>JAZBNJ010000019.1:10260000-20260000 GCA_037349165.1 Choristoneura rosaceana
GGAGAAAAATTAATAAAGCCAGCTTCATAGCTTCCTGGAAAAGCCAGAACATACTTTATGTACCGCGATCTTACTGTTCTGCGCTTGAGGGGACGTTATGATTACTAGAACCAGCTTTAGTTAGGTCTAGATCAATTAGTGTCAATCATCCCATGATAGCTATCCTAGTACAAATCATTATAAGAATAACGCCGAACGTACTATGTGGAGTACAAATCTTACAACAAAATGCGAATTTTACAGCTATCGAGATACTTAATGTCCCAATACAATACTATTTTTATCCAGGAATTGAACGCAAAAGTTTAAGGTAAAGTCTCCTGGCTTAAAAGAAGACTGTCAGGTGTAATAACTATGAGTGAAGTCGCGGAAGTTCAAAACAATAAAATATACAGACACGTCCGTATAATAAAGACAATGTGCAACTTTACGAGTATCAGATAAAAATTGTATAGATCGAACTGGAAATATTAGTTCATTTAATTAGACTTTACGATGTTCAATCAAGTTTAATTATTGCAGGAGCTCTTATAATTAAAATGATTACTCCAGTCCAAAACAACAAAAATATGAATACTGTCACAGAATTACTATTATCGATGAAATGAGCTAAGTGACCGGTTACACTGTGTGCTCGTAGTTATAGTGTTATCATACCACAATATTGCAAACAGTTTTCGAACAATCATTTCTCATTCCTCATCAACTCATTTATAGAATCACTTTATTAGGTCACTGCACCGCATTTGCACAAGTATTTAGGTAACTTTTAGCCATTTCGAAAATGGTTTAGATAATATCTAATATTGTTAGAAAGATATGTTCAAGTAATCAACTTGTTCCAATGAAGTAACCGCTAATAAACAAAACAAAGTGGCGATACGTCGCCATCTCATCTACCCTCAAACAGGAAATAAAAAAGTTCATGTCACTAGTGATGAGATAAATCAACTGCCGTGTTCAAAACACAATTAAGAAATTGAATTTCGTTGGTACACTATAAACATACACAACCTTATTCGACCTCGCACTCCTAAAATAAGAGTGATACAAAATTTACAGAAAAACATTTTGACGATGTCTAAAAGTAACTTGTCTCAGAGTTGTTTCTCAATAAATACCTTCATATTTTTTTTTCATCTAACTGAATGTGACCGGAATCAGCACAAATAAATCTGTGTAGGAACAGTACAAAAATATATAAATTCATAGATGACGAATAAACAGCAATAGCGTAGTAATCTGTGCTAAATACGTAGGAAACCAAACGAAACCAACTGGTTGCAACTGCTTACACATATTAAACACGGATCGCACGCATGCCACGTGTTTCAAAGTCAAAAAGAAGGCAATCGTATTAGAGGTACGAAGAAGTAGCCTTCCCGCCTGCAGGGGGTACTTGTTGAAAATTATTTGTCATTATTAATATCACTATAGCATCATTAATTAATTTTATTAATTACTATTATCACGCAAATATCTGTAAAGTGGAAGGAACATTTTGGCGCAAGGTCGTTAAAGTAGTCAAATAGCGAGTCATAATATGAATCTGAATTTGTAAACTAGACAGGTGCTTCTTGTTTAATATTGTAGTGGGTAGATGTTCTCAAGAGTTAGTCTAAGATTACTAAGAACTTTTATGTAAACACACTTATAATACTTGCGATAGCAGGGTGCCTAGATTTATCGTAAATAAATGCAGTAATTTGCACCGCCCAAAGGTTTTCATCTATGTACCCAAACACAGAAGTGCTTAACTTGTTAGGAAACAATTGTATCTAGTGTAAAAAGACAGTAATTAAATACTCAATAGGGTAGTTGACACCATGAAACAACAATTCTAGGAAGCAACCCTTTTAACAACAAAATAATAATTAACTGTAGAACTTGATTTTTAGTAACTTTGAAAGAATTAAATAGTCAACCGAATTTGCATCTAAGTGACGTTACAGGTCACTAATTGCCGTACAAGATTAATCGGTAGCAGTAATGTTAGCAGAGTATGTAAGTTTGGTAGTCTAAAATAGGTACCAAGAATATTAAATGTCTAAAGACAAAATGTCTAGAACCACAATTGACAAAATAAAATTTTATCGTCAAACCGCTGTGACCCAAGCAGGTTCGCAATATATGATTTACCGGTCTTTGTAAAGTAGTTACGCTGTCTCGTCCAATTTTTCTTTGCAACGCTGAAGGTTCACTCGTCGGTACCACCATCGCATGTGGGGGTGAGAGCGTCGGTGATGTCGTCAGGTTGCTGCGTTGTCGGCGTGTGTATACGCCACCTTGGACCATGTACACGCAACATCGGCGCATGTGCAGTGCACGCCGCATCAGCGCCCGTGTACGCCAGGTCAGCGCATGTGCACGTCACGTCGGCGCATGTGTACGCCACTTCGGCGCATGTGCACTTTATCAAAAGATGCAGCATTGGAGTCCATGAAAAACATAAAAGTAAAAATGCATTAATAACTTAGTAGGTACACGTATGATCCCACTTCTGATGTGGGAGATCAAAGGAAGATATAATTATGTAAAACAGCGTTCAAATCAACACATCATATTTATTTAGAAATAAAGCATTTGTCCAAGAACAACAATATATGCAATATATGAAATTAGCATTAATTATTACTATGTGTAATAATCTTTTAAACAATACAACATAATCATCATCAAAAGTCACTTACAGGGGTTCCACCATCAGGTAGGTATAGTAATTTGTATGAAGCACATCTATAAAGATACAGTAAGATTGTAATCATAGTATAAACTAGTTTCTATAGGAAAATAGCATTACCTGGACTACGTCAACAGCTCAGCGCAACTGAATGATATCTGAACCGTCGACGGCAGGTAGGCCCTTTTTATAAGAGCGAACAAACAAATGACGTCACACCGGGTGGGAGCGGTTTAGCGACCAGCTTGTTTAAGAGCTAATTTGGAACCGTTAAAATTCGAAATATATTAAAAACAACTCATCTCCCACAGGTATATCAAACTTGCAAGGAAAACTATAACGGTTAAGTTTTCTTGAGAATTATTAGTAGTTTAAGAATAAATTGCAGCCTAAGGTATAAATATACCTAAACCGTCCGTCTGTCATAGCCAATTTGATCCGAAACTACTAGACCGATTGAATTCAAATTTAGTTCACCTATGTAAATTGATGACCCAAACACGGACGTGTAAAGTAAATTAATTAATTTTAAACACGAGGGCCAGTTTGGGAGGGGGGGGGAGTAAATTAGAAAAAAAAAATGTAGAAACTATATTGTGTGACATATCAAATGAAAGGGTACATTATGAAAATCTCAAATATATATTTTTCATTATTTTAAATTAATCCGTTTTAAAGTTATTTAAGAAAATAGGTGAAAATTGACCATTTCCCCGCCCCTATCTCCTAAAAGCCCAGTAGGGCCTACATTTTTTTTTTAAATACAGAAAATAGGTCCATACCTATAGCTTATAGAAAAACATATGAGAATCTAATGGTATTTAAAGTAACACCATTTAACCAGTATGAACATTTATATTTCGCTGAATGGCCAAATGAACTAAATTAAAAAAATAGCATAGCGATGGTAAATGAAAGATTTTAGAAATAAATTATACCTTTTTATAAAGAAAATATTCTATTCTTTACTTCTGTCATACATATCTTGGCGGTAAAAGGTGAAGTTTTTGAGAAAACTAACCTTTTAGCCGAAAAAATCGATTAATTATAAAAAAAGTTAGTATTTGGTATCATATTGCGCTGGAACTATAAGTGATATCGCTTTTTAATGTATGAAAGGTTTATAGTAAATTTATCAAGGATTATTTCGTTCCTACACACTTTTTATGTATCGTGTACAGTTTTCTTTTATAATGGAAAATACCGCGGTCCGGGACATATTCGAGGGCGCGGGGGGGTGACGCTCCCCCCGGAGGGGGGGGGGAGAGTGGGTAAAATTTATTTTTTCTCTATAACCTACATATCCTGATAGATAAACCGCTTGCTTTAATTTTGCCAAATTTTGATCTAATTGTACTGAGCTATAAAGAAAACTGACGTTGTCATAGGTTTGCGCTAGTGCCGCCCCCTGCGAGAGCTTTACCTAATATGCCCTATTTAAAGCCTCAGTTCCTACGAATACGATCGGAAACTTTGTTCATCGCCTTTCGAGCTGCTCAATAGATGGCGTTAGTAAACAGGTATTCAATGGTTCCAAGTGAATGCTGAAAAAATCTCGATTTAGTGATAAGATAATTATGGCTTGTTTAAACCAGGTTTAATGACGTAACAATGACAGGACTAGGTAAGTGTCTGGGTATATTTGGGGGTAACTGGAGTTGAAGCAACTAGAATTATTTGCTAGATTGAGGACCAACCGACCCTGTCACCTGTCATGTATGCGTTTGACATTCCATTTGACATGCCGTCTGAGGGTGACACTCTTTCACGGCCCGGATAACACCGACATGGAAACACCGGCCCTGTTTTTTATGTACACGCCCATAGAAACTGACAGGATCGTCTATGGGCGTGTACACGAAAAACAGGGTCGGTATTTCCGTATCGGTATTATCCGGGCCGGGAAAGAGTGTCGCCCCCGTCTGACACGTTCCTATTACGATCATGGCATGATACGATGTAATGAGTAAAGACCATTAATCTGTTATAATCAATTCTGCGACCAGCTGCACCACTAAACTGCTATTTTATGTTTGTTGTCCATTCTAAAAAATATTGAATATATAGAGAACACTTGTATAGAGAACACGGATCGGCAAGCGTAGCGAAGGACGTCCACCAACGAGATGGATGGACAACCTGGGTTAAAGTAGTAGTTTCACGGTGGATGCAGGTTGCTTCCAACCGAAGCAAGTGGAGGTATATGGGAAATACCTATGTATATTCAACGGTAGATGTCTTACAGCTGATATGATGATAATGACATGTAATGAAACAGCTTTTCATTAGAGGCTTTATTTTTCTTTGAAAAATAAAAACAAAAATTAAACTCTAAACATAAGAAATACAAAACCTTAAAAAATTCGGCATTCTACAAGGAAATATAATTGCTAGACAGAGACTTTATAAATGTTAAATTGACTTATGAATATAATCCATTAAACGTTATTAATCTATGAGGTAGTTGTTTACAAAAAGTCTTTTTAATAGATTCTTAAAACTAAATTACATAGATTGTAGTGGCTTGAAAAAGTTGACACCTAGGACATTGTGGCCATGGCGTATTAACAAACGCCGTAAGTTTTTTTTAAGTTATTTATCTATTACGCCTATATATTTTAGGTATATAATGTTGGTGAATCTATGAATAAACTGGCATATAGAAGTTGTCTATGATTTTAAGACCTGATTAGTGATGTGCAAACTGATTCACGTTTATAATTAAGATTGATATTTTTTTAAATACTTGCGCACAATGTAAACTGAATATTTTTTACAATAAAATTTGAAACACGAAAATAAATAAATAAAATGTTGAACTAAAAGAAAACTTCAAAAACAACGACAGAAACATCACGTTAAAACCTTATTCGTTCAGTAATTATTTTAAAATAGCTCATCACTTTTTTTCTTTTCATAGGCTTTTCATAGAGAATATAGAATATAAAAACAAAAACAAATTATTTCCGTTTAGGAATCATTTTCTTATTAATTTTACTCTAAATAGAAAATATCGAAAAAACTAGTTTCGGTAGTTTACTGCCATTGAGGATTTGAGTTCAATTCGGGGCTTTGGCTTATTTATTCTCTTTTTCTTGACGTTTTGCTACTTACGGTATAATTAAAAAGAAAAATAAATTAAAGCGTAAAAAGGTTTACGATAACTATTTAATGAATATATCAGTATTTGAAAAGCTAGTGTGATGAGCAGATTTATGGAAAAATGACGGCTAAACTGTAAATAAATAAATAAATAAATAAATATCACGGGACACTTGTATTTACTGTGTATTTATATTCCCCACAAATTCTATCCGTGGCGACTTTAATTGTTAATCAAAAGCCACAGGGGCGCTTGATGCCAATAATTACTAAGGGCATATATGGCAAGGTTTTGCTCACGTGTAAAAGATGTAGGTATGTATTGGTGTTCGTGATTTCCTGATACGTCAAATATTTAATTTTGTTAGACATAGATCCAGCTTGTACAGAATGGCAAACAGTCCTGGTTTGCTTTTTCAAGTTTGAATATGACAGATAATATCAGATAGTATGTTATATTTATGGCTATTACAAAAATCTCAAATGAATCCTATAAATTAAACTTTTTATAATGAAATGGATTAAATAAATTTACATAACATTTCTTGATTTCAAATAAATTTGAAATAATATTGCTTTGCCGCCGATAACATACCAACTGTTTTTAAAATTATATTTCTTAAGTTATTTTAATGTTTAAAGACCCGTATGTTGTAATACTTACTCTGGAGCTTCATTTTTGGTAGTTACAAAAACAATTTGGAATTACCATTAGTAAAAAATAAAACTATGAACACATTCATATAATGATAACTATTAGTTATAGTATAGAAGCCCAGTAACGTGGTAAATCTATCCTTATAATTAATTTATTAATGTGAAATGAGGTTTGTTGTTCATTTGGTCCGAAATTTAAGTGTTAAATATTACAATCATAATGAAACGGACAATTTAAAACTTTTACTCTGAAACAAATACTTTAAGAATTTACTCAATTACTTTGGCGATTTAAAAAAAATCTTAAACAAAACCGACCTTTTCTAACTGTAAGACTTAAAAAAAATGTAAAATGTCATTATTTTTTACACTTAATAGAACTAAATTATTCAGACTTTATTTTTAAAATATTTTCAGAATGATTAAGTACCTTAACTTATCAAATCTTCTCTTATTATTAGGCTTTTGAGCAAACTTAAATTGTAAAATTAATGATGGCGTTATTTAATTTTGTACTTTGATTTAAGGTGATCGTAAATGCTGGTTTAGTATATATTTTTTTACTTAAATCTTATAATTAAAACAAGTTAACTTAGATGACGCTCTGAAAATATTATAGTGTACGTAAAACTAAAGTAATTATTGCAATAAATGTTAAGGGAACTTTGGCACGTTGTTTTTATTTCACCTAAAATTTTCAACCAATGAAAGCCAAAAATGTTATGTCCTCTTACCAAGTTATCATGAAAAATATCTGAGTTTAGATTAAAATATTTAAATATCTTTGAATCGGAATAATTATTATTTGCTATTTTGTAACACAAACAAAAGCTTCTATTTCTTCCTCAATGCTAACCTTGTTCATGTTAGAAGACCAAATAAGTAACTAAGGAGAAGTATATTTAACATCTCTGTCTGACCAAAGCTATGTAGTTACATAAAATTTATTACAGAGAAATGCAAATAAGGATGTATGTACAGTGAACGTCATAAATAAGTGATCACTTTTGTACTTTGTCATTTACTGAAAGCGACAGAGTACAAAAGTGATCACTCATTTATGACGTTGATTGTACTTTTAAATTTATGTGATGGCACAAAGTATAATTTTATGTAGAATACCAACGCTTACATAATACTTTTTTGTAGTTTAAATCCATGAACTTTAAGTAGCTCATTTGGTCTTATAACATCTAACTGTAGGCTACATTTTTATAATTACATAAAGTTTGTCATTAATAGAATTTAGCAATAAAATTAATAATAATTATAATAATGATTTAAACACACACTTAACTTTGGGTAAATATGATATAGGTAAATTATAATATTGACACTCGAACACATAAACTTTGTACTTATGATACAGTTTCTTTAAAAATGAAGACGCCAACTTCTACTTTCATACAAGCTCTGTCACATAAAAAACCGCGAAGTGTGTTTCGGACCACACAATACGAAGGGTTCCGTAATCGAAACAAATAAAGTTGAAAATAGTTACTACAATTCTCCTAATTCAAACAAGCGTACCTTAATTTAAACATTACCATACTTAAGTAGAACAGTGTTTTGACTACATCTCGAAAAGCAGATAGTATTAGAACGAAACTAAGGATTCCCTTTTTACTATTTTGGTAACGAAACCCTGAATAGTAGAATTTTTGTCACACAATTTTGAGTTTATCAATGGATAAGTTGATGGTTATATTTATAACTTAATTATTTTGATGATAAAATTTTATGAAATAAATCAGGGCTCGCAGTATTTCATAAACAGTTTTGGAACACCTCTACCCAAGTTGGAAACAAATCGATGAACACAAAAACTCAGGTATCTTATAGCGCACTTACAATAACTTAATGATACTAAGTAAAGAAATAACAAAATCGTAGTATTTAAATTAGTGTTGATTTGTACTCATCAGTCTTGTTCGTAAAAAAGTTGCAGAGTTATTTTGAGGTAGATAGGTCTATTTACGTTAAATTATTTATTTTCTTGCCGGTTTGCTATAGCCAAATGTCATAAAACCAAGTTCCTAGTGCGCCGCAAAACATATACTTACTTACACCTATGTCTTAAAACACCGTATCGGATTCTTAACATGACTGTTGTAATTCAAATAAACTTGATAGAGAAATGTCTCAAGATTAAAATGTACAATTCTCAAAATAACTAAAACTTGTACTGAGCTGCTATAGAAAAATTTCTAAATTCATGTATCACTGTTTTTCATAAATATACATAACTAATCATCAAATTGGATTCATCCAACTCTATTTTGTTATTATTTTTTCATAAAAACGATCCCAAAATTTAGTGCCCAGTACAAATTTTAGATATTATGAGACAGAGTCATTTTGATCTTTGGGCCATGTAAAGGTATTTTTGCAGTTTGGTAATCATGAAACTAATAATTTTCACCTTGGATATTTGAAGGAGTTTTTCTTTTTACCAATTATATATTTTGGATATCGGATGTGATGTGTAAAGGTAATTATGACATTTTGTTGTACGGAAAATAGATCTATTTGAGATTTTGACATTTTGTAACTTATCTGTTTTGACATTACGACGTACTAAGAAACATGGTATTATGATATTTGTTTGTAGCAAACCGGTAAGAATTATTTTGTTTATTCCCATCCCTATGCATTCCTGTTTTTTTCGTAGTTATGGCTGAGTTCGTAAAATTAAAAAACGAATGCTGCTAGAATGCCTAGTAACATAAAACTAGAACTGTTTCAAATCATGTATCTTGGGGACTGTCGTCTTGACTGCCTTGCGAGCTGCCTGAACTCTTCATTTGCGGGTCGCTCTTTTTTTCCACCTGTATCACACAATAAAAAAAAATAATGAAGAAACAGTATTTCATCCCTTACAATTTATTACATAGGTAGTACTACCTAATAATTTCAGATATTTAAAATATCTGAACACGACTCTATTGCTAACAGTGTAGAATCGTGTTCAATATTTTTGATCAAAGCAGGTGCAGTTTGCAGGTGGTAGGACCTTGTGCAAGGTCCGCCCGGATTGCTACCACCATCTTGCTCGTTAATCCTGCCGTGAAGCAGCAGTGCTTGCACTGTTGTTTCGGCGCGGAGAGTAAGATAGTCGGTGAAATTACTGGGGTATTCCAACTTAGGCTTCTAGGTTAGCAACGCATCTACAATACCCCTGGTGATGCAGATCTTTATGGGCGGTGGTGATCTCTTACCACCAGGAGACCCACTTGCTTCCAGTCGAATAAAAAAAAAACTTATTTCCTTACTGAATTTTCTCAAAAATTTATACCCACCGGTTTAGGTTTTAGAGGCGGGGGGGACGCTCGATTTTAATGAAAATTTGCACTGTAAAGTTGAATATTTTGCTAACAAATCACTGAATCGAAAAACGATACCCGACACTAATGTACTTTTATATGTATTATATCGTGCAAAAATACAGCTTTCTAGCATCGATAGTCCCTGAGCAAAGCCGCGGACGGACAGACAGACATGGCGAAACTATAAGTGTTCCGTTTTTGGTATTTTAGCTAGGGAACCCTAAAACCGAACTTTTCTTTTAGTTCCCCCGTTTAAAAAATAACTGTTCCGAAATTTTTTCCTTAAATATATGATTTGATTGTGTTATTTGAGAGAATTGACAAATAAAAAGCACACGTTTATAATACGCATAGTTAGTTGCTAGGTTATTTAAATGGTTAAAAAAGCAAAAAATCCCGAAAAAGCAATTTAAACACTGTAGAAAACCTGCATCAACCTTCAAGCAGTGCTTTAATCTCTATCAAATTCTATACTATGTTAAGTAGATAAGTGCGTTTGGAGAAGCGCAAGTATACGTTTATGTGCACCATTGAATTGCATAATTAGGCTCCACAGAAAACCAGAGTTACTGCACGTAACGTGTGGCAACACATGCTGAGTGGAGACCCTTTTTGGTGTCCTGTTGTGTCACCTAGTAGCTTTGTTTTAGTGCTAGTTCTAGTCTTATTACTGCAAGGTATAATCTCTCTTTCTTTCTAATTATGATGTCGACTTTTGCTTGATGGATGAATTCGACTCTTCTTACCTTTATAGGACAATCCGCAATAAGGTGGTCCTCGCTTTTGCAGTTGTGACATCTCTTTGGTTGCGGCCCAATACCACACTTGGCAGCTATATGGTTAGCGAACTCTCCACAGTTATAGCAGCTGAAACGGAAAAAAGATAATAAGATTTTTTATTCATACATTATTAAGCTTTTGCTTCACAGTCATTGTTAATAAGTAGTTAAATTAAACGAGAAAAATGAAATTCGATTCGACAGTTATATATGTCAGACCTATCTCTGTTAAATAGTAAAGTTAACTTTAGTTATAGCTGTTGCAACTTACAAGCGCCTATAACCGTTGGTTTTTTAATGGCATGGCATGGCAAATGAATAATTTATGTAAGTATGTTAGAAAAAATGTATAATGTTTTCCCACTAACTTTGTCATGCCAAAGGCTGCTAGAAACACAGAAAACTTATTCTTACAAACTGCCTTAACCCCGAAAGTTTTTTCTGGGAAACTGCATTCATATTTATAACAAAACTAGCTTTGCCCACGATTTTGTCTGCGGAGAACTCACTCACTATCCAGCAAGAATTATACACTTTAACAGGATAAAAACATCCCTATGTCCTTCCTAGGGTCTCAAACTATCTCCATAACTTTCATCTTAATCTTTAAGTGGTTTAAGCATGAAGAGGTAACAGACACACAGACACGCAGTTACTTTTGCATTTATAATATTATATTAAAAAGGATTCCACATAATAATACCGATCAAAAGTCAAATTCATTTTCAAGAAGACAATGAAGACATAAGTATCTAAAGCGTAATAGAAAATTAATGATCGTAATCTAATGGAAAGAGATCATCATGTCAGCCGAAAGACGTCCTGCGTCTGCGACTGCTGGACATAGGCCTCCCCCAAGGCTCTCCACTCAGACCGGTCTTGTGCTTTTCGCATCCACCGCGATCCGATGGAAAGAGATATTTGAAAATAATTCCGACACTGGACCAACAAGCCTAGTTGTGTATAACTTACCCCTAACCAAAGACCACGTGCGCTTGTAAATCACAACTTCTACTCAAGCTTTCCTAGCCTATTAGTTTACCGTAACTTTCTGAACCGTTTCTTAGCGAGTGGCCGGCGATTTGACCCTTGGCAGTCCACGGAGGAAGGGCCAGAGACGCGCGTTGCCTCCAACCCCTTGTCTGACTCCTTGCACTCGAACTCGATCTCTTCTTCGTCGCCTAAGGACCGGAACCCTGGCATTTGAATGACGCTCTGAAACCGAAAAAATAATCTTTTAATTTTAATGAAGACCAGGAACACATTTTATTCGAAAGTACGAGTAGTTTTAGTTATATAAACTCTACTATATATAAAAAAGTGATTGATTTTGTTGAGGAGAGTTCTAAACGGTCAGCGTACGCCACGATAAAGGTTTTTTTTATGAGTTAACATCGATTTAATAATCTGCTGGGTTTGTCAATATTGATACTCCTCCGTAAGGGCAAGATTTAGGCGAATTGTACATATATGCACTTGATTACTTTTAGGATATTTTTTATTTCAATTGCACCTTGTTTTATTTTCTCTCTATTTAAATAAAGTTATGTCCAAATATGCAAGCAAATAGGTATGTTTTTTCGCCATCGTTATATCACACTGGCATACTGACCTATAAGTGTTTTTTTTTACACCAATGATGTATTATCGTTGTTCTACGAGTAGTAACAGTTTACAGTAAACTAATTATAGGTACATTAAAATATTTAGATTTAATTTTTTGAATTATATTCTCGCAATATTAAAAACATTACAATTGAGAACTTATCGTTCGTAAGAAAAATCATCGACATCGGCACCCAATTCTTAAATGAATATCAATTTTACCGCTTCGGCGTAGAACGAAGTACAAGTTTAGTGGCGTAAATGTATAGAAAAAACATCCGGCCTTGATAAGCCGAACAAACAAATAAGCGCACTATCAGGTCAACCGCTAGATATGCCACTATTTGTGAATGGATTTATTTCACTACTCTGAACTTCATCACAGAATATTCTATGTGCTTTGGCAGCTACGAGCGGGCATTAAACAGCATCAATACTTATTATAGCTAGATCATACAGATCATTTTTATGGGGGTTCTGAATGAAGTTACGTAGGAATAATCGATAAAGTTGTGAGTTGTGATCAATAATCTAAGGGTACTTTTCCATGAATCTGACAAACGGTAACGGTGTTAAATTTGAATCAAAGGGGTACATTTGAGTCATATATTATATGATTCACTAACCAGTATAAGTGAATCATGTTTAAATTCGATCTTGGCATGACTGATTGTTATCGGTACCGTTTTGTCATCTTTGAATACTGTACTGAGACGTGGTTCGTGACTTATCTATTAACTAGCTTTTGCCCGTGGCTTTGCCCGCGTGGAATTCCGTTATCGCGCGCTATTCCCTCGGGAAAAGTGCATTTTTTCGGGTTGTAAAGTAGCCTATGTTACTCTCTACCCCATGCACTATCTCTATGTCAAAAATCACGTCGATCCGTCGCTCCGTTTCGACGAGAAAGACGGACAAACATACAAACACACACAATTTCGCATTTATATATAATATTAAGATCATGAAAACGTCGATTCAAGACGAAGGTCGATTTAAGACGTGAGTTATCCGTTACAATATTATTTAATATTTATAATATTAGTATGGATTCCCGTTTTACTACCTTATTCATAAACACAATCAATTAAAAATTCATTTGTTTTTCCTGTCACTTTGACATGTGCCTTGGCTAGACACTGGCAAAACATAAATTAAATGTACAAATTTGTACTGTACATTAGTAAGGTGAGATTTCCAATGTATTATAACTATAATATAATATTTTATTGGCTAGTGTTTCATGACCATTGTTATCCACAGAACTTCAGTCTTCCTTACACTAATTTTAAGGCCAAATTTACAGCAACTCAGATAGAAATCAGACACTAACTGTTGCAGATCGCTTGGGGAATCCGCACCAAAGCACAAATCGCCCGCATACATGATCTCGGTAATCAATGTAAGCGTAACTTTTGTGCTGACCTTAAATCTGGCAAGGTCAAAAATACTACCGCCATTAAACTCGATTCAGAGGTGCTGAAGCAGGTTGAAAAATTTCGCTATCTGTATCTGCTAAGTGTGACTTTGATGTCGAAATTAACCGCAGGATTGCTCCTGCGGCTGCAACTTTTAATTAGCTGGATGTCAGGGTTTTCCAGTCGCATGACTTAAAGCTAGCCACAAAAATCTCGGTATATATGGCAGTTGTCCTGCCCAATATCCATGTACTCCGCAGAAACGTGGACGGTGTACCGTTGCCACATTTGGTCATTGGACCGGTTCCACCTTAAATGTCTGCGAAAAACCCTTAAGATCCTGAAGACACACTGAAGTGCTGCGACGAGCAAATTTGGGTAGCATTGAGTCGTATGTCTTGCAGCGTCAACTTTGGTGGTGCGCGCATGTCTCAAGGATGACGGAGGAGAGAGTGGAACATCTTTTACTCGGAACTTAAGTAGGACAAGCGTAAGCATGGCGGTCAACTACTTAGGTACAAAGATGTGCTGAAACGCCACATGAAAAAAACGTGGAGCCATCTCAGTGGAAATAACTGGCGAAACGCCGTGGCCAGTGGCGATCTCTTGCGAGTCGTAAGGTTGAGAGTTTTGACACTCAGCGTCGGTTTGATCTTGATACCAAAAGGCCTGACCATCAACGGCAATAACATATAATTATGAGAATGGTATCCTCTCGTGCCCGCCTTGTGCGCGTACCTTCTTGAGGAAGATTTGCTACGGAGCCACATGAGAGCGCATGAGCGGAGATGAAGCAGTCGCCGTGGCCGGAATCGGCCAGGAGGAGGATTAAATAATACTTGTCTATTTTGAATAGTTTTGTTACGACAGATGAAAAAAACGAAATTGCGAATAGTTTTACGAAACTAAGCCGATGTAGAATAGTGACCGTAATAAAATTATACCCTTGGATTCAGTTTCATAGAAACATGGGCGATAAGGGACTGTAGATATTTCCTCTTTGTTGTTTTAATTTTATCATAGCTCGTAACTATTATGTTAATTAGGCCAACCGAAGAAACGTATATAATATATACGTAAAATAACATAATTAACTACAAAAACTAACATTAATTCAACGATAACATAGCAAATAAGCTGCCAAGATTTTCTGCCACAGGCACAGTCAGAGGCCAAATGAAAAAAGATATTTTTTGGTTTACCTCTCGGAAATATTATTCCTCATCAATGAGAGAGAGAAGCACCAGCGCATTTATTTTTACACCGAAGCTAGTCCACTTATCACAATCCACTAAATAACAATCCGAGGAAAGAAGGCAGGAGGATATGACTTGCCGAATTAAGTAGTGCATTTATACTTGCTAAAAAGTACCTCGGTGTATCAACATAAGTTTCTTTGCGAACTTCTTTCCGCTAGCGTTCGTGTCGTCATAGTGTGTTGTATGTTTTTATATGTTTGAGTTTTTAAATGGGTCCCACTAAAAAACAGAGTTGCGGCTTGCCGTAGCATGCTGAGTGGGGCCCACTTTATACTATTCGATGTTATTTTATTTTTATCTTTCCATCGCATGTATTTTTTATTTAGTGTATCGAATATGTGTATATAAATGTTTCTCTCTCTCTCTCATATTTACGAGTGTAAAAACTAGTAAAAAGATCGTCATTTCCGTAGTATTTTTTGGGGAAAAGTAAGTGCCGAAGACAGTTTGCTTAGTTTACTTGTTTTTCTTTTAAATTATATGAGGTGCCTACCGGTATATTAGATTAGGTTTACTTGACTCGGTAAAAGAATTGCTAATCACCTGGTGAACAAAAACGTCTTGCCCGCCATCGTCGGGGGTGATGAACCCCCACCCCTTGGCCACGTTGAACCACTTGCAGCGCCCGCGCCGCGTCACTCCCGTCACCCTTGCGGAACTCGGACCCCCACTACCTGGAATAAGAAATAATAATAATTATTAGTTTAGTTTAGTTTATTTATTCATTCAATACATCATTACATTATAATTTACATAAATGTCAGTTATAAGAATTTGTATTGAAATCGTCAAATGTAATAGATAAGATTAGTAATAATTAATAAAACAAAATTCTAAGCATGTCAATATGTGATGGAAACAATTACAATAAGACTGGTTCTCCTGAAGGGATCGTCAGAATGAAAACAATGAAAACACATTGAGATTAATATTAAAAAAGAATAATGGCCAAAATGTCAAGAATATGTAAAAATTTATAAATGAGGAATATTAAATTATCATTTAATAATATTTTAAGAAATAAAAAAAGAGAATTTAAGTGACATTTTTGGGACAATTTACGCCAGATATGACCTAAGTCCTAGGCTTTAGGCTACTGCTGCTTGTAGCGCCAGAAATACAAGAGTAAACTTAAGTCTACTTGAACGTAATTATTGGGTATTTTTAATGTCAGATATTTTAAAATGTTGGATGGTTTTCTCAAAAAACTTCTTAATTTTGAGTTGGGCATAGAAAATATAAACTGAGGTTGCTCTATAGTAAGTAATATGAAAGGCATCGTATGAACACGGCCACGTATCTATGCTAAATTTGATAATTAATTAACTAAGAATAAAATTTTAATCCAATGAGTTAATAGCTGCGTTAAGTGGGGTACCCTTTTTACAAATGCATACCGGGACCTGATTTCTCCGTTCGGAAATCTATTAGCAATAAATAAGGGTCCGCGTTTGTTTACCGGACTAAGAAAGGGTATACGATTCCCCTTATCGTGCTCCTTTACAAAAAATAACGTGGGAACCAAGAGAAAGAATAGCCTTTTTACATGTCTGTATGGTTATTGAACTCAAAGACTTTATGAGCTTCAAATAAAATGTTGAAAGTACGTTTTTATTGACTGTTACGTGCTGTTTATTAATCGTTAACATGACTAATCAGCATCCACTTCCGCATTGTATCGATAATGATGTGACTAAGAGTTGCTCCGTGAAAAGTATTCGGAAATAACTGGCATAGTAAAAAGATGACTAATCTCTTATTTCAGTACCAAGTAAACCTCAAAACATCAATATGCAATCGTACCTCAGCTAACCGATTAAATCGAGCACAAAAACAATGTGGCGAGCCACTGAACTATTTGTAGCTTACAGGCTCGTACACCGCTTACTATAAATGAAAGTTTATCGGTAGGTTTGCTAATTCGTTACACATTTCCATGTGTTGGTATGTAAGCTAAGCATATTATTTCGGGCGGCAGCGGTAAAAGCGAGCTCGCAGGCACACGTGGCGTCGACGGGGGCTTGAGGAATGTCCGGTATTTAGGTTGCTTTTCTGGTACCTCTTCATTCATTGCCGTAACACTGCACCTAGCAGGCATTCGTGCGCCGCCCGCGCCCCGCGCCGCCGCGTTCGTTGCCTTGTACTTCGTAGGGCTACAAGCTACAAGTTTCATAGTTGTAAGGCCGGTGACTATTTAACATTAACCTATACAATTTTATTCACAATGATGAAAACAGCTTCTGGCCCGACCTAGTCCTAAAATTTACTTGTTTGACGGAGAGCTTCACCATAAAACCATGCTGCAGTTTCATCTATTCTGTTTGCATGAAAAATTTATAAAAAATACTTATGCAAATTCAAAAATAGTAGGTATATATTAGTTAATTATTTAGTATTTGCTGAAAAGATACCTATATTTATTTCAGTTACACTAAAGAAACTATTATGATCTTTAAAACGATGATTTTCAATGATATTAAAAGAAGGCTTAGCCTTTGCCTTTCCAAACTTCAAAACCCTAGCCAAGTTTAAAAACAAAGTTATGTATTATTTATTTTCTAAGGTTGAAAGCCGATGAAGGCGTAGACCAGTAGAGAGTAGCTTGTTTGTTGGGCGGGTTGCTATTATCGTCGTATCGGACTCTGAAACCCATTCTATATGTCAATAAGATAGGTATTTACAATAGGCAGAGAAATGGAATGTTACTAAATAGTTTCTTTTTTCGACAAAACATTCGTCAGATGCACGCGTGAGATAAATTACGTATTGTTTATGATAAACGTATAATATAAATAATAAATAAATAATAATAAATAAATTTCATGGGACACTTGACACCTTGATATATTTATAAGATGTTTAGGGAGGCCATTTACGTAATTTTAAGCAAGCTTACCCTGGCCCAAAAGTTTTCCATTTTTGAGACGAACATGAATTTTTGTTTATTTTTAACTGACTTCAAAAAAGGAGGAGGTTCTGTGTTCCAATGTGTTGAAGAAATAGATTGTTTGATGACATTCTAGGTAGTAGCAAGGGTATTAAAGTTATGCCAAGATGTCATACGGTCAAAAAAGGTTTTTTTTTTAAACCAGTCAAAAGCGTGTCGAACACGCCCAAGATAGGATTACGTAGCCCTTATGAAAAAATCATGTACCTAATATTTTTTTAAGGATTTCGTTTTGTGCACGGAATAATAATAATAATAAAGTTTTTATTGACAATAAGTTACTGAATCAAAATAAAGTCCCTGACTTCTGAGCTAGGTTAAACCTGTGTTTTGATCATGAAACTACCGTGAGACTCACTCATATTAAATTATATTGACCGGATTACTCACGTATTAAATCGAGTTTAGCTCGACATGTTTCGGGTTATTTCGAAACCCTTCATCACTGGAGCACGCGACTCGGCGGCTGCCGCAACACGCGCACTACGCGCCACCGCTCTGATCGCGCGACTGTCCGACGAAACTAACTCAGGCGCACAACTACCCTCATTTTCATCGTCATTTTTATTGTCACTATCAAATACCGAAACTATTTTTATTGTCACCGAAACATGTCGAGCTAAACTCGATTTAATACGTGAGTAATCCGGTCAATATAATTTAATATAAACCTGTGTTTGTTACAAAAGTCAGTGTCCTCTCCCAGATGTGATACATTATTAGCTTTAGGCATACATATAACTAGATTTGTGCGTGCGTGTATCTGTGTGCGTGTGTGTGATTTTTAAGTTCGGAAAATACTTTTACGTATCGTCAAGACTTGGTGTTCTATGCCTGGTATGTTGGACTAGGTTTGATTCCCCTACCGACTTAAAAAACTGCGCGCAGCAGATCGAAATCGGCCGTACTTCTCAGTTTCTTAAACACCTATACAAGTTTCCTGATCCTTGTTGTTGTTAGGTTTAGATGAGATTGCCAGTTTATTCTGTCATCCAACATAACTCCCAGGTACTTGATACAATTTGTTTTAGCAATTTTAGTACACGTGCAGGTGGTTTTTGCAAGCAACTCACAAGAATGCATTTTAAGGTTAGGTGTATGCTGAGTAATTTTAGATAAAGAGAATTGCAAATATGTGGTCTTTGAAAGATTCAACGTGAGAAAGTTTGCAGCCAGCCATTCACCGATCCTGTGGAGCCCCAATTCTGCATTTCTATAGACTTCGTCTCAAGTATCTCCATGGAAGATTATGGCTCTGCCGTCCGCATAAATAAATATTCTTCCATTGGCTAATGACTGTTGACAGAAGTCATTGATGTAAATCAAAAAGAGACTCGGTCCAAGTATGCTTCCTTGGGGCACTCCACAAACAACCGGTGCGTCTTTGCTAATCTATTTTGAAATTTTTACTTGCTGTGTGCGATTTGAAAGAAAATCTCTGAAGATCATATTATTATGTGCACTTCCCCTAATACCAATAGAATGGAGTTTATCCACGAAAGCCGGAATCGAAACAGTGTCAAATGCTTTAGTAAGATCTAGGAATACACCTACGTTTCTTCCCAGCATCAAGTTGTGCGACTACTTCATCTGCTAAAGCACTGACGGCATATTCAGTGCTTTTTCCCATTCTAAATCCAAATTGGCACTTTGACAGCATGTTATTATGTTTCAAATATTTAAAAACGATGATTAAGAACTCTCTCAAGTATCTTAGACAACGAAGTTAGAACTGAGATCGGTCTATATGTAGTTCGAAACACTATCTCGACTCCCGCCCTTGTGAACAAGTGTGATCATGGATCTTTTGAACACAGCTGGAAATACACCCTGAGGTATGCACAATTCAATAAGCCTTGTGAGCGGGGGTACTATTATATTTTTGGCAAGCTTGAGTAACTGAGAATCTTCCAAGTTTAGGTATATTTTATAGCTTAGGCTGCTTTTTACTCTTAAACTACCAATAACTCTCAAGCAATCTTAGCCGTTATAATTTTCCTTGTAAATATGATATACTTACAATTATCCTGAATTTTTCAATTTTTTCCGCCCTACAGTTCAGATTTTAGAGGGGGAGGACGCTCGTTTTTAAAGAAAATTTGTACTTTATTAAAGTTAAATGAATCGAAAATTTAACAACTACTGGTTTTAAAAGACCTATCCAAAGATACCCCATACTATAGGGTTAGTCAAGAAAAAAAAACATCCCCACTTTAAGTCTATGGGAGGTACCCTAAAAAAAAAAATTACTCTTTTATTTTACCACTTTTTCAGCATGACTGATATATTATGTATATTCATCCCGAATTACAGCTTTATAGTACTAACGGTCTCTGAGCTTAGTAAGATATTTTTAGGGTCCCGTAGCCAACTAGGAACCCTTATAGTTTCGCCATGTCGGTCCGTCTGTCTGTCTGACCGACATAGCGAAACTATAAGGGTTTCTAGTTGGCTACGGAACCCTAAAAATATCCTAGCGATCTCCAAAATCACTCTATAAAATCTTCGCATCGATCCTGTATAAGTATATTAAATAATAGGTGTAAGAATTTTTTTAAAGTTTCAGTTTTCAGTTCAGCTTTTCAGCACCTACTTATTATCAAAATACAATAATTTTACTGGCAGTCGAAAAAATAGTATCACACTCTGCGTGTGACCCAAATGTATTTTTTATTGTTGTACCATTCACTTTTAATCAAATAGAAGTTTGTCTTCGTTCTGCAAACAAGAATCTCGACGTTCTTCCTGTTATCACATCGCCTGTGTCTTGTTAACGCCATGAATGCAAAAAGGCAATATTTGTACGGTACATTCCAAAACAAAACGGTTTAAGCATAATTTCACTCATACGCTTACGCGACGCGACGCGTTTGTTATGAAACATTTTGAAGTGTACCTTGTAAATTGTTATTTAATAATTGTCCATAACTCATGATACCTAATTAATCTTAAAGGGTTAAAACAATGATACCTAAGAGGATTAAACCATTGCTCTAACTGTAGGTACATGTTTATAATTGCTTATAATTTTGTAGCGATAAATCAGTAATTGCTTGCGATTCGTAGCTAACTCGTATATTTGAAAACAGGTATTTAAGCCTAAAGTACATTTAGGTATGTATAATTTCCATTTACTTAAAATTAAGAGCTTAGGCAATCATTAATGGAATTACCTCACGGATTCATGCATCACTTTGTCATGACAATTAACTGAATTATTTTACTTACACAAAAAGTTTCTTATAAAAATACATGTTTGTCAAATTAAGTTTTTTAGGTTGTACATGTAATGCGACAAATGCAATACATTTAGCGCCCAAACAAACCCATGCCCTAACGGTTAACTCGCGCCTGCATAATAATGAAACATTATTGTTTACGTTCATTTTAAATGGGGTTTTTAGTACTTTGCATATTAAGACATATGGACTGTTTATTTAATTTCCAGTAATGAAAGAGGCCCTCGCGTGATGGTCACAAATTAACAACGCGTAAGGATGCCATGTGAGTTTGACGAAAGTTGGAGTTAGTAGTGTATTAATAGTCTTATTATACCTACTTACTTTATTGTCTAAATTGACTGAACGTATTATTATATTATTACTTCTATCACTATTAATGGAACCTTGTCACGTGTAGTAAATAAGAAGTACCAAATGAGAGTATAAATCTTCATAATCTGGATGTTCTTGTTGAAAGGACTCTACATATTATACCGTTATCATACATTACCGTAATAGCAATGTGTCAGGCAAAAATATATTATTTGTATCGAAAAGTATGAGACTATCACTCGTGTCATGTATACTTTTGACATTCCGTTATTAACACGTTCCTATTACGATCATGGCATGTTACGGTATAGTGGGTAAAGACCTTAAGAGGCTGTTTCACCATCCATTGATCAGTGTTAACTAACGGTTAAATGTGATGCCGTCTCCGTCTATTTGAACAAAACAAATAGAGACGGAATCACATTTAACCGTCAGTTAACACTAATCAATGGGTAGTGAAACAGTCCCTAAGTGTCTAAAATAAGATATGACATTTATCCAAACTAGAAGTCTAATCTTAAACGGTAGTCATTCTGGTAAACTTAAGATCAAAGCTGGCCAAACCCAGGCCCGCGGGCCTACAAGTGGCCCACCAAGGCATTTATATTAACGCGTTGATTGGCTTGCTTCTTCGGGTATAGTTTAAGTAGTTAAGTAGGTACCTCTAAAAGTAATAGCCCAGTGCCGACTGAGAATTATAGAAAAATTGTCCACCTAAAAACATTTGTTGGCCAGCCTGCTTTTGAGGTAAGAGTGTACCGTTGTGAGCTTGTTCTGTGTTACTATTTTTTTCAAAAAGTATTCAACCGATTTATTGCATTAATATTAATGTAATTTCAGGACAGCTTTTTACATATGATTTGTTTGTAAGCCACCATGAGGCGCTGCAGTACCTAGCCACTATCAATCTGTCTCTACAAATTTCTCAAAACTACTAAACTTATAATGCGGTTCTTGGCCTTGCACTTTTATTTAAAATGCACTTTTGTTTTATTGTTGGTGTTTACCTAGTATAGTAAAATCTATACGTAACAACATAAATTTGTCTTATTTTTCCGTGAGACGTGAAATTGGATAACAATATACGTAGCCACCAAAAATTATTATTTTTTTCAATTTAAATATAAAAGCCTTCCTATAAAAATAGCTGTAAGCCTGGACTATAACGTAACGCACAGCATTTGCCTGTTGTGTGCGCAGTGTCAGTTTTGTTTAGTCAGCGCGAGACTACCAGCTGCGCGTGCGGCGCCCGCCCGATCACGGTGTATTAGGGCGGGGTTGCACTTACGACTAGTAAACTCCCTTTAATTGCCGATATAACTCGGAGAAGTGGCAATGCATTATAATCGTCAGGGAGAAAGTTCTTCCAGAAATGACCACGAACCGGAAGACTCTGCGGTTGCCACCGTAACCATTCACAAGCTAAGTGGTCCAACGATATCGCGAGAGTTTCAGGCAACCGGTGCATGGACCACAAGTATGTCCACGGTTTTGCATGCTCCAAGAAAAAGTAAATAATATAATACAGAGTAAATACTTTAGCATTATTTATTTGAGTAAAATTAAAAAAATATCCCTATTAAGTTACAAGCTTTTATGGCACCTGTATTTTTTTATATCATATTTCTTCAAAAGGTAAAGCACTGGATAATGGTTACAAATTACTAGATTAAGTAGTCAGACTCAAAAAAGATTTACATGGACGTAAACATAAAAATTACATCGCGTATTTATCTGCAAAGAATTCGAAAAAAAAGATCATATCGTTATTATATATGATCTCTTTTGCTTAAAATTAACAATCATCCAAAATATGATTCTTCAAACTTCAAACTATGATTCTGACTCTGAATACACAAGTGAGATAACATTAGCCTCTGAGCATTAAATGTGATCAATAATTAATTCATTATATTTCCAATTAAGTATTTACTAAACTGGTTATTTTTAAAAAACCTTTTTCTCATTCACTCATTCATTCTTAATTTATTGCCAGCAGTGTGTCCCCGCCTCTAACACTCATTCCACACTCGAAGTCAACATACACTCAGGAATTTCAATGCACCCAAATGTTTTAATGCATATGTAACATTTGATTGCATTCCTTTTAACCGGTGCCCACAAACGCGTCAAAGCTGTTTCCGATACTCGAGTTCGGTTGTTTGTTTTTTTTTTAAGACTGCGCATGCATTTCACCGTGTTTAACTGATTTCATGGACTTCAGTGAAAATATTTCTTAAATTTCTAATAATAATGTCAAAAATTTTAACGGGTTTTCGGAAACTTTTTAATGAATTCTAGTCGCTATTGTAATATTTTTTAACGACGCGTGGTCATTTCCTTTCACATATCTCACCTTATAATATATTTTCCTGTAACAACGTGACTAAAAATGTGATTAGGTTGTAGGTATGAATTGACCTTTATGAGTGGCCTTTTATGTTATGAATTGTTTACCATAATCACTTCGATTCCCAATCTTTTGCAAACTACTATCTGTAACAAGAATCCAGTGACTAGTCCGTAGCTCCTTTAAAATAACATTTATTGAGAATTGATTCCTTTTTTCATCGTATTTCTGATTGGACATAATTCTTGTTTCGGCACATTCCTATTTGAACATAAGTATTCCATTTTCTTAAAACTACTGTCTTAAAAATAAAAAATAACGACACACCTAGGATTGATTTCATTTGTTGTATTTGATTTATGCCGAAAACGGCATGTTCCGAAACAAAAATGTGCCGAAAACGGAATACGTCCAAACAGGAATGTGCCGAAACAAGAATAATGTCCAATCAGGAATATGCTGAAAAAGGAATCAATCTGTCTAATCTTAGGTTATCCTATCTCTTGCCTTGATTCAAAGCCGCACAGTAGAGTTCAAGAAACTATTTACTACCGCAGACTTATTATTTTCCCTCCACCTTTGCAGGAACTATTTATAAAGTGGGTAAGATATCCCGTGCTATTCGAGAAGGCAGGGGATCTCCTACGCTCGTCAAGGTTCGTAAAATATGAGAATACTGCACAATTAGACTGCCTCAGACAAATTTAATACTTTCGGAAAATGACCGCTATGCCGATTACGTACGTTATTTTTTTTTTAATTGTCGTTTCATGTTGAATACGACTAGTACTGTATACATTGAAAGCATAACAGAAAATTATTGGAATGCATATTTACATATTATATATCTGCAGTCAACCAATTTGATTCCTGAGACATCTTAGAACCTTATTATAGTAAATGATGGCCAGTCCTTTGTTGATCTAAGACTTCTACTCGTAGGAACCAAAATGGCTGGCCGTACCTGGTATTAAATATTTCAAGTTTTTTTTTTATATTTTCTTAATTGACCGATTTATTTATTTTTCAAAATGGCCAAATCCTGGGGGCTTCAAACGTAAAAAACAAAATTGCGAAGTCTGCAACTGACAGAGCCCACAGAGCCACTAGTTCAATCAGTTTAACAGATTCGTCATGTTTAAGAAGTAAAACTGTGACTAATGTTTAAAGGAAATAATGTACCTACCTACTTATTAAGAACTGAACTCTACGACCTAAAGTTTATTTTGCGTATGTTATGTAAAATTCTTGGTTGCTTTATGTTCGGATATTTGTATAGCGTAAAATTAATAATTACCATTTTTGTACCGCTTTATAATTCCTAAAATAATTTTGACACCGTGTAATGAATAAAATTAAGATTAGCATACTTAACCGTAAACATATTTTCTGATGAAAAAATACAGCATTATAAATATCTTGAGTTCTTTCCAATAGCATAAGTATGCCGAATTTTATGAGCGGCATATAAAATACGTGAGAAGGGCTCATATCGTGACGTTAACTTCGGAGTTATATGCCTTTGACGGGTGTCTTTTGGATTCCCGTCCGATCTGTATGAAGTTAAATAGATAAATATATCAAATATCAATTGACTTTAGAAATCATCGTTAAAAAATATATCACCTAATGGTCCATACCAACCTAGTGATATGGCATGCCTCACAAAGTTTCAAATCAATTACCACTTTTTAGAGGTATAGCGTACTATTCTATTGGTTATTCTTTACTTAAGCGACATATTCATTTGATAGAAACTTGTTTAAAAATTGATATACCACTTATTTGGCTAATGGTATAGTAGAATTTATCTTCAAAATTTTTGAAAGGAAATGAAAAAAATATTTATTTCACCATAAATTAGTACATATAATTAATAGGTGAGGATTTCCTGTTAACTATCAAATACTTGTATTAGGACACCCCGCTCCTCCATAGCAACAAATTGCCATAGGTATTTTAAAAATAATAATCGTGTGTGCGTGTGTATGTATGTATGTGTGTGTGTGTGTGTGTGTGTGCGTGAGTGTGTGTGTATATTTATCTTAGTTTCCAATCCGACGGGTATTTCTAAAAACCTTTTCTTAATGCATCTTTATAATACTCAAGAAATATTTCTGCCTCAATACCAAAGATAATAATTATTGATCTAAGAAAAAAACTTTTTATTTGTCCGTTTTTTCATTTAGAAGCGTTGTTACCTGAGGTTGTTACTGACGTACCTATATGATTAAAGCTTGGATGTTATGTTTTGATTTCTACAAAAACAGGAAAGGAATTTTACTCTTAATTACCTCATAAGTCACTTCCTCTAGTAACCATTTGACTGGACTGTTTTGGTAAAGACACATTCGTATGTCAGTCTGTCATTAACTTTAGTCAACTCCTAATAGTGTTCATGGTTACCACGTGGCTCAAAGTGCCCACGCTTCTGTGTTTAATGTTCATCACTCAAAAAACATATTCTCAGTTGATGATTGAATGACATGTGATAAATGCGTGTGTTCTGAAACGATATTATGAGAATAAAAGTTGTCATTTAAGGGGTGGGTAATTCTAATTAATTATATATGTATATATACGCGAATACAAATTTTTTATGCTTTCGAGTTTAAAGTAGTTAAATGATCGTAATGAAATTTCTTGTGGATAATAGTTTAAGAACATAAGGAAGAGTTTTTGTAGAGGAAGTCACGGGCAACAGATAGACTTTCTGTAGTTAGTATAGGTATCTATCGGTAGGCTAGAAATTCAACAGATTGGTTCTTTTTGGATCACATAGGTACCACTAAGAAGGGATTTCTCGAAATTTCATCAGGATAGAGAACTAGCCAATTCTAAATATTTGCTCACAGGTACAATGCTGCCATATAAATCCAGTTAGATAAACGCGTAGTACTGGTAAGTAATTTATGAATGTAAAACTTATGAAATTCTTTGTTGAAAAACAACTGTGACACAATTTAAGCAAATAATTGTATTGCGATTTATCGTCCAAACACTTGCATGAATATAAAAGCAGCACGTCCCCATTGAATAGTTGATAAACGGTTAATATTTTAGTAAACAAAACACATTTCTATGAACGCCGAACGCATGGCCAGCAAGTAAATGACCTAAAACGTTCTGCCATTCACTAGTTTTTGCTGTTATCAATCGTAAGCATGGAATTCAAACGTGAATCATCGTCAAGTGGCGCCTGGTTGGGGATCTTGAGTCGGAGGGAAAGAGACGAATAAACGTACCACTCTACGTATTTAATTGACTGGTTACGAACTCGGACCCCGCTGTAGGGATGTGATCAAATAAAATAGAATTTCAAAATTACGGTAAGGACACGTATACGTGAGAAATTAAATTGAATAAAAATAAAGATAGGTAATATGGCATCGGAACAACTCGATTCCCTCTGGGTTGCTTATATTTCAATCACTCGCTCACATGCTTTATTCACCCTTTTTACACTTGCTACTTTAAGGTAGTATATATTATATATATTTTTACTCCGGATCGTCCACCGAAAATTTTCATACCGTTTTATTATGCTAATATACATTTCTTAATGAAGGGTTAAAATACTTTACGCTATAGGGTTCTTGTCTTTACCTAATTTCATCTTTTATCAACATCATCAACATCATCTATCAATCCATCATCTTATTTAAGTATAGATGTTGTTTACAAACAGCAACACAATGTCCGTAGTACGTACGTGGTTAACTCGCATAGCGAACTATAAAATAACAAGAATGAATCACTGTTAAAATGTAAACAAAACCGCTTCTGTTCACAAATAGTTTGTCCCCTCGTTAGAACGTGCCTCCTTCGACCTGCTTTTATTTTCATTCTTAAGTAAAAATATCGACACGGGTCCGTCACTAGTCGCGGCGTGTCGCCGACAAAAACACGTTGTGTGGTGGGGACTGGAGATTAAGGTCCTCCGAAAATGCAGTCGGCTCTAACACACACAGATAAAAAAAACTATTCAAACCATTATAAAAGCCACCTTAAACACTTCTGATTAGAATTCAATAAAGCATGCACAAACCAAATACGTACGATGCATACCAGCATGCACTTTGAGCGCCCGAAACGGAGTATCGTGTGTTATCGTATACAACTGCTTCTTGCGTAAAGTTGTTTTGGGAAAATGCCGCTAAACTGCATTTCTACATGCTTCCTATCTAATTATGAGTACCTACTTAGTTATTTAAATTTAATGTTAATGATCATATTTAAAAATTCATAAAACTCTAACACTACTCATTAATAGAAACCAATTAGGCATAACATGTGTATGTAGGTAGACCCTTTACGAAAACATCGTCTATTGCGCAAAAACATGACGTTATGTTTTGACCGATAATACACAACACAACTACAAAGTTGATATTCGTGTTGTTAATCAGCTCTGACCAAGTAAACATGGTGCGCATATGTGCGACATCTATGGAACTAGACTCTATTAACCTCAATTTGAATAATTTCAATGATGATATAAACAAATGTCTTTGATTGGCTTCCCGCGCATACTGTGCGCCGCATCCGCCCGATAAGGGTCACGTCAAGTTCCAATGCATAGAACAGCTTTTGACGTAAGCTGATTGGGTATGTGCGCACGGTGCGCGGGCGCGGGCGCACCCCTCTTTACCCACGTGTGAAGATAGATTTACAACCAGCGTCACGGAAACCATTAAAAATTCCGTAAAACCAAGCACCACAGCTAGACATATACGCTAATAAGAAAACAATCTTAGACACTTACTTGAAGACGGAACTGCATTTCCGCCTCCCCTCCCGGTCATCGTGTGTAAAATAAAACTTAACAGCACCAACAAATATCACCTCTTCTTGGTCGTATCCATCATCAAAATAAGGCACTGTGTTTGTTTACAACGAGTTCATTGACAGACGTAATTTACGCACATTTAAAAATAACATAATAACATATCAACAATGAAAAGGTAGGTGCATGGGAGCGGATGCGCGTGCGCGTTAAGCGACTAACGTAACGACGCGCACGCAGGTCGACTGCATCGAAAATGAGTGGCGGTGTCGAGCGAAGCGCCGGAGTGGACGGCGGCGCGACGATGCGGTTGGTCCCTTTCCGGATACCGAGAACTAAATAGTTTTTAAAATAGTGAAGCCAACGAAACGTGTGCACCGCCCGAAAGCGCCGGCCGCTTTGCCCCAAAATATGTCACTTGACTGCGGAGAACGCGCTCGCCACTTCCACCAGGAAAGGGCACGCTACAAGGGAACGCCACGACTTCCAAACAGACACCACTTTAAATAGTCAACGACATCTAAACTTTACAAAAAACTCTCCGACACAAACTGCCTGCCGCCTAGAAGAGAGCGCAAGGGTCTTATAGAGATGTCCGAGCCTTGGTACTATTTTGTTTTTTTTTTATGTTGAATGATTCTAATAAGTAGTTTTTGCTACGGTGTTTCTTTTGTTGATATTGCGCCGTGCGATATAGGTATGTCTTTCAATTAATAATGCGTATCTACCTGCATACCTCACTGTAACTGTTATTGCGTTGTCGTCTATAACATTTAATGCTTGTAAATATTTTTATAAGTGTCGTAAAAATTTTGACTTATGGATGATTTTAGACTATACGTTTCTTAGGTAAAGTTGTTTACAATAGCGGTTATTATCGCAAAATATATTTTGAGGCCATGTAATAACTTGATACATTATGCAATTATTTCTGCAAAGTTACCTATGAACATTGGAGCAAATGCTTTTATAAATACATTTGTCACGTGGTATTGAAATGACAGCGCTATGATAATGGTGTCAGAGATCATCATAGACAAAAACAATGACATAAAACCCAACTCTAACCGAAATAGCTCTTATCTTTACCTATATAACGAATTGAATTTTACTAAGGCACTAATATTCAAGTATTTGCGTAATATTCAAGTAAGGTTCTTATTGGAAACATAAGTT
Source organism: Choristoneura rosaceana (assembly GCA_037349165.1). Lineage (NCBI taxonomy): Eukaryota > Metazoa > Arthropoda > Insecta > Lepidoptera > Tortricidae > Choristoneura > Choristoneura rosaceana. The sequence continues at coordinate 10,289,637 of JAZBNJ010000019.1, forward strand.
TTTCTAATATTATAAGGATCTAAGGATGAATTCTAACACGTGCAAGAACCTTTATCCAAATTCGGTATATTTCCTCTTTCATATATATATAAGCACTCGGAAATCCAGAAGCACGTAACTACATTGGGCTAAAATGTAACTCTACTACAACGTACATCAAAGAGTTCAGTTTTTACATTTGAAATTTAATTTTAATAACGTTAATTCTAATAAATGCAAACCAGCTAAGTAAAAATTCAAACGTCCCTGCACCCCTAGTTTTCGAGGGAGACCCTTCAAGCTGTCAGATTGTGACGGACTCACCTACTGTCCCATTGTCGCGTCTTCGTACAATTACGCACCAACAATGACCGAACAATACCTGCCTCACAAGAAAGACAAGTTTTGGTAATAATGAAGTACGATTGACACGGACTTTCTCCCATCTCTGGTTGGAGTTAGGTTAGTTAGCTACATTATCTAGGATGCTAATCAGGTTAATTGTTGGAACAGTGTAACCGAAATCTTGGCGATTGTGAAGAACAATACAAGTCAGTTGACTTTTTTTGTCTATTTCTCTGTGAGTTGGTCGCAATTGCGTAATATGAAGGGTGGTTACACCTGCCCTTTACAACATTATAAAGAAGCCATTACAATGACTCTTGTCCATTATTTTACTTAGACATTGCTTTAGATTGTAACTTGTAAGCAATTTTACTCCACGGTTAAAATATTGAAAATATTCTTGTTTATAGATAAATTTTAAATGAGAAAATTCGACTCTACACGTCCCTATTAAAATAATACTGAAAACAGTCCCCTATGAAAATGGAAAAGTCGTCTGTTTTTTTACGTAGTTTTATTACCATGTTCCTAGAGTACCTACAAAATTTTCTGGGACAACTTTTTCAGGCCAACGATTTGATTTATTAAAAGTGCCGCTCTGCTGCAAAAAAAAATTGTTTCGGAATAAAATTAGGTCTATTTGTAACAAGAAAACCATTTCTGGATAATAAATATGTACCTCCAAATTTGCAATGTTTTAAAAAGATCACATTTAAGTAAACTTTGGTACCCATGCTTGCGTCGCGCAATTGGATAAAGATAATTATTTATGAACTACCATGATACTACAGCATTTTTCCATACTGAAACTACCTAATGTTTGATAAATTTCACAAGTACCTCAAACTCTACCTATTATGTTCAAGTCTGGAAAATTTTTTCGTTCACGATTAATTACTGTCGAAGAGACCTCTAGTAGAAGATGATAGATACAGTAACTCAACTATTTTATACTCGGCTTGGCTTACACAAATCAGCTGATGAACTGGTTTCATGTTTTTTCTATAGATGGCAGCACCTATAGAGTTTTACAACGCCATCTGTGAAATGTCTAATAAAGTAGAGAACGAGCTTCGCATGAAGTCCGTAAAAAGCTTTCGCGGTGTTCTTCCCCCTCTGATAAAGTTAACAATGCTCTTCCCATTGGCAAGGTTTTTTAAAGAGGCGTTCCCACTAATGGGGTGGCACTACCCATGTATTCAACACATAGGTAGTGCTTGATAAAGCTAACAATCATTTCGTCTTAAACACGTAAGCAGTATCTTTAGCTCAATACACATATCAAAGATGCATGTTGTCAGATTGTTTTTATTTATTTTAGTTGCTTGCTATATTCCACTAACTATCCTATTAATAATAGAGCAATAACGAACGAAAAGAAGGAAATAATAAATTCGCTTACGAAAATTCGAATAAAAATTAAAGCGTAAATTAAAGCGTTTCAGTGGTATCTTACAGTTAATACGAGTACGTATACTTAAGAAAACTGTCCATTAGTTCAATGAGGACACAATTTAATGGTAGGGGTAGAGTCATTCACGATGACGGGTGCCGTGGTTTTTATTACAATGTCATTAATGTCTAATTTTGACTGAAATCACGCGTCTTCGTGAATTTTATACTTCTACAGCTTTTATGGACGTTCCCAAGTCCAGTCCCAAGTGTCAGCGCCTTAAAACTCACAATTTCCATTGTACCGCACGCCGTTGACGACGCCGTTGGGCGCGGCCGGCGCCGGCGCCGGTAGTTTGCCGGCGTCCGGCCCGTGCTGCGTGGCCCACGCCGCCGCCGCCGCCGCCGCTGCGGCCGCTGCCGCGCACACGCTGCACTCTGTAACACGAAACCATAATCGATAGAAAACCAAGTGTTACCGTAATTTTTTTTTATGCGACTGGATGGCAAACGATCAGGTGGGTCTCCTGATGGTAAGAGATCACCACCGCCCATAAATATCTGCAACACCAGGGGTATTCCAAATGCGTTACCAACCTAGAGGCCTAAGATGTGATACCTCAGGTGCCAGTAATTTCACCGGCTGTCTTACTCTCCACGCCGAAACACAACAGTGCAAGCTCTGCTGCTTCACGGCAGGATTAGCGAGCAAGATGGTGGTAGCAATCCGGGCAGACCTTGCACAAGGACCTGCATATTTTCGGGGTTCCTTACCCAAAATATCAGCAGTTAGGTACAGTCACTAGCACCACTACCTAACACAAAAAGCGTGCATAAATAGTTGATACCACTCATTTTCTAGAGCCGATAGGATGTGTTAGATATTTTTGCACGCTCCGCTGTGGCCACAGATCTTATATCAAGATAGATGAAAAGAGCGCTTCAAACTGTATGAAACCTAGCACACAAAATCGAATTTTCCGTACCTACGATGACGTCACGAGCGAGATTTAGTGATGGGAAATCAAGACCGCACGGCACCGATTTAAAGGTGCGCGGAACTGATTCAAAGGCGTGTCCCCGCGACTCGAGCGGTGGCTTTTTCAAAGTGCATTGCTCATTTAGGTCGGACAAAACTTTGACCGTGGATCAAACTTTTAACACGCAAGGTAGGTAAACTCTTAAAGTCTATCTCGATATAAGGTCTGTGGCTGTGGCAGATATCAGCGCAGGTGACTGTACCTCTTATTAATTAAGGCTCTGCGGTAAGTGTCTGCGGTAAGTCTCGAAATTTACGAGTGTAATGGAGTTTAATTAATGCTTAAATTCTTGAACTGAATGAGCTTGAAAGAAATATTATTAGACTGACAAGCTTCAAGAAATGGAACTCTGTCAGAAGGTTGTATTTTTTCAACTGTAGGTAATAATGCTAACGTCGTAGTAGTTAGTAGTTGTAGTAACGCTAAGGCTAACAAGAGCATAAAACGAGCTATTTTATCTGAGACATTCATATAGCCATAGCCACCCGAGCCGGGACGTCGAGCGTGGATAGACACGTCGAGGGGAAACTGGGTTTAATGCTCGAGGTTTACACTCTGTTTTTCACTTCGATTGCGAGGAAATGAAATAGCAACAGTTGAAACAATTGTTCACTTGCTAGGTAGCTCTTATTTCTCATGCATTGCTGAATAATTATATTTTTTTAGTCATATTGGTTTATTTTGATTGATTATTAGTTTTATATAAATTAAAAATTATTTAAAAAATATATAGAAACTTTTTTGTTTGTTGCTGTTGACACCTGATTGCCTTGGTCTTAGGCAAATATTTTATTTTATGCACTAGAGCATAATAACTAATTTTATGTCGCCTAGATCCAGCATAAACACGAACTTTACGAGCATGAGAAGTGAAAAAGTTATTTTATGTCACCTAGATCCAACATAAACACGAACTTTACGGGTATGAGAAGTGAAAAATAAATTTAATATTTATCTTTATATATCCATAAATATAAACACATACATTACAAAATTGTATAAAAATAATACTAAAACTGAAAGAGAAATAGTGCATGTTTTGTGAATATTTTATTATTTAAATTACTATTGTTCAGTGCTGGCGCTTAGCGGTGTTTATTTTATGTATAAATATTAATATCAATTTTACCTCCCATTATAATATTAATGACATTAAGTTTCTACTCTAAAATTTGAAAATTAAATGATTTATTGAGGAACAAATGAATTGTGAATTATTGTCATACTAATTATTAGAACACATCGTTATTTATTGTTATACACTGTGATTTCATTCTACACTATTATATATACACTAGTTTAGGGGTCCAAAGCTTCGACCACTTTATACAAACCTGTTTGTACAAATTGAATTATGTATTTCTCCATGTAACTCACTGATATATAATAAACATTTTTTTATTTATGATTATTATTTATTATTGTTTTCCGTTAACTTCGATAAAGTGGGCTCAGTTTATTGACAAAAACTAGATGGTAAACTTCTCAAGCTGAGAAGCATTGTGATACTATTTATTGCTATGAACTATGTTATGCAAAGTTATTTTAGTGCTTGAAACGATAGAAATGACACAGGTAACAAGTGTAACTTAATTATCCCAGTCTCTGCATTTAAACATTTACTATTAGGTACTGCCTAAAAGATCAATATGAAGGTATCCAATATTTATTTACTTTTCCATCCGTCTTTCAATCTTTGACTTTTCAACTAAGAAGGTAGTACAATTTTTTAATTATTATATTCAGTTCTAAAACTAAAAAGAAGTGGGTTGCTTATTATCAAATATAAAATGTATAGCTTAACTAATAAATTTATTTATTAGTTAAGCTGAGTAATTATTTATTCCTTCAATAAAAAATGGTAACGGTTTGACAAAAAATATTCGCTAAAACTGTTACATAGCACCTACTTCAAATATAACATTTTAATTCTTATAACATTTTTTTTTATTATGGAACAATAAAATAATTTATGTTACACTGAAATAATAATGACTCATTTTGGAAAGTAGCTTACACAGCGAAATTTAATAATCAAACCGATTCAATAAATGCTTCAAAATACGAGTATTAATTTTATTTTGGAATATAGTCTGACGGCCTTCATTGAACATTTGAAGGAATAAAACAAAATAAATAGTGCATTTTATTGTTAGTGAATATAACACGCAGTTTAGTCTTAAAATTAGAGACTAACTCTTTTAATTTCCAATCCAGAAAGAACGAGCCTCCATAACAATAATATCTAAAGGCTTGCGATTAAAAGTGTGCATTTAGATTAGATTATTTCTGCTACAAATATTCGTGTACAATCCTGGATTTATCCACAACTTTCATCAAAAATATACACCGAAATTGGCTCTGCATTATGTGAGTTCATTATCAGTTAGTTGTATTATAGAATTGCTCTTCTAAGATAACCTTACTTAATGTCATTCTTCACATGAAATTGTACTTACATATGACTATTTATTTCTTTTTTGGGTAGAAAAAACAAGTCTTTTATTTTTAAAAATATATCTCACGTTAAATTAGAATATTTTCCTGATAAAATAATGAACCAAAATTTATTAGTTTAGACATATTAAAGCTTACCCTTCATGTGCGCAAGCCGCCCCTCTTCAGCGTAAGCTAACCAGCCGATTCACCACAATATTACTCGAAAACATCGATACATCGGCATTTTATTGCACAAAAAACACAATGCAATAAAAAATACACAATAACACTTGTCATTCACACCCTTCGATTAGTATGAACGTAAAAAAAACGGGACCTGCGCGATATTTTTTTACGACACAATTGTTTAATATTATTGTTGTTTTTTGCTTGTTTTACTTAGTGTTTTTTTAGATTATTTAAAATAAAATAATGACGCAGGAGAAGTGGTGTGTGGGGAGATTGGCGAAGCACTGCGTGTGTTTTGCGCGGTGTTAGGGTGCGCGCGTGGGGGACATGGCCTACACTAAATGGGTGCTTATAATGTGATGTGTTTTATATCTTTTTTTACATAATGCGTATATAAACTATTGCCAAGCATATGCCAAATATAATTATATCTAATTAACCAAGTATATTTCCAGTTACCCGTATTTTCTGTATTGTTTTATACCTACTACCTATTCTATTGTATTAATCATTTTTTTTATTAATTTTTTGACTATGAAGAATCAAGGAACCACCATAGCTAAAAATGTTGAAGATAATTGTGCGCCTACAATTATTTTTCATCTGGTTCGTTTCAAATTGAAAAAAAATCCACAAAATATGTGCATTCAAATTATATACAACATTTAAAAATTATTAGTTAATACACATACGAAGTTTTACACCCGATAAATGGCATGCTGTTTCGCAATAAAACAAAACCTGTAATAAAAAATATAAAACCCTTTCGAACTTGATCACATACGCCTGTAAAAAATAATTATTTTTGCTTCGTACAAGAAAAATAATTTATATTATCCTTTTAATATGCACAAAAAAAGAGAACTTACGCGTCCAAATATCAGAGATGGTCAATACTTTTGGCTAAGGCTGTATGTACAGCCAGTAAGTAGTTGTGTATACAACAACGCAAGTTAACGCACGTTTATCAGTGTTTGTTGGTTATATGGTTTGTGATTTATTTGTACTTATAATGCTTTATATTTTCATCATTTAGTATATAATTTACATTAGTATAATAGAGTAGAGGCCGCGGATCGGCAAGCGCAGCGTGGGACGTCCACCAACGAGATGGACGGATGACCTGGTTAAAGCCGCGGGTTCACGGTGGATCCAGGCCGCTGCCAACCGAAGCAACTTGAGGTCTATGGGGGAGGCCTATGTCCAACAGTGGACGTCCTACGGCTGAGATGATGATGATGATGATGATGAGTATAACCTGCATCTCACCATTTTTTCTACATACGAGCACAACACCTATTTAGTAATTAAATAACAACGAATTTATTATAGGTTGGGTTAAACGAAGATAGATATTAAAATCTTTAACCTTCTATAATTCTGGATGCAGTTTTTAGTATAAAAAAAATTAAGTCATCATTTTTTTCATCCAATTTACGGTCACCCAGTATCCAATTTAACGAGATAGATTAACAAATCAAACAAAGATGTCGGCTAAGTGTCGGCCATGTTGCGAATGCCGCGCACGCGCGCAGCCGGCCCGCACATCTGCTGGTCAGCGTGGACACAATGCCCTTTAGCAGGATACCACGATTTTGTTAAGATTTCGGGACTAGTTCGCCTTTGTACATATTTGTTTTTTGTCAATTGTGTTTTGCTTATTTTGTACTATAAAGAGTTTACATACATACATACTAGCAGCTATGCTAAAAAAAATATTTAAGCTGTTTATTTCAAGCAAAAAAAAGCTAAAAATTTATCGTTTAAAAAAATTGGGAATTGAAACTTAGCATTTTCAAACAATCGGTGGTAAGTTTTCCCACGTTGAAGGTACCCTCTTAATATCAATTGATTTTTCGCTATGGCCAATTTTTGATATTATTATGTAGTTAATCGAAACGAAATTTAGATTTGATAAACAGATAATGACAACTTCAGTAATTATGTAACACAAAAAAGGACTTAGTTTAATAAATAGATGAATTAAAAAAACGAGTATACCGGTTATGGTCTACGAAAGGTTCGATTATCGCGCTCTACGTGGACTATATGTACACTATTCTGGGATATAAACAGTCCTTTATCCAAAATTATCTCCATCACGACTACCACGACGATTATCACAATCGGTTGAGTTTTTTTACGTGTTAAAAAACGACCAGATATACTCTCATTCGCGGTTATAATATTAGTAAAAATTTATCAAAATCGATTTACGTTTATTTTAAGGGATAGAAACTGTAACATTCGTCTATACTTTATAGAATTTTGGGAGAAAGAAAATAAAAATTCTTACATGAAAATATGTACATTGACTTTTTAGAAAATAATATCCTATTAAAACGTTAATTTAGCTTTATAGGCCGAAGGCTAAACCTTTGACTTGTATGTAATAAATAGCAGAAACGACTAGGTAGGTACAACAACTTACAAGAAATTCATAAGCGTTGCTTGATTTATAAACCATGTTCTTCCAGTTCGTGCTATTTTCTTCCTTATTAATTTTCTTTAAATTATGAACTGCTTTTGTTGCTTTTGCTTTTCAAAATGGAATGTAGGTAGTATGAATGTGAAACACGACGTTTTTCCGTATAGTAAAGATTTTCTTACAATATCGCCAATTGCTCCATATAGGTACTATGGTAAAGTCGAAAATTATCAAAATCATTATATGGCATTGTTTAAATAATTATTTGATAACTATCCAGTTAATGTCCAATACAACAAGAAGTACTATTAATATTGGAACAAAAAGTAATTTTCTCGCGCTCAAATACACTCATTCACCGTGAATGTGAAAAATGTTGCAAAATATACCCGCTTTCCACGCAGGTACGAATATTATTATCACTAATAATTATCAGTATGTGATGATCCCGATAACTATCCCGTGTAACCCTGCTGAGTACATCTGTCGACTTAGCTAATGTTACGCGTATAAATACTAGTCCTAAATTGTTTTCACTGTAGATAGTATACTTACAGGTGAAACGTCGGGCAATTTTTAGACCCTTGTTTAATACTCAAAGATCATTACAAAACGGTTAAGACTATTCACAAAAGATCTATTTCTTCAGTAGTGTGGTCACTCTACTCCAATACAGCATGGCACCCTGCAGGACACCCCGGTGGTAGTAAATGTTTTTTTTTCGAATTTCGCAAAAAAATAATGTCACGGGATTTGATTTGCTTTGTTACAAATTTCTTAATTTAAATTAAGTGCAAATACTTTAACAACTACATAGGTGATTTAATTCAGCATTATCATTTATTGTTTATTTAGATAAATAAGTAGATCGAAACCATAATATTTTCATGACAACTGCATGGCTCTATGACAAAAGTATATTGCGTCTTAAGGGTGGTAAATAAGGAATTACGAACGAGAGTCTATTAGGTTTTAATGAGTCGATGTTCGTAATTCTATTTACCGCTCGTGCGACATACAATGTTTTTCATCACGTTTGCGAGTAAAATTATATATTTGTAAAAGAAAAATATAATTCTTCCAAATATTGCTATACCTTAGGTTGCAGCTCTTGGCCCCGCCGCCCTCCCCCTCTGCATCATGCGCCTGAGCCGCGTGTGCATGTGGTCTTCTGCTGCGCGTGCAGCAGACTCATTTACCGACCTTGGGCTTCATGACAAGAAAATTAGTACGCGCAATAACTCATTTGTTTACCGACCTTGGGTTTCATGACAAGAAAATTAGTACGCGCAATAACTCATTTACCGACCTTGGGTTTCATGACAAGCACACTTAGGTCGAGGGTTTTATTTGGAGGGTTGCAACCAAGGTAGCCTGCATGTTACGACACTGTTTACGAGCAAGTGTGTTGAAAAAGCACAATAATAAAAACGAAACTATAAAAAGCACAAACTTCAGAACAAAAAGATGAAAAACCAATACTTGCGTATTTTAACAATAAATGTATGTTGGTTAGGTACGAGTACATACGTTTTGAGAATATGTAAGGAAAAAAGTGATTATAGTTCACTATGCCTCGCCTCGTGCCTGTATGTATGCATAACTCAAATGATTTGCTTGGTGATGATTAGTTTCACTTGTATGTGTACAAATGTATGCACACGGCGAGGTGTAGTGTTATTGTGGTGTTATGTTTTGCCTTTTGCAAAACTTAGTATTTATTTAAATCAAACACATTTATTTTTAAGCAACCTGCAATGTACATTTGTCGTTTCTGAATGTTTGGATGTACTATAACTTGTGTTGTCTGTACTTTTTATAAAGTAACTAATTACCTTAAAAGCTTACATTATTTAACTAATCAGTTACTACGTAAAAGCTACGTTCTTAACAATTCCAAAAAAATATCCACAACATTCCCTCAAAATATAAAAGTGGGCATAAAACGTTGCCGATAATGTTTCATGAAATATTTACTTTTAATAAGCGCATGGATCAAAGGTCCCTATTATTTTGCAAATAGGGGATTTTTTGCGACAAAAAAATAAATGAATAAAATAGTAAAAGTAACAAAAAAGCATATCAGGCGCGTGTCAGTGCAGTGGACAATGGCGAGCCTCACGATCGAGGGAGATTGACGGACATTGAACGTTTTGGACAGAACTAATTTGTGGAATTATTCGGATCGTAACAATCTTTCGCTCGTGGCTTCGCCTACAAATTAAAACTTTTTTGTTATCCCCGATGAGAATTGAGCTTCGGCTGAAAAAAAATAAAAAAATATACAGTTTTAATCATTACAAAATAATGTGAAGCAAATTGAAAAAAACTTGCCGATAGTGGCGATGTTTTTTTTAACATTAACATGACATACCGCTGTTTATCTTGATAGCGCCTAAACGTAATCAATCCACTCTAGAGCTTTTTTATACGAGTGCTAGGAGATTTTCTTTATGATATCTTTGCTATACACATGCATAGTGTTATCAGAGATTGTTTTTATGTACTAAACAATTAAATTGCAAAGGGAAGAATAATTAAAATGTATTGTAAAGTTTCTAATTATTTTAGTATTGATTCTGATAGTAAATTCTGCCAACGGTCCACTGTCAATCAATCAGTATAGGGCAAATCCAAAAAACTGACCCCTCGTTGACCATCTATAAAAAATGTAAAAGCTCTTGCACACAATGGATCCAAAAATCCCAATATCACAAATACGAACAAAACCCGTAATAATAGGAAGGCCATTCATGACTATTCGCCCCTCGTGCTAATAAAATCTTAAAATATTGCAGATTAATTGAACTTTTTTTTGCAAATTCAAGTTACATTGGCTCTTTGAGTTAAAATTTAAGTTCTAAAAATTAAATCGTTAGACCGTAGTAGCTACCCATGCAACCATTAGGTGAAGGTGGCGATATTGTAAGTGTTACTTTTTCTTTATACACATAGATATTAAAATAACTGTTACTACACTTTGTTCAAAATGGTCGGATCTGTTAGATAAGTTAAGAATTGAATAATGCGAATATTTAATTGAATATTATCACAGAATAAATTAAAGCTAACTTTTATTGCCATAGTTATTACAAGTGCAATGAAGGTTACCAACAAAATGTTTTAATAAAGTTATTTTTCAGTTATCTTTTGCAACGTATAGAGACGTAACTACAAGAGTCAATAGAAAGTCGGTATACGTTAGTATTTTTAGTGATTCAAAATAATATATTTATTAGGTTACTGTGTGTTTAATGTAAAAAGGTAGGAATATATTTTTGTAAGCATGGACTTCAACGTGGTACCGACAGATGTGGCAAATCTACCTTTTTAGGTCAGCTCTACCTGCTATTATCTCTCACTCACACTTCTGCTCTATGCAGACAATTAAACTACATTATTCTAGTAATAAAATCCTAGTACTTGCATGGCCAAACTGTAACTCAGGCTAAAACTTGTAAATACGCGTTTTCGAAAAATAAAACCAATAAAAACAATAGTGTCCCACTACTGTGCAAAGGCCTCTCCTCTTGATCTCATGAATTAAATGGTAAAAATTCTAATTCCTTCAACTCATTTCAAATACCTACCAATTATACGGAGCTGTTCAAAAATACGGGAGAGCCGAGGCAAACTTCCAATTCCAAAACGTGGGGTCATTTGCGCATGCGCAAAAGCTGCGAACGCATGAGGGGGCGTTCGCCGTAACCAAAATGACACTTTTTGTGACAATGCATTTCAATCATTCACAGTCGACGTTTACATACGCGCCCATAAGCGCTCTCGTATGAATAACACTAATAATAAGCGAATTGTAAACTGACAAAACTGACTGACAAGGTCTAGTCATGATGAGTGTGTTTGTCCCATGATGTTTGATTAGCGAGCTTAGGGAATTGGGTTCTTGAACACTGTCATGATTTAAGTTATGATGGTTCAATTTGTATGCTTTGCATTGATAGATCGCGTTGAAGCTGAGTATTTTGACAAATAGATAAAGTGGAGTTTATAATTATGGTTTTGCCCTCATGTGCCTATTGTGATTACCAGTTATAATTATGCGCACTCAGTATTAAATACTTTTTAATGGTTTTTTTTTTAAGTTAGAAATTTGTGAACTAGTAGATAGGAGAGTATTTTTAGTTTATCTGTATTCAAATTCAGAAACCATGTTACTACAATTCAATTATAAATATTTTAAAACAAACCGGCCAAGTACGAACCGGTCTCACACAACAAGGGCTCCGTATTGTACGCTCAATATTGAGGCATTTACTATATTACATGCTTTCTGTTATATTCAAATAAATAACTATGGACTGTACTATTATTAAATCATCTTAATAAAACAGTTCGATTCGAAAGATAACAAAGAATGAACAGTTCTCAGCTGTTTATTTTGAAAAAAACAATTAAAAGTAACAAAATTGGCTACACTTTGCGTTGCATTGTTTTACAATCAATAAGAAGTTTCTCTGCTGCTTCAATATTGAAGAAATAACATAAATAATATCTATCAATTATTCAGATTTACACTCCTATCCTGGACCCGCCGAAGACTTGGATGCACTAAAGCCTGATGCAGTCGCGTGGCTTAGTAGTTTAAGTGTTTTGCTCTAATAATGCCTGTATTTGTAATTTGCCATACGATTGAATAATAATTCAGATTTATAGTTATTCCAATAAAATTACATTACAAATTAAATGACAAATGAAATTAAATTACAATTAAATTAAATTTAGATTACTAATATTACATTCCTAACGTTTAAAAATTTAGAGTAAAATTAAAACATAAAAACACCGTAAAATTAAATTTGCGGGTTTGTTGTTATTACTTTAAATAAAAAACTCAAGAAGATGATCTATTGTGTGTAGTAGTGCACACAATTGACATGGGGCTTAAGTCATTTTTCAAATATGGAATGTGTCGATTTATCTATACGGACACGTTACCACTACATACAACAGATATTTTTTTCAAGTTTTTACCTATATACACATCCACAAAGACGAGAGATTTTGTCAAAATAAGACATTAATAACATTGTAATAAGAACCACGGCACGAGTCATCGAGAATGACTCTACCTTTACCCTGTCTATTTATATTTATTATGTATGTACAAAAAATTTACTGGAAGAGATCTCTTTAAGGGATAAGATCGCCTTTGTACATCTTATTATCCTGTTTTCTTGTAATTTCGTGTGTTTTATGAACAATAAAGAGTTTTAGAATACAATACTTCACAACTTATTTAACTGCAGGCGCAGCAATTATAGTTTTTTTACTGTGTAGGAACCCCAATTAAATAGATTGAATATTTTTAAAGTAGGTAGGTAGATATACTTAAATTTTCAATGACTAATAGCTAGATGGTAATGCCAAGTATAAAGAGTCCCTTTCTAATCCTACCATGGTGAGTAAGAATATTTTTTGTTATGTGGTGAATAAGTAAGATACAGTTTCAATAAAGTTAAGGCATTTTTAAGAACTTCAGAAATGATCATGCACCTTGACATCAAGAATATTGACATAGGGCCGAATCTAGGATTTTAATCCTACAATGACTATTGAGCATCAAGGAGTATCATTGTGTCTTTGAAGTCAAACCACTTGTTCGTCTCTAAAGCCCTCTACACATAGAAGAGGGACCAAAATTTAAAATTCCGATTATATTAAATTATATTGACCGGATTACCCACGTATTAAATCGAGTTTAGCTCGACATGTTTCGGGTTATTTCGAAACCCTTCATCACTGGAGCACGCGACTCGGCGGCTGCCGCAACACGCGCACTACGCGCCACCGCTCTGATCGCGCGACTGTCCGACGAAACTAACTCAGTATTTAATACTGTTTTCCAACTTGGGGGTACCGACCAACCACAATCCCGGTTAAAATTCGGATGACGACCAATCTCAATGGCTTCACGCACTTTCCGCGGAATGAAAAACTTTTCTCTCGCAAGTACAGACACCTTATCAAATCTGATATAATGCGTCGAATCCGAATCCATAGAATGCTCGGCCACCGCGGATCCCCTGTCGTCCTGCTTTCTCATACTGCGTATGTGCTCCGATAACCTAGTAGACACGTTACGCCCAGTCTCACCGATATAACTTTTGCCACACGAACACGGAATCATGTATACCCCAGGACCACTCAGGGGCTCCTTATCCTTCGGCGAACGCAACAACTGTCTAAGCTGCATATGAGGACGGAAAATTGACTTGATGCTATATCTTCGGCGTAACAAGTGCCCGATTTTATCCGTTATCCCCTTTATGAACGGTAAATATACCGGAAGCCTCTCAGCTCCTACTGGTCTCTGACGAGCCGACACGTTCGCCACACGGTTGCACTGCCTCCAGTTGTACCCATTGCTCTCCAAAGCTCGTCTCACGTGAACCAGTTCACGATCCACAAAACTACAAAAAAAAAAAATGACGATGAAAATGAGGGTAGTTGTGCGCCTGAGTTAGTTTCGTCGGACAGTCGCGCGATCAGAGCGGTGGCGCGTAGTGCGCGTGTTGCGGCAGCCGCCGAGTCGCGTGCTCCAGTGATGAAGGGTTTCGAAATAACCCGAAACATGTCGAGCTAAACTCGATTTAATACGTGAGTAATCCGGTCAATATAATTTAATATGAGTGAGTCTCACGGTAGTTTCATGATCAAAATTCCGATTATATCTCTGTACAAAATTTCGCAAGACCTCGTTTATGGGTACAGTACTAAGTATAGGGTGCGGACCCTCAAAGGGCGAGGGCCCCCATTGGCTCCCGGCGAAGGGACGCTGCGCGCAACTCGGGGGCACACCGCGAATCCGCGCAGCCAATCAATTGCCTCATTTTTTAAATAAAGAACACCAAATGGTAAAAAACGTGGCCTTTTTTTATCCAGTCACCCCTATGTAAAAATAATGGCACACTATATATACCCATTTATTTATGTTATCTATATGGACGCTGGCTAGATTAATTTGCGCATATTTTTCTTTTTTGTCACTTCTTCATAATAAAGACTAATTTTTAATACCGTATTGCTTGAACCTTTACAGAAAAAAAAATACTTTGTATTCTTACAGTTACATACTTATAGTATACGAGTAGGAGATATTAATCATAGGCAAATTGGAACGATAATAAATAGCCATATTTGAACGAACGATGTTAAAAAGCACTGACCAGTAAAATTTAACTATAAAACTTAATAGATATTTATTTTACTCGGTCAACAAATTCATTTCTGCAATCTGTACCTATAATAAAACATTAAGGTGAAGGCCCCTTACACGTGCTCGTTACCAGTATGCTAATAAGCATGCTAGTACCTGCAGTACCAGTATGCCACTAAAAAAGCATGCTTAGTAGTAGCACGTATCCTATACACACATGCTAGTAGGTAGCATTTGCTCAATAGTGGTATGCTTTCGTGCTAGTAATCAGCATGTGTAACAGTGCTTTAGTCTGACAGTCAGTAAATTATTGACACGAGGTATTCCTTCACCATAAAGCTTTCAAATGCGATTTTGCAATTTCACAAATGAATTTCGAAATCTCAGAGGCGCGAGCCCATTGAAGTAGGTAGTATACAATACAGTCGCTATGAAATATTTTGGAGCGGCCAAGGTGATCAAAAATATCGAAATATGAACTCTAATTCCTTAATAATAGAGTGCATGTGACGATATCTTTGACTACTTTGGCCGCTCCGAAATTTCTGATGGCGACTATACGAGTACCTACGTGATGCACGTGTGCCCACCTGTAAGTACTTACTTGAATTTAGTTTTTTTTTTTTCAACATATTCTGTGTTATTTCTGGCTCTATGCTTTTTATCCTCGTATGTATTTGTCTTGCACACTGCCGTAGCGTAAAACTGTTATTGAACATACAAAAAAATAGCAGTAGGCTAGTGTCGAAAACTTTACTAACTGTTAGAAGTGATATCTATACTAATATTATAAATGCGAAAGTGTGTGTATTTGTATGTTTGTATCTTTCACGTCGAAACGGAGCGACGAATCGACGTGATTTTTAGCATAAAGATAGCATATGAGCCTGAGAGTGACATAACCTACTTTTTATCTCGGAAAAATACACAGTTCCCGAGGAAACAGCGCGCGATAAACGAATTCCACGCGGGCGAAGCCGCGGGCAAAAGCTAGTAGTTTATAAGCAGAAGTTTTGACTCTACATTTTAGTTATTTTATTATCAATGCCTCGATGCCAATAACGGTTGTTTTATTTTTTATTAACATGCTTGGGATACTCAATCAAGCAGAAAATATACTAAGTAAATACAGGTAGAGCCGACGTATTCACGACTCTTACATTTATTTGTCAAAACTTGAGTTTTTATTACAGTTGTTTTAACAGAAGTAAAACAAAAACTATCAATGGATAAACCTTGTCGTTTTATCCAAAAACGACAAGTTTTATCCATATTTTTTTAATTAATACAATACTCCGTGCAGCTATATTACAATGACAAGTGGTTTATCGAATAATACTTATTATAAATAAGAGTTTGTGAAGATGTTTGTTACTCTATCATACAACAACATCTGATTAAGATGAAATTTAGTGCCTGGTCATTCTTCAGTTTTTTCAGAAATAATTCGATATAAGGATATTTTTTGTATATGGCTTTTGCTTGTAATTTTAAAATATAAAGCCTTTTCTTAAGTGCCTTTGAAAAAAATAAGAGCGTTTTACATGTAGTCGTGGTGATAAATTTTGGTGGATTATTGAATAATATATTTTCAAATTACCTGACCTATTTTTTAATTCAAAGGAATTGCTTATTTGAATTAATGTTGGTTTTAATTAAAGCGAAGGTGTTAAAGTGACTGGGTAACAGTTAGGCACTTAGGATAGTTTAAAGTGGAAGTGAATTAAAACTTATTTACAAGATTTTAAATAACACGATATTTAAAACATTATATTTACGAGATGAAGTTAATAATAATAACTAGGTCTATAAAAAACCTTGTACAAACAATAATTTTTTGCATGAAATAAAATGCCTGTGTTTGCGCCATCTATTTCCGTAGATTTGAACTAAAACGTGTACGACGACTCTTGCTAGGGCTGACAGAAAATATGATTCTATGCGAGCATCGAAACACAAAGTATCTACGACTATGAGTTCGCTCAACGTTTTAGAACTAATCCTCTAGATGGCGTTTGATAGCGCTTTTACGTTCTGATGTGGCGTAATTTTTGCTCTTCATTCTATGGTGATGAGATGACGAAAGATTGCTTAATAATAATGTATTTGGATATAATTTGTATAAAAAAACAGTAAAGGTGAATTGTAAAGTTTTTAAATACAATATGTTTTATAAATACGTAAAATAAATTAATTTCAAAGAATAAAGTACTTTATCTTACACATTTGGTCTCCTTTTCATTCGTTTTTTTTTTCTAAGTAATAAAAAAACGACAGTAGCTAAGAAGAGCTCAAGAAATTGAACGTAAATAAATATAAAAAATAGAAACACAGAAGAGCTTTGAAAATAACTTACACGCATTGCGGTTCTCCAAATCTGTAACAAAAAGGCACTTATATTAAAATAAAAATAAAAACAATTACTGTGTTTTTAAAACGGCAAGATCAAAAACTTATCACAGCTTAAAAATACGATACAGGCTGTTTAAAAAATAGGACTTAAAGTTTGAGTCCCCGTAATAAGTACTCGTAGATGCCGAGGCGTCAAGCAAGAGATTATCCCGGCGCATAGGGCGAGGGCCGGCTAACGGTCCACCGTGTTTCGATTTCGTAGAGCATTTCTCCAACAGTCCCGTTATACGCTCGGGAAAGTACTTTTGTTCGTAGCGCGAGCGCTCCGTGACCGCTGCACGGGTTCACGGTATCGAGTCTACCCAGATTGAGAACGAGAGAACGCTAGGAAAATTGCCTTTCGAAAATGGTAATCGCTCTAAGGATGACGGGGCTATTTTGGATAATTTCAAAATTGCTCGTGCGATTTTGAAACACTTAAATTGCAGGAAAATTAAATTAAATCGACACGAGTGCTTTTAATTTACACTCAAATAAGAAGTAGACCAATTCTTGTAAAGTTTCTCATATTAGTCTTACATAATTTTTGATCGTTATGTTGATGATTTGTGTGCCTTTCTTTGAGGTGCATTTAGATTTGAACCTTAAATAAATACACTTACATAAAGATGTTCAAAGCTATACTAACTTGAAATGTCGCAACGCGTTGAAAAATTTCAATGAACAAACCCACGTTATTTCGAAATAAAAGCTCCATAAGTATGAGGTTTCATAAAATTTTATTCATACGCGGTTGTGTAAGCGCAAGCTGGGGGTCGATGACTCCGGTGTTTACCTTATCGACGCCAACGAAAGTTCGGCCGAACTTCGCTGCGTGGATACTTGACGAAAGTGACCGCATGTGTAGTTATACCCGTTTGTTTCATGTAAAAACTGGCATCGATCAGAAAAAAATATTAGTTCCAAGTCCATCTTTGCGATAAAAAGTAGCAGCATTTGTTTTAACCCTGTTTTAAATCTTAACGGTAACCCGTACTATCCAGCAAGGACCTTTTCCAAACATCTTCGAGCGTTGAAATTCCGATTTCCGTTTTTTTTTATGAAAATGTTTAAAACTTTTGAAGCATTCGTCTTAGCTGTACCTACAAAATTCAGAAAAATATTGTAGATACGTAATTATTAGCAAAATCGCTCAAATACTTTTTGTCAAAAAGCTTCATGATAGGAATATTCCACAATCATGTTGGCACTAGGCGGGCATTACAGAGTGGGATGCAGGGTTGCCACATATAGTAAGTTACGTACTTTTAGAGGATGGGAAGTGAACATTTGTATTTTGACCTCCTTTATATGAACACACAGACATAAATAGTTATAATTGTGTGTGGCTGAAATTGATAGTTACTTGACAGAACTAATCCCATTCTCTCACTAAACTTTTATTTTCTTTTCATGTTCTGACGCATCAAAAGTAAATATAACGTTTCCCTGTGCCAGGTCAAGAAGAGAGTACGAAAATATCAAAGCAGCCTAGTTGTGCGTGTTGATCTTTCTCATTTAAAAACTGGGGTGGCAATGTTGTTGGCAATCCTCATCCTTTTAGGTTTTTAACCGACTTCAATAAAGGAGGAAGTTGTCAATTCGGTTGTACTTATATATTTTTTCATGTTTGTTACCTCAGAACTCCGTCATTAAAATTTATGAATTGATTTGAAAAAAAAAATTCTTTTGTCTAGGAATGCTTTCAATTAGGTCCCATAAGCACCAAATCGGGATCTAATGATTGGATCCTAAGGAAATCGAGGGAACTCTTCAAATATTGTAAGAACGCCTATGATAATAGAACTGACTACATTTTTTTATTTTCATGGTTTTTTCCAGTCGGTTCTATTTTTTGTTATAATTGTTTTTGTATGTATCTATTTACGTGTACTTACAGATGAAAATTTTTATCGAGTACCAATGTGGAATCTTTTCGCTTCATGTCGTTTTGATATTCCATACATCTTCTAAAAAATTATCATAAAATTGATTGTTTAGATGATTGATTAGGTACTCGTAGTGTGTGTGAATACTTAATACCAAATAAGAAATTTACATTTATGTACACCTAACGGTGTCCAATACAAATGTCATTCAAAAAGTAGTAACCAGACATGACTGTGCTCTGTTGTTTAAAAAAATCTAGTTTTTGCTGGTAATTTTTGCCTGCTTCACATTTTTTCAAACCATTGTGTTTCGCTGTAGATACTTATAAATATTCAACTCAACAATAATTAACATATGATTTTTGAAATAAATACCAGTAAGAAATATGTATGATTAGACTTTAAGGTCAGTTAAAGCGAATTTAGTTTTATTTCCATGCAGTCTAATATATCTAATAAAAAACAGATGGAAAAGATTTTTAACTTATACATACTCTAACATATACTGAAATATTCTTAAAATAAGGAAATTACTTATTAAAACTTTGTGCAAGATCCGTCCGGATCGTTAGCACCATATCACTCACAAATCCTGCCGCCAGGCAGCGCAGTGCGTGGCTGCTGTGTTCCAACGTAGAGATCAAGACAACTGGTAAAATGACTGATACACATTGTTGCGACCCTCTGATGTCCCATTTGCTGAATGAGGATGTCCGTGACAGGCCAGTAGCCGCGTCACGTTTGTAATTGGTTAAATTGGGTGGCTTAAGCCTGCGACACAGAGTTTTCTACTAACCCTAGTGCAGGCAAACGTGTTACATAGAATTTAGTAAAATATTATATCTATTGTTATTTTGTACTGAAATTATTGAATAAATTATCTTATCTTATCTTATCTTAAATACCTAAATGAGCCAATCGTAAGCAGGACGGTAACATAAAATGGACCTCTTGATACTAACGCCATCTACCGATATATATCTGTGATATTTCTCTTGTCAAGAAACTGTCATTACCCTATTTCATGAAAAAATCACATGCTAGTCTTGTAAAAAAAATATTTTTTTTGCTTGTGGTAGCCCTGCCGGCGCGAAGGCTTGCGCGGTGACGTAATGGCGCGGTTCGATACTCTCGAAAGGCAGCGGGGTCGACGTCCGCTAGACTCGGCCTACCGCTCAATTAAACATTCCGCACAGCCTTATGTACAATGTTTTGATGGTGGATTGTGGTTTCGAAGAGCGCGGGTGTTTTGAAGCTTTAGTATAATTGTAGGTTAGTCTTTTGTCGCATTTAGGTACCTGCTTTCAGTTTGGCGAGTAGACTATTATAAAGCGGGAATCTAGAACATTTATATCTATGTAACAAAGAGAAAAATATTTTTAGAAAAATTTTGTAACTAAACTTCGCAATGTACTAAAGTAAACTTACCCTATTCAAAACTATAGCAATCCTGAACATCCTTGTTTAAGAAACATGTTTGCACGTGGTGCCATTTTATATGGAATAAAAATCATAATAAAAAATCTACCTGCAACACAAAAATTACAAATGCAACAATATAACATATTTATTCAGTTTTTCATACTAAAATACGACAAAATATATATGTCAAGTCACGTAACCTACTTTTTATGATATATGGTGATTAATTAGATACCTATAATCCTTTCCACTTAAATAATGAAAGAAGGAGAACAGCAAAAATATGTGTAACGTAAACTCTAATCCGTATTACATTATTCAAATGTTTGTACTCAAATACAATTACTTCACTAAGTAAAAATACTGCAATAAATTGGTTGTTTGGTTGGCGGGGATGAAAGTATTTCGTCGTTCACAGCAGACATTACAAAGCCTCCAAGAAAGGCCCTACTTACGCGTCCCCGATAGACACAACCGCCATAATTTAGCGTTTACCACGTCAATATGGTAAACAAATAAATAATAAGCAAGTGCAATAACGAGAGCAACGAGCCCAAGTGAGAGGCAAGAGGCAAGGCGAAGGGCCCGAGTTACACAAGGGTTACAAAACTATGGCAATGAACGCGAGTGAACCTGAACCTTGCGAACCGCTATTCGCCGGTGGCGGCAGCTGTCGCCAACCTTTGGTGCTCGCTAAGTAGGCTTTAGTTCAAATTGGTACTTGCTCGCGACTCTATCTATTGCTAGCGCGCAAGAACAATGCAATTTCCTAGGCAGGATAAAAAGTTTGTTGTATTTATCCAGGATATGAACAGCATTTGTGCCAAAACATATAAAATAACTATATGTACTGATTTTTGTTATTGTTGCGTTTTATATTTTTGATTTAATTACAATAATAAATGGACTAAGTAGCTTTTCTTTATCTCTTCTATAAAAATACGCTATTTATGTCTACAACCACAAATTATAATGCATGCTTACTGTGATCATAAGGCTTGAAAAGGGCCCGAATAATGTCTAACACAGTGGCTGTCATTATTGAACACTTCAAAAGGCTACAAAAGTCATAGAATCCTATTCCAAAAAATGTCCTGCAGGGCTACTACGAAACTCGAAACTCAAAGTTCGTATCGTAGCGTCCCTCTTGTTCTCGTATTAAATAGTATTTTAGTGTCAGAGGGACCGCACGACACGGACTTCGAGTTTTATAACCCTGCTGATTCCTTAAACGTCTACGCTATATTATGTGCCTCAGTAAATGTTTAAAATAAGAGTACCTTAAATTGCAGTGTAGTAATATTATGTTGTCTATCTCTGGATATCGTGCGGCGCCGGCGCACGCGGAAACACCGCGAGTGCAACGATCACTGCGATGGCGGTTAGCTATGCGGAAAGAGCGTCGTGACGGACACGTCACAGGGTGGGCACGTGGCAGTGACGTCACTATCACATACCTACACAAAGACACACACACACACACACACACACACACACACACACAAAAGCTAACATAGAACAATACTATCATATTTCATAGGTGCTTAAATATGCGACGAAATAAATAGGTAGGCCTACACATGTTTCAATACGTTACCTAATCCTCCCACATAAATAATTAAATATTTGTTTGCACATTGAAATTTTACATATTTATTTAAAAAAAAAATTACTATCACGTAACTCAACAGTAGGTACAACATTAGGTACAGTTATTTAATTGTCACATTTTTTTCAGAGATCAATTATTATTTTCTTTCATTTGTATGATATTACCAGAAAAATCTAAAATATCGTCATCTCCCCTATCTTGTACACTTTTTAATATTCCATTACAACTCCAGAGTTTCGCACCCCTGCCATTTTTGGTATGCAGCAGTTGGCAACTTTGTATCGGAAACATGCGGAAATATTTTGGCTGTGAAAATTCAGTCATGGTAAATATACAGGAGAAACGTTTTCTTAGCAAAGTCACGTAAATTTACTTATTTCAAAATTGATTGTTTAGAATTTTGTTCTCTTCGACTGTAGGTAGATGTCAGTAATTTACCTACAGTCGAAGAAATCGAATCCTTTGCCTAGCTATTTTAATATGAAACAATACTAATTATAACCTAACATAACAGTAAAATATAACCAACACCTTCTAAACATTTACGGGCTGTTTCACCATCCATTGATTAGTATTAACTGACGGTTAAATGTGATGACGTCTCTATTTGTTTTGTTCGAATAGTCGGAGACGGCATCATATTTAACCATCAGTTAACACTAATCAATGGATGGTGAAACAGCCCCTTAGTAAAATACAAATAACTAACCAAGTGCGAGACAGATTTGCGCGACGAGGGTTGTGTACAGTCAAGGTCAAAAATATGTGACCACGGCGACTGCAATGTTGCCGAAACGTTGAGGTAAATATTACTTCTGTGTTAACACACGGGTGATAAGTCCCGTTGGTGGTATTTTGACTAAACGTCAATTGGTGTCTTAGATTTTGAAATTCCCTCATTAAACTATCTAAACATTTCTGTATTGAAATATTATAGTCAAGTTGGTATTACATAAGTAAAATGCTTAAACTCATCGAATGTACGAAATCTGGCAGCTAAAGTTTGTTTTCATGTAATTAAATACCTATCCAAACCAAGTATAGAAGCTTTACAGTTCGTATGAAGTATAGTACTATCAAGAAAAAAATCTTAAGATTTTAAATTGGTGTGTAAAACGTCTACATCAGTAATTCATTTAAAATTACCCCACACCATGTACTGTAAGTACATTTCGGTAAGGAAAGGAACTTAATAACTATATCTCTTGTCCGGGTGAGCGGTTAGTTTCAATGGAGTGCCGAAAGTTTCTCGATGAGGGCTACGGCATAGATGTCGCTAGTGTCACTGCTTAAGTGGCTAAATAAGAAACAAACAAACTGAGATATGTGTTGCATAGGGGCCATTCGTGACTGTACCGTTGTCCAGCGGTGGTGTAGCGGTATAGCACGCGGCACGGAATACCGAGGGCCTGGGTTCGATTCCCAGCGCTGGTCTTATTTTTCTGATTTTTCTGTGCATCTATATTTCAGTTCGTATTTTCAAGAGAGGGAACTCTGTTGATATTGAATTTTCATAGATATATCTACAAATTTGTAGGAAACGCTCGGTACGCGAGTCCAACTCACACTTTGCCAGTTTTTCCAGCTTTACAAGCTCAAGTAAATGTCAAGATGCATATTCCTGTGTACAGTTAGCGAGGCGCGCGCAGGCAATGCGGAAACCTTTTTACACGACTCCATGTTTTATTGAAACATCCACTTATTACGTAATCTGATTGTACTTATCGCTTGCTAGTATTGACACTAGTATTTATAACTTCAGGGAACGGCTTTTTTAATTTTAAATGGTGTGAAAATATGTAAATGGGTTAAAAATCGTGAAATTTGTTCAAGACAACAACTCACATATTTTTATAAACTATCAAAACTCCATTTTCCCATCCATTTTTATGGCAATAGCTAGTAATGACGTCACTAATTTGAAAACTCAATCGACTATTTCTTTGCTTTAAAGCAAATAAAAATCTAATTTTGCAGATAATAGAAAATTAATCTAGTTTTCAGGCCACAAAGTGTTTTTATACTAGAGTCGTGACTTGAAATTATTGTGTCATTTTGTTAAAATTAGGTACAAGCGCTAAGTGTTAAGTGTTAAGTAACTTCAATTGTGACCTTGACGCGCGAGTCGAGCGAACGAGCGAATGAGCGAAGAGCCAGGACCTGATTGAATTCACAAATAATTTGACCTCAACCAGTGCTGGTATGATATGACATATTATTATGGTTATGTACAGGGACAAGGGATTTTTACACTTTTAAAAAGTTTATAAAGTGTTTTAAAACCACGGAATATTTCAGTTGGTTGGTTTTACTGAACAATCCTGTAAATCTTTTTCGGGATTTTGACCGTGGCTGAGAAATGTACATTAGTCGATGTCCAATCAAAGTGCACGGTTTCAAAGGGGTGGCTTCATCTTAAGTTGAATCTAAATTTCAGATGAAGAGCATGTACACTCCAAGCACTCAACCATCTACTTCAGGACTAAGTAATTAAAAAAAAATCATCATGGGATGATATAAATTACAGGGATAAGAGATTTTTTTACCTTTATATAACAGAAAAAACAACACACTGTAATGCATTTCAGAATGGGATGGCAATGTGCCTGCTGCGTCCGCTCAATCTCCCGGCCCTGCGTTTGACAACTACTGCGTACCTCACATCACGAAGTTCAGTGCACGTGGTTATTAGTTTTTAATTATCTGACAGTCGCTATCATAATATTTATCTACTCAAGGAAAATAATTTAAATGTTGTATGTATGTATGTAAACTCTTTATTGCACATAAAAATAAAAATACATAAACACAGAGAGGAGAACAAAGGCAAGCTTATCCCTAAAAAGGGATCTCTTCCAGCTAACCTAGTTAGGTGTTGTGTGTGTTAGTGTTGTTTCCCTTTCATTCAAATAAGTCTCAAAGGCAACATATTTTAGGATTATATGGATAACTTTATTCACATATGTAATATTACTTTGCAAAAGGAACATAAAAAAGATGATTCTATTACAGAGATGCACAAAAATTGTTAGCTTCTCCTTTTGTTCAGTTTAGTTCATTTAATTTTCACATGAACTCATTTGTTCTCTTTAGATACATGTTATTTTACACTGACATTAACGTGAAACTTTTTTTAAATACACTAGGTAATAAATTAGTTTTCTTTCACACTTGAACCTGATCAAGCTAAGAAAATGCTGACAATCTACATATTATATGCGTCAGTGATTGTCTCAGTTTAGTTTTTGCCAATGAGGCGGTAAACGAAAACATATACTGAACTAAAGTAGTTCATTTCTATTACTCAAAGTAGTTTGTTCAAAAACAACTAAAACAAACGCACAAGTTTCGTGTGTAGAGTTAGGAATCAATTAGAATTACAGATTTAGCAAAACGTGCAATTATTTATTGTAAATGTTAATTTAAGATAAAATAAGACCATTGGGGTGTCTGAGGTTTTTAATTATAAGTAACCCTTCCAACATTTTATTATTTATTACATTATACTTCACAATAGAGTCAACATCGATAAATATAACAAGCCAGAAAGTAGTGATCGATTCTTATACAAACGACATCAACGAGCGCGTGAACTCGAGCCAAAGCCACTATCTTAGACAGAGTTATGCATCGTAGGTTATACATTACTTGCAACATCTTCACATTTTAATCGCATCATAAATAGTTACTAATCCTCCATTAATACACGTAGTTAAGTTAGATAATAATAAACTTTGGGAGTCCATTAAATTAACAACTGTAATGTACGACGAGTTCTAAGTTAATTTATTAGTGTTTTAATTATCTTTTTCTCATTCCCATTTTCATTTATTTCCATGTCTGACATTTATTTACTTGGAAAATGATGAACCTACTAAGCTAAAAGTATAGTGTTGGTAAACTATAAATTTTACTAAACGTTGACAATCCTACAATTTTTATCATACCCAATTCACACAAGGTAGACCCAGTCTTAGCACTCATTAATTAAAGGAACTTGCCTAGCAGTACTTTTTAAAAGCATACGAAAAATATGGCAAGACAAAATATTGAACTTATTCTATCAACATGTTTAGTAAAAATTAAATTTTTTACTTCTCTTGTAAAAATTACGTAGTATTATCTTAATTTTCACTTGTCATCATCATTCCATCTGGCCATAACATGTAAATAACCACAGTCATCAGAGGTTAGCTTTGAAACGACTATACCAGGAAATCATGTGCGCGAAGCGTTGCCTCGTGGCAAGATGGCAGATTCCCGCCAAACGTCAACAGAGCGGTCGTTGACCCCACAGCATAAAAGTAAAACTCTTGATCTCCCCATTATATGTATAAAACTTGTTATGCTTGTACAGATGTAGGAACACTTGCATTTCTGTTTTACTGTCAACCGAATTAGTTTGTTGACCTTGTTATAATGAATATTTAATTTGTTTTGTACGCATGTGGAACTCAAATAAAACTTTTTGTTTCATATTCTAGTAAAATATTTTCCGATATGATTGAAATATATACGTGAAACACAAAAGTTTGGCCTTAATATTTTAAATTTATGTGTTACTTTTACAAACCATTATTCTTATTTTAATGTTTCGTTTCTATTACAATAGCCGTATTTTGGTCTTATTCGTGTTCATAAGATAATGCCCGAAAGATTAAGCATGATTTACTACGAGAACTTACAATCTTGTAAATTAATAATAATAATAAAATCATTTATTGCCACAGAAAATAAGACTACATTACTTTATAAAGATTTATCGAATCAGGCGTTACTTTGCGGAGGTCCATATCAGTGAACTAAAAGAATTTCCTTGCTCACCCGCGACCTTAAGATAGCTAAGTTTATGCAAGGTTTGCGTGTTCATGCAGTTCCTCCACCTCCACACTATAAGAACACATATTTACAAATCACACAAACTCATCTCTCAAATTCATCATCACACTATACTACCGCGTTTCGAACTCAACCAGAGCTCATCTTCAGAGTAACACAACCGTACACTATGCTACCAGTTGTTAGCTAACAAACCACAACAAACGTTTTCATTTGTTACTGTAACTCCCTAAGTAAGTACCCACCTATATTTTTCTCAAATAAAACAAAACTACCCACAAAGTATTAATAAATTTTAACCGTCGTATAGAAGTACCTAGATTTTTTATTTATTTACTGTTAAGGTGTGTTTTATTAACTGCTATTGCTGAAATTAGACCCAAGCCCTAACAAGAGATGATACTAAATTTACTTGTTCATTATTAATAGACCCCATACTGTTGGGTTGGTGTGATTTGTGTGTGTTCTTAGTGTGGATGTGGAGAACTGCATGAATACGCATATCTTGCATAAACTTAGCTATCTTAAGGTCACGGGTGAGCAAAGAAATTCTTTTATTTCATTATAAAGATAGCAATAGAACTAAGGTAAACAATCTTGACATATCTTTTTACTGAAAACCTTTATATATTCATAGCGTCAATTATATATACAGCGATCTTACAGATAGGGGTAGGGGCATTAAGATCTATAAATATTTTTGACATCTTGGACATACATAATATGAAACCTATGAAATCATAATGTACACCACTAACTATATCATAATGGCAGCTTCCTCGGACAAAGAATTAGCATCTTCGGGGCCTTGCCTAAGGGGTACTCTTTATGTTATGTAATTTGTTTTAGTTTTAGGTTCTATTTTTTTATGTATTTTATTTTATATAGGTATGTTTGTTAAGTATAGGACTGTTTTTAATTGAGTACTTGTTGTTAATTATTCCGTATACCTACCTACATCACAAAATTGTTTGGCACATTAATCATTATTATTTTATATACTCAAAGAAAACAAAATAAAGCTACCATTACCATCAACATAGTAAAACCGAGAAGCCTCGAAAATTTTCATTTCATTACTAAAAATAAAGCGAGCGGAGGCAGCGAGCGTGGATGAAAAGTGAATCAGCGGCCACTCGCGGCCGTTGACCTGACAAATTTTCGTTTCGTTCGCGACGCGGGCGCAATTTTCCCCGGCCACGTGCCTGTTTCGATGCCTCGTGGCTAAGTTATAGCCTGAAATGTGGAAGGCTGTTTAAAGTTTTGCCATTAAAAACAAGCATCTAAAACAGGCTACGAGTAATAAACCACATGGAGCGAAAACCAACTAAATTTTGAAAAATATATCTCCATCCATACTGTCGAGAGTTCCGCCGATTTTGAGGTTGAAAATACATACTATTATTGATTTTACTTAGTAGTTGTTCGGAAACGAAAACTTCCATCTTAATTAATTATTCTAATAAAGACAGAGAGAACATCGAGCAAGTAAGCACGTTACCATGTGACACGAGGAACTTTTTTGTTCGTGTAAGAAGTGAAAAAGCTCCAAGTCTTAAGTCTGTAAATTTGCTCGAACGTCTGTCTACCAATTAAGAAATTGATGAAAAAAAAAAAAAATAATATCAAAGTAAATAATGTAACTCTTGCATTTAAATATGTTAATTATTTAATCGCATATAAGTGAACCAAAATCACAGTAAATACATAGAAGCAAAGTTTAAAGTTTCAGTTAAATGTATTGTTAAAGGTGAATCAAAATTCTTCTGTTCATTTACTTTCACGAGGTACCTATTTGACATTAAATAATAATATGAAAACTTTTCACACGCTTTTATTTAATTTGGATTTTGTTTGTATGTTTTTAAGGTAATCTTGTAAGACAAATTTCACCCACTTCCTTTTAATGATCCTATTGACTTAAAATTTGGTAAGGATTATGTAGTTTACAGTCACAAAAAGTGTTTTTTTTTTTACAAAAACAATTCGTTCTTCTTGTACGGCCTTACGGTTTTTATTATATTTATGATCCGCAAATCACGCCCCAATTTCACATCCTGATGCCAAATCCAACCGATGGTGTCAATCATTTCGATTCTTATCCCAACTCATTGTCTCGATTCATCAAAAGGAAATCATTGTTTGTTTTTAGGCTATGCACAATAAAACTCCGTTATGAAATGTCTGTCAATATATCATAAAACGATGCCAAAATAGTAAGAGATTTTGTCGATTCAGGCAACGCCGGATGTTAATCGCAAAACAACCCACGCTATGGTTCTTTTTAATTAGGAAGATGGAATATCCAATAATCCGAAACTATCCATAACTGTGTTTTGAGCTCCTTGTCTTAATAAGTACACATATTTTACCGTTTATTACTAGTTACTTTTAGATCTCATGCATAAAGAATACAGTTTTGTGCTATGAGCATGATTACATGATTACCTATCATTTTCCATAATCTGGGCATTTTTTTTTTTTCCAGCTTTGAAAGAAAGATGATTTTCATCAAAATTAGAACTCGTAAGGATATATTCTAGTACTCCAGTGTAACAACATTTTGCTTCGTCAAAACTTAAGGGTCAATAATTAACCTCTATACTGAAAAAAAAAGGATAGCTGAACTAGTTCGGCTACTTGACATTTGTTTACGTTTTGCCAAAATTTACCAATTAGGAACCAAAATTAGGCTAATATTACAAAACAATTTTTAGTTACTAGAAGGCCTTAGTTTTGTAGTCACTCAAGTAATGTTACAAACAACATTTTTTTTGTTACTGTTAGCAATTTTTTTTTAGTGTTTCTACACTGAAAAAAAAAGTGATTCTTCACGAAAATCAAAATATAGAAAGTTCAGATCAGATGGTATACAGATCAGATGGAGGTTAACACTAGAAAATTTTATCCAGTAGCTCCTTATACTTACCCTGTTTTACTTGGCAACTATACAAATAATCTTAATACCTAGTTTACAGAGCAAAAAGTGTTGTTAATTGAATTGGAATGATTCGCACCTCGACGAGCGTCAGCTAGGCCTTGTCAATGACCTCTATTTCGCCACTACACCGACGCTTGCGTTTAGGGTTGTCTATCATTACTATTTATAAAACCATGTACATTTATGAAATTCTAAAAAGTAGCCGTCAGCATTATCCTTTGAACTTTCTCAATGGCTCAAAACATTAGAATATACTCGTATATGACTAATTTGACCAAAATTGCTGAATTACATTATTAAATTTCAATATCGGTATAATTCGTTGTTTTTCTTTAAGAGAGTGTCTGTGAACATTCGTTACGCTGGATGGTTGTAGATATGTTGCCAGCCTAGAGGTCTAAAATAAAATTCATCATCAGCCGCAAGACTGCCTCCTTTAGAATGACACAATGAACGATAACTCACCACTTGTATCCACCGGTTGCCAGTAACTGTCGTTATGTCTTTAGTCCACCTAGTGGAAGGCCTGCCACCGTTTTGTCTTCTAATTTGTGGTCAGCCAGTAATTTCCCCAGTAATACAAATAGCCAAGCACTCTTAGCAGCTATATAATACCTATTTAATGAATCATGATCATCCCCCGATTTTCATTTAGTTGGTTATATTCCCTTTCAAAGAGTAACGTCACTAAATCACTTACATACTAGGCGCCGCACAGCCTAAACTACAAGATCTAGTGACTAGAAATTTGGCAGACCTATTTCTTAATGGTCATAGCATAGAGGTGCACGAAGAAGAGGGAGCCAGACTTCTTTTTAGTTTTCTTCGGGGGAAAAACCTTGCCTAGTTTCCGATACGAAAGGAGCCAGGAATTAAAGGAAAGCATAGTTCAAAGACTCTTAATATACATAATAATGTGCTGGGCAAATAACTTGTAGAATTAATTAGATGTGAAGGCTTTGTAAGTTGGACTCTTATAAAGAAGGCAAATGACTTGGTTAAGATTACGACTTGCTCTGGATGGAGAAGCGATTCGACTACTCAAATGTTATGACTAAATGCTTTTTTATGTAGCTATACATAAATAAGTAAAGTCGACCAGGAAAGTGCTTTACCAATTTTAATGTCTGTTCCTACTTTATCTGCCCTATCTGCTGATTATCATATTGACTTGTGAGTAAAAATGGGGGTTCTCTATCGTTTGCCCGAATTTCATATGCCCGAATGTATCGTTTTCTAGAATTTACATTTGCCATAAAGTAATTCATTTCTGAAATAGTAATTTCTTCAGAGTTGATATTTAACTAACCAAACCTTACCTACTGCATTCTACATGATGACATTAAAAAAAAACCTGAAAACAGCACTGTTCTATATATTTTATGGCAAACGTTGGTATGGCAAGTGAAATTCGGGCAAGTAAAGGTAAACGGAAAATGGGCTTTAACGTTTCAAGCGCGACAAATGACGTGGAGCCTTAGGGTGGTAAAGAAATTTCTCGATTGACTATAGGTACACATTAGTATTGACAACCTTAATAGCGTTACAAAACTGAGGGCGACGACTCGCGTCACGCGCGCGCGCCGCCCCCGGAACTACGAGATGAAGATTAATAAATATCATGCCATCAATCTGCAAGGGTAGACTTACGGTTTAATTGTTAGAGCTTTGTGCTCAACTCATTGTTAAGTCACAACTTTATATATTGATCTTAGATATCATAGTTGTAAATTGATTCAGGGATTGCAAAATCTACCCCTTATTTAAAGATCTGTTATGATAGGTGCGATTATCTGACTTACGTTATTTTTTACATGTTTAAAATGAAGAATTATTCCCCACCTGCAGCGCTGGCATAGTATTTTTTTTAGGGCCAAGATTTAACCGTATTACGCTGACATTATTAGGTTTCTTCGGAAGCGGCGTCATCGGTTAGCGCTTATTATTCAACACGTTTTACTACCATCGCCTTTTCGAGGCGTGGTTGGGGTCATAACTACATTTATTTAATTCATTCACACCTTAGCTATGATAAGCAACATTCATACAAATAAAAAGCATGATCTCATCGCTGCAAACACTCCGCTAATAAACATAATTTGAATGTGAAAAAACCACATCGATTCCTCTCTTTTTAAAATCATTTAAAATAATGTCAGTCATTTTTTAAGTGATTCATCAGGTCAAATATTATACCGTGCAACGGTAAGCGCGTCGTGTTGCTTAAACGCCGCGAGTGTACCCGTCAGATGTCGAAGATAAAGTCGTAGTGACGGATTGATAGAATGACAATTTCGCGAGTAGGACAGACGGGCACCACGGAAGAGGCGGCGCGGTTCACGCTGGTTCAACGTGACACTTACGAACGTCATAAGCAACTTTCCTACTAGCAATGCGCGGGCAGCGCGCCCGCCTGGCTGAGAAAAGCAGTGCGCACCACACGACGTTGCCTGATCAAAAAAAAAAAAAGCCTGAACTTCTAGGGATTTCCAGGTTTACTTACGATGGTTAAGATATATTTTCTATTCAGTTTTTAATATCATCACAATAAAGCGTTGATTTTAGCTATGTCGCGACAGTTTGCTCAGCTTTACCAAAACTTATCAAGTTATCACCAGTTCTAATTTTTATGTGTCATTTTCGAATAGCTACAAATATTAATAATAAAAATGATTTGTCTTATAAACCACGGTTGGTTCAACCCGCATCTCCACTTATTTACGACGACGAATCTAGCAACACTGGTGCCACTTTTCTTCGCGCTGCTGCGCTCGCAATGCCCGCCGCCGCGCTACTTACAAACCGCTGGAAAAAGTCGGGTGAAAGCACTATATAGGGTTCAATAGAACTAGCATCACTTAAAGTGATAACAGATTTCTAACAACATTAATATCAAACATTAGTCTGCATAAAAATTATTTTATTATACATAGAAATAGACACCAGGTCAAAATATAAATCAGACATTACATACTAATTCAGAAGTATAATACATAAGAACTAAAATTAGACACGAAAAAAATAACTAATACTCAAATTAAAACTAGAAAAAAGTATAAACTACTCGCCGCGGCATGGACTTAAAGTATATTTTATTGACCTATTAGCTTCGCCCCCGCTGTATTTTTTCTAAATTTTCTTCCATAAAAACCTACTCCTGACAATAACAGAAACAACAAAAAAAGAGTAAGTGAAATCGGTCCAACCATTCCCAAGTTTTGCGCTTAGTAAGACATTTTACGATTCATTTTTATTTACATAAAAGAAGATAGACAGATTATATAAATTGCAAATCAAGAACAGTTCAAAATTGAAGCTGCAATTCTCATAAACTTCTGTGTGTAGTAGAGAGGGAACATTATCAACGCTCATATCAACTTTGGTTGCCAAAAATTTGCACACGCCAATATGATGACTTCACAATAGCTTAATCAATCAATGCATTCACAATTCATCTTTGAATTGATCTTATAATGATATAGATATGATGAACTTTGCATGTGTAATTTTAACCTCAAATTTACACCCTAAGTTCTTAAATAAAGCCACCAAAAGCTTTGGCAAATTGCCAAAAACATGTGAACGTTTAAATTTATCTTTAATCACTGTTAAAATTTGTCTTGTTTTTTAACTCTAATTAAAAACTAGTATAATTTGATATCATTACGGGCTTATCCCTTGTTTATCGTAACCATATCGTACGCTCGATGCATTTTTTATAATCCCACCCCTTCATTACACGCGCTTAATGCCCGATACGATCGCTACGTAACGCGCCGCCTCCGCGCGTCTTATGTAATTTTTCATAGGTTATTGACTTTGTGTTCTCTCATTGCCTGCGTTGACGTTTGCTTGCGTTTTGCTATGTGCCACTTTCAGTGTAGTGCAGTTATTAATAAAAATCATGAAGATGTTCACTGAGACGAATAATGCAAGTAATAAAATATGAGATTTAACAAAAAATATTTACCTACGCCCAGAAACAATCACAGGTAATATGAGTAAATATTATTCTAGAGTTACTTTGTATAGTGAGCAGCTCAGTTATAAAGTCTAATCTTTAGGGAAATGTTTAATCTTCTTAATTGGCTGCATATACTGGTAGCAGCTTTTGTACAATAAATGTACAATAAGATTAGAATTTTTATTTTATTTTAAGTTATTGTTAGAAAGTTACGTTTAATATTTATATTATTTAGTTTCTTTTATCACAAGATTAGATATTTTCATCATCTGTTGAGACGATTGTCAATTCTTCAACGATGACTATATTCGTGGCTATAAAATTTCGCCTTTAGCAAAGTAAATGCACCTTTTTTAATCGTCTTGCTTGATCTTTTCCTAGTTTCTCAAAAATTCTTAATACATTTTAATATTTCAATAGTAAAGCTCATCAAATCATTTTCATGGCCACAACTCTTCCGCTTCGTGTAAAAACCGAGCCCATGGTCCGGAACAGTCCATCGATCAATGAAGAAAGAGTTACGAGAAAGTCAGCGCAGCGACGTGGAACAGGAGGCAGAATCAAGGGGTCCATTGGATTACTTGGATTCGTAGAATGGTAAATTATATTGAATGCGTTCACAAAATCTAACACAATTTAAATAAACTTTATTTTAATTACTAGGTTTTGCCCGCGGCTCCGCCCGTGTGGTATCCGCTTATCGCGCGCTGTTCCCTCGGGAACTGTGCATTTTTCCGGTATAAAAAGTACCCTATGTCACTCTCGGGCCCAAAAGCTATCTCTATGCCAAAAATCAAGTCGATTCGTCGCTACGTTACTGCGTGAAAGACGGACAAATACACAAAGACACAAACATACAAACACACTTTCGCATTTATAGTAGTGCGGGTCAAATCTTGCAAGTTGAATTGACCCACTTCTAGTAGTCGGATTGTCTTGAAATTTGTCATTCTTATGTAAATTGCGTGACAATACAATAATTTAGTAGTGACACTCTGGTAGTCCAGCCAAGATCGTCTCCACAGGTCGGAACTCTTCAACGGATAATGGCATCAACTTGAAATTTGGTATACAAATGTAGTTTGGGTGATAATGCAAGTACAGTCAACAAAAAGTACAGTCAGCAAAAAAAGCTTGGATTTAAAAGGATATTTTTACCAAAAACTTTATTGTGGTTGGAGTTAAAAATCTAGGTCTAGGAGGTCCATCTAGTCTAGAGCCTGTTTCACTACTTCCAGAATTGTTTACTTTATAAATTTTATGGCACAAAAATTCATATTTATAATATTAGTAGGATTTATAGATATGAACACAAAAACCGCGCGTATTAACAGCAGAAGAGGTGAAAAAGTGGTTATGGAAGGAAATACAAGCGGTAATATTTCTATTCTTCTTATTATCCATTATATTTATGTCGGAATCACTGACTTATTTTACACAATTAAATTTCTTTAAACACTTGTCTACCTATTCTAAAAGTAGGTACGCGATATCCTGGAAGCAGTTATTTGAGTCGAAGCCTGTTTGTCCAGGAAGCGTGTTCGTTATGTATCCTACATAAAAAGGTCATTGGCAGGATCTATTCTTGATTCGGACGACGAGTATGCCGAGAACGATAACATTTGGACTTAATTGTAAAAGTGACTTCTGAATGTTTAATGTATGTATGTATCAAAAATAGTCCTATACTTAACAAACTTACCTACATAAAATAAAAATAGAACCTTAAACTAAAACAAATTACATAAAGGATACCCCTTAGGCAAGGTCCCAAAGATACTCTCAGCGTTTCCTCTTTGAGTAGCTAGGCTAATTCTTTGAGGAAGCTGCCAGCTCTTCGGTCACCTGTAACGTCTACTAATCTTTTCGAAATTTCTTTAAATAGTTTTAAAGCGCTAGGACCCCACGGACCAAGGGAATTTGAATTTGTACTAATATTAATTCACATTTTTTTTAATTGTAAAAGTTGTTGTTATAAAAGGCGCATTTACATTTGAACCATGACCTTTACGATGAGGATAACTGTACACTGCGAAGAGATTTAATGGTGTGTGTGAAGTTCCCAATCTGAACTACAGCGCAAGCTCTCTTATTATGAGAGGAGGTTTGTTCCATGCAGTAGGATGTATACGTAATGGCTGAGATTATGATGATAAATATTTCAGCGGATGGTTTACTCTTACTGAATGAATACTCCTCTGAAGATATTCATTGGAATTTCTGAAAATGAAGTCTCCCCTTTCGCCATGTGGACATCTAACAGTGTTTAGAGATACAGTCGGACTATCCGAACCTCGATAATTTAAAATATAATACAGTGTATTTCGTCTATTTAGATTTCTTACATAAGTTACAGATACAGAATTAATTTAAGAGAGCGCTAGTTTCGTTCGCTATTGAAATCACTATGGTATATGCACATAAAAAAGTTATACTTATTGATTACATTTCATTGAAAACAATATACACACAAAGGAAATGGCAGGGATAAAAGCTTTTATTAAAGGAAATATTACGGACTTAGGCCCGGTACCTTACTAGCTTACGTACGGTACATAAATTAAAAAAATTATAAAACAAAAACCAGACTACGGAATACGAAACATAACCACGTTACTGTAAAAATTGTAAACAAAAGAACAGGAGGTTTTACCAAAGATATGTGACTTAATCTAATATCTCAATTAAATACAAAATACAGTAAGCGCAACGTGCGTCAATGGCTCAAGTCCTTTTATTTTTTCATGTCTCATTGGATACGTTCAAATCAATACCAGTTTGGGACTCGTCTCCCGGTTGGGAATCTAACGGTACCGTTATTTTTACTTTTTTTACGACTAGCTAAGGCATGCGTTCACTTTTGACGAAGCCTATTACTTTTTTGTTGCCTTCTATTTAACTACCTACGGGAAGAACGAAGAACTTTTTGGATGGTCATGTTTTGGATAAAAAATCAAAAGCTCAGGGTCCTGGCAGGATGTTGAGGAAGAAATGTGCATAAAAATGCAAATGACTTTATGGCAGGCATTGCGCTTGCGTTTTGGAAGGTCCTTGAATTTTAGCGTTCCTTTTTTTCTTTCCGCTGTAGCAAGCCAACATAAAGACCATTGCAAAATATGTATAGACGTGAAATCAGGATTAATAGAAAAGGTTTCAGGGTCTATAATCATGGTTAACTAGCCTGCTTACAAACATTAGGTAAACCACGGAATGTGGTCTCCTCCAGGCAAAGAAAGATAAATTCACAGGCGGTTTTTTGTCGTGCCTTATATCTTTCATGATCCGGTCTTAAAATCAAAATAAAAACGTTTATTCCGTAAGTAGGCCGCAAAGGTTTCGTTAGTAAGTGTCTTTTGTTATTTGTATTATTCTAATCAAACTAATACTCAAAAACATGCGTTTTCCTAGACCAGAATCAACTAGATCGATTGTTTGCACCCTAAAGTATACATAGGACGTCGAAATCATTAGAATCGAGATACCCAAATAAATAAATAGGTAAATAAATGTACAAGAATTATTTACCTATTTAGTTATAAATAAATACAGATACATATAATATATGATGTGTGTAAGATATGTATAATGTGTGTGTGTGTGTGTGTGCGTGTGTGCGTGCGTGCGTGCTTGCGTGCGTATGTGTAAGAAAAAAGCAACAATTTGAATACTGTTTCCATTTATCGGTTGATTTATAGTTCATCTCGGAAACAATGTGTATTCGGCAGCTACTCTGTGGCCGATTGTCCTTTGTTGGCGGGGCCTTTGTACGGGTAACGGGAGCCACGTAGCACGTCGTACAGCATGACGCTTTGTGACGTCACAGCCACACTGCAGTTTTCAACAAAAATGCACTTTTGCCGTCACGAGAAAACCGTTAAGTAACAGTGACTTGTGTAGTCCCATGCTACACAAATTCTAAGAACCAACGGACCTGCAAGGAACAATAGTACAAGATATATGACTGGCTATTTTTATTGTATCTGTGACGAATTTGAGGTTTAAGTACAATGTCATCAGGAGACCTTTCCTTTACTTTTTGTTTACAGTTAACAGTCGGGAGCATCGTGTGGTTTCCATCTTTTTATTCTCGTACATTTTGTTCTAAAGTGACGTTGACGCTGTGACATTGTTATTTAGTTTGGAGTACAGTTACAAAAATAATAAGCCAAATTGATAAATTGTGAGTGGGAGCTGAAGTAATGTGATGAGATGTCTAACAAAATATATAGAGCTAGTTAGAGAAATAAGCACATGTTTATTGCGCAAAAAACTAAATTGACATCGGCAAATTCAGCGCCGGCGACGTTTGTAAGCGATTCAATTAACATACCGCTCAACCGTGCAAATGTTCACGTTTTTTATCCAACATGTACTGTTATGCGACTAACAAAAGGGGTTTAATGGAGAGGATGTAGGAAAAAATCCGTGATTACTTAACCCATATCCGGTATTTGGGCCACTCTGGCGCATATGGCTGCTTAACCCTTTGGCCCCGTTATACCACATTTCGTCGAAAGAACAGTTGCATTATTATCATAATAGACCAACCTTTTTTTACAGCATCATAATAAATTGGTTAAATATTCACCAGGTGATGAGCTTTTTATAATTTTTGTTACAAAAGATTTTGCTTTAACAGATGTATAAATTTGAGTTTGAAACCAATCATAAGTAGGTAAAGATTTTTTATGATTTTTCAGCATCGAAAACAGTTTACTTTAAAAAAGTATATTTAGTAACTTTTATCCTACCTTTAAAAATGGTTTCTTTCTACTTCTGAATTGGTAAAAATATAAAAACTTTAAATCTAAAAATCACTAATTTTACAAATGTTCTTGGCACCTACATGCTACAGTTTCGCTGTATTTAAGACTTAGTATGCAATTTTCCATGTAAAAGATGGCCGCAGCGTGCGAGCGTTTAATTATTTTCACTTTTCGCCTTATCCAGCGCGCGAGAGCCGTGACGAGCGGCCGACGTGTCGCCGATTCCTGTAATCGCACGCTTTCCATACCTACTGCATCTTCCCGAGGAAATGCACGCGGGTTCGTTGCACTTACAAACTCATAACCCCCTTTCTAAAGCGCCGATACAATTATGTGCACTTTCGCAAGCCGCTACTGTCGCTCGCCTAGATACGGATAGGAAACGCCACGCGATGCGCCGCAACCCACCTGACAGCTCTGACCCTTTGCTACACAACACCGACTTGCAAACAATGCCAGCGACGCTTATGCTTTAGAGCATCTGATACCCTCTGCTGGGATAATTTATGTCCCTTGATTGCACAATCGGAATGTGTTCATGCCTATCGATTGTTACTTAAAGGTTAAGATCTAAATTCAGTTTTTCTCTTTTTACTCAGAAAATTGCTTAGTAATTAATTAGTTAGTATGGTGAATCAGCCGGGTCTCTATTGTATTCCATAAAATTTGAACTCCGATTTTAACAATCCATAACGTTATTCATCATAATTTTTGCAAGTCATATTATCTTAAGTCATAATTTTAAACAGTATAAAGTGGAGTTCCGATTTTCGCAGGTCATAATTATTGTTAGTCATAAAATTGGTTAGTCCAAAACTTTCGATGTCCATATAGTATGCCATTCCATAATTTTAAAGGCAATAAACTATTTTAGTATAATTGTTATAAGGTCTATTTTCACAGATCATAATGATTGATAGCCACCTGATAAGTTTAGTCATAATATTTAACGTCATAATGCTAAATTCAATAACAACACTTATAATAATTATAAAAAGGTATTCAATTATCTATCAGAAAAAAATACAACATTTTAACTACCGAATGTATACCGCTTTTTTAATTGAAGTGGGTACTCATGCAAAAATATAGTGGGTAGGGAGTAATATGCTTTAAACGTGTCTGTGCCGTTTACGATTACGCTTTTTAGTGATTGCAAATATGTCGGACGACGGTGAATGTGATAAAGTATAGGTACTGTGATTTGTTTAAAACTAAAAGAGGAGGGCTGAAATTAAACATTGATGGGTTTACTTATGAATTCTTGTGTAAGAGTCGTAGTTCTAAGCTAACTAAACTTATGTTGAGTTTCTTAATCCATAGCGTTTCCGGGCTGCTATAAAAAAATACCTAACATCGAAGTCTAAACCTAACCTATCCGAGTCGCTTCTGCTCCGAACCGTCTTGCTCGCTCGCTTCGCTCGCTCGCACATGTTATACAAGTTTCTTGTGTAAAAGTCGTAGTTCTGAGCTAAACAAATATATTTTGAGTTTTTTAATCCACAGCGTTTCCGGGCTGCTATAAAAAAAAAACCTAACATCGAAGGCTAAGGCGGGAGCTACGCTCCGCTTCGCTCCCGCCTAAGCCTTCTAAACCTAACCTATCCGAGTCGCTTCTGCTCCGAACCGTCTTGCTCGCTCGCTTCGCTCGCTCGCACAAATCATATTGTTCTCAACATAATTTCTAAAGTATTATCTAAATAACATATTATCTAAAGTTGTAGATGAATTAGCACTTTCAAATGTTTTTTTTTATTCGACTGAATGGCAAGCGAGCAAGTGGGTCTCTTGATGGTACGAGATCACCACCTGCAAAAATAAGACCAGCGCTGGGAATGTATGCCTGGAAATGTTTCTGAGTATTTATCTTTATGCCTATCAATGTTATGGATTTGGTTTTTTAGACCTAGATACTTTAGGGATTAAAACGATATGAGTAATAACCGTTAGTACGGTGAAATATATGGCTTAAACTATTTCTGAATAATTATTGTTATTTCTTTGAACGTTATGGATAAAAATGTATGACTTTTGTGATTATAGAATTTAATATTATGTGCCATTAATATTAGAGCTAATAAGCATTATACTGAACAAAAATTATGACTAGTGATGTTTATGTTTATAAATTATATGGATATAAATTTCTGACCATCGAAATTCGGAGCAAAAAATTTATGGAAAACAAAGGGATCCCGAATCAGCCCCTTAGTGTATTAATTTAAGCACACATTTTTAGGGTTTCGTACCTCAAAAAAGAAACAAACGGGAGCCTTATGGAATCACTTCAGTGTCCGTCTGTATACGTACGACTTCGATTTTTGGTAAGAAGTAAGAATTAACGCGTCACATCACGGGTTACAAAAAATGACTAAGACAATAAAAGGTCGTTATAGTTTTTGTTTCATAATATTCAGTTACTATATGGTGGTAATACTTTGACTCAATGGACGGTAACTTTAACTCATATGAAAAACCATTATAAGAGTCAAACAATACGTGAAGGGTCAGCTATAATCAACTATGTAGCAATTGCCATAATTTCACTGCGATTATAAAACCTGGAACGAGTTAATCACAATATCCAAAGCTACTACTTTCGGGCCAAGGAAACTTACTTTTTGATAACGGTACCGTAAGATTCGGTTATTATGTCCCTGAGAGGTAACTTTGGCCATTAGGATTAACTCAGAGCATGTTTTATTGCTACATTGAAATTTTAATTATGGCAAATTGATGTACGATTTGTTTTTAGCTGACATCCCATATCTGTATGTTTTTTTTTTCTTTTTTAATAATATGTATGGCTTACGTTTGGCCTTTAATCCTTAACTCACATGCTGAGTGGAGGCCCTTTTTTGGTATCCTGTCGTGTCTCCATGTAGATTAGTTTTAGTGCTAGTTTTAGCCTTTTACTGTAAGGTCGTGGTACTTAGATAGAGAGCCAAAATAAATCTCTCTTTCTTTCTGTCCAAATACAATTTTCATATCGGCAAAAATTACCTTCCGTTGGATCAAAGTACTTACCCCGATCTTACTACATATATATTTTGAACATATATGAAATATTGTTAGGAACGGAATCCTCGGCACATGGATCCGAATCCACTTGTCCGGCTTTTTTTCATTGTTACCATTTTCCAAACCGTAAACGCTAATTGGAAATTTCTTTTAAACTGCAGAAACTATTGTGCCCGCATTTGGCGAATATTTCTCGAGCACATGTGAAATAAATAACCAACACTTGTAAAAGCGAGGCGAAGAAAATTTTCAGTCGTGATCAGCAACCGTGGCGCACGCCAATGAAAACGAGATAGGGTATCGAACTCGTTTTTTGCTCGTCTCTATTAATTAAGTCACAGACTTCGTGTTTCTAATTGTCTCTGGCGTTTGCATTAGCTCAAACCTATAATTTAACTCGATAAACGCTTATTGCGTGGTTATTCTCTTTGAACATCTGTCGCAATTTCCTCCCACGCTTCCTTACGATACCGTTGTGTATCCGAGTCAAAGGAATCAGATTGAGACTCGTTTGTAATTAAAGATAAATGTTTCTGAGGACGTTATCCTTTCCTAAAGTTCAAACTGTCACTATAATTGCGTCATGCTGCTAAAGAAATCATGAAATATTCGTTACAAATTTGACGCGATACTACAGCACACAGCTACTTATACAGGCTTTTAAGAAATGTACCATCTCGCACTTCTTCGCGGAATGTTGTCGTTGAATTGATACGTTTGGGTGCATGATACCGTTCATTCGTAATACCTAATTTGTTTGCAATTAGACCTGATTGGTGCTTTTTAAGACTCAAGTTTTCACCCTTCACTTGCATTACTTATGAACTTGACATGAGTGGTAGGATAGAAGATAAGAGGGGATTGGCACACTTACCTACTGCACAGTGCAGCGAAATTGCTACGGCGGCACGTTGTCGCTTACTTCTGCGGATATCGCCCCGCCGCCAACCGCACTAGACCTATCTTGATTCCCCTTGGTTGGTCATTCTCGACAGTTATGGGCACCCAAGACAAACGACTGAGCTCTAGCAAAAATGGTCGCGTTATATTCTACTGACGCCTCGGAAAAGTGGAATGACGTCCGACGATAACTTGCTGTTTTCACTCGCTGATACGAACCTACGGAGAAAAATAAGAAAACTTGCTGACTGCTTGCACAGGTAGCGAAGAATGCCAGGTCGTTTTAAAAATATA
The DNA here is from genome assembly GCA_037349165.1 of Choristoneura rosaceana. Classification (NCBI taxonomy): domain Eukaryota; kingdom Metazoa; phylum Arthropoda; class Insecta; order Lepidoptera; family Tortricidae; genus Choristoneura; species Choristoneura rosaceana. Next base: position 10,332,665 of record JAZBNJ010000019.1, read on the forward strand.
AAAACTAAGTAGGTAGCAGATGTTTGATGTAACAAATTACAAAGATTTTTTTTACTTCATTTACTCTGCGATAGTTATGGTATTGATAAGGTCGTACTTGAATAATTTCTCAAATAAGTTTTTGGTAAAAATGTAATTTTAATACAAGATTTTTTGCTGACTGTATTTGTATTATCACCCAAACTACATTTGCATACCAAATTTCAAGTCGATGCCATTAACCGTTAAAGAGTTCCGCCCTGCATAGACCATCTTGGCCGGACTACCAGGATTTCCCTACCAGATTATTGTATTGTTACGTAATTTACATGAGTATGCCAAATTTCACGACAATCCGATTACTAGAAGTGAGTAAAATTAAACTAAATTAGACATTGCAAGTTAAATAAAATCTTTACGTATACAACTTTTAATTTACAAGATTCTTCGAAGTTTGGTTATTTTCAGCCACGGAGCACTTACGACAAGAGGCACATATGTGTGCGTGTGTGTATGTAGCTTACTTTTCACAACTTTTATGTATCATTTTTCCTGAGGGTCGAGTTATAGAAGTACAGTCACCAGCAACGAAATCTGACACAACAAGCGTCCATGAATAATGTAATACGACTCTATTTCCAGGGCCAGAAAGACGTGTCAGTTATTTTTGCATACTCCCCTGTAGGTAGCAGATATTAATGCTGGTGACTACCCTTTTTCAACTTTTTATGTTCCTACAAATATATACTAGAAAAAACCTTCACGCTAACTCGTAACACGCACACAACATAACATTTTCAATGATCGACCTAGTCATTGCCGGTCATATTTTTTGGCATACTGAAAATTACGCGTTACTATGTTAAGTGCCTTGTCGTTCCAGCCTAGGTAAAGTACAGTAGCTATGTCAACGGGTACGGCCCGACCCTTATGCGCAACTGGCGATGTAGCAAGCGTTTCCTCTGTCCATTGCGGGTAGATCCATTGCGTGTGTTGCAGGCTGTACAAGCTAAAGCCCAGTTTAGAACTGCAAGAAAATCGTGCCAGTTGCATTACATTGCGGCGCTCGAAGGTCTAAAGCTACATACGCGACGCATTGTGCGACTAACAGCGCGGTTTTAGCGCCTCTCAAACTATGGTTCGCAAAAGAGACGGCGCGCTAAAATCGTACGGTTAACCGCATACTTAGTGCGTACGGGCTTGACGTTTTATCTTAAGGGGCGGCAGGCGTAAGCTTGCCTTCACAAATTAAAAGTATAATTGTTATATATACTTCAGAATTACATAACTTTAACATTCAGAGACTTTATGAATCTCGAATTCATGTCCAAACGTCAGAGAAAGATTTTTTACATTGTACAAAAAATCTAGGTAGATACGTAAATACTTAATCCAAAACGCAATTAGCCAACAAGGTAAATAATTCGCTAAAACCCCATAGTATTTATTTAAAACCTATTTTTCATTTAAAAAGTTCCCATGAAATGCTGCAAACTTTTTAAAATTGTTTTTTTTCTGTATACAGACAATGAAGTTCAACCAGAGCAGCTCACAGACGTCAACGTCGTCGGAGAGCCAAAAGAGATTGGCGTCCGCGCTGCAATGCGAATGCTGCACTTGCCTCGGTCGCGGGGTCGATGACACCGCCACAGCAACAGTTCTGTTGCGCCATTGTTGCCGTCCGAAATTCTAATAGTATACCGTAGCTGACCTCGGGCCATAGATGTTGCAAGATATCGACCTTTAAAGTTTAAACGCTCCAGCGTATAATCTTTGTCTTTATTGGGAGGTAAATGGCCCAGCTTTGCTGATATTATCTGCTGGCAGCTTAACAATAACCGGATACTAGAAAAAGGTTCGGGGTCAGGAAACGGCGGGCTTACGATATTTTGGATCTATTGTACGCTTCAGAAATATTTCAGCTAACTGTAGCACAAAAAATTAGGCATAGCAATAATTTTGTCTTTTCTGTTGTTACTGTGATAGAAAAAGGGTGTATGAGGTCATTAACCTCCTTCCCCCTAATTTTGCTTGGACTAATTATAACGTAGAAGTACTAGAGTTGGGCTATTTGTACGCTGCACTGATCCCTAAAAATCGGTTGGTGATAAGCACTATCTAAATTATAGCAAGTTATTGGGATGGTTGGTCTTGAACAATAATTATTCACTATTATTGCCATTGTCATAAAAATATATTTGAAAAATCAGGTACCAATTTAATTAGCTTCTTGACTGAGTGCGAATTCACATAGCCCATTATTCAAACAACAAGAAAGTGCTTGCTCTCAAAACGCTCGTGATTTTTCTTCGCAGCCTCCTTCGGCTTCCGGGTAAGAATGGCGTGAGATGCTGGAGCAGTGAGTCTACGAGTATTTCTAGTGCGTACTGCGAGGTGACAATGAAAGTACGACGTTTCTCGCTTGCGATAGTTCGCCGGAATAAGGCCAGCAACGTTCAACGGCCCCGATCCGTTACGCGCCCACCGCCGCTCTCGCTCGCTACCATTTGCGGCCTAGCCGCGGCCGTGCCATAGTATTACATACGCGTATAAAAACGTAAATATTTTTATTCAACTCATTGAATTCATATTAAGCAACAAGTTGTTTTGTATATTAAGAAAGCTAGCGGATTGTAACACTTCTCTGTAATATGCAAAGGGCTCGAGTGCATCGCGATTTACGAGTAGAAAGTATTAAACAGCATATCATTCAATAAAATTAGTATCACTTTGATTAAAAATAACAGTATCAATCACTTCAAAATATCAAATGCAAACTAATCAAACTTCTTAAAAACAAGGTCGCTAATAGCCAACCTTCTACAGAATTATTTGAAAGTGCCCTACAAGCACATTTTTAACAGTCCTACGTTGGTCGCCGCAAATGGTTTTCAAAGCACCTAACAAGCAGAAAGCATAAACCCAGTAAAATATATACATATTTTGACCTCGTAAGACCCACGACAAATTTTGATCAATAGAATTTTAAACTACTACACTACTACTACTACTACTACTACTACTACTACTACTAGATGAGGTATGTCCTAAATATAGGACGTTGGGCCTTACGACGATTACATAGGGTAGTTAGAAGTGTAGAGTAAGGGGTCATTCATCAATTGCGTATAAGCCCGTAGGGGTAAGGGGTTCTTAAAATCTCTACATAGGTACTCTTAAATATTTTGGAGGAGGAGGAGTAAAAGCCAATCTTAAGTAAGATTTGCTGTTCCGAGAATAGCAGATTGTCTAATAGTTTTTACTTAAATATTAAAAAAATGCTTAATTTGCGTCAATTTCTAAGTTTTAGTACAATTGATCCATCAAAATTCAGATAAAATCTTACTTAAGAAGCGGGACGGGGAGTCCAAGAAATCTTACGTGACCATACAGAAGAGTAGGGGAGTCACAAGTTGCAAAAATCTTTCTTAATAATCCATGAATATACCCTAAGACCGTTTTCTACTATTAAATCATCTTGAAACCTAGGAAAATAAACCAGAAAATGGCTCATACAGCCTCTGTGAGTGAGAGGCATCTACGGCAAGTGGTCTTTCCACAAAAGCCTGCTTGATAAACAATATGGATTCTATTTGGATAGTGACTAAACGCGGTGACGCACTGAAGCTGCATAGATTAAATATAAATATAAATATATAAATAATATATAAATATCATGGGACACTTGACACCAATTGACCTAATCCCAAACTAAGCAAAGCTTGTACTATGGGTACTAGGCAACGGATAAACATACTTATATAGATAAATACATACTTAAATACATATTAAACATCCAAGACCCGAGAACAAACATTCGTATTATTCATACAAATATTTGCCCCGGCCGGGATTCGAACCCGGGACCTTAAGCTTCGTAGTCAGGTTCTCTAACCACTTAGCCATCCGGTCGTCAAATGCCCCAATGACGTCAATACTATCAACATGAATTAGGAATTTCGTATCCTCTAGAAGAGGGAACTTACCTGAGGGTATACATGTGTAACCTGATTGTAATTCTCAATAGGTTGTTCCTCTGATAACATTATTTTCTGCGACTTGTTACTTATTTATTTAAAGAAATGTACTTACACGTATTAGTTTAATGGTGATCCATCTTACTCACTATTCCTGTCGCCAAGCAGCAGTACTTGTGCTGTTATATTCCTACGTGAAGAGTAAGACAGCTGATGAAATCATCTTAATCCTCCAGGCTGACAAATCTTCTGATGTTACCCACTTAATAACATCCACTTTGGTTGCCAGCCAATATCTTGATTTTTTTTAATATAAAACTTAAAAAAAATATATATACACGTAATAATGCTCACCAAAATATATAATTAACTATTATTCAATATGTTGTGGTAAAGTCTCACTGGCCCAAGTTCTTTTCTATTGGTGGCAAGAAGCAAATACTGGTGCAACTTGTAATCTCTAGCGATAGATTTTATTTTAATGTACACTGCTTGTTTTCTTGCATAAATTCAGAGAAATGAGTGTACGAAGAAAGTAATAGGCGTATAACGGTATAGGCGTATACGCGTGGCGCCGGCGCACAGTGGTGACTCACGAATCTCTGTGACATAATAAACCAAATTAACATAATTCTGACTTTGAGTTTGGTTAAACCCCTTTCTTTTCCTTCACTCTTACTCACGCTGTTTACGTACGACTCAGAACGTTACTTGTGAATTTATACAGGAAAATACGTTCGCTCCATTTGTGTTGTTAATTAAGAGTGTGTAAAATAGTGAATACATTTTCGAAATTTTTGATTAAGCGCGAACTAAGACCAAGCGTAAAAATTCACAACACCAAAACCCTCTTAAGTCTATTTTATAATTGTTTTCGACTGTTTACAATATTGTAGCTTACATTTTGATTACAAATGAATTGACAATTTTTCTAAACGCCAAATACAAACACTTTCAAAGGTAGGAACAATATCTAAGTATACTATCTCTATCTTTGCTACTTTGTCTGTTTTTTGTAGGAAGGGGGTAATCTCTAGCAATACAGAACCGATTCCTAAGTATTTTATTTAAGTAAGCTGCACTATTGATTGGTATGGATCAACATAATACCATACTTTATATCCCGGTATAATGCAAAATTCTGCCGGGAAACACTAAAAGTAACGTTTTTTTTTAATAAAATGACAGGCTCACTAAAAGAATCGTATCAACATTGATAAGATCATTTAGTAAAACAAGTTTTACCATTACGGAACGTAACGCCAAGGCTTAATAAACATAAAGATACGCTAAGTCATTGCTTCAGACTAAACTGCTCGTTCAGTTACCTCGACCACGGACGCGTTGCGCTTGCACATATGTATTGTAAATGTATTAACTGATATTTCTATATTTGCTGTAGGTACTTATGCCACGTTACAGAATTTGCTACCTAGGAAATATTTTCTAATATTGTAAGCGTAGATAGAGGAGCATAAAAAAATTCAATAATTATGCTTCAAAATGCCATCGATCTATTAAAATACGTACGCTCTTTGTAAAAAAAAAACATTATAATAAAAAACTAAACCGGTTTGTCTATAGGTAAATAGAATTGATTTTTCAGCATATTTCTTCAAGATCGTTTTATATAATTAATGCCTGCATACAAGTTAAATTATAAATTTGCAAAAGTAATAGGCCATAACGGAAGAATATTGTCTAGTTATTGAACGGACTAACTTACGGGTAATACAAGATACAATTCTGTTTAGTTTCACAACTATAAAATAAAAGTGGCGCCCAATAAGGTATTGCGTATAAAGGTATAATAAGATGTACGTCTTTGGCGACCCTTTATCCCGCGCAACGAGCGGCCCGAGCGCTGTCGCAGTCGATTGCAGCAACCTTCCGGCAATGTAACAGTCGCGTATGGCTGTAAGAATTCTGCTGGAAGTTCGTTGAACTTTCGCGAGTGCAGAACGCAGCAAGCAGGGTGGGGGAGCCACACTAGGTCACACCCGGCCGTCGGCACACTTACCTTGACTCGACGCACTCGCTGCCGCGCCGCCAGCGAACCGCTCGCCACCCGCACCGTCGCCGCGGAAAAGTAGGCGATCCCCGCCCCGAGAAAACTCACCACTAATTTTATATAACAAACGTACGGCCTTAATTAATAAATGTTATGTAATTGTATGCTTATAAACAAACTAGATGTGCTAGATAAGCGGTCGGATGCTGTCATTATCATAATTTAATGAATTTCTAAATTAGCCTCTTGACTGTGGTCCCAGATAGAAGAACATAGCTTAGTAGATCTCATAAATATTACGTGTTTTAATGAAATGCTATATTTACAATCGTCTTAACCCCACACAGAATTAAAAATTCTAAAAATTAATTAAGTGAAACCATAAATTTTTCAAAACCCTTTTTTATAAAATAACTAACCCTAACTCACCTGGGACACCCCTTCTTCTTTCTTTCTATCTTTGAAATCATGTTCGTGAAAATATCATTTATAAATGGTACAAATCTCTGTTGTGCTACAAAACTACAACAACGCAAATAAAAATATCGGATAGTTAAAAAAAATATATAGCTTACTATTATTCCGTATTTGGCGCAATTTGTTGCTATACTGAGCGGCAAAAAATCTGGCCGTCAAATGTATGCAGAAATAGATAGTTTTATCTTCGAATGTTATTTTGGGCTTCCTATTTTGTACCTATAGTACGGTCCCGATCATCAATTTGAGACCCATTTCGTCAAAAAATCTTTTGAATTGTCATACAAAGTGACAGATATTCGATTTTAAGTAGGTCCCAAATGAATATAATGCATAAAAACGAGTAATAGTGTTAAATAATACCAGTTTCAGAAGACTATGCCTTTCCTTACAGCAAATCATCGATCATATAATCACGGCGAATGGTACCTTCTGGTATGTGATGGTATGAAAGTTATTTTAGTTAAATTCTGTGAACTGTAGTTGTAGGTACCAATTACCAAAGGGCTCTGGGCTCCACAGAAAACCAGCGTTACTGCACATAATGTGCGACAACACATGCTGAGTGGAGACCCTTTTTGGTATCCTATCGTGCACCAAGTAGTATAGTTTTAGTGCTAGTTTTAGTCTTAGTCTTAGGTGGTACTTATGGAGCCAAAATAAATCTTTCTTTCTTTCAAAGCAATTAGTTGGTTAGAAAATGTACCGAAGAACTAAAGTCACCGATATATTGCATCGAAGAATTTACAATTTAAAGTGACAATGGGTGAGCCACATCGATTTCAAAACGAATAACCGTTGGGGAGAAAGATCTTGGAGTGGTAACCACGAACCAGAACACAGTGTGAGCAGGCCTCGCTGTAGGTAGACTGATGACATCAAGGGTAGACAACTTCACTGCACCTTCATTTACTATTATTATGTTTTGACAAATGATGATTTTTGTGCTTTTAAGGTCCATACAAACCCATATAGGATTACTGACGTGTCTGTCTGTATGTTGGTTTATCTGTCCGTCTGTCACTGCCAATTTATTCTGAAACTACTCAACCGATTGAGTTTTAAATATAAGTCGGTAAACGAGCATGTGGGTCTCCTGATTGTAAGAGATCACCACCGCCCATAAACATCTGTAATACCAGGGGTAATACCAGGGGTATTGCAGATGCGTTGCCAACCTAGAGGCCTAAGATGGGATACCTCAAGTGCCAGTAATTTCACCGGCTGTCTTACTCTCCACGCCGAAACACAAAAGTCAGTGCAAGCACTGCTGCTTCAGGGCAGGATTAGTGAGCAAGATGGTGGTAGCAATCCGGGCGGACCTTGCACAAGGTCTTACCACCTGCGATATACGATATATTTTAGTTTTGTTCTACAAAAAAAGAACAGCAAAAACCTTATAAGTAGTTTTGCGATGTTATCCGTACGTCCTTGGCTTAGCCTAGAAAACTGATCTCAGAAAGCTGAAATGCGTGTTGTAATGTGCTGCGTGAAGCAGCAGTGCTTGCACTGTTGTGTTTCGGCCCGGAGAGTAAGACAGCCGGTGAAATTAGGTACTGGCACTTGACGTATTCCAACTTAGGCCTCTAGGTTGGCAACGCATCTGCAATACCCCTGGTGTTGCAGATGTTTATGAGCGGTAGTGATCTCTTACCACCAAGAGACCGACTTGCTCGTTTGCCTTCCAGTCGTATAAAAAAAATTTGGTTTTGCACGGGTACGTAAATATTTATTTTAATTACGTGAACAAACGGTAAAATATTTTTTATTGTACCTAAGACTCTGTTTCCACCAGAGATGTGCGAGGATGGTGTTGCGAGGAAAGTGTTTCTCATAAACCAATAGTAACGCTTCATTTACCTCGCCTCGCTCCGCTTATCTGTTTCACCAGAGATGTGCTGTAGGGGGATAGGTAAATAAAGCGTTTCTATTGGATCATGAAAAGCACATTCCTAGCAACACATCCTCGCACATCTCGGGTGGAAACGCAGCCTTAAGTCTCCCTGCCTTCTCAGCTAAATGATTGTTTATGGAAACGTGGAAAAGTTCACATTTGTACGTATGTACATAATATCTCAAATTGTCAATTTTGGTAACGTAGAAGATACATGTAAAACGTATGTGTTTGTGTGTGTGTGTGTGTGTGTGTGTGTGTGTGTGTGTGTGTGTGTGTGTGTGTGTGTGTGTGTGTGTGTGCTATACGGCCCCGCCCAGTTATATAAATATACTTAATGCACACATTTATGATATTATCCTGACATTTACTTTACCACGAAATATACCTAATATAAAATGGTCCCCCGTACAAATGTCAACAGCCCGCACCATACGGGCTCCTATCTAAATGTCGGCGATTACGTGAACGATGCTCGCTTGTTTCATTAACATAATTGGCCTTTTAATTGTAATTTAAAAGTTCGATTAGATACGGTACGGACAGGGATGGGGTTATTTCCGAGTTTTAAGCTATTAATAGTATTAGAATTACAAGCGAATAGCAATTACATTTACAAACAAACAACAAAAGTACATTTTTTTCAGGTTTGTATCTAGAGTTCTGATGTTCGTGTTGTTACAAAATCAAAAATAATCATAAATTTGACTTACTTAAAACAATTACTTTGCTCACCCGCGACCTTATGATAGCTGCGTTTATGCAAAATATGCGTGTTCATGCAGTTCCTACACTGTTAGAACACATAAATCACATAATAAACCCATCTATCACACCAGAGCTCATCTTCAGAGCAACGCAACCGTAGATACATCATGCTACTAGATCTATCTATCTATCTATCTAATACCTTTAAACGAGCAATTCTTGTTTGTATAAATGTACCTTAAAAATAAATCATCATCATCATGTCAGCCGAAAGACGTCCACTGCTGGACATAGACCTCAATGCTCTCCACTCAGACCGGTCTTTTGCTATCCACCGCGATCCCAGGTCGTCGCTCCATCTTGTTGGAGGCCTACCGACAGCTCGTCTCCCGGTCCAGGGCGCCATTCGAGAACCTTTTAACCCCATCGGCTAAAAATAAATAATTAAATTAAAATAAAATAAATATTTAAGGTGGGCTCCCATTCAGCAAACGTGGTTTTTGCCGTTTTATGCTAATGTCTAATGTTGTATAGGTAAGGAACCCTTCATACGAGAGTCCGACTCGAACTTGGCCGTTTTTTTTTTTACTTGGCCCGTGCGAAGCCGGGGCGGGTCGCTAGTATATTATATAATCAGAATCTCGGATACGGCCCCAACGATTTTGATGGAATTTGGTATGTAGGGGTTTTCGGTAATGAAAAATCGATCTAACTTATAAAGCAACGTCTGATTCAATAAATTATTGAAGTGGCAAATTATCAAAATAAATATGTATCAGTTCGCTATTTGATTGAGAATTTTAAAGCAATCAAAATCCTATTAAATTTAATTTTGCATTTCGACTACATATACTTCTATTATATAAGTAAATAAGAGAAACAAATATTTGTAGAACAAAATAATCTCATTGATTTATCTTACCATTTTATTTAAAACTAGCGGTTGACCGTGGCACCGCCCGGGAAATTTCGTTTATCGCTATCCCGCGGGAACTATGCTATATAAGAACTATTCTATATCCTTCTTCGGGACTCAATCTATCTATCCGAATTTCATCTAAATCGGTTCAGTAGATCCAAAGATTTTCCACTACAACCTTACAAACTTTACCTCTTTATAATCAGTGTTCTAGACCTTACTATGTATTTCAAATTTCGAACTCTACGTCCCTATATAAGGCCGTATCTTAAAATTACCTTTAACTTCTCTAAAGCTTAGAAACATTTAAATCCGGTACTAATATAGTAAGGTGATTTTGAAATCAATAGATTTTTTTTCGAAATTCGAATTAAAGAGTATTTGCATTGCATTGCTCCAAGCTTTTACGTGAGTTCAACTTTTTTTGAATAAAATCTGATTGAGGAGTATTGATATCAACTTCGAAGCAAATCACCACCAAAATGACTTTCTACCCCCTTTTAACCGCGTTAGGGGATGGATTCAATAAAATTCGAAACACATCTTTCATCAGTTCTGTTAAGGAATGTTTATGTAAAATTTGAAGTAGATTGGACCAAGGAATCGCGTTGTCCCATACGAACTTTGTCCCCCTTTTTCCCCCTTAGGGGTAGGATTTCAGAAAATCCTTTCTTATCGGATGCCTATGTCATACAAAGATCACACCTTCCAAGTTTCAGGTCTCTACGATCAGCGATTTAGGCTGTGCGTTGATCCGTCAGTCAGTCATTCAGGACAAAGCATTTTATTATGTATAGATAGATTAGTAAGGATTGCTTTTATTCATTTTCGTAATGTCACAAAACGTACAGAGATAAAAACTAACCCACTATATTAAAGTAACAGAAAAAATTATAGCTTCATAACATTATAAGTTATAATCATTATACATTACATGTCGTCTGAGTTATGGATACTAATGAACTGTTTCAGAGCATTCACCACGGTGCCTTCTTTATGAACAAAAGCTAATTTACGACGCGCCTACGCATAGTCGTGGGCAAAGCTATTATCTAATAAATAATATAGCAGTCATTTTACCTACTCTTAGTTCCAGTCAAGAACATTTTGCGATACTCTATCCCTCTACAACTCGCATTTTTCCCGCCACGTTAGACAGTGACAGAGTACTCTTGAATAGATAGTTCTAAGTTTAAACACCCGAGCTCTAAAATATAAGCGTCGTTGAAATTTGCTAATAGCAGGCATTGACTCTGTGGCTCTTGAAAGAGTTCAACGTTCTTCAACTTCGGCTAGATGGTCTCACGATCGCACACAATGGCTTTTTTGTGCAACCTTCCTTTTGGCTATGACATCACCCTGCTAACTCGACGCTACTAGATTTATTCGAACCAAGTAGCTATATTTTTTCTATTATCCAACCATCAAAGTACCTACATGATGTAATAACCAGAGGAATTTGTAGTACGATAAATAATTTTCTTGTACTCTATAATTTCGTCGGCATTTCTTCAAAGTCAGTGTACTCACTTCTGAATTGTTAATTATTTTGTACACTTATTGCGACGTTGAACACGATTCAGTTGATTTTTACTATTGTTTTTTTTTCAGTCAATTTAGTTTCTCTACGTTGATATCTTCTCATTAGCGCTATAATTCCATCTGAGAACAAATTGCTAACAAAATACGTGTTTTGCTCTTCTTGTAGAGCTACAAACAAGGGTGAATAAGTATTTTCTTTGCTTCGAAGAAATATCTTGCTTTTATAAATGCTTTCATTGAACTTTTTGAAGTTAAAAGTAAATCCTTGAAACATGAATAAACCATTAGCATTATCTAAAGTACTACTGTACAAGACAAAAATAATAAGAAATTTGGATGAAACCTATAAAAGTGTAGTACAAGTTCTGTTAAGTACGACTAAGAAAAAAGTACCACTACCATTAAGTTATTCAATCGCAGTTGTTTCGTATACGAGTAGCAAATATTTTTAAACAGTTGAAACACAATTAAAGCTCGGCAAAACTTAATCGAGATATTGTTTGAGATATATATTGTTTATAATTATGATCATTTTGAGTGATACTATTTCCCTTCTTAGGGTTCCGTACTACGAAGATTCGTAGACCAAGCTTTCTCTGGCTGTCCTGGCATCTGTCAACATGCTATTTCTTTTGAATCAGGGGGCTACTAAGAAATTCTTAAATCGTACCGTCCCTCTCACTCTCGTATTAAGTAATATTAGCGTCAGCAGGACCGGACAGCAAAATACAAAGTTCGAATTTTGCACGTCGCAGTTTGCGAAGAGTTCAAGTTCCTGACTCTATAAGTCAGGCACTTGAACTCTTCGCAAACTGCGTGTATCACAAGATCATAACAATCAACAATCCCGTACTGTATTAGTACATTGCTGCCGAAGCCGGGAAAAAGCAATTCGTGGATGAGTAGATATTTGACAGACGAAGCGTAGCTGAGGCCGTCATTAAATACGAATACACGAATTTCCATTTCCGCTGAGGCATATTATACTAACTACTATATACTAATGTTTTTCTCCAATGATGCGAGGAAATAAAGCAAAATTGTTAAAATATTAAATTAAATGCTTAGGCACGGTTTCAAGATAAATTTTTGCCCTTATATTTTCCTGCGATTCATGTTTTTTTAATGTAGAATAATAATGTAATTTAAGAATAATTGTATTATTTCAATAAAAAATATAAAGTTATATGCAAAATGAAGTTTTGTGAATTACGGTGTAATAAAAGTAATATAAAATTAAAATTTCAGGAATGTGACTCTCGGAAACATTCCAACGCTACTAGTCCGTCCATACAATCCGTCTAACAAAATCGTATGCTGCATAAGTAATTAAATAAAATGAGATATCCTAATTTGCTAGATCAGTAACATTACATTATACGTGGAAATTTCGTAGAATGAATTATTGTAATTTTGGAATAATTAGCACAATGAAATAACTTTGGACGCTACTTTGGAGCTCAAATCTGTTGAAAAAATCTTCACTGAGCTTGTTTTCGGACATATTTAGTTCACTAGAGAAAGAGTAAAATAATTAAGAAAAAATTATGTTGAAAGATAAATTGACAAAAATGCTTTATCTTAAAAGGGTCTCTCTACGAGACACATGAGTGTTTTTCTTTTTAATTTGTAATTTTATGGTGTGCTACTCTTTGAGTGTAAACACATGTTACACTACGAAACACTTGGCTGCAAACTTTCCACTAAAATTCGAATTACACAACATCATGACGGGATCATACTTTATAATTCATATAGCATCTGCAAGTTGCATCACCTCATATTTATGCATCCTTTGATATTGATAACATACAGTTCTCGGTTTATTTCAACATTGCGTGATATAAGGGAAACCGTCATGCATTTAACAGTTCCTAGAATCACTGAATAATTCACTTAGACTGGAGACAAATACGCTTTCTAAATGCAAAGACTTGTGGCCGGCGCCTGTGCCGTGATTTGTCGCAGGGAATACTTGCAAGGGTTTTTTCTTGAGGGACATAACTTTCTTTTCTTTGAGCCTTTTTTTGCAAACGCTTCATTCCCGAACAGGTGTAAAAGTTTCTCCAACTCTTTTCTTTCTATGTAGCCAAAACTTTGCAATGCAATTATAAAATCAAAATTTATAGGTTTTACTTTATATTATGATTCGCAATATTCGTTTTTTTTTCATAGCGTAGCGTTATGTAACTAAGTAAACCACTTAAGATTAGTTGAACTTGCCATCTTGGTTTGAATTGTGAGGTCTAACACCGATGCAACACTATTTTACAAGCTTTTATTTAGTTTCACCTGTCTCGTTGTCTGTCTGTCTGTCCTGTCTTTCTGCCTGTAGTTAAATCTTGCAAGTTAAATTCAACCAACTTCCAGTAGTCGGATTGACTTGAAATTGGGCATACTTATGTAAATTGCGTGACAATACAATAATCAGGTAATGACATCCTGGTGGCCCGGCTAAGATCGTCTTCGCAAGACGGAACTCTTCAACGGTTAATGGTATCGACTTGAAATTTACTATGCAAATGTAGTTTGGGTGACAATGCAAACAAAATCTACAAAAAGTACAACCAGCAAAAAAGCTTGTATTAATTATTTATTTTTTTACCAATAACTTGTTACAGAAATAAATAATAGTTATGGGTACAGGTATTAGCGGGCTGTTTTCCGCTACTCGACGTCTAAGTGCGCCTATTTTGCGTGATTAGGCTGTAGGCACTATTCATGCCAGCCTAGCTCCTGGAGTAAGCCTAGCAGACCCTTCACGTTTCCGGCGACTTCCTGAGAAATAAATGATAAACCCTAGCGTGTGAAACCTAAATTTGTACGAAAAAGTAAATAGTGTACACAGTAAACTGTACACTAGTGTGTACAGTAGTGTAGTAGGTACTACTGTATATTTTTTGTTTTTTATCTTATTTCTATCGTAGGTTCTGTTTTCTTTTTCTCTGTAGTAAATGTGCTCTATTTGTCATTAGTGTCAAGCGTCCCAGCTAAAGGGCTGTTTTTAGATATATGATAAGGCAGTGTATTGTATTTATGCTTTTGATCGTACATATAACAAAGTTAAAAGGAAAACTATGTAGGTTTTGTAAATTAATGATAGAATAGCGGACCAGAATTTTAATATCGAAAATTTAGCGCATATTAGTACTAAACCCTTCCCTAATCGTGTTTCAACATCACTTGGCCGGCTTTCCATCTCCTGTATTACTGATTAACATTGATGATATGATTGATTAACATTGGCTATTCTCAATGCAAAAGTCATCACCTACGAAAAGTCTTTATGCATAGTCATATCATCAATAATTAGAGAAGTATCTACCCTGCATTAAGGTATAAATCAAAACATGAAGTTAATAACTAGTTATGTTTAACTAAGATTTTTGCTCAACTTAATCGCTGTCGACGTGGCCGCCTATGGTAAAGTCAGTGTCAAATATTCTATACGCTTTTGTAAGTAGATGTTAACACGAGGCTGCAAGGCGATAAGGCACATCAGTGTATAACTACTTACGCTGATTGTACCAGGCGGGGCTTGCAAAAACTGAGGTATAATTTTGGTGGAAGAAGGCTTTGGTTCCTCGGGCGGCGGTTACGTAAGTTCATCTAGTCTCAAGGTCGCGGACGTTGATCCCAAATCGCTGATCGCGTCCTGTGGAGGGGAGGCACTGACCAGTTTGGATGTTCACTCCTTTTTTGTCTAACGCAGCATATATATACTCAAGTACTCACATTAGGAAAACCAACTTTGATTTCAGCTATTCAAAATGCCACAAATTATGGCACACCCTAGAGGATTAAGAACAAAGGTCTTGATGTAGTTAAGAATAAGAATAAGAATGGTTTAATGGCTGATACAATAGATACACATACAGAAACACTGAAATATACAAATCCATGCCTATTCCTACCAGCCAAAATGGCCACCACTCAGCTATGTGTCGCGAAAAGATCTGAAGATGATTTCGCGACGCTGATTTTCAGTGACGCCCAGTGAAGTTCAATGAAATACAAAGTTTTTACTTTGTTCTTCCGTGAACAACTTTGCTTTGGTTGCTGAAGGGCCAGGTAAACGTTGCATTTCATAGACATGGACCACCGCAAACCGCCAATAAAATCATGAATTTTCCTTCCTTCCAAATTATAGATCAAACTATTATCAAACATCACACTTTCATTGTCATCAAGGATTTTGAATATTGAATATTTAATTTAAATATTAAAACTATTGAATATATCATGCGTTCCGATATTCCGTAATACTTATAATCCTACTAATATTATAAGTGCGAAAATTTAGGAGTGTGTACTGAACGCATTTCGATAAAATTTGGTACCGATTTTAAAAATTGAAATCGTAACTACGATTAGGCTATCCCTATACCTACACGGGATCCCTTGGGGTGGGACGTTAAATCCCAAAATTTGGTATCTATTATAAAAATCGAAATCGTAGCCACGAGCAGGTTATCCCTATCCCTCCCTACACGGGATCCCTCGGGATGGGACGTTAAATACTAAAATTTCAACCGCTAAGTCCAAAGACTTGCATATTTTACGGGTGTTCTTCACACAGCGGTCTTTCAAGACTATGGTGCAATTCAGGGAAGTTGAGTGAAATTCCATAATCATCATCATCATCAGCCTATATACGACCCAATACTGGGCACAGGCCTCCTCTCAGAATGTGAGGGCTTGGGCCGTAGTTCCCACGCGGGCAAAGTGCGGATTGGGAACTTCACATGCACCATTGAATTGCTTCGCAGGTTTATACAGGTTTCCTCACTATGTTTTCCTTCACTGTAAAGCTCGTGGCAAATTTCAAATGTAATTTCGCACATGAATTTCGAAAAACTCAGAGGCTAGTTCAAACATTCAAACAATCCTCCCTCAGAGACGATAGGTCAAAACCACTATGCCACCACGGCATTCCAGAATATATAAACAAAATAGTTCAATGCAAGCAAAGCCGCGGCCCGCGAGTAGAGGCTGGTCAAGTAATAAATAACTCTAGCAGTGCAGGACATAGTGCTGAAATTAAGTGTTTAAGTATAATATATTTGTTATATTTAATATATTTGTTGGTTGTAGTTTAGGTCTCAGTTTGTAGTTCGTGTAATAGGTTTAAGTTGATTTTAATTTTGGTTGACATAGTTATTATCATTTGAATTGAAATATTTTCCTTCCAACGTAAATATATATTTGCTATATCTTTTATCTTATTAACACAAATGATAGAATAGGTCATATACGATTGGAATGACATAGTCGGTACTTCATTTAATAATTGAAACTAGCTACCTAGCCTACTTAACAAAGCTCCATTTATTTTTAATTACCAAAAAGAAACTTCTTTTACATCAAAAACTTTCGCATATATTGAATTTAAACATAAAAGAATGAAGGAAATTACATGTTCTGTTATGTTCTCAGGATACATAGACCAACTCACGTGTTTTTAACGTGAATGTTTACAAAATTTACCTATGATTCCCAAGTTCGAATAATATTATCAACTTAAGACGTGTAGGACCATGCGGCCTTGGCATTCTAGACATCAAACGGAATCAATATAAAACGGAAAAACATGCCTGATTCCACATTTCATCAATCAAACAATGACACAAATGAGATAAAGAGACAATCAATAGGAAAAAAAGAAAAAGTTAGCTACCAATGCCGTAAATAAATCAATTCAAGGACTCGCTCTACTTAAATAAAAGCATGGCATAATTTCATTACAATTTTATAACACCCAAGGGTGGTCACTTGCTTTCTTTTCAGAAAAAGTGTGGACAAAGTATGATAATGGGACTACTCCTTTCTTTTATAGGTCGGCTACTGAACAATAAAACTCTTTCTAAACTTTGTAAAAGGTCTTTTGACTACTTAATTCATGCGGGATGAACGAAAATGCGGGTACTTGTAAATTACAAAATTCTTGATGCTTGTAAGAAGAAATACATACTTATTAGGTTGACTCCGTTGGCTTAGGTATCCTATGATAATTCAAAACAAAACTTTAATTCCCATGCAACAGTAATATTTTGTGATACACTGTTCTTTTCAAAATCAAAATGTTTTCGTCACAGGAAGCGTAATAGTTTCTGTAGTTGTATTTTTTTCGTTGCAATGTGTGTTTGGGTGGATGAGGGACCGTTAGATTTTTTACTTATGAGTTTCATAAAGGCCACCCTTTTGAGGACAAAAAACAAGGCTCGGCAGGTAGAGCAAATCTTTCGATCAAGGACTGCGATTATGGTCACGATTGATCATGGCATAATAATTTTTCGTTTTTGTTCGACCCCACATATTTGTGATGCCTTTATGCAAGCATAACATAACTGTAAACGCCCTTTCAATGACTGGAGTTCTTAGGTGGATATGTTTAAGAGATTTTGGATGAGATAATCGTTTTGTACTGCACAACACAATGTACTTTTGTCAGTTTGAACAATTATAAATACTGTTAGTGTAAGCAAATACATTGATGCACCTTTGCAGTGTTTAGTTGGCTGTCTCTCTTTTCTACAACTCAAACTGAACTATTTATTACAAAGACTCTGCCTAAGAAAGTTGAGGCAGCCGTAGCATTAGTAGTTTTACTTAAAGCCGCTAGCTCTTGCATACAGAATCAAGTCCTAACTATAGGATTAGGT
The DNA here is from genome assembly GCA_037349165.1 of Choristoneura rosaceana. Taxonomy (NCBI): domain Eukaryota; kingdom Metazoa; phylum Arthropoda; class Insecta; order Lepidoptera; family Tortricidae; genus Choristoneura; species Choristoneura rosaceana. Next base: position 10,350,834 of record JAZBNJ010000019.1, read on the forward strand.
TGGCTTAAAACTTACCTTCAACTTGAACTTTAAATTCCTAGCGGCAGCTAAGCAAAATTCGTAAAATCAGATATATTAAGTCTTTGGGACCACGTTTGTGGACTAGTTGGTTAACAGGTAAGGTACTCAACACGTACCTACCCATTTTTATAACGTGCTGATTTATACACGGTGTTACAAACATGTCCCTAGAGCGAAAAAGGCTTCAAAAGATGTCATATACAGAGTCCATTGACGAATGAAAACCGCAATAATAATATGACTTCATATAAATGGAAGAAAAATCATGATGAAGTTACATGGTTACCCTTCTAAAAATACTATGTATTTTCCTTTATAATTGATGTTGACTGTCATGACAGCCTATTAGACTTGATATTATTTTTGCCTTTAATGAAGAGTATGAATAAGGGTATCCCTTAATACGTTGTATACACATATCAAAAATAACATGAAAAAATAATTTTTATTTCATTTCATTTCATAATCAGAAAAAAAATTTAAAACTATTAAAATATTTTTTACTCGAAAATGTTCCTACACTATAAATTAATATTTAGAATAATAAGAAAAAAATATTTTTATCTGTTATTAGTACAGTACACAGTATTATTCTAATGAAAATTGATCTCATTGCACTATACCACATAAGTTCTAAGTTTATGTATAACTAGATGAAAGTATGTTTTTTTAAGATAACTAACTTTGCCTTAAATATAAGTGTTAGTTCATTTGTAAACCTCTTCCTAAAAATTACATGTGGTTAACATAGCATATATTATGTACAGTTAATTAATGTAATTAACTGTAAAATTACTAAGCCTCAACAGAGCATCATTTTTAATTAAAAAAATATTGTATGTGTTGTAATAAATAAATATTGAATACTGAATATCACGCGGAACAATATGCTGACGGTGTAAACGATGTGCTAAAAAGTGGCAAATAAAAATACATACATAAATACATTATTTGCTGCAACAACATCGTCTCGGCTAGTTCAGCTAGGTAGGTAAAAAATGATGATAATTTTTATAATTTCCTCACCCAAGACAGGAAATACTTGAGGGGAGGTTTTTGCACCAAGTGGTTTTATTAGGTACTATTATTTTTTATACACCTAAGTAAATATTCAGGTGAGTTGAAGGTTAGGCGTATACCTATCTTATGTTATGTATTATTAGTCGTCGAAATTATTCAGGGCTTATGATATTCACTTGTTTATAGGAAGAGGTCTTAGCTTAAATAAGAGCTCAGTTTTGAAACCATCGCGTGTAGGCGTTTTTTAAAAAAAGTGTACCCTTTCCGTAAGAGCTCAGTTTTGAAACAATCGTGTGGGCGTTTTAGAAAAAAAGTGTACACTTTCCGTTTTTTTTTTTAATTTTGGAAAAAATATGGTTTTCCTGATCAGAATCAAGAGCACAATCGATTCCGATCGTTTAAAAAATGTCCCCAGTTTTTCATACAAAATTTTATGAGTCAGTTTTATCACGCCCATACTGAGTGTATGAAAAAAACGTCACAAAACTGATAGTTTAGGGACACTTTTTTAAACTATCGGAATCGATTGTGCTCTTGATTCTGAGTAGGAAAAACCATACTTTTCCAAAACTTCAAAAAAAAGAAAGGATACACTTTTTTTTTTAAAAGAGAGGTGTTATTCGTTTGACCGCTATGTGTGTCTGTCTGTGGTACCGTAGCTCTTAAACGGGTGGACCGATTTTGATGCGTTTTTTTATTATTTGAAATCTGGTGAGTACACTTAGAAAGCAATGATTCTTAGACATATTTCATCAAAATTGGTTCAGCTATTTTTGAGATATTAAACTTTGAAGTTAGAAAGTCGGGGTTTTTGAACTTTTTGTTGGTTAGTTTATAATGTCGATCACCCATACGAGTATAAAGCTATATTTATATTATCAGTGAGTAACATAGGCTATATTTTATTCCAGGTATGTGCTAAGTTATGGAACGCAGATGAAGGGCAACAGCTAGTAATTTGATATTTTGATTTCTTGTTGCGCATTTTGTTTTTATGGTTCTAGCCGAAACCGAACTTTTTGCATTGCAGGTCAACCTAGACCAGGAATAGGCAGCACCATCGACCATGGCAGTGCGGCGAGACGGCCTGTCCGGCGTCCCTGTCTGCAGTTCATTCACCCGAGTGCGGAAGAGCCGCAGGTATCAGCGCGAGCGCCGCACATGGCAGCGGCGCGCAGTCGCGGGAAGCCTCCGACCATGAACTGAGCGATATTTTATCAGTATCCCGGTACTCTCGGCCCGTCACGCCGTGCCGGCAACATGGAGTGAACAAACTACTTAGACTGAACGCAACTTAGATCTCAAGAAAAGACTTATATTTTTTAATTATTTTAAGTGACGTTCTCAAGTGAGGTGGATATTTTTAAGTGTTGTGGAACGGAGCTGCTGAGGATTAACAATTTGGATTTTTTCGACGGTGTTTGGATTTTTGGCGGCTATCGGTTAGTATTTTTATTTTTGCCGCGCAGGATGCGGCGGTGTCAGGCAGCGAATAGACATCAACGCGCATCTTAGCCGCAAGTCTCTTGCAGATTATTGTTTGTTGTTTGTTTGCATAATTATTTTTTTGTTATTTTTATAACAATAACAAACAATAAAAACAAACATTGACAGCTTCACTTTTCAAAAAGACTCAAAGATAGTCTGAATACATGAATCAAGCATCTGATAAAAATTTTTTTTTGGAAAATAACGTTTTCACTATCTCAACGTGGATTTTAGTTTAATAAGTATAAAATCAAATTTTTGGATCTTGTATTTTGTAGAGCTGTATCTAAATCACGACAAGCGAACTAGGTAAGTATATCATGTCAACAACACAGCCAAATAAGTAAAATGGGATGTTTTTGCTTTGAATTTCAAGTTTATTTTCAACAGCGGCAGTAACTAAACTAACTAAGCAGTAGTATCTGAATGTTATGCATTTCTTACCTATTATAGCTCCACAATAAATTTGAGAGAATTGCAGCCAACATACATATTATTACTTCTTAAGCACACTTACTATGATATGCACTCAACTCAACATCTCATCAACTGTAATTTCTGTACCTTTTGTAAGTTTTTATTTCAAGTAAGTTGCTGTCATTTTTCATTAGTTCTAATAAACCCATCTACTGTTCTTTTATATATAATATTAAAACATATATATGCCCAGGCATTATTTTAGAGCACATGACTCTTACACCATAGATTCCACGGATAAAACACGTAATGAAACTCAGCAAACAGTTTTTTTCCTTACCAAAATAGACAGTCCAAATTACCATTAATATCAAATGGCGATCTATCACACATACGCACGCACACACACAGACTATTGTTATTTGGGCCGTCGCGATGTGCAAAAACTGAGCCTTGAACTTGCCGGGTTCGCTTTGGACTCAAGGTGAGCACGCCGTGCATGGCTTACGCAACCTGATAGCACGAAAAGGTATTATGTAAAAACCCTCAGAAACTCAGGCAGTCGAAGGGTTCGTCCTGACTAAGAGCGATTCCGTATAGTGGTAGTAAAACTAAGCAATCGAAGGATTCGTGCTGACTAAGAGCGATTCCATAAGAGTAGTAAACAGGTAGTAGTAAAACCAAGCAATCTAAGGGTTTGTGCTGACTAAATAGTCTCTTGGCTCTTAAATAAGAGCGATTCCATATTAGTGTAGTAATAGTAAAACCAAGCACTCGAAGGGTTCGTGCTGACTGACTTAGAGCGATTCTGTATAGTACGAGTAATAGTAAAACCAAGCAATCGAAGGGCTCGTACTGACTAAGAGCGATTCTGTATAGTACGAGTAATAGTAAAACCAAGCAATCGAAGGGTTCGTACTGACTTAGAGCGATTCCATACAGTATGTACGAGTATGTATGTAAACTATTCATTATTTTATTAATACAATTGAGACACTTTGAAATACTCGTACAAAGGCAGACAGTCGCATACTAGTAGTATTAGTAGTTGTAGTAGCAGTTGTAGTAGTAGTAGTAAAACGGAAATACAGATAAGCTACAAAGGAAAAAGTATGAAGGCGGACTTATCCCTGAAGGATCTTAGCCCATCCGATATGGACTACTGAGTATTGACCGCGACTTAGTGCTGAATTAGTGCTACAAAACTGCAACTGTCCTTTTGCAAAATTTAGCAACAGGGCACTAGTTTTGTACAGGATAATGTTCATTCACAAATGTTACAAAATTAAAAATACATACATTTGAGATTATAAAATCAAACTCAGATTCGCCATCTGAGAAAAATCAACATATGTACATAGATGACGCATAAAAACACTTTATCATGGATTTGAGTGGTCATATTTGGCGTTGAAAACAACCTAAGTAAGTTAAGTGGCAATATACAAGTATGACGCTCTAGGAAATTGCCTGTATAGAATCTAAACTCATTATTTGTAGACACTTACTAGCCTAATTTGATAGACAAAGCCATCGTAGTATAATCTACAATAACCAAAAGCCTACGAAGAATTCATAATGCGAAACAAAAGATTATTAAGCTTAGCGCATACAGTTTATTTGTATAAACAGACAAAGCAAAGTAAAAGTATGAAAAGTGTAGTATATTAATGAATCTGAATTCATTATCATTACCGAATATGGAACCATGTCTAAATGATCAACAATAATAATAGTGGTATTTAGAAAATATTATGTTTAATAGACACATAATCAGGCTATCAATCAGTAGTGAGAGGAGTCCCTCTCATTAACTTGGCTGAGCTTGTTAAGTAGAGTTGTTTGTTTTAGGTTAAATTCCACAAGTCACCCACTTCAATTGCAGGCAGCATTTTTCAAAGAATGAATCCTAATACATATTCACTGCCTAATAATTATTACCTAATAATAATGACACCAACAAACTCATGATCTTTTCTTCTTAAAGGTCATAGGTAGTTAATTTTTCGGGAATACATTCGAAATTGGCACTCTGAACATCTCCTGAATTTTGTTTAAAACGTATAATTCGCAACTTCCTGAGACTTTCAAGTTAATAAGCAGCAAAAACACAATTGCGTTTAAAAGTAAAGTGCGCTGTACTCTTACTGCGCCGAAAAAAGTTAAAAGCATAATTATAATGTAACATAACAAACACATTAAAATTCAAGTCCCGGCCGAGACTCAACCTGTTTTTATTGCGCCTGAAATAATGAAGTTAAATGTGCTATTTAACATTATATATGTAGTTTTATTTACTCAAATGCGCGCATTACACACAGATAAAGCAAACTTAACCACATAATGTAGCGAAAAAGGCACGAACAAAAGTGAGCTCAATGTAAATCGCAAAAGATATGAATTAGCATGCGGGCAGCCGGCCGCGGTTTCGGCAATGACACTGACAACGACCGATGATATAACAGCAGGCCGTCAAACCCGTGAAAACTCGGTCATTGAACCTCTGCGCCTGCGACTCTCGCCCCACCACCGCTTGCTTTCGATTGTGCGATTTTCATACTTACACCACACGCCACAAAGTTGATTATCAATATTACTTCACGGCTTAAATTTTAAACAGTTTACATCTCGGACTCGAAAATTTGTGACGCAAGTAGGTACTTTGGCTGTCTCTTGAGTCTTTCTTATTTGATAAAATAATGCGAAACCTAATTGCATACATAATGAGTTTCTTTGAAAGGCAGTGACAATACGTGTGGCGGGTCCGTCAACAACTTGACAAGACAAGGTGGCCGGAGTATACTTTTGACATGCTGAGACATCCATCAAAATGAGACATGTGAAAGAACCCATTTAAGGCTTTTTTGCTGATGATATTCGCTGGACTTGTGATGTTATTGTTTCGTAGCAAGTTGACTTGATTCATTTGTCTGTCACAGCACAACTCTATCATTTGAAAGCCTGGCGTAGGCAGGCACTACAGTTAAGTTTTAGTTACCGTAATAGATAGTTGTCGCACCGCACTATAGACAAATGCTCAGTTTACTATACAATATAACTTCTAATAACAAATTATAATAACTTCAATGAAATGTCCACATGACGAATGTATAAGTTAGTTGGACATTGATTCCATGCAAATGACTAGGTATTGATTTGTAAACGGCGTAGTTCTTCAGTTTGTTAGGTTACATATATTACGTAATGCGTCCTTAATTATATATGTAATGAATTGATAACAATAGAACCACAGAATTGTAGGTAACAAACTGCTGTTTTATTGATGGGTCGTTTGATGTAAATCTAGTACATATTATCTCAAATTATTGTTTACTAAAGTAGTTATTTTACAATGTAATCATATCAACATGCAAGGGACATTAATAACATTATTATGGAATAAACACACGCTAACAAAGTAAAGATAATAATATTCTTTTTTTTCTTATTTACGATGACATAAACTAAAAACATTACATTTAACAGCACCGCTCACTCTAATGAAGCAACTATCGTAACAAATAAGAAAACGAGGTTCCATGGCCCTAATTAGAACTCCAATCCTAAGTCAAGGCCACGTTCCAAACCAAGCTTTCTTCACGGGAGTGCCAAAGGTCCTTGATGGGTAGAAAGTAAATGCTCGGTCAGCGCACGCGCAGGGGCAAGGGGGGGGTTAACCTGTTCCCACAACGGTACAGCGGTGTCATGCTTCGGGCACACATGCACCCATTATGTAATATTTTTCCTGGTTGAATTACTTGCGCTGACGTAACCTTTCTATGGGATAAGGTTTTAGATGTTGGGTATGGTTAGATAGAATATTCAATGTGGTTCATATTTTCAGCTAATATGGCGACTCGGTGTCAATAGCGTAATAGTACTAGGAGGGCCGATTTCAAATGATATGGGAAATAGGCTCGGGTACTGATGATAGTTACTGCAGATAGTTTCTCTCTATTAGGATTTTAAATTGAATTTTTATTAATGCCTTTAATGTGGTACACCTCTAACTTTGATCAACCACGATTAAAAAAATCTTCATAAACATTTACTTATTGTTCAGTCTATCTAACTCAACCATCTACTTAAATATTTCGAATTCACTTTAACACACCTCGTAGGTATCCCCAAGTTAGACCTGATGGATTTGTCATTCAGGTCAGGTGGAAGTTGTTTTGGCAGGCATGGTACCTACTTACATAGTTCCCTCCTGTCTTGTTTATCTGAGTAGAAACGTTGTTGTTTCTTAGATGCAAAATACAAATTTGCATATTTGTATTTTGCCTTACAAGACATACAAAAAGTTGTTGATTCTTTATTAGTACACATTTCATACTGCAACCGACCTTCGAGAAACGTGTTACATATTTTCCAAAGCAACTAGTATATAAAATATATGGGTATTTGCAAGTAAAAAACCGGCCAAATGCGTCTTGGGCCTCGCGCAATATAGAGTTCTGTACTAATGTGCGGCAAATAATAAACGCTAATTCGTGGACGAAAGAATGGGCATGGTAAAACTATAGATTTAAGGGTTTCTTGTATGCCTACATAACCCTAGAAACGATACATTACTCACAATAATTGGAATATTGGGAATACTAAGCAATTTTTAAGAGTACTTTGATGTTCCATTTAATTACACCTAGTTCAAATATTATATTATTTATTTGTCACAAACTTGTAGGTAACATACCATATGCTTTTTGGGTAGGTCAAAGTTAACCGCGTATTATTGTAGAGTGCAATGTTTTCCATAACAAACCACAAGCTTTTGTTTGACTTTTGATTTTTTTATGTAAAACGAGTTTGCATACATTTTGTGTTCAAAGCAAACAAAAGTTGGTGCTTAAAATCGAATTTGTTTGCAGTTGAAAGTAAAGTCACAGGAAGTATAGCATCATGGTACAAATTTCGATGCCTTGGATGTATGGTTGTGCCACATTATATATTAAAATATTATAGTGAGTAAGTATGCCGCTAGCCTTCCGGTGACCGAGCTACTGAACGGTTACCACACCGTATAAAATTACTAACTATACCTACCGTGAATAGAATGCACCGTTCATTCATTGTTTGTCACCCCTGTCATCATACTAGAGGCGTTATTTAAATCGCTTATGCACGCGTGTATGAAATAAAATGGTTAGTGTTTGCTTAACAGGGCGCTTAGAAACCAAGGTTTTTCAACTTGTTTTTGAAAACAAAAGCAGTTTTTGCAATAATGGTTGTAGTGTGAACTCCTAATAGGTATTCATATACCCGTAGCAGGAGGTCCCACTCTTCCAATAATACATTTTAATGTTTATCCTGAAGTAATTCATTGTATTGAAACTATTAATTGAACTACGTTCTAATAAAGTTAGAACTGAAAGACGATGCATTTTCAATTGACAAGAAGAAAACTATTTCTTAAAGAAACCAGAAAAAAGAGCATTTATTGAATGAATAAATGAATTTAACAGTCTATCTTTGCACCTTGCATAATACGGCATATATAATACGGAAGCTAAGACAGCGGTCGCTATCCCACTGCGCTCTGATTTCACCCTCTTATTTTTTTCATCCACGACCTAACGGTACCTACCTATACCGTATGAGAAGATATTAGGGCAGGCGCGTAACATTAGATCACGGGAGGATTTACCTGCCAGAAAAAAAAACAGGTTGAATTTCTATAGTCACATGTAGAGCATTTTTTGTCACACTTTTACATTTGGGCTCCAATTACTTTAAAATTATGTGAAAATTTGGTTATTTTCCATATACTCTTATTCTTGTATCGTATACTAAGACAGCAATTTACATATATATTATGTTCTGCCGAGAAATCACTGAAAACCGGTGTGAACTTTAGAAAACGACATATTTACGCTAGACGCTAATTATTTAGATTCTTTTGACACATTAAAGGTAGGGATTAAGATTAAGCTCCAAAAATTAATAACAAGCGAGTTGACCACATTTCTTACTTTGTTGATGGTCACAGAATCTATCGTAACGGTACGCGTTTCACAAAGGCCCGTTGTGCCAGCCTTTGATATATTATCGTTCTGTTTTCTACCTGCGATTTAACCAAACACTTACCGGGTCCTTTTGATTTTTTGTAAAGCAGTTACCATGGGTAATCAGCTTTTTATAACGCCCGCCATTATTACTTTAAAACCACTTTATGTAATAAAACATGAATCTTTGTTAATGTTACTTTGATTAGGTACCTATCTATCGTCGTTTGGTTTATTTATACCGTTTCTTATTATTGGGTACGATTTATTGAATCAGATTGCAGCTAATTTTTCGTGTTAATTATTTGTATGTGTATTATATTTCGAGGGCGGTAAAAGCCAAAACTAACAAAGAAAAGTAAACCATCGCCATCGATGTGGTTTGGTCGATCGATGAAAGTAAAGGCCGGTGCAGACGGGCGAGCGGTCCCGTTAGCTGGCCGTCCCGCGACTCACGGAATACTAAGCGCTGACACACTACGCGGCTTTTGACCCTAGCACATTCTAGACTGGTACTTCGGAGCTCTATGCACTATCTGGCCTATCTCTGATACGTGAGAACACGTAAATAACGGTTGGCTTGAACACATAGAATTTTTTTTGTGGTTTTTTCTGATAAGTCAGACGACGTTTGCAAACGTTTTGTTATGATTTCATAAGTAAATTAATAAACTTAACTTTATTTGGGTCAAAATAAAATTTGAAAAAAAAACGATAACAATTTTTTTTTGGTCTATTTTACAATTTTGTGAATATTTTTGCACCTACTAAACAGTCTACAAATTACATAACAGTATCCATTAACTTAGCTATGCTTTCTAGCCAAAGGATGCGATTACTAAAGCCATTAATAGGAAAAAAGTGCTATACGGCAAACAACACTTTAAAAAATCAACATCCGAACAAAACATTTGGTTTAACAAAACTAGGAGACCACTTTAACTTGGTTCGTTAAAAAAATCGTCCGACTTTTTTGTTATCAGATCCTTTTGTTTGTAACGAGTCATTTCTAAGACAAGCCTTAGAAATTGCTAAAGCAATTTGTGCAAACGTTTTGCCTTGCGTCATTTTATTATTGACCCAACCGCCCATAAAACATGAAGGTTACTTTTTGAACATTGCATTGTTACGAATACCTTTACTTAGCGCATAACGTTATTTACGCATATTTGGCAATTACCTGCAAACGCCGACAAAGAAATTGCACATTTTGGTGTCAAAAGCAAAAACGTGCGTTGATAAGCCGTTTCACAATGCAAAAGTGAAGTGATGCAAGGCGCCTGGGGATGAAATTAGAAAATTTCACGAGCACTATCGGGGTAGATGCCAGTCTGTGGGATATAGATGTAGCTGAGGACAACGACCCTACGCAAAATTCGCTGCATTGGGCTAGGTCTAGTACATGCGCGTATGCAGTGCTATGAACACGGAGGAGAGGGAGCGCGCTATGCGCCTGCATCCGGTGAGAGCGGGAAAAAGGCATGAATGAGTATTGAAGCCTACCCCAAGAAGGGGGAAATCGAGTTTGCACTGCGGGAGCCGGCACTTCCACAGATATAGACAGGCCCTACGTCGTGCATTACACTAAATGGAATCAATAATCACTTTGACTATAACCAGATCTAGGTAGAGTCGCTGAAAGTTGAACAGCTTCGTAAAAAAAAGCCAAGCTATATTCCCACATATTTCTTAAAATAAGACTTTTTATCGTAGATAAGATAGCAATTATGATAGCTGTGTGGAATCAGCTTAGTTCTGTTCAGTCCAGAAGTTTTTCTTGGGAAACTTTTCAAATTTTGAGTCCCAGATCGTCTCTTCTAGATTGTATTTCTTTGAAACCACATCGCATAACTTAAGTATGGGAATGGGACGGTACGACCCTATGTTTTGGTTTAATACACATTAAACTGATTTACATTATCTTATTGCCAAGGAGCTTATTATACGTAATCTTAATTGTGCGTACTTATATATTTTGTGAGTACTTGCGCCACGATCATTAAAACATTCAGTCTCAAGTATAATGTATTTTAATAAATATTTTAGCTGGTTAATGTCTTTATTGTTTGGGACAACAAGATAAAATGATATAACTAGATAGGCCTCTACTTTGAAGCATATAGATCAACGTATAGTTTATCTAACCACATGGGGTAATGTCTTAGTGCTTAACAAAATTGGAACTAAAATGCTGAAGTAGCCTGAAAACTTTTCAGTTTCAAAGCCTATAAAGGAAATTGTTTAGGATGTCAACGACCTGTGCCCAATACTCGTACAGTACAACGCATTTCCCCGCGCACACGGACGCAGCGATTTATTCGCCGGGCGAACGGCGGCGCGAGAGAGACGCCGAGCGGCGCCGGGCGCGGGGGCTAGCGAGCGGGACGGGCGGCCCAGGCCGTTCACCCCGGAAGATTCAGTGTTTTGATACCGCTCAAGCCTCCGACGATGGAAAACTGCATTTTCTTTGATGCGCTCCAACTTTCCACGCTCTGATTGCCCGTTAATTGGCTAATTTCAGTTTTAAACAAGTTTTTAATCGCCTTAGTTGGGTTGATCGTCGATTATTACAACTGTTTCATTATATGCAAATTAATTCAATTACAATTATTGGTCATTTTTATATCTTATCATCTCAAAGACTACTAGAATACCTAGTCGGCACCTTCTAAGATAAAATTTAGGAAACGTACGACTACACGCTCTATAAAACATTAAATCGATAGTTTGTCATGGGTACGTTTATTGATAGTCTGTCATAGGCGACGCGTCTGGGCCCAGACGTTGGGTTAGGTCACGGTCTCCCTAAGCCCTTTATGCCCTACGGCAACAAAAATACTCGGTCGTACAAAGATATATAGCTCGGCGTCCAAAGACTTTCATTGATAAATTAGGCGGCGGGTAGCATCGTAAGAATACCTATGAAACTCGTGAATTATTGTTTAAAAATTTGAAGCACGTGGAAGCACTTTAAATTTTTCATTCTGAAAATTTAAGTTTCAAGGACATTTGGACTAGATGCCATAAAAATGAAAAACCTTTTTTGGTTTACAAAGGAAAGTTATTTCTCATTGCTAGAAATATTTATAAATTCGAAAGACAAAAGCAGTGGTTTATTGTTTTTGGTACTGATAAACAAATATATTATTAAATTATTATAAATGAAAAGCCTCTGGCAATTGGAATAAAAAATGTATAGGTAAACCATAATGCATGTTATGAACATCGTACATTTTCTTTACCTTTAAATTCCATACTTACAACCAATACCTCAACCTGATCAAGACTTTAGTAGTATACCTACAATCATATACTCGAAATTAACAAAGCTAATCTTTAAAAGCAAACAAGTAATCGATACGCTATTTATCAGAGTGACAATAAGCCAACGCTCTTTCTTCATTATTCAGTGCTAGCACTTTTCAGTTGCTAACAGATTACAACCTGTAAATAGTGAAATCAATATTGGATAATGGAAGGTGGTGGGCGCGGCAGCCATGGAGGCCGGGTGCAACACCCTTACCATTTTGCAAATAAAAAAAAACAAACATTGCTTGTGTGTTGCGAACAAAACTGGAAAAAAATATATAATAAAAAATTGAACTGACTACGAAAAAAGCATGAAAATAATTTTCTACCAGCCTGAAGTCGGTGCCTCAGCACGAGTCAGCAGGAATGGACCAACAGTCATCTACTTCACTTACATACCTACTGATATTTTAAACTTCAATCACTTCTGCTGTCTGGTGCTGGGTGTAATGCATTACCGGCCTGGATAATACCGACAAGGAAATACCGAACCTGTTTTTCGTGTACTCGCCCATAGAAGCTCCTGTCAGTTTGTATGGGCGTGTACACAAAAAAAAGGGCCGGTATTTACATGTCGGTAAAAACATGTCTGTGAAGACTGTCACCCTTCGTGCTGAGGCACCGACTTCAGACTGGTAGAGAATTATTTTCATGGTTTTGTAGTCGGTTCAATTTTTTGTTATAATTTTTTTTCACGCTTTGAGCGTAAATAATCTAAGATACAATAGTTTAATGTCAACTGCTCTACATCACCATAGGTGTCCCTACAATATTTGAAGAGTTCCCTCGATTTCCTTAAGATCCGATCATCATATCCTAATTTGCTGCTTATGGGACCTAATTGAAGGCGTTCCCAGACGAACGCAATTTTTTTTTCAAATAGCATCGTAAATGACGGAGTTCTAAGGTAAGAAACATAAAAAAAATACAACCGAATAGATAACCTCCTCCTTTTTTTTGAGGTCGGTTAACAACTCATTATTATCACAGAAGCATCGACAATATCCACGTAGTTCTAAAAGCTTATTAAGCTAAAAAGTACACAGTTAAGATCCATGTAATTCGCTCTGCTCGGGTGGCTAAACACCTCGTATCATTATGGCTTGTTTTAGTCCCTTGTTGAACAATCTACTATAATAAATTAAGACTAATACAATAAATACATCGCAGATCTCAAAAAAAATCCTAAAGGTAGGTAGATAATATTATAGAATCACTTTGATTAGTGTGTCAAGACCCTGTTAAAAGACGTGCTATCCCTTAGAGTAGCCAAAAATTAAACATCTAAGTCAACGCAATCAAAAAATACAGTCATAGTAAAAGGTGCTTCTATAAAGGTGTTGCCATAACCAAAAATTATGTAGGGTACTTTCGGTTGCCCTAGAAACATGAAATTTGATATGAAGGCGGCTCTTATAGCTCAACCAATAGGTAAGTAAAAATCTGAAAATCATAATTATTTATAACTATCTGTCAAAATCCATCTAAAATAACCCTAGATTTGTACATTGGTGTTAGTATCCATAGTACACTCTTTGCTTAGTTTGGCACTAGGTCAATTGGTGTGAAGTGTCCCATGATTTTTATTATTATATCATTAATAACGAGTTAACTACGTGTATACGACCCATTTTTCTTTAATTTCAAATGAATTTTCTCGAACTCACTAACTTTCGTTTGTTTATTCCTGAAGGAGCGAGATCCTAGGGTAAGGGTGCGTGCAGGCTGTGTCGACGACCCGCGATAGTGAAAGCGCGTTCCGGGGAGGCAGCGCCGCCCTGCCTCGGCTTTCGCTACCGTTCTCACGCCACTCGCTTGTTTTCAACTAGTTTTAATTAGCGCTTTTTACTGGCCATGTGGACATCGGCTAATAAACAATCGCTTATTTAGCTTTATTGGAAAATAAGATACACGAGCATCGGCGTAATGCGCGTAACCGATATCAAAAAGCGTGGAGCGTTTCGCGATCATTTAATACGTTACATCATGTATGTACGAGACTTTATTAAATCATTGATGGATTTTCAGGTTGAATATTAAAGGAACGCTAGAGTTTGGTCAGTTTTTAAATAGTTATAAATAATTTGAACGAACGTCAATAAATTTTGTTAGTGTGAGTAGAAATAAATTAGCTTTAATTAATAATTGGTTACGTCAAGACAGAAAGTAGCATAGGGTGCGATGATCGTCAATAAAGCCTAGCTCGGCTCAGATCGGGAGCACGGTCGCGGCCGCTCACTACTCTACGGTACGGAAGTAATGAACTTGAATGCAGTTCGCGGCATTGCCTGGCGCCATCCCGCTCCAATCTACTAGCCAAACCCTAGGCGCGAGCGTGACGCACTCACTGCATTTGCTGTCAAATTCGTCCGCATTCTCCATCACAGGCCGCTTTCGTCGTGGATGCGTTTATCGGAACGAGACGCGAATATGTGTGTCGATTGCATTCACGTCGTAAAAGTGCATCTAGGTCGGTCGTCGGCGGCGTCGGCTTAGTGCTTCGCTGGTAGACGTAGGGCAGGTCGGGCGAGCACTGTGCCCCCCGTTGCATAATGCGCGCCACGGTCGCGCGCCCCGCACGGGCCGAGCCGAGCCCGCTCCGCTGAGCCCGCGCCGCCGCTGCAGCTGACATGAGAGCGGCGCGCCGGCACCGGCCCCTCGTACCACTGCTGGCGCTGCGCATACTCCTCGAGTACCTCAAGTCACTTGACATCCTAGAAGCTCACACTCAAACAATACCTAAGATCTATTGGTACGCGATTTAATTTATAACATAAATTCGTGAATGAAATATGACGTTGTAAGGTTTAAACTAAACGCTAAGATCGCTCCTACCGTTCTAGTTTATTCAAAATTAGGACTAAGTATAAAAAAACAAAGTGCAGTGCTATTTTCATTATATAAAAGTAGATTAATACGCGACAGGTGACAGTAATTTTTAAAGCCTGAATAATAAGTGCCACAATTGTTCAATATTTCATAGTTCGACAATTTGCGGTAAGTTATTCTAGTTAAATTTAATAAAACATGTTTTAACCGAAAAAATAACAAGCATACAAATACTCGGGAAGTTTTAAACCAATTCGAACTAAATACTTGGTTATTAAAAGCTTTTTGGATTTTCGTACGTGTGCCTTTACGTACCTACTCGTAGTTTTTGGTAATAGTTAATAAATTGTTAATAGGTAATAAAACATTTTATTTGGTACTTTTTATATCATTTTGTTAGTTACAAATTTACCATTTAAAAATTAAAAGGAAGTTATTAATAAGTAAATTTCACAATTTTAATAAAAAAATGAAGACCATACCAACTGCTAACCATGACGTAATATAATAATCTCTACCTCGCATTTTTTTGAGTTTTATTTAGGACGTGATGATTTTAAATGTAGAGATCTTGTTCTTATTGCACTTTAATTCGCTATTTCAGGTGTAGTAATGAAATGAAATGTATTATTTAACGCTTGCATGATTAATTGTTTTTCTAACTCTTCTCACTTTTGCTATGTATTGTCGTAATTAAGATAAAGTTGCATTTATTTACCGGCACGCTCTTATAAGTGCTGATTCTCAAACATTTCCGCATTTGAAATCTTTATCTAGCATCGCATAGTGCACTGAAAACGTATGTGTGCACTTATGCATTAATTTATTATTAGACTGCAAGGTTAACTGTTCCCGTCGCTCTCTGGCATAGCCAATGCATGTAAGTAATATTTATTAGCTAGGTATGAGAAAATGTATAATTCTCAAACAGTTTTCGATATGCTTCGACCTTGCGTTGGCGTCGCAATCGCACACAAGCCATAAAACGCAGATTTGTTTACCGTGTTATTGCAAAATATACGGAAACAATCCAAACTGTAAATAATGAGGTACATCAATAGTAAAGTAACAATACTTACGAGTACATTATTTTAGTTCCGGTGAATTAGAACTTTTTAAGTAAACATGGGCGATTATGTTTTTTACTAAAAATCTCATGTATGTAATTACATTTGATATTTACTATGACTTTTACAGTTAATTAAAAAATCGCAAAGAAAACTGCACACACTAGCGAAGTAATTCAATTATGTGTATGGAGTTCCAAATCCGCACTAGGCCCACGTGCGAACTACGGTCCTAGCCCAGGAGGGCTCCTCTCGGAATGAGAGTTCTCAGAGAAGGCCTGTGCACACCAGTGAAACGTATATACATAGACCTACAAGATACTTGCAAGATATGCCTTCAGCAAAACAAGCAACAATCCTTCTTCAGCTCAAAACAAAATAAACAGATAAAATCTACTTTAGAATATTTGCACAGAATTTAAACTACCTATTTTAATTTGAATAAAATTACCAATACACTATTTTGTAAATGAAAAAGACAAAGTAACTAATATGATATAACCGGAGCTCGATTATGCGACTCGGGCGCATCGGTGACGTCGCGATGCGCTCGGAAAAGGGCAAGTTCAAGTGCGAGTGCCGCGCCAAGGTTGCGCGCGCTTCCTAGAGCGCGCCGCGGGCGCCGATTCCCGACGCTTATACGTTTAGAAATAAGATAAGATAAAATAATTAATTTTCCATTAAAATGCCTTTTGTATCACGCAGTATATTAAGGATTTTAGTATGGTCAATTTGGTCATATTCAGTAGATGAGGGTAACAATCACTGCTTTGTTCAGTTTGACATGTTTTATGTTGGATTAGGGTTGACAGTTCCACAGAATTTACCAATGTTAGCCTAGGTTAGCACTTAACCGGAGTAACTATAACTCGAAGTTTTAAGTGCAGACCACGCAAACTTGTCTATAGCGCATGTATTAAATATCGATATTTCTTTACAGAGTCAGGTCAGGATATAAATCAACAGTTTTATTGTATACGCATGCGCATATCAACACAAGAATCTAATAAAAAAAATTAAAAAAAAAACAGATAAGAAAAACTTGTTTTGCTGCAATTTTTTTATGATAATACGTTGTTAGTAATGGATGACAAACGTTTAAATATTAGTGACACAAACTTGCAGCCCATCTAATTATTTAATCCTACTTGTCATATGGCATTCGACACTTTGTAGTTATTAGATCAACAGTAATCAATAGGTACAATTAGCTGACAACTATGTAAACTATGTTTGTGATATTATTTAACCTCTTAAAGTGTTTTTGGTACACATCTGGATTATACCATTATTTTCACGTTTCACTGTGTAAAAAATCTTTGATGCTATTTGTACAGTCATGAATTCAGAAAATTATAATAAATAAATATCAAGCTAACAAATTACTAAAAATAATAATTCACAATAATATTTTAATACGGATAGTTAATCACTTAGAATATATAATTAAACGTACGTATACATAACCATAAGAGGGAAAAAAACGAATAGAATTTTAATTTATGCAGTTTATTAAACCCTCAGTACATATAAGTTTAATAAACGCCAAATAATTAGACAAAACAAAGCGTTAAAACAAATGATGAAAGTCCATTATAAACGTGTAAATTTACGTGTGTGTGTGTTTACGTGCGTGTGTTTACGTGTGTTTATATTTACGTGTAAAAGATCGATCAATCGAACAACAAATTACTCGATAGCCTAGCCGTATCTCGAGGGTAGGGTCGCGTGACATTGCGCGGACGCATTACGCAACCGGTCACGTGCTGCGGGGGAAGTTGCCCTTACGTAATTGCAGTAAAAAGTTTATACGCTAATACATGATTAGTCAGAATTGCCAACCTAAAATTATTTAAATACCCGAGAAAGGGGTAAATTCTACTACGTGGGAAGCAATGAGTAAAATCGTCTCTACTTTTAAAAAAGCTCGTAACTTAAATTGATAATTTTTCTAATTGAACTTTGGGCGCATTATTTGAAGGGATGATTTTGTTGACGTATTGATTTGAGTGACGCAGAGAAACCAATTTATATTCACAAAAATTTTTTATGAGTGGCTTATGAGTTATAGATATTTTGCAAGTTCTCTAAAATTTTGGGTTTTGGACAATTAAATAAATTCACATGGCGCCCGGATGCAATAGGTATAACTTCAATTTAGTTGTGCTCCACTTAAAAAAGGTTGAATATGACTGCCGTAGAGCATCTTTACCGTGTCAATATTTGTTCTTAATAATTATAATAATGTGTATTTGTCAAAGAGGGTGTACAAAAATAGTCTTAAGCTATGAATACTTATGGATCTCCTTGTGCATACAGACAGCCGTACAAATTACATGTCAATTGGTTTCATGGACACTGTAAACTATAATAAATTATTGTAGGTACTTAAATTTATATCATGCTGCACATCTTACTCCGTTAGGAATTCGCTCATACTTACTAGAGTCTGGCAAATGAAAGATGAGAATGAAAAAATGGCGGAAAATTCAAAAATCAATGTGTGGTATCCCTGACGTATAGTGCTAAAAATAGTTTTGATACTTGTGATATATATTATGTACTTAATACAATATTTTAAAGGCTTTTATTAGGTCCACCTGTAATTATTGTACCTACTACGAAACCCTACCTATACTGTGCAATAAATAATATCGGAAAGTTTCAACAAAGAACAAGCAATATTCGTAAAACATAAATAACTATCACTGTTTTATGAATAATTAAATACATTAATTACATTATATTCTACTTAGCAGTACTTCACTTTTGAAAATAACAAATTGGAAAGAAGATATATGTTTTTTCTGAAATTTTTAACGTTAAATCGCTGTGCTGGAAAGTTTGCAAAATACACGATAGTCAATTTGTCGTTCCGGCGTCAATATACATACATACAATATGGGATGGTAAAAATAAAAGTCAGTTTATTGTTCAATTTACATATCATAGTAAACAGCAGTTTACGCACATTACTTTTGGTAGTTTTTTTTTCATGATAAACACTTAAAAACGTATCAAGTACCGCAAGCAAGCTTCAGTATCAAGACGAATAAATGATGTTTGACGTGGGTTGACAATCGACTTTTTTGTTACCATGTAAAAAGTTCTTAGGAAAACTCATTCTCATCTTTCATTTGCCAGACTCTATAAAACATTTTTCATATAACCATGCTCGCAACATTTTTCAAAACAGTTTCATCTACATATCTTTTTTATTGTGACATGGATCCATAGAGATTCACGATTCAGGTGGTGCAATAGTACGTTAAGTTGTTCTGCCATAAGCCATAATAGTAGGAATGATGCAATAGGTGACGTCACATTCAACAAATATAATATTAGATATACAGTTTAATAGAGGTTTAATAATAATTTGTCTTTGGCGCTCTGAGTGATTGGCATGATAATATGTTAAGCTTGTTGAAAATACAAACTGAGACCTGGATGCACAGAAAATGCGGTGGTGTAGGGGTTACAGCACGCAGCACGGATTGCTGAGGACCTGGATTCGATTCCCAGCGCTTGTCTCTTTTTCTGATTTTTCTGTGCATCCATGTCTCAGATTGTATTTTTGATATGGTTTTCACAGGATACCCGTAAAAGTAACAAATTTGGAATTGAAATAAAACATACAAAAACACTCCAAAAAACCAATCATAATATGTTATGCTGTCGACAAAGTCCGATAGTAAATTTTACTGATGACGCGCTATACGTTGTCAAGTCGACCGCTTGCAGTTTTTTTTTTAGTTTTCTTTACAAATGAATGTGATTTTGTACTTGGGTTGGATTAGAGATAAAAATTTGATGTGAATGTTTTATTTATTGTGAAAAATTAAGCTTCTTATTAAATTTTATCCGAATAATTTTGCTTCATTATTAGAAACTTGGCTTACTCTAACGTAGGTATTAACATAATAGCGTCCTTCAGACAATCATTAACCAACACCAATTATGTAGAGCTGACAATATGTGACGTGATTAAGTTTATATGTATCATATTGATTCAGATTTTCTTTGCTAAACTGATTCAGTCAATCGACTTCGGTTTCAAATACTTGGATAATGCATCCAATTCATACTTAATGCGTTACAGCAAACCTCGGCGCAGCGCTTGCGCAACTTGAATGTCAAATGGGCCCGGTTTTGAAAAACAAATTTTTGGTCTCATCGATAGTCGTAAGGTGTCGTCGGCCGCCACTCTTCCGCCGATTGTGCAACGAACTGTTGAACCTGGAGGTTGCTTCATTGAAGCCACGTGGAGGCGGACAGAAATTATTTAAACGACTATTTTAGAGCTATATTTGCGAAAAAATTTGGTTGTTGCTGATAAGCCCCTTTGGCTTTTAGGGTTCTATAGAAAGCGGTTTGCATGAGTATATATGTTAACCTAACCGACAAATCAATAAAATAAAAGTTTTGATAAAAAATATAGGTAGGGTACCTTCCCTACATGTTAAGTAGAGATGTTATTTTTTCGTCTAAACCCTCAATAGCGTGGACCATTATTGGACAGTATTATTCTATTCTATTTAAAAAAATTATACATAATTTGTGTGAATGTGAATTGTCCCGTATTATTTATTTATTTGTTTATTATTATTATTAATTCGCTGAGACCATTTTTCGATTTGGGATCCGTTTGCACATTAGGCTTTAGTTTAAGGCAAAGCCCCACCCTCCACAATTTAACGAGAAGTAGTCGATCTAAAGCCCTCTTATTCAGAGAAAACGCCTGTGCCCAGCAGTGGAACGTATATAGGCTAGGATGATAATAATGGAGTCAATCAAAACTTACCTAATATTGGATATTTTGAGTATATTAGTACGGAACCCTAGGCGTCGCCCGACACGCTCTCGGCTGATTCTTTTAGTATATTTTACTAGCCAGATTTTGCTTTATTCAGGTCTTGTTGTATAAATTGAAAAGGCTTAAATTGTTTTCAAGATCTTATTGAAAATTATAGTCAGTTAAATAATTGAATGAAGAAGCTTTGGCAAGAACAGGGCAATATTGCACTGCAATTACTTTAAATA
The DNA here is from genome assembly GCA_037349165.1 of Choristoneura rosaceana. NCBI lineage: Eukaryota > Metazoa > Arthropoda > Insecta > Lepidoptera > Tortricidae > Choristoneura > Choristoneura rosaceana. Next base: position 10,372,030 of record JAZBNJ010000019.1, read on the forward strand.
TTCTGTGCAAGAGCAAGATTTAAAATCAAAATATACAGAATAAATTTAATTAATATACAATAATTTTTCGATATGTCTCTACTAAATATTTGCACTGCTCTTATTACCTTAACACTAGGATCAATAAAATTAGTACACATTAAACAAAATAAATAAATATAAAACAAGACTTGCTTGTACCGTTGACTTCAAAAACATGTGTGGTTATTTAAGGTGAAAAGTGGGTTAAGTCTTCGTAGTTGACTGTACACTGAACTGTGGAGAAATAACGCTTTTGAATATAATTTTAAATTATTTTAGTTACATTTTGTTCCGTATTGTAACCGCTCTAGTCGTCTAATTTTGCTTTGAAACTTGTATTTTGGTCGATTTTGGCAAATATTCAATACGCTGTCAGCAATCAGTTATTGAACACCTTGAAACTTTCTGTATAAGGAAGTATAATTATAGACAATATCTAAGTATTTTCTGATATATTTGTGCTAAGAAATATTTTTAATTTCATTTCAGGTACAAGTTACAACAACCGATTGAAGAAATTATGAACATACGATTTTAAAGACACCATTCGATCAAAATGAGACTGGTAAGTCATCTCTAAAATTTTAAATAAATCGATCCCTTGATGCCAATGCATTACTGTCGTGCTATTTAAGTCTAAAATATGACCTTTTCCCTGAATTTCGAGAGCTATATCTAACAGACGAATTGAGTTTGCGAAAATAGAAATAGGCAAAGGGGGAAGTGTTGGTGCGCAGTGGAAAGCGCGCACTTATCACAAAACTGGGTCAGTAGTGGCGCCTCCCCTTTATCGAACGGCTGCAACCGGGTCTCCCAGAGCTAAAATAAGCCCTTATGAGGAAGACATACCATTCAAATAAGTTTGACAGAGCCTCATGATGCATGCGGGTGTGAAGTGGGAAATGCACTTCGCTGCGATATCGTTTGCATATTTTTGGGTGCTATTAAACAATCATCGGCGCTTTAAAATGCCTTAAATACGTGTTATGTTAAAGTTAACACTGGTTATCTATGCTTCGTCAGTACTTTAACATGCAACGGAACAGTTGTTACATTAGAACACGTTGTCAACAGTCATCAAGTGAGGAGGTAGCGAGTACGACGGTGGGACGGACGAGCAGCCCCGCGGCGGCGACGGCTGTGGCTGTGTCCAGCGCCGGCGCCTATGATGTTACGCGCATGCGCGAAGAGGAGTTCGAAAGGCTCACCGTTTACATAGTGATCGATGTGCCATGCGAGCGTGGCTCTCCCAACAGAGCCGAGAAAACTCTGCCGCGAAGCTTGGCGTTAAGACCCTCAGCAGTACTCTCTACGCCTAACACACCGGTAAGAAAAAATACTTTTGATCATTGATTGACGCATTCTGGAATGTAAGTTGTGTTATTACTAATCTTGTCGTATATTCCAGACGGAAGGTGTATGGAGCATAGGAGTAATACCTCGCGGTACGCGCTTCGGCCCGTTCGAAGGTACCAGAACACCAAACAAACCCAACGACAAAGTCTCATGGAGATATTATTGGAGGGTAAGTCTCATGACAAAATGAATTAAAATACAAACTTTCACTTTGCTTAAGACATCCATGGTGTAAACTACGGGGTGAAATAAAATAAGATTTTTGAAAAGAAAGCTGAGGGAAAGTGTAGGAGAGCGGCGTGCGTCTAAAGCTCGTAGCGACAGTTGTAGCGACTGAAGTTTTTACGACCAATGCCATCCGATGCAACGCAATGTACCCTCCGTTTTTGACACATACCACTCTCGTTTACACCCACCCCTTTTTTATTAAAAAATAAACATTTGAAAAAATAAAATAAAAAATACAACAATTTACGCGTCGCCTACATTCCCCAGCCCAGTGCTGCCTCAGCACTCATTATTCTTCAGTTGGGATACGTGCGACGCGTGCCGCAGGTCGACAGAGCACCCCAGACTTAGTCTTTATGTAGACAACTCTAACGCGACCGTCTTTGCCTTGAATGGCCTGTTGTATCAAACCCCTTGGCCAGACATTTCGGGGTGATTCTGGGTCCACAACCAAAACCAGGTCTCCCACTTGCAAGGGCCTAGGGTCTCGCTGCCATTTCTGTCTAGGAAGCATTTGAGGCAGCACTTCACGAATCCACCGTTTCCAAAATAGATCAGCCAATCTTTGTGAAGTACGCCATTGTTTTCTTAAAAACATGTCCGAGTTATCAAAGGCTCCGAGCACGGGTAAATTTGAAGAGCTGCCGAGCAAGAAATGATTAGGGGTAAGCGACTCATCGCTATTTGGTTCCACAGTGACATGTGTAAGTGGGCGGCCATTGACTATTTGTTCCACTTCTGCCATCAGCGTGCTCAAGACCTCGTCTCTTGGGGCGTGCTCTTTCAGAATAACCTTCAGTGAGGTCTTAACGCTCCTAATAAGGCGCTCCCACGCCCCAGCCCAGTGGGGCGTTGCTGGGGGGATGAAATTCCAGGTCGTGCCATAATTTATAGCTTCACTCTTTAGTATATCCTCGTTTAGTTCGCTGATCGACCTCCTAAGCTCGTTATGAGCGCCTTTCAGATTTGTGCCGTTATCTGAAAATATTTGTTGAGGCCAACCACGACGCGCAGCCATTCGACGCAGAGCCATAATCAAAGCATCAGTCGTAAGCCTTGTCACTATTTCGATATGAACGGCTCGGACAGTTAAACAAGTAAAAAGTACTCCATATCGTTTTTCTCGGCGTCTCAAGACGGTCACTTCCATAGGTCCAAACAAGTCAACACCGCAGAATGAGAAGGCGCGCTGGTGATGGGCCATCCGAGCAAAAGGTAAGTCACCCATGCGTGGTGGTTGCGGGCGAGCCCTCTTGATTCGACAAAACATGCACTTGCTAGTCACGTGCTTCACAGTTGGCCTAAGTCGAATAATCCAATATTTTTGTTTCAGATCATTGACCACCTTTTCTTGGTTTCCGTGTGCGGCATTTACGTGGTAGTGTTTCACTATCAACCTCGTGACGTGATTTCGCCCATCGAGTATTACCGGCTGTTTTGTTTCAGGTAATATTCCAGTTACAGCGTTGATTCTGCCGTCGAGCCGCACGACTCCGTATTCATCGAGGAAAGGCGACAAGGTAAGTAATTTACTTTTACGATCTATGGTATGGTCATAAGGTCTTCAGGAAACGACTGCATCTGGGAGTATTTTATCAATAATTGCTCAGCCTTTTCTATCTGGTTACGATTAATCTCTCCGGTAAGTTTTTTACATTTATCTATAAATACCAGAACAGTACATGTAGCTTTCAGTAATTTTATCCACGAAGAAAATCTTTCAGGTTCCGGCACAGCAGGCAAGTATTCAGGAGCAACACAAAGTATCATAACGTGTTCCAAGTCCACTCCTGAAGGTGGAGGCAGCTGTATATTTAAAGGCCAAGTACTTTCGTCCTGGTACAAGAACGCCGGACCCTTCAACCACTCATTTTTCAGGTCTGAAAGTTCGCAGGTATCTCTCGTGGCAATGTCCGCAACGTTCATCTTCGTAGGTATGTATCTCCACTGATTAATTTGCGTTAACTCGTCTATCTCACCGAGGCGATGCGCGACAAATGCTTTATACGTGCGCGCTTCGTTATGTATCCAATGTAAAACGGTTGTCGAATCGCACCAAAAAAATATTTTTTCTGTTGTCATTTTATGCTCGTTTTTTATCGTATTTGCCAATCTAGCGGCCAATAACGCTCCCTGTAGCTCCAATCTAGGTATACTTATGTGTTTTACAGGTGCGACGCGGCACTTACTCGAAATAAATGACAACTGCCACTGATTGTTTTTGTTTACCCAGCGCCAGTATGCAACGGCGGCGATAGCCTGCGATGACGCATCGCACATAACATGCAGTTCTATTATAGGTTCGTATAGCCAGTGCCTGCGCTGCGTGTCCGTCGGCTGCTATTCGGTGCATTCAGTGCATTTTGCATCTCGCTCACTCCCATTGCGGCTTGATGATATCGCGGTAAACGTACTTCATTTACACTTCTAAGTAGTTTAAGCCAATCTGACCATTTCTTATAGGTATTATCCGTTATTGTATCGTCCCATTCAATGCCATTTTTCCAGGTTTCTTGCAACATTATTTTTCCTTTAATTGTTATCGGCGATAAGAACCCGTAGACATCGAATAACGACATAACAACACGTAACATTTCTCTTTTGGTAGGTCTCTTTTGCCCGCTGAGTATATTTTCGGGAATGCGTTTAAATGAGACGTCAAAGCCCAACATGTCTTCTTTCGGGAACCATACCAAACCAAGTGTTCGTTCGCCGTCGTCTTGCTCGCTCAATTTGAACCTTATAGCTGTAGGTCCTAGAGTTTCTTTTGGCAAACTATTTATTATTGTTTCGCTGTTGCTAGTCCTGTTACATATGTCAAACCCGCCTTGTTTATGTATCTGAATAACCTGTTTGACTACTTTTGTGGCGGTTTCTTCGTCTTCGAAACTATCTATATAGTCATCCATGTAATGTTGTTTCCAAATTGCTTCCACGGCGGTAGGCATAGACGACTGAAAACGTTCGGCGTTTTTATTCTTTATAAATTGGGCAACGAACGGGGAACAATTAGCCCCGAAGATTAAAGACGTCATTTTATAAATTTTTATAGGTGCGTCAGAATTCGAAGATGTGTTTTTCCACAAAAATCGAAGTGAATCTTGATCTTCAGGTAAGATTTTTACTCTTAGAAACATATCGCGGATATCTCCAGTAACAGCTATCCGGTTTTCTCTGAATCGAAGCATTATTCCATATAAAGATACGAGTAAATCAGGTCCTTTATATAAGTAGTCATTCAGACACAAGCCATTGCTCTTAGCTGCAGCATCGAAGACAAGTCTCAACTTTTTTTTATTAGGGTTATCCACGCCGAAATGAGATAGATACCATGTTTTCAGTGAAGAGTGCACAGGATTTTTAATTTCTTCAGCGTAGTAATTTTTCAATAGATGTTCTATTCTTTCTGAGTATCTTGAAGAATAAGCGAAGTCATTTTTCATTTTTTTCAGGACCCCCTTCAGTCTCATTTCAGCGGTGTTGTATGAGTCAGTCGTGTTACAGTTTACGTCTTTCCAGGGCAGACCCACGTGCCATCTTCCATCGATTAATTGTGCCGTTTGTTCCAGGTGTTCCCGAGCCCGCAGGTCTTCAGAGTTCTGGCGCGGATGGCAAGTGATTCCCAAGGATTCAATAGTGAAAGAGCGACGAACTTCCTCGTGTATTTCTCGTAGCATTGCTTCATTTTCAAATTTCATTACTTCCAGGTCTTCATTTATTAACAGTGTAGAATGCTGCTGCTGGTGCTGATTATACTGCGCGCTGACGCTGCCGTGGACCGACCAGCCCAAGGCGGTGTGAGTGACGTAAGGTTCGTTAGGTTTGCCTTTTATGATTTGTAAAGGCAACATTAAGTGATAATGATCCTGTCCGATCAACAATTGTGGTTTTTTATGTTTATCATCGCATAACATTGTTTTGATATTGTCACCAAGGTCATAGTTTGTGAGGTTAACCGTCGATGTGTTTTGCACAGGTAAGTTTAACTCGGCGACGCTGCGCGCTCGTAACGTAAACATCTGTCCGTCTTTGTTTGACACGTTAAAGTTCACGACTTTACTTTCGCACAGCAGTTCGGTATTATTAAATGCACCACTCACGCGCATTGTTTGTTTACTCCCCTGCAGCCCGGCTCGCTCCGCTAGTTCGCCACTGATAAGCGAGACAGTCGAGCCGTCGTCCAGCAACGCGTAAACACTTATGATACCGTTAGGTCCGTGAATGTATAAGGGCACAGTTTTTAATAATATTTTACAGCTGTTTGAGTTAATATGCGAAACAATCTCCGATGGCGGTTCATTTCTTTCAGTGTCTGTTATTTCCGTAATCTTTACACTTGATGCTTGATTATTATTAAAGTTCGTGTTATAGTGCAACAAACGGTGATGCGATTGTCCACAAGCGTCTATATCACAGGCGGGCGCCGGGCATGTTTCTTTATTATGGCGCGATGTTAAACACTTGTAACATAGTCCACTGCGCTTAACAAATTGCCACCTGTCTTTCCGTAAAGACTTTTTAAACTTTTTACAGTCAATTAAGGTATGTTTCGATACGCGACAGAATTTACACTTTTCTTCATATTGTTCGTTTTGCACCAATAATGTTTGTGAACGGTATTGTAAATCACTTAGTTTACGTCGAGCAAAATTATCAGAGTAGGTATTGCACAGGCTAACAGCTGTTTTCGATGTCTTGATGGCTTCATTTTCTAGGAATTCAGACAGGATTACGAGTCTAGGTTTGATGCCTTCGTTGATGAAAGGGTAACTGTAGTCAACCCATTTGGATATTAAGACAGTAGGTAACTTCGCTAATATCATTGTTACGACATTCATTCCTTGTAGGTATTCTTTATTTCCGATAGCTGACACTGCTGCGACGTAATTTTTCACTTTAATTGAAAATGGCACAATGTCTTTGTGATATTCTTGAGACAGGACTTGAAGCTTGTTGACACTTTGAATTATTTTAGAAATAATTATGTCGGGGTTTCCAAACTGCAGCTCCAGTGTGGACATCACGATGCCTGGTGACGTAGCTCCGATCAACAGAGCGGTTACCGCTTCTTTAGCTGATCCATGAAGACATTTTCGTAGTCTCCACAGATTTTCTTTCTCGTTGAAATTACACACTTGCGTTGACTCGTCGTAAGCCTGCTTAAAAGTGAGCCACTCCATCGGGTCACCTGAGAAGGTAGGTAAATCTCGTGGTGTGCATAATCGGCTCAACATTCGAGCGTTAGGGCCTTCAGTAGTAGAAGCAGCGGCTAAGTCTTTCAGCGCGGTTGCCAGCAGGTAAACTGTGTCGTCGGTGCCGGCGCCCGGTGGCGGTGGCGGGTGCGGCCTGTCCGTTTGTGTACCAGTACGTGGCACAGGCTGCTTTTCCAGTTCTAGTTGGCTGCGATCTATCCACTTCTCCACTTCTTGGTCGACTTCATTTTGTGAGTGTATTTCAGTATTTTCCGATTGTGAACTGTATTTATCTTCTTCTAAATCTGCTAAGTCGGCCGCTAATTTTTTATCTATTAATTCCATTTGTATACGAGCTTTCGCTTCTGCAGCTTCCAATTCTAGCTTCTTCTTTCTCGCCGAGATGGATGTTGATTTCGAAACATTTGATTTACGGGTAGATTTTAACGACGTTGCTTTGTCTTTTTGGTACGGTCCGTGCGTTAAATCACCACTGTTCTTTTTTGAATTTATATTTTTTTCGTTAACACTACCCACATCTAAAATTATAGTCTTATCGAACGTTTTCTTTGTTTTATCTTGCGATGTGGTAGCAGTGGTAGGTAAATCTTCCAAGTTAGATAGCGTAAACGAAGAAAGCTCTTGTTTTGGCTCTTGCTGCTGTTGCTGGCCCTCGGCCTTGAGTACTCTCTGCTTCTCTTCCTCTTTCTTTGTGCTGCTTCGAGTGTTCACCATTTTATTCGGAGTCCGGTACATTCACACAGATCCGGTTCGAAGGACCACTTTGTAAACTACGGGGTGAAATAAAATAAGATTTTTGAAAAGAAAGCTGAGGGAAAGTGTAGGAGAGCGGCGTGCGTCTAAAGCTCGTAGCGACAGTTGTAGCGACTGAAGTTTTTACGACCAATGCCATCCGATGCAACGCAATGTACCCTCCGTTTTTGACACATACCACTCTCGTTTACACCCACCCCTTTTTTATTAAAAAATAAACATTTGAAAAAATAAAATAAAAAATACAACAATTTACGCGTCGCCTACACATGGTTAGGACCTTTTGTAAATAAGCAGGATCAATCTTCACTCAATGATGTAGCAGCAATTTCTTAACTATACCTTGCAGTAGACACATTTAACTAACAATATAGGACGTTTAAAGCTTATGTACAATATGCACTAGATACTCTTCTTTAACTAACCAATTCGTCTCTATTTTGGGCCAGGTACAAGAAACTGTCAGACATCATACTTACGGAAATATAAAGGTGAGATTGGGCTTTAATTTCTTACTCTTGGTGATGGTTACTCTTAATAAAAATTCTACTACTTATTATTTAAACCCTTTAACCGCCATTGTTTTCTAATTAAGACTAAAAGTAGCACTAAACCTAATTAGACCATGTTGGTCGCGCATACGTAAGATTTAAATTCGTCCGGCTTTTTGAACTCTACAAACTTTACGAAGTTATTGGAACTGAAGTTGATTTAAACCCACTTGCAGGTAAAAATAAATCTAGATTTACTTGTTAAGCCTGGCTTAAGCTTGACAGTTCCATACATTTTGACACTACTAAACGAAGCTTAACGCTAACTCGAGAACTCGAGATTTATGTGTTTCCAGCAAGTGGCCATTAGTCGTTAAACAGTTCCGTACAATTACTAAACTGAGTTTAGCACTAAATTGAGATTTACGTTCTCCCAGAAGTTTTGTGTCATTAAAAGAAAGTCATGTCAGAAGTTTAAACTGGCACTAAAGCAGTTCAAGCAGTGTCCTAAATTTCAATTTTATTATGTTTTAACGTATTAAAGCATTCTTAAACGTTTCACTCTATATACGATTCGTACCTCTAAAATAGCAAGAAAATAAACGGATGTCGCTATCTTCCGTGTCTAAAGATGAAGTTATCGGATGTCATAACAATCATAACATAACAATCTCGTCCTTGACTCTACTACCATATTAGTTAATGCAAGCATGCCGCTATCAGTTGCACGCGCATTGTAAATATCCTACACGCGCCTCTTGCTCCACACAACGTGTTTCCTCCTTTGCGACTATTTGCGACCTTAAGAATATTTGTAGTATTATCAGTATCCGTTAGTAACGAAATTATTATTTATTTACAGATTTTCAAGGATAGTGACTATTATTACCTGGATGGTTCGGATACCAGCGTTGCGAATTGGATGCGTTACGTGGCCTCGGCATACTCGCTCTCCGTGATGAACCTCGTCGCTTGCCAGCATCAAGAGCACATATACTTCTATACCATCAGGTATTTGTCACTCTCACGCTCAAACATAACACTCAACTTTAACATTTTCACTGTAATTAATTTTTAAGGCTGATTCTGATAACATATGAATTTTCAGGGATATCATGCCAAATGAAGAGTTAATGGTCTGGTATTGCAAAGATTTTGCGACAAGGCTAGGCTACGACATCGATCCCGAGCGAGCTACTTACTCTATCTGTAAGTATCTTCGATAATAAACATGATATACTCATATGTACTTATTTGAAGATATTTTTTTCTTTTCTGAGAAATAACTCAAACGAAATTATTTATTTTCAGGTAAGGAAGAAACCATCAAGAAGGCGTACGGATTGCCACCAGCTCCGGTTCATCCAGAAATCGCTTTCAATCATATGAAGTATGTTCTTGGTCTTACCAATGCCAAAGAACTTTTAGAGACTGAAGTCCCGAGCAGGCATAGAAAACGAGAGCTGAGTGATAAATCATTTCATGACAGCTCGTCTCTGCTAAGCCGGGATGATCCTAGAAACGTCAGCAAAAACGACAGGACTATCGTCAGAACAGACGTTTCGCCAACCATCGTTTACACAAAAATAGAAATCCCTACTGTAAGTGAACATACTCCTTTGTCACCAAGTGGCTTGATGCAACCACCATCGCCTGTGAAAGTGCACCTTAGAGACAACCCAACTTTGATTATTCATCAGCACAAAGAAAGCACATCTAATGTGGTTATTCATCAAGGGGAAAGTCCAAATGCTCACGCAAATAGGTCACCAGCTCAAAATCACCACCATAGGGATATGCGCGGACCATCACCAATGGCGCAGCATCTTCAAGAGAAACTGGGCAATCGGTCACCCAGCATGTCTCATTGTGGGCCCCATTATGAACATCAACTAACACCTAACGATGGTTCTGTTAGATCGGATGAAGGATATCACAGCAATGGATATCATGATGAATTTACGCCTCCTGAAGACTCCAGTGACTCTGATGTTGAAAACTATGTACTGGATTGCTCTAACAAAACCAATGAACCCAAAGAAACTGTTATTGTTCAGAAAATGGACCAGGATATGCATCGTAATGAATACAGAAAAGTTAAAATTAAAATGCCTAGAGCCTATCAATATCAAAACCACAAAGATATGGATTGTGAAAGCGAAAAGGAGTTAATAATAGCGGAAGAAGTCGGAGAAACATCGCCGCAAAACTTGTCCCCACCACGCCGCGATCCAGCAACGTCAACCGTCATTGTTCTAGAGTCATCTCAAAATACGATTGTTCCAATAACTAAACCATATTATGAGGACGAATCAACATCACCTTCACCACAACCAGCTTATATGAGATGCACTCCACCAGACACACGTATTTTAGAAACCATTTTGACAGGCAACAGGATCGACACAAACAATAATGACCCAAATCGGCGCCAGCCTAATGCTACTCCCCCGCCATCTTCGCCTACGGAAATGGCCTACTCTTACAAGAAAAGTCAAAGATATGGCAACGCTTGTAGCCCGGATTCAAGTTCTAATTTGACACCTTTGCCATCTCTATTGCCACTGCCACAGCAACTGCCAGCACCGAACGCTGTGTCAGTTTATTCTTCATCACCACCGCATACCATCCCACATACTACGGAAATTCGAGAAATCAGAGAAATAAGAGAAATTCGTGAGACAAGATATGAGAGTCATTATCCAAATTACTCTTACAACATTTATTCACCACCCAATTCTACGATAATAACTCAACTAGGATCGCCCCCGAGTACATACTCGCCAACAGTCACCTCGACGCACCAATATGAGAGGTCACAAAATGGACACAGCAATCATCACTACCCATCGTCGACTAGCGTTATCACTCTCAAAAACTGCTCTCAATTAAGTCTGATTCAAAATTCAAGCGTAAGTCCGCAGCTGGGTCCACAGCATCGGAGTATGAGCCCTGACGACTCCTGCAGTCTTATGATGGCTCCACTGAGTCCAAACTCGCAATCATCACGTGGCTACAGGAGCTTACCTTACCCATTGAAAAAGAAAGATGGGAAAATGCACTATGAATGCAACGTTTGCTGTAAAACATTTGGTCAGCTTTCGAATTTGAAAGTTCACCTGAGGACACATTCAGGAGAACGCCCATTTAAATGCAACGTGTGCAGTAAATCATTTACACAACTTGCTCACCTTCAGAAACACCATCTCGTACACACGGGAGAAAAGCCACATCAATGTGATATTTGCCAAAAACGATTTTCTTCTACATCAAATCTAAAGACTCATTTGCGATTGCATTCAGGCCAAAAACCGTATGCGTGTGATTTGTGCATGCAGAAATTTACACAATTTGTACATTTAAAACTTCACAAGCGATTGCATACAAATGACAGGCCGTATGTGTGCCAAGGGTGCGACAAAAAGTATATCAGCGCTTCCGGCCTTCGAACTCACTGGAAAACTACCAGTTGTAAGCCGAACAATATAGAAGAAGTCCTGGCCATCACAAACGCTGCGAATACTGAGTGTAAGTTGATTTTTTTACCGCACTGCACTTTAAATAATTTTTCACTTTCATTTTTAATTTATATTGCAATATTATTTAAATTGTTACCCGCGAGAGTATAAACGCGATCATAGTCGCGAGAGCAACTGCAGTCGCGCTGCACTTTCTCTTCGCGGGTGAACCGTAACTTTCACTTGCGCTCTCGCTGAACGCGGCCGATTTCATTTTCGCGTGCACTTTGCAGGTCCCGCCGACAAAGACTGCCACGAAAGGGAGGGGCTCGAGGCTTACGAGGTGCACTCGCAAGGAGGGCTGGTGGGCGCCGGTGGGGCGCGCGCGCTGTCGCACGAGCTGCTGGGAGGGCACGCGCACAGCACGACGCCGCACCTGGCGCCGCAGTACCGCGCGCTGCCGCCCGAGCACGACGCGCACTACGCGCACGCGCACGCGCCGCCCGGCGAGCGCGCCAGCGTCATCGAGTCCAGCCAGCCGCTCATCATCGAGTGCACCTGAGCCTGCGCGCCGCCGCGCGCCGCCACCCGCCGCACCATGTGATCCACTCAAGTATTCGTTTAGAGTAAGGAACGATTGCGTGACGAGCGCGTCCTCTCGTCTTCTCCAGTGGCTATGAGATTTGTTAAGCTGTAAATATAGGTATATGTTGTTTATAAGTGTATGTGAGGATAGAGTGAAGCGAAATGATAATGAGTACTAAGTACTTAGATAGTTTGTCCCGTTGGGAAATTTTGTATTATATTATGCTAAGCATTTGAAAATTATTAGACCTAAGATAATCAGCAGCCTTTGATTATAGACAGTAATGCTCAATTTTATACATAAAGGTAGAATTCTATTGTAAATAGAAAATTTCGTGACATCGACTTTGTTTAATTTAAATGTATTTCTATGAAATATGCACAGGTGTGAACATTATTTGATATTGTTATCAAAGTGGTATTGATATTTGCATGTTTATTAAACTCTCTTTGTTTTAATCAAGAACATACTGTCAAAAAAATAATCACTTGTCGTGTATATAGACGAGACCTTTATTTGATACCACCCAATTTATTTAGAAGTGAAGCAATAACCATATGCTGCATCTTACTATAGCATGTATATGTGACGAGTAAATATGGGATGCAATATCTGGTTTTGTTTGCGTTTTCAAGTTTCTCAGAAGGGCATAATAAAGGCCCGAAATCAGTACGTAAGTAAAGTAAATATACTTGGATTTCATCGCCAAGGAACGTTTTTGAAGAAATATAAGCTCTTATTGATGCCACTTATAATCATTCTGTGTAACTATCTGCTGTCTCTAAGAAGAACTGAAATCGAGCATGTCGACAAGGTTCTTACAAAAAAATGCTTAAAATTAAATCAAGTATCGGAATCGTCAACTGATTAGTGGTAAGTGCCAAATGCGCGCTCATATTTTTAAGTTAATCCTAAAGAGATGTTCGAATAGTATTTTTAAATCGTTGTTCCTAATGAATATTCGGGGAGTAAGCGCCAATTTAATTCTAATGTTATTAAGACTAGAATTGACGAATTGTGTACATTGTCCCTACGCTAGAACAAATGGTGCTTCACGTCGTAGTTCGGTATCGCCGGCCCTCGCGCTGGACCATACTGCAATATCTATTGTAACTTTAATTCACCGAGTCTACTAGTTACTATTTTGTACTACGAATTCCATTAATCGTTCTCCTGTTCGAAAAGGCTGAAACAAAGTATGTAATATAATATAACGTTTGGCGAACGTCGTGACTAAATATTGGTTCTGTGTTCGTTACGTGGCAGTGGATCGATAGATAAGTAAGCTTATTACGTGATGTAATACCAAACGATAGCTTTTTGTACATTTCTATGATTCATACTATTAAGATTTTTACACGCATTCAATTATGAAATTATTTGTACATTTTATACTTACTATTACATACGTACTAAACTAAAGTTTTATGAATATAATATGGCGATCAATTCACCCTTTTTCTAGAGGAGCCGGCTGCACATATAGGTACTTATAAATGATGTTACATATTATTATACGTGCCCTTATTTACTATATTGTTATATTTTTCCTCGTCGTTATTATTCATTACAAATTTTAATATTTTAAGTGTGATTCAAATGTGGTACATACCGTTTGTATTGCCCATCCATCCGTACTTATTTCAGGGTATCGTACACAGGAAATATATAAAAAAGAACCACCGCCTACATCATTATTAAGAGTTGTACATGTGTTTGTTATTATAATGAAGCATAAGCATGTATGTACTTCATCGAATTCAGATTTGGTAATATCTACCAACCAAACCATGAAATGCGAACTCAAACTGTTTGACTTCCGGTTTCTCCTTTTTTGTCAACAGTTTTTATCGAAGATCAAAGAGTGCAAATCGTCAATAACTGAAAGCTAATTAATTATAATATGTTGAAGTCTTCTCGCCATTCCTTATATTATACCATAAATTATTTTCCTTTATGTTTGGAATCTTGTTCTTTTCTTTTCAATATGTATTGCTGTTATACGTACGACTATAAAAGTAACTTTGTTAACTCTGCAGAACTGAGAGCACCTGATTGTTTATATTTTATATAAAATTCTCACTGTAAATAGGTATACAAACCCCTGAAGGGTCACCTAATTTGGTATCTTTTTTTATTCGTAATAACTGTAATAAGATATCAAACTTATGCCGTCATAAACTGTATCAGTCTTGTATAAACAGTAATAACACTTAATAAATAAAATAGAGTTTCGTAAATAATATTTTTAAGTACTTAAGGTACGGTAAATTAAACTCTTATAAATTATGTAATATCATATCGATGTTGTTAGATAGATCTCCTACCAGTCACTGTCGTCACCATTTGCTGGTAGAAAAAAAAAAGCAACAATAAGAACGTGAACTTATGTTAAAAAGTATTTTTTCCAAGGAAACTTATATACTTAGACGTACTTATTCAAAAGTGAATTGTTTGAATTTTCTTGCGTAGTACCTAAAAATAAAACAACTGTGTATAGAAATGTATCTAAGAGCATCGATGGCAGTATCATTCAACTATCATGTCTATGCATGTACCCCCGTACTCATGTACGAGCATCCAGAACGCTAATTATTGTAAAGGCCTGTAATTTTGTACACCTTGATCGGTAATTATTTTACAACATCAAATCCTGATAAAATAATAAATAAACAGGAGAAAAAATTAAAATTGTGGTTTTATTCTGATTTTGAACCTCCCTTGGAATTAAAAAAGCTGCAAAACACTTAAAATATCAGTATGAGACTGAGACTAATATTTTTAAAGAGTGATATTTCGTTTCCTATAGAATCCATGGGGTGGCCAACCGGTTGATAAAAATATAAATACGTACAACAAACAGCGCAAGGTAATCACAAAAGAAGGGTATGTAACTGGTAGATCGTACAAGGTTTCGTCAGTAAGCAGTAGATCTTGTGTCTAATCAAGTCTGCCACTCCTCACTCCAGTTCATCTATTGAATACATGAACTGACCTGTTAACTAAATTAAATAATATAGGAAATTGTATGGAACATACCAAAATTTTGCTTGCGTCTTCCGCGTGGTCGGTCATGGCAACAGTTTTTTTTTTTACTTGTAGGTCGTTCAACAAATCTAACACTCGGGACTGCTCCAAGCCCTTTACTTCAAACAAAAGCGAGAAAAAATTTTTTTTTTCTGTACAAAGATATGTGATGACTGAGTTTTTATGGAAGATATATAGGGACGTTTTCTGGGATTTCCTATAAAACGGGTTGTTTTTAAGTGAAATAAAACGAATTGATATATCTTACTTAAACAGTTGTTATTATAATTGCACATCTCAAAACAAAATAAATTATTATTGAGCAATAACACTTCAGTGTTGATGAAAATGGCTAGCTTGTAATTTAAAGCAAATAAATTATACGAAACCTTAATTTAACCTTATAATAATGATAACTTCATTGATAGATAGCGTAAATCAGATCGTAAACATAGCAAAATTAGTACTTATTTTGAAATCCTCATAATACATTAATCTCATATAGTTTTGTGAAAATTTAAGCTATGTTTCAGAATAAAGTAATTTTACAATTCAAAAAGCAAAAAAAAATTATACTACGTATACATATACATATTTTCGAGGCGATTAATTGTACAATCAACAGATGAGATAAATAAGTACGTCCATCGGGACGTAACAATATTATAACAAAATAATAATCAACAAATAAGATAACAAAGAAAATTACAATCGCAATAATCATAATAATACTCAAAACGATATTATTTTGAACAAATATTGCGGTTGAGTGCGCGTGTTGCGGCAGCCGCTGAGTCGCGTACTCCATGAAGGGTTTCGAATAAACTCGAAACATGTCGAGCTAAACTCGATTTAAGACGTGAGTTATCCGTTACAATATCATTTAATATGAGTGAGTCTCACGGTAGTTTCATGATCAAAATAACGATACTGAAACAAAACTGTTTTGAGTTTATACCATCAGCTACTGTGGCCGTATTGTCAAACACACGAGCCCTTACGATTGCAATGACTGACCATCTCTTTCTATCTTTGTTTCATACACTATGACAGAAAGAAGTGGTGAAAACGATTATGATTCCACGTACGTTAGACAATTAAGGCCCCAGTTATTATAGAAAAGGCTCTACATAAATATATTTTTACTTTTCTAACATAGGAAGTTTGAAACAGACAAGAATACGACCGTTCATTTAAGCAGCTTGCTTATCATCAATGGCTGGCTCTGGAGCAGTACATCGTTTAAGGTGAGTCCTCATGTTAGAAGACTGTGTAAAGGCTAAATTGCAACGCGGACAGGAGTAAGGCTTGGCACCGGTGTGGAAGTTGACGTGTGACTTTAGATGATGCTTCTTGGTGAACGATTTGGGGCACATTGGACACTTGAATGGTTTTATTCCTAAAAACAGAAAATGGTAGTCGTTAGAACATTAGGTATGGTACATTTTAAAATCGAAGAATGTCCTCCATAATTGGAGAAGTCTCTGGGTCTGAATTACGTTAACCATAACAGGGATTTGGACACTCGCTTAAATATACGCAATAACAGGCGCATGCGTATGCACTAGTACTTTTTGAGTTAAATGTGACAATCTAAAAGAATTAAAATCAATTAAGCTTAGGCACACGTCTATACTTTAATGCAAACTAGAACTATTAAGAGAAGGTTGGTAGGTAGGCGTACGCATATCTAATAAAATTGAGATATTATTTAGTTTTTACCAAGATAAAGAATGTAATATAGATTAAGCAAAAACGTCTGAAAACTCCTGACTACACGTTTGCATCTAGGTTGTTTACCTGTGTGCAATGCTAGCGCAAATGCAGCGTCATGTTGGAGCGGTCAGCGAAGCTTTGTCGCAGTGCGGGCCAGCATAGAGACGCTAGATGAAGTAGGCGAACTTCAGTTGCTCCAGAAGCATTCTTGAAAAACTACTGTTTGCGTCTAGTTTGCGTACCTACCTACCTGTGTGAAAGCGCAGATGTAGCATCATGTTAGAGCGGTCGGCGAAGCGTTTGTTGCAGTGCGGGCAGGCGTAGGGACGCTAGATGAAATAGGCGAGCTTGAGTTGCTCCAGAAGCGTTCTTCAAAAACTGCTGGCTACACGCTTGCGTCAAGTTTGCGTACCTGTGTGCAAGCGCAGATGGAGCGTCATGTTGGAGCGGTCGGCGAAGCGTTTGTCGCAGTGCGGGCAGGCGTAGGGACGCTCGCCGGAGTGCGTGCGCTGGTGTTGCTTCAAAAGCATCTTGCGGGAGAATGCCTTGCCACATTGAGGACACACGTGAGGTTTCACACCTAGAACAAGATAATTTTCACTATTCATGTAATGTAAAGTAAAGTTCGTGTTTATGCTGGATCTAGGCGACATAAAATGAGTTTTTATGTTCTAGTGCATAAAATTAAAATCTTCGTCTAATATCATGGCAATCAGGTATAAACAGCCACAAACAAAAAAGTATCTACATACATTTTTTTCACTTCTCATGCTCTTAAAATGTTAATTTTGGCACATCGAGACTAAAGCTCCAAGTTAAATGTTAGCTCCTATTGACATCCTGATAATTTGGCCAGGATTGTCTCCGCAGGACGGAACTCTTCAACGGTTAATGGCATCGACTTGAAATTTGGTATGCAAATATAGTTTGAGTTACAATGCAAGTAACAAAAAGTACAGTCACCATAAAAGGTTTTACTAAAAACGATTCTTCCACGAAAATTTTATTTAACTAACTTCATAAAAGGATGAGGTTATGTATTGTATTCGAGTGTAATTATGAATGATTCCCTTGTTTTTTGTAAGTATGTTAACTGATTTCGCAGTCAATTATGGATCGTTTTGAAAATTTT
Source organism: Choristoneura rosaceana (assembly GCA_037349165.1). Taxonomy (NCBI): domain Eukaryota; kingdom Metazoa; phylum Arthropoda; class Insecta; order Lepidoptera; family Tortricidae; genus Choristoneura; species Choristoneura rosaceana. The sequence goes on from JAZBNJ010000019.1 coordinate 10,390,011, forward strand.
TATTTTTCCATCCGATAGAATATACCACTCCTGAGATCTCAAGGAAATCGAGGGAACTTTTCAAACATGGTAAGAGCCTATAGTTGAACCATAAATTAACTGTACCAAATAATCCATAATATGCATCGAGTACTACAAGGGCACAGGCCCTTAACCACCATAATTTACTTAGTTTTCAAATAACAAAGTCATAAGAATTCGTAGAAACGAATCAAGAACTCCCTTGTTTATTAAAATCAGTCAATAAATAACGATCAATTTATTATAAAGTTACGAATCGAATCAAAGTGAATAAAAGGTAAATTTGAAATGCCATGCTAGTGGTGAAAGCGAATCGCGCTCAAATAGGTACAGCGCGCGCACGGGAGGGAAAAGTGCAATGATCTGAAGAACCAGGCCTAGAACGATTGTGCTAGATCTAGGTAAGGTACGTTTTGCTTAGTTCAGCTGCTACAGATCAAATATCACTTGTTTTAAGCGGCTGTTTCATCACGCATTACTTAATTTTAATTGACGGATAAATTTAATCAATGGATGGTGAAACAGGGGTAAATCAATGAATATTTGAATGTTTTATAAATACAAAGACTAACTTATAGACAAAACACAAAATGTGGTAAAAAATGTGCATTTAACATTCGCTACTATCTGTCCCAAACTACTTCTGGAAGGAAAAAAGTAAAGCATTCCATAGTAGGGTAGTAAAATCTTTGATATTTTCCTTAATTCTGCAATTGGTTCCTTGAAATAAATCTGTGATTTTATATTTAATTCTACATACAAATGTCGTTCTCCCAAGTGATGACCCCTGTTTAACATACTCGTATATTTAATTCACATAGGGATGATTGTCGTTGGAACGTGTCCAAAACGAATGTTGAATGATTTAAAAAAATAGCTTTTTGTATACTTGCCTGTGTGGATTCGCACGTGCATGTTGTAAGCAACCCGTTGGTTGAAAGACTTTGGACACAGCGAGCATTTGTATTCTTTTCTGTTTCTGAAAATTATACAGGTCAGTTCTAAGTAAAAGGAAAAATTTCACTCAATATTTTACAAAGCACGTGATCCTATTCCATTATGGACTCAACTTTTACATAGAAAGAATAGTACCTATGTGTTTGTAAGTTGTAAGTGTTTAACTATTTATAAAGGGCTGGCAGCTATATCTCTCAATGTATCACCATCGCCATCGCCATTTAACGGGGGAATGTTGCCAGCCTTTTGGGTACCATGCCACGGGGCTTTTTTAGATTTAATTTAGTTGGTATTAAGTTTTTTTAAGTTTTGTATTTACATAGTTAGTTAATAATTAAGTTTTACTTGTGGTTCTTTTTTCTTAATAAATGTGTACGAGTATTTTTATGAAAGTAGTATTTATTCAATTTTCTTTTTTTTTCTACGTTAAACTAGCTGCATATCTATATTTTCCTTATAAAATATAAATATGGTTAATCCAGAAGTTGTCAAATATGTACAAAAATTGTCTGAAAGTATTTAGATCAACGTGTATGTAGGTATATTTTTAGCAGAAAAGTCTTTACCTGTGTATTTTCATATGGCTGCTCAGGTATCCCCGATCGTTGAAGCATTTTCCGCACACAGTACACGAGGCTGCAAACTCCTTAGTGCCTCGATGCACCGACATGTGGTACTTGAAGTTCCGCAGCTGGGAAAATGTCTTGCTGCATTCACTGCATGCGTAGCGGCTCCGTGGACTGACTATTTCCGATGGTAGTAAAGCCTTAAATAGGTCAAGAATAAGATAGGATAATAATTGGCGATATAAGAAGTTGACGGGGGAAACTTAACTGTTTTAACCTTTGCGGGATAAAAGTCCTCGAGTGATGACCATGAACCGGAAGACGAAGCGTTGTTAGGCCTCCCACTCGTAAGGACTGACGACATACATCGTAGCGCTCATAGTAGCGTTCTAAGGAGGAGGAGTTGGTCAGCAGGGCCTGTCTTTTGGCTGATGATGATGATGGGGGAGGGAAACTTTTTGGTCTTGGTTTCCTCGGGTCAATTTACAAATAACCCCCCTCTATTTTAGAAGGAAACTTTGCCACCTCTTTCCCCGCTGTGATGAGCCAAGTTAGTCTGTTTTTGTACAGTCATCCCTGCCCACGAGTACCTATATAAGTCCCACTGCTGGGCACAAGCCTTCTCTCAAAATAAGGTCTTGGGCCGTAGCTCTCACGCGGGCTCAGTGCGGATTGGTGCTGTGTTTGTACTACACCGAAAAGCAATTGACGTAGAAGTGTTTAGTTGCTCAAGTATCAAAAATAGGCGTTAGTGTTTTACGATCTGTATATAAGTATAAGTACGTAACTTCGGGTGCTAAATATTGTAATTTTACATTATTAGATTTAAATATTATTATAAGCACCACCGTCATCATCATCACCATCATCGTCGTCATCGTCATCAGCCGGAAGACGTCCACTGCTCACCAACAAACAAAGGTACCTTGGAACGCCACACTGAAAGACAACTCGCCACTTGCATCCACGGGTTGCCCGCAACTCTTACGATGTCGTCAGTGCATGGGATGTCTACCAACGCTTCGTCTTCCAGTTCGTGGTCGCCACGCCACTTAAGGATTTTTCTCCTCCACGATTCAAATTCATTTTCATCAACTTACAAATTCTTCAGATTATATCGGGAACTATAGTTCTTCAGCGAATTTCCAAAATAAATATATACTTAATCAGAACAATCGAATAAAGAGCTCGTGAACCTATTGCGTAGGCACTAGCTACTTGTTTTACAAAAAGTAGGTAAGGGGCCACTTAGCTCACTCAACTCCTAAAATTTGACTCTCCTAATATTTACTACTATGTTGACATTAATATCTCACCTGATCATTTGCATATTCTTTATCATCGCACGTAGTGGAACCGGTAAAATTGAAATTTTTGGGGAAATCTGTAGATTCCCGTGAAACTTCGTCCTTCATGCTAAAAGACGGCTCAACTTCAATGTTGTTATTGTTATCATTCTGTAAGTTAAAAAATTTTGCTGAAAAACTGACACAAAACGTGCCAAATTACATCTTTTTTTTTTACGAAGTTAATAATAAAATCACTTACGTTGACGCTCGAAATGTTGTTTTTTCTCCTAAAAGGCCTGAAACTATTTGGTAAACGTGGACACCATGGATTTTCTAAAGCTTTATTTAAAATTGCTACTTTATTTTGACTAGTATCGGGAGTATTTTTTACATTAGACTTTACAATGTTTTTTTTGTAATCGTTTTCTAGATTGGACATCGACGGGATTTTATCTACAATGAAATTATTATTAAGTATTGGAGAATATGTTAATGTATCTGAAGATTTGTGCAAGATGCTTAAATCTAAATAGGTTGTTCGTTTGCAACCTTCACTTTGCTGTAGTATTTCAAAAGATGGTGCTTTAAGCACCGGGTGATGTCTCAGCCAAACATCATTTAACGTTTCGGGAGATAATTTTCTACGAAGTTCCGTTAAAATTGTGTTTTCTGGATTAGAATTGTATAATTGACTTCCTGGCCTTACTTTACAAGGTGCAGATCTTTCAGCGTTAACAATTTGTTTACTTGTTGGTAGGAACGCGTCGTCAGAACTAAGATATCCATTTGCATTTGCATTCGACAAGAGAAGAGATGTCGAGGTCCGATAGCATTTGTTTGGTATTGCTGGCACGCCCGCCGCTCGACCGTTAGTGTTACCGTTTCGAGGATATGTCTCCATAAATGAAGCACGTAGGAAATAGTCTCTTTGTCGGTCTCCATGCAACGAACGCAGATCTCCCAAACTGGGCCTAATCTGTTCATTCCAATTCTGACGCGAACCTTGCGCAAACTCCGAATAATCTGCCTCATCATTTGAAATGCTTCGCGAATTATGATGTTGAAATAGTTTTTTAAAATTCACCAGTGTTTTATCATCGCTTTCTTCTCGCAAGATGAATATGTGATCATCTTTTGTGATGTACTTGCTTATGTTAAAATCAATTTCTTGGATGTTATCGCTCAACTGCGTTAAATATTGACGATCAATAAATATTTGCATGGCTTTTATAATATCTAGGAACTTTTCTAACTTTTGTTTCGGCATTGCTACTTCTCCATTATAAATGTAATAAAGCACCGCCGACATTGCTTCTAGGTCGAAGTCGGGCAAGACAATTAGCGTCGGCGTTTCCTCTATGGGACATGAAAGCAGCAAGCGCTGAAAGAAAATCGAAGCTAATTAGTTTTAATGGGCGCTGAAGATAAAGTAACGTTAATGTGTATGTTATTATGAGGCTTTAGAGATAAGTGTACTAAATAGTGAGTTCTTTACCCTGAGAAAGGAGCTAACGCTGGCGAGAACTGCGCGATGTGCGCCGAACGCGCGCCCGCCGCAGAGAAGTCGCACGTCGCACCATTCCTCGCGCGACAGCCATTCACACATCTGTACGATGCAAATAAATGCAATATTCATAACTTGCGTTTCACACCGGTACTTTACCTCCACACAGAACCGCAATTATTAACTACATGTCAAAGGTCAATAGTTCTTTACAGCCCTCTTGGAACTCCTGACCGTTTCAAACCAAACGTGCCTTTTACAGAAACGATGCAACTTGTAGGAAGCGTAATTAAACTCACGAATGTACATTTTAGAAAATAAGCATGGTCCGTTATTACCGCAGTAATGACAATAACTAATAATCTAATGGTGGCCGTGTCGGTAATTTCCGCGTATTCTGTAAGGCACGACGATCCCGTGGCGCGTCCAACTCGGACGTGGGTAAACATGCTATGTTTGTGGCACACTTTTAATTCTCCGATCGACGTGCAAATAGAAGCCTCCGCTAGTCGCGGCCTGTGGCAGTGCAAGTGAGCATACATGCAGGCGGTCGCACGCCACTTCGGTGAAGAAAAATTAACAGAACACATATGACCAGGTCAACGTTTTTAAAGTAGCTCCACCCGTGAAAGTGTAAATAGATACTGGTCAAACGAGGGAAAATTCTGTGCGATTTGTCGTTTACCGATCTATTCATTGTGTACTCACTGGAGGACACACAACAAGTTTCATTTATAGTGCAATTAAATCGTTGGTTCCGTTTGTGGGTGCGCTCTATGTACATATCTCTTTAGTATTAATTTGTGGTTGCTAATAGAAAATATTCAATTCTATGGGACTTAATCTGCTAATAAAAAACCACCGCCTACCTGGCTACTAAACCACATTATCATGTATTTACCCATCTTTTGTCACAGTCGTAGAAGGTGCTACGCGTCTACTATTGATACCAAGCGTTACCGCATTAGACATCACTCGTCGTCTTATAGTAGATATATTAAACCCATATAAGTGTGTGTTTGTGTGCTTGTATGCTTGTCCGTCTTTCACGTCGAAATGGAGAGACATATCGACGTGATTTTTAGCATAGGTAGAGATAGTTTATGGGCTAGAGAGTGATATAGGCTACTTTTTATCCCGGTAAAATGCAATTCCCGAAGAAACAGCGCGCGATAACCGAATTCCACGCGAGCGAAGTCACGGGCAAAAGCTAGTACCTATGTAATATAATGAACGTATTCATTAGAAAAGTATGTTATTAATCTTCTTATATCTATGAAAAAGGAAATTACTTGGTGACTTACAACGGACTGTCTTAATCCGATAGAGCTAGACTTGAAATATGGCTGCATACTTATATCTCTTTGAGGGTAAAGAGCTAGCTATTTTTCTACGGGCGCGAGCCGTGAGATAAAGCTAGTACCAATTATGTTTGCATGGTTTTACTTAATAACTAGCAAACTTGTCTCGCGACCATCGAACTTATAGAAATCTGGTAAACGTTTTGACTTTGACCACTGGTCTTACAACAGCATCTAACAAGACGAATTGAGCTGCAAGAACTTTCAACCCTGTAACTTAATCTCGCAAGCTCTTATAAGATTACTTTGTGTGACTCTTAACAGAACAATCTTATTAGCATAGTCCTCCAGTAATCCGTTTCCTCTTATTTTCATCTTGCTTCCTGCTTGTTTATGATGAGAAATCATAATTATAAATGTTAAGAAATAAGGGCATGAAAATATGTTGCTCTTCAATAACTTCACTATGATTTGATCCTTAGTAGATATAGCTAACGTGACAAAACTAGCTATATTTCGTTTTTAGGATTCAGTAACCAAAATGACAAAACCGAACCCCTATAGTTTCGCCTTTCGGCTTTGCTTAGGGACTATGAATGCTAGAAAGCTGGAATTTTGCACGAATATAATGTAAACTATGCAGACAAAATGGTACAATAATAATTTAAAAATAAATTTTTTTAGAGTACCTCCCATAGACGTAAAATGGGGGTAATTTTTTTTCTCGTCCTATCTTGTAGTGTCGAGTATCGTTGGATAGGTGATTTGTTTGCAAAATATTCAACTTTAAAGAGCAAATTTTTATTAAAATCGAGCGTCCCTCCCCCCCTCTAAAATCTAAACCGGTGGGTGGAAAATTTTAAAAAAATCAGGATGGTAATAAGTATATTAAACTTACAAGGAAAGCTATAACGGTTAAGTTTCTTAAGAATTATTTGTAGTTTAAGAGTAATATGGCAGCCTAAGCTATAAAATATACCTACCTAAACTTGGAATATTTCAAACCCTATTTTGGGCGTGTCCGACACGCTCTTGGCCGGTTTTTTGTTTTTTATTCTCATACAATTAGGCTTCGTTCAACTGTTCAATGAAGACAAATTAATGCTATTATAATAGCATTAAGCAGTTCACTGTAGGATCATTATTTGTAACGGCACGAGCCAGATCCTTAAAGAAGTAATCGCTCTTGTTCAGACAGACCTTATCCTTATGATTACTACAACAGTATCGTATTGTTACAACAAAATGTTACCTATAAAATTAAATCGCACACTTTCAGGCTGTAATTAAACGTCTACTATACAACGAAATGTAGTTACCTCGATTTTAGAGAAGCTCGATATTTCAACACAGTTGCATGCGCATGATCACGAGACGAGACAGAAAATTAGTAATGACCGCGATAGTCTAAAACATTGTAAAAATGGTCATATATATAATTTGCGCCCAAATGCAATTTTAAGTAGTATTATATTTATTTATTAAAGGAGAACCAAAAGCTAAAAACACAATATATGTAGTAATAATAGCAACACAGATATAGGACTAAAAACTACATACTCCTAAGATAATTAATACCTGGCCATATTTTGCTACGTACTTGAGTGAGCTTTGAATAGGTACTTTATAAGTTCGTTTATAAACTTCTAAAAATAGCTCCTTCGCGGTTATTATTCGCGTTTTGAGTAAAAATAGAAAGTCAAAGTCAGACTTGAACAGGTATTACCTATTAACAATTATTTACACTGAAATTTAGTTTCCGAGTTAAATCTTTAGATACCTATCAATGTATTGCTGGCGTTTAACCGTGAAGCGTACGTTATATGCGATTAATCTTTAAATTAGTGACAGCGTCGTTCTTAACGTAAACGATTAAGTTTCGTGTCAATTAATACACTGCTTAGCAACAAAATAAGTTGAAACAAGATAAGAAGACCAGATGGCCTAGTGGTTAGAGACCCTGACTATGAAGCTTGAGGTCCCGGGTTCAATTCCCGTGTCGGGGCAGATATTTGTATGAAAAATACGAATGTTTGTTCTCGGGTCTTGGGTGTTTAATATGTATTTAAGTATGTATCTATCTATATAATTATGTTTATCCGTTGCTTAGTACCCATAACACAAGCTTTGCTAAGCTTTGCTTTGGGACTAGGTCAATTGGTGTGAATTGTCCCGCGATATTTATTTATTTATTATTTATATACTTGTTGTAAATGCTAAAGACTAAGTCGTTAAGGTGGTAACTCTTTTATTGTAATTTTCTTTACGCATGAGACTAAACGTCCGATTAAACGCAATGTTCAGGTTTCATTGATTTTGTGGGGTTTAATTAATATTTTATTCTATTCAATCAATCAAGGCACGCGGAACAAGACCCGAATTTAATTCATAAAATTAGTAATTTCCGCGATACTCTAAAATATTGGGTATCGTTTCGGAAATTAAAATTGAAACCAGTAAGTCGTGAGTAAACTTGTTATTCTATTTGAACAGAATAGCTGTTAGGTGTACTCACTTTTAGTAATTTATCGAATATAATAGCTTCCTTCTTAGGTGGGGGTAAATAGCTGGTTACAAAAATCACCACTTGTCACTTGACGTAAAACCAGTGATTTTGTTATTCAGCACGTTACCAGTTATATACTGAAGGTAAAGGTTGACGTGAAGTAACGTCCACCTCTATTCCTTCTATAACTATGAACACGAAATTCTAATATTTGTGAAAACTAAAATATATGAAATATAATGATAGGTAATAGATAAATCTCTATTTGTATACCTGTATTTTCTGTACTGCTTTCTATGTATTATATACGCAACGTAAAAAAAAACTGAAACGGAAACCAAAATTCGATTACAATTTCGATTGCAATACCCTTCTAATTTCAGTTGGACCACTGTTAAGTCGCGTCAACGAAAACAAAACATAACTTTAATACTCAAAGATGCTTCCCTTATGTCCACATGAAACAGTAAGTAGGGTTTCTTATTCTGCGTGAGAGGTAAAAGTAAGTATGAATGAAAAAGAAAAGTAAAAGTGGAAAATTGTGTTATGGCCAGTTACAAACCATGATAATATTAATTGACGTAAAATTGATTCAAAATAAGACAACGTGTTTGTTTAAAATCGTCATATCGTGGTTGTTTCAAAAAAAGTCTTCAATGGAACCAGAGGGGCCACTACGAAATTCGCAAATCGAAGTTCGTATCGCACCATCCCTTTCACTCGCGTATTAAATGACATGAGCGTCAGCGGGACGGCAACATACGAAGTAAGACTTTTGCACTTCCTGGTATAGGGCCTTTATTGTATATAGTAGCTTTTAATGTAGGTAAAAGATTGAAGCGAAGTTAGAGCGCTGGGTAAGACTGAATCGCATAACCAACCCATGGTGAAACCTTTTCACAATATATTTCACTATGATTTCCTTAGCAGATGTACGGAATATCAACATAACATTTGCAGCGAAAAAATCCACCATGATATGCGATTCAGTTTCTTCAACGGTTTATTGTACAGGTAACGCAGGAACACAAAAATAAACTACCCAGCCAGCCAGTACAAATATATTGATATAATATAACGCTCGCAATACAATATATGAGGGGTTTTCGGGGATGAAAAATTGACCTGGCTTGATCTTATCTCTGGGAAAACTCTTGGTACCGAGTTTTAACCTGAGCGGAGCTCGGCCGCCCAGATATTAATATTGTAATAGACTAACAATCCTATTACATTATTATATAACTAGCAACCCACCCAGACTACGAAAGAGTGTAATTTTAAAAAAGAAATTAAAAAATAAAGGTCTATAATTAAAAATGCTTCCCGTTTTTCACCTATCTGTACCTAAAACTACGCCCGTCGAAGCCGGTGCGTATTGCTAATTATATTATATATTACGTAAATTTATATGTAAGCCTTCCTTATAAAATATCTACCTAATGGTGAAAACCACATGAAAATCTGTTGCGTATATTATATACATTGCTCCTTTATAATGTACTGCAATAAATATTCCTATTTATATTTATATAGACAGACGTAATGTGTGCTATGTAAAGACTATAATATTTTGCCTAAAACCTCGATCGCATTGAAGGCTTCATTTATAGATAGCAGCCTGTTGCCCGAGGCTTCGTCTACGAAGGATTCGTTTAACTATTTTTTTTGGCGCTAAAAGTTAGGTATTTTATTATTTATTGTGGTCTTCTTATATCAATCATGTATGCAAAATGTCATGGCTATCGTTTTTAAAGCGAGAAAGCGGAACCAAAAATTAGTTGTACAGACCTACTCGTATGTTCGGTTGTTTGTACACAATTTTGAAAGAAAGAAAGAAAGAAAACATTTATACGTGACAAAAATGGATAATAATAAAATAAAGAAAAAAAAAACAAAATATAGTTATGCATGTCACAAAATGGTCCCAAATCAATGATCTGCCGGTCTTGCGAACGGCGTTGTTCTTCCTTTGGGACCATTTGATCATCATACATTAAAAATTATACAATAAAATACAGTGAGACCGATAAAAAAAATTAATTAATTAATTTCGCATTCATAAGTAATTAAGTACTTACCTAAGAAAAGATGAACATTAAAATAAATTATTTTTACAAAAATAGCTAGGAGCTTTGCGATAGTTGAGTGTAAAATAATCATAGGTAATATTTAGTCACGATTATACTATAGTTATTTATAATATATTTGTTCTATTTAATAAATAGATTGTAGTAGATCATTAGTATAAAAGAGTCACTTACGATTGTCAAAATCCGCAACTCAACCAAGTATACATAACAACAAAGTCACAGAAAATAAACTTTTTTTTCCCGCGTAAACGATTCACCGGGACACGCGCAGATCGACCCAGACTCCAAACTGATGTGTGTGCGCAAGCGCAGTGCGTACTGCCTTCACCATTAATGGCACCTGTTTGTGAACAAACAATTCTTTTTGGCACCTCGATGCATACATTAACGAATTGATTAGGATGAGTAACTAGATTCACGTATCTACTTAAGAAAGAAGCTATTGATCCACTTATACAGAGACATTACTAAACTGCAAATGGATCCTGAAGGGCGCTTTTATAAATCGCCGTCGATAACGGCTAGCGACAAGATTCGATTGGATTCGATCATTGCGTCACAATAAGAGAGCAAAATACGTATATGAGTTTTTTTTATGTTTGAACAATATTTGACATTTACATTTAAATAATAGAAATTAAAAAAAAATACAGTACAATTCGACGGTCCCCGCGACTAAACGTGTAACATCAAAACATCAACTTTACAGGAAAATAAAAAACGGAAAAACAGTATGGAAAACGTGCTTAGTTTTTAAGTTCTACTCGTAGCAACTTAACGATACACTTATTCATATTAGTTATCTTCATTTCTTCCGTTTGTGAAAACACCAACAAATTGAGAGTTGGAAACCTTAATTTCGCCCTTATAATTTTGCAATGTCTGTCCGTCCATCCGTCGGTCTGGCTTTGCTCAGAGACTATCAATCCTAGAAAGCTGTAATTTTTCACGGTAATAGCTCTTCATCTGATGGATTAAGTTTGAAATAATGTGTAAAGAAAATAAAGAACATAGGTAGGTAAATAAAATACCCCATCAATTAGCAATGCCTCGAACGAAAATTTAATTTTGAGAATTAATCAGTAAATTTGAAAAATACCAGTTAGGTACTTTTTTATTCTTGTGAAAAAGTATTTGTACTTTTATTCCAAAGATGGAGAGTTTACAAAGCGCGAGTTCGATAAATACCAACCGGATTCCGATAGCGACCTACATTTGCCACACAATACAATACAATAACTAATCATGAAACTACCGTGGGACTCACTCATATTAAATGATATTGTAACGGATAACTCACGTCTTAAATCTAGTTTAGCTCGACATGTTTCGGGTTATTTCGAAACCCTTCATCACTGGACCACGCGACTCGGTGTTGCGGCAGCAATACAATAGCTCTTTATTACACACCAATACGTAAGCAGTACAAAAAACACACGTATATACATAGAGATTTTCTAAGGTAAGCAATAGGCGGCCTTATCGCTTCGGAGCGATCTCTTCCAGGCAACCTTTACAACGGACATAAGTAGGTAAGGCATAAATTTTAGCAGATGGTGCAATTTACAGTAGATTAGAACAGTATCAAGAATACATAAAACTAACACATACGTCAAATCTAAACAGATAGATAGGTAGATAGATACCACAACAATATAGAAGTATAATAAGCTAACTATAACATTCATATGCAAGATGACAGATAGGTGCTCTCTAAGCGTAGACTTAAAGATAGGCAAGGACTTTGCGCGCCTCAAGTCTATCAGTACCTAGGGAGTATTTGCCATACTGACGTTACGTAAAATGCTTAGTTAGAATCGAGTTGCTGAAGATCCAAGCTACACCACTGAAGCACAGCAGCAGCTAATGAAGCACGCACAACTAGTATGTTACCGACGATAGTTCTCACAATAAAAACCCTACAATCGTGATATGGACTAACTAATGCTTTCATTAAGTGCTCACTAACAGCTTTTAACCACTTACAGTGAAAATTAAGCTAACATTGTAATTAAATCGCTCGGTTGTAATTACTCAGATATAATCTAAACGTGTCCAAACACACTTTATAACGTGTCCTGGACGTGACTTTAGTAACAAGTGGATATTGTGATATTAACCTCACTAACCGCTCACGGAAAGTTATTACTCTTTCTGTTTTGTACCTACCTACTAGCTTCTGCCTATGATTTCGTTCGGCAGAACCTTTGACTTTACCCCTAGCATCACCTTTACTAGGTATTATCCATTATCCGCGGTCGCCTAGTCCCCTATAATAACTTTGATTAGCAATCCGGGCTAATATTTTTTTTTTATTCGACTGGATGGCAAACGAACATGTGGGTCTCCTGATGGTGATCACCACCGCCCATAAACATCTGCAACACCCGGGGTTATTGCAGATGCGTTGCCAACCTAGAGGCCTCAGATGGGATACCTCAAGTGCCACTACCACAGCGCGTACCACAGTACTTTTGGGGGGGCGGCAAAATTCCATAATAAATAGTCTCTACTGAATAATAGTCGATAATATTGTTAAAAATAAATAAATTACTATTATTTCTCACCTATACGAGTATAATGACGATGACTGTTTTTGTTCTTTGGAATTACTGTAAGTGTATTAGTTTTTTTATTGAATACCCAAATAAAACTTATCCTAAGGGTTGACTTTGTATCTTTGCCATCTGTATTTATTGACAGAGTTCTACCATTTGCCGATCAGGTAAAAAATCTAGGTGTTAACATGGACCGCACTCTGTCATGGTCACTTACAGGTAGTTAGAAGTTACTCTATGATGGTCACCGTATGTGTCTATGAGTGTGAGATTAACAGGAACGTGTTTGCTGCGATGGGATCCCTAAGACGCCTTCAGAATTTCCTTCCATTTGCTACTAAGGTTGCGCTTGCACAAACTTTACTGCACCCTATCATCGATTATGCTAACATTAATCGTTATCCTGATCTATTAGAAGAGCATTTGAATAAACTTTATAAACTCAAGCGAATTCAAAATCTGTGCATTGGGTTCATATAGCCTACGTAAATATGATCTTATTTCTTATTTTTGATCACAGCTCAATTGAGTGGCTCCACATCCGCTTTCGCCGAAACTCTCACATTCTCTATCATCTTCTCTACGACATTCTCTTTAACCCTGCAACTCCTTGCTACCTCAAAGAGCGATTTAGCTATGTTACTTCTGTTCGTTGCTCTCAGGACTTTCTCCTTGCTGTCCCTTTTCAAACTTTAAATTCTACGTTTATTCTTACCTATACTGTCCAGGCCACTCGGTTGTAGAACTCCCTGCCGATAGACTAAGGGGCTGTTTCACCATCCATTGATTAGTGTTAACTGACGGTTAAATGTGATACCGTCTCTATTTGTTTTGTTCGAAGAGACGGAGACGGCATTAAATTTAACCGTCAGTTAACACTAATCAATGGATGGTGAAACAGCCCCTTAGTGTAGATTACCCAAGTGCTATAAAAAGACGTACTTTGGTGTTCTATTATCAGGAAGATAGGGACTACCTTTCCTTGGATGTTTGAGAAAAATAATGAAAACTGACTGGATTGGACATCGATTACTTATTCCGTGACAGAATAAGTTAGATTCCTATAAATTATATAATTGGTCTGTCGGTTAGATTTTCGAAAAATATCGGACTTGTATTTTCACACAGAACGTATTCAATGCGTCAAGTCCCATGCGTCGAAACGCGGCGCACCGCTGATATCCCCGCCACTCTGTTTCAGTGTTTATGCTATAAATATATAATTAATCCGCCAGATAGATTTTCAAAAAATATCGTACACATTTTTTAGGGTTCCATAGTCGACTAGGAACCCTTATAGTTTCGCCATGTCTGTCAGTCTGTCTGTCTGTCCGCGAGTAAGCTTCTGAGCTTCATGCCAGATGGTCTCTGGACTGTAAGTAGGTACCAGAAAGCTATAAATTGGCATAAATAGACATATCAGTCACGTCGACAGTGGTAAAATAAAAATAAACATTTTTAGGGTACTGTCCGCCAAATATGTGGAATATCGCCCTAAAGTTGATAATCGTTTGCATGTCATAAAACAATAATGCCAATAGACGTGTCTGTCAACTGGAAAGTTCGGCTTTAGCGACATATTCATTTGATAGGAACTTGTTTAAAATTTAATAGACCACTTATATTTGGCTGATGGTATCTCCCATAGACGTAAAGTGGGGGTGTTTTTTTATCTTGACTGACCCTAGTGTCGGGCATCGCTGGATGGTCTTTTAAAAAAATTGGGGGGTGTTGTTAAGACGATTTTTCGACTGGGTGATCTTATTGCGAAATGTTCAACTTGATGGTAATAAGTAGGTATATCACCTAGGGTAGGGCAGGGTAGGGTAGGGCTAGGGTAGGGGGATGGGGTAGGAAGGTCGCTTATTATTTCTGGTGTACAATAAAGAGTATTTGTATTGTATTGTATTGTATATCAAATTTACAAGGAAAATTATAATTGCTAAGATTGCTTGAGAATTATTAGTAATTTAAGATTAAATAGCAGTCTAAGGTATAAAATATACCTAAACTTGGAAGATTCTCCACACAATACAAAATCCTTAGAAAAATATTAATTCTTGATTTTTTCATAATGGCTTTGGAACCCATCTTGGGCGTCCCAGGCCCGTACTCCCGAACTATAATGTGCTTCATTTTTGTAATTTTTGCTTGATTGACACATATGTTTATTATTTTCTGATATAATATAATTAAAAAACTAAATAGATTTTATTTTTATTACCCAGGAATCTACCTAATTAATTACTAAGGTAAATTAAATTGAAATACTTAAGGTAGGTACTTTCATAACTTTATTTTGGACTTTTAAGCAGGTTCATCAAACATATTACAATATGAGTCACAGTCATCATCTTGCACAAATGAGGTAAAAAAACTGCCATCTGCAGCATCACAGTCATATTTCTGGCAAATGCAATAGTATGTACTCTTTCCACATCTTCTGCACTTGCTAGAATGCTTTAAAACAACTTCATTATCAAATTCACAAGTTACAAATTCATCTAAATTAATATTGTAGTTAATACTTTCCGGAATACTTAAGTTTTCATATAAGTAGTTATCAACTGCATCAAAAGTACTCAATGAGTTGAATACAGGTTTTTGAGTTTTAGTCAATATTTTCTCTAGCATAAACACCAAGTGATGGTGATAGCATAGGAATGTTATTTTGTCTCTATTTTGATCTTTCAAATCCATCCACATCTTAACACAATCCAGTGGAGTCCGAGCAGCTCCACTGAAGAGAGCAGGATTTGTCAAGATGCCACTAGCCACCATGACTCCATTGCAGTAGGTTGCATCAAATAATTCATCAGCATCTTCCAAAGACTTAACACCACCATTAGCAATAACAGGTACTTGAACAGAGGCGCACACTTCTCTCAATGCCGGCTTATCTACATTATCACCAGATTTTTGAGTAGGTGTGCGCCCATGTACTGTTAAAAAATCAACTCCACACTTTTCCAACTGCTGACACATATCTATGGTCTTTCTTAAGTCCTTTAATATTCTTATTTTTACTGACATGCTAAAATTGTTAGGCAATTGATTTTTTACTCCTCTCACTATATTATGGACTATGTCAGGTTGGGAAAGTAACGCACAACCATAACCATCCTTCATAGCCCATCGCTGGGGACAGCCACAGTTTAAATCAACGCCATCTATGTATGGAAACAGCAACGTGGAAGCGTCTACAAAATCATTAGTATTGTTGGCGGCAAACTGCGCAATGACTGGTGTATCACTGATTGTAGTTGAGAACTCACTTAAACGTGCCTTCTCATTTTGGCAGAAGGAATCCGCTAATATCATTGGTGTGAAGCAAAGATCCACGCCGTAGCTAAAACAATAAAAACAATTAGATCTGGCACTCTCGTATCGTATTTTAATAGTTTTTCAAAACAATGAATGGATCTATTTCTTACTTTTTGACCAGAGTTCGAAACTGAACTTTACTGTAACGCACCATGGGTGCGCATACTTTAACATAAGTATTACGTAACTTAGCCTCCTCAAATAAATTATTTATATTAGTTTTAAGTTTCATATTAATATTTTATCACATGAAATGTAATAAACAGAACGATCCTGTAACTTAACCTAAACATGTACACAATTATAATGTGACAGTGACAGATCGAGATCAGTGTTGCCAGACGGGTTTTACGTTCCGTTACGCACAGCTCTTAAAAATAGTACGCAAATTCCAGTTTGAGTACGCAGTACAAAAGGGTATAGCCCTGTAAGGATGGCGAAACTGCCTTTGACGAGAAAGTGCTTTTCCTTTGGCTCGGATAAATGTCTTTACATACGTTGTAATTTGACCAAATTTTAGCCCCGACATGGCCGTGGTTTTTGAGATTAAAAAAAAGGAAAAACGTTTTTATTTTTTATTTACCAAACTAATGGCCCGATTTTCATGAAATTTTTATATATTATGTAGAAAATTAAGAGCGGTTTTTTTTCTAAAAAAATTTAATTAATTTTATATTTAAGTAAAAAAAAACATTTTTTTAATATTCATAATTTTTTTTTTTTTTACTTGCGAGGTGGCGACACCTACCAATATCAGATATATTATGACTAGAGATGTGCCGACTAGTCGCCGACTAGTCGGTAAAGCCGACTAATCGGCCACTATCGTAGTCGGCGACTAGTCGGCGAATAGTCGGCAAAAAGCGCCGACTATCCGGCCTCTTACGTTGTATATATTTTTCAATAAAATATACATTTTCATGTATATACAGCCTTGATTATTTATAAATATTTGAATTTTATAATCATTCTTATTAGTTTTTAAATATAAAGCAAAGCAACTTTCACGTGACCATTGTAAATCTTTTTTTTCATTGTACATTCAATATTTTTTGGCATTTGATTTTATGGGAATCATTGTTTAATTATTTTTTGTTTAACTTTCTTTTTGAAATGAAAGAAAAACATTAAAGTTACTTTAATGAATAATAAGAGTAGGTAAAATATTTTTAAACAAAAACACCGCTTTGATAAGTAACTTACAGGGGTGTTGGTTGCGACTTGCGCGCGAATCAGCTGTTTAGGGAAGTGTCATAGAAATCCCGGAAACTGTGATCGGCTTGGCCGACTAATCGGCCGATTAGTCGGCTTCCTTACAACCGACTAATCGGCTAGTCGGCTAGTCGGCCAAAGTCATGATCGGCACATCTCTAATTATGACCCATTTAATACTCTAATACATATATTTTTTTCAAAAACATTCATTTGGATCATCAGGTTAAAACAAGCGAATTTGTAACATCTCATACATAGCTTTCCCTTTACTACGTACCTACGTATAGGTTTCAGTAGCAGTCAGCACATTACGAAGTAACTGATAGAATTCAAGGTTCCAGAAAATTCGAATAACCTCCATAATCTCTTCTTTAGTGGCTCCAAGAAGCTGGAGTCACAGCGGCCACACCCCGGTAAACCACGACAGTGGGCTAAACCCAAAGAGGGGGACTACATCTGCGAAAACCAGCAGAGTAGTTGACGGAAGATTCTCTGTAAGATAATAAGTTTATATTGATAACCTTTTTTTTTTGGCGATATAGCAGGGCAATGCGAGAAACCTTAAGGACGTCTGTCAGAATCCATATAGTGACCTGCAGCCTTCTCGCTGCATCTCAACCTCTGCTGATCGTACCGGTTTGCCGGTCCATTGGGCTACAGAGGTGGGGACGAGTGAAGTGGACTTGCACCAGCACAACCGCTTGTTCACTATTAATAAACTCACGCGCAGATGACCCTAGCTATTCTTTTTGGATCCGAGCTAGAAAGTCCTGCGGCGATGGGGTGCTGGTGGTGGGGTTAAGGTATCGATGTACCGAGGCCTTAGTTGGCACGCTGCACGTAGGCGGCTAGGAGAGAGTGGTCGCTCTTGGAATCGACCGAGATGGGACTCTGAGTTCGGCAGCACGACTGGCGACAAAGCAGCCCTATTTAGGATCGTTCTGCTTTCCTCTGCACGGAGGGGGGGCCTAGAAAAGGTGCCCTAAAAATAGTCCGCTTCATCCATTACCTAAGTGCCTAACCGCGGGCACTTGGGCATCAATAAAAGCGGTCGAAATACACGGAAGGAAAATAAGGGAATAGGGTAGATACTACGTAAAAGAAACGAAATCAGTAAATATAATAATTTGGTTTGTTATAATAACAAAAATACCCTTAGCTCAAACGAAATATCAAGTCTAAACATACGAATGTATGCTGCTGCATACGTTTTATTCAAGTACTTACATTTTCCGCTAGGGAAAGACGATATTCATTGTCCAAATAATGCGTGCAATATTTACGAAACAGTTCGCAAATTAATTTATCACACTGAAAACTTAGTGTCTTTGGAGATTTTAGGAATATTTTCCTTATGAACTCGTATTTATTAATCCATCAAATTCTGGCAGACTCTGTTTCAATATTTTAACGCTTCGTGAAAAATACTTGATTTCCCGCCACATTTCTTTTTAATTAACTTTTTTTAAATTATTAAGCCAAACTGCATACAGCCACGGTTATAATCGATAGCGTAGACTAAATTCACATTCGAAATTCGAATTTTCTGGAACCTTGAATTCTATCTGTTACTTCGTAATGCTGACTGCTACTGAAACCTATACTTAGGTACGTAGTAAAGGGAAAGCTATGTATGAGATATTACAAATTCGCTTGTTTTTACCTGATGATCCGAATGAATGTTTTTGAAAAAAATATATGTATTAGAGTATTAAATGGGTCATAATATATCTGATATTGGTAGGTGTCGCCACCTCGCAAGTAAAAAAAAAAATTATGAATATTAAAAAAAATTTTTTTTAAGTACTTAAATATAAAATTAATTGGATTTTTTTAGAAGAAAAACGCTCTTAATTTTCTACATAATAAATAAAAAATTCATGAAAATCAGGCCACTAGTTTGGTAAATAAAAAATAAAAACGATTTTCCTATTTTTTATTATCTCAAAAACCACGGCCATTTCGGGGCTAAAATTTGGTCAAATTACAACGTATGTAAAGACAATTATCCGAGCCAAAGGAAAACCACTTTCTCGTCAAAGGCAGTTTTGCCATCCTTACAGGGCTATACCCTTTATTGACAAACTGTGCTTTATGCAGTAGTTATGAGTTATAATCATACAGTACAGTCAAATTAATCGTCCTTGGTCAAACTAAATCAAACTGTAATTTATCAATTATATGTTCGATTTTGCCTTGACTATTATGGTGAATTTGTAAACTAGCTTGGCCATTGTCTGTCAGATTTGTCAGTGTCACTTGCTTGTCAGTGCGACAGCCACAGATAATCTATAGAAGTATTAGTAGATAAAATGTTTTGGGAGCGTTCCAAAATAAAATCGGAAAACCTAAAAAATATATTTCTGTCATGTGGAGTAACAGCTAGGCTGTCAGGTTCTAAAATATAAAAATAGTACGCAAATCGACCGATGAGTACGCGAGTACGCAAGGCCATAAAATAGTACGCATTGCGTACTATTGCGTACCCATCTGGCAACGCTGATCGAGATCGTACACCTTTTTTTTGAGTTATTTTTTTTATGGTGGCAGATTTGTTAAAAAGATAATCTCACCTGTAATTATGTAATTATAGTGTACAATGTATTTAATTTAATTACTTTGCTGATGATAAAGCAGGATCTTGTAACATGTATTTTTTTTAAGCACTAGCAACATATTTCATTGCTAGAAAGAGGTAAAAAATATAAGGTGAATAAAAATGCCTTCAGCTCTTGTCATCGAAATAGTGCTCTTGTTCAGCGTAAAATGTCCAGTTTTTTTCAATATCCATGGAAAATTAAAAAAAAAAGCAAATGTCAATGTCACTGTCACTAAGGCAAGGTGTGCGACTGCGAGCGACTGTGAAAAGATTGGTGAAGAATTTGTTTTAGGAATGTGGATAGGATAAAATGAAACAACTTAGTGAAAGTGTATTACTGTATTATTTGCTTTAAATTGGACATAGTACACTAAAAATGACTTAAAACGGATGATTTTGTATTAATAGTTCAGTCACTTTATATAAAATGGAGAAAGAAGAGCGTTTGCAAAGAATAAAAGTTATGTAAATAATACCAGTATGTTTATTCCTTGTTCTACAATTTTTGACTGAAATTCCTTATATTTATTTATTATTGCAGCTGGAGCGTTTCTCGCCACAATTGCAGGAATATCCGCATTTGTAGGATTTGGTGCTACGTTAGCAGCGGCGAAAAAAAAAGACCCAAAATATTTCAATAAAGGTTAATAAATGTTTATATAAAATTTTATATCGGTACTTCATAATTCCCTGTTTGCTTATAGGTACTTAAGTTGGTTTCTTTATTATTCCAGTTAGAACTGTTAAATACCGAATACATAAGAATTTGTGCTGATATTAACATGAAGCTGTTTTTCCTGAATAGTGGATTCTATCCAAATATATTATTATGAGTATTACCACGCTCTTTATAAATATGTCTAAAAGCAATTATTTTATTATTTATTTTATTTCCTTTGTCTATAGGTATTCAAGGTAGTGCGGAATTAGCCGATGCGGGCGCCATTCTCGCCTTACGAGCTCTCGGCTGGGGGACTCTTTATGCAGTAGCAGGCACTTCTTGTCTATGCTATGGAGTCTGGAAACTTTCGGGGGCCAAAGATGTAAGACAGTATTATTCTGAATGTAAATTTTACTAGATCAAAATTAACACTCATCTATATATGCCATTGCATTGAACCTAATTCTCATTAATCATGACAATGATTGTAAGAATATTTGTCTGGCTAGAGATTCCAAATCTGGAATAGTATTATTGAAAACAACACAAAGTTTCAAGCATTATATAATGATGTACTGATATATAAAAAAATAATTTAATTAATTTATTTATTTAGTGCACCCGGGTGGACCATGGGAATTTTTTCTGGTGGCCCAGCTTTATAATAATATATAAAATAATGTTGCAATCTCTCGGTGGCACCCTCTACCGGGATAAATAGTATCCTATGTTGATCCTTGGGGCTTAAACTATCTCTATACCAAATTTCATCAAAATCGGTTCAGCAGTTTTGACGTGAAAGCGTAACAGACAGAGTTACTTTCACATTTATAATATTAGTAGAGATCATTTAAGTGAACCACCAGCTGGCAAGAAAAAGTGCTTGTGGTCCACCCAGGTGAACTAAGCAGGTAGACCACAACTGACAAGGGCATTTGAATTCAGTTTTGAAACAGAAATTGCCCAAACTAGGACTGAAAATCTAAACTAGAATTAGGAACAAGTGTCGTAGTGATTCTGCTACCTATGCATCTGCTGATTTTAAATGGAGATGTTATTCCATATTGTGGTTGGCTATGTTTAAAATATCATAGATTCACTTCTTTTATATAAAAGCTACCAAACTATCAACTTATCAAAATAAGCTAAAATAATTGCAAGTTAGATAATTATACACTAAAATATCCATCAAATAAAGTTTTGGTTTCAACCAGAACTGGTACACAAACCAAAAAGTTTCAGTTGCAAATTCTAAATTTTGGTTGGACACTACCAAACCATGGTTTAAACCATCTTTAAATTAACATTTGTGTTAGGATCATACAAATTTTTGTTAATTAATGTTATTTACTTACTTTGTGAACTGTTTGCAGCTCAAAGACTTCAGAGTGAAGATGGGCAACATTCTCCCAGTCCTACCGAGAAACAACCCACCCCAATCCCGAACAGAATTCAGTGGACTCAATGACTTAATGCTATATTTATCTGAGGAATATGGAAAGAAAAAGTAGTGTATAGCATAGATAGTTTTATTGTTAATAAAATTACATTTTACTAGTTGGTTAAATCTTGTTTTATAATAATCTCCTTTTTGTACACAGGACCTCCACTGCAGCTTGCTTTGCAAGTGTATACTACAAGCACTCCCCAGTCCACACTATTGAAATCTAAACCCACATTTATAAAGTTAAGAAGCTGTGGCATTATCTGAAAAAGAAAATCTAAATTTAGTACTTGCATAACCTCTTCACAATACTAGAAGTTTGCAGTGACAAAGATCTTGCACAGCCAAGAAAATAATTGAGTCAAATCAGCTACAATTAACTTCTACTCTGTAAACAGAATCTACAAAAGCTTTAGAATTTTTGATTTCTTACCTGAAATTCAAATTGCCTCTCTCCATTACAATATTCACATTTATCAATGTTCATCTCAATATTATCAGTGTTGCCGGTAATCCACAGTGGCCTTCCACCTCTTTCATATCTTAGAACTTGATCAGGGTGTCTTGATATTCTTTTATTGAATTTTTTGAACACTTTATCCTCAGGTACACCCCGGGATGTATATTCTTCCAATTCACTTTCACTCACTTCAGATAAAGTACCAGCTTTCTTTTCCTTTATCATGTTATTTAATATTTCCATTTCTTGATTGATATCCACTGTTGCAGCAGGTTCATCATCTTCTTCATCAACTATAAGCTCCCATTCTTTGTACAATATAGACTTCCCTGCTTCAGTTACTGTGAAATAATTATTTAGAATATTCCCTGCCTGTAAAAACAAAATTCATATACTTTTTTTTTTCACTATGTTTTTACTGACTGATCTCAACAGCTGAAACTGCTCTCTATAGACATGAAACATAAGTGTTCAACAACAAAATTCAGAGATGTGAAAGAAAATTGGTTTTGACGTTTGTACCAGATTCGAAAAACGCCAGATTCGCGAAACGCCAGATTCGCAGAACGCCAGATTTGCATAATGCTAGATTTTCAGAATGCCAAATTCGCACGATGCCAGATTTTATTTTTATTTTCTTGTCAGCATTATTTACCATTTTCGGCTCAGGCTCGTACTGTGTTTACTAAAATGTCGGCTTTTTAAAATGGCCTTCTTCCAACAAATGTCTCTTTCCTATGTCTGCTATTTTGTTTTCTATGATGGCTCTTTTCTAGCTTGGGCTTAGCAGTGGGACGTTTATAAGCCAGGTTGACGATTGTGCGAATCTGGCATTCTGCGGATCTGACGTTCTGCGAATCTGGCATTCTGCGTATCTGAAATCGGGCATTGTGCGAATCTGGCGTTCCGAGAATCTGGCGTTTTTCGAATCTGGTACAAGGCGTCAAAACCAGAAAATTATATAGCTTGTTTTGATATCAAAAACTAAAGCTATAGTTATATTCTATTTTTACAATACCTGCAAACTTGGACAGACTTCTTTATGACCTTTCTGCCAGTCCAGAACTTGGTGCTTACGACTACAATAATAAGTTTTCTTGCACTTGGAGCAGTGAGAGGGAGCTCTAAGTCCACAAAGCTCACAGAGCTTGGGCCACTGATCCATCGGAAATTTCTGGAAAACATAAATAATAAATAAATAAAATATGTGATTTTTAAAACAGCAGACCTAGTTGAAAGTGACCTGATTGCAGAAATTAATGATAAGTTTGTATTAGGTCATTGGTCAACAAAAAATTTACAAATCATAAAAATGGCTTAAAATATTGTAATATACTGCATTTTATATTGGTCTTACCTCATTCTCATTATCTTTATATGGCTCAAAAGAGTAGAATTTATTTTGTCTTGGCAATTGACATCGCAAAACAACCAGGTTGTTTGATGAGTTTAAAGAGCAACAGGAGCCATTTTTACAAATGAATATAAAAATGGTGCGATGGAAACAATCATCCGACTCTTCATATGGAGCATATACCTGAAAATAATAGTGATATTATATTAGGGTAACAGTCAAAATTTGCACATCAAAATAATGCATTTACCTATGATTTATTTTGGTTGTTACCTAATTAGAATAAAATTTATTCGATAAAGATCCCTGGCCAGTGGATCAATGATTATTGTATATGGCCCATCTCTAAATCTGTTTCCCCATCCCTGCCCTAACAGATTTAAACTATAACATGAGGAAACTTGCAGGTGTTTAAAAATATCTAAGGTAAGTAATATATTAAACTTACCTGGCAAATCATTATCATTGGTTCTTCACATTGCTTACATGTTAATTCCTTGGGATGAGGGACGCTTTCAAGATCCAACCAAGCAGGTTTCCCTCCTATTTTACTTGGGAAGAATCTGGGATGCAAAAGCCAACTACTCTTTTCTTCTAGTAACCCAATGTCCACTTTATCTGACGACATTTTAACTCATTAAATGTCGTACCGATCGATTTTATATGCCCCAGCTAGCAAATGTACTTTGGTGCAATGTATATTTTTGTAATTGTATTAGGTGGTGCCCTGCCCAGCCCTCAGCTCGCTCAGGGCAAGGAAGACAAGCAAGCAATAAGCAATGTTATATATATTAGGTTAGGTTATAGAGTATATAGAGATGTCATGACCATACATGTCACATTGGTGGCACTATTTACCGAGCGTACAATACCGATATGGAAATACCGCCCTGATGTTTCATTTGTGTACACGCCCATAATTTAGGATAGAATAGAAACTCTTGTCAGTTTGACACCAGTTTGTATTGTACAGTCAGCAGCATTAATATCTGACACGTCCTTCTGGCCCTAGAAATAGAGTCGTAAGTACTTATCAGATATTTATATACATGAAAAACAAAGTCGGTATTTCCATGTCAGTATTATTCGGCCCGGACAAGAGTGTCACTAAGTGTCAATCGAGGCAAAGGCACATAAATTCTTTTTTTATGTTTTTTATTCTGGAATATGGAACAACCCGTAACCACCCCTAACCCAAAAAGAATATATAATATAACCACTACGTTTTACGTAACCGACCGAACTGTCGTAATTTGGCGGTAAAGAAAACTTTAATTTTTTTAAATAAATTGATGCAACATAAAAATTGTTTTTTTTTTTTCTATTAATTAGAAAGGTTATTCCTATTGATATAAAAAGTTTCAAGCATTTCTAAATTTTTCACACACCCCATTAAGTAGCCCAGGCCTGCCAGTACTTTTTATTTCCATAGTAAGGAATGAATTTATAATGTCATTCTTACTAGATGGAACCCCCTCATATAGTCCGCGCGACGGTTGAAGACGGCTCAGGGAATCTGATGGGGGTAAATGGCGCATGGGTACAATCGCGCACAAAATCTTTTAACAAAATAATACATATATCAGAAAAAAGAACAGAAGTAAATTTTAGGTAAGTGTAATTTTAATAAGATAATGTAATCCATACTAATATTATAAATGCGAAAGTCTGTTTGTGTGTTTGTATATTTGTATGTTTGTCCCTCTTTCACGCCGTAACGGAGCGACGGATCAACGTGATTTTTGGCATAGAGATATTTTATGGGTCCGAGAGTGACATAGGCTACTTTTTATCCCGGAAAAATACACAGTTAGTTTCCGAGGGAACAGCGCACGATAACCGAATACCGCGCGGGCGGAGCCACGGGAAAAAGCTAGTAGGTAATAACGGAATATTATTAATTGAACTTTTTACATCGAATAAATTAAAATTATGTAGATTTCGTGTATATTAGATCTTTCACGTCAATAGAGATACGAAATAAGTGAAATGTTGCCGAAACGTCGAGGTAAATAATAATTGGGTCAAATAGCGTGATAAGTCCCGTTAAGGTATTTTGACTACGAAACAAGTGTTTTATAGACAACTAGCTTTTGCCCGCGGCTCCGCCCGCGTGGTACTCGGTTATCGCGCGCTGTTCCCTCGGGATCTGTGCATTTTTCCGGGATAAAAAGTAGCCTATATCACTCTCGGGCCCATAAACTATCTATCTCCATGCCAAAAATCACGTCGATCTGTCGCTCCGTTACGGCGTGAAAGACGGACAAACATACAGACATACAAACACACTTTGTCATTTATAATATTAGTATGGACATGGATAGTATATTAAATGCCTAAATGCCAAGTTTCATAGTTTTATCTTCGACAGCGACGAACTTCCACCATATAAACTTTCACCCCCTATTTTAACCCCTTAAAGCCTCTTTTTCGCGATAAAAGATAGCCTATGTCCTTTCCCAAGGTCTATTCTATCTCTGTACGAAATTTCATCCAAATCGGTTCAGCGGTTTTGGCGTGAAAGTGTAACAGACAGACAGACAGACAGACAGAGTTACTGCATTTATAATATTAGTATGGATGTTTAAAAAAAATACAAAATTAAGTATTCATTTTTTTTTCAAAATCCGTTAGACAAAAATGGAGATAAAAGATTGAAGAAGAACAGTTCGCGTCGTAAACCAATTTTCTGGCTAGCCTAGTTAAAACTTTATTTTTCGGCATTTTTTTCACTACGACGAAATGAAAATAAAGTTAAACAATTTGTGCGCGACAGTACGTAATGGAACACGAAACGCATGCACCAATAAGCGCGGCGGAGAGCGACGACTAACCAATAACGTGACGGCGTCGACGCCCACCTGCCCTTCACCCCTGTACCCCGCCAAGCAGACCGAAGAAATGACTTCTGCGCATGCCTCTTCCACTTTTCCCGAGCCGTCTTTAACCGTCGCGCGGACTATACATGGTGTAATGCCTTATGTATCTAATGGCTACTTTGCTGGAAACACATAAATCTCGAGTTAGCGTTAAGCTTAGTTTAGTAGTGTCAAAATGTATGGAACTGTCAAGCTAAAGCTAGGCTTAACAACTAAATCTAGATTTATTTTTACCTGCAAGTGGGTCTAAGTGTAATGCAAATTTTTGCACGTATTTGCGATAGATATTTTATTTATCTGTGAAAATGTGTTGTCAATCCTATTTATTTGCCAAGTTACTGGCAACATTTCTATCTGTTAAATAAGTTCGAAAGAGCTACTCCGAAACACAAAATTCGAAGTTTCTGTCGTGCGGTCCCTCTGACACTTATACTATGTAATACGAGAGCGAGAGGGATCGCAAGACGAACTTCTAATTTTGTGTTTCGGAGTAGCCTTCAGTTATATAATTTTGTGCGGACTATATTATAGTTCTTTTCGGATAGGATTAGCTACATATTAGTAATCTGTGGATAGGATGGGTACGGTCAGCGTTGCCAGATGGGTACGCAATAGTACGCAATGCGTACTATTTTATGGCCTTGCGTACTCGCGTACTCATCGGTCGATTTGCGTACTATTTTTATATTTTAGAACCTGACAGCCTAGCTGTTACTCCACATGACAGAAATATATTTTTTAGGTTTTCCGATTTTATTTTGGAACGCTCCCAAAACATTTTATCTACTAATACTTCTATAGATTATCTGTGGCTGTCGCACTGACAAGCAAGTGACACTGACAAATCTGACAGACAATGGCCAAGCTAGTTTACAAATTCACCATAATAGTCAAGGCAAAATCGAACATATAATTGATAAATTACAGTTTGATTTAGTTTGACCAAGGACGATTAATTTGACTGTACTGTATGATTATAACTCATAACTACTGCATAAAGCACAGTTTGTCAATAAAGGGTATAGCCCTGTAAGGATGGCAAAACTGCCTTTGACGAGAAAGTGGTTTTCCTTTGGCTCGGATAATTGTCTTTACATACGTTGTAATTTGACCAAATTTTAGCCCCGAAATGGCCGTGGTTTTTGAGATAATAAAAAATAGGAAAATCGTTTTTATTTTTTATTTACCAAACTAGTGGCCTGATTTTCATGAATTTTTTATTTATTATGTAGAAAATTAAGAGCGTTTTTCTTCTAAAAAAAATCCAATTAATTTTATATTTAAGTACTTAAAAAAAATTTTTTTTAATATTCATAATTTTTTTTTTTACTTGCGAGGTGGCGACACCTACCAATATCAGATATATTATGACCCATTTAATACTCTAATACATATATTTTTTTCAAAAACATTCATTCGGATCATCAGGTAAAAACAAGCGAATTTGTAATATCTCATACATAGCTTTCCCTTTACTACGTACCTAAGTATAGGTTTCAGTAGCAGTCAGCATTACGAAGTAACAGATAGAATTCAAGGTTCCAGAAAATTCGAATTTCGAATGTGAATTTAGTCTACGCTATCGATTATAACCGTGGCTGTATGCAGTTTGGCTTAATAATTTAAAAAAAGTTAATTAAAAAGAAATGTGGCGGGAAATCAAGTATTTTTCACGAAGCGTTAAAATATTGAAACAGAGTCTGCCAGAATTTGATGGATTAATAAATACGAGTTCATAAGGAAAATATTCCTAAAATCTCCAAAGACACTAAGTTTTCAGTGTGATAAATTAATTTGCGAACTGTTTCGTAAATATTGCACGCATTATTTGGACAATGAATATCGTCTTTCCCTAGCGGAAAATGTAAGTACTTGAATAAAACGTATGCAGCAGCATACATTCGTATGTTTAGACTTGATATTTCGTTTGAGCTAAGGGTATTTTTGTTATTATAACAAACCAAATTATTATATTTACTGATTTCGTTTCTTTTACGTAGTATCTACCCTATTCCCTTATTTTCCTTCCGTGTATTTCGACCGCTTTTATTGATGCCCAAGTGCCCGCGGTTAGGCACTTAGGTAATGGATGAAGCGGACTATTTTTAGGGCACCTTTTCTAGGCCCCCCCTCCGTGCAGAGGAAAGCAGAACGATCCTAAATAGGGCTGCTTTGTCGCCAGTCGTGCTGCCGAACTCAGAGTCCCATCTCGGTCGATTCCAAGAGCGACCACTCTCTCCTAGCCGCCTACGTGCAGCGTGCCAACTAAGGCCTCGGTACATCGATACCTTAACCCCACCACCAGCACCCCATCGCCGCAGGACTTTCTAGCTCGGATCCAAAAAGAATAGCTAGGGTCATCTGCGCGTGAGTTTATTAATAGTGAACAAGCGGTTGTGCTGGTGCAAGTCCACTTCACTCGTCCCCACCTCTGTAGCCCAATGGACCGGCAAACCGGTACGATCAGCAGAGGTTGAGATGCAGCGAGAAGGCTGCAGGTCACTATATGGATTCTGACAGACGTCCTTAAGGTTTCTCGCATTGCCCTGCTATATCGCCAAAAAAAAAAGGTTATCAATATAAACTTATTATCTTACAGAGAATCTTCCGTCAACTACTCTGCTGGTTTTCGCAGATGTAGTCCCCCTCTTTGGGTTTAGCCCACTGTCGTGGTTTACCGGGGTGTGGCCGCTGTGACTCCAGCTTCTTGGAGCCACTAAAGAAGAGATTATGGAGGTTATTCGAATTTTCTGGAACCTTGAATTCTATCAGTTACTTCGTAATGTGCTGACTGCTACTGAAACCTATACGTAGGTACGTAGTAAAGGGAAAGCTATGTATGAGATGTTACAAATTCGCTTGTTTTAACCTGATGATCCAAATGAATGTTTTTGAAAAAAATATATGTATTAGAGTATTAAATGGGTCATAATTAGAGATGTGCCGATCATGACTTTGGCCGACTAGCCGACTAGCCGATTAGTCGGTTGTAAGGAAGCCGACTAATCGGCCGATTAGTCGGCCAAGCCGATCACAGTTTCCGGGATTTCTATGACACTTCCCTAAACAGCTGATTCGCGCGCAAGTCGCAACCAACACCCCTGTAAGTTACTTATCAAAGCGGTGTTTTTGTTTAAAAATATTTTACCTACTCTTATTATTCATTAAAGTAACTTTAATGTTTTTCTTTCATTTCAAAAAGAAAGTTAAACAAAAAATAATTAAACAATGATTCCCATAAAATCAAATGCCAAAAAATATTGAATGTACAATGAAAAAAAAGATTTACAATGGTCACGTGAAAGTTGCTTTGCTTTATATTTAAAAACTAATAAGAATGATTATAAAATTCAAATATTTATAAATAATCAAGGCTGTATATACATGAAAATGTATATTTTATTGAAAAATATATACAACGTAAGAGGCCGGATAGTCGGCGCTTTTTGCCGACTATTCGCCGACTAGTCGCCGACTACGATAGTGGCCGATTAGTCGGCTTTACCGACTAGTCGGCGACTAGTCGGCACATCTCTAGTCATAATATATCTGATATTGGTAGGTGTCGCCACCTCGCAAGTAAAAAAAAAAAAAATTATGAATATTAAAAAAATGTTTTTTTTTACTTAAATATAAAATTAATTAAATTTTTTTAGAAAAAAAACCGCTCTTAATTTTCTACATAATATATAAAAATTTCATGAAAATCGGGCCATTAGTTTGGTAAATAAAAAATAAAAACGTTTTTCCTTTTTTTTAATCTCAAAAACCACGGCCATGTCGGGGCTAAAATTTGGTCAAATTACAACGTATGTAAAGACATTTATCCGAGCCAAAGGAAAAGCACTTTCTCGTCAAAGGCAGTTTCGCCATCCTTACAGGGCTATACCCTTTTGTACTGCGTACTCAAACTGGAATTTGCGTACTATTTTTAAGAGCTGTGCGTAACGGAACGTAAAACCCGTCTGGCAACACTGGGTACGGTGACACATGTCATTGAGCAATTAAAGGGCTGTGACATTGAAAATTCGAATCGATTTATTGCGAGTTTCGATTAAATGTGCTAAGGGTGTGTAATCGATTTTATTAGTGATGGTTTATATTTTTAACTAGTTTTTGTCTGCGGCTTCACCAGCGTCGCAAGTGTTTTTTCTAGTCTATCGGGATCTCGCAAACCATACAGTCTTCTTTGGCACTATACAGTGGCGGCGCTAGGCGTCGGCGACGTCGGCCACCGCCGACGGCCTCGCGCCTGAGGGGGCCTCGCAAAATTTCGCCAATCATGGCTGGCTTAGGTAGCCGACCCGGGGTTTGATTCACTTGATTTAACGGTTTTTTTTTTTACTGCGAAGTAAAAGGGGCCTCGCGAATTTGATGTCGCCGACGTCCACATGTGGTCTAGCGCCGCCACTGGCACTATATCAAAACTAATAACGGTAATTTTTTTTACAAAAACCGTAATGACAAAATTGAATAACAAAGTAACAGTTCAAAACATCAAACAATACGAAACACTCGATACAAAAACGCTTTTAAGGACCTTCGCTCTCGTACTAATTGACAGATGATGCGAGTCAAACGATTTGACAAGATTGTGAATCGATTCGGTCGTTAAGCAAAGTCAAGCTCTATTGAAATTGAGTTCCATTTTACGCGATGAAAGTTAACGAGATTAAAATCTATCTTTTTAGCTTTAAAACATAATAATATATTTTTAAGTGGTTTTTGTTTATTATTACGAAATCTTTAGCTACAGATATTTTTTTTTTGTTCTTTCGGGATTCAAGTATATTTTTTATAAATTATTGGCCTGAAACGTTCATGGCATGGAATGGAAAAAACGTAAGTGTCACCGTACCCATCCTATCCGAAAAGTACTATACACCACAGAGCAGAAAATAAAACTACAGGATAACTTAACCTCCAGGTTTATATTTTGTGGAAACTAATATAATTACACAAGTTATTTTAAATCTTTACATTATAAAATACAGTAATTTTAATACATGTTAATAATATTAACTAATATTTACAAGTCCATGTAACAACTTAACAGTTTATTTAATTAATAATTTAATAGATATGCTATATGGACAGGCAGCTTCAACATTCATTCCTCTTGAATTTCTTGGAATCAGTCACCACGTCGTCGAGTTTGCTTATCCGCCGCGACTTCAGAAACGAATTGGTCTCGCTCTCAGACACGTTCTGTCTCAAGTGCACATTGGATACATTTTGATTATTTACATGTTTTTTATCACCCACAGTTTTATTATTCTTATTACCTAACGTAAACGAATTTTGAATGTCTTTAACTAATTCACTGCTAGTGTGGAGCTTAATAGGAATAAGTATTTGATTTTCATTGTCGCCTTTCTTAATAAACCCTGGCTTGATTTGCAGTCTATTTTCAGCCTCGCTTGAAATTCTGATAGTTTTCCGCAATAACGCGTCAGTCGAGTCCGTAAAATTTTGTTTCAGTATAATGTCACCAGTTGACATGTGTTTCACGAACGTTAGAGTTGTTCCCTCAGATTCCTTCCCATCTGTCTTAATTATTTGGCTTGTACTGGTGTTTGCCTTATCGCCATCTGATTCGTCTTGATGTTCTTCAGTTTCAATTAATTTACCTGCAAAGTGTTCATGTTTATAACTAAGTCCAATGTAGTTAAGAAACAGTAGGGTTCATTCTTTTAATTACATAACATAATATTTAGGAGGGCGGGGAGGGGTCAGGCGGGTTGTGACAGGAACAAAAAAATAATTACAATTTTCATCACACTTGCTCGTCAATGATGTTATTTCATGCCTGTATACTGAAGGGCAATGGCCTCAACTATTCCCGCGGGAGCTATGGATTTACGTATAGTTTTTCTTCTAAGGGAGTTATGACTTTAGTTTTAAAAAGTAAGTAAGTAAGTACGTCATTTCGGACTAAAGAGGTTTCAAGCTAGCCAATGTTTTA
Organism: Choristoneura rosaceana; assembly: GCA_037349165.1. Taxonomy (NCBI): domain Eukaryota; kingdom Metazoa; phylum Arthropoda; class Insecta; order Lepidoptera; family Tortricidae; genus Choristoneura; species Choristoneura rosaceana. The sequence goes on from JAZBNJ010000019.1 coordinate 10,422,704, forward strand.
TTTACATCTTTAAAACTTGGCTATAACTCAATTTTACACCATAAAAGTATTCCACGCATCATGGGCCTTCGATATTTTTATATTTTAAATTTATATTAATTTTTTTGCAATACTTTTATAGTAAATATATTTTTTAGCATGTTGGAATAAATTAGCTTAGCAATATCTATGGTAGACGACTCGAAAAGAGGACAATCAGGAGGTTACTAAGCAATTCGGAAATAGACGTTCGTATCATTTTGCTGACGCAAATATTATTAAATACGAGAGTGAGAGGGATGATACGATATGAACTTTCGATTTTCGAATTTTGTTGTAAAGCTCCCTGTATTGGCAAGTAGCCATTATTTAATTCAGTGTTTTTCTTAATATCTTTCTTTTGCAGAGCTGTGAAGTTTTAGACACAAAATAATTTAATTTTTTGCATTCTTTTACTCGCAATGTGATGAAAATCATTGTGTGTATCACGGGCCGTAATGGGATTACAAACTCGAGTCATTAAAAGCCCTCCGCCTCCGAAGTCGGGCTTCTAATACTCTCGTTAGTAATTCGGCCCTTACGCCCCTTAATGTATAATGTACTATTCCATAGCAGTAAGTGTGACATATTTTGCGGACATAACTCACCATTTAAAGTCGGGAATGTGATATCCGGCAGCGTTAAATGCGAATCTGGGTTATATTTATTCATAAGTGCCTTCAGGAGCATCGAAATTTCTTCCCTTTTGCGAGTTACTACAATTTCCTCAAACCAATTCGATAATTCTTTGATTGGCAGGGAGTAATCCTTTACTGGATCCTACAAAATGCAATGGGAAAAAATATAAATAAGTATACGTTTTAGGAAATTTCAAACTACATATTAAAAACATTTAAGAATTGAATGCATCTGTACCTTGAAGAACTGTTCGACATATTGCAATAAATATAATCCACAATCCGTAAAATTATTTTGCTGTGGAATTTTGGGACAGCTTCCTTTTATATTGTCCTTGTTAAACACCTTCACTGAAGAAATCTGAAAGAAAAAATAAATAAATAGGATTACTGCTTTTGATTGATGCCCATATACTCCATCCTTAATAATCTTATAAATGCGAAAGTCACTATTTCTCTATTACTTCGCATTTAAAACGCTGAACCAACTAATATTTATTTATTTAAAGGAGAACCAACAGCTTATAAAACAATATGATTATGAAAATATGATATGAAATAAAGGTTTAATCCGAAAAATTGCGGTTCTCGTGAGATAACGATAAACAAATTTCTTCGTATATGCGAGGCGCAAGCATAGCTGGTAAAGTAAAATTTATTTTGTTTTCTATTATTTTACTCAAGGGCAGTTTGAGTTTATTACCTAAACAATTATATTCTAATTGCTTTCACATTTTTTTTTTATATTTCCATGGTGGGCCTCAAGAGGCTATGCTGGCCTTATCTTTGGGGAATCGCATGATTTCGAGTTTTAGTACAGGTCACCCAGGTATTTTTAGAATATATGAAATATACTTACTTTCGCCTGGTATTCGCATGTGAGGTAGTCACGCAGAGTTGCGACAACTCTCGATCTAGATGCTCCGGCCAGTGAGTCAAAGATAAGGATACACGGCCTGAAAGTTTATTTTATTTTATTAAAAGTAATTTAATAAGTAATAGTTTAAGAAACAGATTTCAATTATTTGTTTCAGACCCTTACAACACAGGAAACAACAACCACAAATACAGTCATCTATCTATCCAATCAATTATTTTTTAAAGCAGCTAAAAGTATAATTTTGCAGTGGCTACCCTATAATCAATGTCTTCCGTCTGTAACATCACAATGACCGAGCTTATAGAGCGCAAACTGCATAAAGGCAACCCTTTAGTTTGTTACCCACCAACACAAAAACATCACTTACTGTTTGATAGGTTCGCTGCGCCTGGGTTGGACCTCAACCTTCTTTTCCACAACATTTTCAGGTTCCTCCTCATCTGAATCGCATTGCATATCCAGATCACTTTCCTGTAAATGTATAGATTATAATAGACAAACCATCTTCCCAAAAACACAGTCGGTAAAAAATAGCGTGTGTACCTAATAGGCGACAGTAAATTAATATAGAATATAGAGGATGTAAAAAAATACAAAACATCTTGCAGTTGTTATTGAAATATGTTTATCTAAAAAGTACATACGTATGTACTTGTGTAAACGCTTTATTGCACATTAAAAAAATATACAGATACACAGAGAGAAATATAAAGGCGCTTCCAGCTAACCTAGTTACGAGAAGAAAATTTATTAAGAAGAAAAGCAAACGGGTGCCCCCATGAAATTGTGGACTAACTATTTATCGAATTTCATTTTATCAAAAACAATTAATAGAATATTCAATGCTAATACTTTCTCTTGGAGTACTTGGAGCACTTCATCGACTATTCATTACATACTCGTATTAACACAATTACTAGAACAATAGTACAGGAATTATTATTTGCTTAAAAATAAATTTCACCAACTATTCATGACATGGAACTACTAAATATCGCAGCTCATTTCTTCTATATAATTTTATTAAAAAACACCAGAAACTACGATCTCAACATAAATAAATCGCTACCAGTAAAGTTGATTAGATTAGGTTAGAACCGCGACCCCAACAAAAATAAATCGCTAGGTTAGAACTGCGATCCCCAACTAAAATAAATCGCTACCGAAAAAGTAGGTTAGATTACGTTAGAACATCGACCCCAACAAAAATAAATCGCTACCAGGAATGTAGGTTAGATTAGAACTGCGACCCCAGCAAAAATAAATTTCATTCAAAAAGTATGAATGAAATAATAAAATATGATATATTTAAAAATACTCATTTTAATTATTCTAGGTAATGAATATTCAATGAAATGAAAAAATAGAAACATCGTCTTTTAACTGATTTTCGGTTAAAAATTTGTCGAAATTTTAAGGGAAAACACCAGTGGCGTAGCTAGGTGGACAAGGGCCCCGGTGCATAGAGAAAATAATCGGGCCCTCACCCCCTCTTTCCCCGTAGCTTGATTTTATATTGGCCTTCAAAAAAGATAGCTGGCAACCCTGGCCACGCTCAAACGTCAAAATCGACACAGCTGTTTTAAATTAATTAATTAATTATAATATTTAGTGTAATAAGCAATAAAAACATAAAAAACCGTGTAATATTTAACAATAAGTGTTCGCGTAAAAAAGTATAATCGTACAACCTGTACATCGCAAAGTAAAATCTCGGCGGCGGAGTAACGTCAGTGCAACGGACAAAGTTCAAATATGCGACGTTAAAAAGGGAAGTATTGTCTTCTATAAACCTAAATAAATAACATTAGGGTGTTAAATACTTATGAAATTAAATGCTTAAATTCATTAGCTCCTGATTAGTGTACGCATTGTTGAAAATCTGACAGTAATTTCTAACCTCGTACCTACTTCTGTTACGAACCGGTCAGCTGTTCACGCTAGCTATAAATACTGTCTTTATTACCTCTTTTCCACTGTTTCTTCATACAACTAAGATACTTCGTACTACCTGGTCTTGCTTACGTTCTCTCTTGTTCTCCTCACAACTACTTCGTATCTCACTTATTAACCACCTCACTTCACTGCTTTTTATGCTTGGTATATAGTTGCGTTGCGGTTAGTTTCAGGTGCGGTGGAGTCACTGTGGGTTACCTAAGCTCAAAATGTCCAGCTCAGTGTTGACTCGCAAGGCCACTGCACGTGAACTCGATATCAAACTGAACGCAGCTCTTAAAGAACTCAAGCAGTCTAAGGCGACGTGTGAGCAGCTACTTCGGGAACGTGACGATAGCGAATACGAGGTGCAGCAGATAGTGTCAAAGAACACCGAACTCAAACGCGGACTAGCCGACCTGGATGTGATGTACACAGATGTTGAAGAACAACGCGACCGACTGCTGGAGACAGTTTCCAAATTACAACAGTGCTGTGACGTTCACGAGCAAACACTTCAACGAGTAGATGAGCTTGAGTATGAGCTCGCCGCCTCCCACGAATTTGTTCGCCAACTACAGGAACAGATTGAACGCCGAGAAGCCGAGAACACCCAACGGCTATATGACGAAATAATGCCAGCACCAAACGTCTCCTCAACACGACCGGTAATAGGTTCTTCCAGGTCACCGGTTGTAATCGATTTGACCAAGGACACTTCTTTTGAGTCTAGACCAGTGCATTTTCAAAGTCATAATAAATTAAAAAAATATCTCAAGTTAAACAGGTTCATAAGAAGATCAAAAAGACTATATAAACAACATCTCAGTGTTCATAAAAATAAAATTTTATATAAAAATCGTGTAAATATCTTAAACGAGCTAAAAACATGTAATGAAAAATTACAACACAGTAGGTACGCTTATGTCACAGACACGTCCGGGCTGCGGGAAGAAATGAACCGATTAGAATGTTCCCTAAGGGACTTGACTAGCAAATACGAATTATGTCAAAATCAAATTAGTGAACACATTTTGGCCGCGACCGAGCTTGTTGATTTATGTACATTTAACGAAAAGCGCGTCAATTCTTTGTTAGCGCGCGACTGCGCATTGCAAACTGAACTACGTAATGATAATCAGTCCGTGTTACCCACCCGCAGCGCGGAATTCTGTGACATACCTACAGTTAATGATGGAAATATCTGTAAGAATGTTAATAAAACCCTAGTATTTTCTGATAGGATAGGAAAGGGATTGGGCAAATTATTGTATAATAATATATCAAACAGCTGTGTCATAAATAACTGTATGCCTAATGCCTCATTCAAACAAATAATTGAAAAAATTATGCTCACTCAGGTGACTAAGCAGTCAACCATTGTTTTAATGTTAAGTGACGGGTCCGACGTTAGGTATTCGGACATAAAAACTGGGTTCGATTCCCTATCAAAACTAGGTGTTAAAAACATTATTATAGGTGCGTTTCCCTATTCTGCTTCTCTAAACAAATCCAACAATAATTTATATCGTTTAAACAAATTATTGTTTAAGATGACGAGCCGTCATAGTGACGTTTTATTTTTTGACACTAATAATGTTATTAGTGACTACCGACTGACCCCCGACAAGCTTGCTAAATCCTTAGCATGTTTTATTAATTCCGTATTCGGAAATCACTCCCCCTCCCCCAGCCCCGTTAGGACGACACATTCAAGCGCGAATGTGTCTTTAAACTACCTACACCGACAATAGAGAAGCAAAGTAGTCTATCATTCCTACATCAAAATATAAATCGCTTCACTGGCAAAATATTAGATTTAGAATTACTCTGTGAAAAGTTAAACTTAGATATTATCTGCTTAACAGAAACCTGGCTAAAAAAAGATTCAATGCAATTTAATGTAAATAATTATGCAATAGCTAGCGCCTTCTGCAGAGAATCTGCAGCAGGTGGCGGGTCTATCATATTAGTGAAAAATGGTTTAAAGTTCAAAGAACGCAAAGACCTGTCCAGCCTTTCTGTTGAACGTGTATGCGAGATCGCTTCTGCGGAAACGGAACAGTATTTAATTTTATGTATATATAGACCACCAAACTCGAATATTACTTTGTTTATAAATACTATGGAAGATGTTCTAAGGAAATCAGTAACACGTAATAAAGCGCTGGTGGTTTGCGGGGACTTTAATATCGATATTTTATCACAATCCGTTGAAAAAGACCAGTTTATTTCTGTTTTAAAATCTTTTAATTTAAATTTCTTATTTAATGAACCCACCAGAGTCACGACCACTTCGACCACATGTATAGACAACATTTGCTTAACTTGTAAGTATTTAGAAAAAGCTGTAATCAGTGGAGTACGGTCGGATCACAAAGCTCAAACAGTGAAGTTACCTCGGGCTAGGGGCGGTGTTAATCAAACCATAGAAATTAGGCCGTTGAACAAACAAAGACTTGACCGTCTCAAAACAAACATCGCGCAAAAAGTAAACAATTTAAAAGTATGCACTAAAAACCCAAACGAAAATTTCAAAATATTGTTAAATACTGTATGCGAAGAATACGATAAAACGTGTAGTAAAAAACGTATTAAAATAGGAAACAAACTGTCATTCAATGAATGGGCTACGCCTGGAATACGTAGGAGTAGGGACGTCTTATATGATCTTTATGATAAGAAATCATGTACTACTGATGAACGTTTCCACCAGTATGTTAGGGATTATTCAAAATTATTCAAAATTATATGTAATAAAGTAAAAGCAGCCCATGTAACTAATAAAATTAAGTCCTCTAATGATAAAATTAAAACAGTTTGGAAAATTATAAATACTGAAACCGGTCGACGTAAGAACGCGGAATCCTCTATATCACTAAAGATTAACAACGTATTAGAAACGGACGCGGTTAAAGTAGCTAACGAGTTTAATACCTACTTCTCTAAAATCCCCATCGAAACGACAAAATGTCTCGCGTCTTCCTCAAAGCTAGCTGAATCGCTCTTAAAAGAAAATGTATCTATTCCAAACATAAGTAACTTTAAATTCACGCATGTCTCTCCCGGTGACATCATTAGGACTTTTAAATTATTGAAAGTAAAAAAAACGGAAGACTTGTGGGGCGTCTCAGTTAAGGTTCTACAGTCTATTTTAGATGTCGTTGCTCCAACTTTAGCTTTTATTTTCAATAGCTGCATAGATGAAGGTGTATTTCCAGATTTGATGAAATATAGTAAAGTAGTTCCTATTTTTAAATCAGGTGATAAAGATAATCCCTCTGATTATCGTCCGGTGTCCATCCTATCAGCGTTTAGCAAAATATTCGAAAAAATAATGCTGACGCAAATGATCTCGCATTTTAATACTCATAAAATCATGCATCCACAGCAGTTCGGATTCACAAAAGGCAGGTCTACTACAGACGCGGGTCATAGTTTAGTTAAATTCATTTTGCAAGCTTGGGAGGAATCACATGACGCTATAGGTGTATTCTGCGACCTCTCGAAAGCTTTTGATTGTGTGGATCATGATACTTTAATTTGTAAGTTAAATTTTTATGGCATTCGTGGCCTCGCTTTAGAACTCATTAAATCTTACCTCACACAAAGAAAGCAAAAGGTAGCGATTAACGGAGCGGTATCGGAAGAATCTGTGGTCGAAATGGGAGTGCCTCAAGGATCCATTCTTGCCCCATTCCTGTATCTTATTTATGTAAATGACCTAACTTATATGGTAAGCCAAAAGTCGGGTATCGTTATGTTTGCTGACGACACGTCTTTACTGTTCAAGGTTAGTAGAAAAGATACCGACTTCACTGAACCCAATGAAACCCTGTCCGTGATATCCGCATGGTTCGCTGCCAATAATTTGTTACTAAATCCTAAGAAAACCAAATGTATTAAATTCTCATTGATAAATTCATCTAACTCGAATTCAATTTCTAATATAAAGTTAAATGGGCAAACTATTGAATTTGTAAAATCAACAGTATTTTTAGGAATAACACTCGATTCTAAACTGCAGTGGGGACCTCATGTCACTGCAATCGCGGGTAGATTGAGCTCTGCTGCTTTTGCAGTTTGGAAAATACGGCAGCTAACCGATGTGGCGACGGCACGGTTGGTGTATTTTGCGTACTTTAATAGCATTATGTCGTACGGGCTTATTTTATGGGGATCTGCTGCAGACATCGAATCAATTTTTATCTTGCAAAAGAGAGCAGTTAGAGCAATTTATAATTTGAAGACGCGTGAATCTTTAAGATCATTTTTTAAGGAAACTGGTATCCTAACCCTGCCGTCGCTTTATGTTTTTGAAATAATCATGTACGTTAGGAAGAACATATGTGATTTTCCCACTAACGTCGATAAGCCAAAGGCTACTAGAAACACAGGGAAGCTTAAAGTACCATCTTACAGACTGGCTAAAACCAAAAAGTCGTTTTTGGGAAGTTGCATACGTTTTTATAATAAAATTCCAAAAAATATTACTGAAGAAACTGATACAAAATTTAAATCTACTGTCAAAAAGACATTAATATCTAAGGCTTATTATAAAGTAAACGATTATATCATGGACAGGGATATTTGGAAATAATTCCGATCCGCACTAGCGATCCCTTCAAATAGTGAACCTACTGTGTTAAAAATAAAATTGTGTTAAATACTTGTAATGTATAGTAGATAGATGTCATTTATAAATATTGTGAATCTGTTTTTTAAAAAAAAAAATACCTCGTTGAGTTTCTTGCCGGATTCTTCTCAACAGAGGTTTTTTTCCGAACCGGTGGTAGATTAAAAAATGACGTGTAAAAGTGCCCATTGCGGCCTATTTGCTGAATAAATGATTTGACTTTGACTTTGACTTTGACTTTGAAATAAAAGCTCGATCCTGCTCACAACATTTTTTTTGAACCCCCGACGCAAAAAGAGGGGTGTTATAAGTTTGACAGCTATGTGTGTCTATCTGTGGCACCGTAGCTCTTAAACGGGTGGACCGATTTGAATGCGGTTTTTTACTTGAACTCAGGTTTTCTAGCGATGGTACTTAGACATGTTCCATCAAAGTCGGTTCAGCCGTTTTTGAGATATTGTACTTTGAAGTGACAAAGTCAGGGGTTTTCCAACTTTTTGTTGGTTAGAATATCTTTTTTCAAGGCTTAGATTAGAAGGCCCCTGAGGTCCGGTGGCCTGGTGCACTGCATCACCACCTGGCCGTATGATAGCTACGCCACTGGAAAACACTAAAGCAACCAGTTAAAATTACGTGTGGTAAAGATAAAAGTCAAGTGGAAAAGAAAATTTTAGTCACTTGACAAAGTTTTGTATTTACCTCTGCTTCTGCTTCATCTCGTTCACTGAGATTGTCCGAATCACAACTTAATGTAAGCTGCTCCTGTTTGGTTAGTGGTGTTATTGTTGTATTACCTATTTGCATAGAGGATCTCCGTTCTGCAAAATAAAGAAACAGTAACATTACAATTATTAGTCAAACTATTACATTTCATCCAGTTCCTGATTGAGTGAGCCATTTCGCGAGGTAGCCACTTTGGCACGATTTTAAAATCAACAAACTGGTTCCTTATTCAATTAACTGCCTCGTGAAGTTTTTTGATATTTTTATAGGTCTAGGATTTTTTACGTGATGACAGATTCATCGACAGGTAAGCTAAGCAGCTGCGAATGTTCAAAACATACGACACAAGGGTGAAAAATAAAATTTCTACGTAACGTGAAATTGTTACGAAACTGAATCTAATACTACTTAAGCTCTCGTGAGACATCTAGAAAGATCGAAACTAGTCAAATCGTTCTCGACTTATAATCGTGAGTTGAAACGTTTAATCCATACTAATATTATAAATGCGAAAGTGTGTTTGTATGTTTGTGTGTTTGTATGTTTGTATGTTTGTCCCTCTTTCACGCCGTAACGGAGCGACGGATCAACGTGATTTTTGGCATAGAGATAGTTTATGGGCCCGAGAGTGACATAGGCTACTTTGTATCCCGGAAAAATGCATAGTTCCCGAGGGAACAGCGCGCGATAACCGAATTCCACGCGGGCGGCGCCGCGGGCAAAAGCTAGTTTAGTAATATTTTCTACTATTCCATACGAGTATTTATCAGTTATCTACGTAGCAATTTTGTTATGGTACACATTATTTGTTTTTCACCCTTAACTTTGAAGCCTTACCTCTCTTTTTGATTTCTTGCGGTGATACAGTGCGATTGTCAATCATGCTCCGGCAACCCTCTAAACTGGGAAAGCAAATTATCGCGACGAACCAGTGACAATTCTCATTAATAGGAACTACGATGAAGTCTTTGTCAAATATATTGACGTTTTTCGTCCACGTTTTGACTCTAGCGTGTCGCTTTTGGGCAGCTGTCAGATTACTGTCCCACTCATGTGGGTTTGAGCTTCGGTTAACTTTACTTGGTTTAGTGGTCAGCCTTTTATAAAAGAAAGTGCTAAATATGTGAGTCTTTTCTCTCTGACTGTGTGTTAGGACATCATGAACTAAATGTTTCAAATAAAAATCTATAATGACATCGTTCAAGAATTGGTCTTGAGCTAAGCACATGTAGTCTTCAGTATTTATTGGTATGCCTCCTTTGCCAGGCGGGTAAATTAGTATCTGCCGAATTTCTGCTGGGCCAGAACTAAAAAAAAAAAGAAATTGTTAAATCAACATACATTGTATAATAAGTAGTAACTACACAAAAATAATTTCCACTGATCTGAGTTTTTTTTATACCCCTAGCATTCATACAATTAAATCATCTAGTACAATGTATGCTACGCAGCGTGAGGTCATTATGTGTTGGTTTGTTGGGACAACCCTTAATTTTTGATTTAATTTTATTTTCATTATTTGGATAAATCAACTATTTCTTGTTGTTATTCTGTCCTGTGCGAGGGGACAAAAGTAGTACAGATTGTTTAATATAAAAAATGTTGTGTCACATTATACTAATATGTTTAAGATTACTAATTATAAGAGGGGTTTAAAAATTCCACAAAAATGCATGTTTGCCAAATTTTAATCCCATAAACTTACGGTTTAAAGAGTGTTTCGGGAGACCGTAACTATAGCAACGAGTGACAAGAAAAAGTTGATCAACCCATTTGTTGTTGTAGCTGTAATAGAAAGGCTCCATTCGTCAACCTTCGGGTACGGAACTCTAAAGAGATGGTAAATCAGTACAAATCATGTTAACTACAACAGCACCTGATATTTGATTCTAGATTGATGGAAATAATTATACCTCTTAGTCCCGGTGGCACTGGAAGCACTAGCAGATCTGGTAGTCATTTTAGACACACTACTGCCTTCCTTTGTACATGTTCTGACCAAGATTTCATTAGCCTCTCGAGCATTAAGTTCATCCATTGATTTACCAAATAATGCTTTGAATGCCATCTTTGCTTCATCTGATAAACACTCTGGCAGCAGCGTAATTCTTCTATGAGGATCTACCTTTGACATAGGGTTATAGTATGGACCTGAAAATAATTTATATGAAAGTTAGTAAAAATATGCACTAGCAGCCTCCTAATGCCCAAGTCAAAGTACTCCAGACCTAAAATATGAAAAATGTGGTTTCTTAGGTCCGGGGTCCTTTAAGTCCTTTATAAAGACTCTGGGTGTTAGAAGGTTATCCATAAGACAACATTAAACAACTTGAGGACATACCTGACTCATCTGTCATGTCTAGAACTTTTCTTATATACATTCCGCATTTGCTGACCGTATATAAAAATATTACAGGCACACCTTTTGAGAAATGTGCTAATATTCTGACAACTTCTTTTAACTGTATTTGCAGTGCAACATCACGATTCTCGTCTTTGAGTGAGGGAGCAACTATTTTGATTCCCTTAGTTGAGATGGTGACCTAATTAACAAAATAAGGATAAGGACTATTATAATACAAATTGATAGCAAGTTGTTTGTCTTTGAAAGTAGTCTGAGAAATTATTTAAATGCTAATTTTATTTGTTCCAATTAATGGTATCAATAATAAGTACAAAACAGAAATAACTAAAACAATTTGCCAAGAGCTTGTCTGCACTGAGGAAGGAGTCCATACAAATTTAAATTAAAAGCAAGCAAGATAATTCTCACCGAAAAGGGACTGCAAACCTGAGTATGTAATTTAATACTAATTGAACTAATAAAATAACTAATTTAATTATATACTATTTCTATTTTGTGTAAACAAAAACATCCTGACCAACATCTCACAAAGTGGTTCTAAATGTATAGGTATACATTGTGCAAAAACAATTTGTACTTAATATGTATTTATACAGACCTTCTCTTTTGGTGTGTATTTGTAGGATCCAATTCTGATGGTCCGGCAGGTGAGTGACGCAACCAAATCCTGCATTGTAGTCCTGTTCATGTCATCTCGACTACCATCTGTGGTTAATAAGAAAAAAAAATTTAGTCATGGTATGCTTGTTTCTGTGGTCTTCCTCATCAATTCCACTTCACCAATTGATGATTTCCTAAGGCAAATGCCAAGTTTCACAATGTTCGACAAGTTTCTTCAATGTCCCTGGGATCCACTTAAAGGTTGAACACGCCAAAACTTGGGCACACAAAAATTCATAAATAACAATTATAACAATAAATAATAACATTATGCTCTCCATATTTAATGTCAAATTTCATAAGCTTTAAAATAACATTTCGTATTTTAGTTAATGTCTGCACAGTAAGCCATGTATTGAAATTTCCTACGCACGCGGTACAAAGACTTCGCACGCTCTCATTAGGATAACTTTTCGTCGCCCAGGTACACATTTTTTGGGAGCTCAGAGACTGATTTTAATTCTCCGCCTTTCTTTTTCAAAATACTTTTCATAATACTCCAGTACTCTTCCACAGGCCGCAGGCAGTTCTGGACTATTTGGCAGGTTACATACTTTGGGTAACACCACAATCCCGTTTGAGTTGTAGCAATCCATTACTGTTTTTGCATAAAGGCAACTGGCTAAATCTGACCAAAACATGGGTGGTGAGTCGTGTTTTCTTATACACGGCAGGCAGCAAACGCTTCTGTAAACACTCTTTTAATAAATATCGACGTTTATGTCCATGTGCTGATAAACGAGCGACTTTTTTCCCCAAGCTGCATATTCCCTGCCAAAGAATATATATTTGGGAATTTAGATAATTTTTTTAATTTACAATGTTCAGGAGCTTCTCTTCGACTTTTACTGGTGTAAAACTCTTGCCCAGAAATTTGTTTAAAGTCCACTTTCATGTATGTCTCGTCGTCTATCACAACACACTTAAATTTCGTAAGGAAATTTTCATATAGTTTTCACAACCCTTACTTTGCCAATAACTTCTGTTTTGAGTCTCAATCTGGTGCGGACTGGGCTTTATATCTTCTTAGTCCTGCCCTATGTTTCATTTTTTGAACATAGGACTGAGATATTTTCACTTTTTAGCAACATCACGAAATGATATCTTATGATTTGAAGCAAAAATCTTTACAACATTTTCTTTCCTTTTTTTAATTCTTGACTCCTTGCAAGCCACCTCTTCCTGGCTTTCTATCTGTTGTCAAGCATTCATGGAATGTTTTTAATATGCAACATCTCTGTACGTAATATCTCTGAAGCGATGAATTGCATTTTCTACATGTTCATGCAGTGCAGGATAAATTTGCGTTGTTGATGTTGTTTGGTCAACATTTTGGCAACGAAAAAATAAAAGAAGAAAAAACTGTTGTCATATTATAGACTACTTCTTTGTGAATAAAAAATAGATAAAAAAATTTGTATATCTCCATTTTTTGCGTAAAAATAGCAATTTTTATTTGCCCTAGTTTTGCGTGTTCAACCTTTATCTGATCCTGATTTAGTGATAATAGAATCACCTCAAGAGTATATATTCATTTGGATAAAAAAAAATAGATCCACAATTGATAGGGAAGTCAGTGAAAATTCACAGTGGAACACAGAACCATCACTTTTTTAGGCCATCAAAAACTAATAAACATGTTTTTATCATATTATTTGTAGTCTAAAATAACATACTGGAGAATTAAGGATCAACTCTAATGTAATATAAAAAATTAACAGCAAGTTTATGGGTTAGCATTAATTATACTATCTAGGGATAAAGTAACTCAAAGAAAAAATTTAATTTTCAAAAGAAGAAAAAGGTTTAAATTTTTTTATAAAGATACTTTTTAAACAAAATTTCAATTGAATAAATAAGCAGATATTTTTAGGAGTAGAATTTGCTATCTCCAGTGTTAAGTTTAGTGTATTTTACCTACAACACTGTGCTAGAGAAATTCTGCCTAGTAGGTACCTATGTATAAGACAGAATTGCTCTATAGACAAGTAAGGTCAGTTTTAGGATCAATGTCGGCCAATATTGTTAAACTCTAGTATTCATCTGTATGAAAAGAAAAAACAGTATCAATACAGAAGTTAGATAAAATTTGTTGCAACTTATCCTTCCGGCTACATAAAATAAGCACACATAGACATTGAATTGCGGAGAACAGCATGCTTACACCTATTTGTCCTTCCATTGAGGTAATATTTATGTATCATTTTTTATTTACACAAGAGGTCCACAATTGTGTAAGTTATTGTTAGCCTATGTTACCATACAATAAAAAATTGTATTTTCCACTTTCCACAATATAGGCCAATTGGCACTTATATCCTTAGGATACTGTTACTGCTGCCTTTTACTCTTTTATCTTTCAATGAGACAATTTTTTTGCCCCAGACAGATCAAAAACAACAGTGTGGGCTTCTACAAACATAGACGAAGCACTCCATAACTGCAACAACAGTTGTGGAGGAATAGAATAATGACCTGAGAAATGAAAATGCTTGAAAATTCACCCTTCATTAGGATAAATTAAATTCATGTAACCTTTTTGAAAATTATATATTTAATGACTACTCTACGTTTCACTGCTATGTCTAGTACCTATATACCTATACTACTTATACATACATAGGATTACACAAATTGCACAACTCTGTACTACACCAAATGTAACATTTTTGTCAATAAATCTTAAAAAACTTCATCAGTCTCAGAAAATATTAACAGCTTATTTACCATTGGGATTCTGCATTGAAGATCGTTTCAATTCACCTTTATAACGATTCTTTCTATGGATTTCTTGTGCACTTCTTCCTAGATAAGATGACAATAGAAAAAGATTACTAAAGAAGATTTTCCTATGATGGCTAGATATAAACGATCAAGAATGTATTTAAGCATGAATTAGAGGTTTAGTCGGCACGGCAATGTGGGGATGCGACACAATAACTCTACATAAACGTATATTTCATTTGACGCGTTTGCATTGACTGCTTGCACAGATTGGCTATAATATATAAGTGCTTGTAATCTACAATTTACCTTTACTACGGCCGAATATATCCATTGTTATTTTAAATAATCGATGTTAAAATGAATTTACGTGCTATAAACTCATGACGTGCTCGCGAATTAACTGCGTGCGGCGGTGCGGCGACGATAGCGTTGACTTTGACGTTTCTCTCTAGAGATGGATCGCAACGCGCATTTAGTTTTTAAGCTAGCAACACAAAGCACCGAGTAGTGCTGCACTAAGGACAAATTATAATCGGTTTTTTTTACACAATCGGTACAATAATTAATTTCGAAACTTGATAATTAAACGAATAATAAATAAACACCGAAATTAATAAGCTGAATTTATAGAAGGTCGAACAGTCGAACTGTCAAAGAAGTGCCACTACTATGTACAAATACCTAACGGTTTATCAGCCCCAATGAGGGTTTTCACGGACGCGTAATATCGCTAGGTGGCGGTAGTATCGTGAGGTCCGTTTGACGTTTGCTCGTGATTGGTTAAAAAACTAAATGAGCCAATCGCAAGCAAACGTCAAACAGGCCACACGATACTAACACCATCTAGCGATATTTCACCTCTGTGAAGACCCTCATTAATTTTATAGTTCGTGTTAATTTTGCAAAGTATCCGTTTGAGTTTCGGCCATAAATCTTATTAGTATACAGTTGAAAATAGTATACAGGTAAATCTTATTAGTATACAGGTGCAGTGAGTGTATACACTTTTACTATTTTTTTTTCTTTTTTTTTTATGCGACTGGAAGGCAAACGAGCTAGTGGGTCTCCTGGTGGGAAGAGATCACCACCGCCCATAAACATCTGCGACACAAGGGGTATTGCAGATGCGTTGCCAACCTAGAGGCCTAAGTTGGAATACGGCTGATACGGGGGGGTTGGTATATGGGTGAAACATCATAAAATTTGAATCAAAATTAGTGTTTCATGCCCAGTAAACGCTGGACAATATGATGCATTAATCCATTTGTTGAAAATAGTCTGAAAAATTTTTTGAACAATGTATGGAAACCGAAAATTTTCATTATATTAATGCATTATTTTGTCCAGCATTATGAGCATGAATCACTAATTTCGATTCACGTGCAATGTTTCACCTGTATTTTTTGACATTTTCGTTTATGTGCCATAATAACGTAACCGTGAAAGAACAGTGACAATGTGATGTACTACCTACACGAGTGATCAAATTGATGACTGACCTTTTTTTTATTTTTGATTTTGACCCATTTGGATTGTTCAAATGATCAGATCAATACAAATGGGTCAGTTCAGTAGGAAGAAATCATAAACTATAAGATTTCGATTTTAGATTTTGTAAAAATTGCATTTTTTTTTTTATTCATACATTACCGGGTGTCTAACCTTGTCAAAATCTTTGTAAGCAATCTTACAAATTCTGCAAGTTTATTATTATACTCTATTTTTTTCTAACATGATTCAAATGACACAGGATGATTATGTAATTTGGTGAGACGGTATCTAATTTTTTATTTTTTCCAACAGTTTAAATCACATTAAAACTGCTAAATATACCAAATAAAGCTAAATATAGCTCTGGATAGAGATGTGGAAGTCAAGAGGAGAGGCCTTTGCCCAGCAGTGGGACACAGCTATAGGCTAAATATAATAATAAAACTGCTGATTGTTTGAATATCTGAACTCAAATTTGTCTGAAACCTAGATACCAAAATGACAGTCGGAAATGTCAAATAAGTATAAAAATAATGTGGCCAGTAGACATGGGTAATCTCAACTCCGCGAAGTGATCCGACTTACTAGTTTAGCATTATGCTTTTTTCGTTAGTTGTAAAATTGCATATGTGGGAGCGCATCGCCCCCCCGCGAGTTTTGACAGAAAAAATGATTAGCAAACTGTGAGCGATACCCTCTCCGTTCCAGCTAAATACTCAAAGGCTAAAAGTAATCTTTGTCATAATCACCTTACCTGTTAATTTACTTAACCAACCAAATTATGGTGAACCAATATTTGTAGAAAGAACAACTGAATGGGACAATTGAATGAAATATTTAAAAGTACAAAGTACTAACCATCCATATGATGATCCATGCTATTATCTGTCATGTCTCCTTCAATTTCGCTCAACGAAGGCTCCTTCATTAGAATGGAATGTTCATGCTAAAATAATAACATACTTTGAATATTTGGATATTATGAATAACAACAAAAAAACATTAAATTTAATTTGGTTGAATTTAAATCAAAAAATACTAGCTATAATACTAGTGAAAAATAGGCTGGAAGGGCTTACCTGATTACTGAGAAGAGAACTGTTGGAGTCTTCTTCATCAGAGCTCAAAGTCAGAATGACAGGTTCTGGGTCAGGTTGTTTTCCTCTTGGCTTTCTCACTCTAGGTGGTTTTTTGTCTTGTACAGGCTGAATAGAAAATTAAATTGGATTTTGTTTATGAAACCTACTATAAAGTAATAGTTATTTGTGATACGAGGTCGATAAGTAAGGTTTCACAAATGACTTGACGAGTGATAAACCCGAGCCGCAAGGCGAGGGTTTTCATCATCACGAATTTGTAAAACCTTGCTAACCGTACAATGCGTTTTTCAATAAATTTGTGAGAAAATAGGCAGTTAATACCACAATATATATTTCTAGATATAAGTCGATATTTATTATTTTTGTCATTTAAATTCTTTGCTTGTAAACTTTTAAAATGGAGAATTTAAAAAAAAATCGCACTAAAAATTAATATGCGGAATATGCGGTAAAATGAATACATCATTTGGAAGTGAATTTTTCGAGCAAATGTATTGAAATAAAAACGCTTTGTTGCAAGGTTGTATATTCCAGATTTTCATTTGGATTACATATATCCAATTCACCCATCCCCAAAACATCACTAGGAATATTTCTTACCGTTTTGTTATTTAAATTCTTCACTGTGCTCTTCAATAAATTTAGTTTAATGCCATCGCTACAAGAACTAAAACAAAATATTCATTAGTAAAACCTCGACAAAAGCTTTAAGATTTTTACACGTAGATTTCTATTGAAAATGCAGTAGGTATTTCAATATCAACTGTACTCACTTTTGTTTTTCTAATATTAGTTTTTCAGGATCTTTCTTCTTTTGTTCTACTTTTTTACTTGCTATTGGTACGCTTTTGGGTTCTTCCGTAAATACTCGTTTACATCTGCAAAAGTATATACATTTAGTAAAAAAAACTATTGTGATAAAATTACATAAAATGAGAGGCCGTTTTAGTTCAGCTAGTTATGATCTATTGATTGACCAATAATCAGCAGATGCTTTCTTTAATATTAAGTCTTAAATAAAATAAAGATGTTAGTTAACCTTTGACAGCGACTGAAGTCAAAGCCTGTATAACCACAGGACTTGCAGAGTGCTAACATGCCGTCAACATAGCGCGGCGGGGGCGACCGCGCGGGAGATTCGGGACTGTTGCTTGCTGTAAAAACCGAAAACTGAAATTAATCCGTCCCATTCAATATTCCCACGGACAATGCCTCTAATAGTCTAAATGACTCAAGATCAGCTTGCCAGTAGCGAAAATGTACAATATGTACAATTTTTTTTCAAAAAATCGTCTTAGTGTGCACTTTTAGAAAAGTTGAATAATCATTAAATTTGGCTCACAATTTTCAGGACACGGAGCCTTTTCGGGAGTAGACATTTCGCTGCCCTGAGGTTGCGATGAGACCGTTGGTGAACTTCTACTGCTTATATCGCCTACCAGCATCTGTATCATTGTTGAAATATTAGCTTGGAATTCAGTAATAAAGCAAAGTATTTCCATTTTTTCAGTATAAATATGTATTCCACTAACAAGAAATTTCAACAAACTAGTAATATTTAAATATTTGTTAAAATAAGTAGCTTTGACTCACCGGATGGTTATCCAGTAAATCTTCAATTCTTGTAGTTGACCCAACCGACACAAAGTAGTCTATTTCGCTACTAGTATTTTGCATACATTGTATGTGAGTATCTTCAGAGAAAGGAACATTAACCTGGGCAAAATAAGTTGATTGTACTACTCATTACACACATTCAGTAAATTATTTAGCATTTACAGTTCGTAAAAAAATATATTAAATACCTGCTCAAGAACTTCTTGTAGCGTACAACTTTCTTTAGGCAACGTGAACGTAATAAGTCTTTGTTCACCATTTTGGAGGAAAATTAACATTTTAGCCGATTGTGGTTCTGACGATTGCTCCGAGGATCCACTTTGCGGGTCATTGTTATCTGTACATGCGAAAATTATTGTATTAATATGTAAACTTTAATGAATACTACTTCAGTGCCACATAAATAAATACAGAACTTCCTACAACTGCACTATCATAGCCTTACAAGAATATAATGCAAGAAGCGTTCGACTGCCTGGGATAGTAGTACAGTCAGCATTAAATTAGCTATGGTACTTTTCCGTTTCACAGCCACACAAACTAAACGCCTTGCAGGATTGTCAATGCGACAGAGTAAAAAAGTGATCCGCTTTTGATGCTGACTGTACACAAATGACGACTTGTTTGTTTATGAGGGGTCTTTAACTGCCACGCTATCTCTTTGTGGAGTCTTTAGTCCGGTACCAGTAGGTAAATTATGATCACGATTTGATAGATTTTTCATACCATGTTGTGGTGCTTGTTGTGACTGCATGGGGGGTACCCTCTGCACAGGCCGTTGCTGCTCTTTACTTCTCACTAATGTTTGTCGTCCATTATCCCTGTAGAGAAACAGTTGTGTAAAACTTGTATAAACATTCAAATTAAATCTCGCAAGTCTCTCTCTTTTGAGTTGTATGATGTGTGTTACACAGGTGTGTATTGACAAGAATCAGTAGTTCACACCTCTGTAATATCTATTACGAAAGATATTTAAAAAACTATAGGCAAACCGCTTAACTGAGTCCTCGCCTGCGCGGTACAGGGGCGCGGGGGTAGGACGAGAAAGGGGAGTGAAGGCGGTGCGGGCGGCGAGCGTGAATAACGAGATACACAAGTGGCGAAACGTGCACTAGACAGTTCTAAAGATATGTGACGTCATGTTGGTTAACGAATGGTTTTTTTCTGATTGCGGCAGAAGGAGGGTTTTGAGTTATAGTTAAAACTAATTTTCTTGACCGAATCGAGTAAGGTACTGGTAGGAAGTTCCGGACAAGATAAAGAATTTGGACTATACGACACAATACTACAATAATATGTACCTATGTCTATTTTTTGAAAGTCGTTTTTTTTCATTCAACTTAAAATTGCTGTTTTTTTTTCTAAAGTATTCGTATACGTTAAAAACCATTTGTTTGCACTGACTATTAATTTTATGTCCGAGGATATATCGACTCATCTTATCTCGTGTGTACCTCTCACAAAGCGTCCGTAGCCATTAGCACTTGCGATCGCTAGCCGCGGAGCGACCGGTATGAGCTGTGCGCTAAGAAGCGCCTGCCGCTCGCACCTCTTTCACTCCCCTTTCTCGTCCTACCCCCGCGCCCCTGTACCGCGCAGGCGAGGACTCAGTTAGGCGGTTTATCTATAGATCATGAACGATTAAGATGTCCGTTCGTTTTATTATGACACATAAACAAGAACTCCTACCTAGGCTGTTGTGGTTGCGGTTGCTGACCCGGCATACGTATCGGCGGCTGATGGATCCGTTTGTATTCCGCTAGTGTAATCCTCTGTCCATTCTTCAGCGTCAGCACTTGCCGTTCGTCTTCAAGCGAGTCCGTATCCATCAAAACTTGATTTAAATTCTGTTGTTGGTGTTGTTGATGCTGGTCATACGGCACTTGCTGTTGATACGCCAGCTGGGGACTGAAGGCCATCTGCTGATGCTGAGCTACGGATGTTTGCGGTCGTATCGAAGGCGATGGAGAATGAAACTGCTGTTGCACGCTCATAGTGGGCTCGTTGACCGTGTGTTTAGTTAGTATAGCAGCCGTAATACTTTCTTCTAGGTCGTCCATATCATTGGCGTTGTTCGGTTGTACAACAACTTTTTTAGCCTGTGCTTGAGCTTGTTGCGGGTGCGGGGATGATCTTTGCGGTATCACAGTGAGGGTGTTTTGTTGAGGTAAGGGTGGGTTTGGGTTCGCCGGTTGCACAGCGTTATGGTGCATGATAGTCTGGTTGCCTTGCGTCACAATGGTTCCTTGTTGAGTTATTATGCGAGTGGGTGTGCCGAGAGCCTGGTTCTGTTGATTTAGTAGGATCTGTTGCTGTAAACACAGAAAAAGAAATGATAAAGCCACCAATCACTCAGAAATAACAGTAGTGGGTACATCCGACATATTTGGATTACACCTGGTTCGTTGTTTTCATAAAATCAGCAGCCATTTGCTTTTTCAACATCAATAAAATTTAAAACTATTATAAAACGAACAATTCTTTCAATGAAAAATGCGGTTAGACATTATATTTCTTTATTTTTGTTTGTTTACAAACGAAAGAGTCACGGATTGTTGTACTATCTTACATCAAATGAATAGACTTTAGTGCTGCATGCTGCATTAATTCGCGGGTCCGCTCGGCTGACGAACGAATGGTCGATCCAGCGAGGCTAACATTACTTTCATGTCATTCAGCTGAATTGACTCTTTGCTGACTGTGTATATTTTACTGTTATGTTATCTAGCTGAAATGGTCCTTTGGCGAAAAGGGAAATTCGAGAGTAACCTGCTGGGTTTTCTCAATTGCGTGAAAGCTAATCGCTCCCAGGTTAGCAGTAGGGACATTCATGAGTATGCTGGGTAATAATATTGAGGATACTCCAGCAGCACTGAATACCTAACCACAAAACAAATATCGCGATCGAGCAACGCACACATAGACACTGGTCACGGACATGATATCTCGTACCAGTTGGGACCGGTGCGAGCGCGAGTGCCATCCTCTTGAGACACGCGTCTGTGAACTTTTTTGTGCAATAATGGAGCAACAAAAAAAAGTTATTATAACTGTTCAGTGGACGGTTGCTTAAATTCAACATTAAACGATGAATTGTCGTTTTTTAAGCTACCAGTGGTAACAATGACATTAAAATTAAAATACTTTAATTATTATTCATTTATATTTCCATTCTTTCCGTTTCATTCTCAGCAATAAATCAAACAACTAGAATTAACTAGATACGAGTGCCACTACCACGATAGTTTTTTGTGCATAAGTCATAGTTGACAACCCTAGAGCGACCGCCGAGCGTAGGTATGAAAATTGAAGTACATACATGTGATTGAGTTCTGTACCTATCTGTCTTGTGACCTAACTCTCCCCGCTGCCAGTGCAGGGCATGTGCCACACTTTCGAAAAGATCGAAACTAGTCGTATCGTTTCCGGACTTAATATACACCAGTTGGACCATTTTAATTATTAGTTTCATTTATTACCTGTTGCGTGGATAGCTTGAGTTGGTTGAACTGTTGCTGATGTACTTGCTGACTAAGCACCTGTTGCCCAACCAGTTGGCCGACGTGCGGTGGCAGTTGATGCTGCTGGTGTTGTTGCTGCTGAAATTACAATCATGATATGCAGTAGAGTTTTAGGAATTTGGTACCAGAAAAATTACCCAATCGGGTGTTATATGTATCGACGCACGTGGGTCCAAAGAAGAGTTCCGTTCAGGTATAGTACAGGTTCACAATACAAGCAGGAATGTAAAAGCGAAGGATTTTTTTTTTATTAAATAAAGAATTTCGTGTGCGCCGGACGGGAGTAAACCCCAGAGGCGCAGTTCTCCTAGCAATAGGAACCACGGGTACTAAACAACTATACCAAGGGCCTAACTATACCAGTAAATGCTTGTCGAAAATTTCATTACCTATTGACAATGATGCCAAACGGATACTCGGCAAAACCTCGAAGCAAAGTCAGTCGTTTCGCTTGAATGCTCGTTAAAACGCATCCGTCTATTTTGTGACCCTTTACCTGTATTGTAACATTCTCTAGAATACCCATAACAACTGAACCCTCAAGTTCATCAGCACCTTTAGGTACTATAGTGGCGCCATTATCATTTGAGCTCTGGAGCCATAAAACCATAATTAGAACCTTTCGCTCGCGTTTGGGAGATTATCGGATCTCTCACTTGCACGAGATCCATAACCTGTCAAGAGCGTTCGAAACATGGTTTTATGGCTCTTGTCTAGAGCTGATGATAAGCCCGCTCTACACTCGCGCCGCGAAGTCGCTCCGTGAATCCGCGGCGTGAATTTACGCAGCAGTTCGCCCACAACTGTGTCCCTCCACACTCACGAAGCTTCGCAGTGTTGTTCGCAACTTCAATGAAAATGTCTTGTACGCTACTGCGATAAAACAGCGAGTGTAGCTGCGTTCGCATTCGCGCGCCGCGTACCCTTTGTCGCGGGCCAAAAAACCGCCACCGGACGGGAAACGCCGCGAACCGCGAGCGCGAAGGCGTGAACAACATCTACACTCGCGTTTCGCGCTTTCGCGGGCGTTCGCGGCGCGGGCTTTAGATTAGTATATATGCAGGTTTACCTGTAACAGCGGGGTACGGGGTCGCGGCGGGCGGTGCTGCGTCTGCGACGCGTGCGGGTTGAGGACGCGCGGAGAGGCGGGGCGCGCGGGGCGCGGCGCCCGAGCGTTGGCCACGCCCGCGCGGACGTTCGCTTGGTTCACCGCCGCATTGCCCTGCGGTGCGTTCTAGTTTATTGGTAGTAAAAAAAAAAAGTTTAAAAATACCATTCCACAAAAAAAAAACAAGTAAGGTAATTTAATGAATAGTAATGATACCCTACATCCCTGCTTGCATTTTTTAAACTATTTGTATTGTATAAATTGAAAATAATAGGGAATATTACTGCAATGTTCTGCAGTCAGAATACAGCATTAGTACAAACAGTTAAACAGTTTTTTGAATGTCTTATGTCTTTTAAATTTTCTAATTTCATTCGAAATATAAAATAATGTTCTGTGTGTCATCTAAAACTGTATTTGCATGCATTTAAGTATGTTTTTATCGTAAATAAATAATTGATTGATTGAAATGTCCATAGAATGACATAATCATATTATTTCAATTAAATTTTTGGAAATATTGATGTAAACATCACGTTTGTTGTTGTTGTTTTTAAATAAATATGGTCTGTTATTTATTATTATTATTATTATTGGAGGACCATTTTTCCAGTGTCTAGTAATGGTAATGGTGGATGTACTTGGACAGTTATAATGGAATCTGTAATGTAGTAACTCTTACGTAATTAGTGGTGATGTTATAACGACAAGAAAGAACCAACTACTTAATAATATTTCCGATTTAGATAGTATTTATTTTCACAAAAAATACTGCTGAATGACGATACGTGAACACAGTTCCGTTCCTTTCTAGGATGCAAGCAAGACGCACACTAGCGTCAAATGACGATGCACACGGTAGACAGTAGACCAAAGTCTTATTTTGCTATAGTTGGCAATCCAAAAAGTAATTTATTTAATTGCTGCCGTAGACATTTTCAACGCCAGAGCGGGTTTAGGGGCAAGAACCCAGATAGCTAAGTCTGGAATGTTTCTTTTACGAATAATTTCCCCGGCCTGCTGTTCATTACAAGCTTCTTTGAAAGTTCAACATACATTGTTATAATAAGACGTTAGAAATGCCATTTGTGTTGTACTTATTGTATCACTCTTTAATGTACATGATTACATGAAACTCATGAAATAAACTGATAACAAAAGAAAGAGATTCAACCGACTAAGCCTAACGAGGATTTGACGCTCAACTTTTAGGGCCTGTTTCACCACTTGTCGGCTAACTAAATGCCAGAGATTCGATTTGTGGCATTCGAACATGGAGGATGTGGAACAATGTTTAATTTTGCTATTTCTGTTTCTTTGGCTAGTTGAAGTATAATTTTGATAGTGTTTTATGCGGCGATTAACCTTAACAGTGAACAGTGATCACAATATTCAATATTGCTCTCGTGTCTGACATTTTTTAATGCGCAAGTTGTCTCCACGTGGTTTCTGGAATTTTGCTATCAAGTTGCAAAAACTACAATCACCGTACAACGTTGCCTCTCGAAAGAGAATACTTTGACATTGGCGAAATTGTCTTATTAATTAGGACAGAAGCCATATTTAAAAAAAAAAAAAAAAAGAAGAACTAAATGCCAGATGAAAGTAATGCCGTCTTTCTTTATTCGGACAAAACAAACAGACACAACATCACTGATAAGCGGCACTTAAAGTTAGTGGACAAGTGGTGAAACAGGCCCTTAATCTACGTATTAATCCTTATAATCCTTTAATACATTTTAACTTTCTTTTTATTTTCCATCGTGGCACGAAAATGTTTTCTTTCTTTCTAATATTTGCACTTGCATGAATCGACTTGTAAACAACTCTTTATTGCAGCATCGCAATAGGAGTAACAGTATCATTAATTAATATACCTGCTGATGCTGAGGGTTAAGTAGTCTCGCAGGAACCTGCAACGGGGGCCCCGCCATCGGAGGCCTAATGGCAGGCCGTCGAGGCCTCACCGTCCGTACCGGGGCCCGGACAAGCGTAACCCCTCCCGGGCTGCTGAGCGCCTGATTCAACAGTTTCGGCGGCGCTTGACGGGTTGGCGTACCCTATGAATAAAGTTTCATGTTTAATTGGCATATTCACAGTTCAATTATAGAATTACATCGAAATTGGGACAATTCTGCTGTAATATAACACAAGACACTAACATTGTCACAGAATTTGTTCGACATTTAGGTGTGTGGGTAGTTCGAAAAATTCGCGAAAATTAATGACACTGACACTTGCTTTAGTCTGTTTGCGACCCAAGACTTTGTTGTAGTGTTAAAAAAAATATTTTATCTACTCTCGCATCGTAATATTCGAATTATAAAATTCAAAACGAGTTTATATTTACATACTTTTTAAACACAATACCGAAATATTAAAAAAAAAATCACATTATAACACTTCTCTTCTAACGAAATAATGTTATAATATAATTTTTAAAAACCATTACGATACAGGGCAAATCCAAAAAGTTTATATCAACAAGTTTTGATTCCAATATTCACTTGTCTGTGGCAGTGCCCGCTTTAGCGCATGCGCGCACATGCGCAGTGATGTACTGGGTTTTACCGCCATTCCGTTCATAGGTTGTTATTTTGTTGTACGAATTTTCGTGAGAAAATTTTGTTTTTGCTCAAAAATGTCTGATATCAGTGAATGCGAAGAAGATTTGACTCCGCCCGATATTTTAGATGCGGCGAAGGAAATTACTCATAATTTACTAGCAAAGTGAAGGTCCTAGTATAAGTTCTGGTTGCAATGCAGGTAATTCTCACCAGCAGGTAATGGTTCTTGAACACATGATAGAGGATTTAATATATGAACGTAGATAAAATATTGTATGCAACTGTACGCAATTAGGCCTTATAACACTCGTGTGACCCTTTTATGAAACTCGGCTACGCCTCGTTTCATGAAACCACACTCGTGTTATATGGACCCCTATTGCGATACAGTTGCATAAATAGCTATTATTACACTAAACATATTATGCTAATCTATGTAAATAGGTACAGGTTCATTCATCAGTTTCGCCATAGAATTATGTATATTCGAAAAATAGTTCACTCGCGTTTAAATTGAGATGGAATAACTCTCGTAGAGTTGATTATAATGTATGTTTAATACACTTTTTTTTTCTTCTATGGCCAAGTGCGATGCTAAAGCCACTTTCATTGGAGGTTAGCAGCGCGACAGAGCAACGGCGACAACGTGCTTAGCGCATCCTAATGTGAAACTGGTCTGAGATAAACCTTTTGTAGCGCTATCGTCATCACATCACAGGATGGTTAATAGGTTGAACAGGTTTGATTCAGAAAAATTACCGCACACGAATAAAATGTACTTATAAGAGAGTGAGAGAGAGAGGGAGTTTTGTACAAAGATAAACAAGTTATCTCCATACTATACTCGATTTATTTTAACATTTGAAACTTAACGGTGAAATTTGCACCCGTTTTTAGGGTTCCGGAGCCAAAATGGCAAAAACGGAACCCTTATAGTTTCGCCATGTCTGTCTGTCTGTCTGTCTGTCCGTCTGTCTGTCTGTCCGTCCGCGGCTTTGCTCAGCGACTATCAATGCTAGAAAGCTGTAATTTTGCACGAATATATAAGTAAACTATGCCGACAAAATAGTACATTTAAAAATTCAAAAACAATTTTTTTTAGGGTACCTCCCATAGACGTAAAGTGGCGGTGATTTTTTTTTTCTTTTCCAACCCTATAGTGTGGGGTATCGTTGGATAGGTATTTTAAAACCATTAGGGGTTTGCTAAAACGATTTTTCGATTCAGTCATTTGTTTGCGAAATATTCAACTTTAAAGTGCAAATTTTCATTAAAATCGAGCGTCCCCCCCCCTCTAAAATCTAAACCGGTGGGTGGAAAAATTTGAAAAAATTCAGGATGGTAGTCAGTATATCAAACTTCCAAGGAAAACTATAACGGCTAAGTTTGCTTCAGAATTATTAGTAGTTTATGAGTAAATAGCAGCGTAAGGTATAAAATATACCTAAACTTGGAAGATTCCGTTTATAATACGAAATCCTTAGAAAAATATTACTTAATTTTTTCGTAATGGCTACGGAACCCTATTTTGGGCGTGTCCGACACGCTCTTGGCCGGTTTTTAAATGAAACAACGGAACTATTAAAAATTGTGTTAGCTTCTATACTAAAAATATAATAAATACCACTAATAAATGATGTAGGCATTTTTAGTCAATTTGTGTTCGAAATACCGAGAAATGTGTCTTACAATTTGACCGTTAATTCAATTCTTAAATTAAATGGAGTATAAATAGTTTAATAAGGATAATAATTAATACAATAAGCAATCTACTCACAGCTTGATTAATATATGCCGCATGCATAACAACTTGCTGATGCTGTATTTGTTGCGCAGGTACATGCTGTTGGTGTTGCTGTTGTTGTTGCTGCAAGTGTTGCAGCTGTTGTTGCTGCAACTGTTGCATGTGGATATTGTGCTGATGCTGTTGTTGCAAGTGTTGGATGAGCTGCGATGGTGTCCGCGGCAGTTGGGGCTGAGGTTGCTGCTGCTGTTGTTGTTGCTGCTGCTGCTGCTGCTGTTGTTGTTGTTGCTGCTGCTGCTGCTGCTGCGGCTGCTGTGAACAAATAAATATTTATATACCTACTAGCCCTGTTCGCGTGAAACATTAGGCCCTGTTTACATTATTCCAGTAGCATGACACTGTGGTGCTCGATCCATCTCTTGTTGTTGTCGTGATTAGCTTTGTTGCCCCGCAATGTCACGCTACCAGAATATTGTGAACTGGGCCTTAAGTTAAACTCTTGAAGTTCTAATACTTATCTTACCACATATTATTACCACTAAATATTTATACCTATTTAGAACTAAAAGATAAATTTTTAGTTACAACCAAGAAAAGACTTCAAGCTGGCCGGTGGTAGTAACAAGGAGAGGAGTGGATGGAATATAGGACTGGGATAAATCTCCCGAAATACGAATACTCTATTTACTTAAGGAATAAGAGGTCCAGCATTGGGACTATCGATTGGAGGATGAGGCGCAGAAAAGAAAAGGGCACGACAGGAACAGTTCAGCGGACAGGACTTATACTTTATTTTTTTAGCATTAGTAAGGAGGTAAGCGATCTTGACGTGTATTTTTATTGAAACATTTAAAAAATAAATCACAGCAAATAATAATATCGTCACTACTTTTAAAAATACACGTATCTCAAGATAGATAATTTTCTGAGTAAACTTTATGAACATTTCAATTTTGTCGACTTGTTTTAGATACGAGATCTTTTCAAAGTAGTGACGATATGTAACAATTAGTAAGGACATATGATCATTTACATGCTTTTGGTATCATAAGTAATAGAAACTATTTTTTTAAACGTTTTTCAATAAAAAGCCTCGTCAAGATTGTTTACCTTATTTCTAATGCTAAAAAAACGAAGTATAGTAGGACCTGGATGGAAGTGTGACCAGGATGCTCAGGCATGCATCATTGTGCCCTTATGTCTTACAGGAGGTGCATGTTGCTGCGGCGGCTGAGGTGGCGGCTGCGGCGGCGGCTGCTGGGCCGGATGGATGACAGTCGGCTGAGATAGCACATGCGCCGGAGTCACCAGCTGGGAACACAGTTACACCTTAGATTGCCACCTTCTGTATTGCTAAACGGGCGTAATAATGTGGATGACGAATGACATAACACCTACAGGAAACCCTAGAATATGAGATATATCGCTATGTTATGACGTCTAAAACACCACCAGCTGATTTATAATTAGTAAACATAAAAAAAACAGCGATAAAACTAAACCACTCGAGTTGGAAAATTGTCAGATAATTTTCAGTCAAATGACGTGTAAACTCAACGTTAGTTCAACCAATTTAAGTGTTGATTTGGCTTGTTTATTTGTGTAATAGAAAGTGATAGATTAACACGTTCACTGTCCAATGTATCTATTCGGATACCAAAATATTGTGATCGCATTATCAAGAATCGAAAAAATCAGTGCCAGTACAAAGCGTCAGTAACTATGCATTGGTCTAAGTATCCAAATAGATGTCAGTACACAAACACATAGCCTAAAATTACAAAAGACAGTAAAAATAAACAAAAGAATTAATACAGAAATCGAGGAGTAAATTTCACGATATGTATGGAGGACATGGAAAATGTTGATACTATCTGCTTTCAAAGCATATATACTAAATTAATATATGAATGAGAATTTCAAGTATCTAAATAACGTTTAGAAGAAAAAGAGCTAAGCGTGGTACAGGCCACAAATATTATGAGTTACACAGTAACAAGTTACATTTGTATTCATTTCCGTAACTTTGTTTACTAATTACGACAAGTTTTCTCTACACCACGAATACGCCGGCAAATGACGTAAAGCAGCGACATTAATCATTTAGTAAGACCCTGAATTTAAATCTAGATTATTATTGCAATAATTTGAGTAAAAATAATAATCAAACTTATTTAATGGAGAAGATACTATAATACATGGACAAACTAACTATTTTACACATGCAGGACATAATATATTAAAATTTATTGAAGATTACTTAGCTGTTGCCCACGCACGCGACTTCGTCTGCGAAGTATTCGTTTACACTATCCCACGAGAGTCATGTAATTTTCCAAAACAAAACCATCCTTTCTCAGAACTTTAACTATCTCCATACCTAATTGCATCTAAATTGGTTCAGCGGTTTAAGCGTGAAGATGTAACATACAGATTTTGCATTTATAATATTAATAAACTGGGAAACTAAACACAGAATGATCGTTAACTTTGTGTATGAACATGTGAAAAGGTGCAAAATAGATTAATGAAGTGTCGGCGACTTTTAAAAATTTGGTATCATTAGCCAAATAAGTGGTCTATCAATTTTATACAAGTTCCTTTCAAATAAATATGTCGCTAAAGTCGACCTTTCAAATTGATTCGATTTGTGGCATTCGAACATGACGGATGTAGACAATATCTAATTTTGCTATTTCTGTTTCTTTGGCTAGTTGAAGTATAATTTTGATAGTGTTTTATGCGGCGGTTAACCTTAACAGTGAACAGTGATCGCATAATTCTATATTGTTCTCGTGTCTGACATTTTTTAATGCGCAAGTTGTCTCCACGTGGTTTCTGGAATTTTACTATCAAGTTACAAAAACTACAATCACCGTACAACGTTGCCTCTCAATGAGAATACCAAGACACTGGCGAAATTGTCCTATTAATTAGAACAGAAAAGCCATATTTTAAAAGAGAAGAAGACCTTTCAAATTGGCAGACACGTCTATTGGCATTATTGGTTTATGAGATGCAAACGATTATCAACTTTAGGGTGGTAGACTACATATTTGGCTGATGGTACATGGGAGAACAGTAGTGCAAGAGTGTAACCATATCATAGGTGAACATTTTATGCATATGTAGTGGTGATCTAATTACACCATTGCTCATGAAAAAATTACCAGTACACATTCATATCTTATTTTCAATTAAAGTACATTATTTACTTTAAAAAAAATTCATCATCCGATCCTAATTAACGACAAAAGACACCATGAACAAGCAAAGCACTTTCTTACATCAGAGAAGAAATGCAATAAATGCACTACTAAAATGCATTAACTACTTAATAAAACCAAAGTATCCATTTAATTCTATCACAGTACCAATATATGTTACAATATTTTACACAAAAAAGAAAGACAAGAAAATGACACTCGTGTCAAATCAAAGAACTACTGAAACTTCACTTTTACAGCATCAGCATACAAATAATTCCAATAGTTTCATGATGTCTCAGTTTCATGAAATAAATAATAATAATAATTTTACTATGCAAATACAAATTATTAATAGAATTAAAATAAAGATTAATTACAGTTTGCATTAAATTTCAGTCTTATCATTCAATTCAACTTGCTAAATGATTTTATTATTCACATTTATTTCAATTATTAAGCTGTTAAAGAAATGACAAATTTCAGTCTTATCATTTAATTAAACTTGCTAAATGATTTTATTATTCACGTTTATTTGAATTATTAAGCTGTTAAAAGAAATTACAAAAGTTTTAAAAATTACGATTTTGCTATCTTTTTGTTCAAGATAATAAGATAGGTACCTTAAACACTTTGTTGAATTGATAGTAATAATTATACACATGGAAAATATATTATGACAAACATTGAAGCAAATCTAAATTTTTTTTATTTATCCCCAGAGACATTATGTAGGCTTGATTTTGGTTAGTTGTGAATCCTACAAAATGCTGTTAACAATTATGTTATTCCAAGCCCTCTGCAACCAATTTAAATATGTATCATTTTATTTACAGAAGCATCCTTGAAAAAAGCTTTTTATGTTATTTACAAATGCATCAAAAACTAAATTATAATAACATAAATTATATCAATATTTCAATTTCAATTGATCAAAAAAATAGAAGATAACATAAGATCATGCTAAGCTGGGACTATATCTAGTATTGCGTTTATTTTGTATCTACTTGGAGTACAGGTCTTGTTAAGAGGTCTTAAATATGGCCTATGAAATGCACAAGTACTGAACAACATACATGTTGCGGATGTTGGGTAGAAGACTGTTGCATCATAGATGCATCAATGATTTGCTGAGCCTGTTGCAACACAACCTGAGCATCCACTGGTAAATCGGATGTGTAGTAAACCTACAAATAAATTGTATATAAACACACAACTTGTATTTTATATATTCTTTAATTATCCCAGTTATCAAGATCATATTTCATGTAAATCCAAAGAAGTTTGAAATAGAGGGTTGATGTAAAGTCAAAATTAGATCAGATTATTGTTATTGCATTCCAGCAATCCAAACTTTTTGATAAATAATAAAGCTTTGAAATCACCATGGCATACAAGCACAATTATTTTTACATAGTTCTATTATTTAATGAAATCCAGGAATAAAATTTTGTAGTCATGAATTATTTGTTACATAAAGAAACACTTTTATTACAAAAGTCTCAAACAGAAAATTGGCTTCACTGCTTGTAGCATTACACACTAGCACATATAGCAGAACATTGTCACAGGCTAAGAAGTCACAATAAAGCCCAATAATAATAGTGGCTTAGGATTGTAATGCACACTTCCTGAAGTGTGACCTTACTCAAAAGGTGCACTTTGGTCAAACTCCACACTTAAAGAAAGATTTCCCAAGTAAAGTTATCAAAATTCCTGAAATATACTTTTTATCAAGTTGCATACTGTGTCTGTGTGGAACATTAGTCTCTGTCAAAAGATTTGAATTTTAAAGAAAAACTGAAATAAACAATAAAATGACGTATTTATGCTATGTGGTAATTAAAGGCACAAAATTTGAGAAAGTGCCCTATCCTAATAAACCTGTTAATTTTGCTGCACCATCTGTCTGTCTCTTAGAGGGCTGTATCACAAGAATTGTAATAAACCCCCTTGCAAAAAAAACGGGCACCTATGGTTTTTGTATTTTATATGCATGAAAGCTTACTTTCTAAGCTTCAATACCTAAAAATCTGAAAAACCATAGGTGCCCGTTTTTTTGGAAGGGGGATTATATAGAACAGCTGAAAATTACACATAATGTGCATTTCTATTATTGCTGCTGCAGGAACAAAAAATATAAATAATATTAAATTGAAAATTCAGGGTAGTCCCCACCAACCAATATCCCACCCACATTGGGAAGATTTTGCTTAGAAGCAGGGCAGGACACTGGATTTTATAGATTGAAGATGACAGACAGACCCACATTTGGCCAGTTATTTATCCAACTGCCTGAACGAGGGTTATGTTTTTTAGATATGGTTTCTTTAGAGAAAGCAGACTTTCTAAGAATGTGCACTCTTTGAGAAAACACGCATTTCAGGAAAGTGTACTAAACAAAAATGGTTGTTTAAGTCCTGATAGATAAGCTAGTGTGTGTATACATCACACACCATCATTTTAATACAAAATTGACCATTCTTTTCTGTCTTATGTAAGTACTTACTTGGTGACGATGTAAAGCCTGCTGTTGCTGTTGTTGCTGCTGCTGTTGCTGTTGTTGTTGGAAATCTGAGGGGGGAGGTGGAGGAGGGGGTTCATGGCGAATGATGTACTGTTGTTGGTATTGCAGACCATCACCAACAACTAGCTGTTGCTGCACACCTTCACTGACTATGATATCACTCGGCTGATCTGCCGGTTGAACCACCACCTAGAGAATGCAGGTATTTTGTAAATATGGTGTGGCTACTTGACATGGGTATTTTGTAAATATGATATGACTACTTGACATTTGATACAAAGGGCCTATTTCACCACTCTTGGATAAATTTTATTTGATAGATAAAATGTGATGCCATCTTCGTCTATTCAGAAAAAACAGACAGATTAATCAATGAATGGTGAAACGGGAGGGGGGGGGGGTAGTTTCTTCAAATTTGATCAAATGGTTTGGTTAATTTTGACTGAATATCTCTGTAAATGTTTAACAGGATCTTTTAACTCTGTTTAATAGATGTTCCCAAGTGTACTGCGTCAAATGTACTGTACACTTAATTTAATCAAAAAATAAAATATGATTAAAAACCATTACAAGGGGTGTTCAGTCTAATTAACCCAATAACCTCCTGAAATACTTCAAAAAAATTTGAAGACATCCTGAAGCGTTGTGTGTACAGTAGTAGTAGGCAAGTGCAAGATCAGTTATGCTGTTCAAAGTAATCTACACACAATTACTGCCAAGTCAATAAAAATGTTTAGATCATTTTGAGCACCACAACTGCTCATCTACTTCTGCTGCTGACTGTACAGGATCATAAAGTAATACATCCCAGTTACAGCAACACTGTTTTTTTTATTCGACTGGATGGCAAACAAGCAAGTGGTTCTCCTGATGGTGAGAGATCACCACCACCCATAGACACCTGTAACACCAGGGGATTGCAAATGCATTGCCAACCTAGAGGCTTAAGATGGGATACTTCAAGTGCCAGTAATTTCACTGGCTGTTTTACTCTCCACGCCAAAACACAACTGCTGCTTCACGGCAGGATTAGCGAGCAAGATAGTGGTAGCAATCTGGGCGGACCTTGGACCTTGCATGAGGTCTTACAACATGCAAATTGTTGTTGTTTAGTTGATAGAATCAATTTGGTTGTGGAACTAAAGTGTCACAACTGGAATGAATGCCAGTTGTGACCTCTGGATCAGGTAAGTATGTGACATAGTTTGTGTATTATGTAGTAAAATCAGTAATTTAATATTTAAAAAAAAGTGTAGCTGAATGTACTGAATTCAAAAATATAAGATAGTTCAAGAATATCACACTGAGAATCTGCTTACATGTTACGTTGATAGGTAGATAGTAGTGGGTTTGTTACTAAAATTTTGAATTAGAATTCAACTGGAAACTGTTGGTCAATATGACATATTTGACATCTACCTGTTGTTGTGAATACTGCTGATCATCTTGATTAACCAAACATATATTAGGACAATATCTTTGTAGATCTTCTAGAGTCAATGAGCGTCCTGGTCCAACAATCTGATAATATTGAGCCATTGCAAAATGCTTAGCCTGAAACAAAAAGTAATAGGTACCCTAATGAAATAATATTAAACACACACATTAAGATGTAAATAAATAATTGAATTCTACAAACGACCGTAAAATAACACGTAACTTTTTTCCAATACAATTTGTTTACATCAATCAAAACTTTGGTAGATTTAATTACTTGAACATTTTTACAACGTTATAGAAATGATCGTATGTAGAAATTAACGCTGATTTGTAAGAAACTATGAAGAAACAGATTTTAAGATGACAGATATCCATACATCCTTACTGAACAGTACGTACACAACCCAGAACCAATGACTTCGTAAACCGTAAGAAGACTCAACTATGGCGACGACACATCGACCGTTTTACAATCAAAAGATTTAATGCACTTGCACTGTTTTACGATTTTAAGGTATAAGAATAACATAGAGAAGAACATTTTCAATTATTATTTCACTAAGAATATAGCGAAATGGCTTCGATTCCATTGGTACAACCTAAATTTTGCCCTGAAAGATCATTACATTGAAATCAAGGATGGAAACGTTTCTCTCACCAATATTAACGTTGGACATTTTAAATGCCGTTTTTATCCATCAAAATATTAACTTTTAACACGAAATTGTAAAATTTTAACTCAAACGCCAAATCCAGAAGCAATTTACATTATGGCGTGTGTGTCACTTTTTTTTTATAATTGTGTATTTTTTTATTGCAATAGTTGCCAGTTGCTAAACAGTTTCAAGAAAAAATTTCGATTCGACACCATTTTCTTACAAAATGTACGGTGGGTATTAGATAAAATTTTACAGCATTTTTAGGGTTCCGTAACCAAAAATTTAACTCACAGTTTCGTCACGTTAGGTTCACCTGTGTTCACTGTTTACGTGGCCAAGATTTTTTTTGTATTATCTAATAGCTGACAAACGAGTATGAGCTTCACCTGATGGTAAACAATCACTGCCACACATAGACATGGACATGGCAAATATACACTAAATAAAATATCTAAAAAAAATACAAAGATGGACCTTAATATGGACGTTTTAAACTGTTAGATTCGTTATGGTTATAATAGGTCTTAAAGAACTAATGGGAACACTCGAAAGTCCATGCCTACTAAATTGAAACATAGAAAAAAAAAATCTATTTAAAAAGAAAGAGATTCGAAAGAAGCTCGAATTTTGCACTTCCTAGTAAGTAAGCCAGCAGGCTACCACGAAATTAGAAAATCGAAGTTCGTATCGTACCGTCCAGCCTACGCTTATGTCATTTAATACGAGAGTGAGAGGGACGGCACTATACGAACTTCGAATTTCGTGTTTCGGAGTAGCCCTTATGACTTCAATTTTGTTCTTTTATTTTTTTCCCTACGTTGAAATCAGAAAATCTACGAAGTCAAATTATGATCCATGGCGACACTTCAATATTACGGTAGGCAAACGTCGGACGGAACCCTTTCGTTTGGTTAGGTCAGCGCCAACGACCACATTGTCGGTTTTTTCGGTTTTGGGTTGAAAGAAAAATTCCTTATTAACTTAACGTGAAAAACGAAGTCGCGTATAAATTTAGGATATTACTGAAAATTATTAAAAAATGTGCAGTCGGATATTAAATACAAAATAGTTGGAAGCGTCTAATCTAATAAATAAACCGGTACCTATTTATAAAAATCAAATCACTATGCGTCTCCACAGAGTTAGTATGTAGAATGAAATTTTACTCTGTCTGTG
Source organism: Choristoneura rosaceana (assembly GCA_037349165.1). Classification (NCBI taxonomy): domain Eukaryota; kingdom Metazoa; phylum Arthropoda; class Insecta; order Lepidoptera; family Tortricidae; genus Choristoneura; species Choristoneura rosaceana. The sequence goes on from JAZBNJ010000019.1 coordinate 10,459,442, forward strand.
CCTCGTACAACTGATCTGACCTGATTCGTCGAAATCAATTTCAACTGCATCACGTTGTTTTATTGGATCTTTTAAGCCAATCATATAATTTGAAAACATAACTCTCATTTCATCAAGAATATTTGTTGGTGGAAATTAAAAGCCAAGTGCTCAATGCTGATGGCCTATAGGAATTGGAAAAACATCGTACATTGGGTGGCTGCCTACAACGACAGTTTTCAAGTGCATTTAATAGTTTTTCTCCAAGTTGTGTTCAAAATTTTCCATAACAATTCATTTCATATGGATATATAGATTACATATTATAAATTAGAATCACACTATATCTACAGTTCGATACATATTATATATTTGACCGTCCTCATTACATTCGTGATAATGGATGATTCGGAGATTTCCCCAGGTAAAAAAATATCATAATTTGTATAATCTAAGAAAATTTGTGAAGCTTAGTGTGTCTCAACACTATTTTTTTTCTTCAGGGAATAAAATAGACAATTCTGCATCGGAGAGTGACTCCAGTTCACTCGATGGCGGAGCTATGTTACCTCCTACTACGGTTACTCGCGACCAGCTCCAAAAAAGAATAGAATCTCTTCAACAGCAAAATAGGTAGAAAATATAGAAAAAAAAAATATATATTTAGTATTATTAGTGGATGCTTCATGGACCTTATTAGATGATATTGCAAATTAGATTTTTGTGCTGACATGTATGAAGACAATTTTGTTCTTTAGTTTTCGTATTAATAAATCCGTGATAAATATTTCAGGGTTTTAAAAGTGGAGCTGGATACATATAAGCTGCGTGTCAAGGCCTTGCAGGAGGAAAATCGTGCACTCCGACAAGCTTCAGTGTCAATTGTATGTTATATTTACATCACTGCTTCTTTATCATAAGTACTTAAGATTCATCAACTATTTGTCATTGTCGTATTTATATTGTTACTCTAACACATAATATCACTTTTGATTACTTGCAAATTACAACAATAGAGTTTTTATTAGGACAGCAAAGTATAGAATAACAAGTTTGTAACACTTAAGTGTTTATAATTAGATATTTTATTAGTGTGTAAAACACTCCGATAAATAATTAATTATTTTATTGCTTGAAATAATGTTACGAAAGGTCTTAACAGTTAACAGTTCATTATTTCACCAAAGTGGCATGCAATCAATTAGAATTTTTAAATTATTGTAATTACACCTTTTTTATCAAGATTCTTATAGCACATCACAATGTCATCTATAATAACATACATAGATATCAATGATACCTATCTACTAATCTGAAAATTTGACTATCATGTCCACTTAGGTTTATCCAGTGGCGGACTAACTGGGATAGAAGGGGAGTGGGTGGGGGGTTGAGCAGATTTTGCATACAAAAACTGTTATTTGATTGCGATTGTTAGCTTCAGAAACATTAGGCAATATGGCCTTTGGTCCCTGAACAACTTTAGTCCACCATTGGATTCATCTAGCCCGGCTGATGTATCTGCTACTTACCTGATACCCTAATAATTCTTTCTTTCTTGTCCTTCTTTCTTATCCTTTATGTAGTTTTTGTCTTTAAGGCATTTAGTTGATACCTATGAGCATTTTGAAATAATTTTGTACAATAATGTTTATTTTCATAGCAAGCAAAAGCAGAACAGGAGGAGGAATATATTTCCAATACACTTCTGAAGAAAATCCAAGCTCTGAAGAAAGAAAAGGAAACGTTAGCTCATCATTATGAAAGGGAAGAAGAATGCCTCACAAATGATCTCTCCAGGAAACTAAATCAGGTAACAAATTTACTAAGCTTTTTTTGTAAATGGGATTTTTTTTTTGGTATTTTTGCTGTTGTTTAAGTGGAAAGCTTGTGTGTTGTGACCAATTTGATTAAAAAATATTGTCAATAAATAAATGTCATTGGACGTTGTTATCACCAATTTACCTAGTCTAAAAGTAAGCTAAATTTGCACTACAGATACTAGACAATAGATAAATAATACTTGGGTAGATCAACTATTTCTTGTTGTTATTCTGTCCCATCAGCTAGGTACAATTTTAAATAGAAGAAACATTGTCTCACATTATACTAACTTGCTTATTAGATGACCATTTATAGAAAGGGCTTAAAACTACCAAAAAATTGCATGTTTGGCAAATTTTAACCAGTTTTAGCAAGTGGCTGAGGAAACTGTAACTATAGCAACGAGTGACAAAAAATAGTTTGATCAACCCAACCCAAATATATATAAATTAATTATCCAAGACCCGAGAACCAACACTTGTATTTATTCATACAAATAAAATATCTGCCTTGGCTGGAGATCGAATGCAGGACTATGGCTTGGTAGTCAGGTTCTCTAACTACTTGGCTATCTGGTCTGTCAGGCCATGAATGAACCATCATCATTTAAAGGGTATAGCCGTGTAAGGATGGCGAAACTGCCTTTGACGAGAAAGTGGTTTTCCTTTGGCTCGGATAATTGTCTTTACATACGTTGTAATTTGACCAAATTTTAGCCCCAAAATGGGCGTGGTTTTTGAGATAATTAAAAAAAAAGGAAAATCGTTTTTATTTTTTATTTACCAAACTAGTGGCCCGATTTTCACGAAATTTTTATATATTGTGTAGAAAATTAAAAGCGTTTTTTTCTAAAAAAAAAATCCAAATAATTTTATATTTAAGTAAAAAAAAATCATTTTTTTAATATTCATAAATTTTTTTTTTTTACTTGCGAGGTGGCGACACCTACCAATATCAGATATATTATGACCCATTTAATACTCTAATACATATATTTTTTTCAAAAACATTCATTTGGATCATCAGGTTAAAATAAGCGAATTTGTAACATCTCATACAATACATTCCCTTTACTACGTACATGGGCGTTTTCAAAAAAAGTTGTTGAAATGACTTTTTTTTAGAAGTGGATGAAATTTGGTATTCCTGCTCAGAATCAGGAGCACTTTCGATTATAATAGGAGAAAAAAAATGTCTCAATATTTTTTATTCCATTACGTTACCGTTTTCATACGCGTATCTGTGGCGGTAGTGTAATGGATAACACATAATTATATGAAAAACCTGGGACACTTTTTTTTCCTATTGCAATCGAAAGTGCTCCTGATTCTGATTAGGAATACCAAATTTCATCCACATCTGACAAAAAAGTCATTTCAACATCTTTTTTTTGAAAACGCCCACCTACGTAACATATGATACAATAGTAGGGTGGGTTGAAAAAAAAAATTTTTTTATTTTCTTAGCATGGGGGTAGAATTTGTACCTTATGAAAACAGAAAATTTTTCAAAAAAAAAAATTTTTTTTATCTAATATTTTGAGGTGGCCCACTCGCTTTTAAAATTAATAATTTATCAAATGAGGTAGTTCCAACAAAAAAAAATTTTTTCGGTCAAACATCGTGGAAGACGTCTAAAAATTGTCGATTGTGATTTTTTTTTACAAACTTATAACTTTCATTTTAATACAAAAGAAAGAAGTCATTTTTTGATTTTTTACATTAATTACAAAAATAATAGAAAATTATTTTTTTTTACTTTTGATTTCCAATTGGCTTCGAGGGGAGACCCTACAGGTTCTAGAACACCTTTCATATATTTTTTTGGTACTACTTCATTTAATAGATTATTAATTTTAAAAGGGAGTGGGCCACCTCAAAATATTAAGTAAAAATTTTTTTTTTTAATTTTTCTTTTTTCATAAGGTACAAATTCTACCCCCATGCTAAGAAAATAAAAAAAAAAAATTTTTTCAACCCACCCTACTATTGAATCCTATGTTACGTAGGTGGGCTTTTTCAAAAAAAAGATGTTGAAATGACTTTTTTGTCAGATGTGGATGAAATTTGGTATTCCTAATCAGAATCAGGAGCGCTTTCGATTGCAATGGGAAAAAAAGTGTCCCAGGTTTTTCATATAATTTTGTGTTATCCATTACACTACCGCCACAGATACGCGTATGAAAACGGTAACGTAATGGAATAAAAAATATTGAGACATTTTTTTTCTCCTATTATAATCGAAAGTGCTCCTGATTCTGAGCAGGAATACCAAATTTCATCCACTTCTAAAAAAAAGTAATTTCAACAACTTTTTTTGAAAACGCCCATGTACGTAGTAAAGGGAAGGCTATGTATTGTATGAGATGTTACAAATTCGCTTATTTTAACCTGATGATCCAAATGAATGTTTTTGAAAAAAATATATGTATTAGAGTATTAAATGGGTCATAATATATCTGATATTGGTAGGTGTCGCCACCTCGCAAGTAAAAAAAAAAAATTTATGAATATTAAAAAAATGATTTTTTTTCACTTAAATATAAAATTATTTGGATTTTTTTTTTAGAAAAAAACGCTTTTAATTTTCTACACAATATATAAAAATTTCGTGAAAATCGGGCCACTAGTTTGGTAAATAAAAAATAAAAACGATTTTCCTTTTTTTTTAATTATCTCAAAAACCACGCCCATTTTGGGGCTAAAATTTGGTCAAATTACAACGTATGTAAAGACAATTATCCGAGCCAAAGGAAAACCACTTTCTCGTCAAAGGCAGTTTCGCCATCCTTACACGGCTATACCCTTTGTAATGTCATGCAATAAATTAAATTGGGGTCAAATTTGAACTATGATACAAAATTAATGTTTTTAGATCAGTTATTTATTACTATCAGTTATTTATTACTTATTAGATAAAATTTTATATGTCGACACTTCACAAATCACCAACTAAATTAAAACAATTCAGTAAATGCATTTTGTATCACATCTCAAATTCCACATTGTATAGTAGATAATCAAATCACAGAACTATGACAGTAAAAAAATATGTGATTGATTGTTATTAATATGTTGTAGCTGCGTCAAGAGAAATGCCGCCTTGAACAAACTCTGGAGCAGGAACAGGAGTGCCTGGTGAATAAGCTAATGCGGAAGATTGAGAAGCTTGAAGCCGAAACTCTTGCAAAACAAACTAATTTGGAGAGACTCCGCAGGGAAAAGGTAACTTATTGAAAGTTTCATTATTCTATGACAGATGATTTAAACAAAGGAAATGAAAGAAATGAATAAAAAGTGTAGTGGATCAGCACTGTAGTCTTGCCCTTCTTTGTTATGAACATAACTCATTTCTGAAGGTCATGACCTTCATTCAGTTCCACTGAAACTGTTTCCACACCACTCGAGCACTCTGTCCTTGCCCTGTTTCCGAACTGTAGGAACAGTTAGCCCCATTATCTAGTCTTTCATATGGTTAACATATTGTGGGTGAAATTGCCAATTCCATTTCCACAATTTTTTTGATATATAGATTTTGGCATTCAATTTTAAAGCCAATGTGCCAAAATCAATGTATGAAAAAATACACGTAACGGAATTGGCAATCTCGCCGACGATATAGGAAAAATTCACTGTTTACTGTTCTCTGAACATGAATATTGCAATATTAATATGTAAATTCATTACATAATTATGCTTTTATACATGGAGGCTTTGTATCTGGGCAAGGCAGCGATTAATGTGGTTTTGATTTTGATTAATGTGGCATTGAAAAAAAAAACACAAATGCAGTGAAACACACGCATCAGCTCTAAGAGCCGCTAGTGTATTATTTGAATAATAATAGTAAAAATGTGTTTTTGGTGTACTTAGGCCTCATTAAAAAAAGGAATAATGGAGAAGAGTTTAAGATTAAGATTGTTTACATAAACAAGTAGTACGAACTCAGCCACTTTTCATGCTCAACTACTTTTAATGATGAACTGTTTTAAGGTGGAACTAGAGAACACATTGGAGCAGGAGCAGGAAGCTCTAGTGAACAGACTCTGGAAACGCATGGACAAGCTTGAAGCAGAGAAGCGCTCACTGCAAATCCGGCTGGACCAGCCGGTATCTGATCCTGCCAGTCCCAGGTATAGTAGCTAGCCTTTCCACTTTTACCGAAAACGAGTTGTCATAAACAACCTAAACACTAAACAATCTTTGAAACTGACTTTATGTTGAAAAACCAAAAAGTTACATATTGGCTGCAGTGATAACGTTTAAAAGTGTTTGTTCGTTCTGCCGAAAACCACTTCTAAAAACTTGCTCCTGTATATGTACCCGAGTTATTATAATTGTTACATAAATGACAAAGAAATTCCTTAACCACCTAATACATCAAAGATTTATATTTTCTGTCATACATAAAACATAGTAAAGTTCGCATTTGATCGACTATACTAAATAAAACGTTATGCACCTGAGACCTCGCTTATTTTATAAAGAACCAATTAATACTAAGAAATAACAAAGCAGATCAACCACGTCTAGGTCGTAAGCACTAAGTTTGTTAAAAAATGTCACGACTCAGGTGGTTAAATGATGGTGCTTGCTGCCTGTAAACATAAAGAAAAGTTTGCAGGTAAATGCCAAACGGAATCGTTTTTCGGTCGCTGCTATTTCTCACTTGGGTCATGTTATCTTTTGACCTATAATGAGTCTAAGAATTAAATTATATATTCATGTTGTGTGATTGCTTTAAAAGTTATGCTATTTATGACTATAGCTTCCTGCTTGACTTCTGGTGCACTTGCCCTAAATCAATGAAGAGACTATAATTATTTTAGAGGTCACCCATAAATAACATCCCGCATATAAAAAGAGCCAAATGAGTAATTCTATTATACAGATCAAGTTGTTTTGACTGCCATAAAACACTCATTAAAATATAATACACCAGCTGTTATGTTATAATTATGTTGGTCCTTTACTGACAGATAATTTCTGCGTCCGATGGAAAGTTTATACGTTCCCGCGATAAAATGCCTATAGCTTATGTTACGAATGTCTGGTAGTTTTTGAGTTTATCCATTACAAATAAACAAACACACAAAACCATTTCTCTTAATAATTTTACCAGTCGTTGTAATGTTTCTTGGATTGCAATTGGTATCAGTCACTATTTGGATTCATAAGTCATGATTTTTAATCTGTTCATATTTTCAGGGACATCAGCAATGGTGACACTGCATCGAATCTTAGCAATCATATTCAGACATTGCGTTCCGAGGTTGTTAAATTAAGGTAAATAATATTTTTAATTGACAACTAGCTATTGTCGCGAATTGTACAGAATAATATCGGGAAAAATGCAGTTCCTCAGGATATAAGTACCTATAGTATAATGTCATAAATAATCTAGGTTAAAATTTACTTGGGAGCCACATCGTGAGTTTTTTTTTACATGAAAAAGTATGTCACAACATTCAGAACGACACGCTCATAATCTATCGCACGTGTAACATTAGTTGGATTACGTTAGGTCAGTTATCGCAAAGGCATTTATATCAACATTATTTTATATCAACACTGTCGTTACAAAGTAAAAAAAGCAAACAAATCGGTTGAGACACGCGCTCTTATTGTACAGAGTAATAAATCCATACTAATATTATAAATGCGAAAGTGTGTTTGTGTGTTTGTATGTTTGAATGTTTGTATGTTTGTCCCTCTTTCACGCCGTAACGAAGCGACGGATCGACATGATTTTTGGCATAGGGATAGTTTATGAGCCCAAGAGTGACATAGGCTACTTTTTATCCCGGAAAAATGCACAGTTCCCGAGGGAACAGCGCGCGATAACCGAATACCACGCGGGCGGAGCCGCGGGCATAAGCTAGTATAATATAACATCGAAAATTTTACCTACCTATTTTGAACAAAAGTACAATCGTCTCACGTCGCATATTTGGATACTGATATATAATCTAAAGAGCCGTTTAAGATAACGTTATTAATTAAGACTACATTGTCTTATTGTGTCGTATTCACTGATAGAGATAAATAAATTTTTACTTTTACTTGCTTAATGACACACATACTATGTGTAGGTATAAATATAAACTATAAAAATAACTTTTTGCCCGAAAACAGAATATTAGCTAACTCAAATATTAATGAAATAATCGTAGGTTCAACAATCGTAGGTATCAATATTTTGATAACATTTTTATGAGGCCACTTTGGTTGTTGTTGCCTTTTCAAGCAGAAAAAGAATTACTTGTAAGCCAACATACACAAAACATACATACCATAACCCAGGTTCTGTACCTCCTCTTCCACCAGCGTGAAGTTCCACGTTTTAGCGTTGCTAGAGTTATTTAGTGATTGTATTAGCAAACTGAGTGAAATCCTTTCCAGATGTACTAGGTATCATGCAGCAAGCGTAGGAAAAAGGCAGTCCGTTAATAAGGGGTTCAAAATATAGATTTAAATCGACAGAAAAGTAGAGTTTTATTCCAGTTTTCGGCATTCAGAGCAGGTTCATTAATTTGCATTGCCTATTCCGAATGTATGTAGTTTTTATTGTAAATTTTGATAAAATTTTGTATTTGTTTATATCAGGAATCAATTAGCCGTATCTCAAAATGAAAATAAGGAGAAGATGCATCGCTTTGCCTTAGAAGAGAAACACATTCGGGAGGAAAATATTCGCTTACAACGAAAGTTGCAACAGGAGGTAAGTAAATCATCTTCGACATAACTACAATCGCCATTAAATAGAACGGCTAGCACTCAAGCTTCACACAGAGTGGCTATCCGCGACTAGCTATGTTTCTCATTGCGTCCTATTAAGAGAGAATCGATAGAAAACGGACGCTCTGAGTGACAAGGTACTACGAGTAAAACATCGGCAGTCTAGTCTTTTCTGATCCTTTGAAATATTGCTCTCTACTCATTTCTGCTTATTTTACTCTGCTTTAGGTAGAGCGCCGTGAAGCTTTGTGTCGGCATCTTTCTGAGAGTGAATCTTCATTGGAAATGGAAGAAGAAAGGCAGTTCAACGAAGCACTAAGTGTAAGTATTCATAGTTACACGAAATTGTAGTTTAAAGTAGCATTTTGGAGGTTCTAACGAAAGTATAACTTTGTTTATTTTCGGAAAGGAGAATGTTAGCAGACTACATACGCTATTGAAGTTATAAAATCCTGTGAAATATATTTTGACATATCAAGCAGTTTCCGGGAGCTCCGAGGAGTTTTAACATATATGCATGTCACGTGATAGGTCATACTGTACAGCTAAAGTCAAAAGTACCTAAACTATTTAATATTTTGTTGCAGTAAATAAATAAGGGCAGTCTGGCACTTTTCAAATTATTAAAATGCACTGAAAGTGTTTGATTACTTCTGAGCTTGATTACATTTCTCTAAAAGATTTTGCGAATATTTGGCAATCAAAATATTATGAATTATCTTGCATAAAAGTGGTACCAGAAAAGCTGTAACGCGAATCATTCGGGCGAACTCGAGTAGTGTTCGTTCTCCCGTCGGTTTGTTACAGCACATCAATGGGATTGCTTTCTCATGATTGATTATTGCGAGTATAATGTGGCCATGTAGTTCATGGTCGCTGTATCACGAACTTTCTATAGCGACAACGCGACACGAAACTTGTAATGTAGCGGCAGTATTATCGTAGCTGGTGAATATTGATAGAGAGTGGGGTTTTGTAAAATGACGTCACTGGATGTAGGTACACCTGCAAGCAGGATACGATATGATCTTTTTAATTTACAATCAATTTCTACTTGTTTTGTCACAGAGACATGCAAAATATTCACCAAAACTATGTAATGGTGTGTATCAGTTGCACAAATTGCTTTATTTTACTACTAATGGGTCAATCAGCTTTTTAGTGTAGCTGGTTGCCGTGGTAACGTCTCCTGGGTCACTTATTTAAAGTATGATTTTATGGGGTATAAATGTATTAAAAGTTAGGAGTTGTGACAGTTTTACGGCAATTCCTTCGAGGGTCATTTGAGCATGCTAGTTGTATACATTGCAAACTTTTTTCTGAGCAAGTGTATAACAACACTAAAAAGTCGATTGACCTAGAACTCTTTTTTTATTAATTATTGGTGTTTTCTAAATTTATATCGTTGCCGGTAATTCTGGGCTCCACAGAAAACCAGCGTTGCTGCACATAATGTGCGGCAACACATGCTGAGTGGAGACCCTTTTTGGTATCCTGTCGTGTCACCAAGTACCTAATATAGTTTTAGTGCTAGTTTTAGTCTTAGTTGGTACTTATGGAGCCAAAATAATTTTTTCTTTCTTTCTTTCTTTTCTTTCTATCTAATTTATTAAGTATAGTGGGTGCCATCCCAAATATACTGTCGCAAAAGCAATTTTGACGGCTAAAAACCTTTTTGCCCGTGGTGAGGCAAACTATTCAATCTTGAGAATTATGTCCATTTCACATAAACCGATACCTCACCTCGTACTCGTAGTTTTTAAGTTAGGGTCTATACTTCTTTGCCCGTGTTCCGTTTTTCACCGACGTCGCTTTGGCCCGCAGGCTCGCTCCCGCAGCGTTTCGTCTCCCGGCGGCTCGCGACCGCTGTCTCCGTACGCTTCGCCGCTGATGTCGGGAGCGGCTGGGTTGGGGTTGCCACGGGCGGGTTTGCATCTCAATTCGCAGGTTTGTATAAAACATCGTTTATGCCGGGTTCCTACGAGGTTAATTTAGTTGATCTATTTTTAATTGATCAAGAAAAATCGATACCAATGGCGTTCTCACGGTCGCACCGATAATCGAACCGAACGGACAGTTGCTTCAAAATGGCGTCAAATAATGTCATGCGAACATGTATCCGCGAAATAGGAATGTTTTAATTGACGAACTGACTTATTGTGCGGAAGGAAATATTCAGAAAAAACGCTGATTTTGGATGAGGACTTGTATCTCAAGACGTAATCAATTAGGAGCCTCACAAACGCTTCTAAGAGAACTAGAAAACGAAGACATTGTCGGATACCGTAGCTAACAATACTGCCACTTCAGATTAAAATCGTTTTTAACATGGACGGATCGTTCTCACGATAGTTTTTTGTGCATAAGCCATGCTTGACAACCCTAGAGCGCCCGCCGAGCGTAGGTATGAAAAGTGAACACATTGACTACTGTACCTTTTTGTTTTGTGCTTAAAGCTCCGGCTCACAATAACACCAAGAAGAATTAGCAGCATCTACAACTTGTATAATGTTTTTAGGGTTCCGTACCCAAAGGGTGCCAACGGGACCCTATTACTGAGACTCCGCTGTCTGTCTGTCTGTCTGTCTGTCTGTCTGTCTGTCTGTCTGTCCGTCCGTCCGTCCGTCTGTCACAGGGCTCTATCTCTTAAGCCGTAAAAGTTAGACACTTGAAATTTTCACAGATTATGTATTACTGTGGCCGCTATAACAATAAATACTAAAAATAAAATAAAGTTACAAATTGAAGAGGGTCATCATACAAGAAACTGGTTTTTTTCGCGTTTTTTGGTTGCTAGGTGTTATTATCCGTTGCTAAGGCGGCCGAGTCGAATATTTATCTTTAGGTTTGCAATTTTAATGATTTTTTATAAAAGTTTCGATTATATAATTAGTGAATGTCTGGTTTATTCGTTTTGTGCAAAATTAATCAAGCAATTTATAAACCACAAACCTCAATGAAGCCAAGTTTGATAAGGCATTCGTCAAATCCGCACTGTGCTAATTCACTGTTTACATATTGTTTTTTTACACTAAAAAAAATCACACTAAGTATTTAACACTATTTACAAGGTTTATAATACGTTTTAAAATTTATTCACTCTAGTCGAGCTTCTTATTATTTAATTACACAACATACGAAGTCGCCGAATTTCCCGCGAATGTTTTTTTTTAATTTTATTTTTTTATAGCCGCGCCCTGCCTTGCGAGGGCGAAGATTTCAGAAGCAAACAGCCAGATCCAAAGAGGTTGACAATTCAAATTGTTTTTTACTCGAAATACTTGCACAAGTGCTTACATTTCGGCGATATTTTTAAATTATAAATTATAAATCATTTATTTGCATAAAAACATGGTACATATTTTGTGGTAAGAAAGAAAGAGAAGCTTTTCTTTAGCTTGCCCTGTTTGTTTATTTATTTATTTATTTATCGTTTTTTTGGGTCAGATCTTGGAAGCTAAATTTCATCCACTTCCAATGGTCTGATTGACTTGAAATTTGGCATACTTATGTAAATTTGGAGACAATATAATGATCTGGTAGTGACATCTTGGTGGTCTTGCCGGGATCGCCTCTGCAGGAGGGAACTCCTCAATAATTAATAGTACCGACTTGAAATTTGGTACAAATATCTAGTTTAGATGACAATGCAAGTACAGTCAACAAAAAGTACATTCGGCAAAAAAGCTTGTATTAAAAATGAAATTTTAACAAAAACTTATTACAAGCATTATAATATTTATTTGCAGTGTGATGTAACTAGGTATGATTGCTCGGGTGGAATCTTTCAACTCAAATTTTCAACCGATTGAGCTGAATTTTACACGCATGTATAAATCCGATGACAATGCAATATTATTATGCCGTAGAGCTGATCTGATGATGAAAATTTAGATGTTCGCCATAGGAACTCTGTAATAAAACGACACAACCGCAACGTACGGAGGTTCGGAACCCTACATGCGCGAGTCGTTTGCACTCGCACTTGACCGATTTTTTTTTATTGTGACAGCCGCGACGGCCAAGTGAGCGGTTCGTGAAGCCGGCCGTGCCGAGCATGGCGGCGCTCCCGCCGCGCGCGCCGCTCGACCCTCCCCCCGCGCCGCCCGCCGCCGCCCCCGCGCTCGCCTCTCCCACCATACTACAACCTGCCAGCCCTATGGACACCTCCTCGAAAGACTAAGCTCTGAGAAGTCCTGCGGTCCACTATAGTATCTTCTTTTAGGCATAGGTCAACAAACGAATCTGATGATTAGTTGAGTGTGTTGAACGCCTGTTGATTTATCTTAGAGTAAACTCCTAAAAGAATAAACCATAGTTACGTGACCGTCCCCTGGGCAGCTTGGCGAAAAGGTAATGCTTCCACACATCTTTTCGCGTCTGATTCCAGTCAAACTGGAACACTTATTTGCTATTGTTAAACGTATTCTCACAAATGGCTTGTATATTCGAGATTGAAATTAACATGTTTGATTTTGTTTTGTTTATTTTTAAGTTATATTATTGTATTTAATCTTTGAATAGTCAAGTTAGATTAGCTTAAATTGAGATGTAATAAAATTATGAACAGGGTATTCGCTGGGTGTGTGGAGGCGTGCTAGTGGTATGGTATTGTCGTTCATAATTGTACTGCAATAAAATCAGCTGCCTCGTTTCTGAGTATATTTTTCACATGTTTATCTATCGAGCTGTCTGCTCGAAAAATTGATAAACGCCTGTGGATTCGATGGAACTGTTATAGGATCGACACTAAAAGTGTCGAAAGGTATAGTGGATAGTTTCGCCGCTGCCAAGGCAGTGCCTTAAGGATACCTTGCACGCCGCTCCCTGTTTACACTTACTGTCAAAAGTGTTCTGTTTATCCTAACTTAAGACCATATTATTTATGTCGGAGCTTCATTCATTATCTGCCTAAAATAGTCGATAAATTGTTAAGACTTCGAATTCGCTGTAACTTATTAGTTGTCACATGTAGCCTAAGGTTACCACGTGCTAAGCTTCGAGCGATCCCAGTGTAGCTTCGGCAGGTAATATTGCTACATCTTGTACTTTACCGGTTATAGGACGCGGTCCATCGATTAAAGAGGCGAATTGGTAATTGTATCTTCAATAATCTCGAATTCGATTAATATAGCTGAACTTGATTATGAATCACTTTTGGATGTGTATTTGAAATTATGCGGCAGTGAGCTCTATTATATTGGCTGTGTATAAAATTCACTTGTGAGTTCATTATTGTAGGAGATCGAAATATTGTAAAGTATTTCTTATATTACACGCCGAGTTTAGCACATTATCTCCACATGGTGATAGTAGTTTGTTATGTTGTGTTTGGTTTTAAGAGTTACGGGCGCTAAAGGCCTTTGGATGATCATTGGAGTAGTGGGTCAACCTCGGACGCAATTCAATTATTTGCATATTTTCACTTAAATATAGTTTATTATTTTTTTCAATGTTAATTAATGAAGCAAAATAAATTCACTAAACAAAGCATTTGTTTTATTAATAAACTAGCCAACTGAGAGTCCGATACGCGGACTAGGGTTCCTTTTTATTTATTTATTTCTGAGCTTGGTAGTCTACTCCTTTAACCAACGGTTTCCTTTATATTTGTTCCTGTTGCCAACTGCAAAGAGTAATTTTGTGTGTTATAGAAATTCTGTGTTCTTTGAATAACAACAATTTATCTTGCTCTCGGCTAAACAAAAACTAATTACCCGTTATTTAGTGTATTAAAAAAATTCTGATGTGGATTTCGTTTACATTACATTTACAACACAACATTAGAGAAAATATCGCATCGAAAATCAAGCTAGCCGTTAATAGTCGTCTATAGTGCCTGGCCGCTAAGAAGTCAATTGCACATTGCACAACTACATATGAAGTTCCTGATTATTGTTAATGTCAACCATTGAAAGAACTACTCTGAAAAACTATACTTACTACCTCCTCTGAGTTGTAAGTTGTGTTGCTGTCTTCCCATGGTCACTCGGCAACTTCAATGGACTGGACATAATCGCATTTTACACAAGCATCATAAACCTGAGCAAAACCCCCACACAATCAGGATAAGGTTTGTTTACCATAGACTAGGTTACAGGTAAAATGATTTGCATAATGCCCCCCACGAAGCGTTTTGACCATATTAAAATATTTTTATGACTGCCAAATACGAAGGCGAACTTTTAAAAGGCAAGGTAAACAAAGATGGGGTGCCATCGCCTCATGTAAATTAGACTGTTAACAATAATTTTAAGGCGTTATTTAGATTATACCCTTAATTATTTCAAAATGTTCAATACTAGCTGGTACCAGACGCGTTGCTGGCGTAGAAATTTAAGGCGGATTCGGTTGGCTGTTTTTTTTTTGCTTGCAACCTTTGGTTACGCAGAACCATTTATACCTATTAGTTTGATTGCTAACCTCATTGAACACAGTTCGTACCTACAGTACTTAATAGAGCTGTAAAGTTTTATACATGCCTGGTCAAAACTTAGACCAACACGGGCTTCCTACGGTAGGAAGCCCGTGTTGAAGCGTCAAAAGAATACCAAGTGTGTTTGTTCATGATTGCACTAGTGACACGCACAACACCAGCGGGCAATGGGGTCACATCCTTATTATTATTAAACTTTTGATTAATAATAATGAAACTTCTTGCTGTTCTTTTTAATTATTTAAATACGTCATTAATAGCCAAAAAAAGTCGTGCGTTGTGCGGTCAGCCAGCCGTCAGCAGGCGCGGTCGCAGCCTGAAATTTTGGAGGGGTTACTAATAACAATACATCGAGGCTAGGGGCAAAAATAGTACATTACTGCAGAGGCCATGAAGTAAGAGAGTGATGGACGAGTTCGGGGTAGTTCGGGATAAAACGAGTCCAGCAATCCCTGTTCTGGCCGAGGTTTGTATACCTAGTGCTTTTCTCAAACAATGTGAGGAAATATCTACCTATCCATCCATCCATGTATCGCATCGCATCGCAAATGCACAGATTAGTAGTGGTTGGCTGTTTGTAATTTTTCCTTGGTCAGTTTAATGTTAGTAAGCAAATTTAAAAAGTTAGAGCAGTGGACAATAATGGATTTTCAGACATATTTCATGGTCTAGGTCAAAAAGTTATGTAGGGAGCGTAGGGAGCCATAAGGGACTCACCTACGCACCCGAGACCTCAAGCCTGCCTCAAGCACATAGTCTGTGCCACTGACCACTAGGCTATCAAATTTATACCTTTTTCATTCACTTGTCTTGACATCGTCAAGTTACATCATTTTGTGCGGGAATTTACCTATAACTTTCCGGAAAAAATAAATCAAACACGTAGGTACCAGTCATATACCAACTAAAGCAATCTCAGACGCAGTCTAAGTAAACCGTGTTTGAATTTAAGATTCAAATAGAAACGTATACGCAGCGAGAGCCGCTCGTAAAACATGTTTGCCTAGAGACGAATAGTTGGAGCGCTATTGATCCTTCCAATAATTATCGAACACGTTTCGTGTCACCATGTACAAACACTAAAGTGGACGAGTATGGCGGAGACTTGCTGTGACTGTTTGTCAGTTTACGTACGAAATCGTAAAGTACAGGTAAGCAGTAGATAGAGCTAACAGAAAACAGGCAGTGAGAGCAACGGCCGTTCGTGCAATGCTCGTAAGCGACGGAGATCTTTTTTTACTTCGGGGTCTGTATGTTTTTTCACGTTTTATTTCAAAGATGAAATACCTATCTATAAGTACATACATATTATAGAGGTATATTGTAATCAAGCTTAAAGGCTTAATCAAGACTTAAAATATACTTATTGCCAAAATTACCTCGACGTTTCGGCTACGATTTGACGGCCGTATCTACATACCTACTCGTGACCAAAGTCAAAATGTTGAGGTCTATTCAGCGGTATTTTTGAGTCGTGATTTATTCTCAGTGGGTTTTACTTACGAGAGTAGTTGTTAGATAAAGCATTATCAAACAAACTATACTGGTAAGTAATTATTATTCCTTGTGCATTATTGTAATAAAAATATTATTGTCAAGGTAAAAGCAGAAAAACGCAAGGAAATAGGTTAGTAGCATCTTAGGTACCCACTATCTAAGCGAATCGCCAGTTGAACATGATAGGTAAATCCAGATTTCGTATGTTTTTTATTCTGCTTGTCTTACCGCCCATATAAGTTCCCAAATTTAACCCGTTGCTTTAAATACCGTACCTACCTACAAAAAAAAAGATAACTTTTAAGTTGATGTCAAAATTAAATGACACGCATGCGCACCTTAGCGCAGGACACACTTTAGGACACAGTTTCAATCCCTATATATACTGTAGTCTTTGGTTTCAATTTTTATATTATAACGCAGTTACGCTTCCTGATATAATTTGTTCTTAGGTACATACCTAAGTGTAGGTACACCTATTTATTGTAGTCAATAAATCAGTATCATAGTAAAAGTTTGTCAGTATTCACATATTAGGTAGGTATCTTACATGCAAAAACAAAGGTCCTAGTAGGATTTAGCTAGTGGCAGTTGTTCGATGAAATTTCCAAACTTATCTTATTTACTCGTATTTCATATTGATTCGCCAATAGGTACAGTATAAAATAGGAAAAAAGAATGCAATGTGAACTTAAAAAAGACGTACCTATAGGGTTGCTTAATTATTATAACTAGGTAGTACTGTGGAACCCTCAACAGACACAATATAGTCATGTAAATATGCAAATAGGTACCCACCTATAACAACGTGTTGTTTTTCGATCAAGTCAATTTCGAAACTGCCAAGTTTAACGCTGTGTTAATGACATTAAAATATTTGTCTGACAACTTTAGTTTCTTCGGGCATGTAGACAGAATGCCATGGTCAGGTGTATTTACTTCCATGTAAGTAAGTATGTATAAACGTTAGTGTATTAATTTCTTACTTTTAGATGTTTATTGCTATCTTTCACATTTACCGGTTTGCTAAATTTCCTTAGCTAAATACAATCTGGTTTCGAAGCTTTTTCCAATGAGTTTCGCTAAAGCCGAGGCCGCACTGGTACTAGGTTTGTATTGGGGAAATATAATACTTACTAGCTTTTGCCTACGGGTCCGCCCGCGTGGTATTCGGTTATCGCGCGCTGTTCTCTCGGAAACTGTGCATTTTTCTGGGATAAAAAGTACCTAGCCTATGTCACTCTCGGGGCCATAAACTATCTCTACGCCAAAAAACACGTCGAACCGTCGCTCCGTTACGGCGTGAAAGACGGACAAACACACAAACATACAAACACACTTTCGCATTTTTTAATATTATAGTATGGATATGGATTTGATACAATATCTATCCGGTAGGGTTAAAAATCTCAGTGCAATTTTGAGTTTACAAAATGAATAGAGCGAGAGTGGAGTGTAGAGCCTACGCTATTTTTCACGCGCAAGAAGGTTCCAACTTATCTAACAAAAAATCACTTTACTGGTACTACAATTAATTTAATACATATTATAGTAAACATACGTATAATTTGGTAGAATTTCATCCTCAGGTAAATTTTCATCAACTATAACTTAATGACTATAACTTTTTTTTTTTATGAACGCAAGTCTTACCATCAGCCAAATATGTGGTCTACCACCCTAAAGTTGATAATCGTTTGCATGTCATAAAACAATAATGCCAATAGACGTGTCGTCAACTTGAAAGTTCGACTTTAGCAACATATTCATTTGATAGGAACTTGTTGAAAAATTGATACCTAGACCACTTGTTTGGCTGATGTACCAAGGGTTAAGTTGTCAACTCAAAGACAGCTAACCTAATTAGGTACTAAAAAGGTTGCTCTTGATTCTCTTATCTTTATTTCTGAATGCAATTAAGACGGCGATACCGGATTACCTACGGTTTATTGTTGACAGTGTAAATGTTTTAATTTTGATTTTGTTATCGGCACCCGTATTCAAATCAGAAACCAAATCCATCTAACAAGATAACATTAACTCGCTATTTCGCATGCACTTGACAAAATGGTTTGGACACAGACATAACTGTCTGTTCATAAACATACAAACAAAATGATTCAACAATAATCCAGTTTACACAAATTACGTTTCAATTTCAAGTTTTCATCAATGGGCGTAAAAATATTTAGCGTGCAGCCATCAAAAATAGCGTGTAGCGTCACAAATAACTGGTTTTACTTTTATATCGGCTTTACTAATTAACTATGGCTGGGTAATCTCTTGGGCCGTAAATGACGGTCATTCAATCCGTCAGACAGATATGGCGCGAGACTAAATAGGTGTTAATTTCAGGAGGTTAGAGTGGCGTGAATTTTATCTATATGAAAAGTAATTCATGCTACGCTAGCACGTAGTGTTTAAACGACGGAGTTAGCACGGGACTCCGAACAAACAGAGCTGCGCCGGAGACGCGCGTGTGCGCAGCGCGCTTGCGCAGGCTCGGCCGTGGGTGTTCAGAGGAAGTGTCGCAGCCGCATTTGGGTAGGTTTTTTGCCTGGTTAATTCCGTATGTCACTGAAGGAAAATAGCACGCCAAGAACTCCTCTTGCTGAGCGGTCCTCTCTCTGGTAAGCTATGAAAACCATCTGACTCTTGAATCAAACGTCCTTTCGAAAAGGTGCACCAATGAGCGGTGTAGCCTTTTTCAAGACAATATCAGTCGGATATCTTTGCCTGGTTAAAGAAACATGCTCTTATGTATTTTATAATACTTTGAAATCAGGTGCTGCACTTAAAACTTCATGAATTCATTGCAACATGTCTGAAAGGAAAAGGTACATAAATTGTAGAGCCGTTTTTAGTACTTCCTACTGCTTGGTCCAGTGTAGTAGGCCTTAGCCTGTGAGATTGTTGACCTAGCTAGTGTATTCTATATAAGTATTGTACTGTTCCCAATAGGGGTAGACACTATATTTCTATTTATATACTTTTATCTAAGTATAATTACGGCCATCGTCTGTTTGTAGAGACCCTAGGTTGTATAATAATTTACAGTAGACCTAGGATCGAACCGAGTGAGAGGGCTATTTAGTAGAGTAACTACCTCTTTGAGAAAGCGTTGGTTATACATACAGGAAACTCAAAAGTTATTTCGTTTAGTATAAGAAGTTATTACTGCTACTATCTATTTTTGATTATATTTCCACTTAATTAATATAAAAAGAGGTGATTTATGCCGTATAGGCCGGGCCCCTCCCCGCCCGGGCCTGTGGAGCTCGTCACCGTACTGGTCACTCCCCCACGGGCTGCCTCGGCACCTCGTGAGGGGATTGAATTAATGTCGTATGTCAATCACGTGAGTACCTCGTCTTCAAATGAACGAGTGGAGAACAAAATCATAGTCACTCCCGAGGCAGGCTTTGTTAATCCCTAACCTTTTCCTGAGTGACTATCCTATTCACCTACGGTCTCCTCTTCCCCCCCCCCAACCTCTAACAGACTAGCGTCAGGAAGGACAACTCGGAATCATGTTTGTGTTATTACGACGCGTTCCACAATTTGCGTCCACAACCCAACAGAGAAAGTCTCCTTCCCCCCACATGTCCCACAAGGACTCCCAACGCCACTATTAGTCGTTAGACCTTGTTTAGCCGCAACCCCACTTTAGCCCTATTGCCAAGTGAGTAGTAAACAACCCCATCGGACAGAGTCCGTATTGCCGGGTGGTTAGTCCGACAAAGAGGATGCAACGTTCAGCGGCCAGAGGTGGAATTGACCCCTGGTGAGCACATGTATCTGAAGACCCTCGGTCCCCAAACACAATTTTGAATAATCTACA
This sequence comes from Choristoneura rosaceana, assembly GCA_037349165.1. Taxonomy (NCBI): domain Eukaryota; kingdom Metazoa; phylum Arthropoda; class Insecta; order Lepidoptera; family Tortricidae; genus Choristoneura; species Choristoneura rosaceana. The sequence goes on from JAZBNJ010000019.1 coordinate 10,479,756, forward strand.
GACTCCATTGTGAAACGTCGATCATAATGGTTTGTGGAGTCTGTAAGGGTACTTTGTACAGTATCCATGCGCGCAATACCGACCATTAATACCCAGCCAGCTAGATTAGTACTCGTATCTGTGGCACACTAGTTCCATTCGCTCCACCAACTGGATACAATAGTAAGTATAGAATTGTATAGCTATCCTTCCCGAGCTATCTGGGTTTCTATTAAAATCATTAGAATGGTGACAAAATTAAGTAATCTGGTTTAGTATAGGTATTTGTGGAGACCGTGATACACCCCGGTTCTAGGTCCAAATAGCTTATTTGTAAAGTTAGGCCAAATACGCAGGGCAATTTGGAAGAAACATTGAGGAAATATAAACAATTACACAATAAGCTGAAGTCAATTATTAATATCTCGTTTCCATTAACCTTGGAGTTTCTAGCATGTTATAATATATAAGCAGTTTTGATATTCAATTTTAATTTTACTAATGTATTACTCACTGTCTTAGATTTGTGCCACAAATATATTAGTTCTTCGCTATAGTATCCACACACCGATGATAACTTCAGTACCGTCAATAGTAATATAGTTTAAATCAATTGAAGATAATGTTCGTTAAAAATATTCAACAATTCAATGTCTTCTTAACACTCCGTAACGCCAGCAGAACAGAACAGTAATGACCCGTATTTGAATCAATTCGATCATTTGAATTTGACTTCTAAATTTCAAATATTTAAATTTAGGTCTTTTGAATTTAGACTGGCGTTATTTATTCTTTATATTTTGAATGTTTAAAATTTAGAACACGGATAAATTATTTATAAAATTATTGTATACGTTCGTATAGAACCAAAGACCGATTTGAAATGAGATCTCAGGAGTGTCGCGGTTCCATCTCGGTTTGAATTTATTAGACATTCTATCAAAATGTCATAGATATTATGTCTAAATGCCGGTTTTTCAAATTTATAAAATTGTGACAACAAATGTCAGATTACGTGGAAATCATAATATAATTATGACCAACTGTACTTTACTTCTATCTACAAATTGTATAATTAGCTCAAATCAGAGTACAATAACAGTGGTAGGATCCCGCCATACTCCTCACTGTTCCTACGCTGTTATGTCGTAACATCGTTAACTACTGGGATAAGGAAAGGACTTAGCTAGGGACATCCAGGAAACGCCATCAGCACTCGGACCGCACGCCAATATTCCAATCCCGTCCCGTTGCACATCACACCACACAACCAGCCAGGATATCTCCATCACGTTGGACGTCGGCGCCAGCATGAAATTAAATATTATTGTAGGAACCGCACAATTCAAAGCTTTATGTATGTTGGGGCGTATTAACCGCGGAGCAAGCTCGAGCAATTAATTATAAGTAATGTTTACTATTCCATTAAATCCCGAGTAATTTGTCTTTCGTTTTCATAATTATTATATTTCAATAAAATCACATTTATTTAATTCAATTCAAATTCAACTTACACGCCATCAATCCAGGCTTGCGCATCTTCATAGTCTTCAACCAGTCCCTCCTCCTCTCGTCATGATGACAGCAACTGTCACTATCCTCCCCGTAGCCACTCAGTCCGCTGAAACTCATAATATGAAAGGGCAAAAGCAATTGTAAATAACTCACGTCGGTAGCACACACAGCATTGCACTATTGAACACCTATTTACACTTCTATCACAACAATAAGGCATAGTAATCCATTGCTTATAACTCCGTGTGTTATGTTTTGTTCGGAGTTTCAAATCCTATACGTAGCGACCTCGCTATGCGAATATACAACGGCTGTCAAACTAGATTTTATTTAATTTTCACTGAAACCGTTTGTAAACTCCGTACTCCATTTTTAATTATTGGTTTTAAGTTAATATATGGATTTCTAGGCCTTTTCATTGCGTTATCAAAGAATTCACATTTTATTTTATTTATTTTTAGTTAGCACATCTTTCTTTCCATGACACTTGACAACCCAATCCCCTTCTTCTTTTTTTTTTTTCTTTTGACATTCTTGCTATCCACTTTCAAACAAAAATTTTTCCCAAAGAGGTTACTCATGATTAAAATAAATTCACAAAGTTTAATACACGAAGTGTGGGGTCAGTACAATCCCCCCCCTTAAATCTCTATTTCATTCTTTTAAATCGAGATTTAATTCTATACTTATCATATAATATTCATAAAGTTAATTTATTTTAAGCGCAATCACATTTCCACAACCTGTATATTTCGTCCATACCTCAGTTACACACACCCTGTATACTTAGCTCATCATCTATTCTGTCCCAACTCATAACACGTTAATTTCCCTGTCCCTAATGATCATTCATTCAACTGTCAGTAGCTATTCAATTACCTCACCCCCATCTACCTCCCCCCCCAAACTATACTTCCCTATAACTAACTTCTAATTACAATCAAACACCAAAATATTTTCAGTAACGTTTAATAATTCTACAAATCAATACATCCAATTTTATCCGCATTCTAAACCACCTTAATAATAATCTAAAATTATTACAATATTTTACAACTCAATATTGTTCTTGAAATTATTTATCCCTTTCACAACTATAAGCAAGTTCCCTATTCACATGTCAACACAAAACTGACAACACGTCACTATAACCCTCTAATGTAAGACTTCCCACTAGACATAATATCGTGCCAAGTGTACAGCATTAAACAACCCCTTTTCTACTAGTGTTTCTGGGTGCACGAGTACATATACATTCTCATAGTACCTATCTGCAACTATATAGGGTCCATCGTATATCAATTCAAATTTCTTAATCCTTCCACTCAACGAGTCAGATTTATTTAGTCTACGGACCTTAACCAAGTCCCCTATTTGGTATTGAATCAAGTTGTGATTCTTGTTGAATCTATCCTGACGTTTCTTACTAGCACTACGTAAATTTACCCTAACTTGTTCACGTATTTCATTAACGCTCTTATTTTTCGTAAAATTTATTAAAGATCGGTCTATTGAAAGTTGCGTCGAATTCCCGCTAAGGACCTCATTAGGGGTGAAACCCGTACTCAAGTGGAGAGTATTATTGTACAACTCCTCAATCTTTTTCAACCAACATCCCCAGCTCCTATGTTGTTCATGACAATAAATTCTGAAAACTTTCCTAACTGTTTATTCACCACTTCTGCAGTATTAGGTCTCGGGTTTCTAATAGAAGTATAGATTGTCTTAACACCAATACCGCGCAATCCTAATCTCCATACATCCCCTATAAATTGCCTCCCTCGATCTGTCATAACCTTCTTTGGTTTTATTGTTAATGCAAAATCTCGCATCCTAGACACCACTGCCCTTGCTGTTGCCGCCCTCAACCCATATAGTTTTATATATTTAGTGAATGAATCTTGTATGACAAATATATGCGAAATTCCTCCTCTCGATATCGGTAACGGCCCATAGAGGTCCGCCATCACTAAGTCACCTGGATTCTCGGATATAATTGACTTACAAGTACCTACATACTTAATATTGTCTATCTTTGACAATTGACAAAGATGACAACTCCTAACAAAATCTCTAATTGTTTCCCTCATCTTTAGCCAGTAGAATCTGTCCTGTAAATATTTTATCATTTTATAAACTCCTAAGTGCCCCAATTCTAAGTGAACCTGCCTACATACTTCCGCCTGTAAAATTTCTGGTAAATACAATACTCTGTTTGGACTATCCAGCCTATTGAAATAAAGAATTCCATTCTCTGTGATACAACGGCTTGCTATCCGCGCTAACCGATCATTTACTCCCTCTAGTCCTGGATTCGACAACCTATTTTTTATGCCCCTTATCACATTATCCCTATCTTGCAGTTGGGCCATTTCCCCTAATTTATCCTGTAATTCTTTATTTTCTTGCACTCCCATGTACATTATACTCGGATACCACAATTTCCCCTCCTGTATCTCCCCATCACTCGGAAATCTAGATAAAATGTCTACCCCTATGTTCTCCGTCCCCTTGACATGTTCTACAGTATAGTTAAATTGTTCTAAATATAATATCCACCTAGTGATCCGACTGTTGTATAACCTAATGTTCTTAACAAACACTAACGCCTTGTGATCTGTCCTAATAATTAACTCGGCTCCCCGCAAGTATGTCTCAAATTTCTTTATTCCATAAATTATGGCCCAAAACTCTTGCTCAGTAACAGTCCATCTTAATTCCGAACCCCTTAATGATCTACTACAAAAGCTTAAAATTCGTATTTCTCCTTTTTCATCGTACTGATACAATACCCCCGCAATACCTACTCCTGAACTATCAGTCTGCAAATAGTAAGGTTTACTCACGTCTGGATGAGACAAAAGGATGGTAGTCGAAAATTCTTGTTTCAAATTCCAAAACGCCTTATCTAACTCCTCATCCCAATACCAACTTTGCCCTTTCTTCAATAATTTCGTCAGGGGAACTATTAGACTACTATAATTTGGAATAAACCTCCGATAATAATTACATAAACCTAAGAATGCCCTAACATGTTTCACCTTTTTCGGGGTAGGAAACTTTTGAATTGACTCGACCTTAGCTGGGTCCGTTCGAATTCCCTCGGTAGATACAATGTGACCTAACATCTTAACTTCCTGACATGCAAATTTACACTTTTCTAAATTACATGTTAATCCCGCTCTTTCCAACCGTTCTAGTACCAGATCTATTTGTTCCAAATGGTCCTCCCACTGACCGTCGGTTAGTATAGCTAGATCATCTAAATAATTTACACAGAAACTTCTAACACTCGGACCTAATATTACATCCATAGCCCGGCTAAAACTTCCAACTGACGTTTTCAATCCCTGTGGCAATACATTATACATATAAGACTTCCCATTAACAGTGAAACCTGTATACTGTCTACTTGTTTCTGAAATTGGGATTTGAAAATAAGCATTATTCAAATCTATAATAGTTATGTACTTAACCCCGTGAAATGCATTTAGAATATCTATCTGCATTGGAGGAGCCTCTGATTCCGCTACCATATATTTGTTAATTTCCCTGGCATCTAATAATATTCGAATAGTCCCATCAGTTTTGGAAGTAAATGTGAGTGGACTACTATACGGTGTTGAACCTCTCGAAATAATACCCATATCTACCATTTCCTGTAATTTATCTTCTACCTTGGATCGGTATGCATAAGGGATGGGATAAGACCGATTAATTCTCGGGACATGCTCATGCATACTAATGTGATGAGTATAACAATTTGCCCTACCAATTCGCTTGGTGAACACTATCCTATGGGCCTCTAAAATCTGCTTCAATGATTTCCTCATGTCAACGGTCAATTCTATACCCGCTTTAATTCTGTCTAAAAAATCTACCTCGCATACTTCGTGGTTAGCCTCACCATCGTTTTCCAACTATAATGACCTAATGGCTGCAATTCTTTGGTCTTCCTCAATGAAAGGCACGGTAATTCTTCCCCCCTTCATTTCCAAAATTAGTGATCTAGGATCTTGTAATGTAATAATAGCTTTGTATGACAACAGCCAGTCGAACCCTAAAATTACCGGTACAGTCAACCTAGGAACAACTAACAGTCCCGTATCGAAAATTACCTCTTGAATTTTTATTTCTATGGAACATAATTGCTGTATTTTTAAACTCTTCTGCCCTACCGCCCCTCTTATTTGTATAGGCTTTACCGGCAATGAGGGTAGTTGTACACCTCCTCTCGACTGTAACCATTCAAATAATTCCTCAGAAATACAACTAACTTCACTCCCCGTATCTATTAGACAACGTATTTTATTCCCTAAAATCTCTAACCAAATTTCAGCTTTGATTTTATGCCCTATTTCCTCAAAAGAAACCTCTTCATCAAATAACGACGCTGTGACAAAATTCTGCATGGGTTCTACTACTACCGGCCTACCTGCTAAGTTAAGAGACAAGCTCGACAGCCCCCCAAAGTTGGTTGGTATCTGATCCTCCACGTCCGTGGGGATAAAGCCAAATCCTGATTTATCCAATTTCGTCCTCACGCCTGTTGCTACTACAGGGTATAATTTCCCATTTTCCCTTTTTCCTAACCCTACTCCTGGCACCCATCCCGATGACAACATCTGCCGTAGCGCAAACCTAAAATAGTTGCCCCTATGTTTATAAGCTAATCCCGGAGCATCTGGACTAGCTAACATTAGTTTAAATTCTTACCACTATCTTTACACCTCTCCTGCTCTTCTTCTTCGTTTATCTCCAAATTAGCGATTATTTTCGGCTTCTTATTTCCAAAATTTGATTTCCCAGTCGCAGGCATCCCTCGCTTCATTCCTGGTAGGGTTTGATTAGAGCTTCCACCTTCCACATAACGGTCCTGTTTATCCACGTCATCCAAATCTCTTAAGAATTCAGTGGCTTCTATTATCGATTCCCCTTTCCTCATCCTCCAGGCATATTGTACTTCTCTAGGGAAATGGTGCATTAAATCATTAACTAATTGATTTTCCGTTAGAGGCGTACTCAACATTTTTGCTTGTCCTGCTAGTGAAATAAAGTAACCCATCATGGATTTATGAGTATTCTTCTCCCACACTCCACACACTATATTCCGTCTTAATTGATTTTGTTCAGACTCTCCCCAATAAGTATCCATAAAATCAGCTTTAAAATCTTCCTCGTTGTCCCAACGATCCTTATAAATTCTCGCCCACCGCCTGACATCTCCTTCTAAGCACCCGATAATATTGTCGATTACATGTTCTTTAGTCGGCAACCTTCTTAGGTACGAAAATAGGTCCTCTATGAAGGTAACTGGATGTACGTCGTACCTTCCGGGGTATTTGGGTTTATCCAACCTTCCATCTATCACTGGATACATTGCGAGTTGAGGCATTGTTTCTCTAACCTTATCCCGTACTGGTTCTTCCTGCATTTTTCCCTGCAGCTCCGATACCTTTAAATGCAGTTGCCCAATTGTCCTACGCATGTTCCGCATCATGAGTGCCATCGCAGACGAACCCCCAGTAGCAGGTGTTGTTTTCTTCACTATTCCAGGTGTCGCTCCAGCAGCCTTCGCCTTAGCACGCATTTCCTTGCCAGCTTGGATCATTTTGCTCATAGTTGTGTTTCTGTAATACATTAAAATTTTCTTTACTAATAGCCCCGATTGATCTTAATTCACCATTGTTGTTTGATTTCTTCTTCTATCGACATATATTGTTTTACAACATCCGCTATTCCTCTATCACCATCTATAATACGTAACTCTTGGAAAGAGTCCTTCCAAGCATTCCCCGTTAGCCAATGCTCATGTTTTTTTCGTGCAATCGGTTTATATAATCAAGTGTAATAGCACTTTCCTCTATTCTACCTCTAGTTTTTATTCTTTGTAAAACCACCTCCGGGGAACTTCGTACGTAAATTCCCAAATCTACATTAGCTAAAGCCTTTTCCTTGACAAACGAGATCCAATTCTCGAATATCTCCGCCTCTACAGGGTGTATCAACTCGTTTTCACGTAGTATCTTCATAAAACAATGCCTCGCACTAAATATCGACCTTTCTATTATCTTAATTGGCGTTTCTACTCGCAAGGTGTGATGTTCTAGCAGAGTCGACACCACATAATTTTGGAATACATAAGCCCACCGCTTGGGGTCTTCTACCATTAATTTGAAGAGGTTGACGCCCTTTACATTTTGCCATTTTTGGACAGGTTCTGGTAAAACGGTCACCATCTTATTGGTATGCAGAGACTCTAATAGGGTCGACTTCCCACAACCAATATTACCCTCTAACACAACGGTAAACGTTCCCTTTCCTTTTCTTAGCGTATTGGCCATGTCAAACCTGAAATTTCAAAGCTATGAATACCAAAAAATTTTTTTTTTTTTTTTTTTTTTTTTTTTTTTTTTTTTTTTTTTTTTTTTCCGAAAAAAAAAATTTTTTCTCTCTTTTTTTTTTTTCTCAACAGCCCGCTACTTGAGACTCAGGATCCTGGTCACGGCACCAATTTGTACTGTTCCCAATAGGGGTAGACACTATATTTCTATTTATATACTTTTATCTAAGTATAATTACGGCCATCGTCTGTTTGTAGAGACCCTAGGTTGTATAATAATTTACAGTAGACCTAGGATCGAACCGAGTGAGAGGGCTATTTAGTAGAGTAACTACCTCTTTGAGAAAGCGTTGGTTATACATACAGGAAACTCAAAAGTTATTTCGTTTAGTATAAGAAGTTATTACTGCTACTATCTATTTTTGATTATATTTCCACTTAATTAATATAAAAAGAGGTGATTTATGCCGTATAGGCCGGGCCCCTCCCCGCCCGGGCCTGTGGAGCTCGTCACCGTACTGGTCACTCCCCCACGGGCTGCCTCGGCACCTCGTGAGGGGATTGAATTAATGTCGTATGTCAATCACGTGAGTACCTCGTCTTCAAATGAACGAGTGGAGAACAAAATCATAGTCACTCCCGAGGCAGGCTTTGTTAATCCCTAACCTTTTCCTGAGTGACTATCCTATTCACCTACGGTCTCCTCTTCCCCCCCCCCCAACCTCTAACAGACTAGCGTCAGGAAGGACAACTCGGAATCATGTTTGTGTTATTACGACGCGTTCCACAATTTGCGTCCACAACCCAACAGAGAAAGTCTCCTTCCCCCCACATGTCCCACAAGGACTCCCAACGCCACTATTAGTCGTTAGACCTTGTTTAGCCGCAACCCCACTTTAGCCCTATTGCCAAGTGAGTAGTAAACAACCCCATCGGACAGAGTCCGTATTGCCGGGTGGTTAGTCCGACAAAGAGGATGCAACGTTCAGCGGCCAGAGGTGGAATTGACCCCTGGTGAGCACATGTATCTGAAGACCCTCGGTCCCCAAACACAATTTTGAATAATCTACAGACTCCATTGTGAAACGTCGATCATAATGGTTTGTGGAGTCTGTAAGGGTACTTTGTACAGTATCCATGCGCGCAATACCGACCATTAATACCCAGCCAGCTAGATTAGTACTCGTATCTGTGGCACACTAGTTCCATTCGCTCCACCAACTGGATACAATAGTAAGTATAGAATTGTATAGCTATCCTTCCCGAGCTATCTGGGTTTCTATTAAAATCATTAGAATGGTGACAAAATTAAGTAATCTGGTTTAGTATAGGTATTTGTGGAGACCGTGATACACCCCGGTTCTAGGTCCAAATAGCTTATTTGTAAAGTTAGGCCAAATACGCAGGGCAATTTGGAAGAAACATTGAGGAAATATAAACAATTACACAATAAGCTGAAGTCAATTATTAATATCTCGTTTCCATTAACCTTGGAGTTTCTAGCATGTTATAATATATAAGCAGTTTTGATATTCAATTTTAATTTTACTAATGTATTACTCACTGTCTTAGATTTGTGCCACAAATATATTAGTTCTTCGCTATAGTATCCACACACCGATGATAACTTCAGTACCGTCAATAGTAATATAGTTTAAATCAATTGAAGATAATGTTCGTTAAAAATATTCAACAATTCAATGTCTTCTTAACACTCCGTAACGCCAGCAGAACAGAACAGTAATGACCCGTATTTGAATCAATTCGATCATTTGAATTTGACTTCTAAATTTCAAATATTTAAATTTAGGTCTTTTGAATTTAGACTGGCGTTATTTATTCTTTATATTTTGAATGTTTAAAATTTAGAACACGGATAAATTATTTATAAAATTATTGTATACGTTCGTATAGAACCAAAGACCGATTTGAAATGAGATCTCAGGAGTGTCGCGGTTCCATCTCGGTTTGAATTTATTAGACATTCTATCAAAATGTCATAGATATTATGTCTAAATGCCGGTTTTTCAAATTTATAAAATTGTGACAACAAATGTCAGATTACGTGGAAATCATAATATAATTATGACCAACTGTACTTTACTTCTATCTACAAATTGTATAATTAGCTCAAATCAGAGTACAATAACAGTGGTAGGATCCCGCCATACTCCTCACTGTTCCTACGCTGTTATGTCGTAACATCGTTAACTACTGGGATAAGGAAAGGACTTAGCTAGGGACATCCAGGAAACGCCATCAGCACTCGGACCGCACGCCAATATTCCAATCCCGTCCCGTTGCACATCACACCACACAACCAGCCAGGATATCTCCATCACGTTGGACGTCGGCGCCAGCATGAAATTAAATATTATTGTAGGAACCGCACAATTCAAAGCTTTATGTATGTTGGGGCGTATTAACCGCGGAGCAAGCTCGAGCAATTAATTATAAGTAATGTTTACTATTCCATTAAATCCCGAGTAATTTGTCTTTCGTTTTCATAATTATTATATTTCAATAAAATCACATTTATTTAATTCAATTCAAATTCAACTTACACGCCATCAATCCAGGCTTGCGCATCTTCATAGTCTTCAACCAGTCCCTCCTCCTCTCGTCATGATGACAGCAACTGTCACTATCCTCCCCGTAGCCACTCAGTCCGCTGAAACTCATAATATGAAAGGGCAAAAGCAATTGTAAATAACTCACGTCGGTAGCACACACAGCATTGCACTATTGAACACCTATTTACACTTCTATCACAACAATAAGGCATAGTAATCCATTGCTTATAACTCCGTGTGTTATGTTTTGTTCGGAGTTTCAAATCCTATACGTAGCGACCTCGCTATGCGAATATACAACGGCTGTCAAACTAGATTTTATTTAATTTTCACTGAAACCGTTTGTAAACTCCGTACTCCATTTTTAATTATTGGTTTTAAGTTAATATATGGATTTCTAGGCCTTTTCATTGCGTTATCAAAGAATTCACATTTTATTTTATTTATTTTTAGTTAGCACATCTTTCTTTCCATGACACTTGACAACCCAATCCCCTTCTTCTTTTTTTTTTTTCTTTTGACATTCTTGCTATCCACTTTCAAACAAAAATTTTTCCCAAAGAGGTTACTCATGATTAAAATAAATTCACAAAGTTTAATACACGAAGTGTGGGGTCAGTACAGTATCTAGCTCCACGGAAGTTTTGTTTCGTTTTTTAGTGTGACAAAAGCCAAAACTACTATCTACTTAATTATGTATGTAGGTAAGGTAACTATGTAAGTAATTGTACACACATAGAGCGCGTAGAGCGTATATAAATTTCTTAGTTAATACCTACTTTGATAGTACGTAAATAGGAAGTAATTTTTCTTAGGTAATACGTACTTAGGCTGTACATAAATAAGAAACACATGGTTAAGAAAAATAAACTAAAGCAAAGTTAAGGTTCAAATATAACCCGTCGAAAGTAGAAGCTGGTCTCTTTGTGCTGATAGTTGTTGACTCTATCCAACAGAACCAACAAAGGGATTAAGAGAATTTTCGTCCAGTAGTTTCTTGGAAGGGGCTGGGGTAAGTTTGGACAGTTTTGGTAAAAAAAAACAAGAGAGGAGAACACGTATAGGATGTATGTCCGAATATATGTATAGCTATATTAAAGACCCGAAATTTATTAAGTAGTTATCTAAGTAACTACTTACTAGATTATTGAAACTTCTCTGAGGTTTTATAGTACCTATCTAAATATTTTATCAACTCTGCGATTTCAGGTTTATGGCGTTTTTCTACGTAAAAACCAGTGATTCACTTGTGATACCATGAGATGAATCAATTCAAATGAAATCTACTTATGGGATTTATGTGCCCTCCATTGTACCTACTTACTAATTTAAACATAATCCTAATGTCTGTATCAATTCTAGCCTAAGCTTGTTTAACTAACACACGGACTTAGTAAGTAACCATAATAAATTTGCGAGAATTGAACACATAATTTTAAGTAACTGCATAATTTCCAAAAGTCGCCGCTTGGTCAAATTCCAGCTTCTCAGTGAAATCAGATGTCAGTACAGCTTTCACATAACATTAATTCGGTGATCCGTAGAAAACGAAGTCAGGAATTGCTGTACACCTAGCCAGCATTCCGATGCATCGAGCCGCCTCACCCAGTTACGGTCCGCCCGGCCAGCCGGGTGCTAATTGAAAAAGGAAACTTCAAACAACGACCGAGCTCAATGCTCTCCACAGAAATGTTTCATTTTTAAACATCGCCGTGACCGTTACAATTGATCGCTACGTTCAATACATATTTCGAAACTAGGCTCCAAACTTGCTGGTCAGATATTGTGCTTTGTAATATTTTTACACTTCTCATATAGGTGCAGGGCGTACCCACGCACGCCGCTACGTCGGTGCAAATAATGGGTATAGGTAAATGAAATGTTCTTCATGCAAACCTATATTATATGATGAATTTTGATCTTTATATTTCTGCATTCGTATGTTCTCTTTGTCGTCGTCCTATTCTAATCGTCAGCGGTAAATAAATAGTAGGTTTAGTGAATTTGAGAATTCATATCTATCCATACTAGTAATATAAATGCGAAAGTGTGTGTGTTTGTATGTTTGTGTGTATGTTTGTCCGTCTTTCACGCCGCAACGGAGTGACGGATCGACGTGATATTTGGCATAGAGATAGTTTATGGGCCCGAGAGTGATATAGGCTACTTTTTATCCCGAAAAATACACAGTTCCCGAGAGAACAGCGCGCGATAACCGAATTTAATAAAATGAAATAAATTTGATTTTGTAATATCGTTCATTAAGAATATTTTTGGAGCAAGCGAGATAGAGCAAAAACAAAGCAAGCAAAGTTAATCGGTTCTATTTAGGTATATGTAGTTATAAAAGTTGTACTCTTTGTAATTTTGAGAGGAGTACTTAATTATTTAAATTTTAACCAATAAATACACTTTAACTAATATCGTTTTATAACACATGCGGTATTAATAAAATATTTGTTGCAAAATTAAACTACTTCGAAATAATAGTGCTAAAATTACCCACGTAAGTAGGCGGGTGTAGGTAAGCGTTAGAAAATAACACCGATATCGTGAGTGAAATTTCGAAATTGTAATTCTTGATGACATTGCCACAATTTATGAAAATTTTAACTGAGTAAACGCCTCAAAGCTGCGCTCGAGTGTCTCGCGGGCAGCGCGCGGCGCGGCCAATCGTTTTGTTTGATATTACTTTATGGGCGTGGCTTAAAACTACTCCATTCCTGTCAAATGTTTAAACCATTTTAAATTTTATGTTGTAGTGATAAAGTATTATATAGCCTGATGGAGTTGAAATGGTCATCTCTCATGTTCGAAAGACTGGATGTTTTGCCTCCACTGTATTATGGTGGATATTTGAATGCCGGGTAGTAAAGGTAGTGGGTATGTTATTTTGTATATATGCTAATGAAGTGTAGTGCCGTCGAGTTCGCGGTAGTTGGTCATGCAGTTGGCACGCCACCACTGATTTGTGATTTGATACAAAATTTCAGACAATACGTTTTTGTCGTTAAAAAAAATTGGATATTCCAATTGCTATTGTTTGTTCTTGTGTAACATGAAAAGCACATTTGGATAAGTTTATGTGTGCAGTGACTGAATATTCTTCAATAACTTTTTGTGTTGATATACTTTTACGGGATTGAGAAATTCACTGGAGAAAGCAGGTGGGTTAATTTACTTTTACACATTATTTTTACTAGTTTATGTAACTTGATGTCCAATTTGATTCTTAGGTCACCACAGAATCTTGTTAACTGTGATATTTTACGTCATATACCTAAACGGCACAAAAGTAGAATCCTAAATTATATTGGTCTCTTGTCATACTTCTATGCCGCCTATTATAGACCTACCGAATAAACAAATGAAATTATTTACTAATGCTTTATTTCACCACTCATTAATAAATGTTATTTGACGGATAAATGTGATGCCATCTCCGTCTATTCGAACAAAACAAAATGAGACGGCATCACATTTATCCGTCAAATAAATTTTATCAATGGATGGTGAAAAGGGGGGTAAATATGATAAAGTTTTATGAGCAGTAATATTAGGAATTAAATTAGTTGACTGTAGGTACTTCGACCGTAGGTAGATCTTTAGGTTCAATAAGTAAGCATGCAAGTAAATACTTTGTGTAGATGTCATAATACGAATCTTTGATTGATGGATTAATATTATAGGCGATTCACAAGAACTGGTACACTCACCACCACCAATATCTGACACAACAAAGATACGATTACGATACCACGATACGATTCTATTTCTAGGGCCGCTAAGACGTGTCAGATATTTTTGTACGCTCCGCTGCGGTAGATATTAATGCAGGTGACTGTACTTTTAAATTGAATGAGTGAATGACGACGTCTATGAGTTTATCACAAAGTGGTTAGACATAGATACAGGTTTATTATTTTACTAATATTATAAATGTGAAAGTAATTCAGTCTGTCTGTTTGTCTTTCTGTCTGTTACACTTCTTGCCGCCACTTGCTAATTGACGCCAAAACCGCTGAATTTTGTAAGTGATGAGATAAATTATAACTAGTAATGTTATCCGGTATTAAGTTCTGAATAACGTTCCACGCGCGTTGATGTCACTCTAAAGCAAAGTGGTAACTTACCTACCTAATCCCAAAATAAGAATCATCGTCATTGTCACAGCCTATACACATCCCATTGCAGGGCACAGAGTTTATCTTAGAATGAAAAATAAGAATGCTTACCTACTAATATTATATGCATTCATAAGTATCTAACCCTGCCTATGATGTTGTAAACTTCCGTGATTTTCAATCTTATTTACTACCACAATCAGAACTTATCATGCTATAACAACGAGTAATAATCACCTAGACCTTTTGACTACATTACAGTGGCCGTGGACACAAGTAGACTGAAGTGCTGGGTCTGCTTTATTTTTTTTTCCCTCTGATATTTTAACGAGGCTTTAGCACACCAAAACGTGACTATGTCAGCCTATGTCTGCTTAGCAGCGTGAGTCCTGCGAACTACCCGCACTTTTATTATAACTGGCACTCGTATCTCGAACTACCCACTTGGTAACGATTTTTTTACTTCCATGGGGTGGAGCAGCTATGACACCCTAAACTTCAGTCTACTTGTGACCACGGTCACTGTATTTAATGTGGACGAAACGTCGAGGCAATTATTTTCATCCTTTAGCGTGATAAGTCCCGATCGTGGCTGCTAACTCTGTCCGTCTGTCAGTTACCTCTTCACGCTTACACTGCTGAAGCGTTTTAGATAAAATTGGTACGGAGATACCCTGAGATCCAGGAAAGGACATAAGATAGAAAGTTAGGCATTACAAATTCCGGAAAATTGCATAGTTCGTGGACAAAGGCTAGGTAATGATAAAGGTAATCATATCTTTAGATAGCGCTAAGGCTGAGTTGCACTAACTTTACTTTAACTATTACTACCTAATTTCAAATCAGCCGTTCATAATAAATAATAATAATAAATTTATTTATTTCGGCCAACTTAGGCCCGTACAATAAATACCTTACAGACTAACATACATATTTATAATCTATACTATTTAAATCTAATTTGGTGACAAAACGGCGTGACCTCGTTGAGTCACCGTCCCCGATGTCGCATTCATCTGCGGCATGGTGTCCCGGAACCGCCGGAACACGACGTCTTTCGGCCAGAAGGCAGCACTCGCGATGGTCCCCATCAGCAGCCGCGGCACGCGCACCACAGACGAGCTGAAGTGCACGTAGTAGCGCGACTGCAGCTGGAACACCCTCAGCGTGTATCCCCTCTTCCGGCGGACGTATTCCACCACATCTGCAACTGCGACGATGTGATGCAGACGCGACACATACAGTGCCGTATTCGGCGTGGCGTGAAAGGGTTTGACAAAATCAAAGGGTTGAATTTGACAGCTGATTTGACATTAGTTATCATTACAGTCTTCAATTAGAATGTACAACCTATGGCTCTGAGACGTGGTCCTTGACTGTAGGCCTCTTGGAGAGACTCAGAGTCACGCAATGATGTATGCTCGGAGCTTCTTTGCGCAATATAGGTACGGAATGGGTAATTACGGAAATTCGGCGAAGACCTAAAGTCATCGACATAGCCTAAAGAATACCTTGCGAGTTGAAGTGGCAATGGGCGGGCCCTATCGTCCCTACTTCGAATGAAATTTAGTTTGAGTTTGAGTACTATCGTACCTGTACGCTATAATAATGTATAAAATCTAGTGCTAGCAAAACCTTACTTCTCAGTTTTTAAACGTCTCCTAATAAACTCGGTTTCGGTGGAAGGTTTCGCCGCGAGATTTTAATTAGATAGGAAGGTACCTACGGTATTGTGTTGTAATATGACAACATGTAGAAATGGACTTAGTTTCGAAACGAAAAATGTTCGTAAACTTATTGATGTCAATAGTCATGCCACAAACAATTTTAGTTTGTGTCTCACGAAATTGTTGCTCTACATTTTATTGAATCTTTATCTAACCTGGAGGCTTATTGCCTAACGTTTCTGACAGTCGCGATCGCAATCAAATGACAGCTTTTGTATGCGAAATCTGTCATTTGATCGATCACGAGCGTCAGAAACATTAGGCAATACGGCCTCTGACCCTGTACTACGAAGTTGAAAATTTGAAC
Organism: Choristoneura rosaceana; assembly: GCA_037349165.1. NCBI lineage: Eukaryota > Metazoa > Arthropoda > Insecta > Lepidoptera > Tortricidae > Choristoneura > Choristoneura rosaceana. The sequence continues at coordinate 10,496,324 of JAZBNJ010000019.1, forward strand.
TTTGTATCTTACCGTCCCTCTGAAGCTAATATTATTTAACCGAATAGATAACCTCCTCCTTTTTTTGAAGTTGGTTAAAAAGATTGTACTAATAATAATAAATAATAATGTAAATTTAAAATAAACACACAGTTTTTTTTAAGCTCAGTTTAAAATGCACCACACCACACCACCAATCCCTGTGTGAAAGAATCTGAAGCAGTGGACCCGATTCTACAGCGGCCGCTAAAATTCCTAATTTTATTTAGACGTCGCTAAATCACTTTGCTATTCTATGAGCACCTGTCATAATCAAATGACATCGCTAATTTAATCTGACGTTTCTTATTTTAGCCGGTCTATTCAATTTAGGTTTAGCTGCTTAAATGCTATTCTTTGCATGTCCATTTTAAGCGAAAGTCAAGCTAAATTGGCTAATTTTAGCGGCGACTAAAATAGTCCCATTTAAAATAAGGTTTCGAAAAGTCAAGTTGTGCTGGATCAATTCCATGCGTATTTCATAATTGATTGTCTGCAAGACATCACTTTTAAGCGATAACACTGCCTGTGTCTGCCATACTTTTTAGTATTTTTGTTAATTCACTTTACTGATTTGTGGTGTGCAATAAAAATATTTGTATTGTATCGTACTGTATCATCCATTAGAAATATTTAAAAGTTTTGAGTGCCCTGAGCTTTTTTTTGCCCATGGCAGCTACCAAACTGCTGTGGGAGAAATTAGTATTCTAGCTCAAAGCCAACCAACCATAAGCCGCAGTCTGGCAGCTGTTTGTACTATAACAATCGAAAGATTGACCCCACTGTGAATCAAGTTCCCAGTGACTAGACTGGAGAAAGAGAGGGCAATGCAGGAGTTTCAGACCCATTTTGGAATGCCATATACACTGGGTGCGGTAGATGCGAGTCACATCCCATAAACCCCCAAATAACCACCCACGAGCCCCAGGTAACATTTTCTTTAACAGAAAAGGGTTCTATAGCATTAATAGTCAAGTGGTGTGCGACACCATTGGTCGGATCACCAGCGTTAACCCAAATTTTCCTGGCTCAACCCATGATGCTGCTGTTTGGAGGAGCAGCAATATGCACCAGCACCTTGAAGGCCAATATGTTCAGCACCAAGCTATGGAGTGGCTTCTTGGAGACAAAGGCTACCCACTTCTCCCGTAGCTGATGACTCCTCATCCCGACCCAGTTGCCGAGTCACCGGAGGCAAGATTTAATAAGAGCCATGCACAGGCGAGAGGGGTCATAGAGATGTAGGTACTTTAGGGGTTTGAAAAATAAATTTAGATGCCTTCATCGCCACCGTACCTACTCTGCATTACAGCCCAGAAAAAGCTGATTAAAACAAAGTGAACTTCATTATCTTTTATTACAGCTAGGTAGGTTACATTCTTTCACATTATAGTTATTATACGAGAACATTAATTTCTGTTCCGCGAGCTGAAGTATAAGAAAACAGAATTCATAATATTAAGTGACGTTCGCCCTTAAGTATGTCTTCAACGCATTAAGAGAAGTCTCTTCGTTCAATTCTCCATACCTACAAACGTAGTCCTGGTCTCATTTGAAAACTAGGTAATAGAAATAGATGAAGATTTGTAAGAATGGACTACACGTTATTATCTATGCCTGTGGTTTTTCAGATTTTCATATAAATGTGTAATATCAGAATTACAGGAGCTCAAAAGTTGACAAAAAAAAAACATGTCAACTTTGCACAAGAATTACAGACTAATAAAGCATTTTTACAAAAATCGAAAAACCACAGGCATCCATACTAATATCATAAATGCGAAAGTGTGTTTGTATGTTTGTCCGTCTTTCACGCCGTAACGGAGCGACGGATCGACGTGATTTTTGGTACATAGATAGTTTATAGGCCCGAAAGTGACATAGGCTACTTTTTATCCCGGAAAAATGCACAGTTCCCGAGGGAACAGCGCGTGATAACCGAATACCACGCGGGCGGAGCCGCGGGCAAAAGCTAGTAGAAAACATGATGAATATATGTATTGATTGTAAAATATCAATGATTTCTGTGCTATGATTTTCATATTATATGAAGACAACGAAACGCAAAATTCAACCGCCCAAATCTTGAAAAGCCTACAGCTATCTCGATATAAATTACGGACGTCCTTGCGGAAGACATGGGGGGACGGCTGCGAGCGGTTATCTCACGAGCGATAAAGACAGCAACATCCCAAACGAATACCTAACGCGGCCGCAAGACCGGCAGTGACACTTTTCTTAAAGGGCTACACGAGGTTTTCATCAATTTTTGACAAGTTTTGAATCGTATCTCCTACTTTTGCACAACAGATAGAATTATAAATCAAACGGCGACTGATGGCTGGGCAGCAACTGATGTCTCTTCTATAACTGGTGGTGGCAACCCAAGTATTTCCACAGCAGGTGTCGGTGTTAGATTTTCCACGGGAGCAGACTTAAACAAAACGACAAGTAGTTCAGTTAATTATTTTCGACATTACTACAACTAAAGAAAGGTCTAGAGCCGCAATGGTCTCGTACAGCCCGGTTTCAAAGGTGTTTCCTTCCAAGGACCATAAATCTGTGGACAGAGTTGCCTGTTGAGGTTTTCCCTGGTGATATCTTTGGTATTACAAACGTACTCGTACATAGGTGTTCATTAGTTTTATTAGTCACTAGCTTTTACCCGCGGCTTCGCACGCGTAAACTATTCGGTCTTTATCCCTAGGTATCCCGTGGGAATATCGGGTCAAAAAGTCGCTTATGAATTATTCCAGACATCCAGCTACCTACATACCAAATTTCATGGCTCTAAGCCCAGTGGTTGTTATTTTGAGATCTTATCCCTCAAAAGTCGCTTATGTGTTATTCCAGACCTCCAGCTATCTACATACCAAATTTCATGGCTCTAAGCCCAGCGGTTGTTATTTTGAGATCTTATCCCTCAAAAGTCGCTTATGTGTTATTCCAGACCTCCAGCTATCTACATACCAAATTTCATGGCTTTAAGCCCAGTGATTTTTATTTTGAGATCTTATCCCTCAAAAGTCGCTTATGTGTTATTCCAGACCTCCAGCTATCTACATACCAAATTTCATGGCTCTAAGGTTGTTATTTTGAGATCTTATCCCTCAAAAGTCGCTTATGTGTTATTCCAGACCTCCAGCTATCTACATACCAAATTTCATGGCTCTAAGCCCAGTGGTTCTTATTTTGAGATCTTATCCCTCAAAAGTCGTTTATGTGTTATTCCAGACCTCCAGCTATCTACATACCAAATTTCATGGCTCTAAGCCCAGCGGTTGTTATTTCGAGATTTTATCCCTATCCCGTGGGAATATCGGGATAAAAAGTATCCTATGTTTTAATCCAGGTTATAAACTAACTTTTTACCAATTTTTTTTTAAGTATTTTACTGGAAGGCGAACGAGCAAATGGGTCTCCTGGTGGTACCTAAGAGATCACCACCGCCCATAAACATCTAATTTCATCTAAATCCGTTCAGCCGTTTCGGTGTGAACAAGTAACAAACATACTCACTCACTCACTCACAAACTTTCACATTTATAATATTAGCTTTTGCCCGCGGCTTCGCTCGTGTGAATCATAAGCATTTTCTAAGAAGCAAGCAAGCATGCAATCAAGCACGCATCAAGCAAGCATGATAGATAGATAGATATATCTGGAATCTCCATATTGGCAAATCCACCCACTGAAGCTGTTCTTACAACCTCCAAAACCTTGAGTTGGGTGTCTGTCAGTGGGCGGATTACTGCAGGACCTCCACCAGTGCCTTGGGTTTGTTCTCAACATTTTCTATATTTAGATTTCACTTTTTGTGCCCACTGCGACCAAATCTGCAATCATGAAGGAATTTTAAAACATCATGTAATTTGAAATATGTAGAATATCTTCTGAAGGCTCATGATCTCCGGCATCTTTGCAAGCAAGCATGCAATCAAGCAAGCAAGCAAGCATAACTAAAGTTATTTACACTTTGTCAAAATAAGGATGTGTGACTGTAAGGATATACAGTCCTGTAATAGACAGACGGACAGCGGAGCCCTAATAATAGAGTTGCCCACCGATTCATCCGCGAATAATTCTATTATCGCGCGCCCGCGGAAACTGCTATTTTCAGGGATAAAAACTATCCTATGTATATACTTCCCAGGGTCTCAAACTATCTCCATTCGAAATTTTATCTAAATCTGTCCAGCGGTTTAAGCTTGAAAGCGTAACAGACAGACAGTTACCTTCACATTTATAATATTACTAGCTTATGCCCGCGGCTACGTCTGCGCGGATCTAGGTTATCGCGCGGTGGCGCCCTCTACCGCACTCAATAAAAGGTATCCTATGTTGATCCTTGGGGTTCAAACTACCTATTTACCAAAATTTCATCAAAATCGGTTCAATGGTTTCGACCTGAAAGCATAACAGACAGACAGACAGAGTTACTTTTGCATTTATAATATTAGTAGGGACTAGCTTTTGCCGGCAACTTCGTCCGCGCCGAGATGAAATTTATGGTCAACTCCCGTTGCAAGCTCTAGTCAAGATTTTGGCGTGAAAGCGTAACAGACAGACAGACAGAGTTACTTTCGCATTTATAATACTAATAATAAAATAATTATTAGTAGGTATTTCTTATCAAGTGCCTAAATACAAAGTTTCGCGGTGTCATCTTCGATACTGACGAACTTCCATAAAAACCTTCATCCCCTTTTTCAACACCTCCAAACCTTTTTTCCTGTACTTAAATTAAAAAAAATAATTCCCAGGGTCTAATCTATTATGTACTAAATTTCATCCAAATCGGTTTAGTGGTTTTGGCATGAAAGCGTAACAGACAGACAGACAGAGTTTCTTTCGCTTTACATTTTACTAGCTTTTGCCCGCGGCTCCGCCCGCGTGGTATTCTGTTATCGTGCGCTGTTCCCTCGGGAACTGTGCATTTTTCCGGGATAAAAAGTAGCCTATGTCACTCTCTGGCCCATAAACTATCTCTATGCCAAAAATCACGTCGATCGTCGAAAGACGGACAAACACACAAACACACGAACACACTTTCGCATTTATAATTTTAGTATGGAGTATGGATTAGTATGGATTTACATAAATATGTATTACCCTCCTCCTATAAAGTATGTTCCTCTATCACAGAGTCACCTGTTACGGGCTCTAGATTTTGGTAGGAAAATAGTTTAATTTAATATCTTCGCACTCAAAATCAAAATATTTATTTGTAGGGTATTAGAGAGATATTTCTCATATTTTCTGTCTATTATTCGGCCACCATACTAACAGCTGACACAATTAATCCCATAAAGATTGCTCCCATGTTTGTTCTTGTTCCTAGATGCGCGCAAACTAAAATCAACCTTAAGTTGATAAACCTTTTCATTCCAACAATACTTACGCTCTGCCACTTCGCCACGGTCCTTCAACAGCCATGTCCATTTAGAGTGATAGTTAGGGCCGCCCAGAAAGCTGCCATTTGGGGGCTTGCTATAATCATATCTCCTGTAAAGATAGGTACAGTTATTTTATAAGTATATACATGTGTCATCCTCGTAATGTTCACATCCTGCCGTTGCTTTTTAATGTCTTTTTTAATCCACAGTCCCATTTCTATCTTTCTGAAAGATTTAGTTACTTGGCTGCTGGGTCCGGGAACCAGTTGCGGTCGGGTGATAATCTTTTAACTTGCTTTTCCAGACACCAAGTCCAAATCCTAGTCCAGGTCCTTCTCCATGCGTGCTGTCGGTTTGTGAAATCGGTTTCCAAGTGAAATCAGGTGGTCGCAGTCGGTCGCCAGCCCACGGAGTCGCTTAAAGGAGTACTGGCTTGACAGTTCTCCTTAAAAGATGTTATGTGTTCTCTGCTTTGTGTGTATATGTATGGAGTATATGTAGTTTATTACAACACAGGTAATATTCCGAGGCTCTTACAACAGAATCTGCAGCTACTTTCATGGACCTTATCTGATTATTTTGGCAGTTTCAGTTTCAGTGCAGCAGATGTGGTGAGACGTTACCGTTACGGTGCCGAAACGAAATTTGCGCCTATTCTCCACAAAAGTAATAGTGCAGTCGTCAGAGCAACGCAATGATGCGTCACGTAAATAGTTATTCCAGTTTAGGAGTCTAAGATGCGCCAGCTAGATCGAGCTCGATGCACGCTAAATTGAGTCCCATGTGACTCTGTTATTTTCATCTCCAATCGTTGTGATTTTCACCTTTTGTCACCTTAGTAAATAAACATGCTTACCTTTCGCTAAACCCAAACTAGAGTGCAGGTGCTCCACGAGCGAATCCTGCTGGATTTTATTTGATTTTATTTATTCGTTTTTTCGACATTTAAATTCAAATCAAATGACATGCAAAGAATCAGACCAAAGAGTATTAGTACCTATAGTGAAAAAGAGTGGCAACTCTATGGCCAAATTTGCATCTACGGTAGCGAGCGCTACCTGAACACAAGATGAAGAACTAAATCTGACATAACACACACATTTACATGCACGCACACAACAAGCTTGACGTCCATAAACCCCAGTTCAGATCTATTGTGCGCAATTTACCACGAGCTTTGCGGTGAAGGAAAACATCGTGAGGAAACCTGCACAAACCTGTGAAGCAATTCAATGGTGCGTGTGAAGTTCCCAATCCGCACTGGGCCCGCGTGGGAAGTATGACCCAAGCCCTCTCATTCTGAGAGGAGGCCTGTGCCCAGCAGTGGGACGTATATAGGTTGGGATGATGATGATGATGATATTTCTTTATTATTTACGCGATTTTTCCCACGCCTTCATACGCGTAAACCATTAGATCCGGCAATTGATTTGAATTCCGGAATTTTAATTAGTTACGTAATACCAATCGAAATTCCCGAAAACTACATTGTGGATTTCATTATAATTGCAGATAAAATAGCGACGGTGTCAGACGTCCTACTCTTACTATCTAAGTACATACTAAATTTCATTCAATTCCATCCTGGCGTTCTAGTGAAGGAGTGACAAATCAAAAATCCTGTGGGAATAAAGTTGCATTAAAAAGAATCGTACCAAATCTTACGACTAAACTCAGCGATTGAGATTTCGCGACTTTATCACCTTTCCGTATCCGTAGGAACATCGGGATAAAAATGTCAACCATACCAAAATTTGCTTAGTCGTTTTAGCTTCACGGAGTAACAAATATACATACAAACACACATAATATCTGTTTGAGTTTATGAGGTACCTACTCAAAAACTTTCGCAATTATAACCATAAGCCCAGATAAAATAGCCTGACTAAGAGTGTTCATATTTCACTGCATGAGATAGGTAGGCAAGCATTTGTAGGTACTAGTAATATAATAGGATTTTACTCCTTATCCTATGGTTTTGTCCAGCTATCTTGAGCTATTTCGGGTTATGAGTAAATTAGAGTAAAGTCGAGCCGTGATTTTTTCAAATGAGCACGCACATCTGTCTGTAGTCTGTACAGGTTGTATTTTTCAACAAGTACTTACTTATACCACCTTCCATTGAACTAATCACGCCACGCAATGCCAGTTGACTCAAGTAAAGATAAAGCCTTGAGTTTGATTTGAACTCATTTTGTGCAAGCAAGCACGACTGGAAAGGTAGCATGTAAGTATCCTTGAGATAGAACATCTGTGACGCCAGACAATATCGCTGCACCAAGATACTTATGTTTAAATATACATATAATCGTAATTCATACTTACTCAAAGCTTCACAGCCAAAAACACAATATTTTTTCTTGAGATTACTCTTGTAGGTCTGAGGTGTAGATGTAACAACAAAACTCAAAAATTAAGAAAAGATCCTACTTTACAAAACGATACGAACAAAATTAACGTACTTTACAACAAATAAATAACTTTATATAACTAATAAAATCAATAAAATAAACAGAAAACGCAAAAACTGTCGCTCGCGAAAGCCAGACAGCGGAAAGACTTTGAAATTGTCTAAGTCCGCGTTTGACAAACCTTTGTCATTTATTGTCAATTTTTTCGCCATCATTAAGCCGCAAGGAGCGCTGTAGTGCACGTAAAAAAGTGACGTTTTAAGTGTGCCACCTCTGAATCAGACAGAAGCCTTTGTTTTAAATGTTGCCAACTTAAATTTTAGTAAATTATTTGAGAAAATCCTATACTTTTTACAGATTTAATTTATTCATTAGCTCACTTATTTTTTCCAAGTAGCAACACACTCAATTCAATTTAGACATTTTAGAATACGGATAAAATCCGGCTAAATTTAGTCAGCGTGACTTCCTGGAATAGCACTTGTTAAATCAGCCGTCTAAATGTCAATTAAAATTTAGAAAATTTAGATTTAGACAATTTAGCTGACGTGCGCGTAGAATCGCATCCAGTGTTGCATTAATTTATCTTTTTAAAAATTATTTTGATTTTTTGTTGGCTAAAGGTGTCGCTGGTTAAAGCCAGCCAGAGCTTCCAGTAGGCAACATTTAGACATTTTCCATTATCTTTAAAAGTTTTTAGTAACTTTACCTTTATTAAACAAATGTGTTAGCGCTTTAAAACTTAATAGAAATTTCAAAAAAATTAGTAGACGTCACAGGTGACCGAAGAACTGGCAGCTTCCTCGGACAAAGAATTAGCCTAGCTATTCAAAGAGAAAACGCTGCCAGCATCTTCGGACCTTGCCTAAGGGGTACTCTTTGGATAATTTGTTTTAGTTTTAGGTTCTATTTTTATTTTATGTAAGTTTAGTTAAGTTATTTTTAGGAAATTTTTATTTCTTTTAACCGTAACTCATATATAATACATTATGTAATTGTCAATGTCTCAAATATCAATGTATATATCAAATTACAATTTGTCTACATTTTGGCAATATTTTTTCTTAGGTAGATAAGATATACGGACTTCATAATCATAACATTGCACAGTTATCTTGAATCTTAATTAAAACATTGGTTATGGAAATCTTCAATGAAATTAATTGAGTTATTTCAATATTTAAAAATGCTTACGATGTTCTTATAATGAGGATTATATTAAAATTTATGAGGTGGCGTCGATTTTAGTATCGCAAGACGGCTTATTTAAACATATATTGGTATTATAAGGAAGAGAAATAATATCTTCCCTATTACGTTCTAACCTGGTAAGTAATACGAGATATAAGAACTTATTAGGTAGGTATATAATATTCATAATATATACGTTCACTTTACATAAACTAGTTTAGTATAACGTTCAATGGATAAAAAAATAAGTATACTTTTTGTTGTTATAGCTAACGTTCACTAAATCTTTTGAACGTTATTAATATGAAATTAGATATTTTGTATACACCTAGTTATACTGGGACGCACCCGTTCTATAACCACGTTCTAACTATCCTATATCCCTTGTATTTATACGAGTATATGTCGCAGAGAAATGATAAAAACAGGGATTTGATCAAATTCCACAGGTAATACATTTGATGAAGATGACGATGATGATTTGATCAAGTCCCGGGAGATAAAAAAAAACATCGCGTTGTATCATTTCCCTTGCGGAATTCAGTGATTTGACCCGTTTTTGGGGAATGATAAAATTATAGCAATGGGCGATGGATTTCTTCATTCAGTAAAATGTTCAAATTGAATTGACTTAAATGATTCGTTTTATCTTTTCCCTAGAACAGCTCAGGGATTTAATCAAATCGCTAAGAGAAAAATAATGAAATCCATCGGTCATTTCCCTAAAACGGCTCGGAGACTTGATCAAATCACTGAATTCCGCAAGGGAAATGATAAATTCGATGATTTTTTTTATCATCTCCCAGGACTTAATCATATCCCTGAGGTATTTGGTCAAATCTCTTAGGGATTTCATCAAATCACTAGACGTGTTTAATAAAATGTTCCAATCTAGTTGACTTAAATAACTCGTTTTATCTTTTCCCTAAACCAGCTCAGGGATTTGATCAAATTGTTAAGGGAAATGAAGAAATCCATTGGCCATTGCTGTAATTATATCATACCCCTAAAAAAAAATCTTTCTAGATTTCGGCGGCAAAAGGTTATCTTTCAACCAAAAAAAAAAGCAAAAGGCAAAAGGTTAAAGGGTGTCTTTTGTGCTTTGCTCGACATCATAATTTTCGCTATCACTTGACGACATTGTGAGAATAATCAATTTATTTAATCGTTTACGATTTACGCTCTACAAAAATTTAAGTTTTCGCGGTAAGCATTTTTTTCCAACCAGACACAGATATAACAAAATAGCATCGGTGAAATTGTCCTCCATACATAAATGGAAAAATAGAATGGCGCCACCTTCTGTGCGGAAAAAGCTTATGACTAATACCACGTAGACTAAGAACGTAACTTCATGAAAATGGTCCACACTCAATCTTATTTTTAGCAAGTAACTGGCTGTTTAAGTTTATCTAAGTCGCAAATTAAAAAAAAAAACCTTTACGCTCTAGGGACTGAAGTGCTCACTTTACTCCCGCCTCTTAAGGCTATATTGACCTACTTGTACAGTGTGAGAAGTGAAAATATATGTAGTAACAATACTCGTAATGTGTATGGAAGGATATCTTATGAACAATCAATAATTAAGCAAACTTAATAATTTCCAATCAGGTCACTATTACAAATCTGTCGTATGTCCAATATCATTTCATTTGGAGTAGTCCACTTCGTTAACGGTGACTCACAGATATTGCCGCGAAATGCCTAGAGATTAATTAAATATCCTACGCAATTCCAATTAATTACACAAATTACACGCCCCGATCGGTGTAAAAACATAAAACTAACGATGAAACTCGCGCTTGTGATCTACATTGTATTAATTAAGAAGTTGGATGTGTGTTAAGACTACAGGGCGTCGTTAAATTGTAACAATGCTATTTGTGATTTACAAGCGCCGGTATAGGTAAAGTTCTTAGTACTAATCGATATTAAATTACAATATAATAAGATTGATAAATCCGCTATGTGCTATTCAGCACACTTTTCAAGCAAGATAAAACCGCATTTTGACGCACTTAGTATCTGATTTTTCGGGTTAAAATTGTAAAAAATCTAGGAATAGCAAAGATATCGAAAAAATGCAGCAACTTCACTTACAGTTGGTCATTTAAGTTGTCCTAAAGTCACTACACCGCTTCACTTGAAACTTAGAGTTCGCCTGTTAGAAGGACCAATGGGAAGCAGAAGTTTTCATGTCACAGTAAGTCGGAGATCCAATGACTTATTCGTTTATTATTTTAGAATTTTCTGACGGGCGATGACAGAGATACGTTTCAAAAGTCAGATACTGATTTTTACAATCCAATAACAGTACTTTTAAATTATCTTTTTCGTTGAAACATAGTTGAATAAAATTATAAGATCCTATACACTCGACGAATTTTGTCAAGCGCAGTTAACGCGCATTCATGTGTTTTGAACTAAATCCGTAAAAACGGCGCCGTAAAAACGTGAAACCAAATGCATATTGTTTGTGCCTAAAACTACATCATGTGCATAGACCCTAATATTAATTCAGTAACTACCTACTGCCACTATCATTTTCATACGTCATTTCAATCACTTCGTGACATCAGTGTAGCCACAAAATACCAGGTGACGATGGATCTATATTAAGATTTCTCTGTAACCAATAGGTATAACGTCACGCGTTAAAAGCTCTACGTATTCCGACCCGGGGTGATTTATTGTGGCTACAGCACCAGATGGCCAAGTCTGGTTAAATTAGTCGCTGATAATGGGAAGTGGACTAAAATCCCCGTGTTTTGAAATTTTACATTTTACGGTTCTAGTGAGGTAAGGACACCAAGCATACCTGTATATTTAAATGAAATAAGACAAAAAAGTAAGATGAAACGTTTTTTATTACCAGCTTTTTTAACCAATACAGAGTTGAATCTGAAATAGGTAACTAATACAGTTAATATTCAAAAGATGTGAACAAAACAACACATAAAAGGTAGATGGTAAAAGACTAAAGCAAATTATTATTATTCAAGTTTTAAATTTTAATGTCCAACTATTGTAGTTTATTTAAAGAAATCCATTATTGTAATGGTACAATTGAAGTAAAAACTATCTCTAAAATAACTTAAATATATGTATATACAATTCGCCCAAGTCTTATCGCTGTGGACGGAAGAATGCTCATAAGGGTGACTGTTTTAAGATGAATATAATGTTCAGCAGGATAACCTACTCATGGTAATAGAATTTTTCACTTAGGAACATACAAATTTTCATGTTCAAGATGCAGTGGGCAGTGACTTCAGCTGGTAATTCGACGAACTAAGTACTATTTGGTATCTTGCAGGCAGTAGAAGAATATATCAACTGCAATTGCTTGACAGCGCGGTAAAGTCTTACGAAAATTGCCTCCCTGTGAGCGAGCGAAATCCCTTGCGTACAAAGAGCCAGGTTCCGTCGTCGGCGCGGGCGCAGCCGCGGCGCGTCCGGCTCGCCACAAAGCCCCACAATAAACTTTTACTGCTCACATAAAACCCTGACTTTTTAACCCGAGTTATTTGAATTAATATCAATCCGGAGTTCCTCAATGGGCTTTACTCGTCAAACTTTAAAGTTTTATGACAACCTCAGAATTGAGGAATAAAATTTAATTGAAATGTAGCCCCCAAAAAAAAGTTTGATTGTGGTTATCAGCTTCCGAATTTGAATATTTACATTGAATATTTTAATAGTACGGAATTGACGCCGATGGTATGTTGACAAGGTTTTATATTAGGTACCTATCTTCTATTAGCGTGTGGTATTTGGGTCGCAGCGTCAAAATATTTACGGCTGGAGCGATTAAAGCGTCATGTAAATTTGAATTGGTACCCAGATGAGCAAAGAGTCCCATGAGGCTTGCACACGGTACATTGCCGGGGCTCGGCTGCGCACACATCATTATGTTGACTTGAATCCACAAGCAGGAAATGGAAAACCCTACAGCAGTAGCAGAAAAATATTTATTCACAATCAAAGCGAAACCTTGTTGATCATGTCTTTCGGCTATTTGATTTGGCCTATTGTTTGAATAACATATCAAGGCTGATGGTTGTATACATGTCAAGTGATAATGAAAATTCAAGTTTGAAGAGCTGATGACGCAAGACCATTAAATAAAATACCGACTCGAGTTTTCGGCGTTCCATTTGCATAGGCTTTTGGCCTTCATTACGCAGCCATTCTGCAAACTTTGAAATTGAAAAAGACAACAAGCCAGTATTGTTTCAATGGTTTCAATTTTCGGTACGGTCTTGCATTTGATAATTAGCACCTTTGGGTTCTCATTGTCGGCGGGACAATTGCGATATGGAGCCCGCGTCCGCACCGCACTATATGTAGCTACATAAAGCCTGTATAGGAGGTCATAAACGTCCAATCACAGGTTCCTTTCGATGCAGCCATCAGTGCCACTCGTTGTTATCTTTGATATTTTATAGGATCAGTAAAACCCGGTGCGAGCATTGACATTCCACGTGTCGTATACCCTCGCGTGAAGCCACGCGGCGTTCGGTAAAGAACGTTATTACACGTAATTAAAAGGCGATAACAGCATTTATGTTGCCAGCACGCTTTGTATATTTTGTATCGAGCCCCGAGTTAGATCCATCCGGGACTAACTCGCACATCATATTTAACCTCGCCATTAAAAAGAAAATGTTCGCAATTCATCTATACGACTTAAGTTTAATATTTATACCTGGAGTCGTAAAACGATGAATAATGACGTTGCAGCGAGTGGGCCAGCGGTGTAATTATTGCGGCTCTATACACATGTCGGATGCTTTCTTGCTGTTAAAAACTTTTAGATGTGCCCATATTGTTGTAAGTGCAGTACACACTTCATGAGAGCGTAAACTGAATTGCACTAGGCCCGCATTTCATGGCATATAAATATTTAAATTCAATAAGACGATGTGGCCTGTCATCGTCGGTGTGGGTCGTTCGTTAAGTTGACGCATAAATCAGTTTTGTTACGGGTGTTTTACAGCTGGTAACATTTTGTTTAAGAATATATCACGAACTCAGCCCCTACAATATGCCCACTAAAGTTATGCGCCTCCAAAATTTTCGTCATTTGGAATTTTACTAAATAACAACCAATTTCCGACCGTTCTTACCATGCCAGTCACTAGCATGCTTCTAAGTCCACCGTGCAGTGGCAGGTAACATGAGTAGGTATATGTACCTATCCGTTTCATTATGTACCAACTTACTAACATTGAGAGCCAAAAAATCTAAAAATATAATTTTACTAGGAATAAAGTACTGCATATTCTCCACGGGCTTTCTATGAATAGGTCAAAACTACGAAACGGTATGTCTTTAATCAAAACACAATACAAATCTTGTGTGTGAATTGGATTGTCACGAATTCGTGTAATCACTCACGTTTTACCTAAATACATGTATACGTTGAATTTTTTTTAATGGCTGTCACTCTTGCTGTTTTAGCAAGACATATTTCGCCAATGTCTACGTAGAGACATTACCTACACTACACACATGACGAGACTGTTCGGCTTTGAATTTTTATACGGATTTATGTGCACTTTGACATTTAGGGGCTGTTTGACCATTCATTTATTAGTTTTAACTGATGGTTAAATGTAATGCCGTCTCCGTATATTCGAACAAAACAAAGAGAGACGACATCACATCTAATCGTCAGTTAAACTAATCAATGGTTGGTGAAACAGCCCCTTAATCTAATACCTTTAAATGAGCAATCCTTGTATGTAAAATATATACAATAAAGAGCTATAATACAATACAATACAATATATTATTATATATTTCGGGAATCTCGGAAACGGCTCCAACGATTTCGATGAAATTTGGTATGTAAGGGTTTTCGGGGATAAAAAATCGATTTAGCAAGCTGAATCGAAAACCAAGGTTTTATTTGTGGGAAAACGCTTGTTACCGAATACCGAGGTTCAGCCCGAGCTAAGCTCGGTCACCCAGGTACTGTGTATTAACTATTATACATAGGTAAAAACTATCATAGGATCCTATCCTACGACCTTATAATCCGCATAGATATAAAATTTTTCTAAATCTGACTGACAGACAAAGTTACTTTCGCATTAATAATATTAGTAAGGATTCTTATTTTTTGTTCTGAGAGGAGGTCTGTGTTAGTGACGTATCTATAATATCTCGTATTATAGATGGGCAAGGGCCCCGGTGTGTGCATAGAAAATGAATCGGGCCCTCACCCCCTCTTTCTACGTAGGCTCGAGGGTCGAGCCTGCTCACAAGTTTTTTTTCTATTTCTTTTGTGCTCCTCTCTTTTCAAAGCATAGGTTAGGGGCCCCCCTGGCCTCCGGGGCTCTGGTGGCCCTACGATAGCTACGCCACTGGTCTGTGCCCTGCTGTGGGATTTATATAGGCTGAGATGATGACGGTGATTTGGGTGATTCTTATTTTAGGGGTAAGTTTTGGGGTAGCCATTTTACTATAGAGTTGCCATCAGCGCGTGTGAAAGCGTTGTCCAAAATTTAAGTGCGTCTTTATGCATAGAATTACGTTTATTACTTGTTGGCCCAAAGATAGGTAATTTGGTATTATTCAATATTCATCACTTATTAATATCTGTAAATGCCTAAAGGCGAGTTTAGACTTGCAAGAAAAATCGTGCAAGTTGCATTACATAGCGAGGACGTAAAGCCAACGAGCGCCGGTAATGCAACTTGCACGATTTTTCTTGCAAGTCTAAACTCGGTTTAAGATCATTATAATCGTCACGGCCTAAATACATCAACGTCTCCTCTCACAATAGAGGGCATCGGCCGTAGTTTCCATGTAAAAGAAAGAAGGAAAGCAAGAAAAAACATTTATTGCCACAAAACACATTAAATAATATTTCATACAAAATCAAAGTTTATAATTGTGACAATAGGCGCAATGTGGGCTCAGTGCGGATCGGGAACTCCACACACACCAATAAATATCTACGCAAGTGTGTCTTCGCATGTTTCCTCACTATTTTTTCCTTAACAGTGAAGCTCATGGTAAATTTGCAAATATACCTAATTAAGACAATTTTAATAAAATAACTTTTGTAGAAAAGTTGAGAACGCCCTGCCGCTGTCATTTCAAATTTCAGTAGGTATCTCATAGACGGCTGTAGGAGGGGTGTAGATATACCAAAGAACGATCTCGATTAAACTACTGATTTCAATTAAAAGTATATATGTTTATGTATACATAGGAAATGATTTTCCATTAATGTGTCCATAGCCCTAGAGCTAAGGAATCACAACAACTTAAGTACACTAAATTATACGCGTGCTATTAAATAAGCATAAACTTTGACATTTAATTTGCTTGGTGCGACGGCAAACATTGTCAGTGTCCCTGAAAATATTGTTCAACTGTGTCCATTTACAATGTTGATATTAAATCAATAGTGCAAATATCAAATCAATTGTGTGCAATTGCACTTGACAATATGACAGAGCTACACGTAAAAAATTGTACTTACCTAAAATTCTATACGCAGGTACAGTGGGGGTAGGAAAACCTTCATCAGTTATTAAATTGATTCCTTTAGAAAGTCATAGACTCTTAGTACGTTTTGAAACCAAAGTACTAAGTAGACAAGTGCATATCAAATTATACTTACTTGACATGATAACAAGGGTCAAAATAGTATACACCTCTAACATATATCTAGTTTTGACAGGTTGACAGGTTGACGCAGTATGTATATCCTACTCAATCGGTAAAACAGATTAGCACTCATACTTAGCAAAGGAAAAAAGATCTTAGGGTGACGAACCTTTTTTTACTCCGACTGTACAATCACCAGCAGCAATATCAGCGGGGCTACTACAAAATTCGAAAATCGAAGCGTATATAAATATCTCATGCGACTCTATTTCTAGGACCTGTGGGACATGGCAGATGTTTTGACACGATCCACTGTGGGAGTGTGGCAGATATTACCTAATGCAAGTGACTGTACCTGCTAATAGTATATTATTCAACAAGGAACTAAAACAAGCCATATTGAAACGAGTGTTTAGCCGCCCGAGGGTGACTATAGTTTGAGTGTCATTATGGTTGTTTAGTCTCACATTAAACACTACTTTTCACTTTGAATGCGAAAAAAAAACTACGTTCTGCTCAAAATTACAATATAACTGTTTAAAAAATTACGCTCAATACGACCAATGGACATCTGTTAAAAATTCAAATTGCTATTGTAAAACTATTTAATAGGACTATGCATAATAAAATGAATTCATCCTTAATATAATTGAATAAGTAGATTCATATTCGTAATCATTAATAGTGTTTCACGAAATTAAATCGTGTTTTTTTAAATATTTTTGCACAGTTGTCATTTTGAGATTATTTTCACGTTCTAAAATTTAGACAATCACTGAAAAATGGCGATAATGCTCCATTTACAAACACCGTTAATGGCTGTTTAGGGGTTTCATAAGTACATAAAAAAAAACTTTAATCCCTAGAGATTAATGAGGAGCTTTAGTCCCGACATGCAGAGACTAAAGTAACATTTTAAGAGCATGAGAAGTGAAAAATAATGTTATTTCAAGTCTGATCTCGTCGTATTTTTGTACTATTTATGTAATAATTTCAATGTATATTAAACCTTTGTTTTCATTATTGTATTCATTATAGGCTGATTGAACCGCGGTTTGCCATAAAAAAGAAATCAGCCAGGCCTAAGGCATTGACATCAAAATAAAAAGTAAATAAAACGACATAATGAAAGGAAAATAAAATTTTCAACAAGAGTGAGAGAGAAATATTTGACATGTAGATTATTTTTTGATGTTTGTGTGTGTTGATGTTGTGTTTGATGTTTGTGTGTGTGATGTTTTGTGTGATGTGTGCTCTTGGGAATAACACAGGCTGCTTTTTATTTCAATATAACAATGAGAAGAGAATCTCGAAATCTGAATCGCCAAATCTACAGACATAACATAAAATATGGCACAGGTCTTCGTACGTAGTACCTACTCGTGAATGAAGATCTCTATGTAATTTTTCAGAATGAAAATAGTTATAGTAAAATGCTAGGATTTCAATTGAGACCTTTCGCTTCAATTCAGCAATTTCACACTTTTCAATACCTTTTTTTTTGTTATGCTATGCTACTTTGTCACGATCACGAATAAATGATTTTTATTCTTTCTTTCTTTCTTTCTTTCTTTCTTTATTGCTTTCTTTCTTTCAAAGCCGTGGGTAAATGCTAGTTAGTAAATAAATGAAGTCAATAATAAAATAAATAATAAATGAAAAAAAAACTGCTATTATTCCATTACTTTATTTTCTATGAATCCCGAACTATTGGCGATTATCTAGCTTATCTCAATGATTTGAAGTAAACTATTTAAAAATGTTAAAATAATTTATTTTCGTAAGACGACGATTGGTTGGGACGTTGAACCGACGTAGCGCGTGTTAATGGGAACAATAAACACCGGTCGAGATCGTGAGCCAAAGTTAAGTAAAATAAAATATCCGGCTTATTTGCTACCAGAATTCGTGGTAGTTATTTCATAATAGTCGTGGATACAAAGTTTGTGGTGATTGTGGTCAAATTATAAGGCCTGGTTGATGAAACTACTTAGAGGCTTGGTTCGGTAGAGTCGCCTAAGAGAGTAGAGTTGACAGTTTATTCTAAATATCCTATTCAATACTAACTGATTAATACATTCGCGCTTTCTCCGTTATCCATAATTACCTATATATTTATGTGGTTTTGTATTTGTTTTGTAGATTTTTTATATACCACGGCAAAACCCGGAGTCTGGCAAAATGTTTCTCCGACGGACAGAGCCATATTAAAAAAACGAAACTAATACCTACTAATAAATGAGCAATATCTGTTTGTTTGTAGTCATGGCTGAGACCATGGAGGACCTCAGTGCTATGCTCGCTGACCTCAGCAGAGTTTCCGACCGAGTTGGCCTGAGAATGAACATGGACAAGACGAAAGTCATGTCTAATGTTCATGTAGTGCCAACTCCCGTAATAGTCGGAGGCTCTGCGCTCGAAGTTGTTGACGACTATGTATACCTAGGACAGACGGTCCAGTTAGGTAGGTCCAACTTCGAGAAAGAGGTCACTCGTCGAATCCGACTCGGCTGGGCAGCGTTCGGGAAGCTTCGCAGTGTTTTTTCATCCAAATTACCGCAGTGTTTGAAGTCAAAAGTCTTTGACCAGTGTGTGTTGCCAGTGATGACGTATGGATCCGAGACGTGGGCGCTAACGATGGGCCTCATAAGGAAGCTCAAAGTCACTCAAAGGGCTATGGAGAGGGCAATGCTCGGGGTTTCTCTGCGGGATAGAATCAGAAATGATGATATCCGCAGTAGAACTAAGGTTACTGACATAGCCCGAAGGATCGCGAAACTGAAGTGGCAGTGGGCGGGGCACATTGCACGCAGGACTGATGGCCGATGGGGTCAGAAGGTTCTCGAATGGCGTCCGCGGACCGGGAAACGAGCTGTCGGTAGGCCTCCAACAAGATGGAGCGACGACCTGGCTAAGATCGCGGGATCGCGGTGGATGCGAAAAGCACAAGACCGGTCTAAGTGGAGAGCCTTGGGGGAGGCCTATGTCCAGCAGTGGACGTCTTTCGGCTGATATGATGATGATGATGATGATCTGTTTGTAAATATATAATAATGTAAAAAAAATCCTGTACACTATAAAAGCACTTTCCAACCAGCCACTTTTTTAACAATATCTAAAATCTACGGAATGTTTGGAACTTTATTGTGTCTGGTAGTTTATTATAGTACATTGTGCATTGAGGGGCGTAAGAAGGGGTTTACTAACGAGAGTCTACGAGAGTTTACTGACTCTAGTTTGTAATCCTCTTACGGCCCGTGATACACACAATAATTTTCATCACATTACTTGAATAAAATGCACGAAATTAAATTATTTTGTATCTACAGTCTACACATCTTCACAGCTCGGCAAAAGCAAGACGCTAAGAAAACAACTAAATAAAATAATGGCTACCCGCCAGTACAGGGGGCTACAACAAAATTCGAAAATCTAAGTTCGTATCGTACCGACCCTCTCACTGTCGATAAAACGATACGAACTTCTATTTTCGAATCACGTAGTAGTAGCCCCCCTGATTGTCACTTTTTTGAAGGACAGTCATCCACAATAGATAATGAGCTAATTCATTAGTAGAGGTTTTTTATATATTTCTTTAGTGTCACAAAACAGATATTCATTTTTATATACTAGGTAGAGCCAAATTTTATATTCCTTAAAGAAAGGTCTGCATGAATCTGAGTTCAAATATAGCTCTTATGCACATAAGAGCTCTTATCCATCTCGTAGAATAGAGTGTATACATATATCCATAATATGCATTATGCAGGGACAGCTGCCGCCATAGATACAACTTGACTGTTTTTTTTAAACTAAAACGGTTAATCCTGGAACACCTGCAAAAACAATCCAGCGTAATGATCAAAAAATTATACAACTAACCTGATCAACTTTGACACCATTAAAACGAATATCTTTAATGGCAATGGTTTACTTCTACGCGTATGGAACTGTAACAATTTAGTGTTGCCTAGGTTTACGTTAAAATTATTAAGCTTCAGCCATTCATTGTATAGTGTTACTTAGTGCTTCATTAATATCCACTTTGTATGTTGAGCGATTATTACACCTGATTACTATACGAGTGTCATCTGCGAATAAGTAACATATTTATGCGAATCTGCGATAGGTATGTCATTGATCTAAAGGAGGAACAACAATGGTCCCAAAATACTTCCCTGAGGTAATCCATATGCATTTCTTTTATAATTGGATCTGAAGTCAAGAATAGTTTTCTGCTCCGGACAGTACTTCGAAACTTGAACACATTGCTCCCTCCCAGACAGCAGGGCTACTACGAAGCTCGAAACTCGAAGTTCGTGTCGTATCGTCCCTCTCGCTCTCGTATTAAATAGTACAAGTATCAGAGGGACCGAACGACACGAACTTCGAGTTTCGAATTTCGTAGTAGCCCTGCTGATACGAATTGATTGAGTCATGAGCAGGACCTCTACTTGTATACCATACCCATAAATCTTTTCCAGTAATCGATTGTGGCAAACAAAATCAAAAGCCTCGCTCGAAGTCATTCAAAAAAGAGGTAAAACAGTCTTCACGAGTTGAAACACTGTCAGAAATGTATTTTGGTGTTTACGAATTTGCTTGTCACTTATCAAATTATTGCTTTCAAGAGATTGGCTAATTTCACTCACTATAAATCACTTTATTATTACGATTATCTTTTGTGAAATCTTTCCTAAACTGAAATTTCCATTTTACCAGTTGTGGATCATGGTGTTTTATTGGGATATTGGTAGGTTTGAGCAGTATGGTCAGTACAGACACGAATTTCCCCTATGCACCACATATCTCAGCTTGTTTGTTTCTTATATAGCCACTTAAGCAGTGACGCTAGCGACATCTATACCGTAGCGCTCATCGAGAAACTTTCGGCATTCCATTGGAATTGGAACTAACCGCTCACCCGGACAAGAGATATCATTATTAAGCAATCAGATTAAGATTGGTTTTTTGGAATCTTTTTGTATTTTTTATTTCAATTCTAAATTTTTTACTTTTACGTTCATCCCGTAAAACCCAAATTGAAAATACAAAAAGATTCCAAAAAAAACCAATCTTAAAATTATATTGTTCCAGCAACATGGCTGCGTCCCACATACTGAGCGCCGTGGAGCCGACGGTGGGCGGCGGCGCGCGCGGCGGCCGCGAGCGCGAGGTCTCCGTAGCCCTCGACGACAGGGAGCTGTGGGTCCGGTTCCAGACCCTTACCAATGAAATGATCGTCACTAAGAATGGACGGTGAGTCTCATTTTGTAATCAATAAATAACCACAGTACATATTATTATATAAGCTCAAGCAGTATGGAAGCTACAGCTACGAACAAATCGATCGAAACGAACACACTCACACAGACGCGCGCTATATATATATATACTGTGAAATAACCTTATAACTAAATTACTTACAATATGAATAAACTTAGAAAGTTAAAGAATCACCGACATTGTTATTTCAAAGTTCGATATCTCAATAGCTAAAAACGTTTACAAAGACATTCGATTTCATGTAAAAAGATTTTCTTGAAACAATGTCAGTAATAATGTATTGTGGCATTATTTTATCTTCCAAATCTTTCAAATCTTCATTAGGCTGCGTTTCAACCAGAGATGTGCGAGGATGTGTTAAGAAAGGTCCTTAATTTTGTTCCTTAAAAAAATGAATTCTTAAGCTTTCTTCAAATTCATTGGAATAACCAAGCTTAAAATGTATTTGACCAAATCTCGTTTTCTGGTAGGTATTGAAATTCAGAAGCTTTTGCAACATTGAATAACCTAACCTAACGAACAAAAAGTTGGAAAACCCCCGACTTTGTCACTTCAAAGTTCAATACCGCAAAAGCGGCTAAGCTGATTTTGATGAAACAAATAAGAAAAACCGCATTCAAATCGGTCCACCCGTTTCACGAGCTACGGTACCACATACACAGACAGACAGACACACATAGCGGTCAAACTTATAACATCCCACTTTTTGCGTCGTGGGTTAAGAAAATATATTTAACAAAAGGCTCTACATTTATCGGAGACAAAAGAAGTTTCAGTGTAGCAGACCACTAAGTACTATTGTGAAACCTTAAAATGATCTATGTTTATTGAATTAAGTGTTGAACTAGATATATCTTTATAGTAATTTTGCTGCATCAAATATAATGATAATTGTATGTGTTGGTAAAATAATCTCCTTGCAGTCGGGTAAATAAACAAATCTTTCCCTCACTCCAGCATATCTACTACTCGCCGAACACCTTGCATTTTCCCGGGATAAAAAGTACCTAGCCTATGTCACTCTCTGGCCCATAAACTACTTATCTCTATGCCAAAAATCACGTCGATCCGTCGTTCCGTTTCGACGTGAAAGACGGACAAACATACACACAAACGTACAAACACTTTCGCATTTATAATATTAGTATGGCCAACTGGTAATAGGTAAATAAAAATTAATTTAAGTCACCACTTTATAGGTGTATCTATAGATGAATCTATGACTCTACCTCGGTATCCTAAGTAACAGAGTAAATGCAACATAGTTTTGCTGCATTGCGAAGTACCTATCCTTAGTTCGAGAACAATGCAGATAATGAATAAAGTTAAAATATAATGTCTAGTTATTACAGCAAGTACGGTCATGGGCGTCATCAAAGTTTCTAAGAGAAGCCATAAACTTGTCTTAAAAGACCGTTAATCAACATCCATACAAATTGTTATGGTGCATTACATTTTATTTGAATACGGGCAAATAAGGTTAGTGTGTAATATTTTAAGCGGACTATGTAGGTAGTGTTTTGAGATCTACAGGCGTTTCCATTTTCTTTGGTAATACATATGACTGGGAATAGGGCTTCAAATATAAATATAAATCAAGCACTTTAATTAACCGTATTTTTCTTATATACTGGCATAATCATCTAATTAATTTTCACATTGACTTGTAGATGGTGTTAAAAGTTGCCATTGTCATAGATATAATATATAGGGATCACGGTAATCCATTATTTTACCGAAAAATGTTTCTTCGATTATCGTTTCCCATAACACTTCGCTGAATTTTATTAACACTCAGGGATCTTTTACACAAGAATAAGCTCATCAAATTTTACTCCATCATTTGATTTGTGTATCGACATGGTCATTCATCGAATGTCCTTTACTATAATATTTGTTCATCGTAAGTTTCAGTTCCTAAAATTATTTTTTCACAGAAAATCGTTTCACCAGTGTTACTATATATGATAATACGTTTTCTATGACAATACATTTCATAGAAATGTTCTAATTCGCATAGGTTGGTCGCTGGCAACGGGGGGGATTTGCAATGAAAAGTTGTTTGTTCATTAATTGAAGATTATGTGATTAGAAAAAAAACCGGCCAATAGCGCGTCGGACACGCCCAAAATAGGGTTCCGTAGCCATTACGAAAAAATGAAGTAATATTTTTCTGAGGATTTCGTATTTTACACGGAATCTTCCAAGATTAGGTATACTTATTTTATACCTTAGGCTGATATTTACTCTTAAACTACTAATAATTCTCAAGCAAAATTAGCCGTTATAGTTTTTCTTGAAAGTTTGATATACTTACTACTATTCTGAATTTTTTCCAATTTTTCTACCCACCGGTTTAGATGTTAGAGGGGGGACGCTCGATTTTAATGAAAATTTGCACTTTAAAGTTGAATATTTCGCAAACACATCACTAAATCGAAAAATCGTTTTAGCAACCCCCTAGTGGTTTTAAAAGACCTATCCAACGATACTCCATACTACAAGATTGGATGAGAAAAAAAAATCACCCCCACTTTACGTCTATGGGAGGTGCTCAAAAAAAAATTTTACTTGTCCACATACTATCTATTAGATTTATAGTATTCCTGCTGGCTCATACCGGCTGGGACCCCGACTTTAAACAGATCAGTAGAAATTTATTTTCGCGATATTCAGTCGCTTCAATTTTTTTTGTATTTTTTTCCTGGCTTGTAACAAGTGTAGTTTGTAATAAAGCACCTCGCGATTGAAAATGGTTTAGGTATTGCAGAAATTTTGCTAAAAAAAATTTATATTTAACTGTGGCACAGTCAAATTTTTTTACATGGTTATGTTTACAAAGCGTAGACCACAGTTTATCACGAAGCACTAGTAGGTACATGGACATTCGCAGTGCTAAACGCAGCGGCGGCTAGTTCTCAGTCATTAGCACCGTGAGCCTTGCTCATTAACGGAGGGCGGCTAAACGAGCGTCCGTGCCCGATATGACGGGCTCCCCTATCCTTGATGGTCTGCGTTAGCGTTACATCCTTTTGAATTTTCCAGGTAGGGCTAAGTTCGAAAATCGAATTTCGTATCGTACCGTCCCTCTCTCTATCGTATTAATCCAAACGACACGAACTTCGATTTTCGAATTTCGTAGTAGTCATGCAGGGCTCGCCCAAACAAGCGAAAGGTTTTAATTAAATTGTGAATGAATGAGATTGTTTTTAAAGTTTTATTTCAACACGAGTTGAGCTTTGCTGAGTCCTTTACCTCTTCACAAATTAGGTATGTTTTATCTGTTTCTTTCATTGTATTTTGTTATGTTATATTTTTGGCTTTGTGAATAGGTAATTATTCTTTTATTTATTTTTTATTTATTTATATAAAACTAAATTAGGTACCTACCTACGCTTCTCACACACTACCACCTTTTCACACATTATAACTGACTGAGCTCTTAAATTGTTTCAAAATATGGTTAGGTTAGTAGTGTCGTAGAAGTATCCTAAAAATAGTTATTTTGACAAAAAAGGTTTTGAAAATTACAGCTTTCTATCACTAAGCTAAACTAAGCAGAAGAACAACAAGTCGAACGGATGGACCAATGCACATGGTGAAACTATAAGGGTCCTTTTAGGACTATGAAACCCTAAAAAAGAATTCCAAGCAAAGCTCAGCGGCCCAGATAAAAATACTTTGATTAAATAGGGAAGGGACAGCTTAAATGACCACAGACATCTGTCACCATAAAATAACTGAAACCCAATAGGTCCTCAATTTATGATAGTTACATCCCTACTATCCCTACTATAATATTATAAATGCGAAAGTAACTCTTTCTATCTGTCTGCCTGTCTGTTACGCTTTCACGTCGGAACCACTGAACCGATTTTGATGAAATTTGGTGTAGAGATAGTTTAAGCCCCAAGGATCAACATAGAATACTTTTATTCCGGTAGAGGGCGCCACCGCGCGATAAACTAGGTCCGCGCAGACGAAGTCGCGGGCATAAGCTAGTATGGATATATTTGCAAATCATAACGTGACGTCTTTTGTTTCAGACGTATGTTCCCCGTGGTAAAAGTGAGCGCCAGTGGGCTGGATCCGACGGCAATGTACACGGTGCTGCTAGAGTTCGTGCAAGTCGACTCGCATCGATGGAAATACGTCAATGGAGAATGGGTGAGCTTAATGTTATAATAATACTAGCATTTGCCCATGAATTCGTCCTCGTACAATTTTTTTACCACTATCCCGCAGGACTTATGCAGTCTTCCGGTATAAAGTCTGTAAGTATACCGAATGTCATCTTAATCGGTTTAGTAGTTATTAGACGTGAAGCGGTAACAGAAGAAACGTTGGCATTCATATTAGTTAGTGGGACTGCAGACTTTTCACTGAGCGTTGATAAGTAGGTATTATTATGATTTTTTTAAAACCCAGTCAGAGATTTCTCCGCCGGCCGAAGCTCCAGGTTTTCCCGATTTTTCCGGCCGGGGC
This sequence comes from Choristoneura rosaceana, assembly GCA_037349165.1. NCBI lineage: Eukaryota > Metazoa > Arthropoda > Insecta > Lepidoptera > Tortricidae > Choristoneura > Choristoneura rosaceana. Next base: position 10,522,737 of record JAZBNJ010000019.1, read on the forward strand.
ATATATTTGTATAAATAATAAGGAATAATAAAAATGTTTGTTCTTAGGTCTTGGATGTTTAATGTGTATTTAAGTATGTATTTATCTATGTATGTATGTTTATCCGTTGCCTAGTATCCATAGTAGGTACAAGCTTTGCTTAATTTGGGGCTAGGTCAATTGGTGTCAAGTGTCCCATGATATTTATTTATTTATGCCCGAGAAAGCTTTTGAGTTTCAGCAGTGGAAAGTATGAAACACACAAAAATATAAAAACTCCTCTATTTTTAAATCGGATAGTTTTTTTGTTTCTGCTTACGATACTTTTTTCATAAACGAGTGCGAGAAAGTTGCGCTATACAGTGAAAGCAATTTGTTTATGTACTGCACAGGCAGCATGAGTGGTCATGAATAGTTTTGTCGTTATGTAGATACGCCCCTTTCTAACTGTACATAAGACGGCGCTTCAAGTAAGAAAATTGCAAGCTACGAGTATGGAGCTTAGCATAGAGCTTTGCTTCGGATCGAGAGAATATTAACTGAAAAATCATGCAACTACTTTCCATTATCTACTGAAATTATCAATCTCAAAATGTCAATTGCCTAAAATTAATAAATATACGTAATCCTTAAAAAAACTTGTAAAAAAGTTAATTTTAGAGGGAGTTTCATCATAAAACTACCGCGAGACTCACTCGTAGTGAAATAAACGGGTAACTCACTTCTTTAATCAGTTTTAGCTCGACATGTTTCGGACTAATTCGTTGCTCTTCCTCTCAGAGCCATGGAGGTTTCTGCAAAACTTGCACGAACTTACTTAGTGAGCATTTTGAAACGTGTCGAGCTAAACTAGATAAGACGTGAGATATCCGTTTCTTTCACTACCTTTGAGGGATTATATATTTACTTTTATGTAAAATTCAGGTGCCTGGTGGTAAAGCCGAAGTCCCACCATCCAACGCCATCTACATTCACCCCGAGAGCCCTAACTTCGGAGCGCATTGGATGAAGGAGCCCATCTCGTTCGCTAAAGTCAAGCTCACCAACAAAACCAACGGCAACGGACAAGTATGTTTTATTCTTCTCTTTTATGTTATTGTAAACCAGGATAAATTTGATTAAATGTGAGCTGCTTTGAATGTAAAATTGCTGTAAAATCGTTGTTGTTGACTAAAATAAGATCGACAGGGAGTGGGCTGGAAACGAGTAACATCATCTTCAAAATAACCCCTATTTACAGCACTGTCTTTGTATTTTGCATCGCCCGTTAACAGTTACAATCTTGACATTTAAAGGACCCAAAGAGTTTCAAAACGAAGCAGCATTATACGGAACAGATAGTAACAGCCTCATGATTTTATGGATATAGCTTGATGGAACGCAACGTTTCCGATATAGAAACACGCCACATAGACTTCAAACTGCTCCATATTAATAGACGATTCCCGTTACAATCGATATTCCCAAAAGGCTGTATTGACAGAATACTAATCTGCGTTAATAGAAAGCAGGTGGTACAGAGGTGTTACTGCCACAGTTGCCGCTACCAAGTCCAGTTCTCACGCGAGATATGGTGCGAATGAATATGAAAGCAAACAAGAGATACATCCAGATCCATATGTTGACGTCTCGGTGTGAAATCTGTAGCTTTACCAACTGTTTAGCGGGTGGCGTACGCACTATCATTTGTAATAATTATTGTCTCACTGTTATGTTTACACATCTTTTTCGTGTTAGATTAGACGACGGCTGCAAAAATTAATGCTGTATTAATTGTTGGGTTATTATCTCTTTATTGTTATTTAGGTGTTACGGGTCTTTGGGTGCGAGTTATAAAGTAACGTTAGTACGTTAAATACTTATAGCCAGTTGTTCACTAGTATTATGCATTGACCGAGTACGTAAACACGAAAGTTCAGAAACCTTTTAAGCTTTAAGAGACAGAACTGGCACTGCAGATTTTACGGTACAAATTTTATACTCATGCGCTGGGTACTCTAACTACATTAGACGAGCTGTACCGGTACCCTATTCTTTAGCCTTGGAGGCAAATTAACCTAAAACTAAATTAGCTACAGTGAATGAAACGGTGAAATTGAAAATTGGTTATGCAATTGGTTAATGTACCTAATGCAAACCAATTTGTAGAGTTGACACAATCAAAACATCACCTAGTTCAGTGATTTCTAAGTTATTTTAGAATTAACCCTTGATTATCATATAAAACAAGCGTTTACCTACGTCAGTATGTTTTAAAGCCAGAAGTGTGAGTTTTCCATTGCGTTTGTACGCACTCACTACCTATGGCACTAATCCAATGACATCTTATTAGTTACCCCTTACGAAACACGAAAATACGTCTCTGGGTGGTAATTAACTCAGTATCAGAACCACGCACCATGTATTTTGACGAATCGTGCTTTTCAAATTTATAAATTTTTACACCCGCGTAATAGATAGTATCAATTGATTAAAACAGACATGAAAAACTATGGTTATTGTTTTAGATAATGCTGAACTCCCTCCACAAGTACGAGCCAAGAGTGCACCTAGTAAAAGTCGGCACGGATCTTCGTCGTATAATGACGTATCCGTTCCCTGAGACTCAATTCATAGCGGTAACAGCATACCAGAACGAGGAAGTTACTTCATTGAAGATCAAATACAATCCCTTTGCGAAAGCTTTCCTGGATGCTAAGGAAAGGCCTGAGGGATACTACCAGAGGGACTTTGTCGGCACTCATTATCCGCAACAAAGTTCATCGCCTCATCAGTATCCACAATGTAAGTTGATGATTTAATCCCTTTATTCACAAACGCTTGTTATGCCTATGTTAACTTAGTATTTTTCGTTATTATCTGTTAATACTTTGATATTTGCTTTTGCCAAAAACAGACAAACATACATTTTACCAACACTCTAGCATGAATGATGCAAAAAACGAATTGCATATTGTAAAACCTTTGTCAGGAATGTCGCTGTATATATTGTTGTTCCTGATTTTGTATTTGGAGATCAAAGCATTATGTATAATAACAATAAAGCTAATAATAATCAATAATATTTTGATTTAATTTTTTTATAGTATTTGTAATTTACTTAATATTTGTTTAATAAATATAAATAAAATAAAGTGCCCTCGTGCCAACTTTTCAGTAACTTTGTAATATCTATGGTAATTATGTTTTATTTTACCTTCTCATTATGTTTTTCTAAATTAAAAAATGCTAACAATCGTGTAGTTACATACATTACCAACTTACGAGTATGTTAGAGACAAGGTAGAATCAACAACGTTTAATACGTCTTTTCTCAAAGCAGTTAGTGGGTGGTTCGTGACGTCTCAATCGCTGTATGGAAGCAGTAACACGGCATCGAGGAGACCAGCCCCGTACCCACCGCGACCGCCTTCAAGACCCCGCACTTTGTCTCCACCATGTAAGTTTGTTCTACAAACCACCACATTTTACCATTACCTTGGCAGTGGCGAGTAGCAAGGTTGTTCATTGATACAGGCCTCCGCAAAGTAACGCCTTCTTTATTTCTCACTAGCGTTTACCCGCGGCTTCACTCTCGTAAACAGTTATTAAACCGGCTGTTCGTATGTCAGCTATTAAATTAAAAAAAAATCATCATTTTATTGTTACCTATTACTAACTTATTTGAATTTGTACCAATTGATAAATACTGTATGCTTAATAACTTCGTTTCTACACAGTTATAACATCTGGTAGCATGTTGAACAGTTATTTGCTTTGAGAATGAACTCTGGTTTAGTTCGAAACAGGTCAGTGTAGTGTGGTTTGTGTGTGTTCTTACAGTGTGGAGGAGCTGCATGAACGCACACTTGTATATAAACGTAGCTATCGGAAAGTCGCAAGTGAGCAATCTAATTGTTAATAGTTCAAAAATAAAATATACTTGTTTTTTTTTTCAGCTACATACAGCAACACGGAGCGTACCTCATCAGCGAACAATACCAGCAGCTACACTTGGGTCGGAAGCAGCGGGTACTGGGCATCGGCCCAGGGAAGCAGTTCACCGCAGCCGAATGCCTCCCCCGCGCCATACCGCACCCCTCCTCACGCGTACCCCGCCCCCTTGGAGTACACCCCGGCCGCGCCAACAAGCACTCCCGCACCGGCGGCCGCGCCGGCGCCGCTCTACCCCCTCCAGTATGAGCCGACTGCGCAGCACCACTCTCCTTATTATCAGCATGCGTACGCACCGTATGCTCATCACGCTATCGAGGATATTTCTTATTGGCCTAATAGGTAAGATATTTTAATGAACTGCAACTTTTACCTTGCTCATCCGCTGCCAGGGTAGTATTTTAGTAGGGTGGAGCAAGGTAAAAATTTATTGTACTTGTAGAGTGGCCGAGGATGCTCAGTGGCGTGCCATGGAAGAGGTCTATGTCCAGCAGTGGACGAACATAGGCTAATGTGATGATGATGATGACAGTAATATAGACAGCCGCAAAGTAACGTTGACCTTTTTTGTGTTGAACCGAACAGACGTTGGGATATCTTAAACCTACAAATCACACTTTTCATGTGTGAGGCGTCTCTTCTAAGTCGCGTCTTTACAAAGTGATCATGGTCGTTAACTTTCATTGACGACTTTCTTGGAAAAACGATGTGGTGGTTACCTCTTCTTTTACACCTCCAGCCGGCAATAGAGCGCTGCTGGCCATTGTCACATTCACATCAGGGGCCGTATTGGTTAACGCACGGCTTAAATACAATATTCACCACCTCTTTCTACCCTCGTGCTGCACCGTGTGACAGAAAGAGGTGGTGAAAACGATTATGATTCCGAGTATGTTACACAATAAAGTCTCAGTTCCCTAGACGACTTAACGGCTCACTCTCTATACTACTACGTGTACCTACTCGTACATGTTTGTACAAAAAATATGCAGTGTGCATGCATATTGCTAGGCTCTAACAGCATTAGTTAGAAATAAAAAGGTTTTGACATCTACTACGTTTTGGAGTTGCTAATAGTCTGACTCACTAACGTGACTGTATCTCGGATACGTAACTGCGTAGGTATTGGCCAATTTCGGCTGTTACACATACACGTACCTACCTACAGTCATTCCTATAGGAATGTAATAATTGTTATACTTGTATACAAGTATCACATACAAGTGTCACATGCTATACCAATTATTAGGAAGGTACCAAACTTTTCGAATCTCTGTTATTTTACTGTGAATCAACATGTTTTGTTACAATTTCGTCAATCTATCCATTTGAAATAAGTACTTACATTCGGTTAAATGTATTAATAACTCATGAACAATGGCATAGAGTTAAGTAGCAAGAGCAATTTTCATTTTAATTTCGGGTGAAAGAGGAGTGAAAAATTATGACATGAATTTTCTTACTAACTCTGAATTTCCTTTAATTTCAGTTTGAACAGCTACTACCAGCCATCCGAGTACGTTGGCACAGGAGAAGTAGCCTACGGCTCTGAAGGCATGCCTTTCGGCCCTTCAGGGCCCTCCCTCGAAGCTGCTCCAGCCCCTGACGGTCGCACCACGCCTCCGGGGTCCGATCACAACGCGGACAGAGAATACAAGTACAGCACAGAAGACCGTCATTCACCGTGCGAAGAACCTTCGATTTCACCACGACCCCCGACGCAATGACCGTTCCATTAGTGAAAGGACTCTGATTTCGTGTGTATTTAATCGATTCAGTTTTGTCACATGATTAAGTACTCAAACTCAACCCCTACTGAACCCACATAACAGAGATAGAGCTAGAGCCTGGCCAAGCTAAGTCTGAACGGAATAATTTGGCAACACTGTATTTTAACCCAAATCACGTACATAATATGCGTTACATTTGCAGTGTTACCATAATATTCTCTGCGGAGTTAGCTTGGCCAGGCTCTACTTGGAGTTGTCCACTGAAATACAAAAGCATGTTGCTCCAGATCGACGAGTGGTCAATATAAGGTAGCTTCGTCTCTGTGCGTGCTTATTGGAGTGCTTTTGTCGTCTGTAGGTATTGGATAAGTAGATAATTTTACAGGCTGTGTTGAAAATATAATCTGAAATTAAAATGAGGTCATAATTCAAGTGTTATTACTTAATTGTACGGCAACGGCGGCAACGGCAACTGGATGGAGATAATATATTTTGAACCTGTCAGTTATGGGCACTTATTGCTCGCGGTAGGTATTTATGACACCGGTTTAGACTCCGTAGGTATATTACATACATAATAAGGCATTGCCAAACTTCATAATTAACCCTTTAACCGCCATTGTCTGAATTATAAGACAAAAATTATCCAACTCATTTCGCCGCAGTCTTATAATTAAGACAAAATGACTTATACTCGTAGTTTCGGTGTAGGTGGCGATACGGGCACGTACAAATGAAAACAAATTGGCGGTTAAAAGGTTTAACAATAAATTGTAGAGCTATAATATTATTATTGACCTTGGTATTTAAATATAAAGTTTATCGTTATAACAGTTAAATTTTCACCGCAGCTTCAAATAGATGTTAAGTGTCCACATGAATTAGTGTTTAAGAATAATAATAATTTCTCTAAATGTGATTAAGTCCGTCCCCTCTACTAATTATGTGAAATAAGATGTATATTTTGTATATTACTACGATTGAAGAGAGCTTTTAAGTTAGCAACGATATTGTATACAATGGAAATAATTTATTGTTAAGGAAATTACCGACAAGCTAAATTGATCATGTGAAGTGTATTTATAAGTATGTATTACCATGTTGAATCGGATGACTGCTATTTATTGTACAAACAAATATATACAAACTGTTGATACACACCTGCCACAAAACAGACGTGACACTGCTGTTCAACCCTCTGTAGCACATTCATAAAAAACATAACCCTCCTTCTGTCGCAGTCGGGTAAAAAGTTTCAAACTCATGCAAATAATAATATGTATGAATACTTACTGTTTTACCTTACCGCACTACCACATGCGGAAGTTCTTGGCGCAATTAATTGTGTCATGAGTTTATTTTAATTATTTTAAACGAATAACGGTATGTTTTATAACAAAGGTTTAATGTATGTGTATCTTCAAACAACATCCTACTCTCGTGCGTGCTGAATCCGAAGTAGGTAGGTACGAGAAGTTAGAACAGTAGTAAATTGCAGCTCTATACTATACGAGGTTGTATTGCCTAATATTTTTGACACTCGTGATCGCAATCAAATGACATTTCGCATACAAAAGCTGTCATTTTATTGCGATCGCTAGTGTCAGAAACGTTAGGCAATAAGGCCTCTGATCCAGTTAGTAGTTGAAAATAAAATTTGTGCTGAAATCTTGTAGCAAAAGTACACATGTATATATTTATAGCAGTTTGGAACAATTACAAGGACATGATTTAAAAAAAATGGGATCTTTTCGTTAACGGTAATTTCAAAAAGTCGATTATGTCCATTTTCAACTTATTCATCCATGTACAAAACGGATATTATATTCAAATAAAACCATTGTTCTGTTACAATTCTGACAGGTTTTTAATTTTAAACTCCCGACTTAGGACCAGAAGGGCTACTCCGAAACACAAAATTCGAAGTTCGTACCGTACCATCTCTCTCACTCTCGTATTAAATAACATAAGCGTAGGCGGGATGGTACGATACGAACCTCGATTTTCGAATTTCGTGGTATAGCCTTGTAGGAACGACGCTATACCCTACCCACTACCTACCTACCTTGAGAAGTTCGTATTTTGACACTCTCTACTGTCGCAGGGAGTCTCTGCTGCCTTTATCAAGTTTTTTATATTGAGATAAGATATTTGAGGCAAATGCTGACTGCAACAGGGTTCTACCACAGTATATATGTATATATAAGCTAAAGCAGTATGGAAGCTACGAAGCTACGATCGAAACGAACACACTCACACAGACGCGCGCTCTACACGGCCTCTGAGGGCGTCTCCCGGTACTGCAGTGTCTGAGTGAGTGTGTTCGTTTCGATTGATTTGTTCGTAGCTTCCGTACTGCTTGAGCTTATATATAAATACTGTGGTTCTACTGAGACGAACATGTCAAGGTTCTTGTTGTATAGTCTATGGTCACCTGCGTTTCGTTTATAAAGCAGCGTTCAAATAAATAAATCATTACTTGATCTACCGTCTACAGCAAATGGTTGTTTTACTGCATCCTCCAATCATTTAAATATAAACTCCCTAAACCCGCGTCTAATACATGGTGTCAGAAGTGGCCCATGGTGTTAAAAGTAACCCATGTTGTCAGAGTGCGGAGTAATAGTCTGAAGTCAAGAAATATTACAAGTCTGAAGAAAAATTAAAGAAGTCAAGAAAGAAAAAATACAGTCAAAATGGGAGAAAAGGTACATAATGTTATTTTAGCTAATAATCTGAAACCTCTATGCTTATCTAAAGATAATGGAGGAAAAGACAGTGCTAATTCCGAAAAATGGAAGCTGTGGAAACAAAAATTCCTAATTTATTTCGAAGCAAATGACATAGAAAAAGTACCAGAGTCAAAACAAATCGCTATATTCCTTAATGCAATAGGCGATGAAGGTCTGCAAATATTTAACTCTTTCAATGTCGAGTCCAAAGATGAAACGTTAACGTCCATTTTGAAAAAATTTGATTTAAAATTTAACGAATATAAAAATGTAACGGTCGAAAGATACAATTTTTTCACCCGTTACCAAGAACAAAACGAGTCTCTAGATGAATATGTGACTTATTTAAATAATTTGTCGTCAAGTTGCAAATTCGAAACATTAAAAGAGTCTCTAGTCAAAGATATGTTCATAATTGGCATTAAAGACAGTCAAATAAAAGAAAAACTTCTTCAAAAAGAATTCAAAGATGTTAACGAAGCAGTCGAAGCAGCTAAAACAATCGAATTATCATGCCAGAGATCAAAAAAGCTTGGAAATAAAGAAAATGATCTTCAAGTACAAGCCATTTCCAAAAGAAGTCATATTAGTAGAAGCTCAACACCGACGAGACATAAGTCAAGACATAATTTCGACAGCCAGCGAAAATATAGAAACAATAGTCAAAGTCAAGAAAGAAGAACCAACAATTTCTTTTCAGGCAATTTCAGGTCAAACAGTAATTCACGAGGCAATAAAACAGTCTGTAAAAGATGTGGTCAGCAGCACAGAATAAGATGTCCAGCTCAAGGAAAAATATGTTCCATCTGCAAGAAACCAAACCACTTCGCGGCATATTGTTACTTCAGCGACAGAAACAAAAACAATAAAAATGTAAGTTCTATAAATACCAGTAATTTGAATTTGAATGAAACTGACATTTTAAATTTAACCGACATTTCTGATAATGATAATTTTTCTAATGATTTTGTAATTAATTCAATAAATAATAATAGCCAAAATAATTGTAATTCATCTAATTGGAAAATAAATATTAATTTCTTTGACCATAAAATTAACTGTCAAATTGACACTGGAGCTGACATCAATGTAATTTCTTTGGAAACATTATATCATTTAGAGAACATTTGTAACATTAAAATTCCTATAAAAAAGACAAAAGATAGAATATTTACATTTTCAGGTCAACTTATAGAAAATGTGGGTAGTGTCGCATTAGCATGTACTTTTGATAACGGTCAAAAAGTGAATATTAATTTTATAGTGGTAAATTGTAAATGTGCTACTATATTAGGCTGGAAGACTTGTGAGGAATGTGGCATCGTGAAAAGAATGTTTAAATTAAGGAACACACCAATTATTAACCAGAACCAAAGGTCAGTACAAACAATTATCGAAAATTATTCAGATACTTTCGAAGGGTTGGGATGTTTACCATTCGAAGCGCATTTAGAGATAGATAATAGCATCACTCCAAAAGTCTGCCCAGTTCGCCGAATTCCATACGCATTGCACCCAAAACTAAAGTCAGAGCTAGACAGAATGGAAAAATTGCAAGTCATTCAAAAGGTAACTAAACCAACTAATTGGGTTAACGCTATAGTTCCTGTAGAAAAACCTAACGGTCAATTACGCATTTGTTTAGACCCAAGAAATTTAAATAAAGCTATTAAAAGACCTCATTTTCCATATCCTACTTTAGATGATTTACGCTCAAAGGTTGCTGGTGCTGCAATATTTTCAAAATTAGATGCGAATTCAGGCTATTGGATGATTAAACTTGATTCAGAGAGTAGTGACCTATGTACATTCAATACTCAATTTGGTAGGTACAAATTTCTACGTCTACCTTATGGCATAAACTCGAGTGGTGAAATTTTTCATCGAGTCATGACAGATTTATTTGGTGAATTACCTGGTGTTTTAATTTTCGTAGATGACATACTAGTTTATGGCTCAAACCAAGCAGAACACGACGCTAGGTTAGAAAATGTTCTTAAAAAGGCTAGAGAAATTAATTTAAAATTCAATAAGTCAAAATGTAAATTTAATAAGACTGAAGTTTCTTATGTAGGGCATATTTTTAATAAAAATGGCATATCGGCAGACTCTTCAAAAATAGAAGCTATAATGAAAATGCCGAAGCCGGAGAATGTCAAAGATCTCCAACGATTTCTCGGTATGGTAAATTACTTAGGTTCATATATTCCTAATTTGGCTCATGAAACAAGTTTACTGAGAGATCTACTTAAAAAACAAAATATTTGGCAGTGGACACTAAACCATGATAAGCAATTTGTAAATTTGAAGAAATTAATTTGTCAGTCACCTGTCTTGGTCCACTATGATGTAAATAAGCCAGTTAGAATGTCAGTCGATGCAAGTCAGAAAGCAGTTGGGGCAGTCATTTTCCATGGGAAAAACCCCATAGCTTATTCATCAAAGTCTTTAACAAAAACTCAAGAAAATTACGCGCAAATAGAGAAAGAATTGTATGCAATTGTTTTCGGATGTAAAAAATTTCATCAATATATCTATGGCAAAACAATACAGGTCGAAACGGATCATCAACCTTTGATCACACTGTTTAAAAAGCCACTTTCAGATGTGCCAGCAAGACTTCAAAGAATGATGATCACGTTACAATCATATGACCTAATTGTTTCATATACAAAAGGTACTGAAATGTATATCTCAGATACTTTGTCTAGAGCGCCTGTCATTAATACCGAGGTAGAGAAATTAGATTTGGATGAATTTGAAAACAATATTGTTTGTCAGGTAAGGTTGTTGACTTCAAATTTGGCAATAAGTGAGGGTAGGTTACAGCAAATTGTGTCTCATACAAAGTCAGATAAAATCTTACAAAAATTAAAAGAATATCATAAAATAGGATGGCCTAATAGTAAACAACATTGTGATCCTTTAACCCTGCCATATTGGAATATTCGAGATGAAATTCATGTAGTTGATGAAATTGTATTCAAAAACCAATCAGTAATCATTCCAAAGTCAATGCGGTCAGAAATATTACAGCAGTTACACGAGGGTCATATGGGCATGGAAAAAACTAAAAATTTAGCCCGTGGTATTGTATTTTGGCCTAATATTTATAATGACATAGAAATGAAAATCAGACAATGTGAGACTTGTATGACACACAGTGCAAATAAAACGAAGGAAACTTTATTAACTCATGAACAACCAGTATTGCCATGGCAAAAGGTAGCAACAGATTTATTTGAATACAATAATAAAAAATATTTGCTAGTCGTTGATTATTATTCTAACTACATTGAAATAGCTCAGTTAAATACAGATAGTAGAAGTCAAACAGTAATAACACAATTGAAGTCTATTTTTGCCCGTCATGGAATTCCAGTACAATTGGTAAGCGACGGAGGTCCGCCGTACAGTTCCAATGAATTTCATAATTTCATGAAGGACTGGGATATTGAACACATAATGTCTAGTCCTCATTTGTCAAGGTCGAACGGACTCGCAGAAATTTCTGTGAAAATAATAAAAAACATATTAAAAAAATGTGAACATTCAGGCACAGATATTTATACAGGTTTATTACAGTATAGGACAACACCTAGAGGTAATTTAAAGTCACCATCTGAATTACTCATGTCAAGAAAGTTAAGAACAAAATTACCCATAAAAACTAGTCAGTTAAAACCTAAAATAGTAAAATTTTCTGATCATTTCAAAAATAAGACTGAAATGATAGAAAAAAGTAAGTCTTACTATAATAAAAATGCTAAAATGTGTCATGATTTTCAGCTTAATGATGAAGTATTTTTTAAGAAAAACCCCAAAGATCTGACATGGTCTAAAGGTTATATTGTGTCTAAGACTAAATTTCCTAGGTCATATATAGTAAAAAATGAAAATGGTGTAACATACAGAAGAAATTCTCAACATATTAAGTTGTTTAAGTCAAATATGTCAAATATGTCAAACCTTAATAGTCACAAGCCATATTCCAATCAGTCAAGCCAAGTAGTTACAAACAAAAATAACAAGTCAAGTTGTACTGAAAAGTCGAAAGGTCAAAGTCCAAATAAAAGTCAAAAATGTCTAAAAGAGGATGATGCAATGAAATATTATTACATTCCAGAGTATATTGTGAATGCTCAAAACCAAGTGTCAAGTAACAATTGTAGTCAAAATAGTTCAAATACAAACTCCATAAATGAAACATTTATGTCAATGGAGTCAAGTCGGTCAAGTGCAGATAGTCCATCTAATAAAAGCAATGTATCACAAAATAAGAACAATGAAAATAATATGTCAAATATTTCAGATATTGTAAGTCCTATGTCAAGTTTATGTAATGATGGGGATATAATATTGTCTCCATTGTTTGTTGAAATGAATGAGAACAATCAAGATACAGAATTCTTGAATGAAAATCAAATAGTCATGTGTCAGTCCGATAGTCAGTCAGAATCAAGTAATAATGTTCAAAACTTACCAGAAATGTTAGACATTGCAATTGGTAGCAATACACCTGAAATAAGATACAGTTCTAGAGGTAGATTGCTGAAGAAAACAAATAGATTGGACTTGTAAATAATTTATTATTGTAAAATTACATATTTAGACATAGCATATAATTGTAAATAAATTGGAAATTAATTGTATTGTATTATTATGTATTCGACATTTGTAATTATTTATTGTTATGGTATTGTATTAACGGATTAATTAATTAATAATTTTAAGGCATGATTATTCTGTAAAATTAAATATTGTCAACTGTCAATGTGTTGAAATGTCAAGTGTCAGATTTATTTATTTTTTAAAGAAAGGGCATGTGGATTCGATTTGTGGCATTCAAACATGGAGGATGTGAACAATGTTTAATTTTGTTATTTCTGTTTCTTTGGCTAGTTGAAGTATAATTTTGATAGTGTTTTATGCGGCGATTGACCTTAACAGTGAACAGTGATCGCAATATTCAATATTGCTCTCGTGTCTGACATTTTTTAATGCGCAAGTCGTCTCCACGTGGTTTCTGGAATTTTGCTATCAAGTTGCAAAAACTACAATCACCGTACAACGTTGCCTCTCGAAAGAGAATACTTTGACATTGGCGAAATTGTCTTATTAATTAGGACAGAAGCCATATTTTAAAAAAGAATAAGAAGAAGAAAGGGCATGTTGTATAGTCTATGGTCACCTGCGTTTCGTTTATAAAGCAGCGTTCAAATAAATAAATCATTACTTGATCTACCGTCTACAGCAAATGGTTGTTTTACTGCATCCTCCAATCATTTAAATATAAACTCCCTAAACCCGCGTCTAATACAGTTCTCGCGCGGGAGCACGGAGCGGGCGCACGCCTGCGGGTGCGGATTATAGGTATGTATCGGGGGGCTACTACGAAATTCGAAGTTCGTATCGTATCGTACCGTCCCTCTCACTCTCGTATTAAATAATTATTAGCATCAGCGGGACGGTAAGGTACAGTCGAGTTCATAAACTTGTGAGCAATAATTTTAACAAAGATATCTGATGTTCTGAACACGTTTCTACGCTGTTAGCAACAGATTAGTGTTTTGTTCTGCCTGCACCAACAGATCAGTCTGAAAACAGTATTAAGGGAGGAAGATGTTATAGATTCTTCGCTTATTCATTCGATTGTGCGTAACGTAAGTAGGTATAACCTCTGACTCTCATATCAAATAGCGTAAGCGGGGCGGCACGATAAGAATTACGAATTTTGACAAAATAATCGGTTCACTAGATCGATTTAATACTCTAAATCGATGTAAAAATCTATTTTTCGTTGAAAATATCTCTTCTTCTCTTTTAAAAAATGGCTTTCTGTCCTTATTAGGACAATTTCGCCAGTGTCAAGGTACTCTCTTTGAGAGGGACGTTGTTCGGTAGCCGTAGTTTTTGCAACTTGATAGTAAAATTCCAGAAACCACGTGGAGACAACTTGCACATTAAAAAATGTCAGACACGAGAGCAATATAGAATTTTATGATCACTGTTCACTGTTAAGCTTAATCGCCGCATAAAACACTATCAAAATTATACTTCAACCAGCCAAAAAAACAGAAATAGCAAAATTATATATTGACTACATCCGCCATTTTCGAATGCCACAAATCGAAGCTTGAAAATATCGATTATTCAATTAATCGATCTCAGATCGTCATCCCTAATCTTCTGTCATGATGACATTGACATTGACATTTGCATAAAATATTAATACACCCGGCGTTTTAGTAACCGCGAAATTACAGACTGGGGATTCGATTTGTGGCATTCGAAGATGGCGGATGTAGACAATATTTAATTTTGCTATTTCTGTTTCTTTGGCTAGTTGAAGTATAATTTTGATAGTGTTTTATGCGGCGATTAACCTTAACAGTGAACAGTGATCACAATATTCAATATTGCTCTCGTGTCTGACATTTTTTAATGCGCAAGTTGTCTCCACGTGGTTTTTGGAATTTTACTATCAAGTTACAAAAACTACAATCACCGTACAACGTTGCCTCTCGAAAGAGAATACTTTGACATTGGCGAAATTGTCTTATCAATTAAGACAGAAGCCATATTTTAAAAAAGAAGAAGAAGAAATTACAGACTCGGAGAATAATTAAAACAGTGAAGTATTCCTAGACAAACTGCACTCTGAAACGTAAAATAACGAAAGCTTTACTTACAATTTACTTTAATTAGGTTTTAGTTACATAAACAGTAGTATTTTAAGTCGCGCTAGTTAGTGGTTTATTGTACTTAGCAGCTGGACTGACTTGCTCCGTTTGGTTATACAGTGGCTTTTGTTATTTATTTGTGTTGATTTTGATGCTAAATAATCAAAAAGTTAACTTCGCTTCGAAAAACACATTATAGTACCTAACTAGATTTTACTATGGAATCTACGGTATCCGTCTCCAAGGTCAGTACAATGATTATTTTTTCAATTTCATTTCAATGTTTATATCACTAAAGTTAACATTAGCACTATATTTAATTCTGTTCACAGGGTGTGTTCTTGTTTCCAAGCACATTTAAGAAACCAAAAAATGTGAAGCATAAAACAAATTCTTTGTTTGAAAAACAATTCAAAAAGGAACCTTGGTATAAGGCTTATAAGAAAAACTGGGAAGCAATTGAGACTAGGATTATGGTGAGTAGTACCTTTCTTTCTGATAACTTTTGAAATTATTCTTATGTACATGTAATAGGCTAGATGACTAAAAAAAACTGTTGAGTCCGTCAAGTGGACAATTTAAAAATATTGTGCACATATTTTTTATTTTGATTGACAAACAAAAAATGACGAGGATACAGTGCCTAGAAGTTTCGAGTGACGTCCCTATATGGTACGATTTTTACCTTATAGTGACGTCACAAGCCCCCACTCCGGAAGTTTCATGATCTATAACTTTGTCGATTTTTAATAAATAGACAAACCAAAAAATACGTGTCCCATAATTTTCCATAATCTAACTGTCGGACTAAATAGAATGATATATTTTTAACCCAGTCATCATCCGTATTGGTATGATATCTGTGGTTGAAAAGGAGAAAGTCAATAACATATTGATTCTGTTTTTCTTTTTTCAAATGCCACATCAGGAGTCTTGGTAAGCACTATCCCTAGATATTAATAGTACTTAGTACTAATATTAGAACTAATATCATAAAATACTATTTTTCTTGGATTTTCCAGGATCTGCATCAAAAAACCTATGATGTATTGTTAAATGACATTGTGAATTACATAAAATCATTTTATGGCTGCAATGAATCTCTCACTTTGGAAGGAATTATTCCAAGTGCTACTTTGCTGACTGGAGTGAATCAGCCAGACCATGTGTCACAGTTCGAAGCACTTATTCATAAAATAAGGTAATTTTTAATCAGTTGTTTTATAATGGATGTATCTGCATATCATCCCCATAGAGCGAAAAGTCACTAAGTCGTATTTTGCTGTTTTGAGACACGGATGTTGAAAGTTATGAACATAAAGTTATAATCTCAAAACAAAATACGATTTAGTGACTTTTCGCTCTTCAGGGACGATATAGATGGTTGGACGGCTAATTCGGTTGATAAACTTTTTCTTGTCACTAGTTGCTATAGTTACAGTCTCCAGAATCACTCTTTAAACTGTGAGTTTATAAGATTAAAATTTGCCAAACATGCATTTTTGTGCTAGTTTTAAGCCCCTCCTATAAATTGGTCATCTAATAAGCAAGTAAGTTTAATAACACAACATTTCTTCTATTAAACTGTACTACTTTTGTCCCCTCACTGACGGGATAGAATAACTACAAGAAATAGTTGATTCATCCAATTGACCTAAGTAGCATTTTTCTGAAAATTTGAAACAGCTCAGACAACAAAATAATTCACTAATTCCCAACAAGTACACAACTAAATATCTCAAAAAATTTTGCTCAGATTAATTAGCCTTTCAACCATCATTATGTATTCACAGAAGCAGTACTTGCCCTAGTACTGTTTTGTGTTCAAAGCAGGAAATGAGTGCATGTGAGCTAACTTTGGGGGTAACAATCGAAAGCTTATTTTTATTGAGTGTCCTAACAATTTAAATCTGTATTATTGTTTAATGGTTATGTTCCTTTCCCTCATTTAGTTCTTGTAAGTAAAGTACAATTCAATAGAATCTGACAATCCTGTACACACTTCCAGCCAACTAATATGAACACCGGGTTGCCTAGGTCTTGGTGATGTGACTATTCTTCTTTTTTTGATTCCTTTTAGATTGTAATCACATCAACAAGGACATAAATAATTAACTGTGCCTACGTTAGGGTGTCTTAAATGTCTAGGAAATTGTCAGATTCTATTGAATTGTACTTTAGCTTTGTTTCCCAACCCCATTTTACAAGCTTTTATTTACCATGCTCTGTTAGTTATTGATGGGTTAAATCTTGGTGTGTTCCCACTAGTTCTATTGACAGTATTACAATAGAGTGCTAAAATAGTACTGTCAATAGAACTAGTGGGAACACACCCAAATCTTGCAAGTTCATTATGGTCCACTTCCAGTGGATAGATTGACTTGAAATTAGGTATTAGAGATGCAACGGATATCCGGCCACTATCCGGTATCCGGCCTATCCGGCCACAATTTTACTATTCGGCCGAATACCGGATAGTTGCATACTATCCAGCCCAATACCGGATGGTAAAAAACTTATAGTTATGATTAAAACCTGATATTTATTTATGAATTTATCAATTATTGACATCTGTTTATTATTCTAAGGGCATGTTTCAATGAATTTTAAATGACTGATAAATGCGATACCGTCTCGCGTCTATTCAGTCATATTTGTTTGTCAGTTAAAATTAATCAGTGGCTGGTGAAACAGCCCCTAAGTTAATTAATTATACTCTACAAGTTGCAAGTTGCAACCTCCACGGAGTGTCATGCGCATGTTCGAATCAGCTTAATTTAATTGTACGTAAAACTAGGCAGAATATCCGGTGGCCAGATATTCGGCTATCTGGCCAACGGTTCCGCCGAATATCCGGTATCCGGTATCCGGCCAAACCACTATCCGTTTCATCTCTATTAGGTATACATAAGATGTGTACATATTATGGTAATTGCATGATAATCCAAGTACATGCAGTCAACAAAAAGTACAGTCAGCAAAGAAGCTTGTATTAAAAATTAAAATTTTAACAGAAATTTATTTTGTATTATTTCAGAGATGAAGTGACACCACACACTGCCATGGTGAACTCTCAAGACGCGTCTACTATCAAGCATTTGGTAGAGAATACAGTATGGCAGTTAATAAATGGTCATGAAATTTTGGTAAGTAATTTCAATTTGTAAGGCATGGATAAGTTTATTGTATTGTAAATTGTAATCTAATACCTTTAAATGAGAAATTCTTATCTGTCTATTAGTGTCCATCACACGGCTGTATCTCTAGGACCATTAATAGACATATAGTTGCAATTTAAACATAATGTTTAGAATCATTGTAATGTTATTTCTTTAATATTGCAGCTTCTCACAAGAACAAATCCCTACTATAATATTATAAATACGAAAGTAACTCTGTCTGTCTGTCTATCTGTCTGTCTGATACGCTTTCACGTCGAAACCGCTGAACTAATTTTGATGAAATTTGGTATAGAGATAGCTTAAGCCCCAACGATCAACATAGGATACTTTTTATTCCGGTAGAGGGCGCCACCGCGCGATAACCTAGGTCCGCGCAGACGAAGTCGCGGGCATAAGCTAGTAATAAAAATGAAATTGAAAATTGATGGGGGGTCTTATCAAACAACCAATATAAAATGACTTCCCACTGTGTTCATGCTTAGAAGCATATTTTTTTGAGATGCCTACAAATTTAGGCGGAACCCTCAGAACGCGAGTTGATTCTCACTTGACTGGTTTTCATTGTAATTTAATGGCTATTTTTCTTTTCAGGATGCTAGTGCTATAGATTCAGACGATGATACAACACCAACAAAAAAATTAAAGAAGAACCAATGCACAATGACGACTCTACAGAATTGGTACCGCAGCAAATATTTAAATAGTTCACCCAAGAAGAAACACACAGTCTCCATGCGATCTCTGGTTGTTATTATACCAGACTTTGAGAGCTTTAACTGTAATGTCTTACAGGATTTTGTAATGATTATAAGGTAAATTTTGCTATACGCAAAACAATGCTTATTGTTAACATTTGAATGCCAATAACATCTTATATCCTCAATGAAAATAATGAGACTGTGAGATATAAATGTCACCCACATACCTAGAAATTATGAGACAAATTCGATCGTAATAAAATCAAAAAGTGTTTGGTTAGAGTCATCAAGAGTTGTTATACCATCGCGAATTGAAATTGTTGAGACTGTCGCCACTGTTTATAATTTAGCCGCGTTAAACATACTCGAAGTTAATATTGCCTTCAATAAACCAAAATAACATTACATGGCCAAATTACGGACGGTGGCAAGTGGCTCAGCAATCCCAGTTCGCGATTGTACCTAATGTATACCTACATTAGGACAATAGCTTCTGTTTGTCATGTAGTTCGATATAAATGACTTTCGTATATCGTCGATGGCAAAGGATCGATTAAATACGGTATTTGACTTTTTTATGTTTTATAAATTAAAATTTCACAATGTCTGTTATCGAATAGAGAAACTATTTCTAAGCTACCTTTACAAATAACAAAGTTATAAAGGTTTGAAATTCAAGATTAGACAGAGAAACACATACTTGCATGTGACGTCTCACGCAAGTAGCGCCATACTTGCTGCATAGAGAGAGTGCGTTTGAAAAACAGACAGTTATAAAGATTTTTCGAAAAATCACTATAAATTCAATTTTCAACCGATTAAGTTTTCTCTTCGCTAAACACTGTCTGTATATCTATATTTTCATAATAATATATCAGGCATGGCAAATTCAGTAGTTGTCAAATACCGTATTGGAAGAAGTTAGATTATTTTTGTAAATAAATGTCTGCGGTAATTTCATTTGCAGTTCATATTTGTCATCGCTGCCAATAGTGTTTGTATTTGGAGTTGCTACTTCAGTATCAGCGCTTCACAAATCTTTTCCATACCATGTCTCATCAAAACTACTTATAAAAGTATTCCATTCGCATTCTTCCCCTGTCTACATGAATCAGGTCAGTATTTTATTTTGTGAAATTCTGAAACTTTAAAACTGATGTACTTAATGATTATTTTCTTCCCTAATTTCTGAGTGTTTGGTTTTAACATCAGTTTCTTTTCAGGTCCTTGAAGATATATTTTTGAACTACACAAGTCCACTTCATCTATCAGGAAAGGCTTTTGAACTACTAACTGATGTATTCTTATTCTATGACTTCTCTGTCACTGGACTGATACAGAGTATTAAGGTAATGATTTATTGGTAACTTAAATTCAAGGGTGGTTAAACCCTTACCTCCAAAGGACCATCAATCAAACCGTACAATTTTTTTAAACATAAATTTTGTTATATAATAATTGCCATGGTGTCTTACGAGGAAACGATAACTTTGAGAAGTAAAACTCTGATATCATGTAGACACTAAAAGCAGACACAAGTTGTGTATGTGTGTTTTAAAAAACCTTACTGCTACTCGCTATTATAAGAAATTAGGTTCTTAACACTGCTATGTGACAGATAGATTTTATTTTTTATAATTTTATTAGGCTATGGATTAAGTATCTTAGTAATGTGTTAATTATTACAATGTTTTTCTTTTTTTTTGCCAGTACTGTATGATGGAGCACTACTATTGTGATAATGTGAAATCACTTTGCTGCGAACGAAGTAATATTGAAAACGCAGTTTTTAAATTGTGCGCAGAAGATTTAGAGGCTATCAGGCAATTGCCATCCTTCCGACCGTACTTGGAATCTCAACCTTTTCAAACTAAAATTAGTCTTTTCGAAAACGATGATTTCTTCAAAGACATTCTTTGCACTGAACTGAACAGGCGCCATAATTACCTGCAGAGCTTTTATTTGTCCGTACGAGTATTGGCAGCATTTTTAAAAGATTTGCCTAAAAATGTGATTGGAAAAACTGTAAGTACCTATAATTGTATCACACAATAATCGTTCATCTGGCGGAGACAATACGAAGGTGTAATGTTTCGAAAGAAGTATAATAACACAATGGAGCCCTTTCCCCGCTGCTACAGTATTTCCCATAGTAGTTCTTTTCTCTACAGTAGTTTTTTTTAATATAAAACCCGGCAAAAGGGGCATGTACTTCTTCTTCTAAGTCGCTACACATGTTGAACGTGGTCCTTGAGGATTTTACAGTCGTAAATAGGGCTGGGTTTATAATGTCGGGCCCCCAGGCAATACAATTTTCGATATATTTTTCAGCCGTTTAAAAATCATCATTTCTTTTCAAGTTCAAGTTTAATTAAATCAAATGATTCTGTCAGTCGAAACAAAAAACAATAATAGATATGATACATAAAACTTTCAATAAAATTTTCACTGTATGAAACAAGTTTCGATGTGTTTTGCGTGCGCGCGGGGCCCCTAGCCGATGCCGGCCCCCTAGACAGTTTCTTACTTTGCCTATTGGTTAATAGGTACGGCGCTGGTCGTATGACCGTTCGTATATTTGTGTACACGGCTTATCGAAACGAAATGCGTGATACTTAACTTAACTTGTACCTAGTCTTATACCTAGGACCTAGACTTTACGATATCCATTTTCCAGGTTCGTGAAATCTACACCAAATGCGTGGGCGAGTTTATTTGTCAGTCACCCACTTTCAAAGAATGTATGCAGCTAATAAACTTTCAATCACAAGTAAAACTAATAGATAGTATAAAGGGTGCTCTGAAGGTTATCGGCACCGAGTCCGCGTCTAGTCCGACGAAGAAAAATACCACTAAAACGGAATTTGATGATAAACTTGGAGAGAACTTTACTAAGACTGTCAGAATACATTTACTTACGTTTTTGGGACAACTCCAGAATGCTAGTACCGAGGCGACTATTCTCACACAGTCAGTTGATGAGGCTGAAAATGATATGGAGGTAGTGCCTGGAAATAGGTATAAATTAAAAGAGGTAAAGTGAAGACTTCTTATTTCGTTCATATTATGCTCAAGCATTATGAGGGGTGTGCGTGTTTTGTATTTGTGTAACACTTATTTTGATATTAATGTCAAAATATTAAGACGCTGTCACATTTTGCACGTTATGTCTATTTAGAAAGAAATGTGCACACGGATAAGCGAAACACGGCTCCCGTCATAAGTGTTTCTTTCATATTATTATGGGTTTCATTAAAATTTCATAAAGTGCATCGTTTGACGAAGATTTCCTTTGGGAACAATTTAAAGTTATTTTAAAATATTTAAAGTTGTGCTTTTAATTACACAAAATATATACAGCAAATACCAAATAAGTTATAATAAAAACAAGGAAAAATAAAACTAACCACTATAGGTTAGTACTTACCTAAAGGTGTAGAATACCCAAAAAAACCTAAAAACCTATATTCAATAAATATGTATCACTCAGATCGCTACTATTGGGCAGAGATTATATTTATAAGGCTGCCTGCGTTTCCTCATTGTATGGCAATGCCAATCCGTTGACCAAGGAAAGAGACAGCCCTATGGGCACCTGTGGAACGGACTGGACAATCTTACAAACCTCTACTCCGTTATGTTTTTCTTCTTCTTCTTTGTCGGATACTCTAGGTAGAGCAGCCGTGGTCACGCAGCACGGCAAACAATTCTACGCCAGTTCTCCCTCCCTGGCTGTCGCTTCTCTGGTGGTTATGTTTTTAGGATTTAAAATAAAATACATAATATATCGGAAGAAGTTATAATTCTCAATCAATCATTTTTTTCAGCAACTTCTAAGAGCCACAAGAGTCGACAAAGTGCAGTCCGAATTCGAGATGATACGCGCTCGGTTCGTGAGTTACCTAGAAGAAATGTTCGCCGAGGGTCTACAGCCGCCGTTCACGCAGACATTCCACGAAATACTGTTCTTCAGTGATGTAGCAAGCGTTAAGAAGCAGATAGTGGGGTCGCCGCGAGGGGCTGTGCACACTGCTTTGAGCAATCCTGTTCAATATTTACAGGTACATACTTCTGCAATTTTATTCTTGTGATATTGCTATTTGTTTACCATAGGAGTTAAGTTTCATATTACAATTATCGTTCCTTTTAAACTCTAATAAGTTGAAGTCTAGTAAGTGAGATTAACTTAATCTCCGATATGGGAAGAATCAAATTATAATACAAGAGATTGGCACGAATGAATTGAATAAGTGAAGTAGAAAATATATGTTTTTTTTTCTTGAAAAATTAAAAAAATTATAATGCTTGTTGTTACTTGCGTACACAAAATACTATGGGGATTTCCTGTATAGAAACGGCACTCGCACAGTAATAAGTAAAATTATTTTCTTTCAAGCTCTTGTAAATCGAATTAGGTGTAGCTGCTTAATTTATTAGTCCTAAAACGCGCGTTGTCGAGTTTGGCCCGAGCAAAGCAAAGCAAAGCTTGGTCGCCCACACTACTAATAAAAATGTTGACGATAAATTGATGCTGAAGTGGAATCAAATTTTATAAAAATACTAGTTGTTATCCGCGACTTCGTCCTCGTAAAAGTATGAAAAATAGTTTTCACTTCGCATGCTCTTAAAATGTATATCGGGACTAAAGCTCCCTTTTTATCCTTTAGGGATTAAAGTAATTTTTTATTAATCTACGTTGGAAACCCCTAAACAGCCATCACGATTATTTGTGAATGGAGGATTTTAAGGCGTGGAAATAACCTTAAAATGACAACTGTACAAAAAAAACATAAAATAGTTACGGAGGAGTTTGGTCACAAACACTGACACGAGGGGGTATCACTGGATTAATTTATAATATTTTACCATACAACCTTTTACCCAGTGCTCGTGCTGCCACCTGGCGTCAGCGGAAAGCGCAGCGGACTCTCTCCCCGACGTGTGTCTGGCGTATAAGCTGCACCGCGAATGCGGCAAACACATCAACTTGTACGACTGGCTGCAAGCCTTCGCAGCAGTCCTCCAGCCTGGAGATGACGAAGAAAGAGACCAGGATGCCACTATACAGTAAGATTAAGTAGCTTCATCAATTCGTCATCATCCCCCTTTTCGCAACTCTATGAAATTTTGCAAAATCAGTCCTTCCTCGGTTCGTCATTAGCATAAGGTGCTCTATCCTCGTGGGCTCTCGCGTACTTTAAAACGGTCGCGTACTTCATATCTTATAGTAAAATGGTAATTTGAAAAAAGAATCTTAAGAATTTTGAAATAATATCCAAAATAACAAAGCTGGTGAACCAAGTCTAGATCGTAACTAAATAATTCTTCTTAGGGCTTACGCTAAATTACGCGGTTTGCACGGCGCGAGTGGACGCCTATTAAAAAGTAGTATGAGCAGTTGAGTGCTAAAAGCTTGCGGCGGATTTTGCCTGTATGGCCTATTGCCTGGATGTAGTCTTGGTAGGTATAGCCAATGGATTTGATTCCTGGCCCACCATAGAAAGTGATTTATTGATTGAATGTACAGTACACATCGTCCGAATTTCAATTCTTTAGTTGCGTTCTCTGTTAGTCAGTTAGTCCATGTTAGTTCTTCACTTGGTTCCCTTTTTTTTCGCAGAAAATTGTTTCGCCGAATATTACTTCCTAACCAACTTTTCGCAGAATTTCATTTCGCCGAATGATCACTCGCCAACTTATTAAAATGTTTAGTTTTATTTCCCAAGCTCACAGTTACCAACTGTACGTTTGGCCTGTTTGTTATAAATTCACTTTTCAAAATACCATCTTTCGGTTAGTAAATGTTTTGGTTGGCGTAATATTCATTTCGTTGTACAATGTTTCCCAAATGTTTTATTGAATAAGGGTTTCGTTTAGTAACTATGTAATATAATTAGCAAGTAATGTGGAAAATTTCTGTTTCAGGATCCGATTCACTCGAGCTGTGGCTGAACTCCAGTTTCTCGGCTTTATAAAATCATCAAAGAGAAAGACTGACCACGTTTTGCGTCTAACTTGGTGACTCGTTCGCCGTCTGATCTGTTCGCTTTTAATTTATTCAATAGGTACCTAATAAAATAAACTTTTAAACAAGTTTTTTGTTTTAGTTTACTATCCTTTGGCCTCTGACTTTTAGTTTTTATAATGTCGAGCGATGGACGGTCATTATCTAAGCGTAGGTGATTCCATTAGTCTTCTTCTTATTATTATATGTGGACAAAATGGATTCACAGTATTTTACTGAATTCACTAATTTTGAATACTTACAAGCTCAACGAAAGGCCATGAAACCATTAATAATTTATCCAAAACAATCTGTCCGTTTGTGATATCTCGAATAATAGGTTTTTTTTTATTCGACTGGAAGGCAAACGAGCAAGTGTGTCTCCTGGTGGTAAGAAATCACCACCGCCCATAAACATCTGCAACACCAGGGGTATTGCAGATGCGTTGCCAACCTAGAGGCCTAAGTTGGAATACCTCAAGTGCCAGTAATTTCACCGGCTGTCTTACTCTCCGCGCCGAAACTGCAGAAACTGCCGAAGCACTGCTGCTTCACGGCAGGATTAGCGAGCAAGATGGTGGTAGCAATCCGGGCGGACCTTGCACAAGGTCCCACCTGCAAAAAAAAGGGTATAGGTATACAATACATACATACTATTACATACATACATACCTAACAAATATCACAGTAATTTTTCCATTGTATTTAAATGAACCCTAGAAAGAGGTGCCTATAGTTGAGTAGCGAATTGAGGACCTGTGGATCAAAGCGGAATGATTCATTGGAAAATGGTACAATTTGCTATACAGTTCGGTACAGATAAAAGCCGCGGTCTTTTTAGGGTTCCGTAGTCAACTAGGAACCCTTATCGTTTCGCCATGTCAGGATGGTGGTAAGTATATCAAATTTACAAGGGAAATTATAACGGCTAAGATTGCTTGAGAATTAGTAGTAGTTTAAGAGTAAATAGCAGCCTAAGGCATAAAATATACCTACCTAAACTTTGAAGATTCCGTACACAATACGAAATCCTTAGAAAAATATTACTTGATTTTTGTAATGGCTACGGAACCCTATCTTGGGCGTGTCCGACACACTCTTGGCCGGTTTTTTAACTTGACTATTTATATTAAATTTATAAATGAACTGTACCTAATCATAACGTAATTGTAAATATCTAAAAGTTAAATTTATACATATTACGTAAATGTGTTACGTATGTGTTATAATTTGACTCACATTTTTTAAGTGAACAATTCAGTTTGCATAAATACTATTTCTCTGTCGTACTCGTACCTACTATCTTTCGCAGACCTTATCTTTAACTCTTGCAGACCACTGATTTGCGGACCACTGGTGGGGAATCACTGGTTTAAAGCGATTCTGACAATGGCTTTTAATTTCCCATAGATAAGTAGGTACACTATAAGACGCCCCTTTTTGGCATCGGTTTTTTTATTACTTTCGGCATGTTCCGCCGAGGCAGACTATCAAATTCTGACTTAGCATCACTGTTTAACCCCCGACGTAAAAAGAGGGGTGTTATAAGTTTGACCGCTATGTGTGTCTGTCTGTGTCTGTGTGTCTGTCTGTGGCACCGTAGCTCTTAGTCGGGTGGAGCGATTTTGATGCGGTTTTTTTATTTGATAGCAGGTTTTCTAGCGATGGTTCTTAGACATGTTCCATCAAAATCGGTTCAGCCATTTTTGAGATATTGAACTTTAAAGTGACAAAGTCGGGGGCTTTCCAACTTTTTGTTCGTTAGGTTATATGGGAAACCATTGTGCATTTTATCGCGGTATCAAGTAGGTCCGAAATTTTGCAGTCGGCTTACTTCATCACGTTCTTAAGAATTTCAAGATACTTATATTACTAAGGTTAGGTGGAAAGACGGACTATGGGGAAAGGTACGGTCAAGGGCTTTATTCATGAGCCACCATGGAACCACTTCACAGTAAACGTCAGACATCGCATTAATTTATAATGAAAATCACAATGACTTTTTATTTACTACGTTTAATTCGTAAATTAGTACTAGCTCTATAGACAGCAGCTTTGATTAATTAATTCACGCAACTAACTATAGCACTGCAGTGTAGGCAGTAGGTATAATTCTTGATTCTCAAACTAGGTACCGATTCCTTATTCCCTCATACACCACCTAACCTTAATATAATAATCTCTAAAGATAATTTGATATCAGAGAAACCCGGTGAAGTTCGCATAATCATACGCACCTGCTAATTTTATACCTGTCTAGCTGATTTATGTCCTCTCTATATTTTATAATTAAATTATGTATCTTAAAAACACAGTAGGTAGGTAGCCGAAGAGTGTTTAATTTATTGGCATAGTTGGATTCGATGTAACCTTGAAATTTCAGGTTCCGTGGGAATAAGTCAAATGAGGATTTGATATTTATTACAAAAAGTAACATTTGGAAATCCAAGAATATTTAATAGACGGGTGGATGGAAATTGCCAGCGGTCATTGTATTTTTTAAGTTAAGTAACTACCTACCTAAAGGAAAATTTATATTGAAATTAAAAAATCGTAAAAGTTCGTTAAAATAATTCACGATTGATATTTTGTTACGACTGTTTTAATATATGTCGTTGAGTTTCTTGGCGGGTTCTTCTCAACTTCTCAACGCAGGTTTTTCCGAACCGGTGGTAGATTTTTTGTGATTTTTTGTGACATTCTTGTTACTACCTATGTAAATAGGAAATATTACCTACTGAAATGTTCCGCCGTCAGAATGCAGCACTAGCACAAACCGTAAAAAGTTTTTTGAATGTTTTAAATTAAATGCGTTCTAAATGTCCGTTGGATGCCATACCTAATTATTATAATTTTATTTCAATTACATTTTTGGAGATATAGCTCTATCGTTACTATCAATGTAACTATTATACTAACAAAATGGATGTAATTATCTGAATAAATTAATTAAATTATGTTAAGTATGTTATGTTATTTTGTTACTGATAAAAATAAATATGTCATGATCCGTCATATGGCCACGAACTATAAAGAGAACTGACGTTGTCATGGCGGTTTGTTTACGGCTTGTGCTAGTGCGCAGAGTTTTGCGTAATATTCCATATTGAATAAAGATATATTATAAACGCGGCGTCTACATTTTTCAAAAGTTCGGAAAACAACTTAGTTAATTTTTTTTTCAATTATCTTTAGCTGACGTGACGTGATGTGACGTGCGTGGTGCGGAAACGCATTGACGGAACCCACACAAATAGGTAGGCAATACTTGACAGTACAAAATTTACAAACTATTCAGCAAAGTGGTATACTGTGGTTAGTGTATGTAATAAGCAACTGACCTTTAGGCTTTCGTGCGACAAAAAATATCTTTGCATCAAGCTTTGATGATCTGAGAAATTACAATACAGTTCAAATACCTAGTCGAATAAAAATTATACGTTATGTCAATTTTACAGTAGATAGGTATAGAGTTTTTGATGATCTTAACTGCCACATTTTTGCTTTAAAATGCTTGAATACGACAACAAATCATTAGATAAGAAAAACTTTGATTGGTTTTTTAATCTTTGTTGCGGAATTCTAACTCAGTGTAATTTATTTAAATTTAAAACTAGTTTTTCATTCTTCTGCCATTTTAATTCTAGGTAAAGTGAAATCGTACAATTGACACAAACATCTTCATTATCCATTGTTGTGTGTAAGTATTATGAAACCTTATAACTGTTATAACACTTGTAACCGAGAACTTAAAAGCAAAGCCGCGGGAAAAAAATATTAGTGTAAGAATGAAGTGAGTGGGCATAACTCAATGACATGATGTTTAATTAGACGAACTTAAAAAAACAGTCGCATCGTCCGCATAGGCCGATGATGTAATGCACCGTGTGCCTAAATACCTATGTTGTAAAAAGCGACCTTGAATTGATAATTTCTTGAAATGAAGAATACCTATGTCGCGACCTTTTAACAGTCTTTTTTTTATTGTCATAGTGACGACTGAGTAGATTTCAGGGTTTCGTAAGTATTAGTAGACGGAAAACTGTAGTTAAAACGCGAAAGATATACATAGGAGCTTTGAGCTTTAACTCCGGTTGACATAAGGAAGGTTTGAACATGGATATTTTTTTTTCATTAAATCATATCCTGAAAATAAACATGGGCATATTCAGTTCGCGTGTTAAAATGTCCCAGAGGAAATTTCTTGTGAGCTTCGTTGATATTTATACTCATTTCTCTTTTTATCGTTAGATTTACCGTCTTTTCATTATTCAAAATACCTAGTTTCTTTTGTCTGAACATGTGCACCCTAGGATAACATATCTATAGCCCTGTCTATCAAGTGTTTGAATACCTAGTATTCGGATAGGTACGTTCTGTTATTGTACTTAGTAATTTTACTGGTAAAGATTAATACAATATATTTAAAGCTTCTAACACCTGGGCGTTTTCAAAAAAAAGTGTACCCTTAACGTTTTTTTTAAATTTGGGAAAAAATATTGTTTTTCCTACTCAGAATCAAGAGCACAATCGATTCAGATAGTTAAAAAAAATGTCCCTAGTTTTTCATACAAAATTTTATGACTCGGTTTTGTTACGCCCATACTAAGTGTACGTATGAAAAAAACGTCGCAAAACTGAAATTTTTTGGGGACATTTTTTTTTATCTATCGAAATCGATTGTGCTCTTGATTCTGAGTAGGAAAAACCATATTTTTTCCAAATAAAAAAAAGGTACAGGGCTTTTTTTTTTAAAACGCCCATCTATGTTTGACAAACTTTTGTGACTCCATCGCCAAAGAAGCTATGCATTCCTCCTTTACTTTCCAGGGTCTCAAACTATCCATGCCAAATTTCAATTTAATGTGAATAGGTAACAGGTAGACAGACAGAGTACACACAGTACTTTCGCATTTATAATATTCTTAAGGATAAGATTGTGGAATGATGAAATGTTTTATTTCTAATGTTTTAATGTTTTTAAATTGGCATCCTTATCGGTTATCCTAGAGCGAAAAAAATTAAAAAAATCTCTTCTTTTTTTTGAGTCTGCTAAAAAAGATTTTATTTGAATGTTTTGAAATTTTTAACCGTTCTTTTTAGTCACTGAACCCTTTATTCATAAAACGAGGTATATGTAAGACCAACAAGAAATATGTAATAAGTAACACGGAACCCTAAAAATGGAGTTATACATTTAAACCTGTTATATACTTAGTTCAAAAATAGCGAAGGTGCCTTTACCTCTAAAACACTCAAGCGGATTTAAATATGGCCGAATGTTGATTTAGCTTTATATTATTTGCTTACTTCTGTTAAGCAATTATGACATTCCATCTTGATATTTAAGCGTGTTATTATCAAAGTTCAAAGGTATATTATACGCTGTGTGGTATTTTACGAGGAGCTAAACAGGAAGGCTACTCCGAAACATCAAATTCGAAGTTCGTATCGTACCGTCCCTCTCACTCTCGTATTAAATAACATAAGCGTAGGCGGGACGGTACGATACGAACTTCGATTTTCGAATTTCGTGGTAGCCTTGCAGAACGTGCTGCAACTAAGTTTTTTTAATTGGATTGTCAGTTGATAAACATTTGAATGATTGATTAGGGTGGACTTGATGGATTGTCTTAGTGAAGGAAGTAGAGATATATAGCACCATTTATTTGACAAAAATCAATTAGCTACATACATACGTTTTTAATGTTATCTTAGTAAAGGTATGTACTTATTCCCGCGATTGCCTGCGGGACCTATTGACCCTAACAAGATATAAATAAAGCATGCGTTCCTTAAGGTTTTTTTTTAAATTTTAAGTGTACCCTTTAATTCCAGAATTACCTATCTAAGTAACTTTGAGTTCTTCTTACCTACTCAGAATCATTAGACTATTGATTGACAAAGAAAAAATAATAATTCTCAACACAATTGTTGTGTCCATTTTTGACGCCCAACTCACAAAACTGAGGAAAGAATAGGGATTTTTTTTTTCTTTGTCCAAATCAATAGTCTAATGATTCTGAGTAAGAAGAACTCAAAGTTACTTAGGTTGGTAATTCTGCAAAAAAAGGCTACACTTGAAATAAAAAAAAACCTCCTGACGTTCACGCTCACTAGTTAGAAACAGCCACTGTAACAATAGATAAGCTCTTAGTTGCCCACATAGTTCAAAATCCATCTACTAACGTCCTGCCTGTGGTTTATCAACAGGTAGTTATATAGTTAGGTCTTATTGACCCTTAGGAAGGGACTACATTATTTGTCAGAATCCTGTGATGTGGCTTCAAACGTCCCGTCGTTCAGTTAAAACCGATTATACTCGTATTTGTGCTAGAAAGTATACAAAACATCTTCGAATTCTTCCGGAATATTTTAGCATTTGGTTGGGTAGGTTTAGTTGGAAACCTCTGTAAAGTATTTCGGGATTTTTTTACTGCGGTTATCAAATGTTTCCATACATTGACCGATGTTCAAAGTGCGTAAAGTAGTTTTCCTGTGACTGCAATTTGAACCAGAACTTCAGATGAAATATACTTATAGGGGCGTTCAGTTAAACTGAACCAATAAAATCCTTAAATAATTCGGTAGAATTTAAGTACGGACCTAACTGTTCTTACTTTCATTTGTCTTATTTACATGTATTTATGTAGTAAGTACCTAAAATACAAGCATTATTTTGTAATAGGTATTTCCGATAAGTAGATATTTGAAATGTACGAATGAACCGATTAGATACGTGGTACAGTCAACGTCATAAATAAGTGATCACTTTTGTACCTCGTCAATTTAACGTCATGTTTGAAAAGCCATACGAAATTGCGTAACGACTGAAAGCAAAAAGGTACAGAAATTATCACTTACTTATGATGGTGACTGTACGTAGTAGCACATACAGTACCTAGTAGTAAAATCACAATACTGTACCCTTAAACCAATCAAAATAGATGGGAAATAGTTTTAATGATATTCGAATATTAGGTATACGTATATTTTTTATACTGAATGAATTATTTGACAATGCGTTACGCAAACGAAGAGTTACCAGCTTATTCAGGAAACGTCACCCTTGACCCAATACCCTTTGTCACATTTCATATTAAGTGACAAATTATAAAGTAAATAGTTGTGAATAGAACCTTCAAATTGCTGTTAAACATATTACTCACACATGTAGGCGCGTCTAAGTAGGTACAATACAGGTACAGGCGAGATGCGCGTGCGCGTGTGATCACTGATTGACGAATCCGGGTAGCCGGTATCGACATCATGTGTTTGCGCCGTTTTGACATTAAGTACATACGTTAGATTGCCGGGAGAAATGTATAAAAGATTTTGTCACGAGCGTTAAGGCATCAGTCGTTCATCAGTTTCCGATCAGTTTAAACTAATCTAAACATCAACAAAAATGAAACTGGTGGGTAGATTGAATTGAGTTTTTTTTTTTCATTTATTTACTAATTAGAAAAACAATATACATTTTACAATAATGCAACGATTATTTAAGTTATTTGGTTGAGTGATATATGTGGGTGATTTTTAATAATATTGTTGTTGTATGCAGATTGTGATCGCCGCCCTTGTTCTGGTAGCAGTGGTCGTGGCCGCCCCGGCCGAGCAGCCCGCTAAGGTGGCAACCATTGTGCGCTCAGGGTACGACCAGAGCCCTGAAGGTGGATACAACTTCAAGTAAGCACCCGCATAGAGTTGTCTATTGATTAATCCATATACTAATATTATAAATGCGAAAGTGTGTTTGTGTGTTTGTATGTTTGTATGTTTGTCCCTCTTTCACGCCGTAACGGAGCGACGGATCGACGTGATTTTTGGCATAAAGATAGTTTATGGGCCCGAGAGTGACATAGGCTACTCTTTATCCCGAAAAAATGCACAGTCCCCGGGGGAACAGCGCGTGATAACCGAATACCGCGCGGGCGGAGCCGCGGGCAAAAGCTAGTGTCTTATAAAAGTTTTTTCTCATGTTTTTGGCGCCCTGTTAAGTTCACGTGGTTACAAAATTATTTACATTTTAATAATCACGAAAGCATCTGAACATATTATGCCATAAAATATTTATTGTTAAGTGCCATTATGTGTGGTTTGTGGAATAATTGATAATAGTAAGAAACTTGGCAAATCCTTTAACACTTCAAGTTCGAATAATTTTTTTGTTATTCATTTCTTGTTAGGTACTCAACTAGCTACCTTTTGGTGTAAAACTTATACGTTTACCAGAGACACTACACCATGTGTACATATTCATTACATTACGTTTTTACAAAGAAACACCTATTCATTAACATAGGATAATTAGAATTCACCTAAAATTTGTGTTACTAATAGGTACATACATAGATGATAGGCACATACAGTAGGTAATGCCATCTTTAAAATAGTCAAAGTGAGCAATTAGTTCAGCATGCTAACATAGGGTCTTAGGTAGAATGTAGTACCTAATCGACTATAAAACATTTACACAATTTCAGCTTCGAGACCGATGACGGTACATCCCGCGATGAGAACGGAGAGTTGAAGGTGATCAACGACGCAGAGAACAAGCCCCAGCAGGTTGTCACGGTCCGCGGCTCCTACAACTACGTCGACCCCGAGGGCAACCCCCATTCCGTCACCTACTACGCTGATGAGAGCGGATTCCATGTTGAAAGTGCAGACGTCCCCAAGCAGGCCTAAACCAACGACCACCCAACTCGAGCCACCAACAACTCTTGTAGTCGTGGCGCAGTCAGCGAAGACAGATAGTTAGTTAAGCCATTAAATTGACGGGCAGTAAGGCGCGGCATCCGCCTCACATCTCCCCAGTTACTTGTTATTTTGATGCTCACTGCCATATTTTTTTACGTTTTGTATTTTTTGTTGACATGTACTGAGAATAAACTTGATTGAAGAGAACAAAAGATATTTTAATAAAAAACCACTAAACCCAGTCATTTTTGGTGATTTAATGATGTTATGAGCAAAAGCTTGGTTATTCAGATTATTGCAACTATAATTTAGAATTTTGATGAAAAAATTATAGGTAGCCAATTATGCGTCTCAATTAAAGACAAGCGGGTAAATTAGTAGCGTATATTGTTGTTACAATTTGTAATAACATGACTTAACAATTATTGCGATATTATCTTTTCTGTAGATATATTTTATGACCCTTGGCGTGGGAATCTTTACGCGAATTTAATTAAAAGTGTGTCTAGTGGGCTGGCTCTCCTAAATTATGGCTTCTGAACTTTTGAAATAGACATTACATTCGAAAATTTGGGTTACTCAAACATGACAGTAATTGTATGGTACTAACCAATAAATTATGATGTCATTTTCGATACCAACTTTTTGTCTAATATGAACAAGAAAATAAGTATTGTTTAAACATAGGTTTAGAGTATACATACAGGTTGTCCCAGAATTAGCATGTCACAGTGACACTAGAGATAAGTGGTCAGCTCAAAAGAACTCTACTTCATTCCAGATTGAATTGTAATAAGAGTCAGGTCCATGTTACATTAACTATTTGGTTCGAAAAAAAGTGTTTAAAGTTTTCTGGGAGTTTTAAAAGTTGATAATTTATAGATGCATGATGTTGTTTAGCATAAGTATATAATAAGTGTAAAAGTACGAGTATGTAGTTATTTGGCTGAGTTTTGATACGCCTGAAATCCTGTCTGAATATACGTACGAACCAATAAATTAAGCACTATTTCTTGATTAGTGTAAGTAATGGCAAATAGAAAACCGGCCAAGAGCGTGTCGGACACGCCCAAAATAGGGTTCCGTAGCCATTACGAAAAAATTAAGTAATATTTTTCTAAGGATTTCGTATTTTATACGGAATCTTCCAAGTTTAGGTATATTTTATACCCTACGCTGCTATTTACTCATAAACTTAAGTTATAGTTTTCCTTGAAAGTTTGATATAGTGACCACCATCCTGAATTTTTTCAAAATTTTCCACCCACCGGTTTAGATTTTAGAGGGGGGGGGGGGGGCGCTCGATTTTAATGAAAATTTTCACTTTAAAGTAGAATAATTCGCAAACAAATTACTGAATCGAAAAATCGTTGTGGCAAACCCCTAATGGTTTTAAAATACCTATCCAACGATACCCAACACTATAGGGTTGGATGAGAAAAAAAAATCACCGCCACTTTACGTTTAGGTATGGGAGGTACCCTAAAAAAAAAAATTGTTTTTGTACTATTTTGTCGGCATAGTTTACCTATATATCCGTGCAAACTTACAGATTTCTAGCATTGATAGTCCCTGAGCAAAGCCGCGGACGGACAGACAGACAGACAGACAGATATGGAGAAACTATAAAGGTTCCGTTTTTACCATTTTGGCTCCGGAACCCTACAAACGGTAAATGTTAAAGACTATAATCAGGTATATTACAGGTTAAAATGGATGTTGACGCCATTAAAAATTAATTCGAAGGTACGACTCCAGTAAAAAAAAAACGCTTTATTT
Organism: Choristoneura rosaceana; assembly: GCA_037349165.1. Taxonomy (NCBI): domain Eukaryota; kingdom Metazoa; phylum Arthropoda; class Insecta; order Lepidoptera; family Tortricidae; genus Choristoneura; species Choristoneura rosaceana. Next base: position 10,558,160 of record JAZBNJ010000019.1, read on the forward strand.
TAGCTCTGAAAACCAGATTAATTTTCGATTAATTGTAAAATTAGATTTTTTGTTGCCTTTTAACAATTAAATCGTTGTTGATTGAGTTGGCGAACAAATAGCGACTTATGACGTCATAAGTCGCTATTGCCATTGAAACTCTATGGGAGAATTGTTTTGACAGCTCATAAAAAAAGAACGCCAGTTGATTGGTGGTGTCAACAACCCTATTTCTGTCATAAAATCTAAAATATGCGAACTGTTGTTATGTAGGCATGTATTATTAACCCAATTATCTATCTACCTATATTGTGCATTAAGTGTTCATGGAGGAAAAGTTTATTATTAAGCAGGATAGCCTTTGAAAAATTGCCCCCAAAGTTTTGAGCTTGAAACTATAGTCAAACGATTTTTTTTTAACCCCCGACGCAAAAAGAGGGGTATTATAAGTTTCACCGCTATGTATGTCTGTGTGTATGTCTGTGGCACCGTAGCTCTATAACGGGTGGACCGATTTGAATGCGGTTTTTTTATTTGATAGTAGGTTTTTTAGCGATGGTTCTTAGATATGTTGCGTCGAAATCGGTTCAGCCGTTTTTGAGATATTGAAGTTTGAAGTGACAAAGTCGGGGTTTTCTATCTTTTTGTTGGTTAGGTTATAAGGATATAACACTGCGCACAAAATTTAAACCTAATTAATCCTAAAACAGTTTTATTTTTATTTTTTTCCTGAACTGACGGATTTCAAATTTTGGATAAATATTTTTGTAATAATGTACACAAAAAATGAGGCGCCTCTTAACGTATATTTAAAAAATAAAATAAAAAAAGGAACGTCCTGTATAACAATAAAAACTTCATTCCTGTATCACCATTTTTTTCTCAAATACGCAACAACATTTAATCTGCATAATATCCAAGTTTCCTATGCCTAGCTGGAGTGCAACACTGTAAATATTAAAGGGGCTGGAGGAGCCCTTTGAGGAGGCTTTCAATGAAACAAAGCTCTCGGAGACTGGACACGTTTAATGTTCTAGGTACGGTGGCGAACAGGAAAAGAGAACAGACAGACACATTCTTATAAAATAAGTAATTTATAATTAAAATAACCATAACGCTAAACCCCTATGAATAGAGCTATAGAGTAGACAGTGAAGAGTGCCAATTATTATAAAATTTCCCAATATTTTTCCTTCCACGAAAGGCTCTATTTTTGTAAAAGTGTATTTTAAACTCACTTTTACACATTTGTACCTATGCTATTTTGGATAGAAAAAAGCAAACATTTTTTTTTAATAATATTAAACCTCCTTACTTATTATAATTGCGAAAGTAACTAACTGTCCATCTGTATGTCACATTTTCACGCTTCAACTGTTGAGCAGATTTAGATGAAATTTGTTATGAAAATAGTTTGGTAGGGACGAACTCGCGGGGAAAAGATGGAATTTTAAGAAAATATACTAATGCTCTATCATTTAAAGGAGCGGTGACGGTAGTACGCATCGTATGCGCACCGTTTTTATCGAATGATCTCCACACCGCTGCTTAAAATACGGAATCGCAGTAATGTGCCTTAAACGTCAGGACTTTACCGAACAAAAGTCGTGACATTTACGACACGTCACTGCGATTCCGTACCGTCACCGTTTTTTAAGCAGCGGTGTGGCCGCTCCTTAAACTGGCAACCCAGAATTAACGCTTGAAGTCTATATTATATTATAACTTACCTTAGGGTTTTAGCAACACGAAAAATTAAACAAAATCTTACCTTAGTTATGCTTGGAAACTTTTACTCATATTATGCATTTATTTTGCGCACGTAATCCTAAATTTCCTGTTCGCCTGAACAATGCATATAATTATAATACCTTACTACATGTATTCTAACGTTCGGCTGTTTATTTCTTTCTTTAGTTTCTCGTTTCTATATTCAGAATTATACGAACATAGCAAGCCGCAAGAATCGTAACTCAATCAATAACCATTGGCATTTTAACGCTTAGTATTTTGTAAACGGATCCCTACATTGAAAGCTGTGGTCTGAGGCCCCTGGTTTCTTAGGCCCATGGCACGCGACCGGCGGCGTCTGGATGTGCGTCGCACCGCACGAATTAACGGTACCTACCAGACCTGTGACCTTTCAGAGAAACCACCCTCAAACATTCCCGAACAAAACATTCGGTTGTGGATACGCGTCGGTCACGGGTCGCCGGCGGCGGGTGGTCAGTGGAATCAGGGCCTTAGCAAACCTACAATGATTTTGAAAGACCCGCACAAAGTTACTATGTTATAGATTTACCCCCTTATTCATAAAACTTAACAAGCCTATGTTAACTAACAAATGCTTTGTCCCTTTCTAACAAATACAAATGTCGAAGTGACAGATAAGGACAAACGAATTTTAGCGGCATTTTAACTAAAATAGGTTTGATTGTCGTTTATGAATAAGGGGGTTAGACAGCAAAGAACCATCTCTACGAGCAAGCAGGGACCTACAAGAGATTCTAACAATTTTTTGTAAAATCTTTTTCACTTCTTAAGCTCTTACAACGTTATTTACTTTAGTAGAGACTAAAGTAAAAACTAAAGAATGCAGAGGCATATCGGGAATAAAGCTGCTTATTTATCTTTCTTTAGGAAGTAAGTATAGTATTTTTTTTGATTTACTTTGAAAACCCTAAACAACCAATCACGGTGTTTGTGAATGGAGGATTATCGCCATTTACATAAGCGATTTAATTTCGTGAAACACGATTAATGATTACGAATACGAATCTATTTAATTATATTAAGGATGAATTAATTTTATTACGCAGAGTCCAATTAGTTTTAAAATAGTTTTCAGGTTTGAATCTGTTGGCTAAATATTTATTCAAGCATTTAAAGGGTCACTTTATAAGAAAAAAGAAAAGAAAACACCGCAGAGCAAATTTTTTTGCCATTTGAATTTTGAACAGATGTCCAATATTCGTATTGAGCGTTCGTTGTAAAAAAGTAATATTGTAATTTTGTATAGAACGTTTTTTTATTTCCTTGTCTTCAAAGTGAAAAGTAGAGTGTTTAATGCGAGACTAAACAACCAGTTTAGTCCCTTGTTGAAAAATCTACTACATTGTACCACTTTGTCGACGTGGTTAACATTAATTTATTACTAAAAATTATTAATACAGCGTGTATTTTTGATATAACCTCAAACTCTACCTAACCGAAGATATATATTTATGGTGTACAATAATAGAAAGAGTATTTGTATTGTATTGTATTGTACTTGTTGCTAATATTGCAATGCCCTTAAACAGGGTCGTACTTGTTTAGATTTAAGGTGACTGTACAAAGTGCAATTATGAAATAAATAAATAGATATAAGTGCTGTGAACCGATATCAAAACAAATTGTTAATTTAGAATTAACCACCAGTGTCCTATTTCACGAAGCTACAATTTACAAGCGGTAGTCTTTGTTTAACATTATGCGTTGAAAAGAGATTACCGCTTGTAAATTGTAACTTGCAGCTTTGTGAAATGGGGCATAGAGCTTAATTAATTATATAAATATTTTCGAGCAGCAATGTAATGCGTACAATTTTTGATACGAGAGAGAAGCGTTCTGTGACGGCTGTCACGGCAACAAGTGCGCGATTTCGAATAAAACAAAGTAGTATCATGTAGTGATAATGATACATTGCGTGCTAATTAATTTTGTAAGGAAAATAATATATTTCCATTTTTTTTTACTATAACATAATAAAACGTGATTATTAGGACCTTCACTTACTACATACCCTTAAAGTTTGAGATAGTATCAAAAATACACGCTGTATATTCATGCAAAACTACAGCTATTGAGCAATAGCAATCTTTAAGCTAAAACGCGGACGGACATGGCTAAACTAAAAGGGTTTCTTGTAGGGCTACTGAACACTTAAAAATTTTAAAAGTACCTAAATTAATAATAGGAACCTTAGACTGAGATTTTCGATGAGTTCATTTTCTTATTGTTGAATTGAGTTAATAATAATAATAATAAACTCTTTATTGCCAAGTAAGGATACAAAATATGCATATTACAATTAAAATTAAAATTAAAAATTGGGTACAAAATAGGTCCACGCCTTGGCAATGGGTGCCGGTCTCAGCAAATGCTGGCTTTAGTGTCCAGCGCTGGTTTTCAGCCCGGACCAGGTGTTGTATTATAAATACACATAACCCCTAGGCGAAATTTAAACTTTGTTAGTTTGAATTTACTTAAGTCATTAGCACGAAGCTTTTTACCTAAGTTACGTTTAGATGTGCTTATCTATAGATAAAAATGTTTATTTACGAGATATAAAGTTAATTTGCATTGAAATCACACACACACACACACACACACACACGCGTACTACAAGCTTTGTTTTATTTTGTTAACTTTTTATATTATTATTATTGTCTCCTTCCTCATTTGTAAATTTTTACTGTCAACCGCACTCACAGCTGGCCAAGTTACAGGATCAGCCTAGTTTGGTCACTGACGGATAGTCATACTGTTGTAAAATTCTGTTTTCTGTGAAAAAAATACAAAATAGTTTTTGTATTTGTATTAAATATTTTAGTTGATGTACAAAAGTATATAAATGATGAGAAGTCCGAAGCACTTTTTAAATTATCCTCTAATTTAGTATTTGACTTTCTCAGGGATTCACATCATATTTTATGTAATATTTAATTTACTGTTCCGTTTTCAGTAGGTATACTACAGGCAGGTATGGACGAGATGCGCGTGCGCGTGTGGTCACCGATGACTAAAATCCGGGTAGCCGGTATCGACATAATTTGTTTGCGCCGTTTTGACATTTAAAGTAGGCACGCGTTAGGTTGCCGATAGAAATGTATAAAAGATTTTGCCAAAAGCACTAATGCATCAGTCGCTCATTAGGTTCCAATCGATATAAACTAGCCTAAAAACTATATAAAATGAAACTGGTGCGTAATTTGAATTGAATTATTTGGTTGAGTGATAATATGTCGGCGATTTTTTATAATATTGTTGTTGTATGCAGATTGTGATCGCCGCCCTTGCTCTGGTAGCAGTGGTCGTGGCCGCCCCGGCCGAGCAGTCGGGCAAGGTGGTCACCATCGTGCGGTCAGCGTACGAACACTCACCTGATGGTGGATACAACTTCAAGTAAGTACCTTTTTTTTCTGTGTATCAGTACTTTAGACGGCCGCATAGACCCGTGGCTAGAGAATCGGACTACGAAGCTTGAGGTCCCGGTTTCGATTCCCGATCGGGGCAGATGTTTGTATGAAACATGGGGGTGAATCTTTGTTCTCGAGTCTTGGGTGTTGGTTGTTAATTAAGTTAATTATGGACACTTTGTCCAGCGGTGGTGTAGCGGATAGCACGCGGCACGGAACGCCGAGGACCTGGGTTCGATTACCAGCGCTGGTCTTATTTTTCTGGTTTTTCTGTGCATCTATATTTCAGTTTGTCGATATGGGGTTTACGTTATGACCGTAAAAGTAACAAAAATTTGGAGTTGAAATAAAAAAAAATACAAAAAGATTCCAAAAACCAATCTTAATGTTAATTATGTATTTATCTATTTGAGTAGGTACGTTTATCCGTTGCCCATAACCTTTGCTTACTTTGGGACTAGGTCAATTGCGGTGTCAAGTGTCCCGTGATATTTATTTATTTATTTGATTAGTACTTTAAAAAAAAGCCTTGATAAGCCAGACTACGAGAAACACACGAAAAGTTAAAGTCCCATCTTACAGACTGGCTAAAACAAAAGTCGTTTATGAGAAATTGCATAAAGTACATTTTTATGACAAAGTTTCAAAACATCCGATCAAATCTATATATATAAAAATGAAAGGCCTGATACGATTATAGACATTTTACCTATACCTAATTGAAATTAAATGAATGATTAGTTCTATTATTATTATAGATAAGGATGTTTGGAAATTAGCATTAGCTATCCCTAACTTCAAATAGCGCATCACTGTATTAAAAATTTCGTTATGATGTAAGTCAATAAATAACATTGTCGTAAGACTATTGGAAAAAAATAATAACACGTTGAGTTTCTTGCCGAATTCTTCTTACCTATCACAGGCTTTTCTGATCTGGTGGTAGATTTTTGACACTCAAAAGTGCTTGGTACAGCCTAATTATTAAGACAAATTGATATTAATTATAAGACAAATAATAACATAAAATAGAATTAAAGTAAACACTGACATTAAATTATCAAAATACTAATATACAGTCAAAATGTGTAGTATTAATTATTGACATCATTGAAATTTGACATCAATTATATTTGTCAGTATCAATTATAGTGACAAACTGCAAACTTACTGCTCCGGCTCCTAGGTAGACTGTACCTAGTAATTAACGTTTACAAATTTTCAGCTACGAGACCGATGATGGCACATCCCGCAGCGAGAACGGAGAGTTGAACGAAGTCAACGACGCGGAGAACAAGCCCCATAAAGTTCTCTTTGTTCGCGGCTCCTACAGCTACGTCGATAACGAGGGCAAAACCCATTCAGTCGACTTCGTCGCTGATGACAACGGATTCCGCCCTCAAAGTGATGACATCCCTCAGCCCCAGGCCTAAACCAACGACCACCCAACTCGAGCCACCGACAAGTCTGTACTCATAGCGCAGTCAGCAAAGTCAGATAGTTAAGCAATTACATTGACGGGCAGTAAGGCGCGGCATCCGTCTTACATTTCCCCAGTTTCTTGTTGTTTTGATGCTCACTGCCATATTTTTTTACGTTTTGTATTTTTTGTTGACATGTACTTACTGTGAATAAACTTGATTGAAGACAACTAGAGATATTTTAATAAAACAACACTAAAACCAGTCATTTTAGATGATTTAATGATGTTATGAGCTAAAGCTTGGTTGTTTATATTATTGCAACTGTAATTCAGGATTTTGATTAAAAAATTAGAGCCAATTAAAGCCAACCAGCTTTTGCTCGCGACTCCGTTCGAGTACTATTCGTTTATTTTATCACAAACTAACAAAGACTTAGTGTACTGACTTACAAACTTTCACATTTATAATATTAGTAGGAAGTGGGATGTTGTTGTTTAATTGGTAATAGGTACTGTACTGTTCCCAATAGGGGTAGACACTATATTTTTATTTATATACTTTTATCTAAGTATAATTACGGCCATCGTCTGTTTGTAGGAACCCTTAGTTGTATAATAATTTATAGTAGACCTAGGATCGAACCGAGTGAGAGGGCTATTTAGTAGAGTAACTACCTCTTTGAGAAAGCGTTGGTTATACATACAGGAAACTCAAAAGTTATTTCGTTTAGTATAAGAAATTATTATTGCTACTATCTATTTTTGATTATATTTCCACTTAATTAATATAAAAAGAGGTGATTTATGCCGTATAGGCCGGGCCCCTCCCCGCCCGGGCCTGTGGAGCTCGTCACCGTACTGGTCACTCCCCCACGGGCTGCCTCGGCACCTCGTGAGGGGATTGAATTAATGTCGTATGTCAATCACGTGCGTACCTCGTCTTCAAATGAATGAGTGGAGAACAAAATCATAGTCACTCCCGAGGCAGGCTTCGTTAATCCCTAACCTTTTCCTGAGTGACTATCCTATACACCTACGGTCTCCTCTTCCCCCCCCCCCCCCCCCAACCTCTAACAGACTAGCGTCAGGAAGAACAACTCGGAATCATGTTTGTGTTATTACGACGCGTTCCACAATTTGTGTCCACAACCAAGAGAGAGAAAGTCTCCTTCCCCCCACATGCCCCACAAGGACTCCCAACGCCACTATTAGTCGTTAGACCTTGTTTAACCGCAACCCCACTTTAGCCCTATTGCCAAGTGAGTAGTAAACAACCCCATCGGACAGAGTCCGTATTGCCGGGTGGTTAGTCCGACAAAGAGGATGCAACGTTCAGCGGCCAGAGGTGGAATTGACCCCTGGTGACCACATGTATCTGAAGACCCTCGGTCCCCAAACACAATTTTGAATAATCTACAGACTCCATTGTGAAACATCGATCATAATGGTTTGTGGAGTCTGTAAGGGTACTTTGTACAGTATCCATGCGCGCAATACCGACCATTAATACCCAGCCAGCTAGATTAGTACTCGTATCTGTGGCACACTAGTTCCATTCGCTCCACCAGCTGGATACAATAGTAAGTATAGAATTGTATAGCTATCCTTCCCGAGCTATCTGGGTTTCTATTAAAATCATTAGAATGGTGACAAAATTAAGTAATCAGGTTTAGTATAGATAATTGTAGAGACCGTGATACACCCCGGTTCTAGGTCCAAATAGCTTATTTGTAAAGTTAGGCCAAATACGCAGGGCAATTTGGAAGAAACATTGAGGAAATATAAACAATTACACAATAAGCTGAAGTCAATTATTAATATCTCGTTTCCATTAACTTTGGAGTTTCTAGCATGTTATAATATATAAGCAGTTTTGATATTCAATTTTAATTTTACTAATGTATTACTCACTGTCTTATATTTGTGCCACAAATATATTAGTTCTTCGCTATAGTATCCACACACCGATGGTAACTTCAGTACCGTCAATAGTAATATAGTTTAAATCAATTGAAGATAATGTTCGTTAAAAATATTCAACAATTCAATGTCTTCGTAACACTCCGTAACGTCAGCAGAACAGAACAGTAATGACCCGTATTTGAATCAATTCGATCATTTGAATTTGACTTCTAAATTTCAAATATTTAAATTTAGGTCTTTTGAATTTAGACTGGTGTTATTTATTCTTTATATTTTGAAAGTTTAAAATTTAGAACACGGATAAATTATTTATAAAATTATTGTATACGTTCGTATAGAACCAAAGACCGATTTGAAATGAGATCTCAGGAGTGTCGCGGTTCCATCTCGGTTTGAATTTATTAGACATTCTATCAAAATGTCATAGACATTATGTCTAAATGCTGGTCTTTCAAATTTATAACATTGTGACAACAAATGTCAGATTACGTGAAAATCATAATATAATTATGACCAACTGTACTTTACTTCTATCTACAAATTGTATAATTAGCTCAAATCAGAATACAATAACAGTGGTAGGATCCCGACATACTCCTCACTGTTCCGACGCTGTTATGTCGTAACATCATTAACTACTGGGATAAGGGAAGGACTTAGCTAGGGACATCCATGAACCGCCATCAGCACTCGGACCGCACGCCAATACTCCAATCACGTCCCGTTGCACATCACACCACACAGCCAGCCAGGATATCTCCATCACGTTGGACGTCGACGCCAGCATGAAATTAAATATTATTGTAGGAACCGCACAATTCAAAGCTTTATGTATTTTGGGGCGTATTAACCGCGGGGCAAGCTCGAGCAATTAATTATAAGCAATGTTTACTATTCCATCAAATCCCGAGTAATTTGTCTTTCGTTTTCATAATTTTTATATTTCAATAAAATCACATTTATTTAATTCAATTCAACTTCAACTTACACGCCATCAATCCAGACTTGCGTATCTTCATAGTCTTCAACCAGTTCCTCCTCCTCTCGTCATGATGACAGCAACTGTCACTATCCTCCCGTAGCCACTCAGTCCGCTGAAACTCATAATATTAAAGGGCAAAAGCAATTGTAAATAACTCACGTCACCAGCACACACAGCCTTGCCCTATTGGACACCTATTTACACTTCTATCACGACGATAAGACCTAGTAATCCATTCCTTATAACTCCGGGTGTTATGTTTTGTTCGGAGTTTAAAATCCTATCTGTAGCGACCTTGCTATGCGAATATACAACGACTGTCAAACTAGAGTTTATTTAATTTTCACTGAAACCGTTTGTAACCTCCGTACTCCATTTTTAATTATTGGTTTTAAGTTAATATATGGATTTCTAGGCCTTTTCATTGCGTTATCAAAGAATTCACATTTTATTTTATTTAATTTTGGTTAGCACATCTTTCTTTCCATGACACTTGACAACCCAATCCTTTTCTTTTCTTTTTTCTTTTGACATTCTTGCTATCCACTTTCAAACAAAATTTTTTTCCAAAGAGGTTACTCATGATTAAAATAAATTCACAAAGTTTGATACACGAAGTGTGGGGTCAGTACAATCCCCCCCCTTAAATCTCTATTTCATTCTTTTAAATCGAGATTTAATTCTATACTTATCATATAATATTCATAAAGTTAATTTATTTTAAGCGCAATCACATTTCCACACCCTGTATATTTCGTCCATACCTCAGTTACACACACCCTGTATACTTAGCTCATCATCTATTCTGTCCCAACTCATAACACGTTAATTTCCCTGTCCCTAATGATCATTCATTCAACTGTCAGTAGCTATTCAATTACCTCACCCCCCATCTACCTCCCCCCCCAAACTATACTTCCCTATAACTAACTTCTAATTACAATCAAACACCAAAATATTTTCAGTAACGTTTAATAATTCTACAAATCAATACATCCAATTTTATCCGCTTTAATTCTGTCTAAAAAATCTACCTCGCATACTTCGTGGTTAGCCTCACCATCGCTTTCCAACTGTAATGACCTAATGGCTGCAATTCTTTGGTCTTCCTCAATGAAAGGCACGGTAATTCTTCCCCCCTTCATTTCCAACATTAGTGATCTAGGATCTTGTAATGTAATAATAGCTTTGTATGACAACAGCCAGTCGAACCCTAAAATTACCGGTACAGTCAACCTAGGAACAACTAACAGTCCCGTATCGAAAATTACCTCTTGAATTTTTATTTCTATGGAACATAATTGTTGTATTTTTAAACTCTTCTGCCCTACCGCCCCTCTTATTTGTATAGGCTTTACCGGCAATGAGGGTAGTTGTACATCTCCTCTCGACTGTAACCATTCAAATAATTCCTCAGAAATACAACTAACTTCACTCCCCGTATCTATTAGACAACGTATTTTATTCCCTAAAATCTCTAACCAAATTTCAGCTTTGATTTTATGCCCTATTTCCTCAAAAGAAACCTCTTCATCAAATAACGACGCTGTGACAAAATTCTGCATGGGTTCTACTACTACCGGCCTACCTGCTAAGTTAAGAGACAAGCTCGACAGTCCCTCAAAATTGGTTGGTATCTGATCCTCCACGTCCGTGGGGATAAAGCCAAATCCTGATTTATCCAATTTCGTCCTCACGCCTGTTGCTACTACAGGGTATAATTTCCCATTTTCCCTTTTTCCTAACCCTACTCCTGGCACCCATCCCGATGACAACATATGCCGTAGCGCAAACCTAAAATAGTTGCCCCTATGTTTATAAGCTAATCCCGGAGCATCTGGACTAGCTAACATTAGTTTAAATTCTTACCACTATCTTTACACCTCTCCTGCTCTTCTTCTTCGTTTATCTCCAAATTAGCGATTATTTTCGGCTTCTTATTTCCAAAATTTGATTTCCCAGTCGCAGGCATCCCTCGCTTCATTCCTGGTAGGGTTTGATTAGAGCTTCCACCTTCCACATAACGGTCCTGTTTATCTACGTCATCCAAATCTCTTAAGAATTCAGTGGCTTCTATTATCGATTCCCCTTTCCTCATCCTCCAGGCATATTGTACTTCTCTAGGGAAATGGTGCATTAAATCATTAACTAATTGATTTTCCATTAGAGGCGTACTCAACATTTTTGCTTGTCCTGCTAGTGAAATAAAGTAACCCATCATGGATTTATGAGTATTCTTCTCCCACACTCCACACACTATATTCCGTCTTAATTGATTTTGTTCAGACTCTCCCCAATAAGTATCCATAAAATCAGCTTTAAAATCTTCCTCGTTGTCCCAACGATCCTTATAAATTCTCGCCCACCGCCTGACATCTCCTTCTAAGCACCCGATAATATTGTCGATTACATGTTCTTTAGTCGGCAACCTTCTTAGGTACGAAAATAGGTCCTCTATGAAGGTAACTGGATGTACGTCGTACCTTCCGGGGTATTTGGGTTTATCCAACCTTCCATCTATCACTGGATACATTGCGAGTTGAGGCATTGTTTCTCTAACCTTATCCCGTACTGGTTCTTCCTGCATTTTTCCCTGCAGCTCCGATACCTTTAAATGCAGTTGCCCAATTGTCCTACGCATGTTCCGCATCATGAGTGCCATCGCAGACGAACCCCCAGTAGCAGGTGTTGTTTTCTTCACTATTCCAGGTGTCGCTCCAGCAGCCTTCGCCTTAGCACGCATTTCCTTGCCAGCTTGGATCATTTTGCTCATAGTTGTGTTTCTGTAATACATTAAAATTTTCTTTACTAATAGCCCCGATTGATCTTAATTCACCATTGTTGTTTGATTTCTTCTTCTATCGACATATATTGTTTTACAACATCCGCTATTCCTCTATCACCATCTATAATACGTAACTCTTGGAAAGAGTCCTTCCAAGCATTCCCCGTTAGCCAATGCTCATGTTTTTCGTGCAATCGGTTTATATAATCAAGTGTAATAGCACTTTCCTCTATTCTACCTCTAGTTTTTATTCTTTGTAAAACCACCTCCGGGGAACTTCGTACGTAAATTCCCAAATCTACATTAGCTAAAGCCTTTTCCTTGACAAACGAGATCCAATTCTCGAATATCTCCGCCTCTACAGGGTGTATCAACTCGTTTTCACGTAGTATTTTCATAAAACAATGCCTCGCACTAAATATTGACCTTTCTATTATCTTAATTGGCGTTTCTACTCGCAAGGTGTGATGTTCTAGCAGAGTCGACACCACATAATTTTGGAATACATAAGCCCACCGCTTGGGGTCTTCTACCATTAATTTGAAGAGGTTGACGCCCTTTACATTTTACCATTTTTGGACAGGTTCTGGTAAAACGGTCACCATCTTATTGGTATGCAGAGACTCTAATAGGGTCGACTTCCCACAACCAATATTACCCTCTAACACAACGGTAAACGTTCCCTTTCCTTTTCTTAGCGTATTGGCAATGTCAAACCTGAAATTTCAAAGCTATGAATACAAAAAAAATTTTTTTTTTTTTTTTTTTTTCGAAAAAGAAATTTTTTTTTTTTTTTTTTTTTTTTTTTTCGAAAAAAAAAATTTTTTTCTCTTTTTTTTTCTCAACAGCCCGCTACTTGAGACTCAGGATCCTGGTCACGGCACCAATTTGTACTGTTCCCAATAGGGGTAGACACTATATTTTTATTTATATACTTTTATCTAAGTATAATTACGGCCATCGTCTGTTTGTAGGAACCCTTAGTTGTATAATAATTTATAGTAGACCTAGGATCGAACCGAGTGAGAGGGCTATTTAGTAGAGTAACTACCTCTTTGAGAAAGCGTTGGTTATACATACAGGAAACTCAAAAGTTATTTCGTTTAGTATAAGAAATTATTATTGCTACTATCTATTTTTGATTATATTTCCACTTAATTAATATAAAAAGAGGTGATTTATGCCGTATAGGCCGGGCCCCTCCCCGCCCGGGCCTGTGGAGCTCGTCACCGTACTGGTCACTCCCCCACGGGCTGCCTCGGCACCTCGTGAGGGGATTGAATTAATGTCGTATGTCAATCACGTGCGTACCTCGTCTTCAAATGAATGAGTGGAGAACAAAATCATAGTCACTCCCGAGGCAGGCTTCGTTAATCCCTAACCTTTTCCTGAGTGACTATCCTATACACCTACGGTCTCCTCTTCCCCCCCCCCCCCCCCCCAACCTCTAACAGACTAGCGTCAGGAAGAACAACTCGGAATCATGTTTGTGTTATTACGACGCGTTCCACAATTTGTGTCCACAACCAAGAGAGAGAAAGTCTCCTTCCCCCCACATGCCCCACAAGGACTCCCAACGCCACTATTAGTCGTTAGACCTTGTTTAACCGCAACCCCACTTTAGCCCTATTGCCAAGTGAGTAGTAAACAACCCCATCGGACAGAGTCCGTATTGCCGGGTGGTTAGTCCGACAAAGAGGATGCAACGTTCAGCGGCCAGAGGTGGAATTGACCCCTGGTGACCACATGTATCTGAAGACCCTCGGTCCCCAAACACAATTTTGAATAATCTACAGACTCCATTGTGAAACATCGATCATAATGGTTTGTGGAGTCTGTAAGGGTACTTTGTACAGTATCCATGCGCGCAATACCGACCATTAATACCCAGCCAGCTAGATTAGTACTCGTATCTGTGGCACACTAGTTCCATTCGCTCCACCAGCTGGATACAATAGTAAGTATAGAATTGTATAGCTATCCTTCCCGAGCTATCTGGGTTTCTATTAAAATCATTAGAATGGTGACAAAATTAAGTAATCAGGTTTAGTATAGATAATTGTAGAGACCGTGATACACCCCGGTTCTAGGTCCAAATAGCTTATTTGTAAAGTTAGGCCAAATACGCAGGGCAATTTGGAAGAAACATTGAGGAAATATAAACAATTACACAATAAGCTGAAGTCAATTATTAATATCTCGTTTCCATTAACTTTGGAGTTTCTAGCATGTTATAATATATAAGCAGTTTTGATATTCAATTTTAATTTTACTAATGTATTACTCACTGTCTTATATTTGTGCCACAAATATATTAGTTCTTCGCTATAGTATCCACACACCGATGGTAACTTCAGTACCGTCAATAGTAATATAGTTTAAATCAATTGAAGATAATGTTCGTTAAAAATATTCAACAATTCAATGTCTTCGTAACACTCCGTAACGTCAGCAGAACAGAACAGTAATGACCCGTATTTGAATCAATTCGATCATTTGAATTTGACTTCTAAATTTCAAATATTTAAATTTAGGTCTTTTGAATTTAGACTGGTGTTATTTATTCTTTATATTTTGAAAGTTTAAAATTTAGAACACGGATAAATTATTTATAAAATTATTGTATACGTTCGTATAGAACCAAAGACCGATTTGAAATGAGATCTCAGGAGTGTCGCGGTTCCATCTCGGTTTGAATTTATTAGACATTCTATCAAAATGTCATAGACATTATGTCTAAATGCTGGTCTTTCAAATTTATAACATTGTGACAACAAATGTCAGATTACGTGAAAATCATAATATAATTATGACCAACTGTACTTTACTTCTATCTACAAATTGTATAATTAGCTCAAATCAGAATACAATAACAGTGGTAGGATCCCGACATACTCCTCACTGTTCCGACGCTGTTATGTCGTAACATCATTAACTACTGGGATAAGGGAAGGACTTAGCTAGGGACATCCATGAACCGCCATCAGCACTCGGACCGCACGCCAATACTCCAATCACGTCCCGTTGCACATCACACCACACAGCCAGCCAGGATATCTCCATCACGTTGGACGTCGACGCCAGCATGAAATTAAATATTATTGTAGGAACCGCACAATTCAAAGCTTTATGTATTTTGGGGCGTATTAACCGCGGGGCAAGCTCGAGCAATTAATTATAAGCAATGTTTACTATTCCATCAAATCCCGAGTAATTTGTCTTTCGTTTTCATAATTTTTATATTTCAATAAAATCACATTTATTTAATTCAATTCAACTTCAACTTACACGCCATCAATCCAGACTTGCGTATCTTCATAGTCTTCAACCAGTTCCTCCTCCTCTCGTCATGATGACAGCAACTGTCACTATCCTCCCGTAGCCACTCAGTCCGCTGAAACTCATAATATTAAAGGGCAAAAGCAATTGTAAATAACTCACGTCACCAGCACACACAGCCTTGCCCTATTGGACACCTATTTACACTTCTATCACGACGATAAGACCTAGTAATCCATTCCTTATAACTCCGGGTGTTATGTTTTGTTCGGAGTTTAAAATCCTATCTGTAGCGACCTTGCTATGCGAATATACAACGACTGTCAAACTAGAGTTTATTTAATTTTCACTGAAACCGTTTGTAACCTCCGTACTCCATTTTTAATTATTGGTTTTAAGTTAATATATGGATTTCTAGGCCTTTTCATTGCGTTATCAAAGAATTCACATTTTATTTTATTTAATTTTGGTTAGCACATCTTTCTTTCCATGACACTTGACAACCCAATCCTTTTCTTTTCTTTTTTCTTTTGACATTCTTGCTATCCACTTTCAAACAAAATTTTTTTCCAAAGAGGTTACTCATGATTAAAATAAATTCACAAAGTTTGATACACGAAGTGTGGGGTCAGTACAGTACCATCAACAATTATTTCAATATTATCTTGACCGCAGACCGTAGGAATCTATATACAAAAATTAAAAGTGTCTCTAGTGGGCTAGCTCTCCTATATTTGGCGAAGTTTTTGTCTAATATGAACATGAAAAATGTGGTTTAAATATAGGTTATAGATAGGTATGTAGTCTATCTATAGAAACAATTTATTATCATGTTTAAACTAGCTCTTGCCCGCGGCTTCGCTCGCGTTAAATTTGGGGTAACATAGATTTAATTTCTACGAATCTTTTTTTCGTGTTTTGATTGATTTTTTGGAGGATTACATACTTACATGGAAATACAAATACAGACAGACGTTTCAGACGGAAGGTGCACATTTTCGAATTAAAAATCAACCTACATAATCATAATTCTTACCAACTTTGAACTCCAGCTATTTCACATATTCAGGACCCTACTTTCAGGTGCCTACGTGTTTCTTTTGATCGCATCTTCGTACATAATAGTTATTAGATAATTCCCGAGAGATAAGAACTAGTAAATACCATAGAAAGCTACACTGTTTTTTTTTTTAATCTTTGTAGCTATTTCAGTCTTTCATTAAGTCATGGTATCATTAAAACTGAACGTACCTACATGACTGTAAAATTACGTATCATAAAATCTATCAACATATGAAGCGTTCCCTCATGAGCAGACGACCTTAGCTATAACATTGAATAAGAAATTGAATAATCTTGCAAAGTGTTTTGTGTGTGCCATTAACTTTTGAAGAGTTCGTTCCTGCGGAGACGATCCTGGCCGGACTACCTGGATGTCACTGCCAGATTATTGTATTATCATCAGATTTACATATGTATGCCAAATGTAGATTTGGACTGTAGAGTCCTTAGGTTCATTAGTTTAGTTTGTGCGTTTTATGGTTCAATTATTTTATAAAATCATCTTTTAACGTTTTATCCCGTGGGAATTTTGGGAAATCTGGAAACAGTTTTTACCTGTTAGTGTTATCTACCTGCTCGCCACAGTTGAGGTCTCATATTCATAATTACGGAGTTAAGGCCGCTTTGAAACGAAAATATAAATCCCGTTTATTCCCTATCCCGTGGGGATTTTGAAAAATATCTTTTGGCCTTTACCTTGACCTTTATAACTCTCTAAAAATATATGTTTATAATTCGCTAGAAATATTTGGAAGTGAAAATATAAATCCCATTTATTTCCTATCCCGTGGGAATTTCGGAAAATCCTGAAAACGGTTTTTAACAGTTAGTATTACCTACTTGTATGCCAAATTTTAAGTGTAAGACATAATTATAGTTACGGAAATAGAGCTATTTTAAAGTGAAAATATAAATCCCATTTATTCCCTATCCCGTGGGAATTTAGAAAAACCTTTCTTAGTGTACCTCTATGTCACTTATGTTTAGCTTCAACGGTTTGGGCTGTGAGTTGATATATCAGTCAGTCAGGACTTTGAATTGAAGAATGGCATACAGACATTTAACTCCAGATTTTACGGTCATAAGATTTAGGTCGTTAACATTTATCTCAGTTCCCACTTTTTTCACTTTATATCTAAATGCAAAAGCTTCTAAGTCTGTTTGTTTGTTTGTTACTTCATCATGTCTAAACCATTGAACCAATTTAGATGAAATTCGGTAACATAATCTGAGTCCCGGAGAAGGACAGAGGATAGTTTTTATCCCGGAAAATTGCATAATTCCCGCGGGATAGCATGCATGTATTCTACGCGGACGGAGTCGCGGGTAATGGATGTTAGAGCCATATTTTACAGACTTGACGTCTGTAATAATAGGTACGTAGTCAGAATTTTTTAAAAGCTTTTATAAAGACACTTTATTTTAATAATATTCCATTTAATAATAATAATATTTTTTACCAATTAAGGGAGACCTCTATTGCAGATATTTATTCGTTCAGAAATTACGAAGCTTGCTGCGAATACCTTTAATATCCTCCAGACGAAACTTCGTAGTGAATTGAGTTGGAACAGTATTCTTTTATGATCAATAAAAGTACAACGAGCAAAGGAGGTAACATTCAAATTAAATTTTAAAGAAAAACTTAACACGCGACTTTTTCAAATTCGTGTAGGTATGTAAAAATATATGCTCACGGCGGCGTGCGCCATTCCATTGCCTAATAAGACATAATAAATCATGCCAAAGTCACCAAAAAGTGTATCCATTAGTGTCATGCAATTAAATCAGATGTAGATACGTGTATCAGTTACACTTGCCTCTCACGGCAGGTCATTACGGCCACAATGTTTATTAGACAGCCGAAATCATAGTAAAGTTCTCATGATATAAACAAGTACCTCATTAAACCTTATGCGTAACTGAACCGGCGATTCATTACGGTGCCCCATTAAAAAGATGATCATTGTATAAGCTTGTTGTGCAAATGCATTTACCTAATATTGGGTTATCTAATGATTCTCCGACAAATTTTACGCATATTATTGATTGGCAGGTCACATTTCGCCAAGTATCTAACGGTACGCTGATGAATTTATACGCATTGTTTCGCAGACTAATGTTCCGTAACGTTTCGTAGACTATTCAGTTGGCTTATATTTAATAAGAGTCAGTAAGCCGAACAACTATTAACAGAAATTCGTTTAGTCGATTAATCACTACACATTTTGAAAAATACAATACAATACAAGTGTTCTTTATTGATCACCAAAAGCAGTTGAACGTTTGCTCGAACAACTTTTTCTGCCAATAGTTGTCTGCGAAACGAAAATATGCGTACCTAATTAAACCCGGTGAAACGACAGGTCACTGTAATATTTACCTAATTAGCAATATTGTACATAAAGTATTGTTATTTGCTAGAGGAAAACCCTTGTGATTTAATTAATTGAATGTGTTTTATTTTTTACTCAATAATTATTTGCTTTTTTAAATAAATACACAGAGACGTATTCAATTGGATACTTGAATGCATAATGTTATGAAAGGTCATCTTATGACCAATAAAAATTATGGCCATAAATTATAAAATTGAAAGAAAAGAAAATATTAATTCGTTAAATACGAGAACACGGAGAAAATACGTATCATGTTCACAAAATAGGTCCAAATCAGCATAATTACATTTACTTTACTAAATTCAATTACGAAGTTCGGGTAAAATATAAAGACGCAAAAAAATCTGTCGCAATTGCTTGATGTTCCATGATATTCAAAATAATAACCATGAAAACAAAATAAATATGGTTTATTAGGTACTTCCACAGAATTATCATTTTTTATGAGGATATCAACGAGCTTTACTAAAATATCAATTTCAAGATGACGTTATCTGACAAACATATTATTATTGTTTTAGCACTTAAAATTAAAATGCAAAAAACGTACAAACTTCCTATGTATTGTTGTATTAGCTACAAATGTACGATACTGTGGATTTCAACGTACAAGAAGATCGTTATCTCGGCGGCAGAACTGACGAATCTGATGAAAACAATTTTGACCTTCTTTTAATGAGACTAGTTAATCGGATGTATGCCGTGTATGCTACGGTTGGTTGATGTTATGAAGAATTATATTATTATGCAAATACTTATTTATCACTGTAGAGTAGAGCGTTTATTAGTTAGAAATAATCACGTATGTTCCCGTGGCATGGCAAGTTTGTATACCTAATTTGAGGCCATTTGTAGAGCGGCTTGTCCGAGGCTAACAGCGATAGTCAATCCGTACAAAAAAAATTGCAATGACAGTTAACCCCCCCCCCCCCCCCTTTATCATACATTCCAGCCTTAGCTGTTGCCATTTGTTCGAATTCAAGTAGAAATATTCATATTTTTAGTTGACGTAGACAGTAAAACATTACGGGATGACATTTCATCTTAGCCCTTCATCTTCGTTGTTAACTCATTTGCAATATCTAAACTTTAGATTCTAAAGTATTGTTGGAATCTATGATGATTAAATTTTATTTAACAATCAGAGGTACCAGGCCATATTATGCAGTCGTGTATGTAGCAGATTTTTTTTCCATATTTTAGATACACCGAAGGACTGTACATTTTGTAAAACTATTATTTTAAATTCACTTCCGCACATCGATGTGCTATTTTAGTCACCTAAAAATTATGTCTAAGAAGTTATAATTTTGGATAATGAAATTAATGTCAAATTTTCACAAGTAGTTAACCTAGTTTGTTGTTCTGTGTTATTTAATTTGGCAACCTAGAATTAACGCTTGAAGTCTTACAATAACTTATAATAGGCTTTTAGCATGGAACATTAAACAAAATATTACTTAAGTTAAGCTTGGAAACTTTTACTTTTGCGCAGTATTTTGCACATCTAATCTTACTTATCTTGTGTTATAATAAGAAAAATGAAATAAATGTTACTGGTTTTTTAATGATGGTTAGGTACCTACAGCAATTTAACTTTATCTTTAATACCATACTTAAACATTGCACTAAAGATATTAGATCATCATAGTAACTACCACGTTGATGTTAAGCAATCATAGTTAACCTATCTGTTATCTACCTATCAATAAGCCGTGCGTGATGACATAGTGGTTTGACTTATGGCCTCTTAAGTCCCTCTATTTGATTTGGGTTCAAGCCCGGGCTCGCACATCTGAGTTTTTCAAAATTGTGCATAATAACATTATTATTTTTTACATTTATTATAACTGCCTATATCCCTTAACCTAGGTATAATTAAATTAAAGTATGCGAATGTTGTTTAGGTAAGTACCTATACTTACTGTCGAATTTTGGATATGAACCACCTATCAGAAATTCTGGAATTTGTTTTCTGATCTCATATTTAAATATGAATTGTGTTTTTTTTTAAACCGTTGACGTATATATGTCGGCGGCCGATCGTAAAATCTGCCATATCACGAAATTCCTAGGCATATTGTAAAATGGCACATTTCATGAATTGGCTAAGGGGATGGCCATATCGTTCAAAACTCACTGTTTGACGATTTGTTTAGTGACGTTTAGGCAGATCATGAAATTCCTAGGCATATCATGAAACGCCGCTATTTCATGATTTGGCTAGTTTAGGCAGATCATGAAACGCCGCCATATCGTTTCTGGCACTTCGCCGGCTGCTGCTGCGGCAAGCTCGCTTCGCTCGCTCGGCTCGTGCGTATTGGTCACAATTCATACTAACCACTTCTCGCTTCGCTCGTCGTACCTAATTTTTTCTTTTTTTCAGCATGTCACCCGGTGCGATGTGCCCGGTATAAAGCTAGGAATATCGACGAATGCGTTTCTCCAATCGATCTGCCGTATTGTTTCTCAGGCACATTTTGATATTGCTGGCCAACTTTTAGGCACATCATGAATTGGCGCCATTTAATGATGTGCCTAAGAATTTCGTGATCTGGCTGATTTTACGATCGGCCGCCGACATATTAAAGGAACCATGTTAAGGAGGCATGTTAAAGGAACCTAACAATGACGTTACTGTCGGTATCAGTACTTGTCGACGTTAGGATTGCTCTATAATTTTCAGTGTAACCATGTACACAATTGAAAGTCGAAAATGCCAGTTCGTGATAAACAATAATGCAAAACAGGGGATCCGCTGTACTTCTTAACTGTAATAGACCACCGACGGTTATTTGTGCAACATATGAGTGGATAATTTCTGCGTAGATACCGCAGCTGGTACCATTTATCGTAATTTTCGGTTAAAATTGGTAAATGACTTGAGTTGTTCGTGCTGCAGGAGCTTAGCTGAACATTGTAACGTCTAAACAGCTGGTAGGTTACAGAGGCGTGTGTGAGCCTCACGTTTGAACGATGGCATAACAAAAAATATCAGTACAAAGCAACCCTGCACCTATAAATGGAATATTCGGATCCCACGCTAACAGTAGCAAACTGAGTACAACGTGTGCAGTCGGATTTGAAGAACGAGTTCATCGAGGTATAATAATTGTTAATTGTGACTGACAGCGTCAAAATATACTAATTAAACGTCTAGTCAGTGGGTTAACGTCATACGCGTGCGAAAATATTTTTTTGATTATTTAAATATGTACGTACAATATAGTTGTGAAATTGGAGTAAAAAGTAGACCCATTTAAGTTGAAAGAAATGTTAAATATTAAGTGAGTGCACAAAAGGATTATTATCTCCCAGGAGCATATAACCAGTCCAGCTGTGTAAGAGTCAAGTTTGGAAAGTTAGTCGGAAACACGTACCAAAATTAATTGGATATTATGATAGTTATTTCGGAAACTTTGCGTTTTAATAATTTTATATGATAAAAAGTAGTCGGGTAAAAATTAGAGATAGGGATAGCAAAAAACTTAAACTAAGACGCGAGCAATTTACAGGGTTCCGTACCTTAAAAGGAAAAATGGAACCTTTATAGGATTGCGCGTGTGAATTGGCGTATCTGGGTTATTTTTCAGGGGAGACCTGGCCCAGATTTTCGTGTGAAGATATCGTTTTAGAATTTTTAATCGGTAGCCAAAAATTCTGGGGTGGTCACTAGACCATACCGGGGTGGGCGCGGCCCACCAGGCTCCCCTATATATACGCCTATGCTCGTGTGCCTGTCAGCCTGTCCGTTAGATGCATCAAATGTGTAATGAAAATAAATCAATGGGGCAACTTTTCGGAAAAAAAAACTGAAAATACAAACTACGAGTATTTTATGAGTCATATAAAATGAAAGATGTAGGTAGGTATTTTAGAATTTCAAGATAAACATTTCTTAAATTATATCAGAAAATAGGAGTAAATTGACCATTTGCCCTTAATTCACATTAATTTATTTGATTTCCTTAGTAAATTCTGTGGCCTACATTTGCAACATAATCCCAACTGCGCCTGTGACATCAACCCTTGCTTCAGATGCTGCGTTTAATCTGCGTATTTCTTTACTGCGTGCTAGCTCGAGGGCAGACGGTGCCACCGCCGTTGCCTTTCGGAGTAACCCCGCCCGTGCCCTACGGCTCCCTCCCTCCCTTCACTCCTGGAATACCCCCCGTAGCTCCCACCATATTCCCCTTCAGCCCTACTCCTAGACCCGCCCTTCCCGGGTATACCAACCCCTACTATAATCCAAACGCTGGCCCAGCTATTCCAATCCTGACCTACTCCAACGACCACGGTGCTGACGGTACTTATTCATACAGGTTCGTTTACCCCTAAATAAATATATATACTTTGTTATACTTATCACTTTGCATTTACTAAATTTGCTTGAACTTGCAGAAGTCGAATATGGAATAAATTGTTTAGGTAAAAGTGATAATAATGACTCTTTTTTTGTTGTTGTGTTTAAATTTAAGAGGTTTTGTGTTCACACAATTTTCAGATTTGCTACTGTTCTGCGAGACTGTGTATATTATTTTTTATAATAAATTATGTTTAAGATGAATTAAATAAAACAAAATTCTACATTTTTCAACAATGACTTTCGATTGTCAGGGCCATAATAAATTTACATTTTTTTTTATTCGACTGGAAGGCAAACGAGCAAGTGGGTATTGCAGATGCGTTGCCAACCTAGAGGCCTAAGTTGGATTACCTCAGGTGCCAGTAATTTCACCGGCTGTCTTACTCTTCGCGCCGAAACACAACAGTGCAAGCACTGCTGCTTCACGGCAGGATTAGCGAGCAAGATGGTGGTAACAATCCAGGTGAACCTTGCACAAGGTCCTACCACCTGCAATGAAAGAAAAAAAGAAAGAAACAACATTTGTTCATGACAGTTACATAAACGACAGACATACGAGAATAACAATGTAATCAAGCAACTATCACGAAACGGAACCACCTCAGCATAATGCCGGCTCTAGAGCCAGCGCTGGTCTTCCGGTGGATTAACATTTTTTATCTTCAATAATTAAAACCTTACACTTAACACTTATGTGCAGTTTTTCGACGGCTGACGGGAAGCAAGTACAAGAAAGTGGCTACTTGAAGGACGCTTACATCGACAACGCAGGAGAGCCTCAGGGGACTCAAGTAAGTTGAATTCTAAACTAACTACCGTTCAAAAGTAACGATAGATTGTGTGCATTATTTTTTCTTTAGCACATCTACTAGAAATACACCAAAGTGTGATATACCAATAAAAAACAGGGTGGTAGTAGTATAATGGTTTGGGGTTGCATGGCAACGTCTGCCGTGGGACAAACGTACGTGTGTGAAGGCCAAAGTATGCGAAAAATTACATAAATGTACTTGACACTACATTAATGCCGTGGTTGTCACAGCTTTTTGGTGATAAAAACTTTGATGACATTAAATATATATTTAAAATAGTCACACATTTGACACGGTACAGTTTGTTGTCAATCCAAATTAATAAATCCTGAAAAACACACACAACACAGACACACAAATATCACGCCTGTATTCCCAAATAGGGTAGGCAGAGCACACGAAACGTTACCGATTCGGAGACACTTTCTTCAATCCTGAAAAATATTCAAAAAATCTGGGGAAATGATCCAGATTAATTTGAGACATCTCTGTGTTCCTCTATGGAGTTGATGAAAAGGAGGTTTTTAATGAGTGCCCTCTTTAGCAATCAAAGGTGAACTTCTTTTTGACATCGTATTATTAAGTTTCCATTGAAATTGGTTAATGCGAGAGCACGCATTTCCAATTACAACACAGAAAGGGCACCTTGTGGAAACCGATACGACTGCAAGAGTTTGCGATGCGTGTTGTGTCTATGGTTATAAAACTGTAACATGACATGACAATATATAGCGATGGAGCTAGACCACATTTTTCATTTCGTCAAACAATAAATATTTTGTTACTTTTTTTTTAGAAAAACTTCTGTTACTAATTGTAATTTTTGTGAACCGTGCTTCATTTTGTCATTCATATTACGTATTCGTAACAAGTTGAGAGTCGTTATCATTAAAAGATAAAGAGTTTCAAATGGATATCAGGAAGTTTCGTTTTTTTTTTTAAATTTAGAATCTAAATCTCACAAATAACGTTGCCTGTCAAAATTTTTTTAAATATGTCACACACTTTTTTAGATTGTTCAAACATGGTGGAATTATGGCGTTATTTACTCTTGTAAATTCAATGCAATTTAATGGGTTACCTATGTTTTACCAAAAAATGTTTGACAAATTATCACTTCCCAAAAAAATTTTCGTAGAATTTCATTTGCCAAATAATCGTTTGCCAAATTGACGTTTGGCATGTTCATGTTTAAGCAATATCTCGTTTGCCAAATATTGCTTTGACCAAATTTCGTTTAGTCAAATATGTTAGTTGGCATAATATGTTATCGTGGCTGTTATAAAAAAAACCTAACATCGAAGGCTAAGGCGGGAGCTACGCTCCGCTTCGCTCCCGCCTTAGCCTTCTAAACCTAACCTATCCGAGTCGCTTCTGCTCCGAACCGTCTTGCTCGCTCGCTTCGCTCGCTTGCACAAATTTTATTTTATTGTCTGATGTTTTTTTGCCTTATTAAAGCATTTGCTAAATGACCAAATGCCATAATGTAATTTTTCGTAATAATATTTTGTCGAGTGAAAATTTGACGTAATGAAAATATTCGTATTAAAATTGTGCCAAAGTTTGCATTGCCAAATAAAAATTTGCTAAAAATTGTTTGGGAAATGAAATTTGACCACAATAAATTTGGTAAAACGGCAGGATCCCCAATTTAATACATATTAATTATTGTAACTAAAGTTACAATGGCTAGTTATAGTAAGTTTAATTAGTAAGTTTAATTGTGACTTTTTGTACTGCTCAATTGAAATAATAATAATAATAATATCACGGGACAATTCACACCAATTGACCTAGTCCCAAAGTAAGCTTAGCAAAGCTTGTGTTATGGACACTAGGCAACGGATAAACATACTTATATAGATAAATACATACTTAAATACATATTAAACATCCAAGACCCGAGAACAAACATTCGTATTATTCATACAAATATCTGCCCCGGCCGGGATTCGAACCCGGGACCTCAAGCTTCGTAGTCAGGTGCTCTAACCACTGGGCCATCTGGTCGTCAAAATGGATTGTATGACACAAATATTTCCAATTTCCGGATGGGCAAAACTTTATTTGGATAGAGTTAAAAAATTTGGCTTACCTTTGACCTAAATTTACCTACTAGTAGTTAAAACCATACAAAAACCGGAAAATATCCATTTTAACATGATGAAAGTCACACAATGAATATATTGATACTATTTTTGAATTGAAGTGTTAATTTTTTTGTATTCCATCCCTATGTTTGGTATAGCTCGGTAACTTGCGAATGATAAGCTAGCAAATTCGGACGCGAATTCGCATCTGATTGAACAGGGCTTTATGATCAATTTGTCAATTAACAGGTTGTCCAAGGAAGCTACGCGTATGTGGCGCCAGACGGCACCCCGATCCAAGTGAGCTACATCGCCGACGAAAATGGTAAATTTGTTTTAATTTACATTTTATTAAAATATATTATGAAGTTCTGAACATTTTTGACAGTATACCTACCTATTTACTTCGAGTAAGTCAGAGCCAGGTGGCTAGTTCATAAGTTATTGCACAATGCGCGTGGTGATGTAGGAAAGACTAGGTAATCTCGAACCAACTGTATCATGACCCACTCTGGAACCTTTTCGTAGAAAAAATCATAGTGACATCGCATTCCTTGACAAGGGAATTTATTATGTTGTATGACACTGTGAGCACGTTCTACGGTGGGTCAGGAACCAAATAGTTCGACTGCACATTTAATCCTAAAAGACCATTTTTTTTAGGTCAGCCTTTAAGGATTTACTTTTGTCCAACTTTCATTACCTAAGTCATGCACCTTAAAGAAACATGTTTTGATAAATATTAATATTATTCTTACTTTATTATCACATAACATGAAAACAATGGACACTGAGATCTAATCATATTTAAATTGTCTCATGTACAAAAAAATATTCACAGGATTTAGACCATCAGGCGTCCATATCCCGGCAAATGGCAAAGGAGTAGTGCCCCCGGCCGTCTTGGACAGAGACGGCAAGCCGATATACGACCGCGCCTTCAACGACCCTTACAATCCTTACAACCGCTTCAACGGCCCCTACAACAACGGTTACCATGGAAACTTCAACAGGTTTAACCGACCTTACGACAGCCGATACCCTTACAACCCAGCTGCCTACAGCCCTTATAACAACTTCAACAACCCCTACCGCCCCAATTGGTTGAACAACAACAACCAGATCGCCAACAATCAGGCCAAGAAAGAGGAGCCTGAGAAAAAAGCCTAAGGAACACACGAATTATTAGTTATAGTGGCATTAATAAAATATATTTTTTGGTGTCTAACTGTTCTTATTATTCAAACTCAATTTGTCTTCGGACCTGGTTCTGTACTAAAAAGAGTGACTTTGTGATATTGTTAGTGAAATTATGCTTAATTTGCGGATTAATAACGAATAGAAAAACTAGAATTTAATCACGCGCAAGACCGATTAAATTTTAAGACGCAACGTGCCATTTAGAATCTGTGAATGGTAATATGACGAATGTTACTTCAATATACGTAAGTTAATTTAACATTGAAAACGAAATGAACAGTGCGCCAGCGCAGCCTCTGTACAATGACCCATTATTATCGCTATTATTGCGCAGAGTTGATTAGTGGACCTGGATTTAAGCAATATCCCTTTTTAACCAAGTAAGCGTGACAGGGACGGATGCTTTTTGACCCTCTTGACGGTTCAATGTTATGCAAACGTCCAATAGCCCTGGGGTTCGCGTTAATCAACCCGGTGCTGAGATAAATAGCAGAAACACTTAAACGGTGACGACATGCTACTCGGAATCAGATAAACGGATAAGGGAAAACTTAAAGCATTGCGGTTTCTTCAATGAGATGAACTGATATACATTAGTAAAAACACGGTATAAGGAAATGTCAGAAGCAGTCTAAGATGTCATGAACGGATAGAAAAAAAGTTTTATGAATTAATTCTATTTTGTACAATCATTTTGTATAATATCAAAATAGGCAGCAATATACAAAAAAACTTTCAAAACGAGGCTTCTAAAAAAAAATCTTGCGTTAGCTCCTATCACTGCCGCCACGGTGTATTTAATTGACTTCAAAAAAGGAGCGGATATCAGTTCGAAAAAAAACTTAATTTTTTAAATACCTTTGTCACCAAGTAACAAATTTCACGGCTTGGGATTCAAATCATTTATTCAGCAAATAGGCCGCAATGGGCACTTTTACACGTCATTTTTTTAATCTACCACCGGTTCGGAAAAAAACCTCTGTTGAGAAGAATCCGGCAAGAAACTCAACGAGGTATTTTTTTTTTTTTTAAAACAGATTCACAATATTTATAAATGACATCTATGTACTATACATTACAAGTATTTAACACAATTTTATTTTTAACACAGTAGGTTCACTATTTGAAGGGATCGCTAGTGCGGGTCGGAATTATTTCCAAATATCCCTGTCCATGATATAATCGTTAACTTTATAATAAGCCTTAGATATTAATGTCTTTTTGACAGTAGATTTAAATTTTGTATCAGTTTCTTCAGTAATATTTTTTGGAATTTTATTATAAAAACGTATGCAACTTCCCAAAAACGACTTTTTGGTTTTAGCCAGTCTGTAAGATGGTACTTTAAGCTTCCCTGTGTTTCTAGTAGCCTTTGGCTTATCGACGTTAGTGGGAAAATCACATATGTTCTTCCTAACGTACATGATTATTTCAAAAACATAAAGCGACGGCAGGGTTAGGATACCAGTTTCCTTAAAAAATGATCTTAAAGATTCACGCGTCTTCAAATTATAAATTGCTCTAACTGCTCTCTTTTGCAAGATAAAAATTGATTCGATGTCTGCAGCAGATCCCCATAAAATAAGCCCGTACGACATAATGCTATTAAAGTACGCAAAATACACCAACCGTGCCGTCGCCACATCGGTTAGCTGCCGTATTTTCCAAACTGCAAAAGCAGCAGAGCTCAATCTACCCGCGATTGCAGTGACATGAGGTCCCCACTGCAGTTTAGAATCGAGTGTTATTCCTAAAAATACTGTTGATTTTACAAATTCAATAGTTTGCCCATTTAACTTTATATTAGAAATTGAATTCGAGTTAGATGAATTTATCAATGAGAATTTAATACATTTGGTTTTCTTAGGATTTAGTAACAAATTATTGGCAGCGAACCATGCGGATATCACGGACAGGGTTTCATTGGGTTCAGTGAAGTCGGTATCTTTTCTACTAACCTTGAACAGTAAAGACGTGTCGTCAGCAAACATAACGATACCCGACTTTTGGCTTACCATATAAGTTAGGTCATTTACATAAATAAGATACAGGAATGGGGCAAGAATGGATCCTTGAGGCACTCCCATTTCGACCACAGATTCCTCCGATACCGCTCCGTTAATCGCTACCTTTTGCTTTCTTTGTGTGAGGTAAGATTTAATGAGTTCTAAAGCGAGGCCACGAATGCCATAAAAATTTAACTTACAAATTAAAGTATCATGATCCACACAATTCGATTACTTTAAAATAGTTGCTAAGCCATTTATCCTCGTTACAAGTGGACCGGATGGTGAAGCACCAGGAAGGATCCTCAACAATGAAAGTCTCTGCATCGAAAAAATAATCTTTTGTAAAAGGTGCGAGCTGTTGACGTTTTAGTGTAACTTAAAAAAGTTAAATTGAAAAGCGAGAAAAACGTGTTATCAAAAAAAATTACATACTTACCCCTACTCCAAAAAATCATGAAAGATAATTTAGCTCTACAAATAAACATGCATTAGTAGGAAGTTATAATATAGGTAACTTATTGGGTCTCTCTAGTTAGTAAAAGCAAAATGTTATTAAGTATTATGGCGATTCTAGAATTGGTATCAAAGACATAAAAAGAAATAAAAATTATTTTAAAGCTACCAACTACATGTCACGACGTTACGAAAACAGCCACTGAGCTTGCCAGATTTAAACATTTCTCTTAAGCCTCTCACGTGACCTTTATACCGAATCCGCATTACTATGGCTGAATCCATCAGGACATCATACTCGTAAAATTTCATGTATATACTCAATTTGTAGCGGCCTGCACATTTAATGCAAAACAGGTTTTGACAGCAATTAAAGTCAATAAAAAAATAATGTTATTTTATATGAAGCCTTGGTGGAGTAATTTCAATAAATAAACAAAAACAGTAAAGTCGAAAAGGTACCCTTTTATCGCGAGTTCCGTATTTATAAAATCTAGATAATTACCTATGACTAAATAGATGCCAAGACATGGGCTTTAATAAAATCCATTTAATTGTATTTCGGAAAAACAGACAGTTCATTTTCAATTAACTGTGAAAATTAGTTCATGGCATTGAAAAAAAAAATCCTTTTTAACCGTTTGAAGAACATCATCTCTTTTAATTTTCAAGTTGCATGCGCAAAAAAACGCAATATTATCTATCCTATAGTCACAAATGTCACAATGCACATTTTACTATCGTGGTCTCTTTACTAATTTTATGAATTTAATTCGGAACAAAACCCGAATATAATTCATAAAATATCCTATAGTTATTGCAGATACTTACACATTTTTTTTTAGGCGCAGGCGCGGGGCCCCTAGCCGATGCTGGGATAGCCTATGCCGATTCCGCTATGGCCCAGTTCTGTATTATCATAAAGACTGTTAAAATCATTACTCTTCCTTTGGCTTTGCCTTTGTCGAGTAAAAAAACGGGGAATCGCCTTTTGTAAAATTGACTGTTAATGCCAATAAGTAGTTGATATTAACACCTTTAAATACCACTATTTTTTTTTTTGTTTTTAATCTGCAATCAGTCGCCAGACTATAATCAGATGAGGTGATGAAGAATGGCGGTATGTAAATTTAGAGACCAGTGCCTCTGCATTACTTAAATAATGTGGTTACGTTTTAATCTTTTAACCACACTGGCATTTTGGAGCAATCCTGAAGCTAGAGGATTGGAGTGATGGGTGAGGCGAGCGATGTGTTGTTCTTTATAGTGTTCAATCTCTGTTGCCACGGTTGCCGTATTCAGATATTCGTGTATTTCATCGTTCTTTGTGAACCATGGAGCATTTGTTATGGTCCTTCATATATTGTTTTGAACCCTTTGCAGGCATGCTATGTTGCTCTTGCTGGCGACTCCCAATATTGGAATGCCGTATGTCCAGATAGGTTTGTTTATATGAGGTAAATTTAGAGGCCAGATAGATTTCTTCCATTATAATAGAAAACTCTTGTTAGTGACCCAATTGTCAGGTTCTAATATTTCTTCCCAACGCGTTGGTCTTCGGATGAACCTGGATAAAACCAAGGTTATGTTCAATGAACATGTAAGTCCGGAACCAATTGCAGTTCAAGGCAGTGTTCTCGAAGTGGTCAAGGAGTATGTTTACCTCGGGCAAACTATGCAGTTAGGTAAAAACAACTTCGAGAAAGAGGCCAACAGAAGAATACAGTTGGGATGGGCAGCATATGGGAAACTGCGTCAAGTCTTCACATCGCCAATTCCACAGAGTCTGAAGACGAAAGTCTTCAATCAGTGCGTCTTACCCGTTATGACATACGGTGCCGAAACATGGACGCTCACGGTAGGGCTGGTCCACAAATTTAAAGTTGCTCAACGCGCTATGGAAAGGGCTATGCTCGGAGTTTCTCTGAAAGATCGAATTCGTAACGAAGTGATCCTACAGAGAACTAAAGTTATCGACATAGCCCACCGCATTAGCACGCTGAAGTGGCAATGGGCTGGTCATATAACCCGAAGAACCGACAACCGTTGGGGTAGACGAGTTCTTGAGTGGAAACCACGGATTGGCAAACGTAGCGTAGGACGCCCTCAGACTCGGTGGTGCGATGATCTTCGCAGGGTGGCTGGCAAGAGCTGGATGAGAGTGGCCGAGGATCGTGCTCAGTGGCGTGCCATGGGAGAGGCCTATGTCCAGCAGTGGACGAACATAGGCTGATGATGATGATGATGAATATTTCTATATACAAAGTAAATATGTCAATTGCTCCATCCATAAAACTGTAGCAATATGTTCTAATCTATATTATTCCCGGAACTCACCATAGTCGATAGTTATGCTTCACACGGATCTCCAAAAAGCAGTGCTACTTAAAGCATGTCACTCGTGTACGCCCGTAATCTTGACAATTGGTTTGCTGCTGCGCGTGCTATCTTCCATTGTGTTAAGGTTAACTTTCCGCTAATTTCTTACATAACGTATTGTACGACTCACGTTTACTTCAAAACGTTTCTTTTCATATTTAGGACTTTACGATGTGCTTGGATAATAAATGTTTCGCTTCTTCGAATCCGAAACTTGAATCTTCTTTGTTTCTGAGCAAAAGTTTCCTTTTTTGTAACAAATGCTGGTGTTTAGTCTAACCAGCGAGCGAAAAGTTTTTGTAAAATAATCATTTTCAGTACAATTTTTTTTCTGATTGTAATTTTATCGTTGTCGTACCTATATATGGCGTTGTCATCCAAACACACCACATTGTATAAGTACCAAATATTATGTCAATCTGATCACTAGAGAAGAGATGGATGAATATTGTGCGAAGATTTGACCTGAACAATATAACACAGCTACTGAACAACACAATACATATATTCTTTATTATGCAATACAAATCGATATAACGAATCAATAAAAATTAAAAATAAATAGGCTATAGGTAGACAATGGGCCTACATTGCAAGCGTGTAATAATTTGCTTGTTCATCTTGAATTGTCGTATCTAACTAATTAGTTTTATTTAACATCAATAAAGCAGTGTTTTTAAATACATAGTTTTCCCAGAGTAGACAAAATACACAAGTAAATAAATACGAACTCTCCCTATATTTGGGGAACAAACAACAAACAACAGAACGACCTAATCTATGATTTTTGACCCAGCGTCTAATTAAAAAAAAAAACAGGCCAAGAGCGCCCAGAATAGGGTTCCGAAGCCATTACGAAGATATGAAAAAATTAAGTAGTGTTTTTCTTATCTTAGGATTTCGTATTGTGTTTGTGTAAGTACAGAATCTTCCAAGTTTACGTAGGTATGTTTTAAACCTTAGGCTGTTATTTACTTTTAAACTACCAACAATTTTCAAGCAATCTCAGCCGCTATAATTTTCCTTGTAAATTTGATATATTTTATATTTTACTACCATTTTGAATTTTCCCAAAATTTTCTACCCAACAGTTTAAATTTTAGAGACATATTTTAACAATTTGTCGGCGTGACTGATGTATATTCATGCCAAATGACAGTTTTCTAGTACTTAACGGTAGCTGAGCTTAGCCGCGAATGGACAGACAGGCAGACGGAGAAACATGGCGAAACTATAAGGTTACCTACGGAACTCTAAAAATGAGAACCGAGAAACAGGAAATGCGGCAAAATTTCTGGGAACTATGCCACCGGCTGGTCCTCCTCTTTTGTAAAGTCTAAGAAGTTAGTCTAAGCTTGTTCTTACAAAAGTATCCGTTGAAAAAAAGAAAATAATTTTAAAGAATTTTTAACGGTTATTTTTCTTAGAGCAATATAAAGTTTTAATGTGGCACACTCTTATATTTTCCAGTTCTTGAAATTATATTACGTAGAGCAGGAAATATAATATTATGTAGACCATTACCTACCTGCCATTAAAACATTCATAATAAAGCAAAGGCAACGATATGAGCGTAAATAATCTATAAAAAGACTTTGATCAACAATTAACACCATGATAAGGAGTTTTCTTGTCGTTTAATGATCTATTACGATATATTATAATAATATATCTATTATAATATATAATCTATTATAATTTAACGCCAAAATAATATAGTACTAAATCTAGTTTAGCTTGTGAGAGAACTGTCTTGGCACGATTTTAATTATAATGGAGCGAATCTTCGTTGGTTATTAAAACGATGATTCCATATTTTTTAACTAAGGTACTTTTAAAATAGTAATATACTTGTAAAATGATAAAATGGTTGCATCAATACACAGTCGGCAAATTAAAGTTAATTCTTGCCGATATGGTTAAAAAAAATCTCACTTGAAGGAGCCTTAGTTTTATTATCTTATTTATTAATGGCGATTACGGGATTCAAGCGTTTATTTTATTTGATTAAAGTGGGCACATCTTTGTTGACATTGGTACAAGATTTTGTTACAATTTCCAAGTTATCTGACATTAGTACAGGACGTTTCAAAAATAAAATGGAGGCGGTTGAAACGCTTGAATAATGACTTACCCGCGGCTTCGTTCGCTTGAACCATAATGCCCATTTTTCATTGCAACCGGACTCCGGACGGATTCCGTTTAACACGCAATGATGAACTGCATAGATGTGCTTCCGGCTTCCACTGAATATTTAAAGAAGTCATAAGCTTTTTTTTCGGTGTCCTCAGTCCATTACCTCCGTTTTCGCTCATCAACTTCACACGAGTACTTATTAGCTAAACAGGGCTGATGCCACCAAAAAAAAATTAAAACGCGACTCTCGTCAAAATATACTTTATTTCAGATCTGGAAATTGGAATAATTTTCTATTTTGGTTGTTTTGAAACTAATTTTAGTTGCTAGGGTTGGTATGTGTATAGGTAACTATTTGTATTTGCTTTAGATGTGTAGGTATGTACTCGTATTGTAGGTTTATACAGTTAAAAATTTAGTCCTCTTTTCTTTCTAGTGAAAAAAGTTGCCTCGAAGATATATTGATCTGAAGTGATAAGGTGATCTACCTATTACCTTGTAAATTTCTTTCTGTGTACCTGTTTTGTGTATCACTTACTGTTGTAGTGTTCAATAAAGAGTACTTAATCGTGTTGTACTCGCAAATAAGTGACGTTGTATTAGTTAATTGGTAGTGTAGTTATCCCTATTAACATTCTGGGATAAAAAAAGATTACATTATGGTTTTGTACTTGAGTGGCATTAATAACTTTATGAGTTGAGATTTTGGGGTTTTACATACGTTCTGATCCGCTGAGAACATCTAAATTCAACAGCCGTTTAAACTTCAAAGAGTAACGAACACACACACCGCATTTATAGTTCTTTAGGTAACACAGTCAAAAAATATAGATAACCTCTTGTGGAGCTGGTGTAGGTGCTTTACTATAAATTTTATATTACCTACTGTAGACTCTCGTTTTCAAGCACAAAAAATCACGCAAATAAAGTAGGTAGCTAATATTTATAAAATTCTTTTCCCATCAGTAAAAGGACACGTGTGGTACTTTGCTGAACCATAAAATATGCTAAATTGTACATCTTATCCGCCACGATGCGTAATTGCAGCAAAATTTTACGTATAAATACTTGGGGTGCATTCGGAGTGCATCATTCCAACTTTTGTCATCCAACTTGCAACATTGCAACCGAAATATCAACAGCGACATGATGCGTTTTGTAAGTATCGTGAGATTTTTTTAATATTGCATGATGCGGTAAAAGATTATAATTTAAGTGATATAACATTCATTTGAAGGATTTGTTTAAAATTATGTAATAGAATGTATGATAATGTTTTTATTATTATTTATGTTTTATTATTCTTCAGCAGTCGTATGTCAATGAAAAATTTAATGTGAGTAATTGGATTCCAAAAAAAATTAATAAACGTATGTCTATAAAAAAACTTTAATGTTTTGTACATATTAAAATGCGTTAGGTTAGGTTAAGTTAGCAGCATTTAAACAAGCGTCTATAAACGCAAGTTGCATTATAAAACAGTTTGTTACAAATGTAATGAAAGCTATTGTGTTAAAAGAATCTTATAAATATCACAACACACACTTATACTATTATCGTTAAAATTTATTTAACGAGTCACGGGTACTTCTGGTAACTTATGGGCAATCTGTATAATTCCAAATTCGTGAGTTACCATGAGTTACGCATCGGCTCTTGCGTGCTTGCAAAAGCGATGGAATGAAACTTTTTATTAATGGAATTCCATTATGTCTCATAGTTGTTTTATCGCCCTGCAGACAACGTGAAATATTTCTTTTGAAGTATCAGAATTAAAATTATTGTATTCTCTGGCGTAATTCGTTAAAATAAAATTTATTTTAATATTTTTACTTGTTGATTCATCATAAGTTTTTGATAATAATTCAGATTTTAATACAAGTTTTTTTTGCTGATCATTATTTTTTCTTGACTTCATTTGCATCCAAACAATTATACCAAATTTCAAAACAATCTGACTAGAAGTGCGAAATGCAATTTTTAAGAGTTGAAGACAAACTTATGTACATACATAATAGGTACATACTCGTATAACGAACATTACAAAGTTTAATAAAATCTTGTAAAAATACATGTTCATTTTTTCAGGATCCATAGTCAGTGTTTCTCTTTTAAGCTGTTTTGAAAAATCTAAAATTTGTCATAAATTTCGCCATTTACGTAAATTTTGGGCTACGTTTTTTTTTCTTACAGATTGTTCTTGTACTAGCAGTGGCAACGGTGAGCGCTGACGTCAGCAGTTTCCAACCCTACCAATCACAACAGCCACAACAACAACAACAGCAACAATACACTACAGAGCCTATACCTATCATACGACAGGAACAGGTCATCAACCCGGATGGATCTTATAAGTGGAGGTAACGACTAATAAATAGTATTACTACTTTTTTATTAAGATATTCAGGTGTCTTCTAACTTACGGAATAGTTTAGGAGGTTATTAGGTTAGTTGATTGAACGCCCATGTAACCCCCGGGCCAGTTTTCATCGCAATTTTTCACCAAAAGAATACATTCATTTATCTTAATTAAAAATATCAGAAAATATTTACAGGGGTGTATAGTCAAAATATTCCGAAATAATTTGAAGACACCTTGTATTAGGTACTATGTAATATGAATAAGTAGGATTATCGTTACTACATTGACATTGGATACAACATGCAACCAATGACTTTCGTCTTTTTATTGTTCATTATAAAAGCATCTTTAGGGATTATGAAAATGTCATGGCTTGTGTTTTTAGGCCAGTAAGGCGAAACGCAGGAGAAATACTACCTATGTCGCAGAATCAGCGTAAAAAGGTTTAACGGAATCATTTTTATAAATCGTCAACTTTTATAGCCATCATCAACATAATAACATATGTTTAATGGGATGTATAAGGCAAACGTACGATTACTCGTCATTGTCCCAGTTCAAATCAATAAAAAAAAATAGCTCCATCGAAACTATCGATGATTCCGCCAATGTCGAGGTTGAAAAAGACACTATCGGTTAGCCGTTGTACGGTACACTGTCCCAATAGTTGGAACCTGTAATCTTATGTCATTAGCAATAGAGATGACAGCAGAGTGTCGTCTATTGGGCATTAGCGTGTCGAGCACTCGGACGTTTAACTTACCAATCGCAATTACCTTTAACGAGTTCCCGATAAAAGTAAAAAAAAGTAATGTATCTAATTAATCGTTAATCATACATCTTCTTTATTTTAGCATTTTTTTTAATTAAGATTTTTAATTGAGAAGATGGGGCTTCCCTGTGTGCCTTATCGAAGAGCGATGGGGGCGTCAGGCCAATCGCGGTGGGGTCAACGTTTCGGCGTCTGACGGCAAAGTTGGGCTGTAGGGCGGTGCGTGACGGGATGGCGGGATATCTTCAACCTAAGCAGGTGGGGTTTGGTACTGCTCAAGGTTGTGAGGCGGCTATACATGCCACGCGATCCTTCGTTTTCGCAGGCGAGGCTGCCGGTGCCGTTGTGGTGAAGGTTGACATCAAAAATGCGTTTAACAGTGTTGAGAGGGATGTAATTTTGAGGGAGGTGCTAGATAAGGTCCCTTCGTTATACCCCTTTCTGCACCAGTGCTACCACAAGACGAGTCACCTTTATTTCAACGGTAGTTTGGTGTCCTCGCAGGTGGGGGCGCAGCAGGGCGATCCATTGGGGCCGTTGGTGTTTTGCCTCGCGATGCACGGAATCGTCACAGATTTGGCCTCACCATTGAACGTTTGGTACCTGGATGATGGCACAATAGGCGGGAATCCTGATGTGGTGTTGGCCGACTTGGCGAAGCTTGTGCCTGCTTTAAGGGAGATAGGGTTGGAAATTAATTCGACTAAGTGTGAGCTGTACGCATGCGGGGCATTGAGCGAAGGATCTCGGGAGAGCTTTCAGTCTTTGATCCCGGGGATAAAGATTTTGAATAAGGCAGAGTTGAATTTGCTTGGTGCGCCGATTTTTCCCGAAGGAGTAACTTCGGCCCTTGAAGCCAAGAGGCAGGCACTAGTTTTGGCCCAGAGGCACCTTTCACAGTTATCTGCGCATGTCGCTTTGACTCTGTTGAGGAATTGCTTTTCCATGCCTCGGATGGTGTATTTGTTGAGAACGGCTCCCACTTGGCTATTTGAGGATGAGGTTAAGCTGGTCGATGATACCATTAGGGGCGCATTAGAAGGCGTCATTAATGTCCACCTAAATGATCCTCAATGGTGCCAGGCGGCCCTTCCTGTGAGGTATGGTGGTTTAGGGGTGCGGCGCGTGCACGACGTTGGCCTGATTGCGTTTTTGGCTTCGGCTCATGGGGTGGGGGACCTTGTTGCTCGCATACTTCCATGTAATGGCAGTGGGGTCCCTTTGCCCTTTGTGCCGGAGGCTCTGGCAGTTTGGTCGTCGTTAGGTGCCGGTGATCGGTGGCCGATGGATCGTGCTAGACAGAGGCAGTGGGACGACATTGCTAGCGAGCGGATTAGTGGGGAGTTGGTGAGTGATGCTTCGGGCGCTGATGTTGCACGACTTAAGGCGGTTGTTCGTCCTGAAGCGGGTGCGTGGCTGCATGCTTTGCCGTCGCCTCAGCTGGGCACCTTGCTGGACAATGATTCCTTGAGGATAGCCGTAGCACTGAGGTTGGGGTGCAAGGTATGCGAGCGACACCGTTGTGTGTGTGGGGTAATGGTGGAGGAGGATGGCCACCATGGCCTCAGTTGTCAGCGGTGTGCTGGCCGGTTCTCGCGGCATCACTGCATCAACGGCCTCATTCACCGAGCGATGGTGCGAGCGAATGTGCCCTGTATGTTGGAGCCTCCGGGGTTGAGTCGTAGTGACGGCAAGAGGCCCGATGGACTTACGTTGGTTCCTTGGCAGAGGGGACGTTGCCTCTTGTGGGATGCGACGTGCGTGAGTACCTTCGCGCCATCTCATTTGGGTTGCACGTCGAGGTCAGCTGGAGCCGCGGCTGAGAATGCCGCGCGGTCTAAGCACCTCAAGTACTCGGCTTTGGAGCCAACTTATGACTTCGTGCCTTTTGCGGTTGAGACGGCTGGTCCTTGGGGTGCCGAGGCAAAGTCCTTGGTGTGGGAGCTGGGCCGTAGGTTGCGGGACAGGGGTTGTGACCCCCGCTCCGGGTCGTACCTGGTTCAGCAGGTAGCGCTGGCCATTCAGCGGGGTAATGCAGCCGGCATTATGGGCACCTTTGGGCCGGGTACGACGCGGAATGGTGGGTTTTAGGTTAGGTTTTAGTTAGTTTGTAAGTGTTCAATAGTTTTAAGTTTATTTTATTTTGTTATTAATAAATCATTCTTGCATTAAATAAATATATTAAAGATTAGTGATTAGGTAGGATTTTATTTTTATTTTGACTTTGTTTAGTTTAATTTAGTTCCTACAATTTGTTATGATTTCATGAAATATAAATAAATAATATAATAATATTAAGACCTACAATTTATATCTAGCAAAGGTGTAAATTTTGATAAATCGTTATAATGTTATTATGTCCACACATCTGCACACACGCTACGGTGTAAAGAAAATAGTTTCGTCTATCTTTCTCGCCATAATGTAATAGTATGTGGTCTTTCTGTTATAATTACTGATCTAATCGTATTACTACATATGTTTTAAACCCAGACCAGAAGAGTGGTTTGGGTGTTATAAAATATTAATATATTAAATTAAATAAGATAATAATGAAGACCAATGGTGAAAAATAAAACAATGAAAACGTAAAATTAAATCGATCTCCAGTCCAGCCACACATTACCTTATTGGGCTAGCTATTCTGAAATCAAGTGATGTAAATTAAAACTATCATCATCATCATGTCAGCCGAAAGACGTCCACTGCTGGACATAGGCCTCCCCCAAGGCTCTCCACTCAGACCGGTCTTGTGCTTGTGAATTAAAACTATACTCTGTTCCAAAACGGCAGACGAAAAAACGAACATTGAAGAAGTATATATTTTGTCCGAGCCACTTGTTTATCATTTGCTTTTAGTACAAATTTTAAAAGTATGAGCTGAGTGGTCACTCAAGACAATAAAACTTGTTGTATCATGTTTTAGAATGACGTTGAGAGATACATGCGAAAGGTTGTCCATAGTAAGTTTTTTCGCCTGCCGTTGGAACAGAGTATATTAAAACGATGACCCATATGCGTACTGTTAGCTACGAAAACAAACGCAGAAAAAACAAGAGAGCATCGAAGA
This sequence comes from Choristoneura rosaceana, assembly GCA_037349165.1. Lineage (NCBI taxonomy): Eukaryota > Metazoa > Arthropoda > Insecta > Lepidoptera > Tortricidae > Choristoneura > Choristoneura rosaceana. The sequence continues at coordinate 10,598,821 of JAZBNJ010000019.1, forward strand.
GCACGTAAATGTGCTGTGAAATGCAATCAAATGAATAGCCTCTAAGCCTTTTATACTTGTTTTGCTTGATTGTGGTGTTTATTATGACATCAAAATATTTCATAGTCACCTTGTCGCAGCAAATATTTTGATATTAATGCAAATATAACAATTAACCTTGAATAATTATAAACGAGGATTATGAGTCGAATATTTATTGAAAATATTTTACTAGGATAGTATCAAATTAATTGAATCTTGCTTGAACCACAAATACCTTTATGGCTTTGAATATAATGAACTCCCAATATTTTAAATAAATCTATATAGAGCTCATATATTTTTAACGACTTCAAAAAAGGAGGAGGTTATCTATTCGGTTGTATGTTTTATTTTTCTATTAAAAAATTGGGAGTTCATTATATTCAAGTCAATTGTATATAAAACATCTTTAAAAAGATAGAAATTCAATGCGTAAATCAATTAAAACTGTTAGATTAATTGTAAAATGTCAGGAATCAAATATTTCTACACTGTCCATTAAGTATTAAATCTAACTTAAATTGACGACTATTCAATTCCTACTTCACACAATTAAGTCAATGTTTAATAAACACTAGCGAGTGTTACTGCATAATTACTTATGAATTTGTTTTAGTTACGAGACTGGCAATGGCATTGCAGCTGAAGAGCAAGGATACGTCAAGAATCTTGGTGTTCCAGAGCAGGAGGCTCAGACCGCGCAAGGGCAATTTCAGTACACCGCTCCTGATGGCCAGGTACCTACCTTGAAACCCCCACACAACTTTACTCATCGCTTGTCAATAGTGTGACGCTGGAACTCGATTCCCACCGGGTTACCTAAATTTTTATCACTCGCGTAATTCTCCACATTTATACTTTTTTCACTTGCAATTTTTAAGATACTGTATTTGTTGCTCAGTATTGTTTACAGAATTTTTTAATGTCGCAGAACTGATATTCCATTTTCGTCTCTATTCTGTCAGTTATTTAATCATCATCATCATCATCCAAGCCTATATACGTCTCACCGCTGGGCACAGGCCTCCTCTCAGAATGAGAGGGTTTGGGCCGTAGTTCCCATGCGGGCACAGTGCCTTAGTCTAGCCTTAATGTCTTGTGATTTGCATGCTTCAAAGGGAACATTGATCGTCCTGAAACTGTTGTACGCACCCTGAGTCAACTGCCAGTTTTTGATGATATCAACTAAGATTTTTTGGGATACGACAGTCTGATTTAAATTCTTGTCTACTATCCATGTAACTAACCGTGCCGACCGTGTTGAATCCAATTTTATCAAATTATTTTTAACCGATTTACTCGAATATCCTGATTGCTAGTATGTGCCACAAGTATGTACAGAATAATATCCACATTGCAGAAACTCCTATTCGTATTCTTAAGTTCTAAATTGCAATGGAAAGGCATAAGAAATTATTTAGGTAACACTTTTTCTTAACAAAATGTAAGAGTTTTAATTAATAATAAAAAAAATCCGATGGTCTTAGATACGAGTATCGTTGCGCAAACTTCTGTTAATAAAAAAAATATTTTAAACAAGTCTTCGATCCACTTGCTGTTGTACTAGTTAGTAATGATACATAAACGCTGTAGTAATGAAACACGTTGTAGGTGCTACTGACTCCGATCCGGTTACATATTAATATAATTACAATAGCACAATGGGTGGCCTATGCTATTCAATAGCAAACTTTCGAGTCGGTGTATGGATTCAATTCAAATAGATGCCATCTTTCTGAGAATTACATAAGCAGGACTTCAATAGAAGTAGAAAGCTTTGAATCAAACTGGTTATTGGTTACAAAGCTACAGGTGAAAATTTTAAGAATGAGAACAATAATATGTATAAGAAATGGTTTGTTAGTATTTTTCGTATGTTCGAATGGACACACGTTAAAACATTCAGCTAAAAATTAAGTTAAAGAAAGATTAAAGCAAAATATCATCATCATCTTGGCCAATATACCTACATGCCCTAAGACACAGGCGTTCTCTTAGAATGAGAGGCCTTGTGCCAAATTTGCCACGCGGGCTCAGTGCGTATAAGGAACTTCACACACGCCAATGAATTTCTTCGTAGGTGTATACAGGTTTCCTCACGATGTTTTCCTTAACCATAAAGTTCACGGCAACGTAATTTCGATCATAAATTTTAAAAACACAGATGTCCAGATTCGAACCCACGACCCTCTGCTTGAGAGGGCATAAATCAAACCACTAGGCTTCTGCGATTCACTTACTTTAGAGTAATATTTAATTCTATTTCGGCTAGAAAATTATAATCAAGCCATGAACAAAACAGCCACTTCTATTTTAGTAACCGTCTGAGATAGGACATTGATGTAAAGGTTCACAGAAGTGGTCAGAACTGACCGGACGTCGTCAGGCAATAGCGTATATGATGAGGTATATCTGATGACATAAGTTGTCTCGGGCTGTCTGGTCGAAGACTTCGACATACTGTTCACAAAATTGTATTTAAAAAAAAAAAATCTGGGCTTATTACCAATGTTGTTCGTTCATTTCCAACATGAGATGTTGGTATTAGCAATCATAAATACATATCTCTAAGATCTTTGTGCTTTTTTGTCCAGGTAATTCAGCTGCAGTATATCGCCGATGAGAATGGGTTCCAGCCACAGGGAGCTCATCTCCCCACCCCTCCTCCAATTCCAGCTGACATCCAAAAAGCACTGGATTACCTTGCTACCCTGCCACCTCAGACTCCCGAAGGCAGGGTCTACAGAACTAAATAGACTAAAAAAAACTTGTCTATGACTAAATGAAAAGTTTTTTGCGATTAACTGAAACAGAGGCTCCAATACTTATTATGAATTATAATTAGAAATGTATGAATAACTTAAAATTGTTACGATAGCTGTTTATTTTGTTTATAAATAAAAATAACTAAATATGAAAGTAGCTTTACGTTGTTGTTTTTGTATTTATATTTAATTAAATAATGTGACTTAAATTAATACAATTCTTTATGTGAAACAAAAGCTTTTTCATCAAAAACATCCTAATCAAACGTGAAAAAAATAGTAAATAAACAAATTATATTTGTTTTTGCTACTATTATATATTCGTTCCGATTTAGTAAGCAATCATGTGAATGCCGTCATTTATTTCTGATTGTCTTTATTAATATAATTGCTTTCAATCACAAAAAGTAGTGGTAATTGCACCGATGTAATTAGACCTGTGTTGCGCATTGTCAAACTGATTTACAAAAACTACAAATAAAGCTGGTCAACATTTGCTCTCGACCCAGAATATTAACTTCCAATCGTTCAGAAACTCTAATTAATAGCTCTGTCTTTAAAAAATGTGAGTTTGAGACAAGGATGGGTATATTCGCGCGTGTTTCAGTTGTTCTCGAAGAGCTCGAAACGGGGAGTCTCGGCTTGCTCAAGAACCAGTCCTATCACTTTCCCTGTTCCTCGTGTCAAGGTCGCTTCGCACATCACTATAAACTTCACTTAAAACGACCTCTCGACCCGTACAGTTGGCAGCAGCAGCCTAAAACACGTAATTTACTCGTATACTTATTACAAGCCGCCAGTAGCGGATAATCTCTAGCATAGGCATATAATATTTTATATTATTATGATGTATGAATAATTATTTTCAATCACTTTTGCAACATTTTTATGCATCAAAGGCACAAGTTTAACCGCCATCGCGATTGATCGTGAGCAAAAATGTGGTTTAAGGAATGGGAGTCTTGAGGCGTTCCCTCATGAGGAGAAGGCTCTAGCTGTAGCATCAGTTCGTATCTATAATATTAGCACAATGAAGTCGAAATTGAACGTAACGCAAGATTTCATGTCCACTATCAACCATCAACCATTGACGACCTTGGCTGCAGCAGTACAAATAAAATATATTCTACTAAGGGAGGGGGGGGGGGGGAGGCGGTGAGAGGACGCTTAATTTAAATAAAAATAATGATATTAAAGTTAAATATTTCGCAAACTAATTTTCGAAAACTGTATCGTATAACCCTACTCTAAAAATAATTTACTCCGACATTATATTTTACCAGTTTCCTGGCAAATTTCTCATACTCGTACCGTATGTACCTATAATCCATACAACGTTATATTTTTCTAGGACGGACGGACAGACAGACATGGCGCAACTATGAAGTGATATGTAAAAGGACCCTTTGCGGCCTATTTACAAGCTAAACGTTTTTTTAAATAGTTTTCTAAATAATTTCGAATGTCGAAAAACTCGTCGTAAATCGAAAATGTCCTTTTCTTTCGCGTGCGCAAAACTAGACTATATCTGCTGCCCGGCAACCCACTTCCCGGCCTCTACAGTAATGCACTATAAATATATACTTACTTAAATACATTGTTAAACACACAAGACCCGAGAACAAACATTCGTATTTTTCAGACAAATATCTGCCCCGATACGGGAATCGAACCCTCAAGCTTCGCAATCAGGTTCTCTAACCACTAGGTCATCTGGTCGTCTATTATCCTTACTAATATTATAAATGCGACAGTAACTCTTGTCTGTCTGTCTGTCTGTTACGCTTTCACGTCGAAACCGCTGAACCAATTTTGATGAAATTTGGTATAGAGATAGTTTAAGCCCCAAGAATCAACATAGGATACTTTTTATTCCGGTAGAGAGCGCCACCGCGCGATAATCATAATAATATATAAGTCCGCGCAGACGAAGTCGCGGGCATAAGCTGGTTCTTCATAAAAATCAAGAATGAAGAAGTAAGCTTTATTTTAAGCTGTAAAATCAGTTGGGTCATATTCAAATAACTCAATTTGTTAAATAAATTGGAATGTCAGGTTCTGTTTCGGTTTTTAGGGTTCCGGAGCCAAAATGGCGAAAACGGAACCCTTATAGTTTCGCCATGTCTGTCTGTCTGTCTGTCTGTCCGTCTGTCTGTCTGTCTGTCTGTCTGTCTGTCTGTCTGTCTGTCTGTCTGTCTGTCCGTCCGCGGCTTTGCTCAGGGACTATCAATGCTAGAAAGCTGTAATTTTGCACGAACATATAAGTAAACTATGCCGACAAAACAGTACAATTAAAAATTCAAAAACAATTTTTTTTAGGGTACCTCCCATAGACGTAAAGTGGCGGTGATTTTTTTTTTCTCATCCAACCCTATAGTGTGGGGTATCGTTGGATAGGTATTTTAAAATCATTAGGGGTTTGCTAAAACGATTTTTCGATTCAGTCATTTGTTTGCGAAATATTCAACTTTAAAGTGCAAATTTTCATTAAAATCGAGCGTCCCCCCCCCTCTAAAATCTAAACCGGTGGGTGGAAAAATTTGAAAAAATTCAGGATGGCAGTCAGTATATTAAACTTCCAAGGAAAACTATAGCGGCTAAGTTTGCTTGAGAATTATTAGTAGTTTATGAGTAAATAGCAGCGTAAGGTATAAAATATACCTATACTTCGAAGATTCCGTATAAAGTACGAAATCCTTAGAAAAATATTACTTAATTTTTTCGTAATGGCTCCGGAACCCTATTTTGGGCGTGTCCGACACGCTCTTGGCCGGTTTTGAATTTTTATAATGTGAAATATGTCTCGCGAATTAATGATTATGTTCAGAGAAAACGACTTTTACTGAATGAAGATTTTATCTTTATACGGGTACAATTACTGATTGGATTTTTTGATTACAGTCATTAATTATAATGTACGAGTAGGTACTTATTGAAATGTTTTGGTGGCTTTCAATATTATTTTATTCTTACACTTAGTTTTCAGTCTATATATACATTTCACAATAAAATTACATTTAAGGTTTTACTTCTGTAGTATTTCACATAAATTTACACACAAAATAGTTATATTTATATATTACCTACATACATAAGCGTTCCACTCGAGACTTCGTCCGCGTTGAAAGTAGCGTACAATGTTTCATTAAATCAGCCAAGTGGATTAGATGGGAACACAAAGGAACAAATAGACTGAGACATTATAATATACTGAGCGGCAAAAAAACTGGCCCTCAAATCTGTGCAGAAAGAGGTAATTTTGTATGTAGAGTGGGCCAAATTTTGTGTCGCTGAGTATATTATCTGTTCGCAGGTACGCGGGGCTTTGCTTGCGTAGAAGATTGCACCTCTATGACCTGGGGTTCAAGTTTCTTGGAAAGAACAGACTTGTCAAAAATTCTCTATATCAGCTAGTCCGTTCGTGTTAAAATATCTCTTTTATTCACTTTCTCGGGAGAATTTCAAAAACCTTACTAGTGGACTTCATTGAGCATCAATGAAGTTTTACGAGTATGTGCCAAATATTACGATATTTTTATACTAGCTATAGCCAGTTAGTATTAACCCTTTTATTGGCATTGTATCATATTTATGATACGTAATTTTAGACCATCTTTTTCATTTTTTTGAAGTTATTTTTGTTATCTCTACAATTTAATCAAAAGCTCTACAAGAATCCAACGAGGCTCGAATTCAGTACACTTGTTTCAAATTGCCAAGAAAAGGGTTAAAAATCGTTCTATATAAACAGGAACAATTAGGAATTTAAAAATACAACAATAGCATAAAACGAACCAGTTTACCCGAGACGTTTCTATAGCCACCCTAGCTGGCAAGGCAAGGGTGGATAGACACGTCGAGCGGAAAATGGGTTTAATGGTCGAGTTTTACACTCCGTTTTTCTCTTCGATTGCGAGGTAATGAAATAACAACAGAGGAAACATTGTCAACCTACTAGAAACCTTTTATTTTTCATGAATTGCTAACATAATTATAAATATTTAGTTTTTTAAATTTATTGTGATTTATTTGATTGATTTTAGTTTTATACAAATTAAATATTACATACATATTTACAATAAAATACATTGAAACTTTTTGTTTGTGGCTGTTTAGGCTTGATTGCCTTGATCTTAGACCAAGATTTTACTTTATGTTGCTTAGATTCAGCATAAACACGAACTTTACGAGCACGAGAAGTTAAAGTTTTGGATGCACCGTTACCTACAACCTACAAAAATATGTCAGCCAAATTGCACGTGTCTGCACTTTATAATTAGGTACTTATACTTTATTTATTATTTTGTAAATGTAAGTTAAGTAACTAAATATTTCTCTACTATACTGTAAACTAAAAATATTACCGTAGATATTAAGTTTCTCATGTAAGTGACAAATTGTTTTTAATCCTTACTATTATAAAGGGGAGAGTGAGTTTGTTTGTTTGTTATTCTTTCACGCCGTAACGGAGCGACGGATCGTTGTGATTTTTGGCGTAGAGATAGTTTATGGTCCCGAGAATGACATAAGCTACTTTTTGTCCCGGAAAAATGCACAGTTCCCGAGGGAACAACGCGCGATAACCGAATACCAGGCGGGTGGAGCCGCGGGCAAAAGCTAGTGAGAAATAAAGATTTTATAAACCGAAAATTGTAATTATAACGTATCTATTTATATTTATTTGTACATTGATGCTGTGCAAAACGTATCATGAATAAAACAACAATAAATCAGCTTAATTTAATTTACTGATTATGAAAATACATACTTAATTAAATAAATCATTTAAAAAACAGTGATATCATCATATTAACATGATAATAATAGTCGTCAGGATTATACAATATTTACATTTCAATATTAATACCAACACCCAACACTATTAAATCCCTACTTATATAATATGGTAAATACGAAAGTAACTGTCTGTCTGTCCGTCTGTTACGCTTTTACGTCGAAACCACCGAACCGATTTTGATGAAATTTGGTATATAGGTAGGTAGTTTGAACCCCAAAGATCAACACAGGTTACCTTTTATTTCTGTAGAGGGCGCACCGCGCGATAACCTAGATCCGCGCAGACGAAGTCGCGGGCATAACCTAGTCTTAAATATAGTATCGTAAATACTCTCTCGATGCAAGAATTGCATGAAATTTAATTAATTTCGGTTCATTATTTACCTTGAGCAGTATTGCCAGGTTGTGTTTTACAGTCTGTAGTTATAAAATGTCAAATGACTTCATCGAATTATCATAACCACACAACAGTCACTCACGTGCCACTCCCAACAAATAGAATTAATTCAGCGCCCAAAATGAATTTGAAGATGTCAAAAAGTCAAAGGGTTCCGTTTTTGTACGAGTTACAATTATTCAGTTGACAAAGTATCAGTCGTACGAGTAACAACTTTTATATAACAGGATAGTTGCACGTACTATGTTGTTTAATTTATGCATGTTGTTGACTAAGGTGAAAATCGGTCATTTTTCATAATGCCCGGGTATTATGAAAAATTACCAATATGAGATAACAATTTCATAAAACTATTCAATTAACTACATTGCCCCGGCATTGTATTAATTAACTTTTTTATTTTTACGTATAATTTAATGAATCTATAAACATCAAGTTATCCTAATGGTAGAATTCTATTCTGGCACTTGCCGGCCGCGGCACGTTCGCTTCACTCGCTCGGCTCACAGTTGAACCTAACACGCTCCTCGTCGCACCTAACTTTCAGATTGAATGAATTAGATTTCAGCTAGCCAAGAATCAGTTGTAATCAAGTTGCCCAACGATCACGTAGCAATATTCATAATGCCCGGATAATGTGATAAATAATAAAGTTTAGATAATAATTATCACTTTGCCCGGTATAGCTTGTCATTATTGATAAAATCCGGGGACATTATACATAACGCCATTATTTATCACTTTGTCCATAAAATGCATACAATTATTTATCTATTAATATTAGGGCCAGTGGAACTTGCTTTTTCTTCTTATAAGGCGATTTTACTGTCGCATCACAAAAAATACAATTTTCGTTAGAAAACGAACACAGAGAAATGCCATGTATCTTAATTAAAACTTCAAGATAAGATAAAGGAGTCATCTTTATAAATTGATTTATTTTTAATTTAGTTGCTAGGTATACCTACCCGACTAATGATCGAAGATGCCAAAGATATTTTTAAAGCTACTCTCTAGTAGTCTCATGGAATATATTACAGGTCATTTCAGATGTCAGTGGATTGTAAATTTTACTGACAGTCTTTTTATTCTAAGAAAAGTAGGGAAATAAATACTAATGCACGAATATTACCTTGGCAGCGGCTGTTCTATTCAGTTTTTTCTTGTACCCTTGACACGAGGTCAATTTTGAAATTATTCCGTCAAAACAAAACATGGCAGCAGACAATCCATTACAATAACATATCGTTCATCCAATAGAATAATGACTTATTTACAAAAGCACACATTTTAGACTTTGAATTTATGGTTTAATATATTTAAGCTGCTTTCTACTATAATCGTTAAAAAGCAATTGTGTCAGTATTTATATTTCTTATAGTTTCTATTGTATTATGCCACACATATCTACATACATAAACCAAAAGTGAATGAAAACCTATTATGTTACTTAAAACTTAATTAGGTATATATTTTAGGGTTATAATTTATAACGGGTAAGAAACTGAAACAGATCTATAAAGATCATCTCAAGACGATTGTTTCATATCAAAGGTTGATGTGATCAATGTCATTTGTTTACTATGAAATCATATTTTCTACGATGTTTATAAAGCTAACCTCTGTAAAACGGAATATCAAATTTGCTGCTAATAAGATTTGACTTAAACTTAAATATAATGCATTAAGGAGCTAAAAGATTGGCGACATGCTTATGGTGGTGTGTGATATGTAGACGGAACCCACACAGTCTCCACATGCCTCTCACTTTACGCATTTTTACATAAGTCTTGGATGAAATCCTTTTGTTATCTGAATACCTATTCAATACGGTTGCACAATGTCTGTGCCTGATAGGCTAACTTTTAATATTATGTGATATGATACTTGAATTGCGATTTCATGCATGTTAGGATTATTTGTACATACTCGTAGTGACATTAGACTAAAAAGCGTAGACAGTCTCAAAACTACTATTAGTTTTATGTCTGCTTATTAGTTATAACTTGCATAGGAATCCTGGAGGAATGCATGTTCTGGTAAAATAAAAATATTCAGTTCTACACCACCACCACCATTTAGGTATAGGATGAGTACCTATATAATTTTTAACGTAAAAACTAAATATGCGCATACATTTGAGAGTAACGTTAGTAAATTACTGATTGACAAACAATGTACAGCATAAACCACTGGAATTAAAACTTGGAATTTGGAAGACATTGTTCTTTGATGTACTCTCATTATGTGGACATTGGCAAGAGATGATAATAATGATGATGAAGCTGGCTACTAAATAAAGTAGAAGAAAGTTCGTTATGTTACGTGTGTTTTAGGTTTTAAAGTAATATTTTAGAGTTGAAGTTATCGCAAGGATAAATAAAACATAAATTTAAAAGTTGTCATCAAATGATATTTATTAGAGACGCTTATTTTACTCGTAGACCCACTTTGGGGCATTGGGTGAGCAAGCCGACCTCTAGACAGTGGTGCGTCATCCCATCTTGAGATGCCGAGACATCAGACGGCGTAACTGCTTTCACATTTTGAATCTTAACACACGCACAAAGCTTACTAAATTATCTGACAACTTACTTGTCTACACAAGAGAGTGCTGACAGACCATATTTGAAACGAACAGCCGTAATACATTAACAAAATTATGTTAACCATGAAATTACAATGCGAACTTAACCTACTTGAACGCCGTTAAATAAGATGAGATACTGGTAATAAATTTAATGGTTACGTTATGAGGTAATAAGTTCTGTGAACTTCAAGATTTTGGACAGAAAATTCCATTATCGTTAAGTAATTTTTATTAATGGAACTCGTCTTCGATTTTGGAGGTAGGCGAGTTTGAGACGGAATAGTGAAGGATGTTGTGTGAATTATGTCGTGTCCTTAATGTTGCCTTACGCTTAGCGTGGAACTTCGAGGAGCACGTGGAGCGCTCATGCGTAGTTTATTGTGAGTAGGCTGGATCACTGAATACGGCAACACTTCTCGGCGTGTGAATGCAACTGCAAACCAGGGCTTCAAATACCGTTAAAAACTTGGTATCGTTACCTCTAAGAGATTTAACGTTCAATCGTGATTAACGTTAAACGATGTGCCGTTACTTTGAATATTTTTACCGGTATAAAAATTGTAACGTTATAAGCTGTCAACGTCAAAAGTATCGTTAAATGATTAGATACTTCTCTCTTTTACACTATAGCAGCGTCTTTGGTCATCAATTCATCATAAATCTAATCAACAAGGATATGTATGTGCTTGTATGTAATTCCTATCAAAAATAAATTAAGGATTGCTATTTTTTACATGATAAATTAATTGAATTGCATGGATGGAAAAACTTAAAAAAACATTACCGATTTAAATAGTGTTACTTTTTTAACGTTATAATAATGTGAATCGGGTAACGTTAAGAAGCCCTACTAGCTACTATTATGTATGTAGGTAAAGAAAATTTACCGTTATTAAGTATCGTTAATTGAATAACATCACCATATCTAATGTTAATTTATCAAGTAACGTTATAATTAATACCGGTACAAGGTATTTTTACGATTTAACCGTTACTTAACGTTACCTACTTATAATGTGAATTTGGTAACGTTAACAACCTCTGCTGCAAATACTACCTCAAGCACTAAGGCCAGTTGGCCAGTACTACACGAATGGAGATTCCGTTAGATTTGTTGACAACCATTACGTCGGCCCGCTAAGTTGACATACACGGCTCGAGGTAATGTATCTAATGTTTACTTATTTCGTACAATTTGCGCCACACCAAGGAATTGTGAAATTAGAAATGCAAGGAGGTGGTCACTGAAGCTCACTATAAATAGCCAAATTGTCAGGATGTATCGGTACCAGTCGAGACACATTCGTCTTCCCTTCAACTCTTCTAATAAAACAAGATGAAGTCCATCGTAAGTTACCAAGTATTGGTAGATATTTGCATGGGTTTTTTCGTGTCAGTGATTACATTATGAAAAAGAACAATACCAGTTCAGTTCCGTGATTGTCGTGTGATTAGGATGCAAAAAATATAATTTAAAGTGTCAGTGAAACGTGTGAATAGAGAACTAACACGTTCGTGTTTTTACAGATTTTGGTGTCGATGCTGGTCGCGGTGGCGTTCGCCGCTCCGCAAGCCCAGGCCCCCACGGAGCCCATCCCGATCGTGCGCCAGGACAGCCAGGTCAACGGTGACGGCTCATACTCGTACTCTTACGAGACCGGCAACGGGATCAGTGCTGACCAGAAAGGCGACTTAAAGAAGGTCGGAGATGGCGAAGCATTGGAGGTCCAAGGCCAGTTCCAGTACCCGGGTGAAAACGGCAATAATATCCAACTGACTTACACCGCTGATGAGAACGGCTTCCAGCCGCAAGGTGCTCACCTCCCCACCGCCCCGCCGGTACCCGAGGCCATCCAGCGCGCCCTCGCCTACATCGCCACCGCCCCGCCTCAACCTGAAAACAGCCAACAGTAGTTTCTGGGCGTTCCAAAATAATACTCATTATCAGTTTGTGATTTAATTTTATATTTTTATACAAGCCACAAATATACCAAATATAATTTGAAAAGTAATTGTTGTTCTTTTTGAACTTTACTTTTTAAGCTACTCTGGAATTATCCAGACAGTTAAGGAGTGAAATACAAATCAGTACCCTTGTGTTGTCCTTTATTAAAAGGACGAGCGAAAACGCTTTGTGTGAATTTTAGGGATGCAGACAACATAAGGGTGAAGACCCCGCCTACTTCTGGCCGACTAGTGACAGAAAGGACCTGTTGAAATAAGACCGCGTAGCTCTGACGCACATTCTCCAAATTGTAACCCATAAAAAACCGAGAAACAAGCCACTTACGCTTAAGATCCAACATAATTGTGTCTTCTTCATCACTGTCCATCACTTGCTTAGCGCTAAACGTCGTTGATCGGCGCTGGCCGGCCTTGCCGTCACTAATATTATAAAGCGCAAGACTTAAAGTAATGGTTGCATTCATAATAATATTATGATTATAGTGATTGTTAAAATTATTTTAATGTACTTGAAGCCATAGCAAAAGTTTGTTTTGTGTGGGCTACAACTATAAATTTATCGTATAATTTATGATGGGTTAAGATACTTCAGAAAATTTCTGACCTATTACATATAGCTGCATTTTATAAATTTTGCAAATTTTGTGCTGTTTGGCGTGCGCGACTGTCACATGCGCAGAAAATAACGGTTAGCATTACACTTACGTGCCGCGAGCTGTACCTACCTACCTATCACTTACATAAAACAGACTTGACAGCTCATTTATTTGTATGTACCTAGTTGTAGATAACAGATAAGTATAACGCGGCTATATCTTCTAGTATAGTCAGCGTAAAAAATAGCTGACTACTACTTTTCGTTCTACTTTTTATGAAATGGAAACACCTAAATACTCCGAAATATTTTATTCCGAATTTGCTAATTCCGATTTTCAAAACTCCGATTTTCACAATTCCTAAGACATATAATTCCGATTACCTACTTAAAAATACGAAATTTATTTTTCCGAATTTCAAAATATCGATTTTATTAATATCCGATTTTTAAAACTACGAAGAATGAAAAACACGAAATGTTATTGGCCCGAAGTACAGTATACCGATTATAATTTTTCCGAAATGACATCGCTAATTCGGAACATTCGGCAAAATAATAATAATATTTTGCAGATGGTAGGACCAAGTGCAAGGTCCGCCCGGATTGCTACCACCATCTTGCTCGCTAATCCTGCCGTGAAGCAGTAGTGCTTGCGCTGTTGTGTTTCGGCGTGGAGAGTAAGACAGCCGGTGAAATTACTGGCACTTGAGGTATTCCATCTTAGGCCTCTAGGTTGGCAACGCATCTGCAATAACCCTGGTGTTGCAGATGTTTATGGGCAGTGGTGATCTCTTACCACCAGGAGACCCACTTGCTCGTTTGCCTTCCAGTCGAATAAAAAAAAAAAAAAAAACTTCGTGGTTTTAAAAATCGGAATCTTGATTTCGAATCTCGAATTAATATCAATCAATTTAGGTAAATTGACTTGCATACTTAGGTTAGGTTAGAATTGCGTCAAGGCGCGAAACGCCTTAACTGCGCGGAATAGGAGCTCCGCGAAGCGGAGCTCCGTTGACCTTGTGTCACATAGCTGAAAATGAATAACAGTAAATACTGTTTTAGGCCAATCTAACCTACATAGCTTAAGTTAATAAGTCAGAATTTATTGTTGATCGGTGTAATGATATTCGGAATTTTGAAAATCGGTTTTTAGTAATCGGGATTCGTATTTTTGACATTTCGGATTATTATTAAGTTGGACTTTTTATTGTTCGGTGTATTAAAATTGGAAATTTGGAAAATCATAATTTTAAACCTTAAGTATTTTTAATTTTCTGATTTATAAAAATCGGATTTATGAAGAATCGGAATAGTCATATTAAGAGTTTTAAAACATTCGGAATTATAAAAATCGGTATTTTGAAGTTTGTGATTCCGACGTTCGGAATTTCGTTCTTCCACAGCATGTTACTATATTAAAGTTTTAATAGCTAAGATGCCGCACTAACTTTAGCGTTTAGTTTAGTAATTAAAGTATTAATATGATGTTTATTATGTAGCTGCAGCGTATGCGTAACAAATGTAATAGCTATGTATGTAGATATAAGTGACGAAGTTTGTTTTTAGTTCCTTACTGACTACTTTTAAAGACTAGTATTTTTAAAATAAGTTATTAATTTTATTTTTATAACAAGCGTTTTACATTGTCATCTTACCTATACAGGACGTACATAATGAGATATTGAACTTTGAAGTGACAATGTTGGGGGTTTTCCAACTTTCTGTTGGTTAGGTTAGTAGCTGACTGTTCTGACTGGGGATATTGTTGAAATAAATTCATAAGTATATAATATTTTTAAAATATAAAAAACTAGCTTATGCGCGCGACTTCGTCAGCGCGGATCTAGGTTATCGCGCGGTGGCGTCCTCTACCGGAATAAAAGCTATCCTATGTGGATCCTTGGGGTTCAAACTACCTATATACCAAATTTCATCAAAATCGGTTCAGTGGTTTCGACGTGAAAGCGTAACAGACAGACAGAGTTACTTTCACATTTATAATATTAGTAGGGATTTACGGCTGTGTTGCCAAGTCAACAATTTTTGCACAGGTTTTCCTTGAGAAATCCATGCTTTTTTGTATGATGAAACGTGCTAATTTTAACACGTAGGCATCCAAAACTGCCTATCTATAACTCATAACTGCCTTCCTTTCTCTTAAAAGACGGCAAAAGCCTTCACAGGTTACTAAATTGAGTGAACCAATATTTATAAAGCACTTTGCAAATATTTATACATACACAATCAACCAACATATTGAATCAATTGATTTGGTAGAATGCCTGTTAAAAAATAAGTTCTTTACATTGCGTTTATAAATCTCACCGAAATTTTGGATTCAGTGACATACACTTTGAGGATACACCCAAGGAACAAAAGAGAATAAGCAAATTTTTACAATATTTCACAAGCGACATATTTTGAGCTTTTATTCTCCTAACGACCGTCACACGTTTTATTTATGAACATCAAACTTTATATCATTTATGATAGAGTTTGATTTGAAATTACAATAAGTCCTCTATAAAGGTCTCTGGGCGTTAGGAGGATAAAATAATACTAAGGACTTATGTACTTATTATATTTATTTATAATAGCTCTCATCTCACCTTACCACCAATCTCAGTACATTCTACCAGGATTCTTAGCAGAATACAATTTTTCATCATTCATTAAGCGCTCGGTTGTTTCATGCGATAAACACTGCGTTTGACGCACATATATTTTGTACTAGCTTATGCCCGCGACTTCGTCTGCGCGGACCTAGGTTATCGCGCGGTGGCGCCCTCTATCGGAATAAAAAGTATCCTGTGTTGATCCTTGGGGCTTAAGGTATCTCTATACCAAATTTCATCAAAATCGGTTCAGCGGTTCCGACGTGAAAGCGTAACAGACAGACAGACAGACAGAGTTACTTTCGCATTTATAATATTAGTAAGGATTAGTTTATGCATGCGCTATCCGTTGCGCTCGCCGCGTAAGGCAATGTTTGATAATCCATACTTACTTAATACTTAATCCATACCTACTAATATTATAAATGCGAAAGTATGTTTGTATGTTTGAATGTTTGTGTGTTTCACGCCGTAACGGAGTGACGGATCGACGTGATTTTTGGTATAGAGATAATTTATGGGCCCGAGAGTGACATAGGCTACTTTTTACCCCGGAAAAATGCACAGTTCCCGATGGAACAGCGCGCGATAACCGAATACCACGTGGGCGGAGCCGTGGGCAAAAGCTAGTTAGATTATATTATGAAAATTGATGGGCGTCAAACGCATGGCATTTATCGCATAAAACAACCGAGAGCAGTGTTTTTTTCTTCATATTTATTAGTTTGCCGGCTTGCCTATTTTTACCTAGTATGCGCCCCTTTGTTCTTCCTGAGAACTACCGGAGAATTTTAGTTTGCACTCGTGGCAATAAAGTGTGGACTACCTATTGAGTTTTATACCACTTGTCCGCAAGGAGGACAGCTGTGAATCCCATAGTTTTTAGAGTGAACAAAGGAGTACATACAACCAGAACAAATCCTCCTGTTGCGCAGTTTCGTACTCCACCTGTCAATTTTACAAAAGCAATTTTTATTAATTGTCTAAGCGTTCACAGTTGGGCGGCATTGAGCCGGTCAGTTAGTCAATTGTGACTATCCTTTATGTAATAAATTTTTAGTTTTTGAGTGTTAATCAAGGCGGAGACCACACATCCAATGGCTAAAGCCTCGTCTGACCGGTTGCTGTAACGTGTTAAACTATTGTGTTTCACATTTTTAGGCAATACGATTATAGAAACTATTGCATAAATTATAACATTTTAATATTCTCATCGCGTTGACAAACATTGAAATTAGGTATTTTATGGAAATTTTTCATTAACTAGTATGTTTGTTATAAAGCCTAATCAGATTTTGGCGACTTCGATTAAATTGATTATTTATCAACCTAAAATTGTCAAATTTTAAATTAATACAAATACAAATACAAATATTCTTTATTGCACACCATAAAGCAGTACAAAAATTTAAATATAAACACTTAGGTACAGGGTAGACAATAGGCAGTCTTATTTTATTAATTTTAGTTTTAAGGTGCAGATAATGAAGAACCTACCTAGCAGACTTTGATAGGGTTCTCTTGAAATCTACGAATACTCTTCCTTTTCATTTTTGTTAGTTCATATGAAAGAATGAAAACTAAATATGTAACGAAAAGAAAGAAAGAAAGAAAGAAATTAAATTTATTTAACGTCATAAAAAACATCACCATTTACATAACAATGGTAAAAAAGACAAGACATACATGACCATAATGTATGTATTTGATGTCCATTATACAGATGTTGAATAAAACTGATTGCACAAAAATTTACAGAATTAAGTTCAAAGCTATTGGTCGTTTTCCGTGTATCTTTCTTTTTGACCAAAAATCTGAGATTGGCCAAAGCTTTCGGCCCTGCGGCTTAAAAACATCCACGGTTTCATCGGGCAAAATGTAGTCGAGCCAAAAGTTTTCAAAAGTAGGCATAGCGAACGATTTTATACCAATAAATTTCAGGAACATTTACAATTACCTTTGACATTATCTATTTACTTATGTAGATATAAAAGAAGCCGTATGAGTGACTGACTAACTGATTGATATATCAATACAACCTAAGCTACTGGGACTAGCAACTTGAAATGTTCAACAAAGCTTCCTTTCATCATGTAGGCCAGCACTTATGGCAGGTTTTCGGAAATTCATCCCCTAAAGTAGTTGTATGGAAAATCAAAATTACTGAAGCTCCAGATGTCAAACTTGAAGATTTAGCAATCCCTGGCAAACAAAAATGTAAAACCTTCATCGTCTTTAATTATCGACCCCTAAAGGGGTGAAATTAAGGGTTATATTTTTCTGTGGAAAATCTAAATCGCTGAACAGACGAAGAGATACTGATCTGGATTGCGTTCGTTTATTCTATAAGACATTTTTGGCAACACAAGAAAACAACAGACATATAGCGGTCACGAATTCGCTAGTAGACTAGCATACTAGACCAAACAGCAAGACATCGCACATTGTCAAAACCAAATTGCGTTTTGTTTACTTTTGCGGAATTCAACCTGCAAAAAATAATTCAATTATTTTTGCCTTACGATAGTTCGATTCTCCTACTTATCAAACTACCTACTAGCTGTTGCCCGCGACTTAGCCTGCGATTTTTTTCCATCCCGCGCGCCCGAAGAACTGGATAATTTTCTGGGTTGAAACTATTTTGCGTCCTTCCTAGAGTCTTAACACTAACTCCATATCAAATCAGTTGCCAGCAACATCGTATACGAAGAATTCCAATATCGCGCGCCCTGAGAAGCTACACAATTCCCGGGATAAAAACTATCCTATGTCCTTAGGGTCTCTAGCTATCTCTATACCAATTTTTATTACGGTCGGTGGAGAACGTCAGGCGTGAAAGCATAACAAACAAACACCTATTCACTTTCGCATTTATAGTAGGGAAAATATACGTCGAAATACAATACTCACGCTTTAACCACCTTGATAATTAACCTAGGCTGTTGTGGACACGCAAGCGCACGCATGAATGACTGCAGTAGTCTCAAACATATTTCGTCGAATTTACTCCGACATGCCTAGTGGTGCAATACCCGCCCGTGGTGGAAGGCATATTGCCCAGACTAGTATATAAACCGATCAAGCAAAGTTAGATCATCGTTGTCTAGTGCCTCCACCCGACAAATATAAACATGAAATCCATTGTAAGTGCCAGTGAATTGTGATGAGTGACAGAATATATTAATATTTTCGATTTTAATTAAAATAGTTATTATAAGATAGTTATTATAACAGATCTTTCACTTAATATTTTCATCAATTTCCAGTACTTAACTACTTTATACGATTATTAGGGAAGAGTGTGAAAGTCATATTGGGAAAGCCTATCTTTTGTTGGGATTTTGATTGTTTCCATTCCGACTAATTGGAGCGTTGCAGAAAAAATATTAATAACTAACTACTTGGTTACTTTCAGGTTTTCTTCGCCCTCGTCGCGGTGGCCGTGGCAGCGCCCCAGGGTCAAAATGAAATTCCTATTGTTAGCCAGAGCAGTGATGTCAACCCTGACGGTTCATATCAGTATGCTTTCGAAACCGGTAATGGCATCAAAGCCCAAGAAAAGGGAGCTTTGAAGAACATTGGCGCGGAAGAGCCCGCCCTTCAAGTCGAAGGTCAATGGTCTTGGCCGAGCCAAGAGGGTCAAACCATCCAGCTATCCTACATCGCTAACGAGAATGGTTACCAGCCCCAAGGAGATCATCTGCCCACTCCTCCTCCGATCCCTGCAGCTATCCAGCGATCTCTTGATTACCTCGCCACCGCGCCACCCCAACCTCAGCAAAGGCGATAAATTATAACATTAGGGCTATTCCACATGTTGCGGCAACGCTGATCAGCACGCAAGGCGCTATTATAAGTTTGAGGGATTAACTGTTACAAGAAATGTCACTGTTTATCTGTAGAGCCTTTAGATCTCAAATCAACAAGCCAGCGCAGTGCCATATTCAGCGCTATACCTAAGTAGGTTCATACATATTATTAGTCGTTTCAAACAATCGATTTGTGCTGGCACAGTTGTTTAGTGAAATTTTGTAATACCAAGATGTTTTGTACTTTTTTATTACTTATTTAAATGAAAATAATTCCGAACAAAGAAGTCTTTGTTTTATCACCTCTCGCATATGCGGTTATATTAAGGATCCCCAAACACGTTTGTATCGATTATATGTTTTATAAATTAATCGACTTTGTATGCTTCAATTTTATTGCAGTTTGTCTCAAAAATGCAAAAAATATGTTAGTAACAGTATTGTACGTATAACCTGATCAAATGAACTATGGACATATCCTATACCTATGTATATCTTTATTTAATCAGGGCTATGGATAGTTCCTAACATCCATGGTGCACCTCATAAAAGACAAAGCTCGCAAGTCTATTTTGCCATACTCCATCTAGTGGCAAAGCAGTATGTTACCAAGTTAAAGTCGATGTTGACTCATCTCAAGTAGACAAGAAATGACCACACATCACAGATCTATACGTTCGCGCACAATTAGGGAGATGGCGCTGTGAGTCTCAAATTATACAGTCACGTTAGCAAGAACATCAGAATTTTAGCTAAATACTTACCTATATAAATAGTAACTCAACCGTTAATATGCGCATTCGTAAAAATTTCAAAAAATGTGAACAATATATTTTTCAAAGCAATCAAATATATTTAAAAAGCTTTTCTGGCCGTGTTTTAACGCCCAAACATTGCAGAAGCCTAACCAAACCATTTGCATTCTCGGATTTTTTAAATATTGACAAAATCTCAGAACACATAACATTAATTTTAATCCATTAGCTAGGTTTCCTAATAAGCAAACAAAAAAATTATATATGTTGAAGTATTGCAAGATTTGTGCCCACACAGTCTGACCCCGTTGACCTGAGCGAGGAGGTAATAATAGCCGTTGACATTTAGACGTAGAAAACTAGTTCTTAGAGGTCACCAGTGAAGAGCCGGTGCTATTTATGCTAATCTTGCCATTAATGAGCATGTTTTCCAGAATTTTACATGTCGTCTATGTAATTGAATATTCAACTATTAAGAACATTTTTTGTTTTTCAATGCAGTGTAAATGAAGTCATTGTTAAAATGTTCTAGGGGAACTCACTAACTTCCTTATTTAAGTAGCTATATATAAGTTCAGGGAGAGAGTAGAGAATATTAGATTTAAGCTCTCTTTTGAACAAAAAATACATATTATGTCAGTTATGATTATATTGTAGAGGCATATGTAAAATGATAGGTATTTTTAATGATGCACGGTTAATTACGAATTAATCACGTTAATTAAATTACATACTATTGTGGGATGTAGACTGTACCTTTGAGGTGCTAACATACTATTAAAACGCAATGCCACGTCACGTAGTCCGACGCGTGTTCCTATGTACAACTGGCCATACATTTATAATCGTGTTTACCCAAGGTTACTGACATAGCCCGAAGAATTGCGAAACTGAAGTGGCAGTGGGCGGGGCACATTGCTCGCAGGACTGATGGCCGATGGGGTCAAAAGGTTCTCGAATAGCGTCCGTAGACCGGGAGACGAGCTGTCGGTAGGCCTCCAACAAGATGGAGCGACGACCTGGCTAAGATCGCGGGATCGCGGTGGATGCGAAAAGCACAAGATCGGTTTGAGTGGAGAACCTTGGGGGAGGCCTATGTCCAGCAAAGTGGACGTCTTACGGCTGACATGATGATGATGATGATAATCGTTTTTGTATTTTCGTATTTTTTTTTTCGTACATTATTTATATAAAAACTAATATTGCTATTTAGAGTCTTGAAGTTTTGGACAGTTGTTAACACAACCTCACGCCAAAACGCTGACCTACACCTGCGAAGCCGTGGGTAAACCCTAGTATGGCAATAAAAAATGGGTATGATTTTAGGTGATCACCTAATAAATGCGTACTCGGCGACCTAATAAATAATATTTGTTACTAAAATAGTAGATAAGTATGTCACCTAAATTGAATCACAAAGTAATATTAAAAAGCTTACCTAAATATTATTTAATAATTACTCGGAAATAATATTGATCTTCAAATAATTATATTGGGTTCCAAAATAATAGATGTGTCACTAAATCTGAATCACCAAAAAATATAGAAATGGCTTCCTTAAAATTGTTTATAATCACTGGAAAATTATATTGATTATCAAATAATTGAACTGAAATTTGACGATAATGATTACACAATGAATGAAATAATATTAATAACACCTTCTCACAAATTTTATGTACACCAATTGACCCAGCGCCAAACCACGTTACGTTATTACTATTATATATTCTGTGCCCAAACATAGCAAAGTTTGTTTTATGGGTGCTAAACAACGAATAGACATACATTCTCGTACATATATACTTAAATACATACAAACATCTAAGACTCAAGTTCCTACTACAAACATATATATTCATCATACAAGTACCTATTAGCAAAAAATGTTCAGTTCTGGCACTTCGCCGGCCGCTGTAGCGGCACGCTCGCTTCGCTCGCTCGGCTCGCGAACTGAGGGTCGCAGTTCTACCTAACACTCCTCCTCCCTTCGCTCGTCGTCGTACCTAACCAGACCTGCCTTAGTAGAATAATAGGTAACAACAGCATCGATTTAGGGAACTGACCTATTTATTTGGTGACAGATCTATTATTTCGGTGATCGAATTTTGACGATCAAACTATAATTTAGGATACAGTTTTACATTAATCTGATTACTCATACTCAGATACAGATTTGATTAATTTGATGACCAACATTATTTCTTAGGGATAGATATAATCAGGGCATCGCAGTTTAGTGACAAATCTAATTTTAAGTGACGGAAAATATAGTTCCCATAAAAAATGCTATAGTAAAAGTAATTGATTCATAGGAACAAAAGCGAGATCGACGGAGATCTGCTTCGCGGACCTACTATTCTGTGTAGTTTTAGTGCTTCGACGACATTCAAACCAAATCTTTCTTTTTATCTTTAATAAAAAGGGCTTTTGTCACATATTGACAATGTCAGCCCCGTATGCACAGAGTATATTCTAAAAAAGTTATGTACAATAGAATATAAACATAACCCAACCTAATTTATGTTTCATAAAAATGTTGGAACTGAACTTATAGTTTCTGAAAAATATGACAAGTAATGATTAGCCTAAATAATAATACATATAATATACATTACTTCAATATATATCATTCCAGCTAAAATGATTCTAAAACCGTAATATTCCAAACATAGTAGTGGCCAATGTATTACCATGCGATAGTAAAAGTTATGCGAAATGGATTATGCCAAATTATAATAGGTCAAAAAAATATGCGAACAAAAGGGATCACTAATAATAACAAAGTTGCTGCGTCGTCAACTTCTTTTTTGAACTTGGCATGACGCGCTATCGCGTATCTAGATTACAGTGCCATTTCAGTCTTTAAATTCTTATAGCATTACCTAATAAATTCTTATTCCTTAGTCTCAAAAATGTTTACAAGTACTGTATAATTTAATACCCAAAAACCAGACTAAATAATGGCTCAAAGCTTACCCAGAAATGCCTTTACTTAGGTAAATATATGAAGACAGTATTTCTTTTTTAAGTTGAAATGTTTATTGTCTTCAAAACTCGCGTCTTTTCAAAGTTTATTAGCCAATATCTACGAGTACGGGCAGAGATGTATACTTCGTACTCATCTTTACATTAAAAATATTAGTTTAATCATATATTACCTATTTTACAAAGGTTTTTGATTAACAGTGATAAATTTCAGACTCCTTTTACTAAGATCTCGGCAAAAAATATCACAGTAGTATTTCGCAAACTAATAAATCAGGCGCTTTTGAGCATATAAATATTTATAGATTAAAATTTCAAATATTGCAGGTAATTTTAGGTACTGAACACTAGGTACTAGGTTGAATGTATAATGAGCTGACATGCTTGTTATATACAGTATGGAAAAATAAGTCTGGAGGGAAACTGCCTTAAATCATTAAGTTGGCTCATTTTAATAAAGGAGACAACCTTTATTTTTAAAAAGAAACAAAACTGCATTCAAAGATTTTCTAAAACTCGCTTGCCTCGCCCGGGACTCGAACCAACTAAAATAAAAAAAAAACAAACACTCGCTATTTTATTATACTAATCAATAGAATTATTACCTACTCAGGATAAAATTTATCTAATAAACATTTGTTCTTTCTTTCGTCTGTCGTACAAGATATCCATGAAGAATACCTATTCAGTACACAAGTTCTTAATGAAAATTATCTAGTACTTACTGTTCACTTTCAACAAGTAAAAGATACGTAACAGTTCTCTTATCTCTCCAACATTCAACCAATTTTCAACAAGATGGTGCACCTGCCCACAACAGCAGAATTTCCAGGGTTTACTTCAATGAAAATTTCAGTGTTAGCTTTTGCCCGCGGCTCCGCCCGCGTAGTATTCGGTTATCGCGCGCTGTTCTCTCGGGAACTGTGCATTTTTCCGGGATAAAAAGTAGCCTATGTCACTCTCGGGCCCATAAACTATCTCTATGCCAAAAATCACGTCGATCCGTCGCTCCGTTACCTACGGCGTGAAAGAAGGACAAACATTTAAACACACTTTCACATTTATAATATTAGTATGGATTAACGCATATAACGATGGAATTATGAGAACATTTCCAAGCAAGTAGAAGAATTTATATTGTTTTTTTCCTACTCAGAATCAACAGCAAAATCAATTCCGATCGTATAAAAAATGTCCCCATTTTTTTCGTACAAAATTTTATGAGTCAGTTTGGTCACACCTATACTGAGTGTAAGGAAAAAACGTTGTTTTAAGGACATTTTTTAAACTATCGGAATCGATTGTGCTCTTGACTATGAGTAGGAAAAATCATATTTTTACCAAAATAAAAAAAAGGATACAATTTTTTTCGAAAAGGCACTGTTTTACTTTCTACGATGGTTTTGATGACGTAGGTAATTTCAACATTTCATACCATTTTTGAGAAAAGACCTTTTTTTAATTGTATGTATTCAAACCTTTCATTCAAACAATGAGGGCTACCGTTTTCGCGCTCACCAGTTGGCGCCACTGTAGACAAATGTCCTGCCTGACGTATAGTGGTTAGTTTGTTATTAGAGGCGTGACAAGAAAATCATAATTATTTAACACCTTAAAACCGCACCATAAAAATATTAAGCATGCCACAGTCTTGCGTAGTCCCGTTTTGTTCAAAAAAAGTTAGTAGGTTTCCGAAAGGCAAAACTTTCTCAAAACACAGACATTCGTTGCCTCGTAATTAATTTGCCATAATTAACTTCAGGTTTTCAAAATATTCACAAAATTATTCTAGTTATAAATAAACCCGCGTAGCTCACCCAAATACAGTGAAAGGGTATAGCCGGGTAAGCATGGCGAAACTGCCCGTAGCGAAAAAAATAATTTCCTTTTACTGGGTTACCTATTAACCTTTTCATGTGTAGTGATTTCACCAAGAATTAAGCCTCAAATCCTTCAGGTTTAAAAAAAACCGCATAAAAAGAAATAACATTTTTATTTTATTTTAGCCAAAGTACTAATCCGATTTCTTTGTAATTTGGGTAAAATATGTTGTATATACAATTAAAGTGGCTTTCTAAAAAATATAGAATTATATCTTGAAAAAAAAATCGAGTTAACAATTTTCAAAAAAATAATAAAATACGTGCGAGATTGCGACAGTTTCCAAATTTACATATTTTATGTAGAATCGGGATTAATAGTTTGAAAAATCGAATTTGTGACATCCCATAACAATTTCTCTTCATACAAGCAAAACCAAGTTGACAATAAATGAATGAAGTATATTTTGAACGCTATCTTAACGAATTTGAATTTAGAATGTGAAGTTTTGCACTATAAATTTCTTTTGTGGCTATATTTACGGCTACGGGGTATGCATTTGTTAATATCCCATACATATAATATTTGTTTTATTTCGCAGTTGTATCAGCGATTCAAATTCAAGAATATCACAGGCGGCGTAATTTTAGTTGATTTACCAAAATAATTTCGGAAACAAAATATGTCAACGTTGCTAACAAAGAATGTTGTAAGAAAAATAACAAAATAATAATAATAATAGCTTTGATATAATGGTAAAGAATTTACAGTTCCAGTTCATTTAGATTGTCATCTGCATTATTTAAAATGTATGAAGACGATACGGATTATTTCCATCTTCTATTATAGAGTTATAAAGATAATTTCAATGATCTAGTCGAGGATATCTGCTGTCATATCCATAAAAAATAATAAATATGTTTGATGCTTACAAATTGTACGTTTTGCAAGCAACTAGGTATGATTGTAGTAATTTCATAGATAGTTTACGATTGATAAATAATTCAGGCATCGGAAATATCAAGTGCAGCAATAATTAACACATCAATGAAGACACGCAAACAATTAAACGTGTAGTACACAAAACTATAACCAGTACATTAATGTTATGTAGACACAGTATTGTCAACAACGTAGGGATTTTATTGACACCTCTACATTGAACGTACTTTGATGGTTTTTGATCTTTACTGACTATACTTTTTTTTTTTCATTTGTTGGCTTAGGTACCATATATACACAGGTACAATATTGCTGTATTCCGGTGAATTTGTTCCTTTAATCATCATAATCATCAGCCTAAAGCACTCCACTGCTGGACATAGGCCTCCCCGAAGAGCGCCATTGCGCACATGCGCTTCATTTTGGTAGGGTTGCCCATAATCCCCACGCTGGGCATGCGGGTTGGGGATCGCAGGGCACAATTTATTGCAGCGCCGATGCTGCTGCCTATTGGGGCCCGGGGACTTATCTTTACCGATGTTGGCTGCGCTATGCCGCAATTAGCCGGCTGCCAGAGCCTCGTCTGTTGGACGGCAGGGTGCATCACGAGCAGGTGAGGTTGGCTTGGGGTCCATAGATGGAAGTAGGCCCCCTTACACCCTAGTTGGCCCCCTTACCACCCCATTTCCTTTATTCCTTTAATTATATTTTATTTTGTATTGTTTCTTTTAGCGCCAGAGTAAATGGTAAAGATTTGGTGGTAGAATGTTAGAAAAATGATATTAAAAATGTAATTTGCGGCCTACTTTCAGAACAACTACTTTGACTCTATTGTTGATTTTTAATAACCTTAACTACCTAATCATTATACTCGTATTGCAGTAGTTTGATCAACAACTAGCACAAGATAGATAATTTGAGAATAGTTTGTTAGCGATACATGTCTGTAGAGGTGCTGCTGATTTGCCCATAGGGCTTGAGACCATTTGAGACATTTTTTATAAAATAAATCTCTTTGTTAAAACCTTTGAAGTCTGCGACTTTATTTGCAACGAATATCGTTGTAGCAATGGCGTAGCTACCGGAAGGCTGGACGGGGCAGTGCCCCGGAGCCCCCAAGCTCAGATGGGGCCCTCGGACTCTGACTTACAAACTATAAATGACAAATCTGGAGTACGTTGAATTAGGAACACAACGAATTCGGAACAAACGATTTTACAATAGTTTAGTTGGGGCCCTAGTTTATTTTTTGCCCCAGGGCCTTTGACTACCTAGCTACGCCACTGCGGTGTAGGTAGGTATAGGTATATGTATTAGCGGGCTGTTTTCCGCTACTCGACGTCTAAGTGCGCCTATTTGCGTGTTTAGGCTGTAGGCACTATTCATGCCAGCCTAGCTCCTGGAGGAAGCCTAGCAGACCCTTCACGTTGCCGGTGACTTCCTGCAGTGACCCCGGTGATCCAAGGTGTAGTGATCGGCGTAGGTATAATTTATAACTAGCGTTTCTCCCGTGATTTAGTCCGGTTGAACCCTTAGGTCTAGTAGTTGACTTATATTTTCTGGAATTATACACTCACTAAATTTTCTCAAAAACTCTACAAATTACATCATCCTATTCACAAACTTCCTCATATTATATTATACGATCCGTCAAGCCAATTTAGCGTGAAAGAGTCACACAGACAGTGACTTTTGTATTTATGTTGTTGTGTTTGTGTGGTTGATTATATATAATATTATTATACACCGTGGGCCCGAAAAACCCGAGGGATTTTAACAGGGTATTTCTGACGATAATACGAGTAAAAAATGTTATATGAACATAGGTTCAATTATGTACTTTAATTAAAATTATTTTTTAGAACAAAATAATTCAATTAAGCTTAGCACGGCCTTGTGAACAAGTCTTTAGTTAAGAGAGTGAGTAAGAGGAACCAATCTTTAGTAGAGAAACAGAGTAAGCGAACATGACACTTCACGAGTCGCTCCGATATCATACGATGCCCGAGTCAATGAGTGCAGTGTGGTTCATGTCATGTGACATGTTATTGTTTACTAGTTTGTGACAACAAATGTCATAACATGCTTGTATTGAACTGAATTAAATGAAAATATCTCAATTTGTTCATTCATAACCCACAAATTAAAAAAAAACTTTATTTTTGGTGTTTCTAGAAAAATACATTTCATTCTCTTCACCATAACCGGTAGAATAACCGTCTATGTGTATCCACGAAGGTGGAATGGTGCGGTACGCGACGAGTGGGAAATCTTCTCCGGTATTCAGCAACTGCTCTTTGCGAGTTGCCGTTACAAAACCCATAAATGAAATGGATGTCCGCTAAGTGAGCAGGAGGATAATTCGGCATAGCTATTTATTATTTATTACACTTTATTTGCAATACCGACTGTTCTAGCAAAAATAGGATTTAACACCGACCGTGATTTGATCTGACGTGACAATCAGTAATCATTTTTAACGTTGACATTTAGTAACATCTATTTCATGATATCGGCCAGTTATTATAGCATAGGTAAATACAAATAGTTTGCACTCTCGCAACTCGCGATTCCTATCGCGATAGAAACAATCTTAAGTTTTAGCGATAAGTGCGGAGTACTAATTGTGATTAAGTCAAGAAAAAGATATTATAATTACACGGCTATGCAGCAGTCTGTTACTCAACTCAGTTTTAAGTCGCATCTTCAATATCGGTAGAAATAACCATGATAATGAAACCTACTTGTAGTTGGATATCAAACTTAAATACTGCCAACTGGCCAGAAAGCATGCCATTAGTATGTCTGCGTTTAAAAATATTAAGTGGTTAAACATACTACGTCACATACTTAGGGTGTATTACACTTGAGATTTTTCTACTTATGATTTTTCTTAAATAACGATTATCTCAAAAACGGGTTGTTATAGGACTACATGTTATACTACTTTATATACTCCAATTAGGCTCTAAAATCGATGGTTAAAATCCCTCGGGTCATTCGGGCCCACGGTGTATAATAGGATAGGATTTGCATGTAAATAGGGTTAGTACCTAAGTCATAAAATTTAAATGCTAGAGTCTTACACATCCGCCTAGCATTCCTGCATTTTGCAAGCTAATAAGATTATTTCTCTATAAGATTTGAACTTTCCTTTGTATGAGAATACAAAAAGTATTTGAGTAGATATTGCCGCCGAAATATGATCAAATTTGTCTTATTGAAGATTTATAATAATATGTGATATTGCTGTTTAATTTCTATTGAAGTAAAAAGTGCTCGCTATTGAAGTTTTGGAGTAGGTATAAAAATCCATTTTTTTTTCATTTAAACAACTCGAGTACTTAATGCGGGAAAGTTAAAATTAGTATTATTACGTCCTCAAGTGGAGGAGAGACCGGGGCAGGTGAGGTTAAGGCACGTTTTATAAACTTCTTGTAAAATCAATCGTCATGTAGTTCTAATTTGATTTCATACGAGTCAAAACATTTTCCCTTAAAAAAAAAAAGAATTTATTTACCAGCGCAGAGGCCGATAAATGATAGGTATTTAAAACATAAGATGTCCACTTTTTGTTTTATTCTAATAGCACAAAGCTGTACCTAACCATTTAATTTAATTTAAAAGATGCTTGATTAGCACCTACAAATCACAAATTAGCCGCAGGATGTTTTGCAAATATTAACCACACCTCATTTATGACATTAGTGTTAATGTAGATGATACATCACAAATTTAAATAACATCAAGGCTTATGTCCATTTATTAATAATCGATATATATCGATATATATTTATCGTCGATTGAGGCGTGAGATTAAATAATGATCCAGATATAATAATGTTACAACTAGCCTCCGCTAAAGGGGCCGGTCTGAAAATCAGCGCTGGGTGCATGCTGCCATGTGTTTCGCTGAGAGCATTCGCTGAGATTGGTACCCATTGCCGGGACGTAGCTGGTTTATTTTATTTCCAATTTTTTTGATCTTGTACCGAATTTGATTGATAGTGAATGCAACTAAGTATGTAATTATGTGGTAATAATGTTGTGGCAATAAATGTTTTTTTTTTTTTTTTTACAAAAGATCTACAGACCCCATCTTATTTTTATCTTAAGAGTTCAGTTCGGCTTTGAAATTATTCAAAAGATATTAAACGCCTAGTTATATCATTTAATAATCGTATAATAGCTTCATCACAACCAGAACAATAAAACAACTTTATTTTAGTGCGTGATTCTGAATAAAACAAGGCGTCGTAAAATTTATATCGATCTTCAAATCATTCCATTAACCACAAAACGTATGGAATTCTGGTTTGGTTTTTCCGTTAATAGAAAATAACGATAAAGGGTTATTCATTATTGGAGCTTGTCAACCGTCTCAATTTTCGTGATCACATTGAATGTGCTGCTGAATTGACAGACGTTGGGCCAAGCAGCCATAAAGCCGCCAAGGAATAATAATAATTTTAACTTGAATTAAAACTTCAAGTGGAAAATATTTGCAGAGGTCTTTATATCACATGTTATTTATTTTGATATCAGATGTTAAATAAAATGACAAGTGTGAAGTAGATTTTAATTTTATACTTAATTTTATTGATTTTGATATTTTAACTATTTTCTTGTACATTTGATTTATTTTTCCTATTTTTGTTTGAATTTGACTTAGATTTTAAGTATATTCTTGTTTTGCTTTTAATTATTATTATTGAATTGAACCTTAATTTGACATTTTAAGTTCTATTTTTTATTTTGGCTGACAATTTCTTGTAATAAGATTTATTTTTGTATACTTTTGACGATCCTTTTGTGAATTTCTTGTAATTAACTGACATGTATTTATAATGTATTTTTGCAAAGGGTAATAAATAAACCTATCTATCTATCTATCTATCATATGGTTCAAATTTATTTTTCTGCTCTTGTTTTTGTTCCAAAAATGATATAGTAAATATTTTCGTATGGAACGTAAGTACCTAGTGGCGTTTTTATTTTTCTTTAGTTAAATACGGGAACTATATTTTCTGTCACCTAAGTTTAAATGTGTCACTAGTTGACAATAGCCTAATTATATTATCTGTACCTAAAAATATATTAGTCATCATATTAATCAAAGCTGTCTCTAAGTATGAGTCATCAGAATAATGTAAACTTGTATCTCAAAATTATACTTTGATCATCAAAATTCAATCACCAAAATAATAGATCTCACCTAATAAATATAGATCAGTACCTTAATACAAGTAAGTGTAAACTATAGCCCACAGATAGGTACTTTGATTATTACTTGTCAATTTACTTTGCTGTTCATTACTGGCAATTGTAATTTTGTTAGAAAGTTAACAAAGTCTGAATTTCAGGTTATTAATAATAAGTTTTTTTTTATTCATGTCACGGTTAAGTTACAGAATACGTAACTTTAACCTACATTAAAAAAACCTGGCTGCCGGTGACACTCTATATGATGAAAAATAATGTATTAATGTTATTCACTTACCTTGGTCACAATTTGGCCAAAAGTTTGCGAAGTTCGAATTCCTCGTCATAATAATTCATTCAAAAACATACGTTACTTCCTAAAAATTGCTTGTTTACATGCTGAGATATATGGTGCATAGGAGAAATTCGTGTCTGTACTCCTGTCCAGTGGTGGTGTAGCGGTATAGCACGTGGCACGGAATGCCGAGGACCTGGGTTCAATTTCCAGCGCTGCTCTATTTTTCTGGTTTTTCTGTGCATCATGTTTCAGTTTGTATTTTCGATATGGGTTTTACCGTTTTTATGACCGTAAATGTAAAAAAAAATTTAGTTGAAATAAAAAATACAAAAAACTCCAAAAACCAACCTTAAAATTTCCCTATTTAAGTGAAATTTTCCAAAATTAGTTAGTGACATAGCAACTTACTTCAACAATGAGTAGTTACTTACCAAGTATTAGAATACGATGTAATTACAAGCTTTTAATTTAAGTTAACTTTTTTCTGAACTTGTTTATGTTTAGGTATGCAAAGATCTCCCATTACTCTTTTCCAAGGAAATAATTTTTAAGCAAAATTTAAGATAGTAAACCGCAGGATAATAAGAAAAAAATTTTTTTTTTTAAACTACATTTTAAACATAATTAATCTACGTGTTTTGAATATTAGGTACAGGATAAGCACTCAAGGAACAATTTTTTTGATGATTTTCTTTTTCAATTATTTAAAATAAACAAACTGGCTTTATGCAAATTTCAAGATATCTAATATCCAGTGTTAGCAGAATCCTGTTCCTAAACAAAATGTACGAAGTGTGGTCATTTTAGATCGGATACTGACAAAGACAATGAATGCGAAATATTTCAGCAGGTTCAGTAGGTACCTATTGGGTTAGTTTGACTGCCTCTAGCATTGGCTAATTAGGGGCTTGACGTCTCTCGCTATTAAAATAAAATAAAATAAAAAATAAAAAATGTCAGCTTGTGCTGGGCTCATTAGCTCAGCGCTGATTTTCAGAAAGGACCCTGTGGTGGTTGATCGCAGCCCCTGCTTGAACATACTACGAGTACAGTAACTACACAAATATAGCAACCAAAAGAAAAGAAATTACAACAGCTACTTAACTAAAGTTGTGTATGTGAGTGTGTGTGTGCATGCATGTGTGTGTGTGTGTGTGTGTGTGTGTGTGTGTGTGTGTGTGTGTGTGTGTGTGTGTGTGTGCGTGCGTGCGCGTGTGTGTGTGTGCGTGTGTGTGTGCGTGCATGTGTGTTTGTGCGTGCGTGTGTGCTTGTGTATAAACATTTATTTTTTCATCAAAGGTTATTTTGTTTTTCGAGCAGATGGTTGCGAACTAGTTTTTTAAATCTTAACAGTGGCATAGGTATTCTAAATGGTGGTGGGAGATCATTCCAAATTTTACTGGCAGCAAATTTAAACCCTCCTCTGAAAAAAATGGTCTTGTGTTGAGGTACAACAAGATCAGTTGCCCTGTGAGTTCTGAGTGGTTTTGCGCGCGCGTCTTTTACCCACTTAAGTTTGTCATAAAGGTACTGCGGCTTGCCAAATTCAATCACCTTACGAACTGTAAAAGCCAGATGCAGCTGTCTTCGACTAGCCATGTTTAGGAGTCTCCTATCTAGTAGATGTGGTGTAATATGGTCTCGCTTAGGTATGTTGTAACAGAAGCGCACACAGGCGTTCTGTACACGCTGTATGGATTTCTTTGTCACATCTAGAAGCCTGGGTCCATATACAATATCCCCATAGTGGAACTGAGAAAGAACAAGTGACTCAGTTAAAATTTCCCTGATCTTCACTGACAAGTAATTGCGGATGCCATATAATACTTTCAAACGGTAAAACGCATTTTTAATTTTTGTATTTATGTGCTTTACATAACGCATTTCACCGTCCAGATACAAGCCGAGGTTCTTGGCGTTTTCCACCTGCGAAATAGAGTTTGTACCTATCCGCAGAGACGGATGCTGTTCTATTATTCTTGCTCGTTGCCACTTGTTTCCCATTACCATAAACTGTGATTTTGCTGGATTCAGGTGCAGGTTGTTCTTTAATGACCAGTCAGCGATTATCTCAAGGTCCTCGTTAATTTTGGCAAGTGAGGGTATCAATTCGTTTGGTGTAAAAGAGTAATAAAGTTGGGTATCGTCAGCATACAGATGTGTATTACAGTATTTTAACTTTGCCACAAGGTCTGCGGTGTATATTATAAAAAATAATGGGCTTAAAATGGACCCCTGTGGCGTACCCCTACATATCTTTTGAACCTGTATATTTTGAACCTGTGTATATTTGACCTTGAAGGTCAGCGCCAGAAAAATTGTTTTACTATACCCTATCTTATTGTTTTTTATTGTATACCTTTTTTTTGTACATCACTGTTGGCTACTAATTGTCGGGTTATCGCGTGTTGTCAGTGTACTCAAATCTAGACATTGGAACTTTTCTATTTTTAATTTTATTTCGTTTTGTTTTTTTTTTTCTATTTTCTAAAATCTTTGCAGTACACACTGTCAGTGTCGAATTACTTTAATATAATTCTCAGTGAGAGCTGTCGAGGAGGTAGATGAATGTGATTTATAAGAATTTAGAACATAAGAACGATTACATCTATTTCTGTTCTGTTTGTTATTTCTGTTTTGATTGTACATCTATTTCTGTTTGTTCTCCAAATAAAACTATAAAACACCCCAGTAAAGGTTTGCATTGGAATTTTCATTAATACTTTGACGCGGTACACTTTGAACATCGATCAATGTAGGGAAATCAATCAAGGTATGGAAAGATTTGATTGATTTGATAAAAAGATCTTAATAAAAATAATCCTGAAAACATATGCAGGAAAAATGGATTTCTCGTAATTTCCGCGGCATAGTACGAGTAGGTGCTGCAACGAAGACAAAACCGCGTGCATAAGGTAGTCGTACATAAACGGGTTTAGCCTTCGAAATGCTCTATCTTGCATTAAGAATACGCTATTTGCATCGTTTTTAACATTATAATAATTTATCAGAGTACGAATAAATTTTCATGAGCTTGACCCACCTTATTTCTTTATTTATAAAAAGAGTGACTTCATTTTGTTACCTCATCCGGTTCGAATCCTGGTATTTTACTGGCGTAAGTACATTTTGCGTGGATAGTTTAGTATTTATAAGTAGGTACTATTTAGTGCGATATACCTACGAAATTTCACAGTTTTGTTTTTTGACTGTGATGAAAACATCAATAATAGAAGAAAAAAATAGTGTTCCAATATTATTTTTAACAATCATATTTAAAATCAGCCGAGTTTCCCGTATACCGTACACCTAAGAATTATATTATTAATTTAATTTACTTGCTATTTAGTGTAAGTGTGGCAGTCACACAACAAGAGAATTGATAAGGGTTCCCTTCTATCCTACTGAGGTACAGAACTCTAGAGACAAAGTCACTATCACATTACGCCTGACAGGTACATATGAGTTTTAGGAACCATCTAGTGCTATTGAACTCGCTTTTTTTAAGTTACTAATTTGCAAACAGGATGTGGACTCTAACGAAAACTACCCATCACACTCGGCAAGGTATTTTTGTTAGTCATAAATCACGCTTTTAACGTTATTGTATCAAAACAACACACATTTTGCTGATTATCATAAAATAGCCATGAATCTACTTGTGGAAATATCGACCTTGGTGACAGCGAGACGGAGATAAATTTTTCGATTCCATCATCTACTTTGGTGAATTTGGTAGGAACTAGTATTATGATGATGATAATTAATTAATAGTTTAAATATGGCTCTCAAACTTTACGGTACGTTTAAAAATATAGCTAACATAATTTAAATACGTCAAATGGGTGATCATGTTACTCATTATTTAGGGGTCAGTTGTATTTTATATTCTTGTTTAACGAGTAAAATTTTGTAACATAGTATAAGTAGAATATTTTAAAATAAAGTGCTATGATGCGCAGAAAGTTAAAGTGTAAAATGTCTTATGCCTAGTCTTAAGTGTTTACTGATTTATAAATAAACGAAACACAACAAATGGTCAATCTTACTAACAAAGAAAATAGAAAACGTCAGGTTAACGCTCGAAATTTTACAATTTAAACTTAATGTTTTTGTAGTAAGTATACTAAACTTTAGCCTACTAAAAACATCTTATAGGGGCATCGCCCTTACACGCGAAACTCTGCGAATTTTCCGGGAAATGTAAGATTTTGATGATGTTTTGAATTAAAAAAGATAATAAGTAAAGTGCTGTAGGTTACTTATACACTTTTGCCCGCGACTTCGTCTGCTGAGAATCTTCCAAATAATTCGATCCTAAGGTCCTTCCAAGGATCTCAAACAATCTCCATGCCAATGCTATCTAAATCGGTCTTCTTTCAAAATGTATCCACTTGCTATTGTGGCGCTATCTATGTAACACTTTCGACGGACACTTATGCATACACGGAGATTGTCCACCTTTATGGATGGTTTGCACCGCGAACGGAGCGGACTCATTAATGACTTAGTTTAATTAACATCGATAAATTTTATAGAGATTCGTTGTAACTCGTAAGTACTTTTATGTAGCCGATTGTTGTACATTAAACTGAGTCCATACGGAGTCCGCTCGGCTCGCGGTATAAATTGGGCCTTAGACTCCACACTCCATACAAAGTAATTTCCTAATTTCACAAAGAGTTAACAGTAATTAATCGTTTTGCTTGCGAAATGTCATAAGGTTACGTGATATTTTTTTTATTAATTGTCTGTAGTAGCGAGTGAATAAATCAGCCGGACAGGTAACACAAGTTTGAGAAACGCTGTGCTAATGTATAAACAGCAAGCTACACATAGCAAATGAGACGGAGTGGACAAGAAGATCGTCTATTTAAAATAAGATATAAGATAAAATGGTATAAATAGGCTTTCGTCGTTCCAATGGCACATTCAGTTGGATAAACCCCAAGGGAGATAACGAAAATGCGCGGATTTTTCGTAAGTGTTTTTTGTGATTTAGTTCAGTTTGAGAAAGATTTTAACTTGGAAATAGTAGTTTATGCTAATTACAAGAGTACTAACATCAAATTTATTCTAGGTGGTTTGCCTGTGCGTGGGCGCAGCCCTCGCGGCTGATTTCCCGGCGAAGTAAGTCAATTGAGAAATTGATAAAAATGTTCAACATGACGATTAGAGCAGAGTTCTAAGTTTTCTTTTATTCTAGGCCCACACCTTTCGCGTTTAACTCGAATGCCCGCCGTTACAACTCCGGCGTGAGTGCCTCGGCGTTCGCCTCCACCAACGGCGCGTACAACGGCGCTTACAATGCCAACCGTGCCTATAACTCTGGTGCTTTCAACGGCCGGTACAACGCTGGATCATACGACGCCTCCGGCCGGTACAAGGGTGGCAGTAGCGACGGCTCGGGTCGTTACAACCCCGCTGCAGACAACTCTGGACGTTACGTTCCTGATGACGCTGGCAAATACAAGTAAGAACTGAGGATTTAAATTATAATATTCTACTATTTTTTTTTCATTTACTTTGAAATAAAAAGTATTATTAACTATGTTCCTTAGCACTTTGCTCTTCCGCGGAATTAAAGCGTTTTCTAGGTATCATGTAAGTTATGTGTAAAGTTATGAAAAAATTAGAAAGAATCTGTCCAATTTTTTTGATAGAGATAGTTGTAAAATTATACCGTGCGTTTATGTATGTATATGTTCGTTAGCAATTATAACGCTCTTCTGATCGTACCTCCTATCGTATGTCCAACGTAGTTTCTTACGCGTAAATTATGGTTGATGATTGTAGTTTTCACAATTCGTATTCTTAAATTTACAAGCGAAATAAAAATCCTTTCCGATGAACATTAACTATATTTAAATGATAATAATGCATTTTGAAATGTCAACGAGGAGTTTTTAAATTACACAATGAATAATAAAATACTCGATACATACCTACGCCGTTGCGAGGTAACCCTTTGTTGGTTTAAAATATTTAAACTTCATTGGACATGTCAACGCAAAATTTACTGCTGCTGCAAAAATTGCATACGTCATATATATATTTTTATACATTACAACAATGAGATTTTTAAGTAAAATGTTTATTAAAAAAAAAAAAGTTTTTCGACTTTCCTTAAGCTTAAAAGCTCAAACTTGCTTTGGGCTTTGGTTTGGGGTTTAATTTTTTTTTCACTTTTAAATTTTTTGTTACTAAAAATTTTTTGTTTCCGTAGCGGTGATCGAGGTGACCGTGGCGCTGCCGGTGGCTTCTACTCCGGAAGCAGCGACCGTGGCGGCCCAGGAGGCTTCTACTCTGGCTCCAGTGACAACGGAGACCGCGGAGGCCCCGGCGGCCAGTACACCGGTGACAACGACAAATACAGACCCGACGCCAACGCTGGATTGTAAGTTTCACGAGTTTTATGCCATGCTACCAGACTGTTCGTCTGAAAAACTGTATAAGCTTTCTGTGACCGTGCGTTCGAAAAAAGTTTTATTAAGTTTTAATCACTATGCAGCCAATCCAATAATATTACGAGTACATCTACCTGAAAACTGCAAGAATAACGATTGAATTACTTATGTTGCTGGAACTCAAAGTTATAATGATGGATTTTGTTTTATTGTAGCGGTTCCGGTGGCAGCGGTGCTGGTGGTAGCGGTGCCTCCGCCTCAGCTTCGGCATCTTCAGGAAGCGGTTTTGGCGGCAGTTCTGGCTTGAACTCCGGCGCTGGTCTCGGTTCTGGTGCTGGTTTCAGCTCCGGCAGTGGCGCTAGGGTCGGCAGCGGTCTCAGCAGCGGCAAAGGAAACGCGTACGCCAGCGCTAGCGCAGGCAAGAACAACTACGGAGACTACGAATACAAACACGGTATCATCCGCCAAGAAGAAGACATTAAGTCTGATGGATACCATTACTTGTACGAAACCGAGAACAAAATTCTCGCAGAAGAGGCCGGTGCCGTCGAGAAAATCGACGCTGAAAACGATGGCTTGAAGGTTAAGGGATTCTATGAATTCGTTGCCCCTGATGGCATCACCTACAGAGTTGACTACACCGCTGATGAGAACGGCTTCGTTCCTTCAGGAGCGCACATCCCCAAGTAATTCTAGTCTACTAGAATCTAGTCGCTAGATGAGTCTAATAATAATAATAAACTAATCAGTTTACGAAATGTTAAAAGAACAATTATTTGTGTAAAATCTTAAACAAAGTATTTGCTTTTGTTAGACTGGACAAGTCTTTGCCAAACTACGAAATCGAAGTGTGTAAAGGAATGTTAATATTTAATAGTGGGCAGCGATCTTGGCAAACTGAAAAGACTTGGTACTCTTCTTTGGCGACAGCAGTGGAAGTGAACCAGCTATGAATAAAGATTGCGACTATTATGATTTCATTTTATTCTTCCCTTTTCTCAGCAACTAAAATACTGATAATTGAAAATTGGTCACGATTAAGACACACTTAGATTGAACGCTAAAGTGCTTTAGACAGAGAATTCTTTGAGCTAAATCATAATTATGAGAAATTGTTGGCACAGACGGGGCACTTCTAGAAACCTGTAGGTCATAAGGTAATTCCCAAAAATAAAATAAATAAAAACGTTAGCCAATTTTACCTTATTCCACTTTTTACTGAGTAGGTACCTATAAAGTCTATCATTTTTATGTACCTACTATCCATCAGCCAAATATGTGATCTTCCAGCCAAATATGTCATAAAACAACAATGCCAACAGAAGTGTCTGTCAACTTGAAAGTTCGACTTTAGTGACATAATGGTTTCAAATGTCCCATAATATTTTTTATTTACTTATTTATTTTTTATAAATTTGTGATACACGGGTAAAATACATTGATTGATATTTATATTTAGTGATAGGTACATTGATTGGTATTTATTTTACTTATAGTCATTTTATAAGAATTTGTTTAAAAATTTATAGACCACTTATTTGGCTGATGGTATATTGTGATGAACATGTTTATTTTCACTAGTAAATCATCATCATTATCCCAGCCTATATACGTCCCACTGCTGGGCACCGGCCTCCTCTCAGAACGAGAGGGCTTGGGCCGTAGTTCCCACGCGGGCCCAGCGCGTATTGAATCTCTTCGCAGGTTTGTGCACCCTTCACGATGTTTTCCTTCACTATAAAGCTAATGGTAAATTTCAAATGTAATTCCGCACATGAATTTTGAAAAACTCAGAGGTGCGAGCCGGGGATTGAGCCCACGATCCCCTGCTTGAGAGGCGCTAGGTCAAACCACTAACTAGGCCACCACGACTAAGGGCCTGTTGTTTGATCATTAGTTAAACTAACTAATAGTTAAACAAAGGGCCCTTATTAGTTGAAAGAAGAAAAAGATGGAAGTAAGTCATACATGTCTGATAGATAACATAATTTTTTTGTATAATACAAATAATACCACACACAAACACACACACACACACACACACACACACACACACACACACACACACATACTTATTGTTAAAGAATCTATGTTATATATTTACAAGAATTTTAATTGTCCGAATGTATGTTGACTTTGTACATATTTGCAATCTCATCCAGTCTCGATTAATGTATACCAAATTTTAACTTACCTAATCCAAAAACTGACAGGTGGGTTAATTCCGACTTCCATTCCAAGATTCGACCCACACAGTCGAAAATAAACATAAATAGTTAAATAAAAACCTTAGAAAAAGCATTATTGCTATGTAATACTTTTCTGTCGATTGTACATTAACTGGACACAAAGGCTGTTTATTTTTGTCCAGATGCAGATAAGGCAGTGTCACGGCACGGCACATATCCTCTTTTGACCCACATCTCACAAGGACGCGTCGCTCTCAGTCGCATAAGAACTACTTTTTATGAGAGGCTTCAACCGAAGATGGCGATAAACTTACTAGCTGTGCCTTGCGGTTTCACTCGGCGATTAATCTACCAGATCCTTGCCCAAAATAGACATGCCATGTAACTAAATATACTGCACGATATGACAGGAAAAAAAAACGGCCAGCAATCTTTTGGCACCCTTGTAGTTCAGTACAATTAGATCAAAATTTGGCAAAATTAAAGCAAGAGGTTTATCTATTAGGATATGTAGGTTATAGAGAAAAAATAAATTTTACCCACTCTCCCCCCCCCCTCCGGGGGGAGCGTCACCCCCCCGCGCCCCCGAATATGTCCCGGATCGCGGTATTTTCCATTATAAAAGAAAACCGTACACGATACATAAAAAGTGTGTAAGAACGAAATAATCCTTGATAAATTTACTATAAACCTTTCATACATTTAAAAGCGATATCACTTATAGTTCCAGCGCAATATGATACCAAATACTAACTTTTTTTATAATTAATCTATTTTTTCGGCTAAAAGGTTAGTTTTCTCAAATACTTCATATTTTACCGCCAAGATATGTATGACAGAAGTAAAGAATAGAATATTTTCTTTATAAAAAGGTATAATTAATTTCTAAAATCTTTCATTTACCATTGCTATGCTATTTTTTGAATTTAGTTCATTTGGCCATTCAGCGAAATATAAATGTTCATACTGGTTAAATGGTGTTACTTTAAATACCATTAGATTCTCATATGTTTTCCTATAAGCTATAGGTATGGACCTATTTTCTGTATTTAAAAAAAAAATTTAGGCCCTGCTGGGCTTTTAGGAGATAGGGGCGGGGCAATGGTTAATTTTCACCTATTTTCTTAAATAACTTCAAAACGGATTAATTTAAAATAATGAAAAATATATATTTGAGATTTTCATAATGTACCCTTTCATTTGATATGTCACATGATATAGTTTCTACATTTTTTTTCTAATTTAACTCCCCCCATCCCCCCAAACTGGCCCCCGTGTTTAAAATTAATTAATTTACTTTACACGTCCGTGTTTGGGTCATCAATTTACATAGGTGAACTAAATTTGAATTCAATCGGTCTAGCAGTTTCGGATCAAATTGGCTATGACAGACGGACGGTTTAGGTATATTTATACCTTAGGCTGCAATTTATTCTTAAAGTACTAATAATTCTCAAGAAAACTTAACCATTATAGTTTTCTTTGCAAGTTTGATATACTTACTATCGTCCTGATTTTTTTTTAATTTTTTCTACCCACTGGTTTAGATTTTAGAGGGGGGGACGCCCGATTTTAATGAAAATTTGCGCTTTAAAGTTTAATATTTTGCAAATGAATCACTGAATGGAAAAATTCTTTTAGCAACCCCCTAATGATTTTAAAAAACCTATCCAACGATACCCCACACTACAAGCTTGGATGAGAAAAAAAAAAACACCCCCACTTTACGTCTATGGGAGGTACTAAAAAAAATTTTTTTTTTTTATTTTTTATTACACTGTTTTGTCGGCATAGTTTACATATATATTCGTGCAAAATTACAGCTTTCTAGCATTGATAGTCTCTGAGCAAAGCCGAGAACGGACAGACAGACAGACAGACAGACATGGCGCAACTATGAGGGTTCCGCTTTTGCCATTTTGGCTACGGAACCCTAAAAAATGTGTAATATTTTATTATAATCTTACTTACGGACTAAATAGTTTTTTTTTTGGTACTTTTTCCTAAGTTAATGTCGCAGTAGCTGATTATGGTGAATTTTCAAAATAGCATAGCAGCGTCAAATGAATGAGTTTAGAAATGAATTATACCTTTTTATAAAGAAGATATCCTGTTCTTTACTTTAGTCATACATATCTTGGCGGTAAAGTGTGAAATAATTGAAAAAACTAAACAATTAACAAAAAAAACTGGATAAATTATTAAAAATGTTCGTATTTGGTGCCAGATTGCGCTGAAACTGTAAGTGGTATCGCTTTTGTATGTATGAAAGGTTTATAGTAAATTTATCTAGGATTATTTCGTTCCTACACACTTTTTATGTATCGTGTACGGTTTTCTTTTATAATGGAAAATACCGCGATCCGGGACATATTCGTGGGCGCGGGGGGGTGACGCTCCCCCCGGAGGGGGGGGGAGAGTGGGTAAAATTTATTTTTTCTCCATAACCTACATATCCTGATAGATAAACCTCTTGCTTTAATTTTGCCAATTTTTCCATACATTGCAATCTAATTTTCTTCAACTATTGGTCAAGACAATAATATTTCGTATAGCCGGACACCATATTGTATTGGATGAAGAAAAATATTTTCTTGGGCTAAAACTATTATCTTACTTAAAAAAAACAATTACGTGGATTTAAACAATATTCCTGAAACTATGAATATTCTTGGTCAAATAATTCTTTTTTCCGTGCAGTAAAACCCATGTTTTTTTTTTATTCGACTTGAAGGCAAACGAGCAAGTGGGTCTCCTGGTGGTAAGAGATCACCACCGCCATAAACACCAGGGGTATTGCAGATGCGTGGCCAACCTAGAGGACTAAGTTGGAATACCTCAAGTGCCAGTAATTTCACCGGCTGTCTTACTCTCCGCGCCGAAACACAACAGTGCAAGCACTTATAGATTAGATTAGCGAGCAAGATGGTGATGTTGACCCAATCGTCATTTATACCAAACATAATACATATTAGGTAAATATTACTTGATATATACAGCGTGTATTTTTAATTCTACCTCAAACTTTAAGGGTAGTTAGTGAAGGCCCTAATAGTTCTTGTACGCATTACATTGCTGCTCGAAAATATAAAAAAATGATTACGCTCTGGTAGTTAATTTGAAATTAAAAATTTGTTTTGATGTCGGTTCACAGCACCTTAATCTTTGTCTAGTTACAGTTTGAGGTAATATCACAGAATAAGTAATAGTACTACCGTAATATGAATATCAAAATACCGTAAATGGTAATATCAAAAATTACACGCTGTATATTATTAGAAAAATATTACTTGATATATTATACTTAATATATGTACGGAGCAAAAATAAACTGAAAGTGTTTGGAAACTGTTAAG
Organism: Choristoneura rosaceana; assembly: GCA_037349165.1. Lineage (NCBI taxonomy): Eukaryota > Metazoa > Arthropoda > Insecta > Lepidoptera > Tortricidae > Choristoneura > Choristoneura rosaceana. Next base: position 10,642,336 of record JAZBNJ010000019.1, read on the forward strand.
AAGCCTCATAATATAGGCTACTTATTTATAATCTCAAGTTTGTCTTAGTTAGACACCTATCAACAGTAACTCATGCTGTGATGTTAACATACCTACTTATATCTTGTTACCAAGTAATAGGTACAAATAAAATTTGACCATTATTATTTTTTAATTGAGCGACTAATTTTCCCTCAATGTCTTTAAAGTCCGGGTACGGGATCGGGGAGTACCCAATTGCATAGAAATAAAGCTGACTAATTAATTTTTGGAAAATACTAACCTAAATATAATTTTAAGAAAAAGATCGGGGCAGATGCACGTGTGGTATACGTGATCAGTGTGACGAAATTCCGCATGTCAGTTGTAATTTATAGTTGGCATTTGCCGTGAGGTGTGGACACAACATGATTTTTGTCTAGATTTTGGTCATGATATAATATGCCTAGTGACGAAAATCACTAAATCTCAGAGGTAGGGGATCGAATTTTCTAGTTATTTTCTTTATAGCATAAATAACGTAATTCACTAATGCGTTTCTAAATTTAAACTACTAAAATTGCATTGTATAAGTATATTGCGGAGAAGCGAGCAATATGGATCTCCGCAAAGCAACGTTAGAATCAATTTTGTATATGTTTGTTAAAGCTGGACCTAATCATCCTTGTATTTATCAGCAGATACTTGCTCAACATTTTTCAGAAGTTACAGTTCCCCCTCTCTACTACTTGACTCCTTAACTAAATAAAATTAAACGATTTGCAATTTATGTAGGTACAGCCACCTGTCTATTGAGATTTGAGATCAATAGGTACACGTACAGTCAATTGCAAATAAAACTAATCTCCGCTTTATTAAACTAATTTTTAGTTAAAATCAGCTGTTACTTTCCACAGTTACTACAACTGATTTCATGAAAAGAATAAATTTATAAATTTCATGCTCATAACAAATATTCTTATACTAGCTTTTGACTGCGGCTTCGCCCGCGTGTAATTCGGTTATCACGCGCTTTTTTACCCCTTTAGAGGGAAATTTTATCCATTTCACCTACACAGATATTTTTTAATTGTAATCGAGAACTTGTACACCTATTTTCATACTTCTAAGTCCAGAAATTAGAAAATTTCCATACAAACTTTACCCCCATTTTACCCCTTTAGGGGAAAATTTTATCCATTTCACCTACACAGATAATTTTTAATGGTAATCGAGAATTTATACACCTATTTTCATACTTCTAAGTCCAAAAATGAGAAAGTTCCATATAAGCTTCACCCCCCCATTTCACCCCCTTAGGGGATGAATTTCTAAAAATCCTTTCTTAGTGCTCACTTACATCATAAAAAGAACCTCTGTACCAAATTTCAAGTTTCTAGGCCCAGCGGTTTGGGCTGTGCGTTGATATATAACCCAGTGAGTCAGGTTTGCCTTTTATATATATAGATAAAATATTATAATAGATAACTCTTTGTTGTACACAAGCAGCATGGTACCAAAGATGCTGGCAGCATTTCCCCGCTGGATTGAAAACATTTTATTTCTCTCTTCTCTCTCTCTCTTCAAAGATTTATCAAAGAGACTCAGAGATACCACAAGAGACCGAAGAGCTGGCAATTTCCTCGCTCAACGCATCAGTCTTACGATCCAGCAGGGAAATGCTGCCATCATCTTTGGTACCATGCTGCAGGGTCCATTTTTAGATGTATTGTAGTTTTAGTTTATTTACTCGTATGCATAATCTCTTTTGCGAATAAATTATCTTGTATGGGTACACCTATCTATATCCTTTATATTTCCATTTTCTACTATGAACCACCTGGATTATTTTGAAAAAAATATATATTCTAGGCCTTTATATAAGCAATTACTGGTGTCGCTCTTCTAGAAAGCAAGAAAAAAAAATACTGAAGTTTTATTTCCTACATTTATGCAAGTTTTTTTTTTGGAAAAATAAAATATTATTTAAAGAATATTTGAGTCTCTAGACATAAATTACTGTACTAAAAGACTACGTAGCTCGCTTTAGACAATGAGGAAAAAAAACATATTTGTAAAAAGTAAAAAAAAACATTTCTCAGAAAATAACAATGATAGGAAGCTGAAACTTACAGGAAATAATACTTGTCATGAGGGCTCTTATTAATTAGAGTGAACGTTTGGTGAAAGGGCCGCTTTCCCATGCAAACACGGCTACGCTCTTTATTCGTTAGGTTTCATGAAATCAGTTGTAGTAATTGTGGAAAGTAACAGTCAATTTTAACTAAAAATTAGTACCTATAATAAGCCGCATAGAAAAATAACCTTCCCCTTACGGTCAAATAACAGCGCAGATTATTTTTCTTTGCAATTGACTGTACGTGTGTTGATTTCAATACAGGTGGCTGTACATACCTACATAAATTGCAATTCATTTAATTTTATTTAGTTAACGAGTCAAGTAGTAGGGAGGAGAACTGTAACTTCTGAAAATTTTTGTAAGTATCTGCTGAAAAATACAAGGATGTTTAGTTCTAGCTTTGATAAAGATGTAAAAAATTGATTCTCTCAGACGTTGCTTTGCGGAGATCCATATTGCTTGCTTCTCAGCAATATACTCATACAATGCACTTTTAGTAGTTTAAAGTTAGAAACGCATTAGTGAATTAGATTATTTATGCTATGAACAAAACTAGAATAATATTCTTATGTTTTTATTATTTAGATAACAATATATAATTTATTAATAATAAGTTGCCGTTGAACGCCTCTGTTGAGGACACATGAACATAGTCATGGCATCGGTATTTGAAACCGATTCAGGGAATTCCATATCGTGTCATCGAGTGGCGTCAGGAATCCGCGTGAATCTTAATAAAATTAGGTCTCAGGAATGCAGAAGGTACATTGTTGCTCTCACCGCGGTGGCATCTTTATGCAAGTCGACCTGCGAAGTAAGTCCACGCTCACCCCATTCAAGAGTAACCGTACTCAAGTAAGTCGGTCGTCTCGTCTTGAAATCATTTTGTGAATTACAAGTATTGAAAAAAAAAAAACAGTTCAGTTAACCCTGTGCCTCGAGTGATTTAAGTATTGATTAATGATACATTAAAAGAGTTGCGACACAGACCTAATGCCTTAACCTATGCTAATACCACTGCCTGACCTCGTAACGTCTTGTCAGAAGTCTGTTCCAATTTTCGGTACGTTTTGATGATAAATTTTAATCAAGATAAAGCATCTAAATGTTAATCAAATTACAATGAAAACTTATACGATGTTCGGGAAATTAAAGATCAAACTCATTAAAATATTTATTTTTGCTTATGACGTAATGGCCAGTCCAGTTTCAGATTTAAAGCAAAATCTGCGGAGTAAACAGCCTCACGCGTGCAGGATCAACTCAGGATAAAGCCGAATTCGGGTGTAAATAGTGATTTATTACGTGAAAATAAAAGATGATGCAACACGTTAAATGCGTAAGTAACATTGAACAATTAACTTAACTAAAAAACTTGATTAATTTAGAAGAGTGTTAGTTTGTGTAAAGTTGAATAAGTGCAATGTTAAGTGGTGTATAAATATTCAAAGACGTTGTGGTCGTTTTGAATAATGACAGTTTGAATTTACTTGAAGTCAGCTAGTTTTTATTGTGTTTTGACGAAATATTTTTCAGTATTTCGCGAAAGACACCACATTGCGTCAGAACGAGAGTTGTGGAGGTCAAGAGGGGAGGCCTTTGCCCAGCAGTGGGACACTATACAGGCTACTTAAAAAAAAAAAAAAAATTTCGCGAAAGAAACATTTAATTTTACACTTATCTAAGTTGTTTTCGTAACGTTTAATCAAGTGCACTTATATTTAATCATTGTTAATATACTATTTTTAACAAAAGTTACATTTTGTCATTTAATTAGATACGAAACGATGGCATTCCAGTCAGTTCGATACAGTTTTAATGATATTATAAATACTGGTGAAAAACAGGATCTTGTAACAACGAGCTATGTTTTCAATTCCAGGTTTTTCTTTTCTCTATTTTATCTGCGATTGGGAGCACGTCATTAAAATTTGATGACGGCAAGTACAACCCCAAAAAGTATCGTGTCTATGATGACGGACGGTATTATAGGCCTTCAGGAGAAGGTAAATACATAAGAGGAGATGAAGGCAAATACACGTACATATACAAACAGGGTTTATACCCAGACGATGACGGAGATTATAGATATATCCACCAGGTCGGACCCAATGGAGGCTTTGGTGGTAATGGCGGATTTGGGGGAAATGGTGGATTTGGAGGAAATGGAGGATTTGGTGGAAATGGTGGGTTTGGCGGGAATGGTGGATTTGGAGGAAATGGAGGATTTGGTGGAAATGGTGGATATGGTGGTAACGGAAAAGGCGATGGAAATGGTGGAGGTGATGGCGAAGGGAGAGGAGGAGGGAGTGGGGTTGGGAACAGGGATGACAACGGAGACCAAAACGATAGATACGGTGATGGAAGTGGCAATGAAGATGCATCGTACAAACCAAACAAAATAGAGTATGTAGGACACAAGATCTACGCTGAAAGATACCCGTACATACACAAAATTATAAAGGCCCTCGTCAACCAATACGTCTCAACAGACTATATTAACTTTGGGGATGAATCGCAAGGAAGCACTTCACATTATAACAAAGTGCATGCTGACAAAGAAGTTGCAGTAAAATGTCACTACCTCACGCCCCAAACTAATGAATCGGATTTCGTTACGCAGTGAGTACCTAACGATTTTTCTTAAAACTAAATCTAGGTACCAGTTTGCAGTCAGTGCCTCAAAAAAGTTGTTATTAAGAGCTCAGGAGTTAAATAACAATAGGGACTGGTTTTGAAAGCCCTAATTACCATGCCATTATACAAAATTAGCTCTTCTTTCTACGAAGAATTCGTTTATCACAATGTCGCGGGAACCATGTATTTTATTTTTCGGATAAAAACCATCCAATATTATTCACAGGGTTATAATATGTTGACCTACCATATCAGTTCAGCTGTTTATGCTACCCTCAATTACATTAAACAATACAATATTACTCTAAAACAGTGACACTGTTCGAGACATTTTTAAAGACGCTGTTTCTTACTAAATTAAATCTTAGAATGGACTTAAAAAGAAAAAAGGTAGAAGGAATTTGATCGTCAGGCTGTTTAGATTGATTTACCGCGGTCAAAACATGAATTTAAAAAGTAAAAAACTGTACGGTAATGGAATTTCAAACATTTTTTTTTAATTTGTGGCAGTCTATGAGGAAAAATTTCGTGTAAGTGCTAAATGTGTTTGCGATAGTTAGGCCGACATTTCTAAATTTTCCAAGCATATTGAAGATAATATATTATATTTATTCTTAAATGAACTTCATATCGTCACTACTTTGAAAAAGCTTTTTCTGGGTGAACTTTATACAGGTACGGTGGGGGTAGAAAAACCTTCGTCAGTTATTAATTGTTAGTGTTTGTTAGTGCCAAGGTGTAGTGGTAGGGTTGCTATGATCCCCTGATTATGTTTAGCAGGTTGACAGGTTGACGCAGTATGTCCTACTCAATCGGTAAAGTAGATTAGCGCTCATACTGAGCAAAGGAAAATAGATCTTACGGTGACGAACCTTTTTCTACTCCGACTGTACAAATTATTTCAAGGATCAATTTAGCGGACGTATTAATTTGAGATACGAGATTTTTTCAAAGTAGTGACGATATGTGCCTCAAAAGCTGACAAAGTTAATAACGTCTCGTAAAATAAACAACGAGACCGTAAATTAATTCTACAAACACCTGGACGTTTGTAAGAATTATAATCGTTTAAAAATTGCATTAAATGCTGTTAATTTGGCAAGGAACTTTTATGACTTCTTTGAGTTTGGTTTTGAGTGCTTTTAGAGGGTAATAAAAGTAAATCTCAGCGGTCATCGTCCTGTGAGGTTGTTATGAAATTCCCGGTTTAAACGCCCACATTTTATTACTGGTACTTGGACTCTTTCAAATGATTCATTATTACGTTGTTCTCAGTATGAACAAAAGTTTTTTTTTCTTATAATGTGTGGTCCCGTGATCAAAAATGAAATCGTTAAACATTGATTTAGGTTGATTTTTTGAGGTTTGGATAGAATCAGCAAGCCATTCTGAGTAGCAATATAATATACTAGCCGTTACCCTCGACTTCGTCTGCGTTGAAATTCGTTTATCGCTACCATCTCGCGGGAATTATGCAATTTACGGGATAAAACCTGGACATCAGAGCCAGTAGGTCGGATGTGCATTTTTGATACTTTACAAGTCATTATTAAACATCAGTTATTTTTCTTCTAAGGTATTATAAACAACCAACCTTTTTTAGTTAATCTAACTTGGTTAATAAAAGAGATAGCGATAGGTATAACAGTTAGATGGCCTGAAAGAGGACAAAAAATTTAGTTAAGTTCTAAAAAAAGTGATTTTAGTAAAAATTGGACATCCGAATTATTGGCTCTTATGTCCAGAAACTATCCTTTTTCCGGGACTATCTATGTACCGAATTTCATCTGAATCGGTTCAATGGTTTAGACGTGATGAAATAACAAACAGCAAACACAAACTTTAAATTATACCTGTAGAGCATTTTTTGTATATGTATTTCGGGAATCTCGGAAACGGCTTAACGATTTCGATGAAATTTGCTGTGGGGTTTTGGGACCGAGCAATCGATGTAGTTTAGTCTTATCTCAGGGAAAACGCATCATTTCGCATTCTATCTTAACCGAAGTCTCCTAATCGGCCGTCCAGGTACTATAGCTAAGGTATACATTCTGACGTTTGATTATTATGATAAAACATAGATATTTCTCTTTTAAAATAGTTTCGAAAATAAAAAAATATGAGTTCACAGAGATTAGGTTTATATTAAACTAGCAGTCACCCGCGATTCCGTTCGCGTAGAATTTGGTTATTGCTATCCGGCGGGAACTATGCTCTAGGGTTCAATTGAAGCACTGATCGCCCTATCGTAAAACAAAATTGTGTTTCTGTTTACCAAATAATTATTTAATGTCATTTTTCTATTCTAAAAATAACTTATTTTAAAACTTAGCGTGCTCTTCATTCATTATCAGCCCACAGCAGTCCACTGCTGGACATAGGCCTCTTCCATGGCGCGCCACAACACTATCTTCAGCCCCTCGCATCCATCCGCTGCCGGTCGTCCATCCATCGTGCCTTGTGGCTGTGGATTTTATCCTTCAACTCCTTCAATAGTATCCTGCAACTGCTCTTCATTGATTAGCCAAAATTAATACTCTTTACTTACGCACACACGCATGGTATTCGTTTTCTGGAATCCGTTGTTAGAATCTTAGATGTTTTTGAGCTAAAATTGAAAATACAAACCGAAACATAGATGCACAGAAAAACCAGAAAAATAAGACCAACACTGGGAATCGAACCCAGGTCCTCGGCATTCCGTGCCGCGTGCTATACCGCTACACCACTGCTGGTGGTGGTGTAGCGGTATAGCACGCGGCACGGAATGCCGAGGACCTGGGTTCGATTCCCAGTGTTGGTCTTATTTTTCTGGTTTTTCTGTGCATCTATGTTTCGGTTTGTATTTTCAATTTTAGGTTTCACGGGATGACCGTAAAAGTAAAAATTTGGAATTGAAATAAAAAATACAAAAAGATTCCAAAAAACCAATCATATTTTTGAGCTGTTTTCTACTAAGTTAGGCTTATGCAGGTTTAAGGTATCTACCCGCTAAACCGTATCATACCACGACCGTAATAGGAACGTACCAGGCACGGAATGTAATGCGACACGGACTACGGATGTAGCACGCCGTCGATACCCATAAGAAGTGTATCGAAATCGTTTTTTGCGGGTGGCAGGACCTTGTGCAAGGTCCGCCCGGATTGCTACCACCATCTTGCTCGTTAGTCCGCCGTGAAGCAGCAGAGCTTGCACTTTTGTGTTTCGTGTTTCGTGGCGTAGAGAGTAAGACAGCGGGTGAAATTACTGGCATTTGAGGTATCGCATCTTAGGCCTCTAGGTTGGCAACGCATCTGCATTTCCCCTGGTATTGCAGATGTCTATGGGCAGTGGTAATCTCTTTCCATCAGGAGACCCAGTTGCTCGTTTGCCTTACAGTTGAAGCTTTTGGCTGCTGTACCTGTTATCTCCGAATGACCTCACGGCACGAGAACTTCCGAATCATTTGCATGAGATAATGTAAACGATTTGACATTCTTCTATGCCATACTATTAAATAAATCCAGTTGAATGAAAAAAACCCGTCCGTGGATGCGCGTGTATGCACGCGACGGCGACGTATCTCATACTTTCAATACGTGAACAGAACCTGAACAGAAAGTGAACAGACACCTTCTAGGCAAACGTGTACCATGTTAGGCCTCATCTTCGCCTTCCATCAAGCGAGATTGAGGCCAAACGTAAGCCTATTTTATAAAAAAAAGTAGACACAGTAAATAAGCTCCTCGCTGTGAAACAGAATAAATTCGTCAACTGCTGGTTCAAGTTTATTTATACCAAAACTCTATTCCATTTAATAATCGTACGTCGATAGATTGATTAACTTAACAATAACTCCCACAGATCCGCCCACGCAATGCAATAAATATTGAGATCAGGTAAATTAGGAATAAAGTGATCGGTTCACCTTTACCGCTCGTAATCCATATCCATAAGCCAAAATGTTAAATAACATTTTCATAGTTGACGTCGACGATAAAAATAAGATTATCACAAAAAATTGTAAATCAGGACATCTAGACAGAGTGGTATATTTACGAGTTTATTATTTCGTATATCAAATATTTGATGTTTCAAATCTGTTTATTTGTTCATTTTTACATCTTATTTCTTTTGTCGAATACATAAGAGGCACAGATTTTTTCATTGTTGGGTGTTTTTAGTAGCAAACTTTAAGTTAAAGTTAAATTTATAGTTTAACTACAAATTTCCGTCACAAAATAGTACCAATTCACCTTCTTCATATTATTTATTTTTCAAATGAGAACCCTAATGTTGTAATGAAAGTTGTAATGGTATGCCTAGGAATTTCATGATCTGCCTAAACGTCACTAGACAAACCGCTAAACGATGAGTTTTGAACGATATGGCGGCTGTCCCTTAGCCGATTCATGAAATGGCGCCATTTCACAATACGTGATCTGTCGGATTTACGATCGGCCACCGACATATACAAGAATGACTCGTTAGGTATTAGATGATACGAGTACATCGGGGAATTAAAAGATTAAATTCAAAATGACTCAAATATTCATTTCTGCAGTTTCTATAGAGGTTATTGAAGTTTAAGTAAAACGCCGTGGTTGCCTAGTAGTTTGAGCTATAGTTTCTCAAGCAGAGGATTATAGGTTCAAGCCCGGGCTCATACGTCTGAGTTTTTTCGAAATTTACGTGCGAGATTACATTAGAAATTTGTCACGAGGTTTACGGTGAAGGAAAACATCCTATCGAAACCTGTACAGATCTAGAAATTCAGCAGTGTAGTTAGAAGTTCCCAATCTACCTGAACTTAATAGTAGGACATTTACGGCTCGAGATAGAGAAACTTTAAAACTCGTAAATGGAGGAAGTTCTTAACAAGCTGACTTAGTGAGATATAAAAAAATATTATACAGTCAAAATTGTTGTTAATATGATAATAAAAACATAAATAGCTTCCTCGCACAACGTATCAACATTGCTACATAAAATGCTGACAGCATCTTTGGGCCTATGCCGCGGGGGATCCATCTAAAAAAAAAACTAGTTACAGTTTAGTTATTAGTTACTTTTACTAATAATTTTAACAAACTTGTTAATTTATAAATTGTCTTCACTGAAATAAAGATTTTTTTTATATGATATAATTTAAAGATTGTTTTTTACTTATTCCAGATATCCACCACGAATGAACGCCGCTCTTGGGGACAAGCTTGGTTCGTACTATAGTTTCAAAGGCACTAAAGTCCTTAGCACAATCGAGAATTCCCTTACTAACAAACTGAAACTGGAATACGAAGTATATGTTAGAATCGTGAATGATGTAAGCAATTAACAAGAACTACTTTAGGTACTTTATTTATTGAATCAATTCTTATTTTAATTACCTAAGTAATCTGAAAATAAAGAGGCAATTTTACTGGATTGGCGTTGTTTTATTAATACCTACTAGATACAGGCTCACAGAGACAATGATGAATGAGAAATTTAGTCGAGATGGTTACTGAATAACAAGTAACCTTACCTATATATAGGTAAGTACATATTTAAATATATAAATCATCCATTAAACCAGCCAAGCGTGGGTCGGAATCGCGCACTAAAGGTTCTGTACAACTCTGAAAAATTGAATTTACTAGGCCTAGATTGTTTCAGCTCACACAGTATCCTCATAAACAATATGGTTCATTGACCCCCTTATGTTTTTGTTTTCGTTCTATCCCTGTAACGCTTAAATCTACAAAGCACAACCTCATACTCGAATGATAAACATACTGCATATCAAAAAATAATAGGTAAAAACCGTTCAAGTGTGAATTACGCTCTTAGGGAAAACATTTGAACATTGTAAATAAAATCAAAAGTACCTAATACGTGTCTTGTTTGGGGAACCCATTATTATTATTTTTTTTTTGTTAAACAAGCGCATTTCGTCTGAACTTTTGACATTTTTACATGCGTTTACTTAAAGTCAAGCTTACGGCTTAGAGATGAATTAGGTATGACATGAGAGAGAAAAAGAGTTAAGTTAGATGCTAATAATGACGTGTCACACAAGGATGACTTGTTGGCTTCGGTTTAGACGTATTTCGTATTTTTTCATAAACCTGAATCAATTTAATTGGGGGTACAAGGTCTCCTGAGAATGATCCAATTGTCGGCCATGGACGTGTTCGGCGCTTTAATATATCACACATCAACCCAAATACGTCGCGCTGAATGCCAACATAACAAATAAAATTTACATTTTCTGCAATTTAGACGGATGTCTCCTGCTAACCATTTTTGAATTTGGTCTATGTATAAAAGAACCGATGGTCGTTTAAAGTGTATCATTCGGTTTATTTCTCTCACAACAAGCGTTACATTCTTATCATGAAGTTGATTTTGGTAAGTTAATGTGTTAAATCGCAAAGAGAAAATAGGTACTTTTAAAAAGTTTTAGTGAAATTTTTAATTAACATGATTTGATAAAAAAGTAACAGTAGAACTTGATAATATAAAAATCAGAATGCACACAATTTTTGAATGGAAAATAATCCTTAACACAATAATCTTTAAGTGTGATGAAGTGATGATTATGATACGTAATTTTCCCGAAAATCAAGGATTTGGCTTTCGGTTTAAAAATTTGATTAGTTCTTTGTGTAATATACCGTTATATACCACTAAAATATGATAAATATAGCGAAAGTGGAAGATTTATTAAAATTATGTTGTCTTTAAATATTCCTTTGCCTAACTGTAAATTTGATATTTAGCGTTGCCAGATACGAGTAAAACCATAAAGCCCGATTTAGGCTTGCAAGAAAAATCATGCAAGTTGCATTACATTGTGAGGCCGCAAAGCCAACGAGTTGTCGGTGGTCAATCGAGTGCTGCAATGTAATGTGAATTTAAACTGGACCTAACTATCCTTCTTCTATACCTACAGTCCGTTGTCGCATTAGCTGTCCTCGGCGTCAGTTTAGCTGATGACGATGGCCAGTACAAGCCAGGGGTATACGGAGGTGACGACGGGCAGTACCGCCCAGGAGACGAAGGCCGGTACTACGGCACTCCGGGCAGCAAGTATAGAGTGTACACTGCCTTAGACAACAATTACAGGAACTTGTTCGGAAGAAACGGCAAATACGACTCAATCTACGCCGCGTACCAACCATTCTACGTTAAGGCGTACAATCCATATCAATACCAGCCATTGTTTACGCCTGTGGTTAACTACGGTGATCAGAACGGGTAAGTTTTATAAATAGGTGACTAGACAATAAAATAGATAGCCACAATAAAATTTTGTTCCTCAGTGACCAAATTTATTTTTAACCGATAAGTCAATTTGTAAGAATTTTTAACTGAGCTCTGAAAATTAGGTATGGTGTAGAGGAAAATATGATGTTGTTTCTTGTAATTACCAGTCAATTAAATGCATGATTGAGCGGTAAGTTTTTATTGCTCTACATTACAGCTCCATTCAGTCAATTTGTTCCAATATTAATAAGGGATTCTCTAAACTTAATAAAATGAATTAATTACACTGTCTACATTCATATCTTCTAATCGTATTTTGTTCCGGTTTTAGTCCATATATTCCACTCACAGGTTTACTGTTTTAAACCATACTTTTTTTCGATTGACAGACTCGAAGTGGAACCCTTCGCTTCATCATTGGCTGCAGTGACGGCCCGCCCATCTGTTGTTCCCGTGCTGCCAACTGCTCGTCCTCTTGTCTACTCGGTGACACCTAAATCTTTGGCAGCGTACGCTCCCGTCCCAATATACTCTAGGGGAGGATACGAACCAAACGCCAAAATAGTCAGACAGGAGAACGATGCTGACGTAGACAGTTATCATTACTTGTTCGAAACAGAAAACGGAATCGCTGCAGAAGAAGCTGGGAAAGTAGATCCTGCTGTCAATGGGGGTGGTACTAGAGCCAAGGGATTCTATGAGTACGTAGGCGACGATGGTGTGAAATACCGAGTGGATTACACGGCTGATGAAAACGGATTCCAACCCACTGGTGCTCATTTGCCAAAAGCATGAGTTTACCTTTTGAAAAGTTCCCATTTGTAATTATCATCTGAAAAATTGGTTTTATGCAATAAAATAGTTGTAGACGTGGAATCGTTCTATTTATTGGATTCCCTGAATTTAATATTTTGTTTAGAATGGTGATTTGTGAATTTAATAAATTATGGAATAAGTACCGAATTACGGTTTAGCAATTTACATTACGGCAGGTCGACTACTCATCTAAAATGACAGTTTAGACGATAAACTATACCTACCTAAAATGAAAGTTCTATATGAACTGACATGGCCCTGCTTAAATACAAAAGCGACAGAAATCAAAAAAATGAAAAGTCCTTATAATGCGAGAATCGCATTTTAAACAGTATTTAAGCAAAGATGTATTAAACATAATAATATGTTCAATTATTATGTTAGTTTTTGTCGTAAGATAACGAATAATTTATAAAGGCTACTTAGTAAAATCTACTATACTATTTATTATACTAGTGTAAATACACTAGCACCGTAATATTTTAGACATGATAATTAATTAAAATGAGTGTACAACTACATAGAAACCCTTATCACTTTAAAAATGTCCTTTGAATGTTAATCTACTGTCATTTAGTCCTTATAGCAATCACATCAAACGACCATTCTACAGGAGATGTCACCAACATCAACCGCAATAAGTCAACAGTAACTGCAGTATCATTTTAGCCAAGCTGCATGCAAGTAAAATTGCTACACGAATCGAGCTAGAATCGTTCACTCTAACTCTTATGGTAGGTTTATACGAGATTAAAAACGAATGCTACCTGTCGCTTAAAATTTTCACATAGGTAATGCTTCGTATTACTGCAAATGCAAAAAACTAAAATATTGCTTATATTTTGCCAGTGGTGTGAACGGTCACGTCAAGTAAAGATTTAAATAACTGAAAAACCGTTTATACAGTCACTAGCTTATGCCCGCGACTTCGTCTGCGCGGACCTAGGATATCACGCGGTGGCGCTCTCTTCCGGAATAAAAAGTATCCTATGTTGATCCTTGGGGCTTCAACTATCTCTGTACCAAATTTCATCAAAATCCGTTCAGCGGTTTCGACGTAAAAGCGTAACAGACAGACAGACAGACAGAGTTACTTTCGCATTTATAATATTAGTAGGGATTAATATACCTAAGATTTACTTCTTACAATAATTTATGAACCAATGTTACTTATCGTAATATATCGTAATCTCGTATGTAGAAGCTCACTGGTATGAACGGTTACTTGTCCCTCTGCTGTTAAATCCCTGTTCATAAGCTATACCTAGTAAGCTGAAATAAGTAAACTTAAATTAATATCGCTTACCTATGCTTATTATTAACTTCGCTGGTGGGTACGATGATACTAAAAAGGAAGTGCTTATCCTCACATGTCCTCCGTAACTTTTTAAGTTTTATTATTAGAAGTCCAAAAATGTCTTTCATACAATTTACATCATAATTATCATGATACTAGCATTCGTTACAAAACATTGATTAATGTTCTTAATCATACTTTTTTTAACATAAATAAATATATTTTTTTATCTATTAGGATAAAAAAAGGACTAAGAATTTTATGTGAGTCAACACCTTACAAGAACAGCAGCACAATAACATCGTCACTATTACTGTTTAATTAATTCGATAACACTTAACCTGCCAAAAATATGACACTAAAACAAATCACGACTCCTCACAACATAAAATTGACAAATCAAATTAATGTGTCCACTGAAGAACCCATCTCATGAAATATTCATATTTTGTTAAAGTAGATCATTATTTTTAGGGTTTCAGAAATAATGAACCATTTTTTGGCATGATTTTTTTTTTTACCCCCGACCCAAAAAGAGAATATAAGTTAACTGCGTATCTGTGTATCGATCTGCTTGCGGCACTGTGGCTTCTAAACGAAAGAACTGATTTTGATGGGTTTTTTGATAGCTGATTTAATTAAAGATGGTTTTCAGCCATGCTTGGTGCAAATAAAAGCAGTCATCTCCAAGGTATTCAACTTTCTTTTGAACGACTGATAGGATCTCAGCCAATATTGAAACTAGTAATAACCTCTAATATACATATGTAAGGATTTTACCCGCCGCTTTGATCGCATGAACCGATCCCGAATTTTATGTATAACCCAATCCCGGGAGAGCCTTGGAATAAAAGTAGCCTATGTATTATTCCAGAGATCCACTTATCTACACACTAAATCCGTTCAACTGTTATATCGTGAAAGGTTAACAAATATACACAAAGTAGGATGATTTTAGTGACGGAACCCAACCAGCTAAGTTAGTTTTATAATAATATGCGTTTTAGTCGGTCCAAGTTCTTCCTAAATAACATCCTTGGACTGAACATTAAAGCTGACATTAAGTAGATAATCAATAACGCTTGGCGATATAACGACTAAAGTTTACGATACGATTATACCTTGATGTAACAATACATTAAGGGGCTGTTTCACCATCCATTGATTAGTGTTAACTGACGGTTAAATGTGATGCCGTCTCCGTCTATTCGAACAAAACAAATAGCGACGGCATCACATTTAACCGTCAGTTAACACTAATCAATGGATGGTGAAACAGCCCCTTAGTGTTTTTGGGACGAAGTTCCTTACCACAGTATCATTCCAAACCGAACACTTGGCGAATGAGAGTTACAGGCGGATGACGTTTTTGTAGTTCATCAACCATTACCTGTCATAATAATGTTTCTTGATTTTTATATGCAATAACGGCAAAATGCACTAGACACTAGTAAAATTGTCTTCTGAAGAACAGAGATAGGTACAAGATTACTATTTGGAGTCTTTTTGTATTTTTTATTTCAACTCCTAATTTTTGTTTCTTTTACGGTTTTCGTGTTTAGTCTCCTGTTGTAACTACCCAGTGATATATAATTTTTTTTTTATAAATTGCAAGAAAGTTATACATGAAAATGAAGTTAATAAATGGCCTTGTGATCGTGACGTCTAGTGGTTAGGAACCTACCTTATGCCTGCAATAACCTAAGTGCTTTTGTTTGAGAATTAATTTGAAAAGCCTACAGTTGTGTTCCTACTCTTATAACTAATTAACTAGTACCTAACTCTATGAGAATTTAGACTCTAGCTTGAACTCTACTGAACTATAGTGTGAAACCTTAATTACTGAGATGTGAAATTAAATATACTAGCAAGTTTAAATAGAATGAATCTGGAATGAATCTTTTAGGATACCTAGAATAAACAGTTCAGAAAAATGAGAGGAAATATTACTACTATGAATAGAGTTTGTGTTTGTATTACTTCTGAATCTATTATGACTTAAAACTAAGTTTAATTACCGCAATCTTAGAGATTCCGGACGGTCTCATCCTTCCAAACCCCTGACCGTGATATCCATTCGCTCACCAGCAAAATATCTCTATGGATATGTCAATTAATGATTTTACTGACTAAGCACTAACTGCGGTGCATCCAAATCAAAATATGGAAATACAAACACAATGTTTTGTAAGAAGTTAAATCTAGGTTTAGACTTATGATTACTTATTCTATGCTTATATTAGATTAGGTACTCTATGAGATGCTTAATTATAATTTTGGTAAGTAGTTCAGGTCTTCC
Source organism: Choristoneura rosaceana (assembly GCA_037349165.1). NCBI lineage: Eukaryota > Metazoa > Arthropoda > Insecta > Lepidoptera > Tortricidae > Choristoneura > Choristoneura rosaceana. Next base: position 10,658,713 of record JAZBNJ010000019.1, read on the forward strand.
TGTTTGAGTTTTAATACTATAGTTATTTATTTACTACAGACTTCAGTATTTCTTAATTTAAATTATGGCGTCTAACTTTGACTTGAGGAATGTCTTATTTGACATAATTTTATTTAGTATAATTACTAATCTCATAGTGTATTTTCACTTAACTTAGAACTTATTTTAATAAGCTAATCTACTTAGTCTATTTTCTTAGCTCTAGGTACCAGCGTTTGGCATTTCCAGAGTAAAGCAGAAAGTAACCGGTTTCTAAACTTTACAACTAGAACATTTACATTAATAATAATCTAGCCTTATGTAGTTACTAGATTTTGGACTCGTCTATGACTAATTTTGTCTCAATTCATATCTTTTGAATGAATGATAAACCATTTTAATTATCAATTTTTAATCAATTATATTTAAATCTAGATCAAATGAATAGTATGTAAATTTCCAGATAGACTGTTGCCTGGTATGTGTCAACTTAAGCTATCGACCGTAGTCAGGATTTCTACATCCGTTCACTCAATATATGAATGACAACTAAAACAGATAGTAAGTATGTATTTATAACACGATAGACATTTTTAAATGCTAGATGGTCCAAAACCTTCTGTGATTTTATTTCTAACTTAAAACTAGACTTATAACTAGACATAGTTTGATGTGATCTCTATCAAAAGTTTGAATATTAAGTTCAATAATAATTTTATTAAGGTAAAGCTTATTTGAGCTGACAATGGATGCGATTCTACGCGCACGTCAGCTAAATTGTCTAAATCTAAATTTTCTAAATTTTAATTGACATTTAGACGGCTGATTTAACAAGTGCTATTCCAGGAAGTCACGCTGACTAAATTTAGCCGGATTTTATCCGTATTCTAAAATGTCTAAATTGAATTGAGTGTGTTGCTACTTGGAAAAAATAAGTGAGCTAATGAATGAATTAAATCTGTAAAAAGTATAGGATTTTCTCAAATAATTTACTAAATTTTAAGTTGGCAACATTTAAAACAAAGGCTTCTGTCTGCTTCTGTCCATGTCATTTGATTTGAATTTAAATGTCGCGAAAACGAATAAATAAAATCCAGCAGGATTCGCTCGTGGAGCACCTGCACTCTAGTTTGGGTTTAGCGAAAGGTAAGCATGTTTATTTACTAAGGTGACAAAAGGTGAAAATCACAACGATTGGAGATGAAAATAACAGTCACATGGGACTCAATTTTGCGTGCATCGAGCTCGATCTAGCTGGCGCATCTTAGACTCCTAAACTGGAATAACTATTTACGTGACGCATCATTGCGTTGCTCTGACGACTGCACTATTACTTTTGCGGAGAATAGGCGCAAATTTCGTTTCGGCACCGTAACGGTAACGTCTCACCACATCTGCTGCACTGAAACTGAAACTGCCAAAATAATCAGATAAGGTCCATGAAAGTAGCTGCAGATTCTGTTGTAAGAGCCTCGGAATATTACCCGTGTTGTAATAAACTACATACACTCCATACATATACACACAAAGCAGAGAACACATAACATCTTTTAAGGAGAACTGTCAAGCCAGTACTCCTTTAAGCGACTCCGTAGGCTGGCGACCGACTGCGACCACCTCATTTCACTAGGAAACCGATTTCACAAACCGACAGCACGCATGGAGAAGGACCTGGACTAGGATTTGGACTTGGTGTCTGGAAAAGCAAGTTAAAAGATTATCACCCGACCGCAACTGGTTCCCGGACCCAGCAGCCAAGTAACTAAATCTTTCAGAAAGATAGAAATGGGACTGTGGATTAAAAAATACATTAAAAAGCAACGACAGGATGTGAACATTACGAGGATGACACATGTATATACTTATAAAATAACTGTGTACCTATCTTTACAGGAGATATGATTATAGCAAGCCCCCAAATGGCAGCTTTCTGGGCGGCCCTAACTATCACTCTAAATGGACATGGCTGTCGAAGGACCGTGGCGAAGTGGCAGAGCGTAAGTATTGTTGGAATGAAAAGGTTTATCAACTTAAGGTTGATTTTAGTTTGCACGCATCTAGGAACAAGAACAAACATGGGAGCAATCTTTATGGGATTAATTGTGTCAGCTGTTAGTATGGTGGCCGAATAATAGACAGAAAATATGAGAAATATCTCTCTAATACCCGTGCAAATATATATTTTGATTTTGAGTGCGAAGATATTAAATTAAACTATTTTCCTACCAACATCTAGAGCCCGTAACAGGTGACTCTGTGATAGAGGATCATACTTTATAGGAGGAGGGTAATACATATTTATGTAAATCCATACTAATCCATACTCCATACTAAAATTATAAATGCGAAAGTGTGTTCGTGTGTTTGTGTGTTTGTCCGTCTTTCGACGATCGACGTGATTTTTGGCATAGAGATAGTTTATGGGCCAGAGAGTGACATAGGCTACTTTTTATCCCGGAAAAATGCACAGTTCCCGAGGGAACAGCGCACGATAACAGAATACCACGCGGGCGGAGCCGCGGGCAAAAGCTAGTAAAATGTAAAGCGAAAGAAACTCTGTCTGTCTGTCTGTTACGCTTTCATGCCAAAACCACTAAACCGATTTGGATGAAATTTAGTACATAATAGATTAGACCCTGGGAATTATTTTTTTTAATTTAAGTACAGGAAAAAAAGGTTTGGAGGTGTTGAAAAAGGGGGTGAAGGTTTTTATGGAAGTTCGTCAGTATCGAAGATGACACCGTGAAACTTTGTATTTAGGCACTTGATAAGAAATACCTACTAATAATTATTTTATTATTAGTATTATAAATGCGAAAGTAACTCTGTCTGTCTGTCTGTTACGCTTTCACGCCAAAATCCTGAACCGATTTGGATGAAATTTAGTACGTAGATAGACTAGAGCTTGCAACGGGAGTTGACCATAAATTTCATCTCTGCGCGGACGAAGTTGCCGGCAAAAGCTAGTCCCTACTAATATTATAAATGCAAAAGTAACTCTGTCTGTCTGTCTGTTATGCTTTCAGGTCGAAACTATTGAACCGATTTTGATGAAATTTGGTAAATAGGTAGTTTGAACCCCAAGGATCAACATAGGATACCTTTTATTGAGTGCGGTAGAGGGCGCCACCGCGCGATAACCTAGATCCGCGCAGACGTAGCCGCGGGCATAAGCTAGTAATATTATAAATGTGAAGGTAACTGTCTGTCTGTTACGCTTTCAAGCTTAAACCGCTGGACAGATTTAGATAAAATTTGGAATGGAGATAGTTTGAGACCCTGGGAAGTATATACATAGGATAGTTTTTATCCCTGAAAATAGCAGTTTCCGCGGGCGCGCGATAATAGAATTATTCGCGGATGAATCGGTGGGCAACTCTATTATTAGGGCTCCGCTGTCCGTCTGTCTATTACAGGACTGTATATCCTTACAGTCACACATCCTTATTTTGACAAAGTGTAAATAACTTTAGTTATGCTTGCTTGCTTGCTTGATTGCATGCTTGCTTGCAAAGATGCCGGAGATCATGAGCCTTCAGAAGATATTCTACATATTTCAAATTACATGATGTTTTAAAATTCCTTCATGATTGCAGATTTGGTCGCAGTGGGCACAAAAAGTGAAATCTAAAGATAGAAAATGTTGAGAACAAACCCAAGGCACTGGTGGAGGTCCTGCAGTAATCCGCCCACTGACAGACACCGAACTCAAGGTTTTGGAGGTTGTAAGAACAGCTTCAGTGGGTGGATTTGCCAATATGGAGATTCCAGATATATCTATCTATCTATCATGCTTGCTTAATGCGTGCTTGATTGCATGCTTGCTTGCTTCTTAGAAAATGCTTATGATTCACACGAGCGAAGCCGCGGGCAAAAGCTAGTCCTACTAATATTATAAATGTGAAAGTTTGTGAGTGAGTGAGTGAGTATGTTTGTTACTTGTTCACACCGAAACGGCTGAACGGATTTAGATGAAATTAGATGTTTATGGGCGGTGGTGATCTCTTTGGTACCACCAGGAGACCCATTTGCTCGTTCGCCTTCCAGTAAAATACTTTAAAAAAAATTGGTAAAAAGTTAGTTTATAACCTGGATTAAAACATAGGATACTTTTTATCCCGATATTCCCACGGGATAGGGATAAGATCTCAAAATAACAACCGATGGGCTTAGAGCCATGAAATTTGGTATGTAGATAGCTGGAGGTCTGGAATAACACATAAACGACTTTTGAGGGATAAGATCTCAAAATAACAACCGCTGGGCTTAGAGCCATGAGATTTGGTATGTAGATAGCTGGAGGTCTGGAATAACACATAAGCGACTTTTGAGGGATAAGATCTCAAAATAACAACCACTGGGCTTAGAGCCATGAAATTTGGTATGTAGATAGCTGGAGGTCTGGAATATAACATATAAGCGACTTTTGAGGGATAAGATCTCAAAATAACAACCACTGGGCTTAGAGCCATGAAATTTGGTATGTAGATAGCTGGAGGTCTGGAATAACACATAAGCGACTTTTGAGGGATAAGATCTCAAAATAACAACCACTGGGCTTAGAGCCATGAAATTTGGTATGTAGATAGCTGGAGGTCTGGAATAACACGTAAGCGACTTTTGAGGGATAAGATCTCAAAATAACAACCACTGCGCTTAGAGTTATGAAATTTGGTGTGTAGGTAGCTGGACCTTTGGAATAACACATAGGCCCCCCGTTTACCCCGATATTCCCACGGGATAGGGATAAAATCTTGAAATAATAACCGCTGGGATTAGACTCATGGAATTTGGTATGTAGGTAGCTGGATGTCTGGAATAATTCATAAGCGACTTTTTGACCCGATATTCCCACGGGATACCTAGGGATAAAGACCGAATAGTTTACGCGTGCGAAGCCGCGGGTAAAAGCTAGTGACTAATAAAACTAATGAACACCTATGTACGAGTACGTTTGTAATACCAAAGATATCACCAGGGAAAACCTCAACAGGCAACTCTGTCCACAGATTTATGGTCCTTGGAAGGAAACACCTTTGAAACCGGGCTGTACGAGACCATTGCGGCTCTAGACCTTTCTTTAGTTGTAGTAATGTCGAAAATAATTAACTGAACTACTTGTCGTTTTGTTTAAGTCTGCTCCCGTGGAAAATCTAACACCGACACCTGCTGTGGAAATACTTGGGCTGCCACCACCAGTTATAGAAGAGACATCAGTTGCTGCCCAGCCATCAGTCGCCGTTTGATTTATAATATAATTCTATCTGTGGTGCAAAAGTAGGAGATACGATTCTAAACTTGTCAAAAATTGATGAAAACCTCGTGTAGCCCTTTAAGAAAAGTGTCACTGCCGGTCGCGCGGCCGCGTTAGGTATTCGTTTGGGATGTTGCTGTCTTTATCGCTCGTGACATAACCGCTCGCAGCCGTCCCCCCATGTCTTCCGCAAGGACGTCCGTAATTTATATCGAGATAGCTGTAGGCTTTTCAAGATTTGGGCGGTTGAATTTTGTGTTTCGTTGTCTTCATATTATATGAAAAGCATAGCACAGAAATCATTGATATTTTACAATCAATACATATATTCATCATGTTTTCTACTAGCTTTTGCCCGCGGCTCCGCCCGCGAGGTATTCGGTTATCACGCGCTGTTCCCTCGGGAACTGTGCATTTTTCCGGGATAAAAAGTAGCCTATGTCACTTTCGGGCCTATAAACTATCTATGTGCCAAAAATCACGTCGATCCGTCGCTCCGTTACGGCGTGAAAGACGGACAAACATACAAACACACTTTCGCATTTATGATATTAGTATGGATGCCTGTGGTTTTTCGATTTTTGTAAAAATGCTTTATTAGTCTGTAATTCTTGTGCAAAGTTGACATGTTTTTTTTTTGTCAACTTTTGAGCTCCTGTAATTCTGATATTACACATTTATATGAAAATCTGAAAAACCACAGGCATAGATAATGACGTGTAGTCCATTCTTACAAATTTTCATCTATTTCTATTACCTAGTTTTCAAATGAGACCAGGACTACGTTTGTAGGTATGGAGAATTGAACGAAGAGACTTCTCTTAATGCGTTGAAGACATACTTAAGGGCGAACGTCACTTAATATTATGAATTCTGTTTTCTTATACTTCAGCTCGCGGAACAGAAATTAATGTTCTCGTATAATAACTATAATGTGAAAGAATGTAACCTACCTAGCTGTAATAAAAGACTATAATGAAGTTCACTTTGTTTTAATCAGCTTTTTCTGGGCTGTAATGCAGAGTAGGTACGGTGGCGATGAAGGCATCTAAATTTATTTTTCAAACCCCTAAAGTACCTACATCTCTATGACCCCTCTCGCCTGTGCATGGCTCTTATTAAATCTTGCCTCCGGTGACTCGGCAACTGGGTCGGGATGAGGAGTCATCAGCTACGGGAGAAGTGGGTAGCCTTTGTCTCCAAGAAGCCACTCCATAGCTTGGTGCTGAACATATTGGCCTTCAAGGTGCTGGTGCATATTGCTGCTCCTCCAAACAGCAGCATCATGGGTTGAGCCAGGAAAATTTGGGTTAACGCTGGTGATCCGACCAATGGTGTCGCACACCACTTGACTATTAATGCTATAGAACCCTTTTCTGTTAAAGAAAATGTTACCTGGGGCTCGTGGGTGGTTATTTGGGGGTTTATGTATAGGGATGTGACTCGCATCTACCGCATCCAGTGTATATGGCATTCCAAAATGGGTCTGAAACTCCTGCATTGCCCTCTCTTTCTCCAGTCTAGTCACTGGGAACTTGATCCACAGTGGGGTCAATCTTTCGATTGTTATAGTACAAACAGCTGCCAGACTGCGGCTTATGGTTGGTTGGCTTTGAGCTAGAATACTAATTTCTCCCACAGCAGTTTGGTAGCTGCCATGGGCAAAAAAAAAGCTCAGGGCACTCAAAACTTTTAAATATTTCTAATGGATGATACCTACAGTACGTTACAATACAAATATTTTTATTGCACACCAAAAATCAGTACAGTGAATTAACAAAAATACTAAAAAGTATGGCAGACACAGGCAGTGTTATCGCTTAAAAGCGATGTCTAGCAGACAATCAATTATGAAATACGCATGGAATTGATCCAGCACAACTTGACTTTTCGAAACCTTATTTTAAATGGGACTATTTTAGTCGCCGCTAAAATTAGCCAATTTAGCTTGACTTTCGCTTAAAATGGACATGCAAAGAATAGCATTTAAGCAGCTAAACCTAAATTGAATAGACCGGCTAAAATAAGAAACGTCAGATTAAATTAGCGATGTCATTTGATTATGACAGGTGCTCATAGAATAGCAAAGTGATTTAGCGACGTCTAAATAAAATTAGGAATTTTAGCGGCCGCTGTAGAATCGGGTCCAATCATCATTCATTTATGTTAGAGTCGGTAATAGATGAAAAGTAAGTATGTGAGTTTTATATAGTAAATCTTATGGCATTTAATTATCTAATTAGCTTTAAGACCGTATCAAATATCGATACTCGCTCGTCCACTATCGGAAAGACGGCTAAAAGAAGTTATTGGTATTTATCTTTAACATAAAATAGAGTCAAACTATATTTGATTTTGAATTGAAGTTAACTCATTAAATATAATATTAAACTGATACGTAGTCAAGTTCTTATGAATTAAGTTTTGTATAAGTAATAGAGTTTAGTCGTACTTAATTAAATTTTATATTTTATTTTCTTAAATCTAGTTTTATTTCCTTAATACTAAGTGTGTGTGAATTTAAGCTCTCCCTAGCTCTGTGTTGAAGTTTAGCAATTTGGAGGAATTCCTCATATTTAAACTAATCGTGTGGTGAGTTAAAATAGTAGGTTTTCCGGTGTAAGAAAACTCTACTCTAGCTAGGCCCTATAAACTCCCTACCTATATAGTGTCCTAATTAATTTTACGTTTGTAATTTAAATGCTTGCCTGAGGAGGCCCCTACTACTCTGTCAGTGATTAGCAAAACTAGGGAAATAATCCCACATTTACATTTAGTGTAATGTAGAAATTTCCGGTGTAAGAAATTTCTTCTAATCTCCTATCATCAAAAGAAGGTGTGTAAGCCTAACATCCCTAACGGTCCCTAAATGTGCTGAGCCTTCGATCTTCTCGAAAGAAAATCCCTAGGACGGAAGGCCCCGCGGACTGGCAGAATACCTAACTTTGTGTATAAATACGTATATAAATAGGGGACAGGAATTCTGAGTCTCACGAGTACAAACCATGCGTCCAAAGACACGCTTCCACTTCAACGATCGCTACATGACCGGTTCAAGGATTCTCAGAAAACACTGATGGCTGTTATGACAATGGAATTTGCCACTGAAGTCGCCACAAGCTTCAGGATGATGGAAATTTATATCGCCCATAGTTGTCACCGTTGGGTATCAGACAATATAAACTAGTCAGACTTTAGCTAAAAACCAAAGTATCATTATGGCTAGCCAAGTCTTTTCCATTAAATTCGGGAAGTACACATAAAAGTTATGAATTAGTACAATACAAGCGTAGAGTGAAATGAAACGCTATAAAACGATCACTCCGCACTACAGAATCAATTAAGGGACTTCACAGTCACAGGACCGCAAAGTTTCCCTCGCAAATAGATTTTCCGAATGAAAACCAGCACTAAATATTTCACAAATAAATAAAACCCAGAGTTCTAGTCATCAATCCGAAGACTAACAACCAAAGCTCCCACGCTTACTCCCTGAAGAATTAATCACACTTATCGTAATCTTAAAATTATTTTAAATTAAATAAAAGCAAAACCCCAATTAAAACCAATAAAATAAACTATCCGTAGCTATTGAATCTAAATAATTAAGAAATGTACTGAAACTAAAATTCCCCCCAACTAACAAATTACAAGCAGCGATGTTGACTCTACGAAATTCTAAAATCTTCTGACCCGCAACCCTGCTTTGACACCCCTATTTATAGTTTTTTTTAAATCGGTGGATAAATGCGTTATCGGTCCAATCTTGGAGAAAACGCCGGAAGCGTCCCTATACCAGCCTCCGCTCACTTTGTCGCCAAATTATTACCTCAATTTAGCCAATCTTAAAAATATATATTTTTTTGAAACTAACCTTTCCTATTTAACTCTGAGACTTTCCTAGCTTAATCACTCTAATAAATAAATATAATTTTAATATTGTCCTACAACAATAATTTTCCATAATTATTTCTATGTATTTGTCAAACCTTCACTTAAACTTAATGTTCTTAGCGCCTTAAACAAATCCTTCAATAGTCTTACTATAATTTATTATTTTCTGCTCGCCTTTCATTCCACAATCTATCCTACAAATAGCCAAATGTATATTTCTACTCTACTTATAAAATAGCTAATTTGCCTATAATTATTAACTGGTATCCCCAATTGGTTTAACTAATTTATAGTTCCTTTGTCGAATTAACACTACACCAAATTCCGCTTAGCATCTTTAGTAATTTCACACTGTACGTAATGTGAAAAGGAACTTGAAAATTTGTCTTAGTTAAAATGTATAAGTACTCTGCTAAAACAACCCCGTTTTGAATGAAAACTTGAATTTATAATAGCTAATGAACCAATACTCTTTACTACGATTAGTCATTTTCAGTTTTTCTTACTTTATTTAACTAATTACAACAACATGCCTTATTCATAAGGTTTTCGTTGATAAAACTTTAAATTAATACAATTATTGACATCTAATGTATCTAAAATCTATCGTAGATTAATACTAATAATTCTATTACTATATAATGTCTGTATTTGTTGAATTTTTGACATTATTTCTTATTTTTAGATAAAAAATATATTTCCATTACCTACAGCGACACCTATGATTTTCGTATGGAACTAATTAACTAGACCCTTAGCTTAAACTTTTAGTTAACCTCAGATTCATTTTAGCTAGCTGAATTTGCGCGTTCCACTAATTCGTCTGTATGCTCATAGATGGCGTTTCTTTACACTAAACTTAATTTTTCCGAATAATACAATCTTAATTCTATTTAAATCTAACTTCTACCATTAATTTTACTACTAAATCAACCCTTGTTTAATCCCGTCGACATTCTATTTACAAATTCAATTATATAGATGTTTTTATTGATATGTTTTTGTCCCAAGTTTCCCTTTAATCTCCCTAGATGGCTCTATTATCAATTTTCTATTAATTAGCTTTCAGTGACGAGTTATGATGACACGTCTGACTCGTTACACTGTCCAGCGGTGGTGTAGGGGAATAGCACGCAGCACGGAATGCTGAGGACCTGGGTTCGATTCCCAGCGCTGGTCTATTTTTCTAGTTTTTCTGTGCATCCATGTTTCGGCTTGTGTTTTCGTGTGAAATATATAGACTTTCACGGGATGACCGTAAAGGAAACAAAAATTTGGAGTTAAAATAAAAAATACAAAAAGACTCCAAATAGTAATCTTGATTTGATTGCTTAATAGCGACATCTCTTGTCCCTGGTGAGCGGATAGTTCCGACGGGTATGTAAAATGTTTCTCGATGAGAAATTAGTACATAGATGGCGTTAGTGTCGCTGCTAAAGTAACTATGAAAAGAATGCAAGTTGAAATATTGGTGCATAGGAAAAATTCGTGTCTAGTCTCCTGGCCAGCGGTGGTGTAGGGGAATAGCACGCAGCACGGAATGCCGAGGACCTGGGTTCGATTCCCAGCGCTGATCTATTTTTCTGGGTTTTCTGTGCATTCATGTTTCGGCTTATGTTTTCGTGTGAAATATATAGAGATAGGTACATTAAAAAAACAATCAAGTGGTAGTCTGACTCACGCGTTGAGGGACCCGTACAAACCTTGTACCTATCTGCTCCTGAGCAAAACGTACGCATTGTGGGTCATCCATCTTATATATTGAAACTGACAAAGACGGTCGTAAAAAATAATATACAGCGTGTATTTTTTATACTACCTCAAACTGTAACCAGACAAAGATTTAAGTGATGTGAACCGATTGCAAAAAAAAATGTTAATTTAGAATTAACTAACAGAGCGTTATTAATTTTTGAAATATTTTCGAACAGCAATGTAATGCGTACAATAATTTGATACGAGAGAGAACGGTTCTGTGACAGCTGTCACGTCAACAAGTGCGACGTTTTGAATAAAAACAAAATAGTATCGCGTAGTATACACTGCGTGCTAATTAATTTGGTCATGAAAATAATAAGTCTAATTTTTTTACTAAAACAGAATAAAATGTGATTATTAGGGCCTTCACTAACTGCTCTTAAAGTTTGAGGTAGTATTAAAAATACACGCTGTATAAAAATAATACTCGCACCTACTTAGACTAGACTTCTTATAGGTTTTCCTGTAAACTGAATGTAGTATAGACTTTTTGCCTATATTAAAAAAAATAAGCTTAATAGTTCCAGAATTAAGGGGGGAGGGAATGGTAAATTTGGGCCTGAATATTTTAATAAATACATAGATTCAATAATATTTATCTTAAAATCATATTAAAATCACACTGTATTTTATGTACACATTTTCAAAACCTGTCACTAACTACAATAATAATACCTATTAATCCTATTATATACTTTACCTTTTTGAAAAGTTTATGAAATGAGGAAATTATTTTACATAGGTTGGTATCTTGCGTTTCTTTTGAGTATTTCTCAATTGTCCCAAAAGATGGTAACATGCAGAAAAATACATGGTACTAAAATACTACTGCTAGGTACAGGCAACCTATCAAAAAAAAGGGATTATAATATTTATTAGTTCTGTCGTGTCCAGTTATCTTGAACGAAACTTAGTACAGTCTAGGCTAGGCTATATCGCAACTAAATTAAGTGTTCGCAATATTAAAGCGTCGATTACGTCTATAATTAATTTTAACGCCTAGAAATACAGACGTTGTAAGTTGGCACAAGTCCTTCGAGAGGGCAATCAAATAATTAAGTAGTTAAAGCCGCTAAATTAGTGTCTATTTTCATTATTTCTATTAATATCTTCTACTAATATGGCACAAGTTTTTTTTTATTTCTTCTTTTTACATTTTTGGGTTTATCAATTAGAATAGATACTCGTAACTTCATAAAAGTATGTAAAACGCATATCTGATCATGATTAGACAAAAAAATCTAAAATCGAATCAACGTCAGATACCGTCAGATTTATAACATTTAGTACAATAAGGTAGTCAATATATTAAAAAGTTCTTATTATAAAAACTTATTTCAAATTAGCTTACTTAGCTCTCTGTACTTTTTTTGACTGTATCTACTGCCTCTGTCATACAATATTACTTATTAGGTATACTAAATTTTAATTCTATTAGACAGGTGGACTAATACACAACGCGTGTTTTTTAAACAAACACATAAAGTAACCAGGCGTTGGTTTTAGTGCTGTAAAACGATATTGCAATTAAACAGTTGAATTTAGTAGCAACTACAAGATCGTAATTAATTTTTGAGTTTTTTTTAACAGAAATGTATTGCGTACCTATACTTGACAGGCCAACAAGTGCGACGTTCCGAATAAAAACTTAACCTTCCTTCGGGCAGTCGGGTAAAAACAAGTTAGTGATCATAATGATACATTGCGTGGTATTTTATTATATTTAAGGGATTTTTTTTTTAATAAATCTTTGACAGTGTATTTATTACGACCTACTTCGATTCAACTTCCATTATGATTTGACCAGATTTAACTAACACGGCAAGTTAATTTAATTCAACGTTTTATACCTCGCAAAATGGAAGAGGTCCTTACACTTCTAAAAATGTTAAGTTTCCTAGCTAAGTGGAAGCCATGTTAGCTAAACCGAATACCTAATAAAGTCATTTATTCATGGAAGCGTTAAATCTGCTTTACAAGGAATGCACATTACGTTAGTTACTAAGTTTTAATTAAGGTCCAGGTTTAGCGAATTTTGTCCAGTCCCATAATTTGTACGAAATACCTATAATATTATCAAAACCCATATTAAAAGTATAAAAATCTAGTATTGAGTCTATTGAAATATAATTACTCAAGCAGCTTGTCTCGTTATCCTAAGAAATTCTTGGTTTCTTACTAATATTATAAATGCGAAAGTACCTATTTTATCTTTCATTATATCTTCACGCTTCAGTTATCTTCACTTTGTGACAAACTGAGTTGTGGATAAAAACTAGTAAAATTATAAATGTGAAAGTGAGTATGTTTATTTGTTACTATTTTATGCTTATCAAATATTTGGAAGCCTGGCAACGACACAAGTTTTATACCAGCAAATTAACAGATTAAAATAAAAACAAAAAAATATAGCCTCAAACTCGGCGCGGAACCATATGCGAGGTTCAGGACAGATTAAGCTTCAAGTGGGTGAATGTGTTTTTTTGCTTATAATTAGTTAAGATTACGATACTCGTAGTAGACAAAGAGTATTACTAAAGTGAATATATCTCTAAAAAGATATCTCTTCTCGCTGACTTATTAGATACACTTGATTCTTACAAAAGACCGGAGTCCCGCTAGAAACAACCATTTTATTTCGATGGTGGATCGTAATGCTCTGTATGGAACGATTTCAATGATTAGCAAAATCCATAAATGATAAGTTAAATTGATATTGAACTATAAAAAAAATCGAGGGTTATAGCTTATCAAAACTTTACGACAGATTAGTTCACATAAATGTTATAGCTGTTGCTAAAGTTAAAAACGAGGATGTTCTGTTCAGTGTTGAAAGGTTATGGTAATCATTTCCAAAGGCCAGCTTGTTGTATTTCTGTTTTTGAAACCAGTGAACAGGAATAACTGATTTAATTTCTCATTAGATGTTCCTATTCCACAAAATTTGAATTTAATTTTGGTTTTTCATGACTCTACTAAGCTACCTTTTTAAAAACGAATATAACATATGTATTTAACATGTTATAAAATGTCCATTATAAAACATGAATAAATTATTTTCCTTTGTCGGCACATTGCTCTAATCATCTTCTCATAACAGGAATAAAGATAATTAATAACTCATTGGATTAATCTAATTATTCACCGAAATCAATAACGACTGTCTTCATTATATAATTTTTGAAGGACTCATATCAATCTGTATTCAATGCGGAATTATAATGAAATTGATGCTCTTACTGTAAGTATGCAGCAAATTGAATGGCGTTGATAATTCAATTAAAAAGTTAGTTACGAATTAAGACGATGTTATGTCATGCCAAGTCAGTAGTTGTATGTTGAGCTTTAGATAAATAACTGAACTCACACGACTTTGAACTAAATAAAACTAAGCATTAAGGGCTTTAATGCATCGAAAAAAACTTATCAAAACCCTGAAGCTAAATGCTTATTGTCCTAATGAACTATGTTTATTATCGTAACGGTAAATTTTGTGTATAGTTTATAGGTTACGACGTTAAGACGTAACCTATAAACTATGAGGTTGAAAGCAGGGAGCCAATTACCACCACTCTAGTCTAATATGATTCCGCTGCTTAGCCTCATGTACAAACGATGTAGGTACGTGTAGATATCATAGAAGTAGAAGACGAAGATATTTATGTAGAAGACGATGAATAAGAATATAAAGACAGACTGATTTGCTTTTTCTACTCTTAAATAAAAATTTAAAACTGATTTCGTTATTATTAAATTGTCTACTTTTTAAATCTGTTAAAAATTACACAACCCGTAGCTCCGAAATTATAAATCGTAGAGAAAAAATGAATATAATTAAATTTGTAGGAGATTTTATGTAGAAATTTTTGTCTAAAATAATTATAATGCTATTTCAACAAATATTCGAGATATGAGCAAAAACCTATAAAAAGGTACCTTCAATTTTGAGGACTTGACTTGGCTTGACCCTTGAGGACTTTTAGTATGTTCATCTGGATACTGCAAAGTATAACTATACCAATTTTCAAAACTACACGAGTTTTTTGATTGCCCATATTCGGCTTTATTTAATCGTATTAGTAGTAAAGCCAACAGTGAGTCCGTCACAACGCAAATAGCCTAAACCACTAAAGTTGGAGAGTTAGAATTGGGTAAACAGGTTTCTCGAGGGTGATAGTTACGTAGTACTACGAAAAAAATTTCCGAAATTGCCTATTTTACTTTTAAGGTAGCTTTATCTTTTTAACTAGGTATCCCGCGTGATAGGGATCAAAAAGGAGTGTTGTGAAAATTTCACCTACTCCGGGCTCTATATTTTAAATAGTTCAACGCAACGTATAAATAGTTTTTGGCATAATTTAGAATACTGTAGTGGATAAAATTTTATTTTTGTTTTTAAAACTAAGCGAGTCTATTGCAAAAAACCAATTCCATGGCCTCGAATATATGTATTTAAGCAAAAATAGAACAAATTTTAGACGAATGACATAAATTAATGTCATTCTAAGTCGAGCTTTGTTTCGCAATGCTGATATACGAGTAGAAGCACTGAGGTAATCATATAAAAACATCAAATATTAGCAAAAAGGTTAAAAACTCTACATTGAATGTCATTTGTCAAAAAGTATAATTTTGTACGCCATTTGGAATAAGCTGTTGTTCTTTTACGGTTTAAAATAACAAAATTGTTAGTTAAATACTAGCGAAACAAACAGCAAAAATATTACTTATTTTTTTCGTAATGGCAACGGAACCCTATTTCGGGCGAGTCCGATATGCTCTGGGCCGATTTTTTCATTTTTGTAATATACCAAATTGTTACAGTTCCAAATAAACATTTTATTATTATTATCTAGTATAATGAAACTAAATAATGTCCTACTTAGTTATTAATATCTGTACAATACTATGGTTGCAATTGATTGCTGACCAAATAAATAAATTTATTACATTACAAAAATATCTGTCCAGAGAGAGATCCCGGGGCCTCAAGCTTTGTGGTCAGATTCTCTAACCATGAGTTCGTCATTACAAATTAATTGTAAGTACCTACCACCATTTATTTATTTGACGCGATATTTTCAGGCAAGTAGTTTGTTACGTTCTACCCTGTATATATAGAAAATCCCGATAAGAGAACAAATAATTTTGGCAAAGTTCAATATTTGCTCTTTAAATATTACTAGGTATTAGTCGATAAAACTTAATTAAATTTGAGCAGTCCAATTTTTTATACAACTTAAATGACTTAGCAGAACCTGGAGCTACAGATTTGGTTAAAATCCTAGGCAATTAAATAAAAAAACCGGCCAAGAGCCACCTTGAATTTTTTCAAAATTTTCCACCCACCGGTTTAGATTTTAGAGGGGGGGGGGGGACGCTCGATTTTAATGAAAATTTGCACTTTAATGTTGAATATTTCGCAAACAAATTACTGAATCGAAAAATAGTTTCAGCAAACCCCTAATGTTTTTAAAATACCTATCCAACGATACCCCACACTATAGGATGGGATGAGAAATAAAATCACCGCCGCTTTACGACTATGGGAGGTACCCTAAAAAAATTGATTTAGAATTTTTAATTGTACTATTTTGTCGGCATAGTTTACCTATATATCCGTGCAAAATTACAGCTTTCTAGCATTGATAGTCCCTGAGCAAAGCCGCGGACGGACAGACAGACAGACAGACAGACATGGCGAAACTATAAGGGTTCCGTTTTTGCCATTTTGGCTCCGGAACCCTAAAAAAGGGCTTAATCGTATATCCCCATATATTATAAAATACTTCACAGTAAAAACAACTGCGTGTGTTTAACATAAATGAGGAATACAAGTTGATCGGCCAAATATAAGATAATTTCTGTCGATTCAGTAAGGATATCACCATCATCATCATCATGTCAGCCGAAAGACGTCCACTGCCTGGACATAGGCCTCCCCCATGGCTCTTCACTCAGACCGGTCTTGATTGTGCTTTTCGCATCCACCGCGATCCCGCGACCAGGTAGTCCATCACTCCATCCATCCATCGCTCCATCTTGTAAGGATATCGATCATCATCTATTTTTCTGTAGTTATTTTCAATCGCTCAATTGTACTTTAAACCCCCTTGCAAAAAAAACGGGCACCCATGGTTTTTGTATTTTATGTGTATGAAAGCTTACTTTCTAAGCTCCAATGCCTAAAAATCTGAAAAACCATAGGTGCCCGTTTTTTTTGCTAGGGGGTATATTAAATAACACAGTGTTTGCTGCTTCATGAATGTAGTTTTATTATTATTATTATTTTATTCACAGGCAGTGATCATTTTCTTGCTGTTTGCTCGTTTGCCTAGGTTTGCCTCCTTCTCATAATAATAATAAAAAAATCTAATTTAAGGCCAAGGCCAGTGCTATCCATACAATTTCAGCTATGTTAAATCACTGCAGGTAAAACTAATTATATGAATAAAAGATACAGTTTCTGCGGAAATTTTTTCTAAGCACTATATCCCAACATTTAGGTTAAAAAAACCGTTGGTAAATAATGGGATTCAGAGTAACCTACAATGCAGTAAAAAAGAGTAAATAAAGTAAAGAAATAGAAATATTTTTATTCAGGCTTCGCACTTAAAATAGAACAGGGCAAAAATACATGAAAAACAAAAAAAAAATACAATATGCGAAGGCACGAAACGGTAAATAAAGTACAGAAAGGAACTGTTCAAAAAGCATTGAATTCCAAAGGATTCGTTCATGTTTCTTTGTTTGGAAATATGTAGAAGTAAAATAATTTTTATATGTCTACTCATAAAAAAAATCTTTTTCAAATTAATGATCAGTACGTGGTGAAACACGACTTTTCAATAAAAAAAGACAGGCAGAAATTGTTTGTCATATTACAAAAAAGGTTTTCATATGTTTTAACAAATTGATTTTGAACATTACTGCTGATCTTCTTGAAGTCAGATAAATATCATAACCTTAGTCTGAAGTACCTTACTAAACTTTTGTTATGTACGATATTTGACATAGTCCATTAACCGACTTAGCCGCTGCGTTATACAATTCTAATTGCTGTAAAAGCCTAAAAAGCCCGAGATACATTTTTGGTGTCAAAACATCATTAACCTGTCAAAGACGACAGTTATTGGTTCCTGATTTATACTTCAATGGCATTGAACACCTTTTAAACATATTTTAATTCATAAGACACAATGACCAAGGTGTGTGTAAGTTTCATAATTTATTGATGGTTTTCAGTCCACTTAAAATAATTCTCGTAGATAATTATATTGACACCTGGTCTTCAGTTTTTGGTGCTCTTTTATTGACCATCAACATAATTACAATATAGCTTTATACATTAATATTAAATAAAGCAATTTCTTGGTCTCGCATCACAATATTTAAATGTTATTGCAGTTTAGAGTACGAAGTGGGTGGATCTCACTCTGATATATAAATGCCCGCAGCGATTTTTTATCGACACTCAAACAAACTAGTTCAAAGAAGACAGACAAACTATTCAAATCAAAATGAAATTTGCTGTAAGTATGCATTTCTTGGAATATAAATTAAAAACATCCACTGAGTACCTATAAGGTATCGCATCAATCATACGATTAATTAATAAAGACATTAAATCAAACAGTTTTCCTTTTTTGCAAATAAATAAAATGTAAAACAGACCTTTTCCAGTAAATATGGTAATTTGAATATGAAAAGAAAACAATTCATATTCTAAAAAACCAAAAAAATCGATAGCCAATAAAAAACCTAGTAAGCTAAAAAACCATAAAAAAAAAGATGGACATTAATTAAAAAGATGTTAATACTTGATGTTTTTGGGGACTGTGTGCGCAGAACCTTTTGATTCTTTTGATAAGTGTTCATGGTGACCACTTGCCATCAATTTAGGTAAACCTCAAGCTTACCTTAGCAATTTCGCTCTCTGCAAGTCACACAAAATACGTCCTAATGGACCTTAAAATTTTCATTGAAAATAGTACACTTACCCATATTTTATATGCTTTTTCACAGCTTGTCGTACTAGCTTGCATGGTGGCAGCCACCCATGCGCAGCTAGGCAGCTTCAACCGAGCCAGTGCCTTCGCCGGCTTCCCTGGTTTCCAGAGGACCACATACCGTCCCCAGGTAAGGTTACTGTATGTCAGAACTACGCTCTATTAGCATGTTTAGACGACGAACATGTCTTGCAGTTGAGCGTGGAAGGCGAATTACCAGCCAGCTAATAAAACAATAACATTATGTTATGTTTGAAACATTTAGAGTGCACTTCCATGAGCATAATTACGGAAAATCCACATTTTTTTCAGAGCCTCTTGAAATGTATATAAGTAGCGATGAGATTGAACAATTCTTCAAATCTCCCCTTTACACCACTTCAATGAAAAGGCACCCTAAGACTAACTTCGTACTGTTCTATAAAAATCGAACTTTTAACCAGGATTTACAACTTTTATTTCTATCTCAGGTGTACCGTCCGGTGACCACCGCTGCACCGCCCTCGCGCTATGTCGCCAGGGTGGCTGCTGATGCTAACGCGCAGACGCTGAAGTTCGGCAATGACCAGGGACCTGATGGCAGCTACAACTATTTGTGAGGACTCCTTTTGTTCATGTTGTGTAAATGTACTTTTAAGACCATCTAAATAGATTAAATTATAATTTAGTATTTTAAATTGACCGAGATCAATATCTGATTCAACGCATTTAAATCGCATTTCAGTGCTAAAATGCAACCAGCCTTATGGAAAACAACTTCCATTCCCGACACTATTGAATAAAAACGCTTAGTATCCTTAAAATGATATCATTACTGTTATACATTTTGGAATGTTCACCGTACAAAACTTAAAACATTCTATTGACTACAATATAATTTACTTTAAGTCGTTGTTTGTGGTGATCTAACGTACAGTAAAGGGCTTGCATTGAAAACGGGTCCGAAGCCATCCAACCTTTTAAGACATCTCTGCTTCGCTTCCATTGCTCTTAATGAAACTATTTTTATCTTTAGCTATGAAACCGACAACGGCATCGCAGCTCAGGAGCAAGGCACGCCCCGCAACTTTGGAGGCAATCCTCCAGTAGTGCCTGTAGTCGCCCAGGGCTCTTACTCCTGGACCTCACCCGAGGGAGAAGTTATTGCTATCTCTTACATCGCTGACGAGAACGGCTACCAACCCGTGGTAAGGGCTCTCACATGAGTAAAAGCCTCCATCTTGAAGTAACATTTGCGTGAAAACGCGGCAACGGCAACTCAACGCCGTTTTTTTATCTTTGTTCTATTAATCTACCTATAAAGATATCGGGTAATACTGCTTATTGAATTTGATTGGTAAGTAATTCAACTACGTTAGGTGGTTCTAGTTATTTAAAACCTAGGATATCTGATAAATATGTAAGAAGTAAAAAGTATAAATTAAAAAATTATACTCTGGTAAATTATTGAAGTAATGATTCCTCATAGTTTACGATAGTTTTCATAGTAACGGTAAAGTTCTGTGAAAGCATTTTTTTTACTACAGACCAAATGATGAATGAGTATTCAAAGTGGACATTTTAACAATTTAATTTCAAGTAACTAGTACTTACGGCTGGCTGGGGTCATTGGCTTCAACTAGTTTTAACCAAAGCAAAAACCTTATTGTGTATGCAAAAACATTAGCCATTAATGTTGAAGTTTACTTCATAAAAACTGCAACAGGGTTTAGTAATGCCTAAAATAATAATTTTCTTTGAACCGATAACTATCCAATTCTTGTTTAACGGTTTTCCAACTTTTTATGGCAATACGGTAATACTGTAGAAGCACCATCATTTCATTTCATTTATTTATTGCAGATCTAGATTTGGTTTTCAGCATCTATCTCTGCCTCTATCTTGCAAGAGATCTATCGTCTCAATTTCTGATGTCGGTCGCTACCTCAGAACCTGCAATAACAATTTAAAACAATATTCATAAATTACAATTTCTTTTTCAGGGCAATGCTATCCCGACCCCTCCACCCGTACCACCACAGATCGCCCGTGCCCTGGAGTACATCGCCAGAAACGCTCCTCGCCAGTAGACTTAGCATTCAACCTTCTAGCCAATTATATCGATCGTCTCAGTATTCTGACATTTAGGGATATGTATGTATTGTGAATAAATAAATGTGATATTATTATACAAAATGATTGAGTTATTAATCCTCGCCGATTTTTTTTTTCCAACTGGATGGCAAACAAGCAAATGCGGCTATTTTTGGCTGAAACGTTGTAACAGGCTATCACAATATGTAAAACTCATTTCAATGCTTTAGTGCAATATTTTCTGATTTAGTAAAGAAGGTTGAGGTTTTATGATAGCATGGCACTAGAACCTAGTTCTTTTTGGGTTTAGGATATGCAGCGTGTATTTTTGATATAGCCTCAAACTGTAATCAGACGTATAATCCAGTAACTTTGTCGCCTGAAAGTATGGGGGCAGTATGCGTCAAATGCGGTTGTTCTGAATTTTTGCAGACTTGTTTATGATGTTGGCCTAATGAATAATCCAAGTTTGTGACCTCGAGCGCCGAACGCAACTTTGTCAAAAATCGAAAAAACCGCGAAAAAATCGATATTTTTTTCAAATTTTGGCGGTTATAACCCTAAAAGACTAGTGTTTGAAAAAAATTTCTTAAAACGTTTTAAAGAAGACTAAATTTGCTACAATATGATACTAAAATTGTCTCTGTGGACCCAACAGTTTCCAAGATTGAGCCTTTCAAAGTTTATCATTTTTTCGAACTTCGCAATTTAGGCAACCACAACACCTATAACCTTGACGAGCTGCGGTACCGACTATTCGCCAGGACTGCGACGAAAACCAGCTTCAATCTAGCCAGGTTACCTCCTACAAGAGACTCTGCTCGATTTCACTCCTTGCGGACATACCATCAGGTAGAAATTTGTCCTTGCATCAGTAATTCACATTACATATCATTCATCATTTTCTATTCTCATGTACAATCTTCTTACAGGTACAGGCGTGGTTGGGAGTCACACTTAACCCTGGGGGTGGATATATACACACCACAAAGCCTCAATCCCAAAACGATGACCAGAGATGCAGCCCCACAACACCTCTTGCAGATGATTACTTGCGGCTGCACGAAGGGTTGTGGGATCGCGTGCAGCTGCAGGAAGACAGGATTAAAATACTCATCAGTCTGTAGGCACTGCAGCGAGGCCTCTTGTGACAATATACCTGACAATATACCTGATGTTGCAGTAGTAAAATCCTAGAAGGCGACGATCTGTCCGATGTCGAAATGGAGGATGACTTGACGGCACAAGACGTCGACGATTCATTACCATCCCCTGATGGGGATATGCCATCCCAATACGTCGATCCTGATACGGACGAACCTCAACCGGGACCTTCCAAGAGGGCCAAATTAATTTGATTTTTTGATTTTGAATATTACTAAATTTCCTAACAAATAAACTTATTAACTTCTGTTGTACTTTTCTTTTTTATTTACTTCATTACGAATAGCTTAGCTTTAACATCATCGTTCACACTCCTCATTATTTTTTTTAACATCCCATCATAAAAGTACAGGGCTTCGATAGTATAATCAGGGTCAAAATTCATTCAGAACGACAGAATCGCAAAAAATTGCGAAGTTCGTAAAAATGATAAACTTTGAAAGGCTTAATCTTGGAAACTATTAGGTCCACAGAGACGATTCTAGTATCATATTGTAGCAAATTTAGTCTTCTTTAAAACGTTTTCAGAAAGTTTTTTCAAACACTAGTTCTTTAGGGTTATAATCGCCAAAATTTGAAAAAAAAAACACGTTTTTTTCGCGGTTTTTTCGATTTTTGACAAAGTTGCGTTCGGCGCTCGAGGTCACAAACTTGGATTATTCATTAGGACAACATCATAAACAAGTGTGCAAAAATTCAGAACTACCGGATTTGACGCATACTGCCGATGTATAAAGTTACTGGACTAGTAGATTAAGTGCTGTGAACCGATATTAAAACAAATTGTTAATTTAGATTTAACTACCAGGGCGCAATTAATTTGTTGTTTTTTTTTTGAGCAGCAATGTAATGCGTACAATAATTTGATACGAGAGAGAAGCGTCCTGTGACAGCTGTCACGTCAACAATTGCGACGTGTTGAATAAAAACAGAGTAGTAGTAATACAATTGTACAGCAAATTTCCATATATACTTTCAAGTATTGAATTGAAAATTTCAATGTATCCCTACGTGAGTAGGGATACATTGAAATTTGGTGTACAATTGTATTTAAACAAATTTATATACTGATAGCACCATAGCTTAGATTTTTTCAGGCATGTCCTAAACCTAAAATTCTGAAATGAAGTAGAAAGAGATGGGTACTCTAAATATATGCTCATCACGTCACTGAGATGACGGCGGACAAACGTTATCTAAAGTTTTGACCACACCGCTGCTCAAAACACCATAAAAACCTGACTTACTCATATATATTATGTAGCTTCACAATATTTAACGTGGAACAAAAATTCAAGTATACAACAAAAAAACACAAAAAAGACTATAAAATATAAATAAATATAAGTCAGTAATGAGTAATAATTAATTACTTTTGCGATTGCACACAGCTTAAATTTACGGTAGGTATGTCAGCGTTTTTGAGCAGCATTATAGACGGTACCTGACTGTGTCGTGTCCGGTTTTTGAATAGGACGGACCCATCTTTTCCCATTGTTGTTAAAATTAAGGCGAGCTAGGAACTTCGCACTTTAGGACAGCGATATGAAGGTAAGGGGAAGTAACAAAATTATTTTCTACCCTCAACCGTCGACCACTAGGACACTGTCAAAAATGCAGCGAAACGAATTAAACGAAGAGGATGGTACATGATAAAACCGTGACTAAAACGTAAATAAAATGTGAGTAAAAATGTGTTTACGGTGCGTCTTAGCTTAGCTAAAGAAGCCAGTGTTGGCTGCCAGCACTGGCAAAATTAGAGCGCCGGCTTATTTAAGCTAGTGAACTCCGCCCGCGTGCCCCGTGTGTGTACACCACAAGAATAATCCAAAAATTAAATGAATCCAGTTGAACTCATCTAAACAACATGGGCCAGGAAGGCTACTCCGAAACTCGAAACTCGAAGTTCGTGTCCTGCGGTCCCTCTGACACTTATACTGTTAAATACGAGAGCGAGAGGAACCACACGGCCCGAACTTCGAGTTTCGAGTTTTGGAGTAGCCCTGCAGGCCAGCGCTGGCTTGTCTAGCAACTGGCGCCAGCGTTTGTTGGAGCCAGCTTCGTCTAAAGCTTGCTTAAATTTATTTTGAACAGCGGTGTGGATGAACCTTAAAGCGTGATGTTTGCGTGCGGTTTATGAGTCGAGTGTATGCCATCGATATCGAGTAACTTAAATAAATGAGAAGCTTTTTTTCCTTCGACAAAATCAATTTATAAACCTTAGGTCACAGATGTATTTGCACTGACAAGCAATATATCACATCAGTATATCTCTGAATCTAAATTTATGGAATTCTAATGATTAATTTAATAACTTACGTAACTTTACATAAAGTAATGCTCTAATTATTAAATCAGTACCTATCAAGCGTATACTAGATTAATTGGTTATATTAGTAACAATTTAGCTAAAAAAACTGCGTAACGTATTAATCATTCCGTTAATTTTACATGGATTTTAATAAATTATACTGATTGATGAAATCATGTAATATTGCTTGCATGGAATTCGCACAGTTAACAATATCATAAAAAATCTTATATGCTAAACATTATCAAATGGAGGTTCCGTATTTGAGGTGTATATCTTCATCCTATTATTTAGCAGTGCTCCAGCAATAATTGTTAAATTCTTAGATTAGATCTATCATATACTGCTTATTACTTAAAAAAATATTGTATTATAGTTATTAGCCGTTACTCGCGATTCCGTATAAATTTTCCAGGACAAAAACTATCTTATGTCCTTCCTAAGGATTCAATACATTTTAGTACCAAAGGGTATAACCCTGTAAGGATGGCGAAACTGCCTTTGACGAGAAAGTGGTTTTCCTTTGGCTCGGATAATTGTCTTTACATACGTTGTAATTTGACCAAATTTTAGCCCCAAAATGGGCGTGGTTTTTGAGATAGTTAAAAAAAAAGGAAAATCGTTTTATTTTTTATTTACCAAACTAGTGGCCCGATTTTCACGAAATTTTTATATATTATGTAGAAAATTAAGAGCGTCTTTTTCTAAAAAAAAAATCCAATTAATTTTATATTTAAGTAAAAAAAAATCATTTTTTTAATATTCATAATTTTTTTTTTTACTTGCGAGGTGGCGACACCTACCAATATCAGATATATTATGACCCATTTAATACTCTAATACATATATTTTTTTCAAAAACATTCATTTGGATCATCAGGTTAAAATAAGCGAATTTGTAACATCTCATACATAGCCTTCCCTTTACTACGTACATGGGCGTTTTCAAAAAAAGTTGTTGAAATGACTTTTTTTTAGAAGTGGATAAAATTTGGTATTCCTACTCAGAATCAGGAGCACTTTCGATTATAATAGGAGAAAAAAAATGTCTCAATATTTTTTATTCCATTACGTTACCGTTTTCATACGCGTATCTGTGGCGGTAGTGTAATGGATAACACAAAATTATATGAAAAACCTGGGACACTTTTTTCTCCCATTGCAATCGAAAGTGCTCCTGATTCTGATTAGGAATACCAAATTTCATCCACATCTGACAAAAAAGTCATTTCAACATCTTTTTTTTGAAAACGCCCACCTACGTAACATAGGATTCAATAGTAGGGTGGGTTGAAAAAAATTTTTTTTTTTATTTTCTTAGCATGGGGGTAGAATTTGTACCTTATGAAAAAATATTAAATTTTTTTTTTGAAAATTTTTCTTTTTTCATAAGGTACAAATTCTACCCCCATGCTAAGAAAATAAAAAAATTTTTTTTACACCCCACCCTACTATTGAATCGTATGTTATGTATGTATTTTTGTCAGATGTCGATGAAATTTGGTATTCCTAATCAGAATCAGAATCACTTTCGATTGCAATAGGAAAAAAAAGTGTCCCAGGTTTTTCATATAATTTTGTGTTATCCATGACACTACCGCCACAGACACGCGTATGAAAACGGTAACGTAATGGAATTAAAAATATTGAGACATTTTTTTTTCTCCTATTATAATCGAAAGTGCTCCTGATTCTGAGTAGGAATACGAAATTTCATCCACTTCTAAAAAAAAGTCATTTCAATAACTTTTTTTGAAAACGCCCATGTACGTAGTAAAGGGAAGGCTATGTATGAGATGTTACAAATTCGCTTATTTTACCTGATGATCCAAATGAATGTTTTTGAAAAAAATATATGTATTAGAGTATTAAATGGGTCATAGTATATCCGATATTGGTAGGTGTCGCCACCTCGTAAGTAAAAAAAAAAAATTTATGAATATTAAAAAAATGATTTTTTTTTACTTTAATATAAAATTAATTGGATTTTTTTTTAGAAAAAAAACGCTCTTAGTTTTCTACATAATATATAAAAATTTCGTGAAAATCGGGCTACTAGTTTGGTAAATAAAAAATAAAAACGATTTTCCTTTTTTTTTAATTATCTCAAAAACCACGCCCATTTTGGGGTTAAAATTTGGTCAAATTACAACGTATGTAAAGACAATTATCCGAGCCAAAGGAAAACCATTTTCTCGTCAAAGGCAGTTTCGCCATCCTTACAGGGTTATACCCTTTCGGCTGAGAGGTTTAAGCGCCAAGAGATAGCAAAAAGGCAGAAAAATCACTTTCGCATTTTTAGTAGGCAAGGAAGTAAGATTTATTTACAAAATATTTTAATGATTACTGCAATAAATAATCCATACTAATATTATAAATGCGAAAGTGTGTGCGTTTGTATGTTTGTCCGTCTTTCACGTCGGAACGGAGCGACGGATCGACGTGATTTTTGGCATATAGATAGTTTATGGGCGCGAGAATGACATAGGCTATTTTTTATCTCGGAAATGTGGTAGAATAAGAATGGTATCTGGGGTCTGATGATAGAGTAGTTTGGCAGGTTTTGCAATTCCATCACAGAACTTAGTTTAGTTGTCATCTAGGTTTAGTGATCATCTTTTACACTATTATTTTTTAAACTATTATTTTTTCGAATAAGCAGAGACAACGTAATATAATATATTATATGTGTCACATAAGATATTAGTAATTTATCAAAGAGTGGTAAGACAAGCCCTTACTGGTTGCCGTAAGTTTAAGTAAATTTCTTGGTATCGATGAAGAACGAGGCCGTAATATTGGAATGATCTAGAGGTGTCTAAAATGACAGTTCACGGTAGATAGAGAAAATTATCAATCTGCGAAAGATATTTCTCTAAGTGCATGCAAAGGTGGAAGATCTCACGAGTGACTAAAAAAATAGTATTTGCTTCAACTCATAAACCTAAAGTTGCTATTACACTGCACGATCATAAAATTATGTTAATAACCATAATAAGGTTAAATTGGCCTAATAGTTTTATTACATTTTATAGTTTTTAAATGGAACCCTATATCAAGTAACCAGTCGATGACAATCAATATTCAAATTCGATTAGGTAATAAAACAAATGAGCAATAAAACAACTATAAAACAAAGGTGCTATTCTAAACTGGGGCGCTATCAGATCAAAGTTTCACAAACTCGACATAGACGCATATAAATCGTCCAAGAATGGCAATTTGGATGCTAATAGGACAATATATAACGATAGAAGACGGATCACATAGTCGAATCCGATTGCCCTTGGTTTTTATAGTAGTCGTTCACGGAGCAGAGCCCACGCCTCGATGTTTTCATCTGTCTTATGACGCAATTCCCCAAAATTTATATACTCGAATAGTATCGGAAGATCGATCTTTGTCCAGAGCAGAGTGACCCACCTAAAGATCCCAATAAATACGGCTTATGTCAAAAAACTTACACGTGCCATTATTGTCGGCGAGGCGATTAGTTTTTAATCATCATCATTCGTCATTCTAGCTTCATTGTAAAAACGCAGTTAAAAATCATTAGCACGTCTTTTTTGGAGATAAATAAATAAGTATATACGTACAGTTGGCGTTTAAATTGTTATCTCCTCTGAAATTCATTTTAATAGGATTTTGATAGATTAATCTGACGAATGAATCACGAATAGATGTTTCGCTTGCCCTAGAACTTGGTTTTAGCGTTCGCATAAAGTTATCGATATTATTTTAATACAGATATTTAAAAAATATTATATTTTTAATCAATTAGATCAAGATGATTTGAATTCTAAAAGTTACTCTTTTAAGTTCAGATAACTTTGTAACATTAATAGAATTTCGAAATGAAATGATGATTCTGAACCCTACAAGTTGGTACAGAGTGCAAAAGGTAACAAGTAAAACCAGATTTGTTACGAAATGAAGATTAAAGAGAATAATTTGCGTTGATAAAAATAATTTATTACTACAAGTTTGTTTCAATCAGTCAAATTAGTTAAAAATTTATTCTTAAATATCACGTTTCCTGTCGAATCGTTATTAATTAAGTTTTACTGAAATTAAATAAGAATCATTTAAAACTGTTATTTATTAACTCATTGCAATATTTAATTATAGAGAACGATTTTCAGGTCATGTATTTGAATTATGAAGCGCAAAAATAATACAGGTTATTATTAATAGAACGTGCACAGCAATTGAATCTTAAGTTACCCAAATAAAGCTTTTGCCGATCTAGGCTGACAAAACTGGTTAAGTAATTAAACAATTAAGTACTCGTAGTTTCAACTGTTTAGAATAGAAGGGTTATATTTAAACTATTTCAACAGGTAAGTGAATACATTGCATGGTATAAAATATCGAGAAGTTGTACTAAAAGTGAAGTAACTAATTATATAGAAGCCTTTGTTAGTCTCGGCCGAGTGATGTGACAGGCGCGTTCTTCACCTCTCAACCATCCAGGAGTCATCGTTATGCGGCCCATGATCCTTCGACCTTAGCATTTGCGACGACTCTCGGAACAGCATTTATATTATTGGTACAGTCACTCCATGATTAATGCGTGGAACTTGCACTTGCCTGACATATGACCGATAACGAAGTGCGTTCCAACCTTTACAGTACCTGGCGATGTTACCAATTTAGAGTGTTAATGGGATGTTAGGAATAAGGTTCAATTGAAAATGTATTTTATCTTCACACTTTTTTTTCTTTTTCATTTATTACTTTTTTTGTTTAAATCTTATTTAAATATAATTTAAAATGTAGTAATTAGTGTACTTAATAAATACCTTCCTTTTTATAATTGTAAGTAACAGAATCGTCTACTTCACAGGAACTAAGAAATACATCCAAAAGAGAGTGCGTAGTATCCATTTGTTAATCTATTTTTATTCTCTTCTCATTGTTTTCGTGGCAGTAGGCAATTGCGTAGATGTACACTTTAAAAAATACTTACAGAGCGAACCTAAAAAGTAAAGACACCTAAATATGGAGATCAAAACGAGCTATTTCGCAAAATTGTTAACTGCATGCCAATGCAAGTATGTAATGTGGTAAATAACCTAAACGATGAAGACGACTCAGGAATAATTTACATTAAAATCGACTAAACAGGAAACAAAATAAAATACTGACCTTTAAGATTGTGCCATCTGCATGTGGGCTGAGGAATTTATTCAGAAAAACAATATAGAACCTTAAAATATGGTTAATAGCATGTCATTTATTAGTATGAACAACAAACATACAAAATGACGATAAAAGGCGGGCCAAAGGTGCCACTAAAATTACCAACTTTTGTAAAACCTATTTACAAATTGATAAAGGAGTCAGTTACACATCAGGGGGTACTTTTAAAATATTCCATTCAAACCTTCAAACCTTCCATCAAATTTAAGAATTTAATAAAAAGAGTAAATGATCGTTGTTAGGGTTTCGTACTCAAGTTCGGTTATTCGGTTATATATAGGGTTGTATCTTTTGAATCGCAATAAGAAGAGTCGGCCTAAAATTATCCAGAGTAGCTACGTATTAGTAAACTTACTTAAAATCAACATTAAAAATAAACACAGTTCATAATTAAAACTTTCCCCATAAAGGAATAGTAGTTGAGGACTGTGGTACAGTCACCTGCATTAACATCTGCCACAGTGGAGCGTGCAAAAATATCTGACACGTCCCTTCAACCATAGAAATAGAGTCGTATCAGATATTTGTGCACCCTTTGTTGTGACATATATTGGTGCTGTTAACTGTACGGAATCCTTCGGAGGCCAGTCTAGCAATACCTACATCGCTTTTGGTTATTAACATAAAGAGTTAAACATTAAGATAATTTATTTAAGCTTAATATTAAAGATCAGCTACATCAAGTTAATATGTTACTTTAACACAGCGGGGAGCAGAACTTCTTGTTTTGATATAGGAAAACATGCTAGAATTTCTGATAGACTCGCCGTCAATACTCTTGTTTGAAATCATTTGGCTCTACACGTTGCACTTGACTTTGTTTGTATTCCAAGAAAACAAATTGCTAAGCATTTTCCTTAAATGTGTCTTCGAATTTTTGAATATTCTGAGTATAACTTCTGAGTACAAAAAGGACAGTTTTTTTCTCCGAATAAGCAATTATAAAAACCCTCACCACTGGAACTATCGTGACAAAGATGGCCACTTTTTCCTCTCCCTTTTTAGGGTTACGTAGCAAAAAAAGGCAAAAACAGAACATTTAAAATTTTGCCATGTCTGTCTCTCTGTCTGTTTGTCCGTCCGCGGCTTTGCTCAGAGAGTATCGATGCTAGAAAGCTTTAATTTTGCACGAATATATAGGTATGTAAACTATGCCGACAAAATGGTATATTTTTTTTTATATTAGCCTAACAATTAAGTAACAATACAATTACAATTAAAATTAATTAGTAATTAAATTAATTATTAATTAATTAGTTACTATACAATTAAGTAAGTACCTAAAGTGGGGGTGATTTTTTTTTCATCCAACTTTATTTTTTCTCATCCATTGTAGTGTGACATTGTAGTGTGGATAGGTCTTAAAACGTAAAACCATCCAAGGGGCCGTAAAGCCGACTTTTCGATTCAGTGATTTGTTTGCAAAATATTCAACATTAAAGCGCAAATTTTCATTAAAATCGAGCCCTCCCCCCTCCCCCTCTAAAATCTAAATCGGTCCGGTGGTTGGAGGAATTTGAAAAAAAAAAACAGGATGGTAGTAAGTCGGTATATCAAACTTACAAGGAAAACTATAACGTTTAAGTTTTCTTGAGAATTATAATAAGTTTAAGCGTAAATAGCAGCCTAAGGTATAAAATATACCTAAACTTGGAATATTCC
Organism: Choristoneura rosaceana; assembly: GCA_037349165.1. Lineage (NCBI taxonomy): Eukaryota > Metazoa > Arthropoda > Insecta > Lepidoptera > Tortricidae > Choristoneura > Choristoneura rosaceana. The sequence continues at coordinate 10,690,019 of JAZBNJ010000019.1, forward strand.
ATACAAAATGCGAAATTCTTAGAAAAATATTACTTTTTTTTTTCGTAATGGCTACGTGACCTTATTTCGGGCGTGTCCGACACGCTCTTGGCCGGTTTTTGCTATTAAGTATATTTTTATTTGCTTATATTCAGCCACATCCTTAAATTTAGAAGAAGCGAAATGCAATTCTATTTTAATTACTTATAATAGCAATTCTTGAAAATTATATTTTGTTTGTTGGGTAAGCTAGAAAATTCTTTTAGTTCATTGATATGGATCTCCGTAAAGTAACGCCCAAATCAGTAAATTATATTTTGTTGTTAATTTTTTTTTATTCGACTGAATGGCAAACGAGCAAGTGGTCTCCTAATGGTAAGAGATCACCACCGCCCATAAACATCTGCAACACCAGGGGTATTGCAGATGCGTCGCCAACCTAGAGGCCTAAGACGGGATACCTCAAGTGTCAGTAATTTCACCGGCTGTCTTACTCTCCACGCCAAAACACAACAGTGTAAGCACTGCTGCTTCACGGCAGGATTAGCGAGCAACATGGTGCTAGCAATCCGGGCGGACCTTGTTCCTGCATAAATTCTTAAATATGTATTTATTTTATGACGATCTTATTAAAAGTTAGGACTTATTATTTATTTGTTATGGTATATTGGGTCCAGGAATCGATTTGTACAGGTTCAGCAAAACTCAATTCAGGTAGATATTGAATGGTGACGTGTGTAGCACTATCTTTTGGCGCGAATGGTTATACTATTTTTAGAGACAAACATTCGCTCAGTAGCTCTATCCGACGCTCTACAAATAACCTTCAGAACCGTTCTAAAACCTTATCTGATTTTTCTCTTGGTCAAGATGACTCCTTCTGCATTCCTTAACAATAATCTTGGTATTCCTAGATTTAAATGTGAGCCGAGTTCACGCGCTCGTAACTCGTAATTGAGCTGGGAAGTGAGCCAATAGTCGGGGAGCCGCCCAGGTGACCGATTTTAAAAATCACATTACTCGAAAACATTATTTGAATGTATATTGCTTGCAATGGCAAGAGCTGGCCAAGAGTAGAGATGAGTGGAATAAGAAAAGGGAGGCTTTTGCCCTGCAGTAGGACACATGACAAGCTATTAAAAAAAATTGCTTGCACACACAGCATACAGCCTCCTCTACAAATGAGACGGCGAATCAAGTTTTAGTGCGTGGTTTCTAATACGCAATGGTGGTTGTCATTAAGAAAGTTGAGAAGTTCAAACTACTTAGTTGTGAGCCTGCTATTAAATAGCTACATAAATACAACAAAGTAATATTTAATATGTGAATCTGGCAACTGAGGTATATTGTGCTGCAGTTCCCACACAGGTCCAGTGTAAACAACAAAATAATAAATACCATGGGACAGTTTGACACCAATATTGACCCAGTCTCAAACAACGCAAGGCTTGTTTGTTTGATCTTACGTAAATTAAACGTTCAAACTGGAGAACAATCATTCGTATCTGCCGCGAACGGGGATTGAACCCGGGACCTCAGCGTCATAGTTAAGTTCACTAACCACTGGGCAATCCGGTCGTCCAAATCAACAAATTAAGCCGATTGTTCAAATCGATGCTGGAAATTATCTCCAGCCAGCATATGCTGAGTCCGACACCTACTGCCAGAGTTGGCTATTACTTAGATTATTTTGAAATTTGTGTTACTCCTTTATTCGTACGATGATAATTATAAGTTTTTTTATTTAATTTATTTTTATTTATATTCAGTTTATTTTTTCATCAATTTCGAATGATGTTTTCGAGTGACTTTAAAAATCGGTCCCCAGATGACACCGTTGCATCGTTGCATCCGAGGCGCCGCCGCAACGACTACGTGTCAAAGTTCAGTGGTTTTCTTTGAGACACTCCTCAAAGCCAGCTTGTTATTTACGTCGTCTTAATAATAATAACAGTCTGTTTAAGAGTAGTTTACATGCTGTGACATGTGTGATGTACAGATTAAACCGTTTACCAACGTTCACCACCACAGTTCTTGTAGTAAGTGTCATATTCATTTTCTTTGGCAATTGACGCTTCGTCATTTGTCATTTTTTGTGAAGAATTTTCATAGTAGGGGAGGCGGGTATGCTAAATTTGTAGTTACTATAGCGTAATGGGGACCTATTGGATTGTGAAGATTAGGTGAAAAAACGAAAAAAGCTTATGTTAAGTATGCCTTTTTAGTGGGGGAAAGGGTGTGCAATGATAACCGAGAGGCATTAATCTGACGGGTTTGTTGGTAGGGGTAGCCGTAAAGAGGGGAAGAAAAAAAAGAAAAAAACAGAGAATGTGGAGTGAATCCAAAAAAACTCCTATTCAAATGACTGATGATTTGGACGCGAAAAAAAGTCATGATCGATTTTTCAAAATGTAACAAAAAATCGTGACCTTGAAATACTCGAGCGGTCAGATTTTTATATAGACGTTCAGCTGCTATCCCATGGAGTCGTCCTAAAAAAATCTGTCAATTACATGATGGTAATTCGTTGAATATCAAGTTGAAAAAAAAATGTCTTTTCTTTGTTTTTTTTTTTTCAATTACTGAATGTAACAAAAATACATTATACTCGTACATATAGATCTACAGAAATATCTTTAGGTAAAAGTAATTTAAAGAAAATGTGTTAAAAGAAAGTTTCTTCATCTTCATTGTCACTGGTTCGTTTTTGATTTGGTCAATTTCATCGTTATCTCGTGATTATATTGATTACGATTCCTGACGTTTTTGTAAGTTGTGCGACAAATATTAAATACGTACTTCGATTTAATTTTTATTGAATGTTTCTTGATTAAAATGATATTTTGTATCCTTCAAGAACATCGGTGATGATGTTCAGTGCCCGCTCTCAAGAAATACCCATTGCTTCCGCTATCTCCACAATCTTCAATCGCCTCTCATTTAGTATATCGCATTTAATATTTTAACGGGAATCCAACTTAATAGTCCGGAAGGTTTTTGTCCGTAGTAGCCGTCAACGGCCGACTACTCTTAGGCTAGAACTTTTTAATTCATCCTCGTACCTCTATAAATTTTTTGATGACAATATATAGTAGATTGAACAACAACAACAATTGTTCACTTACTATGTACATTTTATTTTTCATGCATTACGAATATAATTATAATTATTTACTTTGATTGATTTATTTTGATTGATTTTAAATTTTACATAAATTAAAAATTATGAAAATAGGTATAGATATGAACTTCTTTGTTTGTGGCTGTTGACACCACATTACCTTGGTCTTAGAGACGAAGATTTTATTTTATGTACAAATTTAGTTGCTATCTATATAATAATCGTCATGCTCATTCATTAAAACGTAGCCTGGATTACACAATATACGGTCGCTTGAAATGTATTTACTAGGCGCTTAAAATTAGTCGCTGAATTATTAAAGTAGTAGACAAATAATTAAATTTGAAGGCAGAAATGACAGTTTAAAGAAGCTGCGTTAATTACGACCCGTTTTAAACACTTGGGTTTCAATATTCATACAAGACAAGTTTGAACTTACTAAACAAAGGTCAGTAATGTCTGTAAAAATTATAGTTTACACGCTACCCGGCACAAGGCATCAATTATTTTACCAGTAGTTCTGACAAATAATTACGGCCATTAAATTATTAATGTTTCAACTTAATTTAACTAGCTTCTTAAGAAGCTTGTCCTTAACCACGGATCTTGGCCAGGTGAACGGCGTTGACGCATCTTGAGGTGGTCGTTTCAGCACTGGCCAATAAAAATAGTTGGATATCTATTATGGATTTATTGAAAAATATATTAATCAAATTTTTTATATACTTTTGTCACCATTGAGGACGATTTTAAATATAATATTAGCGACAAATTAATGGCAATGCAAGTTGACAGTTACTACTGCTTTAAGAGCACATTTAAAAAGTACTTTTAGTTGACATAACTCTGGCTGTATATACTCGTATTTCATTTATTGGAGGGATAAGGTTTTTGAACAATTTCGTCCTATTCTGATCCAAAAATACTTAAGGGTTACGAAATTATAGCCAAAAATATTTTTAACCTTTGACCTTTTAAGGGATAAATCCCTCTACCTTAAAAATAAATCCATAAGTATCTAGGTTTGTCTATAGTATATTGTCAATGTCTATGGTGTGTCACGCTGATATTTATGTCAGACAGTTGTCACTGTTGTATGAATGCGAATCATTTTAGGACCATTCGATATGTAGCATTCGAACATGGCGGATGTAGATAATATCTTATTTTGCTATTTCTGTTTTTTTTGGCTAGTTGAAGTATAATTTTGATAGTGTTTTATGCGGCGATTAACCTTAACAGAGAACAGTGATAACAAAATTCTATATTGCTCTAGTGTCTGACATTTTTTAATGCGCAAGTTGTCTCCACGTACGTGGTTTCTGGAATTTTACTATCCAAAGAAGAAGAAGAAGAAGTTGCAAAAACTACAATCACCGAACAAAGTCCCTCTCAAAGAGAGTACTTTGACACTGGCGAAATTGTCCTATTAATAAGGATAGAAAGCCATATTTTAAAAGAGAAGAAGAACATTTTTAGGACAATTCCCTACGTGCGTAATTTCTTTCCGTGTACCTGTTTTCTGTATTTCTTATTAATTATGGTGGACAGTAAAGAGTCATTGTATTGTTTTGTATTGTATTGTAGTTTTCATATAAATGTATGTTCCTTCGTGCTAAGAAGGTGCCCATGTTTCGGGAGGGGAGCGCGTGGAGCCAGTAGCCAGTTTCCCTCGCTCCTGCAGCTCATAATCTGGCTCGTCTAGCAGTGCAGCATTCGCGGAGTAAAGGTTCTTGGCACAATTTAGATATATGTCGTCCCAGCTCCGTTGCGACTTTGGATTTTCCGGAAAATTTTGACTGGGGCAAGCAACTGACCAAGCGATTTTGGCGTCTTCCAAGTCCGAGATCTCATAGTTTGTGCGTAGGATTTTTTCTATGAGACTGATCGGGCTATGGACTGATGACAAAAAGGTAACGCGACATTCAAAATTTTGCGTAACTTATTTGTCTTTATCAGACATAATCTGTTCTGATTTTTTTGTAAATAAAAAAAATGGTTACGTTACATTTATAGTCCAATAATACTAAACGGTATAAAAAGTAGAGTCTAAACAACATTTGTGATTGCATGCGGTATAACTGGGTATTTTTTTACGCTTAGTCTGACGAGTAATCGCTGTATATAATTACTACAATTTACCCGCGGCTTCGCACGCGTAAATCATTAGATATACAGCAGTTGAATTTAAATTCCGGGATTTTACAAAATTTTCATGGGAATTCCCGAAAATTACGTCGTGGTTTTCATTGACATTGCATTAAAAGCCACTATGCTAAATTTCGTGACTCTAAGCCCAACGGTGGTTATTTCGAGATTTTAACCCGATCCCTTGGGAATATCGTGATAAAAATGTGGCCTATATGTTATTCCAGATGTCCAGCTATCTACATACCAAATATCATCCAAATCGGTCCAGCCGTTTTAACGTGGAAAAGTAACAAACATGTTATATTACACACATTATACATACACATACATTCCTAAATTACTAATACATGATGGTCTGATTCTCAAGATGCGTTACATACTTCACGCTTCAAAATTTAAAACAAATGCTATCTACAGAATACATTTCACATCAGAGTCATCTTATTACGAGTGACAGACGCAATTCACAAAATAGGTGTGCCTGTTTATAGCTAGGCCGTAAAGAGGCTTTTAGTTGAAAATACCACAGTTTTAATCACATGTCCTATTTTGGAATACACCTGCGTTTTCGTCTTGTACCTATCTCCTTTTGTTCTCAAACCAACCTAAATAACTATTGTTTTGCGTAATCTTTATTCCAGCACATAAAATGCAGGTGAATCGAAGTATCGGTTGCTTATGTTATGTTACACTTATGGTATTACTCATTTTTACTAAAGTTTGAAGAGCCACTAAGATTGCCTAATTTTTAAGGTGATTAATTTAACTTATGGCTTATTGCGAGGTAATCTAGCACAGATCTTTGAAACGCGGCAAAATATAAGTCATGTGGAACTAAATATTTAAGTCATAAACCTAGACAGTAGAAAATATATAGTAAAAATCTCATACTTACAAGAATTAAGATCATTCTCCATTTTTGAAGATGTCTCTAAACTGTCCGTTTACTCGTAAATATATGTATGAAATTAGCACTTACGTGACTGCACATAATCTATTTCTATTTATGTGCAAGGGGCGTAAAACTATAGCTCTCGCGTATTCGTGAATTTACGGGATGCTAGATTAGGTTCAAAATCATGATTGATATGGTCGTTACTGTGTGAAACCGTTCTACACAAAAGGCTTTTTTTAATCAGCAATGAGATTAGCCTCGCAGAGTATTCTCAACGATGCCCGTGCCTTTGTACTTTAAAACAACAATAGTTTTATTGTTCCTATTTTACTTGCTCGAGTATAAAGTATAAAGGTTTAACATTAAAGAATGCTTAACATTAATAAAAGTATTTCGATATGTGACTGATAAACTTCTTCAAAGTTCTTCTCTTCTATGTCGCTAAACTATTAACATTGGGGTGGTCGTAAGGTTGAGGATCAGTAGGAACTTCATGACGCCGTTCTTGAAAAAATAGTGTTTCCCCTTTCCTTCCACACCGCTCTACTGCGAAATACTAAAATCTAAGTTCGTATCGTACCGTCCCTGTCACTCTCATATTAAATAGCGTCAGAGGGACGGAGCGACAAACTTCGATTTTCGAATTTTGGAATAGCTACGCTGGACTGGAGTCCAGAGTTTATAATTAGTTACTAATAGAGAGCTGCTGCTTACTCTCATATCAAATGACTTAGTTAGTTGGGTAGTAGTTAAATGGGAGTTGTTTAGATTCAATTTCCTTGAATTCCTAAGAACGATATCGATTAAAACGAAAAAAAAAACATGGAAGAAGATTTAGAAACATTGTGCTGAAAGAAAGCGGCTACAGCTAATCAGCGTATGAACCTGTCAACATGATTCGGTAGTGAGCGCCACCATCTATGGACACCTGCTGGTTTTCTTTGCCTATCTCATAAAAAAGGTCAGCAGAAGAAACTGTAATAAGTTATTTTAGAAATAAAATCCACTAAAAAGTTTTACGACAATCCTGTTTCTGTTGATAAAATAGTACCTGCTGATGGTGGTCAGTGCATGTGTAAAGTAAATTTTGAGATCTTTTCTTTCTGCGATAAAAGTGATGCGGTGTCATTGTCAGTCATTTTGACACACGCGTTTATTTATAAATCCCAGAATTAATCGCGGTAATTTAATACCAAAATGACCACGATGTCTCGATCGCATAGCAGCGGCTGCGATCACGACTTAAACCTAACTAAATATTCTAAAAACCGACCCTTTGTAAAAAAGATGACAGCCTAAATTTTGTTTCTATCAGAGTAATTACAATATCTACGAGATTTATTCGGTGTTTTACGACCCTCACTGGTTACTCTATTGTACCATGAACAAGATAATGTTGCAACAGGGGCCGTACTTGGCAAGAAATTCTATGAATGCATCGCGATTGTTGCTGGATCGTAAATTCCTTATGATTTCAAACGTCATTCTTTTGTTTTCGAATGTATTGCCGAATAGTTAGCTCACGCTATACGTTTGTTAATCCAGTCTTAGTTCAAGAGTGGTACAAAATATCTGGTTATTTTTCTTATAATGCGTTTAATAAGTATATTTGTAAGTGCGGAGTAAACATCTTCAGGATATTAAAGTGTTCATAATAGCTAGTACTGTAACGAGTTACGACAAAAAATAACTCAAGATTTATACGGTTCTTTAAGAATTAATATTAATATTTCTAGAAAAATAGCTGTAATCCAAACCAACTCAGTGATTATGCATTAACGAAATCTTCGACTTTAGAGTTCCTGCTGCATTTGTGGTTCATTCGCGAAAGTTTTTCTCACCTTTATAGAGTTAGTGGTTAATTTTTCAAGTATGTCAGCTATAATGATATAAAACAAAAACTTATATTATATAAAGTACCAGTGCTGTTTCATCGGAAGGTGAAATAAGTTACTGGTGCAAGAGTAACGAAGTCTCGGCTGCAAAATATTTATTATTCTCAACGTTGCAAATGCGGCCCTGCGCAATGCACTCGGTGCAGGCTCCCCGTGCATTGGCTAGACAAACCCGCGTCTCTATAAAAGGGACCTGTGATTACCGCGCCAAGTACAATCTGGCGCCGGCGACGCCGACCGATCATATGGGACACTCTTGCGCACCCTGAAAATATACGTGTACGTCAAAATGGTAAGTTTTAAGAGCTTTAACTTTTCTTAGGTAGTTCACGGTTAAAATAATACAGGTTAAACTACTTTAAAAAAAATAGTCTCAGATTTTAGTACAAGTTTTATTCTAAATATATGTATAGTAGATATTAAAAAGCTTTTACTACGTGTCAAAACAAAACATAATTTTTAATAACTATCTAAAACAACTCTTCTGATACATATATGCATGCGGCCCATGCGGGTCAAAGTGTAATAACTGTTACTATTTACTTGTTTGAAAAAAAAAATACCAATATTTAATGGGTTAATTATGTAGGTAATAATAGGGGATAAAGGTAGTAAGTCTCAATATACCAAATTGATTTTTATAAACTTGTTAAAATTAAGGGTGAAAAGGGGGCTTTTTGAGTTTTTTTAACAAATAAGATAGATTTAAGACAGCAAGTGAATGAATTAATTTAACAGAACATCCATGCAAATATTTTTTGGCACTTTTAAATTGTGTCTAACAAATACTTCCATACATTGATCGATGTTCAAAATATACCGCGTATAAGCGTAATTACACTTTCAGTCGGGAATTCCGATGAGAAACTTTTACAGGAACATTCAGTAAAACTAACCCTAAGAATTTGTTTTTCAAGGTTCTGTACTCAATGTCTCTATATGGAGATCTATTTGCTGTCACACACAAGTCCGTTTGACAGCACACAGGATTTACAGCCAAAAGGTTGGAGTTAGTCGTCAAATTTTCATAGCATCTTGCTGACCCGAGGCGATACAAATTGTCCTTATGTTCCCTCTAGAACGAGTTAAGGTACCGAGTAGAGCAAGCATAGATCAGCAGAGAAGTAGCAAGAATACTACCGTAGCAAAAGTAGAATTGGTTATTTCTGTCGGTAGAAATAATCATAAAACAATAAATTAAAAAAATCAAAAACCCGACTGCCTTAAAAAATACTACAAAGAAGAAAACAGGTCTAGTGGGCCAGAACTTTGTTAAGTAGCAGTTCTGGCCCGCTAGACTTGTTTTCTTCTTTTTATTTCTAGTGTTTTTTAAGGCAGTCGGGTTTTTAATTTTTTTATTAAATTTATTGTTTTATTTCACACTTCTTAAATAGTTCTTCGAAAATGGTACATTAAAACTGTTATAGTCCGTATATATTTAGAATGGGGTAGTTATCAGCTTTCATTTGATACCCTACTCGGTAGATATGAATAAAATATTTTTTTGAAAACATACAACTTGGCGCCAAAAATCCGCTATTTTGATATTTCAAGAATTTTATGTACCCAGTGTCACTTGCGTCGTCAAGACAAATCTAATGACGAATTATTTATCAAAATCCGTTCAGGCGTTGAGTAGTTACAAAGGACATAGGAATAGACGTACCTACATACATACGCGTCAAACACATAACCCTCCTTCTTCGCAGTCGGGTAAAAACAAAAACTTTTTTGATACCTACTGCATTTTCATTCAAAAAACACGGGTATCAAAACCTGTGGGTACCATTTTTGGCTTGTTTCCCCTTTTACAATGGGGACTGCTAAGGAACGGTTAATGACAGTTTAGGACTACTCAAGGCCAGAATAAAATGTGAAATAGAGGTCAAACGCTGGTCTATTTTAAGTGAAAAAATTAATAAATTGGGATGTTAGGCACAAAATAAATTAACAAAAAGCTGTGATTTTCGTTTAGTATTTTTATGTTAAGCGCAATTAAAAAGTTAAGTTTCAGTACAGAACACACAGTGCACGAGCGCCAGTGTCACTATCACTTGGTTGTTTTTATTTCTCTTAAAACTAAGTGTTGACGAAAGCAGTGTGAGTACCTAGAGAGTTCATGGTATGCACAGAAAGATAGCGTCAATTGTGCAAGCCATCAAATGGACTATCTCTGGACGCTTAATATACTGAGCGGCAAAAAATCTGACCCACAAATGTATGCAATAATAGGTAATTTTATATGTGGAGTAGGCCAAATTTTTTGCCGTTGCGTGTTGATGCTTTTGCTAAGAAAATAGTTCTAACAATTAACTAAGGTTCAGGTCACCTTGTAACTGCACTCTTAACGGAACCTAGTAAAGAACCTAACTGATGATGATGCTTCTTGCTAGATAGCGCCTTCTCAAATAAATATTTTTATCAATATGATAATAATTGTGATTCAAAATGTATTCGCGCAATGATGGCTTTCAAATGTACTTTGAAACCGTTACAACCTGTCAATGAAAATGGTCTTAATTGATAGGACGCTGTTTGATCAACTAGTCATAAGTGTTGACATCTAGTTGACAGAGACTGTTTGACATAAGGTGCCGAAGAGGCTGTCTTGTCGATAGTATAGGCAGCCTGTCTGTTTAGGATAGGTACCTACCAAATTTTCTTTCTTCTGGTGTAATTGAAAACCCAATGAGAATAAGTATTCCCAAAATTTGGGGTAGGCCCGACTCTAATATCCTTAAACTATATAAGGAAACATATTTTATTTGTAGGATCTCGGAAACCGCTTCGATTTCGATGAAATTTATCGGCCTAAGAATCGATCAAGCTTGGTTTTATCCCTTAGAAAACACGTGAACTTGAGTTTTAGCCCGAGCGAAGCTATATAGGTTACCTAGGTAGTTACTAACATTTTAGCTATGAAAAATCATTTAAACCGACAAAAACGACGAATTGCAAAAATTCGGTAGAAAACAAGTACGATGTTTGTAAGAAACATTTGTCTTTTTTGTATCCTCCTCATATGTTAAATTGTTATACAACTCAGACTTAAAATGATAGACACGAATCTCAAACCATGTAAATATAAATGCCAAGTGTCTTTATAATTAAAAACATTGCACGCACATGACATTCAATACCGTATTAATGAATCATAATTTTTTATCTAACTTCTACATAGAACTCATCGTGTAATACAGAAGCATTTTGAGTTAATACGTTATTAAATGTCATGTGTTTATATTAACTATCGCGATTTTGTTAAGTAAAACATGCTTATCTATTAAACAATTGCATCGAATTCAATCAGTTCTAAGGTGATAAACATTTTTATACCTAACGATGATTTATTTCAATTTTATGGCATCCGGCGGTCATATGTCTTAATTAAATAAATAGTATGTAGAGCATTATTACTTAAATTATGAGCATTTACTTTCTTGATTTATGCATTCAAAACTTATCAAAAAAATGGTAAGTCTATGTAAAATCAACCAATATCAACAACCAAAATGGACATCTAACCATATTATTATTCCTGCCCTTTTATTTAAAAGTCAAATGCTTCGTTAGTAATTTAGTAAATAATTCACCGGACCGTTCACCAATTACGGGATGATAGTCATAAATACTGCCCGAATCCTTATTACGTAGTATACCAGGTTTATATTGGATATTTTAGCATTTTACTTTCTCGGAAGAATAAAAAATTGGTAATCTCTCTGTTTCGTGGCAATCCCAAACATTCTTCCTGCTGCAAATGTCTGCCAAATTTCAAGACTTCTACCTCTACTGGCTTAGACAGAGCATTGTCTGTACAGTCAAGTGCAAAGATATCGGCGACAGATATGTATGTATACGACCTTAATGTTAAGTGCATAAAGTCATATAATACATATTTTTCAGTTAAACAATGAATTTATTGACAGTTAAGAATAATAAAATAGATGATGCTTCAAATAAGAAAAAAAAAACTATGTTGGATTTGAAAAATTTACATAAAATAAATATTTTTGTAACTTTGGCCGTGTCGATATCTTTGCATTTGACTTCAATCAGTAAATCACGCTTACCGACTTCTTAAAGGCATAGAAGATTTATTTAGCTATTCTATATAGGCACTTGTTGCCTTCACGGGGGCTACGATCTCGAAACTTCCTATAAACCACAAAGGTATTTAGTTACTTAATGAATTTAATTATAAACACCACTAAAACAAAATCAAGCAGCGCAACATACATCTCTACTATAAATAGTAGTGATACATCAGAAGGTAAAGTGCATGACATTTGGCATACTCGAAATCAATATAGAAACATCTAGCTTGTTTGCGAGGATGTGCCCATAGCCGGTGCATAGGGCGTCCGTCGCGTTCTTATGCAACGAGAGCCCTCGTGCACTCTCCCACAATACCTAACCTTTGAGATGCTATTTAAGTTAACGCTAGCGACAAGCGTGCCGTCAAATTAAATTTTATTGCCATTTGCTTTTTCATTCAACAAACGCTTGTGCCGATTTCAATAAAATTGTACTCGTAAGTGCGTGTTTATGATTTGGTATTATGCAAAATTGAAATTATACTACGCTACTTTTTACTCGACTACGGCAACGCCAAAGGAAGAGTAATGATTTTAGCAGTCTATGTATGTTTGTATTTACGAATGTTCCACCGTAGCATGTAGACTACGCGTCCGATTTTAATAAATAAGGTGTTTAAATAAATTGTGGACACAAAAAGGGGCTATTTTTGCCGCTATATGGGTTTGATATATTTATTTTATTAATGAAAAAATATTTTTCATAGTCATTTTCAGCTAAGTACATTTTTATTTTATTTATTTTTTTAGTCTGAAACTTACCTATTCCATTTTTTTCTTGCGCTAAAAAGGTAGCATTATTTGAGGACGGTCTATGTTTTATTCAAAGGCCAAAGTAGTTTCGCAAGATACATCAGTTTTATGTGTTACTAAACGATGCAACGGGCTAGGCGAGGCATAGGTTATAAAAATGATTAGTCATACTCATAAAATAGAGGAAAAGACGTTTTCTTGTAAATTATTCGACTTTAAATGCCAAAACGATTGAATAAATGTCACACAATGCTAATTCGTCTCTGGATGGTGACTGCGTGCGGCGTGCGCGCAGGAATTAGGTTCACGTCTTTGTTTCTGCGAAAACCTAGGACATTGTTAGACGCAACTTAAATTCTGCGACATGTCAGTTCCCACCACTCAATACACTTGCAAAATAACTCGTTATCATACATCTGCATATGCACACAAAATTTACTAAGTGTGCTATTTGGTTTTGTCAATAGTTTGCATACGGCAAGTTTTGTTCGAAGTTTATACAAATTGCAAACCAAGCCTAACAGCAAACAATTATCTCTAAATAATTTCCAATATTTAGATACATGTAGGTAAATTTCATTTCATTGAAAGTAGCTTATTGGTCTAAACTCTTATAATATTGGATAAATCCTTTTCACAGATTCATAATTGAAGTGTACTAAATACGCAATTATGATGAAATATAAGAAAGCCAACTCTATATATTTTTAATTCCTCACACGCATCGAAAATAATTATGTAGGTAGATTTACCACGTGTATTTCAATCATATACCTAGCTACAAATGTAGATTCACAAAATTCTCAATGTTTTTCTTTTCCATAATTTCCCTTTTTTATATTTTATGTTTTTCTTCTGATGTCGTGTCCATGTTAGAGCCGTTGTGCTGTCAATACAGTAAATTGTAACACAGAAACAAACCCACGGTTAATACAACGATGCCCTATCTATCGAAGCATTGGAAGGTCGCGATGACTTTATGTAATTCCATATCTAAGCGTACAGGCCATGGCGCTTCATGAAGCGTGGTAACCTTCGTAATTCTAGCCAGTTACTAAAAGCTATATTATTATAATATGTTGAGTATTAATAAACCTTTAAGGCATAGCTTATGTAAATTGCAAAATAATTTAGAGACCTGACTTTCAGTGACGAGTAATTTTCATTATTCTTGACTAAAATGAATTTGCATTACTATCTTAATAAAAAAATAAATACTACTAGCTGTTGCCCGCGACTCCGTCCGCGTGGAAGTATGAAAAATAGTTTACGTGCTATTCTCAGACCTTCCAAACATACAGAAAAAAAATCATGAAAATCAGTCAAGCCGTTTCGGAGGAGTTTGGTCACAAACAATTTGATACGAAAATTTTATCCTTACTTATAAAGAGGAAAGTGAGTTTGTTTGTTTGTTAGGTACGCTTTCACGCCGTAACGCCGCGGGCAAAAGCTAGTATATTAATAAAATACAATCACGAAGCATCCCAAAAAGCTTTAATATCCTAAAGCATTATTGTACCAATAGGTAAACGTACCTAAATGAAAAAAAACCATAGCAAGTCTACTTGCTTACCCAATGCTAAACCAACATAAACCTTTTTATGTCTTCATTGTCAAAAAATATGGTTAAGCACAGATTCTACTACAATGTGAACGCCAGAAATTTATAGCCTGTGGCGAAACAATTGAACGACGTAACTCTAATGGCCCTTATTTGACGTGAAGCATTCGCGTGCTTGTCACGAGGTCGTGTGCCACAACTGGCGGTTAAAACAACTAATTGTATTTGTTTTGTGTACAATTAGCAAGTGGACATTACCTACGTGTTTGTTGACTGTCGCGTGTACCTGGCCTAAAAACTTGCTGCCTGGCATGTTAAGCTGCTAAAAATGTTCTAGTCACTCAAAGACCTTGGCAAACATTTCATTTCAATGCACTTAAGTAACGAAAGAAAAATAGATAATAATATGTTAATTACGCGTTATAAGCTACTTTTTTTTAATAATGTGGAATTAAAGTACATGAAATCAAAAGCCTTACTTTTGGTTCTGGTCTATGTGCTACTTAAAATTATTTGCTGAAATATTTTTTGTAGGCGCTAAGATACTTAAACTTCACCGCACATTTTAACTAGTTAGTTAGATATCGCTTGATCTTCCAAACTATTTTATAAACTGATTTAGGGTGAATTTATTGATACTGGTGTTACTTTACGGAGGTCAATATCAATAAAGTTCACTAATTTTATCTTGTTTCTGCGCTACAAATTAGCATCATCTCTTTAATAATCTTTGCTAAAACTTTCAAACTTAAATTAGTCAACCGATCGTGGTGGAATTTGGCCGACGGGTACGACACTTAATTTACTCAAAAATTAGCAGTGAAAGTTTTAAATTTTAAAATAGATTTTTTAATCGAAAAAGAACGTCACAAATCTACAAGGGCCCCTTGTTAGGACTATAGAACCCTTAAAACGCTTGGATATTGAAACCTTAACCTGTCCTGAGTCAATTGAATTTTACTAAATTAATGTAAAAAATATAATTTTCAGATTGTGATAGTTTTACTCAGCCTCGTGGCGCTGGCAGCGTCGGCACCCCAAAAGCCTGCGGACCAGGCCGTTGCAATCATCAAACAGGACTTCGATCAGCAAGTTGACGGCTCTTATCGCTTCAGGTACTTAATTAGTAAGGGTATCCTATGTTGATCCTTGGGGTTCAAACTACCTATATACCAAATTTCATCAAAATCGGTTCAGTGGTTTAGACGTGAAAGCGTAACAGACAGACAGACAGACAGAGTTACTTTCACATTTATAATATTAGTAGAGATTGTGATATGTTTCACGGTTTTTGAGGTATTGTATTTTTTATTTGTTTTGAAAAATCACTCCGTTTGTCATTTTTTTTTACTTTAACATCCTGTTTAGCATGTATTGAGTTAATTTTTAGTGTTTTGCCTTTGCAATACCTTGTTTCTTCAAATTAATTCAAATAATTGCCCATTACTGCTACACTGATCAAAAAACACTTTAGACATAAGGATTAAAAAAAAAACTCAGATAATTTTGTAACTTTGTGTGACTATAAAAAAGTAACAGCGATTTCCGTGTAAAAATAGCTTAATAAACTTTTTTGATTTACGGGCTTTCTAATAATGTGCCACTTAAGAAAGAAAACTAAAAAAATTAAATAAAAATCTCGGTATTTCATGGATATTTCTAAAAAAGAGGCCTCATTTCCATACAGTGCAATTGCGTGCAAAAAATTACTTTGCATAATAGTAAACGTGGTCAAAAATGTGCAGAAGGACCCTACCTATCATTGCCTACACCCGACTGCCAAACACCCTGTATAATAATCCTAAAAAAATATAATGAGTCCGTTAGTTAGACTATCGAAAAATATATGACTGGTTTTCGTAAAAAATAAAAAATAAATCATTTTTACACAGGGCCCTACCCAATTACTAGTACCGTCGTTTTTAACTAAAATAATATTTGAGAGTATAAGAATGTTCTTGTGATATATTGTTAACCTTACTAATACGATTTGACATCACTAAATCATCCAAAATAACGTGATTCGTGGGCAAGAAGAGTGGGATTAAATATTTAGGAATTTGTATGTTGATTTAAATTCAAATTTTAATTCAAGGCTGCTGCCATCAATTGAATAATAAGTTTTTAAGACATGCTGGGTTTTGGGCTACTTCTGGATATGGACTCACTTGTGTCGTTATGTTGCAGTTTTCATTTAAGTCAGTACTACGATACTTTTGGCATGATACTTATTTTTTTCAATGTTCTTGATGAGGTTAGGGACTTTCCATCGAATATTACCGGAAAAGTTCTCTCTCAATTAGCTTCAGTTCATGAAATCATCACTCATTTAATCCTTTTCTTAGTCGGACACTTGTCCGAGTGGTCGTGGTTGCGCAGACGAGGTACACGGAGAGATGTTCGGTGGGTCGTAGACCTTTTTGAGGACAGTCCTATTAGCAATGTGCTTCCATTTCTGCTGGTTAGAGGCGTTACAAGTGCACTGGACCATGGTGGACTCAGTAGCTATTTTTAACCCCCGACGCAAAAAGAGGGGTGTTATAAGTTTGACCGCTATGTGTGTCTGTGTGTCTGTGTGTCTGTGTGTCTGTCTGTGTGTCTGTCTGTCTGTCTGTCTGTGTGTCTGTCTGTGGCACCGTAGCTCTTAAGCGGGTGGACCGATTTTAATGCAGTTTTTTTTATTTGAAAGCTGGTTTTCTAGCGATGGTTCTTAGACATGTTTCATCAAAATCGGTTCAGCCGTTTCAAGATCATCAGCTCTTTTGTTCGCTGCGGTAGGAATCTTAGACGCATAATGGTTATTTACTTTACTTTCAAGCATATTTGGGACCTAAAACTCGAAACACCCATGTATGCTATGTAACTATGCAAGATTATGCAGTTCTCGGCCTGATGCTGCAGCCAGGATATCCAGAACACTAGTAGATACATTTTTGATAAAACCATAGCAGATATATCGTGTTTGGATTCGTTTCGATCAGTATTTGATTCTAAATAGAATGCAAAAGTGGCAACAGGATGAGCTGATGCTGCAGCCAAGATATCCAGCACATTAGTACACTAAAAAAAAAAATAGCACATATGTCGTGTTTGGATTAGTTTTGATCAGTAATTGATTCTACATACAATGCAGTGGTAGCAACATGACGAGCTGTTTAAAAAACATGAAATAAAAAATAAAAAAAAATTTATAAACCCCCGACAAAAAAAGCCGCCAAAAAACGACAATTAAAAAGTAAAAAATAATTATGCACTACCTAGCTGTTGCCCGCGACTTCATCTGCGAACAATTCGTTTCTCCCTATCCCGCTGGGACTATGCTGATTTCCCGCAAAATTAGCCTAAGTTAATTTAGTATAAGTACCTAGTAATATTCTTTTTATCTAAGCGTCGTCGGTGTCGGGGGACCGCTAAGGTTAATACTTTAAAAAATACAACATATGTACTTTAGTTTCTGTTAACCTTAGCGGTCCCCCGACACCGACGACGCTTAGATAAAAAGAATATTACTAGGTACTTATACTAAATTAACTTAGGCTAATTTTGCGGGAAATCAGCATAGTCCCAGCGGGATAGGGAGAAACGAATTGTTCGCAGATGAAGTCGCGGGCAACAGCTAGGTAGTGCATAATTATTTTTTACTTTTTATATTCAACTCACGAAGTAACGTAACGTAACTCATATATACAATAATTTTATTTATTGACACTTCAGGTGCCGTCGTATTCTGATTGAGAACCTACTTTTCCCGATAAAAATACATTATCCACTAAATATAGCTGTACACTAATTGGTATTAGGAATTTTAAGCTACGAACTAGCATTCCGTACCTTAAAATTTGTTCAGATTTGTTGGTTTGAGCTAGGAATTTCCGTTAGTCACCGAAATGTCAAGTGTCTGTTGTATTGGTACCTTGTTGTACATATACATATTACTATGACGCATACATAAGTACCACCAGTTTGAGTGTTGTAATTGAGAAATCACGCATCGTCTCGTCCGCAGAACAGTCGCGGCGAAAACTGTCTGAATTATTCATATTTGAAGAATTATTTGGCAGCCCATAAATTATTTGTGGGCAGTATTCACTTCCTTGACCTAAATAATTTGAGCTCATTATAATCTAGTGTGCTATGAATTCGAAGGTCAAATTCAACTTCTGCGGTCAAGTTCAACGGGGATGGCTAAATTTATTCCAAAGACTGGAAATATTAGACGTTTATCACGTGTCATCTTCTTAACCTTTCGTATGATTTTCTACTAAATATATTTCTGTATGTTTTACAGTTATGAGACCGAAAATGGCATCAAAGCTGAAGAGACGGGTTCGCTGAAAAAAGCCAGCGGGCCTGATAGTAGTGACGTCATCATTGCCCAGGGAGCCTTCAGCTACACCGCACCTGATGGAACTGTAATCAACCTTAACTATGTTGCTGATGACGAGAATGGTTTTAAACCTGAGGTAATGAAGTCAGTTCTACTAATATTACAAATATGAAAATTGCATGTATGTATTTGTCACTTCTTCACGCTAAAACGACTGGACGGATTTAAAGGAAATTTAGTATGTAATGTCGGATGATGATGAATGATGTCTGAAATGACACATATTATACTAGGTACTCTTCTCCTGATTTTTCCCTGTAATCGAGATAACATTTCAACCACTGGGATGACATGTGGTGCGGTTTTTTATGTAACGTTACTAAAATTCACGATTTAATTTTTAGGCGTTCTTATGGTTCTTTTTGTTAAATTTCGACTGTTCAGCTGACTAGACAGACATACTTAATAGTTTACGCGTGCAAAGCTGCGGGTAAAGCTAGGCTAGTATATGAATTTCACTACGCCACCAAAACGAGGTATCGGGAGTGCCAAATATCTAAAAGGCGGATTAAGG
The DNA here is from genome assembly GCA_037349165.1 of Choristoneura rosaceana. NCBI lineage: Eukaryota > Metazoa > Arthropoda > Insecta > Lepidoptera > Tortricidae > Choristoneura > Choristoneura rosaceana. The sequence continues at coordinate 10,709,372 of JAZBNJ010000019.1, forward strand.
ATGTCTGTTTGGTTTCAATTCCAGATAAGACTGTGCGCTTAGTTAAAAAAAAGCATATTTGTGCATGACAAAGTTAAAATTATGTAAATAGAACCAATTTTGTGATTTATTGTCGTTTGTTAACTTTTGTTAAGTAATGAGAAGTATGACAGTTTTACTTCACAAAAAATATAGCAATGAGTAATTTAAGTCTCATTTTACGGAATGTGACTGTAATGCAATGTCTTTACAATAACTTTTATTTTTGCTAGTCTGTGTACATGTCCGTGTTAAAATTGTTTCCAAATTTATTTAAATACATGAAGCAGCATTAAACTCATGCGGTCTTTTCCATCAACCTATTGCTATTTCCTGATGGATATTCCCATGTTATTACTAATATACCAGCATTTTTTTTATTTTGTACCCTTAACACAAGCTTTGCTAAGCTTACTTTGGGACTAGGTCAATTGGTATGAATTGTCCCGCGATATGTTATGTCTTATTTTTTTTTTTTTATATATAGATTAGCCAATTGAGTGTTTTCCTTTCGCCAGTGCGTTGCAGTTCATAGAAGAGTGACAGATATTTATTCTATCAGTGACTGGGTTTGGCCCAATTTAGTATTTTAAGGAAAACGATTGACAATGATTGAACTCATAGCACATTTAGAATCAAACTAATCCAAATATTACAGTCAATTTACGCGTACACTTTTTGTCGAAACGATGTCAAAATTTTACGACTGCAGGGAGTATTGTCGCTTTTTGATTCACTTGTTTGATTACGTCAAATAATGGCGTCATCCAGTACGTCATATTGTATTAAGTCATATCCAGTGTTAAGAAAGCAAAGAGTATCTTCGAGGTGTCGTGGTAAAGAAATACTTATGGATGGGTAAAGCTCCAGTTACTAATTTGTATTTGATAGTTCCTCGCTAGTCCGTCAACCCAGTACACTTCACAGTTGCTAAATTGTGCGTACTACAAGAACAAATATATTTAAAGGTCTTCTAGTAGGTACATAGCTATTCTTTCAAAGTGTTTTTTAACAAATTTTTGTTAATGTTTCAGGGAGCTCATCTACCTACTCCGCCCCCGATTCCTCCCGCAATTCAGAAGGCACTTGACTACTTGGCGACACTCCCACCACCACCTCCCTCCAGGAATTAACCACCATCATATCATACAGCGACCGAAACTCAGACAACTCCGAAACATTACGGCCTAGCTCAATGACCGAAAGTTCTCACCGTTTTGTAAACAGCAAAAGTTTAATCTAATTCAAATAAAGTGCAACTATTTAGTTCATAATTCTAGACAATGGCTGTTTTTTCAAAGCGGTATTAATTTAATGTATATGCAAGCAGCAGTGAAACCTAACAAAAAAAAATGACTGATCTGTGATAAATGAAGATTGCTCGAATGGAAATGTTTTTTGTATTATGTTTTTTATTTATTTAATTAAAGCAAGTCAGTGCCAAAGATGCATTGCTATAAATATCAATGGTTTTTCAATTTCCATAAATGGATTCAAAGGGGTATTACGTATTATGTCGCGTGCGTAGGTATATAAATGATTAGCACGAAATTGACTCTTGATCAATGACCAAGTTCTTGCTCACATACGTGTTAATAAGTAACGTCACTTCCTATTCTTATCTACACCATAGAACAATTACTTATACAACTGCTAAATATAGCCGTCTAAAAAAAATGTAACTGGTACTGAATATCTCTTTAAATCAACTTCTTACTTCTATGAACAATATTTGCAAACAAATATTATAAGTTTATTCACATATACCATACACAGAAATGTCATAGAAAGCAAAAGTGAGCCGCCAGTTCTTTGGTATACCGGCATTCCATGTAGAAACTCGTTTGGAGAGGTGAGCGTCTTTCCAAGGTCATTGATGAGAACGCTGTTAAATAATATTCTTAGAAAGATATTAACATCGTTTTGTCAAATGCCAAGTAGGTATAAGGTTTTGCTAACTGCAAAACTTTAAAACACAGAGTTTTATATAAAACCGCAGTCGGACTCGCACATTAAAGGCTCTGTACGAATTAGCATTTATGAATATCCACTGTTAGTATACATAGCCCAGCTCCTAACTAGTAAGTAAAGTGTACCTATGCGGCAAACGCTCATTTTGGATTGGATACTGATAAAGACAGACAAACATAAAAAATAAGTGTAAAGATTATTTCTCCCTTTTTGCCAAATTCCAAGTTTCTAGGTCAACTGAAAGTACCCTGTAGGTTTTTTGGCTAAGTACGGCAATTAGTACTTATATTCGTTGACTTTGGAATTTGTTTTTTTACTGCTTCAAGGAGCAGGAGACCTAAGCATTTGACATTATTTTGAGCTCGGTACCTCCACGCATTCCTAAAAAAAAACGGTCTTAGTAGATGGACGTAAAGGTGGCCAACAAAGTGAGTTCGGTGTTGGCTCATTGAGGTAGAGTTTGTCTAATTTAAAATGACGTTTAAAAAAAAAACGTACTCCTCACTCAACTAAATCAACAATTTAGAATAGTTAAACAGCAAATCTTATAATTACCGCCTGAGTCTAACGGATAGCCCCACGTTGGACTCAGGCGGTTTATTATAAGATTTACTGTCTACTCGTAACTAGACATAATAAACTGATTTAGTTGAGTGAGGGACGGGTCATTATAAATTAACCAAGCTCTAAAACCCCTAAATATATTATCGTCGAAAGCTTTTTCTTAAATGAGTTATGATATAAATAGGTATTGTCACGCTACCAACGTACCCAGGGAGAGGTACAAATTTAAAACGTAACTTGTCAGCCTATTATACTACTATAAAGTCACGCAAATAGGTAATTTTGTAGACACATTGTCACTTTAATTAACACTAGAATCTGTCATTGAAAATTGTGAACGCATTCTTTAACACCACTAACTTGCGTGCTTACTACAAAATTTTTATTAGGTATTCTTTGAGGGTCTTGTGGTTAAACTTAAATCAGTTTATATTTATTTATTGCATTAAATTTCTCATAAAAATAATAAATAAAAGCTGTAAGGTTTTTATTACAAGTTTTATTTAATTAAATTATAGCATCGAAACATTGAACATATTGAATATTTCGTATTGTTGTATAATTAATCAAACTAAAAATACTATTGACATTATAAGATATATGAGATTCACTCATAGTAATAGTACAAGCCAGTTGATCGCATAATAATATTTTCCTTTGGCTATGTAGTAAAGGTAATAAATGAAGTACACAATTAAATCACCATTAAATACATTAAATTACGTACTGCTACTGATAATAGATGTGATATCTTCGAGAATTTTAACCGCTCCGATATACAAGTTTTATGGCACAGCATAATTAAAATAATTATGATTTTTTTATACGAGTAGTTAGAAACACTTAAGAAATCGCTATCAGTTATGAATAATCTGCTTCAAATAAGGATTCTGTGACTGGTTCCGGTGTGGGTTTAGTTGCTAGATAGGCAAGTGCTCGAGCAATGGCAGGTGGGATAGGCGGTGGAGTCGGCAAGTGTGCTCCTACTGGTCGGTATCCATTTTCATCTGCTGTATATGATAGACTGTACTCGTTCCCATCTTTAGCCTGTAAAAAGAAGAAATCAAATATTTATAAGTCCGTTTGAGTTAAATTGAATCAAAGCAGTTGTTTTTGGCCTAAAATTTACCGTATAAGAAAAACCTCCACTGACAGCTTCACCAGCATTATCATCGTCAAAAGTTTTCAATTGTCCTTTTTCAAAAGCTTTTGTGCCATCACCTCCCTCGTAACTGTAAACAAAGGATTTGTTTTGTTATACAGTTGTCACTAACAAGCAAAAACAACGAGTCTGTTTTTCATACAGCATATTATGGAATGATGGATAGTCATTTAACTTTGTGTTCATCATTTTATACTCGTATTTAATACACATTTACCATGTTTATTTAATTTACGAATCTCATAGAACATAACAAAGAAAGTTTCAGGTTACCTATATTGAAAGTCACCAGTATGAGAAAATACAAGGTTTTCCGATTGGACTATGGGAACTACCTCACGTTGACGAGTCGAATTATCACGTTTAGGAAAATTTTGATTAGGGCTGATTTTTTCATTGTTATTGAATCGTTCTTTCTTATCAGGTACAGGAGAGTTTAGTGTACGTTCATTTTCTTGAGCACTAATTTTAGTTTTCTTCCCTTCCTCGATTTGCTTTTCTACAACCGGTTCTACTACTGTTGGATTCTGAACTTTTCGTCTTTTACTTGATACTCTTTGAATTTTCGGACGGGATTTATGGTAGTAGGGAGCCTCGGGTTCATAAACCACAGCGACCGGAATTTGAATATCTTTATCGGATTTTGTTTCTTTTATCGTGGTGGTGGTCTGATGTTCTTTGTGACTTGAAATATAGTCTTCAGTTTCGAGTTTTTCTGGGGTTGAATCAATTTGATCGATATTTTCTTCTGCCTCGTTTGATTGAACTGCAATACTAGATTCACTTTTAGAAGACTCTATATTTGCCTGCTCGACATTATTACTCGTTGAGACATCACTTTTTATTGATTTGTCGTTGCGATTGCTGTCTTCATCATAAAGAATAGCAACGGGAATGGCTTCATAACTTTCCGGTTCTGGTGGATGATTGTACTGATAGTCCTCAGGCGGCTGTCTATGTCTTGTATTTCCTCTACCTGTATTCCTGCTTAATACACCATTGGTGAATATAAAAACAATACAAAATAATTTGTAGGTTATCATCGTAACTAGTATAGAATTCAGCGATTCTAAAATACACCACAACTCAACACACCCGCGTTTAGTATATTAATGAGGATGAGTCAATGCGCTTACAAGCTTAAGCTGATTATTTTGGCGATATTCGCCTACACACCAATCCAACCAGACATGTCCAATTATATTAATCTTTAAAATAAAGGAGTGTTTTTTATTTGCTTTAGAATGACATCAATGTTTGTATGGATTTTCAATGCGGAAACGAATTTTAACAGACACATTTGCCCAGAATATGCATGAACATTTGAATCTTCAATTAACAGCAGCTATTGTTTGATATCAAGACGCATAAATTATTTTGGCACTTATGACTAAATACGAAGACAAACAATCGAAAACGCGGATAGCTACGACCCGGATCAGTCTTACTATACCTTAACTCTTAACACGAATCATTTTGAAGAAACAGAAAACTTAAAGAGTCATGAAATCCTAAAAGTTAAAGGTAATAGGTACTGAAGTGAAAGTTTCATGCAGGAGCGTTGAAGTAAGAGTCGATATAGTTCTTATTATACGATTGTTATGCAGCCTAAATAATATTAATGTACCTACTTAGAATTTAGACTGGCAATAATAAATTATGGTTAGGTTAGTAAGTAGACCCGTTGTTCGATCTATGCCTTCCCAAGTAGCGTACTGAGAGACTAACCTAAGCTAGCAATATTCAGTTTTTCGGAATTTGTGTACTAAAAATTACATTCACACACTAGCAAAGCAGTATAAAGGCTTGAGTGAAGGGCTTAATCTAGACGTAAGTTCTGCATCCTCTATTCTCTTATCATGAGGGCAAGCCGGTGCCCAGCAGTGGGACCTAATATCTTACATTTTTTAATCGAAAAAAAAGTAAAAAAAAAAACACTAAAGCGATAGCTGGAAACGAAAGGTCCTCTCACACGAAAGGTTCAGTAGCTACCTACACCGAAATCACATGTTTTTTGAATTGATGTTCTCATCTCCGGGCTATACATTTTTTTTTTTTTTTTTTTATACGACTGGAAGGCAAACGAGCAAGTGGGTCTCCTGGTGGTAAGAGATCACCACCGCCCATAAACATCTGCAACACCAGGGGTATTGCAGATGCGTTGCCAACCTAGAGGCCTAAGTTGGAATACCTCAAGTGCTAGCAATTTCACCGGTTGTCTTACTCTCCGCGCCGAAACACAACAGTGCAAGCACTGCTGCTTCACGGCAGGATTAGCGAGCAAGATGGTGGTAGCAATCCGGGCGGACCTTACACAAGGTCCTACCACCTGCATTTTACATATCTAGGTACTGGACACAGGTCTCCTCTCGAATTGAGAAGTCTTGAGTTGTAGTTTCAACGCGGACCAAGTCGAACTTCAAACCCACGAACCTAATTTTTTCATAGCTTGTTTACATTTCCTCAAAATTCTTTCAAAAATCCAAATTTCCATCATCAAAATCATCAGTATGTGTATGCAACATATTTATAAGCAATACTAACAAATAATGGATCCTGGTTATCAGATGACAATTTTGGAAAATCATGAAACAGTCTAGCAACCTTTAGCGTCATCTACTCGTCATATAGATCAACTGCAACATTTTGTATCGCACAGTCGGAATTTCTAAACTTGGACGCATAAATACTTACAACTTCCGATGCTATTCCTTCAGTCTTCGGCCTTATGTACCAAATTTAAGTATTCAATAATAAGAATAGTAATGAAGAAAGGGCTTATATTTGGTAGAAGCAAAAATATAAACCGTGTTTATTTCCCATTCTGTGGGAAGTTTGAAAAATCCTTCTGCTAAATCTTAATGTACCTTTAATGATCGTCAAAAAATATGTCTGCCCAATTTCAAGTTTACCGCTGCTGCAGTGGTGTATGTAATGCGTTGTATATAATCACGTTTCTTCTTTTATAGATAGGCATAAGATAATAATACTCTAAATACTGTATGTTCTCGCTAATTATTGCAAAACAACAGGCTTGGCGGCTTTATGCAATTTGAAGGGCTGTTACGTATGCTAGCTTTAAAGTTTCATTCCGTTAGACAAACAGAACGTTTATGACATTAATCTTTTAATAATTAAGTTTTATTAAGCTTTAGAAAACTTAGTTCTATGTCATCTTTTCTTCTAACGCTACGCTTTTGAAAGTGGTCGTCGTCGTTGGTTGAGATTCAGAAGTGAAAAATTATGACGGTTTTTGGCTAAATAGTGTGGTAGATTCCTCTTGCCCTCCATAAAACAGTGTTCGAGTCCGGAGTTGGTAGCTGACAATAAAGAGTGGTGCTGCCCACTCTCATGTCACGTCTCGTTCCTTAGTCGCATTTTGAAGAAATGGATCAGCCCTATTTTAAAAACTAGCACCATAGTAAAAGTGTATACTGCTGAATGCTAGCACGGCACGGAATCTTTGTGTATCATAACTACACCAAATAAATAATTTATTAATTTTAATTTCGTAACGACAAGGTCCCATAGCCATAATAATATTGTTTTACGTCGATATGTTCTTAGCCTAAGTGCTTTATATATAATCACATTGCTAGGTAGAAATGTTCTCTCAGAAAATGTAGTCCTATTAGGCTACCGCTACTAAGTTACAGCTTGGTCTGCATGTCAATTTTGTCAGTTTGTTCCTCACCTCTTTTTTTTGGTTTTTTGGTGTAATGTCAAAAAATAAAGCTTACTTTCTTACTACTTTTAACAGAACTGATGAAAAACCTCAAAATTAGTATTTTTTTATCAATTAAAAATTAATACTTAGTTCTCGTTTACCCCATATTTGTTTTTTTAGGCCGACGAGGCTTCTTGAGTAAAATTTGTAGTGGGATGTCAAAGATATTTCTGATGAAACCGATTTTATATTGCCTTTATGTAGTTGAATAGGCTGATCATCTTCTTGATAACGTTCATGTTAATTACAAGACTAACAGACAGATAAGTAATTTGCGTCTAGAAAAAAATTGTAATCGTACGTGATGTCCACTGTTTGCTAATTATACGGGGCGTAACATTATCTTAAGCAACTGAAATCCTAAACGATTCGATTTTCAGTGAGCCAATAAACCTTGTTTTGAGCGACCGGCGAGTTAATCACGCAGATCGTCACCGTTTTATTGTTGACACCTCGACGATTGTGCAATTTTCCGAAGAACACATCTGTCATGCGCTAAGGTTGAAGTATTTAGCGTACGTTTAGGCTGACTCCACCGGAAGGCGGGGGGAGGGTAGTGTAAATAGATGAGTCTTACATATAGGTGGCAAAGGAGTCTGGAGTATCATTCATCAGTGGATTTCGGGAGTGAGTGAAGTAATGTATTCCAAATTAATTGTCTTGTGCTGGGCAGTGGCGTGCGTGGTCGCAGCGCCAGCCGCCACCGATGTGTTGCCGTTGGAGAAGCAGCAACCCACGGTCATACCTATTGTTTCTCAATCGGAAGAACTGGAGTCTAACGGAACTTATAAATTCAGGTAATGACATAATTGTAATTGTGTATTGTATTGTTTTATTGTCAGTGTATCGCCTATTGCAAGGCCGGCAACGCACCCGTAGTTCTAATAATGCTGTAGGTGTCCATGGGCGGCAGTGATAACTTACCATCTGCCTGCTCGTTTGCCGGCTGTTCGATAAAAATAATATTTATTTATTTTTTCTTATTTATTTATAATTTATAATTTGTTTATTTCCTAAAAAAAATTTTTTTTTGTAAGAAGTTTATTTTAAACTAATTGCGTTGCGTCCGCGACTTCACCCCCGTTTGCAGAACTTCCTATTCTATTCTAAAACATTGACATACATTTTACGAAGTACCTAATTTAATTAAGCAACTTAATTTATAAAGTGTAACTAAAATTTAATAGTATCAAAACTCTTAAACTAACACCGTAAAATTTATGACAATATCAATTTAAGAATCCAAAGGTAAAGAAACCATATTATAACACAATAATTAAATGTAAAAATGATGAGTTTCTATTGTCAAAACCAGCATAGATGTACTGTGTACCTTATAGCCTTAATTAAATATGAACAATGACTAGTAGGTGTTAAATTATGCAGTGAATTCTTACTCATTACTAATTCAAATGTCTTTTGAAATGCCAAATTTGAAGATGGTGATTATACTTACAGCTACGAAACTGGCAATGGGATTAAGCGAGAAGAAACATCGTATGACAAGGTCCTTCCAAAAGTGGAAGGGCGGTCAGCAGATGGTAGCAACGAGGGAGGAGAAAGTGAAGAAATCCACGTGCAACAAGGTTCCTACTCGTACACTGCTCCTGATGGCACAGTCGTCAGTGTAAGGTAAATATAAAAAAAAAAAACAAAAGAATAAATAAACGATTCCCTCTAAAAGCCCCTGAAATTAATTCGGAATATTACTGCACGTAACTGCACTGTTTTTCAGATTTTTTTTAAATGTAATTTTTGAAAAAGCAGTTTCTTGTTTTTAATCCTAGCAGTTAAAATTTTAGAATTTTATCCCTATCTGTGGGAATGTATATTTTGTGTATGGGATACAAATTGTCCTATATTTTATTTTAAACAGTTTAAATCCATCCGATCGCTTAGGCGGCGCTCCTACCAGAGATGTGCGGGGATGTGTTGTTTTGTTGTATTTTTGATGAACCATAGAAATGGGTAATTTAATGAGATAACAAATAAATGCACGCACGCACGCACATACTTACAAATTTTCCCATTTATAACATTCGAAAGATTATTGCAGCGAATCATAAACACTTAGGAGATTTGGTCAATTTGAGACAAAATTTAAAATAATATGTTAATAGAATGGAATTAATGAATATTCTATACCCAGGGGTCGTTTTGTTGAAAATATACCTACTTCTTTATTTTCCTACTATAATATTAATGACATCCGTAGACTACCAACCAATTTTTTTTGTAAATAAGTCCTATGTTCTTATTATGTACTCACAAGCAAATTGCGGGTGTTTTATCGACTTTTAGGGGCAGTTTACACCGAGATGTGACTCAACGCGACATAATTAATAATAATTTTATTGAGATTTGCATGAAATGTGCAGCGTTAAGTCGCGTCTCGTCGTGATATGAACTGACCCTAGATCAATCCCTTGCGAGCTACTGCCACTGTTTATTAACAACAAATGTGTTTTACACCAGGTACATCGCTGATGAAAATGGTTTCCGGCCAATTTCCGACCAAATTCCCCAGGCTATTGTAGCTGCCGCGGCCGCAGCAGCGGGTGCGTCTTCAAGTGAAAAGTCTGGCCGTGCATTGAATGTGGCCGATAGCGCTCATTCCGCATCTGCACCTGCTATAGCCTCTAGAGTTGCTGCGCCTTCAGCTGCCTCTCAAGCCAAGCCTGCCAAAGAAGCAGAAGCAGCGCCGGAGTCCCCTAAGGAGGCTGAGAACGCACCGGAAGCTCCGCCAGCGGTTCCTGCGGAAGCCGCATCGACGACAGCAGCTGTCGAACCAACAGAAGGAAGTGGAGAAAGTGAAAGCACAAGCGAGGCGTCGCCTAGCACTACTGAATCATCGTCTAGCACCACAGAGGCATCGCCTAGCACCACTGACGCATCACCTAGTACGACCGAAGCAGCTTCTACTACTCACGCCAGTAACGAAGCATCTACGGAGGCTAGTGAAGGAACCACCATAGCAGCTGACGCTACAACCAAATCTGCAGAAGCTACTACAGAAGCTGCTTCTGCAGCACCCGAAGAGTCTGCTTCTACTAGTGTCGATGCGTCTACAACAGAAGCTGTATCAACTGCTTCTGCTTAAATAATCCGTTTAGCTCTCAGTGAAAAGTTTATAATGGACATTGATATACGTAAAATAGATGTGGGTGCTTTAAATTGTACTGTTTTATTAAACAGTAATTATGAAATAAAATGCGTGTTAATGGTATAATGGACTGAAATATTGTAATTGTATCTTGAACCCAAGATACAATTGTAACAAAAAAAAGTGATTCCTACTATTATTTCTTCGTGTCGTACGATTTTTTATTATCATACTTATATTTAAATAAAAGTAATTTAAAAAAAACGTCTCTTTCACTTTCTGATTTTAGCTCCTTTTCACCAAAACTAATTTATCTGTCATCATCATCATCATCATCATCTCAGCCGTAGGATGTCCTCCATAGATCCAGCATAGAGCTCCAGTTGCTTCAGTTGGCAGCGACCTGCATCCACCGTGAACCCGCACGATACGTGATGTATCTGTATTATGTATAAATCTTTCCCTAAAAATTACCTATCTAATTGATGGAGAAAACTGCATCGAAATACGTAACGTATTTTGAAATATCTTAGCATACATACATATATACAGACAAAGAAACGGAAAGATGGGAAGAAAAGGACAAAATAGGTACCATGACTTTCTGCCATGTTTCTTGCAGCGCATTCTTCTTGGCAATGATGGTCTTTCTGAAAGCGCTGGTAGTTTAAAAAAAGACGTGTAAAAGAGCCCATTGCGGCCTACTTACTAAATAAATGATTTGAATTTACTACGTAAAGCTTAAGAATGAAAAGAAAAGGAGGACTAACTATTAGACATAGAGTATTAAGTACAATAACAGGCACGATTATAGCTTTAATCGAAATACCAGTTCACGACAAAATGTCAAGATCAGAAACCTGCGATACAAACTCAAAAGAATTTTATGCTCTCGCTTTTATTTTTGAAGCAATTATTTTTCTTAATGATATTTCCTTTATTCTGAGAGGAGGCCTGTGCCCAGCAGTAAGACGTAGGTATATAGGCTAGGATGATGATGATGATGATGATGATGATTTCCTTTATTCTATAAGGCTTCATCTACTGAATCATATTTGAAATCGCTAATTATACATAACAATGTTTTTATTCGGAAAGTTTCATTTCCACAGGTCAAGAACAAAACTTAAAAAAATATTAAATATATGTAGGTACTGCAACAGATTAATTTTGAGAACCTTATTCTGATGTTATAAAGGTGATAAACAGTTATTTAAGATCATTGGTGACTGTATGCACAGATTCGATTTGTGGCATTCGAACATGGAGGATGTGAACAATGTTTAATTTTGCTATTTCTGTTTCTTTGGCTAGTTGAAGTATAATTTTGATAGTGTTTTATGCGGCGATTAACCTTAACAGTGAACAGTGATCACAATATTCAACATTGCTCTCGTGTCTGACATTTTTTAATGCGCAAGTTGTCTCCACGTGGTTTCTGGAATTTTGCTATCAAGTTGCAAAAACTACAATCACCGTACAACGTTGCCTCTCGAAAGAGAATACTTTGACATTGGCGAAATTGTCTTATTAATTAGGACAGAAGCCATATTTTAAAAAAAAGAAGAAGACTGTATGCACATCAGTACGAGTATAGGCTCTATTCATTGTCTTTTATTTTTCACGTTAATTACTTTGAAGGGCATCCGAGACTGAATCCTGGTAAATATTACTTTGGCATAATGTTATTCCGGATCTCGATTTTATGAATAAAACAAAGAGTAATTTTATAATAACATGTTGTAATATTATACCTAAGACTACGGGTAAAATCAAAACTCCTGTAAATGTCAAAGTTGACTGTTTATGAATTTGATCGTCACATCCTGTTACAAAAATATTTAGTGTAATTTATACTAAACATGCTATTTATTAAACAATAATCAAACATGTAGAATAATTAATGAATGTTTATCATATTGAATATTCTATTAACCAACGGACCATTAGGGCCACAAATGTGCACATTTCTCTCTTCTTAAAATAGTGGCCATGACCACTGATCACGCGGAAAAAAATATTTAATAGTGTACAGTTAAGGGCAAAAATATGTATACACTTTAGTACCTTATCTATTTTCGTCATATTTGAACTGTCACAATGGTTAAAGTGACAAGTTACTAAAGTGTATACATATTTGTGCCCTTGACTGTACGTGTTTCGCATAGGTATGAGTGGTTTTCATTTTGATATGAGCTTGTAGCAGGACGTGGTGACCTAGTCGTTGGACCTATGGCATTTTAATCAGAGGATCGTGGGTTCAAATCCCGGCTCGCACTTCTCGGTCTCATTACTTTTTTTTCTTTTGGGTATTAAATTCTTAGCAGCTTGTCTGACATTACCGCTGCAAATTATTATCTTAATTAAAAAAAAAAACATTTTCAAGCTCTTTCAAATTCAGCAGAGTATTAAAAGAGTTACGACAATGGACTTTATGTACAATCCATGTCAAATGCAAATTCAAATGTATAGGTAGAGTCACCCACGATAACGCGCCGCGTGCCGTGGTTCTTATTGCAATGTCATTAATGTCTAATTTAAACAAAATCACGCGTCTTTGTGGATGGTACTAGGAGAGTTACGACGATGGACCTTATGTACAAGTCATGTCAAATTCAATGTAATCAACCCACACGATCGTATTAGCTAGGATGAAAAGGCCTAAACAACAGGAAACCGAAATTAGTTGCCGTTTCTCGCTTTTGACGACCAACTATCGAAAATAAATATAATCTGCACCTCTTCAAAAAAATATCTAACCAATTTCTTTTGATATTTGTGAGAAAAGGCATATAGATATAATAATATAAAAATATTGCTTTTCCACACTAAAAATATAATTATCTATACGCCTTTTCGTCTCACTTGGCGGCATGAGTTAGATTCAAAAACTTTCTAGGGATAATAATATGTTGATCTACGTATTAAGTAGTAAGAATTGATATGTAGTAAAGTAGATACGATAGAATAAGCGCGCACTGTATAGCAAAAAGTATTGCTTTATGATTGTAGTAAACCAACTGTGTTGTCAATGAATGAAAGACTTAGATATACCTACATTTTGTACATTTTTGTTAGATACACACTGAACAGCAGATTATAAACAATAACTAGGTGCATAGGAAACCGAAATTATTCAAATTATTATTTTAGAAATTTGTCTTATTTTGCGGAAGATACGAAATATTATCCTGATTCATTAATAGGTAAGTACCTACTTTAAAATCTACGGAATCTACTTTATAATCAAGGGTATTGTTCAAAATAAAATAATCGCTAGCGATTAATTTAGTAGGTATGTTGTGTACGTATTAGAGTAAACGTGTTTTGATTAGGTAGGCTTTGACATTTCTAATAATTAACCAAAAAATAAGGCATTTTATAATGGCTAAAAGTTAAATCAGGTGCAACACGCAAACTATGAATGCATAGCACTTGCAGGACTTGCAGTTAACTAAGTCTGCAGATAATCGTAAAGACAGAAAAGTTTTTCAGAGGCGATCACGATCCAGGAGGGCTACTACTACGAAATTCAAAAATCTAACTTTTTGCCTCGCCGTTCTTTGACGCTAATATTACATTTTAATACGAAAAGAGACGGTACAAACTTCGGTTTTCGAATTTCGTAGTAGCCACCCAGAAGACAAAGCGTTAGCAGGTCTCCCATTGCACTAGATTGACTGACGACATTGTGAGGCCTTTGGGCAACCGATAGATGGATGGACGTCTTTTCGCTGATGATGATGATGATGAGTTAATTAACAGCAATGATAAAACATGTAGGTATGCATATTTTATACGCAGCAAAAGTTCAAAGCAAAATCTGATGACAGCATCTAAAAACAGATGAAATGAAATGAAAAGTCATTAAGTGTGCGTTCAATGTTTGAAGCTCTCCCAGCGGCCGGCTTTGGCACGCGTGGTGTCGATGACCTCACGTTACGCAAGAGATACATCTCTGATGCAGCCGACTCGTCTATTTGCTCACCATCCAGTTCCGATCCAAAACGATAAAGCATTGTCCCAAATACAATCAGGTCGTGCACTTAAGAAGGTCGTATTCAAATTCAACGGATTCGTGCCTCTTTTTAGGGTCCCGTACCAAAAAAGGTTAACACGGAAGCCTTATAGGATCAATTTTTTGCCCGTCTGTCTGTCCGCTAAGGCATCTGGTCATTTGCTTGTCCTGTCATCTGTCTGCGAGTTCATCTGTGAGTCTGTCAAGATCTATTTTCTGTAGAACGCGTTGCAGTATAAAGCTAAAATTAAGATCAAATACTCAAATCTACAATCCCTTGAAGTTGTAAAAAAATCAAACTTGTCAGTCAAGCAACCAAAAGATACAATTATCAAAAATAGTGCTTCCATACAAATTGCAGTGGAATCAAAAACTACATAACATAATAGAGCAACTACTGCCAGTTGTCCTAAAAAGTTGAAATTTGGTATGATTTTCCAATTTTTTGTTGGTTAGATTAGTAGTTAATATTAGATCGTTTAACCTGAGATACAGGAATTATCCCAGTTCAGGCGTGTGCCTGAACATGTGTATGTTACATACATTTTAATTATTTTTTTGAACTTACTGTATTTTATGTTATTTTGTACCGAAATTAATTCAATAAATTTTATTATTATTACTATTCTTTGTATTTATTTTCATTTGTAGATTCGGTTTTTAAAATAGTTATAAAAAAGTACAAATTAAATAAAAATAATATAGAAACCTAACCTAGTTTACCGCTGGCAACGGGGCAGGGCCCAAGCTACCGACCGGTGGTCAGGGCAGGGCCGCAGAGTGAGGAACCTTCCGACAATGCGTGCGGTGTCTAGAAGTACCGCCTTCTGTATCTGGCCGTTGATCCAGCCAACTAGCGAGAGCCTCTTGGGATGTTGGTCGAGACTCTTCGCTGTTAGACCGTTTGCTGAAACAACTATCGGGACAATGATCGTCAATTATTATTATTATTATTATTATTGAAGCTCATACAGCACAACCTAGAGAATAACCTAAAACTCTTAATTTTAATGTCCGTCTGCCTATGTCTATATCCAATATAAAATGACACCACATTGCGTTTGCTATACTAGATCTTTATAGATACGCCCGTTTATATTTCACGGAACTCTCGATGCCATGAGGCCGATTCGCACTTGGATGGTTTTTTTTGGCACCGATGCAGTCGGATGCATATCGCTAAGATATTTATGCTTTCTCACGCGTGGGACCTTGTATCGTCAGTTGTTAACACGCAATGCGTTGTGAAATAATTTCAAAAAGTGTGCTTCATTTTGATCAATGAGGTGTGACCAATAAGAATAAAGTTATCGAGCTCATCAATGTTTTGCTGTACGCTTGGTGTTATACGCAGCAATTGAATGTGTTTATGAAATTCTCCATACATTCATTCATTAACCTGGTTCATGTTCATGTATTCCTTGTTAGCATAGCTATCCAACGAGAAAACGCTGGCTACGGGGGCTATTTGTAGATTTAGTTTAGTTTTAAGGAACTACATTTTATTTTAGTTATAGTTTATTTATTTAATTTCCTCTTTTTTTCATGTAATATTTTTATGTATTTTTCTTTGTCATATAGATAAATAAAGCTATATAATGCCTTGATATTTCATGTAGATTCTCATACATATATGTCGCATTTAATTAAAGTAAGTATACAAATTGTAATGTCTGATGTGTGAACGTGTATCCAAACACGTTCCTATATCATGTAAAAGTTATGAAGGATTGTAATGTTTTTTGTTCAGGCATTTTACGTTTATGCGAACAAGTTTGACTAAATGTTTGTTTTTTGCAATGAAGCCAGCTGTCAATTTAACAATTAACGTTTAGTGGAAGTAGATCATGCGTAACGTTAAGGTGCAACTGGCACATATCTTTCGGATAAAAAACCCGCCAAGTACGTATTGGACCACGCATAACGTAGGTACCTACTTGAAATGAAGTTAAATAAAATGGTTACCACAAAATCGCTAAGACGCTACCACATAAATGTTTCCTTTGTTCGAATACCATGGTGGTATGTAAGTAAATATGGCAATTTTAAATCGATGTATGTGAAACTATTATATGATTTTATGCCATTTTTCAAAACTTTCAGGCTTCTCAAATATTTACTTCATCTGAAAGTTACAAAGAATTATCTTAATCATTTTCAAAGGCCTAATGTAATGATCCTCCCTCTCACATAACAATACCTTCGCACATTGGAAAAATGAAGGTAGTTAGCCAGCACATTCTGATTAAAGTAAAAGAAATATATATATTTATTCGCGCCATAAATAAAGGTTTTTTTAAAATTATCTTCTATATTTTCGAGGCAAAACAGAGCTATTATACTTAGAAGATGGCTTATTAAACAAGATAGCATTTTCTTTACATTGTAGCGAGATATGAGGGTATTTTCGAAGTATAGTTATGAATTAGAAAAAGTTACGAATTAGAAATAGAAACGTCGTTGGATTTAGCGAACTGTCGCCAATGCTCGAAGAGCAGCTGTATTCATCATTATCACCATCAATTAGCTCTAATACGTCCACAGTTGGACATGGCCTTCCCCCATAAACCTGCAGTTGCTTCGGTTGGAAGCGGCCTGCATCCACCAATGAGCCCGCATAATTTAACCAGGTCACCTGTCCATCTCATTGGTGGACAACCTACGCTACGCTTGCCGATCCGCGGTCTCTTTTCGAGAACTTTTCGGCCCCAACGATCAACTGTCTGATCTGCAGCTATATTGCGAAACAGTTCCCCGGAATCATAGAGCCTATTTTTGCCCAAAATTTTACACCATTACCTACTCTAACATCGGCTTGGGATGAGTACCTAATTTTGATAGAGCTGTAATGGCCCAATTTGTTGAAAACTGATAAGTACAAGTTCCATACTTTTTTTTATTTCTTTATTGCTATACCGAAAAATGAAAATAACGCCTACTATTTACGTAACAAGTCGTATGTGGACGCCCACGCATTACATTGGCGGACCAATAGTTTGATAACTGATGAGATAAAAAAGTAGGTGAAAAAAAGCAATAGCCATTGGCTTAAAGTTAAAATTAAGTCAAGTTCGATTTAAGTGCAAAATTTTTATTTTTAATCAAACTTACTGCTCTATCTACAAAGCTAGTCCTTTCATAGATCTTTAGTAATATTTACTTAGAATTTGGACAGCATAAACATTTGATTAATTAAAAAAATACAACCGAATTGATAACCTCCTTCTTATTTGAAGTCGGTTGATAAACAAAAACTTCGCTTATTTTACGCACTACAGAGAGCGCAGTTTTATTTTAACTGGTAAAAGGTCCCGTATTATCTCAATTTTAAAGAAAAAATAATTAAAAATAGTACCGAGCAATAAAGTTGTCCCAGATATCGTACCATAATATTAAATAAGCCCCAAATACGGTCTCGGCATTGAATCAGCCAAAAAATTTAGGTATCGGCGGTAGCTGCAATATTGCAGTGGTAAGTTAAGTATGAAAGTGTGATGGCTCAGAGCAGAGCGCGAGTAAGTGGCAGGGGTGTAGTATAAAAGTGAGCGCACTACTACCACTCTGACATAGTTCACGAGACTACACGTGACTCCGCCGTAGGTCGCATCTCACACACAAACAATGAAGCTTCTGGTAAGTTTAGAAAGCTAAGGAAAGACGCATAGTCCTTGTGTCACAGTTCCGGACATCCTGGATTTCTAATTACCTATACATTTCTTTTTAAATTCATCTCGTAATAAAATGAAGTAGACACCACAGTTGAATACTCGAAAATCTGAAATTTCTCTATTTATTATTTTTCCATTTTGTAGGTCTTATGACCTACGAAGGGCTTATAAATTACTAAAATTTGATTTTTATCAATCATCAGGAAACTTTTAACCCACGATCTCGTCTAAAAGTTGAAGGCAAACTTAGTAAATGTTTCGGAACGAAATGGAAGATGAACTTCAATGAAGACGTTGCGATAGCATGAGAGCCTTAGGGTTTTCCTTGATCGGTATTGCAAGAAGCGATCAAATAGGGTCGGTGGGCGTGCCAGCTGTGAACTTTGACATTCACTCGCAGCATGCATTTTAATTGCGATATACTTAGTAAACGTTTCAATACATTATTGAGTTTTTAAGTGTCCGTACAACCGTTAAAAAATCTACTGCAACCTCATTATGTTAATATGCGATACTAAACGATGTTATTTTAAAAACATCAACGCAAGCCAAGCTTATTCAATTTAAAATCAAGGCAACTCATATTCATAATCAACGCATTTCATTTTGTCTGAGTATTTAGTTTAGAAAAATAACATAACATATTATTAATATTTGTGAAGGTTACATTTTCGCGCGGAAAGTTTCAAGTTTTTTTTTCGATCAATACCTAATTCGAGCACTTTTTTATGTTTATATTATTCATAAAATTGGGCATAATGAAAATTTTCATATACATGCCGCCATTATTGTTTATTTAATAGCCCGATGTGGTCGGCTTAAATATTCAATAGAGCAAAGTAGGTATTCTGTTTGATTTATGTAAAGTGATTCTGAGACTGTTATGACGATATGTATATAGGTGTCTAATAATAAATGAAGATCTAATAAAGTGACGATAATGGTCTTCAATATCTGTGAGTAACATATTATGTAATTAATACACGTATGCGTTAAATAACTTTGTTGTTACTGTAATATTAAACGTTTTTTCAGGTAATATCAAATCAAATTTATAAAAAATTTGTAAGGATCATCAAATAATTTTGCAATTTCAAATATTATAAATAAAATAAATTATTATTATTAATGCATTGTGAAATATTAAGTAATATATTTAGTAGAGACAAAAAAAACTTAAACCCATCGATCTGCATAAATAACTACTAGTATTGTCTTATTACAGCTGGGTAATATTCTTTTCGGATAATGAAAGGGCTTAGTTTTTAATTTTCAAATCAGTCATTAAAATCTTCACAAAAACATGCGTGTCTGAGTACAATATTTAGTAAGGCAAAAGCTTACGGCACAATTTCAGTTAAATTTCGTTCATACGCCAAAATTCAAACTCGCGGCCATCTACTGATAACGATAGGTACTTATAGAGTACACGAAGAAATAAAAACCAGTATCCGTAAACCATTCCTTGAAGCCGTGCATCTGTTTAAAGAAATGACCCAACCGATTGCAACGCAACATCAGTTTCTTGCCGGCTGCATAACTCGTTCGTGTATTATAAAACCCACGTGGGGATCTTCAATGTCAAGTAAATGTGCGTTGCGTTGTTTGTTTATCACGTAAACGCTTAACAAGTAATCTTGAAAGTAAGAGTGTCGTCAAATATTTACTTTCGATATTAATATAAAACGCGTGAACAGATTATTTAGTTACATGAACGTAGTTTTCTTATTAATTGCAATGTGTTAATTGATCACAATTTGCTCAATTAAAATCATAAATGAAAGTAATGATTTTATTGTTGCTTAAAAAAGAACTCTTCACGCTAGACAAAGACCAATTTCTATTTATTTTCACACAGGCAACCTCATTTTTAATAGACTTTTCGTTATACAAGCGATCTTACTCTTAGTTCACTTGTTGCACAATGTCTTTGTAGGTCATAATTTGGACTCAGAGGTGTAAGGTTGGGTTACGTCTGTGTGGCTATTTCCTATTTATTCAAATGTCATTCAAGTGTTATCAGACAAAGTTGACATTTGACATGAATCGACTTAAACATCGATTGAATACGATAGGTATTCAATCGTAATCCGATTTCATAATGAGTAGAATAGTAACGCATGTGAAGATTAACAAATGCGGCGAATATAGCAATTACGCGAGCGTGCTCATATACCAAATCGAATCAATGACGCGCATTGTAAAAAGAGATATGGCGAACAATTAAATAATCTAACAGTGGCATTAAACTCCATAACTGCTCTAAAACAGTTCTTAAAAAAAATTAACAAGTACTTTAATCTATTGTTTAAATAGTCATTTGAAAAAGGATAACGCAACAACCGGTAATGTAGGTAAACGTAACTGGCTAAAGATTGGCAGGGGTTGCACGATAATTGTTTGATTTGATGCTAATGCAGTTAGCTCACCTGCTTTAGTACACCGGGAGCACGATGTCTTACATAATAAGAGTAAATTACATTGCAATAATATGGGCACTCTGTTTTATATTGCACTTATCGTATCGCACCGGTCCTGCTGTTAGAAGGATTACCTATAAACTATCGTAAAAGCACGATAATGAATAGTACTACATAGTTCGTGTAGTTGGCACGTCCTATATTTAAATCGAAATATACTTACTACCTAGGTACTTAAAAAACAATTAATAAAGCTTAATTAAATAGATCAGTGTCGAATAATATATAAATAATAACCGTACAGTTTATTAGAGTAATTTGGAAGAACTGGTAAGGTGTAGGTATGTAGAGAAGTCCATTTTGACTATAAAAAACAAAAACATGTAGTCTTTGCCACATATTGTTTGAAGTTGACATAGTTTTAAAGTACACGTTTCAAAAATAATATTCGTAGGTGGTCAAACAAACAAACCACGAAATAAACTACTCGTGTTATGTAACGTCAAAGATTGACCAACAACCGAGATACTTAATGATGCTAACAAACCATAACCAAAGTTAAGTACATCTCAATGAAAACAATGGTATAGTTGTGGACCTGAAAGTGCCAATACATGTTCTGGTGGAGCTCGCTTTCGCCCAACCTGCGTGTCGAATGAGGCGGTTTCACAATGATGCAGCCTATTGTATCGTTCCATCTTGCCTTACGACATTACGAATATGATTAAGCTCTTTGTCTGACATCATCCTATCATTGCTAATGTATACGAAATGCAGCAAGGTACGGCTTGAGATGCTCGATGTCGTGAAATTCCAAATGTGTTAAGAAGGTCGAATTGATTTGACATTTTCGTCTAAAGAATCTTTTGTAATAAACAGAATAAATTTTTGAGATAATGTTATTATTTTAAATCGTGAATTTTAATTTGGATATGTGAAATATGAAAACCGTGATTTTTTTATTCATTTAGAAAATAATTATTGATGTTCTGTCGTGAATAAAGTAGGTACAATAATAGTTTTATTAAAGTTAGTTGCATTGAGCCAGATTTAAAAAAAGCACCTAGTTTAACGTTGTTTTTCTAGAAATGAAAGAAACATGGTCTTTTATTTACTTTTTGTGTAATATTTTCTTTTTCCGTTCGATATAACAAATAAATTTATTTTAACCTTCATTTGTAACAGGCAGTGTTACTATGTGCGTAGATATAAAATGAATCTGCTTTTACCTGATTTTAGCTCACCACTTCTAATTTCTCATTTCCAGGTCACATTTTGTGCTGTAGCAACTCTGGCGGTAGCTCTCCCTCAAAGGAGAGCGCCTGCAAAGCCAGAACAGCAACAACAGTTGGACGACCAGCAAGCTGCTGAACAGAACTACAACAACTACCAGCCCCAACAAGACTACAGACAACAACAACAGCAACCACAACAACAGGAGTACAGACAAGCCAAGCAGATTGATGACTTCAGGCCCAAAGTACAGTTGGAGACCACTACCTTCATTCCTATCATTCGTTTTGACAAGGAACAGGGAACAGATGGGAGCTACAAGACTTCGTAAGTTACTTCATTAAATAAAAAATATGTATATCATGTCACTATTATACCGATTAACCTACAGAAAGAATATAGTATATACGTTACGTACGTGTCGTTGTATGATTGTTAATTGAACAACGTTAGTTTATAAACTGTCGCATAGGTTAGTAAGTGTAGTTAAAATCTCACTAGATTATTTTTTGTAAACTAACGGCGGTAAATCATACGGTAACATTGTCATAACCTAGATACAAGCAATAATAAGACTGAAAATCAAGATCTCTGGCTTTGTAGCCTAGGTCGCTAACTATATTATTGAGAAATATAATAGGTTACTTTTACAAAGCGGTCTGAAAAATTGACTAGGCTATTCGGTAATCATAGATACATATTACTACGGTATACTTAGACGCATGACCTGTCGATTATTTGGCATTGAATGCAGACTATAGAGTTTAGCATTATGTCAGATTATCACTCACTTAAGTACTTAGCATATATTGCGATAACTTTTAGCAGATTTAAGCACCTTTTATAGGCGAACTAGCTGTTGCCCACGACTCCGTCCGCGTAGAAGTATGAAAAATAGTTTATATCCTATTCTCAGACATATCACACACAAAAAAACTCATAAAAATCGGTTAAGCCATTTTGAAGGAGTTTGGTTACAATACAAACATTTTTGACCCGAGAACTTTATATATATTAAAGAAGACACTTTTAGGTAAAGATGCAACGTAAATATAAGTCGAAGTCCAATGGCAATCAAATTGGTCATTATTTTTCCATGAATTTTAGTTGTTCTCTGTGTAACGGTGTTAAACTTTTTTAAATTGATAGCCAAACCGGTGTAGCATTTATGGACAAAACCTATGATATTAACTGGCTGGCTACAGACAAAGTATAATATTCAGAGCGCATAAAGCTCTTACTTTAGTATTTGATCATCAAAAAAAACTAATTTTGGTGTCACGTTTCAGACATCATTGTAAGTTATCGTTCTATTGATCAGTTAAAAGAAAACGACGCGTACGACCGTAAAATTATGTAATAGTCTGTCTGCAAAATGAATTCTTAGTACTAACAAGATGCGGACATGACTCTTTCAAATAAGTTTCATATTATTTCCCATAAGGAAGAGGAGCTTAAAATAAATATTTATTTTTTACTTTATAAACGCTTATTAAGCTTTTTTTAACGTCCGTCAAAATGACTTAAGCTTTTGTTAACGTCCGTCACTTTGACTTAAGCTTTTGTTAACGTCCGTCACTTTGACTTTGTACTTTGTCAAACGCAGACAAAACATACATTTTGCTATGATAGGGTTTGTATCTTTCATGGAGGAGGTTACTTACTTATTAATCGTATAAGAGGGATGGCCTGATTTGTGCGGAATTAAAGAGTCAACTATAAAAAAAAACCGCGTTGAGCGCTAAACCAGAGTTTAGTTGTATCGAAATCCATGTAACTGCCAGTATTGCTGGGTGAACGATTTAATTTTTCAACGCCAAGATTATAGAAAAAACTTTATATCTGGGCTTAAGGATGACAAATAAATATAGTCAAAATACCACAAACGGGACTTATCACTCTAATAAGAACACAATATAATAATAATACTCGTGTCTGTTAGCGTGATAAGTCCCGCTTATGGTATTTTGACTATGAGTGAAAATCACACACAAAATCACGCCTGTATTCCAAAATGGGATAGGTAGAGCACACGAAACGTTATCGCTTTGGAGACACTTTTAGGAATTTTAGTTTTTAAGAATATTTTTGTATCTCATATAAGTGAACCGTACCTACCCTATGTTCTTATGAAAATAAATGTCTTTTAACCGAAGTTTGACAAAAACGGTACAATAGTGACAGGTTGCTAGCCTGTCGCCTACGATATATCGAAATAGTAAAAATCACGAAAGTTTAAAACGTACACAGATTTTTAATTTTACTTAAGCCTGGAATAAGAATCCACTCACTGGGCTTATAAGTTATCATCGTAAGACGACTGAAATATTGATTACAAAAATATTACAATGATGTCAGGCAAGAAATTTTTATTTGGTTGGAACTTATGTACTAAATTTGGAACGCTTGAGCTTACATAGGTAGTTGGGCGTTTTCAAAATAAGTTGTCCAAATGACTTTTTTTTTAGATGTGGATGAAATTTGGTATTCCTACTCAGAATCAGGAGCACTTTCGATTATAATAGGAGAAAAAAAGTGTCCCAATATTTTTTATTCCATTACGTTACCGTTTTCATACGCGTGTCTGTGGCGGTAGTGTAATGGATAACACAAAATTATATGAAAAACCTGGGACACTTTTTTTTCCTATTGCAATCGAAAGTGCTCCTGATTCTGAGTAGGAATACCAAATTTCATCCACATCTAACAAAAAAGCCATTTGGACAACTTATTTTGAAAACGCCCAGTTATCATAATGACTAAGACTGAGCAAGATGCTCTTAGTAGGCAGCTCGGCTTGGCTCGATCAAAGTTACTTTACGTTATTTTAGCGTTTCTAACAGAAATGTTTTTTAACACACTTTTTTTATAAGAAAGCGTTTATCACGCACTCTTAGGGTTCCAAAAGGTTGTCAAAGGGTAGCCAAAATGATAAAAACGGAACCCTTACAGTTTCGCCGTGTCTGTCTGTCTGTTTGTCTGTCCGTCCGTCCGCGGCTTTGCACGAATATATATGTAAACGATGTCGATAAAACAGTACAACTCAATTCTTGAGAATTATTAGTAGTTTAAGAGTAATAAAAATAAAAATATACCAAAGCTTGGAATTCGCACAAAATACGAAATCCTTAGAAAAATGTGACTTAAATTTTTCGTAATAGCTACGGCACCCTATCTCGGGCGTGTCCGATACGCTCTTGGCCAGTTTTTTTTTTATATCAACTAATTTAAATTACAGGTACGAGACCGGTAACAATATCCAAGCCGAAGAGTCCGGCTACCTCAAGTCTGTTGGAGAGGACCAGAACGCTCTCGTGCAACAGGGCTCGTACAGCTACACTGCCCCCAACGGAGAGATCATTACGGTCGAGTACACTGCTGACGAGTTCGGCTTCAGAGTGAAGGGCGACCACATCCCCACCCCTCCTCCTGTATCTGCAGAAATCCAGAAAGGGTTGGATCTCATCTACGCCGGAATTAAGGCTAACGCGGTTAGTATTTCATCATCATCCCAGCCTATTTACGTCCCAATGCTGGGCACAGGCCTCCTCTCAGAATGAAAGGGCTTGGGCCGTAGTTTCCACGCGGGCCCAGAGCGGATCGGGAACTTCATATATACCATTGAATTACTTCCTAGGTGTGTGCAGGTTTCCTCACGATGTTAAATTTTCATAATTTTACTTAATTTAACCCTTTTCCAGGCACACATAATATTCGAACTTGCTAAATTTCCAATATGGTAGAAAATCAATCGAAATCATTAAGCTGCTCTGCTCAGGATCTTTAACTTTATCAAGTCTGCAGGGTTTTTGGTAGAATGCCATGCGCCTATGAGTATAAGTGACATTTACTTCTTATTATATCGATTATTTGTTCTTATTAAAGTCGTTAAAAATTAATCCTTTATAGGTAAACAATACAAAGCTATGATTCATTTGCAGTAGCGTTCCCAAATTAGCGGGGGCTGAAAAAGTGTTTAAGTCAAATTCGATCGATATCAATCATAAATAAATTGACGAATAAATATGACGAGTCACTTACAGTGTAAAATATTATTTACTTTTTTACTTCAGGAACGCGACGCACTTGAACTGAAGAACAACCCTGAGGCTGCCAGAAGACAAGAAGACAGGGCTGCCCTCGACTACAACGGACAGTACTACCAACAGTAGAAGCTTAGTGTATCGTTAGGTTCAAACATCTCAGGACAAAATGAAAGAACCCTTATAATACTTAATGGAAACTTTTAGATCTTCGTAAGGACTAATCGTTCCATGTTGTCCAAGAGCGAAGACCTACTGCGCACCCTAGGCATGCTTATTACAAGAAAGTGGTTAAAATTAGGTAATTAGTGTGCGTGGCGTACGTCACAGTAGGTTTCGCTCTAAAACCAGCTCCAACTAAAGATAGGCCAAGTACAGTCCTCTTAGGACTAAATTCTTTATTTTACACTCTTACCAAGTGTAGTAAATGTGCGAAAGGCAGTAATAAGTCCGAAAATATGAAAATTGCTTAAAAGCTCGCTTGCGTCATTACAGTTTGTCTGCTGAAAGAGTTTGCATGGGACCCTGCCACAAAATTATGTAGCCATCACAATCTAACGCTGATATTGGAAAAAAAATACTGTTATTCTTGTGGTAGCCAGCCATGCAAACTATTTGAGTGAAGGATTTGAACCAAACCACCTGAACAAAAGTCTCTGCGAGAAGTCCAAGAGGGCGCTTGGTAAACGTGAGGAACAGTTGTTACCGTGCCTAATTCCTGAACTAAGTTGAATGTAGTGGTTTCCCAAAAAACACATAAATTAACACGTTACCTATAAGACTAAATAAAACTTCTGTTTGAGATAACACTAGTTGAAAGGAGATACAATTCAAACCCCCAGATACCTATAGTTTTTTGGAGAAGGACTCCAAGAAATAAAGATTTATGTAAATGAAACTAGTGAACTGATTTTGACGTAACATGACTAAAACTAATTTACGTCAAAATCTGTTTAGCTATTAAAATAGAACACATTTTTCAACTTCCAACTGATTTCACCGAGCGCCCAGTAGTCAGCTAAGTTCACTGCCAATGAGACATTGTGATAGAATAAGAAGTTCATTTATACGTACTATAATGTCTTACTGTTGTAAATATTTTTCATTATTTTTTATATTGTAATAAAATGTTTAAATAAAATGTTTTTTTTTTTTCTGATGATTTAACCTGACACATTTTACAAGCAATACAGACAGAAGCTCATCCCAACTTTGCGTTGTGTCGCGACGCGACAGCGGGGCTACTCCTTAATTCTAAAATCGAAGTGCGTCTCGTTCCGTCCCTCTGACAAGAGTACTATTTAATACGAGAATAAGAAAAAAATATAAAAATGATGCTCTGTTGGGGCATTACAATTTTACAATTAATTGCATTAATTAACTATACATAAAATATGCCATGTTAACCATGATGTTATTTTTAGGAAAAGGTTTACATATTAATTAACTAACACTTATAGGTAAAGTCAAGCAAGGTATCTAAATAAACTTTACTTTCATCTACTTGTACATAAACTTACTGACTTGTACCGGTGTGTACATATACCGGTCAGATTTTTTATTACTAATCTAAAGGTTAATTGCTGTATTAATTAATATCTATCATAGAAAATTAATATTTTTATCTGTCCCTGCAAATGTACGTAGATTTCAAAGCGCCAAAGAAACAAGCGAACGTTAATTTTACGGGAGCTCAAAGGCGTCCATAAAGAGATAAAAAAATATTACAAATTTTACCATGCTCCTTACGCAGTATATTTTCAATAGGTAAGTATATTAAGTCTACCATCAATCCCAGTTTAAGATTGTTATGTTTAACTAGATAGAGATATAACAAACTGAATACATTTTTAGGATGGCGACGAACTTTATAGTATTGTTTTTTCCGACTTCTGTAACGGAATGAATATAGAAATAAATTTACTGCATCTCAACAAATAATAGAAAAAAACCGGCCAAGAGCGTGTCGGGTCCGCCCAGGATAGAGTCCAACAACCGTTACGAAAAAATCATATTATACGAGTATTGAAGAATTAATACTGGTATGAACATTTTCTATTTTGATACCAACTTCAAAAGAGGAGGAGGAATATAGAAATGTTCGACTGTACCTACGAGAATGCCTTTTTTAAAAAATTCAATTTACATCGATTACTCCGTCAATTGTGGATCAACTTCCAAAATTCTTCTTTGGTTCTAAAGAATATACTTCTAAAATGGTCTCATTGTTACCAAGTTAGGATCTGATGATGAGATCCTAGGGAAATCGAGGGCAAGCCTCAAATATTATAAGTACACCTATAGCGACTTTTGGCATTTCTAGCACCAAGTCAAGCATTTACATTCAGAGAGTGTTATTTGGTGAACTGAACCTGATGAAGAAGACTGCAGATGGCCAATGGAACTCGATAAAGCTAAGTAATGTTCGTGCGGCCATAAATGATCTCGATTAATATAGATTAAGCGAATAAGAAGAAGCTTTGAGTTAATGATTCTTTATATTCTTAGAACTGATATGATGCTGAAGTCGGAAGGTAGGTACTCTAAAGCTAACTAAGCCGTATTTAGGATTAATGGAATCAAAAGTGGAAACGAAAGATTTTTTTAAATAAAAAATAACACCGATTTGGATACTTACCTAACTTTTTCTTCTACTCAATCTTATAGGTATCCTTGCGAAAAATTAATCTGTTTGAACAATTATATTATATACAATTATTGCTACTTTAGGAGTCGGTACTACGACGAACGTGTAACGACATACAATAATCATCATAATAAATAATAGGCACCGATTAAAATCTTTAGATTCACTACACATATTTATGTTTTAATGCGCAATCACAGAAACAAATCATTAATTTAAAAGCAAATACATTAGTTACATCAAAATATACCCAAGTTAACTACTATTACTGTCCCTGTAATATAAATTTATTTCTTTATGTCCGTTTGTTCAATTCTTCAGGATTCCACAATGAGATCCTGGCGTGACTACAATTTAACCTATGTTGTAAGTATCTATCTCCTTTCCATCAACAGCAATTTTTCTAATTTGTTGATAATGATAAATTACGGAGTCCTTACCAAAGTAACAAAAAAGCAACTCTATTGAAAATTTCCCCTTTTTTGGACTCTGTTAAAAATATGGTCACGACAAAAAAATACCACAAAACTAGCACATGACTAATTATCATGCAATGAAAAATCAGACAACATCAATCTTGAAATTAAGTTTCTAAGTAGCGTGCTGTCAGATATTTCATTAATATCATCAAATGCCATGTGCAGAACAGGATCGGCGGGGGTCAGCGATGTCCACGACGCTAATGTTTCACAACTTAACCCCCGCTCTTTATTGGAGATTCGAAGCTTCCAACCGATTTGTGCAACTTTGTCCTAACGGTCTAAGATACGGCTATAGAAATATACACTCTCATGTGTTATTTTATTTGACTAGGAAAATGTTTATGTGTAGTAAGCTTATTTATTAACTGAAAATAGGTTGCTTGCCTAAATCCAGGGTGTTGGCGCAGGTTCGAAATAACGGAGGCACGACTTTGGGTTACAGCGTGTAATGATATAAATGTTACAAAATTGTATGAAAAACTTATATGAAAATTGTATGAAAGTGGAAGATGGAAGCGAGTGACCGCTTGCTCGCTCCGTGGCCGAATGAAGTGGAGCCGCGGCGCGCGCGACTGCCTCGAGTTGCGTGTGTGTGTGTGAGATGCCGGCCGCACTCACACATGCGCGGCGTTAACAGACTGGCCCCCTTGGAACAGGAGCCTGGTCCAATGTTGTTGGAAGAGGGCAGAGCCGGTTGTAGGCTCGCCTTATTGTCCCGGTGGCGGTGCGAACTTCAGCGACCCGGTTAGCGCCGTCGCTGCCAGGGTAGACGGTTGTGACGCGTCCGAGCAGCCATCTGTTTGGTGGTAGGTGGTCGTCTTTGATGATGACCATCTCGCCAGGCTGCAACTGTTGTCCCCTTGTGCGCCACTTGATGCGTGTCTGCAGTTCTGAAACGTACTCATTTGAATATCTTTTCCAGAAGTGTGCCTTTAGCTGCTGAAGTCTCTCGTATCTTGAGATGTGACAGAGAGGCGTGTCGTTGACCTGGGGTGCAGGTGACATAATGATCGATCGTCCGATTAAGAAATGTGCGGGAGTAAGTGGAACTAAATCTGACGGATCAGATGAAAGTGGAGTGAGAGGTCTAGAGTTAAGTATTGC
Source organism: Choristoneura rosaceana (assembly GCA_037349165.1). Lineage (NCBI taxonomy): Eukaryota > Metazoa > Arthropoda > Insecta > Lepidoptera > Tortricidae > Choristoneura > Choristoneura rosaceana. The sequence goes on from JAZBNJ010000019.1 coordinate 10,739,532, forward strand.
CTCTATTTGTACCAAAACAGTGTTCATTTCCTCATAATCTAGTGAGGCCATAGATAGAACACGTTTTAAATGATGCTTAACTGACTTTATTGAGCGCTCTGCCGAGGAATTAAAATGGGGACTATAGGCTGGAGAAAACTTAAACTTAATTTCGCTTTCGGCTGCAAACGAAACAATCTCATCATGGTTTTCATTAAAAAATCTATGTAGCTCCCTAGAAGCACCTACAAAATTAGTAGCGTTGTCAGAAAAAATTGTGGCTGGGCGACCTCTGCGGGCAATGAAACGATTTAAAGCGGCAATGAAGCCTTGAGACGTTAAGTCAGTGACGAGCTCTATGTGTACTGCTCTCACTGCCAAACAAATAAAGACAGCTATATAAGCTTTTTTCAATTGACAGCCACGACCTTTTCTAGTAGCTATCAGGATCGGCCCAGCATAGTCCACAGCTGTATTAGTAAATGGGTAGTCGGCGTGTAACCTCTCCTGAGGAAGATGGCTCATTATAGGCTGGTATGTTCGACCTGAAAATCTAACACAAGTTATGCAGTTATGTGTTATCTGCCTACAAAGATTACGACCATTAATGATCCAAAACTTGTTACGTAACATTGATAACAACAGCTGTGGGCCTGCATGCAATAAAATTTTGTGGTAATACGAGGGTCAAACTGAAAGTTCTTAGAAAATCAAAAACTGAGCAAACTAGCAAGTTATTAGTTTTATTATATCTTTTCAAAATAGTGTCCATTCACATCAATACACCGCTGCATCCGATGGAACCACTGAGAAAAGCACTTAGCCCAGTCGTTCTTAGGGGTCTCTTCGACGGCCTTTTGAAACGCACCCACTGCTTCCTCGGTGTTCATAAAAAGTTTTCCACGAAGTTTTTCTTTTATTTTCGGGAATAAATAAAAATCGCAAGGTGCGAGGTCGGGGCTATACGGCGGGTGACCCAGTAATTCCACGTTTGACGTCACTAAATAGTCGATCGTTCGCCTGGCGGTGTGCGACGAGGCGTTGTCGTGGTGAAGAAGGATCCTACTTCGAGGTCGCTTCTCCCGAACTTTTTCCAATACAAGTGGCAAACAATTGTTAGTGTACCACTCTGCAGTAACTGTTTTTTGATCCTCTAAAGCCATTGTCGCATAGTGACCTGTCCTTCCGAAGAACGAGGCCACCATCTTTTTTCCCACGCTTCGACCTCTCTTCACTTTAGTTGGCAACTCCTCGAAAGGAAACACCCATTGAGCAGACTGTCTCTTGGTTTCTGGATCATAACAGTAAACCCAGCTTTCGTCACCCGTAAGTATGTCGAAAACAGCATTTGAGTCACCTCCGTTAAATCTTTCAATCATTTCACGGCACCAATCAACCCGACGGAGTTTTTGGGCCTCGGTCAAATTATGAGGTATCCACCTCGCACAAAGCTTCCTGACCGCTAAATGTTCATGGAGGATTTTATGCACTTGACTCATACCGATGCCTAAGCTTGTCCGAATCTGCTGATACGTCACTCTTTTGTCAGTCTCTATCATATGCTGCACAACACTGATGTTATTTTCAGTCGTCGCCGTAGAAGGCCGTCCCTCACGCAGATCGTCGGTGAGATTAGTGCGACCACGTTTAAACTCATTAAACCAGTTGTAAACGGTCGCACGAGATGGAGCTTCATCATGAAAGGCCAATCGAAGTCTATCATAGCTTTCTTGTTGACTTAAATGACATCGAAAGTCATAAAAAATCATTGCACGAAAATTTTCGCGAGTTAAATTCATGTTGACGTGACACAGACAATTTTCAATTTGCCGCCAAATCGTAAAACTCATGACAAATGAAAGAAATACATACTCAATAATATTGGCAAAGAGTTCCATTTTCAAAATTTAAACTTACTTTTTTATTATATTGTTTACAAGTGGCCAGTTCTAAAAACTTTCAGTGTCGCCCTCGTATTGCACTAATAATTTAGTAATATGATGTGACGCGTGTAGTAAGATGGGGTGTTTCATGTTATAATTGTAGTTAGAATTTGATAACCTCCCTCCTACTCTTATGATGCTTGATTCGTCTAGAAAAGGATTTAAATGCAGTAGCTTATCTTTTGGCGATAGTACTGACTTATTAACTAAACATTGATATTGTTTACAAAACACATCTTTTTGCACTAGTTTGCATAACGTTTGTAGTGACGAGTGTAACTCAGCTGTACTGAGTGGACCAGTACTTTTATTATCAGGATATTGACAATTATGTTTGAACCTTTGCAAATAAGCAACAATACGTTGTAATTTGAGGAAATTAGAAAAATTATGGGTAAAATTATTGTCATGAGGTTCAATTGCAGATAAATTACATTGAAATTTAATTTCAGGCAAGTCATTAATATGTATAGTTTGAGGTTGTGTGGGCCATTGAATGTCGCTTTGGTGCAAAAAGTGTGGACCTTCCCACCACAAAAGTGATGATGCAAGTTGTGACGCATTGAGGCCCCGAGACCCTATGTCGGCGGGGTTCATGTCTGTGGGAACATAATGCCAGGTTAAAGGATCAGAATTATTAGTGATTTCTATTATTCTATTGTAAACAAATTGTTTTAATTGTTGTTTACATGTTTTTATCCATCCTAGCACGATAGTTGAGTCACACCAGAAAAATTGAGAATCAATTTTTAAGCGTAGTGAATCTACGACCTTTTTCATTAAATGAGTGGCTAGCAGAGCTCCACATAATTCCAATCTTGGAATAGTTATTTTTTGTTTAAGTGGTGCCACTTTACTTTTTGCAATTATTAAGTGGACATGTGTTTGCCCACTGTTGGACAATGAGCGCATATAAATGCATGCTGAAAAGGCTTTAATAGATGCATCACTGAATGCATGTAATTCTACCTTAATATGGAAGTCGCATAATATTTTACGAGGAATTTCAATTTCAGAAATATCAGGTAAGTGTTTGACAAATTGATTCCATTGTGACTCAACTTCGGCAGGTAAATGTCCATCCCACGTGACATTATTTACCCACAGTTGTTGTAAAATTAGTTTTGCCTGTAACATGCAAGGATTTATTAAGCCCAATGGATCAAACACTTGTGCTATTGTTGATAAAATTGTGCGTTTGTTAGTGTGTTGTTTTTGTGAAATAGGTTTTGATGAAAACATTAACTTATCTTTATTGGATGCCCAAATTAGGCCTAGTGTTTTTGCACATTTATCTTTGTTAATAGTAAGTGGTTCATTGTTATTGTTTTCATCAAAAATGTTAGTTAGTATGGACGGTTCGTTAGACCGCCATTTGCGTAAGTGAAAATGAGCGCCCTCTAACGTTTGAATGACGCCTTTACACGTCTTTATCAAGGTTTGCTCATCATCACTTCCTGAGATATAGTCATCTACATAAAAATCGTGTAAGATTGTTTCACTTACAGTTTTATCAGTACAATCTAGACCTAACTGTACTAAGCACCTAGTAGCTAAAAACGGGGCTGATGCCATTCCGTATGTCACTGTGTTTAGTTTGTATTGTTTTATGGGTTGTGTGGGATCCGATCGCCACAAGATTTGCTGTAAACTTCGCTGATCTTCCGCTACATAAATTTGTCTATACATTTTTTCTATATCTGAAGATACAACAAATCTGTGCTGTCGGAATCGGATTAGTATGCTTAGCAAGTCGTCTTGTACTGTGGGGCCAACATGTTGTATGTCATTAAATGATTTACCAGTGCTTGTCACTGCTGAGCCGTCAAACACTGCACGTAACTTCGTAGTGAGACTGTCTTCGCGCACAATACCGTGATGTGGCACGAAGTATGACACTTTATCGCTTTGTGGGTTTATGTTTTCTGACATGTGGCCGAGTGCTAAATATTCATCAATGAATTCTGTATATTTTTGTTTGAATGTTGGATGACGTTTGAATTTACGTTCTAGTGATTGAAATCTCATTAGAGCTTGAGCTTTAGAGTCACCTAAACATTGAGGGGACTCTTTCAATGGTATTGTAACAATAAATTTGCCATCTGGGTGGCGTGTTGTTGATTGTGAAAATATTTGTTCACACTCACTCTCACCTTTATTGTGGATTTGTTGAGTGATGGGAACTGATTCTAACTCAAAAAAATGGTTAAGTTTTTTCTTCGAGCTCAATGTTTTTTAGGAAGTGACAGTGGACTGTATGTGTACTGTAGGATTGTTTTTTGTGTTTTGTGTATTGAATAGGTATAGAACCTGACACAAGCCACCCTAGTGTTGTTTCAACTAAGGTTGGTAAATTTTTGCCTAGAGCAATGCGATTATTAGAAAGAACCTCCCAGAAGAGGTCAGCGCCCAGCAACATCTGCACCTCTGACGGTTCAAAGTAAGTTGGGTCCGCGAGGTGGACGTGAGGGGGAATAACAAAATTATTACAGTTAATTTTTGTGGTAGGTATCATCTGGGTGATATTTGGCACAACAAAACAATTGACGTCTGCTGTGTAACCACTTTTTGTAAGCGACGATATGGTGACGTCGCATCTTTTTGTAATTATGGAAGACTGTTGATTCAGTCCTTGTACTGAAATAGAAGTGGAATAACTGGGTATCCCTAATTGTAATAATAAAGTTTCTGTAATGAAACTTGAAGTGCTACCGTTATCTAACAGAACACGAATATTGTGACTACGACCTTGATTGTCGTAAATATTAATTATTGCAGTCGATAGTAAAACCTGACTGTGATGTGTGGAAGACAGTGCGATACTTTTTTGTGGTGTTGGTGTCATCTCCTGTACGTTAGGTAAAACAACACAATCACCTTTCGACGATGTACTTGTGCTAGGTTGAATTGGTGGTTTTGTGTTAATGTGCAACATAGTGTTGTGACGTTGTGTGCAAATTCTGCATGGACTCAGTCTACAACGTTGCTCGTCATGTCCTGAGCGCAAACAATTTGTGCAAAGATTTAATTGTCTTACCTTTTCGATACGTGATTCGATAGGCATTGATTTGAATTTTAGACACTGATAAATAGAGTGGGTATTTTTGCACACAGGACATTTGTATTTTGTTTGGCTAGGCAAATGATTCACGACAAATGTTTTTGGACGGTTGTGAGTGATGTCGCTATGCCTACGTGATTTGTTTTGTGTTTGAGCCTCCTCCATGGTTTCCAGCAAGTCTGCGCGGTTTTTTAAAAATAAATTAAATTCGTTTAAGGTTGGAATAGTTTTAAAGTTGTTCCGTTCGGACTCCCAGTCTCGCACTGATACTGGGTCGAGCTTGCTGATTACCATGTGGATAATGAGCATGTCCCAGTGTTCGGTTGGTAAATGTAATGTTTTTAAAGCCCTTAAGTTTTTATTTACACAATCTATAGTATTACGTAAAGCTTTAGAAGATTCTTGAACAACTGGTTGTATATTAAACAAAGCGTTAATGTGATTGTTCACTAAAATTCTATCATTATTGTATCGATCACACAGCAAGTCCCATGCGATGTCATAATTATCTGCTGAGAATTCTAGAGATTTAATAATTATTGATGCACTATCCTTCAATGAATTTCGAAGGTAGTGAAATTTGTGAATTTTAGGTATAGATGTATTTGTGTGTATTAATGACTTGTAAGTATCGTGATATTCAAGCCAGTCCTGATAGCGGCCAGAGAAGGTGGGTAAATGAATAGTTGGAAGTTTAATGTTCGGACCCCCCGAGAATGCAGTAATAACACTAGACCCCGTTACCGACTCATTGTCCTGCGGCGCAGAGGCAGCGCCCCCGCTGGCAGCGTGCCTGCTAAGCAGGTCCTGCGCAGCAGCCACGACGCCGAAGAAACTGGATTCGAAGGCTTCCCGTTCGTTTTGCTCGTCATCTGGAATTTCCGTTAAATTTTCTATGTCAGTCTGTATAGAATCAAACTCATTGTACAATTCTTGAATTTTAGCAAGTCTAATAGTTAATTCTTGAGTTTGTACGCTACTAGGTAGCTCGTTACTAGCTTGCAGCGTATTAATGAAAGTTTTAAACCATGTGAGTTTACATTTAATAGTGGCTCTTGACCTTTTCAATGCCTTTAAATCCATTGCGAGCTTTGATTTTGGAAGGAAAAATGCCAAAGAAAATAATTAAATTTGAATGATAAACGAAATAAAAAAACACAAGAGAAAAAAGAATGAATTTGAGTTTAAAGCGAGACTAAGTTGAAGTTTCCAGCTGTAAAGTAAGAATGAATAAATTAGCACACAAAGTATAAAGTGCAAAAAGTGAATAAAGCGTGAAAAAATACTTAAATTTGGAATGATGTGCATAAAACGCGCAAGGTAGGGTAGGCAGGCATGAAGCGAGCGCAAAACAAAGAAAGCCAAGCGAGCGCGGCGCTCGCGACCGGTTCTGCTAGCTGCCTACTGCGCTCAAGTCACGTAGGCCCGGGCGGAGTGGACTTTGGACCCGCGCGAACTTCTGGAATGTTCCAAGTGTAAGTTAAAAACAATTCACGAATATGCTGTATTGGTACAAATAGCACGCACAATACAGCCCTTTAGACCTCTGAAAAGTAATAAAAGATTTTTAGTTATATGGAGATAGGTATATCCAACGGTTCAAATAATTAATGATTTATTAAGTACAGCTAGGAACTTGAAGATATATTTATATTTTATTTTAAATATTTAACTAGGTGAGACAAATAAAGTCTTGAAATTCAATTTAGATATTTAAACGTAATTTTTATAGGGAAATTTACTACTTTGGAATGTGAATAATGACCCAAAATAGGAGAAATATTGAAAATAGGTAACTAATAATTTAATCGGAACGATCTCACATGAATCTGCCACTGCAAACCCCCTTTTTGGTTTCTCTGGTACAGGATCTGGATGTATCTTGCTTGATAATTTTCTTGATGATAATTTTTTCTTGATTTTATGTTTCTACGGTCTTTGTATTGTGTATTCTTCTTGTTTGATTCGGTTATTGCCACGCCGCTTGTTCCCGTCGTCGCGCGCCCTTCCTTTGACCTCGCCGATACGTTCTTCGTTCTTCGTTGTGTGTCGCGTTGGAATATTCTTGAACGCGTATCTGTGCGCGTATTTAATTGAACTGAGCGTATCCGGCTCGAAACTGTGGGCGCAGGTTCGAAATAACGGAGGCACGACTTTGGGTTTACAGCGTGTAATGATATAAATGTTACAAAATTGTATGAAAAACTTATATGAAAATTGTATGAAAGTGGAAGATGGAAGCGAGTGACCGCTTGCTCGCTCCGTGGCCGAATGAAGTGGAGCCGCGGCGCGCGCGACTGCCTCGAGTTGCGTGTGTGTGTGTGAGATGCCGGCCGCACTCACACATGCGCGGCGTTAACACAGGGTCTTGGGACCAAAAATCTTAGTACCCATGGTTATACCTTGCGTTTTTTTAAATAGCAAGGATACTTCTAGGTTACACGTATATCGCAACCATGGTTGCAAATGCCTTAAAACTTAAGGGCTCTAATTTAGAAGGCAATTTGTCATTTGCCTACAATGTCTGGCTTAAATAATAAATATCACAAGTATATTTCTGTAATCTGTGCATGTGCTTTTAATAAAGTCTCAGATTTGTCATTGATTAACTTTACAATCATCAAAATAACAGATGAGGGTATATATTTCTAATACTGTATCTCCTACTATCAATGCATGCTAGTTGATGCAACAGTAAATTAAAGGAGATGCCTTTAAGGTAAATAATAATTTTATTAAATTTTGCACACCTCATCTGCTTCCTAATCAGAATAAATGCAAGTGTTTTCACATTCTGACATGAACGAAATAAAAACTTATACATAGAAATCTGTGTGACCACCTACAAATTTATAACTAGGGCCCGGAATTTTTCGTGCGGCTATTGACAGATTGTAAGAAGAAAGCACCGCTTTTTACTATCGATATTATTGATTTTATTAGACTATTATCAATGCGGTTAACTGTAAATTAAGTTTTAATTTTAATGGAATATTATTATAAAATACTTTATACCTATTGGCAGTAAGAACTGAAGGAATACAAAATAATTTGTCTTTTATTTTATCAAAGGGTAACGTTAAATGGTCTCAGAGGGATCTATTCTCAAGTTGTAAAATATAAAGGTATTCGTAATAATAGTGATTTCAATAAAGAAGTTTCAATTGATTAAACTTTCCGATATTTCGAACTTTTTTCATTATTGACCGCTGAAAAAAGTACGTATCAGTGGAAAGTTTGAGGTTTTATTTAATAAAACATAAAATAAAAAAACTATCGATCTGTCGATAATATCGATAAAAACGCAAAATTCCGAGCCCTATTTATAACACATTGAAAGAATGAACATTGCAATCTGTTCTGAAACGATGCATGTGCAAGATTCTAATCTATTTACTTACTTAATCACACGAGCCAGCAGGGCTAGGTACTACGAAACTCGAAGTTCGTGTCGTGCGGTCCCTCTGACACTTATACTATTTAATACGAGAGCGAGAGGGACGGTATGATACGAGCTTCGAGTTTCGTAGTAGCCCTGCAGGGTTTAATTGGCACATTGCTGACGGGGTGCAATATTCGCAGGTCTTAATTTGAAGTTGACATTGACAAAGGTTAAGAGACCTGTCTTGCTATAATGCCTAAGAACAAACGCATCAAGTTACGATTATCTGCCAAGGAGAGCCATGTGATAGCAGTAAATCGGCGGACGAGAATCACACTCCTGCAATGAGTTCAACGAACAACACAACTACTGAAACGACCAAAAAGGGGACTTTGAAATAAAGACCTCGTACAAATTTTGCTCGTGCCTATGCCAACATGTCTAATCAATTTTAATTAGCAAATAGTTGGCCACAAACTTCTGAATGCCTACTTATTATTGACTTTCAATCATATTTTAATGATTACCTTCATTAGATTTACCTAGGTTTTGTTATTTACATAAATTTAATTCTATTAACACAAGTTTTGTGGTTGAATGTTTATTAACTTATGCGGGATGAAAACATGCGAGAACGATTTGACAAAGTCAATCTTATTAGCCGATAATTATATATATACATATCAATATGAAAAAAAATCACTTAAAACGCTCGAAACAAAATACAGGCTGAGGTCTAGAATGCAAAGTCTCAAAACCAAAGTTTGTACTCAGAAAAAAAGAAAACCCCGTAACTAGCCCAATTATAATTAATTTTACAATGTGGATAATAAATTGAATTTGGCTTTGGCTCAATAAATTGGATTTAAAAACAATATTTAGAGGTGTGATCTTCAGTAAAAAAAATTAAACCCCGGAAGTCTCGTTTTTTAGTACAAAGAAGTGAACATTTTCTTGAGGCATCTGGACGAAAAAGAAAAGCGTCAGTTAGGTAATATCATCAGATGCACCACCTAGCAATACGTGCACACAAACTTTGCTATAATTATTATTACTCACGCCATATGAAAAATTTAAGCAATCTAAATAGTCGAAAATGTTGCCGCATTAAATTAGACTAGAGAAGTATTAAACGAGTAGTACAATACAAAATAATGCCGCTTTAACAAAATAGGCGAACATAGTACAATATAAATCATGTCGATTTTTTTCGCACTGCTGACCAATAAGAAGTCGAGAAATAATTTAAATATACTTCAAAAAGTATATTGGTGATTTGAAAAACTTTTTCCAGTGAATACAATAGAGAAAAGTCAAGTTCTGATTCCCGACTGACTTCTAGTGCATTTACCCTACATTAAAATGCATGTGCGCATGAATGGTTGGGATGCGCTTGCCGGCGGTCGCGCGAAGTTCATAGGTAAAGAAGCCGGTATATAAACCCCAGCTGTGTCACCTGGCACACACTAGTTCTGCCTGTGATTGCATCCAGACCTTCCTTCACCCTTATCCATAATTTGCAATGGTGAGTTACAACTTTCATATTTTAAGGATCAGTTGTGTGAATTTAGTAGTTCGAAAACGAAAAGAAAGAGGTTGGAATTTAAAATATGGCCTATTTAAAAACAGCTTTGACTTTTGCGACTAAATTGGTTTATAAAAATTAAGGTACTTACAAGTTTATGGCTACTCGTAATTCAGTTAAGTAGATTAAATAATTGTGATTCTAAAAAAATATTTTTTGTTTGACATTTGAAAAGGACAAGTGGCTCATATTATTAACAACTATTGTGAAATGAATGACGAGATTCCAATTGTTGTTGGAGACACAGGCTTGGGAGATAAACATTTAATTTTAATTACATGAAGATTTCAACATTACCGCATGTTGCGTTGTAAGCATTTACGGCTCAAAGCACCTGACTTAAACGTACGATCATGTTAGAAGAAATGTACCAACTAATGTCGTGGTAGCCTAGTGGTTTAACCTTTGTTGAATTACAACTGGGTTTAACCTTTTATACACCTATGGCCTCTCAAGCAGAGGGTCGCGGGTTAGAACCCAGGCTTGCATCTCTGTGTTTTCAGAATTTTTTGGAATTTATGTGCGAAATTTCAATTAAAATTTTGACGATATGCTGTAGAAACACACACTCATCCTATACTAATTATATGATACTAGCTTATGCTCGCGACTTCGTCTGCGCGGATATAGGTTATCTGGTGGTGACGCCCTCTACCGGAATAAAAGGTATCCTATGTTCTTTAATGGGGTTCAAACTACCTGTATACCAAATTTCATCAAAATCGGTTCAGTGGTTTCGACGTGAAAGCGAACAGACAGACAGACAGAGTTACTTTCGCATTTAAAATATTAGTAGGGATTATTCGTTTGTAAAATCGAATTAGTGTAAAGCCCAGTTTAGACTTGCAGAAAAAATCGTGCAAGTTGCATTACATTGCAGCGCTCGATTGACCGCTTCAAATTCGTTCGCTTATGAAATCGCAATGTAATCCAACTTGCACGATTTTTCTTGCCAGTCTAAACTAGGCTTTACAACTGTGTTACATTCGGCTTCCGCACTGCACACCGAACAGAAAGCAGGTTTCTACTTACTACACCGTATTATGACCGTAATAGGAACGTGTCAGGAACGGAACGTCAAGCGCATACATGACACGCGTCGGCAACGGTTGGTTATGAAATCTGCTAATGGGCAAGAATATATTTTTGCCTGACACGTTGCTACATCGTTTATTGGTATGATGATACGGTGATGATACGGCTAGAGGACTTTAGAGCAATAACAACAGAAATAGAACCAGTGATTTTAAAATTAAATCGTTAGTCGCTTTTAGATACTTAGTAGGTAAATGTGAGGATACTTGTTGTTAGGTGTTTTTATAATTGTGAGAGGGAGGAAAACGAGCAAGCGGGTCGTCTGATGGGAAATGAACACCATTGCCGGCTTTTTAAGAAAATATAAGCCCTTTTCTTATTAGGTTGACAAAGTACCTACACATTGTCCTATACTTACAAATTAGCTTGTAAATTTAATGCATGTTACCTAATTGAGGCAAGGACGTCAAACTACATACAAGTATGAAACATTCGTGCAAGTTACTAACCTAAAAATATGCAAACTACAACATTTCTTCTATGTTTTTGTTTCCGCCACCCACTTTGTCGTATTTGCATTAATAGTTTCTGTATCGAAATGGTTGTAAGGAAGAGACTGCTTTTAAGCGATAAGACTGTTTATTACTCTCCATTTTATTTGTGTAAATCTATTGTAGGTACCCACTGATTTGTGGTGTGCAGTAAAGAATATTTGTATAGTATTCTGTATTCTTCCCAGCCTATGGCAGTTCTAACCTAGGTGCTCATTTTTACGACTTTTGATAGACGAAAGTCGTGTGATGACAGGACTAAAATTACTGCACCTCCAAGTGAATAAGCGAGATCGTTGTCGGGTCACGGATCCTTTCCTTCCCCGTACCGACATTTAGTCATGTCACGTTTGAGCACACGAGATATGATGCATTTACATGACCCTTTGTCGTCTCAGATGTCATAAATTACAGTGTAAGTCGTTGTCCTACAATTTTTAATGTTTTTGGATCTTTAATGCAATTTAGTGACTTGTAAATAGACATTTTGTGATGGGTTCGTTCATAGCAAGTTGAATAGCAACGTAAATATATAATAACTGGCCAGCGAGAATTAGAAACTTCACAAAATTATTGTTTTTTGCTGGTTTGTGGAGGGTTCTTCACAATGTTTTCCTTGATCATAGAGCTCATGGTAAATTTCAAATGTACTTGATTTTGCACATATCTAAATTCCGAAAAACCCGGCCCCACGGACACCCGGGCCTGAACCCACGACCCTCTGTTTGAGACGTTATAGGTCAAAACGACGACTATTTTGGCATCTTATTAAATACCACCGATTACCCGCGACTCCATCCGCATGGAATACGGTTTTCACTATCCCGCAGAAACTATGAAATTTTTCGGGATAACAGCTATTCTATATTCTTCCCTGGGACGCAAATTATCTGTGAATCGAATTTCACCTAAATCGGTTCAGCGGTTTAGACATCATGAATATCAAACAAACAAATAAATGTGTTTAATGTTTTCTATCATATGAAGGATTGTGCGAGATTTAGAGAAATAAAAGTCGTTCTTTAAAAAAAATCAGACTTATAAACTTTCGCATTTATAATATTAGTGGGATGAAAAAAAACCTATAAAGCCTACAGAGGAGAGCACTATGAACAACCTACAGTGAAATTACCACAGCGATTTATAACTCTGACTTCTTACACGTTTTCTTGAAGTAAATTTACGACGCTTGATGGCTCTTACAAAGTGGGTGAATAAGTGTTCGCGGTTTCAACATACTCCTATAAATTTGAATTCATTGTTCGTGAAGAAAGCAAAGTGCATGAAAGTTCAACTCTTCTTCCGGCATGTGCATTTCCTTGTTCATCTCATGGAAAATACGAGAAAGGCAGGAATATTTCATCACTTTAACTATTGTATGGAAGTTGAAGCTAGTTTGAATGATCATTGTGGTCTATGTAACAATGGTAATATATATTTTTTAACGAAAGAGAAGGCTTATTAATTGCTAATATCAATCTAGTATTAATTACTATATTAGGTATTTTTGTAATGAAAAAGTCAGAACAAATTAAGCACTTGAAGATTTTTCATTTTCATCTCATTTTATCCTTCGTAGCTATCATGTCAATTACTAAGCTATCAATACTATTTCTTTCTATTATGAGCCTTCCCTTTTTTGGCATTAGGTATATTTTCTAAAAGCATCTTCGAACAGTCATCGTGTACCATGCATCGTGAACTTTAATTTGCTATATGATTGATATCAGGCACTAATTTCTTGGAATAATTTGTTAATAAATTAAATATAATACCTGGGTGATTCAGCTTCAGTCAGGCTAAAACTCGAAAATATGCGCTTCTCCGAAGATAGGACCAAGCTAGATCAATTTTTTATTTGTTCCCATAAACCCCCACAGCAATTTCGATTTTGCGATCCCGAAATAAATATACAAAAATTACTAATGTTAATCAAAATCAAACTATAGCTTGTCAACATAAATGATGATATTTATAGAAAACATGAGACTTTATGGCTTTGCCTGATTAATGATATCGATTTCGATATTATCATCTTTGATTTAAAACTACTACTAGCCTTCGTACGGGATATTCTAGGTGTGTTAACATCAATCCAGAATGTTTTAGCAGGTGGTTGGGTTATTTTGACCGAATACTCGGTTTTGCATCGGAATTTCAGATTCAGTATTTACAGCAACCAGTTATTAACAAAGGTGTTTAAACAAACTGAGCCAGTCACCAGCAGAAATATTTCGGATTAATTTTAAAACATCTTGCATAATTTTAGAGTTTATTTTTTTTATAATTACAATAAAAGGTATATTAAGTACAATAAAATTATTTAATTATTAAACGTCGGGCATATTTTGACTACAAATGTACCTAATTTATTTTTGATGGCAAGATTCATCATCATCATCATCATCATCTCAGCCTATATACGTCCCACTGCTGGGCACAGGCCTCCTCTCGGAATGAGAGGGCTTGGGCCATAGTTCCCACGCGGGCCCAGTGCGGATTGGGAACTTCACACGCACCATTGAATTGCTTCTCAGGTTTGTGCAGGTTTCCTCACGATGTTTTCCTTCACCGCAAAGCTCGTGGTAAATTTCAAATGTAATTCCGCACATGAATTTCGAAAAACTCAGAGGTGCGAGCCGGGGTTTGAACCCACGACCCTCGACGACTTAGAAAAAATATTACTGAACTATTTGTTTTTAAAACATTGTACGGACTCTGGTGCGGAACCCTTCATGCGCGAGTCGCTCGCACTCGCACTTGACCGATTTTATTTTGTTTCAGATCTCTTTAGCCCTTTTATCGCTGGTAGCGCTGTGTGGGGCGGCGCAGCCGCAGCAACCTCCGGCCGGTGATCAGATTCCGATCATACGATTCGAGAGTGAAGGACCGAACGTGGACGGCACATACAAATGGCTGTAAATATACCTATTGATTCTTAAAAATTATGTGGACACCCCTTATGAAACCGTACAAGGTGTACCTGTTCTATTATTTTCGCTAAGTTGACGAAATGATATATCATAATTTAGAACTAGCCCTTCTACCATTTGAATTGAAATTCCGGATTTCGTGGGAATTCCTGAAAACTAAATTGCGGATTTTACTAAAGCAAAATTTCATGAATCAAGACTCTTTATCCTAGTGTGGTTAAAATCATGGATTTATTTTGCGCTCCCATGAGAATATTGGGATAAAAAGTAGTCTTCGTGTTATTCCAGACGTCTAGATATAAATATATGCCAAAATTCATTTAAATCCGTCTAACCCTTCTAGCGCAAAGTACCTAACGATAACCGCACGCACGCACATACTGTTTTCACATTTATAATAATTAGTATTTAGGATTAATGTAGACTTATGTAGAAATAGGAGGGCACCGTTAGTACCCTTTGGTTATAGAACTCTAATAAAATTAGGTACTCCGGTTGTAGCCTAGTATTTTGACCTAGATAAAATATGAAGTCTCAAGCAGTGGGTTCAAACCTGGGCACACATTTGGAGAGGAGGCCTGTTTCCAGCAGTACATAGATGGAACATTATTAGTAGGCAATTGTTTTATTTGAGTTTTAAGCCTTCATTATTTTTTGTTTCTAGTTATGAAACTGGAAACGAAATCAATGCTGAAGAGTCGGGGTACGTTAAGAACTTCGGAAAAGGCGAGGGCGAGGAAGTTCAAGTCGCGGAGGGCAAGTTCAGTTACAAGGCGCCTGATGGAACTCTTATAGCTCTCACTTACGTCGCTGATGAAAACGGGTTCCAACCGCAGGTTTGTACACAATGAATATTTTTCGGTTAACAAATACACATATTTACTAGAGTTGTGCCAGCTCGTTCACTACTCTACGTTCACTACGCTCGTTAGCTCTTTTAATTCTTTTAACACATTAGTATGTAATAGAGCTTATGAATGGTTCGCTCCCATTCCAGTAATCGTTCCGCTTCTTGTTGTCATCTCACTCTTACTCGTACTCATTCTAAAATCATCGTTCACTGAGTCCACACTGCGCCGTGTGATTCGATTAACGCTCGGCTGATCGATCAATCAGAGCTACTCGGAGACAATTCAGCTAGACCATTCAGTTACTATGTCAGAAACTAACTAGTTCCTTTTAGTACTTTTAGTATATGTACTACATAAGCCCAATAAGTAAGAGTATATAAATAAAAGCTTTTTTCTGGCGGTAATTTTGTTGATTGTACCAGCATTGATTTAAAATTATGGTGATGGAGCCAGAAGTTAAGAAAGTCTAAGAAAAGCAACTTAACCTAGCAGAGTTTGAGCTTGTTACAATAAACTAAAAGAATTTCCGTCCGTCCGTCCGTTCCGACCGTCGCGGGTGAGCAAGGAAATTCTTTTAGTTCATTGATATGGACCTCCGCAAAGTAATGCCTGATTCAATAAATTACTTGTTAGAATAGTCTTAAGATGTACTTTGACCAAAAATAGAAACCTGATGGGTCTCATGACGAAAATTTATGCAGGTTTACCATTAGAGTGTGCTGTTAGTTGTTTTAACCTCTTTTGTTTAATTTTGTATTTGAGTAACAAATAGTAACAATTCAATTTATGATGTTTCATAATTTACCACTGATGAATTTTTAGAAGGTAACTTTTTACCTCAAGTCAAGATAGTTCGAACATTTCTGTTGCTAAAAAAGCAAATAATTACAGTCAGAAAAAATATTATTTAAAATAACAAAAAAATTGCAGTTCTCACCAAGTTCTCACGAATCTTACAGTGCGCTAGTCATCCCTGAAGATATAAAATTATGTGATTACTTTTAAATGTTAATTATTATCAATTAAAATTCAGCATCTATTAATTACCAATTTTATGTCATTAGTTTGCAAATGCAATGCAAAGAACAATTTTATATTTGAAGGCCGTATGTAGATTATAACAATGTCATAGTTAAGGCAAATTATTAATATTTTTAATTACTTTATAATTTTATTGCTAAAAATAATTACACTGCACCGGCAATTATTCGTCGGTAAAGAAATTCATAAAAGTATCATATTTTTATGTACCAAAGTAAAATAAAGGATGTGCTAAAAATAGGTACAACACCGCATCATTTCGTCAACAATTGTGTAATGAAGCATAAAATAAAATTACGTGTTCTCAACACCTGCTAAAGTGTGCGATTTAATGCAGTCAGCCGGCCAGGGCCTTGACATGTTTTCCCCTGGATCTTTGCGGCGATCGGCAGATGTTCTCAGAATCCGACAACGGCACTACAACTCCACGAGCGACCACCGTTACCAACTTCCATACTTCTTAATTAAGCTTTATAGGCGCATCTAAATAAATTCTCATTCGAATCGTCTTTTCATGTTAAATAAGCGGTATCGTAAAACTTTTTGCTTAATACTAACCTCGAGCTAAACTTAAATGGCTCCAATCTAGACAATAGCACTAAAGCACCATTGACCTAGTGAATTGTTCGTAATCCTCAACAGCGAGATTGATTTATTTTTGACATAATGTTCAGAGAAATGTGAGAGGAAAAGTGTAAAACTTAATGTTAATGCAATGTTTAACAGCCTACGCGGAGAAACATACTTGACTGATAGTGACAAGTCTTGTTTTAGAGTTACATAAATATAGATGCCTAACCTTTTATTATTCAGCACAGTGTGTCAGTTATTACGATATTCTTTGAAATATTGTTTGTTTAACTACATAAATAGGGCAGTTATTGTTAGTTAATCAGGGTTAAAGTCAATAAGTACAGTCGTTGAATATTTGTATTTGCCTATATAGAGTAATATGGCTACTTACGATTCACTTAAAAGGTTTTACCAGCTTCCAGATTTGTACTACGTTTATTATTATTGCACAATCGGTAGATAGGGTTAGTAAAGTTGAGCATGATGATTTAAATTTAACTCATATCACTTAATTGATTATTTTACCTGTAGTATGTACCTAACTGAAACCTTATAACGCATAAAGGCTTACGCATTATTCATAAACGCTTGTTACTATGGGTCATCAGACGAATAGTAAGTTAACAAACTTATCATTCGTTTATTTTACCGATCACATTTTTTTTTTCTGTGCAAGATTCTCACAAAACCACAAAATATGTTAGTATACTCGTAGTTGTAATAGTTGACAAAACATTCATTTTGTAAGAATAATATTCGTAACTTATGTAGGTATGGAAACTTTTTAAATGGTCATACATTGTACTCCCCTTAAGAAATGACTTGTGACTTTATTTAGTATGCGCAAAATATTCATATTTATATTTATTTATGTTAATGCCTAGTTCTACAAAAGCATTAGCCGCCATATTAGGCAAGTGGGAGTGGCCCTGCAGACCTAACTATTACCTAGTTGTAAAGTAAAAGATGCCTGAATCATTTGATTTACGTAAGAACGTAGATGCTCTAAGCGCGGGTGTTAGTATATTGGCTAACCGCATATGTGCAAATGTCGCTGTAAAATATCAACCGCCGACCTGTGACGTGACCTCTCCGACACGGGAAGTCTTCTTTTGACATTGACAGGACATAATCTTCGAAAGTAATGCATACAGTTACTTAGTTCACCGCCTACTGTTAGATCAAAGCTCAATTCGTCAGTCCACGCGACGTTCCATTATCTCGACTGGCGCAACTTATTGGCAAACTGGTCATCTGGTTACGTAAAATGAATATGCTTAATTTAAATTGTATCTTAAACTATAAATCAAGATTTATCGATGTTGACAATAATGGTAACTAATTTCAAATTAGTTTGTGAAACCGGCGGGATGGGCAGGGTCGATCAGTCACCGATTATTGCGGAGACACAATATCTGTCAATCATTCGGAGAAACTTGCGGTTTTCATTTTTAGGATAGGAATTGGCAGTCAACGCAACACTATATGTATAGGTACGTAATTTTATGGGCCATGTCTACAAAGCATTAATTCTCTTAATTTTCCTTATCTTAAGGCCAATCAATATCTCCATGCGATGCCCAACGTGAAGTTCTGGCTAGTGTCACCAAAAATGGATTTAAATTAACCGCACCGCGCCAAACATCTATTATAATTAAAAATTTTGTCCCTCAGGTTTATGTAATCCTTTTTGATTATTTGCGGGGACGACTCTTTATTTTTTTTTTTGGTCGGGACATCAAATAAGAAAAAAATCCATTTCTGTGCTGTAATATTTTACTGTAAATATAGTAAAGTAGATTTTGACATTTATGAAGATGAAAGTACGTGAGACTCACTCATATTATTGTACTGGATAACTCACGTCTTAAATCGAGTTTAACTCGACATGTTTCGGGCTTATCCGTAGCCCTTCTTCTTAGGAGCAACGCAACTCAGCGGCTGCTGCAACATTCGCACATAACATAGCCCGAAACATGTCCAGCTAAACTCGATGTACGAAGTGAGTTAGCAGGTACAATAGGTATCATATTTAATATTTGGCATTTATCACATAAAACATTTTTTTTTCCTTTTTTACAGGGTGATCACTTACCCACACCTCCGCCGATTCCACCAGCAATTCAGAAGGCGCTAGATTATCTCAAGACTCTGCCTCCTTCTGCAGCACCAAGCAACGTCCAGCCTCAGTACCAAGCCTCGCCATTCAAACCTAGGGGAAGATTTTAATGACTTTAAATAAATTTTATGATATGTTTTAGTAATAAAAAGACACGGTTTGTACATTATTAGGATAAGTTTAAGCCTTTTATTTGTTAAAGGCTAATAGAATTATTAAAAATGATGTAATGATCCATCACTGTCTGTCAGTAGCATATTAGATGTAAGAATTAAATGTCTCATTTAACTACTATTTCCTTTTTAATATTTTTACTATCAAATAATTCGATTACAATATTGTGTATAGGTACACTTTTGATTCGAGATTTTAAATACAGTTTTTTTTATATGCTGAATGGTGTCCATTATACAATAATATTATTTGATGAAAATGACCTAAATAAACGACAATTAGTAAATAAACTTGACTAATTAATTGATTTTTAGTGCCAAATATCCAAATCTACGGCAGTAAAGTGACTATTATTTGTTTGAAATTAATTCATGTCTGTAAATCTCATATGTCATACGTAACATACATGATATGCTTCAGATTTTTTTAGTAATATTTTTTCAACTCCTAGTAGTTTCTGTATCAAGATAACAGTCTAAAGCCCCATTTAGACCATGCAAGATCTTGCATGCAAGTTGCATTACATCACGGACTATTGAGGGACAATGAATACAGTTGATCAAACAAATACCGCAATGTAGTGAAACTTGCATGCAAGTTCTCGCATAGTCTAAATGGGGCTTAACGGAACAGTTTCCTTAAGGTTAAAAAAATCTCTAGCAGGTGATTAATCTTTCATACACATTATTATGACTAACAAATAAAACAGCCACCATATTTTTGTCTCTACAAGAAAATGAAACAATAGCAGAACAAAAGACAAAAGATATGAAACCAAAACAATTCAAAGGTCATAGGTGTCTAAGCAAATAAAACTTAAATAGTGCGATATTAAAATGTGTAGTTGAAGGACAGATGAAAACGATCATAACATTTCCGCTGCTCTATTGAAATACAAATGTAACGATATAATTATGATAATGAGGACGAAACAAATTGATCTATCATGTCACGATGCAGTAGTCCTCCAGACATTTTGTCCTCTATTTCAGACGAGTTTTAGAGCTAGAGGATTTGATTGAGCGTTGAAATAAATTTCCGAAATCAAGACGTCTGGAATAACTAATTACATAAGTTAGTTTTAAAATACGTGTTATCAAAACCCGCGTTTTAAAAAAGCACTTACGATTCCTTAGTCATTATAAAAATCAGCTTCAACATGTTGCTGATTGAAAAGATTATAGCTGACCTAAATAAGTAGAAGCCATGTTGATAGATATTTGTAAATGATATTAACAAATATTGGTTTCCAAATTTTCTAATGCTTGTTAATTTAATTATCACAATTAAGTAGTACACATTTTACTAACATTTTAAACTATGGGCTAACAACTCCTAGATAACTCTCAAGAAACTGTCATTTGTAATACTAGAGAGTACAAATTGAAGCTTATTATGGTTTCGAGTTAAAAGGAATAAGTATTTTGAATGAAATAGTATGAGAGGATCGAGGCAGCGAACATATATATTTAAGAGTGCTGATGTTTACCACTCTCGAATGGTATTTATGAGACATAATGTGTTTACAAAAATCTGTCTCCGGAACGGTTGAGTACAATTGCTACCTTTTTCTATGCAACTAGTTTACAAAAGTGAATACTCGTACATGAGTAAGGGAACCTCTGCTGGGATGCTCTGCACTGAGATGGTTCCGTAGTTTCCGACCGTCACAATAGGCAGACTTAAATACGACTTTTTAGATAGTTACTGACTATTCCAGTTTAATTTATAAAAGCTGTTCAACTGAATACCTGAGTTGAAAATAATTTTTGTGGAAAGTTTTTACTAAGCTTAACTTCTGTGATTTTTTAAATATTTTTTAAACGTGCGTTTTACAAACCCCTATTAATTTTTAAATTCCTATCCAATACCACCATATGTTGGGCAGAAGTGAAAAAAAAATCATCCCCACTTTACGTGTACGGGTCTTTACGGGAGGTACCCACCCTATTTTATTTTATTTTACCGCTTTGTCGGCATGACTGATATGTATATTCATGGCAAATTTCAGCTTTCTAGTACTAACGGTCTCAGAGCTAAGCCGCGGACAGATATGACGGACAGACATGGCGAAACTATAAGGGTTTCCATTTGACTCTCCTATTGTATAGTAGCCTAAAATGCGTTACAGCTTATTCAGTTATGTCGCAATGTTACGGTAACCCCTAAACTAGTCCCGTCGCACCATCTCCTTCAAAGTTATAGTCTAAATATCTTTATTTGTAAACATAGGTGGTTACAATATACACAAAGTGTTATAGCATAATTATTGGTATCACTATGTTTCGGCCACAGGCATACAAATGATTGACAAGTTTAAATGTACTTAATGCAAAAATTATAAAATTAAAATCGTCCAAAACAGAACAGAATGAAGTCAGAACAAAATGTAGATAAATCACCAAATTCTTTTCACCCATTAAATCAAGATGCTGTTTAAACATCGATTAATCTTTTATTGTTCGAGCACTTACGATTAACTTCTTGACTGGGAATTCAAGCAACACAAAATGAATTGCATTGTTAGACGCATTGAAAATAGATGCCTGCACTAATGATATCCTGCTACAAATCAGTAAATTATTCATTGCTGGAGGGCATGCCAACTTTATGGATGATTGGCAATTTGAGGCATCACGGCTTATGTATTATAATAATGTCAGGTAAAGCTTTGTTCTGAGTGTTAGTTGATTGATTTAACTTTAGCACTTAATTTAAGCATGAATTTCATTCAATATATATGTAGTGTAGCAATCAAGCTACAAATTTTTGCTGCAAATGTTGACGAAACCTTTTTGTTTGTTACTTGTAATCTGGCTATATAATAATCCGGCTGGTTTGCGAACGTCATATTTAAAATCAAACTTTTAAATTCGTTCGCGAAGAAAGAGTTCTTGTCAGTATTGTGAAATTACTTCTTAACAGCATCTTAGACTGAAAAGAGCCATTTTGATTGAGAATAATAACGTATTTTTAAACCCAAAGACCAGAACAACATGATTTGTAATTAAAAAGCCGGTATTTTTCTCGATCAAAATAGTTCTTTTGACTGTAAAATGCTGTCATAACAAAGCAATTTCACAGGTACATAGAGTTATGAATAGGAGTATATTAAACATACGAAGAACTCACAAAAAAATAAACTCAGAGATAAGAAAAACAACAAAATTAATAGACGCTCTGGAACACACGAAAAAACTTAAACGGAAATGGGCAGGTCATTTTGCACGCATGAATAAAGAAAAATGGGCACAGTTAGTATTCCCATATATCAAAATTTTCGAAATTCAAAATAACAAAACTTAGAAGGCATGTAGCTAAGTGAACATTACTAGGCCTAAATATTTCGAAACTATTAAAAAGAATAAGTTCTATTTTATTTCCCGGTTAGTGCTATTGGTTCTTTGTTACAAATTAAAAGTTAATTTTTCGTCGATTATTATTATTACTGAAGGACCGCACTTCAAGTTCGCATTTTGTTTTAAAAAAAATATCTTGTGAAACCAACGCCTACTTAAGCATCGCTTATACCATCAAAAATCTGCTGCCTAAGATTAATTGTAATAACTGATCCAGGCGTTATTACATTATGACACGTTTTACCTATTTCCTGTCTCTTACTTTTCTATATTGATTTTCTACTTGATAATTATATGTGTATTTTTACGTGTAAATTAAGGGGCTATTTCACCATCCATTGATTAGTGTTAACTGACGGTTAAGTGTGACGCCGTCTCCGTCTATTTGTACAAAACAAATAGAGACGGCATAAGATCATGAGTGCAAAACCGCGAAAGATTTTAAATTATATTATAAACTTATTTAATGTTACAAGGGGGCACATTTTTCTTCCGGAGTCCATCACTCCGTAGTTATTCATTTAATGATAAAAGGCAACCACATAGACAAACGGATTACTACGACTCAGGGCGTTAGAGACGGTTTTTTTTGTTGAAACTTAGGCTATACCTAGTGCCATCCACGAAGACGCGTGATTTTGTCAAAATTAGACATTAATGACATTGTATGTATGTATGCAAACTCTTTATTGCACATAAAAATAAAAATACATAAGCACAGAGAGGAGAACAAAGGCGAGCTTATCCCTAAGAAGGGATCTCTTCCAGCTAACCTAATTATGATAAGAACCACGGCACGCGACATCGTGAATGACTCTACATCTAGTGGTACATCGTTTTAACAGAGGGATTTACTACAAAGATTTTGTAAAAAAACAATTCTTATCTGTATTAAAGTGTCAAAGTATGAAAAACTTAAGATTTTGTTTGACCCCTGACATTATTAGACGTGTTATCCGCTTCCGCAGTATGTTAGCATTCTAAAATACATCTATAGACGGCCTTTCAAAATGTTACTTAGATCAGCAAGCCGATAAACTCTACTTTTGTTACAAATATCATTAGATGCAGTTAATTTAAAACATGAAACTACCGTGAGACTCACTCATATTTAATATTATTGTGACGAATAACTCACGTCTTAAATCGAGTTTAGCTTGACATGTTTCGGGTTATATCTTATTAGTGCGCGTGTTGCGGCAGCCGCCGAGTCGCGTGCTCCCTGAAAGAAAGGCTACGAAATAGCCGGAAACATGTCAAGCTAAACTCGATTTAAGACGTAAATTATCCGTTACAATATCATTAAATATGAGATGTAGTTAATTTGAGTAAGTATTTGAAAATAGTAAACGATGAAAACATTTGCACAATCAATTTTTAGAGCTTCACACATACCATTGCATTATTTCACTTCATTATTTATTACACTTTTAGTAGAATTTTTTAAATTTCTTTGGTTAAATTAAAGCCATTGCTAGAAGTACCATTGAATTTTTTGTACTGGCCTAAGGTGCTTTCCCACGTGTATTTGCATGTATTCTAGGTAGCGAAGCTACCGTGTAATAATTGTTTAATGAACTTTATTTAATTTAAGCTATGACTAATTAATTACAAAGACAAATTGATAAATCCACTAGTGTTGCCGATCGATAGTCCATTATCGATAGTGTTTCGATAGACATCAATAGTTTGAGCAAAAGAGAGTAAGGAGAGTAAGACAGCCGGTGAAATTACTGGCCCTTGAGGTATCCCATCTTAGGTCTCAAGGTTGGCAACGCATCTGCATGCAATCCCCCTGGAGTTACAGATGTTTATGGGCGGTGGTGATCTCTTACCATCAGGAGACCCACTTGCTCGTTTACCATCCAGTCGAATTAAAAAAAAAGCGATAGTTATCGACACTATCGATACTATCGATTATTAGAAGATCAGGAAACTACGAATAATATAATGTAAATAAGCAGTCATTACCACCAGCAGCGGTGCCTTTCCATCGTTTGTCTTGAAGCAGTTTGGTTTTCACTTTATCTGTCGTTAAATCAATGCTTAAGTGCTCCAGAGCTATAAGCATTGGTTCATACTCCTGAGGCAACCTTGGGAGCATTATAGCAGCAAGAAATTTATCATCTAGAGGTTTATCCATACTACTAAGTTGATCAACCAACGACAAGATCTTATTTACATAAATTTCCATGGAATCAAACTGTTCTAACTTTATCGAACATAAAGCTCGTAGACATGTCAACCTTCTATGCAAACCAGTATCTCCATACGCCTTTTTTAAAGCGTCCAGCACATCTTTCGCCGTCTTGGCTTGAATAATATGAGAATAACGTGACTTGTCAACACACAGATCCTAGCTCGAGCATTCTCCTCTCGAAGTTTTACCTCGGCTTTTTGCACTGTGTGCGGTTTTGGTACATTTTGCATTTGAAATTCCCAATTTCGATAATTAATGGTACCTTTTAGCTTTTCCACAGTAACCGTCGAGTTTGAATGTTCACCCATGGATAGGTATTTCGCCAAATAAACTATATTCACACACTATATTACGTGAATTACGTAGCTATATACCCTTGCAAGCACATAACCTATTAAAAGGTCAGAAAATTATGAATAATATAATGTAAATAAGTTTATTAAAAGCAAATTCTAAAACGTGACAAAGCTCCGAGAAAACCTCATAGAGACAGCTTTGGGAGACAGTGACAGGGCTGTTCATTATACAAAAATACGACAGCTCATAGACTGTAATGATGGCCAGTGTTAAGTACGTTCAATATTGATAATATCGATATCTCTTTTCGTGCAATACTATCGATATTTTTGATCTCTAATAATCCAAAACTATGGATACTATCGATAGTATTAAACAGAAAATTACGAAATACTATCGATACTACCGATAGTTTTGAAGAATCGATTGTTAACGTTATCTTAATAGTATCGGTTGCATCTTCACGAGGAGGTTGGCAGAACAGAAGTTGCAGCAACTGAATCTTCTAAGTCCTAAGCGTAAGTTTGGTTTGGCAGATCGTTAAGTCGAAAGATTTTACCCACCTAACACGAATCCTTTAAATCTTACAATCTTGCTTATAAATCGATAGTATTGAAATATAGGTCACAACCGATTGTTCAAAACTATCGATAGTATCGACACTACCGATAATTTTCGTAATTTTCTATTCAATGCTATCGATAGTATCGATAGTTTGTATAATTAGACAGCAATAATAACGATACTATCATTAGTACTAACTGCACGAAATGTGATATCGATAGTATCGATATTATCGATAGGCTTATCGATAGTATGACCTTTTTCCGATTAAAACTACGATTTTTTGGCCACACTAAAATCTACCAAAAACATTTCATGTACAAATGGCGGCCAAGACTCACAAGCTCATAACGCTTTCGCTGTAAAAAGTTATAAGATCCAAGGAAAAGCCAACACCCCTAATAAATTAACCCTATATAAATTATCACAATACTGAAGGAAGACAAACTTATTTTCTTGCAATATCGGCTAGACGGGACAGATTTATGTACGGTAGAAAATTGTGTCTTTGAGTCATTGCAATTATCCACGTCTCACTTCCATCCATATAATGCAATGCTCCAGATGTACACTTTTATAAGACGTTTTTTAGCTTTGGTGGATATTTTGGCTTTGAGTACCTAGATGTTTTTTAGGGTTCCGTACCCAAAGGGTGCCAACGGGACCCTATTACTGAGACTCCGCTGTCTGTCTATCTGTCTGTCTGTCTGTCTGTCTGTCTGTCCGTCCGTCCGTCTGTCACAGGGCTCTATCTCTTAAGCTGTAAAAGTTAGACACTTGAAATTTTCACAGATTATGTATTACTGTGGCCGCTATAACAACAAATACTAAAAATAAAGTTACAAATTAAAGACAGTCATCATACAAGAAACGTGTTTTTTTTAGCGTTTTTTGGTTGCTAGGTGTTATTATCCGTTGCTAAGGCGGCCGAGTCGAATATTTACCTTTAGGTTTGCAATTTTAATGATGATTTATAAAAGTTTCGATCATATAATTAGTGAATGTCTGGTTTATTCGTTTTTGTGCAAAATTAATGAAGCAATTTATAAACCACAAACCTCAATGAAGCCAAGTTTGATAAAGCATTCGTCAAATCCGCACTGTGCTAATTCACTGTTTACCTATTGTTTTTTTACACTAAAAAAAATCATACTAAGTATTTAACACTATTTACAAGGTTTATAATACGTTTTAAAATTTATTCACTCTAGTCGAGCTTCTTATTATTTAATTACACAACATACGAAGTCCACCGAATTTCCCGCGAATGAACTGCGGCTGACAGTTTTTGTTTTACAAAACGCGCGCTGCGCTATGCGGGCAAAGATTTCAGAAGCAAACAGCCAGAACCAAAGAGGTTGAGAATTTTTTTTTTTTATTCGAAATACTTGCACAAGTGCCTACATTTCGGCGATATTTTTAAATTATAAATCATTTATTTGCATAAAAACATGGTACATATTTTGTGGTGAGAAAGAAAGAGAAGCTTTTCTTTAGCTTGCCCTGTTTGTTTAGTTATTTTTTCAATCGTTTTTTTGGGTCAGATCTTGGAAGCAAAATTTCATCCACTTCCAGTGGTCCGATCGACTTGAAATTTGGCATACTTATGTAAATTTGGAGACAATACAATAATCTGGTAGTGACATCTTGGTGGTCTTGCCAGGATTGCCTCTGCAGGAGGGAACTCCTCAATAGTTAATAGTACCGACTTGAAATTTGGTACAAATATCTAGTTTAGATGACAATCCAATTACAGTCAACAAAAAGTACATTCGGCAAAAAACCTTGTATTAAAAATTAAAATTAAACAAAAACTTATTACAAGCATTATAATATTTATTTGCAGTGTGATGTAACTAGGTATGTTTGCTCGGGTGGAATCTTTCAACTCAAATTTTCAACCGATTGAGCTGAATTTTACACGCATTTATAAATCCGTTGACAATGCAATATTATTATGACGTAGAGCTGATCTGATGATGAAATTAGATGTTGGCCATAGGAACTCTGTAATAAAACGACACAACTGCATCGTACGGAGGTTCGGAACCCTACATGCGCGAGTCGTTCGCACTCGCACTTGACAGATTTTTGTTATTGAACGCTCTTTTAGCGTTTCGGTAGTAGCAACCCAAAAAATTCCGTAAAAATCTGAAAAAAGCCCTCTCATTCTGAGAGGAGGCCTATGCTCAGCTGTGGGACGTGTGTAGGCTGGGATGATGAACCCGAAAAATATAGTAATCCCATCGATAGATACCGATAACACTTTTCCTTCGATTTTTTAGGGTTCCGTAGCCAAAATGGCAAAAACGGAACCCTTATAGTTTCGACATGTCTGTCTGTCTGTCCTTTCGCGACTTTGCTAAGGGACTATCAATGCTAAAAAGCTGTAATTTTGCACAAATATATATATATATGTACACTATGCCGACAAAATGGTAGAATAAAAAAATTCAAAAAAAATTTTTTAGTGTATCTCCCATAAACGTTAAGTGGGGGTGATTTCTTTTTCTCATCCAATCTTGTGGTGTGGGGTATCTTTGGACAGGTATTTAAAACCATTAGGAGGTTGCTAAAACGATTTTTCGATTCAGTGATTTGTTTGCAAAATATTCAACTTTAAAGTGCAAATTTTCATTAAAATCGAGCGTCCTGGGGGGGGACCCCTCTAAAATCTAAAATGTTGGATGGAAAAAAAATTAAAATTCAGGATGATAGTGAATATAATCAAACTTACAAGGAAAATTATAACGGCTAAGATTGCTTGCGAATTATTAATAGTTTAATAATAAATAGCAACCCAATGTATAAAATTTAATTAAACTTGGAAGATTCCGTAGACAGCACGAAATCCTTAGAAAAATATGTCTTGATTTTTTCGTAATGGCTATGGAACCCTATCGTGGGCGTGTCAGTCACGCTCTTGGCCGGTTTTTTACATCTAGGAAATATTATCCGAGTAAAAAGTAAAAACAGGCACAATTGGGATAGTTCTTTAAATTACCTGAATATGACAATGTTAAATTTTACGCAAACGTAATACTAATTCAACTACAGGCAAAGTAACAAAACCATCTCGTTAAATAGAGGTGACAGCGCGCCCAAATAGATTTGACGACACCTCAATTAACAGTGTCAACCCTGTCACTTCTACATTCAGTGCTACTTGATTCAACAATTAATTTCAGAATTATAACATTTCTATTTTCATTAATTTCGTGCTCAAATTTCAACATAATTATATTAAAATATTTTCTTAATATTCATTAATTTTAATTATAAATTTACAAATAGAAAATTTAAAATTAAACTAGATTTTTTTGACTTTTATTATACATTTATAATTTTCTGACTGAGTCAGTAGAACTCTTAAAGTATGATGCCATTGATCTCAAAAAAATGCAAAGAAAAACAATAAATAATATGGTATCTTTCGTATCACAGGCCAATAAACAAGAGATTACCTGGTGTGAAGAGCGCATCGGGCGCCGACGGCTTTGAAGTGCGCCCGGCACCCGCCATACCTACTCTAATTTCACGAGCTCCACGATTGTATAAAAGCTGACGCTGTCGATCTGAAACATCATTCCCGCCTCACACATCCTCCGAGGACCACCAAAAATAACCTCTCACATTTCTATTAACAGAAAAATGAAATCGGTGAGTCATAATAGCTACAAACAATTGCATTGTAACTGAACAATTTGGAACTGTTTTATTTTCTCACACAATATTTGCTAAATATTAACGATGATTGATCAAAACGTCTCAATATTTTATTTTAATTATTTAAAGTTTATATTGAGTTATTTAACTGCACAACGAAATAACTCCAAATATTTTAGTTCATCTTTAAAATATATTTTTTTATAAATTTTGATAACAATGGCGCTCAGAATAGTAATAAAACTTACATACCTACTTCACCTTGTTTTCGACGTTTTGACTCAACCCGTGGCAAGTCTGTTAATGAACAATGCTTGATGGTAACTACGATACCACTGTCCTTTGTAACATTGTGCCCGAATACTATTCAATCTTATTGCCTTATTCCCACCGTATCGATATTTACCAACAAAGACACAAAAACTATATTTTGTAAAAAAAGCTCATAACGACATGTTTTTTGCACAATACAACCTTTAAATCAGCTTAAAATCTTTGATAGATATTTATGTTGCAATGAATATAATTATTTATTATTTATTATTATAAACGTAGGTATAAAGTTCACCTTAGGCATGCAAAAGTTTGGTCTTGTCATTCATAATTTGTAATAACCTAACCATACAAATTGAATTTTTGATTAAAGCCTTTTTTTTGCTAGCAGTACTTTTTGCTGACTCTGCTTGCATTGTCACTCATACTACATTCGCATACCAAATTTCAAGTCAGTGCTATTAACCGTTGAAGAGTTCCGTCCTGCGGAGACGATCCTGGCTGGACTACCAGGATGTCACTACTAGATTATTGTATTGTCACGTGATTTACATGAGTGCTCCAAATGGTCAAATTTAACTTGCAAGATTTGATTACAGACAGACAGACAACGGGACAGGTGAAACTAAATAAAAGCTTGTAAAAATTAGATCTCTCTTCATAAAATTTCACTTCACTTTACACTTCACTTCGCCTACATTCTTAGATAATGAGTAAGGTATTATTGGTAATCCAAACGTTACAAACAGTTTCGAATACTTTATTCGTGAGATTTTATTTGAAACTCACTTCATAATTATTATGGACCAAATTACATCGATCACTCTAGTCGCAAACTACCTAAGCAATGTTTTTACTAATCAACGGATAAACACTGTGTATAAAATAAAGCCTAACTTTGCCTAAAAGTTCATTGCCACGACTAGTACCACAAAACTATAAAGGTATAATTCCAACAATTAAATAGGCACTATACCGTTAAGCGATTCGAACACAATCCGGGAGTAACGTAAAGACGTCGCATAAAAAATTTATCTCAAAAATGCGTCAAAACTGAGTATTAAGTGATGGACGTATGGCGTGTGGTATAGATACCCGTAATTCATTAGTCTGGATCAAATATCATATAATCTCCCGTGCAAGGATTCGAACCTGGGAGTACTAGCTCTATTATTCAGAGACACTAACCACCAGAATATATGTTCTCCTTCTGACCCACCATTCAGTTGGCCGGTTTCACCGTCAACATACTATTAAAAATCAAAACGTTGAATCAACGCCGTACAAATTGAAGTTCTGTTTTTCAGTTTGTCGCCTTTTCTGCTCTGTTCGCGGTTGCGTGCGCCGCTCCACAATTCGTGCAGTATCAGCAGCAGGGACAAGAGATACCCATTATCAAGCAGACAGCGGATGTCAACTTTGACGGAACTTACCAGTTCAGGTAAGAACAAAATTACGGATGTAAAAGCATGCTGTGCTAGACGTTAACATAGTTTATAGCCAACTATCATTTAGTAGACCTAGAATAAGTGCACAGATTATTCTATTCTCTGAATAACGGTCTCATTGTTTTATCTTGGTAGATGGTAAACGCAATCGTAACTTTGAGTAAGCGTTGCTATGAGTATTTTCGTTTATACCTATTCAAATAGAGATGGAATCATCATTTTGAATGATATAGATTTACATGATTAACCTTGACTGATTTACCTTCAGCCGATAGGTTAAAAGTAATGCGTGCTACAAAATTACATTAGGTAGATTCTAAGAAACCACAATTTGACCTTAGTTAACTGGAAATTTGGTAAACACTCAACGTTAAAGTACATACGTACTTAATCATTTTAAATGACCGATATTTAAATACTGAGTCACTTATCACTAAATATTATGTAGCATTACAGTTAATTTACATCATTTTGTAGTCGGTGCCCTAGTATTTCAACTAGTCTGAAAAAATAGATACATAAGTTAAGGAAGCGACCTTACTATACATGCCCATTACTTAAAACAAAATTATCGCTATCATCCTTACTAATATAATAAATACAAAAGTAAGTTTGTTTATTTATTTATTCCGCTTTCACATATTAAGTATTAAACCGATTGCAGTGAAACTTTGCCTAAATTCCTCATATTAAAAGACCAGAATAAATAATAAAATTCCTTTATTACTACATCGCAAAAAATGGTTGTTTCCTTGGGTACGCGATAAATAACAGGTACGAGATGAGCAACAGTTATTATATAATAAATATTATAAAACAAAACATTTGAAATCATAATAACTTGCTCATTCCATAACAAGCAGATTTTACATGTCGCTATTAGCTATAGACTATATCATTTAATCATTTCAGAATTATTAAGTGAAAACAAAGCGTACTATATCGTTTTTGTCCTTAATATGTCGAGCTTGTGATAAGACGAAGCGATCACAAATGGGAATTCCGTAGGTGTCAAGAACATTAAATGTGAAATTTGTAGGAGTCATCTTGCACCGAACGTAGCCCAGCCCACTTTACGCAAGAAATCGACACAGGTGCAACGTATATTTGTGATTCACCCACTAGGTTACAAAACCATTTTAACCTATAGGAAAATAACTTGATGACAACCAGATCCATATACATAATTAAGTTACGCAAATATGCGGCTCGACAAATCTGATGCATGATTCTAGATGCATGTCCGAAAGTACTTTTATTTTTTGTTTGACTTTTACAACATAAATATCTACAAGTTTCAGCGTTTACCGGTATTTATAAGTAACAATTTAGGTAATACTATCAGCAACAAGGTTGATAATCATTATTGGAATACTGAACTTGTCAATAGTTTTTTTGCTAAAGCTTTATCATTAGATCTACAAAATACCCGTATTATTGTTATCATTATAAGACGTCCATATCAATCCCATCCCAACCTATATAAGGCTTCGTAAAAACCTGGGCCCAATTGTATAAAAAATTTAGCGATATAATAGTGTTAGCGATTTTGTATTAAAATTCATATCTGACAATTCAAATCTGAATTCAATTCTGACATTGCGTCAGAACGGGAGTTGTGGAGGTCAAGAGGGGAGGCCTTTGCCCAGCAGTGGGACAGTATACAAGCTACTTAAAAAAAATACTATTTGCTTGTCATTTTTTATGCAATTGGGCCTCCACTAGGTTGCCTAATTTTTAAGCACTCGCTCATATCTCTCATGTGCTCTATCTTCACAATAGTATTTTTTAGACTCGGGATGGCCTATGTAATTGTAATTCAGTTATACACTGTTCGTACCTAGTACAGTTTCACACCTGTAACACGTGTGACAATTTGGATGGTTTGAAAAGGAAGTTCTAATTTCTTATTTTAACATGCGCAGTAGGTAATCCTGGTAACAGGCATAATTTGGAAAATTCTAACTTTTTAGGATTGGCATTTGGGGTTGGGTTCACATCATCACCAGCACATGTACTATAATTATGAAACGTCATATTTAGATTCGATAGCAAACACTTATTTATGCAGTAAGTTCGGTCCTGAATCAAGTGATAAAAGACTTATAAATTGATATTGCGCGATATCGTGACCCGAAATCTTTACACGGTCTCGTTATATTTGCTCTTTGCGGGCTTGTAGCAGAGCCCTAAGTGGTAGATTCTCTTGTTTGTAATAGCAGACTATAGTTCAATTACAGTTCATGTCAAGTCGAAGATTTATGAAACGTATCACCACTATTTGCGTAGGAACTAGTTTAATTGGACAAAAATATCGATTAGCAATTTATTACTTTTGTGGATAATGAATAACCAAACTGAAAAAGATATTTTTAACAGATAAATAAGACAGTTGTAATTAAACCACCAATTAAAAAAAATCATCTTTTAACCAAACTAACTACCTTTGTTCGAGATGTTACACGATAATATTTTTTTTCATAGTTATGAGACCGGCAACGGCATACAAGCTCAAGAGGAGGGCTACCTGAAGAATGCTGGAGTGAAAGACGCCGAAGCCCAAGTAGCGCAAGGATCGTTCAGCTACACCTCACCCGAGGGTGTGCCCATCAGCCTTACCTACGTCGCTGATGAAAATGGTAAATAAACATGTAACACATAATGTCAAGAAGATATTATTATCTAAGATGTATTAAAAAATAATTATTATACGTATCTAATCATGGACAGGGGTGATTAAATTTAATTTCGATCTCTATTAGCGTTCCTCGGCTTTAAAATAGCGAATTTGATTTGATTAATTAAAGTTTAATAATTTAGATGTATTTAAATGACTTTTTAGATCGGTTTTGAAACTAAGTTACCTTGTTAGTTTCTTTACCACTATCATGAGTTTACAGTGACCGTACTCGATAACGACGGCGTAAATTATTTGTAGAGGCGCTCTACAATTCTCCATACAAATAATTTACGCCGTCGCTATCGAGTACGGTCACTGTAAACTCATGGTAGTGGTACTTATCTCCTTCTTTTCGATAGAGGTTATTCCCGAACTTGTCGACGTTCATAATATTTTAACATTAACTTTGACGTAACTGACGTCATGTTACTTCATTTCATTATTTACCTGAGGCCGTATTGCCTAATGTTTTTGACACTCGCGATCGCAATCAAATGACATATTCCGCATACAAAAGCTGTCATTTTATTGCGATCGCGAGTGTCAGAAACGTTAGCAATAAGGCCTCTGGTACGATGTTGATAATCATAACATTTCAATTTAGGACAAGAAGTATTGATGCCAGAAATATTTCAAACTGAGACGTAGAATTCTTACTTACAAATTTTCATTGTTAGAAATTGTCAATGAGTTTAATTTTACTGTCAAATTTAGTTTCACTATTGTGCTATACTACCCCACAATTTGACAGTTTGACAGCGTAGTTAGCTCTCAGTTTTCATTCAGCTATGGTAGATAACCACAAATTAACGGCCTGCCAAGACCAATCAACCGTTAACATAAGTACACTAACATACCTACATGGTACGTTTACGTAATCATTTATGCAATGCAATTATCTATTATTTTACTGCCAAACGCATCACCAAAAACATTTACTTATATGTCAAGAACAGCCAAGTGTAGAGTGGAAAATCTCAAACAACCCTCAGAAACAGATTTAAAGATTTTGCCATTATTTTGTTGCGTAGTTTATTGTTTTAACTTGACATTTATTTCACACCAACATAAATAGTTATTGCTCTATTAGGACTAGTCACGTACTATTAAACTGCCCCTACGTGCTTTTTTATTATGGCTGCCTAATGATCGCTTGAAGCTATTTTAAGACTATCCATGTCTACTTAGTCAAGTGTCTAATTTTTGTGTACAGTCGAGTTCGTAAGCTTCTGTGCAAATATTTGTTCAAAAATATCCGAACACGCCTGTAATCCGTTAACAATAGAGTCGTGTTCACATATTTTTGATCAAATTTTTGCTCAGACGTTTAAGAACTCGAATGTAGTTATGGTATTCTTAATTTTTTATACGCCTGGATTATGATAATGATTATTATAATAATGTATGTTTTTGTTCAGGTTTCCGTCCTGTGGGCAACCATCTGCCCACTCCTCCCCCGGTCCCAGAGGCCATCGCGCGCGCCCTGCAGTATATCGCTTCGCAACCACCACAGCAGCAGCAGACATTCCAACAACAACCCTTCAGAGGCTAAACAATCGACCACCGCGCACCGATACTCATAGAAAAACTTATTCGTGTACCTAGCTCATACTCAATAAAGATTTAATGTTAGGATAAGTATTGTAACTGTGATTTTTTTATACGAGTAGGAATTTTTGTAATAAACTATATTGTATTGTGATAAACAATTTTTTTTTTTCAGCACATTTATAGATTGGTAACCCATTTATCTAGTATCTATTGGAAATTTAATATTATAGCTTTAAAGTCCTTTCATTTCCTAAATACCATTAAACGACTTCATAAACTCTGTGAATACTTTTGTAGAAAAAGGATTACCTAGTTCCAAAAAAAAATTATAGTTTTAAAACTATTGTTGCCTGGTTAGTGTATTTAAAAACTTAAGTTGACTTACAGGTTGTGAACAAAATTAAAATGTTCATATTCTACAATATCTTAAAACGAGCAATACTTGTAAATTTGTTTACATATTTGTTTATTTAACGGATCTCGGAAACGACTTTAACAATTTCGACGAAATTGTGATAGACTTTGGGTGTGAATAATCGATCTAATTCGGTACCTACTATGAAAAAAACGCATGTTTTCTAGTTTTGATATATTTGTTTTATCACGCGCAATAAGATTGGTAATTTCGATATTTTTAAGCAATATTTTCGTGATGGATCAGCGGTAGTACTATACTTATACCTTTTTGCCTTGTCTTTAATTTTGTAATCTCACCATATAACCTCTTAATTTGTGGTATTCTATATAGAATACTTGTATTGTATTGTTCACACCTGTAAATGAGGTTATCATTTTGGATGTTAAGAAATTTTGCGTCATTCAAAGAATTAATTAATACCCCGTCTTATGTCGTATCGTGCCATCTAATGTAAGACGAAATAACCTCTACTTAAAGAAACATTACAAGCTATTTCCCACAGTATTTCGTCACTACACAGCCTCTCACGTCTGCCCCCAGGATATTGTCTGGTTGATATTTTCAGTGTCCGTTTCTATTGTTACTAACAAATTTAATTTTGAACCAAAACGTGGTTGTGGTATACATATAAAATATTCGTATACCTACGACTATTTGATTACTGTGCTTAGGCAGGAACATTCTTCAACTATTACACTTTTTTGCTGTTGGAAATAAAATCAAAATGTGAAATATACTTGAATAAGATAAGTTATCTGTGTACAATCGTCATCAGATATTTCAGAGGGGTCAAGGTGATAAAAAGTGATGATACTTTTTTGACCACCTTATCTCATTATTCTCATTATTTTTGGGCCGGCAACGCACCTGTGATACCCCTCCATGGGCGGCGGTGATTGCTTTCCATCAGGTGACCCGCATGCTCGTTTTCCCCCTATTATATTTAAAAAAATTGAAGTTTTTGCCTTGGTGACGAAATAACTTGAAAACGCCTATAGCGATTTCCCGCGCCATGTTTTTTTTTAGAAAAGAGACGCAGACAATAAAAAAGAAAACTTAACGACTTGGTATACTTTTTACAATGTAACCGTAGTGCGTTAAATTACAATCGGTAGGATTAGAGACATCAAATTTTGGTGCCGATTTTATTAAGCAAACTTCGGGAAATTCACGTTGTAATTTTTGGGAATTCCCACCGGATTGCGCTGTCACAGATAGAGGCTAGTCAATATTATTTGGAGGTATTTTTGCTTTTGTGTGTTTTGCACGTTTTGGCCAATTTTTGCATTTATTTTGTCAACAACCGTCGTACCATGAATTATGGGGTAAGTATACATAGAATTTAAACAAGGTGGAAACAAACATTTATGTTTTAGGTCACGTAGGCGAGGGCCTTTTTGACGAAGTGGGACAGTTTTTGAGAAAGCGAGGTTTGGGCTCTCGTTCTGTGCCATATATCTGGTTTTGGTGGTGGCGAGGTGGTTTTTTTTTTGGTTAAGTTACAGTTAGTAATATTTAAAAAATAATGTATAAAGTTGTTACTAATAATAATAAATAATGACCCTCAGCTCTCTCCGAAGCCAAAACCTGCAAGTAGGCACGGTATGTATGTCACAGGCTTTGGGTACCTATCTTTGAAGGGGACATAAAGCGGGCAGTAATAGAGCGCTTCCTATGCCGTCTTACAAAGGTACTTAACAGTTTTTGTCGGGTGGTACTAAGATGCGCACCTTTAACGCCTGGATAATGCCCCTGCTCACATACATTTGCAGGTGGTAGGACCTTGTGCAAGGTCCGCCCGGATTGCTACCACCATCTTGCTCGCTAATCCTGCCGTGAAGCTGCAGTGCTTGCACTGTTGTGTTTTGTCGCGGAGAGTAAGACAGCCTCTGAAATTACTGGCACTTGAGGTATTCCAACTTAGGCCTCTAGGTTGGCAACGCATCTGCAATACCCCTGGTGTTGCAGATGTTTATGGGCGGTGGTGATCTCTTACCACCAGGAGACCCACTTGCTCGTTTTCCTTCCAGTCGTATAAAAAAAAGTACTCCTTTGGCATGGTGGACTCAGACTGAGCTAGAAGCCCTGGATCGGAGGTTTCGCTTAGGTACTGCTTATTAATTAAAAATTTAGATAAAAACATGGTTTGTAATTGAACATTTTTTACTAAGGGAGATACTAAGGCTCCGCTGTCTAACTGTCTGCCCATCCGTCTGTTTTTCTCAGGACGGTTTTTGAACCTTAATTTTAATTTTAGGGTGTATATTAATATTACTGTCGCCATTATAGAAACAAATAATTACTATATATTTATTGACGGGGTTCTCATACAAGAAACGAGTTATTTTCGGTACGGAAATCCTACAATACAATACAAAGACTTTTTATTATAGGTACACCAGAAATAGTAAGCGATACAGAAAAAAGATACACAGAGAAAAAATTACAAGGTAAGCAATAGGCGGCCTTATCGCTTAAGAGCGATCTCTTCCAGGCAACCTTACCACTAACTATAATAATATTTATTATAAATGCGAACGTTTGTGAGTGATGTTTGTTACTCCTTCACGCCGAAACGGATGGACGGTTTTGGATGAAATTTGGTATGTAGATAGCTGTACATCTGGAATAAAATTTAAGATACTTTTCATTCGGATATTCTTACGAGATAGCGATAAAATCTTGAAACAACAACCGCTCGGCTTAGAGTCTTGAAATTTGACATGATTGTTTTAAATGTAACGTCAATGAAAACCACGATTTAATTTTCGGTAATTCCCACGGAATTTTTTTGGAAATCCCAAAAATTTTATTCAGCTGTTGGATCTAACGATTTCCGTGATCGAAGCCGCGGGTAAACACTAATTGCGATTCTCACTTGTCCGGTTGAATATATTGTATGTCAATGTAAAAACCATTTAAGTTTGGGTTTGAGCCCTTTTTAGCACAACTTATTATAGTTATCAGTTATTGCGTTGCCTGCAGAAAGTTTTTTTTACGGCGATTGGCATCACTGATTACAGGTCTGTGCTAAATCGATTACAAAATAGCACTATGAAGCGCCATCTCTCGTGCCATGTCTTAACTTGTGCACAAATGTGCTTTTCTATAGCCCGTGTGAGCGAGCGGGGCAACATGCCATGCCGTTTCTAGATCTTCTCGTTAGATGTCACCATATACGAGGGCGACACTGAAAGTTTTTAGAACTGGCCACTTGTAAACAATATAATAAAAAAGTAAGTTTAAATTTTGAAAATGGAACTCTTTGCCAATATTATTGAGTATGTATTTCATTCATTTGTCATTAGTTTTACGATTTGGCGGCAAATTGAAAATTGTCTGTGTCACGTCAACATGAATTTAACTCGCGAAAATTTTCGTGCAATGATTTTTTATGACTTTCGATGTCATTTAAGTCAACAAGAAAGCTATGATAGACTTCGATTGGCCTTTCATGATGAAGCTCCATCTCGTGCGACCATTTACAACTGGTTTAATGAGTTTAAACGTGGTCGCACTAATCTCACCGACGTTCTGCGTGAGGGACGGCCTTCTACGGCGACGACTGAAAATAACATCAGTGTTGTGCAGCGTATGATAGAGACTGACAAAAGAGTGACGTATCAGCAGATTCGGACAAGCTTAGGCATCGGTATGAGTCAAGTGCATAAAATCCTCCATGAACATTTAGCGGTCAGGAAGCTTTGTGCGAGGTGGATACCTCATAATTTGACCGAGGCCCAAAAACTCCGTCGGGTTGATTGGTGCCGTGAAATGATTGAAAGATTTAACGGAGGTGACTCAAATGCTGTTTTCGACATACTTACGGGTGACGAAAGCTGGGTTTACTGTTATGATCCAGAAACCAAGAGACAGTCTGCTCAATGGGTGTTTCCTTTCGAGGAGTTGCCAACTAAAGTGAAGAGAGGTCGAAGCGTGGGAAAAAAGATGGTGGCCTCGTTCTTCGGAAGGACAGGTCACTATGCGACAATTGCTTTAGAGGATCAAAAAACAGTTACTGCAGAGTGGTATACTAACAATTGTTTGCCACTTGTATTGGAAAAAGTTCGGGAGAAGCGACCTCGAAGTAGGATTCTTCTTCACCACGACAACGCCTCGTCGCACACCGCCAGGCGAACGATCGACTATTTAGTGACGTCAAACGTGGAATTACTGGGTCACCCGCCGTATAGCCCCGACCTCGCACCTTGCGATTTTTATTTATTCCCGAAAATAAAAGAAAAACTTCGAGGAAAACTTTTTATGAACACCGAGGAAGCAGTGGGTGCGTTTCAAAAGGCCGTCGAAGAGACCCCTAAGGACGAGTGGGCTAAGTGCTTTTCTCAGTGGTTCCATCGGATGCAGCGGTGTATTGATGTGAATGGACACTATTTTGAAAAGATATAATAAAACTAATAACTTGCTAGTTTGCTCAGTTTTTGATTTTCTAAGAACTTTCAGTTTGACCCTCGTATGCTCTCCAAGATAAAAAAATTATACAACAGCTTTTGGTTAATGTTTACAAGTTCAAATGTAATGCAAAAGATGGCAGGTTTTGCTCACCCATTTCTTATTAATTTTTATGAACACCTACCGGTAGCTGAGTACAAAAAATGTCCGTTACCTAAGTTCTGTAAATGCTTTCGACGAACGAAGTTCTCTAAATATATTACTTAGTATAGCGGGTAGTAAGGTCTTCTGGAAGACGAATATGGATGCGATAATGGTACCTAATTTTACTCGCTAATCCTGTCACCAATGCGCTGCGGTGTTCCCATGTGGAATACAAGAGGTATGTCTTGGCTTGGCCCTCTAGGTTGGTTACGTGTTGGCAATCCTCTGATGTAGCAGGTGTCCATGGTGGTGGTAACCACTAATCGATAAACTGTGACCCAGGAGTTCTTAAACTGTACGGCGCTATGCGCTGGTGACTCTAGAGGTGATGCGAGAGCACGTCAGTTCTGGCAAGCGAATCTGGAGCTTCATAGTCTATTTTGCAAACCAATCGCAATTTTTTTTTTTTTTTTTTTATTTGATTGGAAGGCAAACGAGCAAGTGGGTCTCCTGGTGGTAAGAAATCTCCACCACCCATAAACATCTGCAACACCAGGGGAACATAACCATAACTTGTAACGAAAGTGGTTGTAAGTATAGGTAAGATTGGGAAATCAAGTGACCCATTCCTTCATTTTTCACTCAATATTATAAAAAAGTAAATGACTGTGTTCACAAGTTAGATCCTCTTTTGAAATTAAAATTAGACCGAATTATGTGAAACTGCTGTATTTATATAGACTTCCCAAGTTGAGTATTCGATGGAATTAACAGTTAGCTTAAAACTGGCACGATCCAATGGAAAAAATGCGCAAAAGCACTTGCTTTTGAGTTCTTATCAATTAAGTATAACTAGTTTAAAAAAAGTAATACAACAATGGTAATTTAAAAGATAACCAAATATAAATCTACTGAGGGTCAAGAGTAAGGCGACGATGAATAGGTATCACGGTTTTGCAAATTATATAGTTTTACTCGTTACTTGATTAAATTCAGGAGCATAGACAAAAATGATCAGGCTGTTACTGAACCTGCGATAGTTCGAAGACGTAGCCGTCTTCAGCCTCATTTGCACTTATCATCAAGTGAGGCAGAGGTTGCGGGGTAAATTATAAAAATAGAAAATAACTTTGCGCTTCAAACCACAAATATGCGTTAATAATATTAAAAGCAGATGTGGTTGTAGGTAGTATAGTAAGGTACGTATAAAATATTTAATAATTGTTATTATACTACACTCACCGACATTTATTGGGTCAGCGACCTTTTGTCCATTGGGTAATCGCTCACGTTTCTCAACAACGGACGACAACGTGTGACGAGACCACAACAAGACAGCATTAATCATACCGTTGAGAGCTTAGTTTTTCTTTCATTATAATTATGAACATTTAATTGTAAACAAGACACTTCAATTCATTCGAATTCGATTTTGGTTTCACAACCGTTTAACGTAACACCATTTGCGATTACTGATTCCAATTTTTTTTTAACTGTTTTTGTTATAAATATTAAGCTTCTGATTTTGTTCAGGTTTTCTTCTTCAAGTTTCTAAGCTGTAGGCAATTATCGTACGTATTTGCCTACAGCTGAAACTGAAGCCAACAGGCATAAAGTCATTCGTTATTATCCATACTAATAATTATAAATGTGAAAGTGAGTACTTATGTTTCTTTGTTACGCTTTCATGTCTGAAGTACTCAACAGGTTGTGATGAATAATGTTACGATTTAAATTTAACAAAGTGATGGAAAATAAATACAAGGTATATTTTTAAAGTAAATATTTATTTACACAGGTAGGCAACAAACATTTACAATGCTTTAAAATACGCTGAAGGTGCTACAAAGAGCATCAAAAGAAGAGTAACAGAACAATATTGTACTAAACTAAAACCAATTCAACTAAAACAAAAAAGCTCAGGCATCATCGATGTCAATTGTCATGTCTAAAAATATAGTTGGTTGTGTTAGTTTACTGGCCTTGCAGGCTCTTGATGACTTCATCAGGGACGACTCCGCCGGCACCCTGGGTGATCACTGGGTGGTAACCGCTCTCGTCAGCAGTGTAAACTACGTTGTAAGAGACGCCATCAGGTCCAACATACTCGAAGCTTCCTTTGACAGCATAGTAGGCATTTTCACTGTTCGCGTTCTGCAGCTCACCATTAGCGGAACCCTTGATGCCATCGTCCTGTGCGTATCTACAATGTGAAGTAAAGTTATCATTTAGTTGTTAGTAAAATTGCAGTGACTTGATTGAATCAGGCGTTACTTTG
Source organism: Choristoneura rosaceana (assembly GCA_037349165.1). Lineage (NCBI taxonomy): Eukaryota > Metazoa > Arthropoda > Insecta > Lepidoptera > Tortricidae > Choristoneura > Choristoneura rosaceana. The sequence continues at coordinate 10,782,047 of JAZBNJ010000019.1, forward strand.
CGGAGGTCTTAACAGATGAACCATGTTGTGGCGGAGTGCAAGGTAACTGCTTTGTTCCTATTGTGGCTCTTCAGACCAGTAACATCGCATGTTCCTTATCATACAGGGACACTTGAAATATTATAATAATTTACCAAGACAATTTTACGTTAGTGGGGTGCAGGAACAGCCACCAATGAACAGAAATCAAAATAATTTCTGCAATGGCTTGTGTAAAAACTCTTAACATTTTTAGTTTTCACAATTTAGTTCAGTTTTCTAGTAAATAAGGATCTATCTGGTAAATAAAATCTAGAAAATGAAAAATTAGAGGTAATGGCGAATGAACGATGACAGCGTAAATCACTTTCCAACTTGTTTTTGTAGACTTAGGTACTGTCGAGTTTATAAACTTGTAAGCAAAAATTTGATCAAAAATATCTGAACACGACTCTATTGTTGACGGCGTAGAAGCGTGTTCAGATATTTTTAATCAAATTTTTGCTCACAAGTTTATGAACTCGGCTGTATTATGGTGATTTTTGACAAAAACTAACAAGAAAAATTGTTCTTTAACATTATTTTTCATATTGCTCAACAATCATGGCAAACAAAACGATTGTGTTTGCGTGCCCTATATTGTTTAATTTTTTTTGCCAATTTTATCAACAAAAAAAAAACACTCTGAGTAGACATGGCTTAATATTAACAAAATAAAATACATACGCGAAGCTGTAGTCGCCAACGCCAATGTTCTTGAACTCATAACTGACGACTGAAGCACCTGCAGAGGAAGCTGCTGGTGGGGCGGCGACCACCGCGGCGATCAGGCAAGCGAACACGAACTAGAGAAGATTATAAATAATCATCATCATCATCAGCCTATGGTCGTCCACTGCTGGACATAGGCCTCTCCCGTGGCACGCCACCGAGCACGATCCTCGGCCACTCTCATCCAGCTCTTGCCAGCCATTATAAATAATATTAATCTTTAATTCCTGATTCAAAGGCAACCTAGGTGGGCTATATAAGATGATGCAGCAGAATGCTCCACGGAGTTTCCACCCTCGATCTGTACTTAGGTATGTATTAACGATGGAAATCACATCCACCGAAATTCGAAGGCAACTCTGCAATAACCAGGCTGACGAACTCGAAAGATGAAACATCATTTTAAAAATAAAAGGATTTCTTTACTCCCCTTTCATGGATATATACGAGTATTATGTAACTTTGACAGTTATTTATTACATTTTCCCGAATTTCATATTAATAGAAAATTTATTTGATATTCCTATTCTTATTTCCCCCAAAATTAGATGGCATAATGATAAGAATGCAATACGTATTGTTTTCCATATGATTAAGTGTAATAATATTATTTAGTAGAATATTCAAATGCCATACTAACTAGTTTTCTTTCTGAATAATAGTAATAATAATGAACCATTTATTTCAGGCAACACGGACCATAAAATAAATACCTTAAAGACTAACTAACATATATTGTATATACTTATTACGTGTTATTTATTCAATATACATTAAACTAACATAAATATAATTAGTAAAAAATTACAATATTTAAAAGTAATCAATTAATTAGGTGACAAAACAGCGTGACCTCTTTGAGTCACCATCCCTCCATTCATCCATCCATCTATCCATCCAAAAAAAGCGAAAAAAAAAACAAAGAAAACAAAAAGGAACCAATATTCAAAAAAACACCTCCCGAGGGAAAATTATCGAACCAGATTAACGCCCATCATTTTTTTTTCTTTCCATCCATCTTAGCTATGTATTATTATCTACTTCCTCTAAACGTCTAACCTAATCTAAGTCAAATAGGGGCATGAACGACTGTAATTAATGACAGCAGCGCTCCTAATCCACGTATTTGAGGCGCTTTTCGCCTTACTGCAATCCTAAGCTAACCTATGTGGTAAAATTTACCTAACTTAAAGGCTTGTTTGACTTATAGGATTTATCAGTGTCGATAATCACCATAATATACATGGATGGCAAATGACATTATGGCACGTGATACTTATGGATTACATGATTATGAAAAATGAAATATTTGAAAGTAATATTATGGGAGACAAAGATTCTGTCATTTGATTAATATGGTATACAATGAGTAGTGCAAATGAATTTATAAGAAACAATATTATGGCGGTTGAATATTATGGCACATTGAATTCGGGCAAGTAAAGGTATACCAACTTTGACTACTTGACTACACTACAGTCACTAGATTTCAAAATACGTTAAATACACTGTAGCAGGTACTCACACAAGGTGCAATTAAACCTGAAGAGGTATTGTGAAACTTTTTGTCTGTGAGAAATCACAAAAAGCCATAGTAAGAGTTCAACTTTAAACAATACTCACCAGTTTCATTTTGAGGTGAGAAGAGAAGTAGCTAGTTCAGCCGATGAAGTAGGTAAATGATAATTTTTTTTTCGGTCACAGGCTTTTTATACTTTGGTATATCCTATTTAATACAGAATTATTCATTACATATTATTATTCATCTTAGTATAAAAACTTTGCCTAATTTTAATGAGGGTAAAGGTCAACCACTTAATTATTATAATTTTAATAAAATTTCTTCAAATAAGCTTTAATTAACTTACCGCACTTTATTAAATAGATGCAAAATGCAAATAAATTTCAGACAGGTTTTGCTGAAGCACTGTTAACTGACTAACCTACCCATAAATAACGTTAAAATGAAATTTTCTTTTTACACTAGTACTGTACTGTTTAATTTAGTAAAAAATATTACTTAAGTTCATACCCCGTTAGCCTAAATGATTAAAACCAGAAGTAAATGTGTGATCCTGTAAAATTATATAGTACCTACTAAAATCTTTCAATTAAAAACTGCAGATTGGCAGAAGAAGATATGTTTGCGCTCTTTCTTAGTGTTTTTAGTTGCCTGTAAGTGAAGCTGATATTTATTTGAAAGGACATGGATAACTCTTCTTGACAATCGAGTAAAAAGCGCTTAAGGAGAATTAATGACACAGTAAAAATAGTATGATCAATGAACCAGCTCTTGTTGTTAAGCGCCGAACCTTTGGTGCGCATTAACATGACATAACTAGTTATTCATTTATTTATTTTGTTACACCATTGTAATTTAGTAAATACTCGAAATAAAATGTTCTCGCAAAGTTTTCAAGCGCACAAAACGATGCACGATGTCAAGCACTAAACATAAAATAAACGAGGGAATGCTGCCAGCCTCTTGGGCACCATGCCACGGGGGCCTTTTTTATTTAGATTTAATTTAGTAGGTTATTAAGTTTTTAATTTAGGTAGTTTAGTTTATAGTTAACTTTTTATTCCCATTCTTACTTTCTTACAGTCGAGAAAACTAATTCGCTTACCACGGTGGTACCTTTTCATATTAAATTTCACTATGATTACTTTCGCAAATATATTATAAGATGTCACCATGACGTTAGTATGTATCACAAAGGTTCCATCCTGGTAAGCTATTTAGTGTCCTTGACTGTTTATGGAACTTGGTGCAGCCGTAACCACATGACGTAACAAACTTCTAGTACGCATGCGCATAAAAATGACACTTTATACTATAACAATAGTCTGTTAGTGATATGCATCGCTAGGGGCACCTGTTAAACTTTCATTGTAATTCAGACGTGCCTATAAACAAATCGCTGTAATTTTTTTGTGGCAAAAAGTCCCCGTCACCAAATGTTTATCAAAGCCTATTACATACATATTATGACATATTTTATGAGTCGAAAAAAATAGCTCACAGTGTAATTTCATTGAACAGTTCGTAAAATAAAGAAGAGTGTATTAGAGACACGGAAGGTTTTGAATTTTGGCGGCCGTTTTTCCGACCCTTATTGTTAATTAGCTGCAGAGGAATTCCATAAACTTTTTCTGGAGTAAAAAAATTAGATTTGCTCAGTGATTTTCTTGGCCCGGCTACCTCGCCCCATCTTTAAAACTCTTAATTTTGCAATTATTTTAATGAACATATTTTATTAACAACTGAATAATTATCAATTATAATAATTTTTTTTTGATTGTACTCACTTTGTTGCCCATGCTGCGAATAGTTACATACAAAGTTTTTTCAAGTCTATCTGACCATTAAAAGGTTTAGTATGATCAAAATTCACTTACAAGATTTATGACAAAATAAATCTTTAATAATTCACGATCCACCTAAAATAACAAGCGTTTTTCTAATTTATAACGTGAACGTCTTATCACGAACTCGTAATAATCAGGAAAATAAGAGTGCATTCGGGTAAGATAGGTCAATAGAAATTAGATAGGTACTGAATAATAATAATAATATAACATATTTATCAACTAAACTAACTAAGTATATGCAAATTGAAGTGGCAATGGGCAGGCCACATCGTTCGAAGAACAGATAACCGTTGGGGGAGAAAAGTTCTCGAGTGGCGATCGTTTATTGTGGCGTTCTAGGAGGTAGGCCTTTGTCCGACAGTGGACGTCTTCCGGCTCATGATGATGATGATGCTGATAATGAACTGAAAGAATTTCTTTGCTCACCCGCGACCTTATATGATAGTTAAGTTTATGCAAAATAGGCACACTACACTGACGCGTTTCGAACTCAACCGGAGCTCATCGTCAAAGCAACACAACCTTACACCATACCACTAGATGTTAACTAACAAACCACAACAACCGTTTTAATTTGTCACTGTAACTCCCTAAGTACTCACCTATATTATTCTCAAACAAAACAAAACTACCCACAAAATATTAATAAATTTTAATTAAAACTTAGAATTTTTATTTATTTACTGCTATTGCTGAAATTAGAACCAAGCCGTAGCAAGGGAGATGATAGGTACTAAATTTACCTTTTCATTGATAATAGACCCCATACTAATACTTAATTGTATCCATGCATTCTAGAACATCGAGACGAAAAACCCAGCAAAACAAGTCTGTCGTAGTTAAATTTTTATAAAGTATTTAAATGTTAAGAAAACGTTATAAGGCATGTTTATCAATCCACACCGACATCTGTATTTAATTGCTACATAGTTTATAATCGTTTAAATCGACTTGACTGTCAGTTTTTTTTTGTATAGAGGTATATACCAAGTTTAATTTTCTTAATAAGAGGAATTCCAAAAAGTATCGCCTTCCCCTTTTTGCCCGCACTGCACCTAAAGTATACCTTAACGTGGGATAATCATTGAGCAGAACGGTAATCTTTAAATACTTCGATGTTTTAAGCACACCGACAGACGACCGACACAGCTACAACCGTGTACATGACGTACTTGTTGGTTAAATATAAATGTAAGTATATGAATTTTGCTAAAATATGAGTATAAATATTATATAGGATTAACAAAAACCTTGGTTTGTCATAGATGTTTCCTCGAGTGATTAATGTGATGTGCATTGGAATTTGCTTGTGTTATGCCGCACCAACATCAAAGGACGATGCCGAAGCAAAAATATTAGAATATGACAATGAAAACGATGGCAGCGGGAATTATTATTTCAGGCAAGCATTAAAATACGCATTAACGAGAAGAGTTAATCATTCGTCACGATTAATTGACGTCTCTTATCTCAGTTGTTAGATGGGTCGTGAAAGTACTTAAGTATTTTTTTAACTTTATCCAGATATGTAACGTCGAATGGAATTAAGAGGGAAGAAAATGGCAGGGTGGTAAATAGTGGTCAACCTGGTGCTTACATCGAAGTAAAAGGGACTACATCCTACATAGATTCAAATGGCGAAGAAATTGTCGTTCAGTACACTGCTGACGATCAGGGCTATCATATTACACCATCGAATGTATTTTATCCCGCACCAGTGCTTGCTGTAAGTACACACAGAAGTAAATAAAACTGCATCTACTTTCTTATTTCGAAGAATAATAAGATTCGTACATGGAACAGTAGTAATTAAGTGAGGGCACTTCTACGAAATTGGCATATTTTTGCTTGAAAATTTTGCATGGAAATATTTATCTACCTTATCTTTCGTTTACTTTTTTAGGTGAGCGTTGTTGTTTTACGTATTTTTTTTTTACTTGACTGGATTATTTTGCATTGTTTTTGTACAAAATAACTGTCCCTACTTTCTTTACATCAGAAATGATCACTTCAGATGAAAATTCATTTAAAATTGCTTTCTTGATATTGATGAGATAAAAAACATACATCTCTAAGTGGTCTGTTTTAAGATTGTTCTTTTTGTTGGAATCTTTTTGTATTTTTTTTTGTATTGCTTAATAGCGACATCTCTTGTCCGGATGAGCGGTTGGTTCCGATGGAGTAGGTACTGAAGGCTTCTCGTTGAGAGCTAGACAGTATAGATGGCGCTAAGTCACTGTTTAAAGTGGCTATATAAGAAACAAAAAAAAACTGAGATATGTGATGCATAGGGAAATTCGTGTCTGTACTGTTAACAAGCAGTGGTGTAGCGGTATAGCACGCGGCACGGAATGCCGAGGACCTGGGTTCGATTCCCAGTGTTGGTCTTATTTTTCTGGTTTTTCTGTACATCTATATTTCAGTTTGTATTTTCAATTTTGGTCTGTTTTATGTTTACTTACTAGTGTAAAACATTTAGTTAGAAACTTTTTTTGTTTTAGGCAGGTGTATCTCCTCTCATCGTCGCATCGTTATTGGGCGGTGGATAAAACTTATCTACGTGTAGTAGAGATGACACGAATATTCAGTTAGTTACTATAGGGTAGGTATTCGGCCTTTTCGGCCACTTTGTGTTACATTCGCTATGCAGCCGAACATCGAATATCAAATTATGAAAATGTCACCCAATTAGTCAAAAATTAGCATATTCTACCAACAGAACATTATAATTCATGCTACATATTTATATATGCTACATATCAGAGGATAAGTTATGATTTAAAAAAATCATTTTGAGCATTTGTTGAAAAAAAAAGCAATTTTTCTTGTATTTATACCCTTTTCTAAAAATGGCCTATCTCTGTACTTACTGCTACTAAGTGATGATATTTTTTTTCCGAATTCAAGGTTCATCACACACACTGCAAAAATAGAGGTCAAGAGCTTGGCCGAATATTCGACATTCGGAATTCAGCAATTCGAGGCGTTATAACAATAACATAATTATTTTATAATTGTTTCGTTGTTTCAAATAAAAAAAAATGTTTTCCTTTTTTTGTTCCCTCCTTACCCACTTATATTATTGAATTATCTATTATTATTGAATTTAAGTGAAACGATGTATCTTATAAATATGGAACATAATTACGAAAGTAGGGTAAATTGTCAATTGCTCTCCACCTTTAATAACAGGCCAGCCGCCTTATACCTACTATAAAACCGACTCCAAAAAAAAATAACAAAAATAACAAAAAATGGAATCGACTACAAAACTCTTGACAAGATTTTTCTAGGTACCTACTAGCTCAAAGTCGGCGCCTCAGCACGAGCCAGCAGGAATGGAACAATAGTCGTCTACCTCACCTACTTACTATGAGTTTCAATCCCTCCTGCTGGGTCGTACTTACCTAGAAAAATATTCTCAAGAGTTTTGTTGTCGGTTCCATTTTTTATTGTTTTTATCTTATTTTCGGAGTCGGTTTTACTTTAAAAAAAAAAACTCTATTTCTCAATTTTTAGTAATTTGTAGCCAAAGTACATCTCACAACGATTCCATTAAGCCCAAACACGACTTAGTTACGTTGTTTTATAACAAAGTTCCGCTGCCCTACCTTCTGGCTTCGGCGTCAGATCAGTTCGAAAGAATCATTAACGTGAAGCTTCTTAGTCGCTTTCTTTTCTCATCTCTTGTACATGAGTGAATGGTACTGTGTCATATTAAAATTACAATGGCGAAAAAATATCCATAAAATTTAAGTCAATAAAATCTAAATAGGCACCAAACTTACTATCGAAAAAAGAAATATATATCCAATCACATTGATATTACTAAGTAAATATTTTACGCACCTATTTACAACATTTCGGTAAGCTTTCTAAGAAATATACCATATAAGTTTGCTTCAATAAAACTATACCTAGTGTTGACCATGTGATGTTGCAGCTTCGTTGTGCATTATGAATTAAACATATACCTATGTATGTTTTTTTGTCAACAATGAACACCTTTACTTGTTGTAGCATTGTAATTGGGTGGCTGACAATATCAAAATTAAGTATAAAAATGCGTACCCAATACTTGGTCTGAAAGCTTAAATAATAATATTTTAATATTACATTTATTTACTTATAAGATAAAAATATATGACTACGTAACTTCAAGATTGCTATCTTGCAGGTTTTGGAGAATTAGTTCCTTAGAGCCTTCTTCGTACACCGCAATTTTTCCAAGTACAAAATCGCACGTCACCAGCGCGTTTTAAAAACGAGGTGTAAAAAGGTCTCAAAAAGGATAGTAGCTAATTTAGTCAGATCTATTTTTAGCCCCCGACGCAAAAAGATGGGTGTTATTAGTTTGACCGCTATGTGTGTCTGTCTGCCTGTGGCACTGTAGCTCTCAAACAGGAGGACCGATTCAAATGTGATTTTCTCATTTAAAAGCAGGTTTTCTAGCAATGGATTTTAGACATGTTTTACCAAAATCGGTTCAGCCGTTTTTGAAATATTGAGAAAGTCTTTGAAGTGCGAAAGTCGGGAGTCTTTTAAAAGTCTTAAAGCAAAGTCTTAAAGTCTTTATTAGTCTTAGAGCATGAAAATGAGGCACTAGCACCCTCGATATTCATAATTTAACCATTGTCACTACCTTATCCTTTTAATCGCAAAAATAAACACGGCCCTGGATCTTCGACGTAATGAGTTAACTCAATCTAAAAATAGTAGTATAGTCTCACTTGCTGTTCGACGACAATCTGACCATTTTTATAAAATTTCCGTCGCTTGAGAATTGTTAAATAATAGTGTTATGGTGTCAATGACTCAGACAGGTCCTTGGCATGGCATTGTGGGCTAAGGAATGAAGTCCAGATGTGACATTCTCGAGGAACTGGATATAAAGTGTGAGTAGCGGTCCCGTGGTCGCAGTCCATTTAGACGACCACAGAATAAAAGCCTTGACCGAAATGGTAAGTCATTCAGTTTCCAAGTGATCTTTACAGGTTTATGTTGCCCTGTTACTGTGATAATATGTGACCTTTTGCCATTTGAAACAATGTAGTATGCTCAGCAATAATAAAAACCGCCCAAAGCGAGTTAGACTCGAGCACCAAGGCTTTCGTACAAATCTGTAGGTATCTATGAATATAAGCAGAATCCTTCTTTTAAGCAAAATGCACGCAGCGAGAGATCATTTTAGATGGTTAGGTACTGACAGACATAAAAAAATATTTTTGTTCAGGCTGTTTTTATTTGTTGTGCTGTACCTAAAAGTTACCATTGTACCAAAATTTAAGTTTTTAGGACAGCGGGAAGCATGCTATAGCTTTTTCAGTTTTGGCAATTTGTATGGAAACACCTTTTTTAGTGACTCTATCTTTTGTTTGCATTAACTTAGAAGTTTGTGTTTTCGATGCTTCAAGAGGTAGCAGATCTGAGTATTTGACATTAATAATTTCAGCCTAATGCCTCCACGAGCTACTAAGAGAAAGGGTATTTTCTTAACTGAGCGCCTACCTATGGCATTTTCCACTAGCATGGCAGTATTGCATGGTAGTATTTAACCAGACACATTGCTTATGTTTTTAAAATTTCGATGTAATCTATGGGTACTTAACTACAATTTACAATGCATGTAAGTAGCCAAATTGTGGAATAAATCATTATAGATAGAACTCGAGTAGACATTAACGAGCAAGCAACCACATTGACCACAGTCATATAGCAAGTTTCGTAATAATACACCGTTGAAGGGTGAATATAGTTAATTTTCGTTTTAACCGCCGCCATTTGCCGTTATTGACGAAAGAGATGATCACTGGAAGCTACCCACTTCCAGTTACAAGTATTAAAGGTCAGTTGTTATCCATTTTGTACCCAGACACCCTACAAGACAAGTGTCGAACATACAATGTTGCGGATGACTCTACTTTATTTAACTAATCCATACTATTATCATAAATGCGAAAGTGTGTTTGTATGTTTGTGTGTTTGTGTTTTTGTCCGTCTTTCACGCCGTAAGTGAGCGACGGATCGACGTGATTTTTAGCATAGAGATAGTTTATGGGCCCGAGAGTGACATAGACTACTTTTTATCCCGGAAAAATGCACATTTTTTGAAGGAACAGCACGCGATAACCGAATACCACGCGGGCGGAGTCGCGGGAAAAAGCTAGTAAGTAATAAAACTCATGTTCAGATAACTGATGATCGTAACTAGTAAAATTCATGAACGTTATTAACGGTAAGCATTGAATCCTTGCTGTGCATTTCTGGGTACTAAACTAATAGGCCCGTTTTGACAGCCTGTTTTGACATGCATTACAGATTATAAATTGTACCCTCACCCTAATCAAAAAGTCACAAAGTCACACAAGTACTAGTCACCCTAATCAAAAATATTGACTACAGAGTCTTAGCTTACTTCATCTTTAATTCATCTTCAATTTAGTACAGTTTCAATAACTAGGTTTTAGTTTGCAAAATTTAAACCCGGAATCTAACCTTTTCACCTTACAGCACGCAATGTAGGTATATTAATTTTGGTTTAGTATTAATAGTACTGCTTATTTGAGCAGTTGACCTTGACATATGTTTGTGATGCGCAGGTAAAAGGCAGAAGTCTCAGCATCCTCGTGGTCGTAGCCTCTATCTCTATTATAAAATTACCAAGAACCTGTTATGGCCTCGACGAACAATTAAAAAAATTCGTATTCAACAACAATGGATTGGGTACATATAGTTTTGAGTAAGTTAGATTTCATACTTCTGTGAACTTGAAATACACAAACATTTAACCGTTACAATATACAATTGTTCTGCATCCATCAAATTTTATGAAGAATATTAAAACATACAATTTTAAAGATGTTGCAACTCCTGGTTACTTTTAAAAATTCAAACATTTTGTCATTTTTTAGATACAAAACTCAAGATGGTACATTTAGAAAAGAAGACGGAGGTATAGTCCGGAGCGCTCATGGAGACCATCTAGTGGTGCGAGGAGAATACGGATACATAGATCCAAGTGGACATCGATTTTCCTTGCAGTATGTCGCCGACGAAAATGGTTTCCAACCCCAAATCGACGATGGCATCAGATTTAATGACAGAAGAATCTTTTAGGGAAATGTTGGTGTCAAAATAAAACTTTTTTTTTAAACCTTTGTTTTATTATTTTAGTGGATAAGAACGCTTAGTTTGGCACTTCCAGCAGTAGTGAAGTGATCTGCATTGACGTGCATTTCTCATAACAAAAACGATTTTTGTTCCTAATTCCCTAATTCCTAAGTTTTCTAAACTTTTGTTAAGCTTATGCTAACTTTACAGTCGTATGTCCTTATCTGATAATTTGAGGATTGGATTAGAAATGCATAAAAATATATTTGCTATGAAAGGTTTGTAACTTTTTATACAGAAAGGGTTTAAGACTATCGACGACGATTAAAATAAAAATGTCTCTACTAATTAAACTCTTCATTTAAGTTGACGTTTTAGTGCTAATTAGATACTAAATAAATGAAGTTTTCCTTATTGATATGAAACATATCTCTTAACATATATCTGGGGGCACGGCAGTGCCCCCGCCAAGTCGAGCAAAAAAAAACAAAGGCACGGCCGTACCATACTTTTCTCGAAGCCATTCAGGCTATTTTCAACACCCTGTATTTTTGTTATGGCTAAAGCTAGAACCCTGAATTTTCAGTTACCTATAGGGCCTAATGGGACTTAGATATATTATCAATTACATTTAGTTTGAACACGTAGATTAAGAACTATCACATGTTAAAGTTCCTCAGTTTTGTCACTGACATACCTACACACTGACTTTTGATCATCATAATTCTAAGGTACTTCTAGCAGACCCACAAGGTCCAAATTTTAAACATAGTTAGTTTTTAGCCTACATGGTCACGAAAAAATCCAAAATGTTGCAATTTCAGTCACGTTTCAAAGTTATACAAACCGCACAAGTAAGTTTGTAATCCCATATAAATACTAGCGATTACAAAGTTACACAGCAATGACTTTATTGAACGTAGTCGTATTGTATACGTATTAATGTTGAGTCTTAATACCTGAGTATTAAGGGTTAAAATGAAATTGTTTATCTTACTAATGTAATAAGTACCAAAGTTCGTTTGTTTGTGAATGTGTGTGCGATGCGAGTGGACGCGAGGATGGACGATGGAAATTGGAATATGGATGATGGACAATGGATAATGGTCGATGGACGATGGGTAGAAAATGGACGTTGGACGATGGAGTGTGGACGATGGACGATGGGCGACGGACGATGGATCATCATCATCATCATCATCATCCCAGCCTATATGCGTCCCACTGCTGGGCACAAGCCTCCTCTCAGAATAAGAGGGCTTGGGCCTTAGTTCCCACGCGAGCCCTGTGCGGACGATGGATGGTGGAGGATGAACGACGGACGACGACGGACGACAGAAAACGACGGACGACGACGGATGACGGAAGTTAGACGGGCGAAAGACGAACGACCGACGAAAGACGATGGATGACGACGGAAGTTCGACGACGGACGACAGACGATGACTGACGAGGGAAGTTCGACGACGGACGATGACGGACAACGGATGATGACAGACGACGGACGACGACAGTAGACGAACGCCGACAGACGACGGACAACGAACGATAGACGATGGCGACGACGGACAAAAGACAACGACCGACGACGGACAAGACAACGGACGACGGATGACGGACGATGACCGACGATCGACGACGGATGATGGAGGGTGGACGATGGACGATGTACGATGGACGACAGACGGTAGACGGACGACGGAAGTTCAACGATGGGCGACGATGGACGACGGATGACGACCGACCATCGACGACGACGACGACGACGACGACGACGACGACTGTCGGTACGGACGATGGACTGTAGACGATGAACGAGGATGGACGATGGACGATAACCGAGGATAGACGATGGACGGTGGATGATAGACGAGAATGGATGATGGATAGTGGACGAGGATAGATGATGGATGGCACACGATGGACAAGGATGAACGATGGATGATAGTGGACGATGGACGATGAACGATGAACGAGAATGGACGATGGACGAGAATGGACGATAGACGATAGACGAGGATGGACGATGGACGATGGACAAGGAAGGATAAACAAATGAAGATAGTAGTGCGTTATTACAAGAAGTAGTACCCGAAAAAAAAAGAACTGCCTACAAAAAGTGATGAGATCCCACCAAAAACATTACATGTAAAAAGCTGCAAGTCTCGCAACGCAATGCAGTTCTTGTAATGCTAAAAAGGTTTGAGATGCAATGTTATACCAAGTCGGTTATTTTTGTCAGTACCAGGGGGTTTCCATAGAACTCGATTTTCACCAACTTGCTTATTTTAAAACCATAGAAAAATACAGTTTATAGTTCTCAAATAAAGAGTAAACCAAATTATTTTTTAAACACATAATGACTTGGCCATCGCACTCAACCTTTAGTCATTCTCGTATTATGTGAATCACTCAAACTGCAAGGCTGGGGCTAGCGCTATCTTTAATTATAATTACTTGAAATAGCTGACGTTGATGATTATAATTCTTATGTCATTATGTAGCCTTGCGATGGCCAAGTCATTTATGTGTTTAAAAATAATTTGGTTTACTCTTTATTTGAGAACTATAAACTGTATTTTTCTATGGTTTTAAAATAAGCAAGTTGGTGAAAATCGAGTTCTATGGAAACCCCCTGGTACTGACAAAAATAACCGACTTGGTATAACATTGCATCTCAAACCTTTTTAGCATTACAAGAACTGCATTGCGTTGCGAGACTTGCAGCTTTTTACATGTAATGTTTTTGGTGGGATATATTTAGTCTATAACTGTGTCCCACTGCTGGGCAAAGGTCTCTTAACATAATAAATATTTCGATTCTGTTGTAATATTTAGTAGGTACATACGAATTTAATATCACATTTGATGTGGCACCGAAGTTGTTTACCCAAATTCTTGAACTAAATTTCACTTTTGTTTCGATTCACGAATGGGCATTTTATTACACCTCCTAACATTTTATATTTATTTTATTGTTAGATATTTCACAACAGTAGTTGTTTTTTGCTAACAGTTCAAACCTTTTTCAAGTTAATAATACAGTTTATGCTGAAGTTTTTTAATAACAAAAAAACAATAGTACCGGTAACTTAACAATGATTATGACAACGTTCTATTTCATGACATTGATTGTAAGTATACTGTTAAAGTAAGTTAAAAATGTTGAAATACGGATAAAACGAGTACGGGTGGTGATCTCTTACCACCAGGAGACCCACTTGCTCGTTTGCCTTCCAGTGGAATAATAAAAAAAAAAGTAGGAAAAGTAGGTAAGAAGCCCTTACCTTATCTAAAAACCACTTCTTTCACTAGGAGATGCACTCATCTCTGTGATTTTGTATATCTGTCAAATTTCAGACCTCTACCGCCAGTGGGTCGGTAGTGGTGGCGATGTGCGTTGCCAGTCTGTCAGTTAGTCATAGTAGGTACTTTTAAGGAATCTGTGCTTCAGTCGGCAATATCCGAACCCTCATAGGATTATTTTGTTCCCCCACCTCTGTCTGTCTATAAAGACCTTTTTTCTCAGGCACGCGGGGAGGTATAAAGCAAAAATTAATATTAAATAATCAGGTCTGCTACCGAGTATATTCTTAATGGATTAGTTCACCACCTCATGCATTATCAAGTACTTTGTAGGCCCTTTTAGTTTCCTCTGACATTTAAATCCCCGGATGTAATTGGATAGCATTACAAATACGTTTCAAATGTCTATATTTAACCCTTCTAAGTAGATAATTTGATTTAAAAAGGTTTGCGAGTTCAACTTATTGCATGAGGCAGCTGGTTAAGTTTACTTACACCACATACGCGGTTCATAATTACACTGCTATTTTAGGTACATCTCAGCCTTATAAAGCCAAGTGATGCCGTCATTTACACATAGTAAGTGAAGCTGATATTATAATAGTGCGGCTCATGTTTGTTTTTTAACACGTTAAGGTCAACGCTCACTTTATGTACTTGCTTTTAGCGAAGATGTCGAACTACGGCGAATATTTCCGAGCGAATTTCCACAAGACACTGTTAGGAAAAGCGGGTCTGTTGATGCTGAAGTAAGTGCATTATATACCTACCTACATGATAGTTATTACACTACATTTAAGCTAGGAGTGTAGGTGAATCAAGTAGCGAACTAAGAGCAAATATTTTACTAACGCTAAATGGCATAACTCATTGCAGAGTGCATTTTTATATCAAACTCATGCCCATCACTCATTTATAATGATGGTGACTAACTCAGTTACTGATTGTTACTTGAACATGTATGTTATTGTATGATTGATATTTCTGACGAGTTGAGAACATTGAGCCTGTTGACTGTACTACTATATAACTACGCCACTTTGCTTCGTCTGGTAATTCAATTATGTCTAAGATCATTTTTATTTTATTATTTACTTGCCCGTGACTTAGTCACCGAAAAATTAGTTTAAATACTGCTATCCCACTAGAACTAGGCACTCAATTTGCTGAGTAGCCCGTCTGGCAGCTCGTCCTTTCTTAATTAGGCTGTAAAAGCCATCAGAGGCTAACAGTTCGTCCGAAAAACAGAATATCACACATTTTTTTCAATGCAGATGAGAATGTCAATCCAGAATATTATTATATCAGAATACCAAATTTCATCAAAATCCTTTTAACAGCTTGCGTGCAAAAGAGTAACAAACATTGTTATATCCTTTCATTCTAACAAAAATTTGGTGTTTTAAATACACCCTTATCTACTAGCTGTTGCCAGAGATTTCATCTACGAAGAATTTGTTTATCGGGTGCCCGCGGTAAATATACATCTTTTTAAGTACATAGAACTGATAGTGATTGACTCCTATCTCACCTGAATATTAAGTGCAGATGAGGCCAAAGGTGTATCTCACTGGTTCAGTAACAGCCTATTCACTCTACATAGATTTCCTAAATTAAAAACTACCCTACACCTTTGTCAAAGTCTCAAGCTATGTCTGTCTATACTACATTTTTCATTGCGATCGGTTGAGTTTTTTAAGTGTCAAATAGTAACAAACAAACACACTCACATTCGCATTTATATTATTAGTTAGGATTAATATCCTACATATAGTAACTAATATAAATAGTATAGTTACTGTAACATAAGTAAAAGTATATCAAAGTCATTGTAATTTTTCAGCACCTGGGGCGATACGTCGAATTGGAACATTATTTTAAATATCCTAAATCCAAGTTGAGCAGTCATTTCGAGGAACTGACTTGTTACGAAGAAAATGGAAGGAAGGTAAAAACGTTCGTCATCTTCAATATTTTTAGGATACAAATATCTGTCCGGACCATTAATCCTACAGGTTATAAAAATTGCTTGTGTTTTAAATTTAATTCAAATCTATTGGAGCTGTTTCTGCGTGATCGATGAAGTGACAAACAATTGGATATGGAAATTTGCTTTCTTGTTCTAAAAGTTATACTTCTTTTGCCACAGCTTTGCAAGTTGGATTTGAATAGATATTCCTTCGACGAAGAAGCTTACTATATGTCTTCGCAGCCGAACAGCCACGTCGACCGCCGGAGGGTGTACTGCATACTGCTGATATGTTTCACCGAAGACGAACTGGACAGAGTTGTTGCGTCGTTTTAAAACAAATAAATATCATGGAACAATAAAATTTACTTAATTTTAGAGTGTGTAATATGTATTATGATAGATGGAACCACTGTTGATATAACTGTAACATTTGGTATAATTCCATAAATTAATTAATTTTCAAAACCCAGCACAAAAGTGACAGTCTTAATTGATGCGCGTCAACACTCATCACCCGCACGTCGTTGGCGCGTAGAAACAGACCGTGTTGACGGCTTGAATAACTAACTAGGCTGAAATAAATAGTAAAATACGAACATACATTTTTTTTTTAAATTATGCAGTCCTTGGGGAAGGCTACATCTTTGCTCCTTTTGGTGTTGAAACTCTGGGGTCGTGGGTACCTGGCGCGCGCGATATCGCCAAGGAGATATCCACGCGCCTAATAGATGCGACAGGTGACCAGCGGGCTGGCAGCTATTTTGGGCAAAGGATCAGCCTCGCGATCCAACGTGGCAATGCCGCCAGCCTTCTGGGCACGATGAGCAGCGACGGTGATCTGGGGGGGGTTTTTTATTTGTAATTAGGTTATTTTTAGTTTAAGTTTAATTTTAATTTTTGTATATAGTTCTTTTTTGTTTTAATATTGTTGTTATTTTGTTTGTTATTAATAAACTACAGGGTAATAATAAAAAAAAAAAAATTATGTAATTCTAAATTCAGATAGTAGTAAGAACTATTTTAGAGTTAATATTTCGATCTCTTCGCAGCATAGACCATTTATTGCATTTATCTGGTGAATCGGTTTTGAAAAATTGCTGCAGTGCAAAGATAAAATAAATAAAAACATGCTTTTAACACATTAAGCTCGTGCACCCCCAAAAGGTCACTATCCAACTCTTGTAAAAAAGGGTGGATTCTCGAAATTATTACCTCTATATAGAAATGGCATTATCGTTGTGGTCATTACATGGTCATTACCAAGGTTGCATTGCATTGTTCCATTAGCCAAAAATGTATGCACCAAGTACTTAACTTGTTTTCTGCATCTATTTTAATATTTAGCTTGGGCAACAAAATTGTTACTTTAGCAAATACGAAGATATACATTATACGATAAAAATATGCATTTTGTCCAGGACAACATTTTAATACTGATGCTTTCATAAAGCTAAGAAATTATAATAATTTGATGCGAATTACATGATTATGTTAATCGAACTAGCTACCTAAAGATATCTTTAGATCGTCAGTGCAAATGTGAAATCGCTAAAGCGCCAAAGCGGTAAATGGCGCTTTAGCGATTTGACCTTTCCACTGACGAACGATAGTGAACATTTAATTAATTACAGCTTAAATCTACATGGGCTTAAGTTTTTTGATAAGAGTATACGAACAGATACAAAGTAAGATTGGTAACATCGGTCCACTTGCTCTTAATTACGTGGGTACACTTACTTGAACATATCGATCATATACCTAATGTTGAAAACTTTAAACATTAATATACGAGTCATATTTACCTCGACTGATAAGTCCTGTGTGTCGTATTTTGATTATCGATCATTATAGCTTGAAAAGGGACACAAATAGGTACCTACCACAATAATTATCTTATAGTAAAAAAATAATAGTTAATAACAAAAACTTAATGCTCTCTGGGTTCATTTAATCGCTTTTAGTGCGTAGGTAATATATGGAAGATCTAATTTACAGAGAATCTGTAAATTCGCACAATCTAATTTACACTTACCTAATTTATCTGGTTCATCGAATATAATCTCGTTTCCTGAGAAAAACGTTCTTTACAGACAGACAGATGACAAATAATCGTATAAAATAAACCCGATTTTTTTAGATATAAAACCAAAAAAAGCCAATTGAACAGTTTAGGTACAAACTAGAACAGATCAGAATGTTTAACGTGCGCATTATTTGCATATTAAAATTATAATTAGTTATTTAAATATGCACTAGTCTGATAGCCACCCGGATCACTGAACAATCGTAGGTTTATATGCAAATACAAGATCAGGTTTGCGATCTACCGGTCAACACGACAGGTCCAACAGATTCGATTACAGCACCCATTTGCTTTTGATGTTCAATCTTTATCGTTTACGCCCTAGTGATAGTGATACATCAATAGCTCCGCAGACAATGGGTTACATAAGCTAATAATACACCTTCGTTGGTTTCTCCCGGACACGATCGGTCGACAGTTGTTCCGATCTGATCACAACTGTATTACAAATCTCATTCCCATGACCAATAGGCGGCTCGATGTTACACTCGCCCACCGGTTAAGCGACGCGCTATGAACCAACTACAACATTTAACAATGCATACAACAGGCTTTTTAAAATTAGTTTAGTTTTAAAATTCGTTTTTAAAATTAGTTAATTAAATAGTTGTTTAATTAGATTGTCTGAAGACCCTGCAGGCAGTTTTTGATACGAAACGTAGTCACGTCCTTGGCGCTGTATACTTTGAGTAGGTTAGTTAGGTACCATTGATGAAAAAAAAACTAAAGTAATGAAAACATTTACAGAAGTGTTTAGTAAGTAACAATCGTAGTGAGACGTATGTCGCAAACATTTGTGATTAACTTTGTGAAGTTATACTGTCCTCCTTACCAGTATGGTTATGGAAATGAATGGCATCATCAATTACACTAACTAAGATTATGGGCTGATGAAAACAGTTAGACAGGTTAGACTTTTTTTTGTAAGTGTTGTATGCACCAGATTTCCTTTTTAATCTAATTGTTCTAAGCAGATAAAGAATTGTTACTATTAATTGAAACCAGGCTGTACTATAAAAAAGTTTTTACCAGTGTTCCGGCCTGGTTAACATACACACTCATACAAAATAATAGCTTTCTAGCACTAACTGTCGCTAATCTAAGCCGCGATCGGACGGACATGGTTAAACTGTGAGGATTCCTTATAGGAGTACGAAACCCTTACAAAAGCGATTTCATAGCTAAGTGAATTACTATTTTACTTAAAAATAATGAGTAAGTGTAGGAAAATGTATGTAGGTGATTTATAAAATCCAATATTTATCATAACTCCAAATTCCATAGTTAGGTAAGCAGTTGATTCATGTTCCTTCTATATGACCACACAATAAAACCCAGCGGTCGCTTTATTATTGACAAATCAAAGAGGCATTTCAATATTTGCCAAATTATCGCTGATATATTGCATCAATACTTTCTCAATCATCAATCAAAGGCGAGCTTGAAGAAAATTTAATGGGTTAGTTATTTACTAAGTATATTCTGTGATATTAACACGTCGATACGAAACATTCAACATTTATTGACGATATTATAAAATAAAACCCATCTTGTAAAGACCGATGGCGCAATCAGGCCATTTATAAAAACATTTATAGGAAACTAGCGAGCAATTGAACTTGCTACCAAATCTCGGCATCAACGTTACATAAGCTGTGTGTCATCGACATTTGTGTCGCGTAACCTTGTGAACCTTGTACTACATAACGTTATTTACAATGTTAATTTTAGAGCCATCGTGACTTTGTTTGAACTTATCACGGGTCTCTTATAAACTGACCTGGAATTGGATGTGGCAGATCGTAAGGAAAGCTATGGGTGTCGGAGGTCACCGGGCGACTTCGGTCGGTATCGGCAGACTTCGGGTGATGTAACCCGACCGGTCGGGCCACCCGTCGCCGGCGCAATATGGTGATGATAGAACCTTAAATTTAAATAAGCGTCCGCAAAATTTTGCAATAGATTATTCCAGAAAATAAGAAATTTTCCCTTTATATTTTTAAGGTTTCGTACCTCATATCTGTTAGTTTGACCGTCTGTCAAGATTCTTTTTCTCAGAAACGCGTTGAGGTATTTAAATTATCTCTTATAGCAACCAATAAGAAAATCAGAAAAACAATATTTTATGTCTTTGTTATTTTGCATCTAAAATGCATGACCCTCACTGCATTCATTTTTACGCTCGTTAACACTGAATATTCATTCATCACATCATCATCCCAGCCTATATACATCCCACTGCAGGGCACAGGCCTCCTCTCAGAACATGAGGGCTTGGGCCGTAATTCCCACGCGGGCCCACTGCGGATTGGGAACTTCACACGCACCATTGAATTGCTTTGCAGGGTTTTTCAGGTTGCCTCACGATGTTTTCCTTCACCGCAAAGCTCGTAATTCCGCACATGAATTCATTCATAGATACCTACTTTGCGCGGAACCCTCGGTGCGCGAGTCTAACTCGCACTTAGCCGGTTTTTTATTTCTTTTTTTCCAATCAATTCTAAACGACGAATAAAATAAACACGTGAATACTTAATTGTACTTATATTGGTATAAATATCTCAACGATATTAGATTTAAAAAATAATATTTGACATCACCGCTACCTACACAATTATTTTATTCAAATTTTATTTGTCTAACCTTTACCGTATTTAAATATGCTAAAGTTTCAAGAATGTAGACCTGCTTTAATAGTAGATACATACCTGTTATAAATGCAAGAGGTGTACCTAAAAACTGCAGCTTGCGTAGCCCTGTCAACCTATTGCGAGAACCTTTTACCACAAGTTATCCGCATGATCGAGTGTCTAATGTAGGAGAACAGAGGAATGTGTAATGATCAAACCTCTTAAAACACCCATCCCATCAAAAACCAATTGGACACAAATTATTCAGCGCCAAACGCCAAACCTTGACCTTTCCACTTGATTACCGACTTTACGTAGCGGTCGGTGTGCAGAATATTTTCCGAGAAACGCACTTAATGAAAATAAACCTTATTACTATAACCAAAGAAGTAATATTACTCAATTAGTGTAACTAAATGCATCATCTTGAGTTATGAATAACTTCAGCCGATAGAAAATGTTAAAGGCCGAATTACTTGCTTGAACTGATTGATGTTCCCATAACCTTATGAGAATGCGTCATTTTGATAAACTAAATAAAAAGGGCTTCTTAAATTCGTAACTAAATGAATTTAAAGAGGGATGGTGGATTATATTGAGCTTTAATTTCAGCTCATTTTGTTTTATTGGCAACCGGATGGCCAAGTGGTTAGAGAACCTGACTACGAAGCCTGAGGTCCCGGGTCGAATCCCGGCCGGGGCAAATATTTGTATGATGAATACGAATGTTTGTTCTCGGGTCTTGGATGTTTAATATGTATTTAAGTATGTATTTATCTATATAAGTATGTTTATCCGTTGCTTAGTACCCATAACACAAGCTTTGCTAAGCTTACTTTGGTGTGACCTAGCCCCAAAGTAAGCTTAGCAAAGCTTGTGTTATGGGCTACTTTGGGGCTTACTTTGGGGCTAGGTCAATTGGTGTGAATTGTCCCGTGATATTTATTTATTTATTTATATTATTTATTTTATCTAAAATTTAGATAATGTTAATTAAGAAATGATCGTTTTATCACCCTAAGGCTCATTGTCATATAAAAGAGAACGTGAACAGTTCTTATAGAAAAATTAAAAATTATGATAATTATTGCAATGAGTTTAATTCCTGAGTTCCTATTCGATCTGAAAAATTTTTGGTTTTACTAAGTATTCATTTTTTTAACCTTTTTAGTCTAAATTGTCATTAAAATTGGTATATATAATTTGTTGACTAGTAGACCCGACTATTATTGAATGCAATAGTTAGTCAAAATACAGGCTATTTCACTTTCACCATATTATTAATCCGGCAAGTAAGGCACATCAAGCATTTTGTTAGAGGCAGAGAGAGGGTACAATTTTGCTGACTGCGCTTTGCTTGGAAGCTGTCATAAAAGTATAAAACTTTGGAGTTAACATCAAGAGGCTTGTTCTACTCTCTAACCATCTGGCAAAAGAGAGACAACAATTATTTACCACTAAAGTTGTGCAAAAGTCTAAAATTACTGGGTCAAGTTGTTGTTTACCACATGAAATTTAACTTTATATCATAATTTAGAGGTCAAGTTATTAAACGGGCATTCGCTTTTTATGGGAACGTTTGATGAAAATGTTATGCGCTTGCGCGGTATGACATGAATAGGATTCACTCTAATGTAAATAAATGCAGTTGTGTCAGGTGGCACTACCTTCACAATGTTTTCTTTTATGTTAGCACGTCAACCGACGAAATTTTAGCAATTCACCTTTTTGATAAAAGATCCGATTATACGATAAAGAGTTTTTTGTGACCAAAAAGTTATGTTTACTTACTACGTGTTGTGCTGCAGGGCAATAGTCGTAGAAGCGCCTCATTACGGCGGTTTTGTAACCCATCAAGAAGAAATATAATTATAAGAGATTCTTTAGGAGACGTATTCATCTCATACACTTGCAGATCTTTGCAGACGATAGTCGCCAAAAATAAAATAAAAATGAAACTGGTCAGTACAGTGAAGTATTTATTTGTGCAGTGAAAAGTAATTGCGACGGTATTCAGGGCACGTTTGGATTTGAACATTACCTATGCCTTTGATTTCAGTTGGTGATTTTTGCTCTGTTTGCTGTAGCCTGCGCAGCTCCTCAAAACCAAAAAGATGTGCAAATCATCCGCTACGACTCCGATAACTCAGGATTAGGTGCTTACAGTTTCGCGTAAGTTCACCCTAGCAATTTATTATTTATTTCAATTTGATTCAATTCCTTTTTGTTGAAAACACTAAACGTCTTAATACCTACCAACCAATTCTAAAAGAAATTGACATGTTTAATAATTGAAAAATGTTACTATAATATTGATGAATATCTTAATAATACGAATTTATAATTGTATGTATGTAAAATGACATTAATTTTTAGTTTTATATATTGTGCCAGACAGACATTGCTAATATTATTGACGTTCATTAAATAAAAATCCTTGCAAAAATAGTTATTTAAAATTAATAATTTATATTATACGCGGTTACTTAGGTTATTTTTTAAAATTATGTTTTTATTGCTGCTGTGAATACTAACTATTTGTTGAAGGAAAGGAAAACAGAAATATTTGTACGCCTACTGGTGAAACATAGAAATTCCTGAATGTTATGCTCTTAAGATCGATTATGTACACCTATGTTGCACAAATAAACGTATTCTATTCTATTCTAAACTTAATTTTGATTAAACAGGTGGGAGTTATCGAACGGTAGCAATCACGAGGAGCAGGGGCAGCTTCAGAACCAGGGTACAGTGAACGAGGGTATCGCAGTCCAGGGCAGGTATTCCTGGGTGGGACCTGACGGTGTCACGTACATTGTCTCATATATCGCCGACGACAAAGGTTTCCAGCCAAGCGTTCAGCAAGGTCCCGGAGGACCATTGCCTATTGCGGTTGTCGCGTCTCTTTTGGGAAAAAATGTAGGTTAAACTATTGTTAAGTGACTGTACAAGCTGTGTATATTATATTTATATACTGATTTAATAAATTAACTGTCAAAAGGTTTTTTTTTCATTTTAACAATGCATTACACTGTGTTTGTTCGTGAGATTAGGTAAGTAATGATGCGAAATTTAAAAGCGGTGTTGTGTTTCATTAAAACATGAGAGAAAAACAAAAATAATCCTTATGAATATTAAATATGCCAGAATAACTCTGTTTGTCCGTCTGTCTTTCTGTTATCTCTTCACGCTTATAACGCCGAAACGATTTAGATGAGATTTAGTATGTAGATAGTTATCCCGGAAAATTACATTATTTCCACGGGATTGTGATAAACTAATGATATTCTATTTCGTATCATTGACTAGCACCTTCAATGGTGCAAATGACACTGCTACATATGTATCGTTTGCACTAACGATGATGCGATCGGTATACCTATATATATACAGAAGTGTCGATTGTACGAAAGCAGGTTTAAAAATATGTATTTGACATCCTTGCTACCTCCAGAATTATTACATTCAAATGTTATTTGTCTTAATTTTACCGTATTTATGCTGAAGCTTCAAGACTTTAGACCTGTCTAGTAGATACCCAGTTATAAATGCAAGATATGTACCTAAAAATTGCAACTTGCGTAGCCGTGTCAACCTATTGCGAGAACCTAGGCTTTTACCACCCGCATGATCGAGTGTCTAAATTAATGTAGAAGAACAGAGGAATGTGTAATGATCAAAACACTCATTTGGACACAAATTATTAAACCTAAGACTGTCATACTGAATTTCGAATCTCATAATTGCGATTCACTGCAATCCTAAAGTACTAAAATGCGACGTATGTTCCTGCGAAAGTACACCACATCGATCATTCGATATTCTCGAATGTTTTGTTTATTACTAGTACAACAGTATGCTAAATCGATGCACACATTCTCGAATGTATTCTAGATGAATGCATAGTAAATGCGAAGGAAGTGACGGTACAGTTTTGCTTATTGCACTTACTTTGCTTGTCATTTAGGAAGCTATCCTTAAAGTATGTTTCTAGAAAAAAACGTCAAAAGGCTTGTTTTACTTGTTAACTACCTGGCAAAAGAGCACTACTTATTTACCACCAAAGTGGTAAGTATAAAGGTACCACGTACCATCCCGAGATATCCCATCAACAATATTTTCGTTACAGAAAAGCACAGAACCAATCTTGGTAAATTCTGTCCCCTGAATCGTATAATGAGAACATTATAATGAAATCGAAACACATGACATCGATATTTTCAACGATTCATACACGACATTCAGACAAAAGCTGTTGAATCATTTCAAAGACTAACTAGCACTTGTTATGAGTAGGTACTTAATTTTTTTTTATTGATTTAATGTAAAATTTAACTTAATGTAATCTAATATACCATTTAATCTATACACCATATACGTTGAGCGATGTATATACATTGTCAGTTTTACATATAGTACAAGAACCTAATTATATATAAATCTTATATTATAAATAAATATATTAATTATAAATCTAATGTAATTTCCTGTGTAAACACTGTTAGTATATCAACAAATAAATAAAGTGTGCAAAAGTGAAAAACTACTGAGCCTAGTAGTTGTTCACCACAAGAAATTTAACCTAATACTGTAATTTAGAGGTCAATTTATTAAGCGGCCATTCGCTATTTATGGAAATGTTAGATGTAAATGCTATGCGATTGCGCGGTATGACTTGAATAAGATTCAAATTCAAATGTGCGCACACGCAGTTCTGTCAGGCAGGTGGCACCACCTTATCGATGTTTTCTTTTATGTTAAAACATCAATTAATGTCACCGACGGAATTTCCGCAATGCCATTTTTTGATAAAAGATCCGATTATGCGATGAGAGAGTTTCTTGAGACCAAAAAGTTATAATGTGACCAGAAGTTTGTCTCTTGTTGAGGACAGTAGGGATTTAATTTTGAATCAGGTTTCAGCAACCAGCTAATCACTTACTATTGATTTACTCACATACTCGACTGAATGCCTTAAGTTTGGTAGATTCGAAAAATTCGTAAATCAAATGCTTTTTTTGGAAGAACATTTCAGAAATATTGCATATTTCAAGCATTCATAAGTACCTACCTACAAGTATTCATATTTTCTTGTGCATTTGTACTGCTTCTACATAACATGCTATGACGTAATTTACCCAATTTTAAGGGGAATAATGATTATTATAGAAACCGCGAACATAATTAATATTTCATATCTCTAAACAATCAATTAATGTCATCGTCAAACTATGGCTTGTGACACGAAGATTCATTTGCAACATCGGTGTCTCATAATATCATGCAACAATAGATCTAATAAAAAAAACCTCGCACTCAGAAACGAACAACACATAAACATTAAACTGTTATGTTTGTCATACTATACCTATTGCACATAAAATTATACTGTCCGATAAACGTTTAGTAATGAAATATTTCCATGCAGAAAAGTAAATTACAACCTTTTGAAATTCCTATTAACATTGACATTTGTACTCTGATTAGACATTACTTAACGAAACGTTCTGCGGGTCATGCCATGTCTATGCACGCGTACACACGCGAACAATGCTTGTATGTATGACCGTTCACTAGCCTATCGCGACAGATGCTGCGTCTTGTGCTGTAGGGCAATAGAAGCGCCTCACGGCGGTGTTGTAACCCGGCAAGAAGAAATATATAAGAGAACCGTTAGGAGACGTAATCATCCCACACACTTGCAGTTCTTTGCAGACGACAGTCGCCAAAACAAAAACCAAAAATGAAACTGGTCAGTACAGTGAAGTGTTTATTTGTACAGTGAAAAGTGATTGTGAAAGTATTCAGGGCATGATTGGATTTTAAAACTATGCCTTTGATTTCAGTTGGTGATTTTTGCTCTGGTTGCTGCAGCCTGCGCAGCTCCCCAAAACCAAAACGATGTGCAAATCGTCCGCTACGACTCCGATAACTCAGGATTAGGTGCTTACAGTTTTGCGTAAGTTCACCAAAGCAATTTATTATTTCTTTCAATTTGATTCAATTCCTTTTTGTTGAAAGCACTAAACTTAGTTTTGCTTAAACAGGTGGGAGTTATCGGACGGCAGCAAACATGAGGAGCAGGGGCAGCTTCAGAACCAGGGTACAGAGAGCGAGGGCATCGCAGTCCAGGGCCAGTATTCCTGGGTGGGACCTGACGGTGTCACGTACATTGTCAGATATATCGCCGATGACAAGGGTTTCCAGCCAACTATTGAGCAGGGTCCCGGAGGAGCAGTGCCTGGTGCGGTTGTCGCGTCTCTCTTGGGATAAATATAGGTTAAACTATGTTAAGTGACTGTACATATTCGAATTTATGAAACTGTATATAATATTTATATACTGATTCAATAGAATAATTGATAAAAGATGAATCGTTGTTTTTTTTATTAATATTAAGATTAATAATGCAATAGGTACTTAATGATGCGACTTTTAAAAACAGTGTTATGTTTTTATTAAAACTTGAGAGAAAAAGAAGAATAATCCTTATGAATATGAAAATAGCTCTGTCTGTCCGTTTATCTGTCTTTCTGCATTTACATGTGATTTAGTATGAAAATAGTATCCCGGAAAATGGCATTATTTCCACGGGCTCGTGATAATGGGCAAGCGAAATCACAGACAAAAACTAGTAAAAATAAGTAATTATAGCGCACGGCTTTGTCCGCGCAAATATTCATATTGAAATATTCAAGACTGTGTTTTATTACCTGAGATTACTTTTGAATTATTCAAATAGAACATTCTATTCAAAATATATTAAAAAGATTAAAATTTCAATCTAATCAAAAATGCACGAGATGAATCAACGCGCTACATGCACGTGTATAATTTTTTGGGAAAAGGAGCTGAAAAATGTGTTTTTAAAATTGTGCCCGTGCAAAGCCTAAGGCAGGTCGCTAGTTTTAGTTAATATCACAGAAAGCAAAATGTACAATTTAAAAAATTTTGCCTGCAAATTTATCTTGTCTTCATTCTGTCATGTCTTGCGGGAACTTTACATTTATTCGGGATAAAAATCAGACTTTATTAGCTGGCTAATAATAGGATTTTTTTAATCGTATGAGTAGTTTTGAGTTCACCCAATATGACAAACAAATAATAATTTGGTACCTATATGCTTTTATTGGAATAAAATATACATTAATTTAAAATAAAATAACCACATAAAACTTAACTATAAACTAACTACCTAACTTAAAAACTTAATAACCTACTAAATTAAATCTAAAAAAGCCCCCCGTGGCATGGTGCCCAAGAGGCTGGCAGCATTCCCTCGTTGATAATTTAATTCGTCTAGGTCTTATATTAGTTTGAATACTTATTTAGTGTCTCCCGGGTCGAATGTTAACCTTCAACTTTCTGTTGTAACAGGTTGGACTCATGTTAATAATTCGCTACCTTTGGCTTTATTATATAACGAATCGGAAAACAAATTAATATGTCACTTGGAGGAATCTATTTCAGAGATAAACACCAAAATGAAACTGGTGAGTGGAAATTAATTAGTAAGATCTATTCATATTGAACTACCATTATGTAATAATTATTTTGAAAGTGACGAATTGTTGTTAGTTTAGATTAAACTAATTATAACGGGATATTAGTCATCCCGTGAACATGACTGTATGTTGCATATAACTTTTAAATTTTTAGAACTCTAATTAAACTGATCAAAATAAATCAAAATTAAATTATCCGCGATTCGTCTAAAACTACTCGTATTATCGTGTTTTTAATCGTATTTATGTTAATAAATATGAATGCAAATATTTGTGTCGATAAATTTGTTACTATTTACCCTAAAAGGGTGAGCTTTGAATTTAATTTGGTATTTACTCGTAAATAGCTGGAACTGAGCTTCTTTTTGTCCTAATATAGACTAAATCTCATCAAATCTAGACATATGAAATTTTTAACCGGTGTTCCTTCATTCAGGTAACGTAACTGAAAACCACAGTGTATTAGTGCCAAAGCCTTTAAAAAATGTCCTTAGTAGTTCTAAAGAATATTTTTCTTATGATAATTGGAATGGACGCATTAGCCCCGTAGACGACATAGCACCGGTTGACCTTAACTAATTTTTTCAATGTAAAACAATTTTATTCCAGTCGAAATATATATTGGGTGTCTCACGCCGACACGTATATATATAGAAAAAAACGGAGGGGGTTCTCAAGTCGACACGTATTTGAGAACCCCTCCGTTTTTTTTCTTAGATTAAAAAATATACAAGGATTTTCTTTCCAACTAGGTGCTAAGCTATAATTCCTTCTTTTCAGTTAGTTTTCTGTGGCCTGGTAGCAGCGGTTGCAGCTGCACCTGCCCCAGCTGGTAACTCCGGAGATGTGCAAATTCTGAAAAGTGTGTTTGACAAAGTTGGACCTTATGGCTTCAAATACGGGTAAGTAGTGATAACGTGTCAATTGATTCTATTTTCAGAGTCTTTTTATAGTTACCATTTACATTTCAATTAAATTTTATGCTCATCCAAATGAAATTTTCGTAACTATAGCATACTTACCTATTCATATTTCTCACAGTGATTTCGAATTGACGATGTTTGAAAAATACCTAGCAAAATTTTGTATCTTTAGACTAAGCGGGTGAAACTTCAGGAATTGAAGTAAATAATTATCCTGCCCCGTGAAAAAAAGTAACTTAGTTTTAACGTGAAAGGTTAACCATTAAAAAAATCAATATATTTCGCATTTCTAATGTTGTACTTATACTCGTATCTAGTCCTGCATTATCTATCCTAATAGGAATTATTAATATGTTCTAATTATGATGTTTGTTTATGCATTTTGGTATAGTTTAAAGATGTGTAAATTGTCTAACATAATCGTCCCACAGCTTTACTAGATTTGAGATTGAATCATCATCATCATCATCATCATCATCATCATCATCATCATCATCATATTATAAGCCATAAGATGTCCACTATTGGACATTGGCCTCCTTCATAGGCTCTCCTCCAGTTGCCTCGGTTGGAAGCGGCTTGCATCCACCATGAACCCGCAACTTTAATCAGGTCATCCGTTCATCTCGTTGGTCGACGTCCTATGCTGCGCTTGCCGATCCGCGGTCTCTACTAGAGAACCTTTCGGCCCCAACGACCATTTGTTCACCGTGCCATATGGCCTCCCCATTGCCACTTCAACGAGCTAACTTGGCTTGAGATGGAATGTTAATTTTATGATCTTACTTGACAAATTTACCTTTTAATTCACAGGTTTGATCAAAGCGATGGCAGCAAGGCTGAAGCCTTTGGTGAACTGATCAATGAAGGCAAGGAAAACGCTGCTCTTGTCATTAAGGGCTTTTACGAATTTATCTCGCCGGATGGCGTGAGACACAGCGTGAAATATGTCGCTGATGAAGGCGGCTACCAACCTACGATAGAAGAAGGGCCAGGAGGTACCGCTCCAAACGTCCTTGCTAGTATTCTTGGTAAATAGAAATGAAATGAACTCTGAAGAACAGGACACGCTGGCGATGAAGTTCATTCGGCACGAATAATAAAAAATATGTAACTTATTTGTTGCAAAATATTGTTTTCTTTGCTATTAAATAAATATGGATCACAGTTTCTTCTTTACTATCCATCTTTCCAAATCCTGAAACCTATGCCCGTATTCTCTAATGCCACCTCCACTCCACATGCTTGGCAAACAACGGCAAACAGCGAACACCAAACAACGAACACGAACGTTCGCCTGTTTGCCTGTTTTTGTTCGTGTTTGCCAGTGATCGGCATCGATGTCGGTTTTTGTGCACAAATCAAAGGGTATTCGACAAACTTGTTTGCGATGTATCAAACGCTTGTACGATTTCTGTAAAATTTGATCATCCACCAACGTCTTGGTTTCCTTCTTTTTCGTCTAATTTCATTTTGCTTTCTTTATAACAAAAATAGGTCAACCCGAAAGTAATCGCTGCCACAAACAAGTTCGTCGTCAGACATGTTTGCTTATCCGGCCATGTTCGCCAAGCATGGGGATGCCGTGTTGTGGAGGCGGCATAACGCTCTGATGGTTGCGATTACATTCACTATCTCTTTCTACCTTCATCTGACACCGTCTGACAGAAAAATTTGGTGAATATGATTATGATTTCGAGTGCGTTAGACCATAAGGCTTTTGAGACAAAATCAGTTTCTTCACGTCAATGATTCCTTTTTAGGATTCCGTACCCAAAGTATAAAAATAGGACTCTATTACTAAGACTCCGCTGTCCGTCCGTCTGTCACGAGGCTGTATCTCATGACATGAACCGTGATAGCTAGACAGTTGAAATTTTCACATTATGTTTTTCTGTTGCCGCTATAACAACAAATACTAAAAACAGAATAAAATAAATATTTACGGGGGCTCCCATACAAGAAACGTGTTGCTAGTGTCTAATGTTGTACAGTTAATGGTATGGAACCCTCGTCAGACTCGAACTTGACCGGTTCTTTAATGATTCCGCCTCTTTTTGGGACGCCTAATATTTTTTAAATCAGTTTACATCTGTACTGCCAGTGATATAGCCTGCATCTCTTCTGTTGATTGTCGATTTACTGCCACGTACGTTAACCAATTTGATTTATGACAACCGTACAACCTTCCCTAGTAAAATAAAGTTGTTTGTCTACAACATGGATCGTGTATCGAATGACGTAATTTTCACTTTGAGACGGTTCTTTAGTGGTCTAGGAAACGTAATATAACAAAAGATAGACTAAGTGCGAATCGCGTTTCAGGGTACAACCCTTTCATTATCAATTTCATTGTGATTTCATAGCTCTACGGTATGCAATAAATGTTTTTATTTATTTATTTCTTTCTTTCTTTCAATTCCGCTTCTTTGATTGTACGGGGCGCGATTTTTGAAAACATAACACACGAAAATTCTACTTTTCGAAAGTAGTTCATGTGAACTAACGACGTGAAACTGATCCTTCCCAGCATAAATATCTCTGTTTAAGGTGCCAATCCAACTTATTAGAATTGTATGAGATTATAAGGATTCGTTTTGTCACATATCCTTTTGAGAATTTATTTTGTATCAGTAGCAAAAAAATTTGCCAATTAGTAAACTTACTAAATTCTCGGCCCCTGCGAATATTATGAGTATTTTTGGAAGTCGAGAAAAATTTTAACATTTGGATGGATTTTTCCACAAATAAAACACCAAAAAAAAAATATCCAACAAATCATTTATAATTTGAACTTTTTGTAATTATAACAATTAAGCACGTTTTATTTATTTTTTGTTCAATCTGGCTTATCTGAAGAGAGCGTTATCTTCTTTTGAGAATTTGGTAGGTACTCTAAAAGGGAAAAAAAATGTTGTCTGCCAATTTGTCTTTCTTTGGTAAAAAACTTAGATAACACTAGTATTCTTGTATGTAATTTAAGATAAATAATTGCCCGGGTCAGATGTTAGCCTTCAACTTTGTCTTTTCTAAATTTGATCAAAATGAATAATTTATAACTTATAATAGGCATAAAATATTATATAAAAGGATATAAATCCTACTTATTATTTTTGTCTGTTCCGATCTTCTGGCAACACTCTTTGACCAACATGAAATTGGTGAGTGTTAAATAACAAGAATTGTACCTAGGCGACATGACAGTTTTTTACGAACCAAAACTCAAAAACACGCGCTATCGCAGAAATAAAACCAAGCTAGATTGATTGTTCGCCCCCAAAAACCATCATAGAAAACTTCATCATTTCTATATGCTAAATCCCAAATTAAAGAAATAATTATATACAATTATTGTTCGTGTAAATATATAAATACCATGCATCACCTGAACGATATATTTTAATTTGTAAGTATAAAAGTGTAATTGGAATGGGTGCGCATAATAATTGAAATCGGTTGCAGACAAGCATGTTTTTCTGCTCGTATATATCTACGGTCATTTTCGGCATACGCACTTACACGCGCGCTAGATAACACCGAACGCGTACGTACGTATTACTGCGTGTTCAATGCTTCGAACAAAACCTACATGCGTTTCCAAGAAATAGCGAATAAAAACCACCCTTATACCCTAATTCGATAAAAAACAGTAAAAACAAATAAAAATAAATGTTTATTTAGCAAGGGACACTTGTTACAGTACCTGCAATTTATCCATCAGACTCCAAACTAGGCTGAGCCTGTATCTTGGTAACCTGCGAGTGTGTTTAACAAAGTTAGCTGAAGTGTGACAGAATGTATTATATTTATTACAAACTAGTTAAATATTAAAAAACAACGAATTTGCGATTGCAGTGTGTTTATGTTTGTGTAGGGGAGGGGGGGGCATAACGGGGACGTTAAGGGAAATAAACAATAAAAAAATGAATATTAAATATTTTTTAATGAAACTCATGGCAACTCTTTGTTTACTTATTAAATTATAATTTGGCACCAAATTTGGTAAAGTAAAAAATCAAATAATATTTTTAATTTTAATTTCACAAAACCTTTACGAAAACTCCATCGTGCCCCAGAGTAGGGGCACTATACCCCATTGTGCCTCATAGCCCTGTCCCCGTTATGCCCCCATATCTAACAGAATTTTAAACAACGAACAAAAAAATAAATTGAAGGTCAGAGTGATTTTGCTCAAAACATATCAATAGTAGATGTTAGTAGTATAAAATATAAAAAAAACGAAAGTAGTAATCTAAACACTTATCTTTTTAGACGTTTTTTGGTAACCATGCAAAATTATATGAAGTGTCGTCGAATAAAAGAATTGGTCGTACTTAATAAACGCGTGCACTCTGGTCACCGGTCACTGCCGCGCCAAAGGCCGATGCAAAATGGCCTCTTATTGGCGAAAACAAAACACGGCTAGTGTGCATAGTTACTTGTATGTGTGGGTGGCCCCGTCGTGCCTCGCGTCCCCGTTATGCCCCCCCCCTTCCCCTACGTGTCGGTGTTTGTGTATGTGTGTGAGGGGAGGGGGAAAGCAGGGGCTTGAGTTGTAAAGAGGTAATTTTAATAGATTTTAAACAAGGTTTTCGGTCTCAGAATATGAAATTGTTAGCAACCATTTATTCACCACTACACAGGTACCAAATACATAGGTATGTATTATAAATTCAGCGGTATAATATTAAAAAAAAATTAGCCCGCTACGAGTAGGTCAATTTTACAAAACTAACTGTTGCCAAATTTTTGCCGCTCGTATCAGCTCATTATTAATAGTGATTTAAAATAATGTTTTTCCGTGATGTCGGAATATGAATGTTAGAAGAAATTTGGAATATTTTTCCCATTTATAATGAACTCTCATTCTCAGTGGAGGCCTGTGCCCAGCAGTGGGACGTATAGGCTGGGATGATGATGATGATGATAATGAACTTTGTTTCAGTTGGTTCTTTGTTGCCTGGCAGCGGTCGCTGTGGCGGCTCCAACTCCTGCTGATAGCTCCGCTGAGGCGAAAATTCTGA
Organism: Choristoneura rosaceana; assembly: GCA_037349165.1. Lineage (NCBI taxonomy): Eukaryota > Metazoa > Arthropoda > Insecta > Lepidoptera > Tortricidae > Choristoneura > Choristoneura rosaceana. The sequence continues at coordinate 10,816,722 of JAZBNJ010000019.1, forward strand.
AATACGAATATGATAACTTTGGACCCAATGGCTTTCGATATGCGTCAGTGTTTCTGTTGTTCTCATTATTTTCATACGACTTACTTTAGAAAGGAGTTTTTTAAGGCTCCGTATCTCTGTCTATAAAAACGGAACCTAAAACTTAGATCATTTCTGCCGCCTTAAGGAGAAAAACCATAAGTGACATTTTTTGCAAAATTCAAATTGCAAATTCAGGAAAAAAAATTAAGTACGGGGCTGGTGAAAAGTCAATTTTGCAAAAAATGACACTTATGGTTTTTCTCCTTAAGGCGGCAGATTTTTAGAGCTCGTACCTCAAAATGAAAAACAAAGCCCTTACAGGATCACTTAGCGTCCGTCGGTTCGTCTGTCTGTCCGACTGTTAAGAACTTTTTTCTTTGGAATAAGTGGAGATACCAAGCTGAAATAATACCAAATACAATGTACTACTGTTTGAAGAAGTAAAAAAAATCTCTGTTCTCTCAAGTCGAGGGGAAAATAGGTTTAATACTCTAGAATGACACTCTGCTTTTCACTGCGATGGCGAGAAAATGAAATAACAACAGTGGAAACAATTGTTCCCTTACTGTGTACCTTTTTATCCGACTTCAAAAAAGGAGGAGGTTATCAATTCGGTTGTATTTTTTTATGTTCGTTACCTCAAAGCTCCGTCATTTATGAACCGATTAAATTTTTTTTTGTGTTCGTCTAGACGAACCTAGGAATGCTTTCAATAGGTCCCATAAGCACTAAATCAGGATTTGATGATTGGATCCTAAGGAAATCGAGGAAATTCTTAAAATTTTGTAGCCTATGATAATTTTGGTTTAATATTATTTAGTAGTAACTCGTACATTTGCTTTTGGAAAATCATCATTTGGTAAGTGGAACTGATCATGAAGACAAATTTCCGGTTGAATTTCAATTACTTTAACACAGTTGGTAAGCAATGCATGCTCCTCGTAATGCATATAGTGAAATAGAATGGGGAGGGGGGGTGAAGTACCAGGACTCCTCAATAATGAACGTCTCTGCATCGGAAAAAGCAATCTGTTCTAAAAGGTGACGAACAGATTGCATTTTAGATTATTTACACTAAAAACCGTGAAAAAAAATTTATAACAAAAAATTTAACCGACTACAAAAGACCATGAAAATAATTCTCTACCAGTCTGAAGTCGGTGCCACAGCACGAGCCAGCAGAATTGATTGAAGCCCAATACGGGTATGTAGGTAGTGCGTAGGTGAGGTAGGCGACTATAGGTCCACTCCTGCTGGCTCCTGCTGAGGCACCGATTTTAGACTGGTAGAACAAATTTTTTATGGTTTTTGTAGTCGGTTGTTGGTTCAATTTTTTGTTATAAAATTTTTATTGTTCATGCATTGCTATTTAATTATATATTTTTTTAATTTTATTGATCTGTTTTGATTGATTTTTAGTTTTATATAAATTCAAAATTATTAAAAAAACATATGTAAAATTTTCTTTGTTTGTGGCTGTTTTCATCTGATTTTCTTTTTTTTTATTCGACTGGATGGCAAACGAGCCAGTGGGTCTCCTGATGGTAAGAGATCACCTTTGCCCATAGACACCTGCAACACCAGAGGGATTGCAGATGCGTTGCTAACCTAGAGGCCTAATATGGGATACCTCAAGTGCCTGTAATTTCACCGGCTGTCTTACTCTCCACGCCGAAACACAACAGTGCAAGCACTGCTGCTTCACGGCAGGATTAGTGAGTTAAATCGTGGTAGCAATCCGGGCGGACCTTGCACAAGGCGGGTCTTACAAGGTTCTTGGTATTAGACGAAGTAAAATCTTCGTTTATGTTTATGCACTAGTGCATACCTAAAAAGTAATTTTATTTCGCATATTATTATATCTAGCGTAAATACGAACTTTACGAGCATGAGAATTTTTTTTTTATTTGTACAGTTAGTTTTCCCATGCAGAGATATACTGTACTCGTACTCGAGATAATCTAAATGTGTGTTAAGTTTCTATACGACCTTTACTATGGGAGGGTTGTTTTTATGCTTATTGGTGAAAATACAGAGACTATACAAGATACATGAGCACTAGGTAGGTATACTTAATAATAAAAAAAAATTAAACTACAGGTATGATCAAAGTGACGGCACCAAGGCAGAAGCACAGGGTGAGCTGATTAATGAAGGCCAAGAGGATGCTGCTCTAGTTATCAAGGGTTTCTTCCAATACATTGGGTCAAATGGTCGGGTCTACACCGTGTCTTACATAGCCGACCAAAGTGGCTACCAACCCAAGATCGAAGAAGGTAATAAGCCACTGCTAGAGGAAGGACCCGGAGTCGCACTGCCTAATAGCTTATTACAATCCTTACTCGGTGGGGGAGGAACAGTAGAAAAAAAATCAAAAACCGCGAACAAAAAAAATAAAAACAGGCCACGAGCGTAATAAGTAACCTATAAATAAATAAAGTCATAAAAATTAATGTGCATTTTATTACAAACCCATTTCGTATTTTCTATGATTAAACATTATGATTATCTGAAAATTAGAAAGTTGAAATATTAGTATTAGAATGAAATAAAAAACCACTTTAACTGAAGCTTGAAAATTTAAATAAGTTAGTGATTAAATTAATAAGCGATAAATAAGAACTATTTACAGTCGTCAGAAGAGTAAGAGCAAGTAACAAGTTAGTCTTCAAGAGAAAATATTCCTAAATTAATGGAACTTCAACTAGTTGTTTGTGCATTGAGATTACACTAGAAAGACTATTTTACTAGAATTACGTATAATAATTTGTACAGGCACACAGCACTTTAGAAGAATTAAGTCCAGAATAACGCAATATTAGTTTATGCAACTGTTACGTAATGGGGGTTCTTAAAATACGAAACGTGGTTTTATGAAACGATAAGTGTACTGAAGGGTCCCAAAAATAAGAATGCACTTCTCGTTGCACTGGTCTTTATTAGCAAAGCCTACTTGCTTGCTACTGGAATGCTACGATGAAACATCATCAATCTTAACACTTTATACAATCTAAGGTAGCGTGTCGTTAGCTTGTTGCAGTTGCGGTATAACGACATCTATGAAGATATTTACAAATTAAATATTTTTAGAAAAAGTTGTATTAATTAATATTTTAACTATCACACGACGTTTAGTATAATTTAAATAACATAACAAACATTTTATAACATTAAATAACTCAAGAATTACACACAAAATATGGTGAAACTAGCACCATCTGTTAATCAATAGTTGAACCGTAATACTTTGGATATGAAAACAATATTATATTAAGATGTGAGTTTTTGGACAGTTATTCGTACGTGAACATACCGCCCGCCAAGGACGCATTGACGAATGCAGTCCTTAATTAGATAAGCCAACGACACCATAAAACTAAAACAAAACATAACCACAACTAGGACAGAACATAACAATTAATGAATGTAAACAAATTAGAAGTTTTTAAATTACAACTACAACACGAGTAACGCCGTCCAAACCAGGATGTCTATTATAATAAGACTTACACCTCACATCAATCACTTAGCAGGTAAGTCATTCTCTTTAACTATTAATAGGTACACTACTGTGGAGTGTGGTATGCGTGTATTGAAGCGTGATGAGATGATGTACGTTTGAATTTGAACGGAGAATGAATACTGAGTTTGAGTGAAGAACAAATGAGATGTTATGGCAGTTGACGACGTATGACGAAAGCGAACGGGTGTGTGTTTATTGTGATGTTTTTCTAAATTCTTACGATTGTTATGTTATTTTTTATCGCCGCTAGCCAATAAAGGCAACTAATAAGGACTGTGCCGTTTCATTCCACGAGCTGGTTCCCACATTTTTGGGGGCTCGTCGTCGGGAATTTCATTAGTTTCCGCAAGGAACCAGTACGTTCGAGTGAAAGTTTACGAATCAGTCAGTAGCCACTGACTTGGCTAAACAGCGGACAACGACGACGACAACGGATTTCAACGACGAAGGTAACGCATTATTTTTTTTGACTGTTACGACGAGACGATGCCCAGAACTAGAAGCGACGACGAAGCACCTTCCACCCCGACCATGACTAACACATTTCATTATGCACAAGATCTGATTAGAAAATTCGATGGAAAGGACAAGACATATACCATATCAAAATTCATACAAGACATAGACGAAAACGCCGAAATTTTTGAATGGACAGCCATACAGCAACTGATAATCGCGCGAAGAAGTTTGACGGGCTCAGCAGCCTTATGGTTGAATTCTGAGAAACCGTTCAGGACGTGGACTGCTTTAAAATCTGCCTTATTAGACGAATACCCTGACAAAATTGATAGCAAAACGATACACGAGATGATGTCAGCAAGGAAAAAGAAAAAGGACGAGGACTGCATGGATTATATTCACGTCATGCGAGAGCTAGGAAAGCGAGGTGGGTTATCAGACAATGTAGCAATTAAATATATAATCGACGGCATCGAAGATGCGCCCACGAACAAAATCATGCTCTACGGAATAACGCAGTATAAAGATCTCAAGGAAAAGATAAAAATTTACGAAGAAATCAAAGAAAAAACGAGACCAAACTTCTATCAATTTAAAACCAATGGTTCTACATCGAAGAACGATCGAAATACATTTAAAAAATGCTACAACTGCGGCAGAGGAAACCATGTTTCCGCCGAGTGTCCCAATAAATCACTGGGAAGAAAATGTTTTAATTGTAACGAATTTGGACACTTGTCTGCAGAATGCAGAAAAACGCCGGTTTCAGCACAACAGGCATCACGACCTCAGATGGAGATGGTCAACACCGGAACAGGAAGTTCATTTTTTCCCGGCAACGCAAGAAACGCAAAAGATACGAAGAAAGTTCTTTTAAATTCCGCCGAGGGCAGCACTTCCTACGCTGAAACGAAAACCGGAACATTGTTACACGCGGGCAGCACTAGTTGCGCGAACGAATCGACGGAATCGCCCATCCCTAACGACATTCCATTTGACAGCCGTCAACAAACAAATGAATTTGACGTTTCACCAAAACAAACGATCGAGTCGCCGGCTAAATGTTTTCAAAACACCAAAAAACCAATTAAATCGTTGTTTTTTAACAATATGAGCATCTCAGCTTTAATAGATTCTGGCAGCGATATTAATTTAATGACGAGTGAGTGTTGTAACGAATTAAACTTACGTAGTAATTTGAACGAGTGCAAGAACATTTCGATGTTAGGTTTTGGACAATCCAGAGTTAATTCTTTAGGATGTATTACGACAGATTTTTATATAGACAATGTATTTTATAATGATATTGTTTTTTATGTTGTTCCTTCGCATTGTATGCCGTTCAAGATTATTTTAGGCACTGAATTTTTGAAAAACGTTGTCATGATTTTAAAAGGAGGTTCAGTTTTTATCAAGCCTATCGGCACTGAATGGTTGTATGATGTGAGTTGTTTTTCTTGTTCTAAGGATTGTCTAGATTACGTGAACGACGAGGCAATCAAAACGGAGCTGACGAATTTGGTTCAAGAATATACGCCGCAACAAACGACGGAGGCTCCCATTCAGCTTAAGATTGTTTTAAAGGACGACATACCAATAACTCAACGACCACGACGTCTTGCGCTGAAGGAACAAGAAGAAGTTGATCGACAGATCAGTGAATGGTTAGATGCGGGAATAATTCGGGTGAGTTTCTCAGAATATTCCAGTCCATTAGTACTAGTAAAGAAAAAAGATGGTTCTACTAGGATATGTGTAGACTACAGAAAAATAAACAGCAAAATGGTTAAGGATGAATATCATCTTCCAAATATCGATGATCATACTGACAGGTTGTCTACGGCAAGAATATTTAGTGCATTGGATCTGAAAAATGGTTTCTTTCACCTACGAGTACATGAAGATTCCATCAAGTATACATCTTTTGTTACAATGACAGGGCAGTATGAATTTTTACGAGCACCATTTGGTCTATCAACTTGCCCAAAAGTTTTTACAAGATTTATTACAATCATTTTCAGAGATTTGATTGCACGAGGAATTGTTATTGTTTTTATTGACGATATTTTAATTCCAGCTCAAGATGAGTACCAGGCTGTCGAACGCCTGAGAGAAGTTCTTAAAGTATCATCAGAATATGGATTATGCATCAACTGGAAGAAATGCCAGCTGTTAACGAGAAAAGTGGAATATTTAGGACATGTCATCGAAGGCGGTGTAGTAATGCCATCGCCAGGGAAGACAGAAGCTGTCATTAAGTTCCCTGAGCCCCAGAATCTGAAGCAACTACACAGCTTCGTTGGACTTTGCTCATACTTTCTAAAGTTTATACAAAACTATGCATTTATAGCAAGACCGCTAACTGATTTATTAAAGAAAGATCAAAAATTTGTGTTTAACGAAGAGCATAGAGCTGTATTCAATGACTTGAAGATGAAAATGGCTACAAAACCAGTGTTAAAAATTTTTGATCAGAGAACAGAAGCAGAATTGCATACTGATGTATCATCTGTTGCCTATTCAGCAATTTTGATGCAAAAGAGTGATGATAAAGAATTACACCCAATCTATTATATGAGTCGACGGACATCAGATGCAGAAAGCAGATATACAAGTTACGAGTTGGAGGCTTTGGCTGTTGTTGAAGCTGTCAAGAAATTTAGACACTATCTCTATGGGAGAAAGTTCAAGATAGTCACGGATTGCAAAGCGTTTCAAATGACACTTAATAAAAAAGATTTGGCAATGTCTACAAGAGTCGCACGATGGGTTCTACTTTTGCAAGATTACGATTTTACGATCGAACACCGTGAGGGTTCGAAAATGAGACATGTAGATGCGTTAAGCAGATGTCCATATGTAGCTGCAATCTCATCTAAATTACATGATGACATACAACGGGCACAAGAGAGTGATGAAGGACTCAGTGCAATAATGGACATCTTGAATGAAGGAAAATCTTTAAAAGATTATAGTCTACGGCAAGGATTGCTTTATAAAGGATTAGACCAGAAACTTGTCATATCTACAAGAATGAAAAGACAAGATGACGTTATATATGATTTATTACAGCAAGAAGACAGAGAAATGTACATACAAGATAGAGAAGAGCTGCGAAAAAGGGCAAAATGGAAAATAAGAAAAACTATGATAGTAGAAGAGAGCACAAAATATCAAGAAGCAGATATTGTTGTCATAAAACGTACTCGGTTTGAAACAAAGGTCAAAGGATTGGATAGATACGATGTTGAAAAAGCAGACTCCACTCAAGATGGATAAGGGTGAGTCAATTTATTAAATTTGTATGAAAGAGATGAATGTTTTGATTATTTTATTTTTTTTGGTTTATTTAATTATGGTATCAGTGCATAAGATATACTTTTACGGCACGCAATGTAAAACGATGTGTTAAGTTTGATTTTGTTTTTGTTTTACGTTTTCACGTCTTTATTTCTTTTAATTGCTTTACGTTAATTTACGATTTATGGTAATACGAAAATTTATTTAATTTAGTTTTATTTTATGACGTTGAATGACCGAGGTACAGTCATACTACATTACGATACGACGAGTGATATTACGTTACGATATTTTGTTTTGTTTAAGGATGTCAAAGTTCTATTATGTTTTAATTAATGTTCAATTTATTTTAAGCATTGTGTTTTTTTTAAGTTTTTACGTTTTTTGTTCATGTTAAGGATGATGATGACTACGAGATAATGCGGGTACGATATGATGATGTGTGTTAGTGTATGCATGTTTATGAATGTCTGAGGGCAGACATTGAGCAGGATGGCCGAGTGTGGAGTGTGGTATGCGTGTATTGAAGCGTGATGAGATGATGTACGTTTGAATTTGAACGGAGAATGAATACTGAGTTTGAGTGAAGAACAAATGAGATGTTATGGCAGTTGACGACGTATGACGAAAGCGAACGGGTGTGTGTTTATTGTGATGTTTTTCTAAATTCTTACGATTGTTATGTTATTTTTTATCGCCGCTAGCCAATAAAGGCAACTAATAAGGACTGTGCCGTTTCATTCCACGAGCTGGTTCCCACACTACCAAGTGATTCGGGTGTTTGATGAGACCACTAAAATCGATGGTAAAATTGCGTTAGGTAGATATTCACTCGACCAGTGGTGCCAAAAGTCCTGTACCATCCCTTGGGTAAGTTGTCATTGCTTCAAACTACTTAAATTAAATGGTTCTCCAACAAAAATGACCAGGCGTTAAATGTGTTCGATAGTTTTTACTTTGTAACTAAAAGTGGCTCCAACTTTCAAGATCTCAAATTTATCTACAACAGGACAAGGTAAGTAAATAAGGCAAGTATTTTTTTATTTATTATTAAATTATTTTCTTTCAGGTCATTAAATTGATTTCTTTACTAAATTTGTATCTTTTGAGTTTAGTTTTAAGTAATTTATATTTTTTCTTTTTCAGCCTCGACGACCCTTCTTTCCACAGCTGTTCATCGGTTAACTGATTTATATTTCTGGAAGTACAGTCTGCTGAATCATCTTTGAACGAGACATGTAGTCCAATGGCTGCGTTTTGAGCTAAGTATTTATTGCCTTTTTTATTAGATTCAGTTACCTCTTCAATATTATGTTTTAATTTCAAATGGTCTTTTTTCAGATTTTGTTGCAGAGATGAACAACGTTCGACGATTAAGGCTTCAGTGTTTTCACTGGAAGATTCTGGGTTTGATTCTCGAAATGAGAGTTTTACAACAGACTGACTGGAACCTTCAACGGTTCTTGTGACAGCGCATGTTTTTTGACACCGTTCCTCTTCCCCGGTGTAAAGCTCCTTGGGATCTGTGACAAAAGTATCACTTTCGTGTTTCGAATATTGTTTTGGTGCATCATTTTCATTGGCATATACATGAACATGATTAACGCTGATGTTTTGAGTTTTACTAGAATAGTTCGTATTGACGGGTCCAAATAGGATCCAACCAAAAGCAGTTTTCTGAGCTGTCGGTGTTCCTAAAGGACCTTTGATCATCCCATTCAACAAAACTTGACTATAAACATCTGCTCCCAAGAGCATATCGATTTTGTTTGGGATGTCAAAGTTCGGATCTGCTAGATTTAAATTTGCAAACTCTGAATGAAGCTCGACTACAACTCTCTCATCAGGGAGAATTGATGTGAGTTTGCTGAGGACAAAAGCATCTACGTCTACAACAAAGTTCGGATCAGGCAGTGATTGAATTTTGACTTGAACCATTGACTTAGAAGCTAAATTAGCGTTCTGATCACTTCCTAAAACCGATATAGAGCTTTTATGTGCTATTTTCTTCAACCCAAGAAGTTGAACGGCAGACTCCGTGATAAACGAAGCCTGAGACCCCTGATCGAGCAAACACCTAATTGTTACACCAGAGCCTGCTTTCGATTGAGCCTTAACAAGAGCCGTAGCCAACAAGACTTGACTATGACTAGTCGAAAAGCAGAATGTGAGATTAGTGGTCTCATCAGCAGTGGTCTGAGTATTTGTGGTAGCATGTGCAACGACCTTACGTTCAACTGAGTGATTACGCCCGACATTAGAATCAGTTGAACTAGTCTGATTTTTGGGATGGAGTAAAGAGTGATGCTTTTTGTTGCATATACGGCATCTCGTGGTTTGACGGCATGTGAAGACAGCGTGACCTGGATTCAAGCAATTAAAACACAGATTGTTTATTTGGACGAAGCTACGACGTGAATCTATGTCTAATTTTGAGAAATCTTTACAGAATATTATTTTATGCTCTCCAGAACAGTAAGAGCATGATGGCGCAGAAGGCGCTGTGACATGGTAAACTTTAGGAGTGTGTGAGACATTCTGGTGAGTGCTCTTTTGAACAGTGCTGGGTCTTAAAAATTTAGGCTCTATATTTTCCAACGCTCTAAACCTGGTCTCGATAAACTCTTGGAATTGTTCGTAAGTAGAGAAATCACCAGACGTCTCACTCACTTTGAACTCCCATTGTTTACGAGTTTCACTGTCTAACTTAAGACACAGAATGTGTATCACCAATATGTCCCAGCTCTTAACGTCAACTCCTAAGTTTCGCAAAGAATACAAACAATCGTTTGTGGTGTCCAACAATTCTTTCAGTGCACTTGCTGACTCGACATTAATATTTCGCTGACTCAAAAATCTCTTCAAAATACAGTGTATAATTCTTCTGCTTCATCATAAATATTTTCCTTGACATAGCTACAAGAAGCCAACACTTTTGGATCTGACTCTTGTACGAGTTGAGTATGTGTCAAACGGAATTGGGCCCATGACTCATCTAAAGACTCTTGTCTGGTTTCCACGTATTCGACTGAAAAACGTTCTCTAGGAGTTTTCTTCCAATTCGTTTGAGCTCTCCTTATCGTTTCATACAAGTCATACTGTACTTTAATTAAGGTTTCCATTGTTAGGTTCTAAAGTGACAGTCAAAATTTCGAAGAATTTTACAAGTCCAATTTCGATGCAAATTTTTCTAAGTGTTTGAGAAATTGGGACTTAGTCGAAAATCGGGCATAGGTTCCCCGTCTCTCCACTTTTTGCGAAACTATTCTAAGTCCTAGCTAACACTTTAATTTTTACAAGTCTACAATAGTCCAAATTTTTCTAAGTCCAATTATTTAATTTGGAGATTTAATGAAGTCATTAACTTAATTGCACTTATTAAGAATTCAAATGTACTCACAGTTTTCCACGTCACTATTGGTAGCACAACACTAGCTTACGTCACACTGCTCCACGAAGTACTCGGCGATGATTTCACTATCGTGCCATCCTCTTCTTGCAGCAAACGCCCTCAGCAACAATCTTGGTCACTGCGTTGGCGTGGCCGACCCGTCCTATCCCACGAAAACCGTATCCGGTTCGAAGGACCATGTACTGAAGGGTCCCAAAAATAAGAATGCACTTCTCGTTGCACTGGTCTTTATTAGCAAAGCCTACTTGCTTGCTACTGGAATGCTACGATGAAACATCATCAATCTTAACACTTTATACAATCTAAGGTAGCGTGTCGTTAGCTTGTTGCAGTTGCGGTATAACGACATCTATGAAGATATTTACAAATTAAATATTTTTAGAAAAAGTTGTATTAATTAATATTTTAACTATCACACGACGTTTAGTATAATTTAAATAACATAACAAACATTTTATAACATTAAATAACTCAAGAATTACACACAAAATATGGTGAAACTAGCACCATCTGTTAATCAATAGTTGAACCGTAATACTTTGGATATGAAAACAATATTATATTAAGATGTGAGTTTTTGGACAGTTATTCGTACGTGAACAATAAGCAACGGAGTTTCATAAAATGATCACATGAGTGTTTTAAGGCCTAATTACGTACAGTTACATACAATATTTTATTTACAAACATATTATTCAGAGAGTTCAGAAACCGATGACAAATGACCTGCATTGATTTACTGACTTTTTTTATTAGTGACATATCCATAGGTGTTAAACTAATGTACTTCGTAAATAAAATTAAAACAGAGAAAGGATTTATAATTTATAAACTTTAAACAATAACACCGCAAAAAAAAACAAAATGACAACTGTAATGGCGGCAAGACAAATGTCGGACACGAATGTTTTCTTTTTTCAAGATATGGGCAAATCAGTAAAGTCCTTTATCCTTATATCGCTAGAGATCAAACTGTCGTATGATTTATATTTAAAAACATACCAAAATGAGATTTCGTATCGAGAAAATTGTGTGTCTATTGATACTAGAATAGAGGCCCATTTAAATTGTGTTGACTTTGACAGCTGTTCCAAATTTGACACTCATTAATCACAGTAAGATTAAGTTGTGTTAAATACTTCAATTTTCCAATCCGCACTGGGCCCGCGTGGGAACTACGGCCTAAGCCCTCTCATTCCGAGAGGAGGCCTGTGCCCAGCAGTGGGACGTATTTAGGCTGAGATGGTGGTTAAATACTTCTGATGTATAGATGTTTAAAAAATATACCTCTTTTATTACAGTATTATATTTGATACTGTAATAACCATTACGTTACAGCTGTTACCTCTGCCACAGACAAGGAATTTGTCATAGTAAAATCGGTTGTTTAATGTTGGTCATTATTGTCAACGGTTTTTGAACGTATTATAGAGAACATATGGGTGTAAATCTATCTATCTATGTAAATAAAAATGAATCGTAAAATGTGTTGCTAAGCGCAACCTCGGGAACGACTGGTACGATTTCGCTAATTCTTTTTTTGTTGTGTTAATTACTGTCAGGAAAAGCTTTTCATGAAAGAAAATACAGAAAAAAAAACAACGGGGGCGAAGCCGCGGGCAACAGCTAATAAAAAATAAATATGAGTGAAATATTATATTATAAACGTTACATAAAATAAACCTGCTATCAATATTAAACTAATGCGTTTGAGAAACGACTCCCACGGTCGTACCCTTGAATTTTAAAATACTTAGTTTACCTACCTAGCTATTAAATTGTTACTTTGATCAGTTTATTAGGAAGCTAGGGTATTGATAACCGTAAAACAAAGTCTTCCTCTGCCGGTATGATTAACTATGGATTTAATTGTTATGTCGTGAGCAAAAATTATTGATTGAAGAGTTTGTAAACCGCCTCGAAAGCGATCACGGCGCATCGGGTATCAAATCATAATTTCGTATCGTGATACAGTATCAAAATATGTCTATACTTGGTCTATACTCACTGATCTTGATAAGCGTATCCGACCGTGAGTGTGCGGGGTAAATAATATACGCGTATCAAGATCGATCCCTAGTGCTCAGATACGGCGCGTCGCATGATCGCGCTGTTTTTGCGTCCACACTAGCGATCTTGATACGCGTCGTTCCAACGTGAAGGAGATACGATATGACAAAATGATACAAATGTGGACGCATCTTGGTGCAATTGCTAGCACGCTTGGCATCTATAGACAAGAGATGCGGGTTCAAATATCGCCCCATCCGGCGCTCCCTAAAAAAATGCGCGCGTGCTTTCGCATTTATAATACTAGTAGGGTTTAAAGTGTTCGTGTGCATAAGCGCTTAATTAATAAGCATTTTTAGTAAGATTTATTTAAAAGGTTTTTAATTAATGTGAGATTTATTAATAATGTATTCGAAATATTAACATACTTATTGTGAAACGCACATAGGCGTACAACTTGTGGCTAGAAAAACAACAAACAAACGAATTCCATGCTTGAGAGTCAAATTTTAGAGAATAATTACTCATTGCCACATAGAGGTTGATGCGGGAGACGTGATCTGGACCAGCCCTACCGGATTATTTAGTTAATCGTACCGGTCTCTATTAGTGAGATTAAGGTTTTTTGAATGTTCAAAGCAAAATGTATTCAATTATTTTACTAAAAGCACAGTCGAGTGACTTTCAGGTAAATTTCAGATAAATTTAGAGGTTTTACTTTATTTTATTTTTTTAATTGAGAAAAATTTACAAACGCTTGTATAAACGCTTTTGAAATACCTACCCAAAATAAAATAAAATATAAAATAAAATAAAATAAATAAATATTATGTGACACTTGACACCAATTGACCTAGTCCCAAACTGAGCAACACTAGGCAACGGACAGCTAGCTAGGGGACGGGGGCTAGGTAGGTTTTATTTAAATATTTATGACTGTAAACAAATCCAGTACCGATCACTAAAGGTGTCGGGTTGATCCTGGTTATTGGGATAATGAGACTGAACACCACTTTTTTATTAAAACACAACAATGAACAATTTTATGAATAAATAAATAAACAAAAAAAACTGAAAAACATTAAAGGTTTATTCAGTTAAACTAATCCTACCTAATACCATCTGCTGGAATATTCCTGAATAATTAATTATACTTTCGGTTGGGTCTCATTATTACTAAATTATGTTCTGATTAGCGCATCCTGGTGAAATCGAGGGAACTCTTCAAATACTTACCTATTGTAGAAAAACCTAGTTTTTCAATTTTAGATTTGGCCATATCTTGTAGTATCTCGTGCATTTGTTCTTGGAAATCAATATTGGATCCAGTGGAACTGATGAGGAAGACCACAAATGGTATTTCAAACAACGCAATAACAAGTATTTCACGGGTTATGATTCGATTACCTTAACATTGTTGGTAATCAATTTATTCTCGTCGCAATGCATGGTGAAATAGGTATAACTGATGGCGAAGCACCCACCACGAGGATCAATAATTAACGTCTCTGCATCGGGAGAAACAGCAATACTTTTTAAATAGTAAGTAACAAACATTTGACATTAAGCTCTTGTAAATTAAATTATTAACACTAAAGTTTTTTTTTAGTTTTAAAAAGATAACTAAATATTCGTATGTTCTAAGTCACTTTTTTTGTCTGATCCGTTTGAAGCGAACTACTAGCCCACGGTCAAGTACCTAATGTCAAAATCTTTGGCACCATCACTACTGATTAACGATGACACTATTTAACTCTAAACTATAAAATAGGTCCTTGTAGAGTAGGATTTATTTTGTAGGATAGGAACTGTTTTTCAAAAATAAAAAATAACAAATATACCTTCTTTACCTACTGTTCTTTGTGATGGACATGAGCTGTCACATCATTAACTCGCAATTAGACCAGCGTTTGTGCGAATGTAGATTAGGCAAAACACCACAAGTTCGATATAAGAGAGGTTAATGCGAATATAATGTTTCTACCATGATCAATTGTATTCTAGTATAAGAATGATAAATCCCTGACATTTTGACCCGGTAGATCCATGACACGAAACTTTAAAATGATTATAAACCAAAATGTCAATGTGAATGCATATTAATTTAAGAGTCCTTTATACTCAACAAAGAAAAAAATGCTTAGTGATTAGGTATTTGAATCGTTTTCTAAAACTGAAAGCATCATACTCGACGAAGCGTCAAGTGAAAATTAGTCTATTTTTAAATAATCCTGCTATTTCCTAGTTAGGTTAACCAATTGTGTACAATCTTCCATTCATAATATATTTTCATATTTCACAAGTCAAGAGTGCTCTTAAAGGTCCTCCACTCATTAACATCACCCAAACCACATTTAAGTTCAAATGTGTATTATAATTAAGTGTGTTGCAAACACCATCATGGATGTCCTCAGATGATCCGATGAAGAGGTCGCGAGTGTAGGAGTGGTCAAAGATAGAAAACCTTGTACCTAACAAGATAAACGTCAACAAATAAGTATGTTGTAATAAATACAACATCAGCATATATAAGTTGGGTTTAGATGCAGCTAACAAGCATAGTTGTGATTACCTTAGTCGACTAACGTCATATAATATTCAAAGATGAAATTGGTTAGTAAATTGATTGCAACAAATAAAAGTGGTGCTAAGTGTGTTCAGTGATATTGTGCAGTGCTAAAGGATTGTCCTGATTTCAGTTGGTAGTTGTTGCTTTGGTGATGTCGGTGGCGGCGGCGGCGCCTCAGCAGAGGCCCCAGCGGCAGAGCCAGAGAGCAGAAGGCGACGTGCAGATTCTCCGATTTGACTCGGACAATGATGGACTTGGCACATACAATTTCGCGTAAGAATTGGGACACAGTGTTCGCATTAATAAATAAAAAAAATAGAAAAAAAAGCTAGCGTAATGTTAAGCTTACATTATCCATCAATTTCATATTGTTGACGTTTTCCCATGAAATTAAATTTTTACAAAATCCTATCAAAGAAAGATTTAAAAACCAAGTATCTTTAGTATATATTAAGTATCTTTTGTTAACCAGAAATATCAATCTTCTAGAACTTTCCATAATCCATTCCAGGAATCAACTAGTGTCAACTTTATTTCTTGTTTCCCGATTTTTAAGTACCTATATTAAGCACAGTCATCTTCACCGCATCCCATATTTTAAATCGGATAAATATTAATAAAACATGCCATTTTGACACCAGGTACGAGCAAACCAATGGCCAGAAGCAACAGGAGCAGGGCGAGCTCAGAAACGCCGGGGCCGAGAACGAATCTATCGCCGTGAAGGGTTCTTACGCTTGGGTTGGCCCTGATGGAGTTACCTACATTGTCACTTACGTCGCTGACGAGAACGGCTACCAGCCGACCATCGAGCAAGGCCCAGGTGGCGCCGTGCCTGGCGCTGTCGTCGCTTCTCTCCTCGGCTGAGTTAACAAAGAAAATAGAAAAATGCTAGTCCAATTTGTATAAAAATAAAAAGCTCTGCCATTGAAAATAGTATTTCCGCTGGTCACCTTGATAGAATCCTTGATTTATGTTGCATAAAAGTTGGTGGTGCGGTAAAAAAAAACTAAGTGTAGTATTTTCCCTTTTTTCCCTGAATCAACCAAGAAACCGATCATATTTAGACTAAAACAAGACTGAAACTTTCACTGGCCCGGTGTTAAAGATTGTGAGGTTTCAATGTTCTTGGGTAGTTTAAGACTATTACTACGACTGGCGAGTACCTATAGTCAGTATATAAAAAGGTACTCTGTGCCTATAGCCAACAGCCGTTGGAGTGAATCCTGACCATATCCTGACACATTGCAAAACTATGAAGTTTCGGAATATTAATATGAATTATAGACAAAAATGGAATGATATATGAATAGCATTTTTTTTTTCAATGTTTGACAATAACAATAATCAGAAACATATCACGAACTTCATAGTTGTGCAATGTGTCAGGATTGACTTCTTAGCGGCCGGGCACTCATTATAGTCTGTGAAAAAATGATAAATGAAAATTACTTTCTTCGTATTTTCTAAGACAATCTATTTGGTAAACAAAAAGATTAGATACAAACTTTTTGGTGACAAACGAACAGGTTGTAATTAAAAATAAACAATATAATAAACAAGCATGACAAGACTCATAATAGAAAGCAGAAACTTCAAATTCGTATTTGCTTAAGTCACACTTGATGATACACAATTTGTTTTGCTAAGTTTTTACACTTTTGATATTATTAAACACTTTATTAAATGCAAACACCTACTTAAAACAGCACTGTTTTAAAAATCAATTGTGGTGGTAAAATTTCAAAACTTTAATACATTTTATACAGCATGGCAAAGATACAAAAGGGAAGAAAGCGTTCGAGTACAGGGGAAATCGTTTTGACTGCATTGAGAAACCTAATGAAAAACACAGGCTGGACATCAAGAACAATAGTGAAATTTATAAAATTGGAATACGGTATTTCGGACAAAAATTTTGGTCGAAAAGTTAGCAGGTAAGGGATGTGCCTATGCTGTGTAAAAAAAAATAATACTGTAGATAGCTTTTGCTTGTAGCTTTAAAATAAGAGGGTTTTTAAGGATTAGAACTCATTCACTCTAAATGAAACTGATTATCCAGGGCGCTGCAGCGTGCTACCAGATTGGGACTCATAGAAAACAAGAGCGGCAGATATCGACTGAGCCACCTGACTGGGCTGATCAAGTACGGGGCTCCTACGAAGTTGCGTACGCGCAAGCGCCGCCGCGCGCGCAGTCGCCTAACGATCAGGCGCCGTGACTACCGCCCTTAACAAAATACGCAGCTCCTCTTATGCTGGTTTTCTGAAGTAAAATTTGACTGGAATAGATATTTTTCTTCAAAAGTACCTACAGTATTTAAAAATATAACCGTCCTTCGGGCAGTCGGGTAAAAAAATCCTTGACACACATATCTCAAATAGTAGGTTTGAAAATGTAGAGGTAAAACCCAAAAAGAAAATACAGCATGAGTGCCACTGGAACTACATTAAGGAGGTGTAGGAGGTGTATTGAATCAGAGAATATTGGGGGTATCAAAGCGTTTATCTAGAAACACTTTTATTTTATGTTGTATTGGCCAACAGTTACGATCTTTTAAAAAAATTGTGCTGCCAATAAAACGCCTGGTACAGTTTAAGAGCAACGTATGAGAATACTTAATCGAATCTTCGTCGTACTTAATTCAACAGGTGCTTAATTTTCAGTATAACTATAGATTCTCAACTCAAAATTAAACCGACTCCAAAATAAAAACCGGTAAAGTGCGTGTCAGACTAGCTCACCAAGGGTTCCGCAGATTCATCCGAGGGGTTATTTTATATTATGTACTTAGTTATTGCTATACAGAAACAGACATAAAAAATATTATTTTCGGACTTTTCTTATTGGTTGTCCTATACCTGTAGATATGTATGTACATATCTAGCTTTTTTTTCGAACGGATTGCTGCTGTTAGCCTCAGGCAGCTTTATACTCGTAGCCTACACAAGAGAGGGCGGTCTGCCAATAGGCCGCTCTGCAAGACCAATAGCTACGTTCATACCGAATTTCAAGTTCGACGTTTTAGTTCTTAGTATTAATTAAATTCATAACATATTTATTTTGTTCATGACTTTACTTACTTCCCAAAATATGACAGATTAGGTTTTGCCCACAACTTCATCTGCGAGAATTCTTTTATCGTCTTTTTTCAGGTACTTTGCAATTTTCTTAAATTTTAACTATCATTTGTCCATCCTAGAGTCTTAACGACCCTTCCAGCATGAAATGTCGTAAAAGCCATGTTGACCAAAATGAGTTATTACCACCTCTGTACATACTTATATCGTGGAAAAGAATATTTGGAAGTAATTCCGATCCGCATTGACGATATCTTACTTCAATAAAGAACGAAAAAAAAAGAATGCTCATATGCATTAGACTGAGGCCTCTATTTCTGAGCAGTGTACTTAGGTACTTTCAAGCATACGTGGCGTTGGTTTTTTCTGTGTAAAAACATCTAAACTATGTTTCGTACATAAAAAGTGAGTTGATGTTTCATCGGAAACTGACTGCCAACCACTCGTTTGAAGGAGTTAAGTAAATAAAACTAAGAATGTTGAGTAAGAATGCGTGTTTGTAAAATCAGTTTCCTTATAACTATGAACATCATCGGGTTGTAAGTCATTAAATATAGCTGCGTTGGTACTCATTACGGCACTACAAAAAACGCAGGTAAAATCAACAGGAACTGGACAAAAACCATTGTTGCTTGTTCATGTGCTTATAAAGTTCTCGACGCAGGCCACGCAGTTAGAAAATTTTAGTTTGTCTTCTCTAGTGACAGTGATTGTGGTTTATTTTAACGATAACAAACAACGAAATGGATAATCGTTCTTATAAAGAGCTAACGGTAAGACTTGCATTCTGTTATGTTTTATATACAAAAAGGTTGAAGAAGAAAAAAAGAAGGGGGAAAAAAGTTAACTACACTTATTGCTTACCTGAAACATTATTCTTTGTACATCTATTTTCTCAACTACTTAATATTATAGTGGTATTCAATAAAGTCGTTGTAATTGCTTAATTTTAACGAAAAATATTCAATCCAATGGATCATGTAGGATGACATTGAGCTTTGACGTGGAAGGCTTTCCTTATATAAAAAACAGAATAAATTTTCCTTGTGTTATGTACGATAAATACATTTTCATTGAAGACATCGTATCAGATAATTTCGTTTCTTTGTAAAAATTTTTTATCATAGCATTTTCGCTCATTGTTGAACTCAAACAACATTGAAGTCATAGGTAGCTATGTTCGGCAGTCTAGCATAACTATGGCATGACTTGATAGAATTGAAACGCAATTAAATATGCATTTTAGTTCAAGCTTATCTAAGTAAATTAGACTTTATTTAAGTAAATACTTTTTATTTCTCATTTATTACAGGCCGTTCTTCTTATACTATCGTTTGGAACAACATTTAGTGCATCCATTTTTGGATTCAATTTGGGATCTTTGAAAGATGCTGCAGTAAATAATATTGAACATGTGTAAGTAAACCCGCAAATGATTTTAATTTATCACTTTCTATAATTACTTTAACTAAGTATTTTTAATTCTTTTGATTCAAGGCCGAAATTTCTTCATCGAGTAAACTTATTCAACCATCATAAACAGTCGGAGATAAAAAACCCAACTGCATTCCAGGATAATCGAGAAATTGTAGAGAATGAACGCAAACCCTTTCCTTACGTAAATACTTTAAATCCTGCCAAATACGAAAATCAACAAAACTGGGGCCTTGATGATCCTGCTTCGTTTCCTAATAACCAGGGTAACAATGCCTACAATGGTTATAAGACCAATACCAGTCCTTTACCAAACAAGTATGCGCAAAAACAAGACTCTGATTCCGATAGCCCGATCTCATTTGGGGATAACGCCTGGAGTACAGACTATAACGGATATAAGAATGCGAATACCTTCAATCCTACAACTAACAAAGAACAGCAAAGATCCTCGTAAGTATTAAAATGACAGAAAATACAAAGGATGCTTAAATGATTATAGTTTAACATTAAATTAATATTTTTTTAATTCTCAGGTTTGCACCGACGACCTCTCATTTTAATAATAAAGTCACACCGGGAAATAATTTAAACTACGCCGGTAGGCCAGTAGATATTAATAATCGTGGTTCATTTTATGCTGGTGTTGAAGATTCTAAGCTCTTGTCGCCTGACAATGATAAAAGAAGGAATCCGGCTGATGAATACTTATCAGAGTACGCAGATGAATTCAGCACAGATTATTCAACTACAACTGATAACGAATGGGTAAGATAATTTCACATCAAAAAAAAATACACAGATATTACTGGCACTTGAGGTATCAAATCTTAGGCCTCAAGGTTGGCAACGCATCTGCAATCCCCCTGGTGTTACAAGTGTCTACGGGCGGTGGTGATTTCTTACCATCAGGAGACCCACTTACTCGTTTTCCATCCAGTCGAATAAAAAATAAATGAAAATATTTAATTTACCTACTTAGTACTTTATACTGTTGACCTCTTGTACGATAAAGAATGCAAAACATAGCTTCATTCTATTAAAGTATTGTCATGTTTTTTTTTACTTTAATCTAACTAAAGTTTTGTCTCTATCTCACCTAGACAAAATGGAGATGAGGCAAAAGCAAAAGGCATAACTCACAGGTTCAGTAACTTAAATGCACTTCAGCTTTAAAGATTCCTAGGCAGTACAGATTTAGTGAAAAATGTTTTTCCACCGTTTTTTCTCGCAAAAGTTCATCTTCTTGCTTTCTCAACTTGCTTATACAGCGTGTATTTTTGACACTAGCTTGTGATATGTTATATAAATAACAAACCCTGGTGTTGCAGATGTTTATGGGCGGTGGTGATCTCTCACCATCAGGAGACCCACTTGCTCGTTTGCTATCTAGTCGAATAAAAAAAATATGCAAACAGACGGCCGAAAGTGACATTATTATAAACTGTGTGAAGATAGTTTTAAATTTTACTAACGTATTTTACAGACGACTACGGATGAGCCTTTGAACCGCATCGGTGCGCCGCCTGCAGTGGTCGCTTCCATTCTTGGATAAGTTCAAATTATATCTAGGTATTATACTAAACCTAATCAAAATACAAACTAATCCACAGTAAAGAAATATATAAAAAAAAGCTTGCTTAGTACCGTGTAGAAGTTGGTAACATTTCGTATAGTCTAGACACAAATTTAATATGTCTATTGATTTTGTAATAAATTTTGAAACACTGTCATGCTATTACATATTTGTTATTGTTTAATTAATAAAACTTAATTAAAAATAGCTCTAGCTCTTTCCCATTTTAGTCATCTTAATTCACACTTTTAAGTTATTGTTTAATATTCAGTGTGTATAGGTATTATTTAGATTCTTTTATCAATAAATATCGTTATTACTATTAAAAATATACCACATAAAAGTTAAGTAAGTATCACAAAAGTCGATTTTGTTAACTGACCTAACAGGAATCAAAACTTTTCTCTTCCAAGAAATAAGGCTACATACATATTCATTTTTGCTTTTCAGAGCAAAAATCTCAGACTTGCAAAAACTTTGAAGTAAAATTAAAGCCAAACTATTTTTCTTACTTCTAAGGGTACCTAATAGAACTACATTTTGACCTTTAAATGGATTAAATTTATTTAGTTAGTGCAGGTGGTAGGGCCTTGTGCAAGGTCTGACCGGATTGCGACCACCATCTTGCTCGCTAATCCTGCCGTGAAGCAGCAGTGCTTGCACTGTTGTGTTTCGGCGTGAAGAGTAAGACTGCCGATGAAATAACTGGCACTTGAGGTGTCCCATCTTAGGTCTCTAGGTTGGCAATACATTTGCAATACCCCTGGTGTTGCAGATGTTTATGAGCGGTGGTGATCTCTTACCATCACGAGACCCACTTGATCGTTTGCCATCAAATCGAATAAAAACAAAAAAAAAGTTCATAGATCACAACAAATTTTATATAGTAATGTAAGTAATGTAACTATCACAATATCAACACTGACAATTATATCAGGACCGAGGTTTGCCTTAAAAGACAATTGCACATTTTTGTATGGCTTATGTATTATTCAAATAACTTTATTTATGAGGGCGTCAAAAGTGGCTCTAAATGGTTCGGGTAACATTTCACACGGTGCTGCTCAGCTCGCCAGTTCTGTTAGCTTATACTTGGCTTGACACGCTGGGTCTTCGTGTGCGACTTCTAAAACTAAGTTATGCAGTTAAGTAGTTGTGTTAGTTATGCGGGGCAATGCCGCTGGGGTAATGGGTACGTTTGGGCCAAGTACGATGCGGACGGGTATTGAGTAGTTTTTAGTTTATTTTATGATTTATTACTTTTTTTTTAGTTTTTTTGATATTTTGTTTTTTTTTTCTTTATTAATTATTCATTTAGGTTTTAATTTAATTTATTTAATTTGTAATTTATTAGTTGTAAATTTTTGATTTTAATTGAGTAAATATATCTTGAAGATTAAATTATAAAAAAAAAAAATACAACCGAATTGATAACCTCCTCCTTTTTTTGAAGTCGGTTAAAAAGCAAAAGTTAGTTATTTATATTATTATTTAGTTAATATAGGTACCTTTTATAGGTATTATTATTGAATTTAGTTGGTTGTTTTGTTTATTTATTTATTTAAGTAAATATATTTAAAAATCATTTAAGTTGTAACTGTATTTGAAATGAATAAAATAAGAAATTCACATCTAATTATTGGATTTAATTTGACTTAATTATAAAAAAAACCAGTGCCATTGCGCAACTAAACAGCTGCAAGTCTTTTTTTTTTCTTCTCAAGACCAAAACAATAATGTCCTTACCTATGGATGCGTTACTAGTTAAAAAAAAATCATTCATTCATTCGGTCATTTTTTTAAAACTATTTTTTAAGATAATTATGATACAGATATATGCCTTACCATTTTCTTCATACATAAATTTCTCAGCACTTGTTTGCTAGAGTAAATAGTATCATTTATAATAAATTAGTATTTTTTAATTATTTTAATTATTGTTCTAGTAATAATATAGTATATTTTTTATCGAGAGACTAAAATAAGCCAATATATACCCGAGGTGGTTAGCCACCCGAGCTTTAGCGAGGGTGTCTATTTATCCGAGGGTTTATATTGGCTTTTAGTCTCGCGGTGAAAACTCTATTTTTCACTTTGATTCGAGAAAAAATAGTCAATTTAGTACAAATGATTTAACAAAAAATAAAAAAAAATCTTTCTAGATTTCGGCGGCAAAAGATTATCAATTATGTCTATTACTCTTTGGTCAACATCATAATTTTCACTATCACTTGATGACACTGTGGGAATAATCAATTTATTTTAATCGTTTACGATTTACGCTCTACAACAATTTCAAAGTTTTCACGGTAAGTATTTTTTTACATCCAGACACAGATACTACCAATACAGATACTAACAAAATAGCTGGCGAAATGGTCCGTACACAAACGGAAAAATAGAGTGGCGCCACCTTCTATGCGGAAAAAGCATAGAACTAAGACCACGTAGACTAAGAACGTAACATTTGCGTCATGAAAATGGTCCACACACAATATTATTTTTTGCAAGTAACTGGCTTTTTGAGTTTATCTAAGTCACTCGAAGTGAATTAAAAAATTAATTACTTTTACTCCCTAGGGACTAAAGTACTCACTTTACTCCCGCCTTGTAAGGCTGTATTGACTTACTTTTAGAGCATGAGAAGTGAAAATTAATTTTATTCAATCTTTTTTTTTTGTAGGTACTCATTAAAATTTTGTTTATTTAGTGGTCATTATCGGTGTTACCAATATGAAAAATGCTTCATAAATCGTAAAATTACTACCAAAAGTTAGTCTAAAATTAATTGAACCTGACAATTATTACTTACCTTTACAATCGTGCATTGGGCTTGGCATTTGTAACAATTTTTTTGTAAGTATTTGGTAAGTTTAGTATAAGATCTATTATAGTTATTTTTTATTTAGTAATTGTGAGTGCGGCTGTTACTTTTGATGAATGTTTGTAAATCGTAACTGTTATTATGTTACTAAAAAAAAGCTGAGCGACAAACTTTTGAGATAACTTTAAAACAAACTACTAAGTCAGTACTGGTAAAACAGACCAAAGAAATGTAAATTTTTATAAAAAACATTGAGCAAAGATGGGTTTACACTTTTGTGTAAGAACAGTTTATGTAGGCGTTATACATTTCTAAGCTTTTTTAACATAACATAGCATGATCATTAAAAATTCCTTGCATTGTTTTGTATGTCTCACGATACTTCTAGTTCTCTAAACTTAAACAATCATTTACCATGAAACCCGTGAAAACACGGGAAAAACCATGATTCTATAATATAGGTAAATCTTTATTAGAAAAATCGCCAAAAATCTATTATTAGGAATGCAAAAGTTTCATGATCAAAAATGCAAAAGTTTATTTGTAGGTATGTGTGTGTGTGTGTGTGTGTGTGTGTGTCTGCCTTTACGCTAAAATTAATGTCTAAGCTAAGTATGTGTGTGTATGTGTAATGTGTATTTTGTTTGATTGTATTTATAGTATCAGATCTTTTTTATTTGTTACAAGCTTTTGCCCGCGGCTTCGCCGGCGTGGATTTAGGCTATCGCGCGCTGTCCCCTCGGGAACTGTGAATTTTTCCGGGATAAAAAGTAGCCTATGTCACTCTCTGGTCCTAAACTATGTCTATGCCAAAAATCACGTCGATCTGTCGCTCCGTTTCAACGTGAAAGACGGTCGAACATACAAACAAACGAACACACATACTTTCGAATTTATAATTATTAGTATGGATTTCCTCCTAATGTGTTTTTCTGTGTATCGAATAATGTGTAAATAAATGTCTCTCTTCATATATCTCTCTCTCATGTTAAAGCCCAAAATTTTAGTCTCTAGGTCTAGGTACATAAGATTTTCCACGAGTGTTCTTCATCCAACGTAAACAAAATAGTGATGTAGTTATAAATAGGTCAAAGTTTCATAAATTCGCGAAATTTCAATTCAATTGGTTGCTCTAATATATTCGCAAGCAATGCCGCGGGTAAATCAAGGTTATTATTTTCATGACATGACCGTTATAAAATACATTGTGTATAACTTATAACGGCTTTTTTCGGGACTAAACACGCGCGTGCCTTCCATTAAAATCAGGTAGAGTAATTTATAATTGGAAATATTACTAAATTCCTATAGGAGTTCCCAAAAATGACACCAGCTTCTTTGTTTAAATTGTATGATATGAAGAACATCCGGACAAAATGCAATATCTGTGAGGTACTTAATAAAAAGTTGGTATGATAGATTAAGTAACTTTATTCATCATCAAAGAGTAGTATACCTACATTATTTAAGAATGAATGAACATTATCAATATTTATGACTCGTACTCAATATCAATATCAAACCTGTTAATGAAAAGTTTAGCTACGTCTCTCAGACTGTACAACCATACTGAATAAATCTTATAGCCGTACATATCAGTTTCATAGTAATACAAGCTACGGATGACCTTCGGCAATTTTCTTCTTCTTGATTTTAGAATCTGCTTGTGTAATTTCGTTAGATTGTATTCACCAGAGTCGGGTTCAATTGTTTTAGGAATAGTAAGCAGTACTGGTTTTCTTCCTCGAAACTCAACTTTGTGTCCTTGGCCATTAATTACATGAGGTTCATATGTGTGATTTTTAATCGAGTTGTATTCATCAGGTCCAGAAAGGATTGTCTTATTAATAGCAAGCAGTACCGGTTTGTTCTCACGAAACCAAACTTTTTGCCCTCGTCCATTTATCAGTTGGGGTCCAAGAATGCCATCTTCCGGTTGTCCAAGACATGTCATTACACTAAGTATGACGAAAATCAATATTGTCCCCATCTGCAAATGGATAGCCTAGAATTTACAAAGTACTTAAATGATTTATATCGCTAAAATAAAGTTTGTGTAAAAAATGTACTTGGTAAGTACAACATTTACATTGACTGTACTTTCTTGTTAATATTATTTATCATCATATAATTTATCGTCAACAAAAATCTACAAAAATCTGTATCAAGGGAAATAGCCGTGTAAGTAGATACTTATTAAGAATCGGCCCGGGCGTAAAATGAAATGTTTTTTTACTGAATTATTCAACCTGTAAGGTGTTATTTTGCAAAAAAAATGTTAAGTAGGTACTTATAGGTTTCCGAGAAAATTATGTATGTATGTATGTATGTATGTAAACTCTTTATTGTACAAAACAAGCAAAACACAATTGACAAAAAACAAAT
Source organism: Choristoneura rosaceana (assembly GCA_037349165.1). Taxonomy (NCBI): domain Eukaryota; kingdom Metazoa; phylum Arthropoda; class Insecta; order Lepidoptera; family Tortricidae; genus Choristoneura; species Choristoneura rosaceana. The sequence goes on from JAZBNJ010000019.1 coordinate 10,843,315, forward strand.
ATGTACAAAGGCGAACTTATCCCTTTAAGGGAAAAAATCCTCCTAATCCTTTAATTATAGAGAATAATTGAAAAAATGTGATATATTATGTAGGTACCTACTTAATTAATTAACACGCAAATACTCGTACTTTTTCCACTCAATTTGATCACTAGAAGTGGGTAAAATCCAATTTTGAAAGTATTGCAAAATTTGACCGTATTGAGCATAAAAACAAAAAAGTATTAAAAAATTGTCTTATTACCGATCAAATCGCAGGTTCCTAGTGAAGAACCGTAAAAATTACAAAATCGTAGACGCATAAACTGGCGACGTACTTAGATCAATTTTACAAGCATAACATCCATTATTTTTACAATGATCACTTTCAGATAACGTTTGATTGGCATCCATGTTCAGTTATCATTGAAAACTACACTTAATTAAAATGAGGATTATAAAGTATTTTTAGACATAACATGAAAAATCTTTAGACGGTAGTAGAATACGTGTCACCATAAAACAATATTGCCAAGATGGCAACTCTAGTAGTAAAACACTTTATTTGAAATAGTCCTAAGTACAATAGTAGATTGTACAACGTGAGCATAAAACGAGCCATTTTACCCGAGACGTTCATATAGCCACCCGAGCCGGTAAAATGGATTTAATGCTCGAGTTTACACTCTGCTTTTCACTTCGATTGCGAAAAGATGAAATAACAACAGTGTAAATAATTGTTCGCTTACTAACCTACCTCTTATTTTTCATGCATTGCTAATATAATTATAAATATTTAGCTTTACTGATCATATTTAGTTTTATTGATTTATTTGATTATTTTTTAGTTTTATAATAATAATAATAATAATAAATCGCCTCGTCGCCTCGTTTCGCCTTTGTACTCTTTTGATTTGTTGTTTTCTTTTTGTATTACTTTGTGTTTTATGTACAATAAAGTATTTACATACATACATACATACATAAATCGTTTATTGGGTAGTGACAATGAATAAATAACATGGTGTTTGAGCCCTTCTATTCATAAAAAATAATAAAATCGAACCGAAGTCAGAGACATGTCCACACTCTGCCACCCCGTCGCTGCAAATAAATAAATGAGTTAAATTTAATAATTAATTAATATTAGTATCATCATCATCATCAATAAATCGATCAAAACACCCCATAGACAGTAAAATTAACACAAGCATTGCAAACTCATTGCTAACTTAAAAGGAAAGTACTCTTACACCAGAAAAATTTCGGCCAATAATTTCCCTTTAACTGTATGTAATGGATCAATGTGGAGCAATTAGTGGAGCAATCTGTAGCAATTAGCAGTAATTAATTCGGCCACATTATGCCTAATTTACTTCGTATAATTAACACAATTCAATGTCGCCAACACGAATTGCTGAATATTCAGTGCGTAGGTATGAAAATTTAAGTTTTTTTGCACTTTATTTATTTTGTAGTAACTGCATCTCGTTTCGCCTCGTTCGCGGACAGAGCGAGCGGCAAATGAACGTGTGTGCGGGCGGCAGATGTAGAAATTGGTTCCTTAATCATGTTGGTCGTCTGCTTATTTAATGGGCCACTGTATTCAAAAGAAATTCAAATCACAAAATCACTTTTTTATTACATTCGAGTAAGTAAATAGTAAAATAGTAGTTTTCTGTATTAATAATCATTATTAAAATATGTACTTCTGTGTCTATATCCTAGCATCATATTATGCACTTTGGTCCTTCCTGTAAGCCTGCAAATTGTGAATTCTATGTATCAATAATTAAACAACAAATTATCAATGTCAATTGGTTGGTTCTTGCTACAAATGATCGCACCTAATTGCATCCAGATTTTTTTATTATTATTTATGATAATAAAAAAGCTTCTACCTGCCGTTGCCAATAAATAAAAATAATGAAACTATTTATTTCGCAAAATTTTAGTAAAATGTCATCCACAGTGAGAAATGGTTTTTCAAATTTCAACTAACACCTTAGTTGAAATTTGAAAAACCATTTCTCACTGTGGATGACATTTTACTAAAACTCGTGGATGAAAACAGTGCCAAGTGTCTTGGAACTTTTCCATACTAAATTATGCGTTGCCAAAAATGTATACTCTTGTTGTCCTTGCTGTATTTTTTATATTATTTGTCATAACATGTGATTTAAATTGACTGTAATCATATAATTTTAATTTCTCGTGTAAGTGCAACTTAAATAAAAGTAAGTAAGCAAGTATGTATATGGCAGAACACAGTGCAAGCGCTGCTGCCAAGCATAATGGATTAGCAAAGATGATTGTAGGACTAGCACAGATCCTCTCTCTTCAATATAAATTATTTAGACACTATCTTTCTAATAAATATACCTACATATAAGGTTAAGCCCTGGCATTCTACTTTATCCTTTTGTCCGTGTCTGCCAACTTGGCACGAAGAAACTTTAGGTAACTTTTAATACTTTCACTAGGTTTTTCCTTGTAGAAAGTAAGGGAAAACCCACTTTTTTGGCGTCTGGAGGAGAGCATTCTTATGGATTCGCCAAGAAAATATTTTAAGGCAGCACACAGGTAAAATATCCCTTTTTTGGGCTTACTTATATGACTTACGAGTATAACAATAATATATCTTCTTCGAAGACGCTACATTCTTGACAGAGTGGCCGTGGTCGCCAGTTGAGGATCAGTTATGAATCTTCATGACGACTTTCTTGTGAAAATAGTGTGGTCGTTTCGCCTTGCCTTTCACACTGCAGCTCTCTGCAGTGCTGGAATCCGAAGTTCGTAATTGGCAATACCTACCGAGCGCTGCGCTGTCCACTCTCGCATTAGGTTTCTTAGTCGCCTTTTCCGATATTCACCCGCAGGGTGATTTGGGCCCGTCTTATTTAAAACCAGACACAGCACATACATTACGCAGTCGTATATTATTCTTGTTTTTCTATAACAAGAACTGAAAGGTTTGGATTCCAGTTGTATTATAAAAAAAAAATATGGTACTTCATGTGTTGAACACTGACTTAATTTTTTAGCTCTACTTTAGCGTTCACAATAAGCGACGACCTGAGGCCGTATTGCCTAACGTTTCTGACGCTCACAATCGCAATCAAATGACAGATTTCGTATACAAAAACTGTCATTTGATTGCGATCACGAGCGTCAGAAACGTTAGGCAATACGGCCTCTGGTTAGATCGCGGAATGGCGTTGGATTCGGAAAGCACAAGACAAGTCTGCTTTAGTTATTATTGAGTGCAGAGCCTTGGGGGAGGCCTATGTCCAGCAGTGGAAGTCTTACAGCTGACATGATGATGTGATCGTTATAGTCACTTAGTACAACTAACGTTTAATGTATGTCAGTCTGTCAGTAAAACTAGGTATTTAGTAACCAATGTACCTCTACGATTACTTTTAAATTCACTGAGGAAATGCTATGTTTAAATGTATAGGTTACGGTATAATTTTGAAGTATTTTGTCAGACAACAACCATTAACAGGTGACTACCTGGCAGAGTTTTCTAGATGAATTACAACTTGTTGTGTTCCAGTATGGGGATAATATAGCCGGTGCAATTATTAACATAGAGGCATTCCACCTTAGTCCTCCTCAAAGTAGGCAGCAGCTATTTTGGCTAAGTACATCATGATAAGTAAGCTGAGGGTCTCAGTTTTTACTTTTCACCAGGTAAGCTGCGAGTTGTAATTATAAAAAATACCGTAGTGCGTCTCTAGTAGTTCATTGATTATCGTATTCACTGCCACTGACGCATATATGCGTTTTCGGAACTTCGCCCAGTGCCGCTGTCATAATTATTCATACATTTGTTTGAACGTCATGTCATGTATGTCGGTGGTGTCAGTCAAGTCAAGTCAGGTAGCAGTGACTGCGTTATGGACCTCTGCAAAATAGTCTGTAAATGAACACTTACTTTGCTAAGCAGTATCTTCGGATTAGTATTTGGCACTAAGAAACTTACCTAACGCACAGCGTATTACTATTCCGTGTTGTAATACAAAGTTCCGGTTGTTGCGAGCTATTATACCCTGTTTGCTACACAGTAATAAAACTGTACGCAAAGAGCGTACAAATTACATTGTAGGAGTTAGCGGGACCGATCCTTTATACCAAAACATGTTTGCGCCCATTTAATCCGAACGTTAGAGAATGTGATCTTTTATAATCCGTATCATAGTTTTTGATCATTCAAAAGTTCCTCCGTTGTAATATCGTATTAAAATAGTAGATATATGTCAAATCTTGTATAATAGGCATTTAACCAATGTTAACGAAAGTTATAACAAACTAAATGGGTTATCAAATTCTGTAATGTACATAAAGAGTATATTTTTCACGACAGCATTTCCTTTATCATCTTCATGGAACAAAGCCATTATAGTTAGTAAAATGATGATTTGATTATTGAACCTATTTATTATTAAAAAAAAAACAAGTCAGTTTAATTCACTAGGTATGTCACGTAATGACTATAAAAATAGTAATGTTTTGAACATAAGCCTACTATTTAGGTAGACATTGGGTAATAGACATAAAACATCTTAATCGTATGCAGCATTGGCCGCTTAAGAAGCAAAGTATTCGAGCTTGAATCACTATTCTTGCTAGACAATCATTAGCAACTATAGGTAAGCGAAATTCTCGGTACATAAAAGACACTCTTTGACGTAATCACTCAGTACTATATCCTTTATCCATTCATATGTCGATCACCTGGTGGTCAGGTGTAATTGGCTCAGTTTCAGCTTGGTCGGAGCTCGGTGCACGTCGCACGCGAGACGTACTTCTTCCACTCGCTATATATAAGAGGATCTTGCTAAATCGTCGCACATTCGAACCACAACCTGACCAGGAAGTCACCTCTTGATTTTGTCATCCATTCATCAACCAACATGTTCCTATCACTGGTGAGTAATTGTAATCGTATATGCAGATTTTTAACATGACCTAGAGTTCATTGCCGGAAAATACAAGATCACAATTAGTTGTTTATTAAAATTGTTTGTAACATAACACTGTGATTCCAATGGCCTCAGTATCGGGTGTCAAACACAATGTCGCAATGACTGGAGATTAGTGTGTGAATATTTAATCACGCAGGTACGCGAATGTCTTTAGTATTTCAAATCATTTGACCTTTGCCACGTCCTTAGTCCTAGTTTCGACAATTCAAGGTAATGTCAAAGTTCTCGCTTAGATAATAATTACAATTTTGTTAAGACTCTTATGTCCTAAAGATTTAGACTAACGAATTAATCACCTAAACATCACTATAAGGTCAAGTACCGGGCTGAAATCATTAGGTGAATTTCACTAAGGTCAAGTTCATTCAGGTAGAATTAACTTATGTATTTCACGTTTCGTAATTATTGTTATTCGCTAATAACCTTTTATTTTTGTTTTCAGATTGTGGCAGCGATGTTGGTGCCTATTTTTACAGCCAGTCCTGTCATCGATAGTCAGGCCAACCCACAAGTACTTCGGTATGAAATGGATACAGCGGACATGCCTAATTCCTATAATTTTTTGTGAGTATAGTACCTAAGCGGGAATAATATCATCCACCAACTAAATATTCTGTAAAGTTTATCGCATAGAGACTAACAGTCTGATCTTGTAATAGACACAATACTAACTTTTAGAAATGGACCTATTAATAATGTTTTTTTTCTGTTCCTTAGTGCTAATTTTGGTCGCTCCGTTACATGACTAAAACACTTAATTTTAATTCAGATTTCACCAAAACAATAAAAGTATGATAATGTGGAAAGAACATGAAATAGACAAAACATTGCAGAATAAAATGACAAATTCTTATGACTTATCTCATCTGCCATTTTCAATTTACGTGCTCATAAAACAAATCTTATGCGATAATAAACTTTAAACTATGATCGTCAAAGCTATTCATCAGCAGTATGCTTTTACGGCGGTGACGTTATTTTTTAGCATTTAAAAATAAAATTATCCATTCGAACTTATATTATTATAACTTCAAATTATCTCTTCTCGATGGGCTTGGTAATTTCAATTAATCAACCATCACACTAATGTTCTAATGTTCATCTATATATCTGTTTTTATTTCAAAATTGGTCCGTGAGATTTTGTTATTTATCCAAAGCTAGATTCAGTTTCATGAATATAATTTTTATCTTCAGAAATATTTTTCAGTTACGAAAATAGCATCTAATGCCGCTTGTTCCTCTTTACCATAATGCATTTTCAAAACTTTATTGATTGAACATTTATGTTCAAAATATTTCTTTGAAATGTTTGTTGTGGGGGGGGGGATTCTAAAAGGGTCAAAACTAGTGTGACGTACTTTATGGATGGTCCCTAGGTACCATTGTCATTGTCATTTGTGTTAGATGACCAGATGGCCTAGTGCTTAGAGAACCTGACTACGTAGCTTGAGCTTGATTGAAATTAACTTCCAAGATTTGAAACAAACAAATAACTATACTAGGTGAAGTTAAATAAAAGCTTGTACATAGATAATGAAGTCTTAGAAAAAAATCAATAAAAACGATCAAAGTATATGTTAGTTTGTTTGTAATCTTTACTGTACAAAAAAAATACAAAAATGATAGAAAAAAAGTGCTAAGTACAAAGGCGGACTCATCCATGAAGGGATCTCTGCCATGTAAATATAAGTTTAGATATTATATTATTAAAATTATGTTGATAATTTCTATCAATACATACAAAAGCCTTAACCTAGCTCCATGTGTCCTGTGGGTACATACAAATTACAGATTTTATTATCTTACGTAATATTAGAGTGGTTTTCTTTATGAAGCAGAATAAAAATTCTAACAAAAATAATGTGGATTATATTGTTTGTCCTTTTACGGCCTCCAAATCGTTCTCACGTGCTCGAGTGCAATCACATAACCCGATTACAGAAATACGTGACAGCAGCGTCGGAACTCGGCTCGCATTGTTTTTTGGCGAAAGCAAATATTTTACGAACCTGCCTTCCGCAAAGCAAGCGATCCATTTAATCGCCTTTCAAAATTACATTCAGAATTTCAAGAATTAATAGTATCTGAACCACTGCACTGGTAACTCGTAAAAAGTTCCGAAAATATTTCACAAAACGCTTCGAACAGTATTCCATGTCATTATCAGCGGAAAGAGTTTTTTTTTCTAAGAATTCGGCCTTTTGTCTGAAGCCTTCCATGTTTAGGTGTATTTTATACCTAGGCTGCTCTTATTTACTCTTAAACTAGCAATAATTCTCAAGTAAACTTAACCGTTATAATTTTCCTTGTAAATTTGATATACCTATTTACTACCATCTCGAATTTTTTAAGAAAAATTTCTAACTAACAGTTTAGGTTTTAAAGCCCTCGCTCTAAAACCAACGACGTCCGATTTTAATGAAAATTTGCATTTTAAAACTGAATATTTCGCAAACATGTCACTGAATCGAAAAATCGTCTTCACAACCCCGCAATCATAATTAAAAAACCTATCTAACGATACTGCATACTATAGTGTTGGATGAGAAAAAAATCACCAATGTGCCTAGACGTAAATCACTTTACGTCTAGGGAGGTACCAAAAAAAAATGTTTTTTGGTCATTTCGTCAGCTTTGATATGCTACATTTATTACATCCGTTCAAAATGACAGCTTCCTAGCACTGATAGTCTTTGAGCAAAGCCGCGGACGTCATGATTTTTTTGCCGGTTTGGCTACAGAACCCTAAAAACGAGAAAAATCATAGAGACTCAGCAACTAATAGTTTATCTGAGGTTTGAATCACGATTGGCGTGCAATCTGTACCAACTAGTTAATTTAATAAATTCTAGGTTCGTAAACATACTATATACACGGACGTTTGAATTGTGATCGTGATCTAACTCTTCTTGGTATTACGTACGTTAAAAATTTTATGCAATCATTATGATTTCCCTGGAAGTTATTGGCGTATAGTTAGAATATTTTATTATAAAAAGTTTCCACAATGATTCATAGCCTCGTGCCTACATCCTTCCTTTGGGAAGGACATAAGAAATAATTATATTGGACACTGATGGCCTTTGTTAAGTACAAAGTGAAAAACTAGTAGGAAAAGTCGGAGATTTTCCTCTATTTTTCATGAACATCTTAAGCTCTAAGCAGTATAATTTGAAAGCTCCAAAAATTATTTCAAAAAAGTACGTTTGGCCTTTGGCTAGGATAGTTCAAATAATATCTACCTTCTGCACCTCTGTTGAAAATCGCAAGACCTTGTTTACATTAATCCAATAAAATCATTCCAGTAGCGTTTTATTACGTTGTCATGACGCTAACCACGAGCAACTATTGGAACGATTTTACTGGAATAGTGTTAACATAGAGCCTAAGAACCTGCTTCATGCGAGAAGTGTAATTCCGATTTTAAATAACCTTTCAGAAGGTTTTGATAAATAAAAGCGATGATGAACAAGTACCAAGTTCTTCATCAATGAGACACATGTTTTTTAATTATCTTCAACAATTGAAAACCGTAGTTTAAAAGCAAGCTGGTTTTAGACCTACTATCAAAGCGAATTATTTACCTACTATCTATATAGTAGATTTGTTTGGTACCTCCGTCTGTACAATTCACTTCCTTTTTTTTACCTAATTAGCACCGACGGTCACACTATTTTATTCCAAATAAATAAGTGCATACTTATTACTGAATTATCATCAAATATTTTATGTGCATTAGTTGTATTTGTTTGCAAACTAAACATGATTTCGTAGTTAGCCGTGACTGAGAAAACATGACAAACGTGAATTGGTGGGATACCATTATGTATTGTTTGAATTTTTAATAACCTCCTAGTTAACGCGCAAATGTCTTAAAATTTTTGAGTACTTACTAAGGAGGACTTTTTGATTTAGTAGATGATTGGGTTCATTTGCTGAATAAGCCCTGTAAATAATCTTCTTCAGGATTGTTCCAATTATGGTTACCAATATTTTCTTACGTTGATAGACATTCAAAGTTTACTACGTCAAAGGCACACTATACAAACTACTTTTTTTTATTCGACTGTATGTCAAACGAGCAAGTGGATCTTCTGATGGTAAGAGATCACTACCACCCATAGACACCTGCAACACCAGGGGGATTGCAGATACGTTGCCAACCTAGAGGCTAAGATGGGATACCTCAAGTGCCAATAAACAAACATTCTGATGGAAAACCTTAAGAAAAATATTTTTAATGAAATTAAACATACCTACATCTTTCTGAAATATTCTGGAAAATCACTTTAATTAGAAATACATTTTATAAATATCCAAGAGCTAACCCAAGGTTAAAATAGTTTCAAAGTGTATGACACTGTCATCCATAATCCATGGTTAGTGATTTAATTTATTAATCTCCCTTATGTTAGCAAAATTACACTGTTTTAACACATTGATTGCCAGAACTGCTACATAGTGTCAATTCCTCAAATGTATATAAGCGCTTACATGACTTCCACTCAATGCTTTAAACGCATATAAATATTCATACTTCGTAGTTGCTACTCGTAAAAACAGCAACATTATGTGGGCTCGAAGAGTAGCTTTTGAGACTAAAAGCTACTATCGAGTCTAGGTACTGTACTGACCCCACACTTCGTGTATTAAACTTTGTGAATTTATTTTAATCATGAGTAACCTCTTTGGGAAAAATTTTTGTTTGAAAGTGGATAGCAAGAATGTCAAGGAAAAGAAAAAAAAAGGAAGGGGATTGGGTTGGCAAGTGTCATGGAAGGAAAGATGTGCTAACCAAAAATAAATAAAAATAAAATGTGAATTCTTTGATAACGCAATGAAAAGGCCTAGAAATCCATATATTAACTTAAAACCAATAATTAAAAATGGAGTACGGAGTTTACAAACGGTTTCAGTGAAAATTAAATAAAATCTAGTTTGACAGCCGTTGTATATTCGCATAGCGAGGTCGCTACGTATAGGATTTGAAACTCCGAACAAAACATAACACACGGAATTTTAAGCAATGGATTACTATGCCTTATTGTTGTGATAGAAGTGTAAATAGGTGTCCAATAGTGCAATGCTGTGTGTGCTACTGACGTGAGTTATTTACAATTGCTTTTGCCCTTTCATATTATGAGTTTCAGCGGACTGAGTGGCTACGGGGAGGATAGTGACAGTTGCTGTCATCATGACGAGAGGAGGAGGGACTGGTTGAAGACTATGAAGATACGCAAGCCTGGATTGATGGCGTGTAAGTTGAATTTGAATTGAATTAAATAAATGTGATTTTATTGAAATATAATAATTATGAAAACGAAAGACAAATTACTCGGGATTTAATGGAATAGTAAACATTGCTTATAATTAATTGCTCGAGCTTGCTCCGCGGTTAATACGCCCCAAAATACATAAAGCTTTGAATTGTGCGGTTCCTACAATAATATTTAATTTCATGCTGGCGCCGACGTCCAACGTGATGGAGATATCTTGGCTGGTTGTGTGGTGTGATGTGCAACGGGACGGGATTGGAATATTGGCGTGCGGTCCGAGTGCTGATGGCGGTTCCCGGATGTCCCTAGCTAAGTCCTTCCCTTATCCCAGTAGTTAACGATGTTACGACATAACAGCGTAGGAACAGTGAGGAGTATGGCGGGATCCTACCACTGTTATTGTACTCTGATTTGAGCTAATTATACAATTTGTAGATAGAAGTAAAGTACAGTTGGTCATAATTATATTATGATTTCCACGTAATCTGACATTTGTTGTCACAATTTTATAAATTTGAAAAACCGGCATTTAGACATAATGTCTATGACATTTTGATAGAATGTCTAATAAATTCAAACCGAGATGGAACCGCGACACTCCTGAGATCTCATTTCAAATCGGTCTTTGGTTTTATACGAACGTATACAATAATTTTATAAATAATTTATCCGTGTTCTAAATTTTAAACATTCAAAATATAAAGAATAAATAACACCAGTCTAAATTCAAAAGACCTAAATTTAAATATTTGAAATTTAGAAGTCAAATTCAAATGATCGAATTGATTCAAATACGGGTCATTACTGTTCTGTTCTGCTGGCGTTACGGAGTGTTACGAAGACATTGAATTGTTGAATATTTTTAACGAACATTATCTTCAATTGATTTAACTATATTACTATCGACGGTACTGAAGTTACCATCGGTGTGTGGATACTATAGCGAAGAACTAATATATTTGTGGCACAAATCTAAGACAGTGAGTAATACATTAGTAAAATTAAAATTGAATATCAAAACTGCTTATATATTATAACATGCTAGAAACTCCAAGGTTAATGGAAACGAGATATTAATAATTGACTTCAGCTTAATGTGTAATTGTTTATATTGCCTCAATGTTTCTTCCAAATTGCCCTGCGTATTTGGCCTAACTTTACAAATAAGCTATTTGGACCTAGAACCGGGGTGTATCACGGTCTCCACAGATACCTATACTAAACCAGATTACCTAATTTTGTCACCATTCTAATGATTTTAATAGAAATCCAGATAGCTCGGGAAGGATAGCTATACAATTCTATACTTACTATTGTATCCAGCTGGTGGAGCGAATGGAACTAGTGTGCCACAGATACGAGTACTAATCTAGCTGGCTGGGTATTAATGGTCGGTATTGCGCGCATGGATACTGTACAAAGTACCCTTACAGACTCCACAAACCATTATGATCGACGTTTCACAATGGAGTCTGTAGATTATTCAAAATTGTGTTTGGGGACCGAGGGTCTTCAAATACATGTGGTCACCAGGGGTCAATTCCACCTCTGGCCGCTGAACGTTGCATCCTCTTTGTCGGACTAACCACCCGGCAATACGGACTCTGTCCGATGGGGTTGTTTACTACTCACTTGGCAATAGGGCTAAAGTGGGGTTGCGGCTAAACAAGGTCTAACGACTAATAGTGGCGTTGGGAGTCCTTGTGGGGCATGTGGGGGGAAGGAGACTTTCTCTCTTGGTTGTGGACGCAAATTGTGGAACGCGTCGTAATAACACAAACATGACCCCGAGTTGTTCTTCCTGACGCTAGTCTGTTAGAGGATGGGGGGGGGGGAAGAGGAGACCGTAGGTGTATAGGATAGTCACTCAGGAAAAGGTTAGGGATTAACAAAGCCTGCCTCGGGAGTGACTATGATTTTGTTCTCCACTCATTCATTTGAAGACGAGGTACGCACGTGATTGACATACGACATTAATTCAATCCCCTCACGAGGTGCCGAGGCAGCCCGTGGGGGAGTGACCAGTACGGTGACGAGCTCCACAGGCCCGGGCGGGGAGGGGCCCGGCCTATACGGCATAAATCACCTCTTTTTATATTAATTAAGTGGAAATATAATCAAAAATAGATAGTAGCAATAATAATTTCTTATACTAAACGAAATAACTTTTGAGTTTCCTGTATGTATAACCAACGCTTTCTCAAAGAGGTAGTTACTCTATTAAATAGCCCTCTCACTCGGTTCGATCCTAGGTCTACTGTAAATTATTATACAACCTAGGGTCTCTACAAACAGACGATGGCCGTAATTATACTTAGATAAAAGTATATAAATAGAAATATAGTGTCTACCCCTATTGGGAACAGTACAGTACAAAACTAGGTAAATTTCTTGAAATGTATGAACAGGCACTATGCACTGATTGGCCTAAATTTTCTCATGTTAAAACGAAAAATCAAACGTTTTTAATGTATCTCGGTATTAACCTAGTATTTAACGTACAGAACTGAGCAGTCGTATTCCTTTTACAAACTTGATTATTTTTATTCATTCTCCTCAATGGCGGCCTTCAAGGCTTGGGCCAATGTCAGTTATATAAAGATAAATATATTCTTCTTCACGTAGCACGGTGATTGTAGTTTTTGCAACTTGATAGCAAAATTCCAAAAACCACGCGGAGACAACTTGCGCATTAAAAAATGTCAGACACGAGAGCGATATCGAATTTTGTGATCACTGTTCACTATTAAGGTTAATCGCCGCATAAAACACTATCAAAATTATACTTCAACTAGCCAAAGAAGCAGAAATACCAAAATTAGACATGTTCCACATCCGCCATTGTCGAATGCCACAAATCGAATCCCAACTTGATTCTTCGTACTGTACCATTATAGACTTTGACACTCGTTGAACGTAGATTTTGACATATGTCAATTACAAACAGCTTGTCTATGACGTGTTTAAGTTCTTTGTGGTAAGATCGTATTATTATTTTAATTATGATCTTGTTAGGGCAATGCACTTAGTAAAAAGATATGTTCAGGGCGAGGTAGGCAAAAGGATGTCCCGTTACACTTGGATTCCTTCGAAAAAAATATATCTTTATGTTGCAAATTAAACATACTCTTCCGGCGGCTGAGTTTTGCTTTCAATTAATATACGATTTATAAATAACTAGCTGCCTTTTCGTTTAGGTTGTCGCGTTTTTAAAGGAAATTTTTCACTTTTTCTTACAATTTTGTTAAGGTTTTCTTTCAAACCTTGTGACCTTATTTTGACACTTAAAAACGCAATAAAAAAAGATTTAGCCCAATAATGCAGTCGTTATGAAGTGATGCTCTTGCTGACACTCAGCAATAAGGTACATTATATTGATGTACCTGGGCGACCGAGCTTTGCTCGGGCTAAAACTCGTTAATAAGCATTTTCCCAGAGACAATAAGACCCAGCTAGATCGATTTTTCATCCCCAAAAACCCCTAAATACCATCATCATCGAAATCGTTGGAGCCTTTTCCGAGATTCAAATTATATTAATATACATACAGAATTGCTCGTTTAAATAGATAGTATTAGATAGATAGATACATCAACACTTTATTAAGAATTGTTATATCATCGTACCTGCAACTATAGTGAACCATAATTCAGATACGTCAGTTAATGTGTACAACATAGAGTTACCTAATCGTTGCTAATATAAAATGAAACATTGGATTCTCAAACTGCGATGGGAAATTAGACACAGATTCGTATTAAATGGTTTACTACATGTGACTCTACCCTCATAAAACCAAGTTATTTTACTTGTTCCACAAATATTTTGGTTTCCACGGGAAAAATAACTCCATTATTTACCTCTGTCTCACCAAAAAAACGTGTGCCACATTTCGTGAGTATTGGTTGCGATGTTGTCATAAAATCGAAACAAACATACTGTTTCGTCGTGTTTCTTTATTATTTTTTTTTGGGAAAGTACAGTCACAACAAGGGATTGTTGAGCCACTTCCCAACATTCGTGATTTTTGTGTTATGCTATTCGGGCTTAAGTATACATAAATGGCAATGTTTACTACTAGAATATAATGAATTTCGAGTTAGTCAATGGTAATATTTACTACCACTACATATTAATCGGCTAAATTATAAATAGGCACCTAGGGACAAGGTGGCTAAATGATCCCATGTGGTGATTGCGCATCTGAGAGTTAACTTTCTTAGGAGAAACAACTTAAATTACTGTATAGTAGGTAGATGTTGTAGGTTATACGACAGAGGTAGAGAGAAACTTGATTATTTTCTCCAGGGCAGAGCAAAAAACGTTTTATAAAACTCAAAGTAATCCTTTACTTCCTACATGACAGTCATTTAATTAAATATGAATCAAATCGTTTTGATACATGTCATGTAAAGTCATGTTACAATGGTACCATAAAAAGTAGAACAGACAACGGTGATGTAGGCAGGATAAAAGTGACAAAAACATGATCATCCGCCTCCAACAAGTTGAATGTCCGTTTCTGGGTCGCATACCTAAATAAACCTTTCATACAAAAACAATTGAAACGTGTATTAAATTTTTATCGAAGGTTTATGGTAAAGAAAAGCTTAAGAAAGTAAACTTTTGCATGCAAATAATACACATCCTACTGATATTATAAGAGAATGTTAATGATTCTGCGAGCGTGTCGTTATTCTTTAAAACGGCTGAATGGATTTGGATTTTTGGTATTTACAAGTAACAATGTTAACTACTTTTTATTCCGATATTTACCTATACTATACTAAAGATAAAATTCTAAAACCTTAACCGCTAACTGTAAGAGAAATATGGAATACCTTTTAAAGATTTTAGTACAAATAATGTAAATGAGGACCTGTATGCTATTTTTGAGTATTCCTAGTCTTAAATTCAGTAAAATACCTACCAATATCAATTCAACTGCCGATCCCAATGGATAGTTCCCACGGGTGCAGGCTGGTATATTAATAACACCGAGTCCTGTACTTACTAATAGTGAATGCCGTAATCTTATTAGTCATTTATTTTCGTTTGCGGATGCAAATTACGCATGACGCAGGATGCTTGCAGATAGAGCCAATATTGATAAAATGCATTTCTAAACATCTTACGATTCTATTTACATAAATCATATTACTCAAAAAGCCGTGATGGCCTAGTGGTTTGACCTATCGCCTCTCAAGCAGGGGGTCGTGGCTTCAAACCCCGGCTCGCACCTCTGAGTTTTTCGAAACTCATGAGCGGAATTATATTTGAAATTTACCACGAGCTTTGCGGTGAAGGAAAACATCGTGAGGAAACCTGCACAACCCGCGAAGCAATTCAATGGTGCGTGTGAAGTTCCCAACCCGCACTGGGCTCGCGTGGGAACTCTCATTCTGGGAGGAGACCTGTGCCCAGCAGTGGAACGTATATAGATACGACGATAGACGATATTACTTAAGCTCTAATGTGACATATTTTGATTAAATTAAAATGGTTCAACTCACGATTATAAGCTGGGAACGGCACGACTAGTTTCGATCTTTTCATAAATCATCATTAAATTTCAAGGTCTCCATTTTTGACATCGTTTCATGGTTCAAATCCAACAAAGGCCAATGAGATAATACTTGGTTATTTCGATTTGCTTTGATAACTTAATTAGTCAACCCAAGGACGTTGTTAATTACTCACAACACTAACATCATTTTTGGTAACAAATCTTCAGTACCTAATGTGTATATAACTTCTTATTATATTTTGGCTGTTATCGTGTATTCTTGTGCCAACCACGAAGACGCGAGAAAATTAGACATTAATGACATTGTAATAAGAACCACGGCACGAGTCATCGTGAATGACTCTACATTTACATCTCTAGCAGTTGTCTTTTACACTTTACTTCCTTTCTTCCACATCACTCGTAACGAAATAAAAAGCGAGTAACTAGCCCAAAACCGGTTTTATTTTTCGATGTCAATCCTTAGTAAAGTCAAGTGTAAAAATATGAACTCAGTCAAAGTTTCAGAAAAGTAACACAGGCTCTTATTTCGACACAATAAGGCCGTAGTAAAATATTTTCCAGTGGTTCGAATAGATACTTATTTTTGCACTTGACTACACTACTTATCTATAACAATTATTTGTTGCCTTTTCCAGTTATGATGCTAGTGACGGCTCATCACGAACTGAACGGGGGGCAATTCTAAACCCTGGAACCAAGGACGCCGCTCTGGATGTACTGGGTACCGTGCGCTGGTACGACAACAAAGGGCAACTCTACGAAATGTCGTATAAGGCTGGGAAAAGAGGCTACAGGACGATTATTAAAAAAGTACATGCGGAGTGAAGTTTTACTCGGGATAATGATGGGAACAAACAAGACTGGACATTATTGAATGCTATGTTGTGAAAATTTCAGGTTGAATTTGAATATGAGGTGTAATTTATTGATATCTTATTTATTAAATTATTTTACTACGTTCGAGTTGTTTTTTATTGTGACTAAATCACTGCAAAAATATTTAAATCAATATTGGGTCTCTAATGATCTTCAATTCTACGTCAAACATTATAAATTTAAAATAAATCCTACTAATATTATAAATGTAAAAGTTTGTGAGTAAGTGAGTATGTTTGTTACTTCTTCAGACTACAACGGCAGAACGGATTTGGATGAAATTTGGCAAAAAGTTTATAAATAGGATACAGTTTATATATAGGATTAAAACATAGGATACTTTTTATCCCAACATTCCCACGGAATAGGGATAACATCTCTAAATAACAACCGCTGGGCTCAGGGTCATGGAATTTGTTATGTACGCAGTTGGACGTCTAGAATAACACATAGGCTACTTTTTATCCTGATGTTTCCACGGGATAGGGATAAAATCTCGAACTAATAACCGCTGGGCTTAGAGTCATGAAATTTAGTATGTAGATAGCTGGACATCTGGAATAACACATAGGCTATTTTTTATCCCGATATTCCCACGGGATAGGAAAAAATCTTGAAATAACAACCGCTGGGCTTAGAGACATGAAATTTGCCATGGGTGTTTTAATTTAACTTCAATGAACACCGCGATGTAATTTTAAGGAATTCCCACGAGAATTTAATACAATCCCCGAATTTTAATTCAGCTGCTGTATCTAACTTGTAATAAAAAAATAAAAGCGTTACGATAGCATCGAACATTAAGATTACAATACAATACAAATTATGTTCTTTATTACACACCATAAATCAGTACAGAAAACTTATAATAAAATTACTTTTATTTTAAGATTGTTTGAAAATAATATTCAGTCTTCGTTTTCACGTAGTTATGATAGATACGCTAGTAAGATGTTTTCTCGTAAATAAAATAATAGTTCCGAGTGTATTAGGTAGTTGGACAGTTGCTAAATTGGCGACTACTGACATCAGGCATCCTTGGCCAGAGTAGACTAGACGGCATTGTAGTCCAATCAATAAACATTGGCTTTGTATAGAGGCTGTGGCAATAAATCAAACGTCCGTGCATTATTATAAATTAACCGTAAAACAGACAACCTATTGAAGTAAATAGGAAACAATATGTACATGGCTTAACAGAATAGGTACATTTAAAACTTGCACTACGATACACATTACTCTGTGGCGATAACGAATGAAACCTAGAATAAAAAATAAAAGCCACCTATACCATTAAAAATATTTTTATTTTTAAATAGTTTTTTCGTGATAAAGTCGTTCGTGAAAAAGTTTTCGTGAAAAAGTTTTTCGTGATTAAGTACTGACACGATTGACGATAGTCAAATATTTTTTGTCTTATCATATTGTTTAATCGAATAAATAAATAAATAAAATAAATAAATATCATGATTGTTAAGTAATTGTTGTTGTATAATGATTGTTTCATGTAATTAAAATTTTATAAAAAGTACTTTTTATAAAAATAATAAAATAACCTTAATCTATCCTATACAAACCAATTAAAGAAAAAATCATTTTCCGGAAACATTTTCAGTACACTCTATTTTTGTTCTGGAATGGGCTCCAAGTGTATCAGTTGGGTGTGCACATGTAAACCCTATTTTTTTTTTAATCAGTGTAGGCTTGCGTTTGGCCACAATCACGCCTGATGGAAAGCGAGGATGAGGCCTACGATGAAGCACGCATGTTTGATACTGTTCACAATAGTGCCGTAAGTATTTTAAAAATGAGTTAAGGACCCTTATTTTATTTTTTTCTAACAATTGTCGGAGAACAGACTAGGGATACAATTGGGAAAAATTACACCAAAGTATCATTTGACTAAATGTTATCATTTAACTTTAAAATATTCGATTCTACGAAGGGTAACTGTAACTGCGTTAAATACTTTGTTTACTGTTATTTTGTTATATATCTTGCACATGACTACGGATAAATTATTGTCAGGGTCTAACGCATTCTTGACTGGTCTAACAGGCACTCCGCGAGATTTCATAACTTGATTTGTGTTATCACCTCCGTACCACGCGTTTACACTTAGTCAATCGCTGTAACAATAGCAAACAAGCACTGTATATTTAAGAAAAATGTGGTCAATTTTGAATCAGTGTTCTTTCACTTCACATTCCGATCATCATGTTTGCTTTGGTAAGTCTGGAATTTCAAAATTATACAAAAAAAGTCCATAAAAATTTATCCTTAGCTAAATATTGGTTTAGAATACAAGATACAAGGCGTTATGTCTTCCTCTCTTACTTCCTTATTATTAATTCTTCAAATATTATTAAAGATAACTTCCTAATTCAAATTTATTGTTCTTTATTATTCCTAAATTTAATTGAGTATTTGCCAAATACATATTCATAATAGTATGTATTGAATTTTTAAGCTAACAATAATCTTAACAAAAATTCAATTATGTTACAGTGTTCTAAACAGGAAACTTATGTACAGTCACCTGCATTAATATTTCCGTAGAATAATATCTCACACGTCCTACTGGACCCAGAGATAGAATTGTATCAGATACGCACCCTTTTGTTGTGTCAGATATGGTGGTAGTGACATTACTTACCTAGTTCAAAACTGACATTAATTTAGAACTAACTTCATTAAAATGATTAGCACGAACCAGCTACTACTGAATGTAAGCGATGTGGACGCAAACTGATATTATGATTAATGCAATCAAAGGCCTATTTAAGGAATTAATTTATTATGAGGCTTATTTTTTATAATAATCGTTGCAGAAACTTGTGGTACTGGCTTTCGTAGCAGCAGCTTTGGCTGCTGAAGACGCGCCCAAGCCTGATGTGGAAGTCCTCACTGAGAAAGCTTTCGTCAGAGAAGATGGTTATAACTTTGCGTGAGTCTTGTTAATTATATTAAATATCTCAAATCTTTAAGAATGGAGCACATTCTTTTTTAATCGCCGTAAATTTATTTTTCCCTTTATTCGTGCAATTTATACTAAATGCTCTTATAATTGATCTAGTTTAATGGAAGAATCCTAGTTATGTCATAAATTATAATGTCTCAACGTCAACGTTGACAAAAATAAGCCTAGCAAGGAAGAAAGATAAAAAAGAAAAATAAAATTTCACTTATTAAAATATTTGTGCTTTGTTCTAATAAACTAAACTACGAACATATATGTAGCAGACTTTTAAACTGTGATTCTCAAATGATTGTTTTTCCAAACTCCAGGTACAAGCTGAGTGACGGTGTTTCTCGGCAAGAAGAAGGCGAACTGATCACTGTAGGAGACCATAAAGGCATCGGAGTTAAGGGTTCGTACTCCTACGCGGCCCCCGATGGCCAGGTCTACACCGTTACCTACACTGCTGACGATAAAGGATTTAACCCAGTTGTTCACGCAGCTCCAGCTGCAGGGCAATAAATTATTTTAATTGAATTTCATTTGTTTCTTTTCTATTTTTTAAAAACTGTATTCCGATTCTGTGAGCATTCTGTGGCATGGTGAAATGTTTCCTGGTATGAATATCTCCATTTTATTCTCCCTTTACCATCATCATCATCATCATGATCCCAATCTTAGTATATACGTCCCACAACTGGACACAGGCCTTCTTTCAGACGTTTCCACGTGGGTCAACTATTCTATCCACTATTCCTAAGTGAAAGGAAAAAACAGACATATTTACACGCTAAAAAATCTTTTAAAAAATAGTTACTACTCGGTCAGGAATAATTGATTCATTCAGGCGTTACTTACTTACAAAAAAACTGGTTCCCTGGTTTGGAATAAATCAAACTAAAATTGAAACTTTCATGAAATAAAGTGGCCAGATAAGTAACTTTTTGTAAAAGTTTTAATTGTTTACCAGAAAACTGCAGATTGTCGTTGTAGTTTGAATCTTTTTTTTTTTTTCAATCAAATGAAGAACACCAAAACTTTAAAACACATTTTTATCAACATCTCGAAAACCAGTGTAAATGTAACTGCAGTGTACCTGGTTTACATCATCATATTTATCGTTATTTTGACGACCGGATAGCCAAGTGGTTAATGAACCTGACTACGAAGCTTTAGGTCCCAGGTTCGATCCGCAGCCAGGGCAGATATTTGTATGAATAATACGAATGTTTGCTCTCGGGTCTTGGATGCTAATATGTATTTAAATAAGTATGCTTATCCGTGGCCCAGTATCGATAATACAAGCTTTGCTTAGTATGAGACTAGATTAATTGGTGTTAATTATCCCATGATATTAATAGTTAATTTGACATTATTAATATACCTACCTTGTCATTGAATATTGCTCAACGGAATGATTTTTAATCAGATTTTCATTAAACTAGGCTATGGGTGCGCAAATAATAACAACGAGAAAGTAAAACTAGGCTTTAGCAACAATTCACAAAAGTGGCTTTTTGCTTCAGGCTGTTTTTCTCTTTAAATTACAATTTGTTACAAAGTTAACAAATTAGGCGCATGAAATAGCAAATACGCTCTCAGGCCATATATCTGAGCCTGATGCGCCACTGGTAGTTAGTTCAAGCAATCGTTAAAATCGTGCTTATACCTATCAAAATGTGCATTCCATAATTAAAAGTGTGTACCTTACCTACCGAAATAACATTTGCTAATTTAACTTTTAAAGAGCTTTGACTACTGGGTGCAAGGGTTAAACGCATATACTTATTCGACACCGAGCGACTTGATTGGTTAGTAGTTAAGAGCAGGTTTTCGAGCTAGCGACCAAGATGCATGTGGCACTATATGGCATGGTCATTGATAGGTGTTTATATTCAGAATGCCACTCAAAAGTGATAAAAATCTGCGTATTGGTACAAAACTACAACTCACACTACCTATTTAAATTTCGTCTAATAAGTAAAATGAATGAGCTTTGATTTCCTACTACTCAATTCGCTGCACAATAGCACATTTTTTACTGATTTTGAATATATTCTCGTGTGATTTGATTTCACTAATTAGTCGAACGCATTCCAAAAATTCGTAAACTTTGTTTTTTTTTTGTTTTAACCTAAATTCTAACATCGCCAGTTCCTCAAATTCTATGAAACTGACATGCGTCATTGTCTTTTAGGAGTTGGACTTCAATCGTAGTTTGCACCCATCTCGTTTAAATATTATAACTAAAATGGTATTAATTTCTTCTTCATGTTAATTTCGGCTCCATTAATCCCTTTCTATTGACCACATCTCCATGGGTCATTCATAGACCATAGGCAAGAGAAAAATTTCCAAGACAAACATTTTAATTGTTATCTATCTACTTATTTTAATTAGAAAATGAGTTAATTCCACTATCCCACTAATATTATAAATACGAACGTTTGTAAGTCTATTTGTTTGTTACTTCATCACGTCTAAACCGTTAAACCGATTTAGATGAAATTCGGTATACAGATAGTTTGACTCCTAGAGAAGGACATAGAATAGTTTTTATCCAGGAAAATGAAGAATGGATAGGGACTGGGAGGTCACAGCTTTGGCGGAGACAAACTGATAAATTGACCGATGTCAATTTAATTAATATTTAATTCAAGATTTTTTTGTTGGCTCACTTGTTGATTTTTCTTTTATATGGTTACTAAAATAAAATTGGCAACTGTTCAACTCATAGGTAATTTAGAATACCGAATTACCTAACTAAATCCCGAATAAAAATAAACTTGCGAGGTCTATACCTAACCCACAGAGCCACTGCCACTAGTTATGAGCATATTATATAGAATCTATCTTCTGTATAATCTACCTACACTTTTTTTTTTTAAATACTATAAAATTAAAATAAATTCTTGGTAAAAAAATAAGAATATGAATTATCGGAAAGGCTCTGATTTTTTTATTAGGTACACTGTGCCGTAGCCGTAGCGAACCGTTTGCTTGCAGTCTGTTTAAAAAGTCGTTACAGATAAAACAACATATAAGATGTTAATAAATCTTTATTAAAGACATTGTCACGCACTGCGACTAGACGTACAAGGATACATTTCTTAAAAAATATTTGGTTACAGCGATACGGATGTTGTATTCTTAGAGCCTTATTTTATAGTGGTTAAGATTGGGGAGCGGGCTGGTCGTCACCAACGTGTTGGGTAGGTTGGTATCCGTTTTTGTCGGCGACGAAGGTAACCGAGACGTGTTGGCCATCAGGGGCGACGTATTTGTAACTGCCCTTAACAGATAGGCCCTGTTGGTCGGTGTCGTTCTTGTATTCTCCCTGCTCTTGCCTTTGCGTACCGTCGCTGGTCTCGAAGCTGAAAAAAAGTTAACAATTCGGTTAAAATTCTGTGAATCGGAAAAACATGTATCTGGTATATTTCAGCAGGTGGTTCCTTGATTTCGGCTAAAACCCTTGTAATTTTCTCTCAAGGCGTGACCAGATTTTAAATCAAAATTCCGATGAAATGTCTCTATAGGAGTTTCCAGTCAAACTGACACAATCATTACTCGTACTAAAATATTTAAAAAAATAGTTTTTGTAGGTAGCTGCCTACTTATTTATGATGTGTTCCACGAACAAAATGTTAATATTTATGAAGACTGATAAGTTAATAAGTTGTTTAAGCTTTGTATAATTGTAAATGGTGCAGAATTGCTTACTCAAAGTTGTATCCGTTGACATCGACTTCTGAATCTTGTTTGACAATCTGGACGGGTGCTCCTTGAGGCTTATCCTGGGGCACGGCAAACACGAAGGCAACGGCAGCCAGGGCGCAAATAGTCTACAAAAAATATTCATATAAAAACTTTTTGTATTTAAAAGAGCAAAGTTTGGAAACGGAAGGTTTATAATTATTACATCTATCAGAATTATAAGCGTAATTCTAAATTTAAAATTAGTAAAATTTGTGAGCTTTTTAAGCAAGAGATTTCTATTCTTTGTTGTCTTATTTTAAACACTTTTGTTCTTTGGAGTGACGAATGTTAAATTTAAATATTATTTTTTGTACAAAACGGATACTTGAGGTAAAAAAATCGAACTGTTTTTAGTGATACGACTTGTGTCTGTAAATTAAAACTAAATTTGCACTGTCTAAGATCACCGTTATCACATTATCACAATATTACCAAAGCACATTTGAGATAACTTACAATTTTCATCATTTTGAAGTTTTTTTTTGGGATTTTTTGGAGGTATGTGTTGATGGTTGGACGAGTCCCGAATGTCTACTGTTTGGAGTGACAACTTGAGCTATAAATATCCTCTCCATAGTATTGACAATGAGATGTTTCGAAGTTTCATTGGCAAGCCGAGGTGTTAATCACAATAATGCAAACAGTATGTTTAAGGTGATCCATGAAAACGTTACGAGGATTTGTCAATCGTGTAAATTGTTTACACTTGACGGACCATGCATCACTTAACCTACATCGCTTTGCATTTTTTTTTTAAGTTAGTAAAACGTATTGTTGGAAAGTAAAGTTTCAAAAACTTATCCCTCCCTCCTTCGCCTTCGCCTTTGTAACATGAACCTAGTTATCTCAAATTTTGTCAATTGTATTTGTTTCTTTTCTTTTGTACGATAAAAAGTTTACAAATAAAATTAAATAAGTAGGTACCTACTTGGTTACATACAACCACACTGCCCGTAATAGCTTAAACCCAAAGCATCCAAAAGTATGGAACAGTCTAAAAAGTTATCCATATGATTTTAATTCGATTACTCACTAGTCACTACAGACTATAGACTCCATTGTTATTCAGCCGGGTAATGTTGCTGGTGTAATGGTGACCTTTGAGTCGGGCAGGACTCTGGATGGGGATTAAATGGGCACGTATCTGAATATTAAAAATTTAAATATCACTAGGTACCTCTTTACTGGTTGGTTTATGATCTAAGATTTCATTGTAATTAGCCATATTGTACTGTTTGTACCCAAATAAACATTTAAACATCGATAGTTAAAATATCGACAGTCAAAATATCGAACCTAACCTAACCTATTTAACCCACTTTCGATATTTTTACCGTCAACCGTTTAACTTTAGATACCTATAATAATTTTCGATATTCAGATTACGTTCCCCATGGAATATATAAAAATTAATTTACGAGGTTTTTTTTGTATATTTTATAAGGTTTGACGAGGCTTGTTGCGACTTGCGGATGTATCAGTGTTATTTTTATATATTTTTTATTAATTTAACGAAGCATTTCACTATAGATTAAGTATGAGATATTGTTGTGGGTATAAGATTCAATTGGCCACCAGTATTATTTATTTCACTTGAGCTTTGTGACGACTTTTTTCAAAGAAGTCACGTTATTGCTTAAGGGCGACTTCAGACTATAAGTTTCTTCTACTTGTATAGGTACGGTAATTTTTGGTATTACGCACTACACGTGCGCTAGATTAAAACGAACGCGCGTGTACGCACTCATTTCGGCGTGTTAAACGTTCAAAGAAAACTAAAACGCATCTAAATGGTTACTACGAAACTCGAAACTCGAAGTTCGTATCGTGTGGCCCCTCTGACACTTATACTATTTAATACGAGAGCGAGACAGCACGACACGAACTTCGAGTTTTGTAGTAGCCCTGATGTATGTTCGTAGACGCGCTTCCAAAAACGAGCTTATGCGCGCGAATAAAACGTTAGTTTGTAACCGCCCTAAGATGACATGGCCGCGACTAAGTGGGGGGTCACGCTTTGAATAAAACAGCGATACATTCGACATTAAGCAGATTTACCAACTGACCGCAATGCAAGTAGCGAACTTATCACGGATTTTTTTCATTCTGGATACATCTATTCAGAATACATTCAGCCAAACTAACGCAACACATATTGATGTATTGAAACACCTTGTATTGCTAGTCGATTTATCCAAAACTTTACTAGACTATGGGAAGATCTATCATTTATTAAAGATTATAACGTATTAACAAAGTGCTTCATCTATTAATGAGTTAGAATTAGAGGACTAGCGTTGCTGTACTTCGTTTTGCCATTTTACTGGCTTATAAAAAGTAGTAAAGTATTAATTTTTAATTTATTTTTAGATAAAAGCTAAACTTGCAAGTGAAATGTCTGACGTCTAGCTGCTAGTTCATTTCAACCCTAAAAATACTCATTTTCCGAAGCCAAATTCATTATCCAATCTTGTAGTGTGAGGTATCGTTGGATAGTTCTTTTAAAACCACTAGGGGGTTGCTTAAACTGTTTCTCGATTTAGTGATGTTTTTGCGAAATATTTAACTTTAAAGTGCAAATTTTCATTAAAATCGAGCGTCCCCCCTCCTCTAAAGTCTAAAATTAGAAAAAACACAGTTTTTATGTCTGTTTATGTCAGAAAATAAATCAGAATGTGAAATCTGGAGTAAATCCTAAATCTGAAATAATCCCACGCGGCATACATTTTGCTTAGGCGCAGGGTTCAGCTAACACTAGATATTCATAGATACCTACAATTTTTTACGGAACCCTCAGTTTACGAGTTCGTCTCGCAATTTAACTTTTTTGTGCAATTTCAACTGACTGTGCTGGCACTGTCATTCAAATTGCATTATTATTATTGTTTATACCAAATTATAAATCAACCCAATCCAACCAAGCTTAAGTATTAAAAAATATGTTTCTCAGCTTCGCTTTGAACTATATATTATTATTGATCTACTCGTATGTATGTAACGTAATCTGTGATCTTGATTTCTATCTACCTTTGATTATTATATTGACACGAAACTTTGCTATTGCCAAGTCACAATTGTCAGGTTACATTATTATCCATCGTACCCTAGCCGGGTTTAAGCTTGTTAAAATAGTCTTAACCTATACTTTGACTAAGAATAAGTATCTAGAGTCTAATGATGGTTTACCATTACAGAGTGTTTAGTAGTTTTTTTGAACTATAATTATTACATGGTTACCATAAGGTCGAGGTAGTTTGACCAATTGGAGGGTTACTTTGGTCCATATAAAAGCACATAAAGAAAGGTCGAATAAAAACATAAAAACGTGATCGATCAATTAACACGAACCATATGGCAAAGAGACATACCTATTGACAAAGCAATCACATAAAACCAGGATTGAGTTACTCCCAAGGGCCAAACTTACCCTTCAGGGCCAAAGTACCCTAACCTTATGGTATATAAATATTATTGTTAGCAAGGTTTAACGTACGACATGCACTGTATTTTTTTTCTGTTAATGGCATTTTTAATTTCTTTAAGCATTAGTTAATAAATGAACATTAAATTTTGCCTGCCATATGTTGGAAAAATGTATTAAACCAAATTATTCAAAAAATACAGCACATTTTACGCGAGGCAAAGTAGGTAATTAAAAATAAAAAATAATTTGAATTTGACAAAAACGGTCCATGGGATGATTATTAGGATCGACCGGATGAGTTCCAGCCAAGTAAAGTTTTGAAATGGCTTAAAAAATTCAGCCTTTCCGCGGTTGGCTATTATGGTTGATTATTATGACTTATGTTCTTTTTTTCTTGAAATTAGACATAATAATAAATATAGATAAAAAGCTTAGTAAGAAAAAGTAAGCACTTTCCCTGACTTTCCTCGTGCTAGCTTCAGAAATATGCGACAGACATTTCAAACAGGTTTACAGGATATTCATTTTAAAGAATACAGAAATATTTACTTACCATTTCGTTCTTACTTACGCAAATCCTAAGTACTTGCGCACATGCGTATTTATTACGTAATAACCAGTATGTACCTATAAACAAAAGTTATGTAACCTACAGCGCAGTATCGCCCACTGTGCAATATGTCATTGTAACAGCATTTTCAATAAGATTCACAACAATATTAATGAACAAGAGATCAATTCATTGACGTTTATGTGTCAAAGTTCATTTGATTAGACCTATGTGCAAAATTTTTCATTAGGTATTTACAAAATTTCCTAATGACTTTGACATAGTTATAGTCACCATTAGATTATAGATAGAGAAGCTAAGGTGCTTAAAAAGCCTAAACACGAATTGCTTTAAATTATTTAGAATGTATTCAAAACTTCTGATCTTGTAAATCTCATGGTAAAAATGACCGAACTATTATATACAATTGCATATTGTTATCTCTATCCAGAGCAAAAATGAAGGCAGAATCAACCATAATGTCAAGAGTAACTTAAAATATTTTTTTGTTTTGCCTAGATGAATTTAAGGATAAAAAATCCTCTGTTATTATAAACTAGCGACCCGCCCCGACTTCGCACGGGTGCAATGCTGATACTATAAATATGATGATGGATGTTATTATACATACAAACCTTCCTCTTCAATCACTCTATCTATTAAATCGCATCAAAATCCGTTTTTTTAAAGATTTAAGCATACATAGGGATATAAGGACAGAGAAAGCGACTTTGTTTTATACTATGTAGTGATGATGCGAAAGTTTGTGAGTATGTGTGCGCGTGCGTGCGTGTTTGTGTTTGTTACTTCTTCACACTAAAACGGAGCGACTAACTAGACAGATTTCGGTACATACGAGTAGATAGCTGGACGTCTTGTGGCTGTGATTGGTGACTGGTGACACATAATTTACTATTTATTCTGATATTCCCACGGGATCACTTAAAAATTCCAAAATCAATCACTAAGTCCAGAAAAATTACATTTGGAACGGCGTTTAGTCGGCGTTTAGTATTTACACCGTAAACGAAGGCTCTCCAAGGAAATTTAATCAATTCAATTCGACTGTCAGATTTAATGGTTTAAGCGCGCAAAGCCGCAGGTAAAGACTAGTTGTACTTACATATTTTATCGTATTTGGATAATCTTAGTTATATCCATGTTGTCTTGATGCACTTCGTGCCTCACATCAAGCACTTCGGATTCACCTTTTAGATCATTTGATTAATCATCGGGAAGTATCGGCTTTAAACAAAAACAATGATAAAGGTTACTTCTTCTACATCGCCTTAGTATCCATACTAATATTATAAATGCGAAAGTGTGTTTGTATATTTGTCCGACTTTCACGTCGAAACAGAGCGACGGATCGACGTAATTTTTGGCATGGAGATGGTTTATGGGCCAGAGAGTGACATAGGCAACTTTGTATCCCGGAAAAATGCACAGTTCCCGAGGGAACGGAACCGAATGCGACGCGGGTGAAGCCGCGGGCAAAAGTACTTATATAATAAATTTATACCTATTCGTAGGTACAAGCAAATTCAATGCAGTTTTGGTATACCTACTCTTTAAAAATGTAGTCATAAATAGACATTGTCTAACTTTTCTAAGGATCTTTGTAGCATGTAGTGTTTATTTTTCATTTTTTTTTATTCGACTTGTCAAACGAGCAAGTGGGTCTCCTGATGGTAAGAGATCACCACCGCCCATAAACATCTGCAACACTAGGGGTATTATTGCAGATGCGTTGCCAACCTAGAGGCCTAAGACGGGATAGCTCAAGTGCCAGTAATTTCACCGGCTGTCTTACTCTCCACGCCGAAACACAACAGTGCGAGCACTGCTGCTTCACGGCAGGATTAGCGAGCAAGATGGTGGTAGCAATCCGGGCGGACCTTACACAAGGTCCTACCACCTGCAAAGTAGTCCTAACAAAGACGCCATGTAGTTTCGCTAAGTCTGCCTAAGACTTGTCTTAATGTTTATCCATTCGCGACCTAGCATAGAAACTGTCAATGCTATCCCACAGTATATAGTGCTGTTAGATAGAACTTTAAAAAAAGAATAACGAAATAAATAATCATAAAATAATTTTTTAGCCAACCCGCCCGCAATATATGTACCATCAGCCAAATATGTGGTCCACTACCTTAAAGTTGATAATCGTCTGCATGTCATAAAACAATAATGCCAATATACGTCTCTGTCAACTTGAAAGTTCGTTTTAGCGACATATTAATTTGATAGGAACTTGTTTAAATATTGATAGACACATATTTATATTGATATTATGCACATACTAGATTTGATTAAAACCTTAACATAATTCTCTCTTACTTGAATCTTAGACTATAAGGACTTAAGAGTCGATCAAAACTTAATAATGCATATTTTCCGCTTTTTTGTGCAATTTCAGTATAAATTCTCATAACTTTGACATGTATGATGACAATTATGATGTAGTTTTATACTGAATAAATAAATAATCTAATCTAATCTAATCTAATCATATTAATACGGAACCCTAACTAAGCGATTCCCAACACGCATATATAATCTAAAATTTAAAATTTGTTTTGTACTTTTTACTTAATTTGTAATTTAGAACAAAAGGTCAAAGTTATCTTTATCGTGTATCTGCGAAATATTAGTTTTAATATGATGTGATTTTTAATTGAACCTACATATTAACATCGTAAAATGTAAATGAAGTATTTTACATGGGGTACATTTACATATCTAATGTTACGTCAACATCTACTCAGGCGCTCATTTAACGAAAATTCGGTATAATCATTATTTTTATCTCTAACTATGAGAGAAACTATGAGAAGAGCTATATCAATGAAATTATGGACTTAGTGCTATTTGTAAACTACCGACATACCTACGTCTGAAGTGAAAAAAAAAATTGAAGGGTTCCTTAGATGCATGCAACCAGTGAGCTTCTAAATACGTTACGATAGAAACATATAATGTCATTGCATGCAACCGAGGTAGATTTTTTTTTATAAGCGTACCTACTACAATGTAGAATACATACCTATTAAAAATATTTATTTATTTACATTATCATCACCTATAATATTATGACAGGTCGTTTAGTATAAAATAGGTGATCAATAAAATATTATTATTTTTAATAGGTAATTTTTTAAGTCAATATTTAAACATTTAAAAGTTTAAATATCGTAAAAATTTACGAGTTGTATTCTAAAATTTGAACAAAAAATAATTACTTGGGGATATCGAAATAAACAGTTTTTCCTGTGAAGACGTCATTGTGGTAACTAGCCGGTTTCCACATGCAGAGTCAGATCGAGCGATATAGTTGTAGACGAAGAAGTCAAAAAATTCAAATCTTATTCTAAATTCTAAATGAACCAACATTTTTTGCCTTGGCATTACATTACCACAGTTACTTTTCTTAGGACGAACTCATCTGTGAATTATGCTGTGCATATTATTAAGTTCATAATGACATTGAAATGCCAAGATATAAATAATCTTCCCAACAAAAAACTCTAATCACATAAAGTTTTTTATATGAAGCCCTTGAACAAAGTGCCTCTACACTCATCAAGCCGCGGAATATTATTCTTTGCTATACAAATTATGTTTACAAACCATCAAATTAAAAAAAAGATAACATTCTACAAATTTTTATAATAACCATTTTTATTATGTAGATAGCTTAGTTCTTAGATATTTCAACGAACTATGGGACAGCGACAAACAAGATCTTCGCGGACAGAGTTGCGGGAAACAGCTAATTCTGAATTAAGCTATGAGTAAGTTAAACCGATAAACATTAACCACTAAAGGAATATACGTGAAGTTAAAAAAAAAAACGGGGTCAGAAGGTTCTCGAATGGCGTCCGCGGACCGGGAGACGAGCTGTCGTAGGCCTCCAACAAGATGGAGCGACGACCAGGGCCCAAGTACAAGTACAAGCTAATAATATTAGTTAATTTCAATACAAAATCGCTAACACTATTAGCTTGTATTTTATTATGCAATCGGGCTCTGGTTAAGATCGCGGGATCGCGGTGGATGCGGAAAGCACTTGACCGGTCTGAGTGGAGAGCCTTGGGATAGGCCTATATCCAGCAGTGGACGTCTTTCGGCTGACAAGATGACGATGATAAAAAAAAACACCTTAGTGATAGTACTTAAAACTTGTACAGTCAACGTCATAAAGAAGTAATCACTTTTGTACCTTGTCACTTTAACGTCAAGTTTGAAAAGCCGTGCGAAATTGTGTAACGACTGAAAGCGACAAGGTACAGAAATAATCACCTATTTATGACGTTGACTCTACGTAAAATTTTCTATTGTGACACGAAAATTTGCCATACTGTTTGGTATGGCGTTATGTGGGGTAGTGTAGGGGTGTGCTAATTTTTTAGTATCACAATCTTTTTGGTCTTCGCATCTTAAGTTTGTGATGTTTGCTTAAGCTGCTAATGCACAAAATAATAAATAAATGTACTTAGTAGGTAAATTTGGTCAAAATTAAGATTTGAAAAATCTTTAAATTCAGTAAGTAGTTCAACAGTACCTACGTGACACCGTTGTGGTCTTAAAATTTTTCAAGTAGTCAACGCAATTCAAATCAAATGCGTTGGCGGTGCTTAGCCTATCATGCGCA
This sequence comes from Choristoneura rosaceana, assembly GCA_037349165.1. Classification (NCBI taxonomy): domain Eukaryota; kingdom Metazoa; phylum Arthropoda; class Insecta; order Lepidoptera; family Tortricidae; genus Choristoneura; species Choristoneura rosaceana. Next base: position 10,875,312 of record JAZBNJ010000019.1, read on the forward strand.
TCAAGTGTGCATTCTGTTTGACAGTGGGCATTGCTGACCTATTCATTGTATGCCGTATGTTGCAACGAGACAACTCGGCAAGGAAGTTCAAGTCCATTCATTTCGTTTTAAAATCTGTTACCTAGGTATTAATATGAATTATACAGACATGCAATTAAAAAGTTCCACACGATTTATCTTTCATTAAAAATGCAGTCTCAGTTGATGCATAACAGGTATACTTACTTATATCTTTGAAAGAAGTTATAGATAGGAAAAAACTCATTCATGTGCTGATTTTAGGGGTGCAAATTCATGTATTTTTGGATGTTTGATTTCTTGTGCCATGAATCTACTGAAGATAATATTGATTTCAGTGAATCACAAATAAAGTAATTTAAAGCAAGAACGTGATTGAGTAAATCTATACCTGCAAAAGAAAAGAAGAAATTAAAGTTCATATGAACTACTTTTATAATTTCCTATAGATTTCGATTTCAAAGATTTAGAAATACTCGGTTTTATTTTTGAATTGAATGCGTAATTTAGCTACTTAGACCAGTGACTAACAGAAGTGGTTTTATGGCTAGAATAGGTAGGTAGGTATACATAATAAGTTGTGCTAGTTGGTGTACATATAAATGTGCAAAGATGTTCATGTTATATTATTCGTGATCATGACCGGAGTGCCATACCGACTGATTGTAAATCTATAGATAAACTCGTTTAGTCTAGTGATATTCCTCTAGTTGTCCTTGACTGTACAATATTTGTTGGGCATTTGAATTGATAATAATCTAATTCACTTAAATATATTCATGCAGGTAATTAGCTGTGAATTCCACTCCTGATTTTCCTAGCGACAACGATACCGCTGAAATAAATTAAAATACATTTTTTCAGGGCTTGATGCACCTCAGTTTTTCGGAATACAAGTGAGAAAAAACACTTACAAAATAATCGGTGAAAGAAAACATATTAAATTAAAGTTAATTCGGATAACTCATGTCTTAAGTCGAGTTTAGTTTGACACGTTTCGGGCTGATTCGTAGCTCTTCCCCTAGGAACTAACCTCTATTTAAGATTAATTTGAAATCTGTACGAAACCCAATAGATAGTATTAGTAATGTTGATGACGAGGTTTACGCCTGCTGACTCCTGAAACCTCAAATAAATATTCCAGAGAATCTTATAAGTCGACATCTTGATATAAATATAAAAGAGTAACAACATGTAAAAGAGAGACAGACAACGCAAAACAAATACACAGGATCATACGCTATACGGTTTGACAAACATATTATAGGTCATCATAAAGGCACACTAACAAGAGATTTTTGCAATTTACTCGGGATGGAGAGCCAAGCAGTTTTTTTATCTGCCACAGGAGCGAAATGTTTCATTTTTAAAGTTTTTATTTAACTTGCAATGTACGAGTATCTTGTGTCTACATGTATGTGCGGGTCAAATCTTGCAAGTTAAATTTGACCCACTTCTAGTAGTCAAATTGTCGTGAAATTTAGCATACTTACGTACATTGCGTGACACTACAATATTCTCGCAGTGACATTCTGGTAGTCCGGCTAAGATCGTCTCCGCAGGACGGAACTCTTCAACGGTTAATGGCAACGACTTGAAATTTGGAATTGCAAATGTAGTTTAGGTGACAAGTACAGTCAACAAAAAGTACAGACAACAAAAAGCTTTTATTAAAAATCAAATTTGTACCAAAAGCTTGTTATTTTTGTATATACCACTTCTTCATTATTTTCCTTGCATTATGTAATGCTAAATATAATTTCGCAATTTCTTTTCACACCATAATAATGTCGATAATCAGTTGACAGAATTTTGCAAACGATTGTAGCTGTGTGCCCATTACAATGATTATGAAGACTCTAAACGAGACCATTGTGTTCTAGCTCACGTTCTGTTTCCCAATTCGTTTGTCACTAATTCTATGTGTTCAGGTCTTTTAATACCTAGTTAAGTCTAATAAAGAAGATTAGCAACCTCCATTTAATTAGGTAGAAATTGTTGACATAATTGTACCGTAGATAGAATGAAGTCAGGAATGTTTGTAGATATTTTTTATTCGACTGGATAGCAAACGAGTAAGTAGGTCTCCTGATGGTAAGAGATCACCACCGCCCATAAACATCTACAGCACCAGGGGTATTGCAGATGCGTTGCTAATCTAAAGGCCTAAGATGGGATACCTCAAGTGCCAGTAATTTCACCGGCTGCCTTACTCTCAACGCCGAAACACAACAGTGTAAGCACTGTTGCTTCACGGCAGGATTAGCAAGCAAAATAGTGATAGCAATCCGGGCGGACCTTACACAAGGTCCTACCACCTTGCAACTGCAAAATGCCATCAAATTCTACTGATTTACGTGGTGTATGGTAAAATTTGGCTATATCAAACATCAGAGCTCTTAGATCGTTGATATGTTGACAATCAAGCACCTCCGTCAGTGTATAGTATTGAATAAAAAAAAACACACACAAAAAACTAGGTATGGAGATCTTACTAATATTACAAAAAGTTTGTGGTTGTTGATGTATGTTTCTTCCTATTTCATGGTAAAATAAAATAAAAAGATTTAAATTTGGCATGTTGTTGGTTATGAAATTAACTTGAACGAACTAATTCTGCAAACGAAGCGAAGGTGCGCAACAACAGGACATTTTTTGCATAAATAAATAAGCTCCTACTGTTGTTAATCACGACTATAATAAAAAAAAAAACATTTTAAATTAAATATACGTGAGGAATGATCAGTAATATTATAAGATCACACAAATTTTGTAAATCTACATAAATAATTGCGTCTGATTATGTACGAGTACTGACATTAACTTTGAAACCATGAAATCTACAAAAGAAATCAAAATGTTGGATTCATGCTCCCGTACCTACTTCGTTATTTAATCCAACAAGTAACTTTATTTACTTTACTTGAAGAATCGATATATATCTATTGTGTGCCATGAAGGACAAGAAAACTGTGAAAAATCAAGAGAAGAAGACATCCCAATTCGTAATTTAGGGCTTTGCTTTGTTTGGGACTAGGTCAATTGGTGTCAAGTGTACCATGATATTTATTTATTTTATTTATTTATTCTTCAATTGTTATGGATCTTTTTCAATTGTTTCGAGTAGGTATAACTATTTGGATCATTTCAGCGTAGCATTCTAATAAAAATGCTAATGTAACAGACAAGTGACATTTTTTTTTAGAAATGTTAAGGTCCGAAGTTTTCCAAAAATGTGGGGTCTCAGCGGAGAGCGAAGCGTACCGACCCATCCCACTTGACGTCACGTCCGCCTGCAGGCTTGCATCTCAGAATATATATAAAATGAACGATCTCACACTAGCTACTCATTCGTTAGTTTGTGCTCAACCCGAATACAAAGCAACATGATTAAATACGTGAGTAATGTTATTCTCAATTTTTAATTCTAAAGGTCACGTTCATATTTGTGTTTACTTTTAAATGTATAATTACTGTTTACCTATTGCAAAAGTGTGTCGTGACTCTTGGATGACGTTATGAGCTAAGAAGCAACAAACTTACAAATGATTTGTGGATGTTTGTTTGGCTTAGCCTTGAAAGACATAGTTACTAAATATTAATACATAGAAAATAAAACTTACTAGCGTACTTTTTGCTGCCTAAAAAGTCTGACTGTAACATGCGAAATAGCTGAACCGATTTTGATGCTTAGGGTTTTGAAAGAAAATTACTTAATCACTCCAGAGATTAAATTTATACAATGTGTTATTTTTGATTTCCGTTAACTTTAACAGAAAATTTAACAAGTCAAGGGATGCAGTTTTTTTTTCGACACACTACTGGCCCAGTTCTTGCGGTTTAAAAAATCATCAAGACTTAAAATAGTTAATTATACGCAGTAAAACAGTACAAAGAGGTTCTTAATTTGTAAAGTTTTATTTAAAGCATACATTTTTTTTTTATTCGACTGGAAGGCAAACGAACAAGTGGGTGTCCTGGTGGTAAGAGATCACCACCGCCCATAAACATCTAAAAAAATGAATAAAGATTTATGATTAATTATTGATGATTAATGATTGATCAATGTTAAAAAGTGATTTTTTTATGTTTCTCTAATGTATCAATCACGTCAAAGTCATTCGTCAAGTTTGCGAATTCAACAATGAATGCGAGCATGGTATTACACCTGAAAACGAATCCTAATAAATAATAAAAAAGCCGAGTTTATTAAAAGGTAATCGCGCTGGTAATCGCGTTCTTTTGATTTGGCAAAAAAAGATAGGAGCTGTCTGTCGTAATTAACGGAGATCAAGAAAAACACGTTGTATAGTCAAAGATAAGAAGATAAAATCGACGTGTAATATAATAAAATCGTACACGGTAGTAAAAACAGGAAAACATTAAAGCAGTCGCAAAAAATATTTAACCATGCCTTTCATTGCCATTAATATTAAGTAAGTCTGAATTTGACACGACATTTGCCTCTAATATATAGAATAACTTCTAAGTTCTAGTTAGAATACTTACTTATTATTATTTTTTAGGTTGGTGGATTCACCTTAAAAAATAATTACTAACAACAACAATGACTGTAAAGTAATTATACCTAAATATTTATAATATAAGAAAAAACATTTTTTTTATTCACAGCACAACAAAAAAATACCTACCCAAAATTATTTTTTGATAACTGCACTCGCTTTAAGCTATTTTAAGCTGATAAATACTTGATTTGAAATGAACAATTACGTAAACAAAAACTAATAAAAGCGGATTATTCGATCGAGTCATTCTCAAATTTAAATGCGGTTTTGGGGGATTATTATATACTTAAACATGCAAAACATGCAAATATCATACGTCACTTCACATGATGTGATTTTATTTTGCCTCATCATCCCACCCTATATACGTCCCACTGCTGGGCACAGGCCTCCTCTCAGAAAGAGAGGGCTTGGGCCATAGTTCCCACGCGGGCCAAGTGCGCAGTGGTTATTTTGTCTATTATGTATCAAAAGAAACTATCTTCTATCTTAACTTCTCCATCTAATTTTGGCAGGTGACTGTTCTTTGCGTGCTAGCCGCCGTGTGCGCCGCAGCCCCCCAACAAAACCCTCAGGATGTGGCGATCGTGAGATTTGACAGCGACGTTCGGCAGGATGGATATGAGTTTGCGTTAGTGCTTACCTTATGTTCACCGTATACCTAATAATAAAAAAGGGTCGGATAACCCCCATCATTTTAATAATCTTTCATCCATCAAAGTTCGACAACCTAAATACAAAGCTCCAGGTTTTGGCTGATACGTTTGAAGGGTTGGGATACTATTGCCATTGTCTGATTGTTCATAAAATCATCAAATCCTGATCAGACTACCATCAATATCCTGAGCCTAAAAGTTAAATCTGGACTAAGTATTTGTGTATTTTTAATTTATTTTTATGCTCATTACTAACGACGAATCACGTATTTTTTGTAATTCTACAAGGTAATCTGAGATAGTATTTCATTTCATTTATCTTATAATTGTTAACTATATATTTTACTAGATGGTTGGATTAGTTTTACCAAACACCCCCGTGGAAGTATTTATTCAAAATTTTGATTTAAAATAACTTTCAAATGGCGAACACTTTGGACCTGTTTTGGACATCGAGTGTCCAGTCAAACTGACCCAACTATTTTATGAAATATACGGAATTTCGTTAAAAGCACTGTATGATTGTATAAAACACAATTTTTCAACAAATACGCTGTATTTAGGCTGTATTATCGCTTTCACCCTCTCTCTTTATTTTCGTTCTATATTGTTTTACAGAAAGTGAGCTGAAAGCTGGTCGCATTTTTAAAATTCACCCTTTACAATCTAAATGCTTTTTTTTCAGGTATGAGACCAGTGATGGCACTTCCCGCCAGGAATCCGGGAAGGTAGACAACCCTGAATCCGAGAACGCGGCACTTACTGTCACTGGCGAATACTCATATGTCGCCCCCGACGGCAAAACCTACAAAGTGGTCTTCACCGCTGGCCCCAACGGTTTCCAACCCAAGACTTCCCTTGGAGCGAAAAAATAAGCCACAACAGCACTGAGTAACTGGACAAGCGCTGACCTTTGTAAATACTCTTCCAACCCTACGGTCGTTACCAGTTTCAAAGCCTTGTATTAACTTGCGCAACTTTTAATAATGATGTTTCTTGGAAGCAGCTTGTTGTTATACCAGTAAACGTTAGATCTCATCTAATTCTCTCAGAGCAATAAGAATGGGGAAACGCTGGTTCTAAATTCTTGTGCCATAAGAATAACCATCTTTTGTACCTTTTTAATTTTGTACATATGCTTTTTGAGCAGTGAAAATAAAACGTGTTTTCTTAATTTTGTACTTGTTTTACTATTAAGTACTTATTTTCTATTGAACAACCTTTTACCTTTCACCTCCGCTATCAAGAGATTTGGTTCATTAATTATGGTCCTTCATAAAGTTTAGTGATACCTAGATTAAATTAACTATACTGTTTATCGATACTTGCTTTGTGGATATTTAATTTATATAAACATTGTAATCCTTTTAAGTTTTGTTCTTCAATAATACCTCATTTGTAATTCTGATTACAATATTTACACGCGCTTTAAATTTCATTTAGGTAATGTCTCCTTTGACTTTTTCATTTTCATAGTAAAGATGTTGCGTAACCTGTATTTTTATAAAATAAATGCATTTTTTTTCAAACTGAGATGAATTGAAACCAATCGTATTTGCAACTTGATTGGACTTTAACCTTCACGACGCCTAAAAGTTTCCAATAAGTTTTTTTTCCAAACTACGCAATCCAGCCAATTAACTAAAGATGTACACAAAAAGTTTGAGTAAACACAATTATAATAATAGTTTGTTAATTATTGCATTAATAAGCAATATTCAAGGCGGTCCGGTGTGGTTCAGATCCAATGCGGATTGAAACAAAAATAAGCGTGACTGAACTCTGTTTATCCAAATGTCGAAAAAAAAAATTACCTAATAAATATTTTTTTTTCGACATTTGGATAAACAGAGTTCAGTCTAGAGCTGAGACGTAAAATGACTTGCTTTTGCTGTCACTAATTTTTTAACTTATATAATCTTCACTTATTGTCATGGTCAGTGTGCCAACTCTTAATTCAATGTAATAAAATAGGAACAAACATCTCTAAAAACATAGCCTACAAATTAAAAGAGCAGAAATAGTGTGATTTCAAACTGATGTCCTTTATATATTTATTTCTTAAATACTGGCTAAATATTGCGCTGCGCACCCAAATTAGGCTAATAAAATAATAATAAAAAACTAAAATCAAAATCAATGTCAACTGACCACAAACACCTACATTGTCACCAATTCCTATGTAGTAGACAGCTTGAGCTTGGAAATGATTAAGATGTATATATTTTCACAAAAAGATGCCAAATTCGGATTATCTGTCAGATGGAACACATGCCAATCGCGAGAATTCGCACAAAATGGCGGCACCATTTTTATGTTATTTAAAGATGGCAGGTGCCAGCCAACTAAAGGGTCAGGTGCGTAGTGGCAAAACACTGCTCTTAACTGTTATGAATTGAAAAAGATGAGACTACCATTCTTCAATGAACCTATAATGACCTTTCAGTTTGGTCCTCTGCTACCACACTTTCGCTTTTGTGACAGTGGAGCAACAAGCTAAAATCACAATCCACACATAATTATATTGTGCTAAAATGCTAAAGATTGGTCATTAATAAAGGACTTCCGCAAAATAACGCTTGAATCAAGCAACGACCCACGTTCTTCCAAAAAAACCTGTTGTTTATCTTTTTTTTCATGACCTAGTCCCAAACTATGCAGTGTCTATGGATACTTAGGCATTGGATGATTATACTAATCTACATGAAAACATACTTAAATACATATTAAATATGCAATATTCGAGTACAAAAAAATCGTATTTTTCATACAAATACATCTGTCCCGCCCAAGAGCGGAACCTCGAGCTCCATAGTCAGTTTCTCTAAGCACCAAGCCATCCGATTGTCAATGTTATCGCTGATGTTGATAGTTCTGCAAATAGTAGCAAGGATGTTTGTTTGTACTATGTACTAACCAGTCAGCCTTTAGCTTTATTAACACTGTATTAGGTTTGTAAGTAATGACAAATAAATTATATTCTGACGAGCAAAAACTTAAATAATTGAAACTCACGAGGATGATCACGCATCGTTCTAAACAAAGTAATTTTGTAATAATAATCCTTTTTGATTACCTATTTCCTTATTTGGAAATCTCAGACCATAAAAAAAAATAAAAAAAAAAAGGTATGTTACGGTATAGATTAATTGTTGTGTATGCATACACGTGTTAAGTGGTAGTATTGTAAATATTTAAATTTAACTAACTGTTGTCAATATCTTCGTATGCGTCCCGTGAAAACTTTACACTTTCCTGGGATAAAATATAGGTACTCCATTTTACTTGCTAATTTTATTATGTAGCCTTCTAAAAAAATTAAGTTTTTTTTAAACTTAGTTGAGTGGTTTTTGAGTTTATTCATTACAAACAAAAATAACCCGCAGTCTAATTTTTTTCTCTATAATATTACTAGCTTTTGCCGGCGACTTCGCCTGCGTGAAAACTCGGTTGTCACGCGCTATTTCCTCGGGAACTGAGCAATTTTCCGGGATAAAAAGTAGCCTATGTCACTTTCGTAAACTATCTCTATGCCAAAAATCACGTCGATCCGTTACTCCGTTTTCACGTGAAAGACGGACAAACATACGAACAATTATAAAAACAACCAAACACACACACTTTCACATTTATAATATTAGTATGGATTGTTGATGAAAAACTCAATTAAATACCTCGAAATTTCAGCCGCGGTACGAACGTGGTCATGGGTAGACCAGGCTACTCATAAAATCTCTATAGTTTAAATTTTTTATTTTTTAGCCTAAGAGTTTAAATTAAATACTCAGCAGGAACGTACGGCCAGCAATAAAAGTTGTTTCACGCTCTAAGTAAGCATACATAATTCTCTTTAGAAATTTCACTCTACAAGTGTGAGACGCATGTTTCGTAAACGAAGCTAAATGGCAAAGCACACGTGACGTCGGTCGCTAAGATACATCTCTCGCAAGTTAGTAATGTATCTAAGTAAGAAGCCAGATTTATAACGCTACTAATTTAATAAACTAACTGTTGCCCGGAACTTTGTAGGTATGGGAAGAATTCGTTTAACGATACCACGGGAACTGTGAAATTTTTTGAGATACCTAATCTTTATCCTGTCCCTCCAGCAGTAAAACTATTTGAATATCAAAATTTCATCTGAATCAGTATTGACCATTTGCATGATTGAATACATAACAAAATCTTCACAAAATTTCTCTTTTGAAATATTAGCAGGATGAAAAAAAATGTAAGCGCATGTGCGTGCCCACAGCAAGGCACCCACCCGAATTCGGCGCTTGATCCCTTCTTCCTGTTTGTTTTTCTCCAGGAACAATTTTTGTCCAAGGTTATACTCACTCTCTCTAAAGCGCGCGTTTGACGCGGTACATTTTCAACAAGTCATTGTATGGAAACATTTTGATGATGATATACGAGTAGCTACTTAATAGATAATAGCTCTGATGTATTTTGATCATTTATTGAATCAGGCGTTACTTTGCGACGGTCTATATCAATGAACTGAAACAATTACTTTGCTTCCCCGCGACCTTATGATAGCTACGTTTATGCAAGAAATGTGTGTTCATGGATTCTTCCACACTTTAAGAACACACACAAATCACAAAAACCCATCTATCACCCTCAACACGCTACACTAACTCATTTCGAACTCAACCAGAGCTCATCTTCAATGCAACACAATCGTTCACCATGCTACCAGACTCAATCATCAGTCTAACATCTGGTAACATTTCTTGCATAAACGTAGCTATCATAAGGTCGCGGGAGGGCAAAGTAATTGTTTCAGTTCATTCGTCTTTTGAATCATCACCATTGTCTTGGCCTATATAATATCTCCCACTATAGGGCGCATGCCTCTTCTCAGAATGAGAGGGCCAGGAAGGGCGAGCCCAGTGCGAATGATATTAAATCCTCTATCATGCGTTCAATAACAATTGAGAATGACTTGCATTGCAACCAGAACTTGTCTGCCCCACGAGCTCCTGCACCCGAAGATGAAGCTGCGGCTCCGCTCCGGTGCGGTCAATGGTGCGGTAATATTCATTACGATATCGACTACGATATTAGGATGTCGGCGGTCGATCGTAAAATCCGCCAGATCACGAAATTCCTAGGCATATCGTGAAATGGCGTCGATGGATACGATCGGCCGCCGACAAGGATACCGATTTCGATGTCGTAATGCACATTATGATACTGCCGTTTTAATAATAGAATCCAATGTCGTAATGCTGGTGCTGTCGTAATCTATGGTTTTTGAACGCATAATGGAGGATTTCTATATGAGTGTTGATAAACACCATTGAATTTCTTCGTAAGTATCTAAAGGTTTTCTTATGATATTTTCCTGTACCGTTAAGCTCATGGTAAGTTTTAAATATAATTTATAAAACACGCAAATATTGAAAACTTAGACTTGCAAAGCTAGACTCGAACCCTTTCGCGTTTACAATATTAGCACCTATGTATTAAGTATTTCAAAAACATACAGCTGAAAAATTATGTGTTGGTAAAAAAATTAAAAACCAGTTTCTGCATATATTTACTCAAATTCGATGTGTTATTTCATCGCAATATGTCTTTTATTTATTTAACAAACTTCAGGGAAACCGTCAGCAAATATTTAGTCCATAATCGGTTTCCAGATGAAGTGATTTGAATGATCGATAGCGTTCCACGAATGTCAGCAAACATCGTTACCCTAGTATATTAGAAACCCATTATTCGACTAACCTTATATCAAGTAGCGCGTCTTTTCTTAATTTAAAAAAAAAAAGTGTATTTTCGTGAAACACCGAGATTAAAAATAATATATTCAAGGCTATTTCAATTCTAGTTATTCGCCGAAAGTTTATGATTATTATGATAATAACATCTCGAAATAGTGACTCTCGTTAAATACTTATCGCAAACAATATAACTCGGACAGGTCATCGCAAAACAATCACAATACGGTAATAGAACAAGATAATAGAGTCGTATTATGTATAGTATTATTTAATTATATATTCCATTATATTTATAAGATAACCCAAAATTTATCATAATCCACTTATTAAACGTTTCTAAATTCTCAATTTTTAAAATATTTAGAAACTAGCTTTTGCCCGCGGCTCCACCCGCGTGGTATTCGGTTATCGCGCGCTGTTCTCTCGCGAACTGTGCATTTTTCCGAGATAAAAAGTACCTAGCCTATGTCACTCTCGGGCCCATAAACTATCTTTATGTCAAAAATCACGTCGATCCGTCGCTCCGTTACGGCGTGGAAAACGGACAAACACACAAACATACAAACACAATTTCACATTTATAATATTAGTATGGATAAGCAAAAGTAAATAAAAAAGAGCGTACTCCTACCTTAAAGGCCAGCAACGCACTTGAGACTTGTGGTGTTGCAGGTGTCCATGGGCGACGGTAATCACTCACCATCAGGCAATCCGTCTGCTCGTTTTCCCCCAATACCATAAAAAAATATAGTTTTACTAATTTAAATTGTCACAAAACTGTTTTAGGGTCCTATTTCACCACGCTGACAGGTGCTATTACTTTCATAGAGAGCCATTGTGAAAATACGCGTATGTTAATCAAAAAACACTACAATCGTAATGCAAACCTGACACAACCTTAATCGCATGTCAAGATTTACTGATAAATGTACAAATTAATGTCCACTAGGAAAAATAATTTATGTTTCACAACATAATTTATCATTAAATTTAAATACAAGAGCCCAGTAATGCCAGTTTGACCAAACTATGACGTATACAACTAAAATGTTATATAACGATTATATTCGCTTTAGATAATCATAATCTCAGACGTTAAGACTCCATTGTACCTCTATCTGTTTTGCGATTACCTGCCCGATCTATGTGTCAGACAGAATGCAGAGTTTTGCGATGGAATCTCATAACTAACTACCTAAGTCTAACGTGGCCAACCATCTAATGTTGAATCCAGTAATTCACAATAGTTCATTGTACTAAATGCAAATGCAACCTACTGAATAAAATAATTAACTTTTTCGTCATCATCACCATCATAACATCAGCTGCAGGACGTCCACTGTTGAACATAGACCTCTCCCATAGATCTCCAATTGCTTCTTGGAAGCGGCCTGCAGTCGCCGTTATACCGCGGCCTTAACCAGAGAGCGTATTGTCCAACGTTTCTGAAGCTGACGTTTCACATACAAAAACTGTCATTTGATTTTGATCGCGATTGTCAAAAACGTTACAATACGGCCTTAGGTCATCAGTCTACCTCGTTGGACTTGCCGCTGCTGCGCTGCATCACTGCGCTTGCCGATCCGTGATCTCCATACGAGAACTTTTCGACCCCAATTTAATCAATTTATTTTCAGCGAATTTTACCTACTCTTAACGTCCTAGGTACAATCAACCAATTAGGATCCTAGGACACTACAGAACCTTGTCAAAGTGATATTTACGTCGTTCGATAAGCATTGTTGTACACAAACAAAATTATTTATTAAGACAAGGTTATTGGTGATCTACGAATAAAATTGATTACTGTAAATAGGTTTTCAGTTTTGTACGTTTTGAATTTTGACTTCTGTACCTAAGAATGTCAACAACACAAGCATGGCAAGCAAGTTATTATATCAAAGCATGGGCTACCAACTCATACAAGATATATTTAGTACTAAAAGACGGCAATAGATGGCACTACCATTAACATCTGTAAAGTATAAAATGTAAATAAGCCGAATTAAGTAGAAATATTGATATTAAAATAAAGAATAGTATATTTTATAAACACAACTTCACATCAACTTTATTTCAACTCCTTAATTTGAAGATAAGAAACATCATAAATAATAAATTGAGAATACGAAAGTATAGGCTACATGTGACTACGTTTCAGCTATGAGGTTTTCGTAGTAGTTTGCAAAAGTAACGCTAGATGGCGTAAAACCGGTATGCGCATCCAGCGGGCTACTATGTAATTCGAAACACGAAGTTCGTGTCGTGCGGTCTCTTTCGCTCTCGTAATAAATAGTATAAGTGTCAGAGGGACCGCACGACACGAACTTCGAGTTTCGATTTTCAGAGTAGCCTGCCTATGTGCTGAAGGGCTACTCCGAAACACGACGTTCGAAGTTCGTATCGTGCGATCTCTCTCACACTTATACTATTTAATACGTGACCGAGAGGGATCGCACGACACGAACTTCAAGTTTCGTAGTAGAGTAGTGACGATATGTAGTTTTAATTTTTTTTTTATTCGACTGGAAGGCAAACGAGCAAGTGGGTCTCCTGGTGGTAAGAGATCACCGACGCCCGTAAACATCTGCAACATCAGGGGTATTGCAGATGCGTTGCCAACCTAGAGGCCTAAGTTGGAATACCTCAAGTGCCAGTAATTTCACCGGCTGTCTTACTCTCCGCGCCGAAACACAACAGTGCAAGCACTGCTGCTTCCCGGCAGGATTAGCGAGCAAGATGGTGGTAGCAATCCGGGCGGACCTTGCACAAGGTCCTACCACCTGCTATTATGCGATTATGCAATTATAGTATATAAATATAAGTGTTGTGTAGTGTATATACTTGGTTTGGTGTTTTTCAAAATCCTCTAATATCTCAGAAACGGTGCGTCCTAGCTCAAAAATAGCCAAATTTTCAACCCCCCCGTAAGCCCCCCCTACGGGACTACCCCGGACCCAACCCCAAAATTTCATCCCCCCCCCCCCACTTTTAGCACATTGACCAGCCTAACCAGACCCCTGATCCAAGGGTAGCAAAAACTTCCAGGGCCTATAGCTCCGGAACGGGGCTACTCCGAAACACAACGTTCGAAGTTCGTGTCGTGCGATGCGAGTATAAGTGTGAGAGAGATCGCACGATACAGATACCGGCAAACTTCTTGAGCATTAAGCAAGGGAGAGGGGGAAAGTTTGCGCAGCGCGGGACTCAAACGTCAACTGATTTACCAATCACGCGATCGACACGTCACCCGCGCTCCACCGCCCGCCGCCCCCCCTCCCAGCGATACCTAAAAATCGCTTCTGCGCAGGCAAGGACATTTGTTCAAGATGTTTGCCGGTATCTGTACGAACTTCGAACGTCGTGTTTCGGAGTAGCCCCGTTCCGGAGCTATAGGCCCTGGAAGTTTTTGCTACCCTTGGATCAGGGGTCTGGTTAGGCTGGTCAATGTGCTAAAAGTGGGGGGGGGGGGGGGGGATGAAATTTTGGGGTTGGGTCCGGGGTAGTCCCGTAGGGGGGGCTTACGGGGGGGTTGAAAATTTGGCTATTTTTGAGCTAGGACGCACCGTTTCTGAGATATTAGAGGATTTTGAAAAACACCAAACCAAGTATATACACTACACAACACTTATATTTATATACTATAATTGCATAATCGCATAATAGCAGGTGGTAGGACCTTGTGCAAGGTCCGCCCGGATTGCTACCACCATCTTGCTCGCTAATCCTGCCGGGAAGCAGCAGTGCTTGCACTGTTGTGTTTCGGCGCGGAGAGTAAGACAGCCGGTGAAATTACTGGCACTTGAGGTATTCCAACTTAGGCCTCTAGGTTGGCAACGCATCTGCAATGCCCCTGATGTTGCAGATGTTTACGGGCGTCGGTGATCTCTTACCACCAGGAGACCCACTTGCTCGTTTGCCTTCCAGTCGAATAAAAAAAAAATTAAAACTACATATCGTCACTACTCTACTACGAAACTTGAAGTTCGTGTCGTGCGGTCCCTCTGACACTTAAACTATTTAATACGAGAGCGAGAGGGACGGTACGATACGAACTTTGAGTTTCGTAGTATAGCCCTAAGCTGTAGATAATCTATAAACTAAAATGGCTGACAGCGTTTTCAGCAGATTACGAATAGGTTTGGATCTACGAAACCTCGATTGCTTACGCACTGACCAGCGGCCGTGAGTAGGTTATATAACGTAGCGCCATCTACCAACCCTGTCATGTCCTAGTCAAGCTATATATTGGGCTAACAAGCGACACCCGTATCATTAGTGTCTCGCTAGATGGCATATAGGTATCGTGTTATTTGTGTTCTCAGTGGTGCCTTCTATTGTAAAATAAAGAAAAGAAAAATAGCCAGTTGTATAGCCAGTATTAGGGTGATACCGTTTGCTTGTACTAGGTGGTGTCTCTGTATATTATGTTCTCTGTGATCAAAGGTAAGCTAACTTAAAGTAAGTCTATTTGAAATTATACCTAGGAGTGACTAGACATTATCATTTAAAAAGTACTAGCTAAAAAGCATATTTTCAAAAATAACTGGACAGTAGAATTAAATTATAATTTCAAGTCACCGGAAATGATAGTTAATAAAATATTTGGAGAGATTTATTCTTTTTTACTGTTACTATTATACTTAAACTGGCCGGTGTGAAAAAAACCACGACTTCGAAGTCACCTGGTCATACCAACAATGAAAGAGACGAAATGACGTGACAAGTTGGCACTCTTCTCGGCTATTTTTCAAAATTAAAACAGACGTTTAGAAATACGTAAAATATTAAACATGTCCAGCTACTTCTGAAAAAATAGTGTAGGTACAACGTTTTCTATTGTTAGCAATTGTACATGGATATTTGTATTAAATTAAGTTCAGTAACGTAATATGAAACGTTACAGAGTCCAGTTGTTATGAAAATTTGGATGTGTTCATCTACATTCGTTGCGGACTGTACAAAACTCGCCTTGATATGTTGCTCGTTTTCAGACTGCAGTCCAGGCGTGTCAAACACTGAATGCCACGTGACCCCCTTGCTTGCTATCTTGTTACGAATATCAAAGTGCATGGGCATCGCTCCAGTGCGCCTGCGGCGGTCTCGAGGCAACACGCTCTTAGAAATGTCATCAGAGTTAGATGTTTTTCAACGCCTGTTCATGGTCTTAAGCAGTAAGTTACTTTTCATGTTGTCTCTTCACCGTAAAGCTCGTCGTGAATTTCAAATGTAATTTTCTACACTACATACATTTCGAAAAACTCAGAGGTGTGAATTCAGATTTTAATTATCTGATTATCTGATTGAGAGACCGTTTTTGACATTGGAAGACTTATACATTTCCAATTTTTTTTGGCGGTGGAAGCATTATCCTCTTCCACCGGACGTAGATAGTTATAACTAAATAAGTGTAAGAGACTTAGATTTTTAACAAAGGGACCCCATTTTACACACACAACACTATTTTAAGTAAGCCGTGTTTGGTCTTAAATAGAATCGTTGTGAGATATGTATAACTTGGCAATAAATCATTAAAAAAAGTATTAAATAAAGTTTTTTTTTTAACAAAAAGTAAACCTCACTCCAAAAGAAAATGTTTTGAACAAAAACGGAACCGACTACAAAAAAGTTGAAAATAATTTTCTACTAGCTTGAAGTTGGTGCCTAAGCACGAGTCAGCAGGAGTGGAAACTATACCTAGTTGTCTACCTCACCTTCGTACTATATTTTATATTAGTCTTCAATCACTCCTGCTGGCTCGTGCTGAGGCATGATTTTTTTTGTAGTCGGTTCTATTTCTTTTTTATAAATTTTTTAGGCCATACAGTAGTGCACTGGCTCTATTTTAATGTTCAATAATTATCAAATACTTTTCTTTGATGCAGGTATTGCAGTCATCATTGGTGTAGGATGTGATTTTATGTCAAATGACCACGTGCGTGTAGGCACTACAATTTTTACAGCTGTGATGTGGTTCACTGAGATATTTCTTGTTATGTCCATTTGTCTAATAAAAGCGTTTACTGCATCGGGTACTATGGACCGCCTTATAATATCACTAAGGCAAATGAATCAGGTAACTTGCACATAAAGCTTACATATAGGGTGCCACCGAGGAATCCGAAAGTTTTTGACCACGGACTCTTAAGATCACAAAGAGTAGTAAATAGAAAAGAATGTCGATTTTGCTCTTTAATTTTTCCATTTTTTCACACCTATTTATATGCACAGGATGTCCCAAGACCATGCGACATAGAGAGAAAGTATTTTAAAAATTGTATATAGACAATTTCACTGTACCTATCCCTTTTGAAATGCAAAATTTCGTGGTCTTTCTTTTATTTAAGATGTTATGTGGCTTGGAAAAAAATAATCCTCCTGATGGAGCCTTTTGATCAGTGGCGTGAAATTAAGGGTAG
Organism: Choristoneura rosaceana; assembly: GCA_037349165.1. Lineage (NCBI taxonomy): Eukaryota > Metazoa > Arthropoda > Insecta > Lepidoptera > Tortricidae > Choristoneura > Choristoneura rosaceana. The sequence continues at coordinate 10,892,666 of JAZBNJ010000019.1, forward strand.
TTTTTTTTTACCACTGGACGGGTTCGATTCCCGGTTCAGACATGCGATTATTCAGAAATCTTTGAATGCAGTTAAAATTATTTTTAAAATAAAAATGAAGTCTCCTTTCAGTAAAATTGTCTATATACAATTTTTAAGGGTTCCGGAGCCAAAATGGCAAAAACGGAACCCTTATAGTTTCGCCATGTCTGTCTGTCTGTCTGTCTGTCTGTCTGTCCGTCCGCGGCTTTGCTCAGGGACTATCAATGCTAGAAAGCTGTAATTTTGCACGGATATATAGGTAAACTATGCCGAAAAAATGGTACAATTAAAAATTCAAAAACATTTTTTTTTAGGGTACCTCCCATAGACGTAAAGTGGCAGTGATTTTTTTTTCTCATCCAACCCTATAGTGTGGGATATCGTTGGATAGGTATTTTAAAACCATTAGGTTTGCAAAAACGATTTTTCGATTCAGTCAATTGTTTGCGAAATATTCAACTTTAAAGTGCAAATTTTCATTAAAATCGGGCGTCCCTCCCCCCTCTAAAATCTAAACCGGTGGGTGGAAATTTTTGAAAAAATTCAGGATGGTAGTCAGTATATCAAACTTTCAAGGAAAACTATAACGGCTAAGTTTGCTTGAGAATTATTAGTAGTTCATGAGTAAATAGCAGCGTAAGGTATAAAATATACCTAAACTTGGAAGATTCCGTATAAAATACGAAATCCTTAGAAAAATATTACTTAATTTTTTCGTAATGGCTACGGAACCCTATTTTGGACGTGTCCGACACGCTCTTGGCCGGTTTTTTAAGATACTTTACCTCCATGTGGCATGGTCATTGGGCTTTATTTGTCATTTAATATTCAAAATAGATACTTTTTATAATTTTTCTTGTAGTAAAGCAGTTTTTATCTCGTTAAATAAATATAAAATAGAACTGACACCTTAATAAAAACTAATTTCTGCCAGTACAGTTGGTTGGGTTAGGATTGCGACCCTAAGAAAAAACTAACCTGTGTAATACTGTGTGTGTGTAATACTGTGAGTATAGTTGATTAGGTTAGGTTAGAACTGCATCCTTAAGGAATGCAAAACGAGAACGAGCCACGAGAACCAAATCCTAACAATTCGAACATTTTATGTAAATAGTTTGTCAAATAATAATTTATAAATGTATTTATTTCTTTTATTTTATTTTAATTACTTTAAAAAACACATTGATTACAAATTATTTATAAACTGATGTTTTGAAAAATAACTACTAGTTTGAAAAATGAGTTGTTTGGGTAATGGACATTTATTAAATGACTAGCTTTTGCCCGCGGCTCCGCCCGCGTGGAATTCGGTTATCGCGCGCTGTTCCCTCGGGAACAACGCATTTTTCCGGGATAAAAAGTAGCCTATGTCACTCTCGGGCCCATAAACTATCTCTATGCCAAAAATCACGTCGATCCGTCGCTCCGTTACGACGTGAAAGAGGGACAAACATACAAACATACAAACACACAAACATACAAAGTTTGCGAAACGTTGTTTGTGAAATGATCATCTGTTAAATGGTGTTTGCCAAATGATAGTAAACCCTTTTATATTTAATAACATACTCAGCGGCACAAAATGTGGCCCACCCTACATACAAAATTACTTAATACTGCAACTGTGAGCCGGATTTTTTGCCGCCCAGTATATTAATAGGAATGAGTGTCAATTTTCAGTAAATACTTATTTCAGATAAGCCACGGATTAAATCATGGAGCCTTTCAACTGAAATATCCGAAGTTCACAAGATTTAAGATGTTTTCCTACATAATTTGTATTTTTTTGATACACATCTTTGAATATTTGATTTCAATGAAAATTCATAGCGAGAGTCGTGAGTAAAAATAAAATACGGATGAAAAAGTGACATTTGCATGCAATTACAGATCTATTAAATATATTCTTTTAATCAATGTGAAATAAGTTCGGATTGATCTTGCTGTCTCAATTACATTCAGTAAACTTCAGTAAGTTAGTTGAGAAAGCAATATAAATACGAAATTTTCCGACAAGATAGGATGGGAAATCATTATTTACTACATCTGTATACATATTAGATATGTATAGTTTTGACGCTGCATTAAAAATAAAAAATAAAAAATGAGTTTTTGAAAAAAAGTCGGTGCCTCGCGGCCTCGGCACGAGACAGAAGGAGTGATAAAAGTCCTCTATACAGGGCGTCCTAAGATCATGTCACATAAAAGGAAAGTATCTTAAATACTGTGTGATAAATTTACATTGCACTGCATGCAAAATTATGCAATTGGATGATAAAAAATAATAATGTGAATTGCTGTACCTACCTCGTCGCACGCAACTCTTGTATGGAACACATTTTAATTTTATTTAAGCGACTTGGCGTATAGTAATTGTGAGGAGAGTAAAGAGTTGCGTGTAACTAGATAGATACTACGATTTATTTATCACTTATTATTTTATCTGATGGCTGATGGGGTCAGAAGGTTCTCGAATGGCGTCCGCGGACCGGGAGACAGGCTGTCAGTACGCCTCCAACAGGATGAAGCGCCGACATGGTCAAGCGGGATCGCGTTGGATGCGGAAAGCACAAGACCGGTCTGAGTGGACAACCTTGGGGGAGGCCTATGTCCAGCAGTGGACGTCTTTCGGCTGACATGATGATGATGATTTTATTATATACTTTTAATAGGGAATGATAATATTACTTACTTGTTTCTCAAGTGAATAAGTACCCACTACACTATATAAGTAACACTTCAAAATGATTTAGAAGCATAGAAAAGTCCAAGAAAAGGCTAAGTACCTATTCATTTTCCTGAAATTGTAAATATAGAATTTCCTCTTCTATTTATTTAGTGTATTCATTAACGGATGCTGGACATCGCGTCAACTAGACACGGTTATATAACCTTAACCTTATAGTACCCATAACACAAGCTTTGCTTACTTTGAGACTAAGTCAATTGGATCAGGGTTGATATTTATTTATTTTTTTATGTATACTGTACCGATTCCCACTAAGCATGTACACTGTATACAGACGGATTCTGTAGACACCACCAGGACTTATCCTAGTCTACAAGGTAATTTATAAGCTAACTTTTGGTTGTAGTCATTAGTTATTAATCAAATATTTGACGTAAACAAGGTGACAAGGGGCTTTTATACACATAGTAAAATGTGTATGTTAATCCCGAATACGTTTTCAGAATCCGTTTGTGTATAACTCTTCTTGTGGCGAAAATTTGTTTAAAAATTATGTATGTCATCAACATTTACTTACTTATTTTTAGATCTCACCCTGACATTGTATGCATGTAAAGCATGCATAACATTCTGGATTTTTTATTTATTTTAGATCTCGTAGTGACATTATACGCATGTTTTTATTATCAAGCTTTGTCAGTGCATATAATACAGCTAGAGCTGGCTACAGTTATGGCAGAAATTACCTTTTTGGTCACTGATCTTAACGATCATCTGGAACGGTTATTACAAAGCATTTCACAAAATTGTAAGCATAATTTACTTTTTAAATTAATCACGATAGATTTGATAGGTGATATTAAATTAGGTTAAGGGTTGTGTCAAATCTTGAAAAGCCTAAACAACGTGTGAGAAGAGGTCCGGTTACGGTGCTCATTTTGTTTTCGTTCATCAGTAAATTTTCTTGGAAGTAGCAGCTTGGTGTTCACAATATTCGTGTATTTGTTGATTTTTTTTTTCCCTATGTTTTCATTTTTGTTTTCTGTCAACAGCTGACGATGTAATAAATTCTAAGTGCGGATATCTAACTATACGACAATTTGCTCAGTACCACGAGCAACTCTGTGATATGGTAAAAGAAGTAAATGATCTCAATGGACCCATTTTGCTTCTAAGTTTTTCGTTGATATTCTTATACTTTCTGATAACGCCGTACAACTTAATGTTTGGTATCGGTAAGTTTAGCGTAAAATTATTAATAACGAAATCTATTAATAAATAATCAATATATTTCTAATTTGCGTTGTTAGGGTTCAGTAGTCAACTACAGCTTTAGTAAGCAATTACAGCTTTCTAGCACTGATAGTTTCTGAGTAAGACCGCAGACGGTCGGACAGACAAACAGATATGGCGAAACTATAAGTGTTCCATTTTTGCCATGTTTGCTACGGAACCCTAAAAAGTGATATGTAAAAAAATCCTTTGCGGCCTATTTGCAGCATAAAAACTTGAACCTACTGAACTTTTAATTTTTTATGGTGTTTTTTTTTTATGCCATCTGCTAAACATATTTTCACCTAGTGATGAGCCATGAGCCGGACTACGAGTACATCATACAGCAATCGTCTTGGACAATTGTTCACTTCGTTTCTTTACTCGTGATGGTTGAGCCTTGTCATTGGATGCAGGATCAGGTAATTATTACTTCGTTAATTGAAATAAACATAAGTACTATGTAAATAAAATGGATAGGCGAAGAACTCAAATAGACTTAAGTATCTACTGGAAAGACTGAAGTTCTTTCAATAATTTAAAAGAGCTATTTATGTTAAATTAAACAGTTTTATTGAATTATATTTTAATTTTATTTATGTTAATTAAGTACAGATACAAAACTACAACGGATTATAATTCTGTTGATGCCTAAGACCGACTGCCCAAATTCTGTTTTTTTTTTTCAAACATCAAGTAGGCGCCCAGTGCCTACAGAACACAACCCTTCTAAAACATTAACAAAATCTAAAATGGTAAAATTACTTTGAACTCTACAGCATGATTTCGGACACAACTGGGGTGGATTGGGTGAGCAGGACCAACCCTACACACTTAGTAATTGATAATGAATCGTTCACCGTCATATTTAAATAAAACCCCCACACTTTTAATTGCAGAGTGACCAAGCGATATAAATTATAACACTCAGAAACACTTTAGCTAACATCTTTTTTAGGGTTCCGGAGCCAAAATGGCAAAAACGGAACCCTTATAGTTTCGCCATGTCTGTCTGTCTGTCTGTCTGTCTGTCTGTCTGTCTGTCCGTCCGCGGCTTTGCTCAGGGACTATCAATGCTAGAAAGGTGTAACTTTGCACGGATATATAGGTAAACTATGCCGACAAAATAGTATAATTAAAAATTAAAAATCAATTTTTTTTAGGGTACCTCCCATAGACGTAAAGTGGCGGTGATTTTTTTTTCTGATCCAACCCTATAGTGTGGGGTATCGTTGGATAGGTATTTTAAAAACATTAGGGGTTTGCTAAAACGATTTTTCGATTCAGTAAAGCGTTTGCGAAATATTCAACTTTAAAGTGAACATTTTTATTAAAATCGAGCGTCCCCCCCCTCTAAAATCTAAACCGGTGGGTGGAAAAATTTGAAAAAATTCAGGATGGTAGTCAGTATATCAAACTTTCAAGGAAAACTATAGCGGCTATGTTTGCTTGAGAATTATTAGTAGTTTATGAGTAAATAGCAGCGTAAGGTATAAAATATACCTAAACTTGGAAGATTCCGTATAAAATACGATATCCTTAGAAAAATATTACTTAATTTTTTCGTAATGGCTACGGAACCCTATTTTGGGCGTGTTCGACACGCTCTTGGCCGGTTTTTTTTCATCCCTGATCGCGTGGTATTTTGGTGAAAGCCTAATAACAGTTGATATGTTTCTAAAACTTTACCTGGAACGCTACTATGAGTTAAAAATAACGTTGCTGTAGGTATTACAATAGGCACTATGAACAGCTATGATTATATTCGTAAACTATGCCGACAAAATAGTATAATTAAAAATTAAAAATCAATTTTTTTTAGGGTACCTCCCATAGACGTAAAGTGGCGGTGATTTTTTTTTCTGATCCAACCCTATAGTGTGGGGTATCGTTGGATAGGTATTTTAAAAACATTAGGGGTTTGCTAAAACGATTTTTCGATTCAGTAAAGCGTTTGCGAAATATTCAACTTTAAAGTGAACATTTTTATTAAAATCGAGCGTCCCCCCCCTCTAAAATCTAAACCGGTGGGTGGAAAAATTTGAAAAAATTCAGGATGGTAGTCAGTATATCAAACTTTCAAGGAAAACTATAGCGGCTATGTTTGCTTGAGAATTATTAGTAGTTTATGAGTAAATAGCAGCGTAAGGTATAAAATATACCTAAACTTGGAAGATTCCGTATAAAATACGATATCCTTAGAAAAATATTACTTAATTTTTTCGTAATGGCTACGGAACCCTATTTTGGGCGTGTTCGACACGCTCTTGGCCGGTTTTTTTTCATCCCTGATCGCGTGGTATTTTGGTGAAAGCCTAATAACAGTTGATATGTTTCTAAAACTTTACCTGGAACGCTACTATGAGTTAAAAATAACGTTGCTGTAGGTATTACAATAGGCACTATGAACAGCTATGATTGCTTCTCTGCGTTGAACTGGGTGACTTTCATATCAACGTCTATACCTAGATATACTACTGAATCTCGAAAGCCAGCGGCACCTGGCGGAAGTTCCAAATAAAAATGGTATCAATGGTTGCGTTAATTTCAAACAAATGAAGTAATATCATTTATTTACTACACATAAAAATACGAAATTTAACAAAACGTTTAATCAAAAAAAAATTTTTTAATGGGTAATTTTAATAGTATAACTGTAGTTTTTAAGTATTTACCTAAGACCTAAGACCTACACGTATACATACAACTCAGCTGGGAAACTGTATACTCCAATTCAATAGAATCTAACAATCCTGTAGACACTTCCAGCCTTCTAATACGAACACCGGGCTGCCTAATTCTTTGTGATGTGACTATTATTCTTTTTTGATTCCATTTAGATGATAATTGCAACAACAGGGACATATATAATCAAGCGTGCCCACGTTAGGGTGTGTTAAATGTGTAGAAAATTGTTAGATTCTATTGAATTGTACTTTACTGTCACGCGTGTATTTAAAAGTAAATTCGGCCTATTCATAGAGGATAGTTGTGGGGTCGCCGTCATCGAAACCGATGAGGAGGACTATATTTGTAATTATTTTATTATGAAAAAATGACTTTCTGCCAAGTTTCTTGCGGTGCATTCTTCTTGGCTATGATGGTCTTTCCGAAAGCGCTGGTGCCCATTGCGGCCTATATACTGAATAAATGATTTTGATTTTTGATTTTTTAATCCTTTAATAGATGGATCGTACACGATATTTGCTGAGCCGCCTAGCGCGCAGGTCAGTAGACGGAGACGAACGTTTCTTCAACGAGTTGGATCTGTTCATCCGCCAGTTCCAGATCATACGCGCCGTGATAACACCAATGGGCGTCTTCACTGTCTCTAGATCGCTTGTAGCATCGGTAAACTTTTATTAAATGTTTTATGATGTATTTTAAATAGATACGATAACGTTTCACCTTCAGCAAGATCCGACTTCTTATATTTTGTTTGTCGCAAATGAAGTATTTTCTCTACGTTAAAGGAAGAGCCTACTCTAAAGCCTTAATTAGAGGGAGAGAATACCTACCTATCATAATTGGACACGGTTCAAAAAGCGCCTGAAGTTGCAAAGCAGCAAATTGTAAATAATTTAATATCGTTTTAATTATTAATCAGGCGATATTATAAAACTATCCATACTAATAAATGCGAAAGTGTGTTTGTATGTTTGTGTGTTTGTATGTTTGTCCGTCTTTCACGCCGTAACGGTGCGACGGATCGACGTAATTTTTGGCATAGAGATAGTTTATGGGCCCGAGAGTGACATAGGCTACTTTTTATTCCGGAAAAATGCACAGTTCCCGAGGGAACAGCGCGCGATAATCGAATACCACGCGGGTGGAGCTACGGGAAAAAGCTAGTTTTCATAGAAAAATATCAGCTTTCGGTGTTAACAATAATAATAATAATTAATTATGTTATCATAATTAATAATAATAATTATTATTAATCATAATTAACAATAATAATAATTATAAATAATTATATTACTATTATTATTAATAATAATAATTATTATTGTTAATAATTTTTACGTAATTAAAACTGTATTGTATTGTATTGTAAAACTCTTTATTGTACATAAAAACACATGATAAGTAATAACAGAACACAGGATAATAAGATGTACAAAGGCGAACTGTTTGCCATCTCCTTCTTAATAGACTCTCTTCTCTGAGACCTTGAGATCCCTTTTTATTTTCCTTGCCTTTGTTTATATTTTTTTATTTATTGTTATGTGCAATAAAGAGTTTATACATACATAACATGTAAGCGACTCTTCTGTTGTTTCATCATGTTTATATTTAAGAAAAAACCTTTGTAATTATTATTTAACCTTAAATTATTTAATATTTACTATTTTCCAGGTCATCGGCAGTGTTACCACATACCTGGCAATTATAATTCAAATGCATAATGCTCCTGAAATGTTATAATTTGTAACTCTTTAATATTATGATCAGAAATTAATTGCACAACTAGTTAATTGTGTTACCTACACCTTTGTGAAGAATGAATAATTAAAGAATTATATTTTGTTGTTGTTTTCTTAATAATATAAATGTACCTAATCCAACTATATTTAACAATAACTGTGAAAGAAAGAAGTACAAAATAAATAAGGAAATAAGTAGTAAGTAAGGTGAGGCATAGAAGGCCCAGCGGGCGACAAGGCCCAGTATGAAAAAATAACAGTTTTAATGGTACTATTCGTTCAACACATTACGCACACATAGAAGTAGCCGATACAACGAGCTGGCAACAACGCTTTGCTTTGCATCGTACACGCCGCCATTTTATCAATAAATGAATAAATAAATATCATGGGAAACTTGACACTAGTCCCAAACTGAGCAGAGCTTGTACTATGGACACTAGGCAACGGATAAACACTTAAATATAGATAAATAAATACTTAAATACTGCAGCATTACATCGCTGCATGTACGTTATATGTTGCAAACTTTTCCAAGCATTTTTACTGGCCGGTTGTGTGCTGGCAGTTAACTCTTTCATATTACAGATTTGGTTTCTGATTTGAAATTTGAAAATTGAATTTTTTGTTTCGTTGGTTCGACTAATGTTTTTGTTTTGGCCTCGATTCCTTGATCACATGTTGGATAGCGCGGAGCTCTCGTCCGAGTTGAAATTTTTATCCTGAATTTTTTATGCGACCAGTTTGTCCTTTAGTATTGTGATACCAGTGCCAGTATAAGTGTTTTTACCAAGTGGCCAGTTTGTGCCGCGAGTTATTAAGCGTTTGCCCGCTGCTTTTCTGCTGCACGCCCGTGCGACGGGACGTTTTATCGAATTTTCCGATAGTGCCGATTTTCATCGGGTAAGTCTTTATTCCGTGGTTGCCTAGGGGGTCGTGTTTGTTTGGGTTTATTTTTCTTGTTGTGGGCTAATTAAAATTTTCTTTTCAGTCCTACCTATACCCCTACTCACATCCTGATCTACCACCTACTCGTGATGGGTGCCGACTTGTGGTATTGTCCGCACGTTTAGTCACGTGAGCCTGGTGCGTGTGACGCCTACTGCTTCGTGTGTTCCGTCGGCGTGGAGTTCCTGAGGAGGATACCGTTTCGTTGCGAATTTTGTTTAATAATCCATATATTTTTCCTATACGCTCCTTTAGCTAAAAGGTTTTTTCGAATAATTACCTACCTTGTGCGAAAGATATTTTAATAGTTGTTTTTTCGTTACTATAGGTTATACGTTAGTTACTTGATGAATACATGCATGTAGGCATTAATACTAGCAAACTAACCAGTTCCGTTAAACCAGGAATTACCCTGGAATTCTAATTTGTCTTTTGTACTGGTAGTAGGGTATGTTAACCTTTTCAAAATTCTAAAATAAGGCTTTTCATAAGCGCTTTTCACACCGTCATTGGTAATTATTTGGCTTGCGACTGATTATGATTTTTCCTTCATAACCTTTCAAATTTTAAATTGTTACATAAAATAAATGTGTAGGTAAAACTCACAAAACAGCGCCGTTATTCAACATGTGTTACAAAGGTTAATCCAATTCATTTCTTATTGTTTTTTTTTATACTTATTGTGTGTTGTTTCTATTTATTTTATATTGTGCGGCTTAAATTTCAATAAAGTGTTTTTACAGCAAATTATACGTTTAATTTATGCCAGCTTGCTTAGGGTTCACGAGCTCCTTCTGAGTTCCTGAATGCTTTGTAATGCTACCATAATATTTCTTTCTTTTTTATGTTTCAGGCCTTCACTAACCCAGTTTTTTTTTCTCTTATTTAATGATGGTCGAGCCCGCTGGTACTCTTTCGTTCGTTACCATGCTGTGACATTTCGTGAGGTTCCGCCTTCGGTGTGATGATGTGTTATAATTTATTTACCTACTCTGCGTGATTTTTTTTAACAAAATTGTAAACCTTTTTCTCGTTTGGCTTTTTATTTACTTTCCAATGATACAACCCGAGCAATTTATTTTGTAGCTTGTTTTTTCCCGTAGTTAACACCCGTAGGAACGTGTAAGGGCCCTCAAAGGTAGGTCGATGTAGCTTTTTAAACAGACTTATTTTGATTTTTTTTTTGCTTTTGTGTTTGTTTGATTAGCTCTACGTCGCCTGCATCGTGTGTTGCTCTTGCTGGTTTTTGGGTTTTCTTTTCCTGGCTTTAATCTGTTTATTAGATTCTGTTTTTATCCTTTCGTAGCCTTCAATGTTAGATAGGGTTTTTGTTTCCATCATCGCATCCGGAGATGTTGTCGAACAAGATCCACGGTTCTCCTCGTCTTAATTCTTCTGTAATTATGCCACGTCGGATTATAGCGCCGGATGAACGGGAATGTTTCTACGTTTCTGTTTCGGGCGAACGACCTCCACATCGTGTTTTGCAGACGCTGTACTTAGGAAGGGTGTTCTTAATATTTTACCTGATGTACAGGAGTGTTCTTACGCTTCTGTTTCGGGCGAACGACCTCCACTTTGCGTTTTACAGGTGCTGAACATAGGGGCGTTCTTAATATTGTTCCTGATGCGTTGTTACGTCGTCATTTTAGTTTGATTTCGTTCAACGACCGTCCTAGTGCTACAGCCGATCAGTGGTATATGAAGATCTACGGTGGTTTTTTAGGGAATCCTCGTTTTTTTCGTTTTATTACGGCAGGGCTTTCCGAGTCTCATACCGGTATATTTATTGCGCTATGCTGGAGTCTGTAGTTTTCATACTTTTCGTGTAGCCTTACAGACGCTGTTCAGCAAATCCACGTTTTATACACCGAACCCTTTGATGTACGGTGGTGAGTTAGATGTCTATCGTTTCGTTAATGTTCCAAATTTATGCAGCATTACAAAGCATTCAGGAACTCAGAAGGAGCTCGTGAACCCTAAGCAAGCTGGCATAAATTAAACGTATAATTTGCTGTAAAAACACTTTATTGAAATTTAAGCCGCACAATATAAAATAAATAGAAACAACACACAATAAGTATTAAAAAAAAACAATAAGAAATGAATTGGATTAACCTTCGTAACACATGTTGAATAACGGCGCTGTTTTATGAGTTTTACCTACACATTTATTTTATGTAACAATTTAAAATTTGAAAGGTTATGAGGGAAAAATCATAATCAGTCGCAAGCCAAATAATTACCAATGACGGTGTGAAAAGCGCTTATGAAAAGCCTTATTTTATAATTTTGAAAAGGTTAACATACCCTACTACCAGTACAAAAGACAAATTAGAATTCCAGGGTAATTCCTGGTTTAACGGAACTGGTTAGTTTGCTAGTATTAATGCCTACATGCATGTATTCATCAAGTAACTAACGTATAACCTATAGTAACGAAAAAACAACTATTAAAATATCTTTCGCACAAGGTAGGTAATTATTCGAAAAAACCTTTTAGCTAAAGGAGCGTATAGGAAAAATATATGGATTATTAAACAAAATTCGCAACGAAACGGTATCCTCCTCAGGAACTCCACGCCGACGGAACACACGAAGCAGTAGGCGACAAACGCACCAGGCTCACGTGACTAAACGTGCGGACAATACCACAAGTCGGCACCCATCACGAGTAGGTGGTAGATCAGGATGTGAGTAGGGGTATAGGTAGGACTGAAAAGAAAATTTTAATTAGCCCACAACAAGAAAAATAAACCCAAACAAACACGACCCCCTAGGCAACCACGGAATAAAGACTTACCCGATGAAAATCGGCACTATCGGAAAATTCGATAAAACGTCCCGTCGCACGGGCGTGCAGCAGAAAAGCAGCGGGCAAACGCTTAATAACTCGCGGCACAAACTGGCCACTTGGTAAAAACACTTATACTGGCACTGGTATCACAATACTAAAGGACAAACTGGTCGCATAAAAAATTCAGGATAAAAATTTCAACTCGGACGAGAGCTCCGCGCTATCCAACATGTGATCAAGGAATCGAGGCCAAAACAAATACATTAGTCGAACCAACGAAACAAAAAATTCAATTTTCAAATTTCAAATCAGAAACCAAATCTGTAATACGAAAGAGTTAACTGCCAGCACACAACCGGCCAGTAAAAATGCTTGGAAAAGTTTGCAACATATAACGTACATGCAGCGATGTAATGCTGCAATACATATTAAACATCCAAGACCCGAGTACAAACATTCGTATTTTTCATACAAATATCTGCCCCGGTTGGGATTCGAACCCGGGACCTCAAGCTTCGTAGTCAGGTTCTCTAACCACTTAGCCATCCGGTCGTCCATACAATCAAAACGGAGGTCGTGTCTGCGCTTCATGTATTTTTTTTTACTAAGATAAGGTTTGTTTTTATTACATTTTATGAGTTATTTCGTATTTTAATGTATATGGATACAAACAGAAGTTATCTATATGAGGAAAGTTAAAAAGAATTTTATGTCTATTTTAATATTCGATAATCTCCGTTATTTTAGAGTTTGTACTAGAGCTTAGAAGGAGCACTGTTTTCGCTTCTAACACAGCTCAGCTCTTGATCTCTTAACATGGTTGAGATCTGTTAATAGGTTTCTAATTAAAAAATACGAGAAAAGTGAAGTGTCTCAATGAGATCAAAAGAAATTTTGGTTGAGTGGATAAGTGATTTATTTGTTTTTTTTTTTTTTAAGTTATTTGCTAAGAGCGCTGTAACTAATAAAGATTTAATTCTATTTTTTACTTACTATTTTCAAGAAAATTAGACGATTTTTTTATACCTTTATCAAAATAAGGGCCAAAGTCAAATATTTCCACTGATTAAGAATATCCTCCTGCCTATTATGAAGATACCAAATATTGTTTTATGTGTAAGTTCAAAGTTAAAGACTCTTAAAATCTGTTATTACTGTCAAAAAGCTTTTTTTTTTGCTGGCCTTAATATCCTGGTAGTGTTTATTAAGGCCCAAAATAGTGTTTTTAAAAAACTTAGACTTTTTAAGAATATCGTAATATTTTTGTAAACATTTTGTTTATATGTAGAAAAAATAATAAATTAGAAACCTATAATGCATGAGTTTTATATGTTATCCTGACTAATTTCCAAAAATATATCATTCTTCTTCTATGCCTCACCTACACAGATATAGATTACACTAGATTACGCAAATGCATCTACTTCGCGTGTCCAAACCCCGACCAGTTTGGTTTTTGTTTCAATTTGAAACATACTCGTATTTTTTTGGATACGAAAATTGCAGGTAAGCCGGTAAACTTATTGCTCATTAGAGGTATCGAATAGGACACGATATGTATGAAAATATAAGAGTACCACGTGTTTTTACAAGTTTCTATTTAACTTACCCTGTTAATGTAGCATGACTCAAATCTATGAAGCTAAATATGACCCACTTACAGTGGTTCGATTAACTTACAATTTGGCATATCTACTTAATGTAAATATGGTGACATACAATAGTCTGCTTGTGACATCCTGGTGATCCCGTCAGGATCGTCTCCGCATGAGGAAACTCCTCAATGATTAACTAATAGCATCGACCTGAAATTTCGTAGTTCAGATAACAATGCAGTCAACTAAAATTTATATTTAACAAAAAAGCTTGTATTAAAAATATTTTTTTTGCAAAAACTTGTTTTGTTTTTATGGCAACAGTCAGTTTTTATAATCATATTGTATGTAGGTAAGTACCTATTTGTTCGTCTTCATTATTTTTGCTTAATTTGACAATTCCCATTTTATTGTGCATCTGTTTAGACCGTACCGCTTTTTTCGTCATGCAAAAGCAACACGACACTGCAACGGAGTGCACATCTAGAAAAAGGACGACTGCCACTTACATTTATCTGTGCGCTCAAGTGTAATTACCGTATCACTGATGCGGTAAGAAAGCAGTACGGTAATTAGGCAGGTGCACAATAAAATGAGAATGGCCGAGTTAACAAACTTCATGTGTGTTGTAAGCAAATATTTATTGTGTCCACAATCGGTTTACAGATGAAGTGATTTGAACGATCGATAGTGGGTACGCTGGTTGTAACTAATGAAAGTGTCCCCATCTTAGGGTATTTTACCCTAGATTTAGGGTATTTTTATGCGTTTAGGGCATTTTTGGGGTAGAAAATTATTTAGGGTATTTTAGGGTAAAATTTTACGAATTAAATGTACGATTTCAAGAAAAAAAATACTGCAGGTGACATAGAAGCCAAGACTATTATGGATGCATTCCAAGAATGTTTCGAAACGGTCTAGTAGTTTAGCTATTACTTTATTAATAAAACACATCTATTTGCTTTGTTTTTATTTGAAAAAAATTAAGGTAAAAAAAATGTGCGTAATTTAGGGTAATTTCGCGTAGCGTTAGGGTAAAAAAAAATCTGAGATGGCAACACTGGAATGAAAGCAAACATCGTTACACTAGTACATTAGGAACCCATTCTTGGAGTTAGATACCATCGTTCAGGTAGAGCGTTTTTTTTTAATAACTCAGCATTAGTCCTAGATACGTCACACCAACAAGTTATATACGATCATTAAAAACGCTACAGGTACAAAATATGTTCCAAGATTGCCTAGACTAGGCTTAGGCTCAGGTGGAATTTGATCGAAACGTGATGACAGTAATCAAACGACGCTACACCAATGCTTAGCAAAATCTTGCTACAGGCAAGTTATCTTAATTGTCTTATAACCTTTTTAATAACTGCAGTCATATTTAGAAATGCAGCAAGATTTTGCTAGGTTTGAGGCGTTGTGTGATCCCAAGTGTTAAGTGGTTAACTCTTGCAATTAAATTTAACGAAGAGTTGGCATGTAATGTTTGAATTTAATGACCATTTTTTTCAGCAAAGTAAAAATATTAAATTCAATTGAATACCTACTTTCAGCTAACATTATTGACTGACGTCGTAGGTGCGCGTATTTTGGCTTATAAAAATGACAAAAACACAAGCGTGGCAAGCAAGTTTCTATGTCAAAGGTAATAGAATATTGTAGATAATAAGTAGACGTACCAAACATTTCAATTTGTAGGTTTAGTAATCACTTGACATTTTGCAAAGAAGCTACTTACAGCACCGCTCCTATGTATTTTCTTGTTTATAAAACTCAAAGCTTTGTACAGTCAGCTGCAGAGAAAGGGTACCCCCCTGTAATGGCGGTAGTATGGATAGCGCCGTTACAGGGGGGTTCCTTTTCTCTGCAGCTGACTGTACTACTGTCTGCACAAGTGGGGGCTCAGGGACTCGCCAGCATGTGACTGCGACGCTCCGCAGCAAACAGTCTACCACATCGTGGAGGAATGCCCCAACCGACGTTTTGCTGGCGGCTTCAAGGGGCTTAGCAGATGCTCTGGAGAGGCTATAGACTGGCTGAATAATTTAAACTTAATTTTATAAGAAACGCAGGACTTGTATTTTTTAAAAGGCCGTACGATAATAATAATAAAGCTTTGTTCCTTTTTAGAAAGCCGTCCATGCGCATACGTGTCAAGCACGGAGTGCTACGTGAACCCCGTGCTTGGTATCTTGTTACGAATATCCCGGTATATGGGCGTCGCTCCAGTGCGCCTGCGATGCTGTCGAGGCAATTCGCTGATAGAAGTTTCGAGAGAGTTAGTTGTATTCCAACGCCTGATCATGATTTTAAGCAGTAAGTTATTTGCTATTTTATATAAATGAAATAAGTAAGTGCCAAGGCGTTTTTATATTTTTGAGAACTTGTTTTATTTACTATAATGAATAATTATTAATCAATTAATCATATATTATGCTGTCCCATAAAAACAGTACAATACAATACAATACAAATACTCTTTATTGTAGGTACACCAGAAATAATAAGCGACAAAATTCACTAAGTTTCTCAACTTAAGAAATGTAACGTTGAAATGGTTTTTTTTATCAAATAGCTGGCAAACGAGCATGCGAGTCACCTGATGATTAGCGATCACGGCCGCCCATACATATACAGCATTATTAGGGCAGCGGGTGCGTTGCCAGCCTAAAGAGGAGGGAGATAGAGGAGGGGGGAGGGGACTAAACTAGAGTTGGGTCTCCGAATCTCACTGTACGAAATACAGAGAAAAACTACTATTTCACACCAGTATTCTATGGGAGTGTACAGTCAGCTGCAGAGAAAGGGTACCCCCCCCCCCCTGTAATGGCGTTAGTATGGATACCGCCGTTACAGGGGGTGCCTTTTCTCTGCAGCTGACTGTACTAACCCGGTCGAGCCGGCCCATTCGTACTGCAGTAAACACACAGTAAAGCTCTACCCATGTAAAATCGTTTCAACTAGTTGTGATATATTTTTTTTATTTTTTGCAGGTATTCTTGTTTTTATAGGTGTAGGATATGATTTTATATCCAATAACCATGTGCGCGTAGGCACTGCCATATTTACGGGTGCGCTTTGGATTACTGAGATATGTCTTGGAATGTCAATTTGTCTAATACGGGTGTTTAAGGCTCCGGGTACTGTTGATCGCCTTATAATACTACTAAAGCAAATTAATAAGGTAAATTGCACAGGTAGCTCACACGGGTTGTTATTATTGGTATATGGGTATCAAAACCTGAATTTATGTCATTGTAGGATTTGATAATTATTAATAATAAATAATTTAACGATTTAGCTAGGAGTAAAGTATTTTGCAGACTTTAAAAGATTGCTAAGAATTAGAGCAAAGTTACTTGTCTATCAATATATATTTTTTTTATAAAAAATTGGCTTACGTTTGGCCTTAATCTCGCTTGTCCATGTGGTCTCTAAATTTTTGATCATTCCAATGAACTCAAATACGATACTTCTACTCAAAATTATGAGAAATTATGTATTCTACAGTTATCAGACATGACTCCCGCTTCATTGCAAAAAACCTAACCATGTTCTCACAATATCATTGAAGTAACTGGATACCTAATTTCGAATCAATCAAACTTGTGGATGATACTGACATGAATTCATCTTTTTTAAATCATAGTTAAGACACTATTAAGGTACAAGGGTACTAAATAAACAACACTTAATAAATAAAATGATCATCATCACTTTATCTATGTCATCGACATACACTTCAAACTTAAAAGACAGCTTGTTTTTCGCCGATGAGAAAAAACGATCCAAGTAACCTCTGCATCGACTTCTGATTGACTTCTGCACCGACCTGTATATATTTATTGTATATTCACGAGCTCTCCGTTAACCCTGACAATTATCATTAACTATGTAATTTCAGATAAACCACGGCTTAAATCATGGCGTTTCTAAAGTCAGATGTCTGAAGTTTGGAAAATTGAAGTTGTCTTTGTACATGATCGGATTTTTTTTAATACATATCTCTGATTTTATTTGGTTCCAGCTTCATGTCGACAATCGTATGTATAAACTAAATACAAGTTATGTAATACAAATCATCATTATCTCAACATAAAACTTGCAGGTGAGCATGTAAATAGTGCCAGCAAGCATGCATTCAAGCATGCAAGCAAGCATACAGGCAAGCATGCAAGCAAGCGTGCAAGCCAGAAGACAAGCAAGCATGCAAATAACAGATTAAACAAGTATACTCCCAAATGTGCAAGAAATAGTGCAAGCAAGCATGCAATCATAAGCATACAGGCAAGCATGCAAGCAAGCAAGCAAGCATGCAGGAAAGCATGTAAGCAATAACGCAAGCAAGCAGAGTTAGTACGCCACAGTGGTGGTAGTGAACAACAGTTCATCATCATCATCAACACCATCAGTTCGTTTATTGCTATCCCGCCGGAACTATACTATTTTCCTGAATAAAAACTATCTTTCCCCGGGACTCAAACTACCTGTATACCGAATTTCATCTAAATTGGATCAGTAGATCCAGAAATTACCCCCTACAACCTCACAAACATACAAACTTTACCTCTTTGTAATATTAGTATAGATATAAAAATAAATTGCACAAAGCACAGCCAGCGAAACAGACAAACCTATGTTTTTCTTAAAAATTGTTTTTTTTTAATAATAATAACATTAAAGTGTTTTTACATGCATGTTTTTTTATATGTTGGGTCTTGTACTGAACTGAACACCTGAACAGAAATAAATAAAACATTGCTTTCACTTTTTATGAAAGATACCCGCGGACGGAGTCGGGGACAGGACAACAGCTAGTAATAATATATATAAATATCGCCAAATTTCTGTTTTTTTTTTATTTTAGATCTCGTAGTGACATTATACACATGCTTTTATTATCAAGCTTTATCAGTGCGAGTAATACAGCTAGAGGTGGTTCTAGTAACGGCACAGATGACCTCTTTGGTCGTTGGACTTAACGATCGTCTTGACCGGTTACTTCAAAGCGTTTCACAGAATTGTAAGTATTGCTATGGATTGCGGTGAGGAAATGAGACTACACGTATAGACAGCTAACTTATCTCCGAGACCTGTAATGACCTTAATAAAACAAATATACTCAGGACCAAATTTGTATTGAAGTCTATCAATCAATGCAAACAAAACACAATATCTGATGGGCACTATATTGAGGTTTCAACACTCCCCCTGCATCAGATCAGGCTTACTCACCAATCCTAGTGAGGCTCGTGCTTTAAGAAAGCTTTCCTTTGGTAGGACTTTCGTAAACGACTGCTATTTGCTTTCTAGAAGGTACGTAGAGGACCTTTTTCTCTTGATGCAACTCTTGCTAAAACTTATAGCGCGTATTATCTGCTTTGTCTTAAAATGAAACACTGAGTTCTTGACAAGCTTGATAGCACTTTGGTTGTCCACATAAACAGTAGATATGACCTCGATTCCTCGAACTTTCTTGTAAAGTCGATTGAGCCATATAACTGTCTAGGCTGCAAAGCTGGCCGCGACAAACTCCGCCTCAGTGGTTGAAAGAGTGTGACTTATTTAGAGTAATTTATGTAGAGTACTTTTCTATTGTGAGATATCTACATCTATAGAAATAGTAGTTACTTATGCAACTGTATCGTAATAGGGGTCCTTAAAACGCCTCTTTTCATAAAACCACACTCGTGTTTTAAAGACCTCTATTACGATACAGTTGCATAAATAACTATTACAGAATACTATTATTTATTATGTTACAGAATATTATAATAATTTAATAGATAGTTTATTTAATAAATTAATCAATAGGTACTTACTCGTTTGCAATATGTTATCACTTTAGTGTAATCACAATGAGTGAAGTATTTTTTTGTTTAAATATTTATTTTCAGGGTGTATGCATATTCATATCTTCCCAATCATGAAAGTAACTACATAGGAATAGCTCACCCTTTAGAGCTCTAATTACGTATATCCTGCTAACATTACAAACGTGAAAGTCTCTCTGTATTTGTGTGTGTGTGCATGTGTGCATGTGTGTATGTTTGCGCGTGCGTGTGTGTACAGTCAGCTGCAGAGAAAAGGTACCCCCGTGTAACAGCGGTATCCATACTTACCGCCATTACAGGGGGGTACCCTTTCTCTGCAGCTGACTGTACAAAAAATACACTGCGTATCATAGAGCAAATTAAATGAAATGCAATCAAGTGTCAGCAAACAAATTAATAGATTAGACTTGCGTCACAACGAGAAGCGAGCACACACTAGATACTTTAAAACAGATTTTTTTAAATGCTTCTTATATTTATTCCCCGTGTTTTAATTTTTATTTCCCATTAACAGCTAACGACGTTGTAAATTCCAAATATAGATATCTAACTATACGACAACTTGCTCAATACCATGAGCAAATCTGCGATATGGTTAAAGAAGTAGATGAGGACAGTGGGCCCATTTTACTTCTCAGTTTTATGCTGGTGTTCTTACATTTACTGATAACGCCGTACAACTTGATATCTAGTATCGGTAAGTATGTCGTAAAATCATACCTATATTTAATTTCCCATCAAGGTAAATATGTGTCAAATTTAATCGTTGTTCTTCTTTTTCGGCTAATAACACAATTGATAATGAAATATAATTTCGTGCCACTGTTGTGCCATTCTTTTCTAATATATTTTTACAAAGTGATGCACAAAAGGACGAGCTTCATCGTACAGCAATCGTGTTGGTCAATATTCCATTTCACATCTTTACTCGTGCTGGTTGAGCCTAGTCATTGGATGCAGGACCAGGTAATTACGAGGGTAATGTAAAAATTTGACAAAGTACGAGTATAGTCACCAGCAGCACTAGATTAACTGGCAAAGAACTTAAAAGATCTACACACCCTCGTATAACATTAACAATAAACTCCCGTTTTGATAATTTTGAGTTCCATCTAGAACTCTTCGTCGACTGGCTACTGTTGACTATACCTGTATGTTAAGGTTTACTTTTCAATAATATTGGATCCAATAAGTATTTACATCCCAGCCAACACAGATTAGCTGAATAAATTTTGCGTAAAAGCAATTCTTTTGACTTTAAGCTGGTAAAGTATTTGTATAACTTCTGTGTAAGCGCTTATACAGATGATATTCAAGCAATTTGGGCACAAAATATCTTGCTTCAATTTGGATAACATTTGATTAATAGCCACATAGCAGCTGAATAAATGTACAACGCACTGAATATCTTCTGCATAAATTCTGATTTTTCTTTAGTCCAGAAATTATACATCTTTTATGCAGTTGTTAATTTGTAGTTCAGATGTTCAAATGATATTCAAAATTCCGATCTCAGGAGTAGTTTTATAAAGAAATTATGCAAGTAAAAAAAATATAAAATGTATTTTTCATTGTGACGAGATTATTTTGTGTTACTTAGTTCAAAAAATTGTAATAGTCGCTGATCATCTTCAAAAATTTGGTACCTAAGCAAATTGTTTCATGCATTTTAAGTAAGTTTAAGGTGAATTATATAAACGCATGGCACTTTAGACGTTACTAACTGTATGCTCATTATAACGATGATGTATTTATAAGTACTGTACTGTACTGTAGTACCTACTGTTGTAAATGCTTCATGCATTCAAAGTACCGGGTGAAGTCCAAATGAATCCTTTATATACGCGCTTGAGTCACTAACCAAAGGCCTGGTGGAAGTTCCACATAAAAATGCTGGTGGCAAGCGCGTTATTTTAAAAGGAATTATTTACTTCTTTGATAGATGGATCACACTCGATATTTGATGAGCCGCTTAGCGCGCAGATCAGCAGACGGGGACGAACGTTTCTTCAAGGAGTTAGAGCTTTTCATCCTTCAGATCCAGATGAAAGGTGCTGTTATAGCACCAATGGGCGTCTTCACCATCTCCAGGTCGCTTATAGCATCGGTAAGCTCTTATTTTTTTTAATAATATAATTGTCTCACCAACCTTCACCCAGGTTAGTCTTTGTGTACTTACATGTCGTAAATAAAGAATACTAAATACTTACATACAAGATACGCGCGAAAAACAATACCCCTCTTTGCAGTCGGGTAAAGAATTATTATTGTACAAATTTTTGCTACGCCAAATACTAAGTTTACGAGGCGAGTAATACGGGTCCATATTGACGCTCATAAAATTCTTATTCCTATTTTTTATTTTACTACTCATTTGTGTTCATAATAATCACTCTTCATATTTTTTTCCGCATCCTTTTTTACTTATACTTTTACGTTTAGATTTACTTATACATTAATTATTCATATTATCCATGATATTATTATATTAAGTTTCTTGCGGAGCATTCTTCTTGGCAATGATGGTCTTTCCGAAAGCGCTGGTAGTTTAAAAAAGATGACGTGTAAAAGTGCCCATTGCGGCCTATTTACTGAATAAATGATTTGAATTTGATTTGAATTTGAATTTGAATTAGTATTAGTTGAAGAATATGTGCGGTCTTGGCGCTTCGCCGGCCGATGCCGCGGCACGCTCGCTTCGCTCGTCGTCCGTCGTACCTTCCTTAAATTCTTACATCATTTCGCTTCATCGAAAATTTTCCAAGTTCCTTCGCGTCAATAATCATTAGGAGTTTAAATATAAGAAATATAAGAAAATATATGAAAACCAATATTTGTATGCACAAGGTGTGATTAGTGATATTGTCAATTCCGATGATTATGAGTTTCGATCGTTAGTATTAAAAAAAATTATGAAGAGTGATCGCTATGATGTAAAATGGTATGATAAACATTTTTGGACTTCCGATACATAGGATTTAAAATGTTATGTGAAAAAAAGCGCAGCGCACCCTATACTCGTAGTAGGTACACATAATTTTTAAAACATCATTTGGATACCACGAGAGAAATCTCTGTCCAGGTGGATGTCATACCTGAAATGTACTATTATTTTTATGAGTTTTAAATGTACAATAAAGAGAAGGTATGGAGTATAATATGTTTTTTTTTTCTTTTTCAGATAATCGGTGGTGTTACTACATACTTGGCGATTATAATTCAAATGCACAGTGTTATTGAAATGTTGTAACATGTCACTTATTATGGCAGCTTCCTCGGGCAAAGAATTAACTTAAAAGTCAGGCCTTTGAAGATGGTAAAAAGTGAAAAAAATTTAGAACAGGATGACACCCATTGCAATTATTAGTTATTCAATCAAAGAGGGAACGCTGCTAGCATCTTCGGAACCTTGTTTTGTTTTTAATAAAATTAATGTGTTTTAATTTTTAATTTTGTATTATGTAGGTATTTTAAGTGATCCTCGTTTAATGTAAATAGATTGTAGGTCATTTAATTGTTATTTACTGTTTTCACTTATTATTACTAACCGAGATCAATTGCACTTTAATATAATAGTTAGTTATGTAACACCAATTAAAAAATTACAAGAATATTAATTGTTTATTTTCCGGGGATCCTGTCCCGAATCGGCCTATTCATTCAGTCACGAGCGCAAGTGTCGTCACTCCGTTAGATATCACTCCGGCGAATTTATAAATAATGGATTTTTAAATTTAGTATAATTATAATAATAAAGCGGCATATAATCCTGTTTGTCTAGACACAGACAAAAGACCATTTTAAGTTAACTTCCGTACTAAAATTATTCACCGGTAGGTAAATAATCTAAAATAGACATCGACAACCCTAAGCATCCGCGCAGGAGTAGGCAGTTAAGTCTCCTAAAGGGTCTCCTCAGTGTGCATACTTCATTTCTTTCACTATGGTAGTAATCAGTTCAAGATTCTACTCTATTTATATTAAATGAGAAAATTTGTAAAGATGTTTGCTATTTCATCAGAGGGGCTACTCCAAAATTCGAAAAGCGAAGTTTGTATCATACCGTCCCTCTCACTCTCTTATTAAATATGTAGTATAAACAAGCGTCAGAGGGGCGGAACGACACTAACTTCGATTTTAGAATTTCGTAGTATAAATAATGTATCAGATAGCCGCGTTGAATTCGGTGGAGCACCAGGCCCGAAGACTCTTTGGTGACAGTCCGCTGATCGGGAATAGGCTACAGAGCCTCGAATACCGTTGTAGAGTTGCTTATGTGTCTGTTTTTTTACCGGATACATTTTGGTGAGAGTTCGCAGGAATTATGCGTCTAATTCCTGCATCTCCATTCTGCCAACGGACTTCTAGGCGGGGGGAGCGTCTGCAACCTTATGTAATTAGTGTTCCATTGGCCCGCAAGAAGTGGTTTGCTTCATATTTCAAAATGCGAACTGCTGAGGAATGGATTTCGCTCCCATCGTCTGTATTTCCGGAAAAATACAATCATGGGCTCTTCAAGGCTAGAGCACAAAACACAGGATAGTTCAGAAGTCAATCTCCTGTATGTACTTCACTTTTCATACCTACGCTCGGCAGTCGCGCTAAGGTTGTCAATTATGGCTTATGCACCAAAAATCTATCGTGTAGTGGCACTCGTATCTAGTTGTTTGATTTATTGTTGAGGATGAAATGGGGAGAATAGAAATATAAATTAATAACTAAAATATTTTTATATTAATGTCAGTAATAAATAAAATAATAATAAATTTGTCACAGAAAATATCTTGCGACGATTTCGGTGTCGGCGAAATTCACGGTTTAATTTTAAATTTAATTTAAGCAACCGTCCACTGAATAGTTATAATAACTTTTTTGTTGCTCCATTATTGCACAAAAAAGTTCACAGACACGTGTCTCAAGCGGATGGCACTCACGCTCGCCCGAGATATCGTGTCCGTGAGCAGTGTCTATGTGTGCGTTGCTCGAGCGCACTTGTATGGAGATTGAAATCTGAACTATCTGTATTTTGTGGCTAGAGTGAATAGGATGTTACTGAACCAGTGCGTTACACCTCTGGTCTCATCTGCACCTTACATCAGGTGAGATAGGAGTCATCAATCACTGTCAGTTTTACGTAAAAAAAACATGCAATAGTGTCTAAACAAATTTTGAGCAAGTATATGTATGTTGACGAACAACATCAAAGAAACAGTAATCAGTAAACGATTTATCAAAAAAAATATAATCATATTTACTTTTTATAAAAAATGTAATATCATATTTACTTTTTAGGTGGATAAATAGCTAATTTGCTTGTTTAGTTCCTACTGATGGCATATTCATCAAGAGTGCTTGAAGGAAATTTACTTCAAAACCAGTAGGTAGTAGGTATTACATACGTATAAAACGCATAATAAACTATTCATTCCCTATGCAATAAAACACATAAAAATGCTGAGAAAGTACTTAGTGCATGCGAGAACATCATCTTCAGTTCAAGGTGAGTACTTTAGAGAACTAGAGTCAAGTGCTCACCTACTTAGAGTTTTTTTTTGTGCAAGACATTTAAGAATTGAGTACCTATCTACTAAGATTTGACGACAATCTCATAGTAGTTATACTAACTACATAAAATATGCAAACCTAAACAATGCATATCGAAATAATAAAAAACATAAATTTTCATCCGATAAGCCGAAAAGCCGTGGTGGCCGAGGGGTTTGACCTATGTCCTCTCAAGCAGAGGATCGCAGTGGGCCCGCGTGGGAACTAAGGCCCGAGCCCTCTCATTTTGAGAGGACCCCTGGGCCCAGCAGTGGGACGTACATAAGCCGATATGGTGATCACGCAGTCATTTGATCATTAAAAAAAAAGAATAACCACTAAGAAATAAAAAAAGTTCAATTCTTGCGTATTTCGTACTTTGTTTTTTTTTACATTATATTATTATTATTAGTCCTTTCCGACGTTACTGGCGATAATGAATGCGTTAATTTCCTTTGTACGAGTCGTTTAAATCTCGGATATTTCTCGCAAAAAACGAACTTGCTTTTGAAAATCCGGCCACATGAAGCGCAACGCCTGACGTAGTCCGGAACTGTTACCCGTTGTTATGTGTAGGAGAGTTTTGGTCGAGTTTTGCGTATTTGTTGACGCTTAGCATTCAACGTTCAAAATGTTCGAAATTCAAACGACTGACAATAAGTGTGTCCAATCACAGAGTGGCATGTCTCGGAGTTACTTGCGCTTATTAATGATAAAGCGCTGCGAAGGCTCACCGTCCAAACATCGACAGACTTTCGCATATTATCTGTCAATGCAATCAGTATCGCATCACATTGCAGAATGCCGCGTGCCCGAGTTACTGCGTATCACGCTGCAACTGACGCGTCCACTCAGCGCGTCGCGGGCGCGGCTGCGTCGGGTGCGCGGAGGGTGGCGGCTCTCCGCAACACCATCGCCATCGGGTTTTGACTTTCGACTCCTTTTAGTTATCATACCCGGTACATTCAACGGCAAATTGCAATATTCCCACTAGTCCTACTAATATTATAAATGTGCAAGTTTGTGAGTGAGTGAGAGTAGGTGATCCAGCTGCCCCAATAATAACCTACTAGTGAGTTCGTCAATGAGTGAATATTGAGTATTGAATGTTTGTTACTTTGTCACGCTGAAATGGCTGGACGGATTTGGATGAAATTTGTTAAAAAAATAGTTTATAACCTGGAGAGAGCGTACGTGGGACGACCGACTGGTCGCCGCCCGGTTGGGCGACCCAGGTACCTACCGCTGGGAGGATCTGCGACGTCTTCAAGTCGGCGACTGGCAAGAGGCTGCGCACGATCGGGCCAGATGGCATTGTCCCGTTTCGGAGGCCAAGACCCTCTTTGGGTCGCTGAGCCAAGTTAGTTAGTTATATATAACCTGGATTAAAACATAGAAAACTTGTTATCCCGATATTCCCACGGGGTAGGGATAAAATCTCTTAATAACAACCGCTGGGCTTAGTCATGAAATTCGGTAGGTATGTAGGTCTGGAATAACACATAGGCTACTTTTTATCCTGATGTTCCCACAGGATAGGTAACGTCAATGAAAACAACAATTTAACTTTCGGGAATTCCCATGGGAATTATTAAGAATCCCAGAATTTCAATGACATAGTTCTCCAGAAATGTATTTACTCTCTTGTTCATACTTGTTTTAAATTAGCGAGAAGGAATGTGACTTTAACTTTCTACTTTTGTGACCTCTGCCTGTACCATAATTATTATGGGTTGCATCTTGCAGGTGTTGTACTCCTATTATCTACTATACTGGACTACCTTGAACCTGGATCGCGGCGGGTCTTCTTGGGAACAACGGTATTGAGCTACTTCATAACTTGTTCTGACTTGATCCTAGTATTTCTTTCTCATCTGTACTGCGAAATACATGCAACGGATAAGATAAAAGGTGTAGTTTCAATACTGCAACAAATACAAAAGGTGCGTGCAATATTACTAAATACTACAATAATACTCTAGTATTAAGTCTCTAGACTTCTATTTTACCAGCAAACATTGGAACTCTTCACCCCCTTTACTAATAAACACTACGGATCCTTCTACCCACGACTGCTTTTAAGAGACCATAAATCAAATAACTATGCTACTACTCGTTCGTCTACCACAATTAAATATTTATATCGGGACAGATGGCATGCTCTCGTTTCGGAGGCCAAGACCCTCTTTGGGTCGCTGAGCCAAATTAGTTAGTTTTTTTTATATATATTTTCAGTTATTTACGTAACATATTTTATTTTTATTTAAATACGCAACCTGTGTAAGCTTTAAAATGGTTAAAAAAGTACAACCCTGTGACAGACAGGGAAAAATAGCGAAGCCTTTGCAGTGTTTAGAGTTCGAACGACACCCTTGGAGTTCGTACAAACCTTTAAAAAAAAGGTAACTTATTTAATTTTTTAGATGAACGTCAGTCTTAAGGGACGATTGCATTCTACTAGTTTCCGAAGGACTAAAGTGGCAATACTAATTGTTTACTTAACATGGCACATTGCAAGCATTGTATCTTTTAATATTTGGACAATCTATAAAAATGCTATTAACGATTTTAAAAACCGTAAGTGACATGATGTACTTAATATATAATATTTAGTTTTAACTTATTTTCCATACTGTGTCAGTATCTATACGGTACTTGTGGTTGTTGGTGTTTCAATATTATTTATGTATGACATTACCGTCGCAATGGAAGTAGGTGTGATTATTGCATATTATAAAATACCTATTAAATACTTTAATAGGTACTTTACCGCGACCTTATGATAGCTAAGTTTATGCAAATGCTCATCTTCAGAGCAACAAAACCATACACCATGCTCTGGTTGAGTTCGAAACGCGTCAGTGTAGTGTGGTGGTAGTGATAGATGGGTTTGTGTGTGTTCTTACAGTGTGAGAACACACACAAACCCCGGTGGAGTAACTGCATGAACACGCATATTTTGCATAAACTTAGCTATCATAAGCTCGCTGGTGAGCAAAGAAATTCTTGTAGTTCATTGATATGAACCTCCGCAAAGTAACGTCTGATTCAATAAATTACTTAAATATTTTAATCCAATTTCAGATTATATTCTTTATTTGCATCTAGTTAATGGATATCAACATATGATGATCGTCATCAATCAACTGCAATGGAGTTTAATTATCGCTGAGGTAAATTCTTCACTTACTGCGGTCAACAATCGAATCAAACAGCTAAATCAGAGTAAGTGTCGATTTCTACATGCTAAAATATTACAACAAGACGTAGGTATCTAGTGTATCTTATAGTGCAACGATTTTATAAGTGTGATTCCTTCGTTTTCGTAGATTTTTACTTATTTTATATTGTAGTTCTATTGACAATACAAGATACTTGTGTGAACCTATTTTATAGTGTCATTCACAATGTGCTCCCACGGCATAAAACATGTTACCTATTAAACGTCTGATAATAATACGAAAATACATTCTCATCAACAGGTAAAATTTCTAATCCAAGTCACTTGTGTTCTACCCTACGATCTCTTGGTGAATACTATGAGACTATATGTGACATGGTTATGCAGATCAACAAACACACTGAAACCTTTTTCTTCTTCTTATTTATGTCAAAGTTCCATAAACTGTTGACAACTCTGTACAATTTAATGAGCAGTTTTGGTAAGTAGGTATAAGTATACTCAAACCAACTGAATCGTGAACCACTGTGGAACCTTTTCGTAGAAAAAAAAGTCATACGTAGTGACATCGCATTGTTTGACAAGTTAATTTATTACGACACTTACTGTGAGAACGTTCTACCATGGGTCAGGAATCAAATGTATTTATAAATGTGAATAAATGTATTTTCTTTCTTTCTTTTCTTTCTTTCAAATGGTTCGAGTGCTAGGACCGATTAAAAATTATATACTTTTACTAAAAACGGTGGTAAAATAAGTATGGTGTACGATCATTTTGTTACTAGAGGCTGTTTCACCTTCTATTGATTAGTGTTACTTGACGGTTTAATGTGATGCCGTTTTCGTCTATTCGAACAAAACATAAATAGAGACGGCATCACCATTAACCATCAGTTAATAGTGTTAATACTAATCAATGGATGGTGAAACAGCCTTTTAAAAATTGCGAACCTCAAAAATTTAGTTGACGTGTTGATTTGAGATACTTACACAAGATTTTTTCAAAGTAGGTAGGTAAATACTGCAGAGTGTACATAATTTATTGATTAATAGTATAAAAGGTAGATTCCAATAAATAAACTAAAATTAAATAACCAAAAAATACAATACTCGTACATCCAAAAATGGCCCCCGCGGATGGTAAGTACCAAAGATGCTGGCAGCATTTCCTCGCTGGATCATAAAACCGATGCGTTGAGCGAGGAAGCTCCCAGCTTTAGAACGACTATAGGTCTCCTATGGTATCTCCGAGTCTCTTTGATAAGTCTTCATGAGTTATGAATGAAATTTTAATCCAGCGCGACAAAGGATGCATAATCATTACTTAATCGCTTGCATAATCCAATAGTGGTGTAGTGTAGTGCCATCCATCGCTACTATTAAGTCAAGACTGCTACGTTCCAAATTAGTTGCAAAGGCGTAAGAAAAGATGCAACATTTATATTTTTCTAATATTAATTGTTTTTTACTAGCAATACACTTGGTCAATAAAAATTTGAAATCACAATTTGATTTCTCGAATCTAATCTATCTAATTTTATTGCCCTTAAAACGTTTAGTGACAGACAAACATACTCATTTTTATATTTAGTACTTACGTGTTGTACGAAATATATTTTATGCAAAATTTTATATAGTAAACATATTTTACCGGGGTAACTTTACCGCTAACTAGTTTTAACTTGGCATGCTAAGGGCCGATTTTTCAATACTCAGTTAAACAGTCAGATAGTATTTATTCGACAGATAGCAAAGAATTGAATTTTTCCATCGTCAGTTAGGGTTTATTCGGCAAATAAGTCGACTACCTGAGGAATAACTTTAACTGTCCCTTCGACGGCCAGATAACCCTCTATTCGTCCGATAGTTACATTTGAAAACAGATGGTGAACAGATGTACGTTTGCATTTTGGTCAGTTCTTTGTTCATATTTCGTATATTATAAAGTAAAAGTGTAATTATTATGAATATTATTAGCTATTGACAAAGAGGCTATAAAATATAAAATATACCTACCATCAGGAGACCCACTTGCTCGTTTTCCATCCAGTCGAATAAAAAAAAATGAATTTATAAATCCATCTAGAAAAAGAAGAATTGTCAGATTCAGGACTGATTACTGACCATGTGCGTGGGTTTTATTTTGTCACGGCAATCGTCTGCTTGTTTTCGGCTATTAATTTACATTTGCCGACTAAACTCACGAGCAAACAAATTTCAGAAATATTAAAATTAGCTTCACGTTATATTTTTTTAATCCATTGTTAATTAAAAATCATAATATATATATACATAGTATTACAAATCTATAGTTTTGCGTAAAAATCCCACAAGCTTGTAACTAACAGTCATAAGTATCACGAAACACCAAGCACCAATCCTCAAATTTTAACTGGCCGTAACATTTTTACCTACCTGACAGACAATGAAATAGTCTATCCTGCTCTAACATTTGCTTATGCCATATGTTTGTCTCACCTCCCTGAAGTTAGCGTCGAATAAACAGTCGAATAGTTATTCGTGAGACAAATGGCGATTGAAAAATCGACAGCCAGTTAACAGACTGATAAACTATGGAATAACTTTATTGGTCTGTTAACTATTCGACCGTTTATCTGAGCATTGAACAATCGGCCCTAAGTAAATAGCCCACTTGCTGAGCAGCCCATCTGGCAGGCTCGCCCTCTCTCCGTTACGCTGTAAAGGCCGTCTGAGGCCAACAGCAACAGTCCGTTCGGAAAAAAAAAACATTTTAGTCAAACCTTCCATCACTTTCAGATGATATAGAACAATTAATAATGCAGTGCAACTGGTGTTTTTACCATTCGATCAACCTACTGATAATAGTAGAACCCTGTCACTGGACCCAAAAGCAGGTAATTTCACTTATTTCACTTTAGTATAAATATTTGAGTTCCCAGGTTATCCCCGGTATGAAAAATACGAATTTTGAACATGAAACTACCGTGAGACTCACTCAGTAATAAAAAAACGGATAACTAACGTCTTAAATCAAGTTTGGCTTGACCTGTTTCGGACTAATTCTTAGCCCTTCTTTCCGGAGGAACGCTACTCGGCGGCTGCTGCAACACACGCACTGTGCGCCACCGCTCTGCTCGCGCGAACGTAACTAATACTAACACAAAACTACCCACGTTTTCATTGTCATTTTTGTTATCATGTTATCAATGTCGAATATATAGCACACAACACTAATAATATTCCTCTATAAATTTTTCAACATGTCCGACATGTCGCGCCTATCTTTTCGTTTTTAGGGTTCCGTACCCAAAGCCTGAGTTCCGAACCGTATTACTAGGACTCTGTTTCCCGTCCGTCCGTCATAGGGCTCTATCTATTGAGTCGTAAACTTAGGGTAGACGCTTGAAATATTCACATAATCTTTAGTTGTATAATCTTTTTAAAAATAAGTACTTAAAATAAAATAAATTTTTAAGGCTCCCATAAACAACTCACTTGGTTTTTTGCCGTGTTTTTTGCTAATGTCTGATGTTGTATTATAGATAATGGTACGGTACCCTTTATGCGTGAGTCCGACTAGTAGGTACTTAGCCAGTTTTTTTTAATAGTCTTAAATGTACATACTCATCTTTTCAGTTGGATCGTACGCACGGTTTACTGGTTCATCTATCGCATCAAACAGAGCAAGGAAACGACCGTATCTCTAAGGAATTAAATCTATTCTTAACGCAAGTCCAGATGAGAGGACCCGCTTTTACGCCGTTGGGGGTATTTAATATATCGAGACCAGTCATCGTGGTGGTAGGTTTCTTACTGATTACTATACTGATTTTAATATAAATATGAAGTGAGTAATTATTAGTATTCGCAGCATTTTAAAGTTTTTTTTTTTAGATTTTCAGTATGGTGGCTACCTACTTAGCATTACTGGTGCAGGAGCAGAAAGATTCTGAGTTACTATAGTTTTACAGATTAACATAGTATGTATCACCTCACTTTAGGCCAGTATTCGAAGGCTTGCTTTATATCACTACTTTTTTCGCTTAGGTAATGAGACTAAAGATTAGTAAGTACACCATAGTTACATTGTTTACGCAATTAAAATAATATGAAGACATGATTAAAACGGTAGTATCATTATTTTCATTTTGTGTTTAGAAAAATAAATATCTTTATCTTTATCTCTAAGCAGCAAATTAGCAATTAGTCCAAGTAACAAGTGGTCTAAGTAGCAAGCTCCTATTCCGCGTAGCTGAGGCGTTTCGTGCATTGACGCAACTCCAACCTAACCTATGTGTTTTCAAGTTTTCGGCTAAATAGAACCAGCTGCTTTTTAGACCACTTGTTACTTAGACCAGTTGCTTTTTAAATCCGTCACTACTCAGACAATTTGCTACTTAAGCCATTTGGGTAGTTGCACACCAGCTGCTTTTTAGACGAAGTGATAGGTACTAGGTACCTATACAAAAAAACATCAAGTGAATGTCGAGCCAGAGCCATATATTTTATTTCCTATGGCCATGGGCTACCAACTCATACAAGATATATTTAGTACTAAAAGACGGCAATAGATGGCACTACCATTAACATCTGTAAAGTATAAAATGTAAATAAGCCGAATTAAGTAGAAATATTGATATTAAAATAAAGAATAGTATATTTTATAAACACAACTTCACATCAACTTTATTTCAACTCCTTAATTTGAAGATAAGAAACATCATAAATAATAAATTGAGAATACGAAAGTATAGGCTACATGTGACTACGTTTCAGCTATGAGGTTTTCGTAGTAGTTTGCAAAAGTAACGCTAGATGGCGTAAAACCGGTATGCGCATCCAGCGGGCTACTATGTAATTCGAAACACGAAGTTCGTGTCGTGCGGTCTCTTTCGCTCTCGTAATAAATAGTATAAGTGTCAGAGGGACCGCACGACACGAACTTCGAGTTTCGATTTTCAGAGTAGCCTGCCTATGTGCTGAAGGGCTACTCCGAAACACGACGTTCGAAGTTCGTATCGTGCGATCTCTCTCACACTTATACTATTTAATACGTGAGCGAGAGGGATCGCACGACACGAACTTCAAGTTTCGTAGTAGAGTAGTGACGATATGTAGTTTTAATTTTTTTTTTATTCGACTGGAAGGCAAACGAGCAAGTGGGTCTCCTGGTGGTAAGAGATCACCGACGCCCGTAAACATCTGCAACATCAGGGGTATTGCAGATGCGTTGCCAACCTAGAGGCCTAAGTTGGAATACCTCAAGTGCCAGTAATTTCACCGGCTGTCTTACTCTCCGCGCCGAAACACAACAGTGCAAGCACTGCTGCTTCCCGGCAGGATTAGCGAGCAAGATGGTGGTAGCAATCCGGGCGGACCTTGCACAAGGTCCTACCACCTGCTATTATGCGATTATGCAATTATAGTATATAAATATAAGTGTTGTGTAGTGTATATACTTGGTTTGGTGTTTTTCAAAATCCTCTAATATCTCAGAAACGGTGCGTCCTAGCTCAAAAATAGCCAAATTTTCAACCCCCCCGTAAGCCCCCCCTACGGGACTACCCCGGACCCAACCCCAAAATTTCATCCCCCCCCCCCCACTTTTAGCACATTGACCAGCCTAACCAGACCCCTGATCCAAGGGTAGCAAAAACTTCCAGGGCCTATAGCTCCGGAACGGGGCTACTCCGAAACACAACGTTCGAAGTTCGTGTCGTGCGATGCGAGTATAAGTGTGAGAGAGATCGCACGATACAGATACCGGCAAACTTCTTGAGCATTAAGCAAGGGAGAGGGGGAAAGTTTGCGCAGCGCGGGACTCAAACGTCAACTGATTTACCAATCACGCGATCGACACGTCACCCGCGCTCCACCGCCCGCCGCCCCCCCTCCCAGCGATACCTAAAAATCGCTTCTGCGCAGGCAAGGACATTTGTTCAAGATGTTTGCCGGTATCTGTACGAACTTCGAACGTCGTGTTTCGGAGTAGCCCCGTTCCGGAGCTATAGGCCCTGGAAGTTTTTGCTACCCTTGGATCAGGGGTCTGGTTAGGCTGGTCAATGTGCTAAAAGTGGGGGGGGGGGGGATGAAATTTTGGGGTTGGGTCCGGGGTAGTCCCGTAGGGGGGGCTTACGGGGGGGTTGAAAATTTGGCTATTTTTGAGCTAGGACGCACCGTTTCTGAGATATTAGAGGATTTTGAAAAACACCAAACCAAGTATATACACTACACAACACTTATATTTATATACTATAATTGCATAATCGCATAATAGCAGGTGGTAGGACCTTGTGCAAGGTCCGCCCGGATTGCTACCACCATCTTGCTCGCTAATCCTGCCGGGAAGCAGCAGTGCTTGCACTGTTGTGTTTCGGCGCGGAGAGTAAGACAGCCGGTGAAATTACTGGCACTTGAGGTATTCCAACTTAGGCCTCTAGGTTGGCAACGCATCTGCAATGCCCCTGATGTTGCAGATGTTTACGGGCGTCGGTGATCTCTTACCACCAGGAGACCCACTTGCTCGTTTGCCTTCCAGTCGAATAAAAAAAAAATTAAAACTACATATCGTCACTACTCTACTACGAAACTTGAAGTTCGTGTCGTGCGGTCCCTCTGACACTTAAACTATTTAATACGAGAGCGAGAGGGACGGTACGATACGAACTTTGAGTTTCGTAGTATAGCCCTAAGCTGTAGATAATCTATAAACTAAAATGGCTGACAGCGTTTTCAGCAGATTACGAATAGGTTTGGATCTACGAAACCTCGATTGCTTACGCACTGACCAGCGGCCGTGAGTAGGTTATATAACGTAGCGCCATCTACCAACCCTGTCATGTCCTAGTCAAGCTATATATTGGGCTAACAAGCGACACCCGTATCATTAGTGTCTCGCTAGATGGCATATAGGTATCGTGTTATTTGTGTTCTCAGTGGTGCCTTCTATTGTAAAATAAAGAAAAGAAAAATAGCCAGTTGTATAGCCAGTATTAGGGTGATACCGTTTGCTTGTACTAGGTGGTGTCTCTGTATATTATGTTCTCTGTGCTATGGCGCTGGAATTTTGAATAATTTCTTCTTCATGACCATCAAAAAATACATTATCTGCTAAATATCAAGTCTCTAGCTCCAGTGATTTATGGTGTGCGGTGTGCGTCGTCTCTAAGTTGTTAGTCATTTAGCCAGTAGCGTTACTATTTTGAAGATGTATATAAATAACTCTTTGAAAATTGACTATTATTCGTGTAATACAACATTTGTTTAAGTTAGGTTGCTTATGTATTTGGTTTTTATTAAACCAAATGTCTTTGTTTTAACATATACACCTTATTATTCAAACAAAAGGAGGTCAGTTCTGGCCTCAGGGGCTGGCAGAGCTAGCGTCTACCTTCCTCAAAGGTTCGAGATGGCCATACGGGGTAATACGGCCTGTGTTTTGGGGTCGATGATAGTGACGTCGACTCGACTACGTGTTTGCCTTGTAAGTTTTACGTTGTTTGGTTTATTTTAAGCTAGGTTAGTAAAAATAATTTTGTATTGCTATTTGATAGTAATGGTCTCTTAATTTCTAAGTTAGCACATTTGTAAAAGAATGTATCAAATGTTATACTGCTAGACACGGATAAATTGTAAGAATAAAAGGTAATTAAGACTTATCAAGTCATCAACACTGCATAAAATAAATGTCTTAATAAAGTAGGTACCTACTCGTATTTACTTGATAAATAGCGTCATCAATTTAAGATTAGGACGTAAGCTGTTTATGAAAATAAATCACCCCTTAATGTGTCGTGATCAAATAAATTATTATTTTTTATCTAGGATTTTATATCTTTAGTTGTCGATGATGACAAAATCGTTGACATTACGGTAAGAACATTTGCTTTGACTTAACCATTCTCAAGTCAACAGGAGGGTTCGGTATTACGTAGATACGAAATGCCCAAGAAAAACTTAGTACATGCATGGAAAAAAAATCCACCGGTTCAAGGTAAAAAATTTCCTTTTTTGTTATCTAAACCTGTTTTTAACATTTTACAAGCTTTTATTTAAACTAGCAATGTTTGTAAGTATATATGTATGTAGTAACGCGAAATTTTTAAATTTGCAAACAATGGTATTCCGTCTTAGTCATCTAATTTATGTACAACAACCAAAATAAATATATGACCACCTTAAAGTTGATAATCGTTTGCAGGTCATATATATATATATATATATATATATATATATATACAGACACGTCTTATATATGTGTATACATACGTACGTGTCTGTCAACTTGAAAGTTGGACTTTACAGACATATCCATTTGATAGGAACTTGTTTAAAAATTGATTGTTTTTGGCTGATGGTACCTACATCCCAAGCGGATTCATTTCAGTCACTAAACCATAAAAACGCACTTTTGAACATGTGTTAAATTGTCTGAGTAACTTTTTGAAAAATAATAATAAGTAACTAAGATTTTTCAAAAACATGTCCTCGTGGTAGATTGATATTTAATCTATCGAAAAGTGTAAAAATCACATGACATGTGTGTTACT
Organism: Choristoneura rosaceana; assembly: GCA_037349165.1. Lineage (NCBI taxonomy): Eukaryota > Metazoa > Arthropoda > Insecta > Lepidoptera > Tortricidae > Choristoneura > Choristoneura rosaceana. The sequence continues at coordinate 10,929,508 of JAZBNJ010000019.1, forward strand.
TACATTGTAAATATGCACTGAATTTTAAATCAATTCGATCTCTAGAAGTATAGAACTGTGAAGATATTATCTGTCATGTACCCTACGTATTACAAATATTTTGTAAGTTAAATAAATATAAAAGCTTGTAAACATAAAAAAAATAAAATAAAATAAATTTAAAACAGGCTTTTATTAAAAAAAAGTGAACTTGACTGGGATCAATGTTGAATTGCAGAATGTAGTGTGCCCGAGTTGCTGCGTATCACTTTGTTAGTGTTGCGTCTGCTTAGTGCGGCGCCGGCGCGGCTTCGGCGCGCAGGCAGCGGTTGGCGGCTCGCTGTACCGCCGTCGCGGTTGGAAAACATTCGGTTCCTGTTCGCCATTGCGCTTGGTATGTTCGTTTATTCGTTTGCAGATATCTACAACTGTCTACTTTTAGGCTGTACATAATGAAGCTGATACAAAAAAATAACTCATTTTAAAATTTTAACAACGAATTATAGGAATATTCATTCCATTCTTAAGATTGTTAATTTTATATAGACGTCAAGCAATTATGACAATTTTGACCGATGTTCTTGGAAGTAAGTGAAAAAATTATTACTTGGCAATGCACGCTTATCGAGCAATAATTTCAGAGTGCTATATCTACTATATCTATAGTTATTTATATGTACCATGTGATGCAGAATAATTCAAAAGTTTATTTTTGAGATAGCGCCTTTTGGTTTAGGAGGGCACTATTACGAGTGAGTGAGAGAAAATGAGTGCGTATTCTTGACAAGTACATTTGGTACTGTCAAGCCGTACGTCAAAGGTCAAAACGTATAGGTACTTATTAAACACCTATGCTTGTCACATTTCGACCATCTAGGGACTACTTTAGATCAAGCCGCATCCATAAAATTACGAGCTATCACTGATTTTACTTAATTGCTTTCATGTAATTCAGAATCAAACATATTAATAAAAGTAAAAAAAAAATATATGTATTAAAAAATATAGTTGCAACTTTGAATTGCAGGTGTGTTCGTTTCATGCAGTGCAATTCTCGACTTCATGGAACAAAACCCTAAACGTCGTATAAACCCACATAAAGCAGCTTTAAGCACCTTTATAAATTTCACCGACCAGACTCTTATGCTACTCTGTAACGCGATCTCCGAGCAACATTTATTTGAGAAAATGATAAGCCTACTTACAACATTACAACACTTGGAAAAGGTATTGGCTGCTTCAATTTTAACCAATTAAAAAATATAATATGGAACATAGAAATGATACCTATTAGAAATCGTCACTATTTTAAAAAAAGCTTGATGTACCTCACAGTGCCTTAATGAATATAATCATTTTAGGGATTTTTTCAAAGTAGTGATGAATTACATACAAAATGAAGATATAAATGTGCAGTGTTGAGATATTTGAAAAATACATGTAGAGTAATTGACTGTATTTTATTTTCCAGATGAACATAAGTCTCAAAGGCGGCTGGTATTCCATTAAATATCAAAAAATCAAAGTCTCTTTGCTAATTTCTTTTATAGCATGGACTTTTGTGTCCCTTGCAAACCATGTTTTTTGGGCAATTTATATGCACTGGAACAATATTACAAGTACCAGTATGTTATAATTTGCTTCAATCGGCGAGCACATGTCCACTGTCTAAGATTACATACATATAACCCAAGGGTACCGTAGTAGAGAGTGATTGAAATGTAACTATTTATCCTGCTTAGCATCAATCACGTTTCGCAGGCTAATCGTGGCGGTTACATCTTTTTGTATATTGAGGACATTTGGTAGGACTGAAATTTCTGAAACCCCACCAAATTACATTATATGCCGATCTAATATAATTTAACGACCGAATGGCCAAGTGGTTAGAGAACCTGACTACGAAGCTTGAGGTTCCGGGTTCGATTCTTGGCCGGGGCAGATATTTGTATGAATAATACGAATGTTTGTTCTCGGGTCTTGGATGTTCAATATGTATTTAAGTATGTATTTATCTATAGAAGTATGTTTATTCGTTGCCTAGTATCCATAGTACAAGCTTTGCTTAGTTTGGACTATGCATTTTTTTCGAATTTAAACTAATTCTATAAATATGTAGAGGTTCACAAAAACTACATTAAACATTTCATTCGTAATGATCTTTATTGCCTGAGTAAAAGAACGGGCACAGCGTAAACTAAAAGGATTCTTTTGATTTCCCATTTTAGCTAAGGAACCCTAAATTAAGATATAAACATAAATCTAAGGTATCTTTACTATCCTAGGTAAAAGTCTTAATGCGAATATGAGTATTATGTTTAACTTACATTCTTTTATCAGTCAAATGACATAATTTCCGCGGGATAGAGTTACAAAATTTTACTCCGCCTAATTTTTTCGCCCCCTCGAGAAACGCCAGAAAAAGTGTAAAGATGAAGTACTCGTAAAGGTACTCTCGTCATAGATACTTTGTGTTTGAAACGGTTATAAGGTTTTTGTTTTCAGATCCAGCTGTTTATACAGTTGTGGTTTACGCGTATGTGTTTATGCTTTACACAATAAATCAACTGTGGTGGGCCGTAACAATTGCAGAGATAAGTTATACAATTACTGCGCTGAACAATCAAATAAGGCAGCTACTTCACTGTAAGTCCCATAACTGCTTAAGTAATACCCGGTTCACATGGCACCGATTTTATACTTTTAGTTTTATATAACTTGACAATGTAATGACTCTACCTAGCGCCATTTAGTGACCTCCTCCCTCAACAATAATTAAGGGAAAACTATGTACATACATAAAACTATCCTACATTTAAAATACTTAAATAAAAACTTAAAACTAAAACAAATTACCTAAATAAAGTAACCCCCCCCTAGGGAAGGTCCCGAAGAGGCTTGCAGCGTTTCCTCTTTGAATAGCTAAGCCAATTTTTTTTTCGAGGAAGCTGCTAGCTCTTCGGTCCCCTGTGACGTCTACAAACCGTTTCGAAATCTCTTTGCAAAGCTTTAACCAGTTAGTTAAAATGTATTTTTTTGGAAAAGTATGGAAAAGTGCATATTCTGAAATTGATGGAACTTTTACGGATTGTTTGCTTGAGGGTACACTAGGAAGACTGTCCTAATTTTTTGACCTCAAGAATCCTGTGCTTGAGGTGTGGAGGCAAAAACTTTTTACATTTACTATTTTAAACTAAGCACATTTTTTACACCGCATGGTATGACAAAGTTAAAGAGCATTCAATTTCCTGAAAGATCGTTGTTAAACATAATAATTTTCACATTTACTTGGCGTTACAATTTATTTGCCGACAACAGTAGCTATATTTTTTTATGATATTATTCTCTTATTCTCATCTACAGGTAATAAAACAGATCCAGAAGATTTACACTCAAAAATTTGCTTTCTTGGTCAATGTTACGAGACATTATGGGGCATCGTACGGAAGATCGAAAAAGACAGTGGAATGTTTTTCCTGTTTTTATTCATGTCCAAGTTTAGCAAATTATTAATTTCACCATACAGCTTAATGAACAATATAGGTACATAAAACTACCGTGAGACTCACTCATATTAAATACATTTTCCGGATAACTCACGTCTTAAATCGAGTGGAACGCGCGTGTTGCAGTAGCCGCAGAGTCGCGTTGCTCCGAAGAAGAAGGGCTACAGATTAGCCCGAAACAAGTCGAGCTAAACTCGATTTAAGACGTGAGTTATCCGGAAAATATATTTAATATAATATAGGTACAGTCGAAGAAACTGAATTGCGAACCACAATTAAACTATTTTCTAATTTTCATAACTGTTTTTCTGATTCACAGAACTGGTAAACATTTTGGAATAGTTATTAGAGGTAGTGTAAGCATTGCACCTACGATTCCTTTATTTGTATCTAAATAGGTACATTAAACGCAGACCGGGCTGGAGGGCAGTGGGGCTTAGCCGACCTTTTACTTGCAATTAACAACCACAATCAGCTGGCAAGTAGTACAGTCACCAGCACCAATTTCTGACACAACAAAGCGTGCATAAACATCTTATATGACTGTATCAGGCACCGGTAGGATGTGTCAGATTTTATTTATTATTTATTTGTTCCAACAAAAAATTACAGCATTACAGTTAAACACCAATGCGCTGTAAAATTAAAATTACACAAAACAAAAACATATAATACATAAATAAATAAAAAACTATGAATAGTTAGGGATTTTTGAACGTCCAGTCAGTCTTGCACGCTGCGTTGTTGCAGATTAATGCAACGTGAGTCGTACGGTCAAGGAGTTGAATTCATTGGCCACCATGGAATCATTTCACAGTTAACGTCATAGTGACATCGCATTAATTAATAAGGAAAGTCTTAATGACTTTTCCTTTGAAAACGTTCCACGGTGACCCATGATTTAAATTCCTTGACTGTTCATCGCTACAAAATCAGGTGGCTTTTTTAATACCAATGCGTATTTATTATCAGATACCAATAACATTCTGATAAATCTTTAATGTGCCATATTATTAGATGTAAAGGTTCCTACTGAAAATTTTACTTCTCTTGAGAGCATTTATAATTCAGGGCTCGGTTAGCCCCACTACACTTCCTTCAGATTCACTACAGATTTATGTTTTTGTGTTTAAATATCATAGAGAACTGCACAAATTATTCACTCAATACCTAATCTAAAATAAATACCTACCAGCTTTCAAACTATAACTTAGAATATTAAAACATTATACTGAATGTGGTACACGATTAAGTTTTTTTTTACTTCATAAAACACATTTGAGTTCCCTTTATGCTTGCACCTAAGATTATTTAAATCTATTCTCTTATATAGCTTCATCGAAAAATAACACATTTATGACAATAACGCAAACCAATTGGTGTATTTACCACATGCTCAGCATGGTGATAATAGTGGAACCTTGTCACTGGGCTCAGGATCAGGTAACAACTTTCATTTTTAAATAATTCAACTTATTTCTTTCTAAAAGCTGTCCGACTCGGCAAGGGTTTACCTTTACCTAATTAAGTAGGTACAATTAACCTTCCGCAGCCAAAATGGCAAAAACGGAACCTTATAGTTTCGCTATTTCTGTCTGTTTGTTTATCCATCTGTCTGCCCGCGGCTTTGCTCAGAGACTATCAGTGCGATGCTAGAAGGCTGTAAATTTTCATGAATATGTTGCAACTATGCCGACAAAATGGTAAAAAAAATATTACTTGACCCAGCTAGATACTCGTCAAATGTACTTTCAAACCAACTGGATTGTGACCCACTGTGGAACCTTTTCGTAGAAAAAGTCATAGTGACATCGCATTGCTTGACAAGGGAATTCATTATAACACTTACTGTGAGAAAGTTCTATGGTGGGTCAAGAATCAAATCTTTCGACTATACTTCATCTCAGCCTATATACGTCCCACTGCTGGGCACAGGCCTCCTCTCGGAATGAGAGGGCTTGGGCCATAGTTCCCACGCGGGCCCAGTGCGGATTGGGAACTTCACACGCACCATTGAATTGCTTCGCAGGTTTGTGCAGGTTTCCTCACGATGTTTTCTTTCACCGCAAAGCTCGTGGTAAATTGCGCACATGAATTTCGAAAAACTCAGAGGTGCGAGCCGGGATTTGAACCCACGACCCTCTGCTTGAGAGGCGATAGGTCAAACCACTAGGCCACCACGGCTTCGGCGACTATACTTATTTAATATTATTTTTTACAAACTTTTTCAAAGTGATAAGCTTTCAGATGGAACGTACGCATGATTTGCTGATCCGGCTGGCAAGGCAGACAGGGCAGAGGCACGGCCGTATTTTTACCGAACTCAACCTTTTTATATTACAAGTGCAGATGAGGGGTAACTTATTTACGCCAATGGGTGTATTTACCATATCAAGACCGCTTATAGCTACGGTAAACCGGAAACCATTTGCTTTTTTTTTTCACGTAACCCGAATTACAGTCCTTGAGCACTTAGAAAAATCTTCGGGATTTGGGGGGAAATCGGAAGGATTCGTTAGTAGAAAATGACAATTGTCTTTTTTCATTAGTAGCAATCCATCACGCGAAGAGTGCACTCGTTGTTTTTTCATTGATTTATCTATATAGTAGTTAAAACCACCACTTACTTATTGATTTAGTTTATTTTTCGAAAATTGATTTCCATGAGAGTTAATTTAAACAGGGTATTTCTGTAAATGGCCAATAACTGGAAATTATTCATAACGTATATAATATATGTATATCACATTACATTTTCGAGCAGCCAGTGTCCTGAAAAATACTTTTCATCCATTAAAAATTTAAAGAGACGGGTGAATGTCTTTTCTTATCTTATTCTATCTTAGACTATAGTACCTACTTTTAACAAGTAGCCAAAGGCACAAATTAATTTACCTACATACTTAATCTTTACATTTTTTGTAATTTTAAATTCAACGTAAATTGCATAAAATACATATATTTTTTTTTTACGAGAATATTGTACTTAATTGAAATCATTTAAAATATTAACTATAATGTTTTGTTTTCAGATTTGTAGTGTCGTAACAACTTATTTAGCAATTGTGTTACAGACGCAAACCGATTACTATATACTATAATGGTTTAGGTACTCCGCCTCCATTAAGCGAAGTACTTGACAGGATCTTCTTGTGGTCATAAAAACGTATGTATGTACCTTATATGAACCTAATGTCTGTTAGGAATATCAACATAAGATATTTCAGATTAAATATTTAAACCTTATTAGAAATGTTTTTATTCAGTTTATCACCTACTCTCCATCAAAACATGATAATAGTTTAGGTACTACAAAAGTTATATTAATATACAAAATACCTTTATTTTAAATTAAAAATTCACCGTTAGTTAAAGCGTCTAGTGTTTGTTGTTACTGATTAATACCAATTAAGTACTACATACCAATACAATAATAGGAATGTTGATTTGTCTAAATATTTTTTGTTATTTCTACGGGTTTTATCTGAGAAAACTTATTTACTTACTATGTCGGTATTCAGCGTTTTCATAAACAAAAACTGCGGAACCTAAAGCCTACCATGTTTGTTAATTTTCCAAATCAAACTTACCCTAAAATTAGACAATTATGCTATGAATTCTTATAACGTACGTTAGGCTCAGAAAATTCGGATTTAGCGCCGTTTTAAGTTAGGTTTTACTCGCTTGAAACGTTTTGGTCTTCACTGAAGATAATCTTCTTTTTTATAAAATAAATAAATAAATAATCCTATGTCATTTAGTTTGTACTTAGACAATTATCTCTTTTTAAGTCTAAAAACATCTCAGCATATTATAATATCATAGTTATACACAGAGTTAAGACGTAAAAAGAAATCGTTTTAATCGTAATCTAACGCAGTTTTTCAAGGCAAATTCAGTCCATGCCCACCATTGATTAAGTATTGCCAAGCGCCTGTCAGTCAAACCGTCGTGATCGGTGAACTCTGTTTTCTGGACAACAATGTTTTACAGGCGCTTTATGGGAAATTAGGTGTCCGACTTGCTATTTTTATTTGCTTAAAATAAGGGTCGACAATAAGCGGACCGCCAAGTTCATACTAAAACTAGCCCAGGACCGTCGATGTCACTAATTTACCTACTTAGCTACTTATTTTGTATAGCGTAGGTATACGTTACTTATTTGCATATAAATAAATAATACTTTATCGCAAGAAAATTCTGGACCTTGATAAAATTTTCTCGCACCCTACTTAAAACTAATTGCCGACCCCGGGCTTAAAAGGTGTGTCAATCCCCTTTACTTTTTTTTGTATTCTAAAACACAATCAAGTTCACGGATATCCTTTCCTTCACGTCTAAGTGAACAATTTTCCACAATGTAATGACATTTTGCTGTCGCAGATAGAGTTTGAGCAGATTTCTTATAATGAGAAACCACAATCTTAACATCCATGCAATGCCATATTCCTATGAAGCTTAAGAGTGTAAACGCACAGGACGCAGGTTCCCTTTATCTTGCATCTTCGATCTTTCATCCCCGAATTATACTTCGCATTAACAAGTATCTTATAATTTTATTTAGCCGAATGATACTTTTGCATAATCATCACTTTGCATAATTATCAGTTCGAATAATAGTCCTTTCTCAGAATATTACATAGCAGAACACTCAAATTGCCGAATATACTTTTGCAGAATTAATATTAAATAGCAGACATTAATAACGCCGATTTTTATATGCCATAATGGCATAGCAAAATACTAGTTTGGACTATTGTAAATACAATATAAGGAATTATAAATAGCGCTGACTTTAACATGGCGTATTGACATAGTTAAAGAAACTAACACTTACGCAAAGTACGCGTGCTGTAACAGCAGCAGGCAAAGCGCCAGAACAGAACAGCAGCTACTAACATAGTAGGTTGGTTTAGGTTAGAACTACGACCACAACAACGGGCGAGCCGAGCGAGCGAAGCGAGCGTGCGGCAGCGGCCGGCTAAGCGCCAGAATCTTACTGCTGCCAATAAAGGTTAAGTTAATGTAGAACTACAATTAAAACAACGCCGGAGTGTTTTTAACGCTTCAGCATTATACTGAGCCAGTGTCAGATTTAAAACCGTAACCGGGCAACCGAGCTCCGCTCTGGCTAAAACTCGGTACCAAACGTTTTCCCAGAGATAAGACCAAGCTAAAGATGAAGCTAAGGCTAAGGCTGAAGGTTTGTTCTACTGTCGGTAAAATCTAGTAAGTATTCTTCAGTGTCAATAATCAGTTGCACCTTACAACATAGCTGCATAGGTGACAAACACGAACATGCATGCATTATATTATACAAGCATACTTAGAGGTACTCGTAGTATGATAAATTTATGCGCCACTATTTTAAATACAATGCGTCTTGTTATCATAATGATCAGATTCTTGTGTTGTGTGCGGTCGTGAATTAGCGACATCGGTCGTGACCAGCCGATGTTCCTGAAGGCGATAAATCAAATCGTATCAATTATCTATTCATTATTATCATCATCTTATCAGCTGTGGGACGTTCACTGTTGGACATAGTCCTCCCGCATAGACCTTCAGTTGCTTCGGTTGGATGCACCGTGAACCCACGGCTTTAACCAGGCTTTATTTCATTGCTTCCGTATATAATTCAACGAAAGAGTACACAAGGAGAAATGGAAGAACAGATAACCATTGGAGGAGAAAAGTCCTGGGGTCTTAATGTTAAGTGCATAAAGTCGTATATGATACAGCGTTTATTTTTGATACTACTTACCTCAAACTTTAAGTGCAGTTAGTGAAGGTCCTAATTATCATTTTTTTTATGTTTTAGTAAAAAAAATTAGACTTATTATTTTCCGTGCAAAATAAATTAGCAGGCAATGTATCACTACGCGATACTACTTTGTTTTTATTCAAACCGTCGCAGTTGTTGACGTGACAGCTGTCACAGAACGCTTCTCTCTCGTATCAAATTAATGTATGCATTACATTACTGCTCGTAAATATTTCAAAAATTAATTACGCTCTGGTACCTAGTTAATTTTAAATTAGTAATTTGGTTTGATATCGGTTCACAGCACCTAAATCTTCACTTGATTACAGTTTGAGGTAGTATCAACAATACACACTGTGTACATATTATTGGAACTTTGGCCATGTCGATATCTTTGCACTTGACTATACCTATTTAGTGCGATTGTCGGCCGGCAGAAAGTATAATTTATTGATACTCTCGTAATCTATCAATACGTCTTCTTCTTCTAATACGAACATTGGTATATTTTAAAAAATTGTGTTTCCGAAATACTCTAATTTTATTGGTGTTATAAGCAAACGGGTTGGAAATTTAAGACGGGTCAGCCAGGGCAAGAACCTCGATCGATGATAACGGTCTTAGAATATCATACTGGGAATTTGTTACTATATTTATAGATGTTGGTAAACATAATTTGTATACACTCATACTTGGTAATTATTGTGTATAATATTTTTCACTGAATCAGTTAAAAACTATTTTTAACTATCCTTAACTTGAAGTGTTGAGTAAGCTTGTTAAGCTCATATCAACTTCACATTATTTAGTATTAAAAATATATAAGTTTATTATTAATTTCATTCAGTTTTAATCGTTTTGACATTTTTCTTTTCGAGATATCGACAAAATATCTAAACTCACGCCAGCGTGTCTAGCCAAGATCAAAAAAATAGCGACTAACAACAGCAGCCGTGTTAAACGAAACAATTATTATTGGCGCCTTAATAACTCATTATGATTGTATTTACGTAAACACATAATAAAAGATCTCAAACATGCTCGGAAATGTATGAAAAGAAAAGAAAAGAAAAGAAATGCGTTTATTGCCAACAATTAGGAAGGTATATAATAAATGCAAAATGCAAATGGTGTATGTATGCGTTAATGCCACGAAATGGAGACACGAAGTTTCTCATTTATGGCTCCCCTACAAAACTTCTCGGCCTAGGCCATGAAGTATGTATGAAAATCCATTATTATCATTAATATGTTTAAACCTCTTAGATTAACCTGAACCCCAAATTTAATAACGTACAGCTCAAACGATTAAATCTGATTGGTCTGGTTAAAGCCGCACGTTCACGGTGGATGCAGGCCGATTTCAACCAAAACAACTGAAGGTCTATTGGGGAGACCTATGTCCAAGAGTGGACGTTCTACCGCTTATATGTTGATGATTACTCAAACGATTATTGAGTTATTAACTTCTAAATCTCGCAATTCTTATCACTTTTCAGAATCATCTACATCCATTGAGATCTCATTTCTTTTGTCAGACAGTCAACAATCACGCATATTCTTAATATTGAACGTGCATCCCATTCTCACATTTGGTTAAAAATAGAAAGAAAGGAAAAAATTAACGGCTCCAAAAGATTTGATTTGATTCAAGCAAAATAAACATTTAGCTATAACAGGTTTATACATTATTAATATATTATAGGTATGTATGATGGTTAATTAGCCAAAATATTCTTAGCTGCCAAAAATCATGGCACTAAATCAGTTAAGGTAACAGTATCATGTTACTAATTCTGTTAATTACTTATCTGATTAAAAACTAAATATATCCAACCGTTAATGAGATACCTGCCGGCTTATTTATGTGATCACTCCATGCAATTTATTGGTCCAAAGCGTGTAATTTTAATTTTTGTTTTTTCTACTCCTATACTGTTATAAATCTGTGATTTACTAAATAACGAACGGTAATATATAAGAACATACATAACAAGATCCTGGAAAAGTCCAATTGTCTATTCCCCAGAACAGCACTTGTATCGTAATGTTGCTAAAACGATACTGCAGCCACTTACTTTTTATTCTTAATTCTTAATTCGTTCGTTCGAACAGGCTAAGATGCAGCCAATTACTTCATTCATATGATTATTATACATAAAATAACTTTCCGTCCATAATTCATGGCTGCAAACATAAGTAAACAAAATATAATGTATTTTTCAACTTCGTCATTGGCAAATAAAGGTCATCTCGGACAAATTTAGTTTTAAACAACAACTAAATGAGTGGGAAAACGTACAACACACACCTTTTTTGACCTCTATTATACAACTGTTGCATAAAATACTATCACGTATTTTATTTCTATTTGTAACTCCTTGAATCAAATCATACAACGTATGATTTTAATAATTTTGCTGTTGATCTGACGCTAAATGCTTACGCACGTGCAAATAATACCCTTGTTTGCTAAACTTAACAACACGGAAGACATTATAGGGCATTACCATCAAAATTAATCATCTCAAATCGAGATGTGTGTAACGAAAAGACAAGCAGCTGTTCATAGTAGAATCCATTCATCATATGAATGCCCTTGATTGTACTGATAATTGTAAAATAAACACTAAACACTCAACACTGACCTTTGTCAATTAGTTATAACAATTTTGATGTAAACGTCAAGATCAGTCGGTGTAGGTATTGACAGAATTTAGGCATTTAGAATACCTACGTTCTAGGCGGAGTGACCAAGTTGTTAGCATTGTTTAGCTTGGTTCACCCTCACTAGACCGAATTTCATAAAAGCTAATTTCACTAGACATATCAACGTTAGATATAATTTTCATTAGCCCTAATATCATGACAGCTAAACTTGTATGTCCGAATTGCTTACTAGACCTAAAATTTTACATCCTAAAGTTTATTAGTACTAAACATTAAATGCTCTAATATTACTAAAACTAATTAGATTATTCCTAATGATTAATACACCTAAAGTTGTGAACCCTAATCTTTACTTGTACTAAATATTAAATGCTCTAATAATACTAAAACCAATAATGATTACTCCTAATGATTGTACACCTAAACTTCTGAACCCTAACGTTTACTTGAACTAAATATAAAATGAAATTTGTGCGAGCGAGCGAAGCGAGCGAGCAAGACGGTTCGGAGCAGAAGCGACTCGGATAGGTTAGGTTTAGAAGGCTAAGGCGGGAGCGAAGCGGAGCGTAGCTCCCGCCTTAGCCTTCGATGTTAGGTTTTTTTTATAGCAGCCCAGATAACTCTCACTCGGAAAGTAGGTTGAATTCCATTCAATATGTCGCTAAATTAAGGTAAGTATTCCAATCAATACATTTGCTGAAAAATTGTTTCAGGTTTTTGATGTTAGGGCTAGTGAAATTAGGTACAACGTAAATTCGGAATGCTAAAATTAGGGCTAAAGAATAGTTAGGAAAATTAAAAATTCGGCTTTTTGATTTTAGGGCTAGTGAAATTAGGTACAAAGTAAATTCGGAATACTAAAATTAGGGCTAATGAATATTAAGGAAAATAACATTTTGGCTTTTTGATTTTAGGGTTAGTGAAATTAGGTACAACGTAAATTCGGAATGCCAAAATTAGGGCTAATGCATAGTTAGGAAAATTAAAAATTCGGCTTTTTGATTTTAGGGCTAGTGAAATTAGTGGCAGTGAAAATAGGATTAAAATTTTTCGGGCTTCCATAGGAGAACCGTTTAGCTTAACTTTTAACAGTAAGTTCTCAGTAACTTCTCTATTATTCAATGCAGATACGTAAGTTTGTTTTGCTACTCTAAACGTTACGCAAATTCGTTTTATTATTTTTAAAAATTACTTAATGCGTTAATTGTTTTCATAGTAAATCATTTCTGAAGGTACAAGCTATAATATAAGCGTATGTTGAGATCCATTGTTTATGGAAAATTTGTAATTTTCTTGACGTCAAAATAAATGTTTTATTATTTTTTCAAAATTATTTCAATACTAGCTGGTAGTTGCCTGCGATATCTCCGAACAATTCAGGGTATCTATATTTGCGTCTCATTTCCTCCTAATCCGTTGAACCTCCAAAACATCTAAATATCCAAACACCTCCCCATATGCACTTTTCCATTTATAACATTAAATTACTTACTTATTTTTTATTTATTTTTTTAAATACGTTTATGCGATTTTGTCCTAAAGCTTAATTTAATCTTTGCATGTCGTGATATAATGTGTAATAACTTTGATTGGCCTTATAGTTTTATCAAGCGAACCGTATAATTATTTATTACAAACATATCTCAATAAAAACATAAATATTAACAACTAAGTAATTATTTAGTTTTAGAATATAAATCATAAAGAATATTAAGTCTTTTAAGAGGGTAAAATAAGGTTTTCCGGCTGTCGTTTCCTTGGAAATACGAGTATTACTCACATTATTCATTTTAAGCTAAGCTCAGATGTCTAGGTGATTGTTTATGCTGTGGTTTAGAATAATTTTCAAAGGCAATGTGCTATATCCTCACAAGGATGTGTGTGATAGTATTGAAGGCAACGGTATCGCCAAAGATTAACTTATAGAAGCGACACTGTCATTTCAGTTAATGGTTTTCCTCTCTGAGCGATATAATATAATAAGTGTGTTTTTATCTGCCTAAACATTATTGCACGAATTTAATTATATTATTATTTTTATTTTTCTTAATTAATTTAATAAATTAAATCAATTATAACGCTTATTTCCAAAATAAATGGTTTGATCACTGTACGGAATGTTTAATGTTTATTAGTACTTTATGTAGTCATGGAAGAAATTGAGACGTATGCTGAATACGTTCAACAGTAAATAACTTACGGCGAAAACGAGCAAAGCCAGATTTTGTGAGCTTATAACAACCTAATTAAAACTTCAACCGTAACAAATTTAATTAACAGCGTATCTAATAGGCAACCATAAATGTAAACTACTATCTGACATTTAATCAATTTATATTAAATGTTTAATTTTCCGCTTCAATTTGCACGGTCCTATAAATAAAACAAAATTTTCGAAATTAGTGTTGTGGCAGTCTACATAGTTTAGTATATGTCTGGTCTATGTGGACGTATTAATAAATTACGTGTGCCGAAGAATCAGCACAGTCTCGTGCTAAACTCTTGCGCAACGGGCCGCGACGGCCGCTAGACCTGCGCCTGGGCACAACGGAGCCCTCGCTACAATAACAAGGTAACGCTTATTAATTTTAATCGTATTTTATTGTTTTATTTACAAACAATTTATTTCATAACTAAAAAGCCTGCGTGGCTTTTTTTACACCTATACCGTTTTTTTTAAATGGGGGCTTCTTGTTCAAATTTTAATTAAAAGCAATGAATTTGGATCAGATTATAAAGAACATGGATATACTCGTAGAAATATAGAGTTTTTGTTGCTCCTGAGTGTGGTGACAATTCACCAATGGGAACTCCACAAGCTTTATCATCATCATTTACTTGTTGACCAGTCATGCTATTAAAATTAAGTGCTGTGTTGTACTAGTGAAAGAAATCTGGCCTTTACGGTGAAATGATTTCCATAGTATTTAGTTGTTTTCGGCTGTACTTTCAAATGGCTATTAATTATCTGTTTTCGATTATTTAAAAATCTTCTTTCCTATTTTTGTTTAAACAAAGTTATTCTTAGTTGGCACAGTCGTCGAATTAATTACAATAATTTCCGCAGAAAAGTTTTAAATTAACAATTTTGCCTCGCTAAACATCCATTCACTTAATGGACTGGTGTTATTAACATGAATGGAACTGTTATCATGAAATTTTATATTTTTTACTTTTTATTTCTGCTTATTGATTTATACAGAAGGTAATGAAAGCAAGTAGTACATTTCGATACTAGTGCGGAAAGGATGTCATTAAGTACTTCATGAGTCCCGAGGAATCTTGTGTATCGAACGACGTTTTTCAATACAGTTGTGACAAAAAAATACAACAAAGAAAAAAGACGTTGAAAAGAAATAAATGCAGTAAATTTTGAGTGATGCTTAGGGGCTGTTTCACCATCCATTGATTAGTCGTAACTGACGGTTAAATGTGATGCCGTCTCTACCTATTTGTTTTGTTCAAATAGACGCAGACGGCATCACATTTAACCGTCAGTTAAGACTGATCAATGGATGGTGAAGCAACCCCTTAATGTCAAATCATTTTTTGTCTTCATCATAGCTTAGCATTGAATACTTCGACCACAAGGTAGAAGCCCAATATTTCTAAGAAAGTTCCATAAAAAAAGGCCATAACACCGTTTTCTGAGAACGACTTTGCTTTATGATCCGTTTTCCGTCCGCCTCCACTTTGTCTGGCGTTTCGACAGCTGTTCCGTTCCATTCAGACACCTTAATAAGAACTGTTTTTCAAAATTAAATATTAAAAAAATGTTGAAGAGGCAAGTAAAAAATATCAATATTTTTATAGAGTACTTAATAGGTTTTTAGTTTTAGTACGTCTTGGTACAAACTATTTAATATTATAACCTCTTCGGTAAGTAGGTAATCGCAAAATCTTTTAAACTGAAAAGTTCCTTTGATTAGAAACCTATTTTTGAAATTTGTACCCGTTCGAAGCCGAGGAGGGTTGCTTGCTTGTCTTAAAGTAAAAGAAAACCATTGTTATCCAAAATTTTAACACCGTATCTTTGGAATAATATACCTATTGCCAGTAATAGGTACTAGTACGTAAATTACTTTTTTCTTAATAAAATCCTTTAACTACAAGCACGTGTTTGTACTACTAATAGAAATTTATAATAAACATTGTAACATTATGCCAAGTATATTAAAAATAACCATCTTTAATTTTGAATAACATTTAAACTTAATTATATTCAACGCCGGTGTTCGATTGGTGACAAAATTCGTTTATACTCGTAAAAATCGAAATATTCTGTTTAGCTATAAAATCTTAATTAAATTTATCCATATGTATGCGTTATATATTACCATAATGATAAAATATGACCAAACATGTATTATTTATCTCTAAAATAATTTGATAAGAAATCAACCAAGAGTGTGCCTGTTTTTGTGGATTATGTATCTAATACTTCATCTTGACCTATATACGTCACACTACAGGGCACAGGGCTACTGTCAGAATGAGAGAGCTTGGGCCTTAATTCCCAAGCGGGCCCAGTGCGGATTGATAATTTATATCCTATGTAGGTTGAACAATCAATACGCAATTTAGGAAATAATGGGCTTTCGATATACCTAAACATACGGACAGAAAAACATGGAAAACATGGAAAATATACGGATACCCAGTAGAGTTGACTATGAAACCCTAAACATAAACTGAGACTAGGCGGGGGGGTTCCATCAAGCCTTTCACGTGTGCCAAGAAACGTGCAGTGAGATTTATCTTGAATTTGGAAAACCGGCTTAGCAGGTGGTATGTTACTACCCGCATCCGGATGCTAAGACAACGACCCACACCTCATATTGAGGCTCGGTGGGTATCATCTGATAACCTTTACATATATAATAATTATTTATGATTCTTCAGCCTCTTAAATAATAATAATCCAACTAGTAAATTAGGGGGCTTGATCTATGGTTCCGTGTTATATCGGTTAAAAATTCATTAAGTAAATATTCAAAGCAAATACTTATTGAAAAAAAAATAAAAAAACGTAGAATTCCGAATTTCAGATGAAATTTTATTGAAACAAAACTGATACGCCTAACGAGCACTTATTTGCGATGATCTTAATCTACGAATATAAATATAATTTATTACTTATTATAAGAAAAATACGTATAGTCAAGGAAACTGAATCACGTACCATAACCTCTTCATTATCAATTTCGCAATGATTTCTTTGGCAAATGTGTGAGGTGTCAACATGATTAGTAGCACAAATTATGCTGAGTGGGGACCTATTTAGCGTCATGTATGTCTTTATTTGTTTTATGTTTATTTCTATGTTTGTTTTATGGCGTTAAATAAATGTATTTTCTTTCTTTCTTTCTTTCTTTCAAATGTTCCAGTTTGCTCGACTGTACCACGGTACAAAAGGTGCACGTACTTTTAGCTCTTAGACTACACTATCTATTTATCTTTTTGCCGAGAAACACCGACGAAGTGGTATTTAAGTTGTCAATACAACAGATGTGTAATACGGAACCTCAGTAGCAAAGGTTAATTATTATAAATATTAAATCAGCTATAAATAAAATATAAGCAAACATTCGTTTGATTAGGTATTATAAATTACTTCATATCAACGCCTAATAAACTCTGGCGCACCATAAAAGAATCAGATGGGTACTAAGACCACATTTGAATAAATTTTTAATTTAACTTATTGAATTTTCAATCATTATAAGGCTATAAACTGGTTGATAATACATCGTTAAAAATTGCTTGTATTATAGAACTACTCAAGGCCTCTACGGCATGAAACCTTTCAATAAAATACACAAACAAAGACACGGTAAACAAGTGATAGAGCATAAGTTACATAATAATGAGTCTTAGCTGTACACCTAACTTATCTTCGACTAAAATTATGAATTCTTTGTTGGTTAACATCTACCTTGAACCTCCTTTTAACGCCTATTCTGACTGTTTTGAATACTTTGTTGCAAATATATTTTTAAACCAAACATTGGCAGATTGTTTGTCAATGGCATTGATACTAGTAGCACAATTTAATTTTCAATTTTAATAATTCAACATTTTTAACTTAACTCTTTGGTTACTGAAACTTTGGGGTTCTAATATACATAATTATTACTTACCTGTATGTCGATCAGTTAAAGAGGAGTCAAAAGTTAATAGTTTATACTAATTTCCAGGGCGATTGACGATTTAGGTACGCAGTGAAACTTTTCAATGGTGAAAACGATATATTACACAGTTTTGTAAATATTTTCAATTAATGGAAGGTTAATAACAGTATCTTTTGATTCTCAGCATTCATTTTAGCCGGTACCTAAAATGTCAACTTCACGGATTACCAGTGATTTCTTTTGCGACTTCTTAGCAAATGTCTTGTTTTGCTAGGTTTTTGCAACAATTCAGGGTCACTAGTCTACAATAAAATTATTTTACTCGTCATCTTCTTGAAGTGTCGTTAAGGAGTTCAACTCACTGAAATGTCTGTTGGGCTACTTTTTTTAATCTCAGTAACACGGCATTCCATCCCAGTGATTTTAATAAAATTCAATCCCAAATACTAACATTATTACAACTAACAGACCAGCATCGCTTTTAATCTGTTAATCATCATCATCATGTCACTGCTGGACATAGGCCTCCCCCAAGTCTCAGACCCAGACCGGTCTTTCCGCATCCGCCGCGATCCTGCGATTTTAACCAGGTCACTCCATCTTGTCTTGAATCTGTTAATGTCTTGTCATAATTGGACGTAGTTAAGTAAAAATGTTCCAGCCTGAACAATATTTTTATTTATTTTGGAACTAGTTTCAGCAACATCAAAAGTGATAGTAAAGGATAACATGACAATGCTTTGAAACCTTTTTGTTAAAACAAGGCATTTTTAAAGCATTTGTTCAAATTAATCTTTTAATTATGAAAACAAAATCCTAATTTCTGTCGAAATAGTACAGATTTTTTACTGACTTACTTCTAAAATACTTACTTCTAATTCTCTAAGCAATAGATTCAGATGTGAAACATTTCAAGCATGCAATTATTTTACTTAGACGATAATCATCTTTGTCACTCATCGATGTCAATGAAAATGAAAAGCAGGTTACGATATTCATCAAAGGAACGAGTATTTTTATTTACTAACTATGCACTTCAGTTTGACCTCATAATGAATGTAAAGAGTCATCAAGTCTCTTACAAATTTGACAAGGACGAACTTAATAGTAAAAAAAACTTAAATACATAAACTAGCAAGTACTTGCAGCAGTGCCAATCGTTTAAATATACGCTCGATTCTAAATAGGTGACGTTTTTGCAAATCGTAACCTAGCAAATATCCGGGTACTCGCTTATAAAATTTGTGTGAATAATGATAATTATGTAAACATTCACTCACCACATCTAAGTTGAATATTTAAAATAATCTTAAGTACTTACTTAACGCAAGCCTAATGCATTTTATTATATGCATAAATGATGTTATGTTTTGTTTAATAATCTGATTTGTCAGAAGCGTCTGTTTGACTTTTAAAGTTAAAAGTCAATTTACGACTTATTCATAATACTTAATTAAACTCGTTTTATACATTATTTATAATGCTATCTAATTGACGATACAAATCATCGACGTCTTACTATTTATCCGCCTTCACAAATGTTGTAGGTATTTATGTGTCCGGCTTTCGCGCTGTGTTAATTAAGCAAAATTGCAGATTGGGTGCGATATTAGGTCCGAATCACCCGAGCTGTCAACATAAACTATGACATTTAATTAAGTCATCGCGTGAGAGTGTGGTTCTAAACTTTTATACGGGGTTATAAACATGTTAGTCTAGTAAAATTCGTTAAACATTCAATTTGGCCTTGGCATTGACCCCGACCGCTCCTTTATTATAATCTTCTGAATAACCCATGCTAATTTTAAATTTCAGATGCATCAATTAAGAAGATTTATCGTGCTGGTCACCATCGTAACATATTGTCTCGAAGCTCAGGGCGCCGACAAATACACAGATGAAAATAGACCCTATGAATTTGGGTTCACTATTGATGGGGAACAACATAGACATGAAAAAAAAGGTAAATTTAATTTAAAGCCGTTACGGCGTTATTATATACGAAAAATTTCGTAAAAGACGTTGAAAAAAAAGATTTTAGGACATTTTGATTGTGAAGGTTCGACAGGAAGAATTGGCAGTTAAAATAAAAATAAGCCTGCTTAAATAAAAACTTGTAATTTGTGACTTGTTATATTTCTAATCAAAAACTTTACATAGGTGATGAATAAACGGTATTATAACGATAAAAAGAGTTAAATTTAACTAATAAAACGATTTAATTAGCCCATCATTCACCGGATAGAAAATTATATTAGTTCGAGACAAGTGGACGCCAAGCGACCAGCACTCGGTGACCGGTCGCGACAGCTTATTTCCATTATTACCTACATCATAAATATCCTGTATATTGGAGATTATCAAAACGTTTTGATTTGTGTAGCCTGAACAATAAAAGAATTACAAGGTTAATTCTTGGGTTATTCGGACATTATACTATCTAAAAGCAATATAATTACTATAAAGTTTTATCTCTTATATAATGCTAATTTGATGATTTACGATATAGGCACACAGATATTTTTAGTGTAATGAATACAAACTTTAAGTGATTTTAGGTTTGACGAATGGTCGGTCATTGTATTTACAGTTTCGTTGGCAAATATTGATCCGTTTTATTGATTTCAAGTGATCGTAATCCGAACCGCTTATATTTACAGATGAGAATGGACTCATCATGGGAGAATTCGGTTTCATCACGGCCGATGGAGTGTACCACGTAACAGTATATGCTACCGACGAAAATGGAAACTTCAAGATTATATCCATGAAGAACATTCGGGTCAAACCATGTAAGTTACGTAATGCTTGTGAAAATCGTGTCAATAGCTAAAATTACACGCGTATTGATAATTAATGGGCCAAATAACTCTATAAGGCGGAGATGTAGCTTAGTGGTTTATTGATTATGTCAACTCAGGCAAGTTTATGAGTATTTTTTTCGATTGCCTCGCCTCGATCGCCTTCATTGATGATATTACTCATAACCATGGTAATGCCACGTGATAGAGGCCATCATAATTTAATATGATAATTTTGCAAATTAACACACATAGTTATTAATATTTAATGCATTGCATCGCCAAATAAAGTAAATTATATACATACCTATGTGATTGATTTATTCCAGATCCTACGTCCCCTCAAGCGGCAGTACCAGCCAGGCAAGGGCAATCCCTGCCTTTTCCTCCATCACAGCAAGCACCAGTTGTGCAAGGTCCTTCTTCTCAACAGCCCACGAGACCCTTGTCATCAAAACCTGCAGAAGTGGCCCCAGTTAAATCTTGTTCCAGCTGCAGTATTCCAACCACGACAACGCAGGCACCCAGAATAACTGATTTTGCTAATGTAGCTCGCGATCCACTTCCTTCTTCAGTGCTTGGTACAAACCCAGCATCTAGACCCACGTATCCTCAAGCAGCAGACGGCTATCAGAATTTCCCTCAAAATCAACCAGCTGCGCAAGGTGGAAGCAGTGGCTCACCTAATTATCCACAAGCTGTGGGTGGTGTTCCTAATTATCCACAACGACAGCAAAACACTCCCCAACAGGGTGTTAATTATCCTCAACAAGGACAAGCAGCTCCTCAACCTGGACCAAACTACCAACAACAAGGACAGAACTTCCCTCAGCAAGGACAGAACTCGCCCCAAGGAGGACAGAACTATCCTCAACCAGGACAGAACTACCCTCAGCAGGGACAGAATTCGCCTCAAGGAGGACAGAACCACCCTCAAATAGGACAAAATTCTCCTCAACAAGGTCAAAATTATCCTCAACCAGGGCAAAATGCACATGGAGATAGGAATCCTAAGCAAATAGAATCACGATTTGGTGAACCTGAACAGCAAAATAATCAAGTAGGTCCAGGTCCTATAAAGCCTCAGCTAATATCAGCTCAAATGCAAATAGTTGACAAAAATACAGATATAAACTATAAGGCACCTGGTGAAAAAGAAGGACTGCCCAATGGGCTGACAAAGGATGACATGATGACCCTATTATATACTTTCAACTACACTGTTGGTTTCCATGGACATCATGAAGAGGGCTATACAAACGGTGCCAAGAAGGGATACTACTATGTAACTGGCAGAAATGGAGTGCGCACCAGAGTTGACTATGTAGCTGATGAAAACGGATTCCGTCCTAAGATAACCCAAGAAGTACTTGATCTACTATCCGAAGACGTGCCTAAACCAGAAACAGAAAAAGATGAGAAATATGGACTTAAAGGCTACGAGTTTAAATGGCTTTATTATCCAGTAGAATCGAGAAAACGGTGAAAATTAGTACGTAAAAATAAGAGCTTTAAATAAGTGATAAATTGCAATATTTACTTACTTACCATATTAGTATTACCGTATTAGGGTATTGTTAGCTATTTGTCATAATTGACTAAGGACCAATTCATGTTAAAATCCTCCTAAACTAACGATTGATTCTTAGACAAGTTTGAGCATTATATTTTACCAACAGTCGAACCATTAAAGTGACCCATATTACTCTTAGGTTGATAATAACATCCACGGTCCGATCTGAAAAGGTCCACGATAGATCACAGTTTAAATGGTTTTGATTGTAGGTACCTTATTAAGATATTTAAAATAAACTTTATTGTAGTTAATAAGGTGATATACGACTAAACACTGCCAAGTAAACTGCCATGAGGGAAATTATTATTATTTATAGGTAGTGAAAGTACCCACCTACTAACCTACTACGAGTATATTTATAAATGATATAACTTGGTAAACATTTGACTACCAATAAAAATCGTTTTAATAGGTTTTCTTTTATTTTTGTAATACTGTGAAGGTTTTTCTTTAGTCTAGTCCTCATAATAGGAGATTAATTAAATGAGTCAGATCTTTTACAAAAATTATAACCACTGCTAACCTTTTTATATTAATGGCCATGTTTCTATTAAATTTTAGGTTGTAAGAAATAAAAGGAAAAAAAATCACTATATCCGATAAACCCAGGAAGAGTGATAGAAGGGCAATAGTACATACGTAAACTAGAAAAGACGTACTCATGCTAAGGCATCGATTTCAAACTGGTAGAATTAAATTTTTATCTTTTTTTGTTATAAATGTTTTTTTCGCTTTTCAGTGTAATCTAAGTTAACTCGTGCTAAAAGATGCTGATCAGGTCTTGGTCAGATTTAAAGGAACGACACGAATAGCACCAGCTTTCAAATAAACAAATAAATATTCAAATTAATACAATACAATAACTCTTTATTGCACACCAACACAGCAAGCTGTACAGAAAGCAGGTATAATTATACACAGAGACTAATTCATCTAGAATAAAGTTCTGACGTTACCTACACACATAAAACTGCGTCTCAGATGACGATAATGTAGGACGCTCTCCGGCCAGGTGGAGTGACGATCTGCAAAAGGCTGCTGGTAATAACTGGGTGCATCTAGCCGAAGACAGGGTACAATGGGGCTCATTAGGGGAGGCCTATGTCCAACAGTGGACTGCTATAGGCTGATGACGATGATGATGAAGACACATTAAAAAACAGGCTAACTTGATAACTTCCTTCTTTTTTCTAATTCGTTTGAAAATAGGTGTCATTCAATAAATTTACTTGCTGCTACATGCATCATAAAAGTATTTAATTTTATTATTATGAAAACGAAAGATTAGGGACTGTAGTGTGAATGATAAATTGATTCTTAAAACAGAATGATAATTATGTTTTTGAAAACATATTATTTTTACTTGTATATTTCAAAATGCATAAAACTACCTATTCTTAACAGCATCGTACGGCAACTTTCACGTCTCTTACAGAAAACCTCCACTAGATGGCGTAATTATAACCATTGATGACATTCGACCGGTAGAGCGCCATCTCTATCTATTTGTGTGTACTTTTAACAAACATAGCTCAGTAAGTTATCATGCTAAGCAAAAGCTTACTTCACAGTACAAGTTGACTTTACACTTCAAGCCGTTTCTCAGAGATGGCTGTTATATTCACATTTTATACTCAAAGCATAGTCTGTTATGGTGAGTGATAACTTGATAAGGTACAGGGTGCCGTAACGGCCATAGGAATTATTTGTACCAGAACTACCCTTAGTTTCGAGTGCGTCATTCCCTGATACAATTATTAGAGGGCAAAGGTCTTTAAGTTCAGGGAAACTTTGGTGACTAAATTCAAAGAAATCATTATTTAACCCTTTTTACTATAGTCTAATGACTCTACCTTACAGTGATGAAGGACCATTTGATTTTTTTTTCTCTACCACGGACTTTGTAGCGGACCACGGAGTTCAGAAAAAACACTTTTTACGCAAATTAATAAGGAATTCTTTCTTTTTCGAAGGCTTAGCGGACCACTTTGGGAGTGTTCAGCCGGGTAAGTCTCAAAAATTCTACAATTTTAGAAAAACTACAAGAATTTAAAATCATATTCATTTTAGTGCACACTGCCAATTTAAGATAAAAAAATTAAAGCAATTTTTAAAACAGACTACAACTACCTGAATTTCATCAAAACCGGTTCAGCGGTTTCGACGTGATGAAGTAAAAACAAACAAACAGACGTACAAACTTTCACATAGATAATATTATTAGCTGTGACCAGCAACTCCGTGCACGTAGAAGCATGAAAAATGCTTAGTTGAATATTAGAATATACACAAAAAACACTGTAACACGAGAATTTTATATATTAGGTTATTTCGAGATTTTAACCCTATACCGTGGGAATATCGAGATAAAAAGTCGCCTATGTGTTATTATAGCTACCTTCATACCAAATTTCATGACTCTAAGCCCAGTGGTTATTATTTCAAGATTTTATCCCTATCCCGTGGGAATATCGAGATAAAAAGTAGCCTATGTGTTATTCTAGAGGTCCAGCTACCTACATACTAAATTTCATGGCTCTAAACCCAGCGGTTGTTATTTCGAGATTTTATCCTTCGGTATCCCGTGGGAATATTAGGTCAAAAAGTCACCTATGTGTTATTACAGGCGTCCAGCTACCTACATATCAAATTTCATGATTCCAAGCCCAGCGGTTGTTATTTCAAGATTGTATCCCTATCCCGTGGGAATATCGGGATAAAAAGTATCCTATGTTTTAATCCAGGTTATAAACTAACTTTTTGCCAAATTTCATCCAAATCCGTTCAGCCGTTTTAGCGTGAAGAAGTAACAAACATACTTACTCACTCACATCCTCACTCACTCACTCATAAACTTTCACATTTATAATATTATATATAATATATATAGTAGGAGTAGAATTAGTGAGAAGATTCCCCGTCGATGCGTAATAATTAAATAATTAAATTAGTCTCCTTTAATCATTTATCAAATTTATAAGCCAAATTGTATTTAGTATTAAATTAACATAAACTTAAAATACCTACATACATTTAATAATATTAAAAATACATTATACGAGGGTTGCTACGAAAGTTTTTAGCTGTATTAAAACCATTCGGTTTTTATTCTAAATTACTTTAATATTTTTTAAAATATACCCCTCCAAGGTCTACACATCGCCTTATTCTCAAAAACCAATCCTTAAAACACTTGAAAAACGCATTCTGCGGTAGGTCGTAGAAAAGCCGCTCAAATTCTTGTACTGCCTCGTCCGAAACACCCACTGCATGGGTTGCTGCTTTGTCAGGGGGTCATAACAGTATAGCCAAGACTCGTCAGTAGTAAGGATGTTAGAAACCTGCTGAGAATTACCTCCATCAAATTTGCTGAGCATAAACTGACACCAATCTACTCGATGGGTTTGGGAGATTTTTGCTCTTCGGTCAGCAAATGTGGTATCCAACGCGACCCGACCTTTCTGACGCGAAGATGATCATGTAAAATACTTAAAACTGCAGGTGATCCAATGCCTAGTTCATGTTCGATTTCCCTTTGTGTAATATTCCTTCGTTCCTTAATCGACCACTCGGTCTGATCACGTTTTCTGGCGTTACTGCACTTGAAGGCCGTCCTGGTCTCGGCTCATCTTTGATACACTCTCGATCCCGTTTAAATTCACGGTACCAATACGAAACTGTGGCTAAGGATGGAGCGGACGTCCTAAATGCAACGTTTAAATTTTTGTGAGATTCTTTGAACGTTAAGTTTCTTTTACAGTCGCAAAATATCGCAGCACGAAATGCTTCTCGCGAGAGCTCCATTGCAAAAAAACAAAACTAGACTGACATTGTCAACAAAAAAATTAAAAAATAAAATGTTACTGGCTTCTATGCAATGTCACTATACAAAGAGGTTTATAGATAAATTATCTTTTATTTATCATGCAATTTAGGAATAAAATGTTTATAGTTTTCATACAGCTAAAAACTTTCGTGGCAGCCTAGGTAGGTATACCTACTGAGCCTAAGTTATGCTAATCCTTAATTTTGAAGCATTAATAAGAAAAACAAATATTTGGAAATTACTAATACGACGCGGGCCCTTACCCTCTACTTGGCTACTTTTTTTCTTGAACAAGCCTTAATAATACTTACATTTCCATGTAATTCAAATTCAAAATTCAAATCATTTATTCAGTAAATAGGCCGCAATGGGCACTTTTACACGTCATTTTTTTTAAACTACCAGCGCTTTCGGAAAGACCATCATTGCCAAGAAGAATGCGCCGCAAAAAACTTGGCAGAAAGTCATTTTTTCATAATAAAATAATTACAAATAAAATACTTAAAAACTACATTGTACAATTAAAGAGAAAACAAAATACAAAATAATAATAATACAGGAATGTATCGGGTCCCTTAGTTACAAAACTAAACACTAACTAAATCTAAATTAAAAATAATAATAATAATAATTTAATTCTGAAATATACATTTCAGGTCAAGTAACCGTTAAGCTTTTGGATTCCGAAGGCAAGCTCACGTCTGCCGCCCCCTAAGTTAGCTCACACTAACTACTACTAATTTTTAACCTACTTCAAAATAGGAGGAGGTTCACCGATTACTCAGTCAATTGTTGACTTGTTTTAATTATTTTTTGTTATTTGTAAGAGTAGTCTTCTGAGGTGGTCTGAGGAGGGTTTGAGACCATAGTATAAAGGTGAGGTATAGGTGAGGTAGACGACTATTGTTCCGCTACTGCTGGCTCGTGCTCTTGCTGAGGCACCGACTTCGAGCTAGGATGTACTTACCTAGAAAAATATTTTCAATGGTTTTGTGGGCGGTTCCATTTTTTGTTATTTTTAATTTTTTTGGAGTCGGTTTTACGTTCACTTAAATAGTCATTTTTGATTTTAATCGAGAACTTATGTACCTATTTTCATACTTCTAGTCCAGAAATGAGAAAATTTCCATACAATCTTTACCCCCATTTTACCCTTTTAGGGGGGAATTTTATCCGTTTCACCTAGACAGATCATTTTTAAATGTGATCAAAAACTTATACACCTATTTTCACACTTCTAAGTCCAAAAATGAGAAAATTGCATATAAACTTTACCCCCCTATTTTACCCCCTTAGGGGACGAATTTCCAAAAATCCTTTCTTAGTGCTCACTTACATCATAAAATTAACCCCTATACCAAATTTCAGGTTTCTAGGCCCAACGGTTTGGGCTGTGCGTTGATATACTTGTAACCCAGTGAGTCAGGTTTGCCTTTTACGAGTATATATATAGATTAATTTTATTTTACATCCTTTCTCAAGCAAATTTTACTGAGGCTCATTAGCGTATATTCTACTTGCATATTGTACGTACACATTTTCCCTATTAAATTATGTTAAAAAATATACTTACGTAAATAAATAAGCAATACCTGCCCGGGAAATATTGCCGTTGGTATTTTGGGGGTAGTACGTAGGTATTTTTAAGCTTCTTAAAACGTGTCCAATAATAGTATCAATATTTTTTACGAACCAAAATAACAAAAAAGACCTATTTCGTAACTTTCGTAACCAATTTCGCACTAGGTACTTCCTACTCTAACGTAAAATTCAAAAGATTCGGTAGCGCATAATGAAAAGCCTTGAAAACGGACTTCGCCGTGACTCGTGACCCGGCAACATTGATCCTATAGTAATACCTAAATAATAAGCAGTAATGATAAAGAAAGAATTATGTAACTATCCCATGAATGGGAACGGCACTTGCGGCGGAACCGCGTTTTGGCGGGAAACCGACATCAGTTACAGCAGCGCTGGCGCGTGCGCTCCACGCGTTCGTTATTTAAGTTATTCCAAGTCCGATGCGATCGCGAACGCGACGTTTTGTCTCCTAGTCTTTTTGTTTTGACAATTTGTTTAAATGGAAGTATTGAGGACGCACCTCATTTCCCATTGTCGTATTTCTCTTTAACATGGTGTGAATATGCTTTGTTACTATACAAAAGTAGTGTTAGTTCTACTTTCCTAAAAATTATACAGATCCCTGTGGATGTACTGACTGAAATACTGGGATTTCGTTTTCTTCGGCTACAAACCGGTAGCGCCTGATAGATTTATTTACTGTTAAATAAATTATTTAAAATATTTGAGTAAGTAACTTGCGTCTGAAAATGTTCAAAAACTTTAACAATCTAACTGCCTAATGTGCGCTATCAAAAAAACCTAGCCTAAAGTTATTAAGCTAATGTTACTTATACTAATTTATGTATAATTTTTTAATCTCATTTGATGAATAAACAGTCATTAACGCATGCAAGTCGATCATTAATTAACCTAATTATAGCCATAATAATAAAATTTAAGTATGTATGACTATTGACCTGCTGACTAACTATTTATTCAAGTTCTTTTTTAATTATCTGCTTTTTTTATTGTTAGAGTACCTACCTATAAAATAAATACCTAACGTAAATGCACATTGTTGGCGTATTTTATAAATAAAATTGTAAACGAAAAACCTAAATATATAAAACTCTGTTCTCAATGAACATTAATCTGTTATTTTATTTTTATTACTAAATAAATAAATATCATTAAAAAAATTGTTACTAGCTGTAACCTCGAGAAAAACTCTTTTTTTTTCGAAAAAAACCCATATTTGTTCTGGTTATTTATTCTGAGTAATGCAACGTATATTGTATACTTACTAAATTTTATGGCAATATGTTCAGTAATTAAGGCGTGCAAGTGGACAAACAAACTCATTTTCGTATTTATAATATTAGTAAGGATTTTCCGATTCATATTATGATCTAGCGATCTACCTGCGATTCAAGGATAATGCAAGCCAAGCAAAATAAAAATCAAGTTACTCAAGCAAATCCCTAACTGTGGTAGAGATATTTAACGATGTAAAAAGACCCTTTGCACAGAGAATGAAACTTTGTTAATAATAACATAACCATACTGTTTTTTTTATATTAATAAGTAAGGGCTAATTCAGACATGAACCTATCATCTTTTAATATAGGTCTTTTGAGGAATGCAATGGTTTTTCTTAAATGAGAATGGTTCCGTACCGTTACATCTGGTAGAATTTTTACGAAACTAATTTTAACTACTAATTTAGCTTTATTACATCTTACTTACAGTTTACAAAATAGAAGACTATCTACCGTATAACACCAGCTATTTTACGCATACAATTATCGCATCAATCATCAACAAGCCAAAGCACTTCGATGTAGTTTACATTTAGTTAAAAAAAATCTCGAATTATTAAACAAGCGAAGATAAGACAAAATATTCCACGTGAAAACCGCGCTCCCTTGTTGCTTTGGTATAAAAAAATAATCAAATCCTTGTGACTTCTGCTTCTAGTTTTCAAAAAATTTGAACAGAAATAGTTCATAAAAATGAAGCTAAAGCTGTGGAAATGTAGAAAGAAATACTTAGAGGAGATAAAAAAGAGAAATTATCAAAGGTACGCTTTATTTAATAAAAATATCGTTATTCAGGAAATTCGGTAGGTAGATGTAGTAATTTCAAGATTTTCAAGTAATGGGAAGCTATACATATTTAGTTCAAACGTGAAATTTTTTAGTTTCAGTACAATTTTAGTCATACTTTCTTTTTTTGCAGCTACTAATGATGCCATAAAAATCATTAGCTGTTGTTGAATGGTCCAGTAATCATTTCTTTACGGGATAGTTCCGAAAACTGTTCTTTCTGTCATTGTTAGGACGTAATTTGGGTAACTAGCTTTCAGCGACACGACATACTTTGTCGTCGGAGCTCTTTTGTCGCTCGACAATTAATCTTAGCAGCTTTTAACTGTTTTCACTAAATAGCTATTACATTAGACGCAAAGAACTTAAGTACAAGTGTGTATAATGTAAGCATCATTAACGTGTTGGCGTGATTATGGAATTAAATTGGATGAATGAATACACGTTGTTCTAGGGTGAACCGGAATATTAGGTACAACAGGTTCTAGGGTAAGTTTTCTTGAACACTCCTGTAAAAAAAATAGGATTTTGAATACCTAACGGTAAACAAATATTTCAGTACATTGATAGATGTTTAAGATATAATTTTACCACTACAAATGATTATATTTTGAATCACAAATTCAGATAAAAAAAAAATTTACAGCCGTGTTCAGTCAAACTAACCATTAGCTAAAATATCCTAGATACGTTTTAAAACACCTGGTTTAATGTAGACCGTGTATTGGGATCTAAATATTACATAATTTCCCTGTAAAAACTAGTTACCATCTACAAAAAAAAATATGAATTGAAAAATACAGTGCTTACTGTTTATAAGATAATCAAAAAAAATTTTTTTTTTCGGTTTGATCAAAAATTTTACTGATAGGTAGTTTTCATCAATGAACTGTCGAAGATAACAGAAATCAAGAAAAACACGGTGTATATAGAAACATTTTGTACAGAAGAATGTGTTCGCATTGAGTGACAGACAAGCTCGACCCTGGATCTGAAATAGGAAACCAATTAATTGAAATAAACAGGAAACAAATTAAAGAAAAACTAACTGAAACTTTGTCAAAATACCTTAGTCATCACTCATGATACTCAAATAAGTCACGGTGACTACAAATGGCGTGTCACATGCGCAAACGATCACTGTTCTCTTGACCGCGCCGGCGCACAAAAACCTAAACAGCTGAAACAAGCTCGTGTTAACCAGTGGAACATCACACATCACTAACCGCTTCGCTGCCTTCACGTCCGTTCGGAAGCATTTTTTCTGTCCATTGATTGTCTAACTTCGTGAGGTAAGATAGGGAAATCATCTTTATTTCACATAATTTTAATATCGATAGCATTCGGATGTTTCGAGTTTATAGTTTGTAGGTTTATGGTAACTGTCAGCCACGTTATGTGCTGTGTTACGCATTAATACACTTAATTGGTATTATGTTTTATCTCAACGTGCAAGGCCAATTTAATTTACTGAATAGTATTTCTAATTACCATAAGCATTTAATGAAAACTTTTTTGTGAGAAAATAATAAATTGTTCTCGTTTAATCTTGTGGAAGTTGAATGATCGCATTTAGTTTTTGTGCATCTGTTAAAATGGCTTAATGGGAGCAACGCCTTTTTGCGATACCAGTTTACTGCCTTTATAAATCGTTTCTAATGTCCCATAAACACCCAAAACATAAACGAAATAGACTTTTTTACGACATTTTTGAATAGAATATCCTTCGATCCGAATTATATTATTTTATCAATAGTTTTGGTCAATAACAGCAATTTGGTCAACATCTCGAAAGTATGTTAATTGTATTTGTTTCTTTCCATTTGTACCATAAACAGTTTAAATACATACATCCGTATTTATAGACTCTATAATATAGAGAATTAAACACAAATTGCAAGTACCAAGATGGAATAAAAAGCTCCGTTGAATATGACAATTAGTTAAAAACACACTTATTTCCGTATCGTATAGGAATCCCAGAAAATCTTGATATTTACTCGTAGCTGATATAAGTAACTACCTACTTGTATGACGACTTTAAAGTTTCTCAGAGCGCCACTTTACCTAAATTGAATTATAAGAAATCCTTTTATTTCATAACCCTTGAAAATTAAAAAAAAAAAACAGAGTGCACCTCCATCCCACATCCACATGGGACATTTCTGTCAAATTTTAAGTCATATAGTTTCAATAATTTTTCTTTCAATCAGTCGGACAGTTATTATTCAGTCACGTTACTCTCATATAGGTACAATTATCAGTAATTACAGATTATATAAGACCCGTGAATGTTTTTTGGTCTCAGTTATTTGAATTTTAATAATGGTATCTACTTATGATACTCGTATATAGAAATTGGTAAAACTGGCGATAAAGTTTTTACAAGATCACATAAATTATTCATTTGTTATGTGATAAAATGCAAATATTGTAGCGGTAAATTTTATAACGTCAGTTTTTTTCCAAGTTACATCTAAGATTTTTAGTGTTGTCGATCGTGTCATAAAAGATTTATTGTTTTTAATGGTGGGCTTATTTACAGCAAAAGGGAGGCAATATTTTTTGTTCCTACCCCATCGCCTAGAGTGTCGTTTTTAGAACGCGTTGAATAGATAAATATTAATATTTTTGTTTTAAAAAATATTGGAAAACAAAGGAATGAGAAACCATCTAATTCATTTTTTTTACAAATGCCATTTTTAGAACTTTTCATTGACCTATGAACTTGAAATTTGGTGACAATGTTAATTATTACAAATAGTTTAGATCTGAATTTTTCTTTGAAATTCTTTAACTATTCCTATTACCACGAACTGCCATTCAGGTGACTTTTAGGCTGATTCCGACACGCTTTTGGCATGTATAACTGAACAACATTTTTACTATATTGTAGTTTGTCCATTTTTTACACATCCAGATTTAATCATATTCTGTCGTAAAATATAAGTCATATCATTATTATCAAACGATAATCACAACAATCATGTGTTCGTTATTATTACATTAGTCACATAGGTAAGTACCTACTTACTGACCACAGTTACTACATATCTTGGTGGTACGCGTATTGAGTTACTTATCCGCATTTCTCACAAAAATATGTGTCAATCTAGTGTGTATCAAGTCATTAGATCATAAAACAAAAGCTGTATATTCTTTGGATAAACAACGTTATTTGCCTTCGGGTCATTTTAATTTATGTTTAATCTAATTGGGCGAAAACTTTACCAGACACCGTACATGCAAATACACTTACTTTAAAATATTAGCTGTAATCCCTACATACTTATTCACAAACAAGACAAGAATCTTAATTTGTTTGTTACACAAATCGGTAAACCAAAATATCACTACCTAGGTATAGTTGACATTACCATTTTATGTAATTAGAAAGAATGTGTTAAGCCGCTAAATTGTTTTGAAATCTTAAGCTTGTGGACTCGTGAATAATATTTTTGATGAGGTGTAAAAAAGATGAGGAGGCCGTTCTTTTAACGTCCTATGACTAAAATAAATTTCCTTGTAATATAAAGAACTAAAAACCACTGGCATCCACTGGTTTTTAGTTTACTCTACCTATTTGCAATTTGTATCCCACAAGGAAAAATTCCATTAGGTGCAACAGCGTCAACATTACTGCTATGACTCATGGGAAAACTCGCTGATACACAACCATTAATAGTGAACTCAGGAAGTGTTTCTACGAATTGGGATTCCACTAACTTTATGAGTTTCAGAGTGAGTTTATTTGGTTTTCCTTTTTTACGTAAAAATGAACAACAAATAAATGTAATGTTACTATATTATCTACAAAATTAAAATATCGCCACGTAATAAAATAAACTTTCAAGTTTGTGAGTTAAATGGAACACAAACTTCAAATCTTAAATAATCCTAATAACTTTTATATTCCTAGTTGTTTATTTATTTAGAAAAGTTGTTCAATCCAAGATATTTTATGGTCCAAATATGTAAAATTTCAATCCAGTGCAACGCAATGCAATGCAAGTGTCGTTTGGGTTTGCTAAATACGTCATTGTCAATGATGGCCGATGCCAACCGCGTCAATATAAAATACCTGTTTGATATGCAGGAGACACAAGCATTTTCACTATCGTTCAATGTCTCATTGTGTACGACACTTTCTTTAAATGAACTTCACCATAACAAGCGGAATTCAAATGTATTTAATTACATACCGTTTATTGTTTTTAAGACTAAAGCCATATCTTCTTCAACCATTAAGCGATCCATTGCACTTCTCCATGCCCGTACCCGTAGCAATAAAATCCATAGAAAGTTGTGTCCAGATCAATTTAAGAAATATCCACGAGACTGAGATAGCCTTAGAAATTTCGTTTATTTATTACTTGGATACGTATTAGATAGTCTCTAATAACAATACACTGTTTTTCTTTAGGCTTGTTTAAAAACAATCATCTGTGCTTCGCTTGGGCTTAAACGGACAACACTTGTTTTCCTGGAGATAAGACCAAGCTAAAACGATTCTCCGCCCTCAAAAATCCCCACGTATATTTCCTTGAAATCATTAAAGTTATTTCCGAGATCCATGACATAAATATTTGTAATAGAATTGCTCTTTTAAAAGTATATTCTCTTCTTCTTATCTAACGTTTCCTTTTAGATAACTGTCCATCAAACGCAGGTGAGAGAAAAATATTCCACCTAAAAATCAAGAGATACATAAACCCAAGTTCTAATCAATTTATGTACACGTAATTACAAATATGATCAAACGAATTGCGACCAAAATTATAATGATGGATATTTGCCATGGCCGGCGGGACAATGCAAGGCGGCGCGAGCGTAAGCGCGAAGAATGCGATGCATACCACGCCTACGCGCAACCTTGTCAAAACTAGACCGCAACCATACATCACGCAAAACAAATGACTAGAGGGCTAAAATCAAAGTCTAAAATATGTGGGTCATTCAATAATTTTTAATTCTTTCTTCTTTAGGCAGGTACCCACTCGTAGGTAACTCTTCCGTTTTCTGGTAGGGTGGAAAGTGAATATACTCGAGAACATAAAAGAATGGATCCTTAATAGTTTTTCAATGTCACAGTAAGAAAATCCTCTTGTTCAAGGCATCGTAGCAATTCAAGAATTACATGCTTTGTATTTAAAAAATATATTTATCCCCTTAAAGATTCAGTACCTGGGCAACCGAGCTTTATTCGGGCTAAAACTCGATAATAAACGTTTTCCAGAGATAAGACCAAGCTAGGTTGATTTGTCAATCCCGAAAACCCACCATACCAAATTTCATCGAAATTATTGGAGCCGCGTCCGAGATATACAAGAATTGCTCGTTTAAAGGTATTATAGATTAGATAACTTAGTACAAGCCTAAGACTTATCATGTTACCAAAACCGCTGTAATTTCTAGTAAGTGCACCATTAAGAGAACAGTGTTTCAAAGTTAACCTTCATGCCACTCGCACGCAGCATTGACGAATTGATTTGAAAATTATCCAAATCGGCCCATTTACTTAAAAGTCAGAGCTAATAGCCTGCATAAATTATGAAAAATAAAATAAATTTATTTCTATTTGTTTCAGTGTCAACGGCCAACCTCAAAACTGTGATGAAAAATGTATAAACAGGAACTTCTTCTGCTGGTGAGTGACCATTATTTACTATGTTATCACCAAAAAAAATACCAAATTTTGGTGGATTCGAAAATATAGGTTCTTAAATTACACGTAAAAGCCTATCAAAGCCTTAAGTATATCGAGTTATTAAAAAAAAAAACTATAGAATGACCTGGCTATCATTCACCCATCCTCGCTCCTCTCAGCTGTTTCCACCAGAGAAGTGCTGTGCGAGGAAGGATAAATGAAGCATTTCTATTGTTTGATGTAAAACACATTCCTCGCAACATTATCCTCGAGCTGTATCACACCTCGTTGCAATCTCTCGTGGAATCGCTGCTTAATCTATGATTTTATTTGTTTTATAAACCGTGTCTATATATTTTTTACAACGTGATCTTCGCAGTAGATAGGTATGGTATAGTATTTGTATACTCGTATTTATAGCGAGAATCGTATATTATTATGCAATCAAGTAGGGATTAAAGAGTTTACATTCATATAGCTTACTAATAGTATAGTTCCCAATCCGCACTGGGCCCGCGTGGGCATTGCGGCCCAAGACTTTTCATTCTGACAGGAGGTCTGTGCGCAGTAGTGGGACGAATATAGGCTGAGATGATGAGTTTATTCATACGAGTAAGTATAGGCTACCCCACATTATTAATTTACTTCACTTATTCATCATTGTTCACATCGAAAAACCCAGAGGTCCCGTGTTTGAACCAGCGACCTTCCACAATTCGGTGGGTCAAATCATTTGGTTACCACGCCTTTTGCAACTACTTTTTGTTGAATGAAGAAATTCTTTGCCACCAAAAATACAACTACCTAATTACGACAATATCCTGTTCGCTATCTGCAAAACTCTTAACAGGAAAAAAATATTGTACTAATAAGTAAGCATTTAAGTAATTAGATACATAAATAATCACGAAGTTTCAAATTTTCACCAAACATTTTCTAAAACTGCTTTTGATTTTTTCATTGATTCCTCATATTTTACTATGCGGAAAGATTTCAATTAATTTAGTCATAAAAATGCAACCAGCGGAAACAATACTCTAAAGTTTTACGGCTGATTTCTACTTCTATCGGCAGTCTTTTACATGCATGTGATGTAATGCCAGGAACATGAATTTCACTTTTTGTTGTTTAGTCATCGCTATCAGTACCTGTTGGTGTGGAGTCTTTGGGGTATGACAATGCGTTACAAGTGCTTGAAATTGAATGATTTTTAAATTTACATATTCATGATTTATTGTTTTACAGATCTTTAACAAAGACGTAGTGTGCATTTTGGATAAGGTATATTTAAGCTTTCAATTTTTTTTGATAAATGAAAGTACTTATAGCTTTCGTTATAACATATATGTATACCTAACTTAGAAATAAAATACAAAAAATAACTAGTAATATTTACAGGATTCTAATGTTCCCGTGTGCAAGCAAATTGAGCCAGAAAATGATGACAATATTGTGGATGGTGGTATTCCTATACACGATCCCTACATACCAAGATCTGATGTAAAATTTTACAACTGTTCAAATATTGAATGTAAACCGCTAATATTATACTCCATCACGCAAATCACATCTCCAGCTTTAATCCTAAAGTCGTGTTTTCTCCAAGAGCCTGAACAGTTCGAATGTGAAAACATACGATACAACTACTTTAAAAATATCGACAAGCTACTATTTTTATCGAAGAATATTCCAAGTAAAACGTTTTACTTGGTGGATTGTTTAGTTTATACAGACGGTGAGCGTGTTTGTCATACGAAGGATACCAGTGACTCACCCACCAAATTAATAGATACTGGGGAAATCGTCCGGCCAAAGGAAACCGCAATCCTGTCGCAAGACGAGTACGTGTGTGAACAGAGAGCGGCTGAGGAGGTTATATGCGATCTCAATCCTTACGTACCATTCAAAACTGGCCTCAATTTCAAAGAGGCCCCAAAAATCGTGCCAAATATTCTTCTTAAAACGGGTACGTTCTTAGTACCACTAAGGCTAACGTGTGAAGAACATTGGTGCGGGTATAGAGGACTAATACCTAAAACGAGAAGATCTGGATACCAGCCCCCCGGCGGGGACGTATACCGTTGTTACTATGCTAAAAAACAACAGATTTGTAAAAAGATTTACAATATATACAATACTCCGGAACAAATATTTGACGCACAAAATGTACGCAAGTAACGTTCAACTGAATTCAGTCTTGGAGCAGCACTAAAAAAAATTCTCAATAAAATAACTTTAGAACCTCTAGTATTTCTTTCAGCTTCACCAGGCTCTTATTAAAACCGGTCCTACCTAACATAACCGCATTTTCTTGTTACAAATACCATAAGGCAAAGTGAAAGTGAATTGAGCCACACTGGCCACCATAAAATTACATACTGTCCCATTATATTATATTACGATTGATTTCGTCATCATAACAAAGGATTGTGCTATAAACTCTTTCCTCATCCAAAGTATTCTGTAATAAACGACCACGCAAATTGTTACTGTAAAAAACTTGATGATAATTGTTACTTTAACATTCTTCATTAAATGCATCATGATCCATTTAACGCTTCTATACTTAATCACAACAATATATCTCGTTACATAACTACAATAACAATCGAAGTGTAATGATTTCCCAATGTACTAAGATGAATTTCAGATAAAGCTCCCTCCTTTGTATTCAGAACTAATCGACTCTAATCGCCGTATTAGATCTAGTTTTGTCAATAAACATACTGCTATCATACTGTTAATAGCTTTTCAAAACACAAATCAAGGCAGTCCAAGTATGTTGCGTACCTAAATTGAACCATAAACATATTGATTTGCCCTAATCTTAATGTACCTACTGTTAATTCAAAGTAGTTAATTTTATTTTTTCTAGATATAAAAAAAAACTTCGTTAAATTAACAATCTGTTCCTCACATTTCGAGGTGACCTAGGGGATCTGACATGAACACCATAGGTCAACTCTTCAATGTATACCACCAACAAAGTTTACTCGCACCGCGTGTGTATTTGCGATTGTCATATGTTCGTCACACGAGACAATAGTGCAAGAAACCTTGCACCGCTGCACCGATTGCTCTCGGTCTTGCTCGGAAGTGCAGCGCTGCACAAAAACACACAATACGCATTCTTATGAGATTGTTAACACTGAGAATTACTTATTAGCCACTGATATAATTGCAAGATAATCACAGTACGTTGTATTGTGAAGAGGTTTTGTTAGATTATAAAAGTAAATTTACGTGCTCGCTTCCCAGTTTGTATACCAAAATCGCTATACGCATGAATTATATTAATTATATAAGATTATCTACGTCAGTTATGTGCAGGTAATAAATTGAGAAATAATCTTGGATCTAAAACAGTGTAATAATGTGTAGGTGGTTTGCCAAGTTGCAAAATCGAATATATGTACAGAAAGAAAGAAAACCGGCTCCACATCGCTGTGTGCGGTGTTAAAACTATCCCATTAAAAACATAAATGTGAAACGAGAGCCAGGTTCAATAAATATTATGCTAATATGCCTTGGTTGTTGACTTCAACGACAAAAGAAGTGAGAGCATTTTTCGTACTTTTTGTACCAGTGAAAATGTTATCTAAATATATAAGAAATCTGTAAGCTCCATTTTTACAAATGTTCTATTTCAAATGGGAATCAAAACTATGCGATCTCAATTAATCAGATAATAAAAGCTTAAAATAAGGTTGGTAAATAACAATTTTACATTCTTTAACTACGCTTCAGTCTGGCTGGTCTATGGAATGCCGATGGCTTTTCGCTTCAAGTCGTTGTAAAGACAAAGAGCGAATGTAGAGCGAGTTTGGAGCTACTTATTAATGCTTGCGTAACCTACAACCATAGCATAACTAATAGGGCTGGCAGCGTTGTGATAGAGCCAAAATCTATAGGCCTTAAAAATGTAAAGAACTCCAAAATGTTTTAAATGTAAAGTAATAAATATTAATAAATCATATAGGTACCTACGAGTATAATTAAATATTACTGGATGCTGAATACTCATCTATAGTATAGATACTTGTTGCTAGATTTACAATAAGAAGTTATTTTTATGATATAAATTAAATCAGATATTTATTTATTTATATAAATATCTGATTAAAAAGTGAGAACATAAGTATGCCAATAGTTTGTTCGACGGATGTCGTTGTAAACTATTAACAATCAATTCACGCAGTCAATAAAAATTAGTAAGTAGTTAACTTTATTCCAAGCGCATTTGAATCTGTTATTATAAGTAACGAAATCAATAAAAGTTTTGCTACACCGTGTGCCAGCCCTGTGCCCAGAGCTCGGGTGCAACCGGCGCGCCTCTCACGCTGACCATTAGGGTACACCCACTAATTTAACTCTAACTCGTATTTATGGCCACGGGGAGTATTAAATCGGCCCACTTGCAAAATCAAAGTTTTTGTGCAAGACGCTTACGAGTTTTCTCTTTTAACGCTTAATGAATTTATACGGATTTCTTAAATTCTAAGACCAAAATGTAGAGTTATTTAACGTACTGGATTGTGCAGTAATTTTCATTCCACTTCCGGTAACTCGCGGGGTAGCGATCGTAATTATTTTAGAAAATCTAAATTTAGAATTTATTTTAATTCAATCCTCAATACAATATTGTATATTAGAATGTGCTTGGTTACTAATAAACTAGTAAATAACAATATCAAAAGGTTAACCAACTTTCTTAACGCGTACGCTAATTTTCATACAAAAAAAAACTTGAACGAAACGCTTGTTGCACTTTGTTGCATTACCAACTGGGGTTTTCAAGGCCATTCAATGTTTTATAACAATGTTAAGAAACTTATACGTGAAACAAATTAACTTTCAGTTTTAATTGGAATAACATAAAAAGTGAATTAAATCATTACTTTACCAGTTCGTGTGTAAAATTAATTCATTACTTTATAAGCCTCAGTTTTTGTATTAGCAGTACGTTTGCTACAAAATACATGATATTTTACAAACTAAATACTAGTTCACAGTAGTTTTAATATTGTATTTTATTGATTGTTTTTATCTTTGTTTATTTTTATAAGTTTTGACGATCTCAGCATAAATTCTTATATAATTTAACTTAGCGTATTTATATAATGTAAATTGTTATGTTGAGTGAATAAATAAACTAAACTAAACTATTGCGTGCGTATGCCAGAAACTAAACCCACATTCATTGAACTTTGATGTATTCGGAGTTATCATGTGAAAACGGTAAGCCAAGAAAAAGGTTCACATAAAAAGCAACCAAATAACCGTTTCATTAAGAAAATTTAAACTTATTTCTACAAGAGCAGCAGCCGCAGCAGAGGCAGCCAAAACTGCCAAGATAAGCAAATATAGTGGTCTCGGCGCCGAATATAATTTCGTCTCTTTTAGTGTCGAGACCCTTGGTCCGTGGGGCCCGGGAGCACTAATCCATTTCAAAGAAATTTCGAAGAGGCTTATCGATGCCACTGGTGAGAAGAGCTGGCAGCTACCTCGCTCAAAGAATTAGCCTAGCGATTCAACGAGGAAATGCTGCCAGCATCTTCGGCACAATGCATGCAATGCCGCAGCGGCCTTTTTTAGATATATCTTAGTTTTTAATTTAGTTTGTAATATTTAGTATTATTTCTGTATTTTGATTTATTTCTATCTTTTAAAGTGTAATAAATAAGGTCATTATAATTTCTTACTTCAATTTTACAAATGTATGCTTTATCGTAAAAGCCAGCTCATATGTTTCACTCGTACTTTTAGTGTCATTTTTGACAAAGTATTAAATACCTACAGATTATTTAGGTATTTTTCTCAGCGTTAGATTAATCATTCAGTCATTGAGCTATATTTATCGCCTAGTTACCTGTGTAAACAAATGCATCGCTTCGAATAATTAGTTGAACCACTTTGCATTAATTGAACATCTAAAAGTGTTTACCTATAATCACCGCATCGGTAAAGAGTCGATAGCACTTAGTGAGTAAAACCGGTGAGTAGTTTACATTGCGGGCCTACACAAGATGTAATGTAACCAATAGGCTGCAGTAGATATTATGATGTCCACTGCGCAATGTATTACTACAAGTCGTCAAAAGACGCAAAGTAAAAACTCGCCCGATGTAATAGACGTTTTATGCATGAATGACAATTAGTTGTGATCTAAACTTGCACTTGAAACCTGGTTGTCGTCCCAATATAAATTGAAAGCGATGACTATGACCGCCGAAGTCGGTCAAGGTCGCTTGATCTGAACCGCGTCAAGCGCAAGGTGTAGGCGTAAGCGGGACGGACAATGTATTGTTATACGGATTGGGTTATTTGGGTTCGAGTTTTGGACGTGACTTATCGGAATGTCTCTAAATACGTAAAAGAACCCTAATATTTGATGGCCTGTGAATAATAGCTAATAAATAAATATTATGAGACGTTTATTCTACATACTATAACATGCCAAAGAAAATCAAATGGGTATCATTTCTAAATAAACGACATTTTATTGAGAATCTTAGCAATTCTCATCTCATCTTCTGACATAGTACCAAAAATTAAAACCTTATTTTACCTCTTTTATTAATGTTCATGGAAAATCAAAAATGTAATAAAAATGGTGACGATATTTGACTATTTTTTTATTTATTTTTAAATAATAGCTTGACAGTGCATGTTATAAATGTCTGGGACGCCACCTGCGTGGACACTCTTACTCCATCGCATGTCCCAGCAACGTCCACCAAGGCCGGCGTAGCAACAGCAACAGCAGAGCAACTCCAACGGCGCAAATATGCAGTTCTTGGGGAAGGCTACATTTTTGCGCCTTTTGGTGTTGAGACTCTGGGGCCGTGGGGACCTGGCGCGCGCGATATCGCCAAGGAGATATCCACGCGCCTAATAGATGCTACGGGTGACCAGCGGACTGGTAGCTATTTTGGGCAAAGGATCAGCCTCGCGATCCAACGTGGCAATGCCGCCAGCCTTCTGGGCACAATGAGCAGCGATGGTGATCTGGGGGGGTTTTTTATTTGTAAGTAGGTTAGTTTTAGTTTAATTTTAATTTTTGTATATAGTTCTTTTTATTTTTTTGATTTAAATTATGAAATAAAATGTTATAAATAGTGAAATTCAAAATTAGACGGAGAAAGATATACAAACTTGCATGTGACCACGAGCGCAATACTTGTCGCATAGAGAAAAGCGTTTTAAAAACAGGTGTTATATATAATCTATCTATATATATTATAAAAATCAAT
Organism: Choristoneura rosaceana; assembly: GCA_037349165.1. Taxonomy (NCBI): domain Eukaryota; kingdom Metazoa; phylum Arthropoda; class Insecta; order Lepidoptera; family Tortricidae; genus Choristoneura; species Choristoneura rosaceana. The sequence goes on from JAZBNJ010000019.1 coordinate 10,972,329, forward strand.
GCTGTTCGTTAGTCTCGCTAAAACTCAAGAACGGCTGGACCGATTTGGTTAATTTTTGTTTTGAATTATTTGTGGAAGTCCAGGGAAGGTTTAAAAGGTGAGTAAATATGAAAAAAAAAAATGAGGCGGTACGAAGTTTGCCGGGTCAGCTAGTTTTAAATAACTATAAATCCTATTTTCAACCGAATTAATTTTATAAAAATGGTTTTGTATAAATATCTCGATTTTCATAGCAATATAAGATACGGCAAATTAAGGAGTTATCAAATACCGTATTGTCGATGAATCGGACACGTTGTAATCATTCGCTTATAAATTAATCCAAACGCTGCGTGCACGCAAAACGCACCCGTCAATACTGACTGTTAATGTTTGACAAATTAGGGACTTAGATATTAGATGCGATCGAGGCCGCCTATTCCACCCAACGTATTATGACACCTTGTTTTTATTCTTTATGCTTTGTCCTCGCATCCGTACAAGGGAATTAATTAACCTTAATTATTGGTCATTTGTTTCAGTTTTAAAATTTGATATCAGAGTTTAATTACGTGCGATTTTGAAACTAAAGTATAATTTTAAATGCGAGGTCAATTACTATTAAAGGATGAAGAAATTACGTTATTTTTTACATGTCGCCGTCGCAAAAAAAGTCCAGATCTTAATTAATTGCAATAAAGTATACGTTAAATTTAATGGATTATAGAAATTTACTTTTCAACTGTTTTTACATTTGTAGACTCAGAACTTCACGCTAAAACAATTAAAAGCCGTTATTTGTTAGATTAGAAAACTATCAATGTTTTTAAAAGACTTATTCGTCCATACCTGACACTATGGGCTTAGATGAGAAATCATACCATAAAAAAAATACTTTTCATCTTTCACTCGGAAAGTGACATATTATTATCTAACAACAGGGAGGAAAACTATACTTTCTTCCCAAAGGTAGACATAAATTAAAAAATAAAAAGGCACTGGATTTCAATGGAACACGTACGTATTCAGCCTATACGGCATCTTATCTTATCTTATCTTATATTTAGGGGTCCTTGCGGATATAATTCGACCCGTAGGGATTTTTTGTGCAATTACCCCTCCTTCGCACTTACTACTCCATTGCTTTTATCACCTCATCCATAAATTGGATGATTTGACGTAGCGGTAGTGCCTTAAAGTCTCCTGGCGCGGGGTATCCGACGCCAAAGAGTCTCATTCTTAATCTGGCGAGAGCGTCACATTCACACATAATGTGTTCCATTATTTCGTCTTCCTCGCCACATATTCTACAATCTTCATTGTCCTGTAAATGCCCCGACGATATGTCGAAGTTGTTTCATACTGAGTGTCCAGAGTTTATTAGTCCAGCTAGCGCTGACATTTTCGATGAATCGTTTTGAATGCTTTAGACCTTCCAGTGTTTTCCACTCTATGCAAGTCAAATATTATTACTTAAATAACTTTCATTAATATTCTTATACGCAGACATTTAAAACAAAAAAGCAAAAAAAATGTTTATAAAAAATCGGTAGGTAAATGACAATGGGACCTATATTGTCCGCACAGCCTATATCTGTATAGCTCCTTGGTACAATCTGATAAGGATGATAATGATAACTTAGTAATTTTACAAAAACTCCCTACCAAAAGTTGGGATTTACAAGTGGATTTCGGACGGACAGACGGACTTGGAGACTTAGAGAAAAAGAGTTACTTGTATAACTACGGAACCCTGAATGCCATAATAAATGAAGTCAATAAAAAGCGCCTATATAATTTCGTATGACATGTAACTAGTCACTAATTATGTTTGCGTGTGCTAAGAGGATAAACAAAGACAATATTGCTAAAGCAAATGAGTCAAGGTTCTCGGCTTGGCGCATCTGATGAAGACACGCGACATCTCTCCAGGTGCCGTGACCATACTTAGGTGGTTATGGTACTTACAATCAAAATGACAATATGGAATGAAGTCTAATGACATTGTAATAGAGTCGCGGTTACAATATTGCTCTAACTTTGGCAAACTTTGTGTGACAAGTGTGTTGCATTTTTTCTGTGGTTAACGAAGGTCCACGTTATTTCAATAGGTATGCAAAATTAATTTATCGTTTTTTGCCTTGAACTATAGGTATGTACTTAAAGTAATGACATCCTAACCTACTTAATATTATACACGGGATTTTATGCTCGTTTGTTATGCTTTCACGATTAAAGTACTCAACGGATCGTGATGAAATTTGGTATGGAGATAGCTTAAGAGCCTGAAAAAGACATAAAATAGTTTCATGCTGGGAAATTGTATAGTTAAGGCAGGTGAGCGAGCGATTTAAACGAATTCTTCGTAGACGAAGTCACTGGTAACTAGTAGCAGCTAGTTGCCTAATAAAAATGGCTCACTTACATTTTTAGAAATTTTTAATTTGCGTAACTTGGATTATTTAACAAAAAAAAGTGCTAATACATTAATATTTTTTATTTGCAACATTGAGTTATTGAAAAAAGTGCGAAATAGACCGTTCAATTTTTAATTTAAATGAAACAACGTATACAAAAACGATTTGAGTAAATATTTACATCGCGCGTGAATACCTACTTCATCATCATCATGCTTGCGCAATTAATCAACTTCATAAAATTGACGTTTTTGTGACCATCTGGTCTAGTAATGATCACAGTTAATTAAAATTGAATTCTGACACCTGACGACGTGTAGTAGCGCGTCATAGCCTTATGGAAAAACTACATGCACGTAAAATAATAGGCGACCTTGGTAATACCTGATATATCTAAGTGCAAACGCCTTACCAAGGATCGCTCACAATGGGTTAATTTGTATGCAAGGTCTTCGCCAAAAGTACCCACGTTCGGTTCAGAAACATGACAGTTGCAATTTACTAGCGCCCCCAAATATTCCTACACACTGATATGAAACAAACCATAATTAACTTAATGCACTGTATATGACTCATCAAATTTACACATTTGTTTCCGATTTTCCAAAATCTACGTAACTCCTATGATAAAACTATTTTTATATTTTATTTAGCATATCCCGCTTGTATTCCATGAACAAAATCATCACATCACCTGACCTACCTTCCTATAGACGTGAAGTAGCAGTGGTTTTTTTATTTAAATTAGAATCACTGAAAAATAATTTACTTGTGACCCTTTAGTCGGTTGAAACAAAATGCTATCAAAACTTTCTTTCTTCTGATAAAAAAAATGCTTTGTATTTATATGTTCTCTATGGCTCGGTGCAAAGCAATTTGTTATTTTTGTTCCTCAATACAGTTAGCAAGTACTTAGATTCTGAACGACAAAATGAATCCTTAACGATATAACAAGCAAGCATACTCCATACTTCTACCTACAAGCTCCCACATACAAGCCAAAACCACGTATCATAAAAATTAAACTTATCCGCCATAAATACCGCACACGAGCTAAACAAACATGGACTTAATCATACGCTACGTAATTGAGAATAATTGCCCACTAACTTGATACACCTCCGCCCAATGAAGATAACAAACATGTGGGGGACTGTTGGTGTAATCAATATCCTCTATATCTTTTAATTAAAATGTTGCTCATGTTCGTTGATTAGATTAATGTTGTTTTCCGTTCAACGTATTCCGTGAGAAGAATGCCTTCCTTCCGATCAACAACACGTTCTTGAATGTCGCATGTGTTTACATGAAAGGCATATTACGTGATCATTATGTCAATCCTATCCATATTAAAATATGTACCTACTTAAGTGTATATACCTACCTATAAATGAGAACAACCGTGATTGATTGCGCGTTTACATGCCAAAGTTATTAACTTTAGTTTAGATAATACAAACAATTGTTTCCTTAGACATGAAATATCCAACTAACCTGAACAACACGTGTGTCATTACTAATTATTCTAACCCCCTGTTAAAATGCATTCTATAAAATTCCTGTTTCATTAAATCACATAATTTTATATCTGTGATGCCATCTCCGTATATGTTTGTTCGTTAAGAAACAGAAGTCATCACAAATATTTCCTATAAAAGAACTAAAACTCAAAATAAGGTGCCAAAACAAGCCCTAAGAATCAAAAAAGCGCCTGAGTAAAAATTCGCGGAACCACCCAATCTGAGGTCAACTGAGGTAACAAGTAACAACAACACAATAAATATCAAACCACGTTCAATAATCGCCCATCTGTATCTACGCAAGGCCTTACTTCAAAGTGAGAATGTGTACCTCAATGTCACACAGACGAAACTAATAATAAACACACACATCATTGCAATTCAATGTCGGTTATAACCGCGGGAAAAGTCACTTGCCTAATTAAATTGAAGGCGACTAATTACTTCCCAACAATTATCAAGCAAATTATTAAACCTCTTAAATATACGAGTAGGTACATACATACTTCCTTTATATTAAGATCAAACTTACATAGTATGCTCCGAGTTGAATCAAATCATCGACCTTAAATCTCATAGATCATTTGTCATTCGTGCTTATAATGATACCTAGTAAACTAATAGCACCATGTGTTACTCCATCAACCATTTTGATTTATTAGTCAACCATCATATTGCGATCTCTCGGGACTGTTACTAAACTAAACTCGTATAATATACATAACATGGCAATGGGCTTAATTGGAGCAACCAGGAAAGCAATGACATATTGCAATAGCCAATGCAATGCGACTAATATTATTAAAGTCGCGCTCGTTTAGTGTTTATGGCATTGAAAGGTATTTGTTACAAATACCAAGCAACGAAATCGTTTTATTCGCTTCGTAATCTCGCGTGCTTAATGATCATTACCCGACAAGGACTACCTAAATAAGAGAGAGCCTACGCGCGGCAGTTAGACAAATAAATTGCTTAAACGCGCTTCTAAGTTCTCTCTTGAACGGATAACTGGATCCTTTTAAGAAAAACTCTAGGCAGGTCACGATGTAATTTACGTAATGCAATGTCGTCGACGGAGGCCGTGCTCTCCCCGACCGCGTGGGTGAAAGTGGCCAGCGGGGCCTTCCTTCGCAGTCGCCCTTATATGACCCGATTCGGTAACTTGACTCAACGCGGGGTGAAATTGAGAATTCCGCTCTTAAAACATGCCCTGCACACAGCGCCTGTTCTTATAAAGATATGCCGTGATGTAATCGACTGCATCAAATCAAACCAGTTTAAACGTCAGTTTAATTATATTTATTTATTCTTTGACGCACTTGTTTCGAGCATCAATAAAATATGGCACTGACCAAACGTGATTAAGAGCGTTGGCTATGAATACAATTCACGTGATAAATAAGCTGATTCTAAATTGATTAGCGAGGAAGCCGACTAACGACGTGTGTTGTCTTCATTATTGAGTTATCCAGATGGAGATTTCAATTAGAAAGCGGATAAATTTTCGGCACATGCCCGAGTGTCGCATGTTATGCAACAGGGTTGTGTAACTAGTATCCAACATGCTTAATGTATTGGACTTCCGATCGGACATGACAACTTAAAGAGTCATGTTCTTGAGCGCTGGTTAGATGCGCATTGCGAAATAATACTAAACCGAGCGCAGACAATCCCCTGATTTTCATCGAGAGATCGAGTATTTGCATTCTTATTAGATTGACGTTTCAAACTGCGAAAATAGAACGCATAACAATGTTAATTAATCCTAATTTTAGAAAGTATCGGTTTTAGCGCTGTTTGCAATATTGTGCAGTAATACATTAACAAGGATGTGAGATCATAACGATTCAGAATGGGCAATAAATGGGCGCAGTACCAGAAATTAACAAATTGGGACGAAAGGAGTGCTTGCACAAAAACTGCTTAATGTGAACTGTACCGGACACCGGGCAGCCTGCCACTTACTTTCAACTGACCCAAAAACGTCAGAAGTTTTGAGCAAGGCCTTTATCTTGATCTACTATTGAATTTTAGTTTCTTCTACTTTCCTTCATTTTGTCTTTGCTCAGTCAAAAAGAAGATTGATACTTCCTATTCTAGACATGTCATACCAGAAATACTTAAGGACCAAAGCCCATTGTTTCCATTGTTGAGTGAGATGACTGTGATATTGTACTAAACGCTTTAGTTTTAGCTTTAGGTATAATTGCAGAACATGTATCTGAACAAGGAACGTGACGACTACCTAGTGTCTCAAACTATCGCTCTCTATATTTCTCTCTCTGTTATATTAAGTATTTACAAAACGGGTAAAATGCAATTGATAATCTTTAAGCTAAAGGTGTAGGCTGTTGTATAAGGTTAGCTAGTAGAGAACACTTTAAAGCAATAGAACCGCCTATCATGATTCTTTTCTCTATAGTTATGCCAGTTTTCTGTATTGCTTACGATGCAATGTTCAATAAAAATATATTGTACGTAATATATACCAATTGAATTGTATATTAAGATGTAAAATGGATCAGTGGTATAAAATGTGTAACTGTGTGGTAACTGTGTGTATAAAATTAAATACTATTGATAGACATTAAATTATTGTTGAAGTCAGTTTACGTATTCCTATTTAGAAAAATAACAAAACGACTCCGAAAAAATTATAACATGATTAGTCGTACATGTTATAATCTTAACATACTTTATCAATTGAGCAACTAGCACAAAGTCAAAACTACCTGCAGTAGTGTACCTATCAACGAACGTCAACAAAAAAGCAGAAGCGAATCTTTAAGGAATATTACGCAAAACTTTGCACAGGAGGCGACACTAGCATAAACCTTAAACAAAGCGCCATTGACAACTGATGCGGCCCGTGCCAAGTTGGGGAAGGAAGGTGGACTTACCCAAGTTAGCCGCCAACCTTCGGACTGGCCATGGGTATGCGAAGATGATCTTGAATGTAGTGCACGATTATTGAGGATTTAACTTCTGTATTATAAGTTAGTTTCGTGCTGAGCGGAATGATTGTTCTTATATGACGGACAGACGACAAGATGACAATGAAAAAGTACCACGTGGCATCAGAGGTTTCCTTCCGGCCAGCGTTGCCTAGGCTTGTCCACCTCCTTGCACACGGCAATACGGCAATACATTGACAAGGGTGCTCTCTATTTCGCATACTTTTTAATGTCCGAAACTGATTACACATAACAGGTTTCGCATAATTTGTTTACGCCGAATCTTAAACTTGCCGAAATTTAGTTCGGCATAATTGTATAAGCCGAATAATGGTTTAGCTGAATTTATTTAAGCATAATATTAACATGGCCGAATTTTATTATGCATAATCTTATTTAGCATAATATATGTAATTTAGCCGAATTTCGATAGGCCGAAATCCTGTCCAAATCTATGTCCAAAAATAAATTACCTAATTAAATTACTATTTATGACTAGAAAAATAGGTTATTAGGTTAGGTTAGAATTGTATTTGTAACGGAACGAACAGCCACCAGTAAAAGAGGCAACGGGCATAAAGCGGGGGTACGAGGGGGCGAACACCCGCAATAAAGGAAATCCAGGTAACATGATTGCTCAACTATAAGTTAGGTTAGGTCAGTTTTTTATCAAGGCGCGAAGCGCCTTAATTATGCGGAATAGGAGCTCCGCTTTGCGTCGACTTCGCCTTAGAGTCGTTAAATTCATATGAATATTTGCTTTCCTGACATAAAATTGGTGTAACATTAAGCATGCGAAAATAACTTTCTACGTAACTAATTTATGCGTAAGTAATTTTCTGCCTAACCAATACTCGGAATTCACAAATTATGCGTAAAGCCTATTATACTTGCATTGGTTACGCGTAAAAGAATTCTGCGTAAACAGTTATGCGAAAACCGTTTCTGCATAAGTACTATTATGCGTAAACAGTTTATGCAAAATAGAATTATGACATAAAAAATTATGCGTAAACAAGGGGATCCCATTGACAACGTCATCAAAGCTAGGTACTACGGAACTCTAAACTCGAAGTTCGTATCGTACCGTCCCTCTCGCTCTCGCATTAAATACTATAAGTGTCAGAAGGACAACATGACACGAACTTCGAGGTTTCATAGTAGCCCTGCAGTGCAAGGGTATAGTTCCTCAATACAGTTTGTGGCCATGACGGATCATGACATATTTATTAGTAACAAAATATCATGATATATTTACATCGATAGTAACGGTAGAGCTATATTTCCAAAAAAAAATTGAAATAATATGATATTATGGTAAAAAAAATAGTTCACGGTTTGTACTAGTCCTGCATTCTAGCGGCAGAATATTACAGTAATATTCCCCATTGGCATCCTCCTGCTTTTACACAGCGAGTTAAAATGCAAAACCATAAACCTCTGAACCTCTATTATCATAATGTGATTGTTGTCTATGGTAAAATAGTTAGCATGGCATAGCAAGACTCGCACGATTACGTCAGCTGGTTGTCGTGAGAACCTTGGTGCATTGTAAACATGGTCGCGCATCACTTTCGTTGTCAGCACTGCGGAAACAGTGCTGACAACTCTCCCTACTTTTCTGAGGTTCTTCCCAAAGTGCCCAAGTACACCACAAACCCACTTTTTTAAACATAATGCATCAATGAATTATAAACAATTTTGCTCATCCGCCCGCGATTTAGGTTAGGTTTGGTTAGGTTAGTTCATCGATAAGGACCTCCGTAAAGTAACGACTGATTTAATAAATTGTATTGTATCAAAATTTATTTTTGTGCCATAGATTCGTCTCCGTCTATCTGAACAAAACAAATAGAGACGGCATCGCATTTAACCGTCAGTTAAGACCATGTTAAGACTAATCAATGGATAGTGAAACAGCCCCTTAGTAGCACTTTCAATTGTGGTCACTGTCCCGCATTTATAGATAAATCGCCTGACCGAGCGAGCAGACTGTTCTGCAAATGCCTCAATTATCGAACAAATGATTTAACCTACACGGTCTTGCCTGCTTGTATGTTAGTGATATCTCATAGAGATGTGTCAAATAAACGCTGTCATTCATATTTCAAGTTACATTGTGGTAGTCACATTATTTATTTAATTATAACTTCATGCGATAAAGATCTTAATGAACGTGAGTGACTTTTGCACGAGACGAGGGCGCTTTATTTATATCATCATCATCATCTCAGCCTATATACGTCCCACTGCTGGGCACAGGCCTCCTCTCGGAATGAGTTTATTATTTATATACTTTTAAACTATTATTTTAAATTTTTGATAATTAGTGAGTATGTACTGAGAATTATATTAAAAAACTGACTGTATACCTACTGAATGGGTCCCGACTTGTTCTTCTTTTAATGTAATTTACAATTACTGCAACGGCTATTAAAGCCTACATACCACGAGCATGTCTAGAACGCTATGTGCTGGTTTTCGATACCTATAAATAAGAGGTGATATAATGATAAAAATAAAACTCCCAAAGTTAAATACTATCTAGACGGAATTAATGAGTGGTTTTGCAATAAAAACAACCCAGTAAATGTCAAAGAGCCAAATAGCTCTGGCTTAGTCATAAATTAAGGTAAATAAATATGAGAAATTAGAAAATATCCGTTTAATGTCATCATCGCTTCATTTGTTTAAAAACAAACATGCCTTTACATGTTCAAAATATGTGTTTGTAGAAATCTGACAATATAAGAAAAAAAAATTTAGTTTTTTTATTGAATTTAAATAAAATTGTTCCGTATAGGTACTGCCTATCTCTTAAAGTTGGATCAAATATATGTCAAATTTAAATTATTTGCAAGTAATCTATTTAAGAACTGACTTATAGGGGCTGTTTCACCATCCATTGTTAACTAACGGTTAAATGTGATGCCGTCTCCGTCTATTCGAACAAAACAAATAGAGACGGCCGTCAGTTAACACTAGTCAATGGATGGTGAAACAGCCCCATAATGTAGCCAAGCACTAGTTCTGCACTTAGTTGACCTGGTACTATGTTCGTTTTTTGTTTCATCATGATTTCAATCTATTTTATTTCGCATAAATGGTCTTTTTATGACGTTTCATCGCATTAGATCTCGCAGAATATAAGTTCCGCGTTATCTTACTGGTTTGCGTACGTGTGATGTAACGTTACCTAAGCAACCCAATTCTAAGTGAAGTATTGTCGGTGACCATAGCATGCGGAGTGTCACCATTTGAAATAACACGAACCTTATAGAATAGGGTTGACAAAATTAGAAAGAGATAATCCCATCAAAATATAAATGTGAAATGAGAGCCAAGTTCAATATTGTGATATATGCCTTGATTGTTCACTTTAACGACAAAAGAAGATATATGGGCGCCTAGTTCAATATGAAAACTAGCCAAGTCCGACCTTACACTTCAATATATTATCCTAAGTTATAAGAACAAATGATACTTTAAGTTGTTATAAAATATTTTATATTGTTATTAATAAATTTCAGGGCTGACCATTGAACTTGGCACCCATTTAGATCTCACTTCCTTTGTCGTTGAAATCAATAATCACTTCAAGGCATATATCAAGCATATATCACAATATTGAACTTGGCTCTCATTTCACATTTATGTTTTGATGGGATATCGTTACTTTTAATACAGATTGTATTTTAAAAAATTATAATAAAATGAGAAAAATTTACTCGTTTCTGATTTATTCCTTTGTATTCACCCAAATACCATGATGCCAAATTTGAACTTTCTAGGTCATCGGGAATTGGATTACAGTCTTGGTTTATAGTTATGTTAGTGATAAAACCCGCCAAGAGCGTGTCGGACACGCCCACAATAGGGTTCCGTAACCATTACGAAAAAAATAAGTAATATTTTTCTAAGGATTTCGTATTTTATACGGAATCTTCCAAGTCTAGGTATATTTTATACCTTACGCTGCTATTTACTCATAAACTACTAATAATTCTCAAGCAAACTTAGCCGTTATAGTTTTCCTTGGAAGTTTGATATACTGACTACCATCCTGATTTTTTTCAAATTTTTCCACCCACCGGTTTAGATTTTAGAGGGGGGGACGCTCGATTTTAATGAAAAGAGAGAAGAGGTTTTGTTTGTCTAAAGTCTGTGTTTAGTCACTAGGAAAATGAGACAATAACTAAGTACAACCTTTCTCCTCCGCTACCAAAAAGATTGATTATTGATATGGAACAAAAATCGTTGTTCATTGCTTTCGATCTCCGCAAAAAAAGTCTGAATCAATCAGTAATTCAAAATCAGGAAGTATTGACAAGGAAGTTTGTGGCATCCCTAATTATAGCGGTGCATGGCTGCAGCCGGCTGGTATGCCAATGTGTCGCCGCACAAGGCATGCACTTAATGCCTTTGGGCAAACCGATCTAATGAGTTTCTTTCATCTGTGAACTCCTTTGATCTTCAATGCGAACTTTCTACGATGACAGTTAGACGTCTTTGTCTCATTGTTTTGTAACGTTAACTATTCCGAGGATGCACCGTATGCATTTTTATTTGACAACTTCGAAGTAGAAAATTGTATTTTGGTTTTTATTGGTTTTCTACAGTTTCGTAATGATGGATGATTCGTAATGCATCAGCGTCTTGGGTTCGGCACCCGAATATTGACAAACGGAACCCTGTCCTATATCCCAAGATCCATAATCTAAACAGCTAAAATTCAATACGTATTATATGTATTGAATGCGTTGCAATGACAAATGAAAAAATTATATAAATTTATATATTAAAGAGGTCTAAACGAATCAAAATAATATGACCCCGTAGAATTTTAAGATGAGAGAACCATTTGATTGTCATAATTTGTTTCTTATAATTTGTTTTCTGGGCCCTGCCCTGCTGATATAGGAATTTTATGAATATGGCCGTTTTTAGCGTATATATATTTGGACCTACTATTATGTCCGTATATTTTGTCCGACTTGAGCTTGTCAGATTTTTTCCCCAAAGTAAATGTGTAAATAAATGCAGTATTGAGGAATGGCAATGTTTAACTGAGAGGAGATCAAGAAAGTTTTAGTTTTACAGCTGTCGGCGCGTGTCTAGGAATAATAAGATTCATTACTTTCATTTAGTGTCACTAGGCCCTTACTGGCTCAAAACTCTCATAATTACAATGTCGCGACGAATATAAACAGCTTTTCTCCATCCCACGTAGTATGTAGAACAAACTACGCTAAAAATATGTTTAACAAGCGTGTATGTTATACTTTATAACAATAATGAAAAACTTATATATATAGACATTATTATTAATTATCATGTTGAACAGATACATGAGAATTGCTGTAAGTAAGAGAATGTTCCAGAATGTTCCATTTCTCGTACTTATTTATTTTATTATAATATTACTTTTGGAAACTATAGATCTGTATAGTAATTAATTACATATGTAAGATATTTGTAATTTTTTTTATGACTATTAGTTTCACAATTAATCTAAAAATAATAACGTATACCTAGCAGTAGCAGCAGAGCAAGGGGAGGGGGGGGGCGACCGGGGCAGCTGCCCGTATTAGCAGCTCAACCTCAACTTAACCATTTAATTTGAATATTTATCTATTTTTACCGATCTGAAGGAAAATTAGACTTGCTAATGCGTATTATCGAACTGAAAACTTTTAAGCTACCTTTACATTATGACAAACTTAAAATTCAAAATAAGACAGAGAAAGAAATACTAGCATCAGACGTCATACATAACTAGCGCCATACCTATTGCATAGAAAAAAGCGTTTTAGAAAGAGAGTCGTTTTAAATTAATTTACAACCAATTTTTTTTTCTTAATATGTCATATTTGCACAGTCTTAACTGTGGGCAATTTTACCCAACTTAGTGCCAAATAGAGATCAGTACCTCGTTCATCGTCATAAAAACGTCTGCCATATACAGCAAGCACGCAAAAACTATTCTAATTAATAAAACTGACTTTGTTTTGTGTGGTAATTCATGAAATCTATCTAATCAATCATCCGTATGGTTCGTATGCAATCGCTCAAATAAATGAAACGTCAAACCTTTAAAACTGTGAAGCCGTCAGATTTTTTGTTCATCTCAAACTAAATAAATTAAGTATCTACTGTCGACAGTATATGAGTACGGCAGGGCTGGAAACTAGATTAGTTGTATTTTTATTAATGCATCATAGTGATTTTTTTTAATGTAAACTAAGTTTCGCCATGTTGTTCTACCTTATCTGTCTATTCGTGATTTAGCTTAGAGAGTACCTCCTAGAAAGCCATAATTTGGCATAAGAAGTGTACAAAATAATCGCGTTGTCAAAATGATAAAATATATTTTTCTCTTCTTATTCTCGTAAACTTTGTAGTTTTTTTTTTATACCACGTCGGTGGCAAACAGGCATGCGTTCCGCCTGATGTTACCGCCGCCTAGGAACGCTGGACAGTTATGCTGGACAAAAAAAATGTTCAACTAAAACTAAAGTAGTCAGGCACCAACAGCCATGAACAAAAAGTTTGGCCCGACACGCATTTGACCGGATTATTTTAAGTTAAGTTTATCAATTAGTGAATATTTCCGCTCCGAAGCGCTAACTTTTCGTGTGCTCTCCCTACCCCATTTGGGAATACAGGCGTGATGTTTGTGTGTGTGTGTGTGTATGTGTGTGTGTGTGTGTGTGTGTGTGTGTGTGTGTGTGTGTGTGTGTGTGTGTGAATATCTTGTATTGACCTTGTAAGAAAAAACTGTCGCGTAACGAGGACCTACGAGGTAAGACAACTTCGAAATCCAGCTCTAAATAGTATGGCAAATAGTAATTACTTTATAGCTAATAAAAATCTTAATGATGCGTTGCTAACGTCCTTACTTACACTTACGATCCGAAGCATGATGTCGCTAAGTAGTAATAAAAAATCATTAATAATCCCACGTTAAATCAACTTAATTAAAAACAAGCATAATAATTACGAAAACATTGCCCACTTTAATGCGTTATCCAATAAAATGCAGCTCTTCAGTTGCAAAAAGCGAACCCACTAACCTAGATTATTTCGAAATCAAGTATTTAACGTAACAATACTACAAGACCCAGGCTCCTCGTTACACCGAGTGTGGACGAAGGGAAAGGTGGAAGTCATTTTTGTCCCACTGACGAAATTGGCGTCAGTTCACTAAATTACGTTATTTCATCAAAGTAATTGCTGTTAAATCGCTTCTTATAGATTTAAGTTATGTTCTCAACTATTCTTTAACTAACCAACAGCAGCCTGACTCCACTGTTTTTGCCCAGCATTCCAAAATATAATGGTTTTTTAATATAAACGTGGTTTTTATTTCAAAGGATGTCAGCCAGTGGCCGCGTTCAAATAGCGGAAGATTTGCCTGTCTGTCTAATAATGTATCCGCCAATCTATTTCGTTACATTTACACGAACGTATCCGATAAAAATCACAGCTAAGCTCCTATTTATAAAACTTAACTCTTTTTCAGCTTTTTTGACGATGTTCGCCACAATAATTTTTTTAACAAATCTACACCTACCGTACAACATAAAGTATTTAACTACAACTGATCTAAAGATTTTTTTTTGTGGTACAGTTAGACAGAGAAACAGAGTCAGGTGACCGAAAGAGCTACATGTCCTAACTCAAACGAATCTCTTTGAGGAAACTCTTCCAATCATATTGGATAAATGGTACGTAATGGAACAGTTAATTACAACGCCACTGCAGCAGTAACTTGTGGAATGAAATTTCCTTGATGGCCTGGACTATTTCTAAAAAATGGGCAACGCAACATTGACTTCTATGGAGTCGTGACTTTTCATGGCCGTTAGAAATTGCTTAGAATCAGGTAAACTACTTGCGCGTCTCTATTGTGCTGTAAAAACCGGCCAAGAGCGTGTCGGACACGCCCAAAATAGGGTTCCGTAGCCATTACGAAAAATTTAAGTAATATTTTTCAAAGGATTTCGTATTTTATAAGGAATCTGCCAAGTTTAGGTATATTTTATACCTTACGCTGCTATTTACTCATAAACTACTAATATTTCTCAAGCAAACTTAGCCGTTATAGTTTTCCTTGGAAGTTTGATATACTGCCTACCATCCTGAATTTTTTCAAATTTTTCCACCCATCGGTTTAGATTTTAGAGGGGGGGGGACGCTCGATTTTAATGAAAATTTGCACTTTAAAGTTGAATATTTCGCAAACAAATGACTGAATCGAAAAATCGTTTCAGTAAACCCCTAATGGTTTTAAAATACCTATCCAACGATACCCCATACTATAGGGTTGGATGAGAAAAAAAAATCACCGCCACTTTACGTCTATGGGAGGTACCCTAAAAAAAATTGTTTTTGAATTTTTAATTGTACTGTTTTGTCGGCATAGTTTACCTTTATATCCGTGCAAAATAACAGCTTTCTAGAATTGATAGTCCCTGAGCAAAGCCGCGGACGGACAGACAGACAGACAGACAGACAGACGGACAGACAGACAGACATGGCGAAACTATAAGGGTTCCGTTTTTGCCATTTTGGCTCCGGAACCCTAAAAATGACTAAGGATGATATACGATTCTCCAATTGAACGTCACCGTCATATCCGTTGTCATTCCTTTCCTTACAGTTGAGATACTATATTACACACGCATTGATTCATGTCCGTCACCGCGGTTGTTAAAACTTCGACCTTATAAGTTGAACACATTTTTCGGTAGTTCCTTACAAGCTACACAGCTTTTAACTAGTTGAATAAGGAATATTATTACAATTAAGCATATAATACAAGGCTAGTTCCATTGCTTCTTGCAATGCGGATTTACGCGCCCTAACACCCACACAGACGTGGGCGGCGCCCACAAACCGGACATACAAATTAACTAACAATTTTCAACTTATCCATGTGACTTTAAGGTCTAAGCGCGCGTTTTAGGATTGATTGTAAATTGAAACTCGAGTAGTGCCACCACAATATCGTTAGTTTCACAATCGATTATTTTCATCTATAACAAACCATAATATCGATAGCGCAAGGCATGGTCCTACTATTAACGAAGATATTCTATCGATAGTATCGATACCATTGTTTTTCAGAACTTCAATACTATCGATAGTTTTGCACTCTGTCAAATTATCCGCTTACAAATTATAACTCTAAATTGTTATTATTAAAATCTTTATATACCTACCTATTTACTATGTGTTGGTGTTCAGTAAAAAGTCACTGTGTTGTTGTATTTTATTGTATAACTACAAATATTTTTACAAGCTTTTAATGAACTTCCAACGTTCATTTGTAAATTATGTACTTTTGTATGTCATACCCGTCAAGCTGTCTTGTTTTGACCATTTCTAGGTATCAGAATCCGTAGAAATTAGGTATCTGTGTGTATTTCGGTGAAAATATATAAGGTAACCTCATAGCAGCAAAAAGCAAAAAAAAAAACTATTCTAGCAAAAAATTATTAAATGGCTGTCAAGCAGCTACCGAAAGACTTATCGATAAAAATAATATTTTGTAATCGATCGACAACACTAAACTCGAACTCTACCACCTAGTACGCATTAATGCTGGACCTTAAGCGTAAATTCTAATCACTCAGAGACTTAGACATAAACAAATCATCACCCACTCTTTGCAGGTAGAGTCCCATTTACATACGATACCTATATAGACGGGTCTAAATTCTACGACTATTTTACAATACTTAGCGCACCCAACTTTATCAAAAACTGCTGTCACTACGGAAGAAACATGTATCTGAATTTTTTTCGTAATTTAGTTAATCGGAACCAGAAAAAAGGCGTATACATTTAATATAATATCCCCAACTCAGTTTTGGGAAAAATTGACAGATGCAACTTTTTTCCATCCACTGCCATTATAAATTATATTGATATCATTGAAAGGTTTTCTATTACTAAAACACTTTTCATTATTGTAAACATAGTTTATAATGTATTATGTACATGTATTCTTGCGGGGTACCAGATATTAAATAAAAGACATGTTATCGTTTATATAAAGTTAAAGTCCAACTTGCACTTTCGACGATTGCTGGTATAGATACTAACTTTATTGACTGTATTTAGCTCTTAACCATATTCCACAAAGGTGAAGTCATCGACCATACTTTGTAACATTTCAAACGTTTATTGGAAAAAAAAAATCTCAACGTAAGCAAATAAAAGAAGCACCACTATTATTTTTAGATTCTTACATCTCTTAAGGCGAAGGCACTGATGGAAACCAATAAAAGCAATTGTTATTAAGTAGTTACGAACTTTAATTTGATACCCAGTCAATGTTGAATACGAGTACATATATGTGATATGTCATCATTAATGAAAATTCAAAGTTTTCCGTACTCAAATGAATTTTAAATCAGTAGTCACGACATTACCGTTAGTTAATGTAACTCAGTGCAAAACAGACTGAGTCAATTCACTGTCATTTTGCAATACAATGTCAAGTGTAAAAAATATTTTCTAAGGATTGATATTGTATTACAGAATTAATCAGGATTAACACACTATTGCAAGACAGCATCCAGTTTTCTCGTAATTTACTAACTTAAAACTGCTATAATGTTAATCTGAAATATCCTGAGTAACATCGAAAAACCAATTTTTTTGTTGCGTGGAAGAATTAAAACACTTAAAAAGACTCTGTTTTACCACTTTCTATTAAGTTTTACATACCTACAAACAAACATGCAAATTTTCCTCTTACTTATAATATGCTATTGTTTCATGAGATTTAATATGTACATATATAGTTTAATCATAATTATAACACGCTTATTTTTTCCACCAGAGCACGACATTAATATAAGTCGCAATTGACTCGTCATAGTCTGAGTCCCCTTAACGTTTGCTGATCTCATATCTTAGCATTCCTGTCACAATAATTATGCCAACAGCTTATATTTTAATTGTAAATTGCCAGCCATGCGTGGCCCGTATCATATTATAGTGTTAGGTTGGTACTGCAAAAAAACAAACGTAATAAGTAAAGCATACCCACGCGGAAGCTTAAGTTTTTAATGCTATTGTTAAAAAGCCAGGCGCTTTGATGATTGTCATTCTAAAACAATTAAAACATGAATAGCTTTTCCGTAAAAGAAACAATGAAATTCCATAGTATATTTATATCATTGTGTCCAAATAAGTGACGACACAGTTGCATAAATATACTATCAATGGCTAAACAATAGCAGATCTCACAACAAGTGCACTATGCACTAGAAAAAAAAATATTCGGACTACATTCAGCATAAATGCGAACTTCTTGAACAAGAGAAGTAAATAACCTTCCTTCCACGCAGTCGGGTAAAACAAATAACGAGGAAACTATGCCATGCTAAGTGTCTTTAGGTTATTGATACTGGTCAGTAAAAAATATAAAGTTCAATAATTCACATTTGATAAGTTCATGGTCGAAATAGGTTTTCTCTCCTGACCGCATGCATAGCGTCACTGTCTATTTTAGTCGCGGTTGCTATTTCCTTTGCTTGAGACCTTTAGCCACGTTTAGTAACATTATCCTAAGAGATTTAGAGCCGCATAAATTCACTAACTGCCATGCCACGTCATCTGTCAGTTATAAGACCTTGGATTCGCGTGGGTGTCAATTTGCAACACCATTCACCCAACCTCATGTTATCAGCCCCAGCCCTAAGTCGTTTCCTTGTATGGCCACCGGCGCGCCGTATGATGGCCGGCGGGCGGCGGTTGATTCACGGGACCTTGTTTGACGCCACGTGACTAGTGACTACATACAAAATATCAATTAAAAACCACAGTCAATTAACGTTCAATGTCTAAACGGATCGCTTTTTATTTTAGCATTCCGCGTCAATATTCACGTGTTTTAATTGCATCAATTTCCTATTATAATTCCGAGTTGTTTCCTCGAAAACCTTGTAAGAAGTCTCTTACGTGGTAACGGTTTTTGCCAGAAAATATTTAGATGAGTTAATGTTTAACAATTGGATTCACAGCGGGTTCCATTAATTTTTTATGTGACGTCTGAGATGAAAGGTATGTATGTCAAAGGTTATATTCACTAACTGCGAAATTTTGTACTCAGAAAGACCTTATTCTTATTTCTCCCTCTTTCCGAGTTGCCTAACAAAAGAATTCACTCTTCTGGTAGGTAAAAATATAAATTAAACGGAGAAAAAAGTTTCATGAACATTTTTATTAAGCCTGAACATTAAACGGCAGATGAGCAGCCTCGACACGGGTTCCGTCAAGACCAGCGCTGTACTTGGTCACGTATGTCTTGCCGTCGTCACCGATGAAGGAGGTCTCGCCCTCAGTAACGAGTACGTATTTGCCATCGGGGGTGGGGACCAAGCGGCCACGCTCGGAGACAACAGTACCCTCAGCTGTAACGTAACGGAGAGCGTACTGGCCGTACTCGTCGTGGATTTCCTCATGCTGAAGAGCCGGGAGGGCACGACGAGCTGCGGTCTCATCGGGGCTGCTGGGAGCCGCCATGGCAGCAGCGATCAGGCAAACGGCTACAATGAACTGTTAAGAAATAGAGTAGTTTTGTATTATTTTGGTTCAAGAGTTTTATCACACAAGTTGCAGCGAGTCTCGTACAATAGAACAATTTAATTTCTGGCTTACTGTAGAACGTTTTCACAGTAAATGTCATAACGATTTTCCATATCAGGCAATGTAATGTTACCATGCCGGTGAATCAAATTACGTGATGGTATATTTTGTACTTTTCTCAGTTAAACCGACAATCAAAAATAACTATAGTATAGAAGGTGAATCGGCTTACATTTGCCAGAATATTATTATTAGGTACTTACCAATTTCATTTTGACTTGTGCAGTTGTCCAGGTAACTTCGGAAAGTGACGTCTAATTTCACATTTCATTCCTTTTATATATTAAAGAATACAATAATTATGACACGTCATAATTAAACTCCCGTTGTTAAGTAGTAGGACAGCAACACTTATCGAGTACTAATTGCTAATTGACGGATCCCTAAAGTTTTAATTAAAAATATATTTATTTGTTGTAAAACATTACCGGATAAACCGGAATAAATATTGCCTATTAGTACTGCACCCAACTTTGTAACTTACTTACACCATTAGTACTCGTAGTTATTTGTTGACGCTACTGGGAAAAAAGTACCTAGTCGATTATAAAAAAACAAATTTATTAAACGTTATGAAATTGATTCATCAATACATTTAATGTTTAATTAATATTTTAGCTTTTTAATTATATTTATTACATGCCCTGGAATTAATCACGTCTTTGTCTTTTGTAGATACCTATTGCTAAAACTACCCCGACGTTTCGACTATACGTTGCAGTCACGTATAGACTGAGATATATAAGTATGTAGAACACATATAAAATTCTGCGGAGAGAGGGTTTCAGAATCTCACTTCACAAGTTCCAATGTTTTGTCACTGATTCCAGAAAATTCTGTTTGTCATCATATTAAAAGACCGTACAGTCATATACCTACACATCTTTTTACTTATTAGTCTTTATTAGCCTTCTCCTTTGACTTTCACATCTTCCTGTTCCTATCTATGTATAAGTATTTGGTGCAGGTGGTAGGATCCGCCCGGATTGCTACCACCATTTTGCTCACTAATCCTGCCGTGAAGCAGCAGTGCTTACACTGTTGTGTTTCGGCGTGGAGAGCAAGACAGCCGGTGAAATTACCGGCACTTGAGGTATTCCATCTTAGGCCTCTAGGTTGGCAACGCATCTGCAATACCCCTGGTGTTGCAGATGTTTATGGGCGGTGGTGATCTCTTACCACCAGGAAACCCACTTGCTCGTTTGCCTTCCAGTCGAATAAAAAAAAAACCCAGCATGCATAGGGATGTTTTACAGGTTGATATAACAAAGTATATCATAATTAATTACACTAAAAGGATCTCTTAATTGATATAATGTACACGTCCAGACGTCAGTTACACATCGTTATCATACCACGGGCAAACCGCCTGCGACAAGGTCTTAAAATCGAGTACTGGGTCGTTATGTCACACTACACAAGGGCATAACCTAATGTCTGAATTACATCTAAGGTCACCTAGTATCTTAGGAGTAAACAGCTATTGATCTGCTTTATCAAGCGGAGCCAATATGCAAACTATTTACATGGGTCTTGCATGGGTCGATGCTTTCCTTGAAAGCTGTAAAGTTTCTGGAAATAACATGAATATTTTTTCAACTTACTCGTTCATTGCTACTTCAGTTGGATAGTGGCATAGCTAATAAAAACTGTACGAGCCGTAATAAACACTTTAAAACGCTCTCCTGAAACTGTTCTCCTGGAGAAAATGTTGTTTTTTTTTAACTATGTTTATGTTACTAACTAACTAAAGCAGCAATGTAAAGGGATAGGTAATAATTTAAGATTTACCTAACTAATTAAAGGGATAAGGTCATCTTAGCACATGTATCTCAAAAGTTTCTCAGTTTTATGTTTCGTTTCTTTTGAACAAAGAATTTACGTTGTATGTATAATTAGTGTATAATTTGTATGTATAATTTAATGTATAATTTGTATGTATAATTTGTATTGAATTTGAATAAAGGGAATATTTTATTAAGTATTCTGAAAAAATTAACCCTTAAATTGACAAAATAGAAAAAAAGTCATGATTCTCAAACCTTGTCATTACCACCTTATTAAATAGTTTGAAATATTTACGTTTAGTTTATGTAAATTCACCACCTGCTAAAATTTATTCCTTACTTTTGTCCTTTGTAAAGGTTGCCTGGAAGAGATCACTCAGAAGATAAGGCAGCCTATTGTTTACCTCAGAAAATCTCCATGTATATACCTGTGTTTTCTGTACTGCTTACTATGTGATGGTGTGCAATAAAGAGTTATTGACAAGAAACTTATACAACATAAACAAGAATGAATTAAAAACCATATCGAGATCGTGGCGTCATTGGACCATCACACCTGGGAATAAAGGTTTAGTGGTTTTGTCGACGCTTGAATTTATTTATCTATTTGCATGGATCCTCAGTTTTTTTGGTAGCAAACTAAAGTATTGCATCATTCATTTATTTTTGTCTATGTATGTATTATATCACATAAAGTAAAGTGACGTGACGTCGTGATTCATTTTTTGCATGCTATCAGAATACCAAATCCAAGTTATGACGTATCGGGTACGGGTGAGATCAATAGGCATTAGGGATGTACTTCAGCGCGGTAGAACGAACTATTTGCATGCAAATGCCTCTAAATGGACATCACACGTCCGCTCACGACACAGAAACAACATCGATTTTTTTAATCATCGTTTTTACTTAGAGTCTTAATTCATCACACCGAATTAGGAATTTACGACAGACGTATACAAAAACCAAAGACGGACATATTTTTTGTGGGAATTAGTTCGCTGATCGAACTCATCATGGCTTCGTGTAAAGTAGAATATTTCCGCGTAGGTCCTTAGTTATCAGCCCACGTTTGCTTCTGAGGCTGAGACCGCGACGTAGGTCGCAGGAACGATGACTGCATTGTTATTCCATGTAGTGATAAGGTCACAATAGGTATTCACAATTTGTAATCTTACATGGGCATTTCCTCAAATATAATTAGCACCTTTGTCTATCGCTAAAGACTTTGAGTGACTATAAGTTGATGTATGACAGCATGATTTATGTTTCTGACAATGTCGGTTGTAAAGGTAAATTATATTATGTGGGATTGATAACAATATTTTAATTTAGAGGTAGTTATAAGGTACTGCATTGTATACATACTCATAAATTGTTTAAGTCGATGAAAACTATGTGAGAAAATAAGTGATTTGTTTAACAAGCGTCCAATTATATAGATAGTGTATGCAACTTATTATTCTGTCACCATATGGCTGATGAGAATATATTTCCTATATGTGTCACTCTACAATCCAACAATTAAAATGCACAAACACGGACATTGTTTTCCTCTATGGCTATTTTTATTCCATGTAATATGTAGCGGGTGCGTGCAATTGCCACACACTGGCCTTCGGGGTTCGGTTAACATCTATTGTTCAGAAGATTACTGATTCCGTCTCTAATTCGTGGCAAACCTATTGTTTCACACAATCCGCTGCCCGATTTTACAGTACTGTGTATCGTTAGCTGACTGACATCTCGCACAACAAGCCTTCGATTATGGTAAAGTTCCCATTGTACCTTAAACATGGATTAAGTATACTTCATTAGTTACACACGTGTCGGGAGCAGCCTGCTATTTTGATAGCGTCGTGTACCTATGTACCTATTACTGGGACTAATTAGCTCTCACAAGTTACATAGGATGCGACCTTCACTGATGTATAGTATGATGAATATACTTTACTGCTGTCAGATTACGAACAGCTGGTGTGCGCTTTATGTTTAGGTTCGTGAGTAACTCTCGTCACAGAATAGATAATAGTACAAGTACAGAAGTCTCTCTGTTTTGATTTTCACAAATGCCGCCTTTTTATGTGCCTACATAATTATTATTAACAAACGGACCTCACGCGAGCAGCCGACATTGAGCTCTCTGGCGCCGCGCGAAGGTCGACAATATTCCACACCTTGTCAGATATTCCGAAAATAGGGTTGTCAATACTTTAATTAAATACCTGTTATACTATCAGATTTTTGCTGTTTTAGTACAACATTACTGCAGAGGCCATGAAGTAAGGGATTGATGGACGAGTTCGGGGTAGACGGCCGAAAATTCTTACAGAGTAATAATAATTATAATAAAAAGAATAAAATCATTTACTTAGCGGTTGCACTTTTATTTATTCTATGGCACGGGGTCGAATATTATGTAAGAATAAGCTAGGTACCAGTCTAGTCCAGCGCAACGCAACTATGCTTAGCGACTCTCGTTGCGAGACGTCACCCGTCACTTTCTCACAGTAGTGCACAGAAAGAGACAGGTAATATGTACATCTCGTGCGAGAAATAGTCACATGTTACAGTTGCTTCAGAATGGCTGGTAAGTGTTATACTCTAGGAGCTAGCAAACAGTTATTAGGTACGCAACAGAAACAAAAACAATATATTATGAACTGATAAATTTTTATTAGTCTAATATTTACAAAATTGTAGGTGGCTAACTTTTAAATATGACACGCGTTAGCGACGTAAAGTGAGTCACGACGTAAAGAGGCGCACGCGTGCGCCACGGGTCAGTGCGCGGCAACCACTGAATCGCCTCAACGTTGGGGAGGCCCGGTACGCACTGTTAGCTCGGCGGCGGAATGGCGTAGTGACACCCCCCTGCTCTCGTAGAGCTACTTGTACGGGATGACCGTAAAAATAAGAAATTGGAATTGAAATAAAAAATACAAAAAGATTCCAAAAAAACAGTCTTATAGAGCTTTCAATCTTTTCTCTTTTAATTTATACGTACTAGTAACTGTAGAATTAATTTTAATAGTAGGTAATTTGAGAATTAAAGCGGTATTGTAGTAAGCTTCCACTATTTCTCACTTTTAAACTGACTCTATGTTGGTCCTAGACTGTAATATGCTATAATGTCCCTGTCATCTACTCAGAGCTTGACTGGTAGATATTTCTTTAATGAATAAGTACGCCTTTATACATATATCTCTACTTTGTAGCTTGACTTAGCAACATAAATGTATATAACGCGACAAATGACAGTTGTAAGTACCCAGTTACTTGATGAACTGCGCGCTTTATCTTCATTACTTTTAGCACATCCAATCTAGCCATCAGGTGTTTTAATGAAAAATAATTTATCATTATTAATAGGCTTAGAGTCCTTGGCGCATTTAATAAACAGTTAGAAACAATCCCGCTCCCACGCTCCAACTTAGAATCTAACACACCAATCAAGTAGCGCGGACCTTGAATGCATTGCAATTGTTGAGCAACAGGAATCTCTGTTGCATTCATTGATTGCATTAAAAGTTAGAGATCAGCAGAAGACGTCGCGATTGCGTTACTGAATCCCTTTGACTCACATTTAGCAGTAAAATCTTTCTGTATACCCTCAGTTTTTGTTGGAAAATTACATTCGTCATTGGTATCAACATCTCCGTCATACATTTTTTATTTTATTTGACTGGATGGCAAACGAGCAAGTGGGTCTCCTGATGCTAAGTGGATCACCACCGCCCATAAACATCTGCAACACCAGGGGTATTGCAAGTGCGTTGCCAACCTAGAGGCCTAAGATGGGATACCTCAAGTGCCAGTAATTTCACCAGCTGTCTTAATCTCCACGCCGAAATACAACAGTGCAAGCACTGCTGCACATCCCACATAAATAAATTATACGTACTTGCTCTTTTATGTCCCATCCCATCTGTTCGTGAAAGTTGAGTAGGTACCTCAGTACTTAGACACCGTGTGCATACTTACTTTCTTTTGTTGGTGTAGCATGCGGGATACCTACTAGGGCTTAAATTACTAGCATAAGTTTCACACAAAACTGCTTTTGATTATGCTAATTTATGTACGTCATCGTTTTGGCGAAAAATTGTACAGAACATGAACACAATTTTCAGTACATATTTAACAGTTTAAAAGTTATGGCTGAGCCGAACATTTCGTTTTGCAAACTTTTATCAAGACCCAAGGCTGTATGAGGTAATGTGATACATTAATTATTTAGCAGTCTAGAAACTACTTTCGATCACCTAGATAGGTATTACACGAGTTTTATCAAATATAAATGTTACTTGTATCAGGCTATTAATTGAATTATTTAACACGAAATACGTTCAAATACTCAATATAAGCAGCGCTTTTCTGCTTCTTGATTAAAGAATCGAGTTATAATGAAGAAACCAGTACTTTTCGGTCGATTGGTTTGGCCAATGTTTTATAACTAGGTACACAAGTTACATAAACAGAGATGATAGTGGTAAAAATCTACAAAATTTTAATTACATAACATAATTACTTGAAGCCTCATCGATTTAAATGGATATTTATGATTTAACTACATGAATAAATCATCTGTAATGACAAGATAATCTTAGAATTAATTTTAATAATGATATGTCTGAGCAAATAAATACACGAAAGTGTAACAAAGTCCTACTTAAGTACACCTATTTTTAGAAGTACTAGGACGACTCTTCAATTATTAAAGTATTTTGTATGGTCAAAGTCAAAGTCAAAATCTCTTTATTCAATTTAAGCTATGATAAGCACTTATGAACGTCAAAAAATCTACCACCGGTTCGGAAAAAACCTCTGTTGAGAAGAATCCGGCAAGAAACTCAACGAGGTATTTTTTTTTAAACAGATTCACAATATTTATAAATGATATCTAAATACTATACATTACAAGTATTTAACACAATTTTATTTTTAACACAGTAGGTTCACTATTTGAAGGGATCGCTAGTGCGGATCGGAATTATTTCCAAATAACCCTGTCCATGATATAATCGTTGACTTTATAATAAGCCTTAGATATTAACGTCTTTTTGATAGTAGATTTAAATTTTGTATCAGTTTCTTCAGTAATATTTTTTGGAATTTTATTATAAAAACGTATGCAACTTCCCAAAAACGACTTTTTGGTTTTAGCCAAGTCTGTAAACGTCTGCGTACTACGTCCAAGACAAACGTTTTAACGTCATAATTTTAAAGGCAATAAACTATTTTAGTATAATTGTTATAAGGTCTATTTTCACAAGTCATAATGATTGATATAAGAAGGTATTGAATTATTCGTATCACTTTTCTTGTGTACGAGTCGTAGTTCTAAGCTAACTAAACCTATTTTGAGTTTTTTAAACCATAGCGTTTCCGGGCTGTTATAAAAAAAGTACCTAACATCCTTCATCATCCTTAGCCTTCTAAACCTAACCTATCCGAGTCGCTTCTGCTCCGAAACGTCTTGCTCGCTCGCTTCGCTCGCTCGCACAGATCAAATTGTTCTCAACATAATTTCTATTATAGTCAAAATAGCAGCAGCCGAAACGTCGGGGTAAATATTACTCGTTAATAATAGCGTGATAAGTCCCGTTTGTGGTATTTTGACTATGAGTGAGCATCACGAAAGTTTAAAACATTGTAATTTCAATTCCCTAGTCATATTATCTACAGTCGTAGATGAATTAGCACTTTCAAATGTTTTTTTTTTATATTCGACTGGATGGCAAACGACCAAGTGGGTCTCCTGATGGTAAGAGTTCACCACCGCCCTTAAACATCTGCAACACCAGGGGTATTGCAGATGCGTTGCCAACCTAGAGGCCTAAGATGGAATACCTCAAGTGCCAGTAATTTCACCGGCTGTCTTACTCTCCACGCGGAAACACAACAGTGCAAGCACTGCTGCTTCACGGCAGGATTAGCGAGCAAGATGGTGATAGCGAGCAATCCGGGCGAACCTTACACTAGGTCCTACCACCTGCAAAAATAAGACCAGTGCTGGGAATGTATGCCTGGAAATGTTTCTGAGTTTTTATCTTTATGCCTATCAATATTATGGATTTGGTTTCTTAGACCTAGACACTTTTCGGATTAAAATGATATGAGTAATAACCATTAGTACGGTGAAATATATGGCTTAAGCTATTTCTGAATAATTATTGTTATTTCTTTGAACGTTATGGTTAAAATGTATGACTTTTGTGATTATAGAATTTAATATTATACTAATAAGCATTATACTGAAAAAAAAATTATGACTAGTGATGTTTATGTTTATAAATTATATGGATATCAATTTCTGACCATCGAAATTCGGAACAAAAAATGTATGGGAAACAAAGGGATCCCTTTGAATTTGTATCGCGGCGGCTCGCGGCGGGCGAGCGAGAATCCGTACAAATTTCAATCCTCGCCTCGCCTCGTCTCGTTTCGTCTTACTTATTATTTGTTGGGCAAATAGATCAGTACGAAGCGCACATAGAAACCATATTATTATATTTTTTAGGTACTTTGGAATTGATCCTTCTTTTTTATTTTTATGAAAACTAATCCAGCCGTCTAAAAAATATTAACACACCTTGTACAAAGTATTGTTTTTTTTTATTTGGAACATAATAATCCACGATGAATACCTATTACCGATCAGTGGAATAATATTTCTTAATAAAAATAGACTAAGTATAGTTAGTTACCAATGTTTTTTATTTAGTAATCATTTATACTAAATACCTGTTGCTTGTTTGCTAGTAAAATTCTGCTCGCTCACAGACTCCCATCTAATCATCATCATCATCATCATCATCATCTCAGCCATAGGACGTCCACTGTTGGACATAAGTAGGCCTCCCCCATAGACCTCCAGTTGCTTCGGTTGGCAGCGGCCTGCATCCACCGTGAACCCGCGGCTTTCACCAGGTCATCCGTCCATCTCGTTGGTGGACGTCCCATGCTGCGCTTGCCGATCCGCGGCCTCCACCCTCCATCTAAGATTAATGCATTATTTCTGGTTTTATCCTACAGACCAAGAATTACCGATCCGAATAATGTCAGCGAACTCTTTTTAAAATTTCTGCAGCTTTCAATTCGTGACTAAGGAAACATCGTATTTTTGTTCCCAGGTGTGTGCCTGCAGCGCGTTCGCTGCATTGGACGGCTACAGCCCCCAACAGGATCCTGACCAGTTCCACATCCAGACAGACGAGGATGACGAGCGGTACTTCCTCTATCAGACACACAACGGGCAGTACCGTAAGGAACGGAGATTAAAAGACGGATCGGTTGTTGGTAAGATATATTTTAATCTAAAGACATGAAATTGAAAGATGTAACCAATAAACATTCGATCTCAAGAGTTAAATTCATAGTGATATTCAACAATATACAATACAATACAAAGACTCTTTATTGTACACCAATATATTTATTAATGCTATTCTGGTCTCAAATCAAGGAATATTTGTGGAACAAAGCAAATAGAAGCCAACATTTTAAGTTATTATAGACATCCATGTTACATTCTGGTCCAAAACGGGTGCGAATCAACTACGTGCCTAATTAAGATAAATAAAACGTTTTTTTACTCGTATGGCCCCCAAGTTTTAAAAAGCTTGGTATTGGTCTCTACCAAGAACGCGCCCACACGGTAGACTTTGACAATGTTGTTATGATACAGTTTACTTACTGCGCCCACTTAGCAATTATTTTTATGGAGTACAACAACTTATATGGAATGCGCTCATAATATAATTCGCTGTTTTTGTGTTTCAGGTACCACAGGATGGGTTGGCGCAGATGGTTACCTCAGATTGCAGGACTACATAGCTGACAATGAAGGTTACAGAATATACAAGTCGAAGACCGTTTTTGTCGGACAAAATCGGCCAATTGGGGTATGTGTCGCTTCTTACTTAAATGATTTTACTTAATAGTTTTAGGCCCAGAAGCGGTCAGGTAAGCGTAAAGATGAAGAAAATATAAGTAGTCCAGCTTTGGCTGTATGCTGATGTGATTGAATGGGTTTTATGCGACTGTATGTACCTATATAATTATCATTTATTTCGAGTCAGTAACGAAAATACTAACTTTTCTTTCGTTGTATTATTTATTTCGAGTCAGTAACGAAAATACTAACTTTTCTTTCGTTGTATTAAAAAATAAACGACCAGAAATCCTATACCTAGTAGCATTTACATTCGTGAATATTACAGTTGGATATTCACATTCGTGAATGTGAGGAATTTGATGTTCTTTCCTACTAAACTCAACGATCTGTTGAAGTCAATGTCTCTGCTCGAGACAACAGGAGTAGACCTAAACTCAGATCTTACTTTACATAGGTTGATAGGTACATAATAATGTTACTTTTATTCGATACTAGCCGAGCCGTTACACACGCCTCCGACCGCGTGGAATTCGGTTTTCACTGTCCTGCGGGAACTAAGCGATTTTCCGGGATAAAACTATCCTGTCCTTCCATCGGACGAAACTTTTTGTACCTTTACCGAATTTCATCGAAATCGGTTCGGTGGTTTAGACGTAATGGAGTAACAAACAAACAAATAAGTAAACAAACAAACAAACAGACTTAAAAAATTTCGCATTTATAATATTAGTAGAACAATCATTATTTTTTTATTTTTCAGGAATCTTTGAGAATCGCCAAAACTGCTCCAACGGATTCAGGTTTTGGTGTAACTCCAGCGCCTGCGCACCGGCCAGTGGTGGTCAACCGTGGACCGCCAAGGTTCAGAACAACGACACAAGCGCCACCGTCACCATCCTCCACTTTTGCCCCACCGTATTCCTTCCCCGCAGAAGTATCAGTCACACCCCCATCCCACCGCCAACCATCGTCTACTCCACTAGTCCATGTATCACCAAACTCCATAGACTCATCAACACCAACCTACGACTTCAGACCCACCGTCCCGCCGATTACCGCAAGTGAAGCGTCGCCGTCTCCAAACTCTTATGACTACGATTCGTCGAATACAAATACGATTGATGATGGTTACTACGCGAGTGACAGTACACCTTATAAGAGAGTTGACTTATACAACCCCAACTCTTACAGACATGCTGACGCTTGGCTACAGCGACAAAGAGCAGGAGCAGCCATCGGTGATGGTTATACACCTCAGTTCCCTGGCTACGATGGCATAGCATTTAGAAGAAACGGTTTTAGGTACTATCTTCCTAAACAATACCACGAAGAAGAAACCGGCAGTTCGGATGAAAGAACGGGAAGTTTCGGTTACGTCGATCCCTTTGGTATCCGAAGAGTAATCTACTACAATACATCGCCGGGACAGGGATTCCAAATTCGTAAAAATAATAGATACGTTGGCCACGAGGCGACGCCTTATGATCCCAGGCCCTTGAACTGAATGTATTTACAGTGAACTTTTAGTGTGTGAAAAATGGTTACCTACTTAAATTATTAACTTTAAATCAGTATTGTTATTCAAATACCGTGACTAATAGTAAAGGAGATAAAACGAGTTATTTACGAACGACGAGAACACTTAGCCATTAATTTTATATGTATAAGTATAGTTAATTAATTTAAAAAATGTTAAGAAAAAACTCGATGCCCATAAATTAAGTTATTTAATCGTTTCCAAAATGTCATCACATACCGCCATTCCATTATTAGTTATTGTTATTACTTTAATTATTTATCTTCGGGACGTCTCCCAAAGATATAATTAAATTAATAACAATTTTTGACAGTTTTTAAAATATAAAATCAATACAAAACATGGAATGGCCGTAAATGATAACATTATGGAAACAATTAAATAACTCAAAAGCAAATGTCAAATATTCTACCGTCGGTCGAGTTTTTTTTCTATTTCGTAACCTATTAACTTAACTAAATGATTAAACTGATCAATCTATTGTAACATTTATAAATATGAAGTGCCATTTCAGATTATTTATTTATTATTTCAAAGCAGACATGTACTTAAGTAGTTACCTATTTAAAAAAATCATGATGCTACAATACCTATTTTCAAAGAATAGCTTGCTCGTAATTATTCTAAAAAAGGATGTACGTATACCTTGTACAAATAATTATTTACCTACCGCTATAGGTATGTAGGTATTTACGTACAAAAACATAAAAGCTAAAAAAGCCAAAAGTACCGTTAATATGTCCTTAAACTTGGCAATAAAGGTTTCTAATAAGGATAATGGTCATTATCATTAACTAGCTACGGTTCAAAGGCTTGGAGGCCGATGAACTCATCGCACTCCGGTTCGTGACTAATATGAGATTTTCTCCTAAAATGGAAAAATGTAGGAAGGCTTGAGAATAAAAAGTAACATAAGTAGATAAAGAACTGGAAACACAACTCTGTGCCTACACAATTTTGTACATAACATGTAGGTAGATTGTTTAGTCAGCGTTCAAAGTAGGTATGTTGATGATTTTGTACCCTATCCCTCGCAACTATTAACGAAACGAAAAACTAGATTGATAAAAGAACCTAAAAACAAAGCAAAATTGGTTCTTTAAATAACGGTAATTTTAATACAAGTACCTGTAGGGTGACACAGAACAGAAGGCTATTTAGAAAATAAGTTTTGTTTCACTATTTAATAAAATATAAAACGTTTTGCGTTCTCAAAATTCTAATTCAAGACATCTTCTAAATCTAAACATCTCTTGAAATAAAAAGTTATCTTATACACTCAATCAAATATCACCTAAAGTTGCTCCTTAACATTCGTTAGTCA
Source organism: Choristoneura rosaceana (assembly GCA_037349165.1). Taxonomy (NCBI): domain Eukaryota; kingdom Metazoa; phylum Arthropoda; class Insecta; order Lepidoptera; family Tortricidae; genus Choristoneura; species Choristoneura rosaceana. Next base: position 11,004,407 of record JAZBNJ010000019.1, read on the forward strand.
GAAATTCAGGATTTTTTCGGGTAGGTATTTAAAAGTATAATCTCGCAAGAGCCCCAGTGTTTTATACGGAACATACAAATCAAGCGTAAGAATAACTACCAAATGTACTATTGGGCCACAATCTTTTCGATTAATAAAGAATTTTAAATATGTTTAAATGATTTTTTAGATTACCAGAATGGAAACTCTTAACTCTATATGAAACACTACATCTGTTATTAAAAATCTGGAATTACGAAGCTACCTTAGCGGTGCTTGTTTTTTGTAGTGGTGGTAGGTGTACTTTAAAACGCGTATTAGACAATAATGACGCGTATTCCGAAAAGATGCTTAATGAGTGTAACTCAAGCCGTGACTTATATCGTATAGCCTTTTAAATCTCAATTTTGTATAAAATATTAGTCTAACAGTGTATAAGATGTTTTAAAGGGTAAGCAAATAAGAACATCTAGTATTTTACATGACTCAAGAATGTTTTTAACAAAGTAAATGCTCTAAATTTAATTAGTTCTTGCTTTGCAGTGACTTAGACGTAAGTGCGGTGCGTGTTTAAGTTAATCTGTCGCAGCCAATGATTTGTCATTACCAAAAGTGTGCTAGAATCGAGATGACGACGAAGATGTTATGTAATGACAGCTCGTTGCCGCGACTATACTACGGGAATTAATTTATACTGACTATTATAGTGTTCGTGTAATATATACAAGTACAGTCGACCTAACAAATTGTTACAAGAATAAAATTAGCTTTATTTTGTCAGTCTTAAAAGGTGTCGACTGTCCTTATGTGCCTATGTAATTTAACCTGACTATCGCAATATATTTTAAATTAATTGTTTTGTTAAACCTATTCAAACATAATATTATAGTATTAAATATCAAGAAGTTACTTTTAATTATTTTCCTTTCTTGCTATAGGTACACAATTAATTTTAAACCAAGGATCAAGGACCAGGTAGAGTTTCCAATTTAATAATTGACGGCAGTCCGTTGAATTTGAAATACATGAGAACCAAACGATTTTCAGTGATGGTTTTTTTTAATTTTGCGCGTCTACATGGAGTCTACGCGTAGTATAAGAACTTATTTTTTATTAAATTATGAAGTACCTTTCTATGTTTTCCCTAGTGAAACAATGAGTATACCTATAATAGTTAGGATTGATGGTTCGAAACATGTCAGCCATACCATGACTACTAACACGAGTGACCCCTGAAAATTATGTACTTTTTTCCAATGTATCTAATAAACTGTATTTAAATAATTCCCGAACATTTCAGTAAATGATTGCGTTAGTTTAACTGCACATAAATAATATATAAAAAATATTTCATTGGAATTTTTTGTTCAAAATGTGGTGATACCTGTTACGCGATTACGAGTATACCTACACTTTGAACATCGATCAATGTATGAAAACTTTTGTTAACCTCAATTTAAAAAACAAACAGCACTTACTCCTACAGGGGTGTTCACTGAAAAGAACCCAACGAGCTGCTGAAATACGTAAGGTCAACCGGGGATATGTCATCTACGGGGCTAATGCATCCATTCGAATTATTGTATTGTATTGTAAAACTCTTTATTGAACATAAAACACATGAAAATAACAGAAAACAGGATTATCATAAGAAAATCATCTTTTAGAACTACTCACGCCAACGGCCAAAGGCTTTGGCACTAAAAGTACAAAAAATTATCACTAGATGTCGTGGCAGAGCTCTTTTTTTTAATGCGTATAAGAAACGAGATCAATTAGACGCCACAGCTCCGAATATTTTTGTTCAACTAATTACCTTAAAATAAGGCTAGAGTTTAGCGTACAACATAATATTAATAAGCTTTATCATGTGTGCTTTTGTAATATTATTCCAACCAATCCGATCACATAATACTAGTAAAAGACGTTTCCACCCCACCTGGAAAAATAAAAATCCCAGCTTTTACAGAAACGTAATTTACACGTAGAAGTTATTAAAAATGCCATAAAATAGCATTGAAATATGAAATTAGATAAAATATGCTTACTTTTAGCATAAGTTATAGCTTTTAGGGATACATAATGCGTTTGTTATAATCTGATAAATATGCTGTTTAAAGTATTGTGACGCATTTTCACCGGTTGGCCTTATTACCGATTAATTTTAAGACACCATGTAGGTACTGTACAAGTGGAAAGTTAAAAAAAAAATTCTTTGTGACGAAAATACGGCATATGATTAGCCGATTCTCCGCCGTTTCGCACAATTATTTTTTGCCAAATGTTCTATTGCCCAAGTTAGTTTTAGTTCTTTTTTTTTATTTATTTCTGTTAATCATTGTATTGTATTGTTTGTTTATAAATAAAATCACGTCATTTTCTCTGTAATTATATTATTTTCTTAACTTTCATAAACAAACCTAACCTAACCAACTGTGCTCTATAAAATCATGAGAAAATACACTGGGATTTTTTTTTTGCTTTCGGAGCAAGTTAATAGTTGCGAAATTAAACATTTGGCAAACAATAATAGTACGAAAAGGCATTAGACCCTTTAGTTGTATATATCCCAGAAATTAAGCACACAAGTATTTTTCGGGTGCCATGTGTTTGGCATACTTTTTAATGTCCGAAACTGATTACGCATAACAGGTTTCGCATAATTTATTTACGCCCAACTTAAATGTGCCGAAATTTAGTTTGGCATAATTCTGTATAAGCCAAATAATGGTTCACCCGAAATTATTTTTGCATAATATTAATATGGCCGAATTTATTATGCATTATCTTGTTTCGCATATATCTAATTTGGCCGAATTTTGTTAAGCCGAAATCCTGTCCAAATCTATGTAAAACGAACAGCCACCAGTAAAAGAGGCACGGACATGAAGAAGTGGAACATGGGGCCAAGCCCCCCGCAAGGCAGCTTAGGGGGGCAGAGCCCCCTTCCATGTAATAAACAAACATAATCCTACAGTTTTTTGAAAAAAGAAATTTGATACTTGGATAGGCGAAACAGTAAACAGGGACGGGAGGTGAAACCACCCGTAAGGGGCGCTCGGAGGGCGGAGCCCCCCGCAATAAAGAAAACCCAGGTAACGTGATTGCTCAACTATAGGTTAGGTTAGTATTTTTACAAGGCGCGAAGCGCCTTAACTAGCTAGAACTTCGCCTCAGACTCGTTAAATAAGTCGTTACAAGTTACATTAAGTATGCGAAAGTAACTTTCTGCGTAAGTAATTTTCTGCACACACAATATTCGGAATTCACAAATTATGCGTAAAGCCCATTCGGCTTACATTATTTATTACATTGGTTATGCGTAAGAGAATTCCGTAAACTGTTATGCGAAAACTGATCATACAAAACAGAATTATGACATAAAAAAATATAAACAAGGGGAAACTTATTTCCAGCAGTGTGAAGGAATTTTATTTTCTGAATTTTCAAAGTGAATACCATACAAAAAAACAACAAATAACGCAATAATTTAAGCATAATCTTTCTCCTACTAATATTATAAAAGTTTGGGAGTATGTAGGTGCGTGCGTGGGTGTATTTGTAACTTCTTCAAGCTTAAAACAGCTGAACAAATTTAGATGAAATTTATCACATGCTATTTTTTGCTCCCAATATTCTCACGGGATCCAAGTAAAAACCCTAAATCAGAGCCGCTTAGTCTAGAGATATGAAAAATTTCACAAGATTTTGTCATACTTAAATGAAGACTACGATGTGAATTTGGTGCAATTATGGCGCAATAATAATTAATTAGTAACTTTTGTCCAAATGAAATACCATAAGTACCAATGCCATAAATATTGCACTAATGGAAGGAATTACTTGTTTTTAATACCTAATTAAAAACAAATAATTTATTTAATTGTCATTAATATTAATTACGCAAAATCATTTCTAGTTGTGCGTCATTTTGTTCGCATATTTATAGGCTTTGACAGCTATGACATGGAACATTCGAAGCAGACTTTCAACAAGTACAAACAGGTACAGCTTTTGATACAACAGTGTTTTTTATCTAATAAAACAATATTTTAATTCGTTTTTTTTTATTAATTTGTTATTTGTCGCAGGAACCTACAAAATGTTGCGACTTACTCTCTGTTTGTTGCTGGCCAAATCAGCCTTTGCTACAAATGCCTACCAAGTGGATGGAAACTATAGTCCAGTGGGTCCAAACACCAACCTAGTCTACAATTTCGAGCAACTTAGAAGTGATCAGCCACCACACGTCGAGTTAAGGGAAGAAAATATTCACAAGTACATGAACAGACCTAGCACCACTTCTCGAGTACCTTTACTGCGCAGCCGCCCATATAATGATGGTGAGAAACCTAAGTACCCATTACCGTACAACGCAATGCAGTGGGAAGCTTTACAAAACGCACCAAAATACGAAGGGCCAAAGCAAAACTGGAAGAGCGTCCCTGCACCTCCGACCTTTCCTCACTGGGATAGCCTCTCAGACTTAGCCGCTACAAATCCGATAAACTACGAGAGCCAACCAGTGATTCCTCAACAGCCCATCATGATGCCTGAAGCCCCTGAGCAGTACAGCGATCCTGAGGTTTACAACCAGGCTCAGAATTACATGCCGTCTACGTCAACGATGCCGCCGATGTACGCTTCGACGATGCCTCCTATGCGCCACCACGTGCCCCGCCATTTACCAAGAGGAAATGCTGCCCCTAGAGCCTCCTCGAGGTACAACTGGCATGATGCCGCCAACATGGAGCCTTCTACCACCACACCAGCGCCTGTGGCTTCAAGTCGCATGCCCCCGCCGGCTGTACCGACATTGACCCCGTGGTACGACGGTTATTAAAAATTTAAGTCTAGCGTTTCGAAGAATTTTACCACATAACTCACATGAGGTACTTAACACATACCAGTGAATTTGATTAAAACAACAAGAAAATCGACAATTCCAATTAAACGTGATTTATAATAAATTTAATATTTTGGACAACTTCTTTCAGTTCTTTTATGCCTTTTAGTTCCAGCAAGTAAATTTTGCCCATTAAGCGGAATATTATCATTGCTACGAGTAGGTGCGTAGACTTTGTACATAAGCTAACCAGATAATAATAGTTGTTCAAAAATATATCTAAACTCTGCCAGATATTAGTATTGAACCCTACATAGCCGGTTATTTTCTGCAACTTACTCACTCATAATTTCACTTGAATTAAACCTTAAGGACCGTCAGTTTAGAGCAGGCCAATAATGATATATGTACCTATAATTAAGAATGTCGTTAGCGGGACCATTAGGTACCTTAAATGTTTCAAAAATTTACCAAATTATCAATAGCTTTGAGTAAATCCAGAGTGAATAGTTGTTGTTTGTTTTCAAAGTTCTTTATTAATAACGGAATAGGTACATATTGGATCGAATATAATTTCTACTTAACAACTATATCAATTTGCTAAAATTAAGGGTACTTACAGGCTATTGACGCCTCTTAAAGTTGACGGCAGGCGTATACATTTGTTATGACCACAGTAATTAGATTAAAAGAGATTCACTGCACATACAATGTCTAACATAATGACCAATGCAGGCGCATAACTTTGTTTCAGTTATTGCTTATAGCATAATTCTTTTGGAACACAAACCACTACACGTGGGTCCAAATTTGCACAACAAACCACAAGCAAATAAAATTAGGTAGTGAATTCCAATACAAAATCACCAACAAAACCAGCCAGCAATTTGTTGTGCAATTTGGGTGAGTGAATAGTAATGAAGTATGTAATAGACAATAGTAGTCGAAAGTATGTAATAGACAAAAGTCGTTAAGACATCAAAAAAAATCAGAGGTTTTTCCGAACCGGTGGTAGATTTTTTTTTGACATTTATAAGTGCTTGCTTATAAATGTCATAGCCTAAAGTGAATAAAGATATTTTGGCTTTGACTGAAAATATAACCCTTATGGTTTATTTCTAATTGATTAACGATTGACCTTTCTATTACTTGAAGGTAGATACGTACCAAAGATGTAGCTTAGGGTCAAAAAATGTATGAAGACTTACCCGGTCACGGAGAATCTGTGTGTGTGATTTCATCAAAATGTGTTGTATAGTTAGGTATTACCTTAACCCTAAAATTGGCAGCGTATCTAATAAATAAGATACATAATTTAAGATAATCTTTTCTTTGACAGACAGACAGACAGCTGAGTCTCAGTAATAGGGTTCCGTTGGCACCCTTTGGGTATGGAACCCTAAAAAGCATTTCATTGGAATCTTTTATTCAAAATGTGGTCACACCTGTAACGCGATATTACGAGTATACCTACACTTGAACATCGATCATTGTATGGAAACATTTGTTAACCACAAGTAAAAAAACATAAATAGCAGTTACAGAGGTGTTTACTGAAAATAACCCAACCAGCTGCTGAAATACGTAAGGTCAACTGGGGCTTTGTCGTCTACGGGGCTAATGCGTCCATTCCAATTATTGTATTGTATTGTAAAACTATTTATTGTACATAAAAACACATGAAAATAACAGAACACAGGATTATCATAAGAAAATAATACATGTCGTGGCAGAGCTCTTTTTTTCAATGCGTCTATAAGAAACGAGATCAATTAGACGCTATAACCCCGAATATTTTTGTTCCACTAATTACCCTAAACTAAGGCTAGAATTTAGCGTACAACATAATAATAAGCTTTTATAAAATCATTTCGACCAATCCGATCACATAATACTAGTAAAAGACGTTTCCACCCTACCTGGGGTTAAAGCGTCTAAAAATCCCAGCTTTTAAGGAAACGTAATTTACACGTAGTTACTAAAAATTCCATAAAATAGCATTGAAATATGAAATTAGATAAAATATGCTTACTTGTAGCATAAGTTATAGCTTTTAGGGATACATAATGTGTTTGTTATAATCTGATAAATATGTTGTTTAAAGTATTGTGAACATTAGCCCTGGTTGGCCTTATTGCAGATTAATTTCTACATGGTGTCTTAAAAACTAACTTCCCACTTGTACAGTACCTAGATTGTAGGTACTGTACAAGTGGGAAGTTAAAAAAAATATTCTTTGTGACGAAAATACGGCATATGATTAATCTATTCTCAGCCGTTTCGCACCGTTATTTTTTCCCATATGTTTTATTTCCCAAGTCATGTCATTTTCTCTGAAACTAGGTATATTATTTTTGGAACTTTCATAAAATAAACCTAATCTAACCTACTGTGCTCTATAAAATCATGAGAAAATACACAGGGTATTTTTTTTTTGCTTTCGGGGCAATTTGTAAGTTGGGAAATGAAACATTTGGCAAACAATAATAGTGCGAGAAGGCATTATACCCTTTAGTTGCATATATCCCAGAAACTAGGCACACAAGTATTTTTCGGGTGCCATGTATTTGGCATACTTTTTAATGTCAGAAACTGGTTACGCATAACAGGTTTCGCATAGTTTATTTACGCCCGACTTAAATGTGCCGAAATTTAGTTCTACATAATTCTATATAAGCCGAATAATGGTTCACCCGAATTTATATTCATATGGCCGAATTTTATTATGCATAATCTTGTTTCGCATATTTATCCGAATTTTGTTAGGCCGAAATCCTGTTCAAATCTATGTGGAACGAACAGCCACCAGTAAAAGAGGCACGGACATTAAGAAGTGGAACGGGGAGCCAAGCCCCCCAGAGAGCAGCAGAGCCCCCCCCCCATGTAATAAACAAACATAATCCTAATTTTTTTTTTTTTAAATTGATACTTGAATAGGTGAAACAGTAAAGGGGGACGGGGGGGCCAAGCCCTCCGTAAGGGGCGCTCGGGGGGGCGGAGCCCCCGTAATAAAGAAAGCTCAATTAACGTGATTGCTCAACTATAGGCTAGGTTAGTATTATACTAGGTGGAAATCGGTGGAATAGGAGCTCCGTTAAGCGGAGCTCCGTCGACTTCACCTCAGACTCATTTGATAAGTCGTTAAAAGTTACATTAAGTATGCGAAAGTAACTTAATGCGTAAGTAATATTCTGCCTAAACAATATTCGGAATTCACAAATTATGCGTAAAACCTATTTGGCTTACAATGGTTATGCGTAAGAGAATTCTGCGTAAACTGTTATGCGAAAACAGTTTCGGCATAAATACTATTATGCGTAAACAGACAATGCAAAATAGAATTATTTATGACATAAAAAAATATGCGTAAACAAGGGGTGTGTAATGTTTGTCATAAGAACGATTTGCGAATTTTTATTTCTCATAACACAAATATCAGAATTTCAATCAAGAAGTATAAATACAATATATATATATATATATATAAACAAATTGCCGAATTTCTCAAGTCATAATATTCGATTAGCATAATTTTCTTGCATATTAAAGTACTAAATTGAAAATGCAAACTGAAATATAGATGCACAGAAAAACCAGAAAAATAAGACCAACGCTGGGAATCGAACCCAGGTTCTCGGCATTTCGTGCCGCGTGCTATACCGCTACACCACTGCTGGTCAATGGTGCAGACACGAATTTCCCCTATGCATCACATATCTCAGTTTGTTTGTTTCTTATATAGCCACTTAAGCAGTGACACTAGCGACATCTATACCGTCTAGCTCTAACGAGAAACCTTCAGTACTCCATTGGAACTAACCACTCACCAAAAAATATAAAACCAATTTTATTAAAGTACTGTATAATAGTCATGCCGCATAGTTAATCAAAGTTCATAGTAAACTATTTTTATACAAACATCGAGGACATCGACAAAGAACTGTCAAAAATCCAACAACAAAGATCATATGTGAAGCAATTTTATAAAAAAAAAAACCACAATATGAACTGAACCTAACCTATCCTAGTCGCTTCTGCTCCGAACCGTCTTGCTCGCTCGCTTCGCTCGCTCGCAAAAATCAAGCACTTCTTTTTTGCATTTGGCACGCATGATGTTATACCGTCCAATCATTATTCTAAATGTTGTTATAGATTTTAATAATTATATGCTTGGTAATAATATGAAATCCGTTTTTATGCTAAACTAGCTGTTGCCCGCGGCTTCTCCCCCGTTATATTTTTTATTCTTCCATGAAAACCTTCTCCTGACAGTAGCGAACACAACAAAAAATGAATTAGCGAAATCGGACCAGTCGTTCCCTATGCTAAAAGTTTGTATGACGATTGAACTGAACGGCACCCGTAAACAAGAGGAACCGTATTTTTCAAATTCCAGCAGTGTGAAGGAATTTTATTTTCTGAATTTTCAAAATTAATTTCATACAAAAAAACAACAAATAACGCAATAATTTAAGCGCAATCTTTCTCCTACTAATATTATAAAAGTTTGGGAGTATGCAGGTGCGTGCGTGCGTGTATTTGTAACTTCTTCAAGCTAAAACAGCTGAACGAATTTAGATGAAATTTATCACATGCTATTTTTTGCTCCCAATATTCTCACGGGATCCAAGTAAAAACCCTTAAATCACAGCCGCTTAGTCTAGAGATATGAAAAATTTCACAAGTTTTTGTTATACTTAAATGAAGACTACGATGTGAATTTGGTGCAATTATGGCGCAATAATAATTAATTAGTAACTTTTCTCCAAATTAAACACCATAAGTACCAATGGCATAAATATTCCACTAATGGAAGGAATTACTTGTTTTTAATACCTAGTTAAAAACAAATAATGTATTTAATTGTCATTAATATTAATTACACAAAATCATTTCTAGTTGTGCGTCATTTTGTTCGTATATTTATAGGCATTGGAAGCTATGACATGGAACATTCGAAGCAGACTTTCAACAAGTACAAACAGGTACAGCTTTTGATGCAACAGTGTTTTTTTTATCTAAAAATCAATATTTTTATTCGTTTTTTTTTATTAATTTGTTGTTTTTCGCAGAAACCTACAAAATGTTGCGACTTACCCTCTGTTTGTTGCTGGCCAAATCAGCCTTTGCTACAAATACCTACCAAGTGGATGGAAACTATGGTCCAGTGGGTCCAAACACCAACCTAGTCTACAATTTCGAGCAACTTAGAAGTGATCAGCCACCACACGTCGAGTTAAGGGAAGAAAATATTCACAAGTACATGAACAGACCTAGCACCACTTCTCGGGTACCTTTACTGCGCAGCCGCCCATATGACGATGGTGAGAAACCTAAGTACCCATTACCGTACAACGCAATGCAGTGGGAAGCTTTACAAAACGCACCAAAATACGAAGGGCCAAAGCAAAACTGGAAGAGCGTCCCTGCACCTCCGACCTTTCCTCACTGGGATAGCCTCTCAGACTTAGCCGCTACAAATCCGATAAACTACGAGAGCCAACCAGTGATTCCTCAACAGCCCATCATGATGCCTGAAGCCCCTGAGCAGTACAGCGATCCTGAGGTTTACAACCAGGCTCAGAATTACATGCCGTCTACGTCAACGATGCCGCCGATGTACGCTTCGACGATGCCTCCTATGCGCCACCACGTGCCCCGCCATTTACCAAGAGGAAATGCTGCCCCTAGAGCCTCCTCGAGGTACAACTGGCATGATGCCGCCAACATGGAGCCTTCTACCACCACACCAGCGCCTGTGGCTTCAAGTCGCATGCCCCCGCCGGCTGTACCGACATTGACCCCGTGGTACGACGGTTATTAAAAATTTAAGTCTAGCGTTTCGAAGAATTTTACCACATAACTCACATGAGGTACTTAACACATACCAGTGAATTTGATTAAAACAACAAGCAAATCGACAATTCCAATTAAACGTGATTTATAATAAAGGGTATAGCCGTGTAAGGATGGCGAAACTGCCTTTGACGAGAAAGTGGTTTTCCTTTGGCTCGGATAATTGTCTTTACATACGTTGTAATTTGACCAAATTTTAGCCCCAAAATGGGCGTGGTTTTTGAGATAATTAAAAAAAAAGGAAAATCGTTTTTATTTTTTATTTACCAAACTAGTAGCCCGATTTTCACGAAATTTTTATATATTGTGTAGAAAATTAAGAGCGTTTTTTTCTAAAAAAAAAATCCAAATAATTTTATATTTAAGTAAAAAAAAATCATTTTTTTAATATTCATAATTTTTTTTTTTTTACTTGCGAGGTGGCGACACCTACCAATATCAGATATATTATGACCCATTTAATACTCTAATACATATATTTTTTTCAAAAACATTCATTTGGATCATCAGGTTAAAATAAGCGAATTTGTAACATCTCATACAATACATAGCCTTCCCTTTACTACGTACATGGGCGTTTTCAATAAAAGTTGTTGAAATTACTTTTTTTTAGAAGTGGATGAAATTTGGTATTCCTGCTCAGAATCAGGAGCACTTTCGATTATAATAGGAGAAAAAAAATGTCTCAATATTTTTTATTCCATTACGTTACCGTTTTCATACGCGTGGCGGTAGTGTAATGGATAACACAAAATTATATGAAAAACCTGGGACACTTTTTTTCCCATTGCAATCGAAAGCGCTCCTGATTCTGATTAGGAATACCAAATTTCATCCACATCTGACAAAAAAGTCATTTCAACATCTTTTTTTTGAAAAAGCCCACCTTCGTAACATAGGATTCAATAGTAGGGGGGGGGGTGGAAAAATTTTTTTTTTTATTTTCTTAGCATGGGGGTAGAATTTGTACCTTATGAAAACAGAAAATTTTTCAAAAAAAAAAATTTTTTATCTAATATTTTGAGGTGGCCCACTCGCTTTTAAAATTAATAATTTATCAAATGAGGTAGTTCCAACAAAAAATTTTTTTTTCGGTCAAACATCGTGGAAGACGTCTAAAAATTGTCGATTGTGATTTTTTTTTACTTATAACTTTCATTTTAATACAAAAGAAAGAAGTCATTTTTTGATTTTTTACATTAATTACAAAAATAATAGAAAATTATTTTTTTTTACTTTTGATTTCCAATTGGCTTTCGAGGGGAGACCCTACAGGTTCTAGAACACCTTTCATATTTTTTTTTTGGTACTACTTCATTTAATAGATTATTAATTTTAAAAGGGAGTGGGCCACCTCAAAATATTAAGTAAATTTTTTTTTTGAAAATTTTTCTTTTTTCATAAGGTACAAATTCTACCCCCATGCTAAGAAAATAAAAAAAAAATTTTTTTTCAACCCACCCTACTATTGAATCCTATGTTACGTAGGTGGGCTTTTTCAAAAAAAAGATGTTGAAATGACTTTTTTGTCAGATGTGGATGAAATTTGGTATTCCTAATCAGAATCAGGAGCACTTTCGATTGCAATAGGAAAAAAAAGTGTCCCAGGTTTTTCATATAATTATGTGTTATCCATTACACTACCGCCACAGATACGCGTATGAAAACGGTAACGTAATGGAATAAAAAATATTGAGACATTTTTTTTCTCCTATTATAATCGAAAGTGCTCCTGATTCTGAGCAGGAATACCAAATTTCATCCACTTCTAAAAAAAAGTAATTTCAACAACTTTTTTTGAAAACGCCCATGTACGTAGTAAAGGGAAGGCTATGTATTGTATGAGATGTTACAAATTCGCTTATTTTAACCTGATGATCCAAATGAATGTTTTTGAAAAAAATATATGTATTAGAGTATTAAATGGGTCATAATATATCTGATATTGGTAGGTGTCGCCACCTCGCAAGTAAAAAAAAAAAAATTATGAATATTAAAAAAATGATTTTTTTTTACTCAAATATAAAATTATTTGTATTTTTTTTTTACAAAAAAACGCTTTTAATTTTCTACACAATATATAAAAATTTCGTGAAAATCGGGCCACTAGTTTGGTAAATAAAAAATAAAAACGATTTTTCTTTTTTTTTAATTATCTCAAAAACCACGCCCATTTTGGGGCTAAAATTTGGTCAAATTACAACGTATGTAAAGACAATTATCCGAGCCAAAGGAAAACCACTTTCTCGTCAAAGGCAGTTTCGCCATCCTTACACGGCTATACCCTTTAATATTTTGGACAACTTCTTTCAGTTCTTTTATGCCTTTTAGTTCCAGCAAGTAAATTTTGCCCATTAAGCGGAATATTATCATTGCTACGAGTAGGTGCGTAGACTTTGTACATAAGCTAACCAGATAATAATAGTTGTTCAAAAATATATCTAAACTCTGCCAGATATTAGTATTGAACCCTACATAGCCGGTTATTTTCTGCAACTTACTCACTCATAATTTCACTTGAATTAAACCGTTTAGAGCAGGCCAATATGTACCTATAATTAAGAGTGTCGTTAGCGGTACCTTAAATGTTTCAAAAATGTACTAAATTATCAATACCTTTGAGTGAATCCAGAGTGAGTAGTAATGAAGTATGTATGTAATAGACAATAGTAGAGTCAGTCAAAATATCGTTAAGTTTTTTTTTGACAATTATAAGTGCTTGTTATAGCCTAAACTGAATAAAAATATTTTGGCTTTAATTTTGGAAATAATACCCTTATGGTTTATTTCTAATTGATTAACGACCGACCTTTCTATTACTTGAAGGTAGGTAGGTACCAAAGATGTAGCTCAGAGTCAACATTTTTATGAAGGCTTACCCGGTCATAGAGATTCTGTGTGCCTGATTTATCAAAATCTGTTCTGTAGTTAGGTAATATCGAGTTATTGTACAATGATCAAAAGTATCGGCACTGCACTCTATTATTACGGTGTTAGAGTTCATGTTTCGATATTTTCGGTCACCTTGGTCGATCTGAAATATCTGGTGGCAACCCAACTAACAATTTGGCGATAAGATAAGCTCTATAACCGCCGTATATTAGTTCTTTTAAACTCCTTTAGCTCTAGCACGACCTAAAAATTAGCGATATAGCACGCTATAACTCTCTTATAGTCCGATTTTGGCACAGACCTTATCACTTCAAGTGGTATAATAGTGCTACAGCAGCGACGCATATTACCAAAGGAGATAATAAAGAACCACAACAGCCGTAACTTGCGCCAAGGGTTCTATGAAACCTGTAGAATGTTTTCTTATATCACTTAAAGCGCAACAAAAGAGCTACAGTGGTGAAAATAAACTCTTTGCGTGATACACAAGCTCTTAGTGTACACTATTGTATTCAATTTTATAGAAATATTTCTATTTGGAAATTAACATGTGTCATTTTTAATAATAAAACGCGAACAGTGCTATATTATTGTAATGGCGACGGGAAAGACAGAAACCGGTAAGTGCGTTATTTTAATATCAGTTATTTTTACGTAGATACGTGAAAAACTATTGCGGTTGTAAGTTTTCTGTTATTATATATGATATTTTACATCTCAATTTTCAAGCGCCTTAGTATTATATACGTTTTGATTAAAATTTTACACGATAAAATACTACGGTGCATTTTTTTTTTTTCGAAAAGTTAATTTAACGGGTTAGGTTTGCAAATGGGTGTAGTAAAGTAACTAGATCTTATATTTTTGAAGACTGTACAGTAAATTATACTTAATTTTCATGATTATGTTTGCCATTTTAAGGTTATTATTTGTAAACGAAAATGGCGTTGTTGTCTGTAACTCTTAAACATTCCGATATCTCTATACTATCACTTCGGAGCGCAAGGCTAACTAAAAAAGTCATATTTATTACTACTGTAGAACTGATAACTCTAAAATAGAGTTATTACATATCTTATTAACACTTAAAGCTCTTAAAGAGCTATATCTTCAATTTCTTTTGTAGCACCATAAACGCTAAAACAGCTACACAGTGTTTCAACGGGGTACCCTAACTCCGTTATATCACTCACTCATTGAGAGTTATTAGAATTGCCATTATAACCTTTATACAGCTTTAATATTTTCCTACAGCTTATTTAACACTAAAGGCTACATTTAGCACTAGAAGGTAAACATAACACTCTTACAGAGCGACAGCATTAAGACGCGTTAATAGACACTCCAAAAGAGCTTTCAGTGATAAAATCACCCTACAGCTGCAACTATAAGCTATAACGTGGTAGCTTATAGCTCCACTTTGCAGCTCAAAGTTATTATATTTTTCTAATTTCTATTAAATCACTTTACTATCGCCAGCTGACTAATGTATTCAATTAGCTCCATACACTGAAAAAAATGTTAGGTTGGATTTACCAGATTCCGCGTAAATGTTACCAAAGTTTTCGGTTGATTTCGGTCCTATCACGAATTTTTGTTGATTTTACCAAACTAATTAAGTTGTGTTATACCAAATTTATTTAGTAGATTACACCAATGTTTTGTAGTACTCTGTAACATTTTTACCAAAGTAATTAAGTAATATTTCTCACCAAAGTACTTTAGTATAATTTCTTACCAAAGTACTTTAGTAAAATTTCTAACCAAAGTACTTTAGTAATTTTCTATTTTACCAAACATACTTGTCTCTTTTTACCAAATATCTTTTGCACGTTTAACAGAATTACCGAAGTTAGTTAGTAGAAAATGCAAAATTATTTGGTAAAATCTACGACAAAAATTTGGTAAATAGCGCTTACTATATGGTAGAATGTATTAAATCAGTTTGATAGAAAAAAACTGAACTTAACTTGTAAGTATAATCTATTTTGTTTGGTAAACTCTAACAAACAAAGTTTAGCAGTATTTACTAATTAGGTTCGGTTTATTTTATCAGCATTAGTTTGATAATAATTACCAGATTTATATTTCAATTACTACCAAAGGTTGTTTGATACATCTACCAAATGTGTCATGCAGTTCTCATCAAAGTTAGCTTAGTAAAATCTATCAGGATGTGTAACGTTCTTTTTATCAGAGATAATATTGTATTATCTACCAGAAGTGTTTCGCAGATTTTATCATATGTAATTAAGTGTTATCTATCATGTGTTTCGTATTTTTTCCTATTTTTTTTGGTAATATCTAACATATTTATACTGTAGTCTTTACCAAACTTTTACTGGTAATATTTGCCATATTTTATCAGTGCTTGTTTTGCGAATTGTGCTGGTCTTAGTTTAGTAAAACATACCAAATAAGTATTGTACATTTCACTGGTGTTAGTTTGGTTAATTTACCCAACTAATACTAGTAAAATGTACAAAACTTTTTAGGTACGTATTACCAAACACATTTTTGATTTCCAGAATATTAATAGGGTGTGGTATCATTGATGATTAGAAACATACTTAGTAGCGAATCTGCAATATTGCTGACATGGTATGAGAGTAAAAAAACTACATAGTTATTCTATGTAGTTTGAGGATATTTCCTCGCCACACCCTAAAAATATAGTAGAACAAAAAAGCTTACAGAATCTGAAAAAAAAAATGTTTTAAGACCGTTTAACCAACACTTCAAAAATATACAGGCTTATTGGTCACTCAACGTATTCCTTTTTAGGTAGATACAGTAAGGTTCATTTTCAGTTAAAAAGGTCATGTAGGTTATCGAAAAATCAGCAGTTTCTAGAAAGTGAACATTTATAAATTGTCTTATTTTTCTCAGATAACTGTTAAAAGGAATATGTCGAATTACCAGTCACTTCATATAGTATACTTAAGGGCTTAGTAAAAACGGTGGTTTAAAGCAAAATAAACCAATTTTTGGTACATGTCATAAAATTTATTTTATCAATTAGTAATACAATAATCACTAGAATAGATCACACAGAATTTTCAACAGAACTGAAGCGAGACATTTAAAACAAACAAACATTTTTATAAAATGTATGTATATACTTAACAAATTACTTATGTATGTATGGATATCTCTTTATTGTACATAAAACACGGAGTAACAAGTAACTGAACAAAGGCTAACTTATCCCTTAAAGGGATCTATACCAATTAACCTTAGGGCGATTGGCAGGACATCGGAAAAAGTAGTAGACACACGCAAATAGAAGTTAAAAGTACTAGAATCAGAAAATATCTTATTCCAAGTCGGAAATAAAAGATGAGATTTTATAAAAATATTTTTGCAGAAATAGCCAATTTGAACGGCTTCTGCAAGATACTCAGCGCCCAGATAGTCAAGTTATATAGTTAACACATTATAATAATGCCAAGTCGGAGATAAAACATGAGACAACTGAAAGCTTTTTGTCCGATTTTGTGTCAATTTTATAAAAATATTTTTGCAGAAATAGCCAAATGTAAACGGCTTCTGCAGGATACTCAGCGTCCAGAAAATGAAATGTTTTAAAGCATACGTCCAGCGCTTTCAGGAGCGTGTCTAATTTGTAAAGGATGTCGTCGTATAATTTGATGTACCAATTTTAATAAAAATAATTAATATTTAAGTGGATCGTGAAGCAACGGCAAAACTAGTATTTTCATACAAACTGCGATAACGATTACAACCCTTCAATTTCTTACACATTGTCAGTCAACACAAAAGCTTGGTTGTACCTAGGTTCCGCTTTTTTTGATATCATTATTGGATTTAATTATATTATTTTTGTTCTAGAGTTATCATACAAAACAATGTCGGCTGTAATCTGTTTATTGATGTTTAATAAATAATATTTAAAAGCAAAACATAAACATCTAGATTTTGGTCTGGATGTGAGTACCTATATCAAAAATTGGTCGAAATTAGAGTTAACGTTTAAGCTTGAAACACACAGAGAGCGGTGGCGGGGCGGTGCGGCGCGGCGCGGCCACGGTATCGGTTGAAATATTCGAGCTAACGTGAAGGAGGGCACTCAGAATACCGCGCGGGAAATAAGCTTGGCGCGGTATTCTTTGTGTCCTCTTTCATGTTAGCTCGAATATTACAACCGGTACCACCTCCGCGCCGCGCCGCACCGCTCCGCCTCCGACGTCAGTGTGTTTCTAGCTTTAGGGGGTGGAAATCGTTATCGCCGTTTGAGTGGAAAGTCGTTATCTCACAATAGTGTTAAAAGTGAAATTATATCTTTAAGTACATGAAGAATGAAACTATTCATTGCTTTTTTATACTTGTTTTTCTTTACCACTATATCTTGGTACTTTACTCTCACTGTTGGAAATATTTTAAAGCCAATCGCCACGCAATAGCAGAAGTCTCTAACATCTGAAATATAAAAAAAAGATTTTTCACTTCTCATGCTCGTAAAGTTCGTGTTTATGCTGGATCTAGCCGACATAACCTAACCAACAAAAAGTTGGAAAACCCCCGACTTTGTCACTTTAAAGTTCAATATCTCAAAAACGGCTTAACCGATTTTGATGAAACATGTCTAAGAACCTTCGCTAGAAAACCTGCTATCAAATAAAAAAAAACAGCATTCAAATCGGTCCACCCGTTTAAGAGCTACGGTTCCACAGACAGACACACAGACTGACACACAGACACACATAGCGGTCAAACTTATAACACCCCTCTTTTTGCGTCAGGGGTTAATAAAATGATTTTTTATGCTCTACAATACAATACAATACAATACAAATATTTTTTATTGCACACCACATATCAGTACAAAAAATATATAATATAAATATAAATTCAGGCAAACAATAAGCGGTTCTATCGCTTAAAAGCGATCTCTTCCAGACAACCATTTGGGCACAAGATCTTATGATTAGGTATGTCAAAAATAGGCTCACTTTAATTGCTACGATATAACTATTTGATGCTGAGGGTGACTGTTAGGAGTAGGTATGTAGCAAGACTGGCTCAATGATAACTTTCGTATTGTAATATAAAGAGGAGTCATGATGTTATTTTTTTAAAAAAGGTAGTACAGACAAAAATACTCACATGAATAATATTTTGGAGTTGGATCAACAATATTATTTCCTTAAAATTGGGAATCAGCTCCTTCAGTTCAGTTTCTTCTATGCAGTCAAGCAATTTGAACGAAATCTGGTTTTCTAAAAAGACAAAGAGATAGGTTATATGTATGTACATCATATTCTTTTAGCTTATTATTTTTAGGTTCAGTTACACTAGGGTGGAGCGTATTTTATCTTTTTTACATTTCGGATGCTGAATAGTGCAAAAAAGTAAAAAGTCGGATTTTGTTGAACGGTTTGAAAAAATAAAAATATTTTAAACCACTTTTGGCCTCCTACTCTCTTCCAAAAATTCGAAAAACTATAGATATTACATGGATATTTTTTACGTATAATGCTTGTAATAACTATCACTTGTTCGAAGTTTCTTTTCAATTAGTCTATTTTTAAGGCCAATAAAACTAATCTGGTAAATTTTACTAAAATTAGTTTTGTAAATTGATCAAAGCAAAAATTAGGTACCTAACCACTATTTCTAGGTCGATATCTCGCTTTATATCTCGCCATGAGATAGAATCCAATTCATTTATACTATCACAACTAAAGTATTACAGCGTGGAAGTGGAGGAACTGCATGAACACGCATATTTTGCATATTAAGCTTAGCTATTGTAAGGTTGCGGGTGAGCAAGGAAATTCTTTTAGTTCATTTAACTAAAGGATAATTATTATTATTGACAATATGGGTACTAATAATTATAATATTATCGATTCACATAGGTACTTACCTTCGAAAATTGTTATGGTAGATTGAGATAGCCCCCATTCCTTCAAATATTCGGCGACCCCCACACTTAATTCATCTTCGAGATCACTCTCCATAGCTGGTTTCACACTAAATTCGTAACAAATTACTATTAAATGAAGAAAATGCAAACAATAGGACAAGAACGCAAACAGGACCGACTCACTGACTAACTGACGTGACGTAACTGAACGAGCGAGCGCGCGAATGAAGTGAGGCGTGGGGTGAGGCGAGCCCGGCCGGCGGCCCGCGTGACTCTAGCGCAGCGCAACTAAAGTTGCCATATGTACGGATTTGTCCGTGCGTATACGGATTTTGTACGTTTAAAACGGATAACTCAAGAATATGGATTTTATACGGAATTCAATTGAATTGGGGATGTCTATTTTTTTGCAATGTGCAGTAAATCGAAAACCATTTCGAGATAAATGCTTTTTAACTCGGTTTCTGTAGTTATTTAATTTTAATATAACGTAATGAATTTATAATTTAACAAATAAGCAATGACCTTCATTTGACATTGGTGTAAATTACGTGCCCGGTCCAAATCGTACTTTATTATGTGTGGTTAGAATTCTTCACAATTTACGCATGGATTGTACTACGGAGTTTGATTTAGACCGGCCGGCAATACATCTGGCACTGACAGTGCCGGTAAAGTGTCAATACTGTCAATGTCATTCTTGCTTGTTTTGCGACGAATATTGTATTGAGATGAATCAAGTAAAATACCCTGGCTGTGTTTATACCGGATTCTGATAAGCTTCTCTGAATGAATTGTACCTTTCTTTAACCCGGACGCCGATCATTCTGCACTTACGACAACCTACGCATCCCTTTGAAAACAACTTGGCTTGGCCCCGGATACCGACCTTTCTGCACTTACGACAACCAACGCTTCCCTTTGAAAACTACTTGGCTTGGCCCTGGACACCGATCTTTCTGCACATGCGATAACCTACGCTTCCCTTTGAAAACTACTTGGCTTGGCCCCGGACACCGATCTTTCTGCACTTACGACAACCAACGCTTCCCTTTGAAAACTACTTGGCTTGGCCCCGGACACCGATCTTTCTGCACTTACGACAACCTATGCTTCTCTTTGAAAACAAATAAGAAAATACATATGCTCTGGGTTAATTATGAACAGGACTATATAGATGAGCTTGTCAAAAAGTCCATAGACTTCTGGGAGAAATACATATTTCCAAAACTATTGGCAAGTGCTCTATCCTAGATTAAGTGAAAGCCTGTTCTGTTATATTAAGAAAACAGGGACAAAGTATCCTAAAAAGTATGTTCTATTTTCATTTTGCTGGAATAAATAGCCTCTCCAAAAGTTATACTGAATATTACTTTTTTCATAGCTTATCTGAAACCTAATAGGATCACCTATTAAGGGACAATTTCACCCTTCTACAGTCAAATCCACTGGATCGTAACCTATTGTGAAAGGAACCTTTTCACTGAAAATATCAGTGACATTGCATTGCTTGACAAAGAAAAATCAACATGACTCTTACTTTGAAAATGTTCTATGATGGGTCAGACAACAAAAAGTTCGACTGTAGACAGGGAAACTGAATTACGTGACTCTTACTTTGAAAATGTTCTATGATGGGTCAGACAACAAAAGGTTCGACTGTAGACAGGGAAACTGAATTACGTCCCGCCTTAGCCTTCTAAACCTAACCTATCCGAGTCGCTTCTGTTCTGAACCGTCTTGCTCACTCGTATTATCATTAAATCTTTGAACATTATAGTTAAAAATGTATGACTTTCGTGATTATAGAATTTAATATTATGTGCCATAAATATTAGAGCTAATAAGCATATAAGCATTATACTGCACAAAAATTATGACTAGTGACGTTTATAAATTATATGGATATCGATTTCTGACCATCGAAATTCGGAACAAAAAATTTATGGGAAATTGGGAAACAAAGGGATCCCTATTTTTTTTAACACAGATTTATGGAATGTCAACATGACATTTGCAACAATAAGTTTCCACTCTGGTATGCGATTGATTGTACATTAAATATTTGTTTCTCTTGCCCCGACACGGGAATCGAACCTGGGGCCCCAAGTTTCATAATCAGGGTCTCTAACCGCTTTTAGGCCATCTGGTCATCAAAATGCTATGCCTGAAAAAAGTTAACTAGACAAGGTGATACTGAAGAAAATATAATGTGAGTAGTTTCAAGATTGAAAGTACAATAAAACTATTTTGGCTGTTTATTCACTTTTTATTATTTCAGTTTTTTCCTTCGTGTCCACTTTACACTGAACAGCATCATTTATTGTATTTATCCAACTAGAAACTATTTTGCGAGAATGAACTTCAGATGGTTTTGAGAGTACATTATCTTGCAGAAAAAGTCTTCGGAGTTCTGATGTTTCATGCTGTAAAAATAATTTGTGATTAAAATAGGTAAAGAATGGTCAACATGTTTTGAAGATCTTGGGGGAGAGTATTGATAGGGATGTTTTTAGAAATTTAAATTAACTGAGATTGAGGATACAACTACCTACAAAAAAAAGCTCTTTAGTTAGCACTTTGCTAAGATAACAATTTCAAAATCATACCTGTGATGATCCAGGGATTTCAACACCTGTTGCAGGTATATTACTAATACTGCTTGAACCAAATGCCACGGAGGCTTGCTGTAGATTTTAGTTTGGGCCATCCTTTCATTAACTTCCAGTATTGGTAATTTTCTAAATCTTTATCCAGCTATAAAAAAAAACTAAATTATAAATAGATTCATGGTACAGAAGCTTAATAGGATGAAAACTAAATTACATGGGTACTTAGAAAACTGCATTATTTACTTTACCTCTTTATAATGTTGGTATAGAAATGTAAACTGAACCCAATCTAAAACAATTAATTATAAACCGCCCCTGTGGCATGGACCCAGAGATGCTATATTATGTTATGCGAGAAAACTGCCAGCATAAGTACATTATTCTAATTTTTATTATTAACATAATACTATACCATTTTCTAAAGTTGGTATTTTGTGACTCATATAAGTACAAAATCTTTAATTAAGTATGTAATACCTGGAATTCTCGGTCCTTTTTACTGCACTCCAACACAAATCAAACATGACTCAAGTTTCATGTATGATAGTGCATCTTTTATAAATACGACAATAGTAAAGTTATATTCGCAGGTTAGGTAAGTGTATAAGTAAAATAAAATACTTACATTTAGATGATCTTCACAGCAATAATACTGGCGTTTTGAATCGACATCGATATCTAATTTATAACACCCATAGCCTTTTCAAGTTCTTGTTTACGTGCACAAAAACTTTTTTGCTATTACAACTAGTGTTATTCATCTCAGTATCCAGAGGCAAGCAAAATTCAACGAATGCTTATACGAATGGTTATTCGTCGTTAGGTTCAGTCCAAGGTACTAGCACAGGTCGACGAGTATAATATTAGGGTAATCGAAATCCAGGGAAAAGCAGTTCAGCGCGTTATACGATAAATTACGCGGATGGAACGGATTGACATTGACAATAGTGAAAGTTGGTTGACACTAAGTTTGACTACAGATAAAAAATAAATAAAAAGGGGGTGCCACATATGGCAAAGTCATGAACCAATCAACTATGTGGTAGCACTTTATCAAACTGTGACGTCATCAACCAAAATAGTTTCAATAATTAATTTTGGTAAAAGTAGTGAACTAAATGAAAAAATATTGAAATTAGTTTCTTATAATTGACTATTCTATACAAAAAAAATATAAAAACCATGGGTAATTTTTTTTAGACATCCCCAATTGGCTTATATACGAATTTTTTATACGGAAAAGCTAGAACACTAACATTTTTCAAAATATCGAATGATTCGATGCATGCTTGGAGGAATTAGTCCTCCGAGGATGCATGTAATACTTACTACGTTAAGTAAGTACGTACCTACTAAGTACTTAAGTCTACTTTACGAGAAAAAAACTTCGTCAGCAAAGCAACATTTGAAAGTTCCCGAAAAACAGCTTTAAAACACTTACCTAACGCTAAAAACACTACTAAAAGAATACTGCGACTTATTTAAATGCAGGAAAAAGCTGGATTCCTTATTTTAATTCTTAATGTATAATATATTGGATTTCATACGGAATTTAGCTGAAGTTAACTGTACGGATTTCATACGAATTTTTGATATTAAATTAAAATACGGGCTTTTAGTCTCTAGCGTATGGCAACACTGGCGGCAGGTCGTCTTGCTCCGCAGGGCAGTAGGATGGAACTATGTTTACATGTCTATGTGTGTATGTGCGAGGCCATTTTAGGGTTCCGAACCAAAATCCTACTTAATAATAGAATAGTTATTTGACCTACTTCCTACTTATTATAAATGCGAAAGTGTGTTTCTGTGTTTGTATGTTTGTGTGTTTGTCCTTCTTTCACGCCGTAACGGAGCGACGGATCGACGTGATTTTTGGCGTAGAGATAGTTTATAGGCCCGAAAGTGACATAGGCTACTTTTTATCTCGGAAAAATGCACAGTTCCTGAGGGAACAGCGCGCGATAACCGAATACCACGCGGGCGGAGCCGCGGGCAAAAGCTAGTATTATAAATGCGAAAGTGTGTTTGTATGTTTGTCCGTCTTTCACGTCGTAACGGAGCCACGGATCGACGTGATTTTTGACATAAGTAGAGATAGTTTAAGGGTCCGAGAATGACATAGGCTACTTTTTATCCTGGAAAAATGCACCGTTATTAGTATATATGGGTATGGATGTCGTATAACTTCGCATAGTAGGTACTCAGCTGTCAGCTATCAGATAAGACTGTAATTACTTGATGACTAACAGAATTGCTACACCTACAGAATACATAATTTTTTTTAAATAAACATATGTTATAAAACGTAGACATGGACCCTCAGTGCGCGAGTTTGACTCGCATTAAATTGTTCATTTATGTAATATCAAATGAGTCTACTAATAATTACGACCTGTCCTAGTAAATAACTGCAAATAACTTCGAGACCAACACAGTAAAAATGATAAAAATCAACTGAACTGTAGTAAATTCGGGACAGCATTGGACTCTAGAAGATCACAGAAGAAGGGGTTCTAAACATAAAGTTGTAATAATAATGATGATGGTGATGGTGATGGTGAATATAAGAAGTAATAAGATGATTTATATTTATTTTGTAAGTAAATTATACGCAATGTGCTTTACTTACAAAATAACACAATAATAATACGTAATTTGCTACATAATACTTGAGCGTAGTTTAACAAAAAGGAGCTAAAGCACTGTCATGATATTCTTTAATATCGCTTTTGTTCCTGCTGAAATTTAATCCGAAATTGAAAAAATATTTCTTGCGGGTTGGATTGGATCCTTTTTGCTAAACTACGTCCACAATTTATATTTATACATTTAATAACTGTCGTGGACTCATCCGCTCTCATTCCGTTTAAAAATATTCTACTCGTAGCTCCTGCTATGAAGTTCAAGTTTTTCCATTCCAAATTACTTACATCAAATTTGGTACAGTGCTTTAATTGTGATAATTTAACTATTTGTATATGATTAATGATCATCACATTCAGATTCAAATTGGCGATTAAAAACTATGAATAACATACAGAATATATCTTAAGTAATTTTTTTTATAAAATTTCAGTTTCTTGCAGAATGTTTATCTCTGCCTCTTTAGGTATTTGATAGGAAGGTAAGTTTCTGTTTTAAGCAAAATAGGATAAGTTTTTTTATTGTTTTTAAATTATGATATGGAAAATAGTAAAGTTAATCTCGCTAATCCATACTAATAATATAAATGCGAAAGTAACTCTGTCTGTCTGTCTGCCTGTCTGTCTGTCTGTCTGTCTGTCTGTCTGTTACGCTTTCACGCCAAAACCGCTGAACCGATTTTGATGAAATTTGGTACAGAGATAGACTAGACCTTGGGAAAGAACATAGGCTACCTTTTATTCCGAAAAAAGGCTTGAAGGGGTTGAAATAGGGGATGTAAGTTTATGTGGAAGTTCGTAATTTTTAAAGATAAAACCATGAAACCTGGCATTTAAGCAGTTAATAAGAAATAAGTAGATATTTGTTCGAGCATTTTTGAAAATTCGGCCTGTGAGGGGATGAAATAGGGGATGAAATTTTATATGGAAGGAAGGAAAAATACTTCCCAAAATAACTATTCAACGCGGACGGAGTCGCGAGCAAAAGCTAGTATTTATCATAAATGCGAAAGTTTGTAAGTCTGTATGTTTGTTTGTTACCTACCTCTTCACGTCTTAACCGTTGAACCGCTTTAGATTAAATTCGGTATGCAGATAGTATATAAGTCCCGGAGAAGGACATAGAATAGTTTTATCCCGCAAAATTGCATAGTTCCCGCGGGATAGCAATAAATCAACTCTACGTGAACGGAGTTGCGGGCAACAGCTAGTTAATGAATAAGTGAAACTAATATAGGTGTCCGACATTTTAATTAGAATTAAGTTTGAACCGAACACTAAAAAAAGCAATTCAAGTAGGAACTATATTTTGACCCCAACCTTTCTAGTTTTGTAAGTTCAACCACGAGGTCTTGTTATATTTATCTTATTTTTATGATAAAATCTACCAAATCAAATTGTCGAGATGTGTTTTGTAAAATGTACAATACTCTTTGTTAATTTACACCATGCACTCTGGTAATAACTATAATTTGACCTCAACCTTTTTAGTTTTGTAAGTTCAACCACGAGGTCTTGTTATATTTATCATATATATTTATGATAAAATTAACCAAACCAAATTGTTGAGATGTGTTTTGTAAAATCTACAATACTTTTTGCTAATTTGTACCATGCACTCTGGTAGGAACTATAATTTGACCTCAACCTTTTTAGTTTTGTAAGTTCAACCACGAGGTCTTGTTATATTTATCTTATTTTTATGATAAAATCAACCAAACCAAATTGTTGAAATGTGTTTTGTAAAATGTACACTACTTTTTGTTAATTTACACCATGCACTCTGGTAGGAACTATATTTTGACCTCAACCTTTTTAGTTTTGTAAGTTCAACCGCAAGGTCTTATAATATTTATCATATATTTATAATAAAATCAACCAAATCAAATTGTTGAAATTTGTTTTGTAAAATGTACAATACTTTTTGATAATTTACACCATGAACTCTGGTAGAGATTATATTTTGACCTCAACCTTTTTAGTTGTGTTGGTTCCACCGCGAGGTCTTGTTATATTTATCATACTTTTATGATCAATTCAACCAAACCAAATTGTTGAGATGTGTTTTGTAAAATATACAATACTCTTTGTTAATTTACACCATGCACTCTGGTAGGAACTATATTTTGACCTCAACCTTTTTAGTTTTGTAAGTTCAACCGCGAGGTCTTGTTATATTTAACATATTTTTATGATAAAATGAACCAAACCAAATTAATATTTCACACGAAAACACAAGCCGAAACATGAATGCACAGAAAAACCAGAAAAATAGACCAGCGCTGGGAATCGAACCCAGGTCCTCAGCATTCCGTGCTGCGTGCTATTCCCCTACACCACCACTGGACAGGAGACTAGACACGAATTTTTCCTATGCACCCATATTTCAACTTTTGGATTCTTTTTTCATTTGTCACTTTAGCAGCGACACTAACGCCATCTATGGATCTACGTTCTCAACGAGAAACATTTTTTCCACTCCCGTCGAAGCTATCCGCTCACCAGGGACAAGAGATGTCGCTATTAAGCAATCAAATCAAGATTACGATTTGGAGTCTTTTTGTATTTTTTATTTCAACTCCAAATTTTTTGTTTCTTTTACGGTTATCCCGTGAAAGTTTAATATTTCACACGAAAACACAAGCCGAAACGAGCACGCAGCACGGAATGCTGAGGACCTGGGTTCGATTCCCAGCGCTGGTCTATTTTTCTGGTTTTTCTGTGCATTCATGTTTCGGCTTGTGTTTTCGTGTGAAATATTAAACTTTCACGGGATAACCGTAAAAGAAACAAAAAATTTGGAGTTGAAATAAAAAATACAAAAAGACTCCAAATCGTAATCTTGATTTGATTGCTTAATAGCGACATCTCTTGTCCCTGGTGAGCGGATAGCTTCGACGGGAGTGGAAAAAATGTTTCTCGTTGAGAACGTAGATCCATAGATGGCGTTAGTGTCGCTGCTAAAGTGACAAATGAAAAAAGAATCCAAAAGTTGAAATATGGGTGCATAGGAAAAATTCGTGTCTAGTCTCCTGTCCAGTGGTGGTGTAGGGGAATAGCACGCAGCACGGAATGCTGAGGACCTGGGTTCGATTCCCAGCGCTGGTCTATTTTTCTGGTTTTTCTGTGCATTCATGTTTCGGCTTGTGTTTTCGTGTGAAATATTAAACTTTCACGGGATAACCGTAAAAGAAACAAAAAATTTGGAGTTGAAATAAAAAATACAAAAAGACTCCAAATCGTAATCCAAACCAAATTGTTGAGATTTGTTTTGTAAATTGTACAATACTTTTTGTTGATTTACATAAAAACTCTGGTACCGCCTTCAACCTTTTTAGGTTTGTAAATTCAATAGCGAATTTTTGTTATTTTTATCATAGTTTCCATGTAATTCAGCCAACCTTAGTTAATTTGGTAAATTCAACACACCATTTTTTTCAGTGTAGTGTCACCAAAAGCTATAACTGTAGACCTTGTAAAGCTACTCTACCACTCAAAGCTACAATACGGTCTATTTTTATCGCCAAATTGTTTGTTGGGAACTGTACAATAATAATATATACTTAGCGTCAATTATTATTGACCATTTGAGTATTCAAGAATATTAATAAAAACAATTATTTTTCAGTTATTTATATTTATTCTTGCCATTTATCGATAATTGTACAATGGCACCAAAGTCTGTGCCAAAGGTTTTACTTTTCTGATAATTTCGGTTCGTCAATCAACACTGTATAGCCAGGGTACAATAGTTTAGATTGCTTTTTAGGTTTAAATAGATCAGTAATTGAAGAAGGTAAGAAGGAAAACCAATCAGAAATATTGGAAGGGACATTGAAGAATCTGGGAGGAGATAACTTAATGATGACGGTTTCTCCCTCCTTTGGTGCCTCAGAAGTAGTTGATTCCCTAGGTTCTTCTGGCTCTGGTAAATCTGACAAGGGCTCGGGTATCTCACCTTCTTCTTTAGGTATCGGTTCAATCCTCACTTCCAAGTCCTTGAGTGGGGCCAATTCTGATGGTGCTGCGTAGGCCATGATGACAGGTGCATTGATGTACATTTCGTCTTCTAGTCTTGGCGCGTCAGGAATGGTTGTTGGCATGGCCAAAGCCGAGCCTACGAGACAAAGTACTAGCAGCATCATCTGGAAAATAAATAAACGTATGGAAATAAAAATGGAGTGACTCAATAAATATTTGTTTAAAAAACCCTTTAAGATTTGTTGTAGTCGTACCTTGGCTGCGATCGTGTCGGTTCTTCTGTGAATGTTCCAAAATGAGCACCGCTTATATACAGTATTGTTAAAGCATTATTAATAGTTTTGAAAATAAATAAAATTATACATTTGTGGTTTGTATTTGTGGTCATAAGACAATATACCATTTACTGTTAATGGGTAGATGGGACTTAGATGAGTGCAACTATTAGAGATTTATCTAAAAATAAACTAGATAAAAAACTTCTTTTGTCGTAAATGTTGTCTGACTTTAAGTTACACAGAAGGCTGTGAAGTGTAACGTTAAATGGTTGTTATAAGTGGAATTTTCACTGTGTAATTTGTAAAAAATATATAATTTTACGTTAAAGAGATGGACATCTGTTTCACTGTAAATTTTTGCGCCTTGAATAATTAAAAATTGTGCATAATAATTCGAAAAAAAAAAGGAAAACGGGGAAGCTGCGCTTAACAAGCTGTTTTGCTGCTTGATGATTTGAATGGGTAACCGATCATGCATTTTCTTTGTATTAGATGTAAGAGATTTTAATTACAAGCTTTTTATTTAGTTTCACCTGTCCCGTTGTCTGTCTGTCTGTCTGTAATCTAATCTTGCAATTTAAATTCGACCAACTTCCAGTAGTTGGATTGACTAGAAAGGTACCTATACTTACGTAAATTGCGTGATACTATATTAATAAACTGGTAACGATATCCTGTTAGTCCAGCCAGGATCGTCTCCACAGGGCAGAACTAAATATTCAACGGTTAATGGCATCAACTTGAAATTTGGTATGCAAATGTAATTGGGGTGACAATACAAGTACAGTCAACAAAAAGTACAGTCAATTAAAAAAGCTTGTATTAAAAATGATTTTTTTACCGAAAACTTTTTTTACGTGACATTGCTGCTAACCCCTATCTATGAAGAGAAAGATACTGAACTATAATCATGCAGGTACACGAATTCAAGATTTCGCTCACACTGTAAAAAAATACACACACAGATACGGTAAAATTGAGCAATCTAAATAAAATTAAACTAGATCGATTATTCACTCCTGAAAGCTCCCACATAGCAAATTTCGTCGAAACCGGTACAGCCATTTCCGAGATTCCTAAATAAAACAAGAATTGCCCGTTTAAATATATAAGATTTCAAAATCCCTGATATAAAAGTAAATATACTTACAAGAATTTCTCGTTTAGACATAGGTATAGGATACTTTATTACCTACGAAATATTAATCCTTTCCTTTCTTTTATTTTTCTTTTTTTTTAATGTAGTTATCTATACTATACTAATATTATAAAGAGGAAAGATTTGTATTTTTGTAAAGAATTAACTCAAAATCTACAAGACCGATTTTAAAAATCTTTCACTATCAAAACATCGATTACGAAAAAGAATTAGGGTTCCGCACTAAAATTTCAATAATGTAAAAAAGTGTAAAAAAGTTGATATGAGACATCTTTCATCGCATGCACTGTGGAAACTATTGATGATAAGAAAAAATATGTTCTACGATATTAAAGAATATTATTGTATTTTATTGTATTATAAAACTCTTTATTGTACATAAAAACACATGAAAATAACAGAACACAGGATAATAAGATGTACAAAAGCGAACTTATCAATGTCTACAAAAAACTTCGCGATACCATAAAATATGTCCAACTATTGTAGTCATGTCACTATAACTATTAAATTATTATTAAGTAACTACTAAAACACTAATGGAAAAGCAAGCAACCAGTAAGCCAAATTTTTGAAAAAATAAAATAAGAAGAATAGTTAAGTGTACAATTGTTGTTAATTAAGGCTGGTTGGTTTCCTGAATAAATAAATAAATAAGAACTTACAGCTTTACAAGTTGCGAATGCTTAATATAATTCGTATATGAGAACTAACTAGCTAAGTCCGACCTTAGGCTTCAATCCTAAGTTATAAGAAGAAATGATATTGCACGTTGTTTTAAAATATTTTATATTGTTATAAATAAATTTCAGAACTGATCATTGAACTCGGCATCGTACTTCTTTTGTCATTGAGGTCAACAATCAAGACATATATCATAATATTGAACTTGGGGATAGGTATTTTTATCTAAATATATATACTTTTTTTCATACATTGCGTGCGTCTTTTTTATAACTAATTTCAAGCGCAAAAAATATTAACTTTAATAATGATAAAAAAAAAATGTTTTTGATAGTATTCTTCATTTATTCATTTAACTCAAATTTTCGTATAGTTCCAGCTCCAGCATTTTGGCCAAATTAAGCTATGGTGGGACCGTCAACTTTGTATCCATCAAAGCCAGCGCTGTATTTAGTGATGTACGTGTTGCCATCATCGCCGATGTACGAAGTCTCTCCTTCAGTGACGAGGACGTGGCCACTGCCGCCAGGTATTGGGACCAGGCGGCCACGCTCGGAGACCACGGTACCCTCGGCGGTGACGTAGCGAAGAGCGTACTGGCCAAACTCGTCATGGATCTCCTCGTGTTGGAGAGCTGGGAGTGCCCGGCGAGCTGCTGCTGACTCTACTGAACTGCGAGGGATCCCCATCGCCACTGAGGCGGCCACCACACAAGATAAGAGAAGGAACTGTAAGGAAAAAGTAAATTAATATTACCATAATCATTCAGATAACTTCTCAATTACCGACCTAAGATGGAAAAAAATCTCGAAAAAGAATAAGATTGATAAAATAAATAAATGCACAATATCTCCATAAAATTCAATTTCAGGAAGCTTCAGCAAAAAAAATAAGTTCCTGATTATATGTTGGAGATTCTCTTCATAACATTAATAATGGTTGAGTACTTATCACGTTGCTTCAAAACTAGCGACAAAATTTTATAAATTGAATTTAGTTGTTAATATAAAATAATTACTTACTGTCTTCATTTTGATTCTTGAAGGAGAAGAAAGTCAAGTGTGGCTAATACCATTCAAACTGATGCTTATATACAAAATAAGTGCCAAAACATATTTAATTAGTACTTTCCCCTTGATTACTTGATGATTGATAGAAACTGGTTTTAATTATCAAATAAGTCTTACATTTTCACAGTACCTACTGTTGAAATTTTGTTTGGAGATTTTCATATGAACTGAAATTTTAAGCAAATACAGACTATTTAATAAGCTATGTAATAAGCCGTGGTGCCCTAGTGGTTTGACCTATCGCCTCTCAAGCAGAGGGTCGTGGGTTCTCAAATCCCGGCTCGCACCTCTGAGTTTTTCGAAATTCATGTGCGCAATTTACCACGAGCTTTGCGGTGAAGGAAAACATCGTGAGGAAACCTGCACAAAACCTGCGAAGCAATTCAATGTTGCGTGTGAAGTTCCCAATCCGCAATGGGCCCGCGTGGGAACTATGGCCCAAGCCCTCTCATTCCGAGAGGAGGCCTGTGCCCAGCAGTGGGACGTATATAGGCTGAGATAATGATGATGATGAAAGACTATTTAAGTTGAAGCTAATAGTCTAAATATCTTACATCTTTTTGTATATAATAGCCTAAATTTCAAATATACAGATAATGACTACGGAATGCTGGGGGCATTGACATCAGTAATCAGTCAATCATTATCTACTTATTAATATAATAGTAAAAGTAACTAAATCGGCATTAAAACAATTAAACTCATCAATACTTGCATTATAAATTTATTTAATTATTCATTTAAGTAATGATTATACAAGTTATGCACGGTTTCCAAATTCTTAAAAAAATTACAATAATTGTATAAATAGCTTCAGATTTTAACATCCATGGTCACATACACAACTGCCTAAGTCATAACAACTAAATAGTACTAGGCAGTTCCATCATGGTAATACATACTTTCATTATATTTTAAACATAATACTGTTTTTAAATCATCGCTTGTATTCCTTACTGTTAATATTTTTAATTTAGTTTGTTTGTATTGTGATTATTCGTCACATAATTTTACTCTGCAGATTTTTAAACAATGTATTGTTTTTTTTTTAGGTTTCAAAAGCTGTTCTTATATTTCTCTTCGGAGCATCAGTAGCTTATGGTACAGTACTGCCTAGACTACACCCAGCCCCACATAAGGTTGCTGTACAAGGATTTATGTCAAATGGATGCCCTTCTGCACCAGAACTAGCGCCACTGATATGCAAGTTCTTGCAGCCAAGTATGAGACTACCTTACAAGCCTCAATTGATAGAGCCCATGACATATATACCTCCACTGGTTGTTGAGAACTGCGAAAAACCTCATTTGGAAATGGAAATTGAATTACCGCCGCTGGTACCAGAAAAGAAGCCAATTGTTATTCCCGAAGCACCATCACTGCCACCGATCACGATCCCGCAGTTTCCGATTCCTGTGATAGTCGAAAAACCAGTTCCGCCGCCAGTACCAATCGTCGAACCTTGTGAACCAGAGTTGATTCCAGAAAGGCCTGTTGTAAGCATTCCGGTTCCACCAGTCGTTCAAGTTGAGCCTTGTCTTGATGACGTGGCACCGATGGAACCTGTTGTGATTCCGCAGCCTCCTGAATTACCACCTTTTGTTATGCCCGAACTTCCAGTGCACGTGCCTGCCCCTCCTATGGCTGTCGCTCCATGCCCCGAAGATGAACCCATCCATATCGTGCCAG
Organism: Choristoneura rosaceana; assembly: GCA_037349165.1. Taxonomy (NCBI): domain Eukaryota; kingdom Metazoa; phylum Arthropoda; class Insecta; order Lepidoptera; family Tortricidae; genus Choristoneura; species Choristoneura rosaceana. The sequence continues at coordinate 11,037,985 of JAZBNJ010000019.1, forward strand.
CCCCAGAGCACATTCAACCACTTGCGCCAGTGCCGGCTCCCCCGCAGTTGCCTCCAGTTCGTTTACCCGAACTCCCAGTGCATGTTGAAATTCCTCCTCGACCAATAGTTTCACCTCCAGTGATTGTTGAAGACCCGTGCATTACTGAAGATATTGTGGTGCCACATCCCACGCCTGTGCTTGTACCTCGTCCTTCAAGATTACCTGAACCCGTTCACGTGACATTTGAAGAACCCATTCCAGTGCCGATTTTTTCGGATCCTTGCGAGCCGGCTTTGCATCCAGTAGTTAAGATGGGAGGTCTTCCACCTTATTTTGTTAAGCACCCATCCTTTCACCACTTTAGACCAATGGAGAATGCTGGGATTCCATCTCTACCGTTTTTACCTTTCAAGAAATGAATACCCAGTTTTAAATAAATGAATAAATGGTTAAAACATACCGAACATTTCTGTTTTTTATATTAGACTGATCACATACACTTCAATAGTCTCAATATGTATTGTGACAAAGAAACCGCAGCTGTAAATCAATTAATCATTATTTTTCGATTAGGTACAGTTTATTTTTGTTAAAAATACAAATGTGAATACAAGTTTTTCTTGAATATTCTTTTTGTTGACTGTATCCGCATTGTCATCGAAAACCACATCATTTCCGCGCCAAGTTCGTCGAAACTCGAAATTCCTGTCGTGCGGTCCCTCTGACACTTATACTATTTAATACGAGAGCGAGAAGGACGGTACGATACGAAATTCGAGTTTCGAGTTTCGTAGTAGCCCTGCTGTCCAGACGATCTTAGCTGGACCATCATAATTTCACTACCAGGTTATTTTATATTTATTGTAGCTTTGCGGTGAAGGAAAACATCGTGAGGAAACCTGCACAAACCTGCGAAGCAATTCAATGGTGCGTGTGAAGTTCCCAATCCGCACTGGGCCCGCGTGGGAACTATGGCACAAGCCCTCTTATTCTGAGAGGAGGCCTGTGCCCAGCAGTGGGACGTATAATAGGCTGAGATGATGATGATGAAGATTATTGTATTGTCATCGAATTTACATGAGATCTCAGGAAGGTTCAGGAATTAGTATAAACGATAGTTATACTAGCGACGCACCCCGGCTTCGCGCGGATGTATATTTTTTAATGGGAGCTGAAAAATGTAAAGGTAACTTAAGGTAACTTTGGTATATTTTATAATAATATAATTATATTTTGTTATATATATAAAGATCTATTCCTTGTCGTGACTGACTGGTTCAATATCGATATCACCCAGCCAAAACTACTGAAGCTAGAGCTAGAAACTAGAAATTTGGCTGACATATTTCTTAAAAACCACATAGAATACCTAGGAATATTAGAATAAAATATTAGGATCTAATCACTGTCTGACATTAAGACTTGTTATTTGGAACATATTATATATTATACTAGCTGTCCCGGCGAACTTCGTACCGCCTACTTAATAGACTATTTCTTTTATTTATTTAATTACTGGCACCTTTGATGACTGGCACTAATACCCCTCGTGTTGCAGATGTTTATGGGCGGTGGTGATCTCTTAACATCAGGAAACCCAGTTGCTCGTTTGCCATCCAGTCGAATAAAAAAAAGACACAAACAATGAACTTAACTTTATTTTAACTTAGTTTTAACTTTTAGCTAAACAATGTAGGATTTTACTAATGTAATTAAATGAGTATAAATAAACATTATGTTAATAGTTTATTAGAATAACAAGGATGAAATAAACAAAGTCAAGTTAGGATACCATTATTATAAATTATATTTCCAAAAATTTATATTGTAGTCTTCATTGAGGTTGAGGTTTCAAAATCCACTCTGTACGCTGTGCTGAAGTTTCAAGATTTTTCCCAATCCCGTGGGAATATCGGGATAAAACGTAGCCTATGTGTAATTCCAGACGTCCAGCTACCTACACACCAAATTTCATGACTCTAAGCCTAGTGGTCATTATTTCGAGATTTTATCCCCATTGTACTTTTTTTGTCAAATTTTAAACCTACTTGTAAAATTGCTAAAAGTGGCTCCGAAGCGGTAACGTTCGATCGCCTAACTCACCTACGCACTACATATTGGGCTTCAAAAACACCTGCTGTCTCGTGCTGAGACACCGACTTCAGACTGGTAGAAATTTTTTTTTGTGGTATTTGTAGTCGGTTAAATTTTTTGTTATATATTTTTTTTCACCCTATTTATTGTAAATAATCTAAGATATAATAAGTAGTTTCCTGTCAACTGCTGGTCACCTTTTACGAAAGATTGTTTTTTCGGTGCAGAGGGTTCCTTATTGAGGAGTCCTGGTCCTTCACCACCCATTCCATTTCACCATATGTATTACTTTGAGTATAAATTTCTTAGCAAACTGTGTGAAAGTAATTGGAATCCAACCCGTGAAATACTTGTTATTGAGTAGTAGCTCTGTTGGTCAAATGTGGCCTTCATCATCAGTTCCACTTCACCGAATGATGATTTTCAAGAGCAAATGCAAGTTTAACAAGTAAGAACAAAATTTCAAATTCAATTTTAATAAAAAAAAAACCTAGAATTTAAATTACACATTTTAATCTCACAGTATCGCAAGCATTTCAAGCACGCAGTGGGCCATCGGGATGCGACTAAGTCACACCCGGGTGCTATGCTGATGCCAGGAGCGCATTGAGCAGCGTCAGCGCGCATGGCAGCAACGAGTTCATGCGCAACACGGTCTTTCACCACAGTATATAATATACTAGCTTATGCCCGCGACTTCGCCTGCGCGGATCTAGGTTATCGCGCGGTGGCGCTCTCTACCGGAACAAAAAGTATCCTATGTTGATCCTTGGGGCTTAAGCTATCTCTATCCCAAATTTCATCAAAATTGGTTCAGCTGTTTTAACGTGAAAGCGTAACAGACAGACAGACAGAGTTACTTTCGCATTTATAATATTAGTAGGGATAAGCTAATATACATACTGTGCTTATATATATAATACTGTGCTTTCACGTCGAAACACAGCGACGTATCGACGTGATTTTTGTACACTTAGTTGACAGAGAGTAACATAGACTACTTTTATCCCAAAAAAATGCACAGTTCCCGAGGGAAAAGCGAGCGATAACCGAATTCCACGCGGAAGAAGCCACGGCCAAAAACTAGTAAATAAATAAACGACTTGTACGAGTTCGACCACGCATGGAATTTTTTATTAAATATTTCAAGGCGTTATTGCCTTTGCTTTGTCCATAAATTACAACCCCGCGCCTCGACTAATCTATCACACGTGCCAAGCAGCTACGTCACGCCTTCAAGACAACAAAAATAATAAAAGTGAAATTTAAATTAAAAAATATTTTCATTTTCATTAGTTCCCTATAAGTACATACAAACCTCAAACTTAGAATCATAATAGAGATAAATATACTGCATATCGAAAATTATAAAAACCGACCAAACGTAAGTTGGTCGTAAGAAAAAATAAATCTATGCAATTGGTCTGGTAGCGGCGTGCTTTATGAATTACAGGTACGGTCAGCATCAAGAGTATAGCTGGTTACTTTTTTCCTCTGTCACATAAACACATTTGTCAATCTTGTATGGCGTTAAGTACGTGGCAGTAAAACGACAAAGTACAAAAGTAACCAGTTACTTTTGATGCTGACTGTACAATAGAGGAAACTAAATCACGCACCAGGGAACTTTTCTAAACATGACATTTAACAAGAAACACAAAGGTTGCACCCTAAGACCCTGGTACGTGATTTAGTTTCTTCAACTGTACTTTTCTAGATATGTATACCCAGTCGGTTTGATATTTAGAAACGTCTTATAGAGTTGCAGCCGCTCGGTCTTTAAAGGGAGCGCTCCGATCTCGGACAATCGGTCAAATGAACTAGTTCGGTCTTTTAGTTCCTATAGCTCCTTTAGTTCCTTTAGCTCCGAGGAGCGGCTCCGACCGAAACAATGTTTAAGATCGAGGAGCGAGTTTATTTAGCTCCGCTCTTTATTCGTTTCCTCGTTCAATCATATATCGCTCACTCACTCCCGCTCCCAATGCTCGCTCCCATACTGTTTTAGCTCCGACTCCGACCGCTCGAAGCTAAGGAGCACGGACCGGGAGCGGGACCGAGACAGATTAAGATCGTTTACGAGGAACTAGTTCTTTTCGGTCCGCAATGGGAATTCATTCTTTTTAGTTCTTAGTTCAGGACCGACTCAAGCCTAACGTCTTACGGAACCCTCGGTGCATGCACTCGCACTTGACCAATTTTTTTTATTCCATTCCATAATATATAATATTCCGTTAGATTTTTTGCTGTCGCTTTACACGTAAATATTATACCATAACTGACTAGAATTTGACCATAAATTATTATGATCCCTACTAATATTATAAATGTGAAAGTACCTAACTCTGTCTGTCTGTCTGTTTGTCTGTTACGCCTTCACGTCTAAACCACCGAACCGATTTTGATGAAATTTGGTATAGAGATAGTTAAAGCCCCAAGGATCAACATAGAATACTTTTTATTCCGATAGAGGGCGCCACCGCGAGGGTCCACGCAGACGAAGTCGCGGGCATAAGCTAGTGATATAATAAATATGAGGTCGGAGAACGCTCATTTAGTCCTCTGTATACTATTGATATGCCATTTTTATAGCACTTTTTTTTCACGTATTGTTCAACCCTTAAATTTCGACGACGAAGGGTTACATGGTGGGTGTAGGTTTAAGGGTGAATTGATAAACTAATAAACTGGTAAAGGTCGCAGGATTCCAATGGATGCGAGTGGCCGGTGCTGGACCGGTCATTTTGGCGGTCTGTGAGGGAGGCCTACATGCCAAGTAGTGATGATGATGATGATAGTAATATTTCTTTTATTATGACTAAGGTTAACTGTGATTGATTTCTCATTTAATCTTATTTTAGATGCTTGAGTCATGTCTCATGAATCTTTATTATGAGGATGTACAAGCACTTAAGTAACTCATTAAATTGACGATAAAGTATTATTTGTAAATTAGACAGGTACAAGTTATAAGTTCATTTAATGATACCTTAACGTAATCATTATGGTTCCGTACCGAAAATATTTTGAGGAATTGGTTTTTAAAGAACTCACTAGCAGTTTTGAATTATTGTTTGAAAATCCATTGGTTAAAAAATATTATCGACCACTACAATAGTAAATTGTACAATACGTGCATAGAGTATTCGAGGATAAAATGAGTTTAAGAACCGAGTTACACACTCTGTTTTTTCCCTTTTTTTAACCCCCGACGCAAAGAGGGGTGTTATAAGTTTGACCGCTATGTGTGTCTCTCTGTCTGTCTGTGGCACCGTAGCTCTTAAACGGGTGGACCGATTTGAATGTGTTTTTTTATTTGAAAGCAGATTTTCTGGCGATGGTTCTCTGAGATGTTTTCTGATAATCGGTTCAGCTCTTTTAGAGATATTGAACTTTGAATTGACAAAGTCAGGGGTTTTTCCAACTTTTTGTTGGTTAGGTTATTGCGAGTAAATTAAACAGCAACTTAATATTCATTTGCAAGTTTTTATTTTTCATGCATCGCTACATATTTCTATAATAACTTAGTACAAAATTGTACAATACTTTTAGAGAAGAAAAAAACTTTTTTTATATAATTCCATGGGATGTAGCTGTTAGCGCCTGATTGCCTTTGTCTTACTTGGGTGAAAATTTTATATTATATTCTTGAATAAAATACATGATTTTATTTTATTTATTTGATGTGATAATTTATAATAATTTAATACTGAACATAAAATCCATTACATGATGTGATATCTATATATAATAATTGCATTTTAAACTTTTATTAATAAAGGTTAAAAATACAATGGTTGACAGAAAGAAGCAGGTGAAAAAACAAATTTATCCCCTAAAGGTACCTATAGCTAGCATCTAATCTGAACTGCACGAAAGGAGATTTAGAGAGCATATATTATGAACATCATTTATTTAAAATGCTACATACTTTTAGCATTACACACAAAAAATGCAAATGCAATTTACCTAGTATACAATACATGAACGGAACCCTTCAATAAAAAAAGCCTAATCACACTTGTTTCTCCAATGCAGTAGCGCTAAAAGGTATTTGTTTACTTGATAATGAGTAGGCTACTGGCTTGCAATTAGTCTTCCAAATCGATTCAATAAATTGAGCAGTTAAATATAAATGGGCGAAATTTATTTTCACTTTCACTTGGGCTCTGATAGTCTAACGCAGTGATCATGGTAAGTGTTTGTTATCAGCATAAACTTAATATTACTATTTTTTTTTTTTTTTTTTTATTCCACTGGAAGGCAAACGAGCGCAAACGAACGAACGAGAACGAGAGCTAGAGTTACGAGCTAGCGTAAAGTTACCATATATCAACTATAAGTACCTAGTTGCAATTTCGATTTTACAACAATTATTTTACTTTTTTTCGTCTGCGTATATTTGAAAATTTCACGAAGCAAAAAAGATAATACTTGTTTTACAAGATGCGTGAAAACTTTATAAACATTGATATTTTTTCCAGATTACGAGGGTGGCTCTGCTGTTCCTCTTCGGGACGACCATATCATCCACTCATATTAGGTCAAACGGACTACCGTTACCCTATGAAATCGCTGCAATACCAAATACGCAATCAAGTGGATGCCCGACGAGTTCTGAGTTAGCACCACTAATTTGCAAGCTTATACAGCAAAACATAGACTTATACTTTAAGCCCAAGCTGATCCTATCTTCTACGTATATTCCACCTATTCACGTAGAAAAATGCGATACGCCACAATTGCAAATGGACATAGAATTGCCAGCGCCGGTTCCAGAAACTAAGCCTTTCGTGATGCCTCAACCACCTGACCTACCACCGATGACGATTCCGCAGTTCCCGGTTCCAGTGATCATTGAAGAGCCTCCAAAATCAGGCGAGCCATGTGAATCCTCAGACGTTTCACACAGCTCAGCTGTGAATAATCCAGTAACGCCGGCACACTCACCGATGGAACTGCCCATTCTACCTCAAATCGCAGAACAACCAAAGCCTGTGGAGCCTGAGATTTATTACACACCGATGGAAATCCCACAACCTCCTGAATTACCTGCGTTCACAATGCCTGAACTTCCCGTTATTGTTGAACCAGCACAGTCAATAATTCCCGCTCCATGCCCGGAATCAATTCCAAAGCCCGTACCCGTACCAGCTGCTCCGGAACCAAGTCCTGCCAGCTTACCAGACTTCCCTATTTCTTTTGATATTCCTTCTGGACCAGTATTGCCACCTACGGAGGTGAATCTTCCAGAAATCGATAGTAACTTTGTTGAGTACGAGCCTATTTCAGTTCCGCAACCTCCTGAATTGCCGGCGTTTGTTATGCCCGAGCTTCCAGTACTAGTCGTAGAACAAGAACCATCGACAGTTATTGAGCCTTGCCTTGAAGATAAGGAAGAGCCTATTGTGCCTATTCACGAATACATTCAACCAGTCGTTGCGATTCCTCAACCTCCTAAACTACCAGATTTTGTTATGCCGGAACTTCCCGTACAAATCATAGAACAAAATCAACCTATAGTTAATGAACCTTGCCTTGAAGATAATTCAACGTCTGTTGTGCCTATTCAGGAGGACTTTCAACCAATAATGGTGATACCTCAACCGCCTGAACTACCAGAGTTTATTATGCCGGAGCTTCCCGTAGTACAAGTTATGGAACAAAAACAACCGACCGTTGCAGAGCCTTGCCTTGAAGATAAGCCAACGTATGCATTGCCTATTCCGGAGTATATTCCGTCAGTACAAGCGATTCCTCAACCTCCTGAACTACCTGAGTTTGTTATGCCGGAGCTACCCGTAGTACAGATTACAGAACAAAAACAACTGATAGCCAAGGAGCCTTGCCTGGAAGATAAGCCAGCGCCTGTTGTGCCTATTCAGGAGTATATTCAACCAATAGTGGTGATTCCTCAACCGCCTGAACTACCAGAGTTTATTATGCCGGAGCTTCCCGTAGTACAAGTTATGGAACAAAAACAACCGACCGTTGCAGAGCCTTGTCTTGAAGATAAGCCAACGTATGAGTTGCCTATTCCGGAGTATATTCCGTCAGTACAAGCGATTCCTCAACCTCCTGAACTACCTGAGTTTGTTATGCCGGAGCTACCCGTAGTACAGATTACAGAACAAAAACAACTGATAGCCAAGGAGCCTTGCCTGGAAGATAAGCCAGCGCCTGTTGTGCCTATTCAGGAGTATATTCAACCAATAGTGGTGATTCCTCAACCTCCTGAACTACCAGAGTTTGTTATGCCAGAGCTTCCCGTAGTACAGGTTCCAGAACAAAAACAACTGATACCCAAGGAGCCTTGCCTGGAAGATAAGCCAGCGCCTGTTGTGCCTATTCAGGAGTACATTCAGCCAGTGCAAGTGATTCCACAACCTCCTGAACTAAAAGCGTTTGTTATGCCGGAGCTACCTGTTCACGTTACAGAACAAAAACAACCAACAGAAGCCGAGCCTTGCCTTGAAGATAATCCAACACCTGTTAGGCCCGTTCCAGAGTACATTCAGCCGGTGGTGGCGATTCCTCAAACTCCTGAACTACCACCATTTGAGATGCCAAAGTTTCCCGTCCACGAAGTGAAGCAAGATCTTCCCGTGGCACCTGCCCCGTGCCTTGAAGATCATCCAGCTCCCATTGTGACAATCCCACAATACATTCAATCGCTACCAACAATACCTGAGGCTCCCGAGCTACCGCCAGTAAATTTGCCAGAGTTTCCCGTTCATGTAGAAATTCCAACTGGGCCAGTTCTACCTCCCATGCATTTTCTTTCACCACCTAAAGAACCTTGCGCCACTGAAGAATTAATGGTACCTCAACTTGAGCCAATAAGTGTTCCTAAAGCTCCCAAATTACCAGAGTATATTGTGCCCGATTTTCCTCTTAAAATGACTATTGCCATGCCACAGCCTGCTATGCCACAGCCTACTTTTGCTAATGAACCATGTGTATCATATGGAAAACCAGTGATCCCAGTTGCTACCATGCATAAACGTAATCCATTTTTCGAAAAGTATTATCCATCCTACGTTTCTATCAATAATAAAAAAGTCCAAGAGTCAAATAAGTTTCTGGTTCCAAGCAAATCAATCGTTCCACAATTTTTTCCTGCTCGTAGTGCCAACAATTTAGTAACAGAACATATCATTCCAAACATAGCTTCAGATCGTTTCAGATCTTTGCAAAACATTGACGTCCTCCCTCCATCAGTCTCACCTTGTCCTTAAACAAATCATCCACAGAATTGTAAGTAAAATATAGGAATTTTTAAGAAACGACGAAGAATTCATTTTATTCTTGTTTTTGCAAAGTGGCGTGAAAATGAAGGGCCTTTACCCAGCAGTGGGTGGATGTGGGCTGATTCGATTGATTTACAAAGGATAATTTCCTATTGACTCCTGGTTTTGAAGTTTAACGTTATTGGCTGGTCGGGTTTATTGATCAGAAGGGTTTGTATTCCAAGTTCGTCGCCAATCCAATCAAAACTATATTCGCGGGTCATCTGCAATAAGAAACAATATTTATATACTTTATCAATTATAGTTTACCAATAGTTTTAAGAATGTTTAGAGTAGTCATCGCCTAATACTGTATGAGATTGCTATCGCGTTAGTAGTAATTAATAATAACTTAATAAAATTCTATTTTTATTTCTTTTACTAATGTTGTTTCCATTAAAAACTTAAAAACAAGTGTTGTAACCTGCTTCAAACACTAATTATTTAACCACCTAAACGACTACCTAAATGTTACTCACATCAAAGTGATACTCGTACTTTTTCTTAATAAATAATACAATTAGACAGACGTGGAAAATACCCGTAGTCTGAAACTGTACGTACTTATTTTAGTTTTTATTGTTTTTACAATTTATTACCCATGGTTAGATGTGAATAAAATAATAATAATATTTCATTGGCATATTATTTGATTTGTAGATTAGTACCTAGTTGAATTCTTCTAAAAAGCCCTCTCATTATGAGAGGAGGCCTGTGCCCAGCAGTGGGACGTATATAGGATGGGATGATGATGAATTCTTCTAAGTATATCGTAGTGGTTCTTATCCCAATGAAAATTGGCAGATTACTGACCAAGGAGATCGTCTACGTGACGTAAATGCAGTTAGTGATACACGACATTGGCAAATTCTGATGACAAAATCATTAAAAAGCTGATGGAGCCTATCTATTTCATATCCTACGTGAAAAAGCCCCTTGATTTACAAGTTAAACATGCAACAGGATCGTTAACGATAATTACCCGAATCAGTGTAATGCACATGTTTTGTTCAGCTAATCTCCTGGCTATACACGAACGAGGTCCGAACCCAAATGGTAAACTAAGGAAGGGGTGTATTTTCCCATATTCTGACGAGTTGCGAGCCCAACGGTCGGGATTGAATCGTAGAGGATCTTGAACATTTTGCGGGAGACGACTTGCAACCATATTTTGGGTTACTATGACAGTCTGAAATTTAAAACTATTAGATAGTGTTACTAAAGGATACGTTACGCATACGGTAAGGCAAAGATAGTTTAGTTTTGCTCATAAGTTGGCTCTTAAATATTTAGTAGCTTATCAACAACGTACCCCTTTAGGAATAAGGAACCCTTTCAGAACAATGTCTTTCTGAAGTAATCTACCAACACCTATAGACACTGGGTTTAGTCTTAAGCTTTCCTTAACGCAACTTCTTGCATAATGTGCTTTTCCCAAAGCTTCATCCGTCAACACAGAGTCCTTATAAGGCAGTATGGTTGCAGTTTCTTTGTAAAGCTGCTCTTGACATTCTGGGTTCTTTGCGAGATGATATAATGCAAAACTTGTTGCATACGCTGTCTGTATACAAAAATAAATAAACATGATGAGAAAGGGAAATATAATAAATTATTTGATATTAATTTAAATCGTACCGTATCAATAGCTGCCATTAGGATATCGACCATCATGCCAACTATATCCTTCAGATCTATGTTGGGCTGTCGTTGAAATGATCCCAGAAGTGATTTGTCCGAAATATCTATTTCGTGTTCAAAGTAGTGCGTTTTCTTTAAAACTATTTCTTTTGCTACCCTGAATGCAAATAAAGTAAACTACACTTAAACGTCAACATATACTAAAAAATTATGATTGGTTGGAGACTTTTATTTTTTTTTATTTCAACTCCAAATTTGTTACTTTTACGATCATCCCGTGAAAACCACGCAGCACGGACCTGGGTTCGATTTCCAGCGCTGGTCTATTTTTCTGGTTATTCTGTGTATCAATAATATCTCAATTTATATTTTCGATATTTAATTATGTCTAGCGAGCAATTCTTTTTTTTATTATTTTGTTCTATTTACCCCTCATAAATGGGTCCGCTTTTAAAAATGTATTTATTTACGTAAGGGAATGTCTATTTATAAAATATTTAAATTCAGTCAGCGCAGTAGTTTCGGAGTAATTTAGCTGTGATAGACCGACAGACACGAAAGTGTTTAGTTTTTTCCGATTGAGGTATGGAATCTTAAGGGAATTAAAATCGCTATGCGAAATATTATGAGTAAAATTAGTTAGACCAATAGTATGTACGTACCTACCGCAATAATGTTAATCACAAAAATTACATACTTTTCTAAATATTCTTGCGATTCTGCTAGTTTTCTATAAAGAGGGGTTTTGAAGAACCTCCAAAGAACACCTTTGTCCAATTTCATTATTCCACAGTTCGAGCCGAAAGCAGCTGCTATCGCTTTGCTGCTACGAGAATTGACATCTTGTTCTTCACTGGAAAAACTATTGAAGCGCTCGTTGAATGCCACCTTTCCTATAACTGCAAACAATTTTGATGGTCAAGTAGAGTAGGTTAGTAGTAGAGAGGCAGGCTATGCTCAGCAGCGAGTAGTATATCTGCCAGCGATAATATTTACATCTTTAGTTGTGTGTAACTGACTATAAAGTTTAATAAGTCTGTAAAAGTAAATAAATAATTTGAACCAGCTAGAACCGCTTAAATTAATTCTAACATCGTATTTTCACAACTTTGAAGAGTGTATTTTCAACCGACTTCAAAAAAAGAGGAAGTTCCCAATTCGACTGTAGGTATGTTTTTCAAAACTCTGAGAAGAGGTTTTGACCGATTCAAATGAACCTTTTAAGCATGTACCTAAGTGCAACTACCATGAATTACCTTCCAAGTTTAGTCGGCTCAGATAACTTAAGAAATCTTCATGTTCCGTCACTTTACTAGTTCTTGTCCATTGCACGAAATCTCTGACTACTTTGTCCGTAGACTCGATGTGCCCCTTGACGCTTTGAGGACTCGTGAAATTCTTTTGGAATGTACTTCTAAGCCTCCACCATTCTGGACCGTTTCTGAAACGTTATGTTTAAATATTCGTGAAGCTAATGGGGAATATAAAACCAGCATCATAAGCTACACTTTTTGTTGACTATACTTTGTGGGCAACCACTACGAGACTACCCTATATAAGTATGTTTAAAACAGACTCCTGAAAGTTTTTATTAGCAAAGTTGCAAGTGTTGCGGCGTATCTGCAACAAGCGCTAAGTGTAAACGTATAAAAATTAGGTTGTAAACTATGACGAAAGTTGAAATTTTATCATGTTTGATACGCATCATTTTCAAAAGGGCTCAATATCAAACTTCATAGTTCAGGAGCGATCTTGCCTTTGTTAGCACCACATACAAAAAAAACTTTCAGCCTATACTATGACGAAGATCTGCCTCGACTGTCATCCTATCTACATAGATACAGTACCAAATCTAGTTAACTCCATCCACTAGAAGTGAATGAAATGTGACTTATACTCGTAAGACTTGACTTTAACAAACACTACAAGTAGATAAAATAAGAGCTTGTAAAAACATAGTATGTAGTTAGACTTATAATAAGCAGCTCGTGGGGCAAGTTGACTTATACCAATATTATGCACCACGTGCCTACAGTACACTACGCCAACACCCGAACTCATTTCCATAGCAAATTTTGAATTCTGGTTGATTGACTCTTACGTGGAAAGCAATCCTCCAGTGTTATACACCTCGGGTTTCCCGAGTCTGTAGTGTAACATGGCCACGTGACTCCTCCTGGCCGGATACCGGTCATCCTGCCGGAACACCGCCTCTATATCCTCAGGGTCGTATACGTGCACCAGCCTCACGCCAGGAGTCTCCCTAACAAGATCACCATAGCGACGCCAATTCAGCCAAGCGTTCTTGTCTAGCGTCTCCGCGTTGTAATCACCTAAAAATACTACGATGTAATTAATCCATAATTAATTAATCACAATACAATCTAAAAGTCAGCAGTATTTTTATTTTATAACCGTAAACTTGCCGCCTCCCGGGCTACGGTAGGTACCATTTCGATAAACCCAAAGTTCACAAGTATGCAATATTTGAATACCTAAAGTAGGTATCTAATGCACCTATGCGCATGATATCATAATGCTAAGCTGTTAGCTATCGCCCCTTGTAGCAGCAATACATCTAGCCCAAACCAGTGCCAAAGAATTTCGAAAATTACAAAATTACATGTTCATTAAAAATTAAAGTTAAAATTTTTTTTTTTTTCAAGCTACTTAATAGATTTTAAGAATTCGAAAACTGTATTAAATAGACTAATTTAATATATGCCACTTTTTACTAAGTACGGGAAAATGCAATATCCTTCGGGACACAGACAAAGTTACCGAAAATTAAAAGTATGTACTACGATCTAACACAAACAATAAAATTATAATGCTAGTTGTTTTTAGCTTACCTATTAAAGGCAAATACTTATGAAGCGTTCCAATAAATGGGTAACTCTTGGGACCCGGAATATCTTCGAATTTTTTGAATTCAGTAACATGACTTTGAACGTTTTGGCTATCAGCCGTTGAGCCCAACGTCGAATGTAGTACAGAAGAACGCACTAGTCTAAACACATTTACTTTAGATGCATTATACATTGTTATACTTGCACTTTCTTTTGTAGTAGGTATGTCCACAAACAAAACGATAAGCAAGCAGTAAACACAACAGTCAAGGTGCTACTGAGGCTATTATTACCAAGTAGGTACCTACCATGCCTCGGTTCGAAATAAGATGCGCATAGCAAATAAAGAACAAAAAACTTGCTCCGCACTTTATTAAAATACAAGTAGGTAGGTGAGGTAAGGTTACCTGTGCATCAAATTGACCCGATAAAATAAAAGTAAAATTGAAAAATGAAGACGCAAATAATAATTAAAAACATTCACACAAAATTAAGATATGTACTTACACACAAGCAAACATTGCAAGACCGCTTGAACGGTCGAGGGTTAAAAAATTAAATCGTGCTTAAATACATTTTGACCCTTGGCCCTGGGTTAGTTGCTAACTGGGGTTATATTTAGATTCATTCACGATGACGCGTGCCGTGGTTCTTATTACAATGTCATTAATAGCTAATATTGATAAAATTGCGCGTCTTCGTGGATGGTACTAGGTAACTCTTATTAACTTAACTCTGGTCCAAGCAAGCCCGCCTAAGGCAGCGGTTGGAAAAATGCCTGTTCCCGGCCCTTCTCTCCTCCTCAGTCAGTGTAATGTGGTGGTGGTAAATGGGTTTGTGTGATTTGTGTGTGTTCTTACTGTGTGTAGGTGGAGGAACTGCATGAACACGCAATATCTTGCAGCATAAACAAGTGTTTATCATAAAATAACTAAGTATTAGTTATCTTAAGATCACGGGTGAGCAAAGAAATTCTTTTAGTTCATTAATGGATATTAATCCTTTGATTTTTCGTAACACACGGGATTCGGCGGAAATCATTTGGGTAGTATTGTGCAAATAAAATCCAATTAACATCATCATCATTATTTGAGATAGACGAGTTTCTTTTGTCTGGTTTTGTGTTGTGCTTGTTTTCATTATTGTTATTATTTTATCTAAATTATATTACTTTCTGTTTGTTTCTTTTTATTAGAATTTGTCGCCTTCCGTGAAGTCGCCAAGCGGTCACAGCGGAAGACCAGCGTTGGCTTCTACGGCCAGCACTATGCTGAGCTGAGACCGTTTCGCGATTTCACAATACTGTCATTTCTTTATAATTGTCATCGAAATAGTAAGTACTCTGGAATGAACACTCCAAAAACAGACGAGCAAAAACCGACCTAAAAGACATTAGCATAAGAACTAATGGGCTCCGGTCCGGGTGAAATAGCAAGCACGGAGTCAGTGTGTCCCTCTCTAACTATTGCCAGGAAATAAATAATAAATAATTAGTAAAATTTAGTTTCGTGAGCGTTGGCTTTTAAAAATATTGAATAAAATGTATACATTTATAATAAGCAATAATTACACGATTTAATATTTTTTTAATGAAATAAGCTTTAGATCTTTTTACACGAGCTAATTTTAACTTGATGGTAGGTTTTATTAATTTCTCAATGGCCACACCAAACAGTAAGATAGCGCCTTCGTTATTGAGACTAGGGTGACCATCTTTTCATGATGTATTCAAATGGCTAATATGTAATAATTCTTACAATATAATATTTTATACCCATCATACGTATTGTGTAATACGAATGATACATACATGCATAAAATGATAATTCTACTACATTATATTATATTATATTATTATTATAAATAAATTTTTAAAATTTCCAGGAGAATTTGGAAAAATCCCGAAAATTTCAATTATAACTACCAGATCGATTTAGTTTACGCGTGCGAAGACGCTGGTAAAAGTTAATAAATAATAAATAAGTAAATAATAGTGTAATATATATAAATATATTGTCACTTAGTCTTCATTCATTTATTAACCTAAATGATAGAGCATCTAATATCGGACGTTTTTTGCAGTATCGGTATTTTTTCAATACCGAAAATTCAAATACCGATATTCCGGTATTTTGGTATTTTTTCGATATTCGTATTACTAAAGTAAAATGAATGAGTTTCGCAGTTCCAAAACCTTTCCGGTTACGACAATCTTAAGTACGAGTAGGTAGCTAAGATTATTTCAAAAATGTCTAAGATTATATTAATGAAATAAGTATTAATGCATTTGTGACTTGCGACGTTTGAGTGTTGCAACTCTATTTAATAACAAAATAATTGGTATTTAGAGATCAATATCGAAATACCGGTATTATACAATGTCAATACCGGTTTTGCCAATATCATAAGTTTTACCTATAGAAGAGTGAATACTTATGTTACTAGCACCGACGTACAAACCTAAAATTTATTTGCTTTAGTCTCTACCAGCCGTATCATCAGGACTTGGTATACAAGTAATAAAAATTCTGGTTATTGTTACTTAGTATATTTTTCTGACAAAGAAGTACTAGGAGGAAGGAATGTCTCATTAATTTCATAAAATTATGGTCATACTAATAGAGTGAGATAAAATAACCCTGTGGTAGCTATCTCTATCGGCAAAATGTCGGACCGTGATTCCTGCACAGTGCACATTCCAGGTACTTACTATTTCGATGATAATTGTTTATTTTGTGTATTTATTTATGTAATTTGTGAAATGTGAATAAACATTTTTCTATTCTATTCTATTCTACGAGTAAAAAAGATAGAGGATATTATTATGGTTAAAACAATAACTGTACCTAAGCTGAGAAATTTTTAGAAGTCGATTGAAATGGCTGTATTCTTTGAAAACTTTAGACATTCATCTTTTGCACGACTACTTTTTAAATTTATTGGCTAAAAGTTTCCCTACCACATAAAGGTTGAAAGAAAACTGATACTGACACTGACAGTGACATTGACAACTTAATATCTTAATAATCAACAAACTTGCGTATGAATGCAATACACTGTACTTTTTGTGATAATTTCCAGTTTTTCTAACTAAATTATTACTTAAAACTTTATGAAGACTGTGTAGTTTCAATTGTTAATTCTTAATAAGCGTTTTATTCAGTAATGAAACGTATCATAGCTCTTGTTAGATCAGTTGTTAAGTTCCACATTTTGTTATCAAGTTTACTTTAATAAATACTTAAACTTCATTTAAGATGATAAACCTAAAGCGAACTGTACTTAGATGCATACATCCTAAGAATTTACTTCGAAGGAATGTTTATCTGTATAGTAATCTAAGAAGGAATATCGCTGGAAGTGCTATTCTCGGAATCGAAACATCTTGTGATGACACTGGTTGTGCAATAATAAACCATGATGGTAAACTTTTGTCTGAGTCTTTACATTCGCAAAACCTCATGCATCTTCGGAACGGAGGCATTATACCAGATGTTGCACAAGACCTACATAAGAAGTACATTGAACCTGTGATAAATGAAACTTTACAGAAGGCTCATCTTGCTCCAAATGATATATCAGCAATAGCTGTGACTCTTAAACCTGGTCTAGCGTTAAGTCTAGTTGTTGGGATGAAATATGCAAAATATTTGGCCAGGCTACATAAAAAACCAATAATCCCTATTCACCACATGGAAGCACATGCTCTGGCAGCAAGGATGCATCACACTATACCTTTCCCATTTCTATGCTTGTTGATATCTGGTGGTCACTGTCTACTTGCAGTTGTACAAGATGTTAATAAATTTCAGTTACTTGGACAAAGTATGGACATAGCACCTGGTGAAGTATTTGACAAGGTTGCAAGGAGAATGAAATTAAGAAATTTACCAGAATATTCTGAGATATGTGGCGGGCAAGCTATTGAGTTAGCCGCAGCAAAAGCTACAAACCCACATGTATTCAAACTACCTCTCGCACTTGCTGAGTACAGGGACTGCAATTTTAGCTTTAATGGGTTGAAGACATCAGTCACATCGCAATTATTAAAAAAAGAAAAGGAACACAATATTGTCGGTGATAAACTAATACCTGAACTAAATGACTTGTGTGCCGCATTATTGATGGGTGTTTCAAGACATCTGGTTCATAGAACACAGCGAGCCATGGAGTTTTGTCATCTAAACAACCTCATACCTAAAGATAATAAACAACTAGTTGTATCTGGTGGAGTGGCTTGTAATAATTATATATTCAATTCACTATCTTATCTTTGCAGTGAATTTGATTACAAAATTTATAGGCCTTTGCCCAAATTGTGTACTGACAATGGGGTCATGATCGCATGGAATGGCTTAGAAAAGTGGAGAAAAGGCCTGGATATTCATACAGATCTTAATAAATTAGATATTGAAGCATCTAGTCCCTTAGGATCAAGTTTGATAGATGATGTTATTAATGCTAAAATACCTACAAAGCTATTAAAAATAAAAATAAAGTTACAATAAGCCTGCCTATTTTAATACTGGTTTATTAATCCCACACTAGAAGCAAAAGACTTAATTCCCTTCATGTATGTAAATATTTCGACAAATATAGTAAGTAGTAGTCTGCTGTCTATAAGACATTTTTCAAGTAACGCGCCGCGGACTGTATAAACTGTATTAGGCAGGCACTACGGTTTTGACCATTTACAAGGCAGTATGGAGTAAGATTCCTTAAGCTTTCAAAGTAGGAATAAATAAAAATAAAAGTCACACGGTCGGTTTGACGTTTTCTTTTCACCACTTTGCAGTGTTGCCAATTTAGTGACATTCCGCTAGAAATGACGACTTTTGCTTAAAGGCACATGCAAGTCGCTCGACGGGGTGACACTTTCCCGGCCCGGATAACACCGACATGGAAATACCGGCCCTGTTTTTGTGTACACGCCCTCATCGAAATAACGTAGTACTTACTATTTCGATGACACGCCCATAGAAACTGACAGGAGCTTCTACGAGTATGGGCGTGTACACGAAAAACAGGGTTGGTATTATTCGGGCCGAGAAAAAGTGTCACCCGCTCGACGCTCGGTTTGTGTCAAATCTGGTTATGTGACACATAAGGTGAAATTTAGGATGTAACACAAAATTAGTGTTCCGTGCTCAGTTAATGCTGCAATATAATGCATTAAATTTTTTGTTTTTTTTATTCAACTGGATGGCAAACAAGCAAGTGGGTCTCCTGATGGTAAGAGATCACCACCGCTCATAAACATCTGCAATACCACTGGCCAACCTAGAGGCCTACCTAAGATGGAATACCTCAAGTGCCAGTAATTTCACCGGCCATCTTACTCTCCACGCCGAAACACAACAGTGCAAGCACTGCTACTTCACGGCAGGATTAGAGAGCTAGATAGTGGTAGCAATCCGGGCGAACCTTGCACAAAGTCCTACCACCTGCAAAAAGTTGCAATTAGTCTAATTGAATTTCCGGTTTCCATAAATTATTCATGATTTTGTATTTCAACAATGTATAGAAACCACATTTTTTTCAAACTTATTTCAACAAAAGAGCATTTGCACTATATTACCCAGCATTAACTGAGCATGAAAGAAAAAAGGAAGAAAGAAAAAAGACATTTATACACATTCAAAAAAACACAAAAACACAATTATTTTTTTTAATAAGAATAAACAAAAAAATTAAAGAAAACAAAAAAACAAACATAAAAATACATAAGTACATGATCACGAACACGACGAGCATGAAACACTAATTTTCTATTACGTCCTAAATTTCACCCTGTGTAGCGATAAAGGCTGCAAATGTTGAGCTTTAAAAAAACTCCAATTTCGGCAAAAATCTTGCAGAAGGGCTACTCCGAAACACAAAATTCGAAGTTCGTGTCGTGCGATCCCTCTCGCTCTCGTATTAAATAGTATACTTAAGTGTCAGAGGAACCGCGTGAATTCGGATATCTTCTAATTTTTGTTTTAATTTTCGTATCCCAACTTTTCAGACCACCAGTAGCCTTTTGTGCCTTTCCCAGACAAAATCCTGAGTCCGCTCGCTCCTGGTGGAATTAATTTTAGCGACTTTTGATTTTGTTTGAGTCTATAGACTCGAGTTTCTAGAAGTCGGCAGCGGCAACACTGCCACTGACATGTTGATGACTGACAGCGTGCGTGCGTGCGACGGAGTAGATCGAATGCTTCAAAGTACATTGCACTAAAAATTAAGGATTGCATTATAAATAACATTACAAACCTTAGCTGTTGCCAAATTATGTCTATGAGCGTAACCTTAACAGCGTAATAGTCTATAGTGCAATAAGTATTCACTAAAATATTGAAACAATCGCTTAAAATGGAGATTCTAGAAAGAATTTACCGTAACATTCGAGGCCATATCTCCAGCATGCCGGCTACAGTACCGAAGGCAGTAGATTTTGTTAATAAGTCTGTAAACAAAGTAAAAATACCGCCTTTCACAAGAGACAATGTGTTGTACTACTACATACCTCTACAAGGTCTAGCTAGTTACACAACCCTTTCTGTGTCTGTGATGAATCCTCATTTGATGGTCAGGTAAGGCTGATACTTATGTCGTCTTATTTATCAAAATGTTTACGATGTCATGGAGTTCTATTGTTGCTAATGTTTTTAATTTTTAGATTGTTTCCGAGACGAGATGTAACTGATGTGTTGTTCTTATCTGCGGGCTGCGGAGCAGGGCTATGGCTCTGGGCGCGGCCCCACATGGCGGCCGCGGTGCCAGCCCGGCGATTCTCGTGGGCATTCCTTGGTGGTTGTCTCTGGCCACTCGGCTCCATATTCTTGTGGGCTATTCTAAGAAGTTCGATTGGTCAAAGGCCAGTAATAGGCACAATCCTCGGCGTAACGACAGGAGCAATGCTAACTAACATTGCATTGGATTACTTCCACTATGTAGAGCTCATGTTCTGCGGGGAAGTGCATCTCCCAGAAGAAATTTACAGTCCCAATAGTGATGATGAAAAATATGATATTGATATCTAATTGGAGACTTAAGTCAGTGTATATGTAAATGATGTAAATAGTGTGCTTGTGTGTTTGTGCTCCACTAATAAGTAAGTTTACCAATAATCATACATTTTAAGTGTGATTTGGTTGGTACAGTGTTGTATTTAAAGATTCTTGTTTTGTTCCTAGTTTCGTAAAAGTACTTGTGATTAGCTGTTATTACAACACTTCTAGTCTTTACACTGTAAAGGACAGGGGATAATAAAATTGCTTCAAGCTATTTGACTTTCACTTAGCAAGCTGTAGTGATTAATATGCATATTTAATTTAATGAACACAGCATGAGATGGATCATATTTTGTCATCAGTCTACAAAGTTATATGTTTACCTTGTTATTGCACAATTTTGCTATCAATTAAGGATTGTCGATGGAAGCTTCAAATAAATTATTACTTGGTGAAACATCTTTCACTTCCTAATCCTGTTAATATAATAAAAACACCACTCATAGAATAGAGTCAATCAGATTCAGTATAGGTTCAAAATTACTTTCTACACTACTGCACTACTAGTAGTAAACAATACTAGTGTAGTATCTTGTAAATGGAAGTAGGCAATATACCAAGATAAAAGATGGATGCCACAAACAGTTTTAGTCCTACTGGAAAAGGACAATGAGAATGACAAAAGAAAAGATGCAAATATAGCTGGAAATAGTATTGTATTTTATTGTAATTTTTTTTTTGTAATTTTATATATGTTTTCTGTATCATCAATATTCCTGGTGTACAATAAAGAGTTTTTGTATTGTATTGCAAATGTGTCGATCAACTTTTTCTTGTTTGTTATTCTGTCCTGTTGTCCAAGAGACAACAGTGACAGTTTCTTAAAAAAACTAATATATGCTACTAATATGCTTAGGAGATTATCCATTAAATAATGAGCTTGTAACTACGACAAAAATGTACACTATGAATTATAACCACAGAAACTCATGGTTTTAAAGAGTTGTCCAGGGGATGTAACCATGGCAATGCGGTATAGGGAAAAGTTGATTGACCCAAACTTATCATGTTATATTGTACTTATTAGTTGGGTATGCATACAAATTTGTATTTGTTAGAATATCCCGAAGCTCAGTTTGCCTCTTGGCATAGGCCTCCCCTAACATTTTCAATTGAGATCTGTCATGCGCTACTGTCTTCCAATCTTGTTTGTTGGCGACCTCTTCTTCTCTTACCATCTCTGGGATACCAGTCAGTAAGAATTTTGCACCATTTCTCCTGTGGATCACATATCATGTGACCTGTCCATCTCCACTTTTGTTGGTCTATCCGGGTTATTATGTCAACAACTTTGGTTTTATTTCTTACTAGCTTTTGCCCGCGGCTCCGCCCGCGTGGTATTCGGTTATCGCGCGCTGTTCCCTCGGGATCTGTGCATTTTTCCGGGATAAAAAGTAGCCTATGTCACTCTCGGGCCCATAAACTATCTCCATGCCAAAAATCACGTCGATACGTCGCTCCGTTACCTACGGCGTGAAAGACGGACAAACATACAAACACACTTTGACATTTATAATATTAGTATGAATATGGATAGTATATTAAATGCCTAAATGCCAAGTTTCATAGTTTTATCTTCAACAGCGACGAACTTCCACAATATAAACTTTCACCCCCTATTTTAACCCCTTAAAGCCTCTTTTTCGCGATAAAAGATAGCCTATGTTCTTTCCCAAGGTCTATTCTATCTCTGTACCAAATTTCATCCAAATCGGTTCAGCGGTTTTGGCGTGAAAGCGTAACAGACAGACAGACAGACAGAGTTACTTTCGCATTTATAATATTAGTATGGATTATGCTACACCTCACCTGTCCTGTGTCCTTATTTCCTTTCAAACTTCTTTTCATGACTCTGGCAGCCTTGCAACTTTTCTCTGTGGTGTTTAGTGGGTGCCTATGTTTTGCATCCATAGTATACATGTATGGAAGACTTTCCTTGGATGGATAAATAAAACTACAACAAAAGTCTGCTTTAAGATTAAAGTACATTTAATGAAACATTAGAGATTTTTAATGTATTTTTAAGTTGGAATGTTGAATTAGACAAAATCATGCCATATACGCTGCCTCGTGAGAACTCATTTACTGTAGACTTGACTTAGTAAAACAATAGTAGTGCAGTAGACAATAACAAACACAAAAGAATCAAAAACACCACAGAAAAATAAAACAATTGTAGTTTTTATTATACAATATATTTTGTGAATAATAATGGAAAAAAATTACAGACAGTTAATTGTTCTGAGGAGGTTTAGACCATTCCACATTCAGGATAAGATGATCATAACCGTGACCATTGAGGGTTTGGATTGCCTTTGCAGCATCAGCACGGAACTTGAAGTGGACATAAGCAAATCCTTTGCAGTGACCAGTACTCTGCAACAAAAATAGTATTGAAATTCTTCTGTAGCAACTGTATTAGTCTTACTGCTTGTTTACTAGTCTTTATTGCAGGGTTTCCCAACCTTTATTGCGCCAAGCCTCAAGCAAAAATATTTTCATGCGTCGAGTAATTTGGGAGCTGGTAATTTACACATGCCTAGATTTTTTTTCGGAAATGCAAAAGTACCTATTACGCCCCCCCCCCCCCTGACATTTCTCTACGCCCCCCCTAGGAGGGTGTGCTCCCTTGGTTGGGAAGTCCTGCTTTAGTGACATTGGTAAATAATAATGGTCAAAACCAGGGAAGGAACTGAATGCAAACCTATCCTAGACATTGAGTCAAGTAAGATACCGCACTGAACTCAGGTGAGATGATGGAAAACAAGTGTAATTACTTATATATTAATAATATTTTTAATAAAAAAAAAATTAATGACTGTACTTGCATTTTGGTACAGTCACTATCGTTAATTTGGCACCCACTTAAAAACGAATATCTGTCATTTTGTATGACAATACAAACAACTTTTTCACAATATGGGTCCCATTCCCAAATTTTGTTTACCAAAATTTCAAGCCCATCCTGTAAAATTTTATTCGCAATAAGGTAAACGTAAGAGTGCTCATCACTGGCCCAGTAGTTGACATTTTTAAACTTATTTCCTTCCTTATTTCTTTAGGAATGGAGATGACAGCAGGGTGTCGTCAATTGGGCATTAGCGTGTCGAGCACTCGGACGTTTACCTTATTTGATTACAGACATATGCAGGCAATAAGTAACATAAAACTAAATAAAAGCTCAAAACACACCTTTTCCTTGGCAAGATACAATTTCTGCACAGGGCCAAACACCTTCACCAAGTCTTCAAGATCGGCTTCAACAGCGAAGTTACTGAGGTTGGAAATACGGATAGCGGCGATGTCGTCCCGGCGAGCGTCCGGCATCCCGCGACCGGTGCCGCGGCCTGCACCGCCCTCGCGCAAATACGGAGCCACATACTTGTTGGTTGTGGTTGATTTGGGATCTGGAATTGGAATTACATTCATTTGAAAATAGTTTTTTTGTGTATAATCAATTTTTTTTTTCACATGGCAACCCCAAATTTATTTGATGATTTCTCCAATGTTGAGGGTGAAGAAAACAATAAGTATCAGTTTTTATTCAGATATTGTAGTCAGAAATTGTTCAATAAGTGTAAGTAAGTGTGCTGCAATCTGAAAGTTTGGGAGCCCCTGGCTTAACCTAAAAATTACACCCCCCCATAGTGGACATTAAGAACAGACCCCAACTGGGTTATAAAATAGGTTCAGATAGAGGTAAACAATAACTCTTGAACACGTATTTTTAAGTACTTAGCAAATATAATTAGGTGGGATCCCTCAAAAATAATGAATGTCATGACATTTTAATTGCTTTAGAGTGTAAGATCAAAATTTTAAGTACAGAAATGCACAAGCATATAAAATTTTGAGCTTCATTGATTCCACAGCAAATTCGCTATGAAAGTTAGATGAAAATAAGGAATACTATAAGGTTTTCGTTTTATTTTGAGTTATGAAACCCTAAACTTGTGAAAATTACGTACCTGAGGCTTTAGCTGCCTCTCCAGGCTTGCTTTGTGCCATCTGAGTATGTTTGAAGGGACAACTCAAAGTCCAGTGCTCTCCTTGGCAAGTACGACACTTAAAGATGACACTGCTAGTCTGGGGCTGTAAAACGTAAATGGAATATAGCATAAATTAAACCAAATTAATCAAAACTATTAATTACAATTATAAGGCGCATTTGATCCAATTTATCCCTGAAAAAAAAACTTGTCTCACCATCCTAGATTCATAACTAGGGTTTGCAATTCGAATATTCGAATATTCATATTATTCGAATATCCGACAGAAATGAAATTCGAATTTAGCAGTGTTGATTATTCGAATAAAACGGATATTTTGAATAGTCAAAAATAAGAATTAAATAATTCTGTATAGTCTTTAATAAAACGATAGAGTCGTACTTTTACATACATTAAGTACAGAAACGTTCATAATTGAACTCCCAAAACGTTTCGTATAAAAACTCAAGACGGCAAACTTATGACATCGATATATATCGACATTGAATTAAGTATTGCTTGTTAGTTGTCACTTTGATTTTCTTTTTTCATTGAGTTTATATTGTTGGACTACTTTACTTTTAAATGAGTGTATCATCATCATCATCATCAGCCAACAGCAGTCCACTGCTCGACATAGGCCTCTTCCATGGCGCGCCACAACACTGTCTTTAGTCACTTGCATCTACCCGCCGCCAGCGACCCTCTTAAGGTCTTCCGTGCCTCAGGACTCCCTGCACTAAGTTTTGCCGTCTGTGGTTTCCATTTGAGGACTCCTCTGCTCCAACGAATCAGGCCTGCGACAGACGTGGCCAACCCAACGCCACTTCAGAGAACTAATTATTTGAGAAACGTCGGTGACTTTCGTTCTTTGTCGGATAATGTGATTTCGGATTTTATCCTTCAAAGAAACCCCTAGCGTTGCTATCTCCATAACTCGCTGAACGACCTTGAATTTGTGGATTAGCCCCAAAGTCTTGGTCCACGTTTGGCTCCACAGGTCAAAACTGGTAGGACACGCTGGTTGATGACTTTCGTTTTTAGGCACTGAGGGATGTCTGACGACAAGATATCCCGAAGTTTCCTGAAACAGCCTAGCCCAACTGTATTCATCTATTAGCCTCCTCAAAGTTGTTTGTACTGAGTTGTATAGTCTCACCAAGATATACATACTCAGACACAATTTCGAGTGGAGACACAACACTGACAGGAGGCACGACACAGGGGTTGATTATCTTCTCTGACTTCTGTATAATCTGCCTCACTGTGTGTATGTGGTCTATGGTACTGTAACCTTTACGAAACCCAGCCTGCTCCGGGGGCCGAAAGTCGTCGAATTTTACCGCAAGTCGATTCGTGATCACCCTGGCGAACAGTTTGTGGCTCAGAAGTGATATTGATTCAACAGTACCACTATGCTTCTGTTCCAAGCCTCCGGTGTAGTGCATTTGTGAGTGACGGAATTGGAAAGCCTCTTAAGCTGTCTGAGTGCAGGTAAGCCACCAGCATTGAGAAGCTCTGCATTAATACCGTCTTCACCCGGACCTTTCTTATTTTTAAGCTGCCCTAGGCCATTCATAATCACGCTCATTTCGACGTCCGGGATATCTTTAGTATAGTGGTGAGTTAGTGAGGCTTTGATGTTATTTGGATCGAGAAGTAGCATGAGAAGCATACAGTTGTCCGTAAAAACTCTCAATCTCGGTGAGGATTTCTGGCTTAGTGGAGACAGTTTGGCCATTTGAATTTTTTACTTTCGTTAGGTTGCTTCTTCCAAGTTGCTGGATAAAGACTTTTGATATCCGGTTGCGCTCTATTACCTCCATAATAGAGTGGGTATTGGAACTACGGGAGATCTCGCCTTATCAGCTTTCCCACCTTCTTGCAGAGCATTATTTAATTTAATTTCACAAAATATTCATATTATCTGAAAAATTCGAATAATTCGAATATCGAAATCAAACTATTCATTTTATTCGAATATAAAAAAAGGTTCGAATATTGCAAACCCTATTCATAACTGCTAGTTGAGGTGCTTAATGGTCAGTTATTCACATTCAATAGTTTTACTATTGATGCCATGATCAATGTTTTATTTGTGACTTTTTCATTAATAAAAAAAATGTTTTTGTACAGCACCATGTACCTAATTCCTTCAGATGTATGGAGTAAAAAGAATCCATGGGAATCATTAAGCATGAATTATGCTAAAGTTTGCACAATGTTCATTGATTCCTTCAAACCATCACATGTTATTAGGCAAGTGTGTTCAAATCTTGGTCTACATCATCACTTACTATGGCCTGATTGTGGACATGCAAGCCTATTTCGGTGTAAAAAAATGTTTACCTTGAGGCCATCAAGTTGGCCATCATCAGGTCGCTGGCTCTCCTCTTTGCTGGTAATAAACTGCATGTACACATCCTCAGCAACATTGGTAGTGGCTGGGTTTGGCCCAGGCTTGTCATTAGCAGAGTCTCCAAACTTGCTCCAAGTTTTACGCTTGGCAATGCTCTGAAACCAAACAAAGTGTTACTATACTCTACTGCACTCAGCTGTTTAATGAGATGTACTTTATGGAGATATGAACTTGGTTTGCTGTGCTTTAGTAATTACTTTTCAGTGAAACTGGGAGGAGTAAAAAATATTTTTTTAATTTTAAAAGGCATCCAACTGTTCACCAAGTTATTAACATGCCTCTTACCTATTACAGATACATAATAAGTATAAGTAATATCAGTACTTGAAATAATCATAATCTTTGTTTATTTACTATGCAGATATATAATTTAGTTAGTGTCACTCCTTTGTTGTTGAATGAATAATCATATCATAGCTGTACAGCTTTTTGCAAGGGATTAAAGTAGAACATTTAAATTTAAACTTAATAATCTGAATAACATACCTTAGACACAACACGTTTCTCAATTTTGTATGAGCGAACAATTTTGACTTTCTTGTTGTCATTATCATATTTGTATTCTGTAACAATCTTTAGTCCATTCTCTACAACTTCTGATGGAGGTGGCAGGGCTCCCTGGTCTATCTCAACCTCATCAGCCCATGAAGACTGGATTTCATCAACTACTCTCATCTAGAAATAACGCAAAAGAAACAATGTAAGCTGAAAATGTAATGATAAGCACAAAATATAGTAGATTACAAAGTACCTCCGATCTGTGTAATAATATTTAAATATTATTTTAATTGTTCTGTATGTTAGTGAAACAAGTTATAGTCAATAAATTGGCAATTTTTACTCAACTTTTGAGTCTAATAAAATGTAAAATTTTCCTTTTGTTATCAATTAAGTGTATCCACATGCAGTTTTTTATCAAGCCGAACCGATCGCATTTATCGAAGCGGATTCTACTTTTATATAGGGTATTGAGTAAAAGAATAAATGGATCTGTAGCATTACTTAGCACTACTTACAAACTACACTCCCAAGATTAACATAAAATATGACAATAATGCAACACGAGTGATGTTGGTTATAAAACACATAATTCAGGAAACAAAATACTTATGAAGATATGGAATACTTACGTTTTATTTGGAAGGTGTTCCCTGTCTGTGTATGTAAGAAAAATTCGAGTCCTATAGTAAAATTTTAGGGTTAAATTCCGTACAACTCATCAGGATCAGCAAAAAGGGAGGCTGAATGAAAATTTTGAGCGAATGAATAAAACAAAAGTCATTCAATTCCATAGACTTATAATACACTATAGACGGCGGCTCAGCGTGCCGCTGAAAGGGACAGGAGACAAGAGTACATGCATAATTAGGGTTACCCTCTCAAAAGTAATTTACCCCATGTCACATGCGATCTTTTTCTAAGTTTTCAATTTTTATAGACACTAATACAGGAAGGTACATATTTATAATTCAAGCTAAAGTTAACTAAGTAGATAAAAAGAAAATGATGAAATAATAGGCATTTCATGATTTAATATGTACATTTAAGAAGAAGTACCGTTTTTGGCCACTGTACCGTTTCATCTCAGCCTATATACGTCCCATTGCTGGGCACAGGCCTCCTCTCGGAATGAGAGGGCTTGGGCCATAGTTCCCACGCGGGCCCAGTGCGGATTGGGAACTTCACACTAACCATTGAATTGCTTCGCAGGTTTCCTCACGATGTTTTCCTTCACCGCAAAGCTCGTGGTAAATTGCGCACATGAATTTCGAAAAACTCAAAGGTGCGAGCCGGTATTTGAACCCACGACCCACAGCTTGAGAGGCGATAGGTCAAACCACTAGGCCACCACGGCTTTTGATTTGTTCGGGGTCAACTATAAACTCTGGTTTCCCTTCAAAACGAATAAATCTTTCGCCTTTTACTGCACCATTTATGGCCATTTATTGTTTAAATATACGTTTGAAATAAATGTAGTTATAAATCACTACAAACTTTATTCGTTTCAGAATTAACTTTTGAAAACTCACTAAAAATATTATTTTTATATGACTCCAAATGTCAACTGGCCAAAAACGGGCTTAAGGTGGCCAAAGCCGGTACTTTTGCCTATCAAAGAAACGTAACGATTAATTCGTAAATCGATATTTCACAGACTGAATTCTATAACGGATACCGATAAATGAATTCTTGGCACACACGGGCAAAAGGCTAGTAAACGATAAAAATAAAACATGCATATATACCATAACATATTTTTATTATATAAAAAATCGGTCAAGTGCGAGTGCGAACGACTCGCGCATGTAGGGTTCCGTACGATGCGGTCGTGTCGTTTTATTACAGAGTTCCTATGGCCAACGTCTAATTTCATCATCAGATCAGCTCTACGTCATAATAATATTGCATTGCCATCGGATTTATACACATGTCATCCTGCAGGTGGTAGGACCTTGTGCAAGGTCCGCCCGGATTGCTACCACCATCTTGCTCGCTAATCCTGCCGCGAAGCAGCAGTGCTTGCACTGTTGTGTTTCGGCAGAGTAAGACAGCCGGTGAAATTACTGGAACTTGAGGTATTCCAACTTAGGCCTCTAGGTTGGCAACGCATCTGCAATACCCCTGATGTTGTAGATGTTTATGGGCGGTGGTGATCTCTAACCACCAGGAGACCCACTTGCTCGTTTGCCTTCCAGTCAAATAAAAAAAAACATGCACGCAAAAATTTCAGCTAAATTGGTTGAAGATAGCCACTTCAAATTTAAGTTGAAATATTAATTCCACCCCAACAAACAACTAGTTACATTACTAGTTAATAAATAAAAACATGTCACCAAAATGTAAGCACTAGGAGTATTTTGAATAAATAATAATTTTTAATTCTCATCCTCTTTGGCTGTCGCCCTGTAGTAGGCTGAATAGCGCTTCAGACTTATGCCATGCTCGCGCCAGAAAAAAATTACAATTAAAAAAAAAAATAGCGCGGTAATTTCGGCCGACGCACGGCGTGTACTTATTATTATTAGTGAATTAATCATAACCTGATTTTAAATTTTGACCTTGTAAATAAATATTGTTACTTAGTATAAATTACAACGGACATTTTTTAGTGTAAAAAACATTAAACATAGCGGCTGTGAGTGCTTTATTGAAGTCGGATTTTGTGTAGTGTGTGTCGGAGGTTTGTGGATCATAAATTGTTATTTAGTCTTAATGCTGCACACAAAAATAAACCACGGCCTTAGAGATAATTATTATACTATCGAAGGTTTTATAAAATAGCGCTAATAAAATCACAAATTAATAAGTAGTTAAACATTAAAAACAACATAGGGTCACTCGCGTTGCCCCTAGCAACTGACGGCCGAATCTTAGGAGCCTAGCAACCAAAAACCGCTGAATGAAACACGTTTCTTGTATGAAGACCCCCCTTAATTTTTAACTTTATTTTATTTTTAGTATTTGTTGTTGTAGCGGCCACTGTAATACATAATCTGTGAAAATTTCAAGTGCCTAACTATTACGGCTCAAGAGATAGAGTCCTGTGACAGACGGACAGACAGACAGACAGCGGAGTCTCAGTAATAGGGTCCCGTTGGCACCCTTTGGGTACGGAACCCTAAAAAGCGCCACTGTGGTCGGTCCTGCGTCCCCCGCATCCAACGGATACTGTTATCGTTAAAGTCGGAGTGACGTAGTGGCTCTTATGTTCAAACACCCCCTGTCCCCTGGCTGCAATCCACTTTTGGTGTAAATTAGGATTTTCCGGGAAACTGTAATGGAATTAAAATGTTACTTAATACTTAAAAATATTTAATGATATTTATTAGATGCACAACAGAAAATAATACCCATAAATTGTGGGAAAACAAATATTGAAAATCTGGCAACACCGGACAAAATTTATTTGTAGGTTATGATTACGATTATTTTGTTTTTGATTACTTTATTGATCGTATTATGTACTTAATTTACTTTATTTTACTTGACATTCTTTAGAATACTATCTAGCACATAATAAAAAGGCCTAATAACTGTTAAAAACGTTTTATACTTACGAATGAAAAGATATGTCGGGCAGTTTCATTTCACTATCACTTTTACACCCTAAAATACTACACCGCACCATATTTTTCTTCAATATTGTTTAGAATATTGAACCACAAACTTTTTAAAGCAATATTGTGAATATTTTATCACGTTTATGAGTATTTTCCTAGCTTTTTTCTAAGAGCGCGAACAAAATCAGCTGAGCATCTGTCAAGTTTGTTTAGCAAACTACTTTGCTAAACAAACCTGACCTTGAAAAAACCGGCACGCGTGGCGAAACAAAAAATCGAATCATTGCATCTCATTTCTTTACACACATTTGGCGTAAGTTACTCTTTTTCTTGTGCGAATGCGACGGAAGCTATCAATTCGTCTAGGGATTCTCTGTCTACGTTCAATTCACACGCAGAGTCCACAGACTAGAGCACTAAAGGCGCGGCGACATGATAGTCGCTTGAGGCTCGTTTCCAGTGTCATTAAATCTGGTCACGTGACATACAGCGAGTAAGCTGAAAATTTTTAGCTTCATCGCTGAAAGAAAGCCTTAGTTTTGGCAAAAACACTGTTTTTTCTTTCTGCTTACTCGCTGTACGTTTATTCATTCAATTATTTATACGACTATTATTTATTATTTGACCACTGCTACGAGACTAAGTACAACAAAATGAGATTAAGAAATTAGCTTCCAAGCCCAAGCTCATTCCTGCAAGCAGCCATTTTATCGCTGCTGGTCAACGCGGCGACTTGATGTTACATTTTAGAGTCGCGGGAAATTCGAAATCACATTCAAAATGGGGTGACGTGACCAAATTTATACAAACGAGCGACTGCATGTGGCCGCACCTTAAGAGTGTCATTGAATGAATGAATGAAAAATTTAACGATGTTGCCAGCCTTTTTTTCCAGGATGATTTCAGTCACTGTTTTAAGCGCTGTTTTTGTTAGAATTAAGTGTCAAATCAAATCAAAGCGAATTGGTTGACGTCAACAAAATTAAAAATATTTACAAAAGTCAGAATAATAGAATTATTATTTAGTCTATGGCGTAAGCTTCTTTCTCGAAGGGAGTGTAGTGCTCTTCTCCGAATGATTTTATAAGTTAAATAAGTTTTTAAAAGGAGCTTTGCCTTCTATGCTGGTAAGTTAATCTCATTGTTTATGTAGAGATATTATTACCACAGTGGTGTTTTAAGTTACCCTATCAATGCATTATGTATGGCACACGTTTGCACAATCGATATACTATGACATTTGGGACAAACGAAGTTATCAGCAAAGTACTTTGTACATTTTGCAAGTTTATGTCCTATAATTAAATTAAAAAGACGCAGAGATTTAAACTGGACCATGCGTAGGATTTCTGTGAAGTTAATACTAAGCATTTCTCGGCTAGATAAGTGGTCACGATGATTTTGCAGCGCAAAACCATGACGAATGAACTTTACATGTTATTTCTTAAAACCTGTTTTGTGAAAGACATTTAACGTTACATAGAAGCTGAATTGATAGTTTCAATCTCGCGAATGACCTCTATTGTTGAAAGTTGCCTGTATTATTAGGTCCTTATTCATCTTATTAAGTAAATATTTACATGTGGCAAGAAGAAAATATGTACCCTATGCCATATGCAGGTTGAAATCTAAAAGATTAGTTATTAATCAATTTCTAATGTTTTTTTTTTTCAGATTTTGTAGCAGAAGGAAAAATGCTTCGCTTTCTCAGCCGCAGAGGGCGCTCATCGAGCCAGACCAAAAACAAACAAGGTCAGAAAACCCCAACAAACAAAAACTTGATACAATGTAAGGTTATGCTTTTGGATGATACAGATCTATCCATTAATTTATCAAAAAAAGCCAGTGCTGTAGACCTGTATGAGCAGGTGTTTTATTCTCTGGATTTAATAGAAAAAGACTACTTTGGACTACAATTTACAGATACAAATAATGTGAAACATTGGTTGGACCCCACTAAAACTATAAAGAAACAAGTTAAAATCGGTCCACCTTATACTTTAAGACTCAAAGTTAAGTTCTATTCTTCTGAGCCTAATAATTTAAGAGAAGAACTAACTAGGTATCAATTCTTTTTACAATTGAAGAAGGATATTCTAGAGAGTAAACTTGAGTGCCCTCATTCCACTGCTGTGGAACTGGCAGCACTTGCTCTGCAGTCAGAGCTGGGAGACTTCGATGAAGGCCTGCACACTCCTGCTACAGTGTCTGAATTCAGGTTTGTTCCAAGCCAAACAGAAGAGATGGAAATTGAGATATTAGAAGAGTATAAAAAATGCAAGGGCCTTACTCCAGCCCAAGCTGAAGTAAACTATCTAAACAAAGCTAAATGGTTGGAGATGTATGGGGTGGATATGCATATAGTCCTAGGGAAAGACAGTTGTGAGTATCATTTGGGCTTAACACCTACAGGGATTCTTGTCTTTGAGGGCCCACAAAAAATAGGTCTCTTTTTCTGGCCTAAGATAAGTAAACTAGATTTTAAGAAAAAGAAATTGACATTGGTTGTGGTTGAAGATGATGACCAAGGTCGAGAACAAGAGCATACCTTTGTATTTCGCTTACACAATGAAAAAGCTTGCAAGCACTTGTGGAAATGTGCAGTAGAGCACCATACTTTCTTCCGTTTAAGGGCACCTGTCAAAGGTCCATCAGCCAGACAAAATTTCTTCAGAATGGGATCTCGATTCCAGTATTCAGGGAAAACAGAATATCAAACAACCCAGCAAAATCGCGCTCGTCGCACTGTACAGTTTGAAAGGCGCCCAAGTCAACGCTTTGCTCGACGACAAAGCCATGTTCTTCGTGAAAGAGAGAAGCAAACCACTGTTAAACAAGAAACCCCTGCTTCAACTGAAGCAGGTGACGAAGTACCTAGCACATCCACTGAGCCTGCAAGTCTTATCCAAGATTCTAGTCTTGATACACTGTCGAGGAAAAACAGTGGAAAATCTCAAAGATCTTCAATTAATGATGGAGATTTGAAATTGGCTGAAGTTGGGGAATCTTCAGCCAAGAATCTCATGGATGAAGAAACACCAAAAGCAATTTTGGTTTCTAAAGAGGATTCTATAAGCAATAAAATATTATTTAAGATGGATAAACCTACTGTGGAGGAAAAGAAGAACAACCTTACAAATTTGGTTATAAATAAACCCACATGCAATTGTTCACCTGTATCAGAATCTAATCCATTAAATGATTTGTTGATGAGCTTGGTGAAGGAAAAGTTAAACAATGATGACTCTAAAAATGAAGCAAAAAGAGATCAGTTGGATTCAGCAGGCGACAAAGAGTTTAATAACCAGGCCAAATGCTATCTTTCATCAACAAAAGCTCTGCCACCAGGTCAGCTCAAGTGCAATAATATTTTGAAAGCTCGTGAAAATGAAGTGAAAATTGTTAATGAGACAACTAATATAAATCTGTCTGTACAATCTACACCATCCCCAAAAATTCTGAATGAGCCACTTATACAGCCACATTCTTCGAATCAAAACAATTCACAATATGTGTCCATAGTTGTAGTGGAGCCACCTCAGTTACAGGCTAAAGTAGCTTCCCCTAAACCAGCTGCAAGGAAGGAAGATGTAACTCCTAAGTCTCAGCCTATATCTTCTTTGTCACCATGGTTGGTGACATCTGAGCCAAGTTCTCCATCAGGTATTGGGGAGAAAGAAATAACAATCATCCATCGCAAGTCTGTGATAACAACACAGCTGTAAAGTAGGACTTATTGACTAGGGATGATCTAGACTCTAAACTAGGATATGATATGTATTATGTATATATTTTTAACAATAGTTATTATAATTTTGTGGGAATCTATTGATTTCCGTGGTTTTAAAGATGACAAGAGTATTTTTATTATTTTTGAAAAAGTATTACTACTGTGCCTTTTATAAATTAAATACTTTAAAGTTGTATTTAAAGCTGCCTAGCCTAATGTGTGTTCACTTCTTTCAAGTGTACTTACATTATATGTATCACTTAATTAAAAGTGACCTAGGAAGGAATATCATTTCGCTTTTTAAGTTTCGAAGGAAACCCAAAGTGAGATTGATTAAATAATATATTTGGGGTCTATTTTACAACTTTTAGCTCAATTTACATAATTTGTTTATCAAGCAATATTTACTTAAATCAACTTTCAAAATTTACTGAAGACTGAGCGATTGTATGAATTGTAATAGCAAAAATCATTCCTTTATGTAGCTACTTAATATTTCTAGTGTAATATCGTGATAATATTGTAATGGAACCGTCCTGTCTAATTATGTACTTACTAAACTAAGTATATTTTATATTTAACTAAAATAGCATTTAGTACAATTTTTGTCAGTATTAAAAAAGACGTCAAATTTCAAAATAGGGTGCCATAGCATGGTTAATTTATCTATCACCTATGCAATTTGCCTTCTTATAGTACCAGTATAATTTAATTAAGAATCCAATGGTTATAGTAATCCTTTAAATAGGCCTTAAAAATTAACTAGGTATATTTGAGTCTGTGTAAGATCGCCCTTGCGGCTACCTAATTTTCGACAGCCATCACATTCATAAATCATACATAACAGTTTCCATATTGTTAAGAAGAGGAATAATTTATAACATAAAGTATTATTATGTTATTATAGCATTAGTAGTAGCTTTGCTTTGGCAGACCGAAAGAGGCGTGATCATATCATATCTCGTTAATATGGACGCCAATGGTTTTAGCGGCGCTTAAGAACCCGCAAAATAAACCTACTGTTCACAGGGAGGAGTTGTACTTAAATTCGATACAATTTGACAGTGGTATCTTTAATAATACGGGTGCTGTGCGTTGTTGTCGATTAAGTAAAATGATGCGTCAAAAATACAAATTACTATTCATTCCAATGCCAACTATGCATTAGTATTTTTGTATCAAGGTGCTTGGGAACAATTATTATCTAATTTTAAGTTTGCCACATCTATTTTAAGTGAAATATAGTTATGTATGAAAATGAAATTAATATTTTAAAAACATAATCTGACTTTAATACTCTATTTCTGTCCTAGACTTAAGTTTTTACTGATATATTATCGTTATTATTAATCCAATAATAAATGTATTAAGTGTCGTTTGAATTATAATTACTATGAATCATAATCATATCATTTTACATGCAGGAAAAATATAATTTGCTTCATTCTATAAAACCGCATTTTTTATTACTTTACAACTTTGAAAGTTTTGACGCGGTGTGAAGGCTAAAACGCTTATTAAAAAATAGGGTTCCGTAGCCATTACGAAAAAGTTAAGTAATATTTTTCTAAGGATTTCGTATTTTGTACGAAATATTCCAAGTTAAACTATTAATAATTCTCAACCAATCTTAGCCGTTATAATTTTCCTTGTAAATTTGATATCCTATTTTCTTTAAGAGGAGAGGGATGTTAAACCATTGCAGTTGGTGTGTGGCAGGGCTTAGATATAAAATATAGAAAGTATCCGACACGGAGCTTTATTCACGTTGAAGCTTTGGTAGGTACAACACATGATGATTATGGTTCTTATACTTCGTTGTTGTTTCTTTAAAAAAATATGGCTCTGTCCATTGGAGGACAATTTTGCCAGTGTCTAGTAGGTTTTGCCTTTGTACGGTAAAAAATTGTAGAAAACTAGATATGAGAGGTAATGGTGGATCGTTCTTATACTTAACACGTAAAACGGAGACCGGACCGGACAGAGGTCAAGAGGTTCAGACAGAAGTGACAGATCAAAATCATATGTTACTTTACTTTATGTAAGAAAGCGAAACCGGTCATGCCATATCCTTCATGTCCAAATGTAAAGAATGATTAACATTTTCTTCATAAACGCCCCTTTAAAAAACACTAACGTTACGTGACGTTAGGACGTTATTGACATTGTCATCAATTGACAAACATTAGGATTGCAAATAATTATCCAAAATGAAGAAATCTACTGAAAAAATTTCCTCAGACTCTTCTTCGGAAGCTGAGGTTCAGTTTTCATTTAAACGTTATTTTATTAACAATCTGGACTCTTACCACGGGGAACAGATCTTGCGTGAAATGTCAAAGATTTTAGAAAAAAATGTGGTCCCAACTAGAGATACATCGATGACTGTTGTAGCAGAAGACGCGGAGCCGTTGCCGCCGCCCCCGCCTGAGCTACCCTACGAAATTATTGGTAACTCACTAACTCACACACTTGCGTAAAAATAAAACTAACAGTTTAGGTACATGAGACGCCCTTGCCCTTGGGTGGCCTTGCCAAATTGACCAAATACCCCAAATTATATCTATAACTAAGTTGACTGCATTTAAGACCTTAAGAGTTGTGCCCCTTAAATTTTTGATATCGGCTCTGCCCCTTGGGCTTTGATTGCCAATATTGTTACCACTTATCTACCTACCTTATGCTATATCAATGCTATAAATTCCTGACAGCGTAATGCAGCGATGTAGTTAGATGGTACCGTCTTGCATTATTTAATGCAATTATTTCACTACAGCAAATTTGAACAGCTGCAGTAGATTTGAATTTGTTTGTCAGCCTAATTTAGTTACCTAAACGGACAGGCAGTCACCGACCGTCTTTAATATTTCAAATATATATATATTTTCCATTTCTTGGGCAGGTACCGTTTCCGATCCTAAGATAAAGTCATTGGATAACGTGGCTGGAATTGTCCCGAGGACGGAGGTTTTGCCTGTCATGTTAACTTGCGGAACTGTGGTCCTAGACATAAGTTACGACAGAGAGGAACTAAGAATTGCCACAGAATATTTGAAACGTAAGATGTCTTTAAAGTTTAGACTTCCGTAAGAACTGATAATAGGTATAGCTCTCTCAAAGGCAAGATTTCGATTCTCACCAACATGACTGGACTATAGTCTGCGTTCGGGCTCCGAGGAATCATAAATAACAAATTAGCATTGATGTCGCTAAAATATAAGTTCAGAATATACAAGATGTCCTCTTGCATCAAGCTCAGCACTCGCATTGGACAAGTGAGGGAATGAAGCGCGGCGTACCTACACACTCCGCTTCCCCATTCCCCGAATCCTCGGAGCAAGCGCGTGAATTGGCTAGCCGGTGCTGCAAATGCATATTTATTTATGCGCGTTAAAAATTACTTACTACAAATTATAACAGAGGTAGGTACTGGGGAACTTTAGGATAACGGTTATAAGCGATGACGGCCAAGGGAAGCCAACGCAACGCTATAAGATACAACTAAATACCTATATATTATGTCATCTGATCTAAACAGTTAGTTACAAAAGTATTATCCTGTTAGAGAGTCACTTTTTGATTTTGCGTGGCCTTAAACTTGCCTTTCTGTTTACATTATTGCTTACGTACCACATTTCACCTACTATTTACCTGAAAGTCAATATTTTGAGCTTTTCCCGCCGATAAATACGCGTGACGAGAACTCCACAAATTTGGACAAGTTAGGTAAGTACCTACCTACCCATTAAAAGTAATTAACGTTTCCGGGGTTAGTCCTATTCCTATGAATCGTGTCACTTTTTAAGAGGTAGGAGTCATTGTTAATATTAGTTGGAAAGGAAAACACGGTATTAATCATACAAACAATAAAGTTCACTCATATAAGTGAGTCCTACCTACGTAACAATTGGCACCGATTGTTTTAACATTAATCAACCCACTCTGAAGATAATAAGTACCTACCTAAATGAACCACAACCCTTGTACCTTTGTTAAAAAAACGAACTTTTTTGCTGATTGTCCTTGCCTTGTTATCCAAACTACATTTCCGTAAGTACCAAACAAGTTGATGCAATTAACCATTGAGAATTTCTTGCAAAGACGATCCTAGCCGGGTAGATACTCATCTCACCCTTCAGAACTAGCAAAAGCTTAATAACTAGATTTTATAATTCTTACAGTTTTAAAAGATTTACTGGAAAAGCAACATGTAGCTGCTTCTGCGCCGTCCGATGTAGACGATGGAGGTGCTGGGGAGTCCAAGAAAAGATACTTGATTCTTATTTCGACCGTCATGACGTGGGCCGATACTAAACCATTGGATCCGGTATTCATACAAAGCAACTAAGTAGTTTAGAAAAAGGAAAGTGATGGATGGATGGATGCACTTTTATTGTAAAGTTTGTTCTACGCACACAGTTACAATACCTACAACAAACTTTACAGTCGAATTAGGTACCTAATCTAGGTACTTTATTTAAACTAAAAAAAAAAAAAACTATTTACTATCATCACCTGATTGCATCCATTGTGTGCTGTGATTTGGTTACAATTTTTATCCAGGATAATCCAGATATGCCATTCATCGAAGCTGATTTTCGTAAAAGGAAACCGCATCCGAACTACAAACTACATTATAACGCCGAAAGTGAAGTTGTTATCATTGCTAGAAAGTACCGAACACAGATCGGGTAAGTACCTAATTACCATCGTAGTTAACAAATCGCTTGAGTAATGTTTGTCTATTGTTCTCGTGTACGCAGTACGTACACTGTCGTGCCGATCGGTACGCGGCCATGACTCACTTTAACTCTTATCTAAGCAGGCACCATATGCCATGCTTTCGACTCGCCATGTCTATTAACGTAGTTTTCATTTTAAAAGATGGAAATGTAGAGTTGATTGGATATAACTATAATATTGGCATACCTAAGTAGGTAGGGGTTTTTGGTTTATGTTTGATTTAACAACAGACTGATTGAAAAAAATCAATGTGTAGGTTAGGTACTATTTAAGTCAGGTATTTGATTTTCCGACATAGAGTAAAATGCCGGCCGTGTATTCAATCAGAATCCAGCAGTCCATTCGTGTATCTAAACCTTCATTGACGTTACTTGGACGTTACCAGTCAAGAATGGCCTTGGTTCTGCTATTGCCTCAATCGTATAATAAACTTTCTTGATCGTGTCCTGACCTTGCCTACCTTAGCCCTAAAATTAAGCTTTCTTCACAGTGCCCTTGTAGTCTGCGCTGGTGTAACATACAGTGGTCGTGAAGATGTTCTGTTCTTCTGGTTCCAAAAGGCTTGGGAATGTGAGCGGTTGCTACCGATCCTAGGTCGTGGAGGAAACGTTATACCGCTGATAAATGTTCTCGATCTAGCCCAGTTAGTAACTAATACTTAATTATACTTCCTTAAACTTAAATCTGAGGCCGTATTGTCCTTCGTCTTATTCCGTGTGACAGGAAGAAGCGTGAAAACGATTGTGAATCCAAGCGTGCTGGACAATGAGGCCTCTGTTTCTAGTTTTATTACAGATACGCTTTAAATTTATTCTACTTTTAGGATTATCTACAATTTGGTATCAGACTTTCCGAAGAAATTATATATTCTGGCAGTTGAACAAACAGTAACGAAGCAAAGAGAGGTCCGTCAAATGTTTATATTGTTTCACGTTTTATTTGTCAATGGAAATCAGTTTTTCAGTGCTGTGTATGGGCTAGTTTCCTAAAAAATCTAATTAGTCTGAAATCACGAATTATATAAATGTATAATAATACTCGTGTCACAATGGAAAAAGTTAATAGTAATTCTGACAACCTGCGTTAAGGTGTGCAACTTTTTGGTCTTCACTCTTTTGCTTTTACCTGTTGTAATTACTTAATTTGCCCTAATAAATAAACGAGGAAATTTTCCCATAGCATTTAGCAATTAACGTTTAATGATTCATTCTCATTTTAATAAAGTCGAATCTAATTCGTTTTTAATACTTGAAATTAGTAAATATAATTTATTCTAGTATTTTGCTAATGATGAATGCTTAATAAAATTATTTATTTGGATCAGATAGTAAAACCACTCGGTCGCGCTGCCGGTACAGGAATGTTCAAATGCATACCGCCTCAAGACGCCTTTTTGATCCCGGAAATCGATGTGAGATAATCTTTACCACAACATTGCACTATTTTTAACGATAACGTAGCGATTACTCATTCTCTTTTGATAACATGCTAATGTTTTGCAAACTGGACAATTTAACTAAGTATACTATTTTTGTATCGTGTCTCTATCTGGGCAATGTCAGAAATTCCGAGTAAAAGTTTCTTCTCAGGAATGTTCTAATATTTTAAATTAATTGATTAGATGAATATAAAAAAACACAAGCTGTTCCGAAGTGTTAAATCGTAAACCAGTCATTTCTCCGTTAATACTGTGGCTTTTGGTACGAGGCTTAATACCTATATAGCCTAATAGGCCTAACCTAACCTAACCTATGTAACCTATACCTATAGGTTAGGTCTAGACACTGCTCCTTTTGCTCTACCCCAGGGCTGGCGCTGAAGCAGGCATTATTGAATGTTGAAAAACTAGGTTTAAGTCCCTGTGCCAGCATGTGTTGTAGTTTCGGTATCATTTATTTATCAAATTAATGCATGTTAGTTGGAAGATTTCTTAAATGCCTGTTTATATTATACATATATATAGCAAAGGATTTACGATTTGGTGACTCTCAATCTGAACATGGAGCCAACATTCATCGTGGAAACAATGAGTCTGCAATGGACTTCTGACCTACCGTTTGCAGAAAATGTACCAGCTCTTATGAAGCAATTTAAAAAGGAACGAGGACTAAAACCGTTTAAAGTAAGATTAAAGCCGTTTAAAGGCTACGAAGCAGTAGGTAAGACCGGATTTGCCGAAAGCTTATAATAATAACTACCTTTACCCGCGACCTCGCTCGCGTATACATTAGATTGGCCTGTTCTGGTAATTCAATTGAAATTCCAGGATTTTACCTACCTATGGCCAAAGTGGTAGATTGCTTTCAGGGCAAAGAACGTTTACCATATCCAGGCATGTGTGACCATGTCCGAAATTTATTGGTAGATAGATTATTTAGCATAATTAGATATAATAGTTAACCCTTTTCCAGCAACAGTGCATACTCATACTCATAGCGACCCATACTGTACACAAATATTCGACGTTGCTAGTTCCAATATGGTAAAAAATCAATTAAAGTTGTTAAAAATATTATTTGTTTTAAATTAATCCCTCTTCTTGGTAAATAAATATAAATCTATGATTCATTTTGTAGTAGCGTATCTAAGTTAGCAGGGCGTGGAA
This sequence comes from Choristoneura rosaceana, assembly GCA_037349165.1. NCBI lineage: Eukaryota > Metazoa > Arthropoda > Insecta > Lepidoptera > Tortricidae > Choristoneura > Choristoneura rosaceana. The sequence goes on from JAZBNJ010000019.1 coordinate 11,080,436, forward strand.
AACGGTTAATATTGAAATAAACAATTTCAACTGTTCATTTCTAGTACCTAATGATTATTATTACGTAATAGATCGTGGTGTACGGTCCTCCTATTGTGGGTAAGACTACACTGTCGAAGCAAATCTGCGAAGCTTATGGTCTAGTGTATGTATCACCAGAAACTGCAGCGCCAGACGTTATGCAAGATTTGGTAAGTGTTGACAAATTATTATTTTTCCATGTAACAACTGTATTCTCAGAGGGTTCTCTAAAATTTTTATATAATGATAAGTTGGCAAAGCTTGTGTACACTAACTGCAAGATTTTGCACCCGAAGACACTTCACTCACGCTTCTCTCACTCTACAAGTTGCTTATCGAAAATGCTCGCTCAACCTACTGCCACGTTTTTCTCATCTGCTGAAGTCATGTTAACAAAATTTACATCTTCTATACATATAATAAAGCTGAAGAGGGTCGAAAGTCTGTACATGGAAGATATTTGAAGAAAAGTTAGCTGGGGATACTTAGAATCGATAACAGAATTTTTTTAACAGAGTTTTTAGATTTTTTGTCTGTTTGTCTGTTTATCTGTTTATCTGTTTGTCGTTTTTTTGTACGCGCATCACGTGAGAACGGCTGAACGTATTTTGGTGCAAACTTTACTAATCTGTCGAGAAAATCCCCGGCCAAATTATAGGCTATCAAAATTCAACCCTTAGACTATAAAAATTCAACCCTTAAAAGAGGAGGTAGCCACTACACTCGATTGAGTTTGCACCTTCAAGTTTTCAAATACGTGCTATGACTATCGAGTACCCCGCTATACTAACAGATGGCGCTGAAATTAATAACGTTGTGACATGATTAAGTCGCTGAGTAAGGATTTTGCCAAATTAAGAAATTTAGAAGAGGGGGTACGGATATCAACAAATTTAATTGAATATTTTAAATGATAATGAACAAAATTAAACGATAGTAAATTAATTGCCACACATTGCAGTGCCATTTTTTGGAGAACTGAGTAAACATTAAGTAATGAAGAATAAATGGGTTTACATAGTTACATAATGTAATATCGACACACATATAATTGCATAATTATTTGATATCATTTTATTACGATATAATACAAAATTATGAATTCGCGGTGTGCTGCCTTTTCGGCGAAATATGTTTCTCCAAATTTCACTAAGCAACCAATCTTTCGCCGAAGTTTCATTTGGCAAACCAATCGTTGGCATAACTTTACTTCGCATTTTTCTTATTTCGCAATATATTGCAAAATTTTACTTCGTCACACTTTTACGTGGCAAATAATTATGTAGCAAATGATTGGCTTAGACAAATAACAAATTGTCAAATAACATTTGACCAATTTATATGTTACAAAGATTTACTTCAAAATTTGTGCGAGCGAGCGAAGCGAGCGAGCAAGACGGTTCGGAGCAGAAGCGACTTGGATAGTTTAAGTTCAGAAGGCTAAGGCGGGAGCGAAGCGGAGCGTAGTTCCCGCCTTAGCCTTCAATGTTAGTTTTTTTTTATAGCAGCCAGTATAACCTGCCACTAGGAAAGTAGGTTGGATGCCATTCAACATGTTGCTAAGTTAAGGTATGCCAATCAATACATTTTGACCAAAACATAAATGACATCTTCAAAAAAATCCCAGGTAATAATATGCATAATAATAATTTATCGGATGATTAGTTGGGTAATGATATCAGTGCGAAATGTTGAGTTGGGAAATAACATTTCGCCTTTAAATAAAAATATGGGATAAATAGTTTGGGAGCTAATAATTTGCTAAATAATTTTCGCCAATACATTAGTAAACCGAATTCACTCTGTCATGAATTATGCCTAATCGTAATTATATCGCATTCATATAATTATATATTTTAAGCACTTCTCTTTTAAAATATGGCTTTTCTGTCCTAATTAATAGGACGAATTTGCCAGAGTCTAAGTCTTCTCATTGAGAGGCAACGTTGTAAGGTGATTGTAGTTTTACTTAATAATGGCTATGGAGGGTACTTAGAAAAAAAAAAATCATTTGCGGAGTAAATGTCAAACGATTTGGGGCTCGCCTTTTATACGCGTTACTTTGCCTTTCTGTATGTAAAATTTTATTCTTTGAGTATGATACATACCTATAGGCATTTCAATCTACCGCTGTACCCTGTAACTCTCCGATTTCAACAAATTTACCTTTTGAGGTAGACTCAGTCCATGATTCTGAGCTGTAAAACAGAGTCTCCAGATGTGAATGTGAATAGTAGATAGAGAGAAATGCCCATAGATGAGAAACTTAGTGAACAGGTTTTTCAGTTGATATTTATCCGCAGTTTGAATTTTTTTTTCGAAAATCCCATGGAATCGGAAAATGTGGGACACTGAAGTTTGTGAGAAAATCTGATTAGGTACTCTCGATCCAACTGTATCGTAACCAATGATATTATATGTTACTATCGTAACGTATGTAGAAGCTCACTGATCGTAACCCACTGTGAAGCCTTTTCGTAGAAAAAGTCATAGTGACATCGCATTGCTTTACAAGGGAATTTATTATGACACTTTGATAAAATTCAACTGTGCGTCAGGACTCAAAGGTTTACAATACAATACAATACAAATACTCTTTATTGTACACCAGAAACTACACAACTTTGTTGTTTACTAATGTTTCGGGGAAAAACGTTTGGCAACCTGATTCATTTCGCCACTTTTAATTTCCCAACTGTTTAATATTTCTGAAACTGTAAATATTTCATGATTTTTAGGGTTCCGGAGCCAAAATGGCAAAGTTTCGCCATGTCTGTCTCTGTCTGTCTGTCTGTCTGTCCGTCCGCGGCTTTGCTCAGGGACTATTAATGTTAGAAAGCTGTAATTTTGCACGGATATATAGGTAAACTAGGCCGACAAAATAGTACAATTAAAAATTAAAAACCGGCCAAGAGCGTGTTGGACACGCCCAAAATAGGGTTCCGTAGCCATTACGAAAAAATTAAGTAATATTTTTCTAAGGATTTCGTATTTTATACGGAATCTTCCAAGTTTAGGTATATTTTATACCTTACGCTGCTATTTACTCATAAACTACTAATAATTCTCAAGCAAACTTAGCCGTTATAGTTTTTCATGGAAGTTCGATATACTGACTACCTATCCTACCTACCTATCGTGAATTTTTTCAAATTTTTCCACCCACCGGTTTAGATTTTGGAGGGGGGGGGGGGGACGCTCGATTTTAATGAAAATTTGCACTTTTTATTTCGCAAACACATTACTGAATCGAAAAATCGTTTTAGCAAACCCTTAATAGTTTTAAATCCTGAAAAAATGAAAGCGGCTGCGCCGCTTTATGTTATTTTGATAGTTAGGCTTTACACATGGGCGCCGCAGGCGCCCAATAGTCAAAGCGGCTACGCTGCTGTGAATTATATCCTCCTAAAGACTCTAATATGGGCGCTGCAGGCGCCCAATAATGAAAGCGGCTGCGCTGCTTTATATTACTTTGATAGTTAGGCTTTACACATGGGCGCCGCAGGCGCCCAATATTGAAAGCGGCTGCGCCGCTTTATATTGCTTTGATAGTTTAGGCTTTACAGATGGGCGCCGCAGGCGCCCAATATTGAAAGCGGCTGCGCTGCTTTATATTACTTTGATAGTTAGGCTTTACACATGGGCGCCGCAGGCGCCCAATATTGAAAGCGGCTGCGCCGCTTTATATTACTTTGATAGTTTAGGCTTTACACATGGGCGCCGCAGGCGCCCAATATTGAAAGCGGCTGCGCCGCTTTATATTAGTTTGATAGTTAGGCTTTACACATGGGCGCCGCAGGCGCCCAATATTTGAAAGCGGCTGCGCCGCTTTATATTACTTTGATAGTTTAGGCTTTACACATGGGCGCCGCAGGCGCCCTATATTGAAAGCGGCTGCGCCGCTTTATATTAGTTTGATAGTTAGGCTTTACACATGGGCGCCGCAGGCGCCCAATATTGAAAGCGGCTGCGCCGCTTTATATTAGTTTGATAGTTAGGCTTTACACATGGGCGCCGCAGGCGCCCAATATTTGAAAGCGGCTGCGCCGCTTTATATTACTATGACAGTCCCGTGCTATTTCGAGGGCACATCAGGTGCCCATTGTTCAAAGCGGCTACGCCGCTTTGAATTACTATCTCTTCACAGCTGCCATAAGATTTTAAATTACTAGGGGCCATTAGGTAAGTAAAGGCGGCTGCGTCGCCCTATGTCTGCTCCTAGATCTAGCTAAAGCTGCACTGTTGCCGTTCCCCCACCTCCCCGACCAACCTCCCTGCAAAATACTCGGGGTATATATAGCCTCGGTTAAAAATTTCGTTGGCGCGATGCAGAACTTTGAAATTCAAAATATCGGAACACAATTTTTTATGAACACTAGTGGCCAGTATCATTGAACCACGTAGATTATAGTCCCAAATGCTGGTACTTACGTGCTCTGAATTTACCACTGGCTGGTTAGACCGCTGATTCCCGACAAAGTAGTTTTAAATAATATAAGGTGTCAATACATTTTTAAAATTGATTTTCTATGGACGGCTTTTATCTAAATCAGTTATTTGTTAATATGACGTATAGGTATATGTTTACTTATATTTTTGTTTTGTGTTTGTAAAATTCGTTCCGATACGATCCGATGCGAGCCGTTTAGTGGAAGTGGAAGAAGAGAGAAGCAATGTTATTACGTCTACCTACTAATATTATAAATAGGAAAGTTTGTGACTGTGTGTGCGTGCGTGATTGCATGTGTGTATGAAAGAAAGAAAAAACCGGCCAAGAGCGTGTCGGACACGCCCAAAATAGGGTTCCGTAGCCATTACGAAAAAATTAAGTAATATTTTTCTAAGGATTTCGTATTTTATACGGAATCTACCAAGTTTAGGTATATTTTATAGTTGCGAAATACAGTTTTAGAGTTGCGAAATGAAAAGTTGCGAAAAGGCAGTACCCGGAACTCAAATGGTTCGACTAAAGGTTCCACTGTACTATGGAGTAGGTACTTTCTAAACATCGAAATCTACGCAGACGAAGTCGCGGGCAAAAGCTAGTGTTACATATAACTTTTGTTCAAACTATCGCTTCGCTTAAAATCATGTCATGGTTTTTTTTATTCTACTGGAAGGCAAACGAGCAAGTGGGTCTCCTGGTGGTAAGAGATCACCACCGCCCATAAACATCTGCAACACCAGGGGTATTGCAGATGCGTTGCCAACAAGGTTTCGTGATATTTCTGACAAATATAATCACGGACCTTAAGTTCTAATAGCCTCAGCCTATTTCAATAGGAGTGGCGCGTGGCCCATTGGGAAGTTGGTGAGACAGCTGCTCTGCCGCATCCGACTGGAGAAGAAGAGGATCCGGCCCCGGCAGATGATGAAGAAGATGAACCGGACCAGACAGAAGCGCAGGAGGCGGCCCGACAGACACTCGCCATACTGCAGTCTGGCCGCTCACTCTCTGAAGAAGAAGTCATGGGGTAAATATGTATCTACCTACTTATTCCTTCAGTCAAATACTTGTTAGTATGTTATGTGTTTATCGTAGCCTATGATTTTTAGGTTTCATTTTAACGCTCTATGAATCAGTTTGAACTGAAATCAGCAACAGTTACTCTTGTTGCACCTATAGTTAGAGATATGTATTGTACCTTTTATCGCATTTTCGCTTAAAAGCTTAGTTATGCAACGGCTTCGTAAATATTTCAATGAAAGGAATCACCCCATCATGAAGGTATTTAATTGAACAACATAGATAGCAACATAGATAGCAGGAAAGTTCCATCCACAAATATTACGTCACAAATTTATCTGGGAATTGGTGATGGTGACACAAGAAAAAATAGATAATTGCGATTTTCATAACAACAGGTGTGACAAGGTTGGTTTAGGCTATAAATGATTGAAATTGGTGTGACGTAATTTATGAATGTTCCCTAAGACATACGCTTATTTTTCAGATATTTACGTCAAAGACTGTTATGTCGAGAAGCACTCAACAGGGGTTGGGTGCTTGACGGATTTCCGACTTCTTTGGCGCAATGCGCTACTTGTAAGCTCGATTATATATTTCTGCATCCCAAGCTTAGTTGCGTTAGTTAGGGTGTTTATCTAAGACTCCGAAACTCTCATTCAAAAATAACTTGCCCGCTTGATCCCTATTTAAACGGACCCATATGCTCGTATCATACTTAGATAGAGGATATTTTTCTCATGATCATTAATTTTCATAATACAGTGATCAAAAGCAATTTAAAGTGATTGGTACTGTTTTTGCCAGTGTTCGACAAAGGTGAAGAGCAAGATTCGGAGGCTGAAGAAGAAAACGAAGAGAACCAATTCGATGAAGATGTCGATCTGTACAGCGGCGTTTTGAAAAAAATGTTACCAGGTTGGAAGATTTGCAACGTTCTGTGCTGTTAATATTTGGACTATGAGTGCTAGGGTTATTGGGTTTTTATTTAAATAATATTTGCAGATATTGTCGTTTACTTGGAAGCAACAGATGATTTCATTTGCGAGAAAGCAATGCGACAGCCCGAAGGTGATTCGCGGATGGATGAAGAAACAGTTCTTAAACGACTAAGTGAATTCAGAGCGGGCGATTCCCGTGACATTACTCCTCTTAATTTCTTTGACGAGTTAGACATTCATCCTCTGGTGGTACCGGTGAAGGAACATTCGGATTATGAAATGAAAGGTTCATACGCTGCAGTTGCATTGCGTATGGGACGACCCTGCCGTTATGGCAAGTTGTTAGGTAAGAATTACATTTTCAACTAAGTACTTACTGATAGATTAATAAAAAGATACCTACTCGTAGCTAATTCACTTAAGTTGGTTATGAAATAAAATTTTAATTGTTTTTAAAGCTTTGATTGAGGCTGCCGAGAAACGATGTAAAGAAGAAATGAAAGCGCAGCGTTCGAAGGAAGCTAACGCTTTGAAAGAGATTGAGAAAAAAATTAGAGAGGATCATGAGGATAAAATGGAGTATTGGGTAAAGATAAATCTAGCTTTTCCGATGGAAAACCATTATAAATACACTATATCTGTGTAAATATATTTGGTGTCGACTCGACTTCTTTGTTTTCTACGCGAAAGCAAATAAATCTTGGTCATATCAAAAAATCTGGCCCTTAAATGTATGCAGTAGTAGGTAATTTTGTACAGAGAGGGCCAAATTTTGTGTAAATTTCAGTCTGAGCTCTATGCCTTGATGCGTGAAGAAGAGGAGGCGGCGCTTGCGGCGGCCGGCGAGCCGATGCGCAATTATCTGGTTCACCACATTTTTCCAACCCTAACCCCCGCGCTCCTAGAGGTAGCGAAGCTGCGGCCCGATGACCCAATTGACTTCCTGGTAAGACCACAGGAACTATATAAGTAATATATCTATTAATTAACACACTTTTGATATGAGTGCTGAAATTTTGATCATTCATTACGTCCACTATTGAATCACAAGCGATAGCGAGTGATTCTAGGTTAGAATCCTGAGATCAGCGAGGGATTCAAACACACGAGATGCAAAAAAACTTTGGTCTCGTGTGACACACTACTTTTCACCTGAGCAGCGAGAACATTTAAATTAAAGGTTAAAATAAAACCAAACAAATATATATTTCGAAGACCAAAAAAAAATATCAAAAATTATGTATTTTTCTAGGCTGAATATTTGTTCAAGTTGAATCCATGCGGGAAAATGCTTGAACCCGGTTACAATCTACAAGCAGAGAGGATTTTGGGCAAAATCAAAATCCTGGACGAAGCCCTGCAAGAGCTGGACATCAAGATTGATCCCCTGGTGCCCCCAGAGGCTGACTTGGGATCTGCCGCAACGTCTAAACTAAACATGAATAGCATGAGTGCACTATAAAATTTGTTTTGTTTTAAAACGGATAGTCTGTGTATCCCTGTGTTTGAATAGTTTAGTTGTTTTGTAATAACTTGTGTCGTAATAAATATACGCATTTATTATAATTGTTAGATTGATATCAATTTAATAACGGTGAATTTTTATAGGCCTTATATTTTTTTAGTAGGTACCTATGACTGCGTACCTACATTACATACGGACTTATACTCATGGTTTCTCGGATAAATATTGCCGTTATCAATTAGGTCATCGCGCCCTTAAGGCACCCTTAAATTTATGCAGGTAGGTAGGTATTGTAATTAGGAATGGTGTCGTATTGTGTACAGTATCATTTCATTGTGTTTGACTATTAATTGTCCAAGTTCAACCACTCATTCAATATACATGTGTAACATTCGAAGCATAAACTGTCGTGTCACGCAGTCAGTGGTCGATAAAATAGATTGTATCTCATCTTGCGTGATTCATTTCAGTACGTTTAGACCTTTCTGTTGACAATGTAGTCGTTATTGTGGAAAGGAACACGTAATACTAAATATTTTTCAAGAGAAATGTAAATAATGAAGGTGCATCCCGATGGAAGTATACGAAATGGGTTAAAGGATGATAAGAAAGATCTTCAGGATGCAGGCGGCATATCCCTGCTCGCTACCAGTCTACGTCATCAGACAACGGAATTTTTCAATAATTCTACCTTACATGGTGTCCGCTACATAGCTGAAAAAGATCGCCCTTTTTGTGAAAAGTGGGTTGACATATTGGATGAAATTAAATGTATAATATTACCTTACATTTGATTCAAACTCTAGTGTTATTTTCTTTTTTATATTTAGGTTTATGTGGTTCAGTTTCACCGCGGTGGGAGCAGTTACGACTTGCATTATCATTGTGAGCCTGTGGGAGAAGTTTCAAACTAACCCGACAATTACAGGTAAAAGTTTTATTAACTTTTAGTCATACCTAATAAATAATTGTTCAGCGTTTTGTGTAGATAGACAAAATAAATACTTACGCCATTAAATTCTAGGTTTGGACACCGACTTTCATAACTGGGAAGTACCTTTTCCAGCCGTAACGATTTGCGATTTGAACCCCGTCGATGAAGAGTTGCTTGAGAGATATATTAACAGGTTTTTATAACAACCACTTGCTATCGCCACTACACTAATCGTAAAGTTAGCCACAAATTTATCTCACGTGTCGTGTTCTAGGTCAGGGGTCTTCAAACTTTTTGACTCAAGGGCCACACTGAATTAATGTAAATTCGTGCGGGCCAAAACTTTGGCTGGTCATGGGGGAATACATTAGTTAAGTAGACTTAGGGGCTGTTTCACCATCCATTGATTAGTATTAACTGACGGTTAAATGTGATGTCGTCTCCGTCTATTCGAATAAAACAAATAGAGACGGCATCACATGTACTGACGATCAGTTAACACTAATCAATGGGTGGTGAAAAAGCTCCTTTGTTTTCAGGGGGTACTTACCTAGGTACACGAGTAACGTATAAAGAACGCACTTGGTGTTGATTATTTTCATGAGTGGCTATCTATGATTATGCCACGATCGACCGGTTGGCCACCCCTGGCTTAGTGCACCTGAGGCCTTATTGCCTAACGTTTCTGACAGTCGCGATCGCAATGAAATGACAGTTTATGTATGCGAAATATGTCATTTGATTACGATCGCGAGTGTCAGAAACATTAGGCAATACGGCCTCTGGAGGTGGTAATTTCGGTGTTATTCAAATTTGCATGGAACATTTATAATATCCTCTTTTCTTTATCCTTAGGTCACGGTTGAAAATTGTAATCTTATTGTACCTACCTACTTTTTCCTTGTTATACCTACGTAGTAGTTAATCAACCTTCATTACATAGGTACCTACCTACTTGTATATAAGTATTGCAATGAATTATAGCACGTGGGGAACGTCCCCGCCAAAAGAGGCAGCGAATATGTTGCGATGGCTGGCAACCCTCAACTATCGGACTATCAAGGAACAGGCTGCACATTTTGCTGGTGACGCCGATCTGATAGGCCAGCCGTTGGAGCCACTATCTCCTCCTGCTGCGGACCCTAAAGCAGCTGTATACAGCGTATGTCTTCAATTCCTGTTCCATCTTAGGGTGAAGCCAAACGAGCGTCATTTTTAGTCGTGAGCCGCGTAATTTCTGCTGCATTGGGTTTTATACAAAAGTCCGGTTTGTGCCACACGCCAGCGACTCGAAATTACGCTCGTGTGGCTTCACCCTTAGTCAACAAAAAATAAACGCAGTAACACATCGCAAGAATCTTTGAGGCGATGAACACACCTTTCCATTGCAAGTAGGTACAAAATGCCTATTTAATGAAAAAAAAAATAGAAAAATATTCTTCTTAGTCCATCAGGCAGAGTTTAGAAAATATTGGACACATGTTATTTTCTATTGTTAATCAAACAAAAAATGACAAAGATGGAGCGAGTAAGTTCGGAAGTGGGAGCCCGGACATTGACGACATCATGCCGTGCTAAAAATTGTCGCACGGCGTGTCGTCACGCGGAACTTAAACTGGCTATATATTTATATTTTTTTTGTTTAATTGACAAAAGAAAAATACATGTCCAATATTTTCTGGCAATGTAACGATGCACTACTTAGAATTATGTAGGACGCCTATTTATAACTTTGGTAAAGGTAAAAATAGAATGAAATTTTCGAAAATTTGCCAGTGTTTTTTTTATTTCATATTCCGAATTTTACAGATTGTCCGTCATTCTGAAACTTTGTTCTACGACTGCGAATGGAAAGGTGATACAGAGGAATGCTACGATTTGCTGGTCCCTGTCTTCACCGAGATGGGGTTTTGTTACGCATTTAATTCACGACACGCCGAGGTATCTTGGCCATGGTGAGATATTTTGAAACGATTGCAATCAATTAATAATATTGTTATAGCAAGTGGAAATGGTATTGGAATTTGATTATGGCTGCCCTGTGAGTTGCCTTGCTAACTGGGCGTTTAAAAAAAAAAGTTCATCATTACGTATGTTTGGGACTAAAATTTAAAGTAGGTATGTACCTACCTAACAAAAAACAAATACCTACCTGTATTAACTATTATCAATCATAGCATGACACGCTTAGCACGACTATACTCGTATATATCCATGACTTTCTTAGGTTGCATTTTTTTGTTATTAATTCGTAGGCAATCTCAAACGGAACCAGAACCTTTTGCGGAGGCTTTCATTCATGAAACTGATGCGAAATGGTCTTTCATGTTCAACTCTTATCGCAATGACACCACGCTTGATGTAAGTTTCATTTAATTATAACAATATACCCTCTTCCTTACCTATAAGTACTTACTTACTTAAATATCGATGCAAATGCCAATGAGAAATAATTAATAAATATTAACTAATTAACTATGCATGTGGGAAACTTTAATAAAGAATCGTTATGTAGGTACCTAAAATCACCAGATTTTATTCGCACAATGTCATCGAGCCTTTAGTTTTTGCTTTATATAGTTTAGTAACGAACATAACGATATTTGGGAATGTTATAGATTTACATACACGCCACAGAAGAGATGGCTGGTTTGGAACAAAGCGCTCAGCATTCTTGGGACCGTCGCGTGGAGAAAGTTTCCTTTTCAGTGAAGCACACCTACACAACTGAGGACGCAAGACAGCTATCTATAAGGCAGCGCCGCTGTGTGTTTGCCGACGAGCAGAGCTTAGAAACGTCTCCTATTTACACATACTCCGCTTGCATGCAACAGTGCCGCATGCAAAGGAGCAGAAAGTTCTGCAAATGCGTACCGCACTTTTATCCTAAAATAAGTAAGATATTTTTCTTTTGCTTGTGAAATCTGTACAGCATTGACCCTAACAAGAATCTTAAATTTTATTCGTACACATTTAATACAAACTGACAAAAAAGTATTGAGGTTACAATGTAACGCACGACAGAAAAGGATGTTGTCAATAGAGCTCTAGGCTTTACCTGTGTATCTACCATAACATAACATCGTTGGTACGTTGGTTGTAATACCTCTATATTAGACGTTACTAATATAAATGGATGTGCAATGTCATCGTACCTCAAGTCAGCAACTCTAAAAAGGTAACGAATGGTCAGTTGACAGCACTCAATTCAACTGCGACGCGACTCTTGATAACAAATAAATTAAAGGTTTTACAGAATTTTTCATTCGATTCTATTTTTTTTCTACATTGAACTTAAGTTTAAGTACATAGAAGTACAATGACTAGTTAGGCCAGGAACAGTGTTTGGTACATTTGTGTCGTTATTAGCAAAATGTACGAAACACTAGTTCATCTATCTCATTTGAAATATTATATCCTGATGTGTTGCAGATGGTTACAAGCACTGCACAATTGTAGAGTTGGCTTGCATAGCGGATCACGCAGCGGCCATCACCGATGTCACGTGGTGCGCCTGTGAGTTGGGATGCTCTCATACAGTGTATGAGGTTGAGAAACTAACGGAAGTTGAGTGAGTGCGCTATGAAATTTCGATTTGGCTTTAATTAGTGTAACAAATGCGCCGTTTTAATTCCATTTTTAGAAATGGCGCCCAACATGGGACTACAGTTAAGCGTTTAAACTTGCTTAGGTACTTCAGTTATATAGTTAGGTACAACCATGTTTCGATTAACATGTCAGTACCTAGGTACCTATCTACTAACTACCCATGTATTTTCTTTACTAGTACAAGCAAAGGCCAAGGCGCGTCGTCGTTTCTGGAAACGGAATTCGTTTCGTGGCCCATGGTGCGTTACAAGCGTGAAGTGTTGTTCGGTTGGGTTGATTTACTGGGTAAGTACGGTTATTACTGGTTATTAAGTACCTACTTCATCGAAGTACTATTTTAAATAGTAGTTTGTTGAACAAGGGACTAAAATAAGCCAAAATGGCACGAGATGTTTACCCACCCACCCATGCAGAGCAAGGGTGGCTATAGTTCGAGTGGCATTATGATTGTTTGGTCGCGCGTTAAACACTAACTTTTTACTTTGAATGCGAGGAAAAAAAACAAAATTTTGTTCAAAATTGGACGTACTTATTTTAGTTTAGATAAGCATGCAACAAGTTCCTAAAATGCACCTTCTATCAACTCGATAAGAGTTCATTTTGGTAACTTGTTGCATACTAATTTCAATTTTGGTTCCTGTTTTAGTAGGTACGAGTATCATCTAAAAACGTCCAAATTCTTGTGTTACGGGCCAACGGAAGTCCATGGGCAAGTGTGCTTACTTGCCAATAAGTGTACCTACCTCGTCATTTGTCCCGTACCTATTGTATCAAAATAGTTTTACTTCTGGCAGTGTCCTTTGGTGGGATCGCCGGTTTGTTCCTGGGTTTCTCTCTGCTCTCTGGTGTGGAGTTGATCTACTTCTTTACGCTGCGTGCATGGTGTGCGGCGGTGCGGGACAGCGATACGCTGAAGCGGGAACGGGCGGAGCGCCTGGCAAGGCCCAAACCACCGTATGATCTGAGTCTAGTACCGTGGTATGTCATATCCTACATAAGACTGACTGATTAGGTATATTAACATACACTACAACAAGTTTGCTAATGTCGTTCGGAACTCGAAACAAAACATCGGTTTTATTTAATTTATTTTATTTATGTATTTGGGCACAAACGGTACAATAAAACTTAGGTACATTATAAACAACTCACTTCTTCTCATTTCATTTCTATCTCATTTGAATCTAACGAAGAAAACCGACGAATCCCGAGCGACAAACATTCTGGTTGTTACTGTGCCTACATACTACCTAATTGAAATTATTATTTCTGAATCATTTATCAAACTTCACACTTCATAAAATATGTTAAGAGTTACAGCCCGCGTTTCATAAGCGTAGTGGTGATCTTAATAGGTAGGTACGCAAACTACAAAATATAGTACCTATGAACGGCCCTGTTTCTTGTGTACATGAACGCCCATAGAAACTGACAAGAGCTTCTACGAGGGTCAAACTGAAAGTTCTTAGAAAATCAAAAACTGAGCAAACTAGCAAGTTATTAGTTTTATTATATCTTTTTAAAATAGTGTCCATTCACATCAATACACCGCTGCATCCGATGGAACCACTGAGAAAAGCACTTAGCCCAGTCGTCCTTAGGGGTCTCTTCGACGGCCTTTTGAAACGCACCCACTGCTTCCTCGGTGTTCATAAAAAGTTTTCCTCGAAGTTTTTCTTTTATTTTCGGGAATAAATAAAAATCGCAAGGTGCGAGGTCGGGGCTTTACGGCGGGTGACCCAGTAATTCCACGTTTGACGTCACTAAATAGTCGATCGTTCGCCTGGCGGTGTGCGACGAGGCGTTGTCGTGGTGAAGAAGGATCCTACTTCGAGGTCGCTTCTCCCGAACTTTTTCCAATACAAGTGGCAAACAATTGTTAGTGTACCACTCTGCAGTAACTGTTTTTTGATCCTCTAAAGCAATTGTCGCATAGTGACCTGTCCTTCCGAAGAACGAGGCCACCATCTTTTTTCCCACGCTTCGACCTCTCTTCACTTTAGTTGGCAACTCCTCGAAAGGAAACACCCATTGAGCAGACTGTCTCTTGGTTTCTGGATCATAACAGTAAACCCAGCTTTCGTCACCCGTAAGTATGTCGAAAACAGCATTTGAGTCACCTCCGTTAAATCTTTCAATCATTTCACGGCACCAATCAACCCGACGGAGTTTTTGGGCCTCGGTCAAATTATGAGGTATCCACCTCGCACAAAGCTTCCTGACCGCTAAATGTTCATGGAGGATTTTATGCACTTGACTCATACCAATGCCTAAGCTTGTCCGAATCTGCTGATACGTCACTCTTTTGTCAGTCTCTATCATACGCTGCACAACACTGATGTTATTTTCAGTCGTCGCCGTAGAAAGCCGTCCCTCACGCAGATCGTCGGTGAGATTAGTGCGACCACGTTTAAACTCATTAAACCAGTTGTAAATGGTCGCACGAGATGGAGCTTCATCATGAAAGGCCAATCGAAGTCTATCATAGCTTTCTTGTTGACTTAAATGACATCGAAAGTCATAAAAAATCATTGCACGAAAATTTTCGCGAGTTAAATTCATGTTGACGTGACACAGACAATTTTCAATTTGCCGCCAAATCGTAAAACTAATGACAAATGAATGAAATACATACTCAATAATACTGGCAAAGAGTTCCATTTTCAAAATTTAAACTTACTTTTTTATTATATTGTTTACAAGTGGCCGGTTCTAAAAACTTTCAGTGTCGCCCTCGTATGGGCGTGTACTCGAAAAACAGGGTCGGTATTTCCATGTCGGTACTATCCGGGCCGAAAAAGAGTGTCACCCGGTTCTTAGGAGACTGAGTAACTATGCACGGGGCATGGACACGTGGCAAGCCTAAGTGTTCGTTGACGTCGCATGTCGGGAGACAATCGATGTCACTATAGTTGTATTTATTTACGTAGGTACCCAATCCCATACTTACATTTTGAAATGAAACTGTCTTGATTGACAAGATTTCGTGTAACTGATTGGTGTGTATGGAACAGGTGGAAGCAGCCGCCGGCCCCACGGACTGGACGCCCTATAATGGTAAAAAGCAAAGACGCGCCGCCTCAATATTCTCCACCACCTGGCTACGGATCTTTTTTGCCTTGAATATATACTAAGCTACACTAAATACTTATCTATGAAGCATAACAAATAAACTAAGTACCTTAAATCTCTAAGTTGTTTTATTGCAAAATTGCATCTCTTTTCTGAGTTTAGGAACACCTGTGATAGACTGAATATTACGAGTAGGCATCTTATGTCTACTCAAGATTTTTTAGGCTCTTCATATCTAATGCTTCAAAGTTAGGGGTAAGCATAACTTAGGCCCAGTAGGTATAATTCAGGCATGCCTAAATAAGTTACAAGTGCTCGTCACTGTCCGAATAGTTGGCATTTTTAATCTATGTCATTAGCAATAGAGATGACAGCAAGGTGTCGTTTATTGCACATCTAGCAATTGCATGCTTACCTTACGCTAAAAATAAAGTACTCTAAAGAAAATCCGTTATAGTGGCATTTCGAGTACCTACCTACCTAGCGGACAAATTAAAACGTAAGTAAAATTATTATATTTAAATTACGTTCATCCCACTATCCCACTGATATTATAAATGCGGAAGTTTGTAAGTCCGTTTGTTTGTTACTTCATCACCTCTAAACTGCTGAGCCGATTTAGATGAAATTCGGTATACCTACAGATGGTTTCGAGTCTCGAGGAAGGGCATCGGATAGTTTTATCCCTGAAAATCGCATAGTTCCCGCGGGATAGCGATAAACGAATTCTACGCGGAGAGTCGTGACCGTGACTCGTGACAACAGGCTAGTTGTATATTTATATTTTTTAATAATAGTCAAAGCTTAAATTCTGAAATGGTTTGATAGGTAGTTACGTAATATTATACCTACTATGTCCGATGCTTGTTTAATGTGATATTTACTAGTGCATATCGGCATATGGCAAACGCTATCGCACCATATGGTATGACTATACTATAAGGCTCGGTTTCATTGGTCGATAACTCGTTCAATATACAGCGTGTAGTGACTCCACACAGGCGGAATAGCGACTCGACCAGTGAAACTCGAATGCAGGCCCTACGGCATGCGTATGGAAATCTCCCGTACAAAAGACCCTTTATTGTACACCAGAAATAGTAATCGATAAGTACAGAAAATAAATACACGGTAAGCAATAGGCGGCCTTATCGCTTAAGAGCGATACCCCCCCCCCCCCCCCCCGATAGGTACTTCCGTACCTTCCCTGCATGCGGGTCATATCGACCAATGAAAACAGTTACCCGAATGCGTTATAGAAATCTCCCCTACCCCGTATTAGGGCTCTAACGACAAATGAAACTGAGCCTTACAGTTACAAAATTGAATAATCACTTTCACAATTTGTACGTTATATTAAAACTAACTTTCAGAAAAATGTTTTATTCGTTGTTTTCCTGCCCTAGTCATTCGGCATACGACCTGCCGAACGCCCTGTATAGTCTGTATGTCAATGGAAACTTGGAAAGTCGTTTTTAAACGAGGATTTAAATAAATAATTTGATTTTTTAAGTACGTACTTTATTTTTACTTTTGGTCACATTTTCTTAATCAGTGGCGTGACTAGAATGGACAAGGTGACAATAACAGGTGCCAGAATAGCCAGATGCAAGAGTTTCGCATTAATTAACTTACGGTTATTCTTGCCTCTTGCATGACGTTTTTGTTGACATGAAAAGTCACCATCTTTTTTTTCAAGCGTTGGAAAATTCAACACTATTTTACCTACTTGTTGAGACTAGGGCGCCAGTTGCTTCCCAATGCTAGCTACGCCACCGATCTTACTTGCCACATTCCATTATAATCAATAATTCATACCTAAAGTAAAGGTACGAGTGCTCAACACTGTCCCAATGCATTAACAATAGAGATGACAGCAGGGTGTCATCTATTGGGTATTAGCGTGTCGAGCACTCGTACGTTTACCTTACTAAATCATCGTGACATATTATTATAAATTTGGACATAAAACAGACAACAGGTTCCAAATATTCGAGAAATATTATAAAGTCAGTTTAAACAACCACAATAATGTTGTCACGTATGTATTTTCTATCCTTAGAAAAGTAAAATATTTCAAAACGTGGTTATTAAGATATACTGAGCGGCAAAAAATCTGGCCCTCAAATGTATGCAGAAATAGGTTTGTATGTAGGGTGAGCCAAATTTTGTGCCGCTGAGTATATTTATTCACCATAATACAAATTACGTTAGCCTTAAAGAAACTACATTTAAATGGGGCAGCACCACAAAAAATATAAGTATCTACTGAAATCAAGAATTATGGAATATTAATTCCATATCTTCTACTGTACGGTCAGCAGCAAAATTAAGGAAAGGTCTAAGGTGTTCAATACATGCAAACAAGCTTCTATTGTTAATGACGTTAGTGTGTTCCGTACTTTATAAAAGTACTATTTCATCTCACGAGTGTAGGTACTACGAAGACCGAGACTAGATACAAGGAGAAAAAAAAACTTTAGATAAGGAGCTGATGATATCATTTTCGGCTTTAGTTTTTGTTCGAACCACAATTCTTTGTCTTTCTAGTCTAACCGCAATCGTGTTGTTTCTGCGTAAGTGCAAAATTACAAATGAAGAGCAATTCCCCCCTGGTCGTTTCTATAATGAATTAACGTAGATCTTTTTATGGTATTCTATTTGGCAATACTTGTAGTTTTTTTCCCCGGTTCTCTTTTTTTTAAGATTTCAAAACCTCTAATAGCTATTTAGCTTTCAAACCTATGTAGAAGTTGTGATAGTAAATTTTGAACAAATATATCTCATATCTATAATCTAAGTGTAAAAATGCAAAGATTTTGAACTTTAGATACGCCCTTACCATACTTTGACAGCGCCGAATTGTACCAAGTTCGAAATTAGTGAGAAAGTATTGTTGACAATCACCGCAAGCCAGAAAGAGACGGCACTACTTTCTCAGTATCACGCCGTAGCGTCTAATGTTAAGTACTACATTTTTCGCATAGAAGGCATATCAAAACTTCTAAATCTTTGTATAAATGGATTTGTGTGATTAAAAAATAACAATTGCACAAAAATATAAGTATAATTGCATTTCGTGTATTAGGTACAAGTTTTACTATACAGTATACCGTATTCAATACTGCGAAGACAATATTGTCAAATCGTTACAATACATATTCCGAATTAAAAGCATCGTTCAAGCCATAAAAATTGACTATTACTAATATTACTAGGAAGTTATTTCGACTGGGTCTTGCTTTGGTTGTAGAGCAGAAGCATTTCGAATGTTTGGAGTCGGAATTCAAAGGTAAATGATGTCAAGTAACTTTTACAGCCACTATCAGAATATTCGTCAAAGAATTCGGGAGGGCAAAAAGATCGCTTTGATACAATGATAGAGACAAAACCCGAATACGTATAACAAATAGTAGAGATAGCTTTATGAGATATGTTTTGGGTCCATATGTCATGTCCTCTATGATAGAAATGAAAGTAACGTCTACGAGCCTATTATTCGATTAAAATGGAATTAAATGGCGAGTGAACATTTACTTGACCAATTGGATGACATTAAGGTTTCTACGGTTGCAACTTCAACTGGCTATCTGTGGCACAGGGACGTAATAACTCTATTCACACCAAACTCATGGTTCTCACTCTCCAGGTTTGCCTAATGAACAAATTCACGCCACTGCTGGCTAAGCACTACAATGAAATAACTTGATTGCTAATGAAGTAATAATATTCGAAGTTTTTCCACTTAAAATATTCTTTTATCACAAAAACAAATTCAATTTTAACTTAAGCATCTAGAAGCGTTCCGTTCAACGGCGAAATGCAAAACAAGGATTAATGTCGTCTAAAAAATCTCTCGACGAAGCTTATTATTTACACTCAGCCTCTATTAACAATAAAATTAGCTAAGTAGGATTCAC
The DNA here is from genome assembly GCA_037349165.1 of Choristoneura rosaceana. Classification (NCBI taxonomy): domain Eukaryota; kingdom Metazoa; phylum Arthropoda; class Insecta; order Lepidoptera; family Tortricidae; genus Choristoneura; species Choristoneura rosaceana. The sequence goes on from JAZBNJ010000019.1 coordinate 11,099,865, forward strand.
TTAAACTTGTACGTAGGTTAATAAATTTTGATAGTTTGCGAGGGATTTTTAACACAGCATCTCTGGTTAAAGCTAAAAACACATCGAGGTAACTACTAAGGTGTGAATAATGATTAATGAATATTTCAAATTCATTGTAAATAAAAAAGGGCAAATCCGTAGCGATCACTACTTGTTTAATAATGAAAGAGTGTCAACTTTCTACAGATAAACAAAAAATAAATTAAGTACTATTATCCTTTGCGGACGGAATCAACCGCTTTGCTTCAGAAAAAGAGGAATTCCTTGATTTTAAACAAGAAAAAAGTGATTAAAAAACTCAATGAAATAAATTTGCAGTTTTTTAGACGTTTTTCTAATAGTTTTTAAGCCCCGCGTATTCAGCTTTTAGCGGTCGCCTTAAAACGTATTTTCATGCGACTATATCTAAATAAAAATAAAGATTTCATCTAAATATAGGTCTATTTGACAGTTAAATAATTTATAAAAGCAAGTAAACAAAATGAACTAATATACTATGTAAACTACTGTAGGTATCTCAATAGAGAAATTAATTTAATCCCCTATAACAATATAACAAAACAGCACCGCTCGGCCAGGGTTAGGGGACAGTTATGCAACTACTTTTAAAACAAAATAGTACTATAACGCTGTCAATCACGGAGGTCCCGAGCCGGGCCGTCACTTGGGTTTGCACGAGCACAATCTAGCAGTCCAGGTCAAAGAGATATGGATAGATTGGGTATTCCTCAGTACCACAATGCTCAATAAACTACTGCCGACTTTATTTATCCATTGACGCAGCATTTAAATCCTTCGTAAGGAATTATTTGACTGAATACGACTAAATTGGGCAAGGATTAAATTGAGTGGGCACGGGGTTTGAAACAAGAAGGTAAACATTCAAAACTCTTATGGTTTTAATGTATCCTTGTTCTATATTACATGAGTAGAATAAGGGCGAATGTATTTTGTTTTTTAATGTAAAATTCCCGAAAAAGTCCTGAGGAATACCTTGTTTCACAAGACTAAGGAATCATCAAACATCACATAAAAACTGTATCATGAATTCATGAAGTAAACTGGAACATGCTCGTAACAAAATTCGTACTACAGAAGCGAGTCCACGGAATACTTTCATCTAGAAATCTAACACAGATCAGAATGTGATGCAATTCATAGGAATTTGAAAATTGCATCGCCGTGGACACGCAGCTTAATGCCGTGTACTCACCGCGGAAATGTTACTGTAATGTAACTAGCACTGGCTCAACGCATCTTACTGTAATTAAAGTGAAGTCGTTATATACACGCGATGAGTACACAGCTTTACATAGAACCTGCATTACAACAAAACTTTGGCAGCCTGCGCCACAGCACAGGTAAATATAAAAAAATTAAGTCGCGTTCGCTTATAGTAACGTCACCGACACGCTATCGGGAGCTTCCACTTGTCTCAACTTAATTTCCAACTATTTTGATGAGGTTAAGACAATGGAAGTGCCAGTGGTGTCAGCAGGTAGTGAGGACAGTGGTGAGGTGTCGTTGTCAGCAGATTTGCGCGGGCGAGCGTGGCGGCCACAGCGGGCAGGCGGCGTCGCCGGCGCCCTCCTCTTTGTCGCAGCGACGCCGCACCAGGCGGAACATGTCGCGGAACTTGCGCGTGTCGGATAGTGTCGCCTGAGAAACAAAATTGCAATTATTATACTGTGGGAGTAGTAGACAAAATATTTGTCTTCTATTTTTGAAGAGTACTCGGCCCAGGAAGGAGGCACAGGAAGTTAATAGGATGAGGACCAAAAAGTTGCACACAAATGTATGATTAATTTTCGTGCCACAATGGAAGAAGTTAATGGAAATTATAACTACCTGCTAATGCAGCTTCAACAGTGTGCAACATTTTGATCTTCACCCATTAGCCATTCCGTTGCGTCTGTTATTTAGCTATCTACTAGTTCTACTGGGCTGAGTAAAATAAATTAATCTTTTTAATTCCCCAGTAAAATGTTTTATTCGTGAAAATTTTTAGTTATGATATGAAACCTCGATTTTTAAATTCTTATTTTAGTGTACAGTTTTTGTAGCTACAACAAGGTATATTTTAATAGCGAATCGTTTTTCGCAACTCTATTTATTCCGTAATCGACTGCAGACCCTATTCACGTACGGTTGTCAACGACTACTTGTAGCAATCCACTGACTCGAGGTGTAGTGCCCCGTAGTTCGCAAAACTCTGCTTACCTCAATAGCTATAGCCAATACCAGATGCAAAGCCGGTATAAGTAGGAGATAGATGCGGAAAATATTGTGCTCTTGATCATCCCACTTCATAACTATCACTTCCATATAGTCCGCTAGTCCTTGCCACGGGCAGAATAACAGGATCACCACAAACACGGCTTGAGTCACCAGGGTCAGTACCATGTAATCTAAAATAAGAATAAGAATAATAATGGTTTATTGGCTGATAAAATAGGTACACATACAGAAACACTGCCTTAATGTACACATGTATACCTGTTCCTACCAGCCAAAATGTCAAATAAAAGTTAGTTTAGATTTTTTTATTTGATTTTGTCTATCCGAGAACACTGTGTACCCCGTTTGGTGTCGGGTTAGAATTACATCTCTCCTAAGTAAGAGGCGACTGGGGATATAGGTTAAGGTATAGCGTAGGCGACAGGCTAGCTACCTGTCACTATTGTACCGTTTTTTTTTTTGTCAAACTTCAAACCGAAAATTGCTAAAAATGACTCCGATGTATGCGGTAACGTTTCGTGTGCTCTGCCTACCACACTTGGGACACATACAGGCATGTTTGTGTGTGTGTGTATCAGATGAGAATTTTGCCAGTGGCCAGTGGGTTTTGCCGTTGTACGGTAAAAAAATCTAGAAAGCGAAATATGAGAGGTAATGGTGTATGAGCGATGATCAAAAAAGAGTTTAGCTTTAACAGACTGATAAATGACACCTCAACAGCCGGTCTAGTGATTAGTCAACCTGACTGGCAAAATTTGAGGTTGCATTAACTTGAACCACAGTGTGATGAATATGTCTGTTCGTTATTTTATATCATGTTATTCGCCTCATCTAATCTAATAACTTTAAACAAGCAATTCATGTATACACATATAATTATTTCAGGGATTTCGGAAACGGGTCCAACAATTTCGATAAAATTTGTTATGTAGGAGTTTTCGGGGATGAAAAATCGATTTAGCTTGGTTTTCTCTGGGAAAACGCTGATTACTCGCTCAGGTACTTAATGTATATGATCGCATCTATTCAAGTACTTTGAATATTTAATAGGCATCCATAGTGTCCAATCAATCAACTTTACTTTGTTTTTACAAGCTTAATTTAACTCACAATGTTGTTTACAAATCTTACAAATATGTAGAAGGTAATCAACAAACAGGAATAAACCCGTTCCAATTTTTTTTTTACTGTCTAGATCACTTACAATTAGCGCAGAACGGTTCTCGGAAGGGCCATCCTTTTGCGTAAACGCAAGCCATGATCAGATACTGGAACGACGACACTATGAAGATGACAGTGTTCTCCCAACACAGCACCACTTCCATTTCTGAATTACCCTCCACTTGATGAAACCTGAAAGAAAGCACGATGTTTTGATTAAAAGTAACACACTAATAATTATTATGACCAATATCTACCCACCAGATGATCCCCAGACTCCATCTTGCAAATTAATTATAAAAAAAAATTTCTATTTTTTGTTTCTGGAATAATTTTTATAACATTGAAAGTAGTTAAGCCCTAACATCAAACGATAACTGTAAAACGGCGTTTGATGTTAAGAATTGGACTGTATTTCAGTTGAATAAAAAAACGACTTAGTATAGCGCAATATATGTAGATTACATACACATATTATATTACAAAGCGTAATAATAAAACCAGTGAGGTAACTCAGCTTTTTTGACTGGCCAACTAACTACAGTGCGCTGAGGCACTGTGCGTCTAATGGTCATTCCGTCCCAAGTCCGATCTTTAGTGAGCACTTGCCCACTGTAGATAGTTGCCGCCGAGACCAAATGTAACTACGTAGGTACTACAAGACATTATTGCGCTATGTTAATGCTTCTATATAGAAGCCATGGTAGTTCTGACCAGGTCAAAGATATAAGCCATTAGTGTCTTGGTGAAGTTAAATTTATTTCACCTATTAAATGTTCCGTTAAATCAAAAATATCACGGTGTATAGGCCGCAGATAGTATAAATGCTAATGCACTCACCAATCCTGCGACCGCAGCAAATACAGAGTCGCGAGCTGCATGAGCAGCACGAGGGTGACTTGCATGACGAGCGGCAGGATGTTGGGCAGCGCGACCAGGGACACCGGCGGCGACTGCGCCGTGAGCAGCGGGCCCGGTGCCGCGCGCCCCAGTGACAGCGCCAGGAGAGTCGTCAGGACCAGGTCGATGTACAAGAACTGGTAGTTGCCCAGGATCGAGAAGTACTGGAGAGATTTGGTTCGAATTAGAGAGAAAAAAGAAATACTGTCATCATCATCAGCCGTAAGATGCCACTTAAGAGCCGTTGAACAAAGCCTTCCTCCTTAGAATGCCATAATCAACGACAACTCGCCACTTGCATCCACCCGCAACTCTCACGATGTCGTCAGTCCACTTAGTGGAAAGCCTGCCAACGCTTCGTCTTGGCCAGTCTTACACTCACCAAAGCTTGTACCATTGTAATTTTGTTTGATACGCTTTTATTTTAATCTTTCATAGGTAAACGACAAAACTAAGATTAATTTTGTAGTCGCTTTTAAATTATCGGGGCTTGAAAAAGAAAAGGTATATAAACTTACATTGTAAAGGATGAGTATGGAGAAGAACTGTATAAGCGAGTAGAGAGCCATATATTTGAAGATCGCAAAGCAGGTGCTGAGAGCGCATCTGCCTTCGAGCGCTAGAAGCTTCACGCAGCGAATGTTCTGCTCTTGCGATGTGAACGGGGCCGCCACTGGAACGAACGATAACATGGTGTCAAATTCGAAACACTAAACATTAGTGACACAAATGAACGAGAGAGGGCCACTGCCAACCCAACGTAAGACAGCGTAGATTTATTCATTAATTTTACTAAAACTAATGCCTTGTATTTTCAGTCGCCGTTTTAGCTTGGAGGAGTAATAAACAGACGTACTAAAAAAACTCCACCACGCACACACAAAAAAATCGCATTCAAAATACTAGTAGGGAAAGGCACGGGTCGCAATGGCACTCATTGGTGGGAGACTGGGAGCTGTGGACTGTTAGCCGATGATGAAGTTTTCACTTCTTAAAGCTCTTATTTCGTGAGCGAGCGGGGCCCCTATGCAGTTGCCTACTCTGCATAAAGATTAATCTGGCCTGTCTTTATACCTGACGCGTCGGCCTCCGAGAGCGAGATGCCGACGTGGGCGGCTTTGAGCGCGCCGCAGTCGTTGGCGCCGTCGCCGCACATGCCCACCACGCGGCCCTCGCCTTGCAGCGCCGTGATCAGCTGCGTCTTCTGATCGGGACCGAATCGCCCGAAAACTATGCCTGAAAACGCAATAATTATATTTCAATATTTTTTTATTCGTTAAGAATTTGCCACAACTTACGTTAATACGTAAGTTGTGGCAAATTTATAAGTTGTACCAGATAAGTACAGTTTTCCTGTTATTTTAAATGTATTAAAATCCAGTACCAGGAATTGAAATGAAAAAAATAAAAAATAAAAAAAAAACTTCAAATAATGGACACAGTTCGTTATTACGGCGCTGTGTGCAACGCAAAAGTTACCTAACTACAAATTACTACGCTGTGACGCAATGCTATAATACGTGGAAGCAGAATGTTATAATAGATGCAACACTAGTATAATAATAGTAATAAACTAATTTAGTTTACCTTTATTAAGTACCGTGGACATCATTTCTGGGTAGAAAGTACGAATGACCGACCACGTTTTGCCTTCCAACGCCAAAACGTAGATATCACTGGCTAGTTTTGCCGGCCCACTTTCGCCGACGACCTTTAATAAAAAATAAATAAAAAAAAACAAAACCAATGATCACAATCTATAAAGTGACAAACTTCATAGTCTAGAAATGAAATTGGTTAATTTACCTCCATAATAAGCGGTGGCCTAGTGTCGTTGGTCTGTTGGTGGCCCACGGTAATCAAAACGAGTTTCTGGTGCGGCTGCACCATGAAGCAACCTCGAGCTACTGACATAGCTGTCATTATGTTGTCACCTGAAAACAATGGAGTATTATATCGGCATCATATTCGCTATATGGCAATCTTTTTCTCTATTAGACCAGTAGGTTACTTGTTATGGAATTAGGATAAAATCTCGAAATCTAACCTCTTAGGTTTAGAGTCATGTAATTTGGCAAGACTGTTTTCATGGACATACCCAGGTTCTGGGCCAAAAGCTGAACATATTCAGCTTTATCGCTATATGTTACGTGACCACATTTGACGTTGGAAAAGACCGTCGAGCGATTTGCATGTGGCCGCGCCTTAACATAAAATAAACCATTTTACTATCAATAAGAAACTTGTACAAACCTGTCACCATAATCTGCTTCATGTGAGCATCATGCAGTTCCTTAATAACTTGTGTCGTTTCCGGCTTGAGGCTGTTTTGCATGACTAGAAAGCCTAGAAACGTCATCTCGCACTCGAGGCCCTCCCGTTTCACCCGTTGCGCGTCCACCCACTTCATTTTGCGGTCCAGTTTCTTGTGCGCCAACCCTATCACGCGGAACCCATTCGACGTGTACTCATTGAGCACCGAACTGAAGTTATCCGGAAGCGTGTCTGGACTGCACATGCCTGCAACCTTTAATATTCATTATGGTTGAAACATTTTCATAGAAAAATTCAATTTAATTCAAGATTATCTACGAGGTCGTCTATTAATCACGTGTTTTTTAGGCAAATTTTTAACCCCTTCCTCTTGGTGAGTCGTGAAGATTAGGATATACCACCCATACCGAAAATCACAGGTATTTTTAGTACAAAGTATACAGGCTTAAAATCTCAAATATACTATTTATACCTCACTTTTAGGTTGGTAAGAAGTTCTTGTTCATATAGTATGTTTAAAAAAAAGGATATATGTAGTTGATTTTGGTAGATTCAAAGTTAAAAAAAAATGATTACGCTGCTTAAAAATTGCGCGCACAAGTAATAAATAAAATACGTGATATCTCACGGTACCCCCTAGTCTTTGTGATAATTCGTGATTTTTCTGGCCTTTTAAAGCCTCATGTGATAAATGGGCGGCTTCATAGATCTTAAAAGAAAAAACATTTAAATTCTTCGCTCAGCAATTGCATTGGTTACCTTCTCTGGTGCGCCTTTCACGAAATACACCATCTGCATTTGTCCCAGCACCCTGGCAATTACTCCCATCGACTGCTGCGATGACGAGAAATGGAACCTTCTCAACAAACCGACCTGAAAGGAAAATACATTGCTATTGCTATTGGCTATTCGTAAATAGCCATTTCGAAAATACATACTGAAATATAGATGCACAGAAAAACCAGAAAAATAAGACCAGCGCTGGGAATCGAACCCCGGTCCTCGGCATTTCGTGCCACGTGCTATACCGCTACACCACTGCTGGACAGTGTTTCTTAGAAACATACAAGATGAGATATGTGGTGCATAGAAGAAATTCGTGTCTGTACCACTGTCCGGCGGTGGTGTAGCGGTATAGCACACGGCACGGAATGCCGAGGCCCTGGGTTTGATTCGCAGCGCTGGTCTTATTTTTCTGGTTTTTCTGTGCATCTAAATTTCAGTTTATATTTTCGATATGGGTTTTACGGGATGACCGTAAAAGTAACAAAAATTTGGAGTTGAAATAAAAAATACAAAAAGATTCCAAAAAACAATCGTAAAAATAGCCGTTTTCTATGGCATATACTTGTGGAGAAATAGTGTCTATGATATTTATTTTATACTACCTGCTGCGAATAATTCGTTTGTAGCCGGAACGTTCTCGTTGCATGTTTTTTTAATAGTGAGGTAAACGAGCAAGTGGGGCTGTCTTATTTTTTACTTCAGATCAAAAGATGGTGGTCACGACCCGGATGGGCCTTTTACAAGGTGTATGGGCGTTACTACGTCGTCATTTATTGCGAAAAGGTTCTATAAATGTTAAATTGGGTGGCGTCAGTACCTCATAAGGCATCTCCATAGTGAGTGGGTCATAATTGTCCAAGTCCTGAAGGTCACCATTCTGCGTACTAGCAGGCTTTACTATGACGGGTGTCAAGTTGTCGTACCGAGTATTTTCCGGGCCCGGCTCCTCAAGCACCTGTCAAGATAACGTTATCCGTTAAAATATCATGCGATAAGCATCTGCTAAATATAAACTAGATAATATATTACTGTTCTTGAAATAAATTACATAATGATTAGTAATCAGTATTAGTCATTTAATTAATTTGCATTCCCATAGTTATTATTATCAGTGAAGTACTCAGCTTAGGTGACGGTTATTTTTAAAAGTTGTCGTTTATCAAACACTGAAGAATAAGGAGCAAGTGAGTCACTTGATCGTAAGTACCTAATCATCGCTGGCCAAGGATCGCAGTAGGTACCATCAGCCAAATAAGTGGTCTATCAATTTTTAAACAAGTTCCTATCAAATATGTCACTAAAGTCATTTTCAAGTTGACAGACAAGTCTATTGGCATTATTGTTTTATGACATGCAAACAATTATCAACTTTAGGGTGGTAGACCACATATTTAGGTGATAGTACATTAGGCATGCTATCTCAAATTATTTGACAATATTATGATGTGGATGGTATTAGACAAGTAAGACATACAATAACTCTGGGTTGTTTAATACAAGCTTTAAACCGCGGCTGTGCACGCGTAAATCATAAGCAGTAGAACTGAAATTCAGGGATTACGCCAAAATTCCCAAAATGTACATCTTGGATTTCATTGACGCAACGCAAAAACACCCACGCTAACTTTTATGTCTCTAATCCTAGCGCTCGACATTTTGAAATTCCGTGAGAACAAGGGGATAATTTTCAGTCTATGTGTTATTTCAGATATCCAGTGATCTGGATACCACATACAAATAATTGTTTTTTATTGCCAGTGTGAAACTACATTATTTAATTAGTCCTATCTACATAACTTCGTAGCCAAATATTTCAAACAATAGGGATGTTGACGCCATTATAAAATAATTCGAAGGCACAACTATAATAAAAAACGCTTTATTTTAGCCCTGAAAACCAGATTAATTTTCGATTTACTGTAAAATTAGATTTTTTGTTGCTTTAAAACAAATAAATAGTTAATTGAGTTGGCGAACAAATAGCGACTTATGACGTCATAACTCGCTATTGCCATTGAAACTCTATGGGAGAATTGTTTCGACAGCTCATAAAAAGTACGTCAGTTGATTGGTGTTGTCAACATCCCTATTGTAAAAAGCAGCCCAGTAAAAAAACAAATGAACACTCACCCATTGAGTGAACTCGAACATTTTCAAGTCAAGCGGATCTCCCTTCAGCTGTCCTTGTATACTGGTCAGCGAATGACAGGACGCAAGAGCCTGGATGAGAGGGCTTCTAGTGGGCAAAGCTGTGATATCAACTATGCATCTACCAAACTTCTCCCCCACATTCGACGGTATAACCGAATATAAGTCCAAGCCATCTTCGGTTAGAGTTCCAGTCTGAAAAAAAGTAGAAAAAAAATAAACAACCTGTGTATCGCCTTAATTAAGATAAGCTCGATATTTCGCGGTAACAGGCACGTTTTCCATGTTGAAGAAGAATAACCTTGTATAATCGATCGGGTTTAGATAGATGACTCATTCGCTATGCCGATGGAAGAAAACTAGCACAATCAATTCATTGTTTTTACAAGTGTTGTCAAAATAAAAAAATTGGTCAAGTATGACTCATATTCGCGTGCCTGCGCTTCTTCAAACTGAGAAATTAATGTAATTTCTAATATGACTTCTGATTACTGTAAATAGGCCGCAAAGAGCTCTTTTACATGTCCCTTTTTTATACTACCAGTGCCTTCGGAAAGACCATCATTGGCAAGAAGACTGAGCCTCAAGAAACTTAGTAGAAAGTTTTTTTTAAACACGTATGAACTAAAACCAGCGTTGCTGCACATAATGTGCGGCAACACATGCTGAGTGGAGACCCTTTTTAACCCCCGACGCAAAAAAAGGGGTGTTATAATTGGTGTACTGTCGTGTCACCAAGTATCTAATATAGTTATAGTGCTAGTTTTAGTCTTAGTCTTAGGTGGTACTTGTGGAGCCAAAATATTTTTTTCTTTCTTTCTTTTAAAACAATTACTTTGGTCAAAGACGATCTTATGATTGCTATGTTTATAAATAAATAAATACCATAGGACACTTGACACCAATTGACCTTGTCCCAAACTAAGCAAAGCTTGTACACAGTACAGTTCATAAACAGTGAGCAAAAATTTGATCTAAAATAATTGAACACGCTTCTAGGCCGATAACAATAGAGTCGTGTTCAGATATATTTGATCAAAACTTTGCTCACAAGTTTATGAACTGGACTGTACTATGGATACTTGGGAACGGATAAACATACTTATATATGCCAGAAACGTGTACTCCACACTGTAATAACACAAACCCAACTATCACCACCACCACCACACTATACTGAGGCTTTTCGAACTCAACCAGAGTTCCAAAAACGTGCTTATACGCACGGATAAAATACTAGTATGAAACCGCCCTCATTACCTATACATGCATGCTATGATAATACAAGAATAGCATCAATAGCTTGCATTTGGGTCGATCAACTTTTTTGCCACATGTTGCTATAGTTACGGTCTGCTGAATCACTCTTTAAACCATAAGTTTAGGATTAAAATTTACCAAACATGCATTTTTGTGGTCGTTTTAAGCCCCTTCTATTACTGGTCATCTAATAAGCATGTTAGTATAATGTGACACAACATTTCTTCTATTAAACTGTACTACTTTTGTCCCTTGGCTGACGGGACAGAATAACAGCAAGGAATAGTTGATCCACCCATTTACATCTTACCTTATCGAAGCACATAACTTGCAGTTTGCCGCATATAATGATACGTGGTGGGGACACGCAGAATATTTTGTTTTTGCGCAGGCGCTGTTGGCTGTACACGATACCGGCTGTCATGGCGGCGGGTAATGCCGGCGGGACCACGATGGTGATGATGTCCAGTGTTCGTAGGATTATAGTTTCAGCGTGGCTCTAAAAAAATAAGAAATTGTTATAAATTTCATTTTTAACGTAAGCTTTTTTTCTCGTCCGACTCGACTACTGTAAGTGGGGTAAATTCGACCTTCAAGGTTTGACGCATTCTAATACACTAACCCTAACAGTTGGTACCTATATACTAACAAATTACTTCTCGAAATAGAGTGGGTATTTTATGAAACTATTTTTCAATGGTAAAATAAGAATACAAATATGAAAGTAAAATTTTAGAACAGTGATCCAAATTTAAGTAGATTGTCAACTTACTCCTCTTTGCAGATACAGCCAAATAGAATAACCCATACCGATCGCGGCAATGCAAAACATGAATATGACAAATTTAACGGCGTCCTTGTAGAATTGGAAATCAAACTTCTTGGGGAATAATATGCTTTTAATCAGCTCTCCTTTAGCGGTATAGAAACCAGTGCGTACCACTTTGGCCAAAACCTGGCGACAAAGAAATAGGTATTAAATTTAAAGCTGAAAAATATATTTCGTAATGAAATTAAAATAAATTTAAAACCATACCTGATTGTTGCCATAGAATCTAGTTTGTATGACGTGAGTTCCAGCGAATAGTGTATGCCTTTTGTGTCCATCCGTAGAGTATACTTCTGGCGATACGCAGGGCGGGCCTTTCATTACCGGTACGCTTTCACCTAAAACATAAATTTAAAATACTTAAGACACATTCCTCAGTACAGAGGTTCAGTATAATTACGTCAGAGAACTAGCGAGGTTTATTCCCAGTTATACAGATCCCATTAGATCTACAGATTCACAATCGTACAGATTCTCATTTCTACACATTCTCATTTTCATTTCTACACATTCTCATTTCCATTTCTACATATTCCTAACTTTACAAAAAATTACTTCAGGCACTTCGCTGGCTGCTGCCAAGGTCTGCTCGCTGCGCTTGCTCTCGCAGTCGCAGTTCTTTCTAACCGTTCTACATTGCTTCACTCGGCATTATACCTAACAGAGGCCTCCTTTAAAGTTAAATGAGCTGAGAATCTGTTGAGTTTCTCTGTAGAGTTGAGAATCTGGTCAGTTGGGAATCTGTAAGAAAAATCTGTAGAATTGGGAAGAAGCCCTATCTGTCACATAGAGAAGTTCTGCTGGCCCGACTCGCATCGTGTCCACAGGATGGATCTCTTCAATGGGTAATGGTATAGAGTCAAAAATTTGTATGAACTTGGAAAGTTTGCATTAAAAGTGAAATTTTGAACAAAACCTTGTAAGTCAGTGCTGCAATGAAGTCTATATTGATTTAGATTCAGCACCGACACGACGATTGAACATGTCGATCCGATCTTAAGTTGACGCTCACCCGTCATTTAGTACCCACCTGTGAGCATGCTTTCGTTGACGATGCAAGTGCCAGTGAGCAGCATAGCATCGCACGGCATCACGCAGCCGTCCGGCGGCAGTATCAGCACGTCGCCCGGCACGAGCCGGCTCGCGTTCACCACGCACTCCTCTCGGCCGGTCCGCGACGGCCGCAGCACCGACACGGTAAATGAACTCGTCGATCCCGCCATCTTATGGAGGTTGATGCTCATCTACCGACAATGATATAGTGAGCTAGTATGCGTTTGGCTTTCTAAAAAAAGCGCGCTTGGAAAACGTGCATTAATAAATGATGGTATGCATACAAATGATTGTATAAAAAAAAGGATTTACCTGCTTTGTTTGATATAAGGCCAGCAGACAAGAGCCCGCAGACAGTATGAAAACGCATGTCGCGTATTGGTAGTATTCATCAAGAGACCATAGGATAATAGAAAAAACTTGAAATAAATAGAATGGATTGAAGACTTCGTTCACGAACAGTGTCCAGTAGCTTTTGACTTCAACTTCAACAGAATTTGTACCATACAGTTTGATCCTGAAAACAAACATTACTTTGAATAATTTGTATTTCATCTAAGTACTATTAAGATTCAAGTTGGTAGTTAAAAACTGTTTAAGTTAGTAGCATCAACATTAAATTTTATAATAGATATAATATAATTGCCAATAAAAACTATTTCAAGGGCTATTTATGTTGCTTAAACCCTGCTGTGACGCACAACAGGATGCAGAGTAACGTAATTTGTTATATTTAATCAACATGGACTTCCATCTAGTAACACCTGATTCAATAATGTATTCATAAATGCTTATTCTGAGCACTCACAGTTCATTTTGTTGGCGTTTGTTAATCCCAGACATATTTTCCATCAGCAGGTTTATAGTCAATTTCTCATTGAGTGATTGGACATTCACAAAAACTCCCTGTTCATTTAGCCACACAAAACGGGTGTGTTGGTAAATAAAAAAACGCAGTGTATTGTTATGGTTTGCAACATTGAGATCGATTTCTTGAACTTGCTCTATATTGAAGGATCCCTCTGCATCTCTCACTAGAAAATATTAATACAAATAAAGTATGTTTTAAAAGTTTTTGTTCAAGGTAAATATTCACATGTAGAATAGAAATAACTTTACCACATATCAGTTCAGCCATTTTCAAACTGCATTTTAAATATTTGAACCTGTTGTAGGATGGATAGTAACCCAATGCAAAATACGGCAATCCACATAGAGCTATGCAAATAGCGTGGAATATGATGGAGCGCCATTTTGAATACTTAAAGCCGTAGATTTTAAATATTTCTTCATCTACCACATTCTCCAATATCTGCCACTGAGCTTCTCCAATAACTTCATAATCATCTGCAATATAAAGGAAACAGATATGCATTTTTTACTGGGGATGGCTGTTGGATATGGAGATGAATACAGCATTTGCATTTAAACTGAGATAACAAATGATTATCAGTGACATACAAATGTTATTTATTTACTTGAATCATAGCAGTTGTATTTATGTATTCAATACAATTATGTTTTTAAAGTTATAACTCAATCAATCAATAGTATTGATAATTCCATCAATGTTGAGGTTGAAAAAGAGCTGTATTAAAATTAGGTTTAAGGCCAATAATACAAAAATAACTCAGAAAATAATTATTATATCATAACCATTTCTATGCATCTAAATTGTCAAATATAAACCACCTCCAGTGCAATTCAAATTGTGACAATATTAGTCATAATATTAAAGAAATTTTTAATTTTAGGGAATTTATAATCTTGATTCATTCATAACCTTCAATTAACTAACATGAATCTCCCAGCGCTGATGTAAAAAAAAGTCAGTAGGCACAACAATTACTTAGAAGTAATAGGAATGACCTATATAATTAATCAAAACACAGTCAAGGCTAAAAGCAGTGATATGGTGAAATCTTAGATGGTACAATACTCCACAAAGTGCTGCCAGAATACATCATGAAATAATTACACATGACGAAAAAGGAAAGTGTAACTAAGAAGTACATTTTAGCAGTGTCAAGTGCAATGTCGCTGCAGGCTATGCATCACCCATACATGCATCAGTAACACATGACAAATTCATTATCTATTCTTTATGCAGCGACGTAATTATAACTTCGCAAATTCACTGTGCAAGTAATAAATAGAATGTGGTACTAGGCTTATGATGCGTTAGTTTCCTAGATTCAAGTGAGTCATACCGTAAAGGTTGGGTTTGCATGGTGAAATATTGTACTTACCATTAGCGACGGTGGCACTGTTCGTGTTCGGCATTCCCGCAAAAACTGATTATTTGCACAACATAAATAAATTAAGGCATATTACTAGGATGTTATTTGTTAATTTATTACTAACCGGTGCTACCTCATTTCAATATATTAAATAGAAATGGAATTTCAGGACATGAAACCCCACCACTCACATCACATCACACCTTCCTTATGAATGAATGAAATCCATATAGATAAAGACAAGGCAAGGCAAGGCACGACAAGAGAGTATTATACTCGTTTAAACGTCAAAAAACTTTTTAAATTATGACATAATGCAATGCTGTTTGACCATTATATAAAAACGTTGAATATTTGTCATCTCCTTCAATAAATCTATAAATTTATCAAGCTTCATAATTCAACGTAGATGGAAATTATGTAAGACGTCCTTTTGAAAAACAATACGATTAAAAATCATTGTGAAAAATAATATAATATGATATCCAAGGATACGTATGATGGGCGAGTTGAAGATAAACCTCAAAGTATGTGAACGAAAGATGGCGCTGGCAATGTGTCACCCGCCGGAACTATTTTCTGTGCGTCAAACATGCGAGTGGCGGATGTTATTGATTTGTTATGGCGCGAAGTCATATAGGGCACGCGAAACAAGAAAAAACCACAACGATCTTTGAGAATACATTAGCACGAGCTATATAATTCGAAATGTCAAAAAGAGGATTAGCTGGTGGTAGAACTGAATATTTAGAAATTGGCGAATATAATTTTACATGGCCCGGTGATAATGGAACATTTCATGACTTTGGATCGGTAAATTATACAATGCCTACGGGTATGTACGATATTTGCATTTGCGTTATAGTTTTGACACAATTTCAATTCAAAAGGTTCAATTTTAATTTTTTAATATATTATAGGGCCATGGTACTGGCCTTGGTGTCCACTTTGGAGGCTTCCACAACATCCTCTTTTTCAGGTAAGTAGATTAAAAGTAGAACATTATTTATCTTTAACCGACTTCAAAAAAGGAGGAGGTTCTATGTTCCAATGTTTCTATTTTTGTGCTTACGAAGTAAATATATATTATAGAGCTACTAAAAAAAAATGTGCTTACCTAATTGTACGTATTTTACCTACCTACCTAAATATTAATGTCTTGAAATATCTTATTTTTATAAGTAAAATTCAAAACTGCAACTCTCAGGACTTTATCACGTAGTAAAATACTTAAGTACTTAGCAGGCAAGTAGTTAGCTTGTGAATCGCGAAAGTTAAAAGTAATCAAAGTAAAGTTAATTAGGTAGAGCATTTTTTTTCTCAACCAAAAACCAAGTTGTGTCAGTAATTATACTATTTTTCTTTTATTAATGTAGCTTTCCAACATGCTGTTCGTAGCATCATACTGCGCTCCGAGCACAAAAAGAGGGCAACTTTGGATGCACACAATCCTCATTTTCGGTTAGTGCATTCAACACACTAGTGTCATTAGTTTATAATAAAACGACGAGGTACCGGTAGTATTAAGTAAACAAACAAATGTTCAGGGTTCGAAAATATTCGATATTTATTATAAATATCAAAATATCGGATATTTATGACATATATCCGATATCAACCTACCAATAGTTTGATATATATCTATTTTGTATGAAAGCCATATTTGTAAAATAAATTAAGTAAAATTGTTTCATTACTTTAGCAATTACTTTACTTTGTAAAAAATTATAGAATAAACACAACAAAAACTTTGGTAACGACATTTTTCTGACACGACTGTTGCCATTAATGGATTAGAACTTGCTATTAGGGAGTATCTTTTAACTACTCCAACGCCATCTACATCTGGGAAATAGAAATACAGTAACAAAGGCCAAAAACTTGCTAAAAATTATTAAATTATATCAAATTTTTAAACCAATTTTTGTGTTGATATATATTATAAAAAATCATTTGATATATATCGGATACATATCATGATATATATCCTCGAACCCTGCAAATGTTCCTATCTATAGGTGACTAACTATATTTAAGGCCGAGCCCTAAATTAACATCAACGACAGTCCGTTGTATTTGGTCCTATCTAAAAGGCTAAAATTATTCAAAATAATCATACTAATAGTGTAGGTAACTGTCTGTTCAGTCAGAATACGACACCATTCTAATAATTTTCGACGTATTTTAGGCTTCATGCTCTATTCAATCTGGGCATGGCATGTCATATGCTCCCCTGACGCATTTTCATGGAACTTTGGCTTTGTATTCCTGAACCTCGCTCAAGTCGTGTACCTGGTGTATGAAATGAGACCAGTCAAGTTCGATCCTGAGCTTGAAGAGGTTTATCATACGCTGTTCGAGCCATTTAAGGTAGGTAAATTATTTAGATGTCTCACGAGTACAAAGACAGCACACAGCAGTCTTCTTATGATCTGAATTATAATGTGTCGTCAACGTAGCGCATGCGGTAAATTGTAGTAATTTATTTAAAAGTTTGGGTACTTCATAAGTTCATACCTTACCATGATAACTATGTGACTACATGGTGATTAAACTTTGCTAGCACTTGCTAATGAAATTACACTTAACATATAGGTGACAAGACTGCAGTTTAAGCGCATGGTGTCTCCCGATTTCGCTCACGTGATGTCACTCCACGCCGGTGAAGCTTATGCCATGCAGAATCTCACCAAGACTGACAGACTCGGCCTCCTGCTTTCTGGAAAGGTAAATTAACATTGCTTTATTCAGCTTCTGTAAAAATGTGACTATTTTGTTTGATTTAAATGTGTTTTCTGGATTTTAAATTCTGGGACACTACCTACACGTAATACGATCACTAGGTTTTAGAGTTAACCGTTTATCCGGTTCAAAGGACCTGGTCCTTCCAACGAGATGCATATTTTGCCAAAATAGCATGCTTTAAATCGCACAGTGGAGTTGAATATTTCTTGTAAAACTATTACACATGCTTTTTAACATGTGGAACGCTTTAATTTCACTAAGTACCTATATTCCCCAATAACATTTTCGCAATATGAATTTTCATGTTTGAAGTTTCTTGTCGTTTTTCTTAAGGGTTCAGAAGTAGGTAGATACAACTAGGTAGATGGTAGATGAATACCGCTACGCGTTTGTAACTTCCTTTCTTCAAACGAATATTTCCAGTGGCGAAGCACATTTTGTTTGTTCTCGTGCAAGGGTAAATTAACTATTTCACGCATCCTCGTGTTTTTTATTTGGACAGTGAAAACCAGACGTTTTATTATTGGAATCCTTATTCATTGATTCAATACCCTAAGAGTGTTTGTAACGTTTTATATCCAAGGCACTTACCAACTGAGATGAGACTTTTAGTAGCCGCAGCGTGTTGATTTAAAAATGAGGTTGCCAGCCATAAAACACGCACGACTCTACAGTCTTAAGTTTTATAAGGTAGGCATAGTATTTTTTGCAGCTATATTGCACATAATATATAATGTAAAAATATAATTTTTCACCGTACGTTTTTTCCGAAATTGAAGAGATTTGTTTTTCAGCGATAAAGCTCAACATTTTGGGCTTTGTCGCTATACATAACATGTCACGTGACCAGATTTGACGCTGGAAACGAGCGTCGAGCGGCTACATGAAGCCACACCGCACCTTAAGAGTTATTCCTAGCTGCGGTCCATTCTGTAACACAAATTATCCACGGGCCAGACAGAGCGCTATTCTCCATGGGAAATATTAATGCATACGAAGCTGAAATACGAAGTTTCTATTTGGTAAAGTGCTACGCAGTGGGAAAATTTTAAACAATTTATATCCGTTCACGTACCCAATGTTCGCAAAATACCTATCGCGATACGCGGCCGAGCCTTTAACGACGAAAACGTGCCTAGCACGCGACACTTCACTTCTTTTATCACTTTAATGCTATTTTATTTAATAACATTTAATAACATTAATAACATTTTGTAAGTACGTTTTGATGTAAATCAAAACACCGAAAAATGTCGTAAATTAACTTGGAATAGACGCAACGACTTACTTTCATATTTTGCAGAATTTTGCCCAAAGTCTCAATCACAGACGTACTTGCCCCAATATGTTAGGCGTATTAAATTACTACCACCCTTAGTTATGTATCGCGCTGCTGGGTCACCCTTGCTGCAGCCCTTACCCATTTTTACTTGATATCCCCTTTTGCTGAAATGGTACCTAAGTAGAGATTTTTGCAAAATAGCTTATGAAATTTTACTTTTACCTGTCTTTCAAATGTCTTTCAAAATCATCATAATGTCCAAAAATGTGTCTCTCTAGATCTCATGAGAACATTTCAGCAAGCTGTCAAATTATTCCAATGGGTTTATCGGGGATGCTAATGGTGTAGGTAAATGGATTAGACGAGAGTTCTAATTCCACTTAACCCAACTGAAATACTTTTCGTTTTGAAAATCTTAGAATTCGATTCTTACTTTGCTTTACCTTTACATAAGTACCTAACATCAAAATCCTGTTAAACTCTACCCATCTAAAACTTGTGACAAAATATAAACGGAAGTAGATGATTGAGTTGCGGGCAACTTCTTCAGAAACGTTAAGTGCCACCAGATTTATTTAACGTTAGTTTGACTTCGAAGTTCGGGTATCTATCTATCTAACAAAGTGATTCGCCACGAACACGCGCTTTGGTTGTTTTAAGTGATGAGTCGGAAATTTGAAAATGTATGTACGAATCCGCGGATATGAAAGCGGACTTCAATTTTCCAACTCGGTGCCATTAGGCGTGATCTTGAACTGACAATTGACGTCGACAATCCTAATCCTAACTAATATTATAAATTCGAATGTGAGGTTTGTTTGTTAGCTTTCACTCAAGTACCTAGGTACATAATTGTTTTGAAAAACATCTCTCTTAAGATCTGCAAATAATAAAAAACAGATGCGGATACGGATATCCGGCACACCACTCGTTAGAACTTCCTCACCCGCTGTTCTCCCCTTTGTTCGTTACGAGCATAATATTTATTTGATAGCTAGTATGTATTTAATGTATGTAAAACTACTTTTCTGTACATAATCTATAAAAGTGTAAATACAGGTGCCTAGTCTAGTGTTTGACACAAATGCCCAGTACAAATGCCCCTACTGTCACCTTTATTGCTGAGAGTAGGTAATAACATGAAATTAAAAGATGACAACTACTGAGACAGTTACCGGAGGCCTTATTGTCTAACACATTTGAAATCACGATTTTTTTCAGCACTCCTTTCTGTAAGTCTGTAATACGTTATAAGAGGGGGTAGAAAGAAATGGTGAATGCGATGGCGAACATCAGCGCGCTAAACAATTCGTCCTCAGCATTCGGACGTCTACTTTACGCGTAGATTTGCTTCTACTGTATTGAATAGACGTGAAAATATGATTGCTCTAGTGATTACGTAGGTGTATCTTCCAAATTATATCCATACTAGCATTATAGAAGCGAAAATGTGTGTGTTTGTATGTTAGTCCGTATTTCACGTCGAAACGGAGCGACGGATCGACGTGATTTTTGTGAGAGAGCCTCATAGGCTTCTTTTTACCTCGGAAAATGCACAGTTCCCGAGTGGACAGCGCGCGATAACCGAATTCCACGCGGGCGAAGCCGTGGGCAAAAGCTAGTACTTTAATAATTCAATGATCAATACGTAGGTACGTACTTATTCGCCGACACCTGAATAAACTCTAATCATTTTGGTAAGGTCATGTGAACAGCGTAAATTATAAAGTACCTACTAGCTTTTGCCCGCGGCATCGTTCGCGTAGAATTAATATGTTAGTATAAAACTTTTTTGATCCCACTGGAACCATACCTACATACATTATAAGTAGTCTATATATTAATCCAAGGTCTATAATTACCCATTTGCCACATGCAAATCCGTTCAGTAGTTTTTTCGTGAAAGAGTAACGAATATATACATCCAAACATCCATACAAACTTTCGCATTTATAATATTAGCGGGAAGTAAGATTTAGTAGTATTCACTCAATTCTGTTGAAGTGCAGTAAGTTTGGCTACACTACACTCGGAAAGATTGTTGTTAATCGTGGCTAGTAGTAAAGTATATATGCTATGCATTTAGTACTGTACTGACCCCACACTTCGTGTATCAAACTTTGTGAATTTATTTTAATCATGAGTAACCTCTTTGGGAAAAATTTTTGTTTGAAAGTGGATAGCAAGAATGTCAAAAGAAAAGAAAAGAAAAGGATTGGGTTGTCAAGTGTCATAAAAGGAAGGATGTGCTAACCAAAATTAAATAAAATAAAATGTGAATTCTTTGATAACGCAATGAAAAGGCCTAGAAATCCATATATTAACTTAAAACCAATAATAAAAAATGGAGTACGGAGGTTACAAACGGTTTCAGTGAAAATTAAATAAAATCTAGTTTGACAGTCGTTGTATATTCGCATAGCAAGGTCGCTACGGATAGGATTTCAAACTCCGAACAAAACATAACACCCGGAGTTATAAGGAATGGATTACTAGGTCTTATCGTCGTGATAGAAGTGTAAATAGGTGTCCAATAGTGCAAGGCTGTGTGTGCTGGTGACGTGAGTTATTTACAATTGCTTTTGCCCTTTAATATTATGAGTTTCAGCGGACTGAGTGGCTACGGGGAGGATAGTGACAGTTGCTGTCATCATGACGAGAGGAGGAGGAACTGGTTGAAGACTATGAAGATACGCAAGTCTGGATTAATGGCGTGTAAGTTGAATTTGAATTGAATTAAATAAATGTGATTTTATTGAAATATAAAAATTATGAAAACGAAAGACAAATTATTCGGGATTTGATAGAATAGTAAACATTGCTTATAATTAATTGCTCGAGCTTGCCCCGCGGTTAATACGCCCCAAAATACATAAAGCTTTGAATTGTGCGGTTCCTACAATAATATTTAATTTCATGCTGGCGTCGACGTCCAACGTGATGGAGATATCCTGGCTGGCTGTGTGGTGTGATGTGCAACGGGACGTGATTGGAGTATTGGCGTGCGGTCCGAGTGCTGATGGCGGTTCCTGGATGTCCCTAGCTAAGTCCTTCCCTTATCCCAGTAGTTAATGATGTTACGACATAACAGCGTCGGAACAGTGAGGAGTATGTCGGGATCCTACCACTGTTATTGTATTCTGATTTGAGCTAATTATACAATTTGTAGATAGAAGTAAAGTACAGTTGGTCATAATTATATTATGATTTTCACGTAATCTGACATTTGTTGTCACAATGTTATAAATTTGAAAGACCAGCATTTAGACATAATGTCTATGACATTTTGATAGAATGTCTAATAAATTCAAACCGAGATGGAACCGCGACACTCCTGAGATCTCATTTCAAATCGGTCTTTGGTTCTATACGAACGTATACAATAATTTTATAAATAATTTATCCGTGTTCTAAATTTTAAACTTTCAAAATATAAAGAATAAATAACACCAGTCTAAATTCAAAAGACCTAAATTTAAATATTTGAAATTTAGAAGTCAAATTCAAATGATCGAATTGATTCAAATACGGGTCATTACTGTTCTGTTCTGCTGACGTTACGGAGTGTTACGAAGACATTGAATTGTTGAATAATTTTAACGAACATTATCTTCAATTGATTTAAACTATATTACTATTGACGGTACTGAAGTTACCATCGGTGTGTGGATACTATAGCGAAGAACTAATATATTTGTGGCACAAATATAAGACAGTGAGTAATACATTAGTAAAATTAAAATTGAATATCAAAACTGCTTATATATTATAACATGCTAGAAACTCCAAAGTTAATGGAAACGAGATATTAATAATTGACTTCAGCTTATTGTGTAATTGTTTATATTTCCTCAATGTTTCTTCCAAATTGCCCTGCGTATTTGGCCTAACTTTACAAATAAGCTATTTGGACCTAGAACCGGGGTGTATCACGGTCTCTACAATTATCTATACTAAACCTGATTACTTAATTTTGTCACCATTCTAATGATTTTAATAGAAACCCAGATAGCTCGGGAAGGATAGCTATACAATTCTATACTTACTATTGTATCCAGCTGGTGGAGCGAATGGAACTAGTGTGCCACAGATACGAGTACTAATCTAGCTGGCTGGGTATTAATGGTCGGTATTGCGCGCATGGATACTGTACAAAGTACCCTTACAGACTCCACAAACCATTATGATCGATGTTTCACAATGGAGTCTGTAGATTATTCAAAATTGTGTTTGGGGACCGAGGGTCTTCAGATACATGTGGTCACCAGGGGTCAATTCCACCTCTGGCCGCTGAACGTTGCATCCTCTTTGTCGGACTAACCACCCGGCAATACGGACTCTGTCCGATGGGGTTGTTTACTACTCACTTGGCAATAGGGCTAAAGTGGGGTTGCGGTTAAACAAGGTCTAACGACTAATAGTGGCGTTGGGAGTCCTTGTGGGGCATGTGGGGGGAAGGAGACTTTCTCTGTTGGGTTGTGGACGCAAATTGTGGAACGCGTCGTAATAACACAAACATGATTCCGAGTTGTTCTTCCTGACGCTAGTCTGTTAGAGGTTGGGGGGGGGGAAGAGGAGACCGTAGGTGTATAGTATAGTCACTCAGGAAAAGGTTAGGGATTAACAAAGCCTGCCTCGGGAGTGACTATGATTTTGTTCTCCACTCATTCATTTGAAGACGAGGTACGCACGTGATTGACATACGACATTAATTCAATCCCCTCACGAGGTGCCGAGGCAGCCCGTGGGGGAGTGACCAGTACGGTGACGAGCTCCACAGGCCCGGGCGGGGAGGGGCCCGGCCTATACGGCATAAATCACCTCTTTTTATATTAATTAAGCGGAAATATAATCAAAAATAGATAGTAACAATAATAATTTCTTATACTAAACGAAATAACTTTTGAGTTTCCTGTATGTATAACCAACACTTTCTCAAAGAGGTAGTTACTCTACTAAATAGCCCTCTCACTCGGTTCGATCCTAGGTCTACTATAAATTATTATACAACTAAGGGTTCCTACAAACAGACGATGGCCGTAATTATACTTAGATAAAAGTATATAAATAAAAATATAGTGTCTACCCCTATTGGGAACAGTACAAATTGGTGCCGTGACCAGGATCCTGAGTCTCAAGTAGCGGGCTGTTGAGAAAAAAAAAAGAGAAAAAAAATTTTTTTCGAAAAAAAAAAAAAAAAAAAAAAAAAAAAATTTTTTTTTTGTATTCATAGCTTTGAAATTTCAGGTTTGACATGGCCAATACGCTAAGAAAAGGAAAGGGAACGTTTACCGTTGTGTTAGAGGGTAATATTGGTTGTGGGAAGTCGACCCTATTAGAGTCTCTGCATACCAATAAGATGGTGACCGTTTTACCAGAACCTGTCCAAAAATGGCAAAATGTATAGGGCGTCAACCTCTTCAAATTAATGGTAGAAGACCCCAAGCGGTGGGCTTATGTATTCCAAAATTATGTGGTGTCGACTCTGCTAGAACATCACACCTTGCGAGTAGAAACGCCAATTAAGATAATAGAAAGGTCAATATTTAGTGCGAGGCATTGTTTTATGAAAATACTACGTGAAAACGAGTTGATACACCCTGTAGAGGCGGAGATATTCGAGAATTGGATCTCGTTTGTCAAGGAAAAGGCTTTAGCTAATGTAGATTTGGGAATTTACGTACGAAGTTCCCCGGAGGTGGTTTTACAAAGAATAAAAACTAGAGGTAGAATAGAGGAAAGTGCTATTACACTTGATTATATAAACCGATTGCACGAAAAACATGAGCATTGGCTAACGGGGAATGCTTGGAAGGACTCTTTCCAAGAGTTACGTATTATAGATGGTGATAGAGGAATAGCGGATGTTGTAAAACAATATATGTCGATAGAAGAAGAAATCAAACAACAATGGTGAATTAAGATCAATCGGGGCTATTAGTAAAGAAAATTTTAATGTATTACAGAAACACAACTATGAGCAAAATGATCCAAGCTGGCAAGGAAATGCGTGCTAAGGCGAAGGCTGCTGGAGCGACACCTGGAATAGTGAAGAAAACAACACCTGCTACTGGGGGTTCGTCTGCGATGGCACTCATGATGCGGAACATGCGTAGGACAATTGGGCAACTGCATTTAAAGGTATCGGAGCTGCAGGGAAAAATGCAGGAAGAACCAGTACGGGATAAGGTTAGAGAAACAATGCCTCAACTCGCAATGTATCCAGTGATAGATGGAAGGTTGGATAAACCCAAATACCCCGGAAGGTACGACGTACATCCAGTTACCTTCATAGAGGACCTATTTTCGTACCTAAGAAGGTTGCCGACTAAAGAACATGTAATCGACAATATTATCGGGTGCTTAGAAGGAGATGTCAGGCGGTGGGCGAGAATTTATAAGGATCGTTGGGACAACGAGGAAGATTTTAAAGCTGATTTTATGGATACTTATTGGGGAGAGTCTGAACAAAATCAATTAAGACGGAATATAGTGTGTGGAGTGTGGGAGAAGAATACTCATAAATCCATGATGGGTTACTTTATTTCACTAGCAGGACAAGCAAAAATGTTGAGTACGCCTCTAATGGAAAATCAATTAGTTAATGATTTAATGCACCATTTCCCTAGAGAAGTACAATATGCCTGGAGGATGAGGAAAGGGGAATCGATAATAGAAGCCACTGAATTCTTAAGAGATTTGGATGACGTAGATAAACAGGACCGTTATGTGGAAGGTGGAAGCTCTAATCAAACCCTACCAGGAATGAAGCGAGGGATGCCTGCGACTGGGAAATCAAATTTTGGAAATAAGAAGCCGAAAATAATCGCTAATTTGGAGATAAACGAAGAAGAAGAGCAGGAGAGGTGTAAAGATAGTGGTAAGAATTTAAACTAATGTTAGCTAGTCCAGATGCTCCGGGATTAGCTTATAAACATAGGGGCAACTATTTTAGGTTTGCGCTACGGCATATGTTGTCATCGGGATGGGTGCCAGGAGTAGGGTTAGGAAAAAGGGAAAATGGGAAATTATACCCTGTAGTAGCAACAGGCGTGAGGACGAAATTGGATAAATCAGGATTTGGCTTTATCCCCACGGACGTGGAGGATCAGATACCAACCAATTTTGAGGGACTGTCGAGCTTGTCTCTTAACTTAGCAGGTAGGTCGGTAGTAGTAGAACCCATGCAGAATTTTGTCACAGCGTCGTTATTTGATGAAGAGGTTTCTTTTGAGGAAATAGGGCATAAAATCAAAGCTGAAATTTGGTTAGAGATTTTAGGGAATAAAATACGTTGTCTAATAGATACGGGGAGTGAAGTTAGTTGTATTTCTGAGGAATTATTTGAATGGTTACAGTCGAGAGGAGATGTACAACTACCCTCATTGCCGGTAAAGCCTATACAAATAAGAGGGGCGGTAGGGCAGAAGAGTTTAAAAATACAACAATTATGTTCCATAGAAATAAAAATTCAAGAGGTAATTTTCGATACGGGACTGTTAGTTGTTCCTAGGCTGACTGTACCGGTAATTTTAGGGTTCGACTGGCTGTTGTCATACAAAGCTATTATTACATTACAAGATCCTAGATCACTAATGTTGGAAATGAAGGGGGGAAGAATTACCGTGCCTTTCATTGAGGAAGACCAAAGAATTGCAGCCATTAGGTCATTACAGTTGGAAAACGATGGTGAGGCTAACCACGAAGTATGCGAGGTAGATTTTTTAGACAGAATTAAAGCGGGTATAGAATTGACCGTTGACATGAGGAAATCATTGAAGCAGATTTTAGAGGCCCATAGGATAGTGTTCACCAAGCGAATTGGTAGGGCAAATTGTTATACTCATCACATTAGTATGCATGAGCATGTCCCGAGAATTAATCGGTCTTATCCCATCCCTTATGCATACCGATCCAAGGTAGAAGATAAATTACAGGAAATGGTAGATATGGGTATTATTTCGAGAGGTTCAACACCGTATAGTAGTCCACTCACATTTACTTCCAAAACTGATGGGACTATTCGAATATTATTAGATGCCAGGGAAATTAACAAATATATGGTAGCGGAATCAGAGGCTCCTCCAATGCAGATAGATATCCTAAATGCATTTCACGGGGTTAAGTACATAACTATTATAGATTTGAATAATGCTTATTTTCAAATCCCGATTTCAGAAACAAGTAGACAGTATACAGGTTTCACTGTTAATGGGAAGTCTTATATGTATAATGTATTGCCACAGGGATTGAAAACGTCAGTTGGAAGTTTTAGCCGGGCTATGGATGTAATATTAGGTCCGAGTGTTAGAAGTTTCTGTGTAAATTATTTAGATGATCTAGCTATACTAACCGGCGGTCAGTGGGAGGATCATTTGGAACAAATAGATCTGGTATTAGAACGGTTGGAAAGAGCGGGATTAACATGTAATTTAGAAAAGTGTAAATTTGCATGTCAGGAAGTTAAGATGTTAGGTCACATTGTATCTACCGAGGGAATTCGAACGGACCCAGCTAAGGTCGAGTCAATTCAAAAGTTCCCTACCCCGAAAAAGGTGAAACATGTTAGGGCATTCTTAGGTTTATGTAATTATTATCGGAGGTTTATTCCAAATTATAGTAGTCTAATAGTTCCCCTGACGAAATTATTGAAGAAAGGGCAAAGTTGGTATTGGGATGAGGAGTTAGATAAGGCGTTTTGGAATTTGAAACAAGAATTTTCAACTACCATCCTTTTGTCTCATCCAGACGTGAGTAAACCTTACTATTTGCAAACTGATAGTTCAGGAGTAGGTATTGCGGGGGTATTGTATCAGTACGATGAAAAAGGAGAAATACGAATTTTAAGCTTTTGTAGTAGATCATTAAGGGGTTCGGAATTAAGATGGACTGTTACTGAGCAAGAGTTTTGGGCCATAATTTATGGAATAAAGAAATTTGAGACATACTTGCGGGGAGCCGAGTTAATTATTAGGACAGATCACAAGGCGTTAGTGTTTGTTAAGAACATTAGGTTATACAACAGTCGGATCACTAGGTGGATATTATATTTAGAACAATTTAACTATACTGTAGAACATGTCAAGGGGACGGAGAACATAGGGGTAGACATTTTATCTAGATTTCCGAATGATGGGGAGATACAGGAGGGGAAATTGTGGTATCCGAGTATAATGTACATGGGAGTGCAAGAAAATAAAGAATTACAGGATAAATTAGGGGAAATGGCCCAACTACAAGATAGGGATAATGTGATAAGGGGCATAAAAAATAGGCTGTCGAATCCAGGACTAGAGGGAGTAAATGATCGGTTAGCGCGGATAGCAAGCCGTTGTATCACAGAGAATGGAATTCTTTATTTCAATAGGCTGGATAGTCCAAACAGAGTATTGTATTTACCAGAAATTTTACAGGCGGAAGTATGTGGGCAGGTTCACTTAGAATTGGGGCACTTAGGAGTTTATAAAATGATAAAATATTTACAGGACAGATTCTACTGGCTAAAGATGAGGGAAACAATCAGAGATTTTGTTAGGAGTTGTCATCTTTGTCAATTGTCAAAGGTAGACAATATTAAGTATGTAGGTACTTGTAAGTCAATTATATCCGAGAATCCAGGTGACTTAGTGATGGCGGACCTCTATGGGCCGTTGCCGATATCGAGAGGAGGAATTTCGCATATATTTGTCATACAAGATTCTTTCACTAAATATATAAAACTATATGGGTTGAAGGCGGCAACAGCAAGGGCAGTGGTGTCTAGGATGCGAGATTTTGCATTAACAATAAAACCAAAGAAGGTTATGACAGATCGAGGGAGGCAATTTATAGGGGATGTATGGAGATTAGGATTGCGCGGTATTGGTGTTAAGACAATATATACTTCTATTAGAAACCCGAGACCTAATACTGCAGAAGTGGTGAATAAACAGTTAGGAAAGTTTTTCAGAATTTATTGTCATGAACAACATAGGAGCTGGGGATGTTGGTTGAAAAAGATTGAGGAGTTGTACAATAATACTCTCCACTTGAGTACGGGTTTCACCCCTAATGAGGTCCTTAGCGGGAATTCGACGCAACTTTCAATAGACCGATCTTTAATAAATTTTACGAAAAATAAGAGCGTTAATGAAATACGTGAACAAGTTAGGGTAAATTTACGTAGTGCTAGTAAGAAACGTCAGGATAGATTCAACAAGAGTCACAACTTGATTCAATACCAAATAGGGGACTTGGTTAAAGTCCGTAGACTAAATAAATCTGACTCGTTGAGTGGAAGGATTAAGAAATTTGAATTGATATACGATGGACCCTATATAGTTGCAGATAGGTACTATGAGAATGTATATGTACTCGTGCACCCAGAAACACTAGTAGAAAAGGGGTTGTTTAATGCTGTACACTTGGCACGATATTATGTCTAGTGGGAAGTCTTACATTAGAGGTTTATAGTGACTTGTTGTCAGTTTTGTGTTGACATGTGAATAGGGAACTTGCTTATAGTTGTGAAAGGGATAAATAATTTCAAGAACAATATTGAGTTGTAAAATATTGTAATAATTTTAGATTATTATTAAGGTGGTTTAGAATGCGGATAAAATTGGATGTATTGATTTGTAGAATTATTAAACGTTACTGAAAATATTTTGGTGTTTGATTGTAATTAGAAGTTAGTTATAGGGAAGTATAGTTTGGGGGGGGGAGGTAGATGGGGGGTAAGGTAATTGAATAGCTACTGACAGTTGAATGAATGATCATTAGGGACAGGGAAATTAACGTGTTATGAGTTGGGACAGAATAGATGATGAGCTAAGTATACAGGGTGTGTGTAACTGAGGTATGGACGAAATATACAGGGTGTGGAAATGTGATTGCGCTTAAAATAAATTAACTTTATGAATATTATATGATAAGTATAGAATTAAATCTCGATTTAAAAGAATGAAATAGAGATTTAAGGGGGGGGATTGTACTGACCCCACACTTCGTGTATCAAACTTTGTGAATTTATTTTAATCATGAGTAACCTCTTTGGGAAAAAATTTTGTTTGAAAGTGGATAGCAAGAATGTCAAAAGAAAAGAAAAGAAAAGGATTGGGTTGTCAAGTGTCATAAAAGGAAGGATGTGCTAACCAAAATTAAATAAAATAAAATGTGAATTCTTTGATAACGCAATGAAAAGGCCTAGAAATCCATATATTAACTTAAAACCAATAATAAAAAATGGAGTACGGAGGTTACAAACGGTTTCAGTGAAAATTAAATAAAATCTAGTTTGACAGTCGTTGTATATTCGCATAGCAAGGTCGCTACGGATAGGATTTCAAACTCCGAACAAAACATAACACCCGGAGTTATAAGGAATGGATTACTAGGTCTTATCGTCGTGATAGAAGTGTAAATAGGTGTCCAATAGTGCAAGGCTGTGTGTGCTGGTGACGTGAGTTATTTACAATTGCTTTTGCCCTTTAATATTATGAGTTTCAGCGGACTGAGTGGCTACGGGGAGGATAGTGACAGTTGCTGTCATCATGACGAGAGGAGGAGGAACTGGTTGAAGACTATGAAGATACGCAAGTCTGGATTAATGGCGTGTAAGTTGAATTTGAATTGAATTAAATAAATGTGATTTTATTGAAATATAAAAATTATGAAAACGAAAGACAAATTATTCGGGATTTGATAGAATAGTAAACATTGCTTATAATTAATTGCTCGAGCTTGCCCCGCGGTTAATACGCCCCAAAATACATAAAGCTTTGAATTGTGCGGTTCCTACAATAATATTTAATTTCATGCTGGCGTCGACGTCCAACGTGATGGAGATATCCTGGCTGGCTGTGTGGTGTGATGTGCAACGGGACGTGATTGGAGTATTGGCGTGCGGTCCGAGTGCTGATGGCGGTTCCTGGATGTCCCTAGCTAAGTCCTTCCCTTATCCCAGTAGTTAATGATGTTACGACATAACAGCGTCGGAACAGTGAGGAGTATGTCGGGATCCTACCACTGTTATTGTATTCTGATTTGAGCTAATTATACAATTTGTAGATAGAAGTAAAGTACAGTTGGTCATAATTATATTATGATTTTCACGTAATCTGACATTTGTTGTCACAATGTTATAAATTTGAAAGACCAGCATTTAGACATAATGTCTATGACATTTTGATAGAATGTCTAATAAATTCAAACCGAGATGGAACCGCGACACTCCTGAGATCTCATTTCAAATCGGTCTTTGGTTCTATACGAACGTATACAATAATTTTATAAATAATTTATCCGTGTTCTAAATTTTAAACTTTCAAAATATAAAGAATAAATAACACCAGTCTAAATTCAAAAGACCTAAATTTAAATATTTGAAATTTAGAAGTCAAATTCAAATGATCGAATTGATTCAAATACGGGTCATTACTGTTCTGTTCTGCTGACGTTACGGAGTGTTACGAAGACATTGAATTGTTGAATAATTTTAACGAACATTATCTTCAATTGATTTAAACTATATTACTATTGACGGTACTGAAGTTACCATCGGTGTGTGGATACTATAGCGAAGAACTAATATATTTGTGGCACAAATATAAGACAGTGAGTAATACATTAGTAAAATTAAAATTGAATATCAAAACTGCTTATATATTATAACATGCTAGAAACTCCAAAGTTAATGGAAACGAGATATTAATAATTGACTTCAGCTTATTGTGTAATTGTTTATATTTCCTCAATGTTTCTTCCAAATTGCCCTGCGTATTTGGCCTAACTTTACAAATAAGCTATTTGGACCTAGAACCGGGGTGTATCACGGTCTCTACAATTATCTATACTAAACCTGATTACTTAATTTTGTCACCATTCTAATGATTTTAATAGAAACCCAGATAGCTCGGGAAGGATAGCTATACAATTCTATACTTACTATTGTATCCAGCTGGTGGAGCGAATGGAACTAGTGTGCCACAGATACGAGTACTAATCTAGCTGGCTGGGTATTAATGGTCGGTATTGCGCGCATGGATACTGTACAAAGTACCCTTACAGACTCCACAAACCATTATGATCGATGTTTCACAATGGAGTCTGTAGATTATTCAAAATTGTGTTTGGGGACCGAGGGTCTTCAGATACATGTGGTCACCAGGGGTCAATTCCACCTCTGGCCGCTGAACGTTGCATCCTCTTTGTCGGACTAACCACCCGGCAATACGGACTCTGTCCGATGGGGTTGTTTACTACTCACTTGGCAATAGGGCTAAAGTGGGGTTGCGGTTAAACAAGGTCTAACGACTAATAGTGGCGTTGGGAGTCCTTGTGGGGCATGTGGGGGGAAGGAGACTTTCTCTGTTGGGTTGTGGACGCAAATTGTGGAACGCGTCGTAATAACACAAACATGATTCCGAGTTGTTCTTCCTGACGCTAGTCTGTTAGAGGTTGGGGGGGGGGAAGAGGAGACCGTAGGTGTATAGTATAGTCACTCAGGAAAAGGTTAGGGATTAACAAAGCCTGCCTCGGGAGTGACTATGATTTTGTTCTCCACTCATTCATTTGAAGACGAGGTACGCACGTGATTGACATACGACATTAATTCAATCCCCTCACGAGGTGCCGAGGCAGCCCGTGGGGGAGTGACCAGTACGGTGACGAGCTCCACAGGCCCGGGCGGGGAGGGGCCCGGCCTATACGGCATAAATCACCTCTTTTTATATTAATTAAGCGGAAATATAATCAAAAATAGATAGTAACAATAATAATTTCTTATACTAAACGAAATAACTTTTGAGTTTCCTGTATGTATAACCAACACTTTCTCAAAGAGGTAGTTACTCTACTAAATAGCCCTCTCACTCGGTTCGATCCTAGGTCTACTATAAATTATTATACAACTAAGGGTTCCTACAAACAGACGATGGCCGTAATTATACTTAGATAAAAGTATATAAATAAAAATATAGTGTCTACCCCTATTGGGAACAGTACAGTACATACTGTCGTTACGTCTAATTATGCTCATATGTGATTTTAGCCTGTTTCTGTTTTATTGTAAGACAGACATAAATGTCATTCTACATTAACACTGTCTTTGGCCTGAGTGTTGCCCGAGACATAACGACAAGACCTCAATTGCAAGAGTACATCTTTGATAGACATTACCTAATTACAAACGGATGAGAGATGAAGTGACTTCTAAGTTCTCATACTACTCAGTTGACACATTCAATTCTAGTTCTGGTCTCATTTGATGGCAGGGTTCTGTCCCCGCCGCGGGCCTCCACAACTCCCCTTATAGCCCGACCCTGTCCACACTTCTTATAGCACATTCTTGGCCTTCTGTTCTCTTTATTCTACTTTCTCGACAATCTCTTCATCTCCCAGTTCTAAATCAGTTTGAATATGTAAACATAATTGACTCACCAGTTCTATCAGCAGGCTTCTCCGTGGCTTCTCCCTTATTCTATCACTTACTCCTTTGTTTTGTTCTCGCCCCTTTTTACCTTCACAGTCGCGCCAGTTTTTCTCCACCCTCACTGTACACCCAGAAAAAAAACCGTTCCAAAAACTAATCTCGCTCTTGTCAAGTTGACAATTGCATCATTCAGTTTAAGTCAAAACACTTACCTTTTTTACTAGAGTATCGCATTCGTCGCGACACTCCCGACAACAGGGCGAGATTCTATAGAGTAGCGGCTAGCTGCCGCGTCCAGAAGGCAATTTTCTCCCTTGCCCTTACAGCAGAGTCTCTTACTCTTCTAGACTTCGTGCCATTCTCGTTAGCCTCTACCTCTTCTGCTAATTCGATTTCATCACCTCGGTTTTCCTTCGGTTGGGATGAAAGCTCACTCGTTTCTTCCAACACAGGAGTCGGATCTTTACGCAACTGTGATTCTTCTCTGTTCTCTACAGGGGTCGGCTGTTCTCGATGAATTTCCATGTTTGTTTCAGTATCTTTACCGAGTGAAGGCAGTTCTGGAGCTTCTTGATTTTCTGTTCCATGAACAAGAGGTTCATCTTCTACTTCTAATGGATACAAGTGTCCTACCGATCGTGTAAATTCGACGTTGCCTACTTTGACTTTAGCCACTCTGCGTTCATTGTCGCATCCAGGTCTCAAGGAAATTATTTTTCCCACCTTCCAGTTCTCTCTGTTCTTGGACTCTCCTTTGAGTTGAACCAAATCGCCCACACGCGGTTCTTTGTGAGACTTGACCCGCGGTTGTCTATGAGAATGATTGTACCTTTCTCGTAGACTGTACAAATATTGTCCAACAAACATCCGTTTAAACTCTTCTAGTATGACTTGTCCCTTTCTCCAACCTTGTATAAGATCCTGTTGAGTCACTGTTCCTCCTGGTTGTGATTCTTGAATTGAAGGTGTGACCGTAATACATTTACCGAATGTCAGGAAATCTGCCGGTTTGAGGACATACTCAACATCTGGACCCACGCAGGTGAGTGGTCGCGAGTTAACCACCGCTTCAATTTCCTTTATTATTGTATGCAATTGGGTATCGTTCAGTAGCTGTTTCTGTAAGGTTCTTTGCAGGCAATGTTTCACGATGCCCACTAACCGTTCATAAAAACCACCATGCCAGGGGGTAAGTTCTGGTATAAATTTCCATTTTATTTGGTTTTCAATGCAGTATTTGTTTGACAGCACACTGGCAGACAGCTTAAACTGCAGTGCATTATCTGAAATTATAAGCTCTGGAATTCCCCTTGTCGATATGAACCTTCTCATAGCTAGTAGGCATTCTTCTGTAGTCAGGTCTTGTACAACTTCCATATGAATTGCCCGAACAGCCAAGCATGTATATAAGCATACCCATCTCTTTTCTTGGATTCCATTTTTCTTTGTGAATATGGGACCAAAGTAATCCATACCAGTATAAGTGAATGGAGCACTGTAGTTAGCTCGTTCTGCAGGTAAAGCCGGAGTTGGAGGCAGTCTATATGGTCCACCCCCATGTTTAACACATTGAGGACATTTCTTGAGTATTCTTTGGACCTTGGCTTTGCCTTGAGGAATCCAATATCTCTGGCGTATGATGCTCAATGTGTGTGAGGCCCCAACATGGTGATTCTTTTCGTGAGTCTGTTGTATTATTTTGTCGGTGAATTCCGATTCCTTAGGTATAAGGATAGGATGCTTTGTATCGTATGAACATGCTGTATTCATCATACGACCTCTACAACGCAATACTCCG
Source organism: Choristoneura rosaceana (assembly GCA_037349165.1). Lineage (NCBI taxonomy): Eukaryota > Metazoa > Arthropoda > Insecta > Lepidoptera > Tortricidae > Choristoneura > Choristoneura rosaceana. The sequence goes on from JAZBNJ010000019.1 coordinate 11,135,010, forward strand.
TCCATATCCAAAAATAGACCTAAACTTCTGGATAGATGAGTGTCTTTTCCTGCCATCTCTTCTGGATAATGGAGATATTGCAGTCTCTTTAATTCTGTAATTTTATGATCTATCTTTTCGGCAAAATTTGTTTCACTGTCCATGTTTTCTGTTATTTCTACGGGCTCTTCGTCTACTTCAACCTCTGGAATCAATTCTTCTACTTCTGGATCCAAATCCAGACCTTCCGGGGTAGTAGCAAGAAGAGTTTGGGTATCTTCTGGTAGGATGGGCCAATTTCTTTCATCTCCCAGTAGGAAACTTGGTCCATTGAACCACAATTCTTTCTTTGTTTCCCACAATTCCGGGCGGGTAGCGAGATCTGCTGGGTTTGCTTCTGTATTGACATATCGGTGTTCTATATTTTTATTCTGAGTAATCTCTGCTATTCGTCTGGCAACAAAGGGAGGTAACAATTTATCAGATTTTGTCCAATATAAAACTATCCCACTATCCGTCCAAAGGCATTGTCTTTTTATCTGAAGTCCTAAGGTGTCCATTACATAGGTCAATAGGCGTTTCCCAATGACATATCCAAGAAGTTCTAGTTTGGGTATCTTAAGGTCTTCTTTATAAGAGATTGGAGTGACCCGTGACTTAGCCATGATCAGCTGAACATTGTACTTTCCTTCCTTTTTGTCTAATACTCGTAGGTACACTACAGCAGAGAATGCTTTCTTTGAAGCATCTGTAAAACAGTGTAGTTCGCATTCTGTTCCTTCTGAGTTTCCCAGCAAACGAGGGAGTTCTATATTTTTCGCAGTTCTCAGTGCTGTCAATGCATCTTCCCATTGTTGTTCCAATTCTTCTGGTAATGCAGCATCCCACTTCAGTTTTCTTTTCCATAGCTCTTGCAAGAGTAATTTTGATGGAAGAATAAGTGGAGCTGCAAACCCACAAGGGTCGTACAATGATGCTAGTGTCCTTAAAACTCCCCGTTTCGTTTTATTTTTCGTTGTATTACCTGGTTCCAACACATTTTCACTAATCTTGAGTGTCAACGTATCTCTTTCTAAATGCCATATTAGTCCCAGAACTTTCGTCTGCTCAGTGTCCTTTCCTCTATATTGCTTCGGAATATTCTTCATTAATTGTTTACAATTAGATGTCCAATCTCGTATATTCATGGAAAGTTCCATGAAGACAGCTCTTGTTTTTGTAATTAAGTCTTTTGCTTCACCAATAGTGTCAGATCCGGTGACTAGATTGTCCACATAACATCTATCTGCTATTTCCTTCACCAATGTATCACTTCTCTTTGATAAATGGTATCTAATTGTTGCTGTAAGTAGGAATGGGCTGGCAATGATGCCAAAGGGTACTCGGCAGAACCGTAAGTGGACAAGGTTATGTTCTGATAGTCCTTGCTTTATATCTTTTAACCAAAGGAACCTTGTAACATCTCTGTCTTCTTCTTGCAAGCCCACCTGGAGAAAAGCCTTTTCTATATCTGCTGTGATTCCTATCTTGTTTGTTCGGAATCTCAAAATAAGTGCAGTTAGGTCTTCAAGCATGGGTGGACCGCGATACATGCATTCATTTAGGCCTTTGCTGTCTTTAACCCTGGCGCTAGCATCGTAGACAATCCTGCCCTTTTTGCCTTCCTGTTTCACCATATGGTGGGGTAAGTAGTGAATGAGTCGTGTGGCATGGTAAACCGGAATTGTTTGGGATTCTAAGATTTCTATAATGCCTGTAGCCAATTGCTCCTTAAGAATCTCATCATATTCACGCATGATATCAGGGGTCGATCTCCTAACTAGGCTGGACAGCCTTCCATATGCCAATCCATAATTTGTAGGTAACTCTGGTGGATACATAATCCATAGCCACTTAACTTGATATCGCTGATTCTCGTAGAGTACTGTGTCATTGAAGTGTTTCACAGCTTCTTCTTCTCTTGTCAGCTTTGGAGAATCCGTGATTCCAATACTTTCCAGGGCCCACAAGAATTTGACATCAGGTTCCCGATGAGGAAGATCTGGTGAAAAAAAATATGGTGAACTGGGTTCCTGGCATTGGCAGTAAGTGATTATTGATAGTACATCCTCTTTATTTTGTTCCTGAGCCTTTCCTGTAACCATCCATCCAAAGTCAGTGTCTACTAAAAATAAGTTTTCTTCAATGAGTTTAGAATTATTTTTTAGGAATGAAAAATAATAATCATTTCCAATTAAAAGGTCTATACTGTCTCCAGCTGACCCATCATCAGCAGTGACATCAACCAAGAGTTCCTCTAGTTTCTTCGGAGGTAGGATTTTATCTGTTATGTGAGGTACAATATTGACCTGTATGGTCCTGCGTACCCCTCTTCTAGTCTCTATTTCTACTTCAGTTGATGGACTTACTGTTTTAGTTGGTGAATCTGCTCCAAAAACATAAATCATTAAGAGGTCCTCTTTAAAACATGTCAGGTCCAGGTACTTTGCCAGGCGTGCTGTAATGTAGCTACGCTGGCTGCCGCTATCGAGCAGGATGCGGCATGTTTTACTTTTGTTTGTCTGATTGTTTGCCCTCGGTCCTAGTGCCCTTGCCACAGCGGTCTGTAGGTAAGATTTTGGTTCATTGATTATCACATTATCTAAGAATATACCAGATATATTTTGAGTTTTCTTACCTTCTGTGTTCTTAGGGCACAGGGCCTGGTTATGCTTCCCTTTGCAGAAGTAGCAAGATCTTTTAGATGGACATGCCGCACTTCTATGACCTTCTCTGAAGCACTTAAAACACCTTCTATCAAGTTTGCGCTTTCTTTCTTCCACTGTCCTCACCAGTGTGCAATTTGCATTAAAATGGTCTCCTTCACAGAAGATGCAGGACATCCGTGCCCGTTTTGGTTTTACAATATTATTATTTTTAGGCCATTTCCTTTTTAATGGAATTCTAGTTTGGATGGCTTTACCACGGGCTTCCCTATATGGTTTCAATGGTTTAGATGGATGGATGGTTTCACTATGTATTTTTAGAGCTCCCGTGCTAATCTGGGGCTGTGCCTGTGCAGTTGGGACCGGATGTGTTTCCTTGGACAGCTCCATGGCTGTCACAATTCTTTCCAGTCCAGCTCTAATAGCCTTTGTGTCTCCATCCTCCTTGGTAAGGAGGTGTAGTTCATACAAGATTTTCTCAGGGAACTTGCTTCTTATGATAGCTCTTACTTGGTTGCCTTCTGCTTGTTCGCCAAGCGACGAGAGAACGCGTAAGTGCCGTTCAACCGTATTCAACATCTCTCTGCAACTGCCAGCTTCATAGGATGCACGAGGCAGGCCATACAGGGCCTCATAGTGGGCGTCAATTACTAACTGTTTCTTGCCGTACCGGTTTTTAAGCGCCGCTACTGCAATCTCGTAGTTGGCGTGTGTTACACTTAGCCCCTCGACGGTGCTCAGGGCCTCGCCCTCTAAACATCCTAACAAATACGACATCTTATCCGCCTGAGGAATGTTTTCTCTATCATGTATACTGCTTTTAAATCGGTCCCAAAATTCGCTCCACCGTATCACATCTCCTTTGAAATGTGGAAGCGAAAGCTTCGGCAATTTCATATTATTAATATTGTTTTGTTGGTTGGTCTTCTCTGTGTACTGTCGTAACGTTGTTTCAAGTTCCACCGTCCATGTTTCGGCGTTAAGCTGTGTTTCTGTGTACGTTTTAATCTTATCCGACGGGATCTTATGTCCCCTTTCGAGATATCCTCGTACTTCCCCTTCGAGTTGTTTACTAGCCTCCTTCAATAAACGTGATATTTTTCCTAATTCTTCCGCCGATACTTCAGATAAATTTTCAGCCTTGCTGATTAGTTCTCGTATTCTTTTCTCCATAATATCTAATCGCATGAGTATGCCTTCCTCCATCTTGGCGTTGCTGTAAATAAGTTTATAAATGGTCTTCAATTACGATGAAAGGTAAGTACCTTAAAACTTATTAGTAAGGTAACCCTTTTTCGTTTTAATAGAATTTTAACAGTTAACAAGAGAGTCACTTACGTGTTTTTCTAATTGTTCCTCACTTTTTACTAATAATTCTATCTCTTCCATTGGAGCCTCCCGAGCACAGAAAAGAAGAAAAAAAAAGGGTTATTTGCTTGTTTTCTTACATTATAGTTCACACAGCATCTCCACCAATTTGTCGTTACGTCTAATTATGCTCATATGTGATTTTAGCCTGTTTCTGTTTTATTGTAAGACAGACATAAATGTCATTCTACATTAACACTGTCTTTGGCCTGAGTGTTGCCCGAGACATAACGACAAGACCTCAATTGCAAGAGTACATCTTTGATAGACATTACCTAATTACAAACGGATGAGAGATGAAGTGACTTCTAAGTTCTCATACTACTCAGTTGACACATTCAATTCTAGTTCTGGTCTCATTTGATGGCAGGGTTCTGTCCCCGCCGCGGGCCTCCACAACTCCCCTTATAGCCCGACCCTGTCCACACTTCTTATAGCACATTCTTGGCCTTCTGTTCTCTTTATTCTACTTTCTCGACAATCTCTTCATCTCCCAGTTCTAAATCAGTTTGAATATGTAAACATAATTGACTCACCAGTTCTATCAGCAGGCTTCTCCGTGGCTTCTCCCTTATTCTATCACTTACTCCTTTGTTTTGTTCTCGCCCCTTTTTACCTTCACAGTCGCGCCAGTTTTTCTCCACCCTCACTGTACACCCAGAAAAAAAACCGTTCCAAAAACTAATCTCGCTCTTGTCAAGTTGACAATTGCATCATTCAGTTTAAGTCAAAACACTTACCTTTTTTACTAGAGTATCGCGTTCGTCGCGACACATACCTTTCATAGCGTGGTAAACACCATAATAGAGAAACCTACTATTATACTTTACCATTATAAAATGCTCAAGAGGTTTGCCAGCATCAGAACTTAATAGTAGGTAGATATGTAATCATAACTTTTGCCATGAAATTTTCAACGCTTCGCGTGGCTAAGTTTATAATATATTTACGTTTATCCTGGTGTTATAGACGCGATGCTATGCGAAAAAGTGCAGGTTTCATTCATAAAAACTTGTTTGTCAAATATACTTCAAATATAACATCATTATAAAATACTAGTATCCCGCCCCGGCTTTGCAGGGGTACAATTTATAAAATAGACTTCCTCTGGACAGTCAGGTAAAAAAGTTTCAAATGCACTTCAACCACATTTTTAGGGTTCCGTACTTACCCAAAAAAAGGTAAAAAGCGGACCCTATTACTAAAACCCCACTGTCTGTCTGTCTGGCTGTCACCACCAGTCAATCCAACTCCAAATCTTTTCTCTTCAAATAAGTATTTAGTAAAGATATAAATCATGGTACTGTCAGTGTTCGACAATATTCTCACCAGTTACCACTAAGATAGAGCATTTATTTTATTTACTGTACTGTTCCCAATAGGGGTAGACACTATATTTTTATTTATATACTTTTATCTAAGTATAATTACGGCCATCGTCTGTTGGTAAGGACTCTAAGTTGTATAATAATTTATAGTAGACCTAGGATCGAACCGAGTGAGAGGGCTATTTAGTAGAGTAACTACCTCTTTGAGAAAGCGTTGGTTATACATACAGGAAACTCAAAGGTTATTTCGTTTAGTATAAGAAGTTATTATTGCTACTATTTATATTTGATTATATTTCCACTTAATTAATATAAAAGGAGGTGATTTATGCCGTATAGGCCGGGCCCCTCCCCGCCCAGACCTGTGGAGCTCGTCACCGTACTGGTCACTCCCCCACGGGCTGCCTCGGCACCTCGTGAGGGGATTAAATTAATGTCGTATGTCAGTCACGTGCGTCCCTCGTCTTCAAATGACAAAAAAAACAAAACTAAAAAAACTATGAAAAAAAAACTATGGACAATTACATTCAAAATATAATACTTTACCGTACATTTTAAACTGTTTTTTTAATTTTTGCGTAAACTGCTCCTCGTCGTCGTCGTTACACAGCTCACTGAGTCTTAAGCGATAGCAGTAAAATTTCCACTCCTACGACACCAACGGTCTTCTAGCAGCAATCACTCCACGACGCCAACATCCTCCTGACTGCTACCTTCTTGGCATGGATGATCTCTCGGCAGCAAATTTTTTCTTTCTTTTATCTTCTTGAAATTTTCCTTCATTAGGTACTTTTTTTTTCGCATTCTTCTTTATCTTCTATTACTTAGTATTATTTTGGTCTTAAAAAATTGGCTTATATTTTTTTTCAACATTCACTAAATGTAGTTATTTTTCCACTCATAGTAAAGGTACTTTCTTCTTCCATGTTATAGACATTTTTTTATTTCTTTTATTTTTAAAGTATAATTATTATTATAATTATATTTATATTTATTTTAGATAAGTTTTTAGTCTTTACACTGGTACATTTTTTTTTACACTTTCTCTTCGTCACTAAGTAGTCTAATTTATTTTTAAAAGTTCACTTTTTTCCACTACAATTGTTCTACTGGTCGGCGCGGCGCGCCGCCAGTGCAGCGCGAAGGCCGCACTGGCAGGGTCGCCATGTGGTGTTGGGCGTTAAAGGAAACGTCAGGCTCGTTCAAAGAGTAGTATATTAATGAGAACTTAAGCCTAAGAGTACATGATATATAAAGGGATAGAGTGGAGGTGTGTGAGTGCCCACTACAAATGAGTGGAGAACAAAATCATAGTCACTCCCGAGGCAGCCTTGTTAATCCCTAACCTTTTCCTGAGTGACTATCCTATACACCTACGGTCTCCTATTCCCCCCCCCCATCCTCTAACAGACTAGCGTCAGGAAGAACAACTCGGAATCATGTTTGTGTTATTACGACGCGTTCCACAATTTGCGTCCACAACCCAACATGAGGATCTCCTTCCCCCCCCCCCCCACATGCCCCACAAGGACACTCAACGCCACTTTTAGTCGTGAGACCTTATTTAACTGCAACCCCACTGTAGCCCTATTGCCAAGTGAGTACGTACGCAACCCCATCGGACAGGAGCCCGGGTTGCCGGGTGGTTAGCCCGACAAAGAGGAAGCAACATCCAGCAGTCAGAGGTGAAATTGACCCCTGGTGACCACATGTATTTGAAGACCCTCGGTCCCCAAACACAATTTTTGAATAATCTACAGACTCCATTGTGAAACGTCGATCATAATGGTTTGTGGAGTCTGTAAGGGTACTTTGTACAGTATCCATGCGCGCAATACCGACCATTAATACCCAGCCAGCTAGATTAGTACTCGTATCTGTGGCACACTAGTTCCATTCGCTCCACCAGCTGGATACAATAGTAAGTATAGAATTGTATAGCTATCCTTCCCGAGCTATCTGGATTTCTATTAAAATCATTAGAATGGTGACAAAATTAGGTAATCTGGTTTAGTATAGGTATTTGTGGAGACCGTGATACACCCCGGTTCTAGGTCCAAATAGCTTATTTGTAAAGTTAGGCCAAATACGCAGGGCAATTTGGAAGAAACATTGAGGAAATATAAACAATTACACAATAATCTGAAGTCAATTATTAATATCTCGTTTCCATTAACCTTGGAGTTTCTAGCATGTTATAATATATAAGCAGTTTTGATATTCAATTTTAATTTTACTAATGTATTACTCACTGTCTTAGATTTGTGCCACAAATATATTAGTTCTTCGCTATAGTATCCACACACCGATGGTAACTTCAGTACCGTCAATAGTAATATAGTTTAAATCAATTGAAGATAATGTTCGTTAAGAATATTCAACAATTCAATGTCTTCGTAACACTCCGTAACGCCAGCAGGACAGAACAGTAATGACCCGTATTTGAATCAATTCGATCATTTGAATTTGACTTCTAAATTTCAAATATTTAAATTTAGGTCATTTGAATTTAGACTACTGTTATTTATTCTTTATATTTTGAATGTTTAAAATTTAGAACACGGATAAATTATTTATAAAATTATTGTATACGTTCGTATAGAACCAAAGACCGATTTGAAATGAGATCTCAGGAATGTCGCGGTTCCATCTCGGTTTGAATTTATTAGACATTCTATTAAAATGTCATAGACATTATGTCTAAATGCTGGTTTTTCAAATTTATAAAATTGTGACAACAAATGTCAGATTACGTGGAAATCATAATATAATTATGACCAACTGTACTTTACTTCTCTCAACAAATTGTATAATTAGCTCAAATCAGAGTACAATAACAGTGGTAGGATCCCGCCATACTCTTCACTGTTCCTACGATGTTACGTCGTCACCCATTAACTACTGGGACAGGGAAAGGACTTAGCTAGGGACATCCAGGAAACGCCATCAGCACTCGGACCGCACGCCAATACTCCAATCACGTCCCGTTGCACATCACACCACACAGCCAGCCAGGATATCTCCATCACGTTGGACGTCGGCGCCAGCATGAAATTAAATATTATTGTAGGAACCGCACAATTCAAAGCTTTATGTATTTTGGGGCATATTAACCGCGGAGCAAGCTCGAGCAATTAGTTATAAGCAATGTTTACTATTCCATTAAATCCCGAGTAATTTGTCTTTCGTTTTCATAATTATTATATTTCAATAAAATCACATTTATTTAATTCAATTCAAATTCAACTTACACGCCATCAATCCAGGCTTGCGCATCTTCATAGTCCTCAACCAGTCCCTCCTCCTCTCGTCATGATGACAGCAACTGTCACTATCCTCCCCGTAGCCACTCAGTCTGCTGAAACTCATAATATTAAAGGGCAAAAGCAATTGTAAATAACTCACGTCAGCAGCACACACAGCCTTGCACTATTGGACACCTATTTACACTTCTATCACAACAATAAGACATAGTAATCCATTGAATACATCAGCAGCAACCATTGCTTATAACTCCGTGTGTTATGTTTTGTTCGGAGTTTGAAATCCTATACGTAGGGACCTCGCTATGCGACTATACAACGGCTGTCAAACTAGATTTTATTTAATTTTCACTGAAACCGTTTGTAAACTCCGTACTCCATTTTTAATTATTGGTTTTAAGTTAATATATGGATTTCTAGGCCTTTTCATTGCGTTATCAAAGAATTCACATTTTATTTTATTTATTTTGGTTAGCACATCTTTCTTTCCATGACACTTGACAACCCCCTCCTTCTTTTTCTCTCGACATTCTTGCTATCCACTTTCAAACAAAAAAAAATTTCCCAAAGAGGTTACTCATGATTAAAATAAATTCAAAAAGTTTAATACACGAAGTGTGGGGTCAGTACATTACCTACACTTTTTCGAATGCCTTCAAAATGCATTTCTAATCTGATTCTAAAAATTCATATTGAGTTAGGTACAAAATGGTCATCGAAATGTCGATCGTATTTTAAACAGATTAGTAGGTCAATATCACCTGCTCAAATCCATCCCTTTCTTCTTTCTGTTCTCAATGGCTACTCGAAGAGAACGTTCAGCCATAGTATAATATTCTATTTTACTATGGTTCAGCGGCGATAAAACCACTCGTGTAAATTTTGCTAATGTACAGTCAAAGAAATTGAATGCCGTATCAGGATGGAAACTTTGTCAGTACAGATGTTTATTGAAATTTAATATATCTAACTCCCAAAGAAATCATTGTGAAATCGATTATGACAAGGTCCCACCGGTCCCACCGGTCCTACCTTGGAACGCGTTTCAGTTTCCTCGACTGCACTATACATTTAAATCTATATGTACTAGCACCAATACCTGACACAACAAGCGTGCATAAATATCTGATACGACTCTATTTCTAAGGCTGGAAGGACGTGTCAGATATTTTTGCACGCTTCGCTGATATTAATGCTTGGTGGGACTTACATAGATGTCGATGGTACTATATTTCTCTGAACTGTTCGAGATGTATTATAACTTTATTTTATACTACATAATTAAATTACATATACATATTATAACTTTGTGCGCGTTGTACTGCAGGTAAATGTGATGAGTGGTCATCAGTTCCTGCATCCTATACTGCCGTGCGAATTTCTTGATTCACCAGAGTTCGAATCTAGTCGGGCTACTATCGACGAGAAATTTAAGGTAAAGTATATATTTTTATGATGCAATTAATATTGGATATTATAACCATCTTTATGAAGCATAAAGTTAACATAATGATAAGCGTTGTGTTATTCATCGATATGATTACGTAGGTACATAACATACATAAATTACTAAAACAAATGACGTGCTTTGCTTGTGAGATAATGGCCACATAATGTCTATAAACGAATGAGACAAGAAGCGAGAAATATCATTTTAATAATTTATTTATCTTAGAGACTTAGATAAATATCTAGAACAACACTTCCATCCATCTCAGCCTTTATACGTCCCACTGCTGGGCACAGGCCTCCTCTCAGAACAAGAGGGCTGGGTCATAGTTCCCACGCGGGCCCAGTGCGGATTGAAAACAACACTTAAAATTACGTAACTCTTGAAATTTTCGTTCTTGCAATTAATAAATAAAAGTCGTTGTGAAGTCGTACTTTTGCAGAATCACCTCAGAGCTAATTAATATATCACCTTATAATTATTTTCAGCTGTTTTAGAGCTTAGCTATATCTTAATATACCTAACCAAAACCTTATTTTCATAAACACTCGAAACTCTAGCTAGATGAAAGTATCAGGTACGACCTATCTTAAAAAATTCAGGCTAGTGCTTCAGTAAGTAACGAACGTGGAAATGACGGCATTTTAAAGTAGAGATGTTACGAGCTGCCTCCATCGCCAATTCTGTGGCTACAATACTAACATCTGACCTGGATACACGTATTGAAGATATTTCATGTTTGGTACCTGAATTCAATGGGTTTCTTTTTGATGTGTTCCATCCGTTTTCGATATGTTGGTGTAAGCAGAGTGCGCTTGTTAAGGCGTCAGTATCCCGTTGTTAAGTAAGGCAATGGGGCTAACTAACACGCTTGGACGGCAGACTGATGAGTTCATTATTCAGGGTGAGGGGAGTCCCGTTCCGGAAAGCCTTTGACCTATATTAACAAATGCTACGGAAAGGGGTTTGTGGCCTGCGTAAAGGTCGAGCCATTTCCCGGTAGATAGAAAATGTTTGCACTGTCAATAACAAATTTGACGTGATCGATCTTCGATGTATTGGGAGCTCCCAGATGTCCCGTGAAGTCGCGGCACGCGCGTGATTAGAACATATATTAAAACTTTGGTTTCACGCTGAGCAACATGTTATTCCTACTCGACGTACAATTGCGCTGTATGCGCTCGACGATGACATGATACTGATACTTACTAAACAATAATTAGTAAATCATAAAACAACGACTTTGATTCGGAGCAATTCATACCTACTTAAACTAAACTGTAAATGAAAATTTTTACAAGGCCGAAATCGCTTGTACATTGTTTCCTTTACTTTAATTTGCATAAATTGCTTGTTTTCATTCAGAAATACGAAGGTTGGAGGAAGAGATGTTTTATTTCCTAAATAAGTAGATTGTTGGTGGGCGTGTTTTAGGCATCCATTTCTCATTTCACGATCGGTTTACTTTGCCGTAAGTCACTGCGCTCTTTGGCATCACCTACCCCATTCCGCTGACCTAATTGTTGTCTGATACAGTCGAATAACAGCCAAAGTGACTGATACCAAGAAACGGGGTAAAATAACTATAAACTTAACACTTGATAGAATTGAATTCTATAATTGCTGAAATGTAATTTCCTCTTTATGTGCCTGTTTTCTGTATCGCTTCCTATTTCTAGTGTACAATAAAGAGTCATTGTATTGTTGCATTGTAAATGTTGCATACCTATGTGATAACTAAGTTGATTTTACTTAATGTAACTCTGTGTTAAGTATACCTACGACTCACCTATCAAATACACGTTGCCACTCAATCTCGTAATTCTAAGTTGATTCCAAACACCATAGAGGGACTTAATGAAAACTTGTATAGCTACCTACTTATTATAGTTATTACCATTTTTATATTGTTATCATTTTCCATTCCTCAATGTAGAACACCGTTGAGCTGAGCATAAACGATAGGTATTTAGTATGAATGATTTTGTTACTTGTTAGTATCTATCAGCAACTTCAATATTGTGTAGATTATAATAAAATATTTCTTGTTTATGCAGGTATCAATCGTAGCCGCGTCGTCATGCCGTTACATGTACTGGCAACGCGTCTCATTGGAGTACTTGTTCGTGAAAGAGCCGTACTTGGCATGCGTCGTCACTACTCTCATAGCGCGGGACATTACGACCAAACTTTACGCAATGAACAACAAAATAGTCACGGATAGGGGATCCCATTTAGACATAAGGCTACCGAGTATATCGCACGCGTTAGCGCGGAGCCCGAGACGCTTGCGTTCCCTGAACAAGCCGCCGCCTCCAACCACGGTACAACCCGTGCCTCCAGAGAAACGACCAAGTAAGTCTATGGTTACGTAAGTTCGCACCGTAAATCATAACTTTTGAAAGTATACTGGTAAAATAAAGCTTCCGTTGCGGAAATTTTCGGTTTGAAGCTAGTTGCAAGTTTGAATGCAATTCTGAATTTTGTAAGGCATACCGAAGTTTTTATGGTAGGTGACTGCTAAGTATTTTGGTCTGTAAAAATCTATTAGCATTAAACATTTTTGTGTTGTTTGCATAATGTTGCAAGTTGTAAATCGTAGGTAGGTACCTATTAAAAATGTTCAGATAAATTTGCAAACAAGCAGTTATTATTCTATACATAAGTAAGTACTAAACTGCCTCCATTTAGCGTGATCTGACAAGTTACGTAGTCGCTATAATTTATAGCGAACTCCATCACACTAAACGCACGCCATACGCCCACAGTGTAACAAAACCTTCACAACAGCCATAAAAAGAAAACTTCCCACAGATTGCTGGGTCCGCAACGACCACCCCGAGCGGCACGACGTCCGCGACGCAGTAGTGGACTACAACGGCGACGAAGAGTTAATGCCGCTCGCGGAGCACGAGGCACCAGCAGCCTCCTCAGACGACCTGTCAGTTGCCGAAAGCTGTCCAGACACCTCGTCCAAGTACCACAGCTGCGAGGCTGTTGAGATTCAAAGATTCAAAGATTCAAAGATTCAAATCATTTATTGTAAGACCATAGGTATATAAATAAGGTATTAAAGTTTTACAGTCTCTTTCCATAGACAGATAGATAGATAGATTGACGATGAATGAGACATTATAGTTCTAAATCTTCGTCGTACAAATATTTGGCCTTGCCTAGCCAAAGTGCCTCGTTCAGTCATCTACTTCCATTAAGAATAATGTCAGTCTTAGTAGGGATTGAAAGAACAGAAATATCCATCTATGTACAACGAGCAAAAATAATAGCTTGCGTTATTCCGCGTCATAGATAAGCGTATGTTTGAGCAGACTCTACTCTCTATTATCCTTTATTTGATCGAGTATAACCTCAAGTTAACAGATTTATGCTTCGTATCGTGTGTATCAAAAATCTTTTTCTTCTTTCGTTTTCAACCGAGATACAAATCACAAAATATTATTTTTATTGCAATTTTCCATATAACAGCAGGATTTCCCGGAAGCGTGGGGTTACAATGGCGCTCCGCCAAAACTTAGCGCAGTAAATTCTTGGTGTCGTCATCAAATGCCGAATTCAAGCGTAGCCTTAACTCACTTGGACATCCTTTAATTAGAATTCTTGTGAAAAGGAGAGATAGAACTATTGGGTGGGATCCCTAGAGAATAGTTTACATCGGAGATTTCCTTGTTAAGTTTCTTGTGGAAATGTCTACTAAAGATTTCCATTGGACGTCACATGCTTATTTTTTTATGCGACTTGATGGCAAACGAGCAAGTGGTTCTCCTGATGGTACCACCACCACCCCACCACCACCACCACCCCTGGGTATTGCAGATGTGTTGCCAATCTAGGGGTCTATAAGATGGGATACCTCAAGTGCAAGTAATTTCACCGGCTGCTAAATGGTGTTTAGATTTCTGATGCAGTAGTTATGTCTTACGCTTTTATAATATTTAATAAACGATGAAAGTAATATCTTCGCTTAGTTTTTATTTACCTTTCCTCCAATTGGTAGGTAAAACCTTAGTGGAAATGGAACCTATAGATGTTATAAAAGGTTGTTTTTTTTAGCGCACCGACAATACAAATTGTCGCCTTATCATTGTAGGCGGCCTTCATTCATCCACCTATAGTCTCGCGTAAGTTCAAAGAAAAGGACCACCTTATGCTTTTCATGGGTTTTACCTTTTAGGCATAATTTTTTGGCGTTAGATTTATGATGTGATGAAGATTTAAGTCCTGATTGAGATTTCATCATCTCGATTATCGGACTATTGCGGATTATTGCTGCCGCCTTAGTCTTCTAACCCGAATTGCTTCTGCTCCAATAAGTCATGCTCTGTATGCAAAATATTAAATAGTCATGAACGTTTTTCTGACTTTTCGCAATAAGATATTTATGCAATAAGAGTGCCTCAGGAAATACGATTTTGCAAAATGTTATTCGGAGAAAAAATCTTCGGTCATGCAAAATCGAAGGCCTAAATCAAACTTGTTGAATCATTCATTCGCTTAACTACCTACCTCAACTTAATTGGTAGGTAAGTGTATCGTCTGCGGTGGCTTAATTTATCATCATAAAGAGGTTGGTCACGAATAGACAGCAAACAGCAAATGAGCGCTGATTATAATTGAGTTAGGTACTTGAATAATTTAAATTCCGTAACTTTTTCGATCTTGAAACTACCCTGAGACTCACTCATATTAAATGATATTGTAACGGATAACTCACGTCTTAAATCGAGTTTAGCTCGACATGGTTTGGGCTATTTCGAAACCCTTCTTCTCAGGAGCACGCGACTCGGAGGCTGCCGCAACACGCGCACTGTCGCGCACGTGCGTGTTATCCGTTACAATATCATCAATATCATTTAATATTTCCGTAACTTTATTCAATTAAAGCAAATTACATTCCTATGGCATTAAAGTACCTAGAACCAAAGAAAATATCTCTTCGCGAGAATTTGCCTGTAGGTACCTAAATGTTGGCGAACTATGTATCAAGACATCGACCTAATTGTTTTGAGAGTTATAAAATGAAAAATGTTACCGCACTTTAACTTCTCAGCTGACATTTACTTATCACCTCGGTATACATTTTGGTAAGTATTTATTATTTCATAAAAAGTATGTCAGGTGGCAGGTGTTACCCTACTTTCAGAAATTCATCCAGAGGGGCCCGCTTTCGTAATATCCAGGTCAAACTTCGTACCGAAACCTAACAGACTACCAATAAAGCGTGGTTGGCTATTGTAACATCCTATTACGTTGTCGTCAGTAATAAAGTGGATGTGCCTCCATTCCCTTATTAATGGACTATCGCTAAAGGGTGATAAAAACCGCTGTCCATTTTTACGAGTGGAAATTACCGCTTTAGCCGTTGAGCCTTGGAGTCGAACTAATCAATCAACTCAATCCGATTCAGTTATAGTTGATTCAGCTTGTAGAAGTTGAAATATGATTGGCTGCGCACCAATATGTCGGATAATCATTTAGGCCAAGGACTACATACCTAGGGATTGGCCTGTGTGAACCCGGAGAGATTAACTATCAAACATTATTTTGGAAGCTATTTTTCGACTGATAATAAGTTTCAGATTCTTGTTTAAGTAATGGAAGCCGTCCACGTTACGAATAAATATTCTCGTATTGCAGAACTTCCTATTCAATGAAAATTTTACAAAAATTATTTGCTATTCAAATTCAAAAAATCTTTATTGCCACCAAAAAGTAAATAAAACATGGTAAAATAAAATAATAAAACTGATAAAAAATATTAGTAAATGAAGAATTAAAAAAAAATCAGTACTTTTTTTTTTTTTTTTTTTTATTTGACTGGATGGCAAACGAGCAGTACTTAAATTATGGTGAATGTGTGTGTGTGCGTGACAATGGGTCCCGGTCTCAGCATGTGCTGAATTCTTTTGCTCAAGGCCATAGATGAGTGTCTAGTTACTATACCTACTGGCTCAAAGCTGGACTTTGATGAATCAGTTAGTCAAGACTTTTTAACACTCTATGTATAAGTAGGTACACTCAGAATACCTATAACAAAGAGAAAAACTTTGTGTATAGGTAAGATTGTAATAACCATGTAGGTAATAACTGGAACTTCTACCGGAGCAGGAGCAAAAAATTAAAACACAGGTTCTGCTACTAAAATGGAACTAAGTAGGTACTTTAGTTCTGCAACTTTCAAAAATTAAGTAGATAATTTTATCATTCATTATGTTTATTCCAAACAAATTAAATGGTAGTTTCGACGTACGGCTTCCAATCCTCATCTTATCTCATCATCCTAAATGACATCGCTCCTCCCTCACGTAACAAAATGACAGATTTTGCAATACATTGCTTGTCCAATCAAAATTTAAACTACAATAAAAATCATAATTCAAGTTATTTTCAAAAGTTGTAGAACTAAATTAGTGCGCTCAAGATGAAGAGTGGAAGCTAGTTTTTTGCTCCTGTTACGGCCAACCTTGTATATCTCATTCTGAAAGCGATTTCAGTAATAGAAAACTACAACTATCGCTGATTACAGTAGCAGTGCTATTACGATACTCGAAACTCGAAGTTCGTGTCGTGCGGTCTGCTACTTATACTATTTAATACGAGAGCGAGACGGACGGTACGATAAGCACTTCGAGTTTCGTAGTAGCCCTGCTAGTGGCATTTTCATCCCGAAAAAGTGTAAACTTTCCGCGGAACGCAGACAAGGTTACGGGAAACAGCTAGACTTCGATATTATAAAAACCGGTGCGCCCTACGCCACCAAAAACCAAAACACCCGTCTAATCCAAACTGCCGTCAAATTAAACATGCCCGTAGTCGTTTGGCGGCGGTCCGCGGCCAGGGTGCCAGCACCGTTATCCGCCTGCCAAGCACCAGATGTACATCCAGCGGCCAAATGAACCCCATCTAACTTAACTAGACGCCCAGCCCGGTGCTTTTTGGTGCCAAACCTTCGACGTGGATGTTGCCCACCAATCAATTAAATAAAGTGCCACCGGTCAACCTGCGGCTGCGGCGCTTGGCATCTCCGCAAGTTTGTCAGTATTACCATCCTTAGTTAAATATGTCACGGGTACGAGAATGCCACAGAAATATATCAAACCAAGAATGTGGTGTGTACTTACAAAAAATATATTTCTACTTTTCTAGTTAGTTACTCAAAGTCAAATTTAAGGCTTCGTTTTCCGGGAACGAGAGTAGTACCGGTTAGTATCGGTAGGTAAGTTACGAGTAGGTATATTATTTCTTTCTTAATTAAAGAATAAACATCATTCTCTTCAAACAAAGACATTAGGTAAGTATATAATTCTTAAAATAAAATAGAATGTAGTACCTAAATCGTTCATTTATTCTTTTAATCTGTTTCTTACTGGTATCTAACATGTTGGATTTTTATATTCTGAGCAAAAATTCATTAAAAAATATCTGAACACGCTTGTACACCGTTGACAATAGAATCGTGTTTACATATTTTTGAAAAAAAATTTTGCTCAGAAGTATAAGAACTCGACTGTACAATTAATATCACCACGAAGTAGAAACTTTATAAGTTTGCGAAAAATATTGTACTCTGCCCATTAAACACGTTGTTAAAATATCCCCCTTCTTGCTTACCTATACTACTCGTACTTTATTAGCAGCCAGTTACGAAGCTATGCAGCTATGAAGTGAAGAAAAGGAATTAATTTGACATTTTAGCTTAAGAAGCAAGCACTCTCGCAATAAACCTGTCTAACTTACACAAAGTGTGTAGGTGCTTAAGTTAGTAGTCTTGCAGATTAAATGTACGTCTACCCATACATCTACCTCAGTAAATAGTTACGTAGCGATTACTAGTTAAGCTCTTATAGATTGGTACATCACGCACAGCCGAGCAGAACATGCAGGGGTTGCAATAACGTAATTGAATAGATATAAATCTATCCAATACAATGTTCTACAATTTCTATTCTACGAGATTAAGTCTGTTAGATATTAAACCAATATAAATCGCTAAACTTTATTAAGCGCATTAAAGCCTGATTATTTTGAAATGAATATCATGAAAATACGATTTGTAAAAACGTGTATTCAAAAATTACCGCTCGATTTAAATGGACTACCTGCGAAAACTAATAAGAGTGATACTTTTCTAATAGAGTGGAATACATTTTTAACAAGTTCAAAATCTATAGATCTATATCTCTTGTGCATGGTATTTTGTAAAGGAAAGGTACCAAAAATCATTGACATGACATGACCCAAGTAGGTACGTTTATGTACTTTTTATGCGATCGATGTAAGTATCTACTGTAGTTCGCGCTCTTCATGGAAGTATGAGGTATAACCAAAAAATTGAACATCCACGAGTCAACGTTGAGCACCTATATAGTACCTACATAGCTGTAAAATACAGGTACGACTTAAATTATTTCGAAACAACCATCTTCGATTGTAGGTTAAATATGTCCAAATGTCCATAAATGGATTCGTCATATCAAATCTTGTACCAATCCATCCACATCCACTTCGTTCGTGTTCACTGCAGTGTCTGCAGTTCATGTAGTTGGGTATACATAGTTAGAGTTGTACATGGAATTTAGGTCAAAAGAAGGTAAAGCAAACTCGTTAGAGGTGTGCAAACGTGGGCTTATCCCTCGAAAGCAATCGATTAATAGGTACATCCACCACCTAGGTGGCCTAGATCAAAGTTTGCCAATCACGATAGACGAATGAGTTACGATTACTATTTTACTTAATTCCGGGTCTCAACCGCATGGTATCAGCAGCGGTTGATTTTGATTATTTTCTATTTCATTTTTCACGATCACTGATCGTAATCTTATGAAATTGTCGAAACCATAATAAATTGAAGCAGCACTAGCAAGCGATATTTCGATTTCCAGTTGCGTTGATGGGATTTTAATTGGACCAAATTATGTTACTTAAATTTGCGTTTTATGGAACAAAATTTGAGTTACACGAAAAGAAAGCAGCGTTAATGCCCGCCACCCTACTCAAAAGTGTATATTCAAAGAGCGGAAGCGGAGGTAACGAACTGAGCGGACCGTAGTAAGAATCTTATTATGACTTCTTATCCAGTGCATGCAGTGTAAGCACATCTAGCATTTCGCCATTACAATTTAAACAAACTTCGTACAGAGTTCGCTCTGCTCGTAGTGGAAAGCGGGCATTACTATTGAACTGGCATTTACAGATATATAAAAGTATATTGTCTCAAAAAAAAGATGCCTCCATCGGATTGGCGTGACGGCCTGTAAAGTGTAATAAAGACTTGATAATGATCAATCACAGGCTGTGGTCAAGGCCCGGCCTGGCGCAGCCGAGCGTCACTGCGATGCCTCCTTATCCACTACTTGAGCATTACGTGCGATTTACCATTCCAAGCCTTATCTGATGGCCTGGACCTAACAAAGGAGCTTTAAATAACACTCGCAACAAGATCGATATGCTCGAGGTTCCAGCTTTTTATTCGTATTTACTTGACAGTCGATTCGATGGCCTATTATAAAAACGGAAATGGTGTAAAATGTTACTACATATCACATAACTACTTCTTTTACCTAAGAAATTGACTAATTATAGAGTTGTCGACTCATCGAAACTATATCAGCTAGAAGAATATCAAGCATGATTTAGCAAAGCGTCCCAACGACAGTTTCCATTTCAAAATCCGGTCCTATATTACTACTGGATATGCCCATAACTTGCACAATTATATCTGACTAGCTTATGCCCGCGACTTCGTCTGCGCGGACCTAAGTTATCGCGCAGTGGCGCCCTCTATCGGAATAAAAAAGTATCCTATGTTGATCCTTGGGGTTCAAACTACCTATATACCAAATTTCATCAAAATCGGTTTAGCGGTTTCGACGTGAAAGCGTAACAAACAGACAGACAGATTTACTTTCGCATTTATAATATTAAGTAGCGGAGTAGGGATTATGAATTATCTATCTGTAACTACTAAATACCATATTGTAGGTACTAACGATGCTTTAGCTTTCGCATTGCATTACTAATCCAACAAAAACTTTGAAACATTGAACTCTACGTACGTTAATGGATTATTATTACTCCGGGGAGTCGTTGCGACGCGTGCTTCCCACTATTCATAATTTCATACACTCCGTCCGCACGTCCCGGAATGGTCCCCCGAGGCTCGCAATTTATTCACGGACTGATATCCGGGACCATCCTTATTTTGTGGACATCTTTCTGTTCCATACAACACTTCTGTGTTGAAACATAAAACAGATTTTTGCTGCAATACAGAAGTATTATATTTACAGAAGATTTATTTGTTTCTTTGTTACCTCTTCATGTCGAAACCGCTGAACTAATTTGGATGAAATTCGGTATACAGATAGTTTGAGTCCCGGGGAAGGACAATAGTATATTTTTTATCGAGAGACTAAAATAAGCCAATATATACCCGAGGTGGTTAGCCACCCGAGCTTTAGCGAGGGTGTCTATTTATCCGAGGGTTTATATTGTCTCGCGGTGAAAACTCTATTTTTCACTTCGATTGCGAGAAAAAATAGTCAATTTGGTACAAAAAGATTTAACAAAAAATAAAAATAAATCTTTCTAGATTTCAGCGGCAAAAGATTATCAATTATGTCTATTACTCTTTGGTCAACATCATAATTTTCACTATCACTTGATGACATTGTGAGAATAATCAATTTATTTTAATCGTTTACGATTTACGCTCTACAACAATTTCAAAGTTTTCACGGTAAGTATTTTTTTCTATTCAGACACAGATACTACCAATACAGATACTAACAAAATAGCACCGGCGAAATGGTCCACACACAAACGGAATAATAGAGTGGCGCCACCTTCTATGCGGAAAAAGCATAGAACTAAGACCACGTAGACTAAGAACGTAACATTTGCGTCATGAAAATGGTCCACACACAATCTTATTTTTTGCAAGTAACTGGCTGTTTGAGTTTATCTAAGTCACTCGAAGTGAATTAAAAAAAAATACTTTTAC
Source organism: Choristoneura rosaceana (assembly GCA_037349165.1). Taxonomy (NCBI): domain Eukaryota; kingdom Metazoa; phylum Arthropoda; class Insecta; order Lepidoptera; family Tortricidae; genus Choristoneura; species Choristoneura rosaceana. The sequence goes on from JAZBNJ010000019.1 coordinate 11,156,120, forward strand.
TCCCTAGGGACTAAAGTACTCACTTTACTCCCGCCTTGTAAGGCTATATTGACTTACTTTTTGAGCATGAGAAGTGAAAAGGATAGTTTTATGTGACTGAAAACATTTTTTTTTCTCAACGATATGTAAGTGTTTATAAATCGATATGGTTAATCATAATATAATGATCAAATCTCTATAGATATCTAACAAAATAAATAAAATAACAAAATAAAATAAAAAAAATGAATTAACTAAACGTAAAAAATAAAAACAAGCCCACAGCCCACGCCCGCCCAAGATAGGGTTTCGTAGCCATTACGTAAAAATCAAGTTATATTTTTGTAAGGATTTTGTATTGTGTGTGTAAGATTTGATTCGATCTTTCAAGTTTTGGTATATTTTATACCTTAGGCTGCTATTTACTCTTAAACTAGCAAGTAATTAAAATTAAATACATACTAGCGATCTCAATTTACATAATTAAACAGTCCTAAGATATGAGGTTATCGCCGTGTGGTGTCGGTTGAGAATTACACCACCCCCTCTCTTCCCGTGGGTGTCGTAAGAGGCGACTAAGGGATAAACCGGAGGATGGGCAGCAGCGTCCTCCGCGAACGATCGGGTATTACTGCGGTCGCCAACCCGCCTGCCAAGCGTGGCGACTAAGGCATTTTCCCCCCAAGGTACTACATATAAATTATAATGAATCCACAAATTAAGCCCAGACCCCTAGTCCCCGGCGGCCCCGCTATTCCTGGCTCCGGTAGCGGCCATGGTAACGGCGGGGCAGGGGGTGCTACAGTTAATCCCCGGCAGAGACCCGGCTACCAAAAAAGACAACCTTTGGCCCTGGCAACATATAACTGCCGAACACTGCGGACCGATGAAAAGATACTGGAACTTGAAGAAGAATTGAGCAGGTTACGATGGGGAATCATAGGGCTGTCAGAAGTCCGTAGAGAGGGGGAGGACATGATAACCCTGAAGTCCGGTAACTTGCTCTATTTCCGGGAGGGCGACCACCAGTCTCAAGGAGGTGTCGGGTTTATCGTCCATAGGTCCCTCGTGAACAACGTGGTGAAGATCGAGAGTGTGTCGACCAGGGTAGCGTGCCTTGTACTCAGAATGACCCAACGATATTCGTTGAAGGTCATACAGGTATACGCTCCGACCTCGACGCACTCCGACGATGAGGTAGAGGCTATGTATGAGGATATTTCCAGAGCCATGCATAGCTCCAGAACTCACTTCACAGTTGTTATGGGGGACTTTAACGCAAAGCTGGGCAAACGAGACGGTGAAGAGTTGAGAGTGGGGAAATTTGGAGTGGGGCGTAGGAATCACCGGGGCCACCTACTGGCCGGTTTCATGGAGAAGGAAGGACTCTATATGATGAACTCCTTCTTCAGGAAACGTGAGCATAGGAAGTGGACCTGGATGAGCCCTGATGGTGTTACGAGGAATGAGATAGATTTTATCATGTCGACGAAAAAGCACATATTCAATGATGTCTCCGTGATCAATGCGGTTAAAACCGGGAGTGATCACCGTATGGTACGAGGCTCGTTGAATATCCAGTTCAAGCTTGAAAGGTCTCGACTGATGAAATCTACGCTCCGTCCGGAACCTGCTCAGCTCCAAAACCCCGAGAGCTTTCAGCTCGAGCTTCAAAACCGTTTCGAATGCCTAGGTAGCGACGTGGACGATTACAACGACGGGTTTGTGGAAGCTGTCGTCCATACGGTCGGGTCTAAGTTCTTCAAGACCCGCCGTACTAAAACCAAAAAGATTTCGGACTCCACCATTAGGCTCATGGAGGTGAGGCGTGAGATGACTCTGCAGTCCTCTGGTGACGCTTGTCGCTATCGGCAGCTCAACAGGCAGATCTCAAAGTCTCTGAAGCGCGATGTACGGCGATTTAATACTAATAGTATTGAAGAAGCTATTGAGCGTAACAGGGGCTCAAAGGTGTTTACCAGGGATCTGTCTGTTGGTCAAAGCCAGTTGATGAAGCTGAAGACCGAGGACGGCAGAGTGATTTCATCCAAACCTGAGCTGTTGGGGGAAGTTGAGAAGTTTTACGGGCAGCTATACACGACAACCCGAACACCCGTCGAAAATCTAGCTAAAGACCCGAGAGCTAGATTAACCCGACACTATACCGAAGACATCCCGGACGTCAGCCTGTACGAGATTAGTATGGCCCTCAAACAGCTCAAGAATGGCAAAGCCCCGGGTGACGACGGAATTACAGCCGAACTCCTGAAGGCGGGTGGTAAACCAGTTCTTAAGGGCCTTCAGACGCTGTTTAGTTCCGTCCTCCACCAAGGGAGAACGCCGAAAGCATGGAACAGAAGTGTGGTGGTGCTCTTCTTCAAGAAAGGTGACAAAACCTTGTTGAAGAACTATAGACCCATCTCACTTCTGAGCCATGTTTACAAGCTGTTTTCCAGGGTCATCACGAATCGTCTCGCACGCAGGCTTGACGAGTTCCAGCCTCCCGAACAAGCCGGCTTCCGAAAAGGTTATAGTACCGTAGACCACATACATGCGTTGCGGCAGGTTATACAGAAGACCGAAGAGTATAACCTCCCCCTTTGCCTTGCATTTGTGGACTACGAGAAAGCCTTCGATTCGATCGAGACTTGGGCTGTGCTGCAGGCTCTTCAGCGGTGCCAAGTTGACTACCGGTATATCGAAGTGTTAAAGTGTTTGTACGGAAACGCCACTATGTCCGTCCGACTACAGGACCAGAGCACGAAGCCTATTCCTTTGCAGCGGGGAGTCAGACAAGGAGATGTCATCTCTCCGAAGCTGTTCACCGCTGCATTGGAGGATGCTTTTAAGGTTTTGGACTGGAAAGGACGAGGCATCAACATTAATGGCGAGTACCTCACTCACCTTCGATTCGCCGACGATATTGTAGTCATGGCTGAGACCATGGAGGACCTCAGTGCTATGCTCGCTGACCTCAGCAGAGTTTCCGACCGAGTTGGCCTGAGAATGAACATGGACAAGACGAAAGTCATGTCTAATGTTCATGTAGTGCCAACTCCCGTAATAGCCGGAGGCTCTGCGCTCGAAGTTGTTGACGACTATGTATACCTAGGACAGACGGTCCAGTTAGGTAGGTCCAACTTCGAGAAAGAGGTCACTCGTCGAATCCGACTCGGCTGGGCAGCGTTCGGGAAGCTTCGCAGTGTTTTTTCATCCAAATTACCGCAGTGTTTGAAGTCAAAAGTCTTTGACCAGTGTGTGTTGCCAGTGATGACGTATGGATCCGAGACGTGGGCGCTAACGATGGGCCTCATAAGGAAGCTCAAAGTCACTCAAAGGGCTATGGAGAGGGCTATGCTCGGGGTTTCTCTGCGGGATAGAATCAGAAATGATGATATCCGCAGTAGAACTAAGGTTACTGACATAGCCCGAAGGATCGCGAAACTGAAGTGGCAGTGGGCGGGGCACATTGCACGCAGGACTGATGGCCGATGGGGTCAGAAGGTTCTCGAATGGCGTCCGCGGACCGGGAAACGAGCTGTCGGTAGGCCTCCAACAAGATGGAGCGACGACCTGGCTAAGATCGCGGGATCGCGGTGGATGCGAAAAGCACAAGACCGGTCTAAGTGGAGAGCCTTGGGGGAGGCCTATGTCCAGCAGTGGACGTCTTTCGGCTGATATGATGAAGATATGAGTTTTAGACTATTCTTTAAATAAGTACCTACACACATTGATTTCATGAATACAGTGGTTGTATGTCAAAAAACTTTTTCGGCTTTTTTTTAACATATTTATAGAGATAAATCCTCTAGAAATCGTATCATAAATACTCTTATTTATGATACGATAAATTATATACTTAAACTCTTCAGACAACCTTGTTCAATAAATGTTTTATATCGAAAATACAAACTGAAATATATATGCACAGAAAAACCAGAAAAAGAGACCAGCGCTAGGAATCGAACCCAGGTCCTCAGCATTCCGTGCTGTGTACTATACCCCTACACTACCACTGAACAGGAGTCTATTTATGTTTCAGTTTGTATTTTCGATATGGACTTTACGGAACGACCGTAAAAGTAACAAAATTTGGAGTTGAAATTAAAAATACAAAAGTACTCCAAAAACCAATCTCAGTAAATATTTTCGATATTTAAATGTTATAATTACGAGTACCTAAGTATATAAGAGGTTAATGTATCACTGAGTGTATGATTTACCTACGCGTAGTGCATCATTAAGCAAGCGAAAGAAAGCAATGAAACCACAGATATCCCAAGAAAAATAAAATATAAAATCAGTGTAGAGTGGAGACGCAGAGGCTGCAAGCAAGGTCCTGGGCTGGCGGGCACTGGCTGGCTGCCAGCCGCTAATCGCCACGCAGTTTATACATTCAATCACACCGGTCACACAACTCTAGCTTTGCAAACCATGAATAAACAATAACTTTAACCGTGCTTTATCTATTTACGAGGGTGTAAAAGTGCGGATAGCCAAGTGGTTAGAGAAACTGACTACGAAGCTTGGGGATTCGATCCCCGTTGGAGGCCGATATTTGTATTTTTTGTATTTATTTTAAACGATCATGTGGGTCTCCTGATGGTAAGAGATCACCACCGCCCATAAACATCTGCAACACCAGGGGTATTGCAGATGCGTTGCCAACCTAGAGGCCTAAGATGGAATACCTTAAGTGCCAGTAATTTCACCGGCTGTCTTACTCTCTTTCGCCGAAGTTTTGAAAGTACTGCTGCTTCACGGCCGGATTAGCGAGCAAGATGGTGGTAGCAATCCGGGCAGACCTTGCACAAGGTCCTACCACCTGTAAATATTTGTTTGAATAATGTGAATGTTTGTTCTCGGGTCAATACAATACAGTACAATACAATAACTCTTTATTGCACACCAAAACATAGAAAGCAGTACAGAAAAACAGGCATATCCAGAGACTTTCTGTGGTAAGCAATAGACTGGGTGTTAAATATTTATTTCAGTATGTATCTCTCTACTTAAGTATATTTATCCGTTATCGATCTTTTTAATATCAATAAGTACTTAGTTTGTTAACTTGAAGAACCATCAACAAAATGTAGTTACATAGGTCTGCTAAAATTTGCATGCTCCATTAAGAAGGATATGGCTGCGTTTATTATTAATGACGTGACCGTTACTTATATTTCGTAAATAAAAATCATTACATTTCATTTCAAACACCCACACTTTTAATGACAGAGCCATCAAGCACTTAGCCGTAGTAGGTAAATAGTTTAATACTCTTTAATCGCAACATTAAAAAAAAAGTTAATCTCAGTAATACTGGTACAATATGATAGCCTTGAATAAATGAATCCAGTAGGTTAAGTCCTGCTTACGTCTTCCGAATTAAGGACCCTGTGATTATGATAATAAACAAAGCTAGAACGTGCTACTTTTCCAAAAAAAAGCGCATCGCTTAAAGCAAAGCAAAAAAACCAGCCCTAGGGTCTAGAAAATAATGATACTGTTACACATGCACATGCTAATTACTAGCATGCTAAATAATAAGCATGCTAGTACCTGCAGTACTAGTAGCATGTGCCTATACAAACATGCTAGTAGGTAGCATTTGCGCAATAGTATCATGCTTTCGTGCTAGTAACTAGCATGTGTAACAGTACCTTTACTGAAAGTTCCTAGACACGGCGATCACATTACGCCGACGCCCTAACCTCACTGAATGCTGAAGTGTTAATTCAAACTATTTTCAAACCACTCAGCGGCAGTGTTAATTAAAATTTCACAAATACTTGACGGTGGCTTGAATGAAGACGTATTTAAATAATAGTTGCTTGGGTTCCGACGGGTTTTATAAGCAAAGTTAGTCTTGGTAAGTAATACAGTAACGAAATGCTGTACCTATGTGTACTGTACTGTTCCCAATAGGGGTAGACACTATATTTTTATTTATATACTTTTATCTAAGTATAATTACGGCCATCGTCTGTTTGTAGGAACCCTTAGTTGTATAATAATTTATAGTAGACCTAGGATCGAACCGAGTGAGAGGGCTATTTAGTAGAGTAACTACCTCTTTGAGAAAGCGTTGGTTATACATACAGGAAACTCAAAGGTTATTTCGTTTAGTATAAGAAGTTATTATTGCTACTATTAATATTTGATTATATATTTCCACTTAATTAATATAAAAAGAGGTGATTTATACCGTATAGGCCGGGCCCCTCCCCGCCCGGGCCTGTGGAGCTCGTCACCGTACTGGTCACTCCCCCACGGGCTGCCTCGGCACCTCGTGAGGGGATTGAATTAATGTCGTATGTCAATCACGTGCGTACCTCGTCTTCAAATGAATGAGTGGAGAACAAAATCATAGTCACTCCCGAGGCAGGCTTTGTTAATCCCTAACCTTTTCCTGAGTGACTATCCTATACACCTACGGTCTCCTCTTCCCCCCCCCCAACCTCTAACAGACTAGCGTCAGGAAGAACAACTCGGAATCATGTTTGTGTTATTACGACGCGTTCCACAATTTGTGTCCACAACCAAGAGAGAGAAAGTCTCCTTCCCCCCACATGCCCCACAAGGACTCCCAACGCCACTATTAGTCGTTAGACCTTGTTTAACCGCAACCCCACTTTAGCCCTATTGCCAAGTGAGTAGTAAACAACCCCATCGGACAGAGTCCGTATTGCCGGGTGGTTAGTCCGACAAAGAGGATGCAACGTTCAGCGGCCAGAGGTGGAATTGACCCCTGGTGACCACATGTATCTGAAGACCCTCGGTCCCCAAACACAATTTTGAATAATCTACAGACTCCATTGTGAAACATCGATCATAATGGTTTGTGGAGTCTGTAAGGGTACTTTGTACAGTATCCATGCGCGCAATACCGACCATTAATACCCAGCCAGCTAGATTAGTACTCGTATCTGTGGCACACTAGTTCCATTCGCTCCACCAGCTGGATACAATAGTAAGTATAGAATTGTATAGCTATCCTTCCCGAGCTATCTGGGTTTCTATTAAAATCATTAGAATGGTGACAAAATTAAGTAATCAGGTTTAGTATAGATATTTGTAGAGACCGTGGTACACCCCGGTTCTAGGTCCAAATAGCTTATTTGTAAAGTTAGGCCAAATACGCAGGGCAATTTGGAAGAAACATTGAGGAAATATAAACAATTACACAATAAGCTGAAGTCAATTATTAATATCTCGTTTCCATTAACCTTGGAGTTTCTAGCATGTTATAATATATAAGCAATTTAATTTTACTAATGTATTACTCACTGTCTTAGATTTGTGCCACAAATATTTTAGTTCTTCGCTATAGTATCCACACACCGATGGTAACTTCAGTACCGTCAATAGTAATATAGTTTAAATCAATTGAAGATAATGTTCGTTAAAATTATTCAACAATTCAATGTCTTCGTAACACTCCGTAACGTCAGCAGAACAGAACAGTAATGACCCGTATTTGAATCAATTCGATCATTTGAATTTGACTTCTAAATTTCAAATATTTAAATTTAGGTCTTTTGAATTTAGACTGGTGTTATTTATTCTTTATATTTTGAAAGTTTAAAATTTAGAACACGGATAAATTATTTATAAAATTATTGTATACGTTCGTATAGAACCAAAGACCGATTTGAAATGAGATCTCAGGAGTGTCGCGGTTCCATCTCGGTTTGAATTTATTAGACATTCTATCAAAATGTCATAGACATTATGTCTAAATGCTGGTCTTTCAAATTTATAACATTGTGACAACAAATGTCAGATTACGTGGAAATCATAATATAATTATGACCAACTGTACTTTACTTCTATCTACAAATTGTATAATTAGCTCAAATCAGAATACAATAACAGTGGTAGGATCCCGACATACTCCTCACTGTTCCGACGCTGTTATGTCGTAACATCATTAACTACTGGGATAAGGGAAGGACTTAGCTAGGGACATCCAGGAACCGCCATCAGCACTCGGACCGCACGCCAATACTCCAATCACGTCCCGTTGCACATCACACCACCCAGCCAGCCAGGATATCTCCATCACGTTGGACGTCGACGCCAGCATGAAATTAAATATTATTGTAGTAACCGCACAATTCAAAGCTTTATGTATTTTGGGGCGTATTAACCGCGGAGCAAGCTCGAGCAATTAATTATAAGCAATGTTTACTATTCCATCAAATCCCGAGTAATTTGTCTTTCGTTTTCATAATTTTTATATTTCAATAAAATCACATTTATTTAATTCAATTCAAATTCAACTTACACGCCATCAATCCAGACTTGCGTATCTTCATAGTCTTCAACCAGTTCCTCCTCCTCTCGTCATGATGACAGCAACTGTCACTATCCTCCCCGTAGCCACTCAGTCCGCTGAAACTCATAATATTAAAGGGCAAAAGCAATTGTAAATAACTCACGTCACCAGCACACACAGCCTTGCACTATTGGACACCTATTTACACTTCTATCACGACGATAAGACCTAGTAATCCATTCCTTATAACTCCGGGTGTTATGTTTTGTTCGGAGTTTGAAATCCTATACGTAGCGACTTTGCTATGCGAATATACAACGACTGTCAAACTAGATTTTATTTAATTTTCACTGAAACCGTTTGTAACCTCCGTACTCCATTTTTAATTATTGGTTTTAAGTTAATATATGGATTTCTAGGCCTTTTCATTGCGTTATCAAAGAATTCACATTTTATTTTATTTAATTTTGGTTAGCACATCCTTCCTTTCATGACACTTGACAACCCAATCCCCTTCTTTTTTTTTCTTTTTCTTTTTTTTTTGACATTCTTGCTATCCACTTTCAAACAAAAATTTTTCCCAAAGAGGTTACTCATGATTAAAATAAATTCACAAAGTTTGATACACGAAGTGTGGGGTCAGTACAATCCCCCCCCTTAAATCTCTATTTCATTCTTTTAAATCGAGATTTAATACTATACTTATCATATAATATTCATAAAGTTAATTTATTTTAAGCGCAATCACATTTCCACACCCTGTATATTTCGTCCATACCTCAGTTACACACACCCTGTATACTTAGCTCATCATCTATTCTGTCCCAACTCATAACACGTTAATTTCCCTGTCCCTAATGATCATTCATTCAACTGTCAGTAGCTATTCAATTACCTCACCCCCATCTACCTCCCCCCCCCAACCTATACTTCCCTATAACTAACTTCTAATTACAATCAAACACCAAAATATTTTCAGTAACGTTTAATAATTCTACAAATCAATACATCCAATTTTATCCGCATTCTAAACCACCTTAATGATAATCTAAAATTATTACAATATTTTACAACTCAATATTGTTCTTGAAATTATTTATCCCTTTCACAACTATAAGCAAGTTCCCTATTCACATGTCAACACAAAACTGACAACAAGTCATTATAAACCTCTAATGTAAGACTTCCCACTAGACATAATATCGTGCCAAGTGTACAGCATTAAACAACCCCTTTTCTACTAATGTTTCTGGGTGCACGAGTACATATACATTCTCATAGTACCTATCTGCAACTATATAGGGTCCATCGTATATCAATTCAAATTTCTTAATCCTTCCACTCAACGAGTCAGATTTATTTAGTCTACGGACTTTAACCAAGTCCCCTATTTGGTATTGAATCAAGTTGTGATTCTTGTTGAATCTATCCTGACGTTTCTTACTAGCACTACGTAAATTTACCCTAACTTGTTCACGTATTTCATTAACGCTCTTATTTTTCGTAAAATTTATTAAAGATCGGTCTATTGAAAGTTGCGTCGAATTCCCACTAAGGACCTCATTAGGGGTGAAACCCGTACTCAAGTGGAGAGTATTATTGTACAACTCCTCAATCTTTTTCAACCAACATCCCCAGCTCCTATGTTGTTCATGACAATAAATTCTGAAAAACTTCCCTAACTGTTTATTCACCACTTCTGCAGTATTAGGTCTTGGGTTTCTAATAGAAGTATAGATTGTCTTAACACCAATATCGCGCAATCCTAATCTCCATACATCCCCTATAAATTGCCTCCCTCGATCTGTCATAACCTTCTTTGGTTTTATTGTTAATGCAAAATCTCGCATCCTAGACACCACTGCCCTTGCTGTTGCCGCCTTCAACCCATATAGTTTTATATATTTAGTGAAAGAATCTTGTATGACAAATATATACGAAATTCCTCCTCTCGATATCGGCAACGGCCCATAGAGGTCCGCCATCACTAAGTCACCTGGATTCTCGGATATAATTGACTTACAAGTACCTACATACTTAATATTGTCTATCTTTGACAATTGACAAAGATGACAACTCCTAACAAAATCTCTGATTGTTTCCCTCATCTTTAGCCAGTAGAATCTATTCTGTAAATATTTTATCATTTTATAAACTCCTAAGTGCCCCAATTCTAAGTGAACCTGCCTACATACTTCCGCCTGTAAAATTTCTGGTAAATACAATACTCTGTTTGGACTATCCAGCCTATTGAAATAAAGAATTCCATTCTCTGTGATACAACGGCTTGCTATCCGCGCTAACCGATCATTTACTCCCTCTAGTCCTGGATTCGACAGCCTATTTTTTATGCCCCTTATCACATTATCCCTATCTTGTAGTTGGGCCATTTCCCCTAATTTATCCTGTAATTCTTTATTTTCTTGCACTCCCATGTACATTATACTCGGATACCACAATTTCCCCTCCTGTATCTCCCCATCATTCGGAAATCTAGATAAAATGTCTACCCCTATGTTCTCCGTCCCCTTGACATGTTCTACAGTATAGTTAAATTGTTCTAAATATAATATCCACCTAGTGATCCGACTGTTGTATAACCTAATGTTCTTAACAAACACTAACGCCTTGTGATCTGTCCTAATAATTAACTCGGCTCCCCGCAAGTATGTCTCAAATTTCTTTATTCCATAAATTATGGCCCAAAACTCTTGCTCAGTAACAGTCCATCTTAATTCCGAACCCCTTAATGATCTACTACAAAAGCTTAAAATTCGTATTTCTCCTTTTTCATCGTACTGATACAATACCCCCGCAATACCTACTCCTGAACTATCAGTTTGCAAATAGTAAGGTTTACTCACGTCTGGATGAGACAAAAGGATGGTAGTCGAAAATTCTTGTTTCAAATTCCAAAACGCCTTATCTAACTCCTCATCCCAATACCAACTTTGCCCTTTCTTCAATAATTTCGTCAGGGGAACTATTAGACTACTATAATTTGGAATAAACCTCCGATAATAATTACATAAACCTAAGAATGCCCTAACATGTTTCACCTTTTTCGGGGTAGGGAACTTTTGAATTGACTCGACCTTAGCTGGGTCCGTTCGAATTCCCTCGGTAGATACAATGTGACCTAACATCTTAACTTCCTGACATGCAAATTTACACTTTTCTAAATTACATGTTAATCCCGCTCTTTCCAACCGTTCTAATACCAGATCTATTTGTTCCAAATGATCCTCCCACTGACCGTCGGTTAGTATAGCTAGATCATCTAAATAATTTACACAGAAACTTCTAACACTCGGACCTAATATTACATCCATAGCCCGGCTAAAACTTCCAACTGACGTTTTCAATCCCTGTGGCAATACATTATACATATAAGACTTCCCATTAACAGTGAAACCTGTATACTGTCTACTTGTTTCTGAAATTGGGATTTGAAAATAAGCATTATTCAAATCTATAATAGTTATGTACTTAACCCCGTGAAATGCATTTAGAATATCTATCTGCATTGGAGGAGCCTCTGATCCCGCTACCATATATTTGTTAATTTCCCTGGCATCTAATAATATTCGAATAGTCCCATCAGTTTTGGAAGTAAATGTGAGTGGACTACTATACGGTGTTGAACCTCTCGAAATAATACCCATATCTACCATTTCCTGTAATTTATCTTCTACCTTGGATCGGTATGCATAAGGGATGGGATAAGACCGATTAATTCTCGGGACATGCTCATGCATACTAATGTGATGAGTATAACAATTTGCCCTACCAATTCGCTTGGTGAACACTATCCTATGGGCCTCTAAAATCTGCTTCAATGATTTCCTCATGTCAACGGTCAATTCTATACCCGCTTTAATTCTGTCTAAAAAATCTACCTCGCATACTTCGTGGTTAGCCTCACCATCGTTTTCCAACTGTAATGACCTAATGGCTGCAATTCTTTGGTCTTCCTCAATGAAAGGCACGGTAATTCTTCCCCCCTTCATTTCCAAAATTAGTGATCTAGGATCTTGTAATGTAATAATAGCTTTGTATGACAACAGCCAGTCGAACCCTAAAATTACCGGTACAGTCAACCTAGGAATAACTAACAGTCCCGTATCGAAAATTACCTCTTGAATTTTTATTTCTATGGAACATAATTGTTGTATTTTTAAACTCTTCTGCCCTACCGCCCCTCTTATTTGTATAGGCTTTACCGGCAATGAGGGTATTTGTACATCTCCTCTCGACTGTAACCATTCAAATAATTCCTCAGAAATACAACTAACTTCACTCCCCGTATCTATTAGACAACGTATTTTATTCCCTAAAATCTCTAACCAAATTTCAGCTTTGATTTTATGCCCTATTTCCTCAAAAGAAACCTCTTCATCAAATAACGACGCTGTGACAAAATTCTGCATGGGTTCTACTACTACCGGCCTACCTGCTAAGTTAAGAGACAAGCTCGACAGCCCCTCAAAGTTGGTTGGTATCTGATCCTCCACGTCCGTGGGGATAAAGCCAAATCCTGATTTATCCAATTTCGTCCTCACGCCTGTTGCTACTACAGGGTATAATTTCCCATTTTCCCTTTTTCCTAACCCTACTCCTGGCACCCATCCCGATGACAACATATGCCGTAGCGCAAACCTAAAATAGTTGCCCCTATGTTTATAAGCTAATCCCGGAGCATCTGGACTAGCTAACATTAGTTTAAATTCTTACCACTATCTTTACACCTCTCCTGCTCTTCTTCTTCGTTTATCTCCAAATTAGCGATTATTTTCGGCTTCTTATTTCCAAAATTTGATTTCCCAGTCGCAGGCATCCCTCGCTTCATCCCTGGTAGGGTTTGATTAGAGCTTCCACCTTCCACATAACGGTCCTGTTTATCTACGTCATCCAAATCTCTTAAGAATTCAGTGGCTTCTATTACCGATTCCCCTTTCCTCATCCTCCAGGCATATTGTACTTCTCTAGGGAAATGGTGCATTAAATCATTAACTAATTGATTTTCCATTAGAGGCGTACTCAACATTTTTGCTTGTCCTGCTAGTGAAATAAAGTAACCCATCATGGATTTATGAGTATTCTTCTCCCACACTCCACACACTATATTCCGTCTTAATTGATTTTGTTCAGACTCTCCCCAATAAGTATCCATGAAATCAGCTTTAAAATCTTCCTCGTTGTCCCAACGATCCTTATAAATTCTCGCCCACCGCCTGACATCTCCTTCTAAGCACCCGATAATATTGTCGATTACATGTTCTTTAGTCGGCAACCTTCTTAGGTACGAAAATAGGTCCTCTATGAAGGTAACTGGATGTACGTCGTACCTTCCGGGGTATTTGGGTTTATCCAACCTTCCATCTATCACTGGATACATTGCGAGTTGAGGCATTGTTTCTCTAACCTTATCCCGTACTGGTTCTTCCTGCATTTTTTCCTGCAGCTCCGATACCTTTAAATGCAGTTGCCCAATTGTCCTACGCATGTTCCGCATCATGAGTGCCATCGCAGACGAACCCCCAGTAGCAGGTGTTGTTTTCTTCACTATTCCAGGTGTCGCTCCAGCAGCCTTCGCCTTAGCACGCATTTCCTTGCCAGCTTGGATCATTTTGCTCATAGTTGTGTTTCTGTAATACATTAAAATTTTCTTTACTAATAGCCCCGATTGATCTTAATTCACCATTGTTGTTTGATTTCTTCTTCTATCGACATATATTGTTTTACAACATCCGCTATTCCTCTATCACCATCTATAATACGTAACTCTTGGAAAGAGTCCTTCCAAGCATTCCCCGTTAGCCAATGCTCATGTTTTTCGTGCAATCGATTTATATAATCAAGTGTAATAGCACTTTCCTCTATTCTACCTCTAGTTTTTATTCTTTGTAAAACCACCTCCGGGGAACTTCGTACGTAAATTCCCAAATCTACATTAGCTAAAGCCTTTTCCTTGACAAACGAGATCCAATTCTCGAATATCTCCGCCTCTACAGGGTGTATCAACTCGTTTTCACGTAGTATTTTCATAAAACAATGCCTCGCACTAAATTTTGACCTTTCTATTATTTTAATTGGCGTTTCTACTCGCAAGGTGTGATGTTCTAGCAGAGTCGACACCACATAATTTTGGAATACATAAGCCCACCGCTTGGGGTCTTCTACCATTAATTTGAAGAGGTTGACGCCCTTTACATTTTGCCATTTTTGGACAGGTTCTGGTAAAACGGTCACCATCTTATTGGTATGCAGAGACTCTAATAGGGTCGACTTCCCACAACCAATATTACCCTCTAACACAACGGTAAACGTTCCCTTTCCTTTTCTTAGCGTATTGGCCATGTCAAACCTGAAATTTCAAAGCTATGAATACCAAAAAAAAAAATTTTTTTTTTTTTTTTTTTTTTTCGAAAAAAAAAATTTTTTTTTTTTTTTTCTCTTTTTTTTTCTCAACAGCCCGCTACTTGAGACTCAGGATTCTGGTCACGGCACCAATTTGTACTGTTCCCAATAGGGGTAGACACTATATTTTTATTTATATACTTTTATCTAAGTATAATTACGGCCATCGTCTGTTTGTAGGAACCCTTAGTTGTATAATAATTTATAGTAGACCTAGGATCGAACCGAGTGAGAGGGCTATTTAGTAGAGTAACTACCTCTTTGAGAAAGCGTTGGTTATACATACAGGAAACTCAAAGGTTATTTCGTTTAGTATAAGAAGTTATTATTGCTACTATTAATATTTGATTATATATTTCCACTTAATTAATATAAAAAGAGGTGATTTATACCGTATAGGCCGGGCCCCTCCCCGCCCGGGCCTGTGGAGCTCGTCACCGTACTGGTCACTCCCCCACGGGCTGCCTCGGCACCTCGTGAGGGGATTGAATTAATGTCGTATGTCAATCACGTGCGTACCTCGTCTTCAAATGAATGAGTGGAGAACAAAATCATAGTCACTCCCGAGGCAGGCTTTGTTAATCCCTAACCTTTTCCTGAGTGACTATCCTATACACCTACGGTCTCCTCTTCCCCCCCCCCAACCTCTAACAGACTAGCGTCAGGAAGAACAACTCGGAATCATGTTTGTGTTATTACGACGCGTTCCACAATTTGTGTCCACAACCAAGAGAGAGAAAGTCTCCTTCCCCCCACATGCCCCACAAGGACTCCCAACGCCACTATTAGTCGTTAGACCTTGTTTAACCGCAACCCCACTTTAGCCCTATTGCCAAGTGAGTAGTAAACAACCCCATCGGACAGAGTCCGTATTGCCGGGTGGTTAGTCCGACAAAGAGGATGCAACGTTCAGCGGCCAGAGGTGGAATTGACCCCTGGTGACCACATGTATCTGAAGACCCTCGGTCCCCAAACACAATTTTGAATAATCTACAGACTCCATTGTGAAACATCGATCATAATGGTTTGTGGAGTCTGTAAGGGTACTTTGTACAGTATCCATGCGCGCAATACCGACCATTAATACCCAGCCAGCTAGATTAGTACTCGTATCTGTGGCACACTAGTTCCATTCGCTCCACCAGCTGGATACAATAGTAAGTATAGAATTGTATAGCTATCCTTCCCGAGCTATCTGGGTTTCTATTAAAATCATTAGAATGGTGACAAAATTAAGTAATCAGGTTTAGTATAGATATTTGTAGAGACCGTGGTACACCCCGGTTCTAGGTCCAAATAGCTTATTTGTAAAGTTAGGCCAAATACGCAGGGCAATTTGGAAGAAACATTGAGGAAATATAAACAATTACACAATAAGCTGAAGTCAATTATTAATATCTCGTTTCCATTAACCTTGGAGTTTCTAGCATGTTATAATATATAAGCAATTTAATTTTACTAATGTATTACTCACTGTCTTAGATTTGTGCCACAAATATTTTAGTTCTTCGCTATAGTATCCACACACCGATGGTAACTTCAGTACCGTCAATAGTAATATAGTTTAAATCAATTGAAGATAATGTTCGTTAAAATTATTCAACAATTCAATGTCTTCGTAACACTCCGTAACGTCAGCAGAACAGAACAGTAATGACCCGTATTTGAATCAATTCGATCATTTGAATTTGACTTCTAAATTTCAAATATTTAAATTTAGGTCTTTTGAATTTAGACTGGTGTTATTTATTCTTTATATTTTGAAAGTTTAAAATTTAGAACACGGATAAATTATTTATAAAATTATTGTATACGTTCGTATAGAACCAAAGACCGATTTGAAATGAGATCTCAGGAGTGTCGCGGTTCCATCTCGGTTTGAATTTATTAGACATTCTATCAAAATGTCATAGACATTATGTCTAAATGCTGGTCTTTCAAATTTATAACATTGTGACAACAAATGTCAGATTACGTGGAAATCATAATATAATTATGACCAACTGTACTTTACTTCTATCTACAAATTGTATAATTAGCTCAAATCAGAATACAATAACAGTGGTAGGATCCCGACATACTCCTCACTGTTCCGACGCTGTTATGTCGTAACATCATTAACTACTGGGATAAGGGAAGGACTTAGCTAGGGACATCCAGGAACCGCCATCAGCACTCGGACCGCACGCCAATACTCCAATCACGTCCCGTTGCACATCACACCACCCAGCCAGCCAGGATATCTCCATCACGTTGGACGTCGACGCCAGCATGAAATTAAATATTATTGTAGTAACCGCACAATTCAAAGCTTTATGTATTTTGGGGCGTATTAACCGCGGAGCAAGCTCGAGCAATTAATTATAAGCAATGTTTACTATTCCATCAAATCCCGAGTAATTTGTCTTTCGTTTTCATAATTTTTATATTTCAATAAAATCACATTTATTTAATTCAATTCAAATTCAACTTACACGCCATCAATCCAGACTTGCGTATCTTCATAGTCTTCAACCAGTTCCTCCTCCTCTCGTCATGATGACAGCAACTGTCACTATCCTCCCCGTAGCCACTCAGTCCGCTGAAACTCATAATATTAAAGGGCAAAAGCAATTGTAAATAACTCACGTCACCAGCACACACAGCCTTGCACTATTGGACACCTATTTACACTTCTATCACGACGATAAGACCTAGTAATCCATTCCTTATAACTCCGGGTGTTATGTTTTGTTCGGAGTTTGAAATCCTATACGTAGCGACTTTGCTATGCGAATATACAACGACTGTCAAACTAGATTTTATTTAATTTTCACTGAAACCGTTTGTAACCTCCGTACTCCATTTTTAATTATTGGTTTTAAGTTAATATATGGATTTCTAGGCCTTTTCATTGCGTTATCAAAGAATTCACATTTTATTTTATTTAATTTTGGTTAGCACATCCTTCCTTTCATGACACTTGACAACCCAATCCCCTTCTTTTTTTTTCTTTTTCTTTTTTTTTTGACATTCTTGCTATCCACTTTCAAACAAAAATTTTTCCCAAAGAGGTTACTCATGATTAAAATAAATTCACAAAGTTTGATACACGAAGTGTGGGGTCAGTACAGTACCTATAAGTATTAGGTATGCTTTGCCACCCTATCAAATAGGTAAATTGGAACTGAGAACGATGATGTCTTTGAGTTGGCGTAGCATCGTACGAACTCTATTCCCATCGGCCTCATTTTTTTGTGTGTGCTTAATGTAAAGTATGATAAAGATTATGCAAAATTGTTGCATCTGAAGATATACAAACTCACACTTCTGTCACTTCCCGGTGAACTAACGAAAATGTTCACTCCACGCCACTGATGTGTACGTTCGTACTTATCAGGGTCCACTAGACTAATTCCAAAAACAAACAAAAAATTCTAAACTAAATTGGGTTGGAAAGCTGAAAGCTCCTCGTGCCCATGATTTATGTGGGACGGCTCGCGCCGAAATAATTCTGGACCCGCGCCGCCAAACTTACGCCATGTCAATACTGCTGGTCACCCACATAAATTGGCTCCACTCGGAATGGAACTGACACCTTTATCTACTGCATTCTAACCGTGTCGAACATCTGCAAACTTGGAAAACATGTGCTAAAGTTAAAAATGGAATACAGAAATAGCGATTACTTAATTTGTTTACAGTTTTCATTGACCGTGAAACTTTTCGAAAGTGACTTTGGCTAGGGCAGTTTCAGGGTCGATAAATGTTTGACAGGTGGGTATCGGCTGAGTTTATGTCGTACAATAATTTTATTGATAATATCTAAGTAGGTAGTAGCGAGATGGGAGTAAGGGTTGGCGCGGGGCGCGGCGCGCGGGCGGGGGGCGCGCGTGCGTGCGGAGACGACGAGAACAGGGTTGCCACCGCAAACATTTGCTGATGTTTAGAAATTTTGATGAACATTCCCGAGCAACAAAAGTTGTCTCTGGTGAAGTTGTTATTGTACCTACTACTTAAATTGCTTTATTTTGAGAACGTAGGCATCCTGAATGTATAATGTTTCTGAGAGAATCGTTATTGATGAAAGCACGGAACTACTTCGGAGGTCAATTTACACCAAGTTACCAAGATAAAAACTTAATTGGCGTTTAAGTAAGACTTAAAATTTAATCAGCAAATTTACATTTCCAGCGCATTTTTAATATGATTTGTGAGCTTGATGAATGCTATACCTAACCACTGCTAACTAGATAATCGACAATTACTAACTAGATAATCGACAATTACTAACTAGATAATCAAACATACCAAAAATAGTGATAATAAATAGAAACACGATCCTGTTTGCTTAATTCAGGTATATAATATTAATAATAAGATACATAACAAAGTTGCCCTATTGTCGCTATTCATAGAATTCTATAATATACATACCTATTCAGCGCTGTAGGCGTCTAACGCTTCAGCATAATGCTGAGTCAGCGACCGTTTCACTTTCGCGGGGACACACAAACTTGTGTATATATTTCATGTGCGATTTATTATTTTTATTTCTGTATTATTTTTTTGGTTCTTTTGTGTAAATTTTGCTGTATATGTGTGTCTTTTGTGTTAGTGAATAAATGTCTTCTTTCTTTCTTTCTTTCTTTCTTTCTTTCTATTTTTCATACTCTACTTTTAACTGAACAGAAACATGCGCTGTGCTGTTTCTGTAAACGAGAGTTTTCGTGTGCTAACCAGGCAGCTTTCACTGAAAGGGGTTGGCAGTTGGCAACCCTAGGGAAGACGGGTGCGGCGGCGGCGAGTGGAGAGCAGTCAGTAGGGCCGCGCTCCACCGTTCAGCGCCCTCGCCGGGCTCCGCGTACTATGCGACTCGCATGCCGCGCTCTCTCGTGTTGTGCTGCCTTATGATGCTACGGCATGCATCGAGACATGCGGACGTCCCGTGACCGCCGCGACCGACTCGCCGCCGCCACAAGTGGGCGGAGAGCTCAGCTCAGGTGAGCTCTCATCTCGCACCTCGGCCGCAGGACGCCGTGATCTCAGGTCGATAAGGAACCTCTCTGATACCATCGCCACCTAATTGTTACAAACGCAGTGTACCACGACAAGGGTGCCGTATGAGACACGACTTGACGTATTTCACGCGTGTGATTATTTGCAACCCTTGAATTATCCGTGCAATTTAGTAACAAATTGAAGAAGAAAATAAACATTGGACTTACTCATTTATTTTTCTTACTTTTAATTTATTTTAGATGTAAAATATGTCATAATAGCGCATTGTTGACAACCTTCAAGTTTCACGCATACGTTCGAAAGTTTTCCACGTTCGTAGTGAACTCATGATAAGCGACAGTAAAATGTCTGCATCAAATTATAAATGTTCTTATTGCCACAAAAATGGACTTCAAATCCCGCAATCACCTGCTGATGGTAAGTTCACACGCATACTTCAAACTGTGTCAAATTAAGTATAACCATTGTATAAATTTAAAAGTCCTAACGGTCACGATAAGGGTTTTTAATGCTTAGATAATGTATTCAAGGATGTCGTAAAAGCACGTGTAGGGAAATAAACATGCGAGAGTAGACGCAGAATTCAATAATAGGGAAGCATGTTGGTTTGGTTACGTCGAACATTGAATCGTATCGACGGGTGAGGGAAGTCGGGGCGAGCAGGTCAATAAAAATCCAAAACGTATCGCACAAGGGCAATGAGTCGTGCCGTCACGCAACACCGGGAGCGACGGCGGGTTAAGCCGAGCGGCTATCAATCTCCGCATGGGCACGTGTCTATCATCTGCGCCCGATCCATCAACTGCGGAAAGACTCCGAGATAACATTATAGCCAAAACGAAGATACGGCTTTAATATCTATCTTAATTGAATAAAAGATTGATGGTAGCATTACCGAGTGGCTTCTAGAATCAAGTCTCAAACAAAAATCTGATTAGGTACCATCAGCCAAAAAATGGTCTATCAATTTTTAAACGAAGTTCCTATGAAATAAATATGTCGCTAAAGTCGAACTTTCAAGTTGACGGACACGTATATTGGCATTATTGTTTTATGACATGCAAATGATTATCAACTTTAGGGTGGTAGACCATATATTTGGCTGATGGTACCTACTGTTTTTGTAACGACATATCTCAAATAAACATTTTACTATTAGAGCTCTTTGGAATTCAGCATTGCTCGTTTGCCTTCCAGTCGAATAAAAAAAAAATGAATTAAAAGCTATTGAGCATCGATAAATTTGTCAATTTCTTGCCAGTTACATACAAACCTACTGTTACGCACGTACAAATCTTGAGTTAGCCCAAGTCAAGCCTCTATTATTATAGCTCGCTACAGCGCGTTCAATATGTGTCACCATGTTGTTGAGTTGGAGTGGTTTGCGTCGTTTTGTTTGATGTGTAAGACGATAGTTGAGAATCGGCGAAGGCGCGGCGCGCCAGAACGTCGCCGACCGATGCCAAAAGCCTGCAGCCAAGCCAATATCCGACTCTGCACCACCTAAACATTACTATTGCTTATTCGTTAAATATTACTGTATCTAGCAATAGAATGTCAAACCATAAACATGGTATATGAGAGTTATCAAAAATGCAATTGAGTTTTTTTAACGTTTTGAAGTATGTTAGTTTACCTATAAACGTAAATTGACTTTTTTCATAATTGGTAAGAGTCTCTTGCTAATGAAAATTATTTAAGAACTAGAATTTGCCCGCGGCTCCGCCCGCGTGGTATTCGGTTATCGCGCGCTGTTCCCTCGGGAACTGTGCATTTTTCCGGGATAAAAGTAGCCTATGTTACTGTAAAAATCACGACGATCCGTCGCTCCGTTACGGTGTGAAAGCGTAACAAATAAACAAACAAACTCATTCTCCTCTTTATAATAGTAAGGATGGATACTGGATTATTTACGAAATGTCAAGTTAGTTATTATTTAAGTGGATAGTTAACAAGCGCATTCATTTCATCATCGAATTAATTATATTAAAAGGGGAAACGTTCTAACACCAGTTTCACACCAGTGAACTAAAAAATTAAGTTTTGTTTTGATTAGGAAGTGACGGGTCTCTACCATTTTCATAAAAAGAATCGTAATAGAGACAGTCGCTATTTAGTTACCCTGTCATTACTGTCAACTCCTTCACTGTCAACGTATACAAATTAACATTATGATCTCTATCGTATGAACCAGCCCTTGCTGTATCTGTCATTTGATCAGAAACTTCCTCAAACGAACCTTGTACGCCACATTTTCCTTAAATCAGCTAATCTGATTTGGCAACATCAGTACTAGTGTGGTAGTCGTTATTATAATAATTTGCTTAAGATAAATCACAATCTTGATATATTCAGTTAACACTGAATCTATTAGATAGCGAGAATAGACACAGCCTTATCCGTTGGGAATCTCTTACACACCCCGGGTGCCACGGCGGGCAGGAATAAAATACCGAAGTTATTCCTGCCCGGATATAAATTCTGATATGTAGGCACAGGCACTCGACCAACAAAAATTTCGATTAAATAACACTTCCGGGTAGTTTATAGGCCGCGTCATAGTTTATAGCTTTTGTTCAAAACTGGCTAACACAATGAGTTAGTTAAATGTGTTAAATGAGTCAGTTTTTTTTATTGTTTTGGTCTAGGTTAAGTAGCTAGATGACCTAGCTGCAGTGTGCCAGACTGGACTGAGCCCAATTCTTCGAACTATTAAGGGTTTTGTAGGTACTTAAAGAATGCCCTATTATTATTATTACTAACTTGACTATTGCTACAGCTCCACTGTTTGGTCATCTGTCTGTCTGTTGATCGGTTACAGTGTACGTTTTAAACCGTAATATGAAGAAACTTTAAAATTTCGCAGTGTTTATTACTATGGTAGTTAAAAGTAATAATAACTAATAACAATGTGTTAGAATTTTATTTTGGTATTATTGCCTTTAGTAGTAGTATGTAGTAGATACGAGAATGTTATGTAGTATAAAATATTGTATAGGTACAGTGATACGGAAGCCTTCGTATGTACCCCTCGGCTATGGTTCGTTTTTAAGGATGTATAACCTTTTTTGGCAAATTATGAAACAAAAATTACGATAATTATTACAAATCTACTAATACTACTAAATTACGTGATTAATTTTAATCACTTTCAACTGACTTTCAACCAGAAAATTTCAATGTTTTTGGTTTGAATATAGATTTCTTTGGAATGGATTATCTTGGAAATATTCAATGACATGTTATGCCAAGTAGTTATTTCTAAACAGAGCGCAGTGGTAGTATAGTGGTCGTTGTGTTCTGAAAACT
The DNA here is from genome assembly GCA_037349165.1 of Choristoneura rosaceana. Taxonomy (NCBI): domain Eukaryota; kingdom Metazoa; phylum Arthropoda; class Insecta; order Lepidoptera; family Tortricidae; genus Choristoneura; species Choristoneura rosaceana. The sequence continues at coordinate 11,179,107 of JAZBNJ010000019.1, forward strand.
TCAACTGCTCAGCTGACATCTGACAAGGGACATCGCCCTAACTTTACTCGAAAAACATGCACCGGCTAAGTTTCTAAACATATTGACTATCTACTTGACAGGTTCTTTGTAAAACTTTAGTTACGTTTAGTTTGTTTATTCCAGCATTCATTTAATTTTATTTCAAAAAACATTGAAAATGAAGATTGAGCTTTTGCAAACATTATGGAATATTACTGCAATTTCATCCCGTCAGAGTGCAGTACTAGCACATACCATATGTTTATGGCTTATCTACCTGGTACCTACCTTAAATTTCCGTAGGATGCCGTAATAATACCTATGTTATTTCAATATTTTTTTTGGAAATAGCTCTATCGCTATGAGGGCGACCGTTTTCGCGCTCACCAGATGGCACCACTGTGGACAATGGTCCTGCCTGAAGTATAGCGGTTAGTTTGTTATTACGGGCGTGATAACAAAATTTCCATTTAAATCGTATTTAATACCTTAAAACCGTATCATAAAAATATCGAGCCTGCATGAGCAGTGTTGCGTAGTCCCATTTTGTTCGGAAAAAAGGGAGGACAAAGGTTTCCGAAAGACAAAACTGTTTCAAAACACAGACATTCATTGCCCCTTAACGCATATTTGCCATAATTAATTTCAGGCATTACAAAATATTCACAAAATTATTCTAATTGTAAATAAACCCGCTTAGCTCACCCAAAAACAGTTACTCTTTCCTTCTTGCTGCCTTACCAATATCATTATCACTAAATCTACCATCGGTCTACCTACATACTTAAGAACCAGTCTGTTCCTGTTCAACTTATTAATGTGCTAACCCTGTCGATAGGTAACTTTGTTTCTAACGAATAAGTTCGTTCCGTTTACGATTTCTAGAAACAACGTTTTACAAAATTAAATACAATGTTTTATTTTATGTATACAAAAACTTCAATAGCACAATCCTGAATTAGAAACTCGGTCAGCAACTACCCTAGGTAAAGATTTTATCAACGGTTTTCACCTGCTACGCGGCCGTAGCTCACGGGTCGTAGCTCGTAGCCATTTCGTAGCACCGTAGCGCAGTCCGAGCGCGCACCGAAATTCAATAGCAATTCGTATTTTTACTTTTCTGTATTTTGTGTTAACAATTAAATGGAACGGAACGATTTTAAACGGAATATTGTGTCGGTTTTCACTGTTTTTTGATATCTATTTTAATGTGTGATAAGTAAACGGATGGTCCCAAAGGAAGAACAGCGCCGCTCGCAAGACCGGCAATTTTTGCTGATTTGGGACCATTTCGTGACAACAATTTCGTTCTTTTCAATATCTTTTTTTTGTTATGCTTTGTATATACTTTGTCACGAATAAATGATTTCTTTCTTTCTTTCTTTTCACTTACTTTCTGCTTTGATTTGAGTCACATATTGGAAATTCCTGTCACTGTTTAAAACCAGTTGTTTAAAGTAAATTAAAACTGAAATTATAAAATCGCATCTTAATTTCATTGCTAGGATTAAAACCACCTTTAAACATGACTAAATATTAAAAAAATGTAAGAGTATAACTTTAAAATGGCTGGACCAGTATGAATGAATTTTTTTATAAATATACATTATTTATTATGTATAAATACTCTACCTAACCGTTTTCGACTACGGCGATTTACTTTTATAAAGTCAGCTTACCTAAGGAATTACGAAAGCAAAAATGTAATTGATCAAATTTTAACGGCTTTTATTTGTATGAATAATACGAATGTTTGCTCTCGGATTTTAGAAGTTTAATATGTATTTAAGTATGTATATATCTATGGAAATACTTATGTTTATCTGTTGCCTAGTATCCATAGTATAACCTTTGCTTAGTTTGGGACTTAGGTCAATTGGTGTCAAGTGTTCCATGATATTTATTTATTTATATTAAAGTACAAATTTAATAGACTGACAGTCAGGATGATGGATGTACTCCACATGGTACAATTTTTTTAAAGTAGGGTCTAAATAATTTAGTCCTACATTTTGAGTAAACTTTTTTCTAACTTCAGTTTTTTTTTATATTTGTAAAAGTACGAGTACACCCGTCATTCTGAATCTCACCTAATATGTTGTTAAGTATCAAAAGCTTAATCATTAAGTCTAGTCTAGTTACCCTGCATGGGTAGCTCAAATACGTGAACCGGGTCTTTACTCAGCTTACACAGCTCGGGAATTCCTGCGGACTATCGACGCTTACCGTAAGACGTCACCGCCTAAAACAAACCAAGCACACCTCAATCGGGCGCCCAATTTTAATAAAAACCGACCGAATAACGAAGCAGTTAATAAACCGGCAGTGTTATGTGGCATGTGGGTGATCGTCAAACCGGCTCGCATAATGAGCCGTGGCGGGCCGGGTAATGCAATTTGATGCAAATGCGCCGATGGGGCGATAGCGGCGCCTCGGGTTGCACCAACATGCCACTCTTCGGGAAACTAATTTCATAATGACAAATGAAAAACATTGCATCGTAAACAAATATTCTAATCGTACCAATCCATACTAATATCATAAATGCGAAAGTGTGTTTGTATGTTTGTGTGTTTGTCCGTCTTTCAAGCCGTAACGGAACGACGGATCGACGTGATTTTTGGTATTGTGATAGTTTATGGGCCCGAGAGTGACATAGGCTACTTTTTATCCCGGAAAAATGCACAGTTCCCGGGGGAACAGCGCGCGATAACCGAATACCACGCGGGCGGAGCCGCGGGCAAAAGCTAGTACTATATATAAATGCAAAATGACTTTAAATTTGTGTACATACTTGTTCCACACCTGCGACGGAAATTAATTGAACCATGGCTTTAACCGAAGAACTGTCAGTAGTCATTTCTGCTCCAAAGTAAGAGGATTTATAGTGCCCGGCCGCTAACAAAAGTCAATCCTGATACATTTCATAACAATGAAGTTCCTGATTATTGTCAACCATGGAAAAAAAATGCTACAGGTACTTACGTTGGCCCAAGCCTAAAGGCAGCCATCAAGCGGAATAACAATAATACTCTGACACACGGGGGTCGTATCTGAATATCGAAAATGAATACAAGATGTTAATTAAATAACTGAAAACCAGAAAGTAGTTTGCTCAAAATATAGAGTAGAATCGATTATACACTATGTTTTAAATTAGGTTGTGTTTGTGTTCTTAAATCCCTTTTTAACTGTGCCCAGTCTAAAAGATACGATTGCGATAGGAGGCAATTAAATATTTTAGCGAGGTTGCATACTAGTATCCGATAATTTAATACTGGCTGTTTTGTTTTCAATGTGTGATTTTCTTCTAAAACGCCAAAGTTCAACTGACAAATGCAAATTATGAGTGTAGAGCAAATGTAGAGTTAGAAACGAAGTAGAATGACTTAGCAAAACATCATGAATATCTTTTAAAATAATGAATCTATTCAAATATTAAAATTAAAAAAAAAATTGGGTTGTCTGAGGTTTTCAGTTATTTACTTAATTAACACCTTGTATATCTAATTTTAAAAAGTGTAAAAAGTCGACGGTCAATATATCTAAAGTAGGTTAGGGTCGATATGCCCATACTTCTACTAAATTCAAAAATGTCAACACCTCTGTGCCGAGCCCTAGCGGCACCTAGCGTCATGCAGCGTTGCAGCGGCGCCGCGATGACTTAATGTGGGCGGAAACGCCGCGGATTACACGCCCCCGCCGTACTATGCCTCATACATGCACTATTTATTGTCCCTCATTTAAATTATACGGCTATTTGGGAACGTTCCGGCAAGAAACTATTTCGCCGCTGTAAACTTTTCCGGCTATAGGGCACAGTTTCTTTGGGACATTAAATCAGTATTATGTAAATGCATTAGTACCATTCGGTGCCAAATTTATTCGGTATCCATTTGGATGTACTTATAAAGGTCAACTGTTTTGCAGAAACATGTCATGGTTTTGATCCAAGAGCGAATTTAGTTACATTATTTTTTTAGGGGTTACAAATTATCTAAATTTATACATAATAAATTATAATGTTAGTTATGGTAACAAATGTACAAGTACTTAGTAGTAACATGTAGTAATCAATAAATACTGGGGTCAGAGTAAGTTAGTTTTAGTTCTATTTTTCTTTCTTTTTATTTGTTAATGATTGTATATACCGTGCGTTAATAAAATTCCAATAATAATAAGTATAAGTACGAGTAATTAAGCCGATTTGTTAGCCGCCAGAGCTTCAGTCCGAGGGGTTTTTAAGTCTTGAAGTGAAAACTCTTACTTTTCACTTATAATGCGAGAACGAGAAAACATAAACAAGAACTACAAAATCGCAACAGGAAAATTGCAAGCCTTTATGGTTTATAGAAATTTATAAATCTTATATCCTACTAGCTTTTGCCCGCGGCTCCGCTCGCGTGGTATTCGGTTATCGCGCGCTGTTCCCTCGGGAACTGTGCATTTTTTCGGGATAAAAAGTAGCCTATATCACTCTTGGGCCCACAAACTATCTCTATGTCAAAAATCACGTCGATCCGTCGCTCCGTTACTGCGTGAAAGACGGACAAACACACAAACATACAAACACACTTTCGCATTTATAATATTAGTATGGATGTTATTCTCCGGGAGTCAAACTATTTGTATACCAAATTTCATCTAAATCGGTTCAGTGGTTTAGCCGTGAAGAAGTAACAATTAGTTCGATATACTATCCACAGATACGAGAACGTTTTATTAGACAAAGTGTCTCACAGCTTAAGATGTGGCAAAATTAGCGGGGTATATCACGTCTTAGTCTGGCATGAGTAATCTTACATCCGATCTGTTAATTGCATTGGGTAAAGCCACACTACTCCTGCGGATTGTGCGAAGTTGCTGCCTTAAGGGATTACGCTGCGGCCTCTTTTCTTCAAACGTTTGCTGTGAAACGTCGTGACCTCGTTGACCAAGTTTTTAGACTCGCCCATTCTGTAACAATTACGTGTGTTGCACTTTGTTGTACGAGCAAAAGCTTTGTTGTTTTAGGTTTTTAACTCCCCAGCAAAGAGAAGCAAAAAGAGGGGTGATATCAATTTGACCCCCATGTCTGTCTGTCTATGTCATCGCAGCTCTTAAATGGATAAACCAATTTCAATGTAGTTTATTTTAAGTTAAAGCGAGTTTGCTTGCGGTAGGTTTTAGCTATGTTTGACTAATATCGGTTTAGTCATTTTGGAGATATTGAACTTTTAAATGATAATGTCGGAGCGTCTCCAACTTTTCTAAGTTAGTTAGATTATTTTGGGATTAACTAATCCAGTTAACTAACTATAACCTAACGTAGACCTAAACCTAGTCGTGCATTATGATGTAGAGATGCACATATAGATAGATGCAATGCAAAATATCCGATAAAGTCAAAGTCAAAATGTCTTTATTCAATTTAGGCTATAACAAGCACTTATGAACGTCAAAAAAATCTACCACCGGTTCAGAAAAAACCTCTGTTGAGAAGAATCCGGCAAGAAACTCAACACATCCTACCGGCCCTTAGTGCCGACCCTAGAAATAGAGTCCTATGATATTTATACACGCTCCGTTTTATCAGAAATTGATGCTGGAGACTGAACTAGTTAACGTTAATGCCAAAAAAATATCTAAAATATAAGTAGCACACTGCAGCCCCCCATTGGGTAAAACACATTCACGCGTTAAAAAAAGCTATCTAAACTTATTATAAATTAATAAAGTTTGTTATGTTACTTTATGTACGCTACGTTTATGCATGAACAAGATGAAGACTTTATTGAAGATCCCACGAAAAGTTCTAAGCGAAGAAAAGTAATATCAGGGTGAGGCGTGCGCGGCGTTGGAAGTAGCTACGTAGACAGGAACGCGGTAGGTGTCCTTTCAGAGTAAAACGGAACGTATTGTTAAGGTAAAAGGAACATAATGGTAGCGTTTACTTCTTTTTCCAACTGAACAAATGCAGTTAGTTATAGTATATATGTGATAGTATCGTGTGGCTTCGTGAAATAAATGGTACCCATCTGTTTGACAGACAGATGGCTTCATAAACTGACGCGAAACAAACATTCACCTGTTCTTCTATTGATTACAGGGAAAAATGAACAATATAGTCATTTTATAAATAACCCAACCTAACCAAGAAAAATTTGGAAAACCTCCGACTTTGTCACTTCCAAGTTCAATATCTCAAAAACGGCTGAACCGATTTTGATGAAACATATCTAAGAACCATTGTTATAAATCCTGGTTTCAAATAAAAAACTTTATTCAAATCGGTCCAACCGTTTAAGTGGTACGGTGCCACAGACAGACCCACATAGCGGTGAAACATAACACCCCTCTTTTTGCGTTGGGGGTTAATAATAGTAGATTGTGCAACGAGAGACTAAAATAAGCCATAATGACAAGACATGTTTAGCCACCCGAGCAGAGCGAGGGTAGCTCTAGTTCGAGTGGCATTAAAGTTGTTTAGTGTCGCGTTAAACACTCTACTTTTCACTTTGAATGCGAGGCAAAAACAATGTTCTGTTCAAAATAACAATATTACTTTTTAAAAACGTACGCTCGATTAATGGACAGGCCATCTGTTCAAAATTAAAAAAGAAAAAAAAATTGCGCGGTTTTTTTCTTTTCTTTTATTGTTTATGAAGTGACGTTTTAAATGCTTGCATATTTAGCCAGCAGTTTAAAATTTAAAACTAATTGTACTATGGATAATAAAATGAATTAATTCTTAATATAATTGAATAGATTCATATTCGTAATCATTAATGTGTTTCATCAAACTAAATCGTGCTTTTTTTACAATATTTTTGCACAGTTAGCATTTTTAGGTTATTTCCACGCCCTAAAAACCTCCATTCACAAACACCATGTTGGCTGTTTAGGGTTTTCAACGTAAATAAAAAATATACTTTAATCCCTAGATAATAAAAAGGAGCTTTAGTCCCGATATCGATATGCAGAGACTAAAGTAACATTTTAAGAGCATGAAAAGTGAAGAATCTTTTATAAAAAAATAATAATAATAAAAAGTTGTACATGCAAAATGAATCCCAATTCCCTTGGTCACGCCGCCATAGCTTGAATAAGACTTTACCTATTTCATGTATTTTTTTCAGTTCAGTCTTTTAATGATCTGTAGAAGATTCTTACGAAAAAAAAAAGTTACTCAGAATACTTCGCACCTTTGCGACAAAACTGTGACATCTAGTAATATCGCAACGCAACTTTGGAGATTTAAGAAAACTTAACGACTGTTACTTTTTTATAAAGTTTTCTACTGTAATCTTAGACTTTAGAGCGTTAAATAACAACTGTTAGAATTAGGGACACAAAATTAAACCGGTTTTTTCAGCGATAATAAATTACAAAATTTAATTTTCGGAAATTTCTACGGAAAATTTTGCTAAATATTGGAATTTCAAATCAAACGCTAGGCTAAGTTCCACAGGTAAAAACAAGTCTAATACAAAGGCACAAACAAAATGTGGTATGATAACATGTAGATAGGTTCTGTACCGTTAAGGAAAACGCTATTACAGTACTTATTACAAATCGAATGTTGAAGTTTTCGGCGGAGGTTAATGGCCATAATTCGGTTCAAGGCCTCCGCTGAATCGAATATTTTTGTCATTACTTGTTAGAGTTCAACCGCTTTTCGAAACAATTATTCATATGATTATAACGTGTATATTTTAATTTAATTATGAACACGAAACTTTCTCACGTGTTGGGCACTATGGGGAGCCCTCAGAATTTCTTGTTATAACATGTTATAAATACGCTTAGGTCTATGTATGAATATAAATTTTGATTTGCGTTTTTTTCGTAGTTTCTTATATTAAATGTGTATGCCAGTAAGCATTTTGTCATGGATTAGGACGTGTAGGTAGATTTTAGTAGTATGTAGAGCCAGTAAAAAAGGCGAATCATTAAGTCATAAAATGAATAGCTGTCGTAATATTTACTGTTTGTGAGTGCTAGCTTTGGCCCTCGCTGTGATGCTTTTGTTTCTATATATTTATCGCAACATAGTAAATACTTAGTAAAATCTTTACTTTGTTTGAGTAAATGTTGTGTTTATGGATTGAAATTAAAAAGCTATTTGAAAATAAACAAAACAGTAGCTAATTACCTAATTAGATTAAGGTAAACGAATAATGAACTAATTATAAAGTTTATATTTTTTTTTAATCTAGAATAAATACAGTTTAGTTCGGCCTCATAATTCTATCGAATTTTTACTTAAATCTTTGCAAGTTAATGCGATCAAAAACTATATTGTGCACATGTAAGTTGGTTTGTGAGCATGCCGCAAACGTAAGGCTCGGCGCCACCGACGATTGTTGGTTTGCTGTTCGCCATAACCAATAGTAGCCCGCATATTTGCAGGCCTACGTCTACAGTTTTACTTTACTACAACTTTACGAAAATATCTGAACGAACAGTAGCGGATAAACTGGTATAATAGTAGCCATACTGCTAGTAGGATATACTCGTACTGGCTGTAAATTTGAACATAGTAGGTGCGCTGCGAGTAGAACCTCACTACTTACAAACATTACCTAACCTACCTTATTCAACTGCACATTCACCAAATCTGCGTGGGTGGAGTAGCTAAGCGATAAGCGAGAATATAAACACTAATAAAAAGCTGTACTGAGCAAGGTTAGCATTAGCAACATTTCTACTGTTTTTTCTCGTCACACACCACTTAGTTACTTCATACAGCTTCGGTGGGTGCGCAGCCTTAAGATCAGGGTTAAGCACAGCTCGATAGCGAGTGTGTAAGCAGATTTAACTAGTAACCATAAAAGTGTGGGACAGTCGGACGCCGCCCTCTTTCACCCTGGCATCAATATCAATCAATTGTTTCAGATAGGGCGAGCTCGCAGCTCGTAGGTGAAGTGGGTCGCAGGGTGTGGTGATGGAGTTGGTAATACTGAAAGCTCGAGCCCAACTGAATCGTCTTGTGTCGGGTGAGAAGCGTGGTCGCGCGCGGGGCGGTCGCGGGGGGGAGGGCCCCGGCGGCGCGCGGGCGGGGCGCCGGCGCAGCATGGCCCCCGCGCCCGCGCGCGAGCCCGCGCCCTGGCTGGAAGCGCTCGGCTCCAACGCCTCGCTCGCCTACAACGTGTCGCGGTTCAACCTCACCTTCGACTCCGACTACGAGCAGCTCAACGCCAACGCCACCGACGATCCCGATAACCACTGGTTCTGTGCCAAGTGGACCAACGCGCAGCAGGACTTATTTCAGGTAACAAAGACATTTAAGCGTTACCCATCCTGCGTTTCAACCGCTGTATTCCGAGTATTACGGATACAGAAATCTAAGGATAATCCATGTACTTCAATATAACTAATTGCCATTCAACGAGCACTCATGACTCCACATAGGTAATATGGTGGTGGTAATCGGGATATTTAGTAGGTAGGTATATACATATATTAGTTAATTTACGTAACATATGTGATACGGCAGTTGAAACGCTCCCAAACCCCATCCTCCATCCAGTCGAATAAAAAAAAATCCTTATGTAGCTTGACATACGGGTGCCGCCTTCCGGGTAAATTGTGGTGTTCATACGGGCATAAATACTTACTCAAGTAGTAGCTTTCACGTGTATCGGTGTAAATTTCCCAGTACGTTACACCACCGGGTACCCGGTACCTTAGTCTTGTTATGCATATAATATTTGCTGAAACTATAAGAAATTAAATACACAATGGTAAAAATGATCGGTAAAAATTGCCCTTCTTAAAAAGTCAACAAATCAAATAAAAATAAGGAACTTCTAAGGCAGCTTACTAATTTAAGGCTAATTTAATCACAATAGAATTTAGCTTTTTACCTAAGCCTTGAGACGGTTAGTTAACACACTTTTATCGTAATTTAATCGTTGTTGATGAAGTATCAATATCGATAGTTATCTTAGTATATACGCCGGCTACGAGCTTTCATACACGTCCCTTTTGTTACATCTTGTAATAAGATTTCTATCATAGATAGGTAGATACATTGCGGTCAAAATTTACTACAATGTCTCGTGTTGTGGGGCACTGAGCGCTAAAAAACGTGCGAGCGTTTTAGTCTATTATCGGCCAGGGTTGGCTGTAAATTGCATCGATAAAGTTAACATCTTCGGCTTTATTACAAAGATCTACTTTAAATGATAGCTTTTTGTAACAGAAAATCAACTCCCATTTGGGTCCTTGTCGAAACTAATTTACTAAATCGAAGTTGCTTAGTCCCGATATGCTGGCCGGAGCGCTCGGCTATCCATTGTCGGGTCGAAACGGCACGATTTAACTGTACAAATACCTAAGCATCTGACCAACTGCATTTGGCAGATGGATTTTTCAGCATTGTACTCGAAAAATACTCGTTGCTCGTGCCCTGTTGTCGTTTTTCAGAAATCTCGTGCCATATTTGATAGCGTTTCATTTCAGTACATCCTTAAATGTATAACAATTTTATTAGAAATAATTAAAGCATCAAAATTATTAAAGTTTAATGAATTCAATATAATTTTTCTGGGTAATTTTGTTACAAAACTTTTGATAATTTGATTATACTCGTATACCAATTTTCACCAAACACAACGATTATTATTTTTCAATTGTTATTTTATTTACATATTTAATCTCGTAATTCGACCATTCTCATTTTATCGTGCACCTTTCTAATTAACGTACCGCTTTTTTCGTCAGAAAGCGACACGGCACTTAGCGAATCTTAGCAACGTGAATTGGCGGCTAATTTATAGAAAAATAGGATTTACAACAAAGGAGGGTGGGCTAATTGGGCTAATGACCAATAAGGTCAAACGATATGTCACCGGATAGCTTATTCTAAGTTCTAAAACTTTTACTATGGCAGGTAGTCCCAAATCTTTGTGTGGAAAAAGTTACCGCTGCATAAAAGCAGGTTTTTTCGATACTAAGTATGTTCCTGTATGTTGATGATTTTGTTTTATATGCGTTTTCATATTTTTTTACACAACGATTCGAGATTGCCCGCCGTAAAAAAAGTTCTAGAAGATAAAAAACCTTTCCAATGATATAAGGCTTGTCGTTATTGGTTCCTAGGCCACACCAAATCCACACAAATCTGCCCATCCTCCATAATAAATCATCAGTTACATAATAAACTGGTAGTAGTCATCAAAGCCCAACGGGGGTATAATCTTCTCTAGTATGTTTAATATGTATTTAAGTACGTATTTATTTATGTATGGGTCAAATCTTGCAACTGAATTTTGACCCACTCCCAGGGTGACCCCTGTCGAATTAAAATTTGACGTTATTATGTAACTCTGGTGACAATACAATAATCTGGTAGTGACATCCTGGTAGTCCGGCCAGGATATCTTCTCCGAAGAACGGAACTCCTCAATGGTTAATAGCATCGACGTGAATTTGGTACAGAAATGTAGTTCAGATGACAATGCAACAAAAAATAAAGACAGCAAAAAAGCTTGTATTGAAGATGTCATTTTTAACCAAAATTTATTTGTCAATAGGCAGCAAACCTCTGTTTTGCGATCGCGTTCCTCGCCCCCAAAAGCTTCAAGCAGAGCATATTGGTGCTCCGGGCGCTGGCGGCGACGGGGGCCGTGCTGATGGGCATGTGGGCCGGGGCCGAGGTGTGCGCGCCCGACGTGCTGGCCTGGAGCCTCGCCCTGGTGCTCGTCAACTCTATACACACTGTCTTCTTAATCATAAGGTGAGGCCACTTAAGCTGCGTTTTACTAGAGATGCACGATGCATTGCGAGGAATATGTTTATCATGGACCAAAAAAGTCATACTTATTTACTATTGTTTCACTACGCAGAATTAATTATCTTCATTCTTGTTTACTTTTTAAACAGTAGGTAACAGTTAGATCATTAGTGTCTTCGAGAGATTAACTTCATTTGCACTATTGAATGTTCTCTTAAAGTTAACGGAAATCAAATATAACACCGCGATAGTGTAGAATGCCTTACGGTTACCTTACCTAAACTACACTCCTCAGGTTTCTTCCACCAGCGCTATCGTTGGAGCTGACAGAGCTGTACCTGAAGCTGTTTAAGCCGCTGAAAGTGAACAAGAAGCACTTCCAAGAGCTGACGCGAGAGGCGCGGGTCATGCGGCTAGACCCTGGGGAAGCTTATGCCGTTGAGGATGTCACGCCGGCTGACGAAAGGCTCTCCATACTTCTAAAGGGAAAGTATGTAACTAATGTAATTTTTGAGTTACTAATTGCGTATTTTCGGTCGCGCGGTTTTGATTCCATAAAAAAGTCCAATTATTTGTGTAAAATTCATATTGCATCGCCGTGTGGCACAAAGTAGATTTTTATAGAAAACCAAATGCAGCAGAAATGAGGTGACCGAACATATAGACGTCTGTGAGTTGCGACTCAAAAAATTGCGTTCGATTGGTCTCACACAAAGAGTTTACATACATACGAGTACATAATGTGAGCTACGATTACACAAGTGCATACGCATTAAATGCTGTGTGTTAATAAGTTTAGGTACGCTTTGTTTTTCAACGTAATTAATTAGCCTTCCTGTGTGCTAGTCAAACACCTATAAAGCCCTATCTAGATTGAGGCTTGGCCAGGTAACGCACACACCATTACATTAGAATTGCGGCTACACTTAATATTATACGTTCAATTCCCTTAAAAGCCATTAGAAAGCAATGACTCATATCAACGACGAATCGACTAAAACCCCGCATTTATTATTAAAGTTTCTAATATAAAAATGTACCATTTGAGTGCAAGATATAATAGAACACCGAAAGTTACTGTGAAAAGTTATTTTACGGGAACTATTCATGTTATGACCTATATTCACAAGAAAAAAAGTGACTCCTTGCAAAGTTACTATGAATATTTATGAAATAGTTTAAGTAAATTAAAGAGAAACATTTATTTGGTTTCATCAGTACCACTACCCTACAGTAATTAGACTAAAACACTAAAACTAACAACAAAAACTAAGTTACGTGGCGACGCGACCGGACACCAAAAAGACCTCCACTCAGCATGTGTTACACAACGATTAACGAATAAACGATTTTTATTTAATATGCAGAGTAACTAAATCATTGTTATTATTTTATTCGTATATGTATTATAGGTACTTACCTCAATCATCTACCTATTAGTGTACTAACTGTAAATATTAAGCTAGCGCTAGCTATTGAAAGAAATAAATAAATAATTATATACCTAGTTAATTAATTACAGTGTTGTGGTCGTCAATTAGAAATTATATGTAGGTAAGAGCGTAACGTGTAATTTGTTTCAGGATGCGAGTTAGCTGTGACGAAACACACCTGCACTACATACAGCCTTACCAATTCATAGACTCTCCCGAGTGGGAAGCGAATCGGGAGCAGTCAGATGACGTCTTTCAGGTGTGTATTTTACTGTACTATTAGTTTACTATAGGATATTATGATACTAAAATTACTTAAGAACAAAATTATTTATGACACAGGGCTCTTTCAAATAAACACGATACGATATCACGTCGTGCAACGGCATGGCATCATTTCACGATACGACGTTGTGTTGTGGAAATCCACCCCTGGATTGCACCGTGATTTTCCACGACAGAATGACGCATCGTTAAACGATTCCACGTCGTAGCACGACGTGATGTCGTATCGTGTTTAGGGACGTGTAAGAGCCCTTACTTATAGATGTTTACATGCCTAATGTAATCATAACAGAAAATTATTTCTGAAACTTCAGTTTATCAATTAAAGGAAGCTGAAACTTTGCATACTTACCTATTTCTTTGTTTGCTAAAACTAATCGTAACATGAAGCTTACAAACTTACGGCTCTCATGTAATTACACTTAGCAAAGGTTACGCAAACAGAACCATTACGGACTTCATGTTTTTATGTAAAGTATTTCCGGTCCCAACTTCGTAAATTTATATTAAAAGGCACATCTTATGACAAATGGTAGGCGCTCTTGGACCACCTCCAATTTCTCGAAATACCTTTTACGTAATTCGTTTTGATTTCAAATTCGTTGTCTGCTGATATTTTTAGAACGAAAACATGTATTTTTGAGATCAGGTGATCCCTAATTCAACTCCCGAATAGACTTAATTAATTAATTCGGAGTGGAATGGAGGGTAAATCTCGTGTGTTTAAGAGGGTACTGAAATTTGGAGTAGGTCAGTATTTACATTTCTAAATTAATTAAGTAAGCAGATTCAACTTGGCTTGACGTGATAGGGTAAAATAAAAAAGCTTTTATATTACCTTAGAATCCTCAGATCAATATTAAAAAAATAAACAATGGGATTTTTAAAGAATAAGTAAAAACTTTTTCTATCAGGCAACTAATAAAAATATACAACTGAATTGATAACCGCCTCCTTTTTTGAAGTTGGTTAAAAATCGGCTGCCGCGTGAATGAAAGATCATAGTTGAAAGCGGCTGCTGGAGTGCATTGATTGATTTTGTTGCATTTGTAACTCTCTGGACAATGTTCAAATGAAATAAAGTTTCGAGGAACAAAAATCTAAACGAGTGTGAAGTCGTGTGAGCAAACCATTAATTAACATGTAAACCTTGCTTCATCCCTTAAACACGTAGGTAAATAATTCAAACTAGCTTTATATTTAACCCCACTAACATAGTCTAGCAGATTCGCAACATAGTTCCTAATGAATTTAACACAACAAAACACAAGGCCTTTGAGTTCCGCTCAAAATATTTATGGCGCAATAAATCTGCCACGTTCAATGGAATTAATTGGAAACATATGTCTCGGTTAGGTGGAACCTGCACTAAGCCAACAAACAGTGCTAACTATGTAGAATGTAAAAATAATTTACAAAATATTCTCAGTATTTCTCAGGTTGGTAAAAGTGAAATTGCGTCTTAAATTAGTTTTTATTTATGTGCTTTTACAATTCAACCCAATGTCCCAATGTCAAATTACGCAATATAGTGTAACTCTCCGTCTGCGCATGGTTTTAAGTCTAGGTTGTACCTAGCAAAAATATTGGGCTAATTTGAGGTTGCCCGGGGTCGTAAAATCTCTAGGTCGGTCTTAAATTATTTAAGGCTTTCTGGATCGACCTTTAAGTGAGGCTTCACATAACGCTAAAATAGAGCCCTGGGGGAGGGACGGGTCTGAGGGTGAGTTTAAGATCCCGAAGCAATTAGTGTCCCTAGTTTAGATATAATTGTTGGATCTTGCAAATACGCGTCGTCGACCTCTGCGACTACGTCTCTGTTACTTTTCAACATGCCTTTTACGAAGCTGTGACAGATAAGCCCTGGACTTATTTTTATAGAAAAGTTTTTATTACATGTAAATTGACCAGCTTTTTTCTCTTTGATTTTCTCTTTTGTTTCCTATCACAACCAACTTAATTTTGAGAGTGGCACAGAACCACAGAATACATAATAGTACTGGGCGAATATTCAGCGTTTTTACAGCGTTTTTTTTTGTCATTGGTGTTTTCGCAGGCGGTATTAAAACGGGTGATGCCTAGTGTGGTTTTTTTTATGAAAAATTAAAACAACAGCGATACTGAATTTAGCGTGATTAAAATTCTTGTGACTTGTCTTTCCGTTGTGGAAACCGGGACGCTAATGACATTTGACCGCGCGGTCAAAACGCTCGAATATTTGCCCTACTACGTTACTGTGACAGAACTGTGATTCCGAATGGCTATTCAGAGGTTTACTCCAAGTGTAACTCCACGGCCAATTTACTCTAGTATAAGTTCAACTTACACTTGGCCGATTTTTATGACTAAAGGGGTAACTTTATGGTGACTCAGGTATCGGTGGTGGCCGAAGAGGTGTGCACGTGTGTGTGCTGGCCGCGCATGCGTCTCGAGCGCGTCCTGCGACACCGGCCGGCCCTCAAGGTCGTCCTCGACTGTCTCATAGGTCGGTATACTCCACTTATTCCAATTCAGTTTTGCAATACCTATTGCCTCTTGCCATCAATGGTATCGTTATCGTTGACTCCGCCAATGTCGAGGTTGGAGTTGAATAAGACATTTTTTTATTTAATTACCCTTGCCTAATGTGCGGTAGGTATTGCCAGTTGCCCAGGCTGCACTAGCCCAAACTTTACATTTTCTCTTAAGGAGCTCTACCAAAGAGGAGACGTAAATGGAGTAAGACGTTATCCTTATTTCCATATCATTCACTACATCTAACACCTTACCTACAACCTATAGGTAAATGCTCAGACTTCAATGGAAGTATTGGTGTTTGCTTTAACTCTTGCCAGAGACTTACATTATAAAAACGTGTAGGTCCTTCGAATTTTTCCTGAAACCGCCAAAATTTCGTGCCACAGGCTCAGGTTGTACCACGCAACGCATGGGTAGGGGAGTAGCAAGGTAAAAGGTTGTAGTTCAGTAATTTCTAACTCTGTATTCGACTATGAATATATACTGCTGACTGTACGTTGCGTGGTGATTACAAAATACCCCAGCTTATTACGGGCCGTTACAGGTAAGTGCGTGCTTTGGACGCGAAGTGACTTTACAAAGTATATTTTTCTTAATCTTCTTCTCTGAAATATTCTTCTATTATGAATTTAGCTCGCAAGGGTCCCGCAGTATTGCACAACACTATTTACAGCGCAGCAGTCATAATATTTTTATCAAGCATGGTCAGTACGATTACCCACGTACTATGCTTTCCCACATCTGACACAAGTTTCCACTTCAGTGAATGTAATAGCAAATAGAAACCGGTTTACAACTGAAAATTGTATTTTTTATACCTGTTTGAACTACGACATTTGAATATTGAAAATAATTAGCAAAACCGAATTGGGCAAGATATAGGTTTCACTTACAGTTTGTTCTGGCTCTATTCCTCAGTCCCAGGGACACATTTAAGACACAATCACAGCACTTTCAGAGTTTTTTATGAATAATTTAAAAGAGCGCGCGCCGGCCGGCATTCATTTCGAGCTGTCAATTTTGCGCAACTGACTGGTGGCGCCGCCGTGCGGGAGAAAGCGGAATGTTCATTCAGCCAGTATGTTTTTGATATGTGCAGGAGGTTTTAATGCACATATTACTAATTATATCTGCCCAATGTAACGTACATAAACCCCCCACCGGGAATCTACCCCAGATTCCCCAGTTTACAAACCAAACCAGGGATGGTATTGAATAAGGTAAGTGGACTGTATAGTGTAAGTATTTGTTGACTTAGTGAACTAAACACGTGTAGCTGTAAATTGAGTAAAATAAATGACTTATTTCGAACCTAAAATTGTCATAAATTTGACACCTTCTTGCGTCAAATTCATGCAAAGAAACAAAGAAAAATAAAAATTATGCTGAATCCAATTCCATGGGAAGTGGACTAAGCTTTACAACGGGTCGCGTGTATTCGCCATTCTGGATTTTTACTTTTACCACCCGTACAACTCCATCAGCTCCTGGATAAAGTTCCGTCACGCGACCGAGAGGCCATTGAAGCGGAGGAGCGTCAGCATGCATAAGAACGAGTTCATCAACTTGAATATTACGACAATTCCTATGCCATTTTTGTCGCTGCTGCAGCGTGTGCAAATAATCATTTAATTGCAATGTACGCGGACCGATATGTAAATAAATTTTATGAAAATAGTCGATAAGAATTTTTGTAAAGTTGCACTTTTTAGGAAGCAATAATGGATACTTCTTTTGATATGGTAGTACGGCGAAAGACAACCTACCCCCCACCCTGAGAAAACCGAGGGGGTCGACATAAGGTGCTAACCTTTTAAGTGAAGAACTACAGCTGTAACCATTGGAAATTGCTTGGATATCAGCTGCAAAATGCTCTCGCTGAACTGATTTGATGAGCACATCGTGTGCGTTCTTTAAATCTGATAGAGACGAAGGACCAGTGTTCCTATTAGATTTCGTCGATCTACGATACGACGTCGATCGAAAACAACGAGCTAAGACATTTTGAAGTTTGCTAAAACTCGAATATTTTTCAGTTAAATTATAAACAAGATTTGAGTCACGTGTTGTATTTTGCACGCTAGTTTGAGCCAAAGTCGCGCATGGAATTTTGAGTTCTGGCACATTTGCCGATTTGAATTGATCAATTGATTTTACTGGCCAATTCTCTCTTGGTGCGTCTAGCCAGCTCGGTCCTCCGAGCCACTCCGCTGTCGATAACAGCACGGAAGGTAGCGCTCCGCGCGAGCACACGTCAGCGGGGTTGGACGCGCCGCTCACGTGAAACCAACAATCGCTTTGCACGGTCTCTAAGATTTTGGAGACACGCGAAGCCACAAAGGTTTTGAGGTTGTAACTGGGTGTATTCAACCAACTCAGCACCACAGAGGAATCGGTAAACAAGAGTATTTCATGAACAGGAATTCGTTCAGACAATATTGACTTCGTATATTTGACTAACTTGACTAACAAATGCGCAGCCATTAGCTCGAGACGTGGAATGGTCACTGTCTTCAAGGGTGCAACCTTGGATTTGCAATGACCAGACTGACCTTCGAATCACCTTGATTGTTAAAACTACGCAAATAGATGACCGCAGCTATTCCTTGAACTGAAGCATCGCAGAATCCTAGTATCTGGTAGTAGCTGTGCTGTTTGACAGTAACCTGGCGCTCGTGGCTAAAATTCGACAACAGCGGGAGCTCTGACATGTAGGTGAGCCACTCCTTTTCTAGTTCCGGAGGCAGCCGCTCATCCCAACCCAGCTGTTGGAGCCAGAGTTTCTGCATGAAGCATTTCGCGTAGAATATGCAAGGAGCCACGAAACCTAAGGGATCATACTGACGACCTATCTGTGACAAGACACTACGCTTGGTGATCGCCTGTGAAGCTGGAAGTGGATGGAATACGAAGGAAAACACATCTTCGGCGGGTCGCCACTGCAGACCTAAAACTTTTATGGATAGGTCCTTGTCATCCTCGAATGCAATGGGCGTTTCGCGGTGATCAGCTGGAACCCGAGCCAGTACCTGGGGACAGTTGCTGGCCCACTTACGAAGCAGAAATCCTCCTCCACTCAGCAACTCTAACAGTTCATCCTGTAGCCTAGCTGCTTCATCATAGCTGCTCACTGACCACAGAAGGTCATCGACGAAGAAACCCTTTTTTAGAACCTTGCTCGCTAAAGGATACTTCTCGCAGTCGTCGTCAGCCAGTTGATGCAGGACTCGGATCGCTAGGTACGGACTGCTAGCAACGCCGTATGTGATCGTGTTTAACTCATACACCTTTAAAGGTTGATCAGGTTGAAACCTCCACAAGATGTGTTGGTAATTGCGTTGAGATTTTTCGATCAAGGTCATTCGAAACATTTTACAAATGTCACTTGACAAGCAAATTTCATGTATACGAAAATTTATTAAAATCTCATTAATATCTGCTTGAAGCTTAGGACCGGCGTAAACGACTGAATTTAAAGAATTATTATTTGTCGTTTTGCATGAGGCGTCAAAAACTACTCGGAGTTTTGTCGTGGTACTTGACGGTCGGAGAATACAAAAGTGAGGAATTATGTACTTAGAATCCACAGTACCAAAATCACCTACGCAAGTCATGTGACCAAGGCTTTCATATTCGGACATGAATTTATTATATTCTTCCTTAAGTTCCGGAAGACGATTCAGCTTTGTTTCTAAATTGTTGAAACGACGTAACGCTTGTGGAGTCGAATCGCCGAGATCAAAACTGGGTTTGAACGGGTACTTCACTGTATAACGTCCCGTAGTATCGCGACTGTGTTCGTTTTGGAACAATTGTTCGACATACAAATCTTCTGGTTTTTTAGTGACGTCATACGGCACGTTTTCAGTCTCCCAGAAAGAGTTCATGATTTTATCGATACTACTAGTTTTATTAGCAGAGAACAAGTTGAGCGAGGCTGTATTTGACTCACAATCGTCACTCAGTACTGTCTGACCAGTAATGACATATCCGAATATGGAATGCATCGCGACGGGCAAACCCGGGTCACGTGGTAGTATATTTTGACCGTCATAAATGTAGGGAAATAAGTCACCTGCGATCAACAAGTCAACTGGAGCCGCCGAAAAGTAGTTCGGGTCTGCTAACTCGAGATTTTTGAAATTATTGATAACTTTGTTTGATAAGGTTACTGTAGGTAAGTTGCTAGTTATATTACTTACGACAACAGTATCAGTGCTAAGCACCGGACCAGATGAGTTTCGTGGTTTAATTGAACATGTAACCAGACCGAAATCTTGCACTGGCGCACCTCCCAGACCCATGGGTTCAAACTGACACTTGCGTCGAGACAAACCCAGGCGCTGGGCACACTCTTTTGTCATATAACCGGACATGGCACCGCTGTCAATGACTGCACGCACGGCGTGGTAAGTTCCCCATCGATCTGCGACGTGCACCATGGCAGTGCCTAACAGCACGGTTGAATTTGACGAACAAGTCAAGCCGACGTTTGGCATTGACTTTTGACTTTGATTTTGACCATTTGAAACGTTTTGAATACTTGAAATGTTTTGACTACTTGAATCGTTTTGATTAATTGACGAATTTTGAACAGTTGGAACTGTATCTAAGTGGATACTGTGATGGTGCGGTTGTTTACACAGCACACAACGCACTTTTGACGTACACTCGGACAACGAATGCTGACGAAAGCAATTTTCGCATAATTGAAGCTGTTTCACTTTATCAAGACGCTGCACCGGTGTTAAATCAAAAAACTCGAAACATCGATAAGTTGAATGCGGTTTGTCGCAAAATAGACATCTATTTGAGCGTTCGCTATTATTCTTACTCACAGCTGATAAGCACGGCTTTTGGAACTGCTTCGGTGCACTACTGTAATTAGCAGCATTATTATTATTTTTTCGAACAAAATTCGGCTTTGCAGAGGTGTTAGGAACACTCTTAGGCGTAAACTGAATTTTTGATGTACTAATTTTAACCTCAGACATTTCCAAAACACGCGCCTGTTTCTCCACGAAATTAATCAGCTGTTCGTAAGTAGGTATATCGGTTTGATCTACTGATTGTTCGAATTCGCGCCTAGTGACGGGGTCTAAATTTCGCAATCCCATATAAAACAGTATGAAACTCGATAGGTTATTGATTTTCAAAAGTTTCAATGCTTTAACACACTCTTGATACGTTTGTAAAAATGTGTTTAGACCAGTAGCCGACTCAGTTGACAAAGGCTTAAATTGAAACAGCCGATCTAAATAGCTCGTAGCTAAGGCACGAGTGTTCTCAAATTTTTTGACTAGCAAAGCCCAAACTATCGGATAATTATCGGCCGTCACTGGCATCCCTTTGACCACAGTCAATGCCGAACCGCTGACTGCGGAGAGCAGGTAATAAAACTTCTCAATGTTCGTAATATCATTGTTGTTATGAATTAAACTCGTAAACGTGTCATAGAATGTTTGCCAGTTTTCTAATTTGCTATCGAAATGGAACAATTCTAGTTTAGGCAGCCGCGGCTTAGCCGACCGCGAGTCTGGCCCGGCAGCGCCCGGGCCGCGGCCCGCGGAGCGCGACGAAGGTCCGCTACCGCTGCCGTCACACGATTGCCAAGTGTCGCTATTAGCCTCCGCTACACTCAGAATACGGAAATACATGTCGTCAAAGGTTTGAATTTCTTGATAATTTGGTTTAAATTTCGGGTTTTGTTTCTTATTATAAGAATTTAACTCGAATATGCATTGTTCGAAACATTCCCGAGTCGAATGAAGTTCTTTAAGTCGCAAATTAAATTCGGTTAAACGCTCTGGTGGAGTTGATTTGGATAGTTCAAATAACGTTTGACATCGTATAAAAAGCAGTTCTTTTTTGTTAATAAGTTGTTCGACATCGAATTCTTTTTCGTCCATTTCGAATTAAAAAACAAAAGACGCGCGCGACGCGTTGCAAAGAACGAAAATTGAAAACGTTTATTTTATACGTATTATTCTAGGTAAATAACTTAGATTAGAAATAAGCCTGTTACCTTAAAACTGCGTGAAATGTGTGTTTTATGTGTATGAATGTGTATTTAGTTTGCAAACTGAGGATGCGGTTCGATTGACCAAAATGTTTGAACTACGACATTTGAATATTGAAAATAATTAGCAAAACCGAATTGGGCAAGATATAGGTTTCACTTACAGTTTGTTCTGGCTCTATTCCTCAGTCCCAGGGACACATTTAAGACACAATCACAGCACTTTCAGAGTTTTTTATGAATAATTTAAAAGAGCGCGCGCCGGCCGGCATTCATTTCGAGCTGTCAATTTTGCGCAACTGACTGGTGGCGCCGCCGTGCGGGAGAAAGCGGAATGTTCATTCAGCCAGTATGTTTTTGATATGTGCAGGAGGTTTTAATGCACATATTACTAATTATATCTGCCCAATGTAACGTACAATACCTATAGGTACGGAATAAAAATATTTCGTTCAAAATACACATTTGGGCCACTTGGAAGTGTTGAAATATTTCCATAATATCCGCATCTGAAATCATTTTGAACATATCACCGCAAACATCTTTTAAAAATATGAAATTAATAGAACTAATTCAGCCACCAATGAAACGGCCTTCAATTTTAATACCCTCGAAAATAAAAACATACGTGATCGAATTGCGCCTTGTTCTGATGATTGCACGTGGGTGACGCGGCGGTTTGCAACGTTCGACTTCAGGCCAGTGGTGATAATCCATACTAATATTATAAATGCGAAAGTAACTCTGTCTGTCTGTCTGTCTGTCTGTCTGTCTGTCTGTCTGTCTGTTACGCTTTCACGCCAAAACCGCTGAACCGATTTGGATAAAATTTGGTACAGAGATAGAATAGACCTTGGGAAAGAACATAGGCTACTTTTTATCCCGATATTCCCACGGGATAGGGATAAAATCTCGAAATAAGAACCTCTGGGCTTAGAGTCATGAAATTTGGTATGTAGGTAGTTGGACGTATGGAATAACACATAGGTGACTTTTTGACCCGATATTCCCACGGGATAACTAGGGATAGCATCTCGAAATAACAACCGCTGGGCTTAGAGCCATAAAATTTAGTATGTAGGTATCTGGACCTCTGGAATAACACTAAGGCTACTTTTTATCCTGATATTCCCACGGGATAGGGATAAAATTTCGAAATAAGAACCTCTGGGCTTAGAGTCATGAAATTTGGTATGTAGGTAGTTGGATGTATGGAATAACACATAGGTGACTTTTTGACCCGATATTCCCACGGGATAACTAGGGATAAGATCTCGAAATAACAACCGCTGGGCTTAGAGCCATAAAATTTAGTATGTAGGTATCTGGACCTCTGGAATAACACTAAGGCTACTTTTTATCCTGATATTCCCACGGGATAGGGATAAAATTTCGAAATAAGAACCTCTGGGCTTAGAGTCATGAAATTTGGTATGTAGGTAGTTGGATGTATGGAATAACACATAGGTGACTTTTTGACCCAATATTCCCACGGGATAACTAGGGATAAGATCTCGAAATAACAACCGCTGGGCTTAGAGCCATAAAATTTAGTATGTAGGTAGCTGGACCTCTGGAATAACACGAAGGCTACTTTTTATCCTGATATTCCCACGGGATAGGGATAAAATTTCGAAATAAGAACATCTGGGCTTAGAGTCATGAAATTTGGTATATAGATGGTTGGACGTATGGAATAACACATAGGTGACTTTTTGACCCAATATTCCCCGGGATAACTAGGGATAAGATCTCGAAATAACAACCGCTGGGCTTAGAGCCATAAAATTTAGTATATAGGTAGCTGGACCTCTGGAATAACACGAAGGCTACTTTTTATCCTGATATTCCCACGGGATAGGGATAAAATTTCGAAATAAGAACATCTGGGCTTAGAGTCATGAAATTTGGTATATAGATGGTTGGACGTATGGAATAACACATAGGTGACTTTTTGACCCAATATTCCCCGGGATAACTAGGGATAAGATCTCGAAATAACAACCGCTGGGCTTAGAGCCATAAAATTTAGTATATAGGTAGCTGGACCTCTGGAATAACACGAAGGCTACTTTTTATCCTGATATTCCCACGGGATAGGGATAAAATTTTGAAATAATAACCGCTGGGCTTAGAGTCATGAAATTTGATATGTAGGGAGCTGCACGTCTGAAATAATACATAAGCGACTTTTTGACCCGAAACTCCCACGGGATATCAAAGGATAAAAACTCGAAGTAACAACCACTGGGCTTAGAGCCATGAAATTTGGTGTGTAGGTAGCTGAACCTCTGGAATAACACATAGGCTATTTTTTACCCCGATATTCCCACGGGATAGATAGGAATAAAATTTTGAAACAATAACCGCTGGGCTAAAAGTCATGAAATTTGGTATGTAGGTAGCTGCACGTCTGGAATAACACATACACTATTTTTTATCCCTATACTCGCACGGGATATTTCAATTGCCACTACCAGACCGATTAGTTTACGCGTGCGAAGCCGCGGGTAAAAGCTAGTGGAACAATAAAAGCTATTTAAATAGATTAAAATCTGTGTAAGTATGAGTTAGCAAGGTTGATTTATTCACGGCATTGAAATAGGGGATCTTTAAGCTCAGACCAAATAAAATGTAAAGACGGAGCTAGCGGAAAAACAACATTTCGTCGTGTACCTACTTTACAGTTGCACACACACAGGCACTGAATGGCAATCAAGCTAGATGAAACGCGCACGCGATGATTAGTTTTATCATGCTTAATATCGTTGTTCGCAGAATTCTGACTTAACTTTTCATTTGGTCTAAGCTATACTCGTAAAGTTACGGTTTTATGTAAGACTATTAACAGAAACCGATTTGATGAATATAAACTCTCTATTTTTAGCATCAAGTTCTAGATAGACATCCATTTTAGATGCTTGTAAGTAAACACACATGACATGCCGAACAAATAAACAAGTTTAGGAGGCGTATGTATTTATTTTAATCATGAATCAGTCAGCAAGTACCTAAGCCTATGAGGACCAACAATGTTTACTACAATATTATATATCAGAACTGGTTTTATTTGATTTACGCCCTTCCGTGTTTACCAACCATGTTGTCCATAAAACTGAGGCCTGGAATAAGCAAACAGATGTTCCATTTTGATTAAGAATTTCTGCTATTGATTCACACAAGTTCACCTGCCTCCGCGAACGATGCTTGCTGGGTCAAATGCGCTGGGTGTTACGTGTTTTATCCAATCTGTGTTTTTATCAAAAAAAATGGTATGGATTAGGAAAAAGCCCTGCCTGATTTAACTATAGTTGCTTAGGCGGGCTTGTGTGGACTAAAGTCAACTTTGAAGTCAGAAACAGAGAAGAGATCTATTTATCAAATAATAATTATTTAGTGATTCTTTAAACAAAAACCGATAAGTATTTATTATAACAACAAAAAGTTGATCCTGTACAAAAAATTGTTGATCCGCCCGCATAGCATGATTTCACGGACCAAAACTATCAGGATTCGATTGTTTTCTTTGATATAAAATCGGATATGGGCCTTTCGACGATTGGGGTTTTCTTAAATAATTAATTTGGGTAGTCCTCATCTCAAGGAAAACCAGTTTTAAGGAAATATTCTAATTTTAATATGTTGCGTGCGCCGTCTGTTAACGATTTGCTGGACCATGTTTAAAGAAACCGAGCTTGAATATGTATTGAGTCATCGCGTATTAACGTTTCAGGCAAGGACATAACCCACAAGCTGTATTCAGTAAGCGAGGGTCTGACGGCGAGCGGGGCGCCGGAGCGAGACGAGGGCGCCGCGCACTTAACGCGCTCCGCCAGCGTGGACGCCGTGCACGAGGGTGCCAGGGGGCGCCTGCGCAGCCTCGCATGGCGTTCCGGCACCTCCACGATTAAAGGTCAAGTGTCGACCAATGAAACACATAAAAAAATTATACAATCTGTTTGATAATTTTGGGACGTATTTACATTTTTTCAACACCTGTAAATTACTACAGGAATCGAAAGAGTTTTGCCTCCTGAACATGGCAAAATATTTATTATAATTTATTTCTCCATATTTCAAAAAATACAAAAATTTTAAAAAATTACCTGAATTTGCCAATACTACGACAGAATAGATATGTTTCCTTTGCCTTTTGCACCAGAAAAAGGAGCTGTCATCATTTTGACAACGTCTACTTCAGATTTACGCATGAATTACGTGATCTTTTTTTTTTTTTAATAGAGACTAGACAAAAGTTATGGATCTATTATGTCGTAGTTTTGGAGTTAAGCCCTTTTCGAATAAGCACATCTTAAAAAAATTGTAATTAATTAATTAATAATCGTAGCGAAATTTTAAAAATATCAGCGTCTTTCTATTTCTAAGCAGAATACAGAGAACGAATCAAATTATAGTCTTAGAAATATGAATCAATTACTTTAACTTTAATCAGTCTTATTAGGTATGTCCCATGCGTGAATGTTTCATTGTTGATTACCTAAGGTATTTTACATCAACCTCGAATTTTTGCCTACTAAATTGTGCGACTTTAACACGTAATCTGTCTACGATAATCTACAAAATAGGTACGTTTAATATTAAAAAAGCATCACATATATTGAATTTTAGCCATAATTTAATGAAAAATCTACAAAAAATGCTTTAAATCCTCACTTTTGTGTCAATAATAGGTACTGAAAAAGTTCCGTAGACTCGTGTTCCTGCACGTGACGCCAATGCAAACTGGGGTACAGTGGGGGGGGTTCTTAAGGGTGTCCTTACGCGATATAGTGCACGATCTGGCAAGGTGGCACTTTTAAAATATCGCAATATTTCACTGTACACCTAAGTTTCATTGTTGGACACATGAACCTATATGTACCCCAAGTTTCATGTAAATAAATACGTTGAGCCATTATTGCGTGATTGAGTAACAAACATCCAAACCTCCAAATATCTTCACATACATTCACATTTAGGTGTAATATTAAAGTAGGATAGGATATGAAGTAGGGTAGGATTCACCGTCTGGTCAAAACGCTCGAACACTCATCCATTTAATGGAGTTATGCTGAAAATTAGGTTCGATCAACCAACCATGCGTCAATTTAACAAACTTTTCAATCGTTTTACAGGTACTAGTTCGTATTGGCAGCCGGTAGTGGCGCGCCAGTTCCTCCGAAAGTCGCCGTTCGGGCGGACGCTGTCCCAGCCGCCGCGACTGCTGACGCAGACTTCGTCGGCGAGTCTTCAGCCGCCGGCGCGGAGGCCGAGCCCGCCGCGGCGCGCCGCCTCCTTCCGCCGCGGCCGGGAGGTCAAGTTCGCGGAGGAGGCGGCGCAGGAGCCCGTGTGACGCGGGCCGCGGCCCCAGCACGAGCTGGAGCCGCTGATCCAGCCCTCTCCCTCACACGCGCCGCGGCTGCCATGACCGCAATACGAGCGAACGATCCACACTACGGACTTCTAAGTCACTGTAGCAAGAAGACCACAGCTTCTGAAAGTCTGAAACTAAACAATGTGGAATAAAGTTATTCAATATTACGAAACTAAATTATGGCATTTGGTTCAAAATCATTTAAACCATAAAAATTGTATTTCTACCATGAACGCTTACTTTCTTGAATTACCTATTAAAATCACCATCAAAATACCTATTTGTAAACAAAATTCTTTGAAAGCGAATCCATTTAAGATCGAGCAAGATGATTTTAATAGAGGATTTTTTTACATATGTTATTTATAATATTGAAAACGAGAACCGTTGTTCAATCCTAGCGAATAAACAATCGATGCCGCAAGCCTGCCTTACAGCATAAGTGTTAAGTATAGTAACAGTGGTTAATGAAGGTTATTGATTCCGAATATTTGATTATTTGAACAAGAGCTTCCTGTTGCAAAACATGACTGTAGAAAGTACCTATTATTAGATAGTAAATAAAGCTTACTCGTTCGCTCGGGACTCAAAAGTGTGAAGTGTCTAGTGATTTAGTGACAAATACCTTGGGTTTGTTAGTTTTACGAGTGAGAGTGTTGAGCTGTGTGGACATTTCGTAGAATAGCCTAATCGTGAAAGTGTTGATGTAAATGTTACGTTGCTACTTTAACGATCGTGCACCCTGACAAGCTTATAATTAATTAAAGACTACAAACTGAGCAACATGATGACACCGATAGCATAACTATGTAAATTATTATAATTTTTTAGAGGTCAATAATAATTCAAGTGGAATTCTAAAAGTAGTTATTAATAATAAAGTCATTGTTTATTAGTATTATAAGACGTTAAATCGTGATAAACTTATAAAGTTAATACAAGGATTTATATTCAAAATAGATAATTAATGTTAAGACAATTATTTCTTTAGCAAAGATTTATATTTTTTTAACGCTCCTTGTTACAATAGCAATCTCGAGAAAGTATTAGGTTCGTCTACATACATACACAACTCATAGGACTAGCCTGGAAACCAAATTCTGAAAAATTTACTGATGATAATATAATTACGGGCTAAGTCTTGATTTTATTGTACCTTTTTACCTACTTGGCTACCTATATCTGATTAGATCGATATAACACTAATTTATACCTACAATATCATTTATTAAATTATTGCAATTTTTTATATTAATTTCTGAACGAGTTATTTTGATTTGTTTCTGATTTTTATAAAGAACCGTATAGTTATGTGTTTGGATTAAAGGATTTACAACGACAATGAAAACGCTCTAACTAAGCATAAAAAAGTCTTAGTACCTCTACTTACCAGACCTCTACATAGGAATTATAATTCTTCCGCTATCAGCATAGGAATTGATAATCATGAATTATTTACATTATTATGATGTTATTGAGACAACCTATAATAACTTATATAAAAAAAATCCACGTCAAGAATTATGATCTAATAATAAAATTGCTGGTGGCACACTCACGTTCTTAACGATTATTTCCTTTTTTTTATTGAGACGCAAATATTTGCGTTTTCTTTCCATCTAGTATAAATGTAATATAACACTGACTGCAGCTCGTTTAAATAATGTAGAAATTTATAAAAATAATAAATAAATTGTTTTAAACATATTTTGTGCACATACGGAAATATTTCTCACGGTCAAAATATTTTCAATCGACTCTGTAAATGATAAGCGCTGTGCTTTATTAAACTTACGAGGCTGTCGGATAGTGGCACCGATCGTGGAATAAGACCATAATGGAATAAACTACGGATGGTGGCAGTAGGTCTATACGGATAGTGGCATTGGCGGTTAGTGCGACCATTTGGCAGCTTCTTTACTTGTTATCAAGCCTGACCGGGCGCGGCAGGTTCACGATCGTTAGATCTTCCTATTGTATTTAGATGTCACA
Organism: Choristoneura rosaceana; assembly: GCA_037349165.1. Lineage (NCBI taxonomy): Eukaryota > Metazoa > Arthropoda > Insecta > Lepidoptera > Tortricidae > Choristoneura > Choristoneura rosaceana. Next base: position 11,208,446 of record JAZBNJ010000019.1, read on the forward strand.
CGAACATAATGGTAATGATAACGTTAATACTTCGCGTCGGTGTTTAGTTGATGTTGTTGCTTCTTTACTGTATTGTGTCAGACTAGATGAGCGCGTAGTGTTCGTACTGTAACTATGTAAGACACAAGTCGGGCTGTAGACGACCCTGCATTGAGTTATACAACGTGAATGAAACTAAACGACACAGTAGCGACTATTCCAGAACACACTCTGTAACAATGTAGGCCTGATTGTGCGTGATCTCTTGAGAATACATATCGTTCTATGTCTTGTCTCGTCTCGTAAGTATCTCTCTAACGATGTAGTGAAAATGTTCCCGACAGACGTCGCGTCATTCTCTGTCGACTCTCTGAAAGTAGAAAACCAGCGAAATTTATTGCTAAATAGGACGTATCATAAATGTAAGAATATTATTAATTTATTTTCACCACAAAAATCGCGCTTAATAACTTTGAAGGTAATTTCAGTTTATCACAATTAATTTCGGTTATTCACAATTACTGAGTCATATAAAATAAAAAAGCCAAACCTTATGCGAGACTTATTTTATTTTCTCTTTGTGGCTAAGATTACAGAGGTTGTAATTTTGTATGTTTCTGAATCATTATTTATCGTCTTTTGCAAATCTACAAACATGTTGGCCTTGCTCTTATGGTGTAATAATGTAACATTGTAAAAGGCTAGTGAATTTTTGATAAATAAATAACAACTAGACTTGAAAATATAAATTTATAAGGTGTAACACATTTAACAACTATACATGCACTATTCATACTCGAAGGCTTCTTTTGTGTGCTTAACTTTGAATTGATCATCCGCTAAACATAAAATATAACACATGAATTGACTATAGTCAAATAAAGCTGTTTTTCACGGGGTATGTAACGCTACGCAGATAACGCAATATTCACAGTAAATACAAGTACAGTAGTCAAGTCAAGCCCATTTCATTCACACAGAACGACTTGGAATGATTTAGACGACCAGATGGCCCAGTGATTAGAGAACCTGACTACGAAGCTTGAGGTTCCGGATTCGATTCCCGTGTCGGAGCAGATATTTGTATGAAAAATACGAATGTTTGTTCTCGGGTCTTGGGTGTTTAGTATGTATTTAAGTATGTATCTATCTATATAACTATATTTATCCGTTGCTTGGTACTCATAACACAAACTATGATAAACTTACTTTGGGACTAGGTCAATTGGTGTGAATTGTCCCGTGATATATATATAATTCAGAATATTATAATAGAGCCTACATACCTACTGAAGAATCTGTACCGTTTGCGAAATTCAGCCGCCTTCTTTATAACTCATAACTACGATTGTTACGTGATGATGTTCTTTTACTAAGACAAAGTAATCGAATTATATGTTTGTGAAAATTTCTGAGACCGTGAGAACATCTAATATATTCCTTAGGCTTGCCTTAGACTGGGTGACGTGTTTTCTATCCGTTATGAAACCACGTGTGCAACGAGTACAAGTATTTCTACTTAAGGATATTGTTTGACGCTAATTTTATGAATTTATTGTTAATTTGAAGATAATTATGATACTTTAGAATAATGTGTTTTTAACTGCCGGGATCCAATAGACTTAAAAATGTGGGAAAACATTTATTTAAAACTACAGCTATACAGCTATCTCATTTTTCACATAAAATTCATAACTTTTTGTATTTGAAGACTAATACCGAATAACTCACGTCTTAAATCGAGTTTAGCTCGACACGTTTTTTTTATTTTTCCAGAACGTAGTCTTCCATTGTGTAGATAACTAAAACTAATGTGCGTTGCTGTTAACTAAGTAAACTAATTTGGCTCGGACCGTGTCATTTATATTATAGGTACGTACGATTAATTTAGTCTTATGTTGACTAGAAAGTTACCAACGTATATTTGTTCGTACTTACTGATTTGAAAAACTTAATTTATATGGAATTTTATATGGAATTGCTTAAATATCATTATCTTATTTGCATGGCCTGGCGCACTGTTTGAAAATGCGTTGTGAATTTTATATTTAGCTCTACCACGATTGAAATACGAAATCAGATATGATAAATGAATATACTCTTAATAGGTACTGTATACCATGAACAAGTGCTACAATTAAAGCATAACAATATCTAGGCATACATTTATTTTATAACTAAGTCAATTTATCCGCACATACCGACTTGCGAGGTTCTGAAAAGATTAAGCAATAACGATTTGAATCATACTAACATGTTTAGCTATATTCGTACAAAATCGGGATCAAATTGATTCCATGCTTTAAACCATTTTGTTTTATTTTTATCGTTACTAAGTCAATACGCTATCGTTACGTACAAATATCGAACTTAAATATCTGTTTTTAATGAAATGCAGTTGTTCTTGGAAATGAAAATATGTAAAAATATTTTTAAGACGCTCGAATACTTTACACTCTTCAACGCAAAGAGGTTTGTTTCGAAGAACAACTAGGTAATATTAAATACTATTATTCAAACAACAAATTTTTTAAGCGGTTGCAATGTGATAAAAATTAAACAGTTAATTTTATCTGCTTAGGTACATTCATTGTAAGTAATTGTAAAATATATAAGACGGAATACAATTTGTTCCGGGAATTCATTTTTGAGTGTGCATAACTACACGTCCGACGAGAGAAATTTGATTAATTTGAAGATAAAAAGCAATGTTAGTCATTTACTGAGTGCTGTGATGAACGGTGGGCGCGTAGGCAGGGTAAATCCATAATTTCTAGAAGATCCGTTTCTCATAGCATTCAAATACCAGAACCGTTTGAAAACAACTATAATTAAAACTTTATATAGGTAATACCATGTACTCGTATGGACATTTCAGAATAAGTACAGTAGTTTTGGAAAAAAAAGGGATTTTAGAAACGGATCTTTTTTGCTGAAGTAAGGGTGGCATCCGCGCTGAACACCGCTCTGGCCCTAAACCTATACAATGTGCAAAATGCGAATTTCGTGTCTTGTTGCCATCCCGCTGACGCTTATATTATTTAACTTTAATACGAAAGTGAGAGGAACGGCATTGTACGAATTTCGATTTTCGAATTTCGTAGTAGTCCCCCAGAACACGCTAGCATTTAGCGCGGAGTTAATAAAGCCTTTTAACACATTCTGTGGCTTTTGTCCAGTGCTACTGTCATACTTTTGAGTGAGGGTATATGAACGCAAATGTCCATTTGTGACACCATACCAGAAGTAATTTATTGAATCAGGCGTTACTTTGCGGAGGTCCATCCATATCAATGAACTATAAATAATTACTTTGCTCACCCACGACCTTACAATAATAGCAAAATTTACGTCTAAGCAACAAATGTGTGTTCATGGAGCTCCACCACGTCCACAATGTACGAGCACGCATAAATCACACAGCCAACCAACCATGACACGTTTCGAACTCAACCAGAGTTCATTCGCAGAGCACCACAACCGCTCACCATGCTACCAGATTAACGTTAAAACTAGTCTCGTGTTGTTACACTATCTGGAACCTAACATGGTTGGTGAATGGTTGTGTTACTCTGAGGATGAACTCTGGCTGAATTCGAAAAGCGTTAGTGCAGTATGGAGGCGGTGATAGTTGAGTTTGTGTGATTTATGTGTGTTCATACATGTGGAGGTGAAGGGGCTGAATGAAATATTGTTATGTAGACGTAGCTATCGTAAGGTCGCAGATGAGCTGAGCAAAGTAATTATTTATAGCTCACCAGACGAAGTCTTAGGTTTGACTGCCAGCAACGAATGCGTCGATTCATCGCTTTTTGTCCGGGACAAAATTTAACGTGCCATGCAGTCCCTATAAGTAGTACGAAATGCAAAATTCGAACTTCGTATTGTGCCGTCCCGCTGACGCTAATATTATTTAATACGAGAGTGACAGGGATATTGCGATACGAATTCGAATTTCGTAATAGCCCCCAGCCCCCGCCCACGGTACACGCGCTGACTCGCCTAGCAGACACTAGCGGAGCGCCTCTGTGATACACGTTAGCTATTTAGAAATATAGGAGTCGTCGATTGAACTTGCGTTTGGTTAATGCCAGTGCTTCTCTTGCTGTTAGACGTTCTAACTATGGGTTGCCCTGCATCTCATCATGCATAAACATTACAGTTATTTATTAGATATTATATTATTGTATTTATTCACTTTATTAACATGTTTATTACGTCTTTAATAAAAGAATTGCTTATAAAATGGTAAGTTTCTTATTTAATCCTGAAAATTCTTGATGGTAATTTAATCTCTCACTGAGTTTACGCGAGAGAAGACTAGCAAAAGAAATACAGGCTGGAACCAAACGATGATCCTTTACTGAACACAGATGAAACAGGTGATTGCTTTCTCCAAGGAATGTAAGTCGAAAAACAATTTTTTTTCGCCTTTCCATAGTAAGTCCGTCAGCTAACTAATAACATTTTGTATGGGAGTCCGAATTTTTTTTTTCGTTTTTCGACTTAATGTTTCTTGGAGAAAGTTGTTCAGTTTAAGCAACACTATCATCTGTTTAAGTACTTAAAGGATAATTTTTTGGATCCACCCAGTATGTCTATGTACCTACTGAGACTGAGTTTGTGGTGTTTTATATACTTACAAACTAATTAAACAGCTTAGGTACACTGTTAAAAAATTCTGTAGTAATTTTACAAAGAAAGTGTAGGAAGTTTTTACGCACAACAATAAAGTAATAATATAATTCCGTTTTGTAAATTTACAATACAATTTATTTCAACTCAATTTCTAAAAATTACAAAACATTTGTTGAAATTTACCAAACGACTATCGGAAATTCGTTTAGCAAAATTACAATACAAACAATGTAATTTTGCCAAACAAATTCTGTTGAAAATGGTTTGCAATTTTAAAATGATGTTGTAAATTTACTACACAATTAATTTCAACTCATTATTGAAAAATTACAAAACATTTGTTGAAATTTACCAAACGACTATCGGAAATTCGTTTAGCTAAATTACAATACAAATAATGTAATTTTGCCAAACAAATTCTGTTGAAAATGGTTTGCAATTTCAAAATGATGTGTTGTAAATTTACAAAGTGACTAATTTCAACTCATTATCGAAAAATTACAAAACATTTGTTGAAAATTACCAAACGACTATTGGAAATTCGTTTAGCAAAATTTCAATACAAATAATTTTTAGTTTTACAAAAACAAATAAAAAATGACGGTCAATTGAAAAAACCTGATTTTTTTGAGAACACATGTCAAATAATATTTAATATGGAAAAAAAATACAAAGGTAATCGTTATTTGATTTTGTGACTATCTTAATGTCTGGTAAACCGAAAATCTCAAAGATAACGGGAAAAATCTAAGTTTGAAGTAAAACGTCTTATATAAAAGTTCTGTCTATTATATAAGTCTCAAAACTTTCAATATTAATATATTTCTATAGAAATTACAAACTACATTTTTTATTAACGTTTTGTTGATTGGACTGCTAAGAATTCATGTAAAATATCATGTTAAGCTATCGAAAATTTCACTTCGTTCATAGTGCAAATGAAATACATTTAATAATTTTAATTTAGAATTAAATATAAACTCTGTGCAGATATGAATTGCGATATATCTAACCCGAGACAAAAAGTTCTACCTCTCACGCAGGTAACGTATCTACAGCTTATTTAAAGACTTGGTTTGAAAATTCAATTTATAGATTATAATACTAAAAATATTTATAGATTTTTAATGACTTCATGGTAATTTCAATACTAATATTTTTCTGTAATTTCACAAAAAAAATATTTTAGATCAAATTGCAAACAGATTTCAAGAATTTTAGAACCTTTTGATTCAAAACTAATTAATGGTTTGAAAAATTACTATACGTGTAAGAGAAATACACGTTTTTAGTAGAATTACAATGTATAATGCAATTTCGAACTTGCGTTATAAAAATAATAAAATTTTAGGTAAATCTTTAATAATTTCATCTTCTACATTTTTTCATAATTTCACAAAATAAGTATTGTAAATCAAATTATAAACATTTTTTAAAAATTAAAAATTTTTTGCTTGAAATTAATCAAAAATTTGAAAAAATTACAATACGTATTAGAGAAGTAAAAACTTTGGGTAGAATTACAATACGTAATGCAATTTTCAAATTTGTGTTACAAAAATAATAAAATAGTTTGCAGATTCTTAATAATTTCATTCTGATTTGAGTTTCAACATATTTTCAAAATTTTATAAAAATAGTATAGTAAATCAAATTACAAACAATTTTTGTAAATTTTAAATCTTATTGCCCGAAATTAATCAAGTTTAAAAAAATTACAATACGTGTTAGAAAAATAAAAACTTACGGTAGAATTATAACGTATTGTAATTTTCAAATTTGTGTTACAAAAATAATAAAATTATTTGTAAATTCTTAATGATTTCATACTAATTTGTGTTTCAACTTTTTTTGTAATTTCATAAAAAAAGTATTGTAAATCAAAATACAAAGTTATTCTAAATTTCAAATCATTTTGTTCAGAATTAATCAACAGTTAGAAAATTACAATACGTGTTAGAAAAATAAAAACTTTCGATAGAATTATAATACGTATTGTAATTTTCAAATTTGTGTTACAAAAATAATAATATTATTTGTAAATTCTTAATGACTGCATAGTAATTTGAGTTTCAACATTTATTCGTAATATCACAAAAAAAGTATTGTAAATCGGATTACAAACAATTTTGGTAAATTTACAACCTTTCATTAGAAATTCACCAACAGTTAGGAAAAATTACAATACGTATAGGGTTATTGCATAAAGCTTCTAAAATTACAACTCATTATAGTAAGTTCCTTCACATGTCTTGTAATTTTACTTAAATTGTGTTATGTTTTGTATTAGTATACGTTGATTTGGAATTTTGCTGATATTTGTTTTGTAAAACAATTGTAATTTTACAAAATTTTTTAACAGTGTACAAAAGAAAAAAAAATCTCCAAAGAAACATGAAAATAACTAAAATTAATAAGTACTTTCTTGTGTGTGCTTCCTACTAATCAGTTTGAAATCAGTGCCAATCCGGTCCTAGGCTTAGCGATTAAGATTTTGGGGTTTTACATGGAGCCCCTGGGAATGTCGGGATAAAAAGTATCACATATTGTTCCATATATAATGCCCCTTAGCCAATTCATGAAATGGCGCCATTCACGATATGCCTAGGAATTACGTGATCTGGCGGATTTAACGATCGGCCGCCGACATATATACGGTCACGATCTTTAATTTGGGACCCACTTAAGATCGAATATCTGACATTTTTGATGACGATTCAAAGATTTTTTGACGATAGGTATGGTTTTCAAATTAACGCTCGTGACCGTACCTACCTAGATAAGTTACTGAACGCTCAATGCGCGAAACAAGTAGGTAACTACAAACTGTGCATTATGTAATCAGAACAAACACCTTGATAGAAAATAAATTCAAAAGCGGTTCTGTATTCAAACCTTGACCTTGAGGTCTTGGAGCGGGTGACGTCGCCGGCATTTGTCTTGTAATCGCTGGCAACAGCGCACGCCCAGCTCGCCTCTGATAGCGATAACAGTCAGTAAGACGAGCTCGCCGCGCCAGCGCCGGCGGCACGCTCCTCGCTCACTCACAATAACAAACATTTAAATCCACATTGCCACGATGTCAATCCTCCGGACGTGTGTCGTGAATATAAGGAACGTAAACAAGTGCCGCATGTCATGTGTGTTGATGCAATATGTAAGTAACATGACATGTTTTTATTCATAACGCTATAATTAAATGGAATAATGCCAGTAAACGAGTAATTGGACTACAACTGCACCGGTAATCACCGGTTATGCTAAATGTTACATTTTATAAAGTGTACTCGTAAGGCAAATGAAAGTTTTATAGTGAAAGATAAAATGAACTAAGTAGTGCTAGGCGAGGTATGCACCTGAATACACAATATTAATAAAAATATATAATAGCAAACACGATGACAGTTAAGTACCGATATTTATACGAAATTTACAAATTATCTATCACTATCAGTAAAATTCACTCTAATTATTCCTAACAGCATCGTAAGTTGCTTGCATAGTGATATCTTCTATAATAGGCATAAATAATGTTATTACCAGTGAGATAGCAACATGAGACGATAAACACCCTGTTGTTCCAAATTTTATCAATCTAGCTAAATAAAAGGAGTAATCACGGCATGATAAGAAAATATCTATAGTACCTACGTACGTTGAGATTGTTTTAATTTTAGCGATAAATACTAAGATAATTAATTAGGACTCTTGGATAGCCGCAATAATGACTAGATGTCGCTACGATGACTGATAGTAGTCGACGTCGGCTTGCAACCAATCTGGGTCACATCCGAATGGCCTCAGTTTTTACTATAAGCACCACATTAATTTTACATTAATTTGTTTCGGTAATAGTTGATAACGTAATAATTTGACTTGACATCAGGACAGATTTAGGCCGAACAGTGATGCATCGAACACATTTCAATATTCCATATGGGAAAATCAATTGAAAAGATCATTTCACACTACTAGTATACTGGACAAAATCGTCGCATTCAAACTCTCCGACATAGGCGAGGGCATACGGGAAGTTGTCATTAAAGAATGGTAAGCATTGAGTTGTGATCTGAAACAATAATTGTTTGTAAACTATGGAAACAACTGCAGAAAGTTTGTATTTTGCAGGTTTGTGAAAGTTGGCGATAAAGTACAACAATTTGACAACGTTTGCGAAGTGCAAAGTGACAAAGCAGCAGTTACGATCACAAGTCGGTATGATGGCACCATTACGAAGCTCTACAGTGATGTTGATCAGATGGTGTTGGTTGGGCAACCTTTGGTAGACATAGAAGTCGAAGATGAAGGGAGTGAAGGTGATCACTCTTTTTATTACATAGCCTTAAAAACAAACAGGATTAATAAAAACAAAACTGGTTAAAATTATCTATATCTTCGCCGTAACATTGTAAATACGAGTATAATACATACCTGAAAATAGTCTCATATTAAAAAAAATGTTATTTTTTAAAGCTAACTGCTCCCGTCGGCTTATCACAAAGCTCTAGCTAGCATTGTTTAGCTGAAACACATCAGAAATTAATTAAATTATGAATCAACGAATCACCCAACCAGTAATTAAGTGATAGGTAATTATTTTATGCCATAACCAGATGCACCAGTCTCTGGATCGGAAGCCGTCCAAAAAGAAGTTCCAGCACCGGTGACTCATGATAGCCAAAGAATAAGAGTATTAACTACACCTGCTGTTAGAAGAATTGCATCTCAGTTCAAAGTGAGTAAGATTTACGTATTTTTAACATTTATAAGAGTCATTAAGGTCACAAAGCATTTCAAATGCCCTATTTTTTGCACTACCAAAATCGATGAATATGTGAATTAAACTCTGCTAGAGGTAAGTAGCCGACAGCACCAGTTTTCGTTCATGGACATAATCGCCAATTTTGGTAACATTGAAGAACCAGCGGTAAAACCGCTTAGCGGTCTTATCCTAGTATCACTTGTATAAAGTAACTAAGCAATAGTTAACACTGTAATCAAAACCGAGCAATACATTTTAATTTCTAGAGGCGATCATACAGTGTCATCAACAAAAGGCGTGAAGCAATAATAGAGTTTTAGGCAGTACCATAGACTATTGAGAATCATACATCATCGATCTATGGTAGTACCGACAGCAATTATGTTAAATACTTAATGAAATTAATTCTCTTAAAGGTCAACTTGAGCACTGTTAAAGCCACGGGACGCAATGGTAGAGTCTTAAAAGAAGATGTGCTTAGCCATTTGGGCATAAGCGCAGAAAAATCAAACGAGGTTCCAGATCCAGCGCATGTTCAGGCAGTACAAATACCAGTCGTGCAAGCCCAAGCAAAGACAGAAGTTTTATTGGAAGATAGAACGGTGCCAATAACTGGGTTCATGAAAGCTATGGTGAAATCCATGACTGAATCACTGGTAAGACGATCTAAATAAAGTACACTAAGCAATATACTGTTTTATCATAAAACATATATTACATTAAAATTCATTAAAAACTACAAAAAAGTACAAAATTTCGATAAAAATATAATTAGGCTAAAATTAACTACAATTATTTATATAGGTACTGTTAGTAAAAAATCAAGTAACATAACTCTAAAAATATTTCATAAGTTAGGTATAGGTATAGATAAACATGTTTTTTTTTTCAGAATATACCCCACCTCCTTTTATGTGATGAATACGATGTTACAAAATTAATTGAGGCTAGACAAAGTATTAAACTAAAAGCAGAACAGCAAGAGGTTAAACTATCGTATATGCCAATTATTGTTAAAGCCGCTTCCCTAAGTCTCGCTGCACACCCAGTGATGAACAGCAGCCTTAACAGTACTTGTGAAAATATCACTTACAAGTCCAGTCATAATATTGGCCTCGCAATGGACACCCCCAACGGTCTCGTCGTGCCTGTTATTAAAGTAAGTACCACTATTTAAATTACAACGTGGGTTATAAGTTGCCCTTTTGTAAGCGTTGAAGGTGTTCTGGGATTCCAGGGCGATCTAGTAAGCAAAATAAAAGAAAAGGAGAGCTCTGGCTGACTAAGGTTAAGATAGATAAAGTAAGATTCAGAACCTGTGCCGTAAAGTTATACCAGTAAGTATTTTAATCATTTGACAAATATTAATGTCTCATTTCAGAATGTTCAAAACAAGAGCATATTAGAAATAGCACGTGAACTGAATGCATTGCAAGAGAAGGGAAGTAAAGGACAACTTGGACTAAACGATCTCACTGGTGGAACGTTCACTTTATCGAATATAGGCGCTGTGAGTGATCCGAAAATATCTTCTAGAAAATATTAAGGCTCTCTTCTAAACTAGATATTTGGGCTAATGGCGTTTTGTTTTTATTTCAGGTCGGTGGAACATATGCCAGTCCCGTAATCTCCTCACCGCAAGTTTCAATAGGCGCTATCGGAAAAATTCAGGTAAATCTTGGTCGATTCGAATGCATTTTTTTAGTTAATTATAAAATGCAAACTGAGACATGGATGCACACATAAACCAGAAAAAGAGACCAGTGCTGGGAATCGAACCCAGGCCCTCAGCATTCCGTGCTGTGTGCTATAACCCCTAGGTACACTACAGCACCGATGGACAGGAGTCTAGACACAAATTGCTCCTATGCACACATTGTCATATCTCAGGTTGCTTTTTTCTACGACGCTACTTAAGCACTGGTCTCTTTTTCTGGTTTTTCTGTGCATCCATGTCTCAGTTTGTATTTTCGATATAGTTTTCACGGGATGACCCTAAAATAACAAATTAGAAGGTGCAATAAAAAATAAAAAAAGACTCCTAAAAACCAATCTTAAGTAATTAGGTACAAAGTAAACCACATTACGCGAAAAAAAACATCAATGAAGACCCACATTGGATAACTAGGAGAGGAGTTCTCAAACTGCAAGTCGCGACGCCTCGGGATAAACGGTGCACCTCAAGTTGCTTATTCCCCAGCACCTTACTATTCCAACCAGTTTAGTAGATTACGCATCGAATAGGTATTTAATCCGTCCAGTTCAGATTGTCCACACGGGGCTTACGCAGTTATTCATAAAATGTTCAACTTCAACTTTTTGGTTTATGGCAACCGTTCGGTTTAGGTAAGTAACCATTACACCCAATCACTCCTGACAACACAGCATTGCGCAGGCAGGCAGCAGGCAATAATAAATCAGTTTAAAAAATTTGCTATACTTAGCAAAATGTGTGTTTTGTCCACAATTGGCAATGGCTTATGTCAAAGTAAACGATGAAGTTAGAAAGTTAAGTATTTACACAATTTTATTTCCAACTGATATTGTGCGTCGACCACTTCACTATATCATCCTGATAATACTTGACTTTGTAATAATACTTGGGTTTATTTACCACCCACTGCAAAAAATAATTAAAATACAGATTTAAGCCGATAAGATTTCGCAGTTTAAAAACATCCTACTACCGATGATAATGTTTTCGTGTCACGGAAAAAATGGAAAATCAATATCGATCAATAACAAAAAAAAAAAACTTGCCAAGTTAAAATGTACATTTCCAAAAACCAGTATTAGTCGAAATGGACACCTATTCATGAATTCTGGCACATTTTAAGGGTCCACGGAAAGATACAATGTCTAGTCACCTTTTTTTAAATTGATATTTTAATCTCAAAATGTAGAGCTCCTAAAGTAAGTAATTAGAAAACGATAAAAAAAATATTTTATACCTAACTTTTAAATAAATGGTAACCATAGTAACTGTTCGTGTTGACTAACTTTCAAACAGTTCGTTAGGTGACCAGGCACGTTCTTTCCGTGGACCCTTCATTTTGTATGGTCAAGGAAAATATAATAAAATCACGCATCATTTTGCACACACATTCAGTTCCTGAGTGTACTTAGTACAATTTATTGGTTAGGGATGTGTACTTATAAAACCATTGTGGCTATACCTATCTATACCCCTATGATCATAGCTAGCAACTAAGAATACGAGTAATATGGTAACACCTACTTATGTTTTAGTCAAAGAAGTAAATAAATACTATACTGAGTTTTTTGAATTTTCAGGTCTTGCCACGGTTCGACGAAGCAGGCAACGTAGTAAAATCACACATACTCACCGTGAGCTGGGCGGCAGACCACCGAGTGGTGGACGGTGCCACCGTCGCTCGGTTCTCCAACTCCATGAAGCAGTATCTAGAGAATCCTTACACGCTTCTGTTAGATTTATAACACCTCTCATTTTAAAAAGAAACTGACTTTAATACTTATATTTTAGTAAAGTATAAATGCGTGTGAAATCTCCAGCAATAGGCTTTGTAGCGCTGACGCGATTATGATAATTGGATAATTTATACAGTTTCCACTTTAGTTTTGTTACCACTACCCTCAGGGAAGAGTAAACAAATTTTGTTTTGTACATGAATATTTTTATTAAAAGATTTTTACTATGAACAAACATATAGCATTATTGTCCCGTCCTCTATTATTATATTATAACTAGGTATTTAGTATTTATACTCTGAAGAGTATAATGAAATAGGCACATTATTACCCCATTCTATTCTCAAACAGCAAGAAAGATTGGCGAAAGATTGGTGAAGTGAAGACACTTCACCTATCATTTGGTCATATCAATTTTGGCAACGATTTATGGTACAAATGCCTGCCTAGTTTTTTTCATGTAGTCAGATACCACGATTTTTTTTACGCAACTTTTATCAAAATCGAAAAAAATTAAAAACCCTTTTTGATTCCACATTTGATATTATTCAACTGGTAAAGTAACGTTAACATTTCCTTATATATACGAAACTAAGTTAGTTTATAGGCACCTTACCAACAAATAACATAACAACATCAGATTGCGTCTATTTTCGTCGTAAGACTTCAAAACGGGTGACTTTAAAGTATGCAATAGTCCATTCCGGGATGCAGTGAGGCGTGTACTCGCGATGAAACCTTGCGAATATCTCCGTGAAGATCAGAGCGTCGATGCTGTTGATCGGTGCCCATTTCAGAGCCAAGAAAGCCATGTCGACGTCACAATATTTCTTATCTGAAAGCGTAACAATACAATTTTATAGTTGCCGAATTTTAGATCAATATCATATTAATATCTAACGGAAAAACAAGGGCACTTATAAATTATCTTTGAAAACTTGATAAGATTAGATTTATCATTTCATAAAGATGAGAATTATGATTTAATTACATTTTACTAACAAAAAACATCACTTAATTTAAAATAACGCATTGGATTCGGTTGAGTAGTTTTTGAGGATTCATCAGAAGCAGATAAATAATGCCCACCGCGCTTTGTAAAAATAATTTCTAAGCATCTGTCCTGAATGATACCAACTACATTGTGTTGTGAAAAATTCGACCAAAAACCTTTACAGGGGTGTTCAGTTACTAACCCGGGCCAATAAACCTGCGTACCCAATAAATAAAACCTAAATAAAAAATATTTTGCAGGTAGGTAGATACTCTATCCCCTCTCATTCGACAAAATTGGTATATTCTATCAAAGCGTACAACTGCACTACTGATGGACAGCCCACTTCAGACAAAAGTAGGTATATTTATTTATTTATTTCAAATAAACTTCCACAAAATAACAGTTAAATACTAAGGCACTGCGCAAGACAAACATAGAGAAGATAAAAAGACATTGAATAACAAGTACAACAAAACAAATCCAATTTTTCCTACACATAATAAAAAGGCATATTATGATAAAACAAAAAAAAATAAGTACAAGTGCTTATGGCCATGTGCCTTAAGTAGGCTTTGATATTCGTTTGACACTAATCTTTATTCCTGTGGAAGTCATTGGACTGTCTATGATGGTAGGTCAGCTTGACGGTGACTGATTCACTACAAGACAACAAACCCTTAAGCAACAAGTAAACAACTTTAGCCGTACCAGCAATCCTGATGAAGTAGACTTTCCTGGGCGAGCAGATCTGTATGTCGTCTCGTTGGAGCGACAGCAAGGCACGCTGCCGCTCGCTCCAGTTGCGGTCCAACTCCCTCTTCAGACTTGCCCGTGCCGCCTTGGTCAGGAGTCCATTGAGCTCCGAGAATTGGCCATCGCTTATTACATTCGTCACACGAGATATAGCCTAAAAAACGTTTTTTTCAGCAAGTGACGACGAAGGTAGTTGATCAAGAGCTTAAAAATCGTAGCCATCAGGAACACAATTAGGTACATTTTTAATTTTCTTTGATACTAATCTTTCTAAATAAGTTTAGACGTCACGTAGAAAAACTGAGGAGTATTTAAAGTATTTTACTTTTTCAAAATTTTAAGCGATATATGACGTCCTGCATAAACCACAAGCGTGAATTACAAACAAAACACATTGCGTAGCACATGTGTAGCAGCAGTGATTATGATGTGACGTTGGCCTGCGGTTAACTTGAGACATGGGTAAAGATTTAAACTGAATGTAACGCAATGAGTAATATAAAATTGCCATTACATAATATTAGGTATGTAACTTTATAAGTTCCATGGGTTTATGTATGGTCACAAGCGTCGCAACTACGTAAATGAGAAATATAATTAAAGGAAGTTGCGACCGAGCTTGCTCGGGCTGAAGAAACCCAAAAACCATGAATTTTCCCAAAGATAACACCAAGCTTGATCGATTATTCGCCCCGAATAGCCTCCATCTACATATCCGAAATGAAAAAAAGTATATACAAGAATTGATCATTTAAATAAATTTGATAGATAGACAGATAATAACCTGCTTGGTGCCAAATTTGAAATCCGTTTCTGCAAAAGTGGGATCCCAAATATGCCTCAGCACGCTGAAATCTATTTTTATCATCAACCAAGTCAAAGGGTTTTGAATTAATATCAATCTGGGAACTCGTTTCTTTCTTGGTCCTCTTTTTTTATCGTTTTTCCTTTTGAAGAAGAACGTTCTTGGGAAGCCATTGATTACGTTAAATTTTGTTAGTTTTGATAGATGCGGTATTTTTGGGTCAACATTTTGTGGATTAATAGGTTGTAAAGATCTGAATTGGTTTGTAGTATCATGGGTAGCCGATGACAAAAAGCGTGAGGTTGTGAATTTAGTTTCCGATGGGGTGATTACCGTGGCCCTTGCAAGAGCAACGCTGTGACGAATTATATATGTTTGAAAGTATTTCCTTAGAAAAATACATTTTCCTAAATGTATTAAACTTGCCATCTGAAAGAAAGCAATATTTTAATTTGATAACTTATATTGCTTCAGGTAAGGTTACGAGTATTACTAGAGACTATATCAATATCACATATAGGTACATAAATTTCCTCAAAATCTAAAATATCTAACTATATATATAGACAGATACATAGAGAGAATTTCTTACCACAGCAGCCCCATCGTTAACCCCTTTGGAAATTTGTTAAAACCATTAATTTTTAAATTCCATTTGTCGATTTGGATTTTTTATTTTATAAATATACACATTACAAATAATTTTGATAAATATTAACTTCTAAAATGTCATTCTTGTGTCAGTGACTTACATATTTTCTTATGTTCAAAAGGTTACTGTATAAGTTTTAGAAAAGAGTTTGTTTTAAATTCCTTTTTGTGACACAAAGCGTCTCTACCATAAACTTGTCTCTACAATACAATACAAATATTCTTTATTGTACACCATAAATCAGTATAAAAAAACTTATATATCTTATAGATTCTATTTTTACTTCCTTAGTCCTTAGGCGTTCCTACCAGAGATGTGCGAGAATGTGATGCGAGAAATGTGTTTTTCATGAACCAATCGAAATGCTTTATTTACCTATCTTCGCACAGCACACCTCTGGTGGAAACAGCTGAGCGGAACGAGGACGGGTAAATGAACCGTTTCTATTGGTTCATGAAAAATACATTCCTCGCAACACATCCTCGCACATCTCTGGTTGAAAAGCAGCCTTAGGCTCAAAATACTTACTTACCTAGTTTATAGTCTATCTATATTTCGTACTTAAAAAGATGTCGGCGAGTCGCAACAAACAGAGAAGATTTAATTTAGGTACCTATATTGCCTGGACGTAGGTACTATCGAAGTATCGACGACCGGATGGCCAAGTGGTTAGAGAACCTGACTACGAAGCTTGAGGTCCCGGGTTGGATTCCCGGCCGGGGCAGATATTTGTATGAATAATACGAATGTTTGCTCTCGGGTCTTGGATGTTTAATATGTATTGAAGTATGTATTTATCTATATAAGTATGTTTATCCGTTGCCATAATACAAGCTTTGTTTAGTTTGGGACCAGGTCAATTTGTGTCAAGTGTCCCATGATATTTATTTTATTTTATAAATGGACCCAAACTGAAGCGTGACCCGCTGTGGAACCTTTTCACAGAAATTGTCATAGTATCACATCGCTTATTATAAGTACCAAAGGAAAATCATTAAGTCACTTACAATGAGAATTAAATGGTTCCACTGTAATAGATAAAAGCATGTAGGGAGAGAGAGAGCTTAGATGTTATTAATTCGAAGGTGGTTCCGCTATCCGTATAACTATACATCACAGCTGAGTCTATGCGACAGATATATGTTAACATGTAGAACCAGCCCTGCACACACAAGTCCAAGTTCACACCGTGAATCCGAGTGCACCAGCAATAGATGGTGATTTAACTAAACAATGTAAGTAGTTCATTTCTAATCAGTCTTCATAGCTATCCTATGTACATTTGACAACTGTTAATCTCTTAGGGCCTGTTGTTTGATCATTAGTTAAACTAAATAATAGTTAAAATGTATGGCAAAAATAACAATAGTTAACACATTTCAACGGAAATTTAACTATAGTAACTTTAACTACTGATCAAACAACGGGCCCTTAAACCGCCAGTTTAATTGTTGATAAGTAATTTACTGTAATAACTAGGTAAACGCATATAAAGAAATAGAACGTGGTTTACTCATGTTTACTTATTTGTATTTACGTATGTAGTTACTTACGTAGCCTCATTTTCTCTTATGACGGCAAAATGAACAATGTATGTCGGGAAACCAATGGGATAAACCAGCATCAAATAAATAATAGAACAATGGTCTGAAAACGTGCAAAACATGTTATGTGCAGTTCGTTCCGCTTGCATGCATTTGTGTTTGTGCTGGAGACACCATAAGGACGTGTTCTTTCACCCAACCTGACTGACGTAAATTAAAACTGTAAAAACATATGATAATCAATCAATAACAATCTGATCAGTATAATTAGTTGCTAAGCATCGGTGTTTATTGGTCAGATTGTACCACCACTAATCACGGCCAATCACTATCTCAATGTGCTGATACTTATAAATTTGACATCACATCAAAAAGATTACCAATTCGACGGCAGTTTGAATCAAGAGATTGAACTGGTAAGTTGCATTTTTTTTGTAAAGTGTAAATTAGGGAGTAAAATGAAACATTATCAAATGTTAGGTGTTTTATTATTTACAAATGTTTAAATGATGCCTCGTCTTTTAAGAAACATCACTTGAGGTATCTATGATTAGATAAAAATATTCTGCAGTGTCACAAAATTATCTGATCCGGTGTGGTCAAAATTGGAACTAATAACAGAACCATATCAATATTCGCGTAGCAGCAATACTAAGTTCACCAACAGCGACACCATGAACTGACTTGATAATTTGGTGATACTATATCTATCTCTAAGAGTAACACTGTTATTCTTACTTTGTCGTCAACCACCGGAAGAGATAGTTGTTTAACTATATACTTTACACTGTTACGTATAATATAGGCGTTACACAGTTTCCGAAAAGCATAGTTAAGTACAATACAAGGTAAAGTAACCATCTGCAAGTGTCGGGAAACTATATAATCCTGAACGCATTAAAGCAAATTTAACGTCTTTTCGGTAATGAAGTAGCTACATGTCCAAACCATGTCCTGTACCCCCATCAAAGTCAAAATGTATGTACTCTATTTCCATATTTAAGTCAACAATCCTCTAATGTTAATTAAAAATTTCTTATTCCTGAAATTTCTTACCTTAAATATCTAATGTATAGTGTTGGTATTGTATCCTCTTCAGCAAAATGTGGGGGTTGCTCTTGGTGGTAGCAGCGACAGCGTCGCTTGGTGCGGCGTGCACGCCGAGCGTGACGACGGTGAGCGGTACGTACGCGCCGGCAACGGTGTGCTCCGGCGCACTCATCTTTGCGGACGACTTCGATGAGTTCGATCTGGAAAAGTGGCAGCATGAGAATACCCTCGCTGGTGGTGGTGTAAGTATTAACCAATTGGTAAATAGATGTAGGGGTAGATTGGTAGATATGATGGGTTGAGTAGTCTTCTATGCTTCGCGCGAGATAAAATCTATACCTACCTAAGAAAGAAAAACTGGCCAAGAGCGTGTCGGACACGCCTAAAATAAAGTTCCGTAGCCATTACGAAAAAATTAAGTAATATTTTTTTAAGGAATCTTCCAAGTTTAGGTATATTTTATACCTTATGCTGCTATTTACTCATAAACTACTAATAATTCTCAAGCAAACTTAGCCACTATAGTTTTCCTTGGAAGTTTGATATACTGACTACCATCCTGAATTTTTCCAAATTTTCCACCCACCGGTTTAGATTTTAGAGGGGGGGGGGACGCTCGATTTTAATGAAAATTTGCACTTTAAAGTTGAATATTTCGCAAACAAATTACTGAATCGAAAAATCGTTTTAGCAAACCCCTAATGGTTTTAAAATAACTATCCAATGATACCCCACACTATAGGGTTGGATGAGAAGAAAAAATCACAGCCACTTTACGTCTATGGGAGGTACCCTAAAAAAAATAGTTTTTGAATTTTTAATTGTACTATTTTGTCGGCATAGTTTACTATATATCCGTGCAAAATTACAGCTTTCTAGCATTGACAGTCCCTGAGCAAAGCCGCGGACAGACAGACAAACAGACAGACATGGCGAAACTATAAGGGTTCCGTTTTTGCCATTTTGGCTCCAGAACCCTAAAAACGAGCATGACTGACAGACACCGCACAGCCTACGGGATTATATTCTCTGTGCTACGGGCTAAAATCTATGCCTATAATGGAATAGCGTGTATGACCATGTATGACTGCCAGACAAAGTAGGTACATACAGCCTAAGCAAAGCCACTAAGCTTAGGTATGTATAACTTTAAATTTGGCACACGTAGCTATCTATTTCTATCAAGCCAGAGCAGGTCTAGTGTAGAATTAATATTCTACTGAAGTGTGTATGAGCTATTGAGCATGTATCAATTTGTAAGCTATATAATTTTTGACAATGTACCTAAGATGCGCCAAACATTAGGTTTAATTTCATGGAGTGAGGTAAACGCACAGTAGCGTAACTTACTTACCATATCGACAACAAATGTCTTCACATCTAGTTCCAAAGTTTACCTTTTCTTGACAGAACTGGGAGTTCCAGTACTACAGCAACAACCGCACGAACTCGTTCGCTCACAGTGGTACCCTGTTCATAAGGCCCTCTCTGACGGCGGACCAGTTCGGCCAGGCCTTCATGACCAGCAGCACTCTGAACATCGAGGGGGGCGCTCCGGCTGACAGGTTAGATAAGATCTAACCGATAGACTAATCGATTTTACGTGCGCGTAAATAGGATTTAAACTAAAAATAGATCTCAAGCGATAGTAGACCAGATATGATTCCATTTCAGATAAAGATAGAGAATTTAACACGAGTGTTCTAGTGGTATTATTATTTATATCCTAATGAACCCGGAATAGCGAATGAAACTAAAAACCCTTGTAAGAATTTTTCATCGAATTTACTGATTCAAAATATAGTCACACGAAACGACATACTTAAAACATCGATCAATCCAAGGAAACTATTTCAATTGAAAATTCCTTACAAACTCTGACGGGGTTGTCGGTCAAAGTAAAAAGTAAGTACTCGACCATCTGCTGAATTATTCCGGATAAGTTTAAAACTTGTATTTGTGTGGCACTCAAGTCCCATATTATACTACTGGTACCTATGAATTAAGCATGCTTTAACCTACCTAAAATAATTTAACTAGTTTTAGTCAGTGCAAGAAATATCGGTGCGGACAACTGGCAACCTGAATCAATCAGTTATTCCAATGATATTAGGAATAATTGATTGTTTCAGGATTCAGATGTTTCTTTTCGGAGGTCCATATCAATGAAGTAAAACTTATTTACCTTGCTCCTACGTTCCGGCTTATGATGATTACGATGAGAATAGGGCGTCAATACAAGTTTATCCGTTCCACAGGTGC
Organism: Choristoneura rosaceana; assembly: GCA_037349165.1. NCBI lineage: Eukaryota > Metazoa > Arthropoda > Insecta > Lepidoptera > Tortricidae > Choristoneura > Choristoneura rosaceana. Next base: position 11,229,338 of record JAZBNJ010000019.1, read on the forward strand.
ACAAACCCGCAATGGTGGGGCTGCGAGCGCACTGGCACGCCTACGAATATCATAAACCCGATCAAGAGCGCGCGTGTGCGCACCGTAGAGTCCTTCAGCTTCCGCTACGGCCGTCTTGAGGTCCGCGCCAAGATGCCTGCTGGCGACTGGCTTTGGCCAGGTAATATAATGAGTATATCAAAATAAGCCAAAATACCTAATCAACTGGAACTCATCACCAAGTTTCACAACTATTGATGCTCAAGGAATAAGATTTTGAATCCTCCCTTACTATTTTCGTACATCAAACGATCTCAAAGATTGTATTGGGATCGCAACCCAAACTCGCGCTGGCTTGTCTTTTCAGCCGAAAGCGAAGCGGCCTGCCTGGCTAAGGCGCCACTAAGTCTCTCGCCGCAATGTTTCTCGGACTCCTGAGACCATGCCCCTTGTAGCTTCAATGCATTGAGACTCATTCGCGAAAGATTCGTATTTTTTCGGGAAGGCTTTGTTGTTGTTGTTTTTGTTTTTAATATGGCTCTGTCCTGTACTTACTCTTTTCATCCTCAGCTATCTGGCTCATGCCCGCCCACAACGTCTACGGTACATGGCCCTCGTCGGGTGAGATCGACCTGGTGGAATCCCGCGGCAACCGCAACATGTTCAGCAACGGAGTGCACATTGGAACCCAGGAGGCTGGCTCCACGCTTCATTACGGACCCTTCCCTGAACTGAACGGCTGGGAGCGCGCTCACTGGATCAGGAGGAATGGCAACGGCTACGACAGAGCTTTCCATCGGTACCAGCTTGAGTGGACACCAGGTACCTAAGCATTAAATGAGTTTATCACTAATTTCTAGAACGGGTGCCTTCAAACGTTAATGCTAGATGAAGATAGATTTCTCTCGAAAGGCGGGTACGAGCCTCATCCACGGCTTTGGTGCGCAGCGAGTGCGGAATAGAAAAAAAAAACCAAAGAAAATGTCAGAAAGTGCTTATATGTGCACTAATACACTAAACACTTTGTCTAAATCTTGGAAATTACGGATCGTAGCTTCTATTCGGAAAAAGTAATAATTAGACGACAATGTAATATGTATTACCTACTAAATTTATAAGCCTGGACGCACAGACACAGAAAGATTTCTAGAAACATTGTCTACGCAGCTGCAACAACGAAAAATAGCAATTCTGTTCGGTGATTTTAACCTTAACCTACTCGAAAAAACAAGCACCACGAAAGAGTATAAGATATTACTACGCGAAAGCGGATTCTCTATTTTAAATAAAATTAACGTAGAACATTGTACACGAGAAACTACAGATACCAAAACTCTATTAGATCATGTCCATTCAAATTTGAAAGGTCACCCATTTCACATGGCTATCATTGAGTCAACATTAACAGACCATAAACAGATCTACTTGGAGGTACAAAAATGTCAGCCTGTTACAAGACAAAAAACTGAGTATGATTCTGTTGATTATGGAAAATTATTTAAAGCTGTTCAATCAATAGAAGATTACAGTATTGATAGTGAATATACTAAACTTGAAGAATTCTTAATAACCACAATTAATAAAAATAAAACTAAAAGAATAAAGATAATTAACCCACCAAGAAATGAGTGGATAAACAAAGACATAATTACAGCTATAAATCGGCGAAATACTATGTGGAAAAAATCACTACAAAACCCTACTGACAATGTTGTTAGACAAGAAGTCCTAAATGAAAGAAATAAGGTTGCCTCATTGATACAGGCGACTAAAACAGATTTTTATCATAATGCTTTTAAAAAATGTAAGGGGAAGCCTTTAAAAATGTGGGCACTAATAAACGATCTTTCTAACAACAGAACTAAGACCGCCAACACCCATTTTAAGTTAAGAATTGGATCGGTAATAACTACATGTGAGCAAAAGATTAGTGATTATTTTAATGAATTTTTTGCCACGATTGGTAATGTTCTAGCTGATAAAATACCCGATAGCTTTAAGAATGTTGAAAATCACAGTCTAATCGTCAATACAGCAATAACTAACTTTAAACCTTGCACTATAGATGAAATTACAAAAATTATCGATAACCTAAATTCAAATACAAGCACAGGAATTGACGGTATTAGTACAAAAATAGTTAAATGTGTAAAAAATATAATCTGTGGTGATTTGTGTAAATGTATTAATAGATGCCTTGAGAAGGGTACTTTCCCGGACTCCTTAAAAGTAGCAAAAGTTACTCCTGTTTATAAATCTGGAGATAGATTAGAACCGGGCAATCACCGTCCAATTTCTGTTCTGTCAGTCATGTCAAAAATTTTTGAAAAAATTCTTCACCAGCGACTAACTGAATATCTAGTCTATAAATTTTCTTTTTGATAAACAATATGGGTTCCGAGCTAAATCAAATACTCTCTCTGCTACTACGGACTTACTTACTAAAATTAAGGTTAGTATAGACGAAAAACAGATAGCGTTAGGTATCTTCATTGACCTGAAGAAGGCTTTTGATACCGTTAGTCACTCGCTACTAATAAAAAAACTTAAGACAATTGGTATATCAGGAGCTGCACTTAAGCTACTACAATCTTATTTGAGTAATCGACACCAGATTACTAAAATAGGTAACTTTAAAAGCGTTCCTAAGCGTGTTACTTGCGGTGTCCCTCAGGGCTCGATATTGGGTCCCCTACTGTTTCTAATTTACGTGAATAATATTCATGAAGCAGGATTACATGGACATATAACATTGTATGCTGATGATACCTGCCTGTTCTATTTCGGAAACTCGATACAGACTATTTTTGAGCAAGCTCAGAATGACCTTAATATTCTGCAAAACTGGTTACAGCATAACTTGTTAACAATTAATGAATCTAAAACCAAATATATAGTGTTTGCGGCTAAAAATAAAGTTATTCCAAACCATGCACCGTTAACTATTAATAATGTCGTATTGCTCCAAACAAAACAAGAAAAATACCTTGGTCTGATCCTTGATGATAAACTAAGCTGGAAACCACACATAGAAAAGTTGCGCTCAAAAATAACAGCTCTTACGGGCGCCTTGCGAGGTGTCGTTCGTAGTCTCCCAATGAATGTCCGGTACACTATTTATAATTCCCTCATAAAGCCACATATCGATTATCTAATTGAAATATGGGGTTCTGCTGCAAAGTCTAACTTAAGGAGCTTACAAATTGCACAGAACAAAATTATAAAATTGTTATTTAACTATAATTATCTAACACCAAGTAAAAAAATTTACAAAGATACAAAAATACTAAATATAACCCAAGCCTATATATATAATACATGTATTTTAGTAAGAAAAATTATTAACAAAAACATTCATTGTCATATAACTTTTACAAAAAGAGCACAAATACAAAAAAAGATGACAAGACAGGCAAACAATTTACTTCTCCGCCCACATAGAACGCTATATGGCAAGAAGTCCATTGTTTATGAAGGAGCACAATTTTACAACAAATTGCCAAAGGATGTCAAAGAAGCAGTGTCATTGGTTATATTTAAGAAAGCATTGAAACAGCATATTACAGCAATAATATAAGTAACATTTGCTTGTGCGTGTATGTGTGTATTGTTGATCGCACGTGTTACATCACAATTATCGGATGTTAACTTCTTTAGTATGAAATCTAGGTAGGTATAGTAAGTTGGTCAATTATTAACAAATTTTTATTAGTATAAAGTAAATAAATGTAGTTTCGTGTTCAATACTTTTGTTAAATCCATACATTTTGCTTAATACTAATGTAACAGAAAATTAGTTATACTTACAATTAATTTTATTTTTTCGATTTCCCATTAAATAAGTTATTTAATTATTTGTTCAGAATTATAGGCCACTTTCATTATACTTAAAACTGTAATAAGATTTCTAACTAACATTTAAACGACAGTTAAAATGAGAGTGTAACTTACCATGCATTTTATACTTGCAATCTAACTCACTGTGCTTGTTTGTATTTCTCTTCTACCCACATTGATTTTGTTAGCATGACCGTTTGCGCATGTAATTTAGTTGTTAAGAAAAATATGTTTTCTCAGTAAGTGATTTGTAAATCTTATGAGAAATAAATAATCTTAAACCATTAAACCATAAATTTTGCCCGCGGCTCCGCCCGCGCGGTATTCGGTTATCGCGCGCTGTTCCCTAGGGAACTGCATTTTTCCGGGATAAAAAATAGCCTATGTCACTCTCGGGCCCATAAACTATCTCTATGCCAAGAATCACGTCGATACAAACATACAAACATACAAACATACAAACATACAAACAAACATACAAACACACAAACACACTTTCGCATTTATAATATTAGTATGGATTGTATTACGTAAAATTGCACACAATGTGCTGCCACCTGGCGTGAAATAGCTGTTTATAAAATAAAATGCAGCTATCACCCGATAGATGACTCTAAAATATAGTACCTATTCTATAATGAACTCTATCTAAAGGAATTTTCATTCAACACGAGTGTAAGCGCTAGAAACGAATTATTAAGTTCAAATTTGACACTTAAATTGACGAAACTATACCCAGTTCAATTTATTTATGATCAGCATGTCTCGCGTTCCGTCTTTTTTTATTCCGTGGCAGTGAATAAACCAATTCGTCAGTCACGTGCTTGAAGATCAACTCCTGGGCCGCAGTCTCTATTCAAGATATGAGTGTTCCATATATACACTACCTCCCATTACAAGATACGACCTCGTGGCTCAGCCAATACCACCTACATTTTCAAACTTTCAAGCGATGTTTAGTCCACTGCCTGCGTCAAATTCTAAGTTGTCGATTGTTTCGCAGACTTCTTGCGATTCAGCATCGATGACGTCGAACTTGGTCGCATTACACCCGGCAACGGCGGCTTCTGGCAGCACGGGGGCTTCAACAACCACCCCGGACTACTCAACCCGTGGCGCTATGGATCCAAGATGGCGCCATTTGATCAGAAGGTAAAAATTGGAATAAGCGCAGAGATTTCAGTTCTGATGCTGTTATACATTTAGACACAAGACCAGAACTTGCTTGATTGCTGGTAGAGTTATAGTTAAATATCTAATGATATTGCTATGTACGGAATATGTCATAACTTTCGTAGGTAAGTACTAGTACAATTATTTGTTGTTGCACATTCTGAAAAGGACATAATTATAATTACTGCAGCAACTGCGTGATAAATTTATAATTAATTTCTCTACATTGAAACTTTTACCACACAATATACAAAAGATTAAAATTGTAATGTTTCAGTTCTACATCATCATGAACGTAGCTGTCGGAGGCACCAACGGCTTCTTCCCCGACGGTGTCACCAATCCTTTCCCCAAGCCCTGGTGGAATGGCTCTCCCACAGTAAGTGTCACTTTAATGTAAAGTAATTAACATGCCCTTAATGGAAAAGACCCCCTGATTCATTAACGTTTGTTAGGGTAATTCATAAATTCTTGTTGAATTACTATTACCTTAACATTCGAATTTTTTACACGTCATTTTGCCATCGAACACAAAGAAGTCGGTTACAAAAATAATATGTGTAAGGTGTAAGTGACACTTGCTACTACCTATTCGCTAATAGATGGCGCTGGTGTTTCTTGATAAATCCTGACGTTAGCTCGTTACTCTCCGAGGAAACTATACTTACAGGTGGTAGGACCTTGTGCAAGGTCCGCCAGGATTGCTACCATCATCTTGCTCGCTAATCCTGCCTTGAAGCAGCAGTGCTTGCACTGTTGTATACCCCTGGTGTTGCAGATGGTTACGGGCGGTGGTGATCTCTTACCATCAGGAGACCCACTTGCTCGTTTGCCATCCAGTCAAATAAAAAAAAGGGAACTATAGGTTTACCTAGTGGATTGACCTGAGGGCCTTGCAAGCGTGGATTCGCACCCGAGCTCTGAGTTTTTTCCAACTAAATGCGAAATCCCATTAGAAAGTTTAACATCACTTGCGAATCAGATCAATAGTGTGTGGAGTTCCCATACACACTGACCCTGCATGGGAACTACAACCCAAACCCAGAGATGAGGATGAATGACGACTGACGACTATACATAATGTTTGTTTCTCAGGCGGCGACGGACTTCTGGAACGCGCAAGGCGCGTGGCTGCCAACCTGGAACTTGAACGTCAACGACGGACAAGACGCCTCACTGCAGGTCGACTATGTGCGCGTCTGGGCTTTGTAAACTACTCACGTTTTTACTACTTTTCCATGTAAAGAACTGAATAAATTTCTAAGAACTAATAACCCTGTACTTAAATTTAGTATCTAAAAAAAATACAAATATTGGAACATAGAACCTCCTCCTTTTTTTGAAGTCGGTTAAAAATACCGCTGACTTAGGAGCTGACAGTTATGTAATTTTGACACTACCGTACCGTACTAGTTATACTTGTAAAGCTTTGACCTTAATGTCATATTAAAACTAATGTGATATTATTTTTAAATTTTAAGTTTTAAGCTGACTTCAAAAGAAGGACTGTTTAATTGCTTCAAACCGAAATAAAAAATAAATTATTGTTCAGTGGTAAAATATAAATAAATTAAATTGAAACATACCTTTGATGTGTCGTAGAAAATGAAACAGGTCTCGCAACAAATTTTCCATCCACAAAAAAGTCCTTTTTTAGACTTTTGTAGAACACCGTATTACACGCTTGCGGCCAAGTTGTAAGCGTAAAAGCATCTATTGCACTCTTTCATTCGTGCTTATAATTATCGATTCGTTTCATCCAATCTATAGTTAAGTTATCCGTTAAAGACAACAGATGGCAACTTTCGAAGTAGTTCAACTATTCGGCAAAAGATGGCACCACCTAACATTACATTAGAACTAAAATGCTACCTAAATTCATTTTGTCAGGAGATAAATAAGACCTTAGCAGCAAAGATTTCTAAATCTCAAATACTCCTAATCCTAGAGTTTAATCAATATTATTAGAGAGATTTGTGAAATCCTTTTCGGCTTCATCCACAAAAAGTAAAACAGGCTATTAGGAATTTTCTCAAAAAAAAATTTCAGTGCTCCTCAACTTAAGAACGAAGAGCAAAATACCCAGAAAGAGGAAAGCGTCGAAAAGCAGTTGGACAAACTATAGTCGGACCACGCGTCGGGAGGGTGCCAATTGGTGCCTTTTCTATAGTCACAGTCATTTAGGCTATGTGAGGCTATGCTTATTTATGAGTCAGTACTTGAAGTTATTTTTTAATAATAGATAGATATAATATATACAATATTTTTTCGAATTATATACAACACACGCTTGTTATGATCACTGATCAGTCCATACGATAGAAGCGTGGGCTGAGGTACTGCGCCGGTTTGTTTGACGAGAGCGGAGTCGAAGTTGCCAGCATGTAGGGAGGCACGCGACGCCGCTCCGAGAACGGACTGCGCCGCGGGTAATGCCGCCGCTCAATCACCTGCCAACAAATACATTTTTTCCATCGCATTTTGTCAGAAAAGTTTGTATTCATCTTGCTTTCTCAATTAGCTTTCCGAATTGTATTGAAGCTAATACTTCAGTAAGCTAGTTTGAGAAAGTAAGAACTTTTCCGACAAAATACGAGCGCAAAATTTACAATACAACAATAGAAATACTCTTTATTGTACACCAGAAATAATAAGCGATACAGAAAACAGGTACACAGAGAAAATTACAAGGTAAGCAATAGGCGGCCTTATCGCTTAAGAGCGATCTCTTCCAGGCAACCTTTTTTACAGAAAGAAGGAAGGACTAGTTTACAGCAGGTGGTGCATTAACAGTAGATCAGAAAATGAAAAAGCAACAAAAACACATCTACACATACACATTATTGCACATATACTACACATCTAAAATAAAAATAGGAAACGGGATAAACAGTCACATATAAATAAACGAATAAATAAATAAACTAGGATAAAGCTAATTATTACATTTATTCACTACATCAAAGTTAAATTTCAATAAACTACCCACATCTGTAAATAAATAATACATAAACGTAATTACAAAAACCACGAGCGACGGCGCATAGATTAAATGCTCTGTGGTTATTTCGAAAAATCGGTAATTTGCGCTCTATGCCAAAGTTCAATTACAGATCATTGGGTCCCTGATTTAATGAGTCAGTCACTTAATACTTTTCCTTGAAGATTGTGTTTATTGTCAATCAACAGTATATAAGCTGCGTTTCCACCAGAGATATGCAAAGATGTGTTGCGAGATGTGTTTTTCACGAACTAATATTTCATTTACCTATCCTCGCACAGCATATCTCTACTAGAAGCAGCTGAGCGGAGTAAGACGAGGTAAATAAAGCGTTTCTATTTGTTCATGAAAAACACATTCCTCACAAGTCGCACACATCCTCGCACATCTCTAGTAGAAACGGAACCTTAGGTGACTATCCCGACCGCCGTCATGGCCAGGCCGTCGTTAGAATAACTGAATAAGAACTACTGTTGAGAGTAAAACTCTGAAGGCTGACACATACTTAAATAATCAGAGGCCGTATTGTCTGACGCGCTGACATTCACGATCGTATTCACCATCTCTTTCTACCCTCGTCTTATACCTTATGACAGAAAGTTGTGGTGAAAAACGATTGTGATTGCAAGGTTTTAGACAATAAGGCCTCAGGACTGCCTATCTAAAATTAATACCTAATAAGAATTCGTATTAAATAGTAATAAATCATTTACCTTGTCGAAAAATCTTGTAAGCTTAACCGAGTTACTTGTGCCAGGCCCTAGAGATCTGCAAAAAAATATCGCGCTTTTAAAAACGAAAACGTAGCTGTATAACATATTTATGTGTGTGCAACAGTAACTGTAGGTATGCCTCATCTGCACTGTCTCAGTAGGGGTAGTGATTTCGCTTCACGGTAATTTTAAATATAAATTACGGTAAAATTACAGGCGAGTTATAAACACCCTTGCAAAAAAAACGGGCACCTATGGTTTTTGTATTTTATCTGCATGAAAACTTACTTTCTAAGCTTCAATGCCCAAAAATCTGAAAAACCATAGGTGCCCGTTTTTTTTCGAGGGGGTTTACTTTAAATTTAGATTTGTATTAAAGTCCGCGCACGCAAATTTTGAATAAAACAGATATACTTGCACATAAATACGAACTTAAATACAGTGTAGGTTATAGGATACAGCTAAGAATAGCCTCAATAAGCTAAATTGCAAAATGCAAAATGGCGAACCTGGCTTGGTGACAATTCACAAATATTTCATCAGCGCCGCACTGCTCTGCTATGCTGCTAGCCAGTCTCCTGTATTGGTTTTTCCTCTGTTTTTCCTCTGCCAAATCAAACTTGGTTCCAATTACCAAAATAGGAATCTGGAAAGACAATAAAATAAAATGTTATTGTAATTAATTCATTGAATCAGGTGTTACTTTGCAGATAGTCATTCATTATCAATGAACTACAAACAATAAGGGTTTTTGAAAATACAAACTGAAATATAGATGCACAGAAATGCCAGAAAAATAAGACCAGCACTGGGAATCGAACGCAGGTCCACGTCATTCCGTGCCGCGTGCTATACCGCTACACCACTGCTGGACAACGGTACAGACACGAATTTCTCCTATGCACCACATATCTCAGCTTGTTTGTTTCATAGCCACTTAAGCAGTAACGCTAGCGACATCTATACCGTAGCCCTCATCGAGAAACTTTCGGCAATCATTTCATTTCATTTTGGCATTTATTTTCAATTTAGGTTCTATGGGTGACCGTAAAAGTAAAAATTTGGAATTGAAATAAAAAATACAAAAAGATTCCAAAAAACCAATCTTAATGAGGGTTTTCACAGAGGCGAAATATTGCTAAATAGCGTTAGTATAGTGAGGTCCGTTTGACGTTTGGCGTTTGCTTGTATTGGTTAAATAACTAAATGGGCCAATCGCAAGCAAACGTCAAACGGACCTCACGATAATAACGCCATCTAGCGATATTTCGCCTCTGTGAAAACCCTCATTGTTAAAAGCAATTACTTTGCTCACTCGCCCGCCCGCGACCTTATGATAGCTATGTATGTTTTGTACTGTCTTCTATGTTTTGTGATGTCCCTATGTTTTGTGTATATTTATTCCAGGTACGCAACAAACTCGCTTCGACAATCCCCGTTTAGAAATCCTATTCAACCGGTCTGACACAATATACACTTTGCTGCTGTCAGGTGTTATTGGCAGTAATGGACGCTATCCAAAAGCGACCGATTGCCACTAAGCAAAAAAGTTGAAGTAGTAGCTATGTAACCATCTAGTAGCATGGTGAATGGTTGTAATGCTCTGTGGATGAACTCTGGTTGAGTTCGAAACGTGTCAGTGTTATGTGGCGGAGGATATCGTGGTTTTAGAATGATTTTTATGTGTTCTTACAGTGTGGAGGCGGACGAGCTGCATGAGCACACACATTTATTTTTTACGTGTCTATCATGAGGTTGCAGGTGAGCGAAGTAATTGTTTATAGTTCATTGAAATAGTTAATTTAACGAAATTAATATAATATTCTAAGTAAATAATTGCTTTAGAACCATAGCACAATAATAATAAGAGAATTATTAAACCTCACCTGTGTCGAGCCAAGAAACTGTTCCGGATCAACATCTACATGTTGAAGTGCAGGGTTGTCTGAATTCAATATCTCAGAAAGCCACTTTTGTAAATTAACTTGACTCTTTCTGTTTGTCAAGTCATGTACTAGAATAATTCCTGAAATTATAGAAACCATCAAATCAAATAAATGTATAAAAGAAATGAATACAACAAACTGCAGTGAAAATAAAAAATTGACAAAGTAAATCCCATCAAAAATGTTCACATGGAAATACCATTTTTGGTTTGACATTAGCCTACTAAATTTTTAACCTACCATGTGTGGGTTGATAGAACACGTTCCTGGTATTCCTGTGTCCGTTTGAACCTCCAACATCCCAAAACTCAACAAAGAATGTATTTTGTGCTTCTGTCCCTTCCTTGTACTGGTGAAGTTTGACCTCAACTGAACAGCCCACTGTCCAGCCCGGAGACAAAAGGGGTTTGTTGTGAGCTATCAAGTATGTTAGCGATGTCTTACCAACACCTACAATAAAAAAACAAATTTGCTACAGAAATGTTGTTTAACTAAATTAAATAACATAGAAAACAATACTCTGTTCCTTATCTTTATTATTCGTAATTCAGGCTGGCAAACAAAATAGTAACATTTTAACACAAACAAGGAAGCTTTGATTAACATTAACATATATAACACATACATAACATACCTACATAATGCTTGTGCTGTGTACAAGTAACAAAATAATAAGCCTATTTTTTTATAGACTGAATTTCTCACTGCATATTTTAAGAAATGTTTCATGAGTGGTATCACTGAGAAATGTCAGAATTTAGCTGACTAAAAATTTAATTAGTAGTAAGTTTTTTAAGTTAATAAAATAAAAGAAAAAAAGAAATAAGGAATTAGTCCGTCACTGTACATGTATCTCAAAGTTACAAATACATTTGACAAACTTTTCAAATGTATTTGTGTCTTTTCTTTTTGTAAAATAAAGAGTTTACAGACATATATAAAGTAAAAGATAAAGAAAGTGCATTTTAACATGACATATTAAAAATTATGATTATTTATGATGTATCTAATTTGTTAGTGCCTCAGTTGAATATCAATTATTTAAATTTAAAGGTCGAAGTTAGGTGCAAACAACTGAATATAACTTAAGATTGGCGCCAAGTGAAGTTCACGTTGTTGTGTTGCCTAACTGCAAAGATGTCACTCACGTTAAACTCTACAAAAAGCAAGTAGGAAGGCCATGAGATTGATGTTTATTTTTGTGTGCAACGAATATACGAAAGAAAGTGGTGTTATTTGGTGAACGAATAATTGTTAGAATGTGATTTACCGGAATCGCCAAGAACAACGACTTTTACTTTCTCAATTGCAGCCATTTCGAGATAAAGCAGTAAGTTCTCATTATTTTGACCACTTGTGACGTTTAGAATGTGCACAACATGCATACCAACATTACATTTGACAGGAGAGACGAAAAAGTTGCCACAATGCTTTTTTGAGTCGATACTTTAGCAATCGTTTAATTGCAAATTATCAAGTCGTTACGCTGTTTAAATGGATTTAATTGTGTAATTGAAATTGTATTTTGTATTACGTACGAGCTTGTAGGTGATTTTCACTGTTGAATGCAACTTTTAATTTTATAACCTAATAATAAATTTGGTCATGACGATTATTCACTTACGATTATATTCGTCAACTCGTTTTTCTCGTGGAAACTGAAAATTTTAATGTCAACATTGTCCATTCAACTGTCAAATTCAAATTAGTCACGCTCGCTGACGTCCGTTGCTAGCTCCGGTCTTGCTTTGTGGCTAGCTTGGTTGTAATGAAGAACGAAACAACTGAAATCAATAATAATGCGTCCGCCATTGTATAGTCAGTGTCATGTTTTTTCAGTAGTGTAAAGTTAAAGTTATTGAATAAAATGCATCGATCCGGCATTACATACATCGAATTACTTGCTGTCCAATAGTCGCAATGGATATGTATTCCCAAGTGATAACACTGATAATCGTGATCCTTTATTTAAAGTCCGTGCATCCTTATTGTGGGCCATACAATGGCCAAATATGCAAAAGCTATTCAACTGGATACGTGTGGTACAACCATACGGGCGGACTGGAAAATGAGAAAATCACGACAGGCCTCTGGAAGGAAATGATATCAACTCTCAAGGAGCCGTGTCGAAGCAAAGCTGAGAAATTAATTTGTGCATACGCTTTCCCGAAATGCATTGATAAAGATGGAGTTGGGTATTTTGGATTACCTCTTTGTTATGAAGATTGCATGGCTGTTAAAATGCAATTTTGTTACAATGATTGGATCGTTTTTGAAGAGCAGAAACGCAGAGGAGTGTATTTAGAATCTAGAGGTCATTTTCGATTTCCTGACTGTGAGAAGCTCCCTCGTTTTTCAGGCAAGGGTTCTCAAGTGACATGTCATAATGTAGGCATCACAGATATGGACTACAACGAAGTGACTACTAGCTGTGTGAAAGGCAATGGACGGTATTATCAGGGCACCATGAATGTCACTGAGAGTGGCCGAGCTTGTCAAGCATGGGAATCTCAGTCCCCACATCAACACACTAGACCTCCATTGGTGTTCCCTGAAGTGCAGAACTCCACAAACTATTGCCGGAATGCGGGTGGGGAGGAACGTCAACCCTGGTGCTACACCATGGATCCACAAGTGCGGTGGGAGCTCTGTGACATACCACTATGTGCCAATTCAAGCCTAGATGAAGACAATATTGTTGGACCAAATATAGAAATGGAAAACTATTTTACACCCACTTTTGTGTTACTGTTATCTGTTGGTGGCCTCGGGTGCATTTTAGGAATTGCATCAATTGCTCTCCTGTGTCACTATTTTTTGAAAAACCATTCAAAAAGTAACATGCCTAATCGCAGAACTGGCCAGAATATGGATATTGATCTCGATAAACTACCCAGTAATCTAGCTTATCACACCACTGGAGCCCAGCTAAATCCAAAACTGGAAAAATTGGAGTTTCCAAGGAATAACATAATTTATATTCGAGATTTGGGACAGGGTGCGTTTGGTCGCGTGTTCCAAGCTAGAGCCCCAGGGCTGGTCCCAGAGGAAGAGTTTACTCTTGTTGCTGTCAAAATGCTGAAAGATGAAGCTTCTCATGATTTACAACTAGATTTCGAAAGAGAGGCCTGTTTACTGGCAGACTTTGATCACCCAAACATTGTGAAGCTGCTGGGTGTGTGTGCTATTGGCCGTCCCATGTGCCTACTGTTTGAATTTATGGGGAAAGGTGATTTAAATGAATATTTAAGGGCCTGCAGTACAGCAGCCAACTACCCACCAGTATCTGAATTCAGAGAGGATTTGAGATTGCTTGCCACGCCCCTGGGTCACTTAGACTTGCTACACATTGCAAGGCAGATTGCCTCTGGCATGGTCTACCTTTCTGATCGAAAATTTGTTCATCGTGATTTAGCAACCAGAAACTGTTTGATAAATGATGATATGGTGGTAAAAATTGCAGATTTTGGTCTGTCACATAAAATTTATTTACAAGACTATTATAAGGGAGATGAGCATGACGCCATCCCCGTGAGATGGATGCCTTTAGAAAGCATATTGTACAATAAGTATACATTGGAGTCTGATGTGTGGGCATATGGAGTATGTCTATGGGAGATATTCTCATTTGCCTTGCAGCCCTATTTTGGTATGACACATGAAGAAGTAGTTAGGTTTCTAAAAGATGGAAATGTCCTGGCCTGCCCTGACAACACTCCTCGCTGTGTGTACGACCTAATGAAGCAGTGCTGGAACAGCCACCCCAGTGACCGCCCCAACTTCCGACTTATCTACCAAACATTAGACAACATACAAATGATTCTTGAACGAACTCACTCTGACTAAATTCCAGTGCTTCAAAGATATCAATTTTAATTATAAGGACTGAGTTTGTAATTTGATTATGTATGTACCAATCTAATGTTATGTAAAGGACATTCTTGCCCCTAGATGTAAATAAGTTAGCTTAGCGCTCATATTTTATGTACTTTGTCATTATTAAGTAATTTTTAATTAGTTAAGCAAATATTTATTGTTTATGTCAATTTCTATTTTAAGTAGTAATTGTGATTATGGTCCTTTAAAACACTTAAATATTGATCATATTTACTTAAATTGGAATCTTGGCAGTATATTTGTAAATTGACCTATGAACATACTGACATTTTTTAAAGTTTTCTGGAGGAATTCTCATTAATTATCACGTAATTATTGAATCTAAGTAGATTAAAATATTACTACCTATCTACCTCCTAAGAAATTCTCGAGCTAATATTTTTGTAGGCAGCCATTTTGTAAATTTAATTTTGTATGTTTAAATTATTACTTTTCCTTAGTATTTGTTTAGGGGTAAAAGTAATGCCATAGAAAATATTGTCATTGGCCATCCAAACTCCAAAGTACTGAAGGATAGCACAAGTGTGTGAACTTTATGAATTTAAAATACATCCATTATCAATTAGATATTTTTACAATATTAAGTGACAATGCAATACAGTAATTATTGGTTAACTGTATTTAAAAGATATCACTGCCAAAATAATCTAAGACTTGTCTCTTGTACAAATATACTTTAAGGTTGAAATTTGCAGCTAACAATGGTGTTTTGGATTGTTTTTATGATTCAATGTTGTTAGTTATGTATGTACTTACAGTATTTACTTTGTGTTCTGTATACACTTTACAATACTATTATTTTTAAATTATTTTAGAATAATTTCGTTGTTACAATGGAATAAATGTAATTTGAAAAATCTTTGTTTATTAATACTTCACTAACTAGTACTTACAGTCAACGTCATAAATAAGTGATCATTTTTGTACCTTGTTGCTTTCAGTTGTTCATTATATGTTTTCGTATGGCTTTTCAAACATTACGTTAAAATGACAAGGCACAAAAGTGATCTCTTATTTATTTATGACATTGACTGTACCACTACCAGCTAAGTAACTTGCCGAACAAAATAACACGCTCTGTATAATTCTATATTTTCTGACAATGTGCTTCAAGAATAAAATAGGATCTTTTTTTCACAAGGTGTGCTGCCACTTAACAAGCAGTCCCAACAGCCCGCCACAGGCCACTATACGGTACTTGTAAGTACTCAGCTCTTTGAATATCAGAATCACTAAACACTACTTGAATGCCTGTTATCTTGTAATGTTTACCATGGAAGGCATGGATTCGACAACAATTTTAAATACCTACCTGCGTACTGGCCTTAAAGAAGTTTTTAACAAAAACGAACATCGAATTTTAATGAAATATATTAAATACTCCTAGTCTAAAAGCAATCATTCGCTCTATAAAAAAATATATACGAAGTTTACGAGTATGAGAAGTGAAAAATATAATTTCGATGACAAAATTGTAAGGTAGTTGAGAAATGAAATTGGTTCGACTGTAAGTAGGCATGAAGGACAAGGAGGCGGGCCCGAGTTGCCGTGCGCGACAGGCAGTCTCCATTGGGCGTGACCACCATGAAAGATGTTCCAGGATTTTCGCATAAAAAGTGGCAGGGCCACCTCGAGAAAGATTTCAGAAGAATAGGTTTATGATGTTCTAATTTCAGCAATGACGGAAGAACGGCTCGTAACGGAGGTGCCCAGCAGCCTGAAACAGTTGGCGCGCCTCGTGGTCAGAGGCTTCTACACCATCGAGGACTCCCTCATCGTCGACATGCTGGTCAGGAATCCTTGTAAGTGAAATCTTGAAATAGTACCTACCTACTTAAGGTAAGAATATCTTCTCATTAATTAAGTACTTAGATCACTATTATTCTCGGAAACTTTTGCTTCCCGAATTTTGTACCTATATCCCGTTAGAAATTATTTCGTTGGCCCAGTATCATAGACACATGGAAAAAACCGGAAAAGATGCTATAGTCAGTGATCGAACCCGGATCTTCATCATTATGTGATGCGTACCTGTAACAAGCATACACACCAACTATAGCGTTTTTCCATCTTAACTACCTATCATACGACCTACTTATCTCCCTACCTAACTTGCAGACTTTGTTAATGTTACTACTTTATTAGTGTGATAGTTAAATGTGTACAATTAAGAATAATGAACCCGAAATGTAGATTATCGTGAATCTACGGTATATTAAGGTTTTTTCTTCTTCTCCGGTTGTTAAACTAAGATTATGTTATTTTTCAGGTATGAAAGAAGATGACATCTGCGAGCTCTTAAAATTTGAGAGAAAAATGTTAAGAGCTCGGATAGCGACACTGAAAAACGACAAGTTCATCCAAGTTAGACTGAAAATGGAAACAGGTAACAAACGTAATATAACTAGGTAGTATAGGTACTTTTATAAACAAGTTTTAAAGAAATTCCACAAAATAAATAAATTTAATAATTGTTATTGTTACGAGTATCTACTTATAATGTTAAATCGTTCATGGCTTAGGCATGTAAATAATAAATCATCATCATACACCGAAAGATTGAAATGAAATTAATAAAACTACATCAACCGGTTTCCCACTATTCTCGTGATGTTGTCAGCCCATCTATTTCGTATTTTATACGGAATCTTCCAAGTTTAGGTATATTTTATTCCTTACGCTGCTATTTACTCATAAACTACTAATAATTCTCGAGCAAACTTAGCCGTTTTAGTTTTCCTTAGAAGTTTGATATACTGACTACCATCCTGAATTTTTTCAAATTTTTCCACCCACCGGTTTAGATTTTAGAGGGGGGACGCTCGATTTTAATGAAAATTTGCACTTTAAAGTTGAATATTTTGCAAACAAATTACTAAATCGAAAAATCGTTTTAGCAAACCCCTAATGGTTTTAAAATACCTATCCAACGATACCCCACATTATAGGGTTGGATGAGAAAAAAAAATCACCGCCACTTTACGTCTATGGGAGGTACCCTAAAAAAAATTGTTTTAGAATTTTTAATTGTACTGTTTTGTCGGCATAGTTTACCTATATATCCGTGCAAAATTGCAGTTTTCTAGCATTGATAGCCCCTGAGCAAAGCCGCGGACGGACAGACAGAGAGACAGACAGACATGGCGAAACTATAAGGGTTCCGTTTTTGCCATTTTGTCTCCGGAACCCTAAAAAGGGCAAACAATCTTCAAACCCATTTCGCGCAACCGGTGGAAACACAGCCTTAATGCTGTACAACCAAAATTAATTTCCAGGGTTGGACGGGAAAGCACAAAAGGTCAACTATTACTTTATAAACTACAAGACTTTCGTGAACGTGGTGAAATACAAACTAGATCTGATGCGGAAACGGATGGAGACTGAGGAACGCGACGCGACCAGCCGCGCGAGCTTCAAGTGCCCGTCGTGTGGGAAAACGTTCACAGATCTCGAGGTAAGCTCCGCATTCCCGGAGCGATACAACTTAGGGATCTTCAAAAACCGGCCAAGAGCGTGTCGGACACGCCTGAAATAGGGTTCCGTAGCCACTACGAAAAACTTTAGTATTTTTTTCGAAGGATTTCGTAATTTATACGGAGTCTTCCAAGTTTAGGTATATTTTATACCTTAGGCTGCTATTTACTCTTAAACTACTAATAATTCTCAAGAAAACTTAACCGTTATAGTTTTCCTTGTAAGTTTGATATACTTGCTACCATCCTGAATTTTTTCAAATTTTTCCTCCCACCGGTTTAGATTTTAGAGGGGGGGGGACACTCGGTTTTAATGGAAATTTGCGCTTTAAAGTTGAATATTTTGCAAACGAATCACTAAATCGAAACATTGCTGTAGCAACCCCGTGATGATTTTAAAAGACCTACCCAACGATACCCCACACTACAAGGTTGGATGAGAAAAAAAATCACCCCCACTACGTCTATGGGAGGCAGGTACTCTAAAAAAATGTTTATTGGATTTTTTATTGTACTTACTGTTTTGTCGGCATAGTTTACTTATATATTCGTGCAAAATTACAGCTTTCTAACATTGCTAGTCTCCGAGCAAAACCGCGGACGGACAGACAGACAGACATGGCTAAACTATAAGGGTTCCGTTTTTGCATTTTGGCTACGGAACCCTAAAAACGTTCATGCAGTTCCTCCAACTCCACACTGTAAGAACACACATAAATCACACAAACCCATTTATCACCACCACCATACTGCACTGATGCGTTTCGAACTTAACCAGAGCTCATCTTCAGAGCGACACAACCATACACCATGCTATCAAATGCTAGATACACGTTATGTTTGACAGATGTTAGATGTGTGTGTTGTTGTTGGGTCTAACATCTAGTAGCATGGTTTACGGTTGTGTTGTGTTGCTTTGAAGATGAGCTCTGGTTGAGTTCGAAACGCGTCAGTGTAGTGTGGTGGTGGTGATAGATATATGTTTGTTTGATTTGTGTGTGTTCTTACAATGTGAAGGTGGAGGAACTGCATGAACACGCATATATTGCATAAACGTATTACGTAGCAAAAAAAAAGCCGTGGTGGCAGAATGGTTTGACCTATCGCCTCTCAAGCAGAGGGTCGTGGGTTCAAACCCCGGCTCGCACATCTGAGTTTTTCGAAATTCATGTGCGTAATTACATTCGAAATTAACCACGAGCTTTGCGGTGAAGGAAAACATCGTGAGGAAACCTGCACAAACCTGCGAAGCAATTCAATGGTGCGTGTGAAGTTCCCAATCCGCACTGGGCCCGCGTGGGAACTATGGCCCAAGCCCTCTTGTTCTGAGAGGAGGCCTGTGCCCAGCAGTGGGACGTATATAGGCTGGGATGATGATGATGATGATGATGATGATTACGTAGCTAACATAAGGTCGCGGGTGTGGAAAGAAATTCTTTTTCATCTCTCCTATTCGGAAAGTTTAATTTTCATGTGTAGATAGCCGGGTGGAAAATTGCGTTTTCTCCTCTAGGGTGGAAAGTTTTTTTTTTTTAATTTTTAGACTAGCCACGACATCTAAGATAATTGAGTTACGTCAATGACATTTATTTTTCACGTTTCGGCATGGCCATCTAGATGCACGTCGCGACCAACTCGATTGGTCAGTCGAAAAGGTACCGTTGGGTTGGATAGGTATAAGCAAATTCAATTTATTATTATTCTCGTTTTTTTGCAGTATTTTAGTTTCCTCACAGTCGAAATGAAAAGCAGAGTGTAAAACTCGAGCATTAAACCCATTTTCCCCTCGACGTGTCTATCCACCCTCGCCGTACCGGCTCGGGTGGCTATATGAACGTCTCGGGTAAAATGGCTCGTTTTATGCTCTTGTTGTACAATCTATTAGTTCATTAGTACCACTGAACCTTAATTATCTTGCACTGTCAGTAACAAAGTGATAACATTCCAGGCAGATCAGCTATACGACATGATGACGCAGGAGTTCCGATGCACATTCTGCAGCCAAGTCGTAGAGGAAGACCAATCGGCGCTACCCAAGAAGGATTCCAGGTTGCTGCTCGCTAAATACAACGAGCAACTCGAGCCGCTCTATATCCTGCTGCGAGAAGTCGAGGGCATCAAGCTCGCTCCGGAGATACTGGAGCCAGAACCTGTGGATATTAATACTATTAGAGGGTTTGTATATTTGTAGATAACTTTGGTGTTGCAGATATATATGGGCGGTGGTGATCTCTTACCATCAGGAGACCCACCCAGTAGTATAAAAAAAAAATAACTGGATAGTTACTTAACTTCAGTACCTAAAACTTAACTGGAACTAAAAACGCTTCATCATCATCATCAGCCTACAGCCAGTCTGCTGCTGGACATCAGGCCTCTACCATGGTGCGCCACAACACTGTCTTTTGGTAGCCGTCCGTAGCTGGGTGATTCTTAGCACCCCCCGCCCTATAACCAGGAATAGTAGAGCTGCTGAGAACTGGGGGCCGGGTAAAGGTTGTGCTGCCATAAAATGTTTTGCCCATAATCACATAATCACCACGCGGGGCAGGCGTGTTGATGATCGCAGAACTAGGCTACTTGCACTAGCAACGCTGCTGCCTGGTTGCTGGCCTGTTTAATTTTGGACATTTTCGGACGTCCTGCACTTCTACTAGATAACCTAGAAACTGTAACAGAATCTTCTATCATGTCAACAAAAATGTACCCACGAAAACTAAACCTTCGAATAATGGGCGTGAAATATTCACCCTGTTTATAATGTTGTCGAGAACGACAATAAAGAAAACGTCTTCTTGATGGTATTAGACGTATAATTTCCTCACAATTAAGGTTATTGGGTTCACAGGGACCAGGTTATACATAAACACCCTAAAAATATCGTTTCGCGAATGCGCTCGCGTGCGGCTCGTTGAGTTGGCGGCCGCGAGCGAGAGGGCTTGTAGGCTACGTTCGGAAGTACTCTTAAATAAGGTTCGTGCTGCAATGTTTATTAGAGTTGCGCCCGCTCGGTCTTTAAAGGGAGCGCTCCGATATCGGTCAATCGGTCAAATGAACTAGTTCGGTCTTTTAGTTCCTTTAGCTCCTTTAGTTCCTTTAGCTCCGAGGAGCGGCTCCGACCGAAACAATGTTTAAGATCGGGGAGCGAGTTCATTTAGCTCCGCTCTTTATTCGTTTCCTCGTTCAAGCATCTATCGTTCACTCACTCCCGCTCCCAATGCTCGCTCCTATACCGTTTTAGCTCCGACTCCGACCGATCGAAACAAAGGAGCGCGGACCGGGAGCGGGACCGAGACCGATTAAGATCGTTTACGAGGAACTAGTTCTTTTCGGTCCGCGATGGGAATTCATTCTTTTTAGTTCTTAGTTCAGGACCGACTCAAGCCTAATGTTTATTCGTATCGCAGACTGAATACAAAGCAGAACGCCCAGCGTCCGCCCGGCGAGCAGTGGTCGGGCGAGGCCACGCGCAGCCAGGGCTTGGCCGTGGAGGAGACCCGCGTCGACATCACCATCGGGGAGGGCGACGCGGCCGCCGCCGGCCAGGCGCGCAAGGAGCGCCCCGTCTGGATGGTCGAGAGCACTATCGTCACTAACGAACAGGTATATAAGTTACTACTAGGCGCCCCTGAGTTCGTACGGGTAGGTATATAAACCTCCTTGCAATAAAGTAGGGCACCTATGGTTTTTCAGATTTTTAGGCATTGAAGCTTAAAAAGTAAGCTGTCATGCACATAAAATACAAAAAACATAGGTGCCCGTTTTTTTTTTTGCAAGGGGGTTTATATTATCAAACCGAAATCAGAATATATTTCAAAAGTACATTGTTAGCAGAACAATAGTTAGGTATATTGTATACATTTTCTTTAACAAACCTTCTGATAATTACAAACACTGCAAAAAGGAATTAATTAACCAAGTAGATATAGGTAAGTACTTAGCAATTTTAAAGTGATGCGCCGACATACGTTTCATTATTTTTTATTTATTTAGGTATATACACTTGTAGGTATATCGTGTATCAAATTGGTAGTATGACGCGATATTATATATAAACGGATCTGTAACAGTTGTCACGTCACCACGTGCGATGTTTTGAAGAAAAAAATATAATAATCAGTAAGTAGTCCAGGACTTCCCAACCAAGGGGGCGTAATAGGCACGTTTACATTTCCGAAAAAAAAATCTAGGAACTTAATATAATATTTTTTGGTTCGGGGAGACACGACGGAATAAAGGTTGGGAAAACTTGATCATCATCATCATCATCATGTCAGCCGAAAGACGTCCACTGCTGGACATAGGCCTCCCCCAAGGCTCTCCACTCAGACCGGTCTTGTGCTTTTCGCATCCACCGCGGTCCCGCGATCTTAGCCAGGTCGTCGCTCCATCTTGTTGGAGGCCTACCGACAGCTCGTCTCCCGGTCCGCGGACGCCATTCGAGAACCTTCTGACCCCATCGGCCATCAGTCTTGCGTGCAATGTGCCCCGCCCACTGCCACTTCAGTTTCGAAAACTTGATGTAATGAGACAAACTTTTATCTCAAAATTTTTCAGAGCGATAGTGTCCACTCAACGGAGGCTGCCCTCGAGAAAGCGGCCAGCAACGCGACCACTACCAAAACCACCGGCAAAGAGAAGAACGATGACATTATGTCCGTTCTTCTTGCGCACGAGAAACAAAACACAGGTCCGTATTTAGAAGGGCAAACTGGATTTACCGTGAAATTCTATTTTCGTTTGTATCGAGTATTCTCACGGTTAAAATTTAAAAAAAAAGTACGACAGATCGCTTGTGCGGCTGCGTGGCGCATATTTCCGCTGCCTAGCGTCAGGTAGCGTCGCTGTACTGTTTCTACACGCACTAAATATAAATGCCAAAGCAATTTACTACAGTCAGCCAATTGATACAGTCAGCGTCATACAATACGTAGCAGTCAAGATCACCAAATACTTGGAAACATCCAAATAGTCATTAACATTGACCCAATCAAAGTGATCAAATTGCTCTGTCCACTCATCGTGTACAAATGTGCCAGAGCATGCATATCGCCAAACACTTGGTAACATTCAAGCCGACATAAGTATCGTATTTTCCACACCACCACTTACCAGTTCCAAAATAGCGTAGCAGCCAAAATATCCAAAAGTAGGTATACACACTAGAAAACTTTGGCTAGACCGTTCAAGAGCAATCAGCGTAGTGATATTTTTTAACAAAATCTTACTTATATACTTACAGGAAATAATGCTGCTAACACTCTGAAGGGAACAGAACCCGACAGTTCGGATTCCAGCGACGAAGAATCTAAGGATCCTTTCAAACTCAAGAACGAGATGGCTGCTGTCGGTAAGTTTGGTAATCTTTATATTTTTACTGGTAAAGAGCCAAATAAATTTCTGTAGTTTGAGAGGAGCCGTATTAGCCCAGTGGTTTGGCTAAAGTACACGTCATTATCTCACAGGCGGCGCTGTTTGCTTCCCATCAGTCGACCCTCAGGCTCGTTTACCCCCTCTTATATAAAAACAAACATCTCATCTCCAGCTTATACACATGCCAATGCTGGAAATAGCCTGTACTTCCCACGAGAGCCCAGTACGAATGTATTTTTTGCATAAATGAATCTAAAATAAAATGTACCCACCTACAGAGCTGGGATTTCCCAATCAAGATTTATTTCCCAAAAACTCAGATACAAGCCTAAGCTCAAACCCACGCGACCTTCGGCTTGTGACGCATTCAGTAAATATAGGCCAAACCATTAAACCAGTCTTCACTAAGTGAAGCGAAGTCATGATTTTGTTCGATACAGGACTCAAAATCGCACCGAAAATGTATGCCGCGCGAGGGCTCTAGTGGAGACCCGGCTTTAGGCTACCCCGACTTCGATGCATTTGGGTCAAACAACTTTTTAGTGTTGTTATTCTGTTCCGTAATTCAGGAGATATCAGTGACACACTTTGTTAGAAAAATGTTTGCAATTTTGCATGCTTAGAAGATGAGATGAGCCATGAAGGAATTCTTAAAACTGTCGTAATTCCTAAGTTCTAGTGTATTTATATCCTCAATAAGTAACTCAGGAGACTTTGCCATGTTAATAAGCTACCCTAAATAGTTGATTGACCCAATAGGGATGACCCAATTTTTGACAACGTATAATAAATCGAAAACCATTTGGAGAAATCGTGCCAACTCCGGCTCAAATATCTTGTTGATATTCCAGATGAGATGGAGAGCGAAGATTCGGAGAGCGACGACAACGCGCCCACCGTGCTCGTGAACGGGAAAGCGGTGCCGATAACCAGCGTGGACGATGACGTCATCGCGCAGATGTCTCCCTCCGAAAAGGAGACCTACATACAAGTGTATCAAGAGTATTACAGCCATATTTACGATTAATAAGTGAATAAATGATCGTTTATGTACGTACACTGGTCTTAGTTCATTCCTACAAATCGTCAGTACTTTAAAAAAGCTCGTACTTACCTTCCCGTAAATCAAGAATTTTTCTGAGTTAAGTTTATAAGTTAAGTTTTAAGAGTTAATTTTGTTTTTCAGAGATTGTAATGGTCCCTTTTTTTAGTTTTTCGTAAATAATTAGTTAACGCTGGCCCACAGCCACTCTACAAAGTGTCTAGCGATGAAGGATGTGATTTTTCTAATATAATTTCGAGCAGATTTATACTATGACGAAAGTTAAGTTGAAATTTTGCAATATTTGGTACGTAATATTTCCAAAAGCGCTCAATATGTAAAATTTTACAGTTGGGGATCGTTCATCGTTCTTACCTGTGTTAGCACCATATTAATAAAAAATCTTTCAGCCTTTATACTATGACGAAAGTCTGGCTCGACTGGAATCTGGCTCTACAGGTATTACCATCGCGCTCCTAGAGCATCATGCAGGTGGTAGGACCTTGTGCAAGGTCCACCCGGATTGCAACCACCATCTTGCTCGCTAATCCTGCCGTGAAGCAGCAGTGCTTACACTGTTGTGTTTCGGCGCGGAGAGTAAGACAGCCGGTGAAATTACTGGCACTTGAGGTATTCCAACTTAGGCCACTAGGTTGGCAACGCATCTGCAATACCCAGGGGTAGTGTTGCAGATGTTTATGGGCGGTAGTGATCTCTTACCACCAGGAGACCCACTTGCTCGTTTTCCTTCCAGTCGAATAAAAAAAAACAAAGTATATCAACAAAACAATCCACTATTATAATTCAGACCTCCATAATATACGCTTGATCTTGGAGTGCGATATGTGAAAGTTTGTGAGTGTGTGCGTACGTGTATACCTTTATATCTGTTCGTTACTCTTTCAAGCTTCACTGGACAGATTCTGATAAAATTTAGTTGGTAATATGGATATTTAGAGTAATACTTTAATTTCACCCGTTATATATCTATGACATAGGCGTCGAGGTCAAAAATAAAAGTCCATATAGCAGTCAACGCTTTTTTGAGAAAAACATATTAACAAAAATAAATTATTACATAAAAACACGTCTACTTCGTAAGTACACTTGGTGTTGTCTAAAAGGGAAAAACACGAATGTCTGTTTATAATAATAACAATACATTCATTTATTTCGGGCTAACTTACTTTTACTTTTTAATACTGAGCTGACTGACTTTACATTGAGACAGATACAAAATAAATAGAGAAATATTAATCCAAGAAGTAAGAAGGCACAAGACATACATTATTAAATTAAATGACTAAATTTAGTAATTTTATCAAAATGTCTTACGAAAGTTTAAGTAATATTAGTAGATTGAAAGTTCAGAAGATCAGATTGGGCTAAAACAAAAGTTCGCTAATTTCTATAGTATCTATTTTATTAAGCTATCTAGATGTGGTAAGTTAGGATATACCAATTTAATATCCAAGTCTCGTTTGACACTGTGAAACAAGTTCCATTGTCTGACCTTTTCGTTTTTTATGGCAGCTATTTCTTGTAGTCGTTTCTTGTTGAACTTGTTCCAAAGTCTTACTTGTGCAAATGAACCTTTAAGGTTTTGACAGTCTAAGCCCGTGACGCTTTCAAATAAGCCTCATAAATACGCAATAATTATTTCACCAAATAAATAACCGAATGAGTTTATTAATCTCGTGACTATCCGCGCCGAGCATGGTACAAATTGTACTCATTTCATCACGCGGTCCAATTCGTTCTAAAACAATCCTACAATTTCATAAGCAGGCTAATAAAAACTAGAAATATTACTTTGCGGTGCGAAAGTCCGCAACATTGAACTAAAAACAATCACCTAGCGATTCCGCAACCACACTAACAAAAGAACAAACACTTGGTTCACCCACGACCTTCAAGGTCCTTTAAGGTCGCGGATGAGCAAAATAATTGTTTTCATCTCTCTTGTTCGGAAAGTTTAATTTTCATGGGTAGATAGCCGGGTGGAAAATTGCGTTTTCTCCTCTAGGGTGGAAAGTATTTTTTCACCTCACTAGCTCGAAAATGCTTTCTTTATCCTTCGAAATCTGCGTGGAAAGTAGCTTTTTATCCTCTAGGCTGGAAAGAGTTTTTGAAATTCGAACGTTAGCGTGAACGGCTGCTCCCTTGAAAATACATCGACCGCTTACTTTCACAACCTCGTATCTGGCCACGAAAATTGAGTGTTTATTTGTTGTATACAACTCGAGTAGATACGAGGTTGAGGAAGAAAGCGTTGAATATTGACGTGTTCACTAAGAAAGTTCGTCATACATTTGTTGAAGTACCTACCTAATATTAAAATCTGTTATTTTATTCTTATTACTAAACATTTATTTTGCAATTTTACTTTTAATTTTTAGTACACCTCGATACTTTTGCCATGCAATCCTTTTCAAAATAGTAATTGTATGTACGTACCCACTGTTATATCGATTTGGATTATATATAAGTGGATAATAAAACCGACTTATTAAAAACTACTTGCACAGTTTTTCTTCCATTTGCCATTTTCTCACTGTAGTGAGGTGAAAAATTGTGTGTTTCGCTCGGCTGTAAAGTTGTTTAGCGTCTCGTGCCTTTGAAACCCTCGACTGCGCTCAGGATTCTTCATTTGAACCACTCGCTTCGCTCGTGGTTCAATCCTAGAATCCCTCGCTTGCTCGGGTTTCAATATATGCACTCGCGCCAAACAGCCACTTTCCAGCCTTGCATAACAAATAACTATTTTTTTCTGCTAGCCACGACTTCCAAGATAATTGAGTTATGACATTTTTTTTCACGTTTCGGCATGGCCATCTAGATGCACTACGTGACCAACTCGATTTTTTTTTATAGTCGGCCGTGGCAAGTGGCCAGTCGAAAAGGTACCGTTGGAGGTTCGATAGGTATAAGTAAATTCAATTTATTATTATTCTCGTTTTTTTGTAGTATCTTAGTTTCCTCACAGTCGAAATGAAAAGTAGAGTGTCTAACTCTGGTGAAATAACCCATTTCCCCTCGAACTATTGGCGCTCTCACTTCGTTCGAGCGCCAGAAATATCTCGGGTGAGATGGGTTACTTTCCACCCTTGGTTATCAATCTACTATTCAATTCATTGAAACGGACCTCCGCAAAGTAACGCCTGATTCAATCAATTATTTAAAACAACTATGCTTGCGCGACATTTTTTCGCACATAAAAACGTCGCGACACCTCCGTGCTTTTACTCTCTCCTTTAGTCTAAATGTTTCCCCCACTTCGCCCAATACTCCTCAGTCTGCATCTCCATGAGACGCGAGACGCAACGATCGCAGGCAAACATTTCCTCCTCGCCTGTAAATATGGCTGCCTTTGCGTCTTCCTGAAAACAAAAACGATACAGTGATAAATTATCATCATCATCATCAGCCGGAAGATGTCCACTGCTGAACAAAGACCTCCCGCTAAGAACCTCATAATGAGCGAAAACTCGCCCCTTGCATCCAGCATCCATCCCAGCCTACATACGTCCCACTGCTGGACACAGGCCTCCTCTCAGAACAAGAGGGCTTGGGCCATAGTTCCCACGCGGACCCAATGCGCATTTGGAACTTCACACGCCCATTGAATGGCTTCGCAGTTTCGTGCAGGTTTCCTCACGATGTTTTCCTTCACCGCAAAGCTCGTAGTAAATTTCGAATGTAATTCCGCACATGAATTTCGAAAAACTCAGAGGTGCGACCCGGGGTTTGAACCCCACCCACTTGCTTCCACCGGTTACCCACAATTCTCACGATGACTTCAATGATAAATTATATAAGACTAGCTTTTGCCCGCGGCTCCGTCCGCGGCTCCGCCCGCGTGGTATTCGGTTATCGCGCGCTATTCCCTCGGGAACTGTGCATTTTTCCGGGATAAAAAGTAGCCTATGTCACTCTCGGGCCCATAAACTATCTCTATGCCAAAAATCACGTCGATCCGTCGCTCCGTTACGGCATGAAAGACGGACAACATACAAACACACTTTCGCATTATAATATTAGTATGGATATGTAAGTAGCATCAAGTACCCATTAAATAACAATGTTATAGTAAGCATATTGTTGTGGT
Source organism: Choristoneura rosaceana (assembly GCA_037349165.1). NCBI lineage: Eukaryota > Metazoa > Arthropoda > Insecta > Lepidoptera > Tortricidae > Choristoneura > Choristoneura rosaceana. The sequence continues at coordinate 11,257,880 of JAZBNJ010000019.1, forward strand.
TTCTGAAGTACCAATCTATATCTATCTATATATATAAAAGGCAAACCTGACTGGGTTATATATCAACGCACAGCCCAAACCGCTGGGCCTAGAAACTTGAAATTTGGTACAGGGATTCCTTTTATGATGTAAGTGAGCGCTAAGAAAGCATTTTTGGAAATTCATCCCCTAAGGGGGTAAAATGGGGGGGTGAAGCTTATATGGAATTTGCTCATTTCTGGACTTAGAAGTATGAAAATAGGTACATAAGTTCTTGATTACAATTAAAAATTATCTGCTTATGTGAAATGGATAAAATTCCCTCCTAAAGGGGTAAAATGGGGGGGTAAAGTTTGTATGGAATTTTTCTCATTTCTGGACTAAAAAGTTGTAGTGGTAAGACCTGTGTACCTAGCAACCTTATATATAATCGCATTTACTCATCAATAGATCCAGTCTATAACCAGAACTCGAGTGTTTCATTCCTCTCCCGACGTACAACCATACATGGCGACCCTGCCAGCTCAGCGCACCGGGCGCGCCGATGCGACATCTCAGTTGCATAATGATCGCGAGTGAATTGTGAAAAAAAAATTTTTATAACGAAATGGCCGCAATCGATAATTCCCGAACACTACAACGAATCCAGGAAAAATTGGACACATTTACAGTTATAATTTTCGGCCTGTCGGGATTTGCTCTAACAGTAGCATTCCTGTATTTTCTTTGTTCTAAGTGCATCTTCCGTAAAAGGCGCTACGCCGCGCGCAGTTGAAACGCAAAACCGTTGCCATTTAAAGACTATTGCTAAGTGACTTTCGTACGAACTATGACAAACAAAATGTGTCGAGTGCAATCATATACTGACTTTGAGTTGGACGTGTGTGTAGAAAAGCGAGTATTGGAATCAGTAAAATGGGCCAGCAACAATCAAAAACAGAAGAAACTGTCGTAGTACAGAACGCAGCGGGAGGTGACAATCAAGCATCCCTACAACAATTGAAATACCACATTTCGGCTACAAGTACTATGCTATCGTTTATTTCATTGGTAATCATTTTGGGGCTATGCTACATCATTTATCGAATGTACAAGAAATGTCATCATAAGTGGATATCAGCTGAGATAAATCGACATACGTTGAGAAGATCGTTTTTCCGGCAGCCAGCCACCATCGTCCAGGGGCAGACACCTATGCCACAGAGAACATAATATACCTATGCCCACTGCGCAACCGAGGGTGTATTCAGAGGTCGTATAGAAGAAAAAAAAATTTCTACATCAAACATCTTTACATAATCAAAAATTACGGAATACATGCCATCATACGCGACATTTTATGAGCAACAACAGTGAATACAGTGAATAGTTCGGAAAGTGATAGTGATTCCGCGGTATAATATAAAGACATTTTCGGTAAGAAGGACCTTCCAACACAAAACTGTAAGTGATACTTGTAAGGGACTTAACTCGAAAAATTAATTAAAATAATTAATGAATAATCATGTTATATAATCATGGTATATAACCAGTAATATAATAAAACAGCAGCGTCTATGTTTCATGCATATCTATGGCAATTACCTTAGAATCATTATATAATCAATTAAAGGACATAAGGGTATATTTAATTAAAATAGGGCCTAGTCGAAGAACGGGATCTATATTAGAAACAAAGTCTAGTGAGGCAAATAAAATATATGAAACATATCAAAGCTCATTAGAGAAAATTGATCAAGAAATTAAGGCAGGAAACATAAAAGCTGACTGTGTGCCTGTAATAGAAAATGTTTGTGAGAGAATAGTAAATTTATATTATGAAATATTAGAATTGTGTAACCTTGACGTAAAAAATATAAGTTTAGAAAACAACGAATCAGAGTCAAACGCAACCATGTCTACCTTTGACTTAAAGACTGCTCTTAGCTTGTTACCTAATATGACGAATGAAGAATCAGTTACAAAACAGCTCATTGACAATATTGAGTATTACGATTCAATACTAACACAAGCGAATTGTAAACAAAGCTTAATTAACTTTGTATTAAAGAGTAGATTGTCTCAGGCTGCTAAGTTAAAACTAAAAACCGAATATGCAAGTGTGACAGAATTAATTACAGATATGCGATCGGAGCTATTACCCCAAAAGGCAGCTCCAGCTATTCAGAGCAAGTTACAAAATTTAAAACAGAATGAGTTATCAGTTTCAGATTTTGGGAAACAACTTACAGAATTATTTGTTGACCTTACGATATCCCAAGCCAGCGGCAATAAGGATTGTTATAAAATATTGAAACCTTTAAATGAGAAATACGCGATAAAACGATTCGCCGATGGCTTACGAAATCGTAGGCTAAGCACTATTATTTCAGCGAGAAATTATAGCTCCCTTAAAGACGCAATACAGGCAGCTCAGGAAGAGGAGGTGTCCACAACATCCACCTCAGGCGAAATATTTGGTATGTACAGGCGGAATTATTTTAATCCCAATAGCACACGTTCCAGAAGTGGTTTTAGAGGCTCTCGAGGAAACAACAGGTTTTCATCCTATAGACCTCGAGGACATGGAGGTCAGTACCGGGGTTCGAATCAGCCCTCTACGGGATTCCAAAGACCTCCACGCCGCCCAAATAGAGGTACGTTTGTTAATAGTAATAGACGTTATCAAGGCACGCGTAGACCACATAACATGAATTTAATGACCGAGTCAGGAACTCCACCTCAGGATGCACCACAGGAAAATTCCTCAAATCGGTTTTTTCGTGATTAAACCAGAGCATCAATTATTAGTTGGTAACAGTAATTGCTACATAAATATTGCATCATCCCATACCTGTGATGAATCATTATCGTTCCTAGTAGATTCAGGCGCATCCATATCGGCATGGAAGTATAAACATGCTCTAGAACAAAATATTCCAATCCATAAAGATAATGTAATTATAAATGGGCTTGGTGGTGTATTAGACGCGGGTTTAGGGAGTTTATATTTAAATGATTGGAGGATGCAGTAAAACAACCGTTTGCTGTAGATGGTAGATCAAGTAATGATTTATTTATTTGAACGCTGCTTTATAAACGAAACGCAGGTGACCATAGACTATACAACATGCCCTTTCTTTAAAAAATAAATAAATCTGACACTTGACATTGTTGGAGTCCTGGATCAGTGCAGTAGATGGATGGAAGTTATTGCCAACAGGATTTCTTGATTGGATTGAAATTAAACTCCACACTTTTGTATTCACCGCTATAATATGTCTCAGCATATAGTACACTGTGAATTTACTTATATACTTAAGAGATCTAAATGGATTTATCAATACACGTAAAAACGTAGGAGGTACGATAGCGAGCAGCGTCCATAAGGGAAGGGCGGAAGCGAAGTGCCAAATTAATAAAGAAAATAAAATTTGACAGATACTCTACTGAATGTCACTTACGACATTTGAGACACTGTTAAAACAGACAATCATGCTTATGATCCTATATTTCCAACACTTCCCCTTAGGATAATAAGCAAACAAACATGACATAGAGTCCTTAACATGCTACATGCTCTACACAATGCAACAAACATAACTTAATATTAATAGAGTGCTATTAATAACATTATCAGTCTCTATGTGATAAAATTTAAAGTTACATAAATTGAAATAAACATGCCTACATATCTATTAATTTATCTTAAATTCAGCTGAGTAACAAATTGATTATGCTTCACAGCACTAAGAGGTTTAGTAAGTACATCTGCTACCATCTCTCCAGTAGGCATATATTTAACAACTAAGAAATGTTTTTGTATCAGATCTTTTACATAATGATAACGTAAATCTATGTGTTTACTTCGTTTATGACAAAAATCTTTTGACTCTAACAATTTATGAGCACTCTGGTTATCATTATACACTGTAATAGAAACTTTTTCATTTACAATTTCAGCCAGAAAATTTTTAATAAAACAAAGATCTTTACAAATATCTCCTATGGAGAGATACTCAGATTCTGTGCTGGACAATGCGACACAGCGTTGCTTTCTAGATTCCCAGTTTATTACATTGTTACCAAGTTTAACCACAAATCCTGTATAAGACTTTCTATCAACAATGTCATTTGCCCAATCAGCGTCTGAGTATCCAGTTAAATCTAAATTACCAGACCTATAAAAATATAGACTATAATTTAGCGTCCCTGATAAATATCTCAAGACACGTTTTGCAGCTTGCCAATGTGTGATATCAAAAGCATGGTTAAACTGGCTTAGCTGGCTACAAGCATAAGCTATGTCTGGCCTTGTACATACTGAAAGATACATAAGACACCCTAACAGCTCTCTATATCTATAAGTATCATCATCCAGACACAATGACTCAGCCTTTTGCAACTTACAATTAGTAGGCATTGGCGTAGAGACTGGCTTGCAGTTTTGCATACCAAATTTAAATAGCAACTTTTTAATGTACTCGGATTGATCAAGCTTTATACAATGTTTACTTTTATCTATAGTAACATTTATACCTAGGCAACTTCTTAGAGATCCTAAATCCTTTACATTAAAGTTGGTTTCAAGCAAAGACAGTAGTTCTTTATTATCGTTATTACTAAACAAATAAAAATCATCGACATAGAGAGCCAAAATAGTTAATGCTCTATCTGATTTCTTCGTATAAACACATGGTTCACACTCACTTTGCTTGAATCCATTCTTACACAATAAATCATGAACTTTCATGTTCCAAATTCTACTAGCCTGCTTGAGGCCATACAGGCCTTTTAACAAAAGACAAACTTTATTAGAATTATTACTACTTACAAATCCTGGAGGCTGCTCCATGTAAATTGTCTCTTGGAGCTCTCCGTGTAAAAAGGCAGTTGCCACATCTATATGACTAATATTTAAATCCAACTCTACTGCCAGAGCAAAAAGTATTCTTAAGGTACAATGTCTCACAACAGGTGAAAATGTATCAGTATAGTCTAAGCCATAAATTTGAGTGAAACCCCTGGCAACCAGTCGAGCTTTATATTTATCAAACTTACCAGAAGCGTCGAATTTGCGTTTGTAGACCCATTTACATTTGACTATATTTTCACCCTCAGGTCGGTCAACTAATCGCCATACCTGATTAGCGATAAGTGAATCATATTCGCGTTGCATAGCTGCTTTCCACTGATGACAGTCAGGGCTAGACATGGCATTCTCGTATGATGAAGGGTCTCCATGTAAAACTTCCTCTTGTGCAAGGAGAGAAAAATCAGATACAAAATTGTCATACCTTTTTGGCAACTTATTACGTGTACTACGCACGGGACGTTGTAAAGACACCGGTGACTCGGGAGCGACGGCTTCCCCTTGACATATCACCTCCGACGACGGTGGCGTTACACGCTGACGCGGCGCCTCAGCAACTGGCGATGACACGGAGTCGTCCTCATGCTCACTCCCAGTGCAGTAGACTTCGTCTCCTGAAAGTATAGGCGAATTAATTTGACTTGTAGAGCATTTATTATTATCATCAATAGTAAAATGACTAGGACTCGGCTCACAAATAATTGGGCTAGAATTCAGTTCATCATTAAATTGACTAGATAAAATATCATTAAAATCATTATTAGAAACATTATTTAATTGACTAGAATTTACAGAGTTTGACTCATTATTTAAAAATTCATAATAAATATAATTATTATTTAAATGATTATTAATAAAATTATGCTTCACAGTCTTGGAATAAAATTGATTTTCAATAAATACTACACTTCTACAGATCATGACCTTTTGGGGATTATTTGGGTCCGCTAACCTATAACCTTTAGAATTTTCACTATATCCAACAAATATAAACATTTTACTTCTAGCATCAAGTTTTGACCTTTGATCTTTAGGCAACAAAGAATATGCTATACACCCAAAAGTATGCAAGTGACTAAGATCTGGTAGAGAGCCAGTCCACTTTTCTTCAGGAGTGTGACCAGATAGCGCAGAGGTGGGTGACCTATTTTTTAGATAGATGGCAGTCATTACTGCCTCGCCCCAAAAACGCTTATCTAAGCCTGAATTTAGCAACATACACCTTGTTTTTTGAAAAATGGTCAAATTTCCGCGCTCCGCAACACCATTTTGTTGAGGAGAATGCGCTACAGTAGTTTGATGAATAATGCCATTTTGCTTAAGAAAATGTGAAAATTCATGGCTAATATACTCGCCCCCATTGTCAGATCTTAAAATTTTTATGTGCAAACCCAGCTGTTTTTCAACTAAATTTTTAAAGTTAGTAAACTGCATAAATACCTCAGATTTTCTCTTCATGAGGTAGCCGAAGGTTTTCCTGGTGAAGTCATCCGTGAAAGTTAGGACATATCGTGCACCCCCCCAACTCTTCACTGGTAAGGGGCCGCACACATCGGTGTGTATTAGCTCCAAAGGCTGGCTGGCGCGGTGGCTAGTTGCTGCAGGAAATGGCTTCCTAGCCATTTTTCCTTGCAAGCACGGCACACATTTGTTGAGGCAGTCTGGTGAAGATTCCTGAAACAAAATACCGCATGCCATACCATTCTTAAGAGCTAACATGCCGGACATACCTAAATGGCCTAGCCTCCTGTGCCAAATATCGACTGGTACCTCAGCTAAGTTCGCACTCTGTGCATCTTGCGTTGGCAAGATAGCCGAAGAATGCGCCACTGCACACGATGAGTCACTCAAGGTTTTTAACCTATATAAACCTTTATTGCTAGGTACAGTACAGACTGGTTTGCCATAAGTTTCCTCACCCTTATTTAAACAAATGAGACAGCTGCTGTTTGAGAAAATTACTTTGTATCCTTCAGAGACAAGACAACTAACAGACAAAAGATTGGCAGAAAGTTCTGGCACTAATAAAACATTGGTCAATGTTAAAATAAAATTACCTATTTTTAATTTTACTGTACCAGAGCCTATGCAATTTAATTTACTGTTATTAGCTATCATGACATTACTTTGACTTACTTCAAAACTAGAAAATGCCGATTTTGTGTTGCACATATGTTGACTGCAGCCGCTGTCAATGAACCAGTCACCACTCGTCGCTAGGAATGCTGAAGCAAGCAGGCCCTGGCCAGGAGACGATGCCCCTTCTTCATTCCTCTTCTTCTTCAGGCGAAAGCAGCGGTTTTTCGTGTGACCTAGCTTGCCGCAGAATGTACACTTCTTGATATTTCTTGACATTTCATTTTTCTTTGAAATAAATGCGGTTTCCCCCTGCTGATGAGAGTCACCGTTCTTACGGGTTTCCTCTTGAAGAAGTCGAGAGCGAACTACTTCGCTAGATAAAGTTGTAGTCATACAGACTGTCTCAAGATTGGATACAAGCGCCTCGTACTCTTTCGGTAATCCTGACAATAGAATTTCCGCAACCTCCTCATCTTCTATTGATACATACTGGTGACACGTGGATTTTACCGATAGGCAAATTCGGGCCAAAGCGCGCTCGTCACGCGCAGGATCCACATCCTCACCGGTCACGCATTTCCATAGGCTTTCGATGATGAGAAGATTCTTCATATTGAATTTCCAAGCGGTGAAATTAGTATGGCCATCGAGTTTCTCCACGTGGTAACCGGAGGTCGAGAACGAAACTTGATTCGGCGATGAAGTTGGCGGCAAGGCCCGCGAGGGCTCTTGCGAACCTTCAATCTCATCCTGTGGCATAATGTAATAGCGGTCTGGGACCAAAACCTGTTGGAGTCCTGGATCAGTGCAGTAGATGGATGGAAGTTATTGCCAACAGGATTTCTTGATTGGATTGAAATTAAACTCCACACTTTTGTATTCACCGCTATAATATGTCTCAGCATATAGTACACTGTGAATTTACTTATATACTTAAGAGATCTAAATGGATTTATCAATACACGTAAAAACGTAGGAGGTACGATAGCGAGCAGCGTCCATAAGGGAAGGGCGGAAGCGAAGTGCCAAATTAATAAAGAAAATAAAATTTGACAGATACTCTACTGAATGTCACTTACGACATTTGAGACACTGTTAAAACAGACAATCATGCTTATGATCCTATATTTCCAACAGACATTTCGACATCTTGACAGTTGACAATATTTAATTTTACAGAATAAATAACATGCCTTAAAATTATTAATTAATTAATCCGTTAATACAATACCATAACAATAAATAATTACAAATGTCGAATACATAATAATACAATACAATTAATTTCAAATTTATTTACAATTATATGCTATGTCTAAATATGTAATTTTACAATAATAAATTATTTACAAGTCCAATCTATTTGTTTTCTTCAGCAATCTACCTCTAGAACTATATCTTATTTCAGGTGTATTGCTACCAATTGCAATGTCTAACATTTCTGGTAAGTTTTGAACATTATTACTTGATTCTGACTGACTATCGGACTGACACATGACTATTTGATTTTCATTCAAGAATTCTGTATCTTGATTGTTCTCATTCATTTCGACAAACAATGGAGACAATATTATATCCCCATCATTACATAAACTTGACATAGGACTTACAATATCTGAAATATTTGACATATTATTTTCATTGTTCTTATTTTGTGATACATTGCTTTTATTAGATGGACTATCTGCACTTGACCGACTTGACTCCATTGACATAAATGTTTCATTTATGGAGTTTGTTTTTGAACAATTTTGACTACAATTGTTACAACTTGACACTTGGTTTTGAGCATTCACAATATACTCTGGAATGTAATAATATTTCATTGCATCATCCTCTTTTAGACATTTTTGATTTTTATTTGGACTTTGACCTTTTGACTTTTCAGTAAAACTTGACTTGTTATTTTTGTTTGTTACTACTTGGCTTGACTGATTGGAATATGGCTTGTGACTATTAAGGTTTGACATATTTGACATATTTGACTTAAACAACTTAATATGTTGAGAATTTCTTCTGTATGTTACACCATTTTCATTTTTTACTATATATGACCTAGGAAATTTAGTCTTAGACACAATATAACCTTTAGACCATGTCGGATCTTTGGGGTTTTTCTTAAAATATACTTCATCATTAAGCTGAAAATCATGACACATTTTAGCATTTTTATTATAGTAAGACTTACTTTTTTCTATCGTTTCAGTCTTATTTTTGAAATGATCAGAAAATTTTACTATTTTATGTTTTAACTGACTAGTTTTTATGGGTAATTTTGTTCTTAACTTTCTTGACATGAGTAATTCAGATGGTGACTTTAAATTACCTCTAGGTGTTGTCCTATACTGTAACAAACCTGTATAAATATCTGTGCCTGAATGTTCACATTTTTTTAATATGTTTTTTATTATTTTCACAGAAATTTCTGCGAGTCCGTTCGACCTTGACAAATGAGGACTAGACATTATGTGTTCAATATCCCAGTCCTTCATGAAATTATGAAATTCATTGGAACTGTACGGCGGACCTCCGTCGCTTACCAATTGTACTGGAATTCCATGACGGGCAAAAATAGACTTTAATTGTGTTATTATTGTTTGACTTCTACTATCTGTATTTAACTGAGCTATTTCAATGTAGTTAGAATAATAATCAACGACTAGCAAATATTTTTTATTATTGTATTCAAACAAATCTGTTGCTACCTTTTGCCATGGCAATACTGGTTGTTCATGAGTTAATAAAGTTTCCTTCGTTTTATTTGCACTGTGTGTCATACAAGTCTCACATTGTCTGATTTTCATTTCTATGTCATTATAAATATTAGGCCAAAATACAATACCACGGGCTAAATTTTTAGTTTTTTCCATGCCCATATGACCCTCGTGCAACTGCTGTAATATTTCTGACCGCATTGACTTTGGAATGATTACTGATTGGTTTTTGAAGACTATTTCATCAACTACATGAATTTCATCTCGAATATTCCAATATGGCAGGGTTAAAGGATCACAATGTTGTTTACTATTAGGCCATCCTATTTTATGATATTCTTTTAATTTTTGTAAGATTTTATCTGACTTTGTATGAGACACAATTTGCTGTAACCTACCCTCACTTATTGCCAAATTTGAAGTCAACAACCTTACCTGACAAATAATATTGTTTTCAAATTCATCCAAATCTAGTTTTTCTACCTCGGTATTAATGACAGGCGCTCTAGACAAAGTATCTGAGATATACATTTCAGTACCTTTTGTATATGAGACAATTAGGTCGTATGATTGTAACGTGATCATCATTCTTTGAAGTCTTGCTGGCACATCTGAAAGTGGCTTTTTAAACAGTGTGATCAAAGGTTGATGATCCGTTTCGACCTGTATTGTTTTGCCATAGATATATTGATGAAATTTTTTACATCCGAAAACAATTGCATACAATTCTTTCTCTATTTGCGCGTAATTTTCTTGAGTTTTTGTTAAAGACTTTGATGAATAAGCTATGGGGTTTTTCCCATGGAAAATGACTGCCCCAACTGCTTTCTGACTTGCATCGACTGACATTCTAACTGGCTTATTTACATCATAGTGGACCAAGACAGGTGACTGACAAATTAATTTCTTCAAATTTACAAATTGCTTATCATGGTTTAGTGTCCACTGCCAAATATTTTGTTTTTTAAGTAGATCTCTCAGTAAATTTGTTTCATGAGCCAAATTAGGAATATATGAACCTAAGTAATTTACCATACCGAGAAATCGTTGGAGATCTTTGACATTCTCCGGCTTTGGCATTTTCATTATAGCTTCTATTTTATAAGAATCTGCCGATATGCCATTTTTATTAAAAATATGCCCTACATAAGAAACTTCGGTCTTATTAAATTTACATTTTGACTTATTGAATTTTAAATTAATTTCTCTAGCCTTTTTAAGAACATTTTCTAACCTAGCGTCGTGTTCTGCTTGGTTTGAGCCATAAACTAGTATATCATCTACGAAAATTAAAACACCAGGTAATTCACCAAATAAATCTGTCATGACTCGATGAAAAATTTCACCACTCGAGTTTATGCCATAAGGTAGACGTAGAAATTTGTACCTACCAAATTGAGTATTGAATGTACATAGGTCACTACTCTCTGAATCAAGTTTAATCATCCAATAGCCTGAATTCGCATCTAATTTTGAAAATATTGCAGCACCAGCAACCTTTGAGCGTAAATCATCTAAAGTAGGATATGGAAAATGAGGTCTTTTAATAGCTTTATTTAAATTTCTTGGGTCTAAACAAATGCGTAATTGACCGTTAGGTTTTTCTACAGGAACTATAGCGTTAACCCAATTAGTTGGTTTAGTTACCTTTTGAATGACTTGCAATTTTTCCATTCTGTCTAGCTCTGACTTTAGTTTTGGGTGCAATGCGTATGGAATTCGGCGAACTGGGCAGACTTTTGGAGTGATGCTATTATCTATCTCTAAATGCGCTTCGAATGGTAAACATCCTAACCCTTCGAAAGTATCTGAATAATTTTCGATAATTGTTTGTACTGACCTTTGGTTCTGGTTAATAATCGGTGTGTTCGTTAATTTAAACATTCTTTTCACGATGCCACATTCCTCACAAGTCTTCCAGCCTAATATAGTAGCACATTTACAATTTACCACTATAAAATTAATATTCACTTTTTGACCGTTATCAAAAGTACATGCTAATGCGACACTACCCACATTTTCTATAAGTTGACCTGCAAATGTAAATATTCTATCTTTTGTCTTTTTTATAGGAATTTTAATGTTACAAATGTTCTCTAAATGATATAATGTTTCCAAAGAAATTACATTGATGTCAGCTCCAGTGTCAATTTGACAGTTAATTTTATGGTCAAAGAAATTAATATTTATTTTCCAATTAGATGAATTACAATTATTTTGGCTATTATTATTTATTGAATTAATTACAAAATCATTAGAAAAATTATCATTATCAGAAATGTCGGTTAAATTTAAAATGTCAGTTTCATTCAAATTCAAATTACTGGTATTTATAGAACTTACATTTTTATTGTTTTTGTTTCTGTCGCTGAAGTAACAATATGCCGCGAAGTGGTTTGGTTTCTTGCAGATGGAACATATTTTTCCTTGAGCTGGACATTTTATTCTGTGTTGCTGACCACATCTTTTACAGACTGTTTTATTGCCTCTTGAATTACTGTTTGACCTGAAATTGCCTGAAAAGAAATTGTTGGTTCTTCTTTCTTGACTTTGACTATTGTTTCTATATTTTCGCTGGCTGTCGAAATTATGTCTTGATTTATGTCTCGTCGGTGTTGAGCTTCTACTAATATGACTTCTTTTGGAAATGGCTTGTACTTTGTAGTGTATGCGGTTATTCAAGTAGCTGAAATAGCATACACACGCTGTCTCGTGTGCCACGAATTGGCGGCAAATGCCGGGAGAGGGAACTGTCACTGTGAATGAGCCGATGGCGGAGTGAGTGCAAATGGAAGTGAAGGTGTAACAAAATTACCAATTACCAATTCGTGACATTGTCGAGCCAGTGAATTAATAAACAACATACAACTAAACAAACACTATAAGTGGCGACGAGGAAAAAGGTATGTTTTATTACTAAACTTGTGTTAGTTGTGACCGCCTTGGATACAATTGAGGTTATAATTTCATTCCGTAATCAAAAACATTTTTGATATTACTGCAAGCTCGTTAATCAAGAATAGGTACAAAACACTAATGTTACGACATACTAGGGGTTTTTTTTTACTTTATATTCAATACAACATAAAGTAATTACGCTTTTAAATGCAATATCTAGGTGTTTGTTTACCCGGCTTGATACGTAAACAAAGTCAGTTTTTTTCTGTTTCCCGTATTATAATTATTAAATATCGAGCTCATAGACATTTCATTGGACAGAAAATCACAAATTCGACGTTATTTTAATATACATTGATGTAATTAATACATATGAGTATCGTCATGAAACAGATTTATTTTAGCCTTCTATTCCTAAGTATGTATGAATCGAAACTTGAGTTAGAAAATAAAATTAATATTACGTCATGAATTGGGAGATTCGTTTTACCATGCAGGATTAATTGATTGATTCTTGGTTGTCTTTTAATAGTAAAAGTTAGTTGGATTGGAGTTTTAGAGGAATTTATTTCATTTGACCTGTTGAATGTTCTCCTTAAAATTATAAGAAAAAAAAAAACATGGGTACATTCAACTTATTCATAATTATGGGTATGGTTTATGTTTTTTAATACCACGTCGGTGGCAAACAGGCATGCGGTCCGCCTGATGTTAAGCAATTACCGCCGCCTAGGAACCGCATAAACCTGCATGGGCTGCATGTGATATAAGAAATGCGTGTGCTAATTGTCACTGTTTATTTATTGTTATTGGAACTTATCATTAGAACTGTTTTGTTCTCTTATGAAGTTGTCTCAAATAATTTCAACATTACTTATTTTAGCTATTTCATTAGTTCTTTTAGTATAAGATCATAAAAAAAAAAAATGTTTTTATTAAATTAAACCTGATTGTTATGGATATATTCTCTATTAAATTAGAAAATGTCTGGTAGTTCAAATGAATGCCCCATTAAATGGGTATTGGTTGACAACCTCCATTGAATTGGGAAATGTCTGGCAATTCAAATGAATGCCTCCATTAAATTGGGAAATGACTAGCAATTCAAATGAATGCCCCCATTAAATGGGTATTGGTTGACAACCTCCATTAAATTGGGAAATGTCTGGCAATTCAAATGAATGCCTCCATTAAATTGGGAAATGTCTGGCAATTCAAATGAATGCCTCCATTGAATTGGAATTGGTTGACAACCTTCATTAAATTGAGAATAGTTTAGTGGTTGATTCCAGGTTAATTAAATGAATATTTCAGGTTGCCCTGAAGCGCTATGGCTCAACACCCATCGCTGACACTGGAGGGGTTAGACTTGGATGGTGACCGGAGCTCTATTGGCAGTAAATGGGAGCGATGGAAAAGATCATTGCTCATATATCTTGATGCTGCCGAAGTCACGTCCGACCTGAAGAAAAGAGCGACATTACTTCATTTCGGAGGAGCAAGCCTGCAAGATATATTCTATAACCTACCTGGTGCAAATGTTGAAGCTGCAAATGGAGTCAATGTTTTTGACGTAGCCATAAAGAAACTTGATGAATACTTTGTGCCACAAACCAACAGAGTTTTTGAGCGTCACATGTTCAGACTGATCAAGCAAGAAGATAAAGAGAAGTTTGAAAGCTTCCTAGTACGACTTCGGAAACAAGCCGAAAAATGCAATTTTGACAAAAAAGATGATCATTTGATTGATCAGATCACTGAAAAATGTAATTCGGCTGAATTACGAAAGAAGATTCTCACAGTAGGAGACAGCATTACTTTGGAAAAAATTATCACAGAAGCTAATACGTTGGAAGTAGTCACCGACCAATTAGAAATATATGAGGATAAAAAACAAGGAAGCCAAGATAATAAACAACATAACCAAGAAGTAAATTCTGTGTACAATAAAAATAAAATGGATGTATCTTTTAAGAGTAGAAAGGATCCAACATACAATAGAAATATGAAACCCTGTGGACGTTGCGGAAATAAAAATCACCAAACAGATCACAAAGATTGCCCTGCATTAGGAAAAACATGTTTTACATGTGGTAAAGTTGGACATTTCCGTCAATACTGTAGGACAAGTGATAAAAAAAGGAAATTCAACAATCAATCGAGTACTAATGCAAAAGGAAACAAGAAAGCAAGAGTTGAAGTTGACTATGTTTTCAATATTGATAACGACGCCACAGTCGAATGCACCCTAGGTGGAGTCAAAACTAAAATGCTGGTTGATTCAGGTTGTATAGTAAACCTGATTACAGAAAAAACGTGGGAAACATTGAAAAGCCTAGGAGCTTCAATAAATAATCAGATAGCCAATCCAAATAAAACACTTTTAGCATATGGCAGCCACACTCCACTTAATGTTAAGGGGTCGTTTGAAACTACAATTGGAGTAAATGGACGAAAACAACATGCAACTGTCTATGTTATTGTAGGAGGTACCCGAGACTTGTTGGGAAAGGAAACAGCCACACTTTTGGGTGTTTTGAAAATTGGGTTGGACATCAACAAAATTGATGAAGATGTCACAATTCAATCACAACCATTTCCCAAGCTCAAGAATGTGCTAGTAGAAATTCCTATCGATAATGATGTACAGCCAGTCTCACAGCCATACCGGAGAATACCATTGCCTGTTGAACAAAAAATTGAAAATAAGATCCAAGACCTGCTTGCACGAGATATTATTGAAGAAGTGAAGGGACCATCAAGGTGGGTTTCTCCAATGGTACCCATATTGAAAGAAAACGGAGACCTGCGTTTGTGTGTGGATATGCGCCGTGCTAACACTGCTATTTTGAGAGAAAATCATCCTTTACCAAGCATGGATAAATTACTACCGGAAATTGGAAAAGCTAAATATTTTAGCAAACTAGATATCAAGGACGCCTTTCATCAGCTGGAGTTACACCCAGATTGTAGGTACATAACCACCTTTATAACAGCGAAAGGGCTCTACCAATATAAGAGACTAATGTTTGGAATCAGCTGTGCTCCGGAAATATTTCAGAAGGTACTGGAAAAACTCTTAGTCAAATGTGACGGTGTGGTAAACTTCATAGATGACATATTGGTTTTCGCAGATAATGAAGAACAACACGACATGCGACTAAAGAAAGTGATGGAAACACTGAAGAACAATGGCGTACAACTAAACGAACAGAAGTGCATATACAAGGTAGAGAAAGTTAACTTCTTGGGACACGAGCTATCGGAAAAAGGGGTCAAGCCGTTACCAAAGTATATGGAGAGCATTGCTAATTTTAGGGTCCCAACAACCACAGAAGAACTACAGAGCTTTTTGGGGCTTGTAAATTATGTAAACAAGTGGTTACCCAATTTAGCTACCAGAACAGAACCCTTGAAAGAATTGCTAAGGAAAAAGTTGGGCAAAAAGGCAGACCTCAAGCCATATTGGACAAAAGAGCAAGACAAGGCTTTCACAGAGCTGAAAGAAGCACTAACTAAAATACAAACTTTAGGATATTACGACGTCAATGATAAAACTCAAGTTATTGCGGACGCCAGCCCTGTAGGCCTTGGAGCTATTTTACTACAAACCGACTCAAAGGGTCCACGAATAATCGCTTATGGGAACCGTACACTGACTGATTGCGAGAGAAAATACAGCCAAACCGAGAAAGAGGCCCTAGCTCTAGTCTGGTCCGTCGAGCATTTTAACATTTTCCTTTTTGGTAAGAAGTTTGATCTCATTACTGATCACAAACCGTTGGAAATATTATTTGGACAAAAATCTAAGCCATGTGCGCGCATAGAACGTTGGGTGCTGAGACTCCAATCATATGATTACAATGTGATCTACAGGCCAGGAAAAGCGAATATCGCTGATCCATTATCTCGCCTATGCAGATTAATAGATTTACGTTCCAACGGAGGAGACGAACACATACATCAAATCGTAGAGGAAGCAAGACCACGAGCGATTTCTATGTCTGCTATTATTGAAGCTTCAGTGGGCGATGAAGAAATAAGACAGGTTAAGAAAGGAGTCTATGAAAAAGAGTGGAATGAGACCGTAAAGAGCTATAAAATTTTTGAAAACGAACTGTGTTTTTATGGTGATATTTTACTTCGAGGAAATCGAATTGTGATACCGGATAAATTAAGGAAACGAGTACTGGATGCAGCACATGAAGGCCATCCGGGGATCGTTGCGATGAAGGGCAGGCTCAGGTCAAAAGTGTGGTGGCCAAGAATCGATAGAGATACAGAAAATCTTGTTAAGTCCTGTAAGAGCTGCACCCTAGTAGGATTGCCAAACCCTCCAACACCCATGAAGCGACGTGAGCTCCCTATAGCTCCGTGGGTCGACGTCGCAATGGATCTGCTGGGACCATTACCTACCAACGACCACCTGCTCGTTATAGTTGACTATTATAGTCGCTATAAGGAAGTTAAAATAACTAAAATTACAACCAGTTGTCAGATCATAAAAATACTAAAAGAAATTTTTAGCAGACTAGGGTACCCTGTCTCAATTACTGTCGACAACGGAAGGATGTTCGTGAGCGAGGAATTTCGTTCATTCTGTGAAGAATGCAATATTATCGTCCACAACACAGTGCCATATTGGCCCCAGATGAATGGCGAGGTCGAAAGACAAAACCGCGACATCATGAAACGCCTTAAAATTAGCAATTTGGAGAAAAAGGACATTAAGGAAAGTCTCATGGAGTACCTGTTAATGTATAACAGCACGCCTCACTCATCCACAGGCAAGTCACCATCAGAGCTGTTCTTTAGACGACAGAACAGAGACAAAATTCCATCAATTGATAGACTAGAAAGTACTAATGTTGACCCGGATGTGAGCGAGCGAGATAAGATTCAGAAAGAGAAGGGGAAAGAATATGCAGACAAAAGAAGAGGCGCTATGGAATCTAGTCTGACTGAAGGAGATAAGGTCTATGTCAAGAACATGGATAAAGTAAATAAGCTTAGTTCAAACTATAACCCAACACCTCATACGGTACAGAGTTCTAATAAAGGAGATGTTACCGTGAAGAATGATTTAACAGGGCAAGTCTTAAGAAGGAATGTAGTCCATCTAAAAAGAGTAGAAGGACAGTGGGAAGCCGTTCGAAGAGAGGACCAAGAAGAAAGGACAGATGAAACGGACAATGGTATTGGAAGCGAGTAAATGAAGCGGTGATTTGTGTGCCATAATTCAATTATTTCCTAATGTTAGTATGTTATGTTGTTACTGTTAATGTTGTTAGAAGCATTTATTCTAAAATACATAAGTATTATATTGTATAAGATAGTTGTGCTGTGGTAACGATTAACCTGGAAAGACTGATTACAGTATTCTAGAAATATATTGATTTGATTTATGATCTCTTGTTATTTATCTAAATTTACTTTAAGGAAGGGATGTAGTGTATGCGGTTATTCAAGTAGCTGAAATAGCATACACACGCTGTCTCGTGTGCCACGAATTGGCGGCAAATGCCGGGAGAGGGAACTGTCACTGTGAATGAGCCGATGGCGGAGTGAGTGCAAATGGAAGTGAAGGTGTAACAAAATTACCAATTACCAATTCGTGACATTGTCGAGCCAGTGAATTAATAAACAACATACAACTAAACAAACACTATATACTTGAAGATCATTTTCTTTATTTCCAAGCTTTTTTGATCTCTGGCATGATAATTCGATTGTTTTAGCTGCTTCGACTGCTTCGTTAACATCTTTAAATTCTTTTTGAAGAAGTTTTTCTTTTATTTGACTGTCTTTAATGCCAATTATGAACATATCTTTGACTAGAGACTCTTTTAATGTTTCGAATTTGCAACTTGACGACAAATTATTTAAATAAGTCACATATTCATCTAGAGACTCGTTTTGTTCTTGGTAACGGGTGAAAAAATTGTATCTTTCGACCGTTACATTTTTATATTCGTTAAATTTTAAATCAAATTTTTTCAAAATGGACGTTAACGTTTCATCTTTGGACTCGACATTGAAAGAGTTAAATATTTGCAGACCTTCATCGCCTATTGCATTAAGGAATATAGCGATTTGTTTTGACTCTGGTACTTTTTCTATATCATTTGCTTCGAAATAAATTAGGAATTTTTGTTTCCACAGCTTCCATTTTTCGGAATTAGCACAGTCTTTTCCTCCATTATCTTTAGATAAGCATAGAGGTTTCAGATTATTAGCTAAAATAACATTATGTACCTTTTCTCCCATTTTGACTGTGTTTTTTCTTTCTTGACTTCTTCAATTTTTCTTCAGACTTGTAATATTTCTTGACTTCAGACTATTTCTCGGCACTCTGACAACATGGGTTACTTTTAACACCATGGGCCACTTCTGACACCATGTATTAGACGCGGGTTTAGGGAGTTTATATTTAAATGATTGGAGGATGCAGTAAAACAACCGTTTGCTGTAGATGGTAGATCAAGTAATGATTTATTTATTTGAACGCTGCTTTATAAACGAAACGCAGGTGACCATAGACTATACAACAGGTGGTAAAGTTTCAGCAATTGGATATGTTTATCTTACGCTTTATTTGGGAGAGCATACAGTTAGTCACAAATTTTATGTTTTTAAAACATTGCCTATTCAGTCGAATGGAATTTTAGGACGAGATTTTTTAAACAGATTTAAAGCTAAATTAGATTTTGAGCAAAATAACTTAACTTTACTTGTGAAAATGCAGACAATTAGTTTACCTTTCACAAATGACTGTAAAAATAAGTTTATTATCCCTAAACGATCTGAATCAATACATTATATACAAACTCAATTAAAAGAGGATTGTTTAGTCTGTTCATCGGAAATACAAGAAGGTGTATTTCTAGCAAGCACGGTGGCCACCCCAATTAATGGAATAATACCAGTAAAGATACTTAACGTGACTGAGAGCGATTTAATTTTACCAAACATTGCACCAAAAATTCATAAGCTATCTGATTACAACCTATGTTGTTTTGAAAGCAACACTAGCAACGCTAACAGGGTAAAGAATGTTTTTTCACAGTTACAATTAAACCATTTAAATGAAGAAGAGCGAACGGCCATCGAAGCCGTCTGCGCGAAATATGCCGATATATTTTATCTTAAAGGTGATTCGTTACAGACAACTGACGTATATTCTCATACAATAACGTTGAAACCCAATACCAATCCTGTATTTACAAAGCCCTACAGGTTACCTTTTAGTCAGAAAGCTGAAGTAAGAAATCAAATTAATAAAATGCTTGGTGAAGGCATCATTGAACCTAGCAAAAGTGATTGGTCGAGCCCAGTGTTACTAGTTCCGAAAAAAGCAGACAAAAATGGTCAAAAACAGTGGCGTTTAGTAATCGACTATCGTAAATTAAATAATTGTATCGAGGACGACAAATATCCATTACCTGATATAACCGAAATTTTAGAATCATTATCTGGCAGCATTTATTTTACTCACTTAGATTTATATCAAGGTTATTACAATGTGGAATTAGATAAAAACAGTAGAAAATTAACAGCTTTTGATTCAGGAAGATATCAGATGACAAGAATGCCAATGGGTCTTAAAACGAGCCCAAGTTCATTTTCTCGTATGATGAACATTGCGTTAGCAGGATTGCAGTATGAAAAATGTCTGATTTATCTAGATGATTTAGTAATTTTTGGTCGAAACTTAGACATTCATAATAAAAATTTGCAAGATGTTTTTGACAGATTAAGAAAAGTCAATTTAAAACTCAATCCACAAAAATGTGAATTTTTAAAAAAGGAAATTCTTTATTTAGGTCATACAATATCGAGTGAAGGCATTCTACCAGATCCAGACAAAATAAATACAGTAAAAAATTACCCATGTCCAAAATCTACAGACGAAGTGAAAAGATTTGTAGCGTTTACAAATTATTATCGAAAGTTCATACCTAACTTTGCCAAAATAGCACAACCATTAAACGCATTATCAAAAAAGAACACTCCATTCCTTTGGAACGCAAGTTGCCAAAAAGCTTTCGACAAGTTAAGAGAACTGATTACAACGCCACCTGTTCTTGATTATCCGGATTTTTCGGAAAACAATACGTTTACACTACAGACTGATGCATCAAAAAATGCTATAGGGGCAATATTATCAAACAAAAATGGCAGACCAATAGCTTTCGCTAGCAGAACTTTGAACAAAGCGGAAATAAATTATCCAGTAATTGAAAAAGAGCTTTTAGCTATAGTTTGGGGAGTGAAATATTTCCGTCCCTACTTATATGGGCGATGTTTTAAAATAAAAACGGATCATAAGCCTTTAATATACCTCTTTAATATGAAAGATCCGTCAAGTAGACTTATGAAATTTAGATTAACTTTAGAAGAATATACATATACAGTAGAGTACGTAAAAGGTTCAGACAACGCGGCTGCAGACGCATTGTCTCGAATTTGTGTGACATCGAATGATTTGAAAGAGATGCATGACAGTGTAGTGAATGTCATGACGCGAGCTCAAGCAAAGAAAATTGCAAGTAAGGAAAACGTCTTCTTATCTTCACATCTATATTTAAAAGTCTTTTGGGTTCACAAGAATAATTAAAACACAAAATTACGGCTCGCGATATGCGCGCGCGTGCGACCGTTCGGAGTTGCTAGCCGAGAGAGAGCGAGAGATACCGAGCGAGCGAGAAGGCATAGGTTGCGTTCAGAAACCATAATAAGGTTCGCGCTACATACTCCCCCTCTAGCACGAATGAACGCCCACGTATTCGTGGTAGCATAAAACTAGAGCGCGGATAAAAACTAGTCTAAGTAACGCTTAGGTCTACCGCGTCTGCGTTTTTCTCGTACGGCGGGTTGGACGTCGCCGACGAAAGGAGTGAGATGTGAGGTGTGATACTTCCCCAAAAGCACCCCGTCACTAACACGTTCGAGTAAATAAGTAGTAGGACCGACAGCTTCACGCACCCGGTAGGGGCCGTCCCTCCGAGGGATGAACTTAGCCGTCTGCCCTGTATGTACAATGCCAGTACAAATCCAAAAATAAGGGTCTCGCTATAATGTTCAACAAATGAAACTATGTATAGGTGACTTCTGTATATTCTAAGAATTTCCAAGCAAGTTAACAAAATTATTACACGTACTTAAATAAACTGAGAGAACCAAACGATAGCGCGATCTATCTCGACGCCAGCGCCATCTGTCGGCTCGTTTCTGAATCAACTACCCTCATTACATGATTTATAAAGTTTGCTGCATTAACATGCCGCCCACCAAGAACAGCAGTTCTTTTACGTACCTTGTTTAGGCATATAATGAAGGTTATGTTTACAATAAAATAATTCTTTAAATCTAAATAGCTCTTGCATTTCTCTGGATAGTTCGAACATGTAGTGATCTATGGTTCTAGTAAATACAAAAGCAATCTTATAAACTACACTTAATTAAAATACAGTGGCTCAGTGAGTCGTTTATTTAGACTCATGAGGCGTACCTAATATGAAATTTTAATAGTTTTTGTCAGCTTGATCTGACATGGGTAACATACAAAGTTTTGATAATGGTCGTTTCATCAACGAGCCTTTGCATCGTAATGTCACAACTCGCGTAACATTGTCCAATCCAGGATGTTTTTTTACTATCTGACCGAAAAGCCATCTAGCGGGAGGTAAGTCAGGTTCTTTGACAAGAACCACGTCTCCAATTTTAGGTTCAGGTGCAAGTTGTGTCCACTTGTGCCTTTGCATAAATCGGGAGAGATATTCTTGTGACCAGCGCCGCCAGAAGTCTTGGAGCATGCGTTGGCAATATTGCCACCTTTTTAAAGAGCTCACCGATGAATGCTCGTAGTCGCGGTCTGGTGCAATGAGTAAAGGTTCTCCCACAAGAAAATGACCTGGGGTCAATGGCATGGGGTCCCCTTGATCTTGTACATAACACATTGGTCTGGAGTTGAGACAACTCTCAATTTGAGCTAACACGGTAATCATCTCTTCAAAGGTTAGGGTTGAGTTACCTATGATTCTCTTTAAATGATATTTGCAGGATTTGATTCCCGCTTCCCACAATCCGCCGAAATTTGGTGCGTGAGGCGGAATGAAGTGCCACTGAGTACCATTTGTGGCCATCCAATCAGCAATCTCTGGCAAAATTCGTGATTTTTCATCATTAAATAAATCACGCAATTCTTTGGATGCCCCGACGAAATTACTGCCATTGTCACTATATATGTCGCTACAGTGACCGCGTCGTGCCACAAACCGCTTAAAGGCTGCTATGAACCCTTGAGAAGTCAAATCACTTACAGCTTCTAAATGTATTCCACGTGTAGCCATGCAGACAAACAAGCAGATGTAGCCTTTGTATGATCGGTTGCCGCGACCCTTTGACACCCTTATGTTTATAGGTCCTGCGTAGTCTACACCACTGCGTTGAAATGCACGACACATGGTGACCCTTGATGGTGGCAGTTGTCCCATTAATTGATTTTTATTCGCTGTTGCATATCGAACGCAAGTTACACATTTCCTGATATGCATTTTTACCGAGGATTTTAGACCCAAAATCCAATATTTTGACCGTAGCAAATTGATCATTAGCTGTGCTCCACCGTGCAATGTAGTTTTATGTGCGTCACGTATGATAAGCTCTGTCAAGAACGAATGTTTCGGCAATATGATCGGATGCTTCTGGTCGTTATTGAACTCTGCAAATTCCAACCGCCCACCAACTCGGACCAGGCCTGATTCGTCTAATTGTGGGCTTAGTGAGGTAAGTGGACTTTTCTTACTAATACTCTTTCCTAGATTGATACTATTAATTTCTTCCTTAAAGGCTTCACTTTGACAATTCTTGATCATAACCCGTAACGCATTTTCTATTTCAGCTTTTAGGAGATATGTATGATTTTGCCTTTGTTTTACTCTTAGACAATAAGCTACCACTCTCAGCAGCCTTGTTAGTGACGAAAACTTAGCCCATATTTCTACGTTCGTCGTTCCATTGTCTGTGGCCACGCCTGCGAGGTGAGTTTTGATTGGCTTTGCTTCTAAAGTAGTGTCTAATGATTTGTTTAAATTACTATAGCAAATAGTTTTCTCTTTCAGCCAAGGTGGGCCGTTTACCCATAGTTCAAAGTTCACGAACTCAGATGGTTGGATTCCTCGCGATGCGCAATCTGCAGGGTTGTGCTCTGAACGTACATGTGACCATTGACTACGATTGGTCACCGATAAAATCTCCGACACTCTGTTCCCTATAAATGTTTTCCATCGACTTGGGTGGCTACTCAGCCATGCCAACACAACTTCGGAATCCGTCCAGGTGTGTATGTTTACTTTAGCAACATTTAATGTTTCAGCAACTTCATTTATCAATTTTGCTAGCAGCACTGCGCCAGACAACTCTAGTCGAGGGATTGATATTTGCTTAATTGGAGCTACTCGCGTTTTTGCTGTCACTAAACTTATATGCACCTTTTCATTCGCGTCCACCACTCGCATGTACACTACTGCTGAGTACGCAGCGTTTGATGCATCGCAAAAACCGTGAAGCTCCACTAGCTTTGCGTCAGTACTACATTGCATCCAGCGCTTCAGCCTAAACTTGGTAAGTTCTGATAAGTTTTCACGATATTCTAGCCATTCTTCTAATAAATGTGGTGGCAACTCCTCGTCCCAATCAATTCCTGCTAACCATAGCTTTTGTATGAATATTTTTGCTTTTATAATGCTGGGTGCGATCCATCCTTGTGGATCATACAGTTTTGATATATCTGAAATAACCTTTCTTTTTGTTACAGGTGCGGTGGTCGGCGGCAGCTGAACTGCGTACACAAATTCATCAAGGTTTCTGCTCCAGGTAAGACCCAATATTTTATTTATTGCGTCCTGCTTTATTTCTATCCTTTTAGCTTCTTCCTTTCCCATGTTGCTACCTTGTATTTGATCTAACATAACTTGACTGTTGCTTGTCCATTTTTGTAATTCAAATCCACCTCGTCTGAGCAATGCAGTTAATTGTTTGTAAATTTCTACAGCTTCCTCTTCTCTTTCGCATCCAGACATTAGATCGTCCATGTAAAACTCGTTCTTCACTCTTTCAGCTGCTAAAGGAAACTGGCTTCCTTCATCTTTTGCTATCTGAATCAAACTCTTGACTGCTAAATATGGGGCTGATGATGTTCCAAATGTTACTCTTAGCAACTTGTACTCCTTAATTTCTTCATCTGGGTTTTCACGCCATAAAATTCGTTGATAATCGGAGTCTGCATCCTCAACCTTTATTTGACGGTACATTTTAATTATATCCGCTATGAAACATATACGGTATGTTCGCCAACGCATTATGATATGACGTAGCTCCGGCTGCAGAGTTGGTCCCACCATTAAATCGTCATTCAACGATACGCCGTTGATACCCTTACAGGAAGCGTCAAACACAATTCTTAGTTTAGTGGTCTCTTTGTCTTCCCGTATTACGGCGTGGTAAGGTAAGTAAGTTGTATTTGTTGTCTTTTCCTTTTCAGTGTCATTTAGTTGCACCATGTGATTCAATTCAAGATACTCATCGAAAACTTTCTTGTATCCTTGTTTCAGATTAGAATCTCTACTTAGCTTTCTTTCTAAAAAGCTAAACCGCTTCATTGCAATATCTCTGGAACAGCCGTCAGCACAGGATGGATTTTCTTCTCTAAATGGGAGTTTAACTACATAACGCCCATCTTGGTCCCGTGTGGTTGTTGCTTCGTAAATATCTTCACAACGTTGTTCTTCCACAGATAATATTTTCGTTTTGCTGCAGGGTTCTGCCTCAATTTCCCAGAAAGATCTCAATAACTGTTCTACATTGGTATGCATACTTACAACATTGCAAGTAATAGCCTGCTTTGAGCGCACTTGCCCACTTAATATCCATCCCAGGGTGGTGTTTTGTGCTACTAGGGACCCTGAGGGACATTTGATAATTCCATTTTCTATAATGGTGCTGTATACGTCGGCCCCTAATAAGATGTCTATCTTATTAGGAGTATGATATTCTGGATCTGCCAAGGTAAGCTGCTCCAGTTCCGGCCATGAAATAACTGATACCATCGACGACGGTAAGTATGACGTAAGTTTATCCAAAACATACGCTGAAACTTTCAACACACAACCTGGACTGAGACGTGAACTGATTAAAAGCTCTACTGTGGACCTTGTAACAAGGTTTTGTTCACCTCCCAATCCTGATATAATACCTTTGGTTGCAGTTGTTTTAAGGCCAAGCAACTGAACTGCCGCCCTTGTAATAAATGACGCTTGAGATCCTTGGTCTACAAGAGCTCTCAAGAGCTGATATTCCCTACTGACTTGTGATGCAGCCTTAACTACTGCTGTGGCTAGCAGCACCTGATGTGCCACTCCTTTCACAAAATGATTAGAAATCGTGTTGGATGTCGATGGATCCACTACATGATTGGCTTGGAATGAATTACCTTGCACCGGAGTCTCAACTGAATCACCTGAACCCGTTGATGACTTTTCCCCTTTTGGATGCAATAATGAATGATGTCTTTTTTTACAAATTTGACAAGATGCTGTGGTTTTGCAGTGTTTCACTGAATGATTATAACCTAAACAATTAAAACATAACCCGTTCGATTGGACAAAGTTACGCTTGCTGTTGAGATCACTGTTTATAAACTCTTTACAATTCCTGATATTATGATCTAGTTTACAATAAGCACAAGACGCCTGATTAACATGTAACATGTGAATAGGATTTGCTTTAACATGTTTATTATTATGAGTGTTTTGTGTATAAGTACGCTGTTTCTGACTATGAACATAGGTTGCACCTGACTTGGAATCTAAAAATTCTAACGAATGGTATCTCGTTTCCAAAAAATCTGTGAATTGCTTAATGGAAGGCAACTGGTCGGACATAGCTACTAACGCACTGACTTTAGCCTCCCATTGCTTCCTACTTTCCGAATCCAACCTCTGGCTTACTATATAGATGATAATCACGTCCCATGACTCAGTGTCGATTCCTAAGTTTAACAATGCATTTAAAGTCTCTGTAGTTACGTCTAACAACTCCTTAATAGCACTGGAAGACTCTGATAAAATGCCCTTTTGCTGGAAGAAACGATTCAATATACAATTTACCAAATACTGTTTATTATTGTATCTATTTTTTAAAAGAGTCCAACACTGCTGATAACTAGTATTAGTAATAGGAATATGACGCAATAGTTGTTCCGCTTCCCCTCGGAGGTGTCCCTTGAGATAGTGCATTTTTTGCACGTCATCAATGTCTTTATTGTCGTGAATAAGAGACACAAACAGATCTCTAAAGCTTACCCATTCAGAATATTGACCAGAAAAAATAGGAATTGTAATCCTGGGCAATTTAACTTGCATTGTTTTATTCGATGTCGACAAAGCTGACGTAGCCGAGCCTTCCCTAGTTGACACTGTTAATTTACTCAAAGATGTCTTTAGTTCACTTTTATAATCTAGATAACATTCCCACGTTACATCATAAACATCTTTGGAGATATACATTGACTTTTGCAACTCTTGCTTTGAAACTTCAGCTACCAGCTGCTCATGCGTCGAAAGAAACTTTTCCCATAAACTTTCTAAAGCTTCTAATCGAGATTCTATATATGCCAGTGTTAAGCGTTCTTTCGGTGATTTTTTGAAGTTAGTATAAGCCTTACTAATACGTTCATAATTATCAATCTGAACATTAATATATGTTTCCATTGTTAACAACTATCTACTTATACCCGATTAATAAATAAATAAATAAACTCCAATGTAAGAGAAAACAACACTGAATTCTCTAAGTCCAGTAACAATTCGTAAAATTTTACAAGTGTTTTTAATTCCTTTTACTTCGACGCAAAATCGGGCATGGATTCCCCGTCTTATCACTTTTTCTTAAATTATTCTAAGTCTAATCTAAAACACATGCAAATCGCTAACTACTTTAAAGGTTTGAATTTTTCTAAGTCCCTATCTGACAGTTATTTCTTATCTAACAGTTATATCTTATCTGATAGTTATCAAATTAAACAACTCGATCTATGACAGGTTTCCAATTTCTTGAATATTCAAAGTTCCAATTTGACAGCTGTTATTCCGATGAAAACTTGACGAATGATGACAGGTGTTGACTTGACAGTTGGTTTGACAGATAACACTTCACTACTTAATGATTATAAAATGTACTCACAGTTTTGTTTTCTTTAACGTAAACACTGCACTTATACGTCACTTGGTTGTCCGCCGCTTAGCCTGATGATGATGATTGTGAAGACGTCCACTTTGATCGGATGACAGGGCACGATGAATTTCTTTCTCGCTCGCTCTCGTTGCTCCTGTGTGAGTATGACGAAGACGTATCTTCGACGACAATCCGTCGCCCGTTGATATCGTAAGTCAGCAGTCGGACACAGTGAATCTTGCCGTATTATCCCGGTTCGATGGACCATGTACAATGCCAGTACAAATCCAAAAATAAGGGTCTCGCTATAATGTTCAACAAATGAAACTATGTATAGGTGACTTCTGTATATTCTAAGAATTTCCAAGCAAGTTAACAAAATTATTACACGTACTTAAATAAACTGAGAGAACCAAACGATAGCGCGATCTATCTCGACGCCAGCGCCATCTGTCGGCTCGTTTCTGAATCAACTACCCTCATTACATGATTTATAAAGTTTGCTGCATTAACACTGTACCTGTATCGTTGGGGCCTTGCGTCTTGAGCAAGACCAGGGTACCCGGATCGTAGTCCGGCGCCGGGCGGCGCTGCCCGTCGGCGTGCGCCTTGTGCCGCGCCTGCGCGCGCTCGTGCACGTCGCGCGCGTCCAGCAGCGCGCCGGCCAGCCGCCGCAGGTACGGCGTCACGCTGCATACAGCCGTGTCGCTCTCCACGATCGCTCGCATGTCGCTCGCGGCGTCGTGCGGCGCGCGGAGCTCTCTGCCGAAAGTTAGGAAAGCAGGTGAATGACCTGTACTGGCGGTGACCGCCGAGTTCATGGCGAACCGAATGGCCGGTAGGTGAGCGTCCCACGTGTCGTGTTCTCGGCCGACGAGGATCGCCAGTTGCGGTTTGAGGTCGCGATTCTTGCGTTCGATAGGGTTGGCGGCAGGGTGATAGAACGAGGTCAGGGATTGTTCGATACCCATGACGTGGCAGACTTGCTGCATGATGTCGCTGACGAACTGAACACCATTGTCACTGACCAAGCGGCGCGCGACTCCGTAGCGTAGGAACACCTCTGATGTGAGCGTCTTAGCGCATTCCAGGCTAGTAGCTTGGCGTAGGGCGAAAAGTTCTACCCAACGCGTGCACACGTCCTCTACGATAAGTATCCATCTGTGTCCGTCGCCGGTCTCGGGTAAGGGTCCAAATAAATCCACAGATACGACCTCGAATCTCCTGGCGGGGGCTGGCGTCTGCAGAAGCCCCGCCGGCTTCCTGTTGTCGGCCTTGTAGCGTTGGCAAGCGACGCAGCGCTTGACGTAGTCGGTGACGAACGCCCGCATGCCGGGCCAGTAGAATTTGCCGGCGATGCGTCGCAGGGTGCGCTCGGCCCCGAGGTGGCCGGCGGTGGCGGCGTCGTGGTACTCGGCCATCACCTGCGCGCGCTCGTGCTCCGGGACAACGAGGCAAGCGTCGTCATCGTCGCTGTCGTCGCTCGGTGCGTAGCGGTATAGAATACCGTCGGAGAGTACGTAGCCTCGGTCCGCCCACTGCCTCCCCCTAAACGGAGAGTCGTCGGATTCCAAGTCATCGATTATTTTGCGTACCTCCAGATCTTTCAGTTGATTGTCGCGTATGTCGCTGGGTGTACGCGCTGGGAAATCAACTACGGCAGAGCATAGTTCACAATCGCTCTGCGTTTCCTGCGAACACGGCGGGCGCGAGAGTGTATCTGCGATCACATTCATTTTACCTGGAGTGTAGTCGATGCGCAGATCGAACTCTTGGAGAGTGAGGGCCCACCGCGCCAGTCTGCCGCTGGGCGACTTGGTATTCATCAGCCATCTGAGGGGTTGGTGGTCGGTCTTGACGACGACTTGAGCGCCTTCGATGTACCCTCTGAACTTGTTGACGGCCCACACGACGGCGAGCGCCTCGCGCTCGGTGGTCGTGTAATTGCGCTCGGCGGCGTTGAGCTGTCGGCTCGCGTACTCGATGGGGCGCTCGTCGTGCCCCTCCCCCTGCATTAAAACAGCTCCCAGACAGTACCCGCTGCCATCCGTGCGCAGCACGAAGGGTTGCGCCTCGTCAGCCTGCCTCAGGATCGGCGCCGTCGTCAGCAGCGTCTTGATAGCGTCGAAGGCCCGCTGCTGTTGCTCGCCCCAGCACCACACGCTGTCCTTTTTCAGAAGGTTGGTGAGCGGCCGGGCGACGTCGGCGTAGCCGGGAATAAATCTCCGGAACCAGCTGGAAGTTTGTAAGAAACATTTTAAATGTTTGGCGTTCTGTGGCAGAGGCATGGCGGTAATTGCTGAGGTCTTGTCTGGATCCATGTGAATACCACCAGGGACGATAACATGTCCCAAAAATTTGACTGACTGGCATGCAAAGCAGCTTTTGGTACGGTTCACTCGCAGGTTGAACTTAGCCAGTCGGGTGAAAACAGTTTTCAAATCCTTTAGATGCGTCTGAAAGTCTGGTGATAAAACAATAATATCATCCAGATATGCTAGCACTGTACTCGCTAGATCTAGATTAGCCTTAAACCTATCAATGAGTCTCTGGAAGGTAGCTCCCGAGTTTCGAAGACCCATCGGCATTCGAATAAACCTATAAGTGCCCATCGGTGTGATGAAACATGTTTTGTCACGGTTGGCAGGGTCTACATTGACTTGAAAGTAGCCAGACCGAAGGTCGAGGGTGGTCATGTAGTTGCTAGTTTTAGCTGCATGTAGTATGTCTTCGATTCTTGGTAATGGGTACCTGTCAGGTTCGGTCACCTCATTGAGCTTTCTATAATCAATACAAAGACGCATACCTCCATCCTTCTTCGGTACCATGACTACATTTGCAGCCCATGGCGACTCACACTCTTCAATCACACCGGCAGTGAGTAGCTTATCCAGTTCATCCTTCAGGGCGGCTCTCCTGTTCTGGGACATCCTGAAGGGTTGGCAGGCAATAGGTTGCTGGTCCTCGCTGACTTTGATGTGATGTGTAGCAAAGTCAGTGGCCGGACCCTCCGTTGCAAACCGCTCCTCACTGTTACAGATTAATCTATTAAGTTCTGATCTTTCAACAGATGACAAAGTGTGACCTTCATCACCTCTCAACACTAATGGGTTGGTATCAGTTTGCATTAAATCAGAATAATAAGATGTCAACTGGAAAGATTCAACAAATGTAAACAACTGGTTTGGGGCATCTTGAAATGTAAAACAGCACTGAGGGATGTTTACAATTATTCCTGCATTTAAAATGAAGTCACGGCCCAGTAAGCTTCTACACTGACTGTCAGGAAAAACAAGAAAATCCACTAACGCCTCGCGGCCTCCAATAGTGACTAACACCTGAGCAGTAAGAATATCACGTACCTTGTTAGATCCATCAGCCAGACCTACTGTTCTCCGCGTCGGCGTGAACTCGACACCAGAATTCACCAGAATCTTGTGAAGAGCCGGACTGGCCACGCTCTGAGAAGCACCAGTGTCTAAAATAGCGACGCCCTTGCGCCCCGCGATAGTGACGTCCACTAGCGGGCGTGAGCTGTCGATGCTTTCTAAAGTGTTTAATGACTGAAAATCAGCTGTTGACGACGTAGTAGGCCTCTTAGTATTGCAAGTATCACACCTCGATCTCACTACCCCTGGTTGATTACAACCGTAACATTTGATAGCGGACCTAGTATCGCTACTGTCACTATTAACCATTTTACTCGTTTCTTTAGCCTGAATTTTCCGACACTCGGTCACACTATGACCGAAACTTTTACAATAATTACAACGAAGACGAGAAGTTTTAAATTTAAGCTCGCTCGCGCTAGAAGGGGCGATTATCGGCGGACTGGCAGTGATAACAGCGGCAACGTCGCGTTCGTGCGGTTTGACAGATGCGCCGCGCGGCGGTGGCGCGGGAATTTGAAATTGACTGTTATCACTGATACTAGGAATTTTAACACTAGCAGATCCTACCTCGATCCTCGCTTCCTCGGCATCTCTCGCTTTCATTAATAACGATTCGACGTCGTTTACAGATTCGCGCGGCACACTTTTACGCACTTTACGATTTAACAATCCATACACTATATCTAATTGTAATCTAATGTCTATTTCGTAAGGAAACTTTGCGAATGTGGCACGTATGCGGGATATAAAGGTTTCTGCGCGCTCGTCGTTTTGTTCTGAAGCGAAGATGTCCCGTAGTAGTTTGTATGCTGGGCGCGGGGCTCCGTACATCGCTCGCATGCGGGTCGTAGCCTCCGCCCACGTCTTCACGTTGCTTTTTACGCCGCGCCACCACGTAGCGGCGTCGTCGGTGAAGAGCATTGTGAGCCCCCTCAGGGCGTGGTCTTCACTGATGTTCATGCATTCGACGAACATTTCAACTGCGTCGATGAAAGATTCGATCCTGTCTGCGTTGGCGCTGCCGCGGCCGTCGAAACGCGCTGTACATTTTGCCATGTTTCCCGTAGCAACAGCGATGGATGGCGAGGGCGCCGAAGGCGTCGCTTCGCGGCTGAATGTGGGCACGGGAACTGGGTTGATGGCGGCAGCGTGTTGCATCGCGTTGCGCATTACGTTAGACAGTAAAGTCGATAGCTGCTCTTCGGTAATTGCAATCGTATTGGATTCCTTTGCGGTCTCGTTGCTTGTAAAAGCGCGCGAGTTTGGGGAAGTGGGCGCGCCGTCGGCGCGCGAAGCCCCCTCTTCTTCTCCGGAAAGAAAATCCTCGGAATCTTCGCCCTCGCGCTGATGTTGACCGGCTTCGTGGCATTGCTTCCTGGTCTTCATAGCGATTCAATTAGGCGGATAGGTATTTGTCACCGAATATTCCGAGAACTCGCTCGAGGAAAATGGCGTCGCGCCGATTTTCGTGTAAAATTTTCTTGGCTTCTAGTTGGGCGCCAATGTCGATGGAGGACAAAAGGAAAACGTCTTCTTATCTTCACATCTATATTTAAAAGTCTTTTGGGTTCACAAGAATAATTAAAACACAAAATTACGGCTCGCGATATGCGCGCGCGTGCGACCGTTCGGAGTTGCTAGCCGAGAGAGAGCGAGAGATACCGAGCGAGCGAGAAGGCATAGGTTGCGTTCAGAAACCATAATAAGGTTCGCGCTACAAAGATTAATTGATTGATATGATACCCACAGACTTAGGGTCTGATCAGCCCAAAATCGTGAGTACGCATATTAAATCAAAAGAATCAGTAGAGCTCAGATTTATTGACTATAGTAGTTTAGAAAAAATAAGAAAAGAGGGAATAATTAGTAATGAGACAAAAGTTTTATGTTACGTGAAAAATAAGAAGATAATTTTTATAAAATACTCCAACTCTGTATCACAGATAACGCGATGCGAATTTGTGAAGGAGTTAGATAATATGTGCGCACAAGAAAAAATAGATGAAGTTTGTATAATAAAAAATGCAGATAATGAAATATTTATAAAAAAGTTAGTTGAAGAAATAAAAAGGCATAAAAACCGGTCCGGACCGCGAATATGTATCTTGAATAATGTACAAAGAGTAGAGAGTAAAGACGACAGACGTGTCATTCTTAACGACTTTCACCTTCTACCTAGCAGTGGCCATGCAGGTATAAGGAGGATGTCAAATAATATACGAAAATATTATTATTGGCAAGGGTTAGAAAATGATGTCAAAAATTTTATAAAACGATGTGAAAAATGTCAACGACAAAAACATTCTTTACCAGTACGGGAACCTATGGTTATTACCACCACAGCGAATACAGCATTCGAAAAAATATATTTAGATCTTGTAGGACCTTTAGATACCAATAATTACAAATATTCATACATCTTAACAATACAATGCGAACTAACTAAATATACAGAAGCTTATCCCTTGGTCACGAAACAAGCACAAGAAGTAGCACGAGTATTTGTTAATAATTTTATCCTTAGATACGGAGTACCGAAAGCCGTAGCCACAGACAGGGGAAAGGAATTTATGTCATCAACATTCGAAGAGGTATGTAAACTACTACAGATCAATAAACTGAACTCAACAGCCTACCATCATCAGTCCATCGGAGCACTTGAGGTAACTCATAAAAATTTAAAGTCCTTCCTCAGGATCCAAACTGATAATCATCCTGAAGAATGGAGCCGATGGCTTCCCTTTTGGTGTTTTGGCTATAATACAACAGTTCATTCAGAAACAAAATTGACCCCTTACGAATTGGTTTTTGGAAAATTGTGTTCACTACCAAATAATTTACTTAAAAATATAGACCCACTGTATAATTTTGACTGTCTATGCTACGCAGCACATCACTACGGTGCGGGTGGCAACACTAGCGCGCGACGCCCGCGCCCCCCTTCCCTTCTCGACTCGGCTCGCGCACGCGGCGCGTCCGCTCCTTCAATTTTTATTATATTTTTTTGTAATTTGACTGATTAAACCAGTCTTCCTATGTCAGTCTCAAGTTTTATTTAAATAATTCAACATAGGGCTAGATCCCACAAAATGCCAAAACATTAGGCCTCCATTGGCTGTGTGATTCTGATACTTTATCGTTTTCTATAAACATAGATTTACGCGAAAAAATTACAAAACGCCATGTACTGTCTGTCATAAGCCAAATTTTTGACCCGCTAGGTCTTGTGGGCCCAGTTATAGTTGAAGCAAAGATGGTTATGCAAAGCCTCTGGAAACTTAAGTCTGGCTGGGACGATGAGGTACCAACAGACATAAAAACACAATGGGCCTCATTCGCAAGTAAATTATCATATTTAAATGACATTAAAATTCCACGCTGGGTATTGCAAAATGATTATATAAAGATAGAAATACATACCTTTTGCGACAGTTCCGAAAAAGCCTATGGTGCTTGTGTGTATGCCCGAACAATAAACCAGAGTGGCAACATACATGTTCAATTAATAGCATCAAAAAATAAAATTGCACCTATAAAACCAACTACTATACCGCGACTAGAATTATGCGGTGCACTTTTAGGTGCAAAATTGACAGCTAAAGTTTTAAATTCAATAACGTTACAGGTTGATTGCAGATACTGGTGCGATTCCACTATCGTTCTAGGCTGGTTGTCTACACCAGTTCATAGACTGAAACCTTTTGTTCGCAACCGTGTAAATGAAATACACGAAACCACAGCCAACGGCTTGTGGAGTTATGTGCCGTCTCTTGACAACCCGGCGGATCTCGTTTCTCGCGGGGTGAAGGCTGATCTCATCAGCTCTTCGCCGCTGTGGTGGTCAGGACCACCATATTTACTGTCCAATGATAAAGAATGGCCCAAAATGCCTAACGAGAAACGCGATTTGCCCGATATTGTCTGCCACTTAGCGCAGAGCTCTGATATTAATAACACTAGCACTAACATACTCTTAACGCTCATACATAAGCATTCTAATCTCAGTCGCTTATTTCATATAGTAGCCTACATAAAAAGATTTATATCAAACTGTAGAAACAAACAAAGTAGGTATAGAGGTTTTTTAACTGCAGATGAAATCCGTGAATCTCAAAATATTGTCATAAAATTATGTCAAGGTGAAATGTTTCCTGAGGAGTATAAGATTCTTAAGTCACAAAGAGAATTACCTGCTAAAAATAGGTTATTGAACCTTACTCCCTTTTTAGATTCAAATAACATAATAAGAGTAGGAGGCAGACTTGACAACTCTCCATACTCATATGATCAAAAACACCCTGCACTACTATGTAGTAAACATCACCTAACAAAAATAATCTTTCAAACTGAACATATTAAACTTTTACATGAAGGCCCTCAAGGTCTCTTAGCTAATATTCGTCAGCAGTATTATCCACTAGGAGGTAGGAATTTAGCTAAATTAACTGTCAGAAAATGCATTCCATGTATTAGGCAAAAGGGTAAAACCGTACAACCCATTATGGGTCAATTACCTGAATCTAGAACTAAACTTGAATTTCCATTTCTTCACTGCTCAGTCGACTATGCTGGGCCAGTGCTTATAGCTGATAAGAAAGGCCGTGGTAGTAAATTGCTCAAGTCCTACCTGTGTATATTCGTGTGTTTCGCAGTAAAGGCTGTCCACTTGGAGCTCGTCACGGACCTGACTAAAGAAGGGTACATCGCCGCGCTACGGCGCTTTATTTCACGTCGTGGCAAGCCACTGACAATCACCTCAGACCATGGAACCAACTTTGTCGGTGCATGTAACGAATTAACTTCAGTTATTAACAAATCCAATTTAGCATCTGACTTGGCCGATGAAGGTATTAAATTCTTATTTACCCCCGCATACTCGCCCCATTTTAATGGATTGGCTGAATCGGCGGTTCGCAGTTCCAAATTTCATTTAAAGCGCATTCTAAATTTAACTCATTTAACTTATGAAGAAATGTCCACATGTCTCACTCAGATTGAAGCTATACTAAATTCACGACCGTTAACTCCCCTATCCACTGATCCTACCGATATGTCAGCTCTAACCCCTGCCCATTTCCTGATTGGACGATCTCTTACCTCCGTGCCATGCCCACAGATCGCCGATGACGTCAACATCAGCCTGCTCCAGCGACACAAGCGCATCGACGTCATTAAGCAGCACTTCTGGCGCAGATTTGCTAATGATTATGTTTTTACACTGCAGCAGAAAAGCTGCTTAATGACGTCGATGCGCTTGTGTCGCTGGAGCAGGCTGATGTTGACGTCATCGGCGATCTGTGGGCATGGCACGGAGGTAAGAGATCGTCCAATCAGGAAATGGGCAGGGGTTAGAGCTGACATATCGGTAGGATCAGTGGATAGGGGAGTTAACGGTCGTGAATTTAGTATAGCTTCAATCTGAGTGAGACATGTGGACATTTCTTCATAAGTTAAATGAGTTAAATTTAGAATGCGCTTTAAATGAAATTTGGAACTGCGAACCGCCGATTCAGCCAATCCATTAAAATGGGGCGAGTATGCGGGGGTAAATAAGAATTTAATACCTTCATCGGCCAAGTCAGATGCTAAATTGGATTTGTTAATAACTGAAGTTAATTCGTTACATGCACCGACAAAGTTGGTTCCATGGTCTGAGGTGATTGTCAGTGGCTTGCCACGACGTGAAATAAAGCGCCGTAGCGCGGCGATGTACCCTTCTCGACTCGGCTCGCGCACGCGGCGCGTCCGCTCCTTCAATTTTTATTATATTTTGTAATAATTTTCGACTGATTAAACCAGTCTTCCTATGTCATAAACAAGTTTTTATTTAACTCAACATAGGGCTAGATCCCACATGACCATTACCCGTATGAGTTAAAATATCGTTTGCAAGTGTCACAGAAAGAGGCAAAGGAAAACATTGTAACCAGTAAAATAAAAAGAAAACTAAAGTATGACAGTTATACAAACCCTGTAACATATAAAGTAAATGATTTAATTTTAGTAAAGAACGAAATAGGAACAAAGATGGACGCATTGTATTCAGGTCCATATAAGGTGGTAAGAGATATATCTCCGAATGTAGAGACAATTAAAGATGGAAAATTGGATACTGTACATAAGAATAGAACAAAACTATTTTATACATAATTTTTATTTTAACCATGTAATATCTTATATTTACAATAAGAAATGTATAAAAAAAAAAGTTATAGGTATAAACATTTATTTTTATTTTTGTTAAATGGAAGGTGTAGTGGTAAGACCTATGTACCTAGCAACCTTATATATAATCGCATTTACTCATCAATAGATCCAGTCTATAACCAGAACTCGAGTGTTTCATTCCTCTCCCGACGTACAACCATACAAAGTATGAAAATAGGTGTATGAGTTCTCGATTACAATTAAAAATTATCTGTGTAAGTGAAATGGATAAAATTGCCCCCTAAAGGAGTAAAATGGGGGGTAAAGTTAGCATATGTTTTAATTAACCCCCGTTATAATTAACGCCCTGATAACTAAAGCAACGCGGACGAAGTCGCGGGCAAAAGCTAGTCATTCTATAAAAAGACCAGTGAAGATTGTTTACCTTATTTCTGATGCTAAAAAACCAATTATGAGATATCACATACACATAAACACAAACTATATTATTAGTTACCAGTCACAATAAAATAGCAAATCCTACCAAGAGCGTGTCGGACACGCACAGGATAGGGTTCCGTAACCGTTACGAAAAAATTCCAGCAATCTTTTAGAGGGGACGACGCTAGATTTTCATGAATTTCTGAATCGAAGGATCGTCTTCACAAGCCCGCAATTATTTTATAAGACCTATCTAACGATACCCCACACTACAGGATTAGAAGAGAAAAAAAACACCCCCACTTTACGTCTATGAGAGAAACCATAATTTATTTATTTTTAACCATTTTGTCGTCATAGTTGCTACATATATCCTTTGTAAAATTACAGCTTTCTAGCAATTATAGTCTCTGAGCAAAGCCGCGAACGTACGGGCAGACAGACAAACAGACATGGTGAAACTATAACGGTTCCTTTTGCCATTTTGGCTACGGAACTGTAAAAAGGTAGGTATTTTACGGAGACAGTTCAATGATCAGCTAAGAGTCAATAGAGATAGATATGGTAGTATATACATAGATAAATTTTTATATCAAGCCGCTATCTAAATAGGTAGGTATTTATTATGAAAAATCATAGTCTGTAGAAAAATAGTTGCAACCATACAGATAATGGTGCTACCTTGGTGCTACCTATCCAAATATTGGAAATCAAATTTGATGCTATCTTTTTCAAAACTATGATAACATTTATAAAGCTATTTTATTCGGCAAAAACACTCAACATTCTTTAAAGTCAGTAAGTAATATAGAAACATTAGAAACCTGTTAAAGGCTATTCTTAAAAATAACTTACACAGTGTTTCGTAATTTTCAAATCGTCCATCAGCGCTCTGTCGGCATCACCCAGCTCCGTGCCTATGTCTCCAGTGTTCATAAGATCCTTTGGTTCGCAATCAGCCGTAATTACCACCTTAAAATAAAACAATTTATTTAATCAGGCGTTACTTTGCGGAGAGTCAATCAATGAACTAAAAACATCTATTTTCACCCGATAGCTACGTCTATGCAACACCTAACATCTAGTAGCATGGTGAATGGTTGTGATGCTTTGAGGATGAACTCTGGTTGAGTTCGAAACGCGTCAGTGTAGTATTGTGGTGGATTATTTCATTATATTAATAGATTGTTTCATTTGTGTGCTGGAGTTGGAGGAGCTGCATGAACAAGTATTTGTTGCATATACGACGTGTGTTGTATACTGGGTGATTCCTGTGTCATGAGCAGGAGTGAACGGGGTGATGAGGACATTCACACTGAGCAACTTTTACTATGGGAACCGCCCCGAAATCGCGAAAAAAAAACCATTTAATCAAGAGATAATCGATCGCTAACTATTCGCAATGTATGGAATAGCAGGTTTTTTTTTGCCATTTAGTGGCTGGTCCCATAGTAAAGTTGCTCAGTTTGAATGTCCCCATCACCCCTTTCACTCCTGCTCATGACCCAGGAATCACCCAGTATAGACGTGGCTATCATAAGTTCGAGGACGAGCTAATTGCCTTTAGTTCATTCAAAACAAAACGTCATTAAATATGCTCATAGTTTAAACACTTTATTACCATTCTATTTTCCGACAATTTATGTGAGTATAATAAAAGGTACATACCCGTACTCTACTGTCGTATAACGTATCTATAAGAGTTATGAATCGTCTCAACTGCGAACGATGAGTTGATATAGACAACTGCGGTATATTTCTTATGAAAACTGTATGGAACGTTTTTGATATTACTAGGTAATCGCTGGCTCCAATGGGCTGAAAAGTGTAGGAAAACGATCGTGTTAGATTATTATTTTATTTGAGGTAGTTTTTATTAATATTGAAACAAGAATGTCTACCATATTATGCATACATATTTA
Organism: Choristoneura rosaceana; assembly: GCA_037349165.1. NCBI lineage: Eukaryota > Metazoa > Arthropoda > Insecta > Lepidoptera > Tortricidae > Choristoneura > Choristoneura rosaceana. Next base: position 11,297,538 of record JAZBNJ010000019.1, read on the forward strand.
TGTATAAACTAAAATTAGATTTCAATTAAAAAAGTGGAACATTCCAAGCATTAGCAATTCAAACTCACTCTGTCACACAATTCCTCAAATGTAGAATCCAAGACACGTCCACAAGATTTCGCAAATTTGACATTTCTGCCCATGATATTGATGACTATAGGCCGAACCGTGTCGGTTTCTTTTGACACGAGGAATTTAAACAGGTTGTCTACCACATTGTTTTCTGGCGTCAATTCACTATTTCTGAAAATGTATTTTTAAGTTCAAGTAGTTACTCATCATCATCATCATCTGATGATGATGATGATGATGATGAGTTAGGTACTTGTTATAAGTATTCAATTATAAAATAAATATTATTTGCTACTGGATGTAGTAGAGTTCTAGACTGCGATTATCCAGCAGCAAATATGCCATATTAAAAACTAAGATTTTTTAAAAACAAAAAAGTTTTTCTGATACACTTGACGGAACTCGAACCCGTATCACCCGGCTATAAGCGCCAAGCGTGCTACAACTACCCCACCGGGCTCACAAAAACCCACCCGAAACTTTAGCAGAGTTTAGACTTGCAAGAAAAATCGTGCAAGTTGCATTACATTGCGAGGCCGTTAAGCCAACCAGTTTGTAGTGGTCAATCGAGCGCCGCGATGTAATGCAACTTGCACGATTTTTCTTGCAAGTCTAAACTCGGCTTTTGATCACTTGCATACGCCAATATCTAGATAATTACATACCTACATAAACCCTGAAAATAGTGTCTCTTTTACATTGGGCAGTTGTGTAAACACGATTAAATAATGAGTAAAATTTATAAAATACATACATGAAATATTTACTATACTTGGTCCCCATTCCACGTAATCTATAGTCAATCCCCGAGTCCAACTGGGAGACATTGCAGTGTGCTTTAAGCACCGGTATAAAAGGCAAAAAGTTGGATCTCTGCAGCCCGTTTTTATACAAATCATCAGGTTTCCTGTTACTGGTAGCGACCACCACACAGCCATTGTCGAATAATTGAGTAAACAATCTCTTTAATATCATAGCATCACCAATGTCTGTTACCTGTGGGAGAATTGTCTATTGTTAGAACTATAAACACTTTGCTCACCCGCGACCTTACGATAGCTACGTCTATGCCACAAATGTGTGTTCATGCAGCTCCCACCTCCACACTGTAAGAACACACAAATCATACAAACCCAACTATCACCACCACCACACTACACGTTTCGAACCAGACTGTTCTGGTTCACAACTATTCACACACAGTGGTGACAGTTGAGTTTATGTGTTCTTATAGTGTGGAGGTTAAGAAAGGCCCTAAGGCCCTCGAAATAAGAAAGGCCCTAATCCCACAAATGATAGAAGCCAGAGAAGCTGGCAAGTATGCCGTCATTAAAAACAATAAACTTATTGTGAAGGAGAAACATGAAAAGGGAGGAAACAAAGATAAAAGAAAGCGGGTTCCATCATCCCCACCCAAGACCCCCCCAAGTAATTTCAGTAGGATGTCAGAAGAGGGCAGAGTGCCACGCTCACAGCCCAATAAAGTACCGAAAATCAACAAACACAACATAACTACAAATGAAGGGAGCTTACTCGAACAAACTCAATCAAAAAACTACTAAAATACGGTAACCGAAAAACACAACCAAAAATAAATACAACAACCAAACAAAATCAACTAAAAGTAACATTCCCCAACCCGGCTGGTCCCCGTGGGGAATTAGACCATATCCCCCCCAAAAAATATCAACAAATAAACAATTTACATATAGCAACCATTAATGTACGCACTCTGAGAACAGAAGAAAATCTGCTAGAATTAACAATGGCATTGGAGAAAATAAATTGGAGTATAATAGGTATCAGTGAAGTAAGGCGAATGGGTGACCAAATAGAAGACTATGGCGATTTTGTTCTGTACTCTAAGGGAGAGACACCAGGACAATATGGCGTAGGTTTCATGATACATAAAAAATTGAGAAACAATATTGTTGAGGTTCATGGGATTTCAGAGCGCATAGCAGTCCTTAAAATCAGGCTCCCTGTAGATGAATGGACCATAGTGCAAGTATACTCTCCTACAGAACAATCCTCTGACAGCACCATTGAAGCCTTCTATAAAAAACTAAACGACACATTGATAGAATTAAGTTCAACAAATTTAATCCTAATGGGAGACTTTAATGCTCAAATAGGAAACAGGAGAGATGGAGAGGAAATTATAATGGGACCCCACTACCAAGGAAACAGATCAAGAAATGGACAGAAATTAATAGATTTAGTCTTCGAACAACACTTAGTAATTTTAAATTCAATATATAAGAAAAAACCAAACCGAAGATGGACTTGGTCATCTCCTGACGGCCGTTATAAGAATGAAATAGACTATATACTCACTAACCGTGCTAGATCATTCCAAGACTGCAGTGTCATTGCAAAATTGAACTTTAATACTAACCATCGAATGGTTAGAGCCAAATTAAAACCTACACCAATAAAACCCACCAGGAATTTCGCCAAGTACCAAAATGAAGTAACAAAAAATAAAGAACCACAATTAACAAACAAACAACTAGAGGAAGAATTGAAGAACTTGGAGGAAAATCTCTCAGAGCTGAATATATTGGAAACCTACAATAAACTCACAGATATCCTAAGTAAATGTAACATGGAAAAAGTAAAATTTGGAAAAGGCAAAGATATACTATCGGAAAAGACAAGGAAAATAAGGGAAGACAGAGCAATGATGATAGAGGCGTCCCCTAAAACGGCAGAAATTAGGAGAGCCATTGCTCAATTAAGCAAGGATCTGAGAATGAACATGCGAAGAGACAGGCGACTCCATAGACTGCAGACTTTGGAAAGTCTAATAGAAAAAACGGGAGGGACTAAAAAGGCCATAAAACTGCTGCAAGAAAAGGAGCAATGGATACCCAAATTAAAAGATTTTTCCGGTAAAGATAAAACTAAAAGACCAGACATTATAAATACTGCCACAGATTATTATAGAGACTTATACTCAAAAAGATCACCAACTGAACACATTAGATTAATTGAGTCAGATGAAGTGCCATTAATTATGCAAAGAGAAGTCGAAAAAGCAATCAGCACTCAGAAGAGAGACAAAGCACTAGGCCCTGATAATATTTCTAATGAAACGTTACTTGAAACAAAAGAGATTATTATACCACTCCTGACTAAAATCTTTAACATTATCCTGCAAACTGAAAAGATACCAAAATCATGGACAGTATCCTCTATTAAACTACTACACAAAAAGGGCGACAGAGACGACATTGGTAATTATAGGCCCATAAGTCTAACGTCCAATATGTATAAAGTATTTTCGAAAATCATTTTAAGTCGCATTACGAAAACTTTGGACGAAAACCAGCCAAGAGAGCAAGCAGGCTTCAGGAACAACTACTCTACAGTGGACCACATTCACGTAGCTAGACAGATAGTAGAAAAATGCAAAGAATTTAACATCCAGTATTACTGTTGTTTTGTAGACTACTGCAAGGCGTTCGATTCACTTGACCACTCAAAAATTTGGAAAGCACTGCTAAATCAGGGTGTCGAGCACAAGTACATAAGGATAATTAAGAACATCTACACAGGCACCACAGCAAAAATAAAAATGGAAACGGAAGGGTGTGACATAAATATACTAAGAGGGGTAAGACAGGGCGACCCTTTGTCACCCAAACTGTTCACAGCTGTTCTGGAGGAAGTATTTCGGAAATTAGATTGGTCAAAATGCGGCTTAAATATAGATGGCGAGAAACTAACACATCTGAGATTCGCGGATGATATAGTAGTCTTCGCCAATACAGCAGAAGAACTACAGCAAATGCTTATAGAGCTGAATACAGCTAGTAAGGAAGTTGGACTCTCAATGAATCTTCAAAAAACTAAAGCCATGACTACAGGCAAAGATGCCAGAGAGATAAAAATAGATGACAACACCATTGAATATGTAACAGAATATATATATCTAGGCCAACTAATATCCAACCATGACTCAACAACAAAAGAAATAGACAGGAGAATTGGAAATGCGTGGAAGAGATTTTGGTCGTTGAAAGAAGTGATGAAAAATAGCCAAACAAGTATGCACATCAAGAGAAAACTCTTCAACACATGTATTTTACCAATCTTCACATATGGCTGCCAAACATGGGCACTTACCAAAGCACAATGTAAAAGATTAAGCATAACTCAGAGAGCCATGGAAAGAAGCATTTTAAAAAAAAGAAGAATAGACAAAATAAGTAATAAAAAGTTGAGAGACAAGACTGGACTAACTGATGTTACATACAAAACAAAGCAACTGAAATGGAAGTGGGCCGGACACACTATTAGAGGAGGAGATAAGTGGAGCAAAATTGCAACTCTTTGGCACCCTAGAGGCCACAAAAGAAACAGGGGTAGGCAATTTAAAAGGTGGGCCGATGAAATCGAAGACATGGCTGGAAAGACTAAAACCTGGACCAGATTAGTACACAACAGGGAAGAGTGGAGAAAAATGGGGGAGGCCTTTGCCCGAAGGCACACAGAATCGGTTACCGTAGATTAAGTTATAATATAGATATAATATATACTGTATTTCTGATATAAGGCTATAAATAAATAAATAAATAAATAAATAAAAATAGTGTGGAGGTGGAGGAGCCGCATGAACACACATTTGCGGAATAAACGTAGCTATCGCAAAGTCGCGAGTGAGCAAAGTAAAAATGAACTATAATAGACATGAGTTTAAAAGCTCCTGTACTTTATGCCACTGGAGATAGAGTAAAGTGTTGTTGCAGAAGTTTAGATTAAAATAAAATGGGTAAATAATTTGCAATGAAATCCACTACCACTAACAAAACCTAATACACTGGACACCACTCCAGAGTATTAGGTGTTATTAGTGTCTCACCTCTCCCTATTTCTTAGTAGAGAATCAAATCTACTAATTATGGACCCTGTCTGATTTTTTTTTTAATTTTTATATCATATTTATCCATTTCACTATTGCGGGTACTCACTTGAAACTCGTCAAAACAAATAAGCCACGATTCCTGAGTGATGTCCGCAGCCACTGGAGGAATGGGGTCGAAAGGTTTCGAGCCCTCATCTCTAAATGAACTAGCTCCTTTTCCCGACTTGATTTTCAACTCGTGTATTCTAGCATGGACGTTCAACATAAAGGAGTTGAAGTGTACTCTAAGCTTTTCTTTTATCTGAAATTGAAATATTGATGTGTCAATGTTTGATATTGTATTTTATGTTTTAATAAGGAGACAGTATTTTTTAAGACTTACGCTTAAGGGCCAAACTCTCACTACTTTGAAATAATCTTATATCTCCCACTATGAACAAATAATTATTTGTTCATAGATCTCCAATCAATAAGTCAATAAAATTGAACCTTACAATAATTTAGTTATAGATTTCGTTTTCGTGGTGCATTAGAAACTGTAATGCCATGTAAACATAATTTTACCAATAAATAAATAAATAATAAATAAATAATGACTATGAACTTTGCTCAGGAAAATTAACAATTTTGAGGTTTGAGTTTTTCAAGGTAATGATGAAATTATGAATTAATAAGAAACTTCAAATGCATCAAACTTTGGAAGTGATGTCATATCGAAAAAATGAAAAGAATTATATTTTGTCACATCGGAATAAAAAGTTTATCGAGGATATTATCATTTTTTGTTTATTGACAAAAGAATAATGTGTGAACCCATATTTTAACAAAGAATATAAAACTACAACATAACATGGTTTTTCAGATTAGAATGGTAAATGAACAATATCTAATATTGTCCCCATAGAGCGAAAAGTCACTAAATCATATTTTGCTGTTTAGAGATTATAACTTTAAACCTCCGTATCTTAAAACAGCAAAATACGACTTAGTGACTTTACACTACGAGGACAATATATAAAATTCTTGAGTCACAATGTTTGTAACCAAACTCCTCCAAAACGACTTGACATATTTTTATGAATTTTTTGTGTATTTATTTGGTAGGTGTGAGAATAGGATGTAAGCTATTTTTCATACCCCCTAAAAGTGATAAGGGTGGTCCATCCTAAAATTTTTTTTATAATAATAATAATAATTTATTTATTCATCAGACAACATCGATCCATTAGAAACAAATATAAAAATTTTGGAAAAGAAGGCTTATAAAAAAATTGTTAATAAAATCCTACATCAAAAGTTAAGCTAAAAGTTAACACAACATTCATTGTCTGTCTGGTAGGTTGAGAAGTTTGCCAGGACAACTAGTATGATTATAAAATAAAATACAGGTCTCACATAACCCAAGCAATTCACAATAACAATTCAGGGGACAATAAAACATAAAACAGACATAATCTAGAACTTACTGGACCAGTCCAGATGTAGGACAGAGAAGCAGTGATGATGATTGATTAATGATTATACAACTAATAGACTGTATCAAGTGGTATATTGGAACAATTCTTACAGGCACAGTTTCATAAAACAAATCCATAAGCATGGTTTTGCCTCCTCCAACACTGCCAAATATGTACAAGCCTTTTGGTGCAACAATTTTTTCGGGTTCATTTCTCTTGAAGAAGCTGAATAGTGAGCTTTGAGTTTGTATAATGGGTCTTTGGAAGGTTGATACATCTTCATAGATCTGTTGGAGATGCTGCACTACTGTCTCTTGATGCGGATCCCTGCTTAGTGTTCCAGCAGCCACCTGCCGCGAGTACTCGCTCCACGGCCCGGGCCCGTTTGCAGCCCTCTCGAGAGCTTCAGTAGTTAACAATCTCACACATTGACTACAATGTTTCCAGTGGTTCTTCACAGCCGAAACAAAAACATATGGACTCCCTTTAAACATGTTTGCCATTGTCAACTGATTAAATGGTATGAGGAAAACAATATCATATTATATAAGGTGTAAGATTTATATCCTTGAATCACACCCCGCGCATTGTTACGCCATTTATGACATAGTAGCAAAGACACTCATGAGACTTTATCATGTCATAAATCGTAACTTTTAAATACGATATGCTGACACCTAAAAAACTAAAAATGAACCCAAGGGCATGCTTTTCTCTCTTGTTTCCGCAACTAAATCGTGCAACAGGAAAAACATTCCGCACGCACTTAGAATAAAAAAGAAAAGTGTCATCAGCATAATGTCAGTACAAACATCAATGTCATTGTCAGCTGATGAGATGACGTTAAAAAAAAAACGCGTAGTCCAAATAATAGTGTGATTTAGTTGGTTACATAGAAAATGCAGAACTCTTTTTAAATCATTCTTAAATGCTTTCCTTAATGCTACGATTCTAACAAAATGATCTCTAGATCTTGTTGTTACACTGATATCAGTTCATTTGTAAACTATTTTTTCGTTATACTGAATAAAAATATGTTAAGGTTGAAAGTTTAGAAAATATACAAAATAATACTTAGTTCAATTCGGACGAAGGTTCAGATGAAGCTGTTTGAGCTGTTGAAAAAACTGTTTCGTTCTTACTATTTAGTACAGGAAAAAAATGGGATATTTTGGCGGCAAAATATGTACATCAATGAAACTTTGATAATATTATAACTTTATTTTGGCACTACAAACATCTACAAATGAGGAGCTGCTGAGTACCTCTCAGGGGTAAGAGCAGGGAGCTACGCTTAAAAAATGCAAATTTTATAAACTAGGCAAGTGAGGTGTCATTTTCTATGTAAGTTTTTGCGCTGAATCGAATGTGACCATACCCATACTTATAGGATCAATATTTTGCGAGATATAAAAGGGTTTTTGTTTAAAGCATAGAACAGTCTAAAAATCGGATGTGATGTAATTTAAGATTGCTCTCAGTGATCCTGAGAAGCCTAAGTATATGTTGCAAACCAAAAATTCGTTGAGTTAAAAGAAAAATCACATAGTGTAAGTTTTCCGAAGTAAAACCTAGTCTTGCGGACGCTAGGTGGCGCTGACAGAGCCAATAATATAGTTATTTACGCCTAAGTCATTTTATACAGAATTTTGGAGGCCTTTTATGAGCTCTACCATCCCCAATTCCAACTGAATTACCACAATGAGTTCATAACTCATAAGTAACTACTTAGGTAGCAATTTATAAAAATGGACATAATAAAAAGATTGTCAGAATACAGGATGCGGTGAAATTGAAATCGACGTCCTGGCTAAATTGATGCACACTCGGTGCATATTGCAATCAACAATCACGCATTATCATGACATCCTTTTTCTTGAACCGAGATATCCAGGGTTGGTTAAAAATTTAAGTTAAATTAGTTTTTTTTTTCAATATTTAATTTTTCATACAAGCTTTTTTGCTAACTGTACTTACAATGTCATCTAAGCTACATTTCCGAACCAAATTTCAAGTCAATACCATTGACCGTTGAGGAGTTCCGTTCTGCGGAGACGATCCTGGCCGTTCTACCAGGACCGGGATGTCACTGCTAGATTATTGTATTGTCACGTAATTTACATAAGTACGTAAGTATACCAAATTTCAAGTCAATCCAACTACTGGAAGTTGGTCTAATTTAACTTGCAAAATTTGATTACAGACAGACAGAGAGACTGACAGACAGAAGAGACAGACAGATAGACAACGGGACAGATGAAACCAAATAAAAGCTTGTAATAAAAAATTAAACTACTTAAGTAAAAAAAAAATTGGTATGTGTAGAAAATAAATTATTTACACATAACTACGTATAATAAAATATTCCTAGATCCCTTGAGTAAATCATCATCATCATCATCATCATCATCATCATCTCAACCGTAGAACGTCCACTGTGGGACATAGGCGGTACAGCGCCGGTTACGGGTAGCCCAGCTAGTGCCTAGAGCTGTCTATCATCCCGGTCAGGTCTCAAAGGGCTAACAATTTCAGTTCATTTAGACTCCAAGTGCCTGCTAACACCAGCAGATGTTCCTGCGCTCCGACTTCTGGCCGGAGGGTGTGGTGTTCCGTGGTTTTAGGGAAGAGACGAAGACGACGTTCAAAAACCCTTAATTAGTTTTTTTATGTTTTTCTTTTGTATTGTTTGTGTTTTTGACTCGTTCCTATTACGGTCTTGGTACGATATGGTAGAGTGGGTACCTAGAGCTCTGGTTGAGTTCGAAACGCGTCAGTGTGTTGTGGTGGTGGTGATCCCATCTAGGGTGTGTGTGTTCTTACAGTGTGGAGGTGGAGGAACTGCATGAACACGCATAATTTGCATAGACTTAGCTATCTTAAGGTCGCGGGTGAGCAAAGAAATTATTTTAGTTCATTGATATGGACCTCCGCAAAGTAACGCCTGATTCAATAAATTACCTAGAGAGCTTTAATCGAAAGTTACAATAATAACTTTTTTTTTATTCGACTGGAAGGCAAACGAGCAAGTGGGTCTCCTGATGGTAAGAGATCACCACCGCCCATAAACATCTGTAACACCAGGGGTATTGCAGATGCGCTGCCAACCTACAGGCCTAAGTTGGAATACCTCAAGTGCCAGTAATTTCACCGGCTGTCTTACTCTCCGCGCCGAAACACAACATAACTAACATAACTAGACCCTATTCAAGTATAATAAAGTATGTTGGTTTTTCCCTATATTATAATGAACTCTGTGGGTTGCGTCCTAAGTATTGAAGAAGGACAAGCTTTTATCGATGCAAGCCAATGAGCTTTTACTCGTAACCCACTTTCGTTTTATAAGCCTGGTGATTGTAAGTAAATAGTTTTACATAGGTATTTTATTTTAGGTACCCTCATATTTTCTCTAAAATAGTTTTAATCATTATTTCATTGTGTTCTTAAACTTCACTCTATGTACTTGAAATTACCACCAATTAATTTATGTGAATTTCGTTTAGTAGAAAGAGATGATAATAAATAAGTTACTCAAACTTTTTTGCTGATTGTATTTTAGGGTTCCGCAACCAAAATAGCAAAAACGGAATCCTTTATGTAGTTTCGCCATGTCTCTACTCGTATCTGTCGGTCCGTCCGTCCTATTTTTTTTGTAAAATCGAGCGTTACTCCTACCCCTGCCTCTCTAAGAGCTAAAATGTTGGTATAGAAAATTATTACGACAAATTCTGTTCGAGAATTATTAGTAAGTACCTACTTCAAGAGTACACAGCAGCCTAACTTATAATATTTTCATGACTTTCCAATATTTCCACGGAATAAGAAATAAAAATTCAGCCAGCGAAAATTTAGACAACGCAGTCTTTAAACCAGTGTACCCAGCTAGAGACTTAAAAGTTCGGAAGAATATTGTTGCACAAAAAAAGGACGGAACCCTAAAGAGGGATTTTTAGAAATTCCCGCGGGATAAGGAATAAAAACATTTTTTTATTGGCTCAGACCTTAAACGCAGTTTGCTGTTTTTTTTTAATAAAGTGAAGTCCTGGTGGGTATTATTGGTGAATCGTTTCATATAAATATTAAATACGTCTTTAATACAGTACCTACCTAATTATCAAATATACCTATTACTTACCTTCACTAGCCAAGTTACGGACAGAAGTTAGTCAAGGACAAGTAAACGAAGCTGTTAAGAATTAAGAATTAACACGTTCTTGTTCTAAGAAATCCCATGAAGGAAAGTAGTAAAATGATCGCAATAAAACCGAAACAGCCCTGGACGAAAGCAGGACAAATGGGCAATAAGAAGGACATCGACGTGAGCCCGACTCCGTCCATTTAATGTGAAGTGCAATTGTTTTTTGTCTGCCATCTCACTTCTTGGAAATAACGTTTTGACGACAGACAGTCTATTTTCGACCACTACAGCTCCTGAAAGGAGTGGAAGGTACTTAAGGTGGCACGACTTCCATACTATATAATTTTTCCAACCATTTGCGCTTGAAAGATTTTTTGAAACTAAAATCACATCTCTTGATGTTTATTTCGTTCTCTGAGCGCGGCATTTTTTGTTTACCTAAAGAAAGCTTTTGAATAATAGCTTAATCTAGATGATTATTTTGGTTCATTTTTGTCAATATGTGAGTGGACGGCGACAGTATCGTACGCCAAAGGCTCGGTAGTAGTGTGCGTCGCGACTAATTCGCCAAGTCGCCGTCAATTTGAAGCTAGGCGCCACTGTCAGTATTCGTTTGATTTATCTGATCAAAATAAAATAATAATTATTAACTATTTAGAAGCACGTGTCATTTTTTTTAATATTTTTGCTGGCCATCGGTACAAAGCCCTTCGGTCAAAAGACTGAAGCTAAATGAACAAATGCGTTGCCAATTTTTTTGATTTCCGTAAGAATTATTTCTTTCGAAAAGAAAAAATTGCGTTGCTCGTACGGTCAAAGACTTTAATTCATAAGCCACCATGGAACCATATCACAGTGAACGTCACAGTGACATCGTATTAATTTACGAGGAAAACAGTAATGACTTTTCCTTTGAAAAGGTTCCACGGTGGCTCATGAATTAAAGTCCTCGGCCGTACGTCATCATCATCATCATCAGCCTCTAGCTGTCCACTGCTGGACATAGGCCTCCCCAAAGAGCGCCATTGCGCCTTGTCCTCGGCTAGACGCACCCAGCTTCTACCAGCAGCCTTTCGCGGATCGTAACCGACCGTGCGTACCTACTAACAAATAAATATGGAATATTGCATATACAGTCAAACTATTTGCTTCCTGACCCACCGTAGAACGCTCTCACAGTAAGTGCCATAATGAATTCCCTTGTCAAGCAATGCGATGTCAGTATGACTTTTTCAACGAAAAGGTTCCACAGTGGGGCACGATTCCGTTGGTTCGATAGTACGTCTTATAAATAAGGAATATCACTGCAATTTTCTGTCGTCAGAGTGCAGCACTAGCACTAACTATTAATGGTTTTTTGAGTATCTTAAAATGTCTGTAGAAAGCCATAATATCATAATTATTTCAATTAAATTTTTGGAAATATAGCTCTATCGTTATTATCGATGTCAATATCATGTTATTTTGTTACTCATACAAAAATACATGATTTCTGTAGGTACTAATACTCTTTGGATAAAATATAAAGAGAACTGACGTTGTCATTTGGATAATTAAAGTAAAAAACAAAAACATCTCAACTGTCAAGTCAAACTGCGATTTTCTGATTTGCTATCCATGAAGCTACATTTTCAAGATAATTAAATTGTAATTCGCATTGCACCATGGAGCCACGAACTTCGCGAAAAGACTATAAAAATCATCATTACTCTGGTCCCAGGAAAAATCAAAAACGAGTTCAGGGACAAATGAAACGTCATCACGGAGAAATCAAAAGGTAAGTGCCGTGGAAAACATATTGCACATAGTGATGTTATTTCGAAACCAGAACCTGGCTAATCTGCTTGTTGTTGCAGTCGTAATGAAGTATGGTGCAAAAAAAGGAAAATGGACGACGACTCCAACATCAATTCGAGTTCTGGGTAAGTGAAACATAAATATCCTTCACACACTAGCATAGTATATAGGTAATATTATAAATTTGAAAGCCTCTTCCATTGGTTGGCAATCAAGCACTGTCCGCTTCTAGCGGAACGTTTTCCCACGCATGACTAAACTATGGAACCGGCTTCTCGGGACGATATTCCCAGAGCGGCACAACTTAGGGATCTTAGCCTATCAAACTCGCAACGGGCCGGCAACGCACCTGTGATACCCCTCGTTTTGCCGGTACCCATGACCGGTGATGATTGCTTCCCACCAGGTGACCCGAATGCTTGTTTTCCCCTCTTATATGAAAAAAAATAAAACGGCTCGACTGATTTGGACGAAATTTGGTATGTAGATAGCTGGGCGTGTAAAGTGAAAGCTCCTTTTTATCACGATATTCCCACGAGATTCCTACGATTAGACACTACAAATTATTTATTGAATCAGGCGTTGCTTTGCATGGTCCACATATCAATCAATTTTTACAGTGAGGAGGTGGAGGAACGCATGAACATCTATACTAATATTATAAATAAGAAAGTGTGTGTGTTTGTATATTTGTCCGTCTTTCACGTCGAAACAGATCGACGTGATTTTTGACATAGAGATAGTTTATGGGCCAATATAGTCTATATAGTAGTATATAGGCTACTTGTTATCCCGGAGAAATGCTCAGTTCCCGAGGGAACAGCGCACGATAATCGAATTCCACGTGTGCGAAGCCGTGGGCAAAAGGCTAGTCTTGTATAAATGTAGCTATCATATAAGGTCGCGGGTGAGCAAACTAATTGTTTCAGTTCATTGATATTACAAATTGACCGTGGGTATTTTATGTGCAATGTCAATGAAATCAACTATGTAGTTATGTATTGGAAATTCCCGGAATTAGTCAAAGTCCTGGAATTCAGTTCAACTATCGGTTATTAGAACCCGTGGTGGCCTAGTGGTTTGACCTATCGCCTCTCAAGCTGAGGGTCGTGGGTTCAAATCCCGGCTCGCACCTCTGAGTTTTTCGAAATTCATGTGCGCAATTTACCACGAGCTTTGCGGTGAAGGAAAACATCGTGAGGAAACCTGCACAAATCTGCGAAGCAGTTCAATGGTGCGTGTGAAGTTCCCAATCCGCACTGGGCCCGCGTGGGAACTATGGCCCAAGCCCTCTCATTCCGAGAGGAGGCCTGTGCCCAGCAGTGGGACGTATATAGGCTGAGATGATGATCGGTTATTACGCGTGCGAAGCAAATGCCAAAGGACCATCCATAAAGTACATCACACCAATTTTGACCATTTTTCAAGTGTTTTGTTGGTTATGTTTTTCGAGCGTATGTATTTGAATAATAACGTATGTGTGTATGTTTCTTGCTCGGCTTTAGGGATTAGTTAGTACATAGAAATCTATGATATAGTACCTAATTTAATTAGTACTTATGTGGATAGTTGGACACCTGGAATAACACATAATTATAGCGTCACTACTTTGAAAAAATCTTCACTCAGAAAAATTACTTATTTTGAGGTACGAATTTTTAGGGTTCCGGAGCCAAAATGGCAAAAACGGAACCCTTATAGTTTCGCCATGTCTGTCTGTCTATCTGTCTGTCTGTCTGTCTGTCTAGTCTGTCTGTCTGTCCGTCCGCGGCTTTGCTCAGGGACTATCAATGCTAGAAAGCTGTAATTTTGCACGGATATGTAAGTAAACTATGCCGACAAAATAGTACAATTAAAAATTCAAAAACAATTTTTTTAGGGTACTGTATTGTGTGAAACTCTTTGGTAACCGTTCAATTAGTACTAGCAACTAAGTTCGATATTTGAATATGATTATTACAGCGAACGGTCACAATAGAGTATTATAAAGGACTTGTATTCGAGTTGCCAACGAAGTTGAATATAATCCAGTTTACGTAAAATATATGTTTTTATTTCAATTACGGCTTTTCTAAGATACCGGACCGTCTGTCCAGTACAGTACCTCCCATAGACGTAAAGTGGCGGTGTTTTTTTTTTTCTCATTCAACCCTATAGTGTGGGGTACCATCGGATAGGTATTTTAAAACCATTAGGGGTTTGCTAAAACAATTTTTCGTTTCAGTAATGTGTTTGCGAAATATTCAACTTTAAAGTGTACATTTTCATTAAAATCGAGCGTCCTCCCCCCCCCCCCCCCTCTCTAAAATCTAAACCGGCAGGTGGAAAAATTTGAAAAAATTCAGGATGGTAGTCAGTATATATATCAAACTTTCAAGGAAAACTATAACGGCTAAGTTTGCTTGAGAGTTATTAGTAGTTTATGAGTAAATAGCAGCGGAAGGTATAAAACATACCTAAACTTGGAAGATTCCGTACAAAATACGAAATCCTTAGAAAAATACTAACTAATTTTTTCTTAATGGCTACGGAACCCTATTTTGTGCGTGTCCGACACTCTCTTGGCCGGTTTTTATAAGTAGTGACGAAACGCTAGTTTTTATTTATGCGCCTACCTACTTACTTTTAATTTTTATATTCGAATGGAATTGGGATAAAGCATAGTACTTGTAATAATATTATCGATGCGAAAGTTTGTGAGTATGTTTGTGTGTAGGTGTGTGTGTTTGTTGGTTCCTCCCATGCTAAAACGGCTTGAAGGATTTGTTTGAAATTTGGTATGTTGATAGTAAGACATCTGAAACAACATAGAGGGTACTTTATATCTCAATAATCCAATAGGATCAGGATAAAATCTTGAAATTTCAGTCAATTGCTGGTTTAAGAGTTAAGAAATTTTCCGCGGGTAGAGTTTAGTAATTATTATAAAATTCCCGACCAGAGTATTCCTTTACTCTGACTGGCAATCCAGGTCAGATGTAGGTTTGTATGACTCAACTACATTTTTTGTGGATTTACTTATTTTATTAAAGTTATAGTGAAAAACACGATAGCAAAAAGGCATATTTTGTAAAATAGAATAGAATAGAAATATTTTATTCATGCTTCATACATTAAATAAAAACAGAATAAAAATACATAAAAATAAAACAACTAGTAAACTCCTAATTTAACGAGGTATGGGACTCAAAAGTTAGTCCGTTACCAAGGGGCCGGGGACAAAATATCTGGTGGCGTCAAAGTTTTTTAAAAACTTACCGTCTAAAAAACATAACCCTCCTTTGGCAGTCGGGTAATAACCATATTTGGTATATTAAACTTTTCTCTGTGGGACAACCGTTTTTAGAACAGGGTATCCCACATTTTCATACCAAATTTGAAGTCGATACCAATTATCGTTGAAGAGTCCTGTTCTGCGGAGACAATACTGGCCGGACTATCAAGATGTCACTACCAGATTATTGCATTGTCACGCGATTTACACGTGTATGCAAAATTTCAGCTCAATTGGTAACCGAAAAGTGAATCAAATTTAATTTGCAAGATTTGATGACAAACATCGGGACAGGTGAAACTAAATAAAATCTTGTAGAAGTGGTTCTACTTCAAAGCAAAAAGATGTATGTTCAAATAAGGAATCTTTTTTGAGGTTGCAAATATACTTGGTGATTAGTTTAAATTCGGAAAGAAAGCGAGAATTGGTTCGCGCTCGTCCTGCATTGTGCCTGATGACAGCTGAGTCATGGCGGCATGGACGGCATTATGCAAGAAGGGATCAAGTCAATAATAAAAATATCATTGTAAGTACTATGAACAATGTTTTATTTTTTATTATTTATAAATATAATAAAATCCAATTCAATGAGTTCAATATCCCGCGGGATCGCGGTGGATGCCGGAAGCACAAGACCGGTCTGAGTGTAGAGCCTTGGGGGAAGCCTATGCCCAGCATTGGCTGACATGATGATGATGATGAATATCCCTCGAAACATAATAATTTATTTAGTTTTTATCCAGAAAACATTTGAAAGAGAATTTTTCATCTAAATATATTCTTAGAAATTCAAAGACAATAAAAAAATAGCCCTAATTTATCGTGAACTTTACGGTGAAGGAAAATACATTATACTTATAATTCAATGGTGTGTACGAAATTCCTTATCTTTCTCACTCTTCTTAGAGTACGTTATACAGACCGAGATGGTGAATAAAATTGATAAGCCGACTGTATAAAAACTTTCAATAAAAAGGAAAAAACAGGTAATAAATCCTTATGCGGAATACGGTGATTTCAAATTTTTTTTTCTTTTTATTGGATATTTTTTAAGGATTCATGATTTCATTTTTCGACTTGAGGAAATTACTAAAGCATTAAAAATATTTTTTTTAATGCTATGCCTAGTTGGTTACTAAGTTTTGTTACTGGAGTTGTGACTAATAAAATATACCTAATATAAAGCTTTTAATAAAACACAGAATGCATCATTTGAAAGTTTTTTTGTTGTACTGATCAAAATATAAATTGATTTATCTAAAATGTTTACCGTATATTTATTGAACTCCACTAAAATATTAAGATTGCCACCAATTAGACTTGCTAAAACTTGTTATACTAACCAAGTTCTCGGTCAGACACACTTCATCTATACGAGGCCAGGATGGCGATTACTGGTCGAAGCTTGTGTAGTACTTTTCTCAAAAATGATGATGATGGTGAGGATGATGATGATGATAGTAATGGTAATAGTGATGATGATGATGATAGTGATAATAATGTATGGTGATGATGATGATGATTATGGATGATGATGATGATTGATAGTGATGGTGGTGATGATGATTGTTTATGATGATGATTATGATGATGATGATGTTGGTGATGGTGATGACATGGACCCATTTCAAAATACCCGTTACTGTCCAGTAAGTAAGTATGAAATTCCAATAAGTACATAGCAAGGGATGGGATTGTTCTGTACGTTAACGGGTTCCTTTAAAAATTTGGAAAAAAGCGTGTGGGCCGAGCAGCAGTGTTGGGCGTACAGTTAACTAATATTTTGAAATGGGTTCATTATGTCATCGCCATCATTATAAGTACACTTGATATGTAATGGAATTTCAATATTTACTGGACAGTACGAGGTTACTTCCTAGAAAATAGCCTAGCCTCCAGGGTGCGTTACTTTCTGCGACGTTTTTGATGATGTAATGGTAACATTTCATACCATTTTTGAGCAAATCTGGTATATCCATACTAATATTATAAATGCGAAAGTGTGTTTGTGCGTTTATCCGTCCTTCACGCCCTAACGGAGCGACGGATCGACGTGATTTTTAGCATAGAGATAGTTTATGGTCCCGAGAGTGACATAGGTTTCTTTTTGTCCCGAGGAAACAGTGCGCAATAACCGAATACCACGCAGGCGGAGCTGCGGGCAAAAGCTAGTACGTACATATATATGTCGGAGATTACAATAATCAAGCCTTTAGGATTGTCAATTGACTATTAGAGTATCGAAATGGCATCGAACGCCGTGTGACGTAACTAGCGGTTGCGGTGCACATGGACGGGCTTGTTGGCCGGAGGTGATTCTACTTCGGGCTGTTGGAACGACAACCAACACCTGGCTAATGATTCTGTCAGTTCGTCTGACAATTAGCTCTGTACATACTCCGATTGGTTTTGTAGTTTAATTACTATCGACTAGTGAAATAAAACAACTGAGACGGAAGTACTCTCATTCCATCGTCATCTCACCTCTTCTCTCCGCTCTCGTCGACATATATAATATTTCGGGGATCTCGGAAACGGCTCTACCGATTTCGACGAAATTTGGTATGTAGGGGTTTCTGGGGATGAAAAATCGATCTAGCTTGGTCTTATCTATGGGAAAACGCTAAGTAAGAATATATTGCAATGAAAAATTCACTTTAAATATTTTCTAGATAAAAATTGAATAAATTATTAAATTTTGTGGGACATTGAACTCATTGAATTGGATTTTATTATATTTATAAATAATAAAAAATAAATCATTGTTCATAATACTTACAATGATATTTTTATTATTGACTTGATCCTTTCTTGCATAATGCCGTCCATGCCGCCATGACTCAGCTGTCATCAGGCACAATGCAGAACGAGCGCGAACCAATTCTCGCTTTCTTTCCGAATTTAAACTAATCACCAAGTATATTTGCAACCTCAAAAAAGATTCCTTATTTGAACATAAATCTTTTTGCTTTGAAGTAGAGCCACTTCTACAAGCTTTTATTTAGTTTTTTTTCACGATTCTCCACTCCGCGTAAGATTTCACATACGATTCCAAACACAAAATAGTTCAAAAAATATTTCTTATCTTTTTTCGTAACGGCTACGGAACCCTATCTTGGGCATGCCTGACACGCTCTTGGCCGGTTGTTTATATTATAAATGGTTTTTATGTTTCCAGATCCAAGGCCAACTGCGGGTTTGCAAAATGCAAAAATGCTACTTCGTCGGATATATTCCTCCAGCATATGATATAACAGTATTAGAAATAAAGAGTGACGAAAATTTTATTTGTAAGATGTTACCAGAATTGGTCATGTTCTATAAAAATTGTATTTTACCCGAAGTATTACTTTGGAAAGTTGCCAGAAATCAAGTGTTTAGACATTTCATTGTGTTAGGTGCTGACCTTTTTTAACCGACTTCGAAAAAAAGGAGGAGGTTATTTTTTTTTCTATGTTTGTTACCTCAGAACTCCGTCATCTATGAACCGATTTGAATTTTTTTTTTCGTTCGTCTAGAAATGCTTTCAATCGGTCCCATAAGCACCAAATCAGGATCTGATCATTGGATCCTAAGGAGATCGAGGGGACTCTTCAAATTTTGTAGGGACATCTATGGTAAATTTGATATATTTAGTAGTAACTCGTGCATTTGCTCTTGAAAATCATCATTTGGTGAAATGGAACTGATGATGAAGACCACAGTTGACAATCGGAGTTACTACTCAATAACAAGTAGGTATTTCATGGGTTAAATTTCAATCCATTTAACACAGTTGCTAAGCAATTTATGCTACTCGTAATGCATATGGAATGGGTAGTGAAGCACCAGGATACCTCAATAAAGAAAGTCTCTGCCTGTGAGTGGACCTATGGTCATCTACCTGACCTACTCCTGCTGACTGGTACAAAATTATTTTTATGGTTTTTTGTAGTCGGTAAAATTTTTTGTTATAAAATTTTCTTGTTTCTTTTCCTTTGACTTTTATTTATTTTGATCTTTTGTTTTATGGGTACATGGCACGAACGTGCAGCTTTTACAATCTATAGTGATTCAGGACTGGCCCTGGTCATATTATTATTTGATACAATATTCAGTTCTACGAGCGCACGTTTATGTGCAGCTTTTGCAATCTATTGTGATTCAGAACTGGCCTCTGGCCGTATAGTAATATTATTTTATGTGATATTTAGTTCTACAAGCGCAGATGTGTGCAGCTTTTGCGAAAGTGACATACCTACATCCTAGCGGTGAGATAGTGTGGTATGGAATTCAATCTCACATCAAAAAAAAATTACGAAAAATACATAATTGTAAGCTTATTAAAAAAATGGTACTGCACGTAGTTACAAGAAAAAAATGATCAATCTGTTACCACCAGGAAAGATACTTCCTAGCAGGTGCTATCAATTTCCCTATGAAGCAGTCGACTTTTCAAATTTCTTGAAAATCAAAAAAAATGTGCTAAATTGTACACTAGTTAAAAAAATGTACCACCCTTGTATAGTTACAGTTATAAAACAGTGATCAATCAGGAAGTATCCTTTCTGGCAGGCGCTATTTCATTATGTAGTAATCGTAATAAAAAAGAGTAAGTAGTACTGAACGTACAGTTTTCTCGTAGCTACGGGTAGTACTCCTTTTTTTAATTTGCGTACAATTTCGTACATTTCTCTTATTTTTTTCTGACTCACAAGAAATTTTAAAACACGACTGCTACATAATGCAATAGGAAGGAAGTATCCTTCCTCGCGGTGACAGATTGATCATTGTTTTTTCTTGTAACTACGGGTAGTTAATTTTTTTTAACAAGCGTATAATTTAGTACTTTCTTGGAACATTTTTGTGATGTAAGTTTGAATTCCATGCGACACCATGCCACCGCCAGGAAGTATGACACTTGCGAAGTACATTTTGTCAAACTACATTTGTAAATAAACAGTGGAGTGATGGCCATGATTGGGTCAAGGTACCATGGATAAACCTTCGGACCGTTGGTTGAATGACATAGGTATTGTTATTTGGCAGTCGGCTGGTAAGCTGTGTATGAGGCTGGCGTGAAATTGCAAGGGCCAGCAGTGGGTGGGAGTAGGCTGATTTTAATGATATATAAATGTAAATAAATAAATAAAAAACTGATGTAATAATAAACTGTTTTTAATTTGTAGTTCAATAAAACCTTGAATTAAAAAAACATCGTGAGGAAATATTTATACGCCTGCTGCGAAGTTTCCTAATCCGCACTAGGTCAGTGTGGAAAATAATGCTTGAGACCTGTGTGTGCCCAGCAGTGAGACGTGTGCTGATCTGGACGATGATGATGACAAATTTTTCCGCTCGTGCTGAAAATATCACGTTACCGAAACACCTATTTTTTCAAAATACATTACATTTTTATTACATTCCCATTATATCTGATATCCAAAAGAAGAAATTTCACAAAAAATTACTTCGTCGAGTAATCTTCGATTTTGTAATTATGAGGTAAACAGGTAATGCAATATTTTGAAACATGTATTATTCTGGTAACGTGGTATTTCTTGATATTATGATAGGGGATAAAATTACATGAAAAAAATTGTTTACAAATTAGGTCAAATATTTTTAGCTACATGTTTAAAAAAATAATAAGGTAGTAATTAGCTCATACATTCACATCATTAATTGAGATACCAAAAAAAAAGCAAAAAGATATAATCACACACCGGATTCGATCCCGAAGATTCTAACCCGTATCTAGCATGAATAGACGCCAATACAACTACTCCAATCAGCAGTTTGAACGAGACGTCGAAATTAGCAATCACTTTTGTTTACTACAAGTTATAAGCTTGTGTGCGAAAATATTACAGTCACCGCTGCCGCGTTGTTATAAGTTAAAATAAAAGTATTTTCTAAATTAAAATACATCTGAAACTTGGTAGGATATATCACAAATTACACTCTACAGGCGGCATGTACATTATTTTATAAAAATATCCACATTTACATTCCTAAAAAAAAAAAATACGTGGAATTTGCACACTAACGTCATCTACTGGCGCTGTAGTGCCTAGCTGACCGTGACAAACCACCTTAACATAAAGTTATAGTCCTCAATTGCAAACGATGCTTGGTTGTTTTTGAACTCGTAAATTAAATTGGTACGTACAGTTAATATAAATAGTCTGGAAATCGGAGAAGCGGTGATTTTCAGTTAATGTTTGCAGATGTTAACGGTCTTTGAGGTCTGTTTGTGCAATATTGTCTGGCTCTTCGTCATTTTTTTATTTTTTTGTAAGGTGTCAACTACACCTAACTAAGTAATTTAGCGGCATTGGACATACAATTCAGATATTTTTGTATTTTCTTGACTTAAGGTCAGAATTTGCAGTTGGTAGGACCTTGTGCAAGTTCTGCCCGGATTGCTACCACCATCTTGCTCGCTAATCCTGCTGTGAAGCAGCAGTGTTTGCACTGTTGTGTTTCGGCGTGGAGAGTAAGATAGCCGGTGAAATTCCTGGCACTTGAGGTATCCCATCTTAGGCCTAGGTTGGCAACGCATCTGCATTACCCCTGGTGTTGCAGATGTTTATGGGCGATGGTGATCTCTTACCATCAGGAGACCCACTTGCTCGTTTGCCATCCAGTCGAATAAAAAAAGTAGATGATAGTACAAGTACTAGATAATAGTAGTAGTAAGAAAGGGCAGGAACAATGGTTTAAAGTTATAATGGAGAACGTGATTACGTTTTGTTTGATCCTAGCCTCGTAGTTCTTTCAAATAAAAATTGAAATAACGTTTTTTCTTCCTCAATAGATAGGTACTTAATCATGCCTCTTGCGTAAGAATTACTATATCATTATAAGAAGACTCGTTTTAGATAAAGTTGTGCGATGTTTAGCATAAAAACTCTTCCACTACACGTAGGTACCTGAACACACGAACGTCTCTAGAAAACATGAAAGAGATCTACTGTGTAGTAATTCGATCGACATATAGTACTTACACATGATACGTTTGATAGTAAAACTATATGTTTAAATACTGTAATAGGTTTATATACATATCTATGTATATTTACTTTGGGGCTATGTCAATTGGTGTGAATTGTCCCGTGATATTTATTATTTATTATTATTATTATCTTTATTTATTTTTATTCTTAGGATTAGGTTTTTATAATAGTTATAAAAAGTAAAATACAGAAAAGTACATACAAAATAAAAAAATTATAAAAACCTAACCTAGTTTGCCACCGGTAACGGAGCAGGGCCCAAGTTATCGGTGATCAGGGCCGCAGAGTGAGGAACCTCCGGACGATGCGTGCCGTATCCAGAAGTACCACCTTCTGTATCTGGCCCTTGATCCAGCCATCTAGCGAGAGTCTCTTGAGATGTTGGTCGAGGCTCTTCGCTATTAGACCGTTTGCCGAAACGACTATCGGGACAATGATCGTCGAGTCAACATCCCACATAGCAGTCACCTCGTGAGCCAAGTCAAGGTACTTGCTGAGTTTGTCCTTCTCGGCCTTCACGAGGTTCTCGTCATGCGGGATGGTGATGTCGATGAGCATTGTCTGGCGATTTTATTTCTTTCTTTTTTTTATTATTATTATTATTATTATTATTATATTTAAGTAGTAGGGTGAGTACCTTAACGACCAAGTTTGCTCGATGTTTTTAAAATCAGAAAAATGCGTTATAGCGCTGATCTCTTCAAGTTCATTTTAGAGCCGTTTTTGAGATCTCTAAACGTAAACGTAGTTACATATTGGCATTCAAATATATATAATGAATATAATTTAACTACTAGATTTGATAGAAAATTACTCTCCATTCATTTGAAGGGAAATACGCAATTTTGTAGCGTCTCATCAACATGTCTAACATTGGAAATAATAAAAAAATATATGTAACAAAAAATTGTACCGACTACAAAAAAAACCATGAAAATAATTTTCTAGAAGTCTGAAGTCGGTGCCTCAGCACGTGCCAGCAGGAATGGAGTGGACCTATAGTCGTATCTACCTTACCTACACACTGTAACTATTATATGGGGCTTCTATCACTCCTGCTAGCTAGTGCACCGACTGCTGCTGAGTGCTAAGGCAGCGACTTCAGACGGGTAGAAAATTATTAACCGACTTCAAAAAAGGAGGAGGTTTCCAATGTTTGTATTTTTTTCATGTATGTTCACTGATTAGTCAATCAATTGTGGAACGATTTCAAAATTGTTTTTTTTTATTCGAAAGAGTACTCTTCTGCGGTAGTCGCATTGTCACCAAGCCAAGATCTGATGATGGGATCCTAGGGAAATCGAGGGTAAACCTCGAATTTTATAATAACGAAAAAAATCTAATCGGTTCACAAATGACGAAGTTCTGAGGTAACAAACATAAAAAAATAATAATGATAATAATAAAAAAATACAGGTGAATTGATAACTTCCTCCTTTTTTTTAAATCGGTTGAAAATTAAACTTAAATGGATGAACCATAATCTCTTGGCAACGCATAGAGGTCGGCATAGAAGCGTTGACCGAAACGAGTGCAGGTGGCAATACTATTGTGACCAATGCCAAGGTTACCTTCGGCGAACTGACCTACGGAACCTAAATTGCTCTTGAACACGCGCACACACTGGCCTCAATTGTGACCCGTCTAATGCACCGGTTAACAACCTCTTGACCATGTCAAGGTGGCTCCTCATGCTTAGTTCCATACAGACTGGAAATGTACGAAAAACTTAGCATCATACTTTTTTGCATGAAAATTCAATTATACTCTGTGTCTCGTTAAATGCCAATGACTCCAACCAGCAAAATTTTGGATAAACACCAGTCCAAAAAAATCCAATAAAAATACCACCGTAAATGCGAACAAAACGTAGCACGCACACTTTGACGAAATAACTGCACGCACACGTCTTGTAAGGTAAACGAGAACATAAAGTTTTTGGTAAAAAAATAAAATAATAATTAAACTTTTTTGTTGACTTTACTTATTGTTCAGTGTACTAAAGTAGTAGCCTAAATTGAATGCATGAATAAATATTTCTTTAAAAATAAATAATTAGATTAAAATAAAATGTAAGACAATGTCATCCAAACAAAGAAACGAAATCTGTACCAAGTTTAATGTCAATGCCATCAACTATGGAGGAGATCCCTTGTGCGGAGACGATCTTGGCCGGACCATCAGAATTCTACTACCAGGTATTGAATTGTCACTGAATCTACATAAGCATACTAAATTTTACATCAATCCAAAATCCAACCACTAAAAGCAAGTACGTAAAAATTTGAACTTCGTATCGTGCCGTCCCCCTTCCGCCAATGGTATTTAATAGAAGAGTGGAATAGATGCCATTTTACTTATTTCGAATTTTGTAGTAGCCCCCTGAGTAGCAACCAAGACATTGGTGAAGGCGGGGGTGGCTGTAACGGACGAGGGTGGTGGTTATATGAATGTATTCGTGAGTAACTAGGCTCAACCTATTTCCATGACGTGCATGCCTATGCAGATGGACTGTAACAGCAACGTAACAGTCGACTGCGAATATTTTTTCATTGCAGTTCCATTGCCGCCGGCACAATCGTACGCACACTGCACGCTGACTGCTCAGATCAAATAAAAAACCGGCCAAGAGCGTGTCGGACACGCCCAAAATAGGGTTCCGGAGCCATTACGAAAAAATTAAGTAATATTTTTCTAAGGATTTCGTACTTTATACGGAATCTTCGAATTATAGGTATATTTTATACCTTACGCTGCTATTTACTCATAAACTACTAATAATTCTCAAGCAAACTTAGCCGCTATAGTTTTCCTTGGAAGTTTGATATACTGACTACCATCCTGAATTTTTTCAAATTTTTCCACCCACCGGTTTAGATTTTAGAGGGGGGGGGACGCTCGATTTTAATGAAAATTTGCACTTTAAAGTTGAATATTTCGCAAACAAATGACTGAATCGAAAAATCGTGTTGACAAACCCCTAATGGTTTTAAAATACCTATCCAACGATACCCCACACTATAGGGTTGGATGAGAAAAAAAAAATCACTGCCATTTTACGTCTATGAGAGGTACCCTAAAAAAAATTGTTTTTGAATTTTTAATTGTACTGTTTTGTCGGCATAGTTTACCTATATATTCGTGCAAAATTACAGCTTTCTAACATTGATAGTCCCTGAGCAAAGCCGCGGACGGACAGACAGACAGACAGACAGACGGACAGACAGACAGACAGACAGACAGACAGACAGACAGACAGACATGGCGAAACTATAAGGGTTCCGTTTTTGCCATTTTGGCTCCGGAACCCTAAAAACCGGCCAAGAGCGTGTCGGACACGCCCAAAATAGGGTTCCGTAGCCATTACGAAAAAATTAAGTAATATTTTTCTAAGAATTCGTATTTTATACGGAATCTTCCAAGTTTGGGAATATTTTATACCTTAGGCTGCTATTTACTCTTAAACTACTAATAATTCTCAAGCAAACTTAGCCGCTGTAGTTTTCCTTGAAATTTTGATATACTTACTACAATCCTGAATTTTTGCAAATTTTTCCACCCACCTGTTTAGATTTTAGAGGGGGGGGGGACGCTCGATTTTAATGAAAATTTGCACTTTAAAGTTGAATATTTCGCAAAAAAAATACTAAATCGAAAAATCGTTTTAGCAACCCCCTAGTGGTTTCAAAAGACCTGGATAAAGATTGGATAAGAAAAAAAAATCACCCCCACTTTACGTCTATGGTAGGTACTCCAAAAACATTTTATTTTAATATTTTTATTGTACCATTTTCTCGGCATAGTTTACATATACATTCGTACAAAATTACAGTTTTCTAGCATTGATAGTCCCTGAGCAAAGCCGCGGACGGACGGACAGGCAGACAGACGAACAGACAGACATGGCGAAACTATAAGGGTTCCGTTTTTGCCATTTTGGCTCCAGAACCCTAAAAGGCAAAGGCTGTCTATACCGTTCGCGGTGCAAGAGTTTGAGGTATGTATTCTTTACCTCCAACAGGTATATATTTTATTCCTGAAAGCTTAGCCTGAAAGAAAAGGTGTACAATACATCTAAGATACATTTTTCCTGATAGATATTAGAAGCCATACAATGCAAGTCTTTTAACGTTCGCAATAAACACTAGTGTGTGATGAGTGCAACTGCACTCTGCAAGCGCGCCTTTGACAATTAAATTATAATGTCATAATCGGTCCTAATAATATCTTTCGGGAACAGGAAGGGTCAAATGAAACAACTTATTTTGTTATGCGGTATTTCCCCCAACAATTTGTTTATAACTTTTATCGAACAATAAATCTAGACATGCATCCGTTCAAATATTAACGTTAATTGGATAAGGTTCTTATCGACTTTCTGTATCTTTAGTTACATTGAAATTTATTGACGTGAGCTGAATTTGTACGTATAATAATAATTTTGAACTAACTCCTTATATATTTAACTATCCTCATCCCGCGGTTTCGCTGCCACGCAAGAATTAAAAAACCGGCCAAGAGCGTGTCGGACACGCCCAAAATAGGGTTCCGTAGCCATTACGAAAAAATTAAGTAATATTTTTCTAAGGATTTCGTATTTTATACGGAATCTTCCAAGTTTAGGTATATTTTATACCTTACGCTGCTATTTACTCATAAACTACTAATAATTCTCAAGCTAGCTAAGTTTTCCTTAGAAGTTTGATATACTGACTACCATCTTGAATTTTTTCAAATTTTTCCACCCACCGGTTTAGATTTTAGAGGGGGGGGACGCTCGATTTTAATGAAAATTTGCACTTTAAAGTTGAATATTTCGCAAACAAATTACTGAATCGAAAAATCGTCTTAGCCAACCCCTAATGGTTTTCAAATACCTATCCAACGATATCCCACACTATAGGGTTGGATGAGAAAAACAAATCATCGCCACTTTACGTCTATGGGAGGTACCCTAAAAAAAATTGTTTTTGAATTTTTAATTGTACTATTTTGTCGGCATAGTTTACTTTTATATCCGTGCAAAATTACAGCTTTCTAGCATTGATAGTCCCTGAGCAAAGCCGCGGACGGACAGACAGACAGACAGACAGACAGACAGACAGACAGACAGACATGGCGAAACTATAAGGGTTCCGTTTTTGCCATTTTGGCTCCGGAACCCTAAAAATTGGCTAACTCTACATCCCGTGAGAGTTTTGGAAAATTCGTTCTTAGTGCACTCTATAGTCCTCAAAGAATGTATATCTGCCTGATTTCAGGTCTATACGTGGCTTGAGCTGTGATTTGTATGTTAGTCAGTCATTACAGCTTTCTAGCATTGATAGTCCCTGAGCAAAGCCGCGGACGGACAGACAGACAGACAGACAGACAGACAGACAGACAGACATGGCGAAACTATAAGGGTTCCGTTTTTGCCATTTTGGCTCCGGAACCCTAAAAATTGGCTAACTCTACATCCCGTGAGAGTTTTGGAAAATTCGTTCTTAGTGCACTCTATAGTCCTCAAAGAATGTATATCTGCCTGATTTCAGGTCTATACGTGGCTTGAGCTGTGATTTGTATGTTAGTCAGTCATTCAGTCACTTTACCCTTTTATAGGTTTTAAATAAATTAGCCTATAGAATTTGGAATGTAGAGCTTACACTCTAGCCCTGGCCACTACGAATGACGTGCAAAATTTGAACTTCGTATCTTGCCGTCCCGCTGACGGTAATATTATTTAACACGAGAGTGAGAGGGACGGTACGATACGAACTTTGATTTTTGAGTTTTGTAGTAGCCCCGCTGAAGATAAGGAGCAACCTCTTAGTAGCCGAAAGAAAGATCTTCAGGAAAATCCTGGGACTGACCAAAAAGGGGTGGATGGATCTTCGGTCCCAAAAGACCTGGCGAGTTCAACATTATCGGACGGATCACTGTTCTAGCTCGGTTGCGTAGGTACAGTCAACGTCATAAATAAGTGATCACTTATGTACCTTGTCACTTTAACGACATGTTTGAAAAGCCGTACGAAATTGTGTAACGACTGAGAGCGACAAGGTACAGAAATGATCACTTATTTATGACAGTGACTGTACGTAGGTACCTACATACGTAGAGACAAAAATATAATAAGTGAATAGTTTATTCGTTGGATTCAGATAAAAGCACCTTTTTAGGGTTCCGTAGTCAACCGTAGTAAAGACGACCGGATGGCCAAGTGGTTAGAGAACCCGACTACGAAGCTTGAGACGACTACATTTATTTATATGAATAATACGAACGTTTGGTCTCGGGTCTTGAATGTTTAATAATAATATATATTTTGAGTATGTATGTATGTATTTATTACTACTTGTATGTGTTTATTACTACTTGTATGTGTCTACTTGTACCTGTATGTATTTATTACTTTCACTATTATAGGCTAGGAAAAAAAAAAATGTATGTATTTATCTATATAAGTATGTTTATCAGGTGCCTAGTATCCATAGTACAAGCTTTGCTTAGTTTGGGACTAGATCAATTAGTGTCAAATGTCCCAAAAAAAAAATCCCTTATAGTTTCGCCATGCCTGTCCGTCTGTCTGTCTGTCCGCGGCTCAGCTCAGGCACTAGAAAGCTGTAATTTTCATGAAGAGCTATAATAATAGATATTAGTCAAGTCGAGAAAAAGGTAAAATAAAAAAAAAATTAGTGCACCTCCAATAGACGTAAAGTAGGGGTGATTTTTTTTCTCTATTAACTCTATAGTGTAGAGTATCATTTTAGTTTTTTTATTCAATATTTTTTTTCTCATACTTATACTTTACACATCGTCACTACTTTGAAAAAATCTTGTAAGTATCTCAAATCACCGCCTTGTCGCCTTCCATGAAGTCGCCAAGCGGTCACAGCGGAAGACCAGCGTTGGCCTCTACGGCCAGCACTATGCTGAGCTGAGACCGTTTCGCGAGTTGGCAAATACTGTCATTAATATTTACTTTATACTTGTTTATTTTGTGTATGTATGTAATTTGTGAAATGCGAATAAACGTTTTTCTATTTCTATTTTTTTTAAATCAATACGTCAACTAAATTTACTTTATACTTCACTCAGAAAAATTATCCGTTTGGAGTTACGAGCTTTTTTAAAAGTAGTGACGACATTTATCTATCCTTTTTTACTTTTCTTGTATTCGAAATAAAAAGCAGAGCATTAACTCGTGAAAAAACACCAATATCACACTCGAAATATTGGTATAGCGAGGGTGCTAAGTTATTTCGTCCTTTTTCTCCCTTGTTGAACAATCTGCTATTTTTTCATTTTTTTTGTTACTATTTTGTCGGCATAGTTACTGTTGCTACAGCTTTTAAGCACTGATGTCAGTGAGCAAAGCCGCGGACGGACAGACAGTCATACAGACATGGCGAAACTATATGGATTCCGTTTTTGCCCTGTTGGCTAACGGAACCCTAACAATATAAAGAGTATATCACCATCCACCACAAGTTCGTTGGGAAGCAATGTTGGGAAGTTAAATGAGATGAGAAGTTCAAAATTCTTTAGTACTTACACAATCTCGATAAAAATCTGACTGGTTGGTTGCTTCTCATTCCTTTGTTTTGCAGTATTCTTTAAAAATAAAAATAAAATTTACGGGAGCCACCTTTGATAGA
Source organism: Choristoneura rosaceana (assembly GCA_037349165.1). Lineage (NCBI taxonomy): Eukaryota > Metazoa > Arthropoda > Insecta > Lepidoptera > Tortricidae > Choristoneura > Choristoneura rosaceana. The sequence goes on from JAZBNJ010000019.1 coordinate 11,327,784, forward strand.
ATATAAAAATATTCTTGTGACAATTTGGAAGGTCAACAAGATACTGTGACATTTTCCAATAGACTCATAAATTTGATCTGACAGAGATCTAGCTACCTAAGTACCTACCTACTCGTATGTACTCGTAGATAGGTACAGTAGGTACATTAACTAACTAGTCGTCATCTTCTCACTAGACGATTTATCGTCTTTAACATATGTGTACTTGTTTGTAGTTGTATATGCGTATCACACAGTAAGTAATTTGTGCATTACAAAGTAATTTTAATTAGTTTGGTAAAGTAACCTTCGTTCATACTTAGCAACGCTTAATTAACCAAGCAAATAATTTCACCCGTAGGTAGTTTAAATTAATACAGATGACGATTTATATAGCTATTAATTAAATATCTATTGAAGATTGTTTATTTTAAAACAACTACATATCGTAAATGAAATTAATAACGTAGCAAGGACGCGATAGTGATAACATAACGCATAATGTTCCGACCTCCTTGACAACAGATTACTCAGATATTTTTTCTTATACTTTTGCAAAACCAGGCCACAAATAGCTGCTTTACAACCTACCTACATACTTTTTAAATATGAAACGCAACACAGTCGCGTCAAATATCAGCAGAAAAAAATCACGAGCATGATAAACAGTAAGTAATTAAGTTATCATGCTATGGAATAAAGCAACGTTACAGTTCAAAAGTTACGATGATTATTTGCAACGCGCGGGCCGGCGCGGGCGCACCGAGACAGCCATTTGCGGCGATCGATTGTTTTGGCTGCTCGCAGTCGCCTTAATTGTCCATGAATCAAGAAGTCTCGGGCACTTTTGTATGGCTCGTATGTACCAGACATCTTTATTAACCTACTTCCAAAATGTAAATTATTAAATTGAAATTCGTACTTTTTGAATTAGGTTCAAAATAATTTGAACTGTTCTCTTTAGCGATTAGTTATATTGGTTTAGTAACCAATCTAGTGATTTAGCCCTCGGTTCCGTCCGTGAGGAATTTGCTCTGAAAGTCAGACAAATATACAAACACACAAACACGCACTTTCACATTTATAATATTAAGTATGGATTACCTAAAGGTAGATTTAGTTGATGATCACTTTTCAGGAATCCGTAGCCAAAATAGCAAAAACGGAAATCTTATAGTTTCGCCATGTCTTTTTTTTCTCATCTAACCTTGTAGTATGGGGTTGAATATGTCTTTCAAAACCATTACGAGGTTGCTTAAACGATTTTAGGATTTAGTGATTTGTTTAAGAAGTTAAAATGTTCATTAAAATCGAGCGTTACCTCCTCCCCCCCCCCCCCTCTGAAATATAAAACGGTGGGTGGAAAAATTTAAAAAAAAATCAGGATATTAGTAAATATATCAAACTTACAAGGAAAACTATAATGGTTAAGTTTTCTTGAGAATTCTCAACTAATAATTATTATAGCTCGAAGTCGGGGCCTCAGCACGAGCCAGCAGGATTGGAACAATAGTCGTCTACCTCACCTACGTACAAAGGGTTTCAATCACTCCTACTGGGTCGTGCTGGGTCACAGACTTCGAGCTAGTAAGTACCTAGAAAAATATCTTCAAGGGTTTTTTAGTGGGTTCCATTTTTTTTAATTTTTTTGGGGTCGGTTTTACTTTTTTGTTAAAAATTTTCTTTATTTCTCACTTTTTAGTGATTCGTAGCCAAAGTACACCTCACAACGATTTCATTAAACCCAAACACGACTTTGTTACGTTGTTTTATAACAGAGTTCCGTTGCCTACCTTCTGGCTTCAGCATCAGATCAGTTCGAAAAAATCATTAACTTAAAGCTTTTTCTTACTCACTTATCTAGGTATGTTGATCAAATTATAATCATGATCGTTTATAGACGAGCGAGCATTATACTTAGCTTTGACGAGTTCGATTGGTCATCTACGGTCTTCTTCATTAGGTCCAGGTTACCAAATGATACTTCTGAATTTAAATGCTCATCTTAATACTAAAAATGCTAAAAATAATAGGTGTGCCTACAAAGTTTGAGGTTTGCCCTCGATTTCCCTAGGATCCCATCATCAGATCTTGACTTGGTGACGATGGGTCCACCTCAGAAGAATACCCTTTCGATTAAAAAAATAGTTTTGAAAATCGGCTCACAATTGACAGAGTAATTGGTGAACATACATAAAAAAATACAAACATTGGAACATAGAACCTCCTCCTTTTTTGAATCAGTTACGATAGGTACAGTCGAACAAATTGAAGCATGCACCAGGGTGAAACCTTTATGTATGTTATGCTGAGATCATGCTGAGATCCTATAGGTACTTTTGGCGAGGAAAATTAGAATTAATTACCAAATGGTTCCACCCGTACGTGAATCAATTTGTTCGACTGTACTAGAAACCGTTATAACGTCCATGAAGAACCATGGCTACCTAGATGGCTCGAGACACAATCTTCTTAAGTACGATCAACGTGTGTCGTCTGGACCTGTACCAAATAGGGTAAAACTTGGCTTATCGCATCTAACCGATACTACTTGGTAATACGGCTTTATTTTACACAAATATCACTATTAGGAAATGCAAACTATAAAATCGATGGCTGTCAGTTTTGATGCTTGCAATTTCATGTAAGTTCAACGTATTCATAAGATAATATAAGGGTATCGCCGAATTACCACGTAAAATCACCGATAAGCCAAGGTTTGCCTACGTTACGTAGTGCAAAATTCAAAGTTCGTATCTTGCCGTCCCGAGCAAGTGATGGCGAGTGAGAGGGACGGTACGATACGAACTTCAATTTTCGTAGTAGCCCCCCTGCATTGTGGTTCCTTTGACGTGGTAGGATGCGGACTGCGGATACGTCGAGTGCGGAAAGCATCCACACCGCGAATATCTGCGCGCACGCAGCTGAGCCCGCATGCAAGATGCGACCACCCTCGCGATTCCACTAACTGATGCCCTCACGCCGCCGACCTACAACGGCTACTTATTTGCCGCGCTCTATCTCGTTAATTTTAATTAATGACAAATACTGGGTCTATATTGACAATACAAAATTAGTTACTTACCTAAGTTCTGAACGTATTTTTTGTCATAATTTTTAATGAACTGAAATAATTGCTTTGCTTTCTGGTTTTTCTGTGCATCTATATTTCAGTTTGTATTTTGGTTTTACGGGTTGACGATAAAAGTAACAATTTGGAATTGAAATAAAAAATAAAAAAAGATTCCAAAATACCAATCAGAATTTTTAAAATTGTTGTTTTTATTTTTGAATGTCTTTTTTATTATTATTATTATTTATTTATTGTTTTTTCTCCCGTCAAGTTCTAAATTTACGTTTTATTTGTTTTGTTTCTGTTATGTTCATTGTATTTTTTTAATGTGGCACTAAATATCTTTTTATTTTTATTTTTTATATTTAAAAAATAGTATGCATTTTTAATAAAAAAGAATTACTACTATTGGTAGAGTCATTTTACAATGCTCTCTATAACATATTCTGTGATAGCTCCTGTAAAGTAATCTTTAAAAAATTTGTATTTTTTGGGTTTAATACTATCAAAGGATCTAAACTATATGTAATAGTATTTATAGCGCTGCGAAATCAGGACTATCAATCATGATTAGGAACTATAAACATATGGACAACAAGGAGATATCACGACAAAAATAGTACCAATATCGTGCAAGGCTTGAAATAAATTGGTCATCTGATTCATAATGTGCAGAATCACATACAAATGTCCGCGTGTTCACACACATGTGTGTAAATACATTAACAGATTCTTATTTCTACATCTGGCACTGGATCTCCGTTAACATATTTCACTGATACCTATTATATTTAAATGTGAAAGTTTGTAAGTCTGTTTGGTTCTTGTTTATTTGAACCGATTTAGATGGAAAGCGGTTTATAAATATGTAGATGGTTTGAGTCCCGGGAAAGGACATCGTACAGTTACCAGAAAATATGTTCCAGGCGGCATAGCGTTGAACCAATTCTACGCGGACGGAGTCGTGGGAAACAGCTGGTGTATAATGTACTAAAGTTAGTGCTAACTGCGTTGCAAATTGCAATGTAATTAGTATATATTTTCAGATAACATTGCTAACATCGTAACTGTTAACACTAGATTGAATCTCAAATAAACAACCAGAAACTTGTAAACTTCTACATTACGAGTATTTATAGTTTGTGTTAGCAGAAAATAGGGGTAGAATATCAGTTACTACTAAACCAGTGTCATTTCAATTAGCGACGAAATCAGCGACAGCCGCAAAAATGCATTAGACTGCACTTTAATCTAGGCGGAGCTACAAATAAATAATATTATAACGTGTTCGTAGAGGTGGAGCATAGAAAAATGTGCATAATCCGGTCAGTTACAATATTTACTTTTGACCCACCAGAGACATTGAGTTTGACATAGCAGCTTTAAGGTATAAGGTATGCTTTAAAGTAGGTAAGATAGGTACCAATACTATTCACCATACTTCTTTTTTACCTCAACGAGTACGTAATACGTATAAAATTACACTAAGTATACTTAAGTAAATGTTTCGTTGTTTTTTCTACGTCCTTACCCACGAATGTTTCATTGTGTACTTAGGTACTTTTATTTTGTAACACATACATTGAACCAGAAACGCATGGTCTGTTGTAGAATTCAAAATTATGAACTTACAATTAGACTCTTTCACCAAAGTATAGTACCTAAGTGGATAATATTTAATTGCAAAATTTACAACCACTCATCTATGGTGTTTTGCTACTAACTTTACAAACGATGGCAAAATTACTAATTAAAATCGGTCCCTTTTCCACACCACCTAAGAGGTAAGAACCGAAGGTGCGCTTTTTTTAAAGAGGTCTCCCCGATAGGCCTAGTCCTCTCATTGCTGCGGCCAAAAATTGTATGACGATGCTACGAAAAATTCGTAGCGTAAGTATTATATAATGTGTCAGGAATTAGGTCACCCAGTGAAACGGAGGCGGAACGTATTTGCACGGCGATGTATGAGGACACAGGGCAGGAGCGGCGAGCGTCAGCTGGCCGCGGAGCCAGCTCAGCCGCCTACTCGCGCTGCTTCGCGGCACCTTGATTGATATCCTTGCCCGTGTCCGGACTTTACTACAACACACATACACGGAACGACGCACTTAAGGTGAAGACTTTGAGGGCGGAGTTTATTCACCCAAGTGAGACAGCGCCATTTACAAACGCATGTGTGTCGATACAGAAAGAGTTTATCGGAATTAGAACAGAACACAAAGCCACAGCATTTCAAAGTTTAGTTTTATAACTATTGATGCTGATTTAATTTATACTTTATAAAAAAAGAGCGAATAATTAATTATCTTTTTCGTGTAATCGTTGTAAAATGTTTCGTCTCAATTAGCTTTAAAAACGACATGTGACGAGGAAGGTTTACTTCTCCATATCGAGGATTTTTCTTATCATATTTTCTTTGATTACAATACATAGCCTTAATTCATTATTGAAATATAAAACCCTTATTTCACATAAAAACTATATAATTTAAATCATAAACGGGCATGGCACAGTCTATGTAGCCCCTTAACAGATTTTCGCCCAGATTACCTACACCCAACCGAAGTAGAGCGCTAGGTCATGGCTCCAATTTGAAACGTACGTACGTAGCAACTGTCTACCCACTGTCTTCTCGGTACTTCGACGTTTTGACCTGATATGAACAATACATTGTTGTACTTACCTAACCGCTTAATATAAACACAACACTTAAGTATATTATATTACACTCTACCAAGTGATCGTCGAATTATAGGTATTTGCCACAAAAGTAATAACAACAGAAATATAAATGTTATCACTTATTTATCTCCTTCCGAATCCGATGTTGCCACGGTTTTGCCTTCTGTACAACTGATGCGCGCACTTTTTTATATGTATGTTCAAGATCTTACAAAATTTTGGTACACAATAATCAAATTCAATCATTTTTGAACCTGCAAATTGTGCAATTACTTTTTGAACAATTGGCTAGACTAAAAAAACTGTTTAGCCCGTCAGTTAGACAATTAAAAAATATTTTGCACGTATTTTTTCTTTCAACTGAAGTCATTTTATAGTACGATTTTTACGTAATAGTTACGCCACAACCCAGTCTGAAAGTTTGATGATATTTAATAATTTGGTAAACCAAAAAATACGTGTCCCATATTTTTCTATAATCTAACTGTGTCGGACTAAATGGAATGATATACTTTTTACCCAGTCGTCATCCCTATTAAATGAAATTTTCGCCTAAGCCTGGGAAATTTATTTATTTATTATGATAAATGAGACTTTTTTTATTTCTAAGTATTTCTCTTATTATTAATTCTGTGATGTTTACAATTTAAAATACAAACACAATAAGACAACTAAATAGCATATTATATATTTTTTAAAGTTATGTAACTCTTATCCAGATAGCCTATAAAGTTTCACACTTTAATCAATTTAAAAAGCGTTTATAAATTAAAGCAAATGTAGGTACTCCAAATAACTAACATGAATAATTGGTACAGAAAAGGTAATTACATTTAATTTTATAGTCCAAGACTCGTTCAATCAAAAATCTCGCTTGCAAGTTTATGAAACAGTAGAGCAATGGGTTTTGTGGTGGCGGCCACGCATCCATCAGCCCAACTGCTAAAATTGCATCCCCAACCATCCATCCTTTTGCTATTTCTTCCTTTCTTTCTTAAGTCAAGTCTAAGCCATGCATGGAATTTCGCGCAGGTAGCATCACCTCGTGGCCATCGAACACGAGTTATTACTTTATGTGATACGTCTACCATATTGCATGATTTCTCATGCAGCGTAAACTGTGTTTTACATAAATCAGATATTGAGGTCATATCGTAGGTCTTTGCTTAGCCTAATTTATTCTCTATCTTTCTTTTTTACGAAAGGTTCAGAAAGTGAGTGAACCGAATATGCTCTACATGCGAATACATTTTGAAATTAAATATAGAGCTTAACAGTTTTATTAATTCACGGTTATTTATATCAGGTATATCAGCCTAGCTCTCGATATTCTGTCTGCCTGTGCTCATGATGCAACTGCCTCAAAATATCGAGAGCTCAATAGAAGGAACCCCGTTCTACATCCTGTAACGTGTACCAATACATAAAATGTAGCGCTTAATTATAATATCACTAACTTTCTTAATGCAAGTATTATTTAACAAAAGATTTTGCTTAATTCATCAACTGAACGTGTCATCTACATATCATGTAAATAGTAATGAACCTATACCCTACCATAACCAAAACAAAGTACTTAAGAGTTCAAGCCCAAACTTTAGCGAATGTTACCACCTTAAGCGAGTTAATAGCAGTTTATTCGATATGATTTGTTCATCCCAATTCTCAAGAGGTGTCGGTACTCGTGACCCTTAGCCAGCGCGGCCTTGTAACAACTGCAGCGGTCGCATAAAGAGGTACATTACTTTGAGTCAACGCTACACGTATACAATGTAACAATTGCACTAAACGCTCTTCAAAATTTTAAGCAGTGATGTAAACTTCCTTAGCTCTTACGAGACTGCGACAAAAATTAACGCACATGCCATTTATGTCACATTTTTATATTTACTTCAAAGTAAATGATATACATATTTTTCTACAATCATCAAAGCATTTTGACGAGTGACTGTTAATCCCATACCATATTGTACTACATCTTCTAGCGTCACGATCACGAGTTCCAGATATCGGAATGTAGAATATTGGGGGCTCATAAACGGTAATCGCGGTTTTTGTTCCTTAAAAAAATATGTCAAACCATCAAATAAAGTTTGGTAATCAGTAACTAAATTAAATATTCAAATAACAAGACAAAAACGAAAGACTTCAATAAAAAGTTCAAACGTTAAAAAAACAGATAGGTAAAGTACGTTATAATAATGAATATGCTCAACTCAATACTACTTACATATAGTTATCATTTCCTAAGGTTTAATAATCTCAGTACACGTGAAGAATAGGTACACGGTACCAAAAACATTCAACACAGTAGGTATAGTAAGTAACAAACAATTAATTGTGGACTGAACACAACAACTGCACGAGCATCTGCATTGCACCTTCTCATTACGCCTTGACAAGTGTGAATAATAATATTACGCTATCGACTTTGATAATGCTAAAAATACAATTCGATAAAGACATATTCGTGGGAATGTCTACTTACTTAATAACTCACGCGATTAAGATTCTAAGGAGAGAGCTCTGAGCGTATGAATTGTAGGCGTTAACTGGCAAAGCGATTGGTTTAATTTTAATGTTTACTTATATGAGGAGTTAAAAAGTAATTTAAATGAAACCGGTGGTCAAGGTAAACAAAATGTCAGGAATCTGGCAACTGGATAAAATCAACATACGTTTAGCAGAACATGCGGTCGTAATAGCACTTTAGTAAACACAAACTATTAATAAATTATGTATCTGACACTTGCTCGATTTGTCAGTGCGGTACGCAAAGTTTGTGCGTCGCAAATTAAGTTTCAGCAAAGTTGGCGTCGCCATATTACCGAGTTATCTTCAAACGAACTCCGAAATGCTCTCGAACAATCACAGCTTGTTACGTTATCTTGTAATTAGTGGCTTCACCCGGTAGGCAACCTAAATCCGAATCAGATGTACGCAGCTAGATAGTGATTGTTGTATTGTATCTCAGTGCCTAAAATGAGTTCACACGCGAGACGAGCACTAATTGCTACAAGTGTTCCTTTTATTTGACATTTTTTGTGCTAACATTGTCTAATGACTAAACGTTTGTCCGCACTGTCGCAGTTATAGACTTGTTGTTATTAATTATTATCAACGGTCGAAGCCCCTATAGCTCACGGCACCAGATTACAGTCTTGTCTGAACTTTGATACTCTCTTTTATAGGGTTCCGTTATTTTGGCTCTACAAAAGATAATTCGCGGGCGTAGTTAGCGTAGCTAATCTTCTATAACTTGGGATAGTAATACTACATGATTACACTGTCTGTATTTCCCCAGCTAGTCCTTGTTTTGATTATGATTTGTAAAGACTGTGGAAAGTCATGTTTAAAATAAATGAGTATTCTTGCTACATAGTTGTAACGTGATTGTCATAGAGTAATGACTTGAATGGCCAGTCAGATAATTGGTCCATTGGATTAGAACAGTGGCACAGAACCCGTAATGTTAGCATAGGACCACTTAGTTAACGTATGCACAACGCTATCTTTTAATTACAGTCCGTTTCGAGTTAAACTAAATAGGTATACGACTATTTATCTATGTTAAAGGGACAAAATGAATCTGGGAAAATTACTTTCGCCGTGTTCGATCAAAGTTCTTTTATTGTAGGTATCTAATAAAGTGAGCATTGTCGGCTAGGCTGTTTAACATACCGCGAATACTAACCGTTGCAGATTATTATTCTGGGACTGTCTACCCAGACAAGTGCGATAGTGACCTTAACGTGGTGACATACCTACACGCGAACAATCGTTTGCATCGAAGCAATTCATCAGCTACTTAATTAAAATTTGCGATGCGTGAGGCGTCCACGAGCTGCCTTACCGGCTCATAAGGCACACGTGTCTGTCAATGAACTTTGCAGACCTGGGCAGACGACAGTACGTGGAAGCTTTGCCTAACAGTCTAGAAGAGTGATGAGTGTCACCTGCTCAACTAAACGCTTAAAGTCTATTGAAACAAGACCGCGAATCAACTCTGACAAGAACTCCGAGTCGGAAGATACAGTGCAAATTCTAGAAACGTAACGACTGAGTATTTGGAGAGCATTAATTGTTACATCTATACGAGCTAGGCCTAAGGGCATTGAACTCAGCTCTACATGATAGACACCGCTTAACTGATTACGAATTCTAGATTCATCAGGGTATACTAACGGGCAAATACGAGGACGTTGTCGGTGCGGGCGAGGAAGTCGTCCTGTTCCGTGTGCGTGACGAAGGTGCGCGGCGGAGCGGGCGCGTCGGCCTGCTCGGGGGGGGGCGCGCGCCGCTCGTAGCGCTGCATGAGGTCGGGCGGCACGCGCGGCAGCTCGCGGCCCGTGGTGTTGGGCGCTTGGGTGAAGCCGAGCTTGGCCAGCAGGCTCTCGCGGATCACGCGCAGGCTGTGCTCGCGCGCGCTCTCGTAGGAGCGGCACGAGGCGCAGGGCGGCTGCGGCGGCGCCTCCGGCGGGCAAGCCAGCTCGGCGGCGACCACCGCCAGCCAGCAGGCCAGCAGCAGCAGGCTCGCGGGCCTGGCCCGCGGCCCGCGCGACGCGCCCAGCGGACGCGTGGTGCGGCAGAGCGGGAGCGGCGGCGGAGCGCGGAGAGCGAGGAGCGGCCGCGGGCGGCGCGTGCGCGTGCGACACTGCGCCGGCCGGCCGCGCGCCCGCGCCGTGCTCCGCCTCCCGCGCCCGCACCGCCCGCCCAGCCGCCCGACCGTCCGACCGCCCGACCACCAAAAGCGCGCCCTCACCCTGCACAGCCGCCCGCCCTTACGTTTTAATCCAAAGGTAAACTTTGTATGATTGTATTTAAGGAAGTAATTACACTATTTATCCCAGAATTAAGCAACAATAATAATTACCTATGCTCGACCCCGTGTGGTGTCGGGGTAGAATTACCCCTCTACATTTCTTCCGTAGATGCCGTAAGAGGTGACTGAGGATATAGATTAAGGCTAACAATCTGTCACTAATGTATGTATGTAATGTGTTGTCAAACTTATAACCTAAAATTGCTAAAAGTGGCTCCGAAGCGGTAGCGTTTCGGATGCTCTACCTACCCCGTTTTGGAATACAGGCATGATATTTGTGTGTGTGTATAATTATGCTTGAGCTCCTGCAGGACGCAGACGAAGTTGAAAGCAATAGCTAGTCTTAACTATTTACGAATAGGTATTCCAACTTAGACCTCTAGGTTGGCAACGCATCTGCAATCCTCCTGGTGTTGCAGATGTCTATGAATGGGCCGTGGTAATCTCATACCATCAGGAGACCCACTTGCTCGTTTGCCATCCACTCGAATAAAAAAAAAAAGGTATTTATTACTGCAGGTGGTGGTCTTAGGATTGCTACCTACCACCATCTTTCTCGCTAATCCTGCCGTGAAGCAGCAGTGCTTGCACTGTTGTTTCGGCGCGGAGAGTAAGACAGCCGGTGAAATTACTGGCACTTGAGGTATTCCAACTTAGGCCTTTAGGTTGGCAACGCATCTGCCTGCAATACCCCTGGTGTTGCAGATGTTTATGGGCGGTAGTGATCTCTTACCACCAGCAGACCCATTTGCTCGTTTGCCTTCCAGTCGAATAAATAAATAAAAAAACTTGATAGATTATGGAACGATTTAAATCGTGGAGGACCCTTTCACAGTAAGGTTCATAAGGACTGTAGTAGGGTAGTTGATACCATAAAATGATACTTCTAAAAGAAGCGACTATAATAAAAAACTGGCCAAATGCGAGACGGACACGCGCGTCGAGGGTTCCATACATTTGTGGGTATGTATGAACTAAAGATGCACCGGGTGTCCGGCTAGGATCCGGTACCCAGCAGTTCCGGCACTTTTTCAGGATCTGGCTGGATACAGGATAACGGGTAAGTAACAAAATAACCTCCTCCTTTTTTGAAGTCGGTTAAAAAAAACAAACTAACAGTTTTCATAGGATAATGTCTAATAAACTTTGTATTTCAATCAATCAATGCTAGAAAGCTGTAATTTTGCACGAATATATATGTAAACTATGCCCGACAAAATGGTAAAATATAAATGTAAAAAAAAAATTTTACTGTACCTCCCATAGACGTAAAGTGGGGGTGATTTTTTTTTCTCATCCAACCTTGCAGTGTGGGTATCGTTGGATAGGTCTTTCAAAACCATTAGGGGGTTGCTAAACGATTTTTCGATTCCGGTGGATGGAAAAATTCGAAAAAAATTCAGGATGGTAGGAAGTATATCAAACTTACAAGGAAAACTATAACGGTTAAGTTTTCTTGAGAAATTATTCGTAGTTTAAGAGTAAATAGCAGCCTAAAGTATAAAATATACCTAAACTTGGAATATTCTGTACAAAATAGGAAATCCTTAGAAGAATATTACTTACTTTTTTCGTTATTGCTGCGAAACCTTATTTCGGGTGTTTCCGACACGTTCTTGGCCGGTTTTTAATGATTACGATTAGATACTTAACTTACCTACCTATTTTCATTGCGATGACTAAAAATTTAATTTTCACTTCTCATGCTCTAAAAGTGGGTCAATATAGCCTTACGAGACGGGAGTAAAGTGAGCACTTTACTCCCTAGGGAGTAAAAGTAATTAATTTTTTTAATTTACTTTGAGTGACTTAGATAAACTCAAACAGCCAGTTACTTGCAAAAAATAAGTTTGTGTGTGGACCATTTCAATGACGAAAATGTTACGTTCTTAGTCTACGTGGTCTTAGTTCTTGCTTATTCCGCATAGAAGGTGGCGCCATTTTATTTTTCTGTTTGTGTATGGACCATTTCATCTCTGCAATTTTGCTATGTCTGTGTCTTGGAAAAAAATACTTACCGCGAAAACTTTGACATTGTTGTAGAGCGTAAATCGTAAACGATTAAAATAAATTGATTATTCTCACAATGTCGTCAAGTGATAGCGAAAATTATGATGTCGAGCAATCAAGGGAAATAATAATAAGAGCAAAAGACATAATTGATAATTTTCTGTCACCGAAATCTAGAAAGATTTATTTTTATTTTTTGATTTAATCTTTTTATACCAAACTGACTATTTTTTTCTCGCGATCGAAGTGAAAAATAGAGTTTTCACCATGAGACTAAAAGTCAATACAAACCCTCGGATAAATAGCCACCCTCGCTAAAGCTCGGGTGGCTAACAGCCTCGGGTATGTATTGGCTTATTTTAGTCTCTCGATAAAAAATATACTATTGTGGAACCGGGAACGAAATGGAGACCGATAGACGAATGGGCAAGACAAACAGTTAAGAATAGTAGTGTGCTAGAAAGTACCTAAATAGGTAGATATGCCTAGAAAAAAATCCAAAAGCCAACAAGTCTTAGATAATAATAATCACACACACACACACACACAATCAATCAATCACAGCGTTGGCAGGCCTCCCACCAGGTGGACTGACGATATCGTGAGAGTTGCGGGAAACCGGTGGATGCAAGTGGCGAGTTGTCGTTCATTATGGCGTTCTAAGGGGGAGGCCTTTGTCCAGCAGTGGACGTCTTCCGGCTGATGATGATGATGATGATGATGAATAATAATCATAGAAGAGATTGCCCAGATTGCTTGGATAACCGCTAGCATGAAAAGTTGCAAATCTTGCGCAAATAAACATATTCGTTACCAATTACCAGATACTAAGTACTTGTAGGTACCTACGTCATTGAAATGCAAAAGTTAGTGTTTAGACTAACACTATTTATTGTACACACAGCAGGCTGCTTAGTATAAATCCAGAAGAATAAATATTATGACTTTCTTCAGATTTATTAGCCGCAGTGCACTTTTGAAACATATTTTATAGAGTTCAAGGAAAAGAGAGGTTTTAACAATGTTTCCTGAGTTTGTATCGCAAATCTGAATTGCCGCAAAGATATTTACTATGAGTAGGTACAGTCAAGGACATAATTATATATACATTCCCAAGACGTCAAAAATATCTATAGTATTCTATAGGTACACCTTTATGCCACTAACTATAGGTTCATGTCTACTCTACATAATATTTGATTCCGTACGGAAACAATGATGTACAGCCGAGAGCATAAATATCTATACATTATGTATGATGATGCTTTTTAGGGTTCCGGAGCCAAAATGGCAAAAACGGAACCCTTATAGTTTCGCCATGTCTGTCTGTCTGTCTGTCTGTCTGTCTGTCTATCCGTCCGCGGCTTTGCTCAGAGACTATCAATGCTAGAAAGCTGTAATTTTGCACGGATATATAGGTAAACCATGCCGACAAAATAGTACAATTAAAAATTCAAAAATATTTTTTTTTTTGAGGGTACCTCCCATAGACATAAAGTGGCAGTGATTTTTTTTTCTCATCCAATCCTATAGTGTGGGGTATCGTTGGATAGGTATTTTAAAACCATTAGGGGTTTGCTAACACGATTTTTCGATTCAGTAATTTGTTTGCGAAATATTCAACTTTAAAGTGCAAATTTTCATTAAAATCGAGCGTCCCCCCCTCTAAAATCTAAACCGGTGGGTGGAAATTTTTTTAAAAATTCAGGATGGTAGTCAGTAGAGACCGGATAATATGCATTTGCATGTTTGCATATGCATTTGCATATTTAAGCCATTTTCAGCGCTAATAGCATATTTTTCCTAAAATCTAGTGATGATGCATATTATCCGTAAGCCGTGGTGGCCTATAGTGGTTTGACCTATCGCCTCTCAAGCAGAGGGTCGTGGGATCAAATCCCGGCTCGCACCTCTGAGTTTTTCGAAATTCATGTGCGCAATTTACCACGAGCTTTGCGGTGAAGGAAAACATCGTGAGGAAACCTGCACAAACCTGCGAAGCAATTCAATGGTGCGTGTGAAGTTCCCAATCTGCACTGGGCTCGCCTGGGAACTATGGCCCAAGCCCTCTCATTCCGAGAGGAGGCCTGTGCCCAGCAGTGGGACGTATATAGGCTGATGATGATGCATATTATCGCTATAATTTACAGTATTTTTCGAGCGCAGCGCACTCAGCAGCCGCGCGTTTTTTGTTTTGGTATGATAATAAAAATTAAATGAAAGAGATAAATAATCGTCGTGCTCGCCTACCGAACTACTCCTTCCTCCCACCTATTATGCATGTTACTTTCATTATTGACGCGCGTGCTTATTGATCTGCAGTTAAAGTTTTTAAGTAAGTAATAAAGTATGACTTAAATAAAACAAGTATTTACTAACAATAAACTTAAATCTAACGGAATAATATAAACAACACAAAAAAAAACTTAGTCATTTAAATTGCATATTCTGTCAGTTTTCGTGCATATTTAAAGCATTTTTCATGCATATTTGCATGCATATTTCAAGCTTTTTATGTTGCATATAATCCAGTCTCTACATATAGTAGTCAGTATATCAAACTTCCAAGGAAAACTGTAACGGCTAAGTTTGCTTGAGAATTATTAGTAGTTTAAGAGTAAATAACAGCGTAAAGTATATAAAATATACCTAAACTTGGAAGATTCCATATAAAATACGAAATCCTTTGAAAAATACTACTTAATTTTTTCGTAATGGCTACGGAACCCTATTTTGGGCGTGTCCGACACGCTCTTGGCCGGTTTTTATGCGTAAATTTAATTGATCGTTGTAGCTGAGGGTGCACCGGCCCAAACGGTACTCCAAACCAGGCCAGAGGAAAACCAAATTTTTCGGAGCGTAGGTAGGTACATCGACATCTATGTGCCGTAAGGTATATGTAATTAAATATATTGACCCCGATAACTGACGTCTTAAATCGAGTTTAGCTCGACATCCTCAGAGCAACGCGACTCAGCGGCTGCTGCAACACGCGCAAACCAGTCCAGCCCGAAACAGTCGAGCTAAACTCGATTTAAGACGTCAATATATTTAATACGAGTGAGTCTCAACGGTAGTGTTATTTTCAAAATGCCTACATTATATTATAGTCTTATAAATGATGTCAATGAGAGCGTACGAGGAGGTTATTCGAGTCTCATAGCTAAAATATAAGTAGTCAAAGAAAAAATCAATTATTAAACGTCATTAATCGCAACAGCGTCAAAGTCGTTTCTCTGTCAGAAAGAATGAAAAATCTGTAGTTTTTTCTAGTTTTGATTTGTATACACGAACACTAATTACTTCTACACTATTTATGAACTAATATTATTACATAAAATACGTAAAATTATTTCAAAGGATTGTGGTGTCCCGTTTTGAAGAAGTGGAGATTCGTAATGGCAAAGAAAAAGAAGGGGAAAACGCGTATTAACACTGGTGAAATCGTTTTGTCGGCATTGAAGAAACTAATGAAAAATACGGGCTGGACGACAAGAACAATAGTAAAGTTTATCAAATCTGAATACAATATTTCAGACCGAAACCTAGGTCGTAAAGTTAGCAGGTGGGTACAAAGTAGTAAAGCAGAATAGGTTCTTGTGCGCACACAATTTATAAAGATGCTTTTTTTCTGTGAGAGTACACTGTTAGTGGGTATGTGAGTTATCATGGTTATAATACCCGCCATTGTATTCAGCTATAACCGAGCAATAACTGGATTTTTCCGATTTCCTTTAATTCGGCTCTACATTTTGTACACGGACCAACTTAACTAAAGAATTAGTCAGGGTTTTTTATTTGGTAGGATAATCATTTTAATTATTGGACGTAGAAACAGAATAGGCCAACTCGATTTTCTGGATTGTCTGTCTGGATAGCGGGTGTTGAAAACTCAAAAAAAATATTGAGGTATTTACTTTGAATACCTACAGTAGGATTCGCGCTGTCATCGTTCATCCATCATTAGGTACCTCTCACATTTCGTTTTCTAGAATTTCTTTATCATACAACGGCAAAACCTACTAGACACTATAGTATTCCAATGGACAGAGCCATATATAAAAAAAACAACAAGTACAGTTGGTACCATCGTATTAAGGTATTAGAAACAAACTAGTGCACAACGGAAACCGAAATCGAATTTTCGGTCCTAGCTTCAGTGTGTAAAACTTGTACCATGCCAAAATTTAGTTACCCACTGTACCTAAGTATTTACTGGAACACATCCATACTGCTAAAATATAAACATAAAATAACGAATAAAAAAACAGCGACAATCGTAGCGAACTATAAAAAAAATAGATTTTGTAAGATAGTCACGTTATTTCCGTTCTTTGCCACGTCTTCCTCCTTCACCTTCGTCTTTGTCACGCTGTAACTGCAATGGATATATTTACAAATTGTAAGTAAATTTTGTGATCTAGGGCACTGAAGAATTACAACAGACGGGGCCTCATAGAGAACGAAAGCGGCAGATATCGCCTGCGCCATGCGTCCGGGATGGTGAAGTGCGGGAGTTCGTCAGAGCTGCGCAGGAGCAAGCCGTGCCACATGCGGCGCCGCATGACTAGGCGCCGGGAGCGCCCGCGCCATCGCCCCTTACGAATACGCAGCCATTCACCCAGTAGAGAAAAACGTTAATACGTGTATCATGCACATCAGCGGATTTATATTTTATTTTTCTAATGTTTACTTTATGCATGAGCTAATAAATTTCAATGTACTTACTTCGTCTATGTAAAGTAATGTATCTTAACCGTCTGATAACAAAATACTGTATACTTCCTGGAAAACCCGTATGAGAAGCGGTTGAGGCCGGCAACTGGCAACAGACCAACAGACCTAACAATTCTGTTCTGTAACTACAAGTGCAACCGGAACAAGAATAGAATAGGTTCAATATAAAATGCGTCAGTAAGAAAGAATGTCCGGTACCTACCTAAGTAAAAATCTATAGCATTGCCGATCAGAACTTTCTAGCTAGACGCCTGTGTGACGATGAACCCGGTTTCTATTCAGTTCTTAAGAAAAGAAAATAGTTAGAACAGGTAGGCCTGTGACCAGCCCAAGGAAGCAACACATAAATTTTCCAAGGCATTAGATAGAGTAAGTAGTACATAATTAATTGATCAAAGAAGACATGCAAGGTCGAGCGAAAAGTGCGGTGCACCCGTCAAAAAGTTTTGATCGTAAAAGCACAGTCAACGTCACTAAATAACCATGTCTGTGCAAATAACTGACCTCTTTTGTACCTTGTCGCTCTCAGTCGTTACACAATTTCGTATGGCTTTTTATGCATGAAGTGACAAGATACAAAAGTGATCACTTATTTATGACCACGGAATAGAAAAAACACGGAACAGAAAAAACTAGTTTTTTCTGTTCCGTGTTTCTGACGTTGACTGTACCTACCTATCTCACTACAATAAAGTCGAGATAACGAGAATATTAATGCCATTTCCAATGACGAACGCGTGCGTAATTTTCAGCCTATAATACAGTGTCTTGAATGGTTTTAAAGCTGACTGTCAGTTGGTCAGCTGTTCTCTCTGTGACATTGACATTCAATTAAATTTGCTTGCAGTGTGTACAAAACATTTTGTGTATAACAAAAAATATAAATTTTACTTTACGCGATTAACGTAACTTTGCTATTATTGCTATTGTTGTTACAGTCAACTTTAAAATAAAAATGTGTGTCTAGATATAAGAATGCGGGTTTATACTCTTTAGCAAGAAATAAATTGTATCTCCATAACGCTGAATATTAAGTAGTGTTAAACGATGACGGAATGTAGAATTTGCTTAGAAATCAGGAGGAATGTACGGTCTATATTTGAACCTAGTGATCCTAGCAATACCACTACATACGCTGACATGATAACCTACGTAGCAACCGTAAAGGTAACCTATAATTTAAATTACCTCTTTCAATGCACCGCGCTCGAAGATGTTAAGCTAAATAATAACCGGTGGTAGATTTTTTTTCACATTCAGAAGTGATTGTTATAGCCTAAATTGAATAAGGATATTTTGACTTTGACTTAATTACCAACTTTTCTTACTTTCAGATTGTAAGAAATGATGAAATGTACCTATGAAAAATCAACAAAAAATCTTTACTTTCTTAAAAAATAACTCAGAAATAAACCTTCCTTTTAACTTAATCGGTCTCAAAGTTAATAACAGTCTTTCCTAAAAAAAATAAGCAAAAACTTGACAAAATAATATTTCCAGGTTTTCCAGGTTTTCCTTTAAACCCTTCTCATTCTGGAACTCATGTTTGAAATCGGTTTTACTTGGCCTTTCTCTTTCTTTTTCAGGTATATATATGTAGGGTCTGATTTAATTTTTTTCTCTTCGCTTCCTATCATTTCCCTTTTTTTTTATTTTAGCTTCCTCTTTACTGATTTTCTTTTTATTGCCATTATTTGCTCTGAAACAAGAAGATAGAGTTAAATTCAA
Organism: Choristoneura rosaceana; assembly: GCA_037349165.1. Lineage (NCBI taxonomy): Eukaryota > Metazoa > Arthropoda > Insecta > Lepidoptera > Tortricidae > Choristoneura > Choristoneura rosaceana. Next base: position 11,346,815 of record JAZBNJ010000019.1, read on the forward strand.
GGGTTTGCTACAACAAACGACAGTAAAAAAGAATCGCAACCCAGTCAAAATCATTAACTCCTTATGTCATCATTCCCTCACTGTAAATATATATGAGGGAATGACGATGAGGGAATGACGAAACGAAGCATAAATTAAAAAAAACAAGTGACACGGACATGCTTTAAACAAGGTTATTTGTGGAAGTAAACTACTCCCTAAATCCTACTTCATCATGCAATTAATAATTGGGAAAGTACTCACCCTTTCTTTTTTTAGGACGTGAGGTAATGACGAACACAAATGTAATTTTAAAAAATTATGTATTCTACCTTTTTTTAACAAAACCTCAAACGCGTCAACAAACAATTTGCCATATTGGTAAACTTACAGTGTTGGCAGCTATCAAAAACAAACGGTAGCATTCACGTTTGAATCAAACTGTGTTCATAAATTAACTGTTAGTAAAGTTGTGGGGGAATGATTTAATTCTTTTGGACACATGGTTTTATACATATTTTTTATTTTCTTTTAGTTTTATTATCCTAATAAAGAAGCCATTCATAAATCCATTGTTCTTAGAAAAGGATAATTAAACTTTCATCGCTTTTACTTTATTATCTTCTTATTTGCAAATTTAAAAGTATTTGAAAGTGGGAGTTGGGACACAGTGAGGGAATGATTTTAACGGCATTATTTTATACTCAATTTTTTTATTTACACTTATGACTTAGAAATTATAACTGATACGCTTAGCGACGGTGATGTTTATTGCAGGAAAACAATACTTGCCCCTATAAATTTACTACATTTTTGTGAAAGCTTGTAGGACAAGAATTTCGGGATTTCGTGAGAACTACCCGAACAATGCCTCAAATCTGCTGGGAAAATATGAAAATGGACAAATAACACATTATTATTCAATATTGTTCTTTTACATGTGAAGTGTCATTATTGTGTTATTTTTATTTTAGATCCAACACAGCACTGAATCAAAAATACAGTTCACACATGAAAAGAATCAACTTCAATAACATAACTGAAATAAAACTTGAGTTTGATGTGCCTCAGGCCCCAAAAGATGACAAACATTTTATAAAGGAATTTGATGATGAAAAAATTAATCTTCTTGGTTTGGAAGACTCAATCTGCTACAGTAATACAACCATAAAAAAACTTGCTTCTTACACTACAAATGCAGAAATAAAAGAGCCTATGTCAGTCATTGATTTTCTCAACACAATTAAAGAGGATCCTGATGAAAACTATAATGATGTAAGTTGTACTAAAAATTTGAATTATTAAATTAAGCAATTATCCAAATGTATACTTAATGATCCATTTATCAGGTACTACAGGTACAGGTCCTATTTCACAACTCACTGTTGATAAATTTAATGTGGCAAATAAATGAGAATCCGATGATACTGTCACAGTTTATTTAGACAAAATGAACAGAGACAGCATCACAGATATCTTTCACATAAAATTTATCAATCATTGATGAAACAGACCCTCAATGACTTAGCTTATGTTTTCTTTAATATTATTTTATTGAATCAGCATTATGACATGGGACAGCAAGATTCAGATGGTGATGAATACCTGCCACCCTATACTCAGCTAAAAAGAAAATATAGTAAACAGACTAGAAGAAAGAAAAATAATAATGGTAAGTTTAAGCTCAACTAACAAAATATATTTTGATTAAAAGTTAATCATTCTTTACAATGGTGTTATTTTTAAACAGTGTTGAAAGCAGAAAAAAAAGGAACAAAAAAAATGTCTACAACCTCATCAACAAATATATGCATAAAACCAATCATTTTAAAAGACCTTAAAGTATTACCTACTCTCAACAAAAAGCCACCAAAGAAAAAATACAAATATTTGAAGAAGGAAAGTGTATGCCCATACTGTGGTAAATTAACTAGATCAATAAAGACCCACTTGTTAGTGCATGGTGAGCACAAATTCAAATGTGACAAGTGTGATAAAGGGTATTATTCAAAAAAAGGTCTAATTGATCACCAAACCATGCACTCTGGTGTAAGAGAATTTAAGTGTGACCAATGTGTTGCTGCTTTCCACACTGCAGCTGGACTGAAAAGGTATTAAAAACTATTTGAGATTTAAAAAAAAACACTGTACTTCTAAAATTTGCTCATTTTGGAAATACGTCTTATATTTAAAATTAAATTATTCCTTGTTACAGCCACCAAGTAAACCATGAAGCTGCAAAGACATTTGTCTGTGATACATGTTGCAAATCTTACAAAAGGGTATTGTATTTTGCATAACTTAACAATAATAGTATGAATAATAATGCAGTGCAATTTCAAATATTACACAGACCATTTTTAGGGTTCCGGAGCCAAAATGGCAAAAACGGAACCCTTATAGTTTCGCCATGTCTGTCTGTCTGTCCGTCCGTCCGCGGCTTTGCTCAGGGACTATCAATGCTAGAAAGCTGTAATTTTGCACGGATGTATAGGTAAACTATGCCGACAAAATAGTACAATTAAAAATTCAAAAACAATTTTTTTTTAGGGTACCTCCCATAGTCGTAAAGTGGCGGTGATTTTTTTTTCTCATCCAACCCTATAGTGTGGGGTATACTTGGATAGGTATTTTAAAACCATTAGGGGCTTGCTAAAACGATTTTTCGATTCAGTAATTTGTTTGTGAAATATTCAACTTTAAAGTGAAAATTTTCATTAAAATCGAGCGTGGGGGACGCTCCCTCTAAAATCTAAACCGGTGGGTGGAAAATTAAAAAAAAATTCAGGATGGTAGTCAGTATATCAAACTTCCAAGGAAAACTATAACGGCTAAGTTTGCTTGAGAATTATTAGTAGTTTATGAGTAAATAGCAGCGTAAGGTATAAAATATACCTATACTTGAAAGATTCCGTATAAAATACGAAATCCTTAGAAAAATATTACTTAATTTTTTCGTAATGGCTATGGAACCCTATTTTGGGCGTGCCCGACACGCTCTTGGCCGGTTTTATGTTATATCTTAAACACTTGTTAAGATATAAGATAAAAACTACGACTAATGCGAATAATGTGACTGTCTGACAAACAATGCATGACACAAGCCACTTGATTTAGAAACTCGATATTGTGACAGACATATTCCTTGAGGGCCATAAAGGTGCACTAAAAACAGATTTTTTTGGAATTCCTGCAGCTAACTAAATCTTTATTTTTCAACGGGATCAAAGGCGCGGGAGAAGGGTGCTAATTTTAAATATTCACTTAGATCAAGCCTAATAAAGTAGGCTTCTATTTTCAAAAATATCCCTTAAAAATTCCAGAAGCATCAGCTGGCGCGCCACGTCAAAACACACAACTCCGCGAACAAGTCACACAAATGCGAGCTGTGCAACATGTCATTCTTTTCCGTGTACAGCCTCCGGCATCACATGCGTGTTCATACTGGAGAACGGCCCTACAACTGTGAGGTACCAGTATTGTCCCACCAAAACCAGACTTACCACATGTAAGACCATTGGGATACTAGTCCGATGGACTTACATGTGGTAAGAAATTACGTCACAGGTCTTCAGTGCTATGAGTTTTTGGGGACCAAGGAGAATGAAAAAGATTATGCTAATAGTAGCAACTTCCTACCTTCCTAACATTCCCCAAGAGAGCTAAAGACGCGGACACTACACAAAAGCCTCGAAATAAATAACCGTAACTTTAACCTTAAAGAATAGACTTGTTCGAATATAATTTCGTTCTAGTGGCTAATCACCCTAAGGAAGTAAAAATCGAGGTATATAAACCCCCTGGAAAAAAAACGGGCACCTATGGTTTTTGTATTTTATGTGCATGAAAGCTTACTTTCTAAGCTTCAAAGCCTAAAAATCTGAAAAACCATAGGTGCCCGGTTTTTTGCAAAGAGGTTTAAGAGCAATCGGGATACTGTGGTCGGAGCGGCCGAGGTGGTCAAAACCATCGGATCATACACTCTATTCTCAAGCATTAGAGTTCATGTTTCGACATTTTTGATCACCTTGGCCGTGTCGAAATATCTAATGGCGTCTGTACGGTCACCTGCATTAAAAAATATCTGATACGTCCTGTCGGCCCCAGAAATAGAGTCGACTCAAATATGCACGCTTTGTTACGCAAATTCTTACCTCCTTTGTCTTATTTCAGCTATGCTCCCAGCCTTACAGCTACAAGCACGACTTCAATCGGCACTGTTTCAAGAAGCACGGCATCTTCCTGAAGCGACGTTCCGTGTACGTCATGAACGAAGAAGTGCTGGCCCGGGAGAGACTCGTGATGAAAGACCTCATGCTCAAAGCTCACGGCATCGTCAAGGAAGGCGAACCTCTCAACCCCTTCGAAGGTCCACAAGGGGCACTAGCTTTCGAACAAGCAATTAGAACATTCAGGAAAAACCCGCTTACCCTTAACATACAGCCGTGATACGAGTAGGTAGATACAAATATAAATGTTTATTGATTACCTATTGCGGGAAATGGTGCAATTAAAACCACACTCTAATTATATTCGTGCCCCAAGCCCTCATGTAATTAGTAGTAAACAAATTATCAGGTCGTGCATTATTATTGTACATTCCGGGTAGACAATTCACAATCCATTTTATTTCTAGTGTTCAATATATTGGAGTTAATGTTTAATTTCACCGATGTTAAGTAAATGTCTGTCAAGGTGAGTTTCCACCGGCGAAACGAGAATTGAAATTTGTATGGCGGTGCCCGGGGCGGCTCGCGGCGGGCGCACGAGAATGCATACAAATTTCAACTCGCCTCGCCGGTGGGAAATCACCATTATGCATTAAAATATTTTTTACACTGCTAAATGTGTATGAGAATATTTTTTATTTGTAAATAAATGTTTTATAACACCTAATTGTGACTTACTTGAATGAGATAAATAAGAGCTGGGGAATATGAAAAGGTGAAAGGTAGGACCTCTCAAAGCATTGTTTAGAAATATATCTATTACGTGAGACCTGATACGTCTAAGCATGTTACTAAGATATTGACGACACGAGCTAATAATAGGAGACAGGTAGAATCAGGTAGAATGTAGTGAAAAAGTTTTTGCATGTGCCAAGTAAAAATCAATCTTATGTCAATGACATAAAGACTGATATGGAAAACTAAAATACGTCGATGGGACGTCATACAAAGTATCCAAGTAAGTTTATCTTCAAGCTAATGGATCTTTTCTTAAACCTGTCAATCAATTTACCCTATATAACGAGGGGAGGTGTACCATCCTGTCTTAGTTATCGCGTGGATATTACGGGGCGTAGTCATTATGGTAAGTGCGCTTTTATAATTTCCTATACCTGCACAATTTTATTGTTTTGTTGAGCTAAATCAACATACGCACACTGGAATTTTAACGTAAATAGTCAGTTGTGCAAAACAAAAAAAAAGTTTAAAGATTTACTTACCTACTCTATTTAAAATCTTGGCTATTTCTCTTTTACCAAAATGGTGAAAAGTGGCAGCATTATTATATTTGCGACGTTCTAAGACATCACCCATTAATATTCAACACTAGTGAAGTCCAAACCGCACGCACGAACCGGAAGACGAAGCGTTGGCAGGCCTCCCACCAGGTGGACTGACGACATCGTGAGAGTTGCGGGAAACCGGTGGATGCAAGTGGCGAGTTGTCGTTCATTATGGCGTTCTAAGGCTGATGATGATGATGATGACTAGTGAAGTTAACGGTCTACACGGATGCATGAAGTCTTGTAAAATGCTTGTAGGTAAACGATATTTTCATTGTTAGCCTTTAAAACCGTTTCGAAGACTTTCAATTAAATATTGACTACTGGTTATAAGTACTAGTTTCTTTTTTTTTTAACATTTTCAATTTGGTTCCATCAATAAAATTGCCTCCTGGGAGAGGCGGTCCAGCAGTGGACGTCTTTCGGCTGACATGATGATAAATTGCCTCCTCCATTTCAGGTTTCCAAAACATGCGTCGTCATTTGCTTCTGCGTAGGACTGTTCGTTGTAATCCAAACGTTCCTACCGAAAGCGTTCGCGTACAAGCGAACGTCAAACGTAGACGAGTTCATGCTTGAGGACAAGAGAACTCATATGAGACAAAACTATGTGGTGCAGAGAGCATTGGATAATGAAGCAAACAACTACGACTATGGAGTTCCTAAGTACTCTATGGACTCGATGCCAGCGCCCGCTGCATCGGAGGAACTACCAGCCTTCATAGTGGACTACGCTAACATGATTAGAAATGACATTATTTTGCTTGACAACTCTGTTCAGACGAGGACGCGAAAACGAGGAAACATTAATGTAGAGGAGCATGGAGTAAGTGTACCAACCATATTTACGTGTTAGGAACTAGGTATTGCTCACAACTTCGTATGCGTCTCGTTGGAACTTTACAAATACCCGGGATAAATTATAGTCTATACTAGTGTACCAGCGGCTTCGCTCGCTTAAACTATTAGGTCTGGTAGTTGTACAGTCAGCTGCAGAGAAAGGGTACTCCCCTGTAATGGCGGTAGTATGGATACCGCCGTTACAGGGGGGTACCTTTTCTGTGCAGCTGAGTGTACAATTGAAATTCCGGTATTTTACAAAATTCCTCTGGGAATTCCCAAAATTTAGATCGTGGTCTTCATTGAGGTTATGTCAAGAACAACTGTGAAAATTTCATCATACCCAGCAGTTGAAATTTCAAGATTTTATCCCTATCTCGTGGGAATATAAAGGCTTATCCGCAGGTGGCCTATCGCGCTTCTAACATAATTCAGTCACTTGTATGTATTACCCATTTGAGAATTATGGGCGTCGTAAAAGCTCGTCGTTTGTGCCTAAAAAAATACAAAGTCTACAGTCAGCGTCATAAATAACTGATCACTTTTGTACCTTATTAATTTCATGTCATGTTTGAAAAACCAAACGAAATTGTGTAACGACTGAAAGCGACAAGGTACAGAAGTGACCACTTATGACGTTGACTGAATTAGTTTAGGACAATACAAGCTCTGTGTGCAGAAAGATACCTTAAATCGGTTTTTTTTTTCAGCAACAACTCGATGCTCCCTGTATTTGCGAAAGTGGTGTAAGTATTTTTTCCAATTTGGTGCCTGCATATTTTCCATTTTGCAATGTTATAACAGATATTACGTAAGATACGCTAATCCCTGATAATAACCGGGTCAATTAGTTTATATTATGCTTTCAGTCTAAGAGAATTGACCTGCACAAGGGCCAGGACACAGTTTATCCCCAGTCGATTTATAATGTGACCTGCGACCAAAGCCTGTGCCACAGCAGGAGTCACAGTTGCAAAGAGAGGATAATACATGTAAGTTACTACATTTAGCTAGCAATGATTATGGTACGATAGTGCGATCGCACGCTCTGCCAGACTGCCACGCGCTTTGAAAAGACTTCCATGTGATTCAATGCAAAATAACACTGGTAAACAATTGGTAAATAATTATAAAAAAAAATCTGATAAACAGCCTTTCCAACTAAAATTACTTGTACTTTCCAACTAAAATGTACATTGTTTTTTTCACTCAATTCCTTTTTTTATTTCCTCGTGCACTTGCAATTTCCAGTAAACGTAGTTAGTGGTTTAACTAATTTATAAACACTTATATACGTATGTGATGCCGTCTCCGTCTATTCGAACAAAACAAATAGAGACGGCATCACATTTAACCGTCAGTTAACACTAATCAATGGATAGTGAAACAGCCCCTTAGTTTTTAAAGACTTTAACGCGTTTTTACATCTAACTAATAAGGAAATGACGGAGATGGTGAAACAGCCCCTTAGTGAAAAAAAAAACAGACTTTTTTTTACATGTAATATGAATAAAGATTATGTTTTGTCAATTCACATTAAGAAATCTATAAATAATACGGTTAATTTAGACGCTTAAAATTGCACGGTATGTACACAAACGTCTTACACGTAATCACAAACGTCTTATCGACATTATTGTTTTATGAATGATGTTTCTTTGTTGGTACGAGAAAACTAAATCGCGCACCAGGGTGGGAACGTTTTAATAATCAATTTCACATAGAATGTCAATATACACACCAGTTGCATCGGTATAGAGTAGAGACGTCAGTAGAGCAAAAGTTCCACCCTGCTACGCGATACAGTTTCTTTTAGACTGACATATGTATGTAAATTCTCTGTGGCGCAATTTTCTATAACGCGTTATTTGTAGATTGCTTACTAGTTTTTACTGTGTGAGTGAGATACAGACGAAGAAATAATTCGCGAACCAAGGTGAAACGTTTTGCTATAGATGCGTTTTGCTTCTGTTTTACCTATTTTTTCTCTTTTAGGTAAAAATATTGAGAATGAGGGACCATCCTGTGTACGAGAAACAGCTTAATAACAGCGCGCCTGACGTTCTGCGGTTTAAATGGATGAATGACACAGTACCCATTGTTACTGGATGCATTTGTATGCGAAAATACCTAAAATATCCATCAGATAATCTTGAGGACTAAACTATTGATCACAATAATTGAGCAGAATTTATAAAAAAATGTAATGTAAATTTTAATAAACTGATTGCGGAAATCGTGTTTTTTCTTTTTCCTAGCCTGTTTGTACAGTCGAAGATTGTTAATGTTTCAGTTTATATTTTATTCTCTTATTTATTTATTTATTTTTACTAGCCAACAATAGTGTCCCACTGCTGGACAAAGGCCTCTCCTCTTAATCTCCATACCTCCCGGCATGGGCGTACCCAGGGGAGGCAAGGAGGGGCAGCTGCAGAATATGAAATAAGTACAATGCGTTTTATTCATTCTTTAATACAATTCGTAACTTTAGATACAGCAACCTCGTTCGTGTAAGACGAGCTTATGACTTGCTGGACGCCTCAAAACATTACCCAGTTCAGTTATTATCGATTGTGAATAGAGTGGAGTTGACATTATAAGACAATATTTCCAAGATGAGACTAATAAAAAAAATGCCCTCAAATTTTAACTAAGTACAACATTATATTTTTAGCTGCTTGGAAACAAATAGGAGTGTAATGCATTACCGGCCCCGCTAACACCGACACGTAAATACCGGCCCTATTTTTCGTGTACTCGCCCATAGAAGCTTCCCTTTCGGAACGTTCTGTCCGTTTCCCAAAATACCCTTTCCCAAAACACCCGTTCCAAAATAACAGTTTCCTTAATCGACCGTATGCCAAAAGACCCGTTTCTCATCGCATCAGAATGTCAAAATATCCGTCGCTCATGACACCCGTATTCCCAAAAGACCCGTTTCTCATTGCATCAGTATGTCAAAAGACCCGTTTATTATAGTTTAATTTAAATTTAATTTAATAATTTAATTTAATTCAATTTAGATTCCGAAATTTACTATTCTTAAACATTAATAATAATAAATCGACTAACATTAGTTTTGTAAGACCAATTCTACTGGATTGCCATATTAGAAACGGGTGTTTTGGGAAACGGATATCTTGCCAAACGTATTTTTTGTGAAACGAATTATTTAGGAAAAGGTAGTGACGGGAACGGATGTTTTGGGATTAGGTAAATTTGGGAAACGGATATCAAGCCAAACGTATGTTTTGAGAGACGAACATTTTGGGAAACACTTATTTCGGGAAACGGATTATTTGGGAAAAGGTGGTGACGGGAACGGATGTTTTGGGAACGGGTGTTTTGGGAAACGGACAGAACGTTCCGAAAGGGAAGCTTCTGTCAGTTTGTATGGGCGTGTACACAAAAAACAGGGCCGGTATTTACATGCCGGTAATGCATTACACCCACAAATAGTCGACTGAGTTGGCAAATAAGGGACGTCATAGCTAGAGGTATTGCCATATACGTTATATAAATCCAATTTATTTAAAGTGTAAACAAACCGGTTTCATCAAAATTCTTGTATAAACACCTATAATTCGTGTCTTTTAACTAGACGTCTAATCCCTTTTTTCACCAAAATCCACTTGATTTCACGATTTATTTTTCATTTGAAAAACGTCAAAATCTGACGTTAATTCTTGAATGAAACTCTTGTATAATCTGTAGTAGCATAGACAAGCTTAGCCTCCTAACGCCCAAAGTCATTTATAAAGGACTTATTATAATTATAAAGCAAACTCTATCATAAATAACAAAGTTTGATGTTAATAAATCAAAAAATTGGTTTGTTTACACTATCCATAAATTGGTGGAAATAGAGATGGTGGAAACTTTGACATTTTAAAAATCGATTAATGCTCGGATGAATAAGCATTTTTAATAAAAAAATGTAATTGCTTTTAGAATTCAGCCTTTGGAATTAAATCAAGTATTGTAAATAATAAAATAGACAACAATACTTTGATCTGTTCAATTAATAAATTAATCGATTTACTGAACAGATTAAGTATCATGCAATAGGTTTTAGGTTTTCACATCACTAAATGTCTGTGGTCGGGGTAATGGCGTCTTTGATTACACTTTTCATAAATTTGATTGGAATACAATATACGGTAATCTATGGGTGAATCTAGCCCTGGATTTGTTAGTATGGCGTAGGTATAGGCCGCGGCCTAGGGGTGGCAGATTACATAGGATGAGAAAATGAATATTTTGGAACGGTACAGGGAGCGTAAAAAAATGTAAATCCGGAACTGGGTAAATCCTGTTCTATAATTTCATAAAAGTACGTCAGTTGATCGTTGGTGTCATCAACGCTAAATGACCAAATCGGCCTTAAATAAATTGTATTTTTTTTTAAAGTTTTTAGTAGATAGATATTGACATACAGTCCTAGCTTTTCCAAAACATCATGGCTGAGTTTCATTATAAAATTTTGCCACTATAAATAAAATATTTTTAAAAGTAAATGAAATCGAAAAGAAATAAGACATCTCTCATAGAAAACAAAGTCGATGTACTACTACCTCAGTTTTATGTTACTGCAATCAAACTAACCACATTATACTTGCGTCTTATACCGGCCTGTAAACCTACGTGTATGTCACTCTATGACTTTCACATCACACGCGTGTTCTGGGTGGGAACTAGTAGTCAGACGTGTGGTGGGCCACAGTCTCATGTGCCCCAGGCGTGGGCACGTCCCCCAGTTGGGGCATGATGTGAGATATGGCGACGCGAGCTTCGCTAGCCATGCCCATTTCTCTCCGGAGCACGTCTTCGGTCACCGTGTGAATCGACTTGAACTTTAGGTTGATGCCGTGCACTTTGTACACGTGGTTATTCAAGTTGACTTTGTAGCTGAACGCGACGTTGCACACCTGCGAATGGTTGAAGAATTTTCGAGCTGTCTTAAAATTATTCCTGGTATTTTCACAGCACCCGTTACATTTAGCTTAGAACTACAATGAAAAAACAACAATTCTATATGATTACGTCATTTTTCAGTGGACAATTAATTAACTCAGTTTTCTTTCAAATATTTTTTTCGAGGATAAATTACGTGACTTTTTTTTTATTCGACTGGATGGCAAACTAGCATGTGGGCCTTCTGATGGTAAGAGTTCACCACCGCCCATAGACAACTGCAACACCAGGAGGATTGCAGATGCGTTGCCAACCTGCAGGTCTAAGATGGAATACCTCAAGTGCCAGTAATTTCACCGGCTGTCTTACTCTCCACGCCGAAGCACAACAGTGCAAGCACTGCAGCTTCAAGGCAAGATTAGCGAGCTAGATGGTGGTAGCAATCCGGGCGGACCTTGCACAAGGTCCTACCACCTGCATTTGCTGAGATCCCTTCTACCCAACATCAGATTGGGTGATTTTTTGGCTCGATCCCCTCCCCCCAACCCCCTCACGTAATTAATGCATGCCCCCTACAGCAGCACTGACCTCGCACGAGAAGGGTTTATCCCCGGTGTGCGAGAGCGTGTGGTTCTGTAGATGGTGGCTCTGCGTGAAGCCCTTGTTGCAAATGTCGCAACTGAACCGTCTGTCGCCCGTGTGGATACGCATGTGCCGACGAAGCCCGGTCCGCTGCAAGCCAAGGGTCAAGGTCAAGGTCAACGCACCTGGCAGGAGTACGGCCGCTCTCCCGTGTGCATCCGCTCGTGATTTTGCAACTGATGCTTGGCGTTGAACGACATGGTGCAAGTGCCGCATTTGAACGGCTTGTAGCCAGAGTGTATGCGCAGGTGACGGTTCAAATCGCAACGCTGAAATTGCAATTGTTTCGTTTATAGAGGAACAATACAACGATTCGAATTCGTGAAAATACGGACCAAAGACCGGAGTGGTCGTAGAACTATTTGTATGGTGATTTGACAAATAGTTCTACGAATGCTCAGGACCGTATATTCATGGATTCGGATCTGTTGTAGTGCGAAACCGCTCTTATTCTTCATGCCACAGTAACGGCCCTTTTTTTTGAAGCACCTCCACTCCAGTGTTAATTTTTTTTTAGGAAATCTGAGCATGCACTCGAGCCAAGTACAACGTTGTCATCTGTACTGTCAAGTTCATAAATCTTTTATTGTTTTTTCTATTATGTATGATTTGTTTTGTACGACAAAGATAATCCTCCTTACTATTATAAAGGGGAAAGTGAGTTTGTTTGTTTGTTACGCTTTCACGCCGTAACGGAGCGACGGCTCGTCGTGATTTTTGGCATAGAGATAGTTTATGGTCCCGCCCGAGAATCACATAGGCTACTTTTTATCCCGGAAAAATGCACAGTTCAGTGCAACAGCGCGCGATAACCGAATACCACACCATTTTTGACCCTGTTTTAGACCGTCGTTTTTTTTCCTAATCGATCTAGTAATCCAGCACCACCAATTTGCATGCGGTTATTTTATCAGTTTTTTTTTTGCATAGACTTTATCAGCCAAAAGACGTCCACTGTTCTTTCTCTTAGAACGCCACAATGAACAATAACTTGCTAAGACAAGTAATATACGTATGAAAAATATTGTTTACTTACTGCAATGAATCTTTTATTGCACAAAGTGCAAGGATATGGTCGCTCGCCTTTGTGAATCAAATTATGCCTGAAACAAAGAAACATAGTTGAAATTTTGTTTTCATTATAACTAGGTTGCTACCTTTTCTGTTTTGCTCTCAAAAATATTTTTGAGGGCAAAGGATAAGTTGATAGCATGTGAGATAATATCTGTGCTCATCTGTTGATGAATTGTTGCTATTTACAACTGTAGAGTCCTATTGTAAAAATTAGGGTTTGTCGTCAGGCGAAATATTATTATATTTAATTTATTTAAATATTATTATTATATTATTTTTCGTTTGATTGATACTTCTAGTTATTAAATTAAACCAATCGAGAAACGTGACACAAGTGTCAAAGGTGTCAAACTCTCATTCGTTTGAGAGAGAGGCTTATGAAAAGCACTGGAGAAGTTTAAAAGAATAAGCTTTCGTAAAAAAAAAACATTATTACAAGCTTTCTTTGTTGACTGGAGGTATGAACTTGCATTGTTTGTCATCAACCACATAAGCATATTAATTTCATGTCAATTCAATCATAAGAAGTGAATGAAATTTGACTTGCAATATTTGAAGGCAACCTACATACATACAACACAAATTAAATATAAAAGTTTGTAAAAAGAAGAACAATATAGACGTCACTCTCACCTGACCAAAGACTTCTGACTGTAGAATCCTGCACCACAAATTTCACAAATATGGTCTTTCACTCCTGTGTGCTGCTTCTGATGGACTTGCAAGTTTGCTTTTTGGGCAAACGACCTTGTGCATTGACTGCATGAATACCGTTTCTTTTCTGTGAAATAAGAAATGTTTACTTATCTACATTTACAAACACTAACATTATGTGTACATTGTGTTTACCAGGGAGCGAAACTTTGATGCCGGTGACAGCCGTATGACGTCAAGCTTCGTACAGAGTGTTTTTTATCTAGATTATATTATATAATCACCAGTGGTGTAGCTAGGTAACCAAAGGCCCTGGGACAAAAAATAAACTAGGGCCCCAACTAAACTATTTAAAATCATTTGTTCCGTATGCGTCGTGTTTCCAATTCGTTGCACTCTAGATTTGTCATTTTATAGTTTGTAAGTCGGAGTCCGAGGGGCCCCCTGAGCCTGGGGGCCTTGGGTAGCTACGCCACTGATAATCACTAACAACTTATTGGCCTCTTTAGTTTACGGATATTTTATTGACACTTGAGACGGTTAGTACATATAACTGTCACTATTTTAATATGTTGCGTATATTTTATAAAAACACCCTATATGTCAATTTGCGTTATAATGACGTCACCGGCATCAAGTTTTCGCTCCCTGGTGTTTACATATTAGTGCATATGCAATTGGCAGTCATAAATATCAAATAATGGTTGCTCAAGTATAGTAAATCCACTAATACTTCTGACAGTGATATTTTATACCTTAGTACTGCTTTTATTTATGGCATTAGTACTTTCAATTGAAATAATATTGCATCCAGTATTAACAGATTCCTAAACAAGCATCCCTTTTATATTATGTCATCATCCAATGAAGACAAACAAAGGTTAGTAATTTGGATGTTTTTTTAGTGGTTACTTGAATTTGGTGATTGAATCCAGAGTTCGGAACTGCCCAGTAGGTAGCATAAACAGTCTAAAACAATAACCTTGATGCGTCGCGATGTGGTTGCCAAGAGTGAAGGTGAGTATACCGCAGACAGGGCAAACCATTTTTTCTCTTTGCTTGACGACTGGCTTTGCTGTGCGTACCATTCTCACAGGCTTGTCGCGACGTACTATTCTAGTAACAGAATCTGAAGAACTCCTTGACTTGTAATTAGGATGCACCTTCAGGATTGTTGCATCCTTTGGTCTTTTCAGCAGAATGGGAGGGCCTCGAGAACCATTTTTCATAATTGGATCTAGAAAAAATATACAATTAATTTCGTTTTCACGACACTGCTCGAAAATGTGGTCATAGATAACCCAAAATCTAGTACACAAAACTGTCTATACTTGTACATTTAACAGCTGACTCATTTATGGCTTGCAAAACACGACAACAACATGTAACACATTATGGTAACAGGTTGTATCTACATAAATATATTTCATAGTGCGATACGACATTTTAGAATATATTTCAGAATAATTTTCCCGGCATGCTGAAGCGATAATTGGACCAATCAAAAGTAACTATCTGCTGCATGAGAAATTAAATTGACCAATGAGAATGCGTCATTTATGACTTTTATATTATAAATTGGTTTTTTACTTTAACGCATAATATGCACAGAATGCTTACATTTTTTAAGTATGAAAAAACGCCTACAACATTAACTTCTTAAGCCTGCTGCGCACGGTACTGCACTGGCTGAACAGCCAGGCTGCTACGTGCGCGAGCATGCGTCCTCGTCATATTCAACTTGTTGCTGTAGCCAGGCTGACATTTCTATTTTTTAATTAAGTGCTTTTTGGTACTGGCCACTAAGAAAGGACTCTATTACAAAAAAATGTCACAAAAAAACTAAAATCGGCGGGAGCAACGCAGTCTTTGGATTGTTAATGTTTGTTTTGTGATAAATTGTTTTCATGGTTAGATAGTTTGGTTGTGAAAAGCATTGTTACCAAACAGTGAGTCATTAGTGTTTTGCAAGTTATAAAGCAAACAAATTAATTTAAAAAAATCGGTCAAGTGCGAGTGCGAGCGACTCGCGCATAAAGGGTTCCGCACCTCCGTACATTGTTTAAAAACAAGTAGTTCCGTAATATTTTTTTCTAAAAAAATCTAATACAAGGTTTTTTTGCTAGCGGTACTTTTTGTCCCTCGTTACCAAAGTACTCGTCAAGACGAATCAAACGAGTCCAAACTCGATGCGGTCGCACCGTTTATCACAGAGTTCCTATATGGTCACCCGCTAGCCTTATCATTAGATCAACTCTATGTCATAATAATATTGCATTGGCATCGGATTTATACATGCGTGTAAAATTTCAACTCAATCGGTTGAAGATATCCACTTCAAATTTGAGTTGAAAGATTTCACCAGAGCAAACATACCTAGTTACATCACACTGCAAATAAATATAATGCTTGTAATAAGTTTTTGTTAAAACTTCATTTTTAATATAAGCTTTTTTTGCCGAATGTACTTTTTGTTGACTGTACTTGCATCTAAACTACATATTTGTACCAAAGGGTGGCCCTGTATGGATGGCGAAACTGCCTTTGACGAGAAAGTGGTTTTCCTTTGGCTCGGATAATTGTCTTTAGATACGTTGTAATTTGACCAAATTTTAGCCCCGAAATAGCCGTGGTTTTTGAGATAATTAAAAAAAAAGGAAAATCGTTTTTATTTTTTATTTACCAAACTAGTGGCCCGATTTTCATGAATTTTTTATATATTATGTAGAAAATTAAGAGCGTTTTTTTTGTAAAAAAAATATCTAAAAAACATTTTTTTAATATTTAAAATTTTTTTTTTTTTAGTGCGAGGTGGCGACACCTACCAATATCAGATATATTATGACCCATTTAATACTCTAATACAGCGGTTCCTAACCTTTTTCAGTCGCGGACCCACAAGGAAATCAAGCATAATGCCAAGGACCCCTGAGTGCAATTTTCGGACAATATTATTTTTGTTAAGGGCGCGCACTACCTCAGCTCGAATCCCGATTTTGCCCCCGCCTCACCGCACCGCATCGCTCGTAGCACGCACACAAGCACCACGTCGTCGCGCGTAAATGTACGGCACAGTATATAAATACAAGCAGTATGGAAGCTAAGCATCATTTTAAAGATAAATGCCTACGCTCCGAAGGAGCGTTAAGGTTGTCCACTTATTTTTTGTAAAATTGAAAGAATTTTTTTTCAGTTAGCTCTGTACCTCAGCTTATTAGGCCTTATGTTACAAGTTTTATTTAATTGGAATCCATACTAATATTATAAATGCGAAAGTGTGTTTATGTGTTTGTATGTTTGTGTGTTTGTGTGTTTGTGTGTTTGTATGTTTGTATGTTTGTCCCTCTTGCACGCCGTAACGGAGCGACGGATCGACGTGATTTTTGGCATGGAGATATTGGAGATAGTTTATGGGCCCGAGAGTGCCATAGGCTATTTTTTATCCCGGAAAAATGCACAGTTCCCGAGGGAACAGCGCGCGATAACCGAATACCACGCAGGCGGAGCCGCGGGAAAAAGCTAGCTGTGTGTATATATGTACGTATATTGTATATTCGGGTCAACTCTTGCAAGTTAAATTTGTCTCACTTCCCGATGTCCAATTAAACTGAATTTTTGCATACTTATGTGCGATCGGTGACAATACAATATTATTATGTTACCATTGAGCTGATCTGATGATGGAGCCGGAAAGTATCCATAGGTTCTTAGTAACGAAATGACGCAACCCCATCGAGTTTGGGCTTGTTTGATTTGTCTTGACGAGTACTTAGATCTTAGAGGATATTCAGGGTGTAATAATGGGGATTTCCAATTAATTATAACAATTTTAGGGGTTTTTAACTTAAACTTTAGGGATAAATATTTTTGAGAGTTGGTAACACTGAGTTCGGCCTGCACGCTGCGGAAATCGAAATTCTAAAATCAAAGTTCGTGTCGTTCTATCCCTCTGACACTTATACCTACTATTTATTAATAGAGTGACAGGGACGGTACGATACGAACTTCGATTTTCGAATTTCGAAGTAGGTCCTTTGTTTGTGACGACGGGAGACGGGTGCGTGTCCGAACACGATCCGATCCCGTTCTCTACACAACATTAAATAAACAAAATTTTTTTTTAACAAAAAAAGTAAAACCGACTCCAAAAAATAAAAAAATAACAAAAAATGGAACCGACTACAAAACCCTTGGAAATATTTTTCTAGGTATCTACTAGCTCGAAGTCGGTGACTCAGCACGACCCAGCAGGACTCAAAGCAATAGGCGTCTATTTCACCTACATACAATGGGTTTTAATCAGTCCTGCTGGGTCCTGCTGAGTCGCCGACTTCGAGCTAGTGGACACCTAGAAAAATATTTTCAAGGGATTTGTAGTCGGTCCCATGTTTTGTTTTTTTTTTGGAGTCGGTTTTAATTTTTTTTTATTTCTCACTTTTTAGTGATTTTTAGCCAAAGTATATCTCACAACGATTCCATCAAGCCTAAACACGACTAAGTTACGTTGTTTTATAACTTTTATAACAGAGTTCCGGTGCCTACCTTCTGGCTTCAGCATCAGATCAGTTCGAAATAATCATTAAATTAAAGCTTCTTTTTACCCGACTGCGAAGAAGGAGGGGTTATGTGTTTGCCTCGTATGTATGTCTATTCCTATGTCCGCTCGTAACTACTCAACGGCTGAACCGATT
Organism: Choristoneura rosaceana; assembly: GCA_037349165.1. NCBI lineage: Eukaryota > Metazoa > Arthropoda > Insecta > Lepidoptera > Tortricidae > Choristoneura > Choristoneura rosaceana. The sequence goes on from JAZBNJ010000019.1 coordinate 11,365,121, forward strand.
TCGATAAATGATACGTCATTGGATTTGTCTTGACGACGCAAGTGACACTAGGTACATCAAATTCTTAAAAAATCAAAATGGCGGATTTTTGGCGCCAAATTGTAAGTTTTCAAAAAATGATTTTTATTCAAATCTATCGAGTGGGTTATCAAATGAAAGGTAATAATTAGCTCATTCTAAATATATATGGGTTATAATAGTTTTAATCGACCATTTTCACAGAACTATTAAAAAAGCGTGAAATAAAACAAATTAAAAAAATTAAAAAACCCGACTGCCTAATAAATACTAAAAAAAAGAAAACAAGTCTAGTATGCTAGAACTCTGTTTAGTAGCTAACTTAAAATTCAACAAACGCTCAAAAACTCTTACCTAATGGGTCCCGACTGTTGAATTTTAATGCTGAAAATGCCAAAATCGCCATAGGTGTGCCTATGATTTTTGAGGTTTGCCCTCAATTTCCCTAGGATCCCATCATCAGATCTTGACTTGGTGATAATGGGATTACCTCAGAAGAATACCCTTTCGAATAAAAAAAGAATTTTGAAAATCGGTCTGCAATTGACCGAATAATCGGTGAAAATACATAAAAAAAATAAATACATACATTGGAACATCATAGAACCTCTTCCTTTTTTTGAAGTCGGTTAAAAACAACAACTGAAAAACTGGTAGAACGATAGGTAAGTACATATTCATTACTAGCTTTTGCCTGCGGCTTCGCCCGCGTGGAATTCGATTATGCGCGCTTTTTTACCCGTTTAGAGGAAAATTTTATCAATTTCACCTACACAGATAATTTTTAATTGTAATCGAGAACTTATACACCTATTTTCATACTTCTAAGTAAAGAAATTAGAAAATTTCCATACAAACTTTACCCCCCATTTTACTCCTTTAGGGGAAAATTTTATCCATTTCACCTACACAGATAATTTTTAATGGTAATCGAGAACTCGTACACCTATTTTCATACTTCAAAGTCCACAAATGAGAAAGTTCCATATAAACTTCACCCCCCCATTTCACCCCTTTAGGGGATGAATTTCTAAAAATCCTTTCTTAGTGCTCACTTACGTCATAAAAAGAACCTCTGTACCAAATTTCAAGTTTCTAGGCCCAGCGGTTTGGGCTGTGCGTTGATATATAACCCAGTGAGTCAGGTTTGCCTTTTATATATATAGATTTCAAGTTTCTAGGCCCAGCGGTTTGGGCTGTGCGTTGATATATAAGCCAGTGAGTCAGGTTTGCCTTTTATATATATAGATAACTAATTTAAAATATCATTAATAAAATCACTTACATCGCATCATAAAAACACTTAGGTACTTAACAAATAAACCCTGAGTCGTATTTTAAACAATTGACACAATTTAGGACTTTAAAGCACTGGGCAATACCTACCTACCTATCACCAAAATTACCAAACGTTTTATTTAAAAGAAAAAGAATTTTATTTAGTAGGTAATCCATACCATATATCCATACTAATATTATAAATGCAAAAGTGTGTTTGTGTGTTTGTGTGTTTGTGTGTTTGTGTGTTTGTATGTTTGTCCCTCTTTCACGCCGTAACGGAGCGACGGCTCGACGTGATTTTTGGCATAGAGATAGTTTATGGGCCCGAGAGTGACATAGGCTACTTTTTATCCCGGAAAAATGCACAGTTCCCGAGGGAACAGCGCGCGATAACCGAATACCGCGCGGGCGGAGCCGCGGGCAAAAGCTAGTAATATTATAAATGCGAAAGTGTGTTTGTGTGTTTGTATGTTTGTATGTTTGTCCCTCTTTCACGCAGTAACGGAGCAACGGATCGACGTGATTTTTGGCATAGAGCTAGTTTATGGGCCCGAGAGTGCCATAGGCTACTTTTTATCCCGGGAAAATGCACAGTTCCCGAGGGAACAGCGCGCGATAACCGAATACCACGCGGGCGGAGCCGCGGGCAAAAGCTAGTAGTATAATAAATCATTCTTAGCTTTCAACATCAGCGGGGAGTTAAAAAAATGAAAGCGCTGGTTTAGAATCGCTCGTATCTAAGCAGCTATTCCAGGCATAGTTTTTTTATTTTTTGTATCGCGGATTGTCGCGCTCGAGCGCACGCAATTCAACAACGCAACGCGGGCACTACTCGTCTCGACGCGTCACTCGCGACTGCAGTATAGCCAGCACCCCGCCGGGGCCCTGTCGCGCGCGCGTCTGTGTGAGTGCGTTCGTTTCGATGGATTTGTTCGAAGGTTCCCTACTGCTTGTATTTATATACTGTGACTCAGGCAACATGTAGGTTTCACTCAACTCGCGAAACAATTTAAATAAAAAAAAAATTGTCAATGTCACACAATGTCAATGTAAAATTGTCACGCGGCGCGCAGCCTGTATGTGTGCGTGTGTGCGCTGAATGCGAGCGACACAGCCTTCCCGTCCGAAAGCCAAAGCGGCAATGGCCAGGGGGCCGGGAAGCAGGAGCGGCCAGCGGTAAAATGGTTTTATGTGCGGTAGTTTAGGTATCTCTGTTTTACAGGGAATACAATACATTTATTAAAAAAGTGAAGCTACCATCGCCTACCTTGTCATTAGTACTATTGTAATCCAAAGTTTGAAGTTGTAATTCGTAGTATTTTTTGAATAATACCCGTTTATTTTTATATTTAGACCCAACTTTGCGATTTTTTTCTATCGAGAAAATTTTACCGAATCGTGTTTTCGCCACTAGACGTCACTAGAGTTAGCCCTTAACTTTGCTGTATATGAATTTCAAAGGGATTGCTGCAGTCGTGTTGATAAATTTTGAGATCATACTAAGCAAATTGAGATACCGTGGGCCCTTAATGCTCTAAGTAAGGTAGATGCGTATGGGACCGCGGACCCCCAAACATATGCTCGCGGACCCCCAGGGGTCCGCGGACCACAGGTTAGGAAACAATGCTCTAATACATATATTTTTTTCAAAAACATTCATTTGGATCATCAGGTTAAAACAAGCGAATTTGTAACATCTCATACATAGCCTTCCCTTTACTACGTACATGGGCGTTTTGAAAAAAAGTTGTTAAAATGACTTTTTTTTTAGATGTGGATGAAATTTAGATGTGGATGAAATTTGGTATTCTTACTCAGAATCAGGAGCACTTTCGATTATAATAGGAGAAAAAAAGTGTCTCAATATTTTTTATTCCATTACGTTACCGTTTTCATACGCGTGTCTGTGGCGGTAGTGTACCTAATGGATAACACAAAATTATATGAAAAACCTGGGGCACTTTTTTTTCCTATTGCAATCGAAAGTGCTCCTGATTCTGATTAGGAATACCAAATTTCATCCACATCTGACAAAAAAGTCATTTCAACATCTTTTTTTTGAAAACGCCCACCTACGTAGCATAGGATTCAATAGTAGTCAATATGTGTACTGATTAATGTCAGTGAACCTTACTCATACTTTCAGCATTAGGTGCAGGTAATAAAAAATATTCTTATTATACTATAATGTATAGAAATAAAAATGCTGAAATTCTGGCAGACTCTGTTTCAATATTTTAACGCTTCGTGAAAAATACTTGATTTCCCGCTACATTTCTTTTTAATTAACTTTTTTAAAATTATAAAGCCAAACTGCATACAGCCACGGTTATAATCGATAGCGTAGTCTAAATTCACATTCGAAATTCGAATTTTCTGGAACCTTGAATTCTACCTGTTACTTCGTAATGTGCTGACTGCTACTGAAACCTATACGTAGGTACGTAGTAAAGGGAAAGCTATGTATGAGATCTTACAAATTCGCTTGTTTTAACCTGATGATCCAAATGAATGTTTTTGAAAAAATATATGTATTAGAGTATTAAATGGGTCATAATATATCTGATATTGGTAGGTGTCGCCACCTCGCAACTAAAAAAAAAAAATTTTTAAATATTAAAAAAATGTTTTTTTTTACTTAAATATAAAATTAATAAGATTTTTTTTACAAAAAAAACGCTCTTAATTTTCTACATAATATATAAAAAATTCATGAAAATCGGGCCACTAGTTTGGTAAATAAAAAATAAAAACGATTTTCCTTTTTTTTTAATTATCTCAAAAACCACGGCTATTTCGGGGCTAAAATTTGGTCAAATTACAACGTATGTAAAGACAATTATCCGAGCCAAAGGAAAACCACTTTCTCGTCAAAGGCAGTTTCGCCATCCATACAGAGCTATACCCTTTCAAGTCGGTACTATTAACTGTTGAGGAGTTCCCTCCTGCAGAGGCGATTCTGGCAGGACCACCAAGATGTCACTACCAGATTATTATATTGTCTCCAAATTTACATAAGTATGCCAAATTTCAAGTCAATCGGACCCTTGGAAGTGGATGAAATTTAGCTTCCAAGATCTGACCCAAAAAAACGATAAATAAATAAATAAACAAACAGGGCAAGCTAAAGAAAACCTTCTCTTTCTTTCTTACCACAAAATATGTACCATGTTTTTATGCAAATAAATGATTTATGATTTATAATTTAAAAATATCGCAGAAATGTAAGCACCTGTGCCAGGGGGGTGTCACTACGCCATTCCGCCGCCGAGCTAAAAGTGCGTACCGGGCCTCCCCAACGTTGAGGCGATTCAGTGGTTGCCGCGCACTGACCCGTGGCGCACGCGCGCGCCTCTTTACGTCGTGACTCACTTTACGTCGCTAACGCATGTCATATTTAAAAGTTAGCCACTTACAATTTTGTAAATATTAGACTACCTAATAAAAATTAATCTGTTCATAATATATTGTTTTTGTTTCTGTTGCGTACCTAGTAACTGTTTGCTAGCTCCTAGAGTATAACACTTACCAGCCATTCTGAAGCAACTGTAACATGTGACTATTTCTCGCACGAGATGTACATATTACCTGTCTCTTTCTGTGCACTACTGTGAGAAAGTGACGGGTGATGTCTCGCAACGAGAGTCGCTAAGCGCTATTGCGCTGGACTAGACTGGTACCTAGCTAATTCTTACATAATATTCGACCCCGCGCCATAGAATAAATAAAAGTGCAACCGCTAGGTAAATGATTTTATTATTTTTATTATTATTATTACTCTGTAAGAATTTTTGATGCGATGCGATGCGATTCGATGCGATACGATGCGATGCGATGAGATGCGATGCGATGGATGGATGAATAGAGGGATGCATGGATGGATGGATGGATAGATGAAATATTTCCTCACATTGTTTGAGAAAAGCACTATACAAGCCTCAGCCAGAACAGTGATTGCTGGACTCGTTTTATCCGGCCTCGTATACGACTCGGCCGTCTACCCCGAACTCGTCCATCAATCCCTTACTTCATGGCCTCTGCAGTAATGTTGTACTAAAACAGCAAAAATCTGATAGTACCTATAACAGGTATTTAATTAAAGTATTGACAACCCTATTTTCGGAATATCTGACAAGGTGTGGAATAATGTCGACCTTTGCGCGGCGCCAGAGAGCTCAATGTCGGCTGCTCGCGTGCGGTCCGTTTGTTAATAATAATTATGTAGGCACATAAAAAGGCGGCATTTGTGAAAATCAAAACAGAGAGACTTCTGTACTTGTACTATTATCTATTCTGTTTCTGTGCCTGTGCAAGTATTTCGAATAAAAAATAATTTGAATTCTCATCCTCTTTGGTTCTGGCTGTTTGCTTCTGAAACCATTGCCCGCTCATTGGATTAAAAAATATTTCCGTCATGCGCGGTTCATTCGCGGGAAATTCGGCGTACTTCGTATGTTGTGTAATTAAATAATAAGAAGCTCGACTTAGTGTGAATAAATTTTAAACTGTATTATTAACCTTGTAAATAGTGTTAAATACTTAGTATGATTTTTTTTAGTGTAAAAAACAATAGGTAAACAAAGTGATTAGTACCATGCAGATTTGACGAGCGCTAAAAGTTGGCTTCATTGAGGTTTGTGGTTCATAAATTACTTCATTAATTTTGCAGAAAAACGATAAATCAGACAGTCACTAATAGGGCATGGATACCGGTATACCGGTATACCGAAATACCGGTATACCGATAAAAAATTTCGGTATTTTGATACCGGTATTTGAGGATAAAATACCGGTATTTCGGTATTTTGAAAAAAGTGGTCTTAACTAGCAAGGATGTTTAAAGACTGCAATGCAGAACGCTCGTATTCTACGGTTCATAGTGTTGTTCATACTACTGATGAGTTTTTATGTGATAATCGGAATTATTCGGAATAATCTCGCTTGATTGTAGAAAAATCACCACAAAATCAACTACGCAAGACACTGCATGCGTATAGGCAGCCAGTATTTAGGCGGTATTTATTATACAGCTTTCGATTTTTCGTCCAATGTTTTACTTAAATTCCTAACGGTACTCGCGCGCACACGTACAGACACATCACGGCAGAACAGAAACGTTGTATGAAAATGGAGGTACTAGAGGCAGATTTTTGGATGCAGCTTACAAGTAGCTCTTAAGCATACCTCCTACGAGCGTTGATCAGAAAGGGCCTTTTCAGCTGCAAGTTACATATGTCACAAAATGCGAATTCCCGATACTCAAATTACCAGACAAATCAATTTACGCAAAGTATCAGAAACGCATATGCGTTTTGTCTGGTCATATGACCAGAATTCCATTTCGCGAATTAGCGGACATTGTGAGAGATCATCGCATCACTTTTTATCAGATTGCAAGTGACCAGTGTGCTTATTACACTATCATAGAAAAATGATTATTCCTGACAACCTGGGCCTATATTACGAACATTGAAATCCGCACTTCATATCAATGCAATACAATACAATACAAACACTCTTTATTGTACACCAGAAATAGTAAGCGATACAGAAAACAGGTACGCAGATAAAATTACAAGGTAAGCAATAGGCTTAAGATAAGGCTTTATCGCTTAAGAGCGATCTCTACCAGGCAACCCTTTTACAGAAAGAAGGAAAGACTAGTTTACAGCAGGTGGTGCATTAACAGTAGATTAGAAAATAAAAAAAGCAACAAATCAAATCTACACATACACATTATTGTACACGTCTAAAATAAATATAGGCAATGGGATAAACAGTCGCATATCAATAAACGAATAAATAAAAAATAAATAAATAAAAGATAAAGCTACTTTAATATTACACTATGACAGATAGTGCTCCTTAAGTATGGATTTAAAGAGTGACAGAGATTTTGCCCGTCGTAAGTCAATTGGTAAAGAATTTCACAGCCGAATAGCCTGGACAGTATAAGAATAGACATAGCATTTGTAGTTAGAAAGAGGCACGGTAAGAAGAAAGTTCTGAGAGCATCGAATAGAAGTTACGTAGCTAAATCGCTCTTTGAGGTAGCGAGGAGTTGCAAGGTTAAGATAATGCCGTAAAGTAGGTGGAGAATGTAAGACTCACGGCGAAGGTGGATTGAGAGCCACTTGAGCTGTGATCGAACTTACGTAGACCAAATATAAACCGAATGCATAGATTTTGAATTTGCTCAAGTTTATTAAGCTGCTATCGTGTGTCGTCCCTTTCACTCTCGTGTTATGTACTATATGAGTGAAAGGGATGGTACTATACGAAGTGCGGATTTCGAATTTCGTAGTAAAGGCGCTGCGTACGATTCGGATAAATTCGGGGCGAGAGAGGTAATTTAGGTAAGTTGGTCCGAATTATTTTATTATCCAGAAATGATTTTGTCATTAATTTATGTACTTTTCTATTGGTCCTCGTGCGAGTAAACTTTCAACAAATGTAATATAATACCATCGTAGTGTAAAGAATCTGGTAATTTGCGAAACAAAATCAGGTAATTCGCGTATCTGGTCATATGCGTATCTGGTAATTTGCGACACTGATTCAGGTAATTAGCGTAAGGTAATTTGCGTTTCTGGTATTATGCGTCTGAAGGGTTATTGGGAGCATTTAAACAGTAAAAAGCTGTATTTTGAAAAAATACCGAAAAAATACCGAAATTTCGGTATACCGGTATTTGGAATTTCAATACCGGTATCAATACCGGTATGAAAATCCTTCCGGTATTCCATGCCCTAGTCACTAATCATATTATCGAAACTTTTATAAAACATCATTAAAATTGCAAAGCTAAAGGTAAATATTCAAACGATATAGCTAGCCGTTGCTAGGTGATTCGCCCGCCTTAGCAACGGCTAAATACGCCTGGCAACCAAAAAACGCTAAAAAAAAACACGTTTCTTGTATGACGACCCCCTTTAATTTGTAACTTTATTTTATTTTTAGTATTTGTTGTTATAGCGGCCACAGTAATACATAATCTGTGAAAATTTTTAAGTGTCTAACTTTTACGGCTTAAGAGATAGAGCCCTGTGACAGACGGACGGACGGATGGACGGACGGACGGACGGACGGACGGACGGACGGACGGACGGACGGACGGACAGACAGACAGACAGACAGACAGACAGACAGACAGACAGACAGACAGACAGACAGACAGACAGACAGACAGACAGCGGAGTCTCAGTAATAGGGTCCCGTTGGCACCCTTTGGGTACGGAACCCTAAAAAGTTGAGTAAAGCTTGTAAAGCTCCTGATAAAACACAAATAAAAAATAAAAATTGTTGAGGAGAACAATAAAGAATAATGTCTTCTCGGATTGTTAGAGGTGCATAATTCTTCAAATTTAGTATAGTGGGTTCACAAGAATAAAGTTAGACATAATAACGTTAAGGTTCCAGGATGTGCAGTTGCTAGCCACAGCAAGAGCAAGAGGGCTGTTAGGCCTGCTAGGCTGGTACCTTCAAATTTGAGAAATAAATTCTATGGAAGATAGAGATGATTCATGAGATAGTTCAAGAAACACCAAAAATAAAATCAAGAATAAAAAAATACTTACAACAAGTAATTGTAGTTGCAGATTTAGGTTTACTATCATCACTGCTTGTGCCATTGGTTTCATCCTTAATTTTAGTTAAAACCTTCAGTTTTCTCACAATGGTTTTTTTCTTTTCTTTAAAGACCCTTATATCAGATAATTTAGGTTTTTTGAATTTAGTTTTCTGTTTTTCTTTTGGTGGTACATAATCATCATCATCATCATCTTGAAAGAAGTCATCATCCAAATATTCTGCCTGTAATAATATGTCACATAACTTTGGTCAGATTTGAATGTAATTATCCAGTATTTTTAAGAATTATTCAATTTCAGTACTTTTCAAGAATGAATTTTGATTGTAATATTATTGTTTTAATCAAGCAATAGTTAGGCAAACAAGCATAGTATCGCTTGCTCGGCAATAGCATACAACAATAATATAAAGTACAACCAAAATAACAAGATAGTGGTATATGCTACAAGCAAAGGACAGATGGATATAGAATGAAATGGAAGATGCCTTTATTGAATTGTAATTTTTAATTTAACATATTTTTTTATGAATCAAATTTATAAAATTAAAATTATTAAACCCTCAAAAAATATATAGAGGCAAGTTTTATAGTGAGTAATTAGTTTAATACCATTTTATATTGCTGGGCAAAGGCCTCCCTTTTCCTTCCTATACTTATAAATATGTATGCTTTACGTATGTCTTATTGTATAATAATAATTTTGAAATATTTAATTTGACTTGTTATATAATTTGGACATGTATTGTAACTTCAAACACAATGTACATTATTATTTGAAATAAATTGAATTGAATTGTGAATTGTGTATTCCTTACATCATAAGTGGTACTTGGAGTCTTCAATTTACTCTTCGTCCATGTCAGGTCAACAGTATCAGAGACTTCCTTCTTAGGTTCATCAGAATTAGGTTCCACTTTCCTGATCACTGTGTTTGCGATAACTATGTCTTTTCCATCGAGAGATTCCATAGTTTTTGGTGCACTGGCATTATCCAGAACTTCTATTTCCATTTCCCATTTTGGCTCAGATTTAATAGTCAACGGAGCAATTTCGCTTTTAATATCAGTGAATGAATCAAATGCTATCTTTTTGGTTGGAACATTTTCATGTGCCTTGACCAGAGCTTTGCGCAGAATTTTGTCAGACCTAGAATAAAAGATTGTTTTTATTTATTATCTATGAATCATGAAATGACTAAATTATGTGTCTTTTCTTTCATTTATATGTGTCAATTTACTTGTTAAAACTAACATTTGCCGAAACACACTAACAATATGCTGATTTAATTTAGTAGTCAATTTTTGCATACCTACCAGCAAAGAGTACATTACTACTAGGCTTTACATAGGTAACTTGTAAGAAATAAATCTCAACATGGCATAGCATGAAATGGATCACACTACACTGTTGGTAAATAGTGTCACCCTAAAAAATAACAAAGAAATACTGCAATAATTTCTTACCTTTCAGCAATAGTCCTGAGAAGATATGCCTTTTCCAGGGAAGTGCAGCATTTGCTGCAGATTTTATCTGGTAAACCATCATTAGATGACACCTACGAGCAAATTTATTTATAAATTTAATATCCAAGCTAACAGAAGAGAACAACAAGCATGCATATTTTTAGTCAATCCTTTAACAAAAACAAACAGGTTAATTTCATTATTTAAGTACATCACTAGTATAGGGATTGAACAACGTACCTTTACGTCTGCAATGGCGGTAAGCATTTCAGCATAATTACCAGACAGTTTATAACGAAACAGCGGACATAATGGTTTTCTGCTTGATAGACATATTCGACAGGACTTCATATTAGGAATATCTTTAGAATCCGCCATTGAAAACAACAATAGTCATGCTACAATATGATCTTTAAGGATGGGACTTGGGACAGCCGTAACGAAATTTCTACGATAGCTACGATAAGACAGAATCCATCCATCCAAAATCCATGATGGGTGACACTATTTCCCGGCCATACAATACCGACATGGAAATACCGGCCTAATATTTCGTGTACATGCCAGATGCCCATAGAAATTCTTGTCAGTTTGACACCGGTTTGTATGGGCGAGTACACGAAATATTGGATCGGTATTTCCATGTCGGTATTATTATATTAGTGTCACCTTCCGTGATGACGGCTAAAGAAGGCACCGTCGTATACCTATTACAGCCCAAATAAAATGTTGCCATATTAAATTATCATTACCCGTGTCAGCTTCATAAAACAGAAATGCAAATGGATAGGGAATATTACTGCAATTTTATCCCGTCAGAGTGCAGCACTAGCACATACCATAAATGTTACTTACTATTTCGATGGTTATCATGTTTTTTTGAGTATCTTAAATGTCCGTCGGATGCTGTAATATCATATAATTTCTTGGAAATAGAGCTCTATCGCTACTATCGATGCAAACATCATTTATTTTGTTACTATAGGTCATTGTCATGATTTCTATTGGTACTATAATACTCTTTAGTCATGGTCTGTTTAAACGTCGTGTTTAATGTCGCTCAGGAGATCACGCACGCCGTACGGATGTACATCCATACTTAATATTATAAATGCGAAAGTGTGTTTGTATGTTTGTGTGTTTGAGTGTTTGTATGTTTGCATGTTTGTCCCTCTTTCACGCCGTAACGGAGCGACGGATCGACGTGATTTTTGGCATAGAGATAGTTTATGGGCCCGAGAGTGACATAGGCTACTTTTTATCCCATAAAAATGCACAGTTCCCGAGGGAACAGCGTGCGATAACCGAATACCGCGCGGGCGGAGCCGCGGGCAAAAGCTAGTATTAAATAAATATTGTACCGTACCTCTCGCTCCCGCGTTAAATAAAATAGTATAGGTGTCAGAGGGACCGAACGACACGAATTTTGAATTCCGTAGTAGCCCTGCTGCAGGGCGTACCGTCCCGCTAACGCTTATGTTATTTACATCGAAATAGTAAGTACCTGGAATGTGCACTGTGCAGGAATCACGGTCCGACTTTTTACCGATAGAGATAGCTACCACAGGGTTATTTTATCTCACTCTATTAGTATGACCATAATTTTATGCAATTAATGAGACATTCCTTCCTCCTAGTACTTCATTGTCAGAAAAATATACTAAGTAGCAATAACCAGAATTTTTATTACTTGTATAAATACCAAGTCCTTATGATACGGCTGGTAGAGACTAGAGCAAATAAATTTTAAGTTTGTACGTCGGTGCTAGTAACATAAGTATTCACTTTTCTATAGGCAAAACTTATGATATTGGCAAAACCGGTATTGACATTGTATAATACCGGTATTTCGATATTGATCTCTAAATACCAATTATATTGTTATTAAATAGAGTCGCAACACTCAAACGTTGCAAGTCACAAATGCATTAATACTTATTTCATTAATATAATCTTAGACATTTTTGAAATAATCTTAGCTACCTACTCGTACTTAAGATTGTCGGAACCGGAAAGGTTTTGGTAGTGCGAAACTCATTCATTTTACTTTAGTAATACGAATATCGAAAAAATACCAAAATACCGGAATATCGGTATTTGAATTTTCGGTATTGAAAAAATACCGATATTGCAAAAAACGTCCGATATTAGATGCTCTATCATTTAGGTTAATAAATGAATGAAGACTAAGTGACAATACATATATATTACACTATTATTTACTTATTCATTATTTATTAACTTTTACCAGCGTCTTCGCATGCGTAAACTGAATCGATCTGGTAGTTATAATTGAAATTTTCGGGATTTTTCCAAATTCCCCTGGAAATTTTCAAAGTTCATAATAATAATATAATATAATATAATGTAGTAGAATTATTAATTTATGCATGTAATGTATCATTCGTATTAGACAATACGTATGATGGGTATAAAATATTATATTATAATAAATATTACATATTAGCCATTTGGATACATCGTGAAAAGATTGTCACCCTAGTCTCAATAACGAAGCTACCATCTTACTGTTTGGTGTGGCCATGTAGAAATTAATAAAACCTACCATCAAGTTAAAATTAGCTCGTGAAAAAAGATCTAAAGCTTATTTCATTAAAAAAATATTAAATCGTGTAATTATTTTATATATATATTTATAATTATATTATAAATGTATACATTTTATTCAATATTTTTAAAAGACAACGCTCACGAAACTAAAATTTACTAATTATTTATTATTTATTTCCTGGCAATAGTTAGAGAGGGACACACTGACTCCGTGCTTGCTGTTTCACCCAGACCGGAGGCCCTTAGTTCTTATGTCAATGGGTTTGGGTCGGTTTTTGCTCGTCAGTTTTTGGAGTGTTCATTCCAGAGTACTTACTATTTCGATGGTTATTTAATACGAGAGTGAGATGGAAGGTACCTTATGGACTTAGAGCAACAAGGGCTTCCTACCGGAAGTAGGAAGCCAGTGTTGGCATACGAACTTCGATTATCGTCGTGGGGCTGGCTACTCACAGCAGAGCTACTATGAAACTCTTAACTCGAAGTTCGTGTCGTGCGGTATATGGGTAGTTCTCACGAAATCTCGAAATTCTTGTCCTACAAGCTTTCACAAAAATGTAGTAAATATATAGGGGCAAGTATTGTTTTCCTGCAATAAATATCACCGTCGCTAAGCGTATCAGTTATGATTTCTAAATCATATGTGTAAATAAAAAAATTGAGTATATAATAATGCCGTTAAAATCATTCCCTCACTGTGTCCCAACTCCCACTTTCAAATACTTTTAAATTTGCAAATAAGAAGATAATAAAGTAAAAGCTATGAAAGTTTAATTAACCTTTTCTAAGAACAATGGATTTATGAATGGCTACTTTATTAGGATTACAAAACTAAAAGAAAATAAAATATATATATAAAACCATGTGTCCAATAAAATTAAATCATTCCCCCACAACTTTACTAACAGTTAATTTATGAACGCAGTTTGATTCAAACGTGAATGCTACCATTTGTTTTTGATAGCTGGCAACACTGTAATTTTGCCAATATGGCAAATAGTTTGTGTACGCGTTTGAGGTTTTGTTAAAAAAAGGTTGAATTCATAATTTTTTAAAATTACATTTGTGTTCGTCATTACATCACGTCCTAAAAAAAGGAAGGGTAAGTACTTTCCCAATTATTAATTGCATGATGAAGTAGGATTTCGGGACTAGTTTATGTCCACAAATAACCTTGTTTAAAGCATGTCCGTGTCACTTGTTTTTTTTAGATTATGCTTCGTTTCGTCATTCCCTCATCATCATTCCCTCATAGATATTTACAATGAGGGAATGACGACATAAGGAGTTAATGATTTTGACTGGGTTGCGATTCTATTTTATTGTCGTTTGCTGTAGCAAACCCTTAAATTTAACTCTATCTTCTTGTTTCAGAGCAAATAATGGCAAGAAAAAAGAAAATCAGTGAAGTGGAAGCTAAATTAAAAAAAAAGAGAAATGATAGGAAGCGAAGAGAAAAAAATTAAATCAGACCCTACATATATATAATACCTGAAAAAAAAAGAGAAAGGCCAAGTAAAACCGATTTCAAACATGAGTTCCAGAGAGAGAAGGGTTAAAAGGAAAACCTGGAAAACCTGGAAATATTATTTTGTCAAGTTTTTGCTTATTTCTTTTGAGTAGCTGTTTATTAACTTTGAGACCGATTAAGTTAAAAGGAAGGTTTATTTCTGAGTATTTTTTTAAGAAAGTAATGATTTTTTGTTGATTTTTCATAGGTACTGCCATTATGATTAAGTGCCATAGCAAATAAACTTAGTTATCATTTATTTCTGGCATCTGCAGACTGCAATAAATTTGTGATTTTCTGGCCAATAGTTCCTAATAATGTTAATTGATATATTTTTTATTCAATACAAAATATATAACGAAATAATTATGAATTTTAATTTTGAAAAGTTTAATATTACTTACAAAAATCATTCCCTCACTTTATTTTTTTTAAACAGCCTTATAACTCTAAAAAAAACGCTTATTTTGGGGACCACTATTTTTCTGAAATCGAGTGTTATGATTACTACGAAATCCATATGAAAAAAAACATAAATAACTAGAATATTTTTAATTTTATTGTCATAACCGAATTTCGGGATTTCGTGAGAACTACCCATATAAGTGTCAGAAGGATCGCACGATACGATGTTTGAGTTTCGTGGTAGCCCTGCAGGAACGACAGTGTATTACTGGCCTGGCCTAATCGAATTGTTATTTTATACTGGAATGTTAAAGCATGGGACGTTTTAACTAGTACGTACGTACGTACGTGCGTACGTACGTAGTGTATATGTTAAAGCCCATAACAGTTTTTCAATTTTTTCATGGCAATAAAATGGTAGCTGTCAAAGATGTCAAGTCAGTGTTACCAATTTAAGAGAAATTCCCCAAAGTATATGGTATGGAGTATCAAGAGATCATCTCCATCGAGGCAAGAATATAGAAAAAAGGGTTAAAAAAACAGCCAAGAGCGAGTCGGACACGTCCAACATAGGGTTCCGTTGCCATTACGAAAAATATCAAGTAATATTATGTGCGTTATAACACAATGAGGGCTATCGTTTTTTCTCTCACTAGATGGCGCTACTGTTGCGTGAGGTTTTTAAAAGTCTGTTATAACGGCCGTGAAAACAAAGTTTAGATTGAAATCATATTTAATACATTGTAAAACAGTGCCATAAACATATCGAGCAACCACAGTATTGCATAATCCCGTTTTGTTCGGAAAAAAGGGAGGACAAAAGTTTTCGAAAGACAAAACTGTCTCAAATTACAGACGTTCATTGGCCCTTATCGCATAATTGCCATAATTAATTTCAGATAATGCAAAATATTCACAAAATTATTCTAATTATAAATAAACCCGCGTAGCTCACCCAAAAACTATGAGATTTGACATTTTGTTGACCTCACGCTACACTAGCGCCTCTAGCGGCGAATTCATACGCGATAGCCCTCATTAAAACACTAGTCTTAAAATCTATTACCAGAAAAAGAGCGTATCTTCACGGCACTTACGTCCTTTTTTAAGGCGCAGTTTTTCTTCAATAACTCAAAACGATATATCCAATCATATTGAAACCAATTTTCGTTGAAAGTATTTATTAAGCGTTACCTTTCTATATTTTTTGCATATTCTTTGGTCAAACGGTTTACAAGATAAAGGGGGGAGGACACAATTTTTACTACTTCGGGAGCGATTATTTCCGGAAATCTTCACTTATGTAATCAAGTTTTTGAGAAACCCTACTATATTTTCAAAAGAGCTGTCGAACTATGTGCCACACGTTGATAAGTTATTAGGGTTCCGGAGCCAAAATGGCAAAAACGGAACCCTTATAGTTTCGCCATGTCTGTCTGTCTGTCCGTCTGTCTGTCTGTCCGTCCGCGGCTTTGCTCAGG
Source organism: Choristoneura rosaceana (assembly GCA_037349165.1). Lineage (NCBI taxonomy): Eukaryota > Metazoa > Arthropoda > Insecta > Lepidoptera > Tortricidae > Choristoneura > Choristoneura rosaceana. The sequence continues at coordinate 11,381,441 of JAZBNJ010000019.1, forward strand.
GACTATCAATGCTAGAAAGCTGTAATTTTGCACGGATATATAGGTAAACTATGCCGACAAAACAGTACAATTAAAAATTCAAAAACGATGTTTTTTAGGGTACCTCCCATAGACGTAAAGTGGCGGTGATTTTTTTTTTCTCATCCAACCCTATAGTGTGGGGTATCGTTGGATAGGTATTTTAAAACCATTAGGGGTTTGCTAAAACGATTTTTCGATGCAGTCATTTGTTTGCGAAATATTCAACTTTATAGTGAAAATTTTCATTAAAATCGAGCGTCCCCCCCCCCCCTCTAAAATCTAAACCGGTGGGTGGAAAAATTTGAAAAAATTCAGGATGGTAGTCAGTATATCAAACTTCCAAGGAAAACTATATCGGCTACGTTTGCTTGAGAATTATTAGTAGTTTATGAGTAAATAGCAGCGTTAGGTATAAAATATACCTAAACTTGGAAGATTCCGTTTATAATACGAAATCCTTAGAAAAATATTACTTAATTTGTTCGCAATGGCTACGGAACCCTATTTGGGCGTGTCCGACACGCTCTTGGCCGGTTTTTTTATTTATTTTTTTCAATTTTTGTGACGTGTATAAATATTTATTTTTGTAATTTAACTACAAAACTAAATAGCGGCTTTGACAAGACATCTGTACTCCAAATTTCATTGATATACCTACATCATGTAGTTTTCGAGTAAAATGCCTGTGACATACGGACAGACAGACAGACCTATGCGAATGAATATATTGAATTTTTATAGTAGGTATTTGAAAAATCAAACTTACAAAGCTAAACTCTCATTTCACGTTCATTGGGGAAGAAAAAAAAAACATTATTTTTTTAAAGAAAAAAATATTATTCACGAAATCATTAAGTATGTGGAATGAAATAAAAAGATATAATTGCTATCATTAATTAATAAAATACAGTGGAATTACTAATCACTTACAATAAAACAAACATAATAAGTAGGGTCCGAAGTTTTTCACAGCAAGGTTAGACGAAAAGGAACAATGGAGTCAACATAATTTAAGGTTAAAAATATTTGAATTGTGATGCAAATTTGGACTGAGTGTCTCGTTCACGTTTTAAGCCGCATTCACATTTATTTGTCGTGTTGTGTCGTGACGCATCAGAACCAGAACGGTGTCGGTTTTATACATTTTATATGGTTGCGTTCACATTTATCTGATGCAGTGTGTTGTGACGTCTTGTGTTGTGTCGCATCAAAGCTATAGAGATAGAGAGAGACATAGAGCATCACAACACAACATTACAAATAAATGTGAATGCGGCTTTAGGCTATGTACGCACTATGCGGGTAACCGTGCAGTTATAGCAGTCTCTTTCTGAAGCGATACTTTGTAGAGATGGAGAACTAAAACAGCGCGGCTAACCACAATCCGCGAATAAATGTAAGTGCCATTAAAACTTCGGATGATAATAACAACCCCGTCATCTACAATTGTAGTACTAGCCATGTACCTATTGTACCTAGCAGGGAGGGTAACAAGTAACAATCAAGATAAGAATAATAAACACAAAAAAGTTAAACTGAAACAAAACTTACTCATCTATTTCAATAATTGTTTTCATTCAAATACAATAGACTTTTATCACTGGTTTATAATAAGGTAACAGGTTGTTTTAAGTATAAATAATCTTAATTTGGCTGAGACAACAAATGACAGAAATTAAGTATTTAATATTTGTACTTGAACTCCATCTGCAGCAGATACTTAACGTTGACTTGCGCGACGTCGTACACGATGAATCTGAAACTGTGCTAAGGAAAAGATTGCGAAAAAACGTTAACGATTAGAGATGGGTCAGCTGGCCGACTGACTGATTATTAGCTATTAATATAGGTTATTTATATTTTTGTACTAGCCTTTTGAAGCTCTTTTTTTATTTTGATTTTTTTAACACTCGCGTCATCAAAAAGAATCTAATGACCAGGGGCGGTCTTTATGAATAAGCATAAAAGCAGTGCCTACCCTAGCATCTTTACATAAATATTTATATTACTTATTAAATTAATTACTTTTTATTTTACTTGATATTTATTAATGTTACTCGTTCGGTTCGTAATGTAACAACCTTAAAAAAGAGCGCGCTGAGCGTTTGAATTTCCGCGCTTCACGTCACGAACGACGTTACAATTTAAGAAAATCGCCTAATCGCGCTGGTAAAGCACAAATTGGGTTTGCTTTTATCCGCGCACACTAATATACGCTACGCTTGTGTAAAAAGCATCGGTGAACTACGTACTGATAGTCTTCAGACCACTACACTGACATTCACACGAACAAGTATAGCCAAAAAAAATTTCCCTCATACATTTTTGAGTCCGGCGGCTGGACGGGGAACCTATTCTCTAATTCAAACTCCAAATCACAAAATTCGAAGTTCGTGTCGTGCGATCCCTCTCGCTCTCGTATTAAATAGTATAAGTGTCAGAGAAACCGCACGACACGAACCTCGAACCGTGTGCTTCGGAGTAGCCCTTCTGCTACATTTGAAGTCCACATCGCGCGATCGCGCCGCCTCTCTCTCTCGTATTAAATATTGATAGCGTGAGCGAGACAGCCCGACATGACGTTCAGCACGCTGTCTCGCGCACAACCGGACAAATTAAAAAGTCTCGATTTTGCATATTTACCTCAAACGCTCGCACTTTTCAATTTGTCAGGTTTTTTTGGTCTACTTAATATAATTTGAATTTGAATTCGCAAAAACACGAGCGCTATGTTTTGTTTATGTTTTAAAAATGCGAAGAGACCGGCTGGTTATTATAGTGATTTTCTTTTGTTATTAACTTAGATTGTCGCGGAATTTCACCGGATAAGGATTTAAATAGTGCTTTTGGTGAAATTGAGCTTAAATTGATTAAATATGTGCTTTAGTTGTGAACAGTGTGTTGACCTCGTATGTTTGCGGAAGTTGATTAAAGGCGAATTTAGTAAGTTTTCGTTCGAAAATAAGCTTGCAGTAGTTAAAAAAGGTAGATGTGTTCCCGAGTTAAAACTAAATCAAACTAAGGGAAAGATAATCCGTCAATTTCACGCGAAATATTATGAAACTTTTAGCTGGCTTACGGGCTGTGTACACACAGAGCGTTTGTATTGTTTTTCGTGCATTTTATTCGGAAATTCTCTAAATGTTTGGAATGACACGGGTTATGTCAATCACTCAGTTAGATAGTCGTGGTGGTCAAAACCATTCGTCGAAATATGTAAAAAATTCTACAGCTACACCACAGACTCGCTTGGCGGAATAACATTGGTAAGTGCTTAAACTACCGATATCATTTATTTTTTCGACTTCTCGACATGTTTCCAAATATGTATCTCTATAGGTTGGCAACACAATCGTTTGTTTTGCGGGTGTCCATGGGTAGTATAGTAGGGCTTACTTACTCTCTACTTGCTCGTTTGCCACCCTGTTAAAAAAACTGCTGAACTTAGCTATGTTCTTCAGCCGGTCCTACGTTCAGGAGCACTGCACGCCACTGCTAATGACGCGTCGTTTTAAAAATTAGTTCAGCAGTTGAGCCACCAGTGGACACAGGAATGGACATCATCATCATCATCATCATCATGTCAGCCGTAAGACGTCCACTGCTGGACATAGGCCTCCCCCAAGGCTCTCCACTCAGACCGGTCTTGTGCTTTTCGCATCCACCGCGATCCCGCGATCTTAGCCAGGTAATCGCTCCATCTTGTTGGAGGCCTACCGACAGCTCGGAATGGACATACATACAGGTAAAAACATAACCTCAGTCGGGGTAAAAAGGATACTCGTTGTACAAGAGCGCAGTGTTGATGGGGTTGGCAACAGGCGTGCCGAGTGGCACGATAGTGCCGCAGTCAAGCGTGAGCGCCTGCGCCGGGTCCGGCTGTGTGCGCCCCATACCCCACGTCGAGTGCTTGCCCGCTGGCAGCTTCTCTATGTACGACGCTGACGTGCACTCCTTCCTGAATTAGATAAGCAGGTATTGCTATATTAATATCGCCCCTTTATTTTAATGCTGGGTTTACTTTAATGGTGCTTTATAATATAACGTTACTGTAGAGGCCGGGAAGTAGGTGGTTGCCGGCCAAGCAGATATAGCAGGACAGGGAAGCGAGGCCGGCAACCCCACGTTCCGGCCGAGGCGTGTATAGTGCTTTTCTCAAACACGTGAAATAAAATAAAATAAAAAACAAGGAATCAAGCATGGCGGGACGCTAGTCTGCTCGCCCTGTTGTGCGTGCATGTCTGATTCGATTTTTTTTCGACTGGATGGCAAAGGAGGAAGTGGGTCTCCTGATGGTAAGAGATCACCACCGCCCATAAACATTTGCAACACCAGGGGTATTGCAGATGCGTTACCAACCTAGAGGCCTAAGATGTGATACCTCAAGTGCCAGTAATTTCACCGGCTATCTTACTCTCCACGCCGAAACACAACAGTGCAAGCACTGCTGCTTCATGGCAGGATTAGCGAGCAAGATGGTGGTAGCAATCCGGGCGGACCTTACAAAAGGTCCTACCACCTGCAAATTGATGCAGAGCACTTTCTTGTGCGTTAATCTTAATACTGCTAACATGTACTTGTGAATGTGCAGATACTCTGCTCTTTTATATACTTACATATCGCCCAGAGCAACTTCGCACAACATCATGACGCCGTTCGGATTAGACGGGTGTGTGTTACAATAGTTAGCAGACTTGGAAACCATATCTGCGAAATATATGCCTTTTCCGAACATGTAGCCGGTCACTGGTGCTTCGGGCGGTGCAATACGTAAACCTTAAAACGTAATGTACATTTTAACCGAAAGAAAACAAGTTATAAAACAGTAGTTTAAATTAACTTGAGATCAAAAGCATACAAACCTTGGGAAAGAATGCCAGCAAAGTTGGTGACGCGGGAACCATGCCATAATAGTCGACGGTTGTGTAGTTTTTTGAACGGTTTGTAGCGCTTCTCTTCACCCTCGCGGACTACTTTGAATACCTGGAATTGGCAATGATCATATTTTACCAATGTACCCTGATTCGAAAACCATTTCGGGAGATAGGGTTTTTGAACAGTTTTGTTCTGATTCAAAAATACTTAAAGGTTATGAATATATAGGCAAATACTGCAGGTAATTTTTAATGTTATTTTTATTATTATGTCATGAGGCTGGACAGTAAAGCTAAAGGTTTAGTTTTTATTTTATTTGTGTAGTCTTTTAGTGGTTAGTTTTGTGACGATTCTCCCCTACAGTTAATATGGAATAAAACGTCACAAAACTGACAATATTTAACTTTTCCTTAACTATGCCGTTATGTTTTAGTGGAAATGACCTGAGTCCTCTCTTATTTTCTGTGGCAATCAATGATTTTATTATTATTATTGAAATACCCCCTACTTACATGAGTCAAAATAAAATTGTGTCATACTTTGCATACAATTCGCAGAGAGGTGGATATTCAATAGGCATAACATACTGAGCGGCAAAAAAACCTGGCCCTCAAATGTAGACAGTAATAGGTAATTTTCTATGTAGAGGGTGCCAAATTTTGTGCCGCTGAGTATATGATTCTTTTCAGACTAACCTATCGTGTTTATCTCTACTCTTTCTCAAAACAATATCCGATCGAATGTGACACGGACACTTAGAATCTATTGACATTGACAACTAGCTCGTTATTTTTTAAATATTATTTCACTGGGTTTCAGCCGCCATGTGTAATTTGCGAGACGTCGTATCTGATAAAAAACTATACCATTTTATGCCAAGATATTCAAATTAGTATCTTGAAATTATCTATATGTATTTTAAGAAAATAAGAAAAAAAATTGAACAATGCCAATTACATTCTAGTTCATGTCAGCCGAAAGACGTCCACTGCTGGACATAGGCCTCCCCCAAGGCGTTATCTTATATACATTATAGTTAATAGCAATATAATTTTTACTTGCCACAAGACCAGGCAAAACATAGGAGCTGAGCGAGCTGTGATTGTCTGATGTTGACGAAAGGATTCATCAGTATGTACAAAACTGGAAAACTCCGAAATGGAGCCCATTGTCTTAAATAACAAAACTAGGAATAGGTTCCTCGAGCTATATTGAAAAAAAAAAAAAAAAAAAAAAAATTACGTATTAAACCAAAGGTTAAACACAGCGTTCGAACAAACCTGTTGTATATTCAACTTGTAATTGGAGTGCGTAGTCGCGTGGGTATTGGTTGTGTACTTTAGTATCATTTGGAACTCGGGCGAGGCTTTGTCGACAGGTATTATCTCAGCCTTCAACTTGAGGTAGTGCGCTTCAATCGGACTTGTAGAATCGTCAGAATCTGTAACAATAATTTTTGGTTTCAAGCCACAACCATCTATCAATATCGATGCTTGATATTCAGTGAATAAAAGCAGTCGCATAGAGCTTATTAGATTGGCTAGACAGCTGTCCTATCGCCTGCAAAGAAACCTGTCATCGTCAATTTTTTTTTCCGTTAAAGTAGCTTGATAACAGACTGTTAACGGCGTAGATGAGAAGCACTGCGTCTCTCTTTACGCGGGTCTCGCTTTTTTACTAGGACATTTTGTTCTAGTCATCGTCTACCATAATTTCATTTGGAAATTGTTATCGCGCGCCCACGAAACTATACAATTTACTGGTATAAAAATTATTCTTTGTCTTCCCCAGGGTCTCGAACTATCTCAGTTGTTGAGTACTTTAAGCGTAAAAAACAAACATACTCACTTGCACATTTATAATATTATTAAGGATTGTTAGAACCAAACAATGTAACAAATTCGTAATGCTAAAATGATATGAGTGATGCGACAGGTACCTGATTTCAGCAGACTATAGGCTATTTCAATTTCTAGTAGGTTGTCTAACATCTCGGTCTTGGATTTAATGGCTTCGACATTATCCAGCAGCGGCGGATTGTTGACGCCGAAATTATGAGGCACTAGGGTGTAGAACCTAAAAATAAGTATTTGGTTAAAAAAACATTTGTGACGTAGTACGTAAGGAATATATATAAACTTGTAAACCTCCTATGAGCTCAGCTCATTTTTAATACAAGCTTTTTTTGCTAACTGTACTTTTTGTTGACTGTACTTGTATTGTCGTCCAAACTAAATTTTTGCATACTTAATTCCAAGTCAATCCAACTACTAGAAGTTGGTCCAAATCAACTTGCAAGATTTGTTTAGGATTACAGACAGAAAGATAGACAAACAGACAGACAACGTGACAGGTGAAACTAAATAAAAGCTTGTAAAAACGATTAATTGATAAATTTATATAAATAATTTATCCATACTAATATTATAAATGCGAAAGTGTGTTTGTGTGTTTGTATGTTTGTGTGTTTGTGTGTTTGTATGTTTGTATGTTTGTCCCTCTTTCACGCCGTAACGGAGCGACGGATCGACGTGATTTTTGGCATAGAGATAGTTTATGGGCCCGAGAGTGCCATAGGCTACTTTTTATCCCGGAAAAATGCACAGTTCCCGAGGGAACAGCGCGCGATAACCGAATACCACGCGGGCGGAGCCGCGGGCAAAAGCTAGTACAAATATAAATTTGTTCAAATATTTGAATTGCCAACCACAATACGGTATATGACAACTCCTGAATTTGCGATGTCTAATATATTATTATGAAAATCTAGATATACAGACAAACAAAGAGAAAACTTAAATCGGTTGAAAATTGGATTTATAGTGATTTTATGAAAAATCTGTATACATGTCTCTTTCTCAAACGCTTTTCTTTATGCAGCAAGCAAGGCGCTTGCGTGCGACTTTACATGCAAGTATGTTTTATCTTGAAGTTAAAACTTCATAATTTTGTTATTTGTAAATGTAGCTTAAAAATTGTTTGTATTCGATAACAGGCATTGTGAAGTTTTAATAAAATTTATAAATAATAATCAAATACCTACGAACAAATAATAAGTCAGGAATTGTAACAGCGTTATTAAAATGGAAACTGTGTCCTAAGTGTCCTGCGCTAAAGTAGCGCACCTTAACGCAGGACACGAAAGGTATTTTATTATTTATACCTGTTAGTGGAGTCTACGATTTTGCTCTGACTGGTTTGCTCCTTACTCAGGTGATTAAGCAAGTCTGAAAGCACTTGATACCCAGCCTTGATTTGTTTCTTTGACAGTTTTCCAAGTGGCATCTTTTCCGTGTCAAGCTAAAATAAACATTGAAAAGTAAACAAAAATACATTTAGTGTAAGTGTAAATTATAGAACTTTTGAGGCAAAACAATGCCACGTTAGTGCATAGCAAGTATATTAGGGTCATCAGACTATCACAGACAGAGTGTACTCCAATTTCCTCTACATTTTCCATTGAGTAGGGAAAACTGAATGCTAGCTGACTAGCTGTGATTGAAATGTATGAGCGGTCGGCAGGTACGTTGCACTTGGAAGACAGTTCACTTGGAACAGAACTTAAGCATATAGTTGGCAACATATTCCTTACCACGTCAACAAATCACCAATCAATAGTAGGCCAAGAACGTAAAATTTTTGACAGTACCTCGAATTCAAGAAGTGTCTTCTTCATAACGTCGATATCAAATATCTGCGTAATTAGTTTCTGTACGGGCATGGGTAGTTTGCATTCAACATCCGTTTTTAGATCGGCTGTTGCTGTATTATCTTCATAGTCCACTTCAATTGGATAGTATGCGTCGGGATACTATAGAAAAACAACAAAAATATTTACAAGGGATACTTACCTAATATTTCCACTTGATAATGCCCGCTTCCCACTAACAAAGAGCGGAACGAGAGGCAATGGATTGAGCGAACCGGAGTAACAAACTTATGAGTCCTTACTCAGTGGAAGCGTAGTCAGCATAGCTTACAGTAGAAAATGAGCATTATCAAGTTATAATGAGTCCACACTACTATATAAATACAGTCTATCATCTACTCTTTAGTTTAAGCTATATAAGCCTTGAACATTACCTGGGCGAGCCATCTGATTAGAAGTTGAAACTCTACTTCCAGAATTAAATTTAATCCGAATTTAGTAGCTAGTAAAGAGCCTGGGGTATTTATGGCAACTTAAATTAACCTATGTTTTTGGTGAAGGGAAAAATTGTGAACAAAAATTTTTTTAACTATGCTCTATTGTGGACTAAAACGAAGCCTTTTGTGAGTTGAGATGACTAATAATTACCTTGGTATATTTCGTCTGCGACCAATCATTCTGAGTCTTTTCCATGAACAACTCCTCGAACTGCATAACAGCATCGTCAACATTTCTGAAGTCTTCAAGTTTATTTTGGCCGATAGTAGTTCCGATTCTTCCCCATGCTCGGAATAGCCAAGATCTTTAAAAAAGAATGTTGTGTTTAATTTGGCTACTTAAAAAAACATACAATAAACCTGCCTTATAATCACTTCACCCTTTTAGTCAAACCATTGTCAAACAAAACAATGTAGTTCTATGACAGTGATATAATTATCAAACGAATAATGTTCAGACATTATTGGCTTCGATCAACAATTACATACTAGATTATACGTCACAGCTCTGAAAGCGGCCAGAGAAATAAGAGCACAAAATAAATTTGTGCTCTTATTTCTGACAGTACGCGTCAACCACAGCCAACGTGCGGACGTAATAAAATGCCACAATGTGCATTCAAAAACTGCGAATGCAGCCACCGTAACACTAGGGTTTCTGAAGGAATATCCTTCTTTAGGTAAATACAAGTCAGTATTTCACTTAAAGTACGTGAAAATTGGCAGTTTACATTTAAAAAACAATAATTTATTGTTTGGCCAACCATCTTGCCAATAATCGGTGAATTTGGAACAAAAAAATTCGTGGAGTGGTTCTCATTTTTAAATAAAATGTATTTTTTATTTTTTGTATAGATTTCCTAGTGATCGTTTTCGCTGTGCGGAATGGACATCTATTGTCGCGAGAGAACGAGAACAACAACTTTACAGGCTGCACAAAAATTGAACCATAATGGTGTATTTTTTAAAGTATTATAACCTTAGCCGTCCCCCGACACCGACGACTCTTAGATAAAAAAATATTACTAGGTACTTATACTAAATTAACTTAGGCTAATTTTGCGGGAAATCAGCATAGGTCCCAGCGGGATAGGGATAAATGAATTGTTCGCAGATGAAATCGCGGGCAACAGCTAGGTAGGTAGGTCCTCTTTTGGCGGCTTTTTTTCGGGCGTTTTTTTATTTTTGCTGGCGTTTTATTGTCGGGGGTTTTTATAGAATGAGTAAGTTATTATCAATTAACAATAACCTAACCAACAAAAAGTTGGAAAACCCCCGACTTTGTCACTTTAAAGTTCAAAATCTCAAAAATGGTTGAACCGATTTTGATAAAACATGTCTAAAAAACATCGCTAAAAAAATCTGCTATCAAATAAAAAAAACCGCATTCAAATCGGTCCACCCTTTTAAGAACTACGGTGCCACAGACAGACACACAAAGCGGTCACATTTATAACACGCCTCTTTTTGTGTCGGGGGTTAATAAAATAAGTACCAATCCTAGCTAAAATACATAAATATTGGCGACTTAACTAAATCATAGTGTTAGTAATTAGAAATGTTGTCAATTACTCATTTTCTAATTAGGCAACTTAATTTAGTTAATTTGTCAATATTTGTATATGTAATTTTTTTATGTGTTATATCTGTGAAATAAAAAATGTCTGTCTTATAATAATTGCGACTCCATTATTACCCTGTTCCTGAAATAAAATGACATCTTTTTGAAAGATGCAAGTTCTTTTGTTTATCGATCGCTTTTGCTCGTCTTATGACGATACGTCATAAGTATTATATACAATTACTTTTATTTGGATCTTGGTTGCTTAGACTTAAGGTATATATTTTAAATTAATTTAGAAGGTAAAACGATATATAGTTATAAGTATAAGACTTTGTCTATGGTATAAGCAACACGGCCACTTTTTCGCTTTGATTTTGTATGGGACCTTATATCTCGTGTAATTGTTGATCGAAGATTATTGGTTATTGTAATATTTCTATCTAATTAGACATGCAACATAAGTTGTTTAGTCGAATAACGGACACTTACCGAATATTTGACCTGGCCATCGGCCGTATATTCAGAAATTCAGTAGCTGAATATGGCAACATTAAATCTAAATCCAAGTTTTACACATAGCGCGCGATGCGCTGTGCAGGTTTTGACCTGTTATTCAGCCTTTGTTGAATTTATTTGATGTTTATATTTGAACATCATTTACGACCGATTTTTATCTTAAATAGCATGATAAATATATCCGGTATCCGATGAAAGCCATGGTGGCCGAGTGGTTAGATATAATTATGGCCTCTCAAGCAGAGATCGTGGGTTCAAATTTTCAAACCTCGGCTCGCACCTCAAGCTTTTCGACATTCATGTGCGATAAACATTTGAAATTTACCGCAAGCTTTACGGTAAAGGAAAACATTGTGAGGAAACCTGCACAAAACTGCCCTGCTTTAAAGCCCCATGGTTAATAAAGTCTCTAAATAAAAGTTTCATACAAAACTCTGTGTTGAGTTAACTTACTTCTTCTTATCATCGGCTTCAAGAACCTGCAACTTGTAATAGGAGTTCTTCTGGGCTACGACATCTGTCTTACCAAGAACCGTCGTGTATTTTTTCCCCGACCAGTCTTTATAAACATGGGCAACGTCTTCGAGACCTGAATCGGGATCTACTGCGGTACCTCCTGTATAGGGTAGAAGAGAATAGAATAAAATTTATTTCACACAAATTTTAGGCACAATAAGAATTTGGAACAATGTAGGTTTACTAAAATCTACCTTGTAAGGCATGTGAAATTAATAGTAAGAAAAGCTTAACCTAAGTGTAATATAAAAATTCCTGAATAATGTAAAAAAAATTGTACTTAGTAAAAAAAAAACTCAGATTAGAAATAAGTTTTATTTTAAACTTACATAAAAATATTACCTTTGACTTTTAGTTTGGTTGGACCAGATTTTGATGATTTAGCATAAAGACTGCCAGACTTCGGAATTGATTTCCCGTCAATGACGTCTTGCGGCACTCGTTTTGTTGGCTATACAAAAAAAAAAAAGTTAAAGAAAGAGAGAAAAAAAATCAGAAGTTTAGTGTGAGTCGAATTCGCGTGGAGAGAGTTCCGTATGATGAATATTTTAATAATTGTCTTTATTTTTAATCGTGCCGCATATTTAAACTGCAAAATAGGTTTTCTGTAATCTATTAATATAGAATAGTGATGTACCGAATATTCGCATTCGCATAATTTCTGCGAATGTTTTGCGAATATGAATATCAGAAAAATGGGTGCCAATTTTCAACTCAATCTGTTAAGTATTTTCGGAGCAAATCGGATGCGACAGCCAGACAGACAGACACAAGAGTGAATTCTAAAAGGTCTCTGTTTGTTTCTTTTGAGGTGCGGAAAATTAATAAAGAAAAAAAAGGTTACAAAACAAAATAAAATACTCACATCGGATCCCCATTCGGCAATGTTATGTTCCTTGATCAGTTCTAACGTTTTGGTTATGGACCCCGTCGCTGGGTCAATCAAATCCAGAAACGATGTTTCTACAACCTAAGAATAAAAAACAAACTTCCTTAAACAAGTCAACGATTTTTATGGCAGCCAGGCCCGCATGCCGCGTACCGATAGCGATGGATTTAGATAAAACACCCTTGTTTACAACAAGACAAATTCCTCTCCAAGCGGAAGTTAAGTCGCTTTGCTGAGCAGAAATCTTCAAGACTGTGGCTCTCCAAAGAACGTGTGACATACCTTATTTTATTTATTACAGCAAATGTAAAAAAAACTTTTAGCTAAATTTATTGTGGCCTCCAATCTCTTTAGTAATTTGTGCAACACGTGATCTTATCTAGTGTACATAGCTCTAGTGCCCTGGTAAGCTCTGGTAAGTCAATAATTACCTCAATTTCTTTCTCTGCTATCTCCTCCATTTTGCTTGTCATTTTCTCGACATCAGCCTTGCTAGAAACGACGGCAGCAGTGGTGTCAGTAAGCTTGCTAACAACCAGTCCCCCAAGTTTGAGGATGCGATGTTTGATATCTTCCTTTGAGCCCTTAAGCTTCCCGTATAAAAAGAATTGCAGATTCTTCAGCGGTGGAATAGGTATGTATTTTTTTATTCTGTTGAAAATGAAAATTAGATTTAACACGTAGACTATCTACTATTCAACAATACCTTTAAAGCAACTCAAAACGATTTCGACGAAAGCTATGTGGGGTTTTTGTGAAAAGAGAAAACTTGGGTTCATCTCTGAGAAAACGAGTATTTTCGAGTCTTACCAAAAAGGACCCTGAGCAAAAATCGCTCGTCCACAGTTGGACATACCCCCATCTAGCAGGTAATTTACGACATGCACAGCTATTGTATCGCGAAAATATAAAAGGTTATAAGGTTATGAAGACGTTTTTTACTATTAAAATGTTTCAAATTGCAGCTGTGTATTTTTCACTTACTGGTCAAGGGGCTCTTCTTTCTTTACAATAACTGGAGGCGGCGGCGCCGCTTCGAACAGGCGCACACCTTTCTTTGGCTTATACTTCGTGAAAGCTGAACTCTCTTTGAACCCTTTAGGCACTTTCATAGCCTTTCGCTTTGGGTCTTGAGTGACATAGCTGCATTTTGTCCACTCACTTACACTGCCTTTAAAAGAAAATGATTATTATAACCACATCTGACGCTTTCTTTTCAGTACTGTAATATGTTTAAATCCAGATGGACCAATGAAATAAGGGACTCCAAATCCGAAGTACAGCTACGTCATCAGGGCCGCGATGGACAGAAGTATGGACCACGATCCTCAGACATGAAAGAAAGACTAGACAAAGAGAAAGAGAGAAAAAAAGTCCATACCTGTGCACTTGTATCCAAAAGTGTCCAGCACTAGTTGTCCATTCTTACATTCTGGACAAGGAAGGAGAGCTCCAAAAGCCATCATATCAGCAATTGAATCACGACACTACGATAAAATGTTTAAAAAAATTAAAAAATTTACTCATCAAAAATACAAACTGAAACATGATGCACAGAAAAACCAGAAAAAGAGACCAGCGCTCGGAATCGAACCCAGGTCCTCAGCATTTCATGCTGCGTGCTATACCGCTACACTACCACTGGACGGGTACAGACACGAATTTCTCATAATGCACCACATATTTCAGAATGTTTCTTATTTAGTCACTGGTCTCTTTTTCTGGTTTTTCTGTGCATCTATGTTTCAGCTTGTATTTTCGATATGGATTTCACGGGATGACCGTAAAAGTAACAAAAATTCATACAATAAAATCCAAAAAGACTCCAAAAACCAATCTTAAAATATACTCACTTGAACACAATCAAATTCCACATAAAACATTTTGATAATTAGAGTCTACATTGTCACTACTTTGAAAAAATCTTGTTTCTAAAAACAATATGTCAACAAAATTGAACCTTGACATAATGTGCATAAAGTTCACTCAGAAAATTATTTATTTTGAGGTGGTTTTTTTTTAAGTAATGACGATATTATGTCATGACATGATCATGAATACATAGTTAGTTACCTCATCAACAGATGATAAACAGGCTTGACTGTTGGCTTCAAGAATTTCATGCAGATCGCTTTTGCTGTAATCTCTCACTGCATCCCTGTGCTTAAAGAAAAGTTTGTTCTGACTCTCAAGTTTTTTCTGAAGGTCCTTTTCCTGTTTTAAGTCCTTCTCATCCTTTGGTTCCTCTTTCAACTTTTTGAATGGCACTTCTTCACCTTTCATTGGCCTTAAAAATAAAATGGTGATTGATTGTGAACAAAAATGAAATAAGTTTAAAATAAGTACAAAGTAAATTTTAGCAGAATAAGTCAACGCAAATCCACTTCCGCATCTGGCTATATGCGCCAAGTGTCCTACCAACTTGAGTAGGAGGAAATATTTGGCCCCTACCAGTGCTGGCACAAGGGTGTCAATCAAGCTAATCCAACTATCTGCTGATATATTCCAAATTTGTTTCAAAAAAACTAAAGTGTAACTGGCCAAAAACTTTTCATACCCTGGTTGCAGTGATCATACTTTTTCCAGCATTCTTGGATGTCGTGAAATGACACACGACAACGACCTAGGGTTGTCGACGTGTATAATTAAATATGATTGACGTTTAAATAATATTATGTTATGTCATTGAAAATAAAACACTTTTTTTTACTTAATCAGTTAGTATAATTGTGTATACATTTTTTGGAGGATATGCTGACGATTAGTTTTCGTAATTTTGATTGCCCTGTCGAACAACAGCAACCATATTTATGCACTGCCATTACCTACGCATTATACTGTCTATGCTAATATACATTTTTTGTAAAAGGTGTTGCAATAAATAAATACTGAATACTGAATACAGTTAGTATATCAATTCCTAATTATAAATATGAACTATAACCTGAGATAAGGATTTATTGCTGTGTTACATTTTCTCATATACTCGTAGTAAATTAACCCTTCATTTCATTATGCATATCGGGTTTACACGTTCTGATAATGTTTTCTGTATTTCCGATTTGTTTAATACGCTATGTGTGTGAACCTAGCATATCAATTTCTAGAATCTCAAAATTTAATTGCTGTTCTAGTAGCATCCCGAATAGTTCTACAGTTCTGGATATTTTTTTTTTTATAGTTCAGCTAAATTTTTTTTTTAAATCGATTTTATAAAAATGAGATGCTAACTTCGCGTGCACAAGTCAGCATCTCAGAAGTTCTCAGTTTCTAGACCACAAATACGTAAGAAAATGCATAGTTCTACAGTTCTAGATGCATTTCATAGATAGTTCTGCTAAGTTTTTAAAAAAAAACTTAAAATAAAAAATGAGATGCTAACTTCACGTGCAAATGTCAGCATCTCAGCAGTTCTCGGTTTCAAGACGCTAATTCTAAGACGCTATTTTATTTTTATTGTATTTGATTCTTGGTTCAAACAATTTAATATTGGGCACTACTGATAACCCTAGCACTGCACCAAAAATGCTAGAAAAAGTATGATCACTGTATGATAAGTTTAACATGTTCAGTGAAGTAATCAAATCATGATAATTCACACAAAAAAAAGAATTGTTTGGAATACTTACTTGATCTCTTCCTTTACCATATCTTGGTCACTTTTGGACAGGTTCTTGAAGCCTGGAAGGCTTTCCCCTCCAGCTAGATACAACAGATCCCCTCGAGCTGCCGCAAAACATTTCACATGGTGCCACAGAGGCTGTCCACCATATTTCTGTCCAACTTCTGTGTCATACACAGTTTTAGAAATACGAACTTCATCCTGTTACAAAACAATTTAAAGACAACTTCATATGACGTAAAAAACAATTGTTGATCACTAGCTTATTCCCCATACTGGTTCTCTATCCCATGGGAATAAAAAAAAAATCAAGTCTGACAAATTTTAATTCCTAGATACCCGTGATTTAGGCTGTACACTTTCAGTCAGGCTGATTTTTTTACAGTCACTATTGAATCATCATTCAAACTACATAGGAATCAATACCAAGTTTCAAGTCAATCCAATTAGTAGAAGTATATCGACTTGTGAGATAGGTACTAAAAGTAATGATATCCCATAATCCCATCAAAAGATAAATGAAATGTTCACTTTAACGACACAAGAAGTGAGATCTAAAAGGGTGCCAAGATCAATGGTCAGTCCTGAAATTAATTTTTAACAATATAAAATATTTTATAACAACTTAAAATATCATTTCTTCTTCTAACTTAGGATAATATATTATAGCCTAAGGTCAGACTTGGCTATGTAGTTCTCATTAACAAATTATTGTTAAGAACCTAACAAAACAGTCGTGGAAGATCCCTATGTTCGATGGCTAGTTTCTACCAGTAAGCCAAATTTCCGGAAGAATTAAATAAGAACTTACAGCTTTACAACTTGCAAAGGCTATAATACATATAATTCGTATATGAAAACAAGCCAAGTCCGACCTTAGGCTTCAATATTCCTAAGCTATAAAAAGAAACTATATTTTAAGTTGTTATAAAATATTTTACATTGTTACAAATAAAGTTCAGGACTGACCATTGAACTTGCCACCCATTTAGATCTCACTTCTTTTGTCGTTAAAGTCAACAATACAACAATCAAGGCATATAGGTATCATAATATTGAACTTGACTCATTTCACATTTATTTTTTGATGGGATATCATTACTTTTTGTACCTATCTCACAAGTCTCAATAAATGAGCCAAATTTGACATGTTTCAGTGAAATAGTTTTTTGAGTTATGAGGGGGTCTAAAGTGGCTCCAAATGGTTAGGGTAAAATTACACAAAGTCCTGCTTATATCTGGATTTATTTTGTAACTTTTGACTAAACAAATTAACACAATCAGGGGCGGATCTTCAATTTGTGGGGCCCTGGGTTAATACTGCTTAGGGGCCCTACCTAATTACTCAAAGCTCATGATTGGATTTTTTTTAATTCTAGATAATTTAATTTTTATTAGCGACAATGTCGTCTATTGTTTTCAGGTTGGGGGCCCTCTGTATCCACGGGGCCCTGAACTGCAGCCGAAAAAGCCTTTAAATAGATCCGCCCCTCACAATGTTGAAAACTTGAAAGTTAAATAAAATCTTGTAAAAAAAACTTACCTTACAAATCTTAATATCACAATGTTTACAGGTAGCTCTGCTGGACTTAGAATATTCAATAGCAAAGTCCTTAAGAGGCCCAATATCAAGGGCCCTCTTAGCTGCTTTGCCCTTCCCTTTCCCTTTTTCTTCTGGCATCACAATACCAAAACTATTCTCTGTTTAGTAGACAATCATTTTATTTAATAATATTTAATGCAGCATAGAAAGAAAACACAATCTTTATAAAGGCTGTACACCATAAAATCTGGGCATGCATTATATATAAGAGAGTGATTGTGGTCGTCACATCAGGGGTAGACAAGACATAGCTAGATCGATTTTTCATCGCCGAAAAGCCCTACATACCAAATTTCATCAAAATCATTGGAGCTGTTTCCGATATCCCCGAAATATCTTGTATATAAAATTCTCGTGTCACAATGTTTGTTCCCGTACTCCTCCGAAACGGCTTGACCGATTCTCATGAAATTTGTGAGCATATTGAGTAGGTCTGAGAATCGGCCAACATCTATTTTTCATACTACTACGCAGACGGAGTCGCGGGCAACAGCTAGTATGTATATATTTATATACAAGGATTGCACATTCAACGGTATTAGATAGAAAGATATTATGTTTGTGAACAAACTCCTCTGTAACAGCTCGACAGATTATTATGAAATTTTTTGTGTTGGTTATATTTGGTGGGGCTGAGAATAGGACAACTACTTTTCATACTTCTACACAGGCGGAGTCGTGGGCAACAGCCAGTATATTATAAAAACCTATATAGTAAAGACTGTCAGAAGATGTACAAAATAATTTGTTAACAAAGTACTGCTTGAAAACTAGCATTCATAAAGATACACCAGATCATACATGCCCCTATTTTATCATGTAGACTTTATAATGACTCCTTCTCAGCAAATTATGCAAACATTGCATGGAAGAAGTGATACTAAAACAAATTCAAATCAGATAATAAGTTGACTCAAGTACTTAGGCGTTTATTTACCCTGTCAAACTCAGAGTTCTTTGTTTTTTTTTAGTGTTCCTATTATTAGTTTTAGTAACACTACTTTAAAAATATATGAGGAATATTTGAATGGGAATGGGCATTTATTGGACAAGTGTGCGCCATCTTTAGTCCACATCTTCAATTACCATCAGGTGTAATTGTTATCAAGCCTATTTAAGTATAAAAATGTACCTATATTGTAATAACTATTTCAGCAAAGACATACATAAGAAATGAGGAATTCATTCATAAATTTGACATCAACACGGCTCTCACAACAGATGGTCTTTTTCAATGAGTTATTTTTTTAGTCTAAAAAAGTTTGTTTATCAGTTCTCACACTTGCACAGATTTCCAAAATGTCCTGGAAGCTTCAGTAAGACTGAAGCCATAAAAATAAAGCTCTTAGGCTGTCTTGCAGGAAAAAATAAATCTAGATTTAGCAGTTAAACCTGGCTTAAGCTTGACAGTTCCATACATTTTGACACTACTAAACTGAGCTTAACGCTAACTCGAGATTTATGTGTTTCCAGCAAGTAGCCATTAGACACAAAATTGTTTTAATTAAGTATACCCCGAAATTGAAAAGTTAGTTTATTTACCGATTGCTTCCTTGATTCTCTTTTGATCTTCATTTCTCAATTTATTAAAATTTCCAATGTCGCTCGCGACTTTTGGCCGTTGTTTTTTGAAAAAACATTCCTCGTGGTGCCAGTTCGGTTGTTTACCATCATGAAAAGCGGACTGTAAAATTTTGTTATTGATGTATCCACATAATTTACAAGTTGCATGGAAAGAGGAAAAAAATAGGACTCTTTTGACTATTGTTATTAAAAATAGCAATTCACTAACCTGCACCATTACGGCGATCCTTAACGTTCCTTGATCAATTTTTTGTTTACATCCTTTACAGCCAGCCCTTCCCGTTTTAGCGTATTCTGCCTGATACGGTAATTCAGCCATTTTTTACAACGAATAAATAAGTCTCTCTTGGTTGAAAATATACTGCTTCACAATCCTAAGAAAGCCGGCCGGCCGCTGTTGCGTTCTTTCGTTCTTTCCTCTTTTCTGCCTCTGCCTGCCTTGCCAACTGCCAACACTTTCGTCGAAAAACAAGACAAGAATCGACAAGAACGAATGTGTCACCAGGGCTACTACGAAATTCGAAACTCGAAGTTTGTATCGTACTGTCCCTCTCGCTCTCGTATTAAACAGTATAAGTGTGAGAGAAATCGCATGACACGATCGAGCTACGAGCTTCATAGTAGCCCTGCAGCTGGGCTACTACGAAAAACGAAAATTTCGTATCGTACCACTCTCTCACTCTCGTATAAAATAATATTTGCATCAGCGGGACGGTACGATACAAAATTCGATTTAGGTATTTATTTCGTAGTTGCCCATGAAACTAGTGCTGCCAACAATTCGGAACCTGATATGCCAGTTTTCACACTTTCTTGAGTAGCCGAAAGTAGCCAAATTTGAACTGAGGTCGCCTAAAAAAGTAACATCTATGTGTTATTCCAGAATTCCGGATCAGGTGTCAAATTTCATAAATCCAGCGGTGGCCTTATCCATTATGAGGCTCCGGGTGGCAGGTCTTTGCGAGGCCCTTTGTCCTTCGTGAAAAGTATGTGATGCGAACATAAAGTATAAAGTAAAAAAATCTATATATTTTTTTTTATTTGCTTAGTTTGTTGCGCGTGGCCCGTGCAAGAGCGAGGCCCCGGGTGACTGCCCTGCAGGGCTACTGCGAAACTCGAAGTTCGTGCCGTGCGGTCCCTCTCGCCCTCCTCGTATCAAATAGTATAAGTATCAGAGGGACCGCACGAGTTTCGGAGTAGCCCTGCTGCTGCTTGCTATGCGTTTGTTAGAATTGAACGTAGCTTTAGTCTATGCTTTGCATCAATGTTGCCACTGTTTGTGTTGTTCCTTTTAAGTTATTTTGCCTGCTGTCAACTCTCTCCCTCTCTCTGGTTTTGACCCTGTACCGTTTAGGTCAAGTTTGTTGTGCTGTCCAATATTAATTGAAGTTTATATGTGTAATCTGTCTGTACTTCTATCCAATTGACGTTGGAATACACTGTGGTGCTTTAATGAATAAAGTTGCGAGTGTATTTTAGAAGACCGTTCTCGTTTCATTCTCCCGTAGATAGCCACGCCGCTCACCTCACCACCACTGCGACCATTCTCGCTAACAGGTTATTAAGCCCAGTAGAAATCCAACGATACGTTTGCGAGAAGCGGCGTGAGCATAAAAATGAACGGTGAGAACATTGAGAGAAACGGGATTGACATGATCACGAGAAACGCTTCTTCAAGTTCACACATAACCTCACAAATGAGCATGGAAAAGCTCGAAGGTATCTCCCAACTGGATTAGAAGCTGTCGTGTGAAATAGTTCGCACTCGTTTGCTTCAAGAAGATCATAGGCGAAACAATGTCAGTACATCAGAGAACTTAGCCTATTCCGTCAACAAGAATAGTTTCAGGAAGAAAACAAGCAGCAAGATCACGTGCACTTATTGCAAGAAGGATGGCCACTATGTTAAAAGATGTTTCAAAAAGAAACGAGATGAAGAAAAGAAGAAGGAAGAACATACCATGTATGCGTCGGCCTACTCAGCCTCGCACTCGAACGAATTTATCATCGACAGTGGCGCATCAACACGTGTGTGCGGATCCTACACTTATTGAGGATGCGGTGCAGAAAAAGTGTGTGATATCTGTTGCTAATGGACAAAAACTAACAAGCAGAATGGTTGGTAAAACCTCTATTTCCTGTAATGTTTCTCTCGATAATGTTTTGTTTGTGCCTGATCTATCCAATAATTTAATGTCTGTTAATGAGATTACCAATTGGTTATGTTGTAACTTTTCATAAGAATTTCTGTACTATTTACAAAGATTGTAAAATCACAGGCAACCAAGTCTTGACTGCATTTAAAAGTAATGGGCTATACAAATTTAAAGTGCAAGGTCGTCCTGACCCCCGAATAGGTAATTCTATGTCCCTTCAGTCTAAGCAGGGATCCATGAGTGCCAATGCTGCTGCGTGTGTGCCTAGTTCTGTTTGGCACAAGCGCCTTGGTCACTTGAGTCAACAAGGTATGTCATTACTGGGTGGAGGGAATCAGTGTGTTGGTGTCGTTTTTCAGCCAGAAGACGGCGTGCCAAGCAGCTGCGTCTCCTGCCTTACCGGGAAGATGCATGAGGCATCGTTTCCACGGTCCAGTGCTGGACGTGTTGCTAGACCACTGAATATGATCCTCAGTGATGTATGCGGACCAATTCAAGTGAACAGCTGGGGCAGAGCACGATATTTGCTTACTTTTACTGATGACTGTACTAGGAAAACATTTGGATTCCTGATGAAGTCTAAATCAGAGGTGAGTTCCCATTTTATAACTTTTAAAAATTTTGTTGAGAAACTAACTGGTTTGCATATTAAAGTTTTGCGTACAGATGACGGCACAGAGTACTGCAATAGTAATTTATCCAATTTCTTTAAAAAGGAGGGCATTGTTCACCAGACCTCATTTGAGAATGCTAGGGCTATGTTACAGGGATCACGTTTGTCTGACCGCTATTGGGGTGTCATGACATCAATTTATCTGAAAAACAGATCACCTACCAGTGCGTTATCAGGCAGAATACCTGAGTGTGAATGGACCGGATCCAAAATTGATCTTGGTCATCTGCACATATTTGGCTGTATAGCATATTCTCTTGTACCTAAACATATAAGGCGTAAGCTTGACGCTAAGGCCAGAAAGTATGTGTTTGTAGGATATGGTGAGACTTTTAAAGGGTATCGACTAGTCGACCCAGTTAACCCTACTGAAGTAATTTATTCAAGAAATTTTATGTTGTTTTTCTTGAGGATGAATTTATTGCTAATGATACAAAGGTGCAGGGTACACCGAGAGCCAATTTTATTTTATTTTTATTTTATTTGATAATTTTACAACTTATACAAATATTAAAAATAATTATACAAATGATACTTTTACAACTTATACAAATATTGAAAATAATTATACAAATGATATTTTTACAACTTCTACAAGTAATGGTACTAATTCTAGCTGTGATATTTTAAATGTTAATAGTAATATTTATATAAATAAAAGCCATGATGATATTTTAAATGAAACTAATCAGAATTCTTTGTCGGTTTCAGATGTGGATGTGATGTCTCCACTGTCTGACGAGTACCGCACTTCTGAAGATGTCTCTGAGGATGACGGCGAGGATGGCGTGCTGTCTGGCACCGTCACTCCTCTTCCGCCCTCTTCATCTCAAGGAGGAGAGCAGATTACGGCGAAATCTACCGCCGCGTCTATTTCTCGCCCTGTGCGATGTACACGACGCATTTTTTCTGATAGGTATAATGTTTTTCATTTAACTTCACTGGTGGCTGCAGCTAGTACATCTGATGAACCACTAACGTATCCTGATGCCATGAGTTCACCTGAAAAGGATGAATGGTACGGCGCTATGGCGTGTGAGTTCGAGTCTATGATAAAAAAAAAACCATGTTTGGGAATTAGTTGATCGTCCTAACAACGTAAATATTGTCAAAAATAAATGGGTCTTCAAGAAAAAGTATGATGCTACAGGTAAATTTGTCAGATTTAAAGCTAGGTTAGTTGCCTGTGGTTATAGCCAAAAAGAAGGTATAGACTATACTGAAACTTTTTCGCCCATGGTTAGGCATTCAACTTTGCGTATTTTATTCAAGTATTTCAAATCGTGGAATATAAATATACATAATGTTTTATCTAACAATGGGTACAAACAAAGTAAATGTGAACCTTGTGTATATGTTAAGCAAACTAAGGATGAGTATGTAATTCTTGCCTTATATGTCAATGATTTTTATATTTTTCATAATGGATGTATCAACAAATTTGTATCCTTATTAAAGAAAAAATTCGAAATTCGACATTTGGGCAAACAGAAAAATTGCTTAGGAATGAATGTAACTAAAAATAAAAATGTAATTATCCTTGATCAGTCTGACTACATAAGGCGTTTACTAACTAAATTTAATATGAATGAATGTAAATCTGTACCCACACCATTACCAGTTGACTGCAAGCTGGATAAGTCTGATAAAGATAACCTAAACAATGATACTTCTCATTATAAACAGCTTTTGGGTTCCCTTATGTACTTATCCATGTGCACTTGCCCAGACATTTCATACACTTGCAGTCAGCTTAGTCAATTTGGTACATGTTTTGATGCAAGTCATTGGCGCACTGCACAGCGAGTACTTCGATATTTAGCAGGCACAATAGAGTATGGTCTTTGTTTCGAGAAGGCCAGTATAGTTATAATATAAATGCCTACACTGATGCAGGTTGGGCCAATGACCTCACTGACCGCAAGTCATATACTGGTTATGTAATAAAACTTGGTGAAAGTATCATCAATTGGGAAGCTAGGAAACAGCGATGTATAGCATTATCTAGCACCGAAGCTGAATATCTTGCAATTGGAGATGTAAGCAAGGACATTTGTTTTGTTAAAAATTTCTTGTCGGAAATAATTGACAAAAATTTTAGTGTCACTGTATTTAATGACAACCAAAGTGCACAAAAATTGTTGTTGGTAAAAGAATATTCCCTTAAACGAACAAAACATATTGACTTGCGGTACCATTTCGTAAAAGATTTAATTCAAAATGGAAAAATAAATGTTAAGTACCTATCAACTGATAAGATGACTAAGCCATTGTCGTTTCAAAAGCATCATGATTTTGTCAAATGTTTAAAGTTAAAAGAATGTGTAGCAGATGTGTAGAGTCACTTGAGCTATATTCATGCATTTGGTTTATATAGTGATGTTAATAATTTAAAGTCATTGGTATTGCGCATGTAGAGTTGTTTTGTATTGCGCATGTAGAGTCGTTTTGCTGTGCATGTAGAGTCATTTGTATTGCGCATGTAGAGTCGTTTTGTTATGTATGTAGAGTCATTTTGCTGTGCATGTAGAGTCATTTTGCTGTGCATGTAGAGTCATTTGTATTGCGCATGTAGAGTCGTATAGGTACAACATTATACGATGTAAAGCATAAGGAGGAGTGTTAGAATTGAACGTAGCTTTAGTCTATGCTTTGCATCAATGTTGCCACTGTTTGTGTTGTTCCTTTTAAGTTATTTTGCCTGCTGTCAACTCTCTCCCTCTCTCTGGTTTTGACCCTGTACCGTTTAGGTCAAGTTTGTTGTGCTGTCCAATATTAATTGAAGTTTATATGTGTAATCTGTCTGTACTTCTATCCAATTGACGTTGGAATACACTGTGGTGCTTTAATGAATAAAGTTGCGAGTGTATTTTAGAAGACCGTTCTCGTTTCATTCTCCCGTAGATAGCCACGCCGCTCACCTCACCACCACTGCGACCATTCTCGCTAACAGCGTTGGCATGCAATACAGAATTATTGTGCTGTAGTGTATTGTATGTAGAGTTTAAGTGGGGCCAAAAACAAAAATAGTGGACGAATCAATAAATAAATACCTAATTAAAAATAAGGGCTATTACGAAACATGAAGCTCGAAGTTCGTGTCGTGCGGTCCCAATATTGCTTATGTTAATTTGTGTTGTAATGCTTTCGTTCAACTACTA
Source organism: Choristoneura rosaceana (assembly GCA_037349165.1). Taxonomy (NCBI): domain Eukaryota; kingdom Metazoa; phylum Arthropoda; class Insecta; order Lepidoptera; family Tortricidae; genus Choristoneura; species Choristoneura rosaceana. Next base: position 11,406,767 of record JAZBNJ010000019.1, read on the forward strand.
TAAGAAACTTGTCACTAGTCAGTCGCCATTTAGAATTTTACATCTTCCATTACTTACTTACATCCCGAGATGCCTAATTGGCGACAAATCGCCTAGGTTGGCAGCACTGCATAAAACTGTCAAATTCAGTGTTAACGGCTAAAGCTCATCTTACACGACAAATAGTAACTCGCACGATCGGCGTAACTACGCAAAGCGCTAGATTTTAATGTTTAGTTGTTGTTGTAATGGGTCTTGGATGTTTAATATGTATTTAAGTATTTATTTATCTATATTTAAGTATGTTTATCCGTTGCCTAGTGTCCATAGTACAAGCTTTGCTTAGTTTGGGACTAGGTCAATTGATGTCAAGTGTCCCATGATATTTATTTATTTATTTATTTTATTTAGTTATGCCGATCGTGAGAGTTACTTTCTACAGACAGCGCGGTGCGAGTTGAATGCAGAACTCAGGAATGCAATAGTGTTGGAACCTTATTAGAATTACATTATGTACCTTCTGTATGTCAATAAATTTGAAAAGGAATAAAACAACCGTGAGACTCACTCATATTAAATGATATTATAATATAACGGATAACTCATGATCACAATTTTTTTTATATTAATAATATTTTTTAACTAAAGCTTTTTAAACACACATGTACTGATACATATAAACAGGACTTAGCAACTAAACTTTCATTTGTTTCATCCATCGCAGTCGCAACGGGACTCAATACGATGGATTTCACTCGATTAAACAATAAAAAAAAACGAAACGAACTCTGATCACTCATCATTAACAACAAAAAATAATACGGGGTGCAACTGCAACATGAGTTTTAATGCGATCGATATGCCTGTGTACGACAGCTATCGAGGACAGCACTAAACTACACTAAAGGCCACTTGTGATTAAGGACACATTACCTATTTATCTATTTTCATTTGGTTAATTTTGGTGTCTCTCTGCACTCAAACTATACTGCTCCAAAGAATATAAGGGCAACCTGAATTTTATGGTTGAAACGAAAAGAGTAATAAATATAATTCGTTAAAACATTCCTAGTCTAAAATTAATTTTATTAATAAAACAACATAGTACAAATACTTTGCCATAAATTAAATGTAAGTATTCAATTAAAAACGAAAATATATTTTTGATTTCATTTTACTGGTAAATTTCAAGTGGCCCTTACATTATTTTGAGTAGTATTAACTTAATGATTATGTTTTATTTATTGAATCAGGCGTTACTTTGTGGAGGTCCATATCAATGAACTAAAAGAATTTCCTTGCTCACTCGCGCGCGACCTTACGATAGCTAAGCTTATGCAAAATATGCGTGTTCATGCAGTTCCTCCACCTCCGCACTGTAAGAACACTCACAAATTACACAAACCCATCTATCACCACCACCACAACACACTGACGCGTTTCGAATTCAAACAGAGCTCATATTAGACATTTAGACTTCAGTTGTTAGTTGTTAGAGAGTTGTGTCTAACAACTGGTAGCATGGTGTACGGTTTTGTTACTCTGAAGATGAGCTCTGGTTGAGTTCGAAACGCGTCAGTGTGTTGTGGTGGTGGTGATAGATGGGTTTGTGTAATTTGTGAGTGTTCTTACAGTGTGGAGGTGTAGGAACTGCATGAACACGCATATTTTGCATAAGCTTACCTATCGTAAGGTCGCGGGTGAGCAAGGAAATTCTTTTACAATACAATACAATACAAAGACTCTTTATTGTACACCAGAAATAGTATGTGATACAGAAAACAAATACACAGAGAAAAAAATTACACGGTAAGCAATAGGCGGCCTTATCGCTTAAGAGTGATCTCTTCCAGGCAACCTTTTTACGGAAAGAAGGAAGGACTAGTTTTCAATAGGTGGTGCATCAAAAGTAGATCAGAAAATTAAAACAACAAAAATACATCTACGAACGAATATACGTCTAAAATAAATATGCCTAGGCAGGGAGATAAACAGCAACAAATAAATAGATAAAATTTTGTAAAGCTAATTGTTACAAGATGTCAGATAGTGCTCCTTAAGCATATATTTAAATATTGACAAAGATTTTGCGCGTCGTAAGTCAATCGGTAAGGAATTCCACAACCGAATAGCTGGACAGTAAAAGAATATACATAGAATTTGGAAATAGATAGAGCATTTTAGTTCATTGATTATATTTATTTAGTATGTACTGCTGTGCTAACGGTCCTTTCGAATGGTATTCTCATCTCAATTTTATAATAAGCAATTCAGTTTTACTGTACATCTTGTGGAGCTTTATTCGCTGAAGTTCAGTAAAAAATATTGGACTTCACATGCAAGTTACTCGTAAGTAGAATACTAGAATACGTTTGCCTCGCGTGTGTAAAACACTTAACAGACTGGTATTGGCATATTTGGCATTGACTGTCATGTCATATTTGACGTTGACGTATCGATAAAGAAAAACACCACACTTCCACTAAACTGACTGAAGTCATTTCACATTATTTGTTTGTGTAGCTTAGCGTCTAGTCTAGTGTTTGTCGGCTCCGATGGCAGGATCTTGATTTAGTTGAGGTCCATTTTATTTTCTTTTTAGCTGTGTGATATATGTCTCTAGCCGGCATAGCTTAACCTAACTAACACGGCAAGAAATAGCCACCCTCAAATTCCCTTGTTCGACACTATTGAGCGAGCTCTTCGAGTTAACCTAGTCAGTGTTTCTCGTTCATTTTAACCGGATCCACGAAACCCAAGCTTTACTATGAGCTGTAGGAATAATGGCGTGCAAGAGGAGGAGCTACAAGATAGTTCAGGTATTTTATGTTTATGTTTTCTTCTATTTGTTGCATTTGGTAAGGGATAAAACGAAGTAGCTAATCGAATTTAAATTGCTAACATTATATTCAAAATATAAATACCATGTGATAAAATAATATGTTCAGATTATCTTAAATTTGCTGTGTTTCTTAAAAGCAATTAACAAGCAATTAACCTATATCTATGACGCTTATTTAGAAATTATTATTTATTGCGCAACCTTTTAATTTAACTTGGTCCATGGGGTCCTAGCACTTCAAAACTTTTTAAAGAAATTTCAAAAAGATTAGTAGAAGGATGTCACAGGCGACCAAAGAGCTGGCGCTTCCTCGGACAAAGAATTAGCCTAGCTATTCAAAGAGGAAACACTGCCAGCATCTTCGGGACCTTGCCTAAGGGGTACTCTTTAGACAATTTGTTTAATAGTTTTAGGTTCAATTTTTATTTTATGTAAGTTTTTTTATTTTATGTAGGTAAGTTTAGTTAAGTTATTTTTAGGATATTTTTTAGATCTTATTGTACCTAATATCCTGTGAAATAAACCTATTAACCTCCTTAACTTAAAGTATCTACTTGAATTTTGCAGTGTTAAATTTGACTTTTGTTAGTTTAGTAATTATATAAAAATAAATATTTTTTCAGTAATGGAATATTTTCTGTCAGTAAACAGCCATATGTTTTGTATTAACTGCCACTGCAACTAGTCATTAGGAATTAATTGTAAAAAGATTGTTAATTTTGTTGCAGATGAAGAAAATCCCATACTACCTGAAATTCGCATGCTGTCACGGTTATCAGGGCTTGCAGCCCGTCCTCGACCCAGTGTTGCCAATGCACCTGGCACAAGTGGTAATAAACTTCTATTGTTTAAACATTTACTAGCATAGTCAGAAATATAATCTTTATATATCTTTCTATTCACAAATTATAACTTTTACTCTAATAGTACAGTCAAAGCAGTTTATAATGTTAATATAAAGGCACAATATATTTTAATGTGATTGGTAATTTATTTAAACATCTACTTTAACAGATTAATAAATTATCAAATTTATATTTTATTTCCATTCTCGATTGATAGAATAGTGTTCAAATTATGAGGTCCCTTTGCAGTTAAACAGCAATAACTTTAAAATTATTAGGCAGATTACTAAGTGAGATGCCATTTTAAAAACTAAATTAGATGAGCTTGTTTTTACTGTGTAATGCCACTTTAATGTAGTTTTTTTTTCATTGTGAAAGCCTTAACTCAAGGGATGAGATGGAAAAAAATATGACAAGTGGATTTCTGCTAGACTTGATTGAAGAATAAAAAAATCTGATTGTATCTTGTAAAAGCTTTATTTTTAGGAATGTTTAACAAACAATTCAAATTATTCTTACATTTGTAACCATGGCACCACAAAAATAGACCTGAGGAAGAAAATTTTGCATTTATATTATTTTGATCTCAAAAACAGCCATTTTTTACTAAACCTAAAACTTAATATTCTTAGAGGTTATTAGCAATCCTATCAGCAGTTGCCATTATCATTGAATTCTGGGACACAGCATGTTATTTTTTTATTTTTGTTAATTTAAATGAAGATTTAACAAGTCAAATAAGTTAATTTCTCCAAGACACTAGTAGGCCTAGTAGCCTTATCTTGTTAAATATTTGTTCAACTTGCTACATAATGTTCAAAGTAATTTATTGCCAGAACACAGTTAATGGAAATCAAGAGAAAAATCGGTTTCATGTAAATGAAACTTCAAAACTTCAATGGATTATGCAATTACTGTTTTTTTTATTATGACAACCAATTAAAAATCATCACGTGATTTAGTTAGGCAGTTGTATCTTCCGATATAATGCAAACGCAAACGTGTATTGGAGGGTCGCAAGTATTGCGATGAAGCCTGGCTGAAGACACTTGCTGCCAAGAGACAGAAACCACACCAAGGCGGGTCTGCAGCAACCTCCGCAAACCTCTTGTCAGGCCTGTGGACGAACACGTCACTGTCGCATCGGTCTAGTCAGCCACCAAAAACGTTGTGCACAGGCAACACGCCAAAATTCCTCTGGAATAGACGCGTAGGCCTATTTGCTTGTATCCTCTAATCAGTTCTGCAGCTTGTAATGTGGATGCTTAAGTGCCTATCTTACTTTCCAGGGAACCCGCCGCCCGCGCCGCCCGCGCCGCCGCCATCGTCTGTGGCGTCGCCCGCGCGGCGCCAGAACCGTCGTGACCGCGATCGCTTCTTCTGGACACTAATGGGGAATGCTTCCAGGACCAATCCTCGGTAAATGTTACAGCGCCAATGCTAAAAGACTGCCTGTTTAAGATAACACTTGTGCGTTTATATAAAAACATTTAATAGTGTAGTTTAAAGCAATAATAATTGAAGAGTTTTTTTTACTTTTAAAATTTAACACGATTGAGCGCTATCTCACCTGATGGCAAGTGCAGAGGAGGCCGTAGATACAGCTCACTGGATGCGAATGATGTTTACATGTTTTCTTAATACAATGGCTGTGAAATTATACTATATGAGCATTAAAGTTCACTTACAGTTACAGGAACATTGCGGGGCCCTCTCGCGCCGCGCGGCCGTCGACGGTCGCGGATCTCATTGCGTCAAACAATCGCCTCTTCCGACCTGCGCAATGCCCGCCCTACAGTAAGTCCTTAACAAACGTAGAACTAATAAAAAGAGTAATAGAAATGTTACCGCTTGTAATTCCTGTCATTAGTCACCACTTTTGTGTTTTCGTCGTAGTTCACAATGTTTTAGACTATCGCGGTCATTAATGACCATTCGTGGTCATTGATGATGAGTACTTAAGTACTCATTTAATGATTTAAGGTACGCGTAACCAAACCCGAATTTAAATCATAGAATTCGTCGTATTTGATGAAGTAAAAAAATAATTTTAAAAAATCAGTAAAGCTGTAGAATGTAATTCTTTTTAAACAGAATTCGAGCAGCACAACTTTATAAACAGACCCGGAAAAATAAATATCATAATTTTTAACGAGATATGCGTCTCATGCTTTTAACACGCGTGACATTTATATTCCTCTTGTTATTAGTTCTATTTTAACGTTACCTATACATTTTTATATGTATAAACATGAACAACGACAGCAAATCATCATCAAATAGTGCATGCCGAGTATCGAGACGTGTATATCCCTTCTAGCTGGAGCAATTTTTATTTTTTTATATAAAAGAGGGAAAACGAGCATGCGGGTCCAATACGAGTGGTATCACGGGTAGGTTAATTGCTTGAATTACTGCGGATTGGATCGAATTTTACCATGTTACCTCTCAATTAGCACAAAAATATTTCAAAAGTAATTCAAGTAGGTAGACGGCGTAGTAAACAAGAATAATAAAGAATATAAAGAGTTCGTACTTCAAAACAGTTCGTATTTTAATACGTACCTACGTACATACACATACTATATGTACATAGTAAAAGAGAACAAGTAGGCTCACTACGAACAAAAGTACATCGCGCTCCTTAAATGTGTGCGTGCCGGTTGGCGCCGGTACGCACGCACACATTGATAGTTTAAGGAGGATTAAGTTTTCTTTAGTCAAGGCTGCGCTTCCGTCGGCGCCGTACGTTTCGATTTTAGCTCCCTCGTCTTGCGCTCGCTCGAGATGATCACTTTTAACGTTCGTGTACTCGTACTTGCGTATTTTTTGTATTAGGTATAGTTGTAAATTAGTAGTAAGTTTATAAGTGTACTGTAATAGTTTCGTGCAAGGACACATAAAAAAGAAATGATACCTATCTACCTGTAAACAATATAGTAGTTATATAGTATTATGTATAAGCATGAGTAGTATTGTATACAGTCGCTATCACCGTTCCGGCGAATATATAAATAACATTTTGAAATTTAGTACATAAAATATAATAATAATAATATAACGGCATAGAATCTGTCCGGTTCCTCTAGATACAGACATTAGACAATTTTAAGTTAACTTTCGTACTAAAATTATTTGCCGGTAGGTAATTAATCTAAAATAGTCATCGACAACCCTAAGCGTCCGCGCCGTAGTACGCATTTAAGTCTCCTAAAGAGTCGGAGTGGACCTACGTGTTCTCTTTTACTATGATACGTACGTAGGTAGGACTACATACAACGTACAACTAAAATATTCGTACATTTTAGTTTTTCAATCTTTAGAAAAAAACGACAGGATGTGTTTAATTGACAACTGTCATTGCGTGTGATTGTCTCAATCACGCGAATTAATTTATTGTGTATGATGTTTGATTTCTTCACTTTTTAAAAAGAGTTACTTTGATTAATTCTTTAGATTTTATACTGAACGCTGTTTTAACATTCAATATTCGCCCGTATTCCATGTCCACACTTTGTATTATTCTGCCACTAAAAACACCTAAGTTACTTTTAGGGACATGGTCTCTTTCCCAGACTTATTATATAATTGTAATAGTATTTTTGTAACCCTTTAATTGTAAATAAAATCACAATAACAGAAAAATATAATAGGATAGTAATTACTTAAGATATATATAATCCAAACCAATTGCAAATATTTGTATAATAGGTAGTTTGCGAGGACATAATAAACAAATAAAAAATAAACAAAATAAATAAATTGAAATTTAATTTATAATTATTAAAATAAAGTTAATTTACCAATTTGAAATGGTGCTATGTTTACCTTAATCGCATTGACTGAATATGCGAAAGATTTGACATTTTATTTTTGTTTCCTTTATTTTATTTTTGTTCTTTATATTTTAATTACAGCTATAAACAACGACACGCCAAGCACGTCGGGTACACGTCCCACGAAGTCTCTCCAAGAAGTTGTCAAGGAAATGAACCGGGAACATTTGAGAATGATAAGTAGGATCGGCATTCTGTGACCACACTTGAATTAATACAAAAAAATTATATTGAAAATTGTTGCATGTTTCTGACGCTTTCATAAGTAGCTTGTACTACTTGTAATTGTATTCAGATATGGATAAAGTATTGTTTAAATTCATGCCGGATTTCGGGTTAAAAAAAAACGGTGTTTCGTTTTTACAACATTCAAAACATGGGGATGCCAAACTTAGCTAATAGTGACGCTTTTTTGACATAAATTGTTTAATTCCAGTGAAGTTAAAACTCATAATAAAGTAATAAATAATAAGATGGAAAAAATCCAGTACTTAAACCAATTGCAATTTTTTTTTATTAAAATGTGGGAACGAAAAATTTCGTACAGAAATTAACATTTGGATAATTAAATTATGTATTGAAATAAAAGATTTTACCTATAAAATTATTAATTTTATAATTCAATTCGGGTTTTGTTCCGCGTAAGTACCTTGATTTTAGAGAAGCTCGTTATTTCGGCAAAGTTGCATGCGCTATGAACAGAGACGACTGACTGTCAGTCGTGGATAGAACTGATTTGTTTACCACAATCTCGTTTCGTACACTTGCGACTACTTTTGCTTCAATATTGTTTTTTTTATTACCTTTATTTTATTTTTGTTTTGTATATTTTAATTGCAGCTGTAGAACGCAAATTACCAAGCGCCGAGAGTATCAGTGAATCAATCCAATACGCGATAAGGCACAGCATACGGGAACGCGAAGCCAGGAACGCAAATAGGAACACGAACGGTATATTGTGGCCAAATTTAAATAAGATTTTATGGTCTGGGCAGTTATTCCAAGTGTTACTTTGTACGGTTGAGGGCATAAATATCTAAACAGCCATAGCGTCAAATATAATAATATGTTTACAATAACTTTATCGTTAGTAGCATAAAGATGTATAGATATTTGATATATATATATCTATGGTTTGAAGGAAAAAAAATAGATTTCGTTTTTCAAATGTAGTCGCTATTACATGCATGAATAAAGTTTGGGGTTATCCATGACTTCTATCGGTATCGGATACACGTCTCGATGTTGTATGTCATTTATCCCGCGATTATAGTTTACTTTAAATACATAAGTACTTCTATTTTACCCCTAACATCCGACAATCTTCGTGTTTTGGCTGTTTCCGTGTACAATACTTAACTGGCCTTCACACTTAATGTTAAAAAAGAATAACATTTATCAAACTTAGGGACAACTAAACAGAAATCCTAATATTATTTGTTTTTATCAGTAATACGCTAGCTAAACGAAATCTAACATTTAAAGAATAACATTTTTGGAAAACTCCGATTTCGATCGGCCAGCTATTGCTAATAAAACAGGCTCCATACGCTATATTCTAATTGGTATTGGTATGCGGCCGAATACCGTCCGGCGACCCGAAAATATTTTTGGTTTTTAAAAAAATATAAGAAAATGCTCATAAATTTTGGGTAAAATAGAAGTAATATTACGCATGTTGTCAACGTAAAAAATGGCGTTTATATCTTTTGCTTTGCTTTGTTTTATAGCCAAGCCACGTACATAACGAACGGTTAATGAAGTACGAAAATCATCTATTCTAGGTGATACCTCGGGCGTTTTAACTACTGTCAGTCCCTTCATTGAGATTTTAAGAATTGGAAGGCAGGTTGTTCTTTAATTATGACGTAAATAGCTTCTATACTTAGGCCAGGATCTATTTTAATAGAAAAATTTGTGCATGTGAATTTTGTACTTCTTAATGTAAACAGCTAGGGACTGACAGCGGTTGAGACGCTCGTGGATTCACCTTAATTTTGACCCTCACTACCTGATTATACATATATTCCTTATTTTCTTAAGTTAACTAAGAATGGTATATCAATCATAAAAAGATTTCGTTTATTCTTTATTCAGGTCATTCTTTTAAGATAATCGAGTCAACTACTATAATAATACATGTCATATTTTCACAAAATGACAGTATCATTCTACTATGCTATAATTAACTGTCGGAGTACCTGACAATTTTCTAATAAGTAGAGTTGCCAGATGTGTTGAAAAAAAAATGCTAGACTTTGAAAATTTAACAGATGAAGTCACTGAAAACTTTTTAAGTAGCTTTATTTGTATCGAGTAAAATGACAATTGGACAATGCGGTCTGACAACTCTACTAATGTATTTTTGGTCCCAGCATCGGGCGGACGTCCACTGATGCTGGTGAGGACTGCTCGGCCGGAGCGTCCCGATGCTCCAAACGGGACTAACACTTCTCAGCTGTCTGAAGAAGGTATGGCTCTCTCTTTAATTACTCTTTAGTTTATAGCCTATATCTCAATCACAAAGCACATACATATATGAGTATAAACAATACAGAGAGTGACTTCGTCTGCGAAGATTTCGTTGAAATGAAATGAAATATTTTTATTTTTTTTCGTTTATAGATATCCCGTGGGAATTAAACAATTTACGGGGATAAAGTTCCTTTGTGTTAATCCAAGTTTTTAATTAACTATGTGCCAAAATTCAACAACAGCCGTTTTTGCGTGATTGAGTAACAAACATCCAACTTTAGTATTTATAATATTAAGACTGTAAGGAGCGCATGTTAGATAATGATCAAGGCAAATGTTAAGTTATGTTTAGATACTTTATTCTTCTAAGTTTATTCTTATCGACTAGCTAGGATTTTGTTTTAATTTTATTGGACTGGATGGCAAACGAGCAAGTGGGTCTTCTGATTGTAAAAGATTACCACCGCCCATAAACATCTGCAACACCAGGGGTATTGCAGATGCGTTGCCAACCTAGAGGCCTAAGATTGGATACCTCAAGTGCCAGTATTTCACCGGCTGTCATTGTCTCCACGCCGAAACACAACAGCGCAAGCACTGCTGCTTCACGGCAGGATTAGCGAGCAAGATGGTGTTAGCAATACGGGCGGCCCTTGCACAAGGTCCTACCACCTGCAGCAAGATGATGGTAGCAGTCCGGGCGAATAGCCTAGAATAAAAATAGGTACTTTGTTGTTTGTTGTGTAATTCTTATAACATCAAAGTCTTCTTCATTCATTTATAAGAATACTTGGCGACCGAATAGCCTAGTGGTTAAAGAACCTGACTACAAAGCTTGAGGTCCCGGGTTCGATCCCTGGTCGGTGCAGATATTTGTATGAAAAGCACGAATGTTTGTTCTCAAGTTTTGGGCGTTTAATATGCAGTTAAGTCTGTATCTATCTATTTAAGTATGTTTATTCGTTGCCTAGTACCCATAACACAAGCTTTGCTTACTTTGGGACTAGGACAATTGGTGCTAAGTGTCCCGTGATATTTATTTAATACTAGGTTTTACCTGCTGCTATGCTCTCGTGAACCATAAAGCCGAGTTTAGACTTGCAAGAAAAATCGTGCTAATCGTGCATTACAAATCAACGCACGTAAAAAGAGCTCCTGGCGACATACATGCGCAGTGAGCGCAATACGGACCGAATTGGCGGCGGAGCGGTGGGGGACGTGGGAGGGGTCGGAAGAGCGCGCGCGCGGCCGTCACGCCATTGGCTTGTTAGTTGACAGATGGGCAAATGTATCCCCTCCACTAGCCACCCAGAGCTCTTTTTACGTGCGTTGACTTGTACATTGCGGCGCTCGATTGACCACTACAAACTCGTTTGCTTTACGGCCTCGCAATGTAATGCAACTTGCACGAATTTTCTTGCAAGTCAAACTCGACTTTAAGATCAGAAGCCGTATTTCCTAGCGCGCTGCTTTTCGCGATCGCAGTCACTATCTCTTTCCACCCTTATCTTATACTGTATGAGAAAAGAGCGTTGGAAACGATTGTGATTCCAAGTGTGTTAGGCAATAAGGCTTCAGGTTTGGCATGCAGTGGGACTCCAACATTTTACTAAATTCCCACTCGAATACCTTGACATTAACTTCGTAATCTTCATTTGCGTTGTATTAGGAACACCGGGGCAACTGCGAAATTTCATATTTCTACACTATCGGTTGCGGATTGAGTTTCAGGATTTTACATGCATAAGATACTTTTACATTTTAATTCTAAAGTAATGTTTGTACAGATATGGAGATGCGTGTCGGTTCACCGAGTACAACTGACGATTACGTGGAAACAGTAATCGAAGGTAATTTAAGACTTAAAGCTTATTCAAATTTAGGCGGTTGCCGCTATCGGTGCCGGTAGTGATATCCCAACGAATACGAGTATAATTAACAACGAGTGCGAATGCGAATAACGCGCTGCTGAAATCACATCCATATTCGTTATTTATACCGGAGACCGTAGTGCACGGGTGCGGAAGGATATCTGTGTTTCGCGGAACATCCAGTACGTGCGGCGCGATTCTAGGGTACTAATGCGAAATTCGAAAATCAAAGTTCGGATCGCACCGTCCCTCTCACTCTCGTATTACAAATATAAGCGTCAGCGGGTCGGCAAGATACGAAGTCTCTGTAGGGCCTGGTTTAATGAGAGCTGCGAAATTGTCATTCCAAATATGCGGGATATCGCTTAGGTATTACCGCTGCCCAGGGTAGTAGCGGATACCGATTACATTTGAATAGGCTTTAAGGACCTGTCTCATCACTATCTGATAAGTCTCTGGTATTTTATATGACAGATGTGATGTGATTTATAATGGTTTACGGTTTTTACATTGAAAGCCCTCTTGTTCTGAGAGGAGGCCTGTGCCCAGCAGTGGGACGTATACCTATAGGCTGGGGTGGAAAATGATGGATGGATATTGAAGATATTTATAATGGGACGTACTGTGGTATTCCTCAGTCTATACCAACCTGCCATCATGATGCATGCAGATGCATCGAATTATCAGGATCTAATTAAAGGTAATCACGGTCTACATCCCATAGCAACTATATTTGAAATAAACGGTGATTGCATCAAAGATCTGTAACAGAAATGTCAGAAACTTATCAGAGAGTAGTGGAACAGCAAAGTTGTTACTCTCCTGCTTACTTACCCCTTGTAGTATTGGTTCCGAACGAAAGAAATTACCCCCAAAGGGGTAAAATTGTAGTTCGTGAGGGATACGAATAACATGCCATCAGTCTTTATCGGTCTTTGGTTACCAGAGGGTTGCCGCAGGGATGCATTTTGGGTCCTATTGTTCATATTAGACAGCCGGGCGCGGTTATAATTGATAGTGTTCATATTTGTAAATGTCACTTGTACTACAGATAACTTACAAAATTATGTTTAATTTAGGCCAGAACACACCTACATGATTGTTGCAAGGTTAAACCAGGATCTCAGGCGGATTGCCGATTGCTCTGGGAATAACAATCTGGTCGTGAACCCTTTAAAACGTACTACAAATACTCGGGAAAAGGCATCGAATTACCTTATATTATACTTGGCAAGAATCTTGGGAGTGATCTTATATAAGGGATTGCTATTTGAGAAAAACTGTCCGTAATTGTTTTAAACGTCTTAAGGTCTTGTACAGGATTCGTGACTACTTCAGCACAGACATGCGTATTAGGCTTAGTGACTTGTCCTCTCTAAGCTCATGTGGACATGGCAATCCGGTCGTGCTTGCTATCGCGAACAAATATAGATTCCAGATTGTTTGAGCTAGATTTTGCTTCTCAATACCTCCCAGAGCTTATATTGCGCCATTTTTAGTAGCAGTTTGCAAAAATGGTAGCGCGGTAGTCACTTGTCCTTATTGTGTGAAGTAATTAGTAATATGCAAGCAACCCTCATATTATCTTCACGAGATATTATTGTTTTCTCATAAGCCTGTGAGAGAAGCCCACCGGCTCATCTGTTCCATACATAAGTCTGTTAGTTTCCATGGCAGTTGCCGGTTTTTCTTTATTTTCGGGATATTCTCCCATCACTATTGGTGATAGGTATTTACATTCAAAATAATTTAAGCACCTAAGTAAGATGTTGTCTAAATGCAAAATTAAGTAGGTATATGGATGTATGAATTTTCTTGAATATTGTCTTGCTGTCTTGTTTTTTATATTTATATATATTTCTTTCGAGCGCTATATTCTTCCACACTTTTTTTAGGTTTAAGTTTGCTTAAATTCATATTTTCTTGTTATCATCATAGTTAATATCATTTTTTTTTTAGTTTTAACCCTTTTCCAGGCATAGTGCATATAGTGGCCACATAAATGTACACAAATTTTCAACCTTGCTACATTTAAAATATGGTACAAAATCTACTAATGAGGGTTTGCACAGAGGCGAAATATCTCTAGATGGCGTCAGTATCGTAAGGTCCGTTTGACGTTTGCTCGTGATTGGTTAAATAACTAAATGAGCCAATCGCAAGCAAATGTGAAACAAGTCCGTGAAAACCCTCATTACACACCACGCATTCCCCAAGCAACTCGCTCGAAAAAATTGAACTTAAACTGCCGTGGTGGCCTAGTGGTTTGACTTATCGGCTCTCAAGCAGAGAATCGTGGGTTAAACCCCACCTTGCACCTCTGAGTTTTTCGAAATTCATGTGCGAAATTAAATTTGAAATTTACCGCGAGCTTTACGGTGAAGGGAAACATCGTGAGGAAACCTGCACAAACCTAGGAAGCAATTCAATGGTGTATGTGAAGCTCCCAATCCGCACTGGCCCCGGCCCAAGCCTTTCAGCAGTGGGACGTATACCTATAGGTTGGGATGAATTTTCATTGAGCAAATGTTTTGCTAATAGAAACAAAAATATTTGAAATATTAAAAGGTAAAGAAGTATAAAATTATAAGTTATATTTTAGAGACAGTAATAGTTGCTGCACGGTACTGACTGACTGACTTGACTATACTTACTTATCATAACTACAACAAGACTGCCTTGAATCTCCATATGTAATGATTTCGTTTAATCTCCTATTTTTATTTTTCCTTATATTTTCATGCTTTTATTTGCCTTCCAATGTATGGTCGACCAAGAAAGTGCTTCACCAATTTTAATGATAGTTCTTGCTTCAGAAATAAAACAATAGGGCTGATTGTCATATTTACTTGTGAGTGAAAATAGGCTTTGCCGTTTTAAGAGCTACAAATGACATTAAACGGTGGTGAAACCAATTTCTGGGTCGACCATACGTGTGTACTTCCAGTGATCGGATTGACTTGAAATTTGGTTTCGGATATTTAGACAATGCATGTACTTACGTTATATTCAATAAAAAGTATAGTTAGAAAAACCATTGTAGATAAAAAGCTTGTTATTAGAACTTCACGGTTAGAGTTGACCTAGGAAAATAGAATTGGCACATGACTTAATTTTGTAAAGTAGCCTTTGGAACGCAAGTGTTTTTTTTGTAGTCGCGGAGCCTATCAACATGACGACTGGTGCCATATCGCTGGAGGAAGAGATCGTAGAGATTGATACTGAGCCGGAGGCGGCCGCGCCGACACCCGCCAACCCGACGCCCGCTCCCGAGGTAACTCCTACACTGACCTGCCATATGATCATTATGACAACATCAAAATTCCCACTACCGGATGTAGTAGATACGAGGTGTCTTCAAATGGGGAATGGATGATAATTTTAGAAACGCTTGAAATTTTTTTTATCGATAGGAATAACCTTTCTAATTAACAGAAAAGAATATCAGATTTTTAAGTAGCATTAATTAATTTAAAAAAAATGAAAGAGTTTTCTTTATCGCCAAATTACGAAAGTCCGGTCGTACGTGTTGTTCCGTACTCCAGAATAAAAAACATTAAAAAAGAATTTATGTGTCTTTGACTCGATCGCGTGCGTGCGTGCGTGCGTGCTTGCGTGTGCGGGCGTGCGTGCGTGCGCGTGCGGGCGTGCGTGCGTGCGCGTGCGGGCGTGCGTGCGTGCGTGCGTTTGTGCGTGTTACAAAATCCCGGAATCTTATTTGTACCACATCGAATAGTTAACGCGTGCGAAGCCGCGGGTAAGGTCTAGTATTTCTTACATTTTACTTGCCCCGATATCGTATCGTCTTCTAACACCGATATCAGATCGGATAATGAGTTTTTCTGTTTTGTGGTGAAAACGCTCTAACGATATAATCTAAAAGAAGGTTACAAACCCTTGCAGGTACATGCAAATGTTTTCTTCATCGGTTCAACCTCATTTACAACCAACAATAGTATCTTCTTACTACACCAATACATGCCACTGTCATTCTGGCTTCTGTCATGTCAGATCAATTTTGTTCTTCATTTAATAATGTCTGACAATTTAATATTTATATTCAAGTATAGCGCCAAGTACAGAACTGCAATTAATCGATATCCAAAAATGGACGCATCCTTTCGCCAAGAAAGCTCCACTGTAAGCCCACACTCTTCGTATCCAGGTTCCCGCCCACCCATTACTCATTTCCACAACTTGCTGATCTCGCACACAAATTACAATTCCTAACCGAGTCTCTAACAATCGACCCCATCTCACTTATTTACCAAGTACAACAGGCTTGTAGGGATGCTCTTCCGATGTTCTGTAGAATGAGTCGTTTGTTGCTAAATAAAATGATAAAATCATTTATACTTTTGTATTAGTTAAACTCTTAAACGAGACGGTCTTATACATTTGTTTTTTTTTAGGAAATTCCATGCTCGTCTACAAGTGAACCAAGCGAACAGTCGCGGGCAGCGAAAAGGAAAAGGGAAGGTGCGTGTCATTTCATCTTAAGTATAAGAAATATTAAGTAAATGTAAAATATTCATAGGACTAAAACTACTATTAAATTAAAATAACTAAAATTAAAACTTTAATTAAAAAAGAGAGGTGGGCTTCTTGGCATGGTGCCCATCACGCAGGCAGCATTCCCGCGTTGAACTGTGATTGCGATTCTTTGCGCGAGAAAGCTGCCGGCGCGAGGGTTGCCTGTTGCCTCCCTTAACCTATTGCTGAGCTCCCTGTGTAGCTCCAGCGCACCCTTACCCCAAGGACTTAGAGTGTCGACGCCGAAAGCAAAGAAATGATATTGGGCGCCGAGACAGCTATATTTTGTGAATTTTCCAAATATTAAACTTATTGTTTCTTTGCATGTTTTTAAAAACTTCGTCTTGGTTACAGGCGATACACACGAGTCTGTCTCATCCCTAAACCAAGTAAGTATCGTCCTTCTACTTAAATACTCCCCTCAAATTGAATACTAAAACGATGTTACAATGGGCGTTTCGATCAACGTATTCACTGCCACCTGACTTCCACAGGTGTCACCGACGTACGTGTGCGCTCAAAATGTATGAATAATTATGAAAGCGGCACTCAAGTTCCGACACACAAGTTCCGAAAACGTATATGTGCATCGTTGGCAGCCAAAGCGTTAAAGAAGAAAATTTAAATGTTCCAAATAATATTCAATCAGACGGAATACTTTGCGAATAGAATTCAATTATTTGCAAAGAATCTAGTTCTACCGTAGGCATATGTATACCATTTTAGTTCCGATACTACAGTTTGAATTTAGAACAAAACTGGTTTATACCGTAAATTGGTATTTTTGGTACCGGTGTCAAGCACTGGCCACAATACTTAAAAACTTCTGTCTTCCTAGTGTCTGCTGGGGTTGTTGGAGTGCCCGGTGTGTATGGAGTGGATGGAGCCCCCGATCACGCAGTGCCGCCGCGGCCACCTGGTGTGCGGCACGTGTCGCAAGCGCCTCGACACGTGCCCTGTCTGCCGCACCGCTTTCTCATCTGTGCGAAACCGCGCCATGGAAAATGTGAGTTCGAACCGCACATTTACCTCTATAGTTAGTAACGGAGTTCAGTTGAAGCCGAAAAGATGGTGGACGCAGGCCGCTTCCAACCGAAACAACTGGAGGTCTATAGGGGAGGGCTATGCCTAAGGATGTCCTACGGCTAATATGAAGAAAAGAAAGAAAAAATTTAATTTGGGTAAGGTCCACAAGCGTTTTGCCTGCCCGTTCCAGTGTGCTACGAATATTGATGCATATAAACGATGGCCCG
Source organism: Choristoneura rosaceana (assembly GCA_037349165.1). Lineage (NCBI taxonomy): Eukaryota > Metazoa > Arthropoda > Insecta > Lepidoptera > Tortricidae > Choristoneura > Choristoneura rosaceana. The sequence continues at coordinate 11,424,401 of JAZBNJ010000019.1, forward strand.
TTTCTACTAAATAAAAGGATGAATACTTCACTTCAAAGAGAAACTACTTGTATCAGAAGTTGACGCAAATAGTTATTGTATGCATTGTATGCAATAGCACACTGGAACGGGCGGGTGGAGCGCTCGTGGGCCTTACCCTTATAGCAGCAGTGACAAGAAAGGAGGAATACTCACAGGGCTTACTTTACGTTTGTTGTCAGGTCGCCGGTATACTGCGGTACCCGTGCCGGCACGGCTGCGGCAAGGAGGTGCGGCACGCGCGGCGCGCGCGGCACGAGGCGTCGTGCGCGTCGCGCCGCTACGCGTGCCCGCTGCCCTCCTGCGAGGCCGCGCCGCCCATGCCGCGCGCCGCGCTGCCGGCGCACTGCCAGGTAACTATGCCACGTTGTGTATCGCAATAAATAAATAATAAACATCACGGGACAATTCACACCAATTCACCTAGTCCCAAAGTAAGCTTAGCAAAGCTTGTGTTATAGGTACTAAGCAACGGATAAACATAATTATATAGATAGACTAGCTTTTACCCGCGGCTTCGCACGCGTAAACTAATCGGTCTGGTAGTTGCACTTGAAATTTTCGGGATTTTACCAATTTCCCCTGGCAATTTCCAAAATTTATATCGTGGTCTTCCTTCATTGAGGTTGTGTTTTGGAATAGCTGTACAAAATTCAAGACTCTAAACCCAGTGCTGAAATTTCAAAAATGTTGCCTATTCAAATTCAAATCATTTATTCATTAAATAGGCCGCAATGGGCACTTTTACACGTCATTTTTTAAACTACCAGCGCTTTCGGAACGACCATCATTGCCAAGAAGAATGCGCCGCAAGATAGGTACTTGGCAGAAAGTCATTTGTTTTCAAAATAGTTCAAAACTATCCCGTGAGAATATCCGGATAAAAAGTAGCGTATGTGTTATTCTAGACATCGAGTTACCTTCATACCAAATTTCATGACTCTTAGCCCAACGGTTATTATTTCAAGATTTTATCCCTATCCCGTGGAAATATCGAGATAAAAAGTAGCCTAGCTACTTCCAGAGGTCCAGCTACCTACATACTAAATTTCATGGCTCTAAGCACAGCGGTTGTTATTTCTAGATTTTATCCCTAGGTATCCCGTGGGAATGTTGGGCCAAAAAGTGGCATATGTGTTATTCTAGACGGTCAACTACCTACATACCAAATTTCATGACTCTAAACCCAGCGGTTATTATTTCAAGATTTTATCCCTATCCCGTGGGAATATCGGGTTAAAAATAGAATATGTATTATTTCAGAGGTCCAGCTACCTACAAACCGAATTTCATGGCTCTAACCCCAGTGGTTGTTGTTTCGAGATTTCATCCCTAGGTATCCCGTGGGAATATCGGGTCAAAAAGTCGCTTATGTGTTATTCCAGACCTCCGGCTATCTACATTCCAAATTTTATGACACTCAGCCAGCGGTTATTATTTCAAGATTTTATCCCTATCCCGTGGGAATATCGAGATAAAAAGTAGCCTATCTATTATTCCAGAGGTCCAGCTACCTACATATTAAATTTCATGGCTCTAAGCACAGCGGTTGTTATTTCTAGATTTTATCCCTAGGTATCCCGTGGGAATATTGGGCCAAAAAGTGGCCTATGTGTTATTCTAGACGGCCAACTACCTACATACCAAATTTCATGACGCTAAGCGCAGCGGTTATTATTTCAAGATTTTATCCCTATCCCGTGGGAATATCGGGTTAAAAAATAGCATATGTATTATTTCAGAGGTCCAGCTACCTACATACCGAATTTCATGGCTCTAGTCCCAGTGGTTGTTATTTCGAGATTTCATCCCTAGGTATCCCGTGGGAATATCGGGTCAAAAAGTCGCCTATGAGTAATTCCAGACGTCCACCTACCTACATACCAAATTTAATGACTCCAAGCCCAGCGGTTGTCATTTCGAGATTTTATCCCTATCCCGTGGGAATATCGGGATAAAAAGTATCCTATGTTTTAATCCAGGTTATAAACTAACTTTTTGCCAAATTTCATCCAAATCCGTCCAGCCGTTTTAGCGTGAAGAAGTAACAAACATACTTATTACTTACTCACATCCTCACTCACAAACTTTCACATTTATAATATTAGTAGGATAAATACTTAAATACATATAAAACACCCAAGACCCGAGAACAAACATTCGTATTTTTCATACAAATATCTGCCCCGACACGGGAATCGAACCCGGGACCTCAAGCTTCGTATTCAGTTTCTCTAACCACTAGGCCATCTGGTCGTCTAAATAACATTCATCACAATAACATTCATCGCAATTACACCGCGGCATAACCCTGTACTGCCCGTGCCACGCGTCGTGATCAACACAAAGCCCGACACTACTAACGTCGCTATCATCTGAGCTATTAATCCATACTAATATTATAAATGTGAAAGTGTGTGTTTACACATATGTTTTCATCACACTTGCTCGTAAATAGTGTCGTAACATGCAGGCTACCTTGGTTACAATCTCCAAATAAATCCCTCGACCTTTTTGTCCACTTTCCATTTGCACCAAATGACAGTAAATCAATAAATAACAGCTTCAGGGACTAGTGCGTGCATATAGGTAGTCACTCACGATGACATATTATTTATTGACATTTAATTTATGTATTACAATGTTATTAAGGTCTAATTTTGACAAAATCACCCGTCTTCGTGGATGGCACTAGGTTATACGTAGTATTATTTAACAGCTGGACTGCTCTGCATGTGGGGGCGTTGCCTTATCTGACAAACGGCCAACGTAAGGAATGCTAGATCTATATTTGTTAGGTGATAATTGAAGGCAACGTGGCGTAAAGCATGCTATTCAGTATCCGTGCCAGCTGCTTTTAACTGAAATAATCACTATTGATTTAATGTAACCATTTGATATTGTTAACAAACTGCACGCAGTAAGTACCGTTCAAGGCATGTACCAGGTTTTCCGTGTCGGGCCCGGTTTTAGAATATAATGAATGGTCCTGTCTCCTTGTAGGTAACATAAAAAGCGGCTAAGAGATCTGATGTGAGGGTGGGCTGCAGCGGTCTCTTTTACACACCACGTACTCCGGTCTCCAGCACTGCGGTATGAAAGGAAGAACACTGTTTTCTCAAGAAAGCCGTCGTGAAGTTACGCTACCACGACCCTACACCTCTGTCGAGAGTGTAGACTTAGAATGTTGCATAAACAAAAAACGCGTTCAGTTTATACGCTGCTTTTGAATAACGTTAGCATTGTTTCTCTGTTGCCTACTCTACATATTGGGTCAACCTGAGCGTCGTGTACTTTCATCTCACTATCCGTACCGTACCGTGTACCCCTTAGGTAAATCGACACTGGCCGAAAAAATAGAGCATATCGTCACTACTTTGAAAAAATCTCGTATCTAAAATCAATATGTCAGCAAAATGGAACCTTGATAAAATGTTCATAAAGTTCACTAAGAAAAATTTACTATTTTTGAGATACTAGTATTTTTAAGGAGTGACGATATGATAGCCAGCTGTTGCATTCCAGAGCCTCCAGAGCAGGGCAGAGGCCTTCCGCCAGGTGGACTGACATCGTGAGATGCAAGTGGCGAGTTGTCGTTCATTGTGGCGTTCTGAGGGAGGCCTTGGATTCGATTTGTGGCATTCGAAAATGGTGGATGTAGTCAATATATAATTTTGCTATTTCTGTTTTTTTGGCTGGTTGAAGTATAATTTTGATAGTGTTTTGTGCGGCGATTAAGCTTAACAGTGAACAGTGTTCATAAAATTCTATATTGCTCTCGTGTCTGACATTTTTTAATGCGCAAGTTGTCTCCACGTGGTTTCTGGAATTTTACTATCAAGTTGCAAAAACTACGGCTACCGAACAACGTCCCTCTCAAAGAGAGTACTTTGACACTGGCGAAATTGTCCTAACAAGGACAGAAAGCCATTTTTTAAAAGAGAAGAAAAGGGAGGCCTTTGTTCAGCAGTGGACGTCTTGCTGATGATGATGTTATTCCAGAGCCGGCACCCGGAGCAGTACCGCACCGGGTGTTCCCAGCGGGTGTCCCTGCGCGTCAACTGCGAGCAGCACCAGCATTGGGTGGTGGCGGCGCTGACCCAGCTCTTCCACGTGCGCGTCCACGTGGACGTGCGCACGTGGGGCGTCGTCGTTTACGTCGCCTTGCTCGGGCCGCAGAAACTCGCCAAGAACTATACCTATGAGGTGAGATTTAGCTTTTTGATTCTGAAAAAGATTCATGGTTAGCTTGAAAGCAGAAACCCATTGAAAGCGGAGGCGGTACCGGTTGTAATATTTGAGTTAACGTGAAAGAGGCCATATAGAATGCCGCGCCACGCTTATTTCCCGCGCGGTATTCTGTGTGGCCTCTTTCACGTTAGCTCGAATATTACAATCGGTACCGCTTCCGCGCCGCGCCGCACCGCTCCGCCTACGCTCTTAGTGGGTTTCTAGCTGAACTCCTCGAGTTACAGATGAGGCCCGAGTGCACATTTTTTTAACACGCTTATTAGTATTAGCTTGACCAGCAATTCTATCTATGTGGAAGTCTAACGGAATCTTTAAACTTGATTTTCACCTACTTGTTGATATTGACACGAAAGTTAGTAATTATGCGTAGTTCTGATAACAATACAATAATATTATGGTGTCATTGACTGACTAATGGAGCTGGAAGCTAGGCACTGGAACTCCAAGAAGGAACAACGTAAACTAATAGTCTGATGTTTAGGTTGCGCATCCACGCGGCAGAGTGATATACGGTCAGCATTAAAAGTAGCTGGTTACTTTTTACTCTGTCACATTAACACATAGTCAATATTGTATGGCGCTAAATACGTGGCTGTAAAACGATAAAGTACAAAGGCAACTTTTGATGCTGACTACGAGGAAAATAAATTAGGTAATCCTATTGGTTTGATTTTCATCGCACACCTGTAGTGGTTGTGCAGCGTTAGCGGAATACTAGAGAGCGAACGGTTGTCGTCACATACAAGTTTCTGTTCTATACAGGTGAGGGTATCGGGGCGCCACAACAATCGGGGGTTAGTGTACAAGCGCACCACTCACAGCGACCTCGAGAATTCCGTTCTGAACACGAGCCGCCAAGACTGCTTCCATCTCACACTCGACCAGGCTCTCAACTTCCTCCGCTACAAAAACGAGCATTCGGAGACGGACAAAACCCTCGATTTCACCATCAATATCGCCGAATGCGAGGAACCGGAGGAATCACGGGAAATCTCAGACTGCGGCAGCCCAAAGGAGTAAATTTAATTAGAAATATAAGCTCATTAAATAATAAGGAACTATTTAAATTGGCCTGAGTGTAATCCATTCTTCGTGCCCGACCGCCTATACGCCCTCTTGGGCTAACCCTGCTAACTTAAAAGTTCGGGTGCCCTACAGTCGAAGAAACTGAATCACGTACCAGTTGACATTCCATACGTATGCCAAAGAAATCATCATGAAATTTACCTTGAAAAAGTTTCATCTGGGCACGCGATTCAGTTTCCTCGAAATTACGACAAGATAGGAAAAAAAATAGAAAAGCTCAATGCAACATGTACATATGTTCTGTATCAGTCATGTATACACACGACATGTAAGAGGAGCCTTTCCCTAGGCGATTTCAGACTAGCGTTTTTTGGAAGCGCGTAATTGACAACTGAAAATGTTCTCAGACAGCAAAAGAAATATGTCGATACAAATTTGTCGCTGACATGTAGACGCGGAATGAAAATGTTTGTCACTTTTGGATTTTATTTTCATAGTTTTAAGCCTGAAAAACGATAAAAAGGATAGGTAACAACAAAGTGATAATGAATGGTAAGGAAAATTTCACAATAACTGAAATAATTCCAAGCAAGCCGGTGGCAGTCGAATATGTATATGCATTGTAAATAAAACAAAATGGCGGATGGCGTTCCTCCCGACGTTCAACATTTTTATCGGAATCTTTCAAATAAAAGATTTATTTTATTATTATTTCGTATTGTTTTTTTAATATCGATATTAAGTTTTTTTAAATATCGACATTACAGCACTGGTGTAACTGTGGCAACATTTGTGTGTAATGAAATGAACTGTCGAGCTGATTCGCCTAATTCTGGACTCTAGTATAACGCGCGTGTAAGCGCTTATGCCAAAAACTACCGTATACAGAAAGAACGCTAGTCTGAAACCGCTCTTAAGTTTTTCCCCTACATACCGCTTTATGGGTTGGTTATTGGTTAGCAGTGTTACGTATTGGGCCGAATTTACTTTTAATTTATCATAAGAATACTTGAATGTGATATTGTTATTTTTATGATAATGATGTTGATTTTAATTAATGGTTATTAATGAAATCATGGATCATTTAACTAGGTTATATAAGCGGTAACAGTTACGTTGTAAATAGTTACAAAGTCCGCATGGTATCTTGGGCTTTCAACGTCCATCGCCTTGGACAGAATTAGTTGTCCTGTGATGATAAACTTTTGTTGTCCTTAAGCATAGTTCATTCTATAAAAGGGTAAAATAGCACTATATTCGAAACTCATTCGATTAAAGTATGTAATTTTTTGTCGGAGATAAGGACCAAGTTGCCCGAGAAAAAGAAGATGAATATTTCACCGTCTATTGATTAAATTTATTTGATGGATAGTGTGATTCCGTCTTTGTTTATTTTGGCTAAATAGACAGAGACAGCATCACATTAATTAATTAATGGGTGGTGAAATAGCCCCATAAAATAGGAGTGTAAATTAATGGCAAGTTCGCAAGGCATGTTAGTGATATAAGATCACGGTAGAAAAAAAAACAATAAAATCTGTTGACTCCGTTGAAACTGTAACTGGGAGGGAATACACTTGTTTCACAGCAATTTTCAAGAGCGAACCGTAATTTAAACAACGTAGCTTCGTCATGATAAGTTCCTTAATTATTTGTATCATCAGAATTGTTTCTACAACCGCCTATTTTCCTAACGACTGAATATATACAAGGGTAAGACTAAGTTAATTAAGTAAGCGGTGAATTTTTAGCTCATTTTATGTTACCGCCTTGACTATGATTATCGGATTAAGTTGTGTAATATTTTAGTTATTATGTTATAATTGTTTAAATTAATGATTAAGTTCACTCGTTTCTTTTGCAAATGAAAATATTATTATGTTTTCCTTTAACTTACAATGTAATCTTGCTCTATCTTCTGAGATCCAGTTCTTAACATCTAGTAGGCTGAAGCCTATTGTAAATTTTTTTGTTCCCAGCCCCAGAGCTCCTTTAAATTGTAGTGTTAAGACTGAGAAAAATTAAAAAAGGAAACACTATGTTTAAAAACGTGTTATGTACATACCTTCGGTGGGTGTTTATTACAATGGACTTTAAAAAACTGGTCCTTCACATTGACCGATTGTGGTGCATTTTGTTTCGTACGAGGAGTCTGAGAAAGTTAATAATTTTTTATCTAAGAAAATAAAACTAATAAAATCAAATCATTGTTTTTTATTTCCTTGTCAATCGCTATTTTTTAACAATCTTTTAACGTTTATTTACAATTAAATACATCATGTTACTTATTTATTAGTAAGTATTCACTTGAATGAATTTTATACAAAGAGATCATTTTTGTCTTAATATTTTGTCTGACTGACTTTAGCGTTAGTCATGCAACTTGAGGATAAAGTTATGGTGGTCAAAAGATATTCACAAGGTAATTTTTTCAAGCCGGTTTTTCATTTTGGCACGAAATAAAAATTTCTTAAAACATACACTTAGCGCTAGACAACAATTTTTACGGCATAATATTTTAGAACGGCCATTAAAAATCATAAATATGTTACTCCGCAAGTCTTTTCTTGTAAACGAAACTAAATCAAGGCCTCCTATGGTTTAAATATCATTGTACACGGTGATAACACAACGAGTGAATCTTCAAATATTTGGATTTTGCGCTCTTATCAGTTATAACCTGGCATAAATGAATAAGAAAACCAGGCTAGGAAAGGAATCATGCCTTCAAGTCTCGCAGTTTGTGGGGGAACCGACTCAACAAATAAGTTATGAGAAAACCGTGACCACTACAAGGAATCTTAATTTACAATACCAAGAGTACTATCAACCTTAACCTCCACGCTAAGCGTTCAATAAATTAACGTATCACATTTCAAGTTTCATATCGTAAAATCGATATTCTTTAATTCACATTCAACCAAGTTGCATGATAGTTACAGTTATTAAACCAATAAAATGAATCCTAATTTAAAAGTTTCAATACATGATTGCTGTAATATAAAATTGCATGATCTAAAAACATATTTACAGAAAGTGTCCTTTTTTACAGGAAACAAAATATAGTTATCAGGAACATAAAACATTGCAAACTATAACCTAACCAACAAAAAGTTGGAAAACCCCCGACTTTGTCACTTTAAAGTTCAATATCTCAAAAACGGCTGAACCGATTTTAATGAAACATGTCTAAGAACCATCGCTAGAAAACCTGCGATTAAATAAAAAAAAAACCGCATTAAAATCGGTCCACCCGTTTAAGAGCTACGGTGCCACAAACAGACACACACAACGGTCAAACTTATAACACCCCTCTTTTTGCGTCGGGGGTTAAAAACGCTTGTATAACTATTCATTCAATAATGTAAAATTCTATCCATTGTAAAATGGCTCGGTTACGCATGCTAAGTATCTGGGCAGTTTAGTACTTTGTCGTAGGGACTAAAGATACTGTGACAATGGAAATACGACGAACTACTAAAAATGAGAAAGACAAACTTCCTCCATCTGCTTTTAAGGTTTATTTTATGCCTTGATTTTATTTATGACACGCAGCCAATAAAATCTATCGAAAGCTTAGTTTTTGCATCATTAAATTTTAGGGATTTGAGTTTTTGTTTTCTGCGCTCGTTATAACAGTTGTCCAATAAGAGTTAAATTTCTTCTGCAAACTTCCATTTCGTCATTTGTAATATTAGAGTACAGACTCAGAGAATTTAGTCGAATTATCACAGCGACGGCATTTAGTTAATAGACGTCTCTCAGTGCGGCGAAAAATCAGTTGAGGAATTTAGGAACTAAAGATTGATATAATCGTAATACTGTAAAATTAAACTGCAAAGCAAAAAGTAATTTACTAGACAATACAGCAGCAATAGTGCCCATAGTATGTGCTGTATTATTTCAATTGATCGAGTAACTTAGTAGCGATAAATCGATAATACTTACGATATCAATTTAAAAACCATTTTTGCTAGGTGCTTCAGAGCGTTAGTCAGAAATCCCCTCAGTAAGCAGCAAAATAGAACCCTTGTCTGAATTGATTTTGCACGGCGAAATGTCCCTAAAATACCATCTCAGTACAGTACAGTGCTCTCGTAACCTTACAGTTATAAAATTGAATTGTTTTTGCTCAAATTTAATGAGGTTTGAGTATTCAAGTGACGAGCTTTTTGGTGGCGAGCGTCTGCCGTGCGTACTCCGTGCCGACGAGGCCGCGGCACACGAGGGAGAACTCTTGTACGGATTCTAGGAGCCGACGCTTGCTGCTCTTCTCTCTGGAAATACATTAGGAAGTATTAGCGATGTGTATTGTAAAACATAAGATTTTGCTAAAAAAATATCGATTTTGCTAAAGTTATCGCAATGTGCGGGGCCCTAGCACAAGTATCCTGATTTATATATCGTCACTACTTTGAAAATATTTCGTAACTCAAATCAATATGTCATCAAAATTGATCCTTGAAAAAATGGCCATAAAGTTCACTCTGATTTTTTTATTTTTTGAGATACGAGTTTTTTTTTAAGTAATGACGACTAGAGATGTGCCGATCATGACTTTGGCCGACTAGCCGATTAGTCGGTTGTAAAGAAGTCGACTAATCGGCCGACTTGTCGGCCAAGCCGATCACAGCAGGGCTACTACAAAACTTGAAGATCATGTCGTACGGTCCCTCTGACACTTATATTATTTAATAGACCGAGAGGGACGGTACGATACGAACTTTGAGTTTCGTAGTAGCCCTGCAGCTTCGGGAGTTTTCGTGACGTTTTGTTAACCAGCTGATTTGGACGCAAGTCGCAACCTACGCCTGTAAGCGTGTCGGAATGTGTTTGTTTTATTTAATTCGTATTATTTTATTTCTAGATTTTTGGTTTTGTACCTATCAAAGCAGTGTTTTTGTATTTGTATTTGAAATATACGTACAAAGTAAGAAGCCGGATAGTCGGCAATTTTTGCTGACTATTCGCCGACTACGATAGTGGCCGGATAGTCGGCTTTACCGACTAGTCGGCACATCTCTAGTGACGATATTGCTGGGAGTTGAGGGGTTAAGGTGAGTGCTAACTTGATGACGGCGGCGATGAACTTGTGCTTGTGCGGGTCGGTGGCGTGCGGCGTGGGGAAGCCGGGCTCGGCGAGCGCGGCGCGCAGCCACGCCGCCAGGTCGCCCAGCTCGGCGCGCCACGCCGCGCGGTTCAGCGCCAGCAGCAGCTCCGCCAGCGGCTCGATCTGGTTGCGGGGCGTCGCGCCCCCTGCACTCAACAAACACCCAGCTTATTTATTTACTAGCTTGTGCCCGCGACTTCGTCTGCGCGGACCTAGGTTATCGCGCGGTGGCGCCCTCTACCGGAATAAAAAGTATCCTATGTTGATCCTTGGGGCTTCATCATCATCATCTTAGCCTATATACGTCCCACTGCTGGGCACAGGCCTCCTCTCGGAATGAGAGGGCTTGGGCCATAGTTCCCACGTGGGCCCAGTGCGGATTGGGAACTTCACACGCACCATTGAATTGCTTCGCAGGTTTGTGCAGGTTTCCTCACGATGTTTTACTTCACCGCAAAGCTCGTGGTAAATTTCTCACATGAATTTCAAAAAACTCAGAGGTGCGAGCCGGGATTTGAACCCACGACCCTCTGCTTGAGAGGCGATAGGTCAAACCACTAGGCCACCACGGCTTTTTAATGGCCTTGGGGCTTAAACTATTTCTATACCAAAATTTATCAAAATCGGTTCAGCGGTTTCGACGTGAAAGCGTAACAGACAGACAGAGTTACTTTCGCATTTATAATTATTAGTATGGATTTACTAGTGTTTAAAGACTAAGGGCCTGTTGTTTGATCATTAGTTAAACATACTAATAGTTAAAATGTATGGCGAAAATAACAATAGTTAACACATTTCAATGGAAATTTGACTATTAGTAACTTTAACTACTGATCAAACAACGGGCCCTAAAGGAATCAGGTTGGTTAGGTCCCGCTCTGAGGCCTTATTGCCAAACGTTTCTGACACTCGCGATCTCAATAAAATGACAGCTTTTGTATGCGAAATATGTCATTTGATTGCGATCGCGAGTGTCAAAAACATTAGGCAATACGGCCTCAGGTCACACAAACCACCCTGTATTTAAGTGAGGGGTTATGAAAAGTGCCGGTGCCCCACCTATGCATCTGAGGGCGGCTATGGTGAGCAGCGGCGCATGCGGCTGCAGCGCGGGCGCGCGCACGGCCGCGAGCGCGCCCAGCCACAGGCACGCCGCGCGCGCCGCGCCCGCCTCCCAAAGGCGCACGCACAGGCTGCCTGGCGCACAAACAACAAAAGTCAGATACGCAGGCACAGATATAGATTACAATAGATAACGCAAACACATCAATCTGTACGAAAACCAACCGTGCCGCTTTTTATATCTAATGTGACGTCTCAAGAGCGGATTAGAAAATCAATTCAAATGCGCCGCCCGCCCGCGCAGTGGGGCTCGAGTCAGTCACTAGTCATGATTAGTCAGTTAGCGGTCAGTCTTTGTATGGGGCCAACCCCGACGTTTGGTCAGGGTTCGGACACGCGAAGTAGATGCATTTGCGTAATCTAGTGTAATCTGTATCTGTGTACGCAGGATATATTAAGGTGCACAAGCGTTCGTGCAATACACAAGCGAACACTTTGGTCTACCCCCGCTCGGTCTGATAGAACGGGAAACCACTCCGGTCGGAAGAACAGATGCAGTCTCTGGTTGCGACACCTTAGTCCTATCGCAACCTTCAGGTCTTTGACATTTGCCTGGTTGTCTCGCCACTGGTAGTGGATTGCTCAACTGCCGAGACAACAGCACTAGTACAGGGACAAAGCGGACAAATTCCAGTCCTGAGACTCTTAACATTACTTGAGATGACAATAGTAAACGATACAGTACTAAAATCCCCCTCAACCAGGTTAGCCAACGAATCGATGTGAGTCACCGGAGTGTGGCCGCTGCGTTCTAACAGCTACTTGGAACCATTGGTAAGAGGATTATAGGGTACATCATTTAAAGGGTCCATCACCTTTTTAGTGTTGATATTCTATCCCGTATCTCAGGAGACATCAGTGTCACTGATTCAGTGATACACTTTGTTAGATTTTTTTCCAATGCATCCAATCAAATGCAATGGTTGCAATGCATGTGTGCTATTAGCATATTTAGGAGATGAGCTTTGAAGGAATTGCCTTAAAACTGTCACAACTCAAACTTTTAATTGATTTGTACTTCATAAAATAATACTTCGCTGCGCGGACGCTGGCACGACGACGACGCTCTAATATATCGTGACTACTTTAAAAAACACTCGTAACTCAAAATCGGTAATTTTTCTGAATGAACCTTATGATTGTTATGTCAAGGTTCAATTTTGTTGAGATATTGATATTAAATACGAGATTTTTACGAAGTAGTAGCGATATATCTCTAAATCCGCTTTCAAAATCTGACAAATGCTCAAGGCCAGACCATACCACTAAACTTACCTAATTCAACCAACTCTGTAAGTAAGTCGTCTATCCAGTCAATATACTGTGGCTTTTTCTTTGTAATGGCGTGTAGTACAGAAAACAGTGCCTCAGTAAGGTCAGGCGTAGCCGACGGGTCGAGTGCGACACTGCGCGCGCTGCTCTGTATGCAGGAGTGAAACAACGCCGCTGCGTCTGCCCAGTCACTGCCCAAGACCAGTACTAGCTGAAACCAAACATAGAATATTTCATGGACCTAAAACTGTGCGTGTAAAAAGTCGTTATTTTTTGTATACGTTGATGTCCACTGTGAACATAAACCTTTCAATAGTAGATTGTACAACAAGAGCATAAAACGAGCCATTTTACCCGAGGCGTTCATATAGCCACCCGAGCCGGTACGGCGAGGGTGGATAGACACGTCGAGGAGAAAATGGGTTTAATGCTCGAGTTTTACACTCTGCTTTTCACTTCGATTGCGAGGAAATGAAATAGCAACAGTGGAAACAATGACTCACTTTCTATGTACCTTTTATTTTTTATGCATTATTATAATAATTCCATTATTTTAATTTTACTGATTTATTATGATTGATTTTTAGTTTTATATAAATTAAAAATTATTAAAAAAATATATAGAAACTTTTTTGTTTGTGGCTGTTGACACCTGATTACCTTGGTCTTGAGTTGGTATTAGACGAAGATTTTATTTTATGCACTAGAGCATAACAAGTCATTTTATGTCGCCTAGATAAAGCATAAACACGAACTTTACGAGCATGAGAAGTGAAAAAATTGTTGTGGTAAATGCATAATGATGTTTGTATCGGTCTACTTTTAGTTGTGTTTTTGTCAATTGTTTGTCCTTGGTTTTAAATTTATTTCAAATATGTTTGAATTCTATATGCCGATCTTTTTCTGTCCCGCATTGTTGATAAGTTTATTAGGTTAAGTTTAGATTTAGTATAATAAACCCAAGGTTAAGATTCTGCCAGGATATCAGCGTTGCGAAGCAATTTGTGAGATTGTGCTGAGCCAGATTCCCTTTCTGTGTCCATTTTGCTCTTTCCGCTTTTGCTTTGTTTGTTTTTTGTATGTCTTAACGTGACCAAATAAATATATTTTCTTTCTTTCTTTCTAAAATGGAAGTAATTTAGGTTTCACAGTTAATTGGACATTACGTAGTTTTTTTACCCCATTAGTTTTAGTTCCTGGACATATTAGTCGATACATTGTGTTAGTTCCCTATAGCAACCTTCACACGGTTTATCCTGTATAAACGGAACAAAATCCCGAGGAAACATACCAGTTTGACAACGTCGAGTCCAGCGGCACAGGGCTTAGTGCTGAAGCCCGTCACTGTCAGCTGTCCAATGTCCCCCACCAGCGGCAAGCAGACGTCCATCAGTGATGACACTGTCTGCTTCAGGACAGCGAACATTGGCTGCAGAAAAAAAACATCATCATCAAATCAGCCGTTCCGCGGACCGGGAGACAACCTGTCGGTAGGCCTCCAACAAGATGGAGCAACGACCTGGTTAAGATCGCAAGATCGCGGTGGATGTGAAAAGCACAAGACCGGTCTGAGTGGAGAGCGGCTGACATGATGATGACGATGATGAAATCAGCCGTTGGACAATCACTGTTGGACGTGGGCTTCTCCCTAGACCTCCAGTTACTTCGGTTCGAAGCGCCCTGCGCTCTGCACCCACCATTGCATTTTTTGTTTTGTACCGAAATTCATTCAATAAGTTAATTATTATTATTATCCACCGTGAATCTGCGGCATTAACCAGGTCATCTGATTTACCTCGACAAGTTGGGGGTTCCGAGCAAAGGCCGGCAACGTGGGCAGCAACGCGTTGGCCAGAGACGCGCAGAGAACAGGAGCCGCGGCCAGTGCTGCTAGCAGCGCCGCCGCGCACTCCGCCGAGCCCGCCGCCCGCACCGGATCCAACGCCTGCAATACACCGCTCTTTAATATCGACTCGTAATTTAATGGTAGTATTCACATTCATGATGATGATGATTCACATTCAAGCACGACCAGCGACCGCGAAGCGTGGTCACAAACCTTAACATAAATTAATTCGTAGCGACTGAGGTGACCGCGCGACGTTGCTGCGTCTTAATCAGACCTTGAAAAGCAATCCTGGTCAAAGTACTATAGTATTTTAGTGTTGTTACTCTGTCCCGTAACCTAAGAGAAATCAGTGACAAACTTTGTTAGAAAAATGTTTGCAATTTATACTATTAGCACGCTTAGGAAATGAGCCATGAAGGAATAACTCCGAACTTTTAGTGGATCTACAGATAAAAATACCCATAAAATCATACTTTTATTTGTTAACTTACGGTAAAAGACGTTGTCATGGCTGGGCGAATATTTTGGGGACCCGAAATCGATGTCTCGCCATAAAACTCCTCACCATCAAAGAAATCCAAAACTTTGATTCTTGAATCTGGTAGCTAAATAAGTATAGAAAATGCTATCGATACCGTTTTGTGATTGAATTAAGGGAAAAAAAATATATTGAAAAAATACAATCAAAAATTGCATTATTTACGATGTCGCTCTTGCATGAATTTTGCTATCTGACTGCATAAAAAAATCAATTAATACAATATGGTAAAATGAGTTCATAATTATTACATACCATTAAATGCACAATGTATTTCATGAAAAACATCTTCCTACCTATGTAGGAAGTGGATAAAAAACCACGTCAAAGAATGTTCAAAAAATGAACGTCATTAACGGCAACACAATTGTTTCACAAAGTTTTGAAAAAACGGAATGCACTCGAAACATCACACCACGTCCAAGCGACGGTCCCCCCCATTCCTCAATCAGCCGCCACGCATCGAAAGGATCACAAGCCCCGTTTATAAGCGGTAATTTATTGAAATACAATCTCCAAAATTTGTCATTCCGATCGTCATTCTAATTTGTAGCTATATATTAGTTATTTGTGCATGGTAAAGTGTTATTGATTCACGATGATAAAGTATTCTGGACACAAATAACTCCAGTGCTTGTGTTTTGTACAACTTATATTTATTGTCGTCGTGGCGTCGAATTTTCTAGAATTGGTCATTTTCGGCAACATCATTGTCAGCAACAATGCAAGAAACGACGATGACGGCTGTTGCTAATAATGATCTTGTATATGGAAAGAGCAATGACGATTGTTGCCAATAATGATTTTTTTGTATGATTTATATTTTTTTTATTTTATTTTATTGTAGAAAAAGTAGATGAAAAAGCTATAGTAATCAAAGACAACTTAATTCCTAAAAAAAATTTAACAAAAAATTTAACCCGCTATAAAAAACCATGAAAATAATTTTGTACCAGTCTGAAGTCGGTGCCTCAACACGAGCCAGCGAGAGTGGACCTATAGTCGTCTAATTCACCTACAGATGTATACATATTTAGATTTTTTTAATGGTGTACTGCCTTTTCGGCGAAATATTTTTCGCAAAATTTCACTTAGCAACCAATCTTTCGCCAAAGTTTCATTTGGCAAACCAATCGTTGGCATAACTTTAATTCGCATTTTTCTTATTTCGCAACATTTTTATATTGCAAAATTTTACTTCGTCACACTTTTATGTGGCAAATTATTATGTAACAAATGATTGGCTTACACAAATAACAAATTGTCAAATAACATTTGACCAATTTTTATGCTACAAAGTTCTACTTCAAAATTTGTGCGAGCGAGCGAAACGAGCGAGCAAGACGGTTCGGACCAGAAAAGACTTGGATAGTTTAGGTTCCTTCGATGTTAGGTTTTTTTTTTTATAGCAGCCAGTATAACCTGCCACTAGGAAAGTAGGTTGGATGCCATTCAATATGTTGCTAAGAAGGTATGCCAATCAATACATTTTGACCAAAACATAAATGACATCTTAAAAAATCCCAGGTAATAATTTGCATAATAATAATTTATCAAATGATTAGTTGGGAAATGATATCAGTGTGAAATGTTGAGTTGGGAAATAACATTTCGCCTAAATAAAAATATGGGATAAATAGTTTGGTAGCTAATAATTTGCTAAATAATTTTCGCCGAAACATTAGTAAACCTTTTTAGGGTTCCGGAGCCAAAATGGCAAAAACGGAACCCTTATAGTTTCGCCATGTCTGTCTGTCTGTCTGTCCGTCCGCGGCTTGGTCAGGCACTATCAATGCTAGAAAGCTGTAATTTTGCACGGATATATAGGTAAACTATGCCGATAAAATAGTATAATTAAAAATTCAAAAACATTTTTTTTAGGGTACCTCCCATAGACGTAAAGTGGCGGTGATTTTTTTTTTCTCATTCAACCCTATAGTGTGGGGTATCGTTGGATAGGTATTTTAAAACCATTTAGGGGTTTGCTAAAACGATTTTTCGATTCAGTAATTTGTTTGCGAAATATTCAACTTTAAAGTGCAAATTTTCATTAAAATCGAGCGGCCCCTTCTAAAATCTAAACCGGCGGGTGGAAAAATTTGGAAAAATTCAGGATGGTAGTCAGTATATCAAACTTTCAAGGAAAACTATAACGGCTAACTTTGCTTGAGAATTATTAGTAGTTTATGAGTAAATAGCAGCGTAAGGTATAAAATATACCTAAACTTGGAACATTCCGTATAAAATACAAAATCCTTAGAAAAATATTACTTAATTTTTTCGTAATGGCTACGGAACCCTATTTTGGGCGTGTCCGACACGGTCTTGGCCGGTTTTTAAATATATATTTCACAAATTATTTAAGGTTTTATCAAATAATCGTCATTGTCGGCAACACTGCGTCATTATATTCTGCAATTTACGTCATTTTGCTCAACGATCGTCATTATGGGCAACACCAACTTTTTTTCAATTTAAGATATTTCCTGAAATATCGGGTAACTTAGCGTGCCTTTATGACAAAATAAGATGGATTTAGTACATCTTTAAACCTAGTAGGAAATAATAGCTTTTGCACGGTGATTTTATGAAGCTTATTTTTTTCAACAAGAATAATAGTTTGAAGAGATCCACCCGGCTGTTGCCAGCTACACTAAAAACTTAATTGACCCATTAGGTTGGATCGGTTTTGCCGTCGTCGGGTAAAAAACAGAAATAGGCAAACAAGCTTTGCCATAATCAGCACGATCAACAAGTCTGGGTAACACTCTTTCCCGGCCCGG
This sequence comes from Choristoneura rosaceana, assembly GCA_037349165.1. NCBI lineage: Eukaryota > Metazoa > Arthropoda > Insecta > Lepidoptera > Tortricidae > Choristoneura > Choristoneura rosaceana. Next base: position 11,442,370 of record JAZBNJ010000019.1, read on the forward strand.
ATAATACCGGCATGGAAATACCGACCCTGTTTTTCGTGTACTCGCCCATAGAAGCTCCTGTCAGTTCCATGTCGGTGTTATCCGGGTCCGGGAAGGAGTGTCACCCACAAGTCTCACCTGTGCTTTAAGATCTTCCGAGAGCGTGTTGGCCAGTTCTTGGAGCAGCGGCGCGCTGACGCCGAGGTCAGCGGCCGCCAGCGCTGAGCCCGCGGCGCTCAGGAGCTGCCGCCGCACCCATGCGTCCGACCGACCTTCGCTACTCTATAAAACAACAGATCTGAATACAGAGACGCGGAAGTTCATAGCAGAACCTGACCTATTTAACATGGTTTTGGCGCACCGTCCCTCTTAAAAGTATCGCTTGAGAAAAAGACGGCGCCTTTTGAAGTTAAAAAATCATTCATAGGATCAAGTGCAAGCTAAAAAGGTTGGATATGGACTACTACGATTACGCTTAGTTGATTTAACAACAGATATTTGTGGCATGTGTGGTCAAAGAGAGTTAATTTCCGGATCATGGTACTCATTATTTTACGGTAAACTCATTAAAAACTCGGAGTATATGTACAATTGCGGATCAAAGCGTTAACCATTATCTCTCTAATGGTTTATGCGTGCGAAGCCGCAGGTAAATACTAGTATACTGCTCTACTAAGAAAAAAGGAAATATAAAAAAGAAACTTGAGTTGATCATGATTACGTGCTCCTGTTATCCCTCACTGGGGACATAGTGACTTATACTGTTGTGTAACTGGAGAAATTCTGCATCCGATGATCTATCTATAGATACTCGTAACTCAAAGGTTTCTTAAAATCCGCCTAATGCTAGATACAGGAATAGAACACAGCGTAAACTTTACAGATTTGACAGCGGCTTCCCACATACCTCTAAAACGAGGTGCAAGACGAGGCATATTACCTTCTTCTTCTTCTCTTTTAAAATATGGCTTCTGTCCTAATTAATAGGACAAGTTCGCCAGTGTCTAAGTATTCTCTTACGAGAGGCAACGTTGTACGGTGATTGTAGTTTTTGTAACTTGATAGTAAAATTCCAGAAACCACGTGGAAACAACTTGCGCATTAAAAAAATGTCAGACACGAGAGCAATATAGAATTTTGTAATTACTGTTCACTGTTAAGGTTAATCGCCGCATAAAACACTATCAAAATTATACTTCAACTAGCCAAAGAAACAGAAATAGCAAAATTAGATATTGTCTAAAGTACAATACAATAGAATCTAATAATTTTCTACACATTTAACACACCCTAACGTGGGCACGCTTAATTATACATATATGTCCCTGTTGTTGCAATTATCATCTAAGTGGAATCAAAAAATAATAATAGTCACATCACAAAGCCTTAGGCGGCCCGGTGTTCATTGTTGAGAACGCATCCGTAACGCCACTAACGGTGCGAAGATTCAAACTTCGGCGGCGGTTACAACTGACAGGCGTTTGGCGCGTCTAACGAACAATTCAAATCTAATCACCGGATCGAACGCATCTCGAACTGTTTGCACTTGCCTTTTGTATCAACTCAAGTATTAAAACATCTTTAATTTTACTTCAATTTTTATTAAAGAAGAACCTATAAGAACCTAGGGCGCAAATATTCATATTAGTAGGCTGGAAGTGTCTACAGGATTGTTAGATTCTATTGAATTGGAGTATACATCCGCCATGTTCGAATGCCACAAATCGAATCCCGGCATTACCTGTGCGGCGTGCGCGATGTGCGCAGCGAGAGCGGCGGCGGGCGCGGCGCAGTCGGCGCACAGCTTGCGGAGCGCGAGCGCGGCGGCGGGCGCGGCGCGGGGCAGGGCCGCGCCCGCCGCGCGCACGCACTCGCGCCCCAGCGACAGCCCGCGCGCGCCCTCCAGCGACGACACCCATGCCGCGTAGCTGCCTGCACCCACACACCAAACGGGATCCAGAAACAATACTACATTGCCGTAGAGGCTCGAAAGTAAGCAGTAGATGAACGAGTTAGTCTGAAGGCCGACCTGAAGGGGAGTGCAACTGTGTCAAAGTAATTAAAATTCAACCCGTGAAGTACTTCTTATCGAGAAAAAAAAATACAACCGAATTGATAACCTCCTCCTTTTTTGAAGTCGATTAAAAAAGACGCATTCTCAATGGTCAATTTGATTTCACACGCAGCAGACGATTACTTTTGTTTGGTCCAATTGTCGTTTCGGCACGCCGGGAATGAAATTCAGAAATTATATTAAAAAAAGTCGTATCGTATTATGAAATACATATGTTAATACGACCTGTTTTTTTCGTAATGTGTTACATTTTTGCCGTGTTTTGCGAGTCAACTGTTAAATGTACATATATGTATAGGCAGTCTTGGGTATTGGATTTAGGTTATCTATGGCCACATTTTCGAGCAGTGTCGTGAAAAAATCTTTATTTGCATACTTTTGCTAGCCTGTCGTATCTAAAGGGCACCGAAGGCATAACTCGCTCGGGCCGCCGAGATGGCTAAGGCCAGCCCTGACCTTACCTAAACAGTCTAGCGCGGTGTTGAGCATCCTCTTATCGTTAGAAGTATCCGCAATATGCACAGCGTGAGTCAGCATATTGGCGAGACTGTCGGGCGCGCGGCGATGCGGCGCGGAGTCTGCGAGCGCGACAAACACGTGCAACGCCGCCTCGCGACGAACTTCGCTGTCTGCGGCGTTGAATGCCGCCTCCACTGTCGTCCAGCACCAATCGCCAAGGATCAACACACAGTACACCTGCACAATACAATACAGTGACGCTTCATTGAAAACCAACACATAGTAAGCAGTACAGAAAATACAGGTATACAAGTATGTATATAGATTTATCATGTCAGCCGAAAGACGTCCACTGCTGGACATAGGCCTCCACCAAGGCTCTCCACTCAGACCGGTCGGTCGGTCGGTGTATAATATCATGATCTGCCTAAACTAGCCATATCATGAAATGGCGGCGTTTCATGATATGCCTAGGAATTTCATGATCTGCCTAAACGTCACCAGGCAAATCGTCAAACGGTGAGTTTTGAACGATATGGCGGATGTCCCTTAGCCAATTCATGAAATGGCGCCATTTCACGATATGCCTAGGAATTTCGTGATCTGGCGGATTTTACGATCGGCCGCCGACATATAGATTAACATAAATATAATGTATCTCAGATGTTGCAGTAAAAAAAATCACTTCATTTTCAATATTTCAACAAAGCGCAGTTGCAAATTGGATTCATGGCATCGTTGCCTTGGATTGTTGTATTTTTAGTAGAAAACAATTTTGAAGTGACGGAATGTGTAATTTTAGATCAGAAAATTAAGACAACTAAGGACGCACAGTTTAAATGATGTAGAAATCGACTATTACTTTACTCTTTTATAAAGTTAACTCCATCAATATTTTTATTAATACATACTTTCAAATTATAACTTTAAAATAAAATCCAACGTCAGGTCGGTTCGCTTCGTTCGATCGAGCGGTGATTATCCTGATGAACGAATAGATGACGATCTATAGTATTTACACTCTTATCTAAACTTACCACTGTGTCAGCGATATCTTGTCTATAGCACCGCAGCAACTCGAGGTCGTCTCGCGACAACGCAGAGTCTGGCGGTGCCTCGGACTTAGTCACCAGCGTGGTCAGAAGTCGAGAGAACACTTCGCGCCATATCGGACTTATTTTGCTCGCGTTATCCATCACGTTTAGGATTTCGTCCTGGTTAATGGAAAATAAAAAAATACTGTTTTAAAGTTATCTAACCTTTTTTTTTTTTTTAATTTTCACTTGTTTAAACACAAACAAAAATCTACGAAGCGATATTTTTAATTAAAATACGTAAATTTAAATTTTACTTTTTATCTATACAGCAATATTTTTCTATGAAGTCTGGGCACTGGTCAGCTCACACAAGTTTTTTTTTAATTATTAAATCCCGAACACAGAAAGTTATTGCTATATAAATATCAATTAGGTCGATTCCTGGATAAGAAAACATCTGTCATTTGTTCCGTAAAACCGTATATAAATTTCACAATGCTTTGTTAAAACTGTAATGCTGTGTTTTTTTAATGAATTAAATAAATCTGTTATGTATTTTTTCTTTTGTCTATCAAACAAAAAATTACAAAGATGACACGCGTCAAAGTTCTGGAGTGAGCGCCCATCGCCCAAGGCGTCACTCCTTAGTAAAGTGTGCGTAGATATGACGTCACACGCAATTTTAACCGGCTATATGTCCATACGTTTTTATGTTATTCGTTTATACTGTAGTAAGTACTTGAATTAAATAAAATCATTTCTACCCCAAAGTTCTGCTACTACATTAAATTAGTGAATTAAAAGTTTACAGCAATCAAACGCTTACCTGTAGCGTATACCAAAACCCGAATATAAGGTTCGAGCGGGTCTCATGCGCAGGATAATGGCCGGGCGCGCCCTGTGCGGCCAACAACAGTTCCAACAGCCTCCGGGCGCCTTCATGGGTGTTGTTCTCTACCGCTCGGACTAGAGTGCCCGCGTGACATTCGCCTACTGCCACCGCGCAGGTTATCAGGGCTGACAGTAACTCCTGAGGGACATAGATAAGTTTGGTGGCAATATGCAAGATAAATGTATGTTGGAAGGAGTGAATTGTCAATGGAAATTAACGATACAAAACGGAATAATTCTGGCAACTTGAACTACTCCCCTATGATCGTAATAATGAGCGGAGATTGTTTTTACAGATTACAACGACGGGCAAAGCAGTATCAACAGCTTGGGCATAATAATAATATCAGTGACAGCAAATCTCCCCCCCTCCCCTTTTGCGATACTAAGCAAGGTATAAACTTAGCGTTAATAGGTAATTCTGTATGAGGAGTGGGCCAAATTTTGTGCCGCTGAGTATATTTACTTCTCATTATGTGACTACTCTTGTTTCTCTTGTCCTGTCAATTATTCAAAGGTTGTCTGGAAGAGATCTCTACATGGGATAAGATTGCCTTTGTACACCGATCTCACAACGTAAACTGTTATTTTTATGTTTTTATACACAATAATAAGTTATACAATACAACATTGAATGTGGCAAAAATACAAACTGAAACATAGATGCACAGAAAAACCAGAAAAAGAGACCAGCCCCCAGAGGAATCGAACCCCTCAGCATTCCGTGCTGCATGCTATACCGCGACACCACCACTGGACAGGAGTACAGACACGAATTTCTCCTACGCACCACATACCTTCGCTTGTTTGTTTCTTATTTAGTCACTTAAGTAAAAATTACAAAATTTGGAGTTGAAATAAAAAATACAAAATGACTCCAAAAAATCAATTTTTTTTTTATACGACTGGAAGGCAAACGAGCAAGTGGGTCTCCTGGTGGTAAGAGATCACCACCGCCCATAAACATCTGCAACACCAGGGGTATTGCAGATGCGTTGCCAACCTAGAGGCCTAAGTTGGAATACCTCAAGTGCCAGTAATTTCACCGGCTGTCTTAATTGAATGTGGCGGTTTTCAGTCCCCCCCCCCCCCTCGTAAAGAAGAAGAAGAAGAAAAAACATTTATTGCCACAAAACACATTAAATAACATTTCATACAAAATCAAAGTTTATAATTGTGACAATAGGCGTCGGCGTCAGCATATTATGCTGCTGGCGCCGGCCCCGAGGAGCGACGCCAAGCAGCGCTGTTTTTCAGCCGACACCCCTCAGTATACCCCTACACTACTGCCAGGTGCGGACTTAAAGTTAGATTTTGTACATTAACAAAAAAATAACTAATGATTATAACAATACTAGCTTTTTCCCGCGGCTCCGCCCGCGTGGTATTCGGTTATCGCGCGCTGTTCCCTCGGGATCTGTGCATTTTTCCGGGATAAAAAGTAGCCCATATCACTCTCGGGCCCATACCCAGCCAGCACAAACCTTCTGAGTAAGTTTTTTATAATAGCAGTCACAGAAACGAATTGCTGAATAAGACTACCGTAATTAGCTGATTAAGCGCTTACTCAGACGTTACTCAAGCAATTTGGGCACAAAATTATACAGCTAATAGCTGAGTAATAGCAATATAACACATGAATAAGTTTTGAATAATTGTACGACAAGCTGAGTATCTTCTGCATAAAAGCATTTTGTTCTTTTATGCAAGTATTACAGCTCTGTTATCCAGAAGATGAATGAATGATGAATGAATGATGAATGAACTATATGCTTAGTCCTTCAAAGCTCAGATATTCAGATGATACACAGCTTTAAGCTTATTTCAGAACATTTATCAAGAATTTATTGTAATCAAATTTGAAGTTGACATAATCGAACACAAAAATAAATTAAAAGTGCACGCGTTGTTTGGTGAGTGACAGCAGCAGAAAATAAATGGCCAAATTTTAATGTCAGATGTGTAGTAGGTAAATAATTTTATACGCTTATTTGTGCTTGAAATAATAAATTGTAGGTGCGCATGCAACTTTACCGTATATTCATATATACATTTCGTGCAAAATTTTTACGCGCTACCTGATAATCCAGGTTTTTGAGAAATAAACAACATTTCGTCGTCGGTTTGTTTTTACGAGTGAAATATTTTTTATGTTCTTATACCATTTGAGGGTTCAAAAGTAACCTTGAAATACTTTTTACAAGAATATTATACCGATTTCGTTATCATAATTGAGTTTTCGAGTATAAAATTTCTCATCATTTAATAGGTTATGTTATTCATTATGGCGACGCTCATTCTGAATAAAGTCTGCTTGCACAGCGGCTCCTCGTCTAATGTCTGCATAACAGACCTTATGTGTCCACTTATTCAGATGTTCTCTGGTTAAAAGTGGTCTGCCCACAACATATTTTCGATAACTGTTCTATAATCATACACACTCGTAATATAAATCAAACAATTATGATTCAGTCATAAAATAAATGAAAACCCACAGTATAGACCTATTTGTTATTTGTTTTTTTAGCTCTAATCATATTCAGATTTATTATTAGTTAATACTTATTCAATATAGAAAAGTGTTACGACACTAAAAATTACAACTAACGTAATTAATGTAGTACAGAATAAATAAGTAAGTATAGTAGGTTACTACTAGCCGCATAAATGCTGACAAATATTGCAAAATAGTTCTGCTAGCTTAAAAAATGTCTACTTTTCGTGAATACTCAGCCAACTTCTGCATAAGAATCTGTTACTTTTGCTTTTGCCCCAGTTAGCTGCACTTGACAGTAATTACGTACTTAAAGCGGCATAAAGTAGTTATAACAGCTACCTTAAATTCTGATAACTAACTATATGCTTCATAACAGGAACCACACCCTACTTTATACAGCAGCTGTGTAACTGTCAAGATGTGGTGTGTAATACAGCTGAAAGAGAACAGAACCTCAATTATTCAGTACTCTGCTGGATAATAGAATCTTATACCAGTGTTATACAAAAGGTTACACAAACTCTTGAGTAACAGGTCTATTTATGATGACTATTCAGCTTTACGAAATAAAATCGGCAAATTACAGAAGTAACTCAGCTAATAGCATTATCATAACAAAAAACAACTTTAATACAGAACTTGGCAATACACACAGCTTCTATACATATATAATAAAGCTTAACCCTGCATAAGGTTAAATTGTTGGCCAGTTATATGACTTGTGTGCTGCCTGGGTAAACTATCTCTATGCCAAAAATCACGTCGATCCGTCGCTCCGTTACGGCGTGAAAGACGGACAAACATACAAACACACAAACACACTTTGACATTTATAATATTAGTATGGATATGGATAGTATATTAAATGCCTAAATGCCAAGTTTCATAGTTTTATCTTCGACAGCGACGAACTTCCACCATATAAACTTTCACCCCCTATTTTAACCCATTAAAGCCTCTTTTTCGCGATAAAAGATAGCCTATGTGCTTTCCCAAGGTCTATTCTATCTCTGTACCAAATTTCATCCAAATCGGTTCAGCGGTTTTGTCAGACAGACAGACAGAGTTACTTTCGCATTTATAATATTAGTATGGATAACTTGTAAGTAACCTCGTTGATGGAGTTGGGGCGGTCGTCCCTGGCCAGTATGGGCGCGGCCAGAGCCGCCAGCTGTTCGAGCAGCTGCAGCGCGGCGGCGGGGTGCCGCGCCGCGTCCGCGCCGCCCGCCGCGCGCACGCCCGCCAGGCACGCCTCGCACACGTCCAGCGCTGTGTCGCTCACTGCTTCGTTCCAGCTAAGGGGAAGCAAGTGTGAACATGGCTTAAGAGCTCCTGTCACGCAAAATGTGTCTACATTAACTTATATATAATGTGCCATGGCTGGCACATGACTTATCTGAATGGTGCCGATAGGAGTGCGTTATTGATCTCACGCGCATTGATTCAGATAGGTTTCCGTAGATTAGTAGCATAGGTAATAGATTAACATTAGGTACATAAGTTTGTAATAAGAGTTGTAGAATCAGTTCAGTATTAGTTCAGTTAGAGTTCAGTTAGAGGTAGAGTTCAGTTCAGTGAAGTTCTTTTCCCGTAAACATATATTAAGAACAGTTCTATCAGACCACATTTTTATAATTTTTTTTTTCATTAAATTTTTATCAAATAATCGAGAAAAGCTAACAAAAATGCAATGTTGCCAGCTCAGTAGGTATAAACGGCCCTAAGGGCCACACTACAAGCCCTAGTCCAGTTAATAAAAAAAAAAGTGAACAAACGGCACGAAATGTACTGTTTTTATTCGATGGCGAGATAACATACAGTACTGGAATATTGTATAGCAGCGTTTTCCAAATAGAGTGTCGCGACCTGGAACCACGTTCAAGGGATGTATCATTATTTACCATACATTGTCTTTGTTAATCATATTCCTTAATGAACTAACTGATGTGTTGCTTAGGTATAACTATATTAATGCAAACGCTCGCTCCATGGTGGTCCTCACGCTAATATGGACATTGTAATCCATCATTGGAACTCCGAGATAGAACAAACATAACCTATAGGTGTGCTTAGTCTTGCCAGAATCGTCTGAAGGTGAACTTTGATCAATAGCAAGAATGGTATCCACAGTCTGATGATCGAGCAGTCTGGTATGTTTACTATTAAACTATTAACCTTTTATATGCTATCCTTTTCTATTTTTATCTTAATCCGCGATATTGATACAAAGGAGGCTAGAACGCAGGTTTTTTTTACATTCAGCATTCAAAAGGTTCAAGCGCATTTTTAGCTTTTAAATTACAAATTACAATAATTAGTATTATTACTCACGTGTAAAGCACATGCACGGCTGTCAGCAGCGCGCCGCAGAGAGGCAGCCGGTCGGGCAGCGCGCCGGCGCCCGCCTCGCGGGACTCCTCCCCGCCCAGCGTCAGCCAGCTGCACGCGCACGTCGCGGCAGACAGCCACAGCTGCACTGTCTGCTCTGCCGGGGGCTCCTTACTGTAGTCACTGAGGAATGTGAGAACAAACAAACAACGTGTAGATGTATATTCGGTTTTTTTTTCTATTAGAGCCCGCGCACACTGGCACCGGTCAGGAGTTCCGAGTTCTGAGTTCCGCGTTCGGCGTTCATTAGAATGTATTGAGCCTATAACAACAACGCACACAGCGGGCAGTCTGATCGCGGCGGTCAAAGCGGAACATCGCGTTTCAAGAGTTCTTTTCCCGCCGAGATAGGGAACGCCGGAACGCCGCGATGTCTGAGTTAGCAAACACGGAAAAGTTCATTCAATTGGTTAGAGTTAGTGACATGTTGCATGTGCAAAGACCTAAACGAAACTATGTATAACGCGAGAATTTGCACGCCGCTTGTGTGCGTTGGAACTCTTGGGCGGTCAACAGTCACTAGAACACAGAACTCTGACCGCTCTCTGTGTGCCCAGGCTCTTAGAGACACACACAGTTCACAGTTCTTAAAATCTAGGGTGAGTGGGAATTGACGATGATATAAAGGATGGTTTTGATTGTGATACTTCAATGTTGGATTAAATTTAATGTGATTTACATTATAAAAAACACATGTGACACTTACTTGTATACAGATTGCAAATAGCGCAGTAAATCATCTAGTACAGCAGGGGATGCATGCATCAGTGCAGTTCTGTTTTTGGAGCGCAGGGCCGAACCCATTGTCATACTATTATACTGAAACATTAATGTTGCTTTATTACAAAACTTAATAAATTATAAGCAAATATTTATGGTTGATCAGTATTATCAGTTGTAACAGTACACATAACAACAAACATGTTCATGAACAATTGCTGAAGGGGTCAAGAAACATTGCAGCTATCACAAACCACCAAAAAGAAAAAAAAAAAGAAAAAATAAACTATCACAAACCACCTGGTGAGTTAATCAGCCATAACCTAGTACTTGTTGAAGTCAGGACTAAATTATTGACTGAGCTTTTTACAATCCTAAAATCCTCTTAGTTAGGAATTTTAGCATTGAAATGTATCATTGGAAAAAGCACTCGTAAATTTGTGTTGTATGAAAAAAATAATGTAGAAAATGTACCTACCTCTTCCGGTATAACAGTCAACACTTCCAATAGTAATGTTGTGTTCTCTGCAGTAGACAATGGTCTCAAAATAGCTGCCAGATCTGTAGTACCCTGTTGTAGGATAAATGCTGCCAGCTGTAAAAATGCATGGTATTTATGAAATATATTTCTGGTAATAGTTGGACTTATATATGCACAATAAATGATTGATTAATGTACTGAAAAAATTCACCAGTGTGAAGTCAAAGGTAAGGCTACTTGATCCAATGGTTTAGCAGTAAAATTGAAATTGAAATTTCAGCATATCACAAAAAAATCCCAAACCATGCATAAAATACACCAAAACTAAGTTTTCACATTTCGAATCCTAGGCATATTTTAGCTTGGTCCCGTAAGAATATTGGGATAAAAAGTATCATATGTGTTATTCCTGATGTACAGTTAACTACATACCAAATTTCATCTAAATCTCTCTGAGTGAAGAAGTAACCACTTCATGAACACACACACATACATACTTTCGACTAGTAGGATTACATAGAGTATAATTATGTTAACAAGTTGTCATCAATCTTTGCACACTGAATTTTACATATTATGATAAAATAAATGAAATTTTGAATGAATGAGAGTGATATTTATAAATATAAAAAGAAATAATCTTAACATAAAAACTTACACTGATACATAATCTATTGGTGACAATCTTTGGGCCTTTACTATATGTATAAATATTTTGAAGTATCTTCTCCTTTAATTCCTCATGGCTCTCAGTGGGCACTTCGCTCCAGCAGCGAAGAATCTTTGTATGTAGTGTGGTGGCCGCATAGAACTGTATCTCTGTCCCCTGAAAGTTATACTTTAAATCAAGAGCCGCTGTAGATTAATAAAATAATAAAACTGCAACTCAATAATTCAACTAAGACTAGCCATAAATTATATCATTGATATTGGTCATTAAAAAGTAATGATAAAAAAGTAAAGCATAAAATGTGTTTTTTTAATGTTGAATGTTTGTTGAAAAATGGTATTTCTTACCTTGTTGGGTTGCAGAAGGTCCCATACGAATTTCCATGCCTCGGGAACCCGCTGTGCCGAAGTCAACCAGGCGTGAGCCTTGGCTCTATCAGCCTGTTCTCCATTATAAAACACTGATACAGCATATTCCAAATTTTCAGGAGTATACTCCATTTTTAAACAGTGTTATATATACAGAATCATAGGATGACTATTTTGTAATAGTTATTGCTTTTTTAGGAGAAAATACATCTCTTCAAATCATACTAGGTACGGAAGTCAAACGAATTTATGCAGCTGTTCTATTATTGGCAGTTTACTAAACAGCTGTTATTGACGGTAGTGGTAATGCTGGACCAATTTAATTAGGACTCGAGTTGCTGACTACACATGACAGACGATACACGACATTTTATTTTACTTTAAATTGTTTTTACATGGTTTAGGATATTTGGTTGGTTGACCGTCTGATTCTGTCTGACTGACATGACGTCTGACATGACAGCTTGAGTTAAATGTTGCCAAATCCCAAAAAACATATCCTAAGAAAAAAGAACATAAAAATTACTACGTTTTGTAATAAACATTTTAAGGCTTTTAAGCATTTTGATGTCAAACCAAACCTCACCCAATCCAATAAAATATCACAGAGTATTAAGCGACCTACCATTGGCCTAACATTGATTGATTGATTGATTGATTTATTTGGAAGAAGAAGAAGTATTATAAGATTTATTTAAATCCATTGCACCATCCCTAGAAGTAGTTCAGCACAGTACTAGAAACCAAACAGTAAAATTATACAATAGTCTTCCCACTGACTTAAAGTCCATAAATTGCGTTAAATTGTTCAAAAGGCGACTCAGGGTTTATTTGATAAGTAATTGTTTTTATGATATCAATGATTTTATTAACGATAGTTTAAATTAGTTATAAGAAATGTTTTACCAGTTTCCTTAGTTGTTGTTTTTTTATTTATATGTTTATTAGGTTATTAGATTAGGTTAAGATTTAACAAGAGGCTATATGTAATAGTTTTTAATATCCAACACAATTTGTATTGTTATGGAAATAAATTGAATTGAATTGAATTGAATTGAGTGTCCATGACACAGACTACTAAGAGATACTACGTGGCCATGGCTAGAAAAAAAAGTGTTCGAGTTACTGATAAAAATGTTGGATGAATATTAACCTCTCGTATGCTAAATTAAAAAAAAACCTGCGTTCTAGTCTCGTTTGTCCCAATTAAGAGCGATTTTACAAATCCATACTTACTAATGTTATAAATGCGAAAGTAACTCTGTCTGTTTGTCTGTCTGTTACGCTTTCACGCCCAAACCGCTGAACCGATTTGGATAAAATTTGGTACAGAGATAGAATAGACCTTGGGAAAGGACATAGGCTATCTTTTATCGCGAAAAAGAGGCTTTAAGGGGTTAAAATAGGGGGTGAAAGTTTATATGGTGGAAGTTCGTCGCTGTCGAAGATAAAACTATGAAACTTGGCACTTAGGCATTTAATATACTATCCATATCCATACTTAATATTATAAATGTCAAAGTGTGTTTGTATGTTTGTCCGTCTTTCACGCCATAACGGAGCGACGGATCGACGTGATTTTTGGCATGGAGATAGTTTATGGGCCCGAGAGTGATATCGGCTACTTTTTATCCCGGAAAAATGCACAGATCCCGAGGGAACAGCGCGCGATAACCGAATACCACGCGGGCGGTGCCGCGGGCAAAAGCTAGTTAAAAACAAAATGGAAAAGATAGCTTTAAATTTGGTGCAGATCTGCACTCAAGCATACAAGAGGTTAAAATCAAAATTGAAATAATATTCTCTGATAAATGAAGCGTGGTGTGTGGTCTATCGGTTTATCCTAATCTCGAAGCGAGGGAGGAATAAATTATATCCTTGCAATTCTATCCCATGTCAGTCGGCCTTATACTATCAAGTTTGAACTTTGTATTGTGCCTACCCGCTCACGCTAATCGGCAACCACATAAGATGACAGAAGGGTGTAATGCATTACCGGCCCTGTTTTTTGTGTATTACACGCCCATACAAACTGACAGAAGCTTCTATGGGCGAGTACACGAAAAACAGGGCCGGTATTTACATGTCGGTGTTAGCCGGGCCGGCAATGCATATAAGAAATACTACGTATGGTTGCAACTGCAATTTTGCCAGTTTTTTATGAACGGTAGTCTCATTTTTTCCGAACAAAACGGGACTACGCAACACAGTCTAAGGTGATAAGTTACGGTATTCGTCATTGTGAGAATATTATGTGAATGTAGATGTATTTCTAAATAGAAAAAAAAATTAAGATTAGGTACAATTTTTATTGAAATAATTAAACACGAACCTATAACATATTGTATATGGCTTAGTTAAATAATAATTCAATTCAAACATGTAGCAGATTTAAAATAACACAATATTTATGACCTTTTAATGTAACAGGAATTATAGAACCATAATTTTACTTTAATACATTTTTTTTTGTTTCCCACCCTAAGCAGATAAATTTCATTTTTAGCTTATTATAAGTCCTTAGTGCTAGCTAGCTTAGTGTAAGTATATTTAGCTACAATTAAATATAAAAATATTGCTATGTACTTATAGTAGAATATTAGTTGTCTGTAACAAAGGCCCTTCTTGCGAGGAAAGAGGTTACTGAAGGTTTAAGCAGAGGTGAAAGTGGAAATGGATAAAATATAAATTAACGATTTATTTAAAACACATAATACATATGTGTAAATATTATGTAGATAGATACCCACTTACATAGTACACTTTTTTACTTTGTAGTAATATGTAACAATCTAAACTAAGAAAGGTTTTTTTTGCGGTTTTTTTACCTTCCAAACGATTTCATAGTGGTGGCAGTGGTTTATAAATTAAACGCGCGTTGTATGTCAACGTAAATAAGCCTCTGTTACAACTCCGCAAAAACTTTACAAAAATGGATGTAGACAAAGTTTCATTACAACGTTACAAAATAATACTCATGCCCCAATTGAATATAAACAAATAATACCAAATAGAGCGTACAGTCACAATACGGGATTTTGGAGCCATTTGCTGCTGTTCGTAATTGAATTATACTACGAGTATGTAATTACTTGTCAAAATTTTATCAACAGTGGCAGGTGGCTTAACATTCCCCTAGTACGAGTCTGTACATCATTTCGTCACTACTTAAAAAAAAAATTCGTAGCTCAAAATAGATAATTTTTCTGAGTGAACTTTATAGACATTACAACGAGGTTAAATTTTGTTGACATATTGATTTTAGATACGAGATTTTTTCAAAGTAGTGACGATTTGTTTATTTCGCGTTGAATATACACATAAACATGATATAAGCGGATTGAAAATACAGAGCAAAATGAAAAGTTTATTTCAATTAATGTTATACGGTGACTCCAACATGGCCTAAAGCTGATGCCAATGCCTTCAGATGCACTTTCATGTCCGCCTGGGACAAACCGCGTCGCGCCGCGATCACTTTGAACGCGTTCAAGTACTCCAGCTCCGAAAACTTAGCGCCTTTCTCGCGGATCGACGCCACGATTTCCTGTTTAAATAATTAATCATTTAATATTACCAAAAATTTCAACGAATTTTTTTTTATTACATTGTAATAGGAAACTTATGGAACCGAACGAAAGCGTATTCGTGTAGCCGTAAAGCGCGGCTCGTGACAGGGTAATATGACATCACAATTTTCGCTTAGAAACTGATTTAGCTTCTATATCGGAAATACAAACTGAAATAAAGATACACAGAAATATGAGAAAAAGAGACTAGCGCTGGGAATCGAACCCAGGTCCTCGGCATTCCGTGCCGCATGCTATACCGCTACACCACCACTGGACAGGAATACAGATATGAATTTCTCTTAGTCACTTAAGCAGCGACAGTAAAAAAAATACAAAAAGAAACAAAAAAACCAATCTATAGCTTCCAGAGGCGTGTATACGAAAAACAGGATCGGTATGAAGCCGTGGTGGCCCAGTGGTTTGACTTATCGCCTCTCAAGCAGAGGGTCGTGGGTTCAAACCCCGGCTCGCACCTCTGAGTTTTTCGAAATTCATGTGCGGAATTACATTTGAAATTTACCACCAGCTTTGCGGTGAAGGAAAACATCGTGAGGAACCCTGCACAGACCTGCGAAGCAATTCAATGGTGCGTGTGAAATTCCCAATCCGCACTGGGCCCGCGTGGGAACTATGGCCCAAGCCCTCTTGTTCTGAGAGGAGGCCTGTGCCCAGCAGTGGGACGTATATAGGCTGGGATGATGATTACCCGGGCCGGGAAAGAGTGTCACCCCGTACTTCTTCTCTTGCCGTCCCGCTGACGCCAATTTTATTTAACAGTGAACGGGACGGGTACCAAAGAAGCTTTGATTTTCTAATTTCGCAGCAGCCCTACCGACCTCGGGCTCCGGCAGCGCGGTCAGCAGGCCGCTGTAGTCGTGCGCGCGCTGCAGGCCGGCGTGCGGCAGCGCCAGCGCGGCGAGGCAGTGCCGCAGCGTGGCGAGCGTGGCGCCCGCGAGCAGCGCGTCGCCGTCGGCGCACTGCCATCGCCAAACCACGCCCGCGGACATCATCTCGCCGATGCCGTTGAAGATGTACTGCGGATAAGATCACCAAAGTTATGACAGACATGCAGCCTGTGGCTTGCGGCTTCTCAGCCGCTGCAAGCACACTACAGCGGTGTTGGCAGCGACCTGAAGCACTATATCTAGGTGCATCAGCGTATTTTGAGCAGCGGCGTTGTCGACTCTTTACTATGACTTTATGTCATTCTTCTTCAGCTACCCACACGCCAATTATGTTTGAGTATATGTTTAAAATAGTTTCGCCGGAAGACCAGCGCTAACTCCATCCGAGGAGTCAGCATTTGCTGAGGCGGCACCATTTCAGGCACACAACATAGTTTTACCTTGTATCTCACCCTTTTTCTTTTTGTATTTTGATATTAATATTTGTGTCTCGAATAAATTTATTTCATTTCATTTAAATTAAAGCTTGTTAAAGCAAGAGATGAGAGCTACTCCGTAAAGCTAGCGCTAAACATCCCTACGAAACCCCGTGGTAGAGGAAGACCGCCGTTTACATTGTGGACTAATGTTGAGAGGGACCTGAAAGCTCTGAATATCTCACCAATGACAACCCAGGATAGAGCGTCCTGGCGCCGTCGTACAAGGCCCCACCCCCAATTGAAATGGGAGGAGGGCAGGAAGAAGAAGAAGATTTAAATTAAAGCTTGAAAAAGGGCGTTTTCAAAAAAAGTTGTTGAAATGACTTTTTTGTTAGATGTGGATGAAATTTGGTATTCCTAATCAGAATCAGGAGTACTTTCGATTGCAATAGGAAAAAAAAGTGTCCCAGGTTTTTCATATAATTTTGTGTTATCCATTACACTACCGCCACAGACACGCGTATGAAAACGGTAACGTAATGGAATAAAAAATATTGAGACACTTTTTTTTCTCCTATTATAATCGAAAGTGCTCCTGATTCTAAGTAGGAATACCAAATTTCATCCACATCTAAAAAAAAGTCATTTCAACAACTTTTTTTGAAATCGCCCAAAAACCAGAAGTAGTCTCACCGCTCTCCTGTTGGGCGCCATGCACGCCTGCGCGTGTTCGTGGAAGGCGAGCAGCGCGTGCGCGAGGCGGCCCGCGCCCCCCGCCTCCTCCTCCTCCCCGCCCGCCGCCGCCGGCTGGCCCAGGAAGTGGAAGCACTGGATACGCATCTGAAATATAATGACAATTAATAAGGTTAAAGTAGATTGTACAACGAGAGCATTAAACGAGCTATTTTACCCGAAGCGTTCATATAGCCGCCCGAGCTGGTATGGCGAGGGTGGATAGACACGTCGAGGAGAAAATGGGTTTAATGTTCGAGTTTTACACTCTGCTTTTCACTTCAATGGCGCGGAAATGAAATAGCAACAGTGGAAACAATTGTTCACTTACAATTTACATTTTATTTTTCATGCATTACTGTATAAATATATATTTTTAGTTTTATTGATTTATTTTGATTGATTTGATTCATTTTTATTTTTATATAAATTAAAAATTATGAAAAAATAAAATATAAACTTCTTTGTTTGTGGCTGTTGACACCTGATTAACTTGGTTTTAGACGAAGATTTAATTTTATGCACTAGTGCATAAAAAGTCATTTTATGTCGCCTAGATTCAGCATAAACACTAACTTTACGAGCATGAGAAGTGAAAAAACATTTATAATACTTCTTTTTACCCCGTTAAAGTTTCCCACTGCTGAGCAAAGACTTTCTCCTTTTCCGCCATTCGTCATTTCTACTGAATCTGATCGCAGGAAGTGTTAAATTAAATTTTCAAACTTGACTCACGCACACTAACAAGGCAAGATAAATAAATTCAGACCCCAATCTAAGGAAAGACACGCGTTTTGGGGGACTGAGTTGGTGTCCTATAATACCGCCGATCTAGATGTAAAAGAGCTATTATGAGCCCACTTGTCGGGTGTCGGATTCGTTTCATACGACACGAAATGGGTCTCGGGCAAATGTGAACAGCTTTTGCAGGTGGTAGGACCTTGTGCAAGGTCCGCCCGGATTGCTACCACCATCTTGCTCGCTAATCCTGCCGTGAACCAGCAGTGTATGCACTGTTGTGTTTCGGCGTGGAGACTAAAACAGCCGGTGAAATTACTGGCACTTGAGGTATCCCATCTTAGGCCTCTAGGTTGGCAACGCATCTGCAATACCCCTGGTGTTTCAGATGTTTATGGGTGGTGGTGATCTCTTACCATCAGGAGACCCACTTGCTCGTTTGCCATCCAGTCAAATAAAAATAAAAAAAATCATAAAAATAAATGTTCTGCCACTGGAACATCCGATTAAAATCTGGGACCGACATCCGACAACTGAGAACCAGCTCTTAAGAGAACAAGTTGGGCAATTACACGGGTGTTAAAAATTACCTACACAAATTTACACTGCGACTTTTTTTTTTTTTTTTTTTTTTTTTTTTTTTTTTATGTTATAGAGGCCAGACAAACGAACTAGTGGGTCACCTGATGTTAAGTGATCACCACTGTCCATAGACACCCGCAACGCTTTAAGCGATGCCAGTGCGTTGTCGGCCCTAAAATCGGACTTAAAAGTAAACTGACTTTGCAGTCAAATATTGGCGACGACCAGATGGCCTAGCGGTTACGGTTAGAGAACTTAACTACTGAGCTTGAGGTCCCGGGTTCGATTCCCGTGTCGGGGCAGATATTTGTATGAAAAATACGAATGTTAGTTCGCGGGTATTGGGTGTTTAATATGTATTTAAGTATGTATCTATCCAGATAATTATATTTATCCGTTGCTTAGTACCCATAACACATGCTTTGCTAAGCTTACCTTGGGACTGGAATGGTTACTTGGGAATTGGTGTGAATTGTTCCGTGATATTTAAATATTTAATTTATTCAAATATTGCAGAAAATTTGCCTCTAATGTAGAATACTTACCTCTAGATGTAAAAACAGCAGACATTTGTGGGATATCTCGTCGAATATCATGGCCGCTGAGGCGATATCTTCGCGCAGCCGGTCCGTCAGCTTCACCGACCCGCCGGGGGACGGCGCCGTGAGAATGGACGGCAACGTCCGGATGTTCGTGGCCAACCAGTCCTGAGTAAATTTCAATGATAGAGAATAAAATACATGTCACTCACGTATTATTTGTCCAAATATGCCCGGTGCTGTGACCAGAGGCTGTATTGTATAACGCGCCGACGATCGCGATTATCACTAGTTTGATTGATTTTTATAGTTTTATATAAATTAAAAATTATATGAAGAAACTTTTTTGTTTGTGGCTGTTGACACCTGATTACCTTGGTCTTAGACGAAGATTTAACTTTATGCACTAGTGCATAAAATAGTAGACTACCCACGGTGTTCATATAGCGTGGATAGACACGTCAAGGGACAAATGGGTTCAATGCTTGAGTTTTACACACTGTTTTTCACTTAGATTGTGAGGAAATGAAATAGCAACAATGTAGACAATTGTTCACTCTCCATGTACCTTTTATTTTTCACGCATTATTATATAGTTATATTTTTTTAGTTTTATTGATTTATCTTGATTTGACTGATTTTGAGTTTTATATAAATTAAAAAATATTAAAAAAATTGTCTAGAATTTTTTTTGTTTGTGGCTGTTGACACCTGATTACCTTAGTCTTAGACGAAGATTTTACTTTATGTACTAGAGCATAAAAAGCCATTTTATGTCGCGTAGATCCAGCATAAACACGAACTTTACGAGCATGAGAAGTGAAAAAGCACTATCCAAATTGGCACGTAAATGACAGAGTTCCAAGGCAACACATCAAAGAAACACAAACGAATTTAGAACTTCCTCTTTCCTTGAAGCCGGTTAAAAACAATGAACTAACCATGGACTCGCAAAGCAGCGCCAAGTCGCCGAGGGCGTTGATGTCACCTACGATCTCGCGCCGCGACACCGCGCCGTCTCCCAGGCTTGAGCCCAGGATCTCTGCCTCACGCTCGTATGCTTGCTTGAGCTCCTGAAAACAAATACATGATGTTTTCTTAGCTATGAGAGCGGTGCCAGCTTCTTGTGACGCGTGGCGAAGACATTATAATTTTTAAGACTGCATTATTCTACTGATAGGAATAGGTTTGATGTCAAAATAGGAGTGCTTGGGTACTTCAATTTGTTCTTGGTCACTATATCATCATCAGCCAGGTACAGGAATAGAGGGCGGCGGAGAAAACACACTTTCACCAACCTGTTCAATCTTCTATCCGCTAGTTGGAAAGCAACTGCAAGACTTCATCAACGAGCCATCACGATCTGGCTCCACCGTAGCCTTCTAGTTGGGCAGCGATTGCAGGAACCGCACAATGTTATCATCAGCGAGCCATTTAGCAGCCCTGGCGGGCGCGGGCCTGCGTTACGACCGAAGAGAGAGCGAAAGAAACACACTAACCTGTTCGTTCTTCTCCCCACTATCTGGCTCCACCGTAGCCTTCCAGTTGGGCAGCGATTGCAGGAACCGCACAATGTCGTCATCAGCGAGCCATTTGGCAGCCCTGGCGGGCGCGGGCGGCGCGGTGCGCGCGTGGTGCGCGCGCGCCTGCGTGGCGAGCGCGGCCAGCGCGGCCGACAGCGCGCGCAGCGCGTGGTGCGCGCCGCACGCGCCGCAGCGACGGACCGCGCGCGCGCAGTTGGACACCGCCGCCCAGCCGCCTTGGCAGCACGAGAAGATTACGCGGTGTCTGTGCCATCAATATACAATATTTATTTATTTATCACCCGGGAACCAATAGCTATAAAATATAGAATAAGTTTATTTTATGTCAACAATAAAGTCAATTATAAAGTAAAGCCCGCAGATGGTAGGACCTTGTGCAAGGTCCGCCCGGATTGCTACCAGCATCTTGCTCGCTAATCCTGCCGTAAAGCAGCAGTGCTTGCACTTTGTGTTTCAGCGTAGAGAGTAAGATAGCCGGTGAAATTACTGGCGCTTGAGGTATCCCATCTTAGGCCTCTAGGTTGGCAACGCATTTGCAATACTCCTGGTGTTGCAGATTTTTATGGGCGGTGGTGATCTCTTACCATCAGGAGACCCACTTGCTCGTTTGCCATCCAGTCGAATTGAAAAAGAAAGCAGAAAGATATACGATCGATTGATCTAAAGAAATTCGATCTCAACAATTCATTTTGTTAATGAATAAATTCTATTATTATTTAATTTACACGTTAGGTATGACTACATCATTGTCAGTCATTGAACGCCAAGGACTCAAAGGTGCAAGAGACATGGAATAAGTGGTGGTGGTGGGGCCTGAGGCGGAAAGCAGAATGAGCCCCCCCCCCCCTGTCTTAAAATGATGTAAGAATTAAGCGTATTTTAGCCTTGTCCAGGACTTGATCGAGAGAACTTATTGATATTTGGAGGCCCCTTGGGATTGGGTCACTCCTTCCGCCACTGCGTAGAAAAAAAAGCTGAACATCACGTTTTTTTTAGGTTAGAGGTTGTTGGACTGGGTGACACTCTTTCCCGGCCCGGATAACACCGCCATGTAAATACCGGCCCTGTTTCTTGTGTACAAGCCCATAGAAACTGACAGGAGCTTCTATGGGCGTGTACACAAAAAACAGGGTCGGTATTTACATGTCGGTGTTATCCGGGCCGGGAAATAGTGTCACCCTGTTGCACTTACCCTGTGTTATTAGGGTCTGGTGGCGCGCGCTCGCGCCACGCCGCGGGCTTCATAGCCGCTTCGATTGCAGCCCTCGCTTCGCTCGCCAGCCGCTCGCTCTCCCCGGACCGAACGTAGTCCGTGATAAACGCGCGCAGGGAACATTCGCCACCGCTGATAAATAAACAAATTAATGAATTACCAGTGAAAAAAAAATTAATTCATAAATTTCAGATAATGAACTGAATTTCAGATTGTACAACAAGGGCATAAAACGAGCCATTTTACGCGAGGCGTTCATATAGCCACCCGAGCCGGTACGGCGAGGGAGGATAGACACGTCGAGGGGAAAATGGGTTTAATGCTCGAGTTTTACACTCTGCTTTTTACTTCGATGGCGAGGAAATGAAATAGCAACAGTGGAAACAATGATGTATGTATCTTTTATTTTTCATGCGTTATTATAACAATTCAATTATTTTAATTTTACTGATTTTTTATGATTGATTTGATTGATTTTTAGTTTTATGTAAATTAAAAAATATTTAAAAAATATAAAGCAACTTTTTTGTTTGTGGCTGTTGACACCTGATTATTACCTCGGTCTTGAGTTCGTATTAGACGAAGATTTTATTTTATGCACTAAAGCATAAAAAGTCATTTTATGTCGCCTAGATACAGCATAAAAACGAACTTTACGAGCATGAGAAGTGAAAAATAATTTGTATTTACGAACGGGCACGTATTTGAATATCGAAATTTTAAATATCTAAGGTCAAAACGTCGACGGTCAAAATATCGAAAATCAGAATGTCGAACGATTATAAGGTCGAAATTCAAAATGTCGAAAGTATAAATTATCGAACGGTACAATTATCGAATGCTAAAATTTCGAAAATTCTAATATCGATGGATAAAATATCGAAAATTGAAATTTCGAACGATTCTAAGGTCGAAATTCTAAATGTCGAATGTCTATAATACCGAAGGGTACAATAGTCGATTACTGATATGAAATTTAACTTTGGCACTCGCCGGCCGCTGCCGCGGCACGCTCGCTTCGCTCGATCGGCTCGCGCTTGTTTTGGCCACAGTTGAACCTAACACGCTCCTCCTCGCTACGCTCGTCGTCGCACCTAACCTTTACGATTGAATTAATCAGACTTCAGTTTTAAACTGTAGGTACTAAGCAATCTAATCTAAAAATTAGGTGCGACGACGAGCGCAGCGAGGAGGAGCGGTTAGGTTCAACCGTGACCAAAACAAGCACGAGCCGAGCGAGCGAAGCGAGTGCCAGAATAGAGTTCTATGCATTTTTCTTGATATTAAGATACTTCGCTAATTCAATTTTCGATATTTTAATATTTGGTTTTTTGACGGTTGATATTTTGTGTTTCGATATTAACATATATCGATCATTCGGGTATAGATATTTTGAACTTTCGATATTTTAGCCGTTCGATATTTCGGTTTTAGGAATTCCAGACTTCGATATAATCATAGTAGATATTTAGATCATTCGATATTTTGATTTTCGATATTTTGACCGTCGACATTTTAACTTAAGATATTTTAAATTTCGATATTCAAATACGTGCCCTTACGAACTGGTAAACAAGGAGATTGTAATGTGTAATACTTATCTCCAAACCTCCATGCTGGCATAATGGTGCTGGCCAGTGTTGGCTGAATGTGCCAAAGCCAAAGACCGCGAGAACATTAAAAAAAAACAAAAGACGGTTTGGCGCGATAAATTTCCTTCCGCTCTGTTACAAATTGCGTATACATTTATAACGGTTTTTCTTTATTTCCTCGCATTTGTAAAAAAGTAATGTTCAAATCGAGTGTAAAATGATCAATTACACCCGCGAACTATAAGCAGCCTCGTTCGCTTTGGTCGCTCGTGTGCCTAAATATCTTGGGTGTAATTGATCACTTACAACCCTTGTTTATCAATCTACTATATGGGCCAATCAACTTTTTTACCGACACTAATCTGTCCGCGACATTTTTTATTTACATTTTGTAAGTAAAAATGTTTTTTTTGTAATTTAATAGATGGTGTACATGAATACATGCCATCTTACGTAAGTTCAACCTATTAAACCGTGAAATATGTTGTTGGAAGTACGATTTTTTGGTAACGCAAGAAACGCCAAAAGTGTCGGTAAAATAGTTGATTGGCCCACATATATTGTTAGGGTGCACTCACACGACGGGTTCGATGTCTGCGGTGAGCGCGTGCAGCGTCGGCAGCAGCGCGTGCAGGTGCGCGGGGTCGGGCCGGCACACCAGCGGGTAGCGGCGGCTCGCCAGCGCCGCGCTCGCCACCGGTGCCGCTGACCAAGTGCCGTTTAAAGAATACATACTAACCCCCTTATTCATAAAATTTAACAAGCCTATGTTAACTAACAAATGCTTTGTCCCTTTCTAACAAATACAAATGTCGAAGTGACAGATAAGGACAAACGAATTTTAGCGGCATTTTAACTAAAGTAGGTTTGATTGTCGTTTATGAATAAGGGGGTAATATTATAAGTGCGAAAGTGTGTTTTTGTTTGTCCGTCTTTCACGCCGTAACGGAGCGACGGATCGCCGTGATTTTTGGCATAGAGATAGTTTATGGGCCCGAGAGTGACATAGGTTACTTTTTATCCCGGAAAAATTCAGTTCCCAAGGGAATAGCGCGCGATAACCGAATACCACGCGGGCGGAGCCGCGGGCAAAAGCTAGTTCCTTTTATATTTTTAGGGTTCCGTACCCAAAGGGTACCGGCGGAACCCTATTATTGAGACTCCACTGTCTGTCTGTCCGTCTGTCACAGACTCAAGAGTCGTAATAATAACACTTAAAAATTTTAACAGATTATGTATTACTGTGGCCGCTATAACCACAAATACTAAAAACTGAATAAAATAGATATAAGTGGGGCTCCCATACGACAAACGTGATTTTTTTGCCGTTTTTTTGCTAATGCCTAATGTTGTGTATTCCATTGTAAAGGTTGCCTGGAAGAGATCGCTCTGAAGCGATAAGGCCGCCTATTGCTTACCTCAGAAAGTCTCTGTGTATATACCTGTTTTCTGTAATTTTTTGCTATATGTTGGTGTGCAATAAAGAGTTATTGTATTGTATTGTTGTATCGATAATAGTACGGAACTTTTCGTGCCCGAGTCCGTCTCGCACTTCGCCGGTTTTTTTATTCGTGCTCTACCAGTTTTAGGCTGCGTTTCCACTAATTCAGCGGAACTCGTGTTCATGTCGAATTCCTCGCACATCTCTAGTGGAAACGCAGTCTTAATGCTGGGTAAACACTTGTATCATCGCGAGGCTTATAACCCTCCCCCCGTAGCTGCGGCCACGAGGTGCACGTGAGAATTTTTCAAATTTTTGTACGGAAAAGGACACATTTATAGCCCAGCATATTTTTGTGGATTAATGTACATAAAAAACACTCTAGCACAATAAATGAGAAAATATGAATTGTAGGTATTTATTGGAATTGGTGAATTGATTCGAGTTTCGGTTTCAACGAACAGGAATGATCGATCAAGCAAGTCAAGGCAAAGAATTAGGACTGGTTTGGTTACACTTGACAACTTTTTTAAAATTTCAAGGGGGCTGCTGCTCCCTCCTGGCCACGCCCTTGGATTCCGTGAGTATAACCCCAAGAGACATACCGGTCAGCTTGAACAGCTTGTCACGTCGTCGCTGCGGCCGTTTCTTGGCAAAATAATCTGCTATCCTCAACTCCGTAGTGGTGTCCGGAGCGCCCACCGCCCGCGCCGCCGCTAGAGTCACGCTCTCGATTTGCAAGTAGTCCGTCAGTAGCAGTTGTAGCTGGAAAGACAACGTTTTGAGGGGGACTGTTATGATAGCTTTGATAGGACAGGATAGTACAAAATACGCCAAAAAATCTAATTCTTTAAAGATAAGAAAGACGAAGCGTTGGCACACATATCTTTCGTACCATATTTCGGATTTTTATCGCGCAAAGAAACTCAGACTATAGTTCCATAGCTCGTTGCGTAAGCCCAAACATATTGTAATTGATTTGTTCAATTAAAAATCAGACTTAAAATTACAACCATCAAACACCAGTAAAAAAAACCATTTAATTCATCAAAACTCAGGAAATATTTCACATTCCAAGGTAAGCGTTGTATGAAGTTATGTTGCTCTCTATCACAGATACTCACGCTAACAGAACTAAGTAGTCTAAACAAGCTTGTAACCTCTCTACAATGAAAATCCTCCATGAGTTAATACTTACAACTTGTTGCACAGCGCTCCAATAATGCATCTCAGTGTGAAGGCATGAGTCAGATATGTGATGTTTTTGTAGCGCAGCGCGCCACAGTTGCAAGAGTCTGTGAATAAACAGTCAATAGGTATAGAATCAAACTTGTTATTATTTGTTGTTTTATTGCCAGTGTTATGTATACACATTACGTGAACAAGTGACAGACAGACGGACGGGTAGCAGGCTTACTGATCTATAATCTACTAAAAATCTTATATGAGAGATCGAATATAGCTTAGGATTTAGGGCTTTTAGGGTTTAGCGTTAGGGATTTATAATGTTATGATTATAGATTCTTGTAATTTGAAATGAACGTTTTTTTTTAAAAGCAAATTGAATGGCAAAGCACGTGGCATATAAAGCTTTGTATTAATGGTAAACATTTGTTGACGACATTGTTGAACCAACGTGTTGTCCTGAGTTTTCGCTCACTAAGCGACAACACGGCAACATCAAGCAACTAAGCAGCACGTCGATTCAACAACATTTCTCAACAAATGTTAACCATGCGGGGCTTTAGGGTAAACACTGACCTCTTGTTACGGCTAGCACAGGCCCGGAACTGTTCCCCGAGCGCGGCGACCAGCCGTAACGGCCGCGCCGCGTCGCCGGCGTCGTCCTGTTCCGGCAGGTCGTCCGGCGGCGGCTCCGTGTCCGGTTCCACGTCGCCGTCCTCTATGATGCGACGCGATACCGTGTCAATCACGTTTAGGAGTTCGTCTTGGATTTGAACTTTGAATTTCTGCAGAAAGAAAGAAAGTTTGGTGCGTTGCGTTGTACAGATCTTCATTATACAGGTTGTCCGGAATATTAATGAAATAATAACAATTACATTGGAAT
This sequence comes from Choristoneura rosaceana, assembly GCA_037349165.1. NCBI lineage: Eukaryota > Metazoa > Arthropoda > Insecta > Lepidoptera > Tortricidae > Choristoneura > Choristoneura rosaceana. The sequence goes on from JAZBNJ010000019.1 coordinate 11,469,279, forward strand.
TGTATTACAGTGGAATTATAGGAAGAGTTTGAACCCCGAATGTCCTCGTTTGTTATATATAGATATTTTAATTATATCAGTTGACTAAACATTAAGCTGTGTCTCCACTAGATACGTGCCAGGATGTGTTGCGAGGAATGTGTTTGTCATGACATGAACCAATAGAAACGCTTCATTTACCTATCCTCGCTCATCGTAGCTCTAGTCACAGAGAACATAATATCTCTAGTCTAGTGGAAACATCTACGCCCAAATATGCTGTAAACCCACCTCAGTGGCTTCCTTCAGCTGGTCTAGAACACCCAGCGCTTCCAAAGATATCATGACAGTGGTCTCAAACGTCTTGTCTTCTTCGCTGAGCGAGGCTTCGAACTCCGGAGTGATGTCCTGGAGGTAAGCGTCCGTTACCTCCTCGGTCTTCGTCAGCTCTGTAAATGATGACGTTATTTTACTTTTTTTATAAAATTACTCATACTTGGTGTTTTGAACACTGGAATTATATAAGAAACCGGTGGAGACCTCGGCAAACGTAGTGAAGTACCTAGCCAGGTGGAATCACGACCTGCGAAAGGCTGTTGGTAAAAGCTGGATGTGTCGAGCCATCTAATTTTATAGGCTGATGACATACTCAGTTTCAGTTTGTTTGAAATTGTATTTATTTTAAGATATTGCTGCGTCCTACCCGTCATGACATACGGTGCCGAAACATGGACGCTCACGGTAGGGCTGGTCCACAAATTTAAAGTTGCTCGACGTGCTATGGAAAGGGCTATGCTCGGAGTTTCTCTGAAAGATCGAATTCGTAACGAAGTGATCCGACAGAGAACCAAAGTTATCGACATAGCCCACCGCATTAGCACGCTGAAGTGGCAATGGGCCGGCCATATAACCCGAAGAACCTATAACCGTTGGGGTAGACGAGTTCTTGAGTGGAGACCACGGATCGGCAAACGTAGCGTAGGACGTCCTCAGACTCGGTGGAGCGATGATCTTCGTAAGGTGGCTGGCAAGAGCTGGATGAGAGTGGCCGAGGATCGTGCTGTGGCGTGACATGGGAGAGGCCTATGTCCAGCAGTGGATGAACATAGGCTGATGATGATGATGATGATGATTGGGTGTACAGAAGCGTTGAACGTGGGTGTACTGTACATTACACGATGTTACACCAAACACTATGACAGAAGATAAGGAAAGTGCGTTAGAAGTCTTCGGCAATGGAAATGTACCAGCGAGCAGCAGTGCGGTGCGGCGACGGGCGGAGACGCGGCGCGACAGAGGCGCTGTCTCGCCGTACACCGCTGCGCTCAGACGCCGTAGAATCACGTCTACCAGTTCGCGTTTCTTGCCCTGTGACAAAGCACAGAATAGAAACATTAGACTCATAAGAATATAAGGTTGATTTTCTCCTTTGCCGATGTTTGTGTCCATCTTTACAAGCTTTTATTTTGCATGTGGTTTGATTGCAGGTATAAAGTTGTAGTATTAAAATAGTAAAATTTACAAACCATTTTTCAACCACTTTCTGATACCTGACTTAACCTCGTATACTAAATTTTGTGAAATTGGAATGTCTACTTAGGATGTGTAAGTAAAATAATTATTCGAATTTCTTAAAATTTCTTGTACTTATATACGTTTCAATTAAAGATCTATCGATGTGTAGTTTGATGGCAATAGAATGATCTAGTAGCAATATTTTCATGATTCAGGCTCAACTCTGGAGGATGCAATTTTTCAACAGTTATTCGCATCAACTTGAAACTTGGTATTGTTTGTTGTTTGGCTTGCTATAGCATAATGCTGAGTGGGGACCTGTTTAGCGTCATGTATATTTTGTTTGTATTTGTTCTATGTTTGTTTACAGCATTAAATAGATGTGTTTTCTTTCTTTCGTTTTTTCTTTCTTTAATGCTTGAAACTTGATGGATACAGACCGCAAGGCTACAGGCGAGTGGCCACTTCCAAAGGGAGTATAATACCATACCTCTAGATGTAAGCGGGTGGTGTTGAGCGCGTGCACGTGCGACAGCGTGGAGCTGGCGGTGTCGGTGGCGGCGCGCAGCGTGGTCGCGCACGCCAGCACGCGCCCCGCCGCCAGGCACTCGCGGATGTCGCGCTCCGACACCACGACGCGTTCACTGACACAAAACAAAACATTTTTACAAGCTTTTATTTAATTTACCCTGTTCGTTTACTTATTTGTTTCAAATCTTGTAAGTTAAATTTGATTTGATCCACTTCCAGTAGTCCGAAATTTGGTAAACTTATGTAAATCTGGTGACAATACAATAATCTCAAAGTGACATCCTGGTAGTCCGGCCAGAATCGTCTTCACAGGACGGAACTCTTCAATGGCACTCGTTAATGGCATCGACTTCGAATTTGGTATTCAAATGTAGTTTGGGTGGCAATAGGCTAGATGACTAAAAAAACTGTTCAGTCCGTCAGGAGGCTAATTTAAAAATATTGTGCACATATTTTTTCTTTTGTTTGACAAACAAAAAAATGACGAGGATACAGTGCTTAGAAGTTTCGAGTGACGTCACTATATGGTAGGATTTTTACCTTGTAGTGACGTCAGAAGCCCCCACTCCGGAAGTTTGATGATCTATACCTTTGTCGATTTTTTATAAATAGATAAACCAACAAAATACGTGTCCCATATTTTTCCATAATCTAACTGTCGGACTAAATCTATATATATAAAAGGCAAACCTGACTCACTGGGTTATATATCAACGCACAGCCCAAACCGCTGGGCCTAGAAACTTGAAATTTGGTACAGGGGTTCCTTTTATGATGTAAGTGAGCACTAAGAAAGGATTTTTGGAAATTCATCCCCTAAGGGGGTGAAATGGGGGGGTGAAGCTTATATGCAATTTTGTCATTTATGGACTTAGAAGTATGAAAATAGGTGTATAAGTTCTTGATTACAATTAAAAATGATCTGTTTAGGTGAAATGGATAAAATACCCCCCTAAAGGGGTAAAATGGGGGGGTAAAGTTTGTATGGAAATTTTCTCATTTCTGGACTTAGAAGTATGAAAATAGGTATATAAGTTTTCGATTTCAATTAAAAATTATCTGTGTAAGCAAAATGGATCAAATTCCCCCCTAAAAGTTTAAAATGGGGGGTAAATTTTGTATGGATATTTTCTCATTTCTGGAATTAGATCTATGAAAATAAGTATATAGGTACTCGATTACAATCAAAAATTATCTGAGTATATGAAATGGATAAAATTCCCCCCTAATGGGGCAAAATGGGGGGGTAAAGTTTGTATGGAAATTTTCCCATTTCTGGACTTAGTACTGTGAAAATAGGTGTATAATTTCTCGATTACAATTAAATATTATCTGTGTAAGCGAAATGGATAAAATTCCCCCCTAAAAGTGTAAAAAAGGGGGGGTAAATTTTGTATGGAAATTTTCCCATTTCTGGACTTAGAACTATGAAAATAGGTGTTTAAGTTCTCGATTACGATTAAAAATTATCTGTCCAGATGAAATGGATAAAATTCCCCACCTAAAGGGATAAAATGGAGGGTAAAGATTATATGGAAATTTTCTCATTTCTGGACTTAGAAGTATGAAAATAGGTATACAAGTTTTCGATTACAATTTAAAATTATCTGTGTAGGTGAAATAGATAAAATTATCCCCTAAAGGTATAAAATGGGGGGTAAAGATTATATGGCAATTGTCTCATTTCTGGATTTAGATATATGAAAAATATAGGTATACAAGTTTTCGATTACAATTAAAAACTATCTATGTAGGTGAAATGGATAAAATTACCCCTAAAAGGGTAAAATGGGGGGTGAATTTTGTATTGAAATTTTCTGATTACTGGACTTAGCAGTATGAAATTGCTATTAGGTAAGTATACTTATACCTATTGGTATTAAGGTTCCTGATAACAAATAAAAATGATCCCCGTAGGCAAAGATAAAGAAAGAAGAAGTAGCTTTAGACTTATTAGGGGGGAGTTTTTATGAGACTTTCTTATTTCTACACTAAAAATATGGCTGGTCACCATTTAAAATGATCCGTATGGTGTTGACGACTTCAATAAGGGAGGGGGTTTTTTATACAATATGGAGGTTAATTAAATAAAACATATAGCCTGATAACTAAAGTACACGCGGACGAAGTCGCGGGCAAAAGCTAGTAGAATTATATATTTTTAACCCAGTCGTCGTCCCTATACAAGCATTGTCAGCAAAAAGTACAGTCAACAAAAAAAAGCTTGTATTAAAAATAAATTTTTTAACAAAAACATTTAATTTATTTCTGTGGCTTCCCATGACGCTGATGTCGTGAAGTCACATTTGGTGTACTTAAGCCTCATAGCTGGACATCTGGAATAAAACATAGGCTACTTTTTATTCCGATATTCTCACGTGATAGGGATAAAAGCTTGTAATAACAACCGCTGGGCTTAGTCATACAATTTAACATGATTCTTATTAATGTAACATTAATGAAAACCACGATACTTATTCAAATTTTAAAAATCCCGAAATTTCAATTCAGCTGCTGGATCTAATGATTTACGTGTGTGAAGCCGCGTGTAAACGCTAGTTATTTAATAGTTCAATGATTTCGCACATTACAAGATGAGTGGTTGAAAGAACTATAGAAACGTACTACAGTAACAGTAAGGGGTTGTTTCACCATCCATTGATTAGTGTTAACTGACGTTTAAACGTGATGCCATCTCCGTCTATTCTAACAAAACAAATAGAGACGGCATCACATTTAACCGTCAGTTAACAGTTTAACACTAGGTAATCAATGGATGGTGAAACTGCCCCTAAGACTCACATGTCAGTAAGCATGTTGAGCGCGTGGTGGTGCGCGCGCGCGTCCCGCCACAGCCGGCGCAGCTCGTCGCGGCGCACGCGCAGCAACCCGCGGCACGCCGCCAGCCGCCCCGCCGCCGCCTCCGTGCGCGTGCCCCACTCCGACAGCGCGTCACCCACTTTGCTAAACTTCTACAATATGATAGATGGGTAAAATCATTGGTACTAACTGGAACAGCACTACTTATGACAGGGATGGCGAACCAGTGGCACACTGCGACACAATATTTTGGGCACGTCACTGATAACAAAATTTATTATGCACCAGGAAATTATGCACTAGACACATTTAATTGTTTGAAGAACCTGGCTCATGCTATTTGAACTATTATTATTTTCCCAATAATCACAAATTAGACATTATTTGTTGGAACATCTATGACCTCATTAAACATTTCTTTAGAATAATTGCATGTTGATATGTAAAGGTTCGCCATCCCTGACCTATGACAAGAGTTGTGTAAGAATATAGAAGAGCATTCACTCAAGGGGAGGCCCAATTCTAAGAAGAAAAAGAAACTATAACTAACAGGCTTAATGGAAATAAACAGGCTTTTTTTTATTTTTAGGGTTCTCACATCTATCAATATGGAATTAAAATAAATTTATAAAAAAACTGAAAATCAATGCAATAAGAGCAAAAAGTAGCAGTTGTCTGAAAAGAGTCAAGTTAAACCAATTGACATCTTTTTGTTGCTGGCATTAATTTTTATAAAACTGAACCATAATATTTTTAGTTTTCATAAAATTTTTATTGCAGTTCTTTTTTTACCATACATCCATTTTAATTTTTCTCCAATTATTTTTTTTTAAATTAATTAATTGATTTCTATGGTCCTTTAGTGCACACTTAAAAGTGTATTGTGTAATGCTTATTATATGTGACATTTAAACATTGAAGTTCGATGAGATGGTGATAGCAGTGGCAGACTAACAGTAGGGCGGAAGGGGTGGCCTGGTTCAGGCCTCTTATCCTGGGGGCCCTTGCAATGTCCGCAAGTTCTTTTGATAAAGTCCTGATTTCTCAACAAAGCTGAAAATGTGTTTACTACAAAGAACATACTTGCATAACTTCCATGATTTCTTGGGCATGAGCAGCAACTAATTCGTCCAGTCGCGCATCACTCTTCTTGTACTCTTTCTCCAATTTAGCCCGCTCTTTCTCCCGCTGTTCGTTTGTCTCACTCGCCGATAAGGTACGAATAACCGACATAAGAAGCCCGCTCTGTAAGGAAAAAATTAGATAAAATAGATTGAGATTTTGTAGAAAAGTACAAATTAAATTATGTACAAAAAAACTTAGTTACAGTCTCTTTCCCTTGTTTCACCCCTCTCGGAGGTTTTGTTGGTGGAGGTGACGACATTATTTCTAAAGTTTTGTTGCTATGAACATCAAATTTAATTTATTTTCTTTTCTCTCCGCCCCACAATAAAAATAGTTGGACTCGGATGACGTTTACGATGTGTGTTTTTCTGTCACAACACATCAAATGTCAAAATTCAAAGTGAAAGCTACCACGGATTGAGCGCAACCAAGCTATAATTTAAACCGCTTAAAATTATTGTTTGTTTTGAAATGTAACTAGCAACACTGATTATAAACTGTCAGTTTCCCAACTTGAAAATTTACCGTTTCCAGAAAAAGGCGGGAACCTTCGAGAGTGAAAGGCGCGAATTTCCAAAAAAATATTTGTAATTATTAATAATTCTGTATATATTGTTTATTTTTAGGTGTAAATATCTGTACATACTTACGGATAAGTGTGTAAATATTACATAAGCTAAAATGGGACGGGAGAAATATAAAAAACGAAAAAAAAAAGAAGGCGCTGAAGATAGAGGGTCCTCTGCAGAGGACTCCGATTATGAAAACGAGGCAGATAAGTACAGGCCATATAAGGTAACAAATTACTCTCGTAAATACCCAGAAAATTCACAGCGGCGAGACTTCGTGGTGTTCCTCTCACACCAATGCGCCGATAAGCCGTTTTCAGACGGGGATAAAGTAAACCTGTCTCAGGCCATTAGAAAATACGCCATATCGGGGGTGCTACATCTGAGGCCAATGAATAAGTACAAAGTGGCCATAACTTTCGATTTGTCAAACAATGCCAACACGTTTTTAGGTCATAACAAATTCCTAGACGAATTGGGGCTTAACGCCTCAATCCCCGCAGCAGACACAGAAGTAACTGGAGTTGTAAAATCTGTCCCAGTCGGCTTATCGAACAAAAATATATTCTCAATGATCGGCAGCTCACGAAACGTCATCCAGGTGCGGCGATTCACGCGCAGGGTGAGGGCAGATGATGGCGAGGTCGCGTTTATTCCCACGCAGACTGTCGCAGTAACGTTTGCCTCTACCCAGCTGCCTGAGTACGTGTACCTGGACTCATGGAGACACGAGGTGACGCAATATGTCCCTCCAGTTAAACAATGTTTAAAGTGCCAACAGTTCGGACATATTGCTAAATTTTGTAAAAACAATGAGGTTTGTTCCATCTGTTCTGATAATCATAATTATAAGGTCTGTGGCGCCGACAAACAAAACCCTATTTGCGCCAACTGCAAGGGTAATCATGTTGCAATTTCCGCGTCTTGTCCTATAAAAAAAAACAAAATAGAAGAAAGCAAAATCAAATCCCGAACTGCAGCCTATTCCGATCTCTTTAATGAAAAGGCTTTCCCTCAACTAGCCGCTAGGACAGCCGAAACCTATTTAGAAAATATGTTAAAATCCCAATCATTTTTAAATATGATCACGCAAGTGATCGTAAAACTAGTTGCTAATAAAAACGAATCCCCTATAAATACAGAAACAATACGTGCAGCGTTCCAAGGTACGATAAGAGGGAACGCTCAATCTAAAGCATAATGAACGCTCTCAAAATCGTACATTGGAACGCTCAGAGTATACTCCACAATAGGCACGAATTTACAAACTTTTTGTATCAAGAACATATAGATATTGCGATCATTTGCGAAACCTGGTTAAAGCCTCATCTGAGGCTTAAGGTCCCTGGGTTCAACATAGAGCGCAATGATTGTGGTAACAAACATAATGGTGTATGTATTCTGATACATAATAGTATTACATATAACAAAATTAACACATTTTTTGATGACTCTCTTCAAAATATTTGTATACAAATATCTGTTAATAGTAAACAAATTAGTATAGTAAGCTTTTATAGCCCTACAAATTGCAACCCAGTTTTTGAAAAAACAAAATTTGAAAATTTCATTAAATCTGTACCCGAACCCATGATAATCGCAGGAGATTTTAATGCTCATCACACGAACTAAAATGATTTCTTTGCTCACCCGCGACCTTAAGATAGCTAAGTCTATGCAAATTATGCGTGTTCATGCAGTTCCTCCACCTCCACACTGTAAGAACACACACAAATTACACAAACCCATCTATCACCACCACCACAACACACTGACGCGTTTCGAACTCAACCAGAGCTCATCTTCAGAGTGACACAACCGTACACCATGCTACCAGTTGTTAGACTAACAAACCACCACCACTGTTTTAATTTGCCAAACAAAACAAAAAACTACCCGCAAAATATTAATAAATTTTAACTATGCTACAAAACTACCTTGATTTTTTAATTTTTATTTATTTTTAGTCAAGGCATGTTTTACTAACTATCGTTGCTAAAATTAGACCCAAGCCGTAGCAAGGGAGATGACACTAAATTTATTTGCTCATTAATAATAGACCCCATACTATTGTACCTAATTATCTCCATACATTCTAACACGTCGAGACGAAACCCCTTATCACAGTAATGCAACACTTCATACGAATCTGAGTCTGATATTGAATGATTTAATTCTAACAGATGCTTGGCAAAATTAGATCTATCAGGATGTTCGTTCCTATATGCCGATACATGCTCTTTAAACCTAGTATTAAAACTGCGCCCGGTCTGACCTATATATACCTTACTGCAGTCATTACAAGTGAGCTTGTATACACCCGATTTAGTTCCTTTATCCACCTTCTCTTTGTGGTTACAAAGTTTAGAGTACAAAGAGTTGTTAGTTTTAAAGGCTACATTAACATTGTTTGATTTTAAAATGTCATAAATTCTATCAGACAAACGACCAACATATGAAATACTGCACCTATATTTGTTTGTAGACTGAGAAGGCAACCCGGCGTGAAGCATGCTATTTACTATCCGTGCCTGCTCATCACACGTCTTGGGGTTGTTGTTCTTCTTCATCACGTGGTCGTACTGTGTTAGATGTTGTTGATGATAATTTTCTGGTACTTTTAAATGATGGGACGCCCACTACTGTGGGCTCTACGACTTGGCGTCCTAATGCGTTGGATCTAGCCATAGTTTCTCCATCGTTGGCTCCTCTTTGTACTTGGTCAGTCCACGACGATCCTCTGGGTAGTTATCATCTACCTGGAATAATCAATTTGGTTCTAAATAACAATGTAAATAATTTTGTAAATAATAATGTAAGTGGAGTACCACTCACCCCAATTTTAAAATGGTGAATTGGCAATTGTATGCCGAGAAGGTGGAGTGTAAGTTAAATAACTATCAGTTCGACTCCTACGCGCCTCTTGAGGCCTACAATTTGTTCACGAAAATCCTAATGTGTGCTGTCACAGAGTCCATACCGAATCATAAAGGTCCCAGTCCCATGACAAATAGTCCAAATCGTTCTTGCACTAATAGAAAATCTAAGAAAAAATCTAATCTTCCATGGTGGAACGATAAATGTTCCACAGCTGTTCAAAACTCTAAACAGGCGTATATCAATTTTAAACAAAATTGTACTTTAGAAAATTACCTAGAATTTAAGAAACTCCAAGCTAAGAAAAAACTTGTTATTAAAACAGAAAGACAAAATTCTTGGGCTGATCTATGCACTTCTTTTAATCGGTTTACTCCATTGTCAGTAATTTGGCGCTTCATGCGCAAATTCAATAAAACTTATGTTCCTCGGCACTCTAATAGTAATCATGAATGGATTCTAGATTTCTTACAAAAATATACTCCTGATAGTGTGGAAAATGTAGGTAGTTTGTCTCTTGATTCCCCTTCTAGCCCGCACAATGATTATCTCATAAACTTATTTACCCTTGAAGAATTGAAATCTGCAATATATTCACGCAGGGACACTTCGTTTGGTTTAGATGGAATCCCATATATGATGTTCAAGAAACTGCCAGAGAGTTGTCTGATTATTTTATTAAATATTTACAATGCGCTTTGGACAAGAAATGACATACCACCTGAATGGACAACTGATTGCATCATTCCTATATTAAAATCTGACAAACCTAGGTTTAATCCAGACTCTTATCGTCCTATAACATTGACATCATGCGCAGGAAAAGTCTTTGAACAGTTACTTAAGCAGCGTCTTGAATATTATGTAGAACATAATGGATTGCTTTCGAACAATCAGTATGGTTTTCGTAGAGGTCGTTCAGCACGTGAAAGCATATCTTTGCTCCATTTAGATATACTGAAAAGCATCAAAACTAACAACAAACTTATTTCAGTGTTTTTTGATATTACTGGTGCTTTTAACAATGTAAATATTGATATTTTGTGTACAGAACTTTTAAATATATGTATTCCAGTTAAAGTTGTACAGTGGATTCAAAAATTTCTATCTTGTAGAAAAGTGTTTGTGAAGTATGATGGTGGATTGTTTGGTCCACGACTATCTTCCATAGGAGTTTGTCAGGGTGGAATTTTATCCCCTCTGATCTTCATTCTGTATATACGTCGCTTAAATTTGGTAATGGGCCCTAATATAAAAAATTTACAATTTGCCGATGACCTTGTTGTATATTTATCAGGAAATAATTCTAATACAATAATAAATAACTTAAACTTAGCATTAACAAAACTCCATAATTACTTCTCCTATTTAAATCTCGCAGTTAATCCATCTAAGTCTAAAGTTGTCGTTTTTGGTCAAAAATCTGCAGCTACTTTGTCCTCTTTATTGTATAATAATACACCTCTGCCAATAGTCATAGATACTAAGTTTTTGGGTGTCATATTTTGTCACAATTTGTCCTGGAAAAAATATGCTGAACATTTAGAAGTCAAAGCCAATAAAGCTTTTAATATCCTTAAGTCATTGCGTGGTACAAAATGGGGGGCTGACCCCAAAATATTACTTATGCTTTATAAATCTTTAGTTCGCAGTCATTTTGAATATGGGTTTATGTGTTTTGCTTCAGATCATAAAATTATACAGAGTTTAGAAAAAATTCAAAATAAGTGCATGCGTGTTGTGACTGGAGCATTTAAAACCACTCCTATTGTTTCATTACAAGTAGAGTGTAATCTCCCTCCAGTAACAATAAGACTTGCATATTTGAAGGAAAGATTTGTTTTAAAACTACATGCTGAATATGACAACCACCTTCTAAAAGAAATCTTGAATATTAATCTATTGCCTATCCAAAAATCTTTTTATGTTTTGCAGGGCCTATCTGAATTTAGCAGTTTTTTAAATCAAATTAGTATACATAAAAGCAATAACCACTTACCTTGCTTTGATGGGCCTTATGAAAGTAAATTTAGTCCTATAAATGTTGTGATTGATAATGGTCTCTCCAGAAAGGAACAAGTATATGAAAAATTGGCTTCATGGAATGGTTTTAAATTAATTTATACAGATGAATCAAAGAATGAGTCTAGTGTATCTTCAGCTATATATAACTCCGAAAACAAAATGGGTCTTGGTTTCAAAATAGACAAACATGCTAGTATTTTCACAGCTGAGGCATTCGCTATTCTTTGTGCACTGAAGCACATATCAAGGCAAAAAGAGGCATGTAAATGGCTAATTGTCAGTGATAGTATGAGTGTATTAAAAGCTATAAAAAATAATAAAGTAAAATCTAATACAAATTATTTAATTTTTCTAATTAAAGATCTTTGGTCTGAACTTCACTTAAAAAACAAATTTGTTGTCGAATTCATGTGGACTCCTTCACATATAGGTGTATCTGGTAACGAAAATGTAGATTTCTTGGCTCAGTCAATTGCAAATTCTCCTCCATCTATTGACGTTAGTTTTGATGTCCTACTCCCATATACTGATGTTATTCCAATACTGAAACAAAGAATGTATGTTCAGTGGAAGAAACAATGGGATCATGTGGTGCAAGTAGAAAACAAGGGTTCTTGGTATGCTGCCTTAAATGTGAACTTACAATCTGTATCGTGGTTACGTAAAAGTAATATCTATCGTAATATAAGCTTTTACAGCACAATTTGTCGTCTTAGGTTAGGTCATTTTCGTCTCAATCATCATTTGCATCGTATGAAAATTGTAAATGATCCTGGTTGTGAATTGTGTCAGTCAAATGAGGATCAAACAATAGATCATATAATTTATCATTGTTCGTCTTTCGGCATTCAGCGCCTTGTGTTGATGGACGAATTAATCCGCATTTACGGAGAACCACATCTGGTCCCGCTCTCTGTTCAAGAGCTGTTAAAGAATCATTCTACATATGAACCACTGTACAACTTCATTGTATCAACAGTAAAAGAAATATAATTGGTCTCATTATTGTACAAAGTTATAATATTGCTTCATTCTTTGTATATTTCTAATTTTCTATCGTTTCAGTGTAGTATAGTATAGGTTAGGTTAGTTTAAAAAAAAAAACAACTGACAGGCGTCAAATCAGAGCTGTCAGACTATTTCCTTACAGGGATTTTAAAAGGATCTTAAGCAGGTTACATAGAAGTTTTTAATAATTATCTTGTATTCTATGGATTGAATATTTAAACACCGGACTTGACTATAACTGAAGAAGTTTTATTGGATGTGACAACATAGAAAGCAATCACTGAAGAAGTTTAACTGGATAAGACAATAAAAGAAAGAATACTAAAGAAGTTTAATTGGATATGACAACATTGAAAGAAACACTGAAGAAGTTTTATTGGATATGACAACGTTGGGAAAGGAAAATACTGAAGAAGTTTTATTGAATTGACATGGAACTAATATACAGAAACTGAAATAATAATATAAGTATTAACTAATGACGAGGCGATATGGTCCCTGACTTTAGCCTGTCCGAACGGACGAATAAAAAAAATTACCGTTTCCATTCAAAATAATAATAGGCCACAAAAGCAAACAGGTGGTTGAATCATATTCTGGTTGTTTTATTGTTTTGTAAAGTAAAAATTGTAATTTTTTAAATATTTAGTGATTATGGATTACTCTACCATCAGTAACAAAACATCATGCACCGAAATCGCGGACATATCGAACGGGGACCTTACCGAAAAATATTACTCTCTCAAGAAGCAATTCGACAACTTATCCAGTAATTTTGACGCAACAAAACAAGAGCTCCATGAAGCCACAAGGAACTACAATACTGCTTTAGATGTACAAAGGTATTTAACAGCCGAACTAGAGTCTCACCAAGCAGAAGAAGCGCGTAAAAGAACCGAGCTGAATTCTCGTATTACGAAACTGCAAGAGGACATTTCAGCATTGCGCGAAGAGCGTACAGAGCTTGTTGAGGCTCATACGAAGGAGTTAAAACAATTAAATGCGGAAATTCGTCGTTTGAAAGAGGATAATGCTTTTAAAGAGGAAAGGAAATCACCTGAACCTGATACTGGAGAGCTTGATGAAGCTCGGGCAGCTCTGTCAGCGGCCTTGGCTGATGCGGCAGCGGCGAAGGTAAGACAAAGCCGTTTTTAACCTGTACTCTTCTGAAGCTTATCTAGTGAGGGACAACAGGATCTCATCATCATCATCATCAGTTTAGTTAGTTGTAGTTTCTATTACCTCTGAGATATGGAGAGAATCAAATTAATTTCTTTCTTCTAATTCAGGTAGCCCTAGAAGAAACTAAACAAGAAATCCTGTCATGGAGGATGCGTTCTGAGGAGTTGGCATCTGAGATGGGTCAGATGCGGGAGACTGCAGAGGCGCGGCGCGAAGAGGTGCGTGCTGCGGCGGAGCGGGAGGCCGCTGCGCTCGCTGACCTGGCTGAGGCACGGGCTATGCTGCACCAGTGTACTGACTCACAGGGACCAGAACATGGTATGTTCACAACTTGTACTCTATCTTGCTTGGGATAGTTATCATTACCAAGTTGCTGGCTGAAAATCAGGGCTGGGGTGTGAACGCTGCAGCATTATGCTGAGCCAATGTCCGATTCACAACTGCAATGACACATACTTTCCTACATGTTGTCTATTTGTACTTAAGACTATTGTTGTGTCCTGTGTTGTGAATAAATGTTTTTTCTTTCTTTCTTTTAATATAATTAATTTTCTGTGATAATAATATCGACGGTTTCCGGGCTATTTGTTTTAAGCGACATAGGAATATGTTGTCGCTTAAAACAAATAGCCCGGCAACCATCGATATAATGATAATTATCATTATCTACCAGCATCATAGTCATCATATCAGCTGTAAGATGTTTACTGTTGGACATAGGCCTCCCCCATATCTACCTGCATATCTATTATTATGTTTACCTGATTTTATGCACAGTCAAATGCGTTAAGTGCCCACTGTGCTTCATTTTTGTTGTTGTTGAAAATTTCGAATATTCCCTTTTTAGTGCACAATTATGATCCTTTACAATTATGTTTGCTAAATTTCAAGTCTCTGGCTCCTATGATTTTGCTTTGTAATAAACCCCCTTGCAAAAAAATGGGCACCTATGGTTTTTGTATTTTATGCACTATCTCAGCTTCAATGCCTGAAAATCTGAAAAACCATAGGTGCGCTATTTTTTTGCAAGGGGGTTTATAATAATATAGACTTGGGATTGTAACTAAGGATATCAAATCTGAGTGGAAACATATTGTACTACTTAAAAAAAAAAACTTGTACCTCAAAATCAATAACAGTAAGTATAATTTTTTTTTATGACCATTATTTCAAGGGTCAATTTTATTGATGTATTGATTTCAGATAAGTACAATATTTTTTCTATGTAATGACAATCTTATAACTCACTGTCACAGTTTTTGATGTAATTCTGATGTTTATGAATTAATAATGTATATCAAAATATTTTTGTTTAAATTCCAGCTGCTAAAGGCAACTCCATATTTGCAGAGGTTGAAGATAAAAGGCAAGAAATGGCCAAGAATCTCATCCAGATGAAGCAGACCAATGCCAGGGTAAGGAGTTATTTATTTGCCTCTAAAATTCATATAAAAATACCTTTACAAGGGTATACAATACAGTCCAACCATCCAAACCATGTGCTCAAATATTTTAGACAATTTTGCGATATATTATGCAATGTCAAATAGTAGAAGCTTTAGCAGGGGCATATCATCTGCTGTTTACGCTCACGCGCGCAGTCTTGAATAGAAAGAAAACATTGTGGTATGTATTGTTAAATTGTTTTAGCTGCGAAGGGATTTGGCCAACAAGCAGTCAGAAGTGGAAGCACTGCTTCATGAGAAACAAACCGTCTGGGAGCAGCAGGCTGGCGCAGCTGCGCATTACGATAGAGAACTCATAGGTAAACACTTAATGATCTCAGTACTTAGACAACGTAAATACTATTAAGAGTCTATGCTAGCCGACGTGGGTGCACGAGGCGGGCGCACGCCTGTGGGCGCGGGTACAGGTAAAATCCGTTGCACACGTGAAGCAGCAGTGCTTGCATTGTTGTGTTTCGGGGTGGAGAGTAAGGCAGCCGGTGAAATTACTAGCGCTTGTGGTATCCCATCTTAGGCCTCTAGGTTGGCAACGCATCTGCAATACCCATGCTGTTGCAGATGTTTATGGGCGGTGGTGATCTCTTACCATCAGGAGACCTACTAGCTCATTTGCCATCCAGTCGAATAAAAAAAACACCACGCGTGCAGTTAGCGCTGCTTATATTATTTTTAAATAGGCACCACCCACTTCGTGCAAACTGCGTCAGCTAGCATAGGTCCTTACAGTAAGAGAAATTGTATCCATTTCTTAAGCAAAAGTGTTATGAGTAAAATTTGAATAGAATTTTAGTGAGACCTAAAACAAATACGTAAAATATGCTATGGACAGTATTATAGTTACACTAGCTTTTGCCCGCGGCTCCGCCCGCGTGGTATTCAGTTGTGGCGCGCGGATAAAAAGTAGCCTATGCCACTCTCGGGCCCATAAACTATCTCTATGCCAAAAATCACGTCGATCCGTCGCTCCGTTACGGCGTGAAAGACAGACAACCATACAAACACACTTTCGCATTTATAATATTAGTAAGTATGGATTACATTGTGAAGTGAAACGTTTTATCACAGAGAGCTACGAGGAGCGCATATCGCAGCTGGAGGCTCTGAGCGAGCGGCAGCGGCGCGAGCTGGCGCGCTGGTTCAGTAAGCTGCCCGCGCCGGGCTCGCCGGCGCCCGGCTGGCTGCCCGCCGTGCTCGACCACCTCAAGTATGTAGTAGCAAAAGTACTAGCTGAAAAAAGTCATCATGTCAGCCGAAAGACGTCCACTGCTGGACATAGGCCTCCCCCAAGGCTCTCCACTCAGACCGGTCTGCTTTTCGCATCCACCGCGATCCTGCTGAAAAGAGTACACAAACCTATATACTTCCAAACAAAATTACTGTGTTAAGGTGATATCAGACGGTTCATTTTTCATTCATTTTCGCATTTCATTTGGTACCTTTCACTCGAAATGAAAATATCCAACACTGTTGGATCGGTTCATTTTGTGTTCAGACGAGTGAAAGAGTACTGAATGAAAGACGAAAATGAACGAAAAATGAACCGTCTGATCTGACCTTTAGGCCCGCCTTACTGTGAATTACTGTGTTACACCCCGGTGTTCTCTATTTTGAATTAACGATGGAAGAATTCGAAAATGCTGATTTTGTTTTCTTCGTATCATGACAAAAATTCATATTGTATTAAAATTGGAAAAAGATAAATAAGCTTAATATAATTACAATAAGGTTTATTTTGTACTGATGGTTATTCTTTACATAACTTTTTACTGTAACTTCAAAAAGTTTTGCAAGTTGATAACAGAAAAGAACCGCATATCACGATCGCGTGTCATCGTCAAATACCCAAAGTATGCTTCTAAAATCCAAAGGCTTTTTTAATAGCATTTTCTGAAATATTTACATGCATACATACATACGAACATTGCAAGTTAAATAAAAAATCTAATAAATTATTTGTTATTTTGAACATGACAATACTACGTGACTCAGTCATATTAAATATATTGACCCAGATAACTCACGTCTTAAATCGAGTTTAGCCCGAAACATGTCGTGACGTGACGCGAGTTATCCGGGTCAATATATTTAAATTATTTGTTGTTAATTACATTCCAATGACTTAAAACTTTATTCACTGAGATTCACGGCTACCTTGCATCAGTCAGTATGGCTGAGCGCTGCAGGCTCTCTGCCCTCTATCTCAAACACGGTTGGACGTACGACATTTATTTAACACAATATTTATTGTTCCAAATATTATTCTCTATAATATTATAACAATACAAAACAATATTACCATACAATATTGTACTGGAGCTATAGAAACCGAGATAGTCGCGCAAAATCGCTTTTTTGACATTTGACCTTGAATAACTTACGACGCGGACACGAGATTAAATGTGACTTTTAAATAAATAAGAATAAGATAAGAAATCATTTATTGCCACAAAAACATAATAATTAAAAAAATATGTAAACATTTCAAAAAGAAAAAACATACATATTAAACCTAATCAGAAGGCAGTTTTTTGTGGCAAAAGGAGCGGACTCAGCATTTGCTGCGTGTGCAAGCGTAAGCCTGCATTGCGCAGCGCTGATTTTCAGTCCGCCCCCCTCCCCGCACTCCTTACCGCTTCGACAATTAACGAATAGCGGGTAGACTTTTGAGACAGTTAGGACACCAAAATTAACCTGTTGACGAGTTTCCAGCTTATTATCTCTCATTCCGAAGTGAATCTCCTAATATGACTGCATTATTCTTTTCTAGATGCGAATGCGAGCGTCTCCGCGCCGAAGTGCTATCTCTAGGCGCAGCTCAACTCGCCAGCGCCGCTCAAGTGCGGGACCTGCGCCGTAAAATAGCCCTTCTGTCCGCCGGCGGTAACAAACTCAATGCTAACTCCCCTGAAGCAGTCGAAGGAACCAATAAGGAGGAGATTCCCGTGTACAAAACTGTCCAAGCGAAGCGATTGACGCCAGACGAGGTGAAGAAGAAAGTGTCGTTTAATTGAAGAAGTGGTGGTGGTTGTATTACAGCACAGTTTTGGCTTTAAAGCTGCGTTTCCACCAATGTGCGAGGATGTATTGCGAGGAATGTGTTTTTCAGAAACCTATAGAAACACTTTATTTACCTATCCTTGCACAGCACAGCTATAGTGGAAATAGCTGAGCGCCGCGAGGATCCTCACACATCTCTGGTGGAAACGCAGCTTTAATGTGTTTACCTCTTTTGAACTGTCTTGGCTGGTGCTACCTACTTGAAGTATATGTATGCAGGGCAAACATGTTAGCGGTAATGTTAGGAACTAGTACGCAAGAGGATTATGTTGTAAGAAAAGCCTTTGTAATTCATAAGTGTAATAAATAAGACTAAGAAAAATGTATCAATACACATAACACAAAAAATATTGACGTGTTTTCATTACAAATACAATTTTTAAGTTAGGGATTTATTTCGGGAAAATGTCTGGTGGCATTATTTCATCGCGGCCTGTATACATCTCACTGTAGAGCACAAGCCTCCTTACACATTACGATAATGGTGACTTTCCACCGGCGAGGCGAGACGACAATTGAAATTCAATGACCTTCGCAAACGGAGTCGCGAGCAATAGCTAGTAACATTATACATGCTAAAGTGTGGATGTCATACTTGTAATAAACAAGCACAAATTAGAACGAATATTTTCAAGATGAAGAATCGATTTTTTAGCCTTGCGATAGTGTTAAGTCTCCACCGATTGCGGCGGCCTGAGCTCGCGCAGAGCATGTTCGCGAGCGTGCGCGACGTGGCGCTCGCGGCGAGCGTGCTCGCGAGCGTCCCGCGCCGTGCGCGCGCGCAGGCGCGTCGCCGACGCCTCTTGCACGCATTTTGAGAACGCACCTGGAACAAGTGACATCTTAGGGCCTCCGCTAAGTCACGCGGGTGTACCGCTTGGTGCGAGCGCGGCGTGCTTGTTTCAGAGTAGGAACGTACGAAACGGACGGAGCGGACGCTCCGTTTATTGCTTTGTACCTATAGATTTCTCCGGTGAAGAAATGCCGATCCAGTGTACGCAGTACCATACAAATCTATACAAAGCAACAAATCCGTGGGACGTTGAACGGATGGATCGATTTGAATATGGTTATTTTATTTGGAAGCAGGTTCTCTAGCGATGGTTCTTAGACATGTTTCATCTAAATCGGTTTAGCCGTTTTTGAGATATTGAACTTTGAAGTGACAAAGGGGGTTATTCAACTTTTTGTTATGTAGTTAGGTTATTACATTAATCCCTCGTAGGTGAACAACATAAAACTATAATTTATTTTGTGGTAGCTCATCTAAATTCGCGAAGCCTGGAAAAGGGTTAAATACCCCTAATCCGGTTCTCTATCGTTTGCCCGAATTTCATATGCCCGAGTGTATCGTTTTCTAGAATTTTCATTTGCCATAAAGTAATTTATTTCTAAAATAGTAAGTAATTTCTTCACAGTGGATATTAAACTAACCTAACCTAACCTACTGCATTCTATATGATGGATGACATTTAAAAAAAACATATAATTAAACATATAATATATATATTTTATGGCAAACGTTGGTATGGCAAGTGAAATTCGGGCAAGTAAAAACGCTAATCTGTATGTCATTCACCGATAGTGTTCCAACACTTGACGACGTCCGCGACGGCGTCCCGCTCGTTGTAGCAGTCGATGACTTGTTGCTTGCTCTCCGCGCACACGGGGTCCAGCGCGATCATGTTCGCTGTGCGCATCTCTATGCGGCGAGCCAGCGAGTTCAGATCATCCACGGTTATTCTAAAAAGATGCAGCTTTAGAACAAATATTGTAAAATAAAATGCACAATCCTTAGCTAAATTACATATAACACAATTATAGTAAGTATGTTGAGCAATTCAGTATCTATCCAGTACTGGATAGATGATGGAAATTTGTACCACTGTTTCCATCTTTTTTGTCTGGTTTTTTGCCCCGTACTATTAATTCTTAAACTACTTATTTTAAATTTTATTTTGTGCATAAGCTAAATTTGTTATTAAGTTTTTGGTCAGAGAATAAAGGCTTTTATTATTATTATTTATGTTGAGCAATTAATATTTTAAGTTTGTAAGGGTAGCAACCCTTAAATTATACTCTTAACACGCGACGAACCGATATACTACGAGTAAGTACTCTTCTTGGTTGTTGCGAAACATGAAAAGAAAGTGTTTAGAATGAAAACCGTTTAATGAATACTTATTTCACAGAGAATATAATATACTTAAAGATAAAGATAAAGATAAAAGATAAAAATATTTATTTGTTAAAACATGACTTATGTTAAATAATGTTACAAATATTATAATGTTAGGTTGAATCACTAATCTAGCCACTAAATGTTTATACAAAATGTTAATGTTCGCGGTTAGAATACTAAAACGTGATTGATTTAAATAATCTTAAGCAATATTAAGAAAGCTCGATATGCATTATAAGCTATATGACAGCAGTGTCGATAATTGGGGTTACACGCGTAGCGCGCCTAGTAACATTAATGTACGCAGCCCGTACAATATCACGGGACAAATTAACGCATTCAGTGCCACCGACGCATATATGCGTTTTCGGAACTTCACCCAGTGCCGGTGTCATAATTATTCATACATCTTGAACGCACACGTGCGGCGGTGGCACCTGTGGTAGTCCGGTGGCAGTGAATGCGTTAACACCAACTGACCCAGTCCTAAAGTAAAGCTTGAAAACAGATCGTGAATTAGCCGGGCCTGGGGGCACTACACAGGGGCCTACAAATTATTCAACTTACTGTAATTTTGTCAAAAGACTTTTCCTCGTTTCGTTTGACAGGCGGGTTGATCTACCTCAGGGGTACCAATAAATAAATTAATGTAACAAAACTCAACTGAAATACAAATTATTGAATACCCAAAACTCGAGAACAAGCAATCGTAATTTTACTCTCACCAGGGATCGAACCCGGGACCTCGTCCTTAGTTTTCGGGTTCTCTAATCACCATGTCATAAATTTGGTCAACGAGGTTCTACGGTCAGCATCAAAAGTAGCTGCATGCTTCAAATTTGACAAATGTGTTTAAAACGACAACGTAAAAAAGTGATCCGCTACTTTTGATGCTGACTGTACCTAGTAGGTATTTTACTTATTATCTACACACGCGCTACAGAATTGTGGTGTGGTCCGTCCCATAGGCGAGAGCACTGTGACACATTAACGCAACTCTACGAGTACATGCACCGTTACAGCAATCCGGGCCTTGTGGGTAAGTACTTGCTTATAAAATATTATTGTACCTATTATCCATACTTCCATACTAATATTATGTATAAATGCGAAAATGTGTTTGCATGTTTGTGTGTTTGTCGTCTTTCACATCGTAACGGAGCGACGGATCGACGTGATTTTTGGCATAGAGATAGTTTATGGGCCCGAGAGTGACATATAGGCTACTTTTTATCTCGGAAAAATGCACAGCTCCCGAGGGAACAGTGCGCGATAACCGAATACTACGTGGGCGGAGCCGCGGTCAAAAGCTAGTTCTTTGTATTATAATAAGGTTTTAGGGAATACGGGTTATGAAGTCGATGGGGAATAGGTACCTACGTATAAAAGTTTGTTTTATTAACACTTGTAGGAGTTAGAAATCCTGTATTTAGTTATGTCTCTGCTGTAGGACTCACTTGCTTCTCTCAGAGTGGCTCTCGTCCAGGCATTTCATTTTCTCCATGAAAATTTTCTCTTTGTAGTCGCCCCGCGGCATGGGGGGCACTGGCACTGAGGCCGCGGCCCCACCAGCTATCGTTGCGTCTTCCACCAGACGCTCCACCTGGTGATATTAGAGATCGAAACAAGAAATTTTGTTCACCACCCTCTTATTTAGGTAGAATAGAATAGAATAGAAATATTTTTATTCATGCTTCGCACATAAAATAAAACAGAGCAAAATTACATAAAAAAAAAAAAAAAATACAATATGCGAAAGCACGAAACGGTCGCAGCTCAGCATAGTGTTGGCTGTGTAGGCCAACGCTGGTCTTCCGCTGCGACCGCTTGGCGACTTCGCGGATCTTGGAGGTACCTATTTCAAACTAAAAGACTGTACCCAAATAATATGAATTGGAAATATAATGCAAGGTATTATTAATTGTTTGTTGTGAAATTGTGCTGCCCCCAAAAGTGGGCCGGGGTGCACCCGCTGCCCTTAATGCGCTACGCCACTACTTCTAAAACCGGTCAAGAGCATGTCGGAGTGAGGTAAATGAAGCGTTTCTATTGGTTGTTGAAAAACATATTCCTCGCAACACACATCTCTGGTGGAAACGCGGCTTTACGCTGACTACGGAACCCTAAAAAACTACGCTAGCGTGCCGCAGCGATTTATTTTGTGTGGATGTATAATAGGTCCCAATAATACCTACAGCTCAATTTTTTTATCAAAGAAAATGAGGCTTAAGCAGGGCTCTTGTCTCACCATCTTGTTGGAGATGCTGATGTGGCTGTCTTCGGAGTCATCGAACTGCGGGGGTTTCGGGAGTGGTCTCGAAAAATGTGTCGAACGAACGGACTGGTTGCTGCCCATTTTGAACCGGCTTGTTAAAAACACAGGGCTTCTATTAAAAAAAAAAATAATGAAAACGTAAGACAGAGCCCAAAAAAAAAAATTAACAAAAAATTAAACCGACTGCAAAAATCTTGAAAATAATTTGTTAGGTAGGTACCTATAAGCTGGAAGTCGGCGCCTCAGCACAGCTTGAGCCTGCAGGAGTGGAACAATAGTCGTCTACTTTACCTACATACTATATTACGCTTCAATCACTCCTATCCTAGAACATTTTTTTCAAGGTTTTTGGAGTCGGTTTTACTTTTTTGTTAAACATTATCTTCATTTCTCACTTTTTAGTGATTCGTAGCCAAATTACATCTCACGATGATTCCATTAAGCTCAAACACGGCTTAGTTACGGTGGTTTATACCTAACAGAGTTCCATTGCCTACCTTGCGGCTTCAGCATCAGATCAGTTCGAAAGGATCATTAACTTAAATCTTCGTCTTAGTAGCTTATCTAGGTATATACATAATTAATCATGATCATTTATAGACGCGCGAGCATTACTCGCCATTTACGGTCTTCTTCATCAGGTACAGTTCACCAAATGATTTTACTTTCTGAATGTACCTACATAAATGCTTATCTTAATGCTAAAAATGCCAAAATCGCCATACGTGTGCCTATAAAATTTGGGGGTTTCCCTCGATGTCCCTAGGATCCCATCTGATGATGATCATCTAGACTTGGTGATAATGGGACCATCTCAGAAGAGCGTAGAACCTATGAAATAGGTTAAAAATAGTTCGGAACTTTCAATTTACCTATTACTACAGGGTGCAGGGGTAATTTTACACGCCTTGTATAAGTACTTAAAGTAAAGATACGAATATTAGGTAAGTCGTACGTCATGTCGTGTAACCTATGTATAAAGGAAACAATCGACTGTCTGGTATCAAGAATCCGCTCTAGGCGTTACGTTATCTCGCCCAGAATCACTGCTGCGTGCCCCGGCGTTAATAATGTCCAATTAAATGCATTCTACGGAAGATTAACACAAAAACTAAGATAGGAATCAAATCTAGTTGTGCAAGCTCTCAGCGGAACTGACGCTGAGAATTGGTTTGTGTAGATATCTGTTCTGCCTTCAAATAAATTTAAGTACATGACTACATGAGACAAGGAAATGAGAAAACAATCGGTGACGTAAAATTAGTTTCTGCGTGTGTTCTACTTTAATTTGATGTAGGCATTTTCAAACAAATTGTAGGTAACTGAAAATTCTCAATAACCTATGATAATGTTGCTAATGGAATGAGGACTTATACTTTCTTTAATGGCTGGCAACAGACCAATGGCTTTTTGAGTTGTTGGCACTCATGGCCGGTGCCATGCTCGATTGTCTACCTCTCATAACAAAAAAAAACCGGTCAAGAGCATTAGGTGTAGGTATGGGAGGTACTTACTATTTTTTTTATATTTTTTTATATTACCTACTACTTTGTCGGCGTGACTGATATATATTCATGCCAAATTTCAGCTTCTTAGTTCCTACTGACGTCTCGGAGTTTAGCCGCGGACAGACAGACAGACGTGGCGAAATCGTAAGGGTTTCTAGTTGACAACGGAACCCTTACGACAACCGTCCCTACATTTAATGATTGTTCTTAATCAATCTAACATACGCCTTTTAGGAAATTCTATAGATCATTATCTTTAACTTAGAGAGCTATTGTCCGTTTCACGTTTGGAAGTGTCCCACGAACCATCCTTGAACTTTGCGTGATGATCATCGCGATACAATCGGCGATCGCAAGCGTAAGCCGCAGAGCATGGCATATCATTAGCGGGCATGACTTCAACTATTGAAAACGGATGTAGCATATTTTGATTTTTTATGTTCACGACATCTATCTTAAATGGCACTGAAGCTACTGTATTGTTATGCTATGTTATGTTAGCTTGACTTTCAATCAACCATAGGTAGAGCTTTGTCGCCAATTGGCTACTTTTAGTAGCATCTTTCTATTGAAACCCTCACACCCGAATTGGCACTCTGTTGGACTTACGGCAAGTCCACGACGAGTTAATAACCTTTAACTCCTTTCTGGACGTCGCCACAGTGCCTAGTCTCGTTACACTACTTAGTTGAATTCAAATCGAATATGAGGATTACTAAACGTGTCCTTAGACACATGTTAAAAAAAATAACACTTTAGTTCTTCGTCGCTTTAACATCATTAAAAACCCGTCATTTACAAATCTTTCAATAAGCAAGTCGCCTTGTTATCTACATGAAGTTCTAACAATAGTAAAACAATAAACTTAATTTTGTATCGATTTGTACAGGAAGACAATAAACATTATTGTCAATCAAACAAACACCTACATGGTGTCATGTAATCATGTCAAATTTTGACGTTGGTAATTATCGTGAAAATTATAGAGCTTAAAATAGGTATGGCGTAAGTCCCAGGACACACCTGAATTAGCGTCACTAAGGGTAAGGTAATTAGGTAGTTGAACAAAAAATTCTATAACCAAAAATAGCACCAACTACAAAAAACCACAGAAATAATTTTCTACCAGTTTGAAGTCGGTGCCTCAACGCGAGCCAGCAGGAGTGGACCTATAATCGTCCGTCACCTAAGGTACAACTATACGAGTATATTGGGCTTCAATCACTCCTGCTGGCTCGTGCTGAGGCACCGACTTTAGACTGATAGAAAAATAATTTCATGGTTTTTTTGTAGTCGGTTTTATTTTTTGTTATATGTAGATTTTTTTTTCACGCTCTTAAGTGTAAAACAAATTGGATGCTTTACGGTTTCTTACTGCAGCAGATTTTAATCGGTTAGCCGAGGCATATAATATATAAGCCATATAATACATAAATAAGCCATATTCTTCTCTGTTTAAATACTGATTCTATCTATCACTCTATTTATGTCGGTTTATTTATGTCGGTTTTCGGTTGTCGGTGTCGGTTGTCGGTAGGAACACAATGAGGACGCTAGATGTGAAAAAGTAAAAGTCCAGGTAAGCTTTATTGCAAAATGTCAACTTGGTAAGACCAAAATTCGTCATACAGGATGTTTTAGTGATGTAAACAGGTTTCAACATAATAAAAATACTTTGCAACGTTAAATTCCTGACTCAGCTGCAAGTTCCAAGGAAAGATAACGTGTGACTCCCGAAGCACTGACCTTGTACATGGGATATTAAATTATACGTCATTTACGTACTTACATGAGTTTGAGCTTAGAGAATATGTATATTTTAATGTGGCGATCTATCAAAACAATGCAGTTCTAAGCGAACAAGATATTTAAATATAAAATAGCGCTTAAGCACTTAATTCACACGCACACCTATTTTTAAAAAGATTGGCGAATAAACATGCGCTTATAGACTAAGATAGAGTAACTTTGCAGTGATTTCTCTGACAGTATGTAAACCTTCATAAAAAACGATTACAACTTATTGCCATCACCCTAGCTTCATTTAGTCGTCATATATCTAGAATACGTCGTCGTCACATTCCCCATCACGGTATCGAGGATTCTCAACTAGGATGCAATTTACAACTTTCAACTCACTTCCTTCGGATTCATAACCTCGGAGGCATATCAAAACTTTGATACAGGACGCAGGATGCGCGATAAAGGATGTAGCAGTTGTTCTAATGTGGCGACTCGATGGGGCTACAAAACTTATCTATTGCAAGTGTCACAGGAACCATAGTAAAAATGACTCTACCATAATGATTAGGTATCTGTAGGATTAAGTTGGGTTGGTACTTATATTGTACTTGCCGTTGTCCGCGACTCCGTCTGCATTGTATTTGTTTATCGCTATACCCGGGGAACTATGGAATTTTCCGGAATAAAAACTATCCTACATATCCTTCCCGGGGACTCAAACTATCTGTATACCGGTATCTGTATACCTGTTTATCCAAATCGGTTCAACGGTTTAGACGTGATTCAGTAACAAACATCTAAACAGCCAAACATCTTCACAAACTTTTACATTTATGATGTTAGCAGGATAATAACGTTTTGTTAAATATTTCGCAAAATTTCGTTTATTATTGTTCAGAATCAGATTTTAATTGCTAAGAATATGGAAACCTATCATTAGATTGCTGATCTGATTGCACATTATACCGATTTGTAGTGTTTTAAATATGAAGAATAAGCTCCAAACTCAAGTTCGCGTTCAACATGAAGCTCAGTGCTGAACAAAAAGCTCGTATTCACGACCTGTGCATCTTGTCTGTGCTTACGTATGGGGCTGAGACTTGGGTTTTTACTAAGGAGATCAGTGTATCATCCATAAACTTCAGGTGGCTCAAAGAGCAATCGAAAGAAAACTGGTAGGAGTTACGCTGAGAGACCGTAAAAGAAACGAATGGGTCAGAGAGCAAAGCAGAGTGAGCGATGTACCTAAAGGTTGCGAAATTGAAATGGGAGTGGGCTGATCATGTCGCCCGCAAGCATGAGAAACGCCCGAGACGATATAAGACGATATCAAAAGACTGGCGGAACGAAGTCGTTGGAAACTGCTCAAGACCGGAACAGATGGCATAAGCTGAAGGAGGCTTACACCTTAGAGGTGGAGAACGGCTAAAGAAGAAGAAGGAGAACAAGAAATATGAAGAGTACCTATTTATAATTGTATTGTCGCGATTGTTCGCACCTGACCCGAAGCCACCAACGATTGTAAGTCACTTATTATTAGGCCAAAACGTTTGGATTAGTTGTATCAGCTATTCATCATGACTTTTTACTCACATTACTAATTATTATTTTATTATTAATAATGTGTAAAAAATTGCATTCAATTGTATAACAATTATTACGTCGTAGGTAATAAATATCCGATGACTACCTGCAAGGATGGTCTAATGACATTGATATGTAGAACCGGATGCAGGTTCGAATCCAGCGTTGGAACTAGGGTGTGTAATATTTGTTAGCATTATTACTTTGCTACGTGAGCCATTTCCGCGAATATACCAATGATTTTCCAATTTGGTAAAGGTCAGTGAGTTTGAATGTGTGGTAATATTTCTGGTATGACTGAATATTACTCCCGGCATTTTGGACTTAAGTGACCGCCATAATATGTCACACTTAGACTTTTGTTCAGGGTTTTCCTTAAAATGTACTTTGTTCCTGTATGTTGCCAGTAAGCAAAGGAGTTCCATTTAATGAGGGCTAAGAGGCAGGTGAAATACCGCTAGATCGTTTTTTGACGTTACGGTCTTACTTACAATTGGCTAATTTAGTTATTAGCCAAATGCAAGCTAGACTGAAACGTCAAAAGAACCTCACGATACTAACGCCATCTAGCAATATTTTGCCTGTCAAGTAGCCCTCATTGATTAGTTTCAGAGTGTACCTATGTAGAGCAGTATCTAGAATAAGTACGAGCTTGTTCGGGAATTGAATATAGGCTCCTAAACATATTTAGTCAAGATTAATCAAGATAAAGACTGCTTCGTAAACGTTGTACAGTCACCAGCACCAATATTTGACACAACAAACCGTCCACAAATATCTGATACGACTCTATTTCTAGGGCCAGGAGGACGTATCCGATATTTTTTGCACGCTCTGCTGTAACCGATATTTATGCAGGTGACTATACAAAGTTGATTCGTAGTCGCACAATGAAAGTAAGAACATATATTTTGCGCAGTTGTTTAAAAGAAATTAAGTGCCCGGAAGCCTAAATTAGGAAACTTACTAGTGAAAATAATCAATAATAGCTTTTTATTCGGCGATATTTATCTCGTTAAAATATTTTGCACAAAAATAGCATGAAAGTTTTTATATAAAAAAATGCTAGCTGCTGACAGCCTATTCGCTCCTCTTGAAGTGATATCGCAGCGGTATAAATTTTTACAGCAGTCGTAATGTAGGTAATAGTTGACCTGTTGGGGTATTGGGAGGCCAGGGCGGGTTTGAGAGGGGAGGGAGGGAGCTGAGGCAAACTTTGGTGCATACATCAGGTGACCAATTTCGTGTTATAAATACCAATACCTTATTTATTGCTGATTGCAGGGGAAGGGGAGGATGTGTTAAGCTAGTGCATCCAAACTTACTTTTGCACTCATTCAATAACTTTGTAAATCCGCCCCTAAAGGTAGCGCTATACGAGTATGAAAAACTGAGATAGGTACTTAGATTAAATCTGGATTTGATGTAAAGCTTGATCTCTCTGTAATTACATAGTTAAGCTTCTAAACTTTATTTACTTACACCACGATAGAAATAAATCGTCACTACTTTGGAAAAATCTCGTATCTCAAATCAATACGTCAGCAAAATTGATTCTTGAAATAATGTTCATAAAGTTCACTCAGTAAAATTATCGATTTTGAGATACGGGCTTTCTTCAAAGTAGCGACGAAATGCAATTCGCATCGTACATCGATGGTTTTTGAATGAGTTAAATTTTGAGAACGTATTACTTAGCGTAAATCCTATAAATTTCGTCTACACGCTGTTACAATATCGCTTTAACGGTCTTGAATACAGGCCCCGGTAACCGTTTACTGTCGTTTTAATATACAGCCTTGAATATAAATTATACGGGTATTTTGACGGCATAAAAGATCCCGGACTTAAAGACACCCCTACGTTCAGGAATTTTCTATCAAATCCGCATGTGGTGCGGTTACAGTTATTGATATCAGCAATAAGTAGACGAGGAAAAATGCGTACCTACTTAAGTACTTACTTTAACTTTTCTCAGCCTGTGTTGCTAAATGAAATAAAAGTTATATTTGAAAAATTATTTGCCTGGTAGTTTAAAAGGTCCCGTAAAAAGAATTCTCATAGCTAAGACATACAACAGTTTGTAAGTGTATTTTCTTTCAAAAAACGTGGGAGCAAAACCTACATAATGTACCTGTGCGGTTCTACCTACATACCGTTGATATAGAATATGAAGTTTGCCAAGAAGTAAAGTCTCTACGTAAAGGAAATGGTCCAGAAACCACAGATCTGCAAAAAATAACTTTGCTTTTTATGTGAACACAATGAAGCACTAATTGAATTAGCTGGACGTTATATTAGTTCGAAGCCTGCGCGCGTCCAACATACCTACACAACTACTATACAAGTGGCTTTTTTTCCGAAATATATAAAACACACTTAAACACTTAAAAATATGTAAGCTTTTGCTACATGAGACGTTAGGTCAACCAATTCGAAAAAACAATAATAAACAATGTCTCGTCCATTACCGTCTAGTAATACGAGTTTAAAAACTTTATTGAAAACAATTATCAATGTACGACGAAGTAAGGTCAAGAGTAAAGATGCGCAAAACTGGTTCTTGTTAGAAAAGAATAAGTCAGCGTAGACACTGGGCATGAATAAATTATTTTGTATTGCGCAGCTGTTTGGCATTTGGTAGATGAATAGCATAAATATTTAAAACAGTTTTGAATCAATCGCTACAATTTTCTGAATAATGACAATTGCAAAATTATATGAAACCTGAGTTTTTAGTCCAGATGCCTTATTGCCTAAAGTTTCTGATGCTCGCGATCGCAAACAAATGACAGTTTTTATATGCGAAATCTGTCATTTGATTGCGACCGCGAGTGTCAAAAACGTTAGGCAATACGGCCTCTGGTTTAACATTTCTGTTATAGTCTAGCCAACGAAGACCAAAAACTGCCACACAGGGGAAAAAAACTCGTGTGGATTTTGGCATAGTTGTAGGGAATGGTATTTTAGTTTAATGGAGGAGGAGGAGGGCAGGGTGTAAAGGTCCCCAGGCCCACAGCAAAATATGTTGTAAGATATATATAATCTACATAAAATTCCAATATTTCACGAGATATGGCGGGAAGAAGACGGACAAGAAAAAATAAGCACATTTATTTAAGTATGGCAATGGACGGATGTGTATGAAATTTACCATACAGGTAATACCCTGGATTAACATATATCTAAATGAAGCGTTTCTATTGGTTCATGACAAACACATTTCCCTAAATATATCCTCCCAAATTTCTGGTGGAAATGCAGCCTAACCTAAAAGCAATCTAATTTATTGCGTTTTTGTTAACGATGCGCACGCTGTTGTAAGCTGCGTCTCTGGCGACGTATGACGTCACCGGAGGCTGCGCGGTATATACGAGATGCGCAAGAGTGGCTCCTCACTGTGTGCCCGAGTGAGACTAGTGCTGTACCAAGATGCTACGTTTCGCCACCATTTGCGCTGTTGCGGTGAGTAAAAAAAAAGTTTAAAAAATTCAGTAGCTATTAAAAATAGGTATATGAAAATTTTCAATTTTTAGTTAAAGATACTCTCTTTTTGTTAAAGTTAAAATAGGTACATAAAAATAATTGCACACTGGAATTTACAGTATTATTAAATATTTGCCTAAATTTTTTAAATCCTTGTGATACATTTTTTAATTAAATAATGTTGCTACTCAAACTTAAATAAATATCATTAAAAATAAAATAAAATTCAATGGTTTTTTTGGAAGAATATCTTGTAGATAGTGTTGGTAAATGATAATACCTAGGGGTGTACCAAAATTGTTCAAAGTAGAGTAAATTGCTAACAATGGCAAGAGCATAAAAATCGTCATTATTTCTGTAAAGTATCGTTACTTCGTGTTGATTTATAAAAATATAATATTTAAGTTTACTTTAAAAATAAGGAATAAGTAACTAAAAGCTTGAATAATTCAAAGTATCACAATCAAATAATCATCCTTTGCGGCATCTTTTCTTTACCCGATTTGGCACGCAACAACAGGACCTGCAATTTGCATCATATCTTCTGAGCAATCATTCGAGTCATTAGGAGCCATTGATATTCTGCGGAGCATTTCTTTCTTCGTATAATTCGAGGTGTCAGCTGGCATGTCAAAGAGCCCGTGATACCAGATTAGTGCTTTAGTTAGGGCCAACAGCAGTGATTCTTAACCTACATTATTGAGGTAGAAAAAGCCTCTTTGGGCCAGTACAGACTGACTTCATTCCAAATGTAACGTAACTGCCAACTGTCGACTACCCATACATTTTCATTGCAGTTCAATGCAGTCGGCACAACTGCACGCTGACTGCGATAAAAATGTAAGAGCAGTTTTCAGTTGCGGTTACGTTGCTGTTGGAATGCAAGCCGTCTGTACGGCCCTTTCCCAAAGGACAGCAAGAAAGATCTTTAGACACAACGGGGATAAAAAGGATAGAGGAGTCACGTTTCGTTTTGTAGAGATAATTATTATACTTTTGAAACAGGAACAGATTATTTCAGTTGCTTTGGCTTTAAAAGTGCCGTTAGCTTACTGAATATACTTAACATACTACACTACTATATTTTTGCATTGTATTTCTATTTGTTTAATTAATCTCAACACAATCAATAAAAATATTGTACGACTGAAGTGAAAATTATTCTACGTTAAAATGTACTTATTTACCTACTCTTCAGATTTTATAACATAAAACAATATCAAATTGACTACATACCTTAACAACTGTTTTCTGAACTGTTTGAACACACAATTAATAACAATTAAAACATTACACAATAAATTTAATTTAACGAAAATTTACACAAAACGTCACATACTGTCAACGTTTTCTTCATGATTGTTTGTGGAGGGATATTTTTTTATCATAGAGTCGGAGAAATTTAACGAAAAAGTTATTGTCGTTGAGCCTAGACATCAATCAGGACCGTGTTTTATATTATTATCAAAGAGGCACTTGTAGAGAAGAGCAGTATGAGGACAAGGAATGACCATTGAAATCCCTTTTAAAGGATAATAGCACAGCTTCCGACCATTACAGTCGCTCTATGTTTTTCGTCAGTTCTTATGGTTAATTTTTACCTATGTACATACTTTAATGCAAAAACAATGAATTTGTAAATTTAGATGTAAAGCTTTAGTTTATACTTCATCAACATCATTATGTCAGCCGAAGGACGTCCACTGCTGGACATAGGCCTCCCTCAAGGCTCTTTACTCAGATCGGTCTTGTGCTTTCCGCATCCACCAGGATCCCGCGATCCTAACCAAGTCTTCGCTCCATCTTATTTATTCTTATGTCATGAATATGAATATGAATATGAATATGTATTTGTGTGTCTTCCGTATCAGTGAATAAATATCTTCTTTCTTTATTTTTATCCTATTGGAGGCCTACCAACAGCTTGTCTCACCGTCTCTCGTCTAGTGACGTCTCCGTCGTCGTTGCTTTAATGAAAATATACATAAATTACTCCTTTTTCCTGGTAAAAACAATGATAAATTAGAAGTATTTTTGATGCTTGTGCTTCGTCCCCTGTACCCTCCTTGTGAGCATCAATTACGTCTTACGTCGTCTCTGACTTGTAAGAACTCATCTTGGTAAAAAACAACTTTGAAAAGTTTGAAAAACCCCCCAATTTTCAAAGTTTAATATATCTCATAAACACCAGAATCGATTTTAATGAAACTCAGCTAAGAACCATCTTGATTAAACCAGCTTTCGTATAAAAGAAACGCATAAAAATCCGTTCATCCGTTTGAAAGCTATTGCTATGCGACAGACAAACACACAGACTATAAACACGTTAAACTTATAACCACCCTCTTTTTGCATCGGGGGTCAAAAAGAATCGTCAATTTTTTTGCAGAAACGCTTATTACTTGTACATGATGAACTTTACAAAGTTCTTTTCAGTCACGAACTTCCCGGTAATTGCAAATGAGTTGCACTTGGCATACTTTGCTTCAGCAGGATCACAATGGACTACCATACATTTGACCAAAACAACGCATTTGCCTCATTGATGTTGTGCTGTGAGGCAAGCTGTTACAATGGAGCACAAAGTTGTATCGTTAAATATAACGAGTTGACGTTGAAAAAATTGGTATTGTGTGTCTCCTTCGCGTTAAAATAAATAAACGAGTATTTTTTTTAAATCTGTGACACCAATTACTCATATCGGTGATTCTTTTGACGTATTTTATAAAACACTAGCCGTTACCCGCGACTCCGTCCGCGTAGAATTCGGTTAGGTATTGCTATCCCGCATTAACTATCAATTTTCCGGGGTCAAAACTATCAATATCCTTTCCCGGGACGGGATTCAAACTATCTGTGTGCCGAATTTCATTCAAATCGGTTCAGTGGTTTAGACGTGATAAAGTAACATACAAACTAACAAACAGACTTATAAACATTCGTAACAGAAGTGGGATTTTCATTGAACCAATTAAACAATTAAGTAATCAAGGCGAACTACAGGATTTTTCCAGAGAAATAGAACTTGAATCAAATGTTAATGTACTAAATAAATTTTACACAGTAGGTAGTTTTCTTTCAGTTGAACTTTCAGTTAAAGCTTAGGGTTAATCTATTTTTATTGTCTTGTTTTAGTTCGGATCTAATTGTTTTACAAAACTTACTATACACCTACTACAGAATAAGAAAACTACAAAAAAAAATGTTTTTGCTAAGAGCTAAGCATAGGAAAAATTTCTAAACTACCAGTTCAAAATTCCATCCCTTACTTCGCCCCTTTGAGAGATTGCTTTTTTAATAACACATTTAAGTATAAAATTTGAAAGCTGTAGCTAAAACACTTGCAGGTTTTTTATGCAGCACTCAATAAATTATTTCCCCCCTTTATGGGTTGAATATCGAAAACCCCATTCAAAGTACTTGACTCGCTTATATATGATGAAAACTCTATGCAAAATTTTAAGCTCCTAGCCTAGAACCCGTAGTCCCGTGTGTAGATTATGTCAGTCCGTCAGTCCTTCAGTCAGCTTCTTCTTTTATTTAAATGTATGTGGTGCAAAGGCTGTCTTTAGTTATTCAACGTGGTAATGCCGTGAGCGTTATGGGCACCTTTGCGCCGGGAATGGCAAGGGGCGAGCTGGCGCTGCCAAGAGCGCAATCAGCGTTACCGGCAATTAAAAAAAATATTACTTTTTCTTTTACAAATACGAGTATACAACAAATGTGATGGAAAACATTGTATGTCGCACGAGCGGTACTAGAATTACGAACATAGACTCATTAAAGACTCTCGTCCGTAATTCCTTATTTACCGCCCTTAAGACACAATGTACTATTTTAATAATTGCTTAATGTGTTTTTGAATTGTATAATTTATAATGTATTTAAGAAATAAATATATATATATAAATAATAATATATATAATTTGTCCACGACAAAGTAAACAAAGTCGCGTAAAACCTAGAAGTTTCACGATTTCACATGTTTTAACAGGAAAATACGCATCGGCTCAAATTGCTGGTCTATCAGCACCGTATCTCGGAATGCGGAAGTTTGACCAAGCAAAAGGATGAAATAAATACTGTTTCGATCGGAATCTAATCATTGGTTAGTGAATCCGACGACCTTAGGCGCAACAATTACCGCGTCAACCTAAAATTTAAGCAACAACATGTGAATTAAATTAAAAACGAACATAGAGCATAGATGCAAGATATAGCTTACTTATATATAGTACATTGTGCATTAAGGGGCGTAAGAAGGGGATTATTAACGAGAGTCTATAAAAAGCCCGACGCCGGAGGCATACCCACAATGATTTTCATCACAATTATTTTGCGTCCAAACGCTTCAAAGCTCAGCAAAAGCAATACTCTAAGGAAACAATTGAATAAAATTACGGCCAGATTATTCCAATATGCTGAAAAAATATTTACTAAAATGATTTCAAACAATTTGATATTAAATTTAAAATATAAAAAAACGAAGTTTCATGATGCGTGGTAAATTTTTATGGTGTAAAATTAAGTTATAGCTAAGTTTTAAAGATGTAAATAAAACGTTGGCTGACTTGAAACCTAGAGGTCTAAAATGACGTTCCTACTAACTTTTTAAAACTAAAGTCATAACTCCCTTGGGGAGAAAAACTATACGTAAATCCATAATTCCCGCGGGAACAATTGAGGCCATTGTCCTTTAGTATATAGGCATGGAATAACGTTATTGACGAGCAAGTGTGATGAAAAATTATTGAATTGGCATCGACTTGTGAAACACGAGCAAAATATCATGTCTGTTTCTACCAATTTGAAAGACTTTTGGAGTCTCCATAAAGAAATTTACGATTTATTTATTTATTTATTCACCATAAATGATGTGTAAAAGCGACGTAATATAAAGGAAACACTCAATACACCAAACATTTAAAAAAAGTATCTAGTCTGTGAATAAATAAAATCTAGGGTAAATTAGTATACGTTGCTTATTAAAATGTTAGCTGAACTCGATTGTATAACTTAAAGCTAAATAGATTATATTAAAAACCGGAAAAACTTTCTCAGATCATGTTTCTTTTTGTAATAAACCTTAGTAACATATTTATTTCAGATCGGAGTCAATATTTTTGTTAGTAGGAACACAATTCAATTTAGATAAAACCATGGTACTCGTATAATCGACTTCAAAAACTTTAATGTTAATCTAAGCCGAATTAATATCGATCTGTATGTAGTTGACAGTATCAAATATCACCCAAATTTTCATACTTATGGTCTATTATTATTAGGAGGAGGATTTTATGATTCGAGAAAATTCTCTTTATTTTGAAGTAGGTATTTTTAAAGGATACCACCTGCATTCGGGTGTAAATTAAGTAGATTTTTTATGTAAATTTGACTTTGTTCAAAACAACAACAAAGTAAAGCTTTTGCGCATCAAATTTTTTGGGTCATCTCATCACCTATAATTAGAATATCGGAAACTAAGAAAACCCGTTTTTTGCAAAGACAACGTGAATTATTGTTACGGCACGATTTTATTATAATTCGAATAACACTAAAACGTTAATGATGTTATAATGAGAACATCAATCATTAAAGGAAAAAGGTTCTTATTAATTTAAACACAGAACACCTGCCAATGATTAATTTTGAGGTCCACGTGTAGTTAAATTCATAGCTTTTAGCCACATCTTCAGATTTCGTAGGTAAATTTGGTATCATCAAACGAGTTTATAAAATAAATAGTATATACCTACCATATTTTAGGGTTCAGTGCCTCAGTTGGCAAAAATGGAACCCTTGTACACGATGATTTTTAATCGGGGATCAGCAGTTGAATAATATTAATTTAATTACAAGCTAAAATCGAATTTATCGGGCGAGGTCTTGGCAATTAGCTAATATTTTAACAGGAGGATAGGACTTTCTTGGATAAAGATCCCTAAAAGCAAATTAAGAATAAAATCAGACGTCACAAACGGAAGTGTTGATGAATCATAAGTTTCAACTAGTTTCGGTTATAACGTTTGATTTTTGCGTATGACGTTATTGCTCATTCAGAACAGACTAAAGGTTAATTGTGAGGTGAGATTGAGCTTAAGTTCATGGCTACTATGGCTTTATACTGCATGCTTTGTAGTACAACATAATGATATGTTACGTTAATCGTTGCCCGGTATAATAATATTGATGCTCTTTTTATTCTTTGTCTATGGTCAATACGACCATCCTTAAGTTTTGATAGTTTGATCAGTTTAAAATGTCTTTCCCAAAGTGGGCGATAACGCCCCCTTGTGGGCGCTGGAGGCCTAAAGCGGGGTGGTAAGGGGCCCAGAAAAATCTTCGCCTTTGTGCCTTCATTAGGCGAGACTTATATATTTATTGAGGCTTTTAAGGTGAAAAAATCGGGGGTCCTACAAAATAAGTGATTTTCAAAGTGCGCGTTAGTCACGTTTGATGCCTACAATATTTTACTTTACCAGTGATTTAAAATTAGCAATTTGCAACGTAAGTGTATTGAAAGATTTAATTTAACATACATATTGTATTTAGTATGTCCGTATATGCGTCCTGGAATATTACAAGCGGATTTTGACTTGCTTCCAGTGGTCGAATGAGGGCTATCGTTTTTTAGGGTTCCGGAGCCAAAATGGCAAAAACGGAACCCTTATAGTTTCGCCATGTCTGTCTGTCTGTCTGTCTGTCTGTCTGTCTGTCTGTCCGTCTGTCTGTCTGTCTGTCTGTCCGTCCGCGGCTTTGCTCAGAGACTATCAATGCTAGAAAGCTGTAATTTTGCACGGATATATAGGTAAATTATGCCGACAAAATAGTACAATTAAAAAATTCAAAAACAATTTTTTTTAGGGTACCTCCCATAGACGTAAAGTGGCGGTGATTTTTTTTTTCTCATCCAACCCTATGGTGTGGGGTATCGTTGGATAGGTATTGTAAAACCATTAGGGGTTTGCTCAAACGATTTTTCGATTCAGTCATTTGTTTGCGAAATATTCAACTTTAAAGTGCAAATTTTCATAAAAATCGAGCGTCCCCCCCCCTCTAAAATCTAAACCGGTGGGTCGAAAAATTTGAAAAAATTCAGGATGGTAGTAAGTATATCAAACTTCCAAGGAAAACTATAACGGCTAAGTTTGCTTGAGAACTATTAGTAGTTTATGAGTAAATAGCAGCGTAGGGTATAAAATATACCTAAACTTGGAAGATTCCGTATAAAATACGAAATCCTTAGAAAAATATTACTTAATTTTTTCGTAATGGCTACGGAACCCTATTTTGGGCGTGTCCGACACGCTCTTGGCCGGTTTTGTATTTCTAGATGGCGCCTAGATGGTGGATTTCAAAGTCTGTAATTACGGGTGTGAAAACAAAGTTTAGATTAAAATCATATTTAATACACCTCAAAACCGTACCATAATAATATAGAGCAACCACAGTGTTGCGTAGTCCCGTTTTGTTCGGAAAAAAGGGAGGACAAAAGTTTTCGAAACACAAAACTCTCTCAAAACACAAACATTCATTGCTCCTTATCGCATAATAGCCATAATTAATTTCAGATCATACAAAATATTCACAAAAATATTCTAATTATAAATAAACCCGCATAGCTCACCCAAAAACTATGAGATTTGACATTTCGGAGACCTCACGCAACACTAGCGCCTCTAGCGGCGAATCCAGACGCGATAGTCCTCATTGACATAAAATTTTGCACACTAGTAGGTTCAGTAACAATACAATACAATAATCTGGGGTAGTGGAATTCTGGTGGTTCGGCCAAGATCGTCTCTACAAGCGGAACTATACCATAGTTATGGCATCGACTATCGACTATTGATTGATTGATACGGGTCTGCAGTTTGGATGATATTGCAAGCATAGTCAACGAAAAAAAGCTTGTCTTATTTAATAACATTTTTTTTCAAAAAAAAAATTTTTTTTTTAATATTATGAGCAAGTTACAGTTAAAAAATGTAAAAGCATGTAGAAATCTAATATAAACAAATAAAAAAGTCACCTTAACTACTAATTTAAGTTAGCTCATTCATTTCACAATATTTCATTACCTTAGCCCTTATTTATCTCATTAACACTGTGCTGATGACTTGTTCAATTACTCACGGAACATCTTCATTTCCATACATATTCATGTTCACTGTCCAGTTTGTTTGTTGGTCTCGGACCTTCGGAGAACCTTCAGAGTTATGGGTCCTTTATTAACTCTGTTGTCTCAAGTACTTTCAATATATAAATACTCGTACTTAGCTATACAAGCTTAATTAAAATATAAATAAATAAATAAATACTTAAAAGAATAAAGAAAAAAGGTGTCCCTAGTTAAGAAGGATAATATGCTTAACTTAATGAAGTATTTATCCTACATAATATAACGGGTACTTATTTAATACCTAATTGGTTGATTCAGGCTCTACCTACTTTGAGGAGGCTCTTATTTTTATTACAACCTTTCTGCTTTTCTTCTTTCCTGTACTTTGGCAGCGGAAGAGCAAGGTAAAACGGTTGTAGGGACATTATGATTATATCTTTTACTAAATCTGTTGCATGAGTTGCTGCGAAATCTAAAAACCTTTAACTAACTTAGACCTCAGGATATTAAAAAATGAACTGTGACTATATAATAAATGCAATATCTAATTGTCATCATATTATTATCTAATCAATTCATACTTTATATCTAACCATCTGACATGGTAACACTATTCACATGTCCGTTTAAAACTTTGTTTCCTATGAAGTAATTCTTATGTAAGTATCATATTCTAGATTAGTTTCTATGTCAACTTAGGTGGTTACGTGGACTTACATTATTTAGGTAATTAGGATTAGATGATTTCTAACATTTCTTTCACTAGATAAATTATTAATAACAGCTATGTTTAGTTTAATGAATTAAAATATTCCACTTCATAATAAATAACGTTATCGACTTTACAAGCATTTCTGCTTTGCAGACTGAAGATTATTATTGCTTGACTTATCTTGGAGAAAAGTTGTTGTTTCGAAATATAATATTACTTTTTTTTTTATTATAACTTTCTTTTGAATAATCTCTATGACATCAATAATAGCTAACATTTTTTAAGGACCCTAGAGAAACCCATAGAGAACTGGTACCTGCCTTATCAAGTTGTAGTACCACTGCCAATAGTATTGTGTATAATGCATATATGGATGCAGGCCCACATATAATAAAGTAAAAAATAGGTTTTACGTGTATACACACAGTACCTAGGTATATACGATTTGTTTTGGCATTACGAGTGATTCCCTGCAAGCAGGGCTTTAAGTAGAGCCATTTACTAACAATTTAACCTATCACTGTGGGAAATAATTTAATAATTTTCTATTTTTGATTGCTATTTTTCGTTGAGTTTATGTTAATAGCTACAACAAGTGAATATGAATCTTTCTGGAACATCCACGACTTTCAAATCATCATGTCGCCTGTAATCTGGTAATTTGTCAAGATACAATCTGTTCATTGTTCTAAACTGACAAGGATAACAACTAAGTGGCTAGGGCATCTGCATTTGTCAGGGTCTACAGGCTTACTCTTTACCAAGTTCAAATGGACCATTGTTGGTTCAAAAGAAAAGAAAGCTGAAGCGCGATTACTTGGTTTCCCACGGTTTTGTCTTAAATATTTGTAGCATTTATTTAACATTCATACTCTCCTGACGTGTTTCTACGTGGATGATATTATAAGCGTCTTCAGTTTTTATTTGCATAGTCATTAAGTCAGTTGCGTGTGTACAAATCGATATAAAAAGTTCAAAGTCAAGGTTCTCCAAAATTTAAACATTCGGGTGCGGCTATACGTTGGTTGGTTCCTCAAATAGTTTTATCTACATTCGCTGGTGCACTTTGCATGCTAAGTGGCTTAAATGCAATTTGTGTTTTCTGTATAGACTCGAAATTGGACCATTATTTAGATGACATAATTGTCTAATCTCATTTTAGA
Organism: Choristoneura rosaceana; assembly: GCA_037349165.1. Lineage (NCBI taxonomy): Eukaryota > Metazoa > Arthropoda > Insecta > Lepidoptera > Tortricidae > Choristoneura > Choristoneura rosaceana. The sequence goes on from JAZBNJ010000019.1 coordinate 11,510,208, forward strand.
ATTGTATCATCAGCGGCGGCTTTTCCACTACTTAAAATTATTTAACTACTATCATTCTGTCCAGATACTCGATTCCTTAATGAAATTTGATTAAATGTTTGGCTTCTCCTTAAATGTTGTAATTTTTTTAGTTCATTGTATCCAAAGCTCACCATTCCTACTTTTTGCAACTTTGAAAAACCATGTACAGTTTAAGAATCCATAATCCAAACAAGTATTAACACAATATGTAGTACAAGTTTTTGCGCTAAGAACGCGTACGTCTTCATTTGTAATGAACAAAGCATTAATTATTTCGTATGCAACCACAGTACAAAAGTTTTTTGTTGTCTTAAATTAATTAAAATGAAACATTTGTAAACTTGGTTTTTGTGAAGTCAGGGAAAAACGTAGAAATCTTAAATTAGTACATTAATGAGCAGTTAACTACATGCACTTGTTAAAAATAAGTATATGTCAGCTAGTTTCTAGTTTAGTAATCTGGAACTTATACTTGTGAGCCAAATTTTCATTATTTATCGGTTATAGAGACTGATACGGCTGTGAACCTTTTTTTCTTTGCCTATGTTCTCGTAATGTCGCAAATAAAGATTTCTTCTTTTCTTTCATACGGTGTAAGGTATAGGTATATTCTCTTCTCCAAAACTTTCTAGACGATTTGATTTTTTTAAGTGTTGGTAAAATGCAAGAAGTAAAACATTTTCCAAATGTGAGAAACAGAGAATTGCAGTTATTTTTGATGCAGATCATTTTTTAAACTAAAAGATAATATTTTACATATTCTAACCAGAAATGTTTAATGTTAAAGTAATTTACATTGCAGTTCTATTTTGTATCATTCTGTCAACAATCACATCCTGGCCACGACCTTTGTGGTCATCTCAGCTTGCTCGTACACGGACATAAACTTAACATAAGATAGCTATTAATAAGCAAGAGTTCACGTGGATTTAATTAATGAAGAATATGTCGTTAGTGTATCTCACACTTGAATTCTAGCTTTATTTTAGCAAGCCTAAGTAAGCTTGACTAGCAAAAGCTGTAAGTATACCAAGTTTAGTCTCAAATTTTACCAGTGAACTACAACTTACTGTTATTTAGCAAAAAAAAACTACTAGTGGAGTAGCAAGACAAAATCAATCAATCAATAGGTACGCTTACGCATATAAATCAATCAATTATTCAAATGGTATTATTACAGTAATAATACTTTATTCGTCATCATAATGCAATTAGCCAACATAAAAGCAGTTAAATATACCAAAAGAACCTCTTTCATCCTCTCAAGAAGAAAGAAGAATAAACAGAAAGTCATCGAGGACTCGAAAGTGAAGACAGTACCGAGGTGGCAATAGTTTATTTTAGCTTTATTTTAAAAATATTTTTGGTAGAGAAGTTGGATAGAGACATTCGTATGTAGCCATCATGTATTCCAATTGATTTCGCAGTTAAATATAGTGGACTTAATACAAATGAACGTCTGTATGACAAAATATATCAGCAGAAGGTACTTGGTAAGACCGTTTTTTTTGTGTGTCTTCAGCCCCCCAGAATTTGTAGCACCATCACTATCTATGCATTGCCTGAGATTATGTATTTTCAAGCATATATTACCAGACAGTCGAAAAAAAATAACGCAATTTACCTTTTCATATTGTCGCAGACAAAGATTAATAGACAGCATTCATATTTTATCACTACACTTGCTTGATCAGAGTATGTACCATTAATTTTCTGTGGATGCAGATATTCAAAACTGATTTGTTCACGTCGTAACTTGCACTTGGTTCCATAAATTGAAGACTTTATGGAGAGCTTAATAATTTCGCACCTACATATTTGCTTTAGAAATCTTTTTTGGGCTGATGTGCATTTTGTAGCAACTTTAGAATGCAGGTCATTACGAAAAAAGGGATTTCTCCATTTCTATGTGAAAAATTGCTTGGTTCATTTACAAGCACTGGTTCCCGCTCATTATAAAAGTATATAAATCAAGTTTAGTTAAATAATGTTTTCACGAATGCAAGGGAAATATTCTTAATATTAGGCATCAATATATGATTAGGCGTTAAACTTGTGAATGTTTTTGACCTTGGTCACATTGTGACCCACGATTTACTTTTCCTTGTATTTTATAATCAAGTTCAAGGATATATTATTCATTCTATTCGTATCAAATCTCGAATTTTCTAAATGAAGTTGACCATGATCAAGCTGCTTTGTAATATATACACCTGGATCCGTGATTCATTTATGCTAGATAGAAGATTGATTGTGTTGAGTGCGTTAAGTAGCATAATAAAGTTTCACTATAATCTTGACACATGTCTCTGATGAGACAAAATGAAGGATAATTTACCTATAGTAAAAAAGAAGCAATTTCTGGACCTGTCTTCATATACTGAATCTCTGTCATCTGTCATGGTACATGGATTCTATGTTATTTTTACGCTTAAAGTTTTTTTTGCAAATGTTACAAAATTGCCGCATGGAAGAAACGACCGAAATACAAAAACCTCGATAGCAATCAGATTTTAAAATTCATAAACTGTCTCAGACTAAAAACTGGGTTTTTGAGCCACCGACAAAGAGAACACCCAAAACAAACCGAAACAACTATTGAAATGCAAACAGTGTGGGAACTAGATTTGAGACCGCTTCATCCTTTGTGGTGTCTAGCGCCCGAGTGACGGTGGCAATCACTGGACTTCTTGTTGCTAACTACACTTAAGTACTCCATTCTGAAATGGGTGTAATGGTTATTGAATTGACGCATGTAGTGATGGCAATTAGGTACGTCTGTATGTTATGTTCGATAGGTATATGCGTTGGTGGCGTTCTCAAAACATTACACCGTAAGTCTCTTCACTTCCTTTTGCACGACTTTAAAGTGTTAATACTGACGTGTGAAGACTATAAATTATTGTCGCGCGAGCAGAGCGGTGGCACGCCGTGCGCGTGTTGCAGAAGCCGCCGAGTCGCATGTGCTCCTAAGAAGACGGGCTACGGATTAGCCCGTAACATGTTGAGCTAAACTCGAATTAAAGGGTGAGTTATCCGGGAGTTGTACCTTAATTTGTTTAACAATTTGTTGCCTATTTTCGGTTTGCTAAATTTTAGACAAACTAATATTACATAATTTAACGGCTCATTCCAATTTCCATTTTACTGAAAAGTCATTTTATATAAAACTTATAATAATAATAATAATATCAATATCAGCGTGACACCATAGACAAATCTAGATTTATGGATTTACTTTACTTTTTACTACTCAGGTAAAGGGGTTTATCCCTCAGAAACGTCAAACAAAGGTCAAACATACTTTTGGCTATAATTTCGTAACCCTTAAGTATCTTTGGATCAGAATAGGACAAAAAAACCTATTCCTCGAAATGGTTTTTGTATCAGGCTACATTGGTAAAATATGAACAATGCCAATTATATGGTTCTAGAATTCTTGAGGTCGATGCCCTTGGAATTTTCGGAGTACTTACCTAATAAATCCAATTGTAGTTTTTGCATAAGTCACAAAGACAAATGACTGCTCATTCTATCATGCATAACAATTATTTAATTTGAGCGATTTCGTCACGGTCAATAACTTTAATATGTTTATTATGGATGACTTCTATTACGACTATGTCGCGAATATGTCTATATATACATTTTTTATGTCATGTCCGTATTGCTCATATAATAACAGTGACGAACAATTTACTCTAAGAAGCTCCCTACCTCCTTATGTTAATTTATAACGCAACTGATTTGTGTGACGCGGTTATTTGACAATAATAAAAACAACCAATGGAATAAGCTCCTAATAATTTATTTATATTAAGACTCGTCATTTCACTGTTTTAAACTACTTTATATTTCCTCATGATGGTCTCACTCCTCAAAGAGAAGGAACAAGAGCTTAGAAATCCAGATTCGTTTCAATTTGACATATTTTTCATCTTTGTAGGTAAAAGCTATTTAATGTTGCATTTTAACACTTGTTATTTGCAAGCAGATCCTTGAAACTCTGTTTTTATTTCACTCAGAAATACAATAAATATAATACACTACAATTAGCCGTTCATATTATTTTGTAGTACGATCCCTAAATTTTAGTTCACTCACAAATAGACTTACAACTATTATGCATTAGCAATGTAAATGATATTCATGTATGCGGACCGTCTCCAATCGGTCACTGCATGGAATAGATTATTGCGATGTCTGCTTATTTAAATCTATTTGGGTTGAATAATTGGCAATTTTGAATACTTATATCTTTACAGGTATCGTGCTTATCCCACAAAGGGATCATAGTATTATTCTCCTAAGAGAAGATAGATTTTTTATTTACTTAAGTATTCCTATTTATCAGACTTAAAATAATAACAAAGAAGGATCGTTATGCGGCTCTGCATCTTTTTTAAAATGTAGATAATACTAAATGTTTTACTACATAAATAAAAGCAATATACCTATTGCCAGTGAGCTTCTAAATACGATAGTAACATATAATATCATTGCCTATTGCAATTGATGTTAGCAATAAAGATATAAAAGGCGTGATAATGTCCCGAGTATGCAGGAAATTAAGAAATACCATGAAGTAAAATACAATAATTTGGAGAGCAACCGCTGTTTCTTTTTTCTACAATTATTTTTCGACATCATCTTAATCTAGAAACAGTAATCATATTAACATATTGTGGTTTTGAGAGATCTATATTTTTTAATGAAAAGTGGCCCAAAAATTGTAAAAGTTTTTGGTTCTTTTATCACACAAATTTAATTCATTTTACCCATATCGAGTTAACAATTGTATTATCTCTATCCCCAATAAAAGTATACACTGTGACATGATTAGTATCATAAAGTTGTTAGGGGTTATTTATTATATTTGAAGTTAGCACCTGAGCTATTAACATACAATTAATTTCTATAAAACCCACATAAATACAGAGTTATGTGTATTTTTCCTCGTTTAATGTATATGACTATGACTATCTCAGATTACAAACTGACGATATAGAAAATTATGGCCCAATATTCTTTGACATGTATTGTCTCTGTCTAATATTTTACATTTAAAACTTATTATGACTTTTTCTAAAATTAAATTTAAATTGCCGCTTTTCAAAGGATTACATGTTTATGCAGTAGGTATACCTAGTACCTAGCTCGATTTAATAAGAATTTTGAAAGAAGAATTTGAAATCTAATTGGAAGACTTTAAAATATTTTTTTGAGAATATAGTATTGTCAATTTTTTTTAATGTAATAAGAATGTTACATATTATAGATCACTCGCAAAACGTCGTCTTTTTTTGGTACCTAAAATAGACTGGCAATTCCAATGGTAATTAGATTAAATATGATAAGCAGATATATAATTTTGTCACCTTCACTTTTAGAACAGTTACGTAGTTATGTCTGGTGACGCATGAATGGTAAATTGATGCTAATACAGATTTATGTCAATGCTACTACCATATTGTTGTTACGTGTATTTGTTTACAATGCCGTTGTATATAGTTATTATTGTTATAATGCAGCGTTCAATGAAGTTGATAGTACTCGTAGAACATTAATGACTATTTCTCGTAAACGTTTTAAACTTTCGTGATTCTCACTCATAGAAAAAAAATCGATCGATCGAGGTAAATATTACTTGTTTAAAAATAGCGTGATAAGTCCCGTTTTGGTATTTTGACTATTTCTCGTAAAGTTGTTCTTTTTCAGTTGTCCAAATAAGTAATATTGTGTTATACAAAACCTTGCGGTAAAGATGACACAAAGTCAGATAATCTTTGTTGTTGGATCCAATAGACAGTTTCGATGTATTTCGGTGATGTTTTTTTTCATATTATTCATTTCAAACAAAATAATTATTTTCCAGAAGACCTCGATCATTTATGAGATGCCTAGTTTCAAGTAAGTAGTTAAGTATCCAACTTTACGGTCGGTCGTTAAACTTCAGATCAGTGTAGGTACAGTAGTATAAAATAATATTAGTACCACAAAGTTTTATTTCAATGAATACCTACTTAATTAATCCGTTTTTATCATTTTGGGAATCCTGGCTGGTCCGCAATGTTAGATTAATTTTACTCGAATTATAATCAGTGTAATCCTTTCCAAGGAACCTTTTTCTACATCGAGGTTAAAAGTCCAAGTCAAAATATCTTTTTATTTATGTTAAAGAGGCCAGACAAACGAACTAGTGGGTCACCTGATCTCAAGCGATCACCACTGTCCATAGACACCCGCAGCGCTTTACGCGATGCCAGTGCGTTGTCTTTTCACTTCTCATGCTCTTAAAATGTTACTTTAGTCTCTGCATATCGGGACTAAAGCTCCTTTTTATTCTGTAGGGATTAAAGTATTTTTTTATTTACATTGGAAATCGCTAAACAGCCAACACAGTGTTTGTGAATGGAGGATTTTTAGGGCGTGGAAATAACCTCAAAATGACAACTGTGCAAAATTACAAAAAAACACGATATAATTTCGTGAAACACAATTAATGATTACGAATATGATATGAATCTATTCAATTATACTAAGGATTAATTAATGTATGTAATGTATGCATTAAACTCTTTATTGTACAAAAGAAAAGACACAAAAAACAATTTACGAACTTTGGGGTACGTACTTGTATTTATTTTAATATGCATAGTCCAATCATTTTTAAAAATAGTTTTCAATTTTGAGACTGTTGGCCAAATATTTAAAGCGTCACTTCATCCATCCATACTATCCATACTAATATTATAAATGCGAAAGTAACTCTGTCTGTCTGTCTGTCTGTCTGTATGTTACGCTTTCACGCCAAAACCGCTGAACCGATTTGGATGAAATTTGGTACAGAGATAGAATAGACTTTGGGAAAGGACATAGGCTACTTTTTATCCCGATATTCCCACGGGATAGGGATAAAATATCGAAATAAGAACCTCTGGGCTTAGAGTCACGAAATTTGGTATGAAGGTAGTTGGACGTGTGTAATAACACATAGGTGACTTTTTGATCCGATATTCCCACGGGATAACTAGGGATAAGATCTCGAAATAACAACCGCTGGGCTTAGAGCCATAAAATTTAGTATGTAGGTATCTGGACCTCTGGAATAACACGAAGGCTACTTTTTATCCTGATATTCCCACGGGATAGGGATAAAATTTCCAAATAAGAACCTCTGGGCTTAGAGTCATGAAATTTGGTATGTAGGTAGTTGGACGTATGGAATAACACATAGGTGACTTTTTGACCCAATATTCCCACGGGATAACTAGGGATAAGATCTCGAAATAACAACCGCTGGGCTTAGAGCCATAAAATTTAGTATATAGGTAGCTGAACCTCTGGAATAACACGAAGGCTACTTTTTATCCTGATATTCCCACGGGATAGGGATAAAATTTCGAAATAATAACCGCTGGGCTTAGAGTCATGAAATTTGATATGTAGGTAGCTGCACGTCTGGAATAACACATACGCTATTTTTTATCCCTATACTCCCACGGGATATTTCAATTGCCACTACCAGACCGATTAGTTTACGCGTGCGAAGCCGCGGGTAAAAGCTAGTAAACAATAAAAGATAAGAAAAAAACCCGTGCAACATTTTTTTTGCTATTTGAATTTAGAACAGATGGCCTGTCAATTAGGCGAGGGTACGTTTTTAAAAAGTTATATTGGAATTTTGAACAGAACATCGTTTTTTTTTCCTCGCATTCAAAGTGAAAATTAGAGTGTTTAACGCGAGACTAAACAACCATAATGCCACTCAAACTATAGCCACCCTCGCTCTGTTCGGGTGGCTAAACATCTCGTGTCATTATGGCTTGTTTTAGTCCCATGTTGAATAATCTACTAGTATTCAATAAAAAAGTCTACTACTAAATATTTGTTATGTTTGTCTTTTTTAGTTATTTCAGATCTGTTTATATCCACAGATACCTACCTAGATAGATAAAGCTTTATTTTTTATCAGTTTTGTTTCATTCATGTTTTATGATATTTGTTAGTATCGACTATAGAACTAGTGAAAAAAGTTTTTAAACAGGCCAAGTCAAATTCAATCTTATGTGAATGTCATACAGGCTTTGACGCGGAAAAACTTTTCTCACTTTTCAAACTACTTTACCTACTTATATTTGTGGATTTGACCATCCGCTCAGTAAATATTAGTCATGATACACGGATATATGCTAATCAGTTTGTATATCTCGTAAGGTCGAGACGTCATCGTGTGATTTATCCGGTTTTTGAATGAATGTTTTGCGATTAATTTAATTCGTGAGGGGATTATTAGTTAATGTTGATGGGTCAGTCATCCTTCAAGTTTTTTATACAATTGGTCATTGTAGTTCGGTTTTTGTCTATGCTGATTTAGCCAGCTAAAATATAAGTTATACGTTCAAATGGCGCACCTTTGGTTGTCTTTGTATTGACCATTATTATTTGCATACGTCGTAAATATTGATGTCAAGGTATTTTTGTTGGAAAATAACAACAGTTGTGGAGGAAAAGGCTTAGGCTCGAAAAAACCCAGTTTGATAGTGGATAGTTATTTTTTAATAGGATAGTACATCACAAGACCATTTTGCCAGTGTTTACTATATTTTAGCGTATGAAGACAAAAAAATATAATTAGAAAATGAAAATTTGAATTAGGACAGAATGAAAATGGAATCTTAGCACCTAGTAATTCTTGTTATCCTTTGGTATCAAGGACTAACCTGTCTCTTGTTAAATTCCAGGTTGCGATGTCGTCGGCAGCACCCAACCCCGTCTCCAATGTCTTCGAGATCGACATCTCCCCTGAAGAAGCTCAGAAGTTTTTGAACAGCCCTCCGTTCACCGAGCCACAGCTGTCCGGACGTTCCGGTGTATTGCCTCTGGTATGTTTATAATTGTACAAATAATATTTTATGAGACTTGATTGTTAAGTGTACATATGTATAAAGGTAACGAACGACACTATTTTAACTTGCTTCTTCCCTAGATTGATTAATAAGCGTCCCGCAAAGTAACGCCCAAAACCAATCAAACATATAATTGTGATTATCTGAAAGATTTCTGTGGTATTTAGGTATTAAAATGACTATTGTTTCAAGTAAGCGAATAGTGCTACTAAATACTTAGTCATAATTATTTATCTTCTATTAATTAAAATTTAAAAAACGCTTAATACCGAAAAGTTCTTTTTCATATCCCTATCTGTCGAATAATTTTCAGAGAGCCATTTTGGTCCCAATGTTTCAAAAATGCTGACAATGTTATGTTTTAGACGAAGTACCGCGGTCATTACTAATGTTGTGATTTAAATTCGGGTTTTGTTCCGCATACCTTGATATTATTATTTTAGACAAGCTCGGCATTTCTGCACAGTTGCATGCGCCATCCTCCAGTCGTCTCGTGATCATGGCGTATGCAACTGTGCCGAAATATCGAGCTTCTATAAAATAAAGGTACGCGGAACAAAACCCTTATTTAAATCATTAAATTATACTGACAATGTTTATCCAAACTTGTTGGTTTATAGTTAATGGTTTATATACTCGGAACCACTTTAACTACCTAAAGCAACTAAAAAACACTTAATTCTCCGTAATAAGATCCTAGCAATTGTAAACATTTACTTAATTTCAAATTTCCTTAAAATTACAGGCATAAAAATCTCAGAACAAACCGTTACTCCCTGTTGTCGTGTAGGTCTCTAATAAGTTTTGGCCACTGAAAACGTAGCCTAGAGTATAATTTTAATTTATTTCATTTCCAGGTAAGATGGAATGACCCGAGATTTCGCACGGCAGAAGCCGGCCCTACCCTCGGTCACTACTGGAAGAACGGACACGAGATCGAAAACACCGACGACTACGTAGAAGAGGTACGTTACTCGTATTGTCTTCTTGAAACATTACTTATCGTCAGTGGTATTGCATAGTGTTCTATAGATGTAAAAATCAATAAGTAAGGATTTTTGTTTCACTTTACATTTAATTTCTCACTTAATATATGCAAAAAATGTGAATACTATTCTTAAAGAAGAGCAGTTTAGATGAGTACTAGTCGCTACCCGCGACTTCATCCGCGTAGAACTCGGTTGGCACTACCCCGCGGAAACTATGGAATTTTCCGGGCTAAAAACTATCCTATGTCCTTCCTCAGGATGCAAACGATCTGTATACCGAATTTCACCTAAATCGGTGTAGCGGTTTATGCCTGATGAAGTAACAAACAAACAAACACACAAACTTACAAACATTCGCATTTATTATATTAGTGAGATAGAGAGTTACACTTTCATTCCCAGTCGTTACTTGTATTCAGTTTTATACTTATTTGATGTTCTACAGGTATACGACGCATCCCAATTCCACGGCCAGGACGGACTCGGCGCCTACGCGTACGGCTACCAGGCCCCAGAGTCCTCGAAGGTTGAGAACCGCGCCAGATCCGGAGATGTCACCGGCTCCTACACCTACAAGGATGGCAACAATGAACTCATCAAGGTAAACATAAAGTCTGTCCTCTCGCTCATAAGACAGTGTATTACTGGTCTAGTAAGTAATCAGTCATATAGTAATTGTCTTCAATAATAATTGCTTGCACTGTTGTGCTACGGCTTGGAGTGTAACGCTTCAAAATGTCTTTGTACTTAATACTCGTAACACTAAAAGATTTTTCCAATACTTTATTATCACAACAATGTTGTCATAACAATACTATACAAACTATTAAGATGGTAGAAAACTCAAGTTATGTCTACACCACGCAGATCTAAGTTTCTTAGGAAAAAGACGCTGTTATTAGTCGCCATCTTTCATGAGATATTATATCTAGTAAATAAGATTTTATGGATAGGTAGTATTTTATTCTTTCTACTAAATAAATAGAATATAAAACTTCCGAACTCTGATATTTCATCAGGTCCGCTACTGGGCTGACAGCGAAGGCTTCCACCAGGAAGATAACCTTCCGAAAGTAGAGCTCCAGCCGGCTCAAGAGACCGAGGAGGTGCGTCAAGCTCGTCTTGCTCACGAAAAGGCTTGGAACGAAGCTGCTGCTGCCGCCGCCCAGCACCCGGACCCTCAGTAAGTCTCTGGCGTTGTATAAGTACACCTCGAAAAGCGGTCTTGATTAGTTGGAAATCCTCTAAATTTAGTTTTTGCATTATTGGCACTTGCTCGTTTGCCTTCCAGTCGAATAAAAAAAAAAAAAAAAAGAATCAAGTTACGCAAGTTTGTATTGCAAAGTTGTATTTTTTGCTTATTTGTAACTTTACGTTGCATAAGTAATTAGGTATACTTATTCTTAACCTACTACCTACCCGTGTGGTAGAATTACACCTCTCCATTTCTTCCGTGGATGTCGTAAGTGGCGAATGAGGATATAGGTTAAGGTATACACGGTATGTTTGAAACACCGTGATTGGCTGTTTAGGGTTAACGAAAATTAAAAAAAAAATCTTGAATCCCTAGAGATTGATGAGGAGCTTTAGTCCCGATATGATGAGACTAAAGTAACAGTTTAGGAGCATGAGAATTAAAAAAGTATAAACTGCAAGGCGACATTGCATTGATAAGATTTCTTGTTGTTAACTCAAACCTCGTTGTATGACATTGCTATATTTTTTTCTCAGGGGCGAATATTCCAGCAATAGCAACTATGATTATCACGGTGCTGCGTCTGAGACCCAGGGAGTAGTCGCCCCAGCCAGGGAAGGCAAAGCCTACTCACAGGCACAGAGCAGCTTCCAGACCGGACAGCAAAACCAACAGCAACAGTATCAGCAACAGCAGTACGGTCAACAGCAACAACAGCAGAAGCCGCAGCAGCCACAGTATGGCCAGCAACAACAATATGGTCAACAACAGCAGTATGGTCAACAGCAACAACTTGGTCAACAACAGGAACCTGAACCTACGGTATGTTTGGCGTCACAGGTCACTATAAAAATATTTTGCCTACTTAACATTGGCAAGATAATACACATGTCAATCTAGTCCAAATTATAATAAAATCACAAGCTTTATTTTCATGTTCATCTTTAATGTGGTACCCTTAAACCTGAGATATCATTTACTGCTTCCCGTCCTATGATCAACAAATTTGTTTTCCTTATTCGACCTAGGATATAACAATATCATACTACCGATATAGATTTATCTTTTACTGCTCTTCGGATCGATTCAGATCCACCTCAATAAAATTATTTGCGAATTTTGTATACAATAAACTTTTCAATTGTCATTTCTTTCTCAGGGCCCACCTCGTGGATTCTTCTACAGCTACAACTACCCCGTCTCCATCATCTTGGCAAAGAGCGATGCTCAGCCTGGTGCCCTCAACCCTGGCCACCCAGTTGACCATGACACGGTTTCTGTCAATGCCCAACAGGGTTAAATAGATATAAGCTTTTGTGTATAGACCTATGTCTATCCATCTGTTGTAACTAAAAAAACAAAAACGACAGTTTAAGACCATTTGGTTTCAAAAATGAGATTAACAATTAAAGAAGCTAGTTGGTATTGCAGCTGTATAATGCAAGAAACGATCCTTAATAACAGTACTGTGTAGACGTAGCCTCTATACCTAGAAGTTTTTATTACAGGAAGTTAGATGTTAATTGTGAATCAGTATAGTAGGTTATATTTCAATTAAGGTCTTTAATTATTCTGTGATAGTGAAGCGTTTGTCACTGAAAAAGCAAGCTTGTCTTTTTTTCAATTTAATATGTGCAATATCTTAAATCTTTATGCATTGCAGTACCATTGCTGTCAAGTTTATAATATCTGCTACATTCTAATGAGACTATTGCTACGGAGCAAGTTTCAACATTAGTTATAAAGTAGTAGTAGTCTTCTTCAGGATCAACGGATGCTATATCTACCTTGCTAGTGTATGTAATTGTATTTAGATATATGAGCCTTTCGCTAGCCGAAGTTCATAATGAATCGATTTGTATGTACGTTACAGTAGCGTGCATTACTTTATCGATAATTGATTGAGGATATCGGTTGTTGTTGCCATTTGAGTAGCAAATTAGGTTAAATTTAGTATTAGTATGATCCTGGTCGGCGTTTGAAAGTGTAACTACGTGCAATATTGTATTTTAATTTTTTTGAATGACTACTTACAGCAAAATAGTATTTGGTCAGAGTAACTATTAAAGAGATGAATTACATTTTGCGGTTTACTTTTTCTTTATTTTGCCATTCTGCAGTTGGTTTTACTATTATGTTACAGTCTTGAACCCGGCCTAAAACGAAGTAAGATATACACCTAATTTGTTACCACATTACATGAACGCAAAATTAATTATGTGTATTGAAATTAAGTATTGTATTTGTATCAATGAATATAATAAAGTACTTTCTTTTTTCTAAAACAGTTTATTTATACCTAAATTATAGAACCACACGACTCAAGGACAAGAACAATAGATGAAAATTTTTTTTTATTATGATTTTCAGTAATCATACTTGTATAGGCAATTGTATAGGAACCGGTTGTGAAACTGGCAACATTACAATCGGCATGCCTACACTTTGTTTCCTCGTTGCCAATCTTTGCAGCCACTTCAACCTGCTTTCTTCCATCGGGGTTACTGATTCTTGAGTTTGTATTGGGTTTGAAGTTTCAGTAGAAATTGGACTCTCTGTAGTTGTAGGTTTTGGTCTAAATGGCAGTCGCTGTCCAATCCCTCCTACTATACCAGCAATACCATTGTACATCCATGCAATAGTATCTGGCACGTTTACTTCAATAGGAAGGAAAGGTATAGCAGATATAATACTTCCAATGAAGAATCTTTGTCCATTTGGTAAAACTAAAACTGCTTGCCGAGGAATCGATTCCATCATTGAAGCATTCGGGTCGTTTTCAGCATCAATGATGATTGAGTCAGAGTTTTCATTTGCAAGTTTTAGGTCGAGTTGATCTCTTTCGTTAAATTTGTCGAATTGACTGTTTGTTTTGGTGATTGCCTTTGGCAAAAACATTATTATAGACTGCGGTGGTAGATTTCTGAAAAAAGATAATAGTAAAAAATAATAAGACAAAATCAGTAGCTAAATCAAATAAAACTGGTAATCTTGCTGCATTGCAACTAAACGTGTGAATACAACACATGGTATGTTTTTCAAACAGAAGTTCACCTTTATCCATTTCTAATTTGAATGATAATTGTATGTCTTGGTGGCTTAAATAAATATATCAACATAGGTAGTACATAAACAACTATTTGTAACAACATACAAGACGTTAAAGCGGTTCAGTTCTTTCTAATCAAGAACACAATCGTTACTTGACAAACCGAATGAGGTAGGTACGAGTACGTGTAGAGTTTGAAACATCTTAACATCTCGCGTATTATTGATATTCTGTGTTGATTTAACAGCAAGCGGTGGACTCAAAAGGGTTTTACTGAAAATTTAAAAATGTATGTACCTGCGTGTCGCACAGTAGTGTACGTATCGTGAGGAGTAGCAATAAATAAATGATTTCAGTTCATGAATATAAACTTTTGCAAAGAAACTCCTGATTAAATTTGTAAATTATTTGTAAAGTATTCCAGAAAATATTCACCGAACCGAACCGACGTGCATGCATAAAAAGATTGATGAATGTAGAGGAAGCGAGAGTTGTGAGCCAGAATCGTAGCAAGTGGAAGGAGGTAGTCTCTGCCTACCCCATTGGGAAAGAGGCGTGATTATTATGTATGTATGTATGTATTCCAGAAAATACAACGCTACAACGCAATAACGTTCAATTCTTCACAGATTACATAGGTAGAAACAAATTCAACTAAAGAGCTAAACGCTTTTGTAGAGACTAATATGAAGAATATCGCATTTTATTAAATTTTTGATTGATTCAACCTATTTCAAATTAATTATGAAATCGTCGTCTGAATATCTCAAAAATAACGCTTAAAAGATAGGTATAAAATTTCAAAAAGTACTTACAGCAGCGTCGGTCCGTTCATAGTATTCATCTGCTGTGTTTGTAATCGCTGTATTGCAATTAGCTGTTGTTGCAACGCATTGTACTGATTCTGCTGCATTACTTGTTCCAACATTTGTTGCTCCATTATATGATTTACTAGTGGATTCATCGAATGCATTTGATGATCCATCATTGGTTGCATGGACAGGTGATTTAAAAACGGTGCCGCACTCACATTTACCAGTAAAGCTAACATTAGTATAAAACGCTTTGTCATTGTGTAAATCTTTGGCTTTATCACTTATATTAATAACTTTTAATTTCACTTCTTTGTTGTTTTACCCGTACGTTACTACTAATACGTGTGTACTAGCACAATACAGTGTGTGTATTGTTTGAAAGTGGTTTCGATTCTGTCAGGAGCGCGTGCGCTTCCGGCGGTCATTATTATGCGACGTAAGCCCACTGGCCTACTCAGTGGAGTCCTGACCTTGTCTCCAATCGGCTTTCTTTTTTAGGGTTCAAGTTGAACCATAGAATAAACAATGGTATTCCATATTATATTATTTTAACGTTTTTCATTACATTGCTCTTTTTTTGAAATAGAAATAAAGTTACAGTTTGTATACTTAGGTATGTTTGTAGTTTTGAGTTATGTATTCTTAATTCTAATTAAATTGCTGTTATTTGATTACGTCACTTGTATATTTTTAAGTACAACATGCGAAAAGGCATCCCGGCGTATAAAATTAATACCTTACTTCTTGTAAATTATCGATTGAATGTTAAAATTTCCCTTTGCAGTGCTAAAGGGCTACACCGTATCATTTTACACACAGCTGCTAATTTACAAATCAAACAAATATGTTAAAAAAAGAAAGTATAACAAACGAAGACATTATTCAGATAGCACAAACCTGGTATGTTTGTAAACTTTGTTTGCATTTAATTTTAGCCCTTCAGAGACGTCAGTAACCGTAGTGGATCCTCAACCCATACCTACTATGTTTTTTATATGCGAAATCGTCGTAATGCAAATTTGGCAGGCATAAGCAGAATACATCTGGAACCTTGTCTACCTAAATGATTACCTTATAATTAATATTTTTTTATTTAAGCAAGCATCCTATTTAATAAACGTGACTTGTAGAAAATTCACTTACATTTTTCAGACGCTGTGTGACTTTAGATTTGGAATAAGAAAAAAATAAGGGAAAGTAAAAACTCACTACACAAACGGTATTGCTATACGTTGATGATGAGTTCAAACGAACTGCCTTGGTGAGATTAGGGCATGAGAGAAAAAAGGAGAGAAATACTAATAATGACGTATCAGACAAAGATGAAACTCACAAACTCAAACTCAAAACTCACAATATTTATTGACAACAAAAACACACTACATCACAGCAAAAACAGTAAAAACATAAATAGGAGAAGAGAGAACAATTTGAGACGTTGTGCTGTAGTGTGATGAACTATACCTTCTCTCGTTGGTTTTGCTTTAGCCTAACTTATTCATTAAGCTACCCTATCATTACTTTAAACTATCATCTTTGATAATTTTCCTGCAGTCTCCCAGAAGGTCACCCATAAAGCAGTTACGACAAAAGATAGTGGACGGAAGGAAAGGAAATGCGAGAGTTAATAATAAATGGACACACTAGGTTTATCATTCAGCTCTTAAATTTACAGGCGCCAGGTATAACTAGACTGTCAATGTCGATCGGGACACGTCTTCGGTTTCCTTCATTTTCCTAAAGATTCAAATGAGAAAGAAAAAGAAAACCGATGGTTTGTTTCGAATTCGGAGCGACATTAGCAAACTACTAGTAATAGTTTAAGTGTATCATAGTTTGGGTGCTAATATTCTTTTCTGGGAAACTTATTTCAATAATTGATTGAATGAGCTGTTACTATT
Organism: Choristoneura rosaceana; assembly: GCA_037349165.1. NCBI lineage: Eukaryota > Metazoa > Arthropoda > Insecta > Lepidoptera > Tortricidae > Choristoneura > Choristoneura rosaceana. The sequence continues at coordinate 11,527,087 of JAZBNJ010000019.1, forward strand.
TGGCAATCCATATTCGTGAACTAAAACCGGTTACCTTACTGCGCTATCCCTGTGAAAAAGAAGCTGTGTGTGGCAAATAATGATTTTGTATGTCTTTTTTGCAAAATCCCGCATCTTCCACAACTTTCGCTCTTATCAAAATACAGGATGTTAGATGTCGAATTGGGTGGATTTTGGGCTTATTATTAATTACTTTGTTATTATAATTAAAATATATGTGTCAGATATTCGAGAAATATAAGAAAATGTATTACGTCCCATTCCTGACACAGGCCTCCTATTAGACCGTAGTTCCAACGCGGGGCCAGTGTGGATTGGAAAAACACATGCATTGCTTTACAGGTTTGTATAGTTTTCCTCATAATGTTTTCCTTCACCGTAAAGCTCTTGGTAACTATCGATGCAATTTAGCACATTAATTTTGAAAAACTTAGATAGAAATTGACACGGTTGACACGCGTTATCATTTTCTGGAGTTGTGACGTACTGTTGAAAATATCTTCCGTTTATTACTTATGTTGCTCTAAGTGTGTTAATAAAGGCTTATTCTATTCTATTCTATTATAATATGTTAACTTATGTGAATACTAGATATAGATAGACCATCTCGGATCTAATTAGAAACATCTTGTGGTTAGGTCAGTTGGTGTATGTCAAGCTTTTAGAAGCTTTTATTTAACTTTCAATGTATATATACATGGATGTATTTTTTTTAATAATACAGATATTTTAATAATTAATTTAAATTAAATCAAATCTTGCAACCGAATTTTGACCCACTTCCGGTGCAGTGGTCAGAATGACGCTAATGTAGTTTGAATGACAATGCTTCAAGTAAAAGTGTCAACAAAAAGTACAGCCAGCAAAAAAGCTTGCATTAAAAATATTTTAATAACAAAAACTAACTGACCAAACCCTATATAAAAAAAGGAAGAAAGAGGAAGAAAGGAAAGTTTGTACCTAAAGGAAAGTAACGGATAAATGTATTAATTTATATAAATAGATACATAAATAAATAAAAACACTAGCAATTTCTTACAATATATCTGCACGGTATTCAAGTTCTGTAATTATTAGGCTAGCCGGACATTAAAATTGTGTCGCACCGACGCAGCTTCCGTGTCATTGCGGAATTCAAAGCTGATAGTTTTAGTTCAAACTATTTTTTTATTTTATTTAATGGCATCAAATTTTAACATTTAATTGCTATTTAAACGTTAAATTTCATTATGTCTGTTCTAAATTTGAATAAAAAATGGTTTTAATTTTAAGAAATCTGCCACCGTAATGAATACTAGGTATAATGTTTTTTCCGAACGTTAAGAATCCATGATCAAAAATCAAAACAAACAATATAGGGCATATTAGGCAAAGCTCAGCGCAGAGGGCGACACTAGCACAAACCGTAAAGAAACCGCCATGACAACGTCAGTTCTCTGACAGATCATGACCAAGAGTATTACCAAATACCTATATAAATCGTGACATATTTATATTAGTAACAAATTTACATCGATAGCAGCGATAGAACTATATTTCCTAAAATTTAATTGAAATAATATTATTATATTACGACATCCTACGCACATTTAAGATACGCAAAAAACATAAACCATAAAGATGTGGTACGTGCTAGCGCTGCACTCTGACGGGACAAAATTGCAGTAATATTCCTTATTGAATTGACAACATACTCGTAATCGAGAGAAGTCAACTCAACGCAAAAAATTTTAATGAAAAACATTGACGCAGTTTTCATAGAGTGCGTTTCAAATATTGTAACGTAGCACCATTTTCTGCGGAAGCAGTTTTAAGTAATTGTACCAAAATGAAGTAAAAATCAGTAATATTACTTTTAAAATGGACAAAAATAATTATACACGACAAAGTAACAAAACTTTTTTAATTTTATGACGAGAATAACTAAAGAAAATTAAAAATATGACTAAAAAAATAAATGCAAATTAGTTGATCACTATTTTTTTAAACAAATACGTTATTATTACTACATTCACTCTGATTCATACAATAAATAAGTGAACCCTATATATGGCTCAATACGCTACTTCTACTAGCCTTATCACCATTAGATTACATGACCTAGAAAATTGAGAATTTATTTTTCATGATCTTCAGGTTTTCCATCGTCAACCACCACATCAATTTCAACTTCGTAAGTCCCGGGCTTTGTTCTAGACGGCCTTACAACCACCCCCGGCATCCTTGCTTCTTGGATACCATCCACTTCATTTTCGGCGGCATCAGCTACTGGCACATCTGTTTTGTTTGAAGTGACGTCAGCTTGGACGTTCTCAGGTTCTGGAGGCACTCGGACTGACATGAGGCCTTGTACACGTTGAACCAAATATTCTAATATAGGCCCAAATCTGGATACTCCTTCTGTGCTCACGAGGAGGCGGTCTGGAGCGTCAGGCCTTGGTCGTAGTACAAACATGTTGAAGTTTAGAGTTCGCCGCACGGGCCTGGCGGCAGCCTCGTGCAAGCAGGCCAGAGCGACGGCCAGGATCAGCGCGCGTGGAGACATGTTCGGCGAGTGCACTGGGACGAGGGAACTAAAGGCAGCGTGCGCCCGGCGCGGCGTGAGGTCCCACACTGTGCGGACTGCGTTTTTGCCCCGCATCTAACCTAAGATAACGGGTCTCCAGCAAAAAGATCATTATTGCCCCGAGTTACGGCGGGTGGATAATTGCAGCGATATCTCGACTTCTCGACACCTTTCGTTTGGAAAGCTCCCATCTTAATTTAAGTGAGTCATCATTATCATTTTACCAATTAATGGAGATCTTTCTGAAATGATTCTGTTGATGTGTTTTATTCTTTTGTCGGTAGGTTCGTTAGTTGCTTGAGGGGTCGCACATGAATGGCTATAGCTTTGCTATTATGGCGTTAATAAAAAGACTACGAGAATTTTAATGCGAAGACGACTGTGCATTGAAATTGCGGATGCATTGTACTTATTTATGAAGAGTTAAGGTTGTTTCTTGTGCGATCGTAGGCAAAAGATTATTGCAAATTATTGCACATCAAATTTATATTTATTTTTATAGACATTAATCATCATCAAAATGGAAACGGAGTGGATTGATGTCAGTGTAATGATGCAGTATCAAGGCCATCCTATGCAGGTCAACGAAAATAAACAAAATGCGGTTTGTAGGATTTGCATTCTTTTAGTTTACATTTTGAACGCTTTGTTAGAAATTTAAGTGGCGAATAAATGTTTATGATCAACTTGCACAATTAGTTCTCTATTATTGGAGGTGGTTTTGCAGGTCACAGAAAAAATAAGGAATTTCCCTGAATGTTTAGTAATTTATAATAAACTAGGTGTTGCCTGGGACTTCGTGAGCCAGGAATTCGTTTTTCGCTATCCCGTGGAATTAAACATTTTCCGAGATAAAAACTTTCCTATGTCCTCCCAGGATCTCAAACTATTTTCATACCAAATTTTGTCTGAACCGGCTAAGCAGTTTAAGAGTGAAACGGTTACAGACATACATACAAAGAGTTACTTTATTATTTATAATATTAAAGAAAATATGAACTCATCTGTATTAATAATACTAATTGATAATTATGAAAAAACACTTTAAGCCTTACCACAAAAACTTAAACACGATTCAGAAATCGGCAAAATTTCAGTTTCTATGAACAGACATGTTCAGTTATTGTCCAAGCTGTTATGGTAACGTTGAAAGATTTTTTTGTAAAGTTGTTATTTTAATTCGTAGACGTAAACAAAACGATCTGTGACATAAAGCAAAGAGAAATTCAAAGCATCGATATGTCAATTTACGTAACCTTCAACAGAGATAATATTAAAATGTGTCTCTTCCGTCATTACGAGCTGATTAGCATTAATTTATTCATGATTACTTCTCTCAGACCATAATTTCACGTCCAATTTGTTACCAGGATCATAAACTCGAAAGCAAGCGTTCGGAAACTTACCACTTCCTATTACACCAACTTCAGCTAAGTCTCTTGTAATTTCATCTTTATTTTCCAGTTGCTTAGAGCTAATGTTTTATTCATAATTGGCAAATATAAGGTCGTGAAAGTATGGTTTATCGGGTTGTGTGGCAGAGGCAGGAAGAGACCCGTTACAGAGCCTACAGCTAGGCTTGCCTTGGTAACGGTAGCCGGTAAAAGATAGACCAGAAAGATATTATCACAATGATATACCCTCTAGGTACAATTAAGGATCTGACAAACTATTTACATATTATACTTTTCACTGTCACTTTTAAGAGCTTCGACCACAAAAGGTTGTCCACCTGTTACTAATACTCTGCTCTATGTCTGTTTATCCTATCTAATCGTTTCGTCTATTCCAGTGCTGAATTTTTTTAGCGGCAAAAATTTAAATGTAAACAGACTGTGTATTGTCAATTTGTTAACTAGAGCGGATTTCATTTCTTGTTTTCATTGTTCTGTGCTCTCTTATTGTCAATTGTACGATATTACGCGTATTTCGGGTATAATTTAGTTCAACCAAAGTTGAACATTCAATATAACATAGCCTCATAGTTTACATTACATGTCAAATTTGAAGAATTCATACTGAAATTGTCCTAAACAATATATAAACACGAACCCCAACAACCAATCCAAAACTGAATTTAGCTAGTTTTTTAACAAGTCGTCTAATATGAGAAAAATTCCACAACAGAAAGCTATGTCTAACCAACTATACTTCGGATTACAATATATGGACAACATTAAGGAATTTTAACAAACTCAACTATCTCAATTTTATCTTCTTAACAAGTTCAAAAGAACAGAATCTAACCATCTAGAAGTAGTCGACATCGGTGTCTCCTACGGATGTATAAACGACACTGTATTAACAAGCATACGATTGTTTACAATGCTTTATAGAAGCCTCTCTCACTATTTTACACTTATTCATGCATCATCATCACCATTCCAGCCTCCATCTTACAGTTGGGCGCAGGTCTCTTAGAATGAAAGGGTTTATACTTAGTAGACATTATTATTTCCGCTTCTTGGATTTATGAATTGAATGTCATAAAAGTGTAATTTGACCTTCGTTCCGATGCACGACTGATCTTATAAGCGTGTATTAGAAAGCTAACACAGCCGGTAGGACTAGTCTAGGCTCTAATGGGTTTTTAGCCCTAGAGCTTGGTGCACTATCGCTCCATATTAGACTGGTTTGCAACCAGTCTCCATGTCGCGTTGAAGAAATTCTGACCAATCATTTAATCTCATCAATTAAAGACCTGTTTATAACCGACTTCATAAAAGGAGGAAGCACTCTACTTTTATTTGTTGTATTTCTAGGGTTCCGTAACTCGGTAGAAAAAATAAACCCTTATAGGATCACTGGTGTGTTGGTCTGTTTGTACATCCACCCGTCGGTCACGGCCAAATTGTTCCGAAAGTACTAAAATTTAGTAACTAAACCGATTGAGTTTAAATTACAAAGTAAAAGTAAAAAACAAGCTGAGATATGTGATGCATAGGGAAATTCGTGTCTGTGCCGTTGACCAGCAGTGGTGTAGCGGTATAGCACGCGGCACGGAATGCCGAGGACCTGGGTTCGATTCCCAGTGTTGGTCTTATTTTTCTGGTTTTTCTGTGCATCTATGTTTCGGTTTGTATTTTCAATTTAGGTTTCACGGGATGACCGTAAAAGTAAAAATTTGGAATTGAAATAAAAAATACAAAAAGATTCCAAAAAACCAATCATAATTTAAATTTAGCCACTTTGGAAGTCGGTGATCGGTGCAAATAAATCAATTTTAATAAATCAAAACCAACTCTAGTTCTTTAAAGTCATTATTTTCTTCTTATTTTCTTTTTTTTTTCTTTCTGTAAAAAGGTTGCCTGGAAGAGATCGCTCTTAAGCGATAAGGCCGCCTATTGCTTACCTTGTAATTTTCTTTGTGTACCTGTTTTCTGTATCGCTTATTATTTCTGGTGTACAATAAAGAGTATTTGTATTGTATTGTTGTATTTTTATAGTAGTAAAAACATCGAAGTTCAGATGGGGTTGACCAACTCCCATTTAGTTATTCCACAATTAGCGTTCGTGATGTAAAATACATAAAAATACCTAATGCCATCCACGAAGACGCGTGATTTTGACAAAAGTAGACATTAATGACATTGTAATAAGAACCACGGCACGCGTAATCGTGAATGACTCTACCTATAGCTGCAATTTTGCTTGCAAAATGTGAGTTTCTTTTTCATTCGTTTTCTACTGGTTTGTGGCACTTTTATTATCAATTTTTAAGTATGCTAGAGTTTTACGTACACGTCACCTGAGTGAGTCCCATCTTTCAAGTAATTAGTTGTGTATTGATTTATTTAATGATGCAGAAAGGCAATCACACAAAATTGATAGATTCTGTATGAATTACAGATTTTCCGACTAATTTATATAACATAGTACTTACTGACCATGTGTGACATATTACTTATTTTATTTGATTGCTAATTAAAGAGCAAATCTTTAAATTAGGGTCAATTTATTCAGGACTATAGTGCATGGGATACTTATAATAAAACAGCAGCTTTTACGCAAAATTGTATTATATTTAATCACAATTGAATACCTAAACAGGTACAAATTATTTTACAATTAATCTTCCGCTTCTTGTTTTTTTTTAGTCAGGTACAAAACATACTTTCTAACACATTCAGGTTAGGTGTTATAGAAGCTAATATAATTCTACGATCACATTTCTTTTCGAGATAGTTTTTAAATATTTTCTTCAAAGTTCATGGTATAACAATTGTTAAACAAATTCGTAAAACAAATGTACAACTTCCAGACAGAAGAAGATTCGAAGAATAAGATCAAGATTCAATTTTCTAAATATATGTATATTTGTGTATGAAGTATGTGCTAAATATGCATATTTCTTCGACAAGTAAATTTAAGGTAAGCAACATTTTAACATCATCAGTTCCACCAGTCTGCTGAATCTGAATTCAAGCAAACACTTAAAAAAAGGAGGAGGTTATCAATTCGGTTGTATTTTTTTTTGGATATAAACATACTTTGGACGACACAAGTGCTGGTAAAATCTAAAAAAACATTGCTAGCAATAACTCAAGAGTAGCTTTAAATATTAAAATGTTCCGCTGAATATGACGGTAAGTGACATGAAGATTGTTCCATTTTTGGTTCCATTTTTGACCTAAATATGTTAGAGGGGTTATATCTAAAAGGCCTGGAACTAGGCCTGGTTTCGCGAGGCGTGCGCGTTCGCCGGTCGGTTCTGCCTTTCTTCTTTCAGCTCGCTGCTCTCTGCCTGCCCAGTGCGCTTAGGACCCGCCGGTGCTGCAGATTCTGTGTAATAAACGATAGATAACCTCATATTTAAAAGGTTAAAAATATTTTATTGTCTACCTAACACCGTTCAATGATCAAAGGTAATGTAACTTCGGAGCGCTGGAATCAGCATTGGGACAGCTGTCAGCTGTGGTACTACTGACCATCTTTGGACCATCTCGAATTATTATCATGTCAGCTGAAAGACGTCCACTACTGGACAAAAGCCTCCGCCAAGGCCCAAAATTATTAAATGGAAATTTCCACACTGTTAAACGGTAGTTAAAATGTATCTATCTGTATTAGTTAATTTTAATTACACGATTTATCAATATGTAATCCAAAATTGCTAAAAGTGGCTCCGAAGCGGTATCGTTTCATGTGCTCTGCCTACCCCATTTGAGAATACAGGCGTGATGTTTGTGTGTGTGTGTGTGTGTGTGCAATATGACATGTGTGTAATCTTGATTCAAAACGTGACATACGTTAACGTAACATAATATACGTATTTAATAATTACATTTCATTATGACTTACAAAAAAGAAGGAAGAAGTATAGGTACAAGACTTACGATTGCCTTTGACTCTAAGATCGGCAGAAGGATGTGCTGGTTGCGCTACTGGTGCTACTTGTGAGAGTTTTATCACACCGCGAAGACCTTCTCCCTGCGGCACGGCTTGTCTGTAAATACGCAAAAGGGTTTATAACTCTAGCTGCGTTTCCTTTCTCTTCGTCCACTACAAACATCATCTATCAATCCATTATTGAGTAAATCTTACATATATTTACTTTGCAGGCCATGCATTATTTTCAATTTTGAGCCCAGTTATTAGAAAATTTAACTTTATTATTTTTTGCTTTTCAGTTTTTTTATGGATAAAAAAGGAAGGATAAATGTGATGTCATCTCCGTTTATTCGAAGAACACAAACAGAGGCGGCATCACATTTATCTGTCAAATAAATTTGATTTGATTTGATGGTAAACCAGGGGGTTAATCAAATAATTTACTACATTAGAACATTCCTGAGAAGGAACTCCTCTCGGGATTTCTATCGTTATCCAGAGAGTGGAGACATGTTGTATCCTGCATTATTTACCGCAATTCCTCATATTCAATGTATTTGGCTGATTATAGCCAGCTATTTTTTAACAAATTAACAATAGAAATTTTTGTTTATGTTTTTTTTGGTTGTTTGATGTTGACACATTTGAACCTTCAAGGCGCGGTCGACCAATATCGCAGTATTTAGTAGCTGAAACTTACTGATAAGCCAAGTTAGGGTCCTGATAGTAATCATAGGGTCTCTGCAAGCCCAGGGGCGCACCAAACAGGAGTCCAGGGTTAGCCTGAGGACTGAGACCAGGTCGGTAGTAACCGTTGCCAGGAGACACTACCTGGCCCGATGGGTCAAGGAGGACAGCGTTTTGGTAACCTAGAGAACATAATAAAATTTAGTTTTAATAAGTGTGTTTATCATTTTTATGAAATAGGTAAGGTTCAAGATGTGCACGGTAAGAAGATTTTGTGAGCACTCAACTGTACATGCTTACTGAAATGGTATGTAAAGATTGGCTGACATTATGTAGATATCTCCTTGACAAGATTTCAAGTAACTTGGAATGTACGTGTGTAAATATGTGAATTGTTTGTTTGTTTGTTTGTTTATACTCTTTATTGTACAAAAGGAAATACAAAATATCACACAGAAAGAAGTTGTAAGTACAAAGTCATTGTCATCAAATCTCGCAAATTTTTCATCCACTTCCAGTGATTGACTCTATTATTTCAAAGTACACTGAAGAGAAATAAGAAAAAGGTAGGGTTAATATAACCCTAAGGAATCTGTACTGTTTATTGATCTTATAATTATACGTTGCTTACCATTAGCTGCGTACGCGCCGGGGTTTCCTTGTGGTGCTGCTGCGACGATGTACACAGGCTGGTAACCTCCTATAGTGCCTGGCCTAAAAATATCCTCAATAATTTAGTCGGTTCTCACAGAGTTTATTTAATTTTCTCCATGACCATGGCATGGAGATACCCATATTGTATCATTGAATCATTTCCCGACAATCCTTGTCATAGTATCTACGGTCGCGTCCCAAACTTATGTATCCACTTTTTCATACTAGTCGCATAGAAAAGTGGATACTTATTTTAGGGCACCGACTGTACTTCTAAGTAAGCCACTACAAGAATCACTGTAAAATGATCTCGGCCTATATACGTCATTCTGCGGTACACAGGTTTCCTGTCAGAATAAGGGCTTGGATCGGAGTTTCCACCCAACCCCGTGTAGACTGGAAACTTTACACACACCATTGCATTGATTCGTAGGTGTGTGCAGGTTATCTTAGGATGTTATCCTCCGCCATAAAGTCCATGGTAAATTACAAATTTAATTTCGCATATAAATTCCGAAAACTCAGGGGTGCGAGCTCGGGTTCAAACCTACGATCTCCTGCTTGAGAGGTCATAGGTCAAATTACTAAGACATCACGGCTTTATTACTTTTTACAAGCTTTTATTTAGTAACTCCTGTCCCGTTGTTTGTCTGTAATCAAATCTTGCAAGTTGAATTTGATCCTCTTCCAGTAGTCGGATTGAATTGAAATTTGGCATACTTATGTAAATCTTAAATTGAAAATACAAACCGAAACATAGATGCACAGAAAAACCAGAAAATAAGACCAACACTGGGAATCGAACCCAGGTCCTCGGCATTCCGTGCCGCGTGCACCACTGCTGACCAGCAGTCATCTATGTTTCGGTTTGTATTTTCAATTTAGGTTTCACGGGATGACCGTAAAAGTAAAAAATTTGGAATTGAAATAAAAAATACAAAAAGATTCCAAAAAACCAGTCATAATTATGTAAATCTTGTTATAGTAGAATAATCTAGTGGTGACAGCCTGGTGGTCCATCCAGCCAGGATTGTCTCCACAGAACTCCTCAACGGTTAATGGCATCGACTTGAAATTTGGTACGGAATGTAATTTGGATGACAATGCAAGTACAGTCAATAAAAAGTTCCGTCAGAATAAAAGCTCGTGTTCAAAATTTACAAAAAAAGAAAAATTTGCTGGTTAGAATTTAAAAAATATGTACAAAAAATATTTAATGTAATATTGTGAACATACCTGTATCCCGGTATCGGCATTTGTACGATAAAAACTCTTTGTCCAGGCACCAAACCGGGCAGATTAGGTGAAACTGGAGCCTGAAACAGAAAAAAGATCTTTGAATACTAACTGTTGCTCGCAATTCATATACAGCACGCCCACAGGAACTACATAATAAGTATACATAAAATTTTCCGAGGTAAAATCTTTTCAGGGTCTCAAACTATGCCCGTACAGAATTTAATCACAGAAACAGCATAAAAAAACAAACATACTCACATTCGCATTAATATTTGATTTAACCAGACTATCAATGCAGTAAAAAAAAGTTGAGTGACGGAAATACCTAATGCCTGATGTATTTAACTCCCTGCTGTTTTGATCTAAGAAATAACGTTTGCTCTTTCTTAACTCAGGCGCTGCACTACTTACTATTATGTACTACAATAATTGTGTAGAAGACAAAACACAATTCAACTGATTTGCAGTCAAAATGTAAGAGTTACCTACTCATCCAAAATCACTGTGAGTTTAAAAAAAATCAACTAGATAGCGTCTAAATTAATATTCTTACCTGTTGTGGTGGCTGTTGAGGCTGTTGCACTCCTGGAACCAGCTCGACCTCGCTGTCTGGTTCCAAGCTTTCCAGCCGAGAGGGGGCGCCACTGGGACTGTTAACATTCACTGGAATGATAAAAATTAAAATTAAAGGTCACTTCCCGTACTTGTTGTATCAAAAGTAAACTATTATTCTTGCTCATCAGTAGGTATAGTTTGAACAAGAAATCCACATTTCAAAGCAACTAAGATTTTGTCGGTACGTTTCCCTTAAAGTTTTTTATTGCGCTGTTTTCTCTTCTGATATGGATCGCAGCGTCTATGTTCGACTTTATTTGATTTACACTATCATAGGCCTTCCCTTTCCACTTTTTTCTTCTATTATCGTTTGTATCAGCTCATTAAATAGTCCTTCCCTTTTGTCTCTCCTACATTCTGTTTCAGTTTTCCTCCATTTTTGTCAGGACTTTTTTAGAGGTCACTGTGTCAGAGTGGAGAATAGAGGGGCAAGTAGTGATATAGCTAGTTAGGAATAAATATAGTCCTTGAATCTGTCTAAAGATTCACTGAAAATTATTTCCATGCTTCAAGGCACTTCAAGCTTCGTTAGTAATATGCGATTGTTCCAAAATTTTGTTAAGTAATTTGAGGATTCCATTGAATTATGAACAATAAAATTGTCGTTGAAGAATACTTTACCTTGTTTTTGTTGCGCTTGGTTGTAGTAATTCGCCATTTCCGCATTTTCCAAGTAATAGTCCAGTCTGAAAAAGGAAGGCGGGGTTTTTTAGCCTTATTTATGCCGTCAACACCACTAATAACACCCCTCCTTTATAATCTGAAGCTTAAAAGTGGTATTCCTCTATCTCTGTTTGTGTTTTCTGTACACTGCAATCCGGTCTTTTCAAAATCTAAGCTGAATGTTTTTACTATAGACAAGCATTCTCCATCTTAGACCATAACTTCACTTATATTAGTAATTATTTGTTTAGCGATAATATTATTATTTTTTATTTTTGGCCCTTATTTCAAAGTGATAAACTATCATGGACCTTTAAAGTTTTTTACATACTTAACGGTTACATACTGAAATAAATAACTTAGGGGCTGTTTCACCATCCATTGATTAGTGTTAACTGACGGTTAAATGTGATGCGGTCTCTATTTGTTTTGTTCGAATAGACGGAGACGACATCACATTTAACCATTAGTCAACACTAATCAATGGATGGTGAAACAGCCCCTTAAACTGAATTTACTTACGGGTTCAGTTGCCGCTGAGGACCCTGTGCTGCACTGACAGCCACACACAACGCTGCGATGAACCACTAGAAAACACACAATACATAAAAAATTAGGCAAATAGAAAAATAGATTGGATTTTACTTCCTTAGACACGAGAGATTTATATATTTCAATTTGTGCCATGCTGAATTTTATCTAATAACTAGCTGACCTGGCAAACTTCGTACCGCCTCGTTTTTTTTTTCATATTTACTCACCTTTTAAACCTTCCCTGGACTTTCACAAATAATTCAAAACATAAATTAGCCAAATCGGTCCACCCGTTCTCGAGTTTTAGCGAGACTAACGAACAGCAATTGATTTTTATATATATAGATTAAAGACAGACGAAATAACAACAATCCAAATTACGTGTCTTGGATGGTTAATGATATTTCTTTGTTAGTAACTAAACTCAGTCTAAAATTTAGAGGTTCTAACGACCACATGAAATTATATCAGACACAAGTACACACAGTACAGATTATAATCTTACTAAGTGTCATGTTAACATATCTTATTGCTATTCAGCCGTGTTAACTAGGCAATTCATCTAGAATTCATTGCCAAGATCGTTTTCAACTAGGCTTCCCCGTGTCTAGCATACATAGCGAAATTTTAATGGTTTTCTATCAAGATTTGCAACTTTCCAAGCGCAGTTTTCCGGTGCCCGGCCTCTGGGAGCCATCAAGGTGAACTTAGTCATAGATGCCTGTTTGAATTACAATTGACACAGGGGACTATGACGACTGGTGATTGGTTTGGTGGATGAAAGGTCAAATCTACGTAACTATCACATTTAGAAAAATACAAGTACTATGACATTTGTTTGATTCTAAGTAACTATACTCGCAATCGGAAATTTCGTAGAAGTTTGTTCAAAATATTTTGAACGCTCTAAAGACGCAACTGTCAGATTATTCTATCACAGACTAATGAGGAAAAATGTTGATATATTAATTTAGTACCCATTTAGGTAGTAAAAAATTATTATCGGGCCATAATAATTTAACTTTGTGCAATTTAAGGCAAGCAGGTACGAAGGATTTTAGTTGTGTGCTAGAATTTGATTATAATTTGATACATAACAATTATTATGGCTATACCCTACCAGGGGGTATAATTTTTGTAAGTTCTAGCATAACTCTTGTTTATTTTATGTTTTTACTCAACAAATGAATACTAAATGAATACCTATCACGTTAACTAGTCAATTAATCGTTTATTAATTAATACATGAATTACCCAGATTTGGTATTTCTGTGATTATTTATTTAACAAATTAATTCCCCATCGGCATTTATCGACAGATTCTTTTTTCGTCAAACTCTTTATAATAAGCAACCCGATGTCCTAATTAGAAGCAACAAGATGAATAAAAGATTTGACGAATCTGATAATAATAAGAGTCTTTCTGAACGTATCTAGTAAATAAAATATCTGAAATTGATCGTTAATCGGACCAAAATAGCACTATTAAATCAAAAACGTATCTTAATGGCAAGTTTATTTACTACGCTTTATTGGTGTTTATCTTTTGCTATCGATAAGCTTAAGAAAGATAGGACTTTGACCTGGGTTTTAATTATTTATTATATTTGGTCCTCCATTAAAACGAGTAAATATTTTACACCAGTACTTAAAAACAATTACACATATTCTGAGAATTTACTTGAAAAACAAGTATTGATGTGTTGTTTTCGCTTTTTCTGAAGATCTAAGGCATCTGAAACACCCGGAACTGATCATCATCGCAAAGCCATAAACAAACAAAATTAGCATCAATGTGTAGTAATGTATTCTGCGATGCGGCTGACCGGGGTAAACTATGGTAATTAAAACTATCGACAATCATTGAGTGAGTAGCATGATCTCTCGGTGTTCAGAGGGCTGGTTTTTGGAATAACATCACTCGAAAACAAGATTAGAAAAAATAAAAAAATCTATGATTGATTAATTAGAAATACGTCGAAAGTTTGATTCGAGCCGCAGTTTTGTACGAGTAGTAGTAATATAAAAGTTTTTGCCACATTTTAATGCTTTTTTCGAGCGATATAATTGAAACATCAATACGTAGATCCATTAATTTCTGTCTTAGCCATAACAGTAAATACAAAGTCATTGCAATAGAAACATATTAAAGTAGATTATCGAAGTAGGTAGGTACCATTAGGGTTCCGGAGCCAAAATGGCAAAAACGGAACCCTTACAGTTTCGCCTTGTCTGTCTGTCTGTCCGTCCGCGGCTTTGCTCAGAGACTATCAATGCTAGAAAGCTGTGATTTTGCACGGATATATAGGTAAATTATGCCGACGAAATAGTACAATTAAAAATTCAAAAACAATTTTTTTTAGGGTACCTCCCATAGACGTAAAGTGGCGGTGATTTTTTTTTTCTCATCCAACCCTATGGTGTGGGGTATGGTTGGATAGGTATTGTAAAACCATTAGGGGTTTGCTAAAACGATTTTTCGATTCAGTCATTTGTTTGCGAAATATTCAACTTTAAAGTTCAAATTTTCATAAAAATCGAGCGTCCCCCCCCTCTAAAATCTAAACCGGTGGGTCGAAAAATTTGAAAAAATTCAGAATGGTAGTCAGTATATCAAACTTTCAAGGAAAACTATAACGGCTAAGTTTGCTTGAGAACTATTAGTAGTTTATGAGTAAGTAGCAGCGTAGGGTATAAAATATACCTAAACTTGGAAGATTCCGTATAAAATACGAAATCCTTAGAAAAATATTACTTAATTTTTTCGTAATGGCTACGGAACCCTATTTTGGGCGTGTCCGACACGCTCTTGGCCGGTTTTTGTTGATTGTGGTAACGTGTAACATTTATAACCCATTTGTTTTCTAGTTTATTAAGTTCCTGCAACTAACGAGTACTTTTAACAGTAAAACCGTGAAATAAAATTGAATAATTGTAAAAATAAATCTTGCCACAAAGCAATAAAATGCAGTTTCGTAGTACCTAATTACCACGGAATAATACGATAGATCTTCTTCGAATATTTTATATTTTGTATTTTATAAAAGTAGCGGCTGATTTAGTGACATATAAAACGCTTGACTGACTAACAGAAATATCAACGTACAGCCTAAACTACTGCAACTTTGAGATAGAAGTTTTGCTTTTTTTGCGGGCACGAAGCTAAACACTGCTGAACTAACCACAGACATAGCTAATTCGTAGACATTCGTAGTCAAAATTACTCAGTAGGTACTCATTGTTCAGCAGCGGGAAATGTGTTATCAGTAAACTGCTCTATCTTGTGGTCTAATTAAATTAAGAAAACACTATTACTTTGGAGATCATGCTAGGCTATGTGGAAGCTATAAATAAAATAACTGAATTAAGGCAGATGCCTTTACGCATACTAATAGTTTACTAACAACATAATTACGATTCAATAAAGCACTTTTAACTATGGGAATGGAATTATTATTGAGTTTTGAGTAATCCCTTCGTAAAATAAACTGACTATAAAATACATCGTACCTAATTATTATTAATGTCCAACAATCAACGTCCAACAGTGGACGTCCTACGGGATATGATGATGAAACACAAAATTATGACGACGAAAAAATAATGATTATTAACATAAATTTGGGTACGCATCTGAATATCGAATGTTAAAATATCGAATTAATTAAAATATCGAATGGGTCATAATATCGAAAGGTTTATTTTCTGAAACCGAAAACTTTTTAGTATTGATTAAAACGGCATCGTATAGACCCCGTTAGGTTAGGTTAGGTTAGATTTTTTTTTTATGTTAGAGAGGCCAGACAAACGAACTAGTGGGTCACCTGATGTTAAGTTATGTTAATAACAATCTAAAAAATACAGTCTTAACAAAAATACCTTTTCGATATTATGACCCATTCGATATTTTAATACATTCGGTATTTTAACATTCGATATTCAGATACGTAACCCATAAATTTAGCTCTACACTCCGAGATATATTAGGCATATTTGAAGTGTAAAGATATATAAGTTTTTTTATGAAATATACCTACTTTTTAGTTTTTTTTTAATTTTATAATTTTAATGATTCTTTAGTAGGTACACCTAATGCGACTATGTCAGCCTCATTACTTTTTATTTTACTGCGCATTTATTATCATCCAACCTATTATGTAGGTATGTAATCTACCCACCAAATTTCATGACAATTAGAAGTAAGTAAGTTAAACTCGAATTCTAAGATTTGATCCATTTTAACACGATAAATGAAATAAAAGTTTGTAATATAAATGTCTCAGAGCAGTCAATTAACGTAATAATCGGTTTAACATAATTGTATATCTAACAGAAAAAAAACTATTTATTTAGGATGTCTGCACAATTTTTATAGACTTCTTTTTGAATGTATGGATCAATTTTGTTATAAATCTGATCCCGTCTAGCATTTGGTGCATCCTTTTCTTACACGATCAATTTAAAAAGGATATACTGAGGGGCGAAACCAGATATTCATATCCCGTGATGTCAGGCGTATCTTCACGCGACTGCTACTTTTATGATGTCAATGTTCTTCGAAATACGGGGTGAAGGACACTAAGTATTGTTCTTCCGCACATTTTGTCTTTATGACCGCAAAAGTATTCAAAAACATGCTTTTTTACGAGCTATTATGTCCGCATCATTTCAAATGTGGATGTATTATCGTGTTTTTGCATCACATTCACAAGCCGAAATGTCAGATACAAATTTGTACGTACCTATATAATAAACATTACTCCAGTATATATCGTAAAAGCATGATACTATTTTGACTTTAGACACGCTAATGAGAGCTAAAAGACCGCCGAAATATCGCTAGATAGCGTTAGTATCGTGAGGTTTTTGATGATACGGTCTTTCTTGCAATTGGCTCATTTAGTTTATCAGCCAATCGCAAACAAGACTGTAACGTCAAAAAATCTCACGATACTAACGCCATCTAGCGATATTTCGCCTGTCTTTCAGCACTCATTGAACGGTTTTATTTCAAAGTCAAGTGGTTGTCAACCTAGTGTTGTCAAGGTATTTAACGAATGGCCTACTAAGCAAAGGATCACAGAATGGGTATGAACTGGGGCTAGTCAATGGCGTGATGTTCGGGCTCACGTGGGAATTAAAAGCCAAGCCCAAACCCAATTTGGCTCCACAGAAAACCAGCGTTACTGCATATAACGTGTGGCAACACATGCCGAGTGTCCAAGTCTACTCAATTTAAAGCCCAATTTCATGGTAGAAGAATATTAGTAATAATATTAGTAATAATATTATTCTGTAATTTTTTGCTATATGTTGGTGTGCAATAAAGCGTTATTGTATTGTATTGTATTGTATTAGTAGATAAAATTTTCTACCATACCTAGTACAGTCAGAAACAACGATATGAATACCGCCAAAGTGCAAAAAATATGTATACACGACCTTAATATTCAGGCGATAAAGTCCTGTATCCATATTTTTGGCACTTCAAAGTATGTATATTCATGTTGCTGACTGTACCAATGTCGCCATGAAACGAGTGAATAGTGACCGATCGAGCACCGCAATGTAAATCCATACTTCCATACTAATATTATAAATGCGAAAGTGTGTTTGTATGTTTGTGTCTTTGTGTGTTTGTGTGTTTGTCCGTCTTTCACGCCGTAACGGAGCGACGGATCGACGTGATTTTTGGCAAAGAGATAGTTAATGGGCCCGAAAGTGACATAGGCTACTTTTTATCCGCTCTACTACTCTACTCTACTCTTTATAACCGAATACCACGCGGGCGGAGCCGCGGGCAAAAGCTAATCAATTATACACCTACTATTTTTTTGCAAGTCTACGCCGGACTCAAGACAGTAATGTGTACGAGTACATTATGTATATCACACATGGTTCAGTGTACAACTTTTGTGCAGGCGTCAAGGCCCGTCTTTGTCAGAATCGTCAGTCCTTTTTGTCCGGCTACCGTACAAAACGGTGCGAGTTCGATGTCCGTTAAGCGACATATTTGTATGCAAACGGCTGGTATTTGTTTTGGGTCCACGTGCTTGGGCCTTTGTTCGGATATGTATTTAGATGATTATCTCGAGTATTTTATGTTTAAAAAGTTCACATGTATTTTAGCGCATCGATGCTCGAAAGTAAAAAGTTAAGAACGTATGTTCTTTTTTTTTATTTATCTTCTATTTAGGATACACGCATACAGGAGGGCATACGGAACACCTGTTTGCAAAATACTATTTGAAGACGCCCTCACATACGTCGATGTTGTTAATTACGTAATGGGAACAGACAAGAAGAACATTCCAGAAAAAAAATATTTACTACGATTCAACTAGCTGCTAAATGCGATTTTCTGTTGTTTCTTGCAGGGTCGATCATTATCAACATCTGTGAATCCATACCAATATTATAAACGCGAAAGTGTGTATGTTTTTATGTTTGTCCGTCTTTCACGTCGAAACAGAGCAGAGAATCGACGTAATTTTTGGCACAGAGATAGTTTATGGACCCGAGAGTGACATAGGCTACTTTTTATTCCGAAAAAATGCACAAATCTCGAGGGAAAAGCCCGCGATAACCGAATTCCACGCGGGCGAAGCCGCGAGCAAAAGCTAGTCTCATTATATGCAGTACAAAAAACGTTACTCTGCGATTCAATCATTCCGCAGAACATAGGTATAAAAAGCTTCTGAGGTAAGTATCCCTTATATTCTTCGATCAACAATTACATTTGTTGATCGAAGCTTATAATTAGTAAGTATACCTATATTCTCAGTATTAGTCTAAGTATTAAGGATATTATCCTTAGTAGGTAGGTACGTTTACATCAAAAATGACAAAGTTAATTTTTAATGAAATTTTGCTACGCTCGTTAAGTCGGCTACGTACCAGTGACTCTCATAGAGTCGCGGGTGTCCATGGGCAGCATAGGTTGCTTAAAATCACACATACCGCAGGCTTGTTTGTGTATCACGCTATACAATAACCCTTACTATCACTACCGCTGCGAATTCGAACTGGTACAAGGTAGGTAGTTCGACTTTTTTATAGACACTTCGAATGACAATACAAATCCAATCTTTAGAACGAGATAACCACGTTAACCACCGTATCTCCTCCTAATAATGATCCTCAGTTAATAATTAACGCTATCAAATTAGCCGGCGGAAGGAAGCTGGTAAATTGTTCGTATTAGTATGTGGTCGTCGTGGGACCTTCACCCATATCGTTACACCATCGCTCGGAGGTCGCGTGTGACATCATGTTACGGTCGTACTAACTTCTTTTTAGGGTTCCGTACACAAAAGGTGCCAACGGAACCCTATTACTGAGACTCCGCTGTCTGTCTGGCTGTCCGTCCGTCTGTATGTCACAGGGTTCTATCTCTTGACTCGTAATAGTTAGACTCTTGAAACTTCTATAGATTATTGTGTTACTGTGGCCGCTATAATAACAAATACTAAAAACAGAATAAAATAAATATTTAAGAATATTTAACAAACGTGATTGTTTTGCCGTTTTTTGCTTGAAATTAATAACGGCAACAAGTAGACGCTTGAAATACCTATTCACAGAATCTATGGTTGTATGATCACTTTATAAATAAATAATTAAATGAAACAAAATATTGAAGAGGGGCCATACTGTTTTTTTTTGCCAATATCTAATGTTGTATAAATAATGGTACGGAACCCTTCGTGTGCGAATCCGACTCGCACTTGGCTGGTATTTTATTAGGGCTTCAGGCGTCAAAAGATAATGTAAAGTTTCGTAATGTCAACTCAATTAAAAATAAAATACGGCCAAGCCAAGTGTGAGTCTGACTAGAAGTTAGAATATCCTGTCTTACTTAGTAAAACTCTGGTCCTTAGCAAAATGTACGTAGTATGGGATCATTTAGGATTGGTTATTGATATAGACAGACACACATAGAAGAATTAAGACTTTCAGACTTTTTCAATTGGTTCTATACTATAAGAACTACCTTCATACAAACCTTAAAAGTTCAACTGGAAGTACCCTACAGATTTTTTATGAGCAATTCACAATACTTGAAATCAATCGAATTGAAAAAAAAAACAATCCCCTGTTAGTACACACAGAAAGTTAATAAAATATTGATTTTTTGGTAAGTATTTCAAAATATAATGACTGCGTAAATTAATATTTAAGGTAAATTGCGTAGTTGAATTTATTTCATAATTATTTCATCAAATCCAGCATCCATTAATTATGAAATAAATAACGTAAATTCCTATACAAATCCGGCAACGATGTAATAAACGAAGTTCTGGTGATGCAGCCAGGATTATAACGCATAACTGTAACGATTAATGGAGTCGATTTAAAACATTATATAAAACAAAGTTTAAGTAGAGTGCAAACATTCAAATAGTCTGAAGAAAGGTCAAGTCAGGAGTACACTAAACCGCCGCGACGTGCATGCATGAAAAGATTGATGAATGTAGAGGAAGCGAGAGTTGTATGCCAGAATCGTAGCAAGTGGAAGGATGTAGTCTCTGCCTACCCCTTTGGTAAACAGGCGTGATTTTATGTTTGTATATAATGTACATTCAAATATGTTCTAACGAACTAACCGAGGAGAAAGTGATATTTAAACGAGCGACAAAGGGCAATCAACTTCCGAATAAATATCACGGCACACATGTGACATACAAGTCATTGTCCACCGCAGACAAGTAAAATTGCACATTGCACAATGGTCACGCGCATTTTACCACGCGGCACGGAGTCTTGAAACGATTCCCTTTATTTCAACATGGAGGTGGTTGCGAACTGTAATTTGTCCCGTAATTGTGGAGGCAAAGGACGCGCGTCGCTGACTCTGCGCATACGCATTCGACCTGGATTTAAGCGATGTCGATAGAGTTTTCACATGTGACAATAGGGTAGGTATATGTCTCAAGAATCCCACATTTTTTTCACATGGAACGGCTTATTAAATAAAATGTAATTGTGTATCAGTTGTTACACGCAAACATACCTAAGTACTATGTAAAATTTGTTGAGATTATGATACATGGTATTTAAATGATGTCATAGTACTAAAGTGGACACTTTTTATTTGTGTAGATATGTTTAAAAGTTACGTAGAAATTATTTTTGTCTTTTACTTCATTCAATTTTGTATTTACATACGAAAGTGAAGTAGTATAAAAAAACCACGACAGTAGGATTATAAGCACACTAAAAAAGCAGAGAACTGATATCTACCTAAGTGAATTGAATAAGCTTCTTTCTATTGGATTTTAAAGATAATTATAACAAAAAAATAATGGCAGAACCAATTTTTAAGCATATTATGCGAAGCATTCGAAGCATATTGAGCACTTGAGTATATTGAGGGATAAATTATGGTTGAGGTTTATTTATTACTTTACTCACAATATGATGATTTGATTTTATATGTATAAGATCGTGTTTCCCATCCACCTATTCGGAAATCAACGATTGGTTCGCCTATAAGGGCGAGCAAAATAGGTCTTTTCTCCAAGAGACTTTTACAGAGAGCGGAAATTAAATTTAGAACATGAACTGACGACATTAAGGGGCTGTTTCACCACCCGTTAATTAATTTTATTTGACGGATAAATATGATGCCACTTCTGTCTATTCGAAAAAAAAAACAAACAGAGATGGCACATAATTATACGTCAGACAAATTTTATCAATGAATTGTGAAACAGGGGGTAAATGTTGAAATTGTCATATTTTTGTGTTTCATATTCTATGTGTTGTTCGAGTACTTTTTCACTGGTGCCTGTATTTAATTTATTAATAAGTGAAGTGCCTTCACACACACTATTGAAGTGCTTTGATTGTTTTAGGTTTTTGCAGTTTCCTCACGATGTTTTTATTCACCGTAAAGCGCGTGGTAAATTTCAAATTAATAATATGGCTACGTTAAAATAGACAGTTACTATTTTTAGGGGTCTTCAATGGGGTCTTACAAAAACATTACACACTATTAATATAATAACTACGATATCTAAAAATGGCGGAGGAGGGGGACAATGTACCTACAATGTACAATTGAATATGATACAACAAGAAACTAAATCATGAATATCATGATGTGACATGTTGCATTGTCTTTCATTTTGCGTAAATAATATAAAATATTTGCAATAAAAGGGAACATCGTTTTCCTGATGTGTTATTATCTTTTAGATACCAGTTTAACGTCTATAAATGTTTACCGATACATACTGACACATATACATGCACAATCTAAAGCTCAAAAATGTTATTTCTATTTAGATTTCTACTTAGTTCACAATGGCGTAGCGTAGTGGAGGCGAGGGAAGCCCGGTAGGCGGCCCGCCCCTGGCGGCACTTTTAGGGGGCGGCAGAATTCCATAGTAAATAATACTAAATAAAAGATTAATTTATAGTAAATATTCTTCCGCCCCACGTGGTTAATACCCACGCTACACCACTGTTAGTTTAACACAAATTCACACAAATGAAAACAAAAACACGTAAAATAGTTTTGTTTTTAATTTTTTATACGCCTTTTTAGCGGCATTATGTTTCTAATTGAACAAATTCAGGCCAGCCCGATCACGAAAAATATGTTAAAATTTAGTCCAAAGATTTGATTACCGACATCTTTAATAATAATTATAGCTAATGAAAGCATGTTCAAAAGGACTTACAGTAACAACGGCCATGTTGGACATCCACAGACCAGCGCGCGCGTCGCAAGGGAAATGCGTCGCACTCTTGCGCACTACTGCTTATATCGACTTTTCCGCTACGCATTGTCTCTTACGTTTTCCTCTACACCCCTTTGAGATCATTGTAATTTATGCTAGCTTAGTCAAGTTTAGTTTTGGTTAGGTCTTTTAATCTGGAAAAATAAATATGTATTCCTCCATTTTCTAATAAATAAAGCGACTGTGTCCACTTAGAATTCGTTTATCGCTATCCCGCGGGAAGTATGCAATTTTCTGTACACCGAATTTTATCTAAATCGGTTAAGTGGTACAGACGTGAAAAGGTAATAAAAAAGCAAACAAACTTAGGCATTTATAATAATATACTCAGCGGCACAAAATTTGGCCGAAGCGTTTGCGATGCAAGTATTTGTTTGGTAAATATCGAATTTAAAATAAAACTAATTACAACTTAGCAGCTTTTACAAATTAAAGAGTGATACTCGACCAAAACTTTATATTCAATATTTATTGCATAATATTTAGTAAGTACAGTTACCAGCATTAATACGGCAGTATTAATACAGCATACTATGTAAGTGCCTTTATAACTAACACCTAATATGGATCTCATGGTCTGAAATAAACGGTTTTTTTTTATTATTTTTTATTAATATCTGCCACAGCGGAGCGTGCAAAAATATCTGGCACGTCCTTCCGGCCCTAGAAATAGAGTCGTATCAGATATTTATGCACGCTTGTTGTGTCAGGTATTGGTACTGGGTACTATACGTGGCCCGCCACGTACCTACTTGGCCGACTTTTTATCTGTGCTGGTTGATATTATTGTCTTCACAAATATCCAGTAAAGATAATAAGGATATGCCTTCGTATGCAGACGGAAGTTATAATAAGTAATAAGCATGTGAGTACAAATAATAGAGTCATTATATCCAAGGGTTCTTATTGTCTAAGATTCTACAAATTGGCTTGACTCCAATAGGTAGTGCTTTATCTTACTGCTTTTCAATCGTGGTTAATCGCATGTTAAAACCAGTTTACACAACAGGGAAGCTCACGCAGAAGCAGCGTTTGGTATATCGAGAGTAATATATAATAACACAACCATAAAAAAAAAACATTTTTAATACAAGCTTTTTTTGCTGACTCTACTTTTTGTTGACTGTACTTGCATTGTCGCCCAAACTACATTTGCATACCAATTTTTAAGTCGATGGTAATAACCGTTGAAGAGTTCCGTTTTGCGGAGACGATCCTGCTGGGCTGGACTACCAGGATGACACTACAAGATTGTTGTAGGTATTGTCACGCGATTTACATAAGTATTGCAAATTTCAAGTCAATCTGACCACTGGAAGTTGACCAAATTTACAGACAGACAGACTGACAACGGGACAGGTAAAACTTAATAAAAGCTTGTAAAAAGAAGGAATGCTATAAAACACCGTGTTTACACCATCTCTTCTTCTTCTTCTTCTTCAGCGTGTCCCCCGACACCGACGACGCTTAGATAAAAAAAATATTACTAGGTATTTATACTAAATTAACTCAGGCTAATTTTGCGGGAAATCGGCATAGTCCCAGCGGGATAGGGATAAACGACTTGTTCGCAGATGAAGTCGCAGGCAAAAGCTAGGTAGTGCATAATTATTTTTTACTTTTTCGTTGTCTTTTTTGGCGGCTTTTTTTTCGGGAGTTTTTTTATTTTTGCTGGCGTTTTTTTTAATAAGTACAAGAAGACGTCAGTAATACATACCTGAAGGCTGTTGTTAGGTACAGGAACACCCTACGTTGAGCTGGTGCAACTTCCTATTTTAAAGCAAAGGTTACTGGAGTTAAAAAAAGTAGCGGCAGTTTCTCATAAAGATTATCCCATAATTTTCAGCTTTGTTAGCAAAATACAAAGAAACCAGTACACTTACTTTATGTTCTTAGAACGCCACTGCGTTTGTCGCCTTACCTTGAACCTGTTTGGTCATTACTCACTGAATACCTGTTCAAATGTGGTTGCAGCAAGTCTGGATCTAAGTCCAATTTTTTTTTAATCGAATGGGTGGCAAACGAGCAATGAGTCTCCTGATGGTAAGAGATCACCACCGCCCATAGACACCTGCAACACCAGGGTATTACAGATGCGTTGCCAACCTAGAGGTCTAAGATGGGATACCTCAAGTGCCAGTAATTTCACCGGCTGTCTTACTCTCCAAGCCGAAATACAACAGTGCAAGCACTGCTGCTTCACGGCAGGATTAGCGAGCAAGATGGTGGTAGCAATCCGGGCAGACCTTGCACAAGGTCCTACCACCTGCAACAATTATTAACCAATAGTATCAAAAACTTTGTTTCATTTCATCACCATCGTAGCCCATATAAGCAAAGCAGCTTTAAATAAATAAAATAATTAAATAAATATCATGGGACACTTTACACCAATTGACCAAGTCCCAAACTAAGCAAAGCTTGTACTATGGACACTAGGCAACGGATAAAAATACTTAAATATAGATAAATAAATACTTAAATACATATTAAACATCCAAGACCCGTGAACAAACATTCGTATTATTCATATAAATATCTGCCCCGGCCGGGATTCGAACCCGAGACCTCAAGCTTCGTAGTCAGGTTCTCTAACCACTTAGCCATCCGGTCGTCCGGTCGTAGCTTTATTGTAAGTTTACTCAAAAATTAAATAGACATTTCATGTACCTACTCAATCGAACTTTTAATTGCATATTCTTGCTTAAACGGTACAGCATTCTATTTTTTCTTTTACAATAATGTAATAGTTTAAAAAACATGCTAAGTGCAAGTCGGACTCGCGCTCGAAGGGTTCCGTACCATCTATACAAAATTCATTAGATATTAGCAAAAATTGGCAATAAAATCACGTTTGTTGTACGGGAGCTCCCCTTAAATTTTATTTTACTCTGTTTCGTATTTGTTGTTATAGCGGAAACTGTGGAGTTTTACATAATCCGTGAAAATTTCAACTGTCTAACTACAGCCTGGTGACAGACGGACGAACGGACGGACAGCGAAGTCTTTGTAATATGGTTTCCATTTTTACCCTTTGGGAATGGAACCCTAAAAACTATAAACACGCTTTAATGTTATACCACGTAGTAAAGTTGTCTGGTCGACTTCCAGATCTTGAATGCCATTTTTGGTCAAAGTACGCCTTAAGGGTCTCCCCAAACCTATCGACGTGAGACGACGTGGAATCGGCTTTAGGAAATCAAAAACTCTTTATGTCCAAGAAATAAGAACGACAAAGACGCGAAACGACGTTTACCGACGGGAAGACGTCTTTTTCGTTCTTATTGCATGGAAATAAAGCGTTTTTTAGTTGGTTTAAGCCGATTTCGCGCTATAGGATGTGGGGAGACCCTAAGACTACACAATCTTATCTTATCTTTCTTATGTACAAGCTCAACCACGGCTAGGCTACGTTACCTACCTAGACATCCATACTAATATTATAAATGCGAAAGTGTGTTTGTATGTTTGTGTGCTTGTCCGTCTTTTACGCCGTAACGGAGCGACGGATTGACGTGATTTTTGGCATAGAGATAGTTTATGGGCCCGAGAGTGACATAGGCTACTTTTTATCCCGGAAAAATACACAGTTCCCGAGGGAACAGCGCGCGATAACCTAATACCACGCGGGCGGAGCTGCGGGCAAAAGCTAGTAGATTCATAATTGCAAGTAAAGTTAATATAAGCTTAATACGAGTAATAATTTTTGTAATAAACTGGGAGGCTCAACGGACTGTATGCGTCATAATTATCATAATAAAGTTTATCCTGTGTGAGACTTCGGTTAGTTTCTCATCGGGGTTTCAATGAACACAGTATTTTTTATTGGAAATTAATAATTAACTTTGAGAATAATAAAGGGAAAAATACGGGGTACCTATGACGGCACTTTGCAAAAAATCTGCTTAAGTTTGTTTATGATGTGGTAGGGCTTAGTCACATATTGCGTTTCAAACATTAATTAAAATGTTAATGTAGGAGCACGTGGTATAATAAGTGATATAGAATAGTGAACATTCTAGAAATCTAGATCAATGAGCCATTATTATTGTTGCGTATTTACTACACTTTTGCGATCTTAACTTGTACGCTCCGGCCGCGAACTGCGCGCGATCATGGTGCAGTGACTGATTTACTAATAGATTTCGTGCAAGCTACACTTTTACCTCAATACAAAACAGGGAGGGGGTGATTTATAAGTATGCATATAATAATCTCTCTCTTTCTCTATCTTTGTGATTGAACAGAAAGAATATATTATCCAAATAAACCTATTTTATCAGTGTTGTTTTCTGTAAGAAAAGTTAAACACAGTACTCCTTCTCCTTCTAAAAAGTTACGGGCAAAATTCTCTTAACGTTCTTAAGGTATCCATAAAGTTGTAGGAGAAAAATATTCAACAAAATGTATACTTTCTAATCTCCTTTCTATATTTAGAAGGCAACATCTAGCATGTGCCAACCGAAGCAACTGGAGGTCTATGGGGGAGGCCTATGTCCAGCAGTGGACGTCATGCGGCTGAGATGATGATGATGATGATGATCTAGCATGTAGGCTACTTGACAAAAGTTCAGAAGAAATGTAGGCGATACGCTGTCCTCACATATAAATAATACGTTCTATGCTTGCTCAGGTATGATAAAGATCACCAAAAAGTGTTTATTTTGTTACAGAAGACAGAGGATCCATATATACTACCAAGACCCCAATAAAAGATAAATGTGTTAAATTTTTAGTTGCTATTAGGTATTTTGTCAGTTTAGTTATGATGTATATATTGTGTTAGTTTAGTTTATTATTTTTATACCTTTAAGTTAGTATATGATGTTTGAATTTCGAAATTTTCAAAATATTAAGTTTTTCTAATTTTTCTTATTTATTAGTTGTATTTGAGCCACCGTCATACCAAATTTTAAGTTTCTAGAACAATTGGAAATACTATTTGGTACAGTCGAGTTCATAAATTTATGAGCAATAAATTTCCCCAATAAAATAACAACTGTGGAATTTCAACGAAAGTCCTTATTTAGTAATACACACATCGACTAAGAAATAGGCATTACCTAGCTAGTTAGTTGTCTGTTTTAGAAGATGAAAAAAATGACAAAGCCACTTTTTGTTCTACATTGCGAAGTCTTCCACAATAACCCTTTACGTTCAGTAAAACTGAAATACATTGATGAGACTTGAAATACAGAAATAGTAATTGATCGTTTAACTAGGACAAGCCTAAGCTTACATAAATGAAACTTTTGCATTTAATCTTCTAGAATAGGAACTTAATAATAAAATAATTGTATCAATTTGAATTAAAAGCGACTTTGTTGAGGAACCATTTCATATTTAATTTTTAAGATCCAATTTCTCAATAGGCATTGGCCATCAATCAAGATCTACTGTGAAGAGGTTCTAGTTTAGAGTTCCAAGGTAACTTATTATCTACGTGTTTGACTCTATCTATTATTAAACTGGTTTCATTAAAACCCATCTTTTATAGTTCAACCACATTCAAAAAACCTGCCAAGCACGAGTTGGGTCCCGTATATCTCTAAATAAAATATCGTCAAATTGGGTTCGTAATTTACAGCCGGTAACACACACGCTTTACCGGCTTTTAATACTAATTCCTCTGACTGAAAGAAAGAAAAAAAAAATTATTCACAACACACTAGACAACAATATTATTTAGACAACACGAAGGTATGTGTCATCGCGGTTGTGAATCGAACACTGGCTCAGCGCAGTATTGGCAGTAGGTATATTTATGTGTCTCATTATTTTCCGAGTTTGATACTTTATGTATAGAGGTTATACACCACGTTTTCTTTGATTTGCGTTAACTTCGACAAACAGCTCAGGTAATTGATAGAAACTGCCTAGTAATTACAGTTATTTTTAAAAAGTTGCTGCGGTCTTAATGATATAGAAGTATATTTCAATTGTAGCTTGAATATGACTGGCGAAAAATATTTGAACATAAAGAACTATGTATAAGAAATAAATTTAAGCTATGAGATTTTTTAAAATCAATTAATTAAATTCAAAGCATAATTAAGTGAAGAAACGTAATATGCCTGTAACGTAACAAAGACTCATTTAGTGATGGGACTTAATGGATCTTGAGTTATATCGGTACTATACTATTAATTGGTAAGTAACGAATATTTATGCAAACTCCGTTTAGCCTTACTTAAGTGGCAAATATGTCCTACCTAGAATTTGACTAATATTCTTATAAAAATTTCCGTAATAATCGGATTAATGATGACTGATTAAAATTTTCAAATTATTAGTTTTGTCGACTCGAGTTTCCCGCACTATGCTACATTTAAAGTACCTACTGTAACTTTTTGACCAAATAAAAAATCGAATGAATTTTTGTTTCCATTACAATTTAACTTCACAGTCATTTCAAAAGACTGATTGTAAAATTGATGAACTTGAGGAGTGAAAATTTAACCTTCTTTTGCTGTACTCATGTACAAATTAACTTTAACTATCCTGTTAAACGCCCCCTTAAGGTAAAGTTAACAGAAATCAATAATAACATGTTGTAGAAATAAAACAAAAAAATATGTTCCTTGTATACATAATGACTAATTTATCTAAATTTTTATTTTTATGTTTTTGTTTTTATAGCCGCATTAGTATTTCTATTAATTCATGTGTTAATTCCGGATGTCCAGATGGTTGTCAAGATACAGCCCTGTGACGGACTGGCAAACTGAGAGACGGACAGCGAAGTTTGTAACCCTTTGGGTACGGAACCCTAAAAATGATGAGTAGAAAAACATTACATATAAGTATCAAGTAGACCACACAAAAAACAGTCCAAACTGCCTTTAGCTCTAGTGATAGAGTTCAAATTGCCGTAAGCCGGATGTCTGGGCAGCTAGTAGCCAAGTTTCCGGATGGTGGTTCCCGTCTAGGATAGACAATTTTCTGCTTAATCGATAAAGAGGTTGACAACCTGTAGAGTTAAAAAGTATGTTTGCAACTTTTAAGTTAGGTAAGTGGGCGCTTTAACGCCCATATCGTAGAACAAGTGGTTTATCGTTAATATGGACCCCCGCAAATTAAAGCCTAAAGCAATCAATATCAAAGATTGAAAGTGCTTAAAAGTTGTCTTAGCCAATTTTGTATAAGTATGATGTGATGTGTATTCTTTGGTAACTATCTACCTAATACTGGGGGGGGGGGGGGGGGGGGTGACTATTACGAAATTCGAAAATCGCTCCCTCTTACTCTCGTATTAAATAATTATTAGGGTCAGCAGGCAGGAAATGAAGACAGAGCAGCAGGATACGAAGTTTGAGTAATTTTGCACTTCACTTAAGAAGCTTGTTACTCCCTTACGTAATTGGGGATTACTCTACTTCACTAATAGCTTTCACCATGATTCACATTTCACTGAGGCTGCAAAGAGATGATGCACGCGATTGTGTATTTAAATACACGGCTTTGAAGGTTATCACATAAATGTCAACTTAAACTAAACCCGTATTTCGTATCCCCAGTGTTTTTTACCCCTGCATAGGTTCAGGCAAGTTCAGTCAACCCCGTCTTCCCGGTCCACTCCTGCGCAGTGTAGTTATCGGTGCGAAAGAAACCGCGCGCACATCGAGGTTCGTAATATTTTATATTTACCTATAGTTAATTTCTGATAGCTAAAAAAAATTGGACACAAGCATAAAATTTGTATTTATTTTAGTCGCTGAATTTCAATCATTACACAAACACAAAGCTAAAACCATACCGCGATACACGAATAATGCGGCTTATTCGCTCCGGTCATATATTAAAAAAACTAGAGTTTGCCAGCGGCTTTGCACGTGTAAACTATTCGATCTGGTTGTTATAATTGAAATTTTGGGATTTTAAAAAATTACCCTGGGAATATCGGATTTTTCCCTGTCCATAAAAAGTAGCCTAATGTGTTATTCCAGACGTCCAGCATCTACGGACCAAATTTCATCCAAATGCGTCCAGCCGTTTTAGCGTGAAGGTGTAACAAAGATATACACACACAAACTTTCGCATTTATAATATTTATTATTTATAAGTATATAGGATATCTTTGTCTTGTGGGAATTACAAAAAACCTTGTGTGTAAAATTTTAAAAATCTAGCTCCAGCTGTTTAAATTAAGCTGTGCGGTGTTTTTCAGTCACTCGGCCGACTGATTAGTCACATATGGAAGTGTGTTTGTTCATTTGTCCCACTTTTACCTTAGGATATTATTTGTTCCTAGGGGCGCGCGATAAACGAATTTTTCGCGGACGGAGTCGCGGGCCAGTATTATTATAAATACAAAAGTGAGTATTTATGGGTAATGCTACCATGCGGTGAACAGTTGTTCCATACGCGTTAATGTAGTGTGGTGATGGTGATAGATGGGTTTATGTGATTTGTGCGTGTTCTTACAGTGTGGAGGTAGAGAAACTGCTTGAACACACATTTCATATACAAACGTAGGTATCATAAGGACGCACAGCATAGCAAAGTAATTGTTTTAGTTCATTTACCTAAATAGAATTACATATAAATATAGGGAAAAAAGTTAAGTAAAGGACCTGTTGTATGTAGTGGTGCACAGAATTGATATGGAGCTTAAGTCATTTTGCGATTTTGGAACGTCAATTTGTTTATATGGACAAGTTACTACTACATACATACAACAGATCCTTTACTTAAGTTTTTCACCTATATCAAATGTTACAGGTAGGTATATCAAATGTTGTCTATCATTTCATTACACTCGCGCAAATATAAGTAGGTAGGTATAACATGATTTCATCTCGGGTGACTAACATAAACATAAATCTTATAATGTCGTTCCAGATGCAGTGTTTCATCTGCGTGACGTACATGATCTTTATCTGCAGTGCCTACCCGCGCCGCGAAGGTTCACACGATGAACGATCTCTTTTCCATGATGTCATCGAGTCCCTGAAAATTCGAGCCCAGCTCCCAGAAGACACAAACCAAAATGAAGATAACAATCTAGGACAGATCTATGAGAGATATGGATATGAGGACGAACTAAATCTACCACATGATACTGAATTTGTACCGAGAAGAAACGATAGAATCGCGCTACCTCCACTTAAATACAGATCGCCGAAAATGTTAGTCACCAATGAAACTGAACCCAGTGCAAAATCGAATAATTCTAGTGCTCCAAAAGAAGAAGTCGTTGTTTTTATTAGTACTACAGATGTTTCTCAACCTTCTACCGAGAAAAACAAGAAGAAAACGACTAAACAACCAATCAAGAAGAAACCTAACATGGATAATGAAAATAGCAGCAATAAAACTCTGAGAACACCTGTTGTTAACACCATGGCCGATCAAAGTCATATTGGCAATAAGGAAATTCAAATGGTAGTCAATCCTAATATCGTTGTAAATTTTCGGACCAGTGAAAATAATAAAGATTTAAAATTAGATGAAGGAAAAAATACAAGTGATATTCTTCCACCGATAATACCACAGAATATTTTTAATATCCATCAGGAGATTAAGTTAGATAAATATTTATTAGATACTTTTGTTTCACAGGAAGATAATAAAGATAAGAAAAGAGTGAAGCAGAGTATAAAAGTGTTATCCAGAGATGTGAAACCAAAAGTAGAAGAAGAATTGACTATATGTGAGACCTCTACTTGGGATCCAGAAAAAAACAACAGATCTGGACGGAAGTATAAGAATGTCTTGGAAATTCTTTTGTCCCTATAGTTTTTAAATAATGACTCGCTTACTGAAGATTATTTGCAAAATCATAATCAATGGTATGACAAAAAAATATTGATTGTATTCGGGTTATCTTTTCAAATATTATGAAAATAGCTTGCGTATTTAATCTGAGGAAATGTAAAATATTATTTTTGGTATAAAGTATTGTACGGATAAACACAAAGAAAAATAGTCAACTTGAGATTTATACTAGTAATTGCTGCTATATGTTATTAAATTTTTTTGATTTGTTAGATTTTGAATGAGATTGATTGAATTATTTAATTAGGTTACATTTTATTACGTAGCTTTAAGTTGAATAGGAGTTTGTGATAAATTAAAAATTATACTAGAATTTACTAGATATTTCTAGATAAGTACCTAAACTACAGCGAAATAAAGGTGTTTTAATACAAATTAATTTAATTTTAACGATAAATGTCTTTTTTAAATGTATATTCAAAACATGTAAATATGAAAATTTGTTTGGCGAATTCATAAAGTTCTCCATAGGCCATTTAAGTTGAACATTTTCGGAAATCTCTCAATAGCAATACAAGAAAGAAAATACAAATGAAAGGGCTAAATAGTGAAAATGATTAATAGTCATTTTGACAACTAAACGGCAAAGGTATTTAGGGTCACTAGGGACTGTCCATGGCAATAAAATTAACCTGGCTTTCAAAAGTTGCCATTGTCGACTATTTATTTAAAGAAGAACGAACTATCCCAGATATAGATTACTGTACTGTGTAATCAATATCTGCACGAACTATCGTTTTCTAATAAATTCTCAAGACGGCTGAAAAATTGTCAATAAAAGTAAGGATCGCGAAAAGTTTTCAAATAAAAACCACTTTTAATTAGTTGGTAAGTCATCTTCGGTTCCTAGCCTTTACGCGTCCCATGTCGGGCGCATAGGTCTTCTCTCAGAACTGGGTGCTGATCTTTCAATTATCATCATCATCATCATCAGCCGGAAGACGTCCACTGCTGGACAAAGGCCTCCCCCTTAGAACGCCATAATGAACGACAACTCGCCACTTGCATCCACCGGTTTCCCGCAACTCTCACGATATCGTCAGTCCACCTGGTCAAGATTTTTCTTGACACGCATAATTGAATTGCTATTCGCGTATACATGGGTCTCGTCTCAATGTTGTCCTTTACAAATAAGCAGCTTTCTAGGTGCATTTTAGTAGATATACATTAAGTGTTCCAAGCCCACAATAAGAAATCCGCAATTACTTTGTCGGTATAATTTCATTCGGTAAACTGCTTGCGTGATGGTTCA
Organism: Choristoneura rosaceana; assembly: GCA_037349165.1. Lineage (NCBI taxonomy): Eukaryota > Metazoa > Arthropoda > Insecta > Lepidoptera > Tortricidae > Choristoneura > Choristoneura rosaceana. Next base: position 11,561,153 of record JAZBNJ010000019.1, read on the forward strand.
GTCCAACTCGCGCTTGTTTCTTGCCGCCAGCCCTTTATGAATCCAGTTTGACAATAAGAACAGAAAGTTCAACTTGTGGTCGCTAAACGAACTCAAAAGGCTGTAAAAATGTATTTTAGCTTTAAGTCAGTCTTGCTAAGGTATGCTTACCGTTATTGTCCCACTGGGCCCACGATTGTTTCGTTCATGCACCGTAACTGCTAAAGAACAAGAGTCGTTTTCAATAGGCAAAAGAGTTCTGTTCTTGATGAACTTAAATAGAGTTTATTGCATCAATAAATGCTTTTAAGAAGCCACTAGATTAGGCAATAAGGATAGTTTTGGCAAATAACACCTACAAGTTAACGGTAAAGGAATTAATAAAAATGGTATTAGTATTTTTTATCTTGTCAAGAAACTCCATGTAAAACGTTTTTATAACATCTGATAGAAACAGAGAGAGTTTTATAAGTGTATGAATTATTATTCCAATGATACTTAATAATAAAATAGACATTCTACTCTAAATTAATATTATTAATGTCGTTTGCATTAAAAAAACACAATAAATGGACAAGTTGCGGTGAACAGCCAGCTTTAGGATATTTGACGCTGCTCGTCAATTGACTAACTTTTAATGAGTTGTCAAAATGCAATTTTTTAAAGATTCTACTGTGGGCTGCTGTGGGCTGTTACGTCACTTATTTGCTAGCTTAATTGAGTACTTTTATTTGTTTCAAAGCCATTTATTTGTATGAAAAATACGAATGTTTGTTCTCGGGTCTTGGGTGTTTAATATTTATTTAAGTATGTATCTATCTATATAATTATGTTTATCCGTTGCTTAGTACCCATAACACAAGCTTTGCTAAGCTTACTTTGGGACTAGGTCAATTGGTGTGAATTGTCCTGTGATATTTATTTATTTGTTTATTAAAAGTAAAACTTTTCAGTTAATTGGAAATTAATCAGCAATTCAAGGACTAGAATAGGTACCTACCAGATTAATTTTCAACCATTTATCAAATTCCTTTTGACAAAAAAAAACATCATTCATTTTATACAAAATAAAGTGTTTTTAGGGTTCCGTAATAGTCAACTAGCTACAGTTTCGCCATGTCTGTCCGTTTGTCTGTCTGTGTGTCTGTCCGCTTGTCTGTCTGTGTGTCTGTCCGCGGCTATGCTCAGAGACCGTTAGTACTACAGAGCTGTAATTAGGCATGAATATACAAATCAGTCACGCCGACAAAGTTGTAAAATAAAAAACCATAAATAAGTTTTTTTACGGTACCTTCCATAGATGTAGTGAGGGTGATTTTTTTTTCTCGACTAATCATATATTGTGGGATATCGTTGGATAGGTCTTTTAAAACCATTGGGGGGTTGCCCTGACAATTTTTCGATTTAGTGATCTGATTGCGAAATATTAAATTTGAAAGTGCAAATTTTCATTAAAGTCAAGAGTCCCCCCTTTAAAATCTAAGCTGTTGGGTGGAAAAATTTGAAAAAAAATCAGAATGGTAGTAAGTACTTATATCAAATTTATAAGGAAAATTATAACGGCGAAGATTGCTTGAGAATTAGTTTAAGAGTAAACAGCAGCCTAGCCTAAGGTATAAAATATACGTCAACTTGGAAGATTCCGTACACAATACGAAATCTTTACAAAAAGTACTACTTGATTTTTTGTAATGGCTACAAAATCCTATCTTGGGCGTGTCCAATACGCTCTAGGCCGTTTTTTTTTATAATGTTGAGTCTTGGATTTCTTTTTTACGTAACTACTGTTGCTAGGTATCCCAAGGGAAAACTCCGGGTTATAACTATTCCTTGTCCTTGCCCGGAACTCAAACTATCTCTATTACGAATTTCATCATTTCCGAATAAATCAGTTCAACGGTTTAAGCGTGAAAAAGTAACAGAGACATACTACTTTTGCGTGTATAATATTTATTAGTATGAATTAGTATGAACTATACCGTACTTATGTCATTCGTTAAATTTTTGATGCTAAACGTTATACTGCAGGTACAAAACTCTTGACGTGAATAAATTTGTAGACACAGACAGTACGATTTTAGATCAGTCAAAATATTACCGATCAATAATAACAGTAAAAAATAGTTTTTTGCTCATTCACTTTAATAAAGATATTCATGGCCCGCCCACAAAAACTTTTATCATTATAATTTAGTTATTAGTGGAGCTGGAGCTTATAATTAAGACAAAGTTGTTTATATAGCCGGAGTAAATCAATGTTCGCTGTAAATGAAGATCTTAAACAAACGGTACATATGTGTGGCAAAAAATACGGATACACACTTATATTTTTGCGTACCCTCGTCAACGTTCTTAAACTGAGCAATCTTGTACCTTATAGACGTGGTAATAAAGTTCCCCATTATCATTAAAGTGTGTTCGCAACTGTACGAGGAAATTAGACAAAAAGTTTTCGACATCTTTGACGAGATTAACATCTTAATTATGAATATTGTTAAAATATATAAACGTTTTCTTGGTGTTGTTTAATCCCGTCTCTGATGAATGACCCGTCAATCGGTCAAAGAATTACTCAAAAGCCTTTATGAACAGGGCACAAGTAACTTTAGTCAGTGACCTCTTTGTTGTAAACTGCTGCTACTGTAGCTACTCATAGAAAATATAAGTAACTTTTAAACCGCATGTTCCTTTGGAATTTTAATCACCATTTAGGGGAACGAGGTAATTAGATTTCACAGGAAAATGCAGCTATAGTAATAACTTCCCTGCAATAAGGATTCAGTCCTCACGTACGGATGTATTATCTGTTGTTTGCAGAACGTTATAATCAGTGACATATTTTGTGTGGATTCATATAAGTAAGCCGTTAAGTAGGTCTAGCAGTTCCATTGAATATTCGGGATTTTGTAAAAGTCCTCGTGGGAAATTCCTCGTAGGTACTTATTAATTCCGAGCGGTCGAAATTTTGTGATTTTATCCCGATCCCGAGGGAATATCAGGATAAAGGAAACCTATGTGTATTCCAGACATCTATCTGTCTACATACTACATAAATATCTTAGTGTGAAGGTTAAAGGAGTGAGAAACATGCCAGCGCGTACGCACGCACATACAAACTGTCGCATTTATGATATTAGTAGGGTTATCATAATCTACAGTAAATATAGCCATAATAGCTTTGTGAGTTGACCTATGACTCGAGCACATAGTAATGGGTTCAAATCAGGACTCGCATCTCTGGGTTGTTCGGAATTGACGCGCGAAACTTTACTCTAAATTTACCTCAAACTTTACGATGAAGGAAAACCTGTCGGAAGTACAGCCCAAGCCCTCTTATTCTTAGAGGAGACCCGTTGCCTAGCACAAGGGCATAGGTATATAGGAAGGAGATGTATTATTATAAAAAAAAAAACTCTGTTTAGACCCTACTATAAAAATTGAATTTAAGGGGCCATTTGGCAATTTTATATAGCAAAAAAAAACTTAAAACATATCGCAGTGCTCAAAGTATGAAAAAAAAACAACATTATTTTTCAAAGTTTAACTCCAAACACAAATTAGTAGTAATAAAAACATCGATAAATTTAAGCTCGATAGAGATCAATGATCTATTTTTTTATAATAACCATAATAATAATCATTAAAAATGTGTTTATCGTATGGTGTGCTCATCAACAAGGGTTAGTGACCTTAAATGCTGTAAAATCCATCTTTTATTAATGTGATATGAGAACTATGTAGCAGCTTTAAGGCAAAAGTTTAAACATTTTCACTTCGGCACTCTCAAAAAATTATTAATTATTAAAAACCAGTTTCCATATTGTCAGCTTTCAAGTTAATAAGCGTCTAGATTGGTCTGTTCTGTAGTAAAGTAAAATGTGGTAAATAAAAGCTAGGGATGTACTATCACATCATTAAATTATGCCGTAAACTTGGTCTCTGAAATAATCTTACACAACACTATTAGCTATAAAATAATTCGATATGGAGAGACTCCTGAAGAAAGCGTTTGTTCATTAAATTATCTGTTTTGTTGTGACACTTGTAGCCATTCTACGACAGGGTGTCTCATTTAGATCGCTCAGTATGGGAAAGTCTGAAACTGTAAGACATACGAAGATCTGTTCTTAAGAACCGTTCCCTCGATTTTAGTAACAAGAAAAACTGCATTCATACATTAAAAAAAAACTTGTACTCAACTCGAGAATCGGACCCGGACGTTTCGAAAAATAAAACTAACATTATAAAATAATATGCAATACAATGCCTTTTATTCATTCTAGATATCGTGTTTCATAGTAACATTTATTACACACTATCGACATCCAAATAGAAATAATGTACTCGTAAGTTTTATTTTTCAAAACGACCGGGTTCGATTCCCGTACTGAGTACAAGTTTTTTTTAAATGTATGAATGCAGTTTTTCTTGTTACTAACATCGATGACATGGTTCCTAAGAATAGATCTTCGTTTGTTTTATAGTTTTAAACTGTCCCATACTGAGCGATCTAAATGAACCACACTGTATACTGCAAAAATTACAAGAGATACAATTGCAAAGTGTTAATTCTTAAGGGACAGGCTAGTTGGCGCTTGTATCGTGAGGTCCGTTTGACAACTTTGACATTTGAATCACGTTTGTGATTGGTCAAATAACTAAATGACCCAATCGCAAGCAAGACTGTGACGAACATTAGTTCATCGAATTTTAAAAATAATTAGTTTTTATTTTTTATTACACTTTTAAGTTTATTCGCAGAAGCAATGTAAAACAAAATGCTTGATGTTTGTAGCGTGACAGAGTGACAGGCGATGTCAGTTGTGTTCTAGGATGGCGTACATTGATGGCAGTATTTAATTAGTATGAAAAAAGGAAAATTCAAAGACTCCATTATTTTTAAAAGTCGCTCAACTAATGTTGTTCAGTTTAACGACGACGATCTATCTTTTAATTTTTTTTCTCGTATTACAGGCCACACCCGGTATGTAAGTAAAAAACCGGCCAAGAGCGTGTCGGACACGCCCAAAATAGGGTTCCGGAGCCATTACGAAAAAATTAAGTAATATTTTTCTAAGGATTTCGTACTTTATACGGAATCTTCGAAGTATAGGTATATTTTATACCTTACGCTGCTACTCGTATTTACTCATAAACTACTAATAATTCTCAAGCAAACTTAGCCGCTATAGTTTTCCTTGGAAGTTTAATATACTGACTACCATCTTGAATTTTTTCAAATTTTTCCACCCACCGGTTTAGATTTTAGAGGGGGGGGGGGACGCTCGATTTTAATGAAAATTTGCACTTTAAAGTTGAATATTTCGCAAACAAATGACTGAATCGAAAAATCGTTTTAGCAAACCCCTAATGGTTTTAAAATAACTATCCAACGATACCCCACACTATAGGGTTGGATGAGAAAAAAAAAATCACCGCCACTTTACGTCTATGGGAGGTACCCTAAAAAAAATTGTTTTTGAATTTTTAATTGTACTGTTTTGTCGGCATAGTTTACTTATATATTCGTGCAAAATTACAGCTTTCTAACATTGATAGTCTCTGAGCAAAGCCGCGGACGGACAGACAGACAGACAGACGGACAGACAGACAGACAGACAGACATGGCGAAACTATAAGGGTTCCGTTTTTGCCATTTTGGCTCCGGAACCCTAAAAAGTGTTAAAAGAAAGTGGATGTTATTTTTTTTGTTCCTAAACGTATCTCATATAGCTTAAAAGAAAGGAACTAAAGGTTAATTATTATTATTATTATCGTTCAAATTAAACATAATGTAAAAGCTATCAATTAGTGAAACGGGACGGCTTTCTCAAATCGCAACCCTGCCCACTACTACTGAAACTCGAACTAAAGTCACTTTCAAACCCTGTTTTTATTTCATTGTCATTCTCTTATCTCCAATTCTATCGATGTACGCACGTTTCATATTGTTAATACAGAATTTATGGTGAAATTCTTAGAGGAACATTTGTTATAAAATCTGAAAATTGATAATGTCGATTGAATTTATTATTTGTTATATGCACAACTTGCACAACGACGAAACCATGATAATAAAATGATAAAAACATTGTATTTTGTTTTATAAAGTCTTGAGGCAAGGGCGCCTAACGCTCAAGTAAATTTTTTGATATATGAACATCAAACTTTATGTCATTTATGATAGAGTTTGAAGTTCAAATTACAATAAGTCCTTTATAAAGGATTCTGGGCGTTAGGAGGTTATTGTTGACTAACGAATCCATTTGGGGTTTAATGATCTTTATTACATTAAAAATAAAATAAAGATTATTTGTGGTTCCAAGCACGGTGGTTTGGGTTTTTATTCTAGAGTAGTAAAATACCTTTTCTCTTGTGCCAGTTACTCTCCTGCTTATATTGCCGTGTTCAGGCTCAAAGCAGTCTATTTAACTGAAAAGTAACGATTAAGATTGGACTATATTGTGGTCACGTGGTGGCCACTATATATACCATAGTCTTCGTTTTTTTCAACTCGATAGTGAATCACCTACGCTTTCTCGACGTCTCCATGGTAACGCTTGTCCGGCGTTTAGCAAAAGCTGCCGAGAAGCCTCCGAGATCCACATTCGCGAGTGGACTGCGCAAGAGTGGAAACGTCAACCATTTCTATTCACGTTTTTAATAATAACTCCACGAAATAATGGCACAGTCATGGATCATTGTATCGGTAAGTGTTTTTTTTCCTTGACTGATTTGTTAGTGATCTTTTGTATTTTAATTTGCTGGCTCTTTTTTAACGAATGTCACCTGTTTTAAGTTCAATGACTTTGTTTCTGACTCGTTTTTTGTAATTGGTGTAAGGATTTTGACCTTTCCGTGCAAGTAAGTTTTTTTTTTAATTTAACACAATTTCTGGATATTTGGTAGTATTTACCTTTTATTTTCTCCACTTAATGGACGTGCGTGACCGAATAGTTGTTTAATAGGGCAATTATATTTTTTGTTTTTAATAGGAGACCAGTAAGTCCATAAAAGTAGTCTTACATTTTTTAGCGAATAAAAAGCCGCTCCATGCACTGTTATAAAGCAATTAAAAGAAATTGTACAATTTTAACTTTTATCAGGTATCTAACTATCATTGTTTTGATTTAGGGGCTGTTTTACTATCCATTGATTAGCGTTAACTGACGGTTAAATGTGTTGCCGTCTCTATTTGTTTTGTTCGAATAGACGGAGACGACATCACATTTAACGGTCAGTTAACACTAATGAATGGATGGCGAAACAGCCCCTTAGTATTGTAAATTATCATCCAACTTTTATACATTATAGCTATTGGCATTATAAATGTGTTTTAGATTGCTTTTAAAAGTTTAGTTTTGCGTAAAATTCTAACAATTTTCACTGAATATTTATTTACGAATTTCATCTAAATCGGTTCAGCGGTTTAGACTTGATGCAGTAATAGACACCAACAGACTTACAAACTTTTACATGTGTTATATTAGTAGGATGTATAAATAGAACGTGATTGGTTAATAGTTAGGTAGTATACGCAATAAAGATAGTACTTTATCTTTGAATATTTCAGAAAAAGAAGGGTTGTAAGGTCAAATTAAACTTTCTTTGCAAAGTTCATATACATGTCTATAAAAGTCCCTATGAAGATTGCACCAGGTCTAGTTCTCGGTTATGGCAACTTTCTTACGCCGCCGCTACTACTAGCTCAAGTACGGTCCATAAAAAACACAGCCATGTACAACTATTAGTACGTGCTTACAATACAAACAATGAAAATATTAAATTTAACTAAAGTACGATAAAAACTGGTCGAAATTCTTACCAAGCTAAGATCTAAGTATACCGATATATATACAGATAGGCTCGATGCTGTAGGCTCAAAATGTGTTTCTAATTTTGGTTTACATGGTATCAAAAGATTAGGCATTTTCTATACTTACCTATAGAACAGTAACGTGAGCGTGACTGACGGAATGACAGATAATGCAAAGCATGAACCATTGTAGCTAAAAATTTGACAAACATCCTTGAGGACTATAGAGTGCAATAAGAAGGGATTAAAAAAAAATAGGGGGCCAACAGTTTTTTAGTTTTCAACACAGGCAAAGTCTTAGGCAGAAACTAGTATGTTATAGGTATGTACTTTATGTAATAATTGTATCTAATATTATTCTAAAGAACAGAATGATTAACATAAAACAAGTTCATTGATATCTAAAGACATAACTGTGACAATAAAATACTAGGTAATATATTGATTTTATAGACTGTCCTATTATATCAAATCAGCAGCATTTTCGGAAGGTGTAAATTCTCGCTACGAATTCGTATGTAGGTGTTAAATTTATACCATTGCTAGCAGTTATTGACTTACTATTTGCATTTTAGTGACTCATTTTAGTAAACAAACAAAACTCTTCTTTACAGTCGTGTCACTTGTGGTTATATGGCGTGGAAACTTGCCCAGTAACAGGTTCGAGTCCACTTTTTTCTGCATTTACCATTAAAAATAGGTACTAAAGATTATGTAGCGTTCGGGAAGACACTTGAAACTTGACTTGAATTGATAGATTGTATTATAATAATTTAAAATACATTGAACCCACCGATAAAAAATACAAAATAAACCATTCCTAATATATTAGTTGATCAAGTAAGTAAAGGGTTTTCCCAGATATTTTCAGTTCCAACTAGAGAAAAGACCTAACGTTAAATCCGAATAAAAAATGTTCAACAGGGTTGAATAATAATATAATGATTTGGCACTTACTATTTATTGGTACAGTCAGCAGTATAAGCACATGAACGGTTGTTGAGCAAAAAATTATCAACACCTAACTTTAGCGCCTTTAATTTTAAGTTTCACAACTGCTACTTATTTTTGCTGCTGGATGTACATTTAACTATCTCCCTGTTTTACAGGTGTTTTTATATTAGCTGGTTATATTTGTCTTATTCAAAATACAATTAGATATTATAATTTTAATATACCTTTATTCTAACTCAAAATATCTCAAAAACAGGTAAAACAAAACCAGTAACACTTTTAAAGGGCACTTTGTCACTTTTCGCCTACGTCACAGAGAACTATGATGGCCGTTTTGACCCCATGCCCTGTATACTGAACGCGATACCGCCTTTAGGGTTATGATACCATCAGCACGATGGTTTAATACAATCAGTACATCAGTAGACGTTCTCCGTACCGTCAGCAACGGCGTCTAACGAGCACTTATTTTTCTAACATATTCGTGCGTGGGATAGTTATTTAATTGCTTTACCATGGAAATACAGAATTGTAGTTTTCTTCATATTCATTTTGTAATTAAAAAAGTGACTTAATCCGTTTGTTAACACAATAACAGTAAAATGTAGCATTTTAACCAAGGATAAAACAAATGCAGAAACAAAGGCGAGGTAGCAGAATTCACACAATATAGTTGTTGATACTGAAGATTCAAATGACATAAAAGCGTACTCGTAAATAAAAGAAAAGATAAGAAGAATCCGGAGAAAACATAAACGTAGCTTTTTTCTTTAATATACTGCCATAATAAACTGTTGAATCATTATTTGTTTATATCAGTCACGTGTGTTATTGTACGTACACTTTTAATTTTATTCAATCTTTAAAGTTAATGTGAGCCATCGTTAAAAACCTTTCGGCGTTTTACACGAGTGATTTTTTGACTTTTATAAGTGCGACTTAGGTATATGTAATTCAATAGTGGTAATGATAAACTTTCTTTGACTATACCTACTATTTGATACGTTACTTTCAGCTGGAATCATGCAAATAACAATGATAACATTTAATCACTTTCCGGTACGGAATTTTCCTTCAAACCACTTTTACTTTGAGTTGTCAATACCTTGTTTTTTGACCGTCTGCCAGCACACCCACTTGCGATTTGACACAGTTTGCAGTTCGACCGTCTACGGTCACTGCGATCTCGAAAGTCGTTGAATGCATAGGTACTGTGTTGGTCAACAAAGAGGATATTTTTTTAGTGAAATAGCACCTCGAGCCAATACTAGACTTGTGACGGAATTTATGAGATTTCTTTTTACTTATAGGCATTTTATTATTATTAATCAAATACATAGGAACATTTTAAAATTTTGCCAAAGTTTTGGTCTAGATATTCATCTCTCCCTTTCATGTTGTTATTTAACTATGCGGAATGAGGTTTCTTACAAGCAAACGTGATGCCGACAAAAAATTTCACTTTGTACAAAAAATGATCAACATCGTGTATCGGATGATAGGTACTTTCACATTTTACCAAATTAAAATTAACATTTAGCCCGTTACATAGCGATCTAAATTATAAGTTTATTAGAGATGTTAAGAGAGTCTTTTCGTCCGTAACTTATTAAAGTATCAATTTATTTTCGATAATATTCCACGAAAAGCGATGTCTATCTAATATATCGCTTGATAATAACATAAAAATTAAAAGATCTTCTAGTAGTAGACATCCTTCATTTGTTTAGATATATTGTATTGGAACATTTTTGTCGAATATAATAATTTATTCATTTTTTAGACAATTACATCCACTTAGCAAAAAGTATACAAGTAACAAAGTAACTTATCATTTATTATTAGTAAAATAAAAAATAATGATAATATGTGTACACATAGTCATCAATTAAATTTAGTGTTCAGATGATGTTATGAGTGTCCAACTTGTGGACAGGTTCAACAAAATCCTTGTCTAAACATTTAAATTGAATATTGACTCGACTCTCTATCTTTATGAATCAACCCAGTTAAATATTATGATGAATTTCTTCACTTAGAATCCTACTATTATTAAAAATGCGAAAATTTGTATTTATTGCGTTTATGTGCTTGTTACACTTTCAATCTATAACGGTTGGATGGATTTGAATGAACTTTTATATCGGACTAGCACACCCGGCCGACGTTATAAAATTATGATAACATACCAACAGGAGCGTCACCCAGCACCAATTTAACTAAATACGTTCTTTAATTTGAGGTTAGATAGATAGATTTAATCTTTATTCACAACAGCATACATAGGGGAGTGTTTACCGTATCGACGGGATGAACATTAACATTATATTCTTATGAAAATATATTCATAGACTTACACAAGATAAGTAGGTATAAAATTGCAAAGTCAATCGCCAGCAGCAGCCTTAAATAATGATAAATAAACGCAAGAGAAATTTACAGAACTCGTTCGGCAAAACCATCAGGTTCTCATTCTATATTTAGGATTCTCTTTTAGAGGCGATTCGTTCATCGAGGTCAATAAACTATGCACAAGTACTTATTTGGTGATTTGCGAATGTATTGTTTGGACATTTAGGGCAGGTGAAAACAGCTTTAGATTTGCATTTATTGCTTCGGGTAGTATTAGAAACAATGGTTAGTGTGAAATAGAGCATTTTTGAATAATAGCAGATAATAACCATGATGAGTCGGTTAGTTACATGAAACTGTCTTACTATATTGACGTATGTAGTACAGTTAAAGAAAAAGTGCGTATCTACCCGAGTGACCGAGCTATCTTCGTAGTCTTTTTGGTACATTGTGTTTTTTTTGGAGAAATTTAATATTAAGATAAATATAAAAAAATAGCCACATTTGGCCAAGATTTGATCCCAAGCCTTATACCATGTCGATATATTTATAGGATAGAAATTGCACGATAGAAAAACGTATAAAAACTCAAAAACACGCGTTTTCCCAGATTTAAGACTAAGCTAAAATAAGCATCCGATAGCATTCAAATACAAAATTTCGAAATTATTAGAGCCGTTTCTGAAATCATAGAAATGAATAAATGAACAAGAATAATTAGAAAAAATATAGACATATAAATTTAAATGGTTTCTCGTCTTTACTGTTGTCATTTTAGTCGTATTGTTAAAAGACATGGATCCATTCTAACGGACTCTACAAGTGTTTCTATATGCATTGGCTGACACGATATGTAGGTTACTACGTACTATTCGTACAATAATCAGTCTTTTGTATCTTATAGTTTATTTTTAGGCATTTTTTCATGCCCGTTCTTTATCAACTGTAAAAATCAATTTTCTGTCTGTTAAAACTAATTTTAATTGAAATATATTTTTTACATTTCAGATAGTCCTGACGTATTGCCTTTTAGAGGTCTCTCCTCGGCCATCAGATAACGAGTAAGTATCTAGTGTACAAGCACAATGTATAACTACATACTATTTAAAAAAAAAATAAACAGGTTCGGTGCCAATTATGACGATTCCGATTACTTATAACAATTACTTTAAAATTAAAGTATAACGTTGCAATAAAATATTATATTTGGGAATACATAGAATTTTATAAATAATTAATACGGTTCTAGAAGTAGAATGGTTTGGCGAGTGATTCCGTAGTTATTAAATGCACATTACGCACATAATCCTAAGCACAACTAACAAAGTAAAAAAAATATTTTTTAGCTTGGGTCATGAGTAAGGTAAAGGTAAATTGTGTAGTCAATTGATTTTTAGATAAAGATACTTCTACACTGTTACCTATAACATACTCAAAATTCATGCTGGCAATATTAGTGGTAGTGGAGAGGTGGCACAATCCAACAGCTGGGCGTTATTATGGTTCAAGTATTGTGATGTTTCTCTTAATGCTTATCACTGCTAACTACGTGGAGAGTCTTTATATAAACCGATAACATTGAATTATTGTACATCTTGCATCCTTTGTCAGTACAAAATATTATTCCTATTGAATTGTATAACATCGTTTGAATATACTTCTATTTATAAATTATACGCTCTATTAATCAGTAGCTCGGGGCATGGTACTTATCCAACTAACAGATTAAAATTTAAATAGTCTAAACAGTTATTTTTTTAATTTCAGGTCATCGACCCAAATACGCATCGATCCATCTACTGGCGTAATTGGTGATGTAGATGATGATGAAAATTTGCCACGTGAACAGATTAGATTCTCTCAAGATGACAACACGCAAGATATACTAAATAAAATAAATGCAATAAATCAAGGATTGATTAAACCAAACAGGAACAGAAATAAGAATTCACAATCCCACACAGTTGGCAGCTATGTTTTAGATGCAGAAACACTGAAGAAAATACAACAAATCATAGCTGCTGGAAAATTAAATGCATATACGGATGTACAAAGAGAACAAGGAAGTAATTCACTTGTAAGCGATCTTACAAATGAATCTAGATATGATAGTTCAAGAGCTTTGCAATATAGTATGCTTCCAGCAGATTTAATCGGAGCTAATCAAATACAAAGCACTTCATCACGTATTCCGTATTTGACAAGTATACCCGTTCTTGTTATGCCTTCTCAGCAAAACGATTTATATGACCGATATGCTCAGAATACTTTAAACTCCATAGAATCGGACTCTCAATTTCAAACAAGGCAGCGGCCACCGATATCTCTCCCTTTCAATATAAATTGGCCACTAGCACCATTTTTTCCGATTTTAGTTAAAGACCCACTTTTAGGATTTTTGCATGGGGGAGGTTGGAATAATTTCTTTGAATATGGACAAAATGCTGACGTATGCAATAGGAAGCAGAAAGCTATTGACGATGAAGCAAATGAAGGCACTGAAATCGAAGTTCAGCAAGAAGATGAGCATAAATCCACTCCAGAAATTATAACGAACACAAGGGAAGCAAGAGCAATTAGGAAAAGAACTGTATCCACAGTAGCACCTCAGATGACAGTTCAAGATGATTCCAAGAAATCCAAAAAATTTTTTTCACAAAAACCCACAGTAGCTACTGTTACCAAACCAAAGCCTGCTAGCTCCAATAACGCGGAACAAGGCCTAAAGACTGTGCCAAAAGACGATGATTTGAGGTTTCATCTTGGGGGCTTTTCGCTGTTTGGGGGTCGACCAACTGTACCCAGCCCTGGTTTCTTTATAAATAAACTGAAAGTAAGAAGAGGAGGGGTCGCTATTGCGGGACCAGGTGGTGTGGCTACTGCTGGAAAAGGAGGAGCAGCTATAGTAGGTCCAGGAGGTCTTGCCTATACCCAGCCGGGAGGTCTCGCCGTCGCCGGCCCTTCATCGCGCGTTGTCGCCCTCACTTCTGATGTTGACCTATCTTCCATTGTGACGCGACTGCAACAACAGCAAGCTGCTACTGACGGTTCCGTACCAAGACTATTAGAAGCGATACCTGAAGGCAAAATTGTTGCTATAGGCCCAACTATATACTACCATCCTGAATAAACATAACGCTTTTTCTTGCTTTCTTAACCTTTCACTTTGTCTAGACCTTGTTTCACTGTCTTCTTTCTTTTATATTAAATTCTTGTTTTTCTTCCTTACTAGACTTTGGGGATACTGGAGGAGACTCGGACGAGGGAGAGAGATCACAGAGTACAATCAGCAGCCGCAAGAGTATCAATACGACGGAAGGAATTTTATACATTACCCTGCGATAGGCGATAGTACTTTTACCTTAAATCTGAATCCCATCGCTCATGCCATGAATGGTCCACGGGGAACCGCAATCGCTAACCCAGTTTCACATGTTATTATTGGAGGACACCAGAAAGGCAGCATTGTGTTTAACCCTGTAGCATCTGCTGTGGTGGGCCCCGGCGGCATCGCACATGCCCAATCAGATTTATACTTATACGAGTACAATTTGATATAAAATCGGCTTTAATTAGACTGAATTTGCAATCAGAAAACACATTCGAACTGTCTCTTGAAAATGTTTTCTGATTTCGATTGCTTATTTTAATTTAGATGTTTAAGGTTGTTTTGCATTTATTTTTACTAATGTTATTGTACAATTATACAATAAAATTTAAAACATTTTACAGCGTATTTTTACTTGATTTAAAATATTTTTACATTTTACCATTCTTTTTTGGCCATTTAATTATTTAAATTTCCTATATTTATAACAATAAAACAATATCACATAATCACATAACTACGAGCCAAATTATAATTTTTTTTTGCAATAACGTATCAGTGTGTAGGATAATAATTTTGATATCCAACTCTTTTAATGACAGTTTTGTTTAATACAAGTACTTTTAAAACAAGTTTTTTTTATAGATAGAGATATCCGCAAATAGAGATAAAGTATGTACCTATTCATAAATCCTACACTAAAAGTGACTTAGTAGGTCATGTTTATGATAGTATATGATAGTAAAATATATGTGATATTGTGAACAATATCCCATTTTAGTTAACAATAAGTTCAACAATGGCAATTAATTATACTTAAATTAGATGCTACAAATAATAGGATGGTTCACTAAACATTTGGCCAAAATGAAGGTATTATTTATAGTTTACATTTTTTTTAAACGTAATTCACTTATTCAATATTATTCTCTCATTCATAGCGCAACCGTTCAATATCTACCATTTTACGGCGGTGGTAAAGGCCAATACTTAGAAGTAAAGACAAACAACAGAGGCGTGGTCGTAAGTGAAACAATCGTGTCCGAAGAAAACATAAGCAGCGAGAATATAGTCAAAAACATCGACGAAAACCTATTGTCTAAGGTCTTAGCCAAGAACTTGCAGAACTTACAATCGCTATCCAGCAGCTTGATAAAGTTGCACAACTTGGGAAGAAAGACTGGAACCCTGTCAGGCAACGATAAAGAGAGATTTAGGACACAGTTGACGTCTCTGGGTGAAACGACCTCCAACACCATTAAACTAATCGAAGAAATCGGTACCAATGTCGATGTTTTGTTCCGAAGTGGTTCCAAGAGACAATACGAGGAAGAAGATGTAAGTATCAAACATTGAATAAAGAAGGAGGATAAAATGCTTGCGTTAATTATAACTGAGTTCAGTAGCTAAATATTTCATAAATTACTCGTAATAATGGCCACTGACCAACTTACATTATAATAATTATGTAGTTCATTTTTTTACCTTTTTAAAAGAATGTTTAGTATAGTACCATCTATCTCTATAATTGTGCGTTTATTGTATTTGTGGATTTATAAAAACTGTCTGTTTGATTGCAAAAGATGGTAAGAAGTAACGAGGATTCTTTCTATATCTATTCTATGATACTTGAGGTGGAAGGTGTTAAAATGCAAAGAGACAATTTGCCACAAGTTATAGATACTAAAGATTTTCAAGACAAATATTGTCTGTTGATAATTCGGGAAACAATAATGTATACAAAGGTAGAGATATTTCTTGGTTGATGGCGATTTACTACTTCAGTCTCACTCAATCTTAGTACAGGTGAATGACATACACGACATACAGTCGTCGCGTACCTATATATATCATATATATATCACGGGACAATTCACACCAATTGACCTAGTCCCAAAGTAAGCTTAGCAAAGCTTGTGTTATGGGTACTAAGCAACGGATAAACATACTTATATAGATAAATAAATACTTAAATACATATTACCTATTACCTATATTGAGATACATAACTTATCAGTCATAGTTCTTATTCATGGATAGTGCGTCAATCTTTTAATGTTTTTTTTTTCTAGTTTGCTGCTTATTACGTTGAATTAATAATCAGAAACACTACTACCACATGAATCTTACTCTTGACCATTTTTCTAAACAGGTTGGTGAAGAGGGCGTTGGCATTGATTCGCCGGCCGGCGAGGAAGGCTCCATTTTACTAGATGGCACTACCATCGCAGAAGCCAAACCTGTTGGTGAGTATCGGTAGAGTCATTCACTGTGACGTCAATAATGTCTTTAATGTCTAATTTTGTCAAAATCACACGTCTTCGTGGATGACACACTAGGTATAGTAGGATAATACACTACAAATAAACTTAAAGAATTCTTCTTTGTGTGATTTTATTTAGAGCTTCGTAGTCAACATTTTTTTTTTCAAAGTTATCGGTATGTCTGTCTGCGGTAATATCCCAAAAACCCTTCCCGTGTAAGGTGTGAAATAAAAGCTTTTATGAACTTGATTCATCATTTAATCAACAAGACAATTTAACCATAGTTTATTTGCTAAAAATATTGTAAAGTACGAATAATATGTAAGGTATAATAAACAAAGGAGTGTTTTTAAAATTTAAAGAGAAGGTGTGAGCCACATCTTTCTCAAGCCTTTCCCGAACGATCACACGATGGGAGATTGCCTGATGCCTGATGGAGGCCAACAAAATGTAGGGCATTTAGTTTGTAGCATTAGCAGGATTATCATCACATTTATGGCATTTCCACAGGTCTAGCGGTAATAGGAGAGCATGGTTTGGCAGCTTCTCGACCCCAGGCGACAGCTGTAGCAGTTTCAGGCATAGCACTCGCTAGACCCATAGCAACTGCTATTGCTGGCATCAACCCTGCTCAGCTCGGCATCGACTTTCAACTGAACAAAGCAGAAAATAATAAATCATAAAGTAACGTAATTGTTAGAGTACCTAACCGTAATAGTCCGTCAAGGACGTCAATGTGCATTTATATTTTGTAATAAATTATTTTCTGTAGTAATTAAAGTTTGTTTCAATTGAAACTAGGTTAAGATTGTTTTGCAGGAAAAATCTAGATTCATAGCCTATACAAAACCGGCTAAATGTGACATCGTTAAACATCAAACTGTCTAACTAGGTTTAGTTATCTCTTTAAGTTACAAATAAATTACTTAGTTTTAGTTCTCCCCTAAAGCCAACTCATACTTGATCGGTTTACATTATTTCTTGATATGTAGTTTCTTCACTACGTTTTTCGACACGCGGTCTCCGCTCAAGAACTCGTTTACTCAAACGGTTCTCAGTTCTTCGGCAGATATGACTAGCAGCTCACTACCACTTCAACTTGCTAATTCTCTGAGCTGTGTCGATGACCTTAGTTCTTTTTTGAAACGTGTTGCAAATGCAAATTCTATCCTTCAGAGAAACTTCAAGCATAGCTCGTTCCATAGCTCGCTGTGGGACCTTAAGCTGGTAGATTAGTCTTACTGTGAGTTTCCACGTTTCATTTGGCTTCAGGGCTCAATAACACTCATTGGGGAAGGCGTAGATCCAGCAGTGGCTCCTAGTGACGATGATAAATATTCTTATCTCTATTAACATTCCGAATTTGAGGTTTGTTTTTTTAAACATTACAATGAAGCAAAGAAACGGTTTTCGAGATACAACCCTGTGGTAGGTAGATAGACAGACAGACAAACAGATGGACAGCGTAGCGATAGTCACCCTTTGGGTATGGTATCCTTAAACATACCTACTCGCCTATGTTTATCTAGATAAATATCTAGGTAAGGAGGAGGCCTATGACCAATAGTGGACTAAGGATACGGCTGATGTGATGATGTTGATGATGAGCTAGGAAATCTTGCTGCGTAGTTTTACACCCCGTTGTGTATTCTTTTATTTAAGTCATATTTCGATCTAATAACATTAGCAACAACAACAAAACACTAACAACCTGCAAAAGTCCCATTGCCTTCTGAATACTTTCCTACATTTCTCACCTTTTTTGACATAATTCATTTATTGGACTACAGATAACCAGGTGCATAATTTTACGGACTTTACCTTATTGTAAGATGGTGAATGGTGATAGAAAGAGGATTGTGAACGTGATTGTGAGGCTTGGCGCGTTAGTTAATAAAGCCTCGTGACTTTGTTTCCTGTTAAAGTAAGTACTACAAGAAGGACATAAAAGTAATTATGTAAAATTGAAGAAAAAGGACAATTAACACTTAATGCCTTCATTGTTTACTATGACTTAAGTGAGAACTTATTTACTAATTCAGGTAATACTAAGTCAGAGGTTGTGAGGATTAGAAGTGCAAAAACCGTGTTGACTGTAAGGTAACAATTTTGTTATTTTAATGCAAAATTTAGGTAAGTAAATAGTTAAAATATATTTTTAATGCTTTGGCGACTATAAATACTATTAAAAATTACAATTTACACTGAGGAATAGACAAGGAAAGGCGACTTATCGCATAAAGGTATCTTTTCTAGTCAACTTTAGAACGATTGACGGGATAACAGAAACACGAGTAGACACGTTGTTGCGATTACAAAATCCTCTAAACGTAAAAGTAAAAAATAAAATAGTACAATGTCTGTTTGAAAATGCGCGGACAATAATAGATTTAATATTAAATTTAACTGTTTATCTTTTTATAGGGTATTTTTGGGCATTTTCAGCTTTCGAAATGATATGGTATCTGTTATTGACCATGATCGTTGCCTGGAGGCTCTACGCCAGTTTGAAGGGGAAAAAGTTAAAAAAATTGGCTAAGGAGATAGGATTAATAGATAAACCCATGAAGCCAATCCTTGGACATGCATACTTATTTATGTCAACTCGTAAAGGTAATAAAATAGAAGTTATAGTTTGTACTTTTAGCGGTGACTGACTAGTACTGACAGATCTAAAAAATATTTATTAGCATACAGCAGATACAATTAATAACAAATACGTCATTGCAAAAAAACAGCTAAAAATATAACTAAAACTAACTTCTAGATCGCTACTAGTGGGCAAGGTGCTTTTGCTTCTCGTTATAGTATGGGTCAGTATGGGAAAGTCTGAAACTAGACGACATACGAATATTTCTTCTTAGGAACCATGACATCGATTTTACCAGCAAAGAGGTACAAACAACCATAGAGACAATTTTACATGCCAGAATTTGTTGAATATTGTAACGGTGGACACTTCGAACACCTACTACAATAAATTAAAGTATGTGAAAACAATGCATGTAATTTATTTTAGACATAATGTTTTATGGAGACATTTACTGCTTAAGACGTACACAATCGATATCTAAATAGAAATAGTGTAAGTTTTTTTTTTCAAAACAACCGGGTTCGATTCCCGAGCTGAGTACAGTTTTTTTTAAATGCATGAATGCAGTTTTTCTTGTTATTAAAATCGATGTCATGGTTCCTAAGAAGATATTTTCGTATGTCGTATAGTTTCAGGCTTTCCCATACTGACCGATATATATGGGCCACCCTGACCCTGTATACATACCAATACCAATACGTTGAATGAGAAAAGAAGGTGACCACAGTGTTGGCTCCTGCCTGCCAATGTCAGATTATACACAGCTGCCCTGCTTACTTATTACGATGAATACCGTAACAGACGCAGTGTATGACTACAGACTACAGTTCTAGGTAGAGTTGATTTGAGAAGGTAGAGTTGTAACATCTGGTGGTAGCGGACCATTATATTTAAAAAAGAACGACAACACAACTCGTTCTGAACATAAACTATTTAACTAAATAGATGGCTTGTCACTTTGTAGCAAAACTAGTAATTGAACAGAATAACGCAAAATGTTTTTTTTTTTTATACTACTGGAAGGCAAACGAGCAACTAACATAACTAGTTTTAAAATAATATTAACAAAGTTGAAATTTGCGAGCTGCCTGCACGAATAATTTTTTGGTCATGTGTGTACCTATATTATCAAAACATACTATTAGTAGGAACAGCACTTCAACATTCAGTTGTTGCGTGGGATAATCCTATGTGCATACCTATATAATCGATATTCTATTGTTTTTTCATTTTACAGGAACGATGAAGTTATTCGAATTTTTAGCTGAAGAGTCCTCCAGACACCGTGGTCTCATCGGCTTCTGGAATATAAACAGATTGTTAGTAAGTAAGTAACTTATCCTTTGTGCTCCGAATTTGATACAACCGCAGTCATCGTTTCACTTATTTTGTAACAGAATGAAACCAAAAAATACGTAACGTTTGTATTCGAACCGTAACAAATACACATCCTACATTTTTTTTATATATGAAGCAGTTTATTTGTGATCATATTAAGTGACATTTGATTCTTGGCCAACTTCAATTTAAAAAAAAAAACGAAGAAAAGGCGTAGGAAAACCCGATCCTACCAACATCAGAAATATATACCTATAGGTATGTGAAAGACACGATTAGTATTTTTTAATATTTTTTCCATAGATATCACTGATCCCGAAGCAACAGAATTTCTGCTTAAAACATGTCTAAGTAAAGATCATGGGCTATTGAGAGGTCCGTTAATGTTCACTGGAAATGGCAGCATCTTCGCACCGGGTGAGTACACAAATATCTAAGTACTTACTACAGTAAGTAGGATACCAAGGACCTACAATAAATATAAATACATGAAACAATTCGTTTTGATAATTTATCTATATTATTTTATATGCTTTTAAACATTTTTAAATTTTTTATCGTGTACCTTGGGGGGAAAATGCCTTAGTCGCCACGCTTGGCAGGCGGGTTGGCGACCGCAGTAATACCCGATCGTTCGCGGAGGACGTTGCTGCCCATCCTCCGGTTTATCCCTTAGTCGCCTCTTACGACACCCACGGGAAGAGAGGGGGTGGTGTAATTCTCAACCGACACCACACGGCCACGGCTTTTAAGCATGGATTATCGAACAGCAAACTCTCTTCAAACAAACGTACCTACTTACTAATAAATACATCGCGGGGCTCGTAGGTGGGCGCTGCTACATTCACTTCAGGAGATAGTGCCGCTGTTTGTTATTTGGCCATTTAATGCTATTCTAGTTTATCAGGCGTTTCCACCATGTGCCAGGATTTGTTGAGAGGAACCAATTATGTGTTTTTCACGAAGCAATAGAAACGCTTCGTTACCAACTTATCCTAGCTACGCTCAGCTGTTTCCACTAATAATAGCTCAGTGCTGTGCTCTTTTTTATAAAAAATATAGATATTACCTAGCCTGAAAAACTATTTCCATTACCAACAAATGAAGACTGTTACAGAAAAAGTATGATTGGCGGAGGTATTATAATTGATACAATTATAAGTGAACTACTTTTCTCACAGACCAGCAACACAATGAGCGTTTACTTGAAGATTCATTTTACAATGGATGGCGTAACATTCAGAAGAAGTGATACTAAAAAGTTAGGTATTACATCCACCTAGTTGGAATAAAATAGATTATTACTGAAGAGACGAGTGCTACGAATGTTTATTAAATGAAACGTAATAAAATCTATTACGGTCCTGGCAAAAGCTACGCGAACTCATACACAGAGTGTTACGTACAGTCAAGTGTAAAAATATGAAATATTCAGTTTCAAAAATAAAGTAAAACAGACTCTTATTCCGACGTAATAAGGCCGTAGTAACATATTTCTGAGTAACATCCAAACCTCCAAACATCTTCACAAACTTTCACATTTATAATATTTCAGTAGGATAAGATATTCATGTTGACATCTCATATACTTTTGTTAAGGAAATCGTAATCAATTTCATTGATTATTAAAAGATTCTACTCGGGACATGCATCAGTTTCTTCGACTGTACCTATTTAGGGGATTTTAGGGATTGATTTAAAGGGGAAGCTAATATAAGCACAGCATAAAAAAGGAGCAGTATTTCGTCTCGGC
The DNA here is from genome assembly GCA_037349165.1 of Choristoneura rosaceana. Lineage (NCBI taxonomy): Eukaryota > Metazoa > Arthropoda > Insecta > Lepidoptera > Tortricidae > Choristoneura > Choristoneura rosaceana. The sequence goes on from JAZBNJ010000019.1 coordinate 11,583,530, forward strand.
AGCATCCTTGATATAATTAATTACTTACGCCGGTTCGGTACACAAACTCCCGATAGGGCTGCCTACTCTACTAACTGTCACTCTTCAGTTCCCTATATATTTTTCTCAAGGCTAAGTGCATAGTTTATAGTCAGCGAGAAATTAAAAAGTTAAAAAGATTGCAGCCGCGCATATGTAAATTATTGTCGAGTCTCAAACTTTTTAATAGTAGATACATTACTGTAGAGGCCGGGAAGTAGGGGGTTGACGGCCAAGCAGATATAGATGGATAGGGATGCGGGACGGCAACCCCACGTTTCGGCCGAGGCTTGTATAGTGCTTTTCTCAAACATTACATGAAATACAATAAAAAAACAAGAAATTAAGCTGACGGGACGCTAGTCTGGTCGCCCTGTTGTGCGCGCGTTGAAACAAAAGACGGTCGCATTGCCGGCTAGCGGCCTGCAAAGTTGTATGAAATCTCTTTACAGGACGTTAGACTGACCGCGTGCAGGGTGCTGAGCCACAGCGCCTGCAGCGCGATACTTCTCAGCCTATTATTTGTAACACAACGTCAATATTTCATGTCATGTTTGAGAAAAAGTGAAAACGGCCATGGAAATGTTGGCACAAGTGGCATAAAGATACAAGCCAACTCAAATGGCTGCTATCAGTTATTTTGTTGGAGCTCCAGACTTCTTTATTGGTCTGAAACAGCTTGTGGTGTTTTCAGTGGAAAAATACACCTGCTGTTCTTTTTAATGAAAAAAACGCGAGAAACTATGAAAAAATTTATTGGAAAAAATTAATAATAATAATAATAATAATCTTTATTTATCTTTCATAAAATACAATTTTAACAAACTTATGGGCTACACTTATTAAAAAGGGACATATAACACACATTACCCTGAACTAGGAAAATTCCTGTATCTCAGGTGTAGATGTAGAAGGGCTTATTAATCAAACTTAAATATCTAATCACATGCAAATTATAACTAAGGAAGTAATTTTAGCATTAAGGCGTTTTATACAATTTTAAATTATTAACTAACATAAAAACTACGACTACTAAATTATGTACTTATCTTTGTTTATTTTAATTTAATACAATCAATATGTTTCTATTTCAAAGTATTTTGAATTTGCTATAAATTATAATTTACTGCTGAATTATAATTTTATTGGGTTCGACGTGCATATATCCATGCAATCGGAAAGGTGAACTGGGTCAAATGCAAGTCTGCAAAATGTTTAATCTTTTGTGCCAGTTTCATCAGGTAGGTAAGCTAGGTGAGAAAATACACAATGTCACAACACATACATGACATGACATGTGTACAATGTCATAATACATATAGGTATATTGTTATTGAGAAAAGGTTTAGTTTTTTCCTTCACCATTTTTGAGATAATGATGGTTGCCAAGGCATGGTAGGTATAACTGGTGTTTCGGCCGTTTGTATGAAGACGGTGTACTGCTCCTTTTTTTGTACTGTGATATAAGTGTGTAAAAAAGACAATGCCAATAACAGACGAAATCCTATGTACACAATTTTAACAGTGAACATCTGGCGTCCCCGTCGCAAGATTCTCGCCCCGACCTTTAGCATGAAGAACCTGAACATGTTTGTGAACGTGTTCGCGGACCAAACCGCCGTCATGGCGAACCAGCTCGCGCCAAAAGCCGGCGCTGGTGATTTCTCAGTGTTCAAATATGTGGCTAACTATACGTTCGATGCTGTGTGCGGTAAGATTCTTACTAGAATAAAAAAAAGATGTCAATATTTTCTGATAATCTAACTGGCAGACTAAGTAGAATATAGTAAGTAGATTGTTCAACAAGGGATTAAAACAAGCCATAATGACACGAGATTTTTATGCTATAGTTCGAGTGGCATTATGGTTACTAACTAAACAGTCTCGCGTTAAACACTCTACTTTTCACTTTGAATGAGAGGAAAAAAAAAACAATGTTTTGTTCAAAATTCAATCAAATCATAAAAAGTTAGAGCCTCCTTGAAGGCTCCTTGATGTCCCGATGCTAAAAAACGTGATTCATAAAAGTCTGTTAGCGCTAATCAGTCGATCAAGGCTCTGCTAAAGTTAGAAGACCGTAGACCCTCCTTTATCTCTCTGCTAAGTCACAAAATGGCCGCCACAAATTTGAACAGCTAACTTTGACAAGAGCAAAAGACCATACCGATGATATTTAAATGGAAGTTTAAGCAAAGATTTAAAAAAAATCTGGAAAATTTATTTTTAGGAATTTGTATTTAAAAATCCTCTAATAATATGAAAAAAATAAAATGAGGATGATTAACATAGTTACGGCTTTTTGCACTTAGTTTAGGTCTACTAAAACACACGTATCGGAAATAGCGGGAAAACAAACATCTCTGCTGTCACTGCTGTGATTTTTTTTTTAATTCTCGATAAGGCCATTTTTTGTCTTTGATTTGTCAAGGGTGCCAACATAACGCGTCTAATCAGTCTATCAACAGCTCAACAACTAGCAGACTGCTAGCAGACGTTTATGAATCATACCTCTTGACAAACGTCAAACAAGCTTAATCAGTCTGTTAATTAACAGGCCGATCAAACCTCAATTAAGGTTTTTTTATGAATAAGGCTGTATGTATTTTTAGAGACAGCTCTTGGCATCCAAATACAGTCGCAGATCAAGCAGAATTCTTTCGTTGATGCGATCGACGAAGTCTTCCGCATGACGGGTGACCGCATGAACAGTTTTACTGCGCGACATGACTTTATGTACAGAATGATGCCGTGTTTCAAGCAGTATGATAAACAAAGGCAGCTCCTGTATAAGTTTGTTAAAGAGGTACGATTTCTACACGCTTAATAATAACAACAACAATGTTTTTAACATGAAACTACCGTGAGACTCACTCATCTTAAATGATATGGTAACGGATAACCCGAAACCCGAAACATGTCGAGCTAAACTCAATTTAAGACGTGAGTTATCCGTTACCATATCATTTAAGACAACAACAGTGCGTAACAAGGGCTAGTCAGATTTAGGTTCCATTCATAACTTACGCTACACTTTTAGAGCGGTGGAGGGGCCTCACGATTTGGGACATAAGAACAAATTAATTTAGTTTTTCATAGTAGGTATTTAATAGGTGGGACAAGGACGAAGAGAGGTCTAAGAGTAATGAAAATCAGTGTCACGAAATTTATGGATAGCTCCTTCAAATCATTAACCGGTTTACAGCACAGTAAGTAAATAAGTTTTTCGTTTTAAATCTTTTATCATCATCCATCATAATGATAATTTGGCATCACTTATCCAATTAATTATTGTTTTAATTAAATCAACGCTTCGGATTTATTTCTGCAGCTACGCCCATTTTATCTATTACTCCAATTACAAGTTATACAGTATCAGTTAACTATAGTATACTATACTTTGAAAACTTAAATGTTCCATTTTAAGCATTCTTCTTTGCAAGTGTCTGACAAAAATTCCTTAAACAAGTTTTCTTTGGATTTTTCTATTTGAATACTATCTCATATAAATAACCTTATAATCTCGAAAGAATAGTTTTGTACCTACTTATTAAAATTTTCAAGTTAAAACTGATATACCTAGAGAGCTAGAGAACCATCGCTAGAAAACCTGCTTTCAAATAAATAAATAAAAACGAATTAAAATCGGTCCACCCGTTTAAGAGCTAAGGTGCCACAGAGACACACACATCTAGACACACACACACACACACACACACACACACACACACACACACACACACACACACACATATACACAAACACACACACACACACACACACACACACACACACACACACACACACAAGCACACACACACACAAGCACACACACACACACATACATAGCGGTCAAACTAAAACCCCTCTTTTCGCGTAGGGGCTTAAAAATGGTTCCAACTGTAATTGATTTTGTTCGTTTGCAGATCATACAAATAAAACGCGAAGAAGCAGTCAAACCCGCAGAATCTGCTGGCAACCTTCATGGTTTTAGTAAGTTTGTTTTCTAACATAAACATAATAGAATGACGTGAAGCTACGTTTCGCCAGTTCTTAAAATTGTTATTACTTCAGTTGACACACTGAAATGGCAATCATATTGAGCAAAGAGCTACCTCACAATCAAATACTGCCAGCGTTCTAGGCTTGTGGAATTTTTTACTGGTAGATAATGCTAGTTTAGGTTTTATTTGAAAAGCTTATTCAATCCATAGTATAAACTTAACGACTTCAATCTCCGTCATTTTTATATCTCACAAACCAACAATGCAACTGCAATACATGAATGAAGCAGGTGTTTATGGGCGGTGGTGATCTCTTACCATCAGGAGACCTGTTCGTTTGTCATCCAGTCGAATAAAAAAACCAATTTCGATTAATTTTATCTAAAAACCAATATAGGTGAGGTATCTTTTCATGAACAAAAAAACACCAAACAACAGTAAATAGATGCATCCATTTGGAAGTTTACACGCCAAGCTAAAATTGTTTATTAAGAAGTCATGTTTCAAAATAATAATTTGTTAACAGAAAAGAGCAAAGTCCCCTCATTTCTCGAGATGATAATGGAATATTCTGGATCAATCGGCGGCTACACCGACCTGGAGTTGCGTGAGGAGACCATGGTCATTATATTAGCTGGCACCGACACTTCGGCGGTGGGAACTTCCTTCGCACTCCTTATGATGTCCAGATACGAAGAGGTGCAAAAAAAGGTCTACGAAGAGTAAGTAGGGTGTTCTATTCCACTCAAAATAAAATAAGGAGCACCTTGTATGTATGTAAATATTTCAACGGAAAAAATCGTTAATGTTTGCAGTTCAACGCTCTTCAACGCATTACAGGTACATAAAAAAAGTATTTGTAAGGTACCATACGTTTTTATTCTTTTCATATTATAACAATAAACATATGAAATATAACCTTTATGTTACATTATTTACATTTATATTTGAATTTTATCAATAAATCTCAAATGGCCTATATTTTTTTCGGCGTAGTATATATCTGAATTATTTTCCCGACTGACTGACTGACTCTATAAAGTCTGGCTCTTAACTCTAGCAAGCTGGTTCTTTTTTATTAATTTCCAATCAGAAATTCTTCCATGGGGGCGATGCCGTGATTGTTATCTTATATAGAAGATAATCTAATTTTAGGTATTATTTATCATATTGTGGTTTTTAATTCAAAAAGAAATTGTCTACTGCTTTAGGTTGCACATAATTATATTAAGTTTCCATTATGTTCTTATTTAAGAGCGCTTATACTGAGCTGACAACGTTGCGTTTTTGGAAGTTTTTCTCGATTATTCCGTAAAAATTTAATGAAAATTAAATATGTGGTCTGATAGAACTCTTCCTAATATATGAGTTAATGTGTCTACTTCAATAATTATTATTGATAGATTTTTATATTCTTTAAAAATGAATTAATGTTTATTAACGATTTTTGAAGAAAATAGAAGTCTATAACGAATAATTATTGGAGTAAACATAGTAACTTATATATTAAGAAGAGTTCTATCAGACCACATTTTTAATATTCATTCAATCCAGAAAAAGTAACAAAAGTGCAACGTTGCCAGCTAAGCAAGTTATAAACGCTCTTAATCGTCGAGAATTGACCAAAATGGTGTAACTAATTAATTTTTTTAGATTGAAAGGGGTTTTTGGCGATTCCAATCGTACCATCACTGCTGCGGATTTACCCAACTTAAAATATTTAGAAGCAGTTATAAAAGAAACACTTAGACTGTATCCACCAGTGCCTGTCATAGTTAGAGAAGTCGACAGAGATGTAACATTGCGTAAGTATTACTTGCAGGTGCTTAAGTTAATGATAATAATATCATTAACTTAAGCACTGGCCATCGCTCTCAACCTTTAGTCATTCTCGTATTATGTGTATCACTCAAACTGCAAGGCTGGGGCTAGCGCTATCTTTAATTATAATTGCTATAAATAGCTGACGTTGATGATTATAATTCTTATGTCAAATGTTCAAATGCCTTGCGATGGCCAAGTCATTTATGTGTTTAAAAATAATTTGGTTTACTCTTTATTTGAGAACTATAAACTGTATTTTTCTATGGTTTTAAAATAAGCAAGTTGGTAAAAATCGAGTTCTATGGAAACCCCCCGGTACTGACAAAAATAACCGACTTGGTATAATATTGCATCTCAAACCTTTTTATCATTACAAGAACTGCATTGCGTTGCGAGACTTACAGCTTTTTACATGTAATGTTTTTGGTGGGATTTACTTTTCTTTTAACCGAACATCACATGCCATACGTTTCGTGGTCTTCATTTACCCAAACTTTTCTTTTAATTTAAATACCGACTATGCCAAGATTTTCTATTAAACCTATTCTGATTAAAATAGTTAAATTGAAGACTAAATCCTACCTATACAGTTACGTTTGCTTCACTTTAATATTGAATAATGTTTTCATTTCAGCATCAGGTGTCACACTAGTGAAGGACGTGACAGCCTTCATAAACATTTTGGGGATCCATCGCAACAGGGAATACTGGGGTGACGATGCCGACGACTTTCGTCCGGAGAGGTTCTTGGAGGGGCCTTTGAAGCATCCGACTCAGTTCATACCATTTAGCAACGGAGTTAGGAATTGCCTAGGTAAAAACATAAAAACTTTTCTAGAAAATCCTAGCTTTTGGGTTTTAGCCAAGAAGCGAGATAAATTAGTGTAGTTTATAGTTCTGTTATCAAATTAAATATCGTCACTACTTTGAAAAAGTCTCGTGTTTCAAATCAATACGTCAACAAATTTGAACCTTAAAACAATGTTCATCAAGTTCACCCGGAAAGATCATCGATTTTGAGATACCAGCTTTTTTCAAAGTAGTGACGATATACGGATTTTACGGATCTCTCAAGAGACCTAGTATAGAGTAGTGGGTATGCACAAGACTTATTTGGGAGCACCGTAACAAGAGACAACCTTATTTTATTATAAAACTATTATTATCAGGTTACCAATACGCCATGATGTCAATGAAGACAGCATTATCTTCGGTACTTCGGCGATACTCTATCTTGCCGCCCGAAGGTATGGATCCTGAGCAGCTCAAGAAACCACTAAGACTCGAATATGACGTGTCGATAAAACACGTTGATAAATTTATTATAAGAATAGAAAAAAGAAAATCTTAAGTACTCGTACTTGTAAAGTCTTTCTGGCACTTACGGCTTTATAGGAGAACGAGTAAAAGCTATGAGAAAGTAAGTTGAGAAGCTGTTAAAAATAACTATTTATTAATATTGTTGGTGTAATTTTATAGCTTTTTTGCATGTGTTTTTTGCAACAAATTGAATCATGACCCAGGGTGGAATCTTTTAACCCTTTCGTTCCGGTTGACGAGTTAACTCGTCTTGTGCGATGTGCTCTCAGATCCGGTAGACGAGTAAACTCGTCTTGAAAAAAATTACATTACATCCTAGATTAGGGCAATTGACAGTCACTTGCACAACCGGACACATTGCTTCCTGTACTCTTATTCTTGAGCCATATTTATTTGCTGCAGTTATTTTAATGTTGCCAACTAATGAATAAACTTATTAGTCTACCCCAAGAATATTCGTTACGCATGTGTCTAAATAGTTACGTTTTGAACAAACAACATGGAGAAAAATAACTGTAAGTACCTACCAAGCCAACGAGTTATCTCGTCTACCGGCTCTGAAAAGTGTTTTACGTAACCGAGTTAAGTCGTCTTTCGGACGTAAGAGCATCATTTCTGTGAACGAGTTAACTCGCCTATAGGACTGAGGAGCAGGTATCAATTCACTGAATATGGAAAACTGGGTAGATTTTGTGTATGGCTTTGCCGAAACGAAAGGGTTAATAACCAATTTCACTATGATTTCCTTGACAAAAGTATGAGATGTCAACATGACATTAGTAGTTAGCGAGGTTCTACCCTGGGTCATGATTCAATTTGTTCCGTTATACATAAAAGCATGAAAGTAACAAGACAGAAAAGGATGTATTAAGGTGAAATATAATGTTCTTAAAGGAATCTCTTTTAATTTAACCTTTACATTATTTTTTAATTATATTTACCTACTATATTTAAACTGAAATAAAGGCGTAATACAATTTTGAAAAAATCACTTGGACATTACTAACACTGACAAAGATTTCCAATTTAGACATGCTTACTTCCTATGGAAGCTTAGTTTGATGTATTACTAGCATTTCTGCTTGTTAAGAATTCGTGTAAAATAACTACCAATATATACCATTCATTGAATAAAAAGTGTGGACACTGTGGTGTTTTCATTTTACCTATTTATTAGTTAATGCAATATTCATGAAAAATGAAAGACAGAAAGAAAGAAAATACATTTTCACCTCAGCACCTCAAACAGGCAGGTTTTGCAATGAGAAATCAGTGAGCAAAATCGCATTTTGCTCACTCCGTGAGACAAAGTAGCTTTTTAATTATTTTTTTTAAATGCTGAGATCGAAGAATCGGATTATTTAAAAAAATATGTGTTTGTTTTGTAAACAGGTAGGTGTACGAGTATATGTGGTTTTATTCTTATGTTACATTTTAAATTATGTTCTCGCTGCTGAGGTGAAAAATTGTATGTGCCACACGAGACCAAAGTTTTTTTGCATCTCGTGTATTTGAATCCCTTGCTGCTCTCAGGATTCTAATCTAGAATCACTCGCTATCGCTCGTGATTCAATTGTAGAATCCTTCGCTTACTCGGGATTCAAAATCAACACTCGCACCAAAAAACGACTTTGCTCTCTTGTTGCACAAATAACTATTATTATTTATTTATTATTTTTATTTAAATGGTTAAAGATGATGTTATTGAGTGTCAAATGTGCATTTTTCTCTCACTTCTGGGGAGAGGAGATGAAGTATAGCATCTATTTACAGGTAGAAACGAGTTGATTGGAAAAAAATAACAAATTCAATACAAGAAGATTTATTGACCAATAAGTAGCTATTTGTATTAAGACTTACATATTAATTAACTTGCGTAATTTGAGCCCACGTGTTTATAAAAGTTACAAATAAATAAATGTGTATTTTGTCTCTGTCTAGCTCATGCAAGACAAAATGATGGATAAAGACAAACATTTTGATGTATGTAGGTACCGAGGCGGTCTACTAAACGGTTATGGTTATCACCATAACCGTTTAGTAGGCGAAATGCAGTGCATGTAAAAATACAGAATATATTCAACGTGAAAAACTGTGTAGACTAGATTTTTTATGCAGCTTAAATTACTTACAATAGTTAGTATTAATTAAACCTAATATTTACATGTTTATGTACAATTAGCTTTTGCCTACTACATTGTCGACGCAGAAATTAGGAAAACTGAATCCTTTATCTACGAAACTGCGGCAGTAAATTTTCATTTTTTATTTCACCTTACAAGAGAAAACGCCATAATACTAGATAAGACCTGAAATTCGAGATCTATTGCTTTAGCGTTTTTCCTTCATTTCCATTCGTCGTTGTAACTACGGGCTGATTTTCTAAAAACGATCAGTGGCACTAGGAGTAAAACAAGAATAGCTTTAGCAGTTCCAATTTCCAGCACACTTCAATCCTTATTGAACTTCCTAAGGGATTAAATTTTGATAAAAAAAGTCCTTTTGTCTGTGCCTTAGTGCTCTCCTACATGGTAAAAGGAAGCCCTGTACTTTCAAGCTTCTATTACTATTAGTATTATATTGTAGTTCGCTCAGTGTCATATTCGTAGTCTAAATCATCCTATCGTTCTCGTGACCTGCGGTGTCCTGGGTTCTATTTGTAACTGGAATTTATCAACTGCTTTCATCATAATCTCGTACTTAACTCTAATGGGCTCTTTTAGGGTCTTTGGATCAGCGCCCGCCGGTGGCAAAACTCGGTACTGCCGTAGAAATGTTGCTAGAACTGTTTTCATTGACATCATGGCGTAAAGATAACCTGAAAAAATTACAGAATAATAAATTTCACTAGTCGGCAGTGTTAAAAAAAGAATAGGCGCTTTAAAATGGACACTGCACGATATAATTATAACTTACTAGCTTTTCTTAATATTATTTTCAAAATACCAGATATTACCTATTATGACGATACCAGTACGATACCTATTGCCTACTTTAAATCATTCAGCAGTGTCAGTGTTATTCGAAAATGTAAATTTGAAAGCCAGATATTGCAATCGAAAGACCCATCAAATAAAAGTAGAATAATTAAAAAACGAGCGTAATATTAATAGATAAATAATAGCAAATAATTACCAAGGCAGTTTCTCAAGCCATAACTGAAGGGCATAAACTGAGCTGGATGTGTCAGGGGCTCAAAAAAGCGCTCCGGTTTGAAGATGTCTGCGTCTGGGCCCCAATAGCGCGGGTCCCGGTGAATGGCCCATATGTTCAGCAATATACTTGTTCCCTCAGGAATCGTTACCCCAGATTCTGGAACCGTTCAAATTCGACGGGTAACGGATGTCTCTAATAACTATACTTTATACTTACACAATATCACACCACCAAAAACATTTCATGTAAAAATGGTGACTAAGACTCACAAGCTCATAACGCTTTCGCTATAAAAATTATCAGATCCAAGGAAAATCCAAGCCCCTACCCTGGCTTTACTAACCCTACACCTTGGTTTTAAAGTGTGACCTGGTAGTTTCATAGCTCTAAGCTCAGAAGGGCTACTCCGAAACACAAAATTTGAAGTTCGTGTCGTACGATCCCTCTCGCTCTCGTATTAAATAGTATAAGTGTCAGAGGGACCGCACGACACGAACTTCGAATGTTGTGTTTCGGAGTAGGCCTTCTGGTCGAGTCGACCATTATTTATTACTATTAAGCGCTATGAGCTTGCGTGAATGTTGGCCGCCATTTTCACATTTTCACATGCAATGTTTTTGGGGGGTGTTTTTATGTAAATCCTAAGCTTCATGCCAAATTTCAGATTTCTAGGACGTTGGGAAGTATCCTAGTTTTACTAGTAATGTATACAGACTTGCACACCCTTTTATACGGGTAGAAGGGTGAAAGCTATTCTATTCTGTTCTCTGTTTGTGAGTAACTAAATTGACGTATTTTGGGTATCAATAAAATCTAAGTATAAAACCTAGATTAAAAAAAATTGGTGTGCTTAAGTTTCCTAACCAAATTTTATGCTGTGAATTTGTGCTCTCTGGTATCAAATGGAACGATGTTATGAGGGTTTGAAATAAGATTAATAATACTTAGATTCGTAACATTTATAAAAGATATAGTGAACGTTACCTACAACAACAAAAAGTATCATTATATGGTATAACGTTTATATAGCATAACGTTCGTTTTATATAATAATATCAGTTTTAAAGGATCTATATGGTCTAATTTATTTTCGTATATTTAACAGCAACCAAGATACATAATAATATTTTAAATAAATATTTATTTTTCACTGAATCAACAATCAATTTGGTTTTCATTAGAATTATGTCTTAGATTATTTGTTTAAGTGTAGACTAAACTAATTGTATAAACTACTAAGTACTTACGTAGTTCTGTGTCGCTGGTAGCCATTCTGACGATGGTTGGAACCGGCGGGTACAGTCTTAACGTCTCCTTTACTACAGCATCCAAGTATTTGAGTCTTGGAAGATCAGCTGCTGTGACAGCTTTGTCGCCGTATTCTAGAACTTCGTGGAGTCTATTAAAAATAGATATGTAATTAATTATGCTATCTTGCTTCTTTGATATACGCATGCTTCATGGGCAAAAGCTAGATGTGCGTGTAACAAATATATGCCCGTAAAAAATGTGAAGGTACAATACAACATGACGATTATAATATAAGTTATTGAACACTAGGTAAAGAAAAAAAATAGGCAAAAAGATAAAGGAAATGGAAGTATGCAACAGACGCCCTCATATCTTCCGAAAAAAATATTTTAAGGCAACCTTTACGATTGAAAGAAGATGCAGGGACAAGAAAATAACAATACTTACTCTTCAACCACTTTCTCCTGAACTTCTGGGTGCCGGGAAAGCATGACTAGAGCGAAACATGCGCCAACGGCAGACGTGTCAGTACCAGCTGCGCTCATTACCAAAGTCTCTTCTCTCAATTCTAGGTCAGTGAACCCTTTCACTCTGAGAGATGTTTCCAAAAGCATTTCTAATAAAGATTGGAAGCCGCTATAGGAATCTGTAAAAGTATTATTTAGTTATCAAAGAGGAAGATATCGATGTTTGAATTGTTGTATGATAGTCGAAAAAACTGAATTCCGTTAAAAGTGAATCTTTTTCACAGTGGTTTCTTTGACAGATCGTAAACATGATATTTAAAGTAAAAGTTTGTACAGTATTGGGTACATGAATTAAGATGTTAGGTGACCGTCAAGATGCTCAAGCGAGTTTATCCAATGTTTTTCCGACCTTTCAAACTTATTCTGATTTATTAGTATGAAAGTGTGTGTTTTAACCTTTTGTTCCTTTGAATGAGATGCTAGTCTCATTACCTGACTTAGGAAGATAATTCGCCTCTCGCTGCTTAGCTTCCATCTCCTGACGCTTTAGTTTAATAACCTGAAACAAGTTCATGGTAAAAAAATTAATTTTATTAAAGATTAAGCTTGTATTAACAAGCTTTTTTTGCTGACTGTACTTTTTGTTGGATGTACTTGAATTATTACCAAAAATACATATGCATATCAAATTTTAAGTCCATGCCATTAATTGTTGAAGAGTTCCGTCCTGTGGAGACGATCCTGGGCGGACTGCCAGATTATTGTAGTGCCACGCAATTTACATAAGTAAGTATACTACCTCTAAATTTCAAGTCAATTCATGCACGATTTGATTAAAACACAGACAAACTAAGGGCAGGTGAAACTAAATAAAAGCTTGTACTAGTACTTGTAGGCTAGATTTCAAGATTCAGACGTAATTTTGACTTTAACCGACGAATCAGGTGAATCATATTTCAGAGCGGATTTGAGACTGGAACAACTTCATCCAACTCTATATTATGTACAAATCAATATGTATCATTCATTAGCATAAGATTTCAAATAAAAAAGGAGAGTAAGATTATTAAATATTCTTACGTTATCTACGAAATCATACATCAGACGCCTGCATCTTTCAGCCCGCTGATAGTGGGGGAGGATCCGATACAGCCAGTCTGGATGCAGCCAGGGTCGCACTATCCTTCTGGTTATCAGCTCTGCGATCTCATCGAAGGCTTCCAAGAATGGATGGTTTGGTTGGCTCTGTGCATTCATTTGTACTCCAAGAGTTGTCTCTACGAAATTAATAGGATATTTCAACCAAGGTACTAATTTATAATACACCGAAGGACAATTATTGAAAGATATTTTTTTGAATCTGTATGCGTAGGGTCTTTTCAGACATCTAGCGGTCCAGGTTAACGAAGTTTCATTAGTTATAAGACTGTGAATTTAAATGAAAGTGATTAAAAAGGTAAATTACATTTGACTTGAAAGTATTTTTTCTTTACTTTTTTTGTTAATGGCTTACCACACACGGAATCGAAGGTATATGTAGTGAGATATTTCCACACGGAAATGGTGCCTTTGCCAACCGAGGGCCGAAGCTGCTCCACCATTATCGCACTCTGTTTCGCGAATACATCCACGAATCGGTTTAGCTTCTTGGTATTGAATGTTGGAGCCAGGATTTTGCGGCGAGGACGCCAAATTGCAACTAGAAAGTAAAAAAAATGTTTTTAATTTTTTTTCTTATATTTATATCCTATTTTAGAGAATTATGTACATGTATTGAACAAAAGTATTGACAAAATTGGAACGGATGCATTTTTAAAATCCAATCCTACTAACATCATAAATGTGAAAGTTTGTGATGATCTTTGGATGTTTTTTACTCAATCACGTCTGAGCCACTGAACCGATTTAGATGAAATTCGGTGTACAGATAGTTAGAGTCCCCGGAAAGGACATAGGAGAGTTTCATGCTGGAAAATTGCATAGTTCCTGCACTATAGTGATAAACGAATACTAAGAGGACGGAGTCGCGGGCAACATCTGGATATAAAAATAAGTAAGCTGAGTGATTGACTAACTGACCGACATGTACACAATGCTAACTCATCTACTGGACTAGAAGTTAGACATTTTGCGCAGAGCTTTCTTTAAAGCGAGTAATGGGTTCTTGAAAATTCAATCCCTAAAGGTTAAAAGTGTTACCGGGGAAATCAAAACTGCGAACTGTTTTTTTTTAAATGATTCCTTTCAATCTTTTTTTGCATTTTATTTTTAATTTCCGTTGTAGCAAAATATATTTTAGAATTGTTATGCTTATTTTCAAAATTTCTAAAATATATTATTTTTGTAGATATATTGAACCAACCTGATGAATAAATGCTTCCATTTCCGACCAAAAACTGCAAGAATCTCGTTGAGTTGTTGTCTTTCTCAAGACAGTTTTTCAGTAAAACTTCACCGGCAGCAGGATCAGCTACAACTGCATAAAATAATTGAGGTATGAATACATTAGTACCACGGAGTTTAGCTGTTCAGTCTTAGTGGAAGCTTGTACCAGTAAGATAGTAAACAATGCGCGTACGTTTTGAGCAATGACTAGAGATAAGTGATGATAATTATGGCAACGTTCACAATCGTTCACATATTCATCGTTTGCAGGCTTTCCTTAAGGTATCAAATAATTAAATTTAAATTGAAATCAAATAGGAACTAAAGTGTCGACTTGGCACTGCTGGGCCTGCGAGAGATTGAGGTGCAAGCCTGGCTTGAGTATTGGAAGAGGATGTAGGAAAGTTCGGTCTTAGAATCAGCCGCTAGAAGAAAGAATATTTCCACATGAGGAGGTATAGAAATCAAAGAGAGAAACGAAAAGACATAAAGGTGGAAGATACCATCCAGCAGCAGCTTGACCACCTGGACTTGTTGGGTGCTCCAAGGAGTCAGTAAATTCAAGTATCTTGGGTGGACTGTGACAGATACTAACCACAGAGAAGGATCGATATCTGTGTTCAAAACGCCCTCAGCTACTTTTCACAGGATCCTAGTTTCCAAGCTACTATGCAGGAGAAACAAGATTCGCGTCCACAAAACTGCCATTAGAGCCACCCTAATATACGATTGCAAAGCCTTGGACACTAACGCTAAAAGAAGAGAATAAGCTGCTAGTGGCAGAACAGAAAATTCTGCGAAAGATTCTGGGGCCAAGTCAGAGAGAAGCCTGAAGTTAAGTAAGGAGGGTGAGAAAAAAATAGGGAAATTGAAGACCTAGTATTTGAGCCCCGTGGCTCGGGCACGTGGAAAGGCTGGGAGAGGATTGAGCCGTGAAGAGAGTGTACTTGGGATGACCGAGTGGACGTTGACCGGTTGGTCGTCACAGGTACCGGCGGAGGGACGAGGACCTGAAAGACCTTTTGGATCTCGGGGCTGAAGGCTTACAGTAGCTGGCTCAAGATCGTATATCATGGCGTAACGTGGTGTTAGAGGCCAAGACCCATTTTGGGTCACTGCGTTCTAATAATAGGTAAGTACTAGTAAATATGTACTGAAATAAATGGAATATCTACTAATGGAAGTTCTACTTGGCGGAGGAGCAAAACAGATATTCCTCCGCAAAGTAACGCTTGAATTTATGCAGTAGTATGTACTAGGTAATAATTTCTGTACTGCCTACTATGTGTTGGCGTGCAATTAAGAGTTATTGTACTGTATAATAATGTTCTAGTAAAGTGTTTAATACAGTGACCTTTTTAAGGATTGCAATCAAAAGACACAAGTTTTGAACCAAGAATCCTCAGGATGCGCGAGCCCAACATGCACTTGGCCGATTACAAGTATGTATGTATGTAAACTCTTTACTGTACAAAATAAGTAAACAAACACAATTGACAAACAATGAGATATATGTACAAAGGCGAACTAATGCGGTTCATGTAATGCGGTATAATGATTTTGATTTTGTTAACCTCTTCACCGCCACAAAACAAACAAAATAACGTGCTCTCTACGCGTGTTCTGTACGCTACAGGAAAACAAGGGACAAATCATCTTGATTTTTAATTCCATTGCAGAATGATTAATTTCGAATTGAATGTTGGTCATGTTGACCGTAGTAATATGACCTCATAAGGTTGAGGCATTCCATTGGCTGTCTCTGGCGGTGAAGAGGTTAGGTTCGAAGTTGCTTTTATTGCTTTAAGTTGAATCATACTCAAGTAAAGTTGATTGGCCATCCAGAAAGTTGCTAGGCCTCCGCGTTTCAATGCAATCTTGCCAATTTTCTGAATGGACTTCATGGTATCTGTAAAAAAGGACCATATTATATTTGTCGATGTTCTGCGCTCTAGAATGTTCTACAAATCAGAACGATAAGAAATTCAGTACCGCTGTCTATCTTGTAGAAACTATAATTATTTGTCATTGCATCTGGGCCCAGTTTCTCGAAGTATAATAATATTATTAGTATTTTGTCTCATTTTCTCGTATAATTTATTAGACAAAACACTAATATTATTAGACTAATATGCTTTGAGAAACAGGGTCCTGGAGTCTTACTACTGAATTCGAAAATCGAAATTCGTATCGGCTGTCCTTCTCATCCAGAATAAGAATATTATAAGCGTCAGCGAGACGGCGAGAAACGAAACTTTAATTTTGCACTTCGCAGTGCCCGGATAAATCGAAGGCAACACAAACTGCCATGTCATCCTTTTTTTTTAGAGTTTTCACTTCTTTGTCAAGCAGCACTCAGTTATACAGGAACGCTGATAATCTCTTCATGCTCATTTGATAAGTTCAGTTTACTGGCTGCATTTTTCTACCACTTCTCGTTTTTTATCCTAACACATTTAAATACAAAGGTTTTTTTGCGAGCACAAAATATCACAGTATGGGTACGAGGTTCACATTGAGATTACTAAGAAAATAAATAAATAACTAATGCAGGACTTGTAAACGTAGGACTGTTTTTTAAAATAGTTGAAGTGATAAAATTATTGAGTGATTTGCCATTTTCACCGTTATAAAGCTTCCTTTAAATTTTACTACGTTGCCATTATAGCGCCTTGTTGGACACTTTTGTATACAGAGAGATTATGCTCCATCCCTCTATACTCCATAGTATCTACTTAAGAAGTTACCAATTACACCATAAAACAAACTAGTGTTTTTTACCTAACGTCTACGTATTTAGTCTATACGTAACTAGCAACGTAGAGCATGACTTCTAACGTCATTCATATTGTTAACCTTTCGTAACTAGTCGAGTTATTTTTAACTCTGCCTGATATTACAAAAATATTCATAGTAGGCGAATATGGTTACAATGAGTTTAATAAAAAATATTTTTAATACATACAAGTTTTTTTCTGATTTTAATTGTAGCTGACAGTATTTGCATTGTAATTTAAACTACATACACGCATTCATATCGTACTAAAAAACTGATCACTAAAAAAGGAATGAAAATGAAGGAAAACTTTGTGACGAAACTTGTACTGTACACACTGTAAAGTAATTCAATAGTACCTATACGTGAAGTCCCAATCCGCGCTGGACTCGCGTGGGTATTACTTATTATTGTAAAATCTTATCTTAAATGAAAATAAATTTAAAATCTTATTATACATAATTTATCTTAAGAAATATTTCGCCAAATTGCAAAACAATTTGTTGGCGAACCAAACATTCATTTTAAACAATCTCGCGTTCGAAATATAAATCTAGTTTTCACCTCAAGACTGAAAGCCATAAACCCCGTTGTACTTTCTAAGCAGCCTTCGTTGTAGGTGGCTAACCAATTCAGATTTATTATTCCTCTATTTAGCCCCTGGATACAAAATATACTATTTCTTACATTTATTAAATTCGTATTTTACCTACTAAGATATATAAGTGCAATTTATAGACCCTCTATGATTTTTACGAACCGTTGATTAATTTTGTGACCAATAGCGCTTCATTAGTCGTAAAAGAGACTCTTTAAAACATAAAGAGTATTTGGACAATCATGGTGTCTTTTTGAATTTATTCCATGTTTATTTTTATGTTGTTAAATAAATGTACCTATTTTGTTTGTTTAATTTATGTTTAATTCTGTCCCACTGCTGGTCAAAAGCCTCCATATTTTTGTTCCACTTGTCTTAATTTTTGACGGAATGTTGCCAGTCTGACCGTAAAAAGTCCAAATCATTCGCATCGTAGGTCACCATCCCTTTCGGAGCACTCC
The DNA here is from genome assembly GCA_037349165.1 of Choristoneura rosaceana. Lineage (NCBI taxonomy): Eukaryota > Metazoa > Arthropoda > Insecta > Lepidoptera > Tortricidae > Choristoneura > Choristoneura rosaceana. The sequence goes on from JAZBNJ010000019.1 coordinate 11,601,787, forward strand.
ATAGTTTTCCAACTCCCAATTTTGAGAAATCCCCGTTTTGCGAATTCCACATTATGAGATATCCCCATTTTGAGAAGTCCACTTTTTGTGAAATCCCCATAGTGCTCTGAAAGGCCTTCATCTCCTCCTAGCTAGGTAAGGGTGTCTTATATAACGAAAAATAAAAAATATATTAATCAATTACCTTCATCAGTCCCTGTAAATAAGTAGGCGTGTCCAAGAATAGGTAAAACTGGCAAGTCGTTTGGCAATTTCTTAGACAGTTCGACTAACTTCTTCCTTCCCATCTTATAGTGTACAATATACGTGAAGATTATTATAGCAATGAGTAGTACAAACATTTTCAATATAAACTACCCGTAAATTAATAAAACTTTGACAACGGCACACTTCCTTTGTATAGTAATAAAAAAAAAAATTAACTGGTACACGATCGGAAATGTCCGACCGATCGCTGCCTCTATGCAACGTATTGTAATCTGGCTTTGTTTTCGCCTGGAAGTTAAGTACCCAAGAGAATTCTATTTCAGGGTAACCGGTTTTTAAGCCCCTAGCATGATATTGTATTCTTGTATTGTATATTTTTCACTTTGTGATTCATATAAAGGTTAAAGACGCAAATTATTACGTCAAATAGAATAACACATAATGTTTTTTAACTAGAAGGATTGTGTGTTGTCATAATACATAATAATAGTATGTAATAATATTACGCGATAGATCTATGCTTAAACGTGATTCCTTTACTATTTAAAATCGCGTGACATCACATGACTAACATTTACAGATTTGCGCAAGTCAGTCCATGATTTACGACGCTATTTTAGTCCGATCAATGCCCTAGAATCTAGGGCATCGAGGGCACTAGTGACCACGTACTTGAAAACTTAAAACTGTATCATCCTATTTTTGTTTCAGACGACCGGTTGGCCTAGTGGTTCGAGAACCTGACTATGAAGCTTGAGGTCCCGGGTTCGATTCCCGGCGAGGGCAGATATTTGTATGAATAATACGAATGTTTGTTCTCGGGTCTTGGGTGTTAAATATGTGTCTAAGGATGTATTTATCTATGTAAGTATGTTTATCCGTTGCCTAGTGTTCATAATACAAGCTTTGCTTAGTTTGAGGCTAGGTCAATTGGTGTCAAGTGTCCCATGATGATTTTTTTTTTTTTTTCAAGTAATATTTTTGGTAACAATAATCATGCTAGTTCACGTTATTTTTTCCAAAACATCTAAGACATCTTTCTGAAACACTTGATGTACGTTGTTCGCCTTATTTGGGATCAAAAAGTCCTTGTTTTATTTTATAAACTTCTTAGTTTTATTTATGGACTTATGTATTCGGATTTAAAACTTAGACTTAGATTTCATTCATTTTGACTACTTACATATAAGTATTTTGATAATTTAATGTCAGCGTTTAATTTAATTCTTCTTTTGTTTTATTTATATATTTAGTTTTTGTTGATTGATTTAATTTACTTTGGTTTAATTTTAATTTTGTAATTTGGCATGTATTGATTTGCTATCTGGCGTTAAATAAAATAAATTATTTGTACAGTAAAGTATTTAATAAATAAAGTTAGATTAAAAAATTACATAGCTATTATAACAATAAAATAGCGTACGAAAATACTAGCTGAAACATGGATGCACAAAAAAAAACAGAAAAAGAGACTAGCGCTAGAAATCAGGCTGAAATGTGCGGTGCATGGTTGAAATTTATGTCTAGACTCCTGTCCAGTGGTGGTGTAGGGGTATGGCACGCAGCACGGAATGCTGAGGACCTGTGTTCGATTCCCAGCGCTGGTCTATTTTTCTGTGCATCCATGTTTCAATTTGTATTTTCGTTGGATTTCACGGGATGACCGTAAAAGTAACAATTTTGGAGTGGCAATAAAAATACAAAAAAGGCTCCAAAAATCAATCATAAAATAGCGTACGCAATTGACAGTTTCGATCGCCCGCTGACAATATGATGTCATTAGTGCAGTTTGATATCGCAGGGCAGCTTCTAGCGAGCGGATGGTGCGTAGCGACGCCATGGACTTGATCCCTCCAGGGAAGGGACCATATACACATGCCACTTGTTCGCAGACAATTAAGACACCTACCGCCAAGCTACCTACTAACCGCCGAAAGTAGTGGAGCACCAGAACTCAATGCCCAAATGCTCAAAGGCAAGTTGATAATGTAGTTTAAAATCCAGAAACATTTCTATACCCTTAACCACTCATATTAATGACGCTACTTTCTTGCCCCGAATGAGCTCCAGTTTGTGAGCGGCAAGGCACCTTTTAGTGAGATGTCGTTATTACTGTCCATTAACCCTTAATTTGACAGTGTATGCCACAATGAACATGATACAAGACTATCTTCTATATATTTCTTCTATATATTTTTTAAATATAGAATTTTTTGAACTGTGTGGTAGCGACGAAGTTTGAATCATGAACTTTTTTAAGTTAGTCAACTTAAGAGAAGTTTCCTTGCCGGCCGCGTTAGGTATTCGTTTGGGATATTGCTGTCTTTATCGCTCGTGACATATATGCGCTCGCAGCCGTCCCCCCATGCACAGCCCCTCCCGCTTCTCCGCTTCCTGCTAATGTATATCTGTAGGTTTTCAAGATTTGGGCGGTTCAATTTTGGGTTTCGTTGTCCTCATATTATACGAAAAGTATAGCACAGAAATCAATGCTATTTTACAATCAAGATCTTATTTAGAATTGACTCATAATTAGCTTTCATTTGATACCCTACTTGAAGAAGAAAAGAAGAAAAAAACATTTATTGCCACAAAACACATTAAATAACATTTCATACAAAATCAAAGTTTATAAATGCTAATACTTGATAGGCTTATAATACTTGATAGGTTTGAAAAAAAAAATTGTTTTGGAAGCTTACAATTTGGCGCCCACTATTTTAATTTTTCAAGAATTTCATGGGCCCAGTGTCACTCGCGTCATCAAGACAAATCCAATGACGTATCATTTATCAAAATCGGTTCAGCCATTGAGTAGTCACGAGAGGACATAGGAATAGACATACATACATACGGGCAAACACATAACCCTCCTTCTTCGCAGTCGGGTAATAAATAGATAAGTCTATCTATTTATTGTCTATTTATTTATTTATCAGTCGATAAGGTGGAGGGCTGCCCCCTTAGACAAAATCCCTTTTTACGCCAATGTATGCGATTGTCATTCATTTGTATTAAATAACACTTCAGACGGTTCATACACTGAGTAACTATGTGCTGTCATGTTGTTAATTTTCATTTATTGTTATTACGTACTTCATTGTTTTTAATTTTTAAATGCAATTCACTTGAGAACTATGACGCTGTTGTCAACATGTTTGCGTAAAATTAAACGTGCGTCAAACAATGTTGTACATGTAGGTATTACAACGGTTGTCGATTGTGTGTGTGTGTGTGTGTTTTTTTTGTACGATAAAGAGTTGACATATTTATAACAATGTGTTTCTAAACACTTAAGGCTCACAACTCTTTCTCGGTGCTCAAAACGACGCCGGTATACACTAAGGCAGTGTCGTAGTTATTCTGTGACTCAGGACTTATTTCATGCTTTAATGAATTCATTATTGTCTTATTAATTAGGACAGAAGCCATATTTTAAAAAAAGAAGAAGAAGAAGAATTCATTATTATTTTTGTTCTCTGTTCTATGCGGCCCCAGTGCAGTGGGTGCCACTTTATTAAAGGAGGTATAAAAGCGTTTGTTGGCAAATTTTATAATTACCATCTGTAAAACTGAGTGTAAAAACATCATTGAAAACAGGTCAAGTCCAAGTCGCACTTGCGCACCAAAGCAGGTGGACAAAATTATATTTTTCTTTCAATTCCAGTCCATCCTTTAAATGTGGGAAATACAGTTTGGCAGAAAATACAAGTACAGTCAGCAGAAAAAGTTTTTAGAATGATCATTTTATATGGGTTGGTATCGATATCCAACGAGGAAACTATACCAAGCCTTTGGAACTATGCCACGGGAATCTGATTTAAGTGGTAATTTCTTATTAGGTTCCTAATTTAGTATACGTAAGTTTTAATGTACCTACATAGGTACATGAAGAATGACTTTTTTATTTGTCACTAGCTGTTGTCTGCGATTCCGTTTGCGTAGAAGTATGAAAATAGTTTGTAGTAAAACGACATGTTTAGTTTGGGATTTGTATTGAAGTAAAGTCAAGTAAAGTATAAACAATTATGTCAAACAAGTTTAAATATAAAAGAATAGAAATTTGATTATAAAACCTTATAAAATAGCCAGTACCTATAAATATCACAATAGAGTACCTATTTTAACATCCGCCCATAATCAAAATTCTCTGTATTTACATAAAACTTGCTCATAACAGTATACTTTCAAACCTTTAAATGTAACATCACAAACCAAACAGTAGATAAAAACAACGAACTATAAAACATAAAATTCAAAAAATTCTAGGTATCAACTAAATTAACTAAACCTAACCCTTGAATACATCTTTGATGTGCAGTTTTACCCAGACATTTGGTGAGCACATCAGCAGACATATCGCTTGAACCAATGAATTTTATTTTTATAATATTATCTGACACCTTTTCTCGAATAAAATGAAATTTCGTGTCAATGTGCTTAGTTCTACTATGATGTACAGGATTGTACGCCAAGTTTTGCGCACTCTGACTATCGCTGTATAACGTTATAGCAGGATATTGATCGTTATTGCTACATACCTGGGCAATGAATCTACGGAGATATGTAGCCTCTTTTGCAGCTTCGGTTAATGCCATATATTCTGCTTCAGTAGACGACAATGCCACTGTAGGCTGTTTCTTTGACGCCCATGATACCGGGCCATCTGCAAGTTTAAAGCAGTAACCGGTGTAAGAGCGCCGATCACTGGTACAATTTGCCCAATCGGCATCCGAATAACCCATAAGAGGTATTCCGGTTTTCCTATAGATTATAGAATAATCAATAGTGCGCTTTAAATACTGAAGCACCCGTTTTGCCGCCAACCAATGAGTTTTGCCACATTTAGTATTAAATTGGCTCAAGTAACTGGCAGCAAACGCAATATCTGGCCGTGTATTCACAGCAAGATACATAAGACAGCCAATTATCTGCTGATAATCATAAGTTGTCTCCTTACCTTCACAATCAGCAGCTAGCTTGCTATTAGCTAATGGCGTGTCAAACTCCTTAGCATTCTGTAATGCGTACTTCTTCAGTAGCGAAGTAATGTACGTCTTTTGATTTATTGTAACTTTTCCATCATTACAATCAATATTTATTCCTAAATAATATTTTAACGGCCCTAAGTCTTTGAGTGAAAAGTATTTTTGTAAATCACTTTTGACTTTGACATACGAAATGTCGTTCTTATAAAATATAATTAGGTCATCGACGAATATGGCCAGTAATATTATTTCAGAACCAATGAGTTTCTTATACACACATGGTTCAGTAGGCAGCCTATTAAAACCTATTTTAGACAAGGTTTCGTTAAGCTTAATGTTCCACGCGCGAGGGGCTTGCTTTAGCCCATATAAGGACTTTTGCAGTAGACATACCTTATCTTCGTGGCCCTTCTTCACAAAACCTTGAGGCTGGTCCATGTAGACCTCCTCGTCTAGGTCGCCATTTAAAAAGGCAGTGTCAACATCCAAGTGATGCATTTTAAGATCCATTTCGGCGGCTAAGGCAAATAAAGTACGCAGAGACGAATGTCTGATCACCGGCGAAAAAGTCTCGTGGTAATCAACTCCCGCGACTTGATTATAGCCCTTTATTACTAGTCTAGCTTTATACCTAGTAATATTACCGTGTGTATCAGTCTTCAACTTGTACACCCATTTACAAGGAATTATTTTCCGATCAGGCCTGTCCACCAGCTTCCAAGTATTCATTTTCATTAACGAGTCATACTCATCTTGCATGGCTGACTTCCATTTATCCACGTCATCGTCTCGCATGGCTTGAGGGTACGTTTGAGGTTCTCTGTCCTCAGCTAATGTGTGATAGGAGAAATAATCTGGAGGTTTCCTATCTCTAGTTGGATATCTCCGATCTTCTACCACAGGACAGTCCTCCAATACCTCAGCCTCAGGTGCACAAGACGTTTCAGGAAGTGGATCAGCAGAAGCATCATGAAACTCTTCCTGTAACATATCATTTGCCTCATGAACAGTACTAGGACAGATATTCGACTCCCTAGATACATGGGGCAATACATGTTCCTCGCATACAGGAGCAGGGGACTCTACCAACCTATCTTCTCGTTCTTGTACCGGTCTCACGCTGTCTAACAATATGACAGGACCAGGTACTGGAACGTTTTTGGACGTACTTGGCTCTTCATTATATTTATTGTTCTTCAAGCTTGTGAAGCAACCTTCGAAGAATGTAACGTCACGTGACTTAGTAAACCTTCTTGGATATTGAGGGTCTCTGAATATGTAACTATTTGGATCATCTGAATATCCAACAAAGATACATTCAATAGCTTTCATATCAAATTTCTTCCGTTGACAATCAGGTACGTGAATCAAAGCTCGACACCCGAAAACCCTAAGGTTACTTAGATTCGGTTTACGCTCATATAATTTCTCAAAAGGTGTTAAGTTATTAAGCGCGCAATGGGGGGACCTATTCTTTAAATAAACCGAAGTTTGTACCGCGTCTTCCCAATACGCTTTGGAGAGAGAACACTGTGCCAACATAGAACGAGCTTTCTCGATTACTGAGCGTATAGTTCGTTCAGCTATCCCATTTTGTTGCGGACTGTACTTTACCGTCGTTTGATGCACAATACCATTAGTGCGAAAATGATCTGACAATTCTTTGTTGACATATTCACCTCCATTATCAGTCCTAACAGCTTTTATTTGAGCTCCAGTTTGCCGTTCCACTAATTTTTGGAAATGGCAAAACTTTTCTTTCACCTCTGTCTTCGAAGAAATAAAATATATAAAAATAAAGCGTGTATAATCATCTACAAATAATAAGGCATACTTGTTACCTTGTAGAGAGATTTCTGACATCGGTCCACAGATGTCGCTGTGTATCAACTCAAGTAAAGACGTAGCTGGTTTATAGGCTATTTTCTTAAATGGTTTGCGAGCTTGCTTGCCTTCGATACAGGCTACACAACTCTCTTTGTCAATTTCTGTAAACTCTACACCTACATGACTATTTCTTAAATGGTTCATACCAATGCGACACAGATGACCCAAACGCTTGTGCCATAACTGGTACCTAGTAGCAGAGTCAGAGTGCACATCACAAGCCACATCGCGAGGCATATTGACAGTACAGTCTAATTTGTACAGACCTCTATAGGGCGAACCGTGAAGAATAGAGTCACCTACAAAAGAAAAAGTATCAGAATCATAGAAATTACAACCATTTTTATCAAAAAGTACACTAAAACCTTTTTCTACAGCCTTATAAACAGATATCAAATTACTATTTAAAGAAGGTACATAAATTACATCTTTTATTTTATTAACAGTAGATGAACCAGAGTGGATTGATATATCACCAATACCGCCGCTGTCTATCTTGGTACCATCTGCAATAGTAATCTTTGTATTACATTCTGGTGATCTTAAATTTTCCAACCATTCCAATCTCGATGTCATATGCCGGGTCGCTCCTGAGTCTATAGTCCAGTAGTCTTCACTGGCATTAGAACTGGTACCGAGAGCTACCACTGAAGCCGCTTCCTGTGCCTTCTTCTTTGTCTTCCGTAAAGGACAATCTGGGCGCTTATGACCAGGTTCGTTACAGTCATAACAAACAATAGGTTTCTTAACCTTTTTGGGCTTGACATCTCGCGAACGTAGAGCTGAATCAAGTTTGGTCGAATCTTCGCTTTTCGACACTTCGTTGAGAAGTTTAGACTTTACTAACTCTGTAGTCACGTTCTGGTTGCTATTCTCAAGTGCCATAATCAAGGGATCAAACCTGGATGTAAGTCCTCCGAGTAAAATAGCAGCAACAGACGAATCTTCTACAGTTTTCCCTATGTCAGATAAATCATGCACAGTCGACATCACTGCATTGATATAAGACTCTATATTAGGGAAATCTGACAAGCAAAGTCTATATAGTCTTCTTTCTAAATAAAGGCGACGACCCATACCTTTATCCTCGTATGCATTCTGTAATGCAGTCCAGGCTTCCGACGCTGTTTTCGCACTTCTTACTTGCGTTATAGCCGAGCCTTCGAGTGTGAGGCATATCTTCGTCAAGGCCTTTTTATCAGTTTTTGACATCGTATCTGCAGGAATATTATGGCCTTCAGGATACCCTTCTATAGCTTCCCACAAATCTTCATGCATCAAATAATTTCGCATTCTGAATTTCCAAGTGCTATAACCGTCTCTATTAATTAGACTAAAGTTGGGCAGTGAGGAAGAATTTGAGCCTCTTACCCCATTCTCTCCTCGATTATGAGCCATTGTATCCTCAGATCACAACAACTGTCACTATATCGAAAAAGTCGGAACTATTATTTTTCACTTTTCGATAAAATATCACTTCGCAAATCACATATAAACATTCATTCTATAATTGAAAAATGTTTTTCTTCAACAAAGCTTCGTGCTGATAACGTTTTTGTAGTAAAACGACATGTTTAGTTTGGGATTTGTATTGAAGTAAAGTCAAGTAAAGTATAAACAATTATGTCAAACAAGTTTAAATATAAAAGAATAGAAATTTGATTATAAAACCTTATAAAATAGCCAGTACCTATAAATATCACAATAGAGTACCTATTTTAACATAGTTTACGTCCTATTCTCAGACCTAACGAATATACACAAAAAAAAACGTAAAAATCGTTCAAGCCGTTTCGGAAGAGTTTAGTCACCAACATTGTGACCCGAGAGTTTTATAATTAAGATAATTAGAAACATACAACCCATACCTATTTAATAAATTAATATGCCACATTTGGTCAGTTACACAAAAGTTAAAATTAATAATTAAAAAATACGTTAGGTATACCCAATGTACCATCATTTGAAAAATATTTTAATTATTTGATTACGTAGAATAGCAAAATCTTCTTTAGGCCGAGGTCACACTACGGGTAAACAGCCGCGGTTTTTAACCGCGTGACTTGACGCAAAAAGAGGGGTGTTATAGTTATAAGTTTAACCGCTATGCGTGTCTGTGTGTCCGTGTGTGTGTCTGTCTGTGGCATCGTAGCTCTAAAACGGGTGGACCGATTTTAAAACGGTTTTCTTTATTTGAAATTAGATTTTCTACCAATTCTTAGATGTAGTATAAGTATCAGAGGGACCGAACGACACAACGATTTTCGAATTTCGTAGTAGCCCTGCTGTTCTAGATTGTTCCGATGGTAAAATTTTGCAATGATACTAAATCACCCGTATAGTTTCCACTTAACAAAACTTGAAATTAAAACTGGGGGAAATTCTCGAAGTTCCTTTGTTGTTTAAAAACATTGAACATGACCTGTGAACTAACAATGTCTTTGAATTTTAGCAGTGACATATTATTATGTAGCATGTTATTCTTATTGGTTCCTTATCAACACAGCGGTGGATATCCGTAGACGGAAACCATTTAAGGAACTCCAAAATTGTTCAACTTTAAATACGAATCCAAGGTTGTTTGGAAATCTATTTAAGTACACCGACAAAGCATTACTGTATTTTTCACCTATGATGAGTTCTGTAACACTTGAAAATTTTCCGAAATACGCATACGAACAAAACATTTTTTACAAATGATTTATATTTTGAAGCAAAATAATGAAAAAAAAATGAAAACTGTAATTTTTAAAAAGATATAGCAATATTTTAAAGAAAAAGCGAGTGCTCATAACACGGGTGCAAAACGCCTACTGGTACGCCTCTCCATTTGTCATCCTACTCATTGATTGTGTGGAATGAAATAAATAATTTTTGTTTTTTTTTTATCAGTGTCCATAATAAACTCCATCGAATACAATAGAAAAAAAAAAAAAAATTTTAAATGATGAAATGTGCATTTTATAACGTTCTTCTTCTTATCCAAAAAGTACAGTCAGCATCGAAACTATCTGGACAGTGGATAGTCCATTACAGTTGAAATTTATCAAAGCATACGTGGCACCAGTGTCTAGTTACTTTTGACATTGATCATTCCTACATCATTCCTACATCAAATATAACCTAGAAGTGAGCGAAAAAAATGGCAACAGCTAAAGAAACGAAGTAAAATTCCTAGAAAAACCCTCATGATCATCATCATATCAGCTGAAAGACGTTACTGGAAAAAGGGCAAAAGACTTCCACAACATTCGGTCCTACGCTGCCCGCTCCCAAGTGTTTCCTGTGACCTTAACTAAATTGTCGGTCTATGTTATTGGAGGCTTTCCCACGCTTCGTTTTCCGGTTCGAGGTCACGTAACGTGGACCCAAACGTAGCATACAAATAAGTTTAACTTAAGCTAACCCGAGCATTAAAACTGGCCAAGTGCGAGTTGAACTCGCGTGGAGAGGGTTCCGTACAATGCCAAAGTCAAGTGTTTTCCTATTTTTTTTAAATATATTTTTATGGTGCTTTTTAAATGAATACAAAATATCACATTAGAAATCCTCAGAGCAAGACGCGAGTTAACTACTACTAGCGCTATCTAGTGGTGTCTAAGTGAACTATTCGTGAGTGTATAATATTGAGTTTAGTAGTTTCGGAGAGATCCTCATAAACGAGCCCTTTCATGTGCTATATGACACAAGGGTCTAATTAACAAACCCGGGTCAAAAGCGTGTCGGATACGCCCAGGATAGGGTTCCGTAGCCATTATTAAAAGATCATTGCATACCTTTATTTAGCATGTGGTGTACAACAAGCAGACTGACACGCACGCAGGTGGTCACTTACTTTTTTGCAGTTATTTAGATCTATCTTTCTTCTATGGTAGGTACCTATAATTCTGAGTCAACAAGCAAAATGATATAAAATATTATTTTTTTATTTTTATTTTTATTAGCCTGTTAAAGTGTCCCACTGATGGGCAAAGGCCTCCCCTTTTTTCCGCCACTCGTCCCTATCGAGAGCATGCTCCTGCCACTCTATTTGATATGCGTCTAAGTCATCTCGCCATCTTCTCATATTAAATATCACCATCAAATATTATTTTTGTTATAATTGAGACTCATTAAAAAGTGAATCAGTCAAGGGAAAATACTTAATTGCAATAAAAAATACATGGCAGTAAGAACTACTTTGTTGATTATTTTTCCGATAGTATCGACGACGCTACAGTTAGCTAATTACATGGGAAATTCTACAATTACGTGTGTCTATTACCAACGGTTCTGGGATTGTACAGTGAAGAGCAAAAACATGTATACGCTTTAACACCTTGTCACTTTAACCACTAGCACCTTGTCACTGTAACAGTTCATATATGGCAGTTCAAATATGATGAAAATAGGTACTAAAGTGTATACATATTTTTGCTCATGACTGTACTGGACTCAGTGTACACTGGCGAAGGTGAGGTCAAACCTAATAGCGGTTTTAAAAAGATCACGATAAAAATGGGTAGAGGGTGCAGTGCAGACATTCACTCACCACGATGTTAGCACGAGTGACTATTAACAGTACAGTCGCAGTTGCAGGTGGTAGGACCTTGTGCAAAGTCGGCCCGAATTGGTACCACCATCTTGCTCGCTAATCCTGCTGTGAGGCAGCAGTGCTTACACTGTTGTGTTTCGGCGTGGAGAGCAAGACAGCCGGTGAAATTACTGGCACTTGAGGTATCCTATCTTAGGCCTCTAGGTTGGCAACGCATCTGTAATACCCTTGGTGTTGCAGATGTTTATGGGCGGTGGTGATCTCTTACCATCAGGAGACCTACTTGCTCGTTTGCCGTCCAGTCGAATAAAAAAAAATGTCGCGAACAGGGATTGTTGATCCATGTATCATTGTTCGCAATTCAGCTGTAAGTATAATGCTATTCTGGTTTATTAATGACAATATATTTACAACAAATATGTATTAGAGTTATGAACAGTGGTGAATGGCTCAACAACCCCGGTTCGCGATGGTACGTCACGATTTCTTAGGTGGGCATTCTTAGCCAGGGTTAACTACGTAATTCCTAATAATCTGCCAGCAAAGGGTTAAGTAGTGTCAAGATTAACGTTATAATCGTTTAACCCTAGAACGTGCGGGTGGCCTCTATTTTAGTGTGTCACATTTCCCAGCGGTGACATGGTGCCGTGTGAAATTAAATTTCACACCAAAAAAATGTACGAAAAATGTACAAAATTGTATGCTAACTGTCACATAATGAAATAGAAAGGCGCCCCGCCAGGAGGTATCCTTCATAGATCTAAACTCGCATAGATCATTATTACCTTACATAGATCTAAAGTGCGGCGTCATTTAAGCATCACGTAGAAGAATCCGCGTCATGGCAGTTAATTTCCACTGCGCATGAGCAACACTGCTGGAAAATGCTCGAATATGCTTGTAATTAACTTGTGACTGCATAAAAATATTGTGATTCTACATATATAAGGTACTTGAAATGAAATGAAATGAAATAGTTTATTTTTTACTTAGAGACAAAGGGTACAATACAATACAATACGCTACAAATACTCTTTATTGTACACCAGAAATAGTAAGCGATACAGAAAACAGGTACGCAGAGAAAATTACAGGGTAAGCAATAGGCGGCCTTAAAAATATAATTTTTTTTGGAGTACCTCCCATAGACGTAAAGTGGGGGTGATTTTTTTTTCGCTTCCACTCTTGTAGTGTGGGGTATCGTTAAAAACCACTACGGGGTTTCTAAAACGATTTTTCGATTTAGTGATTTGTTTGCGAAATATTCAACTTCAAAGTGCAAATTTTCATTAAAATCGAGCGCTCCCCTCCCTCTAAAATCTAAACCTGTGGATGGAAAATTTTGAAAAAATTCAGGATGGTTGTAAGTATATCAAACTTTCAAGGAAAACTATAACGGCTAAGTTTGCTTGAGAATTATTAGTAGTTTAAGAGTAAATAGCAGCCTAAGGTATAAAATATACCTAAACTTGGAAGATTCCGTACAAAATACGAAATCCTTAGAAAAATATTACTTATTTTTTTCGTAATGGCTATGGCATCCTATTTTGAGCGTGTCCGACACGCTCTTGGCCGGCTTTTGTGTAGGTAAATAAACCCTGCTTCTAACTTAGTATCGTTAAAAAAAACATTTAGTTTTCTAATGTGTAAGGGTGAGTACGCACTGTCCGGTTAGCCGCACTGCGGTTTCACTTCATTTGTTTTTCTATTCGATAACATGCAGTTAAGTTTTCATTTAGAAATAAATAAAAAATAGTTTAATACCTTAATATTCATATCAGAGTAAGTAGGCACTTCACTGGCCTAAAAGTCAGTTGTAATGCTCTAGATGTAGTAACTGAAAGTTTACATTGCATTCTAATATGTTGATCTTTGTGATGTCACGTCCAAGGAAAACTGCGCTGCGACCTCTTGACCATACTTTTTCTATTAACAATGTGACACACCGTATTCCGAGTCTATTGTGCTCAGTGCATGCGCGTGCGCTGGACTATCGCGTAAATTTTTGATTAATTCGAGAGCTTTACGGACAAAGTGGTTTTATACAAAAATTTTCAACATATAAGTCAGTTGGTAATGACCGTAAATTAATACCTGTGTTATAATATAGGGCTCATGTGATCACTTGAACGGTTTTGTGAAACAACTGTGCTTTTTAAGAAATTGACAACATTTAAAAAAAAGTGTTTAATTTTTTTTGTAAATAAACCTTTATTTATAGTTGATGCCAAAACCATTAATTATTTTAATTCGCTACTTTATTACTTAGGTGGTCGTAGGTAAAGTATAATAAAAATAACCGTGTAGTTATTAATTAATCATGGTCACGACTAAGGGGCTGTTTCACCATCCATTGACTAATGTTAACTGACGATTAAATGTAATGCCATTTCCGTCTATTCGAACAAAACAAATAGAGACGGCATCACATTTAACCGTCAGTTAACACTAATCAATGGGTGGTGAAACTGCCCTTAAAACTTGTGAATACATTTTAACTTTGGATATCCCTCCCGGACGAATTAAAAATAGTCAAATATCAATTGTACAGTGACAGTCAAGGTATTTGAAAGATGCTACAGTGCATTTATAAGGCCACGCACGCACCATAGATGTACTAAGAAAGCGGAGCGGCATGCGAAGAAAAATCTACCAACAATGTTATTTCATTTGAGTACGTATCAAATTACGAAATATATGTCAAGTTTAAAAGAATATGTAATGTAAAAAATACTTACTCAGAGGCCTGGGATTAGGGAATTGGTTCGCCAACTCAGGGACAAAGGTTGACATCCCGGTCTGGGTATTGGCTAGTTTAACAGGTATTCATTGCAGAGTGACGTTATAGGCTGAGATGATGATGGTTATTTGATACAGTTGATGCATTATCTAAGAAGTTGGCAACTTTAGATGATTTCTTTAACCTCCTGATGCACTACGTCAAATTTCTTTTTTACAATTTGAACGGCAATTAAGTAAAGTTCAATGTTTTTTATGTCATATTGTATATTACGCCAGGCCCTACGAGCCAACCCAATAAACCCGTCCTGAACTAAATCAACATCTCTAGATTAAACGATTAATATCATTTGATAATTACCATTCACTATTTAGTCGATTATTCTTTTTCAACTTTATGTACTTATTTGGACATGCTCGCTTAGCGCAGTTTACCTTTATTACTATGCTTTATTGATGGATTTTTTTGTCGCTCATCGCACCGCTTCTTCACATATTTATATCTGGTGGGCGCTTGGACCCGAGGCCTTGTGTAACATACTTAGAATCACAATCGTTTTCATTATTCCTTTCTGTCACACGGTATAAGACGACAGTGGAAAGATATGATGAGTGAGATCGCGAACGTCAGTGCGTTAGATAATACTTTACGACCTCCGGCCGGAGTTGAAAAGAAGCAGCAACTTTTAGTTCATTAGGGGTCAGATAAGTTTGTGATTGAAAATACAAACTGAAATATAGATGCATAGAAAAACCAGAAAAATAAGACCAGCACTGGGAATCGAACCCAGGTCCTCGGAATTTCGTGCCGCGTGGTTACCGTTACACCACTGCTGGACAACGGTACAGACATGAATTTTCCCTATGCACCACATATCTCAGCTTGTTTGTTACTTATATAGCCACTTAAGCAGTGACGCTAGCGACATCTATACCGTGTAGCCCTCATCGAGAAGCTTTCGGCATTCCATTGGAACTAACCACTCATCCGGACAAGAGATATCGTTATTAAGCAATCAAATTAAGATTGGTTTTTTGGAATCTTTTTGTATTTTTTTATTTCAATTCCAAATTTTTACTTTTACGGTCATCCCGAAAAACCTAAATTGAAAGTACAAACTGAAATATAGATGCACAGAAAAACCAGAAAAATAAAACCAGCACTGGGACTCAAATCCAGGTCCTTGGCATCCCGTGCCGCGTGCTATACCGCTACACCACTGCTGGACAACGGTACAGACAAAAAATTTGGAATTAAAATAAAAAAATACAAAAAGATTCCCAAAAATCAATCTTAAGTTTGTGTTTGGTTTCTAGGCGTGACGTGAAAAACTTTTAAGTGCTAGTGGCCAAGAAAAACAACGGAGACGTTCAAAGATGTATTACTTGTTGCTAATACTGGCTGGATTCGTTTGGGTTGCTTACTGCCGCTTTGAGAAAAGGAAGATCATAGAGCTGTCCAGGAAACTGCCTGGAGACTTGACCGCATGGCCGCTGGTTGGTCATGCCTACCTGTTCCGGGGCAACCATGAAGGTACTTAATTTGAGAATAACTTGAAAAATTATTTTAAATCTATATACTAGAAATTGGAAAAATAAAGGACAATGTTAATACCCTTAAGAATGCAATATGCCAGTACCTACCTACCCAACTAGCAAAATGTGGTCTTAAATAAGACACCAAAGCGTTTTTTAATAATAAGAAAGATATTGCGGCTAAATTAAAATTATCTGTCATTCAACTACGTATTGTTTGTGCAGCTTGTTTGCGGATATGGGTATACCGTATCTTTTATTTTTACAATTTCTAGTATGAAGTACCAACTGAACGCAAGCTTTATATATATTGTAGTCTAAAAAAACTAAATTAATTAATACTAATAATTAATAAATACAAGAACGTATTTTCGTGGATTCTCATGA
Source organism: Choristoneura rosaceana (assembly GCA_037349165.1). Classification (NCBI taxonomy): domain Eukaryota; kingdom Metazoa; phylum Arthropoda; class Insecta; order Lepidoptera; family Tortricidae; genus Choristoneura; species Choristoneura rosaceana. The sequence continues at coordinate 11,618,065 of JAZBNJ010000019.1, forward strand.
AATTGTGATAGAATCCCGGAACATTGATCCAACCGCCAGATCTAACGTTGGTTCAGGCGAGCGAAGCCGCGGGAACAGTCTGGTTAGGTTCAATAGCTACTTCACTAAATAAGGTGTGTTGTGTCTGAATCGTTTTATATCTGTGAATTGTAAAATGCTCTAAATCAATTAAAAGTTTAAGAAAGAAAGCCGACGGTATCAAGTTCTTGATTTTTAACTCCCGACGCAAAATCTCTAATCAAAATCTGAGGCACCGTAGCTCTTAAACGGGTGGAACGATTTGCATACATTTTTTTTGTTTGAAATCAGGTTTTTAGATACATTTCATCAAAATCGGTTTAGCTGTTTTTGAGATATTAAACTTTGAAATGATAAATTCGGGGGATTCCCAACTTTTTGTTGGTTATTGTGTTAAGTGGAACTAAATTATCCTGCTGATGACTTTTGTATTACATTGTTTGCAATTTTTTCCCCTTTTTTTTCTCGTAGTCGAAAAGCAGCGATTGGTTTGCCAGTAAGTATGAGCAAAGTAGGTCTTTTCTCTAAGACCCTTACACAGAGGGCAGAAATAAATTTCAATATGGAATATGAATGATTGGTGATTTACGATTCAAAAAATTCAAAAATTCAAATTCAAATCATTTATTCAGTAAATAGGCCGCAATGGGCACTTTTACACGTCATTTTTTTTTAAACTACCAGCGCTTTCGGAAAGACCATCATTGCCAAGAAGAATGCGCCGCAAGAAACTTGGCAGAAAGTCATTTTTTCAAAATAAAATAATTACAAATAAAATACTTAAAAACTACAGTAAACAATTAAACAAAAAATCACAAAAAAAATTAAATAATAATACAGGGATGTATGGGGTCCCTTAGTTACAAAATTAAACACTACCTATATCTACGTTAAGCGGAAGTGTAGAATGCTTCCACCGTCATAAATGAAAAAAAAAATAATAATAAAAAAACTGAAATATGCATTTCAGGTCAAGTAACCATTAAGCTTTTGGATTCCGAAGGCAAGCTCACGTCTGCCGCCCCCAAAGTTAGCTCACACGCACTCATGTCATGCTCTGAAAGCAGAGCGGTACCGAGGGCATGGTATTGCTTCCGTTCCCATAAGCTCTATGGGATCGTCTTGGGAACTTCGACGTCGCGAGCCTGTGACTAGAATTATTAAACTAAAAATATACAAGTTTAAAATCCATAAGCTTAACAATATACAATATAAATATAGCAAGGGGATGTATAAAGTCCCTGAGTTAATAATATAAATCCTAATCTAAATAATTCAGAGATGTATATAGTCTCTAAATGTCAAAGTAAACTACTTAATTAAACTAATTAAATTATACAATCATCAGAGGTGTAAAAAGCCTCCAAGGTCAAAAATCAATAATAATTATTAAAATAAAGATATGGAGATGTATAAGGTCTCCAAATGTCAAACTAATGCATGTTTTTAAATTAAATTCTGCAACGCGGACAACGGCAACAGAACCAGAAACTAGACACGAAATGCGCCGGGACACTGCCAAGTCACACTTCACAACACTACACAATACAAATACACCGACATAGACACACACTCACACACACTTTTCATTTAGATAAGAACTAGCCCGCACAGTGGAAGATCTTAGATCGCGAGTCGTATTTACAGCTATATATGAGAAAAATTTTTCAAAAGCACCCGCCACTTCTAAATCTGAAGTCAATATTCTATCATCCACTTTTAATTGGAATTGACAATTCCGGGGCTTAGATTTACCTGTTTCTGAATTTATTACATTCCATACAGCTTTTACTTTATTATCAGCGGATTTAACTTTATTACTAAGATAATCAGCCTTGACAGTAATACATACTTTTTTAAATAATTTGGAATATTTTCTAACGTAGTCTATAAACGAGGGGTCTTGACTGTGGCTTTTCATTTCATAAAGTTCATAAAGCCTAGTTCTACTCTTATGTATTCCGACCGTGGCCCAGTCACTAAACTTTGCCTTGTTCAATACTTGCCTTGATACAATTAAGGAGATCGAATTTTATTTGTATGAATAAAATTGCTGGCTGGATGAGTTGATTAACGCGCAACTGTGCGTTATTTGAATAAAAAAAAAAACAGTAAACCTGTCATAATAATTATTTCACACAAATTCTGCCAAATTAAGATAAGAATTGACGTATTTTTGCTAGTACTCGTGCAATATGCAGCCGCAGTTAATGGTGATACTGCATAATTTAAATGCACTCTTCCGCAACCTGTAGACATACCAAGACAATGTCATAACACGCATAGCTATTGAGGTTAGAAGTATTTCGTACATGCAGACTGGTCGTATCTATTAACTCCGTCATATGATGCAATTAATTACAGCCAACTGCATAAATATCAAAGAAAATACTGATTGCACCAGTCTTTTAATGAAATTAAATGAAATGATATATTTATTCCAGACGTAAGTCCATAAAAACAATCAATAACAATTAATTAGAAGTCAAGTAAAATGAAATGAAATTATGAACAAAATTAAATAAGATGAAATCGTATTCAAACTAACTCGCTCATCTATTGCTTAGAATTCTACTTTGCAGCCTCTACAACAGTGTACTATAGAAAGACTAATTATATAAACGGTAGTACAGAAAGTAGTAGTATAGAAAGACAGAAAATCAGACAAACAGACAGGCAGACGGATGCATGCACATGGAAAAACTATAAGGGTAGTAGGGTATGGTGTGGGCCTACTAAACCCTAAAAAGCGATTGGCTTTTACAAATGCCGAACGAATACCTGTAATGATACGTAAGTAACGCTAATATTCCGGGAAATTAAAATTAAAATTATTTATTTCCAGATCAAATGCGAATTTTTCAAAAAGCTGGTCGTCTGACAATAAATCGAGGAGGAGTGGCGTCCTACTGGATCGGCAGCCGGCTCTACATAAGTAAGTAACTAGTGAAAATTAGACAGGCCATACTTGCGTAATTTTAAGGGACTATCTTTATTAAATTAATTGACTTAATCTTGTGAATTTACTTTGTGAAGATTTTATCGATGATCCTTGAATATTATTATTCGTAGATAATGCTAATCTTTATTGGTTACTAGCTTATGTCCGCGACTTCGTCTGCGCGGATCTAGGTTATCGCACGGTGGCACCTTCTACCGGAATAAAAGGTATTCTATGTTGATCCTTGAGGTTCAAACTAGCTATATACCAAATTTCATCAAAATCGAGTGGTTTAGTCGTGAAAGCGTAACAGACAGACAGACAGACAGACATACAGAGTTACTTTCGCATTTATAATACTCGTATTAGTAGGGATTGTTAGAGACAAGTTAAAATTGTACCTACTCAACTATAATTGTGGCCAATAAAATAATAGGAATTGACAGAGAGTATTTAAATAGATCTTTAAGGAAAAATAATGTAAAATTTTTTTTTTAGTGATAGCTGATCCAGTTACAGGAGAGACAGTGTTAAAAAACTGCTTAGAAAAAGACAGTGTGATGAAATTCTTACGATTTCTGTTTGGTTATGGGAGCATTTACGCACCAGGTTGGTATTTAAAATAAATTATAAATAGCTAACTTCATTAAAAATCACCAAGTGCGAGTCGAGCTCGCGCACCGAGAGTTTCGTACAGTTAAGGGCATAATTGCTACAAAAATACCTGTAAAGCGGAAAGAGGGTTAACCAGTGAGCTACATCTCGGTGTCTCTATTCTAACGTTTTCACAAAACATTCGTTTACTATTCGAAGACGTAAATCGAGTGTTCGATCGTCATTACGTAGCCGCCACATGTCCACGGTGCGGCGTCGTCACCCGTTTCCGTTACGATACGTGGACGAAATAGTTTACGTAGCAAACCTACACTCACAAAAGTTGTTGCGCAAACTTTCCGCTAGAGGCGCTGTCCGTGTTTTTGTATTTGTATGGACAAATTGAGATTTTAACGTGAACGCGATCGAGATGTATTTTGTGAACGGAAAAATACACTAAGCATACTGGGTTACTGGCCCCATCTGTACTAATCATTAGGTGAGGTACAGATCAGTTTCAAATAAATTAAAAGGTAGGACATATGCTGGTTTTATTAGCAGTTTCCGCTTCCAATAAGTAAACCTGTATTTTGCTAATATTATCTCATATTTACAGTTCCAATATGGCGTCCTCGGAGAAAAATCCTGGCGCCGACTTTCAGCATGAAAAATCTCAACCGGTTCGTAGATGTATTTGTAGAGCAGAGTTCGGTGACGCTAGAACAGCTCAGACCGCGTGCCAGCAGTGGTACCTTCTCGATGTGGTATTATCTCACGACTTATACATTTGACGCGGTCTGTGGTAAGTAGTCAAAATATATCGTCTAAATTTTAGACGATTTAGAGTCTAGTGAATTTGAGCAAACAAGACAAGAATATTTAGTGGAACAGACATGAAGTGGAAGCTTGCCCACAAATTTAAAAAATAACGCTTCAAATTATGTCTATGTGAGCCGCCAACATGACTGTGTCAGTCAATGTATTTCTGCGTTAATTACGTTTTTGTTTTCAAAACTCGATGGACTCAACTTTTTTCCATACAAAGTGTTAAAAAAAATATTCAAGTTGCTTAATACAGTTCTTTTAAATTCGATAAATCGAATCAATATGCACTATATTGATTGAAAATCTGACCTTCAAATCGTAGATGCATATTCTAGATGCGACCTGACAAAAGTATTGCATAAAAGAATTAAAATGTTGGAGTCTTCAAAATCCTTGAAAACTTGGTGGTTTTAACCGAATTTTTGTTTCATTACCCTTTTTTCAGATTCTTATTATTTTAAGAGTGACTGTCTCTATTTATTAGAATAACACAAACAGAGAGACTGTGTCACAGAGTCACAAATATCTTCCACATATATGTAGGTGTGAAGCGCCCCATGATTTTTATTTATTTAATCTTGAGGCCAAAGCTTCATCACAATCTAACTCTTTCAATGTAATTACTTCCACAGAGACTGCATTAGGTGTAAAAATGAACTCTCAACTGCAACCCAGCCATCCTTTCCTAGAAGCTTTGGGGGAAATTACTCAGTTGACAGCAGCTCGTATGGTGCAGCCCTGGCTTTATTCTGATTGGGTGTACAAAACCCTGCCGCAGTACAAAAGAGCGGAGAAATGCCGCGCACTAATGTATGACTTCGTGGAACAAGTGAGCAATGAAAAGTTAACACAACTGTTTCTCTTGTTTTGTCTTTTGTTTCATTTATGTTGTTAATTTGTTTTCAGGTTTTAAAAACGAAACGTGAAGCTATGAAAATGAATGAAGGAAAACCACATTCTCAGTCAGGTAAGGACATAAAAAAGTGTTATTTTTACAAGCTTTAGTTTATCACTTTGTTTGCCTTTACTGAATCTTATTAACGTTACAAAAAAAAAACTCCACAAAAATTTCAAGTTTTAAAGCTTATCATTCGTTACTTAACTCGCTACGGTTATACTAGAGTTTATCAGAGTCGATCAGCTTTATTTTTATTTTCTATGTTTCCACGCTATTTTCTTAATTTTTTTTCGTAAGAACCTTCTACAAAGGACCTAAAGAACTTAAAACAAACTGAAAAAAAAAATAACAAAAAAATGTTTGTTTAGGACAGTAATTTTCCCTTGAAGCCCATTCTAATTTGACGAAAAAATATCATCCCTAAGAAAGTTATTTGAAGTCGGACTTGTAAATGCGTATTGCCAGTCAAAAATAAAGCTGCCTAAATTGAAACAGTCAAAGTGACAAATTTTATGTACCTTCTACACTTAAGGATAAATCATATTACATTATCTTTTAACTTGGAATTTTCTGGATTACAGAAGCAGATCTTCGACCCAAATCGTTTCTCGAAATGTTACTGGATTTAAATCAGTTCACTGACCTTGAGATTATGGAGGAAATTCTAGTCATCACTGCAGCAGGCACTGACACTTCAGCGGTGGCTGCCTCTTTCACAATGATCTTGCTGTCACGGTATCCTGAAATCCAGGAAAAATTGGCTGACGAGTAAGCTTTAAAATAAACCCGGGAAAACTGTTAGGTTCATTCTTCCGTAGACATTTGAATGAACTTCAATTTTTTTAACATGGTTTTGCGTTTACGTTACTGTTTACACTGTTTTGTTGTTCATTGACTATGGATATCCGTAAAATAACGGCTAACGGCACAATTAATTGGATACAAATATGTTATGTAGTTACCTATTAGATGAAAACATATCTCTATGTTGGTATATTATACCACTGTAATACCTGCACTGCTTTACTGTAATATATTGTGTCTGCCATCAGATTAATGCAAGTCTTCGGCGATTCCGAAAGAGCTGTAACAGCAGAAGATCTGCCAAGGCTGAGGTACTTGGAAGCAGTAATCAAAGAAAGCTTGAGAATGTATCCGCCAGTGCCGATCATAGTGCGATCTGTGGACAATGACACAGAACTGCGTAAGTAAATTCAATGACCTAATATCTTTTTACTTTGTTTTACCGCCAGGTACTACATGTGCACAGCAGCAAAATATAATTACTAATTTGCAAAAATCTCGTATCTCAAATCAAACACTTCAATGAAAACAACCATTGAAATAATGTTCATACCGTTAACTTCGAAAAATTATCGATTAACCGAGTTTAACCGAGATTAACCGAGTTAAGTTCAAATCGCGTAAGATTAATTTGTTTGTGCTCGTGATAGTTTAATTGGTTTCTATATCATATGTAGAGGGTATCGACATATATATACTGTGGTATCGATTTATATGGAAATGCATGATGATATTACATGCATCGCACAGACGTACCCCATTGTCGTGCATAAATATTTGGTAGCAGAGGAGCAAAGTTTCTTAGTTAGATTCTTAGTTCTTTATTGCATACATCCTCTAACTAATGCCTTTATCAATCAATTATTGTCGCGTTATTTCAAAATGTTTCCCTCGGAATGAGGAAATTCATACAAGTGGTATGACAATTATCTACCTATGTATTACCTATTTAGTATGCGGTTACCGCCTAGTCAACCTGCTAATTAAACAAGTGGCTTTTCATATTGGTAGCGTTTATTATAATATATACTTCCGCATTTATTTACTTAGTTGTTTTTGTTGCAAGTTTTCAATTTGAGGACGGGAAATAGTGATGATACCCATTCAAGAATAAAATACAATACAAAACAAATATTCTTTATTACAAGCTTTTATTAACAAATTGGGAACAAATGTGCAGTTTAGAAGTATGATTGTTAATTATACAATATAAATAAATAAATACATAAATAAATTATAAATAAATATCATGGGACACTTGACACCAATTGACCTAGTCCCAAATCAAGCAAAGCTTGTACCATAGAGTACATTGTAGGTATATATAGGATTGTACTATGGACACTAGGCAACGGATAAACATACTTAAATATAGATAAATAAATACTTAAATACATATTAAACATCCAAGACCCGAGAACAAACATTCGTATTATTCATACAAATATCTGCCCCGGCCGGGATTCGAACCCGGGACCTCAAGCTTTGTAGTCAGGGTCTCTAACCACTTAGCCATCCGGTCGTCATAATATTAATTAACAACGCAATATCCGCAACAGGCTTTATTTAGCAGCTTGGCAGCTTTTATTTAGTTTCACCTGTCCTGTTGTCTATCTGTCTGTCTGGTTGTAATCAAATTTTGCAAGTTGAATTCTACCAACTTCTAGTAGTTCGATTGACTTGAAATTTGGTATACTTATGTAAATCGCGTGACAATACAATAATCTAGTAGTAACATTCTGTTAGTCCAGCCAGGATAGTCTCCGCACGACGGAACTCTTTAACGGCTAGAAGCATCGACTTGAAAGTTAATATACAAAAGTAGTTTGTGTGACAATGTAAGTACAGTCAGCAAAAAAAAGCTTACATTAATTTTTTTTTATGATTAGGTTAGTTTGGCACCATAAAGCACTATTATAAGTTTACAAAAAAGACTAAGTAAATAGTATAATACATACTGGGTGATTCCGGGGTCATGAGCAGGAGTGAAAGGGGTGATGGGGACATTCACACTGAGCAACTTTTACTATGGGACCAGCCCCGAAATCGCAAAAAAAAAAACCATCTTATCAAGAGATAATCGATCGCTAACTGTCCGAAATGTATGGAATAGCAGATTTTTTTCTGCCATTTCGTGGCTGGTCCCATAGTAAAAGTTGCTTAGTGTGAATGTCCCCATCACCCCTTTCACTCCTGCTCATGACCCCGGAATCACCCAGTATAAATGAATAGTTTAAGGGGTTCTGTTCGACACAATCATTCAGATGTAGAAATTAATACAAATATGTTTATAATGATAACATTTCCAGTCTCTTATTACTAGATCTGTGGTGCTCCTAGTAGGTAGCGTTAATTACAAAGGCTGTCAATGCAGGAAATATTTCTTATGTAACAACGCGCCATGCAGCTCGCGCGCTCTTGCAAACCTTGACCGTCACACGCTGTTATAAAGGTTCGACCAAAGTGCTGCTGAAAAAACGTTGATTGACACACAAGCACGCGCACGCGCACGCGCACGCACACACACACACACACACACGCACACGCACACGCACACGCACACGCACACGCACACGCACACGCACACGCACACGCACACGCAACTACTGTAAATTGAAATCGTTTAAATACTTTAAACTTGTCTAAGATTTAAAACACTGTCAAAATGTACTACTGGAAGAGCGAGGTCTCCTGATTCAGGTTTTTTTTTTACCTACTACTACTACTACGTGGCTATGGGCAGGCCAAAGTCGCTTTAAGAACAGATAACGATCGACGGATAAAGTCCTTGAGTGGCGACTAAGAACCGGTAGACGAAGCGTTAGCAGATCTCCCACTAAGTAGATTGGCGATATCGCGATAGTTGTGGGCAACCGGTGGATGCTAGTGACGAGTTATCTTTCATTATGGTGTTCTAAGAGGGAGGTCTTTTCTCACCTGAACGTCTTTCGGTTGATGATGATGATGATGATTCTAACTAGAAAACTTGTCCCAAGCTACTAAGAACGGCGGTCTCACCCATCACGCCCGCATGATTGCTCTGTCTAGACGTCTCCGTCGGCTTACTGTAGGAAAACTTGTTATACTGTGGCAGTGGTGTGGAAAATGTGGTACATTTCACAGTGTAAACGTCGTAGTGACATCACGTTAATTAACAAAGAAAATCGTAATAACTTTTCCTTTCAAAAGATTCCATTGTGGCTCAGGAATTAAAGTCCTTGACCGTAAAAACGTGACGCATGCGTCACTTTATTGCGAGCAGTGTGGTCGAACCTTAAAGGAACCTGTACTATATCCTGCAGACAAAACTCCTATTCAAGAGTTGCCCTTTTAATATAAGTACTTCAAATACCTAGTTTCCGAAGAACCTATTTAACCTTTTACTATTTAAACAGCTTCAGGACTGGTCCTTGTGGAAGGCGTGGGTATCCTGGTTAACATCTGGGCGATGCACCGCAATCCTCGCTATTGGGGGGACGACGCAGACGTGTTCAGACCTGAACGGTTCTTGGAGCCCCTGAAGCACCCGGCGCAGTTTGTGCCGTTCAGCTATGGATTGAGGAATTGCATTGGTAAGATATTTTCTCTCTCTTGTGGTGCTTTTTCAACTACTGTAGTTTGGCCATCAACTCCGAGTATTTCATCCTGTCCTTCGCGAGGTGGAGAAGAAGGAGGAGGAAGACGGAATATCTTTTGTTCAATTCAAATTCAAATCATTTATTCAGTAAATAGGCCGCAATGGGCACTTTTACACGTCATTTTTTTTTTAAACTACCAGCGCTTTCGGAAAGACCATCATTGCCAAGAAGAATGCGCCGCAAGAAACTTGGCAGAAAGTAATTTTATCAAAATAAAATAATTACAAATAAAATACTTAAAAACTACAGTAAACAATTAAACAAAAAATCACAAAAAAAAATTAAATAATAATACAGGGCTGTATGGGGTCCCTTAGTTACAAAATGAAACACTAACTATATCTACGTTAAGCGTAAGTGTAGAATGCTTCCACCGTCATAAATGAAAAAAAAAAAAAAAAAAAACTGAAATATGCATTTCAGGTCAAGTAACCATTAAGCTTTTGGATTCCGAAGGCAAGCTCACGTCTGCTGCCCCCAAAGTTAGCTCACACGCACTCATGTCATGAACTGAAAGCAGAGCGGTACCGAGGGCATGCATGGTATTGCTTCCGTTCCCATAAGCTCTATGGGATCGTCTTGGGAACTTCGACGTCGCGAGCTTGTGACTAGAATTATTAAACTAAAAATATACAAGTTTAAAATCCATAAGCTTAACAATATACAATATAAATATAGCAAGGGGATGTATAAAGTCCCTGAGTTAATAATATAAATCCTAATCTAAATAATTCAGAGATGTATATAGTCTCTAAATGTCAAAGTAAACTACTTAATTAAACTAATTTAATTATACAATCATCAGAGGTGTAAAAAGCCTCCAAGGTCAAAAATCAATAATAATTATTAAAATAAAGAGATGGAGATGTATAAGGTCTCCAAATGTCAAACTAATACATGTTTTTAAATTAAATTCTGCAACGCGGACAACGGCAACCAGAACCAGAAACTAAACTTAAAACTGGAATTCAAGACCAAAAAATCTACTACAATGTTGCCACTGAAATAAAATGTGTGTACAATAGTACATTCCTTTTTTTTTAACACACGATAGAATATTCTTTTTATTACTAATTTCGATTCTATAATTTAAAGAAGTAATTTTGTTTACTTACTTTTACATAAATACTAGACGCCTGAATAAAAACTTAAACATTTCGTAATTTTTGGTTGAAAAACTGGTATTGTGCTTGTATTTCTTCAGGTATTCATAACATTTGGTGCAATAATTTACAATTAAGATAAAATGAAACTAAATCCGAAAAAAACCGAATAAAATAAATATTCAGGACTAGGTACACTGTGGTAGAACAACGCAACCTTATTCTGTTTATGTTTCTTAGAATAAAATTGTCTCAATGTTAGTTGAGAGTTGAAAATGAGTTAGTATAGTGTTTTTTTTTTCACAAAATCCTTATTTTATAACAATACAAGGAGTCATATTAAAAAAGGTTATTATTATTCCCCTCAATGGCGGCCTTAAGGCTTGGGCCAATGTCAGTTAAATTAAAGATAAATCGCACCCTTCGTGCAAGAAACGCGTAAAACATATACAAACCTAATACGGCTTACACGTTTCTTGCACGAAGAGTGCGAAATATATTCTTCTTCTTCACGTTGTAGGTAGGTACGGCGATTTTAGTTTTTGCAACTTGATGTCAAATCCCAGAAACCACGCGAAGACAACTGTTAAACACTGTTAAAAAAGGTTATTATTATTATTATTCTCCTTAATGGCGGCCTTTAAGGCTTGGGCCAATGTCAGTAAAAAAAGATAAATATATTCTTCTTCACGTAGTACGGTGATTGTAGTTTTTGCAACTTGATAGCAAAATTCCAAAAACCACGCGGAAACAACTTGCGCATTAAAAAATGTCAGACACGAGAGCAATATCGAATTTTGTGATCACTGTTCACTGTTAAGGTTAATCGCCGCATAAAACACTATCAAAATTATACTTCAACTAGCCAAAGAAGCAGAAATACCAAAATAGGACATGGCCCACATCCGCCATCTTCGAATGCCACAAATCGAGTCCGTTAAAAAAGGTTGGCGAAACCTGAAAAGTTTATTTGACAGTGACAGAAGTGACATGGACAGATTTGACAGTGACATATCTGTCCTAGATTTTTTGGTCTTGAATTCCAGTTTTTAGTTTAGACACGAAATGCGCCGGGACACTGCCAAGTCACACTTCACAACACTACACAATACAAATACACCGACATAAACACACACACACACACCCACACACACACACACACACACACACACACACACACAAACACGAGTACATCAGACATCAACACCCTCATCGCACATCAATCTTCATCGGCTTTCAGTTTTGGCCATGTCGCATTATCACATAAGTACTCCTCAATTTTATAGTAAGCTGTCTGTTATTAGTATATATAATGTAATGTGCTTAATTACCCTGAGCAAAATTGTTGTGGCGAACTTGAGTTCTATGCACACTATTAAGCGGATATGAATGAGCACAGATTACAATATTTTGTTATCATTTTTTGCAGACCAATACTCCATTCATTACTGGCTTCTCCTACTGGTGTAACTTAAATAACTTTACATTGACGATGCACCTAAATAATCATACGAAGTCATAAACTTAATAAAAAGTACCAAGTTGCAATTATGGAAAATGTTAGTCTGGTTTACCTTGCGTTACTGATAATATAAAATTGTTTTATAAACAATACGAGCTAGACTACTTAGTGTGATAGGCTAATGTAATGTAGAAAAGCCATTCTAAAGATTAACGGAGATAAAATAAAACAATCTAGAAACAACCATTTGAAGAATAATTAGTGATTGGATTTTGTTAAAATCCATATTTTGTTTTTCAGGATATCAATATGCCATGATGTCGATCAAAACAGTTCTTGCAACACTCCTTCGGCAGTACCGAGTTCTGCCACCAGAGGGCGCTGACCAATCAAATTTAAAGGAACCACTGCGGGTTGAATTTGATATCATGATGAAAGACGTTGATAAATTTCAAATACAGATAGAAAATAGATTTAAAAGTAGTTCTTCATAATTTTGTAGGTATAATTTAGGAAATTAATTAAATGACGGACTAAGAGAAACAAGATTACAAACTCAAAGGATTTTATTATAACGAAGCCAGTTTTTAAATACCTCATACCTACTATAAACTGAACTAAGTAGGTACTAATTTTGGTATTTTTTTCTAACTGAACTTTTTGCTGTCTATAGTTAGTACCTATATCTTAGTAAAAATTATTTCATATCCGATAACGATGGATAAATTTAATGCGAAGTTGCTATTTTTATTTTAAAGTCTAAGGGGCTGTTTCACCATCCATTGATTAGTGTTAACTGACGGTTAGATGTGATGCCGTCTCTATTTGTTTAGTTCGAGTAGACGGAGACGGCATTACATTTAACCGTCAGTTAACAGTAATCAATGAAAGGTGATCAATGAAACAGCCCCTAAGGCTCATGTTGGCTGAATTTCAAGATTTTAAGGATAAAAATGTTGGTAGAGCAATTTTACATAATATGGTTTGCTTATGTAGTTACATACACAATAAATATATAATAATAATAAAATATCTGTTGCTGACTGAGTACCTACACTATGTCTATCCTTAGTGTATAGCCAACCGGATGGTCAAATGGTTAGAGAACCTGACTGCGAAGCTTGAGATTCCGGGTCCGTTTCCCGGTCGTGGCAGATATTTTTATGAATAATACGAATGTTCGTCTTCGGGTTTTGGATGTATGATATGTATTTAAGTACGTACTTAAGTAATAAGTAAGTATAAGTATGTTTATCCGTTGCCTGGTGTCCATAGTTCATGCTTTGGTTAGTTTACAACTAGGTCAATTGGTGTCGAAGTGTCCCGTGATATTTATCATTATTATTTATTTATTTAATTATTATACTTATCTATTTTTTACAATACGAACAAATAAATTAGAGTAGTTATAGATTGTGAGGCTACCGAATAGAATTTAATTAAAATAAAATAGGATAATTATGTGATGGTTCATTAAAGCCCTGCAATGTGAACTGCAACTCGTGTTAATATACCTGATCTTGTAATATAATAAACTCGGCGCAGCATTACAAATAAATAGTACAATTCGTAAGCTCTTAGAAAAACCTACGGGTTTCGGGGGAAATCGAGACGATTCGTTAGTAGAAAATGACAATTGTCTTTTTGACTTAGTAGCAATCCAGCACGCGGAGAGTGCACTCGTTGTGTTTTCATTGATTTATATAGAGCAGTTAAAACCACCACTTACTTATTTATTAAGTTTGTTATTTTTCGGAAATTGATTTCCATGGGGAGTCAACTTAAACAGGGTATTTCTGTAAATAGCCAATAACGGGAAATTGTTTATAATGTAAGTGTATAAATATTTTGTAAAGAAGCTGAAAGTTTCAAGAAAAGTGTTGATCGTAAATATTTTAATAAGGTCAACACCGAGTTATAGAAGGGACGGGGATTTCGAAAAGTACATTAAAAAATATTAAACGAAAGCAGACTAAAAAATTCATTTGGTATACCCAAGAGAAATAGATACTAACAACAGTTCTATATGCTTCCAAATAAAAGTAGTGTGTTAAGGCGGGGTGTTCTCTATTTAACGAAGGAAGAATTCGAAAATGCTAATTTTATTTTATCTGTATCATGACAAAAAGTCGTATTGTATTAAAATTAGAAAAAGATAAAGAATAATAATATTATTTATATATATTAGAATAATAATATTTAAGGTTTATTTTGTACCTACTGATGATTATTCTTTACATAACTTTTTACGGTAACTTTGAAAAGTTTTGCAAGTTTATAATAGAATAGAACCGCATATCACGATCGCGTGTCATCGTCAATACCCGAAGCATGCTTCTAAAATCTGAAGGTTTTTTAAAAGCTCACGGAGTGTACGCTAAATGCCGGTTCTGTTTGGGATACTTTCTGAGGTTTTTAACTACTGCGCCATCTATGGGCAGAGTGCGCAACTTGGAAGGGCAGGTTTGTTGTATCTGGAGAGCGGTACGGATGCTGTTGATTTCAACCATTTCTGTCAGATGGCGTTTGAGAATGCATTTTTGTAATGGGATTTTACCATTGAGTCACTGTAAAAACAAATTAATTGATGATTTTGATTCCTGACGTTTTGTAGAACGTTTTCACAATAAGGGTCATAGTGATTTTGCCGTTTGAGCAATGTGATGTCGATGTTAATTGTGACATTTTGTGAAACTTCTGAAATCTTTTGAAACATAATAATTATTTGTTATATTGATACAACATAATGTTTATTATTATCAATATAACATTTGCATTGAAAAATTTTCTTCAATTCTTCGAACATAATTTAACTGAACTTAGTTCGCGTGCGCCTTTAAGGAATCCTAACATTTCATTTGCTAAAATTAGGAGAGCTATGTACCTACCTACTTTTATCATAAAAAAATATTTAATTGCCTAAATACAAAAGTAATGCAAATCCTAAATAACGTATGAAATTTGTCGTATGAACTTTGTAGTAATTGATGTATTTATTACAGTTTTTATATTGATGATTTGTTCTCACTGTTGTAGATCAAATTGTAATAAAAACTTGTTGCATAAATGTGCCAAGTCTCAATTGACACCTTGGTGCAAAGGAACTATTCAGTCAACTGGTAAATAGACTGATAGACGCCACCGGGGGCAAGAGGGCTGGCAGCATCATCGCAAAGCGTCTTGGCATCGCCATACAGCGCGGAAATACTGCCAGCGTTCTTGGAACCATGCCACAGGGGGCTTAGATTTATATTAGTTTTTAATTATTATTATTAATTCTTTATTCCATAAAATGTTATGAAATATCGTGAACAATCAAGCCTAGGAGATATTATTTTTTCAATCGATTATTTATTTAAAAATGTTACCATCCAATACTTCAAAAAATGTTTGAAACAAATAAATTTTAATCATAAAAACAAAAAACAGGACAAGAATAATATAATACTATTCATTAATAAAACATATATAGAGCTTTAAAATATCATGTCATTGTCTTTATAAAAAAAACTATCATCAAAAGTATACTAATACAACACTATCAACAATTGCAGTCGACCCTCTTTCAGCCACAAAGAGGGTACTAGGGCAGGGGTCGGCAACCCGGGGCATTTATTTCTTACCTCGTGGTCGGATATTGCTACTATTTGCCACTATTGTTATTTCAAAGTTTTTCTGCATTTCTTCTTAACTATATTTTCATATGTGACTATCTGTTGCTCGCGACTTCATCTATGACTAATTCGTTTGTCGCTGTTTCCAGGGAATATGCAATTTTCCAAGGTAAAATTATCCTGTCTTTTCCCGCAACTTAAGCTAAGCTAAGCATACCAAATCTAATTTAAATCGGTTCAAACGTTATTGCTTGATTGAATAACAAATAGATATCTTCAGAAAAAAATTCATTTGTTTATAAGTATGATAGAATTTTAATAATAAAGTAAGTATTTATAAGTCACTCAATTACATGGGTGAAAATTAACACATAAGCAAACCATGCCCTAGGTAAGAACAAATACAACCTTTTATCTCAGTTCCCGTGGCATAGTGATTGTTAGCTAATTTTACGCAGTCGCAACTTCGCATGATAAAGTTCCGGCCTTTTTATTAAGAAATAAAATTATGTAAGTAGCTAGTGTGTTTTTTTTGTAATTATCTTTCACTATTTTTAAATTTTTATCTTTAAACAAAATGACCAAGAAGTGAAATAAGACAGCAGGTAATGACAATTTATAAAACGAAATGAAATAAAGACTTAAAGCATGGTAAAAAGTGAAATTGTAATTAGCGCCAATGTGTAAATATGCTAAATTAACACATTATCAATTTTGATTAAAACCCGAAATTAAACATAATTTTATCCAGATAAACTTCGTCATTACTTATAAGTTTCAATGTAAAGTTTTAATGAAAGACTGGTGTGATTTCGATTACTACTTATATTTAAACTATTTATACTAAGTAATCTGTAGTGGATATGAAATAATTTATACCTAACTAATTATTTATTACGCAGCTTATTAAAATGTCCAGTTTTATTTGTATTAAGTAAAATGTAGCTGACCCCTGCACTAGAGGGATTGGCCCTGTCATTAGATGGGCATCAATCACAAAACTGCACTAATGAAGGGGATTTAATCGAAATAAGATCTGTATTGCAAATATTGCAAGGAGCAAGCTAGAGTTTCGTATCACCAGTTTGGGTTCTCTGAGCGTTGAGAAAAAGAAAGTTTCGAAAATTATACAAAATAAAAGTAAGGAAACTAAAACTCAGTTTATGTTACGTGACGTAATAGCTCAATATTTATTCGGACAAAATACTGCTGTGAACTATGTAATTTTTTTTTGTTAAAGTGTCCCACTGCTGGGCAAAGGCCTTCCCTTCTTTCCGCCACTCGTCCCTATCGAGAGCACGCTCCTGCCACTCTATTTGATATGCGTCCAAGTCATCCCGCCATCTTCTCTTCGGTCTGCCTCTGTTACGATGGCCATCCGACGGAACCCAATGGGTAGTAATTTGGGCCCATCGCTGCGAGTGCATGCGGCAGACATGACCAGCCCAGTCCCACTTCAGCTTCGCGGTCTTAGGACCCACATCTGTAACGCGGGTTTTGGAGCGCAGTTCGGTGTTTCTGATGAGGTCAGTTCTACGAACACCTAAAATACTGCGCTCCATTGCCCGTTGGCAAACATTGAGCCTGGACTTTTGATGTAATTTATGATAGATAAATTAATAACGTACCTAACGAGTAAAATTTTGCTAAAATGACCTGGACTAATGTAATTGTGAGTACGTTACTGTAATGTAGCCGAAATTGTAATAATTGTATGTAATGTTACAGCAACTACGCGATTTCCCTGAATAAACGTACATGGACCTAAAGTAATTGAAATCCGTTTTGTAGTTTTTGCGTCAAACAATAACAATTATTCATACATTCCTATATTATTTTCAAAATTTAGTTAGTCAAATACAGAACTGAGTATCTGTTTTTTTTTCTAACCCTATCAAATGCTAAACCAAATTTATCAAAGACTAAATTTTGCACCAAATTTTACTGAGAGGCACGTCAATCCGGCCTTACAAATCAGAGTCATATCAGATATTTATGCACGCTTGTTGCATCAGATATTGGTGCTGGTGACTGTACGATACCCTAAAACACAAATTATAGTGGGAGATACAATTTGATGGGGAACCGTGGAAGATGAATCAAACACAAGTTGGGAGGGACAGCATAACAACAATACAATATTGTGTATCGATGCAGAAATATGCTTACAAAATTACAACAAAAGTGTGGCATATGCATTACATTATGTCTATACAGACCTATAGATAATTTGTATCGGCAATCTTGTAGGGTAACATATTTTAAAGAAGAAGACCAGACTAGACCAGATGGTAAGTGAGCACCACCACAAATGGATTCCCGAAACACTAGATGATTGCAGATGCTTTTGTCAGCCAAGGTTTGATAGATATAATAGAACACCTTAGGAATAGGTTTAATAGAACACTTTAACTGCCCGTGCATTACATGTAATGCACCGTCAAACTAGCTCTGCCACGTCTACGTAACGTCAGAAATGGATAATTCTATAAATTTGTGCATTACCGACCCATGTACGTACCGACCCATGACAGTTGCGAAAGCGAGGGATAGTTAAAGTGTTAACCAGGTAAAAATTAGATACACGGGTGCGCTTAAAACTAGGCGCTTTAGCTATAAATGCAAACTCAAGAAAGATATATTACGAGACAGTAATCACAATTCCCATGAAAGGTAATGATAATTTATTTATTTACAGAGAACATGGTACAAGATAAAAGGTTCTTATAGGTATAGAAGGCTCTCACATTCTGCCGCGATTGCGACGTGTAAATTAAAATTAACACATTTATTAATTATATGGCAATAAAAAAATAAAAACTTCAAGTCTACCTACAACAGTGTTAAATCATAAAACAATAAAATCAAAACAATAATAATGGGGAAAAAAAATGTCAACATTACATTACAATATACCTAATATAATTTATGATAATACCTATTATCTCTCATGGGATGTCAAAAATTCTCTAACTGAATAAAAACAATGCTTCAGTAAATAAGTGTCCAGTTTTCTTTAGCAATTGATGAAACAGACCACATTGTAAATATATCTGTGGCTAAAAATAATAGAGAATAAATAGAAAGTGGCAAAACAATGCATGAATCTCATTATTATATAATCATCTCAATCCAAAAATTTTCTCACTTTTGACAGAATGTATTAATGAGGATTTGTCTTTCCGTAACTAATTCTAAAACCCAAAATGGCCGAAAAGCATAACTTTTTTTTTATTCTACTGGACGGCAAACTTACTAAATCTACGACGTTCTTGACGTTCCAGATTATCCTTTCAAAGCCATTACCAGCAATCCGAGATCGAATTAAGGTGCATTTATCTCTGAATGCAATTCCACAGTTCTTTTATTATCGAATCAACAGTTAAGTGGGAGTCCGCTTAATACAAGTATTTACGCTGGTTTTACTTGTGTTTTAGTTTAAACAATATATTTTTACGCGATAGCGAGTAATCTCAGTACAAAGGCAAAATGTTTATTTTGTCCCCGTTCTCCTAAACGCTAAAGTAAGTCTTGTTTCTTCCGCTTTCGGGCCTTAACTTGTCCATCGATTGCCATGAAATTTTGGATAACCCGTTTTAAAAGACTAGAATAAATAACGGGATACCTTTTATCCCCAAAAGAAATGAGGTGTTCCGGAGGGCGCGTGATAAACAAATTCTTTGATTTTTTTATTTATGTTAAAACAAATTCTTTGGTTGACGAAATAAAAAAAATCATGTTCATCTTACTTTTTGATATACTAACTGACATACTTTTTTTTTACATACTTTTTATTCAGGACGCATTATCTGAGAAGAATATTTTATATTGAGTCCGCAGGTTCTCTATAAAGATTCAGAAGTGTTGGCACAGACATTTTATTTTATCACCAAAGTTTTGCAGATGTAGACACTTTTCTCTTATATTTTTCTATGGGAGTAGTGAAATGTTTTCCTTAAACATGCGCATTCACGATGCTCGATTCATAGAGTTGTTAACTGACTTGGCAGATATTAATTATAGATAATCATGATAAGACAATTTATAACGAAGTAGGTACGTAACGTTCAAAATTTAAAAGTACGGACAAAAATATGTTTTCGTTATATGCGGATGATTAGTGGCGAGTGCCTCCTTTATCGAACGCTTTTCAAAGCAATATCACAGCAGGTAAAATAAAATCAGTAGGTTTGCCTTTTTTTAACAATAGTGCTGGCTTTATTGGGAAAGCTTAAGATTACGAATTAATGAAATAGTACCTAACCACAAGCTACTTGTACAAATCTTTGTATAATTAATCAACCTATATTCGTATAATTCTTTTATGTTTAGAAGTAATCGTACCTCTTCTCTTAACATATTTTGTAGAGTTTATTCAGCGGCGTAGTTTTGCCGGTCTCACTTTGACATTCGCAAAACTCATTATATTTATTTGCTCTGAGCAACAATATAAAACATTATTAGTAGAAATAATCGAGCAGTAAATATCCCATTTTGTCACTGTCATAGATATTAGGTACATCACGCAGAAATATAAATTGTATTGTTAAAAATATTTAAATTGGTACAAAACTAGAGCTTAAATTAAATTTTCGACCAGTTGATAAAACTAATTATAGCCGTAATTATGTGAAAAAAGTCATGACGTATTAATTTGTTGTAATTTTTCAATGTAAGTGTTTCCAACAGTGTGTAAACACGTGCACTTCATAAATTAAGTTCTGTGTGCTGTTGCAGGCCGGCGCTGCAACTAAGGAGTGGGCTGTCGATTGCCAATAGAAACTAATTTTGCCCTCGTTTAAAGGAGCCGTGGAAATTGTACAATTATTGCTGTAAAGCCGACGTTTGATTGAGTTGAAAAATATTACGGTCTATTTGAAAAATATATTTTGAAAAGTATGATAATTAAAACATACTCAAAGAGGCCTCTGTTCAAAGAGGCCCTTTTAGCTGTTCTCCGTCTATTGTTGCTGTTTTATACAAGTATTATGTGTCCATGCAACGGAACCCTCAGAGCGTGAGTCCGATGCGCATGGCTGGCATTTCTTTCTAGTGCCAGCAGAATCGTCATATCTATATTTTAGTATTATTTGGAACCACATGTCGAGCTAAACTCAAATTTAAGACGTGATTTATCCGGTCAATATATTTAATATGAGTGAGTCTCACGGTAGTTTTATGTTCAAAATTGCAACAAGTCAAGTATTTCTTGATAAGTATAATGATGTCCGAACTTCTTTTACGGCTTAAAAAGACGTAGATAAAATGTCAAAAACCGAACCTTATATCAGTTTGCTCGCGGCTTAGCTTAGAGACAATTATTAAACATCGTAGGTACTTGAGAGCTTCGTTATACACACACACACTGTACAGGTACACTCAAGGACTTTAATTCATGAGTCATCATGGAACCTTTTCAAAGGAAAAGTCATTACGATTTTCATTGTTAATTATTGCGATGTCACTATGACGTTTACTGTGAAATGGTTCCATAGGGGCTCGTGAATCAAAGTCCTAGACCGTACAACACACCTAGGAGACCGAACTTCCCTCGGGCTAAAACTCGAAAACACACGTTTTCTCAGAGATAAGACCAATTTGGGTCGATTGTTCGCAACCGAAAACCCCCATACAGTCCACACAACAAATTTATTGAAATCGTTAAAACCGTTTTCCCTCATCCCCGTAGTGAATAAATAAATACACATGAATTGCTCGTTTAGAAGTATTAGATTAAAATAAAAATACCGACGAAGAGCAAACACAAACAAACAATCCAAAGACGCTGCACTATCTTGAAAAATAATGAAAATCGTAGCTCCATGTTTACTGCTGATTGCGTGTCCCGTCCACCAGCCGCATAAAATAGTTATAAGCGTAGACGAGGAGATATACCGTATAAATAAGAAGTCGTTTTGAACTCAGAGAGATTGCAGATCTTATAAAGAAACTACAGCCCGTAAGTTTAGATACATTTGCATAAGTCGTCAGAGGAACCGTCTCGTGAGAGTGATGTATATTTGATTAGATTTCGTGATCATATCTTGTTTATATAAATTTCGTTCTTACACTATCAAAAAAAGGTACGTTTCGAGTTCTTAACGAAGAATTGTTATATCGTGGTCAGTACTTAGAAAAGTGAGGAATGCAATGAAGATCAATGTTCGGGCATTATATTTAAGGACACTTCTTCCTATACTGTCCCTTTTTGCATGAATGCACAGATAGGTACTCGTAGGTAATGTAAATGTGTAGATAGGTGAAACACATAATGGAGGGTATTTCTCATTTTTGTGCACACAGTGACTTCCTTGGATGTCACTACCATGGATATAATTAAGTAGTTAATAGCTCATTTAATATTTCAAAAAAGTTCACGCCCCTATCGCAAATAATTTGTCAATCGATAGATTGAAAACTCGTTATGTTACGATACAACAATAAACTTTTTGAAATATTAGAAAGCGTTATTGCATCCACGGTAGTCATGTTGTAATAAATATAACAAAAAAAGTTGGCCAAAGTGAGAGAACTAGCAGCAAACTAATCCTTTGCAAATTCAAACTGAAGCGTGAGGAAATTTAAATGTTGACATAGACTGACCCGATTAGAACAACAAAATAAATGCAGGTGCATTTCAATGCAGTTATGGTTTGATTTTTTTTTATGTTCTGTGGCTTTGTTCTCAAATGTGTATACATTTAAAAAGCAAGCAGTAAAAGCCTTCCCTGTCAAATACCGCACAGTTAAAGATGTCTCACGCCGCATCGCATCTAATTGCATTTATTTGCGAACCAACTCGGCTCTGATTGTGTGCGTTGAATTAATAATAGTATTTTGTTGTGTGCTATTAGTAGGGCTCGCTGCTAAAGTGAAAACTGAACCATTGTGTAAAATATCTACAGGTAGAGTGCTGAGTTCCAACCAGAATTGCTGCTACTGTAATTATTAATACTAGCCTTTGGCTGACTGTAGATTTTGTTGATTGTTAAATTTTATTTAGATCACTGTACCAAATAAATCGCATTAATCCGAATAAGGTCAAAAAAGTTAATGAAATTTGGTTGGCAACATTTGAAAACAAATAACTTGCATACAAACATGCGAGTTAAATAAAAGCTTGTAAAAAGAAAAAATAAAACACTCCGGAAGGTTTAAAATTTGCACAAAGATTCTATTTACGACGCAAATCAAATAAAACGATTTTCTTAATTCTACATGACTACGAAATACGAGTAGTAGAAAAATTGGCAATGGAAACGTAGCCACAAGCGGCTAGTAAAGCAATAATAGTTGATTACTGTAAAGGTCGGCGACCCCACGTTCCGGCCGAGGCTTGAATAGTCATCATCATCATCATCCCAGCCTATATACGTCCCACTGCTGGACACAGGCCTCCTCTCAGAATGAGAGGGCTTGGGCCATAGTTCCCACGCGGGCCCAGTGCGGATTGAGAACTTCACACGCACCATTGAATTGCTTCGCAGGTTTGCGCAGGTTTCCACACGATGTTTTCCTTCACCGCAAAGCTCGTGGTAAATTTCAAATATAACTCCGCACATGAATTTCGAAAAACTCAGAGGTGCGAGCCGGGGTTTGAACCCACGACCCTCTACTTGAGAGGCGATAGGTCAAACCACTAGGCCACTACGGCTTCAATAGGCGACTTGAATAGTGCTTTTCCCAAACCTGACATGAAATGAAGCTGTTGTTTGCTCGCGTGTAGCGTTAGCTGCTGGCGCGGCGGCTGCAGGGCGGGAGGTGCTGGCGGCGGGCGCGGGCTATGCCGCAGGGCTTGCGTTGAAAAAAGCTTAGGGACGGAGGCATTGCCGGTCAGCGGCGGGGAAAGTTGTATGAAATCTCTTTGCAGCCAAGCCGCAGCGCCTATAGCGCGTTACTTCCCGGCCTATTATTTGTAATAAAGCGTCAATATTTCATGTCATGTTTGAGAAATAGTATATTAATGTAGAGGGCCGGGAAGTAGGGGGTTGCCGGCCTCGCATCGCGTTCCGGCCGAGGCTTGTAGCCTTGTAGGCTTGAGGCCTATAGTGCTTTTCACAAACATGACGTGTAATAAAATGAAATAAAAAAAAACAAGAAATGATGCTGGCTTGACGCTAATCTCGTCGCCGTGTCGCGCTGGCTGCTGGCGCGGCGGCTGCAGGCGGTGGTGCTGGCGGCGGGCGCGCGCCGTACCGTGCCGCAGCTCGCGTTAAAACAAAAGACGGTCGCATTGCCGGCCAAGGGCGGGAAATTTGTATGAAATCTCTGTGCAGGCCACTACAGTGACCGCGTGCAGGCAGGCCAGCCGCAGCGCCTACAACGCGATACTTCCCTGCCTATTACTTGTAATACAACATCTATATTTCATGTCATGTTTGAGAAATATTATCTACATTACTGTAGAGGCCGGCAACCTCACGTTCCGGCCGAGGCTTGATTAGTGCTTTTCTGAAACGTGACATGAAATAAATAAAAAAAAAAAAATCAAGCTGGCGGAACGGTCTGGTCGCCCTGTTGTGTGCGCGCGTCGTGCTGGCTGTTGGCGCGGCGGCTGCGGGGCGAGTGATGCTGGTGGTGGGTGCAGGCCATGTTGCAGAGCGCGCGTTGAAACAAAAGACGGTCGTATTGCCAGCCAGCGGCCTGCAAAGTTGTATGAAGTCTCTTTGCAGGCCGCTAGAGTAACCGCGCGCAGGGTGCCGAGCGGCAGCGTCTGCAGCGCGATTACTTCTCAGCCTGTTAATTTCGTAACACAACGTCAATATATATCATGTCATGTTTGAGAAAAATTTGTTTCATAAGACGAAAAAGTTTCAAACTATATTCATCAAAATTTGACGTTAATTCTACGAGATATTCATTGTTCTTTTGAAATTTAATTCAGATGTTCTTATGTTTCTTTATTTACAGTGGAACCCTTCGTATTTGATGTTTCCCTATACAGTACTAGCGTCTCGAGCGGAGCGCGGGAACACATAATTAAATTCTTTCAGTACTACGCGAACTTGTTAATTTAAGTTGACAAATTTTATTATTGACTACTTTAACTGCACACATTTTTCTCTTCGGTTGACGTGAGTTTCAATGCTGTTTGCATTTTCAATGAGAAATAGGAACGTATATTAAAACGCTTTATGTAAAGGATATATATGGTTCATATGGTTATGTTTTATAGTTTCTATGGATTATGGTTCATAAAGTATTTGTGTAGCTGATGAACCGGGCGACAGTTCGTGTATAATGGCCCCGATAGCGTCATCTCGAATAGCAGACTCCAAAAATTTTTGGTGGGAAAATTTACAAGTGTCATTGTTTTTTTTTTGCTTCACTTGACTTGGGTTTTAAGGCCTTTAGCCATTTTGTAAGTAAGAGTTATTGTCTTTTCAAGCATTTCGTTAAAAAGTGTAATCAGTGATTTTTTATTTTAGCATTAACACACAAACATCACGCCTGTATTCCCAAATGGGGTAGGCAGAGCACAAGAAACGTTACCGCTTTGGAACCACTTTTAGCAATTTTAGGTTTGACAGAAAAAGAGCGCGATGGATGATGGCTATTCCGGGTATGCAGTTTACACTAATTTTGCCTAAGCCTTCGACAAAATTTGTCACTCAACCTTACTTAGGAAGCTTTAGAAATTAGGTATCCATGGCGATCTCTTCCGTTGGATTAAGTCTTACATCGACAATAGAAGTCAATCTGTCAATTTTATGAGTTTTACGTCGCAGTGCAGGTCTATCAGCTCTGGAGTCTCTCAGGGATCCTACTTTGGCCCGTTAATTTTTTACACTTTATATCAATGACTTTGTCAGTCATATAAAGCATTCAAACGTGTTGTTATATGCTGATAATACTAAGATATTTAGCGTTATTAAGAGTACTAAGGATTGTAGAGTTGTTACAGAATGACCTGATTACTTATTGTAAAGATAATTATTTATTTTTAAATCTAGACAAGTGTAATGTAATAACGTTTACAAAAAAGAAAAAAAAAACATGAATTATGAATATACACTATCGGACAAACATTTGAATAGAGTGACAAAAAATCGTGATTTAGAATATCGTGATTGGGATAGTAAACTAACTTTTATTCCACATGTTGATAAAGTTCTGATTAAATCCTACAAGCAACTAGGTTTTATACTGCGCGTGGGTAAACCATTTAAAAATTCTTTGACTTATAACATCCTCTATAACAGTTTGTAGCTATCTTAATTTTGCGTGTGCTGTGTGGAAACCTTTTCGTGCTCTTCATATAACCAGTTTTTTTTTTCATTCGACTGGAAGGAAAACGAGCAAGTGGGTCTCCTGGTGGTAAGAGATCACCACCGCCCGTAAACATCTGCAACACCAGGGGTATTGCAGATGCGTTGCCAACCTAGAGGGTTAAGTTGGAATACCTCAAGTGCCAGTTATTTCACCAGCTGTCTCACTCTCCACGCCAAAACACAACAGTACAAGCACTGCTGCTTCACGACAGGATTAGCGAGCAAGATGGTGGTAGCAATCCGGGCGGACCTAGGTCGTACCACGTGTAAAAGAATCGAAAGATTACAAAAAAAATGTAAAATCGCGCGACTACAAAACCCTGGATAAGCTTAAGTATTTAGATTTTTGAGTCTTATAATTTCAATATTTAAAAGCCAATTTAGCTTGGAATATAACTGAATGATATATGGTCAATCAGTACGATTTCTGGGCCGCCGCGAAACCTGCTCATTGTAATATATTCACGTTATTCATGAAATGAATTTTAATTTACTTGCTATGGTAGGGTTCCGCTGTTGCTAGGTGAACGGATTTGTTGACTGTCCTGATTATAGTAATCGCTATTATAATTGTTATTAAAATTTGATAACTACATCTCTTCTAAATTTATCCAACCACGTTTACCCTCTGTTAATTACGAAAACTACAGGTCTGATTTATAACCCACAATGTAAATTGCTTTTATTTGTCTGTCTGACTGTTTGTTTCTTATTATTAATAAATAAAATAAAATAAAATAAATAAAATAAACACTTTAAAAATCCATGTTAGAATGAAATAAACACTTAAATACCTACATGGTAGTTATAATTTAAGTCTGGTACATTTTAAATTGCTTTGTGAATAAAACATTGATTTATAGAAGTTTTTATTTATTTTAGGGCATGTTTGAGAAAAGCACTATACAAGGCTCGGCGTGAAAGAATTTTCCAGCCTCGTATAGGTGTCTATATATACTTAGCCTGCAAGCCTTTATGTTCCGGCCTCTGCCAGTAATGTATTTTTATTTTGCTAGGAGCAATTTCATAATTTATGGTGGATCGAGGCGATATAAAATGACTTTTATATGATCTGGTTCACTAAGTTATTTTTTTAACCCCCGACGCAAAAAAGGGGTGTTATAAGTTTGACCGCTATGTGTGTCTGTCTGTGTGTCTGTCTGTGTGTCTGTCTGTGTGTCTGTCTGTGTGTCTGTCTGTCTGTGTGTCTGTCTGTGGCACCGTAGCTCTTAAGCGGGTGGACCGATTTGAATGCGGGTTTTTTTATTTGAAAGCTGGTTTTCTAGCGATGGTTCTTAGACATGTTTTATCAAAATCGGTACAGCCATTTTTGAGATATTGAACTTTAAAGTGACAAAGTCGGGGGTTTTCCAATTTTTTGTTGGTTATTACAGCTTAAGCCAATTTAAAATGACTAGGCAACTATCTTAATATCTTATGCAAGGATTGGAATTTTTGTTCAAAATTGAAAAGAAAAATTGTATTTGATTACTCACATCTCACTCTTCTTGTAACTGATAGAACGTGATGAGGATTCAAAACGTGCATATTGATATTATACGTTCAAAACGGAAAATCAAATTTTACATTCGCAGAAATAACCTACAGTAATTTCATAATAGGAACGTTTTACTTAAGTAAGATGTGCTGAGTTCTAATTGAGAACCATTTTGCAGTCGCACACAAGTCCATATGTAAATATTGAACGTATATATTAATGCGTACAGTGTGTTCTGGAAACAGAAACGTAAATAACAACTTAGGGAGTACAAGGGAATCCGTCATTGCTAAAGAAAGTCAATACAGCACCGCGCTACGTAAACTTGCGGCCAAAACAAAGGATTTTAGGTTTGTATTTATTACATTTTTTTAATGCTCTTACTTATTTTATTATTTAGATCAAACTTATTTTTCTTTAGTTTAATCTGTTAGATTGGATGATAACTATGCAAGTGCAAAGTAGATAGGGACATTTGCAACAAAAACTTATAGATTTACTTATCTGTCGGGTATGGTATCTAATCAGTTGGCAATAAAAGTTTCAACAAATATTCATTGAAGAAACAACGTGTCGCAAACTTTTATTTCACAAATTAATCGTTTTATAACACCACATTAAAATTTCACAATTTGATCATTTCACAAACTCTTTAGTGGACAAACCATCATACAACAAATCATTATTTGGCAAACTATTCATTTAATATTTTCAAACCAACGTTAGTAAAAATAACGTTTATTAAAATGTATCATTTGATAAATACAAGAATAATTTAGATATGCCTGTAGCTCAAGTTAACTTGGTTAAGAAATAGGTTGGGTTAGAACTGAAACCCTAAGAAAAACTAACTTCTGTCAGTAAAGTTGGTTAGGTTAGGTTAGAACTGCGACTCTAAGAAAAACTAACTGCTGCCAGTGCAGTAAGTTAGGTTGGGTTAGAACTGCGACCCATAGAAAAAAAATAACTACTGTCAGTACCTATAGTTGGTCGGGTTAGGTTAGATAGAACTGCGACCTTAAGAAAATGCGAAACAAAGACGCCACGAAAACCAAATCCTACCGATTTAAATGTAACTAGTTTGTCAAAATAATCATTTATTAATTGATGTTTTGTGAAATGACTAGATTGAAAAATGAGTTAGTTGGGTAGTGGACATTTTTTAAATGATGATTTATCATTATGATGTGTTTGTAGTGACAAGTTTGTTAAAAGTATATTTATCAAATGATCATTTGTGATATGAGCAGTTTGTGAATAGAAGTGGTTGTGAAATGAATAGTTTTGTGAAACGTTGTTTGCCAAATGATAGTAAACCGTCGGGTATGTTTATCCGTTACCTAGTATCCATAGTACAAACTTTGCTTAGTTTAGGACTAGCTAGGGCAATTTGGTGTCAATAATCCTATTAAAAAGAAAAAGGTCTAATAGTATAAGATTTTATTCTTTAGACATAGAGGTATTATCGAGATGTAGACTCTGATTACCTTATATTATAAGAGCTCTCACTAATGGAGACTGGAAATCTAATAAAAATCCCTAGTTATAAGAAAATGTAACTACTTAATCATAAATTATTGAAAACTATTAGATTTCATTATTATCTTGCACACAGACACAGCAATGTAATTAGAATAGCCACGCACCTTTAGAATTAAAGTGAAACAATGTTATATATTCACATTTCCAAAATAAACTTTAAAGAAAAACACAATCTGGTTGAATTTTAAAATGAAAAAATTATAATGAAATTTATTTCATTGTAATTTTAAAGGTGCGAGCATATCTTAATTTCAAGCAGTTTTACCATCGTTGACCTACCGTTTCGCCGAGTTTAATTACATAGATTTTCGTTTCGCAGACAACTATTGGCAGATTTTTCTTTTGGCCGAGCATCGTTTGGTATAAATTTGTTATGCCTATTATTCGTTTCGCCGAGTAGTCGGTAGAAAGAATATATATATAATATGCAGATTTACTTTTAGTCGATTGTTTGTTTAGTAATTGTTTAAGTTGATCGAATAACTGTTCGCCGAAACACGATAAGCGGTATTATCGCATGACATCAAAATGTGTAATTAGGTGCGACGACGAGCGCTAGCGAGGAAGGAGTGTTTGGTAGAATTATGACCAGCAACGCACGAGCCAAGCGAGCAAAGCGAGAGAACCGAACCGTGCGTCGCGACAAATAAACACAAATTCGGAAGCGAAAAGTTGTTCGAGCAAACGTTGAAAATGTGTAGTGATTAGTTGGCTAAACGAATTTCTGTTAATAGGTGGTCGGCTTACTGACTCACAAGCCAACTGAATAGTTTTCTAAAGGTTGAGCTACGAAATGTTAGTTTGCGAAACAATACATCTGCGTACAGATTCAACGGCGTATCGTTACTCGGCGAAACGTGGTCTGCCAATCAATAATCTGCGTAAAAATTGTCGGCAAATCATTAAATATTGTAATAGCATTACAGATTGTCTTTCCACCTTAAAAGGAGCTTCCACTCTATATCATTAATTCATTAGCCTTACCTAATTCGAATACTTTATATTATGTGAGCTAACGCTAAATTGGAGTTAAAGTTAAAGCTATAATTTATAGTTCACGCTTCATTCAGTTTATCTTCAAATTTGCTTTTAACTGAATTAATTTTCACTTACTTAACAAACTGCTTTGCATAAAGTAATTATTGTTAAATGAACATGAAAAGTTTTAAGCAAGTGCCTTGACATGTTGCTTCTTGAGAACTTAAGCGTTTACTTACAAACTTTTCTGAACTTGTGCGATTATACACAAGGGTGTTCACAGAGTAACTAATTATAAAACTGAAATCTGTACTTAGAGAGGTTTAACTTAAACGAAATTTAGTCTTAGTTTTTTTTTAATTAATCAACATTCAACAATAATATTCATATTACTGATTATCTTTTACTATTTCACAGAGTCGCGGATTTTTTTTTGAGGGTACCTATATCACATTTTGTCCGCATGCGTACCTACCTACTACCAAGTCCGTCGCGTCCGCAGACTTGTAATGCTGACAAATCGGCCGTGGTTTGTGCCGTGATGATTCATGTGTATTGGCGGCGTGCCAGACACTCCCCTTGGCCAACGTTGGCCGAGACTGATCGGCCAATGTAGTAATTTGTGTGGCGATTGCTTGACCAAATGTTGGGCGAACATTA
The DNA here is from genome assembly GCA_037349165.1 of Choristoneura rosaceana. NCBI lineage: Eukaryota > Metazoa > Arthropoda > Insecta > Lepidoptera > Tortricidae > Choristoneura > Choristoneura rosaceana. The sequence continues at coordinate 11,648,911 of JAZBNJ010000019.1, forward strand.
GTCACGACAAACGTGTGTCTTAACACGTTACATGTCTGGATGTTGGTGTTGTGATGTATGAATGGGGATTGGCAACAGAACTAAGTGGCACTAAGGTTACTGCTATATACAAATACAGGACAAATCTAGAATATGATCAGGGCCATCCCTAAATAAGTCTCAAGTCAGTTAATTTGAAGCTAGCGTTTCATTTAAGCGGTATTTTGTGAGAATAGTTCTATTTCGATCACGTCTTTGAAATCGCCTTGTACGGTATAAATAAGAGTAATGAAAGATACACTTTCTGCTATTTCCTTTTGTTTCTTTGTTTCCTTCTTGCAACAATTAGTAGCTAGACGGGATTCCATAAAATTTGGCACACGGATAGTTAGACCTGTGGCGGCATTGGCCTTATTTTGTGTAGTAGTTTTCATATTTCTTTCTATCACACTGTATAAGCCGAGGGTAGAAAGAGATGGTGAATGCGATTGCGAACATCAGCGCGTTTTACTATACGCCCTCTGGATTAACTCAGATGCGAGCGCGCGAGACCAATCATTTTAAGAACTCGGGATACTTTTTGTCCCGGAAAATTTGATAGTTACCACGGGATAAAGATAAACAAATTCTTTGCAGACGAAGTGTAGTGTAGAAATACAGTTATAGGAACTAACAACTAAATCACTAAAATGCCTAGGAAATGTACAAGTAGGTACTAGCTATTACCTTGTCTTTATAATTGGAACAAGCACCAAATATATTTATAATGCTAATAGAACCACATTTCATGGAATAAATCATATCATATCCAGTCTTCTTGGCTGCAAAGCATCTCTAAACAGCTATGTATTTGGCTGCCTGCCCTCTAGTGGGCGTGATAGAATATTACCCAGCTTAGGCAAATTATTATTTCAGCTGTAGGTACATATCGTAATAAAAGCCTCTGAAATTATAATGACGCAAAATAATTACGCATAATTTGTTCGAATCAACCATTTACAAAGCCCAGAAATTAAATTTTTAAGTAATTTAAAGATCACATTGAAGGGTCGAGTTTCATTAAATTTGATTCCCGAAACCTGGTCAGGGCGAGGGTACAAATTGATTTTGTCTTAACTCGATTCTAAGACGCTTTTAAATAATTTCATTTGAAGGATGCTGAAAAAACCTAGCAAGTGTTTGGAATGCATTACATTTTATCTATAGTTGTTTTTCTATCTACTATCTCGACTATCTTTACTTGTTTTATCCTTTTAAGTCCCCGTGTACTTCACAAAGTACGAATCAATTGTAAGAATAACTGCCGAATGTACTTGGTGGAATACAAAATTTTTTTTTAAATGAAATATGAACTTTAAATTGATGTAACTAATGTCCAAAATCACAAACCAAATTAGATTTGTTTGTTTGTTATGCTTTCACGCTTAAAGTATTAAAACGATTGCCAAGAAATATTACATACGGCATATTAGAAGACTAGGATAAATAAAGATATACTTTTTATCTAAACAAAATGAATTGTTCCTGAAGGCTAAACGAAATCTTCGCAGACAAAGTCGCGGGCAAAAGCTTACCAATAATGGGCATTTTTCATTTCTGTGCACACAGTTAGTACTTCCATGGATGTTAATACCGTGGATTTAATTACCTTTTTATTAAATTCGAAAAGGTGTAAGATAAAAAAAATCATACCGACTCAACATTTATAAACAATGACGTATGATTGGTTTTTTGGAGTATTTTTGTATTGTTTTATTTTAACTCCAAATTTGTTACTTTTACGGGTATCCCGTGAAAAAAATTTTTTTTCTGAATTTTCTGTGCATCCATGTCTCAGTTTGTATTTTCGATATGGTTTCACGTGATACCCGTGAAAGTAACAAATTTGGAGTTGAAATAACAAATACAAAAAGACTCCAAAAATCCAATCCTAATTTGATTGCTTAGTAGCGACATCTCTTGTCCGGGTGAGCGGTAATATCGCTAGTGCCGCTGCTTAAGTAGCGTAGTAGAAAAAAGCAACCTGAGATATGTGCGCATAGGAAAAATGTCTAGATTCCTGTCCAGCGGTGCTTTAGGGATAGGCACGCAGCACGGATTGCTGAGGATCTGGGTTCGATTCTCAGCGCTGGTCTCTTTTTCTGGTTTTTCTGTGCATCCATGTCTCAGTTTGTATTTTCGATAATTTAAGACTAACGGTTTATTTAAATTAAAAAAAGTTATTGCATCCATGGTAATGACATCCATGAAAATGACTGTGGACACAAAAATGAGAAAAAATATTGTTCTCTCTTCTATTTATGTTTTTACTGTTTTTGCTGTGATGTAGTGTGTTTTTGTTGTCAATAAATATTGTGAGTTTGACTTTGAGTTTGAAATACCCTGATTTGATTAAGAGTATTGATAGAGACTATTTACGTACCTATAGGTACATACTTACTTTACTATAACTGGTGTACTGGCAAAGTTCAAGGACTTCAAAGGTAAGCAGGGTTAAATTACAAAAAGTAATAAAAAGATAAACACCTCGTTTAATTTTGAGAGGAACTTGCAAAGTAATAAGGAAAAATCTGGGCCTGCCTCAGGCAGACGGTGCGTAGCAATACGAATTCCAAGAAACGAGCAGTATTAATTAAGCTCTACGATTTATTTTTTACAGGTAGAATAAGTGCTTGAAGAAATTAGTGTAAAGAAAAGGAGCGAGATAGAAGTATTTACAGACAAGAATGAAGTATATCTCGTTTCGTCAGCTTTAGTGCTGGCGGCTCTAATATGAATCCCATCAAACCAGCGATCAGCATCAAACATAATAAATGTGAAAATGGGGGCCCAGTTGTAGAACCAGTTACGAATATTCTTAATTTTGATAAGGAATGTATTGGAAGCTTAACTGGAGATCCTTTATGGGATAAGTTTGCTTTGTACATCGATCCCTCAATGTAAACTGTTATTTTAAAGTGTTTTATCGAGTTCAAGGATATCTTTTTTACACTTTAGTACCTCGTCACTGTCCCATCATATTTGTACTTTTGTACCTATCGACGCTTGAAAGGAGAAATTGACTAAGCGACATTTTTTTAAGGTACTGAGTTATATACATGTTTGAAATCAGTAAATTTTACTGAATCAAAATATGTATTTATCTCACTATCCTAAAAAAAATGTCGCTTAGTCAATTTTTCCTTTCAAGCGTTGCTATAAATTTGTCAGAAGCCAAGGGCTACAAAAGATCAAACACGAAGTGACAGCGACAAAGTTCTAAGGTTCAGAGATATCTTTGACCTCGATTGTACAATAAAGAATTAAACGTATAATATAAACCAATAATCGTGGTTGTCGATTTCGCCGGCAAAAGAACTGAGATCTATATAAATTAGTGGGTGTAAGATTTACTCGTAAATACCTAATCCTAAATTTATTTTTATAAACGTATACAAAACATCCATAATCCATACTACAGCTACACTACAGCTAGTAATATTATAAATACGAAAATGTGTGTGTTGGTATGTTTGTGTGTCTGTGTGTTTGTCCGTTTTTCGCGCCGTAACGGAGCGACGGACCGAAGTGATTTTTGGGATAGAGATAGTTTATGAGCTCGAGAGTGACATAGGCTACTTTTTATCCCGGATAAATGCACAGTTCCCGAGGGATCAGCGAATACCACGCGGGCGGAGCCGCGGGCAAAAGCTAGAATTAATAATATTTTATATCTACCACCGTAGCATAATGAGAGGTCTTAAATTCGATTACCTGTCGTTTTTAGACCACGAAGCGTGTCCAGGTGCACAATGCACAATGATTTACGGTGAAGGAAAACGTTGCGAGGAAACTTGCACAAACCTGCGGAGAGATTCAAAGGCGTGTGCGATGTTTTCAATCTGCACTAGGCCCGCGTGGGAGCTATGGCCTAACTAAGCCCTCTCTAATTCTGAGAGGAGGCCTTCTGATGTCAGATGTCTGTCTGTCTATCAATAACTATCTAAAATAATCCCATACCCCACTGCGTACGTTTTGCTTAAGGTGGGGAATCTGTTAACATACTGTAACAACTGTTTGTAACCCTCTGTTTCACCATTCATTGGTTATATTTATCTGACGGATAAATGTGATTGCCGTCTCTGTTTGTTTTGTTCGAATAGACGGAGAAGGCATCACATTTATCCGTCTGATAAAATTAATCAATGGATGGTGAAACAGCCCCTAAATATAATAAAACACCTTACTTCAATTTTAAAAACAAAAACTAAATCACTAACTTATCTGAACCGTACACTTTCGTTGGCTTACAGCAAGAAGTCACTCCCACACGAAGGGTTCAGTACTATTATCTATACAACATTAGACATTAGCAAAAAACCTTAAATGTTTTTTTAATTTTAATTTAATTATTTATGATTGTTTTTTTTGGAATCTTTTTGTATTTTTTATTTCAATTCCAAATTTTTACTTTTACGGTCATCCCGTGAAACCTAAATTGAAAATACAAACCGAAACATAGATGCACAGAAAAACCAGAAAAATAAGACCAACACTGGGAATCGAACCCAGGTCCTCGGCATTCCGTGCCGCGTGCTATACCGCTACACCACTGCTGGTCAACGGCACAAACACGAATTTTCCCTATGCATCACATATCTCAGCTTGTTTAACTTTACTTTGTAACTTAAGCAGTTACCTAGCGCCATCTATATTGTTTTAACTCTCAACGAGAAGCCTTCAATATCTCCTTCGGAACTAACCGTTCACCCGGACAAGAGATGTCGCTACTAAGCAATCAAATTATGATTGGTTTTTTTGGAATCTTTTTGTATTTTTTATTTCAATTCCAAATTTTTACTTTTACGGTTATCCCGTGAAACCTAAATTGAAAATACAAACCGAAACATAGATGCACAGAAAAACCAGAAAAATAAGACCAACACTGGGAATCGAACTCAGGTCCTCGGCATTCCGTGCCGCGTGCTATACCGCTACACCACTGCTGGTCAACGGCACAAACACGAATTTTCCCTATGCATCACATATCTCAGCTTGTTTATACTTTACTTTGTAACTTAAGCAGTTACCTAGCGCCATCTATATTGTTTTAACTCTCAACGAGAAGCCTTCAATATAGATGGCGCTAGGTAACTGCTTAAGTTACAAAGTAAAGTATAAACAAGCTGAGATATGTGATGCATAGGGAAAATTCGTGTTTGTGCCGTTGACCAGCAGTGGTGTAGCGGTATAGCACGCGGCACGGAATGCCGAGGACCTGGGTTCGATTCCCAGTGTTGGTCTTATTTTTCTGGTTTTTCTGTGCATCTATGTTTCGGTTTGTATTTTCAATTTAATTATTTATTTTTGTGCCCAACAGTGGGAAGTATATAGACTGGGATGATGATGGTATTTACTTTCAAAGTGATTATACTCGTACAACTAAATTTTCTGTGAATATTTCAAACGTCTACCGGTTCCCATTATAATATCAAGCGAAAAAGGTCAAAAAAATTGTTGTATCGGGGGCCACCCTTAAATATTTATTTTATTCTGTTTGTAGTTTTTGGTGTTATAGCGGCCACAGTAATACATAATCTGGGAAAATTTCAAGTGTCTAACTATTACAATTCAAGAGATAGAGCCCTGTGACAGACGGACGGATAGACAGACAGCGGAGTCGCAGTAATAGGGTTCCGTTGGCATCCTAAAAAGACAAAAAATTGAGAAAAACAGCCACGCAGTTTTGATCGACGAAATCACCTTTTACAGGGCAACTAAGAAAAGGTTGATAAAAATCAAACAAAATTATAACAAAACACTTAAGTAACAATTTCGTTTTTAAAAGCTCGAAAAAGCAATTGAAAAAGATCAAACTAAGGTATATGTTTCAGTTTCATAATTGAAACCAAAAAAAATCTGTTTAGCTATCCTACAAATGAGAAACAAAGTAACGAATAAATAATGTGGACAAACCTTTTACAAAAAAATATTCCATTTGTATTTGAACAGGTATTTTATTTTGCGTCTGTGTCTGAGCACTGGTCTAGTTTTGGACCGTAATCAGTGGAGTACAGTGAGAAGAGAGAACTTCAGCTGTTGGTGTAAAGTTTCAAAGAAAGCAGAGCTGTTGTAAAGTTGTGATATCAGTGCTGGAAGTTTTCATAGCGGTTTCTGATTAACTTGGCAAATTGGCGCTCTCGGAAATAATCTTACGTACATATTACATAAGTTTGTTGAAATTATAGGTATAATCTAAGTTTATTGGATTTATTACTTCTTGTTGATTACAAGTAAACGTTAACTTGAAACTGTATTCTCTAATGCGCGAGAGCACATCGCATTAATGCGCATCGTAAAGGCGTGCATCTGTTTCTACCCTCATCTTACCTACCATTTGACAGGATGAAACAGTGGATGCGATTTTAATTCCTAGTGCATCAGACAAAATAATCTCGGGCTATTGCTATTTGTTTCTCTCTCTCTCAATTACATTACGACTAGTCTGTTACCCGCGACTCCGTCCGCGTGTAAGTCGATTATCACTATCTCGCGTGAACTCTGCAATTTTACGGGATAAAACTATCCTATTTCCTTCCTTGGAACTCAAACTATCTGAATACGGAATTTCATCTAAATCAGTTTAGCAGTTTAGATGTGAGGAAGTAACAAACAGAATTACAATCTGTCGCATTTATTATATTAGTGGGACAATCAGAACAGAAAAAGTCTGATAAAGTAGGGGGTATAAATGATTGACATTAATTCTGATAGAAGGGTAAAGGGCTGTTTCACCACCCATCGATTAATTTTATTTGACGGATAAACTTAATTAATGAATGTGAAACAGGGGGTAAATATGTAGTTTTTAAATTAACCACTGCAGCGACTTCTGCGTTAAGATAAACTTCTTAGCGTTAAGATAAAAAGCGGCAGTAAATCAGTGGTCGTACAGTCTAAGCTCTGACGTTCGTGATCGTATTCACCGTCACTTTCTATCCTCATCTTATACACAGTATATAAATACAAGCAGTATGGAAGCTAAGCATCATTTCAAAGATAAATGCCTACGCTCCGAACGAGCGTTAGGGTTGTCAACTTATTTTTTGTAAAATTAAAAAAATATATATAGTTCGCGCTGTACCTCAGCTTATTAGACCTTATGTTACAAGTTTTGTTTAATTGTAATTGTATGTATATATGTATGTATATTGTATATTTGGGTCAAATCTTGCAAGTTCAATTTGTCTCACTTCCCGATGTGCAATTTAATTGATTTTTTGCATCCTTATGTATGTTCGGTGACAATACTATATTATTATGTTACCATCGAGCTGATCTGATGATGGAGCCGGAAAGTATCCATAGGTAAACCGATTTTGATAAAACATGTCTAAGAACCATCGATAGAAAACCTGCTATCAAATAAAAAAAACCACATTCAAATCGGTCCACCCGTTTAAGAGCTACGGTACCACAAACAGACACACAGACACACATAGCGGTCAAACTTATAACACCCCTCTTTTTGCGTCGGGGGTTAATAATTTAAACTATCATTAATATAACCTAACCAACAAAAAGTTGGAAAACCCCCGACTTTGTCACTTTAAAGTTCATATCTCAAAAACGGCTGAACCGATTTTGATAAAACATGTCTAAAAACCATCGCTAAACAACCTGCTATCAAATAAAAACAACCGCATTCAAATCGGTCTACCCGTTTAAGAGCTACGGTGCCGCAGACAGATACACAGACACACATAGCGGTCAAACTTATAACACCCCTCTTTTTGCGTCGGGGGTTAAAAATCACTTACATCATAAAAACTCTTAGGTACTTAACGAATAAACCCTGAGTCGTCTTTTAAACAATTAACACAATTTATATACTTTAAATCACGGGCAATACCTACCTATCACCAAAATTACCAAACGTTTTATTTAAAAAATTTTATAACAAAAAATTGAACCGACTACAAAAAAACATGAAAATAATTTTCTACCAGTCTGAAGAGGGAACTATGGCCCAAGCCCTCTCATTCTGAGTGGAGGCCTGTGCCCAGCAGTGGGGCGTATATAGGCGTATATAGACGTAGTTTCGTCCCAGCCTATATACGTCCCACTGCTGGGCACAGGCCTCCACTCAGAATGAGAGGGCTTGGGCCATAGTTCCCTCTTCAGACTGGTAGAAAATTATTTTCATGTTTTTTTGTAGTCGGTTCAATTTTTTGTTATAAATTTTTTTTTTCACGCTTTTTAGTGTTAATAATCTAAAATACAATAGCTTAATGTCAACTGCTTGACACCTTTTACGAAAGATTGCTTTTTCTGATGCAGAGACGTTCATTATTGAGGAGTCCTGGTGCTTCACCCATTCCATTTTGCCATATGCATTACGACAGCATAAATTGCTTATCAACTGTGTTAAAGTAATTGAAATTCAACCCGTGAAGTACTTGTTACTGAGTAGTAGCTCCGTTGGTCAAATGTGGTCTTCATCATCAGTTCCACTTCACCAAATTATGATTTTCAAGAGCAAATGCACGAGTTACTGCAAAATATATCCAAATTACCACAGGTGTCCCATTTGAAGAGTTCCCTCGATTTCCTTAGGATCCAATTATCAGATCCTGATTTGGTGCTTATGGGACCTAATTGAAAGCATTCCTAGACGATCGCAAAAAAATAATTTCAAATCGGTTCACAAACGACGGAGTTCTGAGGTAACAAACATAAAAAAAAATAAAAAAAAAATAAAAAAACATACAACCGAATTGATAACCTCCTCCTTTTTTTGAAGTCGGTTAAAAAGAAAAAGCATTTTATTAAGTAGGTACTTAATAGTAAAATAAATCATTTTTACCTTTCAACATCAGCGGGCAGTCTAAAAAATGAAGGTCCTGGTTTAGTATAAGCTGGTGTTTAAGCAGCTATACACTGCACAATATTTTCCAGGCATACTTAGTTATTTATTTTTCTGTATCGCGGAATCGCGGATAGTCGCGCTCAAGCGCACGCAATTTAACAACGCAACGCGGGCACTGCTCGTCTCGACGCGTCACTCGCGACTGCAGTACCGCGCGGATCCCTCTGGGGCCCTGTCGGGTGCGCGTCTGTGTGAGTGCGTTCGTTTCGATGGATTTGTTCGAAGGTTCCCTACTGCTTCTATTTATATTCTGTGTCTTATATCATATGACAGAACGAAGCAGTAAAATATTGTGATTCTAAGTGTGTTTAGTGTATAAGGCCTCAGATTTCGCTAACTCTACTGAGTAGAACAGGCGTTTTCAACCTTTTGGTTTTAAAGTCACACTATTCGTTCATCAAAGTTTCCCGGCACACCAGTAAAAAATAGCAAAGTACGAGTCGGACTGGCGCGTAGAGTACCTAAAGGGTTCCGTACTGTATACCCATAATATGTATATCCATTCTAATATTATAAATGCGAAAGTGTGTTTGTATGTTTGTGTGTTTGTCCGTCTTTCACGCCGTAACGGAACGACGGATCGACGTGAGTTTTGACATAGAGATAGTTGATGGGCCCGAGAGTGACATTGGCTACTTTTTATCCCGGATCAATGCACAGTTCCCGAGGTAACAGCGCGCGATAACCGAATACCACGCGGGCGGAGTCGCGGGAAAAAGCTAGTATTATATTATTTTTTTTGCGGAATTTTTGTATGTGATTAAAAATATTTCCATAAATAGATTGATTAATGTTCTAAGTTTATAAATTTTTTTGAGGTTTTTTTATTTTCATCCCTCCTGTTCGGAAAGTTTAATTTTCATGGGTAGATAGCCGGGTGGAAAATTGCGTTTTCTCCTCTAGGGTGGAAAGTATTTTTTTTTCACGTTTCGGCATGGCCATCTAGATGCACGTCGTGACCGACTCGATTTTTTTTATAGTCAGCCATGGCAAGTGGCCAGTCGAAAAGGTACCGTTGGAGTTTGGATAGGTATAAGTAAATTCAGTTTATTATTATTCTCGTTTTTTTGTAGTATTTTAGTTTCCTCACAGTCGAAATGAAAAGTAGAGTGTCTAACTCGGGTGAAATAACCCATTTCCCCTCGAACTATTGGCGCTCTCACTTCGTTCGAGCGCCAGAAATATCTCGGGTGAAATGGGTCACTTTCCACCCTTGGTTATCAATCTACTATTGTGATTGAAAATCTTTCTAGAAATACATCGATTAATGTGTACCTACCTACCGCGTCAAAGACGCGATTTTTCAGATTAATTTCCTCAATATGAAATCAAGTATCTACTTAGAAGAGGGCCGTACTCAGAATGATTTTTTTATTAAACAAAAAGGTGAGAGGTCGTTTGACGTTCAAAGTCCTAATGCGTCCCGCTACGAGTTACAACAGTTTACACGTCACTGGGCGCAATGGTTCACTGAGCTTTGTTGTCGGGCCGGCTGCTATACAAAGTTATTAGCTTTAAAATTTGATATAGTACCTATAAATTTAACGTTTTAAACTTGTACAGAAGAAGACGATTTCGTCATGTGGTAAATCAAATTATCAGCTCGCATCCACTGTTGAGTAAAGGCAGGTTGGTGAATTAAATTACATCGTTGAGTTTTTTTGCCAGATTCTTCTCAGCAGAGGTCTTTCCGAACCGGTGGTAGTTTTTATTTGACATTCATAAGTGCTTGTTATAGCCTAAATTGAATAAAGATATTTTAACTTTGACTTTTATATAAATTTACTTTTGCCTGAAGTTTGTTTTAAGAAATATGACATTTAACTGACAATACGAAACTGACTTGTACCGTATCATGGGGATTGTGCTAAGGCTGTCATATCGATGATTTTGTAGAGAGGAGAAATCGGTATAACATCTGAAGCAAAACGTCGATATCAATTAATTACAAAAAAATAGTGAGATCTATATAAAAATTGCAAATATATTGATTTTTTACGGTCTTGGTAGTTAGTATTTTATTTTACTCTTCTCACTTTTATACTAATTTTACGACTTATAAAATGTCTTTCTTAGTTCTTTATAGGATTTGTACACATATTTCAAACACTTTGAGCATCTTTCTTCGCACTAGCCTCGTATGCCTATTGAAAAGAATTTCAAGAAAGGCATTTAAATATATACTTCATTCTTTCTAGCAAATAGGATTACACTGTCAAATTGTCGATGTTCCAGATCGAGAAAATCTATACTCAGCGGCACGAAATTTGACCCCACACTACATACTACCTAATTTACCTACGAGTATTTACCTATTACTGCATATATTTCAGGGCCAGGTTTTTTTGTCGTTCAATATATTTTGTCACGCTGCACAAAGCGAAATTTTAATGAGTAAAAGTTGATATGATAATGAAGCCAAGCGGTACTGGAATTATAAAACAAAACCACAAAACAAACAAAGCCATGTTAGAGCTTATTTAAATGTTTTATGGTGTACTTTTACTTGGCAGATACTGGAACGTATTCTTTATTTTAATAAATATAATAATATGTAATGTCTCAAAATATTTATATTTGCAACCAGGACTTATAATAAGTACATATTTGTAAAACAAACACAGGTTTTTGCGTGACACTTTTTCATTAGAATACTTATTACATAAATACATTTAATATTAATTATAATAGTTTAATCAACATTTTTTTTTGTATGTAGCAAACTTAATTTTATTGAAGGGATTCCATTTATAGGTATGATTTTTTCTTTCAAAACCACCCTTTGGATGATGTGGATAATATAAATTGTCTTAAAATTATTTGTTGATGACATTTGTGTGAGTCACCGGGTTCCAGTTAGCTCAAGAACTTATACACTTTGACATAATGAGGTTATATTCGTCCCTTTGAGGCTTAGGAGCAAAAGGTGGATCTGAAGTTGTCAGAGAACAGATCATAATATAACCATTTTGTTTATCCTTACAATAATTAAACAGCGAAATTGAAAATTGAACAAAAATGTTCACCAACTATTTGGCCCGATTGAAAAAAATAATGCAAAATAATAACTAGGGTAAGCTGTCACCTATCAATAGGTATTAAGCTCTTTGTCTTTTCGTGTCCCCTAAAATTGGAAGCGATCCCTTTAAAGGTAAAATTACCTTTGAGGGTTCTTTTGTGTTCGCTTCTTAGCTTTCACTTGATTAAGCATTTAAAATTTGTAAAAATGTACGTACAAACATTATAATAATTAATTAATTATTTACGTATCTACCATATAACATAAGGTTGGGTTACCTAATTTGGCCCTGGAAGGTAACTTTAGCGATTGGGATTAACTCGGTCCAGGTTTTATTCATCATCATCATCCCAGTCTATAACGCCCCACTGCTGGGCACAGGCCTCCTCGCAGAATGAGAGGGCCTTATTCGATCCATCCATTCCATCCCAGCCTATATACGTCCCACTGCTGGGCACAGGCCTCCTCTCAGAACAAAAGGGCTGAGAGAGAGAGAGAGAGAAATTAGAGGGCTTTATTATTGCATATAAATTATGGCACTTTGGCATATGGTTGTTTTTACCTAACCGCCCATGTTTCTTTTTATTAGACCCTTTTATTTGCGGTTTTTAAATGGACCAATGTACTTCTCTATTGGATCAAAGTACTCTACATTATGGTAATCTTCAACCAAGGAAGAGTAAAAAAGGTAATTTTTTTTAAATATTCATTTCGTCAGTGATTTGTCATTCATAAACTCATGAACTTTAAATTGCATATTGTCTCTAATTTAATCACTGAATGTTATGGTATGACTTCCGTTTCATTGTTACATTTTGATAAACGTGAAGTTAACACTAGCTCATCCGTTCTTTCGTATTAAATTCCATTTCAACCCTCGTCTAAATACTGGCCGTCAAAACACCTGACACAAATCAAACAATTAAAAGGAGTACAAATTTTAAAATTCAAACATCTGGAATCAGGAAAAGAGGGAGCCCGAGCCGAGGCATTTCAGTTCAGTGTTCGCCCAACGGTCGTGGGGTGAGGTTACGTCGTTCGGAGCTCCCTCGCGAAGTTCGGTCACGAAAATAGTACATCGTGCTCATAATAATAAAGTACACCGTTTTCAGTGCGACAGTGTGTCGTTTTTTAGTGAATAAGTGGATCTAAGAACGAATAGTTCAAACCGTGACTGGGATTTTGCAAATTTGGTGAGTGTGCCCTTTTTTAATTGGAGTGTTTTGATGAGTCAGGAGTTTTCGGGGTTTTTATTTACTGAGGGTTGATTCGGTAATTATTGGCGTTTCGTACTATAGGAAGGTATTGTTAGATAACATCAAAGCGGAATCGAATTAATTACGTTTGGGTTTAATTATCACGATTTCTAAGGGGATAAATCGTGATTGGAATTTTGGGAATGATGTTATTTATTTAAAATATTATGTCTTATTAAAATATGTCTTATTGAAACATTTATACTCGTTTATGTTGGAAAATGAGCTTAAAGCACAACAATTTACTAACATAACTACTTTTTCGTCTTCAATAAATTGCAGCTCTATCTCTACTATCTTTGCAAGCAATAGAAAGAGCCGGTTGTATATTTATACTTACTATTGTTACTTTTATACTTATACTATCTACTGGATAGGTATGTACACCAACGTATTTTCATAAAATTCAACATTTAGACGATTAATAATTGTGCATTTTAAACAATTTATGAAAATTAAAAAAATTGCACAAGCATCGCTAATATTAAATTATAAGTTTTTTTGTGAACTTATTACCGTGAAAACTTGTGATTTTATTCCAGTGTTCCAGTAAGATTTGATTATCAAATTTGACAATTTAAAAAAAAAATTGTGAAATTAAAACAATCTGTACTTAATCTTTCACAATGTTCACTCATAATTAATTCAACATCCGGGACTTCATCACGTCAAGATGATATACTGCGATTTGCAGTAGCAATGTGGTCGATGGAACTCGGTATTTTTAGCAACATATCGTCGTGATCCTGAGTGTGGTATTAATTACTACGCTATACTAAATTAAAATTAATCTAGAATTTCAATTTTTTTTACTTTAACTTAAAATTTTATCTAATTTAAAAATTTTAACTCATGGATCTATCGATCACTAACACATCTCTATTCATGAATTTTCGGTACTGATTTAAATCGTATGCAATATTACCTATTTATTTTTAAATACATAATATTATAACATTTATTTTCGAAATTAAAAATAGTCCTATACTTAACAAACTTACTTACATAAAATAAAAAACTTACATAAAATAAAAATAGAACCTAAAACTAAAACAAATTTCATAAAGATTACCCCTTAGGCAAGGTGTTTCCTCTTTGAATAGCTAGGCTAATTCTTTGTCCGAAGAAGCTGCTAGCTCTTTGGTCACCTGTGACGTCTACTAATCTTTTCGAAATTTCTTTAAAAAGTTTTAAAGCGCTTCAATATATACGCGGACCAATATATTTAATGAAGATAATTTTGAAGATTTGGTTCTTACAGCAGTCAAACGTCTTAAAAGCAAATCATTCGATAGAGATTCCTTTGTTTACATATTTACTAAAAATCTAAGAAAAATATGTTAATCTTTTAGTCTGGTAATATTTTATATGTTTGAAAAGGTTTTGAATTAATTATTTCCGAATCACTTAATTTCTCAATTAGGTACCAACTTTTGCCAATAAATATAATATAACCGTTTTGTTTTCTTATCATAGAATGCAGTAGATTAAGTAGGGTAGTTTAATATTGTGAAGGAAATAATTACTTTTTGATAGATGAAAATAATGGAAAACAGTACAATTATATATGAAATTCGGACAAACAATAGAGAACCTATTATTTCCGTTGATTATAGTTAGTGTAATACGTAGTGCCGTTTATTATCTTTAGGTATTTGATTATTAGGTACGTACGAAAATGGTTCAACCAATTCGAGTTTTATTTTCATTAATAGATATTTGAAGTAACTTTAATCTTCAAAGTAAATGTTGAAATTTTAAATCTGATTACACTTTCTTAACACAGTGTTAAAAAATGGGCGATGATGGCTCGCAATGGGAGCGGTGACCTTATCCGATTGTACGCAGAAGAACACAGGGAGCTATTTCCGCCTTAAGCATTCGTATAAGTATATCGGTGCCTGTATTGCCTAACGCGCGGGCTCTCGTGATCGCATTCCCTGTCTCTTTCTTCCATCATCCTTTTCCGCGTGACAGAAAGAACAATTGTGATTAACAGTGCGGTGCGATAGACAATAAGGCCTCGGGTTGGTGAGTTTAATACAGAATGGGACTAACTTAATGAAAGTAAAAGTCAAAATTGCCGAAGAAAGGGTCTTGATCGGAAAATTTAAGTAATTTAAATTCCTTTGTCTAATGTTCATGAAATATTGTCATGTTAATATGAATTATTCATATCGGCAGGGGTTTCAGCGCAGTTGAGTAACGAACGTCAAATTTCGACATGATCTATCACAGAGTAAACTAAGTTGTTGTGACACATTTACTGATCACCGTTTAAGTAAATGTTTTGATTCTGGAGACATGATGGAAATCAACCTCTCAGCTCAGTTAATGTACCTAATGGCAAGTTATTATTGTCCTTTAATGGAATGACCATTCCTGGAATATCAGATAAATTAAATTTATATGAAGACAGTTTGAGAGCACAGGAAGGACATAAGATAGTTTTTATATCCAAAAATTGCATAATTCTTACGGGACAGCGATGTCTAAACAAGGTAAAATATTGGCATTAGTGGCGAGGTACTGCTATATAGTAGATTGATAACCAAGGGTAGAAAGTGACCCATTTCACCCGAGATATTTCTGGCGCTCGAACGAAGTGAGAGCGCCAATAGTTCGAGGGGAAATGAGTTATTTCACCCGAGTTAGACACTCTACTTTTCATTTCGACTGTGAGGAAACTAAAATACTACAAAAAAACGAGAATAAAAATAAATTGAATTTTGCTTATACCTATCCAACCTCCAACGGTACCTTCGACTGGCCACTTGCCATGGCCGACAATAAAAAAAAAATCAAGTTGGTCACGACGTGCATCTAGATGGCCATGCCGAAACGTGAAAAAAAATAGAGGAGAAAACGAGATTTTTCACCCGGCTATCTACCCATGAAAATTAAACTTTCCGAACAGGAGAGATGAAAAGTAAATTTTCAGCGGGTTGCCTAAATTCTTAAGGCTGTGTACACTTATTCCGAGTTGTTGATTTGAAGAGTATGTCATACTTAAGTCACGCTTGTTCCACTCTCCGGGTTGCTCAATGAAAATGTTAACCCCACGCTACTGATACGTATCTATATTTATAAGACATATATTATAGATATTTTTAAAACAGTAGCGTGCCATAAGGAGAATTGCGGTGCACTAAACAATGAAAGCTAAAAGTTATCTAATCGCGCGATTTCGTCAGTGAGTCAGTCAACACAAAAAATTTGGAGTTGAAATAAAAGATACAAAAAAAAAAGACTCCAAATCGTAATCTTGATTTGATTGCTTAATAGCGACATCTCTTGTCCCTGGTGAACGGAGAGTTTCGATAGGAGTGAAAAATGTTTCTCGTTGAGAACGTAGATCATAGATGGCGTTAGTGTCGCTGCTAAAGTGACTAATAAGAATCCAAGTTGAAATATGGGTGCATAGGAAAAATTCGTGTCTAGTCTCCTGTCCAGTGGTGGTGTAGGGGAATAGCACGCAGCACGGAATGCTGAGGACCTGGGTTCGATTCCCAGCGCTGGTCTATTTTTTCTGGTTTTTCTGTGCATTCATGTTTCGGCTTGTGTTTTCGTGTGAAATTTATATAAACTTTCACGGGATGACCGTAAAAGAAACAAAAATTTGGAGTTGAAATAAAAGATACAAAAAAAAGACTCCAAATCGTAATCTTGACAAAAAATAGGTTTAAGTGTTTCGTTTTTTTTCATTTTATTTACATAGTAAAAAGTGATTTTGTCCCGGTTTTAGTATTGACGTACAATTTTCGTATCCAGTATCTATCGGTTTATTTTTTTATATTTAATGAATACTCGTATTTCAGAAAAAGAAGAAATCTACATACCTAGAAAGAAAAAACTGCCTAAAGCTACCCATAGACTATTAGTTATTCTGTGCACTAGCTAAAATCGGTCAACGTTTAGTTTAGGGGATGGGAATTTACGCAAGAATACGAAAAAAAAATTTTAAGTATACCGATTCCGATCGTGATAACTATGCTGTTATATTTGATTTTTGGTATGGTAGGTATAATATTTTGTACCTGACTAATGTATATTGTTATATCTTTCTGCTTAATTTTACAGGTAGGTACGTGGAATTAAACAAAGTTTTACTTTACTATTAAAGGTAGATTGTACCGACCAAGTTCCTTAACTTTACTTCAGGGCCCAACAAACTAAAACATAGTAAGAAGACGCGTATATCACGGACTAACTAGAACAAAATGTAAGTAGAAGATCTAGAATTCAGTATTTACGCACACAACGAAACTTAAATTATACTGTGTACATATTCCATCAGAATTCGGTGCGGTTCAGGTTTTTAAAAATGACGTAGTATCCTTTTATAAATAATGAGGATTTTTATCAATGTATTTTGTTATTTTCTAAACTTTACGAAAAGTTAATTATCATATTAAAATTTGTCTTATGTTAACGACGAATTTGTAAAACAAGTCACTGTAATGAAAGATGTAACGTGAAAACCATCGATGAAAATGGAAATAATCTACCAAAACTTAGCAAAGTAACATATTTATTTTATGACTTAATACTGCCTATCTTACCTCATGTAAAGTGCAGATGAGGCCAAAGGTGGTACTTCTAAATCCTTACTCTATTACTTTATCCTAGAAAACCGCGAACCTATTGTTCGTTAACCCGCCTTCTGGGTTTAATCAAAGCTGTGCCCCGAGAAAATGTATTCCCTGTTCATACAGATTATTACCAAATTATTCTATGTATCTGGTTTTCGTATAAATATTTTATGAAGCTCAGATAGGTTTGCCCGCCGTAAGCAGCGTAAGCTCAAAGTTTACCTTCTCGTGTATTCCGTTTAGCTTGCCACGGAGCTTACCCGTGAAAAATTATAATAAGCTTTTGTGCCTTTTTATTTTTAGCTCATTAAATACTCTGAATAATGCGTTCACATGAATTATAAGGCAGCTCGTGTGATTTACTACTATGCAATTAAATGTTTCCTTTGTACTAACAATTAACAGTTCAAAAGTTAGCAGCTAGCTCCCAATAATGTCTAAGATGACATTTTTATTAACAAGGAAACCACAAATAATATCTCACACTGACAAGAAAGCTAGGCGCCAAAAACTTAGGCATATATATCTATCTTTTTTATCGGATATTATAAAATATATTTAATTTAATTATCTCTTGTCCTTACAACAAGCGTATATGACGCAGTATAAATTCAGAAGCAGTATTAAATTATGAAAATCTTCACGCTTTATCATCGGGTCAACGGTCGAAGCGGGGTCAGGGTTCGACACTGGGTTGAAACACCCATTCGTCTGGCTTTCTCGTTTCCACGGATTTTCGCTAACAAGGACCTTTTCTTTTATTAAAAAATGACTTTGGTCTTCAGCCACACGTTTTACATCGAAAAAACCATTTCACTTGATTCTGGCATTCTGATCCGAGTGCAAAGGGAAAATAATAATGAAAGTAAATTGGAAAAAATATAACCCTCCTTCGAACAGTCGCGTAAAAAGAACTGAATAGTAAAACATGGGTTATAGTACTTATATTCACTAAGAAATACTATTGATATGTACCTAATACGTACATTCGGTAGTTATAACAGTTGCTTCCAACATAATATCCAAGATATATCTAACTGTAATATTTCGGTTAATAAAAGCCTTTAAAAACCGATTTTTATCCGTATCTGGACAAACGCTTGTCGGAACATACAGCATACTTATCAAAAGGTTCTGCAATCGAGATAAAGTAAAAATAGTTACCTACAACGATCGCTAAGCTGCAGATACAATAGCAATACTTATAAAAGAAAATTGTAGCGGTTACGTCCTTGAATGTAAAAAGGATGGTTTTTGGCACTATCTTCGGAAACACACGAAAATACAATAATCTGTAAAGAAAATTAAAAGAAACTTAGTTGAACATAATTACCTATGTAATACATAAATTAGTAAAATTACCTTAACTTTTGCACACCTTTTCTTTTTCTTTCGTAACCGTGTCACATAGTTTAGTTTGTACTTTCTCCATATTATCTTAATGTTACCAATAAACGTTTCGTTTGTTTAGTTTTTCTTGCTTTTGTTCTTGGTAAAAGCAACTGATGAAATTTTTACGCAACTTTGTATTAATTCCAGGAATTAGTGTCGTTTTTGTTTTGTTAAAAGTTTAAACGGCTATAAAACTTTTCTTCCTTCCCCGGCAATGTGATATTATTAGTTACCCAGGTATAAAAAATAAATAAGCTCTCAGTTTTTGAGACTTATTCAAACTTCGATTATTTTTTTGGCTCAGCGTTTTACACGCATTTTATAGAATTTTATACTACTTAACTGATGGAAAATGAGTGCTTGTGCCTATACAGGTTAACATAAGGGACATGCAGGCTTTACACTCTACTAGTACGATTGTTTGTGCATCGTCGTTATTCTGAACATACTTACCTACAGTTGTTACAGTTGTTAGTTGGTATGATGTAGGTATATCATTAGAATAACGATAGAAACACAAAAGTACCTTGTCATAAATAATGTGCATTTTTTATTTATTTCTTTATCTTTCCTACAAAGTTTTCAGCTAAATAATCTGGGAACATGTCAGAACAAAGACCAACAAAAAAAAAATAGTGATGTTATTCAGAATCTGCAACTTTTTCTCTTGAAATACAAGAATAGTATTGGCTTACTAAGATTTATCTTTATTCCCTTTTTGTACCCAAATCAAGCGACTTATTTTGCTGACTGCTCCACTGTTACAGAAATGCAAGCAAAATACAACATTTTCCTTATCTGCCAAAGAAAAATTTATGCTATATGATTCTATTTTCACTCCCTGCGCCTTCGTTTTTGTAAACTATTTATTTGAAATTTGGTAAAGCTTCCGAATATTTTTTGATACTGGCCTACGCATATAAGTGTATTTAATGCACTATTTAAAAGGTGAACATCAACTTAAATTTTATAAGTGTGATTGGTGATAAATATTTGGACCCTTTCTACGTAACCAATTGGTTTCTTTGCATCAAAAGTAATATTTCGTCGACTTATTCCCAAATAGCGATATCATGAACAGACGTCTGTGTCACGTTGCGGATTCCATCGGTTTGAATGAGCTTCGAAGAACTCTCGAATCAAAGAGTTCGATCACAATACTCTTCGAACTTTGTAAGCGCCTCGTTCAAAATTCAGGGGCATTTTGAATGAATGTTCCGTAAAAATAGAATTTCCTTTCCTTCAAAATTGTTGGCAATTCAGTATCAGTTTTGAAATGATTTGCGTGGATTTGACACCGGCGGTCACGCGTGAAAATGGGTTGCTTTTGTTGGCATGTTATATTGTGCGAGAATGATTTCTATTTGAGTTTTATTGGATAAAATCAGTGTGCAGTAAGGTGTCAGCAAAATGTGGACACTCACAATAGTTCCATGGGTTTGAATAAATTTGAGCTTACTTTATTGGATTCGAACTTCTTCCCGAGATAGGCAAAAACTATTGATAGTTATTTCACGACACTGCTCGAAAATGTGGCCATAGATAACGGAAATCCAGTACACAAAACTGCCTATATAATGTAATTTAACAGCTGACTCATTTATGGCTCGCAAAATACGACAACAATGTAACACATTACGGTAATAGGTCGTATCTATGTTATGTATTTCATAGTACGTAAAATATTCTGGAATATTTGTACCTATTCTAAAACGTCGTAGGCATACTTTTTAAAATATTTCAGAATATTTTTCCCGGTGTGCTGAAATGATAATCGGACCAAAAAAAAGTAATCGTCTGCTGCTTGTGAAATTAAATTGACCAATGAGAATGCGTTATTTATGACTTTTATAAGGTGTTTTTTTTCCTAAACGCATAATATGCAAAAAATGGTTTAATTTAGTATGAAATAATGAATGATAATGAAATAATGAATGAATGAATGGTTTTTTTAGTATGAAAAAACGGCACAGCATTCACTTTTTAAGCCCACTACGCTCGGCATTGCACTGGCTGAACAGTTGAACAGCCTAGCTGCTCAGTGCGCGAGTATTCATCCTCGTCATGATCATCTTCAATTCCGTCTTGCTTGAAGGCACAACGCCAGAAGCGTGGAACAGGAGCGTGGTGGTGTTGTTCTTCAAGAAGGGTGATAACACCCTATTGAAGAACTACAGGCCCATCTCGCTGTTGAGCCATGTTTATAAGCTGTTTTCCAGGGTCATTGTAAACCGTCTCGAACGCAGGCTCGATGACTTCCAGCCACCCGAACAAGCCGGGTTCCGAAAAGGCTATAGTACCATGGACCATATACATACGCTGCGGCAGGTCATACAGAAGACCGAAGAGTATAACTTGCCGCTGTGTCTAGCGTTTGTGGACTACGAGAAAGCCTTTGATTCGGTCGAAACGTGGGCGGTGCTGGAGTCCCTCCAACGATGCCGTATTGACTATCGATATATAGAGGTGCTGAAGTGTTTGTACAAAAACGCCACTATGTCGGTCCGAGTACAGGAAGAGAGTTCGAAGGCGATTCCCTTGAAAAGAGGCGTAAGACAGGGAGTTGTCATATCTCCGAAACTGTTTACTGCCGCTTTGGAAGACGCCTTCAAGCTTCTGGAATGGAAAGGACTAGGCATCAATATCAACGGCGAATACATCACTCACCTTCGGTTTGCCGACGATATCGTGGTCATGGCAAATTCGATGGAGGAACTCAGCACGATGCTCGAAGGCCTCAATCGAGTCTCCCAACGGGTGGGCCTCAAAATGAACAGGGACAAGACAAAGGTCATGTCGAATGTCCATGTGCGGCCTACCCCTGTTTTGGTTGAGAATTCGGCTCTTGAAGTTGTTGACGCGTATGTATACCTAGGACAAACTGTCCAATTAGGTAAGTCCAACTTCGAGAAAGAGGTCAATCGTCGAATCCAACTCGGATGGGCAGCGTTTGGGAAACTCCGCTATGTCTTTTCGTCCAAAATTCCTCAGTGCCTTAAGACGAAAGTCTTTAACCAATGTGTGTTGCCAGTGATGACATATGGATCCGAGACGTGGTGCTTTACTGTAGGCCTTATGAATAGGCTCAGAGTTGCTCAGCGAGCTATGGAGAGAGCTATGCTTGGGGTTTCTCTACGGGATCGAATCAGAAATGAGGAGATACGTAGAAGAACAAGGGTCACCGACATAGCCAAGCGGATTAGCTCGTTGAAGTGGCAATGGGCGGGCCATATAGCACGGAGAGCAGATGGCCGTTGGGGCCGAAAAGTTCTCGAGTGGAGGCCACGGATCGGCAAGCGCAGCGTAGGACGTCCACCAACGAGATGGACGGATGACCTGGTTAAAGCCGCGGGTTCACGATGGATGCAGGCCGCTGCCAACCGAAGCAACTGGAGGTCTATGGGGGAGGCCTATGTCCAGCAGTGGACGTCATGCGGCTGAGATGATGATGATGATGATGATGATGATCATCTTGCTGCCGCAGCCAGCCTGCTCAGTGCGTGAGTATCCCTGTCATGTCAGACTTACTACAGACTGTACTGGCCACTAAGAAAGGACTCGTTTAAAAAATAATTAGGTATAAAAAATGTCACAAAAGAAAAACTGAAATCGGCTGGAACAGTGACACTCTTTGCCGGCCCGGATAATACTGACATGGAAATACCGACCCGATTATTCGTGTACACGCCCATACAAACTCGTGTTAAATTCACATAAAGTTTCTATGGGTGTGTACAAGAAAGATCGGGTCGATATTTCCATGTCGGTATTATCCGGGCTAGTAAAGAGTGTCACAAGGCGGGAGCAGCGCATTCCTTGGATTCTTATTGTTTGTTTTGTGATAAATGTTTTTTAGGGTTCCGTAGCCAAATTGGCAAACACTTATAGTTATTATCGGCTGGTGAAATATAAATATACGGCTTAAATAGATAAATATTATCATAGGTGTAACTGTGGTGAATTACTGACGTATAAGTATATCGGATGATTGACCGACAGTATTTTTTATTCGAATAGATGGCAAACAAGCAAGTGTGTCTCCTGATGGTAAGAGATCACCACCGCCCATAAACATCTGCAACACCAGGGGTATTGTAGATGCGTTGCCAACCTACAGCACAGGATAAGTAATAGTACTACCGTATACAGGCCTAAGATGGGATACTTCAAGTGCCAGTAATTTCACCGGCTGTCTTACTCTCTTCGATGAAACACAACAGTGTAAGCACTGCTGCTTCATGGCAGAATCAGCGAGCAAGATGGTGGTAGGAATCCGGACGGACCTTGCACATGGTTCTACCTCCTGCAAGTTTCCGAGGTTTTTGGTCACGGAGTGCGTCGCTGGTGACTGCGCGATGGCAACTACTGCGTCTCGGCACTCAGTCCGTTCGGCTCCTTAGTGCCGATGAAAAACTACGTACATTTTAGTCACGATTATTAATTTATTGATGTTGTACATGTGGATACATCTTAATCAGAGCATTTAGTGGTGTATGTGAAGTTGCCAATCCACTCTGGGCCCGCTTGGGCACTACGGCCCATGCCTTCTCATTCCGAGGGGCAGCCGGTGCAAAGCAGTGGGACGTATAAAGGCAGAGATGATGATAATGATGAACAGAGAGCGGAATTTTCATGGAATTTTTTGACCTGTCGTATTGACTTCTCACTTATCGACTCTACCTACTCAAATGATGTCGACATTACACTTTAAATTAGATTGTCGTAAACTTATCCATACTAGTATTATAAAAGCGAAAGTGTGTTTGTGTGTTTGTCTGTCTTTCACGCCGTAACGGAGCGACGGATCGACGTGATTTTTGCATATAGTTTATGAGCCCGAGAGTGATATAGGCTACTTTTTATCCCGGAAAAATTCACAGTTCACGAGGGAACAGCGCGCGATAACAGAATACCATGCCGACGGAGCTCGGGCAAAAGCTAATAGTCATGTTGTATGTAGCGCGTTTTTTTTCGCATACATGGATATTTGAATATTGTCTGTAAAAGAAGTAGTAGTAGAAATATGAAAAAAAAAACATCTATTTCTTTTATAGAGACATTAATGGAACATGATGATGGATGATGACCTAGGACCATGAGATTCGAAAGTTTATCAATCAACTCTTACTTATTTACCTAATACTCTTAATTATTTATTGTCTTTCATATACATGGTTATGTGAAAACTAAGCCAATTTAATAAATCAAAGTGTAATTTTTAACCGACTTCAAAAAAAGGAGGAGGTTATCAATTCGGTTGTGTTTTTTTTTTTTTTTTTTTTTTTTTTATGTTTGTTACCTCAGAATTCCGTCATTTATGAACCGATTTGAAATTTTTTTTTGCGTTCGTCTAGGAATGCTTTCAATTAGGTCCCATAAGCACCAAATCAGGATCTGATGATTAGATCCTAAGGAAATCGAGGGAACTCTTCAAATGTTGTAGGGACACCTATGGTAATTTTGATATATTTAGTAGTAACTCGTGCATTTGCTCTTGAAAATCATCATTTGGTAAAGTGGAACTGATGATGAAGACCACAGTTGACCATCGGAGTTACTACTCAATAACAAGTATTTCATGGGTTGAATTTCAATTGCTTTAACACAGTTGCTAAGCAATTTATGCTCCTCGGAACACATATGGTGAAATGGAATGGGTGGTGAAGCACCAGGACTCCTCAATAATGAACATCTCTGCATCGGAAATAGCAATTTTTCGTAAAAGGTGATGAGCAGTTGACATTAAACTATTGTATCTTAGATATTTACACTAAAAAGCGTGAAAAAAAAATTTTATAACAAAAAATAGAACCGACTACAAAAAACCATGAAAATAATTTTCTACCAGTCTGAAGTCGGTGCCTCAGCACGAGCCAGCAGGAGTGGACCTATAATCGTCTACCTCACCTACAACTATACGAGTAAAATGGCTTCAATCACTCCTGCTGGCTCGTGCTGAGGCACCGACTTCAGACTGGTAGAAAATTATTTTCATGGTTTTTTGTAGTCGGTTCTATTTTTTGTTATAAAATTTTTTTTCTTGTACCACGATATTGATATAATGGCGACTGAACTAAAACTTCACGTGGCCCGCTAAACGGACCCGAGTGTTGTAAGTAAACACTTTATTACATTCAACTGCTGACGAGTATGACACAGAACATCTCACGGTACCTTTTCTTTCACTCCCGCAACTCTCTGGAGACTCCATGTCTATTTTGAACATGAATACATGTCCGGCAAGAACAAAAGGCAAAAAATAGACATGGTTTTTAGCCTCCCTGAATAACTTAGCATTTGCTCGCGTAGTAGTTTCCCAGGGGAAGGTCAGAAGAGAACGTTGCGATGGAAGAAGTCTTTTCCTTTTTTGTTTGTTGTAAAATTATATATTGAGACATAGCAAGTTAAGAACTTTACGTATTAATTTGGATACAGAGTTTTTCACCGATTGAGCCGTGTGTGTGCAATAATCACGTTGGTAAACAATAATTATCTATAATCCAGCCTCAAAAAACACACAAAACACAAACACACAAAAATCACGCCTGTATTCCCAAATGGGGTAGGCAGAGCGCACGCGCTTTGGAGCCACTTTTAGCAATTTCATGTTTTAAGTTTGACAAAAACGGTACAATAGTGACAGGTCTGAGTAACCTCAAAAGACTTTACTTTAAACCCTCTTTTGGAATTAAACAGAAATGGACAGATATCTACTTAAGCCAGCATTCCTAAACACTCCAAGTCTAATTATTTAACTCGTCATTGCTCGGTTAAAATAATGTAGAAGTTAAAAGAGAACTTTTAATGCAACTCTGCGAACTTACAAAGTACGTTTAAGATTAATGGTCTGTGTCTCGGCCAAGGCTAGTTTGACAGTTGTTAAGGTTTAAAAGAAATTAAGAACTTGACAGGAAGTTGCTTTTAATATTAATGCGATGATATTGAGTTTGTGAAAGATTTAACGGTTCTGTTTCAAAGTTTACTGATGAGAAAGTCTTGTGACATATCAGTCTTGTGTTGTAGAGGCGAGTGGATAGTAATTTTCTCAGGAGAGATTATCTGCAATTTTTATTGCCAAGTTACTTCCTTTTGGAACTGCGATAGTGTATTAATTAGGTTAATCATTAATAAAGCCACTATAATCAGCCACAATCGAGCACAAATGGCTACTTGCTGGAAACACATAAATCTCGAGTTAGCGTTAAGCTCAGTTTAGTAGTGTCAAAATGTATGGAACTGTCAAGCTTAAGCAAGGTTTAACTACTAAATCTAGATTTTTCTTCTGCAAGACGGCCTAAGTATTGCTCAAATGTATCATAAAGGTTCAAAAACGATTATTATTACCAATCTTCCAAGGTTCGCTGGAAGAGATTTCTTTTAAGAGGTGAGTTTGGTTGCGTAAATCTGTTTCTCATTATAATTTGTTTTTAATTAATGAAGAAATAATATATACTATTTTACCATAAAGTAGATAAAAATATAAACGTGGAATAGTCTAACACACGAGAATGAGAGACAGAAATATTTACATTTCAGAAGATAAGCTGGACTCCAAAAGACCTTTGCTTGTAACAAAGAAGAAAAAATCAACCGGACGGTTAGTTAAATTTATATTTACGAAGTCCTTTAAACTGACAGCTTTTTTAGTCTATAGCATATAATTGGCACCAGTCCAGACGCAGCTTGTGAATCACCGTATGTATCTGAGACATGACATTTGTAGCAATTAGCGAGTCAAGAACTAAATAAAGTGGTTGTTAAGTTTATTTTTGTGATGGTAAAATATAATTTTACCCAAATAACAAAACTTGGGAAATAAATGAAGTTGAGGATGTATCTAGATTGACGACTAGACGACGAATACATGCCAAAACTAGTACATAGGTTTTTCTCATTAAGTATTCACTAATCTGGATAGTTATTATATATAGTAAGGATCTTGGCAAGGGGATCAAAGATACTGTTAATATTCGTACGACTAAAGGTTGTTTGGACCTAAAAGTTTTAAAGTGACGCAACGGGGGATCTTTCATAATAACCCTATGCTTACATAGATGAAGGTATTCCAAGTTTCGGACACAGACAGCACATCTCGATATTTTAACCCTCGACGCAAAACGAGGGGTGTTATAAGTATGACTGCCAAGTGTATCTGTGTGTCTGTATGTCTGTGTGTCTGTCTGCGGCACCGTAGCTCTTAAACGGGTACATTTTTTAATTGAAATCAGGTTTTCGAGCGATGGTTCTTAGAAATGTTTCATCAAAATCGATTTTGCACTTTGAAGTGACAAAGTCGGGAGTTTTCCAACTTTTTGTTGGTTAGATTATAACTACGTTATTTTAACGCTCTCTCAGTCTAAAAGACGACTGATTTACGGTGGAAAAATTTTATAGGTCGGATAATGATAAGTGTTAGACAATAAACACAGCACCCACTTGAACGCTATATTTGTTCCGCTCTAACTCTCACAAGCGAACTAATCCAAAAAGCTTCAATCGATTCGATACTGTAATCTTACCTATCCACTCCTAATTTCACAACAAACCCATCATTCACAAACTAACATGGCCGGATGTTCTTGAACCCGATACCCCAGTATCTAATTCAACAAGTCGAAACATTTCGACAAGTTCGACATCGGATTTGGTCGCAGTAATGTTAATGTAAGTATCGAGTAACTGACACTGACACGTTACTAATAATATAGGTACGTCGACTGAATGGCATAGTACAAGCGGGATTTCTGCCTGACTGAAGATCTATACCTTCTTCAGACAGTTTTATACAGTTGGCCCACTTGTGAGTTATTTGGATGCGTGCTTTTGGGTGTGAGAGTGCTTTATACTTTTTTACGCTAAAGCGGTGGGACGCATTTGTATCAAAATTGGTATGGATATGTCTTCAGTCTACTCTAATTTGACACATAGGGCATAGGCAATTTTTGGGTGCAAATACTCATTCTATTTACGACGTATGAAGTCACTA
The DNA here is from genome assembly GCA_037349165.1 of Choristoneura rosaceana. NCBI lineage: Eukaryota > Metazoa > Arthropoda > Insecta > Lepidoptera > Tortricidae > Choristoneura > Choristoneura rosaceana. Next base: position 11,677,043 of record JAZBNJ010000019.1, read on the forward strand.
GCAGAAGCTTTTTTTGTTAGATTTTTTCTGCACTGAGCTATTAAAAGTTTTAATTAATTTCAGTAGGCGATGCGATGGTTACAGCAGTTGGATTTAAAGAATAAAAAATCTACTTCTTACCTATTTATTTCGAATGACTAAAGTAAGTAAGTGACAAAGTAAGAATGATTTCAATTAGTTGATGAAAAACGAAACAAAATTATAAGTAATTAGACAAGTTTTGTTTTCTCAAACAGCTAAGGATCGACTGATCGATATGGCTACAAGATTAGCCAGAAAATCTCGAAGGTAGCTAGTGGTGCATAAAATAATACCTAAGATTAAAATTAAGTCCAAGTTATAAGAGGTCTACGAGGAACAGGTACAAGCCGAGTCTAATTCATAATAAATAAATATAATAATTTAATACGACAGGTATGTAGCTTGTCGCATAACATCTTTTTAAAACATGAATTATTGTTGTATGTAGTAATAAAGTTTAAATGTATCTATTTTATTTATTTCAAGTGTGAAATATAAACCTCTTCTTAGGTAGATACTTTTAGAATCGTTACAAAAAAATATAATGAGCACGATATCGTGTCATTAACCACCCTTAGATCTCACCTATATCACTCAGCGTTCAAGAGACTATTTTTATTTCCCTTATAAGAACGTGACATGTAACTCTTCAATAAAAATACTACATCATCACTGACGATGTTTCAATCAGACTATTGTGTTTTTTTTTTCATTAGATACCTAAACAGACTTCACTGGCTACTAAATAAAATCAATAAGAGTAGTGTAACTATTAGGTATACATACGTATAGCTACAATTTACTAGATACTTTGTCACTGCTGCAGTCTGATAAATGCACCCTTAAATTATATTTAGCTCAAATCAATCGCCGCTCCCTCGTCAGTCAACGTCACTCGGTTATTAAAGTATAATCATAATGTAAAAGTGCATCTCCCACACAGCGTTCGTCGTGCTGGGCATGTTCATACTTTAATTTAGCCTTTTTAGTTAACAGTAGTTAAATCTTTAGGTAGTAATTACCGTTAAGTATTTTTAAAAGCTTTTATTTACCTAGCGCTGTTTATTTGTTTGGGTAAAATCTTGCATGTTAAATTTGACCAACTTCCACTGGTCCGATCGACTTGAAATTTATTTAAATCTGGTGACAATACAATAATCTAATCCTTGTAATTTTCTCTGTGTACCTGTTTTCTGTATCGCTTATTATTTCTGGTGTACAATAAAGAGTATTTGTATTGTATTGTATTGTAATCTAGCAGTGACATCCTGGTGGTCCAGACAACATCGTTTCCGCAGGAGGGAACTCCTCAATAGTTAATGGCATCGACTTGAAATTTGGTACTGAAATATATTTTTGATTATTTATGTATTTATCAATAAAAAAATAGATCATTACAGTTAGAAAACTAATGCACTGTAAAATTCAAGTTACGAATACATATAATATACAAAAGAAATCATAATGTAAGTACAGTCAAATAAAAAGTACAGTCAGCAAATTATTGAATCAGGCGTTACTTTGCGGAGGTCCGTAAGAACAATAAATTCTTTGGTGAGCAAAAAAATTCTTTTAGTTTATTAGCAAGATAACTTCTATTAAAAATGAAAATTTTAACAATTACCTTATTACCGCATAAAATATTGATAAATAACTTTGAAATTATTTTATAAATACTTTTTTTCTTGTTCTACTATTTGTGCTCAGTTTCAAGATGTTAAACCAAAAGACCATAAATCTTGTAACTTTCATCATGTGTACTTCTACAAATAACTCAGAATTTCATTCAGAATCTGCGTTATTGTTGCATTCAACATAAAAGTGATTGTTGCATCTTCATCTATGTTAAAAAATGTTAGAAGTTTGTAAAATAATGTCGTTTTTAATGGCAGTAATATTTCAAGAAACATTACATTAAACTTCATAAATCCACATTAACAAGAGATCCTTCAGAATTAAGGGCCAAATATTTTACCCTTGTAATAATCCTTCGCACAAATGAATGTTATTAATAACCATTATTAAAATTAGCGCACATCTGTACTCGGATTCTATTAAATTTCGATGAGTGATGTTCACTGTGAAAGTTTAATTAATGAGCTAGTAATTTGGGATAATCCAGAGCAATCTGTGACAGAATCTAATTTAAAGCTGCATTATTTATAAACCCTTTTCCCCTAAATGTTTGAACAATTTGTGCTTATTCATTATTACTCCAACTCTACATAGATGGAGGCGGCAACTGGAAAACAGTTTCAAGCTATTTCTGGCACTCTTAAGTTTAATGTTAAAATTTATTTTATTAAAGAATTGTCTCGAGAGAGCTATACCGGATTACTGCAAGCTAGTGCTAGATGTTTCTGTGGAACATTTTTACTTTTCCTAACAACGGAGCTAATTCTAGCTATATAAGTTTGTGCTCAATGAACAGCTTTTCTTTATTGATATTTTTTTTATCCATGCATTGGATTCTATCTATGGGATAATCGAAATGCTGTCCCACTTTAAATTTTACAACATCTGGTAAAAATTGGTTGACATTGGTTGAATTCTATAAAAAATTAAAACGCTATGTAGGTCTAAAAAGATGGACACAATATCACTGTAGTTAAAATTAGTATGAAACATTCCGCTGTGCGACAGTTAGCAATAGTAGTTTTGTATGTTTAAGTAACAATTAACATGGTCTAACTTTTTTGCACCCACCTATTTTATTTTACTACACCTACCTTTACTGTGTTAAATATAAAATAGTTACAGTCACCAGCATTAATATCTGCCACAGCGGTGCGTGCACAAATATCTGACACATCTTTCCGGCCCTAGAAATAGAGATGTACCACATATCTATGCAAGTTTATGTTGTGTCAGATATTGGTGTTGGTGACTGTACAATACTGTACATATGTCAAAAATATGAAGATATTTACCAAATTATGTACCAAATCACCTTATTCATATAACCAGAACTGGAAGGGGCCAAATATCACCTATTTAAAGCAGATTTTAATTATGTCACTGGTTATTTTTTTTCAATATAGGTATCGGGAAATTAGCTACGACGACGAGCGAAGCGAGGAGAAATGTTAGGCACAATTTCGACCACAAAACGCGAGCCGAGCGCGCGAAGCGAGCGCGTCTCGGTAGCGGCTGGCGAAGCGCCAGAACCAGATGTGTTTAGGACATAATTATTGCCCCTCTTACCAGTGTTGGTTATGCAAGGAGGTCATGTACGGGGAACAAGGGACGAATTCTCATACAGATTTACGCCCTAGGCATTTTTGAGAAGATAGACCTAGGGCTCACGGCACGTATTTAAGATATTCTTTTTCTTTATTTCATCTAGCTTTTCTTCAGTTAATACTATTTTTGTAAACTCATCCCATCCCCTTTGTTCTTCTTCCATTATATTAAAATAATTCACCAGTTTTGACCACGAAGTTCCCTCCCTCAACTTTGGACATGGGCCAAGACAAAACATGTTGTATCTCAAGCGACGCTTTAGAAATAAAGTCGCTACTTTATAATTTACTATTCCAATCTAAATCCAGACGGAAATTACCGAGATATTATCACTACTGTGCTAAAGGAGCTCATCCCTTATACATTATTAGGGTCACAATCGTTTAGATTATGGCATGACGAGATTTCGCTCGTTTGTCGCCGTTATTGCGCTTCGACGTTATGGATTATTGGGAATCGTTATGAGTATTACCAATCGTTTTCGGACGGTATCGATGTGAATTAGTATTCGATTACGACTTTGTGTTAAAGAGAATAGTACTGGTCGCTAAGTGCAAGTATTATGGTTATTAGATTTCAACTGCTGGGCTATTTGCGGCGCTACTGCGGCAGTAATGTTGTTTTTGTGTCTGCGATACATTTTGTGTACTTGTTTAATTCATTTTCACTAAGACATTTAAAGCATTTTAATGAAATTTGTACGTCATCACGACATACCTGAATTGCAAAGTACGTAGAAAACTAGTTTTTTTTAAATCTTATATTTTAACGAAGGCTTCAGTACACTAAATGTGACTATGCCAGCCTCATGGGGGGCCTCAGAAAACTAGTTTTCAATCTCGAAAATGGAAAAAACTTTGCAATCAAATTAAAAACACGGACAAATGCTCTTTTCAATATGTAAGACTACTCTCGAAACAAACTGCGGAGTTAGCCCCTGGGACTAAAACTCTATTTACTATTCTAGGATAAGTGTCTGGTCCGGGTAACTGGATGTAATTGGACCCTCTTACGTCATAATATGCGTAATTGATAAGGTTCGGGTCTGCTGCTTAAATTTATTTAACTTTTTACTACTTAGGTTTACGTGTAGACAGATCTAGAACCATTTCATGTGTTCATATTAATATCCCTGGAATATTTAGTTAGGTAGATTTGCATAAGATTAAATAATTTTTTTTTACGTTTTATAGATTTAGATTTTAAATATTGTATGGTGCTAATAAAATAGTCATGATCTTTGTTTTGAAAATTTATAAAAAAAGACATGACAAACGGAGGTTGTTTGTGTTTCGGGCATGAATATAATATATCTTGCTTTCTATTTTTGGTAGTCCAGTATAACACATATATAAAAAAAAATATTTTGAACTGTTTATTTCTCTGAAAATTATTTATATTCTAATTACATTGCTTAACTTCTAATCTTAATTACATAAATCCAGCCAAGTTCGTACTTGGCTGTAAACTTTAATAAATATGCGATTCCAGTTCGTACTGGAATCGCATATTTATTAAAGTTTACAGTTACCTACTTTAATAGATACGTATTTTTAGGGTTCTGTACCCAAAGGGTGCCAACGGTACCCTATTACTGAAACTTCGTCTGTTTGTCTGTCCGTCCGTCTGTCACAGAGCTCTATCTCTTGAGCCGTAATAGTTAGACACTTGAAATTATGTATTATTGTGGCCGCTATAACAACAAATAATAAAAAAAACAGACTGAAATATTTTTTTAAGGGGGGCTCCCATACAACAAACATGATTTTTTGCCGTTTTTTTTTTCTTTAGAATTATCAATAGGCAAAAGCTTAAAATTATTACGGTATAATGTATTAGTACCTGGTCGACCGAGCTTCGCTCGGGCTAAAACGCGATAATAAGAGTATTCCTAGAGATAAGACCAAGCTAGATCGATTTGGTATCCACGAAAACCCCCACATACCATATTTCATCGAAATCGTTGGAGCTGTTTCTGAGACTTTCTGAGATCTTATTCTAGCACCCATAATCCAATCATACAATGTATAGATTAGATCGTGGTTGCTAGAACAAGATGTAGTTATAACCTAACAAACCAAAAGTAGGAAAACCCCCGAAATCGTCACTTCAAAGTTCAATATCTCAAAAACGGCTGAACTGCTTTTGATAAAACATGTCTAAGAAGCAATGCTAAAAACCCTGCTTTCAAATAAAAAAACCGCATTCAAATCGGTTCACCCGTGTAAGAGCTACCTACGGTGCCACAGACAGACACACAGACACATATAGCAATCAAACTTATAATATAACACCCCTCTTTTTGCATCGGGGGTTAAAAAAACTAAATAAAATTATATGAAAGATTTTTCTGTAGAAGCAACGTGTTGTTTTAAAGGTATCGCTATAATTGTTGTTAAAACATGAAATTTTATGGTGGTAAATTACGTATTTTATTTTGCAAATTGGTAAGCCCTCTATGATTTGGTTTTATTCAACAACATGAGTAGTAAAAGTGACTTGTTAAGTATTTATGCCATTCTTACTCAACGGCCTTTTCATTCACTTAGTGACCTAATCCAGAAAGAGCTTATCAAGTAATTGTGAGACAATTATTATTAAGTAATATTGCCTCAACATTATAATTCCTGGCAGCGTTGCCATTGATAAATTTTGTTTTAAACAATATTTACATTACGAAGGCATCATTAAGCTTTTACGCGTCTAAATTAGCCGAATCAACAACGAAATAATGATAATGTTCTAACACGAAACTCGGTGCCATTTCGGGAACCCCACGGACACAATAAAAAGGGAAACTTTTCTAAAACTTCGAGAACATTCGACGAAATCTTTGAAGAGACATGAAAGAGAAATATACTATAGAACAAGTGAAAAAGAGACAGAGGAAACAAATGTCGAGACCCGTTCCGTACACGTGACGCTTTTTTCTTTGAATTGCCGTTGATTGTCTTGAGTCGAAATTAATTGGGTTTTACTTGGAAATCAAGATTTTAGGGGCCTCAGTTACAATGAAATTGTGAGTAGTTTTAGAGTGAGGACAATTACTTTGTCCTTCTCTCATAAAATTTCAGACAAATGTTTTAGTTTTAAATAGAAAAGAACACAAGTTAACAGTAGTAGTAGGAATACAAGTAGGTATGTTTTTAACAGTAAGTAGTAAGGTACCACAGACTCAGACATAGTTGATGCCAAAATTTACAACAGATTAACAATATATCTATATAATTGTATACTAATTAACTAGCACTATGCTAAATGCATTTAGGTTACTAAGTTCATAAATACACAAGCACACAGTGTGATAGACAAGGAAAGAGAAAGATATAGAGACTTATGGTTGTGGTAACAAGCAGTGTTGTATCTGTCCTCAACACAAATACTATCAATCATCCTTTAAGCTACAAATGTGATCAAAGTTATTTATAGAATCGTCACCCTCACATGTTAACTTAGTCTACCCTTTATCAATTTTAATAAATATCTTAATCATAATAAACCGTAATGGGCGGTATAACTGCATTCACAATTGACCCCCATTGCTGCAATTGCGGAGATAGGATCTTTGATGGCCCGTTACTTGATTGATTGACGTATCTAATTAATTAACTGCGTCTAACATGCGTAACCAAGTGTGTAGATTGTTTGTTAAGTTGCAGTGTCTTAAATTTAAGTAATTTTAACGTTACAGTTACTGTTTCAAAATGATAGAAAAGCCAAGTAAAACCTTGAACTTCTATAACTTCGTAGTAGGTAATCTGTAAAAAAAAGGTAACTACTTAAAAGGAAAATGATCGTAGCTAGTTTTTCCGGTTTTAATGAAATTAACTTTTCGTGACACTTACCGGCATGAAACAGTTCTGTTTCTACCATGTGATCTCCACCCACAAGAATACCTATTTTAAAAAACAAGTCTCAAAATAGTTTCAGTTGGTTAGACCAGCATTCCACAATGACTCAAAGGATTCCTAAACAGAAACATGAAAGATTTATGCATCAGATCTTGCTTGACCCCAGCTTTGAAGTTCCACGTTCAGTGAACCGAAACATGTTCATATCGTGAGGGTAGAAAAAATACTAAAGCAAATCACGATTATGCGGAAAAATGATTTACAATTCAAATTCATACGTTCTTCAATAATAAAATCAATTTTATTTTTGTTAGCCTATTAATAATACACAAATATTTCGATATATGTTTTGGTTAGTTTAACTGAATCCTCATGTTGCAGGTTTTTCATTAGCATTTTAATCCAAAATTAAGTGACGTCTTTGAAGTTCAACCTCAAACAATGTATGGAAAACTTGTCAACCTCAATTAAATGTTAACTCAATGTTCCTTTCCTTGAGCAGGAGTATAAGAGTTTATGCAAATTCGCTATCGAGATGTGTTTTAGTGGACACCAAGAATTCTAATGCACTCGCAGTTGCAATCACGTTTACCAATTTTACCATCTCTTACTACCACCATTTTATACTTTGTGACAGGTAGGTAACATCAGCCAAATAAGTGGCCTATCAATTTTTAAACAAGTTCCTATCAAATGAATATGTCGCTAAGTTGAACTTTCAAGTTGACAGATATGACTAATGTAATGGCATTATTGTTTTATGCGATGCAAACGATTATCAACTTTAGGGCGGTAGACCACATACTTGGTTTTGGGTAATTTAAACTATAAGCCAAGACCAAAAATGTACCCACAAATTATAACCTTGACGTCACCAATTCAGTTAAATGACAAGTTAAATCCAAACTTACTATCCATACTCGAGAAGATTTTATTAAGATAGAAATAAATCAAAAAGCAGAAATAATATATATATATATAATAATAATATATAAATACTTATTTCAAACTAAAAACTATATTAAAAACTAAACTATATCTAAAAATACTTACTTATATTATAAATGCGAAAGTTTGTGTTTGTACGTTTGTGTGTATGTTTGTCCGTCTTTCACAACGAAACGGAGCTATGAATCGACGTGATTTTTGGCATAGAGATAGTTTAAGGACCAAAGAGTGACATAGGCTAATTTTTATACCGGAAAAATGCACAGTTCCTGAGGGAACAGCGCGCGATAATCCAATTCCACGCGGGCGTAGCCGCGTGCAAAAGCTAGTAAATAAATAATTATTTTAACCAAAATTATTTCTTTGTGTGCCGGAGAACTAAATACAAAAGCTGAGATGAAAAATAATATATATACGAGTATATATTTTCACTTTATACAATCTATCTCATTTGCCAACTGTTTAATTTCCAACTCTCAATTTTCCCAGTGTAATTTTCTTAGACTTTTATAGAATACACAGTAGGTTAGGTTAGGTTTCTTTTTTTTTATTCGACTGGAAAGCAAACGAGCAAGTGGGTTTCGTAAGATATCACCACCACCCATAAACATCTGCAACACCAGGGGTATTGCAAATGCGATGCCAACCTAGAGGCCTGAGATGGAATACCTCAAGTGCCAGTAATTTCACCCGCTGTCTTACTCTCCACGCCGAAACACAACAGTGCAAGCACTGCTGTTACGGAAGTTCCGAAAAAACATAGTTTCAGAGATAATCCTGAGTTGGCAAATGACACATTTGGGAAACATGAGTTGGTAAAAGGCAGAGAACGGTATAGAAAGCATATTTCTCAAATTAGGGTCAACGGGAATGCAAAACAATACAAAGTAAAGTAAATGTTGTAGAGATTATAATTTGAAACATTTATTGTATGGTACACTAGTAGGTACCTACTTCTACTTTGGCTATTCATTATTTATTATTTTTGTAGCATGAAATAATTTTATCTGGTTCGGACGCGTTTGGTTTATACAATTGAAATAAATTCTGTTTTACTTTTTGGATACCTATACAGTGGCTTTTTTATGTTTAGGCAACTGTTTAGTTTCACATAGGTATATTCTGCAAAACTGAACTGAAAAGGCACGTTTTTTTTCTTTCATTTCTTAACGATTTAGTTTGGATACTATTTTTACAAATTAAATCAAGAAATTAAAACAAATCTTCTGCAAACCAGTGGCACTTTTGCGGCAGTGGCTAACTTTTCAAAAATGCGAACAAAAGGTGAATTTTATTGCGTACAATAGAAAAGAACCGGCGCTAGATTTAAAATTTCCATACATTATGTAGACAAGGCTTGGACACGGGACAGCGAGAATTCTCTTCTGATACGTCGTGAGTTGTGCCTTGTCATACAGCGATGAGAGAAATTATAACTTCAATCGCAAATTTTACTTCTTATAATTTCATGTAATTTTTTTGCGGCACTTTAGCTCAGATTTACGTACTTAGTAAGCACGTGACAAGAAGTGAACAGAAGAAATGCCAGATAATGAAAAGATAATCCAGGGTAAAGTGATAAAGTAAGATGTTGAAGTGACAGTCTTTCCCGGCGCGGATAACACCGACATGGAAATGCCGGCCCTGTTTTTTGTGTACACGCTCATAGAAACTGACAGGAGCTTCAATGAATGAATGTCCGCGCAGGAATTAGAGAAAACACCTTCTCAGTTTTAAAATAGGCCTGTCTCCAGCAGCTGCAGTAGGACATAAGAAAACTGAATTATTATTATTAGAAAGTTCATAATAATTAACGTCAACTGACAGTAAAAGTTTAAATATATCAGTTAAGAATCACAATAAAATATGTAAATTCGGTTATTAAAAACAATCATTAAAAGTTAAAATTAAAAATATGTAAAAAAATTATGTAACAGCGCGCGATAACCGAATTCCATGCGGGCGAAGCCGCTGGCAAAAGCTAGTATTACATAAATGTAGAACGAGTAAATTGCGAGTAAACCGTGAGAAACAAATCAACACAACCGACAGAGAACGATTTATTGTCATTCGGTGCAAATGGGTAATCATCCACTTGAATTGACCATTTTGACTTTGAACCAAAATGAATACCATCCCAAGTGAATTTTGACAAAATTTAATTGTGCTGAAAAATATTTACAACCACATTTATTTTTGTTGTAAATTAATTAAAACGAAATGTAAAATATCCATTATAAATTAGGACCAAAATTAAATAAGCAATAAGTGAATGTTGCCTAATATATAGGCCCAAATCAAATGATTTCGGGTGGAACATATTTAAAATTCGTCATACCTACGTAAATAAAAGTGGTCATTTTTTTCCGGCATAAATCGAATTTGTGAATTTTACCATGTGACAAGATTCCATGTTTTGACGATATTCAGGATGTAAATTTTCCTTGTTGATGTATTTAAAATTGTCATTTTTCCGCTTTGACGTATAATTTCAAGTTGTCCATTTTCCATTTGCACTAAATGACAGTAAATCCAGATAACGTCAACCACGGACTTCAACTGTGTTTGAAATAGGGCGCCATCTTACAGTTTGGTGTTACCGTTGAGAAATTAATAAAGCCTACCACCAAAAACCAGTTCATGTAAAAATATATGAAGATTATTTCATAAAAAAAACTACATCATGTATTTTCTTACTTAGTACAACGCTCACGAAACTTTGAAATTTAATAATTATTTATTTATTTTCCTGGCAAGAGTTAGAGAGAGACACTGACTCCGTTCTTGCCATCTCTATCCCATTTACTTCTTATGTTAATGTAATTTAGGTCGGTTTTTGCTTGCCTGTTTTCGGCGAGTGTTGATTCCAGTTGTACGTAGTATTACTATTTTGATGACGGCTGTACAATGGGTATTGAACCTAATTGAGAGAGCGCGATAAATAAGTACTAACATTTCCGATAAAATATGATGGAAAACCATTATGCTCTACATCTGTACCTAAGTCACTATTACAAGCATTTATTTAGTTTCACCTATCCCGTTGTCTTTCCGTAGTCAAATCTTGCAAGTTCAATTCAAAGTCAAAGTCAAAATCTCTTTATTCAATTTAGGCTATGACAAGCACTTATGAACGTCATAAAATCTACCACCGGTTCGGAAAAAACCTCTGTTGAGAAGAATCCGGCAAGAAACTCAACGAGTTATTATTATTTTTTTAAACAGATTCACAATATTTATAAATGATATCTATATACTATACATTACAAGTATTTAACATAATTCGACCAACTTCCAGTATTCACATCCATTGATTTGACCAAAAACTCATTTTATAAGTAACAACAGCTCTACTTGTCGCCACAGCCTTACATCCGATACTTCATCTTTCATGTGACTAAGTTTTATAGAGCCGGACCGGGGACGGTTTTTTACTGCTCGGAAAATAAAATATTTGCTTCTGTTCTGCAAGAAATATTACCTGCTTCAGTCAATAAACTATTGTATTTATTTCCTTTTATATTGTTGCTGCCAAAGAAATATGGATTGAAATTGCTTTGACTTATTTGATTTCCAATTCAGTAGTACTTGTACTTACAGGTGGCCTTAAGAATAGCCGGTAAAGTAATTAGTTTGTTATATAAAATATTGAATTTACGCCGGTAACTGATATAATTATTATGAACAGTGCTCAAAAATTAGAGTATCTACCCACTACACTACCCAGGTAGATACTAACACTGTCCAAGTTTTCAAACACTGTACATCAAGAACTTGGCTTAAGAGAAGTCTCCCTGTCGGCCGCGCGGCCGCGTTTGGTATTCGTCTGGGATATTGCTGTCTTTATCGCTCGTGACATAAGAGCTCGCAGCCGTCCCCCCATGCACATCCCATCACATATATCGAGATAGCTGTACGATTTTCAAGATTTGGGCGGTTGTATTTTGGGTTTCGTTGTCCTCATACTATACGAAAATTATAACACAGAAATCAACGATATTTTACAATCAAGATCTTCATTATATTTTCTATGCCTGTGGTTTTTTCGATTTTTGTAAAAATGCTTTAATAGTTTGTAATTCTCGTGCAAAGTTGACATCTTTTTTTTATCGACTTTTGAGTTCCTGTAATTCTGATGTTATACATTTATATGAAAATCTGAAAAACCACAGGCATAGATAATTACGTCTAGTCCATACTTACAAAATTTCATCTACTTACTTCTGTTGCCTAGTTTTCAAATGAGACCGGGACTACGTTTGTATGGAGAATGGAACGAAGATACTAAACTATTACCAATATTACACTCAGTAAGTTTTCTTAATAATTTTCAATCAAGGATATAATAATAATAAAGTTGACAGTATCTGTATTGCATTGCCGACGGTCTTACACATACCACATTTTTAATGGGCCCAACCACAAGAAGAAAAATCAAAGCTTGCGACAATAATTTAACGAACATTGTAATGGTTTAGCTAGTAAATAAGGACTTCGTTGATTGAATTAGATACCCTAAAATTGTAAGCTAGATAAACTTTTGGGTCTAGTTCAAAGTTGGTACAGAAAGCTTAGTGAGTGTGCTAGTAATTCTAGGACTAATAATTATTCAGAATCACGTCGCTATAGACTAAGTTTGCAGTGGAACGACTAGTGCGTGAATTAGAGAGACGTACGAAACACTTTGTAAGGATTTGCTCACAACAGAACCCCGCTAAGCTTCATCTACATTGTTAAAAGTACTACTAATACCATTTTTATATTATTTATTAATATTTCACCACGAAGATGTGCTAGCGGACACGGTCATCACTCATCAGTCCATCTTGTAGAATACTTGTAGAGGCGCGCGGTTGCCATTACAATCCTTTTTTTCTTCTCGAACGTTTATTATTCTTCTAGAAATGTGGCTATTGATTTTGCTTTCTAACACGTAAAAATGTACACCTAGAACAAAACTATAAAGAAATCATAGTCGATCACCAGAACGTTACGTTACGTTTGGTTTAAAAGATATTGGGATTCGACCTCAATAGGTAAGATATTATGTTTATGATTTGTTTTCGTTTCGAACACAGCGCTTAGTACGTATAGAAGCCTACCATACAACGGCTAACCGATAGTGTCTTTTCCAACCTCGACTTTGGCGGAATCATCGATAATATCGATGGAGCTATAATTTCAATAATTAAATTGAATTACGTATAGAAGCAAAAAAGATTATGACGTCACGTAATATGTATAAAGAATTCTCAAGTATTGTATTAGGTACCTTAGTTGCTGTTTGTCTAGTCTAGCTTTTGCGAGACGCAGGTGTTCCGTTGGGTACGCTACTCTGTTTGAAAGGATATGCTAAGACCTGTCTGTCTTACACTTGTCAGGCACAGATCGTTGGGGTGAGTCGGAGTTAGTGATTTTTTACCCGACTGCCCTAAGGAGGGTTGTTTTTCGAGAGTATGTATGTATGTACAAAGGTATGCAATTATGCATGTATTGGAACGGCTAGGAGCGTATGTATTTAAATGGCTGGATGGATGTTAGCAAATTACATTGAATTCGTCATAACTGTCGCACTTCGACAGTATATGTACATATGGTATGTAATATTTCAATGTATCCATCTACTAATAAAATATATTGGAGGAATAAAAAAAAAATTATTGTTACAATATGGATGTCAAATAAAAGCTAATAATTAGCCCATTCTAAATTTATATGGGTAAATAATACTTTAAATCTAACATTTTCACAGAAACATCAAAAAAATATAAAATAAAATATTAAATTAAAAAATCAAAAACCCAACTGCCTTAAAAAGTAAAAGGAAGAAAATAAGTCTAGTGGTCTAGAGCTGTGTATTGTTGCTTAAGCTCAAAATTGGTCGAGTTAAAAGAAAAATATTTTGCTTTCTGTTTAAAAAAAACATATCTCGCAAAATGTATGGTCAAAAAAAATACATAGAAAATGACACCTCACTCGCCTATTTTGTAAAATTTGCATTTTTTTAAATAGTTACCACCTGCCTATACGGGGGTATGGGAGTATTGGAGGGGGTAGCACCCCTAAATTTTGATAGGACTCAGCAGATCTAATTTCTAGTGCCAAGATAGTAGTAAACAAAGTTTCATTGAGCACATATTTTGCTGCCAAAATATGTTTTTTCCTGTAGTAGGTACAACGGGAAACAGCACGCACGCATTGCCGTCTAGTTCCAATTTTCTGAATTTTAAGGGAAACTCTCTTTTAGCTACCCATTCTGCTTAATCTTCAAGTAACCGTATAAAATAATGCACCTAATGACCCTTTTAATATAACATTAAACCTAGTTTCTTGCTCAGTCTAAACATACCCTAACGTTCGCAGTTCTCAGTGATTTACCGCGAAGCTGGCACTGCGCTTATCTTGTTTCGGTTTCCACGCTAACGTAATCTACTCTAGTCTGCTCCCGAGGTTGATGAAAACGAGAACAAAAATTAATAAGAAAGGTCAAAACTAAGATTACTTATTGGATTCTTTTTGTATTTTTTATTTCAACTCCAAATTTGGAGTTGAAATTTGGATTGCTTAATTGCGACATCTTTTGTCCTTGGTGAGCGGATAGTTCCGATGAGAATGTAAAATGTTTCTCGATGAGAAACTAGGCACATAGATGGCATTATTGTCGCTGCTTAAGTGACTATGAAAAGAATGCAAGTTGGAATATTGGTGCATAGGAAAAATTCGTGTCTAGTCTCCTGTCCAGCGGTGGTGTAGGGGAATAGCACGTAGCATAACGGCAGGAACATTATAAAGCACAAATTGTTCATTATGTAAATAATTTCAATAATGTTGAAATGATTTCCAAAACAACAAACCTGGTATCTGAGACTGCAGTAATTAAATTTAACCATTTTCCCCGTTACTAAGTCTAATGTTATAAATCCTGAATTTCTTTATATCTTTCATTGATGTTGCTTCAGAGCAAAAAACTGCAGGAAGATACGATACAATACAATACAAAGACTCTTTATCGTACACCAGAAATACTAAGCGATACAGTAACCAGTTATACAGAGAGAAAATTACAAGGTGAGCAATAGATAATTGACAGCTTTTAATGAAAAACGAAGCATCACCCGATATAAATATGCTGAGTGGCATAAAATTTGGCCTACTCTAAATACAAAATTACCTATTTACTGCTTACAGTTGAGAGCCAAATATTTTGCCGCTCAGTATATAAAAATATGCTTAATATATATAATAGTCTAACTGACAAATACCAAATTTCATGTCAATTCGATCATTTAGACTACACCAGAAGTGGATCAAATTTAACTTCCATGATTTGTTCCACTCACACACATACTATATGGCAAGCTAAATAAAAGCTTGTAAAAATAACGACTCGATTTCAAATACCAGTCACGCACCATTCTTAAGGATTATCCGGCCTAGGTAATGCCTCATTTAGATACATTCAGTGCAAAGGTTAATGACATTTCCTTTGTGGTTTTAATGATGTGGCGGGATACTATGGCACTTAGGTACGGCTGAAAAGGACGTCTGGAATTCCTCTTAGGTCGGCTTAATGACACTAATGGCTGCGAAGAGATTCTAGACTTGACTGTTATTTTATTACCTTCAAAGTAGAAAGCTTTAAGAAATCTCACGTTTCGGTCTTTTCTTTACCTATTTCGCAGTGTTGGCTGTGACGGATACTAAAAGTCGTAGCAGAAAGCAGCTCAGCAAGTAACATTATTTTAATTTATGTAGAAAACAAAATGACTTAAGCTACAGTGAGTCAGTGAGATATCGTCTTACAATAGCACTCTAAGCATTGTTACTAGTAAGTTTCTTGTACATTTGGTACCAATAGCCTATGTTAGTTTTGTCCATGCTCCTGAAAATATGCCCAAAGCGAATAATCCAAATACACGTGCTATTTTCTAGCGTACTCTCTGCTAAATATAATCTACATTATAGAAAACCAAGCAGCCATTTGAATATAGCTAAAAAAGAAAAAACATTTATTCGTGACACTTAAAGTTTTTTCTTCAAAGTCAAAGTCAAAGTCAAAATATCTTTATTCAATTTAGGCTATAACAGGCACAGAATGTCAAAAGAAACATCTACCACCGGTTCGGAAAAACCTCTGTTGAGAAGAATCCAGCAAGAAACTCAACGAGATATATTTTTTAAACAGATTTACAATATTATTAAAATTAATATCTATACATCACAAGTATTTAACACAACAATATTTTTAACACAGTAGGTTCGCTATTTGAAAGGATCGCTAATGCGGATCGGAATCATTTCCAAATATCCCTGTCCATGATGTAATCATTAACTTTATAATACGCCTTAGATATTAAAGTCTTCTTGACAATGTGGTTTCTACCCCGCAAAGCATTTTGGCAAAATCGCATACGCACGCATCTTCCGTGTACGACAGATCAATAGTATCATGGTCATTAATGGTCTAAGATCCGAACTTGAAAAAGTAAACGCATAGAAAGTAAATGCAAGTAGAAAGCTATAATACATATTTTTTTTAGAACAAGAAGCGAAAAATTTGGAGATGTATGTACACTTGACTCCCTTTTCACATCTACTATCTGTAAAATTGAACCTGAAAGGTTCGGAACGATTTGATTTGGACTGAAAGCTGTATAAACGATGACCTCGGCGTGATTAGAGACCGACGATTAATATTATAATAATAATTTCACGTCAATAGCCTTACATACTCGTACGGTCAAGGAGTTAATTCATTGGCAGCCATGGAACCATTTCACAGTAAACGTCATAGTGACATCGCATTAATTAACAAGGAAAGTCGTAATGACTTTTCCTTTAAAAAGGTTCCATGGTGGCTGTTCAGGCACTTCATTACTGTCCATATCGTGCCCTTGGATTGAGAGATGGTTTAAATTTGCCGCCGTTTTGCTCGGCCGCCTCTGGCAATCATCTTGCCTCCAACCGCGCGACACTAGCGCCGGTGGCCTTTTGGAAAAGCTCTCACTCGCGCGCGGCTAAAGACGATGCGGCGGACACGTTTTTTCATCTCCTAAAATTTGGTTTTGTGATGGTTTTATGTGATCTTTATCAGTCTATTGGACACTGGATTTTGTGACTGTTGTGACCTAGTGTTGGCAAACTAGAATTGAAGATTGGTGTACGTGGTGAAGCCTCCAGAGTGGCGCACGCGGCGGAGCACCCGGCGCCGGCACAAACACGGCGGCATACGGCAAGTACCTCCTCTTTCATGGTGTATCGGTTGGCGGTGTGATTTGCCTGAACGGGATTGTTATTTAACTACAATTATTGTACAGTGGCTGATGAATTAAATTCCTTGACAGTACTAGGTAATAATACAAAGCAGCCATGGCTACGTTTGATATCGACTATTCACTTTAATTTACCGTAAACTTTCCACAATAAGAGCAAACTCTAGCGTTGCTCTTTTGCACTCATTAAATTTTAACTTCACTTTACATTTACATTTCGGGGCAGAATCAATAGCACGTATTTATTTTCCATTCAGAACATCAACATTCATTCTGATTGACTTCGATTCCGCTGTCCATATTTCCGGGCATTCGGAGATACGGGTAAGCTGTATAAATTGAGTGTCGGTGTGGTTCGCCGGACCAATGTAGCAATGGTACAAAATGGCAAACGTTATAGCAAGGTTTTTCACAGTCATTCTTAGTAAGTTTTTTACTACGAGAACCTAAGTTTAAAACATTTTTTTTGTTTTCTGGTCAATTCGTAATAATGGGAATCATCGTAACTATGTGTTCCCGCTGATGAACAAATTCTTAATTGTAATAATTATTTGAAATCAGGGTACAGACGGTTCCGGTCAACCCAACCGAATGAACCTGTTTTTAATCCCTTCAAATTTGGGTTAACAGTATATTTCGGTTAACAGTTTATTTCGGTTAACAGTTATCATTAAAACGGTTATCAGAAATATCTGTTAACCGAAATATTTCGGTTAGCATTAACACTAACCCAACCGAATGAATCGGTTTTTACACTAGCAGTTAGCACTCACTCACTCAGAAAGTTTCGCATTTATAATATTAGTAGGATTAGTAGGATTTATAATATTAGAAGGATGACCGCTTTTTTCTCAAATTAGAACTTATAATTTTTGCAATTGTCTTTGCTTTTGTTTTTGTTCTGTTATAAAATGTGTTTATAAGAAGTTTCTCAAAGTCTTGCACGAAACGGCAACATCGCTACACGTGTAAGAAGAGCCATTCGTATTATTCATAAAAATAACCGTAACCTGTATCCGTTTATACCGGTTGTCCTTATAAATGGGTTAACCTTTTCTATGTGTTAACAGTTTCAATAGGTTAACCCTTTTGAAAGTGTTAACAGTATCAACACGTAACCGTTTGAAACGGTTACAGATTCAATCGGTAACCGTTTATAAGCGATAAGACCGCCTATTGTCTACCCTGTATCTGTGTCTATATTTAAGTTTTTGTACTGCTTTATGGTGTGCAATAAAGAATATTTGTATTTGTATTTGTATTTGTTTATACCTACCGGTTGTCCTTTTAAATGGGTTTTCCGAACCCTGTTTGAAATAGGTACTTGTATAAAATAGCTCCATCTTTATTTATACTTCAAGTATAATTTTTATCATATGAAATTTATTTAAACTATCGAGCATTACATTGAGTATGTTATGTATCTTACAATTGAAAGCGCTTAGGCAAAACAACTTTAAAAACAAAACACTCCTTCGTAGAGTAGGAATCGTAAACCTTTTCAAAGGTTCGTATTTAAAATTTAAATTTACCTACTCTTGGTCCGTTTTTAAATCCAGTCACGTTTGACCCTTACACTTGTTTATATTCTTTGTCCGGGCGCGATGCCCGGTTTTACACATGATTTGCTTGAAGGATCGGCCTGGCTGTAAGGGCGGGAAATTCCAAATTGATGTTTTTAGTTTTATTACGTATTCAGGGTTTACGATGTTAAATAAAGCGAAGGTTACTATGACTTCAAATAGATATACGTGTAGCCGAAAAAAAAAAGTTTGTTTTGTAGAATGAAGGGGAAGGCAAGTAAATAATTCTAGTCACCTCCTAGGAAATGATAAAGATCACAGACTTCTAAATAAAGCCTTCAGATTACTTCAGAGTCTTCTTAGCTCATTAAGAAAAGCAGGTTTGTGTACAGTTATTTTGTGTATCTTAATAAAATGATGTCCCGGTAGAACTCCGTAACGCTGGGACCCCAGACAAATCACCGCCATTTTTCATGTAATACCTAGTTGGTTTCAGCTAATCCTTACAAATTGGATGAACTAGAATTAGTGGAGCCGATAAGGGTTGGATGGAAAGAAATTGATGTAGTCGAAACCAGTAGCTAAGTAGCGTTAGATTAAATGTGAAGTTTAATCTTTGCTTGCTTTTGATCGGTCTACCTAAAAGTTAGCATGCTGAACTAGTGCTGAATAATGTAACCTTAAAGCAACATTTTAAACAATGTTTTTAATGTAATTTTGGTTGACTTTTTTTTTGTTAATCAATGTAGGTACATAATGGTTTTAAAAAATTTCAAGGAAAAATATAGAGGACTATATCACTATCTACCTCCAGGTAGTAAAATTTTATATGCAAGATTTTGTCATAGTACCTATTGGCGATTAAAACTAAAAAAGGCTCGAATCACTAAACTAACATAGAAAAGTTGCACAACCCCTGACAATGTAATTTCATGGTTTAATATTTCACAAACGACTGAATTCATTAATAAATATTTTTGTAAGTTTGCATGTGTATTTTTTATTTTTATTTTTCTGTCTATACCTTTAGATTTTTTTAAGTGTTTAATTTTTTTTTTATATATGAAATTGATTTATTTTCCAGAATACACAGAACATAAATACAAGATATTGGTGTATTTCAAGTAGGTACAGTATTCATTTAGAATTGTACTGACTCAATTCGAAATAATGACTAATGACATTTCTATAATGAACTTTTTGCACCAAAACAACTAGGTATAGTTTAAAAAATTATATTAAATAGAATTGAGTCAGGACAATTATGAAGGTTCTAATTTAATATTAACTTTATAATCTTTGTCTGTCTGTATATTCTGGAATCAGCCTACTTAATGAGTTAGGTACAAATTAAAGTCTCAAGATCTAGTTTTCGCTTGGCTGTGTCACCAGACGCCGACTAAGTGTACCAAATGCAAAAGTGTAGATTCTGTCCAACTGTTTCTACTTAATACTTGTCATTTACTTTTACGATAACTACCGTCTTTACCCAAATATAAGATCGCAAGCCTGTAGCACTTAGATTTAGAATTTCTTAATAAAGCAGGGACAAACCTCCGCACTTTCAAAGAATCAATCTTGCAGAATGACCCCCTTCCGCTTTCATCTTTTTTTCATTAAGCCTGGATTCCAGTGATTTCGCCAAGTCCGCTATCTGAGGAGCACGGAACACTAGAGGTTGCCGACTGCCATTTCAATGTTCGATTTTAAGTAACAGAAATAAAAGTACGTAATAAAAGTCGAAAAAGCTGTCTAATATTATTAAAATGCAGTAGATGGATATTATGTTTGGCACATCTCCTTAATGTGACTAGTTAGGTACCACACGAAACAAAATTATGTTATAAGCATTAATGTGCTTTTTAAACGTGACGGACACAACAGATTGAAAGAAAGAAAGATAAAGAAAGAAAATACATTTATTCACAACACAAGACAACAATACTATTTGGTACAAATAAACAACACAAAGGTATGTGTCATTGCGATTGTGAATCGGACACTGGCTCAGCATAATGCTGAAGAGTTAAAAACACCCCAGCGCTGATTTTCAGCCAGCACTTTTTTTTTTGTATTTTTTTTCTCAAGATTATTTAAGTCCTAATTAGTAAGTTATTTGCTGTTATTAAAATCACTTCAGGCTTTTTCAATTACAAGTCTTAGTACCTACTCTTTGAAGACAAGCCTGGAAGTTTATTTATTTTGGTTTAGAACTTTATCGATAATTTGAATTGAAAGGTGTGTGGGGGCGGACTCTACTCTGACATTACGAATCGGGCTGGATCAACAGTTTAGTCCGCATTTTCTAGTTAACGTTATTAAGTTGTACACTGTTTTAAGAGGTTTTTCCTTTTTTTACTGTAAGTAGGTGTATGTTTTCATTATTAATAATTACTACTAATATAACTACGCACAGTAAAAAACGGAAAAGTCTTTTAAAAACGTGTACAAAAGTCAAAAAATATTGAGAGTAAAAAGCCGGCACAGCATTGTCAGTACTCATCAGTTACTTTAACCTAAACAGTGCGCGTCATAGGCCGTCCACCAACCAAAATGTGTCGGATGGCTATACATAATAGATATTATCAAACCTGGCCAAAGGAACTGGGGTAAATTAGTTTTTTTTTTGTTTTTTTTCGTAACTTTGGGTGGTTAAATAGGGGCACTGAAGATAAGCAGGTAATATTAGCGTGAATGTAAATGTAGTCAGTAAATAACAGCGTCCGTATTGATAATAGACGGTCAACAGCAAAAAAGTTCATTACAAGTAACCTCGTTAATTTTATTTCCTTCTTTTTAGATATTTTGTATTTTATTTTACAAGGTGCTAAATTGTTATTGCTCTTTCAAGGAATTCGGTATTTTTTCTTTTCTTATTTCATTTCCTCCGCAATTTTGTCCGCTTAGGATTAATAATACAACATTACATTACATAACTTTTAACAAAGGTACTTAATGTATAAATTCGGTGACTATGATCTCCAATTCAAAATTTAACCAAATCAGTTTTCACATAAAGAAGTTGTCACACGCATTAGGTACACTCCTGTTGTTACGTAGGTACTATGTATATTTCTACGTAGATATTAGTACATGGAATTGGTACTTTTTACCTTGCATCAAATGAGGTAGTTCTAATTTTTATATGAGTTGGTAGTGGTAAAATTGGTTATGTCAAATCCAAGTTTTCCACCTCGAAAGCCTTCCGGATCATTGTCAAATACTTGAAAATTCATTAAAATTTTGTAGTTTTTTTCCGTTTTTGACAATTTTTACGACCAAGGGCTTACGTTACGGCCAAAGTCACTAAGGACAATTTTAAGTAGACTAAATTTACAATCAAATAAGACTAATTTGGTTTTGGTAGGTCAAATAGTTTCTATGATACGGCTATTGAAAAGTTTGCGCAATTTCCAACAAAAGGAAATATTACAGTTTTTTTAGTTTTCGACCATTTTTACCCCTAAAGAGTAGGCTTATGCGAAAAGTTACTGTGTAGTTATTAAAGTCCACTAAATCATTAACAAAATGTGACCAATTTTGTCAACTTAGACCTAAGAGTTCCTGAGACACAGCTGTTCAAAGTAGTTGAGGTAAGCAAGCAATTATGTACTATACTCCATTTATTTTAACATTTGAAACTGAACGGTGAAATTTGCACACGTTTTTAAATGAAACAATGAAACTACATAAGATTATGTTAACTTCTATACAAAACATGTAATAAATACCGCTATGATACGGCTATTGAACAGTTTGCTCAAATTCCAAATAAAGGAAATATTACAGTTTTTTCAGTTTTTAACAATTTTTACCCCTAAAGAGTGGGCTTATGTGAAAAGTTACTTCATAGTTATTAAAGTCCACTAAATTATTAACAAAATGTGACCAATTTTGTCAACTTAGACCTGAGAGTTCCTGAGACACAGCTGTTCAAAGTGGTTGAGGTAAGCAAGCGATTATGTACTATACTCCATTTATTTTAACATTTGAAACTGAATGGTGATATTTGCTCACATTTTTAAATGAAACAATGAAACTACATAAAATTGTGTTAACTTCTATACTAAACATGTAATAAATACCGCTATGATACGGCTATTGAACAGTTTGCGCAATTTCCAAATAAAGGAAATATTGCAGTTTTTTTCAGTTTTTAACAATTTTTACCCTTAAAGAGTGGGCTTATGCGAAAAGTTACTTTGTAGTTATTAAAGTCCACTAAATTATTAATAAAATTTGACCAATTTTGACAACTTAGACCTAAGAGTTCCTGAGACACAGCTGTTCAAAGTAGTCGAGGTAAGTAAACAAGTATTTACTATACTCCATTTATTTTAACATTTGAAACTTAACGGTGAAATTTGCACACGTTTTTAAATGAAACAATGAAAGTATTTAAAATTGTGTTAACTTCTATATTAAAAATATAATAAATACCGCTAATAAATGTACATGTAGGTGTTTTTAGTCAATTTGTGTTCGAAATACCGAGAAACGCGTGTTACACTTTGACCGTTAATTCAAATCTTAAATTAAATGGAGTATAGAAGGGTTTGCAAAATGAAGTACACTCTGTTAGTGAAATAAGCAATATAAGTAATTATAATTATTTCACTAACAGGGCGTACTTCATTTTGTAAACCCTTATAGTACATAATTGTTTACTAATCTGAACTACTTTGAACAACTGTGTCTCAGAAACTATCAGGTGTAAGTTGACATAGTTGATCTCATTTTGTTGGGGATTTAATGGACTTTAATACCTGCACAGTAACTTTTCGCATAAGCCCACTCTTTACGGGTAAAAATGGTCGAAAACTAAAAAAAACTGTGAAATTAAATTTTTTGGAATTTTCGTCATCTTTTGAATAGCTGTATCATAGAAACTATTTGAACTACCGAAATAAAATTAGTTTCATTTGATTGGAAATTTAGTCTTCTTAAAATAGTTTTTAGTGATTTTTGCCGTAACGTAAGTCCTTGGTGGTAAAAATGGACAAAAACGGAAAAAACTACAAAATTTTAAAGAATTTTCAAGTATTTGACAATGATCCGGAAGGCTTTCGAGGTGGAAAACTTGGATTTGACATAACCAAATTCACCAATACCAACTCATATAAAAATTAGAACTACCTCATTTGATGCAAGGCAACACTTCTTTTTCGGTACGATTTCCATGTACTATATAGTATAACAAATTTACCAAATATTGTTGTTAAAATTTTGTTTTCTTCCTAAACAAATAACATCGTAAAACATGTTTTCCCCGTCCACAGTAAATTTATGTAGGTCTGCTTGCGTCTTTCACGTACGGTCAATGTTTTGATTTGTTTACACGAAAATTTTCATAATTCTTGTTTTTTTATCTATAGGGTCGAATACTACTACTAATTTAAATTCATGTTATGGGCAAAACATTGCGATGTTTGTTTATACCTATACCTGTCTACGCACACATGCCAACGGTTTTCATCTCATAACCATAACATAATATGGGAACACTTCAAAACCTGG
Source organism: Choristoneura rosaceana (assembly GCA_037349165.1). Classification (NCBI taxonomy): domain Eukaryota; kingdom Metazoa; phylum Arthropoda; class Insecta; order Lepidoptera; family Tortricidae; genus Choristoneura; species Choristoneura rosaceana. Next base: position 11,701,418 of record JAZBNJ010000019.1, read on the forward strand.
TAAAAAGTACTTGGCTAGTTTTTTAGGAAACTGGCTCATGCGTAGACTCGCATAAGGGCAGAGATCATCAAAGTTTGTACTTAAACTAGTTTGCTAATATCATTCGGAACTTGAAATAGAAGATAGAGTTTATTTTTCTTTCTCATATAAATCTTTAGGAGCACGAAAAAAAAACGACGAGTTCCAAACGACATTAACATTCCAGTATTAGGTACTCTACTTTTTAACGCTAACGTGCAGATATTTTTTTAGGTAGGTTGGTTAGCACAAAAATTAGTCGGTGACAAAAGCTCTTTTTATTTGGTTGGTCCCTAAAGTTTGTCTGTAAGTAATAGATCTGAACAACATACAAATTGCACATTGAAGAAAATATTTCGGACAAAACTATTCAAAATTAAGTAGCGGTGGACAATTTGGTGCTTATGCAGCTAATCTAACTCATCTTCACGGATCTTCATGAGGCACTAGTTCTGTTCATGGAAATTTGTGGAATTCACCTTTTTTTTATGTAATACTAGCTTTTGCCCGCGGCTCCGCCCGCGTGGAATTCGGTTATCGCGCGCTGTTCCCTCGGGAACTATACATTTTTCCGGGATAAAAAGTAGTCTATGTCACTCTCGGGCCCATAAACTATCTCTATGCCAAAAATCACGTCGATCCGTCGCTCCGTTACGGCGTGAAAGAGGGACAAACATACAAACATACAAACACACAAACACACAAACATACAAACACACTTTCGCATTTATAATATTAGTACGGATTACATTAATATGAATGATGAGATAATTCTTCACTTACTAAGTTATCAATGTACCTACAACCCATAACCCTTCTAACTTTGTATACAAAGTGTTAATTAAATATCTGAAAACCAGAAAGTACTTTGCTCAGAAGTTTTTTTACCCGACTGCAAGGAGAGGTATTGTTAAAGTAGTATTAAGTATTTTTAAATCCCTATTTTGTTGTGCCATTCGTGCCCAGTCCAAATGTTACAACTGCAATATTTAAGCGAGGTTGCATAGTATTTCGATAATTTAATACTGGCCGGTTTGCTGTCACTGTGCGATTTTCTTCTAAAAACGTCAAAGCGCAACTGACAAAACCAAATCATGAGTGTAGAGTTAGAAATTAAGTAGAATTACTGACTTAGAAAAACACACCAATATCTTTTAAAACAATAAAGATATTCAAAAATAAATTCAATCAAGTTACTTACAATGAAAAAATATTTTTGAGCGGTCTTGAGATTTTCAGTTATTTAATTAACAACTTGTATATAATGCAAGTGGCGAGTTGTCTTTCATGTGACGTACAAAAGGGCCTTTATTCAGCAGTTATTATAAAATCGCAGTCGTTGTTTAATATCAAATTATAAAATTTACAAACTTGACGAGTGACATTGATGTGAGTGTGACACATAAAAGAAACATCAAACATACTCACTTTACTTTTGCTATATACTTAAATCTGTTGTTATCTCAATGAAGTCGAGATAGCATTATCGCCATTTGTAGAAATATTAAAATATGGATAAATTTACAGTGAATATGATGTTTTAAATCGAGGCGTCAAGTAATTATGCTCTTTGAACCAAAATCGTGTCAAATCATTCGTGCAACCAAATTAACTGTCTATGTTTATGAAAGGCGCAGATATGTAAAACAAGCACCCTCTAATGGTTCATGGGATGAGCACTTGACAAACAGGACAATCGAGACATATTAGTGTAATAATAATAATAAATATTTATATTGGATATACAAAAATATGTTGAAAGGCTATTTTCTGCACGAATCCACCATGAGAAAGAATGTTTAGTACCTAATTATTATTTAACAACCTAACCAACAAAAAGTTGGACAACCCCCGACTTTGTCACTTTAAAGTTCAATATCTCAAAAATGGCTGAACCAATTTTGATAAAATATCTCTAAGAACCATCGCTAGAAAACCTACTATCAAATAAAAAAAAACCGCATTCAAATCGGTCCTCTCGTTTAAGAGCTACAGTGCCACAGACAGACGATACACAGACAGACACATATAGCGGTCAAACTTATAACACCCCTCTTTTTGCGTCGGGGGTTAAAAATCTCAAAAGGAGGATTATTTAAAATTAATGGTAATGGAACAAATTAGGTACGTACAGCAAGTTTTGAATTTAATTATATACTCGTATTGAACTCAACGTTGTATATGAAATAAAACGAAAAATATTGTAAGTCCATAATGTTGAATTAATATTTAATCATAATACATTATTTACAAAAAGCATACATAAAACTATCAAAGGGATTCATTGGAATAATGACTCATTGGTAACATGATGAATAATTTAAAGCTGGTATATTATTTTTTATCTCAAATGAAGGTTTTCACAGTGAGGATAAATTTTGTAATAAATCAGTGTGAAAGCTTCGCAATGATAATGATGCTGTTGCCATCTTCATATTATATACAAAAATAGACATTATATCAGCTTTAAATTATAGCAAAAAAGAAAGTGAAAGAGGCATAGAAAACCACCCGTAATCATACGGTCAGCGTTACATATTTCTTCCTTCCGCCCCATCTTTCTTGCGTTCTAATCTTAGGGAACAAAAACATATGTAATCCGCTTCTACGTCAGAGATATCAATCATCAAGAGAATAAAGCGACAAAGACGAACGAGACCACGGACTTGGGAAAATAGATGATGCAAGTTAAGTAATTATTAATATCTATTTTTTAATCAATAAATACGTAAAGGTATTTTTTTTTTATTCGACTGGAAGGCAGACGAGAAAGTACCAGGGGTATTGCAGATGCGTTGCCAACCTAGAGGCCTGAGATGGAATACCTCAAGTGCCAGTAATTTCACCGGCTGTCTTACTCTCCACGCCGAAACACAACAGTGCAAGCACTGCTGCTTCACGGCAAGATTAGCGAGCAAGTTGGTGGTAGCAATCCGGGCGGACCTTGCACAAGGTCCTACCACCTGCTATTTAAGCTGGAGTTAAAATGGTTCGCATAATTCAGCCGGGAAAACGCTTTCATCCGTAGAACGGAATCTATTCAAACTTCTCAATCTGCGTTCAGAATGGGCATAAAAGTCAAAAACTACGTTTAACACGTGACCAGCCCTATAGTTGTTTTACGGTCATTTATTGTTAACCGCATTTTTGTGCGAGAGATGCATCTAAGGGTAACAGAGAGAAGCACGTCGTTCCAGCAGTCCCAAGCTACGTGCTTTGTCACGTCTGTCGCTGCTAGACGTATCAAAGACGCCAGAGGCTATCGGTCGCTATTCCCCATGGAGGCATTACCCGCTTGAATTATACGAGCCTTGTGATTGGTTGAAATTTAAACAGCGATTTATTATGTTTGCTGCCATTGTTTTTTATTGTGATCGAGGTGCCAGTGCTATTTTTATTTGTTGATGATTTACACATGTCTAATTAAATATGTGAAGTAATGGAGAAAATACATTATTAAAACAGATAAAGCATATTGAGTTTGTTGCTGTTTACGATATTTTCAGAAAGTCGCATGAATAAACAATTATTTAAAATAATTATTTCTTTGTAAGAATTAGATACTAAATTTGGACTAATACGTAAGACTTCGAAGATTTCAGAATTACCACTAAAGATTTTAAGCTAAAATGACGCGTTTCTCACTTGACTAAATCAGTTCATTATAAAATAATACTAATTAATTAATTAGATTACAATAACCGCCTCAGTCTAACGGTGATTTTGTTTTCCCGTTAGATCCAGACGATTATTGTAAAGTTGACTGAGGCGTCATTTTAGTTCACACAAGCTTACCTACAGTTTATCAACTCGGTTTTTTTTATGTTTGGATCTCGACATAAACTAGGTCATAACCAGAAACAGGATCAACTAAAACAAAGTGACAAATAACTACTTCGAAGTTCCAAATTCTTGGAACTTAGCTGTTACTCGTGTCGATTCCTCGATACTACTCGAGCAGTTCTGACTGCGACTAAACTTTAAGAACGTGGCCCACAAAACTAATAGAATGTAAGTTACTTCCAACTCTTGTAAGCAGGATCTAATTTTGTAAGTAGTTTCAGTATCGGTTAGAGATACTGTAGTTAACTACATAAATTAAGTTTTAAGTTTTAATACTAGCATTATGAGAGCTAATGTGGTAACAGTTGCTCAACTGAAGAAGTAATTGTCCTGACATTAGTATCCTATCTCTGTCTTTTAATATTTTTTTTGCACACATTTAACTCCGAGAGTAATAGTAATTGTACAGTGTCCGCTTCCTTCTTTGGGATGGATTCAATAAATAACTGTTTGGAGCGTAGACTGAAGATTCTTTAGGCTGGTCGTTGTAAAAAAGGTTTGCTGTTTACTGAGGACTTTAATTAGCAATCACAATACTTTACAATGAAAGAAGCATAAATTATTGCACACGATTATTAGCTACGACCATCATAGAAGCGGAAATGGAAGAGAAAAAGTTCTGCCAACCAGAAATTTAAATACTTATGTTGCCAGCAACACACGCTGTATAGAGACTAAATCAAGTTATTATAATGAATTCCATCTTAAAGTTTGATCTGTGGAATAGCAGAATATGTTGCTCGTCAGGCATTTAAAGTCAGAGTTTCATACGAAACAACCGGTTTGTGAAAATGTATCCACACAGAAAAAAAACTAATGGACATGAAAAAAATACAGCAGAAACAATACGCTGCGTTCGTAAAAGCGCGACAAAGGAGTGACCCAATGACCCTTCTTTATCTTCCTTAGTCCGATATCCGCACGGACCGTAGCGGGCTTTGTCTAAGTACAAGATAAGGGCTTCCGTTGATTTGAATTAGAAAATCGGGCGCGTGAAGCATTTCGCTCTTGATAAACCGGAATGGGTGTCGTACATTGCGTAGTCGAACTTAGGGATGAAGGGAAATGAAATTCAAGAGAACTCAACAGCAAGGAATAACAGTTGCTGTGAAAATGTCCTGGCTAATCCAATATTTTTACAATACGTAACTAACCTGATATTATTAGAACTAACTCTACACTAAACTAAATCTAAAAATAAAATAAAATAAAAATCGGTTCTGCGGTTTCAGTCTGATGAGGTTACAGACAGATAACAGACAAACGGAAAGACAAAGTTACTTTCGGATTTCTAATTTTTTGTTATTTCTTTCTTTCTTTTAGATCTACCTAATACAAGATTTTACCCGTGACTCTGAGTGTGAAAACTGTCCTCTGTCCTTCCCAGGGTCCCAAACTATCTTCATTCCATATTTCATTTAAATCGACTTAACGGCTTAAACGTAAAGAAGTAAGACAAACATACTTTCGCATTTATAATAGGTATTAGTAGGATTACTCAGGATGTGGTAGTTACAAATAACGAAAAGAATTTCATTATTTTCTCTAAAATACTTTTTAAATGCCACAAAGGAACACTCCGCACCACACTGAGCTTCTGTACGAGATAGTACTTCTAGTCGGAAAGTCAGTAAATCCCTCTAATTCACTACATACGTTCTCGGATATGACGTCAGTCACATCCATTGTTAGCTACCCGCACGACCATGACGTGGAATGTCTTTGTGTGCTTGGCTTGTAATGAAGTAAAAAAGTGTGTCTCTGCTCATGTGAAGATTTGCACTAGCTGTTCAGTTAGCGTCGATAAGTTCAATGGCTTCATGAGAACTTTATAGCAAAAGTACTTGAAGAAACCCCGACTTATTATAAGTCTATCAATTTTTTTCTTCACCGAAGAATAGACATTCGCCTATGAGCCTTTTTCTCAGTCACATGCGAATGAATGATCTTCAGTACCTACCGGAGAAGCAAAGTAAAAATATAGAAGTTCAGACGTGCTTTAATTACTTTCGTCTACATTTACCTACCAAGAAAGTTAGAGGCTTGCACCGCCACAGGTATTATGACAAATGTAATTTAGCAAGAGTATATGGACAGTCGTCGTGATTTTAAAGTAAGTTTTGTAAACAAAGTACAGTACTACTAACTCAAGTTAAATAGGTATTTCAGCCGGTAATGTACAGAAAACCTATTTCGCTTCTGACGCCTAACATCCCAGAACTCCCGATTTACGGCTACGCAATTTATTTGCTAATATTTCGCGCAGTGAATTAAATCCTCGGGTTCCGACATATCTTTGCAAGTATAATTGCCTCGAACACTGACACTTTGATTTTAATGTTTATAAAGCAGTAAAGTTTGACCAGTTATCTTGAGATAAGGATTTATTCTTTTTTTCGTGGAAACAAAATATGAAAATAATCTGCTCTGTTCCATATTATTATAGTAGTAAAATGTATACAGTTCAACGTTTCCAATTCAAATCCGATTTAGTAAATTGGGTTGAACAGATATTATATTTAGATAAAAAAAGTCAAATCTTCGAGATTTTATGGACTTTTATACAATTTATTCTCGTCCTGAATTATTCGAAAGTTATTGTAGTAACAAACCTACCTACTGATTTGTGGTTTTTTAATACAGAATAATTGTATTGTATTATATATTTTTCTTATTATTGTTGTTGTTCCTGTTACTGAACGTTACTAAACAAAAGTACTTATGTCCTATAATACGTAATATAAATATGTTTTTATTGACCATTGATTGAAAATACAATCACATTACGTAATGTGATCAACATAGCCGTCGTTTTAGCAAGATGATGACGCAAAAGAAAAGAGGTAGGTATCATGAACACAATAATACCATTTTGTTCGTTTTATCTAATATAACAAGATATGCATAATATGCAAGATATGCATACCGCTCTTAGCTTTTCTAGCCATTTTACATCCCTCGGTCGCCATTCTTGCGGTATTTTTCTCCTAAAAATAACCTGAATTTCAAGAAGCAGCAGACATGATTGAAATGACAGCAACATCCTGCTTATAAATAAATCGAGTGGCTGAGGAACGAGTTCCCCTTAGGACTTGCAAGCATTAAACTGCTGAAGCATAACATCTTTCTACGGACCATGACCATGTATTCCTTCCAAAAGTACCTACATTTGAATCAATCAAAAGTGAACTTTGAGATCTGGAACACAACAATCATGCTTACTGCATATTAAGGAACATTCATACGCGATAGTTCCATTAGCAGCTACGCTGCAAGAATTTGAACGTTATTGTCGAAGTAGGAAGAAGTTTAGCTTGTGGTGATGTTTTGGTATTTGTGAGCTGGGAATGTTGATCGCAGTCAGGAATGGATTCTGTTCACGTAGAGGTGATAAGTTTGAATAATTATGAATATATTATTATGGTATTAATATCTTACGTTGATTTTATAATATTTATACATTTTTGATTCTGATTGAAACAAAAACCTAGAAATAATTTAGTTGTTTTTCTTAAACATTATATTTTTATTTTTACACAACAGCTTTATTCATAGGTATTCAGATGTTGATGTATGAAAACTATAAGTAATAAATAAGAGAAAACAATGGAATCACATCCTTCGGGTACGGAACTCTAAAAATGTGGAAATTAGAATCAAGAAAGCTACGTACAAAATTTACAAACATTATTCCTTTCTCCATGTCAGATCACCAATTAATTATCATAAAATTCGTTCACATTCCTTTACACAAATTGCTCGTACATTAAGGATTCACTAGTAGAGATCTGTTCAAAAACCAAAATAGAACCAAACACGTCTTTAATTACCTCCGCTACAATGTTCCTACAATAGATCGATATCCCAGCAAAGGACTCGATGGTATTACACAAAAACCAACCTTACCCAGTAGATAATAAATACAAAAATATGTTTACCACTCCAACAATGCTTCTGAGCAACACGTTGTAAAATAAATTGTGTTCTCATGAGAAAAGGGTTGATATTTTTCAGAAGAAATTAAACTAAAAGTAACCTTTCCTGTTCATTCTATGAACAGATTGTAAGTAAATATTCGGCTTAAAACGGTTTCAAAAGATTAACAATTAAGTATGATGAAAAAGACGAGGTAGCTAAGGTTACATAGTGATCTTATAAGTTGTAGTCTCTCAAGCAGATGGGTGTAGGTTCGAATTCAGGTTCGCACCTATGAATTTTTCGATATTTATGGCCAAAATAACATTTGAAATGAATCATGAGCCCTACGGTGAAAAAAAACCTCGCAAGGACATCTGCACACACCTAGGAATTACTATAAATATTTACACTATGGGGATGCGGATGTTACAAAACTAGTTCGGTATGTTAATTTATTAACTTTTGTTGTTTTCTGTCAGCAGATTTTAGGTGAGAACTTAAATAGGTACTTAGTCAGTTTGCTTATCTTTTAATTTTGTGACTTATTATTCGAGTAGGTAATTGATAGTATTTTGTCGCTGACTTTACGGAACTGTCGGTGCGTGAGTTCGATTTGCACATGACCGAATTTTTATATTCTGCCAGGAAAACTGCCATTCGATTCATTTTTCTTAGGAGTGACCGCACTATAGGTAGAGTCATTCATGATGACGCGTGTCATGATTCTTAATCATCATGTGTCATTATGTCAGCCGAAAGACGTCCACTGCTGGACATAGGCCTCCCCCAAGGCTCTTCACTCAGACCGTCTTGTGCTTTTCGCATCCACCGCGATCCTGCGATCTTAACCAGGTCGTCGCTCCATCTTGTTGGAGGCCTACCGATAGCACGTCTCCCGGTCCGCTGATTCTTATCTCGGTCTGTTGATTCTTAATACAATGTCATTAAGGTCTAATTTTGACAAAATCACGCGTCTTCGCGGATGGCACTAGGTATATATACATATTAAATGTGTCAATAAATTCAACATCACTGTATGCTCAACAATATAAGTTGTTATACGCTTTAGCAGTCGGCATCTTTAAATTGATCTCGTAATGTTTGCATCCTCCTGATCTATGTTGCAGGGCCAGATGCAATTCCACTCCATTAGTGGCTTGTCGATTACAACCGTTAATTGATAGTTATCGTTACAGAGCAGATGTTGAACTAGGCCAGTTAACAAACTATTTCTAGAGCGTTCGGAGCAAGATATTAAGGCTCTCCATTGTTAAATTGCTACAGGTGCCTGGAGTACAAATGTTACTATTTCATTAAGACGCTTAAACTTAGCGACTTCGAGATATAGGTACTTATTATTATAAATTGACATTTATTGGTGCGGTTTTCCAAACTATTGAACTTCAAGTCGGTTTTTTTTTTTAATTAGCTTATAATGTGTCCCACTGCAGGGCAAAAGCCTCCCCTTTCTTATTCCACTCGTCTCTACTCTTGGCCAGCTCCTGCCAATCTGACTGGAATCGGTCCAAGTCGTCCCGCCATCTCCTCCTAGCAGAGCAGAGGCAGTCGGTCTTATTTTACTTTTTAATATGATAGAGGGCAAACGTGCTGCCTGGTCACTTGATGGAAAGCAATCACCACCTCCCATGGACACCCATAATATAAGTTAAGTTACGGATGCATTGCCGGCCTAATAAGATAATTCTTATTTATTTTATATTATTGTTAACTTCTTTAGGAATAATAACTATAAAATAAATCAGAATTATATGATTCTCCACGTAGCATTAGGTATTAAAAATTCACAGTTGGAGGTCTATTCTAGAGAGAAAAATGTTACTTATTTCGTTTCGCGCTGCGAAAATATTTTTTTAGAATACGTTATAATTTGTTTCCTTTGTGTATTCCCTTTTCACTCTCGCCTATTCCCCGTGCTCTAAAGCTCGTTTCCAGTATCTAGCTCTAACTAACAGTACTGAGTTTGCTCTCGACGAAGAGCAAGCAATTAATTCAACCGAGCAGTTTCGTTGCATTCCGAGACTACGACAGGAGTTCAGCTTTAAGATGAGGCAATCGAAAATAATTTTCACGCTAGTTTTGGGTCGGAATAAAATAATCTAAGTACCTAAATTTGATAGAAAAATCACCTTACTGAAAATTGGGCAGTATGAATTATAAATAGTTCTGAAGTTTACTTTGAAGCTGAAATATTTAATTTTAATCTCAAATTACACAACTGAACAATAGGTATACATCAAATAACAATTAAATAAGTAAAAATGTAACTAAACAATATAAAATAAATGTAAATATAAAATGACAAAATTTAAAAACAAAAAAAAACTTACTTATAATACCAACTAAGACCTAAAATCTATATACCTACCTATAAACCTACCTATAAACTCAGGCTCAAAAGTGCCCATAATTCCAGCAGCATTTCCCTGCTATTATGGCCAACGAGGTAAGACCCGGAGCGGGGGTCGCAACCCCTGTCCCGCAGCCTACAATCCATCTCCCACACCAAAAATTTGGCTTCAGCACCCCAAGGACCAGCCGTTTAATGGGAATATATTCACTGTTCTTGTATTCCTATCCCAGTTAATTAAAATATATGACAAACAATAACATATACAATTTCATTCAGATACTTTCTCTGTTTTGCTTAAAATATCGAAAAGATATCTGGAAAAAATGGAAAACCTCATCTTTCTGTCTAATACATGCCTATTTCTTACAATTTCTTCACAAACAAATTAAACATTGTTTCAAACATGATGCCCCGATTCATTTTTAAGGGGACTCTTTATGAATACTATAATTTTATTACAACGCTTTATTACTAAGTGTAATAGATAAATGCGGGCGAACCCATCAGTCACCAAACTGTGAAATTTTATATCACCCCTTAAGTAAAGTTGGGGTAACATCCAACTTTGGGGCCGATAAAATAACAAATAATACGTGTTGGTGATTTATTTTATGCATCATAAAACGGAAGATAAACAATATAGCAATAAAATATATATTGACTCGTAAGGAGTATTCATTATTTGTCTTTTGAGGTATATTCGTGTTGTGTTTGCAAAGAAGCGCTCTGGGGCAATAAAGCCATCCGAATCGAATCAATTTAGGATGTCACCGTGCTTCAAGATCATATATAGAGGTAAAAAGTAAATATATGCATACTATTTTCTTGAAGAAATAAGGCGGCGGTTTTATGGTAGCATCGCTCTAAGTTAATATAAGTACATAATAGGTATAAGGCATGCGACCGACATAGCAAATCACCATAGTGGTAGCAGGCGTTTCATGGATACCTACAACATTTCAAGAATTTTAGGCGCTTTGCCAAATTTATAATTTCGGTTTAAAACTTATAACTTCACTTTAAAAGTTGAGCGAAGACTTGTCTTAAAAAATAATTAAATTTTCTGTATTTTACAACATTTTGCTACAAAAAAAAAAATTAAGAAAAATCCAGCTTCCCTTAACATAGCGTGTTTCCATTGCGCTAACAGGGTAGTAAACTTGAACGGAACAAAATTAAAGTAACGGAACACAAAGGAAGCTTGCACGCAATAAATGTAAAGCGCATGCTGCCGGTTAGTGCAGCAATTTGGCAAATGAAACAGCCGTGAATTCCGTGAATTCCGTTATTCCTTATTAGCACCATTTTAAAGGCATTAAACTAGTTATTTGAGCACCAACCCTCGATATAAAATTAAAATGTGTAACAGTGATAACTGACAGTAATGCGGCTTAGAGCCTATTTTACCGCTGCGCTGTAGAAAGGTCTTGGTATTTCAGGTGACAGATATTATGTCAGGCCGTCTATGTTTGTGCTAACAAAATAAGTTTCTGTCAAAAAAAAACATTTAAAATGCAAAAGTTGAATTTAATTTTTTTGATTGTCTACACATACGACTGCCTACCAAATTTAAAGTCAATTCGATCGATGGAAGTGGATCAAAATTACTTTCAAGATTTGAAGCAAACATACAAATATACGAGGTGAAGCGAAAAAAAACTTGTAATGATAGCAAATTATTGATAATTTTGAGAGGAGGTCTATGTCCAGCAGTGGGACGTCTAATAGGCTGGAATGATGAAAATGAATGATAAAAACAGTATGTATTACCGATTTGTGTGACACAGTATGATGAATATAGACCCATAATGTCTTAAATATTTCACTAAATTTTATTGTTTTTATGTAATCTACACAAAAATAGCTGTAGATGAGTGTCCGTATCTTTATTTCCTCAAATAAATCAAATTTTATAACTTAAGATGTCACACAATTGAATGAACCCCAAAAAAGACCCCTGAGTTATTGCTGCGGATCCCCGCTAAATTAAATAACACACCCCTGTTTTACACCCCAACACAATAATATCGCCAAGCAGTAAAAAAAACATCTACACGCTTATTTTGGTCCTTACGATATAATTTTACTGTTTACTTACTCTTGGTGAATTTACTTCATACTGATGAAGATATTTATTATTTTTTGATAAATTGATTCCAGAGCAAAAGTAAAAATTAAAATATTCAAATATTGCGACAAATTGCCTCCTTTGTCCGGGGTATCTTTAAATCTTAGTCTGAGATATTAATTCATTATTATTTGTTAATTGGCTTTTGCCCGCGGCTCCGCCAGCGTGGTATTCGGTTATCGCGCGCAGCTCCCTCGAGAACTGTGCATTTTCCGGGATAAAAAGTAAACTGTTACTCTCGGGCCCATAAAAGATCTCTATTAGTGGAGGAAATAAAGGTAGTAGACCCCAGCAGTAATTCCTCAGCCCGAAAAAACTTTACAGTATGATAAAGTATCAATAAATAAAGAGTATTGTATAAATATCCAAAAAAAACACGCCTAAGTTTTGTATTTATAACTAAAAATCGCCACTACTTTTAAAAAAACTCTTATCTCCAAATTGATAATTTTTTCGAGTGCACTTTATGACCATTACGTCAAGGTTCAATTTTGTTGACGTATTGATTTGAGATACGAGATTTTTTCAAAATAGTGACGAAATACAAATCTGTTTATATAATTATGTCCAAAATTATTTTACCAAATTAGTCATTCGTATCGCTATGTGATACTAGAAAAAATCTGAAACTTTTGTCAAACATGAGAATTTTTTTTTTATGATAATACTTTTTTTGACGCTCATTTTCATCGGAAAATTGCTCTGTCAATTTTTTCTTCTTATATGATCTTGGAATGTAATTTGGCGTAGTAAGTAAGATTAAAAAAAATGCATACCTAAATTTATGTAAGTATTTTAGAACTATTAAAAACTGAGAGTGGAAAATTTCTCAGCCTGATTTCTTTTTAAATATATACTAAGTAGTCACGTGTACACTTAAATATAAAATATCAAAAAAAATCCCGCTTGTACAACCCGCTCCCAACACACTGCTCTCGATATGTTTAGTTTTTAATACGCTCGTTATTTTTTTGGGTGTTTTTATAGTTGAATGGAAAGGAAACTGTGAACTTAATTCAATAATAGTCCGTGAGCCCAGCCCCTAGTTACCTACGTAACATGACATCACGATAAGATGCATGGCACACGGTAGAGAAAGTTGTGCTGAGCAAGAATCAAAAATCTAACGCACTTAAAATTAGCTGGAATCCTTCACTTCCGGTCAAAATTTTAAGGTAAATTTACGTCATATGACATCATTACGAAACATGTGGCATCAGCCCTTTATCCATAGAGAAGGGCAACATAAGTCTGTCAGGTCTGAAATAGCCGGAATTGCTTGACAGACTAAGTCAAAGATGACCCCCAAAAACGATTTCTTACGTCATATAACATCGTTACCAAAATTATTACAAAAGTTTCGTAATATTAGTGTCTTTAATAATATATAAGTCTGCCAAGCGTTTTTTAGCCGGAAGTCCTTTACAAGTGTTATTTTAACTGCAAGGAAAATGTAATCGTATCATTTTAAATGATAATAATTTAACAAATTATGATCGATTAACAAGGATTATCGACTTATTCGTCGTGGTCGGTATATTTTGTATGTAAGAAAATAAAAAAATCATCATCATCATGTCACCCGAAAGACGTCTACTGCTGGACATAGGCCTCCCCCAAGGCTCTCCACTCACACCAGTCTTGTGCTTTTCGCATCCACCGCGATCCCGCGATCTTAACCAGGTCATCGCTCCATCTTGTTGGAGTCCTACCGACAGCACGTCTCCCGGTCAGCGGACGCCATTCGAGAACCCTTTGACCCCATCGGCCATCAGTCCTGCGAGCAATGTGTCCCGCCCACTGCCACTTCAGTTTCGCAATTCTTCGGGCTATGTCAGTAACCTTAGTTCTACTGCGGATATCATCATTTCTGATTTTATCCCGCAGAGAAACCCCGGGCATACCCTCTCCATAGCCCTTTGAGTGACTTTGAGCTTCCTCATGAGGCCCATCGTTAGCGTCCACGTCTCAGATCCGTATGTCATCACTGGTAACACCGACTGGTCAAAGACTATTGACTTCAAACACTGCGGTAATTTGGATGAAAAGACACTGCGAAGCTTCCCGACCGCTGCCCAGCCGAGTCGGATTCGACAAGTGATCTCTTTCCATGGACATTAGACATAAATTTCGTCTTGTCCATGTTCATTCTCAGGCCAACTTGGTCGGAAACTCTGCTGAGGTCAGCGAGCATAGCACTGAGGTCCTCCATGGTCTCAGCCATGACTACAATATCGTCGACGAATCGAAGGCGAGTGAGGTACTCGCCATTAATGTTGATGCCTCGTCCTTTCCAGTCCAAAACCTTAAAAAAAATAGTTTATTGAAAAAGTATCGCATTACAAAAATTGCATTGCCGTTGGTCCCACACTAAGCAAAGCCTGTCACGTAAAAGCATCCTCCAATGCAGCGGTGAACAGTTTCGGAGAGATCACATCTCCTTGTCTGACTTCCCGCTGCAGAGGAATAGGCTTCGTGCTCTGGTCCTGTAGTCGGACGGACAGTGGCGTTTTCGTACAAACACTTTAACACTTCGATATACCGGTAGTCAACTTGGCACCGCTGGAGAGACTGTAGCACAGCCCAAGTCTCGATCGAATCGAAGGCTTTCTCGTAGTCCACAAATGCAAGGCAAAGGGGGAGGTTATACTCTTCGGTCTTCTGTATAACCTGCCGCAACGCATGTATGTGGTCTACGGTACTATAACCGGCTTGTTCGGGAGGCTGGAAGTCGTCAAGCCTGCATGTGAGACGATTTGTGATGACCCTGGAAACAGCTTGTAAACATGGCTCAGAAGTGCGATGAGTCTATAGTTCTTCAGCAAGGTGTTATTACCTTTTTTGAAGAAGAGCACCATCACACTTCTGTTCCATGCTTTCGGCGTTCTCCCTTGGCGGAGGACGGAACTAAATAGCGTCTGAAGGCCCTTAAGCACTGGTTTACCACCCGCCTTCAGGAATTTGGCTGTAATTCCGTCGTCGCCCGGAGCTTTGCCATTCTTGAGCTGTTTGAGGGCCATACTAATCTCGTACAGGCTGACGTCCGGGATATCATCGGTATAGTGTCGGTATATTTTATTATTTTGCCACCTTCTGTCAGGCACTTCCAGAAATTGCAGAACTGACACTCTACTGAAACTCACTGAAACTATTAGTTCCCGTAAAAAAAAAATTCAGTAGAAGTTTTTTTTCTGACTATACTTACTTGTATTGTTATCGAACATCCATTCGTGTAATTTTAAGTATAGTCTCTTCCGTGGAGTAAACAGTTCTCTTCCGTGGAGACAATTCTGACCTGCTGATGATCACCTGAATTTCACGACCAGATTATTCTTTGCCACCAGATAGTTTTAATATTACAATGCCAAATTTCAACTCAATCCGACCACTGAAAGTACTTAGATCAAAATAACTTTACGTGCGAGATTTGATTACAGACAACGGGACAGGTGAAATAAAATAAAAGATTGTTTTTTATTTTATTTTCTTACATACTAAATATACTGACCACGACGAATGAGTCGATAATCCTTGTTAATCGATCATAATTTGTTAAATTATTCTCATTTAACATGATACGCTTACATTTTTCTTGCAGTTAAAATAACACTTGTAAAGGACTTCCGGCTTAAAAAACGCTTGGCAGACTTATATATTATTAAAGACACTAATATTACGAAACTTTTGTAATAATTTTGGTCACTATGTCATATGACGTAAGAAATCGTTTTTGGGGGTCATCTTTGACTTAGTCTGTCAAGCACTTCCGGCTATTTCAGAACTGACAGACTTATGTTGCCCCTCTCTACGGATAAAGGGCTTCATGATCATGATGCCACATATTGTTTCGTAATGATGTCATATGACGTAAATTTACCTTAAAATTTTGACCGGAAGTGAAGGATTCCAGCTAATTTTAAGTGCGTTAGTTTTTTGATTCTTGCTCAGCACAACTTTCTCCACCGTGTGCCATGCATCTTATCGTGATGTCATGTTACGTAGGTAACTAGGGGCTGGGCTCACGGACTATTATTGAATTAAGTTCACAGTTTCCTTTCCATTCAACTATAAAAACACCCAAAAAAATAACGAGTGTATTAAAAACTAAGCATATCGAGAGCAGTGTGCAGGGAGCGGGTTGTACAAGCGGGATTTTTTTTTGATATTTTATATTTAAGTGTACACGTGACTACTTAGTATATATTTAAAAAGAAATCAGGCTGAGAAATTTTCCACTCTCAGTTTTTAATAGTTCTAAAATACTTACATAAATTTAGGTATGCATTTTTTTTAATCTTACTTACTACGCCAAATTACATTCTAAGATCATATTAGAAGAAAAAAATGACAGAGCAATTTTCCGATGAAAATGAGCGTCAATAAAAGTATTATCATAAAAAAAAATTCTCATGTTTGACAAAAGTTTCAGATTTTTTCTAGTATCACATAGCGATACGAATGACTAATTTGGTAAAATAATTTTGGACATAATTATATAAACAGATTTGTATTTCGTCACTATTTTGAAAAAAATCTCGTATCTCAAATCAATACGTCAACAAAATTGAACCTTGACGTAATGGTCATAAAGTGCACTCGGAAAAATTATCAATTTTGATATACGAGTTTTTTTAAAAGTAGTGGCGATTTTTAGGTATAAATACAAAACTTAGGCGTTTTTTTTTTGGATTTTTTATATTTTAGTTACGGCTCATACTATACAATAACCAAGCAAAATTTCATCGACTGAGGAATTAATGTTTGGGTTTCCATACAACAACTTTCTTCATTTCCTGCATCATATGCCAAAAATCACGTCGATCCGTCGCTCCGTTACGGCGTGAAAGACTGACAAACATACACACAAACACACACTTTCGCGTTTATAATATTAGTATGGATTTATTTACACCTAATCGCCGTTTTATACTATTGACTCAGACGACATAATTATAATACTTAGTATTAGTTTGTAGATGACGTTTAAAAAGATACACCCCATAGTTGTTATTATATGTCACGCTGCTTTTAAATACATATACATTTGGGAATATTCTTTTGTTTATTCTACCCTCGCATTCACAATCACTCGGGGGCGGTCATAAAAGCAAAACAGGGTATATGGACTAACTGTTGAAACGTTATTTGTAGCCAGTCAACAATCGTAGCGCTTACCCCACGCGAGGGAAATCTAACATAATAACTTTATTTCATAGATACGATATTTTATATTGGATTATTTTATTTACGTCGTATTGAGCATTTTCCTTTCAAGTTCCGGCATTTATTTTTTCCGTATTTGGAATGTCTTGTGTGACGTTCAATCTTATTGGCTCAGAAAGGCGTACTGTTATTATTATTTCACAATATGTACTGAGTCGATCGATAACGTATTTGTTTGAAAGTCATTACCGGGTAGACATGTTTGTGAATTATTGTTGGTAATGACTCATGAATGAAAATCAAGTACGCAAAGAAAAAGAAGCAGGCAATAGAGCCTTCATAAAATACGACAAACTTGTAGTATTGAGCGGCAGTGATCACGGTCATCGTTACCAAGCAAATAAAAGGAATCTGTCTGAATCCCCAGAGATCTCACATGTTGACGGCCACACAACTCAACACGCCAACAAACAACCACCGAAGAAGAATAAAGCTAACAATATGAAAGACTTTATAATACATAAACCAAAATTAATCTACACACAGTCGAATCCTTCCCAAGCAACAACATCATTGCACAACACAGAATAGCAACGACAACCGGACCCCCCCCTCCACCCCTATCTCCCGGTACGGCTGGTCACCGAGGGAGAGATCGACCAAAACCCTCCGAAGAAAAACAGAAGAAAGAAAAACATTTTTAATATTTGTACCTTCAATGTTAAATCATTATCCACTGAACATAAACTAATTGAGCTAAAAACAGCACTACAAAATATTAACCACGACATACTAGGATTGAGTGAAGTCCGGCGACTAGGCGAAAAAATTATCGAAGATCCCGACTACATAATGTATCACCTAGGCGAAACAAAAGGCCTGTATGGTGTGGGTTTCCTAGTCAAGAAAAAATATAAAGAAAATATAAAAAGATTTATTGGTATATCAGAGAGAGTTTGTGCGTTAGAAATCGAATTGGAAAACACTCTTCTCGCATTAATACAAGCGTACGCACCCACTGAAAACTCATCTCAAGAAGAAATAGACAAATTTTACGAAAACTTGGCAAAAGCACACGACACTATATCTACTAAATATATTATCTCTATGGGTGACTACAACGCACAAGTTGGTGTACCCAAAGACCACGAACAGTCGGTTCTCGGTATATACGGCTATGGTAGCAGGAGTATTCGCGGCGAAAGACTCATTCAATATGCGCAAGAGTACAACCTGAAAGTAATAAATACTATGTTCAAAGCAAAGCCAAAGAACAGATGGACATGGATCTCTCCTGACAAAAATACAAAAAATGAAATCGATTATATTATGTCCACGAAGCCCAACCTATTTGCAAGCTACAAAGTACTAACGTCACTCCAATTTGGCTCTGACCATAGATTACTAAGAGCCTCTATCCACTTGAAATCTGAAAAAAAGTGTAGACGTAGTTTTTCAAGAATAGCAGGCAAATTGAAAACGACAAAAGAGCAACAAGTATACCTTGAAAGTCTAAGTAGTTATGTGCCTGAGCTTATAGCATCACACAAAGACTATGATGTAGAAGCCTATAACCAAAAGATTGGAGATGCTATACTGAAAAGTTTGAGTTCTATTAAATTTACTAAACGAAAAAAGTCTAGTATTTTATCTACAGAGGCGTTAAAGCTCATGAAGGAAAGAAGTGTATTACAAAATAAATCTAAACTTACGAAAACTGAGAAAGAAAAATTAAAAGAACTCTATAAAACTACCAACAAAGAAATAAAAAGATGCTATGATACCTATAGAATAAATACCATAAAAAGACACCTTGAAACCACTAGGTCTGCTAAAAAAGCCTACAAGGAATTAAACACATCCAAGACGTGGATTCCATCACTACAGCCTGGCTCCTCAAAAATTATGTCTCGCGAGGATATCATAAACACAGCCACAGAGTTCTATGAAAAACTATATAGCCAACCAAACTCACAAAAAGAAATAATTACTGAGAGCCAACACAACGAAGCTCTCCCAACTCCAGAGTTCACAGAGGCTGAAATCCTGAAACAAATAAAGAAGCTTAAGTCAGAGAAAAGTCCGGGGCCCGACGGAATTACAAACGAATGCATCAAGTATGCAAGAACCCTACTATTGACTCCAATCACTCTTCTATGGAACAAAATACTACACGAAGAAAATGTGCCACAGATATGGACCGAATCGGAGATTATATTGCTATATAAAAAAGGCGACCCGGCTGACATAAGTAATTATCGTCCGATAAGCCTGCTGCCCTGCCTATACAAGCTATTCGCATCTTGCTTGCTGAATAGAATATCCTCAGATATCGACGAACACCAGCCGATAGAACAAGCTGGATTTAAAAGCGGCTACAGTACAGTCGACCATATTCAAGTAGTTGACCAGGTGATAGAGAAATATCAAGAATTTCGTAGACCCTTGTACGTAGCTTTTATAGACTATAAAAAGGCTTTTGACTCTATATCACATAACTGCATCTGGGAAGCGCTGAGGTCACAGAACATAAACGAAAAATATATAAATATACTTAAAAACATTTATTCCAATAGTACAAGTAGAATCAAATTAGATAGAGTGGGAAGACAAATTAATATATGCAGAGGTGTGAAGCAAGGCGACCCTATCTCTCCAAAACTCTTTATAGCTGTCCTACAGCACTTAATGAAGGACTTACCATGGTCTACGAAAGGCATCAGGGTAGACGGTAACTATTTAAGCCACCTTAGATTTGCCGACGACATCATCTTATTCTCGGAATCGTCATACCAACTAAACAGCATGATGGTAGACCTCCAGCAGGCTAGCACTAAGGTTGGATTGGATATGAACCTAGACAAAACGAAAGTCATGACAAACCACCGCAAGACACCTATAATAGTAAATAACTTACCTGTTGAGTACGTAGATAATTATATTTACCTAGGTAAACAGATTTCCTTAAGCAAAGACAGAAATATCGAAGAAGTAGACCGCAGAGTAGCGATTACCTGGAAAAAGTACTGGGCTCATAAGAGTATTTTCAAATCGAATCTTCCACTGCCTACAAAGAAGATAGTCATGGACTCGGAAATTCTACCATGCCTCACCTACGGATGCCAAACTTGGACGTTTGATATCAAGACTAGCAACAAAATTCAGACCACGCAGCGAAGAATGGAGAGAAGCTACTTAGGTATCAAATTGAAAGATAAAGTAAGGAATACAGTCATCCGCAAAAAAACCCGTATAAAAGATGCGCTTACCTACTCTCTTCAAAGAAAGTGGAGGTGGGCAGGTCACGTGGCAAGGTACACTGATAATAGGTGGACACAAAGAGTGATAAGATGGGCGGGACCACGAGGCACCAGAACGAGAGGTAGACCTAATGCCAGATGGGCTGACGAAATCGTGGCCGCAGCTGGTCGTGGATGGCTTCAATCAGCCAAAGATAGAGGAAAATGGAAAGCTTTGGAGGAGGCTTTTACCCTGAGGGGGTCCATACAAATATAAATTATTTAATTTAATATAAGTTATCAATGCTATTTCAATTAATATCTCATTATTTTTGTTTGGAATTTTATTTGATTTTTATTATTATTGTATCTATTCAAATCTTATTATATTTTAATTTTTTTTTACTGCATGTTATGTCACTATTTGTATGGAATTAAATAAAGCTTATTATTATTATTATTATAATCGCCGTTTTATACTATTGACTCAGACGACATAATTATAATACTTAGTATTAGTTTGTAGATGACGTTTAAAAAGATACACCCCATAGTTGTTATTATATGTCACGCTGCTTTTAAATACATATACATTTGGGAATATTCTTTTGTTTATTCTACCCTCGCATTCACAATCACTCGGGGGCGGTCATAAAAGCAAAACAGGGTATATGGACTAACTGTTGAAACGTTATTTGTAGCCAGTCAACAATCGTAGCGCTTACCCCACGCGAGGGAAATCTAACATAATAACTTTATTTCATAGATACGATATTTTATATTGGATTATTTTATTTACGTCGTATTGAGCATTTTCCTTTCAAGTTCCGGCATTTATTTTTTCCGTATTTGGAATGTCTTGTGTGACGTTCAATCTTATTGGCTCAGAAAGGCGTACTGTTATTATTATTTCACAATATGTACTGAGTCGATCGATAACGTATTTGTTTGAAAGTCATTACCGGGTAGACATGTTTGTGAATTATTGTTGGTAATGACTCGTCGCGAGCGTTATTGTCTCGGTTTCATTTATTTGGAACTTGCGAAAGTCTTTCTTGAACTTTAAGTTTTCTTTGAATTTGTGAAAAAAAAATTATATTCTTAGAATAAATACATAGAATGTTTCGCTTGTTTGTTGCCTCGTTACCTACTGTACTGTTCCCAATAGGGGTAGACACTATATTTTTATTTATATACTTTTATCTAAGTATAATTACGGCCATCGTCTGTTTGTAGGAACCCTAGTTGTATAATAATTTATAGTAGACCTAGGATCGAACCGAGTGAGAGGGCTATTTAGTAGATTAACTACCTCTTTGAGAAAGCGTTGGTTATACATACAGGAAACTCAAAGGTTATTTCGTTTAGTATAAGAAGTTATTATTGCTACTATTAATATTTGATTATATATTTCCACTTAATTAATATAAAAAGAGGTGATTTATACCGTATAGGCCGGGCCCCTCCCCGCCCGGGCCTGTGGAGCTCGTCACCGTACTGGTCACTCCCCCACGGGCTGCCTCGGCACCTCGTGAGGGGATTGAATTAATGTCGTATGTCAATCACGTGAGTACCTCGTCTTCAAATGAATGAGTGGAGAACAAAATCATAGTCACTCCCGAGGCAGGCTTTGTTAATCCCTAACCTTTTCCTGAGTGACTATCCTATACACCTACGGTCTCCTCTTCCCCCCCCATCCTCTAACAGACTAGCGTCAGGAAGAACAACTCGGAATCATGTTTGTGTTATTACGACGCGTTCCACAATTTGCGTCCACAACCAAGAGAGAAAGTCTCCTTCCCCCCACATGCCCCACAAGGACTCCCAACGCCACTATTAGTCGTTAGACCTTGTTTAACCGCAACCCCACTTTAGCCCTATTGCCAAGTGAGTAGTAAACAACCCCATCGGACAGAGTCCGTATTGCCGGGTGGTTAGTCCGACAAAGAGGATGCAACGTTCAGCGGCCAGAGGTGGAATTGACCCCTGGTGACCACATGTATCTGAAGACCCTCGGTCCCCAAACACAATTTTGAATAATCTACAGACTCCATTGTGAAACATCGACCATAATGGTTTGTGGAGTCTGTAAGGGTACTTTGTACAGTATCCATGCGCGCAATACCGACCATTAATACCCAGCCAGCTAGATTAGTACTCGTATCTGTGGCACACTAGTTCCATTCGCTCCACCAGCTGGATACAATAGTAAGTATAGAATTGTATAGCTATCCTTCCCGAGCTATCTGGGTTTCTATTAAAATCATTAGAATGGTGACAAAATTAAGTAATCAGGTTTAGTATAGATATTTGTAGAGACCGTGATACACCCCGGTTCTAGGTCCAAATAGCTTATTTGTAAAGTTAGGCCAAATACGCAGGGCAATTTGGAAGAAACATTGAGGAAATATAAACAATTACACAATAAGCTGAAGTCAATTATTAATATCTCGTTTCCATTAACTTTGGAGTTTCTAGCATGTTATAATATATAAGCAGTTTTGATATTCAATTTTAATTTTACTAATGTATTACTCACTGTCTTATATTTGTGCCACAAATATATTAGTTCTTCGCTATAGTATCCACACACCGATGGTAACTTCAGTACCGTCAATAGTAATATAGTTTAAATCAATTGAAGATAATGTTCGTTATAAATATTCAACAATTCAATGTCTTCGTAACACTCCGTAACGTCAGCAGAACAGAACAGTAATGACCCGTATTTAAATCAATTCGATCATTTGAATTTGACTTCTAAATTTCAAATATTTAAATTTAGGTCTTTTGAATTTAGACTGGTGTTATTTATTCTTTATATTTTGAATGTTTAAAATTTAGAACACGGATAAATTATTTATAAAATTATTGTATACGTTCGTATAGAACCAAAGACCGATTTGAAATGAGATCTCAGGAGTGTCGCGGTTCCATCTCGGTTTGAATTTATTAGACATTCTATCAAAATGTCATAGACATTATGTCTAATTGCTGGTCTTTCAAATTTATAAAATTGTGACAACAAATGTCAGATTACGTGGAAATCATAATATAATTATGACCAACTGTACTTTACTTCTATCTACAAATTGTATAATTAGCTCAAATCAGAGTACAATAACAGTGGTAGGATCCCGACATACTCCTCACTGTTCCGACGCTGTTATGTCGTAACATCATTAACTACTGGGATAAGGGAAGGACTTAGCTAGGGACATCCAGGAACCGCCATCAGCACTCGGACCGCACGCCAATACTCCAATCACGTCCCGTTGCACATCACACCACACAGCCAGCCAGGATATCTCCATCACGTTGGATGTCGACGCCAGCATGAAATTAAATATTATTGTAGGAACCGCACAATTCAAAGCTTTATGTATTTTGGGGCGTATTAACCGCGGGGCAAGCTCGAGCAATTAATTATAAGCAATGTTTACTATTCCATCAAATCCCGAGTAATTTGTCTTTCGTTTTCATAATTATTATATTTCAATAAAATCACATTTATTTAATTCAATTCAAATTCAACTTACACGCCATCAATCCAGACTTGCGTATCTTCATAGTCTTCAACCAGTTCCTCCTCCTCTCGTCATGATGACAGCAACTGTCACTATCCTCCCCGTAGCCACTCAGTCCGCTGAAACTCATAATATTAAAGGGCAAAAGCAATTGTAAATAACTCACGTCACCAGCACACACAGCCTTGCACTATTGGACACCTATTTACACTTCTATCACGACGATAAGACCTAGTAATCCATTCCTTATAACTCCGGGTGTTATGTTTTGTTCGGAGTTTGAAATCCTATACGTAGCGACTTTGCTATGAGAATATACAACGACTGTCAAACTAGATTTTATTTAACTTTCACTGAAACCGTTTGTAACCTCCGTACTCCATTTTTAATTATTGGTTTTAAGTTAATATATGGATTTCTAGGCCTTTTCATTGCGTTATCAAAGAATTCACATTTTATTTTATTTAATTTTGGTTAGCACATCCTTCCTTTCATGACACTTGACAACCCAATCCCCTTTTTTTTCTTTTTCCTTGACATTCTTGCTATCCACTTTTCAAACCAAAAAATTTTCCCAAAGAGGTTACTCATGATTAAAATAAATTCACAAAGTTTAATACACGAAGTGTGGGGTCAGTACAATCCCCCCCCTTAAATCTCTATTTCATTCTCTTAAATCGAGATTTAATTCTATACTTATCATATAATATTCATAAAGTTAATTTATTTTAAGCGCAATCACATTTCCACACCCTGTATATTTCGTCCATACCTCAGTTACACACACCCTGTATACTTAGCTCTTCATCTATTCTGTCCCAACTCATAACACGTTAATCTCCCTGTCCCTAATGATCATTCATTCAACTGTCAATAGCTATTCAATTACCTCACCCCCATCTACCTCCCCCCCCAAACTATACTTCCCTATAACTAACTTCTAATTACAATCAAACACCAAAATATTTTCAGTAACGTTCAATAATTCTACAAATCAATACATCCAATTTTATCCGCATTCCAAACCACCTTAATAATAATCTAAAATTATTACAATATTTTACAACTCAATATTTTTCTTGAAATTATTTATCCCTTTCACAACTATAAGCAAGTTCCCTATTCACTTGTCAACACAAAACTGACAACAAGTCACTATAACCCTCTAATGTAAGACTTCCCACTAGACATAATATCGTGCCAAGTGTACAGCATTAAACAACCCCTTTTCTACTAGTGTTTCTGGGTGCACGAGTACATATACATTCTCATAGTACCTATCTGCAACCATATAGGGTCCATCGTATATCAAATCAAATTTCTTAATCCTTCCACTCAACGAGTTAGATTTATTTAGTCTACGGACCTTAACCAAGTCCCCTATTTGGTATTGAATCAAGTTGTGATTCTTGTTGAATCTATCCTGACGTTTCTTACTAGCACTACGTAAATTTACCCTAACTTGTTCACGTATTTCATTAACGCTCTTATTTTTCGTAAAATTTATTAAAGATCGGTCTATTGAAAGTTGCGTCGAATTCCCACTAAGGACCTCATTAGGGGTGAAACCCGTACTCAAGTGGAGAGTATTATTGTACAACTCCTCAATCTTTTTCAACCAACATCCCCAGCTCCTATGTTGTTCATGACAATAAATTCTGAAAAACTTCCCTAACTGTTTATTCACCACTTCTGCAGTATTAGGTCTTGGGTTTCTAATAGAAGTATAGATTGTCTTAACACCAATATCGCGCAATCCTAATCTCCATACATCCCCTATAAATTGCCTCCCTCGATCTGTCATAACCTTCTTTGGTTTTATTGTTAATGCAAAATCTCGCATCCTAGACACCACTGCCCTTGCTGTTGCCGCCTTCAACCCATATAGTTTTATATATTTAGTGAAAGAATCTTGTATGACAAATATATGCGAAATTCCTCCTCTCGATATCCGCAACGGCCCATAGAGGTCCGCCATCACTAAGTCACCTGGATTCTCGGATATAATTGACTTACAAGTACCTACATACTTAATATTGTCTATCTTTGACAATTGACAAAGATGACAACTCCTAACAAAATCTCTAATTGTTTCCCTCATCTTTAGCCAGTAGAATCTATCCTGTAAATATTTTATCATTTTATAACCTCCTAAGTGCCCCAATTCTAAGTGAACCTGCCTACATACTTCCGCCTGTAAACTTTCTGGTAAATACAATACTCTGTTTGGAGTATCCAGCCTATTGAAATAAAGGATTCCATTCTCTGTGATACAACGGCTTGCTATCCGCGCTAACCGATCATTTACTCCCTCTAGTCCTGGATTCGACAACCTATTTTTTTTTTTTTTTTTTTTTTTTTTTTTTTCAAAAAAAAAAAATTTTTTCTTTTTTTTTTCTCAACAGCCCGCTACTTGAGACTCAGGATCCTGGTCACGGCACCAATTTGTACTGTTCCCAATAGGGGTAGACACTATATTTTTATTTATATACTTTTATCTAAGTATAATTACGGCCATCGTCTGTTTGTAGGAACCCTAGTTGTATAATAATTTATAGTAGACCTAGGATCGAACCGAGTGAGAGGGCTATTTAGTAGATTAACTACCTCTTTGAGAAAGCGTTGGTTATACATACAGGAAACTCAAAGGTTATTTCGTTTAGTATAAGAAGTTATTATTGCTACTATTAATATTTGATTATATATTTCCACTTAATTAATATAAAAAGAGGTGATTTATACCGTATAGGCCGGGCCCCTCCCCGCCCGGGCCTGTGGAGCTCGTCACCGTACTGGTCACTCCCCCACGGGCTGCCTCGGCACCTCGTGAGGGGATTGAATTAATGTCGTATGTCAATCACGTGAGTACCTCGTCTTCAAATGAATGAGTGGAGAACAAAATCATAGTCACTCCCGAGGCAGGCTTTGTTAATCCCTAACCTTTTCCTGAGTGACTATCCTATACACCTACGGTCTCCTCTTCCCCCCCCATCCTCTAACAGACTAGCGTCAGGAAGAACAACTCGGAATCATGTTTGTGTTATTACGACGCGTTCCACAATTTGCGTCCACAACCAAGAGAGAAAGTCTCCTTCCCCCCACATGCCCCACAAGGACTCCCAACGCCACTATTAGTCGTTAGACCTTGTTTAACCGCAACCCCACTTTAGCCCTATTGCCAAGTGAGTAGTAAACAACCCCATCGGACAGAGTCCGTATTGCCGGGTGGTTAGTCCGACAAAGAGGATGCAACGTTCAGCGGCCAGAGGTGGAATTGACCCCTGGTGACCACATGTATCTGAAGACCCTCGGTCCCCAAACACAATTTTGAATAATCTACAGACTCCATTGTGAAACATCGACCATAATGGTTTGTGGAGTCTGTAAGGGTACTTTGTACAGTATCCATGCGCGCAATACCGACCATTAATACCCAGCCAGCTAGATTAGTACTCGTATCTGTGGCACACTAGTTCCATTCGCTCCACCAGCTGGATACAATAGTAAGTATAGAATTGTATAGCTATCCTTCCCGAGCTATCTGGGTTTCTATTAAAATCATTAGAATGGTGACAAAATTAAGTAATCAGGTTTAGTATAGATATTTGTAGAGACCGTGATACACCCCGGTTCTAGGTCCAAATAGCTTATTTGTAAAGTTAGGCCAAATACGCAGGGCAATTTGGAAGAAACATTGAGGAAATATAAACAATTACACAATAAGCTGAAGTCAATTATTAATATCTCGTTTCCATTAACTTTGGAGTTTCTAGCATGTTATAATATATAAGCAGTTTTGATATTCAATTTTAATTTTACTAATGTATTACTCACTGTCTTATATTTGTGCCACAAATATATTAGTTCTTCGCTATAGTATCCACACACCGATGGTAACTTCAGTACCGTCAATAGTAATATAGTTTAAATCAATTGAAGATAATGTTCGTTATAAATATTCAACAATTCAATGTCTTCGTAACACTCCGTAACGTCAGCAGAACAGAACAGTAATGACCCGTATTTAAATCAATTCGATCATTTGAATTTGACTTCTAAATTTCAAATATTTAAATTTAGGTCTTTTGAATTTAGACTGGTGTTATTTATTCTTTATATTTTGAATGTTTAAAATTTAGAACACGGATAAATTATTTATAAAATTATTGTATACGTTCGTATAGAACCAAAGACCGATTTGAAATGAGATCTCAGGAGTGTCGCGGTTCCATCTCGGTTTGAATTTATTAGACATTCTATCAAAATGTCATAGACATTATGTCTAATTGCTGGTCTTTCAAATTTATAAAATTGTGACAACAAATGTCAGATTACGTGGAAATCATAATATAATTATGACCAACTGTACTTTACTTCTATCTACAAATTGTATAATTAGCTCAAATCAGAGTACAATAACAGTGGTAGGATCCCGACATACTCCTCACTGTTCCGACGCTGTTATGTCGTAACATCATTAACTACTGGGATAAGGGAAGGACTTAGCTAGGGACATCCAGGAACCGCCATCAGCACTCGGACCGCACGCCAATACTCCAATCACGTCCCGTTGCACATCACACCACACAGCCAGCCAGGATATCTCCATCACGTTGGATGTCGACGCCAGCATGAAATTAAATATTATTGTAGGAACCGCACAATTCAAAGCTTTATGTATTTTGGGGCGTATTAACCGCGGGGCAAGCTCGAGCAATTAATTATAAGCAATGTTTACTATTCCATCAAATCCCGAGTAATTTGTCTTTCGTTTTCATAATTATTATATTTCAATAAAATCACATTTATTTAATTCAATTCAAATTCAACTTACACGCCATCAATCCAGACTTGCGTATCTTCATAGTCTTCAACCAGTTCCTCCTCCTCTCGTCATGATGACAGCAACTGTCACTATCCTCCCCGTAGCCACTCAGTCCGCTGAAACTCATAATATTAAAGGGCAAAAGCAATTGTAAATAACTCACGTCACCAGCACACACAGCCTTGCACTATTGGACACCTATTTACACTTCTATCACGACGATAAGACCTAGTAATCCATTCCTTATAACTCCGGGTGTTATGTTTTGTTCGGAGTTTGAAATCCTATACGTAGCGACTTTGCTATGAGAATATACAACGACTGTCAAACTAGATTTTATTTAACTTTCACTGAAACCGTTTGTAACCTCCGTACTCCATTTTTAATTATTGGTTTTAAGTTAATATATGGATTTCTAGGCCTTTTCATTGCGTTATCAAAGAATTCACATTTTATTTTATTTAATTTTGGTTAGCACATCCTTCCTTTCATGACACTTGACAACCCAATCCCCTTTTTTTTCTTTTTCCTTGACATTCTTGCTATCCACTTTTCAAACCAAAAAATTTTCCCAAAGAGGTTACTCATGATTAAAATAAATTCACAAAGTTTAATACACGAAGTGTGGGGTCAGTACACTACCTTAGTCATTTTTTAATTAATGCACGTTGTTCAACGATCGTCTATTCATAGTTGTCTAAACCATCACCTGGTTTCAACTTAGATATGCATAAAAGTAAAAGTCAGTACATCGGTGCTGACTTTTACTTCGTGTTTTTAAACGCACAGAGCCTGTACAGACAGTACTTACACAGAGTATGGGTTTTGATGGAAATCTTTCAAACTCACATTTTTTTTCAATTGGTATTGAGCAAAGTGGTACAATGGGCGAAAGATAGGAAAAATATGCTAGCACTTAAATTTCTGCTATTGTGATCTTATAGGTGAAATCAAAAATATTGTGTTTGTTAGCATTATTGCAATAAATTGATAAATAAGCCATTACATTTTGTTACATCCCAAAAGTATATCAGTGTAGGTAAAATTTACTTTTTGCTGCATACAATTAAATACATATAATAAAGGATTTTATTATCTTTACTAACTTGTCGCTTCACTACTCTAGAAATGATAGGTAGTACTTAATCATAAATAAACATCATCATCAGCATCATAGCCGTAGGACGTCCACTGTTGGACATAAGTAGGCCTCCAGTTGCTTCGTTTGACAGCGGCCTGCATCCACCGTGAACCCGCGGCTTTAACCAGGTCATCCGTCCATCTCGTTGGTGGACATGGATAAATATACATATCTCAATTTAAATTAAGCGATCAGGTGTAATGTAGTTTAAATCCATCATTATCATCATGTCAGCCGATAGACATCCACTGCTGGACATAGACCTCCTCAAGGCTTTCCACTCAGACCAGTCTTGTGCTTTTCGCATCCACCGCGATCCCGCGATCTTAACCAGGTCGTCGCTCCATCTTGTTGGAGGCCTACCGACAGCTCATCACCTGGTCCGCGGACACCATTCGAGAACCTTTTGACCCCATCGGCCACCAGTCCTGCGAGCAATGTGCCCCGCCCACTGCCACTTCAGTTTCGCAATTTTTCGGGCTATGTCGGTAACCTTTGTTCTACTGCGGATATCATCATTTCTTATTCTATCCCGCAGAGAAACCCCGAGCATAGCCCTTTCTATAGCCCTTTGAGTGATTTTGAGTTTCCCCATGAGGCCCATCGTTAGCGCCCACGTCTCAGATCCATATGTCATCACTGGCAACAAGACTGGTCAAAGACTTTTGAGTTCAAATACTGCGGTAATTTGGATGAAAAGACACTGCGAAGCTTTCCGAACGCTGCCCAGCCGAGTCGGATTCGACGAGTGATCTCTTTCTCGAAGTTGGACCTACCTAACTGGACCGTTTGTCCTAGGTATACATACACAGTCGTCAACAACTTCGAGCGCAGAGCCTCCGACTATCACGGGAGTTGGCTCAACATGGACATTAGACATGACTTAAAATTAAATTGTAGTTTAAATTATTATGTATTAAATTACAACGCCAGCATGATAGGATATTCTGAGTTTTTGTAGGATCTCTTTCATATTGAAGCATCAATCGTAATATAGGGAGCACACTGAAGTCAAAGACAATTGCGGCTTGTCTTTGTAATTAGGTAGTGATTAGTGTTTTTTTTTTATAATATAGCCTAGTGAGTGCTTCACTGCTGAGTAAAGGTTTCCCTCCTCTTTCTGATACTAGTATCAGTAAATAGTAAAGAGTATGCTGTAACTAGATTGCATACATCCAACTCGCCCTGATATTTCCTTTTCGGTCTTTTCGGTGCTTTGATGACCATTTCATATCTCAAAAAAAAAAAATCAATTCCTCCAAGTGTTATAAGCCTCACGAAAACAATCCAAAGTATAGCGGAGATTCTTTCCAGCGTTCAGGCCCGCGCTCCGGATTCTTCCCTTAGTGGTCGGATAAGGAATTTTTATTATCAATATTACAGTGTGAAGCTATGGCAGTGTTTATACGATTATTTGTTTATGTGCGGTGCCTTGGGAATTTAATGTTTGACCTTTTATGTGTGCGCTTATATTAGGGAAGGTTGGCATTTTGAATTAATTCCGTATAAAATGTATGGTTTGTCTCTTCCGTTGCTTATACATCATAAAATTTACTTGCATTTTAAAACTGTTCTAACTATAAATAATTTATTTTTCATATTCATATTCATTCATTGAAGCCGTGGAGGCCTAGTGGTTTGACCTATTGCCTCTCAAGCAGAGGGTCATGGGTTGAAACTCTGGCTAGCACCTCTGAGTTTTTCGAAATTCATTTGCGGAATTCCATTTGAAATTTACCACGAGCTTTGCGGTGAAGGAAAAAATCGTGAGGAAACCAGCACGAAACTGCGAAGAAATTCAATGGTGCGTGTGAAGTTCCCAATCCACACTGGGCCCGCGTGGGAACTACGGCCCAAGACCTCTCAAAAAAAATGTTTATATAATTCATGTATGATTGTTTTTGCAATAAGACAATGGCCTGTACCCTTAGTGTAAATTTTCGGTTACAAAATACGTCTCGATCGCGTTCGCGTTAAAATCTAAATTTGTATGGAAACACGAAAGTCGCAAACGTTCCGCTAGAGGCGCTATTCGCGTTTCCATACAAATTGGGGTTTTAAAGCGAACGCGATCGAGACGTATTTGTAACCGAAAACTTACACTAAGGGTACTGGTTACGATAACACACGACCGGTGGCGTGGCAAGTTTTTTCTTGTTCACTGACAGTCGAGACGTTCATCATACAGTGTCTAGCTGTTAGCACCGAGAAACCTAAAAGATTTGAAGCAAACGACATATTGATAGGTGAAGTTATAAAAGCTTGTAATAAAAAAAACTGAAACTCCAGTCAAGATATTTTTGTAGGTTGCCGTAATAAAAACGAAAATTATGTGACTGTCATGGTAAATGACAATTACTTAGAAAATTTAAAAAATCAACATACAATTCTGATAACTTTGTAAGTCAGATTGGAAAAAAAAACGCTATTACAGTATAATTTCCGTTCTAGTATAAAAGAGAGCACCCGCTGAGCGTGAAAGTATACAGATATATTTCAGATGCCTCCTTTACTCTCTGCTAAGCGCTAATTTGCGGTCATTATATTAAACACTAGCTTTTGCCCGTGGCTTCGTTCGCGCAGAATTAGTACCTATGTAGGTAGTTTAAAACTTTTTAGATACTACAGGAACCATACATTATTTCGGGATAAAAAAAGTAGCCTAAATGTATATTAATCCAGGGTATCTACCAGTACCAGATTTCATGCAAATCCGTTGAGTAGTATTTGCGTGAAAGAGTAACAATAATCCGAACATCCATCCATACAAACATTCGAATTTATATTAGGTAAGTAAGTAAGAAGTGAGATAAGATAGTATATTTCAAAGTTCACTTTTAGATAGGTATTGTACTGTTCCCAATAGGGGTAGACACTATATTTCTATTTATATACTTTTATCTAAGTATAATTACGGCCATCGTCTGTTTGTAGAGACCCTAAGTTGTATAATAATTTACAGTAGACCTAGGATCGAACCGAGTGAGAGGGCTATTTAGTAGAGTAACTACCTCTTTGAGAAAGCGTTGGTTATACATACAGGAAACTCAAAAGTTATTTCGTTTAGTATAAGAAATTATTATTGCTACTATCTATTTTTGATTATATTTCCACTTAATTAATATAAAAAGAGGTGATTTATGCCGTATAGGCCGGGCCCCTCCCCGCCCGGGCCTGTGGAGCTCGTCACCGTACTGGTCACTCCCCCACGGGCTGCCTCGGCACCTCGTGAGGGGATTGAATTAATGTCGTATGTCAATCACGTGCGTACCTCGTCTTCAAATGAATGAGTGGAGAACAAAATCATAGTCACTCCCGAGGCAGGCTTTGTTAATCCCTAACCTTTTCCTGAGTGACTATCCTATACACCTACGGTCTCCTCCTCCCCCCCCCCCCCCCAACCTCTAACAGACTAGCGTCAGGAAGAACAACTCGGGGTCATGTTTGTGTTATTACGACGCGTTCCACAATTTGCGTCCACAACCAAGAGAGAAAGTCTCCTTCCCCCCCACATGTCCCACAAGGACTCCCAACGCCACTATTAGTCGTTAGACCTTGTTTAGCCGCAACCCCACTTTAGCCCTATTGCCAAGTGAGTAGTAAACAACCCCATCGGACAGAGTCCGTATTGCCGGGTGGTTAGTCCGACAAAGAGGATGCAACGTTCAGCGGCCAGAGGTGGAATTGACCCCTGGTGACCACATGTATCTGAAGACCCTCGGTCCCCAAACACAATTTTGAATAATCTACAGACTCCATTGTGAAACGTCGATCATAATGGTTTGTGGAGTCTGTAAGGGTACTTTGTACAGTATCCATGCGCGCAATACCGACCATTAATACCCAGCCAGCTAGATTAGTACTCGTATCTGTGGCACACTAGTTCCATTCGCTCCACCAGCTGGATACGATAGTAAGTATAGAATTGTATAGCTATCCTTCCCGAGCTATCTGGGTTTCTATTAAAATCATTAGAATGGTGACAAAATTAAGTAATCTGGTTTAGTATAGGTATTTGTGGAGACCGTGATACACCCCGGTTCTAGGTCCAAATAGCTTATTTATAAAGTTAGGCCAAATACGTAGGGTAATTTGGAAGAAACATTGAGGAAATATAAACAATTACACAATTATCTGAAGTCAATTATTAAAATCTCGTTTCCATTAACCTTGGAGTTTCTAGCATGTTATAATATATAAGCATTTTAATTTTACTAATGTATTACTCACTGTCTTAGATTTGTGCCACAAATATATTAGTTCTTCGCTATAGTATCCACACACCGATGGTAACTTCAGTACCGTCAATAGTAATATAGTTTAAATCAATTGAAGATAATGTTCGTTAAGAATATTCAACAATTCAATGTCTTCGTAACACTCCGTAACGTCAGCAGAACAGAACAGTAATGACCCGTATTTGAATCAATTCGATCATTTGAATTTGACTTCTAAATTTCAAATATTTAAATTTAGGTCTTTTGAATTTAGACTGGCGTTATTTATTCTTTATATTTTGAATGTTTAAAATTTAGAACACGGATAAATTATTTATAAAATTATTGTATACGTTCGTATAGAACCAAAGACCGATTTGAAATGAGATCACAGGAGTGTCGCGGTTCCATCTCGGTTTGAATTTATTAGACATTCTATCAAAATGTCATAGACATTATGTCTAAATGCTGGTTTTTCAAATTTATAAGATTGTGACAACAAATGTCAGATTACGTGGAAATCATAATATAATTATGACCAACTGTACTTTACTTCTATCTACAAATTGTATAATTAGCTCAAATCAGAGTACAATAACAGTGGTAGGATCCCGCCATACTCCTCACTGTTCCTACGCTGTTATGTCGTAACATCGTTAACTACTGGGATAAGAGAAGGACTTAGCTAGGGACATCCAGGAACCGCCATCAGCACTCGGACCGCACGCCAATATTCCAATCCCGTCCCGTTGCACATCACACCACACAACCAGCCAGGATATCTCCATCACGTTGAACGTCGGCGCCAGCATGAAATTAAATATTATTGTAGGAACCGCACAATTCAAAGCTTTATGTATTTTGGGGCGTATTAACCGCGGAGCAAGCTCGAGCAATTAATTATAAGCAATGATTACTATTCCATTAAATCCCGAGTAATTTGTCTTTCGTTTTCATAATTATTATATTTCAATAAAATCACATTTATTTAATTCAATTCAAATTCAACTTACACGCCATCAATCCAGGCTTGCGTATCTTCATAGTCTTCAACCAGTCCCTCCTCCTCTCGTCATGATGACAGCGACTGTCACTATCCTCCCCGTAGCCACTCAGTCCGCTGAAACTCATAATATTAAAGGGCAAAAGTAATTGTAAATAACTCACGTCACCAGCACACACAGCCTTGCCCTATTGGACACCTATTTACACTTCTATCACAACGATAAGGCATAGTAATCCATTGCTTATAACTCCGTGTGTTATGTTTTGTTCGGAGTTTCAAATCCTATACGTAGCGACCTCGCTATGCGAATATACAACGGCTGTCAAACTAGATTTTATTTAATTTTCACTGAAACCGTTTGTAAACTCCGTACTCCATTTTTAATTATTGGTTTTAAGTTAATATATGGATTTCTAGGCCTTTTCATTGCGTTATCAAAGAATTCACATTTTATTTTTATTTATTTTTGGTTAGCACATCTTTCTTTCCATGACACTTGACAACCCAATCCCCTTCTAAAATTTTTTCTCCTTGACATTCTAGCTATTCCCTATTCAAACCAAAAAATTTTCCCAAAGAGGTTACTCATGATTAAAATAAATTCACAAAGTTTAATACACGAAGTGTGGGGTCAGTACAATCCCCCCCCTTAAATCTCTATTTCATTCTTTTAAATCGAGATTTAATTCTATACTTATCATATAATATTCATAAAGTTAATTTATTTTAAGCGCAATCACATTTCCACACCCTGTATATTTCGTCCATACCTCAGTTACACACACCCTGTATACTTAGCTCATCATCTATTCTGTCCCAACTCATAACACGTTAATTTCCCTGTCCCTAATGATCATTCATTCAACTGTCAGTAGCTATTCAATTACCTCACCCCCATCTACCTCCCCCCCCAAACTATACTTCCCTATAACTAACTTCTAATTACAATCAAACACCAAAATATTTTCAGTAACGTTTAACAATTCTACAAATCAATACATCCAATTTTATCCGCATTCCAAACCACCTTAATAATAATCTGAAATTATTACAATATTTTACAACTCAATATTGTTCTTGAAATTATTTATCCCTTTCACAACTATAAGCAAGTTCCCTATTCACATGTCAACACAAAACTGACAACGAGTCACTATAACCCTCTAATGTAAGACTTCCCACTAGACATAATATCGTGTCAAGTGTACATTATTAAACAACCCCTTTTCTACTAGTGTTTCTGGGTGCACGAGTACATATACATTCTCATAGTACCTATCTGCAACTATATAGGGTCCATCGTATATCAATTCAAATTTCTTAATCCTTCCACTCAACGAGTCAGATTTATTTAGTCTACGGACCTTAACCAAGTCCCCTATTTGGTACTGAATCAAGTTGTGATTCTTGTTGAATCTATCCTGACGTTTCTTACTAGCACTACGTAAATTTACCCTAACTTGTTCACGTATTTCATTAACGCTCTTATTTTTCGTAAAATTTATTAAAGATCGGTCTATTGAAAGTTGCGTCGAATTCCCGCTAAGGACCTCATTAGGGGTGAAACCCGTACTCAAGTGGAGAGTATTATTGTACAACTCCTCAATCTTTTTCAACCAACATCCCCAGCTCCTATGTTGTTCATGACAATAAATTCTGAAAAACTTCCCTAACTGTTTATTCACCACTTCTGCAGTATTAGGTCTTGGGTTTCTAATAGAAGTATAGATTGTCTTAACACCAATATCGCGCAATCCTAATCTCCATACATCCCCTATAAATTGCCTCCCTCGATCTGTCATAACCTTCTTTGGTTTTATTGTTAATGCAATCTCGCATCCTAGACACCACTGCCCTTGCTGTTGCCGCCTTCAACCCATATAGTTTTATATATTTAGTGAAAGAATCTTGTATGACAAATATATGCGAAATTCCTCCTCTCGATATCGGCAACGGCCCATAGAGGTCCGCCATCACTAAGTCACCTGGATTCTCGGATATAATTGACTTACAAGTACCTACATACTTAATATTGTCTATCTTTGACAATTGACAAAGATGACAACTCCTAACAAAATCTCTAATTGTTTCCCTCATCTTTAGCCAGTAGAACCTATCCTGTAAATATTTTATCATTTTATAAACTCCTAAGTGCCCCAATTCTAAGTGAATCTGCCTACATACTTCCGCCTGTAAAATTTCTGGTAAATACAATACTCTGTTTGGACTATCCAGCCTATTGAAATAAAGAATTCCATTCTCTGTGATACAACGGCTTGCTATCCGCGCTAACCGATCATTGACTCCCTCTAGTCCTGGATTCGACAACCTATTTTTTTTTTTTTTTTTTTTTTTTTTTTTTTTCAAAAAAAATTTTTTTTTTTTTCTTTTTTTTCTCAACAGCCCGCTACTTGAGACTCAGGATCCTGGTCACGGCACCAATTTGTACTGTTCCCAATAGGGGTAGACACTATATTTCTATTTATATACTTTTATCTAAGTATAATTACGGCCATCGTCTGTTTGTAGAGACCCTAAGTTGTATAATAATTTACAGTAGACCTAGGATCGAACCGAGTGAGAGGGCTATTTAGTAGAGTAACTACCTCTTTGAGAAAGCGTTGGTTATACATACAGGAAACTCAAAAGTTATTTCGTTTAGTATAAGAAATTATTATTGCTACTATCTATTTTTGATTATATTTCCACTTAATTAATATAAAAAGAGGTGATTTATGCCGTATAGGCCGGGCCCCTCCCCGCCCGGGCCTGTGGAGCTCGTCACCGTACTGGTCACTCCCCCACGGGCTGCCTCGGCACCTCGTGAGGGGATTGAATTAATGTCGTATGTCAATCACGTGCGTACCTCGTCTTCAAATGAATGAGTGGAGAACAAAATCATAGTCACTCCCGAGGCAGGCTTTGTTAATCCCTAACCTTTTCCTGAGTGACTATCCTATA
Source organism: Choristoneura rosaceana (assembly GCA_037349165.1). Taxonomy (NCBI): domain Eukaryota; kingdom Metazoa; phylum Arthropoda; class Insecta; order Lepidoptera; family Tortricidae; genus Choristoneura; species Choristoneura rosaceana. The sequence goes on from JAZBNJ010000019.1 coordinate 11,739,775, forward strand.
CACCTACGGTCTCCTCTTCCCCCCCCCCCCCCAACCTCTAACAGACTAGCGTCAGGAAGAACAACTCGGGGTCATGTTTGTGTTATTACGACGCGTTCCACAATTTGCGTCCACAACCAAGAGAGAAAGTCTCCTTCCCCCCCACATGTCCCACAAGGACTCCCAACGCCACTATTAGTCGTTAGACCTTGTTTAGCCGCAACCCCACTTTAGCCCTATTGCCAAGTGAGTAGTAAACAACCCCATCGGACAGAGTCCGTATTGCCGGGTGGTTAGTCCGACAAAGAGGATGCAACGTTCAGCGGCCAGAGGTGGAATTGACCCCTGGTGACCACATGTATCTGAAGACCCTCGGTCCCCAAACACAATTTTGAATAATCTACAGACTCCATTGTGAAACGTCGATCATAATGGTTTGTGGAGTCTGTAAGGGTACTTTGTACAGTATCCATGCGCGCAATACCGACCATTAATACCCAGCCAGCTAGATTAGTACTCGTATCTGTGGCACACTAGTTCCATTCGCTCCACCAGCTGGATACGATAGTAAGTATAGAATTGTATAGCTATCCTTCCCGAGCTATCTGGGTTTCTATTAAAATCATTAGAATGGTGACAAAATTAAGTAATCTGGTTTAGTATAGGTATTTGTGGAGACCGTGATACACCCCGGTTCTAGGTCCAAATAGCTTATTTATAAAGTTAGGCCAAATACGTAGGGTAATTTGGAAGAAACATTGAGGAAATATAAACAATTACACAATTATCTGAAGTCAATTATTAAAATCTCGTTTCCATTAACCTTGGAGTTTCTAGCATGTTATAATATATAAGCATTTTAATTTTACTAATGTATTACTCACTGTCTTAGATTTGTGCCACAAATATATTAGTTCTTCGCTATAGTATCCACACACCGATGGTAACTTCAGTACCGTCAATAGTAATATAGTTTAAATCAATTGAAGATAATGTTCGTTAAGAATATTCAACAATTCAATGTCTTCGTAACACTCCGTAACGTCAGCAGAACAGAACAGTAATGACCCGTATTTGAATCAATTCGATCATTTGAATTTGACTTCTAAATTTCAAATATTTAAATTTAGGTCTTTTGAATTTAGACTGGCGTTATTTATTCTTTATATTTTGAATGTTTAAAATTTAGAACACGGATAAATTATTTATAAAATTATTGTATACGTTCGTATAGAACCAAAGACCGATTTGAAATGAGATCACAGGAGTGTCGCGGTTCCATCTCGGTTTGAATTTATTAGACATTCTATCAAAATGTCATAGACATTATGTCTAAATGCTGGTTTTTCAAATTTATAAGATTGTGACAACAAATGTCAGATTACGTGGAAATCATAATATAATTATGACCAACTGTACTTTACTTCTATCTACAAATTGTATAATTAGCTCAAATCAGAGTACAATAACAGTGGTAGGATCCCGCCATACTCCTCACTGTTCCTACGCTGTTATGTCGTAACATCGTTAACTACTGGGATAAGAGAAGGACTTAGCTAGGGACATCCAGGAACCGCCATCAGCACTCGGACCGCACGCCAATATTCCAATCCCGTCCCGTTGCACATCACACCACACAACCAGCCAGGATATCTCCATCACGTTGAACGTCGGCGCCAGCATGAAATTAAATATTATTGTAGGAACTGCACAATTCAAAGCTTTATGTATTTTGGGGCGTATTAACCGCGGAGCAAGCTCGAGCAATTAATTATAAGCAATGATTACTATTCCATTAAATCCCGAGTAATTTGTCTTTCGTTTTCATAATTATTATATTTCAATAAAATCACATTTATTTAATTCAATTCAAATTCAACTTACACGCCATCAATCCAGGCTTGCGTATCTTCATAGTCTTCAACCAGTCCCTCCTCCTCTCGTCATGATGACAGCGACTGTCACTATCCTCCCCGTAGCCACTCAGTCCGCTGAAACTCATAATATTAAAGGGCAAAAGTAATTGTAAATAACTCACGTCACCAGCACACACAGCCTTGCCCTATTGGACACCTATTTACACTTCTATCACAACGATAAGGCATAGTAATCCATTGCTTATAACTCCGTGTGTTATGTTTTGTTCGGAGTTTCAAATCCTATACGTAGCGACCTCGCTATGCGAATATACAACGGCTGTCAAACTAGATTTTATTTAATTTTCACTGAAACCGTTTGTAAACTCCGTACTCCATTTTTAATTATTGGTTTTAAGTTAATATATGGATTTCTAGGCCTTTTCATTGCGTTATCAAAGAATTCACATTTTATTTTTATTTATTTTTGGTTAGCACATCTTTCTTTCCATGACACTTGACAACCCAATCCCCTTCTAAAATTTTTTCTCCTTGACATTCTTGCTATTCCCTATTCAAACCAAAAAATTTTCCCAAAGAGGTTACTCATGATTAAAATAAATTCACAAAGTTTAATACACGAAGTGTGGGGTCAGTACAGTATATATCAAATGAAAACCTACTTGTATATTAATATCCAGTAATCCCTAAGTTATTATAATACATTGCCGTCATTAGACAGGATGTAACGGGGGCTCGAAAAAGCCGAGTGTAAAACATAAGCACGGATTTTCAATACCTATACAATACTTCTTTACAGAACACCACATTATGGTCTGTCCCATAATTCGAGATAATAAAATGACGTTTCATGTGTTACCTGTTTTTTGCGTCTCATAAATAGTGATGTGCCGCAACCGGTAATCACCGAAAGATTTTGTAGGTACCTGTGTACCATTATATGCATGTCGTAAAATATTAAGATATGAACGGATCCGTGATGTACTAACATGTAGGACACTTAGGGCATTCTAGAAAAGGCAAAATAGGTCTAATAAAAATGCGACAGTTTTGGAGATATTTCGACTTTTTATAGATGTTGATGTTTAAGTTTCAATTAAATTCTAAGTAAGATCAGCCTCAATGCTTACCATAAGAAGCTTAAAATACACTTAATAAGTGTTCCCTTCTTTCACAGACAGTCGAAAAACATGAACAATGTTGTGTGATATTAATCTAAGGGCCTACTCCGAAATTCGAATTTCGTACTATGCCGTCCCTCTCACTCTCGTATTAAATAATATAGTGTCAGAAGGGCGGAACGACACGAACTTCGATTTCGGGATGTTGACATCACAAATCAGCTGATTTACTTTTTATTTAGCTGTCAAAACACAATTCTCCCGTAGAGTTTCAATGGTCAACTCAATCAACTATTTATTTGTTTTAAAGCAACAAAAAATCTAATTTTACAGTAAATCGAAATTTAATCTGGTTTCCAGGGCTAAAATAAAACGTTTTTTTTACTGGAGTTGCGCCTTCGAATTATACTATTTAATACGAGAGCGAGAGGGAGCGTACGACACGAACTTCGAATTTTGTGTTTCGGAGTAGCTCTTCTGGCCCTAACTACGAATTACAAAGCTCGAACTTCGTATGTTGCCGTCCCGCTGACGCTTTTCTCATTCAATACTCGAGTAAAAGGGACGCTGCCATACGGACTTCGTTTTTCTAGTTTTGTAGTAGCCCCTATGTATTATATTTTTTTAAATTGGCACTAAGTGCTGAACACTGTATTTTACCTGTTTTGTACCTGTGCTTAGATTTTATCACTTTATCGTAAAAGTGTATTTATATTTTTAAAATGGGAAGTAGTATATTGAATACTTTAATGTTATTTTTGCTATCGTAAAATATACATTTTTATCGGTTATTTACGAAACCGGAATCATGGAGCCGCACTGTTCGTTTTATGCTGGCCACATTATTTTTACGTTTGACATTTCAGACTGTCATTTTAGTATCTCGATCTAAGAAATTAGGTATAGTGAGCAATAACAGGATAACAAGAAACAGGTACATGAAGAGAAAATTATAAAGACTTACCCCAAGGGTACATTTAGATCAATTATGTAGGTACATCAAAATATATACTATGTTACAAGTTTCCTTCTGCTTCCTTAATTTCAAGCTGATCGGACCAGGTCTTGTATAATCTCTTAAAGGAACTCAAGGCATACTCAGTTCACAGAATTACATAAACGCAATTTCCATGAATTGTTTACTACACAGCGCAACCTTGTTAGTTCGAGAACATTCGACTACTTTTAACGCTGCTATAAAATCCTAAAAGCGAGGCAAACGCCGAACTCCCAGCGGTTTACTCCACCATATAACAGTTCAGAACAATGAATCGACTAGCTACTTTTATTGCCAATGTATATTATGCAGTAATTCAAGTAGAGAATGCAAGTGTTGAAAAACTTTCGGAAGCTACGACTAAAATTTTGGAAGTTTCAAAAACTTAAGCGTTCGGCTGACTCGAAGTGGCCGGAGCAAATTTAAGGCGAAAACGAAGTAATTTTGAAAGCAGAAATTTAAGTTTCACATCATTGGCGTTCGTCGAGCGCGGATAAGAACTTTTTCCCGTAAGAGCATAAGTTAAAAACTGATTAAATTTGTAATTTCCTGGCTTAGTCTGCAAATTGGTGTCTCGTTAACTTTTAAATTTATAAGTATACCTAAATTATAGTGTGGAATAAATGTCACTGGATTAAACATAAATTCATTAAACAGAATGTAATTAGTTATAGTAGCTTTGTGACTCATATATAATTGTATTAGTAAGAATTTATCAGCTTAGTGTTAGTTGCAAACAAATTAATAATTCCTTACCTAGTATTTAACTTCTACGCTCACCATGCCTGTGTCACTCCACAAGCACAGAATGTAGTTTGTTCCAGTGGCCCAGTAATGGTCCATGGCTGTTGCTCCCATTCTTAAGCTTCTGTATCAGCGGTGCAGTTCTCTTCCTGATGATTGCAAAAAAACCGTCAGTATGAGACTCCGCAAACATAAGTACCAGAGGTGCTACATATCGCGGCAACCCTAATACAACTTTCTTAAAGCATTACTGTACTGTATACGTAGGGCATAAGTATATTACAAATTCCCATTACATTATTTTTCATTCAGAGTAAAGTTTGTTTCATTATTAAACAAAGTATAGTGTAGGTACTTTATTTGAATTTAAATAGTAAATGACTCACACACATACAACACACATCTTAATTTTTTTTTGTCTTTGCACATCTAATTCAATGTTCGTCAACTGTGTTTTACTTATTTTTTACAATAAAGAGTTTACATACATAAATGCCACTTATTTAAATCTAAAATTTTCATTCTCCATCTATCATGTTTGTGCTATTAGAAATGATGAATTATATAGTTTTATTAAATGATTGCAATGCCCTTGCAGGGTTCACGTTAAACTTAACTGTGCCAATTGTAAGATCTGTACACTACGTGAAAGCAATAAAGATTTTGAATTTGAATCATTGCTAAAATTTGTTCGTACGCCTACACGTGCCCACCTTACATCTTTAAATCAATAGATTTCACTCCGTTCCTCGTATGATGGCAAGAACGAGCCGACGTGTAATGACAGAGTCGGTAATGATTACGGGCTTCGCTGCCGTTGTTATCGAAACCGGTGATGATTAAACTCAGGTAATATAATGGCACATACAGGAATGATTGACAAAGGGTCACGCCACGCAAGAGCGATAAATGAATTACGAATGAATGATGCAATTAATAACCTAATGAAATATCTGTGTCCTATAAATCGTCCAATAAAGATTTTCCTACAGTGAATTATAACAGGTCTATGTATCACTATTTCAATGTTGCAGCACTGGCTAGCTTGCTTATAATGGTGGTTTATGCGCGCAGGCATGTGAAGAGAAAGAAATGCAGTACGCACTTCAAACGACAGTTTTTATATCATGAACATTATAATAAGGAACAATGTTATTAGATTATAATTAGAAATAGGAAACAAAAGAATCGAGTTTACATAGAGCGTCAGAGTCACAGATCGTAATGCGGCGTTGGTCGTAGTGTTGCCCATCGATAGTGTTTCGATAGACTATCGATAGTTCGAGCAAAAGCGACAGTATCGATAGTATCAATATTATTGCTGTCTAATAATGCAAAACTATCGATAGTATATTGACCAGAAAACTACGAAAAGTATCGATTGTTACCGTTATTTCAATAGTATTGGCTGCATCAACACGGGTAGGTGGGCAGAACAGAAGTTGCAGCAACTGAATCTTCTAAGTAACATGATTAAGTTGGTTAGGTTTGGTTGATTGTTTTATTGTAAATTCGTTTAAAAATATCACTGGATAACTGAATACAAAATACTTTTCTGCCACTACCTTTATAAATTTTGTAACCTTGCTTATAGTAACCGATAGTATTGAAATATAGGTAACTATCGATTGTTCAAAAATATCATTTATATATATAATTTAATTTATATTATAATTTATATATATAATATAATTTTAATAGGTTCAGGACTGTGATTATGATAAAATAGTTCGTAGTCAAATTAAGCATTACATTAAATATACTCTACTCAAAAGAAAATAAGGACCACGTCAATTTTACGAAAATACTAATAAATACAATTCTTTATAACATTCCTTGTCTAAAAATGGGTTTATTAAATGCAACATAACACAATATAAAAGTACTTCTCATCCTAAATGTATTCAATTAAAAACGCAAACATATTTTTGATTTCATTTTACCGGCGAAATTTAAGTGGCCCTTAAATTCTTTTGAGTAGTGTATAATGAACATGAAACTACCTAAATAACCTAATGGCACCAGAAAATATGTACAGTCAGCTGCAGAGAAAAGGTACCCCCCTGTAACGGCGGTATCCATACTTACCGCCATACAGGGGGGTACCCTTTCTCTGCAGCTGACTGTACTATTTGTTGCAGCTTCACTAATATGTATATTTTGTTATTCGGACTCGCTCATCTGAAACTAAGTAATGATTATTCTAGCTATCCACCATGTTCTGATTCAAACCCTCCGAAGAGCCTGACCCCTCCTGAATCAATTACCTTTACATACTCATTCAGCATTTGAATAATCCTTTTCATATCAGACCCTTACTTTCATCAAATAATTGAATTATGATATTATCTGCGACCAAGCTTTGTGGCAATAATGCACGGACTCCCAATTTCCCTTGGGATTTTTGTGTTAAAATTACAATTCGATTGTATTAATTCATGGATTCAATATTCAAAGCTTGTTACAAGCACGATTTATGGGTTACCTATGTTTTACCAAAAAATGTTTGACAAATTATCACTTCCCAAAAAAATTTTCGTAGAATTTCATTTGCCAAATAATCGTTTGCCAAATTGACACATGACAAATAATTATTACGCGAACCTAATGTTTGGCATGTTCATGTTTAAGCAATATCTGGTTTGCCAAATATTACTTTGACCAAATTTCATTTAGTCAAATATGTTATCGTGGCTGCTATAAAAAAAAACCTAACATCGAAGGCTAAGGCGGGAGCTACGCTTCGCTTCGCTCCCGCCTTAGCCTTCTAAACCTAACCTATCCGAGTCGCTTCTGCTCCGAACCGTCTTGCTCGCTCGCTTCGCTCGCTCGCTCGCACAAATTTTATTTTATTGTCTAATGTTTTTTTGCCTTATTAAAGCATTTGCTAAATGACCAAATGCCATAATGTAATTTTTCGTAATAATATTTTGTCGAGTGAAAATTTGACATAATGAAAATATTCGTATTAAAATTGTGCCAAAGTTTGCATTGCCAAACAAAAAGTTGCTAAAAATTGTTTGGGAAATGAAATTTGACCAAAATAAATTTGGTAAAACAACAGGCTCCCACGATTTATATTTAAACTTAAAGGCTTTTTTATTAAGTGAGGCTAGATTTACGAAAAAACTTGATTGCTACAGGCTGTTATTAGTTTATATCATATTTTATCTTGTCATGTTGCTATTTTACATAACAAGATAAAATATGATATAAACTCAAACTAATAACAGCCTGTAGCAATCAAGTTTGTTCGTAAATCTAGCTTCACTTAATAAAAAAGCCTTGAAGTTATTATTACCATGACAAGTTCAGGTTGTGGTAGTTATGAATAAAAATCATGAAAGTTCAAATCATTACACCTCTATGAGTGCAAGACAAAATACAATTGTATATTTTTAACGGAAAATTCTGTAACACTGTTTAAAGGATCTCGTGATATTGAAATGATGACGATTTACATCTTTATAATAAAACTAGCTTTTGCATGCGGCTCCGCCCGCGTGGTATTCGGTTATCACGTGCTGTTTCCTCGGGAACTGTGCATTTTTCCGGGATAAAAAGTAGCCTATGTCACTCTCGGGCCCATAAACTATCTCTATGCCAAAAATCACGTCGATCCGTCGCTCCGTTACGGCATGAAATACGGACAAACATACAGACACACTTTCCATTTATAACATTAGTATGGATATGAATTTCTCACCAAATATTTTGCTTGAGTATTAGAAGTTCAAGAACCAACCGTTCCAATATTATAGCCGTCTCAAACGTCCGAACGAACCAAAATGGCAAACATTCTTCATTGCTCACATTAGGCATGCAAGCAACGTCAAAAAAGTTTTAATCGCGCAAGTGTAACTCGACTTTTGAACTTTAAACCCACTAAATGGGCTCCAAAGCCGTTCTTGCACTTTCGAGTGTAAAGCCCAGTACGTGATCCATTAAAAAAGCAAATAACTTTTTAAATCTTCGAAACGTGACAGAAGATGGTAGCATTTGCTAATGAAACATGTCGTACCTATGCTATGTTAGAAACACCGTGGAAATCCAAAATAAAATGAAGTAATATTACAAAGACACTATTATTTTTAAGCTATCTTCTAGGTATTGCGTTTATTTTTTCGGTCTAGTAAGCCATGTTTGTGCTCAACTGTATTTTTTGGTCTACTTAAATTTTGTAGAATAAATAGCTATATTGTTTTAGTTAGGGTCGTCGTCATCGAAACCGATGTGGAGGACATTAGGTGCGGATATTTTCAGGGTATGTACTCGTACAATACAAACAATACAATACAAATACTCTTTATTGTACACCAGAAATAGTAAGCGATACAGAAAACAGGTACACAGAGAAAATTACAAGGTAAGCAATAGGCGGCCTTATCGCCCGTAATTAATAATCTAAGAATTATTTAAATATACATATAAATTATTTAAGTATCGTGTGGTCATATTTTTTTCTTTCATACAAAAATACCATTCCGTCCAAAAATAATCATCCTTGCATTATCATTTTTTTAAATCAATTTTATTGAAACAACGATGCAAATAATTGATTCTCAAAATATCCGCATCTGATTCTAGGACACTGGTAGGTATATATTATATATGTGTACAATATAGGCTTGCGTTAGGCCACAATCACGCTTGGAAAGCGAGGATGAGGCCTATATTGCATACAATTTAAATTGCTCACTGGACTACCAGGAATAGTGGCGAATCCACAAGACCGTGCATGTTAAATAAGTAGCCTGACAAACAGAGTAGCGAAGAACAAGCGAAGTTCAAACTTTCTTGAGCACCGACCTGAAATTGGACGGCTAAGCACGTCATGCGCTTGGGCTAACCTTCCTTGAGGTGAACCGATGTTTATGTGAACCTCACGGGAAACCGGTTGCTGTTATTCGCGGGATACTGGAAACGAACAAATTTAAATATTTATTAACCAACCTTTTACTTTGTGTTGAAAAAGGTCAAGGTTTTAGAGTTTTTTTTTTCCAAATGTAAATATAACGCGAAAATGATGTCATGTAACGTTAACTGGCAATCCAGGATTCGAAATTTCGTTTTATCTTACGATGTCTTCAGCACTGAACATTCTAAAAACACTCCTGAAGAAGCGAAAATACCTACTATCAATACGTCATTTGCGTTTTCACCAAATACTTTGTCTTGAAGAGTGCACCTCCGGCATTTGCAAACTATGCTTTTACCTTGTCCGAAATTTTGTAACACTATGCAAAATGTCGTGTGCTTGGCTAGGATATTGAATTTGTCAAAGTACTACTTGATAAGTTGAATCTTATTTTTATAACAGGATAAGTAACAAAACTAATTGGGGCTTGCAGAAGATAAAAAAATCCTTAACTAACAAGATAACATATTATAATAATAATAATAATAATAGATTTATTTGTCGACCAACTTGGATCAAATTGTTAGTATTTTATTTACATGTCACAGACTTATAGCTAAGGTTAGGTTAATATAATCAATGATATTAATGTAGAAATCCAAGTTCGACGGACCTCATTATTTGTAAAATAACAATGGCCGATTTCCTCCGCAAAAATGCTGCAACTTTTTTCCCGTCAGCAAAAAAGGCGTACACATAAATTGGTCAGCAAAAATCGTTCAGGTAGATCACCATTTGTTCCGGCTATGGCGTATTTTCAACTGAAATTCATTGTCCAAATTATTTCCAACGAGAATCGTTTGAGTTCGAAACTGAACGAGTTTTTTCATTGTATCATTTTTATACGTTTACCCGTATTGTTGTGAAGCAATGTATTATTTGTTTTATTTAGTATTATGTAGGTATGCCTATGATCACTTTATAATGTGTCATTGAAATCCATACACATCGTCATGTGATGTTTCACTTCGCGATCGCACCACATGCATTAAAACTTTATTTTGGTAACTACTGATTTTTAAGGAAGTCCGTAAAAAGATTTCTTAATGTATAATTTTAAGTTGCATGCATAGGCACAGAAAAGATTTGTTTGCATATTTAAGATAAACTGTGTACTTTTATATAATACCTTTACACAACGACTTTTAATTACTACATACATGTATGTATAGTTATGCACAATGACGTATTACGAAAAGCTATAAGCTACTCAGCAATTATAGCACGTGAGAGTATGATAGCAAAAACAGAAAGTACGAGTAGGTTACTCGTACCTACGAGTTTTCTGTTTTTGTTATCACATATTGCTGATGTTGGACACCATCCTAAGAGCGACACGGAAAAGCCTACTTGTAAGTATTTGGCGATTTTAAATAAATGTCTTATCTTGGCGGATGTGTCCGTTTTATCTCGACGATTTCTTTTTCGGATAAGTCACCCATGATCAAAATTTTCAAAATATTTGCAGGAAAGTAAACGAAATATTTTATCGAGCTATAAAAACAGCGAGGCATAATCGAATCAAATACTAAAGACATGTTCAAAAAGGCACTAGAAAATATTTACTGTGCGAAAATTCCAAACAAATATTAGTGGTTTCGATTATTTATTCAGTACCTCGAAGGCTTCAGTAGACACGAAATATTGTGGGTGGAAGGAGCATGAACACACTTTTTCATGAAAGAAAACGTAAACATGGGAAAGAAATCATTGATCCAATCAAAGAAGGTTGTACTTGATGCAAGAAAAAAAAATAAGAAGAAGAATCAGAAGAATTTTAAATGGTTTTTAGATTGTCACGATGCCAAGCTATTGTCATAATATGTTTTACGTATAGAAATTTTACATATTTTGGTTCACTTCCAGTGGTAGGATTGATTAGAATTTCTTGTATGGAAAGTTGATGAATTTGCGCAGTAAAGTACCGTCAGCAAAGAGGATCGTATTAAAAATTATTATTATATCAAAACGTAGGTAAATAAGCGCACATTTTGGTATTCATTGGTAAACATCTATTGGTATCTTTGGAAAATTTTCCCTATGAACCTATATCTGTTTTCTGTACTGCTTACTATAGGTACTGTGGTGTTCAATATAATCATTGTTATGTATTGTAACCAAAATTTATCATAATTTATCCTACTGTAAGACATTTTGATTGTGAACTACCGATTCGTCGGCAAAACAAAAGACGCCTCTTACGCAGTGTCACTACAAGCGCATTATCCGTGGTTCTCTCACCTAAGTGATATTCGAGTGTTATGGCTTCCCTCCAAAGCGTTTAGTGTTTAACTTCTATTCGAGATCGCTCAGGGTGTTACTAATGGTACTCGAACGTCGAATGTATGCGACAATGCCTTTAAGTCCTTAACCTTAACCTCTCGAGTCCCGATGTCAAAAATGTTGTTCGTTGGATTTGGAAACGTTTTAAATTTAAGTTACCTACGTAAAAATGTAACTTGACATTAAGATTTTTTTGTCAAAACCTGGTAAAACATCGTCTCAAAATTCATAAATTTTTGAAGCTATTTTATTACATTAATTGTAGAGAAAATGTCTAACCACAATTAAGAGTGACTAAAAATAGTTGGAAGTTTATATATACAGTTAAATTAAACCAATTGGCTACAAACTCACAACTCATTTTTGTATTTCATACATGTGCTCAATAATACTAATATTTGTTTTCATTATATTTCTTAATCATAAATGTATCCGCATTATTGACGTGACGGGTCTTGGAAAATTTTCGATGGTGTGAAATGAAAGACTTCGTTAGGTACGACGACGATGGAAGAGCCAGGACCGTTTTTTTTTTTAAATAATATTTGTAATATAAATAATTAACGATATAAGTAAATCCTATTTTGAATAGGTAGTTACCATTATGAAAAACAATATTATGAGTTTAAATATTTTCTTATGAATGCCATTATTAATAAGAAAACTATGGCATATATCTGTTGAAGGAAAAATTTCTGAAAACAAAAAACATTTGAGACATGTTCAAAAGAGTTGAGATATGTTCTAAGTAATGTCATAATATGACATAAAAAAATGAAAACTGTGTGTTATGAGTTCCGATGTTAGTAATAATTTATGAACAAAAAAAGTCAATCAAAAGAAATCAATTTGACATTTGAAATAGAATCACATAAAGAATTAATTATAAAGAAGAATACTTAGTTTACTAATATATTTACTAAGGAAATATTAAAAATTACTTAACCAAAAAAAAAAAATGAAGTTAACATAATTAATACCTTCTTCGACATAAGCCGCAGGTCTGACTTAAATCGATTTTCCTCTCACGGCAGATAAACCTAAAATTAGAAATTGATTTGACAGATTCTGCAACCCATGTCATCCCCATTATCCTGATTCGGAACTTCGCATTCAGGATTTGATTTTGAATAATTAAATACGTAATTGGACGCCCTGTAAGGTATTGAATTTCTATTAAAACAACAAAACTTCGAAGCAGTATCTTTTGAAAGCAAATTTCGGATCGGCTTGCGAAAATGTACGGGATTTGGTTGATGTCGTTTTTAATCAAAATAAATAATTCAGATACGCTTTCTTTAGGACGTTATATTAATACAAAAAATAAATTGAAAGGAAGGTTATGTAAAAAAAGATACGGGAAACCAAGACCGAAATACAGGAATTAAATGAAGAACAAGCAAATCCGGTACTTATTGTTATATTATTATGAAGAGTACTTATAACCACTGGGTGCTTAGCAGTATAAAATACTATAATTGTATCATAACAAAATTAGTTATTAGATTACTTACTTTTGTTTTATTAAGCACTGACAGGATAGGGCAGTCCGATACTATAGTCCAGTATTTTCTTTTTCTAGCCTTTAATTTCGTAACATCCCGTCCATTTTCTTGGAGAGCAACAAAAACTAAGTCAACACGTTCAACGTATGATAGATTGCTCAAACTAAGAATAACCTAAGACTAAGCAGAAATCGAAGTACGTCACGGGGGAGCGACGCGAAAAGAACTACAATAACATGATAAAACTTGTTCCGTATTTTATTAAACTCAACGTGCGGGAAATCGTCCGCCGGATAGAGACAGGCAAGGACAAGGATGTTAAAATGACTAGATGTAACCAGGGGAAAAGAAATGGCGAGAATCTTTTTCGTTTATTATTATTATTTAGAAGTTTTTCTCTAGTCGTTTTTCAGTCCCCATATGGCAATATGATATTGACAGTTTTCGGAGTAATTTTTATGTTTCCTTAATAAGTAACGTTTGTCATTAAAATAATTGATCTCATAATTAAAGCAGAGTTACAAAATTAATTAGCGTGTTCTCTGGTCGGTCGGGTTCGGTGTATAAAGCTGATTCGCTATTAGCCAGATTTTTTTAAACGCACAAGGTGTACATTTCCATCATACCTATTATGCCGTGCTTTACATAATAATTATGTACTGATCTACATAGTATAATACTGATCATGTTCAATACTGAAGAGTTTGAGTGTGATGTGTTTGGATAGAAAGGAAAAGTATGCGTATATGTAAAGTTTTGTATATAAGTCAGCTGTAATTGTTAGCATATTCAAATTTTTGTTACAATTGTTACCTTTTTTGTTACTTTTAATTTATAGTTTATCCTTATACTCTGTAATTGTAAGTGTAAATACCTATTTGTTTTGCCAACCTGTTACTCCTTAGGACTAAGATCCGTAATGTAATCTGTTGTCTTTCTGATCTTTATAAATGATTTTAATTTCAATTTTAAACATAAAACTACCATGAAACTGACTCATATTAAATGATATTTTACCGGATAATTCACTTTATCATATTAAGTTTATGTTGTGCAGTGCGCGTATTGTAGCGGCCGCCGAGTCGCGTTATAGGAACAAAAGCCTACGAATTAGCCCGAAACATGTGAAGCTAAACTCAATCGATTTATATGATTTCAATTTCAAAGTACTATCTCTGCATTCCCTTCCGTCTCATATTCCAAGCCACATCTAGCTTAAGCTTCCGCGGGCTTAGTGCTACATTTCTCCTTTCTTGGCTCGGAGCGGCGCGGTTTTAATAAAGCGGACGACGCCACTCCACCCGACAGCTACGGGCGCGTTCTCATTTTGCGCTGAGCGTGGTTCACTGTTTGAAATATCGAATGCAAGGTACAGCTAGGCGGCGTCATGTCATTGGTTTTTAATGAGTTTGGGATGCGAATTCAATAAATATGTTACAAAGAGGTTTGAGGAAAGTAAAGTAAGGATGTTCAAATGGACGACACTTTTTTTTTAAAAACTTCAGAAACGGAGAAAATTACTTATCAATTCGCTTTTTTTTTTCTGTTCTAGCAATCAGGAGTGAGTGGGAAGTATTACTCCTCCTGGTTCGTGCTGAGGCACCGACTTCAAAGTACTACCTAGATTAAGGTTAAATGAAAATGTTTATTATTTTGTTCAGTTTTTTCGCCGGTTTATTTTTTTTGTTAAAAAGTCCTAATATTAAATAAATTTTTCGGATAACTCACGTCTTAAATCGAGTTTAGCTTGACATGTTTCGGGCTAATCCGTAGCCCTTCTTCTTCGGAGCAACGCGACTCGGCGGCTGCTACAACACGCGCACTGCGCGCCGCCGCAGAAAGTTATAATAAAATGATGATCGAAACGCGGGTAGTTGTGTGCCGGTGTCAGTTTCGTCGGGTAGTCGCGCGAGCAGCAGAGCGGCGGCGTCCTAATAAGAAAAAAAGTTTTTTATTTTACAAAGCTCTCCGTTAGAAGTGAAGATCAGGCTGAAGATATATTTACTTATTTAATAAAATATCACAGTACGTACAATCTTACAGAAGTACAGTCAAATTCATAAATTAGTGAGCAAAAATCTGAACACGCTTCTATGCCGTTAAAGAGTAGAGTAATGTTCAGATACTTTAAATTTTGGTCAAATGTTTTGCTCACAAGTTTAAAAAAAAACCTACAACCTTACTGAGTTGTGTAGTCGGGTTCATAAAGTTTATGAACTAAATAGCTCAGTAAGAGAGTTGGAATTTTACAATGTTAAGGTAATTTCTTAAATCTAAAAATGAACATTGGTTCTCTTCCGAAAATGCTTTAAATAGTCCCAAATTGTGCTTAACCAGAAAAACATACAACGGAAGCGAATCTGCAACAATCTTGTGAAAGAACCGATAATAGCTCACTGGGTAAAATTTATCAATTATTTTTGTTGCATATTTTGCTGAAGGCGATCCCCACATCGATTCCTAAAGTACCTTATGCCTACATCCGAAGGCTTCATTGAAAAGAGTCTTTTGTTGTTGCCCACAATAGTACAATGGCGCAGACAATGGCAGGAAATCGTTTTAATCGCTTACACAACGAAATAACGAAATTATATTGTGTCGTACAATATTTACGTAACATGAAATTTATCTTAAGCTACCATTTAATACGACTTATCGAAATAATGCTAGGTAAAAGGCATTATGAACGTCCACCATGCTAACTATCATAGCTACTAAAAGAAGTATCTAATACTTTTAAACGAGCAATGTTTTTAAACCATAATCTTCACAAACGCGCTTACGGTAATATCCCAATTGCTATGGGCAAATTGATAGCGCCTCTAGCGCTTTGTACCGGTAGCAATTTTTGCAACTCAGATGCTGGAAAAGTGCCTTTTCATTAAACATATCCATAGAAATCGTCATCGTCATTCTTGCAGGTTGGTTCTGCAAATGGGCAGAAAAGACTTATGGACATCTTTTTTGCACGAAAATAGTTTTTAAATTTGTTAAATGTAAAATGTAGTGCTCCCATGTTGCCTTTGCAACCTACGTATTTCTTTTGCCCGTGGCCTCGTGGATAAGAATAAGTCAATCCTATAGGTAAAAAGCTACAATGTCAGTGATTGAATTGAAACAGACTTCTTTTGCCTAAGGGAATTGCAAAGTTCCCGCAGGATAGATATAATTCTTTAGTTCGATTGGTTTTTGACCGACATGCGCTACTTTTATTGCACGAAATTATAAAGGAGCTGTTTGCATCTATTTGAAAATTTTCTGTTATTGAAAGAGTTTTGAAAATCTGCCCGAAGTTGAATTTATTTTTTTACACTATGATATTTTCTGACACTATGTTATTTAGCAAAAAATAATTCTTATGATAAAAGCTTTTATCGGTATGATTGTGAGCCTGGTAGATGCGTCGAAATATCGGGAAGTAATCTGGGGGCACGGCAGTGCTCCCGCCAAGTCGAGCAAAAAAAAAACAAAGGCACGGCCGTACCATACTTTTCTCGAAGCCATTCAGGCTATTTTCAACACCCTGTACTTTTGTTATGGCTAAAGCTAGAACCCTGAATTTTCAGTTACCTATAGGGCCTAATGGGACTTACATATATTATCAATAACATTCAGTTTGAACACGTAGATTAAGAACTATCACATGTTAAAGTTCCTCAGTTTTGTCACTGACATACCTACTCACTGACTTTTGATCATCATAATTCTAAGGTACTTCTAGCAGACCCACAAGCTCCAAATTTTAAACATAGTTAGTTTTTAGCCTACATGGTCACAAAAAAATCCAAAACGTTGCAATTTCAGTCACGTTTCAAAGTTATACAAACTGCACAAGTAAGTTTGTAATCCCATATAAATACTAGCGATTACAAAGTTACACAGCAATGACTTTATTGAACGTAGTCGTATTGTATACGTATTAATGTTGAGTCTTAATACCTGAGTATTAAGGGTTAAAATGAAATTGTTTATCTCACTAATGTAATAAGTACCAAAGTTCGTTTGTTTGTGAATGTGTGTGCGATGCGAGTGGACGCGAGGATGGACGATGGAAATTGGAATATGGATGATGGACAATGGATAATGGTCGATGGACGATGGGTAGAAAATGGACGTTGGACGATGGAGTGTGGACGATGGACGATGGGTGACGGACGATGGATCATCATCATCATCATCATCATCCCAGCCTATATGCGTCCCACTGCTGGGCACAAGCCTCCTCTCAGAATAAGAGGGCTTGGGCCTTAGTTCCCACGCGAGCCCAGTGCGGTGCGGACGATGGATGGTGGAGGATGAACGACGGACGACGACGGACGACAGAAAACGACGGACGACGACGGATGACGGACGATGACCGACGATCGACGACGGATGATGGAGGGTGGTCGATGGACGATGTACGATGGACGACAGACGGTAGACGGACGACGGAAGTTCAACGATGGGCGACGATGGACGACGGACGACGACCGACGACCGACGACGACGACGACGACGACGACGACGACCGTCGGTACGGACGATGGACTGTAGACGATGAACGAGGATGGACGATGGACGATAACCGAAGATAGACGATGGACGGTGGACGATGATGAGAATGGATGATGGATAGTGGACGAGGATAGACGATGGATGGCACACGATGGACTAGGATGGACGATGGACGATAGTGGACGATGGACGATGAACGAGAACGGACGATGGACGAGAATGGACGATGGACGATAGACGAGGATGGACGTTGGACGATGGACAAGGAAGGATGAACAAATGAAGATAGTAATGCGTTATTACAAGAAGTAGTACCCGAAAAAAAAAGAACTGCCTACAAAAAGTGATGAGATCCCACCAAAAACATTACATGTAAAAAGCTGCAAGTCTCGCAAAGCAATGCAGTTCTTGTAATGCTAAAAAGGTTTGAGATGCAATGTTATACCAAGTCGGTTATTTTTGTCAGTACCGGGGGGTTTCCATAGAACTCGATTTTCACCAACTTGTTAATTTTAAAACCATAGAAAAATACAGTTTATAGTTCTCAAATAAAGAGTAAACCAAATTATTTTTTAAACACATAATGACTTGGCCATCGCACTCAACCTTTAGTCATTCTCGTATTATGTGTATCACTCAAACTGCAAGGCTGGGGCTATCTTTAATTATAATTACTTTAAATAGCTGACGTTGATGATTATAATTATTATGTCATTATGTAGCCTTGCGATGGCCAAGTCATTTATGTGTTTAAAAATAATTTGGTTTACTCTTTATTTGAGAACTATAAACTGTATTTTTCTATGGTTTTAAAATTAACAAGTTGGTGAAAATCGAGTTCTATGGAAACCCCCCGGTACTGACAAAAATAACCGACTTGGTATAACATTGCATCTCAAACCTTTTTAGCATTACAAGAACTGCATTGCTTTGCGAGACTTGCAGCTTTTTACATGTAATGTTTTTGGTGGGATCATGGTTTACATCCCGTAGCAAATATATCTAATGTAAATAACCGTGAATCAATAAAAACTGATATAAGAATGTTTCAATTTCATTTGAATAGGAGTACCTAATGTTTATATAACTTAGTACGATTTCACCACATGGTTGACACGTTCAATGTTTAAATAAGTTTAATCGTCGAAAGCAATTCCTAATTCAGCATTTTTAATTTACCCCAAAAATATCAAGATAATTTACGAGGCAATTTAAAAGATAATTACTTACAAAATTACATTTCTCCGTCTAAAACTCGCGCAGATAAATAAGGCGGTGCGTCGTCATATTTTTTTAGGTTCCGTCCGAATAGAATGAAACTCGAGTTTCAGGAAGGGTGAAACATTACAATTTCTGATTCCGAAATCTACAAGCAGCGAATTTGTATTTAGATTTTGTTAAATACGTTTTATAAATTATTGCGTAAGTACCACATATTGTCTAATTAAAAATATTTTTATTGAAGCACCGTTGATGTCTCATAAATAGTTTCAATGTAACTGACTATGTTTATTAATTCGTGTTTAATTTAGTATTAGTTAAGTAGTTGAAACTTGTTCTGTTTCAATATTATTAATGTACAAGTTATTTTATAACGTTACTTGGTAAAGCCTCAAAAACGTTTGAAGCGCTGTATCATTTATGGTTCCAATATCAGCGAATACCTAAATATTTTCGTAGATTAAAATAAATTAGAAAAGAAAGAAAGAAAGAAAGAAAATACATTTATTCACAACACAAGACAACAATAGTATTAGGTACAATTGAACAACACAAAGGTAATTAGGTATTGATAATCCGCTATACTTCGGCGAAAGGTCCTTTTCACGGTAAACAAGGTCATTGCTTTCAGATCGTGGACTCGTGGATCGTGGATTATATTTTTAAGAAAGTAGGAAAGAAGAATAGTACTTGTATGTATGTAAAGTCTTTATTGCGCATACAAAAAAAAAAAAGAAATACAAACACACCGAAAGGAGAGCAAAGGCGAGCTTATCGCTAAAAAGGAATCTCTTCCAGCAAACCTAGTTAAGAGAAGACAATTTATCGATCCATCCATACCACGTAATAGAAAAAACTAGTTTTTTCTATTCCGTGATCCATACTAATATTATAAATGTGTGTTTATTTTTGTGTGTTTGTTCGTCTTTCACGTCGTAACGGAGCGACGGATCGATGTGATTTTTGGTATAGAGATAGTTTATGAGTCTGAGAGTAACATAGGCTACTTTTTATCCGCGCGCGATAACAGAATACCATGCAGGCGGAGCCGCGGGCAAAAGCTAGTTAAGAATAGGATATAACATTTTAAACTTTCGTGATTCTCACTCATAGTCAAAGTACCAAAACGGCAAAACGTCGAGGTAAATATTACTTGTAAAAATAGCGTGATAAATCCCGTTTTGGTATTTTGACTAAGAATATGATAGGCAAACAGTTAAAATTTAATAATTTTGTAATAATTAATTTTATAATTTAATTTTGTAGAGACTGGAAAGCAAGCAATAGATGAACGAGTCAGTTTGAAGGCCGACGCAAAGGGGAGGCTTTCGATAATACGAGTTCATCTATGTATTGCACTTTTGGCCAAAACTATGCATTGTGCTTTTCACGACCACTGCGAGGAAATACCAAAACATTTATCACAAAGCAAACGATATACAGTCCAAGGAATGCGTTGCTTCCGCCGTGAGACACTCTTTAAAGGCCCGAATAATACGGACATGGAAATATTGACCCGAAAGCACTTACGAATGTCAAAAAAAAAAACTACCACCGATTATGAACGACAACCCTCCCCTTGCAATCACGGGTTGCCCGCAACTCTCAGGTAGTCGTCAATCCACCTAGTGTCTAGTGCCTGCCTGCTTTAGGTATAATTATTGTGTTCTATTTATTTTGCTTCTAATTTGTGCACATCAGTTTTTTAATTTGATTATTTAGTTTGTTTTTGTGTCCCCACGTTATAATTAACCAGCGATCACTAAATTACAAAAAGCTCAAATTCGCCCTGTCACCGCTTTAAGCCTTCGTGAAATTATTACACATAACCTTTGTCATTGGTCGGTGCTGGGTTTCACAGGGTTTTTGTTACCGCTTCGGGGTCAGTAAGAACTTGAACTTGTGGCCCAAGTTAAAGGTGAAAGTGAAAGCGAAATAAGTGAGGCTGAGTAAAAACATTGAAATCCAGTTTTTTTGTTTCCTTTTGGTACGAATTCATTTGATATAACTGCTAATTAGTAAGAAAACTGAAAATATACATACTTTATATTCTAGTAATTCAACTTTAACAATGTTTTGTGTGAAACTGATGACATTGCAGTATGATAATAAAATTTATAAAGCATTTCAACCGTTCTCTTTTCTCTCGCTGCTGTACACACAAATCACATAAACCCACCTTGATAGCCACCACACCACACCACACTGACGCATTTCGAACACAACCAGAGCTCATCTTCGGAGCAACCCAACCGTACACCATGCCACCCTATGTTAGACTAGCATATACCACAATAAACGTTTTAATTTGTCACTGTAATTCCCTATGTACCTATATTTTTCTCAAACAAAACAAAACTACCCACAAAATATTACTATCAAAGAATTCCCTTGTCAAGCAATGCGATTTTTCTATGAATTTATCTCTGAAAAAAATAATTGTCTGATAGTACAAGTAGTTGTAGGGTGTGTTGTTGTCTAGCTATGATATTGATACCTTCAAAAAGCGAGTGTATCGCCTAATACAAGGCTGGCAACGCTCCCGCAGTACTAATAATACTGTAGGTGTCCATGGACGGCGGTGATTATTTACTATCAGGTGACCCGCCCGCTCGTTTTCCAGCTGTTCGACAGAAAAAAAAAGCGATTATACTTTGTTTGTAACCTTGTTTTAATAAACAAGAAAATTGTGAAAATATTCTCCGCCATGCTCCCAGTTTGTCCCTCGGCCATTTTGACGAGGGTTGGACGCGCAACACCCCGCCTGGGGACGCTAAACGAGTACACTACTCAGTATCCTGTTTGTTGACATAATAAAAACACAATACTATAAACACGGAAGGTAATTGGAAATGCTATTTTTTTTAGGTTTTTGTGGATAAGTCATAAACTTAGGCCTAATCACAGTTCTTGTTATACGATCCACCTAGTCCTGTATATTCATTGCCGTTATGCTTTTTCTGAGTTTCCGGTGGACTCTGTAAAAAACCACAAATCCTGTGCACTGTAAAAAACACAAATCACACAAACCCATCTATGATTTGTATGTGTACTTATAGTTTGGAGGTGGAGTTTGGTGGCATGAACACGCATATTTTGCATAAACTTAACTATCATAAGGTCGCGGGTAAGCAAAGAAATTCTTAGTTTATTGATTTGGATCTCTGCAAAGTAAAGCCTGATTCAATAAATTAGTGATTGGTGTATTATATTTTCAATATTTTGATATTCCTCCAATCTAGAGATTATAGAAGTGCCGTAAATTATGGCTTGCTTACCTTTTAGTTAATAAGAAACATATTATTTAATAGCGGTACAGTCACCCGCATCGATATCTGGCACGATGGAGCGTGCGAAAATATCTGACACTATACCTAAAGTCGTATCGGATATTTATGCCCGCTTTGTTAAGTCAGATATTGGTGCTGGCTGGTTACTGTACGTTACTCTCGAGGCAGTATACCTTATACAAGCATAACATAAGAGCATATTTAGCATAGCATAGCATAAGATAGAACATAATAAGTTTTAACACAAAATATTCTTTATGGCGATCCTATATAAACCAATTCGAATTGAGTCAATAATAGTTGTCTTCTACACGTACACTGTAAGAGCTTTTCAATATTTTTTCCACAAGATTTTTATTAATTCAAATTTGTACTTTATAATTGTGTCATTAAGTTGATGTTGAGTTGTTAACGGAAAAGAGGTTAAGCTGTTTTGAATATTATATCGATTCCCATTATGATTCATAGGTTGGCCTGAAGCCAGCCGCGTGCGCAGGGATCTTCTAATGACATGTAAATCAAGAACTTGCGGTTCTGAACAGTTATTATTGGACATATGTTATGTGTATTGAGATGAGTATGCTTGATAAATCGTTGGCCTTACATGTATTATGAGTCCTGACATTCTGAATCAAACGCTAAAATGATGTTAAAGATAACCGATAAACGATAATTATTATTGATATTTAAGATGATTTAGACATTAGTGCCAAAGAAAACATTACGATGTGCCATTAATTCATATCAGAGCTTATTTCACCTTGCTATCATAAAATACCTTTAGCTTTTGAAATCTCCAACTTTAAGAGCAAAAGGTACCTTTACATTTGTTCCAAAATCAAAGCAACCCGTAAAAGGTTAGTGTATTTGAAATAGTTGGCCTGCAATAACTTATCCATTATCAGCTTTATGGCCTGGTAATAAAACGCTTTCTTCGGCAACAATCGCTTTAGATAAATCATAGAGTTGCTGTGTGAGAGGGCGTCGATGCTTGTATCGATATGTTGGTTTACGCGTGACTTCTTGATTTTACCAAAGTGTTTATATCTACACTGTATAGTGCGAATCACAAAACATTTATAGAAACGTCAACAGGACTTAAATTTACACGTTTAAAAAAGAAACGTTGATAACTTTTTAAATAGGCATATTCAATTGCCAAAATGGCTTACGAGTGTGTGTGAATTGTTTACTGCATACTTAGAAAACTTCGGATAAAGCTATCTTATGTAGGGCTAAATGCTGAAATGAATCGGAACATATTATAATATTGGTGCGCTTAAGAAGAAAAAACGGAAAATAATGTATTGGTTACACGCGTCGAGTCTGTTACCAACTTTTTACCACGTCGCCCTCAACCAACCCTTCCGGAAACATTAATCGCATGCATACGTCAAAATAGTAAGTAGTGTGTGGTAACATCTATCACAACTATTATAACTCACCCCTTATCCTCATACAGCGTACCTGAAAACCTTGTTTAAAAAAAAATCAATGTCGATATTAGATTTTTATCTTGGCCAGGACCAAGACCATGGTCAAGGCCTCAAAAAAGATAAGCACCTACCAGTTTGAAAACAAAATTCAATAAAACTTTTGAATCTTTATCAATGTTGCCAACGTTTGCCGACATTCGGGCAACACTAGCATTCGCCGTGTGCGGTGCATTGGAAAATATTTTCCTTGTTATTGGTAAAGTTAGAGCGAGCGTTTAGTTCTCTGTTTCAGTTCGGAATACCGAACGGTTAAACGTTACAGCACTTCCCAGCATTCGATTAAATAAAAAGTTTGAATCGTTACTTTTTGTTTGAAACGTTTGAGAGATGCTAGCTTTGACTTTTGACGGTCACATTTGAATTTCACCATTAGCGATTCCTTGAAAATATTCTGAGTAAAATTGCGTATCTACGTCTGTGAAGCATTCCAATGGTATGTGTGAATTTCCCAATTCACAATGTGACCGCGTGCGAATCACAGCGAAAGCCCTCTTAATCAGAAGGAAGACCTGAATCTGATAAACATAAGCTGTTTTAGAGAATAATTAATTAATTCATTTCATTTTATGCCACGTTAATACAAACCGAACAATGTCAAAGTATACCTAACGAATAATGAAGCGTGAAGTTCAAGCAACACAGTTCGGGGAATTTC
This sequence comes from Choristoneura rosaceana, assembly GCA_037349165.1. Classification (NCBI taxonomy): domain Eukaryota; kingdom Metazoa; phylum Arthropoda; class Insecta; order Lepidoptera; family Tortricidae; genus Choristoneura; species Choristoneura rosaceana. Next base: position 11,764,358 of record JAZBNJ010000019.1, read on the forward strand.
GGGCGTCATCGGGAAGAGTCGGACGGACTCGGTAACAAAACGAAGACTCGTCAAGCTAACGACCCAAGGAACCGAGGCTATCCATTATCGAGACGACTAGCATACTTCCAAGAAGACTTTCGAGGTAGTTTGGGGGCCGAAAGTTTTGGTCAGTTTTCGAAAGTCAAAACTTCAAAGTCATAAAAAGTAACCTTGATCCTTTTTTCCCTGCAAATATCAAATTGTCAGAACATAAGCATTTGGAAATTATAAAGTCAGTTTAAACAGGGACATGCTTAGGCGACACCTTAATTTTAATCTTTATATTGCCGCGTATCTGTATTTAATGACAGCACATTTAGACCAAATCAATTATTTTGTTGTGGATGAAACAAAGAAACCACCCAAATTGAATATTATCTTTATAGAAACGTAATGTACGTAGACTGTATGACTTATATCATCGTCCGGCATATAAACCCCCTTGCAAAAAAAACGGGCACCTATGGTTTTTCAGATTTTTAGGCATTGAAGCTTAGAAAGTAAGCTTTCATGCACATAAAATACAAAAACCATAGGTGCCCGTTTTTTTTGCAAGGGGGTTTATTTGTGTTTAACTTTTAGCAAAAAATAAAACTTCAAAACACGACATCAACCATGCTAGCCTTTCGTGCCATATTTCGCATTTTCTTCTTGTTTAACTTCTACAATCCGCCAGTTTTATGCCAGACGCTTTTAATCTAATTTTAGAACAATTCTTGTGTAAGTAACGCCGGGAGTTGTGAGAAACTTTCCAGTCTCCAGATATTGCTTCTTGAAGTTGTGGTTAGATGATGACGTCACTAGCTCTAAATGTGACAAAATTATGGCAGCGCTACGCACGATCCAGACAAATAAACGGTCAGTTTGCTCCTAGCACAACAAGGAACTTTGTTCTATAGGTAAGTTTATTTGTAGTGTGTTCCGTCATCATCATGATCAGCTGATAAAAATAATTGAACATTATCAGTTTGTATTGTAACTGTAATATTGTCAATCAAAAAATATTAACTTTTCTGCATAACTTATTATTTATTTAATCGTATGGTATAGAAGAATGTCAAATCGTTTACATTATAATACTATAATAATATCTGCGTAAGTAAAAATATGTAACTCACACGAGGGGTGATAATTTTATTTTCCTTCCTTTTGGGAACCCAGATAGAAAAATCTGATCAGTTAGATATTTTTTTGAAAAAAGCTATCTCAATAAAATAATCTTTGCCTAAGAAGCCAGTTGTTCATAAGATACTGGACTTAGAAATAAAATAACGACATGTTTATAATTTTCTAAGTTCTAGTTATGCTATGATATTATTACCATTTCCAAGCAGTAGGTAGTTGATAAAATAATAAAATTCAACGGGAAACTTAAATTGTACTTTGCCTAGTAGACGACGAGAACACTATTCACATTCGTGGGTGCTCGCTCGTATTATGCAAGTGCGAGCGATATATCTTTGGGATTCATGAATCATTTATGCATCTCTACCGAAGTACGGGTACGTGATAACAGTAAATTTCAGGAATACTTGTAGTTTTATAATTAGTTTTGTAGACGTCTGCTCTACTGTTCTTACACTTTAATTTATTTAATCTAGGTTGACACGTATTTTTTAATTGATGGTTTAATTTTTTTGCTAAAAGGTTTTTATTTTTTAATGTTTTCACACCCTTAGGGTCATAACTTTTGTCGAAATTTATGTGTAATCAACTTCGAGGTATACCCTACTATCCAATAAAAAAAATTATCAAAATATTGGACTATTGTGTAAAAAGTTATGCGTATCATACAAAAAAATAAATACACGTCAACTTGAGAACCTCCTCCGTTTTATTTCGTTGGTTAAAAATTATGTTTTTGACTTTCATATCATATCATAATATATTACCACGCTCGGGACTTATCATGCTAACAAAACAAGCTATAAACCTCGACTTTTCAGGCAAATTTAGGACCTCCTGTACACACACAGGGCCTGTATAAATATTCCACTCCAAAAGTTTACTGGAGATCTTTCTCAGGTACAACATATCTAGGGAGTATAAATTTGTAAATCAATTTTCATAACATTTTTCACCTCAGCAGCGAGAACATAATTTAAATGTAACATAAGCATAAAACCACACAAACAGTACCTGTTTACAAAAAAAACACATTTTTTTTTATTAAAATATAATAATCAAAACCCTTACTCAAAAATTATAGAATCAGTCGCGATTACATCTTTGAAAAGTCACCAGAAAGTTAAGAATGCCAAACATTGTTGAAAAGCGGTAAATAGAGAAGTTTTGAATTCGGAACGAAAAAGTGTCCAGTAGGTAAAAGACAAATCTCATACTCGAAACATGCATTGTAATTTTCATCTCTCCTGTTCGGAAAGTTTAATTTTCATGGGTAGATAGCCGGGTGGAAAATTGCGTTTTCTCCTCTAGGGTGGAAAGTAATTTTTTTTTAATTTTTCGGCTAGCCACGACATCGAAGATAATTGAGTTACGTCATATTATTAAAATAAAAGCTTTTCAGTAATCTTAATTCAGCTATACATTAAACGACATGTTTATTACGATCTTAATAGGTTCACATTAAAAACATTCTACAATTGGTCTATTTTTTTCGAAATTACAGAATATCAACATTTAAATTTTTTCCTCTATTCTGCTGCCCGCCATAATGCCATGATAGGCATTTTTTTCACGTTTCGGCATGGCCATCTAGATGTAAGTCGTGACCAAGAACATTATATACAACACTGGAGGTTGAACGCCGAACATCCGTAATAAAAGTCAAACTTCTTGGTTCGGCGTGCAACCTCCAGTTTTGTATAATTATAAGCTCTTTGGTCATGTCGTGGCCAACTCGATTACAGTCTAGTCGGCCGCGGCAAGTGGCCAGTATGCAAAGAGTAAAGTAATGTATGAAAAGGTTGGAGGTTGGATATAAATAAATTTAATTTATTTATGTCTTATTAATTTATATCGTAATTATAACTTATATAATTTTGTACATTTATTTATACTAGCCACGACATCGAAGATAAATGAGGGCTATCGCGAATGAATTTTCCGCTAGAGGCGCTAGTGTAGCGTGAGGTCAACGAAATGTCAAATCTCATAGTTTTTGGGTGAGCTACGCGAGTTTATTTATAATTAGAATAATTTTGTGAATATTTTGCATTATCTGAAATTAATTATGGCAATTATGCGATAAAGGGCAATGAACGTCTGTAATTTGAGACAGTTTTGTCTTTCGAAAACTTTTGTCCTCCCTTTTTTCCGAACAAAACGGGATTTGCAGGTGCAGGTGCATTTTGCAGGTGGTAGGACCTTGTGCAAGGTCCGCCCGGATTGCTACCACCATCTTGCTCGCTAATCCTGCCGTGAAGCAGCAGTGCTTGCACTGTTGTGTTTCGGCGCGGAGAGTAAGACAGCCGGTGAAATTACTGGCACTTGAGGTATTCCAACTTGGGCCTCTAGGTTGGCAACGCATCTGCAATACCCCTAGTGTTGCAGATGTTTATGGGCGGTGGTGATCTCTTACCACCAGGAGACCCACTTGCTCGTTTGCCTTCCACTCGAATAATAAAAAAAAAAAATGCAATTACTGTGGTTGCTCGATATGTTTATGGCACTGTTTTACAATGTATTAAATATGTTTTTTTATCTAAACGTTGTTTTCACGGCCGTTATAACAGACTTTTAAAAACCTCACGCAACAGTGGCGCCATCTAGTGAGAGAAAAAACGATAGCCCTCATTGAGTTACGTCAATGAGTTTTTTTTTTCACGTTTCGGCATGGCCATCTAGATGCACGTTGTGACCAACTCGTTTTTTTTTTTATAGTCGGCCATGGCAAGTGGCCAGTCGAAAAGGTACCGCTGGAGGTTGGATAGGTTTAAGTAGGTAAATTCAATTTATTATTATTCTCGTTTTTTTGTAGTATTTTAGTTTCCTCACAGTCGAAATGAAAAGTAGAGTGTCTAACTCGGGTGAAATAACCCATTTCCCCTCGAACTATTGGCGCTCTCACTTCGTTCGAGCGCCAGAAATATCTCGGTGAGATGGGTCACTTTCTACCCTTGGTTATCAATCTACTATTAAACTTGGAAAGGTTTGATACAATAAACGTATAATTTATTATAAATGTAATTAAACCTTTAAATATATTTTTTTTAAGATTTCCATTACTTAAACATAAATAGATTTGTTACAAATTCATCTCAACACACACCACAAACCCAATTATCACCTCCTCGTAGTACCACCAACTTGTTCCACCAGTGGGTCGAAAAGGAATTGTCTTTCCTCGTAGTACCACTGAGTAATCAAAGGTCATCTACAGAGTAATAAAACCGTTAAAAATCAAATTAGGTACCAAACGGAAATGTTTTGCTAGAGACAGCAAAACCGTCCGTAAATTAAATAACGTGCCAAACAGCGCTCAGGACGTTAAATTCAACTGAAAGTTGCTCCCATCGTCAAATAAAGCCGTTAATGTTCAAACCAACGAGCGAGGTGAGCGTGTATTTTGATGATACCTTATAATATAATTATTATTTTAGTTACATGAGCCGAAAGCATGGATATAGAGAGTTATAAATTTTCAAGACAATTTCCTGTACTCTTATTGCTGCATTTGCTCTCGGGTTTCGTATTTATCTCAATAGAGGTAGTAATTGTATCTGTTGTGTACCACAGTTTGAGTTGGGGACAATCTTAGATGGAATGGAAGGTTCCTTTAGTTTTGACACAGATTAAAGTTTTTTTTATGCGAATTTGACACAACACCCGCCACCAATTCTGACTCGATATTGCAATCACAGTGGGAGTTGTAACACGTCCAGATGAATAAAATATTGCGTAGATTTTAGAGATTATGATCTCCAAAATGCTGATCCCACAAGGTACTGTTCTATTTACCACTCTATTCATTCTGCATTTGTTTCAATAAAATTTTGAAAATAAGAAATTGTAGTTTCGTTACATAATTAACTGTCATTTCTGGTCATGCATCGGAAATCGAACTCGCAAAAATTTTACGGAATCACGTAACGAACGTCGGAGAATGTGTTTAAAATTGAAACTCTACTTGAATATTTTAAATGGAGGTTTTATAAACAAAAATCAATTTAAACTCAATATTTACTCAACTCACTGAAAGCAATTTTACATTGCCTACGAGGTTAAAAAAATGCTTTCATGACATATTATAATAATTTAATATGAGTTTTTAGATCAGTAGGTAGAAGATTATGCTTCCAGAAGGCTTAATGGGCTCCTATGCGTAGAGCGTTTCTCATTCAGGCTATTTTCTTCCTTTACGACTTGCAACATAGTTGCTGCGTAAGTTGCTTTAATAGTAATAGGCAAGTAATTAAGCAGCGCTACTTCCAGAGTAACATGAAGGTGTGTTACTATTGCAGCGTTACTATGAAGCGTTTCTAAGCCACCCAGTAAGGCCGCCTATTGCTTACCTTGTAATTTTCTCTGTGTACCTGTTTTCTGTATCGCTTATTATTTCTGGTGTACAATAAAGAGTATTTGTATTGTATTGTATTGTAAGGAAGCAAACCGAAAGCACCATTAAATTTCAAAGTAAATTGAGCTCTGTCATGCCTTTTCCAGTAATCCACCTAACTTGACGTCTCCGTAGTTATGAGCATCATTTAATCCCTTGCGACAGTAGCCGCTCCACGCCGGTAATGATTACCGTAAAATTAAATCCACCTAATTGCCTCAGACGACATTTGTCAAGCAGACAACAATAAGTGTTGGCGTTAGCTTAAAGCAACTTAGGAGCGGGTTGTGTTCTCTTATTACAAGTAAATGATCTTGATAGGTAAATGAAATTTGATAGATGTTACTTTGGAGGATCGGTTTCGTCTACAATTTTTCTTAGTTTTATATTTGGCATAATTACTAGCGATTTCAATGGATCAGGCATCATAATGCTGTAGAGTTGTTTTCTAAACGGTTTTACGCTGGTTAATTAAATAATTCTGTTAAATAAACAGCAAAAGATCATGCAGAAACGGACTCAATGCTGCCCAGTCAGTATTGTAATAACAAGAACATTAAGGCAATTTAGTAAAATTAAATCATAACTCCTTATTTATTTTTCCAATTTAAAACCGCAATTATAAGTCTGGAGCTTCACCCTTTGGCGCGGCCGGGGAAAAATAATCGTTCTTTTGAAGTACAAATTGTCGCGCGTCTGAGACGGGACTAAAATAAGCCAAAACGAAATATGCCTTCTAAAAAAATATCGTTTCTAAATAACCTGTCTGCGTAGCTCACGGGTTTGAGAGGCAGCGACTGACGAGTATTTCTGTAAAAATGTTGAAGATTTACCTTTTTCATCCTTCATGTATAAAAGCTAAGGTCGTTTTTTAAACTACGCACTAAGAGAAAATATAGTTTGGAGAAAAAGCGACATTATATTGACAGTAAGTATTGACACATGTTCAACACGGAATGATATGGAACTAAACAACTAAATAATGTTTAGTAATATTACACGAGATCTGTTTATTTTCCATCAAACGCTACATTATACGTATTTGGAATATTTTGAGAGTAGTATTACACATACAAACACAGTAGTATTTTTATATAATCGTTGTACAATTGGGCTTACTAAACTCGAGTAGCGTGATAAAAATGAGCCTATCCGGAATGAGCTAGAATAAAGTAAGATATTATAAGAACTAATATGAAGGTAATAGTTTTGAACATAAATCAAAAATAAATGAAAAATAAGACACGTTTATTAAATACCTAATGTATGAAATAATTTTGACTAAGGGCATATTAAAGGGTGTATTAAAAGGATGAAATTAGCAAAAATCTGGTCTTTTATGGGGTATCATTTGTGACTTATGCCGTTGATAATACTGTAAGATTCATCGTTAATATAATAAATAATACGAATTCCATTTAATTTCAGTTTATACCAATGACAGCCAAGTCATATGAAATCTCACAAAAGGTCTGATTTTATCCAGTTTACTCCAGGCTTATTTATACTTTTTCTACACGGTGACATACTAAATTTAACCAATATCTTAAAATTACTAAACAGACGGTGTGCTAAGAAAGTTCTCATATTTTTTTATGTAAGCACTCATAGTGTGTTTAAGTTTAAGTTTATCTTTTTTTTGGTGGATTATTTGAGCAATATTAGTCCTCTCATTGTGAGAAGAGGCCTGTGCCCAGCAGAGCTGTGTGTGAGCAGTGGGACGTAAATAGGCTGGGATGATGATGATTAAATTACAATACAATACAAGACTCTTTATTGTACACAACATATAATAACTACTAGACAAGGTATTTTATGAAATTTTCTTAGTTCCGCTTAGACGATTTAGGACTAGTGCATCCCGTCGTTTACTATAAAGTGGGCTTAGACCATCCCTATGAAATAAACCGATGACTGGATGTTTTACTATCTATCACGCGGGACATCGAAATCATATCCATTTCTTTATACCATCATCTCTGTTCAACAGCAAGACGCATGGTGAATCCGATTGTGAGCAACCGTGCGTAGAGGTCATAATTGTCCGATACGCTCGAAATCACAATCGAATTGGCCATGTCTTTCTCTTAAACGATATACGATGAGAATACGAGTAAAAGAGACGGTAAAGCGTTTGCAAGACGTCGCGCGATAGACAATATCGCTATGGCTAAAGTACTGCGCCTTGGCGGTCGGTCGCTGTGGTACTCTTTCACGGGCCCAACAGTAGATTTATTTTTCTGCTAATGACAATAATTTCAATACTATGAAATCAAAATACTTCCAATGAGATCGTATACTAAAAACGAATAGTCTATACCAAAAAATAAACTTTCTGACGTGACGTGACCAACTCATCAACACCTGCCTCAAACTATTTCCCCTGAAAGCTGTATTTGCATATTTCCTGTGATATGGACAAAGAACAAAAAACAACGAAAAATCCTGACAAAAACTTGTAAAAGACATCCTGGTAATAACACCGTTAGTTTACCCCGTTATCCTGCTATTTTATCGCATACCTATCTTAACTATCTAAACAAAAAAAAAGCAGCGCTGGTTGCCTAGCGACGCTAATCGCGTTGCCCGACCCTAGTAACGAGCCCGGTTAACGGATTACCCTAAGACTAACTGCATTAAATAGCCGCTTAGATTTCACTCCGGACTACGCGAGGATGAGAATGCGGATTTACTTCAATTTGCGAGGATAAGACGGTGGATGACACATTATTATTACAAGCTTTCAGTTATATTGCAATATCTAAAGGCGAGTATACCATTTTCTGCAGCAGTCTCAATCGTTTTATAGGTGTCCATGGGCGGCGGTCATCACTTAAGATCAGATAAATCGTACACGCTTGTTTCTTGGCTTTCATAAAAAAAAAATATTAAGTTTGAAGTGACCACGCGTCCATTGTCTAGTACATGATTGAGCAGAAATTTGGCATACAATGCAACAATCTGTTAGTGGAATTCTGGTAGTCCGGCCATGATTGTATTTACAGGGCGGAACTTTTCAACAGTTATTGGCATCGACTTGAAAGCTGGTTAGGATAATATATATACGAGGTATTTATTCTCATCAATTATACACCTTTTACATCAAATAAATTATTTCAATACAAATAATCTAAATATTTAACAAAACTAGTACTGCAGATAATTCGAAACATACATCCGCACGATATCCAGGTCTTTAATACATTACTTATCTAGTCTTACTTATCATTACTTAGCATTACGTATCTTATATTATGTATTTTGTATGACAAAGAACAAGATGAAGAAGGATGGCAAGAACAAAATAAATAATATTTGAGATTGGTTAAAAAATTAATAACGTAACATAAATATTTTTATATTCCAGCGAAACAAAGATCCATTTAAGAATATAATACAATATTTGCATGCCAATGTATCTCTTATACAAAGCTTATACACATAAATTTTAACATGTCTAAAATTAAATAAATTATTTAATTATTTAATTATTTCATTTCACTAAAACAACTTTAAACAAGACATCAACTCACCACTTTATATAAATTATCTTTAAAACATCGCTTTATCATGTATTGTCCAGCAAAGCTGGTATCAACAATGACTCATGATAACTTGCAGGTGATACCCACACATAACTGTGAATAATTATCCTTTCATTGTGTGGAAAATAATATTATGTTCAACCTTTCTTTGTCCAAGATATCTTCGGTATACCTATAGCACAATACGCACAACTAAGTTGTTACACGTACGTTGTTGTTATACGTGTATATTGTACCTATAGTCTTATTACATACGAAGAAGTGTTTTGATATATCGGACTAATCCTAATAATATTACAAAAATTAAAAATTGTGCGTTTGTTTATGCAGGTATGTGTTAACCTTCGGGCTAAAACAATTATACGAATTTGGATGACATTTGGTAGGTTCCATCCTACGTGAATGGTTGGATGTCTGAAATAACACATAGCTACTTTTTATCTCAATAACATTCCCATGCTATCGGGATAAAATCAAAAAATTTCAACCACTGGATTTAGAGTAATGAAATTTGGCGCGTACGTTTTATATGCAACGTAATTAAAGCACACGATGTAATTGTTGTCCTATGGAGCGAAATGTACAAAACGCAAAATGTAACCAACAGCAAAAACTACAATACGCAAACCTTACACAATACAATACATATTGCTGCAAATTTTTGTTTTTCTGAATGCTTCACGTATTTCACGACATGCGTTGTGTACATATTGCTGTAGATTTTTCCATGGTTACGTTTTGCATGTAGCTGTACATTTTGCGTTTTATGCATTTTGCTCCGAAGCAGAATGGATATTTACACCAAAAATGCCGGAATTCGTATCTGTATATTATTAATGTTACCCTATTACCAGTAACTAACCAAAACAATGTCCTACTGTCTACTTCCTCAGGTCAAGGCATGAGGTATTATTATAAGCATTGTGCAGGCGGCATTGTTCGCAGGAACGTGTCCGTGATCAACGGTATCAGCCCGTGACGTTGTGCAAGCCTAGGGCCGAGTTCACGTTTTCATAAAGTAATAATAATAAGTATAACAAAGGTCTTTTTGATACTAAAATTAATATATCTGGAATAGATGATGTTCCGAATTCCTTAAAATCGTGAGTAGAACCGTTCATTTTTGTAATTTTATTCAAATGTAATATGTAAGCATACAATAGGTAGCTCTACTCTATCTGCGAAGAATTCATTTATCGCTATCACGGAGGAATTAATGAAAATGTCACTTTCTGGAATAAAATCTATCCGATGGCCTTTTCAGAGTCTCAAACTATGTCTACACAGACCGAGTTATTAATTAAGTACCAAGGATTGTATGAGTCAGTCATTATAATCAATAGTAATGAAAGGTAAATGATATAAGCAATTCATTGATTTAAATTAGCAAGTATAATCAAACACAGTTCCTTATAAAATGTCGTTTAAAAATATATATACTCCCCTCTCGAAGCGAGTACCTATCTACTTAACCAAACCCAAGTATCCATTCTCTACGTGTCAATATCGGAGCACGTCTCTATTACCAATCACGGTACGTGAATCCGATACGCAGTGCATCAGAAACGTGGTTTTGTGGGACTGGGTGTACCGGACACAAATTATGGCAGGTGACAGTGATACAACTTGCCGAAACGCTACTAGTGTAAACAAAGCCTAAAGAAGATTGTGCATGCCCTAGACTTGAAACTGATTGGAATGCAAGTAAGTTTGTACACTAGAGGGTTGTAGTTCGGCTAAGCTAAGAAATTATTTTAGTTATGATGAGGTGTGTGAACTGTTCGAGTTAAATGCAGGCACGGCTCATTGTACAACACGTGAACTTGGAAAGATATACAATACAATACAATAAGTCAGGGGTCACCAATTAGTTTCTTCATGGGTCCAGTTTTTAAAATAAAATTATAATCGCGGTCCGGTTGTCCGTTGTCAAATTGACGACAACTAAGTCAAAATTAAAGCGCGGAATACATCTTATTAAACTACGTAATGACTCAGTAATATAAGTTACTTTACCTACCTACTTAAGATCCGCGCAAAATAGCTCGACGGTCCGGATGCGGACCGCGGTCCGCCATTTGGTGACCCCTGCAATAAGTCTTTCTTTAACACCAACACAAAGCAAGTAGTCAGAAAACACAGTTATTTAAAAATTAAAATGAAAATGATATTTTTTTCCAGACGTAAGTCCATGAAAACAATAAATCAATAACAATTAATTAGAGTAAATCAAATTAAATTAAATTGAATTATGAATAAAATGAGATTGAATTAAATTTACAAAAGAAATCGAATTAAAGTAAATTACAATCAAATCGAATTACATTATTCAAATCACATTAAACCAAAAATTAAGGAAACAAATAAAATTTTTAATAAATAAATAATGAAATGGAATGAATAACAAATTAAATTGAAGAATTAGAGATTTACGAGATAAGAGTATAATAATTTAAGAAATGTTGAAATTTTGGAATTTAACCAATATTATATACTTAAAATACTTGTATTGCCAAGAGATCAGCATCATTCAACTAATCCATCGTCCATTCATCTGTAAATCCATCTTTTTCAAATGCAAGCCCCGTTCACCAAATGTTTTACGGTCGACCTTAACTTTTAATTTCTTTCTTTCCAGATATGACCGTGTACAGTGCTGTGTGTGTCTAGTGTCAGTGCAGTGCGGGCAAACAGTCATGTCAGGATGAAGCTGTGGAAGAGCCTGAAGATCTCCATAGGCAGCCGAGCTGATCCTAAGGCGTATTCTCAGGAATTGCCACAGTGGGGCCCCCAGGGATATGAGCTAGACGGTAAGTGTGCAAAAGTCGTTATTTACCATAAATATCATACAATTTATACTAACTGACCTTGTCTCAAACTACGCAAAGCTATGAGTACATACTAGGAAACAGATATACATACGTATATAATATATTTATCGCCTCCACGTTTGTACACCGTAGTCCCACGTTCGTCAGCTGTGTTTGCTTCTTTCCTTTGCGCTTGAAAAGCTCTAAGTACATTATTATACAAATGCATTATTTACACACGTAAATACATACTTGAAATAAATGTTATACCTACATAGGCATATCTCTATGTGCCTGAGAAAGAATACGGCAGATCGATTAAAGCAACGTCATCATCCCAGCCTATACGTCCCACTGCTGGGCACAGGCCTCCTCTTAGAATGAGAGAGCTTGGGCCATAGGTCCCACGCGGGCCCAGTGCGGATTGGGAACTTCACACGCACCATTGAATTGCTTCTCAGGTTTGTGCAGTTTTCCTCACGATGTTTTCCTTCACCGCAAAGCTCGTGGTAAATTTCAAATGTAATTCCGCACATGAATTTCGAAAAACTCAGAGGTGCGTGCCGGGGTTTGAACCCACGACCCTCTACTTGAGAGGCGACAGGTCAAACCACTAGGCCACCACGGCTTTTTTTCTTAGCTCTATTATACTGGGCACATCGCGATAATGCTGAAAAAAAGATAAATTTTGGTACGATAAGCGAAGCGAGGAGTAATTTACTGTAGTTAGTATGAACTGTGAACACAACGCACGTACCGAGCGAGCGAAGCGAGCGTGCCGCGGCAGCGGTCGGCGAAGTGCCAGAACCGTTATTGCGGAGTTTTATGACATGCCTAGTAATTTCATGATCTGCCTAAACTGGCCAAATCATGAAATGGCGGCGTTTCATAATATGCCCAGGAATTTCGTGGTTTGGCGGATTTTACGATTGGCCGCCGACATTTATATGAACATCTGCCGACCGGGGTATGAACTAATTCAGAGTTAGGTTTTCTAACCAGTAAACAGTTGGCTATCTAGTTGCCTCGTTCCGTAGTCAGACATATTTAAATTCGTTGGAGCAAATTGATAGAATTTAATGAAAGTGTTAGGAAAACTTGTCTGCTTTCGAGTTACTATTATGGGACTATCTCGACAGAGAAGCACGAAAATTACGGCAAGATCAGATAGAGAATTTCATCAAGGCATTAAATAGGTGCATAAAGGAAAATGATAATCGACAAAGTCGTTCTAAAATTAGGCAAGTTTAGACTAAGCTCAATAATTGGAATCTTAGAGCAACGTTTATAGTTAAGTTAAATTTATGTTCGTAACTAGAATATTTAGTTTTCATTTGAAACAGTAGGTACGGCAATGCGCGCCATTACGCTACAGTTGCTCTATATATTAAACTTATAGCCCCATTAGATACAGCAAAGGGTCTTATAAGCCGGCGAGATTCCCTCCATGCAACGTTACCCTGACGCTTTACTTCTGGGCCACTTAACACCAATTTAAACATGGCCTGGTGAAACATGCCTGCGCATTGTAAGAATCTGAAATGTTATTTAACGTTCTTTGAGCGACTTGCAGTGTTAAAGTGACATACAGTCTGGATCTTACTCAGTTTTTCCATAATAGCAGTTACTTGTACGATCGCAAATAAAAGCAAGATTATTAAGGAATAGGTATTATTTTTATCAAAAACATTTAGCAGTTAAAAAACCTCTGGGAAATTGTAATCAATCAAGCTGTTTTTTGCAGAAGACTTAAATTCTAAAACATATTATTAAGAATATGATTATATAGTATAAGTGCATGGTTCCTTTTCTCATTTAACGTAAAAGCATTGCTTTTTTTAAGCTTGAATCATGTAATAATCTCGATGTACCTAGGTAAAGACAACCGGTTCGTCTGTCAAATTTTTCGCAAAGGCACATGTTATCATAAGTTCACCTTCATAACATAACGTAAAGAACGTTAAAGTCTCATTAGATTCCATGCCCGCTGATTATTTTAGGAATCACGTCTTCTATTACCCATTCAAGTTTACTACGGCCCTTAAATATGACATTCATAATAAAAGCGAAGTAGGTAATCATCGTTATCGAGAATTCCCGAATCTCGGCCCTCATTTTTGAGCTAATTTCGAATTTTGTTTCTCGAAAACATTTCCTAAGGATCCAATATACTTGGTATTGCTCTTTTGCCCCCGGCTACGACTGAGATTGCAATGATTTGGCAATTTTGCTCAAGATTGTTGCTTTTGAATATTCTCTTTCGAGCGGACTCTTTTTTGTATTTTCGAAGTTTATTTTTATTACTTTTCGCCTGACAATTCAGCTTATCTCGGTTTCTTTGTTTTTTTGGTGGCCTTGTACGATTGGATCACGTTTTTGTATTAAAATAACATAAAAGAACAATAGTTTCTGGTTCCCATTTACTCTACCAAATTATTTCATGAATTACAATAAAGGCTAGAGCGTAGTCTGAGCGTACTGAAATAAAATATGGCGTAGTGAAATAATAAAATCGATAACCGTGTTCATATACGTAATGCATATAGTACGATTGAAAACAAAACTCAGATTTAGTAATACATGTTGCAGTGCGCTATTTTTAACCAACTTCATTACATTCAAAAATACGTTTCCGCAATCAGATGTGACATAAAAATTGTACTCTGAAATGAAGTTGCAGCTGCCAAACAAACATAAAACATGTTTAAAAATTGTACACCCTTTTCATGTTTTCTACCAGCAAAAACGAATTTCAAAACGACAAAACCGAAAAAATAACGAGCTTTTAACACTTCCTCTAATCCTTCATCCTTAAATTTTTAATTCATGAAAAACGCTTCTCTCTGACATTTCACCCCGGGCTTGCTCAGTATTTTATGTTACTACCTACCCTACAAAAAGGTTCCATGACAAAAACAAATTCGTCCTTTGTCCCCTGCTTTTGTCGACTGTCCTTGTCTCCCTCAATGATTACGTCAAAGAATCTTAATTAACAGAATTATAAAGAGGACATTTTTATAGTAAATTTCTATTTTATTTAATTATTGGGAAACGAAAGCTGACTGGGCTAGGTACGTCAAACATGGCTACCCAGGTTCTGGGCCAGGGGGGGGGGGGGGGGGTCGGGCAAATCAAATTTTATAAGCACCTAGTCAAATAAATAAACACAATTATCGACAACAGTAGATAGTTGGTAGGGAGGTAAACATAATCCAGGGGGGGGCAGCTGCCCCCCTTGCCCCCCCCCGTGTACGCTAATGACATCAAACTTTTTTTTTGTTTTTTTTACTATTTTTTTTTCATAAAACTGCTTCTGATTGACCTGACCTGATCTCACCTGATGTCAAAGGTGCCACTGACTGCAAAGAGCTCACTGGCTCAGTAACAGTCACTCTAGCCTTGAAAAGACCTAGATTGTATTTGTCCGAAAAAATAGTCGACGTAACGACGTAATGTATTATTTATAAAGATTAAAGCATACCTATATAAACTATAGAATATTGTAATCTAATACAGCAAAATGTACGAGTATTTAATTTCTAGCTAACGGTTATTTGCAAAGCAAAGAGTCATCTCTTGAAATTCCTCGCATTTTAATTATTGTTGTATTAAGAAATTTCGCGACGCCAAGGCTCACCATCAAATATACCCACACCACACAATAATCCTCAATTATCTCAGGCTAATTAATAATGCGATTCAAGATAATTATCGCGTTTGAAACACGTGGTAGCTATGCCATTACAGTTAATGGCGGTGTGTTTATTTCCGACATCATTCGCTGATTGTTCGGCCAATATTGGAGGAAATTAAGGACCGCAAATACGCTATACAATCAGCCATGCGATAGTGTGCACACGCAATTGTAATGGCGATGATAATTTGAGCACGTCCTGTGTACCTAGAGGTATAGCTAGGTAGGTATATAAGATATTGTTTATGAAAGTGAAAAGCCGCGATACTGGTTCGACGAAGCCTCTTACTCGTGGGTTTAGCAGGCTCGCGCTTCTGAGTTTTTCAGGATATAAGTTTGTGCGAAATTAATTGGTAAATTGACCAATTTTTTTTTCGGCGAAGAAGGACATCATGAGGACATCATTAGCACCGGGCCTGTGATCCTGAAGGCCTGTCCTAAGCAGGGATATTAAAGAGAAAACATAATAATATTTTACTTAACTAACGACACGAAACCCTTAGAGGCACTTACAAGTAAGTACATAACTTAATTATATTAGGTAGGTAACTACTTAATAAGATACTACAGTTATGGGTCTAATTAAAAACTTAGAACAAGGCCCTAGTTGAAATAGATTTAGTGCCTATTGAAATAATAAGATTTTAAGATCTTTAGAATGAAACGACTTTCAAGTTTGTAGTCCTGACCTGATCAGCTTAGCGTGTCAGTGTACTATTATTTATTCTGTTGTGTCAGTCAGTTCGACCTGTTCAAGACTGTGACCGTCTATATCAATTATCATCTATAATACCTTAATAAGTATTAAAGTATTTTGTCTGTCTTTCTATCTATTTACGGTACCGTTGAACATTGTTGAATAAAAAATAGTATGTAGGTATATCACAAAATACACACACACACAACAATTACAAACATCTCACTGTATTCCCAAACGGGGTAGACGTTACCGCTTCGAAACCACTTTTAGCAATTTTAGGTTTTAAGTTTGACAGAAACAGTACAATATAGTGACAGGTTTCTACTTAGCCTGTCGCCTACGGTATACCTTAACCTATATTCAAAAAATACAGAAAGTTACTTTACATCCGAGGAAAAATTTTGTTTTCCAAGTGATCGTGATAAATGAATTCCACGTACAGACGAGAAAGTTACATGTAACATCTGGTATCATACATGTAAAATCTGGAATGCTTGATCTTTAATGGTGAATCAATTGATTGAAGAGTTCACTGGCCACATAGAGAGGAGTTGAAATACAACCTGATAAGAGCATAACTTTTCAATCTTCGATTTACCTATCGCCTTTTGCATCTATCTTCAAGTTTCACTACGTTCCCACCGCAGACTCGATTGCGTTCCCATAAAGCAGCAGTTCCAGTCAGCTCTTTATCACATCCCTTCAGAGCAACCTCCAAAATTTTCATTTCACAGTCATTGAATTAAAACTTTTTCCCAAAGACCGTTTCAAAAGGAAGGCGTAGCTATGCATTTGCGTTAAAAAAAATGTCCTGCGCTTAAGGAAAGAACGTTAAAACTTCCAACGGTTTCGAGTAAATTATCTTGAGATTGAACCTTGCGAGTGAAGTTTGGAAAGTTTCGGAAAGTCCGGGGTGTGGCCGAGGGAAAAATTGCCTTTAAGGGTTGGACGAGTATGCTAAAGAGCCGAGCGGGGTGTAATGAGTCGCGCTGAGATCGATTGTCTGCTGTTTATGAATGACTGGTGGTAGGGTAGCCAATCCGGTAGTTGAGAGTTAAGAGGAAGCTAGTTATGTAATCAGGACAAAAGTAAGGCACATTTATAAATAAAATAAATAAATATCACGGGACAATTCACACCAATTGACCTAGTCCCAAAGTAAGCTTAGCAAAGCTTGTGTTATGGGTACTAAGCAACGGATAAACATACTTATATAGATAAATAAATAGTTAAATACATATTAAACATCCAAGACCCGAGAACAAACATTCGTATTATTCATACAAATATCTGCCCCGGCCGGGATTCGAGTCGGGATTCGGGACCTCAAGCTTCGTAGTCAGGTTCTCTAACCACTTAGCCATCCGGTCGTCACAACCCCGTCAAACCCCCCCAACCCCCCCCCCCACCCCCGTCGTCGGTCGGTCGGTCGGTCGGTCGGTCGGTACAATACAGCACAAAACATGAAGACAAAATGACAAGGTAAGCAATAGACGGCTTTATCGCTTCAGAGAGATCACTTTCAGTCAACCTGGCAATATATATATGTATCTAAGTATTTTAAAATACGATAATAAAACATTTTAACTATAATGTTCCAATACAGCAGATGCCATTAATTATCTTTTGGCCATATAATAAAATTACCTTATTACTAATCCCACCATAATCCATACGAATACATATAATAAATGCGAAAGTGTGTGTTGGCATAGAGATTTTTGCCATAGAGATGGCCCAGATGGGTCAGAGATTGAAATAGGCTACTGCAACATAACCAGCAATCCAAGAGCACTTAAGATGCCCGTAGACCCTAGAAAAAAATTAAACAACGTAACATTTTGATGGAAAAATATTATTTATTCAATTTTTAAAAGCCGTACATAAAGGAAAAATACAAACATACAGGATATTTAAAAAAATCGGCCAAGAGCGTGTCAGACACGCCCGAAACGGTTTGAGGAATGTAGATGCAATTTGATATAGAGCAATGCAGATACCTCGATATCTATGTAATATAACGTAAAGGTTACTTTGTATCCCGATATTCATAAGGGATTAAAATGTAAAAAATTCGATATTGCTCGGCTTATAGTCATGAAATTTGGCACAGGATGTTTGTTGCAAGGGTACTAAAATCCACGCTGCAATTTTTCGGAAATTCCTAAGGCAGTTCAATAAAACCCCGCAATTGAAATTCAGTTGCCGGGTCTAAAGTAAACCGTATGGACAAGGACTTCAGTTCATGAGCCACCATGGAACCATTTCACAGTAAACGTCATAGTGACATCGCATTAATTTAACAAGAAAATCGTAATGACTTTTGCTTTGAAAAGGTTTCATGGGTAACATCCAAACAGTATGACAAAGTAGGTAGGTATAAAATCAATAGCCTCTTTAAAAAAATACTTCATAATGTCAGCCACGATACAAGGTATACTTACTATTAGGTTCATGTAGTATATTAGTCAGGTACATTATAGAATTAAAATAATAATAGGTATAGGTTTAGGAATAGTATAAGTTGGTATAGATAGGTTCATAATTTATACAAGGTATATCTGACCACGGGAATTGATCATAAAACACATGCTCAAACGCATATACGATGACAGTGCATTTTAAAACAAAGAAAATCGAATGTTAAAACTGGTGTCCAATAAAATAGTTACGCACGAGCACCCCAGCTCCGCTGAAAAAGGTCGAACTGCGACCTGGCGCCACGTCAAAGAAATAAATTTTCAGTTACGATGTTCTAACTTAATAGCTTCGAGAGCATGGCAAGTTACAGATGTTTTTCCTTTAATTTTACAGCATATAAAGCAGAAAATTAAATACATAATAATTTTGTACTGTAAAATTAATTCAAACAACGAACATTAATTTACTACCGTAAGATTCAGATGTAAATAATAAAACTTATGTCGCTCCTTTAAGAATGACTACAATACAATAAATAACTCTTTATTGCACATCAACACATAAAAAGCAGTACAAAAACAACAGTCATATACAATACACAGAGACTTGAAGAGGTAAGCAATAGGCGGTCTTATCGCTTCAAAGCGATCTCTTCCAGGCAATCTTGACAATAGGATGGATGGAGAAGTAAGGAATAAATTTTAGCACGTGGTGAATTTACATTACATTACAGCAATATCACGAATACATAACCATATACAATACACATACACAACAAATAGATAGGTAGATACATAACAACATACCTACTTAAATAGTGCTCCCTAAGCATAGACTTGAAGATACGCAAGCACTATGTAAAAATCCAAAACATGTCGGGCTATACTTTACCTATCTATAAACAAGAGTGAACTGTTTATTTCAATATAACTTTGGAAGGTGTTTAGTGTAATTTCCGCAAAAAATATGAAAAAAAACCTATAATTTTCGCGTTAGGGCATGCGCTGCTAAATTGCCAAACTTATTTTCTCATGCTCAAGCCCTGAATTACGTAGTGCAAAATTTTAACTTCGTATCTTGCCGTCCCGCTGAAGCTTAATTATTTAATACGAGAGTGAGAAGGATAGTAAGATGCGAACTCCGATTTTCAAATTTCGTAATAGGTAGTTCCCCCAGAAACGCGTCACAGAAAGGCGCAAGTCAAGCATGAAAGGACATTAGTGTGAACATAGCTTTACGTTATATCTGTTATGGAATGCAGTTTTAGCCATCGAGTGCTCAATTAGACTGACATCGTTATGATTTAGTTATCCCGTCGTAAATTTTCAAGCAGACACTACCTAGGTCATTAATATTATTGCAGTTACTGTTTTAAGTATAAATACCAAGGTTTGATTTATACTTAATGACTACGAGTTCGTGAACCACGCAGGAGAGGTTTCGTGACTTGACATTTCATCTATAGACTCAATGCCTACATATCTCATATTAGGTCTGCAGCCAACAAGCAGATTGTAAATAAAAACAGATACGCCAACTTGAACTTCTCAAGTTATAAATTCCTTAATAAGACAACGAAAAGGTCTTTAACGTATTTTACGCTGACGAAAATTAACGAAACTGATAATTCACTGTTATTTTAATCTACATCTACCTAAGTTTTTTATGAATTTCGTGTCTATATTAAATTTCATTAAATATGCTTAATTAATTAACTTTGACCCGAGCTACGAGCAGCAATGCGCGGAGCAGTATTAGTACGGGCAATGACTCATTTACCGATCTTGGGTTTCATGAAAAGAAAATTGAAAATTAGTACGCGCATTGACTCGTTCACTGATCTTGGGCTTGATGACAACAAAAAAGCTCGAAGGTTTTATATGGGGCATTACGGCCAAGTGAACGTGTATGTTTTGATACTGTTTACGTGCAAGTGTGATAAAAAGAAACATAACCCTCCTTCAGGCAGTTGGGTAAAAACCTGGCAATGATCTCTTTTCTTTCAGCCATTCACGCGCGTTCGTATTCTGCGATTACAACCAGCGACGGCTTTACGACTAATAAATCTACGGCGGATAATTTCAATTTTGCGTTTTATTGTTGCTAAATTGGAAACCCAACGGCTTGGAAGACTGTTCTGTTTCGCGGGTAATCTATGGCCGTTTTTAAGTACATTTCACCCATTTCGGGGTTTAACGCTGACGTTTATGACCGAAGTTCAGTTTTTTGGGGCGACGTAAATTCGTTTTTTTTTTTCATTTTTCTTGTTTACGCATGATTTGTTGCTGTTGTTGGAAGTTGGTGTTCGATTCGCAATTGCCAATTTATGTTTTTGTTCTCCTTAGAAATATATGTCTTACTTAATTCCGGACATTCGATCCAAACTTTTTGCTTCTAATCCTCACCGGAGCGTGGTACATTTTCGGAGTCTTAAAATACTCATTTAACGAATACCTATTCAAGTTTTGTTACTTAAGAAATGCGGATTAAGTATGAAAAAAGAAAACAGAAGTTGTTATTTATTTTCAGATCATTGAATAATAATGGTCTTAAAATAGCTATTTATGCAACTGTAACGTAATAGGGGTCCTTGCAACACGAGTGTGGTTTCATGACACGAGGCGTAGCCGAGTTTCATAAAAGGGTGACATGAGTGTTTTAAGGCCTAATTACGTACAGTTGCATACAATATAATTTTTTAAACCATTACGATACAGGGCAAATCCAAAAAGTTTATGTCAAAAAGTTTTGATTCTAATTTTCACTTGTCTATGGCAGTGCCCGCTTTAGCGCATGCGTGCACATGCCGCACATGCGCAGTGACGTACTGGGTTTTAGCGGCTTTAGCGCCATTTTCGATTCATTAGTGTCGTTTTGTTTTACAAATTTTCGTTCGTGGGAAAAATTCGTTTTTGCTTAAAGATGTCTGATATCAGTGAATGCGAAGAAAATTTGACTCTGCCCGATATTTTAGATGCGGGGACGGGGAAGGAAATGACTCATAATTTACCAGCAAAGTGAAGGTCCTAGTATAAGTCTGGTTGCAATGCAGATAACACTCAATGGTTCTTGAACACATGATAGAGGATTTAATATATGAACGTAGATAAAATATTGTATGCAACTAATAATTGTAATTGTAAGGCAAATAGCTATTTATGCAACTGTACGTAATTAGGCCTTAAAACATTCATGTGACCCTTTTATGAATCTCGGCTACGCCTCGTTTCATGAAGCCACACTCGTGTTTCAAGGACCCCTATTACGTTACAGGTGCATAAATAGCTATTTGCCTTTTTACAGTTAAGTATGTTGCAGCTCTTATTTAGCTCGTAATAATAATATGTTAGTCAGGCACTTCCTATGTTTTAAATTGATACATCTCAATTGGTAATCTAGTTCTCCCCTCGAACGTATAAGCTACAAAGGGAACATTATACGTATTTCAATTTCAATTGGAACAGCTGCCCCGTTTGTGTTTGTCAAAACGATGTGACTATTTTTTGACTTTCCTAAGAATTATATGTTTAGATATTTTAGCTACGTTAGTTTTGACCGCGTCCACTTTTAATTGGATAGATCCCGATAACTCGACGCAGTTGCAAAAAGATTAATTTAATATCTCCTTTTGTTTATAACGTTTTAAACTTTCGTGATTCTCACTCATAGTCAAAATACCACAACGGGACTTATCACGCTATTTTACACAAGTAATATTTACCTCGACGTTTCGGCAACATTACAGTTGCCGTGGTCACGAGTAGACTTCTTTTGTTTAACCAATGTTAGAATGATAAAACTTATTGGTGTGTAACTCCTCACATTCAAAGTATTGATTAAATTGTTAATTCAAGCTAACAAAATTACTTAGTGCTCTCAGAACCAAGGCGGATTTAACGACATCTCATTCACCTAGAAACATGCATCGTATACTTGAAAAATATAACGTTACAGTCGAGTAAAAACTAATTAGAACGTCGTTATTTCCATGAAAATTATTATTTCCATGCATAAATTAATTAATTAAAAATATAAGAACGTTAGTAGCCAATAAAGCTCAAAGAAAAACATAAAATTAATTATAAAGGAGGTAGAAAGTTGTTCGAGCCTCGTACTCCATGAAATTTACGCTAAATTTCACGTTGCTGTCACTTTGACACAGCTTACAAAGTACTCTTCGTTGCTATATATTATCATTAAAGCCCTAATTAATATTAATATCAACCCAATACTTTAAAAAAAATATTGATTCCCCGTGTACTCGTAAATTCATATTATAATACTGTGTCTTATGATTATATCCAAAGTAGACAAGTATTTTTTTTGCAAGCACGATTTAAATTGCTTATGAGTGAAGCAACTGGAGGTCTATGGGGGAGGCCTAATGTCCAAGAGTGGACGTCCTATGGCTGATATGATGATGATGACGACTTATATAATCGCTGTTTAATTTTCAGCTGGTTTCAGATGATCGATGCTTTACTACTTTCACCACAGTCACTACTTCTCTGTGGCCTGACCAGAAGTCTATACTTGGAAGAACTAAAGCATTTACCATTTCTTTATGTGAGATAGTCTTATATAGATAGGCTTTCAAGGCTAGGTAGGGAAATATAAAAATGAGCTCATCTTTTATCAATATAACCATCATATCACCTAAAAACCTCAATTGCTGAACAAAGCTCTCCCTCAAAGATTTCCACATTGATAGATTCTACGCTACCCGCATCCATCTGTTTACTTCGACCTTTACCAGATCGTCGGTCCGTCTTATTGGGGGCCTACTCACTTTGTCTTCCTATTTGCAGTCGCCACTCTAAACTTTACTGCCTTCGGCCGATGGCTCAGCGAGTAATGTTGCCATTTAAGTCTGGCAACTCTTCGAGCTATGTTAGTGACTTTGGTTCTCCTCAGGAGAATCTTCTGTAGATCCCCTCGTTTCTATTTTAATCACGTAGGAAAACTCCGAACATAACTTGGTCCATTGCTCTTTAGAATGACTTTGAGTTTTCTTATGAGGCCCAATGTTCGCGTCTAGCGAACATGTCTTAGTTCCGTATGTTATCACTGCCAATAGACACTAGTCAAAGACTTCATCTTGAGGTACTCGTATTGCTTTACTTTGTTGATGCAAAGTCTTTCCCAGTCCAGCTGCTTGAAGATATTTTCCGAGGCAGCAGTGAATCATTTGGGCGATATGACATCTCCCTGTCTCAATCCACAATACAAAACACGCAACACAATAATTATAATATTATATTCATAATCATCATCATCATAATGTCAGCCGAAAGACGTCCACTGCTGGACATAGGCCTCCCCCAAGGCTCTCCACTCAGACCGGTCTTGTGCTTTTCGCATCCACCGCGATCCCGCGATCTTAGCCAGGTCGTCGCTACATCTTGTTGGAGGCCTACCGACAGCTCGTCTCCCAGTCCGCGGACGCCATTCGAGAACCTTCTGACCCCATCGGCCATCAGTCCTGCTTGCAATGTGCCCCGTCCACTGCCACTTCAGTTTGATGTCATAATCATAACTTGAAGACATTTTTTTTATCAAAAGTGAACATTCTGGAATGTTTTCTGTGCCCAGAAATGAACCGAGTAACCAAGTGATTACGAAGTTATGAGTTGAGTTCTTGCTCACATTGACATATTGTTCTGCCTTTTGCATGTTTGTTCTTTAATGATGGTAGAGTTTGCTTTTGTGAACTTTCTGGGTAATCTGAGTGATGGATTAAAAAACTTTTAATTTACCTACTTGGTATATTTAGGAGCACTTTCTCAGGTTTTGTAAAAATTAATCCGTACAAAATGTGCAGTTAATCGTGCCAAGACTTAGTAGACACGATAAGCGTAATAAGTAGTGAAATCTACCTATCCTACCTATCTTTCGCCTATCTTTGAGTTTTCCTTTCTAGTTTAGGTTAGCTTGAAAAGATCCCTTTTAGGGATAAGTTCGCCTTTGTACTCTTTTGATTTGTTGTTTTTTTCTTTTTGTATTACTTTGTGTTTTATGTACAATAAAGTATTTACATACATACATACATACAAATCTTATAACCAGCCAATTCGTCTAGAGGATGGATATAAGGTTGAATAACTTTTACTAAAGCGGCATATCAATAGATCTTAAAATGTGGCACCGTTTATAGAGTTCAACATCAGGTATTCCAGATCTTACATATCTTTTCAATATTTCTAATACTCATAGTTTGATTGAGCTTCTAGGTCAAAATACTTGATAATTTAAAACTTTGATTTTTGTGAACCATCAAAAATCGCTCATCCTGATTAAACAACTTTTATTCAAGCGGCATTAAAATATGTCATATAGTTTGGCTGAGTTCTTAGATTTTTCTTTCAGGTACTCCAAATCGTTGAAATTCTAGTTTTCACAGGCTTTCTGTTTTTGATATTAAACTTTATCTTTGTGCCAAGAATTTATCAGCTCTATAGATAGAATTTGTACAAGTACTACTTCAGTTTTGATGATCCTTAAACTGGTATCTAGTTTCTAATTTGCGTAGGTAACTTTGCGTCGCTATAAATTCTAAACGAACAAAGCTACAAATTTGAATTTGCAGGATTCTCATTTTAGTTCTCCTAGCTAATTAAATAAGCAGAATTCCAGCTTTCAGTATAACCAAGTGCTGCTCGACAGAATCGTGAAACGCTTCCAAAAAAGGATGGTTTACGCTCAACTTGGCAGAGGTACTACCGTGCCCCAGATAATATCCATCATATGTTTATGTTCTATCTTTGTGAAGTTAAAAATTAAAGTTAATATACGTCGCCATAAACCAGGAAAGAACTTTAAATTCAAATTTATTATTAGTTAACAAATGTGATTCCCTATTGAATGACCCAATCAAATTTATTTTAAAAATAAATTAAACGGGTTGGTCTACATTGTTTTTAACTATCTATGGTATCCCTAACCTACTTAACTTTAATTGTTTTAGACTATAGATGTGTTTCTAAAATTAGAGCTTCAATAAACCTTACTGTATTTGCACAAAAATTACATTCCGAGATATTTTTTCTTCGATATCCAATACTAAATTAGTTTTAGCTTCGTTCACGTTCTCACACAACTGCTAATCTTATAGTGAATGTCTGTCGCCGACATGTTGATAAGGCAACCATTCATTACAGAATAATGGCCTACGGACTGTGATCGAATACTTCCTGAAAGGGTTTCAGCTAGAAGCGATGTATACAGTTAATCTGGACTTAAATTTAATTTACTTGAAGATTGTTTTTTTGGAATCTTTCTGTATATTTTATTTCAATTCCAATTTTTTTGTTACTTTTACGGTCATCCCGTAAAACCTATATCAAAAATACAAACTGAAATATAGATGCACAGAAAATCCAGAAAAATAAGACCAGCGCAGGGAATCGAACCCAGGTCCTCGGCATTCCGTACCGCGTGCTATACCGCTACACCACCGCTGGACAACGGTACAGACACGAAATAAAAAAAAGACTATCAATCTGAACAACTATCATTATGGGAGCAACTCTGAAATCACGAAAAAAAAAAACAGCTGTTTCATACAAAAGTTCGTACCTACTTGACCAAAATGTATGAAACAGCTGATTTTTTTTATTCGTGATTTTAGATTTGCTCTCATAATGAGAGTTTTTCAGATTGATGGTCTGAGCAAGTAAAATTAGAACGGTCCATAAAATTTCACAATGTAGAAGCCAAGTAAATTTCAACACAAACCCGGAACCAAAACGCCACTGTCAAAGCGCCATTTAAATCATCAACTGTTTCTAAAACCTCATCACGACACGACATGAATTTATTTTATGCAAAATTAACACGCTATCCCTTTTCATTATTTTTTTATCACTGAATGTGTGAGGACATGCCTTTGTCTTTTTTATCCGACTGCAAGGAAATGTATTGTTTAATAACAGTCTCATTATAGAAAACTTATAACATAAGCGTAATCTATAAACCGTTTCCAGTAAAATTAAGCAAAATTAGACCCAATTCTTAAAAAACAAGTAATTAGCACAGCGGTAAATCAAGTTGGTTATTATGATCTACATTTTTTATGATGTAGAAACACGATGTACATAGATACTGCATAATATATTTAGTAAATTAAATCTTATTTGATAGGGATAAAGAAGTAACAAAAGTAAGAAGTTGGTGAAATTTTGCAATGACATCGTTTGGAACCTAGCGGAATTAGCGAGAGAGACTTCTGTGTTTTATTTATTAAGACAAGGTTTTCTTTACATACCTACAAAAAATCGGAATTCCTACTCAGTTTTAGCGAAGTTGATTCCCAAAAATAAATGGATAATTGCACAGATGGTGGTTTAAAGAACCGGATGTATTAAAACAATACTCAGCCTACTACAGGGACCCTCTGATGATTGACCCAAACTCGTTATCGAAACTCGAAGCCAAATACGATTAAAAGACTCAAGAGATTTGATGTGCTGCCTTGCTAAGAGTAGACACAATAGTGGCTCTGCCTTGCCAAACCCCAACATCTATCTAGCAACCCACCTGATTATAGTCTAGGAAACTGATCGCATGTTTAAATATTTAAAAAAATCGTTAGTGAGTACCGTAATCTATTAAACCCTATCCCTAAACTACTTGTGCTCTTTGACAGTGGGAAATGTGGGCATGCGAAATAGTGACGAAGTCGATTGTGGAAAGAAAACTATACCTAACATATTTCTATCTCTATTAACATTGGTTATGTTGGCTTGGCTGACGATCGATGGAAAATCTTTTGTAACTAATAAATATACATATCGATAGCAGTAGTTCTGAAGCTAAACTAACCCACACAACGTTTAAGCACTCAATTGATTGAGATATTGAAATTGCAGGTGTCCAATATCTCACCACAGCCCGGAAATCTTGTCTGCAGAATTCACTCCCGTAAATTTGAATTTGCTTCCTATCAGGCAATAGAACAGTAGACAGATCCGCTATTTTGTATTTATGAGGGTATTTATAACTACAAGTGGCGTGGCCCACTGCTTTGCTTATTCATTTTACCATAATCGATATCTGTTTACGCGACGTCAGTATTTTTTTTTTATTTCCTTACAGTATTTTATTTAACTTCACCCGTATAATTGCTTGTTTCTCTTAAACTTATGCACCTAATATTGCACTTGATGCACTTCTAGTGGTCGGATAACTTGAAATTTGGTACAATATCATTTGTTGGATGATAATAAAAGTACATTCAGAAAAAAATCTTGTATTGTAGAAAATGAATTTGCCTTTTCCCAGCAGTGGGATATAATTCAAGTCAAGTCAAAATATCTTTATTCAATTTAGGCTACAACAAGCACTTATGAATATAAAAAAAATCTACCACGAGTTCGGAAAAACCTCTGTTGAGAAGAATCCGGCAAGAAACTCAACGAGGTATATTATAGGTAATTATTTTATGCTACATAAAAGAAATGATGTAACTCTTAGCCTGCGTGTTATATTAAAGTTAGTTGAAATACGACGTTAGAAACATATCTTCGCCTGAACTGCTAAACAACATTAAGAAAATCTCATTTCACTCAAGCCGAAGTTAATCAAACTATTATCAACTTTATTCCATCGCCTCTAAGTCTTCATTTAAGTGAACTTATCGAGTTACGAGCGAACTTCGTTCCGCAGGGCATTTAGACTTTGCGGTTACGACACGGTTGCTTCTATAAAAAAAAAACTCATTTTCTGTCGTCTTTTTGTGATTCCACCTGAGCAGTAATAGACTTTTATTTATCTAGCTGGTACTAAACACGGTTTGTAATTTAACTCGGGCTCCCCGTTGTCAAAACACATATATAAAGGTATTTTGACGTTGTACAGGCTGAACTGAACATTTTGTTGATATTTCACAACGTAATTAGGGAGGCGATTGAATTCGTTTTTAAGAATTACTTACTTTAGCTCATAAGTTAAGCGATATCGTAAACTTATGTTATATTGTAAGACGGCCAAAAATCTTTCAAAATCGAGATTTTCAGTTCAAATGACATTCCATTCATTTCGTGTCGAAAATATGTAAATGACAGCAGAACATAATAAAGCAGAGTATTATATCAGGGTACCTATACAAAATTATTATAGTAAAAAAAATAGTAGGTATAAATGTACCGAACTTATTCTGCCACGTCATATTAAATCTATCGTTCTCATTATCAGCTTCAAGAGTGAATTTTTATATTTGCAGTAAATATTTGTTGTACGTCATTACTTTGATAAAATTAGGATTAAATTTTTTTTTCTAACGCACAAAATGTACCGTCCCATAAAAAGCGTCAGTAGAAATTTAATTAAACAACTGCGTCCGTCACGTAGAACGTAAACCTTAGTTGGCTGTAACGGATCGTGGCAACCTTAATAGGAATTCAGGTGTTACTTTTTATTTTTTTTATGGTTCCTAGTAGTTTGTCAAAAGATAAAGATTCACAAGTATTCCTTCATCATTATAGGTACAGTCACAAACATGGATTGTTGAGCCACTTGCCACTGTTTGAAATTTGGCCGTGTTCTATTCTGGTTTATTACTGACAATATTTACTACGAGTTTGTATAATACGGCTAGATTAATATGAATGAGTGGCGAGTGGCTCAAGAATTCCTGTTCGCGATGGTACATACTGTGATACAACTTAAAATTACCATTCCTCGGAAATATATTATCGTTGAATAAAAAAAATGCTTCGTCCCATTTTCACCCAAACTACATATTCGTAACCAGTTTCAAATTGAAGCTTTCAACCGTTAAAGTGTTCCGTCCTGCGGTAACAATCCTGGCTAAACCATCAGAATTCAACTACTAGGTATTATATTGTTAGAAAAGCTAAAATAACTTTGCTCAATTTGTGGTAAAGATAAATGAAATTTGTAAAGATGGAAAACTAACAAAATCACCCATAATGTATTTTTCTGTCCTTTCGCAACTAAGTACCTATGATAATAGATGTAGTGATGAAAGTTTTTACACAGGACAAGTCAAAATCAATCTTATGCCAATATCATAAAGACTGACATGGAAAAACTTTTCTCACTTTAACCTATACACGTTAAGTCTGTATGACTACGAGTATAACACATGTATGTTTTTATGCAAGATCAAAGTGTTTCAAATTCTATGCAAGCATATTTCAAAACTTAAACAACTTAGCCCAACCATTTCTTATAAATTAACTACGTAATATTTCCTCGAACTAATAACCTCTCTTCGTTTGTATTTAGTTAGGAGTATAAACGTAAGATGAAGTTAACCACCACCAGTTGTCCGGACTTAACACAATTTAATACCCAAAGTCACATAGTAATTCTACTACCGCACTAACTGCCAATCTCTCAGAAATTATCACTAACACAAATTGAGATCCCTAAAGAGACTATTGAATCGGCTTTACTCTGTTGGCTCTCGAGTGAAGCATCCAATCGTGTTACTAGAACTATTGGGTAACTTCAGATATTTGACCCATTCATAAAGCGATTGAGATCAAACCAAATCTAAATCAGGGCAATAACGCGTTTGAAGTGAGATTTCATTCGATAAACAGTTGGAAGGAGAAATCTCCTATACGGCGTATTGAAGGTTTAGATAGGATAACTCCTCTTATTCCCAAAAAGTTATAGTATAATTATGTCTCTGGAAAAAGACGAATAGGTAGGTATAAATCATATTGAATGGCATAGGTAATGCTTACAAGCCCTTTACTTTTTCTACTTTAGTACTAATATAGGTAGTCACTTATTGAGTACCAATCTCTGTGTTGGTCAAATTTTAATATTTAGTATTACTTTAGTCTTTGCATGTTGGGGCTATTTCTCCGTATTAATCTCTAGGGATTAAAGTAGTTTTTTTATTTGCTCTGGAAACCCCTAAATAGCCGGAGTCACGGTGTTTGTGAATGGAGGGTTATCGGCATTTTCATTGATTGTGTAAACAACTTTAATGGCATAGAAAGAACCTCAAAATGACAACTGTGCAAAAATATTTAAAAAACGGTTTAATTTCGTGAACCAGGATTCATGATCAAGCTTTGCTAAGCTTACTTTGGGATTAGGTCAATTGGTGTGAATGGTCCCGTGATATTTATTTATTTTATTTATTTATTTATGATTACGGAAATGAACATATTTAACTATAAAATGAATTCATTTTTATTTATTTATTTATTTATTTAAATCAAAGAAACTTACACTTACAACTTTTATTATGCACACTTCAATTAGTTTTAAAATAGTTTTCAAGATTGAATTTGTTCGCTAAATATACAAGCATTTGAAGCGTCACTTTACCTACAAAAAAAAAATAAAAAAACCGCGGAATAAATTGTTTTGCTATTTTAATTTTAAACAAATCTGATGTTCATTACTCTTATCGAGCTTGCTTTGTAAAAAAGTAATATTGTAGTTTGAATAGAACGTCGTTTTTTTCCTCGCATTCAAAGTGAAAATTAGAGTGTTTAACGCGAGACAAAACAACCATAATGACACTCAAATTAAACATCTTGTGTCATTATGGCTTGTTTTAATCCCTTGTTGAACAATGTACTATTTTTTCAGATCGCACCCTAGCTTAGTTGCTAAGTGAAGGTTGACTCGCCATCTCGTTTTGAATTTGCCGCTAGTTAAGCAAAAGTCTGAGATTATCAAATTCTTACAAATAGATTCTTAATCTAAATTAAAGTACTCGACAATTTGTTAAATTAAATATCCGTGATCTCCATAACCTCTTCATTTTACGATCGGACGTTCTCGTAAAATGTTTGCTTCGTTTACATTTTAACTAGGTCTGGGTCATCTTGTATTTGGGGTTAGGGAATAAGTAAAACAAAAACCCCTACGTATTAGGCTCAACAAACTGCGGATCCAACCTATTCGTAACCCGGCGGAGCTATATCACGTAAGTTTACGAACTATAGCGTAGTCTCAAAAACAGAGAAAGTGAACTTTATAAAATATAAAGAACAAGTTACCTGGCTGTGGTATAATCCTATCCTACTAATATTATAAATGTGAAAGTTTGTAAGTGAGTGAGTGAGTGAGTATGTTTATTACTTCTTCACGCTGAAACGGCTGGACGGATTTGGATGAAATTTGGCAAAAAGTTAGTTTTCAACCTGGATTAAAACATAGGATACTTTTTATCTCGATATTCCCACGGGATAGGGATAAAATCTCTAAATAATAACCGCTGAGCTTAGAGTCATGAAATTTGGTATGTAGGTAGCTGGACGTCTGCAATAATACATATGCTACTCTTTATCCCGATTTTCCCTTAGGATAGGGATAAAATCTCGAACTTATAACGCTTGCGAAGCCGCGGGTAAACGCTAGTGTAGATATAACAAACTAAATTGCGGAGAGAGCTAACTGAGTCATGTTATAATAACGTAATGCTTGGAAATATTTACTTTTAATATTTATTTATCTATTAGGCTGTTTTTCTGTCTGATTGCATAAAGGCTCTTCTCTTGAGTGATTATGAAGACTGTCTGCTTATCTTCTATTATAATAAATTGTCTTCTCTTAATTAGATTAGCTGGAAGAGAACCCTTTTTAGGGATAAACTCGCCTTTGTTCTCCTCTCTGTGTTTTTATATTTTTATTTTTATGTGCAATAAAGAGTTAACATGTAAAGCGTTTAAATACATACATTAAACAAAACATGTACCATGTACCTGTTATAGACAGATCTACATTGGCGATGGTGCCACTATCTATGTAGTGTATTATCTTCAAATATAACAAAACATTAAAATATATTAGTATTTAGCATTTTTTTTCCAATTTGGTATTATTTTTTTTGGCTTGATCCTACCGATCTACTCAGTGAACATGAAGTAATTGCATAGGTAGTATGTAGTAATTAATTGTTTGATGATTTTTTACCGCTAGCCACGAATCTACAATAACGTTGTTAAATATATATTATGTTTGCTTTGTCTGGGCTTTCAATTTAAGTTTATCCTCCAGGGTTGCAAACGACGTATAAGTAATAAATTATAAAAAAGTATACCATAATATTCACGAGATTGACTTAGTACATACTACCAAATAAGTAAGTAATGTAAAATAAACTGATAAGTGAATTATTTATATTAAGTTACGGTGCCATGAATGATTACATTTGTATGTAGGTACGTATGTAAATAATTTATTGTACTTAAAACAAAACTTAATACAAAAATAAAACAACAAAACCAAAAGAGTAAAAAGGCGAACTTGTCTAGGGATGTGACTTTGTGCGACTTTTAAGTTCCCCACTAAATAAGTTACTCAAGGATTCGATTTGTAGCATTTGAACATGGCGGATGCAGACAATATCTAATTTTGCTATTTCTGGTTCTTTGGCTAGTTGAAGTATAATTTTGATAGTGTTTTACTATGCAGCAATTAACCTTAACAGTGAACAGTGGTCACAAAATTCTATATTGCTCTCGTGTCTGACATTTTTTAATGCGCAAGTTGTTTCCACGTGGTTTCTGGAATTTTACTATCAAGTTGCAAAAACTACAATCACCGTACAACGTCCCTCTCAAAGACTTTGACACTGACTTACTTCGACACTGGCGAAATTGTCCTATTAATTAGGACAGAAAGCCATATTTTAAAAGAGAAAAAAAAGAAGAAGTTACTCAAGAAAAATAGTAAACTTTGCAATGTTTTCAATTGAGATATAAAACTATTTTCTAAAGAAAGAATACTGGGAGTCCTGAACTTGCAAATTCAAGTCTAGCCCCCACAACGCCCTGTCAACGTCTCACCGTAATTTCGCACTATCCTCTCGTTTACACCACCCAGGCTGAAGATAAATAAAATTACCGACAGCAGCCCGTCGTTTCAAAGAGTCACGCGCACCCATAGTAATGGATTACGTGATCTTTTGACTTGGATACTTTCCGCTTCAATAGGTACTTATTTCACACTCAGTACTTATGCATTTTTGAATCGTTTTAAATTTTGGCGAGGACTTGATGCAAGCTTTTGACAATGCCGACTGGGAAATGTATGGATTTTACAATTTTGATAGTTGCGTGTAAAAAAAAAGGTATGTCACACCGATGGTAAATAATTCCAAGACACAGTTTTAATAAACAACCATTTCAATTTAACACAAAAACTAGATTAATCTATATTTTATACTCTGCCAGTATTTGAATACGACAGCCATTTTTAAAGAACTTAAGTTATACATGGATGCCCCAATTTGATACTACCCACCTTAAATTTGTCCCGAAATCGTTTATATAAAAAAAAACAAAAACAAGTGGAATTGGAAATTTCAATATTGGTACCTACTTATCAAATCAACCAGAGATTATTCTTTGGTATCTTTAAAATTTCCCTAAATTATTTTTGCTGTTTTTTTTAAATGTATTGCGTTAATTCTTTTTTATTTCATGATTTTTAAGTTATATCTACAGTAAAAAAAAAACCGGCCTAATTTGAGTCACACTCGCGCAACGAGGGTTCCGTACAAATATGAATAACCAATGTTAGCAGAAATTGAAAATACAAACTGAAATATAAATGCACAGAAAAACCAAAAAAATTAGACCAGCACTGGGAATCGAACCCAGGTCCTCGGCATTCCGGTTCGCGTGCTATACGGCTACACCACTGCTGGACCTGCTGCTGCTGGTGGTGTAGCGTTATAGCTTATTTTTCTGGTTTTTCTGTGCCTCTATATTTCAGTTTGTATTTTCAATTTAGGTTTTACGGGATGACCGTAAAAGTAAAAATTTGAAATTAAAATAAAAAATACAAAAAGATTTCGAAAAATCAATCTTAATGTTAGCAGAGTCGTGCTCCTAAAAATGTACACAGTGTCAGTTCATTTTAAATTGGGTACTGACTGTACACTTGATTGTAAGATTACCAATTCAATTTTCAACTGGATGTAACTGGACGTGGTTTTGATTTCCCGGAAATTCCTATGATTTTTTAAGGAGGTATTATTTAATCTCGTTGACAGACATATAGACTGACAGACAGACAACAAAGTAAGCAAAGTGAGGATATAAGGTTGCCGTTTTCGCGAACTGAAATACAGAACCCTAAAAACAAAAACAAATAAAATTCATTTTATTGCAGACAGTTGTATTCTTATTTAGTTTAGTAAAAAAAACTTGTACTAACTTGTACAATATTCGCAAACGTTACAAAAATCAAAGTAAACTATTTAACTGTTATTATTTCACTCGCCTAATTAATTACTAATTACTTTCGCACCATCAATGTAATCAAATATAAATTATGTAAATTTAGTCATCATTCAATTACCGAAACACTTGGAATTCAAACGCTCGTCAACCTAACTTTAAATACCATTGCTTAACCACAATATTTGCTTTCTAATTTCATGCTCAAATTACATGTATCGCAGAGTAGAGTGTGTTTAAAATAAAGTTGAATTTGTCGTCAGCAGCGGCTGTAAATACCATTGGGGTGTGCCCCGTTTTGTCGGTCATTGTCACTACTGTCAACATAGAGCGGGAAAAATCAATCAATAAATCAATAATTTATTGTCACAAAGTGAGTGATTACATAAATGTTAAAAATTACATTGAAGTTCGTCACAATCAGCCAGTGTATGTCGCACAATATTCGGAAGATACGCTAATACGCTCGTTATATGTCATCGAATCATTGAAATTGAAGAAAAAAATAATAAAAAAAAATAATAATCAAGATTTAGAATACTTAATAATAAAATGAGCAAAAAGGAATAATTTTTGCAACCAGAAGACTATTAAAAACAATAAATGTTGAAATTCAATTAATATTTATGTACACGTACATTCATCAAATTCTATAAACTCCCACGCTGTAAAGCATGGCGTTTAAATAATGCAGTTTAATACTTATGAAATTCTCTGTGATAAGATTTTATACACATTATTTTTACCAGTACCCAGTAATAAGCGTTTTCCCAGAGATAAGACCAAGCTAGGTCGGTTTTCCATCTCCGAAAACCCTTACATACCAAATTTCGTAGAAATCGTTGGCGCCGTTTTCGAGATCCCCGAAATATATTTATGTTGGGACTAGGTCAATTGGTGTGAATTGTCCCGTGATATTTATTTATTTATACAAGAATTGCTCGTTTAAAGGTTTTTTTTTTTTTTTTTTTGGTGGCATAGTCTAGAGTAATGGTTAAGTATGTAGGTTTTGAACGTCCAACCAGTATAGTATTTCCTACTACTGTCACAAAATAGGAAATAGTACAACGTAGTCGGCTCTTAGAACTTTGAAATTATTAAAATGCTGATTATTTAGACGACGTATGACATCCCGTTCAAGGCAATTTCTTTAAATCAAACAAACCGCTAACAGTAGTGCTTCACTCCGACTGCAGATTTAACGAGAGCTCAGAATTCACTTGCGTTTGCTTCTTATTTGGCCCTCTTGATAAATGATTCGTCCGGGAATGCCAGCTAATTTCTGACTGAGGTCGGAATTTAAAAATGTCAATTGCAGCTTAAGCACGAAAAACATTCGTTTAGTTACAGACCAATGAACAAAAGGATCGCCTTAATTTCTTTGTTCGAAAAAATATTGAGAAGTTCACGCTTTTATTGTGATGGCATTCATAATAGGACGCCCTTATTGCTTATTCTTTGTAGTCTCATCCATTGTATTGTAAGAATGTGTTGATTTTTTAGTTCCTTTTCACATCTACGAATTTATTGCGATGAAAAAAATTTCAGCGATTTACTCCATTGACAGGTGGTTCAAAAGTAATGCCATCATTATTCGGATGCGTTTTGTCCTATCTGGGACTTGTCTTTATCCTACACATCGTATTTCTTGCTTTTAATTTAATATGTTAATTTCTTTTCAAGAAATAGTCTCTAGCTAACATTAGTCGGTTTAGAGGGACGGTAAGGTTACAAATTATTTTCTTCAATGTAGAAAAGTAATAATTATGAAGTCACAGCATAATAATATTATGTAATAATCCTAGCAAGGAAAAATCACCGATTTTTAGCGATATGGATTTTTAGTCATCTAGATGTCAGTCAAAAAAATCGATTTGTTTTTTGTAAAAGTAATGTTACCTAACATTTCAACAAACATCTGCCATAAATAAGAATTAAATTAAGAAATTTTATGCTTACACGAGTCTATTTACGAAATGCTTAGCTCTGAGCAGTGACAACACTAGTCCATTCAGTAACATTTCTATTTTCCATTTGGTAAGGAAGTAAAATTGTCCTTTAATCCTACTTTTGAAATAGCTTTTAAAAATATGCTCGAACTATTTTGTACAATATACAGAATTAATTGAAACAAAAATTAATTACTTATACAAAAAATCGTTGCTCATGATTATTTTCCTGGTTTGATTAGTGTATTAATACATTTATTTACTGAAAATATTGAATTGGTTACCATTCATAAACCTCATTTAACACAGATAGAAATGTCAATTATGAGAATTTGCAACTGTAGATATTTACTACACAAAATTGCGGTTCCTTGGCTTGACAATTATCGTCTAATGTCTCATACGATCTGCTTTATAATTAAATTTAGTTACTTTATTGCGCCGAAATCTTAAATGGAACTAAGAGTTAGATATAGACAGCGGCACAAAATTTGGCCCACCCTTCATACAAAATTAACGATTCTGCATACATTTGAGGGCCAGATTTTTTGCCGTTCGTATGTTAAAGAGAATTTTGCAGACAAAGAAATTAAGAAAGACTAACTCAAAAATATAATTATCTGTTTAAGAGGTACCAATAAAAACTAGTAAAAACTTCGCTATTTCATAACAAATTAAAAGAGGAACAATCTTTCTTACTGTTCGGAATGGAACGTCAAGTTTTACTAACGACCAGCGCAAACAGAATTAAAGTAATCAACGGGAGCGGGATCTGCAAAACAAGAAGATGATAAATGGACTAGTGGATCTTAAGAGGTGCTAGTAGCAGGGACATTATTTATATTCCTGTTCGGTCTGTTGTATCGATTCTAAATATGATCAGAAAATTAGTTAAATGTTTTTTCAAGTCCATTACTGCACTATTTTAATAAATGAGACCATTCTTTATGCATTTATCTAACTTACATTAATTAGATTTATAAATTGTTAGGTTTAAATCTTTATACTTAAATGAACATTATTGTTCTTTAATTATTGTCACTATTAGTCAAAATACCACCAACGGGACTTATCACGCTAACACACGCAAGTAATATTCACCTCGACGTTTCGGCAACGTTGCAGTCGCTTCTTCTTCTTCTCTTTTAAAATATGGCTTCTGTCCTAATTAATAAGACAATTTCGCCAATGTCAAAGTATTCTCTTACGAGAGGCAACGTTGTACGGTGATTGTAGTTTTTGTAACTTGATAGTAAAATTCCAGAAACCACGTAGACAACTTGCGCATTATAAAATTGAATATTGTGATCACTGTTCACTGTCAAGGTTAATCGCCGCATAAAACACTATCAAAATTATGCTTCAACTAGCCAAAGAAACAGAAATAGCAAAATTAAATATTGTCTACATCCGCCATGTTCGAATGCCACAAATCGAATCGTTGCAGTCGCTGTGGTTACGAGTAGACTGAAGTGTGAGGTGTCAAGTCTGTCTAGCAGCGCGAGTTCTTCAAACTACCCGCACTTGATCACTAATAGTACCGGCACTCGTATCACGAACTACCCTCACTTGGTCATTTTTATTTGTCACCCTATATTATTATGTGTTGGTGGTATTTTGACTATGAGTGAGAATCACGAACATTATATTGTCACTATAATATTGTCACTACAAAGTGTCAAGATATCATTAAATAGTTGTTTTTTTAACTTTCATTAATAAGTTATTATTTATAATATTAGGACAATATTTTAAAGACACCTTGCCAAATATGTCGTTTTAAATTTAGCTACCCCATATTTAAAATATAATAGTAAATAATTTATTACATAAGCTTGATGTCATGTTTAACTGTCGCTCCAGAAAGATTTTGATGCTGATTGTACGCCAGTTACGATTTATCATTATCATCTCCACAAAAATCCAATATTGTTCTGTTTTTATGACTCCAACGTCTGAAACCCAATGCCTATCCTAAAGCGTCGCCTTTTATTTCGCTCAACGGTGACCGGGTTCCGCTTACATGATGAAGCTGTTACCGCTACATCGATATTTTGTTACAAAAAATAACATTTGATATTTTTGCCACTAGTCACATTTAATACGGGGAGGATTTATTTTGGTTCGTGTTGTATCTGAAACGTTCACAGGTTGACAGGAATTTCAATGCTTGAATATGCAGATCGGTTTTGCTGCGTTGTTTCATTTTTTCGGAAACTGCCTAATATTAGAAGAGTCGCGTTTTCGATATCTACAAAATTGTTTCGAATGTATAAAATCCAGGTTTCAATAAAGGTGGCTGTTTACAAAATATGATTCATTATTATTCTTTGGAAAGTAGATATACTTACCTAGTTTGAATTACTGACAGTAATAACAATACAAATATAACTTCTTTCTCTATAGGGTTTCTTACGCCAGTTGGTTCGTCCTTCTGCCTGTCTACGTACATTTTGCTTAAGAGAAAGGGTTACACCGGATATTTACATTCTGTAAGGCCAGCTCACACTTGACCGGTTTTTGGACTTTCAAGAAGTATTGAAATATAAAATAATTTGCTACGAAATTTAGGCTGTGATTAATGTTGACATTTTCGGTCTGCATGCAGCACGTATTAAATATGTCTAAATAGCCGTCTGATATATTAAATTAAAAAATGGATTTGAAGCCTATATTAACACTACAGGGTGAAATTTAAATCGTGAATCCAAATAAGTGTTTCATGCTCAGTTAATGCCGAGCAATATAATGCATTGACCCATGTGCTGAAAAAGTCTGAAAAGAAGAAAAAAATGCTAAAAGCGCGATTATTCTTTTTGTGAATAACAATAGCGTTAACAATCTTCTGCGACTTCAGCATTTTCGTATTTAGCATGTTTACTGAAGTATTCATTCTCTGAATAGTGGATATCTTTTATCATTTTAAGTATAAGCTATACAAGCAGTTTCTGCCAGGACAGAACAATAAAGGTGAAACAAATGGAGCATACAGCGCGAGGCGCATTATATCAGGCGCTAAGCAGTTACCAAGTGCCGTAACAGTAAAAGTTACAGAGATTTGTTCCCGTAGACACGTTTAAGTGTTTCCTAGTTTTATTGCATATGATAAGAGACGAGGTATCAATGCGCTTCTATAGAATTTGTTTGAAGAATTATGAAAGCTTGGTTAGTAAAACAAATATTAAATTCAGCGGTGCGGCAAAACATGCATTAGCAATAAGATTCACAAGTTTTTATTTACATTAAGGGACTTTTCTTAACGACGTTTTTTTTACGCTCGTTTGTATCGATAAAACGCGCGTTCGTCAGCGTGTTCAAAAAAAATGTGTTGAAGGTCCCTAAGTTCCGTGGTCCGAACTCAATATACTTAAATGAATTTAATATTATGATGTGTTACGGCATTTTTACAAACTTTTATTTAGTTTCACCTGTCTCGTTGTCTGTCTGTCTGTCTGTAATCAAATCTTGCAAGTTAAATTTGATCAACTTGCAGTAGTCAGATTGACTTGATCGACGTGATTTTTAGCATAGAGATAGTTTATGGGCCCGAGAGTGACATAGGCTACTTTTTATCCCGGAAAAATGCACAGTTCCCGAGGGAACAGCGCGCTATAACCGAATACAGCGCGGGCGGAGCCGCGGGCAAAAGCTTGTAGGTAAATAAAACTAGAATTGAGGTAAGTCTAGTCACTAATTAAATCTAATCTAGAATTCCTGATGTGATTAAATAAATTTAAGTTGAGCTTCTGTTATCTTGGATGTGTAACTGTAGTTGGGCTTCCAGAACCTGATCATGTTGTACTAATTAATATTATATTATGTAATACACGTACCAATTTGATGTTAATTTGTAATGGTCACATCACATTAAATTTGTAACAATATAGATTAGTACTCTTGTTGTAGGTATAACTCGTACTACCTAAGTATGTGGTTGTATAAGGGATAAATCCTTACTGGTTTTCCTATTACAGCTTTACTCATAGTCATAGTTTAGTCATAGTAGTAGTTTATTAGTTTAAAACGTTACAGCTTTACTTTCAGTCAGACAAATTAAATTACACTAGTCATAGTTGTATGGTAAAACAAATGTAGCGTTTAAAACTTTCGTGATTTTCACTCATAGTCAAAATACCGCGTGATAAGTCCCGTTTATGGTATTTTGACTGTAAAAAAATGTAGGTCACAATAGCGTGGGGGAAATAATCTTGTAAGGCAATCCGGTAGTAAAAGAAGCGTGAGTTAGCTAGATATAATATTCGATGCAACATTTCGGACTTCTGTAGTATGTATGTACGTAATTAAACCCTTTACTGTGCAAAAGAAAAGAAACAAAATAAGTACAATTTTATTGAATAACTGACACAACCTTTGCCATACTTACTTTATAACTGACATTACAAAAGTAGGCAACCCGGTGGGAATCGCGTTTTTACGACGCCAAGCCACTGGTATACAGTGAATTAAAAACGTTTCTCATTTTTTTTATCATTTTTATTACAAGCAGCGAATGTTTATTAGAAACTAACTTTTTCTTTTCTTTTTTCCAGTGTTCAAATCACAGACATCCTTATCCACTGATTCCGGTTTATGCACCGAGAGAGGACTCAGGCGCACCCACATCGAGCTACTCAAGCCACTTGGAAAGCGAATTGGACTAAAACTGGCAGGTAATAATAATAATAAGAATAGGAAACAACGACAGTTAAAATCTTCTTATGTTACGCTCTTTTATTTAACAGTCAAATGTTTAAAATTGAATTTCACAACATCTACATTAGGTAGGCGAATTAATTTAAAATTTTAACCTATTTAAGTTTAATTTATTATTAATAAAATTAAATTATGTACCTATTTAGATGACAAACAACACAAGTTCCGTTTACAAGAAGTAAAAATCACCAAAAAGCTCGTACTAAAATTTAAATAATACTTTTGCAAAACCTGATTTATTTGCTCCTTTGGTTTTGACATAGGTATGTCACTTTGGATCTGCAGCGGTCATCGGATTGTCTGCCAGGTAACGAACCCTTTTGTGTTTATACCTATAATAATATTCTTGCGAAAAACTAGCAATTCATTTCCCATTAAAACATTTTTTGTATAAAATTATCCGAGCTGTTTATACATCAACCTGAAACAGATAAAATTCATATACCTACCCCGCAATATGTTCCTAACCTATTATTATAAACACGCGTGTATGGGATCGTATGAACGGTTCATTGATTGAAGCGATTGAGGTGTTCTCCATACCTGCT
Source organism: Choristoneura rosaceana (assembly GCA_037349165.1). Lineage (NCBI taxonomy): Eukaryota > Metazoa > Arthropoda > Insecta > Lepidoptera > Tortricidae > Choristoneura > Choristoneura rosaceana. The sequence continues at coordinate 11,806,455 of JAZBNJ010000019.1, forward strand.
GAAGCAGAAAGATACGATGGAGCTCTCGTTTTAACACGATTTTTTCGAATGTAAAAAGATTTTTATAGCAAAATGAAATAAAATGCGATATGTTTTCAGGATAAATCAAATGAATGATAAAAACACTTCAAAATCTTATTACTGTTAGTTTATTAAACCACGTTTACTCGTAAATTTTTCTGAATAATATGAAGTGATAATTTATTGGCTCGTAATCCTTCTATTAAAGAAAGAAAGAAAGAAAATACATTTATTATTACAATTATATTTTTTTATTTCATTAGTCCTACATACAATGACTTTAAACTTACAATTATAATAAGCCTCTTTATTCTGAATTGGGTGCAATTCAGTTTGCCTCCTGGCAAGGGTCTCCTCCAGCTTCTGCCGTGGTGGGAGAGGAAAACTTATAATTAAAACGAAATAAAAAAGGTACATCAGGGGTGATTAAAAAAAAGTTTTAGCGTGAACGTTACTACGTTGGATAGCAATGAAAGAAAGAAGGAAAGAAAAAATTTATTCGTGACATAGTAAGAATGGATAAGAACAACAACAACAACAACAACAATGGACAACTTTGTGCCACGAAAACACTCGCTCAAGCATCACAGCCTCTCTCCCTAATCCGAAACTCTACGTCCTCAAAAGCAAGCGGAGCAAAATAATAATTCGCTTCCAGGACCGAATATTTATGCATTTTTTGGCTGCAGCAAATTGTACCGCAGCACAAGCGGCATGCATTCAGTATTCGGCTACGGTGTGAGACGGCAAATGTGTTGATGCACGCAGCATCCCAGAGCAAGCACCTTCCTTTCTGCTACGGTACCAAAATCTGCCCGTCGGGTTATTTGCTTCTACCACAGAACCGCAGATGTATTAATGCGATATACAAACATTGCAGCCCAAGTGAACAGCTACCGCTACACGTACCGATAAATTATCCACGAGTGTTCCCAACTAAGCAGGTAAAGCACGCAACCAAGAACCAAAATAACCAAATCAACTTCCATGACAGCAATCGTCAGCCTTGCCAAACATTGTCCCAAAGTCACTGCACTTGCGGAGCCTCCGGCACGGTGGCGTCTATAATACTTTTCGGATAGGATGGGTACAGTGACACATGTCATTAAGCAATTAAAAGGTTGTGACAATGTAAATTCGAATAGATTTATTGCGATCCTCGATTTAATAATTATGCTAAGGGTGTGTAATCGATTTTATTGGGGATAGTTCATATTTTTCCGCGCAGCAAGTGTTTTTGCTGGTCTATCGGGATCTCACATACATATAAAAAAATAACAAAACCGTAATAACAAAATTGAATAACAAAGTAGCAGTTCAAAACATCAAACAATATGAAACACTCGAAACAAAGACGTAATTAAGGACCTTCGCTATCATACTAATTAACAGATGATGCGAGTCAAACGATTTGACAAGATTGTGGAATCGATTCGGTCGATAAGCAAAGTCAAGCTCTGTTGTAATAGAGTTTCATTTTACGCAATAAAAATTGACGAGATTAAAATTTATTGTATTAGTTTTATAACAAAATACCAATTTTCAAGTGATTTGTGTTTATTATTACGAAATATTTTAAGCTAGGTACATGGAGATAGGTATATATTTTTAGTTCTTTCAAGTTTGAAGACATTGAAGTACTTATATTTTTTATAAAATATTGGCCTGAAACATTCATGGCGTGGTTGGAAAACAAGCAAATGTCACCGTACCCAAGCTAACCGAAAAGTACTTTAAGAACTGAGCTGCTCATTGAGCCAGCGCATCATAGAAAACTGTGATGGTACGAAAGAAAATGGTGAACCTGTCTCCTTGAGAATTTAAAATTTTAGATACCAGGCCATCAACTTCGTGTGCCGACGCTAGAAAGGTTGGCAAACTCACCTCTAATATTAATTAGCTAATAATAATAAATAATGATCAATAATTAATATATTGGTAATTATTTCGCTTAAGTTTGTACGTCGCTTTCAGTCTATTTTTTCCCACATTTAACTGGCATTAAAGGTATACATCATTGCATAAAATACTTTATCTATTTAGTGCAGAGAAATATGGAAATATTGTTCGTGTTTATATGCAATATTTTTTGTCCGCCAATAACTATTTGGTTTTGTTTTACTGTATTTAATGATATTGGGTTGTTATTTATATTAAAAACAAAATTTAACCAATTGATCATAAACATCCAAGTCATCCTACCAGCTCCTTCTAAGTCCACAATAAAGATAGAGAAGGATTACGTCATCATGAGATTAAAGAACTCCAGAGGAGCGCTCCATTTTTAGTAGCAGGACACGCTAAAGAGGCTATTAAAAAAAACCGTCAAAATATTCAAAGCTTAAATCTAATTTGGGAGAAGCCTTTCGGGACGTGGGTGAGACATTTTGCAAGTAGAGATCTAAAATAGTCATAAAGGTTTGTGCTTACTCACCGGGACTTGGATCAGATTACTGTTGGCACCAATATTGGAGCCAACGTTTGTTGTTTTGGACGGGAATAAGGTTAAGAATGTGAAAAACCTAATAAGTAGTATAATTTAGAACGTTTGACTAAATGAAATGGTCATTCGTTTTGTTTTCACGGATTTTAATGCAATTAGGTAATATTTTTTTTAGCAATTACCGTTAGGTGTGTCAATTGTTTCCTTTCAAGCTCTAGAATTAATGCGAAAAATTCAGGGTTATTTACGTATGGTCTCTAGCAGCTATAATAAAATAAGTTTTTGAGTTTCAGCGATCAAAAGATGCATGCTTTTGAAAGTTTGTTTTGTTTTCATAAAAAACTGCAAGAATCAAAACCTATTAGCTAATTGTCGTTGACATAGAATTAGCTTTGGAAAGAAAAAAGCCATGAATAAACAAGCAAATAAAAAAATCTGAAAATAACTAATTTGTAACGAAGGATTGTTATCATTGAAATACCGTAACATACAATCTTAACTTTCTTTTCGAATCAAAATTAATAAAGTGAGGAGAAATAAAAAAATATTTATAAATACTAATAAAAGAGCATTTCATTAAAATAGTCACATCGTTACAATCAACAGCTGCGTTTTGTCGTATTGTATATACATAACGTATAGGTATATGCATCTTAACTGTTTATTGTACTAAAGTAAAGAAATTAATACAATTGAAAACCTTTGAGATACATCACAGGAGGACCTTGTGCAAGGTCCGCCCGGATTGCTACCACCATCTTGCTCGCTAATCCTGCCGTGAAACAGCAGTGCACTGTTGTGTTTCGGCGTGGAGAGTAAAACAGCCGGTGAAATTACTGGCACTTGAGGTATCCCATCTTTGGCCTTTAGGTTGGCAATGCATCTGCAATACTCCTGGTGTTCTAGATGTTTATGGGCGGTGGTGATCTATTACCATCAGGAGACCCACTTGTTCGTTTGCCATCCAGTCGAATAAAAAAAAACATTTACATAGGCAAACTTATCATTTTAAGCAGTGGTGTTATAGAACATTACTAATAATACTAATAGGTACTGTCAGAAGCGTGATTAAATGAAGATGTTTCGACCTTTTCTTTAAATTCACGGAACGCACTGTAATCAAATGATAATTACGAGTGCGAAACAATAAACAGCATCTTTTCAAGTTATTTCAACATGTTCATAAAGTGGTATCTACCTACTTTGTTCTTATTTGTTTACACATTTAGTTAAACACGTCCCCGAACAACGCACAAGTCTCGGTGACCCACAAAACTTTTGGGATAAGGGAGTTCTAAGACTTTGCGCGTCAACGTATAATAAGTAATAACAGTACGGTTAGTAAGAAAATTCTTTAAGATAACTCAACTGAAAAGCGTAGTCAAGGAAAATATATTTTTTCAGCTGATCTGGTGATTAAAGCGTTATGCTGTCCATTTTTTAATGACTTTTCACAGAGCTTTGAATAAACTGATTATTAAGTTGTTTTTTTTTGGGTTATCCTTACTTGCGGAATTAATTGTAACGGTTGCTTGGTTTTATCAAAACATTTTACCCTAAATAGCGTTTCTTGTTTATTTCCTTATTTATGTAACTGAAGCCTATGGAAACTTATATTAACAGAGTTTTTTAATAAAAACTGAACAGTGATTAATCTCTTACCTGATAGTAAAGATGTCCAAAATGTAGCTCAATAATTCGCTTATGTCTTAAGTTGCCCCGAATTCTACCTATTTACTTAAAAGTACACGACGTAAGGAAATTCCAGTCCTAAGTTAGTTTTTTTTTTATTCTACTGAAAGGCAAACGAGCAAGTTTGGGTAAGTGAGTAGTTGAAGTGGTTTTATGGTACCGAAAGACAACAAGCTTATAAATTACTAGAAAAACAACGCTGTTTAATCTGATTACTGATATGTTGGATCTTAACGCTTTGTACATTAACCCTTATGTGGTAGATAAAATCAGGGGAGAATCCACGCGAGCAAACTAACAAGTAAGTGTTCCCACTTAATCTTCTGTTTTAATATTCATATTGCGTCCCTCAAGCTGGCTTATGCTGTAGTTATTTTATATGATGGATAGGACTTGGCTGTTTTTATACAAAGCTCTTTGTCGACAAGCGACGATTTATCGAAATAATATTCCGTATTGCTGATATTTGGATATTGTTGATTTTCTTTGACCTGATTCGTGAGAGCATGACATGGATACTCGTATATGGGACATTTACATCCTGAATGCTTTTGTGTAAGAGTTACTTGCATCTGGCGGATATTGAATGATCCAAATACAATTGTGCCTGATTTTATGGCTTTTATTAGAATACTGGCTGTTGCCCGCTACTTTGTCTGCGAATATTTTTACTATCGCGCGTCCGGGGGATCTATACAATTCTATCCCACGTCCGTCTCCGGGTTTCAAACTATATCCATTCCTATAGTAAATTTTATCGCGATCGATTGAGTATTAAGTTCGAAAGCGTAACAAACATATTTCCTTTCGCATTTATAATGTTGGTAAGGATTGTATTTACTGACTACCGAAAGTAAAAAAAAAACAGATCACTTTATGAACACTTTGAGAAGAAATAGGAAGTAACATACCCAAATACAATATTTCAAGATAAAAAAATCAAATGAGTAACAATTTTTTACGTGTTTTACGATTTAGCGCAATCGTTCCATCCTTTTCTAAGTAATCTGATACAAAAAAGAAGGCTGTAACAAAACTGTCTTAAACAAAAAACCTCAGTAAATGATACCAGACCGCTGAACGTAAAACCCATAATGCCATGCCTCACTTACCGCTTTGCCGACATTGCCATAGTCTAAAAATACCGCACCGTCAAATGCTTTAATATAGTTGACAAAATACTTAGGTGCCAACATAACCACAATCACACATAATGTTGTCTTTCAAGTAAAACCCGCATTTCGACCTGCCTATTCCGAAAGGCAATAAGTACAGTCCCACTATCACCGAATTTAGAACCTAAGTGAAGCACCACATGGTTTATTTTTACTAAACACATGAAGCAGACTTTGTAATTTTTATAACTGGATCTTTCATTTAGTACAGTCGGAACCCGAAGCGTTACTAAACATCACCAAACGGCGCGAGACTCGTAAACAAAACCACCGACGAAGTAATACAGACTTTATTAGCGGGGTGTTCTGGTTGGATTTTAGACGGCAATTGAAGAAAGTTTTAAGACCGAAACTGAAACGTCACGACAGCTGTGTGGTGTTAACTTTATACGACGAGTTAAAGAGATGGAAGTGGTTTGTAAATTGGTAAATTGTATGAGCGGCTTTTACGAGTACGTAATTTTCGGCAGGCACTTGCTAGCCTAGTGGTTTGTTGTATGGCCTATTATGCAGAGGATCGGAGGTTAGCATCTGCGCTTTTCAGAATTTATGTGCGAAATTACATTTGAAATTTACCATGAGTACGGTAGAGGAAAATATCGAGAGGAAACCTGCGCCATATCTGCAAAAAAATATACATAATAAATTAGATAATACTTTTAAGAATTGAATGTACCTACATACCCTACCATTGAGTAAAGTTCCCAATTCGTACTGGGCCTGCGTGGAAACTGCAGGCTTAGTTTAGTTTATTTATTCATTCAATACATCATTACATTATGATTTACATAAATGTCAGTCATAAGAATTTGCTATCTCATTCTGAGGGGAGGTTTATTTCCAGATCCAGTCCAAGGTCCATTATCAAAATAAAAAGTTAATTTTGTAAATTGGCTACAAAGGGTTCTTATACACACCTAATCTCATTTAATTGAGTATATTGGAGCTTTACAACAGGATACTGTAAGAAATTTAATAGAAAATCGAGACCGTGTTTGTACTAATCTGTTTACTTATTGGACTTTTTGAATATTTTAAAACTAAAAAAAAAATCTTTGCTTTCGTTAATGGTTATTGCCCGTAGTTATTGCATTCTATTTAAATTTATCAGTATCGAATGACATGAATAGATTAACGGATTGGTACGCCTCAAAGGTTTGTTTCCCATGACCTTAGATAATATAGACGGGATGCGCCTTTGACGTACCTTTACCTGCAACTTTTTCTGCCAAATCGTCCGGGGGGCGAGGAAACACGTATAGCACACTTCTAAGCATTGCCGCACACTTATGTCAAAAAAATTTGCGTTCCTACACATGCCTACCAAAACAAAATCGTAACACAAATGTAAAAATCGAACACACATTGACATTTTGTCGTAATCACACTGTTGTTTTAGACAAACACTTACATTCGAACTAGTGATGTGGCATGTGTAAAGACCGATTTAATTGAATGGGTAGCAAAGAAAGAATGAATGACTGAAATTAAATTAATATATTTCAAATGAAAGTGGTTATCATGTAATAAAATTTTCATGAATTTTATTAGTTCTTCACTGCGGATTCACCTACTAGTAATTTTATTTCAGAAAATTTAAGAAATCTTTTCGTATATAAAAAAAAAGACTTAAGACTCAACATTTTTTATACGTGAGTGGGTACAAGTCAACGGCCAAGTCACAACAACATTAACTATAATAATAAAGAAATCGTAGTAAGGAACTTTAGGCTTGGCACGACTTTGTCTAGATTTCATTACTTTTTAGAGATAAACAAGCAGCTCCATCGAGACTTGGCTAGTTTTTTACAGAATGTTTGAATGTTTTTGGTGGGATACCAATTACTTTATAGAAAAAGCCGTAGTGACTAAGCTGTACGCTGAATGAAGGAAAATCCGATCTGAATCTGATCTGTCTCTAATCTTCGGTTCTTTCGGAAAACTGTAAATATTATGAAGTAAAACAGTTTGAGGTATTAAAAAAAAAATCGGCAGCAGAAATACATCACAAAAAAGTGTAGTTTTAAATAAAATTAAAATAAAACAGGATAAATTTCATTCGTTCATCGGTTCAGTTCGTCTATGTCCCATCACTACCCTCGTGCCTAGTGATAGTTTGTTATTATTCTGTCATTTATATTACAAAATTTAATCTGATATATTAACGTTCTGGTAGTGTAAATTGGTGATTAAATTACTTAAGCGTGGAAAGAAACGCAGTCTTTCGTAACGCTAGACTTTGCTGACTTGCTTCTGCACGAAATCACAGTACAAGACACCATTTTCCACGAGCTGTGCACACCGGGACGGACAATGAAAAATGACAACCTGCCCCTGTCAACTTTAGTTTTCATAAACGATAACGACCAAATGGTCATGTAGCATGGCAGAGGGGAAAAAGGTGTAAAGGCGCATCCCGTCTATATTATCTAAGCCCATGACCTATTTTGTAACCTTTCACATCATGTTCAATGTCTCAGTTAATAAACAAACCGTCATTGAATTAGGGGCAGACCAGATGATAGCGGGATGACTTGGATGCAAATCAAACATTGCCATTGGATAGAAAAATGTGGTGAAAAAGAAAGACCTTTGCTTAACAGTGGGATACCTCAATACCTAAAGCCCCATTTAGACCATGCAAGAACTTGCATGCAAGTTGCATTACATCGCAGACTTTTAAGGGACAGTGAATACAGTTGATCAAACAAATACCGCAATGTAGTGAAACTTGCATGCAAGTTCTCGCATAGTCTAAATGGGGCTTAAGACAAGAAAGAAATAACCTAACCAACAAAGAGTTGGAAAACCCCCGACTTTTTCATTTAAAAGTTCAATATCTTAAAAACGGTTAAAACGATTTTGATAAAACATGTCTAAAAACCATCGCTGGAAACCCTGCTATCAAATAATAAAAAAACGCATTCAAATCGGTCCACCTGTTTAAGAGCTACGGTGCCACTCAGACACACAGACACATATAGCGGTCAAAGTTATAATACCCCTCTTTATGCGTCGAGGGTTAAAAAACAATAACGGCAAACTTTTATTTCCTTAAATGAGTCACTTCTAGTTCCTCGCGCTCGCTGTCAGGCACAATGAAACTATTTTTACCTCCCTCGGTTTACAAATATAGCTCCGTACTAATTGACGCCTTAAATCTGTCCACGCGACGCGCCACTCGCGCTATGATTTAAACTTATGAAGTTTTTTCACTTTATGATTTGTGTGGGTGGATGTACTTTATTCCTAAATGAACTCTTTTCGCAATATTGTACGATTTGAGTGTGTTTTGTGTGAACTTTACATGGGGATAATGTATCAACTTCAGACCAATTTTTCAACTAACGATTGACAGGTTTTTTTTATTTTTTTTTATAGTTATAAAAGATTTCAATATTGTTGTTTATGGTGCAGATATCGCTATAAATATACATTTTTAGGGTTCAGTACCCAAAGGGTGTCAACGGGACCCTATTACTGAGACTCCGCTGTCTGTCTGTCTGTCTGTCTGTCCGTCTGTCACAGGGCTCTATCTCTTAAGCCGTAAATGTTAGACACTTGAAATTTTCACAGATTATGTATTACTGTGGCCGCTATAACAACAAATACTAAAAATAAAATAAAGTTACAAATCAAAGGGGGTCGTCATACAAGAAACGCATTTTTTTTTCAGCGTTTTTGGTTGCTACGTGTTATTATCCGTTGCTAAGGCGACCGACTATGTCGTTTGAATGTTTACCTTTAGGTTTACGATTTTAATTATGTTTTAATTATGTTTCGATTATATAATTAATTAGTGAATGTCTAGTTTATCCGTTTTTGGGCAAAATTGATGAAGAAATTTATAAACCACAAACCTCAATGAAGCCAAGTTTGTTAAAGCGCTCGTCAAATCCGTACTTAAACACTGTTTACCTATTGTTTTTTTACACTAAAAAAAATCATACTAAGTATTTAACACTATTTACAAGGTTTATAATACGTTTTAAAGTTTATTCACTCTAGTCGAGCTTCTTATTATTTAATTACACAGCATACGAAATCCGCCGATTTTCCCGCGAATGAACTGCGTTGACATAATTTTTTTTTTTCAAGCCCCGTGCTGCGCTGCGGGGCAAAGATTTCAGAAGCAAACAGCCAGAAACAAAGAGGTTGAGAATTCAAATTGTTTTTTATTCGAAATACTTGCACAAGCGCTTACATTTCGGCGATATTTTTAAATCATAAATCATTTATTTGCTTAAAAACATGGTACATATTTTGTGGTAAGAAAGAAAGAGAAGCTTTTCTTTAGCTTGGCCTTTTTGTTTATTTATTTATTATCATTTTTTTGGGTCAGATCTTGAAAGCTAAATTTCATCAACTTCCAGTGGTCCGATTGACTTGAAATTTGGCATACTTATGTAAATTTGGAGACAATATAATAATCTGGTAGTGACATTTTGGTGGTCCTGCCAGGATCGCCTCTGCAGGAGGGAACTCCTCAATAGTTAATAGTACTGACTTGAAATTTGGTACATATATGTAGTTTAGATGACAATGCAAGTACAGTCATCAAAAAGTACATTCGGCAAAAAAGCTTGTATTAAAAATAACATTTTAACAAAAACTTATTACAAGCATTATATATATTTTTTTTATTCGACTGGAAGGCAAACGAGCAAGTGGGTCTCCTGGTGTTGAGAGATCACCACCGCCCATAAACATCTGCAACACCAGGGGTATTGCAGATGCGTTGCCAACCTAGAGGCCTAAGTTGGAATACCTCAAGTGCCAGTAATTTCACCGGCTGTCTTACTCTCCGCGCCGAAACACAACAGTGCAAGCACTGCTGCTTCACGGCAGGATTAGCGAGCAAGATGGTGGTAGCAATCCGGGCGGACCTTGCACAAGGTCCTTCCACTTGCAAAATTATTTATTATATTATTATTTGCAGTGTGATGTAACTAGGTATGTTTGCTCGGGTGGAATCTTTCAACTCAAATTTGAAGTGGATATCTTCAACCGATTGAACCGAAATTTTACACGCATGTATAAATCCGATGCCAATGCAATATTATTATGACATAGAGTTGATCTGATGATAAGGCTAGCGGGTGACCATAGGAGCTCTGTGATAAACGACACGACCGAGTTTGGACTCGTTTGATTCGTCTTGACGAGTACTTTGGTAACCAGGGACAAAAAGTACCGTCAGCAAAAAAGCTTGTATTAGATTTTTTTTTGAAAAAAATATTACTGAACTATTTGTTTTTAAAACATTGTACGGAGGTGCGGAACCCTTCATGCGCGAGTCGCTCGCACTCGCACTTGACCGATTTTTATTATTATTTATTTTATAGAAACTGAATCGCAATAGCGAAAATTAGTATCTGATTTCTCTGACTTTAAATTAGACAAGTGGTGAAAACAAGTTCAACTAAAAGTTATAATTGCATAGGTAATCATATAAAAAGTTAATTTCGGCTCTAACTACCTTTTGCCAGTTGATTAAGAAATGCATGTTAACTGACTTGTACAAAAGTGCATCGCGCATACGTATAGATGCAATGATACTTAATTGATATTAGGATCCAAAAACGAAAATTTGGATAAATTTTGTGGCATGAATTATCATCAGTACAAACTTTTGGTTTAGTAGGATGACAGCCATCGTCGGGTTTGCATACACAATACTGTTCTTTATTTTGTAATCCAACTAATATTGCAAAGCAAATACTAAATTATCTAAGACTTATTAATTTCCTAGTTGTAATAATAGGGATGTTGACACCATCAATCAACTGACGTACTTTTTATGAGCTGTCAAAACACAACTCTCCCATAGAGTTTTAATGGCAATGGTGACTTATGACATCATTATCCGCCAACTCAATCAACTAACTATTTATTTGTTTTAAAGCAACAAAAAATCTAATTTTACAGTAAAATTTTAAATTGAATCTGAAATCGTAAATTAATCTGGTTTTCAGGGCTAAAATAAAGCGTTTTTTAGTGGAGTTGTGCCTTCGAATTATTTTTTAATGGCGTGAACATCCCTATTATTAGCATTACTAACCTTGCCATTTCTCCTCAAGGTAACTCATGGCTATGCTGTGTGAGAGTGGTCGGCGGAACTCTTTATAACCTCTTAGATAACTACTTCACTATTTTTGTAATAAAATCATTACAAATTCTCAAACGAAGACCACTCTGTCGAGACTGTGGCGATTTAGTAGTTTTTTTTTCATAAATACATTTAAAGGCTAATCTCTCCAAGTTCATACTCATGATTGATATTTAAGAATAATACGAGAAATAATAAGACTTAATTAATATTTAAACTTGATTAAGACTTGATTAAGAGTTCTGTCAAACAGCACAGCATCTTTATTCTTCTTTATTTGATCTACGAGTAAGTACCATATCTGCGGTGTTCACCTTCCTCTTTTTCTTACCACTTTTCCCCTATTATTCTTTTCATTACCTCGTCGTTTCGTATCAAATGGGCCGATTCTACCCTTCCTACCGCCCTCATTTCAAACTATGAACTATAAAAACGGTGCAGTTAGCTCTTGCGCAGTTTTAGTACCATGTTTAACTAGTTTGATGTGGCGTCAAGACACGATGCTAAATCTGTACACGGAGTGTTCATTCGACGTGGTAATCATGCCGTTAATCTTTCGGACGGAATTAACTCGTGTCCGCTGTGAATGCACGCCAGTGTAAGTGTTTAAAGGTTTGAAGTGTCTGGCGTTTGCAGTGATACTGTAACAGCAATTAGTATAAATCATGACAAATGTTGGTTGAATGTAGACATTGATCGAGAATTAACCCTTTAATCGCCGGGTGTGTCATAAAAGTAGCACTAGATTGGAAAATGTGAAAGAAATTTTTTAAAGAGAAATAAAAAAAAAATATTAGAGTAGTAAATTATACTGAAAAATATAATGCGAATGGTTGAAATTTTTTTTTTATGTTTACTTAGCAGACGTATTTTTTTTTGTTGGAGAATGATTCGCTTACATTGTTTAAAATGTTTACTAGAATTGTGTAGTATTTGTGACATATATGTTGACTCTAGACGGCGAGTCAGAATGAAAACATAATATACGTATACAGTTGAAGCTTTCATATGATTGTGTAGGTAATTGTAGTAAATAGAAGTATGTGAGCGTGTGTGTCAGTATTCCAATGTCTGTTTTTAATTGTATTCACTCGTATCGTATTCAACTCTACTCTCAAATACGGTGACACAATAACACAAAACTCGACCAATCACGGGTCATATTTCACAAAATTCAAAAAACATTTTTAATAAAAAAAATAAAACCGTTAAAACCGCAAAGAGCACGCGTTTTAATTTGAAAATGGCGCCGAAAGAATCCCGCGGTTGCAAATTTATGGAGCGCGCGCGATTTATCCCCACCGCGCCTGGGGAACCCTAATAATATGTTTACGCTGTGCACTTATTCGGAAAGTCTATTGTTTACACAAAACGTTAAATAGAATATGGAAAATTATACAAAGCGTACAGAAATTAATTTAAATTCTTTGATACATTTCCCAGCGTTTAGATAGCTAACGTGGTATTAACGATTCGTTGAAAGCGATTCATTACCCGACTGCCCGAAGGAGGGTTATTTGCTAACTCGTTGCCTGAAGCATTGAGGATAATTTACTGGCCAAAAACATCAAGTACAAATTAGTATTAAATTGAAGCGATTTAGCAACAAACATCCTATGATTATTGATTGATTAGTAAGCCGGTATAATTCGTATATTGAAACTTTGATTTATTTAAAAAGTCGTTTGGCTGCCCATTTAATTCAATGTTTTAACCACCGACGCAAAAAGAGAGGTGTTAAAGTTTGAACACTATGTGTGTCTGTGTGTCTGTCTGTGGCACCGTAGCTCTTAAACGGGGGTGGACCGATTTGAATGCAGTTTTTTTATTATAATGCAGGTTTTGCAGCAATGGTTCTTAGATATGTTTTATCAAAATCGATTCAGCCGTTTTTGAGATATTGAACTTTGAAGTGACAAAGTCGGGGGTTTTTCAACTGAAAACCTGCTTTCAAATAAAAAAAACTGCATTTAAATCGGTCTTCCTGTTTAAGAGTTACGGTACCACAGACAGACACACACATACACAGAGACAGACACACATAGAGGTCAAACTTATAACACCCCTCTTTTTGCGTCGGTGGTTAATAAAACATTGTTAGTTCAACGACCATTCTCCGATCCAGGATTACACTAATTCTAATAATTCATTACTATCTTTTTATTAGTATGTTTACATCATCCTCATCATTCTAGCTTATACATGACCCACGAAGGCTTTCTCAGAATATAAAGGCTTTGGATTTTGTGCGGATTGGGTACTCCACATACATCATTAAATTGCTTCGCAAAATTTCAAATATAATTGTAAGTTTTAATCCTTTCCTCAATTATTCAGCTATGTGCCATAAATAATTCTTGCATTTATTATAAAATATATTAGGTGTATTGAGCACGCAATTCATCCTGCAAACTGCCAAATACGACACCCACCTGCGAAAGTGTTAAAAACGCATTATTTCCCCCATCGACGCGAGCACGACATAAAAACAAAATTCAATTCGCGTGAAATCTATTTTTGCCCCACATTCAAAGGCTCAGAGACTGTTAAAAGCAACAAAAACCAACGATAAAAGTAAATATAATTACGCACAAAAGTAAATATACATCGCACCCAGAATTCCTGGGTGGATTTTATCAAACGGCGCGAATTTCTTACCCCTCGCTTAATCCTGGATAATTTACATATTTATTGGCAATGCCCGGGACAGATGTGGTGCCTAATCGATACCGGAACTTTCCGGGTAATTAAATGTACCGTCGAATATAAATATCAGTGTCAGTAGGTATATTAAAAAAGTTGGATGAATAATTAGCGTAAGGTTAATGAGGCCGTAGAAGAGATTAAAAACTCGGAGCAAAGTTTTGGGATCTATGTGTACCTACTTATGTCGGCGGCCGGTCTTCAAATCCACCAGATCACGAAATTTCTAGGCATATCATGAAATGGCGCCATTTCATGATTCATGCCTGAGAAACAATATGGCAGATCTATGAGCAACGCATTTGTCGGTATTCCTAGCTTTATACCGGGCACCGGGCAAGTGCCAGAACCGATATGGCGGCGTTTCATGATATTATTATGCCTAGGAATTTCATGATCTTTAGCCAATTCATGAAATGGCGCCATTTCATGATATGCCTAGGAATTTCGTGATCTGGCTGATATTACGATCGGCCGCTTACATATACACAAGTAAGTAAACGTTCAGTTATGTGACGTAGCGATCATTTTCATGATGATAAATATTTGAAATGGACAATTCAGATTAACATGGAAATAGGAAATTTTATGCTTCATTAAGTAATAACGTAATTTTTATCTTACCTCCTGCATACGTCAAACTGGTGTGCCTGTGCCTGTCAGATTGAGAGAGCTTGGGATGCAGTTCCCATGCAGACTCAGTGCGCATTGTGAACTTTATAGTGAAGCATTATATTGTAACTATTGCTAGAAATTTATTTATAAACAAACAAATAATATGTAACAATAATTAACAGAAATAAATAATTAAAAAAAAAAACTATAATTAACTTACTCTAAACCTAAAATACCTATATACCTATTGTAACTTCACTTTTTCTGATTTTTAAATTCACTCTTTGTCGGTCCATAACTGAATGCTCCTTTCATGCCCTCAAAGGTTGACTGGTAGAGATTACTATAATAAAGAAATAAATTCACCTTTGTACGTATATCTTTATATGTTTGTTATTTGCGTTTGTTTCACATTGATTTACCTACCTCGTGATTCATCTGCTCGTCCATCAATAAAAACATGCCTGTTTACCTATAACCTATAACATTAATTGTATCTCAGACAACTTAAATTCAAAGGTATGTAGTTTAAATATTAGTATTCAACAGATAGAATAGATTCTGTCCTCCATAATTTCCAGAGCAATGTTTACTGTACCCTATACCTGCAACACGTTACATTGTTTGATACATAAATTTCACCTGGTATGTTTTCTACATGCAAACAGGCAAATAGGCGTTCCCCAGGGTAAACCTCAAGGTGGAGATAAAGCCTCGGCAGAAAGATTTATTTGATATATTACGGGAGAATTTCTGGTTCATCAATTATATAAAATTTTCTATAGAATTTTTACGGAGTATGACGCGAAATGAAATTCAACGGATATAAACCGCGTTCCATTTCGCACAATCAACAGTGGAAATTTGGACGATTCAAATATATCGCTGGTGTTTTGTGTTGGAAATTTTGTACTTTGCAATAAAAATGCCATTTGAGTGAATTTTTTTTTAATTTTATTTATGAGCTTCTGTTCTAACTCGAACACTTTCGAAAACGGCGAGCGTATCACACTTTTAATTAAAGTGAAACAATAGTTTTGAAAAATGTTATTTTACATTTATTTTTGATATGCAAGACTGAAGTTTTTAAAGTAACCTATATTAGAATCGAAATAAAAGGCATTATTTATCACAAGATTAGCTAAAACCTAGTGTGTGTATACGTTTTTATATGTATTTGCCTGTGATGTTAGACGTTGAATGAGATAGTTGTTTAGGTTTAATGCTAAGTTTGTTACACCTAGATTCTCTAGAAAACCACGATTTAATTTTAATATATTCAAACTAGGTTTGGTGCATAGATGAGAGTACAGGCCAGCGTACCACACTACAGAAACATATTTTTAAATTAGGTTATAATGTTTTTAGTACGAAAAACTCGTCAATGATCATTATAAATTAAACAATTATGACCGTAAAATATTATTAAGATGCATTTGCGAGTATAACATACAACCTATTTCTGGGCAATTAATATCACTGTATCAAAAGAGAAAATTAGCCTCAGTGATATCTTTTGAAAGTTAAGGAAGGGATTATTAATAGTAGGCTGCGTCATGATTCTCGATTTTTGTGGTTGTGGTTAGTCTGTACCTTCATAACTCCGTATCCAGGTGGAAGGGTTGAAAGAACCGTGAAAAGCGTGATGCGACAAAGGATAGTTGTGGTTTACTAGTTTTGCAAACATACCAAAAGGCGCTTCTTTCTTTGAAAGGTGTATTCTCAATGGTGGTGGACGCAGCTTAATAAGCAATTATATTATTATAAGAATGAAGTAAAGAGAACTGGACGTAAATAATAGAATTTCAGGTACATAATAAAAGACCTGAAGAGAAATCTCAATTGATGACCAGATAGCCTAGTGATTATAAACCAGAGCCAGGTAGCAGTAGTTTCAGAGTTCAATTTTCTGTAGAGGCAGATATAATTTGTGCAATTAATTAATATTAAAACATTAATATGACTGGAAAAATTTGTGTCTACTTGTGAGATCCTATAATTGGCTTTATTGATACTATAAAATATGTTTACTCTGTAAATTATAGCTGTTGGTTCTCCGAAAATAAATAAATAAATAAATAAATAAAATGTACTAGAAGAAAAGTGGACTAGAAAAATAAGGGAATTTACTGAATCAGGCGTTGCTTTTCGTAGGTCCATATCAATGAACCACTCGTAAAACTATATAGATATCATAAGGTCGCGAGTGAGCAAAGAAATAATTTAAGTTCATAGAAAAATTAGTTTAAATTGTCCCATGATATATTATTTAATCATTTCAATTATTTTTAAATCATGTAAAAATTATTACATCTACTTCATCAAAGATGACATCAAATTAGTAGGGATGATGATGATGATTAAAAAAGAGTAGGTAGACGGACTACTTTTTTATTGCAATAATGATGGTTCAAGGACAATACATATCGTATCCCCTGTATATACCTCAAGTCTCTTGCCTAGAGGCTCTCCATAGGCACGTTTGCCAAGCAAAACTGTGCTCAAACAGTTTTGTTTCCTTTAACAATTACCCAGTCAGAGACTCCCATCACACCAAAAATACAAAGATAACAGTGCTGGTGGACAAAATTTGAACTAAGCTTTAAGACACATAATGGTGAATGGTATTGTTCAATATTAACGACACTATTATTCGTTAAGATAACGTGGTATGTAAGCTAGTAGAATTCAGAACTATTATTTAATTACAGAGTACAAGACCCTTTAGGTCACATGCGAGGATGAGAGAATATATAGTTGATTGGTAGGCATTAATTTGTTTAATCTGTTAAATTGTTAGAAGTTCTCGTTGAAGTTGGAGCCAGTTTTAACCGGGTTTAAAAATAAGATAATTCCAGATTTGCCTTTGTAGTTTGTAGGGTTTAGGTATCTGTGTGCTATACTGTAATGATTTTCAGTTATATATAAAGATTAATATGATATTTTAGACGAGCAGTTCCAATTTACGGCGTATTTAGATTAGGATTTCCGATAAATTATACTCTCTACATAATATTTTCTTATTAAATGCTAAAATTGAACGTCATGAGCTGAGTCCTTTTGGCATCACTCTACAGCACAACGTCTCTAATTGTTGTCTCTTCTCCTATTTATGGTTTTACTGTTTTTGCTGTGATGTAGTGTGTTTTTGTTGTCAATAAATATTGTGAGTTTGAGTTATACCTAATAAGTTTCATTATATTATATTGCTTATCCAATAATTTTACTAATTTACCTACTGTTTTTATTTCTATATTACTTAATATAAGGATAAGTGTATGCAGGCCACACTACCTCAGGCTGTTAGCACAGTAAAACTTCGATGTTGAGCAATGTCTAGTCTAGGAGACCTACCCATTCTCTAGTATTTAATAATAAACTCATTATTAATCTAGCCTTTCTTTCGATAACTGCGTATAAATAAATTGCAGAAGTTCACGTGCCAGTGCATTTATTTGTACACGGAGTGACCCATGCTACAGCAAGTTCATTAAGGCGACATCCGAATTCATTAGTCTCAGCGCAGTCTCATAGTAGTGGGTAAATATTTGAGGGAGCTATCGGCAAACGCACGCGTTGATATTTGTATAGGGACGAAGGATTAGTTCGCAAGTTGGACCCTTAACTTCGTACTGTATGAGGCTGAGCGACTGTAAATATCGTAACCACGTTGCTCTTTACGTCTTGCGTTGTTCCTTTTTGGACTTTACAGAGTTTAACTCTTTCGGTACACAGGGTTTACAAAAGCAGGATGAAGTTCGTAATATATAGTTAGGTACTAAATATACAATACAAGAGTTAAAATTATACACTGCTCATAAATAAATGTACACTAATAATATAATAAAACGTATGATAATTATTGTGAAAAACATTAGACTGAGTATTTCGTGAATTCGACAAAGCTGATAGTCATCACTACTATAATTTATGAATCGCATTCTTGTCGTTATAATTATTACTCACCCCTTTCTTCCGCCAGCTTTCTTGGTATGACCCAGTGCTAACTTTCTTCTTAAGTTGACTGAAATAATTTAATCTCGGTCTTTCTCATCATCTCTTTCTATATTTTTTTCCGTCTTTAATACCTGTACAAAAGAAAACAACGATAATCACAACATTTAAAATCATCGGGTCACTCTAAGAGGCCACTTTCGATAAGAATAGATTCACTCAAAACCCTCTTGTTACTCTTGAATTTCCATGCCTGAATAAAAAACTCGTTTGCTGCTAAGCTTGACGGTTCTACGTCTTGTCTATCGTTTGGCGGTATGGTTTTGTTTTGCATAAGTATAATTCGTGATTAACTAATAATATAATAAGGCGTAGACATGTGACGATTTCATCTCTCGCTGGTGTTGTGGTGTCAGGGTGTCACCCAGTGCACTCAGATATCATAGGGCGGCTTGTGGCGTAGCGACACTACGAGCCCGAATCCTCCGGAGGTACATACGCACGCACGCACGCACGCACACACAATTCGCTTATACACAAACTCATACAGTAATCAAGAATCCCGTACCAACAATAATAGGTAAATAGAGATTTATTTTAAATAAACAATAGGCAGCCTTATCATAGGGCAGAGTTTTAGAATCAACGTACAAATTATAATTTCCCGGATTGGCTTCTTAGGTACTATTGTTTACTTGGACGGTGCATTTTCTTCTAAGAATCAGTTTATTTAGTTCTCGAGGAATGAAGTTAGTTAAAATATTTTGAATATAACTAGAACAGTCGTCAGCAATATTCAACGTTTTCTTAAGAACTTTGTGCAGAAATTTATCACGGCTAGATTTCTGACTCTGCTTATTAATTTGTAGAGAACTTAATAAATCTGTGAATATGCTGACAGGTACTTATGTATACTTTCTTCACATCAAATTATAAATTAAGAATTTGTTGAGAATCAACGTGTTTTATTAACAGTGTTTTAAGATGCTTATTATCATACAAACTAGCTTTTATCCATTTACGTGAAACATAAGCAAACAATAAAAAAAACTAGGTTACTTATTATAATAAGTGAATGTACAAAAACGCAAAAACCAAGCACAGCAAGCATTTGTAGTGAAACATGCAATCTTGTCAGCCATTACGAGTACTTTTGTGATATAATGTACATACTGCATTCATTGCAATTGTACTGAATGCACGATTCGCTACAATGCTTCCTGCTTGGTTTTTGCGTTTTTGTACATTCGCTTATTCGGTTATTATACCCAGTTTTTTTATTGTTTGCTTATGTTTTACGCAAATGGATAAAAGCTAGTTTATATGATTAGTAATAGGTATACGTAAGCATCTTATGTCATAATTAATTTTATGTATACATTTTTAAAGTACATCATCAAATAAGTTTGAATTCACATACACAAAACTATGATTTGGTTTAAAGTATGTGTTTTTTTTTTTTTTTGTTAGACAGTAACTGAAAATATTAATGCAATGTGACTAATTTTTCACTGATAATTAGAAGCCTACTACACTATAGATTGCCATAGTCTCCCCTTCATGCCGAGCAACACCATAGTGTGAATCCAGTAAGATATCCACATCAGCAAAACGTGGCGCCATTCCTTTCTAAGCACAGCCGAGGAAACAAAGATATTATATTTTTTTCTTCCATTATTGTAGTGTAGTGTCGTCAGATTTATGAAGCCGTTATTATTACCATGCATGGGATTCTTCGCATGATTTATGAATAAGCCTAAAACGTTGCCGTATGTGAGGATTGTACTAAAAGAATCATTCATCAAGTCTACTAAAAGAACGTATTAGGATAAAAATGTGAATAAATGAAGCAGTGATAATCTCGAGACTATTTTTGCTAAAGGTAATGGATTTGAAATTTTTGTTTGAAATTTTTAATAGAACATTTTCATAACTTGAGAAAATATATATTAAATAAAGATTTTAAGCATTATAATTAGTGGGTACCCAAACATTCGTTTTTTTTTCTTTATTAGTTTCCTGTCTATCTTTTGGCTGATAGTGACGATAAAATAGTTGCCAAAATCACTAAAACTTCACAAAATGGCTTACCATTTTTAATCTACCACAATTTTGTGATGCGCAAGAGAAAGAAAAAAAAACTGTTTCGACTTCCACTGTCGTATAAAACTACCTTGAACAGGCCACAAAATAAAAGCCGCCACTCTAGACTTGATATATGGCGCTCAATATTATATCGTCAGGTAACATTAGTTACGCGTACGCGTTTCGCCACCTCGGTCTGCTGTCTTTTTTTGTGGGGCAAGTAAATGGACCTAATATAGGCACAACACAATTATTTGATTTTATTATTACGTGAATTTACGTTTTGTTCCGACTAGACTTCACATGGCTCAGTATGGTCGATAGGGCTCAAACGTGCGGGGTGGGATAGATTTCTTTAACGTATGCCATAGGGCCCATATTCGGGGAACCGTTTTCATTGGTTATCGAGTTATGGGTTTCACTAGTCGTTATACCGTAAGCGGGGCGTCACCGCATGCGGTATATCGGCCGAGTTATCGACCAATGTAACTGAGTCAAGATCGAAGCGGCGATGATGAGACGATCTTGGTGACTATTAAACGGGACGGTAAGAACTGTATGAACCTACAACTTGCGGAACAAAAGAGACCTTTTCCCATCAGTGAGACATCAGATATCTACTCGCACGGACAAAATTGAGAACAATTTAGCATTATTTTGAACATAGGTACAATTATTGTTCGAGTTATAATGATAAGCCGTCTAAGGATATAATTATTATGTGTCTTGTTGACTTTTGTTTGGTGCTATTGTCACTACCAATTTGTACAGTTATTTGAATGCACATAGCGTTCGCGGCTCTCAAAAAAGGTTCAACTCTTTTGAATAATACAGTTTTGATTGTTGTTGAGATTAATGCCAAAAAACGTTTTGTGCCATTACATTCACGCTACTCAAGATAGATATTGTGCTAGTATTTGTACGTGGTTTGAAATATTCATCCATCATGGCTTGGTTGACGTTAACGGACAGCTTCAATCTGCGTCAATTTACATATTTTTTATAAAACTATTTTTTCACGCTCTAGCGTTGTTATAGAGGCGAAACGCGTTTAAGAGAAAAAACACTGACAAGTAAATAATAACGATAAAAACGACTATCTAATAAAATAGTTTGTAAATTATTGTATTCCTTAAATTAAAGCCAACGATTACAGCTAGGGGCCACTGAAGCTCAAAAATGTGGGGTTTGCGTGTACCTTTAGGTAGGTAGATAGGGTCATGGATTAACGTCAAAAACGCAACGTCTCATTTGCTTGAGAGCCTTTGTCACCATGCTTCATGTTGACGAGTGATTATGCATCATATGCCTAATACATAGCTAATTTAATTATTTGTTTTCGGAGAACCAACAGCTATAAATTACAGAATAAACTTATTTTATACTAACAAGTAGTAATTAACGTAAACGTAGGCATCACTTTGGTGGCTTCGCATGGGTCCAAATAGCTATGCCACTATCTTTATAGATTCCTCATAGTTTGACGTAGAAAGCATTTATTTTTTCTGCTTTGAATTTTAGGTGCCAAAACCACCACAATGATATCGTTTTACACCGATAGTGTTACTTGGGCCACAGTGGTCAAATGCTCTATCGAAAATGATCATCATATCACAAATCGCTCTCGCTATCTTCTCTAACTCATCACCTGGCAGCCCAATATTGTCTACGAATAATACGCAATACTTCACCCGGTGATAAACTACGCGCGTTACGATAACACGCTTGACGCGCGCTCTTTTCGCTTAATCTCGATGATACAAATTCGTTCTGATTTTTTTTCGAATTAGTCGACGCTTGTGGGTGTCTAATGTGAAATATGCGAGCGAACACAGTAAAAAGGAAAAATAAACCTACGCAAGATAATTTTTGGATTACAATTACATTAGGAGCTCTTGGGAATTTTGATATTGTGGGGATACATACGTGGGTGCGCATGGACATACGATAACAATGGCCCGAGATGGAGACATAGTACAATTTCTATTCACTTGACCGGCTTTTGAATTACTTCAGAACTTTAACAGATCTCTGGTATGATATTATAGATCGTTTGAAAGCATTACGGGAATTCTACGTCTGTTGGCTCCCACTCAAATTTCTTCAACTGTGAAGCAAAGGATCAAAAGGCTATTAGTGAAAAGCCATCAATGTCAGCTAACCTGTTTAGGAACAAGAAATCTGTTCCCTCAAAGTAACTACACGTGCGTGCATAATAAGTACAGCATTGTAGACGACCATGTCGCCCATATAGAATATTAAATTTCTGAGAACCCTTATCACGAAGCGTTTATTTCCTTTGTTTGCTACGATTTCTGGATTAAATAACTCTCAATGCAAGAAGACCAGATTGTTGACGACCGTCAATGGTATAACAGTTAGTACAACTCACAGCTCCACTTACTCTAGCCGCCCTACAAAGTAAATGCTAACACCTCCGAGTAAAGTCTTTGATAAAAACTAATTTGCACAAAATTAAAGCTCTGTTCAAACAGAAGAGCTGAGAACGGTTAATTCCTGCATTGTCTCACAATTGGATTGCAGTAGTTGTATGAAAAAGTTATAATGCCGTTGCATGGTTAAAAACTGTTCGAAAATCGTCTCTATTTCTTAAGTATAAGATAATGTCATTTTTTTAGAACCATTAACAGTTACTGGTTTTTACAATGTCGGTTGCAGTGAAAGCTGGAAACATAATGTTTGAAATGAGAAATAAAGCTTAATAATGTTTGTTAGTTCGTCCGGAAACATACTTTGAATGGAGATTTATTTTGCATTAGTATTAGCTCACATTGAAAGCAAATCATTAAATGTCTGCCTACACTGGAATTAACTACATTCAGCCGGATTTCACTAGGAAAAGATTAATTAAATATGCTATATTATTTTTTGTTCATAGTGTGGAGTCACATGGATACATACCTAGTTATTTAGTAATGTTAAAGTAAGCAGTAACTTTAAGATTATAAAAAGATTTAACTTGTTTTATAAATGTAATAGTAGAGCATGGAGCTTTACATTTCTTACCGCTAGCTTTATTTAACAAAAAATATATAAGTGATTTATCAAATATTAAACCCACACTTGAAATATACGTGAAGAAAAGCTGGAAACAATAAGTATGGGGACTTTTTATAATTAGATTAGGTAATAAATTATTTTCATGAAAAAAAAAAGAATTCTGGAATAGTATTTAATTTTGAACATGAAACTACCGCGTACCGTGATACTTATCCATATTAAATATATTGACCCAGATAACTCGCGTCTTAAATTGAGTTTAGCCCGACATGTTTCGGGCTAATCCATAGCCCGTAGTTTCGTCAGGTAGTCGCGCAGTGCGCGTTTTGCAGCAGCCATAGATTCACATTGCTCCAAAGTAGGGCTACGGATTACCCCGAAACATGTCGGGCTAAAATCGATTTAAGACGTGAGTTATCCGGGTCAATATATTCAGTATTTAATTTGTTTATCCTTATTCTTTTTTTTTGTATTTGTGTCTTTGTGAATGTAAATAAATGTCTTTTTCTTTCTTTCTTATCGGGATCATTTAAATCCAATCCACTATTCTATTTTCAATTTAAGCGCTAATTGATTCCATTTGTGCTTTAATAGAGGCAGCACTGCAGTATTGGAAATTCATCAATTTTTTTAGCATTCAGAAGAAATCTACGGTTAGAAATCGAAGGAGCCCAGATTAGCTTTGATGTTAAGCTCAGTAATGCTTCCAAAGGGAAAAATCTGAACGTGTGCCTTAAAATTCTCAAATTTATAGTTCTTTATTTACACTACAAACGAAAAATACACACAAATCGTTCTAAATCAGCAAAATTATTTTGTAGTTTAATGCTAACGTTACATAATAATAATTCTTAAAATCGTATACCGCGCTTTACCTGCTAATCTTGCAGAGTGCGGGAATAGTGCAGGAGTAGAAATTATTAAAGTTTTCCAAATATTTTTCGTCACAGCTGTATTATTCAACAGCAACAAGACATTTGAGTTGATTTGTAATTTCAAAACTAACTAAGTATATCAGATTTCCACTTTAAAAGTTAAACAAACGTTCTCCATCAACTTTGTTTTAACGTCTCTTCCCTCTTCAGCGTTTAATCCACAAAGAACTTCCAGCTTTACGCAAATTCGCTCGCGATAATACAAAACACTCCACTCATTGCGGTGTGAATCATAAATACATAGACACTGACGCCTTTGATGTTCATTTCCGCGCTTTTAATGCTTTTCCTTTGACAACCTTTAACTTTGTTGAACTATTTTTGCGTTGCTCGAATTTGAACTCAAATACCAAGACCTTAAAGTTGTAGTCTAAGTAAAATTCTTTGCAAGAGTCGCTGTCGCTTTGTCATTTGTCTGTCATTACGGTTTCGAAACGATACGTGCTAATGAGGATGGATTTAGCGAATCTACTTTTGACTTTTGCACTGTTGGTTTAAACTATAACTGCTATCAATAAAAGTGTAAATTCTATTTAAAAATTGTAATTTTTCCCGCTTTTATCAAATCAGAAACCCAGTACATATCAACATTTTACTGAAGTAAAATTTCTTAGAGTAAAATTTATAGTTTTTTATTTTTTATCGACGACGATTTATTTTTGGACCGTCCTGAAAGGAAAGCAAAGAGATGGATTGAGAGAGGAAAGTTTACATTACTCAGATCTTATTAATTATTACTATTTTTACTAAACAGTATAAAAAATTTAGATTGTTTCCGGAAGTTAATTGAATAAATTAACATATTACCTATTATGATAAATAAGCGAACCATTTTCTAGAGATGCCAAACCTTCAAAATGCACTATAAACCTTTTTGCGCACTAATCAGAATTGAAATATTTTCTATACAAATCCATAATAAAGGTAAAAAAATGAAACCAGAGCTTGAACTCGGTGAAAGAAAATAAGCTCCATTCACTATTCTTGTGAAGGAACAACGAAAGAACGTAAATTGTGCTCTTTGTTTAATGATAATATTAAAAGCCAATGTTAATTTAATTACAAATTGACAGGTAAGATAGATATTTAAATTTTCTTGTTCTATTATCAGTGGCGTAACTATAGGGTGTCAGGTCTGGCAAAATGCCACGGGCCCCCGACCTAAGAGGGCCCCAGCCCAAGAGTATGCGATCTCAGAAATATTTTTTAACATTGTGACGATTTTTAGTGATAGAGCCCCATCAAAAGAATTTGCCACGGACCCCTGATGGTATATTTACGCCAATGTCTATTATTTTATGAACGGTTATATTTTAGGAACACGTGAATAGTCAGGCATGTTATTTAAGCTTCTTAGACAAACCTTAAATTTTGCTGGATCTGAAATAAGCTTTCGGCCCTCTCTTGGGAAATAATCTATTCTACCGAAGTAAGTAAACCTTGACATACCATACCACACATTTTATTATTTAGAAAACGGTATAAAGTTTTAAAATAAATCAATGTTAATGGCATTTTGTTGCATTAGAAACAACAAAATTCATCAGTGTCATTGCCTTGGAGTACCTACTTCCCCACATCGTGTACAAACTTTTTTATAAACCAAATACATTTTATTATATTCTATTCTGTATTATGTACGGGTACGAACAAAACCATCTTGCTTCTAATTTTCTTCGAGTCGTCTATTTTTTACAATTCCCAGCAGTCTCTCATCAGTTATATCCAAAAATATTTTATTTAGACATAAAACCAGCACATCTCAAAACACCTTCAATTCGATAACGAACTCTGCAAAATTACACCAAGAGGCGTCGTTACCGGGAACTTTCCGCTTAAGTGGTTTACATGAAACGGACCGAGGTTCTATGGCACAAACACCAAACAGGCTCTCCAATTTATATCACGAGCTGAGAACAGTGGACGACCTACTGACAAATTATTTGGTTCCGTCCGTCCAGAAATTATGATAGTCGCCTGAC
Organism: Choristoneura rosaceana; assembly: GCA_037349165.1. Taxonomy (NCBI): domain Eukaryota; kingdom Metazoa; phylum Arthropoda; class Insecta; order Lepidoptera; family Tortricidae; genus Choristoneura; species Choristoneura rosaceana. Next base: position 11,833,190 of record JAZBNJ010000019.1, read on the forward strand.
TGATTTACTTCGAGGGCTTTATATTGGAAAATTTAGGATAAGAAAATAAAAATTATTATAAAAATGAAACGGGGGGAGTAGGGACAAAATTGAAGTTCAAACCTCGATACAAAATATTTGAATACGTGGCAAGTTGGTTTTTATAGTTAAAAAATGTTTCAGTGGTATGAATTTTAGTTTCATCGATGATTATCTGTCGTTTAGTTTCATAGTTTAAACAATAAAAACACTAAAATATAGGCAAATCACAACTCACCCCGTAGTGGGGTCAGAGCTGATAGGAATAAATTAAAAAATGTCGTGGAAGGACAAGGAGAAGGAAGACAAGGAACATTACCAGAAAAAATGAGTTATTAATATGTCTAAAAATATAACTTAACTACTTTTAGAACAAGCTGAGCCAGTAATTTTAAGTAGCAAGTGAAAACACAAAATATTAGTTCTATCCCTACTCGCCCCGCAATCCTTTTTTTTACGCCAAATTATGGTACTGACTATTTTTAGGAAATCGTGAAGGTATCAATTTTAATAATCCATTACTGTAGAGGCCGGGAAGTAGGGGGTTCTCAAATAAGACATGAAATTAAATAAAAAAAAAACAAGAAATCGAGCTGGTGGGACGCTAGTCTGATCGCCCTGTTGCGTGCGCGCGTGTCGCGCTGGTTGCTGGCGCGGCGGACAAGGGCGGTGGTGCTGTGGCTGGCAAAGGTACTATAAAGCGCGCGTTGAAACAAAAGATGGTCGAATTGCCGGCCAGCGTACGGGAAAGTTGTATGACATCTCTTTGCAGGCCTCTAGAGTGACCGCGCAGGAAGGCGAGCCGGAGTGTCTGAGCGCGATACTTCCCGGCCTCTACTATTTGTAACACAACGTCAATATTTCATGTCATGTTTGAAAAAAATTATATTGCAGTAGTATAGAAACGTGATAAATTCTCGCTTTCGTATTAAGCAGTTATAAAATATATAACCCTACTTCGAGCAGCGGGGTCAAAAGAAATGTCGTATTAGACTAGTAGGTACTCTAGAATACTTGCTGATTCAGCTTCTCCTAACACTAAGACAAACTCCCAACAAATCACGAATACCTCCCGAACCCTACAGCTTCACTTTAATCAATAGCCCCTTAAGAGCACCTCATAATACTGAGTCTGCGAGACACGTCCCTAAAACCACTCGAGTTCACTGACGTCACCTCTTTTAAGAGTTTGGCTTCAGTACCTCTGCGTCAGCGATCCGGACTCGAGCACGTTGCGAACTGTCGACGTTTGACGTCTTAACGTATTGACGTTATATTGTTTCAGATGGCTTTTTTTTACAAATTTATACTTATTAATTTCCTCTTAATAGTGTCATGGGTGAAAATTGGTAATCAGTTGCCTCCTTCAATTTCGTCCGGTCTATAACCAGCTCGAATTTGTTCTACTGACGTGATGCTTTTTTATGTTACAAAGTCATGAAATTTTGCGTCTTCCGACCTTTTGTTTTCTGGCTATATGTGGTGTAGATATACCATCTCCAATATAATTAGGCTAAGTGATTCCTTATATGTATCGATATTAATCATCATATGCGCACATTATAATGTAACCTATGAATATTCAATACAGATCTAGACGTAGAACAGTAAAGGTGTGTTTTATTAAAGACTCCCTCAACGACCACTCATCACCTATGTAGTAGGAAGCAGTTATTCTAATACATGGCGACCCTGCCAGTGTTGGTCCAGGATTAATAAAATTAAAGGAAAATGTGCGAAACCAACAATAAAAATTTGATTCAATTTGAGGACACATACTATCCTGTGGCTGTGTACGGTACGTTCATCGGGATCCTGCTGTTGGGCATTATTCTGGCATACGCGATTTACAAGAGGTGCCAAAACGTCAAGGTGTAACATTCGAGTGGGGTATAAATTGATTTGAGTGTAAAAACCAAGCGCAAAATGGGTAAAACAGTTTCGAAAGAACAAAGAGAGGAAGTTATTATTGCTCAAACTGGACTGAACAACAACGCCAATGCATCCCAAGACATTGCTGGTGATGGAAAATCATACTTAACCATTGCTACGGGAATAATGATCGTCATTATCTTCTGTTACCTCCTTTGGAAGAGAATCCATAAATGCCTCACAAAGAAAATCGAGAGACAGGCTGCCGCCGCCGTAATGCGCCGACGTGCATCGGTGTGAGTGAAGTGTTAACGTGTGTGGGCGTGAGTAGGTACTGCTTCAAGTGAAACTGTGCGGGACAACGGCTTTTTACGAAAAACTATGTAAGTAAGTGTTGAGTGCCTTAAGTAAAATTTTAGTAATAATTATTTTATAACTATACTTGTGAAATATTTGCCTTTTCGAATAATGATGAGCATTATTGTGCGTGCTTGTTTGTATAACTTTAACTGATGTCAGAAATTAAGGAACTATATGAAAAGATAAGTTACCTAAAAGAATATTTAATTAAACTAGGACCTACGCGAAGGAAAGGAAAATTAGGCCTAGAAAAATATTTACAAGCAAAAATATTATATATAAAGTATGAGACTTATGTAGAAAACTATAGTTATAAAGTAGAGAAGGCAGAAATTTCACTAGAAGATAGCATATTGGTGCAAAAATATATTACTAAGATAGAACAAGACTATTCCAAAATATTGCAAATGACAGAGGAATCACAAGATTCCGCGGACTCAAAAATGGGTACGAAACCAAATTTCGATTTGAAGACAGCAGTCTCCTTGTTACCCGTCATGGATGACTCGGAGAAGGTCACATTGCAGTTAATTGATGCAATTGAGTTATATGAGACTATGATAACAGATACCGATAAGCAAATATTAATAAACTTTGTTTTAAAGACGCGTTTATCTCATAGTGCAAAATTACGCTTGGCAAGTACTTATACTACTGTAAAAACAATGGTTGATGAAATGAAAAAACATTTGTTGACACGGAAATCCGATACCACGCTACAAAAACGTATGCAAATGGCTCGCCAAGGTGGCAAAAGCATAGAACAGTTTGGTAGAGAGTTAGAAGACCTTTTCGTAAATCTAACCATTTCGCAGGCCAATGGCAGCTCAGAGGCATATGCTGTTTTGAAACCATTAAATGAAAAACAAGCAATTCACAATTTTGCCAGTGGCTTACGGAATGATAGATTGTGCACAGTTATATCTGCACGTAATTATGCGTCACTTAAAGACGCCATACAGGGAGCAAAAGATGAGGAGATAAATATGACTCCTTCATCTTCTGAACAAATATTCACAGCGCGTGGTAGGAGACCATATAGGTTTCAGTATCCCAAAACCAGAGGTACTGGTTACCCCCATCCACATAGAAATGTGAGTGTGACCAATACTCATCATCAAACCTTTTACAGAGGAAGAGGTGGTTTACGAGGTAACTTTAGAGGTGGTTGTAAAGGAACTCGTGACCAAACCAGGCATCAAAGCTACACATTTAACAGGTCACGTAAACAACACCATGTAAATGTGGCTAATGAGTCAAGCAACAAAAACGAGGCAAATGTAACATCAACAAGTCAGCAGTTTTTTCGTGACTAACAACTGCCCATATATTTTATCTTACAATAATATGAACTCAGTTCAATTTTACATACAAGGAAAGTTGCTTACATGGCTCGTAGATACGGGTGCGTCATTGAGTGCAATAAAACATGATGCTATATTGTCATTAGGAGAGTTCATTCAACCTTTAACTACAAACATAAATGGAATCGGAGGTACAATTACATCGATTGGGTATGTTTGTCTTAATTTGTCTAACGAAACTGATGAATCATTTTCGCATAACTTTCATGTTTTTCAGACTTTACCAGTTCAAGTTGATGGTATACTAGGACAAGACTTTTTGTCAAAATACAAATGTCAGTTAAATTTTGAAAACAACACTTTAACCATAAATAAAAACAATATATTAAATGTTGTACCTTTAGATGTCTACTCTACTAGTAATAGCAATACGCAGTCATATAATATTATGTTACCGGCAAGAAGTGAGTCAATAGTCAGCGTTCCGACGAATATTATAGGAGATTTTGTAGTAGTTTCGAGTGAAATAAGTGAAGGAATCTTTATAGCGAATTCGATATCTAGAAGTGAGAATGGAAAGATAGCTGTTAAGGTGATGAATACGAGGGAAGAACAAGTGGTTTTGAACTGTCTAACTCCAGAAATTAAACGACTGGACGATTTTGACTGTTATACTTTTGAAGCGTGTCAGAACAACGCTGAAAGAGTGAAAACATTGTTCTCGCTCTTAAATTTAACCTATTTGAATAAAGAAGAAGAGACAAGTATTGCAAATATTTGCGCTAAATTTGCCGATATATTCCATTTACCAGGAGACAAGTTAAATACAATGAATCTTTATGAACAAAATATACATATAAAATCAAATACAGCTCCTGTGTATTGTAAACCCTACCGATTACCACATTCTCAAAAAACCGAAATTGATAGACAAATTCAAGATATGTTAGCAAACGACATTATAGAAGAATCTCACTCAGAATGGGCTAGTCCTTTGTTACTTGTACCGAAAAAGGCAGATTCAACCGGAAATAAAAAATGGAGAGTAGTAATTGACTATAGAAAAGTTAACGAGCGCATAGAGAACGACAAGTTCCCTTTACCAAACATAAACGAAATTCTTGATTCCCTATCCGGTGCGATGTATTTTAGTACTTTAGACCTTAATCAAGGATATTACCAAATAAAGCTCGACGCTGAGAGTAGGAAGTGTACTGCATTTATAGCTGATAAACATTATCAGATGAAACGATTGCCAATGGGTCTTAAAACAAGTCCGAGTGCTTTTAGTAGAGCAATGACTATAGCTATGTCTGGACTAAATTATTTGAAATGTATAGTCTACCTTGATGACATCATCATCATGGGTCGAAACTTGCAACAGCATAATAAAAATCTTATAGACGTTTTTACTAGGTTGAGAAAAGTCAATTTTAAATTAAATCCACTAAAATGTAACTTTCTACAAAAAGAAATTTTGTATTTAGGTCACGTGGTAACACCTGAAGGAATTAAACCAGATCCAAGTAAAATTGCAGCAATTAAAAATTACCCAGTTCCAAAAAATGAAGATGAGGTCCGAAGGTTTGTTGCTTTTGCAAATTATTATAGGAAATTTATATCCAAATTCTCAGAAATTACCCAGCCTTTAAATCACTTATCAAAAAAGAACGTTACATTTGAATGGACCAAAGAGTGCTCCAACGCTTTTCATAATCTGAAAAAAGCAATGAGCAACCCACCTCTATTGCAATACCCGGACTTTTCTCCTGAAAATGAATTTAAATTACATACAGATGCCTCAGGGATAGCTATAGGTTGCGTTTTATCGAATTCAGACGGTTTACCAGTGGCTTATGCCAGTCGAACCCTAAATAAAGCAGAAAAAAATTATGCAACAATTGAAAAAGAATTATTGGCAATCGTTTGGGCGGTCAAGTATTTCAGACCATACTTGTACGGTCGTAAGTTTAGAATCATCACTGACCACAGACCATTAGTCTACTTATTTAATATGAATGACCCGTCAAGCCGTTTAACAAAATTTAGGTTATGTTTGGAGGAATATGATTTTACAGTTGAGTATTTGAAAGGTGAAAAAAATGTAGTCGCAGACGCGCTATCGAGAGTGGAAATTACGAGTGAACAGCTAAAACGTATGAATGAAAATGTTATGTTAGTAATGACGAGAGGACAAAAGAGACGAATGGAAGAGAAAGAAAGACAGAAAGATTTGGTCAATAAGGATTCTAATAACGATTGGACTGATCACCCAAGAGTTTTGGAAATTCTTAAAAAACCAAATCATTCTACTGAGATGAGTTTTGACAAAAACGAGTATAATAAATGTAGAAAAATGGTAGATTGTGTACGAAGCAGTAATAATATATTAATGTATACACCTTCATTGTCCATAATATGTGTTGAACCAGCTTCTCGATCATGTATGAAACGAGCTTTCTTCGTGAGAGAGTTGGAAACGTTTTGCAACACTTTAAATATAAAAGAATTATGCATAATCAGAAAGAGTAGTAATGAAAATATTATAAAAGAGTTAACTCAGAGTATTAAAAATATTAATGGGTGGTCCGGACCACGAATTTGTATTATAAAAGGTGTACATAAAGTTGAAAATATGGACGACAGACGCGTTATACTTAACGATTTTCACATACTGCCTACCAGTGGCCATGCAGGCATGCAAAGAATGACAAATAACATAAAACGTTATTATTATTGGCCCGGTATGGAAAATGACATAAAATTATTTGTGAAAAGATGCGATGCATGCCAAAAACAAAAGTTTCATAACAATATTAAAGAACCCATGTGCATAACAACTACGGCTACAACAGCATTCGAGAAAGTTTACTTAGATTTGGTAGGACCTTTGAGTAAGGACAGCCAGGGATACGGCTATATTTTGACACTTCAGTGTGAGCTCACGAAGTATGTCGAGGCGTATCCACTACTTAATAAGGAGGCTGAGTCAGTCGCACGTGCATTTGTAGACAATTTCATTTTACGGTACGGAATACCTCGTGAAATAGCAACAGACCGAGGTAGCGAGTTTATTTCATCAACCATGCAAAATACATGTAAATTGTTAAAAATAAAGCAGTTGCAATCAACCGCATATCACCACGAGAGTCTCGGTTCTCTAGAAAACTCCCACAAGGCCTTGGGAGCCTTTCTAAGAATCCAGACCGATAACCAGGCACACAAATGGAGTGAGTGGTTACAGTACTGGTGTTTTGCCTATAATACTACGATGCATTCTGCAACTAAATATACACCATTTGAGTTGGTGTTCGGGAAACTTTGTAACATTCCCAGTAATATTATAAATAATGTAGATCCTATGTATAACTATAATGATTATCCCATAGAATTAAAATATAGGTTACAATCGTCTCAGGAAGACGCTCGAAATAATTTAATTAAGTCAAAACAAATTAGAAAGCTTAAATATGATCAAGTTTGTAATCCTATTAATTACCAAGTAGGAGAAAAAATATTACTAAAAAAGGAAGGAAGAGAAAAATTGGACCCCGTATATTTGGGGCCATACTCAGTGATTGAAGATATGGGCGTAAATGTAAAAATCGCAATTGCGAATAAAGAAAATGTTGTTCATAAAAATAGAACAATCCCATATTTTTGTAACCCATAGTAATTAATGTCTAGCTATTAAGTACATTCACACCTGTCTACTTTGTAACTTTAGCTAAGTCTCAAGCAATTAGCATGCAGTTCATTAATGTAAACACTTATCTATATATGGATTGTCTTTATTAGGATTAGATACTACTTGTCATGAGTGAATGAACTTTAATGTTTTGTTTTGAATAAGTATGTGCTATGAACTAGGTACCAAGTCAATACGCACTTAAAAATTGTAATACTATTTTTTTTTAAATAAGGGGGGTGGTGTGGTGTAGATATACCATCTCCAATATAATTAGGCTAAGTGATTCCTTATATGTATCGATATTAATCATCATATGCGCACATTATAATGTAACCTATGAATATTCAATACAGATCTAGACGTAGAACAGTAAAGGTGTGTTTTATTAAAGACTCCCTCAACGACCACTCATCACCTATGTAGTAGGAAGCAGTTATTCTAATACAATATTGCCCATTGCAATGGTTTCCGAAATTGCATTGTATTGTAAAAGTCTTACAAAAACACATGATTAACAGAAAATAGGATAATAAGATGCAAATATGATGAATTGCTGCTGGTTTCAAAGAATGAGGTCTAAGTAAGTATTACTTCAGGCCGGCTGCACATATTCTGACCAATTATCTTTTAATGTGTTTGTGCCTAACTGTCAATTCCAAATTGATATTAGGTAAGTAATCCATACTCATATTATAAATGTGAAAGTGTGTTTGTATGTTTGTGTGTTTGTCTTTCACGCTGTAACGGAGCTACGGTTCGACGTGGTTTTTGGCATAGAGTTAGTTTATGGGCCCGAGAGTGATATAGGCTACTTTTTATCCCGGAAAAATGCACAGTTCCCGAGGGAACAGCGTGCGATAACCGAATACCACGCGGGCGGAGCCGCGGGCAAAAGCTAGTATATTATAATATTCTAAATTACCTTTTGGTAGGCATTACTCGTTAACTTATAAAACATCGTTTGTACTCGTTAACTTATAAAACACATGTTGACATCCATTACTTTTGTCAAGGAAACCATAGTGAAATTCATTATTAAAAGGACCCTGGTACACGAAGCAGTTTGTTCGACTGTACAATTATCATACTTGTGGTAGAAAATGAAGCTCAGGAGTCTTTATTTGAATTTCCACTAATCGCTAATCTATCCACCGTAAGCCAAAGAGGCCATCGCAGTCTTGGTACGCATTGAAGATCAGACGGACTGGGCCTTGGAATTAAGGGTAAGGGTTTGGAAGCCGCGCCTGTCTGGATGGCCAAGTTGCTTCACTAAGTGGCTTTGAATAACTGTGCAGTTTGTGTTCAACGGTACTAACTAATATTTCATTCGTTTTCTGTTGAACTGTGTGATGCAGCTATACAGTATATTTTCTATAAATAAATGTTCAGATTATTATTATCACCCTGACTGCAATCTTTGAAGCTCCGTGCTTTCTAAAAATTTTAGCTCGTACTTTGGTCCGAATTATATAAAAAGTCGCTGCTTTTATATCCATATCCATACTAATATTATAAATGCGAAAGTGTGTTTGTGTGTTTGTATGTTTGTGTGTTTGTGTGTTTGTATGTTTGTATGTTTGTCTCTCTTTCACGCCGTAATGAAGCGACGGATCGACGTGATTTTTGGTATAGAGATAGTTTATGGGCCCGAGAGTGACATAGGCTACTTTTTATCCCGGAAAAATGCACAATTCCCGAGGAAACAGCGCGCGATAACCGAATACCGCGCGGGCGGAGCCGCGGGCAAAAGGTAGTTTATTTATACTTATAACGAATTGCATGTCCTACCTAATATTTTCATCCCTTTCTAGTGAAACGCGTTTATTGAAATATAACACTGCTCCGAAATATTTGAGTACCACAACCGCTACGTTATATCTGATGACAGATATGTATATATAAATAAAATATTAATGAAATCTCCATCTTTTAAGTGTTCACCTAAAATAAATTAGCAAAAGCGTAGACAGAGCCTCAGGCAAACTTTACAACAAACAATTTCCATACCTTATAAATAATAATACAACGAATTTAGGCCCGCACTCAATATTCGCTTCAGAACTCGCTTGAAGAGTTGACAACTGAGGGGGTCTGACCGGGATGCCAGAAAACACGCTGCTCGGGACACCTCTCCAGTTTGAATAGATGTCTGATATCGGATTTGTGGGTACTTGGGTGGAATTATTAATCCCGTACGCATTGTTTTTGACGATACTGACAGCATTTTATGTGGAATGTTTTTTCCCTCTTTTTCATACATCTCAGGGACAAATTTAGAGGAACGGAAAAAAAGTGGAACATTAATTTTTGATTTTTCTATTTTTCCTGGTCAAGCATTATGTATGCGTCATGCTAACTTTTTTATGCGTTCCTCTAAATTTGTCCCTGAATATACTAGCTTTCACCCGCCAATTCGTTTACGTAGATAGTAAAATTTTCAATCATTAGTGAATTAGTTGACATTATTATTTAAACACAATTTTGATTTCGGTAGTTTTTTGTTTTGCTTTTATTTTGACTTTGTACCTACCTGTATTACTTGACAAGTACCTAAGTCTACTTAATTGAGCAGAATTCGAGGTTACATGTCGATTGAAGTGAAGGGTTTAACGCTCGTAGCTTTGGTTTCCTAGGCTTAGCGGTGCCGTCATGTAGCGGCCGTGCTAGGGTGGTGAATGACATCACTTGAACGTGGTCTGTGTGGATAGAATGTGCGGTTTCTTAGAAAGCGGTATCAATTGCCACTCTCTTGGAAACCGGGCCGTTTTCTTTACATGGACAACGTTCTGGAGACGTCATTTAGCGCTTTGTGGTGGCCGCTGTGCGACGGCGCCGCTAATCCTAGGAAACCCGCGGCACCTTTTCGAACTACCCGTACTTGCTTTTTAACCGACTTCAAAAAAGGAGAAGGTTTAGAACCTTCTCCTTTTTTTGAAGTCCAATGTTTGTATTTTTTTTTATGTATGTTCACCGATTACTCAGTCAATTGTGGACCGATTTTCAAAATTCTTTTTTATTCGAAAGGGTATTCTTCTGAGGTGGTCCCATTGTCACCAAGTCAAGATCTAATGATGAGATCATAGGGAAATCTATGGCGATTTTGGCATTTTTAGCATTAAGATGAGCATTTACACTCAGAAAGTATAATTTGGTAACCTGGACCTGATGAAGAAGACCAATGTGATCAATGGAACTCGTCGAAGCTAAGTAATGCTCGCTCGTCTATAAACGATCATGATTAACATACCTAGATAAGCGAGTAAGAAGAAGCTTTAAGTTAATGATTCTTTCGAACTGATCTGATGCTGAAGCCAGAAGGTAGACAACGGAACTCTGTTATAAAACAGCGTAACTTAGTCGTGTTTGGGCTTAATGGAATCGTTGTGAGATGTACTTTGGCTACGAATCACTAAAAAGTAAAAAAAAAAAATTAACAAAAAAGTAAAACCGACTCCAAAAAAATAAAAATAACAAAAATGGAACCGACTACAAAACCCTTGAAAAAAATTTTTTTTTCTAAGTACCTACTAGCTCGAAGTCGGTGACTCAGCACGACCCAGGAGGAGTGATTGAAACCCATTGTATGTAAATGGACGCCTACTATTGCTCCACTCCTGCTGGGTCGTGGTGAGGCACCGACTTCGAGCTAGTAGGTACTTAGAAAAAAAAATTTTTTCAAGGGTTTTGTAGTCAGTTCCATTTTTTGTTATTTTTATTTTTTTGCAGTCGGTTTTACTTTTTGTTAAAAAAAATCTTTTACCGGCACGTACTCGAAATGTCGAAGTAATTTAAAGTAACACTAAGTAGTAGTCGTAATTAACCCAAAGAAGTAATTAACCGAAGAATATTTATTCTGATCTTCTAATGTGGATTTAGCAAAATTTCATGCCACTTGGTATAAAATGATATTGACCGGATTACTCACGTTTTAAATCGAGTTTAGCTCGACATGTTTCGGGTTATTTCGAAACCCTTCATCACTGGAGCACGCGACTCGGCGGCTGCCGCAACACGCGCACTACGCGCCACACCGCTCTGATCGCGCGACTGTCCGACGAAACTAACTCAGGCGCACAACTACCCACATTTTCATCGTCATTTTTATTGTCACTATCAAATGTAGGGTAGCACACAACACTAACAACATCGTTCCGTAAAGGCACGTTCACACCAACCGATGACGCAGCACGAGTATTCAATACTGTTTTCCAACTTGGGGGTACCGACCAACCACAATCCCGGTTAAAATTCGGATGACGACCAATCTCAATGGCTTCACGCACTTTCCGCGGAATGAAAAACTTTTCTCTCGCAAGTACAGACACCTTATCAAATCGGATATAATGCGTCGAATCCGAATCCATAGAATGCTCGGCCACCGCGGATCCCCTGTCGTCCTGCTTTCTCATACTGCGTATGTGCTCCGATAACCTAGTAGAAACGTTACGCCCAGTCTCACCGATATAACTTTTGCCACACGAACACGGAATCATGTATACCCCAGGACCACTCAGGGGCTCCTTATCCTTCGGCGAACGCAACAACTGTCTAAGCTGCATATGAGGACGGAAAATTGACTTGATGCTATATCTTCGGCGTAACAAGTGCCCGATTTTATCCGTTATCCCCTTTATGAACGGTAAATATACCGGAAGCCTCTCAGCTCCTACTGGTCTCTGACGAGCCGACACGTTCGCCACACGGTTGCACTGCCTCCAGTTGTACCCATTGCTCTCCAAAGCTCGTCTCACGTGAACCAGTTCACGATCCACAAAACTTGGATCACAAATCGTTAAGGCCCGATTTATCAATGTTCGCGGCAAAGAAGACAAATGACAAGGATGGTGATGTGAATCCGCCCTCAAGTATCGATCAGTATGAGTTGGCTTACGATAAACTGTAGTTACCAATCTACCACAGGGTCTCCGCATAACCAAAACATCCAGAAAAGGCAACTGTTCATCACTCTCTCTCTCCACCGTGAACTTAACTTTATCGTGCAAAGTGTTAAGGTAGTCAAAAAACTGTGACAAACTATCTCTAGACACAATCGCGAAAACGTCATCCACGTACCGCCACCAATATCTGGGTACTACAGGAGCGCTATTTAAAGCTTTTTCCTCCAACCACTCCATAAAGATATTTGCGGTGACCGGAGCAATCGGTGAACCCATGGCCACTCCATCAACTTGCAAAAAGTAATCACCGCGCCAAACCAAATAACCGCTCTTCAAACACAACTCAATTCCCTCCATGTACGCGGTAGGTAAATCAGTGACACACCACAGGTCAGATATAATTCTTAAAGTCTCGTCTACCGGCATATTGGTGAAAAGAGAAGTAACATCATTTAGCAAGGCAACAAAATGTTTTGAGTCTCTTATAAAACTCGTCGATTTTCCCGTAAACCGTAATAGCACAGACGACAGATGACGGGCCAGCATATACGTCGGCGAATCAATCCACTTGGTATAATTAGTTAAGCCGTGAAAATAGAACAAACAAACTCACTATCGCGTTTCTTGACCGATTATAATATTTACCTATTTATTTCATTTGTCACTGCAAATTGTTTTGTAAAATACTTTAGCTCTTATTAAATTTAAGGAACCACATGTTTTCACAGTGCCATTTGAGTCGGCCCAAACCCGCCTTACGACAACATTTATTCTAATAATTTCCCAATACGTGTACCGTTTCGAACTGAGATGGATGTTCGCACCTTTTTCCGTAAAATTTAGGCGTGTCTTGAGTTATGGCTGGAGAGCGCCATGTCTCAATTGGGAATGAATAATGAAATAGCAGATGAATTTATCGTATGGCGTTGTAAATTACGACTTTATTTACTAGCAAGAAAAAGAAAGAGCAATTACTTTACAAATGTGGCTTAGCTTAAAATTACCTGAGATAATTTTGATTCGGAATAAACGCTGCTAGCATGATTGAAAATTATGTAGCATGCGTGAGATGCGTCAATAATTGTATAAAACTGTATCATTTTCAATAGTTTTTTATTGGAAATCGTAAGCTGTTAGATGAACAACTAAGCGTTAATTTAAAATTTTGACCGATTAAGCCTCTAACGGAGAGAATAGTAAGGAAGCACGCATGCAGTACCTAATGCATATATAAGAATAATAATAACAAAGAAATGTACAGCTCCTTATTGTATTGTACATAAACATCAACAATGAGTAGAATATAATAAATCAGTAGTAACGTATATCGTTAGCACAATATCAGTTATGGATATCAATTGCAGCTAATTAATCCCATTAGAAATCTCGGAAAGTATCAGTTACTTCCTGACTTCTTTTTAGGTTTCCAAAGTATTTTAAATAGAAAGAAGTTCAAATCAAAACAAAGATCCGATATCAGGCTCTTGTAGTTAATTGCAATTTAGCTTCCTTTTTCAGAGTCAAACAAATCCCCGACTCTCTCGATCAAATTAGTTTTTCTCTTTTCTATCTCTCATCCCTAATCCTTACTAACGCGAAGAAAGGTGTCTTTTCAGGCCGCCACATTAATCATACCGGTAATCCTGGATAATCCTCAAGTAGGTTATTAAGAAGAAAGTGCTCAATACGTCCCATAGAACCTCAAGGGCTAAAGGGCGATGAGGACATTTTTGTCAGGTGAAAATTCGATAGCCATCGCGCGTTTAAATTTTCTGGGTATTTTTTTACACGTAGAGTAATTTTATCTTAGATTTCATTATCAAATCTTGTTTGAAACTTCATGGTAATCGCCAAACATTATATAATTTTACCCAAACTCGCCGCAACCTATTTGACGCTGGAAAAGTAAATATTCTACAAAATACGAATAACCTTTCACACACAGTTTACATATTTATTTTTGCCTCGTCAAAAATGGTTGTGACACCACAGGGACGACTCGCAACGGCTCGACTCAAAGCAATCCAAATAATTGGAGGTTGTGTTAGAAAATTTCAGATTAGGTATCAAAGTTTCTTCGTTGTGGAGATTTGATATGAAATCAAGTTAGCTTTTTGTTTGTTTTTTAATCAAGCCCGGAATTTTGGCTCACAAATGTTGTTTGATATAATGCAAAAAATTATCCTATGTTACGCGTTTACGCAGTTAATCGTCATCCTAATAATAAAGTCGCTTAAGCAATGCAAGAGTAACCAAACTGGAATCAGAGATAATAAGCTAAAAACTCGCATAAGTAAACCTTTATGTTGGCATGCTTAAAAGTTTTATAAAATCTTATACATGTATTTATGGTTTCGATGGCACAAAAGATGACTCTCCCTGAAAGACAACTTTTAAATTCACAAAATGGAATAAAGATACATGGCAACAAATAATTTCAGTTGAAAGTCTTTGACTACACACTCTGTGACAAGTATCCACATATACGAGTATTACTCAGATTGCTTATTCCAAACACAACATGTTGCCAGCAGGAAGGTTGTTAGTAATTTTTACTGACAAGCTTACCTACCATGTGTTGCATTAAATTTACAACATGACTAAAAAGTAGACGCAAACATTGTTACACGCCTTTTTATACGTCAGCTCATACTGAAATTGTAAACAACTGGAATTGAATCGGGAAAATCACAGCGCACACAAAAAAAATTGAAAATTTTCGGCCCTTTTATCTTTCCATTGTAGTGTTCAAAGGTTAACTGGAAGAGATCCCTTTAAGGGATAAGTTCGCCTTTGTACATCTCTTTCTCTTGTTAATTGTAATTTTCATATTATTATGTTTCATGTACAGTATATAATTAAAATACAATACAAATTACATTTTCATCTCTCCTGTTCGGAAAGTTTAATTTTCATGGGTAGATAGCCGGGTGGAAAATTGCTTTTTCTCCTCTAGGGTGGAAAGTAATTTTTTTTTAATTTTTCGGCTAGCCGTGACATCG
This sequence comes from Choristoneura rosaceana, assembly GCA_037349165.1. Classification (NCBI taxonomy): domain Eukaryota; kingdom Metazoa; phylum Arthropoda; class Insecta; order Lepidoptera; family Tortricidae; genus Choristoneura; species Choristoneura rosaceana. The sequence goes on from JAZBNJ010000019.1 coordinate 11,848,335, forward strand.
AAGATAATTGAGTTACGTCAATGACATTTTTTTTTCACGTTTCGGCATGGCAAGTGGCCAGTCGAAAAGGTACCGTTGGAGGTTGGATAGGTATGAGTAAATTCAATTTATTATTATTCTCGTCTTTTTGTAGTATTTTAGTTTCCTCACAGTCGAAATGAAAAGTAGAGTGATTAACTCGGGTGAAAACCCATTTCCCCTCGAACTATTGGCGCTCTCACTTCGTTCGAGCGCCAGAAATATCTCGGGTGAAATGAGTCACTTTCCACCCTTGGTTATCAATCTACTATTTCATCTCTCCTGTTCGGAAAGTTTAATTTTCATGGGTAGATAGCCGGGTGGAAAATTGCGTTTTCTCCTCTAGGGTGGAAAGTAAATTTTTTTTAATTTTTCGGCTAGCCACGACATCGAAGATAATTGAGTTACGTCATATTATTAAAATAAAAGCTTTTCAGTATTCTAAATTCAGCTATACATTAAACGACATGTTTATTACGATCTTAATAGGTTCACATTAAAAACATTCTACAATTGGTCTATTTTTTTCGAAATTACAGAATATCAACATTTAAAATTTTTCCTCTATTCTGCTGCCCGCCATAATGCTATGACAGGCATTTTTTTCACGTTTCGGCATGGCCATCTAGATGTAAGTCGTGACCAAGAACATTATAAACAACACTGGAGGTTGAACGCCGAACATCCGTAATAAAAGTCAAACTTCTTGGTTCGGCGTGCAACCCCCAGTTTTGTATAATTATAAGCTCCTTGGTCATGTCGTGGCCAACTCGATTACAGTCTAGTCGGCCGCGGCAAGTGGACAGTATGCAAAGAGTAAAGTAATGTGTGAAAAGGTTGGAGGTTGGATATAAATAAATTTAATTTATTTATATCTTATTAATTTATATCGTAATTATAATTTATATAATTTTGTACATTTATTTATACTAGCCACGACATCGAAGATAATTGAGTTACGTCAGTGATTTTTTTTTCACGTTTTTTTTATAGTCGGCCATGGCAAGTGGCCAGTCGAAAAGGTACCGCTGGAGGTTGGATAGGTTTAAGTAAATTCAATTTATTATTATTCTCGTTTTTTTTGTAGTATTTTAGTTTCCTCACAGTTGAAATGAAAAGTGGAGTGTCTAACTCGGGTGAAATAACCCATTTCCCCTCGAACTATTGGCGCTCTCACTTCGTTCGAGCGCCAGAAATATCTCGGTGAAATGGGTCACTTTCCACCCTTGGTTATCAATCTACTATTCTGTTTGGTTATAAAGAAAATAATGCCATGATTGAAATCGCAGTTTATTTTTTCATAGTAATACATTTACCGACATAGCCGTAGAGACATGAGCGTGGTTAAAAGACAACGTCATTAACGTCCCTCGTCAATTTAATTTCCATTATGTGTAGGTATTCATAATCTATATTTATTTATTCCTTGTAAACTATGTTCATTTAAATAGAGGTTACGTCATAATGAATTTAGTACGTATGTGACGCTCTGCTAAGATTTAAAATATTAATGGTTCTTTAAATCGTTTAATTCACGTGTTTAAATCTATTTTGCGGAGATCCATATACATAAACGAATGAAACTTTTAACTGCTTATCCGTAGGAAGTGCTCAGCTATTTAGGCGCCTTATTTATTGATTTATGTATGTTAAAAATTACCTTTATAACGTTTAACCGATTGCGGCAAAGAGAGTTAAGTTTTCACTAAAAATTTTTCAACCAAAATCACACTGAACACAAAGAAGAGTAAGCACCGTAATTTCCAGTATGTGCAAATAGCATGTTGGTTAGAATTGTTCATCATCATCATCATCTCAGCCGTAGGACGTCCACTGTTGGACATAGGCCTCCCCCATAGACCTCCAGTTGCTTCGGTTAGCAGCGGCCTGCATCCACCGTGAACCCGCGGCTTTAACCAGGTCATCCGTCCATCTCGTTGGTGGACGTCCCACGCTGCGCTTGCCGATCCGCGGCCTCCACTCGAGAACTTTTCGGCCCCAACGGCCATCTGCTCTCCGTGCTATATGGCCTGCCCATTGCCACTTCAACGAGCTAATTCGCTTGGCTATGTCGGTGACCCTTGTTCTTCTACGTATCTCCTCATTTCTGATTCGATCCCGTAGAGAAACCCCAAGCATAGCTCTCTCCATAGCTCGCTGAGCAACTCTGAGCCTATTCATAAGGCCTACAGTAAAGCACCATGTCTCGGATCCATATGTCATCACTGGCAACACACATTGGTTAAAGACTTTCGTCTTAAGGCACTGAGGAATTTTGGACGAAAACACATTGCGGAGTTTCCCAAACGCTGCCCATCCGAGTTGGATTCGACGATTGACCTCTTTCTCGAAGTTGGACTTACCTAATTGGACGGTTTGTCCTAGGTATACATACGCGTCAACAACTTCAAGAACCGAATTCTCAACCGAAACAGGGGTAGGCAGCACATGGACATTCGACATGACCTTTGTCTTGTCCCTGTTCATTTTGAGGCCCACCCGTTGAGAGACTCGATTGAGGCCTTCGAGCATCGTGCTGAGTTCCTCCACTGAATTTGCCATGACCACGATATCGTCGGCAAACCGAAGGTGAGTGATGTATTCGCCGTTGATATTGATGCCTAGTCCTTTCCATTCCAGAAGCTTGAAGGCGTCTTCCAAGGCGGCAGTAAACAGTTTCGGAGATATGACATCTCCCTGTCTTACGCCTTTTTTCAAGGGGATCGCCTTCGAACTCTCTTCCTGTACTCGGACCGACATAGTGGCGTTTTTGTACAAACACTTCAACACTTCTACATATCGGTAGTCAATACGGCATCGTTGGAGAGACTCCAGCACCGCCCACGTTTCGACCGAATCAAAGGCTTTCTCGTAGTCCACAAACGCTAGACACAGCGGCAAGTTATACTCTTCGGTCTTCTGTATGACCTGCCGCAGCGTATGTATATGGTCCATGGTACTATAGCCTTTTCGGAACCCGGCTTGTTCGGGTGGCTGGAAGTCATCGAGCCTGCGTTCGAGACGATTTACAATGACCCTAGAAAACAGCTTATAAACATGGCTCAACAGCGAGATGGGCCTGTAGTTCTTCAATAGGGTGTTATCACCCTTCTTGAAGAACAACACCACCACGCTCCTGTTCCACGCTTCTGGCGTTTTGCCTTCAAGCAAGACGGAATTGAAGAGCCTCTGAAGGACTTTAAGAGCCGGTGATCCACCCGCCTTCATAAGCTCTGACGTAATTCCGTCCTCACCCGGCGCCTTGTTGTTCTTAAGCTGTTTCAGGGCCATCCTTATCTCATACAGGCTGATGTCCGGGATATCCTCGGTATAGTGTCGGGTCAGTTTGGCTCTTGGGTCTAGAGTCGCCGCACTGGAAACAGGATCAGTGACGGACTCGTAGAGCCGTCCATAGAACTCCTCGATCTCCCTCAACACTTCCGCTTTTGTCGACGCTACACTGCCATCCTCCCTCTTCAGCTTTGTCATTTGGCTTTGCCCAATAGACATATCTCTTGCGAACACTTTAGAGCCTTTATTTCGCTCTATCGTATCCTTAACACGAGCGGCATTAAAGGTACGAATATCGTGTCGCAAGGATTTCGAAATTTGTCTATTAAGCTGCCTATGTGACTCAGCATCATCGGGAGACTGCAGTCGAAGCGAGCGTCGTTCAGCCATAAGGTTGAGGGTATACTCCGAGAGCTTCCGAGTTCCACTGGTACGGTGAGTCCTAAAGAACTGAGACCCTACCGCATGGACAGTTTCTACGAACCTGTTATTTATTTCGTCCACTGATGCGTTATCTTCCAGGCAGTCAAAGCGATTTGAGAGCTCGAGTTGAAAGCTCTCGGGGTTTTCGATTTGAGCGCGGGTAGGTCGGAGCGTGGACTTCATCAGACGGGACCGCTCAATTTTAACGTTTATATTCAATGTGCCTCTTACTATTCGGTGATCACTGCCGGTTTTCACCCTGTGAATCACAGAGACATCATTGAATACCCGTCTCTTGTCGGTCATGATGAAGTCTATCTCATTTTTTGTGGAACCATTAGGACTCATCCAGGTCCATTTCCTTTGAGGCGGCTTCTGGAAGAAAGAATTCATCATAAAGAGTCCTTCTTTCTCCAGAAAATCGGCCAGCCTCTGTCCTCTGTGGTTCCGTTGCCCATAACCGAAGTTCCCCACTTTCAACTCATTATCGCTTCTCTTACCTAGTTTCGCATTGAAGTCACCCATAACAACATTGAAGTGAGTTTTATGAGTATGTATGGCCCTACTAATGTCCTCATACATAGACTCTACTTCCTCATCTGGATGTGACGAGGTCGGTGCATACACCTGAACGACCTTCAGCGAATACCTTTTAGATATTCTGAGTGTTAGGTATACGACCCTGCTCGACACACTTTCGATGGTAATAATGTTGTTAACAAGGGACTTGTGGACGAGAAATCCCACACCACCTTGGGACGGTTGGTCGCCCTCCCGGTAGAAGAGCAAATTACCAGACTTCAGGGTTATCGTGTCCTCTCCCTGTCTACGGACTTCAGATAACCCCAAAATATCCCACCGTAACTTGCTCATTTCTTCCTCCAGCTCTATAATCTTTTCGTCCGTCCTCAAAGTGCGCACGTTGTGTGTTGCCAGGGCCAGTCGTCGTTTGTTGTGGTAGCCGGGTGTCTGCCGGGGATTCTTAGCACCCCTTGCCCCGCCGTTACCACGACCGCTACCGTAGTCGGGACTAGCGGGGCTGCCGGGGACTAGGGGCCTGGGTAAAAATTGTGCTTTCATTTGAGGTTTGGGGGGGGGGGTTGCCAATACTCGCCACGCTTGGCAAGCGGGTTGGCGAGCGCAGTATATGATGTAAGAGTCGCCAAGAATTGTTACAAGATTGGTTTTTTGGAATCTTTTTGTATTTTTTATTTCAATTCCAAATTTTTACACACTTCGTTTTTTTTTTGACAGTATAGATGGCGCTAGGTCACTGCTTAAGTGGCGATATAAGAAACAAAAGCGGACTGAGATATGTGATGCATAGGGAAATTCAAGTCTGTGCCGTTGACCAGCAGTGGTGTAGCGGTATAGCACGCGGCACGGAATGCCGAGGACCTGGGTTCGATTCCCAGTATTGGTCTTATTTTTCTGGTTTTTCTGTGCATCTATGTTTCAGTTTGTATTTTCAATTTAGAATTGTTACAGTTCAGAAAATGTGAATTGGTATGTTATGTAAATATGTACCTATCTACTTAATGAAGCTTACAGAATTTTAATTCATATGTCCTGGATTATCCTGCCTAACTGCATCAGAAGGACGATTTAAATATTTATAAATCTTTAATTTAATAAAATGCTGATAACAGTCGTTTGCTTGGTATGTCATCGGCAGGTGACTGTCAAAATGCGAACACACTTGTTGGTATCACAATAAATTTTGTATTACAAGCAAGCACTCCGTTTTTCCCTGTGATAAATTTAAACAGTTTGTCTCCTTTTTCACAATGCAATGGGCTTACGACTCGCAACAGGTTATGTAGGTAATAAAACTTTGTAATATCGCGGAACTCCATAGTCCTGGAACCCAGGACAAACAGCCCGTAAAAACAAAAGAGCTATCCGATCTCATAACACAGGAGGACGTGTAATGGTTGCATATTTCACAGGTTAGGCACGATTACCCACCGCGATTATGAATAAACCGTTATACATTTGTTTTATCCTGTAACTTGCATGTTTCCCCGTACAATAAAGAGTTCTTTCTACATTTATACAAACACATTATGTAGGCTACAACATTTTTTTTTCAATTGCTGCGTAGGTTGACGACATTATTGAAGACGAGTAATATTTCAGTTTTAGTTTTTGAATTAGTGAAGTTTCAATTAAAAATTAATGCTTTGGTCAGTTTCTCAACTAAAACAAATTTTATTGGCATTGATCTCTAACTGATTACTACGAGTGCTATCGACTAATTATTGTCATTGTTAATTTACGCTTAACTTATCAGCAGCCTTTAATTCTGAAGAAATACTCCACGTTCACACAAAGCAATGCTTTCGTTTGTCACACTAGCAACATATTCCGGGAACCGACCTTATCTCTTTTTTAATATCACCGAGTCGGTACACGCACCCGGGGACATATTCAGTTCAGTGTTACTCGCGTTGGCAAATTAGTCGCAGTACGGTAGAGCCGACGATATTGTTGTGGTACTAAATAATACCAGCGATGTTTGTGCGGTTATTTTACGTTAAATTTTAGCCCAGTGAACAAGAAAATTTAGCGTGTTTTAGATAGAATAATTTCAAGTTTTCTTTTGTATGTAACAATAAATAGTAAATTGTTCAACAAGGAACTAAAATAAGACACAATAACACGAGATTTTTTGTCACTCGCTATGTTATGTTCAAAATAATTAAAATATTACTTTTTAAAACGCACGGTCGACTAATGGCCAGATCATCTCTTAAAATTCAAATAGCAAAAAAATAACTGTCGCGTTTTTTTCATTTCTTTTATTGTTTATGAAGTGAAGATGTTTTAAAAGCTAGATATTTAGCCAACAGTTTCAAAATTGAAAACTATTGTAAAACTAATTGGACTATGATTAAAATGAATTAATCCGTAAACATTAATTGTTTCACGAAATTAAGATGTGTATTTTTTTTTTAATATTATTGCACAGTTGTCATTTTGACGTTATTTCCAAGCCCTAAGAATCCGCCATTCAGAAACACCGTGTTGGCTGTTCAGGGGTTTCCAACGTAAATTAAAAAAAAAACTTTATTACCTAAAGAATAAAAAAGGAGCTTTAGTCCCGATATAAAGAGATTAAAGTAATGAAAAGAAATTTAGTTAAAACATACCTAGAATTGGGCGTATTTCAGCAAAAACGTTCCAAAGCATTGTTATGTTATTATTTGATTTCACTTTTGATGTTACTGAAACAGATTCCAAAATAAAAACAAAATAATTGTTGAGGTTTGGGACTTTTTGCTAAAATACATCCAATTTAAGATAGCTAAAAGCTAAAAGTATTTACCTTTTGTCAAAACGATAACAAAAACGTCAGAAAATCTTTTTTCCTTTTTGCGGGACAGTTAATAAAGGTATAAAAGAAGACTCAAATTTAGACTTCTAGTAGTGTTTTCTATGTGTTTTCTCGTTTGATCTAGACCAATATTTTTATGAAAATCTTGCCAGTATGATATTATATCAGCGCTGGGTACATTTAAACCAGCAGACGCTTAAACTGGGTACTTGTTGTGGGAAAATAGTTTTCCTTATTTATTTATTCTTATTAAAAAAAAATAGAAACAAAAACCAGGAATAACAAGTTCCAACTTTGATGTATATTTTTCAGTTTTAATACTTTTACCGTGTTTTGGTGAGGTAAGACTTTATACCGTATTGAGCAACTCACTTTATTTTCCGGAAATAGAATAAACCTGTGAAGTTCCGCTGTCATATGCACTTCTGAAACACAAGTATCGTTGGGGTTTGGGACAAATTGCCAATTTTCTAGCTCACTAGGTCAGCACTTCAGTCTTCTCTGTTATTGTTACAAAGTTGTTGTATTTTCGTTATTACAGGTTGATAAGTCGAAATCAAATTAAAGTATTCAGTGAATCTTTTCTTTGTTTTCTAGCTCCTCTCATCCACTGTTAGAGATCCCTGGAAGGAATAAATTCGGCTTGGTATAGTTATCTCAGCTTTTGTCACTTGTGATTGTTTTTAAATTTTATAAATAAATAGTGTACGTATCTACATTGTACTCTTTCATGTCTTGTCAATTAAAGCCGCCGGTATAGGTGTTGTGTAAAGCTAACGTTGCTTCTCTGCAATCATATCCATGCTGCTCCTTGTGTTTTTCTCGCCTGCTCCAAGTCGCGGAATACCTTTGTATGTAACCAATTGGATTTTTATGTTTATATATAAACCTTTTATAACTACGAGTATAGAGAAAAAGAGACTACATTACGAGTACAATCAGCATCAAAAGTAGCCATTCACTTTCGAAATTTGTCGTTTTACAGCCACGTACTAAACGCCACGCAAGATTGTCAATGTGTCAATGCGACAGAGTAAAAAAGTGATCCGCTACTTTTGATGCTGACTGTGCATTATATAAGTGTATAAAACAAAATCACCATACGTCGATAATATTTGTCTTACTCCACCTAACACCCCTGGGGTAATAAGGCGTCTTTTTCACTTTCACAACTCGGTGTAGCAATCTAAACAAGCCGCCCACGATGCATACAAAGATACGAATAAGTGTGGATTCGTTCATTTTTATTTTTCACCTATATAGCTATTTATTTATGTGAGGATGTTTAGTTTAGTCTTGCTACTTAGTTGAATTTCACTTGATTCTAATGGTCAGATTGATTTCATATTATTATTAAAGATACAGGTAATTAATATAGACCAAATGACTTTGCATAATTATATGACATTGAATTGGTACAGTCAACAAAAATGTTCTATTAAAATATTTTGCACCGTTGCTTAGTACCTACCCATAACACAAGCTTTGCTAAGCTTACTCTGGGACTAGGTCAATTGGTGTGAATTGTCCCGTGATATTTTGATATTTATTTATTTTTTATTTTGGTGCGATTATTTTATGTCATTTTAATTCATCAGCGTAATTGATAAAAATGTTTTAAGTACGAGTACATCATTATTTTTTAAACTAAAGAAACCTTAATGCCAAGATGCAGCGATGAATTGTTGTTGACAACTTTTTCATAAGGGACCGAAAAAAATTAACAAAAACCAAGAGCCTCGGATATCTGGCTAAAGTTATGATATTATGTTATTGGCACCCCGCCAGAAAGTCAGTTGCACACTTAAGCTGATGGTCCTTCGAGCCGGATCAGAATTTCAGATGGCCTGGAAAAACGGTCTTTAGTGCCTGCGATATAAGTAAAGTGACGCGTGGTTCTCGTGTAACTTGGTTACAGCTTTAGGTTTGTTAGCGCAGAGGGTGGTTTGTTTGGAAAACATACAATATTTAAGAAATAAAACATGTTGTTCTTACATAAAAGTAAGTAATTTGACTCGGAAATCTGACCGAATGACCAATAATGTAAAGTTTCAAAGTAGAAACTAGACTCGGTCCAAAGTTGTACTTCTCTTTGAAGTATTATTTAACCCTTTTCCCTTTATTAGTCTACTAAACCAGTCTTAGCCTAAAGTGATTTTTCGCAAATTTGATAAAAGCTGTCCGAGTTCAGGCAAAGTTTCATTTGCAGAGATGCCTACAATTTCCACAACAACTTACAAAGCACTCAAGGCAATTAGGCTCTGTGACCAAACTCCGTGAAATAAATTCTCGAACACGAACTGGTAGGAGTAATATTTTTGGTATAATATTATTAGTAAAGGTCAACACATCAGGCGTGACAGGATGTTATCATTCATAATATTTGACTGTAAGTATATTTCCAATACTAAGCTATGCGTAATGAAGCAATGTGTATTGTAGAATATTATCAAGAGTAGGATCCCAGTGCTCTCCATATAATTGAAATACAATAATGTAGTGTAATGTATAAAAAAGCCATGGTGGCCTAGTGACCTATGACCTCTCAAGCAGGATCATTGGTTCCAACCCCATTCAAGGAAGGAAATTCATGTGTGAAATTACATTTGAAATTTACCACAAGCTTTACAGCGAAATTATCATCGTGAGGAAGCATTTGCGGTTTGTGCATCTGCAAAAAAATCATTGTGTGTGTAAAGTTCCCAATCCACACTGGGTCCGCGTGAGAACTACAACCCGCCAGGTTTGCCGCTCTCATTCAGAGAGGAGGCCTGTGTCTAGCAGTGTGTGTGTAGTGTTAATAATAGGTATTCTGTGTGGTTTGTTAGATAAATTTCACAAACACATTTTTTCTGAGTAGCGAATTTTATGTCAAAGTTTTTCACGATCGCAAATTTATTTATTGGTCTTTTTCATGCAGTGATTTTTCATGAAGAGTTTTATAATGTTCGCGCTTATTTTCGTCGCTTATTTTACCAGTAGATTATTATAATATTATTATTATCAGTATCATATAGCGCGGTTTGTTAGATATTTTAATCGAAATCATTATTCTAACAAATAGATAACCCTTAGTGTCCACATTAATAGGTAGGTTAGGTATCTTCAGATGCCCGAAAGGCAGACCGGTCAGAAATAGGAGCCCCACGAGGCGGAGCTCCATCGACATAAGGCGTAGGTTGCCTAATGCTACTGAAAATGTGTGCGACTGATAAAATAATCCACTGGTAAAATAAGCAAGAAAAAGGAAACATAATAAAACATTATAAGGAAAAAGACGAGTAAATATTTTTTGCGATTGCGAAAAACCGCAATGTGAAAATTCGCTACTCAGAAAAATGCCTATATGAAAATTATCCAACAAATCTCGTCATAATTCTTTGCCGATCGATTAAAAATACCCAGAAAAAACTTACCTACGTATGTTATGTAACTAATTTTACTTAAGCTCTCAATTTTGATTTTCAATATGATTTTCTACCTGACTTTAGCATTCATAACAGCAGCTGGTATTTCTCAAATCGTGCAAACATTTATGGCAAATGGCCGGTCACAGGCAGATGTTTGCGGAGCCCTCTGCACCCGAAAAGATCGCGCGTCAGCAGGACATTATCGTCAGTGCCGCAAGTATTGGCTGTAGGGTTGCAAATGAATAATTTGCTATCCATACGTTGCTGGCCTTTGTACAGCTATAATCCCTGAACTGGAAAGAGGAAATTTCCCTTAGAGGCCGATTAAAGCGCTGGGAAAATCTAGTTTTAGAAAAAAACAATACCATCATCTCCTAGAAGGCTCGTTGGGCAAACGTCATTGACTTTCTTGAATAAGAAGTATTTGTGCCGTTTTAATAATGGAAAGTAGCTCGGACAAACGCCTCTTCCTCATCTTCATTTGCCCGAAGCGTTCCTTATTTCCTTTTGTGTTTCTATTAATGGTCATTAAGTAATATAATTTTCGGATTTAGTTTTAGTTAATCTATCAATCCAGCCCACATCCACCAAAAGGTGGATAAAAAAAGGAATCTTCTTTTTACGGCACTTCGTTGCTCTTTTGTTATTCTTATCCTTATCTACAGTTTTATAACCATCTGCAAGTTATTTCACTTGAGTAAAATTATTCTGATAAGCAACGTAGATCCAAAATAATTTCAAGTTCTTGTTTTATGAAACAAATACAACAGGAACTATATACTATAATATTTACGTAGTTTCTGTTCTGTTCTAGAGTTTATTTTTACTTTCAATTAGTTATTTTATATTATTAAAGATAGGCGTGATTATCAAGTACCTTCTTAGCCTTTTAATAATTTTACTTGCTAAAGTTTGTTACTAAAATTATTTCCTTAAAAATTCTTTTTACCCTAAACTGTTACGTTATACTTACATAAAAGAACCTCATTTCTAGTGGACCCATAAAAAAATCTAATTTAAATGCAAAGTACATCTATACACAAAACCCTTTATCAACGAGCGCCCAGCAAAATCCTGACAAATCGCGACACCCCTGCGAAGCGCAGTGAATAAAATTGCAATATTTTCCCGCGATCCGCATCGCAATTCGGCAAATTGAAAAACTAGCAATCGACTGCCGGGGCCCACTTGCTCACCGTGAAATTAAGCGAACGCCAAAACTGTACTGTGTCGAGCGGCTAGATTGGTAGACATAGCTGTAGATTAATAAAGTACGTTTTTTAGAGTTCCGTAGCCAAAATGGCAAAAACGGAACCCTTATAGTTTCGCCATGTCTCTCTGTCCGTCCGCGGCTTTGCTCAAGAGGACTATCAATGCTAGAAAGCTGTAATTTCGCTCGAATATATTATATGTAAGCTATGCCGACAAAATGGTACAGTAAAAAAATTAAAAAACATTTTTTTTAGTGTACCTCCCATAGACGTAAAGTGGTGGTGATTTTTTTTTCTCATCCAATCTTGTAGTGTGGAATATCGTTTGATAATATTCAGAGGCACCGACTTCAGTTTCGTCCCAGCCTATATTATCTCCCACTGCTGGGCACAGGCCTTCACTTAGAATGAGAGGGCTTGGGCCATAGTTCCCACTTCAGACTGGTAGAAAAATATTTTCATGGTTTTTTGTATTCGGTTCAATTTTTTGTTATAATTTTTTTATAAACTGATTTGGATTTGTTTTGGTTGTTGTTTGTGGAGAGTATACCTACTTCTCGCTTGGTCCCATTTAAATGATTCCTTGAAGTACTTTGGTAAACGGTATTGATTATTTTTTCACGCTGACTTATCAACATATTTCCAGTTTGAAACGTGTCTCGATATAAAGCATAATTTTCTCTTTTTCCTTATTTTCACTGCGCTATGTGTCGTGTGAAACTTATATTCTGTCTGATCCGTTTCCGATTGGCATTCGATTAAAATGGCGTCGCGATTTTAGCGCACAGTGGTATTCATAAAGTAGAAGCAGTTTTGATTGTCCACAGAGAATTAACTGTTTTTATGTGTTGGGTAAGTAATATTTATTCTATCCACAGTATTATCAAAGTTTGTGATACTGACATTCCTATTTGATTATATTCTGAAAGTGAATTACCAGATTTGAAAGATTCAAAATATCAAAGACTATTAAGCACAATGAATGTTCATGTGAAAATAAGCTCTATTGTTTTATTTGATCGAGTATAGGTACAATTATTTTTGATACGACAATCAGCAAAGTTTTTTTACTCAAATTACAAATAATGTATACCGATATCTAAAAACGTAGTTTTATCACGTGTAACCTTCGTGTAACAAACCAATTTAGTGATTCATTTCGGCTGTAGCCAGTTTCACATTTTTGAGAACCCAATAATTGTGGCCGTATGGATTTCAACCGTAACCAACTTAAGCTAAGCACACGAAGGTACGTGACAATTCATAAATTCGAAATCGCAAGCTTTGTATGGAAACAGGAAATTATTATGGTGTGGTCTGGTGTGACCATTTAAAACTAGGTTCGATTCAATAAGGGCTAATGCAGACAGACTGGATTTCATCAGCAATATAACCGCAACTGCTGACTGCTCATACATTTTTATCGCAGTGAGCGTGCAGTTACATACATACATTACATACATAAAGTCACGCCTCTTTCCCAATGCGGTAGGCAGAGACTACATCCTTCCACAGCGTGCAGTTATGCGATGGAAATGCAATGACAAAATTAAATGTATGGGCAGTCGGCAGTTGGCAGTTACGTTGCAGTTGGAATGCAGTCCGTCTGTACTGGCCCTAAATGTCACGTCCTGGCAAATACCTGTTCCTGTCAAACGCCTTGCAATTTCATATGCCATTTATTTCTCAGAATTTCTGCAGCCTTTTTAAGTTTGTTGCAATCCAATTTAAATCTTAAATTCACAGCATTAAACCTGGTTTCTTCTTCAGTTCGTTGTATAACATTGTTGTGCTGTTTGAAACGGATAGTTTTGAATGCATGATTCGGATGGCAGAAATTTCGTCTTTTGTGGTGAACGATTTAATAGTGTTTTTTCCTTTGAATACAAAACAGAAACGCGATTCTGTCTCGTTCAAAGTGTAGCTCCTAGGTTTTTATTTTGTGATTGCGTCGTTTAACGCTTTTTCATGGAATCATTTTCCGGTTTGTTTCTGCAATTTTTATTTATTTTCCTTTCACGCACGCGAGTAAAAAAATATTAAAATATACGAAATATATTTTTTTTTACAAACACGCAATTTTATTAGTTTATTTAGATGCCTCTGGGAAATGTACACATAATACAAAGGTTATTATTTATAAATTGCAGGTTTCGTTTTAACTTTGCCAGTCCCTTGTTTTTTTATTTTTGGTAGTTCGCTCAATACTATGAACATTCATATTATTCCTATTTATGAACAATACAGCGCAAACAATAACATTATAACATGTACTTGTGCTTTAAAATAAAACAGTGCTATTTTGTTAGAGTTGGCAAAGTGAGGCAGGTGACCGGATGGGCACACGGAGTGACAGATTAGGCTTAGTAAAACACCTTTAGATTATTGCCTCAAAATACACCTCTAAGCAATATTACTCCGACGACAGCAAATCCGCAGTAGGCGCGTCTATGACTCACAAGAAAGTGCTAAAAGCGGCATTTCGTTTATAGCCTAGGTGCCAGGGCGTATGACTGATGTCCTTTGAAGTGGCTGACGGAAACATAAGCATCGCCTCCTAATGGCTGAGTGTGGATAATGAGGATAGAGTTAATAGCTAGTCTATTATAATATAACTGTGCCTAAGCTAAGCAGATGTATATTTTTGGTGAAATTTAAGCTCAAGTATCGAATACGTCTACATAACAAAACGATAGTACTACATTATTAATTTTGTATTACTATGTTGATGATACCGTACGTTGTTTTGCAATAGTGTGTTAACTTTGACTAATTTTGCAATACAATTTCAATTTTATGAACTTCTTAAAATTAGGAAGAGTGATGATTATGACGATGAATCGTTAGTAGACAAATACCTAATTATATAATAGGTAGGTAATCAATTTTATGTGAGCCGACATTTAAAAATTATAATTTTATGATTTTAGTAATAGTACCATGGCAATTCCTGTTGCATCGTGATTTGTATCAATGTTGCATATAGAACACTCTTGCCAAAATTTATGTTGATGATGATAATGATGATGATTATATTACCGAGACTTAACTAGACTTAACGAGACTTAACTATATGATTAAATTAATGTTAATCACCTAAAACCATTCAGTCCTTTTAATTTGAAATAGTAAGAAATACATAGGTAAAAACACACGTAAACTTTCTCGTAACTACTTAGTATAGACGTCAGCCGAGCGATTTACCGATAATCATCAGTTCCCCATCTATTTAAGGGGCATTGAAAGCCGATTTGATTAGAACCTTGATTTGGCAATTACGTTGAGAGCTGATTTCCGAACTGTGAATGTATTGAATTATGTAGAGATGTAGTGTTATTACTTAGAGCTTGTGCACACTAGGGTTTTTTCTGGCGGTTTCTCGGCGGAGCGGGAACGCGACGTGCACGCGGCGAGCATGCGGCGAGCACGTTGCGGTACCTCCGCGATTATTTGCCGCCACCGTGCCGCCAGCGCGCTGTCGCGATGACGCGGACCATTATATAACCGCACGTGGCACAATCGCCGCATCCACGCGACGGCACCGCGGCAGCACGCAGGCGGCGAATAATCGTGGAGATACTGCAGAGTGCTCGCTGCGTGCACACCGCGTGCGCGCCGCGTTCCCGGCAAAAAAGCTAAAATAGTAATTATGTTACTAGCTACTGCTAGGTAATAAATTTGTACCTACAAGAATAGTTATATTATAGGTAACATGTGTTATAGTATACACTACAGTATCACACAACAGTTTTATTTATTTTATTTTTTTAATTTGGGTACAATATCATAACATAATGCATGCTAACAAATTACAATATCGGGTTTTTTTCCGCGTACGGTCAAGGAGCTTAATTCATTTGCCACCAAGGAACCATTTCACATTAAAAGTCGTAGTGACATCGCATTACTTAATTAACAAGGAAAATCGTAATTTAGTTTAGTTTAGTTTTAGTAATTAATACATCACAGCAATAATTGCAACAATAATTTTACAGTACTTTTCTGTAGGATGTGTTGAAGATGAGCCATATAAGTTATTTGTTGTTATTTTTACTCTCCAAGATCACCGCTCAACTATGTGCATGGATGTGAAAGCAAATCGAATATTTTTGAAAAAAATAAAATTCATAATACGGAAAGATAAATAAAAGCTTTTAAAAGAATAAAATAAAGCAAGTACTGAATAAAATTCTTAACAATGCCACGACCTCGCTATTAATAACAAAGCTCACAACAGCTAATCTTATCTCACAAGTTAAGAGATTAATCTTGAAGACTGCAGATAGTCAAGAAAAGTGCAACATTAGCGCACACTGCACATTAAGACCGCCGTAACAATAATTCAAGGCGGGCCTTCCATTAATTATCGCAGGAAGTCGTTATCCCGCGGATGACAACAGCGTGTTAAACTCTAAAATTGTACTAGCTAATTACATTTGTTGGCTTAAGTGCACTGTTAACGTGAAGTTTGTTTTTGATAACGTTTGCTGCCTTATGTTATTATAGGTTTTGAAATTTTTAAAATAAACTTCAACTTAGGTGGGACAAAACCAGGGAGATTGGAGATGCGTTACCAACCTGGAGAGTAGTAGTGGAAACACAACAGCGCAGTAACTTTTCTAGCACGCTTAGCAAATTGATGGTTATCCTTAGCCGAAAGACGTCCAGTGTACAAAACAACACAATGAAATATGGACCGCTAACTGTACTTTTCAAATAACAATGTTGTGAAGAAGCTTAACTAAAAAGGACGTAAGTACATAGCTATTCTATGTACAGTCTACTGGATCTGGAAACTAAAATCCAATTAGAATTCGTTTGAATCTGCATATAGATACACGACTCTATACTTGGATAGTTTGTTAAAGCACACACGGCGGTGCATTTAGTTTGCTAGTCTTCCTGGTTTCATTAGCATCGCTAGTCAAAAACTTTAGCAGTGAGTGAGGATTACGCAGGGCAAATATACCTATATTTATATTCTACATTATTCTATCAATAAGAAACTCACGTATACTCTTTGTTATGTAATTAAGTAAAGTAAACACTATTATGGTTACTTGAATTAACAAACTTGATTTCTCATATTTATTTTTTAAATTCTGATTAACCCTGTATCACCTACGTGAGGTCTCTCAGTCCTTAGCAGATTTAAAAATGATAATAATTCGATGCAATTGCGGCGCACAAACTTCTAGTGACATTGTACCTTTTCCTGGGGGATATAAATTTAAATACTAAAAACTTAAAAAAAAATCCATTTCACCTATTACTTCGCTTCCGTTTGGCAAAAAGACGATTGCGAAAGCGACAGTTTTAGTTGGACTGGTCTAAAGCCGATTAAGAACTGAATCTGACACGCTAGCGCAATATAGCGACATAAAGTTGTAAAGGAATTCAGTAAACAAGTTCTTAGGTCAATCCTAAGTGAGCTAGTGGAGTAAGTTTAGATTAACTGAAACATTTACCAAGATTTATTATATTTTTGTGTGGCTCTACGAGTATCAAGTAAAAGACTTGGACGGAGGCGTTTCAATCATGCCATGACTACAGCTTTTAATCTTTGAAAAAAAAATATTCATCGTCATTTATAATTACTTCTTAATTCTGCTGTCTTCAAATTATCGAATTTTTTTGGTAATACAGCTTAATTAAATATGGCTTCGAGTAATTTTTACTAAAAAATATGTTCAAAGTTTATGTTTATTGTATTAGACAAACAACCGGTTTATAGGCGGATCAACAAGATATACCGTTAATTGGTTTGTGCTTTACATTTCATAAAAAAACCCTTAGTCCCGTCGTTATTGCAAAAGGCACGTAAAATGTAACGGCTAATTTAACATAGGCACGCGCTATAACAGGTAGGTAGGTAGCTTCGGAAACGTACAGCCATTATTTTTTTATGCTTCAGTATATTTATTTCAGAATGAAGATTAACATCTCTTACAAAAATATCAAAATCATTATAATACCTAAAATTCCAAATTCACTAAATGATATAACGTCTTAAGCTAAATGATTTAATCCGTTCATCTTCACTTACCATGGAAACTTTTCGTAAAACCGAATATGCCAAAAAGCCACTTAGAAACTACTTTTAACGCACTTTCATTGTGAGATCTAAATGTTTTTTTTTGTTTTAATAATAATAGATTACCATTATAATTACATAGGCGCAGTTTGTAACTTAAGCGCTTATTCTTTGGTCTTGTTTTCTGGATGATATAATACGATGACTTCTCTAGCGTAATGAACAGATCCGTAGACTCTTTTTGTGAGTTTCCCTAAATAATCTTTTATTATTTTTATTTTCCTGTTTAAACTAATTTTCCCATACACATAAAAATGTATCAAAAGAAATGCCTATCAAATTCAAATATTAAACTATTTGGTATAAGCAGATTAAAGAATGGTTATTTTCAAAGAAAGAAAATGTTTTATATACAAAGAAACGCATAAACTAATACTGTATGCATTACGGTATTATACAACGGGAGGTAAGTACAGCTTTTTCCCCAAATGCAAACCTTACTCGACAGTATTTTCCACGCGTTATGAAAATTTATGATCGCATAGTTCCTACTTGGGTAACACCGGGATATAATATTATTTTTGAAATTAGGAGAGTTATGATGTGACATGACTGTATAATATACACATATTATGTATCTCGTTTTTACTAGTGGTTCTGATTAATATTGTAGCTATTCAGAAACTGTTTACTAATTTACTAGCCTGTTGCCCGCGACTCCGTTTGCGAAGAAATCGTTTATCCTGCGGGAAATATCCAATTTTCTGGGATAATAACTATCCAAAAATACTATCATGACTCTACCGAATCTATCTGTATCTGTATACCGAATTTTACCTAAATCGGTTCCGCGATTTAGACGTGATGAGGTAACAAACAAACAAACTTTTTTTTTTAAATATTAGTGAGATAAATGCGAATGTTTGTTAGTGAGTAATAAAATTCGGTGTCTCTAGGTAGATGTCGGGTACCCATATTTAGTTAAGTTTATTTTTAATTCTAATATTTTACACGAGATCAGAATGAAGAATGTTTAATCCAGAGACATGAAATTTGCACAAGTGTTCTTTATACAACCTAAATGAATATTATAGCGGTGTAATTTTTACAATTTTTATGGAACTTGAATGTTATCCCGAAATTTCTATTTAAATATTTGTTATAATTGCTTACGCAACCAAAGCCACGAGAAGTTAGTGTTTTATAAATAACGATTGCTTATTTACTTTTTAAGACAGTTCGAATTAATTACATACCTACTTTAAAAAATAAAAAAAAAATCATTTATTATCAGGCGTTTAACGCCCATAGATGTCAAAAGATGATTACAAACTTTGTTAGTAACAAAACTTAACAGCACTCACTTAGTAACTTTAAGTTATGCTTCAAAGACATTCAAAGTTGATACACACATGTGTAACAGCAGCATTATATATGAATATAATATTATGTCTGTAGACAGATGCTCGTTTGATTATAAACTTCATCTGAATTTTTATTTAATCTGCCAACATAGGTAATGACTAATGAATGGCTAGCTGCTCATGCGTAGTATATACATAATAAACCTAAGTTATGCGCATACATAATGATGTGTATATTGATTTCAGTCCCAAAAATTGCTGTATTTTTGTATTCAATTGTTTCCCAGAAATCTTTTGATTTGTAAATATCTATGTTTGGATTTGGTTTACTTTTTCCAGGTCCTTTGTTTTTATTTCCATTCTGTGTTCCCTTTAATAGTCCAATGTTTGATTTCTTTATTCAATGCAAAGTAAACGAAAGATTCTGTAAGTTAAATTAAAACAATCGTATTTCTCTTTTCAGCAGTGCCGGATTTATATTTTTTATGAGTGTAGGCCACTTTATATTTCCGCCACCCCATGTACTTGTTGGACTTTATCCTCTGAAATCGAGTGAGCGTCCTCTGAAATTTGCCGCCCTAGGACGCTGCCGCCCCTAGGCCGCGGCCTATATGGCCTATTGACGAATCCAGGACTGCTTTTCAGGAATGTATTTGTTCACACTTTTTGATCACACTTTATAAACATTCTACCAAATTATTGTACGTTAACTGATTAGCAAGAATAACATAGTGAAACCTTGCAAATTTGGAATTTCTGAGCCCTTTCGAGAGGAGGCCTTACGCTCATATATAATGCACATGAGATCACAATCTTAAGATTAAAATTTTTAACTACTTCTTTCAGTCACATTATAGTATTAAGACGAGGATAGAAGGTGACGTTGAATGCGATCGCGAACGTTAGCGCGTTAGACAATACGTGAACACGCGTCAAAGAGTACCGGTTCACTTTTGATCACTGTCAGAGTAACACTTGACACTTATAAATGGCGCTGCGTAGTGGCTTTAAAGAGACAAGGTACAAAATTGTGCAACTACTTTTAATGGCCACTCCTTAAAAATATAAAACACATATGTTCGCAACTTTTTATTGTATGAAAATAAACAACAAACAAATTTCATAAAAATGATCAGTATTATGTATGTTACACAGGCGAACCCCTTGGATTGGAGCGCTCTGTAGCAATTTAACTTTTTTTAAGATATAGCAACTGGCAACTTATAATGGTTGCTAATTAATTTGTATTATAAAAAAGCATCTTACCTTTGCTTATTCCCATTTGGTACTACAAGTATTCGTGAAAGCGTCAAAGCGTCATCCTTTGCTTTTGCTTTGATGTCGATAACCAGAACGTTATCCGGTTTCCGCGACAGATAACAGGAGCTATCCTTACACCAAACAACAGTTTAGTTAGAGGCTGCACAGGCGGGCGGCGACAGAACAGTCGTTGGGTTGCATTGTCGTTGCAACAGATTAGAAAACACAATTGCAAAGTGGAATTTGCAATGTTCGATTTCTAAACCAAATCCCGCCCATTTTGAGGAACTATTCATCATCATTTGTGACATTTTACACAGTTATTCAATTCGCGCTACAAGTAAAATATTTCAGCAAGGAGAATAAAACCTATTTTAAACACTGCACCAAAACACGGAAACCCTGGGACGAGGATACGGCGATGTTTTCCTGTTACCCAACTTAAAGAAATTTCATACACTCGGGGGTGGGCTTTGTTCTTAAAACTTGATTAACAAAAAGAGGCGATGTTAATACAACACGTACTACACTTTCCGAATGCTTTCCAAAAGGAGGCTACTTCGCGCTGTGAGATCATACGATTACCTAATTTAGACGTGCCTGTGGATATCCCACTGAATATTATAAATGCAAAAGTTTGTAAGTACTGATTGTTTGTAACTTCATCACGTCTAAACCATCAAACCAAATTAGATGAAATTCGGTACATAAATATTATGAGTCCCGGAAAAGAACATAGGATAGTTTTTATGGCGATAAATGAAATCTTCGTGAGCTAGATAGCGGGCAAAAAAATCCAAAAGAACCAAAATGGTACTTTTACCAGCATCCCTTGCCTGTAAGATGTTATCGACTACGTCGAGTAACGCAGTAGCAGTCGATCGACCCTTACGAAAACCCGACTGTAGTTCAGGCAAGATGCTGTTTTTCTCCAGGTATTCCGACAGCTGATCACAAATCACCCTTTCTATTATCTTCGATGTGCAAGGGAGAATACTGACAGGACGGAGGTCGGATAGGTCGGCCGGGTTCGGTTTCTTAGGTATTGGGGTAACGCGAGCGTTTTTCCAATCTTCCGGAAATGTCATAGTCGTAATACTTTTGTTGATAATGTATGTCAGAATGTCAGCAGTCTTTGAGAGTGTCAAATGAAGCATGTCAATAGAAAGCGAGTCCAGCCCCTTTGCTGTAGATTTTATCATTGTAATAATTTTAGCGACATTCGTCGAAGTTGTTGTTGTTAGTTTAAAAGTCGAGTCTCCGTATCTGTGAAATTCGAAAAAAGTCAAGTCTGACATAGCCACTCCTGCCTGCCCTGGGACGTCAAGAAAATGGCTATTCATTAAGTCAGGGTCATTAAAATGCATAGGTAGGTCGTTTTGTAGCTGTGGCTCAGGAAGAACTGTGCGTTTCAAATTTTTCCAGAGAGTCTTACTGTCAGTTGTATCATTGATATGTTGCTCGAAGAAGGCACGCTTCTCGTTGTGTATTGCTGCAATGACGAGGTGCTTCAGATCCAGGTAGTACTGCTTATGCGAGTCCAATTTAGTTCGCTTAAATCTTGAGTGTGCTGCGTTTCGTAAACTCATCATAAGCCTCACATTACTGGTGAGCCATGGTTTCGGTGCCCCCTTCATCACAACCGTCTTCTCCGGTGCATGTCTGTCAAAAAGTCCCAGTAGAAGGTCATTAAAATGTCTTACCATTTCATTAACGTCTTCAAGGCGATAAATCTGGCTCCAGTCCATTGCGTCAAGGTCACGGTAGAATTCAGCAAAGTTTATGTCTTTTAGGGGTCTATAAGTAATCATGGTTGGTGTCTGTTTTCGCTTTTTAATGCATAACTCGGCCGTAATGAATGCATGCGCTCCGAGTTCCGGGACATGCCTTACATCCACATTCTCCACGCGAGCGTCAGTACATATAAGGTCTATGGTCGTTTCACTATGGCTAGTAAAGTGTGTCGGTTCATTTACGTACTGTGTCAAGTTAAGTGTAGTTAGTAATTGCATCAATTGCTTAAATTTACTGTCATTTTGATCGGAATAATTTATGTTAAAGTCCCCAAGTAAGATTAAACGGTCATAGTTGGTAAACGATGTAACTGAGTCAGTAATAGCGTCAAAAAAAAGTGTCAACACTTAGCCAAGGAGGTTAATTGCTTACTGTTAATTGTAAGCTTAAGCCACATTTGCTCGACCATCACGGCCGGAGGATGCGGCAATGTACGCGCGTTCATGCCTCGGCGCAAGTAAAACCCCACCCCGCCTCCTCTAGCCCGGATATCGGGTGACCGCGGCACGTGTCGTAGTCGATAACCGTGCACGGTGGGTGCACGACCCTCCTGCCCAGAGCGAAGCCAGGTCTCATTTATACAAACCACGTCTGCGTCAGTGTCAGTTATAGTTTCAGTCAACTCGTCGTGCCCCGTACTGAGGGATCCAGCATTAAACAACGCAACTTTAAAGTTTTTAGAATGGAACATAACAGTAATAATAAATTACGGAACAAAAACAAAAAGCGGGTAGCTGTATACTCGTAAGTAGCGTGCAACTCAGAAGAAATATATTAAATATAAGGTAAGCATAAATAATTGTCTGAGTGAAAGGTTTATAAATGTGAATACAAGTAAATAGAATATTGATCAATATTATATCGTTCCAGAGTGATCCACCAAACAGTGCACGGATGAGTGAAAAATTCATACCCGCAATGACACAAAAGAAATAGTAAATTACAGGTAGAAAAGTCACCACACCGAAGTAAAACCTATTTAAAAGAAAAAGAAACAAGAAAACCAAACAAACCAGAAACATGAAATAAATGACACTACAAAGAATTCGAGTAAAAATATATAAAACAAAACATAAACAACTAAGCTTCATTAGAGCCGCCACGCTCGGACCTAAAAATATCGAGGTCGAGTGGGCGACGCACGCGGTGGCACGGCTGCCCATCCTTCTGCCGGGCAAAAATCTTTCCATCACGGGTCCATACGTAGCGCCAGGAGGCGGCGCGCGCCGCGTCCCGAGCCCGCTGGAACAGCTGACGGTTGGTGGCCGTGAGCCGCTCGTTCACGTAGAAGGGCTAGGGGAAATTAGAACGAAGACTGATTTTCTATTTTTACAACAGCATCATTTATTCATTTAGTATGTGTTTACCAACTCTAAGAAGTACTTCATTTTTTTTTTCAGCGAAAAACACTTAACTGGTATTTGGACCGTAACCGCCCACTATAAATGCCCGTATATATTCCATTAGCTAGTTAGCTTTCCTCGGGCTTGCGAGCCAAATGCCGGGCGATAATCCACTTACTGGCTACACGTAAGAGCGAGACGAATGCAGTTTTCGTCGCCAAATGTTAATAGTTTTTTTGTAATTTAAGTTTATATCAATTAACAATCAATTAAATTGGAAAACTTTTGTGGCAGCATTATAAATTCGTTCGTATTACTAAAGGAGTGAGATAATGAGTATATTTCATTATAGCTATGAGTACAGCAATGCTCATTTTTGTGTTATCAATATAATCCATACTAATATTATAAATGCGAAAGTGTGTTCGTGCGTTTGTGTGTTCCACGCCATAACAGAGCGACGGAAAGACGTGATTTTTGGCATAGAGATAGTTTATGGGCCCGAGAGTGACATAGGCTACTTTTTATCCTCGCGCGATAACCAAATAGGTACCTACCACGCGAGCGGAGCCGCGGGCAAAAGCTAGGTAATAAAGAAATAAATATAATGGGATACTTGACACCAACTGACCTAGCCCCAAAATAAGCAAAGCTTTTACTATGGATACTAGGCCGCGGATAAATATACTTATACATATAGATAAATACATACCTAAATACAGTATTAAACATCCCAGACCAGAGAGCAAAGATTCGTTTTATTTATAAAAATATCTGCCCCGGCCGGAAATCGAACGCAGGACCTCAAGCTTCATAGCCGGGTTCTCTAACCACTTGACCATCCGGTCAAATATATCTATCTTATGAAGATTATTCGACTTTTTTAATCATTTAATCATACAATCATTGCTGTCATGGGTACATAGGATCGTAAACTAAAATAAAATATTTCCTAAACATGAAACCCTGTACTGGGGCACTGCAACATTTAAAGCTATTTTCATAATTAAAGAATAATTCGATAATTTATAAATATGTAATATAACTAGTTTACATATTCTGGAAAAAGCATTGAGTATTTTTGTCTGTTCATCTCCACACTAGTCACCGTTTAGACTGGTAAACAGCAAAGAGAAACTTTTCGCATCTTTTCAATTACCTACGTGCTCTTTATGTTTGAGAGCTTTTAACTTTCAGAATATGTTCGCACACCAAAGTTTTGCTGCACTGTCTATAAGTATGTTGACTATGATGAGTAATATTCTGATGAAAATTTTACTTAAAAGAAAGTTATTTAGGCTCGGAATTGAAATTTAATTAACACTAAATTTTCTGCCAAGTTCGCCTGTCAAGAATTCGTTTATTGCTATCCCACGGGAAATATGTAATATCCTATGTCCTTCCCAGTGCTTCAAACTATCTCCATATCAAGTTTCATCTAAGTCAGATCAGCAGTTCAAGCGTGAACAGATAACACACAGAAATCCAGAGTTACTTTTGCATTTATAATATTAGTAGAAGACATGACTATGTAAAATATATCTTATAATCGCATTTAAAATGTCTGAGTGTCACAAAAGTTTTCTATTTTAAAATGATCGCAGTTGACTGACGATTTTAGTCTTATTTAACTTTGTCCTTATTCTATTTAAATAAATGATAATAAATGAATATTGCTTGCCTATTAATAAAGTTAATTAATGTTACAAAAATAAAACAATAAATGATTTTCTTACGATATTTACTGTTATATTTACAATAAGTACTTTTGAAGTCAGCTATTTAAGATAATATTAAGTTTACAAGTTCTCAAGATCTTTCAATGTAAGTGAAAGTATGGTTCAATTAAATCGACTTATGATTTTTATTATTTCCCATATTGTCACGAACAAAAGTACTTATCAGTATTTAGGGCATGTTAGAGACCAACATCCTTACTCAAGAGAAATCACACAAAGAGACACTTTAACTAGTGCAAACAAGAAAACCGCATCTGAAATTCAAATGCAGTATCTACGATCCGAGCAACTTTGATGTGGGACGATTAACAAAGTGGGTACCGGGAACCCTGTTGATTAGATCATGTTTGACATGCACAAGTATTGTAGACAGGATGTCCCACGGCTGTGTCACACGGAGGGAAAGTATCTTAAATACAGTAGATGTAATATTTTACAAAGAAAATTTAATTTAGATTTTTCGATGATTTGTCTGAACTGTGAATCGAACCCGCTAAATGGTACAAAAAACACCTATAATTTTACGATACTATTAAGAGGCTCAATCAGAATAGTAATATGCATTATTTTTTTTTAGAAAACGTACTGTCTTACATAAAAGTAAGACCACGAAATTTCACATTCATTATCTCAGTAAAGTTAACACGGGAGTTTTTTACCATTTGGTATCCACAAGAAGGGGTAATTCGAAAATCTTTGAATGCATTTAATTGGTTGCAAGATCAAAATGAAGTCTTCTTCCAGCAAAATTTTCTATCTGCCATACTATTTAAGATACTTTCACCCAAAGTGTAGTCGTAGGACACCCTATATACCTAAGTATTATTGAAATCGTTTCGTGGAACGACAGTTGATAAAATACGCAGTTTTTCTTATCTTTTCACAAATGTGGTTTGCTTATTATTTTTAGCAATAGTAATAGAAAAAGAAAAGGAAAATGATACAATATTTTACTATGTATAATATAATTTGTTTTGTCATATTGCCTATTGCTACCTCAAGAACTCTCCACCCCACAATCATTTCTTTCATCCCAATCCTCCCGCTTGACAAAAATTGTGTGCCTGCTATCACGAAACTTAGTGCGAACGAGGCGCGTACGGTGATAAGTGATGAACCCCAGTAATACAGTTATAAGCAATTAAGCGAAAGTCGCCATTCTGAGACGTTATTATAATGCTTTGTATAATACTAGCTTTAACCTGCGCCTTCGCCCGCATTAGAATTTTCCGTCTTAACTGACCTGGTTGTTTACCATGCCTATGCCCGTGCGAATTAGAAACTTACAACGACAACTGTTTACTTACACGAATCATGTTACCATGGCAATGCAATAAATAAATGTCTAGAACTCTAGACAGACCTACTAACTAATTAACTCAACGTAACTTGGCCTGAAAAGGTTACGGTAACAATTTGAAAGGACAACGTTCGCTTGCACAATGCCATCTATTGATTGCAAACAAAGTTAACATGTCATCTTGAGAGCCGAGGCACGGTACGTCACTATTATTGGACCTCTATTTTTGTTTAAACTCAAAATATTATCCCACGGGAACACATTACGGGGATATTAAGTATTCCATGTCTCAATTCAGATTTTTGTTTATCTGTATGCCAAGTTTTATGTGAATCCGTTCAGCCGTTATTGCGTGATTTCTGGCACACACACAACAAACACAACAAACATCCAAACATACAAACATCCAAACATCGTCACAAACTTTTTAAAAAGGCTAAAGTACACCCTGTGTGGAAAAGCTGTAGGCAATTTAGGTGTTCCGTGCCAGGAAGCACACTTTAAAGAGAAAATCAGTATTTTGGCGTTGTGGTGTAGCTTAGCCACGCTTCTAGTTATGTGTGACATTTCTGTTCCTCTTGTTCTCAGTTTTATGAAGATACGAGATCTAATCATGTGTAAAACGAGTTAAAAACTACCAATGCCAAATAAAGTGTTGGTCTAAAATAGACCAGAGTCCATCATCTTAAAGGAAAACCACATTTAAATACATATTGAACAACAAGGGACACCAACTTAAAAATATGTCTTGCTCGAAATAAGCGGTCGCAAAACTCGCTGCATTTGAAATTCAAATTTGCGGTTATCCCGTTTGTTTTGCGGCGTGCGAGCGACACTCCGTGTTGCCGCGTGCTCCCTGTTCCCGATATGTTTGCGACATTAAAAATATCTGATATTCTGATAATAATGCTGGCGCTGGAATTCGATTTAGAAGGAATTCTTGTTAGAGTTGGTTGTTGGAGATACTCGTTGTTTGTGATCGGGTGGTTATTTAGATTGCAATATCTAATAGAAGTTTAGTTTTTGCTTAGCATGTTTATGCTCTTAATTTAGAATTAACGTAGCAGATTACGGCGTTGCCCGTAGTAAGTACTAAAAATAGGTATTTGTTAAAAAAAATACGCAAGCTATTTTTGGTACCTAATTGTACTTTTTGTGAACTGTGTGTGCATTATTCATGGTATTATTTATTTATCTACGAATATTTACAGCATCACAGTAGTATCCATAGGTACGCAGTAAATTAAAAATATAATCACTAATTAAAAATATCAAACAATCATTATATATGCACGCGTTTAGGCCTAGTAATTGTATGTGTAAAATTTATATAGGCCGTTAAGTTTTCTTAAGCTTCCCAATTTTCTCCACATTTTTCTTTTTTTTCTGTAAGGACCTCTTAGAAAATTAGAAAACTTTAAAGGAAGACTGATGAAATCGGTAAAGTTTAAGTTACTTTAAACTTATGGCGTGAACTAGAAAAATAGGGATTTATATTAAAGTTTCATGTCCAAAATAGGGATTCATCTGTATACTATTATATATTACTTAAGATATAGAAGAAGAAAATGTAAAATTAAATAAGGATTTTCACTTTTGCTTCCCTAAAGCGACGGAACACCACAAATAGGAGTTCAGGAACATTTGCTGATGCTTGGCGAACACTTGGAGTCATAAAGTGCAAAAATTGTCACCCCTGTTAGACTTGAGCCTGTATACGTTACATTATCATCCAACCTACCACGGCTACCAAATTTCAAGACAATCTATGTAACTACTGGAATTAGGCTGAATTTGACTGTTAAGATTTGATCGGTACTAACACGGCTGAATAAAATGTATTGAATACAAAATATTTCAAGTACTTTTTCATTGACCCAGTTTTAATATTCATGAAAATTTTCACCCCGATTTCATTATGCACTTCAGTTAAAAATTCCGATTAACAAATTAACTTTTACATGTTATTAATAACGCAAAGTGGGGTGAATTTTAATTTGATGATCAATATTTATAAGCTGCACATTGCCCACGTTCAATATGAAATAAGGGAAAAAAGTTATAATTATGTAACAGCATTTAAATTTAAATTAAATTTAAATGTAAAAAGTCGTATCAGCTTGATGGTTAACTCGTACCAAAGGCCTCTCAAACAGAGCATAATGTATTCAACCTGGGTTCGCATCCTCTGAATTTTTCGGACTGTTGTGTATTGCGTGTAAGTGTAAATGACAGCCGATAGATACTTTGATCAAGTATTACTTGTCAATTTACTTTGCTGTAAATTGCTGGCAATTATAATTTTGTCAGAAAATTAACAGTCTAAATTTTAGTTTATTATTTAAATTAATTTCATGCTTACCTACGTTACTTAATCCTCCCTTAAAAAGTCTGGCTGGCCGGTATCACACTGTATATAGGCCGATGTGTGAATTGCATCTAAAAAAAATAAACAAAACTAGTAAAGACCGAGAAGATAAAGTACAAGTTCAATCTCCAATTTGACTTTCGGCAATTCTATAATTGAAATCAAAATTTGGTCATGGCAGCGACAATGTCTAATCCGGCTTTGTATGATGACAAGATGAAAGCTTCATAGTAAAAAACAAAACAGAATAGGTAGTAATTTCTTTGTAATTTTACTTTACGATTTAAGCCGAATAATTCGTTAAGTCAGGCGTTACTTTGTGGAGGTCTATATCAATGAACTAAAATAATAACTTTTCTCAGCCGCGACCTTACGAATTATGATAGCTACTCTACGTTTTTGCAAGATATGCGTGTTCATGCAGTTCCTTTTCCTCCACACTGTAAAACACACACAAATCACACATACCCATCTATCACCACCACAACACTACCTGTGTAATAGCGGTGGTGATAGATGCCACACTACACATGTAGTGTGGAGGTCGAGAAACTGTATGAACACGCATATCTTGCATAAACGTAGGTATCATAAGGTCGCGGGTGAGCAAAGTTAATAATCGCAGTATAACGATGGGTATTATTTCGAACAGTATTCTCGATCAAAAAGTTATACAGTTCAAATTGGGTTTTGATATTTATACCTAATTGAAAAAAAAAGCAATGTAAATACTGTCTTAAAAAAACTTTAACACGACACAATCAACTGGGAAAATGAGACAACTTTGAAGTTCCTGTCGAAAGTTCAAAGTGGTTCTCTTCTTTGATGTTCTTAAGATAAAATTTCATATGCAAAATAAAATTAGAGGGCGGGAGACGAGCGTAGAGAGTATATTCAAGTGTAGGTACGCTAAGCAAGCGTAGCGTGTCATGTGTAATAAGCATGCAAAAAGGAGACGCTTGTTTGAGAACGCTTTACTGCAAGAACTCACGGAGAATTCATTTTAGTTACAGAGCTGTCAGTACAATAGTTTATTACCAACGCTTCTTTGTAGACAAGGTTACGGAGAAAATAGACGTTAGAAGTAGAAATAAATTTAATTGTTCTACACGTATAGCTTTATTTACACTAATAATTGTATAACTTCAGGAAGTTGTTTACGAAAATCATATTACCTCTTTAAAAAGTGCAGAGACTTAAATCTTGCAAGCAAAAATTATACCTGTATTTCAAAAATCTTATTATTAGCAATTCAAAAGAAAAACTGGCCAAGAGCGTTTCGGACACGCTCAAGATAGGGTTCCGTAGCCCTTGCGATAAAATGGAGTAATATTTTTTATTTGCTCTTTAAAGTTAAATATTTTGCAAACAGATAACTGAATCGAAAAATCGTCTTCCCAACCTCACAATGGCTTGAAACCTTAGACCTATTCAACGATGCCCCACACTACAGGGTTAGACGAGAAAAAAAACACCCACATTTTACGTCTATGGGAGGTTTCACCATAATTTATTTATTTTCAATAATGTTTGTTACCATATTGTCGGCACAGTTGCTACATATCCGTACAAAGCCGCGGTCGGACATACAAACGGACATGGCGAAAATATAAGGGTTCAGTTTTTGCCGTTTTGGCTACGGAGCCCTAAAAAAATGGGAATATAAAATAGATAGATAAAAACGTTTATTTGGTCCTACATAATTATCAGTAAAATGTATGAATAATTAAAAATGTAGGTCATGGCATGTGCCCTGTTTTTTGTTAAGTTAAACATAATTTCATGAACTACTTACTTATATTCCAGGATAAAAAACAGAAACCTGTTAGGTTGTGATCCAATGTTAGACATTCAAAATGTCAGTACAATGTTCATGTATTCGGTTTTTATTTTATCAATCAGAATTTCAAATAAAGTGATAACATTACGACACGTTCCATAAGATATTTCGTGCTAGTTTTGCTTGAACTAAGAGACATACTCGTACGTTATAAATACAATTTTCTGTACAATGACGACCAATCATAACATTAACATACATAGAGGACCAGAAAAGTACATTGAAAAAAAAAGTGTTAAGGAAAACCAACAAACAAAATAAAATGATCGATGAATGACTTTTACTCGTACATTTTTTGGTTTGAAATTACGATTTCATATTTACTCTTTGTATTATTTTGTAACGATATCAAAAA
Source organism: Choristoneura rosaceana (assembly GCA_037349165.1). Lineage (NCBI taxonomy): Eukaryota > Metazoa > Arthropoda > Insecta > Lepidoptera > Tortricidae > Choristoneura > Choristoneura rosaceana. Next base: position 11,879,422 of record JAZBNJ010000019.1, read on the forward strand.
AATGAGTTGCTAAAAATGGTAGGGCTTTATTATTTCCGGAGCATAATTTAAAAGGAATTTCATGCGGTACTTTTTCCTGAGCTGATGTGTATTGTTAAACATAATTTTCATGAATGAGCAACTCCGTAACAAACTGCTCTCCATTTGCATGGCCCCTGCATTTTTCCAAGTATCCCGTAAACATGATTATTTTATGATTTTCATTGTGCCTTTTATGACGAGGTTTTAGGCTTTGATTTTCTTTTTTATTCTTACTCTTCATTGTTGACACGTTTGATATTAAATGCAACGAGTGAAAAACTCTCAAATAAAACTTAAAGATTGCCAATTAAATAGTTGTAAGATTCTTTTCAGCCAGTCTTTAACTACCATTTAGTGATCCAAGTTATTGATCTCCACCCAGAACTGTATTTATTTAAAGCTCATTTTTGCGAGCAGTTACTTGTGAAACAAGCGTGCGAGTGCGAATTTTTGAGCTAATTTCGGTTTTGTGCTTAAAAAAATTGAAATTAATATCACATAAATTTAAGTTATATACTCGTGGAACGGAGCGGTATAACCAAGAAAAACTCGGAGAGCTTTTTCATACAAAGGTGAATCATAAAAACTTTTATATCTCTCTGATATGGAGGACCTTTTTCCTCAATTGAAGGGGGACATCAAAACAGATCATTAGGGTCATTAAGGTCCTCCAGGGCAATCACAATGGAAGCGGAACGGCCACTTCAGAGGGAACTAGTAAATGATTGATCGTATACAATTACACGAATTCGGTTTCTTTCGTAAAGGACAACTCACATTTCCTTGGTGTTTTTAGATACTATATATAGCTAAATAAATAAATAAAAAATATATCATGGGAAAATTAACACTAATTGATTTATTCTCAAACTAAGCAAAGCTTGTACTGTCTATCGGATAAACAGAAAATAAAGAAATAAATTTATGCATAAAATATTAAACTTCTATGACCCGAGAGTAAACTTTTTATTATTTATACAAATACCTATCCCGACTAGGATCGAACCCAGGATCTCAAGCTTCACTGTAGGTTTTTTAACCACTTGGATATTTGTGTGTCGAATTAAGATAATATGAATTATTCATATATGTATTATTCATATTCGTACATGAATTATTCATCATCATCATCATCATGTCAGCCGAAAGACGTCCACTGCTGGACATAGGCCTCCCCCAAGGCTCTCCACTCAGACCGGTCTTGTGCTTTTCGCATCCACCGCGATCCCGCGATCTTAGCCAGGTCGTCGCTCCATCTTGTTGGAGGCCTACCGACAGGTTGTCTCCCGGTCCGCGGACGCCATTCGAGAACCTTCTGACCCCATCGGCCATCAGTCCTGCGAGCAATGTGCCCCGCCCACTGCCACTTCAGTTTCGCAATTCTTCGGGCTATGTCAGTAACCTTAGTTCTACTGCGGATATCATCATTTCTGATTCTATCCCGCAGAGAAACCCCGAGCATAGCCCTCTCCATAGCCCTTTGAGTGACTTTGAGCTTCCTTATGAGGCCCATCGTTAGCGCCCACGTCTCGGATCCGTATGTCATCATTATGAATTATTATTAGCAGTCAATTAATTTTTGACTCACAGTATACTTAAACTTTAACGCGATTCGTATCCTATAGGTCCATTGAAATAACGGAACCGCAAAATAATACAAAAGGATCGATCGGATCGGATCGGATTTGGAGTGTCAGGCAATCACAATAATTACACGTAAAACACATTTAATTACTTAAAATCGCTAGCTTGAATACTTTATCCGCCCAAGTCAATTTTACTTTTAGCATTTTTACAATAATGTAAGACCACTTCTTCCATATTCAATCAGTTACCTGCAAAATGTTGTTGGCTCGGACCGGCTTCATCTCTAAACGTCATTTGTAAACGTTGCAATTCAATCCACTTAGAGTCCGTTGTTCGTTCATAAAAACCCCGTCCATTGTGAATAGGAACCACAGAACTGTAAGAGAAGACAATACACAACCTTGCTTCGATAGGGTGCAAAGAGAAGATTTTCTAGAAATTACTACAGAGAAAATAATATCGGCTTTGTTTAGCAAACATCTTTGTAAAATATCGGCTTATTTGGCAATTGGGTAAAGAGGAATAAGAATGTTTCTGAAGTTTGTGTAATATTGTGAGCCTTCCTAATAAATATTCGACAGTATCTGTTACTAAGGCTGTAAGCATTGACCTAATGGACCCGCACGTTCATGTCAACAATATGTTCAAATACCGAACTGTCACAAGACGTCAACGCTATATAGATTATACACCGCAGACGTGACACAGCTATTTTACCTACAAAACGTAATCATTTTGCATCTCGCAAAATAGATATTTTCGAAAAAAAAAAACGGAAACTTTTAACTGCATTTTTTTAATCAATTGAAAGAAATTATCTTAATAAGTAGGCAGATAGTGAATGAGGTTTTGAAAAAAAGCTGAAGCACTAGAAATGTGATTGAAACCTTTAGAATGAAACTGACACAATTCAAAATGTTCTCATTTTAAAACTCAATCATGTTTTGTTCATAGTACCTAAGTTCATTTTAGTAATAATGTGAACATTAGTGATTATAATAATATTTTTACTATGTAGGTGTATATAATATACAATAAAAAAACAACAAAAACCTATACTTACACATTTCCCTCTAACTATAAACTTACCTATGAAAACTGACACCTTCGCTGTCATTTTTTGCCGTGTTTTTACAGTAGCGAAAAACGCACGACGTCATCTCCTACAGGGATCAGGGAAAGGACTGGATGTAGTACTTTATACTTCAACCATACTTCAACTATTACTAAAATGCGTATCGCGTGACATATTGACGTTCATAAAAATTAGTACATGGAAAAAGAATGACAGGTATAAATAAAGCAATTAAACGAATTGTCATTCATGTTCAGTCACAATTTTTTACCTACAACCAATTCTGAATGGGAACGTCTGCACGTTTTAGTCTATGATTGTAAGATGGCGTAATGTCAACGACTTTATAACCTTCGATGCGTTACGTCTTATTTTAAAAAATGTTTTTATTGTGGTATTACAATATTATTAGTTGCTTAATCACTTGTACAAGATGTAATTTTACTTACTTGAGTAGTGAATTGTTACTTACGTGCAGGTTCACGCCTATATTCGGAGTCTCAATCAAAAACTAGTTCGTCCGCCGCTCATGAATGTCAAAGTCATACTAAAGTCCTTTGCACAGTGCAAGGTGCAAAGCAGTGGAACACAATGAGTGTTCGGATGGCGTAATCTAGTAAGTACATATACATCAATGGCTGTAAGTGTAAATAACAACCAGCAACTAAAACTACAAACCTTCAGAAAGACGGCTGTAATATGGCACTCCTTTTTATGTAGATATTTTTCAAAAAGCACCACTGTAACTTCACAATAATTGATGATCATACCACAACTCGCTGCTTTTATCGTGAAAAAAATATTATTTATATTATTGTAGAATAACTATCAAAAATAAAAGAGTTTTTTATTCAAAAAATATGGTTCTGTCCATCAAATGACAATTTTCTCAGTGTGTAGTGTGTTTTTGCTGAATAAATGATTAATAAATAACTAAATACGAGTTATGAACTAAAATCGCCCATGTCTATCCGAAATTCTTAATGTCCCGCTGACAGTTGTACTTTTTTTTGTAGTGACGTTTGACAAAAAAAAATTAAGCCACAATGAGAGACAGACAGTCAAAAAGGTTTGTCAACATAAGGTAGCGTTCAATGCAAAAGGGACTGTAGGCGTTTAAACTTTTGCGCTGATGTGATGATTAATGAATGTTGCTATAAAGTAGGTAACCTTATAAAAAGCAACGTAAAGAAAATTGATAGTACTATAACTTTGATACACAAATTTGAACCCTAAAAAGTTCCATAGCCATAATAATAGCCCTTATAAATTGTGTTCCCGAAAGTTCTCCAATTGAGACACGGATCAGCAAGTGCAGCGTAGGACGTCCACCAACGAGATGGACGGATGACCTGGTAAAAGCCGCAGGATCACCGGTGGATACAGGCCGCTTCCAACATACGCAATAACAACAACAATAACAACTGAAGGTTAATGGGGGGGGATGACCTATGTCATGATGTCCTATGATGACGATAAATTATGTAGCTTTCCCTTTGACTGTCCGTCCGCGGGTGAGCTTGTAGACTATTAATTGCACTTGTAGAAAGCTGTAATTTTGCATGATTATTAAATTAAGAAAGGTAAAATATAATCTTATAAGAAAAACTTTTTTTTCATTTATCCCATTTAATACAGGGTGGACTTGTGTGAACCGTTTTTGGACTTAGTGAGTTGTTAAAATATTTAATGAATAATAGCATAGTCAGTTTTATTTTCTATCCTTTCATGTAAGGTATTTTAAACTTTTTCGTATTAGTTTGATACGTACCTACATTGAAACCAGTGCATTGTCTGCTCTACCAAAACTACAACAGAATCCACGGTAGAATTCGCCGCTAAAGAAAATGAAAATTCACCCTGTCCAAGCGTCAAACCGATTTCCCTGTACACATGCATTCCGCTTGAACCGTATTTCTACGTGTTTAAGACCTTTTTACATTGACTTTTTGGTTGTTTTTGTTGAAGGTAGATCTGAATTTCAGATGTGCCTTTTCCAGGCTGTTTGGGTGAACGCCAATGTTGGTATTCTAGGTCATTCGCTGATTAGGTTAAAACCTGGAGCTTACGCGTTCTTATTTTTGTTTTACAGAAAGCATTATATTGAGTCAAGAACGCTTTATTATAGAGACCTAAGCTGTTTTGTTTTGCCGCTGTGTGTATTTTGTTGGAACTGACTACAAATTTTCAGGAACCGTCGATTATTCCCTTTCCTTTACCGATCGGAATTTTTCTTACGTTAATTAATTGCCACTAGAAAATAGATATTCTAAAATAAAATGGTGAAGCAAAGTAATTTATAAAATTTTACGGAGGTATGGCGTTCCACTCCAACTTCGTATACGTATTCGTGGACATTGGATAGTTGAGGTTTTAGTGAGGCAAGTCGCTGCACAGATAATAAAAATGCTGTGAATTAGGTACTAAAAAATCCTACAAGCAAAAATTTAAAACTATTTATTCAGGTAAGACCCTTGTTTTTTAATAATAACTTGTTTTTAAATAACCTCGAAATTCCTAGATACAGATTTGTAATAGGTGTTAAGAATTGCATGCAACTGTTTTACTACATTAAGTAACAATGAATATTTAATATTCATAGAAAGAAATAAAGCCTTTTTTTACTAACACGCTTTTATTAGCTTGGGTTGTATGTATGTAACGGAATCTTTGAGCATAATTTTGACCAATTTCCAGAAGTCTGATTAATTTGAAACTTTGCATACGTATCAAGGATCGATGACAATGCAATTTTTTTTTGTTTTTTTAATTTTTTTTAACACGCTTTTATTAGCTTTGGTTGTATGTATGTAACGGAATCTTTGAGCAACTAAAAAATGGAAAATAAATAATAGTTTAGTAAAACTAAAAAAACACGCTTTTATAGCTAACCGAACTAAAAAATAGAAAATAATTTTAATTTCGAAGAGTTTATATTACAGTAGTAGAAGATCGAATAATCAAAAAAGAATTCAATTCAGAGTTAAAAGCGTGGGGTGCTTGATAAAGTAAATGTAACAATCATTCTATTGGCAACTATCTATGAGAGGAGAGTTATGAAAAGTAGTAAAATGCACCCCACGCTTTTTACTCTGAATTGAATTCTTTTTTGATTGTTTGATCTTCTACTACTGTAATATAAACTCTTCGAAATTAAAATTATTTTCTATTTTTTAGTTCGGTTAGCTATAAAAGCGTGTTTTTTTAGTTTTTTTTAACTATTATTTATTTAATATTGAAACAGCTTTACTATAATAATTCCTGAAATACATGATTACATGATCAGTAAGAAAGACACAAGTTTGCATCTTGGAGTTCACTATTAATTTAGTTTCTGATTTAAATGTATATATCTAGTGCCATCCACGAAGTTGCGTGATTTTATCAAAATTAGCCATTAATGACACCGTAATAAGAACCACGGCACGCGTCATCGTGAATGAATCTACCTATACCTACCTGCAAGAATATATTATGCAGCTCAAAGTCATTGATTTGATACCTTAAAATGTGCTTATAATTTATAACGTCATGTTTTTAAAGTCCGTAAACAGTACCTGTCCGCAAAAAGTGAGTTTTTTTGTTGAAATCAATCAATATTAACTGCATGATAGTCAAAATACCACAAACGTCAAAATATTATATCATTAACAGAGTTAATGCTTGAAGTGTTCTACAAATGAAGTGTTTGTAAAATTTTCAAACATTCCAAGAAAAATCCCTACTAGAATATCCAGTTACATAAAAACTGTAGCAATGTGCAGATTTTTCCACTGTTCACGGGTTTATTCAACCGCAAATAATGTAAGACCTCGCGGTCTATCCCTGGCTGTGCACTCTCTGCCAGCACAAAAAACTATTTAACACACAGTAGTCAATGGAAAATAAAAGAATATCAAGTTTTAGTGCAATCTTCTGTTATTCGTAATTCTAGTTATGAAGGTAAAGAAATCATTTTTTTTATTAAATAAAGTAAGAAGGAATACTCTTAGAGTAACTATAATTTCATGTGTTGTCAAATTTGTCAGGCTTTCGCAAATTACGTGAGGTACCTATTGATTTTACTGAGCTAATTCGAGAATAAAGGACCAAATCCTAACGCTCCAATTGCTTAAATGATAATGCGTATCTTGTTTAGGTATCTAAGATACCTAACAAGCAAATCACCGGCCTTGATGAAATCAAAGCTATTCATTCACAATTCCGTCACAATTTATTATTATAAGCTGGATTCCGAAAGAAAATAGATTAATTTTAAACGTATTTACCATAATATTAATCCACTTTTAGTGACAAAGTGTGTATCCTAAATGTATGTAAATGAAATTGACCGATACTGATTCCCGACCATTCGGTTTGATCGGAAGATTTTGTTAGTAAATTGCATTAAATAAAAACATAAATTTGATACTTATGAATGTACGGGTAAGTTGCTAAATTAATACAATAGGTAGGTAAAGTTTGAAAATGCAACTATTGCCAAAAGATTTAGTTTGCAAACAATTATTGGAACAGTCGTAATCATATTTTGATTCAATAACTATAATTTTTTGAATGTATCCTTATCAGTCATTGAGAAATTTGTATCATGTACTCGTATGTATGATTTTACTGAATATTTACTAACTTTGTATAAATGCTGATAGCGTGTTTTCTGCTGACTTGACTACCTATTGACTTGAAATCCGCAGGAAAAAGTTATAAGCATGTTTTTCACCAGTAACCTCTCCAAACGAGTGCTAAAAATATTTTTTCTTAAACATACTATTAATTAATGTTTATGTTGTGTTTCTTAAAACAGGCTTCAAAATGTACCGTTTCAGGCCTAGGCCTTTATTAATTTGAGCCTGGTACAATTTTGGTTCAACTTATTTTTAGGAGTTTTTATTTATTTTCGTGCATGTTTGAGAAAAGCACCATACAAGCTCGGCGCGAAAGAACATGCTAGCCTCGTATACCTTTTTGGCCTCGCTTCTGTATTAACCCGTATATACCCAGTGGGTCGTTTTTGAACAGTGCGAAAAACCCGTGAATTTGTAAATGAAAACTCTTATCTGTGACGTCTAGCGAATTAAAGATATTGGAGACTAAAAATAGTTCTGGGCGTATATGGGTTCATGTAGTATTATGTTGTCTACTGTCCTAACGGAACCCTTTTAACGTTATGGATTTTTACTTTTCGCTCCTCACAGCCTTAGGCTGGATGCCGGCGTAGGGAAAATTCCCTAGGTGCCTTAAAAAAATTATAAAAAACCCTTTCCCGACGAAAAATGCTTCGCTAAGAAGGGTGTAAGGCTCTCAAAATGGGTTGTTATTATTTCATAATATTGAGTTGAGGTTTTTAGTGAGGATAATACTCGTAGCGGGAAAAGGTAAGACAGTTTGGGGCTTAACTTCGTTATGCTGGTAGATTGACTTAACTTTGAAATAAATAATATTTTTAGACTTAAGAAATTACTCAACACGGATATAATTCAGAACTGAAATGATATCGTAGAGGTATGTGGGTACCTAAATATATAGTTTACGCATCAGCACAAACATGAATAAGTTACAAAATTGAAGAATTGTTTCTCAGTAAGTGAAAATAGGGAATATTACTCGAAGCTCTGCACAAGGGGAGACAGTAGCGTAAACCGCCATGACAATGATAAAGTCATAGTTCTCTTTATATTTTGTCGCCATGGCGGATTAGTATCTACAGAAATCATAATTATTTATTAGTAACAAAATGACACAATATTTACGTCGATAGTAACGATAGGCTACATTTCCAAAAATTTAATTGAAACAATATGATTTTATAGCATCCTACGGACATTAAGATATTCAAAAAACTGTCTACGGTTTATGCTAGTGTTGCACTCTGACGGCAGAAAATTGCAGTAATATTCCCTATTAATAGGTATCGGAATAAAATACGTTATTATATCACATTACTTTACATAGTAGGTACTACGTATAATATCAAATTTCAAAAATGCAGCGCGTATGCGGAAGAAAATAATCTTTCCCTTAAATTTACCAGATTGCCAGATTTTAAATTTAAAGTTACCTAACAATTTTACCTTATTACGGTGAGCATGTACCTACCCTCTAACATCAAAGAGTATTTTTCGAATACCTCACGAGAGTGTCTGTGGGGTAGAGATTACAAAATAAGTGGGAGGGGGTTCCTCCCTCCTACCGGATATAGCCTCCCAATAATAGCCCGGTATTTCTCCGAAAAATATGTTATTCGAAAGGTGGAATTTAAAAATGTGTAAATGTGTTCTTGAAGTTTTGCAGGATTTGGTGGAAAATAAGTAGCAGAACGCTGCTGTCAGTCTCAGATAATAATTAATGTAAAACAAATACACGTACAATATGCTACGATATTTTTGGGTGTATGAATACTATCAGTAGTTCCAATCCATTTTGTATTAGTAACTGACATTTTAATAACTGACAACGAGTAGCTTTAAACATAGAATTGTGAAAAAGCTTTGGAAAAATGATAAGATGTTGCCCAAAGTAAAAATGTTTTTATTCCATGTTGGAAATACCCTTTCACTTTTGTCCTATAATTTTAATTTAAAAAAATCCTACCGAAAAATGATAACAAGTGATAATCACTTAGCTACTGCTGTTCACGACAAAGACTTATATTGTAGCAGGCACATTCAATAATCCGTTTGTATCTTACCTCTACGAATACAAAGAAAGAAACACACAAACCACAATGTCTTTTCGTCCAAAATTCCTGAGTACCTTAAGACGAAAGTATTTAACCAATGTGTGTTGCCAGTGACATATGGATTCGAGACGTGGTGCTCCACTAAAGGTTTTATTAATAGGCTCAGAGTGGCTCAACGAGCTATGGAGAGAGCTATGGTTGGGGTTTTTCTACGGGATTGAATTAGACTTTTGTTTAAGAAAAAAAAACGAGTAGAGTGAGTTTTTACTTAAATCCAACTGATTAAATTACGGATTTTCTCTTAAAACTTATTTTGCAAAATTGAAAGAAAATCTTGCAATTTACGTTACCTGTAATGCCAAATAACGTATAAAAAAGAAGTGTTTGAGCAAATTCCGCTCAATTGTTATTTAAAACTTCAAGTAGGGTTTACATAAGTCCATTATACATAAAAAAGACACAGTTAACAAATTAAAGAATTTTTTTAATGTACGAGCCAAGACGAAACAATTTCCCTGCTTCTCTGTTCCGAGGATTTCACTGAAGAACTCGTACCCGTTAGCTATAAAAAGGCGTGAAACGGTAATTTTCCAATGAACTTTGTCATGGGCGAGCGACGTAAATGGACTACTAATTTATGGTAACAAAGAAAATTGCCACCGAAAAAAGTCTGCAGAATTCTATGAATAAAAGTCAAGTAAATTACGCCACACTCGACTGGTGTTGGTTAAAATTATTTTGTTTTTTTTAGGCGTCACAATGTTCCTTTCTTCATTTTCTTAAATTTCCAGATTATGAGATACATGACGATTATAATAATAATAATAATAATAATAATAAATTTATTTATTTCGGGCAACTTAGGCCCATACAATAAATACCTTACAGACTAACATACATATTATAAAACGTTTTAAGGGCGCGATAATTACAGCTCTCTAAAAATAAGCTGAGAGGTTCTTTTAGTATTACTAAAACAAGGTACCATTTGAAATTGTATTTGTCTTGTTATTCACGTGATTTGTATACACGTTTACGCATCAACACAAAATCACATTATGCCCGTCTACACATACTTAATAACAGTTTGTGTCATAATACATTTTCCTCACGTTCACTTGTTTTTTCAGGTACGTTCGGAGCCCATCCGTCTTCCGGCCCTTCGGGACGGAGGTATGTTACTATCACTACATAACTACTCCATAACTGAAGGTCTGAATTGAAAAGTAAATGCATTTGTGAGCAAAGAAATCAACTTTTCACGATCAGTTTTTGAAGATAAAGATTAAACTTGACAATTAAAACTTCATTTTATTTTTTATTGAAATAAAAAAATCAAAAGTGTGAGTCGTACTATTGCACTAAGGATTCCGTGTAAATATTATGCACAATAAATTTTAGTGTTACTGTGAGTTCTGAGTCGGGAAGAGGAGGAAAAAGTTTTCATTCAAACACAATCATGTATAATTGTTTACTGAATAAATGATCTCTATGTCTATGTCATACTAGTTTCACAAATAACTGTAAATTTATATTTATTTTTTATCAGTCAGTAGTACGTTTACGACAAAATCTAAGGTTTTTCGATTTTTCGATTGCTCCGGATCGGCTTTAAACCAGCATCTTCTGGCTAAAAACCATACTTATTAAAAGTATACGTTCATTAAAGTTACATGCTTATATGCAATAATTAAACTTGATTACCCAGGTTAATAGTTTTTTTTTTGTATTTTTTACAATTATATACATTTTGCTCGCTAATCCTGCCGTGAAGCACCAGTGCTTGCACTGTTTTGTTTCGACGTGGAGAGTAAGACAGCTGGTGAAATTACTGGCACTTGAGGTATCCCATCTATATGATGATGATGATGATGTGATCCTGTTATCCCTCACTAGGGACATAGGGCTCGTAGAAGAGTTTTCCATTTGGCTCGATCTTGCGCGGCTTCTTCCAGCTCTTCCCAGCCGAGACCAATTGAGCCAGCCTCCTTCTCAACTGATCGCCTCCACGTGGTCCAAGGACGTCCTGGCCGTCTTCTGCCAGTAGATTGCCAACGGAGACCCTGCTAAATAAATAATATACCCCTGTTGTTGCAGATGTTTATGGGCGGTGGTGATCTCTTACCATCAGGAGACCCACTGGCTCGTGTGCCATCCAGTCGAATAAAAAAAAATCAAGGATATTTATTGTTTAATCCAAAATTTTTCGTAAAACTGCCATGCACCAAAAGTAATTAGCATCTTATCACGACTCTAGCACTATGACAAAATTATTTGCATGCATGCATACCGTAGCTCTGACGTATAAATTAATACCTACATGAATATTCAAACGAACTTATTTTCACACGTTATTTACTTGAAAATATCCTTGCAGAATTATTTATTTATGCTTAGAGCCATCATTGGTTGGTCACTTGATGATGTGAACTAATTTTAATTTGAAATTCGACGTCCATGTGTAAAAAACCTGTTAATCTACACATGCTATGCACTACTAACTTATGCCCGCGACTTCGTCTGCGTGGATCTAAGTTATCGCGCGGTGGCCTCTAATGGACGACAAGCCTTACTTGAATCCGGCCCTTGGCTGCCATTCCCTTAACAAATTGAACTGCCATAAATACAAGTATTGGGCACAAGACATCGTATTCAAAATTCCCCCATTATCTGCGACAGCTTAATAGTCCCGTGGATTTATTGCGGATAAACCGATGGTCCTTGTGTAAAGAACCTTTTCGCATTCTGCATAGCCTCCTCCAGAAAGGACTTATTTGCATTTCCAGAAAACTTTTCATTTAGTCTTTATTTATAAAATCCTTAGGTCGAAATTCGGAATCATCTCGAATTTAAAGTAATGTTGTTTTGAAAAGGAATATCTCTTCTACTAAAATTGGGTCCTTTTATGTTCACTATCCCTCTATTGTTGTCTAGTAGTTTGACATCATTGAATCGTCTATGAGAAATATGGCAGAGCGCAAGTTGTCTCTTGAAAGTTAATAATTTGTTCGAGCTCATTAATATGACAAACTTTATGAGTTAGCTGTTCACGTCGCGTTTTCTCAATCAAAGCTTAGCAAACACATGTTGAGTACATAGAAATTACAATGGTAATATTTGTACGCGTTGTAATATTAGTAAAGTTTCGGTTGGTATGTGAGCTTGTAACGTTTTGGCTCCATAAATGTAACTACACGATACTTTATTGCGGCAGAATCTTAAGTGTTCAACAATTTCATAAACCCTACGACAGATTTTAGGCTGGATATTGTGACAGGTAAAACCTTTCAAATCGGGATCTACCAAAGTAACTTACTCGTATTGGGCTACGTAACAGGAAACGTTTTGAAACGCATGTCAATTATTGACAGGCAAACCCTGCATAATATTATTCCGGATTTTGTGCTTGAAACATGTTATGAATATTATCTGCGGTTAAAATAATTGATTAGTTTTATTACCTAGGTAGGAAAAAAATACTCTACCAGACTTAATTCTAATATTATTATTGTGAAATTTTTTAGAAAATTTCTGTAAGCTATGGTTTTATCTTGGGTCGAGCAAAACAAAGGCATACTCGTACCATACCACATTTTTCTCGAAGCCATTTAAGACTGTTTTTAACATTTCAATATTTCCACGGAATCAGAACGTATTGATGAAGACCAACGTGCAGTCTTGAGAATTATCATGGGTGCATTACACCTTAGGATAAAACAAGCAAATCCGCAGGTAAAAGTCAGTGTTAAAATTAGATACAAAGACTGCTCTCGTGCAAAAAATAAGCCAGCAGCGTTCGTCCTAAAACGTCACTTGGCCTGTAATAACTCGGCATCAATTTTACAAGCGAGCTGCTTTACCCCTCGTTGTCGGTGACAGTCCGAAGTTACGACCGAGCGGGAACTTCGATTACGATTTTTTTCGGCTTTTTATAAGATCGGTGATTATTTGAGGCGAAAACGAAAATGTTCTGGAACGAGATTAAATTGAATTGTGTTTTGTCAAGCTGTGAGTTCTTTTACCTCTTTGAGCTGTTTGAGATTAAGTCACTTTATATTAGATCACCTGTGAATTTAACAGGTGATTTACAGTAAATTAAAGGATAAAAAGAGGAAGGTAATTCAAAGCATTCTCAAATAGCACAAAATTAGGTAGATTTTGTGCCTCTGACATAAAACTGGCAGTTTGATTCATTTTGAAGTATGTTTTGCATTCTAAGTTAGCTGTAATAATTTGGCCATAACAGTCCTCCAATTATTCTCATTTGTTTCTCAATTAATCTGTTATTTTATGTGCTTTACGCATATTTTTATGTGTTAAAGTTATTGAAATCTTATAGTTTTGGTCTAGTCAATTATGGGTCTAAGTAGAGTGTTTTCGAGATTTTTTTTTATAATTCATAAAAAGATGTATACAATGGATGTTTTTATATTTTAGAAATAAAAAAGTATGATATGTTACGTCTGCAAAATGTGAAATCTTTTTCGGTCAGGTTTATGTACGTTCTCCATAGTAGGTGAGTACATTTTATCTCCGTCGATAAAAGTAAAGTCCGATCCAAGTAAAGTGAGCTAAGTCATCATAAAAAACGTCAAACATCGTGTAAATGAGCAGCACATTCCCATCCCTAGTTTTACGGCTTCAAGGGTTCTCCAAGTTTAGTATGGCCTCTTGAGGTCTCGGATCAAAATGGGCTACGCGAATGGGCTATCTCGTCTCGGATTTAAAGTGGAAACGGATACTTTTGAAAACTTACGTGACAAAACATAATACATCGGAAATTATCGCTCTGATTTGATATACAATTAGGGTCATTATTACTTTAAGCGTGTATTATTTTTCTGTGTATTAATTTTACAAGGAAATCGTGATGCTGGAGACTATTGGGACATGTAGACAAAAAAATGCATAAGTACCAGATAATAACTTCTTCAAGATTCCGAAATACTAGTAACCCCCAGACACACACACACACACACACACACACACACACACACACACACACACACACGCACGCGCGTTAAATAATAAAAATCATTAAATTTGAAGAATAAAATAATTCTATTGATATTTCTTAATATTTATTTATTTATACTGCTGAATTATTATTCAGCTTTTAATATTCAACTGCTTATTGCAATAAACGTCTGTATTTAATATAGAATCAGAACAAAAGCTGAACCAACTACCCGGTGCCTCCGACACCCTAATAACATTTTAATAATAAACTCGAAGGAAACTGCGCCTGCAAGTGAAGGAAGACAGCGAGTTTATCGTTTATCACTTTACGTAGGAAAATGATTACAATATGCAAAAAATCAGGTGCTTTCCGTTAATCCTTTCATAGATTATTTCACGGTAAATTTCATTCATAAACACTACCAGGTTTTAAGAAATAGTTTTTAAAATACAAGAGAGCCTTTGTTATTTTTTAAATTTTACCTCCTAAAACTTGGCATACATTTGACATAATGTTTAAGCAAATAAATGGTATTTTTTCTTGATTGTCATTGAGTTTAAAATTCCTATAATTTTGATGCGGGGTCTCAGGAGGTAGGAAAACTTTCTGTTTGTTTATTATTTTTTTTCCTAATGAAACGTAACAACCAAGCTCTCTCCTTTTTTTGAGAGAATGTCTATGCCTAGTAGAGGGATGTTGAAGACTGGAGATAATGTTGTTTGACACTAATATACATGGAATAGAGACTTACACATCACTACGGGTCCATATCGACTCGCATACTTATTGGAAGTCCGAATGTAATGTTTGTCAGAACGATCGTTTATCATAACTCTTTTTTCTCTGAATCCAATAATTGTTCAAAATTGTTATAAAACAAACCTAACCTAACTTAAACTTTTCTATAGGATGACCATTTTAAAATTTCAAAAACTGTAAGGTTTCAGTGGGATAAATATTTATGACCAGCGATGATTAAAAAAAAAATACGGTATGACTAGCGAAGAGTATACGAACTTTGGCGCTCTCGTGTACCTATTATCCTCAAAATTTACCTACATTTGCCCAATTAGGGGTTTTTCTTAAAATGCATACATTAACAAAAACTTACCCAATTAGCGCATTTTCCAAAAAAAGACCTTTCCGAAGAGCGCTCTTTCTTTCTCGTTTTTTTATTTTGTTCTCAAAAAGTGTTCCCTTGTAAAATGCTCTTTTTCCTAAAATGCATTCTCCGGAAATTAATAATGATTGCCAAAAATGTCATCTTCACCAAAAAGTCTACATGAGTTTATTTACGTCTCAGATGAAGATCTTAAGCTGCCAATATTAACGCTACTAATTTTTCAGCTGTTAGAACGCATAAAATCCGCGTTTGATTAAGAATTTTATGTACCCACTAGCTGTTGCCCGCGACTCCGTTCGCCTAGAGTAGTTTTTTTACTATCCTGCGGGGACTATGCAGTTTTCTGGGATAAAAACTATCCTATGTCCTTTTCTGGGACTCAAAATATCTATACACAGGTATACTGAATTTCATATAAATCGGTTAAGCGGTTTAGACGTGATGATGACGATGAGGTAACAAATAAACAAACAGACTTCAAAGTCACGTTATCAATATGAATCTAATATGACGTATTGATTAAAATTGATTCAGCGAGCAGACAATATGGAAACGGACGTAGGTACAGTATATACTCGTATGTATAGATAGAGGTCAAAACATAACCCTCCTTTTGGGCTTCGCCGCAGTCAAGTACATAAAAAGTGCTGTTTTTACTGGAAAAGTGTACCACTGAGAAGTACACTGTTTGGGATAATGCATCTTCCGAGAAAATGATACCTTTATCTGAAGTGTTCCTTTGGTTTTAGAGAAAGTGGTTTTACCAATTTAAGCTGTTGAATCGCCATACCACATGTGCGGATATTTTTTAAATTACCTAATCCAAAACACAGCAACAGAATATTGAGTTTCTTCTTAGTTTCATTAGTTAAACGCTCTTGTAAAAAAATTACATCGGATTTATATTAATCAAAATTTAGTCACGCCTTTCCCGAAAAATGTTTACCTAGGAATGTTCAGTCAACCTAACCCAGCCTCCTGCTGAAATTCTTACATTTAATTCAAAAACATCGTAAACTTGTATTTAATGAAAACATTGAAGTTAAAACGTCACACAACTTAATGCATTAATTAATCATCTGAGCATGGAATTCGTAAATCATTTTGAATGTACGCGTGGATGTTTCTTCCCCATCTCATGCGTAAAGAAGTTATTTTATTAAGCGGCTGTATCGTTCAGTATTTTTAATAAAGATTCCATAAATCTTGAAAAAAGACATAAGAAGCCGCGAAACGGCAGTAATTTCAAGTACATTCCCAGTTCTCATGCTAACTCCTTTCAGCGCTCATCTTTTATACCAAAGTAGAGAAATAAGGCGAGGGAAGAGATTTATAGTGGATTTCTCCGCCACAAATCAAGAGAAACTGTCAGACCGGGGAAATGTATGCATTAGTATTTTTTTGGTCGGAACTGCATTTTCATACTCTAACTAAATTATGAAGTTTAATCTAAATGAATGAAATTGTTGCTACATAGAGTGAAAATTATATATGAAGCGTAAAAATGTATGAGAATTTTATGAGTCTTAATTTTAGTTTCAAACTGCCAACCAAAATGTGTTTTAGCGGTTTGTAATTTTTTTCCTTACCTATCTTCCAAAAGGCTGGATGCAGCTGAAGCTAAGCTAAGCTGAGGCTACCTAGTTAAGGTATAGTTTGATAATAGTGCCCTTAAGACGAAGTTACTTAAAACAATGATCGATGTTTAGAGTTAAATCGTAGCCGGTAAGTTTTTTTAACCAATAACCTATCATCAAGTAGCCCAACCAAGTCTGAATTCTAATAGACCGAATAGGGTCATGGCATGAAACGATTATGGTTGTAGTTACCCCCTTAACGGTCCAGTGGGGGCGGTTATGAGTTTTAACTGCTTGGTATCAGTTTGGCAACTTAGCACATTTGTAAATATTAAGCATTGTGAATTGAACGTTTTCGCCGCATTCTGGGAATCTTAGTGTGTTTGTGAATATTAAGTTTTATTAAAAAAAACCCCCAATTACCTAAAAAATCTAATAATTTATAACCATTGGTAACCTAACGATATAACATTAAATTAAGGCCAAAAACTCTCATAATAAAGATGTATTTCATAATACGAGTAGATGTAGAAATGTATAGCTCCCTTAAAATGGAGTCGAATAAAGAATTGAATCGAAGTCGAATGGAGTCGTACTTAGATAGGCAATTTCGAAATAAAGAGTAGTAATGAATAAATTAATAGATTATTTTAGTGGAAGGTAAAACCACTTAAAAGGTTTTCTCAGAAAAAATAACTTTCAGGAATTTCATTAAAATTACTCAGCTAAAAATTTATAGCGTGAATAAAGTGTTCGTGTTTTATAAAAATACTTGGGCGACCGAGCTTCTTTCGGACTAAAACTCGATAACAAACGTTTTCCCAGAGATAAGATTAAGCTAAATAAATTTTTCATCCCCGAAAACCCCTACTACTTTAGGGTTTTTATCGAGTTTTAGTGTTATCGAATGTTGTTATATATACAAGAATTGCTCGTTTAAAATGTATTAGATCATTTAAGAATTTAACAATTTTTGTCGATGTTATTGACTTGTTATCACTTTTGACCTTGCAGGTATAGTGAGTTTCACAATTTATATGTGATAATGTATCTCGATTTTATTTATGTACTTATTTACTTTTTACATACCTTCAACAAGAAAAGTGCTCTTTTTTTAAGTTTCTTTGGGCTAAAAATGAACACGTGATGTGATGAAGTAGATTCGAATTCTACTATGAATACAATGCAATATCATACCATTACCTGTTTGTTGTACACCAGAAATGATGAATTCTCGTGCTTTAAATATAACACGGCTACACAGACGATATTCAAATCCGCTAACACTTTCCACGTATGTCTAAGTATGTAGGTTCAGTCCATCAGGCGACCTTTCTCTAAGTCTTGACACAATCGTGTCTAATGTTATTTGAATAAGACTAGATTCAGTTAAGACTCCAGATTATCCCGTATCGAATGTCTGAGCCGTCTCAATTTACTGAATTCATCTCGTAGATATACGTTGTTCGTCTTGAGACTGCTGTTTTATTCAAGACTGTTTCTTTAAAATATATGCCCAGTCTTCATGCAGTTTTTTTAGCAACAGTCTTTACCCAAAAAGCTGCGATGAAATAATTACACTAAAACATTTAATAAGAAAAAGGGAGGATACACCGACATCCTTACCTCCTTATTATTACTAATATTGAAAATACTAAAACACCTCTATGAATTTCTTTGTCACCTCTCCACATTTTATACGCTAGACGATTTAAACCAAATTTGGTTTGTAGTTTAAGACCCTAAGAAGGACATAGAATATTTTTTCTCGCGATATTTTTTTTTGTACGATAGTAGGTACGACTTGTGCGCCACACTCGTTCGCTTGCTTATAGCGCAACGACAAAACTGTTGGAGCTAACACACTCGCTATTCGCAAACTCGTATCAAGTTTTCTAGTTCTACTCGCATCTATGTAGTTTAAAGTTAGCGGTGATAGTGTCTTTTACAAAGTAAAATCCATACTAATATTATAAATGCAAAAGTGTGTGTGTTTGTACGTTTGTGTGTATGTTTATCCTTCTTTCACGTCGAAACGGAGCGACGGATCGACTTGATTTTTGGCATAAAGATAGTCTATGAGCCAGAGAGTGACATAGGTTACTTTTTATCCCGGAAATATGCACAGTTCTTGAGGGAACAGCGCGCGATAACCAAATTCCACGCAGGCGAAGTCGCGGGCAAAAGCTAGTTGTTTTATAATGTTTTAAGCTTTTATAGTTTTCATTCATAACTAACATTTCCCGGGTCTTAATTACAACTATTAAAATTGCTAACATCAACATTTCTGCCATTTATTGCAGCGGCCGTGGTCACGAATAGACTGTTTTTAGGGTATCACTAAGTACTGTAAGCCGTGGTAGTCTAGTGGTTTGACCTATATGGCCTCCCAACCAGAGGACCGTAGATTCAAGCCCCGGATACCCTCTGATTTTTTCTTCAAAATTACATTTGAAATTGACCACGAGCTTTACGGTGAAGGAAAACACCGTGAGAAAACCTGTACAAACCTGCAAAGTAATTCCATGGTTGTGTGAAGGTATAGGTAGGTGTAGGTGTGTGTGAAGTTCCCAATCCCCACTGAGCCCACGTGGGAACTACGGCCCAAGCCTTTTCATTCTGAGAGGAGGCCCGTGCCCAGCAGTGGGACGTATAGGCTATAGGCTTATCGCTTTCATTTGGTCGGTCAAATTTTTCGAACGTAATTTTCTTTTTATATCCTAGACTTCAGTCTACTCGTGTCTAAGGCCTATGCTACGTGGTCAAAACGTCGAGGTAAATTTAGTAATTTACAATAAAATAACTCTTTAATGAACACCAAACAAACCCTTAGCAAGTAGTACTTACACAGGTATATGAAGATTTTCCAAGGTAGGCAATAGGCGGCCTTATCACTTCAGAGCGATCTCCTCCAGACAATCTTTACAATAGACAAAAGGAAGGAATAAATTTAATTTATTATAAGTCCCGGTAGATATTAATCATGGAATTGTTTTATTCTAAGAAAACACTAGTATTTTGATCCTACGCGTGACGAGAAATTAGTTAGTACCCAAAAAAATACGATAACAAAGCAGAAAAAGGTAATCAAGTGTCGGTGGCAAGTTATTTAAGTTATCTCCCCTCGTCGGTCCAAATTGACGCATTTCACCGAACAGTGTAAGTTCCAAAACAATCACTGTAAGTATTTATGCGAAACAAACAATGCCTCGAGTCCGCATTAATTTAACTTTTTTTCCCAAAAGTTTTCCAATTAAATAAACCCGAGTGTACTTAGCGAGTGTTGCCAGTCTAGTTCCTAAAATGTTTTAACGTTTCATTAGGGAGATTTGTTTTTAAATCTTAAGGTACTTTTTAATTGGAATTGTTCGTTCTCTTCATTTTGTATAAAAGTATCTGAGCTGTTTATCGGACTTAAGACTTGAGCAAGGCAAGTTTTTTTAAATATAATTTTGCCAAATTAGGTTTTTTTCTCATTATATACTAACCACGCCGATCGTAAGTACTTAAAAATCACGGAAATATATTAGTAAACGATTGTTAACAACAAGATAAAATAGTGTGAGAAGTTACACCAATTACTTATCTAGTTTTTTAGAAAACTAAGATATTCAAAAATAAGATGTTTATCATTATTATCATCATCTCGGCCCTTGCAGGATGCAGGTCTCCTCTCGAACTAAGAGGGCTTGGGCTGCAGTTCCCACGCAGGCCTAGTGCGAATTGGGAACTTTATGCACATTAATGATTTTAATCGCCGTTGTAGGTATGCACATTTCCTCTCAAAGTTTTTCTTCACCGTAAAAGCTGGCAAATTTCAGAATTAGGAAGGTAATTTTGCTCATAAATTCGAGATACGAGCCGGGTTCGGATCCACGATGCTCTGCTTAAAAGACCATAGGTCAAATCATTAGGGTACTAAGATTTTCCAGTGATGATGCTTATACCTACTCTCATTAATATAAAAATCTTAGCTTGTAAAGTGTTTTGTAGCCCTAAGAAGGCATTACAAATCAATACTAAGTACTTACTGTCAATTTAAGTCTAAATTACCTGGAGTGAGACTTCTTATTATATCCACTTTACTGTTTTTTAGTGTTCAAGAAAACCGTTGACCGAAAACCTAAACGATCCTTAGGAACGAAGCAATATAATAAACTTTACGTTCGCTTTGAAAATCAGGTGACAAATTTTCTCCAGACAGCACGCCCCAGTTGCGTCATAATCGGTTTACTCCTACAATTGCCGAGCCTCTTCATTTACAAGGCTTCAAGGATACCCGTGGAGACGTTGGCATTGCTCGGGTGATACAAAGACAGAGTTATGCTAGCTACAACGAGCCTGGTGCTCCGAGATAATTCAGTGTATGGATGCATGAGGATCCTTAAATGTTATTTAAATTAAACTTGCGAGAAAAGCTCTTTTTGTAACGAAACCGTAGGCGAAACACTAACCCTCACTTAAACTTCAGCGCAGGCCCTATTTTTATGAGAAGAAAACTTAGGATCCATGGAATGTAGGTAACTATTTACATCGAAGATACATATTAAATCAAGAACCTTCTTTGTATCCGTGGTCGTAAAAAAAGCTAATTTTGAGAAGCATGATTATTATTTATAATAATAATAACAATAAGGTGTTGCAGGTGTATATGGGCGGTGGTGATCTCTTACCATCAAGAGACCCACTTGCTCGTTTGCCATCCAGCCGAATAAAAAAACAGGAATATGATCTTAATGATTTACATCATATAAAAAAATATAACGGTGTAGTATTATTGGTACAAAAGAAATAAAAGATACCCTAAAAATATATTTTTTTATCATTGTAAGCAAAAAGTGTTGATTTTTAATGTTTACCTACTTATGAATTAACAAAATAACCGAATGATGAATTAATGTCCAGTGATCCATTGACGTTTTATTAAAATTCAGGGAGACAAAAATTACTCTACATCTTGGCTCGTCAAGTATTAACTAAGAGGGAACAAATTATCGCGTATAAAAAATACATTTTACGAAAAATTTGAGGAAAAGGAAATTGTACTTTCCTGCATTAGAATGAGGCGTCAAAATATAATGAAGTGCCTTCCTCATTTTTATTACAAATTGAGGAAACAACGTATTTGGACGAAATTACAGTCGTAAATATTTTTATTGGGTGTCCTGATCTTACTTATAAGTAAGTTGACTGTTTTTCTCGTGTGTTTTTAAATTATTACTGTATGTATATTTACGTTAATCACAAAATCAAATCGAATTATGAAACAGAACAAACGTTTCTTTTAATTTTCATGTTGTACGGACCTTACGGTACGCACTATCTTATCTTACTAATATTATAAATGTATGTAAAGGTTTGTGAAGATGTTTGGAGGTTTTGGATGTTTGTTGCTCAATTATGTCTACACCGCGGAACCAATTTATATGAAATTCAGGATACAGATAGTTTGAGTCAGGACTCAAACTATCCTATCCCGGGACTTTTTCCAGGAGAAAGGACATAGTTTTAATCCCGGAAAATTTTATAGTTCCCGCGGGATAGATATAAACGAATACTACGCGGACGGAGTCGTGGATAACGTCTAGTTATATTATATTATGTTTAAAATAAACCCTCTTCAAGTATCACAGAATATAAACTTTAAGTAAGTATTTTATTTTTTACCGATGCAATGCCGGGGGTAATTTTTATACCATTACATATTGCAAGCAATATTTATTTTATAAATAAATAATAAAATAAATAAATATCACGGGACAATTCACACCAATTGACCTAGCCCCAAAGTAAGCTTAGCAAAGCTTGTGTTATGGGTACTAAGCAACGGATAAACATACTTATATAGATAAATACATACTTAAATATATATTAAACATCCAAGACCCGAGAACAAACATTCGTATTCATCATACAAATATTTTATTGAATCACTCTTGGTTGCCCATCTGTCTATTTGTCTGTCAAAAGCCATTTGTTCCCACTTGATTTTTTATTTTAAAAAATCCGATTTATTTTTCTACGAATCCAAATTTAGAAAGATTTTGGTACACGAGTATATTTTAAATAAAACTGAAGAAAATATATAGAGACACGAAATACTATTTCATAGATCATTCTCTCCGTGTAACAATTTTAAAATATTTTCCTGGGAGGTGTAGAGGCGAAAAAGCGCACAGGCGAGAGGTGAAGTTAAGTTATTTACGTGGTTCCACCAGGGCCGATTTAACTTGAAAATTTATAGATTTTCCGCAAGTCAATTTTGAAATTCTAGCGAAATACCCTCGGTGCAGATTGTCCCGCCCAGAACTTTCAGAAAATAATTGAAAGCTGAATATTTAACCTAAAGTGTCAATTTAAAGAATTTTAATTTCAAAAATGACCAACCTTCCTCTCGCATGTCTTATTTTTCATCAGAAAACAAAACAACAATGGACAATTTAGCAATCATTCGATATTTTTTCTAATATCATAAGATTTTGCTTTTTGTTGTCTACAGTTTTTGATGGAAATAATTGATTTAGAACTTTTTCAATACTTATAAATAATGTGCAAGACAGGCCTCAGCAAGGGATAAATGGCGCACGGTAGTGAAGTTCCAAGAGTAAGCGACTGAGAAGAAGAAATAATATTAAAAATGTATAATATATTATACATATTATAAGATTAACAGTGAAAGTAAAAACGCAGGGTCCATTAAAAATATTACCATTTTAAAATTTAAATGTATTTGTCGTTTCAATAGTAATACCCACTGACGTTAAGAGGAAACGACTATTTCCCACTAAGTTGAAATATAGGAACCACCGGCGGCGGTGGGCAGTTATCATAAAACATAACGAGCCAGTGCGACTTGGAATACCTGTAACATTCTGAATACATTTAGAGGGCAACGGGGCAACTGATATTGAAAATCGAACAGTGTTGTGCGTTGAGGTGGTGCTAGTTATTATTTGTATTACAGTGCTGGATGAAATAAATCATACATTTACATGAAAATTAAAGTTTTTCTCTTAGTTTATCTTACTTTATGAATCATATCTTTGGAAAACTGGTGGCATATTTATCTATTATGCACGAAAACCAAAATTTCAACATCTATCAAAACTATTTATTTAAATAGCTAATACTCGATAGAACTTCATTTTCGTCTGGACAAATTAAATCATACAATACGCTCAATAGCAAAATTAAATTTAATTTTAATATTTTGTGTGCCCTCCTTTTGCTTTAAAGACTGCTGCTAATCTTTGAGGTATGCTTTCAACCAATGATTTTATTATTTTAAGTATCCTGGTTTGATATTGTCACAAGCTTCTTCCAGTGTATTAGTTAAAGTAGCAATGAGCTAAGTTTCATTTAAACACGACTGCAACTGTAATTGTTGGTTACAGCTAATGAGCCAAGGTTTTTAGTCAAAAAATATTACTAATTGTCACACTTAGGTAACTATATAATCTATATAATTGGTATTACCAAGTCCCTCTACTCATCTTATCATTTATACGCTGATGACCTGCAGATCTATGCAGCGGCTGGCTTTGACGATATACCTTCTCTGATTGGTCAAATTAACACTGATCTAAACACCATCAATGGTTGGGCCACACAGTTTGGCCTGAAAGTTAATGCTGCAAAGACGCAGGCTATAATAATTGGCAGTTCTTACTTTATCGATAGACTTTCGGAAGTGGTAATACCTAAAATCTTATTTGGAGGGACTACGATCCCGTTGTCAAGTACGGTTAAGAATTTGGGTATTATCATGGACCAAACTCTTTCGTGGACTGCTCATATAAATGAGATTAGTCGTAAGCTCTTTGGATCACTTCACTCCTTGAGACGTCTGCAGAACTTTTTTCCGTTTCAAACGAAATTTACTCTCGCTCGTTCTCTACTCTTGCCTCTCCTCGATTATGGTGATATCGCTTTTCTAGATCTAAGAGAGGAGTTGCTGGACAAGCTAGAACGTTTGCAGAATGTGTGTATCAGGTACATTTATGGTCTACGTAAGTATGATCATGTCTCCCACTTCCGCGAACAGCTTCATTGGCTACCTATTCGTCGTCGCAGAGACATTCATACCCTTTGCCTTCTTTATAATGTCCTGTTTAACCCTACTTCTCCTTCTTACCTATCTGAAAGATTTAGCTACATGGCCACTGAAAGCGGACACCGTTTGCGGTCCAGTTCCAAACTTACACTTGCCTTCCCGCCTAACAGTGCGCGCTCTTATGCTAAATCTTTCACTATCCATTCCGTCAAGCTGTGGAACGATTTACCCTTGTTCCTAAGGGAATCTCCGTCTGTGGCCTCGTTCAGGGAGAGGTTAAAGAAATTATGGCTGGACACTGACACCTGAGGCGAGACTATTTAATGTTTAATGTTTATTGTTCTGTGTCCGTTTTTGTAATGTGTATTAATGTTGTTTTTAATGTAAATAATTTTGTATTTATTTTCTTTGTATTTTGAGTATTTCTGTTTTTCTTTTTTCTTATCTTTACGGCACGTATTTTTAACCTTCTGTCTATCCTCTATTGTAATATATTGTCCTCTCATAATTAGGTTAGCTGGAAGAGATCCCTTCTTAGGGATAAGCTCGCCTTTGTTCTCCTCTCTGTGTTTGTGTATTTTTATTTTTATGTGCAATAAAGAGTTTACATACATACATACATAATTAATCGATATTTATCTCCACAAAGTAACGCCTGGATTCAATATGTTAAATAAAAACAATAGAACAATTGACATCATTTGAACTAGGCCCAAAGTAAGTAAAGTTTGTATTATGGGTATTGTGTTATTGGCCTATTGTGTCATAATAGTCGTCTTAATTTAAAACTTCCAATGGCGACTCCACTTTTTTTTTGTTTTACAGTGCTCTTTTAGTGTTATGATTCAAATTGGTCCGTAAAATGTAACAAACATAATAATTACTTACTCACAGAATCTCTATCAAATCCTATCAGCTGCAGTAGCTATTTGGTAAGTACCTTAAATTTTCTGGTTTTTTTCTTGCTTTTTCTTTTTGATGTTGCGTCTAAGATGTACCTTCATATAATAGTAATGTACAAAACATCCTAAACTAAGCAGCTTTAGCTGACGACACTAAATAATCAAATAGGAATAAACTTTTACCAGATACTATACAAAAAGTCCGTTGTCAGTCAAGTGGGTGACAATTGTCATAGACCCATCGCTGGCAAAGACATTACCAATCTAAAGACAGAGATAGAGACAGACAGAGACAGAAGAAATAGTATTAGCGTACGCGACACAGGACACAGGACGAAACGAACCATAGAAAGCAAACAAAGCCACCAAAAACTATGAAATAAAACTGCCCAAAGTAGTAGGTATTACAATCGTTCGTGAAAATATCGTGGTATTGATGCTTGTTGTTCTTAAATACTTTGCACAGTTAAATATTTATGGACTCTATTTTAGAGCTCCAATTTATCAAGAACACTTCCACTAATTACGTTTTTCGATTCCCAATATGCTAGAATACTCGTAATGTCATAAAAATATACAATTTCATTCCCTAATTTTGGCTACCTTGCTTACAAAATTGAACTTAAGTTTATAATTATTTTCGTGAACTTTGCCAATTGCAAACCATGACGGTCGTAAAATAATAATATTATATTATGGACATTTGTAAATATTCATACACACACACACACACACACAGAAACATCACTCCTGTATTCCCAAATAGGGTAGGCAGAGTACACGAAACGTTACCTACCGCTTCAGAGCCACTTATTCATACGAATTAATACAATTATAAAAGAAAATTGATAATTACATTTATCACGTTAAGTACAATGCTGGAGCCACCAACGACAACGAAGACAACATCATGAACCGTCTTTAATTAAATATTTAAAATTTCACCAAATCACCTTCAGACGAACAAAGTCTCGGCTTGACGGGACATAACGAAAATGATTGACGTTTCTTTAGAACTTTCAATTTGAATTTAAATTGACCGAACCTTTTAAGTTCAGTAGTTTTGACGATATTATCGGACAAGCAGTCAACGTTCCGGTCGAAAACAATGTAAATCAGTGTCAAAACTGATATGGTTTGGAAGTTTGCGTATAAATCTGCGCAAATTTTTGGCTCCCGTCCCGTTCCGTTGATTCGAAGTAAACTTACGAATTTGGTCTGTATTTGTTGTTTAAAAGCTTTAAGAACGTATGTTGGTGGGTTTGAAAGAAAAAACGATTTTTTTTAATGCAGGGTCTCCTCCTAGTGCTTTCAGAATAATTGCAGTACCCTGCATCACACTATCAAATGAGCCGACTAAAATCTGCCTATAGAGAGATCTCTTTATGACCTAGCCCCACGAAACATTTTCGAATTGGCCTCACATTTCATCATTCAAAGATAAATCTACAAGTATGCCAATAAATTCATTGATTACTGAACAAACATGGCGGGTGTCGCGTAAAGCGTAAATAAGAGCAATTATTGCAGATAATTAATAATACAAACACTCGCGTAAAAATCAACGAGCCAAACAAATTGTCCAATCTGTTATCGGGCGATCCATAATGGTAAAGGCACAGTAGGCTTGTGATTTACAATTCTTAGGGGCTGTTTCACCTAACACTGATAGATAAGTGTTAACTGACGGTTAAATGTGATGCCGTCTCTATTTGTTTTGTTCGAATAAACGGAGACGGCATCACATTTAACTTGTCATATTAAAATTCATAAAATATCTTCCGTGACCAGTTTTATTATGAAATGGGAAGACACGCAAATAGATATCTAAGTTGGTCACGTGGCATAGCTTGGTTACTAATTAACTGTGTGCATTTCAAAAGGGAAAGCCTTTCATCTCAAAGAAAATCATGATTGATGCAATCTTCAATTACTTCTCTTCTTCCTTACGTGTTTCTTACCGCTGATTTCCTCATTTTCACTTTTTCCTCCCTTTTTGATGATTATGATTCTCCACCTATATCGGTCCCTCGCATCGCGAAGCGTCCGTGAAATAAAAAGATCAAAGATGAGCTGACCTGAGCGGCCGTATTCACTGTCTTTTTCTACACACATCCTAAACAATGTGACAGAAATAAGTGTTAAAAACGGTCGTCATTCAGAGTGCGCTATACAATAAGGCCTCTGGTCTGGCCATCTGCTGCCACCCTTAGACTTCACGCTTTTTTGACCCGTAAATGAAAATGAAGAACATCAAAGAGCCCCCCCCGAGGTCCCCGCTACCTATCAAGCCTACCTACTCGTACCATGTAGGTATGACAAAAGAAATAAAGGGAGGGTTTCCTATTCTCACCCTGTCTCTTTTGTCGTACCTATTTGTTGCTATGAAAATCTTAGTTATTTTGTTCTTGTATTACAAATCTCTAGACCCAACTTAAATGTAATTAATGGATGGCCCCTTGCATGAAAGTTCCATTCTCGCTCAATAACATTATCGGCAGATTGGACACTGTTACTTAGTAAACATTTTATTTCCGGTTATTTGAGTGCCTACTGTAGTTTATTTTCTTTTGTACTGTGAACGTTAAACGACATGAATTATAATTCTGTGGGTATAGCGCATGCTTCAATTATTAATTTGTAAGCGTACTTAAATGTTTTAATTAAAACAGCTTGAAAACAGCTTTATAAACATCCATAATATAATGTTGTAATAATTTATCAGTAGTGTAGTTTCATTGTTTTGCCTTTCGTGTTACAACGGCTAATTTATATTATGTACCTATTTAAATTGTGTCTTAAATACTGTCTGACACTTGACACTTACTCTAAATATTCATAAGGAGGCAAATGGTCATAACGCATTTGTTTTTAATTAATACCAAAACAAGTCTGTCCCAAATATTTTACACAATTGTGTAATTTTATATCGTGAATGAAATCAGGTTTTTTATTAATATAATAGAATAATTATGATCTACCACGAAGCTCTAGCGCTGATTACAATTAATAAGCTCCCTATTTTTTTGTAAATAAAATACGAATATTTATCTACACTATTTATCATCGTCCGTAGCCATAGGCACCCTATTGGGCCTAATAATAAAG
Source organism: Choristoneura rosaceana (assembly GCA_037349165.1). Taxonomy (NCBI): domain Eukaryota; kingdom Metazoa; phylum Arthropoda; class Insecta; order Lepidoptera; family Tortricidae; genus Choristoneura; species Choristoneura rosaceana. The sequence continues at coordinate 11,908,504 of JAZBNJ010000019.1, forward strand.
TGATTTAATTAAACTCTCAGTGCAGGCGATTATTATTCACATAAGTAAAGTACAAAAAAAAAAGATTTTCTAAGTAGTTATCTAAATAGATTTTCCACTATATTTTTCGGAAGAAACCAGCGCGGTGGTACAAAAGCCCGATTATATCCTATTTCTATCGAGGATTAGTTATAAATGTTCTGAACATAATATTACTCTGAGAGGCTTTTTGCATGCTCTACCGAATGTCCATAGGATTATTTTAAGCTGATGTGTGACGACGCATGGTTTGAAAAATTATTCATGGGGATCAGGATAGATATACGCATGCTAAATCCAGAAATCTCAACCTTTACCTTTCATCATCATCATCATCATATCAGTCATAGGGCGTCTACTGTTGGACATAGGCTTCCCCCAATAGACATCTAGTTGCCTCGGTTGGAAGCAGCTTGCATCCACTGTGAACATGCGACTTTAACCAAAGTCGAGTGGAGGCCGCGGATCGGCAAGCGTGGCGTAGGACGTCCACCAACGAGATGGACGGATGACCTAGTTAAACCTCTACGTTTACTAATATTACATTTTGTACAGATGTTCTTCATATAATTTGAATGAAGACTTCGATGTAATTTTGGGAATAACCATGACAGCTGGAGTAAATAAAGTTCTTGAATGTCAATTCAACTGCCAGATCTTAATGGTTGATACCCAGTGAATCAAGCTCACGTATGCTATTTAAGGGAGCACAATTATGTACACTAGAGAAAACTGGGGATGGTTGACCAAATTTAATGTATTTAGATGCAAAAAGTAATTCAAATGATAGGCACACAATTAAACTTGGATGCGAATTTGCAAAAAAACACAATTATTAATTATTTTCATAGTGTACAAGCTCGATCTTAAAAAATAGGAAAAACTTTATTTAATAAAATTACATTTTTTTTTCTTTTTCGACTAAACCCTCTACAGTCAATAATATGTAATGCTGAATAGGTAGATACTCATAAAAAGATAACTTTTTATAGACGTAATCCGATTAGTAAATGTGCCGCAAAAGGGATCCGTGGAAAATAAATTGAAGCTGAAAGAGTGGCCTACGCAGAACCACTGAGGCACTGAGGGCCGACGGATTATGCTTACTACATAACATAACAAATCACTGTGAAAAAAGGATTCTGTTAACAAGTTTGTGCCAGCGTTCAAAATTTCCAAATTTACTTTCAACAAATCCGTTGGGTGAAATATAAACGGAATAAAGGTTTATCCTTATAACAGTTACATAATGGACAAATCATATCTGCTAATCATGATCATTCGGCTTTTCCGAATTTCATCCAACTAGATTCGGCGGTTTAGACGTGATGAAGTAACAAACAAACAGATTTACAAACTTTCGTATTTATAATATTAAGTGGGATTTGGTAACGATAGTTTACAACATTTCGAAAAATATATAAAGGGATATTAATCTAACGGACCGAAAGAATTTGAAAACAGTTTGTGTACAATTATACTGCTTTGTTTGTTTTCACATGATGTGTAGGTACAGAATTCCACGGAAATAATTTGAGGTGCGTGCCCAGGTTCGAACCTGCAACCCCCTGTTTGACTGACCATAGGGAAAAAACTTTAATAAGTACGATTTTTATTACATTTCTACCACGAGTAACTAAATAAGGAATTACTACTCTTATCAAACAGTGTTCAAGAACCTACCAGCCCTGAATTAATTAAACCACATTGTACCTAAACAGTATTTGAATATGAAATAATATGTCTGGTTCAGGTTCAATAAAAAAGAATTAATATCGGCAAACAAAATGAAATAAAAGAAATACACACAGAAAAGTTTGAGCTATGTAAGTTCAAAAAATAACAAACTCGTTTGAGCAACACAATCAGCTTGACGTACAATCTCATTTGTTCATTCAAGGTAAATACTTTGACATGTCAATAACACGTCTGTCTGCTGAAAATTTTTCTCCACAGTGACTTAATGTTACGAATATTTTGCTTTTACACTTTTTTTTACTGAAAAAATGTGAATTAACTACGATGAATTCAAAAAGACGGTGAACTTTGAGCGGAAAGTCAATAAATCATGGCATTGAATGAACGAAATTTCCATTCACTGAAACATTTCTACTTAAACGCGTTTCAATTGGAAGAGCCTACTGGGAGAAAACAGAAAAGGGGGTAAGTCGCAATTTTACAAAATAAAGCTTATCATACCACATAGATAATTTCGAAGTGATTAGAAATATTATTTACATTTAGGAAGATGTAGCAAATATCTTGCAATTTTATACATTTTCTGTTTTTTTCAACCGACTTCAAAAAAGGAGGAGGTGCACTTTGGCAACAAATCACTAAAAACTATGAAAATAAAAGTTAAATATCAGGTTTTACATAGATAATTTCGAAGTGATTAGAAATATTATTTACATTTAGGAAGATGTAGCAAATATCTTGCAATTTTATACATTTTCTGGTTTTTTCAACCGACTTCAAAAAAGGAGGAGGTGCACTTTGGCAACAAATCACTAAAAACTATGAAAATAAAAGTTAAATATCAGGTTTTCGCTCAGTTCAGTTGTCGTTTAGTTATGCCAGTGTGAGTGTAGAAGTAAATGAATTTTACCGTTCCAAATCATATTATTTATATCATTCTAAATCATGGTATTTTTTCTTTCTTTTCTTATCGTTTGCACGTTTCAGATACAGTATTAAAACAAAAATCGTTAAATCTTGAATGAAAATTGTACCTTACTACATGTTACTACTACGGCGGAGTGATGGGTTTAAGTTATGGACCTCTTTAAAGTAATATTTTGTAATATATATTTATGTTAACTTACCTTTTAACATTACACACGTGGATTTGCTCGCGTGACCCAGAAAATTTGGCACTTGAATTGAAATATCATGTCAATAAGCTTTCTCAATTATTACTCATCATTAATAAAGCACTATAATACTATACCTTTCACTTTGATTTACACGTGACCAGACCAATGATGATAATGGAGCCAAAACGTTGAGGTAATATTTTTACAAGATTCAAATCCAGGTACTAAAATGAAATAAAATATTCACTTATGTACTGTAAAGTAGGGCAGAAGTACTGGTTTTGGCCAGTTGACATTTTCAGTCATATGTAAAAAGTTATACTATTATAATAATAATAATCAGTGAGTTTTCAAAAGTTTATACTGAAACGAATAAAGTTTATAATGATTTATTACTATAAATTTATTGCAAACGTATAATCAAACAATAAATGGCCATAAACAGTACAGTAGCCACAAACGGTACCTCTGCCCTAGTTACGGTTTATCTGGGAATTAAAAAAATTAACTTGAAGATTCTATTCCCAGAAATAACATCGTAGTATTAATTTTTAGAGAACACGTGTATGGTTACATGTCTCTAGATTCAGCTTTCAAAATTTTAATGTTTTAGCTACTTAAGTACTTACGAAGAAATGCGAAGTAGCCTAAGTATCTAGGTATTATTCCAGAGATTCCATTATCTAAACATCTTAAATCTCATCCAAATCCGTCGTGACAAAATATCAAATATACATACAGTCGCATAATAAGACAAAATAACAAATATACATACAGTGCTCATAAATATGTTGCATTTACAGTAACCCCTACCCTGCAGATGCAGATGTTTATGGGCGGTGGTGATCTCTTACCACCAGGAGACCCACTTGCTCGTTTGCCTTCCAGTCGTCAAAAAAAAGTAGTAAGTAGAAGAATTCTTTGTCTAAATAAAAACTTTTTAACAAAAAAAAATAAAGGCAAAAAATAATAAGCCTTTTTTATTTAACCTTACTCTTGGTACCAGTTTGAAGTCGGTACATCAGCACGAGCCAGGAAGAGTGATAGAAGCCCATCAGGTTGACGACTAATAGGTCCACTCCTGCTGGCTAGTGCCGAGGCACCGACCTCAAACTGGGTCCTACAGTAAGGCTATATGAGATCAACTTCAAGGTTACCCTATCCAAAAAAAAAAAAAAATCAAAATCGTACTACTCCGTAAAAAGTTAGGCTTGGTCATACATTACAATCAGTGAGAATAAATCAATCAATCAAATCTCTTTGTTATGCTTACATAAAAAACATACGAAAATAACAGAACACAGGATAATAAGATGTACAAAGGCTAACTTACCTATCCCTTAAAGGGATCTCTTCCAGTTAAACTTTGAACGATTATTAGGAATCTAGATTTTATTGTTTTTTGTCTGTGTTTGTTTTCGATGTTGTCGATGCTTGTCCTTTATTACGAGTACTTTGAATATACAAACAATTACACATAATGACAACGAAATGATCAGAATCGACAGTTCATGTTAAGTATCGTAAAGAAATTAAGGTCTTGTTTCCAAGCTATCGACTTATGCGTAATACGCTCGTTAAATTTTATAATAAACGGTTACTTACTACATTATGCCTTACTGCGTAGTATTTATCAACCGCCTCACCGGATGCTGTGTGTAAGTAAAGCAAATATGGCGGGCGGAAGTGGGTCGTAAGTCACGCCGCGACTCCCGGTCGACTTCCGGCACCCGATTCACCAATCGCATTGTCGCTGAAAGCTCTAAGTGACGTATGTATTTTACATCACGATTGTTACCTTATAACCTCATTATAAAGTTTTTTTTTCTATTATTTGATGGATAAGGAAGAAAAGTGTTGGTATTATTATACAAAGAGAAATTGCCCTTTTTATGAACAACCTGCCCAATAAGAGCAAAGTGAGCAAAAGTGAGCGACATAATTTTTTAATATTTATTTTTACTTAGTTACATAGTTTACTTTTTACTGTTTTTTTTGTTAGTTTCAATAAGTAGATAAAGTGCAAGTCTATAACCAGGAAATAAAATATTGTTTGTTAGCCTAAGGCAAGCTTACGCGGACCAGATAATTTATCCTTATAACTTCGAGTTAACTGGTAACCCATGGGTGAATGGTGTCAAAATATATGAAATCCCACCAAAAACATTACATGTAAAAAGCTGCAAGTCTCGCAACGCAATGCAGTTCTTGTAATGCTAAAAAGGTTTGAGATGCAATGTTATACCAAGTCAGTTATTTTTGTCAGTACCGGGGGGTTTCCATGGAACTCGATTTTCACCAACTTGTTTATTTTAAAACCATAGAAAAATACAGTTTATAGTTCTCAAATAAAGAGTAAACCAAATTATTTTTTAAACACATTGTAGCGGAAGGTTACGCGGATAAAATCGCTACCGCTTATGAGCTTGGGCAACCGGCAGTCACACCTCGACCTTTTGTTCTCCGACCGGTTGGAGCGCCTGCCCGCTCGCGCGCTGCGCGGACGCCGGGACTTCAACTGAATGGACTGCGCTTGGGACAGCCGGCCGCGACGCACGCGCGCTTTGCTTTCTGTCAAATCATTTTCTAGTTTTCGTAAAATATAACTGTCATTCTTTGTTCTTCCCTTTCTAAATTAAATTGTACAAATATTGTAAAGTTCGGCATTAAATTCTTTTCATCAAAAAATAGTTTACTCTTCGTAATTAACTTCACCGTCGTTACTAATTTGCTTTCGCTTCCTGCTTGTCTACACTGGTGACCCCCGACTTTGAGCATGATGTCCAACGATTTTGGAGCGAACAAGGACGACACGGGTGGAAGCAGTAACGCCAGAGGAACCAACGACGGCGAGTTCCGGGATGCAACGGAGGGTAACAACACAGACGGTGGCCCAAACACAGGCGGAAGCGGTTCGGCTGGTAACGTTTGGCGAGTCGGCGTACGCGTACCCCCGTTTTGGCCAGAGGAACCAGAGGTATGGTTTGCACAAATTGAAAGTCAGTTCGAGCTATCTAACATCACCGCCGATTTCACAAAATTTAATTTCGTGGCAGCGCAGTTGGATCAAGAGTGCGCAAGAACAATGAAGGATATTTTAATCAATCCTCCCAAAACAGGAAAGTATGATAAATTAAAAACAGAACTGCTCAAACGAACTTTGTTATCGCGGGAAAAGAAAACATTGCAGCTAATGCAACATGAAGAAATGGGTGACCGTAAACCTTCGCAATTCCTACGACTCGTACGCGACTTAGCAGGTCCTGATATACCCGACGACTTCATACGCACAATCTGGGTAAGCAGGTTACCACCTAATGTGCAAACCGTAGTCGCCTCGCAGTACAAACAGAGCCTCGACGACGTCGCAGATCTAGCAGATAGGGTTCACGAATTAGCATTGTCAACACCTCAGGTAGCCTCAACCGCCGCTCCAGCTAATATGCCAGGTACTGCTCTGGAAGCCCGAGTAGCAGAACTGACACGGCAAGTAGAATCATTACTGCAGGTACAAACTAACCCAAAATCACGATCACGTAGCAAAACCCGGTTTTATCGCCGAGGATCCGGAGCCAGATCGCACTCGCGAAACAAATCACGCGAACGACCCGAAGGACATCCATTTTGCTGGTACCACTTTGAGTTCGGCAACAGAGCTACCAGATGCAAACAACCATGCAATTTCAAGACTTCGGGAAACTAACGAGGCAGCATTTAGTGGCCGCAAGTGCTTGTCCTGTATCATCAGGCCGCCTGTTCGTTACCGATCGTAAGTCAAAAATTCAATATTTAATAGACACAGGCTCCGACTTATGCGTGTATCCACGGACAGCTCTTCGAGTGCCGGTGGGCACAAAAACCAACTACGTTCTCTTTGCTGCAAATGGCACGCCCATCACTACTTACGGCCACATTAATCTCAATTTGGATTTGGGATTAAGAAGAGCATATGAATGGCGCTTCACAATTGCCAACGTATCCAAGCCAATCATTGGCATCGATTTCTTAAGTCATTACAACTTACTCGTCGACTGCCACAATCATCGGCTAGTAGACGGGGTAACTTCGCTCATGATCGACGTACCCCATCACAAGGCAGCAGAAACCATCGCATCGGTGCGCACGACAAGCGACGACACTGTCTACCACAGGCTTCTCAGGGAATATCCAGACATAACTCGTCCAGCTGGTAAGCATCAGGCTCCTAAGCACAACACAATGCACCATATTCGGACCACAGATGGACCACCGGTCTCTGGCCGCCCGCGCCGCTTAGATCCGCACAGGTTACAAATAGCTAAGAAGGACTTCGACGACATGCTGCAAAACGGGACAGCACGCAGATCAGAGAGCGCGTGGTCATCTCCTCTCCACCTGGCACGGAAGAAAAATAATGGATGGAGGCCATGCGGAGACTACAGAGCACTGAACGCGAGGACTATTCCAGACAGTTATCCTGTACGACACATCCAAGACTTTGCTTATCAGCTGGCGGGTAAGAAGGTATTCAGTACTATAGATTTGGTGAAAGCGTATAACCAGATTCCAGTATACCATGACGATATACCCAAAACAGCCATCACAACACCATTCGGCCTATTCGAGTTTCCTTACATGACTTTTGGATTGAGAAACGCGGCTCAGACCTTCCAGCGCTTTATCGACGAGGTGTTGCGAGATCTTGATTTCTGTTATGGGTACATCGATGACATTTTAGTGCACTCTGAGTCCGAAGAGCAACATAAGCAGCATCTACGACTGCTATTTCAGAGGCTACAGGATTACGGTGTCCTTATTAACACCGCTAAGTGTATTTTTGGACAGCGAGAGGTGTCATTCTTAGGGTACACAGTCTCTGAGACAGGAATCAGACCACTGGAATCAAAGGTAACAGCAATCAACAACTACCCAATACCAAAAACCATCAAGGAACTAAGACGTTTTCTGGGAATGACAAACTTCTACCGCCGTTTTGTTCCAGGCGCAGCATCCCTGCAAGCGCCACTCAATGCACTTCTTTCGGGAAAAAAGGTCAGAGGCTCGCAGCCCATCGATGTCACACCGGAAATCCTGAAGAGCTTCAATCAATGTAAGGCTAGCCTTTCACAAGCCACACTTTTAGCACACCCGAGCATGCAAGCAGAACTCGCGATTCAAACGGACGCCTCGAATACAGCCATCGGAGCTGTACTACAACAACGCAGAGGAGATACTTGGCAACCATTAGCTTTCTTCTCAAGGAAGCTAAAACCGTCACAGGTAAAATACAGCCCATACGATCGCGAGTTGCTGGCGGTTTACGAGGCAATCCGTTATTTCAAACATATGGTTGAAGCTCGTGCGTTCTCAATTTACACGGACCACAAACCTCTTACATATGCCTTCACGACACGTCGAGATAATTGCTCACCCCGTCAATTCAGGTATCTTGACTACATCAGCCAATTCAGCACCGACATCAGATACGTAGCAGGGAAGGACAACTCAGTCGCGGACGCACTTTCTCGAATCGAAGAAGTAAGCAACCTTCCGGCGACCGTTGATTACCATTCCTTAGCAAAAGCTCAGGAGACAGACGCGGAGCTACAGGATCTACTGCGACACGGGTCCACTTTAAAATTAAAAAAAGTCAGGACTGTACATACAGACTTGCCAATCTACTGCGACACGTCTACTCCAGAGCCACGTCCATTCATCACTGCCGCCTTCCGTCGTTCAACCTTTGACGCAATGCATAACCTCAGTCATCCAGGAGGAAACGCCACGATAAGGTTGGTGACAGAAAGATTTGTATGGCCTGGAGTGAGAAAGGATTGCCGCCTTTGGGCAAAGTCATGCGTGAAATGTCAGCTAAGTAAAGTGCACAGACATACCTCGGCACCGCTCGCCGAGTTCAAGCCACCAACAGCACGTTTTCGACACGTGCATATAGACATCGTCGGACCCTTACCGGTTTCTCATGGTTACAGGTACTGCCTCACCGCCATCGATAGATTTACTCGTTGGCCTGAGGCGTTCCCTCTACCAGACATCACTGCAGACACCTGTGCGGCCGCCTTCGTATCCGGCTGGGTGGCTCGCTTCGGCTGTCCAGAGCGTATCACAACGGACCGCGGACGCCAGTTCGAGTCGCACCTCTTTAAGACGATGGCGGCTCTGTTAGGCGCATCCCACCATACTACAACGGCCTATCATCCAGCTGCGAATGGGCTCGTAGAACGATTACATCGACAACTCAAAGCTTCAATCACATGCCACACAGGCACGCACTGGACGGAGGCCCTTCCGCTGGTACTGTTGGGCATCCGCAGCGCGTGGAAGGAGGACCTGCAAGCATCTACAGCAGAACTAGTGTACGGCGAACCATTACGCTTACCTGGCCAGTTTATTACACCGTCAAACACACCAGTAGACGTTGGCGACTTCGCAAGCCGACTGAGCAGACACATGAACAAGCTTGCACCACAACCATCATCATGGCACTCCAACAGACCTTTCTATATCCCAAGAGACCTCCATACAAGCACTCATGTCTTCCTGCGTCAAGGTCCAGCACATAGGCCACTGCAGACAGCGTATACCGGTCCACATCGAGTAATCCGGCGAAAAGAAAAAACATATGACATAGGCGTTTCCGGAAAAGAGCTTACAGTGACCATCGACCGACTAAAGCCTGCCTATGTTATCAAGGACGACATATCAACACCATTTCGGGAACCCACTAAGAACCCAGTACCAGAGAAGACAACGAGAAGCGGACGTGTTGTCCGCTTTCCCGATTACTATCGACCGTAGTAACGGTCTCGGTGGGGGAGAACTTGTAGCGGAAGGTTACGCGGATAAAATCGCTACCGCTTATGAGCTTGGGCAACCGGCAGTCACACCTCGACCTTTTGTTCTCCGACCGGTTGGAGCGCCTGCCCGCTCGCGCGCTGCGCGGACGCCGGGACTTCAACTGAATGGACTGCGCTTGGGACAGCCGGCCGCGACGCACGCGCGCTTTGCTTTCTGTCAAATCATTTTCTAGTTTTCGTAAAATATAACTGTCATTCTTTGTTCTTCCCTTTCTAAATTAAATTGTACAAATATTGTAAAGTTCGGCATTAAATTCTTTTCATCAAAAAATAGTTTACTCTTCGTAATTAACTTCACCGTCGTTACTAATTTGCTTTCGCTTCCTGCTTGTCTACAACATAATGACTTGGCCATCGCACTCAACCTTTAGTCATTCTCGTATTATGTGTATCACGCAAACTGCAAGGCTGGGGCTAGCGCTATCTTTAATTATGATTACTTTAAATAGCTGACGTTGATGATTATAATTCTTATGTCATTATGTAGCCTTGCGATGGCCAAGTCATTTATGTGCTTAAAAATAATTTGGTTTACTCTTTATTTGAGAACTATAAACTGTATTTTTCTATGGTTTTAAAATAAACAAGTTGGTGAAAATCGAGTTCCATGGAAACCCCCCGGTACTGACAAAAATAACTGACTTGGTATAACATTGCATCTCAAACCTTTTTAGCATTACAAGAACTGCATTGCGTTGCGAGACTTGCAGCTTTTTACATGTAATGTTTTTGGTGGGATCTCATCACTTTTTGTAGGCAGTTCTTTTTTTTTCGGGTACTACTTCTTGTAATAACGCACTACTATCTTCATTTGTTTATCCTTCCTTGTCCATCGTCCATCGTCCATCCTCGTCTATTGTCTATCGTCCATTCTCGTCCATCGTCCATTCTCGTTCATCGTTCATCGTCCATCGTCCACTATCATCCATCGTTCATCCTTGTCCATCGTGTGCCATCCATCGTCTATCCTCGTCCACTATCCATCATCCATTCTCGTCTATCGTCCACCGTCCATCGTCTATCCTCGGTTATCGTCCATCGTCCATCCTCGTTCATCGTCTACAGTCCATCGTCCGTACCGACTGTCGTCGTCGTCGTCGTCGTCGTCGTCGATCGTCGGTCGTCATCCGTCGTCCATCGTCGCCCATCGTTGAACTTCCTTCGTCCGTCTACCGTCTGTCGTCCATCGTACATCGTCCATCGTCCACCCTCCATCATCCGTCGTCGATCGTCGGTCATCGTCCGTCATCCGTCGTCCGTTGTCTTGTCCATCGTCGGTCGTTGTCTTTTGTCCGTCGTCGCCATCGTCTATCGTTCGTTGTCCGTCGTCTGTCGGCGTTCGTCTTCTGTCGTCGTCCGTCGTCAGTCATCGTCTGTCGTCCGTCGTCGAACTTCCGTCGTCATCCATCGTCTTTCGTCGGTCGTTCGTCTTTTGCCCGTCTAACTTCCGTCATCCGTCGTCGTCCGTCGTTTTCTGTCGTCCGTCGTCGTCCGTCGTTCATCCTCCACCATCCATCGTCCGCACTGGGCTCGCGTGGGAACTAAGGCCCAAGCCCTTTTATTCTGAGAGGAGGCTTGTGCCCAGCAGTGGGACGCATATAGGCTGGGATGATGATGATGATGATCCATCGTCCGTCGCCCATCGTCCATCGTCCACACTCCATCGTCCAACGTCCATTTTCTACCCATCGTCCATCGACCATTATCCATTGTCCATCATCCATATTCCAATTTCCATCGTCCATCCTCGCGTCCACTCGCATCGCACACACATTCACAAACAAACGAACTTTGGTACTTACGAGTATTACATTAGTAAGATAAACAATTTCATTTTAACCCTTAATACTCAGGTATTAAGACTCAACATTAATACGTATACAATACGACTACGTTCAATAAAGTCATTGCTGTGTAACTTTGTAATCGCTAGTATTTATATGGGATTACAAACTTACTTGTGCAGTTTATATAACTTTGAAACGTGACTGAAATTGCAACATTTTGGATTTTTTCGTGACCATGTAGGCTAAAAACTAACTATGTTTAAAATTTGGAGCTTGTGGGTCTGCTAGAAGTACCTTAGAATTATGATGATCAAAAGTCAGTGTATAGGTATGTCAGTGACAAAACTGAGGAACTTTAACATGTGATAGTTCTTAATCTACGAGCAGAGATGGGACATTTTCAAAATACTAGTATTTAAAATACAAAATACAAAATACAAAATACGTATTTCCATTTTGTATTTAAATACTTTTTTTAGAAAAGCATTTTGTATTTTATTTGAAATACATTTAAGGACATATTTTGTATTTGCAAAATACAAAATACATTTTAATAAGTTTAATTCTTACTATGGCAACACTGAACTATATCTTGTTTTCGGGCCACTATAATAAAAAATTAGTTTGTATAAATAAATAAGTAATGAATCGTCCCTGACTAATTGTGTGTGTTTGTGTTCTATCTAATTTCCTCGCACATCTCTGATGGAAGCAGCCTAATCCGCTTGGCTGATTTTGATGAATAGGACATACGCTACTTTTATGCTGGAATTATGAAAATAGTCCGCGTAGAAGTATGACAAATAGTTTACTTACGTCCATTCTCAGACCTACCGAATATATATACTAGTCACCAGCACCAATATCTGATGCAACAAGCGTGCAAAAATATCTGACACGTCAATCCGGCCTTACAAATAAGAGTCATATCAGATATTTATGCACGCTTGTTGCATCAGATAATGGTGCTGGTGACTGTACACAAAAAAAAAACCGGCCAAGAGCGTGTCGGACACGCCCAAAATAGGGTTCCGTAGCCATTTCGACAAAATTAAGTAATATTTTCTAAGGATTTCGTATTTTATACGGAATCTTCCAAGTTTAGGTATCTTTTATACCTTACGCTGCTATTTACTCATAAACTACTAATAATTCTCAAGCAAACTTAGCCGTTATAGTTTTCCTTGGAAGTGTGATATACTGACTACCATCCTGAATTTTTTCAAATTTTTCCACCCACCGGTTTAGATTTTAGAGGGGGGGGGGACGCTCGATTTTAACGAAAATTTGCACTTTAAAGTTGAATATTTCGCAAACAAATTACTGAATCGAAAAATCGTTTTAGCAAACCCCTAATGGTTTTAAAATACCTATCCAACGATACCCCACACTATAGGGTTGGATGAGAAAAAAGAAATCACCGCCACTTTACGTCTATGGGAGGTAGGTACCCTAAAAAAAATTATTTATTTATTTATTGTCAAGTCATGTTCATTACAATAAGATGTCACTTAGGAGTTTTTAGTAGTTTTTTTAGTTTTTTTTTTTAATTTTTAATTGTACTGTTTTGTCGGCATACTTTACTTAAAATATATCCGGGCAAAATTGTAGCTTTCTAGCATTGATAGTCCCTGAGCAAAGCCGCGGACGGACAGACAGACGGACAGACAGACAGACAGACATGGCGAAACTAAGTATAAGGGTTCTGTTTTTGCCATTTTGGCTCCGAAACTCTAAAAACAAGCCGTCTTGGACGAGTTTGGTCACAAACACTGTGTCACGAGAATTTCATATAAGTATTAGGTAGAAGATTGTGTTTCGCGCTAACAAATAGTTCAACGCCGATGAAGTCGCGGACGGAAAGCTAGTAAATAATCAATAAAGAACTTACCCTACTAATATTATATATGCTATTATGAAATTTGGTACGGTTGTTTTTAAATGCAACGTCTATGAAAAACACGATGTAATTTTCGGAAATTCCCACGGAAAATTTTGTTTTATACTTCTTCACGCCAGAATGACTAGACGGATTTGGATGAAATTTGGTATGTAGGTAGCTGGATGTCTGGAATAACACATTGGCTACTTTTTACTCCGATATTCTCACGGGATAAGGATAAAATCTAATAATTTCAACCGCTGGGTAAACCCAAAGATCAGTCATTAAATTTTGGATAGGTTGTTCTTGTTACAACGTCAATGAAGATCATGATAAAAATTTTGGGAATAGGGAATATTACTGCAATTTTCTGCTGTCAGAGTGCAGCACTAGCACAAAACCGTAAACAGTTTTTCGAGTATTTTGTACGAAGGATGCCATAAGCCATAATATCATAATTATTTCAATTAAATTTTTGGACATATAGATAGATATGTCAAAAAATTTAATCGTGACAAACGATGTAAATTTCATGTTATTTTGCTACTAATAAATGGATGAAGACCAAAGAATTGCACGCCGTTAAAGCTGCGTCAGCAGGTATTTATAATTACAATTATTTTTTCCATTGTGACACGAAAATTAATCATACATTTGAAAAAGTTAATGGAAATTTAAACTACCTGCTAACGCAGCTTTAACGGTGTGCAACTTTTTGGTTTTTACCTAAGTACCTATGTCACATTTTCTATAGGTATTAATACTCTTTTATCTGTCGCAGAGCTTTGCCTTATATGCCCTATTCCCAGAGAAATTTTGTAAAATCCCGGAATTTCAATTGCAACACTAACTACCAGATCGAATAGTTTACGCGTGCTAAGTCGCGCGCAAAATCTTGTTTCATATAAAAGTATTTTATTTGAATAAAGTATTTTGAAAATACCTATTTTGTATTTTGTATTTAAAATACTTAAAGCAAAAATATTTTGTATTTTGCATTTCAAATACCAAAATTAGAAAAGTATTTGCATTTTGTATTTAAATACTTTTTTAAAAGTATTTTGCACATCTCTGTCTACGAGTTCGAACTGAATGTAATTGATAATATATCTAAGTCCCATTAGGCCCTATAGGTAACTGAAAATTCAGGGTTCTAGCTTTAGCCATAACAAAAATACAGGGTGTTGAAAATAGCCTGAATGGCTTCGAGAAAAGTATGGTACGGCCGTGCCTTTGTTTTTTTTTGCTCGACTTGGCGGGGGCACTGCCGTGCCCCCAGATAATTATCTTTAATCCAGATAACAAGTAATTTTTTATCGTGTAAACGACTCTTAAATAAATCCATGTACTTTGTTTCCAAATAACATTTTCTTTCCCAATTCTAATTGCGAAGCAAAAGAATAGACCCGAGGCCGTATTGCCTAACGTTTCTGATGCTCGCGATCGCAATCAAATGACAATTTTTGTATGGGAAATCTGTCATTTGATTGCGATCGCGAGTGCCAGAAACTTTACGCAATAGCCACTCCGGTTGGGAAAACTTTTGCAGTTTGACGGTACAGCTACATGATACAATTTATACGCATATAATAACCTATAACGCCTGTACATTCACTAGTAATCTATATGGTGGTCGTAATCCCGCGCGTACCGTTGGAAGCAACACTGCCAACTAACTTTAACGCGTTGCTTTTCCTATTTCAATAATATTGCACGCTAGTGCAATCGGTACCAATAATTAAAGTGCCCTAGAGAGTTCGTGTTGTACGTTAATGGTGATTATTGGGAATATTTTGTTTATTGGTTGGAGTGAATTCCACGGTTTATGAACTTACATTGCGATAAAGTTATTTAGTTAAATGCTTGTATACAGGTAGTCAATGCACTGTTATTTTCAAGTTCTGCCGTCAAAGAGACTTGTAGTCGAGTGTAGACGAGTTTCGAATTAAAATATTCTCTTAACTTTACGCTCATGAACGTTGAAAATCGAGCCAGAAAAAAGTGTTGCAGATATTATAAGCAAGTGAATTTATTCGTCTTTTGAAAGGGAAAAAGACCCTTCATCATTATCAAAAAGTTATTAAGACAGCGTTCCCACAATTTATGGACTTTTTAGAATCGCTACGACCTTTCGTGCTATCGTTTTTTCTTACATTAAAAACTTAACCGTTACTACCGATATCATTTTATTAAAATCATGATAAATCTGTTAAAAGTGATTGTGAAAGCGTTTCTTTGTTCATTTAAATCTCATCAATCGAGATAAAAAAAAAAACAATAATAATACCTAATACGCGTAACAATCGTTACGCGATTCTTATCAACAACTAGTTGAGCCCACGAAAAAAAAAACTTAAGACTACCATCCAACCTAAATTGAACTTTATCTATAAATAATATTTTTCTCTATTATTCGTGGAACTTTATTTAATATGCTTGAGCAATTGGTATGAGCTCAACTCACTTATGTTACTCGTATATTTATTTTCAAGTTTGGTGCCTTCCAGAGTTGAAGAGTGACACAACCGTACACCATGCTACCAGTTGTTAGACTAACACACACATTAGTCTAACAACTGGTAGCATGGTGTACGGTTGTGTCACCCTGAAGATGAGCTCTGGTTGAGTTCGAAACGCGTCAGTGTGTTGTGGTGGTGGTGATAGATGGGTTTGTGTAATTTCTGTGTGTTCTTACAGTGTGGAGGTGGAGGAACTGCATGAACACGCATAATTTGCATAGACTTAGCTATCTTAAGGTCGCGGGTGAGCTAAGAAATTCTTTTAGTTCATTGATATGGACCTCCGCAAAGTAACGCCTGATTCAATAAATTATTTAAAATTTGTATAATTTGTAACAATTTATTGAATCAAGCATTAGTCGTTAGGTGGGTTAGTTCTATGAGAGTTTCAACCGCTACGCTATCAGTCTCCTGTCGCTTATCGCTGAAGAAATGAGTTAGGTAAAATGAAAGGATTTTATAAAACTATGTGGTGTGCATGCGGTATCATTTAATTTTTTTTGCTTACGTTATCTCATTTCTTCAATATATGCGACAGGAGACTGATAGCGGTTGAAACGCCAGTAGAACTATCCAGGTGTTTTAGGTCATTAAAATTTGTAGCTTTCAACAAATTATTACCAAAGCACCGTTCCGTTAAAGCGTCGAGCAATAAAAACATGAGCACAACTAAATATTTCCGTGACCAATCTAGTAAGTGTACAGAAGAAGAAAGGAAAGCACGCGTTACCCGTTTTTGTGGGAAATAACGTGCCAAATACCAGGTCATCTATTCACGAAAAGATGGCTTCCTAAAATATATCAAAAAAAAGGGAAAAGTTCTCTCCACTTGTCACCCACTATCATACACTACACAAACAGCGATGCTTATAATTTAATGCCCTAGGCGTATGTATGTAAATACGGACATTATACCAAAAGAACTTGGCCTGTTCAAGTGTATGCGAATAAATCACATTTATGCGAACGTTTTTAGGGTAAGAAGGAAAACAGGAGTTGTAAACCGTCGGTCTGCTTATGTTTGTTAATTTATGGTTTCGGGATTTAGTTAGAGTTTTTTATTAAGGACATAGCCCTAATTCTTGATTTCTCGTTTGATATAGGGTTGGCTACATTACGGCATCATTCCATACTCGAAAGAACGCATTGACATTTCAACTGTCAATCACGGTTCACCGATCGAGCCAGAGTTCATCATGTTTTATGCAAGAAGTTTATTTGAAAGAAAATTAATGGTTAGGTAGCTATTATTATTTAGTGGCTGATGATGAAATAATTTATTGCTATTTATACCTAAATTAAAGTGTTATCGAAAAACTAAACTCATCGATAGAGCTTGAAAAATATTTAAGTTGAAATGGCAGCACGCTACATCTTTTTAAAATTTGACGACGTAATTGATGAAGAAAGGTTTTTGAGTGATGACTAGGTACGAACAGGCAGAAGTAGTGTTGGAATGCCTTCCACTAGGTGGACCGAGTTGCGAGCAATCAGTGGATGCGGTAAAATGCCGTTCTTTATGGAGCTTTACGGCAATGTTGGCGTTTTAGTTACTCTGTTACTATAGACATAGGCACTTTTGGGACTATGTTAGCCAATTTTTACTACAATTTAATTTTTGTAAAAGATAAAACGGCTACTCTGCCTACGGGGAGGCCTACATTCAACAATGGACATCTTATAGCTGATGATGACGATGATGACGTGTTTAATGTAATAAGTACCGCGCATTTATATGATTATAAGGGTGTTCCGTGAGTACGACATCGACCCTATTATACCAATAAAATTGTCGAAAACAAACAAACAATTCAATAGGCGACGAGGCGAGAAATCTCATATTAGTTTATTACCGTAACGGGCATCCCTACTCTTTACCACTTTAACTTTATCATCAAAACAAGGTGATTTGAATTCTATCACATCGTAATACCATAGTTACAAGCGCACAACTTGGGTGGTGATTTTATCATGCACGCTCGAAGTGGCTGTCGCGGCCAAGTGTTGTAAATTTTTTCCGCTACTGCGAGTTGTAAACAAGACCGCTTAGTTTAGGGTTCCGTGGCTTTTAACAACAATTTATTAAGTTCTACGAGTTTGGTTTGGCATCCAGTTTAAATAGTGCAATGGGGGTAGAAAATACTTATTTATTTGTGTGCGTGTGTGAGTTTTGTTTGTTTATTGTAGAAATAGCCCTGTGCAGTAAGTATAAACTACGGGAAAGTTACAGTTAATGTGCAACTAGTATGTAGTGAACTTACCAAAAGTTAACAATTCGATGTGCATTACAGAATGTGGAATCTATCTAATTATTTTATTTATTTATTTATCTATGTCGTCTCTAGGGGATGCGCTATTCCCTAGGGATACTGTTTTTGTCAATTTAACGCGACAATTTTCAGTGATATTTTTATGATTTTATAATTCATTAGGGGTGTTCAAATCACCTAGTGAGACTATCCATTATACTCGTAATATTTAGTAACTAAATAATGTATTTCTGGATTTAGGCATCGTCCTAATAGAATGCGATACGCGGTCATCGCGCGAGTAAGCGATGCGACCGTTGCGTGTACTCGCGATCAAACATATTGAACTCGAAATGGTGTCCTAACTGACTGTCAGATTGTCAGTTAGGACACCTATTCGAGCTCAATATGTTTGATCGCGCGCACACGCGATGGTCGCATTCGCGTTCTATTGGGACGATGCCTTAATCACAACATATTTATTTTAATATTACTTAAACGTTTCAATCATATTATTATTGCAGGTCACGAATCAACGAAGTCCCGAAATGTACTAGTAATGGGTGAAAATCGAAAAAGTTGAAAACATTATTATTTATTAATTAGGTATCCGCAGCTAAATGAAGTGAATTTAAAAAAGATTGAAAAAAGTTTTAAATTGGGGCATAAATGTTAACTGCTGGAAACTCGGAAACGGAACCACGTAACATGAACACAGTTCAAAGTTACGTTCAAAAGTTTTACGCTCAAGCCTTTACCGCTCGGGGGAAAGTATAGAAAAGTAATTTTTTGTTCAGAACAGTAAAGTCAAGTTACCCTGTTTGTCCTAATTCAATATGCTGAACAAATTTGGCTCGAGTTTATTTATGAATGTAAAATCTCATTACACCCTATACCAAATTTATTGCTGAAATTATTTGTAAGACTTTAATTTAATTAAATATTGAAAAAATATGTTTTCTCATAAAGGCACTCAAAACTTTTCTTGGAACTGTGCAGTGTAGCTTCACTGAAGAAAAATAGTGATATTACGCAGTGATACATATCTATGAGCGCCTTCCAGAGTTGTAAGTAGGTATGTTAGAAGAATACATTTTTTTTTCGGTAATTTTAATTGAATTTTATATTTTACTAGGTTCCAACGGGCCCCACGCGCAAATTTAAATTAAAAGATAGTTTTTCGGTTTAAAAATGGCTAGATAAATAATAATGTTGTTAAGTCCCAATATTTTCTGGCATTAATGTGTGAGAATGTGTTGCTAGGAACATGAAAAAAAAAACATTTCATGAACCAATAGAAGCGCGTAATGTACCTATCCTCGTACAGCACATCTCTGATCAAAACAGCTGAGCGTAAATGAAGCATTTCTATTGGTTCATGGAAAACACATTCCTCGCAACATGTCTGGTGAAAACAGAGCCTTACTTATAATTTCAATTATTCGTCGAAGGAGGTTATATCAGAGATAATTTGTAATCATTTTAGTTCAGTAACAGAGCCTTACTTATAATTTCAATTATTCGTCGAAGGAGGTTATATCAGAGATAATTTGTAATCATTTTAGTTCAGTCATGTAGTAATTAAACTTATCGAGTTATATACTTAACTAGCAAACCCGGCGAACTCCGTTTCGCCACCAAAGTAGTACATGCTATGTATCAGAGATGGCGCTGTATGTGAAAAAATATTTTCCCGCTTTTCTTTTTAAATTTTTCCTGAATTTTCTTTGCTATAAACCTCACGGAGCCCGAGACCTTTCCAACGAATGCAAAACCTTTGAAATCTTTTCTTGCGTTCTGGAGTTATAGCGCCAGGAAGGAAAACCCGACTTATTTTTATATAGTAAAAAAAAAGAAGATTATTTTTTTATTTTTATTCAAAAAATTCGATCTAAAATTGTAAACTAACTGTGAAAAATACTTCCTTTTGAACAATTTTACTTTAATTTTGACGAGGGTATAACGTTCAAAGTCTATGGTATAGGTATATAATTAAAAATTGCATATATAAAATATGCATGTATAAAATGAACTCTACGCAAAAGCATTTAGATGCAACATAGATGAATCAGTAAATGGCTAGTGGATGCTGTTGTCATTATTAAATTTAAGTTGGCTCTGCTCAGTTGAACTTGTTTATATACCTACGCAGTGTGACCCGTTATACATTCGCATTTCCTTCTGTGTTTTCTATACGGTGTGTTAAACAATTTTTTTTTTAATATTTTATCGGTAGAAAGTTTCAAAACAACGTGATAAATCGTGAAAGCGAGTAGTGAATTTAAAGGAATGGAAAATCGCATGTTTCCGCGGACTTCGTAATACGAACAGCGTACTAGCGGGACTCGTAAACAGCAGGTATCCAACGAAGTTGCATTTTAAATTCTGCAGAACAATGGAGGAGTTTTAAAGTATTCTAGCGTAATTCTTGCAAAACATGCTTCTGAAGTATAAAAGTACGATGGTTGTCAGATTTGGTTCTTTAACTGAGACATAGAGTATTCAATAAAATTTTATACTAGGAGTACTTTGTCTGTCAAAATGATATCGTAGAAGTAAAAACTAAAGTTTTATTGCGAATTTAAAACTAGATACCTTATGTTTGCGGTTTTTACTTCCATAGAAAAATAAAAAAAATCAGCTGAGTTCGCGACGGACCAGGCGCAGTGTACCTATAATTATTTACTTGGTAATATGCGGCACATAGTTATTCAGTTTTTAGTTTTATCGGCTAAGCCTAAATTTATCCACAGTATTTCATGTGGAAAATTGTGTTTTTATTAAAACTAAAAACCTAACTTTATCACGGTCGCTTAGTATCCCGTCAAGGTTAAGTAATTTATCAGAATTGCGCCCGCAAGTAAATAAACGAACGTCGTAAAAGTAAACAGAATCAATCAAGTAAATAATTTCGCAATAGTTACACTATTTCTTGGCATCCAGAATTTTCTCATTACGACCCTACGATTTGTCATGCCGAAACAAAACTAACCGAGCGTTCAATTCACTGCGACATTCAGATCCCAATCTACCCTAGTGTAGGTATACGGTTGAAAATCAATTAGGCCTAAGCGAAATCCTTCGCAGGCTTATAAATAGTTGTATAGAAACTGCGAGAAAGCTGGAGATGTGCTATCCGAAGTAATAACTTTCTTCGAGTTAATTAAAGTTCTGTGAAGATTATTCTGTGATTTAATAGACTCTCATGGCGTGCGAGGCGGTGTAGTTTAGAAATTAATTTAACAACTTAACATGGATTTTGTAAACATTAACAGGTGAGACCGTTATAAATCTTTGCTTGCTTATGTTCAGTTCCTACTAGGTTTAAGGAACACCAATGATTGCCATCCCCGTATACTTAAAGCATCTGTATTTGTAGATGAAGGTCTGCTAAATCAACTACAAACGCATTACATTATTACATTACGTGTACAAATAAGAAAGTTTGAGAAGCTGTTTGGATGTTTGTGACTCAACCATGCAATAACGGTTTTTTGGCGTCAAAATTTGGCGCACAGTTAGGCATAACAACGAATCTGAAATAAACATCATCAATTTTCAAAAAAGCCACCAACCAAAATTTCTTAAATTTCAGTGTAATAGCTCTTACATTGTGGCTACATAGTGCTCATGATAACTGGATACATTCATACGTCCGGGTCGGTTCATTATCCGGAACATAACTACCGCGCCGTCCAATAATGTAGCCGAAGTAACAAAACGCAGGCCAATGGAAGCAGGTTTAGTGCGCGGAGACATACGGAATGACTCAGCGGACGTGCACGCTCGAACGAACTATTTAAGAGAAGTTTTCCTGCCGGCCGCGCGGCCGCGTTAGGTATTCGTTTGGGATAATGCTGTTTTTATCGCTCGTGACATAAGCGCTCGGAGTCGTCCCCCCATGCACATCCTCTCCCGCTTCTCCGCTTCCCGCTAATGTATATCGAGATAGCTGAAGGCTTTTCAAGATTTTGGTCGGTTGAATTTTGGGTTTCGTTTCCCTTAATATTATACAAAAAGTGTAGCACAGAAATCAATTATATTTTACAATCAAGATCTTCATTATATTTTCTATGCCTGTGGTTTTTTATTTTTGTGAAAATACTTTAAGAGTCTGTAAGTCTCGTGAAAAATTGACATCTTTTTTTTGTTGACTTTTGAGCTCCTGTAATTCTGATATTAACATTTATATCAAAATCTGAAAAACCACAGGCATAGATAATTACGTCTAGTCCATACTTACAAAATTTCATCTACTTCTGTTGCCTAGTTTTCAAATGAGACCGGGACTACGTTTGTATGGAGAATGGAACGAAGAGACTTCTCTTAAATATGGATAATAAAATAAGATAACCAATATTTTACTTTTACAATAAGATGTCAGGTAGGTGAGTTGAATGCAAAAAAAACACTGCCAACTTTTTAGAGTTCCGTCGTACCACAGTTGGCAAAAACAGAATCTTAGTAAGTTAATAAGGACAGAAAGCCATATTTTAAAAGAGAAGAAGAAGAAGTAAATATCAGTAAGTTTACTCAAAAGACAATGCGTAGCATTATCTATGCTTGGAATAACTCTACGGTATTGAATCAAAAATGAAAAAACAAAACAATAGGAAAAGTAAAGTTACCGACACAGATTGGCGAATTGCGGAACTTAAGTGACAGTAGGTGGGCAACATTGCATGAGGAGCCGATGCCTATTGGAATTATAATATTCTGACGTAGCAACTACGTACAGGAAGGTGAAATGTTGCTAGGTCTTCTGCAAAGTATTTAGACGATCTGGCAAAGATTGCTGAAAGTCATTAGCCGTGGGTAGCACAAAACTAAGAGTAACTGTCGAAGTTGTAAAAATACTCAGGGAAGTCAAAGTCAAAGTCAAATTCAAAATCTCTTTATTCAATTTAGGCTATGATAAGCACTTATGAACGTCAAAAAATCTTCGGAAAAAACCTCTGTTGAGAAGAATCCGGCAAGAAACTCAACGAGGTATTTTTTTTTAAAAACAGATTCACAATATTTATAAATGATATCTATATACTATACATTACAAGTATTTAACACAATTTTATTTTTAACACAGTTCACTATTTGAAGGGATTGCTAAAAGGCTTATGTCCTGATGATGAATGATGTAGAGCGGAGCCGTTCAAAACATGATTCTGTGTAATTCACCGACATCACTGGACACTGAAAGCATATATACGCTAACAACGCTACAGGGACCGGAATGGACTTACCGTCGTACGTGGTAGGCTTTAATTATACACTTACCAGGGTTTAATGGCGCCTCGTTTTCAGAGCACCTTACAGTTGTAGTTTCCCAAAGTTGTAGAGTTAATTCAAATTCGTAAGTGCGTTAGTATTCTCGAATTGTTACGTTTGTAATAATTAGTTTACAGGCATACAATTCATCATTGTCCATGTATTGTGTTTTGAAAGTAGCCTTAAGCACAGATAGATCCTCAAGTGTATCATCAATAAAGCTGATGTGTACAGTACAGGTCACCAAATTAATGCACCAATTAATTTTGAAACTTCACACGAAAGATTGTTTGTATTAAACACACTTTTTCAATTAAATATAATTTAAAAGCTACCAAGTGAATCTGCGCTGGAAGTGACGCAATATAATGTAATTATTATTTAGACGATGAATTTTTTTTTAATATTCTTTGTAATAAATTTCCTGCTTCTATTTATAGTTTTAATTTTAATTATAATGATACCAGACGTTACCCGCGACTCCGTCCGCACAGAATTCGTTTATCGGTATCCCACGGAAACTATGCAATTTGCCGGAATAAAACTAACCTATATCCTTCTCCGCGACTCAAACTTTCTGTGTACCGAATTTCATCTAAATGAGTTCAGTGATTTAGACGTGATGAAGTAACAAACAAACTGACTTACAAACTTTCGCGTGTATATTGTAGGATAAATTTTATGCTCAGGTTTACATTTACTGGATAACATTGAAGCTATTTACTTTGCTATTCAGCTAGTAATCATAACTACGCATTTTAAACTTGCTTGCACCAGTCTCTCCCATTATTGGAATTTATTGTTCTGGAATCCAATTACTTTCTCGTTTACTATTTGTCTTCCCGGTTGACATAGCCTTTGTAGTTGTCTTTTGATCTTCTTTTTCAAAAATGTCTACAACGTATAACATTAGTGAATGCGCCAGCATTTTAAATCGTCTTGCTTTTTTTTACTTTTGCTTCACGGCGTTCAAAAAGAATGGACAAGTTGGTAGTATTTATTTCTCATTTGTATAAACATTCGAAATAATGTCGAGGAAAATCTCAGGCCAAGACCTTTAAAAGGTTGTAGCGCCGCAGGACAGAGATAAAGTGAAAGACATCCATACTAATATTATAAATGCAAAAGTGTGTGTGTTTGATGTTTGTGTGTTTGTATGTTTGTCCGTCTTTCACGTCGAAATGGAGCGACGGATCGACGTGATTTTTGCATAGAGATAGTTTATGGGCTAGAGAGTGACATAGGCTGCTTTTCATCCCGGAAAAATGCACAGTTCTCGAGGGAACGGTGCGCGATAACCGAATTTTACATAATCTGATATTTTGTCATTTTCTTGAATAAAAACCTGCGAAGTGTGAGTGGAACTCAAGCTGCACATGTTTCGTTTGTATTATATACCCTTTTGTTTGATAATATGTTGCATTGTACAAAAAGAGCATCTCACGGCGAAGCTAAGGCCGCACTGGTATGGCGACGGTGACTCAAATCGTTAGTGTCCGCGTTAACAGCAACGACGAACAAGCGAATCGCCAATACATCGCGAATTGGCTGGTAGCATTGACTAGGCGACACAATTTCATAATCGCGACATTTATAACAAAATAATGTTCGCACCTAAAACGTAAAACGCCAATTACGTAGAGAGAGACCTAAGTCCTATACTATACGTACGAGTATAACTCAGCTAGGCAACTGTACTGTGACGCGTGTAGGAGAGTACTTAAAAGTAAATTCGGCTTAGCCAGCCATATCAGAGCCCATATTTAGTAGGTGTCAAATTCAAATTCAAATTCAAATCATTTATTCAGTAAATAGGCCGCAATGGGCACTTTTACACGTCATTTTTTTAAACTGCGCTTTCGGAAAGACCATCATTGCCAAGAAGAATGCGCCGCAAGAAACTTGGCAGAAAGTCATTTTTTCAAAATAAAATAATTACAAATAAAATACTTAAAAACTACAGTAAACAATTAAACAAAACATCACAAAAAAAAAATTAAATAATACAGGGATGTATGGGGTCCCTTAGTTACAAAATTAAACACTAACTATATCTACGTTAAGCGGAAGTCATAATTTGTCATAATTAATGTCATAATTTTTTAAATTGTTTTTGGAGTCGCCGTCATCGAAACCGATAGGGAGGACAAAGTATATAGAAGGTACACATATAAAACTTTTTATTTTCTTATTTGTTCTTCCATGTTTGATTTTAACCTTTGAAATTTTTAATGAGTTGTAAAATTCTTAAAAAAAAATCGAGTCTTCTTTGAGGCTTTATCAAGAGCTAGCTGTTGCTTGCGACTTCGTCTACGAATAATTCGTTTATTGCGTACGCGCGGTAATTATAAAATTTTCAGGGATAAAATTTATCCTATTTCCTCCCCAGTGGCTTTAGAACGTTCGGAGTCGGTTGAGTACGTTAAGCGTGAAAATGTTACAAACCCACAAAATCACTTATTCACTTTCGTATTTTATTTTTTACCCCCGAGGCAAAAAGAGGGGTGTTATAAGTTTGATCGCTATGTCTGTCTGTGTGTCTGTCTATGGCACCGCAGCTCATAAACGAGTGGACCAATTTGAATATGGTTTTTTTAATTTCAAACAGGGTTTCTAGACACGTTTCACTGGTTTTAAGACATGTTTCATCAAAATCGGCTCAGCCGTTTTTGAGATATTTAACTTTGAACTATTTGTTGGTTAGGTTATATACTATTAGTAAGGATTAATATGATCTTGAACTTGTGACTCAGAACAAGATTTTACTTATTGGCAGAACTAGGTACCGTTAAAAAATTGAATCTCGCTTACCGTCTTTTACTCATGATGCTTCGATTGTTCAGCTATCGTTTGTGTACTCGTAACGTATAACGTTTGCAAGATTATGTTACTCAAATTAAATTATCGTACATTAGAATTAATAGAGAAATGGAGCTGCAGATCGCATAAAAAACATTCACGACCGGTGATCTATTTCTATCGCATTGGTTTCCGGAGTGATTCACGGAGTATTATTTTTTCTTATACCAGTTTCTTATTTATGAGCAGTACCTAAAGTTTTCCTCGCAAAGACATAGGCGAAGAAATAAAATTTGCTATATTTTATTCGTATCAATTAGTTAATTCCTAAGAAGTACATTTCTATATGTATTAAATTATACGTATATAGCTCTACATAAGTGTCTATGTAAGGCCGTCTCCGTCTATTCGAACAAAACAAACAGAGACCGCATCAAAATTTATCCGTCATATAAATGTAATCAATGGATGGTGAGATAGCCTTAAATAAGTCTTATCCCATTGAATAAAGTACTTTAATAGATACTTATGTAGATACTTATGATGTATATACGTAAGATTTAATACACATACACATATAGAAGATTTAGTACATATATATTAACCCCCTGTGGTTAATGTTTATTTATTCGAACCTTTTTTAGGTACTTTATTTCTACTAAGATCGGGATACGATGAACACAAACAGACAAACACGTGTCTCGGATGCAATACACATCCATTAAAGAGAGATAAAAGGTATACCCTGTGCTATTAATGTTTTATTGCCTGTAGTATTTGGATTTATTTATTACCTAATAGGTACTAAAAATACTAAACTAGTTCGTACGTTTGTGGTGTTGGATTGGTCAGATGTTTTTATATCTAAATGCTACTTTTTGAGTATTTATTTGATTGACTAGTGTGCACACTTTTGTTATTGATATAGTGATCGAATCATCAGAATACAGGTTTTGTTATCATTTGAAGACATTAGTAGAAATTTTACTTCCGTCATTTAAGAAAGATCTATATGTAGTAATATTGAACATGATAATACCATAAATAGTAATACAAATTCAGCACAAGTTAATAAAATCTATTGATGTTTGAATCATCGTTTAAAAATAAAGCAAACATTGTAGTAATATCTAAGACAGACAAACAAACATTCCAGTTTATAATATTAGTAATATTCGGAGCGGACGTAGCTCGGCAGACGCGCGCCTGTTCTATATTTAAGTACGACGCGTGCGCAGAAACAAACATCTCACAAAATTGTGAAAGAGACGCGACTACGCACGTCTCGTGGTGATACTGAAAACGAAATAGTGTCAGTGATCTAGAGTAAATAAATCTAAAAACGATTGAAAACGACAATGTGAACTAAAGAGTGAAAGAGCTCTTAAGTGCGTTTCAGTTTCATATCATGAGGATTTTAGTGATGATTGAGTGATACAAACACAAGAAAGAAAATTTAAAGTTTTCGTTTTTGTAAAAATGTTTGAAGTTTAAAAGCACGATGAAGCTTGTTGTTTTATAGCAAACCGTTTTTTGAATAAAGTCAGGGTAAGCAGTGATGTTAGTGAAACCAATGGAGTATTGTCTGTGATGAATAATGTTCGGCAATCTCAAACTACCCCTGATAAAGCAAAAGGGGAGCAAGGAGGAGCCCCTATACTGCTACAGGAGTGTGAAAACAAAACCATCGAAGACGCCAACTTTGCGTGCCAAGCGACATCAAAGACGTAAGTCTGTTTGCTGTATTATTAATGGTATTCCCTTGACTTGTCTAAAAACGTTTTGCATAATTTCACTTTGTCTAACAACTTTTAATATAATGAATAGTTTGTCTAAAGTCAATTTGTATAATTTCATTATATATAATTTTTATTTTGTCGAATTTTCATTTTAACTAAATGATCATTTGCATAATTCTTCTTTTGTCGAATATTATTTTATCGAAAACTCACTTTGTCGATTCTTATTTTACCTAATCATCATATAGCCGAATAACGTTTTAACTAATATGATTTGGCATAACTCTTATTTTGTCGAATATTATTTTATCGAAACTCACTTTGTCGATTCTTATTTTACCTAATCATCATATAGCCGAATAACGTTTTAACTAATATGATTTTGCATAACTCTTATATTGTCGAATATTATTTTGACGAATACAATAATTATAGAAATTCTAATCACATAGATTAAGTTAGGATAGAATCACGACATTTGATTTATGCGAGCGAGCGAAGCGAGCGAGCAAGACGGTCCAGAGCAGAAGCGATACGGATAGGTTAGGTTCAGAAGGCTAAGACGGGAGCGAAGCGGAGCGGAGCGGAGCGTAGCTCCTGCCTTAGCCTTCGATGTTAGGTTTTTTTTTATAGCAGCCCAGATAATTAAGATAATAGATAGATAAGTAATAGAAAAAAGTAAAACTAGGCAACATGTAAGACAGATATGTTAGTCAAACATTATGCAAAACAAGTTTATACAAAGTGAAATTATGCAACATGTACTTTAGGCAAAATATAATTATGTCAGTCAAACATTATATTAAATAAGAATATACAAAATAAAATTATGCAACATGTACGTTAGGCAAAATATAATTATGTCAATCAAACATTATGCGAAGTAAGTTTATATGAAATGAAAATTATGCAACATGTACATTAGGCAAAACGTAATTATGTCATTTGAACATTATACAATATAAGTTTATACAAATTGAAAATTAGATCACTTAAAATTAGGCAAAACAAAATTATGTAAAGTAAGTCGTATGTAAAATGACATTCAGTAAAATGAAAATTAGGTAAAATGAAACATTAGGTTAAGTGATATTAGGTAATCTAAAATTAGGCAAAGTGAAAATAGGCAAAAAGTTGTTATGCAAAACAAGGTACAACCATTATTAATATGAAGGGGTTTGTGTTTGTTGTACCTACTTATGTCTAACGACAGGGTAATTAAATTTGCGCTGGTTGCGTGTGCTGTAATTTCGCGGTAAAAAATTTTTAACAAATAAAGTAAACTTTTCTACAAAACTTTGTACAAAAGTTTTGAAAATTCAGAAAAACACATCACACTCATCATTACATACATCTCAATATTTTTACACAGCAACCTGCTCCTGGTGTTACAGTGGTGCTCCTACTCCTAGCCTACATGGCTACATTACTTATTGATAATGCTGTACTCAACGTTTCCATCCCTTTTCACCTAACATTGATCATTAAACTCAATCCTAAATCATGAAACTTAAAGCTTGTCTATATAACTAGTGTGAAGTCAACACAAATAAATGTTTAATAGGTTTGCTCGCAAATCCGTCTGAAAAGAATTTGTTTATCCGAAATAAAAACTGTCCTTTCCAATGTTTTCAACTAAGTAACTTCATACCACATCTCAATCGATTTAAAGCTCTAACACAAACAGAGTTAGACACTTTTGATTTGCATTTATTATATTAGTTAAGGATGGATAGTAAATAGCGCACCTTAACTCCAATCTGAGCTTCATTTTATCTGATAGTCTAGCATGTCTAGTATCAAACTGTCACACAAACGTTATTCAGGCTTAGGCCTGGAACTCTAGAGCGCGTAGTCAGTTTTATTTGCTCTAAGCCAATCAACGCAGCTAGGCTCCACGGTAAATATAAACAGCTTAATGAGCCGTGTGTTTGTACCAACCTCAAAATTAGTTGCCAAGGGAAATTCAACGGCGTCTGAAGCGCTGCGGTTTGTAAATACACGCCTTTGCAGCAAATTTAAGCGGGTCGGGACGGCCTTTGCTATGCAGTGCCGTGAAGTAGGTGAATCCGAACCTCTGATAAGTTTGACAGACACAATTCAATTGTATACGTATAATGTATAATACGAAAGATACATACTATTAACGATCTGATAGTAGATAGTGTGCGTGAAAACAATTTTCTCATTGATGCTGCTTGAAGAGGATTTGAATACGATTTGTTAGTAATAATTAATTAGATTGTTATTAAATTGGAACTATTTGTATATGAAGACTTAAAACTTAAAGTTAACCAACAAATATATTTCACACGAAAAAACAAAAAGACAAAAAGACTTTAAATAGTAATCTTGTTAACTAACAAAAAAAATCATATTATTAAAAGCAGTATTATTTTATTAGATGTATATCGTTATGATGATTACTGTGGTTAACTGAAAAGCTCTGTTAACTTGAATTGTGATTTTCTGAGCTGCGCTCCGATACTCTGAACTACCAGTATATTATTTTTTTTAAAAGGAATTTATAGCTAAATAACATTTTTTACTTATTAAGGAATAAGATGGGGATATCCACGTACCTAGTTGCCGTACTCATTACTGGTGTCCTTGCAAAAAAGTAAACAAAGGTTAGTCTGATATTTTTTTTAAAGAGAGGTATTTACTACATCTCATTTCTTTGGAAACAAAAATGGTTTCCGTGTCGGTCACAAAGTCAATAAAGAAAGAAAGAAAGAAAGAAGAATTTATTTGAAATATAAAAATGTAACAATTAACATTCATCGGAAGTTTACATTAGACTTTGTTTATTTATTTTAAGCTTCACCCGCTGAGGTGGTTCACGTAGATCGTCCCACGTATTCGCTTATAAATAGATAGAAAAAAAAAATTCTCAGGATAAAATTTTAAAAGATCAAGTTCACATGTTATAGAAAGTTACCAGTGGCCTCTAAGAATTCCAAGAAAAGACAAAAGTTTAGTTTGAACAAAAGGCAAAAAGGCAATTAAGACACAGAAATTCGACCCTTTCCAAAAGGGCAAGCAATAAAGTACAATAGACATATTCAACTCTTAAGGAACAAGTGTAAACAAAAGGTCCTTATGCAATCTTTCGTAGAATACAACAAGTAATGACTTCCTCTTGTCAAACGAGACGTGATAAATGACCGCAAGGCATAGTGACATAAAAAATTCAAACTTCAGAGAATTTAAGGGTGTAGTTCACGCCCAAAGTATACTTAACAGCCAATGACAGAGACGCCGAGTGTCATCCGCAAATAAGATTTACTCGCGGTAAAATTTTGAAATTTCAGAAAGCCGCCTACAGCACTGGAGGGGTTTACTTCTGGGCAAAGGGTGGGGACCCTCGCAGGAGAGGAGAAACGGGGATTCGTTCTCTGGAGCTCTCCAGAGATAGTGCTGAAGGAAAATCGTATAAGTAGTGATACCTAATTGTGTTGTTCTTGATTTCCTAATAATCAACCGTGCCAGCTAGGGTTCTGTTTTAATCCTAATTGAATACATATATTTCAGTATTAATTCTAAAGTCTATAAATAGCTAGGAGTGGCTAAGTCGAGGTGAACTGGAAGTTCGGTAAAGTACCAAATATTATAATATAATTATTTTCTTTAACAAACACAATCGGCCAAGACTCGATATTACCCTTCAAGTCATTAGTAATTTGGAAAATAAGTTCAAAGGAGGTCACCCCAGAGATTAGAATAAATAAGGAGTATGGCCTATCGTGTATGAGTTTGTGGTAGACATGTAAAATGGTAATTTATAAAAGTATGTATGTGAAGTGATGTTGGGCCCTTGTGAAACTCCTTTAATTTGATCGTTAAATTCCGAATTCTTTTGTGTTGTTTTATTAAAGCCTTGGGCATATTAACGTAATTGTTTTATAACATTCCCTAGTTGACTTATCTAGCTACCGCAAGCTTTAAAGTATTAACCAATGAACAATTTAGATTTGACTCCGCCAATAAAGACACTGGTCTGTACTATTTTGTTATAATTGTAGAGTATGATTTATCTATCCATTTCTTGTGTACCTATATTTTGTTGTGTGGTTTGGTTAAAATCTATTATGCATATATGTGTGTGTACCCTAGTATAGAGACAGCCAGAAGGGTTTTTCATTTAGACATTCGTTTTCCCTTCTACTTTAGTTTGGCTTAGGAACTGAATGTCTGGCCTGCCATTGAGTCGCATAAGACCAATGAAGGTTTAATTAATCGATCAGTTTCGTTTTGGTCTTTCTTTCTTCCCAAGTGTTTTGGGCTTATTAGTGATTTGAATAAAGATATATGAACTATAATTTATTTTATTTGGCATTCGTGTATAAGCTCCTTTTACCTCTCGGAATAAATTAATAATGGAAAACTTCATAACTTATATCTAGCAATGTGATTTTACAGAGTAATCATTGTAGAGAGACGAGGTAGTAATTACTTCGTGCCTAATCAACGTCCATTATTGAATTTTTCCCTAAACACACTCAATCATTATTTCCGTTTTGTTGTGGAGAGTGCTAACATTTTCTTTATACTTCAGTGAGATTGAGACATGCTAATACAAGTAAATTCAAAGGGTATGCGAGTGTGTTCACAACCTGGTCACTAATATGAGAATAGGCCTCTTCCAGGCAAAATTGAGTACCTAAGTGCTCGGTGCAATACCTATTGAGTGGTGGCTAACCTAAGAGTAAAATGCTTAACGATACTTGATATTATTTGAGAATCGTTCGACTCCACGGCGTGTACGAGAGGACACCCGATAAGTATAAATTTCTTTCTTTTAATGATGCACTAAATAGACTTCTGAGAATGGGACTAGTATTTTCAGTAATATTATTCTTTCCGATGTTTGGGGACTGGAAAGGTTGCCGAGAACAAGAAGTCGGGAGACTCTTGATTATACAAATTTCAGTACATATCTCGATAACAGACAGCGGCGGTTTCTGGGCACACACATACACGCCATGTCTTATGCAGCTGACCTCCGCCCTTGGTTTGGCCAAACCAAATAACTCACATAC
The DNA here is from genome assembly GCA_037349165.1 of Choristoneura rosaceana. Taxonomy (NCBI): domain Eukaryota; kingdom Metazoa; phylum Arthropoda; class Insecta; order Lepidoptera; family Tortricidae; genus Choristoneura; species Choristoneura rosaceana. Next base: position 11,941,474 of record JAZBNJ010000019.1, read on the forward strand.
TGAATAAAATTAAATAAAACCATGGTATTTGGGGGAGGCTTTATGCCTAACAAAAGATCACACCTTTCGAGGATGTGCAATTATAAACGCTTCGCAGCGAAAGGAGGTCAGAACTGCCCCCCGATAACTTGACTTTCAAGGCCAGATACTGGCGTAGGGTTCCCCTGTGTCAGAGTGAGACCGGTTGTTCTGGTGAGATGTATAGTGCCTCACATAAAGTTTCATGACCATCTATCACGAAAGCCGATCGCGTATCTTGAGTGCATATTTGTAAAGCCATATTATTTATAAAGGTAGCCTCCCTACCTTGCTACTGTTAAAACAGTTTAACTTAGTATGATTCGTTAAATAACATTAAGAACGGATCCCATCGGTAATCCGGCTGAATGATTGATATTCCTGATTCTTTGTTTATCCAGAAAGTGTACTGCGTAAATGAACTTGCAACCAAATAGACCTTAATTGACGTGACGATAAACCTTTTTGACGTTCATAAGTGCTTGTCATAGCCTAAATTGAACAAAGAGATTTTGACTTTGACTTTTGACATTGGCGGAATCATCGATAGTATCGATGGAGCTATACTTTCAAGAATTGAATTGAATTGAATTGACTTTGACTTTGACTTTAATACTTTTATTGAAGCGTGCCCAAACTCCGGGAAATAATTCTGAAAATTTCTAGGACACTCTCTTATAAATATAAATATATAAATAGACGATCACGTACGGCTTGTACCATCACAGAATTTGGTGTCGGTGACCAGGGATCCAAGTACGTATTCGAAATAACGATACGACTGGATATATAATATTACTAAAATAAAACACAACGTAGGAACAATGATTGAGTGTATTGAGAAATTTCATAAAATATACAATGAGAGGATTTGGGGGAGCGAAGACAAACTATTTATTTGTGAAGTGTATTTTTTACAGAAATTTTAGAACGCTGCTCGGGGCAGTCACCCATGTTAATTATTATTATTTGCTATTGAATAATTATAAGTAAAATTTATTACGTGTTGTTTGACATTTCATGTAGCCTCATTGTCTTGCTTTTAACCAGCAAACGAAAGATTGCATAAGTAATACATAACTTTACTAAGCCTATAACGTCCGGTTTAATGGTCATTTGTTTCAACATTTCTCACTTTTAATGGAATAACGGGAAGAATTACATGAATATTTGATTGCTAGGCGTGTTTTGTTTAGGCGTTTTGTTTAGGCGTGTTTAGGCGTGTTAGTCAGGATATTAAGCGAATATTTGATAACTAGGCGTGTTAGTCGGGATTTTCGAGCAAGTTGTCGCTAGGGCATATTAGTTAGAGTATTATAGATATGCAGTTGTATAGAGGAAGGCGTGAGGCAAGAGCAAACAGTTTCGCGGTTGAACCGGTAGGTTAGAGAGGGGATGTTAACAGTAGAACAATGAGGAGTTAGATCCTGCGCCAAATATAATTCGGATTGCCAAATTGAACGGTTTGGGGGAGAGTCGAACGCTGCCACCATTAATTCAATAATAAAACAAGGCACGCGATCGATAGACCATTGCTGGTTGGTAGATAACTCAGAACCTAGGGGCAATGAAAGGTACCATTTAGACGATTTGAACTTAAGTAGCGAACAAAAGGAGCTGTTATTACCCGTGTTAGAAAGGCATTGTAAAGTGTTTGCGAACAAATTAGGGTTGACCAATAAATAAGAGCACGTCATAAAACTGGTCAATGAAACACCTTTTGTTAAGCATAGCTACCCGGTGCCGTTTGCATATAGAGAGCAGGTAAATGACAAACTACAGGAGCTAGAAGAGTTAGGAGTCATTCAAAGGGAAGCAACTCCGTATTGTAGCCCGTTTACATTTACAAAAAAACGAGACGGTTCAATAAGACTTTTATTAGACGCGCGCGAACTCAATAAAAAGATGGTAGGAGACGCGGGAGCGCCACCACTTACGTCCGAGATCTTGCAGTCCTTTAATGGGGTAAATTATATCAGTTTAATCGATTTAAGTAATGCTTACTTTCAAATACCTTTACATCCTGATTCGAGGAAATATACAGGTTTTTCTTTTATGGGAAGGACATATACTTACCGAGTTCTACCTCAGGGATTAAAGACATCAGTGGCGGGTTTCTCTAGGGCGATGGACTCAATACTGGCGGGAGTGCGGGAATTTTGTGTGAATTATTTAGATGATATCGTTGTATTTACTACAGGAGACGTAAAATTGCATTTAGAACATCTAGATCGAGTATTGGATAGATTAGAATCAGCGGGATTAACGGGCAGTATAGAAAAGTGTCGATTCTTATGTGTAGAAGTAAAACTATTGGGACACATAGTAAATACTAGCGGGGTGCGAATGGACCCAGACCGCGTAAAGGCCATTTTGGATTTTCCCATACCTCGAACCATAAAACAATTACGAGGGTTTTTGGGATTGATAAACTATTTCCGGAAATTCATTTCGAAATACAGCGAGGAAGTAAGGCCTCTGTGTGACCTATTAAAACAAAATACAAAGTGGTCATGGACACAGGAAATAAACGTATGTTTTGAAAGAGTGAAAGGCTTATTTGTAGATACCATAATTCTCGCACATCCTAATCCAAAGGAGACCTATTATTTACAGACTGATAGCAGTAATTTAGGCATTTCTGGGTATGTCTATCAACTGTCGGACGAAGGCGAGGAAAGAGTCATAGGGTTCTGTAGTAAATCTTTATCTGAGACAGAACGCAGATGGACAGTTACTGAACAAGAACTGTGGGCCATCATCTACAGTTTGTCAAAATTCGAGACATATCTGAGGGGAGCTCGGTTAGTAATTAGGACTGACCATAAGAGTTTGATATTTTTACAATCATGTAGACTACTTAGCGCGCGAATGATACGTTGGATGCATTACATAGGTCGATTCGATTATACAGTAGAACATGTGAAAGGTCGATTAAATGTTGTAGCAGATGTACTATCTCGGCATATAGAAGGAACGACAGATGTATTAACTAACAAGGCCACGGGGCCTGAGATGAATTTATTCAAGGTACCATTAGGACGAATATTCAAAGAACGATGGAAGGAAATAAGTAGGTAGTATTCAAGAGCGCGATCGGTGCACCAGCGAGATAATTAATCGGGTAAAGGTCGTAGAGACACCTGAGTCTAGATACTATGAATTCGAAGGAGGAGTTTTGTATAGGACGGACGTATGTACAAACACATTAAGGCTATATATCCCCGAGGAATTGCAACATGACTTGATTACTAGTATACACGAGGAGATAGGACATTTCGGGCGGTACAAGGTTTATGCTGTGATGAAACGTCGTTACTATTTCGCGAACATGTCTCGAATAATAGGTCGGATTGTGAGGGCTTGTGATGTGTGCCAGAAGTCAAAACATGCACTTGAAACGCACACGGGGCCGATTAAAGCCGTGATAGCGATTGATATAGGAGAGCGAGTTTTTTGCGATATTTATGGACCTTTGCCAGCAAGGCGATACGGGTATCCATACTAATATTATAAATGCGAAAGTGTGTTTGTGTGTTTGTATGTTTGTTCCTCTTTCACGCCGTAAAGGAGCGACGGATCGACGTGATTTTTGGCATAGGGATAGTTTTGAGCCCAAGAGTGACATAGGCTAATTTTTATCCCGGAAAAATGCACAGTTCACGAGGGAATAGCGCGCGATAACCGAATACCACGCGGGCGGAGCCGCGGGCAAAAGCTAGTAAAAATATATTTGTAATACAAGATGCACATAGCAAATTAATCAGGCTATATCCATTGCGACAAGTGAGTGGAAAGGCGACAATGACTTCTTTGAAGGTGTCCCATGAACTTTTAGGTAGAACTGTTTAGGTAGGCTGTTTAGTAGAACTGTTTAGGTAGACTATTTAGGACATACTGCAACCAGTCACACCGTTCTTGGGTAAATTTATTACCGAACATAGAAGACTGTTACAATCAAGTAGTACACACTACAACAGGGTACGCACCGAACGAAATAATATGGGGTACTAGGGTTCGACTATCTACGGATTTTGATAGAGGTATAGAAATAGGAATTGAACGGCAACCGGAGTCATTAGACCAGATTCGGCAGCGAGCACGTCAGAATATACTCAAGGCGGAATATATGCAAAAATCCTAAACTAATTCGGTTCGAAATAGGAGATCTTGTAAAACTAAAAACTTTTGCAAAATCTGACGCTGATAAAAAGATAACAAAAAAATTCATGCGTCTATATGAAGGACCCTTCACGGTGGGAGCGGTCCCTTACGATAATGTATATACCTTGGTCGATTTGCAAACACAACAGGTAAAAGGGAATTTCAATGCTATTCACCTGTTCCCTTATTACGTAAACAAATAACGGGCAATGACCTAGTAGCGCACGAGTAACAGGTACTAAAGAATGCAAGCGCCATCAAAAAAAAAGGGACAACTGAAAGGGTAGACGAGCTATTGTCCGTTTTGAGAGTTACAATAGACGGGCGTGAGAAACATAGTGTTGGCGTGAGAAATGTAATTGTTGTGCACATGCTGAGTATAGGATTAGTGGAGGAAATATATTTTGAAACGAATCCATTTAAAGAGGTAAGAGTGAGCGGAGATGTAGATGTTTCAAAATCTATTTGGGGGAGTGTGAGGTGGTTCACGTAGATCGTCCCACGTATTCGCTTATAAATAGATAGAAAAAAAAAATTCTCAGGATAAAATTTTAAAAGATCAAGTTCACATGTTATAGAAAGTTACCAGTGGCCTCTAAGAATTCCAAGAAAAGACAAAAGTTTAGTTTGAACAAAAGGCAAAAAGGCAATTAAGACACAGAAATTCGACCCTTTCCAAAAGGGCAAGCAATAAAGTACAATAGACATATTCAACTCTTAAGGAACAAGTGTAAACAAAAGGTCCTTATGCAATCTTTCGTAGAATACAACAAGTAATGACTTCCTCTTGTCAAACGAGACGTGATAAATGACCGCAAGGCATAGTGACATAAAAAATTCAAACTTCAGAGAATTTAAGGGTGTAGTTCACGCCCAAAGTATACTTAACAGCCAATGACAGAGACGCCGAGTGTCATCCGCAAATAAGATTTACTCGCGGTAAAATTTTGAAATTTCAGAAAGCCGCCTACAGCACTGGAGGGGTTTACTTCTGGGCAAAGGGTGGGGACCCTCGCAGGAGAGGAGAAACGGGGATTCGTTCTCTGGAGCTCTCCAGAGATAGTGCTGAAGGAAAATCGTATAAGTAGTGATACCTAATTGTGTTGTTCTTGATTTCCTAATAATCAACCGTGCCAGCTAGGGTTCTGTTTTAATCCTAATTGAATACATATATTTCAGTATTAATTCTAAAGTCTATAAATAGCTAGGAGTGGCTAAGTCGAGGTGAACTGGAAGTTCGGTAAAGTACCAAATATTATAATATAATTATTTTCTTTAACAAACACAATCGGCCAAGACTCGATATTACCCTTCAAGTCATTAGTAATTTGGAAAATAAGTTCAAAGGAGGTCACCCCAGAGATTAGAATAAATAAGGAGTATGGCCTATCGTGTATGAGTTTGTGGTAGACATGTAAAATGGTAATTTATAAAAGTATGTATGTGAAGTGATGTTGGGCCCTTGTGAAACTCCTTTAATTTGATCGTTAAATTCCGAATTCTTTTGTGTTGTTTTATTAAAGCCTTGGGCATATTAACGTAATTGTTTTATAACATTCCCTAGTTGACTTATCTAGCTACCGCAAGCTTTAAAGTATTAACCAATGAACAATTTAGATTTGACTCCGCCAATAAAGACACTGGTCTGTACTATTTTGTTATAATTGTAGAGTATGATTTATCTATCCATTTCTTGTGTACCTATATTTTGTTGTGTGGTTTGGTTAAAATCTATTATGCATATATGTGTGTGTACCCTAGTATAGAGACAGCCAGAAGGGTTTTTCATTTAGACATTCGTTTTCCCTTCTACTTTAGTTTGGCTTAGGAACTGAATGTCTGGCCTGCCATTGAGTCGCATAAGACCAATGAAGGTTTAATTAATCGATCAGTTTCGTTTTGGTCTTTCTTTCTTCCCAAGTGTTTTGGGCTTATTAGTGATTTGAATAAAGATATATGAACTATAATTTATTTTATTTGGCATTCGTGTATAAGCTCCTTTTACCTCTCGGAATAAATTAATAATGGAAAACTTCATAACTTATATCTAGCAATGTGATTTTACAGAGTAATCATTGTAGAGAGACGAGGTAGTAATTACTTCGTGCCTAATCAACGTCCATTATTGAATTTTTCCCTAAACACACTCAATCATTATTTCCGTTTTGTTGTGGAGAGTGCTAACATTTTCTTTATACTTCAGTGAGATTGAGACATGCTAATACAAGTAAATTCAAAGGGTATGCGAGTGTGTTCACAACCTGGTCACTAATATGAGAATAGGCCTCTTCCAGGCAAAATTGAGTACCTAAGTGCTCGGTGCAATACCTATTGAGTGGTGGCTAACCTAAGAGTAAAATGCTTAACGATACTTGATATTATTTGAGAATCGTTCGACTCCACGGCGTGTACGAGAGGACACCCGATAAGTATAAATTTCTTTCTTTTAATGATGCACTAAATAGACTTCTGAGAATGGGACTAGTATTTTCAGTAATATTATTCTTTCCGATGTTTGGGGACTGGAAAGGTTGCCGAGAACAAGAAGTCGGGAGACTCTTGATTATACAAATTTCAGTACATATCTCGATAACAGACAGCGGCGGTTTCTGGGCACACACATACACGCCATGTCTTATGCAGCTGACCTCCGCCCTTGGTTTGGCCAAACCAAATAACTCACATACTGAATAAAATTAAATAAAACCATGGTATTTGGGGGAGGCTTTATGCCTAACAAAAGATCACACCTTTCGAGGATGTGCAATTATAAACGCTTCGCAGCGAAAGGAGGTCAGAACTGCCCCCCGATAACTTGACTTTCAAGGCCAGATACTGGCGTAGGGTTCCCCTGTGTCAGAGTGAGACCGGTTGTTCTGGTGAGATGTATAGTGCCTCACATAAAGTTTCATGACCATCTATCACGAAAGCCGATCGCGTATCTTGAGTGCATATTTGTAAAGCCATATTATTTATAAAGGTAGCCTCCCTACCTTGCTACTGTTAAAACAGTTTAACTTAGTATGATTCGTTAAATAACATTAAGAACGGATCCCATCGGTAATCCGGCTGAATGATTGATATTCCTGATTCTTTGTTTATCCAGAAAGTGTACTGCGTAAATGAACTTGCAACCAAATAGACCTTAATTGACGTGACGATAAACCTTTTTGACGTTCATAAGTGCTTGTCATAGCCTAAATTGAACAAAGAGATTTTGACTTTGACTTTTGACATTGGCGGAATCATCGATAGTATCGATGGAGCTATACTTTCAAGAATTGAATTGAATTGAATTGACTTTGACTTTGACTTTAATACTTTTATTGAAGCGTGCCCAAACTCCGGGAAATAATTCTGAAAATTTCTAGGACACTCTCTTATAAATATAAATATATAAATAGACGATCACGTACGGCTTGTACCATCACACCGCTACGCAAACAGATCACAGTCATATTTAGTGGCAATGTTATATTAGGCAATATAACATTGTCTGTTGAGGTTACATTAACTGAAACTATATCAATTTAGGTTGAACTTATATGTACAAATCTTTTTTTGGTAAAATATATTATTAAGCAACTGGAGGTCTATGGGGGCCTATGTCCAACATTGGATGCCCTACGGCTGAGATGAAGATGATCGAAAATATATTTGAAAAAAAAATAAAAAAAATTTTTCTTTATTTAACGGTTCAATACACAATAAATCAGACGCTGTGTTCATGACATCTTTGCCCCTGTGATTTCCTTGTCAACCAAATGCGACACTATGAACTTTCCTGTCAAAGGAGTGTGGGCCGCTGTTCCCGTCATACTGTGCTCAATGACACAATCCGTCAATCTCTTACCACCGCGAATGTGTCGGAAATTTTAGAGCCCACCGGTATTGCATGTGATGATGGCATGAGGCCGGATGGTACGTCTTTGATTCCCTGAAGGATGGTCAAGGCTTTAGTCTAGGACGGAATCTGCGTGGACACTCAAGCTCCGTCACACTCCCAAGGAACCATTAGAAAAGCTGACATAGTGTTCAGAAACAGAATACAGCTGCAGTATCCACACTTAACATAAAATATTTAACAGAGACAGCAATGTGGTGTTTTATATACGCTTCATTTTCGGCACGTTAACAGTATATCTATCTCTTTTAATAAAAAAAATATACGTATTGCCAATGGATAGATACTAACTTGGTTAATCATCATCATCTCAGCCGTAGGACATCCACTGTTGGACACAGGCGTCCCATAGACCTCCAGTCGCTTCGGTTGGCAGCGACTTGCATCCACCGTGAACCCGCGGCTTTAACAAGGTTATCCGTCCATCTCGTTGTTGTAACTCTGTTATTCTGGCTGTATTGTGGGTGTTACTTGGATTAAACTAAATATTTTGACCGGCCAAACTAAAATTAAAACTGGGCTATACCTAATAAAACTTTCATAGTAAGCAAAACTGTAAAAAAATCAAGTAAATGGGTAATAATAACACATTATTCAGGTTATTACCAGTGATCAAAGCAATTTCTACAGTGATAATAATGTTCTCGAGCGTAATAGTATAGTTGAGAACCTACATCATGAACACGTTTACCACGCAAATAAGGGAATACTAATTTGATAGCAATAATAAAGTTCAAAGTAACAAGTAACTGGCTCAATTTAGTCTTTTGTTGTTAAGAATAGCGTTAAGTGCTTGTTAAGCTTGAAAAATAATGATTTCACGCGTTGATAAATAATTTTCTCAGTTAAAGAAATTTTGCTAGATTCTTTTAAAAAGGTACTTACGTAGATATTAAAAAAACAAGTCAAACAAAGTAACTGTCTACAAAAATTTAATTATGTTTTTTTGTTAAGTATTACTTACCAGCTAACGAAAATAAATTAGGCACCAGGGGCCGTAAGCTACGGTGCAATGGCGTAAAAATAAATGAAAATTTTAGATCGCATATTTTGATATTCTATTTAAGTGCCTATCAAACGAAACTAAAAACGAAAACGAGTCTCTATCAGTCTCTCAAAGTTCCGGCAACCATGAGCACCGGTGATTACTCCCCATCGAGTGAACACTTGCTCGTTTTCCTCCGCTTTCTTAAATAATGGAAAGTAGCCCTTATCTCCGTCCGATTTCGTTTAAAAAAGTATTATATAGGTCAGTATTAATATTCTTATCAAATAGGTAAGTAAATAAAAAAACAACTTCTCATTGTAAGAAAAACTCTCGAAGTTGTACGAAAAGTGCATCCGTCAGTACATCTTCGATCCAAATTGTATCCAAATCAGGCTGACCGTTTTAGCGAGAAAGAGTTAAAAAATCGGGCGAGTGCGAATCGTACTCGCGTACTGAAGGTTCCGTACAAATTTGTCGGTATCTTTGTAGGCATTTCGTGTTAGCAAATCCCCTCTCTTAAGCAAGACTTGCGCAAGAGTGGGGTCATATTAGATGGTAACTGACATAGATAGATAGACATAAAAAGCTGGCCAAGAGCGTGTCGGACATCCCCAAGAGATCAAATAATAAGTTTCTAAGGGTTTTGTATTGTGTACCTACGGAATCTTCCAAGCTTAGGTATATTTTATACATTAGTTAGGCTGCTATTTACTCTTAAGCTACTAATAATTCTCAAGAAATATTAGCCGTTATAATTTTACTTGTAAATTTGATATATTTGCTAACATCCTGCATTTTTTGAATTTTTTCCACGAAATAGTTTAAATTTTAGAGGGACCCCTCCCTGAATGACATTCGGTTTTAATGAAAATTTGCACTTTGAAGTTGAATATTTCGCAAACAGATCACAGAATCGAAGAATCGTCGTGGCAACCGGCCAGTAGTTTTAAAAGACACCTATGTAAAGATACCCCACACTATAGGGTTAATCGAGAAAAAAAAATCACCCCTCTTTTGCCCACCGTCTATGGGAGGTACCAGCCGGTACCTATCCTAAATTTTTTTTGTTAGTTTTTTATTTTGCCATTTTGTCGGCATGACTTATAGTGTATATTCATGCCAAATTAGAGTTTTCTAATACTAACAGTCTCTGAGCTTAGCTGCGGGACAGACAGATATACAGACAGACATACATACAGAGAAATACACATACAGAGAAACACACATACAGACAGACAGAGATGGCGCAACTATAAGGGTTCCTAATTTACTACAGAATCCTAAAAATCAGATTTATTTTTCTTATAGGTTGTGCTTCACTTTGACTGCTTCAATGAGTAGCGCTGCAGCAGACTTGACTACCTACTTGATATTCATTTCAGATTAATCTCCACGCGTTCCGAAAAGCCTAAACTTTAGTATTTGTAGTACTTTTTAGTAGGATTTTTTTTAAGATCCGATTGTCTTGAGTTCATCTTATTGACAGGACAGAGACTGCCCAAAGTTTAAAAATTATGTACCTACATCGAGAAAAAAAAGCACAAAAACACATTTAAAAGCAAATTATTGTGACAATTAACTCGTGTCACACGAAAAGCGGTTAGTAAACAGAACACGGTATTCAATATTTGCTGCGTCATGTCCAATAAACTGTTTACACGTATCTATTAATATCCCGACTGGACTTAAATGGAATTTCGAAGAGCGATGCTGAATCCTTGCTGAATCAACATCGATGGATTGTGGTCCTTCTGTTCTAAGAGTTATAGTTCAACTATTAGTTTCTTTTCATTTACCTATGCTTAATACTCGTAAGTTCTGATTTAATTTCGCTGTCAGTAATTTAGATTCACATTAAAAGTCTGTTATTGCTTCTGTTTTCAGAAAATAAGCGACTGATGGTACAATACATATATTATACGAAGTCAGCCCTAATAATTATCTTGATTTCACTTGCTTTACCTCCAAAAACGTACAAGTATTGCATCAAACGTTTGCAAACTCAAATGCTTTAACCGGCTACTTGTAGCTGGGTCAACTTCAGAGGCCGGTATCCTCTTCAGTGGGTATCCGTTGCCGTCCGTCAAGCTTCCCTCGAGAACGTTTATATATAGCTGTTGCGTAAAGTATGGCTGACCTTAATTATGGACACTTTGGACGGGGGCCATGCGACGTAAACAACCGCAGGAAGTTACGATTTTAGGGTTCATCTGCGTAAAAAAATAAAATATTGATTTAATCCAGTCCTACGTGTGGTCCTATCTCCTGTTTCAAGACGTTGTATTGCACATGGTTCAAGCGTTCGATATTAAAAAAGTAAAAAATCATATAAACGTTACCTGTAATGAAGTAACATTTACATTCATACTACACTTACAACGAAGATTTTAGTTAATCTGCATGAAACAATCTTTATTATGTAATTAAAACACGTGGAAAAAGAAGACACTTTAACCTAACCTAAGACACCTTAACTAAATATATGTACCTAAATTATTATACATACCTACCTACATATAAAATGCTTTGTCCTGAAAAGCTGACTGACTGACGGATCAACGCACACCCTAAACCGCTGATCGTAGAAACCTGAAACTTGGAGGGTGTGTTTTTTGTATGACGTAGGCATCCGATAAGAAAGGATTTTCCGAAATTCTACCCCTAACGGGATGAAAAAGGGGACAAAGTTTGTATGGGATAACATCATTCCTTGGTCCAATTAACGTCACATTTTGCGTAAACATTCTTTAACAGAATTGATGGAAGACGTGTTTCGTATTTTATTGAAATTAATCACCTAAAGGGATTAAAAAAGGAGGAGAAAGTTATTTTGGGGGTTTATTTGCTTCGAAGTTGATATCAATACTCCTTAGTGCTTATGATTTAAATTAAGTATTTTATTTTGTCACATGTTTGAAAATTCAATCCAAGTTTATACAAATTTTGAACCCACATAAAAGCTTGGTGCAATGTAAATACTTTTTAAAATTGGAATATCTTGATAGTCACCGTAATATTAGGATCGCATTTGAAGGCTTCTAAGCTTTTAGAGAGGTCGTTCACTTTTAGGACACGGCCTCATAGGGGCGTAGAATGCGAAATCTAAACTAATAAAACTAGGGTCTGGAGATTGCCGAATGTATTGTACATGCATAACTTCCGAAAGACGACACCGAATCAGACAATTATTTATTATATGCGTTCGTTATTATCAGGACAAGTATTAAATGTACGTAGCAAAATTAAAAAAAAAAATAGCGGGGGCGAAGCCGCGGGCAACAGTTAGTGTTTTATTTTTTTATTTTTATTTTATTTTCTTTACTTGTGTGTTAGGTACTACAAAAACAAAATTTATAAAAATAAAGTATTGTTTAATGATATTGTTATTATTGGTAATCGACTTCGATTTATGATAAAAATTAATGAATTTGTCACTAAATTCTCATGGGAACTACCAGAACAGATATCTTGGACTTCTCAGCGTGAAAAAGTAGTAAATACACGTAGGTACATTACCACCCGTTTTACCATAATTATGCATTATGAGGAGAATTGCTTAGCAACTGTGTCAAAGTAATTAAAATTCAACCCGTGAAATACTTTTTATTGAGTAGTAACTGCGATGGTCAACTGTGGTCCTCATCATCAGTTCCATTTCACCAAATAATGATTTTCAAGAGCAAATGCACGAGTTACTACTAAATATTTCCAATTTACTATAGGTGTCCCTACAACATTTGAAGAGTTCTCTCGATTTCCTTACGATCCAATTATCAGATCCTGATTTGGTGTTTATGGGGACTAATTTAAGACATTCCTAGACGAACGCAAAAAAAAAATTCAAATCGTTTCATAAATGACGGAGTTCTGAGGCAATAAAGATAAAAAATACAATCGCACTGTTAACCTCCTAATTTTTTTGAAGTCGGTTAAAAATATAATATATAACAAGGAACCACGCTTAGTCAATCGGTCAAACTTGGCAGATCTCGGTTCGAAACTTTACGAGGAAACATGGATTTGTGGAAAATGAATTGGCAGATAATGGCTGTTTTATTTTAGTGAAGCTATATTCATCTCTGTAATTACCGCGCTGCTGCGATGTTGCTATGAGTACGTATTTAATCGGAAAGTTTATACCTGTAATATTTAAAAAAAAATCCATTCAACTATCTTATTTCACAGTAAGAATTGTATTACTTTAAAGGATACTACTTATGTGCAAACAAGGGGGTAAATTATGCTTATGCACTCTAGATGTTGTTTACCCTTTCTCAGATTTGGGTCGAATGTAATGTGACTTAAGAATAGGTATTTTTAATAACCAAGGTGCGAGTTCATCGCATTGTTGTCGAGAAGCTTTGAGCCTCGATTGTTCGAAACAAACTTGGATCAAAGTAGCAGAAAGGATTTGGGTTGTTTGTTGAAGTTTTCCCTCTGAAGAACTGTGGGGGATTAGATAGAAGTACAATTAACACCTGACCTGACTTTAGTTTCATACGTTCAAGGAATCAGTTCTAGGTATTGTTTAGAAAAGAAGAAAATACAAAATATGAACTAATGAACAACGAAATAAAACATAAAAATCGAACAAATTTATGTTTACTCGTCATCGTAAATGTAATTTGAAGTAACACATCTCAAATATCGGTTTATATATCCAACGTTAGGGTGCGCTTGCACCAGAGACGCTTGAACCAATAGAAACGCTTCATTTATCTATCTTTGCACAGCATCGCTCTGGTGGAAACAGCTGAGCAGAGTCTGATGGAGGCGAGGTAAATGAAGAGTTTCTATTGTCTCATGAAAAACATATCCTCGCATATCTCTGGTTGAAATGCAGCCTTATAATGTTCTGATTTTAACCGCTAAAAATCGTATTTATTCAAGCAAAGCAAAGCACCGGTGGTAGATTAAAAAAATGACGTGTAAAAGTGCCCATTGCGGCCTATTTGCTGAATAAATGATTTGAATTTGAATTGCAAAGATATTTTAAAAGCCAAGTTGTAGAATCAATCAATGAAGATTTCGTGTAGCAGTTGTTATTTTTAATGAAATTGCAAATATTTATGAAGTGGCGTCAAACGTTGTTAGGTTTAACATCGGGTTGCCCTCACCGCTGACTAGCTATTCATATTACCCTAATTTTCCATCTACCCTTATAAAAAGGCGCCAGTCCAAGCCCCCTGACCCGTGACTAACTCCCGACTTGAGAACGTGACGGGGCCCTAAAATGGGCTTGAATAAATTTCCGCATCTGATTTTATAGCTCGCCTGTTCTCTCGCATCAACACCTTACACTGCCTTTAGTTTTGGGGCCAGGAGATAGTAGATTAATGAAGGATAATTTTTGAACTACACATCAGTGGAAAGAAAATCATTTCATTTAGCAAAGACGGAACAAATTGTATATTGCGTATGCAGGCTGACTCTATCATTAAAATACACGTATATAGGTATGTACCAAATAGAAACTGAATTCGAATGTAAGATTTTTTGCAATTATTAGTCTAGTTAATGAACAATTCCGTGGTACGAGAGTACGATACATTTTAATATTCGATTGAGAAAGAAGCAAAAGAAAGTACTAGCTTCTAAACTAAAAACTGGAATTCAAGACCACAAAATCTACTACAATGTTGCCACTGAAATAAGATGTGTGTACAATAGTACATTCCTTTTTTTTTAAACACACGACAGAATATTCTTTTTATTAGTAATTTCGATTCTATAATTTTAAGAAGTAATTTTGTTTACTTACTTTTACATAAATACTAGACGCCTGAATAAAAACTTAAACATTTCGTAATTTTTGGTTGAAAAACTGGTATTGTGCTTGTATTTCTTCAGGTATTCATAACATTTGGTGCAATTATTTACAATGAAGATAAAATCAAACTAATATAGAGCATTTTTCTCGTATTATGTATGTTTATAAGTGCTAGACTAAAATTAGAGCGCTGTTTTTAGAGTTCCGCACCCAATGGATAAAACCTATTACTAAGACTCAGTTGTCCGTCTGTCATTAGGCTGTATCTAAACCATGGCAGTTGAAATTTTCACAGATAATGTATTCTGTTGCGGCCTTATGGTCGTTATGTTATATGTTGTTATCAACAAATACGAAAAAAACGGAATAAAATAAATATTTAGAACTACACTGTGGTAGAAAATCGCAACCTCTTCCTGTTTATGTTCCTTAGTATAAAATTGTCTCAGTGTCATGTTAGTTGAGAGTTGAAAATAAGTTAGTATTTTTTTTTCACAAAATCCTTATTTAATAACAATACAAGAAATCAAATTAAAAAAGGTTATTATTATTCCCCTCAATGGCGTCCTTAAGGCTTGGGCCAATGTCAGTTAAATTAAAGATAAATATATTCTTCTTCTTCACGTTGTACGGTGATTGTAGTTTTTGCAACTTGATAGCAAAATTCCAGAAACCACGCGGAGACAACTTGCGCATTAAAAAATGTCGGACACGAGAGCAATATAGAATTTTGTGATCACTGTTAAAGAAGGTTGGTGAAACTTGAACAGTTTATTTGACAGTGACAGAAGTGACATTGATAGATTTGACAATGACATATCTGTCGTAGATTTTGTGGTCTTGAATTCCAGTTTTTAGTTTAGTTAGGTTCATATCAATGAACTACAGTTCTTTTTAAAAGGTTTTACTTCGTATTTCTATGATATTATACTCAACCAGATTTGTTTTTAATGGCTTGTATTAAATTATATTTTTAATTTTGTCAATTTCATCAAATTTGGGCCCTAAATTTATTACGTAACTGTTAACACTGCGATGCTTAAAAAATAATAAATATTTGGCAATATAAATATTGGCAACAAAATGTCCAAATATTGTTTTTGCTTTATAAGCACGTAAATTTCGTATTTATGCTGAATCCAGGTGCCATAAAGTGACTTTTTATGCTCTAGTGCATAACAGCAAACATAAAGGCAAACAGCTAAGTGACAGCAAACGGTCACAAAAAAAAAGTTTATATTTTTCAACCCTTCGTAATTTACATAAAACTAAACTGAATAAATAAATAAATTAAAAATTAACTAAATAAACTAAAATAAATTTATTGCATTGCCCGACAAATTAAAGGTACCTAATAGCTGAACAATTGTTTCCAATGTCGCTGTTTAATTTCCTCGCAATCGAAGTAGAAATCAGAGTGTGAAAATCGAGATAAAACCCATTTACCCCTCAACGTGTCTATTCACCCTCGTTGTATCGGCTCGGGTGGCTATATATGAACGTCTTGGATAAAAGTATGTTTTTTCCTCTTGTTGTATAATCTACTATTAGTAATTTCCAGGAAACGTGTATTCTGTGGCCCAATATTTGAGGGGTCGATGTAAAATCAAACGACATAGCGAGCTGGGCCGTGTTCGACCATCTGGTCGCTTATGAATAAGAAACGTTGATTTTACTCGCCGATGAATTTCCGAGGGTTTTGCTTGCAATTATGAGATACGTATTAAATGAAGATAAATTTTGGCTGAACAAGATTAAGGAGCATGAATCGGTAGCAAGTAATTACGGTTATAATTTCTACATTTTTGTTCCTATGAACTTATTTTTACTAAAATTGTAAGAGAAATTTCGACATGATATTATCTTAATCGGGTTTTCTTCTTTTATTCTGTTTGCAAATCACAGTCCTCGAAGTCCCAGAAATACGAGTGGCTATGGTTCCATGAACATCGATTGCGTAGTTATGGAAACTGTGGTTAAGGAAACTAGAGACACTCATGTGTAATTTTTTGGTATTATGACATTATTTTGCGATCACGTCTAATTATGCGAAGAAAACGTAGGTTCAGTACCTACGTATTTTCCGAATTTGCAACAATTGAACTCATTTAATCTGTTACTCATAAATAATAATATATCATGGGGCAATTGACACCAATCGACCTAGTCCCATACCTAATAAGCAAAGCCTTTATAATGGATACTACATAGGCAACGGATAACATACTTATAATATAGATAAATACATACCTACTTAAGTACATTTAGCCATTCAAGACCTGAGAACAAACATTCGTATTATCTATACAAATATCTGCCCCCTGTCATGCATGATCTTCATTACAATTTATTCTTTAATCAGGCCGATTTCGCTCCGCTAAACATAATAAATTGAACGTTGTCTTATGTTCAAGTAATTTTGTTCTGACATCACATCACAAATTACTGTCTTTATAACTAAACGTTCCTAATCAGAAGGCATTGTCACGGCAGGACGTCAAATACAGCATGCAAAAGACCAATTTCCGGAATCAGGGCGTAAAATTATGCCAAAGGAGGGTAATCGACGATAGCTTAATGTGAATACTAATTAGATTTAATGTTTTAAAAATCACGTACTTACAATAATAAAGAAAGAAAAGTCTTAGCTTTGCAGATAAAGCTAACCACCATGAAGTCATCAAAATAATTTAATAAGTAACTGAGCGATGGAGCTTAACATGAAGCTCTTTTTTGTTGGAAAAATACGTACTGAAATAAGCTTTGAGAGTACCTAAAACTTAATAAATATATAAAAAGTCCAACACACCGCTGCAACATCACGCTGATTACTGAGCTATTGAAATTACAGGTCTTTATGAACAAAATAATTACGTGAAAAAAAAATCTCTAAAATTTGAAAATGGCGTTTTCTCCGACAAAAAAAAGACTTAAAAAAATATTTACAAGAATTATATAGATTGATAATACAAACCGAAACATAGATGCACAGAAAAACCAGAAAAATAAGACCAACACTAGGAATCGAACCCAGGTCCTCGGCATTCCGTGTCGCGTGCTATAGCGTGCTATAAAAAGCAAATAGATTGTGCATTTGCTCGCAATAAGCCACGCATGTGGTAGGCAAGAGATTCCAAATGTACCATACCCCCTCTTTCCACAAGGGATTTCAAAAGCAGTCTTAATCGCTTTGCCGTGCCACCCCCAAATTTGTGGATTACATAAACCGGCAAAACAAGGCTTTAGAAATAAACTCCCTAATATCTCATAAATTATAAAACGCACGTACATTTGCCGATAAATTTAATTTGCTCGTCAATTTTTTACCCTGGCTTTGCCCGTGATTTTTATACTTTTTGACATATTGCTAGGTAAATCTGTGTTCAATGTTGCTATATATAAACTAGTTTTATCCACCATACACGTCTGTTAGTGTTAGAGCCCGGGCAATACAACGCGCCACTGGCGGCCGTGCGTGTCGAGCATTTCTGTGTTCATTACGGAGCGGAGACGTTCGCAACATAGTCGTTACTTGGCAGTACACGCAATGGACAGAGAAAGTACTCTCTGCTCTTCGAGTCATGCGTATTTAGTCGTATCCGGGTCGTAAAGATATCAAAAGATATATTATACTTATAGGTAAACCAAATCGTTACTCACGACACTCACGTGAGCGATGGAGATGTTATGATTGCTACATCAATTGATTATACTAACTAGTGCTACTGTAGTTCACGAGTTTATTTGCAGATATTTATAGCTCAAAGAATATAAATAAAACTCCTAAAAATAAAAGTATAGTAACAAAGATAAAACTTAATCCTAAGTCAAAAGTAATGTTTTTACAATGAGTAAGTAGCTCAATTTTAGGCTGCATGGTACAAACAAATGCATCTCAATATTTTTAATAGCAGTATCGATATAAAAATTCAGTTCAGCTTGAAGCCCAATTTTCACCTACAGTAATGGATTAACGGAATACGGATAGAATAAAAACACAATTTATGCCGACTGCGCCGGGCATGAATTTATTTTGCTTATTTCCCGAGTCGAAGTTAAAAATGTCGTGCAATAAGGGTTCTGTAGGCAAAGATACTAAATAATATCAATGTGATAGCAAGTTCATACATGACATATTATTTCAAAATAACGACTGTCTACTATTTACTTTACAAATTTGATTTAAGTTTGTCTTATAATAAAATCTACGATATGCGGAGTTTTTCTTACGAAGTAGGTAATTACCTACAAATACAAATATTCTTTATTGCACACCATAAAGTAGTACAAAAACTTAAATATAAACACCTAACATAAAAAAACCTACATATTTTTGACCTTACAAAGTTTTAGTAGGTACATATTTTACATTTCAGTACGTAAACTACTAGGAAGACGATTATTATCTAAAATCCAATTTTTACTGGGTGTAGACTGTAACAGGAGTAAATAATTTATTTTATACTTTGCCCGTGAATTTTAAGCCCAATGTCGCTTTCACTGATTGATTCAAAGCCTTTGCAATACAAGTGTCACCTGTGTTGTAGTAATTTGATCTGTTTACCAGCGAAAAAGTAGAGCCCTCTCGATTTTCTTCGTTGCTGGCTTGTCCAAATTTTTCTTCTTTTGATTTGCCCGGACACTCCGCGATGCCACTGTAAATGGATTATTCATTTGATTATCGGAGCAGTGGGGAAAAGAATTCGATTTTGAGTTCAACAAAATTAAATTTCTGAAACCTCCTTTCAGTAACAAATAAATTTATAGATCTAAAAATAGGTTAGCACTCAAAACGAGTTGAGAATTTCGAGTGAAGCTCAAGCCGAATAAATGTTTTGTTCAATGGTGCTGTATTACTTACCTACTTGATTACGATAATCATATTGTATGTAACAAGAAATCTTCATTGGAGAGCAGGCACCAGAAAATTGTAATACAGATATTAATCTGTTATATGTTTAATAAATTGTTGTACAGAGCACAATTAAATAGGTACAGTGTTTTTCGGACTCAGTCACTCTACATACATGGCCAGTTAATCCCCATTGGGCAGTTCCACTAATACCACATAGTTGACCAATAAACGGAAAATTCGTTTGAATCCTCAAGCCGAATAAATCACGTAGTCGTGACTGTCAATCGGCCAATAGCAGTCAATCGTAGCGAATAGTGGCCAATCGTGGCCCGCCGCGACACATCTATGTCTTAATTAAAATTTGTGAAGCCACAGCGACTTGTCAATTTGCGAATACTCGTAGAGCAATAACTCCTGCGCGATTTTAGCCCAGTCTTGGCGTAAAGGACATCAATAGATTTACGATCTAGTGCGATGACAATAAAGTTTATTTCACAATTCTGACTAGTTTTAATAAAATGGATTTGCACTTCGGGAAAGCAAGTGATTGATTGGGAAAAAATGCTACTTTCAGAAATTTTAAGTAGCATTTTGAAGTTGTTTGAATTATGACAAGATATTATTTAATTTGCCTTATTCATTAGTAACGGTTATCGTCGTGGGTCTGATGCTTATGTCGCAACCATCCAAATAGTACCCAACATTCAATGGTCAAATTAACTTAAAATGTATTTTTCATAATTATTGTTATGTGTGTTAATCATAATTTAATATAATCTAAGTAGATTTGACGCAGATGTTGCTTAATGCACTATGTAGTTCGTTATTAAAATTTATTTTATGTCGCCTGGGTTCCATCCAACCCAAATAAGTTAACGAGAAATGTGAAGAGTTTAACAGAAATTTATTATGTAGTAATAATTATAATGATATATTAATAATATTTATAATTAGGTATAATGCACCTGTACATTTATAGGTAGGTATTTAGTAGCTTTGGCAAGGAATCCTTATTGGCGTATTGTCTACCTGATTTTTTTTTTTTTATAATGTCTGTTCTGTTTTTGGTGATCACTAATAGTAGATTGATAACCAAGGGTGGAAAGTGACCCATTTCACCCGAGATATTTCTGGCGCTCGAACGAAGTGAGAGCGCCAATAGTTCGAGGGGAAATGGGTTATTTCACCCGAGTTAGACACTCTACTTTTCATTTTGACTGTGAGGAAACAAAAATACTACAAAAAAAAGAGAATAATAATAAATTGAATTTACTTATACCTATCCAACCTCCAACGGTACCTTTTCGACTGGCCACTTGCCATGGCCGAATATAAAAAAAAATCGAGTTGGTCACGACATGCATCTAGATGGCCATGCCGAAACGTAAAAAAAAAATGTCATTGACGTAACTCAATGGGGGCTATCGCGAATGAATTTTCCGCTAGAGGCGCTAGTGTAGCGTGAGGTCAACGAAATGTCAAATCTCACAGTTTTTGGGTGAGCTACGCGGGTTTATTTATAATTAGAATAATTTTGTGAATATTTTGCATTATCTGAAATTAATTATGGCAATTATGCGATAAGGGGCAATGAACGTCTGTAATTTGAGACAGTTTTGTCTTTCGAAAACTTTTGTCCTCCCTTTTTTCCGAACAAAACGGGATTATGCAATACTGTGGTTGCTCGATATGTTTATGGCACTGTTTTACAATGTATTAAATATGATTTTAATCTAAACTTTGTTTTCACGGCCGTTATAACAGACTTTTAAAAACCTCACGCAACAGTGGCGCCATCTAGTGAGAGAAAAAACGATAGCCCTCATTATCTTCGATATCGTGGCTAGCCGAAAAATTAAAAAAAAATTACTTTCCACCCTAGAGGAGAAAACGCAATTTTCCACCCGGCTATCTACCCATGAAAATTAAACTTTCCGAACAGGAGAGATGAAAAGAATATTATTGTATTGTATTGTATTGAATCCAATCTTTTACATCCAGGTGGGTTTGCTTCGAATTTAATCTGATCAAACTCATTTTTCAGAACCGATTGTTGATTGTTTTAAATATTGACCCGTGATTGACCACTATCTCACCTGATGAAGAGCAGATGCGTAGGTATATATACAATATAAATGATAAAGTAAAAAAAAACAACACGTATTCTTATGTTTCACTTAAGATGTCAGACGTTGTTCAATAGTCATTTAAAGTGTAGCCAATATTACTTCTACATTCATATATTTTCCGTGACATATGGCCCCACTAACGGCTGTTTTGAAACTAAAGTAAATAAACCCTTTAAATCCCTTTGTTTGTATCGAGACAAAGAATTTAATTAGAAAACTCGGACTGACCGCTCGTGGACAATACGGGTTGATATGCATACACTGCTTACTTACCAATAGGTATAATTAAGTGTAAAAATATGAACTTATTCAAAGTTTCAAAAATAAGTACCACAGACTTTTATTCCGACGCAATAAGGCCGTAATAACACATTTTTAAGTGTTTCGAATGGATACTTTTGCAATTGACTTTACAATGTGAAGAAGACAATATAATGTTCTTTTAAAAACTAGTTCATTGGTTTCATCTTCACTTAAAAGGAGGATTCAACACTAGTTTTAACACAAAAGTTGAAAATAAATAATTTTGAATTTTGAATTTTTTTTTTTTAATCTGGCTCATAACAAAACAAAAAAAAAATGTTGCTCGTAGCATAACTTGAGTGACTACAAAACTAACGCCTACTGGTAACTAAAAGGTAATGTCTTACAAAATCAATTTTGCAATATTTGCATTATTCTGGTTCCTAATTAATAAATTTTGGCTAAACGTCAAGTAGCCTAACTAGTTTCAGCTATTTTTTTTTCAACGAAATAAAGGTGAGGTTTGAACTCGGGTTTCGTCGGGTTTGCTCATCGAGGTTTTTATAATTAATGTGCAAAATTAGATAAGATTTAAAAATTCAGCACGAGCTTTGCAGTAGCATTTATTACATTATTCAGATTTTTATTGAATTGGAAAATGAGATGAATGTGAATCTACGTCTGGTCCGTGTCAGAACTACCGCCAAAGTCTATTTAGGAAGTTAATAGGTTGTCAATTTTTTATGAGGTCTATGACAAACCATAAACATATCAATAGTCAAATAATTGAATGTCAATCAAAGACCCACAATGATTATACAAATATAATTTTTCCAGTCTTTTCAAACGTGTCATATTATGTGATGAAACAATTAATGATTCAGTACTCAATTATGCCAGAAATTTTAGGGCAGAAAGTAAGCAATCCATTAGAAAAACCAAAACAGTACCAAGCAGAAAACGCTACCAAGATGCCAGGATGATGGAGGTGAAGAAAGATCACGAAAACAACGACTTCAGTGATAGGTACCCTGTCATAACCCTGATTAAAGTCAAAGTCAAATATGTTTATTCAATTTAGGTTATAAAAAGCACTTATAAATGTCAAAAAAATCTACCACCGGTTCGGAAAAACCTCTGGTCTGTTGAGAATCATTCTGTCAGTGCCAATTACATTTGTTCCTCTGGCTTGTCTGTCTCCTAATTTTTTTTTATTTGTCTGGATGAAAAACGAGCAAGTGGGTCTCCTGATGATGAGATATCACCACCACCCGTAGACACCTGCAACACCAGGGGCATTGCAGATGCGTTGCCAACCTAAATAGAGGCCTAAGATGGGATACCTCAAGCGCCAGTAATTTCACCGGCTGTCTTACTCTCCACGCCGAAAGACAACAGTGCAAGCACTGCTGCTTCAAGTCAGAATTAGCGAGCAAGATGGTGGTAGTAATCCGGGCGGACCTTGCACGGGGTCCTATCACCTGCAAAATGTGGCCAGTAGTATGTTCCACTGCTGGATCTCTCCTTTCCTCCGCCACTCTTCCCTATTCTAGGCATGCACCTGTCAATCATGCTGAAAAGCGCTCAGGTCATTCCGCAATCTCCTCTCTCTTGGGTCTGCCTCTGCTCTTTTGGCCATTCCTCAGAACCCAATCGGTAAAGATTCATACCCGTCATTTCGGATACATGCGGCAGAGATGTCCGGCCCAGTCCCACTTCAGCTTGGCGGTCTTGACACCCACTTGTGTAATACGAGTTTTAGAGCATAGTGCCGTGTTTCTAATTATTTAATATTACAATAGGTAAACAAGCATAAATATGGGTTACTTAATAGTAAGTAATCTACCTCACCCATGGATATTCGCTACTCCCGTGGAAGTCAAAGGTTTTACTTTACTGTTTTAATCGTCCAAATCAAATTATCACTGTAACACTAACACTGCCACAAATTATTTCAAAAATCGAACTCTGGTGTCTGCAGCGCACGCGTTTCAATCGCCCTCATCACGCTACATAAACCCTTATCACGTGCACACTAAACTTCACCTTCCGACCGCGAACAGAAATATTTATAGCCCAAACGTACTGAAGGTTGATAGCGACCTTTACAGCGACTAATGGACGACACGACACCAACACGACATTTTTCTCATGAGTGACTTTCATGGATAAAAAACAAAAATTAACTTTTTTTTTTCTTCAGTTATACTGAAGAACTGTTACACCCGCGTGTGTACTACGGCCCAAGCCCATTCTCAGAGGAGGCTTGTGCCGGGCAGTGGAACGTCTAGAGGCTCCCAGATGAATAAGTGTGATGAAGATGAATGTAGAATAAATAAAAAAAATACAAAGTTATATTTTACTTAAAAGTTTGTTAATTAACATTTTATTTAAGAATCGTGAACAGCTTTTAGAATTATGCCTCAGAAATCCAACTGGATTTGTATCTCCACTTAAAAATATCTAGCTATTATTTAGGTACGATACGATTCCGTATTTATATATTTTTGCATCATGTGCGAAATGGGAAATAAGTAATGTAGGCTTGAAATGATTGAATTAATCATTGTGAGCAAACTTCGGTAGGTTCAAAAAGTATGTAACTAAATAGCAGGTCCGACTGTCAGTTATTATAATAACGTAGGCATTTTACGATTTTCCCTGTGACTGTTACACCGGGTGGGGCCTGTAACACGAGCAAATAATTAAAACATAGATCGTATTGATCAAACTCAACGACATCAATCAGCGACTTTAAAAAAAAGTTTTATTTTTATTAGGCTTTAAACTTTATTCGAAGCAGTAATGTAAAGCAAAATATTTGATGTTTGTAGGGTGACAGACGGGTGACGTCAGTTGGGTTCCAGGCTGTTCAGTTTGACAAGTACGATCTATTCTTTAATTATTTGCTCGCATTATAGGCCACACCCGGTATAATATCTAATTTTCGTGGAGAGATGTCAAAAAAACAATACGCAAAAATTATATGACGAAGATTTACACACAAAAACTATATAGTAGTACCTACTACTATACAATACTAGTAACAGGGATCATCGTAAAATGTCTCTACAATAGCATTAGGTGTCGTGTCGTAAGTTATCATGAAAACGCAGTTAAGTTGACACAGGCCGTGTCTATTGTTTAGTTTCTCGCATTTATTACAACTTGTGAAAAGTTAGTAATTACAACGCAATTACTGGGCAAATTTAGGGAGCGAATTTAAAGCAGTTTCGAAACTTAAATTATTTCGAAATAAGTACAAATAGTTTTACTCGATGCGTTGGTTGTTTGTAAATAGAACGATAATTAAATTTATGAATGTTTGCTTAAACAGATTCGTGGAAATAAAAGTCTCGTTGTAAAATGTTTTTCATGTTGTTATTAAATTTACTGTTTTTCGTTTCTTTTCTTTATTAAATTGGGTAGAACAATTTAATAATTAAGTAAGATACCAAAATATAATATTGTACTAAACCAGGAACAGTAAGTATTCTTGGGATCATAGAATAACGAGGAAATGGGCTTATGTATAACCACTTGACAGTCCGACGATTTAAAGATCTACGCAAAGTAGCATCTGATTTCAATAATTTGTATCTAAAGCAGCCAGAATACGCAAATTATCAATTATAGGACTCAAAAACTTGTTTGCATAAACAAGAACTTGTCACCAAAAACAGGCCAAAGTTCGTCCGTCACCTGACTCAGAATTAATTGCCAATTTCTTGGTCTTAAGTTAGCAGTAAGCTCTGAAGTTGGCAACAGCTGTGTTGGTGTCCGGCAGAGTTGCCAGAATTTATTTTAACGCATAAGTTGGTATCATTTGCGGAGTGGTTCGAGTGACAAGCGTTTTGGATTTTTTAATGAAAATATTTACTACATAATATATATTTGCTCGAATTTTTGATATTTGATAACTTACTAAAGAGACTAAGTAACTTCTTGCACCCTTGGCTTTGTCCGCATTGCAGAACTACTTGCTGAGTAAAAAAAATCTTACTTATCTTCGCCTAGGTACATCGTAAAATGTTGCCTTTACACAAAAAAACAGCTTTCTAGGTCCAAAAGATTAAGTTAGATGCTGATTAGGTACTTTGTCAGTCGGGACTTGTCTTCTTTTATATTGTTTTAGTTATCCTTTTCTACCGTTTATGTACAAACAACATTCGTAATTCAAATTAAGAATACTACTACTCGTACATAACCTTGCAAAGTATCGATTCTCACTCAAGTTTTCTTCTGCTTCAAGTAGGCATAACAATATAGGCACCACTTACATTTTTGGTTCGTGTAAATGTTTGTCATATTCAATGATTTGTGAAATTTTATGTCGATGTTAGGTATTTAGGCCTTAGAATTCTGAATCCAACCTACCCGTGTTGCTTCTGCTCCGAACCATCTTGCTCGCTCACTTCGCTCGCTCGCGCACGAATCAATTTTTTTTTTTTTGCATTTGGCACGCGTGATGTTAAACCGACTAATCATTATTAAGTTAGTTTTAGTTCCTTTTTTTATTCATTTCTGTTAATCATTGTATTGTATTGTTTGTTTGTTTATAAATAAATCCATGCAGATTCTAAATGTTATTATAGATTTTAATCATTAAGTATATGAATAACCGGATATTCAAAATGAAACTATTGACTATAAGTATTATAGCAATTGCTGTTATGACTAACGATTGTTATATTATTTAAAGCGTATGCTCAGTAAAAATACGAAATCCGTTTTTATGCTAAATGAATATTATTATTATGATTTTTGAACGTAGTAAAATGAAATTATGCTAAAAAATTGTATGGCGATTGAACGACGCCCCATTTTTGGCTTTTGACCACTAGTCATTATCATGTTTTGATTACTATCGCGTTTTTATTCATAACCCTTTATACTAATAAAAGGAATACAATAAATCAGATTCAAAGCGACTATACTAACTACAGCGAGTCATTGTTTCCAATAATTCAACCTATCACGTGTTAAGTTTGTCATATTGCAAAAAAGTAATTAAAAAAATAATATTCGCTGCTTATACAGACCTTTGCGTCAGCCGCTGGGGCGCTCATTTCCATTTAAAACAACTGACGATTTTAAGCCATAATGCTATTCATTGCTTCGCCACGCTCGGCGCTTCGCAAATTCACACGCAAGCTTTTTGTAAAAGTGACTCAGAGGTGACTCTTTAACTGGCACCGATAATCACATTGTTACTGTATCACGTGACTCATGTTTGAAAAATGTATATTTTAACAACTTCTTAAGAAGCAACTATATGTAGGAGCACGCTAACTATGTTTTATTTCAATTTTAAAGCTCTACCAATACGATATAAATTGTCACAGCGATTACTTACCAATCGTAATAAAAAAAATATTTTTTCGGGTGCGGCTCGATAAATATACGTTTAAAATACACAACAAAAACAAAGAAAACAAGAAAAATGTTTCATAAATGCATTCGGTTAAGCTGGTTAAATTTATTTATTTAAACCGTAGTACAATAAGTTTACTTGGTTAGTAAATGAAATTGCTTATATCAAATATATAATATTAAACCAAATTTCGCAGCTATATGAATCTTTTTTTTAAAAACTGTCTTATTTTAGATATGTGTGTATACTTATACACATACCTACATGGCAATTTGTAGCAGCCAAGTCTTTCTCTGGTACAAAAACGGCTTTACCGTTACATATTACAGCGGTTCTTGACTTTACCTATAATTTTTAAAGACATAATTTTATGCTTCAACTCTTAATTGTTTAATTTAATCATCACGAAAAAGTACGAAATGTTACGGTAGTTAAACATCAATCAGCTAAACATCACGGCGTCTCAACATCAGCATGTAATATATCTTTTGAACTTCGATAGGTTCCATTATTAAAAAAAAAAACCTCTACATAAAATTTTATTCACTCCTCCCTTAGACCGCAACGTCATCCAATAGTGCCTTAGTGTAAATGCCCCTAAAATTGGGCCGCGCCCGCCATTCTACTGCCCGACTTGATTGGGTTTGGCCGCTATTTACGATAATTAGGAGACAATTTCGTATCAAACTAATGGTCAATATGCTTTGGGATGGTAATGACGGCCGGGTAGTGTCGGTAATGTTTGCGATTGTGAGATCAATGATAGTTTGAATTGCAAATCATGTATTTAACTGTCATGTAACGTAATGTGTTATGTGGTTCACAGTGTAGCCTCATTATCTGTAGCTAGAATTACGAAAATACATTATGCTTTTGCGTCTTTATCTGTTTATTTGTCCATCAGTCTATCAGTACCAAGCAATAAAATAATAGGCCACTATATAAGAAATTTACATAAAAATTGATCCCTTCTATTTGTTGTTAATTTATTTGGAGGTCTATTTGGCGAACCTGTTAGTTATTATAATGATATAATATTTACCTATACCTTTGTCTTTGTCTGTGTATGTGTGTCCGTCTTTCACGCCTTAACGGAGCGACGGATCGACGTGATTTTTAGCATAGAGATAGTTATGGGCCCGAGAGTGACATAGGCTACTTTTATTCCGGAAAAATGTACAGTTCCCGAGGGAACAGCGCGCGATAACCGAATACCACGCGGGCGGAGCCGCGGAAAAAAGCGAGTATATTATATTTTCGACAGAAAACATTTGCGGATCCAGTCTTATTTCGACGCATCGACTTTTGTTACCGTCTGTCGCTCCGTCGCTGAATCCCGTTTACAGGTTAAAAAATGAAGACATAATTAACAGGGTACGATCTGAATATCGAATGTTAAAATATCGAATATATTAAAATATCGAATGGTTCATAATATCGAAAGCTTTATTTTCTAAAACCGAAAACTATTCAGGATTGATTAAAACGGCATCGTATAGATCCTTAGGTTAGGTTAGGTTAGATTTATAACAATCTAAAAAAAATACTCTTAACAAAAATACCTTTTCGATATTATGACCCATTCGATATTTGAATACATTCGGTATTTTAATATTCGATATTCAGATACGTAACCAATGAACAATGTCAAATAATTCCAATAAGCGAAAGAGCGGACTGCAACTTAATAGTTGTTTAACTTGGATGGAGCAATAATGTATTATCAGGTGTAATTTTTTTTTGCCACCTAAGTGTTCCAATTTTTTGGAATATAGGTAATATTGTGTATAAATAAAGTTAACACTAATAAATTCGAAAGTAATTTAAAGATACGGAAATTGACAAAGGAAATGGGCACTCATATGTCGGAGTGGGACCTTTAATAAGTTAACAAACTAATAAATATTTTTATGTCTAAGCACTTTATCGACTTTTCCATCGCAAACGTTTGATGACCGTCAGAAAACATATAATATTTATCGCACCTCTTTGAGTTACTCTCTATTTACGACCAAAGTCTTCTAATGGACAATGATTTTACTTTTAGGTTTGTTTATTTCGAATCTCCTGTTTTGGCATATTCTTTTATTTGCTTTCTTCACCAAAACTTCAGTTTCATGGTCTTTACCGAATCCATACTAATATTATAAATGCAAAAGTATGTTGGTGTGTTTGTATGTTTGTCAGTCTTTCACGCCGTAACGGAGCGACGGATCGACCTGATTTTTGGCATAGAGATAGTTTAAGGGCCCGAGAGTGACATAGGCTACTTTTATCACGGAAAAATGCACAGTTCCCTAGGTAACAGCGCGCGATAACCAAATTCCACGCGGGCGGAGACGCGGGCAAAAGCTAGTTATCATTATAATTCATCATTCGGACGCTGCATTTCCGACAAACATGAACAATACCTGAACTTTCGTTTACCTCAATTTGTGAAAACAAAGCTCGCGGTATGATACCGCCATATTGACGAATATTAGATGAACACTGGCAGTAGTACGCTGTGTCGCTTTATAGCGACATACGTAACGCCATGCAAGAGTGACAAAACAATTTGTAGAGTAAAAAAATGATCCGCTCCTTTTGAAGCTGACTGTACTAGTTAGCTGTCATAAGTACTAGCTGGTGTTACATTCATGACAATGTAATTCTAAGTTCGAGTTGATGTTCGACGTATTTGAAGGGACCAACCAGAGTTAGTCTGTCTCCAAATATCTAAGTTGAGTCATTACCTTTCACTATAATTACTGTAATCACTAGTTCAAAACTCTGGTAAGGCTGTGTTTTGTAGAAAGCGGATTCTGAAATAAAACCCAGACGATGTTTGAAAAATTAGTCTGGGCACTGCTTTGTAATTTTTTATCTCAATAAACTTTTGTAACTTTAACAATGATGTAGAACTTTGCTGTATTGTCATTTGCAGTATCTACTGTATCCGTTTTACAGATATTATTCTGAATGTTTTGAAATTTTTAATAAAAGAGTCTAAAAGGCTTAAAAATTACATTGACTATTGCAAATGTGAATAGATCACTCTGAAGTGATAAGCCCACCTAGCGCTTACCTTGGGAAAAACCTCTATTTTATTACTACTATGTTAAATGGTGTTCTATAATGAGTCATCGTGTTGTATTGTACCTATGTGTATATCAAATACCAGCAAATCTGCTTCTTCTTCACATTCCGTACGTCTTTGTGCATAACGTAAGCACTGGCGTAAGATGTAAGTAGGTACAAGATTCTTTTACACGGGGGAGGATGAATATCTGTGCGCTTAAAACGCAACCAAGTCACAATATATTTTTAAATCCCTGCACTGTACTCGATTAAATGTTCGTCGAATTGATTCGTCATTCTCGTAGTTAACCACAGCCTTACCCCTAACTACGTATATGCGAACTTTCCCGCCCTCCCATTAAGCCCTCTTGTTCGAGCCTCGATTAAACCAATTCATAGCAATTCACTGTTGAGCACGACTGTTCTAGTCATGCTTAAAATAATACCACTCGTGCGTCGATACTTATGTCGAAAGTTCTGGTTTCCATCTAAAATATCATGAGTCACTTTATAAGTTACACCATTATTAAACTTATTGTCAAAATCAAGTATAAATGGTAAAATGTGTTATTTACATGAACAAGATTAAAAAACTTTGACATTTCAACCTTTATTAAAATTGATCTTGAAAGAAGACACGTCTCAAACTGAACAAAACGTGATCTTTGGTTATCAAACGTCGAGGATGAAAAATAACAATAATTAATTGTATCTTACATTAAAAATTACAAAAAATGACTAAAAGTTTAACCTAACTCATGCATTTCGTTAAATGTTTAATCTTCCGTACAGTAAGATTTTTTCCAAATCAGGTCATGGGGTTGGAATCCCATCATTTCACGGGTAGTTAGGTTTAGATGTGAAGTATTTGAACTGTGTGCGTGCGTTGATTTGATTTGGCCGGCCCGTGTGATGAATCCTAAATAAACGAATTTATAGTAGTTTAGCTCATAGGTATTAGAAAAACGTTAAAAAGGTGAAATAAAGTAATGCGCTCTGCAAAATTAATAAATAAGGCACATCAGTAACTGGAATGTTTTTACGTACACAAATTGCAGAAAATAGGAAATTCAACAGAATTCTCAAGTCAATGTTACTAAGCGCCGAGACGAAAGTATATTGCATCGGAGCAAGTAATGGGTACGTGTTGTATCTTTAATTCACCAGCTCAAGACATCTACCACGAATTTCCATTTCGCATCTCTGTCCCCAAAGTTAGGTAGAAAAGGATGCCAACAGGCAACTTGAGCTAGCCATACGGAGCAATTTACTTGAGACAGCGAAATGCAAGTGATCGCGACGTTTGACGGTCGAAAAGAGAATCTATTACGTATAGAACTTGCTTCATTTTAGATTGATCATTTAAAAAGAAAGGTTGGAAAGGAGATTTGTTAACTTTGAAATTTCGTTAGCTTTTGAAGTTGGATGGTTTTCTGAGGAAAGGTTCGATTCACCTCTAAACTTTATCCACTATATAGTCCTGCTTTTATTTTTTGCAACTAAGCGTGAATCGTCTATTTTTGCTCAAATAGATGTGATCGGGTAAAAAAATATACACACTGAACTGTTAATTTACGTTTACATATTGTGTTTATGCGGTACAGCTTAGGGATCTTTAAAAAACGAGCCTATCAGACTCTAAAAGCGCTGGCAACCCACCTGTGATACCCTACATATTGACAGATGTCCATCTCTTATAGGTACCGGGTGTGGCGTAATACGAGCAAAAAATTAAAACACAGATCATCCTCGTCAAACTAAATAACATTAGTTCAACGACTTTTAAAAATAATGGAATCTTTGAATTTTCCATTTTTCATACAAATTAAATACTGCTATCAATGTACGCCATCTTTGAACACAATTGACGTCGCCTGTCACGCTACAAACAACAAGCATTTCGCTTTACATTGCTTCTTCGAATAAATTTAAAAGTGTAATAAAAATTAAAAAAAACTAATTATTTTTAAAAGTCGCTGAACTCAGAGGAAGTTATAGGAGTATCATCTATGTTTTAATTATGTGCTCTTATTACAGGCCACACCCGATATATTAAAAAAAGGTACTGTCGAATAATTTCGACATAGTGGCTGTTTAAAAATTCATATTCTTTTCAGCTTGCAATTTTTTTTATAAAAATGTGGATATCGACAATGGTACCTAATTATCTATTGTGGTTTTCAATTGTTTTATTACATAGCTAATTTTTTTACTACTAAGAAACTTTCGCAAGCCAATCTTCTGTTGCACCTAAATTTGGACAGAATTAATTCTTATTCTGTAGAAACTCCTTCAAGAATTACGGGACGATATTAAAATTCTCTGTCCCTCTCTGAAACCAGCGTTTTCCGTTAAAATGTCTGAGATGACGAATGGTGGCAGGATATTTGGGGTTTTCTAGCTATTTCCTCTGGCTAATAGCTAAACGTCATGCCTAGAATATTAAGTCGGTAGGGCTTAGATGTACTAACTAGAGTAGACTGTTGGGCCGTTATAATTAAATAAATTTCCCGAATTTTTCTTATTCCTCAGAGATAAAGTATAATTGTCATATTTCATGCGATGCAAAATTACGGCTTCACTTTTTGACCTAATACATCAATTTAGGGGCTGTTTCATCATCCATTGATTAGTGTTAACTGACGGTTAAATGTGATGCCGTCTCTATTTGTTTTGTTCGGATAGACGGAGACGACATCACATTTAACCGTCAGTTAACGCTAATCAATGGATGATGAAACAGCCCCTTAGATGCCCTTAGTAGTAATGTTTAGTACTTACTATAGTGTAAACGTGTTTGACATAATATTTCACTTAATGCTTAATAAATTACACCATGCAGTCACCTCTATTCAAACAATTTTTTATTAGTATTATAAATAATAATTTGACAGACAGTATAGAAGGTCGACTATTTTGTTAATATTTCTAAGCCAAAATGCTAATGATATACAATTTAAGGTGACAGCTACTGAGGCTGTGACTAGACGCGGACGTCTATTTTAATTACTTCGAATTATAAAAAAAAACTCTCCTTTATGGGTACCTAATGTTTTAAATATTTTCGTTCCAATGTTAAAACCAGCTGTTTATCAAAACTGCGTCGCAATAAACTACTTTTGAAATGCCAATTTCGCTAATCATTTCATTACTAAAATGCACCCTTTCGTGTAATTAGATCACTTAAATTAGCACGCAGCTGTGGTTTTTAATCCACATTCCATTTAACCCCTTTCAGTAAATTCCCAGGTGACTCATACGAGATCGCGTGATGACTCTTGAGTCATTACAATTTGTATGTAAAGCTATAAACACTTTTTACTTGAAACCTAACGTCATATGACAAACTAGATGTTTTTCCAATTTCAATCTAGATACTATTGCATAAAGTTAACATTCGTACGTGCTCAGTTGATTCTAATGCTCCATTACTAAATGAGCAAGTTAATGTAAGGGGAGACATCCCTTGTTATGGCACCGCTTGATTGCTAAAGTAAATCTTTACGTATTACTCATTGTATGATAACAAGGTATACAGTGTGTGTTTTTGATACTACCTCAAACTGTAACTAGACGAAGATTTAAGTGCTTTGAATACCAAAACAATTTTTAAAATTTAGAATTAACTACCAGAGCGTAATTATTTTTTGAAATATTTTCGAGCAGCAATGTAATGCGTACAATAATTTGATACGAGAGAGAAGCGTTCTGTGACAGCTGTCATGTCGACAAGTTCGACGTTTTGAACAAAAACAAAGTAATATCACGTAGTGATACATTTCGTGCTAATTAATTTTATAAGGAAAATAATAAGTCTTTTTTTATTTTACTCACATGACATTTTTGATTGAATTGTGTTCCAATGTATTCTTCTTTTTTTATCAAATTTTATTTTGGTCTGCGAATATTTAATTTAATAAATTTTTAAGTGCCTAATTTTTAACATTGTAATGGATATCTCGCATTTGTGGTCAATGATATGTGCTCCGTAATTATGTATATCGGAGTAAAGTACCTGTAAATAGTTTATAACATAGCTCAAACTGTAATAACTATACATGATGTGGATGTACTTTATAAATAAATAAAAAAAGTCTATTTTTTTCACTAACACATAATAAAATGTGATAATTAGGGCCTTCACTAACTACCCTTAAATTTTGAGGTACTATAAAAAAAACACACTGTATTTTATAGTTTGTGCTTGTATTTTATAAGTTAGTGACAAAAAAGAGAACTAATATTTTGAAAAAGTTACTTAACTTTCATCATTCCTCTTTTAGATCTATTTGCAAAATCCCTCAAAATATCACCCCAGCGGTTCCCAAACACATTTAACGACCAAAAACATTAGTCGAATAGGTAAACCAAGGAGATATTTCAAAAGTCTATCCATTCGCGCAAACCTCGGGACCACTTAGCTGAACGGAGCAAGAGCTCCTGAATTAAAGATGGATCACGCCGCACCGCGGATGATTCAATAGCGTACGTGGTTTCTTTATATTTCACATAGTTTTAAATGGAAACCGGAAACCGTGAGAGCATTGTGCTATTGACCCTTGACGTAAAAGATTGAAAGACTTTTGCTCGGATAGTACGAGTAGTAAGGGTAAATTTCCTTTGTGTCGATAAATAAGTTATGAAACCAGAATGGTGTCACTCAAAAAAAAAATTGTGGTAGATTTTCTTTTCTGTGATTAGATGTGTGTGTTCCACCTAGAGGGTCCCAACGGGATCCTATTTCTGTCACTCGCGTGTCTGTCCGTCCATTTGTCATACAGGTTTCACTGCCATAGTTATTACGGTTAGAGCTGCAGTTTTGAAATTTTCGCAGTACGCGTTTTGTTGACCCAAAGCCATACAAATCAGCATTCTTAAAGTAATAAATAAATTTAATCTAATCTATTCAGAGATGTATACAACACTCGGTGCGCGGATCTGCACTGCTGGTATTTTAAGCAATGATCCATATATAAACTTCTCTTTATAACGGCACAATGGGCGACAACGCGTTACTTGCATTCACCGGTTACCCACAACTCTCGCGATGTTGTCAATCCACCTATTGGGAGGCCTGACAAAGCTTTTCTTTCCAAGAAAAAAAAACATACACACCTACAATATTAGATACAAAATACGATTTGATACTATCTGATAAGGCAAAAGAAAATTTATTTATTAATGCATTGCTGACGCGTTTACCCATTAATGAAGATTAAATTATGCAAATAGAATATAAGCAAATCACGAGTACGGGATGATATTATATTTTCTTTCGGCCCGTGCCCTGATAAATAATTAATTTAACCTAGTTTAGAACTGGGACAGGTTAATTATGCAGAGTTTACGTTAACCTGCTGTCGGGAGAGGAAAAAATGTTTAGATACTTTATGTTACAAGTAGAATAGCATAAAAGCAAGTATTTAAAGAGTGGGGACTGGGAACATCATTCGACTGCTAAAAGAGAAGTAATATAATAATAATAATAATAATTTATTTCATAAGCCTCTTTCAAAAGTAATAACAAAAAAACAAAAAAAAAACATTAGTAATATAAGGGCCTGCTATTATAGATACAGTAGAATTGTTCCCTGGCCTTCATGCTAGGATACCCTGTGATATGAAGGACAGTGGTTCGGAGCTCGAGACACTGGTTAGCACTTAAATCTTAATCTACACTACATCTAATTATGATTCCATGTAATTTGAGGTTGTGTGTGTGTGTGTGTGTGTGTGTGTGTGTGTGTGTGTGTGTGTGTGTGTGTGTGTGTGTGTGTGTGTGTGTGTGTGTGTGTGTGTGTGTGTGTGTGTGTGTGTGTGTGTGTGTGTGTGTGTGTGTGTGTGAGTGTGTGTGTGAGTGTGTGAGTATGTTATGTTGGTGAACACCTGTGATTATGATAATAATATGATTGTGAGGTTAATTTATGTTCGAATGTCTTTACATTACATACTTTCCTAAAATGTGTTCAGTTTTATCATAGTCTTGTGTTAATAACCATGATTTTAATTTATTTTTTACTTCATATCTATTCATTCTGTCAATTTCTAGGATCTTATTTATATTATTGTAAATTCTATATAATTCTAAAATATTTATAATAAATAAATATATTTTTTGATGTTGTAATCAAACCAATATTATTTATAACACAATTATTACATATACGTAACGCTTAAATTTCACAGAAACAGAAATCACCGACTGTTTTATTTGTTTTCCGTTAAGTTTCAATATCGAAATGATATAATTAACGATTCTGGTAAAACTTTTAAATTCATTCATTCATTCATTTTTTTTTTAATTATCTGTCAATATCATCGTCCTCTTGAATATTTCTATAAACGTTTAAACAACTTGATCTTATAATTATTGAAATACTTGACGCCTACATAATTATAGCAGCGTATACAACTGACATCACATGAACAACTGAATATCGTAAACGTAAACTTCAACGTAGGTACGAGTAAATGCGTAGTAATTGTAACCACGTATCGAGTAGTGAGGCTCATTTACACCACAAGCGCGGGTGACGTCAAAGCTCCAAATATTCAAATCGTTGCTGCAGACAAATTTACATGTGAAACGCCTGTGGGTCGCTGAGAATACATTGATATATATCAATCTTCTAGGTTACGCGTTATCTTTGGTTTTGAGTTATCTTTAGTGCCAGCTGAGGATTGGGCGGAAATAAATTCCCTGTATCTTGGGTCTGTGACATAAAAAAAGCGATGCGTCGAACAATACAAACGGGATGGATGCCTTTGACAATGTTCATTTCTCTTTGTTTAGAGATCCGTAAAATAACTAACCAAAAAGTTCCAACCGAAACTGTTGTAACCGAAGCGTACTAAAAAGATATCTGATTATGTACTATCTGTTAGATCTGTCTGTCTGTCTGTTCCTATGTCAAATTGTTAAAGCTTCTAAACATTTAAAGATTAATGATCGTCATATTTTTAGGTATTTATATAGAACAAATAATTTGGCTTTTTAAGGAGGCTCTCATGCAAGCTAAAAGGAATGTAAAAAAACTGCGGTACCTACTCGATCAAAAGTTTTGAATTTTTAAACTGTGATTGGAAAAGTAAGTTGTAAGAGGTCGTCTAAGTTAACTTTTTCCAAAATGTTGTTAAGTTACTTTACAGGTTTTTTTTACTATAATAATAGTGTAAGTACCTACTCGGATTATAAATTTATTTCTAATTATTACGCAACAGATTTATATAAATTTGAACATAAAGATTGCCCACACAAATAAGTCTTTTCATCTACTTTACTTCATTAAAGTTACTATAACACTGTTATCATAACTGTATAACAAACATAATTTACTCAGATAACTAAACAACTTGTAGGTACTAGGAAGTTTCGTATCATAAACAACATGAGTTGCAGTTCCAACTTTGTTCATAAATATTATTATTGCAGTTAGCGACGAATATTCCTTCTACCGGGCTTTGGTAGCGGTTTGACAAATTCAAATCTGCACCTGAACCCCAGGTGAAATCTGCGTCTACGCTGTCATGAATATGAATAGGGTTCTACGCAATAGTCTGCATCTAATTGTTAGCTCGTGGTCACGTATAGATTGAGGTTCAAGGAAGGTGGTTGGGAATACGAATCTGCATAAATAACAACGGGTGATTCTTTGTGAACCGTCCGTCTGAAAAGAAGCGTGTTCAATTTAAAGCTTGGTGTATATCCTTATTTCTTTGTGTGGTAAGGGAAGATTTGAATTACGTATATTGACGCTAGAAAACGCCCGACACATGTCTTTCTAAATGCCGTCACTTAGACATTGCCGCCACTTAGTTTAGCTAAACCCTGTTTACGATACAGTTCTAGTTTCAACGTTCCTTTCCTCATGTGGAGCAACTCACCGTATAAACCTACTACGTAAATTTATGTAGCATTAAATATGAACACAAATTCAACAAGCATTCAGATCGCGGATCAGCCACGTCCTCGATTACAGCATTTGGATCAGTTTCAAACGACCAGTTAAGGCGTTGCGAAGTCGTTTCAGCCCCAAACTGCATGTAGCTGCGTTAACCTGCTTGTATTGGTCATTTGGTGGCCACGTGAGTATCGGTTTACTTGCTAATAGCTCTATAAAGATGCATTCGCCTTCATGTTGGAAAAAGTTAAACAGTTTTAGCGCACAAAATCCTCTTTTAGAACTCGTTAGTCGCCAGGCAAAGTACAACTATTTCGTATAAATTAATTTAAAGCACAAATACTTAGCATAACATAATATACTTACTCAGAGGCAAAAAATTTGGCCCTTCATACAAAATTACCGATTTTGCATACATTTGAGGGCCAGATTTTTTTCCGCTCATTATATTATCATGGTTACTAATTTTCTATCTATCTGTCTATACAAATAATACCATCCCTCTTTTTGCGTCGAGCGGTCTTTTTCCGAACGACGGCACCGAATCAGGTATAAATTTTTCTTTGTTCTGTTAGCTATAGTCAAGTTATTTATTATTTATTGTTAGGTTTATTATATGTAGCAAAATTTAAAAAAAGACTAGAACGGAGCGAAGCCACGGGCAACAGCTAGTACCTAATATAGCTAGTCAGAAAAACAGGATGAATAAGGATGAGTAAAATGGGATCTTTTTTAAATTAATGAAACAATATCCATGATAAAGATATAGAATATAAAAATAACATATTTTGTATAGCTGATTTAATAATATATAATACTACCTTAATTATATAGGTAGAAATCTACAAATTTGTTTTATATCGTTCATTTATTTTCCAACAACACCTAAAATATTTGAAAATGCCTTCTTATCCATATTCAAAAAGACATCACACAAAACGTTAACCATTAATTCTGTGGTACCGAAATTTAATACTGTTGTGCCATCTTTACTTAGGTACTCGTATTTTTGTTTATGATTTACGTTAATAAATGGCAACAAACACAAAACATCATTAATACACCCCGTCGGGTGACATCAAAGTTCATTAAATAACATCGTTAACAAGTAACATCACCCTTTGCCCGTGGTATACACGTTCGTACTCGTACTTTGGCAGCACAACGAAGGTCTAAGTAAAGTTTCACACATAGGTACATTCCGTAAACATGTGGTGAACTGTACCGTTATTTATTATATCAACGGTGCAGGCAACTTGACGAAGGCTCGTTTGATGGAGTAGAGTACTCGACGCGCCTAATTTCTTGGATTTTGAGTAAAAATGCTCACTTGAAAAGTACAAAAGGGATTCCTTGCGGTGTCTTACCAAAAATATCATTGGCAATGTCAAATTATATATATATTTTTTTAGATCATCGAGAATATTATAAGCATTAAACTTGAAAAATTATGCACTGAAATCATTTTATTAATTGACTAGCTTTTGCCCGCGGCTCCGCCCGCGTGGTATTCGGTTATCGCGCGCTGTTCCCTCGGGAACTCTATGCCAAAAATCCGTCGATCCGTCGCTCCGTTACGGCGTGAAAGACGGACAAACACACAAACATAGAAACACACTTTCACATTTATAATATTAGTATGGATGGCTGGATAAAACACACTTTCGCATTTATAATATTAGTATGGATGGATGGACAGTATATACTCGTAGTAGGATTGTACCTATCCCTTAGAGGCTAAGATAAATTATGAGCGTCGATGTTATTAAGTATTCATGCAAAGAAGGCATAACGTGGCGAAGCTAGATTTGCTAGGTTAGTTAGTTAGTAGTGCAATTCGGATGTGTTAGCTTCACTTAATTAGCTGCCACATTGTTAAATTACTGGACTTTCAGCATGTTATTTGGTTGTACTAATTCTCCATGTTTTTTTATGTATTACATAGTTCTAATGATAAGTGTTACATTCCCTGCCAGTAAACCAAGTTTTCTATTGTTTGTTTAAGTTTTTTTATGAGAAAAAAATATCAAACTAAAGATAAAACTGAAAAGCAAAAAATAGTAATCCTTTTATATTTATCATTAATTTAGGTACCAGTTTGAAGTTGGTGCCTCAGCACGAGCCAAAGGAGTGATAGGTGCTCATCAGGTAGACAACTAAAGGTCGACTCCTGCTAGCTAGTGCTGAGGCACTGACTACAAACTGGCAAGTACCAAGAATCATCATCATTAATTTAAGAGCTTAGCTCTTGTCGGTGGAGTAATCGCCACTCTTTTCGGTTCTCTGCCAGCGTTTTCAGCTCCTGGTACGACACGACACGACATTGAGTTTTTTTTTGGCTTAAATAAAAAATGAATTAAATAAATAAAAATTTAATCAGGTTAAATAAAAAAGGTTTGCCGGTGAAATTATTCCTCTAGGTTGGCAACGCATCTGCAATACCCCTGGTGTTTCAGATGTTTATGGGCGGTGGTGATCTCTTACCATTAGGAGACCCACTTGCTCGATGGAATATGTTTTTTGCTTTTCAGTTTTTTCGGCGGTTTATTATTTTTGTTTAAAAGTTTTCATTTTATAATTTTTTCTCACACAGCTTTATTGGTTTACGTAAATTGTAATTTAATAACCATGTACTTTTAATTCCCAAATAAACATTAAAACACTTGGGCTTTTTTTTTAATTTTATGGGACCATCATCATAAACACTGCTTCTGTGGAGTAGGTGCCAAACAGGCTTTACTTTCGCGCAATATCTTTAAGGAGCCGGTCATAACTCTTTCAACAACAAAGTGTTCCTGATCTCTTTACTACCCCGTATACATGGTGTACCCAATACACGTACGTCTTATGCATTTTACTTGGCCTCTAATTTGTATGCTCTTTACATTATTGTTTTGGACACAAGTCTGTCAACCCTAAATTCTAGCTTAATTTGTTTGGTTGAACTGCTATTAAATAAGTAGCTGTATTTTTCTATTTAACCACGTCTGATAAAGATCTAGTTAAAAGTGTCTGTTTAACTTATAAATAAGAAACTTTAAACGTGCTTGATCTTATGTCCAATTTATAATTAAGATCTTTATGTAAAAGTCTATCTTTATTCTGCGAGAGAAAGAGACAGTGCAAATAATTAAGTCTATTTATTTTAGAATTTAATTATTTAATATACTTACATCCATACTTTTGCATCCATTTTCTGGATAATCTATCGAAAAAAATTTTATAACAAAAAATTTAACCGACTACAAAAAACCATGAAAATAATTTTCTACCAGTCTGAAGTGGGAACTATGGCCCAAGCCCTCTCATTCTGAGTGGAGGCCTGTGCCCAGCAGTGGGACGTATATAGGCTGGGACGAAACTGAAGTCGGTGCCTCAGCACGAGCCAGCAGGAGTGGACCTATAG
Source organism: Choristoneura rosaceana (assembly GCA_037349165.1). Lineage (NCBI taxonomy): Eukaryota > Metazoa > Arthropoda > Insecta > Lepidoptera > Tortricidae > Choristoneura > Choristoneura rosaceana. Next base: position 11,983,286 of record JAZBNJ010000019.1, read on the forward strand.
TCGTCTTCTTCACCTACATACCTTATACATACCCATATACATACCCATACTTTATATATTAGACTTCAATCACTCCTGCTGTCTCGTATTGAGGCACCGACTTCAGTTTCGTCCCAGCCTATATACGTCCCACTGCTGGGCACAGGCCTCCACTCAGAATGAGAGGGCTTGGGCCATAGTTCCCACTTCAGACTGGTAGAAAATTATTTTCATGGTTTTTTGTAGTCGGTTAAATTTTTTGTTATAAAATTTTTTTTTCACGCTTTTTAGTGTTAATAATCTAAGATACAATAGCTTTATGTCAACTGCTTGACACCTTTTACGAAAGATTGCTTTTTCTGATGCAGAGACGTTCATTATTGAGGAGTCCTGGTGCTTCACCACCCATTCCATTTTACCATTATGCATTACGACGAGCATAAATTGCTTAGCAACTGTGTTAAAGTAATTGAAATTCAACCCGTGAAGTACTTGTTATTGAGTAGTAGCTCTGTTGGTCAAATGTGGTCTTCATCATCAGTTCCACTTCACCAAATTATGATTTCCAAGAGCAAATGCACGAGTTACTGCAAAATATATCCAAATTACCACAGGTGTCCCTACAACATTTGAAGAGTTCCCTCGATTTCCTTAGAATCCAATCATCAGATCCTGATTTGGTGCTTATGGGACCTAATTGAAAGCATTCCTAGACGATCGCAAAAAAAAATTTTCAAATCGGTTCACAAACGACGGAGTTCTGAGGTAACAAACAAAAAAAAAAAAAAAAAAAAAAAAAAAAAAAAAAAAAAAAAAAAAAAAAAAAAAAATACAACCGAATTGATAACCTCCTCCTTTTTTTGAAGTCGGTTAAAAAAGATCGAATAGCTCTGTTCTGAATAACTTTTCGTGTAACAAAAGTTTTCATTCAATCTTACACTACACTCTTAACAATAGGTTACGTTCATAAAAAATGTAATTTTCGTAAAAAGTGCCTCCTTAGCTTTTTTAAAACAATGCACACGAACCTGGTAAGATTATACGTCAATTCCTCTATACGATTCGCGCTAACACGTCCATAAACCTAGAGTAGTTTCAACCTTCATAAAAGTATAGGAATGGCTCGTAAAATATGAAATGGCACTTTCCTTTGAAAGCTCATTTAGATGATAGTGATATTAGCGTAGGGCATAAAGCATAATTTCGAAAATGTTATAGCTATTCCAAGCTTTCAGCTTTCAAGTTACATTGTGTGCCCTTTAGTTTTAATTGTTGTTAGACATTGTTAGTTTCATTGCGTATGTAATGATTGTTGGCGGATATGAAGTTTAGGAGGATCGTAAATGGATGTTAATGTAAGAAAAATGTGATTGGTGTATTAAATTTTTATAGTTTTAACCTTGTACTGCTAATATTTATGATATACGGTAAAAGAACCGGCTTAAGATGACTGTGAAGGGACTAGGCAAAAACCGTGTCTTATGATTCTAAAGGGACCAACCAAAAGGTAATAAAATAAAAAATACTTGTATTAGGTACTCGTATATTTACCTCATTTTAAACATTTTCCATTACCAGACCATTATTCAAAACATGCAACCTTATTGTTATCACTATAGCGCTCTCCGCATGCAGATTTGGCAATGTGCTACTTACACAATACTATCAATCAAAAGGGAGATCTTTTTTACTAAAAAATACTTGGTAAATAAATAACCCCAATCAGTATCCTAGAACAACTGCACAACGGCTATCCCTACGTTCTTTTGCTGAAACTATAAAAATAGTTACACATTACTTGTCTCACCAGAAGTATTGTCGTTTCTTGAGACAGCACACAAAACCGCAACGTTCCTTTGTTTAGTCTTAAATAGACAAGGAACTGAAAACTTACCTGACACGTACTCATTATATATGCGCAGCTTAACGGTTAGTTAAACTTGTATTAATGCGTTAGTTTAACAGGTAATTAATGGGAAGTTTACAGGTACCTATATTTAGTTCTATGAATTAATGACAACCAATATTGACTCGTTCCGTTTGGTGTAGTTTGTGTTTATGCTAAAGGTACCGTAATTAACATAGCAGAGATTTGAAATTCTGATTAACCTTCTGGATTTAAGACATCCCCAAAGCCGCGTGAGAAATCAAATTATATTTCTTAGAAACGAAGTCTTACTCTAATTTACAAAATACTAAATTATTAACGGAGACTAATAAATTGTTATTATTTAATAAACTATTTAATGTCCAAAAAATGGTTAAAGCATTGTCCATGGTGGTGTGATATGTACGCTGCTTAGGTAAACCATGTTTTTTATGCATTGCATAGAAAGTCCCTAAGCTTACAAGGTTTTCTTTGTTATGTTACATTTTGCTAAAAAACAAAAAAAAAATGTACTTACTGTAAAATTTTCTTTTGTTACGGCATTCCATTATTGAAATGCTATTAAACCAGGGAATCAATTGATTAAAATTCTGGCTAATAATCTGAATACCTATGTTGGATTTCTCGTCAAACAAATAATGAAGTGCTAAAGCCTCATTTGTGTTGGCGAACTCTGCGAATTATTCGTCATTGATACCATTTCCATTTTATCCTTTTCAATAATATTGAAAATTATCGGTAATATCAACTCAGGTTTCGATAGGTAGGTTCGTGTAATATTGATGCTTCAATAAGCTGTAATTAGTAATAATAAAATATTATGTTGTAATTTGTAGCAGAATATGACTGATCGGGTTAAGCTCGATTCTTCTATTATTTAAGCTTTAAGGGATAGGAGATTTAAAAGTCGTAGCGAGACGGGCAAACTAAATAATACTAAAATATCATGGAACAATTCATACCAATTGACTTAGCCCAAAAGCAAGCAATGTTTGTCTTATCGGTAATAGAAAACGGTAAAAATACTTAAACAGATATTTGTAATACTTGAACATATTATAATATACAGTACCCGGCGATAAAGATTGCACATCAGTCTTTGAAAAAGATTTTTTTTTTTGGATTTTCACGACGATTTCCAAACACTATCGACCGTCCATCAAGCATCATATTTATTAAGTGACGTTTTACATCAAATAAGTACTGCACCTGCACATGACCTGCACCTTTATGGACTTAATTAGTTTACGTCAAATGTCATGTTAACTTTGGATATCTATTATAGAGAGCTGTTGCGACTGCTAGAACAAGGATATACAATATTGTATTTCCTCCTTTTTCCTAAAAATGCCATCGTACAATTCAGTTTTGGGGGTTTCAACCAAATGAAATTTTTAACAGAATCTTATTTATCGTAGGTCGCTCGGAACCTGGGATCGTACCCTCCATCGTCGGGTTCACCAAAGACTCGGTGGCTCACGAGTCAGACCGCCTCGCACCAGGAGACAGGATCTGCAGCGTCAACGGGATCTCAACAGCTCGATTGACGAACGAAGAAGTGCTGCGATTGCTCGATAATGTGGAAGAGCGGGCCTCATTGGAAGTCGAGTACTACATGCCCAATTATGGTGAGTACCGATAACAGCCTAGATATCTTCATCCATCCCAGCCTATATACGTCCCACTGCTGGGCTCAGTCTTCCTCTCAGAACTAAAGGGCTCACGCGGACCCAGTGCAGATTGAGAACTTCACACGCACCATTGACTTGCTTCGCAGGTTCGTGCAGATTTCCTCACGATGTTCAAATGTAATTAGGCACATAAATTTCGAAAAATTGAGAGGTGCGAGCCGGGGTTTGAACTCTCTGCTTGAAAGGCGATAGATCAATCCATTAATCCACCACGAATTTTTATTTATATATATTCTACCTCTACTATCTATAAGTTAAATTGTCAGATTATAATGCAGTTGCAAGGAATAATAACTTTATATCAGTAATTTACAAGTGCATAATGAAATGAAATTCTGTGATTCAATAAAAATAAAAAAATGTAATAAAGTTTTAATTTTAATCATTTTCAAAAATATTAAATTATACTGACCGGCTCAAAATTTTGTCCACTCTACATAAAAAATTACCTTTAATTGCATACATTTGATTCTGCCCAAGGTTGTTATGAGAAACGAAACTTAGAGATTCGATTTTATGCAACATATTAGTGAACCAATTTAGTAGTCTCTTAGTAAATTATCAAATTCGCTGCCTTGCAACAATGTCTCATCACATACCATGCGAGATACAATTTGCATAATATAATCTTACTATTAGAGGAATTCAAACGCGATGCACATTCGCAAAATGGACACTTAAATTGCTTAGTTAATCTCAAGCAGTTAACCATTCAACATTGTTAGGTTAACCAACCACCCGATAATGTTAGGTACCTGATAGTGGACACACACACACACACACACACACACACACACACTACTAGATTATTTTTTAAATTTTTATATACCTTGTATTAACCTTAGATTTCTTTGTTAAATAGTAGTTACAGACATCTGGGGGTCGGAGACCTGGTGACCTGACACACAGGTCCTTCCTAGTTCGGGCACCAGTCTCTGCCACACGGGTCTTGACTGTAATTGTTTTTGTAAGATCAATACTGATGTTGTAACCGGTGGTGGAGAAATTAAATAAATATTATTATTATTATTGTCCGCAGCTTCCCAAAACTCCCTCTACATCACGACAAAGCTAGCAGAGGTTCCCGTTGAGAAGCTAAATGGTTCCCTCGGCGTGACCATCCGCGGTGGTCTTCCGGAGAACTCTTCACCTAGTGCTGACCTGGTACTGAACAGCCGGTCGCTTGACGCTCAGCCCTTGGTGGTGACACATGTCAGGCCGGGTGGGGCGGCATACAACACGTCGAGGATCAAGCCTGGAGATAGGCTGCTGAAAGTTGACCATGTAAGCTATTTGAAATTCAGCCAACATAATCATCGTTATCTCGACATGTCTATGCCCCATTAGGGCTTGGGTTTTAGTTTCAACGCGAGCGTAGTGCGGATTGGGGACTTAATTTTTTTTAAGTAGTCTATTTAATGTTTCTTTGCTGGGTTTCTTTCGATATTTTCCTTCACCGTAGGGCTCGTGGTGGTGGTCAGTGATGATGCGGGCTCAGGTTTGAACCCAATTGTAACTAATACTTATGTCTGTCCGTCTATGTCCACTGATCTATGATCACACTGCGTCCATTTTGTTTAGGAGGCTCTGCTAACACTGGATTTCTATATAGTATATGCCTACAAATTTGTGCGAAACCCTCGGTGCGCAAATCCGACTCGCACTTAGCTGGTTTTTATTACTGATACCATGAACAAGTATTATTTGCTTCGGTTCACTTCTCTGATACCTGCTTATAACACAAAGTGCCTCAGGCTCGTACAACTTGTACATAATAATACAGCTCGCTTCAACAAGGTACGATTACTGTAATAGTTTCACTTTGTCAATATTGACGTATATACGTTTGAGCAACTAGCACCAAAATTGAGCTGCTTTATTTACAGCAAGACGAGTTTTTTAAATATGCAATTTTCAGTTAGCATAAAACTAATCTAAAAACTCATTGAAATAGAATTTTATTTACTAAGGTGGTTGTAACCATTGCACCACACACCCATAATAACGCTATTCTACTGTCGTCATCCCAGCCTATATAAGTCCCACTACTTGGCACAGACCTCTTCTCAGAATGAGAGGGCTTGGTCCGTAGTTTCAACGCGGGCCCAGTGCTGATTGGGAACTTCACAAACACAATTGAATTGCTTCGCAGGTTTTTGCGGGTTTCCTCACGATGTTTTCCTTGACCGTAAGCTCGTGGTAAATTTCAAATATAATTTCGCACATGAATTCCAAAAAACTCAGAGATGCGAGCCGGGATTTGAACTGACGATTCTCTGCTTAGAAAGCCACAGGTCAAACAACTAGGCCACCCCGGCATTTTATTTATATTTTATATTCTACTGTCTTTACATTGAATAGTTAGATTCTACTGCAGTTGCAAAAAATAGTAACTTTATATCGGTTATTTACGAGTGCATAATAAAATGATAATAATACTGTGATTCAACAAAAATTATAAAATTTAATAAAGTTTTAATTTTAATCATTTTCAAAAATAAATAATATATTAAAATATACTGACCGCCACAAAATTTGGCCTACTCTACATTTTTGGCTGCTCAGTGCGCAAGCATAATCCTCGTCATGTCCGACTTTTTGACGCAGCCAGGTTACCGTTTTTATTTTTTAAATATGTAGTTTTGGGTACTGGCCACTAAGAATTGACTCGTTTAAAAAAATTATGTCTCAAAACAAAAACTAAAATCGGCGGGAATAACGCAGTCTTTGGATTGTTATTGTTTCTTTTATAATAAATGTTTTGATTTACTACAATAATGTATTAAAGTATACCACGGCAACTTTATTTTATTTTTATTAACAATTTTTTTTGCTTAAGTTACCATAGTTTAACATATTACATAAAAATGACAAGTAGTTGCAACACATAACCTTATGTGGGTGTTTCAAAAGATGTATACATTCCCGAGACATGTAATTATAGACAAAAAGTAGAGCCCTATAAATAAATATAAGCCTCTTATCATTTCGATACAAATAATAATTATATTATGCTTGTTTCTGTCGGCAAGAATCTCTTCATTAATTACAATACTTACCTGCGTAAAAGATTACCTTTTATTCAAATCTGATACCACGAAAATAAGTAAATTTTAATTATTGTACGTTTGAGTTGATATTAACAAGCTCTAGGCGTAATTTAACTGTTCATCGACGTCATTTTATTCGAATAACACAGACACGAAATTTATTTAGTAACATAAATTCAGATTCGAAATTGAAATACCTGAAATGTTTAAATACTAATTAACAATCGTACCTGTTTGCTTTGCGAGACTGGATTGCTAACAATTCAGTTTCGGCGGATTCGATTCAATTACAATGACGTTTGTAAAATTAATAAAGAACTCCCATCACTTCAAACTGACTTTGGGTTGCGCGTCACTGAGGCTGATTGGAACAGGGACGTGCAGAACCGACCAATCATATACTATTACATTACAGGAGTACCCAGCTGGGTGAGCTGGGATTTCAGTTAAAGCGATAGAATCAGCACGTCCACGTTCCCAATTAATGACACCGTAACCTTGGGTTTATTAAAAACAATTTTGTACCATTTACTACTTAAAGGTTTTTCTTGTGGAAAGTATGCTAACTGATTCCAAATCACAAAACAATGCTGCAATCATGAAATCTTCGCTCAATAATGGCTAACCTTTTTTTATAATTTATTTAACTTATTTAACTCAAAACAATTAAACATGCATTACATTAGTGTTACATAATTATAAGGTACGTAGGTATTTGAAGGATGCTTTATGTTTCGCTGGCGGACTCTGTAATATGTTACGGAATAAGTAGTTACGGACAAACATACAGAACCTATTTGGAACGCATATACAAACTACAACTAGCATTACTCAAAATAGTTGTACCAGACAAAACCAAACTTTTATTTCGCGCAGACTACTCTGGGCTTTTTAAATATTGTAAAATAGTAAACGTCTACAATAGGTTCTGTTTCTCACTCATAAATGAACAATGTGACTGCATTGAAAAGTTACAGCCAAAAACTCGTCGTGAACAGCTGCACCGTTTAAATTATCTACCTAGCCGGTATCTACTTCAAAAAATGAATAATTTATATGGTAAGAGAACTGATAAATATGTACTGTCATCTATTTTGAATACCTCACCGGAGGAAATCTTAAATAAAATGCAAACTTATAAATACGACAAATATAAATGTAAAAAACCGGCCAAGAGCGTGTCGGACATGCCCTAAATAGGGTTTCGGAGCCATTACGAAAAAATTAAGTAATATTTTTCCAAGGATTTCGTATTTTGTACGGAATATTCCCAGTTCCAATCTACCAAGATTTGGTTGGTTGCTTCATTACCAGAATGGTAGAGTAAAATATCTATTTTAAAAATAATTAAATGTCTAATTCCCCGGGTCGCTACTCTGACAAAAATTATGTGTATTTCGCTGAGCTAATTAGTTTCCAGTTTCTTGTTGAAGAGTTTATTATTATTTTATTAAATACAACAATGCTAAAATATTTATGTCTAAACCAATATCTGCAAATAATTTGTAATTAATTAACAGTTATCATTTAATGTCTTTAACATCGAGATATAGAGCTACGATACAAGTAAAGTAAAAGTAATGGTACTGCATTTTGCAACCCGTAGGCCGTAATTATAGCTACAAAGAAGAGTTGACTTGACTGTTCCGAAGAGTACTCGCTTGACTTAACTGATAAAAAGCGATCTTAAATCAGTAATGTTTTTCAAAAAACTTCTAAAATTTTACTTCTTTACCGCAATTCACGCAGTTAAATATTATCCAGGCTCAAAATAGATAGACGATATTACGAGTATCATGAACTGACCACACCATAATGATCAAAGCTTATATTTTTGTTTTTTAACCACTTCGCATAGTTTTGAAATAGAGTAGAGGTATACCTATCTTTTGATTTATACATTATTTTTGCCTCCAGATATCGCTCACCAACAAAACTCTATCAGAAGTCCACCAGTTACTTCAGAACTGCCCTCAGGTCACCAGTTTAACAATAGAATACGATGTCTCAATAATGGAGTCAGTGAAGTTAGCCACTGGGCCGTTACTCATAGAGATAGAGAGGCCTTGCAACGAAGACTTGGGACTGTTTCTGACCAATCAGAGGTACTCTGACGATGTCTACAGTTCGGGTTCAGACACGTATCAGAGGGTTGGGAATTGCAACGCGGTTTACATTGACAGTATATTGCCGGCGAGTATCAGTGACAGGTAAGGTTATTCAATGAGCTATATTAATACTGAGATTTTTGCCCTGTAGAAGTATCAAACTTAAAATAATATCTATCTAGCGGGTGGGCATCAGTTAGTACTACATACATTTTTGGTATCCTCACGTACATAGATGGAAATGTGTTATGTTGCCTCTATTACGAAACGTTTAATTATAGTTTCGAAATATAAATCTTTAAAATTGTATGCTTAATCAGAAGAAATAATCGTAAATAGAAAAAGTAATAAAGTGCGTTTCCTATTTCAAAACATATGATTCTTAATGTAATTCTTAATCAGTGTTCCTGTTTTTTGTTCAGATATTTTATGTCATCGTTCCTTAAATAATGTACACACAAATCTTGACTCCCCATAGATAACCTACAGCTAAAGCTTTCTTTCTATAAAAAGTAACTCTTTACAAGAAAGCTATTCATTAAAGTCCTTCGCCAAAGCCTTTTATGAAAAGATTCTTTTATCGCTTCTTGACAATGTCTTACAAATCCATTCAAGTTGTAGGTATTACAAGTTATTCTGTTACTTTTGGTAAAATTTGGATTTTATGCGTAGTTTAGAATACTGTTTTGCAAAATAAAATTAATATAATTTGATCACTCACTTAAATCCTCAATTGACTGTCACTATCTCCATTATTTTTATTTTTTAATTAATTGTTTCTTTTAATTAATATAAACAATTATGTATTGTTAAATCTATTCATTTTATTATTTTACCTACTTTATTATCATTTCACTGTTAGAATAACATTTACATATCTAACTTTACGTTTTTCCTGACTGTTTATTTTCACGGCTAACTTTTATTTTTATTTTTCTAGCCGTTTTAACAATCTGACTGTTGGAAAGAAATAATTTTGAAGCTATAAGACTGTCTGTTCTTTGGAAGTGGTTACTTGTTTATTCGCAATTTCACTGTATTTTTATTCCACTGTATTAATCAGCTAAGTTGGTAATATTTATCATGTAGGTATAAAATAAAACAAGGAAAACAATTCTTTCAGGTGTGGAGCCCTTCATCCAGGAGACCAGCTCTTAGCCTTCGATGATCATGTCATTGATGGTAACAACTACACAGCTGAAGAAGTCATGTGCTATTTGGAAAATTGCGAGAATGGCTTCACAAGGCTGCACGTTGCGCCGAGACATATAACCCAGGGAGGGAGATACACTAGAGGTAATCAATCTAATCAATCGTAATTAATCAGTAAAATTAAAAAATGGAATTATTATAATAATGCATAAAAATAAAGTAAAAATAAAAGTACATAGCTAGAGGTAAGTAGTAGAGAGTAGAGGTAAGTAGATAGGTATTTTTCAATTATGAAACCGACGTCAGACGTTTATCAATATACAGACTAGGCTAAGTTGGTTTAACTTATCAACAACACTACATATATTAATGGCTGAACTATTTATATTGTAAATAAGTCCAAATGTCAACTGAATTGAAACAAAAAACCACAAGACTTTGTGAGTGGTTAACTTTTTCTTGTGTTGGATATACTAGTGCCTAATTGAGATATCTTGTTATCGCCTCTTATTGGCTACATAAAACGAATGATTGCAACAACTGGGGAAGTGAGCACCACCTGAACATTCGTCTGTCTTTCTATTTCATTAGCTGATGGTAATCTTCATGCATGCATGTAATATTATAATGTTTATGACGGGCTTTGAAATGAAAAGGAAAAATTAAGCAGCAAAAAGAAAATAAAACGTCTAAGGAAATTAAATAATCAATCCAACACAAAGTGCACTGATCGATACCTACCTATACAATGTGAACACAGTGAATTTGCGACAGAAACTCTGCAGTTTAAAACTGTGTGTGCCTTTAGCGTACTCCGCCGTACCACTTCAGAAATACTTACGGCCACTTGGGCTGAAGTTCTCGAAACGCTATTACCGTAGATCTTTCTAGAGTTTCAGCAGCTTCCATCTCTCTTTCTCTGTCTACCGCGATTTTTTTGTATATACCAAAACGACAGATAGGAATTATTAGCGCCCTCTTTGTAAACCTTTTGTTTAATAAATTTCATTTTTTTTTTCAAAATGTATGTCGCTCGATATTGTCGATGTTGGAAAAGATACTATCAGTTATATATAAATTAGCTGCTTTTTACTTTGTTAGGCGTTTTTAACTGAATAACATTTGTTTTGTATTTTCATTTGCCTTTATAAAAGATGGACTAAACGGTTTTCCTTGTAACAGGATTGTAACTTTTTATAAAAGGCTAAAACAAATAACATAAACCGGTTAAAAAATTACATTATTTGTTAAATTTTTACCGCTTTACAAATTGATTTTGATACAATACAATACAATACAAAAAGACTCTTTACTGTACACCAGAAATAGTAAGTGATACAGAAAATAAATACACAGAGAAAAAAAATACACGGTAAGCAATAGCGATCTCTTCCAGGCAACCTTTTTACGGGAAGAAGGAAAGACTAGTTTTAAATAGGTGGTTTGATTTTAGAGTTCTTAAAACTTATTTCACGTTTCTTACCTGTTAAGTCTAATGATGTTAATTTCCGCTAGCTATCTTATAAGTAATATCTACTAACTGTCTTACTAGAAAAACACTTAATTAAGTAAACTTTCGTTTAATGGACAGTTTTGTTATGTAGATAATTGACACTTGCCGAGTTGAGATATCTCAGAAACGCTTTGGCCAGCACACGTTATAGACATCAAAACTTAAGTCTTTTGAGTTATACGGGCCAAGTTTATGCTCGTACGTTCTTACTTATTATTGTGATGGTGTCGGGAAAAGGAAACAAGCGATTTTGTCTAAAAATTGTATGAAACTTAATGACAATCAAAACTGTTTCAAAATGAGGCACAAATAACTAATCAAATCTCTAAATTTAATTTTGATTGTTTGTTTATACATTTCATCGTACAAAAAGGAAAAACAAAAAGGCGGACTTATCCCTCATAATAAATAAAACTACTGTACTTGTACTGTAATGTGTTTTCATATATTTGTAAATAAAGCTACTGTATTAAAGTTAATATCAGATAAACATACAATAGTAGACAAAATGAGTTTTGACATATATTTTTGACTTGACTATGCATAACCAAATAATACGCTAAGGGAATTTTCTAGACCCTTTTTCTTTTCCATTAATTACGATTTTCATCAAATATAATACAAGTTATTAGTACGTATGCAGCTTATTTTGATACCTTTTAATCCAGAACTGAAAATGATCAAATGTTAACTGTAAAAATATAAAAATTCTTAATCTCAAAATTTATTCATTTAGATATGAGCTCAACTTTCATTTGTCACTGAAACACTTTTTTGCCTGACACAATTTTGCTGTACTTAACGGGTTTTTTCGGAATATATTATGTTATTTTAGATAGCTAGTTACAATTTATCAAAATGCATCTTGGAAAATTTGTATATAATTTTTTTCTCCTATACTTAGACCCCACCCCAGTTTCAAGTTGGGTGCTTCAGCGCAGTTTAGCCCGAGGCTCGCTAAGAATTAACTCTATAATCATTATAACCCTCAAACTGTGAACATACAGCTATTGGGAAAATTACCTATACTCTATACAGAAGGGCTGTTACAACAACTTCCACCTTATTTCTGAGAGATAAAGTTGAAATTGTAAAATACGGGCGTAAAGATTCATGGAGGAGAATACGGGATCTGAATAAGGCTGTGCCTATCTTATGTACTTATGGATTTAAGCGATACGTGTCACGCTATAGGCGATGTATGTAAAGCGCTGTGGGAATCAGCTACACGTTAGCTTCTACATACAAACGCCTGGTTTCAGTTATCTTATTGATCCCTTGTTTTATCTGTTTCAGAAAATTCAATATCAGGAACATCAACGCTGAATGCGAAAAAACACAGACAAAGAAATTATAGACAAAGCTCTATGCCTAAACTCGGTTTACAGGACGACTATGGTAAGGCTAGGTTTATTATTTAACTAGCTTTTGCCCGCGGTTCCGCCCGCGTGGTATTCGGTTATCGCGCGCTGTTCCCTCGAGAACTGTGCATTTTCATCGGGGATAAAAAGTAGCCTATGTCACTCTCGGGCCCATAAACTATCTCTATGTCAAAAATCATGTAGATCCGTCGCTCCGTTACGGCGCAAAAGATGGACAAACACACACACACTTTCGCATTTATAATATTAGTACGGATTATCAAAAAAATATCACAGTAAAATCAGTATGTTTCTATGGATCACGCTCATTTTTATGTTATATGGGTACTAGCCTGTTACCCGCGACTCCTTCCCCGTAGAATTCTTTTAGCACTTTCCCGCGGCAACTATGCAATTTCCTGGGATAAAAACTATCCTATGTCCTTCCATAGGACTCAAACGATTTGTCTACCAAATTTGATCTAAATCGGTTCAGCGGTTTAGACATGATGCACTAACAAACAAATAAACAGACTTGCAAACTTTCCCACTTTTACTATTAGTAGGAAGTAGGATGATCACGTGTCAAATGTATGGACTGATGTTAGTTCTATAATAGCTATAGAGGTGACAGCATAGTGCCAACTATTAGGAGTTAGCGTGTGCAAGACTTTTGCTATACAGCATGAAAATGCCCCGCCTTTGTTTTCTTGAAAAAAATATCGCTTGGCACTTGGTACACTATAGCCGATTCACATTAAAGCTTTACGTTCATCATGTTTTTTCCTCGTCGTTGTATTTTGTACTGGAAAATAAAGCCATATATTTTCCCTCGTTCCTCCACAGATAACGATAGTTATTAATTAACTTTATGACCGCATAAATACGGGGTGGATTTGAGAATGGTCCACATTTCACGTCGCTATGGCGGCCAATAAAACGTCCGTAATATGACCTCTGTGATCACTTAATTTTGTTGCTTCTGTATTAAAAATAATATTTAATCGCAGTGTCATAAATTACCTAGTACGTTTACGAATATTTTTTGTTTTGTTGAAAAATGTTCATTCTTCATTCTATTTTTTTTAACTAAGCCAATTTCATGTTCATTTACTGTGGATTATTTTTGGTTGATTAATTGAAAATATTTTTTGATAAGGGATTTTCGAAAAAGCCGAAACAGTCAGACAGTTTCAAGTTTACTAAAGTACTTTTAGGGGCTGTTTCGCCATCCATTGATAAGTGTTAACTGACGGTTGATATGTGATGCCGTCTCCGTCTATTCGAACAAAACGAATAGAGACGGCATCACATTTAACCGTCAGTTAACATAATCAATGGATGGTAAAACAGCCCCTTAGAGATTCAGAAATGTTGTTATCTTTTGAATGGGGTCCATTTTGTATAATTTTAACTTAGAAGCGTCAGGTTTTCGTTAGCAATTGATTGTTATTTTTAACTTAAAACTGGTTTATTAATATCTAACGAATTTTCTCAACAGATAGTCAGCAGAACTATATGAGTATGGCAGTTTGCCGCACTGACTCTTTGAATATCCAGTTAGAGGTCCCGCCAGGTCAAAGTAGTGGACTGGCAGTCCACGAGGAGAACACGAATTTAGTGATATCTCATGTTGCTGTACAATCACCAGCTTATAGGTAAGAATAGTGTTGAGACCCCCGCTCTGGGTCGTTTCTAGTGCATGCAAAGGTTGTCTATCGCGGTTCATCGCGGCAACGCGGCGAGTGTATTAGGCACGTTTGCACCAGGTATGACGCGGAGCGGTTTATTTGACTGATTGTGTTTTTTTTTTGTTTGTATTTGTCTTAATTTGAGACGTGTATACAGAATTTCTTCATCTTCCCGACCATAATAAAGATATTTGAAAAAGTCCTCAAGTTATCATTTGTGGCTGTCTAAAAAACTCAAGACATGCCTTTGGCTCATTATATATATTTAATTTAATTACGTAAACGACGAAATTTAAACGACAAAGTAATTTCCTTAATTTTTGTGATACTTCGGTGGCCCCGATTTAACGATATTACTTTCTTTAATCGTTACTAATTAGGTACATATCAATGTAATACTTAAATCATTTTTAAGCTAATTTTTGCTATCGTATCGAAAAAGCATATTGTAGATTACGAGAACACATTGTATACGTAGTTCGGATCACAATATATGTGTTTAATATTTTCTAAACACGATTATTTACAAGACGAGATATTGAATTAAGTACGAGTTTTACTTGTTTATGACAAATCTTACATTAGAAAAGAACAACAACGCTGATTGACACATTGACTTACAAGTTAGAATAGTCTTTAATGTTTAAAGCCGTGCAAATGACACAGAAGCTTAGGGTATTTAAGGAATTTCGTAGTCGACTCTTCAGTGAAGTGCTGTTAAAGTAATGTCTTAGGTACCGTTACCGCAACTAAAGGGGTAATTTTTTTTGGGACTAGGTCAATTGGTGCCAAGTGTCCCATGTTATTATTATTATATTATTGTAGACGATCGGATGGTCTAATGGTTAGGTTTGGTTAGAAGAACCTGACTACAAAGCTTGAGGGCCCGGGTTCGATTCCCGGCCGGGGCAGATATTTGTATGAATAATACGAATGTTTGTTCTCGGGTCTTGGATGTTTAATATGTATGTTATTTGTTGCCTAGTATCAATAGTACAAGCTTTGCTTAGTTTGGGACTATGTCAATTGGTGTCAAGTGTCCCTTGATATTTTTTTTTTTTTTACTATAATCTCTAGTCGCTACTTTTGGGCAGGACGCAACTAAATACATTGTTGTAATTTTTTTTCTAGATCTGGCTGCCTACAAATTAGAGATAGAGTAATGTCTATCAATGGACACGAGAATTTGACTCTGGACGTCGCAAATGAGATCTTGCAGAGGCGGAATGATTCGCATAATCCAAAGTATCTGACTTTAAACGTCGAGTTTAGTATGCCGAATACAATAGAAGCGTCAAGTGGAGTATTTAACGTTAAACTGGCTAAAACCACAGCGGGACTTGGTGTTACTATAACAGGTATACATGTAGTAATAAAAAATTAATTAATTTGGTTTGATGACGTTGGATATTATTGGTATTTTCGTTGTAACTTTTTGTGCCGGAGTTTTACAATACATGTTTTATAACGGTAAAATTAATGGAACTTAATGTCATATAGGTATTACCGTCACTTAAAGATATTTGAAAGTTTGTGTAGCACAATTTTTTTTTTTAATCTGTATAAAATATAGCTTTCCAAAACCACCACTTAAATATTTTGTAGTTTCAAGTCATAATAGATTTTTCATGGTTAATCGACTGATATGACTTTATATTCGTAATAATGGATTTCCACGAAGTAATGCATTAATCAATCAAATATTTTTGATATTGGCTTTGGTATAATTTTGCTCCGACTAACAAAGATATCCGATGGTCGGGCGTAACATATATCGATGTCATGTCCAATTACTTATCTTGCCTTACTTATGATACCTAGTTATTATGGGTATCGGTATTTTCTATTATGATAATTGTTTTCTTATGTATCTTTCCTTTTCTTCAATGAGATAAACGTAATGTATCACGTCGTCTTTGTCGATTTTGTAGTTTCATATACTGGCGTCGGATTAAGATTGTTAATACGCTAGACTAAACTTAGGTTTTGCTCTTATTGAAATATTCTGTCACAATTAATGAAAAATGAAGAAATCGTTTTGATAGATAGTAAGGAAAAACACGTACCGATTATATTATCTTTTAACAAAACAACACAGCAACAATGAAATAACACAAATGAAATGAGAAGCTGTAAAACCAAAACTATAAAAAATAAACAATAACAAAGTATAAAAAGCAACAAAAAAGTTGTCTGTCACCAACAATTATTTTTTCATGAATACAACTGTTTTTGCAGGATGTAAACAGAAATTACTGAGCAATGAAGAACCGATGGTTATATCTGACATCAAACCAGGTTCTGTAGCCCACCGCAGTGGTGCATTAGCCCCTGGAGACCAACTTCTGGCCATAAACGGACAGCCTTTACACAACTTGTCTTTAGTAAGTAGTGAGGCCTTTCTTGGCTATTATATAGCTTTGTTGTTTTTGTATGTAAAAATGTTTCTATTAGTATATTATTTACGTCATTAAACAAGGAAACATAGTAGTTGTATATTATGAATAATCCATTTTGTAAACAACTGATATACTTTTTACACCTTAACTTTGACTGAATCCGAAAAAAAATCAATTTGATTGTCTTTTCAGGATACAGCATTTAATATACTGCAAAATTCTCCAGATGATATAATTACACTAAAAATAAGAAAGCGTGACTTAACAGAAGATTGGTCAAACATTCATAAGCACAATGCTAAATTAGCTTTGCAGAGTTTCAGCAATATAGAAATAAAGGCAGTTGTACACAATGGTGACGACTCAGGTCACCATACTGATAGTCCTAATAATAGTGCTAAAGAAAGTGAGAGGAGTCATGGCAGTAATGAAAATACTGTAGTATTTACGATTGAATTGATTAAACAAGAAAATGGACCGTTAGGTTTAACAATCGCTGGAAGTGAAGACGTCACACAGCCTGTATTGTTAAGTGGCCTGGTTGAAGGTAAATAAGAAGACAAATAAAGTTTTTTCAAAGCAACTTGAATGTGAAACACGAAAATGATGGTATGTTTTATTTCAGGTGGTGTCGCGGAAAAGTGTGGAAAACTAGCAATAGGCGATGAACTTTTAACTATAAACGGAGAAAGTGTTTTGAATAAACCGTTATCAGAAGCTATTAAGTTATTACAACAAAGTGGTTCGCGAGTACAATTGCAGCTTTGCAGGAAAGTCACTGGTAAGTAATATATTCTTCTCAATAATCTTTTGAAACTTTTGAACATTAAAAAGTAGGCCATACTAAAAGAACCGATACTTATTAATTTGGTGATCAAACCTGAAACATTCTTTTTCTTTAAGGATCAATGGAAAGTGGAGAATCAAGTGCCAGAGACTCCAGTCATTCTACGTCCAGTCCAGGTTTATCTAACGACAGTGCTGTAGAATCCTGGGATCAGAACACACCAGTCAGAACAAGTGCGAGTTGTGGTACGATGTCAATTTTTAATATAACATTATTAAAACATTTTACACGTTATAATTTAGTTTATATTGCAGGTAATTCTGAAGTCATAGAATACGCCGTTCCTCACAAGAGTCGACTAGCAGATAAGCAGCCGTATTCACCGACAGACGAAGATAAACTGATGGCATCAAATTTCAACTCAGCTGCACCTTACAGCGTTAACGATCTACCTCTACCAAACTATTCACTCAATAATTCACTCAAGACTTTCCATTATGAGAATACGTGCATAATTCCGGAGAACACTTTGAAAAATAAACAAAACATAACAAGGGAAGATGATGTCCAACAAATAGAAATATTGACTACAAATATGAAGGACTGTCAGTTACACAATATGGAAAAGTCTTCTTGTAAATGTGATTATATACAAATGGGTCCATATGGGATGGTCTCGCCAAAAAGCAGGCGGCCTAATTGGGACAACGATTACTTGAATAATGGCATTTACACTGTCACTACACCGCAAAAATCACCACATAAACCCAGTGTACCAGGAACCAGTTTTCAGTTTTCTACAAGCCCTGTTTATGAAAATGATGTACCAAGTAAGCAAAACTTGTCGTGTAAAACTGTATAATTTGTTAAAACAAACTTCTCTTCAGACATGCGTAGCCTTATTGCACTATGGCATTTTAAATATGGCCTAGTAGATGTTATATTCTCTTCTCTTCTGTTCTATTTTATATTCCATCATCATCATCAATATTTTTAATTCAAACTTTTAAAAACAAACTCATGTCGATAGAATTTTTTTTACTTATATTTACCCTTTCTTCTGCCAGTCTTTTTAATTTGAAGTAAGCCGCTATTAACGTCAGCGTTAGTTTGGTTAAAATAATTTAATTTCGGTCTTCTCTTCCAGTTTCACTACGTTCTTAAAATTTGGCTTTATTTTGACAGGCCTTTACAGCAGCGAGACCCTATCCCCAGCTCGCGGCTCCATCCACCATGTGATTTTGTACAAAGATGCAATTTATGATGACTACGGTTTCTCCGTCTCTGACGGCTTGTACGAGCGAGGAGTGTACATCAATCGTATCAGGAAAGGGGGACCTGCTGACATAGTGGGATTATTAAGGCCTTTTGACAGGATTTTACAGGTATAATTGACCTTAGTTTTTAAATAATAGTTAACATGGTTATTTTATTCTATAATATTTAGAATTGAGTCTAATCAAAATACATATTTGTTTAATTAAAGCTCGAGTTTAGTAGTTAAAAAAAGCAATTACACGATATGAGGTCAGCTAATGAGAATATTTAAAATAAATATCAAACTCTATAAAAAATATAAATAAACAGTAAGAGATACCTACTTTAACTTACAACTTGAAATTCCAGGTCAACGGTACCAGAACAGTCGATTACGACTGTTGTCTTACAGTCCCTCTCATAGCAGCGGCAGGTGATCGCCTGGAAATTATCGTACAACGGCTCGCTACTTCTAGGGTAAGTATTACCATATCGCTCATTAGTTCTATCTAAGAACAACCCGCAACATTTGCCACATTTTTTACGCAAATGCAAGGGACGCTTTCCGAAGAACTGTGCTTTACCCAGTATTTGTTATAGCATGTCTATGTGTTCGATATGCTAATGCCCGATAGGTAAATACTTAACACATTGCTATATCCGCCCCGGCCGGGGATCACACCCGGTACCTTAAGCTTCGTAGTCAGGTTCTCTAACAACTTGGTCAACCGGTCATCAAACCATTCGTACCAACATCAACATAATTCGGCATTTTTAACTAATCATAAGAATAAAAAGTATAGGTAATAATAAAAAATATCAGTGCCTCTAGTAAATAGGAGAATAACACGAGTCAT
Organism: Choristoneura rosaceana; assembly: GCA_037349165.1. Taxonomy (NCBI): domain Eukaryota; kingdom Metazoa; phylum Arthropoda; class Insecta; order Lepidoptera; family Tortricidae; genus Choristoneura; species Choristoneura rosaceana. Next base: position 12,003,019 of record JAZBNJ010000019.1, read on the forward strand.
TTCCTTTAGTTTCTATAGCACCATTAGATGTAATTCGTCAAACTAAACAAATCGCCAAAAATGATATCTGTAGCAGTGTACACGTATAGCTGCCTCCTAATCTAGTATTTTCGATGTCTTATATGTATAAGTCTGAATTGCTGACCACTGTCTTAGTAGTCACCGTCTTTGATTTAAGTCATTAGCAATATAGAGGTAACAGCAATTTGTATGAATAATACGAATATTTTCTCCTGGGTCTTGGATGTTTAATATGACAATGTATTCAAGTATGTATTTATCTATATAGATAAGTACCTATGTTGAAACGTAGCCTAGTATTCATTGTACAAGCTTTGCTTAGGACTAGGACTAGGTCAATTGGTGTCTCATGATTGTTTTTTTTTATGCGTTGGATGCGAGTTTGTCTGTGCCACAGTATTTCTATGTACTATGCACAATGCCTTCACAATTATTTCACAGAAAATTAATTGCATCGTCTCTAATAGGATTTCCACTGTTCTTTTAAAATCTGGAGTGTTGGTATAAAAATATTTTTATGTTTTTGGTTTCAGGACCTCAAAAATCAAAGGCTGGATGGTGGTTCCAGTCCGAGTGACAGTAGTATTGTGACTAAGACCATTTAGTGCATAACCCGGCTTTAGTGTAATTACACGAAAGAACATGGACCACATAGTTTGAAAAACAATCGTAATAACATGACGTTTAACAATAAAATTTAGTGTTATGTAATATGAAGAATGAAGATTGAATGAAGCTAAAAATTTACGCATAAAATAGCTTAAGAAAGCTACAATATACTCATAAAACTAACGAATGGAAAAACATCAGGGTTCTTACCGATTATTAAATAACTTAACTAATTATTAAAGTTGAATATAGTAGAATCTAATAATGTAAATAGTGATTTAATCACCACGTTTATGATAGTGAAGCTAAAATAGATAGGTTAAAGTTTAAAGGGATGTTGAAATTGTAATATCTAATTGTTTTTTAATCCCGTATGTGCCTACATGATGTTTCCGCATATTTATAAATTAATTGGTACAATAGTTGAAACGTAACCCAATGTTATGTAATAATTATTCAATGTATAAATCGATTTTAATATAATGCTAGATCATGTCGTGCAATGAGTGCTACTTGAATTGGAGTTGACGATTCTAAATGTAAAGAAAATATTAGGCTAGCTATTTTAATTCATTATTTCTTAAATAGCTACAGAAGTAAACCTACTGTTTATAGTAAGAATAATGATGGTAATCTAGTAATAGTTTGGACCTACGGCCTCTGCAACAGATAATCGTGGGTTCAAACCTCTAAGTTTTTTGGAATTGAGATAAATGAAATCAACCACGGCGGGATAATAATATTAATATGAGTTAGTTAAGATTTACACTGATTAACAATTGTAACATCACAGTGATCACTATCGGAAACTAAAGTGTTAACTTTAAATTAATAGTAAAAAAAACAGGCTGTCCATGTTTCTGGGTTAATCCTTCCTACAAGTATTTTGATTTAATTAGTTACTTATGGTAGCAAAGTCGACATAGGTAATTCAAAATATAAAACGAGGAAAACATGACATGTCAATTTAGTCTCCGCGATGAAAAAATGTCCTTTTGAATGGTATTTTCACAGAAAAGGATAATTATAAAGGATATTTTAATCACAATTTAATACTGGTAGCGGTTCCTATAAAATATTAACCGAATCATAACAGACTGTCAGATAGTTTTGGTTATTCATTAATTTTATTAGTAAGAATTCACAAATCTAATTTAAAACACTTATATGATTTTGTCAGTGTTAGACAACCTAACCTAAATATTAACTTCATATATTTATATAAAATTTTGCTAACGCGATATATTTTTTAATATAGGTAATCTCCATTTTGCTTTATTATTTACCTCAAAAAGCCCAGCAATTTACAAAGATAAACCAAAGATGTGCTTAAAAAAGAAATGCCAAAGAAGAAAAGAATATCTGAATTTCTCCTTCTCGTTGAATATTAAGTACCTGTATTTTGTTATAATTTTAATTTTATTTAATACACCAATTCGACAATTGGATTTCACAAAGAAACTTAAATATCAAGGAAACTAAATTTATTTAGAACAATATTATAAGAGGCACGGAGCCAAATTTGTTGAGAAAATATCCCATATTTTCTTAGAAAATAAACAAGATCTTTGTTTAACTTTTCCGGTGTACGTTCTTTTCAAAAGTGCTCCTATATCGTTATAATATCTTATTAGTTTGGCTTGTTTAAAATGTTGGCAAACCCTCTTTTCGCGATACATTAATGTCAATGGGGAATGTATGAAAAATTTAGAAACGCTTGAAACTTTTTAAATCAACAGGAATAACAGGACTAACTAGCTAACTAACAGGAATAACTTTAACAGTAATAAAATAAAATATAAAATTAATAAAAAAATAAAACAGTTTTCTTTACGGGAAAATTACAGTCCGGTCGTTCACGGGTCATTCCATAGTCCAGAATAAAAACACTGAAAAAGAATTTATGTGTCTTCGACTCAATCGTTTTGACAGGTGGCGTCTTTACCGGCTCTGATAATACTGACGTGGAAATGCCCATCCTGTTTTTCATCTACACACCCATACAAGCTCATGTCAGTTTCCATGGGCGTGTGTGTACATGCAAAACAGGGTCGGTATTTCCATGTCAGTATTATTCGGCCCGGTAAAGAGTGTCACCTGTCAAAATGATCGAGTCAAAGACACATAAATTCTTTCTTAACATTTTTTATTCTGGACTATAAAACAACCCGTAACTGACCGGACTGTCGTAATTTAGCGGTAAGAAAACTCATTCATTTTTTAATTGATGCTACTTAAAAATCTAATATTTTTTTTTGTAAATTAGAAAGATTATTATCGATAAAAAAAGTTTCATGCATTTCTAAAATTTTCATCTTTTCCCGATTCCCAAAATAAATATAATAATCTAAAATCGAAGCAAAAAAAATGTTATTGAGTTGGGCTTCTGCCAAAAAGATTTGCTGACAATTTTTAACGCAGTACAATATTTCCAGTTACAATTTTGTTTTAATAAACAATTTAGTTTTGTTTAAATAGGTTTGTAATATTTTAAACAGACAGTATCATTCATGTAATTTTCCTTTTGATGAAATATCGTGTACTTTTTTTATGTATAGTATAATATTGTATCCATATTTGCAAGCAATATGAAACTCTGAAAACCCTTCACCTCTATATATTTCATATTTCTTAATGTTAAAATAGTAAAATGTACATACAGTAATTTAGGTAGTGTATGTTGTTGGCATCAGACTGATAGTAACTATTTCGATAGATTATAGTTAGATACATTAACCGTTTACAAATAATTAGCATTATGAATTAGATTAACCATGCATTGTTGTCTGTAAAACGGGAAATTTTAGCAAGGTGTTTGAAGGAATACACGAAGATAATTATTAAAGACAATTTAACAACCATAATTATGTTCAATTCCATATGAATCCTGATTATGTTTTGTTCACGAAATGGGTAACACGTAAAATTTTATGTATATTAAATAAGTAAAGTACCATCAGCCAAATATGTGGTCTATCATCCTGAAGTTGGTAATCGTTTGCATGTCATAAAACAATAATGTCAATAGACGTGTCTGTCAACTTTAAAGTTAGACTTTAGCTACATATTCATTTGATAGGAACTTGTTTAAAAATTTATAGACCACTTATTTGGCTGATGGTACCTAATTAAAAGTTTTCATGACACTTGTACTTACCTAATTTAGCTGTCTAAAAATTAATTAATATTGTATTACTTTAACACTAATTATTTTTTTATTATTTGACATGATTTGATAGCCGAACCGTGGCCGAACCATACGTTTACAATTATTTATTAAATCTAGATTTATTGATCATTAATGACAGTCACAACATTACAGTACTGTATAAAAGTTTTTTTAAACCGATTGTTAATTTAAGGGGAACAATTTAACTTGCGTATTGCATACCTTTTATTAGGCAATTGTTCAGTGAACATACTCATCGGCAATTTTTTTTAGAGTGCACTTCCTTAGGAGCTCTGCTTCACTGGAGACATGCAAAATTTATCAATCACATTGTCACATTAAGAGGGTGAGTTTGAATTGGTCGGTTTTTTACGTTTCCGTATCACTTTCCTTAAAGGGAACAGACTCTTATGCTGATTGCACATCTAATAGATGTCATCTATATGGTACATGCTTCAGACATGCTGGATTCGAAAGTGAACACACATTTAGGCGGCTAGTAATAATGAAATATTTACTCGTAGAGTCATGTGGGAATCTCTCGTGACAGAAATACAAAAAAAAATTGTAATTCTTAGAGGCACGAAGCCGAAGTGGTATATTTACATTTGATCTGTGTATTATATACCCCTTTGCAAAAAAAAGGCATCTATGGTTTTTGTATTTTATGTACACGAAAGCTTACTTTCTAAGCTTTAATGCCTAAAAATCTGAAAAACCATAGGTGCCCGTTTTTTTGCAAGGGGGTTTATTTACGTGTGTTAGTTTTGCTTGTGGCGTACCTACACTTGTCTGTCAACAAGATTTCCGCATTCACTTTTTCGAATTGTCGATTAAAAGTTTAAATAAGCATAAAATTATCATTTGAATTGAAATTTTATATTTCGATAACAAAGTTTTATTATTATAACAGAATAAACGTCATTTTCTTTTTAATTCATCAAAACTTGTAGCGTTCTTGAATCAATTACTAAAACATTGCGTACAGGCGCCTCACATGACTTTACTGGTACAACTGCCATCTGCATTTATGCCATGTTCGAATATAATGTACTAACTCAGTTGTGAATTTGTGAAGACAAATTAAAAACAGTCCATGTTATTTTAGATGTAGATAGTGATTTTTACATTTTATTTTTGTACCCTTCGTTGTAAGTACTTTTAACTGTCAATTAATGTATTGATTGAACTAGACCTAGAGCTCAGACCTAAAATACCAAATAAAAAAATATGCGTGATTATTTCACTGTTTTTATTTTAGATAACGATCTTCTTTGAATTATTTGTTGCTGAACATAAGGGTGCTCCCACATTGGCTGTTATAAGTGTTATATTGCGTTATAAAACATTTGAAAATACGACGAGACGGCTCGAGAATTTCCTTTTTTGTTTTTTTGCAGGACGAACTGTTTCGTCATATGTTTAAAAATGTTTTATAACGTTACATAACAACGTCCAGCCAACCCGCTCGGAGATACAACATCATTCACTATATCTTTTGTGCCAAACGATTGAGGATGATGGTAAAAAGAGATTTTAATTGCGATTGCGTATGCGAGTACGTTAGACAAATTTGACTTCCGGTTTTTGAGGCACATGTACTCGATACGCTTAAATTTACTAGGTAAGTATAGGTTAATTGCAATGCAATTAATCAACGTTCAGGAACTTACGGTGTTAATCTGCACTGGGCCTGCGTGGGAACTACTGGCCCTGTCAATGCAAGAGGAGGTCTGTGCCCAGTATGACGTATATGATGATGATGATGATTATGAACGTATAAATAATTATTTATTCTTAGAAAATAATGTGTTGAAAAATCAATGTGTGCATTGACACACTAAATTAGGCACCAATGTAAAGCCGAATCCAAAATGCAGATTAGCCAAAATTTATCGCACGAAACAGCGCGTGGCTCTCAAATTCCGTTAATACGCGTATAATCGGTGGACAAAATCCTCTGATAAGCCGCCTGAACCGATTACACTGGCCTGGGACGCGTGACTGGGCAAGGGTGGCCATCAGGCGTCAATCAGGTCCACTCGACTGTGAATTTTGAACGCTCGAAATGTTGGAACTAGTATTTTTTGCAGGAGGAAAATTTTAAAGCGTTTGTTTTGCGGGTTGTTGTGTTTGGTTTCGGAATGTTGACGGATATAAAGCGTTTTGAATGTTTAACCCGTCGTTGAAATTCCATCAGGTAAATTGCCAAAATAAATTAATTATAACATCAAGGGTTGGTATTACCATGCTCTATTAAGTTCCTGTTATAAATATGTGATAGATACAATTATTTGATGTCGTCTCTGTTTAAACGAACAAAATAAATAGAGACGGCATCATAGATACTTAACTGTCTTTTTAAAGAACAGGAATTTATCAAAGTGGTAGAATACAGGGTAACTGACAACTAAAGTTAACTAGCTTTTATGAGTACGATAGAATGAAATCATTTATGATTTAATCGTACGATATTAAACGGTGCAACTTTCTTTATGTGCAAGTATTGGTAATTGTATTGTTTGAATTAGCTGTTGCTTACAAATTAGTTTATGTACCAGGTGATAATTTCAAAGTTTACCGTGATAGTCCGTGTTAATCAGGGATAGGTAATAAGGCTTAATATTAATAAAGTTTTTTTTTTAATTAGTTCATTTCGTTAACTACAAATATTTATACACTAGTCAAAAATATATAAGGGCCACTTGAATTTTACCATATAAAAATATGTATGTTTGCGTTTTTAATTGTTTTTTTTTGCATTGTGTTAGGTTGAATTAATAAAACAGTTTTAGACAAGGAATTTTATGAAGAATTATATTTATTTCATTAGTATTTCATTTCACCAATGAAATTCACGTGGCCCTCATTTTCTTTGAGCAATATACTTAGTTAATAGGTAGGTAGGTTGGTGGTTATATTATCATCTAGGAGTACCTACTTATAAACAAATAATAAACAATCAAACAAAAAAATATTTTTTTGGTTTTATAATAGATGATAGCAAAAAAATAAAAACAGTAAAAATACTTAAAACAGGGTTTAATTCCAACTCTTGGTTTACCTTTTTAAAAGCATACGCAAAAATTGGTGTCGAAAAGCAAAGCTTTAATTTTCTTAAAAATATTACGCTCATCTTATCAATAATAAGCCTTGATCCTCATTAAAAAGTAATAATATTCTCATCACGTCTTCAGCAAGCATCACGTTTTATAAAACATAACACCATTGGTAAACTACAACAAACAAACTCTTACGCCCTTCCCCCATTAGCACACGTGTGATTTTCGATTGCGCGAGTTGCGACCTCGATCGAACCACATGCAAAGTGTGTGTTGCCGGTGTTGCCAGAGGCTGCACAAAATTTCCATTTTCCAAGCGATTTCCCACAAATTAATGTCCCGAATCCGTCGCCGCCCCCGCAATTTATGGGGGATTTGCATCTAACTAAGGGTACTTTTTCCCGTTCGAACGATGATTGCAATGTTAAACGAGGTTATTTTAAGATGCAACGTTAAACGTTTGGTGACTGGATTAATGAAGCTTCTAGGAAGTAGGACGATATTTTTTTAAGTTTGTAAAAAAAAAATTCAAAAGACGTAAGTATGTATTACTTATTACTTTCTACGCAACAATATAAACCCCCTTGCAAAAAAAACGGGCACCTATGGTTTTTCAGATTTTTAGGCATTGAAGCTTAGAAAGTAAGCTTTCATGCACATAAAATACAAAAACCACCTTGCCCGTTTTTTTTGCAAGGGAGTTTACTAACTCTATATTGAACACCAGAAAATGTATGAAATGAAATAGTAGTGAATAGTAACAAATCAAAAATAAACACTTTGTTGTAAGTAAGAGAGTTTAATAAATTGTTCAACAAGGGACTAACAAAGCCATAATGATACGATACGAGATATATTTAGCCACCCGAGCAGAGCAAGGGTGGCTATATTTTGAGTGTCATTATGGTTGTTTACTCTCGCGTTAACTATACACTTTACTTTCACTTTGAATGCAAGGAAAAAAACGACGTTCTGCTCAAAATTACAATATTACTTTTTAAAAACGTACGCTCAGTACGACTAATGGACATCTGTTTAAAATTCAAATAGCAAAAAAATTTGTTCCGTGGTTTTTTTTTTCAAGCATAATAAAATCAATTCATCTTTAATATAATTGAATAGATTAATATTCGTAATCATTCATTGTGTTTCACGAAATTAAATCGTGTTTTTTAGTATTTTTACACAGTTGTCATCCACCTAAAAATTGTCTACACACAATCACTGAAAACGGCGATAATCCTCGCCCATTCACAAACACTGATTGGCTGTTTAGGAATTTAAAAAGTAAATAAAAAAAAAGTAGCTTATGAGCATGAGAAGTGAAAATATATTACCTATTGCAAAATAGTTAAATGGTGCCGAAATACCCAATGGTAAGTACTTAAGGAATTATTGTATATTACATTATTATGCACTTTGCGTTGTTGTAACGTTTGGCTCGTCATAAATATTTTTACTCAAAATCTACTAATTAACTGCATCAATTTTTATATTTTAACCCTTTAACCGCCATTGTCTGAATTATAAGACACAAATTATCCAGTTCATTTCGCCGCAGTCATTGTAATTAAGACAAAATGTCATATTATAGTTTCGGTGTAGGTGGCGACACGGGCACGTACCTACGAACGAAAACGTATTGGCGGTTAAAAGGTTAAAGTAGGTAAGCACGAGTATGTTAATGCAGCACATTAGCACAATATATAAATACAACATACTGTGACATTAGTCACTCAATTATTATAATTAACCTTTGGCATCGCTACCCAGGTTTTGTAATTATAATATGTTAAATGTTAGTATTAATAACCTTCGGAAGTTTTACTTTCTGATTTTTGTATTCATTAAAATGTACATATCGTTTAAGAAACTTAAGAAACACGTTTTAATTGTAACTGTCTAACTGCTCCATCATCAAATCATGGCCACCTTTAGTCAAAATACACCTTAGGACCATTCTAGCAAGCCCGAACATGGCAAAGTTACGGCATTTTATCTTGGAGTTCCGGTATGTAGGTTCCAACTCCATCATCACATCAGATGGATGGTGTCATACCAGCAGTTATTCCTGCGCTACGACTTCTGTAACCTTAGTGTAAGTTTTCGGTTACAAAATAAAATCTCAATTTGTATGGAAGCACGATCATCGCAAACGTTTCACTAGAGGCGCAGTTCGTGTTTTCATACAAATTGAGATTTTAACGCGAACGCGATCGTGATTCATTTTGTAACCGAAAACTTACACTAAGGGTACTGGTCGGAAGGCGTGATGTATGCCGTCGCTTTAGGGAAGGAATGATAAAAAAACCCTAAATTGTTAATTACTTTTTTTTTTGATTTTACGTTTATTTTATTTCCTCGGTCATCAACATAACGATATTATTATATACAATAAGCTTAATACAAGTTAATCAACAGTATTTTTTGTTTTGTTTGAAAGTTTTCCTTAAATTTTTCTATTTAAAATAAATGGAATAAGGCTTCTTCATCCAGTAAATTATTTATATTAGCGTTAAAACAATTTACAATATAAATATATCAATAACACATAAAATAATTATGATTTTCTAGTATTTTTTCATAAATAGTAATTGATTTGAAACAATAAAAGCTCGTTTATGACTGGGACACCCCATATCTCCACAAAAGCTGCAAAAAAGTGCTAAAAAGTATCATCTGATATTTTCAGTGACTGTTGATATGGCACCGTTTTAAGTTGGCTGAGCAAGAATGCAGTGCACAAAATGGTTTTCCAACTCATTACTATTTTATAATCTTTTAGTGTATAGATAAAACGCCTAAAACGACTACATGAGTAGGTGCAGATAAAAAAAAATATCTTCGGTAAAATATTCCACTAATTATGGTATAATGAATAATAATCTAATAAGACTATCGCCGTGCAATTTAATATGGTTTTAGTCTTAAGAAACAGACAACAAAGTAATCCTATTAGGTTTCTTTTTGCTTATGAAAACCTAAACTTTATAAATGACAAGTACTAAATAATCGCATGTATCCAATTTGCTGTAATTAAACTTTCTAGGTATATTTAGATGTAAATAGATACAAATATTAATACTTACAAGCATACGGATGCGTTTTATCGCCAGCAACACTAAATAATGTATTCTCAGAGAATCTCCAAAGGTTCCTTGTTCGCAAAAAGACAAACTTGTTTACATAGTGACATATGATGCAATATAAATAAATAAATAAAATAAATAAATATCATGGGACACTTGACACCAATTAACCTAGTCCCAAACTAAGCAAAGCTTGTACTATGGGTACTAGGCAACGGATAAACATACTTATATAGATAAATAAATAAGTACTTAAATACATATTAAACATCCAAGACCCGAGAACAAACATTCGTATTATTCATACAAATATCTGCCCCGGCCGGGATTCGAACCCGGGACCTCAAGCTTCGTAGTCAGGTTCTCTAACCACTTAGCCATCCGGTCGTCCGGTCATATTAAATGAAATGCTAATTATTAGAATAACTTTAACTTCTTTCCAATTTTAATATGTCAATAACGCGGTTCTTTGGTGAAGGTATGTGCGAGCGAAAACCATTAAAATTTTAACAATGGATTAAAAAAATCTTAACATAAGAACTTAGATATTAATTGTTTTATTTCTTACAATTAATTACTTACTTTAGTTACCTATTGATTATCTTTTTTTAAACAGAAAGAGTTCAGTCTAAAGTGTGTCTTAGATAAATTAATTTAATTTGATCTTTTGGATGTTTCGTAAAAGTAAATGGAAATTAAAAATAACACGTCATACCGATTAAAATAAAATTTCGAAATAATAATAATAAAGCGTTAGCTTTTGTTATACTAAGAAATCTTATTCTAACAATGTTGCAATGGAAGCTTATTTTAACTGCCGAGTCTTCTATTAGCTATCAGCAATTTTACTGCTAATGCCGTATAACCACTTTAACCGGTTGCCACACAATTTATAATGAATGTTTACATAGATTTATGTAACTACACTTTGTCTTCTTAACAGTAAAACTGTTAATTTTTCAGGCTTTTCAACTAACCAATTGGTTAGTTCAAAGCGATTATTTTGCTAAACAAAAATTAGAAGGCGCTCCAAATAAAAGTAAAACTCGTAGAGTAAATGACAAGATTTTAAAGGGTAGTTAGTATATATAGTAAAAATCTTAGAGTACGTCCCATAGGCGAAAAGTGGGGGGTCATTTTTTTTCTCATCAAATCTTGTAGCGTGGTGTATCGTTGGATAGGTCTTTAAAAGGGGATTTATTTAGGGGGTTGCTATTCAGTGATTTTACGATTCAGTGATTTGTTTGCAAAATATTCAACTTGAAACTGCAAATTTTCATTAAAATCGATCGTCCCCCCTCCTCTAAAATCCAAACGGTAGGTAAAAAAATTTGAAAAAATTCAGGATGGTAGTCAGTATGATATAATCAAACTTACAAGAAAAACTATAACGGTTAAATTTTCTTGAGAATTATTAAGTTTAAGAGTAAATAGCTGCCTAAGGTATACCTAAACTTGGAATATTCCGTACAGAATACGAAACCCTTAGAAAGATATGACTTAATTTTTTCATAATGGCTACGGAACCTTATTTTGGGCGTGTCCGGCACGCTCTTGGCCGGATTTTTCTTTAATAATAAAACCTTATGAGCTATTGAGACTTTCACCCTAATAGTGATGTCATAGTTTTTTAAAAATTGGAATGGACATGGGCATAAGCCTACCTGATGAAGTTTTGAGCTTGACAGCTGGTAGCGAACGCGCTAACAATTTACGTTCAATAGTAATTTGTAGGAGCAATCCTATTACGAACGTTAAATAATTAATTATTTCAGGTAATCAGCATCTGGCAATGTAAATCCTGAGCTTCTACCATTGCAGCCCTGATTAGTACCGGTTGGATTAATACGGAAGATTTACTCTACATTAACGCGTTTAATGTAAGGCAGTGATCACAACTTCAAATATTGGCAAGGTTGTGGATGGTGATTGAGTTTCTATCTCACTTTTGAAGTGGATCTGGATTAAATTAAAATAGAAGTTGACTTTTGATTTAAAGAGCAGTGGCAAAGCAAAACCGGCGTCAATTAAAACAAGTCCAGTCTAATAATTCAGTCATGAATAAACATCAGGTCTCAAATAATTATGTTCAGATGTATGTATACCTAATTAGATTTCTACAATGCCATCAATAATATAACAAGCTGTCACGGCCCACACAACAGTTTCATGGCCCATTACACTCGCATGTAACCTTTTCAACGAATGTCTGTGGAGAAAATTCGTTTATTCTTGGGGATTAATATTTCGAAAGCATTATGTACTTACTGTTTTATCTTTTGGGTATGTATTACGAAAATACCATCTATATAATTCCTAAGGTTTAATTCCTAAGGGAAAATGCTAAATTAGGTACCATACACCCAGAATTGATTAAAATATTTATTTATCAGCCGGAAGATGTCCACTGTTAAACAGAGGCCTCCTGAGAACGCCTTAATAAACGATAAATGGTCATTGGCATACATTGTTAGCCCGCAACTCTCCCAATTTTATTAGTCCAGCTAGTAGGAGGTCTGCTCTGCCAATGTCTTACTTTCTAGTTCGTAGTCTTACCTTGAGAAATTTTCGTTCTCAGCGGTTATCTCTATCTATGCTACATGCCGTTGATACCGAGAGCTTATTTTTAATAAATTTTTATGTGAATAACTTTACTGCACGGTATCTCAAGCACTTCAGCTGCTTAGCTGCACTAGATTATATCTGGTGAATTTTTTGTAAGAAGACGTTCACTAAGTAGAAGCAACTTTTTCTTGATAAAATTGCATAAAACATTTTTACTTCCTAACCTTGCTTTACTTGTAAGTAATTAAATAGATATAATATCAAGAACTTAACCAAATACATGCTAGTGGCCTGAATTGGAAATTTTTGTTTGCCAAACTTTAGATAAAAGAAGTGTAGGTTATGGTGTACACTTTTTGCAAACTTTGCCATACCTTTTATCAGTAAAGTTTGAGCACAATCTAGTGCAAGTCCAGTCCAGGGTTCGTCTATTTTAGTCCACATCTTCGCTTTACATCAGGCGTGATTGTGGCCAAACGCAAGCCTACTTCTGTATTAAAAAATCTTTACTATTTTGGGTCTCGCCCTGAGACACCAGGCTTGTTTTATGGGGTTTCGACACGCGCCCTGCGAGCCCAGTGAATTGACTCGTGCATATACTTAGCCAATCGCGCGCTGCCTTGCGGGTTCGAAGGGCAGGCCGCACCGTGATACTCGCAAATGATAATGATGCTGATGCGAAGGCAGACCTCTTCAAAGCCCCTGGGATTGGTCTAGACTGAACAGCTGCCGCCTCCCGTAGCCAGTCGCGCCGGGTTCTTGATGAAAGGTTTAGGTTATGATCCATACTAATATTATAAATGCGAAAGTAACTCTGTCTGTCTGTCTGTCTGTCTGTCTGTCTGTCTGTTACGCTTTCACGCCAAAACCGCTGAACCGATTTGGATGAAATTTGGTACAGAGATAGAATAGACCTTGGGAAAGAACATAGGCTACTTTTTATCCCGATATTCCCACGGGATAGGGATAAAATCTCGAAATAAGAACCTCTGGGCTTAGAGTCATGAAATTTGGTATGTAGGTAGTTGGACGTATGGAATAACACATAGGTGACTTTTTGACCCGATATTCCCACGGGATAACTAGGGATAAGATCTCGAAATAACAACCGCTGGGCTTAGAGCCATAAAATTTAGTATGTAGGTATCTGGACCTCTGGAATAACACGAAGGCTACTTTTTATCCTGATATTCCCACGGGATAGGGATAAAACATACTAATATTATAAATGCGAAAGTAACTCTGTCTGTCTGTCTGTTACGCTTTCACGCCAAAACCGCTGAACCGATTTGGATGAAATTTGGTACAGAGATAGAATAGACCTTGGGAAAGGACATAGGCTACTTTTTATCCCGATATTCCCACGGGATAGGGATAAAATCTCGAAATAAGAACCTCTGGGCTTAGAGTCATGAAATTTGGTATGTAGGTAGTTGGACGTATGGAATAACACATAGGTGACTTTTTGACCCGATATTCCCACGGGATAACTAGGGATAAGATCTCGAAATAACAACCGCTGGGCTTAGAGCCATAAAATGTAGTATGTAGGTATCTGGACCTCTGGAATAACACGAAGGCTACTTTTTATCCTGATATTCCCACGGGATAGGGATAAAATTTTGAAATAAGAACCTCTGGGCTTAGAGTCATGAAATTTGGTATGTAGGTAGTTGGACGTATGGAATAACACATAGGTGACTTTTTGACCCGATATTCCCACGGGATAACTAGGGATAAGATCTCGAAATAACAACCGCTGGGCTTAGAGCCATAAAATTTAGTATGTAGGTAGCTGGACCTCTGGAATAACACGAAGGCTACCTTTTATCCTGATATTCCCACGGGATAGGGATAAAATTTTGAAATAAGAACCTCTGTGCTTAGAGTCATGAAATTTGGTATGTAGGTAGTTGGACGTATGGAATAACACATAGGTGACTTTTTGACCCGATATTCCCACGGGATAACTAGGGATAAGATCTCGAAATAACAACCGCTGGGCTTAGAGCCATAAAATTTAGTATGTAGGTAGCTGGACCTCTGGAATAACACGAAGGCTACCTTTTATCCTGATATTCCCACGGGATAGGGATAAAATTTCAAAATAAGAACCTCTGGGCTTAGAGTCATGAAATTTGGTATATAGGTAGTTGGACGTATGCAATAACACATAGGTGACTTTTTGACCCAATGTTCCCACGGGATAACTAGGGATAAGATCTCGAAATAACAACCGCTGGGCTTAGAGCCATAAAATGTAGTATGTAGGTATCTGGACCTCTGGAATAACACGAAGGCTACTTTTTATCCTGATATTCCCACGGGATAGGGATAAAATTTTGAAATAAGAACCTCTGGGCTTAGAGTCATGAAATTTGGTATGTAGGTAGTTGGACGTATGGAATAACACATAGGTGACTTTTTGACCCGATATTCCCACGGGATAACTAGGGATAAGATCTCGAAATAACAACCGCTGGGCTTAGAGCCATAAAATGTAGTATGTAGGTATCTGGACCTCTGGAATAACACGAAGGCTACTTTTTATCCTGATATTCCCACGGGATAGGGATAAAATTTTGAAATAAGAACCTCTGGGCTTAGAGTCATGAAATTTGGTATGTAGGTAGTTGGACGTATGGAATAACACATAGGTGACTTTTTGACCCGATATTCCCACGGGATAACTAGGGATAAGATCTCGAAATAACAACCGCTGGGCTTAGAGCCATAAAATTTAGTATGTAGGTAGCTGGACCTCTGGAATAACACGAAGGCTACCTTTTATCCTGATATTCCCACGGGATAGGGATAAAATTTCGAAATAAGAACCTCTGTGCTTAGAGTCATGAAATTTGGTATGTAGGTAGTTGGACGTATGGAATAACACATAGGTGACTTTTTGACCCGATATTCCCACGGGATAACTAGGGATAAGATCTCGAAATAACAACCGCTGGGCTTAGAGCCATAAAATTTAGTATGTAGGTAGCTGGACCTCTGGAATAACACGAAGGCTACCTTTTATCCTGATATTCCCACGGGATAGGGATAAAATTTCAAAATAAGAACCTCTGGGCTTAGAGTCATGAAATTTGGTATATAGGTAGTTGGACGTATGCAATAACACATAGGTGACTTTTTGACCCGATGTTCCCACGGGATAACTAGGGATAAGATCTCGAAATAACAACCGCTGGGCTTAGAGCCATAAAATTTAGTATGTAGGTATCTGGACCTCTGGAATAACACGAAGGCTACTTTTTATCCTGATATTCCCACGGGATAGGGATAAAATTTCGAAATAAGAACCTCTGGGCTTAGAGTCATGAAATTTGGTATATAGGTAGTTGGACGTATGGAATAACACATAGGTGACTTTTTGACCCGATATTCCCACGGGATAACTAGGGATAAGATCTCGAAATAACAACCGCTGGGCTTAGAGCCATAAAATTTAGTATGTAGGTAGCTGGACCTCTGGAATAACACGAAGGCTACCTTTTATCCTGATATTCCCACGGGATAGGGATAAAATTTCGAAATAAGAACCTCTGGGTTTAGAGTCATGAAATTTGGTATATAGGTAGTTGGACGTATGCAATAACACATAGGTGACTTTTTGACCCGATATTCCCACGGGATAACTAGGGATAAGATCTCGAAATAACAACCGCTGGGCTTAGAGCCATAAAATTTAGTATGTAGGTATCTGGACCTCTGGAATAACACGAAGGCTACTTTTTATCCTGATATTCCCACGGGATAGGGATAAAATTTTGAAATAAGAACCTCTGGGCTTAGAGTCATGAAATTTGGTATGTAGGTAGTTGGACGTATGGAATAACACATAGGTGACTTTTTGACCCGATATTCCCACGGGATAACTAGGGATAAGATCTCGAAATAACAACCGCTGGGCTTAGAGCCATAAAATTTAGTATGTAGGTAGCTGGACCTCTGGAATAACACGAAGGCTACCTTTTATCCTGATATTCCCACGGGATAGGGATAAAATTTCGAAATAAGAACCTCTGGGCTTAGAGTCATGAAATTTGGTATATAGGTAGTTGGACGTATGGAATAACACATAGGTGACTTTTTGACCCGATATTCCCACGGGATAACTAGGGATAAGATCTCGAAATAACAACCGCTGGGCTTAGAGCCATAAAATTTAGTATGTAGGTATCTGGACCTCTGGAATAACACGAAGGCTACTTTTTATCCTGATATTCCCACGGGATAGGGATAAAATTTCGAAATAAGAACCTCTGGGCTTAGAGTCATGAAATTTGGTATGTAGGTAGTTGGACGTATGGAATAACACATAGGTGACTTTTTGACCCAATATTCCCACGGGATAACTAGGGATAAGATCTCGAAATAACAACCGCTGGGCTTAGAGCCATAAAATTTAGTATGTAGGTAGCTGGACCTCTGGAATAACACGAAGGCTACCTTTTATCTTGATATTCCCACGGGATAGGGATAAAATTTCGAAATAAGAACCTCTGGGCTTAGAGTCATGAAATTTGATATGTAGGGAGCTGCACGTCGGAAATAATACATAAGCGACTTTTTGACCCGAAATTCCCACGGGATATCAAAGGATAAAATCTCGAAGTAACAACCACTGGGCTTAGAGCCATGAAATTTGGTGTGTAGGTAGCTGAACCTCTGGAATAACACATAGGCTATTTTTTACCCCGATATTCCCACGGGATAGGCATAAAATTTTGAAATAATAACCGCTGGGCTAAAAGTCATGAAATTTGGTATGTAGGTAGCTGCACGTCTGGAATAACACATACGCTATTTTTTATCCCTATACTCCCACGGTATATTTCAATTGCCACTACCAGACCGATTAGTTTACGCGTGCGAAGCCGCGGGTAAAAGCTAGTGATGAAATAAAACCACGGTTGACTTTACCACTACAATTTCACATTACTGATACCGTAGTAATGTATTCTCTTCAAAATAAAATATGACTGAGATGACCAAATTTATTTACTTATTTATACAAAACTAGCTTTTACCCGCGGCTTCGCACGCGTAAACTAATCGGTCTGGTAGTGGCAATTGAAATATACCGTGGGAGTATAGGGATAAAAAATAGCGTATGTGTTATTCCAGACGTGCAGCTACCTACATACCAAATTTCATGACTTTTAGCCCAGCGGTTATTATTTCAAAATTTTATGCCTATCCCGTGGGAATATCGGGGTAAAAAATAGCCTATGTGTTATTCCAGAGGTTCAGCTACCTACACACCAAATTTCATGGCTCTAAGCCCAGTGGTTGTTACTTCGAGATTTTATCCTTTGATATCCCGTGGGAATTTCGGGTCAAAAAGTCGCTTATGTATTATTTCCGACGTGCAGCTCCCTACATATCAAATTTCATGACTCTAAGCCCAGAGGTTCTTATTTCGAAATTTTATCCCTATCCCGTGGGAATATCAAGATAAAAGGTAGCCTTCGTGTTATTCCAGAGGTCCAGCTACCTACATACTAAATTTTATGGCTCTAAGCCCAGCGGTTGTTATTTCGAGATCTTATCCCTAGTTATCCCGTGGGAATATCGGGTCAAAAAGTCACCTATGTGTTATTCCATACGTCCAACTACCTACATACCAAATTTCATGACTCTAAGCCCAGAGGTTCTTATTTCAAAATTTTATCCCTATCCCGTGGGAATATCAGGATAAAAAGTAGCCTTCGTGTTATTCCAGAGGTCCAGATACCTACATACTAAATTTTATGGCTCTAAGCCCAGCGGTTGTTATTTCGAGATCTTATCCCTAGTTATCCCGTGGGAATATCGGGTCAAAAAGTCACCTATGTGTTATTGCATACGTCCAACTACCTATATACCAAATTTCATGACTCTAAACCCAGAGGTTCTTATTTCGAAATTTTATCCCTATCCCGTGGGAATATCAGGATAAAAGGTAGCCTTCGTGTTATTCCAGAGGTCCAGCTACCTACATACTAAATTTTATGGCTCTAAGCCCAGCGGTTGTTATTTCGAGATCTTATCCCTAGTTATCCCGTGGGAATATCGGGTCAAAAAGTCACCTATGTGTTATTCCATACGTCCAACTACCTATATACCAAATTTCATGACTCTAAGCCCAGAGGTTCTTATTTCGAAATTTTATCCCTATCCCGTGGGAATATCAGGATAAAAAGTAGCCTTCGTGTTATTCCAGAGGTCCAGATACCTACATACTAAATTTTATGGCTCTAAGCCCAGCGGTTGTTATTTCGAGATCTTATCCCTAGTTATCCCGTGGGAACATCGGGTCAAAAAGTCACCTATGTGTTATTGCATACGTCCAACTACCTATATACCAAATTTCATGACTCTAAGCCCAGAGGTTCTTATTTTGAAATTTTATCCCTATCCCGTGGGAATATCAGGATAAAAGGTAGCCTTCGTGTTATTCCAGAGGTCCAGCTACCTACATACTAAATTTTATGGCTCTAAGCCCAGCGGTTGTTATTTCGAGATCTTATCCCTAGTTATCCCGTGGGAATATCGGGTCAAAAAGTCACCTATGTGTTATTCCATACGTCCAACTACCTACATACCAAATTTCATGACTCTAAGCACAGAGGTTCTTATTTCGAAATTTTATCCCTATCCCGTGGGAATATCAGGATAAAAGGTAGCCTTCGTGTTATTCCAGAGGTCCAGCTACCTACATACTAAATTTTATGGCTCTAAGCCCAGCGGTTGTTATTTCGAGATCTTATCCCTAGTTATCCCGTGGGAATATCGGGTCAAAAAGTCACCTATGTGTTATTCCATACGTCCAACTACCTACATACCAAATTTCATGACTCTAAGCCCAGAGGTTCTTATTTCAAAATTTTATCCCTATCCCGTGGGAATATCAGGATAAAAAGTAGCCTTCGTGTTATTCCAGAGGTCCAGATACCTACATACTACATTTTATGGCTCTAAGCCCAGCGGTTGTTATTTCGAGATCTTATCCCTAGTTATCCCGTGGGAATATCGGGTCAAAAAGTCACCTATGTGTTATTCCATACGTCCAACTACCTACATACCAAATTTCATGACTCTAAGCCCAGAGGTTCTTATTTCGAGATTTTATCCCTATCCCGTGGGAATATCGGGATAAAAAGTAGCCTATGTCCTTTCCCAAGGTCTATTCTATCTCTGTACCAAATTTCATCCAAATCGGTTCAGCGGTTTTGGCGTGAAAGCGTAACAGACAGACAGACAGACAGACAGACAGAGTTACTTTCGCATTTATAATATTAGTATGTTTTATCCCTATCCCGTGGGAATATCAGGATAAAAAGTAGCCTTCGTGTTATTCCAGAGGTCCAGATACCTACATACTAAATTTTATGGCTCTAAGCCCAGCGGTTGTTATTTCGAGATCTTATCCCTAGTTATCCCGTGGGAATATCGGGTCAAAAAGTCACCTATGTGTTATTCCATACGTCCAACTACCTACATACCAAATTTCATGACTCTAAGCCCAGAGGTTCTTATTTCGAGATTTTATCCCTATCCCGTGGGAATATCGGGATAAAAAGTAGCCTATGTTCTTTCCCAAGGTCTATTCTATCTCTGTACCAAATTTCATCCAAATCGGTTCAGCGGTTTTGGCGTGAAAGCGTAACAGACAGACAGACAGACAGACAGACAGACAGACAGAGTTACTTTCGCATTTATAATATTAGTATGGATTGCAGCCGAGAGCTCCGCGCTGGTCCGGATCGTTTTTGAATAATCATCGAACGAAATCTAAATGACTCCTGAATGACATGTTCCTAGACATAGGGAAAAGCGTTATATTTTGATATCAGTGACTGACGACCGCGTTCCGAAAAAGTCACAGTGAAAAGTCATCGGAACATTGTCACGCCTGTTAGTTGTGTCACTGCACAATTGTCACCGTGACGCTATTTACTCGTATCCCCCATGTCTCTAACCGTTCTATAGACATACATAGAGGCTGTCAAAACAGTAATAACTGATTTAAGGGTCTATCATACATTTCCATATTATAATGACTTCTACATGACCTACCATGTGACGTTTTGCGTAAACAAAAAAAAAAATTGTATCACCACGCGATTATGTAAAAATATAATACAAGTTTTTGAAATCTTTCAGTGATTCAAATTTCATAAACGGTAGTATGAACATTTTCGTCCCATTTATATTATCTTGCATTTATTTGAGAATTGTTTATTTTTTGCGAATGCTTCCAAGTCAACCGGGTAAAAACTAATTAATCCTACTTCATTATAAAAGCAGTGACAAGTTGAGGATTAAAACGCGAATTTTATCGCAGACCGGATTATTTCAGAATCAATTACCGGGGGACCCTCCATTACATTAACACCGATCTCATTTAACTTTAAAACGGACACTAATCACACCGTAGCGTAACAAAGCCCCACAAATCCCTTCAAATAATGTAATACAATTTTTTATTTTATGTACTAACAGAGCGAAGGATTGAGATAGAATATGTTCAAATGTCTATAACAGTGAAGTACTTTAGTTTGTTAATTATATATTCTGCTAAATGTCACTGTACAGAGTTCTAGATAATGCTGAATTGCACTAGCTGAATTTTTCTGTGGCATGACACAAATAGTGTAAAAATTAATAAATTTTTCATTCGTCGAGCAACCCTTGACAATAGACACGTCTAAGGCAACGATTGAACAAGCAATGTAAAAATAAAGATGTAAAGTAAAATAAAGCAATGTAAAGATCATTTTCTCCCAGATACATACATACCATGTGTGTTTTACTCAGTGAAATAATTATTCTTTTACATAGTTACCTCTCCGCTACCACAACTACTTCACATAACACATCGACGGGTCTCTGAGTCAAACTCGTATTACGACCATTTTAGATACACATCCTAAAGTAGATATTCCAATTGCATATAGATACGAGATTGAGTCAGAGATCCGTCGATATCCACTCAATATTAGAAACTTGCACATTTTATTTAGACCTAAATAACATCACAAGTAACGCTTGCATTAATTAATTGTTTATCAGTTGCACAAAAACAAACAAGCGGACATCGAATTTCAAGATCATAGATTAAAAAGTGACTAATCAACACTATCATACACTAACAATAATCATAAATAATGTTTTTTGTAGATTTTTACTTTCAATCGTACACTGTGATTATTTTAATACATACTTACTCAGTTTTTGACGCTCGGCATACAATACAATACAAAACAATGACTCTTTATTGCACACCAACACGTAGCAAGTAGTACAGAAAACTGGTATATACACAGAGACTTAAACGGCATTGACCGTTTTATTATTTATTTTGTAAAGCACAGCTTGTTAATGCCTGTTATCGAAAGAAAAAACGCTTTTCAAGCGACCTTTGAAATTCGAGATAAGACAGAGAAAGAAATTCTAGAATATGACGGGGCATCGCATTCAAGTAGCGCCATGCATTCTACAAATGGAAAAGCGTTTTAGAAACACTATTTTTACCGATTTTTTTTTCTTGAAATTCAAATTCAGGAGATTCCAAATGTCATATTATATTAACGAGATCTAGAGAGTCGGTGTGACGGGCGGCCATTTAAATCTCAACAAGCTTTCATGGAGTACTTGTTGGCGACGCATTTGTTTTATTCTGTCCCAGAGTTCGGTGAAGGTCATTGTTAGCAACGGAGATCTAATCAGGATTGATAATTACGGAAAAGTCTTATAAGGTAACATTAAAACTTATTTTAGTATTATAGACTTAGCGATAAACTTTATTTGCATTTTGTCAGTAAGTAAATAGTCTTTAGTAGTATTACTCCAGGGTTTTTGTGAATTAACTCATTTATTTTGGCAATATTTGTTTTAGCGAGTAACGTTACATCAGTGAGTGTCGTCATGCATTATGTATGCTCTCATTTTGTGTTTTTTCAACATCATGAAAGTTTGAAAAAATATTGTGACCACCAATTTTTCGTGCATTAATAAACCACACCAAATATTTCATTCTTTACATTTCATAAATAAATTGAGAACTAAATACAAAGACAACAATGGCTGAAAAGTAATATGATAAATTAAAAAATAAAGAACTTAAGTGTATCTTTACTAATAGTATGAATGTGAAAGTAAGTTTGTTTGATTTTCCTATTTTCATGCCTTAGCCGATGACCATGAATTTGGCATACATTAATATTAAAAAACCAGAAGTTGTCCCCGACGTGCTCTTGGCCGGTTTTTTTATTTGTCACCTCATCACACCGACACTCAACACTAACAACATCCCACCGTCGTCCCTCCAAATATTCACCCCGAAGCCGACACTTTTTTGTAACAGGATTCCACGACCATGAAAGCTTATATCCATCGTCCCGGTTGGTTGCGAGTAGTTCGAAGGACTCCCGCTGCTAGGGCAGACTTGACACCCCACACTCCAGTCTACTCGTGACCTCGGCCGCTGTTATGTGATCGAAACGTCGATGTAAATACTTCTCATCTTTTTAGTGCGATAAGTCCCGTTTGTGGTATTATCTAATCTTTACTTGACATCTTGTCACTGTGATTAAATATTAAATAATTTTATTTTATTTTACCTAAAAGTAATTTGTTACGAAGGAATGAGTAAAATTTATTTTTCGTGCAAAACTTCTTGCAGAAAAGTAAAAAAAGCTATAACTTGGTTATTTCGGTCCATAAAAGGCATTAAAAGTTGTGAAAAAACGTGAATATCGCCTACATTGTTGCGAACTTTACGTCTGCCTATTACTATGCTAGCGGACCATTATATCGGTACATTCAGAACTTATAAAATATCATTATATGCAGAATGTACCCATACCGTACAGTAGAGCGCTTACTTTCTGAAACAGATGAGATGATTTACATATATTTTGCTGTGTTTTTGCATTAAATGGGTAACCAAAACTGTTTCATTATTATCCGTCTTTAATTTTGTACATTTACGTCAGTGATAGAAAATGAGCAATACAGAAAACAATAACAAACGTTAACTATGAATTAGTGATCTTAGTGGCTGTCTAAAAATTATGATCATTAGGTATGTCTTTTCTTATTTAATTATTTTTTTAAATTGTTTTGGCAACCTTAATATATACCTAGTCAACCAAATTTTCCCGCGAAAATTTTAAGTACAACGACTTGGCGACTCCTTTTGTTGTCACAATCCGTTATCTGAGGGAATTCTGGAGGAAAATAATAAAAAATGCCATTAGTCATCTTCGTAGATAAAAAGTGAGACAGGTACGGGGTCGGGATGGACTGTTGGTTGTTTGTTCGCGAGTAATCTCTGTTTTGCCGCGAGTTCTTCTTTCACCTTACACCCGAATGGTGAAAGATGGCTTTATTTTTGTTTTAGAGAAACACGTAAAAGATTTGGATTGTCAAATGATCTTTCAAAGCGTTATATTATGACTATAAGCTGACGCCCGCGAATTCATCTGCGAATATTTTTTTTATACCGGATATTTTTTTGTGTTAATTCAGCTTGTAAGTTATCTGTGTGCCAAATTCAATGTAAATCCAGTGAGCCGTTTGTTTTTGATGAAGTAACAAACATCCAAACTTTTACACAAATAATTAATTAAATTCAATCGCACACAAATGAATTAATAGGATTATTCTACCATGAAAATAGAAATCTAACCTACCTAATGTCTTGCAAATAACCCATAAAAGCGATATCTATCTGGTCCCTACGAAAAATACATTGTAAGAATCTGGGCAGAAAGTAAATTTTGTATATATTTTTTTCCTTTAATACCTACCTACCTTGATATAGTTCCACTATAATTTCCGTATAGTCTCAAGTTTCAAAAGTGAACTTAAGCTCATAATTATGTTCTTTTTTATAGGTACCGACTTGCGTATCTAAATGAACTGTAGCGAAAACCCCTGTGAGTTAAAGGGCAATTCTTTCCATTTAATCTGTTATTTCGTAAATACCTAAAGCGCTTTATCCACGGGCAAGTTAGCAACGGGAGGGTATCCCAGGATATTTCGAGCAAAATAAATTCCCACTTAAGCCTAAATATTGCCGCGGGAACGTTCGAGGCTTTCGCGCGAAATTTGTTCGACGGTGAAATGAGAAAATTAAGTTTTCTTTAATATTAAATTTAATAGCGCCCTCAGCTGAAAAGCGGCTGTAAAGTGTTTAGTATCTTACGAACACAAGACGTCACTGATGGTCTGAGGTCTTGCCTGATACTTTAACCCATCCAGTTAACAGTGCAGTAGTTTACAGCATTAAAAGCATGCCATATTTTAATATTTTTCAATAAAAGAATAATAAAAGTTTAAAAAATAAAATTCAATACAAAATTCAAAACCATATTTAACACGTTCATTGCCAAGTCAAAACGTTGAACTTACAAAGATGGCCGAAAGTAAAAACCTATTGTCTTAGTTAGTCTGTTTTGTCACCAAATTAGATTTAAATATTATCGATTATAAATATGTATGTTAGTCTGTAAGGTATTTATGTAATGGGCCTAAGTTGCCCGAAATAAATGAATTTATTATCAATATTATACTTACTTTTACAATTATGAAATTCGCCGGTTTTCATTCTCTAGTAGCCAAAACATGCACTAAAATTTACGGCCACTATTTTATAGCTAGCTAATAGTAGCAACATAATTATAAGGGACGTGGTACGACAATTAACGAGTGAATAGAACAAAAATTACGGCCTTGTTTGCCAGATGAATTCGATTCCAAATGGAAGTAAACGTCCTATGAAGCACGAATCAGTGAGGTTCCCTACCATTTTTGGTTTTAAGAAACATGAGATAAAAAAAAATAGGAAATTTACAAACATACTTGTTCAAGTTTAATATTAAGAAGGAAATCTAATACAAATAAATTATACAGTTTCGTAAAATATTTACTGCAAAGATGGAATATCACACATGACACATTTTTTATATAAAGCTTGTTAGCCATTAACTAGCTATCACTAGTACTAATAGTTTACCTAATGAGATCTGGCAGTTAAAATAAATTCCCCCAATTTCGCGTAATTCTCATATAAATTCCAAAATAAACGAATACACGCACTTACACATATATACGGCTAACAAGGCGCAACACGCAAATTTTTGAACAATAATGTACTATATTAAATAATGCACTAGCTGTTAGCTGTTGATTTAAAGTGCCTTGCGTAATATAGCTCTACTCAGGGTTTACCAATAAACTGCATCAATTTTCATATTTTAAAATGAGTTGATGCAGCTGATGGTTCTTTAGTTTATTATAGGTACTTAAACAAGCTGGTGCCTGCGAATTTGTCTGCAAATCATTAGATTGTCGCACGCCAACACAAAATTAACTATTTTCCAGGTAAAAGCTATTACTACGTGCCATTCTCATGGTCTCAAATTATATTCATACAGAATTTCATCACTACTTTACGCGGAATAGGTGAGTGAAAACCTGAAAAAAAAAATCGTTATTGAATTTAAAAGGATAGCTTGATAGCTATCACAGTTGATCAGAATTTCATATTAAATATTTGGCGCATTTTAGTACGGAACCCATCACTGTGTGTATTCGTTTTCACATATTTTGAAATATTAGGTACGTTGCAAAATCCTGTCGTTGTGGAATTTACTCAAATCAAAACCGATTACATTTACCTAAACTAGTTTCACGATGTCATTCGGAACTCGAATCAAAAGATTGGTTACTTATCTTTTCCTTCTCATTTGAAAACGAAGAAAAAGTCCCCAGCGACATTATCATTCTAGTTGTACTGTACGTTAGTAATCAAACTAATCGACCATTTTGCTTAATGAAAATTGAACAAACTAAGAAACTGGAGCTAAAAAATCACAACATTCCATTTGGCGATAACAAAAGCGTGAAATTTCTCGAAAATATATCCTTTATTTAGACGTTGGAAGAGCCTCGTTAATGCCGGATGAGAGGTGGGCTCTACTTAGCACTTGTTACTTATCTCAATTTTTAATTAATAATCTTTTTTTATGAAATATCTGCATCTAATATATTATTATGTATAATACCTTTTTTTATCTCGGAAACGTTTCCAATAGATTTCGATGAATTTACTATGTAGGGGGTTTTGGCGATAAAAAATTGAGCTTAGCTTGTTATCGAGTTTTAGTCCGAGAAAAGCTCGGTCGCACAGGTATTTTATTTATTTACAAATATTGTATTAACTAAGTACGTACAAGGTGGTTGATTAATGGATTGATTATTTATTTTAATAGTGTCAGATGGCCACGGCCTGAAGGTTTTGACCGAGAGTATAATAGTGGTGGCAATTCTCGCCCTGAGAACTGCCTGGGGTGATTTTTGACGCACGGGCGCGCCTCGCTCCTTTACTTACGTTGAATACTTAGACCAAACCGCTAGCCTCGCGGTTCGATGGGCTGGCTGCGCCTTGGGCGTAGATGAATGATCCTGATGCCGGTGTGAACAGAGACCCTCTCCCGAGCCCCTGGGATAGGTCTGGACAGCTGCCGCCTCCTGTAGCCAGCTGCCGCCGGTGTCTTGTGAAGGGTTGAGGTTATGTCGTTGAAATTAAACCGCGATTGAATTCACCACTATATTTCACGTTACTGACACCGTACAAAAAAGTTTATTACTAAAACTAAAAGAGATGACTTTGGATTACTTAAATTGACACAAATTGACAATGAGCTCCGCTCTGACCCCGGACCATTATTTTGAACGTGCAACGTCTCCGACTGATTTTGAATGACTGCCAATGACCGACCGGTCCATAGACATACTTAAGCTGTCAAAAACAAAAAAATGATTTAAGGGTCTATCACACATTTCCCTAAAGTGACTTTTACACGGCTCGACCTACTATGTTACGTTTTGCGTGAACATTTCCTGCCAGGGCCAGGCGAAAGATGGACTGAACACTTGCAAGCACTATTGACTCTACTTACAATAATACTTATGATCTACTGATAAACAGCTGACAACCTATGACAACTTCGGTGGCTAAGCAACATGAATACACGCTCTACCTATCCTGAAAATGTAGGTATACAATTGACTATGACTCATCCTAAGACTTGAGTTGTCCATACAATTATACACATGAAATGAACAATATCCATTAGACTGAGGGACTACATAATAATGCACAGGTAATTATAGATAACAACAACCTCCATTGGTGCCCTACCAATAAATAGAATAATATGATTATGATTGAC
This sequence comes from Choristoneura rosaceana, assembly GCA_037349165.1. Classification (NCBI taxonomy): domain Eukaryota; kingdom Metazoa; phylum Arthropoda; class Insecta; order Lepidoptera; family Tortricidae; genus Choristoneura; species Choristoneura rosaceana. The sequence continues at coordinate 12,030,776 of JAZBNJ010000019.1, forward strand.
CTACATTATATTCAATAGGCAATTTACACAGTTTGATTACTGGGCGTGTGAGTTCGCCACCTTGAGTCTTTAATTTAACTGACCTGACAATCTGGTCAGTTCCCTTATACACTTCAATGACTCTACCACGCCTCCATTGTAATGGGGGCGAGTTCTCATCCTTAATGAGAACCAGATCATTCAGTTCGAGGTTATCGACTTGAGAATACCATTTATTACGCGCTTGTAAATTATTGAGATACTCAATATGCCACCTTGACCAGATTGATTGATACATTTTTTGAATAACCTGAAAACGTGATAACCTCGACGTCTTAGTGTCGTTCCAATGTGGTTCTGGTAGAGCTACTAATGGTTGACCAATGAGAAAGTGCCCCGGTGTGAGCACTTCGAGATCTGACGGATCCTCACTCATAGGAACTAACGGCCTTGAATTCAATATGGACTCTATCTTTGAAAATAGAGTCGAAAGCTCCTCAAACGTGAAGATAGTGTCTCCAGCCTCTCGTTTGAGTAAAAGCTTGGCATGCTTGACAGCTGACTCAACCAAGCCCGACATGTGAGGAGCTCCTGCTGGATTGAATTCCCAGCGGATATTTTGACGTGCAAATTCCCCTTTGAGTACAGTCTCATTATTGACCAGAAACTGATTGACATCACGCAGGTAAGAATTAGAGCCAACAAAATTGGTACCTCGATCCGATCGGACGAGCGAAGGCAGCCCTCGTCGGCTGACAAACCTGGTGAACGACGCGATGAATGCCTCGACTGTCAATGCTGAAACCACCTCGAGATGAACCGCCTTGGTTCCTAAACAGACAAACACACATAGGTAAGCTTTGACTGATTTAGCATTCCTTAATAAACTACTCTTAACTAAATATGGGCCTGCGAAATCTGTCGCAACGCCTGAGAAAGGCCGTGCTGCCGTGACTCGGTCAGCCGGTAAGTCCGCCATGAATGGCGGTTGAACCGATGAATTGAATCTGAAACAAACTAAACATTTCCTAATAACCCTTGAAACTTGACGCCGGAGTGACGGAAACCAATATTCCCTCCGGATTATAGCAATGAGCGCGTTCGTCGCAGCATGACAATATTACCTGTGATAATATTCGATGAGTAACTGACCCCATTTATGATCCTTCGGTATGAGATATGGATGCTTCGCTCCATATGGTAGAACTGATTTACGTAGTCGTCCGCCGACACGCAGTAAGTTTTCATCATCGACGAAAACGCTAAGCTTCTGCAATGATTTACAGACCAGCTTTCCTTGTTTGACCATCAAAATTTCCTCCTTGAGAGCGTCTAATTGAACTTTACCTATCCAATGTTTAGTAGCTGCGCGAATCTCGTCCAATGACAGTGTCGACTGAAGATTCCTTTGCTCCCTTGGCAACTTGATATTTTTACAAAATCTAAGTATGAATGCACTGACATTGATTAGTTTGCTATATGAACTAACACGTGATAAGAGTGCGTCTTCCCACGACTCTACTGGCGTGACAAAATGGACCAATTTCTTGAAACCTGGTAACTCTTGAGGTATAGTGACTGGTAATTGTGGCCACTGGGATTCCTCCCGCAACAACCAATCAGGTGACCACCACAATTTGAATTGAATTAATTCCCTTGCGGACATTCCGCGTGAAGCGACATCTGACGGATTACGCTCTGATCTGACATGACGCCATGTGATGTGACGTTTGGACTGTTGAATGTCCTGTACCCTGTTACATTCGAATGTTTGTAACATGTGAGGTTTGGCCTTGAGCCATGACAAAACAATACTGCTATCTGACCAAGCATTGATAGTTTCTAACTGAATAGAGTCGTCGTACGAATCTGCGACGTGATTAAGCAGTTTGCATACCAAATGAGCAGCGCTGAGTTCCAATTTTGGAATCGTCTGCTTGGTCTTATGTGACGCGACGCGTGATTTAGCAATGACTAAGCTGACCTTGACATGTCCTAACGCATCCACCGTCCGTAGATAGACGCTCGCCGCGTATCCCAGCTCTGAGGCGTCGCCGAAACCGTGCAATGAGTATGAAACGGCGCTCGGTAGTGAGACACATCGGGGAATCTGTAAATGAGACAAATGATTGAGATCCTGCGTAAGTTCGTCCCACTGAGTGATTTGAATTTGATTTATCGGCTCGTCCCAGTTGAGCCCATCCGAGAATAGTGACTGTAAGAATATTTTGAATCGAAATATGACTGGTGCGCAATAACCACACGGGTCGTACAAACGTGCGATTGTACTGAGCACGCTACGTTTCGTAGGCGGGTGACCTAGTGGCACGTTTATTTGATATGCCATCGAGTCTGACACTGGGTCCCATTGAACACCTAATACCTTGATGAAACTCTTATCCTCAGTATCAAATGAGTGTGGCAGCTCGCAATACTCCTCAGGTAAGTCACGCAATAGCTCCCGACTATTGGACGACCATTTACGTAACTCATAACCTGCGCTCCCGGTGAGCGCTATGAGCTCTTGCTTGAGCTGTTGAGCCTCTGTCACGGAGTCTGCTCCTGTGAGGATATCATCAACGAAAATATCTCGTCGCATGGCGTGTGCTGCGTGTGAATTCGGATGCGACACCTCCCAATCGTCCGCTAGTTGCAACACCGTCCGTATAGCTATGAATGGACTTGACCTCAGTCCGTAGGTATTAGTATTTAATTCATATACCTGTACATCGTGTGACGGATCCTCCCTCCAGAGGATTAATTGATATTTCCTATCATCAGGGTGAACAAATGTTTGACGAAACATCATTTTGATGTCAGTAGTGAATACCACTTGATGACGTCGAAAATTTAAAATGATTTTAGTGATATCATTTTGAAGAGGTTGCCCAGAGTGAAGGCATTGATTGAGTGACACACCTGTGGATGATCGCCCTGATCCGTCGAATACATCTTGATTTTATCTGTGCCTCTTTTGAAAATACCGTGATGAGGTATGACAAAATGTTCTGAATTAAATTGAAAGTCCGATTTTGACATATGACCTAGAGTTTCATACTCTCTCATGAACTCTTTATACTTAGAGGCGAAAAGTGCGTCCCTAGCCATTTTTCTCTCCAAAGCTCGCAACCGTTTCATTGCAAGCGACCTTGACTCGCCTAATGATGAGCGTGTTGAAAGTAACGGTAACCTGACCATGTATTTGCCGTCAGGCAGACGTTGAGTAGAGGAAGTGTACAACCTTTCGCATTCCATGTGATCTGGATGAACTGCAGGCTTTGAAGGCGGCTCCTCGACCTTCCAAAACCGCTCGAGCACCTCCTCCAGTCTCGTGGCGTGCAGACCGTAGTCCTCCACGGACGTACCCGCTGACTGTGATGACGTCACCGCTGACTGGTGAGTCGAGGTCAATGAACCCATGACGACATATCCAAAGCATGTCCCGTAGGCTGCTATTCCTGGAACGTGAGTGGAAATCTTTGAACCATCGAGTACATAATTTAATATGTCAGTACCTAAAATGATGTCCACATCTGAGGCCTTGTCAAACTTGTCATCAGCTAATATGATATGTGACAACCGTAATTGATCCCTGAGCCGAGTGTTCATATGATGGAATGTTTCCCGTGAGTGAATACATGACTGATGCTATTGTACTAATGATGGGTACCTGTTTACCTACAGGTTTGATTATTAACTTGACTGTTGAACCAGGTACCTTAACCCGTTGCTGACCAATTCCATAAATATTATTACCATTAGACTGTTGGTGTAATTTTAACCTTTGAACTATTGACTGTTTAATTACTGAGACACTCGCCCCGGTGTCGAGTAATGCCCTAACCTTAAAATAATTGCCATCACCTGATTTCACCATTACTACCGCTGTGGGACAAATGGTGACTGGTAATGACTGAGTCACACCAACAGTGGTAACATCTCATTGAGGAGATGGAGGTGATTGGGGAGGGATGGGGCTGATCCGCTGCCCATACCTCAGTGCCTGATACTCAGACTGAGCCCACTGCGCCCTTGCCCCTACCGGAGGCCTTGGCCTGTGAGCTGCCAACGCCTGAGGCGATGGAGCTTCCTGGTACCGTGTTTGAGTATCTGGTACATTTGATTGGCCGTCCTGGCTCCCAGACCATTGCAGTGAATGAGTCACCTGTGCGACTGGGTGACCGCCCTGGCTCTCCCCTTGCAACTGCGTCGCAGGTGGGTACTGCCTGACTGGTGACTGGCGTCTGGGTATCTGTCTACCTTGGCCGGAGGTTGAAGCCCCAGGTTGACTGTGATCAGGTGATACCCGTGCCTTCGAACTCGCTGCTGCATTGCAAATGAGCGAGTTATGATCAGGTGATTTGGATTTGCAATGAAGACACCAGTTTGTATGACTGCAGTCCTTGGCATAGTGTAGCCGTAGACACTTGAAACAGTGACCACTTTTCTTTGCCCATGACTTGCGTGCTATGGGTGACATACTTATAAACGTTACACATCTATATAGTGAGTGATCCCCACTACAAAACGAACAAGATGAAATAGGAGTCACCTGATGAACTTGATGTACTCCGCGTGTTGGCCTGCCACGTGACCCCGAGGTGGACGCACCCTGCTGTCCTCGCCGTGGTGGTGACCGCTGGTAGCTTCTCCCTGAAGCCGCTTCCGGTGCTGGTGACACGGTGGATAGCACCCGGCAGTGCTTTTTTTTTTTTTTTTTTCCTCTGATATTTTAACGAGGCTTTAGCACACCAAATGTGACTATGTCAGCCTCATGGGAAGCCTCAGAAATATACATCGCACTACAGACATATTTTACACACTCCCTTGCACTGAAACCACGCATCTGGACGCAAAGGCCCGTCCAATGAATCTGTAAATTCGCGTCGCTTCTTCTGAAAGTGGTTGACTGAGAATTACATTTACACCTCCATTGAACAAGCCCATACCATCCAAATACCTGACTCTGATGTCCTTATTCTGATCACATTCCACAAGAAAGTGAATAAGGTCTTCAGTCTTATTACATACCATACACAAAGGTGATTGCACAACTCTCATCAAATGCAAAAAACAATTAAGTGGAATGTGACCAGATCGAACACGTAATGCTGACACAAGGAGGCCCCTGGAAAGGCCGGCACAATCAAACCAGGGAACTTTAAATACCTTATTCTGCATGGTACCATACCAAATGCCCTTTGTCAACGATGCTGTACTAAAAAGTTCCTGCCATTTGGAAAAGCACTCCTCCCTAGCCAATTGCACCAATTCAGTACCATATGGTTTAGAACTACGATCAATCCCCCCTGTGACAGCCAGGCTAGCCAATCTATCTGCCTGCTCATTACCAGCTACCCCAACATGAGATGGAATCCATTGCAAAACAATTTGGGTGTGGTGACATTGCAAGAAATATATCAGTTTTATGACATCATAGGCTATCGGCATACCTCGGGAACCCGAGACACACCGAGCCAGGTGTTGAAGTGCACTTCTCGAATCCGAAAGTATAACTACCTTGCTCTTTTCAATAGCCTGAGCATATAAAAGAGCTTCATGTATGGCAATTAGCTCTGCTCTCATTATACAGATTCTAGAATCCAAATTAAATTGCCTAGAGATGTTCAACTGTGGATCAAAAAATGCAGCTCCAACCCCCACACCCTTGGATCCATCTGTAAACAATTTATAAAACCCATCATATTCCTGAACCATCATTTGGATGACATTATTCCTAAGGCAATCAGTTGGTACACTTCGTTTTGGTTTGCTTACACAATCTACAAAATATTTAACACAAGCTTGAATGTCAATATATGAGACCCATATACCAATAGTATACATATCCAATATAGGAGCTCTGTGCATATCTACCTCCCTAAAAAAATTGTTCACTGCGACAAGCATCGGCTTAGCTTTGTTGGTCCAGTAACTAAGTTCACACTGCCCAGACAACTGCTGCAGGAGTTCAATAGTATCATCGCTCGATAAAGAACCAACTCTGAGCCAGTAACGTGATGCCAAAAATTGTCTGCGGACTGAAAGAGGTGGCAAACAGAGTTCATTCTGCATCACATGAATTGGAGTACTCCGAATAAATCCTCCACATATACGCAAAGCAGTGCTCATCCAGGAAATCCAACAGCTGTTGGATAGTGGGCAGGACCTGTGAGTCCGTGCCGTACCTCTGCTCAAATGATGACCTTATTTGAGCTGGCAGTTTCTGCAACACCAAAACCAGTAAGACATATGACCAGGCAATGATAGGTTGCTTCAGCTTTCCTAAAGCCTGAAGCGACTCACGTAGTGGATCATAAAATTCCTTACGTATATTGGTTGTGCTACCGACCACCGGGAGGTTGATTATTTGATTGAGATAGGCATCCACCAGCATTCGATGGTTCTGATACCGATCCCTGAGTATACCTAGGGCTACAGTGTAGTTCTGCTCGTCCATAGGTAGCTGCCGGACCAACGACAACGCTTCGCCCTGAAGGGATGCTCGTAGGTAAAAATGCTTCTCGGCATCCGAAATATCTCTGTTGTGAACTAATGAGGTAAATAAATCGTAGAAGCTCATCCACTCCATCGGACTGCCGCTGAACCTTGGCAACTCGATAGGAGGGAGCTTGGCTAATACCTGTTCTGAATGAGATGGCTTTGCCCCGGGCGCAGTCCCTCCGCGCTCGGAAGCCTGCTCCAACTTTATGTATAGCGCGTTGATTTCCGAAAACTGTTCGTGAATCTGCCCTAATTCACTTTCAGAAATGTCATCTGGTCCCGAACCCAACAACGTTTCATATGCTGAAATGAGCTGACCATAAAACGTATTAAAGCTGCGCCTGGCAACGGCTATAGCTGCAGAGCTCGAATCCTCCTTAATTGATCCCGCAAAGTCCTTCAAAATTTGATATTTTGACTGAAATAAGATTTTAGCAGGTACTTTGGGAGGCATTTTGACTGAATTAATGAAGTATTTGATATATTTGAATCAAGTCAATAACCTCTGATTCAACGATGAACGGCAAATTCTTGCACTAAATAACAATAGTCACACCCTGTGAGTACACTTGTATTAAACTACCTACTTGAAAGTAATTAAAAACAATCGGCGCGCAATATCAACAATAGGTTTCACTGTTTGATCAACTTAAACAAACTGTATTGAAATCTCACTAAAACACTATTTGTTTACTTTTACTTATACCGTAATGATTAACTGATAGGGCTATTGATTACTGATAACGATTGGAATGTTGATTATAGGTAAATGACATTTGACACAACTGACCGAACGAATGAGTTGGTTATGCGCTCATCTGCCCACAGATAATGCAACTCGCAACTCGTACGATCCTATTGATCGGGTTGAATGACAATTGACAATTTATAAAAATCACTTAAAGTCTTTGAATGAATGAATGAATGAGATTGACTTGCCGAGTTCCGTCCGTTCTCCGATGAATTGTGTGATCGCTTGCTCGCTTGTTTGTTACTTGCAACAAGATGGCGGCGTAATTTCTTCCAACGATGAATTATTTCGAGTGTCAATACCTATTGCACTATTTAAACCGCACTTTCACGCACTGCGAAAATGACTCAACGCGCACTGAATTTAAAGTCTTAATAATATTAATACGATGATATGTGAAGTATGAGCGCGGCGTCCGCCGTGCAGAGATGATAATCTCAAGTACACGCGCCCCGCGTGTGCGTTCTTTATCGTGCTGATTCTTCTCTAACGTTCTTCTAACGTTCTTTTCCCCTCATGGGTTCACCACAAATGGTGGCAATTCTCGCCCTGAGAACTGCCTGGGGTGATTTTTGACGCACGGGCGCGCCTCGCTCCTTTACTTACGTTGAATACTTAGACCAAACCGCTAGCCTCGCGGGTTCGATGGGCTGGCTGCGCCTTGGTCGTAGATGAATGATCCTGATGCCGGTGTGAACAGAGACCCTCTCCCGAGCCCCTGGGATAGGTCTGGACAGCTGCCGCCTCCTGTAGCCAGCTGCCGCCGGTGTCTTGTGAAGGGTTGAGGTTATGTCGTTGAAATTAAACCGCGATTGAATTCACCACTATATTTCACGTTACTGACACCGTACAAAAAAGTTTATTACTAAAACTAAAAGAGATGACTTTGGATTACTTAAATTGACACAAATTGACAATGAGCTCCGCTCTGACCCCGGACCATTATTTTGAACGTGCAACGTCTCCGACTGATTTTGAATGACTGCCAATGACCGACCGGTCCATAGACATACATAAGCTGTCAAAAACAATAAAAATGATTTAAGGGTCTATCACACATTTCCATAAAGTGACTTTTACACGGCTCGACCTACTATGTTACGTTTTGCGTGAACAAATAGAGATCAAAAATATTTTTACTATTTTACTAGTACTTAGTACTTGGACTACTTACGAGTGTAAATCACGGAAGTGTAAATCGTTATACTATTTAGTACCTTATCATTGTAGGTACATTGCTACAATATGTTGTCACCGTCAACGGAGGAAAACTAGTCTTATAACATAATTATATTGACACGATTATTTGATTTGATATATTGCAACATCGGAAGTATGAAAAATAAAGTAGCTTTACTAAATCTAAAGTCCAGTCCAAAACGGAACAAACCTTTCAAGGTATAAATAACTTTAATTATGGTATCGTCACACCCTTTCCTAACAAATGGGTGGTGGACAATGCGGGTTATTAGCACCCAACACCAGCACCTAGATCATTATTATGCTTACATAAAACTTTCGTTCAATTCAATACTATGAAATCGCTCGAGATTGCCTTCTTTACTGTTTAGTTATACTTAAACAGACGCAGCGTGGGTTGGTCCCTCACAAGGTGGGCCGATATTGGTCTATGTCGCGGGAGCCCAATGGATGTGGATACAGTTCTTCAAGACCACATACACCGCAAACCACACTTGAAAGTCGTGGTAGTAAGCTTTTAATACACGTAAATAAATATTTTCGGGGTCTAGAGTTATGTTTTGCGGCGATTCCAGACTTAAAGCTTAATCAAATGGAAGAACTGATGATAAGTGATTACTGCTCAGTCCATAGACGCTCGCAGTGTCAGAGAGATTGATTTTTTCCACTTGAGAGGATTAATAACGTAATGCCTGTTATGCTAATTTCCACCGTTGTCAATGAATGCAACAGTCCAAGAATTTGCTACTTGCAAAATTGGCTCTAAATACTACCATCAAAAAGCTAAGCAAAACAGCAATATATGGTTTTCAAAGTAATACGAAAATAGAAGCAATATTGGTCACTCGTGCTGTCACTCACTCACAATGTCTGTAAGTGACAGACGCGGGGACACCGGGCAATCCGGACATTGGTTCCAGTAACGCATTAATTACATAATTTGGAAACACGAAGATTTCCGAAGCGTGATACTGTTAGATTATATAAAATACTCAGTAGTTTTAAGTAACCTTTGTAAACCAGTATGTCATGAATTTATGTTCATAATGTTCCAATATTTTTCTCACAATAAATTAGTTAATAAATGCTATAATGCTTATTTTGAAAATTATGTAAAAGGAATGAAGTTAATTTAACATTTTTTGTTAACTTTATTACAAAAATGATCAATTGAAAATTTGTTTAAAAGTTGCTAATATTAATATATATGTCTGTAGTTTTATTTGACTAAAAGGGCGGTTTCAATACCTACCTCCAGTTTATATTTTATACATTGGTCAAATTGTAGAATTGATTGTGAAAAGAGTAAAAGTAAGCAAGATGTTGAAGGTGTTAATCACTTATAACTACCTATTTAATACCTGTTTATGATGTACATTATTATATTATTATTCGTAGATATTCGATCACTAAAATACGTCCAAAAATCACGTTAAAATGATTTTAGTTGTGACCTCAATGAAGTGATTCATCAGTTCTTCTAATGTGAATCTTTAAACAAAAGGAATTTTTAAATGTCTTAAGTCTGTTTAAGTACGGAGTCAACATCAGAATAATTATTGAGAAATCAATCGAAATACAAATAATACGAGTAAGCATGCAATCATTAATTTTTTTTCATTTATTTTAAGTTGAACTCTATACCTAATATTTCAGTTCATTTTATGTTTAATCCATTAGATATCCTAGTAATGTGTGATATTTTTACTAAACCCAAGCAAATCTACAGCAAAAAACATTCAGTGATACAATAATGGAATAAAAAATATACCAAGGAAAATCCGAGGTTATCCGTCAGTCCGGCTTCCCCCGGGACCCGGATACAACCGGGTTGTCCGGTCCATCGAACATGTTTTTTTTTCCCTATATTTTATTTGTAGGTCGTATTTGGCTAAAGGTGCATATTCGTCTTTTTATGGGCAAGTTTGGAGTTTCTTCACCAAGTTTATAATCTTTTCTATCGCCGATCGTAAGGGGCGTTTTATAAAAATGTGTCAAAACACGGTTTGGTTGCCTGTAAGTTTAGGACTGTTAAAGTCACAGCCCATTACAGCTACCTAGCACCTGATCAGCACCGCCTTGCCTCGAGCAGACAGTATTCTTCATACGGATTTATATGATTATGCGCTCTCTACATCAATTCCGTAGAGTCAGCGGATCGCCTCGCTCGCGAGGTTGACACGCGCGGACTGCGAGTAGACCACTCGGTGATATCCTACTGCTCGCCGCCATAGTGACTACTAGGAAATTCGTGGACCTTGCGAGGTCCACTCGTTGTCAATGTGGCGCCCACCCGTGGACCAATTGTCGACGACGAGTGGACGCCGAAAGTCGAGACGGTGCTGGTCGGTTGCCGGGTGGCTCTAATGAGCTGCGACCTAAAAATCGCATTTTTAAGCAATACTAAAAATGTCATATCCTCTAAAGATGTGTAAATTTCATCTTAATCGGTTCCGACATTTTTGCATAATTTGTATAATTAAAAAGTTTGTGATTTAAAAAGTACCTATTTATTTGGGTTGTCGTCCATGTTAATCTGCTAAATAGTTTATTGCTTCACAGTTAAACAAGCTCCTTAAACATCGACAAAATCTGCAATATTTCAGGCCTTCGAAATAATTGAGGGGCTAAATCAGATAATTCAATTAAAGTCCAATTCAATCGAAATGAGCAGCCTAATCTGCCCGCTTCATTCGTACGAGAAACGGGTAGTCTCGAGAGAAATTAATCGCAACGATTTGAGGGGATATTCCCGAGTTTGATGACTTTTGTCGGTAAAATCGGTTTTGAAATCGACAAAAGATACATCTATGTGTGTATATTTGGTAGGTATTAAAAAAGAACTGTAAGCATTTTGACAAAAAAAAAGAATAGTAGCATCTAAAATGGAGTGAGTAGAGACGAAATTGAAGTTCAAACCTAGATGAAAGTTTATTTTTATTTGTGGCTCATTGAATTAAATATACAATAATTTGTTCTTTTTTAATTTCATAATTTAACGATAAATACATAATAGTAAGCTCACTTCGTAGTTGGGGTTAGAAAGGATAGCGATGGGGTGAGATGGAAAAATTGCTAGGGTTGACGCTTTCGGATCATGGTATTAGCTTGAATTGCCAAGAGAATATTTTATTTATGTAACAAAGTTATGTTTTATTTATGCTCCTCCACAAAACGATTAAATGCTGTCTGTAAGTTGTGATCTTTAATTTTATGACGTATAGTTTTTTTTTTTTTTTTCCATTAGGTAATTTAGTCTATATGGAATTAGCAAGGTTTGAAGGAATGAATCCCATCAAAATCATAAATGTGAAATGAATGACAGGGTTTCAAAGTTTGAACGAATTATGATTAAGTAATTACGTACCTATTTAAGTTGATTTTTTAATCCCTAAATTTGCACCATCTATCAAAATAACGTCCGTCTGTATTTGTATTTCCATGTAATCCTCTGAAAAATCAATCAAAGCACGAAAAAAGGATCGCAGAAATTAAATGTACGCTACATATTCCAAGCTTAACGCGAGCGCAGCCGCGGGAAAAAGCTAGTTTTAATGTAACATGTTTATTTGATTTTCAATTTCTTCAACTCCTCCGACACTCCAATATTTTTTTAATAATATTTACCATTTTATCAAATATTAAATCCTGACAGTAATAACTTACTATAACATTTTTGAACTAAAAGCCTTAAATCAGCCAATACTTTAACAAAATAAATCTTAAACATATATAACGTTTTGATAAGTTTTTACTCTCAGGAACTAATATCATTAAGTTGTTAGAAGAAGCTACTGTTCATTAAAGCAAAATATTTTGTTTTCAGATTTAAACTGCAGCATTAAGAGTTTCAAGTTGCAGGTGTTTTAAAATGGCATAATTCGGCAACTTAGAGTTACCAAAAGAAAAAAAAATGTCTAAAAATATAATCAAATTACTTTAAAAGTAACTAGCGACTGAAAAAAGGAATTCTGGATTCGCATCCCTACTCCCCCAGAAATCCCTACTCACCCCATTTTACGTTACTAAATTAACTTTTTAGTTGTGTTTTCAAAATATGATCCCTACTAAAATCGCGTTTTATAAAATTTCAATGATAATATTTCATAATCTCCTGTAAATTTTCTTAGGCACGTATAATGTCGGGCGCGTTGAGAATACCATCCCTAGTCCCTCAGATTAATTCTTAATCCGCCCCAAATTGTGCAGCGCCGACCAATTGTCGGCCAGTGCTTTTATTTCACCTTTGCAATTAAAAGCATGTTATAGGAGTAAGGTTTAATCAAACTTTGTGAATGCTGTAGATAGTGTAATTGTTTTTTTTTTTAGGATTTGGCATCTTATTTATCTTAACGTTTATTTATTTTTACCCGACTGCCCGAAGGAGGGTTATGTGTTCTCGAGCGTAAGTGATAAAGCGAGCTGATAAAGGACTCTTTGACATGACACTTTTTACACGATCTATCAGCACTTTTGGAAAGTCTAATATAGTCAAGAAGGATGAACAGCAAAAAACTTGACAGAAAGTTTTTTTTTTCTAAACATCAATAAAATTACTTACATTAATGATAATATCAAACTATGTTACTATTTTTGTAGTATGACACCTATGATTTTTATGACCAACTGGTACTTTTCTGATCTATGGATGCTTGAAACTAAAAACTCAGGTTTGACAACAGTCAAATCATAAACGCTTCTTTGCAGGTGCAAATGTATTAGAAATAATAATGCCTATTCAAAATCACATAGCATGAACTCTGGCGACGTGTCTGAAGAAATCCAACTCATCTTTTGTTCAACTGAACTAAATTAGATTAGCAAAATCAGGCAAACTCACCCAGAATTAGCCTTAATGAGTGTCTAAAAAAACGGTTGGCCATCACGCGAAGTGAGAGCAGAGATAAATCTACAGGGAATCGGAACGAGCGAGGGTTTTATTAGTGATTTAAGGGCTAATGAATTAAGCACCCTATTTTAGTACTGTTAAAACAAAGTTTTTTTTCAAATTCATATACGGAGTTGAATTTGAAGCGATCCCGCTACAGAAATCACGAAAGAGCGTTTTTGTCTGATTGTGAACACATGCCGTGATAGAAGTACCTACACGAAACAGGTAAGTACCTACACAAATAATAAGACACTTTCAAAATAAAATATATGCCTAGCCTCATGGTCAAAATACCACAAACGGGACTTATCGCGCTAACACACACGAGCAATATTTACCTCGATGTTTCGACCACATTACTGTGGCCGTGATCACGAGTAGACTGAACTGTGGGGTGTCAAGTCTGCCTAGCAGTGCGAGTCCTTCGAACTACCCGCACTTGATCACAAATAATACCGGCAACTGTGTCACGAATTACCCGCACTTGGTCATTTTTATTTGTCACCCCATCACACCGAGACACAACACCAACGTCCGATCGTCCCTCGCAGAACATTCATCCCGACGCACGTCGACACTAAGTCAAATTGCTTCTCCTACTTACGACCTTGCGAAACACGTAGTATCGGTGTTGCAGCCGCTTGTGGGGAAAACTTCGTCTTACGTTAAAGATTCTCGGCATTTTGTGGAAATTCTCAATTGTTTAGAAGGGAGTTAGGTACTTTTTGTATCGAGGGAGGACGTAACTACCTATCTACAGTTTGATGATGTTGCTATGCTATGGCTATGAGTAGTCGCGTGGCTTCAGTCATGGCCAATATATGGATGGAACATTTTGAGACGTTAATAGATCTGCAAGCGTGGAATGTTAGATTGTGGAAGCGGTATGTCGACGATGTTTTCTGCGTTATGATAGGTGAGAATCCTTAAGTGGAACAGTTTCTCGCTTGGCGCTTTTTAGTTTATACTCGTGTCTACTTACCGTCCCGTTCTTGGACAAAATACATAACCCTATGTTTTCAGCGTCAGATATTTCCTCGAACTGAAAAGGGCCCTTAGAGCAATGGAAAATGTTCCGTTTAATTCCATTTAAGGGGAATTAAAGTGCGTCTGAGTGGTAAATCTCGTTTTGTATCACAAATTGATTCTGTTATTTCGTTATTAATGACGTATTTCCATTGTATCTTATTGTTTGCTTAATATTTTCGATATAAGATGTTTTGAGCGCTTTTGTTTCAAGTAGCTATAATGAATCTTTACATATTATTATTGTAGTGAAGTAAATATTTATATATGGGAATATTTTTCCTGCGGGTAAAGTCTAGTAAACTACATTTTTATGCTTCGCACGTGCAAGCCATTGAATTTGGCTATTGAATTATCGAGATAAAAAGCAGCCTATCTATTATTCCAGAGGTCCAGCTACCTACATACTAAGTTTCATGGCTCTAAGCACAGCGGTTGTTATTTCTAGATTTTATCCCTAGGTATCCCGTGGGAATGTTGGGCCAAAAAGTGGCCTATGTGTTATTCTAGACGGTCAACTAGTACCTATATACCAAATTTCATGACGCTAAGCGCAGCGGTTATTATTTCAAGATTTTATCCCTATCCCGTGGGAATATCGGGTTAAAAAATAGCATATGTATTCAGAGGTCCAGCTACCTACATACCGAATTTCATGGCTCTAGTCCCAGTGGTTGTTATTTCGAGATTTCATCCCTAGGTATCCCGTGGGAATATCGGGTCAAAAAGTCGCCTATGAGTAATTCCAGACGTCCACCTACTTACATAACAAATTTAATGACTCCAAGCCCAGCCGTTGTTATTTCGAGATTTTATCCCTATCCCGTGGGAATATCGGGATAAAAAGAATCCTATGTTTTAATCCAGGGTATAAACTAACTTTTTGCCAAATTTCATCCAAATCCGTCGAGCCGTTTTAGCGTGAAGAAGTAACAAACATACTCACTCACTCACTTACATCCTCACTCACAAACTTTCACATTTATAATACGAGTATTAGTAGGATATGTTAAGAAGCCGTAGTGGCCTAGTCGTTTGATCTCTTCAATCCCCGGCCCGCACCTTTTTCGAAGTTCATGTGCGAAATACATTTGAAATTTATCACGAGCTTGACGGTGAAGGAATAACATCGTGAGGAAAACTTTGGATAACAACTTTGGAAGAAAATTTTTGGATAACAACACAGTCAACAAAACGTACAGCAAAAACAATCTTGTAGAAATAATGAAATTTTTAACAAAAGCTTATTAAAACACTTTCATTTTCATATACATAGAGCGAAGTCAAACTTTGCACCTAACGACTCTGGACAAAAAACAAAAGTTCAGTTTAACAGAGTATCTTTGGAAACATTAAATTCCTTTGTATTAAAACAATAACTACAATGGTTCAAGTTGCTTGTAGGTAGCGAGCAGGAAGTTTTGAACAAGCCTTTGTTTCGGAACCCCCTTGCGTTAAACACGGCGAGTTATGTGTATAACTTATAACAATAGCCACACACATTTAGCATTAGAACCAAGCCTACTTATAGCAAAAAGTACCTATCGAAAGGCTATTTTAACATTATAATAAATAAAAACCGGCCAAGTGCGAGTCGGACTCGCGCACTAAGGGTTCCGTACCATTATCTATACTTATGTCAGCGGCCGACCGTAAAATTCGCCAGATCACGAAATTCCTAAGTATATCGTGAAATGGCGCCATTTCATGATATGCCTAAAAGTTGGCCAGGTCTATCACGATGTGTCTAAAAATTAATAAGCGGCAGATCGATTAGAGCACTTATAGGTATAGGTATAGGTATTGGCGGGCTATTTTCCGCAACTCGACGTCTTAGTGCGCCTTTTTTGCGTGATTAGGCTGTGTGGCACTATTCATGCCAGCCTAGCTCCTGAAGGAAGCCTAGCAGACCCTTCACGTTGCCGGTGACTTCCTGCAGTGACCTCGGTGACCCGAGGTGTAGTGCCCTGTAGTTCGCCACACCAGAGCATTCCAGGAGGATGTGGGTGGCTGTTTCTTCTGCCTCCATGCATGCTCTGCACAGGGGGCTGTCTGTAACACCTAAATTATGTAAGTGCTTGTTTAGCAAGGCGTGTCCAGTAAGAGCACCGACCAGCAGTCGGAGTTGATCCCTCCTAAGTCCGCAAAGCTTGCGGGACAATCCGGGGTTGATCGTCGGGAGGGCTTCTCTGGTTTGCCTGCATGTGTCTAGGTTTGTCCAATATTGTTGGTGCATTACCTTGGTATTGTGTCGCAGTTTGCTACGCAGCCATCCAAAGGGCAGAGGTAGGATGGGTTCGGGTCCGAAGCTCTTCATTTCCGACCCCCCTCTAGCCAATCGGTCGGCCGCATCATTACCTCGCGATCCACTGTGTCCTTTTATCCATTGTAGTGTTATGGTGTTTGTCTCACTTACCAACGTCAGAGCTCGATGGCACTCGTAGATTAGCCCTGATGTCATTGTGTCGCTCTGCAGGGCTTGCAAGACCGATTTGCTGTCAGACAGTATACGGATAGGAAAATCCTGTACCTTTCTGGAGTCAATCGCTGCAGTTGCCATTATGATTCCCATACACTCCGCTTGGAGGACAGTATTATGGGCTCCTAGTGGCGTTGATATGTTGATATTCAGATCCTCTGAATGTGTTCCAGAGCCTGTACCAGTTGATGTCTTTGACCCGTCCGTGAAGATCCTTAGCTCTTTCAAGTTGAGTCCCTCACCCGGGTCTTCGTGCAGTTGTATCTTGTATTTTTTGTCAAATACGTACTGTTTGGGTATCCTGTCGGTGACCGCCTCAAAGAGTGGTTCCCTGTGTACCAGTTCATCAAGCAGTTTAGCGTGTTACGCTTTTCCATAGGTTTAGCTTTTTTAGCCTTACCGCCGTTGCCCCTGCCTCCTGCTGGATAAACAGGTGCAGCGGCGGCAGGCCGAGCAGAGCTTCCAGGGCCGCAGTCGGAGTAGTCCTCATGCAGCCCGTGGTTGCCATGCAAGCCAGCCTCTGGAGTCGTTGTAGCTTTGCTTCGACGGTGATTAGTTTGGTTCTTGGCCACCAAACCACTGCGCCATAGCTGATTATAGGTCTGATGACTGACTGGTATAGCCATAGAGTGATCTTGGGTGATAAACCCCATTGCTTACCTATCATTCTACGGCACTGCCAGAAAGCCACTGTGGCTTTGTCGATCTTGTTGTTGAGATGGCTACTCCAGTTCAGTTTGCTATCCAGTATTACTCCTAGATACTTTACCTCTGAGCTGAACTGTACTTCCGTATTGAACAATCTGGGGGGGTTAAAGTTGCCCAGCAGTCGTTTGTTAGTGAACATTACCTGTTCCGTCTTCTTCGGGTTGACAGTTAGTTCGTTTTCGATGCACCATCGTTCCACGATCCGTATTGCCTGCTGCGTGACGTCACATACAGTGCTGCTGACTCTACCGCTTATTAGTATAGCAATATCGTCAGCGTACCCGATCGTGTAGTAGTGGTGTTGGTTGAGTCTGGTTATGAGGTCATTTACTACCATATTCCACAGTAGTGGTGACAGCACCCCTCCTTGTGGACATCCTCTGGCTACCAGTGCATGTTGTGTCTCAGACGAGTTGAGTTTGACAATTCTTTTGCTAAGCATGTTACCTATCCATTCGACCATGACCGGATTCACTCTGTGTCTCGTCAGGGCCGACGTGATGCTGCTAAAGTTGGTCTTATCGAAGGCTCCTTCAATGTCGATGAAGGTGCCGAGGCACATTGATTTGTTTTCAATGGCCTCTTCTATTCTGCTGACCACTGCATGTAGAGCTGACTCTGTTGATTTACCTTGACTGTACGCATGCTGGTGTGAATGTAGGCGTATTGTAGCCAGGGCATGTTCTCTCAGATCCCGGTCACAGAGCCTCTCCATAGTCTTCAGCAGGAACGAGGTAAGACTGATGGGTCTGTGTGCTTTGGGGTCGGAGTAGTCACTTTTCCCTGGTTTCGGGATGAATATTACCTTTACCTCCCTCCACCGTTTTGGCATGTATCTATGAGCTAAACATGCCGTGAAAACGGTGGTGAGCCTTTGGATCAGTCTATGTCCTCCCCACTTTAAAAGTGCTGGGAAGATTTCATCCAGGCCTGGGGATTTAAAGGAGTTGAAGCTACTAATTGCCCATTTAACCTTTGATGGGCTTATTACCTCGAGTGCTTGTTGCCAGTGCTCCTCGGTTGTAACTGTCTCCTCCTCAGACCAGTGGACTGAGCGCATGATATGGCAGCCCGGAAAGTGTGTTTGTACCAGTACGCGCTCTGCTTCCTCTGGTGTACTGGTGAAGGTGTTATCTGGCTTTTTTAGGGAGCCCCTTACCTGACTGGTTTGGTTTGCTAGGACTTTTCTTACCCTGTTGGCCTGTACGCAGGTCTCTATGCTGCTGCAGAATTTGCGCCACGATTCGGTGCTTCTGTACGTTAGTCGTTTTTTGTATCTGGACTTGGCTTCCTTGTAATTGTCCCAGTCCAGATCCGCGCATGTGTTCATTGCTCTGTTTAGTAATTGTCTTACCTTTTTCCTGAGCCTTTCCAGTTCAGGTCCCCACCATTTCACCTTGTTGTTGGTGCTCTCTGGCGGGGTTGATAAAGGACATGCAGCATGGTAGGAGTCTGTGATACTATCAGTCAGTATACCTACCTGTTCTTCTATCTGTCCCGTCCCCATGAGTTTGTCTGGACACGACCGCTCCCTGAGCAGCTGATCCAGTCTATTGGCGTAAAGCGCGCGGTTGGTTTTTCGTGGGTTACGCTTTTGGGGTACAGGGACTGTAATTACCTGCATGTCGAAGCGGATCCATCTATGGTCAGAACATGACATCTCCTTGGACACGTGCCATTTAGAGATGGTTCTTGATGCCGCTTCTGTAGCTAGTGTTAGGTCGATGATCGTTCTGCTCCGTCTATTCACAAATGTGGGTTCCGATCCCACGTTCATGATGTTCAGATTCGTGGTCATCAGATATTCAACAAGAAGCTTACCTCTCTCGTTTGTGGTTTGCATCCCCCAGAGGACGTGGTGTGCGTTGGAGTCAGTGGCAATGATGAGCTGCAATCCGACCTCTTCGCAGTAGGTTACCAGCCGCGTCATGTCGTATGGAGGCGGTGTGTCAGCCTCTGGCATGTAGACTGAGGCGATGACCACCTCTGGCAGGCTGTGATCTTGCGCTCTGTGCACTTTAATGGCGCACAGGTCTCTAGAACAGAAACTCGTTAGAGCATGCGCATGTATGTTCTTGGAGATATAGATGCAGGCCCGTGGATGTTCCGGGCCCGTGTATGTGACTATCTTACCTCCTGCACTTCGGAGTCCGCATATGGTGCCATTCCTGACCCACGGCTCCTGGATCAAGGCAATGGCTGTTGGGTTGACCTCCAACCATTTCCGCATCTGAGCCGTTGCGGTTATGCTGTGGTGGAGGTTGGCTTGTAGGAGGTTACAGGTTGGGGGATCTGGGTTCGCCATCTGACGACAGCACCTCCATCTCCTCCCAATCCGAACCCCCTAGGGCCAGGTTGCCCAGGCCCGCAGCGCAAGAGCCTCCCTCCGAACCCATAAGCAGCTCCTCCTCGTCCTCTGCTTCATGGGTCGGTTCCAGGGGACTCGACTGCGGTTGTGGGGGAGGCTTAGGGTCGGCCGGGTGTTCCCTTGGCTTCTCTCCCTTAGCCTGCTTAGAGCCGGTGGCTACCTCCTCGTGGCCCGTGTCCGTTGGCAGGTGCTCGGTAAATTTACCTTTCGGACCCTGAAACTTCACGTACACCGACCCTAGCATGTAGCAGAGTCGGCGCCACCATTCAATCAGGGTCTGCACCACTTCCTCCGGAGCACTGAAGATGAGGAACGTGTCCTCCTCTTGTCGCTCCACTTTATGGAGGAGCCAGCTGTCTACCCTTGCCCACTTATTTTGGTAGCGCAGTGCGCGTCCAACCTTCCAGATGTCCGGCTGGACACCCGGCAGCAGGACGCCACAGCGAACCATCCGGACTAGGTCGCACTGACGCTTGACCATCAGTCCGGTTCCAGTGGATAAGGTAAGCCCTGTAATTGTTTTTGTGAGCCACTCAACTGTTGCGCGGTCCTCACACCACAATTTCAGGGCGCCGTTGGCAAGGATTGGTTTCCCCCTAAATTGGGGGTCCCCACTCCAGTCGGTGCCTGTTTCCTGCACTGCTTGTTCGAGCAACTGCTCTTGCAGGCGTTCTTGAATTTCTGCAGAGGCCTGCGCAGTAAGGGGCTCACCGGTCACGGCTATTACCGCAACCAGCAGCTCCGACCGCACCGCCTCCGCATACGAGGCTTCAGCTCCTTCATCAAGCTTTGGCTTCTTGGACCCGCCTCTTGGCGACTGTGTGTCGTCAAGTCGGTTCCTTTTAGCCGCAGCCTGAGCAGAAGCTTTAGCCCCGGCTTTGCTCTGCGCTTGCGTCTTGTTGCGTTGGTCCTGACCGGCTACCTGGTTGCCCTGGCTGCCTGCCGCTCCCTTC
Source organism: Choristoneura rosaceana (assembly GCA_037349165.1). Taxonomy (NCBI): domain Eukaryota; kingdom Metazoa; phylum Arthropoda; class Insecta; order Lepidoptera; family Tortricidae; genus Choristoneura; species Choristoneura rosaceana. Next base: position 12,051,635 of record JAZBNJ010000019.1, read on the forward strand.
GCGAACTTAACGTTCCCCTTTATCTTGGGGTTTTTCTTGGCAAGAGCTGTTGCCTCGCGCTTAGCAGCTTTCGCCGCTTTCGCCCGCTCCTTTTGACGCTGGCGCTGCTTCTTGCTCTTGCGCTTGGGCGCAGGATCGCTTCCAGCTTGGGAGGTTCCCGCACCCCTAGCGCTTCCCACCGCCTTGCCGGACTTGCCTTTGCCCCGGCGGTGGTCAACAAGAGTCCACGCCTCGTCAAACTGTTTAAGGTCGGCAGCTCCTCCCGCCGTCGACCCACTAGCCTCAGGTTGCCCTGTTGCTGTGGGGACGTTGGGTGTCGCTCCCGCCTTTGGCTTTGCACCTCCCTGAGGTGGCGCTGAGCCTGTGGGTTTGCTCGCAGTCGACGTGTTCGGCTTCGGTCCAGCTGGCTTCCCAACCTTCCCTTGGCTGATCACGGACTTACGTGGCTTGGTGTGTGGCGGTCCCACCTTAGCGGCACCGCCCCCTTGTGTGTGTGTTTTTGCGGTAGTCAAGGTCGATATCGCTGCCTTGGCTCCGCGTGTGAAGGAGGGCAGTTCCACGGCTGTGGCCCCGCTCTCCCGTTGTGTATGTTGTCGAATAGGTTCCGCTTGCGCAGACCCTGAGGACGTGTGAGTGGATGGACCCGCTTTCGCGCACTAGAGCACATTAGAGCACTTTTAGAGCAACCCATTTGTGGATATTCCTAGCTCTATACCGGGCACGTCATGATATGCCGAAAAAAAGGAAAATTTTGGTACGACGAGGGAAGCGTGGAGTTGATAGAATGAATTGTGACCACAACTTGCGAGCCGAGCGAGCAAAGCGAGCGTGCCGCGGCAGCGGCCAGCAAAGTACCAGGACCGGTATGGCGGTGTTTCATTTCATGATTAATTGGCCAGTATAGCAACAAAGTAAAGCAACAAAGTACAAAAGTGTATAGCTACTTTTAATGCTGACCGTACACTATCAATTTAAGGGCAAACAAATCAAATCAAACAAAATTTCACAATTGGGTTCCGTTTCTACAAAAAATGTGCGACGATATGTTAAATTGCCAGGTAGGTAAGTAAATAGGTATATGTTTTTCATGAACCAAGAGAAACGCGTCATTTACCTCGCCTCGTTTCGGTCAGCTGATAGGTAAATTCCTCGTAACACATCCTTGCACATAATATCTGTTTGAAACACAGCCTTGATCGTTTTTTTTTTGTTTTTTGGACGACAGACGGTTTTATAAAGTCATTAAAATTGTTAATGTGCAATATTATTTAGAAATATGCATACTTGACCTCTGTAGATTAGCATGTAGATTAACATGCATAATACAATACAGATTAGTACAGCTAAAGGTCTGATTCCATTTCATCATTGTCGTTTCGTCACATCCCGCGCATGTTCCCTACATAATTACGACGCCGCTGAGCGTTCCGTGCAGCGTGCATGTGTCCGGGCCTCTTCATTATCGCAACGAGGCGTGCCAACGCATAATGGGCTAAATGCATGCGACGAAGTGGGAAGCGACCGTTAGGTTTAGGCTTTCAGTAAACAGAGTGAGTTTTTAAAGGACGATTTTTGTCATTCAAAATATTTATTAGGAATCTCTTATTACGAATAACTACGTAAATATAGGTGTAATTGTATTTTAACGACCGGATAGTCCAGTGCTTCTTAGAGAATCTACCCTTGAGTGTAAATTATATTTAAGCATCTATTTCATCCGTTGCTTTTTACTCTTAACACTCTCACCGCCATCATGCAAAATAATTATCTACTTCAGCAGGCCCTGTGGGCGGCGCGCGCCCCACGTCAATTCTTTTATGTCAAGCTATAGCCAAATTCGTATAACTTTTGTTGCACGCCATGTGGTATGCCGGCGGGATACAACTATAACTTTAACAGCAAGCCGTGTGGTCCGCTGAGGACCTACAAATTCATGTATTTTTCTCACGTTTGGCTTGCCTGATAAGAAGTTGAAAACCTCTATACTAAGTACTATGAACCAAAATCTACCCATTAAAAAAAAATCGACGAAAATCGAACATCATTTACAGTGTCCCAAAGTTTCAAATAAAATGACATAACCTGCTCACACAACTTTTATTACTTTTACTATAATCAGCCATCAATCAACCTTTTACTATATAGTCGTTAATTGTAATCTAGATTAATTTAATTAAATAATTCATTGAATTGATGAAAGAAACATCATGAACCTGCACAAACCTGCGGAGCAATTCAGTGGTATATACTTTTTTGTTAAAAAAAAATGCACGGTCGGTGCCCTAACTCACTATAAGTAATATTATGTAGGTAGGTATACATTTTTTCATACTAGATAGTTGCATAGTAAGCCTTCTGATACTTTTGCTTAAAAATTTGATAGCGCCAAGTAGTAAATGTAAACATATCTTTGAACTTGAAACGAACACCATCTGATATACTTGTAACTACAAGTAACATAGTTGAAACAACAATGTGTGATCTAAATCTAGCCTTATTTTCCCATTGTTACCCAATTTGTTCGTGTCACTGGTATTTCTCTAGAGAACCACTGGTCATTAGTATTCGGCAAATTTACAGCGCTATCGGTGCACTCAAAACTAGACATTACTATAACGGGACAAAGATGTAATCGAGTTCGCGGTTAAGTTTGTCGTGCAATCATTCTGAGACAGGACCGAGAATAATTATTGAAGCTGGAATTGAGAGAATCGCGTTGTCCTTTTCCAATGCTAATTAGCAGTACGTGGTAATTTAATCAAGACAAGTCTAATTTAGTCAAGTCAAAGGTCACCCACATATTATTTCGGTCCAAGCAACCGCGTAGCTTCCAGTCTTATGAATCTATTGAGAAAATGTCAACAGCTGCGAACTATTTAAAAAAATAATATTAAATTCTACCTAAATGCATCCTTGCAATGACAATTAACTCAATAGGGAATACATATGAAAATAGTTTACATAACGATGTGACCAAAAATAGTATTATTCGTTCTTAAATCAACACAGTGCCAATGAATTTAATCGCAAATGCATGTATGCTGGGAACATGGCCACCATCAAGTCAGGGTTGACAAATTTCGAATGCATTAATTACTAGCTATTGCCTGCGAATTCGTCGACAAATAATTCGTTTAACGCGTGTCCTCGGGAACAACTCACTTTTTCGGGATAAAAAGTATCATATTATTTATTCTGGACTTACAATAATGATATACCTATATTTAAAATTGAATGGCACTTAGTACCTATAGTAGTTACGTGCGTTAAGGTAGAACCAATCATTTTCGCATTTGATAATTGTTATTTATGCAACTTTATTGTAAAAGGACGAGCTGTCGGTAGGCCTCCAACAAGATGGAGCGACGACCTGGCAAAGATCGCGGGATCGCGGTGGATGCGAAAAGCACAAGACCGGTCTGAGTGGAGAGCCTTGGGGGAGGCCTATGTCCAGCAGTGGACGTCTTTCGGCTGACATGATGATGATGATGATTGTAAAAGGGGTCCTTAAAACACGAGTGTGGTTTCATAATTGGGTCACATAAGTATTTTAAGGCCTAATTACGTACAATTTCGTACAATATTTTATCTACATCCATATATTAAATCCTCTATCATGTGTTCAGAAACCATTGAGAGTGACCTGCAGTAACGAGAAATAGTTAGGTATGTCTGCCCCACGAGCTGCGCCCGCTGCGAGCGCGACGAAGTGGTGATGTTTGTGCGCGGGGCGCGGCGCTCCCCGGTGCTATAATGATGTATGAATTCTCATTATGATAGAGATATCTGTATCGTAATGGTCATTACAATACAGCTGTGTTCATAATAGAATCCAATGTCGTAATGCTGGTCATTATCTATAGTTTTTGAACGCATAATGGAGGATTTACTATATGGATGTAGTTAAAAGATAATGATATTCATTGATCTCATCACTAACTTCTATCAGAAAGGTATCCTTCATGTTTTCGGTTGTATTATTTATTATTGCTTATTTGTTTAGTTTGTTTGTTGTTGTTAGTTAAATTGTAATAAAAGTGTCACTTTGTTAAAGGAGCACTATAATTTTGTTATTCATTTCTTGGCATTGCCTCGGAAGTAATGATCTGACCGGCGGCGCGCTAAGTGATTTTTTAATTCATAGTCTCTCCCTCTCTCTCTCTCTCTCTCTCCCGTCTACATACCATATATCCCACGGCTGGACAGAAAGAGCGCAGCTTGGGTCTTAATTCCCCCTAGTCATTATTGCAGACTAGCTTCTGACCGCGACTTCGTCTGCGTGGATTTCGATATTTACACAATACTCCATAGTACGTAATGAGATTTTCTCATACAAACTTAAATGTCCCACATTATCCGATTCCATGGGATTTTTCGAAAAACCCTTTTAAACTGCGGATAAATTAATTTCTATTAGGGATAATATTGTAATAATTTATGAGTGAGTAAATTTAAAGCTAACTATTAGTTAGCAGTATATTAAATAATTATGCAATTATGCTGTATTTGAGCTTAATAGAATCATTGTGAGATACAAATTTGGCTAAAAATCACTAAAAAAGCAGAAGAAATATTTTTTTTACAAAAAATGAAACCGACTTCAAAAACATTGAAAATAATTTTCTACGAGTTTGAAGTCGGTGCCTCAGCACGAGCCAGCAGGAATTATTGAATGGCCTTATATATAGTATATAGGTGAGGTAGACGACTCTAGTTCCTGCCGGTTCTTCCTGAAGCAGCGACTTCAAACTAGGAGACAATTATTTTCAAGGTTTTTGAAGTCAGTGAGATTTTTCGTTATTTTACTTTTATAAATAAAGTGCCAGCCCTGTGCAATGCAGTCTATTTATCGTACCGTACAGAAACATCGTAATGTTTAATCACTTCATTTGGCTGTGAAAGCGATATTAAATTTTCAGTACTCATTTTCACCATGACCGATGGCGTTTTATCGTTTTACGCTTGGACATTTAAACGAAGACAATAGGTCACAATTTTATGACTTGTTTGCTGTATGGAGCAATAAAATTGGATTACTTTAAGGTAGTATAACATAAAGAAGGCTTCCTTATCAAACCTACTAAGAATATTATACTTATTTGGTCCTTGAATCTGCAGTATCTTGAAGGTCATTGTCAAAGAAATTTGGAGCAAAGTGTTTTATAAATAGGTTAAAATATTTCTTATCGGAAAAGCCAGCTCCAAACGGTATCTTGTGAATACTATTAGGTATCTAAGTTATTAATAGGTACTATTTAACGCAACAAAACTTAGCATTATTAGTGCACTAGGCTTTGCTCGTATAATGAACAATTAGATTATGCGTTTACTAAATTAAATTTATCCCCTGTGTCACCATCCAATGATTTACCTGACAGATAAATGTGATGCCGTCTCTGTTTGTTTTGTTCAAATAGACGGAGATATCACATTTATCCGTCCAATAAAATTAATCAATGGGTGGTGAAACAGCCCCTTAGCATATTGTCATTGTCAACACAACTACGCATATCAAGTTTTGAATCAATAAAAAAAATTATAACCAAAAACTGAACCGACTACAACAAACCATGGAAATTATTTCCTACCAGTCAGAAGTCGGTGCCTCAGCACGAGCCAGCAGGATTGGACCTATAGTCGTTTACCTCACCTCCATACCTACTATTTATATTTCAATGACTCTTGCTGGCTTGTGCTGAGGCACTGACTTCAGACTGGTAGAAAATTATTTTCATGGTTTTTTGGAGTCGGTTAAATTTTTTATTATAATTTTTTTAACGCTTTTAAGTGTAAGTACTTCAAAGATCTAAGATACAATAGTTTAATGTCAACTGCTCATCACCTTTTACCATACCTTGCTTTTTTCGATGCAGAGACGTTCATTGTTGAAGAGTCCTGGTGCTTTACCACCCGTTCCATTTCACCATATGCATTACGATGAGCATAAATTGCTTAGCAAGCGTGTTGAAGTAATTGAAATTCAACCCGAGAAGTAATTGTTGTTGAGTAGTCGCTCCGTTGGTCAAATGTGGTCTTTAGCATTCCTAAAGCATTCCTGGACGAACTAAAAGAATAATTTCAAATCGGTTCATAAAATTAAATGACGGAGCTCTGAGATAACAAACATGAAAAAAAAAATACAGCCAATTTGGTAACCTCCTCCTTTTTTGAAGTTGGTTAAAAATGGTGGAAATCAAGTTGAAAGATTCCATTAAACTCATTGATACATAGTTACAAGTGAGGCCAATATAAGCACGTTAAAAAACCAGTCAAGTGCGAGTTAGCCTCGCGCATCGAGGGTTCCATACATGTGAATTGGTAAACATTCTTGTGAAAATCGTTGACGGCAGAGAGAAAATTGGGAATCTGTAAAAACCAGCCTAGTGTGAATCGGAGTCGCGTACCGAGAGTTTCTAACAAATTTTTAGGTATGTCAAGTATTCAACTCAGGGTTAAAGTCAAATTCAAAGTCAAAATATCTGTATTCAATTTAGGCTATAACAAGCATTTTTTATACATGTTGTTGTTTCAAAATATGCCGCATCTATAAAAATCCAAAGTTTGTAAAGCACTGCTTCTAATCATAAAAGCACGGAGGAGTCATGAAATACAGTTTAATTTGGACACCCTTACTTTTTAATTTATCTTCCATTATTAATTGTTTATACGCGGAAATAGAACGCATTATGATACACTTTATGTCTAAATTTCAGCTGTCTGCCAATTATGGCTCGTGAGATACAATCCTGTGACTGTCGATGCCTGTAACAGACTGACAGATGGACAGTGTAACAACAATAATAATGAAACTCTGATTTGACAGCATTCACGTATGAACGCTAAAAACACAGATATTAAAACTTAACATCAAGTGGAGAACCCAATGATTAACAATTTCTAAAGTAAACTAAAATGTGCTAAAAAAATTACTTGTCTCAACGATACCAACACTCTTGAGAGAGTCCATTTTATTTATAACTACCTTTTGCCCGCGGCTCCACTCGCGTGGTATTCGGTATCGCGTGCTGTTCCCTCGGGAACTGTGCATTTTTCCGGGATAAAAAGTAGCCCGCAGCCAAAAGTAGTCACTCTCGGACCCATAAACTATATTTATGCCGAAAATCACGTCGATCGATCGCTCCGTTACGGCGTGAAAGACGGACAAACACACAAATATACAAACACACTTTCGCATTTATAATATTAGTTAGTATGGTTGGATTGTGCGATAATATTATTGGCATCTGTCAAGTTTCGACGATAAGTATTTGTTTGTCAGTGCTGTTAGTTTACTGCAAAAAAATAATTGAATGTGTGCACTAAGTTATCAACAACCTTCAAGTTTTTATCAAAAGAATATCACGAGATAGGTATATTATTCAGTTAAAGTAAGTAAATCTAAGACTGGGAGTTAAAAATATGACAATACAAAGCCAAATGAGCATCGCATGTAGAGAAAATGTGCGTTATTACTTCGTTTTAAAAAAACGTTGAATGCAGTAGGTAATAAGTATACATAAAGTCTCAGGCGTTCTCCGCCACATTTTCTCTACGTGCGGAGATTCACAGTAAATCCTAAGTAATTAATGGTGGCATTACGTCAGTTATGTTCTAATTAAAGTACACGGTTTATACCAGCTCTTTTGTTTCTACGAGTTCTTTGAGAATGCCTTTATACTTTTATTTGTGATAGGAAAGGTGATAGGTATTATATTTTATTTAACTTGCGTTGTTTTTTTTATCTGATATTTTTTTCTATAAATATGTGTCTACACAAAACAAAATCAATGAATTACCATTCCTTATCTAAAATCTCTTTCGCTTCAGTCAGTCCCTCGCCTTGAATTTTTTTGAAAATTTCTATTTCTGTTTCGAGGATCTGAAGCGAATGATCTGCCTTTACCAGTTTCTGTCGAGCGTGTCTCTTATGGCCGTCTAAAATTGAAAGACGCTTTTTACTTATTTATCTCGTTATTATTATATCGTCGTTCATAATCTAGTTAGTGATCCACTGTGCAATCTTCTGCCCTCAGTGTTCTCAACTACAGTCAGGTTTTCTAGAATGTCATCGCCTATACCTATGCACTGTGTGTCTGAAACAAATATATGAAAGAATACGTTACTAATATATGGTGGACAAACGAGTTTTTACTCGGAGATGGGCCTGGGTCGATGCATTGGTACTTTTCACAGTCCAAGTTATTCTTAAAATTCTTATCCAGCACCCTTATCCAGCACCACATCTCAAACGTGGAAAGGTTTTGTCTCTCTCGGGCTACAATTATCCACGTTTGCACTCCATATAGGACGATAGAAAAAAGATAAAGCTTAAATAGACTCCAATTTTATCAATTAAACACAATACAACATTAATAGTTTTTGCTGTATTCAGTTTGTTCTTTTTGAGTAAAAACACAAACGAATTTATATTTTTATACGTAGGTACTGATTAAATTTAAGTGGGCCTTTAATTTTTTTGTAATCTTGCTACTTACGAAGTGGTAAAACTCACACCAATGGACATAAACTGCGCAAAACAATATTGTCTATTTTAATAGCTATTTAAGATAAATTTTCCATCTTATCTTTTTAATGTTTCTAGGAAAAAGGGAGAAACTCCGCCACTGCCTACTCTTCAAAGTTAAAAGTAGGCAAAAGTATTTAAATGAGCGACAGTAATTATGCAAAAAGTTTGTCTCTGGGGCGAGATAAAGAATACTATCTACGCACTGTCTTTTTCTCTTAACATTTTTGTAATTAAATAAATAATAGACTGTAATTTGAATTGCCACTTTCTTTCTTTAGCATGTGCCCCTAAAATAGTGTTTTCCTGTGTTAGGAAAATACCTATTCTCTAGACTATCATAACTACCAGTCTAGCGTATGTTAAATTTACAGGATGCACGAATATCAGTCCGTTGAAGATATACCTAAATATGTACAGTCACCAGCACCAATATCCGACATAACAAGCGTACATAAATTTTTTATGTGACTCTATTTCTAGGGCCCACGTCCTTCCTGTCAGATATTTTTGCACGCTCCGCTGTGGCAGATATTAATGCTGGTGACTGTACCACCGAAACAAGAAAAATAGAAAATTAACGAGATCTAGAAGATTCATTTTCCCTGTTCAAATTAATTAACTGTATTATTGCAGAAATAACACCATTGAGGAAGTACAGTATTTATATAACATTTATGAAACACAATAAAAAATGGACTCACGTTAGTTACCTACTAGAAAAGAGCTGTGAGAGGGCAAAGCAGCGACAATGGTTCTGAAAGAAAATCCAAACTATAATACCTTCTATTTTTCTTGCTATCGGGTCTTAGGTAAAAAAAAAACATCTAGAACGTGGACGTGAGTAGGACAGCCTGAAATCGACATCTTGGCACCGAGAAGCGAAAATTCAGTGATGTGTCCGTGTATCATCAAGGTAAAAAAGTCGAGAGGAACCATCATATGGACAGAGACGCACTGAATATCAATGTGAAGCTCGACCAGTCGCGACTGATGAAGTTTTTCCTGGTCCCGCCCAAATACAAAACCTCGAAACCTTCCATCTCGTGTAATCGCTTGTAGTACCTACTTACAATAGACGGCATCAACAACTAGCTGCGTTGTAGAAACTGTTCTAGCAAAGCTGTGGGTTTGAAAAAAGTTTAATAACTTAGCTACTTAAAATCGACTACGACCAGTATCATCTTTGAGAGAGCTCGAAAAGTTTTACGAACAATGATACACTTTCACACAAAAACCCGTTGTCGGTGCATCTGAATTCACTAGAGCTAAACTTACGCATCATTACACAGGCACCGATGACATCTCACAAATCAGCCTATACAAGATCAAGAGTGGCTCTCACACACTTTAAGAACAAGACGCCAGAACGTCCTCGAGTGGCGACCACGAACCGGAAAGCGAAGCGTTGTTGGCTGGAGTTACATTAGGTGGACTGGACGTCTCCCGACTGGTGATGATGGTAAAAATATCTGTTTTCGTTTTATTTATTCGTTTGCATTAAAATTGTTCAAAATACACGTAATTTTTGTCGTTTATTATGCAGATTAGAGACGATTATAGAAAAACTAACTAATCATACAATAATAATATGTATTTATTTTAATGAAAAAGATAAAACTAAAGGTCTGTCTCTAAATTATAATATTATACGAAATATAAAATAACCATAATGGAGTGTTGCTTTGTTCCTCGCGTGTCGTCCCAGTCAGTTACAATTTGTATTGACAAATGCAGAGTGACGGGTCCTTAGGAGAATCCAGTTAAATAAGATAAAATAACTTATGAAAATGGGTTTCGTATTTGTAAACATTCAATTACTTTTGTTTTATCTTCTGAAGAACGATTTATGTTGTCTTCGGTATTTTGCTTGCTTTCAAGTGATTTGTCTTATGTAGAGAGGTTATTCCCTAGCTTAATTATTGTTTTATTATTTAAAAGTATGATCATTATTGACTTTTAATATTCAGTTCAACTTAACTTTAGTCCTTTCATTTTGTTCAAATATTCAACAATTACAAAAGATACCTATTCGATGGTTGGGTAATTTTTTCTTATTAGGTACTTGTAGTACCACCAACTTGTTCCACCCGTGGTACTTGAAGGTTGACTAACACGCAATAATTAACAAATACAAAATTTAAACACAATTCAATTCAATTCTAACAACAATATCACAACATTTAAGGAAAAAACACAATACAATATTAAATACTAACCTAACACAATAAACACTAACCTAGTCAAATAATTCGCCCCTTGCCATTCCCGGCGCAAAGGTGCCCATAACGCTCGCGGCATTACCACGTTGGACAGCTATGGACAGCCTTTGCATCAGAAATGACTCGGAGCGAGGGTCCTTCCCTTTTTGCCTGAATTTAAATATAACTAAAACTAACTTAAATCTAATCCTAAAAATACAAATATATACAAATATCACCCAGGTCGGGGTTTCCTCCTTGTTCCTACCTATTCAATTATTAAAAAATTTCACTCTTAAAAGGTACCTATGTTTAAGTGTTGCCTGAAAGAGACCATTCCAAAGTCGCCTTTGGCTTACCTTGTAAGTTTCCTGAATGTATCTGTTTTCCATTGTCCTGCGACGGAGACATTATTACCTACTACTAAGTATATGATTGTTAGTGTATTTTTATAGAATCAAATGTACGTTTCTGTATTGCGTATCATGGATAGTCATTATATTATACTTATTAAATTAAAGACATGACCATGAATGTATAACAGCTGTTAAATATAACTTTAAAGTTGAATATTTTGCAAACAAATCACTGAATCGATGATTTTAAAAGACCAACGATACCCTACTACTACAAGATTGGAAGAGAAAAAAAAATCACCCCCACTTTACGTCTATAGGAGTTGGGAGGTACTCTAAAAAAATTTTTTTTTTAATTTTTTATTGTACCATTTTATCTGCATAGTTTACATTATATATTCGTGCAAATTTCCAGTCCAGCAAATTTGGTAGTCCCTGAGCAAAGCCGCGGACGGACAGACAGATAGACAAGGCGAAACTATAAGGGTTGCGTTTTCGCCATTTTATCTACGGAACCCTAAAAAAATCCATTATGCGGCGGCACAATACAACAACATGAAATAAATCAATCAAGTATGCAAATAATAAAATATCAGGTTAAAATGCGATGTCTCATTTTGTCGATGCCTCAATATTTTTGTTTGCGTGCTGGCTTACGCTTTTTTTATTTATATGTACAGTCAAGGAAACTGAATCACGTACCAGGGTGGAACTTTTGTTGAATCCGATACATTTGCCAAAGAAATCATAGCGAAATCGATTATGAAAAGGTTCCACTCCGGTACGTGATTCAGTTTCCTCGACTGTACAAGACAAGTACATTGAACCCACGCTTTAGCTTACTTGACCGATTATCTGGTAGTTGAATTGAGATTCCATCTTGAGCCCAACCTTTTTAGCATCTTTCATATATCTACATGAGTAACAAACTTCTGCATTTATACCTAATATAAAAAGCTGTTTCTTTTTTTTGTGAGTAGGTACTTATGCTGTAAGAAAAAAACGATGGATTCAAATTTTAAGGGTATTGGTGATATTATCAACAAATATCCTTTGATATTAAAACTTGACTGAAATGTACGGAACCCTCAGTGCGCGAATATTTAGTCATATATAAGGAAAGTAAGAAGAAAGAAAATACATTTATTTTTGCAGGTGGTAGGACCTTGTGCAAGGTCCACCCGGATTGCTACCACAATCTTGCTCGCTAATCCTCCCGTGAAGCAGCAGTGCTTGCACTGTTGTGTTTCAGCGTGGAGAATAAGACAGCCGGTGAAATTAATGGCCCTTGAAGTAAATATCACGGGACAATTCACACCAATTGACCTAGTCCCAAAGTAAGCTTAGCAAAGCTTGTGTTATGGGTACTAAGCAACGGATAAACATAATTATATAGATAGATACATACTTAAATACATATTAAACACCCAAGACCCGAGAACAAACATTCGTATTTTTCATACAAATATCTGCCCCGACACGGGAATCGAACCCGGGACCTCAAGCTTCGTAATCAGGGTCTCTAACCACTAGGCCATCTGGTCGTCGTATCCCATCTTAGGCCTCTAGGTTGGCAACGCATCCACAATACCCCTGGTGTTGCAGATATTTATGGGCGGTGGTGATCTCTTACCATCAGGAGACCCACTTGCTCGTTTGCCATTCAGTAGAATAAAAAAAATATTCGAGACATTGACTTACGTACGTACAAATTACAGAAACGACAAACAGACGAGGAAAACAATGTCACGAAACGGGCCCACTACAGCACAATGCCGGCTCGAGGGCCAGCGCTGGTCTTCCGGTGAGACCGTGAGGCCGTCATTACACGATGGGCAAAAGATAAAAAAGTAGGAGAAAAACGCACTTGTTAAATTACAGTGCGTACCAAAGACTCGTCGCCGCACCCGGCGCCACCGACATCCGTCATTATAAATCATTTTAATTAGAACCACTTGGATCGAGATCTGTTTCTGTTACTGTCGGCTTTCCTCTAAGTTATCTCGGCTGAGCCATGTTGACATGGCTTTGTGACTTCCTTTTAAATTCAGATTTTATACTTTGAATTAATTACTAACTTATAGTATATTCGTAATAAGCAATACATGTCGTTTGGTGTATAGCTGAGTTTAGATATATGGAAAGCTTTTATTTTGTGGCTAATCTTAACAATAAAAAAATATATTCTTTCTACCCAAGAGATGAAAAATAATAATTAAACTTGGTAACTATATAACTTATAATATAAGTTTGTACGCACTTGTTTCTTTCTTTTTGCTGGAAAGTATTTATTTTTTATTATTTACGATTAGCCATGGAGCGGAGATAATTGAGTTGCGTCATATTCATATTATTAAAATAAAAGCTTTCATATATTATTATCCAACCGCAGGTACACATAAAATGACGTATTTATTACGATTTATAGGTTCGCATAAAAAAAAAATACAGTTGGTCTATTTTTTTTGCACTTACAGAAAATCAACAAATATTTAAAATTATTTACTCCTCTATTCTGCTGCTCGCCATTAATGATACCATGATAGCATGACAATTTTTTTTCACGTGTTGGCATGGCTATCTAGATGCACATCGTGACCGAGCATATAATTACATATAATACAATAGGTACTGGAGGTTGAACGCCGAAATTTTAGTTAGGTTGATCTGCGATGTTTGAAAAACTTTAGACTATTTATTACTACGATTAAGCTTGCATTTGAAGAAAAAATAATTTAAAGTGACTTAAATTTGAAGTTTAATACGTAAAGTGTAATGGAAAGATTTCTCCTCCAACCTACTTAAATATTTATTTTACAAATACCAGAACACATTATATACCTACTTATCTTTATATTATATATGTGTGCATTACTCGACATCTAAAACGTTATTGCAGAGCGTTGCAGAATTCTTAACAAAGCTTGCACGAAGAAATCCAGAAATGACTCACAAAGAATATCTTTGAAAAGTTCAAACAGAACTAGTTCTTACTTTTCGCCACAGTAAAGTTAGGCCGCGACCACAGCGCCCCTTTATCCTGCAACCTGATCAGTTACTGCGCTGTTTGACTTTTTCTCATTAGGTCTGATTACCCGACTGCGAAGAAGGAGGGTTATTTACTTGTGTTCTTTGGTTGTTCATGTTTGTAAAACCATCGTGGAAACAATATTATGTTTGGTGATATGCAGTGAGCGTGAAACAAAGCGTCAAGTTTTTAGCAAGGCCAGGAATAAACCAGTTTGTCCTAATCAGAATATATAATAGTACGTCAGTACCATTATAATATACATACACACACACATACACATATACATTACTATATTAACTTAGGCCTCTAGGTTGGTAACGCATCTGCAATACCCCTGATGTTGCAGATGTTTATGGGCGGTGGTGATCTCTTACCACCAGGAGACCCACTTGCTCGTTTGCCTTCCAGTCGAATAAAAAAAAAAAATATTATATTCTGTGATCCTAATGGTAATGGTATTATAGATGATGGTGACTACTTTATTTGTCGCTTCTGGTATAAAAAAATGTCTTTGTACATTATTTATATTTTATTATGATAAAAATAGGCTTCAAAAATTTTATAAGGATGTCAGACCCAAAAAATACAAAATTCCATCTTATTTTTAAAATTAAATAAATACTTAACACAATTGCACGCCTATTTGATTCGATTAATCTACCTTCACATATGAAATAATTGTATCTAAGTTGGTATTTATTTTCTAAATTCCAGTCTTAAAACGTAGTCATCGACAGGTTTCATCATTATATCGAATTTTACTCTTAAAGGCTCCTTTAAATGAGCAGGGTCCATATCCTTGGGCGGTAGAATCTTATACGCGCGCACTAAATTTGCAATAACTGTTTTCATGGACATCATGGCGTAGTTATAACCTGAAAAAAAAAATTTAAGAACGTTCACATATATATACGCTACGCTACGAGCGACATTATAAATAGGTAGATCTGCATTACTGTTGATTTTTAGGGTTCCGTACCCAAAGGGTGCCAACGGGACCCTATTACTGAGACTCCGCTGTCTGTCTGTCTGTCTGTCTGTCTGTCTGTCTGTCTGTCTGTCCGTCCGTCTGTCACAGGGCTCTATCTCTTAAGCCGTAAAAGTTAGACACTTGAAATTTTCACAGATTATGTATTACTGTGGCCGCTATAACAACAAATACTAAAAATAAAATAAAGTTACAAATTAAAGGGGGTCGTCATACAAGAAACGTGTTTTTTTTTTAGCGTTTTTTGGTTGCTAGGCGTTATTATCCGTTGCTAAGGCGGCCGAGTAAGTATGCCGTTTGAATATTTACCTTTAGGTTTGTGATTTTAATGATGTTTTATAAAAGTTTCGATTATATAATTAGTGAATGTCTGGTTTAAGTATTCGTTTTTGTGCAAAATTAATGAAGCAATTTATAAACCACAAACCTCAATGAAGCCAAGTTTGATAAAGCGTTCGTCGAATCCACACTGTACTAACACTGTTTACATATTGTTTTTTTACACTAAAAAAAATCATACTAAGTATTTAACACTATTTACAAGGTTTATAATACGTTTTAAAATTTATCCACTCTAGTCGAGCTTCTTATTATTTAATTACACAACATACGAAGTCGCCGAATTTCCCGCGAATGTTTTTTTTAATTTTTTTTTTTCTAGCCGCGCGCTGCCTTGCGCGGGCAAAGATTTTAGAAGCAAACAGCCAGATCCAAAGACGTTGAGAATTCAAATTGTTTTTTATTCGAAATACTTGCACAAGTGCTTACATTTCGGCGATATTTTTAAATTATAAATCATAAATCATTTATTTGCATAAAAACATGGTACTTTTTTTGCGGTAAGAAAGAAAGAGAAGCTTTTCTTTAGCTTGCCCTGTTTGTTTATTTATTTATATATCGTTTTTTGTATCAGATCTTGGAAGCTAAATTTCATCCATTTACAATGGTCTGATTGACTTGAAATTTGGCATACTTATGTAAATTTGGAGACAATATAATAATCTGGTAGTGACATCTTGGTGGTCCTGCCAGGATCGCCTCTGCAGGAGGGAACTCCTCAATAGTTAATAGTACCGACTTGAAATTTGGTGCAAATATGTAGTTTAGATGACAATGCAAGTACAGTCAACAAAAAGTACATTCGGCAAAAAAAGCTTGCATTAAAAATGAAATTTTAACAAAAACTTATTACAAGCATTAATATTTATTTGCAGTGTGATGTAACTAGGTATGTTTGCTCGGGTGGAATCTTTCAACTCAAATTTGCAAGCAAATCAAATCAAATTTGCTTGTGCAAGGTCCGCCCGGATTGCTACCACCATCTTGCTCGCTAATCCTGCCGTGAAGCAGCAGTGCTTGCACTGTTGTGTTTCGGCGTGGAGAATAAGACAGCCGGTGAAATTACTGGCACTTGAGGTATTCCAACTTAGGCCTCTAGGTTGGCAACGCATCTGCAATACGCCTGGTGTTGCAGATGTTTATGGGCGGTGGTGATCTCTTACCACCAGGAGACCCACTTGCTCGTTTGCCTTCCAGTCGAATAAAAAAAAAAATTTGAAGTGGATATCTTCAACCGATTGAGCTGAAATTTTACACGCATGTATGTATAAATCTGATGCCAATGCAATATTGTTATGACATAGTAGAGTTGATCTGATGATAAATCTAGCGGGTGACCATAGGAACTCTGTGATAAACGACACGACCGCATCGAGTTTGGACTCGTTTGATTCGTCTTGACGAGTACGGTAACCAGGGACAAAAAGTACCGCCAGCAAAATTGTATTAGATTTTTTTAAGAAAAAAATATTACTGAACTATTTGTTTTTAAAACATTGTACGGAGGTGCGGAACCCTTCATGCGCGAGTCGCTCGCACTCGCACTTGACCGATTTTTAACACAATTGCTTTACACACCGGCACGCTTAGCGCAGTACAAAACAAAATGGTACCTACTAGGTACAAAAGGTAAACATAGTACTAGGTACAAAAGGTAAACATAGATGGCTAGCC
Source organism: Choristoneura rosaceana (assembly GCA_037349165.1). NCBI lineage: Eukaryota > Metazoa > Arthropoda > Insecta > Lepidoptera > Tortricidae > Choristoneura > Choristoneura rosaceana. The sequence continues at coordinate 12,068,748 of JAZBNJ010000019.1, forward strand.
TGCAGAAATGAATCAAGAACTATCTATAAAATGTGTCATTATTTAATATATAAAACAGACATCGTTTCTTACCAAGGCAATTCCTAGACGCATAACTAAATGGAATGAATTGAGCTGGATGCCTTAAGGGTCCTTCGAGGAACCGTTCAGGTCTGAAAACATCCGCGTCAGCACCCCAGTATTTGGGATTGCGATGGATACCCCAAATATTATTTAAGACAGACACGCCGTCTACCAAAGTTACTCCTGAAGCTAAAAAAAAAAAAAAAAATAGTTACATCCTGAAACTTAGGTACATGTAGTAAGTCGATACTTTAGAGACTGTAGAAACTTACGGAGAACAACGTCGTTGTGGACTTCCCTCACGGTGACAGGAACAGGTGGGTACATTCTTAAAGTTTCTTTCATAACCGCATCCAAATATTTAAGGTTAGGTAGATCCTGCACAGTTAATGGACGGTCGGAATCGCCGAAGACATCCCGCAGCCTGTGTTCAATAAATTAAAACATTACGTTGCTTATCGTCAGGTGAACCGCGTGCTCGTTTTCCCTTTTTATATATAAAAGCATTTTTGATCACCGAGATGTCATAAAACGAAAGTCTTTTAATTATTCACAGTTTTTTTTTTTTACAGAAACGAGCTATGGCCGTTAATTTAAGTAAAAAAATACATCATTCCACAAAAACATTCCAGGCACAAAAAAATTATATACATTTTAATAATAACAATAACTTAACATAATCGTCGTTGATAGTTCAAACCCGCGTATGAGCAGTTTGTAAATACCGCGTATTTACAAAAGTGGCAAGATTGAGATTTCGCGCCGACAGGTAGCGCGCACGGATTCGCTGCAGCTAGTGGTCACACGATCTAAGTTAGCCAATCAGAGACCGTCAAAATATTGGTGAAATAGTACCGCGTAATCGTTGGTCGCATGAAGTTGGTTGCAAATTCGTGTAAACCCAAATTTCATTTTTAAATTATAATCTACAAAATAATAATGGTATCTATACCAAATGTTAAGTGAAACCGGCTAATTAAAGTAATTAAAGCTTATTGTAATGATGTAATTTTTTGTTGAAATAAATAAATAAAATAAATACTGACCGGGCAAGTTAAACAAAAGCTTGTAAAAATATCTACCAGACTAAATATATTATTTTCTTCTGATCGTTAAGTAGTTTTGATATAATTTTTTAGGGTTCCGTAGTCAACTAGGAACCCCTATAGTTTTGCCATGTCTGTCCGTCTGTCTGTCTGTCCGTTCGCGGCTAAGCGCAGAGACTGTTAGTACTAGAAAGCTGTAATTTGGCATGAATATACATTATCAGTCACGCCGAAAAAGTGGTAACTAACCCTATAGTGTGGGGTATCGTTGAATAGTTCTTTTAAAATCATTGGGGGTTCGATTTAGTGATCTGTTTGCGAAATATTCAACTTTAAAGTGCAAATTTTCATTAAAAAAAATTCAGTATGGTAGTAAGTACATCAAATATATAAGAACGAAAAACAAAAAACAAGGCATTCGCCAAGGACTAAGCTCAGTTATGGTCATGACTCAACTATGTATATTATCGTATACATGATTAAATTGATTCGTATTGTATTAGATCTCTAAGCTAATAATAAACTTTTGGTAAAACTTAATCCTGGACCATAATCGCTTGGTAAGCTTATAAATACCTACTTAGGTTGGCTTTTCGCTTATTTCTTTCATTCAACACAGTCAAAATAATAAATTTCAACAGATTTGTTACTTTTAATAAATAAAAATATAAAATTTAATATAAAGCAAACTTACTCTTCGTATACTTTTTCTTGAACGTTAGGGAACCTAGACAGCAGTACGCTGGCGTACGATGCTCCGACGGCGGATGTGTCGGTGCCAGCGAGGATGATGACCAGTACTTCTTCACGTAACTCCAAGTCCGTGTACCCTCTTTCACCGCCCGACCCCATAATCATCATTTCCAGAAAAGTTTGTCTGCCATCTTAGAGAAGAAAAAAAAAACATAATATACATTTTCCTTATTGCTATGATTTGATTAACTAACGAATTTTATAGAATTTTGTGTCTTTTGTTTTGAGTTATCTCTAAATATTAGTTTACTGATTTGTTTCCTCACATAAGTAATGAATTTTAGAAAATTGTACAATATAAGTGTGGAATTTAGTTCAGGCAATTCTTAACTCGTGTCTGTTTTAAAAAAACTCACTGGTCCTTATTTAATATCACAGACACTCTTTTGGAATTACCTACTTTCTGCACTTATCACAATGGGGTGCGACGTCGGAGGCCTGTCTGATTGCTTGGGCGATGTTAACTTTTCTATCCGAGGCGTAAACCTCATGGGATAGGGATGGATAGGGGTCTGTCCCTCATTTCCTATGTAACGCCTGTCCTGGTGCATCATGGGCACTTATAGCTAACAAATTTATATGTATTTAAAAATAAAATAGACAGTGGCTTATATTTCACTGGAAAGGTGGAGTGATCAGTTGAGCTCGTGACTTTAATTATAGGAGATCTGATTCAGCGGGGCCTTTTGTGGGCTCGCAAACAAGGCAGTGCCTCGCCTTTCAGTGGATCCCTGTTGGGGGAGGGGGGGGGGGGGAGGCGAGCCTGAATTCAGTACCTGTCCTTATCAGGACGGGCGAAAGCAAGGGCCTCTTTGGGCGTATGGCTAATCCTTGCAGCATCCTGGCTGGGACTGCACCTTTTACGATGGGTGCTACTCTATCAAAACTCAAGGGGCACCAGCATTTTGTCTTCAATTACATAGACTTAGGTATGTACCGATACATTATAACTCACTTTGATTATACAACTGATTATTGTTGTTCTTTAATTCTTCGCGCTTAATTTGAATGAGCTGTAACAAAAATGAACGGTTGTAGAACCATTAAACAAACTCTATTTTTAATCCATATTGAAAACTATATATTTAAGTACCTTATCTACAAAATCGTACAGCACCCTTCTATTTTCTTTAAACACCTTGTATATCGGCAGGCTCTTGTAAATAACGTCAGGGTGCATCCAAATGGTGACGATTCGCCTTGCTATGAGATGTGAAAGCTTCTCAAATGCTTTCATGAAGCGGTGATCTGAGTTCTGCTGAGAATTCATTTGTACACCCAAAGCGGTTTCTGAAAGATAAATAAGTTCTAAATTGTCAGTTATTATGCTCTGATCAATTAATTAGAGCAGAGTATCCCTTCATCATTTCACTAGACACGTTTGTATATAACTATAACTATTAATGTCTTTATGTTTATTTTTTTAAGCCTGTACAACTTGCGTTGTAATAATGTCAATAAAAGGTAATTACCGCATACTGAATCAAAAGAATACGTGTTCATGTATTTCCATATGGAAAAGTCGCCTTCCCCTGCAACTGGTCTCAATAGTTCAGTCATTAAGGTACTCTGTTGCGCAAAAATTTCAACGAATTGATTAAGGTTTTTCATGCTGAATGTAGGAGCCAAGATCTTTCGACGAGGACGCCAAATGGGGACTAAAAAAGAAATAAAAATAAGAAGTAAAAAAATAAAAAATTAAATACAAACATTTACATAAACGCTCTTACTCGTAGAAGCAGAAAATAAAAACCTGCCAATTTGTTACTTTACTGACTGTTGTCAATTTATTACATTACTCGACGGGTTTAAATTATGTATTATTTAAACCCGTCGAGTGCCAGGCTTTAAAAAAATATATTATGTGGCCATAGCGCTCAAGAACTTTCTCGACTCAAATTTTGTTGGGATCTACTTCACACGCAATAGGGCGCTATGGTGTGCACACAGGGCGCTCGACGGATTCATCTACATCCATGTCAGCCGAAAGACGCCCACTGCTGGACATAGGCTTCCCCCAAGGATCTTCACTCAGACCAGTCTTGTGCTTTCCGCATCCAACGTGATCCCGCGATCTTAACCAGGTCATCGCTCCATCTTGTTGGAGGCCTAGCAACAGCTGGTTAATCCTTACTAACATTATTATTTAGTGCTGTGCCCTGTTAATAGAGCGGAACCATGCTTTCCGACGGCGTCCTTAAAGGCGACTAAGTGACCATGTGTCAGAGTGGACAGCAGCGCTCTCTATATCAGCTCCGGACTCCAAGCACTGCAATGTGGGAGGCAAGTTGAAACCACCTCACTATTTTCCCAAGGTAGTTGTCATTATAGGTTCACTCACTGATCCTCAACCGATAACGACTACCAGTGTCAAGATTATAGCGACGATATAATGTACATATGATAGTTTTTATTATCATGTTAAGTAAGCCCAGTTTTATAGTATCAAATCAACCTATTTTTTTTTCTCTTCCTAATGTATTTTTTCCTGTGTATCTAATGTGTAAATCTTTTCGTGTTCCGTATACTCGTATAAATAACTTTAATTTTTGGATATCTCGAGTCAAATTTTTATATAAATTTTGTATGGGTTTGGGAGATATAAAGTTTGTTTTTCGTCTTTTTTATAGCTTTTTTTATTTTATTTTTTTTTCAAGAGGGAGCATTGGGATAAAATTAACCTAAATGTTATTTCAGGCGTCTAGCTATTGATATATTAATTTTCATCCAAATCCGTTCAACCGTTGCAGCATGAAGGAGTAACACACACTCATACAACTTTCGCATTTACAATATTAGTAGGAAGTAGGATCACCTCTCATTAAGTCATGTCATGTCGAGTCATATAAAATGACAATGCAAGTAGAGACAGCAAAAACGCTGGTACCTAATAAATAGTCTATTACTGCAGAGGGCGGGAAAAGTCATTTCGTGGATGAGTATAGTTTTGAAGGACGAGGCGTAGTCGAGTCCTTCAATAGATACGAATCCACGAAATAACATTCCTGCCGAGGCCTGTATACAGCTTTTCTCCAAATATGCGAGGAAAGAAAACGAAAACATTATATTTTTGCGACACAATATATTTATATAACAATTTACCTACAATCTAAGCAAAATTAAAACTTTAATAGTAATAAAAATAAACCTTACTGATAAAAGATGCTGCGCTACGAGTTAAGAGTTTGTGGTGTGCCCTTTAGGATATTTTCATCACTACTTGTAGAACTCATTTTATTTTCGTAAAAATAATACGGCAGAAAATCTTTGACAAAATGAAATTCACGTTCCCGCCTCAATTTCGATATTAAAGATTTGGGTCCGAATCGTATATTTGGTTCTACATAAAATATAGTAATCAAAATAAGTTAAAAGAAAACTTATAGGATCAGTAAATATAAATATTATACATTTTTACTTTTAGTTAAAGCGGCAATTCCTAAACGCACAACATCAAAAAAACATAACTTTTTGTTGCAAAATATTTAGCAGTCCGAGAAGTTAATTAAGTTCAAATACACCTTATTATGATTTGGACACAATCATTTGGGCATTAGCTAAACGCAGAAAACATTTTTTTATTAATCTAGGTTTTTGTACGTGATTATTGAACAATTGGCTGGCTGTTTGGTGAATTTTCGGTCTTAGATGAAATTAAAAGTAAAAAACCTGCACAATAATAAACACTTCCCGGACATGTCCGGGAAGTAATTTCACTTTTTTAAAATTTATCATCGCATCAACGCATATAACGATGAACTTCCCGGTCGATATTTCCAACATTAATGAGAAAATTTCCGAACAAGTCGGAGAAAAATAAATTATTTAATAAAAAAAAAATACTAGAATTGATCCTATAAAATATATATTTCGTTAACTTAAAACAAAGTTCTCATTGCTTTTTGCTTCAAAAGTGACGGACTTCCATATAAACTTTCAGTCCCCTTTTCACTCCCTCAAGGATTCAAAGTCATAAAAACAACACCTGTAAAAAAACAACTTTCTAGGTCCGAAGGTGAAGGCTTTGATGAGTCAGTTAGTCAGACTTTCTCTTTAATAAACATGTAAATTGAATTACCTGCAGCAAATATACTCCCATTCCCCGTTAAAGTCCGACAGTACCTCATGGTAGTGTCGTCCTTGTCCATGCATGACTTGAGAACTACGTCAACGGTCTCGGGGTCAGTCATAACTGGAACATTGAAGATACACAAATACAACAATTCTACAACAAGCGTATTAAACGACGCCATTTTACTCAAGACGTTTTATACACTCTGGCTTTCACTTCGATTGCGGGGAAATTAAGCATCAATCAGTGGAATCAAACATTTTTTTTTTACACATAAACGTCAGGGACCGTGACTCAAAGGAGTCACGCTGTTTTGTCACCTAATTCATTAGTTTTAAATATTGTGTTTTTTATTAATTACTAGCTTATGCCCGCGACTTCATCTGCGCGGATCTAGGTTATTGCGCGGTGGCGAACTCTACCGGAATAAAAAGTGTCCTATGTTGATTCTTGGGGTTCAAACTTCATCAAAATCGGTTCAGTGGTTTCGACGTTAAAGCGTAACAGACAAATGACAGACAGTTACTTTCGCATTTATAATATTGGTAGGGATTATGTGTATGAGACTTTAAGGTTTATTATATTACTCGTATATTATTATATATTGGGATGGAGACCAAAAATTTGCACACCTTAACGCAGGTAGTTAAAATTGACTATTATTTTTCCATTGTGTCACAATGGAAAAAATGCTATAAGATGTGCAACTTTTCGGTCTTTAGCCATTAACTTATTAGTATTATCCAGTTTGCTTAATTTTTTTACTAGCTTTTATTTAGTTTCACCTATCCCGTTGTTTATTTGTCTGTCTGTTTATAATCAAATCTTGCAAGTTAAATTAGATCAACTTCCAGTAGTTAGATTAACTTAAAATTCTTAAAATTACGGAACTCTTCAACGGTTAATGGCAACGACTTGAAATTTGGTGCACAAATGCAGTTTGGGTGACAATATAAGTACACAGTCAATAAAAAGTAAAGTCAGCAAAAAAAAGCTTTTATTAAAAATGAAATTTTTACCAAAAACTTATTGTAAATATAAAATAGGTTTATCAAGAAAACTGATCAACATCTCTAAAAAATACCTAAATAAGTAACTATTTAAGTTAATAAATTACAACCGTAAAATAGTTTCTATGGGATCCCCATATTTTTGCTTTCGTTCTTTAATCTCTCTGTAAAGGTTAAACATAAAATTTTCAAAGTCGGAATAAGCGTTGTTAGTTAATATAGGTACATATTAACAAATAATAATATCCGGTTAAGCGTGAGTCGATCTTAGCAAAAAAAAGTTTTTTTTTTTGTTCATGTTTGTTGGCGCCCGCTCTGGTCTTATACTAAGATTTTATTCATGTGCTAGAACTTAAAAAGTCAGTTTAATGTCACCTAGTTTAAGCAAAAATAAAATGCCAGTAAAAATTAAATTAAATTAAGTCTAGTAGTCTAGAACTGTATGTTATTTAGTGTATTTTTAAGTCAGTTAAAAATCAGCGGTATTTGTCCCAACTGTTGAAGTTTAAGTTACTCAACAGAGTTTTAGACTAACTAGATTTGTTTTCCATTTTAGTCTTTTTTAAGGCAGTTTTTAGTTATTTTTTGACTTAGACCATTTTGAACTATCATATATACCATACATAAGTCTAATAGTTTTGACGAATCTAGAGGTAATTGATACCTTAAAATATGTTGAAAACCAGCATTTTAGGCTATGAGGAACAAATAAATAGACTTACAGACATACTTTCAAAAACGTAACCCTCCTTCGTATAAACAAAATTATTATAAACAAAACCTAATCATTTCGTTATATAGGTAATCAATGTATTCTCGAGGTTTGACCTCCGAAAAAGAGTTTGGAAAAATAATCTTCTGAACGAATAGCTACTTACCTATGAACAGCTTAGATCCCAGCCAAAATGAAGAAAGACCGCCATGATCGTTGGCTATACGAGCAAGTTTTAGCAATAGGTTCATCAAATCTACAAAGAAATAAAACACAATTTTATACCAAACAATGTATCGGTTATACACGAATAAATTGCAAAAATAAATACTAGTTGAATTTTTTTTTCAACAACTTACGGAACTTTAGTGCACCCACACCTAAAAACTAGTAGGGATTTGAAAATATTTCTTGTTCGTGTTCCTCCACGATCCTAAATCAGTATTTCGACCTAATTTAAATAAATAAAATAAAATAGAAAGGTTTTACCTTCATGATTTCCTCGTAGCAAATGTGCATGTCCTACAACTGGGAACTCTTGAATATTGCCTGCAGATATTTCCGTATAAATCTTTCGAATCCTTCTTCTTTGCCACCTCAAGTACACAATCCAGAATGCTACAGCTATAAATAATAATTGCCAAAACATTTTTACTGCACTATTTTTTTTCTTCGCAGCGACTGCCCTATACGAGTGTTTAAAGCATATTGGTATTGTGATGGAGTAGTAGAACAAATTATTTTGCTAAGGGAAAAATATGTAATTACACCCTGAAACGAGTTCTTTGTACAATGACGTCTTAACTCTAATGTAAGTAGTGTCGCACCTCTATTATGTTGTAATAACTTTACTGGTTTTAAACGTAAAAAAAAAGTTGCCACCTAGGCACCCTGTACTATACTTACTTTAAAAGTGGAAAAGCATGTCATCGCTTATCATTGATAACACAGGAGGTTACAAAATAATGGTTTATTTTATTTTTTCACTGCCACAAAAAGATGCTCAATTTCTATAAGCCAGCACCATAATCATATTTGTGGTCTAAAAATTAATAGGTCTCTTTCTTTTTTGCTTTTAGTTCTGATACGTACTGTGTGACACAGTAAGGTTTGCAAAAAGAATCCTAATTTGTCCCTTGAAAATGACGAATATTAAAAAAATATATATTTATTTGCTTTGCACGTCTGTGTTTGGGTCATAGGATTCACTATCCTACAAAATATTACCTGATTTGGTCCAGTAGATTCGGAGCGAATTGGCGAGTGATCTTATAAGAGTTAATTTTTTTTTGTGCGGAATCCTAAAAACGAAACATCTTAAAAGTTATCTATGTGTTTAAATGCTTTATTGCACAAAATCAAAGTAAAAAATAAAATTGAAAAACGTGAGAAATATGTATAGTCAAGTGTAAAAGTACCACAGACTCTATTCCGACGCAATAGATACTCATTTTTGCACCAAGGCGAACTTATCCCTGTAAGGGACCGCCACGACCGATCCATATCTGCGGATAGTTGTGTCCATCCACTGCCTTACTAGTAGTGAGCTGTAGTAGTAGTAGTTGTTGTTGTTGGTATTAGTGTTCGTAGTAGACGAAAGACACTCGAAGCGTCGGTAACTCTTGCCTCAAATAGTTTTTATAATGCGATGCCGGTTAATCATCCGGCAAAAAGTAATAAAAAACCGATTTAAATATTGTGTACGTTTGTAATTCACTCATTAAACGAAAATCTTACTTCAGAAAAAAATACCTGTTATTGTCTAAAGCATAAAGTCGTGCATATATATTTTTGTAACTTTGGCCGTGTCGATATCTTTGCACTTGACTGTACACTACTGTACTAATTATTATTACTTCTGTGACACTCCACAACACGTATCAACCCATAGCTATAGGTTCAAGGCTTATGTTTGACCTCACTTGGCGTAAATGCTCTCACCTTTGGCCTGACGTCCTCGCGAGATAACAAATGTCTATCTAACATTTGATTTCCTGCAACGTAAGGGAGTGTTAACAGTATTGTAGAATACCGTACAATTATATTTCCTCTTACATCTCAGGAAATGTCGTCCTTATATTCGTGATGGTAAAACGCAAAGTGCGCCTTTATAGCACTCATTGAATATTTTGTTCCAATTTCAAATTAGAGAAGAGAAGTGGAATTTCAAAGAACATTGCCTGGCCGATCATAGCCAACAAAGAGATTATGTTTTGTTTCACTGTTTTTTTTTTATGAATTTCTATATAAATAGCATACCTACTGCTAATTAAGAAAAACATACTTTTCTCAAACATGCTATGTAAGGTTTGTGTTGTGTTCCATAAAACAGGCTTCAAAATATAATGTTGCAGGCCTAGGCCTGAAAGCCAACAAGTCTTTTGGTTCAATGCAAAACGTCAAATATCCACGATAAATGCCATTATACAGGACTTGAAATTATTATTATTATTATTATTGTTAGCCCATTTTGTCCCACTGCTGAGCAAAGGCCTCCCCCCAATACTTTAAATTAGTAATCTGAATTTCTATGGTTAATTTATTAGTTACTGAATAAATTTACAGGGCTATTAATATTCTATATGTAAATATATAAATATTACCGATGCGTTTTACGTGAAATTTTACAACTTAATTTACATAAGTAATAAAGTATTAATGTAGCTGATTAAATGGACTGCAGTTTTGCATTAAACAGTTTCATTCTTCTTTTTTCGTAACCTTTCATGTTAGTTAAAATTCACCCGAGACGAGCCTCCAAACGAAGACTTTTAAAAAATTAAAACCCCAAATAATAAAATTATAACTTCCATTTAATTAATTTTAAAACACAATATATAAAAAAAATGTTGACCCCTAATTATTTGCATCTCTCAGCCGCCATGTTTTATTTTTTTAACGTTACCCATCTAAGGACACTTGGGTTCCTGGGACGATTCTAATGATACTTAAACGTCTAAATCGGTCCAGCGGTTTGAGAGATATGCGGTAATAAAGAATATTACATACTTACATACAAGATACGCGCGAAAAACATTAGGTGTAGGTACCTCTCCTTGTAGTCGGGTAATAACACATCAATCCATATTTCAGTCGTATAACAATGTCAAACTTTTTTTTTTTTAATCCCATCTTCTCTGTAGCTCCGATAGACAATATTAAAACTCTTTCATTAAATGACATAAGCGTCAGTGGGATGGCAACACACGAACTTCGAGTTTTGCACTTCGTAGTAGCCAGTCAGGTAGGTACTTAATATACAGGTCAGTGCTGAAAAAGCTTTACAGACTGCAATGCACGATAATGAATGGACTTCTTTTTCCCTGACATAGATTTCACATTTTCCCGTTCTGGCGGTTCACTTTTATATTTTATTATAGATTGGTTATCTCGTGTATATTGGTCCTTTTTGCCTCTTCTGCTAAACAATCTACTATTGTCACAACTGAGAGTTCACATAACACTTTGGGATTATGCAGAAAACCGAATTAAAAAGGATAATTTTTACATATAGCTACTTATTTTATTGAAATAAATTAATTTTCCACAATACATAAGGTCGTTAAACCCAGAAAACATCTCATTTCATCTTACTTAAAAAATTACTAATAAAAATATTTTAATAATACAGTCGATTAATTTAATCTACCTCCACGTAAGAAGTTAAATAATTTTATTTCATTAATTGGTATTTATTTTCTAGATTCCAGTCTTAAAATGTAGTCATCCACAGGTTTCATCATTATATCGAATTTTACTCTTAAAGGCTCCTTTAATTGAGCAGGGTCCATATCCTTGGGCGGTAGAATTTTATACGCGCGCACTAAATTTGCTATAACTGTTTTCATGGACATCATGGCGTAGTTATAACCTGAAAAACAAACCATTATTAGCACAATCACGGGTACTATGAGACTGTGTGGGTGCATGTACTAGTAAACTTATTTTTTAAAGCTTTTTTTAATAGGTTTCATGTCGCATGTGCCTCATGCCTGCGTGAGTCCTGGTACGCCAGTGATGTAAATAATGCAGTTATTCTTTCGATAAATAATAAAACGTAGGTATTACTTATTGTATATGCTATTTTTATTCTTGAACCACATTTAGATAACCAATGAACCATTACATTGGAGATATTACATTACTTCAATATTACTATGGGTACGTGTCAAAACAACGCTGAACATTGCTTCGGGACAGGGAGCCTTAGGGAGCCTGTATGTACATCATGTAAGTTGTCTTCAAATATTGCAAATATTTCATCAACTTAGATTGACTTGTGATAAATATTAAGTCATATAATATGAATATTCTATGTACCTGTTTTCTGTATTATTTACTATTTCTGGTGTACAATAAAGTGTAATTGTATTGTATTGAATCTTATCATCATCATCTTACATATAAAACAGAGGCACACGACAACATTCCAATATTATTTTCTATTGAGTTTCGATCACTCATGCTGGTTCGTTCTGAGTCACTAACTTCAAACAGATCATTAGAGAATTATTTTCGTGTTTTTTGGAATCCATTAAATTTTTTTATCGTTCTTTAGTACAACTTATCTATTTACAATAGGTTAATGTAAACTGCTTGTAATTCTTAACAAAATATTGACTTTCCGATTTAGAGACTTAATTTGTTTAGAAACTTTCGTGGTGTTTCACAAGGTCGTTTCTTACCAAGGCAATTCCTTGAAGCGTAACTAAATGGGATGAATTGAGCTGGATGCTTTAAAGGACCTTCGAGGAACCGCTCAGGTCTGAACACATCCGCGTCATCACCCCAGTATTTGGGATTGCGATGAATACCCCAAATATTATTAAAGATGGATACGCCGTCCACCAACGTTACTCCCGAAGCTGTAAAAAACAAATTTAATTTAGTTACAGCCCGAAACTTAGGTGTAGTACAAAAGTAGATACTTTTAGAGATTATGGAAACTTACGGAGAACAACATCGTTGTGGACCTCCCTCACGGTGACAGGAACAGGTGGGTACATTCTTAAAGTTTCTTTCATAACCGCATCCAAATATTTAAGGTTAGGTAGATCCTGCACGGTTAATGGACGGTCGGAATCGCCGAAAACATCTTGCAGCCTGTGTTTAATAAATTAAACATTACTTATATTTTATTAGTCCAGATATGAAATACTTAAGTAGATATTATGTTTTTTTACTAACAGTGTTTTTTTTACAAAAATGAGCGTAGTCTTTAAGTTTTAATAAAAAAATATCGTTACATAAATACATTAAATAAAAATGAAACATAATTTAAATGAAAAAATCAAACAACCTGACTGCCTTAAAAACTAAAATGTGAAAATGGTACATAATATACAGAATTACTCATATATATTTAGAATGGGCTTTTTATTAGCTATCATAAATGCCTGGTAAGCATGATCCATTTGCCTTTATTTTTGAATAATTTATTGAATCAGGCGTTACTTTGCGGAGTTCCATACCAACGAAACAAAATAACTACTTCGCTCCTCCACAGTTCTTCTTGCATAACACAATCAAAATATAAATTTCAATAGGCTTGAAATATAAAATTAATAGTAGATTGTACAAGAAGAGCACAAAACGAGCCATTTTACCCAAGACGTTCAGCCACCCGAGCTGGTACGGTGAGGGTGGATAGACACGTCGAGGGGAAAATGGGTTTAATGCTCGAGTTTTACACTCTGCTTTTCACTTCGATGGCGAGGAAACGAAATAGCAACAGTGGAAACAATTGCTCACTTACTATGTACATTTTATTTTTCATGCATTACAGTATAATATTTTTTAAATGTATTGATTATTTATGATTGATTTTTAATTTAATGTAAATTAAAAATTATGAAAAAAGGAATATATAAACTTCTTTGTTTGAGGCTGTTGACACCTGATTACCTTGGTCTTAGACGAAGATTGTATTTTATGCACTAGTGCATAAAAAGTCATTTTATGTCGCCTAGATCCAGCACAAACACCAACTTTACGAGCATGAGAAGTGAAAATGATATACTTATTAAACTTACTCCTCGTACACTTTAACTTGAACATCAGGGAATCTAGACAGCAGTACGCTGGCGTACGATGCTCCGACGGCGGATGTGTCGGTGCCAGCGAGGATGATGACCAGTACTTCTTCACGTAACTCCAAGTCCGTGTACCCTCTTTCACCGCCCGACCCCATAATCATCATTTCCAGAAAAGTCCGTCTGCCACCTTAAGAGAGCAAAAAAGCTCATTATTTATATACTTGACGTGATCTCATTGTCACACCAAAAATAATATGAAGTTTGTCATCGGCACAAAATACATTTACAATGCGCATCCAAGTACAGTGAGAATACTAGGATGTCTATACGACTTTCACCATCATTCCAGCTTATATACGTCCCACTGCTGGACACAGACCTTCTCTCAGAATGAGAGGATTCGGGCCGTAGTTCCCACACAGGCCCAGTGCGGATCGGGAACTTCACACACACCATTTAATTACTTCGCAGATTTTTGCAGACGACTATACGACGACTACGACTATACGAATTTATTGGTATAATAATATTAATAATTACTATTTTAAGTTATTAAAAAAAAACTACTTACTAACGTTTAAGAAAGATAAATAGTCAAAGTCCATAATATTCTGATCTTCAATTATTTTCACTGCCACCGACGCATATATGCGTTTTTGGAACTCCCCCCCCCAGAACCGCTGTCATAATTATTCGTACATTATGAACGCACATGTGCGTCGGTGGCACCTGTGGCCAGTCAAGTCAATCAGGTGAAAGTAATAAGTAATATCGTAACTCACTTTGATCATACAGCTGATTGTTGTTGTTTTTTAATTCTTCACGTTTGCTTTGAATAAGCTGTAACAAAAATGAACGATTTTAGAATTATTAAACTAACTCGTTTTTTAAATCATATTCATTCTTACTTTTTTTTCTTAGTTGTATCAAAATCGGTTCAGCCGTTTTTGAGATATCGGACTTTGAAGTGATAAAGTCGGGGGTTTTCCAACTTTTTGTTGGTTAGCTTAGGTTAATATGCCGATATTCCCACGGGATAGGGATAAAATCTTAAAATTTCAACTGCTGGGTTAAGAGTTTTGAAATTTTGGACAGTTGTTCCTAACACAGCGTCAAATGAAGACCATTGTTAAGAAATGGGAAATCTCAGGGGAATTCCCTAAAAAAAAAAAGTGCTACCGGCTATGACGTATGCTTGTGAGACATGGACGTTGACTGCTGGGATAATCCATGAGTTAAAAGTGACGCAGCGTAAAATGGAGCGAGTCATGCTCGGCATAACGCTACGCGATCGAGTCCGGAACGAGCTTATTAGAAAACGCACGAGAGTGGTCGATGTGGGACATAGAGTCGCGAAGCTAATAGGCTTGGGCCGGCCACGTGTGCCGACGACACGACGAACGGTAAGTAAACGCGTTTAAGAGTGGAGACCCCGGCTAGGCAAAAGAAAAATGTGGGCAGACCGCCTGCTCGATGGTCCGATGACATTGGGAGACAGCACGAACGGTCTGGAAGAGAGAGACAGATAGTCGATCTGGATGGAGAAAGGTTGGAGAGGCATATGCCCAACAGTGGGCGAAAACACGCTGAAGAAGAAGAGAGGAAGAAGAAGTAAACAATCAGTGCGCGACTGTACGTTAGGGAACACGAAACGCATGAACGGAGCGCGGGAGGTGGGGAGCAACTGGTCAAGCAATATCGGCGTCGACGCCCACCCACCCTTCACCCCTGTGCCTCCGCCAAGTAGACCGAAGAAATGACTACTGCGCATGCCCCTTCCACTTTTCCGAGGCATCTTAAACCGTCGCGTGGACTATAACCTCTAGTATTATAAGCGCGAAGGTTTGTATTAATGGATGGATGGACGTTTGTTACTCTTTCACGCAAAAACTACTGAGCGGATTTGCATGAAATTTGGCATACAGGTAATATATACTCTGAATTAACATATAGGCTACATTTTATCCCAAAATAATGTATAGTTCCCGTAGGATCAAACGAGTTTTAAACCACATACTAATTCTGTGCAAGCGAAGTCGCAGGCAAAAGCTAGTAATTATATACTTTGTTACAAAACATTATACCTTATCTATAAAATATAATTATTATACCTTATCTACAAAATCGTACAGCACCCTTCTATTTTCTTTAAACACCTTGTATATCGGCAGGCTCTTGTAAATAACGTCGGGGTGCATCCAAATGGTGACGATTCGCCTTGCTAAAAGATGTGAAAGCTTCTCAAATGCTTTCATGAAGCGGTGATCTGAGTTCTCCTGAGAATTTATTTTCACACCCAAAGCGCTTTCTGAAAGATAACAACAAGTATTTAATTGCGAGTTAAACTGCACCTGCGGTGACCAATTAATTAGAGCAAAATATAATTTATAAGCAATTTAGAATTTTCAAGGTTTTAAGTGCGATGAAAATTAAGTTGTGTGTAAGTGCTTTTTTACATATCTGGTAAAAACTCCATCCCTATCCAACTTTTTCAAACTTTTATACCTTTTTTATTTCGATAATTCGACAAAGAAATATTTTTCATTGATTCATTCCATAATGGACGCCTTAAAGCATGTTTTAGAAAACTTAAATTAACTAGATACCTAGCCACTTCACAGTCCGACGATACCATGGTATCCAAAACCAAAATGCTCCAAACCGTCCGTGGATATTAGTGTCGTAAAGTATGTCGTAAAATTATGGACACACAGCGCGTTTTTGTCCGTCGATAAAAAACCCCGGACGGTTTGAGGCATATTGGTCGCGCGCTCCGGACACTGTCAAGTGGCTAGTAATCTTAAACTCTTGCAAATGGAGAAATCAGACAGTATTGCAAAATATTTATCAGACATGTTGAAAAATGAGAGGATCCACGGTCAGCTACTAATTGTTTTTTAATACTCGAGAGAAAAAGTAATACTACGACCAAGTTTGTTACACGCAAGGTTAAACGATAACACTGCACTAGTATCAGTATACTAGCGGGAAGTAACGTAGCAAAAATGCGGCTGATTGCATTCCAGGTACCTAACTGTAATTACCTAACGTAGGAGAATAAAGGAAGTATCTATTGCGTTTAGTGTTTCCTGTTATCAGAGTACTACTTGTTATTAACATAGTCTTAGTTCATTTCTGCGTAGTCCATTCACAGAACTGTAAAAGAAGCTGTCGTTTATTATATAGGCGTCACAAGATGTTGACGTAGTGGCGTAAAATGACGTCAGAAAATCAACTTAATTTGCATTTACAACGTATTATGCGATTAAGCTTAAAACCATTAACAAGATAATAAAATATAAAAAGTTCTTAACAAACTCAACGAAAGAAAAAAGAAATCCTTTGGAGTCATATAATCAGGATCAACTTCGAACACAAGTTTTTTCGTTCTCCGAACGACACGAAAATGCTTATGCAAATGTTATCATTTTTTTATGGTATTTTATTGATGTATGAAATTTGAATAAATCTTAATATTTCAGTATCTAAGGTAATTAATTTAAATCTGTCGGCACTTTGATTTTGAATTTGTATGAACTTTTACCATATAATTTAAAACTTACACAACTTAATTTCATCGCACTAAACTAAATAAAACGTAATTACCGCAAACTGAATCAAAAGTATACGTGTTCATGTATTTCCATATGGAAAAGTCGCCTTCCCCTGCAAATGGTCTCAATAGTTTGGTCATTAAGGTGCTCTGTTCCGCGAAAATTTCCACAAATTGATTAAGGTTTTTCATGCTGAATGTTGGGGCTAAGATCTTCCGACGAGGACGCCATATAGGGACTGAAAAATAATTAAATAACAATCTTTATACTATACGACTCTCATTTTGGCTGCAAATATAACAGTGACTTGTAGAAATTTACCGTTATTAAGTAACGTTAAATTAGTAACGTTACCATAATGTTAATTCATCAAGTAATATTATAATTTAATATCGGTACAAGGTATTTTTACGATTTAACTATTACGTTACGTTACTTATAATGTGAATTTGGTAACGTTAACAAGCCCTGGTGTGGACTCAAGACAAGACATTTTTAAATAATAATACCTAGGTCCTAACTCGTATATAAATTATGTTGATTGTTTACCGGCCTTTTTAGTCATAATTTTACACTAAAAATAAAAAGTAAGTACGAGTACCATACTAATCATATTTAGTGGAAAAAGTAAATATTAGGTATCATAATGTTTTGTGATGACGAGTTTTCATTTAACCTTCAGTAAAATTTAATTACCTGCAGCAAATATGCTCCCGTTCCCCGTTAGGGTCCGACAGTACCTCATTGTGTGGTCGTCCTTGTCCATGCATGACTTGAGAACTACGTCAACGGTCTCGGGGTCAGTTACAACTGGAAAAATGAAAATTCATAAAAATGTTTTGTTTGCAAAAATGTATAACAAAAAGTAGGTTAATAAATGAAAGTTCAAAGAAACCAGTTGTACAAAACCAAACACATTACTATTCAATCAAAATTTCGTTAGATGTTTTGAGTACTTTTCAGGTAACGCGTTTTAAAATTTGCGTGATTTTATATAATTAACATAATCGTTTTTTTTTTCATATACATGTTTAAGGTTAATTAATGTAACAATAGCATAAGTGACGCGTTACCGCGGTTTAAGCTCTAATGAATTAGTTTATTTTGGTAAATTAATGTAAAAAATAGACTGTATGAACACTTACTTACCTATATACAATTTAGGTCCCAACCAAAATGAAGAAAGACCACCTTGGTCGCTGGCTATACGAGCGGCTTTTTTAAATAAATTCATCAAATCTAAAACAAAAAACAAATTACGTTCATAAAATAAATAGACACGAAACGCAGCGAGAAATTCAAAAATCGTAACAAAAGATATTATTTTTTCAGAAATTACGAGACCTTTTAAGTTAATAATGAATATTATAATGTATAATATTTAGTCTTTTTTTTCTTTATCTTCATCGATCAATCTTCTTAGCTTTTATGCTGTATTAGCAAATACTAGGTTAACTTGCACATTAAAAAGTTAGTAATAAAAACTTTAGGTAAGGACTTTCACTATGCAGCATTTTTTTAATCAAATTACATAGTTTGCTGAATTAAAACAAACATAAATAAAAATCTTAGTGAATTTAGTTATTTATTTTCTATTTAAAGTAAAAATATAATAAAATATAAGAAAAAAAATAAACCAAGACGACAACAGTTATCGACCCCAACCATTCGCCGCATTAAATATCTCTATGAACTGCTTGGTATTCAAGTGCCGCAAATATTCTGTTTTAACAAAATGTCGTGACTTTGTAAGCATGATTTTTTTCCTTGGAACAAAGATATAGGAGTTAAATATTTAACAACGCATGCAATTATTATTAAACTAAGTCGAAGATATTGCAATTTTAAAATGCAATTTTATTTACGGGATACTTGATTTTAAAATAATTAATTAATTTTTAAAACGAAACTAAACAAATCTGCCAAAACTAATAAACGCTGGTAGATTGAGTCAAAGTGAAGCACCTCGAAGTTATTGGTTTGTTTTGAATAAATACAAGCACATGAATTATGAGAACATTCTCAAATACTTATACTAAAGCTGAGCCGTAAAAGTATAATATTATAAATTGTGCTTAAAAGAGTTGATCTTTCATAAGCGATTCACAACCGGCATAGTAAAATAAAATAATAGAAATATTCCTGTACTTAATTATTACAGCCAGAAATTGCACAAGGAGAAGACTGATTTAAAAATCGACAGCTGAAGGAGCAGTCAGTACCTATTGTTTGCAATCAAGTTCACTTTTTAAATGAAGTAGGTACTTACTGTCTACTATAATATTATTATATAATAATAATTATTTTTTATTACATTATTTTTTATTATATTTTTTGTCAATTGTGTTTGTTTGCTTATTTTGTACAATAAAGAGTTGACATACATACATACATATTTTTAATATGTGAAATTCGTGGTAGCCTTGCAGTTTGACCTATGGCCTCACAGACAGAGCGTCGCGAATCCAAGCCCGGGCTCAGTTTCTTTTAACATATAGCTAGAAAACGAGCATGCGGGCCACCTGATGGTAAGCGATCACCACCACCCATGGACACCAACAGCATAATTAGGACTGGCGGGTGCATTGCCGGCCTAAAGGGGAGGGGGGAGGGGAGTAAAAGGGGGAGATAAGTTGGGCCCGAAGTGAAATTGGTTACGTATCTGAATATCGAATGTTAAAACACCGAATGTGTTAAAATATCGAATGGGTCATAATATCGAAAAGGTATTTCTGTTAAGACTGTATTTTTTTAGATTGTTATAAATATAACGTAACCTAACCTAAGAGGTTAATACGATGCCGTTTTAATTAATCCTGAAAAGTTTTAGGTTTCAGAAAATAAACCTTTCGATATTATGACCCATTCGAGACTTTTCGATTCAGTGATTTGTTTGCAACTTTAAAGTGCAAATTTTCATTAAAATCGAGCGTCTCCCCCCACCCCTCTAAAATCTAAACCGGTGGGTGGAAAAATTTGAAAATATTCAAGATGGTAGTAAGTATGACAAACTTACAAGGAAAACTATAAGGGTTAAGTTTTCTTGAGAATTGTAGTTTAAGAGTAACTAAGGTATAATATACTTAAACTTGGAATATTCCGTACAAAACACGAAATCATTTGAAAAATATTACTTAATTTTTTCGTAATGGCTACGGAACCCTATCTCGGGCGTGTCCGATACGCTCTTGGTCGGTTTTCTTTCGTAAGTGGCATTATTTACCTATCAAAACATATTCGCACAGAGAGATAAATAGACAGGTAGACAGGTGTAATAATAATATTATTTGTTCGTAGGCTCAAGGTGACATCTTGACACATCTGTCTACCTGTCTATTTATCTCTCTGTGCGAATATGTTTTGATAGGCAAATAATGCTACTAATAATAATATTTTTTATTCGTAGCGTTGAGCACAGCCAAGCGGCTGTGGCTCACCATTCCCGGAAATCGTTTTTTCTTGTTGGCAATTATTCTATTCCCACAATTTCCCATTGGCATTTTTCCCAATATTTTATATTTTGTGGGCATTATGTCACAAAATTGATTGTTTCTATTGCCATACTTTCTCAAGGCTGGCTAGATCGTTTTTCCAAAACTGTTATTTTAATCGACACAGAAACAGTGTCGACGGAGGTCCGCTCCCGCGGAGCTCCTACCTTTGTGTGGTTTTGGCCCTTCGGGCATATGCAAACTTAACCTTAACCTACCTATGTTCCTGTGTTAATTAGAATTTTGAAAAAAAACGTGATTGTAAAAAAAACTTCGGTAAAATAAGTAAAAAAGCATTTGGGAAAAAATGCGAATAGAAATTTTGCTTCTACGAAATAACGATTCTGATAAATGGATCGAACCAACCAAAATACTTCCTAGTTAAGAGAGTAATAAAAAGATAACAGGAAAATTAAACTTTTTAAAAATCATAATTGGGAAAAAAATACAAGAGGAATAGTATGGGAATGGAACCATTGCCACCAAGAAAAGGCGATTTTCGGAAATGATTGCAGATTTGACTGATTGAAGCCATGTAGGTACACTAGAGCACAAATACCTAATAATACCAAATAATAAAGTCAAATCACTTCGCCGATGCAAATAGATCAAGTACGTTAGAAGAGTGCTGAGAGGCATTATAATAATAATTGATTTTTGTGCTTTTTGAATATTTTTTTTTCCTTATTAAATACTAGGTAAAGAACTTGTGTACTAAATAGGTATTCTTCGTGGATATCTTGTACGACAGACGAGAGTAAGACCAAATATTTGTTAGATAAATTTTATCCTGAATAATAATCCTATCGACTAGTATAATGTTTAACAGCTAGTGTTTGTTTTTCTGATTTTAGTTGGTTCGAGTCCCGGGCGAGGCATGAGGCGAGTTTTAGTTATTTTTGCAGCTAGGTAGTTAAATATATACTACGTCGCGGGTGAGCAAAGTAATTGTTTGTTTCTTTTTTGTATTCATTTTACTACGTTTATTAATAAAAATCCTAACATTAAATAGTTTAGCTAAATGTATTGTCTGCTAGGCGCTATGAAGTTTACCGTGTGCGCTAGTAGGCATAATGATAGCTAATAAAAATAATCTTTTTCGCCGTCTGTCTATGTGTATGTACGCTTAGATTATTTAAACTACGTAACGGATTTTAATTCCATTTATACCACTAGTTTCATAAAAGGTTTTTATATTATGAAATACTAGCCGTTACCTACAACGGCGTCCGCGTAGAATTCGTTTACCCCTATCCCGCGCGATCTATGTAATTTTCCGGCGCAAAAATTATCCTTTTTTTCTTGCTCTATCACAAACTATCTGTATAGCAAATTTCACCTAAATCAATGTTCAATGGTTTAGACGTGATGAAGTAACAAACAAATCTTACAAACTTTCGCTCTACCCGCAACTCCGTCCGCGTAGAATTCGGTTATCGTTATTCTAACTATCCTATGTCCTTTCTTGGGACTCAAGCTATCTGTGTACCGAATTTCATCAAAATTGGTTCAGCGGTTTAGTCGTGACGAAGTAATAAACATACAAACCAAAAAAAACGGACTTACAAACTTTCGCATTTACAGTATTAGTGGGATATATTAGTTACGCGCCCCGGCTTTGTGTGATGTCGTTTTTAAAAGAGACGAAAAATATAAAGTGCCTATATGAGATATTTAAATTTGGCGGGGTTTCTCAATTTTTCTAATTTGTTTTTGTTTCCGGGTGAATCATTAGTTCTATAGTAAATATAAATTTACCAATCAAATTTCTTCATTCATAAAAACCATATTTTTGGCTTCATTTAGTGACTTCTTGTCCCATACATAGAACATTCAGTCGTATAAATATATCTTTTTTTACATGAATTGAATAAAAATTTTACTGAGTATTATTTTATAAAGTTTTTTTTCTCCCGATTAGTTTTTTTTTTCGTCAAAAAAGTTAGTTACCAGATAATTTCTCTCAATAAACTGAGCCATCTGTCGAAATTAAAGATTATAAAAAAACACCAATCTGCTACGGTGTTTTAGGTATGCAAAAAAACATGAAATTTGAAAAAGGATCGCAAAATTATATTTTTTTTTTTTTACCTTCATGACTTCCTCCTAGCAAATGAGCGTGTCCTATAACGGGTAATTCCTGAAGCTCGCCTGGAGATATTTCTTTATAAATCTTTTGAATCCTCCTTCTCTGCCACCTCAAGTATACAATCCAGAATGCAGCTGCAGTTAGTAATAACTGCCAAAACATTTTTGTATCACTAAGTTTTTTTTTCAGCACAAACAATCTGCGACCGTCTTATACGAGTGCCCGAATTGTATTAAATTCTGGCGGAGAAAAAAAATATATTTTTTCTGACCGAAGGCCAAATATCAAGATCATAAAACTAGTTCGTTGCACAATGACGTCTCAACTCTGATGTAGTATGTTATAAGCTTAAACGTCAAAGCTCGCTTACGTATTATCGATTCTCGTAATTACTAGATTCTAGTTTGTTTTTTTTATTCGACTAGATGGACGAGCAATTTACTCGACTGCCCGAAGCCTTTTCAAGCGTATTTATGTGCGAATATATTACATGTATGTGTTTTTAGTGTAATTAATTTAAGATATAATAGTTTATTATCAGCTGCTTGCTTGAAGATTGCTTTTTCCGATGCAGAGACGTTTCATTATTGAGGTGAGGAGTCCTCGTGCTTCACCACCCATTTTACCATATGCATTACGAGGATAATAAATTGCTTAGCAATTGCGTCAAAGTAATTAAAATTTAACCAGTGAAAGTCTTGTTATTGAGTAGTAACTCCGATAGTCATCTGTGGTCTTCATCATCAGTTTCTGTTCCACTTCACTAAATGACGGTTTTCAAGAGCAAATGCACGAGTTACTACTAAATATATCTTTTTTTTTTTTTGTTGGCCTGTTAAAGTGTCCCACTGCTGGGCAAAGGCCTCCCCTTCTTTCCGCCACTCGTCCCTATCGAGAGCATGCTCCTGCCACTCTATTTGATATGCTATTTCTCTAGACTGCCTGTTTTCGAAGGATGCTATCTGGCCCAAGTAAATGTACTCGTCGACATACTGCATGTCTTGCCCATTAACCGTGACCTTAAGTTTCACGCTATTAGTCACTAACTGTGTCTTTGCTCTATTCATTGTGAGTCCAACCTCGAGGCTCGCCGTGCTCAGAAATATATCTAATCCTTACAAAATTTAAAGATTTCCCTTGATTTCCTTAAGATCGAATCATTAGATCTGATTTGTTGCTGATGGGACCAAATTGAAGACATTTTTAGACGAACGCAAAAAAAAATTTCAAATCGGTTCATAAATGTAGGAGTTTTGAGGTAACAAACATAAAAAAATAAAACCAAATTGATAACCTCCTTATTTTTTGAAGTAGGTTAAAAAATAATCACAAAATGTCTTTCATCGCATGCGCTGCGGAAACTATAAATATATTAATATTGACAAAAAACTCCAGGATACCACATGCCCAACTATTGTAGTTAAGTATATCAATCACTACAACTGGTTTTTTACATTTTAGAAGTTCATAGATATGTCGACTAAAATCAGACCATTTTATTAAACCTTTTTTCAATCCTTTTCTAAATAAACCCTTTCATATTCAAGATTGTTTCAATGTGTAGATTAATTTTTGAATTATTTAAATCGGACGTTTCATTCAAATGATATTAATTTAAAAATATCAATCTATCCAAAAAATGCATTTACGTCGACGCGCCACGACTTCGAGCGGGTCGGGTGTAATTTTTGGAATATGGAGCTGAAAAATGAGCGTGAAGTGCCCTTATTTTACATCTTTTTAAGGTTCCGTACCCGAAGTGTAAAAACAGGACCCTATTACTGAGACTCCACTGTCCGTCTATCTGTCACCAGACTGGATCTCATGAACCGTGATTATCGTATCCCTATAACAATTATTACTAAAAACAGAATATAATAAATATTTAAGTGGGGCTCCCTACAACAAATCTGATTTTTTTTGCGGTTTTTTGCTCGATATTACTAACTACAACCGGTAGACGCTTGAAATATTTGCAGAACATTAAGTTATATTTTCACTATAAAAATAAATAATAAAAATAAAATAAAATAAATATTTAAGGGGACCACCCATACAACAAACGTGATTTTTATGTTTTTTTTTTTTGCTAACGTCTAATGTTGTATAGATAACGGTACAGAACCCCTCGTGCGCGAGTCCGATACGCACTTGGCCAGTTTTTTGAAAATTTTGCCAGCGCAAACGACAGGCTGCCGGCACGACTTTTTTAACCGAATGTCCAAAGGAGGGTCATTTTGAATATTGTACCCGTGCCGAGCCGGGGCGCGGCGCTAGTCTATATTAATTTTAAGACCCACCTGATGAAATACGTTATTAAGGTTACCGAGCATTAGCATGGTATTAGGCTCCTCGAATGAAATGATTACTATTACATCAACTAAACGATCAATTTGCAAGATTTCATGCAAACAAGTAAATATAAGAGGTAAAGTTAAAAAAAAGCTTGCAAAAATTATTAGGTACTAGAGAGTTAAGATATATAAGAATGGTTAGTGAGTATCAGACATGTTACATCATCATCAACCTATAGGCTCAGTTCAGTCCCGTATAGTAAGTTACAACTTAATTAAACTATAACAAAATAAATACAGCGTGTATTTTTAATATTACCTCAAACTGTAACCAGACGAAGATTTAAGTGATGTGAACCGATATCAAAACAAATTGTTAATTTTAAATAAACTAACAGAGCGTAATTAATTTTTGAAATATTTTCCAGCAGCAATGTAATGCGTACAAGAAGAGAGAAGCATTCTGTGACAGCTGTCACGTCAACAAGTGCGACGTTTTGAATAAAAACAAAGTAGTATCGCGTAACGATACATTTCGTGCTAATTAATTTTGTAAGGAAAATAATAAGTCTAAATTTTTTACTAAAACATAATAAAATGTGATTATTAGGGCCTTCACTAACTGCCCTTAAAGTTTGAGGTAGTATCAAAAATACACGCTGTATATGTACTGAGCGGCAAAAAATCCGGCCCTCGAATGTATGCAGTATTTTAACTTTGTATGGAGAGTAGGCCAAATTTTGTGCCGCTGTTTATATCATGTTACAACTGCAACTGCAGTAGAAAAGTCAGTTTGATTATTTTTTTCCAAACAAATTCAATAGTTAAGTCAATACTAATTTAACTGTTTTTTAGAAAAAAAAAACCGTAAAAAATCCTTTTGCTTGGTTTTTAGACAAATCATACAAAATAGTGACTAAGATCCAACGTTCACATGACCATGAATACATTTAAAGCTATTAACAAGCGAGTTATGGCAATAAAATAACCGGGTTCATAGATCGTTCATTATTGGTTGAAATTTCAATAACTTGATTTAAAGTGTGC
Source organism: Choristoneura rosaceana (assembly GCA_037349165.1). Lineage (NCBI taxonomy): Eukaryota > Metazoa > Arthropoda > Insecta > Lepidoptera > Tortricidae > Choristoneura > Choristoneura rosaceana. The sequence goes on from JAZBNJ010000019.1 coordinate 12,094,914, forward strand.
TCAACTAATAGGAACCCGGATAGATTTTAGGATTCCGTAACTTAAAAGTAAAATTAGAACCCTCAAAAGATAACTCGTGTGTTTGTCTATTCGTCAGTCACAGTCAATTTGCTCTGAATGTACCTACTGACTAATGACCAATCAAATTTAATTTTTCTACACGTGCTTTTCTGTGATTTAAACGCGGATGTGAAATACAACGCTTAATTTCATGTGTTTGTGTTAATTTTTTAATTCTGTTTAATTTAGTCAAAATAAAAAAAAAAAAAAAAAAAAAACGAGGCTTTTATATTAAATTATATTATACCGGATAACTCATCTCTTAAATCGAGTTTATTCGGAAAATTGTCGTCTCCCCTTTGCGAATATATTTTAACCCAACCCCACCGACCCAGTGGTATTAAAATTAACTTTGAGTGCGGCGTTACGAAAATTAGTTAAATCAAAAATTGTCGCTTCAAAAACTTTACAAAGTTGAAGGTGAATTACATGACAATTCTGAAGACATCAATTTCCCTGAAGACTAATTTCTGAGACTAATTTCCCGAATTTTTTCTTCCCCACTATATTTTTATCCATTCGTTTTTTTCCCCAATCCTTTTTTTGCTATGCGAATAATTCCCTTATGTTTTTACCAGTCTATTAAATTGCCAGTCATGTTTCGTCATAATAAAATAAATTACCCTTGTTCCCCGTACATAACCAAGTTACATATATTGGAGAAGAAAAAAATTCGGGAAATTAGTCTCTACAGTCGATAATCCGTCTGTGAAGAATTATGTTATCGCTATTAGAGTAGATTTAAGTAGGTATAATAGAAGCCTACTACGGCACAAAAGTTTATTGACACCTCAGAAATATTTAATCTCAATTTTTAACACGTTCACAGCCCCCGTACAAAATGTTTCGATTTCCTCGTAGGTGCGTCCAAGCAAGCAAGTTATTTCCATGACCCGTCCATGCTCCACGTATGAGTCACTCAGAAACGACCAGGGCTACTACGAAATTCGAAGTTCGTATCGTACTGTCCCGCCGACGCTTACATTATTTACGCTTACATTATTTATTATTTACCACGAAGCTCGAGGTCCCGGGTTCGAATCCCGGCCGGGGCAGATATTTGTATGAATAATACGAATGTTTGTTCTCGGGATCTTGGATGTTTAATATGTATTTAAGTATGTATTTATCTATATAAGTATGTTTATCCATTGCCTAGTGTCCATAGTACAAGATTTGCTTAGTTTGGGACTTGGTCTAGGACTTAGGTGGGACTGGTAAGTGTCCCATAATACTTATTTATTTATTTAATACGAGAGTGAGAGGGACGGTACGATATGAACGTCGATTTTCAAATTTCGTACGTAGTAACCCTTCTGGTACTTAATTATTCGGATTAGTACGAGTACAATATACGAGTATATCATATAATGCTGCTGTCTATTTTACTAAAAATATTAATAGATCTAGAGTATCTTATGCAGGTAGTAAGTGAGTCATATCTTCCACTATCAAAAAACATCTGATATTTTCATGGCTGGTACCTAATAAACATTTTTTTTGTTTGTGATTGAAATAAGTGAAGCTACATGATAACAATCGGATAATTGGCGTTAAGTGGTCTATTTAAAATAAGCTTTTTAGAAAGAAAGAAAGAAAGAAAGAAAAATGGTTTATTATGGCCCCAACAGTGCCACTACGAGTACCAAACACTTAATTTAACTTATTTAATTTAACAATAAAACAATAACAACAACAAATACATCGTAATAGTTGTGACACCAGAGTCAGGGAAAAAGGGTTGGAGACTTTTTTCGGTCAGCAATTTTGTTGCTACACAGTGGGTGCAAGAAAATAATTAATTGATTACGAATTTTAGTCATTTTATGTCATTGCAAAAAGTCAAAAGTGAGCCTTACCCAAAAATATGAAATGTTGTCAATTCGCATCATGATCGTCAAACAAAAGAATATAACAAAATAGAAAAAATATGAACAAAAATATAGTTATATACTGATTTCAATGCGAACATGGTTGGCTATAGTGACCCATGTGCGGGTCACGGACTCGTAAATTACTCTAAATTCTAAATAAATCTTAATATATAAAATTCTCGTGTCACAAATGCTTGTGACCAAAATCCTTCGAAACAACTAATTTGACCGATTTTTATGAATTTTTTGCCTACATTCGGTAGGTGTGAGAATAGGACGTTAACCTATTTATCATACTTCTACGCGGACGGACTCGGGAGCAATAGGTAGCTAAGTAAGTATAAAGATTTTCGCTAAGTCAACTTCACATGATTAACGTGGTACAAGGTTGAGTTATGAAGTTATGAAAAATGAATCATCGTGATAAATAGAATCTTGCAGGTATAATTACTATCGAAATCAGTTATTATTGTAAGGACGCACTCGCAAAAGCGGTATGAGTCAGCGCTTTCGAAGAAAAGAGTCCGATGAATCGATTCGATGTTGTGGACCGTTCTTTACTATCTGAGATTTGAGGGGTTCACATAGGAGTTTGGAAGGAATCAAGAGTGGAAAATTATATAGATACGTGCTTTTGCCCGCGGCTCCGCCCACGTGGTATTCGGTTATCGCGCGCGGATAAAAAGTAGCCTTTGTCACCTCTTGGGCCCATAAACTATCTCTATGCCAAAAATCACGTCGATCCGTCGCTCCGTTACGGCGTTAAGGATGACAAACACACAAATATACGAACACACTTTTGCATTTATAATATTAGTGTGGATAAACCTTTTCTACTTTGACCGCCCTAGATAATATAACTGTAGTTACATTAGTGTCAAAATTCAACAATTTCTGGGTTTGATCCACATAATTAGTGATTGTTATTAAATATCAGTGTGGTATTGTTGTGGTGTCATCTACCTAGTAACCAAAATGTGCGTAAAGACACTGAGTAAAGATAACTGCTATTGTAATAATTTCGTTGTGTTAGTGTCTTTTCTTTGACGTCTATACGTCATGTTAAGAGAACAAGATGAAATTATAAAGAATAGCTTTTTAAGAAATTCTGAATACAATAAAACGAGTTAAATGGTGTACAAAATAGCTTATAAATAATATAAGAAAACATTTTTAGTTAAACTTTATTAAAGTCAAGTGTCTCATTTTATTTCTGAAAATAATTTCCAAATCATGACAGTAAAACGTTGGTCAATAAACGCATCGTTTGTCTTAATTAATCTTGATATCCGAACGATCGAAGCGCTGTCATCAGTATTATCAGCCAGCGCAAAGTTGTTTGAATTTAAATAACGAAAAATATCAATATTATATATGGTTTAAAACTAAATCAAACATAAAATCAGAAAACACTTCGAATAAATAGCGCGAATTCTACCCGGTATATCAGTGACCTCATCGCAGTGACATGGCAAAGGTCACGTTTGATAGATCACAACAACGTCGATATTATTACATAAGAGTAAATATCATTAAAGAAGCAAGCCTAAGGCGTTATTTTTCTAACTGCACTCTGTTAATTTCAAGCTGGAATTATGCCATTTCTAAGAAACACTTCAAGCAAATCACGATCAGTTGTGCAATTTTTTTTTCATTGAAGACATTGAACATCTAAACGGTTAGTCATCAATCAGTTATAAACAACGGTTTGCAAAATGTCAAACAAAGAAAAAAGCTGTGTGAAAAAGACTCATTTGCGTTTTGTTATCAGAGAAATAATATTATTCTTCCGTCGAAAACTCGTGTACCTAACTATTGATCTCGTTTGGCTTGTTTTTGTCAAGATAGATAAACAGTTTTGTTGAAATTCTACATCCATGTCATTTATTTTGTTGTTAAACTTTACGACACTGTTTTTATCAACGTGGTGTTTTCCTCTTTGTGTATGTAAATTGTTTGGTCAAGGTGCATGCATCATAATAATATAATAAAAGTTGCTTAACTTCGCACAACAATAAAGTTAAATGATGTTTCTACGTTTTCAATCCCTAGGATTCCATCATTTTATAAAAATCCAGAATTATTAAAATTTTATTATATTTATCGAACCTGCTCACAAGCAATTATTATTGATCACAATTCGATAACAAGTATCAACAGCAAAACTGCCGTTACCATCTAGAATGATTTTTTATCAAAAATATATATGGACGAAGTTATTCTTCTTTCTGCTTTGGCTGCTCCAAACATCGTCAGAGTTATACTAACACTTTAGACTTTACCTGCGGCTTTGAATGCGACGTCGGAGATGGTGACTCAACCGGGTCACACCGTTTTGTCACCAAATTAGTTTCACATATTATTGATTATAAAAAAGAAAATAGAAAGTGTAATGTATAATTATTTTTAACGTCCAAACACTTACCGGATCGTTCCTGCATTGCTATAACTACGCTACACCGCCATCTAGTGTGGAGTAGAAGTGACGTTTAATTCATTGATCCGTCCACACAATATCTATTTGTTTATGGCAATTGTATCGGCTATGTTGGCGGACCTGTCATTTAGTTTGACATTCATGACAGGTTTGAGGCATTGTAACACCCGTTATACACAAATATTCATAAATTTGCGTAATCTGTGGTAAGTGTTGCCAGACGTATATTCGAGTTTTCTGATTGATGAGTGAAGTCGGGTTGTAACATTAGTATGTTATTAAATATTAGTTACAAAAATTAAAGTATTATTGTTTCCCTAGTCGTTATTGACCATTTATTAATCGTTTCAGGGTTCCAGCACGCATTGTTATGGCCAAATTTCCTCTTTTTATTATTTCCTAAGAATACAAATTGCTAGGGCGAAGTGATACCTTGATTTCCCTAATTTCCGGCATTTGTAAACTTGCAACTCTCTCATCGAATTGATGATAGAAAGGAATTTTATGCTATAAAAACCAAAGATCACGCCATTACGAGGCATTTTATTTCCGAATTTCGAGATTTCGAGACAATTACATTGTTCAGTGCCGGAATTCAAAATTCCCTTCACCCGTAAAAAGTTACTATCCACGCCTCATAGTACCATATTTTTAACAAAATCAGTGTCGATCGGCACATAAAACCTGCATCCGTAAATTGCGTCCGGCGACTGTGGCAAATGCGAGCACCCTTTTGTCCGGCACCAGGAGTTGACAATCGTCAAATTGGAACACCTGGCAGGACGTTTTTCCTCTAAAAAGAGGTGTATGGTACGGGTTAAGACTAACCGCGTCGCCCGTTCGTGTCTGCTAACCTGAGCAACGCTGCGGGAACGAGCCAGCGAAAGCTAAGCCGACTTTAATAACTTTAGGAATTTAAACAGATACCATAAAACGTGATCAGCCAAACCACAACACCAACTACCCACCTTTGGGTAAAAATTATTGTACCCATTAATTAAGTTGCCCTACTGCTAAGGTACGATAAGTGAGTCTGTGGTTGAAAACGGAATTCAATAAATTACGTTACTAATTAATTTCGGATTTTCCTTGGGGTTTACCCCGTATCCTAGTAGGGTGGCCAAAAATATTATCATTACAAAAGAAAATACATTTGTTTTATTTATTTATGTTAGTCTGTAAGTTATACTCTTGTTTTATGGGTGAAGTTGCCCGAAATAAATGGATTTTATTATTTGCATGCATAATACATTCCAGCAGTTGAATTGAAATTCCGGGATTTTACTAAATTCCCATGGGAATCCCCAAAGAAACACATACACATACTCAGGACGAGTTATAATCCATCGATTCTTCTTAGAATCTCTAAAAAATATCCTTTTCACGACACTACTCGAAAATGTGGACATAGATAACCATAATCTAGTACCCAAAGCTGCCTATATTTACATTTAACAGTTGACTTATTTATGGTTCGAAAAACACGACAACAATGTAACACATTACGAAAACAGGTCGTAGCAATACAATGTATTTCATAATACAATACGACTTTGAAGAATATAATTTCTGAATTTCAATCCCGGCGTACTAAAACGACAATTGGACAAAGAAAAAGTAATCGTCTGCTACATGTGAAATTAAATTGACCAATGAGATAATGCGTCATTCACGACTTTTATGAGTTTTTTTTTTCTTAAACGCATAATAATGCACAAAATGCTTTGTCACAATAGAAAAGCAAATCGGCAGGACGGGTGAGACTATTTACCGGCTCGAATAATACCAACCCGATTGTTCGTGTACAAGCCCATACAAACTCGTGTCAAACTGACATGAGTTTCTATGAGCGTGTACAAGAAAAATCGGATTCGATTTGTGGCATTCGAACATGGAGGATGTAGACAATATCTAATTTTGCTATTTCTGTTTCTTTGGCTAGTTGAAGTATAATTTTGATAGTGTTTTATGCGGCGATTAACCTTAACAGTGAACAGTGATCACAAAATTCAATATTGCTCTCGTGTCTGACATTTTTTAATGCGCAAGTTGTTTCCACGTGGTTTCTGGAATTTTACTATCAAGTAACAAAAACTACAATCACCGTACAACGTTGCCTCTCGAAAGATAATTCTTTTGACACTGGCGAAATTGTTCTATTAATTAGGACAGAAGCCATATTTTAAAAGAGAAGAAGAAGAAGAAGAAGAAGAAGAAGAAAAATCGGGTCAGTATTTCCGTGTCGGTATTATACGGGCTGGTAAAGAGTGTTACACGGTGGGAGCAACGCAGTCATTGGATTCTTATTGTTTTTTTTATCATAAATATTTTATATTTCCTTGCAGTGATCGTGAAAAGCACAATGTTTAGTCTCGGCCAAAAGTGCAATAGATAAATTCGTGTCATCGATGGCCTCCCTTCCGGGTCGGCCTTCAAACTAACTCGTTCATCTAAATTGCTTACTTTCAAGCCTCTACTACGTACAATGAAATATTTATGAAAAATACATTATTCAAATTATTTACTTTAAAAACTTGCACGTCATTTTCAACAAAAAATAAATGAAATTCTGAAGTTATAAGCCATTTAAGATGTCATAATACGCTTTGTAATGTTTATGCGTCATCAGTTTCAAGTTTTAACACGTAAGGTCGCAAGATTTTATCTACGCGAATCATCGACCTATGCTTGTTTCTTACATCTAAACGGCGCACAAAATTGGTCCACGGCGCGGCTTTGTGAACCTTGTCGGGTGGCAGGCAAGGGTCACTAACTGCAAAAAAAAAGATTAGTGGAATATTAACCTTACGATGCTACGCATAAGTTTGATTATCCTTTTTGACTTTAAGTGATAACTAGTTGGTGACTTTTGTTTGTCGTCCGACGGTTTCACTTAGTTTGTTGATGTCCGTGACAGGGGTTCTCTGTCAAAGTATTATTGTTGATCGAAGATTATTCGTGATTGATGCGCCGTGCGTTTTGTTCCAAACAGCCAGTCTAGTGCCGTAAGGTACACATATGTCAATGACGTGAATCTACTTGTGCATTCTGTACATGGTTAGTTACAAAACAATTCTTAGTCAACACCATAGCGACAATGTAGATAACTAGGTATATTGCATTTACTGCATTTAGCTTGACCACTATTGCAAAATTAGCATCTCTCGTATACTATGAAATAGACCATTGGCCGATTTTGGCGATCTTTACAATACCTACCGTCCTTTCTTTTCTTCATTTCTTTATAATTTTTGTGTTCTGCTACTGTTTGTATATATTCTGTATGCCTGTACTAATTCTGCATGTATCTCTTCATAATATGTCTTTTCTTATTTAGTACTCAAAGAGCTGAGTCTTTAAAAGTCACAAGTATTTCAATTTTTTTTATATTTGTACCATATTTTTGCAATTTATCATATAATCAAAATATTTCTGACAACCTTTGTTTTTATTTTCAATTTAATATTTTTTTAAAACGCGCGTCAAGTTATAAGTCGTCTTAAATCATTTAGGCGTTATAAAGGGACAGATGGATATACATACATACATAATTCTCCTTTTGCTCTTCCGAAGTCGGCTAAAAAAATTGTACCTATTAATTTATATGTAAAAGTATTTATATTTACGATACATCCTAGAGACAATCTTTATTTCTTTATTTAACAATTGAAATAAAATATAAAGAAAGAAATTTAGTGGTTCCGATATTTTTTTCATTTCTATTTCCATTTTTAAAGAAAGAAAGAAAGAAAATATTTAATTGCCAATAGTACAATACAGCACAGATTATAAAAAAGACTATAAAAAGAAATATATAACTTGTAAATAGTCTGTCCTGCGGCAAAAGGAGCAAACTCAGCTAATGCTGCACTTACCCTAAAGCTGCCAGCGCTAGTTTTCAGTCTGCCTCCGTTGACACATGCTGGAATAGTGTCTATAGCGGGTTAGATGGCAGACAAAAGACGGAAACAATAATATCAGTATAACATTATTACTAGATAAAATCAAAATAATTACCTATAGTAATACTTTAAACTAAGTATAAGTGAAAATCTTCTTCTCTTCTCAGTCGTTCACTCTTGACAGAGTGGTCGTGGTCACAATAAAAATGCAAAATCCTCAGCAATCAACAAATTACAGCTTAAGAAGTAGGTACCCATTCATCCTTGAGCACAACACGTTTTGCTATTTTGGTTACGGAACCCTAAAAAAGAGAGATATAAATAGAGATTTATGAATAAAGAATTATCTTTGAACATCTAAAGTAAATAAGTTAACAATATTATTTGAGTTCGGTGCTTGTGTTTATTTATAACTCGTATTAACTCATGTAAATATTCTTTTAAACTAAGACTGGTATCGAACTCAACTATATAGTTAGCATATATACCTTAGAGTTTTAAAAGATACAACTATTATTTGGTAATTATTTGATTAATTATTAAAAACATATTTTTCAAATCGGTTTAATTTCTTTAAATACCTTTTCATTTCTTTAGTTTTAATTTCAGGTGTAATTTAAACTTTTTTGTTTTTGTTTGAGTATCCTTAGATAATTATCTACTTTTCTTTTACGTGTATAACATAATATGTTTCAGAATCGCGCTGCTAAGCTAACAAAGAATTTTTGTATCTTACATTTTCTACGGACAAACATGTACAGTTTTTTTTTTTATTTGGCACTCATGTGTGTTACGAAGATAAAGACTGAAATATACAAAATACGGTCATCGTCGTATCCGCGCCATTGTCGCATCCTTTTTTTTAATTAAAAAAAGAGCTCACCGCGATCATCTGCTTGGCCTATTAAAATCTAAGTGGTATTCGCTGCCGCCATACACGGTGGTAAAACCCAACCTATTCCGCAGTTTTCGCGAAACCAAACCGGCATATCTGATACGCGATAATTATTGCTTTTTCGGCGAAACTCGGTTCTTCCCCAGTGAACACACTCCTGCGGTTTTGGGTCTCCGCACTCGGCCTCAAAACGAATTCTTTTCAACCGGCTTTAAAAAAGTATGTTTTTTTTTTTCGGCATTTACAATAGAGACGGCGTTCAACTCAATTCAAATTTTAAAAAAGTTCGATTAGCTTTTTGATAACTGTTATTTTTTTCTCATGGATAACTACAAGTATATCATAGGTAAATACTCGTATTAAAATATTAACTAAGTAGGTAACTACAACTTCAATAACAACTAATATAACACATATTCTTAAATGTGGTGACAATACAATAATTTCATAGTGACAGCTAGGTACTTCAGAGAGGATCTTCTCTGCAGGACAGAAATCCTCAATAGTTGATGGAATTGAATTTTGTACGGAAATGTGGTTTAGGGTTTTAGATGACAATGCAAGTACAGTCAAAAAAGCTTGTGTTAAAATTTTTATTTTTAACATCAACTTATTCTATAAAAAATAATAACAAATTAAGCATAATTGTGTAGCGTTCATATTCATTATTTAAGGTCAAGATCAACACCTCAATCGTCATTTTAAGAAAGGCTATCATTGAACTAATTAGCCAATGTTTTTTTTTACTTGAAAGTATGACGCTAATTGGCGTTCGCAAGATTCGTTTAAAATCTTATTGTCAAATGAAAGTCAAAATCAACACATCAAACGTCGGTTCAGAAAAAGCCAGTGAGCTTCTAAATACGATTACGATACAATAAGCTACGATTACGATAGTAACATATAATATCATTGGAAAAAGCTATCATGGAACAACTTACCCTTTTTTTGTTATCATGATGAGGATTTCTATGATAGGCAAGTTAGTGCTAGTATCGTGAAGTCTATTAAATATAGACAATGTTTTTAGGGTTCCGTACCTCGAAAGGAAAAAACGGAACCCTATAGGATCACTTTGTTGTCCGTCCGTCCGTCTGTCAAGACCCATTTTCTCAGGAACGCGTGGACATATCAAGCTGAACTCCAATCTGCGGTCCCTTCAAGCTATGAAAAAATAAAATTTCTAAATCAACGCGATCAAAAGTTACAGTCGTAAACAACGTGTTTCCATACAAATAACAGTGCATGAAAACCTATAAAGCACTTCCTGTTGTCCTAGAAACTTAAAATTTGGTATGAAGGTAGCTATTATAACACCACAAACTAGAAAATTCTAAATCTTGATTTTTTATGTTTGTCTGCAAATAGTAATGACCAATTTAATCTGACCCCACACTGCGTACATTTTGCTTAAGAGTAGGGCTCTGCATACACTGGATGCATCAAATCACTCGGAAAAATCGAGAAATATCTTTAAGATATGATTCCCGTTTACATACTTATAAACGTGCAGTCCGACTCGCACTTGCCCGGTTTTTAATTGTGTTGCGTTTGTGATTGGTTAAATTAACTAAATGGAGCCAAACACAAGTAAAACGGATTTTTCGATATTTAATCGGCATCTAGCGATATTTCACCATTAAGAAATAAATCCTCATTTACCAAAATCAATAAAGTACTGATAGTTTGCTTAAACTACTTATTTAACTGGTCGTGATGAAGTGTGGAGATAGTTTATAAATCGAAGAAGGACATAACAGTTTTAAATTCTGAAAAATTGCTTAGTATTTGCGGAAAAGTTATTAAGGAATTATTTGCATAGATGGTTTAAGCTGTATGCGTTAGGTACAAAGTGATGCCGCTGATAGTATTATGTGCTCATCATAATTGACAAATCATGATGTCAACAGCACAATTATGGAATACGTGACCGTTTTATGGTTTTTACGGAACTTCGTTTAGATCCGGCAAAAAATTAAGTATTTTTTTATTTAAATACGACTGTTAATTGCTAAACCAGAATATCTTGTACCGCGTCCGTGATCGAAATTGCGTTAATGGCGGAGCAACGCAGAATTGTTTACATTCTTAGAATAAAACTATGAAGTAAAAAAATAAAAAATAAAACATAAACATCCGCAAAATATGATTAAAGAGCAGCGATTTAAATAAGTTACCCACAAAACGGTAAGTACAGACAAACATCTTCAAGTCATCTCCACTAGCGATTATTTTCAAATAGTGCGATTTGATATGGCATTGTTTTGTGTTATATAAAGTTTTTTTTCTTATCCTATGAGTTACAATGATTCCGTCTTTATTACTTAACTGGTCTGCGGACATGAAACTTTGTCTTGGTTTTAAAATAATATAGTAATGTCTTGTCTTACCAAAAAGAAAAGCAACCATCTTTTTCGTTTACATTTACTTGCCTGAATTTAATTTGCCCGAATTTCACTTGCCATACCAACGTTTGCCATAAAATACAAATTCAAATTCATTTATTTCACAGGATTTCAGGTACAATAAGACCTTAAAAATAGCATAAGAATCACTAAAATCTACCACAAATGGCATGTAAAATTAGGGAATACATTCATTTGTAGTCTAAAAACTCCTGAACACTATAAAAGCATTTTTCGGTCAACCACTTTTTAAAATATATAGAACCGTGTTATTTTCAGATTTTTTTTAAATGTCATCATATAGAATGCAGTAGGTTAGGTTAGTTTAATAACAACTCTAAAGAAATTACTATTTCACAAATAAATTATTTTATCTACTCTCGCATCGTAATATTCGAATTATAAAATTCAAAACGAGTTTATATTTACATACTTTTTAAACACAATACCGAAATATTAAAAAAATCACATTATAACACTTCTCTTCTAACGAAATAATGTTATAATATAATTTTTTAAACCATTACGATACAGGGAAAATCCAAAAAGTTTATATCAACAAGTTTTGATTCCAATATTCACTTGTCTGTGGCAGTGCCCGCTTTAGCGCATGCGCGCACATGCCGCACATGCGCAGTGATGTACTGGGTTTTACCGCCATTCCGTTCATAGGTTGTTATTTTGTTGTACGAATTTTCGTGAGAAAATTTTGTTTTTGCTTAAAAATGTCTGATATCAGTGAATGCGAAGAAGATTTGACTCCACCCGATATTTTAGATGCGGCGAAGGAAATGACTCATAATTTACTAGCAAAGTGAAGGTCCTAGTATAAGTTCTGGTTGCAATGCAGGTAATTCTTCACCAGCAGGTAATGGTTCTTGAACACATGATAGAGGATTTAATATATGAACGTAGATAAAATATTGTATGCAACTGTACGCAATTAGGCCTCATAACACTCGTGTGACCCTTTTATGAAACTCGGCTACGCCTCGTTTCATGAAACCACACTCGTGTTATATGGACCCCTATTGCGATACAGTTGCATAAATAGCTATTATGGCAAATGAAAATTCTAGAAAACGATAAATTCGGGCATGTGAAATTTGGGCAAACGATAGAGAACCCATTTTCTTACGAGTGCTTTAACTTTTCTTGCATCCATTAGTACATTTTCAAATGCAAACACCTATTTTGCCGCCTGGTTTTTTTTAATACTCAAAACAGTATACCCAGGTTTCGTTACGTCACAACGTTGTATAAAAACAGCCAATTGTTATTCTTCATAAAACTTTTTTATTATTTTACGGCATTACTTTACAATCTAGTAAAACACGTGTCGTTAGAATGCGTCAGGACATGCAAAAATAGCAGATACGTGACAAATAACGCAAAAAAAAACAACTGTTGTAAATGTGTCGTACATAAACACACAAATATTTATTGCTAATCTTTCCGTACTTTAGTAAAGCGACACATATGTGCCTATATCGTTTGGTAGGTGTACACTAGAAATTCGAGAATTTTCTAAACCGCTGACTTAAAACAAGACAGACAAGGTTAACAAGATCAGTCATTTGTGGTAGAAGATGTATTCCAGAAAGACTTGATTAAAATAAAACGAAAATGTTGCAAACATATACGGAAATCGGAATTTTAATGAACATTAAAAATAACATTTGCAGCAAGTGAGTGGAAACTGGTCTATTAGAGTTGTAAAGATTGGTTTTTGAAGTCTTTTGTATTTTTTATTTCAACTCCAAATTTTGTTACTTTTATGGTCATCGGTGTCGCGTTGTCGCTGCTTAAGTGACTAAATAAGAAAAAAACCAGCTGAAATATGTCGTGCATAGGAGAAATTTGTGTCTGTTGTACTCCTGTCCAGTGGTGGTGTAGCGGTATAGCACGCAGTACGGAATGCTGAGAACCTGGGTTCGATTCCCAGCGCTGGTATCTTTAACTGGTTTTTCTGTGCATCTATGTTTTAGTTTGTATTTTCGATATTGGGTTGTATCCATAATTTATGGTTGTAATGCGAACACTCTGTTTCTGATGCCATCTACGACTTTTTTTTCTTAGATATCTGTCATGTAAAATATTAAAAGCTTTAGAGAGTCCTGTCATAGAATTGTAAAGGAAGCCCGTACTATCAAGTCAGAACAAAGGCTACAATCAGATAATAACTGAAGGTAAAATAATACAAATTTAAGGGAAAATTAAGTGTAACTTATGTCATTTAACACATGCCTCTGAACATAATTATTAAAATTGTCAGGTACCTGTTTTATTTTATTTAAACAAAATAATAATTAATTGATTGCATTTAAACGGATCCAGCGACAAGACATTTTGTTCAGTCACATCAACGGGAATTTCGCTTGCCGCTGTATTATGTTAGTCGAGTAATAGGTATATACGCGTAGTAGTAAATATTATCAATAACAAATCCGATTAATATTACATGGCCACAACGCGACTACTGCCGAGTAGCTCCACAATCCCGTGTTATGCTTGTGCAAATTAACAACAACGCATAATGACCTGCGATAACAGGTTATCGGTAAGCGCTGCGTACTCGTTGGACTTCCACCAACGAGATGGACGGATGACCTGGTTTAAGCCGCGGGTTTCGGGTTCACCCGCTTCCAACCAAGGCAATTGGGGGTCTGTGGGGGAGGGCTATGTCCAACAGTGGACGTCCTACGGCTGATTAATATGATAATGATGATGATGAAAATGTTACATTTTAAAACTACAAACATTATTTTTTGCTAAATTAATTCTCGTTTTCGTATCGTTGACTTTTAATAATTTTAACACTAAATGACTAAAGAATAGGTAGAGTAATTCACGGTGACACATGCCGTGGCTCTTATTACAATGCCATTAATGTCTAATTTTGACAAAATTACGCGTCTTCGTGGATGGCACTAGGTCCACCTAATATTTACTATAAATAACACGGTAACCTAGTACTAAATACACAACATTGATCCAAATTTCCCTCTTGAGCTTCTACACAGAGGGTCCACTGGTCATTACCTCTTTTCTCTTTCGCCTTTATTTCCCGTGTCGCGAGCAAAAGCGTGCCCAGAATCGTAAAACTAAGCTTACAGAAAAACCAACATAAAACTGCATTCGCTCTCATACTTAGCTCTAACGATACAGAGCCGAAATTTTCATAAATTTATGATTTCATTGGGCTTATTGAAAACTATCATTATAAAGCGATTATTACACACGTACGTCTTTTGAAATAAGGTTGATTTTCAAGTGGTTGTGGGTCAGTTTGAAATAAATATAGAGCAGCGGTCAGTTGTTTACGGGCGGGTGGTGCTACCGTTGAAGCTCTTTAGCGAGGAGGCAAACGACATTCTTTCTGGCTGCATTGATCGCATCGCCAGTTTTCATACTAAGGGCCTGTTTCACCCCTCACTGATTTTTTTTTTAATTCCATGTGATAGACTATTTGCAACAATAAATGCACCATATCGTCGGGTGACAAGCAAAAGTCGCTAAGTACCAAATACCTACTTACAACAAAGCTCGTCGGTGGTTGCCGAGTAGTTTCACCTATGGCCTCTCAAGCAGAGGATCGTGGGTTCAAACCCCGGCTCGCACCTCTGAGTTTTTCGAAATACATGTGTGGAATTACATTTGAAATTTATCACGAGCTTTACGGTGAAGGAAAACATCTTGAGGAAACCTGCACAAACCTGCGAATCTATCAATGGTTTGTGTGAAGTTCCCAATCTGCACTGGGCCCGCGTGGGAACTACTGGCCAAGCGCTCTCATTCTGAAAGGAGGCCTGTGCCCTGCAGTGGGACGTATATAAGCTGGGATGATGAACAAAGCTCGTATCTCAGTATGAAATTTCTAACTAGATACGATTTTTTGAAGAGCAGTGGCAGTAATTTTAGTGAGTTTTGCTTGTCAGCCGGCGATGTAATATCCAGAATTAACTGAGCTTGAAAAACAAATTTTGTATTACGTTTGGAATTTTACCCTGTAGAGAGAAAAAATAGAAGATTGGTTAAGTATTTACGATTAAGTTATTTTTTTAGTAGTGGATAAACTAATAGCTATGAAGTTTTTTTTCTTAGTCAGTTTTCAAACCTAATCAATTTGAGAGCAGTAAGAGTACAGTTAATAATGTCCTAACTTAAGTATAATAAACGAAAGGTCAGTCTGCCAAGATAAGCCCAGTAGTAGTAATAAGTCTAATCATGATAGTTATTACAGGTTTCTCAAATATATGACAAATTAGTTTAGATAATCGATTTATAAATCGACGTCGACAGAGTTTGATGAGAGAATATTACCTATAGAAAAATTGGACGTACTTAGGTAAAGCTGAGTTTTTGAGTTTTTGTTTTCAAATACTCTCAGATTTAAATACCTGGGTGAATTTGTACAAACTAATAATTTCTCTTTTGTAAAGGGTTCAAAATTAAAATCAAAATCGTTTATTTTGCTCAATACCTGTATTCGATGTACACGAGGTCTTATAGGTAAAATGTTTTGTTGGGTTGCCTGGAAGAGATCGCTTTTAAGAGATAAGGCCGCCTATGCTTACCTCATAAAGTCTCTGTGTAGGTATATACCTGTTTCTGTACAGCTTTTGTTAGTGTGGAATAAAGAGTTATTGTATTGTATTGTATTGTTGAGCGGGAATATCACCTATCGAATAGAATCGATTCAATATGATTTTTATTACCAGTAAAGAATAAAAACTAAATATAAAGCTATGCATAACTATTTCATCGGAATAAAGGCCACTCGGGGCATTCCATCGTAAACACATATCTTGCACGAGGCTTCCGCATAAATAATTACCATAAAGCCATAACCTTAGCCACTATGTCAATCTGTAATAATTATTTACCGCAACCGTCGGTTAGTTACACATCAACCGTAAGATCAAAAGAAGGGTATAAAAGGCCTTTTAATTTAAGACTCGGTATTAGGAGGGCTTTGGGAATTTAGCGCAGCTGTTAGGCAATAAAGAGGTGTCCCCGTATTCCGGCAATCCGGAGTGCTTACAGGATCGGTATAAATAAGTGGGAATTAAATAGAAGTGCGGATTTCTAGGGATGGCGGCTGGAACTGTACTGAGAGGTTGCGATATAAATGACAATAGCTATACTTAATATTAGTATTGGTAAACTGATGGTGCCTGTTGATATGAGGTTCTTTGGGTTAAGCTAGTTCCAATGCATGAATAACTTAGGGATCATGATTATTAAAATAATTTTATAGATAAATCAGAAAAGGTTCCCAAGGTTATTTCAGTTTACCTAACATTTCATTTCAGCAATTTTTTTATTCCTTTGTAGGTTAAACGCTGAGTGCGTGCGTGCATGCATGATCACTTCAAATGTCGACAGGCACGAGTAATATGTACGAGTAATATAGGGGTTACATATATTTGAATATCGAAAGTTAAAATACGCACGGGTAAAATGTCGATGATCAAAATATTGAAAATTAAAATATCGAATGTATTAGTAAAATATGTAAGGACACCCCATCGATGACATTATTGTAAGTCTTGGGGCTCCCCTTTGGTACACTCTAGCTGGTACCTCGCTGACAGCGAGCGAAAGAAGCGAGCGAGCAAGACGTTTCAGGGCAGAAACAACTCTGATAGCTTAGGTTCAAGGTTAAAATGGGAGCAAAGTGCAGCGTTGCTCCCGCTTTAGCCTTCGATCTTTGTTTTTTTTTGTAACAGCACAGAAAAAGATTAACATGGTATTGTGAATACCAGTTAGTTCGGGGTTTTGTACCTACTTTCGGTCATTTGAAAGTAGATATTTCGAGCTTCGGTGTATCGGTTATCGGCATTTTGTACTTTCGGTATTCTGAATTTCGATGCATTAAGCGTCGATATTTAAACTGTAGATAATATGATTTTTCGGTATTAATATAATACAATATCCCTTTTCGGGATTATGTACTTTCTGTCATTTGAAAATATATTTATAGTTCGAGCTTCCGTTTAACGGATATCGGTATTTTCATCATCATTATCGTCATCATCTCAGCCGTAGGACGTCCACTGCTGGACATAGGCCTCCCCCCATAGACCTCCAGTCCAGTCCAGTGATGATGATGATGATGATTTCTGATATGGTGTATTTTTGTTTTTTAAACTACCCTGTACTAAGTTAAATTAGTTTGACACCTACTTTTGTAAATACAGAATATATAAACAGAAACTGTTCCACTGTGCATTTTTACCATCTCCTTAATGATTGTTAATTTGGTAACCATTTTTGAAGTAATTGATTGCCTTGTTTTTTTACGAAGCGTTTTAAACACATTCAAACTTTTGATTGTTTTGGCAACCATTTACTGCAAATTAAAAGAATGTGGCATGCTGCAGAAGGTCAGCGGCGGGTTAAACAAGTTTTACACTTACGAAATATTAAATTTTCAAAGAAATAAGTTGCACACATTTTACTGTAGGTGATTTTAGGTGACTTCACGCGAATATCGAAAAACTCAGAGGTGCGAGCCGGGGTTTGCAGCCACAATCCTCTCCTTGAGGTCAAACCACTACTACCACTAGGTCACCACAATTCTAGTTGTGAATTGGGGATGTGTCTGAATGTCGAAAATGAATGTATCTATTGTTAAAAAGTCGACGGTCTAAATATCGAAAGTAGGTTAGTTAGGTTTTGATATTTTGACCGTCGATATTTTAGCCATCGATATTTCAATTTAAGATATTCAGATACGTGCCCTGTAAAATACGTTGGGTTCTAAAGTCCGGGAGCCAGTACCTTGCCACTCAAGGCTTTTTAACAAACTATCGGGAGCCGGACGCTTGCCGCTCAACGCTTTTTGACAAAGTACGTACTGGAAGTCGGATGTTTGCCGCACAACGCTTTCCAGACGTCTAAGCAAGTGGGTGGTGGTAATATACAATACACTTGCTTAGCCGTAACAAGCGTCTGGCTCCCAGTGCATTGTCAAAAAGCGTACATCACTTTTAAATCAACTCCTCTGGAAATAAGTCTGCATTTATTTATTTGTGGCCTGCGATTTTCAAAATAAAATGGATTTTGTCTAGTCATGTCTACCACACGTACCTACGCCAAATATGAGCACGTGTTACTACTCAGTGGGCGTCCAAAAATGGCTATCAGCACCGCGGCAGGCCAAGGTGAACTTGACGGGATATCCTATACGCATTCTCGAGTGAAAATATGCGCTATTGTTTTTTTTTCTGGTATAGGAGCTGTCGTAAAAATGGTATCTTAAAGTTTGTATTTTTTATATATAAGAGGTGGCAAATGAGCAGAGGGATCACCAGCTGATGGAGAGCGATCACCGTCGCCCATGGACACCCGTAACGCGAGGGGAATCACAGGTGCGTCGCCGATCCTTTTAGGAATTGGTAGGTTCGTTTTTCAAAGATCCCTAAAATCTTCGTCAACTATACGTAAAATACAAAATAATTTTACTATAATACCGTGATCAAAAAGGGTTATCCATCTAGATACGGATGCGGAAATCGCAATAACATTAATTTCGGATTATCTCTGTTTGTCGTTGTAGATAGTTTTGATTACGGACATTGGCTTTTAAAATAAAATAATTTTAAGATTTGACATTAATATTCCTAGGTAATTATTTAGCACAGTCATATTATTATAAGTTAAGTAGGTTATTAATATTATATACCTAATTATTCTTCTAGTATTATTATTCTAAAATGCAATGCAACATGCAGCAATAAAATTAAAATAAACAATATATCTCATAATGTTTTTTTTGTACTGTTACTATAATCCCAGACACCTAAGACATAAATGGTTGGTATAATTTTCTAAACATATATCAGCTGTTGAAGGTTTTGTTGATTAGTCTTTTAAAAACAATAAATCTTCATACTTTTAACTATTTTAGTATACAGCATGTGTTTTTGATACCACCTCAAACTTTAAGGGTAGGTAGTTAGTGAAGGCCCTAATAATCACGTTTTATTGTGTTTTAGTAAAAAAAATAGACTTATTATTTCCTTACAGAATTAATTAGCACGCAATGTATCACTACGTGATACTACTCTGTTTTTATTCAAAACGTCGCACTTCTTAACGTAACAGCTGTCACAGAGCGCTTCTCTCTCGTATCAAATTATTGTACCTACGCATTACATTGCTGCTCGAAAATATTTCAAAAATTAATTACGCTCTGGTAGTTAATTCTAAATTAACAATTTGTTTTGATATCGGTTCACAGCTGTTAAATCTTCGTCTGGTTACAGTTTGAGGTAGTATCAAAAACACACGATGTAGATTATAATTTAGTTTTGTAATATTTGGTGTTATTTCTGCTTTGTTTTATTTTTATCTTAATAAATAATATTTAGTATTTTGACTAAAAATAAAGTTTCAGCGAAGTAAGTTACTCGTACCTTTTTTCAGTGTTCAGTTAATTAACTGCACTATTTAAAATATGCAGAATCTGCATTAATTATGATAAAAAAAGACTTAGGGTGCGTTTGGGCCTGACATAAACAATGAGGTCCGTTTGACGTTTGCCTGCGATTGGCTCATTTAGTTATTTAAACATATTGTTTTAAACAAACACGAGCAAACGTCAAACGGACCTCACGATACTACCGCCATCTAGCGATATTTCGCCTCTGTGAAAACCCTCATTACTAAATTTACACGAAAGTTTATATGTACTAAATGTACTAGTTATCTAAAAAGATTTTAAAAGCAATGCGAGGGATGTGTACAACTACGGAGTCGACGGAAATAAAAACATTCTCCATTCGAAATGTTTGCGAAAGATTTATATCGGATTCGGTTACGGTTACAGATAGACTTTTATTTCGGACTAGCTGTTACCCGCGGCTTCGCACGCGTAAACTAATCGGTCTGGTAGTTGCACTTGAAATTTTCGGGATTTTACCAAATTCCCCTGGCAATTTCCAAAATTTATATTGTGGTCTTCCTTCATTGAGGTTGTGTTGTGAATAGCTGTACAAAATTCAAGACTCTAAACCCAGTGCTGAAATTTCAAAAATGTTCCCTATCCAAATTCAAATCATTTATTCAGTAAATAGGCAGCAATGGGCACTTTTAAACGTCATTTTTTAAACTACCAGCGCTTTCGGAAAGACGCATCATTGCCAAGAAGAATGCGCTGCAAGAAACTTGGCAGGAAGTCATTTGTTTTCAAAATAGTTCAAAACTATCCCGTGAGAATATCCGAATAAAAAGTAGCGTATGTGTTATTCTAGACATCGAGTTACCTTCATACCAAATTTCATGACTCTAAGCACAGCGGTTATTATTTAAAGATTTTATCCCTATCCCGTGGGAATATCGAGATAAAAAGTAGCCTATGTATTATTCCAGAGGTCCAGCTACCTACATACTAAATTTCATGGCTCTAAGCACAGCGGTTGTTATTTCTAGATTTTATCCCTAGGTATCCCGTGGGAATATTGGGCCAAAAGTGGCCTATGTGTTATTCCAGACGGCCAACTACCTACATACCAAATTTCGTGACTCTAAGCCCAGCGGTTAATATTTCAAGATTTTATCCCTATCCCGTGGGAATATCGAGATAAAAAATAGCCTATGTGTTATTTCAAAGGTCCAGCTACCTACACACCGATTTTCATGGCTCTAAGCCCAGTGGTTGTTGTTTCGAGATTTCATCCCTAGGTATCCCGTGGGAATATCGGATCAAAAAGTTGCTTATGTGTTATTCCAGACCTCCGGCTACCTACATTCCAAATTTTATGACTCTAATCCCAGCGGTTATTATTTCAAGATTTTATCCCTATCCCGTGGGAATATCGAGATAAAAAGTAGCCTATGTATTATTCCAGAGGTCCAGCTACCTACATACTAAATTTCATGGCTCTAAGCACAGCGGTTGTTATTTCTAGATTTTATCCCTAGGTATCCCGTGGGAATATTGGGCCAAAAGTGGCCTATGTGTTATTCCAGACTGCCAACTACCTATATACCAAATTTCGTGACTCTAAGCCCAGCGGTTAATATTTCAAAATTTTATCCCTATCCCGTGGGAATATCGAGATAAAAAATAGCCTATGTGTTATTTCAAAGGTCCAGCTACCTACACACCGATTTTCATGGCTCTAAGCCCAGTGGTTGTTGTTTCGAGATTTCATCCCTAGGTATCCCGTGGGAATATCGGATCAAAAAGTCGCTTATGTGTTATTCCAGACCTCCGGCTACCTACATTCCAAATTTTATGACTCTAATCCCAGCGGTTATTATTTCAAGATTTTATCCCTATCCCGTGGGAATATCGAGATAAAAAGTAGCCTATGTATTATTCCAGAGGTCCAGCTACCTACATACTAAATTTCATTGCTCTAAGCACAGCGGTTGTTATTTCTAGATTTTATCCCTAGATATCCCGTGGGAATATTGGGTCAAAAAGTGGCTTATGTGTTATTCCAGACGGCCAATTACCTACATACCGAATTTCATGGCTCTAGTCCCATTGGTTGTTATTTCGAGATTTCATCCCTAGGTATCCCGTGGGAATATCGGGTCAAAAAGTCACCTATGAGTAATTCCAGACGTCCAACTACCTACATACCAAATTTCATGACTCCATGAAACATACCTACATTGCTTGGACAACAGTGAGTGCTTGTAATTTAATTATGAACTTTATACAATAGCAATAGAGCTCAAATTGACTCAACGTTTTAGTTAGAAAACGTTTGTATGAGAAAAAGAAAAGGGCTGTTTTTACGGTTTTTCCGGCAATTATTCAAATTTTTCTCACCGTAAAAACCATCCTTGAACTTCAACGAACATTTAAAAAAAAGAATTGGCCAAATTGATCCAGGCGTTGTTGAGTTATGCGCTTACCAACACATTTTGCGATTCATTTTTATATTATAGAGAAGAAGATATATCTGATAGTTTCGGTTACGGTACGGTTATGGCTCTCCATAACATCCCTACTGTTCATGACGTCAACAGTAATTACCTAATTATTGCTGTTGCGAATTTTTCCCATGAAACAAGACAAGACTACAACGTAAAACATGCATAAACAGAAGAACACTGTGCTTAATTTCTAAAGAACAACTGCAATTTAACCAGGAGTTGCTAGCAGTTTCAACGTCTTGTTCACCAGTAAACACATAAATTACTCTTATTACCTTGCTATTTTTGTGATTGTTAGTACAGCGACTGCACACAAATTTGTATTAAATGTGCTTGAATCTTGATTGAAATAAAATGAATAATTGTTTGATTTAATTTACTTTGATTTAATTTTAATTTTGTAATTTTTATAATTTGTTATGATGTAATGTAATGCTGAAAAAAAAAACGAAGTAAAATACTAAGGAAATATATTACTTCCCTTAAATAAATGAATTGTTCAGCTGATCATACTTCGCAATCGTTGAATTTAGAAATGACCAATTGGTTATAAAGTCGATGGAAATTACCTACTAAAAAAATAGCAAAGACTTTTTTTTTAATCTAGCTCCCGTACTATAATGTTATGAACTGTAGAAGTCTGACATTGTCAATAGTTATTTAAAACAAACTAACGATGTTAATATTTATTCAAGGTTAAAAGGCTAAGTATTACCTAAGGGTTAAAACCAATCCGTCAACACCCTTTGCCTTATATTATGTTTAGGCAAAGGTTGCCCCGGTCGCGCATTGTCTTTTTGTTTTCAAGATACGATTTTACATCTTTTCGATTTCAATTTTTTTAAATTATACTGTGCCTGACTGTTGGTTGAGTGACAAAATGTTTTGGCAGCTGCTCTTGATTTCTGTGGCCACATGGATTTTCTACTATAGATGGCAAAGACGGAGATTATACAAGATTGCAAAAGCTATACCGTCCGGTGTTCAGTCGTACCCAATTGTGGGACACGCATATTTGCTTAGCGGGAACGATGAAGGTAAAGTTATCTTGCAAATGGCCATTCATCTTAATTCAGATCTAAGGCTTTGAAAATTAAGTTCTAAACCTTGTTTTGCAATGAAATTTCTATATGGTGTAGTTGCACCTATTATTTTATGGGTATATGGTATATATACAATATTTGTTTCCATTTCTTTGTAAATCTGTCACCTAAATTGAATCAACAAATAACATTAAAACGGCTACTATTTATTTTATTCTGTTTTTATTATTTGTTGTTATAGTGGCCACAGTTATACAGGACATAGAGTTTTTATTTATAAACAAACAAACAATACAATACAATAATTAACAGAAATGAAAAAAAAAAGGAACTAAAACTAACGGCTACTTAAAGATTATTTAAAAATTACTTAGAAATAATAATTTTATTGACCATCAAATGATTGTATTGGGCTCCAAAATAATAAATGTGTCACTAAAATGGAATAACCAAACAATATAGAAATGGCTACCTAAAAATTAGTAATAATCACTTGAAAATAATATTGAGCATCAAATAATTGAACTGAAATTTGACGATGTGATATACAATGCATGATATAATAATAATATCTTCTTACAAATTTGACCCAGCCTCAAACTAAGCAAAGCTTGTTCTGTGGGTGCTAAACAATGGATAGAAATACAAATATACGTAAAATAAAAACAAACATCCAAGACTAAAGTACCTACTAGAAAAATTCGTATTCATAATACAAGTACCTATTAGCAAAAAAAATTCGGTTCTGGCACTTCGCCGGCCGCTACCGTGGCACGCTCGCTTCGATCACTCGGCTCGCGCAGAGAAGGTCGCAGTTCTACCTAACACTCCTCACTTTACTTCACTCGTCGTCGTACCTAACCACTTAGTTACTTAGACTTACTTTAGTAGAATAGGTAGAAGCATCGAATTAAGGAACTGATCTATTTATTAGGTGGAGATTTTAGGTACGAATGTATTATTATTCCTGCCCGTGATTTATTTTTTAGAAGACAGACCTTACGAGTATATTCAGCGTATAAAAAAAGTGAGCAAAGTATTATTTACGTTAGGTACTCGTACATATTTACACTAATCTGATGATTCATACTTGGAGACAGTTTTGATTAATATGATGACTAATAAATTTCTTAGGGGTAGATATATTATATTTAGGGTATCGCAGTTAATTGACAAATTTAATTTTAAGTGACAGACAATATAGTTCCCTTTTTTTACTATGACACTACTTATCCCACACTTATCCGTAGTCCATGCAAACCAGCATATGCTTCATTCATAAATGCATGAACTCCCGCCAACTTAAGTCTAAAATTTACCTCATTTGTTTTTTTTTATGTTTTGACTAGAAATTTTGTAGTTACAATAATATGAAAAAAAAAATAGTAAAAAAACAATTTAGATAGATAGATAAAAACGTTTATTTGGTACTGCAAACACACACAATCAAGATTAGATACAAGGATACAAAAAATTTTTTTACTTCTATGTTAAAGTTCGTGTTTACGCTATATCTAGGCGACATAAAATGACTTTTTATGCTCTAGTGTATAAAATAAAATCTTCGTCTAATACCAACTCAAGACCAAGGTAATCAGGTGTCAACAGCCACAAACAAAAAAGTTTATATTTATTTCTTAAATAACTTTTAATTCATATACAACTTAAAATTAATCTAATCAATCATAATAAATCAGTGAAATTAAAATAATGGAATTATTATAATAATGCATAAAAAATAAAAGGTACATAGAAAGTGAATCATTGTTTCCACTGTTACCATTTCATTTCCTCGCCATCGAAGTGAAAAGCAGAGTATAAAACTCGAGCATTAAACCGATTTTCCCCTCGACGTGTCTATCCACCCTCGCGTACCGGCTCGGGTGGCTATATGAACGCCTCGGGTAAAATGACTCGTTTTATGATCTTGTTGTACAATCTACTATTTAATACAAGCTTTTTTTGCCAACTGTACGCGGGTAGTTGTGTGCCGGTGTCAGTTTCATCGGGTAGTCGCGCGAGCAGAGCGACGACGTTCAGTGCGCGTGTTGCAGCACCCGCAGAGTCGCGTTGCTCCGAAGAGAAAGGGCTTCGGATTAGCCCGAAACAGTCGGGCTAAACTCGATTTGTGACGTGAGTTATCCGGGTTAATATATTTAATATGAGTAAGTCTCACGGTAGTTTTATTAATATATAAACAATTAACTAGTAAATAAAGAATGTTAGTTGAATTATAACAATCAAATACTCTTATTGCCTTAGTAAGACATCAACGCGCTCGAAAAGATTACAAACCCTATATAGCAACCCCTCAGAAATATTATAACGGGTACAGAGGAAATTTAAAGGAAGAAAAAAATATCGCGTGATAATTGCAAAGCAGAAGGCACATTAATGGCTAAAAAGGCATATTACTTATTTCCCCACCTCGGTTGGTAGCGAGGTTAATTGCCCAAATATCAGTACATCGCAGAGATTGTATAAAAAAAATAACTGAACCATGATGAAAACGCAAAATTGGTTTAGGCAAGTGCAGTGCAATAATAATTTGAGATTATTCTAATAATTCTATGGTATGATAATTCCACTTGTTTGACGGTCACCGATTTTGTGGCTACCCTTGAACTATTAAAAGTTCACTGCTGACAAATACACACCTTGAGCTCTAAAATCACATAGGCAAATTCTCTATGACATATGTGACAAAAACATTTTTACTACCTTTCACCCGCGACTTCACATGCATAACCGTAGGACTGTGGATTGCCAAAAATTAGGCTTTTTTTTACGTTGCTAATAGAACCTCCTTTAAAAAATAGATATATAAATAAGAAGCAACATACAGAAAATTCATAACCATGGCTGATATAAACATTACGCATATTCCGTTCCAGAAAAACCTTTAAGCATTTATATTTTCTATATAAAAACTAAAAGTGAAAAACAGATTATAATATTATAGTGCATTGACAACGCAGTGATCCCATTAAAATCTTCAACGATTTGAATAAAGTATTTAAATTAATTTGAACATGAAACATTATATAACCGACACACTTTACTTGCATCGGAGTGTCAAAGTATTATCAAGCGAGTTGCCGCCGATGACGTCACGATATGTCGAAATCACTAAATTTCCGTAGAACGGGTTGTCTCACACTGACCTTATTGATGTGGCACTAGTTCAATGTCAACATTTGTATATTTATTTGATTAAATTCGGTCAAGTTCATATCAAAAGACAAGTGAAAGATGTTTGTTTAGGTATAAAGTACAGTACGATAATCTCCACTTTGACACTCGGCAATTCTACAATGATTGAAATCAAGATTTGGTCATGACCATGACAACGTCTAATCCGGCATTGTATTTTAGACAAGACAAGGTAAAAAGCTCGATAGTAAAAACAAAACAAACAGTACATTGTGTATTAAGGGGCGTAAGCAGGTGATTACTAACGAGAGTCTATTATAAGCCCGATGCCGGAGGCGAAGGGCCTTTAATGACTCGAGTTTGTAATCCCTTACCTACGGCCCATGTAGCATTTGAACATGGTGGATGTAGATAATGTCTAATTTTGCTATTTCTGTTTTTTTGGCTAGTTGAAGTATACATTTAATAGTGTTTTATGCGGCGATTAACCTTAACAGTGAACACAAAATTTTACTCTTGATCACAAAATTTTATATTGCTCTCGTGTCTGACATTTTTGAATGTGCAAGTTGTCTCCACGTGGTTTCTGGAATTTTACTATCAAGTTGCAAAAACTTCAATCACCGAACAACGTCCCTTTCAATGAGAGTACTTTGACACTGGCGAAATTGTCGTATTAATTAGGACAGAAAGCCATATTGATTCTATTCTATTCTATTCTATTCTATTTTAAAAGAGAAGAACCAATCGAGAGCAAACGTCAAACCTCAAATGGACCTCACGATACTAACGCCATCTAGCGATATTTCGCCTCTGTGAAAACCCTCATTTAAATGGGATTCTAGTATCCATAGACACAACATATTTTCGATAGGTACGAATGTCACTTCGATATGTTTTATTTATAGTTATTTGTGATACGAGGTTGGTAAGTAAGACTATAAAAATGAGTCGACGTGTGATAAACCCGAGCTACAAGGCGAGGGTTTCATCGTTACGAGTTTGTAAAACCTTGCCAACCAATTGCAGTCTGCAATGAGCATTACGTTCTGCTGTTACCTACTACCACAGACAAGAAAGTTGTCATAGTAAATTCGGTCATTGCCAACGGTTTTTGAACGCATTAAAGAGGACTTTTGATATGGGTGTAGATAATAGAATCCAATATCGTAATGCATACAATACAATACAAATAATTAGGATCTATGGTTTTTGAACGCATAATGGAGGATTTACTATATGGGTGTAAATAAATAAATAAATATCACGGGACAATTCACACCAATTGACCTAGTCCCAAAGTAAGCTTAGCAGAAATAATTATTTCACAAACGAAAAACTTAAATCGGCGGGAGGGGTGACACTATTTACTGGCCCGGATAATACCGACATGGAATTACCGACCCGGTTATTCGTGTACACGCCTATACAAACTTGTGTCTAACTGACATAAGTATCTATGGGCGTGAACAAGAAAAATTGGGTCGGTATTTCCATGTCGATACTATCCGGGTCGCTAAAGAGTTTCATACGGCGGAAGCAACACAGTCTTTGGATTGGTAGTTTTTTTTGTGATAAATGTTTTTTATTTTCTTGCAGTGGTCGTGAAAAGCACAATGCTTAGTCTCGGCTAAAAGTGCAATAAATGAACTCTTATTATCGAAGGCCTCCCTTTCAGGTCGGCCTTTAATCTAACTCGTTCATCTATTGCTTACTTTCCAGCCTCTACGACAATGTACTATTTTCGCAGATCGCATGAGAGGATTTCAAATTTTTGGACGAAAAGCAATAGAGAACGGCGGTCTTTCAACAGTGTGGATGATGAATACATTATATGTCAGTAAGTATATTAATGCACACTTTCATCTTATATTTTTACTGAATAGTTAATAAGCTAACTGAGTCTGAGCTGCATATGAGGACGGAAAATCGACTTGATGCTATGTCTTCGGTGTAACAAGTGTCAAGTTATTTTGAATATTGTACCCATGCGGAGCTGGGGCGGGGAGCTAGTCCAAAATATTTTTACGGGATATAATTTTGACGAATTATTGTCAATATCCAACAGATGTCGCTGATCCCATGGCCGCTGAAACCATCGCTAAGGCATGCGTACAGAAAGATGAAAATACCGTTAAATTCATACGAACTGTCATTGGAAATGGAAGTATTTTTGCTCGAGGCAAGTTAATTACACTGATAAATTATTAAACCTATATAATAACTCAAGCTATTACATCACTTATACCTGTAATATAATTTTCATGTAGGTACCAAATATTTAACTCAAACTTTTACCCTTTGTTTTATATTACACCTAAATATTATCTGCCTGGTATTTGTTAATCAAGAATGCCTTGTGCAAAACTTAGTCATATATACTTGGTCCAGCGTGAAAAAGTAACAAAAACACACGCATATCCGCGCACGCACTCATGCACGCACGTATGGAATTGCCTTTTTTATTATTAGTATGGAATTGCCATTATTACAAGTTTTTTTAGCTAACGGTATTTTAGGATTACTTATGTCTTATTAAAAGCTAATTACAGCTAAAACTCGCGTTTAAATTGTTTTTTTCTCTCATGTTATGTTTATCCTGAATAGGATAATTAATAATATTAAAATATGACTTACCTACATCTTTTTTCAGTGCACATTTGGCGGCCGCGTCGCAAAATTTTAGCTCCAATTTTCAGCCTGAAGAACATGCATCAGTTTGTGCCAGTGTTTAATAAACAAAGCGTCATAATGACCAAATTACTGGCACCGATGGCAGAGGCCGGCGATTTCTCTATCTGGAAATACATCACGACTTATACTTTTGACGCAGTCTGTGGTAAGATTTAAATAAAAGTGGTTGCTGTCGGAAACGAAATCGATGAGATAAGATAATGGTTCGAAATCGGATGCAAAACTATACATTCCAAATATTATTTATTACAATTTCGGTCCCCAGATATAACATCCGTTTGGAGAAATATTTGTGGATTATAGTCTTCCCTGGATCAGTATTAATATAATTATGATATGCAAATCGTCAATTAAATAAATAATAAATGAGTATCTAATCATGTGTGTATTTGTATAAGTATTGCATTTATAATTTTTTTTTATAACCATTACCTACATCTTGTTTTGCCCTTTGCTTGGTTAAAACTAAAACATATCATCATAGATTAACGTATGATTATATTTATTCAGTATGTACTGCTGTGCTAACGGCACTTTCGAATGGTGTTTGCATTTCGATTTTATAATATCTGTTTATTTCTTTTTTCTTTTTAACTCCCGATGCAGATAATAAGTTATAAGTTTGAACGCTATGTATGTCTGTTTGTCTATCTGTGGCACCGTTAAACGGGTGAACTGATTAGAAGGAGGTTTTTTATTTGAAAGCAGGTTTTCTAGCGATTGTGCTAAGACATATAATTGAGTTTTGAAGTGATAATGTCGGGAGGGTTTTCCAACTTTTTGTTGGTTATACATGGGTTATACGTACTCGTATGTCAAAATCACCAAGAACTCATATGGATTTCAGCCTGTACTTAAATAGCCCTGCAACGGTAAACATTATTTTTAGAAACACAACATAAACATTTCATTGCATGTCAGAGAAAAATAAACGTGTTGTGACTAGGTTTCTGAATAAATTATCACTTAGTTTACAGGGCATAGGTGAAGTGCAAAACTCTAAACAATTACGACAAGGAAATTTTATTGTAATTTATTTTCCGATGGTTTGGTTCAATTTAACACTACAAAAAGCAGTTACATAACTTCTTTAAAACCAGTCAAAATATAAGTTAAAAAACTAGTCAAATACGAATCGGGCTCACGCACCGAAGGTTCTATACAATTTTTTTAGGTAGGTATCCATAATTCTAACAAAGATCTTGACAGACAGACGGACACGGATGGACAGACGGACAGACGAGCACACAACAAAGTGAAAAAATAAGTTAAATTTCTCACCCACGCCTTACGAATGCTACGCCTATACAACAAATGTGTGTTCATGCAGCTCCTCCACCTTCATACTCTAAAAACATACAACCAACACACACATCACACAAATTCAACTATCATCACAAACACAACACCGCTACCCACAGACAACCACATAAAACAGAAAATATTACTTAATTTTTTCGTAACAGCTACGCAACCCTATCTTGGGAGTATCCGACGCGCTCTTGGGCGGTTTTTTTCTATTTTGTTGCTTAAAATGTACTCTATAGAGTGTGGTTTTACAGACGCCTGTCAAAGTCAAAGTCAAAATCTCTTTATTCAATTTAGGCTATGATAAGCACTTATGCATGTCAAAAAATCTACCACCGGTACCACCTGTATTAATATCTGCCATTGATGTATATGTACTTACTAGATGCGCTCGTTCATGTCAACAATATGTTCAAATATCGGACTGTCACAAGACGTCAACGCTATATAGATTATACACCGCAGACGTGACACAGCTATTTTACCTACGAAACGTAATCATTTTGCATCTGGCAAAATAGATATTTTCGAAAAAAAAAACAAACTTTTTAACTGCATTTTTTTAATCAATTGAAAGAAATTATCTTAATAAATAGGCAGATAGTGAATGAGGTTTTGAAAAAAAGCTGAAGCACTAAAAATGTGATTGAAACCTGTAATTCAACGGTTCTTAAGCCTTTATCGCAATGGAACCCCTTATTGAAAATTTAAAATTTGCCGGAGCCCCAAAATAGTCAAAAATGATGTACTGAGTAATATTATATTATTTTTTTTTTTTGTTTTTTAGAAGCAATGTATGCTTGCTCAACGAAATTTCAGATTTTTTAAAAGCGAAAAAGATTTTCGGAATGCCGGAGGGGATTTGAATGTTATTAGTTACTGTTTCCGAACGTAACCTGTGTTTTGGGCGCGCTGTCACTGTCACTATATAGATATATGTATTCATGTAGACAAATGAGAAGTAAAAAGCATGTTCTAATAAATTACTGTTTTATTCTTAAATATATCCAGAAACAGTTACTAAAATGGGTATCGCGTGACATATTGACGTTCATAAAAATTTGTACATGGAAAAAGAATGACAGGTATAAATAAAGCAATTAAACGAATTGTCATGCATGTTCAGTCACAATTTTTTACCTACAACCAATTCTGAATGGGATCGTCTGCACGTTTTAGTCTATGATTGAAAGATGGCGTAATGTCAACGACTTTATAACCTTCGATGCGTTACGTCTTATTTTAAAAAATGTTTTTATTGTGGTATTACAATATTATTAGTTGCTTAATCACTTGTACAAGATGTAATTTTACTTACTTGAGTAGTGAATTGTTACTTACGTGCAGGTTCACGCCTATATTCGGAGTCTCAATCAAAAACTAGTTCGTCCGCCGCTCATGAATGTCAAAGTCATACTAAAGTCCTTTGCACAGTGCAAGGTGCAAAGCAGTGGAACACAATGAGTGTTCGGATGGCGTAATCTAGTAAGTACATATACATCAATGATATCTGCCAACGCAGCGAGCATGCAAAAATATATGACAATTCTTACCGGCCTTAGAACTAGAGTCGTAATAATTATTTATGTTTAAATGTGTTGTTCTATCAGATCTCTAATACATGACTTTTTTTTTCAGAGACAACTTTGGACATCAAAATGAACGCGCAAAGTAAACCACATTTGCCATTTTTGACAGCATTTGATTCATTGCTAAGTCTTGTTTCACAACGTTGCTCTACGCCATGGTTGTATCCTGATTTCATTTATAAAAATCTGGCTTACTACAAGCAATTTGTTGAAGCCAGACAATTGGTGTGGGACTTTGTGGATGAGGTCAGTTCCAATGCAAATAACCAATTTGCCGTTTTAATAATATAAAAAATCTGGGGAAGTACTAGTCTGTATGCGACTTATCTTAGCCACCACGAAACCAATGAAAAGTAAAATAATAAAATCCAGCTTTTATTTTAAAACCTTTTTACTGTAGGTCATACAAAGAAAACGGAGAGAACAGAAAACACAAGAACAAGAAGGCAAGGGTAAGCAGAGCCGTCAATAATTTCCAAAATCGGATGGCCAAGTATAAAGTAGTTCTAATTGGTTAAATGTACTCGATCACGAGAAATTATATTCAGTGCCATATTTTATGACTTATCAGAAACCAGTGGCATGAAGACCTTTTTGGACATGATGATAGAACGGTCACGTAAAGGCGATAAGGGTTATACGGATCTCGAGCTACGCGAAGAAGCAATGGTAATCATTTTTGCTGGAACTGATACTTCAGCTGTTGGTGCTGCGTTCACTACGGTCATGCTTTCCAGATATCCAGAAGTACAGGAGAAGGTCTATCAAGAGTAAGTTTGGTAATATATCGGGAAAAATAAAAATAATCTTATATTATAATAAAATAATAGTAGTAATTGTACGGCTAAGGTTACTGACATAGCCCGAAGAATTGCGAAACTGAAGTGGCAGTGGGCGGGGCGCATTGCTCGCAGGACTGATGGCCGATGGGGTCAAAATTAGGTTCTCGAATGACGTCCGCGGACCGGGAGACGAGCTGTCGGTAGGCCTCCAACAAGATGGAGCGACGACCTGGTTAAGATCGCAGGATCGCGGTGGATGCGAAAAGCACAAGACCGGTCTGAGTGGAGAGCCTTGAGGGAGGCCTATGTCCAGCAGTGGACGTCTTTCGGCTGACATGATGATGAGTAATTGTACGTGATTTGCAGTGGTTTAAAAAAAAGGAGCTTGTCCTTAGGCGTTGGGATCTTTTTTTATTGAACTAAAAGAATTTCCTTGCTCACCCGCGCCCTTATGATAGTTAAGCTTATGCAAAATATGCGTGTTCATGCAGTTCTTCCACCTTCACACTGTAAGAACACACACAAATCACAGAAACCCATGTATCACCACCACCATACTACACTGACGCGTTTTGAACTCAGCCAGAGCTCATCTTCAGAGTAACACAACCATACACCATGCACCACCGTACATATGTGCATCTGTGTAGACACACTACCGTACACTAGACGGATTCCAGATGTTAGACTCTGATCTAACATTTAATATCTACTATGTACGGTTGTGTTTCTCTGAAGATGAGTCCTAATTGAGTTTGAAACGCGTCAGTGTGGTGTGGTGGTGGTGATAGATGGTTTTGTGTGATTTGTGTGTGCTCTTACAGTGTGGAAGTGGAGGAACTGCATGAAAACGTACATTTTGCATAAGCTTAACTATCATAAGGTCGCGGGTGAGTAAGGAAATTCTTTTAGTTTATTGATATGGACCTACGCAAAGTAATGCCTGTTTCAATAAATTCTTTTTTTAATTTCACACGACTAATCTACCTTTATGGTTCGTAAGTCGATTGCAAGATCGGTCGCAAGTTATATGATGAGTGTACGTACATTTCAGAGATTCATTTTATGTACATAGAAGAAGATAGGTTTACTACTTGCTGTCTGCGGTTTCACTCCCGTTCCAGCCTTTTAAAATTTTGCCTAGCACAAACCTTATGCTGACAATAACGAACACAGCAAAAAAGCAATTATCCAATTCAGTGCCTTCGTTTGCAAGTTACGAGCGTATATATATTTCGGCGAAATATTTTTATTTATATAGATAGTATGTATAATCTATAATATAAAAATGAATCGCAAAATGTGTTGGTAAGCGCATAACTCGGGAAAGACTGGTCCGATTTCACTAATTCTTTTTTTTGTTGTGTTCGCTACTGTCAGGAGGTTTTCATGGAAGAAAAAAATACAAGGGGGGCGAAGCCGCGGGCAACAGCTAGTAATAAATAGATTGAAAATAGATACATAGAAGAAGAAGATAAGAGAGTGTAGATAGATTGAAACAATATTTTTTATAGATTACAAGATGTCTTCGGTGATTCAGAAAGACCGGTGACAGCGGAAGATTTACCGAACTTGAAATATTTGGAAGTGGTCATTAAGGAATGCCTTCGATTATATACGCCAGTGCCAATTATAACAAAAGAGATTGAAGAAGACTTACAACTACGTAAGTAGTGAAGTCAAAGTCATAGTCACGACAGTCATACCCGTAGAACTAAATCCAATAACATATCGAAAATACAAACTGAAACATAGATGCACAGAAAAACCAGAGAAAGAGACCAGCGCTGGAAATAGAACCCAGGTGCTGAGCATTCCGTGCTGCGTGCTATACCCCCACACTACCACTGGACAGGAGTACAGACAAAAACTTCTGCTATGCACCACATATCTCAGCTTGTTTGTTTCTTATTTAGTCACTTGAGCAGCGACACTAGCGACACCTATGTTTTAGCCCTCAGCGAGAAACTTTCAATACTCCATCGGAACTAATCGCTCACCCGGACAAGAGATGTCGCTATGCTACTGTGTCCATCTATGTTTCAGTTTGTATTTTTGATACCTATGGATTTTACGGGATGACCGTAAAAGTAACAAAATTTGGAGTTGATATAAAAAGTACAAAAAGAGTCCAAAAACCAATCTTAAATCCAATTACCTTACTAATCTTGAAACACAAGAGCAATACCGCTCTAATTTTATGTAACATAATTATCTAGCTTAAGCAGTAAGTGGAATGAAATAACTGCATTAAAATATGTCTCAAAATCTGACATTTGTCATCGTGTTTACATTAAGTTCCGTATTAGTTATTTTAAAAAAATAGAAAAACTGCATGTTTAGTAGAGATCAGCTATAAAGTTTAATGATCAATGGTGGATTCACACGTAGAGGTGTTTGTGGAACTTAAAATTCGTTAATGTCAGTGCGAATGGATATTGTGATCGTCATCGAGTTTATTTACTTAATTTTACTAGAATATTTTCAAACATAATTCTGAATGTTACGTATTGGAAGTGAGGTTACGTTTTCATAGTAATGGTAGTGGAGCCTAGGAAGGGATTTTGCGTTTTACTCAAGCGCGTCAGAAATCCATATAGGGAGAATCCTTGTACCCCGTAATGTATCCCTACCATATATGAACCCTTATAGGGGCGTGTATTGAGGGTAGCTGATCAGATTAGTAAAAAAACAACCCTTAGAAAATCTCGAGCGCGTCAGATTAAGACAAGGTAAGTTAATTATATAATAAAGTGTAGTTAAACTCACTTTTTGTCTGTCCCTGACTGAATGCTCCTCTCATCCACTCAAAGGTTGACTGGAAGAGATCCCTTAAAGGGATAAGTTCGCCTTTGTACATATTTGTTTTTTGTCAATTGTGTTTTGCTTGTTTTGTACAATAAAGAGTTTACATACATACATACATAATTACATGGAGAAAAGTGCACATTTCTATAATATGACGATTTAAACATGACACAAAAATTGGTAGAGTCACAAAGTTGTAAAAAGGAAGCGTTTCGAAATATTAAAGTGTACCACATTTAAACTTAAATTCATAGATAATATTTACGTCTACAATGTAATTTAGAATTTAAAATAAAAAAAATCATATCCGCAATTTTTCGTCTGTGTTTCAAAGTGTGTAATTAAAAAAATCCTGTCTGCTTTATGCTTTAGTAACTACTTATTTATTGATTGATTTATTTATTTATTGATTTAGCGTATCCTCCTCACCTATTATAATGCGTGTGACTTTTTTGCAGATACAGGCGATACTTTGGTCTATGGCACTAAAGTACTAATAAATATTTGGGCTTTACACCGTAACCCCAGATATTGGGGTGAGGATGCAGAACAGTTTCGGCCTGAGCGCTTTCTCGAAGCTCCCTTGGTACACCCTTCGCAGTATCAACCTTTTAGCCAATTTGCGAGAAATTGCCTCGGTAATTTTTAAAATGTCTTTTCTAATCCGATAAGCACACGAGTAGTCTTAGTTTGTAATTTATGTAAAAACAATATTTGGAAACTTTGAAAACAAAATATATACAAAGGTTATTTAAGATACCATGTACGGAAAATATGAAACATTATACAGGTTGTTCCATAAGTAGTGTGACAAAGTTAAATGGTAGGCAGGTCAGTAACTATATCTAAGTTCAGTGAAAGCGTAGAAAGCTTCCATCGTCATGAATTAAAAAAAAAATTATAACAAAAATAGAACCGACTACAAAAAACCATGAAAATAATTTTCTACCAGCCTGAAGTCGGTGCCTCAGCACGAGCCAGCAGGAGTGGACCTATAATCGTCTACCTCACCTACAACTACACGAGTAAAGAGCTTTAATCACTCCTGCTGGCTCGTGCTGAGGCACCGACTTCAGGCTGGTAGAAAATTATTTTCATGGTTTTTTGTAGTCGGTTCTATTTTTGTTATAAAATTTTTTTTCACGCTTTTTAGTGTTAAACATCTAAGGTACAATAGTTTAATGTCAACTGCTCGTCACCTTTTACGAAAAATAGCTTTTTCCGATGCAGAGACGTTCATTATTAAGGAGTCCTGGTGCTTCACCACCCATTCCATTTCACCATATCCGTTCCAAGGAGCATAAATTGCTTAGCAACTGTGTTAAAGCAATTGAAATTCAACCCATGAAATACTTATTATTGAGTAGTAACTCCGATGGTCAACTGTGGTCTTCGTCATCAGTTCCACTTCACCAAATGATGATTTTCAAGAGCAAATGCTCGAGTTACTACTAAATATATCAAAATTACCATAGGTGTCCCTACAACATTTGAAGAGTTCCCTCGATTTCCTTAAGATCCAATCATCAGATCCTGATTTGGTGCTTATGGGACCTAATTGAAAGCATTCCTAGATGAACGCAAAAAAAATTTTTCAAATCGGTTCATAAATGACGGAGTTCTGAGGTAACAAACATTAAAAAAAAAAATACAACCGAATTGATAACCTCCTCCTTTTTTTGAAGTCGGTTAAAAAAAATGGATATATTTTCAGGTCAAGTAACCATTAAGATTCCGAAGGCAAGCTCACACCTGCTGCCCCTAAAGTTAGCTTACTCCTGATTCTTAAAATAAAAAAATGTATTTCGTTTTTATAAGAAATAAAACAATAATACCGATGAAACAGATACACAATTTTCAAACTATTCTTAAGAATTAATTAATATGGAAAGCATAGTATAAAATTAATGATTCTAACATCATGGACAAGGATACTTGAAAATAATTCCGATCCCCATTCGCGACCCCTTACTCCAAATAGAGAATCTTCTGTGTTAAAAATGTAGTTGTGTTAAATACGACCCAAAACTCAGCAGAGCGTGCTTATCTTTTGGCTAAACAGAGTCTGGGCTCTGGTTACATGCATTTCCATCTAAAAACATCCGCACACTTTTGGACAGGACAACCCTCACAATTTCCGTGAAGCTGCGGCTATGTACTTCGAGTTACAACACTGTGGCTGTGGCTCAAAAGTAGACATTTTAGGTCACCACGGTCTATCTTGCCAAAGAACCATTGTACGCCTTATCCCGCCATGCTTCTCTCAACGACGTCATCCGGAGGATCCTTGCTACCGTCAACGTGCCGGCTATCTTAGAACCAAACGGTATCGCACGCGACGATGGCAAGCAGCCAGACAGTGTGACACTCGTTCCATGGAAGCAAGCTCCTTCACACATCCCAGCGACGTCTTCCATGGCCGGCGCAACAGCAACAGCGGAACAGCTCAAACAGCGCAATTACAATTATAAAATTACATTGTACATTTGTTTAAAAGAATATACCTCATTGAGTTTCTTGCCGGATTCTTCTCAACAGAGGTTTTTCCTAACTAGTAGTAGATTTTTTTGAAATTTATTAGTGCTTGTTATGTATATCCTAAATTGAATTCATTGATGCTATTTTGAATAAGTTTATTTATTTTTCAGGCCTTAACTACGCCATGAATTCTATGAAAACAGTGATGGCGAATCTTTGCCGACGGTACAAAATATTACCTCCACAAAACATGGATCCTATGAAGTTAAAGGAACCTCTGCCATTGAAACATAACATAATGATGAAACACGTTGATGACTACATTGTTAGGTTGGCTAAAAGAGAATAAACATTTTTAAAAATCATTTTCTTTTTTCTTAACCTGCGTTAAACAAAATTACAATACAAAAGTGTACCATTCAACGGTAATCTGTAGTCCACCTGAGCATAGTTAATCAAAATTTTTTAGTTAGTAGAAAATGACAACTGTCCTTTTGACCAACTTTTGACTTAGTAGCAATAGCAATCCATCAGGCATAGAGTGCACACATTATGTTTTCATTGATTTATATAGAGCAGTTAAAATCACCACTTACTTATTTATTTATTTAGTTGGTTATTTTTCGGAAGTTTATTTCTATGCGGAGTCAACTTAAACAGGGTATTTCTGTAAATAGCCAATAACGCGAAATTGTTAAAATTTATGTAAATATTTTTTAAAGAAGCTAAAAGTTTCAAGAAAAGTTTTGATCGTAAATATTTCAATAAGGTTCAAGACTGAGTTATGGAAGCAACGGGGATTTTGAAAAGTACATAAAAAAATATTAAAATCATTTGACATATCCAAGAGAAGTAGATACTAAAAACAGCTCTATATACTTCCAAATAAAAGTAGTGTGTTAAGGTGGGGTGACCTTTATTCAAATCAACGATGAAATAATTCGAAAATGCTTATTTTGTTTTATTTGTATCGTGAAAAAAAGTCGTATTGTAATAAAATTAGAAAAAGGTAAAGAAGAGCAATAAAATTACGGTAAGGTTTATTTTGTACTGATGATTATTTTTTTAGGTACATAACTTTTAACGGTAACTTGAAAAGTTTTGCAAGTTGATAACAGAACAGAACGGCACATCATGATCGCGTGTCATCGTCTATAACCGAAGCATGCTTCTAAAATCCGAAGATTTTTTAAGAGCTCACGGAGTGTATACTGTATCATGTGTGTATTGTAGTGTATATTGTCATGTTATGCACAATACTATTTGTACTATTATTAATTTATCTACTCTCATATTGTAAAATTTGACTTATAAAATTCAAAACGAGTTTATATTTACATACTTTTTAAACACAATATCGAAATATAAAAAAAAAACACATTAGAACACTTTTTTTCTAACAAAATAATGTCGTAATAAAATTTTTGTCACCATTATACGATACATTGCAAATCCAAAAAGTTTATATCACCAAGTTTTGATTCCAATTTCCACTTGTCTGTGGCAGCGCCCGCTTTAGCGCATGCGCGCACATGCGTAGTGATGTACTGGGTTTTAGCACCATTCCATTCATTCGTGTCGTTTTGTTGTACGAATTTAGTGGGAAAATTTTGTTCTTGCTTAAAAATGACTGATATCAGTGAATGCGAAGAAAATTTGACTCCGCCCAATATTATAGATGCGGTGAAGGAAATGACTCATAATTTATCACCAGCAAAGTGAAGGTCCTAGTTCTGGTTTAAATGCAGATCATCCTCAATGGTTCTTGAAAACATGATAGAGGATTTAATATCCATATATTCTTTCGATAATTATTATTATTATTTTTTATTCCACTGGAAGGCAAACGAGCAAGTGGGTCTCCTGTTGGTA
The DNA here is from genome assembly GCA_037349165.1 of Choristoneura rosaceana. Classification (NCBI taxonomy): domain Eukaryota; kingdom Metazoa; phylum Arthropoda; class Insecta; order Lepidoptera; family Tortricidae; genus Choristoneura; species Choristoneura rosaceana. Next base: position 12,135,113 of record JAZBNJ010000019.1, read on the forward strand.
AGAGATCACCACCACCCATAAACATCTGCAACACCAGGGGTATTGCAGATGCGTTGCCAACCTAGAGGCCTGAGATGGAATACCTCAAGTGCCAGTAATTTCACCGGCTGTAATTATATTATATTCCCTTTATTCTTGAACCAAATTTAGATAGCAGATGAAAATAACTATTACATGAAGATATTACTTACATTACTTTATCATTACTATGGGGACGTGTCAATAGAACGCTGCAGATTGCTTCAGGACAGGGAACCTGTTAACGCGTATGGTTTTTTTTTGTTACGTAGAATTTTATAAATTGCAGTAAATACTCACCAGTTACTTCCTAACTTTCTTCCTAACTAATACTTGTTAGCGACATATAGGCACCACACGCTTTTAGCATACATGGCATTTCTATTCCTTTTATTATCAAATAGGTCTGTAGATTCCTTATGTAGACAGAATCTCATCATGCATTAATTCGACTCAAATAATTAAGACACTTGGGTGTATTATAACTCACCAAAAAAAAAACACATGAACATTATCTACTTTTCCTATGCATGAAAATTGGCGGTGAATTGCTGCGTTACAGATGTTTTATCTCACGAAAGCGGCAGAGCAATGCTTGTGTGTGAAGATACATCATGCAAATTATCTCTGTGTCACAGAATATATAATAGTACTAACGTACAGAATGGCCACGCTCCGCCCCGCACCGGTTCGAGTTACCCCACCCCTCAAGCGTAGCCTGCCGGAAACCTGACGGATAGCAGTCGGGCGCGCGACGCGATGTATGTCGGCCGCACGGCACTAAGCTCGGGACTCTCGGGAGCAATAATTTTGCGAAATGGTGATATACTGTGCATTGTATGGGTGTTTGTCAACAGCAAGGCTACTACGAAATACGAAAATCGAAGTTCATGTCGTTCGTTCCCTCTGACATTTATACTGTTTCATACGAGAGCGAGAGAGACGGTAGCATACGAACTTCGATTTTCGAACGTCGGAGTAGGCCCGCAGTTCATTTTTCGGTGCTAGATCGGTGACGGTGAGTTCGCGAGCAAGCGCCAACTTGTCAGTGGGCGCGCGAGAAATATGGTACACTTACCTACCCTACCTACTTCCTTTTGTAAATAAATAATGCTTTCTAAAAGTATCGCGATTAATACATGAAAATCATGAAATAACTACTTAGGTACCGAATAATTCGTTTAAGTTTGTAGTCAAATATTTATTGTAATTTAAAACAATAATGCTTAAATACATAGACAAACACATTTTAAGTAGGTTTAAATAAAAATATATGATTAAAGATTACATTTATTTACACATCAAAGTGATCTAAGCCATACCTACATACCCTATAGTACTAGGGTTTTGCGATAGTCAGCCCTGTGTCACTTACGCACACATTGACGCGTGTACAGACGTCGTCGTGCCTATGTAGATTCCAGAACACGAATTTTGTATGGCGTGGCCGCCCTGTGTCTGTGTGCTAGTTGATTCGCGTCAAAATTTTTGATCGAGTACCGACAACATGCAAAATACGAAACGGAGAAGTTGTTCGCAGTGAGGTAAAACAAATTAATGTTTACAGAAATATTAATAAATAACTTAAGAAAATTAATATTTGAAATACTTTGACACTGATTTAGAATTAGGTAATTATAAATTTAGAAGATGAAAGTGACGATATTACGGATAGTGAAGAATAGTCTAGTTATGACTCCACCTAAAATAGTATATAAATGTACATAAAAGTGTCATTTGAAATATTTAAGTTTTTTTTTTTGGTTTTGTACTATAATTACCTGTATTTATTTTTTAGACGACCCACGGATGCAATGAGCTACTTTCTTATTTATTCCTTGGTATTCACCCAACTACCTATCTGGATGCCAAATTTAAACTTTCTAGTTCATCTGGAACTGGGTTAGAGTTTTGATGTAGTAATAAAAATTACGATTTTTGAATGTTAATATTTAAATCACCGTTAAAGGTGTGTTTATGAAATTTGGAGCAGATTATGTATCTTTAAGTCTAAACAAATGAGCCAAATTTAACACGTTTATGTAAAATAGTTTTTAAGTTATGAGGTGGTCAAAAGTGGCTCCAAATGGTCCGGGTAAAATTACACACGGTGCTCTGCTCGCCAGTCCTGTTAGCTTGAATTTGGCTTGACACCCTACCGCCTGTCTAGATCTACGCAGACAAAGATGCGGGCAAAAGCTAGTAAATACTACCGGTATATATTAACGGTAACTGAACTCAAGTATCTCCAATGTTAAAAGTTATCGTTACCACATAACGCTGAGTGCTGTGGTCGGAACTTTTTCGGTGCATCTGAGTTACTAACGAGTTGCTGAAACTAGCGGTAATAGACGCTTACTAAAAGCCGTATTCTGATCTGTACAAGCAGCTCGTGTTGTTCATATATTTTTCACAGAATTCTAAATACCTACAACTTGACATTTTCCCTGCATTCAAAGTGAACAGCAGAGTATCTAGTGAAAAGAATAACCTGTTTATAAAACCCTTTTTGTCCTCAACCTATCAACAGAGTAACCTAAAAAAGCAGAGTGCAAAACTCAGGCATTAAACCCATTTTCCCCTCGACGTGTCTTTCCACCCTCGCCGTACCGGCTTGGGTTCTATGCTCATTTAGTACAATCATGTAGTACTATTTATGAAATTTTAGAGTGTGAGGCTGTTAATTCTAGCGATAAAATATCATTTTATGATACTTACATCTCTGATACGATACCGAAAAAAAAACAACTCTTGGGTGAAGTATATAATACTCCTATAGCATTGTCATCGGACCATTCAATTAAGAGTAAAATAGAGTTGCCAGATTTGGTCAACCAAATAGTCAAATATTATAACGGCACGGCCAGCTGGCTTTAAATTTAAGCAAATTTGAAGATATCCGGATAGTGCCATGCGCATGAAATGTGCAACTTTCGCTCGATCTGTCCCGGATAAGTTTAAACGCGCTGCATTTGGCTTGGTCATGCTCTCATGCTTTAGGTTCTCTCAAACTAGAGCTAAATTATACTTAGTTCGTTACTTTTGGTTACATTGCAATTGTTAAAAAAATGTTATGTTGATTTCTTCTGTTTCATTAGTTATTACTAGATTTTTTCCGCGACTTCGTCTGCGTAGAGTCCGATATTTACACTACTCCATGGGAATGAGGTTAATGTCCCGCGCTGCCCATTTTCGTGGGATTTAAAAATTGTTAGTTACACGAGTAATGAGCTTCCAATTTCTTATGGCGTTCCGCAAGGAAGTATTTTGGGACCCACGCTTTTTCTTTCCTACATTAATGATTTGTTGTCCCTGACAACTTGTAATATGCTTGTAATACGGAAACACCACCACCCATGTTCACTCATAGTTTTTCATGTATACATAATAGCCTAACTAATTGCCAATGTAATCATTAACAAAAGACTACCGTATTTATTTAACACCTTACCTGATAACATCCGCCTAGAAACTAACAAAAATAAATTTAAAAAGATACTTAAAAATTACCTAATAGAAACTCTTCCATAAGACACAGTTTGTAACAATAATTACTTACCTATACACTATTATATTGTAATAAGATTACATTTTTTCATGTTCTAATAGAGGCTGTATCCTGCAGCCAAACTGTGCAAACAGTTTTGCAGGGCTATGTATAAAAGCAATGTAACATTGATGATAAATAAATACTTTTTCATTCATTCAAACATCTCAGAAAAAATTGTGTCCTACGCAGATGATACTGCGTTAATCTTTGCCGCGGACACCTGGTCTGGTGCTTTTAAGGCCGCTCAAGAAGGACTAAATGTAGTAACTAGTTGGCTGAGAAACAATATACTAACGTTAAATGCAGACAAAACCGTGGGCGAGTGGACGCCGGTTCGCACTGATTCTAGTGTAAATTAAGGGAAACTTGGAGAGATAAAAAACAGCCATGAGGTGAGCAGTAAGGAAGTATATTGATAAGATTGTTAACTCTTTTCTAATGCTAAAAAAATGAAGTATTTTGTGAACGAAGTATAATTTAAATAAAAACAAAGTGAGTTGTTGGAAGTATAAGTAGGTAACCATGAAAAACTTTCCAATACCACGTTACCTATATATTACATAACTTACAGGTCAAAGTGCGTTTTAAGCACATAGCTAGTGCCTTGAAAAATTGCAAAAGCAACACAACCATCAACGAAGTTTGCCCTCACGCGTCTGCCTGCTACCGCACCGCAGTATTGTCTACCACACATTCACTTTGTTAGTTCAGTACAATTAGATCAAAATTTGGCAAAATTAAAGCAAGAGGTTTATCTATCAGGATATGTAGGTTATAGAGAAAAAATAAATTTTACCCACTCTCCCCCCCCTCCGGGGGTAGCGTCACCCCCCCGCACCCTCGAATATGTCCCGGATCGCGGTATTTTCCATTATAAAAGAAAACCGTACACGATACATAAAAAGTGTGTAGGAACGAAATAATCCTTGATAAATTTACTATAAACCTTTCATACATTTAAATCGGTATCACTTATAGTTCCAGCGCAATATGATACCAAATACTAACTTTTTTTATAATTAATCTATTTTTTCGGCTAAAAGGTTAGTTTTCTCAAATACTTCACATTTTACCGCCAAGATATGTATGACAGAAGTAAAGAATAGAATATTTTCTTTATAAAAAGGTATAATTAATTTCTAAAATCTTTCATTTACCATTGCTATGCTATTTTTTTAATTTAGGTCATTTGGCCATTCAGCGAAATATAAATGTTCATACTGGTTAAATGGTGTTACTTTAAATACCATTAGATTCTCATATGTTTTCCTATAAGCTATAGGTATGGACCTATTTTCTGTATTTAAAAAAAAAATGTAGGCCCTGCTGGGCTTTTAGGAGATAGGGGCGGGGAAATGGTTAATTTTCACCTATATTCTTAAATAACTTCAAAACGGATTAATTTAAAATAATGAAAAATATATATTTGAGATTTTCATAATGTACCCTTTCATTTGATATGTCACATGATATAGTTTCTACATTTTTTTTCTAATTTACCCCCCCCCCCCCATCCCCCCAAACTGGCCCCCGTGTTTAAAATTAATTAATTTACTTTACACGTCCGTGTTTGGGTCATCAATTTACATAGGTGAACTAAATTTGAATTCAATCGGTCTAGTAGTTTCGGATCAAATTGGCTATGACAGACGGACGGTTTAGGTATATTTATACCTTAGGCTGCAATTTATTCTTAAACTACTAATAATTCTCAAGAAAACTTAACCGTTATAGTTTTCCTTGCAAGTTTGATATACTTACTATCGTCCTGAATTTTTTTTAATTTTTTCTACCCACCGGTTTAGATTTTAGAGGGGGGGACGCCCGATTTTAATGAAAATTTGCGCTTTAAAGTTTAATATTTTGAAAATGAATCACTGAATGGAAAAATTGTTTTAGCAACCCCCTAATGATTTTAAAAAACCTATCCAACGATACCCCACACTACAAGCTTGGATGAGAAAAAAAAAACACCCCCACTTTACGTCTATGGGAGGTACTAAAAAAATTTTTTTTTTTTAATTTTTTATTACACTGTTTTGTCGGCATAGTTTACATATATATTCGTGCAAAAATTACAGCTTTCTAGCATTGATAGTCTCTGAGCAAAGCCGAGAACGGACAGACAGACAGACAGACAGACATGGCGCAACTATGAGGGTTCCGCTTTTGCCATTTTGGCTACGGAACCCTAAAAAATGTGTAATATTTTATTATAATCTTACTTACGGACTAAATAATTTTTTTTTTGGTACTTTTTCCTAAGTTAATATCGCAGTAGCTGATTATGGTGAATTTTCAAAATAGCATAGCAGCGTCAAATGAATGAGTTTAGAAATGAATTATACCTTTTTATAAAGAAGATATCCTGTTCTTTACTTTAGTCATACATATCTTGGCGGTAAAGTGTGAAATAATTGAAAAAAACTAAACAATTAACAAAAAAAACTGGATAAATTATTAAAAATGTTCGTATTTGGTGCCAGATTGCGCTGAAACTGTAAGTGGTATCGCTTTTGTATGTATGAAAGGTTTATAGTAAATTTATCTAGGATTATTTCGTTCCTACACACTTTTTATGTATCGTGTACGGTTTTCTTTTATAATGGAAAATACCGCGATCCGGGACATATTCGAGGGCGCGGGGGGGTGACGCTCCCCCCGGAGGGGGGGGGGAGAGTGGGTAAAATTTATTATTTCTCCATAACCTACATATCCTGATAGATAAACCTCTTGCTTTAATTTTGCCAATTTTTCCATACATTGCAATCTAATTTTCTTCAACTATGTCATGGTCGTAACTTTTTAAACATTTGTCCAAATGAAAATAGTGTAAGACAAAAAATATCAAATCTAATTAAATAATCTCACGCTTAAAATATATAGGTACGAGTATACATGCTGTCGTGGACTTTTTTGTATTGTTCATTGAGAGTGAAAGACATTCTTATTCAAGTTGTGCCATTTTCTATCATCATCATTATATTTACATACTTTTTTAAACACAATACCGAAATATTAAAAAAAAAACTCATTACAACACCTTTCTTCTAAGAAAATAATGTTATAATATAATTTTTTAAACCATTACGATACAGGGCAAATCCAAAAAGTTTATATCAAAAAGTTTTGATTCTAATTTTCACTTGTCTGTGGCAGTGCCCGCTTTAGCGCATGCGTGCACATGCCGCACATGCGCAGTGACGTACTAGGTTTTAGCGGCTTTAGCGCCATTTTCGATTCATTTGTGCCGTTTTGTTTTACAAATTTTCGTTCGTGGCAAAAAATCGTTTTTGCTTAAAGATGTCTGATGCCAGTGAATGCGAAGAAAATTTGACTCTGCCCGATATTTTAGATGCGGGGAAGGAAATGACTCATTACCAGCAAAGTGAAGGTCCTAGTATAAGTTCTGGTTGCAATCCAGGTCTAACTCTCAATGGGTCTTGAACACATGATAGAGGATTTAATATATGAACGTAGATAAAATATTGTATGCAACTGTACGTAATTAGGCCTTAAAACACTCATGTGACCCTTTTATGAAACTCGGCTACGCCTCGTTTCATGAAACCACACTCGTGTTTCAAGGACCCTATTATATACGTTACAGTTGCATAAATGGCTATTTCAACTCACATGCACTCATCATGTTCTAGATTATTTGTGTAAATTCCACTCGTTTTATTCTGTCATTAGTTAAACTATTACGATGTTGAACTCCTACTCTCATAATAAGTTAAGTTAAGTTAAGTTAATATAAATATCAATGTCTTTAAAGTACTATAGGCCGCAAAAGTGGATGGACAATGGCAAAACATAATCGTCTGACGCCTGAAACGGCGCCATCTATGTGTTCGATGTGTATTAGCGGAATTCACTTATTTACTAACTTGTTAGTTTACCAAAATCCCGCTAGATGGCGCTAGTTTGTTGATTTTTTAAGGGTTCAAAAAATATTTATTTTATCTTCATGTTAGAAAGACAAATTTCAACATCCTACTGCCCATTACACATGTTGTAATTATGTGTATAATCATTCACTTCAACTCTCGTGGCCAGCTAAACATGTGTCCCTGCCAGCTGCCAGGGTGGGACACCGTGGGATGCTACCTTCGTGTAACGACATTTCTGTCTCTTTCGTATTGTGCGAAAGTGTGTGAGAGGGAGAATTTTATTGTTTTCTTTACGGAGACCCATAATATGTTGCTTGTTTTTATCATCGAAACATCAACTTTACTAATCTCCAAGCAGTAAATTTACAAAAACACAAACTCAATATCGTCGCCTAATAGGATTTGAACTCGCGACATACGATTCTGTCGGAGCACTCTCAAACCACTCAGCCACTGATCTGTTATTTGAAGTCATGAAAATTGGATATATAACTCTGGTCGCCTTAAAATTAATCGGTAAGTCATATTTTACGAAACTTAAAGAGGGTAGACTAAAGATCTTCAAACTACCAGGCTGTTTTTATTACTTTGTTTTAAACTTTGCTACCTACTTGTTCAGCTGTTCCTACTTCTCGTTCCATTGTCTCTTTCAAGTTGAATCTGCTTACTATCGTAGTTATTCTTTAAAATGATTAGTTTTCATCGCAATGTTGAAACGATTAAAAGGTGTGATAAAATTAATTTATATAAAGAAGTAAAAAATATTTTAGAAATTTCTAGAGAAACTGGAGTTGATGTGAGTTTTTTTTTTACGTTTATCCTATCATTTTTTTTTACAACAATTATATTTACATTACATTATTTCATGTTTATTTATATTGTTACAGAAAAAAACAGTTATATTATGGATACAACGATATCGAGACGAATACCTTTTCTGCGGTTTTTGCTGCATCGTCAAAGATCGGTTCGACCACGACTCCTAGATACTATTCAAAACAATACCTACGCGAAACGACGGTGATCTCGTAGTGCCCAACATGGAATCTGGTCGTATAACCGTCAACCATGGGGATGGACGAGTGCTGCTGACCCGGGAGAACTTGTTAGAATACCCAGTCGAGCGAACGGTGGTGATTATGCCAGTTTGCTTCAGGAGACCATGTTGCCCACTGTTAGAATTGTTTATCCAGAAGAACAAGTGCCGTGCATAACGTTCGTGCAAGATAACTGCTCAATACACCGGTCGCGTATTATGCAAGACTGGTTTGATCAACACAAAAATAGTATTAAAGTAGTTTCTTGTCCTGCCAGATAACCGGATTTTAATCTCATTGAAAATATATGAGGTCTTATTGTCCAACGTTGAGATAACTAAAATGAGCGAACTCCGGAAACGTTAGAAGCTCACTGTGTAAAAATATGGGACAGTATTCGCGGGTCTAATCTGTGTGAAAATCTAGTTGCATCTAAGTGTTCCCGTCTGCAAGCACTTATCGACAATCATGGTGGTTAAACTAGTTATTAAAATAAAATTGATAGTTTACGTGTAGACCGGGTTATATACTCAAACAATCATGTTATATATAAGTATCATAGAAACCAAAATAATTATCTTTATTTATGATCCTGTAGTATCACTTTGTTACGAAAAGTAATTATTTTATTATTATGAACAAAACATTTAATTACCAATGCCTTAATAGTTTTTTTTCGTGAGATAAGTGTGAAAGTTCAATATAATACGACTGTAATCTTATTATAACTGTTAGTAACACACTACAGTGGATCTACGCCATCAATTATTGTTATGTTTAAAACTGGAAACTTCACTGTTTATATATAATTTATAATAAAGCCTACGAGTCTTATGATAACCCGGTCTCACATAATATATACTTTCAAATACATTTTTTTTATTGTGGTCGCTTCAATCCTCTTTCCAGAAACGGAAATGAATACTTAAGCGAATACCTCAATAAAATCTTAAAATACAAATTTTGGTCAAGTGCTAATTAAATAACTAAAAACCTCACACGACACCCCGAAAATATTTTTGTATTTTTTTTAAGTTAGTTGTTTGCGTTTATTTTTGATAACCTTCATTATTTCTTAAAATATGTATCAGTAGTTCTACTTCATTTCTAACTTTACAGTTGTAATTTGTAATACCAGATTTAGAAGAAAGTCAAACTGACAGCCAAACGGCCAGTATTAAATTATCTAAGGGGTATGAAACATTCGTAAAACATTTTTAATTGGCGTATGCATTCGTAATATTTAGACTGGGCACAAACACAACCTGATTTAAAACACCGTGTAATCGATTCTACTCTGGATTCTGAGTAAACTACTTTCTGGTTTTCAGTTATTTAATTAATAATAATATTTAGTATAACATTAATAACAGCACTGCCATATTTAATGAATAGAAATATTGTTTTAGGAATAAATTTTTTTATGTTTTAAACTTCAAAACTTGTATTATTTTTGTTGCAACCTTATCCTTTTTCAGATTGTTTTTTTGTTTCCATGTTAGTCATCTACAAAATTAAAATATAAAGTAATAAACAAAAAAAAAACAAAAACATAATTCTGAACTGTAGGATACGAACTCGGGTTCATTAAAGAATTTTTCCAAGCAGCCGATCAACTGAGCTATCGGCACATACCAATATGAGGACAAAATATCAATCATATTCATACCGTGCATTAAGCACGCCATCTAGTGCATTTGTGGTGAACAACTAACAAAATCGCCGCCTCTCGTGTGCAAGCGATTATAGAACGTAAGGTGTCCATCCACTTATGCAGGGCCGTGTACCTGTACACCTAAAATTACACAGATTACTATGTTGAAGAGCGGTATCTCTTAACACAAGCATATGTATACTTAAAAAGAGACACCAACTCAGATTTGGCGTTATGTCTTAAGTTAACGAATAAACTATTTTTTATTTTTTTTTATTTTATTATATACCTAAATAACTACTTACTTAATAATTACTTTTAACACCCGTTTGCTATTTTACTACTATGGCAAGCAAAGCTACGAATTAGATTCAGTAATAACCTGTGTATGTCGATAAATATGCAATGTTTGTGTGTATTGTAGCGTTTATGCTGTAATAAATAAACAGCATACCTAAACAACGATAATTACGAGTATATAAGCAGTAAAGGTATTGCAATCTGTAAATTACGACTGCTAATTAATATCTTTTATAGCGAGGACCACTTTCATCATACTATGTATAGTATAAATAAACTACGTAAGTAAAAAGTAGAAGTACATAAACAGCTAAACCTGTGTGTTGAAACAGGAAAAAAGTGAAGGTTGTTCGGTACATAATAGGCCGGAAAAAAACATATACCTAGGCAAATTACTAAGAACACTACATTGTTCTCTAATTGTATTTTGTATTGTAACTATATTTATAGGGTTCCGTAGCTAAAATGGCAAAAACGGAATCCTTATACTTTAGCCATGTCTGTCTGTCTGTCCGTTCGCTTCTTTGCTCAGGGTGTATCAATGCTAGAAAGCTGTAATTTTGTACGAATATTATTTTATATGTAAATTATGTCGCCAAAACGGTACAATAAAAAAAATAAAAAAAATTTTTTAGAGCACCTCCCGTAGACGTGACGTGGGGTGATTTTTTTTTCTCATCTAACCTTATAGTGTGGGGTATTGTTGGATAGGTCTATATAATCAATAGGGGGTTGCTAAAAATATTTTAGATTTAGTGATTTGTTTGCAAATTGTTCGACTTTAAAGTAAAAATTTTCATTAAAATCGAGCGATCCCTCCCTTTCTAAAATCTGAACCGGTGGGTGGAAAAATTTGAAAAAAAAAACAATATGGTAGTAAGTAGGTATATCAAACTTACAAAGAAAACTATTACAGTTAAATTTTCTTGAGAATCATTGTTATTTTAAGAGTAAATAGCAGCCTAAGGTATAAAATATACCTAAACTCGGAATATACCGTACAAAATATGAAATCCTTAGAAAAATGTTACTTAATTTTTTCGTAATGGCTACGGGACCCTATTTCGGGCGTGTCCTACATGCTCTTGTCTAGGAAGACAGATCAATATGGTTTACCTTTTATTTAACAGTAAGTAAAAACAAAAAAGACATATTGTTCCTATTCGAGGAAATGTTCTACCTTTTTCGCGATATATTTTGGTAACGGTCGGTGCAATGGTTAACGTTAGACATTATACGTTTATTTGAAAAATTAGTCCGTACCAAAAAATTTAGCTGAATGACCTCTAAAGAATATTTCAAAGATTTTATGATGAACAACAGATCATTAAATTAATAATTAATGCTCAGCTGCTGGTCAACTGCAATTCCTTGACATTTAATAATAGGTTTTTTTTCTAGTATTACTTCAAAGTGACTTGTGCATTCAAGATATATGGACGTTCCTACAATTTTAGTGTTTGAAAATGTTCTGGAAGTTAATATTGATAGTCTTTGGAATATGGGTGGTGTACTACCGATGGCAAAGGCGGAGAATCTACAAGGTGGAGAAGGAAATACCATCTTCCAATCTACCTACTTTGCCTCTTCTTGGTAACGCTCTTATATTTGCTGGAAGCGATGAAGGTACTATAAAATTTAATTACTCACACTTTAAGGTAGGGCCAATTTAATAGATCATATGTCGCCACTAGGTACTTTTTTTTGTATAGTATGGGCTTGCGTTTGGCCACAATCACGCCTGATGGAAAGCGAGGATGAGGCCTACGATGGAGCACGCTTGCCTAGTAAAGTACTACGTAAGTAGTAGTACTTTCAAGGAAAAAAGACAGAAATTACATTTATTCCCAACCCAAGAAACAATAATAATTATTGAGTACAAATAGACAACACGAAGCACAGTATGTGTCATTGCGGTTGTGAATCGGACACTGGCTCAGCATTTTCATGGCTGAAGCGTTTCAATAATCCAGAGCTGATTTCCAACCAATTTGGCGATTTCACAGATACTGTCATTTCTTTATACTTGTTTATTTTGTGTATTTATTTTTATGTAATTTGTGAAAATGTGTGAATAAACGTTTTTCTATTCTATTCTATTCTATTCAACCGGCACCGTACTTAAAAAAAACAGTAGGTAGGTAAGTTCCTTAGATTCGATCATTTTCTGTAATCAGTAATCAGTCATTTATTTGCTTAATTATTTGCTTCAACATGGTACAGTCAGCTGCAGAGAAAAGGTACCCCCCTGTAACGGCGGTATCCATACTACCGCCATTACAGGGGGGTACCCTTTCTCTGCAGCTGATTGTACAAAGAAGATGTTCACATAAAATTTATAGTGCGATATGTTTTGTCATTGTTAATTCATAATATTTTAATATTGATTATTTTTATTTATTTTTAATTATTTGTGTGATCTTTATAACCTTTATAATTTTCACCAAATTATTTTTCAATATAATGAAGACTTATTGTATTGTATTATATTGTTGTATTTTATAGTTCAATTTTGTTAAGCACTATATATATGAGATACGAGATTTTTTAAACTTGACGATTGCACTTAATTCAAATTCAGCAACGTTACCTGTAACGGGGGGCACACAATGTTATTTATGTGTTTCAAAACTTAAACTGAAGAGTTGATTAACTTTTTTTTGTAAAATTATTTATTTTAATAATGAGAAAAAAAGCCATTATGAAGTTATATAAAGTAGCTGACAGGTGGTAAAAGCGATCCATTAATTTGGCCTTACTCTTCCTTTAATCTAAACAAAATAAATAAATAATAATAATAATAAATGTGGTCTGTACTGTAGAGCGATACGAGTATGCTGTAAACGTCTGACTTTAATAGTAAGTAATATTTCTTTCTTAACGTATAAGTATAAATAAAAAAGTTTTTGTGTTAGTAATATATATTTTTTTTAAGTAAATTGCTGATAGACTCAAATATTTTTAAACTGTAAATTACAATAATATTTTTGTTCTGCAAAAAACTAAAAACACGAAAACGCTTACTTACAAATTCAATAATTCCCGCTGGTATTGCACCTCTAATAAAACACTGACGGAAATGCAAATTTTCACCTTTTCGAGATAAATTTTAATGTGAACATTTTTTTATCGGTTTTTTTTTGGAGAGAAATGCAATTCTGTCATTTTCATACATTGTAGAGCCGCAGTTCGGAATTAACATGACTCTATAGGTAGATCATTTATTATAAAAAAGTATTTTAAGTTTGATTAGTGTATGAGTTAATAGTGTGGTAGGAAGTGGAATAATTTAAAAACTAGTTAAAAAAAATGTTTATTGTTTTCTCATAAATATTTATAAAGGACCACCAACAATTTTGGCTAGTTTTAGTTACCTAGCAAAACTTTTATTTGTGTTTAAGAATACCAAATAGTTGGGTAAATAATTAAAAAATTGTAACCACAAAATAATAGGGCAAGGTCGGTACATTACTTTAACTTTCTCGACTAATAAAAAAAACTATAAAACAATATAGGCACGTAGGTATACGCAAAGTTTGCCTAGAACTCTCGACATGGAATCGGCTTAAGCCAATCAAAAAAGCTCTATGTTTACGCAATAAGAGCATAATAGAAAGTCAGAATCGGCGGCATCGTCTCGGATCGATGTCTTTCTCGGCGGGGCATGCAGAGACGAGCTGATTTAAGTTTAAGTGTCGTAATTACAAGATAAGTAGAGTCAAGTACATCATTCTGGGCATCATTCTCTCACCTTGAACATGCAGCAGAAACACGTGTAGCCCGTCGGTAGGGCCCTCGTGAGGTTGATTGAAGCAGCACAGTAGAAACCAGAATCCTGAAAAAAATGAATGCATGCACAGTCTTCTCTGTCCTGGTCATTTGCTGAGAAGCTGCTGTATGACCATAATAGCCACCATCAGTAAAATGGATAAAGTATGTAATAATTCTGTAATACTGTGCAAATATTTGTGATAAGTAAACTTTTTTCATTCATTCATTATTATTAATAAATTTTTCGTGAAGATTTAGGGGCTGTTTTACCACTCATTGATTAATTTTATCTGACGGATAAATATGTCACCCTCTCTCTCTATTCGAACAGAACACACAGACATGTCATCAATTTATCCATCAAATAAAATTCACTAATGTGTGGTAAAACAGGAGGTGAACGGTATACATTGCACATCTTTCCACACACATACAGATATATTTTACAGAAGGCTATGACATTTTTAACTAAGTACTCTATAGTTATACATACTACTCCCGGCGCAATCCCTACTTAATATTATAAGTGCGAAAGTAACGCAGACGAAGTCGCGGGCTAGTAAATCTACTGTCAAAAAGACATTAATATCTAAGGCTTATTATAAAGTTAACGATTATATCATGGACAAGGATATTTGGAAATAATTCCGATCTGCACTAGCGATCCCTTCAAATAGTGAACCTACTGTGTTAAAAATAAAATTATGTTAAATACTTGTAATGTATAGTACATAGATATCATTTATAAATATTGTGAATCTGTTTTTAAAAAAAAATACCTCGTTGAGTTTCTTGCCAGATTCTTCTCAACAGAGGTCTTTTTCCGAACCGGTGGTAGATTTTTTGACATTCATAAGTGCTTATCATAGCCTAAATTGAATAAAGAGATTTTGACTTTGACTTTAAGTACTCGATAAATCTTAAAATTAATATGGATGAAGACCAAAAAGTTGCACACTTCAACGCAGCTAATTATAATTACTATTATTTTTTCCCCATTGTGACGCAAAAATTATTTATACAAAATGTATGATTAATTTGCCATGCATTTCACGGTGGAAAAAGTTAGTAGTAATTTCAACCACCTGCGTTAAAGTGTGCAACTTTTTGGTCTTCACCCATTTACAAGTTCCAGAGATATTTAAAACCAAGCTATTATATATAATATATGAGTGTTTGTCCTCGTAAGCAAATTTCATTGAACTTATTAGGGACATTTGCCGAAGTATATAAAGAAATATACAAGAATTTTTCGTTTAGAGGTATTAAATGACATAAATCTAAAAAATACTAAACATTACTCACCTTAGATGGTATTTTTATTTGAATTAGGTTGCACAGATTTACAAATATAAAGTAATAATTTAATCCGAGAGACGCCTGTTCAGACTTGGGAGCTCGCTCTCACAAGGGACAAAGAAACAAAAGACGGTGACTTCTTTATTTTTCGATCGGCGCTGTGAGACTGGCGCCGTTATAACCAGCCAGTTTCAAATATATGAAAATAAGTTTTAATGTAAAATAAGTAACATGATCCAGATTGTAGGTTACAGTCTGTGAGCTCCTAAGAAAACCATCATATTCTACCGGTATCTACCGTTTCGCTAGCGTAAACTATTTTGGAATTCATTAAATTTATTGGGTGGCACTCTTTCCCGGCCCGGATAACACTGACATGGAAATACCGGCCCTGTTTTTTGTGTACACGCCCATAGAAGCTCCTGTCAGTTTATATGGGTGAGTACACAAAAAACAGGGCCGGTATTTCCATGTCGGTGTTATCCGGGCCGGGAAAGAGTGTCACCCAAATTATAAATACTGAAACCGGTCGACGTAAGAACGCGGAATCCTCTATATCACTAAAGATTAACAACGTATTAGAAACGGACGCGGTTAAAATAGCTAACGAGTTTAATACCTACTTCTCTAAAATCCCCATCGAAACGACAAAATGTCTCGCGTCTTCCTCAAAGCTAGCTGAATCGCTCTTAAAAGAAAATGTATCTATTCCAAACATAAGTAACTTTAAATTCACGCATGTCTCTCCCGGTGACATCATTAGGACTTTTAAATTATTGAAAGTAAAAAAACGGAAGACTTGTGGGGCGTCTCAGTTAAGGTTCTACAGTCTATTTTAGATGTCGTTGCTACAACTTTAGCTTTTATTTTCAATAGCTGCATAGATGAAGGTGTATTTCCAGATTTGATGAAATATAGTAAAGTAGTTCCTATTTTTAAATCAGGTGATAAAGATAATCCCTCTGATTATCGTCCGGTGTCCATCCTATCAGCGTTTAGCAAAATATTCGAAAAAATAATGCTGACGCAAATGATCTCGCATTTTAATACTCATAAAATCATGCATCCACAGCAGTTCGGATTCACAAAAGGCAGGTCTACTACAGACGCGGGTCATAGTTTAGTTAAATTCATTTTGCAAGCTTGGGAGGAATCACATGACGCTATAGGTGTATTCTGCGACCTCTCGAAAGCTTTTGATTGTGTGGATCATGATACTTTAATTTGTAAGTTAAATTTTTATGGCATTCGTGGCCTCGCTTTAGAACTCATTAAATCTTACCTCACACAAAGAAAGCAAAAGGTAGCGATTAACGGAGCGGTATCGGAGGAATCTGTGGTCGAAATGGGAGTGCCTCAAGGATCCATTCTTGCCCCATTCCTGTATCTTATTTATGTAAATGACCTAACTTATATGGTAAGCCAAAAGTCGGGTATCGTTATGTTTGCTGACGACACGTCTTTACTGTTCAAGGTTAGTAGAAAAGATACCGACTTCACTGAACCCAATGAAACCCTGTCCGTGATATCCGCATGGTTCGCTGCCAATAATTTGTTACTAAATCCTAAGAAAACCAAATGTATTAAATTCTCATTGATAAATTCATCTAACTCGAATTCAATTTCTAATATAAAGTTAAATGGGCAAACTATTGAATTTGTAAAATCAACAGTATTTTTAGGAATAACACTCGATTCTAAACTGCAGTGGGGACCTCATGTCACTGCAATCGCGGGTAGATTGAGCTCTGCTGCTTTTGCAGTTTGGAAAATACGGCAGCTAACCGATGTGGCGACGGCACGGTTGGTGTATTTTGCGTACTTTAATAGCATTATGTCGTACGGGCTTATTTTATGGGGATCTGCTGCAGACATCGAATCAATTTTTATCTTGCAAAAGAGAGCAGTTAGAGCAATTTATAATTTGAAGACGCGTGAATCTTTAAGATCATTTTTTAAGGAAACTGGTATCCTAACCCTGCCGTCGCTTTATGTTTTTGAAATAATCATGTACGTTAGGAAGAACATATGTGATTTTCCCACTAACGTCGATAAGCCAAAGGCTACTAGAAACACAGGGAAGCTTAAAGTACCATCTCACAGACTGGCTAAAACCAAAAAGTCGTTTTTGGGAAGTTGCATACGTTTTTTATAATAAAATTCCAAAATATATTACTGAAGAAACTGATACAAAATTTAAATCTACTGTCAAAAAGACATTAATATCTAAGGCTTATTATAAAGTTAACGATTATATCATGGACAGGGATATTTGGAAATAATTCCGATCCGCACTAGCGATCCCTTCAAATAGTGAACCTACTGTGTTAAAAATAAAATTGTGTTAAATACTTGTAATGTATAGTACATAGATGTCATTTATAAATATTGTGAATCTGTTTTTAAAAAAAAATACCTCGTTGAGTTTCTTGCCGGATTCTTCTCAACAGAGGTTTTTTTCCGAACCGGTGGTAGATTAAAAAAATGACGTGTAAAAGTGCCCATTGCGGCCTATTTGCTGAATAAATGATTTGACTTTGACTTTGACTTTGACCCAATTTATTTATGTGAATTTATCTCTAAATCTTATGTATATTATAAATATATTATATTTATAAATGCGAAAGTTTACATAATTATTACGGCGTGTGCTAGCTTTTCTCGCTAAAACGGCGAATTTAGATTTAAATGAATACGCAGATAGCTGGACGTCTGGATCGGGATAAATTCCCAAAATTTCAATCGCTTGGCTTAGTGACGCGAAATTTGGCACTGGTGTTTTAATGGGTATTCTCTTTTTTTTTTTCGGAATTACAATTCAAATGCCAGATCCTATAAAGCTATAGCGGGTAAAGCTAGCATTTTATGTGTTGCGAAATACATTTTTTTTGTAATCTGAAATCTAACCTATAATGTATGTAGAAGCGAAGTAAAAACATTTCAAGATGTTATTCAGATTCGAGTGATTGTGAACATAATTTTTGTCTTTCAGATCGAATGAGGGCATTGCAAAAAATTGGCCGTATATCAATTAAAAATGACGGATTATGTACGGTATGGATGGCCAATAAACTATACATTGGTAAGCAATGTTTATGTCCAAATAAAGTAGTGTAGGTTTCTAAAAACTAAAGTTGAAAGATTTTTAGCGTGATATGGCAAAAAATTGCTTGCACTGCGTATTGGATCAAATGCATATGTCCGTTTGTAATTGTATAATGTCCGTAGGTATACATACAACATGCACCAAAACCGATACGACAATAACCGGTTCATTCTTGCATGTATACCTTATACCGTCATATGGACGTATAATTGTACGTTTTCAAGTTTTTTTTTTAAATTATTTAACTAAGTAAATATTGTAATGTATAATTATTTTTAACGTCCAAACACTTACCGGATCGTTCCTGCATTGCTATAACTAGGCTACACCGCCATCTAGTGTGGAGTAGAAGTGACGTTTAATTCATTGATCCGTCCACACAATATCTATTTGTTTATGGCAATTGTATCGGGTATGTTGGCGGACCTGTCATTTAGTTTGACATTCATGACAGGTTTGAGGCATTGTAACACCCGTTATACACAAATATTCATAAATTTGCGTAATCTGTGGTAAGTGTTGCCAGACGTATATTCGAGTTTTCTGATTGATGAGTGAAGTCGGGTTGTAACATTAGTATGATATTAAATATTAGTTACAAAAATTAAAGTATTATTGTTTCCCTAGTCGTTATTGACCATTTATTAATCGTTTCAGGGTTCCAGCACGCATTGTTATGGCCAAATTTCCTCTCTTTATTATTTCCTAAGAATACAAATTGCTAGGGCGAAGTGATACCTTGATTTCCCTAATTTCCGGCATTTGTAAACTTGCAACTCTCTCATCGAATTTAAGATAGAAAGGAATTTTATGCTATAAAAACCAAAGATCACGCCATTACGAGGCATTTTATTTCCGAATTTCGAGATTTCGAGACAATTACATTGTTCAGTGCCGGAATTCAAAATTCCCTTGTAAGTATCTCGGCGATTGGCTGCGTGGCTAGCAATTTTCTTAATCGTTGTCGGTTTTTAACAGTTTTTTACTTTGTATTTCAGCACCCGTAAAAAGTTACTATCCACGCCTCATAATACCATATTTTTAACAAAATCAGTGTCGATCGGCACATAAAACCTGGTAAGTACCTTACATTACACGTTACATCGAAATTTATTTGCCGCCGACCGTGTATTAAATAGTTTCTTTCTTGCAATATTACAGCATCCGTAAATTGCGTCCGGCGACTGTGGCAAATGCGAGCACCCTTTTGTCCGGCACCAGGAGTTGACAATCGTCAAATTGGAACACCCGGCAGGACGTTTTTCCTCTAAAAAGTAAGTATTCTTGCATTTACTTTTTTTTCCAAAATGCGAGGGTAGGGTTTCGGTTGCCACCTGGTCAAATTATATTAAATTCTTTCTTTGCATAGCTAATGCAGCTGCCTTGTTGTTTTTAAACCTAGCACAGCACACCGTTGCACTTATTTCATATTAATTAAATATCTAATTTCTTTAAATATTTCCCCGAACCCCGGCAGGGTTCCCCGGACAGATTTGTTTTACTCATTATCTTATGTGAAATGTTTGTGGATGCTTATCATCGCATTCTAGTAACATTATTGTTATAATTTATCTTATTTTTCTATAAACTTTTGGTACCGACCCCGTCGGTCAGTCTCGGCATGTTTCCGGAGACCCTGTCTTTCGTTCATTGTTAATTGAAAATAATAACTAGGTACATTTCTATTTAATTGCCTTATTAGCTTTTGCAAATCAAAATGCATTTGCAGCACCTGGAATATTCCATGTACTCATGAAATCTTGTCTACCCTCATTTTATTTTACCATTAATTACTGAAATACTTTATTTCCTTTTGGTTATTTAAATGCATTTGCAATGCTTTGGATTAATATTTCTTATACTCTGAGACCTTGCATACCTTTATTTTCTGTTGTGGTATATCCTCTAATCATTTAGTGCATTCTAGCAATTTAAATGCAATTATAATGCTTTTGTGTCAATATTTGATGTACTTTGTAACTTTGCCCAACCTCTATTAATTTAAATTGAAATACTGAGCGGCTTTATTACTTTATACCCGTTGCAATGCATTTAAAGAGCATTGGTTCTAGTATTTTCTGCACTCTGCAACTTTGCCCACCCTACTTTTATTTTATAATAAACTACATATTATTATTTTAGTTTGCAATAAACTACTGAGTAGCCTAATTACTTCCTGCCTGGTTTACGCCTTGATTTTTAATATTTTCTTTGCCATGCAACTTTGCCCACCCTCATTTTATTTTGCAACAAGCTACTCAGTGTTATATTTATTACTACGCGTTTATGGTAATGCAATCTATTCCCACTTCAACTGCTATGCGTACACCTGCTTCTGGGGCTTACTTGAACGGAGGTCCTGACCAATTTCAGGAGGTGTATGGTACGGGTTAAGACTAACCGCGTCGCCCGTCCGTGTCTGCTTACCTGAGCAACGCTGCGGGAACGAGCCAGCGAAAGCTAAGCCGACTTTAATAACTCTAGGAATTTAAACAGATACCATAAAACGTGATCAGCCAAACCACAACACCAACTATCCACCTTTGGGTAAAAAATATTGCACCCATTAATTAAGTTGCCCTACTGCTAAGGTACGATAAGTGACTCTGTGGTTGAAAACGGAATTCAATAAATTACGTTACTAATTAATTTCGGATTTTCCTTGGGGTTTACCCCGTATCCTAGAAGGGTGGCCAAAAATATTATCATTACAATATAATAAGTAACTACGATAGTTAAGTAAGTATGAACAAGTGGAAATGCTATTAGGCTATAATTTTGGATAAGGTAGAAAAGGAACATAAAAAAACACTAGACTTTAGTAGATTTACGCGATGCTAAAGGAAAGAAAAAGCGATGGAAAATATCGAACATTATTGAAAAACTTGATGGTTAACGATAAAGAAAAATACATGACCGGTCGTTTGGATGCCTGCACACACTGGTTTGACAACGTCGCGTGCAGGGAGCGTGTCAATGCAAGCAAAATATTTTCAGAGGCCAATTCTTGATAAACCGGTCATGGCACGCTATTGTGTCGATCAGTGTCGGAACGTTCTAATGAATATCGTCTCATGTTTCCTCAATAATTAGAACACGTTTTCACCTGACATGTTCCGATTATGGTTATGATAATTTGCATTGGGCAGACTCCTCATACCAGTTTTTTTTTCTGCAGAGTACGAAGTGCTTCAAGAAAATAAATTGTCTAATAAGTACTATTATGTTGTTTTTATTTCCAGCGCTTGCTGATCCTGTCGTGACTGAGATCATCCTCAAGTCTTGCCTAGACAAAGATGATACCACAGTTAGGTTTATGAGAACATTTACAGGCAACGGGAGCATCTTTGCACCAGGTTAACCTACAACTTTATTCGCTTTAAAAATGGTACTTAATAGTTGTTAATATAAGTAGCCGTGTAGATATAGTAGTTCCGTGGTGTGTTATGTGTGTCTATTTGTTAAGGAGTCTTTGACATACGTTTAACACGTGTCTTTACTTTCTTTAGAAGTCATCGGACTCTCTGCAAAGTTAAGTCAGCTTGGCATTTACTGATTCCTTAACCATCTCAAACGAAGTGAAATATTACTCAGCCAACTACAGAGATCGTCTAATTCACCCGAACCCGTTATCCAATATACTTTTGGAGCCAAATCCGATTAAAATACTCAAGAGAGCTGAAGTGCTGCTGGAGACGGACGGAGTAGTGGCTCTGCCTTGCCAAACCCAAACCTCTAGCAACCCACCTGATTATAGTCTAGAAGACTGGTTTAAATAAGGCGAGGGGGGGGGGGGAAGTGTGTCTATACTTGTTACGCCTTCACATCTAAAACGGCTGAAAGGATTTAAATGAAATTCATATGTTGATGGTTGAACGTCTAAAATAGGTAACATTTATATTGCCTACTTTTATGCCCAAATCCCCATGGGACTGAGATAAGATCCAAAATTTCAACCACTGGGCCTAGAGACATGAAATTTATCGTGATTTTTTTGCGGTATCCCGGAATCAATTGCTACTCGTAATTAGGTATACGCGTGCTAAAATTTATTAATATACATATAAAAGTGATGGTTAAGGCTAGTTTATAATCTATTACATCCTACTATCCTACTAATCCTACTAACCTACTAATATTATAAATGTGAAAGTTTGTGAGTGAGGATGTGAGTGAGTGAGTGAGTGAGTATGTTTGTTACTTCTTCACGCTAAAACGGCTGGACGGATTTGGATGAAAATTGCTATGTAGATAGTTGGATATCTGGAATAAGACATAGGCTACTTTTTATCCCGATATTCCCACGGGATAGGGATAAAATCTTAAAATAATAACCGCTGGGCTTAGAGTCATGAAATTTGGTATATAGGTAGCTGGACGTCTGGAATAAGACAAACGCTACTTTTTGACCCGATATTCCCACGGGATACCTAGGGATAAAATCTTGAAATAACAACCACTGGGCTTAGAGCTATGAAATTTGGTGTGTAGGTAGCTGAATCTGTGAAAAAACACATAGGCTATTTTTTACACCGATATTCCCACGGGATAGGGATAAAATCTTGAAATAATAACCGCTGGGCTTAGAGTCATGAAATTTGGTATGTAGGTAGCTGGACGTCTGGAATAAGACAAACGCTACTTTTTGATCCGATATTCCCACGGGATATCTAGGGATAAAATCTCGAAATAACAACCGCTGGGCTTATAGCCACGAAATTTGGTGTGTAGGTAGCTGGACCTCTGTAATAATACATAGGCTATTTTTTACCCCGATATTCCTACGGGATAGGGATAAAATCTTGAAATTAAAACCGCTGGGCTTTAAGCCATGAAATTTGGTATGTAGGAAGCTGGACGTCTAAAATAATACATAGGCTACTTCTTGACCCGCTATTCCCACGGGATACCTAGGGATAAAATGTCGAAATAATAACCGCTGGGTTTAGATTCATGAAATTTTGGTATTTAGGTAGTCGGACGTCTGGAATAACACATACGCTGCTTTTTATCCCGATACTCCAACGGGATAGTTTTGTAACTAAGGGACCCCATACATGCCTGTATTATTATTATTTTCATTAATTGTATACTATAGTTTTTAAGTATTTTATTTCTAATTTTATTTGATTTTATTTTGAAAAAATGACTTTCTGCCAAGTTTCTTGCGGCGCATTCTTCTTGGCAATGATGGTCTTTCCGAAAGCGCCGGCAGTTTTAAAAATGACGTGTAAAAGTGCCCATTGCGGCCTATTTACTGAATAAATTATTTGAATTTGAATTCGGATAGAGATTTTTTTTAAATTTCAGCACTGGATTTAGAGTCTTGAATTTTGTGCAGTTATTCACAACACAACCTCAATGAAAAACTATATAAATTTTGAAAATTTTCAGGGGAATTCGGAAAAATCCTGAAAATCTCAATTGAAACTACCAGACGGAATAGCTAACGCGTGCGAAGCCGCGGGTAAAAGCTAGTAATATTATAAATGTGAAAGTTTGTGAGTGAGTGAGGATGTGAGTAAGTATGTTTGTTACTTCTTCACGCTAAAACGGCTGGACGGATTTGGATGAAATTTAGCAAAAAGTTAGTTTATAATCTGGATTAAAACATAAGATACTTTTTATCTCGATATTCTTACGGGATAGGGATAAAATCTTGAAATAACAACCGCTGGGCTTGGAGTCATGAAATTTGGTATGTAGGTAGTTGGACGTCTTAAATTACTCATACGTGACTTTTTGACCCGATATTCCCACGGGATATACCTAGGGATGAAATCTCGAAATAACAACCACTGGGACTAGAGCCATGAAATTCGGTATGTAGGTAGCTGGACCTCTGAAATAATACATATGCTATTTTTTAACCCGATATTCCCACGGGATAGGGATAAAATCTTGAAATAATAACTGCTGGGCTTAAAGTCATGAAATTTGGTATGTAGGTATATGGCCGTCTGGAACAACACATAAGCCACTTTTTGACCCAATATTCCCACGGGATACCTAGGGATAAAATCTAGAAATAACAACCGCTGTGCTTAGAGCCATGAAATTTAGTATGTAGATAGCTGGAACTCTGGAATAGTAGATAGGCTAATTTTTATCTCGATATTTTCACGGGATAGGGATAAAATCTTGAAGTAATAACCGCTGGGTTTAGAGTCTTGAATTTTGTACAACTATTCACAACACAACCTCAATGAAGGAAGACCACGATATAAATTTTGGAAATTGCCAGGGGAATTTGGTAAAATCCCAAAAATTTCAAGTGCAACTACCACACTGATTAGTTTACGCGTGCGAAGCCGCGGGTAAAAGCTAGTATAATATAAAATGAATCGCAAAATGTGTTGGTAAGCGCATAACTCTGGAACGACTGGTCCGATTTCGCTAATTCTTTTTTTGTTGTGTTCGCTGCTGTCAGGAGAAGGTTTTCATGGATAGTTTAGAGATATTTTTCATAATACCTGATTTAATTTCTTTGAAAGACATAATGAACACATAATGTTATGTGCAGAGGTACACACTGAACATAATAGAGTACCTACACATATACACCAAAGAAAAGTATATCTAAATCTTGGTCTTGCTATTCTTCAGTCCAACAATCACTAAAGTATAACGCAATTAAAATCGACAACCTCGCAAGTTTGTAGTTAAATTTTAGCAAATAATTTTAAGCCAGACAGTAATTAGTGACCCCTGCAGAACTCTTTCTGGAATTTGTTAAAAGCTTTTTCGCAATAATGTAGTAATGGCTCAACGATTTCATTTGGTAATAAAATAACCGATATACATGTATCACCGCTCGGCCATTAATATTAATATGCTTATTTCACTTATCTGTTTCAGTGAATATCTGGCGTCCTCGTCGTAAAATTCTTGCTCCGATCTTCAGTTTAAAGAACCTTAACTACTTTGTTAGTGTTTTTGCGACACAGAGTGAAATAATGGTTAAGTTAATGAGGCATGAAATGGGAAAAGGCGATTTTTCCTTCTGGAAGTACATAACTACTTATACGTTTGATTCCATTTGCAGTAAGTTGGATTTAGTCTCTATCTTTTCTGAAACCAATCTTCTAATTAACAATAAAATTATTATCTCAGGTATTATTTTAATGAGATTCGTACACGAAGGTACTGACTTCAAGTCTTTTTATTGTCATCTTAAATGAATTATATTTATACTTGAATGTTGACGATTAGATGTTAAAAGCCGGCCAAGAGAGTGTCGGAAACGCCCAAAATAGGGTTCCGTTAGCCGTTGCCAAAAATCAAGTAACATTTTTCCAAGAATTTTGCATTTTGTACGGAATCTTTTAAGTTTAGGTAAATTTATACCTTATACTGCTGTTTACTCCTAAAACTAGGTACTAATAATACTCAAGCTAGCTTATTTAGCCATTATAGCTTTCTTTGTAAACTTGATATTCTACCTACTTACTACCATCATGATATATTTTTTTATTTCAAACAAACTTTGGTTTTAGAGGGGACGCTCTTCAACTTCAAACTGCAAATTTTCATTGAAATTTGCAGTTTGAAGTTAAATATTACGCAAAAAAATCACTGAATCGAGAAATCGTCTTTGAACCCTCTCCCCATTATTTTAAAAGAGCTATCAAACGATACCCCACACTATAGGGTTGTATGAGAGAAAAAAACAATCCCACTTGTAATGTTATGTTGTATTTTTTTTAACTATTTTTTTGGCATATTTACTTAATTTTCTGTGCCAGATGACAGCTTTCTAGCACTGATAGTCTCCCAGCAAAGCCGCGAACGGATAGACAGACTGGACAAACAACGCGAAACTGTAAGGGTTCCGTTTTTTCTACGGATCCCTTTATTTCGTGCGGAATATTTGAAATGAACATGACATTTTCCTTTGTTAATTATTCTACTAATCCTACTAATATAATAAATACGAAAGTTTGTCCCTGAGTGAGTGAACATGATGGTTACTCATTCACGCTGAAACGGATGGACGGATTTAGATGAAATTTGGTATGTAGATAGCTTGAAATCTGGAATAAAACATAGGCTACTTTTAGTGCGGATATTTCCACTGGATAGGTACAAAATCTTAAAACATCAACCGCTAAGTTTAGAGTCATGAAATTTGACATAATTGCTTTTAATGTAACGTCAATGAAAACCACGACTTAATTTTCAGGAAGTCCCACGGGAATTTTTTAAAATCACAAAATATTTAATTCACCTGCTGAAATCTAATGATTTACGTATGCGAAGCCGCGGGTAAAATATATTTGTGTTCAGTTAAAATTATTTTGTGAAATAAAAACAAATATTTTTTAAAGTTCATTTCACTTTCAAACCGTTTTTGGTATTTACTTAATGTACCATTGTGAATTATTTTATAAATAGAATTATTTTTCAGAGACGAGTTTGGACATCGACTTGAACTCGCAAATGAATCGAGACCATCCCTTCTTGGAAGCGTTTGACATCGTATTTCAACTTTCAGCACAACGTCTATGTAGCCCCTGGCTTTATTTTGATTCTGTGTACAAGCTACTGCCTTGCCACAAGACATTTCTGGCAAATAGAAAACTAATGTATGACTTTGTCGATGATGTGAGTATTCAAATATTCTAGGAGTTAGGAGCTTTATACGCATACTTTATAAGCGTTTACTTAGGTACTTTAGCACTGAGCCCCAAATGCATAATAATGTACACGAGCATAAAATTAAATAGTGTTTCATCATAGTACTAACCTTAGTTTGACAAGTTTATGCGTGACACTCAGTATAACCCTGTCACAGTTAGCATTTGCTGCACTTATCAAAAAAAAAATACAAGGACAGCAGAGGCTCCCTGCGACAGAGTTCTACAGGGTGTCAGTTACCGACTTGTCAAGGAATAATACAGCGATGTCAACGAACTCACAGTATCAATCAAGTACCAATCGAGGCACTGAGTAAAGTACTCAAATGTATGAACTGTTAAATGAGTTCAAGATAGTAAATGTGTTAATAACCTCCAATCTAATAGCAATAATTGGTATTGCCAAACGCGAGTTCCGTAGCAAGCCCGTTTATTATTATGTTTCGAAACTCGAATGAAACATGAAACAATCAATTCGTTACAGCTGATAAAAAGCAAAAACAAAGAACTGGCAGCGCGTCATAATGGCCGCGAAAGAAAAACAGAAAGTAAGTTTTGAAAGATCCTTATTAACTAGTAAACACTAAGTAAAGGTGAATAGAGACTAGCAAAAATTGTAGTCCACATGTCAGTCAGGCTGTTGTACAATTATTTCGGCATAAGATAGGAACCGCCTCAGCATGAACCGTTCAGTATTATGAAACTCCATATTGAATGAACTTTTTTACACGAGACGAGCTAATTTTCAACGCCGACGCAACTAATTTAGCAAATATTCAATTCAGTGCGGCTCTTACATGAAAATACAAACAATAGTATTTAATGGCAATGCAACTTGGAGTAGATATAGTGGAGATTGCTCACCGCAATTTTTCATATAATTGGTGCGAAATAAAACCACTTAAGCTGCACCATGTGAGACATAAATTGAGTTGCACTGCCATTGGCAATGCCCTTCGCAAGTTTAGGTTGCCGTCACTCCGTGTTTGGTATATTCTGAAATGGTTCGGTTCACTGTCGTTTCAGACAATCGATCAAATACATGCGTATGCATTTTGACAAAATGTTGTTTTCTGCTAATTTATTCATTAACTTTTCGAGGAAAAATGGCTTTGATAACTTTACCTTACCCGAAATAGGTATAACACGCGATTAGTTTTATTGTTTTTTTTTATTAGTAGATAATGAAGTGTTTCCTTAAGGATACGATTACGATAAAACATCTTCAAGTATTTTATGTCTATGTCCTTAAGGTTCAGTACCTGAAATGAAGTCGTTACTTGAAATGATGATCGAATCATCTGGTGGAGTCAAGGGTTATACTGATCTGGAACTACGAGAGGAGGTGCTTGTATTTATTCTGGCCGGAACTGACACTTCTGCTGTTGGAGCCGCTTACACTACACTGATGTTATCAAGACATCCCGATGTACAACAAAAAGTATATCAAGAGTAAGCCATTTTTTCACAGATATACCATGAATAAACAGCTATGTCTTTCCTGGTTAATCCAGTAATAAAGTTGCATTAGACTCAAAGTAATTTTACCACAAAACACTTTTTGCTACTGTTACAGGTTGCAAGACATATTTGAAGGCAGTGACCGTCCAGTTACTGTAAAAGATCTGCCAAACTTGAAATATTTAGAAGCCGTTATAAAGGAAACACTTAGAATCTATCCCCCTGTACCTGCTATTGTGAGGGAGGTCATCAATGATGTTCAATTACGTAAGCAATTCACTTCTATGTAGGTATCAATAGTTAAATTCATTTTACGAAATTATTTTGCTTCATCCTATTTAACAGATTTATAAAACAATGAGTAAAATTAAAGAAAATAATTTTATTAAATAAATGTTCCGGATCACTCACGTCTTAAATCTAGTTTAGCTCGACATAAGACGTGAGTGATCCGGAACATTTATTTAATATGAGTGAGTCTCACGGTAGTTTTATGTCCAGAAAATATTTTTTTTAAGATTTGCATTATAAAGGTTTTCTACTTTTTTCCAGCTTCTGGCACAACTTTGGTCAATGGCATAGGGATTTTTGTAAATATTTGGGCAATTCACCGCAACCCTAAATACTGGGGTGATGACGCTGAGCACTTCCGACCGGAACGCTTCCTCGAGGGTCCACTTCAGCATCCAGTCCAGTTTATGCCATTCAGCTACTCGTTGAGGAACTGTGCTGGTATATAAACATATTAATTTTAATTATCTGTTACTGTTACTTTATTCCAAAGCGACCAAGTCATAGCCAGTCAAAGCAGCAATGTTACTAGCAATTTTTTTGATAGGATACCGCAACTTCCACCTGGAACCGTGTCTTGATCAAGAGGTTTTAAAGACTTGCTTATATTTATGATGGCAAATGCTGCTAGACACAAATTCGTAGGTTGGTTTGAAATTAAAAAAAAAAAAAAGAATTATGCAATCAGTATCCCGACCAAGCTTCTAGAAACTTTTTTCTTTACGGTTTTGAATAGCATATATATGATTAAAAGAGGGAGGAAGAGAGAGAGAAAGAGAGAACATTTATTGACAACGATACAAACAAAAATACATTAGAGGGAAAGCATACAAAGTTAATATCAAATAGTATAAAGTGGGCCTCACCCACGCAACATAATGTTACGGCAAACCGCAATACTATTTTTCAGTGGGACCCAATTGATGTAAATACATTTTGATATTTAGAAGAACTAATGGTTATTTTAATAACTACAGGTATTCAAATATTCTTCTTACAGGATCCGCTTACGCGATGATGTCGATGAAGACGGTGGTGGCGACGCTAGTGCGAGGGTACTTTCTGCTGCCGCCTGCAGACCTCGATCCCGAACAATGGAGCGCTCCGCTGAAAGTTAAATTCGACATTATGATGAAGCATGTGGATAATTACAAAATCAGGATACAAAAAAGAAATTAGTTAGATTATAACTTATGATTCTAGATAAGTGTTCAGCTTCAGAGTTCAAATGTGCTATTATATAATAAAAAAATTGGTAGTTATTTTGTTCCCATTAGAACTAGTTAGTTCATGTTAGAAAAAAAAAACTGTCACAAATATTTAATTTATACCAAGCTCTTTTACAAACTTAAATAGGAAAGTTTTTCGACAATCGACTTTTTCTTTCATATGTAAGGGATAACGAAGCATGTTCGCGTTTGTTAGTAATTTCCCTTAGGACGTTACATACCTACTCCTTGTGCTTTTATGACCCTTATATCTTTTAACATTATGTTCATTTTCATACTTGTTTTAGAAATTGTCTTAACTTTTTTATAATATAAAATAAAGTAATTTTCTTGCCATAATTTTAACGTACCTAACTTTCACTGCCACGTCCCGTCTGCTCATTTCTCTGCTATTACATTAAAAAAACGTACCGCCATATAAAAAAAAGTCTGCTGTCAGCAGTCTCAGCAAGACGCTCGAATGTTGGTTTGCTGTCTTGGTTGGGATTAAAGGGTCTAAATTGGGAATTTGTAATTGTTAAACTGATAGAAAATTAAGTATTGGGGTACTTATGCATATAAATATTATTTATATACGTGGCGCGAACATTGTAAAACTGGCCCAATTATCACGGACTCTGCGAACCAAGTTTACATCTTCGTAAATTAGAAGAAAACTGTTTATGTAGGTAATGATGAAATACAGAATGAAGACTATCGTTAAATAGATAAGAATACGAGGGCTGAATTTTTCAAAATAGTCAAAAATCATTAAGTACATAAAACATGCTTACAGAACACTACTACGCCTACAATCATAGCGATACTACAGTTCATTATGTATTCACCCGGGGCCTTAGAGTAGGCGCTTATAAAAATATGTATGTAAACAGAGAAAGAGGAGAACAATTAGGATTCAGTCTTACGCGCCTCATAGGCGGCTCTTTATGTAAAATCGACTGTGGGTTGCCCATTAAACTTAACAGGTCCCATGCTTTAAAAGGTGTCATCTTACTAAACTGTAACCAGATTTCACAGATTAATGAAACATAACTATTCCCTTCAACATTCTAACATTAAAAACACTTTAATTAAGAACTTTTTCGAAAAACAAGCTCTTAGTGATCCTGTCTACTTATTGGCGATTACTAAATTTAGAAACTCGTGCTTAGCAGTCACCTAGTTTACTTTTCTATGAGCTGAAAGTCTGATGTACATCCCGTTGTACCCCGTACATAACCACTTCACATGTTGTTACTAAAACATTAAAACTTCGCGAGATAATACAAAGCAGACTGAAGTCTTCTTAATAGTAAATTCTAAACAAAGCAAAGTAGATAATAGTACATTATGATACAAGTGTGCTATGTTGGTCATTACACTCGAGTCGGTTTTTAAGCCTGAGCCGAAGGCGAAGGCTTAATGGAGACGAAAAGTGTAATGACCAATGCTCACGTGTTTCATACGACGTTTTTCAACACACTTGCGAGGAAAAGTAAATAAAAGTTCACATTTATTTAAAAACTTTAATTATTGAAACAGTTATTAAAACCCATTTAAAAGATGGCGGCCGTAATTTTTTTTTTTCGCGCGCTCAGCGCTGCATGCGCGCGCAAGTCTGAGATAAGGGCACCGGCAAAGTAGCTAATCAGCCACATATTTATAAATTTTGAAATTGGGTATTTATAGTTAAAAATACACCGTCAAATTATAAATACCAACAAGCTAACAAGCAGTTTCATGAAATTCTTTAATTATTTATCACATTTTGAATTGAATTTTATATTTACGCAAATAACTACTTAGCTGTTTTCGAAACATTAATACTTCTTGCTAATATTTAAAAAGATATGTAATGAAAAGGCACTAGTGCGATAATGTAATGTAAAAGGCACGGCATGGGTAATATTCTGCATTATCAGTGTAAATACGCTGTAATAAGACCTACTTTACGAGCAGGTGTGTTGAAAATAACATTACGAGAACGTCACGGTTGCACATCTGGAAATAAATGAATAATCCATCAAAGTTGTCCCATAAAACTACCTTTTATGCCGATCATTAAATTGATTTTGTATACAAAAAAGAGCTGAATTGTGCAAAAAGCACGTAAAAAAACCATGATATTATGTGCGTACTTACTGACAAAAACATTCCGATAAAATAAACAGTGAGAATCACGAAAGTTCAAAACGTTATATAATTGAAATAGTCCTATCCTAATCTTTTCCAATAATCTAAGCGAACATTGTGATTGGATTGCCAACTTTTCTTAGCAAAAGTTGGTATGTAAATTAAAAAAAAAACATCTGCAGCAAGCAGAGTCAAAAATAGAAAAAGCTTTTTCGATACTCAAGAAAAATTCTATCTAATAAATAAGTAACTACTAGATCGGAAACAGAATATATTCAGTACTTTCATGTAGGTACGTGTTCATAGTTCACGCGAACTGATCAGCTATTAATTGGTTCCTGCAAGCGAGGCTCTCGGAGACATAGTACCTATAATATTTGTAGTGAAGCTACCTGCAATAAAAAAAATACTAATATCTTTTCACGGATAAATTAGACTTTGTCAGAGCAAAAAATATATATCTACGAGTAGGTACTTAATCACTAGGTGTAATCATATAGTTAAGTAGTATCGTCAAATTGCCTGTAATTATGTAAATACAATTTTGATCACGCTGTGTTTTTTGTTTGATTTTTAATTGGTAAAATTATTTTGGGCAGGGTTAATAATTTTCTAAGGGATACCTACAGATAGCGATTGCGATTAGGTACCTACCATTTAATGAGCTTTTGATAGTCATTAACGTTCAGTTTCACCACGCATTGATAAATTTTATGCGAGTACCTACGTATTTATTCAAACAAAACCAACAATTGCATCACAGTTATCTGTCACATAAAATTTATCAGTGGATAGAGAAGCAGTAGATTAAATATAATCCTTATATCCTTTTGGAAACTTTCCAATTAATGTAATTAATTATAATCATTTAAAACTTTTATTGTGAAATTCTGGTAAAACGTAATAAAAATGAAAGCACTGTGTTATACTAGTCTTCGACTTTCAAAGTAAGCCCGCATAATCTTACAGCGAGCTACAAAATATTCCACCACTGAACATTGAGCGTAAAAAAATAAAACGCCAAAAGTACTTTCTTGAAAAAGGTAAATATATAGGATGACTACGTTATAATTGCAAATCGCGACTTAATTTAATAATACCTAATAAATTAAAATATTTTTCTTTTTTTCCAAACAAATATTTAATGTTTTTGTATTAAAAAAATAAACACAAACAGATCAACGAAATGAAACGCCGCTGGGGAAATTGTCAATTAACTGACATTAAATAATAATAATTATTTATTATGTTGTTAACAGACGAAAAAAGAAAACATAACTATAATCTTCTTTTCCCTTTTTTATTCTTTAAATAACGCAGGATGAATTTAAAAATTACAACAAAAAATGCCAGCATAGGTACATCTAGATATCACTCATATATAAGTGTTGGGCCGCCGCGGTGCGTTCAATGAATATCTGATCGAGCTACTCTGGTTCTGGATGAAGTGCGACAAGATTTAGAAATTAACATTTTAGTAGTAAAAATACTCGATGAAGTTGATTTTTATCAAACAAGCAAAAATATTAATAATTACAAATAAGGAAGTTAAAATCATCATTGGTATTTGAAATCTTTTTGTATTTTTTAATTCAGTTCCAATTTTTTTTATTTTTACGGTCATCCCGTAAAACCTATATCGAAAATAGAAACTGAAATAAAGATGCACAGAAAAACCAGAAAAGTAAGTCCAGCGCTGGGAATCGAATCCAGGTCCTCGGCATTCCGTGCCGCGTGCTATACCTCTACACAACCGCTGGACAACGGTACATACACGAATTTCTGCTATGCACCACATAATCTCAGCTTGTTTTTTTTCTTGCCTTATCTCTTTGTATTGATTCCAAAGACCAATCATAATTTGATTGCTTAATAACGTTATCTCTTGTCCGGGTGAGCGGCTACCACAGCTTAGTAAAAACTTGCAAGCTTCGCTTATCATAAGACGTTGGGCCGTTAATTGTCCAAACTTCTTAATTTTGCTAAAATATTAGCATCGTCTAACTATAGAATAAAAAGCAAACATTTTAATTCAGATTACGAAGTTAAGATTTAAAAAAAAAGACTTAAATATTCAAATATTATATTTTATTCACATTAAAACAAAAAAAATACAATTTTGTCTAGTCTTAAAAATAAATTTAGTCTCACAATATTTTCTTGAGTCCGTTTTGGACCGTGTGACGTTTAAGCACGCACGAATTTGTAGCTCATCTCCCAGTGGATCTTTTCTTAAAGCGCTGGCAAAATATTTTACATTTTTTAAACATTAATGCTTAGTGCCATAGAAAGAGATTAAATATTCTCCTAAGAAGATATTTCAAAAAGATAAATTAATTGTTACCTAGGTGAAAAACCAATTTACTTAGTTAGGCGTAACGGACCTAACACAAGCAAATAATTAAAACATAGATCGTACTCGTCAAACTGAAAAATATTTGTTCGACGACTTTTAAAAATAAAAGAATCCTTAGATTTTCCCTTTTTCTTAAAAATTAAATACTGTCATCAATGTACGTCATCATAGAACCCAACTGACGTTGCCTATGTTAGTCTGTCACCCTCGAAATATCAGGAAATATATCACGCATTTTGCTTTACATTGGTTCTTCGAATAAACTTTATATTGTAATAAAAAAAACTATTTATTTAAAAAAATCGCTGAACAACATTGGTTCAGCGGTTTTTTAAGACGTTTCAGTTTGACGAGTACGCGTCGTTTTAATTATTTGCTCGTGTTACAGGAAATACCCGATAACTATATAAATTAAGTATCGGCAAAGGATTATTTAGATAAATATTTTGTATTTGAATACTTACTCAAACCAAGCATTAAAGTTAAAATGCATAAAAATCTAAAGTTTTTTTGATTTTATTTCATACTTAGTCTTAAAATAAGGAACTAATGTGATTTTGCATACCTAGCTAGGTTCTTATTTACTTCTTCCAGGGATAATATTTGATCGTTTAACTTGTAATATATTGACGAGAAATACCTTTAATCGATGTAACAGCATCATTTTCATGTTTTTCGTTGTTTTTTGAACCATCACGGTAGATATTTTTTTTTACATATGATTTTCGGTAAAAATCACCAAAGAGATAAATTAACAATATTGCATTGATTATAATATCGAACAATATAAAGTAAGGCGTTGAACATTTAGACACAAAGGTAAAGGTAAGGTGGTGGATGATGATCATCACGAACTGGATCTGAAAGAAACATGACAAAAAATAGCATTTATTAGAGCCTGTTAAGTACAATATTAGATCTATTAAATAACATTACGTCACAGTAGGATACCTAGTAGTTAATATTCTCCAAATACCTATTTAAAGTCTTCGAATAAACATTTCGGTTCAGAGGCCGAGTTCCTAGTGAATTTTGCCGATGTTAATTTTACAGACGTCATTTTATTGTTAACTTGCTTTTGCCAACGACTTCGTCTGCATAGATTTCGATATTTATATAATACGCTTTAAAACTTTTTAAAACATATAAGAAAATAAATATTAGTAGACGTCACAGGTGACCGAAAAGCTATTCAAAGAGGAATGACCGAAAAGCTATTCAAAGAGGAAATACTTCAATATTAAAATCAATATTAGATTGTTTAACTAGGGACTAAAACAAGCCATAAATACATGAGATGTTTAGCCACCCGAACAGAGAGACTATAGAGTTTGAGTGGTATTATGGTTGTTTGGTCTCGCGTTAAACACTACTTTTCACTTTGAATGCAAGGAAAAAAAAACTATGATTTGTTCAAAATTACAATATTACTTTTTAAAAAGGTAGGCATGACTAATGGACAGGCCATCTGTTCAAAATTCAAATAGCAAAAAATGGGTGCGCGGTTTTTTCTTTTCTTTTATTGTTTATGATGTGACGCTTTAAAAGCATGGGTATTTACCCAACAGTTTCAAAATGGAAAATTATTTTAATAGCTATTTATGCAACTGTAACGTAATAGGGGTCCTTGAAACACGAGTGTGGTTTCATGAAACGAGGCGTAGCCGAGTTTCATAGAAGGGTCACATGAGTGTTTTAAGGCCTAATTACGTACAGTTGCATACAATATTTTATCTACGTTCATATATTAAATCCTCTATCATGTGTTCAAGAACCATTGAGTGTTACCTGCGTTGCAACCAGAACTTATACTAGGACCTTCACTTTGTTGGTAAATTATGAGTCATTTCCTTCCCCGCATCTAAAATATCGGGCAGAGTCAAATTTTCTTCGCATTCACTGATATCAGACATCTTTAAGCAAAAACGAATTTTTCCCACGAACGAAAATTTGTAAAAGAAAACGACACTAATGAATCGAAAATGCGTTAAAGCCGTTAAAACCCAGTACGTCACTGCGCATGTGCGGCATGTGCACGCATGCGCTAAAGCGGGCACTGCCACAGACAAGTGAAAATTAGAATCAAAACTTTTTGATATAAACTTTTTGGATTTGCCCTGTATCGTAATGGTTTAAAAAATTATATTATAACATTATTTTGTTAGAAGAAAAGTGTTGTAATGAGTTTTTTTTTAATATTTCGGTATTGTGTTTAAGAAAGTATGTAAATTTAAACTAGTTTTGAATTTTACAATTCGAATATTTCGATATGAGAGTAGATAAAAATAATTTATTCTTACCAGCTGAAAAGATGTGAGATACTTCTTCCACCATAAATACTTTTCCAATTGTGGATAAGCTGATAGCCCGTAGTAGGAGTACATTACTATATGGACGAATGAGTTAATGGTGCCAAGAAACATGATTGAGTAAGAAGGCATATACTTCGCGGCAATGAAAGTACTCAGCAACATTAAAACGTGATGATACCAGTGGAGGAATGTAATTTGGTTCTTCTTCTTCCGAAGCACAAAAAAAACGGTATCCATCAATTCAGTAATTTTTGCTACGTAATATAAGTGAATTGCCGACATTATCTGCAAAAAAATAATATTACAACAGGTTAATACGTACATTCATCCTATATTTTTATCGTTAGAAAATTGGTACAAAACTCAAGAAAACAAATGGCAAAATGTTAGTCGGACTTAAACATTAAGATGGGTTTCGTACAAAATTATATATAACCTGCTAAATATTTTTATGGGTCAGGTATTTGT
Source organism: Choristoneura rosaceana (assembly GCA_037349165.1). Lineage (NCBI taxonomy): Eukaryota > Metazoa > Arthropoda > Insecta > Lepidoptera > Tortricidae > Choristoneura > Choristoneura rosaceana. The sequence continues at coordinate 12,172,606 of JAZBNJ010000019.1, forward strand.
GTATGTAAGTAAACAATCTTGAAACAATCACAATTGATTGATTGAATTATTTTCGGATTTAGTTTTCAATTTATGCTGTGAAGCCTTAATCCTAACTAATCCTAGTAAGTGTGAGTGAGTGAGTATGTTTAAAACTTCCTCACACTGAAACGGTTAGACATTTGCATGAAATTTGGCAAAAAGTTAGTTTATGACCTGGATTAGAAGTTTTTATATAACGTCAATGAATATAACGATTTAATTTTCGGGCATTTCCACGAGAAATAAAAAAATCGCGGAATTTCAATTCAGCTGCTGGGCCTTGCTGGACCTATAATGATTTACTTACGTGAAAAAACTAGTTCTTGATAAATGTTATAATTGTAAAGATATTATTATTATTAGCTCAAAACGGTGGAATATTTTTGTCCGCTGCGTTAAAGCTAGTGTAGAAAAACTACGAAATATCAGAATGGACACTTAAAAGTAGAGGTATGTAATATTACCTATTGAACACAATACATAAAACCAGTTTTTTATGGGACAGTAAATTTACTGATCCACTTTTAAAGCTTTATTAAAATGAAAAAATAAAAACTTACTGCTTTCTGTGCGGCTAAATCAGTTTCGAACCAACATTTATCAGCGTTAAAAAGGCCAAAGTTGAGGTGAATCTGGACACCCTGAAATGTTTCAATCAAAGTTAGTAAAAATGGCAAAGCATTTGCTGCATTGAAATCATGAATAGCTATAATTGTAATGAGAAAATAGTACGAAAACACTGACGCGTGGCGTGTACGATTCGTACTCATCTGCTGTCAGTTATGCTATACATATTATGGGTGTTGAGGCATAGAATGAAAATAGGTTTTTTCTTATTAAAAGGTATGGTTTAATTACCATTAAAAGGGTATTTACAGACTTTAAGATATTTAAATTAATTAGGACACGAGCGTTCTGTTTGGTGTATCGTAGAGCAGTGCGAGTGAGACGGCGCGTGACGCAGTGGTGCCGTCGCGCCGGCACGCACGCGCATGCGCGGCGCAGGCACTATGATTGGCCACGACGCTCGGGGTTCGTGGAGAGATGCGACGGCGCGAACATACTCCGGGACGCTGAAAGCCTAGCTTTCAGGAACCTCTTCTTCGTCGCTCAGGGGACAGATGCGGTTGAGAGCCCGCCTTATGGGCCCTCTGGACGTGGCTATGTCGGCCACGCGAGGCACGCCATCCGTGCCGGGGTGAAGCTTGACGACCCGACCCATTCGCCAGTGTAGAGGCTGCAGCGCTTCGTCCTTGATAAGAACGAGCTCGCCCAGCCGCAGGTCGCGCTGCCGCGTGCGCCACTTGACGCGCTGCTGTAGCTCGGACACGTACTCGGACGACCAACGCGTCCAGAAGTGCTGGCGCAGCTGCTCCAGTTTTTGAAAGCGATCCAGGCGGCGTGGGTTGTGGTCTTGCAGCGATGGGGTCGGCAGCGACATCAGCGCCCTGCCAACCAGAAAGTGCCCTGGCGTGAGCGGGGAAAAATCGTCGGGGGAGGAGGAGAGGGGACAGAGAGGCCTGCTGTTTAGGATAGCTTCTATTTGGCTAAATAATGAGGACAGTTCCTCGAATGTAAGATGCGTGTTACCCATAATCCGTTTGAGATGAAATTTGGCCATCTTAATGCAGGCCTCAACGTAGCCATTATGATTCGGAGCGTAAGCCGGGGTGAATTTGAACCTAATGTTTTGATCAGCTGCAAAGTTCGTCACACTATCGACGTTAAGCTTAACAAATTCATTTATTTCCTTTGCAGCGGCCACGAAATTACGGCCATTATCACATAGCATCTCCGTGGGCTTACCGCGTCGCGCGATAAACCGGCGGAGCGCTAGTATGAATGCATCTTTAGATAATTCGCTTACGGCCTCCAAGTGAACACATTTATATCTTAAGCATACAAATAGGCACAGATAGCATTTAGTGATTTTGCATCCGCGGCCACGGCGATCTGTTATTAAAAAAGGTCCACCGAAGTCAACGGCAGTGGCCGCAAATGGAAAATCAGGATCTAATCGTTGCGATGGAAGATTGCCCATTATATTTTTTAAAGTGCGGCCTGCAGCACGCCTACAGGTTACACAATTGCGGACCGTACGGCGCGCGAGGCATCGGCCCCCAACGGGCCACACGGTGTCTCTTACTGAAGTCAAAAGGAGCTGCGGTCCTGCATGCAAGAGACGTATGTGTTCATGTTTCATTATGAGTTGAGTGAGTGTGTGTTTGGCAAGTAATAACATAGGATGCTTCTTATCGTAGCTATAATGAGAAGCGTCTAACCTCCCCCCGACTCTCAAGATGCCTTGAGAGTCAATAAAGGGTGTCAACGACGAGATATGTGACTTTGTACTTAGCTGTTTGTTTTTACGTAAAATTTCTATTTCATCACGAAACAACTGCCGTTGCGCAAGCTTGATCAGTGAATGAAAAGAATTAGTGAGTTCTTCAGACGTTAATACGCCTATCAATTTAGGACGGCTAGGCCTACAATTTTTTATAAATCGTTGCACGTATGCAAAAGCACGTTGAAGTGTCTTAAATTTAGAGTACGCTAACGTTATTTTAAGCTCTGGTAGAGTGTTTGGTGTACAGTCAGTATTTAAAGTGGGCCAGTTGGCCTCGGGCTCAAGAAGGAACTCAGGTCCATGCCACCATAGATCCGCACTAGCGACATGTTGCGGGTCCACGCCACGCGTTCCCAGGTCAGCCGGATTTTGTGCAGACGGAACGTGCCTCCAAGAGGCAGTCGGCGCGAGATCGGTTATAGCGGCCACCCTGTTTGCTACAAAAACCTTCAATTTTGAAATGTCGCTTTTTATCCAGGCAAGAACTACGGCGGAGTCCGTCCAAAATACAACTCGTGATATGGGTTTTCTCAGGGCCTTTGAAACGGAAGCGTACATTTTTGCCGCTAAAAGGGCTCCGGAGAGTTCCAGTCGTGGTATGGTGGTAGGTTTCATGGGAGCTACTCTATCCTTTGCACATAATAAATTTACGACTGGCTTGCCGTTACAGGAAATGGATTTGACGTAAACACAAGCGCAATATGCATCTTGAGAACTGTCACTAAAACAGTGTAACTCTACTACTGAGGGTGATTCGCATAGCACCTGCCTAGGTATATTTAATGTTTTTAAGTGATGCAAGTTTTTTATGAAGCGCGCCCAAATACGCTGAAATTCAGGTGGAGCGGGGTCGTCCCTCCCAACCTTCGCTGCCCAGAGCTTTTGCATAAGCATTTTGGGCTTTACTGTGCACAGACTTAATAGCCCTAACGGATCGAATATTTTAAAGGTGATTGACAATATGGAACGCTTAGTTACTGTTTTATTACTGTGATCATCGTCAATCGAAAAGTTCAGCAGATCTTGACTAGGATTCCATCCTAGGCCAAGTGTTTGACAAGACTGGCTCAACGTTAGATTATCCTGCGAACTAATGAGGTTGGAAATTAACAGTTCAATTGCATTTGAGCGGTATTTGCGTAAGTTGAAACAGCCAGCCTCTAAGGCTCGGGCTATACCTGTTTGTATATAGAGCAGGTCAGACTCTGAGTCTGCCCCTGTTAACAGATCATCACAGTAAAAATCATTCTGTATTATTGTTTTTATCAAGGGGTCAATGCACTCTTCCCCTAATTGCCACAAGCATCTAGCAGCTAAGAAACTTGCAGACGCAAAGCCGTAAGTAACGGTGTTTAGAGTGAGCGAGCGAATGGGCAAATGTTCGTCTTCGCGCCATAGAATGACCTGCAAATGCCTGTCTAACTCATTCATTACAATTTGCCTGTACTGTTTTTCAATATCGCCTGATACTCGTAATACGTGCTTATAATTGCGAAACCTAAGTAGTATATTATACAGGGAGTCTTGTATGCATGGACCTACCATTTGTATATTATTAATACTGTACCCAGAAGAGGTAGGGCATGACGCGTCGAAGACTACGCGTAATTTTGTGGACTCACTCTGTTCCCTGATCACCGGGTGGTGAGGCAGGTAATTAGGGTCAGAGATCAGCTGAGATTCAGATAAATGCCCCATTTGCTTATATTCATCTATAAATTCGCTATAATTGTCCTTTAGTTCAGGCTGTTTTTGAAAGCGTTTCTCTAGGTTGAGCAAACGTTTTTTAGCCATATGATAAGAGCTGCCTAAACAATCTGGGCTGTCAATTAAGGGCATTCGAACTACAAATCTACCATCGGGCTGACGGTAAGTGTTTTCTATAAAATGTGTTTCTATGGGGTGCGAAGCAATCGCGTCCCCGTAACGAGAGTCCGCCTCAAACGATAACTCTTCTGTCTCCCAGAATCTTGAAATTTGGTCTGATAAATCAGATATTGAAAGGTTGCTTCGTGTAGTGACAGAATTTAAACTGACACTAGCGCTGACCACTGGGCCAGCGATTAGATAACCCAATTTTGATGAAATTAGCCTTGTACATTTGTTGTTTAGGGTTTTTTGTTCGCCGCCCACAATGTGCCAAAAAATATCAGCTCCTAATAATACATCAATGTGGGACGGAACATTAAATGTCGGATCAGCTAAATGTATATTAGCTGGTATGTTTAATTGGGTCAAGTCAAAATATCTTTTTGGTAAGTTATCGGTTATTTGGTCAAGTACCAGGAAGTCTACTTTAGTATTAAAATCATTTATCTTTGAACGTATTCGTGCTGAACAACGACCTGGCGTACATTTAAGTGGAGTATTACCAATACCTAAAATGGTTGTGGCAATTAGAGGCTGAGAGGGAAGTTGCAAACGTTGCTTTAAACTATCACTCATATATGATCATTGACTCCCACAATCAAGCAAAGCCTTTACAGTTTCTATCCTATTGTTGCAAGGATTAATTACATCAATTAAGGCTGTGGACAGCAGAACCTCACTGCTGGACAGCGAAGAATTAGCAGTGGAAGTAGAAAGAACCTCTGCACTGTTAGGAATCGTTCTAGGAGCGGAGGGCGCAGGCTGCTCTAAGGCCCCATTGACGGGGTGAATGACCTGGTCCATGCTAGCACTACTAGACGTAGGAGTAGCTGTGTTTGTATGTTGTGTCGTGTGTGTGTGTAGGTATGTGTTGTGACGTCTCTTACATACACGACAGCCGCTCAGTTTGCACCGACGCGACTCATGGTCCGCTCGTAAGCAGACACAGCACAGCTGGAGGCCGTTGACCCGCGCCCATCTCTCGTCAACAGAGAGCTGCCTGAAGACAGGACAGTCGTACACGCGGTGGTCACCGCGGCACACGACGCACGGCCGGCCTTTGTTGTCATTTTGTTTGGCTGAAATTACAAATGTTTTCACGCTTTTATCCTGCTTAGGAGGAGTTTTATTATTCAGAACTTCCGGTTTGTTAATGGATTTAGATCGATACAGAGTTTCTAGTATATCCGCACGATTTTTTAGGAAGTCTTTAAATTCTTTTAGAGTGGGCCAATCTTTAAGATCACTTCGGTATTCCTCCCATTTTACAGAAGAGTTAGGATCTAGCTTGGCTGATAATAAGTGGATAATGATTGCATCCCAATGCTGTGTAGGAAGACCGAGGGTCTCGAGCGCCCGGAGGTTTTTGGTCATGTGATCACTTAGAAAGCGTAAGGCCTTATCGGACTCACGCCGAATTACATCAAAATTGAGCAATGAATTTAAGTGGTTAGTAATTAATTGTCGTTTGTTACTGTCATGTATGTAGGTAGAATTAAGGCAGTTATAACAAATAATTGTAAAAAGAGTTTTACCCTCTCTCTCAATAAAGTCGTACCAGCAACGGACGTGTTTGAATAATCTTCCGTAATAAGCCTATATTTCTCAGTGGCGACGATAATTAGTAATCACACGCGTGCATATTGTGGTGACTGTTGTGACAATAGTGGTTTTTATTTATTTACGAACAATAAAAATGTCGGTGGGCAAGCTTGGGCCGTTCGACTGTGAGAAAGACAATTGGGACCTATATATCGATCGGCTCGATCAATATTTCGTAGTTAACGACATAAAGGAGGCGATCCAGGTACCTACGTTGATAACGATGGTAGGCGCCGAGGCATATGAGTTGATGGTTAATTTGTGCACACCCAACAAACCGTCAACTAAAAAGTACGCAGAACTAGTAACCATTATGAAGAACCACTTACAACCAAAGCCGAGTTTATTAGCGGAACGATTTAAATTTCGACAGCGCACACAGAATATGGAAGAGTCATTAGCAGAGTACATAGCAGAACTAAAAAAATTGACCAAAAATTGTAACTTCGATGGGACGAAGTTAGCAGAAAATTTAAGAGATCAGTTCGTATGCGGAATAAGGAACGAGAGTATTCGGCAGAGATTATTCACGGAGGACGACATTTCATTGGAAAGAGCATTCAAAATCGCAGTGTCGATAGAAACAGCAGAGTCAGACGCGGCGTTAATGCAGGACAGTGGCCGGCCGGGAGGCGGCGCACGCGCATCGACGGCCGCGGTGCATCAGCTGTTTACGGCGCGGCGGGAGCAGCGCCGGCCGGCGGCAGCGGCGAGCCCTCGGCGCGGCAGCGCTCAGACTGGTTCGCGCCCGACCGCAGGCGGTGGTGCAAGTGGCATGAGCGGAGCGGGCGGCACAAGCAAAGCGGTTTTGAGGAACAACTCAACGTTTAATGATCATCACTATGCACCCTGTGGGGCATGTGGCGGGGGTCATGACACTCAAACATGCAAATTTAGAGTGTATGTTTGTCGAGTTTGTAATCGGGAAGGCCATTTAAAGAAGATGTGTCCTAAATTGAAATCAGGAACGTCATTCCACAATATGTTAGAAGACCAGGTTGTGTATGAGGATAGCGACAGCGGCGGTAGTGAGGAGGTAAATAACTATTCAATGGACACTAATAAATTTAAAAAGTTTGGACCATACACGGTAACACTACAGGTTAATAACGTAAACATAAATATGGAAATTGATACGGGTAGTGCGATCACGTGTATTAGTAAAGATTGTTACGAACAAAATTTTGCAAATTGTGTGTTATTAGACAGTGATTTAATTTTACGCTATTATACGGGGGAGGTTATTAGACCAGTAGGTAAAATTGTTCCGTTAATTAAGTATAAAAACTGTACGAAGATGTTAGATTTGTATATTATAGAAAAGGGGAAAACAAGTTTAGTAGGCAGACAGTGGTTAAAAGAATTAGGAATCCAGTTACCTACGATAAATTGTCATAAGATGGAAAGTTTGAAACCAAATTTCAACTTAAGTGAATTCAGTTCCAGATATTGTGAGGTGTTTGAGGACGGACTGGGGAGGTTCACCGGAGGCACGGTGGGGTTCCGTCTGCGTGAGGACGCGCGGCCGGTGTTCCTGCGCGCGCGCCCGCTGGCGTACGCGCTGCGCGAGCCGGTGGAGCGCGCGCTGGACCAGCTGGTGCGCGACCGAGTGATCACCCCGGTAACCACGTCCGACTGGGCGACCCCTATTGTGCCGGTCATGAAGAAAGACGGGACGATCAGGGTATGTGCCGACTTTAAATTGACTCTTAACAAATGTCTGGAGGTGGACCGTTTTCCTCTACCGAGAGTGGAAGATTTACTTGCTAAATTGCATGGGGGGGAAAAATTTACCAAAATAGATTTATCACAAGCGTACGCCCAATTTGAGTTAGACGAATCAAAAAAATACACGGTTATAAATACACATAAGGGCCTATTTATGTATAACAGACTCATATACGGCTTAGCTTCAAGTCCAGGAATATTTCAACGTAAACTTGAGCAGCTGTTCGGTGGGTTACCGCGAGTAGGAGTTTTTTTGGACGATTTAATTATCACAGGCGTCGACGACAAATCACATTTGGAAACGCTACACGAAGTGTTTAGGAGGTTGCAGTCCTACGGTTTAAAAATAAAAAAAGACAAATGTATTTTTTTTTCTGAAGCTGTAACATATTTGGGGTTCGTGATAGATAAGCGCGGAGTACATACGTGCCCGGAGAAAATCGAGGCGATTAAAAATGTACCAGAACCCAAAGATGTGTCCGAGGTACGGGCCTTCTTAGGAATGGTGATGTATTATGCTAAGTTTGTACGAAACATAAGCACGATTCTAACACCCCTATATGCTTTGCTCAGGAAGGGCGTGAATTTTGTATGGACGAAACAGTGTACCGACGCATTCGAGGAGGTAAAAAAGATTTTAGGTTCTCGCCAGGTTCTCGCACACTACTCACTGGAGTTGCCGGTCGTGCTGACGACGGACGCCAGCAGCGTGGGCGTGGGCGCGGTGGTCTCGCACGTCACCGCGGACGGCGAGCGGCCCGTGGCGTACGCGTCGCGCACGCTCAACGCGGCGGAGAAGGGCTATTCGCAGATCGAACGTGAAGCTTTGGGTATTATATTCGGTGTTAGAAAGTTTCACCAGTACTTATACGGCAGGAAGTTCACGCTACGCACAGATCACAAACCATTAGTTTCAATTTTTGGAGAAAAAAAGGGCATACCGGTGATGGCGGCGAGCAGGTTACAACGATGGGCCGTTTTGTTAGCCGGATATCACTTCGATATTGAATACGTCCGTAGCGAGCATAATGCGGCAGATGCTTTATCTCGGTTACCAGTAGGCAAAGCTAATAAAATCGAAAAAGAATCGACTTATCTAAATTTTGTGCAAAATTTTCTCCCAGTAGACAGAAAAATGGTGCAAAGATGTACGGAGAAGGATGAAATCCTGAAAATGGTTGTCCTTTATTTGCAAACAGGGTGGCCAGCTGATGCGAAGTCCGATAAAGTTTTATACCCCTACTACTTGCGACGGAATGAACTATACATAGATATGGATTGCATTGTATGGGGTTATAGATTGGTGATACCTACAGCGTTAAGGGAAAATTTACTAAAAGAACTACATGTGGGGCATTTGGGTATCGTCAAAATGAAAAGTATGGCCCGCAGTGTCATGTGGTGGCCGGCAATCGACGCCGACATTGAGAGAACATGTAAGAGCTGTAATACTTGCGCTGCCGACAGCGCCGCGCCGCCGCGGGCTCCACCGCAACCCTGGCCGTACATGTCGGAACCCTGGGCAAGGGTGCATGTCGATTTTTTAGGACCGTTTCAGGGAAAAACGTTTTTAGTAATCATAGATGCGAGCACCAAATGGTTAGAAGTTTTCCAGATGCAAAGGACGACGGCTAGCTCAGTCATTAAAGTATTAAGGGAAACATTCGCGCGTTTTGGCTTGCCCAAGGAGATTGTTTCGGATAATGGCCCCCCCTTTTCGAGCAAAGAATATGGAGATTTCATGTTACAAAATGGTATCAAAACAAGTTTTGCAGCACCGTATCATCCGGCATCGAATGGAGCAGCGGAGGGGGCTGTGAAGCTTTGTAAGCGAGCCGTTAGGAAGGCCTTGAGGGATAAGTGTGATATAGACACTGCTTTACAAGCGTACTTGTTATCGTACAGAAACGTAAGTCACAGTACAACGGGAGTATCTCCGGCAATGTTGTTACAACGTAGGAACTTGCGTACAAGATTAGATTTATTAAAAGGGGACCGTCAAGTAGAGGACAAAGTTAAAGAACAACAAAATAAGCAGATAGTACAAGCCGGAGGCACAACAAGGGAGTTTAAATTGGGAGAGAAAGTATGGTATAGGAATTACGGCGGGGATAAGAAATGGTTAGAAGGACGCGTAGATAATAAGGAGGGTTCACGTAATTACGTAGTCGTGGGGGAAAACGGTACACCTGTAAGTAGGCATGTAGATCAGATGAAAAGTCGATGGGTAAATACGTACGAAATACCGTCTCATTCAACCCAGCCAAGGGGAAATTCCGAGGAGTTAGGGGGTGATCACAACGTCGAACTTAACCCATTAAAGAGCGAGGTCGGCACGCAGGAAGCCACTAGCCACTCGGCTACAGATTCGGTAGACATAATGAGCAATCCCTTGCCTGAACCTCAGGTGAACCTGCCACGTCCAGGTCCAGTACTAAGACCTAGAGATAAGCGACCCCAGGTTAAAAGATATGGATTTGATATTGATTAAACTAAGTAGAGATTAATATTTTTGTACTTGTTCTTTTTATAACTGAATTATAAAGTGTTCAGAGTCAAACTATTTAGTTGTTAGCTAGTGTAAGTGTTATATAACGGTGGAGGTGTCATGTATGTAGGTAGAATTAAGGCAGTTATAACAAATAATTGTAAAAAGAGTTTTACCCTCTCTCTCAATAAAGTCGTACCAGCAACGGACGTGTTTGAATAATCTTCCGTAATAAGCCTATATTTCTCAGTTACCATACCTTTCGCATAATAGGTCCCAAGCCTCAGGGTAGTTAGCCGCAGAGACTTCGAGATTTGAAATCACTCGAGAGGCTTCGCCCTCTAAGTACGAATTTAAATAGTGGAATTTATGCACAGCTTTAATTCTATCATTCGTATGTATTAGAGATTCATAAATGTCCTTAAATTCCATCCATTTATAATAGGAACCGTCAAACTTGGCAATTTTTATTTGAGGTAATTGAAACCCCATCGAGTCATTATTACAATTTGTAGCACAAGTTTGCAACGATGGTTGATCAGATTTCGCCTTGGAGGCCTGAACCTTGTCAAGGAGACACTGTGCAGTTGCAATTAATAAATGAATTCTATCCTCAAACACTTCACGTTCCGTGAGCTCACTATCAAGACTACTACTATTTATAACTTCAATGGACATTTGCAGCTCATCGAAACGCGAGGCCAAATCAATGATTTTATTTAACTTTAAAGTTAACTCATTAGTCTTTAAATCACTAAGTAGTTTGTCATTGTCGAGTGTTGACAGATAGTCACTAAATTTAGTAACTTGTCCCTTCATGGAACTGCGTTTACGTGTTAATTCACTAAGGTGATCCTCTGTTTTTGCATCCATCGTGATTAATTCTATTTTCGAATGTGAAAAACAGTAAAGGCTTTTATAAACAACACAATAAAAAACAATATCAAACCACGTAAGTACACAAAATGAGTTAAAGCAATTGGCAAAACGGCTTACGCTCCTTATTCATAACAGCCACACGGCGTCTGCTCTAGCGGCGGAGATACACGAAGCACGCCGAGCGCGCGCGTAGTGCCGAGCGCGCACGAATGATGCCGAGCGCACCCGAAGCGGGCCCGAATGTAGCCGGCTGCGCGACGCGCGGCGGCGCCTGCCACGCAAGCAGCGGGCTGCGCTGCTGAAAGCGTAAGCGAAGAAATTTGCAAATGGCGGAACTAAAAATGATGCAATAACATTGCTCGAATTTAGAAAGAAAAGAGGGGCTTGCAACCAAAATGAAACAGTGAAATTAACATAAATAAAATGTATGCAAATAATGACACAGGTTCAGTTTGAAAATAAATTATTTAGGAAGCGAAAGGTTTCTCACTGATTAATAAAGTATCTAAATCGGTACGCGATATGCACACACTTTAGCCTTACGTTATTATTATTAGGTTTTTAGTTTGCCAATAGTGGCATTAGAAAATTAAAGAGAAAACAAAATTGCCACAAAGAAGGCTTAGGTAGGTATATAGGTGCAATACTGGCCTGAATGAAACCAAGCGGTGCAAATAAACACAACACGCAGAAATCACTGAGCTGTAGGTAATAATATGCACTTAAATATTTAGCTATAACACAGTATAACACGATCACGATCTGTAGACTGTACTTAAAATTCAGCCAAACAGAAGTGGGAAAAAGTTATGAGGTTAAGTTGAAAGGTCAAAGGTGGTCAAAGGTCAGTAGGTATGTATGTGGGCAAATAAACTATAGGTAAATTAAATGGGATGGGTAAGTTAAATGGAATGGGTAGGTAAGATTGCTGAGCAGCCCATCTGGCAGCTCGCCCTCTCTCCGGTTGCTGAGCAGCCCATCTGGCAGCTCGCCCTCTCTCCGGTAAGCTGTAAAGGCCGTCTGAGGCCAACAGCAACAGTCCGTCCGAAAAAAAAAAAAAAAAAAAAAAAAAAAAGGGTAGGTAAGGGATGGGCTCACGGCACGTTCCTGGTTGGACTTATCTGGGGGCGCTGCGGTGCGTGTCGCCGACGAAGCGCGCAGTTATTGCCGCTTGTGGCCGGATTTCTTCGTTGCACCAACGCCAACGCCAAGTACTTCTCTTGCTCGCCCGGCTTCACAGCGCGCCTACGGCCTGCTAGACTGCGTAGCCTCTTCTTCCGAGTCTTCCTCCAAAACACCGACGCCACAAGATGGCGATCGGCGAGTTTTTTACGGCGAGCCTGGAACGTGGGAGTGATACCGCTCGTGTCCTGTCACGGTCGCCACTTTCTATGTTGAGGCATAGAATGAAAATAGGTTTTTTCTTATTAAAAGGTATGGTTTAATTACCATTAAAAGGGTATTTACAGACTTTAAGATATTTAAATTAATTAGGACACGAGCGTTCTGTTTGGTGTATCGTAGAGCAGTGCGAGTGAGACGGCGCGTGACGCAGTGGTGCCGTCGCGCCGGCACGCACGCGCATGCGCGGCGCAGGCACTATGATTGGCCACGACGCTCGGGGTTCGTGGAGAGATGCGACGGCGCGAACAATGGGTATACTGTACGGAATCCGCTACGCACCAGTCCGACTCGCACTTGGCTATTTTTACTGGTGTGCTATAAAACTTTGATGAACGAAAAGTGTGCCGTTAAACTAAAAGGTTGAAATCGCCTGCGTGAGATTTATTTATTAATACATACAAATAACAGTAGCATAGTGAAAAACATAAAAAAAAAACAAATAAACATACAAAAAACAAAATACATATCTAAAAAAAAAGGTATACATAATTGGGATTTTGGAAAGCCGTCCAAGTCGAAGACGTCGCTACCCTAAAAAGATTCTACCCCGCTGAATATTATAAATTCGGAAGTTTGTTAGTGTGTGGTGTATGTTTGTTTTTGTTACACCTTCACGGTATCAAGATAGCTGGAATAACACGTAAGCTACCTTTTATTCCGATATCACTATGAGATTGGGATAAAATCTCAAAGTCTCATTCGCTGGGTATAAAGTCATGGGCACTGTTGTCAACAAAGAAAATTATGATGCAATCTCAATACAGACAAAGATGTAATTTTTGCATATTCCTACAGGAATTAAGTAAACTTACGGGATTTACTTAAATAAATATGATTTATGCGTGCGAAGCCGCGAGTAAACACAAGTCTGAAATCCTACTTCCTAATAATCCTATCCTACTATATTATATTTTTTATATTTTTATATCCTATTTATTATATAAATGCGAAAGTTTGTGAGTGAGTGAGTATGTTTGTTACTCCTTTACGCTAAAACGGCTGGACGGATTTGGATGAAAATTGGTATGTAGATAGTTGGATATCTGGAATAAAACATAGGCTACTTTTTGTCCCGATATTCCCACAGGATGGGGGTAAAATCTCGAAATAACAACCACTGAGCTCAGAGTAATGAAATTTGGGGTGGTTGTTCTTAATTCAACGTCAATGAAAACCAAGATAATTTTCAGGAATTACCACGGGAATTTCTTAAAATCCCAGAAATGAATTAAAGCGCTGTATCTAATGATTTACACGGGCGAAGTGATCAATATTTAAACTAATTAACTTGCATGCTTGCTTTGCTTACATTATTGCTTGTACCTTTGGAAATACACTTGCTTGATCTTTTCTTTGCATACTTTCTTTTGCTTGCATTCTGGCTTGCATGTTTGGTTGCATTCTGGCTTTCATGCTTGCTTGCATGCTTGCTTACATGCTTGCTTGCATGCTTGCTTGCATGCTTGAATACAGCCTTGAATGCATGCTTGCTTGCACTATTTTTTGCACGTTTGAGACTATGCTTGCTTGATTTGTTGTTTGTTGCACACATGTATGTCTATATGCTTGCTTGCATGCTTGAACGCATACTTGCTTGCATGCTTGCATGTTTGCCTATACGCTTTCTTGCTTGCGAGCTTGCTTGCATTCTGGCTTGTATGCTGGCATGCATATTTGCCTATGTGCTTGCTTGCTTACATGATCACTTGCAGGCTTGCTTGCAAGCTTGCTAAGATGCTTGCTTGCCTGCTTTCTTTTATGCTTGAATACAGCCCTGAATGCATGCTTGAGTACAGTCAGCTGCAGAGAAAAGGTACCACCCTGTAATGGCGGTAACCATACTACCGCCATTACAGGGGGGTAGCCTTTCTTTGCAGCTGACTGTACATGCTTGTTTGCACTATTTTTTTCACATTTGAGACGCATGTTGCTTGATTTGTAGTTTGCATGCTTGCTTGCATGCTTGTTTGAATGCTTGTTTGCATGCTTGCTTGCACGCTTACTTACATGCTTTGCTTTATTGCTTGCTGCTTTGAAATGTTTATGGTTCATGCGAGCGAAGCCTGCTGACTTGCAAGCTTGCTTAGATGTTTGCTTGCATGCTTGCATGCGTGCTTGATTGCTTGCTTAACTACTTGCTTCTTTGAACTGATTTTGGTTCACGCGAGCGAAGCTGCGGGTAAAAGGTAGTTATACATACGCGACAAAAAGTGTACGTAGAAAACAACACTTGGAACGTGTTGTAAATAAGTAATGGCGTCTTGAGTGTAAAGGGTTTCCTCTTCTCCATCAAGGCTGGCCCCAGCTTGAGTATGAACACTAGATATGCCGCCACTAATAGCACAGGTGAAAAGGGCGAGCTCATCATAAACCAATCTTGCGTATATTCAACTGTAAACAAAGTAATTGTTGGTGTAACAAGTAGGCAAAATTTGTTTTTGAAACGAGGGCGTGGATGAGCCGAGTTCAAAAAGGTTATTCTATAAATATGCATGCATGCATTTGAATCTGTTGAAAACAATCATGAAATCAAATTTACCAGATACAAATCGTTGTTTCAGTTAAATTTCATTGAGTTATTATCTATTTTTAAACTTAAAATTCACCGTTAATATTGACCCCTATGGTGAACGAGTGCAGATAAGTAAGCCCGAAGAAGTCAAACAGATCTACAGTTTTCTCATTAAATACATAATTATTAGGGACGTTATCTAATATGTGTAAAAGGGAACTACCTCTTTAACACATTAGATACGCTACTTGCCAATGTGGATCGAAATTACTTATATCGAAACATTCGTTTCCGTAATAATCGTTATATTAAGTCTTAAATATAATATCTAGTAGCCAAGTCAGACTTTACGCTTCGATATACTATCCTAAGTTATAAGAAGAAATTATATTTTAAATTGTTATTAAATTTTTTATATTAATATTTTTTGACATTTAAATAAATTTCAGGACTGGCCATTAAACTTGGCACCCATTTCGATCTCACTTCTTTTGTCATTAAAGTAAACAAATAATCAAGGCATAAAATATTATGTCAAAATATTGAACTTAGCTCTCATTTCACATTTGTGTTTTAATGGGATAGTATCTTAAGCTTTCCTGTGTTTCTGATAGCCCTTGGTTAATCGATGATAGTGGAAAAATTACATATATCATATTTCTCTTTTCAATCATTTCAAATACATAAAACGACGACAGAGTAAGAATACCCCTTTCTTTAAGAAAATTAGAAACCTTAGTACATCATATTAGGTATTATTGGTTTCTTATTATTGCCTTTGTACATCTTATAAACCTTTGTTTTTTATTTCATTTTCTTATTTGACTGGATGGTAAACGAGTAGGTGGGACTCCTGATGGTAAGAGATCACCATGGCCCATAGACATCTGCAACACCAGGGGTATTGATTGGTATTGTGGTCTATTATTTTCATGTGTTTTTATGTACAACAAAGAGTTTTACAATATAATATCTCAAAGATTCACGTGTCCCTAAGTTATAAATCGCTTTAACTGCCCCTTCTTTTGTAAAATAAGAAAATTTCCATGTCTGCAGTAGATCACTATAAGCCTTACAAAATAAGTATAAAGCCGTACAATATGAGAGTGTTTTATAGATATAATTAAGTGAAAACACTTGGTTAACTTTCATAATATAATGTTCAATATTAATTGAGTCCCATGTTCCATAAAAGTTAATATAAATCATAAAAAAAATAAAAACGTAGATAGCACACGTTGATTTGATTTAACTTACTTTTAGATTCCATGACCCAAGATATATCTGAGTTTTTGACGGCAAAATCCATTGTGGTATGCACTGCCAGCCTACAGGGGTCTTGTTAGGAAACTAAATAACAAAATGAAGTCAGTTTTATTATCACCATCTTTGATTTAAATTTTTAATTTGTTTTTTACGTAGTCGGTAGTAAATTAGAATAAAGGCGTGATTCTTATTCGTATGGTTAAATTATCAGTAATCCGTTTGCGTCATAATTTCGATACCTTCTACGTATGAGCTCTGGTTGAGTTCGAAACGCGTCAGTGTAGTGTGGTCACAATACAAGTACTAAAACCGGCCAAGAGCGTGTCGGACACGCCCGAAATAGGGTTCCGTAGCCATTACGAAAAAATTAAGTAATATTTTTCTAAGGATTTCGTATTCATTCTATATTCTAAGTTTGGGTAAATTTCATACCTCAGGCTGCTATTTACTCTTAAATTACTTATAATTCTCAAGCAATCTTAGCCGTTACAGTTTTCCTTGAAAGTTTCATATACTTACTAACATTCTAATTTTTCCACCCACCGATTTAGATTTAAGAGGACGGGGGGAACGCTCGAATTTAATGAAAATTTGTACAAAGTTGAATATTTCGCAAACAAATCATTAAATCGAAAAATCGTTTTACGTAATGGTTTTAAAAGACCTATCAAACGATACCCCACACTACAAGCTTGGGTGAGAAAAAAAACCACACCCACTTTACGTCTATGGGAGGTACTCTAAAAAATTATTTTTTAAATTTTCTATTGTACTATTTTGTCGGCATAGTTGACGTATACATTCGTGCAAAATTACAGCTTTCTAACATTGATAGTCCCTGAGCAACGCCGCGGACGGACGGACAGACAGACAGACAGACATGGCGAAACTATATCGGTTCCGTTTTTGCCATTTTGGCTCTGGAACCCTAATAGGCAGTAATTCGACTTCTGTGCCGCGCCGACCACTCTATTCGCCCCTGTTTCGATTGCCTAATGAGGCTATAAACGCTCGGTACTTAGTAACTAGGTACCTTCATACTATAATAATTTATTTAATAATGGCGGCGTCGAGGCGGCGTCACGAGAACATGTGTTTACGGGTGCCTAAATTCAAAAACATCTATACACCTTGATGTCACTAAGGTCAATGTATACATAAATAATAATATGACGCTATAGCTGTACATATATTTATGACATTGACTGTACCTACCTAAACAAATAGGCTTAGGGGCTGTTTCACCACCGATTGATTAATTTTAACTGACGGATAAATGTAATGCTGTCTCTTTTTTTAACCCCGACGCAAAAAGAGGGGTAGTATAAGTTTGACCACCATATGTGTGTCCGTCTGTGGCACCGTAGCTCTTAAAAGGTATCTGTGTGTGTCTGTGTGTGTCTGTGTGTGTATGTGCGTGTGCGTGTGTGTGTGTGTGTGTGTGTGTGTGGGTGTATGTGTGTGTGTGTGTGTGTGTGTGTGTGCGTGTGTGTGTGTGTGTGTGTGCGTGTGTGTGTGTGTCTGTCTGTGGCACCGTAGCTCTCAAACGGATGGACCGACTTGAATGAGGTTTTTAGAGCTCCATACGACCGAGACGGTCTACTGCCTGTTACTTGTATTGTGGTGTGGTGGTGGTGATAGATGGGTTTGTGTGATTTGTGTGTGTTCTTACAGTGTAAAGGTCAAGGAACTGCATGAACACGCATATTTTGCATAAACTTAGGTATCATTAGGTCCCGGGTGAGCAAAGAAATTCTTTTAGTTCATTAGGAAAAGTAATTTTAGTAAGTGATTTGATTAATGTAAGGATATTCAATGGATTCGTATTCTTTTTCAAATGGCTAGGTTCTTTTATTTTATTGCGAAAGGCTGCTCATGTGAGACATATATCTCACACATTTTTATCTACATAATGGTTTGGGCTTTTGTGCCTTTTTTCCAATTATTGAATAGCTTAAGACAAGCCTTGATATATTATTCGTAGCTTGAAAATAGTTGTCTGGAAACACTTAAAATCGATAACAGAACACGTTCCAACAGTTTCTAGAATTTTTGTCTGTTTATCTGTTTGTCTGTGAGAATGGCTGAATGGATTTTGATGCAAACTGTCGAGCAAATTCCCGGCCGGATTGAATAAAAAAACCGGCCAAGAGCGTGTCGGACACGCCCAAAATAGGGTTTCGGAGCCATTACGAAAAAATTAAGTAATATTTTTCTAAGGATTTCGTACTTTATACGGAATCTTCGAAGTATAGGTATATTTTATACCTTACGCTGCTATTTACTCATAAACTACTAATAATTCTCAAGCAAACTTAGCCGCTATAGTTTTCCTTGGAAGTTTAATATACTGACTACCATCCTGAATTTTTTCAAATTTTTCCACCCACCGGTTTAGATTTTAGAGGGGGGGGGACGCTCGATTATAATGAAAATTTGCACTTTAAAGTTGAATATTTCGCAAACATATTACTGAATCGAAAAATCGTTTTAGCAAACCCCTAATGGTTTTAAAATACCTATCCAACGATACCCCACACTATAGGGTTGGATGAGAAAAAAAAAATCACCGCCACTTTACGTCTATGGGAGGTACCCTAAAAAAAATTGTTTTTGAATTTTCAATTGTACTGTTTTGTCGGCATAGTTTACTTATATATTCGTGCAAAATTACAGCTTTCTAACATTGATAGTCTCTGAGCAAAGCCGCGAACGGACAGACAGACAGACAGACGGACAGACAGACAGACAGACATGGCGAAACTATAAGGGTTCCGTTTTTGCCATTTTGGCTCCGGAACCCTAAAAATTCAACCCCCAAAAGGGGGGTAGCCACTACACTCCATTGAGTTTAGTTTGCACCTGAATGAAGGAGGTGCAGACTTTTTTTTCAACGAATTCGAGTACTCTGTTAAACTCTCAGATAGCGCTGGAATTATACCTACGCTGTAACATGAATACGCTACTCAGCAAGAATTTTGCCAAATTAACTCATAAAGTTTAGAAGAAGGTGTAAGGATATCGACAAATTTAATTAAATAATTTATTTATTTTTAAGAGATTACAGAGTGAATTGATTTTTTATTTCACATAAAATAAAAATAAAAACACATAAAATAAATTAACTAAAACGGGCTAATTAACTAAAGAGTGAATTTACAGTAAATACCAAATCATTCACAATGTCAGTTGTAGTACGAGTATACACTTATAAAATAACAATAGTATATTATGTTGAATAATTTACTTGAAAAAACAGCATAATTAAACGAAAATAAATTAGGCGAAGCTCTGCGCAGGCGGCGACACATAAATTTAATATTAATAGCGTAAATTAAGGTTATGGGCTGACACTAGCGCAAACCATAATATGTTAACGTCAGTTCTCTTAAAATTTTGTCGCCATGCCAGATCATGACCAAAGAATTTATTAGTACCTACAGAAATCATGATATGTAGTAAAAAAAGTTTATTAGTAACAAAATTAATAACAAAATAACATGTTTTACATCGATAGTAACGATAGAGCTATAAAAATGATTCTGATCAATTTGGTCATTAGTTGCACCTGACAGGCTCCTCCTCGCTACGCTTGTTATCGCACCTAAAGTTTCTATTCAATAAAATTAATGATCAAACACAGCCTACGATCAGTCGGTATCTTATAGGGTAGGTTAGGTTAAAGTTTCGTCCAGGCGCGAAGCGCCTTGACTAAGTTGAATAGGAGCTCCTATAATATTGTGTTATAGTCCTTAATTTTACAGAATTCAACATTTAAATACAACGTAAATAGACTGGAAATGATGACGAACATGGTCATCACATCGTATTACCATGTATTTTAATCATTATGAAAACGTACTATAGGAACTTCAATTTTTATTTCTTTCAACCATTATATATTATGATTGTACCTATATATTCTGAACATATGCATTGTAAACTTAGTCATTTAATTGCATGCACTGAAAAAAAAGTAAGGCTGAACTGGTTTGGCTACTTGACGTTTGTTTACGTTTAGGAACCAAAATTATGCTAATATTACAAAACAATTTTGTAAGACCTCACCTAACTTTTAGCTATTAGTAGGCCTTAGTATTGTAGTCACTCAAGTAATGTTACAAGCAACATTTTGTTTTTGTTACTGTCAGCAAATCTTTTTTTTTTCAGTGTGTATTTCGAGTGTGATAATTTTATAAAAGCACACACGATAAAGTTAATTATTATGTTATACGCTAAATTCTAGCCTTAGCTTAGGATAATTAGTTGAACAAAAATAATTGGGGCTATAGCGTCTAATTCACCTCGTTGGCGGATTACTTTAAATCATTGTAAGACTCTCGGCCACGACATAGATCTAGGGATCATTTTTTGTACTTTTAGTAAGCTTTAAAAAATGTCGTGAGTAGTTCTAAAGGATGTTTTTCTTATGATAATTGAAATGGACGCGTTAGCTCCGTAGACGACATAGCCCCGGTTGACCTTAGGTAGTTTACCTTAAGAATGATAAGTTACAAAGTGTCTTGCGGAATATTTCTGCAGAGGGTGCGGTGAATTTGACGGAAAGTGATTTTAAGTTGGTATAGGTTAATTTTGATAAAAAATTGTATTCGAATAGGTACTTATTGAAACCAAAAACCAAGCATCAAATTTAAAATTTTGCGTACTTAGATTCTTATTAACTTCTTCGAGGGATAATTTGGATCGTTTAACTTATAATATAATGCCGAGTAATACCTGTCATTGATGTAACAACATTATTTTCTTGTTTTCCGTTGTTCTTTGAAACATCACGGTCGGTATTTTTTTTTACATATGATTTTACGTAAAACTCGCTAAAGAGATAAATCATCAATAATGCATTGATTATAATAATGAACAATATAAAGCAGGGCATTGAACATTTTGACACGACGGTAAAGGTAAGGACGTGGATGATGGCCATCACAAACTGGATCTGAAAGAAAAATGACAAACAATTAACATTTTCTTAGAGCCTGAGTATAAAAAATTTCTTTAACTGCAATTTTTTTTTTGTCTACCATTCTTGTGATAATAAAATAAGTGATTATATTTCTGAAACGGTTGTACATGTACTAGTTTGGTACAATATTTGTGCAACAAGAGAGCAAAGTTGTTTTTGTTGCGAACGTTGATTTTGAATTCCGAGTAAGCGAAGAGTTGTATAGTGGAATCACGAGCGTAGCGAGTGATTCTTGGTTAGAATCCTGAGAGCAGCAAGGGTTCGGGAGAGGGGGGGGGAAGGGTCTCGTGCGACATATACAATTTTTCACCTTACATAACATAATTTAAATGTAATAAAACCACATATACCAAGCAAACACAATTTTTGAAATATATTCCGATTATTAAATACAAATTTCGTGCAAGGAGGTTGCAAACTTAAAAGAGCGGAAAAATTTACATTCCGGAAACATTTCGTTTACATGCAATTTATTAGGTACTTATTGATATATTATTTTTAATACCATCAATTTAATTTAAGATTGTAATCACCACATTTGATCCTATCTCTTGCTTTGTTCTGTGTGTGTTAAAAAACTGTGTTAAAAATAAAGTTGAGTTAAATACTTTGTGATGTATATAGATATCATTTATAAATATTGTGAATCTGTTTTAAAATAAAATACCTCGTTGAGTTTCTTGCCGGATTCTTCTCAACAGAGGTTTTTTCCAAACCGGTGGTAGATTTTTTGACGTTCATAAGTGCTTAAGTTATAGCTTATAGCCTAAATTGAATAAAGAGATTTTGAGTTTGGCTTTGACTTTTTCTTGTGATGAAACGAAAATAGTTGGAATTCAGTGAGTAGACCCAACACTAACCTCAGAATAAAAATAAAGTTTCTTTTCCTCACGGAGTGAGCAAAATGCGATTTTGCTCACTGATTTCTCACAGTAAAACCTTCCTGTTGGTGCTGAGGTGAAACTACTTTTCTTTATTTAGAATCCTTAAGGTTAAAAAGGCATAAGGGCCGGTTTTTTATTTACTTTTTATTTTTCAATTGGAATTTTCTGAAGCCTGCATTTTAAATTCTCCGGATGTAAATGATAAATGATGTGGACGTACATAATTACTATAAATAATTTACATCTTTTTTTCAAAGCTTATGAACTCACAACTCACTAGCTTTTACCCGCGACTTCGTAAGTAATACAAATATTGGTTTTGTAATGGAAGGTGATGTAACAGTTTTTTTTTTCTAGAAACCCGATTGGCCTACCTACAGCAAAACAACAAAACTACTATACAACAAATAAATTAAAGAATGTTTAAAATTAACTCTAAAATTGAATTCGCTTATTTCCATCCCGTGGGAATATTGCATTTTTCCGTAGAAAAAGTAGCCTATATCAATTAAGGATAGTGTAGTTTCTATTGGTGAAAGTATTTCTAAAATCAGCCACAAAGTTTAATTTCACTTACTTCTGTCTCACGAGAATTCCGCATTTTCCCCGGGAATATGTAAATTAGGATAGTCCAACTTTCTATTGTTGAAATATTTTTTAAAAATCAGCCCCGAAGTAGAATTTACTTATTGCCATCCCGCGGGAATTTCGCATTTTCCTTGGGAAAAAGTAGCCTACATCAATCCGGGATAGAGTTGTTGGTAAAAGAATGCTTAAAATCAACCCTAAAGCTGAATTCACTTTTTGCGGGAATTTGGCATTTTCCCGAAGAAGAGTAATCTATTCTATACCAATCAAAAATAGTGTAGCTTTATATTAGTGGAAGAATTTTTAAAATCAGCTCTGAAGTTGAATTCAGTTTTTTTCCATCCCATGGGAATTTTTGATGAATTTGTAAATCAGTCAGTCAGTCATGGTACTGTTTTATAGGTATAGATAAACAGAATTTATTCTTACCAGCTGTAAAGATGTGATATACTTCTTCCACCATTGTTTGGGGTTTAATTAAGTGGACAGTATGACGAAAAATATGAAACACGGTGTGGCAAATAACTTAAAGGCGGAGACCTGTGGTAGAAGTACTCACCGAGATGTCTGCTGATGATGGTGCAGATCTTAGCGGTAGTAGCTGGCGCAGGCTCCCTCGATCTTCGGCTCATTCGAACTTACCTCCGACAAGGTTACCGTTAACCAGCACTACTAAGATACAGCAAGGACAGTACTTCCTCCAACGAATCAGCCTCCTTCAAGCGTCCACACGTAGTTTACACGATATTTGATATGTAAAAACGACAGCGACACGAAAACTAGGTACTATTATAACTTGCGCGGCAACGCACCGACACAGGCGACACACGACACGACACACTTTCCAAAATTCGAAAAGGAAGTGAGTGACAAGTGATTTTACTTTTTTTTTTTATTCGAATTTTACCGACAATGTTGCCAGGCGAAAGTATTAAAAAGATATTTACAATCCTAAACATTTCCGCCCACCAAAATACAAGGTATTTTCCTTAAATTTTTTAGAGTTCTATCACACG
Organism: Choristoneura rosaceana; assembly: GCA_037349165.1. Taxonomy (NCBI): domain Eukaryota; kingdom Metazoa; phylum Arthropoda; class Insecta; order Lepidoptera; family Tortricidae; genus Choristoneura; species Choristoneura rosaceana. The sequence continues at coordinate 12,196,194 of JAZBNJ010000019.1, forward strand.
AGGACAAGATAGAACCCACTATGGCTAGGGGCAGTTTAATAACTTAATTATTGAATTAAATCTACGATAATTCTAATGACTTAGACGATAAGTAAGTATAACTTAACGATTTTTAATTTAGCAAAGGTAGAGGACACAGCTTAACTATTGGTCTTCTAAATTCGCCAGATTCTGTACGAATGGTAACAACACGACAAATACCATCGTCCCCTGGATGGAGTTGTACCACACGACCAAGTTTCCACTTCATGGGGCTACATTGCTCATTGACAATGAGCACGAGCGTCCCGACGACAATATTATCCTGGTGATCGAACCATTTATGGCGTTGTTGCAGTGTGTGTAAGTATTCCAGGTGCCACTTGCGCCAGAAATCTTGATGGATCTTCTGCAACAACTTCCATCTCTGAAGAGGACCTAGCTTTGCATCAACCATACTACCTTCTGGTAATATGGTGAGCGGTTCCAGAGTAAGAAAGTGACCGGGGGTTAAAACGGACAAATCGTTTGGATCCGAACTGACTGGAGACAAAGGCCTAGAACTTAACATCGCCTCTACTTGTGTTAGGACGGTGTAAAACTCTTCAAAGGTAAGACGCTGTGAACCAATAACACGCGAAAGATGGGTCTTAATGGACTTCACGCCGGCCTCGGCTAGCCCCGAGAAATGCGGGCTACCAGGGGGGTTAAACACGAAATCAATTTGTTCCGCACGAGAAGCCTTAGACATTAAGTCGTGTAACATGTTTGATGCACCGATGAAGTTTCTACCTTGGTCTGAGATCAATCTGGAGCAACGACCGCGACGCGAGATGAAACGGCGTAGAGCCGCCAGATAAGCCTCCGATGTCAGCTCGGACACAAGCTCAAAGTGTACTGCCTTAGTGGCAGTACACACAAAAACGCAAATGTACGACTTACAAGTGCGTAAGCCACGGCCACGAGCCAAACTAATATCGAAAGGGCCCGCGAAATCTACCGCTGAAGACGAGAACGGTTTGATTTGATTTATTCGAAACGAGGGCAAATTTCCCATAAAAGGAGGTGATGCCACCTTGGGGCGAGCACGAAAACATTTCATGCAAGACGAAATGACTGAATTTATAGCCCTTTTCGACGACAGAATCCAAAATTCTTGGGCTAATAAATTTTGTAACGTTTGCAACCCAGGATGCATAAACCGATTATGATAATCCTCAATGATCAGCGTCGTTAACCTATGATCACGAGGCAATAACAGTGGATGCTTGACATCGAACGATAAATTTCCTTTGGAAAAGCGACCGCCCACCCTTAACCTCCCTAGTTCATCCAGAAACGGTGACAATTTGCGCAGGGGTTTCGGTAGCGAGTGGGGTGATTTTTCCTTCGACAAATAACGAAGCTCTGAAGCGAAGACGCGCTCTTGAACATGTTTAACGAGAAAGTGAAGAACCTTGTTGATTTCTTCAGACGACAGGTTTGGGTTTAGATTTTTCGAAGATGGGTTTTGCAAATTGTGAAGGTAACGAAAGCAATAAGCGAGAATACGCAATATGCGTTGCAAAGACGAGAAACGATTTAAAATATTATCGACGAAAGACGAATTAGAAGCTGTAAAAAGACTATAGATTTTCTGTTCGTTCGAAGCAGCTTGGTCCAAGAATATCTCAGATCGCGGCCAAGACTCCTCAGGATTAGACAACCAGGTAGGCCCCGCCCACCATAGCGTGTTCTGGATTAAGTCAGCGGGCAACAAGCCGCGGGAACCGCAATCCGCTGGATTATCCGAACCAGAAACGTGGTGCCAATTTTCTGGGGGAATATTTTCCTGTATGTGTGCAACCCTGTTAGCCACAAAGGTTTTCCACTTTGATGGACACGAACGAATCCAAGTCAGAGCTACACTGGAGTCTGACCAGGCGTGGACATCGTCGAAAGTGTGGAAATCCTTTAGCGCTTCTTTAACTGAGACGACCAAGTCTGACAGCAAAACAGCAGCTAATAGCTCCAACCTCGGAACGGAACACTTGCGAAGTGGAGCCACTTTTGATTTTGCGCAACAAAGACGAACGACAACAGAACCGTCACTTTGAACGACACGACAATAAGTGACAGCACAGTAACCCTTCTCCGAAGCGTCACAGTATCCGTGAAGCTGTAACGACACAAAGGATACAATCATTCTACGGGGAATGGACACAAAACTCAGCTCCGACAATTGTGATTTGAATCTATACCATTCTTGAGCGATGGTGATATGGACTTCTTCGTCCCAGTCGACACCAGAGACCCATAGAAGCTGTATTAAATACTTCGCGAAAAATACGACAGGCGATAGTAGACCCAGTGGGTCGAAAATGCGAGCGATGTCTGAGAGGATCGATCGCTTCGTACAACGACAGTCATTCAACGAAGTTTTGAATGTGAAATTATCTTCCTTTGGAAGCCACGACAAACCGAGAATTTTTAACGACAAATCATAAATGTCTTCGAAGTTACGAAGTTTCTCCGAATAAAGCTCCGAGCTAGGCAAGCTTTCTAGGAATTCGGAACTATTAGAAGCCCATTTACGCAAGTGGAGCTGAGCAGACGACAAAATTTCTACCAACTGCTTACGTAAAACTAACGCATCCTCGACAGAGTCTGCACCTGAGACGACGTCATCCACATACGTATCTCTGGCCAGCACTGCCGCACCTTGAGGAGCAAACGACGAGAACTCCTTTGCCAATTTGGATACGCACCAGAGCGCCTGATAGGGGGCGCAGGAAACACCGTAAGTGACCGTGAGCAACCGATAATCTTTCACAGGGTCATCAGGTGACGGACGCCACAAAATGCGCTGATAGTCGCAGTCCTGCAGGTCGACAAGAAACTGACGGTACATTTGTTTGATGTCTCCAGCGAACACTACTGCATGCCATCGAAAACGAACTAATAAATCGAATATATTTTTTTGCAATTTAGGGCCAGGCAGCAGTGTATCATTCAGAGCCTTTCCTGCAAGATCCTGGGCGCTTGCGTCGAAAACAGTACGCAGAGGAGTGGTGACCGAGTCAGGACGCAGAACTCCGTGGTGAGGGATATAGTAAAAGTGACCTTCAGACGACAAGGGAGGATCAACTTCTACCATGTGACCACAATTTAGATAATCGTCCATGAAGTTGACATAAGCTGTCCGAAACTGAGGATTCAATTTGAATTTCCTCTCTAAATTGAAGAGACGCTTGAGAGCAATCTCGCGAGAATTCGAAAACACGGGTTTTTCCTGAGGGTCAACGAAAGTCAATGGTACTACCATCCTGCCCTCGAGATTACGACAATATGAAGTTTCCATTTGGTTTTCACACGACAATTCTAATTTCGACAAAACGACATTTTTAGGAGGATCTACGCTTTCCAACTCCCAGAAGCGCTTAATATTGTTTTCTAGTGAAACATTCGACACGAGAAGGCACTTCTTGGTTTCATCACTGGAACCCTTACGACAACGAGAACGAGAATAGGCAACATCTACAGAACACTCCCCCATCACTACCCAGCCGAATACAGTGCGGATAGCAATAGGCTGACCTGCTTGGCCCTTGACAACGCCAGGCTGAAGTGCTGAAGCGAAAAGGTTGACGTTAACCAACATATCAATAGGTCCAGGTTTGAAAAATGATGGATCAGCAAGATCTAAATCCTTAATATGTCTCCACAAGGAGACATCGATAGGTTCTGATGGCATATCAGAGCAAATCTTAGGAAGCACAAGCGCTTCAAACGAAAATTTACATGAGGAGTCACCATTCGAAGGGACTATCTCACAATCGACAACTCCCAGAGTGCCAGTTGATGTTTGGCCGATTCCATTCACCGAATGTGAACTCCGTTTGATTGGTAGTCCAAGCCTTTGAGCACATCTCAAAGTTACAAAGTTACAAGCAGAAGCACTATCTATCAACATTCGAATAGGTACCAATTTATTAAATTTATTTTTTATCAACACAACAGCAGTCGAGAACAAAACTTGTGTATTGGAACTTGGATCAGTCAATGTCACCTGAGGTGGTTCAGCGGGAGGCTCCGTCTCATTCTGTTTATCAAAATGCAATAATGTGTGGTGTCTCTGACTACAATTGTTACAATTCACAGTTGATTTACAATTTTTAACAGTATGAGATGGACGACAGCAGAGTATACAAAGTTTTTTATCTTTTACCCGATTGAACCTCTCAAAAGGAGACAATTCCAAAAATTTAGAACAATTTTCTAATTTATGACCTGAAGCTGCACATATGGCACAATTGCTTACAGGTGGTACGATGAAAGACGGTTTAGACTTAGTCACCGGCTTGCTATTAACAACATTTGACCTAACAACTGAGTTTTCTAACGCTTGGCCTCGCTTCTCAATAAACAAAATTAACTCATTGTAGCTCGGGATCTCAGCGTTCAACTCAAGTTGCAATTCGAAAGCTTCCTTTGTAGCAACATCTAACTTGGACCACAACAAATAGAACAACATGAAGTTCTTATCAGGTAACTGATATTTCGACAAAATTTCTAAATTTTCTTTGAATATTCGACAAACTTTATTTAATTCCGAAGCATTTTTTGATTTCACAGATTCACAGTTCAAAAGTTTTTCATAAAAAATAGTAGCAATAACTCTTTTTTTGTTGTAGTGAGCCTTTAACGTGTTATAAGCTAATAAGTAACTTTCATCACACAATGGATAGTTTTTAATTAAGTCAAAAGCATGTCCACTAACACTCGACAAAAGATAATGCAGCTTTTCTACTGCTGGGATATTTTTACTATAAATCAATGAATCAAATATTTGTATGAACGACACCCAATGTTCAATTTTAGAATCAAAAGGAACAATGTTAATTTTAGGTAATTTAACACTTGTACTGGTCGAATTACTAGTGCTAGGTAACGCGGACTTTTGTTCATTTTTCTCTGCGAAACGCGATTTAATGGATTTAACTATTTTCTCAAATCGTGAAGAAACGTTTAATTCATCCGACCTCTCCGCTTTCGATAGCGAAGAGAGCAATTCAACCTGGAAAGCATTAAACTCTTTTTCGATTTTGTTTACATCTTGCAGACAATAACCCTGCAGGTCGGAGGCGTGTATATATTCGATTCTAACATACGCATAATCCCGACCAACACGGTTCTTGTCGCCTTCGCAAGCCTTTTTACTGCCTTCCATGTTTATTCACAACTTTATTAAAGTCAATAGTAGCCAAAACAACGAAACGAAATACAAAGAAACGAAAGGTTATATTTTAATTTGACATTGACAATTGACAACAAATTACAGATTATCACTCCACTACGTATAAATAACCGCAGAGTAAAAAACTACCAAAAGCTACTATTACGTTCTGAAACCAACCTACTTCGACGCAATAATTAGTCTATGAACTAAACGTTGGTTTAACAGATAGAAAAACGCCCAAGCCAAGTGTGTTCGATTCTTACCCACGAATGATTTTATTAATTTTATAACGAACAAATTATCACGAAAGTTGATTTTAAATATGAAAATATCCACGATCACTTTACAAATGATGCGGGTCGATGGACCAAAATGTTTGGGGTTTAATTAAGTGGACTGTATGACGAAAAATATGAAACACGGTGTGGCAAATAACTTAAAGGCGGAGACCTGTGGTAGAAGTACTCACCGAGACGTCTGCTGATGATGGTGCAGATCTTAGCGGTAGTAGCTGGCGCAGGCTCCCTCGATCTTCGGCTCATTCGAACTTACCTCCGACAAGGTTACCGTTAACCAGCACTACTAAGATACAGCAAGGACAGTACTTCCTCCAACGAATCAGCCTCCTTCAAGCGTCCACACGTAGTTTACACGATATTTGATATGTAAAAACGACAGCGACACGAAAACTAGGTACTATTATAACTTGCGCGGCAACGCACCGACACAGGCGACACACGACACGACACACTTTCCAAAATTCGAAAAGGAAGTGACAAGTGATTTTACTTTTTTTTTTTATTCGAATTTTTAACCGACAATGTTGCCAGGCGAAAGTATTAAAAAGATATTTACAATCCTAAACAACCATAAATACTTTTTCAACTGTGGATAAGCCGATAGCCCGTAGTAGGAGTACATTACCATATGGACGAACGAGTTAATGGTGCCAAGGAATATGACCGAGTAAGAAGGCATATACTTCAACCCAATGAAAGTACTCAGCAACATTAAAACGTGATGATAACAGTGGAGGAATGTAATTTGGTTTTTCTTCTTCCGAAGCACAAAAAAAACGGTATCCATCAATTCAGTCACTTTTGCTACGTAATATACGTGAAATCCAGAAATTATCTGCAAATAAATATTAAGACAGGCTTATATATAAATATTAAGGTGCAAGGGGATATGATACGGTATTTTTACGCCAGAAAATTGATACAGACCTACTGAACCGAACAAAATTTTCAAAGTGTGAGTCAGACTTAAGCACTAAGGGTTTCGTTCAAATATAAACCGGTTAATTTATATTTATGTAATTCTCAATTTTAATCTAAATATTTGCACGCCTGTATGTGGGCTGAATACATGACTGAGTACTGGACAAACAATAATAACATACAATAAATTTGAATACTGTATTCTTAGCAAATAAATTCATTTCATTTCATTTCAAGGGTTTCGTGCGGGTGTCTATGGACAGTGGTGATCACTTAACATTAGGTGACATTACCTACTGAATATTTTTGTGGGTCAGTTATTTTCGGATTTAGTTTTTACATATGCCGTGAAACGGTTGCATATAATGTATATCTCGAGCTCTGCGTTAGAGCTGGAGTGGAAAAACTACTACATATCAGAATGTACACTTTAAAGCAGAGGTAATATGAGATGGCATTACCTCTTCTTTAAAGTGCATAAAAAAAATCATTTTTTTTTTTCACTGGACAGTAAATTCACTGGTTTACTTTCGATGGTTTCTTAAACAAAACAAAATACTTACTTCTTTTTGAACAGCTAAATCAGTCTCGAATAAACATTTATCAGTATCAAAAAGGCCAAGGTTCAGTAAAACCCGAGTACCCTGAAATTATTCAAAGTAAAAAAAAATCGTGCAATAAATACTCTTTACTGACATTTATTTATTACTAGAGTTTACCCGCGGCTCCGCATGCGCTAACTATTCGATCTGGTAGTTACAATTGAATTTCCGGGATTTTACAATATTGCCCAGGGAATTCCCAAATTTTATATCGTGGTCTTTATATCGGGATACGAAGTAGCCTATGTGTTGTTCCAGACGTCCAGGCCGTCTACACACCAAAGTTCATGTAAATGCGTGAAGGAACATAAAAAAAAAACATTAAAAAAATATAATGTAAGTACATAATTAGGGTTTTTGGAGAGCCGTTGAAAACGAAGACGTTGCTAAGTCGCTATCCCAAAATGATACTGTTCCTCTAATATTATAAATTAGGAAATTTGTGAGTATGTGTGTGTTTGTTTCTTACCCCGTCACGCTAAAACGGCTTGACGGATTTTTATGAAATTCGGTATGACAATAGCTGGGCATCAAGAATAACACATAAATTATCTTTTATCCTCATATTCCCACAATGTCAAGATAAAATGTCCAAATCTCATTCGGTGTAGATATAATAGAAGAAAAAGGGAGATAGGGAGACATTAAAATAAGTGAATATTTAGGAAAATATTAAATAAAAAACTTCTAATAATATAAATTGGGCCCACTAAGCATAATTTTGTGGGAAAACGCGACGCTTTTGACCCACTTTTGACGTTTTTTACCATTAGAAAGTCTAAGTATATATTTATTGAAAACACTTTTGTAAAATAAGTCACAGCAAAAAGTAACAAACTTATGATCAAATACATGCTTTTGGTATCATCATAAGTAATAGTTACTGTTTTTTTTAAACGTTTTTCAATAAAAATGCATTAAATATTTTTTTTGGGAATTCGTACAGGAGTTAACTATACTTATATATGATTTACGCGTGCAAAGCCGCGGGTAAATACAAGTTTGAAGTAATACATACGTTGTAAAAAATGTATATAGAAAGCAACACTTGGAAAATGTTGTAAATAAGTAATGGCGTCTTAAGCGTAAAGGGTTTCCTCTTCTCCATCAAGGCTGGCCCCAGCTTGAGTATGAACACTAGATATGCCGCCACTAATATCACGGGTAAAAAGGGTGAGCTCAGCATAAACCAATCTTGCGTATATTCAACTGGAAGCAAAATTCTTGTTTGTGTCACAAGAGAGCAAAACTTGTTTCTGATACAAGCTCTTATTTAGAATTTCAAACTTGTTTATAACTTTACTGAAATAAAATTCTGGACATCCCAAGGAATTTATAATGTTGATTTTAATTTGTACTACGTCAAAAAGCCACATAAGTAAATTTGAAATCTTTAATAGAGCAATCATTTGTTCATTTGTTTCAGGGGTCTCAGAAACTGCTCTAAAATGTGGCAGGTTTTAAAATGCTTTAAATGTGTACGGAACCCTTGCACTTGCCCGTTTTTTTTTAAGTGCACTTGTTTGAAACTGGGGCTGGTTACTAAACAGCGTAACGTAACGTAACTACGTTCAAAATTTTTGAAGTTAGTTCATCTATTTACCTACATTCGTAATGGTACCGGATATTTAAAAATAAGAGTATTTTTTACAAATAACTAGCTTTTGCCCGCGGCTCCGCCCGCGTGGTATTCGGTTAACGCGCGCTGTTCCCTCGGGGACTGTGCATTTTTCCGGGATAAAAAGTAGCCTATGTCACTCTCGGGTCCATAAACTATCTCTATGCCAAAAATCACGTCTATCCGTCACTCCGTTACGGCGTGAAAGACGGACAAACATACAAACACACTTTCGCATTTATAATATTAAGTATGGATTAGTAAAAAAACATTTGCTTCGCTTTCATAATGAAGTAATGTCCAATATTGATTGACTATACCATATTCTATAAATAAATAAATTTAAAATATAAATATATATAGGGGTTTGAGCACAGTGCTTTGATTTTACTTACGTTTGGATTTCATAAACCAAGACATAACTGTGCTATTTTTGACGGTAAAATTAATTGTGGTACGCACTACTAGCCTGTGGTCAGGTGTGGAAATAACAAAATGAAGTGTATTTTATATGCACCGTCTACGATTTAAAATTTTAATTTGTTTCTTCTTTACGCATTTACAATAAAGGCACGATTGTTCTATGGATACCTAGTTAACTGTATAAATGTTCCGTTTGCGTATTTTTTTTATTTTTGTGATTTTTCAACTCATCATATCATTGATTTATTTCCTAAAATAGATTTAAACTGGATGCCGTTTTGCAATACTGTGTCAACCAACTGTCATTTTGTTTTCCAATATAATATCAACTGTTAAAATTATTTTCTGAGGGTTGACATTGTATTGCAGAATTAATCAGGGTTAACACACTATTGCAAAACAGCAGCCAACTAGCCTAGCTTAATGCTGCCGTCTTAACTGAAAACATATTACCTATGCCCATATTAAGAGTAAATAGCAGCCAAAGGTATAAAATATACTTAAAATTTCCGTACAAAATACGAAATCCTTAGAAAAATATTACTTAATATTTTTGTAATGGCTACGGAACAGGTTCAAAGAGATAGTGAAAGTGATTGCGAACACCAGCGCATTATAATATAAACGTTACGCCCGGAATACACATACCAGTAGCTTGCACATTTTTTTTTACAAGTGGCTTGCAAGCTTGCGTCATAATTACGTATATTCATATTCATTTATTAATAAAATAAAAAAAATTACATGTCAAATATTTAGTATTTAAATTAATTATTATAATTTATTAAGCAATTTTAAATTCAGCCGCAGCCAATCAAATAAACATTTAAAATACAATTGATATTATCATTCCATTTAAATAGTAATAAAAAATAAAAAATCATAATTAATTAAATAAAATGTAATCATTAAGAAATAATCAAGGCAATTAAAAATTAAATTATGTCTAAAAATTAAAATTAAAATATAAAACTTAAATTACAATTAAATCGTATAGATATGAAGTATGACGAACTTGCACCAGTGACAGGCACAAATACATACCTACGCTCGAAAAACATAATCCTCCTTCGGGCGGTCAGGTAAAGAGGGCTTTATGCAGTACAGCCTCAGTATTGCGCTGTCAATGTCATAATGTCATCATCATCATCATCAGCCGGAAGACGTCCACTGCTGGACAAAGGCCTCCCCCTTAGAACGCCATAATGAACGACAACTCGCCACTTGCATCCACCGGTTTCCCGCAACTCTCACGATATCGTCAGTCCACCTGGTGGGAGGCCTGCCAACGCTTCGTCTTCCTGTCATAATGTATCCATTACCTATTATTTTGAAACTATTTAAGTGTTTATTGAGCGTGCATGGATGATTTGCGATAATTTTAACCCTATTTTTTGAAGGTTAGTTCTATGTAAATTTATTGTATGACTAATTAAATTAATAGTACACACGTAATAGATTAAATTTTTTAAGTAAGTACCTACGTATTTTAATACTAACAGCAAGTTTTTAAAAGTTAATCGAAAAGTGGTAAAACAAGGGGTAAGTAATAGAATATATAAAAACAAAACATACAATATTCATTATATATATTCACTTTCTATATATTTTTTAAATATAACATAAATTTGCTGTAATGCTCATAATGTATAATGATAAAATGTATAATTTCATTATATATAATGAGCTATGGAAATAAATACATTGAGTATAACGATCTCATTATATAATATTCGCAATCTCTAACAACCAAAACATATAACATTCATTTAATCTTACAACGGAAAACATAACGGTCAAAAATATAAATAAATAGTTATTTGTTATGCAAGGCTGGAAAGTGACTGTTTGGCGCGAGTGCATATATTGAAGCCCGAGCAAGCGAAGGATTCTAGGATTGAACCACGAGCGAAGCGAGTGGTTCAAATGAAGAATCCTGAGCGCAGTCGAGGGTTTCAAAGGCACGAGACGCTAAACAACTTTACAGCCGAGCAAAACACACAATTTTTTACCTAACTACAGCGAGAAAATGGCTAATGGAAGAAAAACCGTGCAAGTAGTGTTTAATAAGTCAGTTTTATTATCCACTTATCAAACATTTTTAGTATTATAAAGGGATAATATATGTACAATCCAAATCGATATAACGGTATTACAGTGGGTACGTACAAGGTACATACAGTTACTATTTTGAAAAAGATTGCATGGCATAAGTATCGAGGTGTACTAAAAATTAAAAGTAAAATAACAAAATAAATGTTTTGTAATAAGCATAAAATAACAGATTAATTAACAGATTTAAATATTAAGTACTTCAACAAATGTATGACGAATTTTCTTTGTGAACACGTCATATTCAACGCTTTCTTCCTCAACCTCGTATCTACCCGAATTGTATACAACAAATAAACACTCTATCGTACTTAACATAAAGATGATTAGCAATTTTGTGGCCAGACACGAGGTTGTGAAAGTAAGCGGTCGATGTATTTCAAGGGGGCAGCATTTGGGGGCAGCCGTTCACGATAACGTTCGAATTTCAAAAACTCTTTCCATCCTATAGGATAAAAAGCTACTTTTCACGCAGATTTCGAAGGATAAAGAAAGCATTTTCGAGCTAGTGATGTGAAAAAGAATATATTTCACGTTTAAGGTTTCCTCGGTGCTATAAAAAAAAACCTAACACCGAAGGCTAAGGCGGGACTACGCTCCGCTTCGCTCCCGCCTTAGCCTTCTGAACCTTAACTATCCAAGTCGCTTCTGCTCCGAACCGTCTTGCTCGCTCGCTTCGCTCGCACGCACAAATTTTAAAGTAAAACTTTTCAATACAAAAATTAAAGGGTAATAAACACCTAATTTTCTGGTTTTAGAAACAAGTATTTTAGAAACAAAGTATGTCACTTGATATTATATCATATTAATGTTATATAAGAAGTTATTAAGTATTATGAGCGGTATATTTAATGTATGTTATATAATATGAATTTAGCCCATAAACATGTTATTTCTCATGAAAGTATATAAAAACTGTTATACTGATCGAACGTTATACTTAATGAAATTATAGTGTTTCATGTTATACATAATGTAATTATATATAATGAACGTTTATTATATGATATTATATCTAACGTTTTTATATAACTTGGGACGCACCCGAAATAGGCCCTTAAAATTATTTAAATTGACGTATTTGTAATTTTCTCTGTGTACCTGTTTTCTGTGTCGCTTACTGTTTCTGGTGTATGATAAAGAGTATTTGTATTGTATAGCTTTTGCCCGCGACTTCGTCCGCGTGTACTTTAGTTATCAGGCTATATGTTTTATTTAATTAACCTCCATATTGTATGAAAAACCCCCTCACTTATTAAAGTCGTCAACACCATACGGATTATTTTAAATGGTGACCAGCCATATTTTTAGTGTAGAAATATAAGGAAGTCTCATAAAAACTCCCCCCTAATAAGTCGAAAGCTACTTCTTCTTTCTTTATCTTTGCCTACGGAGATAATTTTTATTTGTTATCAGGACCCTTAATACCAATAGGTATATGTATACTTACCTAATAGCAATTTTCATACTGCTAAGTCCAGAAATCAGAAAATTTCAATACAAACTTCACCCCCCATTTTACCCTTTTAGGGGTAATTTTATCCATTTTACCTACATAGATAGTTTTTAATTGTAATCTAAAAATTGTATACCTATATTTTTTATATATCTAAATCCAGAAATGAGACAATTTCCATATAATCTTTACCCCCCATTTTATACCTTTAGGGGATAATTTTATCTATTTCACCTCAACAGATAATTTTAAATTGTAATCGAGAACTTTTATACCAATTTTCATACTTCTAAGTCCAGAAATGAGAAAATTTCCATATAATCTTTACCCTCCATTTTATCCCTTTAGGTGGGGGGAATTTTATCCGTTTCATCTGGACAGATAATTTTAAATTGTAATAGAGAACTTAAACACCTATTTTCATAGTTCTAAGTCCAGAAATGGGAAAATTTCCATACAAACTTTACCCCCCATTTTACCCCATTAGGGGAGAATTTTATCCATTTCATATACTCAAATAATTTTTGATTGTAATCGAGAACCTATATACCTATTTTCATAGATCTAATTCCAGAAATGAGAAAATTTCTATACAAACTTTACCCCCCCATTTTACACTTTTAGGGGGGAATTTTATCCATTTCATCTGGACAGATAATTTTTGATTGTAATTGAGAACCTATATACCTATTTTCATAGATCTAATTCCAGAAATGAGAAAATTTCCATACAAACTTTACCCCCCCCATTTTACCCCTTTAGGGGGGAATTTTATCCATTTCACCTAGACAAATCATTTTTAATTGTAATCAAGAACTTATGCACCTATTTTGATAATTCTAAGTCCAAAAATGACAAAATTGCATATAAGCTTCACCCCCCCATTTCACCCCCTTAGGGGATGAATTTCCAAAAATCCTTTCTTAGTGCTCACTTACATCATAAAAGGAATCCCTGTACCAAATTTCAAGTATCTACGCCCAGCGGTTTGGGCTGTGCGTTGATATATAACCCAGTGAGTCAGGTTTGCCTTTTATATATATAGATTGTATTATGAACCGATTCAAATGAAATAAGAACTAAATGTTAATCCAAGAAAACGACAACACGTGAGTGAAAACCGCCTTCTTTTAGGATAAGCCGCTTCTGTGATTAGTGTGAGCAATCGCACAGATAATTGTACAAACCGACAAACAGATAATAATTCTAAAAATCATGATTTTGGGCTCTACTGCTATAATAAAGAAAGCATAGATTAAAGCGTAAATATAGATTTTTAGATTTAGAGTAAGTTAGTTTTAGTTCTTTTTTTATTTATTTCTGTTAATCATTGTATTGTATTGTTTATTTGTTTATAAATAAAGTTTTACGCTATAATAAATACCTCTAATGACAGTTTTTCTCAAATATACTCAATTTACAGACCCCGAATTTTTACAATTTCTTATATGTGTATATAGATTACGCCAGTGTCGAGGTCGTTGTGTCTACTAAAGTGGATAATAAGTAAATAATTGTTCTAGTCGATTTTGTAATATCAATATAAAAAATTGTTTATTGCCCTCTAGTACTATTGTATTGATGATAGAATGAACTTAAGTACAGTCGAGTTCATAAACTTGTGAGAAAAAATTTGATCAAAAATATCTTAACACGACTCTACTGTTCACGACGTAGAAGCGTGTTAGATATTTTTGATCAAATTTTTGCTCACTAAATTATGAACTCGACTATACCTACATGTACGTGAAAATCCGATCATTACGTGATACGAAGTCTTCGTCTGAAGATGTTAGCTTGTATATAAAATTGTTAACTGACTGACTGACTAACTGTTGATAGGTATTCAACGTACAGCTCGAACCACTGAACTTAGGGACTTGAAATTTTGCCTATAGATACCTTACAATGTAGTAGACATCCATTACGGATTTTTGGAAATCCCCACGGGATATAGAAAAAAACGGGATTTAGGTTCAGTTCAAAGGAATCTTATGCACCAATAATTACTAGACTCTTCAAATTTGGCAAACAAGAAGGCGCTTATAAAATTAAATAACAGTTTTAAGGATTTCGGAAATTCCCACTTGAAAAGGAAAAAAACGGGATTTATATTCAGTTCAACGGGATTAAATTCACACAAGCTGCAGCTCTCTCCCGTAAAGGAGAAAAAAATTAAAGACCTAACAATTGGTATAATCTTTTATTGGGTATTTTTGAACATTATATTGTTACAACTATTAAACGAGAGTAGAGACTAATTTCTCGAAATTTTTCTTCCCCAGTATATTTTTATCCATTCGTTTTTTTCCCCAATCTTTTTTTTTTGCTATGTGAATAATTCCCTTATAGATTGTTTACCCATTCTTATAATTTTCTAGACCTTTTTTCATGCCAAACTATGTTTTTGCCAGTCTATTAAATTGCCAGTCTAGGAAATTATCACGAAACAGAAATTATCTACTCTTTCAAGTAGTTACAATCGCGTTTGTCCCAAAGTTCAATCGACACATAAACATAGGTAAGTTTAGGTTATGTTAGGTTTTCATCGCTGCCGTCCTACCGAAGAAGGCGGCAAAGTGACAAAAGTAACTTTCGAGAAAAACAGCAAAACTTTTCAAAATTTTAAATACCTGTATCTCAGGCATAAATTGACTTACAAAAATTCTGATTACATTAAAATTTAGATAAAAAATCACGCCTTTTTATGCATATATTTTCATTTTAAAAAATTATAAATAGTATTAATTATGGAGGCTTTTATGTTATAGCTTAGGATTTATGAATATTATTCGACGAAGAATAATAAGTTAAAAGGCCGTTAGCTATACCTTAGCGACTTTTAAGCTTAGTATTATACATAACTTTTTTAGTGTTGTTATTTTAAATGAAAGTTAGGTGCGATTAATACATTAGAAGGTCGTTACTACGGATAGCCGCGGTATTGTCTATTATTGCTAGTAGAACATGTACGTTGCGTTATAAATAAAAACGACGTTAAAGTATCTTAACCGTTTTAAAGCTTAGATGTTTTTTTTAACTTTTGAATCAAAATTATCAAGCAACAGAAATGTTTACTCTATACATTAAAACATTAAAAAGCCAATACATTACATTACTCAATACATTAAAAAGTCGTAATACGTGAGTCACTCTGTAAATAACGGCATTTTAGGTTATGCTAGGACTACAATTAATAAGAGTTATGCTGCGAGAGAAGCGGTAATGACAAAAAATTAAAAGGCATACTATATAAAAATCAACTATTTATTGTTCAAAAATAAAAAAACTTCTAAATTATTACTTTCAATTAACATTATGATTATTGAACTGTGTTCATTATTTACTTCTCTAAAGTTTATAAATGAGATATAAAAAAGGGTGAATTTTCAGAGCAACTTTTTTGGCCGTCACAATTCGATTTTATATACGCTAGCGGAGTTTTAACGTAATAAACATTGTTGACTTCAATTAAAGCTGAAATAATAATATCACAAACTTAGAAACACTAACTGCAGTAAGTCTGTGAAGCCACGCGCGGTTTTGTTGAATCAATTGACCATAACTTTGTGTCTAGGAGTCATTTTCCTAAAAAACATAAATAAAAATGAGGCTAACTAAATAACGCATTCTATTTTTACTTTTTCATACTAAAAACATTTTTATTTAAAAGATAGGTGGAGCACTTTGTAAATGTCGTCTAGCTACCAATATCAATTTGCACAAATACTTGCTAATATCTTAATGGTGAAAGATCATATCACTATGTTCGCATTTTTATGGAAACTTACATTAGTTGTGCTTTAGCTGTCACGCTGAATGAACCTCCAACTACCAAATTTTGTGTGCCTATCAGTAAGTACAAGCCTTTCGCGCGATGTGTTTTGTTTTAGTCATCTTAAAAGTAATTTCAGTGGATTCCCGTTGTGCGATATACGAGTACAATGATTTCAATTGAATGTTTATATTTTACTTATTAGTGGTCTTGATTCTTATTTCACAGAATAGAGCTAATAGTACTGATGTATACAGTTTAGCAGTAATCGCAAAAGATACATTGTTGTCGTAATATTCGGTGCTGTAATTCGGGTGGTATTTTATATTTATATTTTATTATGGTCATTATGACTGAATTTAACGGTAGTTTCACGTAAAACTGATTCGCTCACTCGCGTTTTGCTCACGTGAAATATAAAGGTACAGATAGATTATGCTCATTTACTAGCACAAAATCTGATGAGCAATTACTACTGTGATACTAGCGTGTATGTTTATGAGATGTTTAAAGTAGGTATGCTTTTTAGTAGCATGCTGGCTATATGGATCACCCTACTATCTTTGAGTGTACCTACCTACTACTTGAGGTAGGGGAGGAAGGACGAATGATGATAACAAGTATGAACGCGTCTGCGAATGAGCATGCTAGTATATATGTCTGTCTTTAACAGTAGGTGCAAGTGCGACTTCGCAAATTATGAATTTTGAAAGGTCAAGCGAACCGATTTGACATTCGATTTATTTTGATCGAACCTACATTCAAATAAGTATTGGGAACTAAGATTAACTTAAAATAATAATTTAAAACTTTAATTCTTTACTTTATTAACATAAGTTATACACGGATATGTACACGTATATAAAATAAATTATAGTAATTTCAAACTAATTTCCTATGTAATTAATAAAACGTAATTTACTGTCACTATCGTAATTTCGGTAGCGACGTTTTTTCACTATACTCGTATCGTATAGCTTTAACTTAGTTATTGAATTTAAATACGAGTAGGTGCTTCTTGTATCATTGAAATCCTAATTCAGAAGAGCATTTCAACGAGTGATTATTTTCACCAAAAATGAAAAAAAATAATGCCCACCAAAATAAAGTAAAAAAAAATTTCAAAAGTTCACCCAAAACCTAAATTGTGCTTAAATCTAGATACAAAACTACTAAGGTAACATTATTGACGTTAACCAAAAACTAAATACTTAAGTTCTTTTTAATTTTTAATAAAATTAAGCACTAATATTATTTAACACTAGCTTTTATTGCCCGCGGCTCCGCCCGCGTGGTGTTTGGTTATCGCCCGCTGTTCTCTCGGGAACTGTGCATTTTTCCGGGATTCAAAGTAGCCTATGTTACTCTCGGGACCATAAACTATCTCTATGCCAAAAATCACGCCAATCCGTCGCTCCGTTACGGCGTGAAAGCGTAACAAACAAACAAACAAACTCACTTTCCCCTTTTAATAGTAAGGATTGACAAAAATCTAGCCGCTTTTTTACTTATTATTGCTATTTAGCCACTTTAAAAATATGATCGAACAAATATCAACCTTATGACACTGAAGTAAAAAGGCGGTCACCGCTTTATTGACATTTAAATGTATTACGTAATGTATTTAAGTCTTATAGGCAAAAAGGCGGCTAAGATCCGTTAACGTAATTATAGAGTTTAATTTAACCTCGTACCTACATTAGTCCTTTGGGTAGGACATAAGAAATAAAAAATTCTAGCGAAGTATTTTTTACTGGCAACCCCAACGTGTTTATTATAACCTGTTATTTAGCTGTCAAAGTTCATAGTCTAAAATAGAAACGTCAACAGAAATCTGTCATTCTCCAAAAATGGCGGTGGAGAGTGGGCGTTTGTGCCTGCGCCCGCGCAAAGGTAGGTTTAATCTCAATAAATCTCGTTTTTTAATCACAATTAACATTCTATATGTGTAATATATCAAAAATAAGTTAACATATTTACTTACTAGATGGTTATTTTTGAAAATGAATGAAAATCTTCCGTTTCATAATGCCCTAATGTTTTATGTCCTTTGCAAAGTACAAAAGGAGGTTATTGAGTATGCGAAATTCAGACTATATATGTACTTTTTACAGGACATAAGGAAAAAAAAGGACATAATACTATTAAATTTTCCACCTTTTTCAGCATTAGATGACCTAGATAGAGGAGATTACATAAGTAATATCGAGATCGAAGGAAATACCTACTTTTAAAGACGTATTTTTGACGTCACGAGTGACATTTAGTGATGAGAAATATAAATTGCGCGAAGACAATCGAAAATCATCGATTACGTAGATTAGCGCTTTTTTTAAAGTATGTAATTAGTGGTTATGAAACTACATAATAAAAGTACAATCATAATAAAATGTTAGAGCGTCTGTAAGCTCTACCCCCATGCACTTCACTGTGCCCAAATTACTTTGAACGGCATTTTTTGGTATTTTTCACTCGTTTCCGACTTCATTGCCACAATGTATTTATATTTTCATAAGCTGTTTTAAGCTCAACAGGATATCATCTTTCCAAAAAAACATTATGTAACTGTTTTCCTGTTGGGGGAGTCGGGAAAAATTTGTAATCCAAGCACCAAAAGTAGTTTTACATGGGAGGCATTTTTCTATCAAAAAGGAAAATTCACCAAACTTAAAACATTTCCATACAAAGACAATTTATTAAGCTATAAAGTAGAATGTCCAATTTAAGAAATATAATATGTATTTTTTTACATAAAAACCTAGCAAAGACCGTCAGAAGGCGTTGTTTAACATATTTCAGGCACTGTGAAATACATAAAACTTACAGACGCACGCCCTATTTTTAAATAAAATTAAATTGAATCTGTTTATTTCAATAATAACAAAAAAATCTTCTGCATAAACTATATATATTTAGACTGTTAATCTTAATATTTAAAGATTTTTATTGAATCTAATTAAAAATCATAGTACCTACTAAGTTAGTCGGAAAGGCTGTTTATTAGCATTTTTACCCGACTGTAAGGAGAGGTATTGTTTTTTTATAAATAGATTAAAAGTATATCTATATTTACATTTTCTTAAAATTATGATTATGTCCTTAATATGCATTTACATAACCACTAATTAATTAAATAAAGTGCTGATTGAAAATTAGCATTCATTGCAAAGTAACACCAGATCATGCATGGCCAGATTTTATCGTGTGCTCACTTTATCATGTTTCATTTTTTTTTTTTTTAATAAAGGTTGAATGTTCCTCTAAGGCTTGTCTTATTCTCCTTTTATATTATCCAAGATTTTTCAGTTTTGAAGGCTTAGAAAGCTTTATGTTCTTTGCAAGGGACAACTTAATTGGACACTGATGTCCTTTGTAAAGTACATAGTGAAAAACTAGCAGGAAAAGCCGAAGATTTTTCCCTCTATTTTTCCTGAACATCTTATGCTCTAAGTAATATAATTCGAAAGTTTCAAAAAGATATTCCAAAAAAAGTACCTCTGGTAGGCAGGAGGATATAGAATACTGCTTTTAAACCTATAAACAAGTAGGTGAAGTCACCAAAAGTTGAACGATTAAGCGACTACCCCTCCTTTGAGCCCTTTTTTCGAAGTATTGTAAGCCATGCATGACAGTGATTTTTTTTTATATGTCTGAGCATATAGTCGACTTTGCATTTCACGACTTCAAACCCTTATGTTACAAACGGATGTATACAAAAAAAAAATATTTTCGCCAAAATAAGGCAAATTGCCCTAAAGTTGAACGATGTGCCCTATTTATGAACGAATTGACCCCAAAAGATGAACTAATATATTGATGGCAAAGTAACAGTAGATAGGTGGCCAACTTTGCCCTTAATTGAACATTGCCCACTAAACAAATATTACACGAATAATCGTGTAGTTATGTGTATTTCTGAAATAAACAAAAAAATTAAATAAAAAGAAATAAATTTATACCTAGTGTATTTTTTACATTAAAATAAATTAATGGATTTTACATGGTTATAGAGAGAGCTTAAAATTAGCAGAATCGATTACGATACTTTAAAAATATGTCCCAAAAAAAATGTCAGTTTTGCGGCGTCTTTTTCATACACTCAGTATGGGCGTAACAAAACTGACTCATAACATTTTGTATAAAAAACTGGGGACTTTTTTAAACGATCGGAATCAATTGTGTTCTTGATTCTGAGTAGGAAAAACCATATCTTTTTCCAAAATTTCATAAAAACGGAAACTGTGCAAACCATTTTTTGAAAACACCCATTTCCCACAGATTAAAAGTTATAACTATATTATTGACAATGATTGGAATGTCATCATGTACATACAATGAAAAAAATAAAATCCAAATTTAACAAATCGGCCTTTATTATTCCATTTCGTTTAGAGGCTCCAACACGGGCCATCATTTTAGTGAAATATGTGGCCGGCCACTATTTGCATCTTGCTTTATTTCGCACACAAGAGCAAGTTGCAAAAAGTTGCCAGCCACACATTTCACGAAAATTATGGACGTTAGAAGCCTCTTTCAAATTCAAATTCAAAACATTTAATTCAGACCATGTCCATAAGTGTTAGTTTACAGTACCTTATTCTATATTAGTTAACTCTAGATTTAAGATTTACATTATGTTGTATACAGAGCCTCTGGATTCCATATGTACTGAATCCCAGTGTTTCCAAAAAGCGCAAGCAGGAGACTCCAACACCACACGCACGAGGCTGTTGGCGCTGCCACGCACGCGGCGCATCAAGGACGCTGTTCTGTTTCGTATTATTGACCTAAAACAGTCGGTACGCGCCTCTACGAGCATACCCGATGCGCTACAAAAACGTGGCAGCCCCATCAGCATCCTGAAACCGTTATTGTATTGGATGCGGAGGGCATTGAACACAATCAATATTGTAATAACAATCAGAATCATTTGGTTAATCTAAGCTATATCTTGCTTTTATTATTACGTACTAATTAACTAATAGTGTAAAAATTATCAAAACGTTGGTAAATGCGAAATTTCTGAAAAATTTAAAACGCTTGAATTTTTTATATCAATAGGAATAATCTTTCTTATTAACAGAAAACAATATCAGATTTTTAAGAAGCATCAATTATTTAAAAAAAAATGAAAGAGTTTTCTTTACCTCCAAATTACGACAGTCCGGTCGGTTACGAGGTGTTCCATAGTCGAGAATAAAAAACATTAAAAAATAATTTAATTGGTGTCAAATGTCCCATGATATTTATTTATTTAATTTATATGTCTTTGACTCGATCGTTTTGACAGGTGACACTTTACCGAGACGAATAATACTGACATGGAAATACCGACCCTGTTTTTCATGTACACGCCCATAGAAACTGATATGAGCTTCTATGATAAACTTATTTGATTATTGCGAATCTTTTCCATCGCTTTTTCGAGTGTAACCTGTGTGTATAGCCTCCCAGTTCTTTCAGTTTTGGATGAAATCTGTAAAAAAAAAAAAAACGTTATTATATTACGGCACTTACCCAAAACATAATTAATGATTGTGTTTGATTTCTTTAACTAGGTTTCACGTTAATGTCTCAAATAAAATTAAAAACGACGCTTTTATTTCATGAAATAAATCGCAGAAATCAAAGACAATATTCGAACTTAACAATTAACGAATATTATATAATCATTGAATATGTTGACCATCCGCTGTAAGCGGTTAAGTTATCCAGCGTTTAGCAAAAACCTACACTCAACTCCCCTAACTCAAGCTATAGCGTAGTCCAACTTTGCCCAATTCCTTAGTACAAAATAGCTGGAAAGTCCTAAAGCGACGTATACTTAATTGTTACTTAACCACACATTAATTTTGATCTTTTATGTACTAAATGTTCCAAGACATGTAATTTTAGTAGAATAATCTTACTTGATCAGTAGATTGATCAGATCACCTAGAATTTTGCCAGCTTGGGCAAAGTTGACTGTTACTTCGCTCGAAATTGGCCCAACGGTCATAGGCATAATAGAATTTCAGATAAAATTTATCGATCTAAAAGGTACCTTTATTTATGTTGAATATTCTAATTTAATTAATTTTTGGTTATATGTTACACTAAAAGAATATTTTTTTACCTTAATAAAAATGTTTACTTAGATACCCTACCCCAAACATGAACGACAAAATTTTGTTAGTTCAGGTTTTGACCAAGAAATCTATAAGATGAACCAATTAAATCAATTCAATGTTCATCTACTGAAATGGAAACCAAAAGTTGAACTAGTAACATTTCTTCGTTCAAGCTTTGGGCATGAAATAATAGTTGAACAGTCGCGATTCCCATACAACACAAATATCAAAAATCTTCCCCCTAGGAACAAAATATTTTGTTCAACTTTTAGTTAAAAAATCTACGATAGGTATACAATTAATTTGAGTCATAAACGGTGCATCAATCATTTTCGTGAGATTTTATAAATGCATTTGAAAAAATACCACTTTGTCCAATAGTTGAACACCGTTCAACTATTAGCTCATACCTCTGGTTTTGGAACCATAACTTGAACAGCGATTTTATCATTAAATAATATAAAAAATAAATTAATTTATTTACGTAAATATTAAAGACATAGTCAAGAACACATACCAAGCATAAAAATGTTAGTCAATGCATTATTCAATTTTATATGCAATTAAAAGCTTAAAATTTGAAGGTCTTACCTTAAGAAGGATTCCATATAACCGGCACTTTTGAGGGGAAGTCAAGATACAGCAACCGTTCACGTTCGCGTGCATGACGCATCTTTCATGGAATTATATTTTTCACCTCGGCGAAGTATTGCCGTATTATGAAAAAATATTCCCAAGCGTCTAAAATAATTAAATCGTGGCAACGATTTAATTATTACGGTTTTTAGGCCAAACGTTCAACTTTTGGGTGTTGTTCATCTTTTGGGTCCACTACCCTATGTAAATTCAGCTATGACAATTCATTAAAACCTCGTTAAACGAACTTAACCGCTTTTTAAAGTATGAATAATCGATAAGCGCTTTTTAGCTTAGAAAAGTGTTATATTTTAAGCATGATATAAGGCGGCTAATGATACATAACGTCTTTTTAGCTTATTTAATACCAATCACGGCTTTTTAGATTATAAAACCCTAACAAAAATCAAAATATGTGTTGTTTAACTGCTGCGTATCTCGAGAACTAACTGTCATAGAAAAAAAAAAGTCAATACCGTTCGACGCAGAATTTTTTTCTGAGTATGCATGTATCAAAAAGTTAAAAAGCCGCTAAAGTCCCTTTGCCGCCTTCTTCGGTAGGACGGCAGATCGGCCCGAAGGGCCAAAACAACACAAAAGTATGTAGTCCGTACTCCGTCGACATTGTTTCTGTGTCCATTAATATCCTCTCCCAGTGCTGGTAATGTAACTTGGTTATGTACGGGGAACAAGGGTAATTTATTTTATTATGACGAAACATGACAGGCAATTTAATAGACTGGTAAAAACATAGTTTGGCATGAAAAACGTCTAGAAAATTATTAGAATGGGTAAACAATCTATTAGGGAATTATTCGCATATCAAAAAAAAATATTGGGGAAAAAAACGAATGGATAAAAATATACTGGGGAAGAAAAATTTTGGGAAATTAGTCTCTACAGTCTACAATACAATCAAATATCTGCCCAGACTGAGGATCGAACCCGGGATCTCAAGCTTTGTAATCAATCAGGTTCTCTAACCACTTAGGGCCTGTTGTTTGATCATTAGTTAAACAAACTAATAGTTAAAATGTATGGCAAAAATAACGATAGTTAACACATTTCAACGGAAATTTAACTATAGTAACTTTAACTACTGATCAAATAACGGGCCCTGCTATGACATTGTAGTTATTGTACTCGTACCTATTTACTATATTCGACAATTATCAACGAAGGTAGAATTGGCAATTAAACCAACATTATTATTTTTAAATAATTTATTGAATCAGGCGTTACTTTGCGGAGGTCCATATCAATGAACTAAAATATTTTCTTTGCTCACCCGCGACCTTAAGATAGCTAAGTCTATGCAAATGAAAAATGGTTGTGTCACTCTGAAGATGAGCTCTGGTTGAGTTCGAAACGCGTCAGTGTGTTTTGGTGGTGGTGATAGATGGGTTTGTGTAATTTGTGTGTGTTCTTACAGTGTGGAGGTGGAGGAACTGCATGAACACGCATAATTTGCATAGACTTAGCTATCTTAAGGTCGCGGGTGAGCAAAGAAAATATTTTAGTTCATTATTATTTTTAACCGACTTCATAAAATGTGGAGGTTCCATATTCGACTGTTTGCATTTACCCAATTCAAGACATACCTAGCTCAATCATGGAGGTTGAAGCAGAAAATATACTTCGAAAGAATCTTTAAATTTTTTCGTCTTGCTCAATACTCGTATGCTCGCCAATTACCTACTAGTGCTACAACTGAGCCACACGTATTTAAGTGAATAAATATTTCGAGACTATCTAATAATTCGATATCTAGTTCTGTTTCGAAACACGATGAATCGGCCGTTGAAGCTTAGGCAGGCTTAGTGGAGGTCGCAGACACCGCGGCTCTGGAAGGCGCGGCTAATGACGTAGGCCGCTGACAGGTTTGGAGGCAGCGGCATCGGTCACTCCGACTCTGACAAAGAAGGCTTACCCAATACCAGCAACGGGTGGTTCCACGGTCGGCTCATCAGACGGGTGTACTGCCGTTTTGCCAAAACATTTTTCGCCAAATTACACTTTCCAAAAAACTTATCGCACTAGTTTCATTTCCCAAACGAATCTTTAGCATATTTACATTTCGCATTGCATTCATTTGGTAAAATTATCATTTGGCATAATTTTACTTTGTCAAATTTTATTACGACAAACGTTTATTAAGCAAACGTTTTATTTTGGCTTATGATGTATTCCAAAAATATGTTTGTTCATAATGACATTTCGCACAAACCAACCACAAAAACCAACTGCTACCAGAAAAGTAGCTTAGGTTAGAACTGCGTCTTCCACAGAAACCAACTGCTATCACAAAAGTAGATGAGGTTAGACTGTCTCTCCCACAGAAACGAGCTGCTACCAGAAAAGTAGGTTAGGTTAGGTTAAAACTGCGTCCGCCGCAAAAACGAACAGCTATCAGAAAAGTAGGTTAGGTTAGGTTAGAACTGTGCCCCCCACACAGAAACGAACTGCTACCAGAAAAGTAGGTTAGGTTAAAACTGCGTCCCCGCAAAAACGAACAGCTATCAGAAAAGGTTAGGTTAGGTTAGAACTGTGCCTCCCCCACAGAAACGAACTGTTCCCAGAAAAGTAGGTTATTGTGTCATGCGATATTTTGGGAAGAGTACGTACGTTATGCCAAACGATATATTTTACCAAATAATATTTGACAATATGAAACATGACTACCTAAGTAATTATTTGTGAAACAATAATTTGCCAAATAAAAAATTATTAACTGTAAAATTACGATAAGTTTTTTTGCCAAATGATAATTTGAGTAATTTTTTTTGGGATGTGATACTTTGGGAAAATTTTTTGGCCATACATTAGTAATCCCATCAGACGACATGACCGGACTCTGTATTGAATGCCTGCCATTTGTATTAAGACAGTCTAAAGTCGATTGAATGATTTTAAGACTTGTGTATAACCTTTAATTAGTTAAAAATCGGGTAAAACACCTCTAAAAACACACCAGCCCAGATATGCCGTGTATTTGTATAGCATTACAGCATTACTGAAATATTCTTATTAGTTACTTTTATTTTACTTTTAGTTTTTAATTTAGTTTGTTATATTTAGTATTATTTCTGCGTTTTGATTTATTTCTATCTTAATAAACATTTTATTATTCTGTAATATAAAGGACATTCGAATAACGGGTATTTAGTAACAACTCCCAAAGAGATACACAAACGCAGGTGTACCTACCTATACTATTTACAGCGCTACGAAAGGGATAGTAAGAACTACGATGAGATACAGGCACCCAGGCACTGTTACCTTTGCTCATCATTAAAACTAACTTAAACTTCCTAATAATTATAACAAGATAGCTAAGAAAAGTACACACTATTAAACATTAGACCGCGGCGTGAGGTAGCCCTTCGAATTACCCGCGGAACCGATCAAACAATGCCAAATACGATTGCATGTTTTAATAACATTAGTCTCTATTATCAACGGAGTCTCGTTATATCATAAAATAATTATACGATCCGTTTACTAATATATTTTATTCATTTAATTTTATTATATAGTAAAAATTTACAGAGTTACAGTTGATATCAATGCACTGTAAAATAAAATAAAAAGGTAAAACAATCACGAAGTATTGTAGTGCAGGTATTTTATAATGTTTATTTTACAAACAAAAAAGTTTTAAATCAAGTACTTTTTGTGCCATTATATAAATAGAATGACATTTTAAAATTTGATCAATACATCCTTCGCTCAACAATAATTTAAAAGGAGTTGACAGCTTGAAATAAATGTCTGTTTTTTTCTACTTATACTTACTCCAAGGAGTTGCACCCAAAGTTACTTAACTCACGCTTCTCTCCCATCTGGGTTCCACGCGACTAGAGGCTGGGCATGAAGGGATTTACCTACTCGTACTTAATGCTTAGATTTAACTGTCTTTATTAGTCCGATGGGAAACACCATTAGCATTAGATTTCAAGTCACCGTTTTTACTTTTATCTTCTTTCTTAGCATATGCTTTTGAGTAAAAATCAGTGAAGAGGTATATCATTACAAGTACGTTGAAGAAAACAGTAAAGAGTAATATGTATGATGGTGTGCACTCCGATACGGCAGTGGCAACTGCTACGTGGATAATCATTATCCCAAATTGAATCTGTGAAGAAAATAAAACACGTTAATGTTACTACTATCGATTATTTTGATGTAATGTTAAGCCCAATGTTCGTTTAACTTAATAAAATGAATACTGGGAGACCAACCTTTCCTTGTCGTTTTTTTTTTTATTTCGTCGATGAGAAAAGCTTTAAGATCAAGCATTTTTATATATATCGTTAGAACAACTTCTTTGAATGTAATAACCTAGTTATAATGAACATTTCTAATTCAAAAAATTATAATTAGCTACATTCAGGTTTTTTTTTAAAATCAAGTGTTATTTAACTTAACCCTTTTCTTGGCATTGTAGATACATAACTTTTAGTCATCTTTTTGTATTTTTTTAAAGTTATTTTTGTTAGCTCTACAATAATCCAACGAGGCTTGAATTCAGTACACTTGTTTCAACCTGCCAAGAAAAAGGTTAAAGCGCTTGGTTATTTTATGCAATAAATACTGCGTTAAACGCAATGCTCTTGACACATCAATTTGCATCAGATAATCCTAATTACCAAACATTGTCTTACGCTGTGAGCGCGGCGCCAAGCGCATGCATTACTCTATACAAAATTTAAGTGCATTAAACGCATGGCGTTTAACGCAGCGTTTATCGCATAAACAACGGGACGTTTTAGTACCTATCATAATTACGTTAATTTTTCGCTGGAAAAAATAGGGCGGAACGATAATTTGGCTAAATATTACCGGGCGAAGTAATTTCTTATTAGAAAGGTCATCGGTTTAATATTATTATTACTAGTGGTATTATTTTATAACAAGTTAATTTAATACTTTTAGAGAATATAATTACCAATTGAAACGCTGTGAGGTATTTCTTCCACCACAAATATTTGTCGAGACTGGGAAATGCTGATAATCCGTAATAAGAGTACATGATTATATGTACAAAAGAGTTGATGGTTCCAATCAATATAATCACGTAAGTGGGGTTATACTTCAACATTCCCCACGTAGAAGCCACCATCAATGTGTGATGATAAACATGAAGGAAAGTAATTTGGTTCTTTTTCTTGCGAAGTACAAAAAACACGGTATCCAGAAGTTCGGAAACTTTGGCAATTAAGTAGTAATGGAAGGCCGATGTTGCCTGGAATATAAATAAAAAAAATATACATTAAACTTGCTTTCAACGATCTAGCAAATAATTGTACGTAGTTACTCGTAAGTTATAAACAGGTAAGTAATGTAATATTTTCGCAAATAAATAGTACATTGCTGCCGAGACCGGGAAAAAGCAATTCGTGGATGAGTAGAGTTTGACGGACGATACATAACTGAGTCCGTCAATAAATACGAATCTACGAATTCCCATTTCCGCTGAGGTACGTATAGTATTTTTCTCCAATATTTAATGCGAGAAAATAAAGCAAAATTGTTAAAATACTAAATTATATACTTTAAAAAGTTGCCGGTATACTTTCCGCGAAACTACACTACTACCTACTTCTATTTTTTATTTTTTAAAGTACACGGCAAGACTTTTAATGCCATTTCATTAGAAATAATAATCTAATTAAAATATATACATATAGTATATCTATAAAAAATAAAGAGTTAAATGCAAATGAAGCTTTAATTGTATCACTAAATTACACCAAGTTAAGTAATTCAGCCATTTTCTTCGTTACCAGTTTTTTGGTTTCATTGTGCTTAGCTCGAAACATTAAAAAAAACCAGTGACACTGTTCGAGACATTTTTAAAAACGCTATTTCTTCCTTAATTAAATCTTAGACTAGGATTTAAAAATAAAAAGGTAGAAGGAATTTGATCGTCAGGCTGATTAGATTGCCTTGCCGTAGTCAAAACGTGAATTTTAAAAGTAAAAAACTGTATGGTAATGGAATTTCATACAGAATGGAATTTCATTTTATTTATTTTTTCCAGTTCGCTCAGACGGTTGGAAAGTTTTTTTTGTTTGCGTCGGTTAGGCGGACGATTTCCAAGCATATTGGAGAAAAATTACATTACTTACCTACTAACTTTCGGTGTGATTAAATACAGCTTTTTTATGAAATAAACAGAAGGATATCTACCCCAAACTGTAGATCTGGAATATCGCTCATGCATTTTTTTCTGACTAATCCATATTTGAGAATTACCTTCATACCCTGGAAATAGCAAAGTAAATAATTAATTATCACGTTAGAATAGAGAACTATTGTGAGACTTGTTTTTAGATATGGCCCTTTCATGGAATATAATAAATCACGATTTAATATCAAGTTCAGTTTAGTACAGTCAACTACATAAATAAGTTATCAGTAATTTGTACCTTCTTGCTTTTAGTCGGTACATAATTTCGGAAAGATTGCTTTTTCCGATGTTGAGACGTTCATTATTGAGAAGTCCTGGTGCTTCACCACCCGTTTTACCATATGCATTACGAGGAGCATAAGTTGCTTAGCATGGGCAGGGATATTTGGACATAATGCCGATCCGCTTTAGCGATCCCTACAAATAGCGAACCTATTGTAATAAAAATAAAGTTGCGCTAAATACTTGTGATGTAGTAATCATTTAATAATATTGTAAATCTGTTTTAAAAAAAATATGCCTCGTTGAGTTTCTTGCCGGATTCTTCTCAACAGAGGTTTTTCCGAACCAGTGGTGGGTTTTTTGACACTCATAACAAGCACTACAGCCTAAATTGAATAAAGATATTTTGACTTTCACTTTAATAATAATAATAAACCTATTTCTGTCAACACGGCCCATACAATAAATAATCGTACCATAAAGACTAACTTACTGACATATAATTTATAGAAAACACAATATTTAAAACTAGGTAGTTAGGTGACAAAACGGCGTGACCCCATTGAGTCCCGTTCCTGAAGTCGCATTCATCTGTGGCATGATACCAAGAAACCACGGATCACGACGTCATTTAGCCAAAAGGCAGCACTCGCGATGGTCCGCAACACCAGCCGCGGCACGCGCACCACAAACGAGCTGAAGTGCACATAGTGGCGCGACTACAGCTGTAACATCCTCAGCGTGTATTCGCTCTTCCAGCGGACGTATTCCACTTCATCTGTGACTGCGACGGTGTGATGTAGACGTGAGACATACAGTGCCGTATTCGGCGTGACCGCCCTCAGCCCGGAGTCCAGGTCCGGTTCTGCAGACCCACGCTGACTCTTGCAAGGTTTCTGGCAATCCTTTCTTCTGCACTAATGTGATCCTCGGAGGTGGAGGAGGTGCGAGGCTGGCGAGGCGCTGCGGGTCGACCGGCCGCGTGAGCATACACGCGCTCAGCCAGCTGGCTGCTTGTCTTAGGAGTTCTGCGGTCCGTGTCGGGAGGCGCGCGGGTAGGGGGGCGTCGGGTCGAACATGAGGTTCAGAGCTTGTCCAGATGAGGCGATTTACGCGCGAGTGGACTCGCGCGAGTCCACTCGCGCGTTCCCAAGGTACTGGGGCTACATATATCCCGTCCAGATGATGCTGCGCGTTTCTCAACTCGCGCGTAAACCGCGTGCAATGAGCGCGACTCTCGACTCGCACGTACAACGCGCGAGCGCCGCGCGAGTTGAGATACCCAGGCGCCATTGCTGCGTCCACTACCACGCGCGACTCCATGGCGAGTCCATCTTTATAACTGGCAATCCCTCCTAGTGTAGGAACGCGCGTAAAACGCGTCATCTGGACGCAATATAAAATGAAACGCGCAAGTCCCACTCGCGCGTAAATCGCCTCATCTGGACAAGCTCTCAGGTCTCTCACGTTACACCGGTGGACGTTTCAACTTGAAATTTGATGCCGATGAATCGGCCTTTATTTCCAGTCGGTCATTACATTTAGACGTAATAACAGGTGACCAAGCTACCGGGGCACTCTATTGAGTAAACTGGTAATTTCTTCTACCTACTTGTGCAACACTGTGAGTGCCAGTGACTTAGCAAGCATATGCGCTAATAAGTATACGTTCACAGGGATATCCTGGGCACTTCTAGAGCAAACAATTAAAGGAAGAAGAAAGAAAGAAAATAATTTTATTTATAACAGCAATGATACATTATATATACATTGCACCAGTTTCTCTACTAGTTTCAATAAATTTGTCCCCTAAAAAATGTGCCCCGTGAAGTATACTTAAACTCAAACAATTTTAAAAGCGTGGAAAGAATAGAAATAGGCTTATAATGACAATGACCATTTTATTTTGGACACAGGTCGGACTCGTTACGTTCCATTAAATCAAATAAAAAATTCTAACATCATCCAATGTCTTTCATGTATACTGGTTTCTACTGCCAAAGCTGCCAAGGAATTATAAAAAGCCAGTAGGTACTTACACTCCAAAATACGTAGGCGGAGTACAAAACTTGGACAATGTTGTAAATGAGTAAGGGTATCTTGAGCTTGAGCGCCGGTCGGTTTCTCATAATAGCTGGGCCAACTTTCAATGAAAACACCAGGTAAGCAAATAATATCGCTATAACAGGACCTGGTGTTCCCATCAGGAACCAACCGTCAATGTAGTCAACTGCAATACAACAATTTTAAATTTAAAAACATTGAAAAAAAAATATTTGATGATTCAAAAAACATGAAGTGAAAAATAAAAATAGTTGAAAAGTTAATGATTTTAGAAAAACGAATACCTGCTATTTTTGACCAAGACAAATTTAAAAGAAGCATACAAAATATTTTTATAAAAAACAAATTGAAGTTTGGCGGTGCATTGATTTTGTATTTTTTTTTCTGTACAGTCAAGGGCAAAAATAAGTATACACTTTAGTACTTTGTCTATTTTCGTCATATTTGAACTGTAACTTTTTGAACTATATGAACAGTCACAGTTATTAAAGTGACAAGGTAAAGTGTATACATATTTTTAGGCACATCGTGATATGCGTGAACTTTTAGGCATATCATGAAATAGAGTCATTTCATGATGTGCCTAGGAATTTCGGATTTTTCGATCGGCTGCCGACATTTAGGTACAATTTCATACGATACGTCACCAAACTGACTAGTAAAAAAAACATTTTTTCTAAATAATATTAAATAACACTCGTAATTGTTTAATGACGCGATTTCTTAAACATGACATAAACACAATTATATTTGAAGAAGATTTTTTATTCCATACTCACAATCCTCTTTAGAATGCCAAGGAAGTTGGTCAACGTATTTTTCTACGGTTGGTTCCATTGCGAACCCTTCAGCACCACAACACTACACACTTAAAAGTGGTTAATATAACACTGTGCCATAATGTCACCTGAACTTATATAAGTAGTATTAATTCAGTGATTTTAACGTAACTAATAAATTAAATATGTACCCATAAAAATAACAACAATGTGTGGTTAGTGACGTCGGTCTTAAGGGCTATACTAAATACCGGCATTTTTAGGGTTCCGTTGGTATAGAATGTACTATTGAAGTATATTTAACCTAAAAATATTTAATCTATTAAATCTTAAGACACAATTCAAAACGATAATGTGCTAGAAAGATCAGAGCCATTTTGTATTAAAAACATAATCTATGCCTACTAATATTATAAACAGGAAAGATTTGGATTTTTGGATGTTTGTAACGAGTTAACTCAAAAACAACTGGACCGATTTTAAAAATTCTTTCACTATTAGAATGCTAAATTATTCGAAAGTGCTATAGGTTACATTTATTACCAGAAAAAAATAGGGTTCCGTACTAAAACTACAAAGTGTACAAAAAGTTGCCATAAAATATCTTTTCATCGCATGCGCTGTAAAAACAATTGATGATAGGACAAAAAAATGTTTTACGACATTAAACAATATATCAAAATTTACAAAAAACTTTACGATACCCACTATTGTAGTTATGTCACTATAAATACTTTTACACTTTAAAAGTTGACAGAAATGCCGACTATAATTGAACCGTGTTATCCATACCTTCGTATTAATCCTTATCCAAATTAATATTTTTATATACAAGACGGTTTTAATACCTGTAGATTACTTTTTGAATTATTGAAATCAGACATTTCATTCAAAAGATATTACGAAATTAAAAATATCAATCTAACCAAAAAATGCATTTACTCTACGTTGACGCGCCCAAGCGCGCCCCGGCTTCGCGCGGGTCGGCTAGGGTGTAGTTTTTGGGAAATTGAGCTGAAAAATGTGTGCGAATTGCCTTTGATTAGAGACCTTTTTAGAGTTCTGTGCCAAAAGGGTAATAAAAACGGGACCCTATTACTAAGACTCCACTGTCCGTCCGTCTGTCTGTCACTGGGCTGTATCTCATGAACCGTGATAACTAGACAGTTGAAATTTTCACAGACGATGTATTTCTATTGCCGCTATAACAACAAATACTAAAAACAAAACAAAATAAATTTTTAAGGGGGGCTCCCATACAAAAATCGTGATTTTTTTGCTCGATATTAATAACGGCAATAAGTAGTTGCTTGAAATACTCACAGAATATTTATTTGTATTGTATTAATGTACTTTGCAAATAAATAATTAAATCAAAATAAAATAAATATTTAAGGGGGCTCTCATACAGCAAACGTGTTTCTTTTGTCATTTTTTGCTAAAATTTAATGTTGTATAGGTACGGATCCCTTTGTACTACGGGAGTCCGACTTGCACTTGGCTGTTTTTCTCTTACTTTGTAAGAAAAATAAGGCTTATTTTAATTATTTGTCAACAAAAATATCTAAAAATATACGATACACTAATAGCTATTTATGCAACTGTATCGTAATAGAGGTCCTTAAAACACGAGTGTGGTTTCATGAAACGAGGCGTAGCCGAGTTTCATAAAAGGGTCACATAACTGTTTAAGGCCTAATTACGTACAGTTGCATACAATATTTTATCTACATTCATATATTAAATCCTCTATCATTTTTTCAAGAACCATTGAGAATGACCTGCATTGCAACCAGAACTAACCTTCACTGTGCTGGTAAGTTATGAGTTATTTCCTTCGCCGCATCTAAAATATCGGGCGGAATCAAATTTTCTTCGCATTCACTGATATCAGACATTTTTAAGCAAAAACAAAATTTTCACACGAAAATTCGTACAACAAAACGACACGTATGAATGGATTCTAGATTCTAGACACACGGCAGCGTGTCAAGCCAAGTCCAAGCTAACAGAACTAGCGAGCAGCACCGTGTGTAATTTTACCCGAAACATTTGAAGCCACTTTTGACCCCCTTATAGCTCAAAAACTATTTAACATAAAGGTGTCAAATTTGACTTATTTACTGAGACTTGTGAGATACATTTGTGCTCAATTTCATAAACACACTTTATTTGGTTATTTAGATATAAACATCCAACAATCGTCATTTTTATTACTCACTCACCTATAGATCAAAATTCTAACCCAGTTCCAGATGACCTAGTAAGTTCAAATTTAGCATCCACATAGGTAGTTGGGTGATTTTCTATTCACTCCATTCGTTCTATATATTTAAATTCAATGCACCAGAATTTATATTTCACTATCCCTAAAACTAGTAGGTAAATTTTCGACCAATAGAACCCTTCCAGGGAGACATTCAATGTTTTTCCTACTAATTGACCGATTAAAAAATAATTGACCTCATTGACGTATTTGACAGAGGCCATAATTACTACGTCGTATCTTGAATCATTTGCATTTACCGTCTGCTTTAAATATCTAATTATTTAACACTTCGCTACCCCGAACGAATAAAGCGGTAATATCAAAAAGTCAAGTTTCCCGAAAAAAATAAAAACTAAAAAATAGGTTTTGTGGCTAAGTTACTGAGTCGATAACCAAAATATTGGTATCAAAACATGCCCGTAAAAATAACTCGTAATTCAGTGCATTCTATGTAATAATAATTTACACGTGTAATTAAATAAAATGAAAAAACTAGTTATTTTTATATTCGTTTATAACTTGTTAAATCCTTTAAGTTGTAAGAATTGTTTACGTCTTTATTCCGCGGAAAACAAAAATCATTCTGCGACGTAAATGCACAGTATGCAGTTTCACCCCGCATTTTTGACAGTGTGTATCTTTACGCAGTCTGTTCATACCGCTTTATTCGCCGAAGTTGGAAAGTTTTACTGTAACTTAATAGATTAAGGCGCATTTTTTGGACTTGAGATATTTAAGTAACTTAACTATATGTTTTGAAATTGTGCACTGAATAATACTTCGTAAATATATAAATCAGCCTCTATTTATAGTAAATAATCAACATGAGACCCAACAAAAATAATAGAAATCTTCTTTGACATTATTATAACAATAATCAAATTTAAAAAATTGCCCTTGCAATGCCACTTTCCTATGAAAAAATAAAATAAAGTCCCATCAAAAGAAAAACAAAAATTAAGCCTACTCAGTTAATTCCCTTGAATCTGTAACATCCTTATACGGAAATTAATTACATATAGTTAACATTAATGACAATAATGACATTAAAAATGCCAAAACACTTTTTTGGGCGATTGTATAGATATATATTTATAGTAATAATAAAGTCACTCTAACTGTTCAGGTTTCCTCATTTTCATCGCTATTATTATAAACGCCTTGCGTTTGCTGAGTATTTTGGGTAATTAAACTCTTATAAAAATCTCATTCATGACAAAGCTGAAGAGGGAGGATGGCAGTGTAGCGTCGACAAAAGCGGAAGTGTTGAGGGAGATCGAGGAGTTCTATGGACTGCTCTACGAGTCCGTCACTAACCCTGTTTCCAGTGCGGCGACTCTAGACCCAAGAGCCAAACTGACCCGACACTATACCGAGGATATCCCGGAAATCAGCCTGTACGAGATAAGGATGGCCCTGACACAGCTTAAGAACAACAAGGCGCCGGGTGAGGACGGAATTACGTCAGAGCTTATGAAGGCGGGTGGATCACCGGCTGTTAAAGTCCTTCAGAGGCTCTTCAATTCCGTCTTGCTTGAAGGCACAACGCCAGAAGCGTGGAACAGGAGCGTGGTGGTGTTGTTCTTCAAGAAGGGTGATAACACCCTATTGAAGAACTACAGGCCCATCTCGCTGTTGAGCCATGTTTATAAGCTGTTTTCCAGGGTCATTGTAAATCGTCTCGAACACAGGCTCGATGACTTCCAGCCATCCGAACAAGCCGGGTTCCGAAAAGGCTATAGTACCATGGACCATATACATACGCTATGGCAGGTCATACAGAAAACCGAAGAGCATAACTTGCCGCTGTGTCTAGCGTTTGTTGACTACGAGAAAGCCTTTGATTCAGTCGAAACTTGGGCGGTGCTGGAGTCTCTCCAACGATGCCGTATTGACTATCGATATATAGAAGTGTTGAAGTGTTTGTACAAAATTTTATAACAAAAAATAGAACCGACTACAAAAAACCATGAAAATAATTTTCTACCAGTCTGAAGTCGGTGCCTCAGCACGAACCAGCAGGAGTGGACCATAATCGTCTACCTCACCTACAACTATACAAGTAAATGGCTTCAATCACTCCTGCTGGCTCGTGCTGAGGCACCGACTTCAGACTGGTAGAAAATTATTTTCATGGTTTTTTGTAGTCGGTTCTATTTTTTGTTATAAATTTTTTTTTTCACGCATTTTAGTGTAAAGCATCTAAGATTTAATACTTTAATGTCAACTGCTCATCACCTTTTACGAAAAATTGCTTTTTCCGATGCACAGATGTTCATTATTGAGGAGTCCTGGTGCTTTACCACCCATTCCATTTCACCATATGCGTTCCGAGGAGCATAAATTGCTTAGCAACTGTGTTAAAGTAACTGAAATTCAACCCATGAAATACTTGTTATTGAGTAGTAACTCCGATGGTCAACCGTGGTCTTCATCATCAGTTCCACTTTACCAAATAATGATTTTCAAGAGCAAATGCACGAGTTACTACTAAATATATCAAAATTACCATAGGTGTCGCTACAACATTTGAAGAGTTCCCTCGATTTCCTTAGGATCCAATCATCAGATCCTGATTTGGTGCTTATGGGACCTAATTGAAAGCATTCCTAGACGAACGCAAAAAAAATTTTTCAAATCGGTTCATAAATGACGGAGTTCTGAGGTAACAAACATAAAAAAAAAAAAAATAAAAAAAAAAAAAAAAAAAAACATACAACCGAATTGATAACCTCCTCCTTTTTTTGAAGTCGGTTAAAAAACGCCACTATGTCGGTCCGAGTACCGGAAGAGAGTTCGAAGGCGATTCCCTTGAAAAGAGGCGTAAGACAGGGAGATGTCATATCTCCGAAACTGTTTACTGCCGCTTTGGAAGACGCCTTCAAGCTTCTGGAATGGAAAGGACTAGGCATCAATATCAACGGCGTATACATCAATCACCTTCGGTTTGCCGACGATATCGTGGTCATGGCAAATTCGATGGAGGAACTCAGCACGATGCTCGAAGGCCTCAATCGAGTCTTTCAACGGGTGGGCTTCAAAATGAACAGGGACAAGGCAAAGGGCATGTCGAATGTCCATGTGCTGCATACCCCTGGTTTGGTTGAGAATTCGGTTCTTGAAGTTGTTGACGCGTATGTATACCAACGACAAACCGTCCAATTAGGTAAGTCCAACTTCGAGACGAAAGTCTTTAACCAATGTGTTTTGCCAGTGATGACATATGGATTCGAGACATGGTGCTTTACTGCAGGCCTTATAAATAGGCTCAGAGTTGCTCAGCGAGCTATGGAGAGAGCTATGCTTGGGGTTTCTCTACGGGATCGAATCAGAAATGAGGAGATACGTAGAAGAACAAGGGTCGTAACGATAAAAAAACCGATGAGTAATGCTAACGTTCAATTTTTTGCTTAATACAAAGATATTTGGTGTTTTACCACTGTTTTTCTCGCTGTTAATGAAATGACAAAAGCAGCTTCCTACTTCGTTGGCACCACGCTTGGCTATTTGTTGATTCCACAAATAACAATAACACATTTGTTTTGTAGATCATTAATAGTGAAATTGTACATAGAAAATTTTCACTTGTAATAAAAAGAACTCACTTTGGATTAGGATATAAAGAACTTTCTTAAGATCGAAACAAGTTACTGTCTTTTGAATATTTTCTACTTCACGTTTTTTGTCATTCTTTACTTCTCTTACTTCTTCTTTTTCTTGAAAAGCATTCATGTTACTATTACATCTTTTAAAATATTTAAAGTACCTAAACATTGTCCTACATCGCCACCAAAATATTTTAGTTAATATAGACTTAACAATAGTTTACTTTCTAAGCGTTAAAATATCTTTGGCGAATAAGGCGGTAATAATCATGTACGATCTTTAGAATTAGATCTTGATAGTGTAATATATCGATACACCTGTGTTGCGATTCATTTTGGTTCGACATGTTGACGTAATTATTACATTTTTTTTTAATAATTTCGCAAGGATAAGTGCTATGCTTATGAAAAAAATCAGGAATGAGCAGCTGGGCACTTTGCATCTAATAATGCAATAAAATGATAAAAGAGATAACAGCACTTACCGCTTTATTCGTTTGGGGTAGCGACTTGCTTTGCCTTTCTATCTGCATGAAAATTTTTGCATATCAACGCTCAGGTTTACCCTTGAAATGTCGACAAACTTTTGATCGAATGTCAGTTAAAAGTCATCGTTTCCTATTTTTTCATTTCATCGAGTATACAATTACTTCGAATTATTAAAATAAGTATTTTCAAATTACCAATTTTAAATTTCTGGAAATATTATTTGATAGATCAGATACTTTATGTTTGCCAGAACTTCATTTGAATTCATTATTTCATACTTTTTTGAATGAAATTTATTTATTTCTTTAGTCTTATAGCGATTTGTTTTTGTTGGGATCGTGTTTCTAACCTAACCTAATTTACTGGTAGCGATTTATTTTTCATAGGGTCGCAGTTCCAACCTAACCTACTTTTTGGTACTTAGAGATTTATTTTTGTTGGGGTCGCAATTCTAACTTAACCTCGTTTTCTAGCAGACCTCTATATATATCTCGTTATATATATCTCACTATATATATTTCCATATATCTCGTTCTTTGCAGTTCTTGTAATGCTAAAAAGGTTTGAGATGCAATGTTATACCAAGTCTGTTATTTTTGTCAGTACCGGGGGGGGGTGTCCATAGAACTCCATTGTCACTAACTTGCTTATTTTAAAACCGTGGAAAAATACAGTTTATAGTTCTCAAATAAAGAGTAAACAAAATTATTTTTTAAACACACAATGACTTGGCCATCGCACTTAACCTTTAGACATACTCGTATTATGTGTATCACTCAAACTGCAAGGCTGCGGCTAGGGCTATCTTTAATTAGAATTACTTTAAATAGCTGACGTTGACGATTATACTTCTTATGTCATTATGTAGCCTTGCGATGGCCAAGTCATTTATGTGTTTAAAAAATAATTTGGTTTACTCTTTATTTGAGAACCATAAGCTGTATTTTTCCACGGTTTTAAAATAAGCAAGTTAGTGACTGTAAAATTGGGTGCCCGAAATGAGAGATCGGTTGGATTTTTGGACTTTTACTTCGAAGCCGATTGCAAAGGAACAGAGACAAACAAACTTAAAAACCTTATTTATATAGATGCGCGATACTACGCCACCAAATTTGTGTTTTAATTTGGAACTACTGAGGTTCATGGATGTCAAGGGGCATCGATAATTAATTAGCAAGCTATCTAGTTCAGCAGATGAACTATAGATGGCGCTGTATCGAACAGTGACAATGGAGTTCTATGGACACCCCCCCAGTACTGACAAAAATAACCGACTTGGTATAACATTGCATCTCAAACCTTTTTAGCATTATAAGAACTGCATTGAGTTGCGAGACTTGCAGCTTTTTACATGTAATGTTTTTGGTGGGATCTCTTATTCTTTTACAAAGTCTGTCCGCCATATAGAGTTTATTGAAAAGAGTGATCGTCATCGCTGGTGCGCCATCTATTGGCTAAGTCTCGAATCAGCAGGGATCCTTAATGGCGCTCGAAAATCTCCTCACTTAACCAGAGCTCTGCTAGTTTGGTCCAAAGTGAAATAGATGGCGGTGTGTGTAACATTGTAATAAAAAAAATGGCTATGTAGTGGTACTAACAATTCAATATTCCGTGGGGTCCTAGTGCTTTAAAACTTTTTAAGGAAATTATTAAAAGGTTAGTAGACGTCACAGGTGACCGAAGAGCTGACAGCTTCCTTGGACAAAGAATTAGCCTAGCTATTCAAAGAGGAAACGCTGCCAGCATCTTCGGGACCTTGCTTAAGGGGTACTCTTTGGACAATTTGTTTAAGTTTTAGGTTAAATTTTTATTTTATTTTAAGTTATTGGTAGAAAGTTATGTTTAATATGTATATTATTTAGTTTCTTTTATCAATAAACTATTCAATATTATTTTGTACATTGAGACGGACAATGATGGAAACGAATCATAACATTATGAAATTCATAACGATCAGGAGACAGAATATCATTCAAAATATAAAAGATAGACTTAGATAGTTAGATTAGTACCTACTGCTACAGAATACGAGCTTCGAGAAATAGAATTCAGTCGACTTTATCTCATACTTGTCTACGTTTCAAAGTCAAACATGTACACCTAATCAGCTGCAAGGTTGACAACATACTGAGTTTGGACTACTTTTTTGACAATATTTGTCTCAGGTACCATTTTTCTTTTTTATCACCTAACTACTAGCGGCTCGCCCCGGCTTCGCACTGGCATAATAAAAAAACCAGCCAAGCGCGAGTTAGTCTCGCGCACGAAGGGTTCCCCACCTATACAACATTAGAAGTTAGCAAAAAACGTCAAAAAAATCACGTTTGCTGTAGGGGAGCCCCCTTAAATATTTATTCTATTTTAATTTAATTATTTACGTTTAAAGTTTAAAGTGAATGAAAATACAAATTAATATTCTGTGAATATATCAATCAACTACCTGTTGCCGTAAAGAGCACCCCTTAGATATTTACTTTATTCTGATTTGAGTATTTCTTGTTATAGCGGCAACAGAAATACATCATCTGTGAAAATTTTAACTATCTATCATGTTTCATGACAGCCTAGTTACAGACAGACAGACGGACAGTGAAACAGTCCTCCAATCTTAGACCTCTAGGTTGGCAACACATCTGCAATCCCCCTGGTATTACAGGTGTCTATGGGCGGTTGGTGGACGTAATTATGTGGACGTGATATTAG
Organism: Choristoneura rosaceana; assembly: GCA_037349165.1. Taxonomy (NCBI): domain Eukaryota; kingdom Metazoa; phylum Arthropoda; class Insecta; order Lepidoptera; family Tortricidae; genus Choristoneura; species Choristoneura rosaceana. The sequence continues at coordinate 12,237,667 of JAZBNJ010000019.1, forward strand.
AAATAAAGTTGATAAACTTTAAACTCGTAGGCATAAAATGTTGCTCGATATAAATGTCACTTCTGATATTGCTCATTTGTCATAATCGTTCAGTGCTGATAAATTGTTTTTTCTCCTGCGATAACAATTTATGCTATTGTTTTATTACTCATAGATGATAAGACCTCTATCGAAAGTATAGGATCCATTTGTACTAAGGATATACGAAACTAGTGTATCAAAGGTTTACTTATTACTTGAACTTAGTTCAGCGCTTAACACACAGATATTTAACTTTGACATGACGTAATAGATGTTTTATTTAAATAGTATATAAGTATCAATCATCAATATCAAGTGTTATAAGTTTGACAGTTATATCAGTCTGTTGTAGCGTATCTTTTAAATAAACGGGTGAACCGATTTGAATGTGGTATTTTTGGTTTGTTTAGGTGTTCGCATTTTTTTGTTCTGAATAGCGAATCAAAAACCTAGGTACTCGTAGTATGGGATAATTTTGGACTTCAAAACCTAGTATGTTCCGTTTACAAATTGAAAAACCTATATGGAAGCGTTAGATAATTACTAGTATTTTGAAAATGGTATTTGTAAGTAAAATATGCACTTGCTAGTTTTGCTAGGTCTTTTAACTTTGATTCTAATTGTGATAGAAATACAGGTGTTTTTGCATTCGACATAGCTCAAAATTTGAAACAGGTTTATTAAAAAAACGTATTTGACCAAAAAATGTCCCTTGCTAGGTTTAGATTTGGGACAGGCGTGCTGTAGCTAGATCACATTGAAAAAAAATGGGAAGCTCGGAAGAAGTCGGGGAAGGAAGTCGGAGGGGGATTCATAACGAAAAAAAAATACAAAATTAAGTATATATTTTTTCTGGATTTCGCTCTCTACGACATCTTTATTATCTATAAAATAAATCATCATTGTCTCCAGCCTCACATTATCGTTCATTACCGGGCACACTCTATCTCATTCGATATTACCATATTCATTTGATATGATATCACATTAAGTTATGTATTTTATAATAACAAGTAAATAATTAAAATATAGGTTTCACAATGTTAACGATATTGTACCTTCTTAAAAATTAATCATTATTTCGAAATTCTAATCTCAAAGAATAATTATCTACATGTCTCATCATAATATTAAAAGAAACAGGCAAGGGTTCTTTTATCTGCTGAGGGTCGAGACCCGCGGGCGGCAACAGTCGGTATCGTCGCAGCATCGTGGCCAACGCCGTTTTTATAGACATCAATGCGTAAGTTCCACCTAAAAAGCAGGAGACATTACTTTAATAATCCATACTTACTTACTAATATTATAAATGCGAAAGTGTGTTTGTATGTTTGTGTGTTTGTATGCTTGTCCGTCTTTCACGCCGTAACGGAGCGACGGATCGATGTGATTTTCGGCATAGAGATAGTTTATGGGCCCGAGAGTGACATAAGCTACTTTTTATCCCGGAAAAACGCACAGTTCCCGAGGGAGCAGCGCGCGATAACCGAATACCACGCGGGCGGAGCCGCGGGAAAAAGCTAGTTTATTAATAGTAGGTTGTACAAAAAGAGCATAAAACGAGCCATTTAACCCCAGGCGCTTAAATAGCCACGCGAGCCGGTACGGCGAAGGTGGATAGACACGTCGAGGGGAAAATAGGTTAAATGCTCGATGCTTGTTCACTTACTATGTACCTTTCATTGTAGACACATTACTATTATAATACTATTCTTTTAGTTTTATTGATCTATTTTGATTGCTTCAAAGTTTTATATAGGTAAATTCAAATTATTATAAATAAAAATACGTAGAAACTCCTTTGTTTGTGGCTGTTTACACCTAATTAATCCTTGGTCTCAGAAGAAGATAGTGCATAAAAAATACTAGGGCATAAAAAATATTTTATGTCGCCTAAATCCAGCAAGAACATGAACTTTACGAGCATGAGAAGTGAAAAATATTTATTAGAGAGAAATTATTTATTGAATCAGGCGTTACTTTGCGCAGTTGCATATCAATGAACTAAAAAAAAATCTTTGCTCAACCGTGACATTATGATATTGTAGCTAAGTTTATGCAAGATATGCGTGTTCATAAAGGTCCTCCACCGCCACACTGTAAGAACACACACACTAACAACACATTCTCTTAAACGTAAAGTGGGGATGATTTTTTTTTACCCTATGTTGTGGGGTATCGTTGGATAGGTTTTTGAATAGGAGTTTGCAAAAAAACGTTTTTAGATCAAAGTTAATATTTTTGGATATATTCACTCCGAATGTTTTAAAAACCGGCCAAGAGCGTGTCGGACACGCCCAAAATAGGGTTCCGTAGCCATTACGAAAAAAATAAGTAATATTTTTCTAAGGATTTCGTATTATAAACGGAATCTTCCAAGTTTATGTATATTTTATACCTTACGCAGCTATTTACTCAAAAACTACTAATAATTCTCAAGCAAACTTAGCCGTTATAGTTTTCCTTGGAAGTTTGATATCCTGAATTTTTTCAAATTTTTCCACCCACCGGTTTAGATTTTAGAGGGGGGGGGACGCTCGATTTTAATGAAAATTTGCACTTTAAAGTTGAATATTTCGCAAACAAATGACTGAATCGAAAAATCGTTTTAGCAAACCCCTAATGGTTTTAAAATACCTATACAACGATACCCCACACTATAGGGTTGGATGAGAAAAAAAAAACACCACCACTTTACGTCTATGGGAGGTACCCTAAAAAAAATTGGTTTTGAATTTTTAATTATACTGTTTTGTCGGCATAGTTTACCTATATATCCGTGCAAAATTACAGCTTTCTAGCATTGATAGTACCTGAGCAAAGCCGCGGACGGACAGACAGACAGACAGACGGACAGACAGACAGACAGACAGACATGGCGAAACTATAAGGGTTCCGTTTTTGCCATTTTGGCTCCGGAACCCTAAAAATGTGTCCCTGTCTAACTTTTGAACTTTTTAATAGTTTAAATTAAAAATTACAGCGTAATCAAATCTCTAGCGTGTTAAAAATTGAAGAATATTTTTTTACGACATTCTTTTCTAACTTACCCAGACAATTTCTAACTGAGTAACTAAAAGGAATGAACTGAACTGGATGTCGCAAGGGGCCCTCGAGGAAACGTTCTGGTCGGAACTGCTCCGCGTCGTCGCCCCAGTACTTGGGGTTGCGATGCATCCCATGGAGGAGAAAAAGAAGGGCCACCCCTTTAGGGACTGTCAATCCGTTTGCTGTAAACAAGTCGGAACAACTTAATTTTTAAATATTACAAAGACATTAAACAACAAAAATGAAGTTGAGATTAATGTTCATAAAAAAAAAATTGAAGTCTTTTTTGTAATTTTTTAACGAGATCTACTTAATTTTACAAGGTTTTATTTCCGAATAGTTTTACCAAAATGTTCCTCTTCTAGCTTTAAGCATCAGCTTATTCAAGTAATAGGAAATAGGTACAAGTTTTTAAAGGTGATACTTAAAGTTTTTTTTGAAAAGGATGGACACACTGCCGTTTCTTGTGATATTTTTCTGTACCTATGCTTTTGTCAGTTATGATAACGGAAGTAGTAAAATTGTGCTTTAGTTTGTTTAATATTGTCAACTTTAAGTCTCACTTATTCTACAGTACAAGATGCTTACGAAGTTTGCAGTCACTGTGGGTTTCTCTGACGTATATTGGAACTGGGGGATACAGCCTCAATGTCTCCTTTACGACTGCTTCCAGATAAACAAGTTTTGGCAAATCTGCCGCTGTAACGGGGCGGCTATCATTTCCAAATACTTCCTCCAACCTGTAGCAATTATTTATACTTAAGTAAAAATAAAAACAGATTATTAGGTATGAGTTGAGAAAGGTAAGTAGGTAATAAAAAATATATACTCGTAATTACCTACACAAAAAAATATGGTATTTTTATCAATCGAAACTCAAAAAGCTGGAATCTCAAAATCTTGTCAATTTGGTGTGCTACTACTAGTTACTACTACTAGGGTACTACCCTGTTATCGATGCAATAGTACATTATTTCAAAAGTCATTTGAGAGCGAGTAGAGTTTGGCAGAAGGAACGTAGCAGACTTTGCCAGTATATTATTAATAATCCACAAATTGGCGTTTCCGTCCAAGTATATACGATGATTTTTAATCGGTAATAAGGAGTTTAAACATATTAATAATCAGCCTAAATCATATTCATAAAAGGAACTATCACGGTCTCTTAACTCACTGATTAATTAATTACAGTTAATAATATCCCACCAAAAACATTACATGTAAAAAGCTGCAAGTCTCGCAACGCAATGCAGTTCTTGTAATGCTAAAAAGGTTTGAGATGCAATGTTATACCAAGTCGGTTATTTTTGTTAGTACCGGGGGGTTTCCATAACTCGATTTTCACCAACTTGCTTATTTTAAAACCATAGAAAAATACAGTTTATAGTTCTCAAATAAAGAGTAAGCCAAATTATTTTTAAACACATAAATGACTTGGCCATCCATCATCCATTCTCGTCTATCGTCCACCGTCCATCGTCTATCCTCGGTTATCGTCCATCGTCCATCCTCGTTCATCGTCTACAGTCCATCGTCCGTACCGACGGTCGTCGTCGTCGTCGTCGTCGTCGTCGTCGTCGTCGTCGGTCGTCGGTCGTCGTACGTCGTCCATCGTCGCCCACCGTTGAACTTCCGTCGTCCGTCTACCGTCTGTCGTCCATCGTACATTGTCCATCGTCCACCCTCCATCATCCGTCGTCGATCGTCGGTCATCGTCCGTCATCCGTCGTCCGTTGTCTTGTCCGTCGTCGGTCGTCGTCTTTTGTCCGTCGTCGCCATCGTCTATCGTTCGTTGTCCGTCGTCTGTCGGCGTTCGTCGTCTGTCGTCGTCTGTCGTCGTCCGTCGTCTGTCATCGTCCGTTGTCCGTCATCGTCCGTTGTCCGTCATCGTCCGTCGTCGAACTTCCCTCGTCAGTCATCGTCTGTCGTCCGTCGTCGAACTTCCGTCGTCATCCATCGTCTTTCGTCGGTCGTTCGTCTTTTGCCCGTCTAACTTACGTCATCCGTCGTCGTCCGTCGTTCATCCTCCACCATCCATCGTCCGCACTGGGCTCGCGTGGGAACTAAGGCCTAAGCCTTCTTATTCTGAGAGGAGGCTTGTGCCCAGCAGTGGGACGCATATAGGCTGGGATGATGATGATCATGATGATGATCCATCGTCCGTCGCCCATCGTCCATCGTCCACACTCCATCGTCCATCGTCCACACTCCATCGTCCAACGTCCATTTTCTACCCATCGTCCATCGACCATTATCCATTGTCCATCATCCATATTCCAATTTCCATCGTCCATCCTCGCGTCCACTCGCATCGCACACACATTCACAAACAAACGAACTTTGGTACTTATTACATTAGTAAGATAAACAATTTCATTTTAACCCAGGAATCCAGGAACTCAGGAATTAAGACTCAACATTAATACGTATACAATACGACTACGTTCAATAAAGTCATTGCTGTGTAACTTTGTAATCGCTAGTATTTATATGGGATTACAAACTTGAAAATGAAAATGAAAATGAAAATGTTTATTATGTAACAAATACGAAATACAATTAGCAGTGTCCGGCGGACCCCAAACTAGGCTGAGCCTGTATCTTGGGACCCAGAACTTACTTGTGCAGTTTGTATAACTTTGAAACGTGACTGAAATTGCAACATTTTGGATTTTTCTGTGACCATGTAGGCTAAAAACTAACTATGTTTAAAATTTGGAGCTTGTGGGTCTGCTAGAAGTACCTTAGAATTATGATGATCAAAAGTCAGTGAGTAGGTATGTCAGTGACAAAACTGAGGAACTTTAACATGTGATAGTTCTTAATCTACGTGTTCAAACTGAATGTTATTGATAATATATCTAAGTCCCATTAGGCCCTATAGGTAACTGAAAATTCAGGGTTCTAGCTTTAGCCATTAACAAAAATACAGGGTGTTGAAAATAGCCTGAATGGCTTCGAGAAAAGTATTTTTTTTTTGTTTTTTTTTTGCTCGACTTGGCAGGGGCACTGCCGTGCCCCCAGATTCTTAAAAACTACTTGGTAATATAAAACTGGCTGCTTACATGACGTGTCGTCATAGTTTGATATTCGAAGGAATATAGATGTCGGCGGCCGATCGTAAAATTAGCCAGATCACGAAAGTCCTAGGCACATCATGAAATGGCGCCATTTCATGATATGCCTAAAAGTTGTCCAGGCATATCATGATGTGCCTGAGAAACAATACGGCAGATCGATTACAGCAACGCATTCGTCGATATTCTTAGCTTTATACCGGGCATATCGTGATAGGCAGAAAAAAAGAAAAACAATAGGTAGGGGAGGAGGGGGTAACACCGGACAGTTAAGAAAAAAAAATCATAATTAATTATAACGGGAAGATATATTTCAATAATATCTAATATCAAAATCAACTGGTAATTGACTATCATTTAGCACGAACTTATCGAGATCAAGCTATTACTTAAGCGATCATTCAACATTTGCTCAAATTTTCTAAATCCGATTTCACCCCTTGCGTAAGGGTATAACCAGATACCATAATTTTAACAGTGGGGTAAAAACAGATACTAATTATTTATAGTCAGCACATACGAAAAACAATAATTCCTGTGAAGTACACCCGGTGCAACCTTCGTGGGCCCATTTCAGACAAACCGTACATTGAATCCAGTGCCCTATCCCACAAAACTTTACAAGTGAACAATTTGACGAAATTGCCTAGTTAATTGCCTACTTACTTATCGTTATGTGAGTGAATTCAACGGCAGTTAAACCTTAGTATGGTTTTGCTCGTTGCATTATTATTAAATGTTATATTGTTTCTCTATTTAGTAAATAAATGAAAAAATATATGCATATATGTACCTGATTTCACCCCGCCTGCTTCTACCCAATGGCCTTAATTTTTCAAATAAAAAAAATACGCAATAGTTCGGTCGGATTAAAAATTAAAATTAGAAATAATTACTGAAATAGTCACTATTTCGACTTAAATCATTACCATGCATATTACTAAACCGATAGTAATTTGATACGAGATAAAATAAGCAGAAATATTACATGAATGATTTTTGTTTATTTTTTTCTCAACGGCAACGTAACACGACGTACTTCGCCGGCCGCCATTTGCACGCACACTAAACGGCCTCTGCCCGTGTTGTCTAACGTGTATAAGCGAGTCAGCGATAGCAGAAATTTGAAATAGCAAGCTATCTGCTTTTACCCGCTATCCGATTTCACCCCCCCTTCCCCTACGACGAGCGAAGCGAGGAGTGGTTAATATGAATTGTGACCACTATGCACGAGCCGAGCGATTGAAGCGAGCCATATTTTAATTATTTTCTTGTAGGTACATTTGATTTAGTGTTCCTATTGCATAATTTCGACTTAGATTTAAGTATTCTTATTTTTATTAAAATTATTATTATTGAATTGAACTCTAATTTGACATTTTAAATTCAATTTTTTATTTTCATTTGGCTGACACATTATTGTCATAAGATTTATTTTTTGTATACTTTTGACGATCCTTTTGTGAATTTCTTGTTATTAACTGACATGTATTTATAATGTATATTTTCAAAAGGTAATTAATAAATCTATCTATCTGTCTATATATCTATCTATACCTACATGTTGTAGTTTTCGAGTAAAATGCCTGTGACATACGGAATCACGGACGGACAGACAGACAAACGAACTTGACGAAACTATAAGGGTTCTGTGTTGGCCATTTTGGCTCCGGAACCCTAAGAATGGTCCAATTAGAGCAGTCGCTCTAGGACAATTGACATATTGATATCAATGTGTTTGTTGAAGATAAAATTTTTTTTCAACGAAAAATGGAACCGACTACAAAAACCTTGAAAATAATTTTCTAGGTACTATACGTTAGCTTGAAGTCGGTGCCTCAGCATGACCCAGCAGAAGTGATTGAAGCCCACTATTATGCAGGTATTATTGTGTACTAGTATGTAGGTGAAGTAGACAACTTTTGTTCTACTCCTTCTGGCTCGTGCTAAGGCACCGACTTTAAGCTGGTATACTACCTAGAAAATTATTTTCAAGATTGTTGTAGTCGGTTCCATTTTTTATTTATTTATTTCTTTTGAGTCGGTTTCACTTTTTTAGAAATACTAGTCTTTTAGAAGTAGTAGTATTTTTAGTAGTGATGAAAAGATTTTTAATTCATCAAATAACTTACTCCTGATATACTTTTTCTTGCACTTCCGGATACCTGGATAACATTACAGCGGTGTAACCGGTACCAACAGCGGAAGTGTCGCTCCCAGCAGACAGAATGACTATAATCTCTTCCCGAAGTTCTACATCTGAATAGCCATTTACATTTTTAGAAGACTCTATAAGCATGTCGAGAAAGGTTTTGTTTTGCACGGTTTCTGCAAATAAACAAAAAATGTGAATGTCGATAAATGTAGTTTTTGTTAAAAAGCTTTTTTTGTTGTTGTAAATGTTAATTTAACGTTAGATGTTTACAACTAAACTTAATTACCAACGCTAATTTAATCGTCACTTGTGTTTCAGAAATAACATACTCGTAAATAGAATGTTCTTTTCACTTTTTTTTCTATTATGCTACACTCGTCCACGCTTAAGATTCTTGTTCTGTGAGATATCTTAATCCGTTTGTTAAGGTTTTGTTTCAACTCTTACCATTTTTAGATTTGAGCGTTGCCAATTCCTCCCGTTTCAGTCTAACGAGCTGTAAAGTAATTTGTATTTAAAAAACAAGATTACCCAGAAAAAGGTAAGAAATTTGTTTAAGTGCCTACTTCTGTTAACCCTTTTTTTTAATTACCTGGAATCTATAAATAGCATGGGCATACAAATAAATTATGGTACTTAAATCAATAACTACAGTTTAGACTACTCACATTATCAACAAAATCGTACGCCACTTTTCTGCAATATGCTAATTGTTTTCCTTCCGGAATCAGTCCATAAATAAAGTCCCAATACAACCACGGGCTAACAACTCGCCTTCCTAAGAGCTCCGACACGTCTTCGAATGCTTGCAAGAATGGATGATGTCGGTTATTTTGGGAGTTTATTTCAATGCCTAAACTGTTTTCTGGAAAATATAGTTTGAAAGTTTTGATGAGTTTGCAAAATGTATAATCATTTCCGCTTAAAAGCAACAAGTAATTTTTTCTACTCCTGTACTTTAATTTCACAATTCAAGGCCCAAGAACACGAATACAATGATAACATAACGAGTTCGGGAAAAGTGCATGTCTCTATGGCTCATAAAAGCACACTTATGGGTGATTTTAAATTGCTTTGAAATTCATAATAATACAGTTCAATGACCTTCCTTTGACAGTTTGTTATAGTGTATTGTACATTAAGGGGCGTAAGTAAGTAATTATTAACGCGAGTCTATTAGAAGCCTGATGCCGGAATCGTAATCCTCTTACGGCCCGTCACATTGCGTGATCACATCGCGAGGAAAAAAATTAAAAAAAACCATTTATTTTGTGTCCAAACACAGCTCGGCAAAAGAAAGATGCTAAGAAAACAACTGAATAAAATAATGGCTGCCTGCCAGTGCTTTTCATGTGTGTAACCATGTATTTTTTTTCTTATTTAGTTGTGTGTAATTGTGCAAATTTTATTTGGGTGTCTTCCGTATTAGTGAATAAATACATATGTCTTCTTTCTATTACAAAATTCTAAAATCGAAGTTCGTATCGTACTGTCTCTCTCACTCTCGTATTGAATAATACGATTATTAGCGTCAGGAAAACTATATGAACTTCGATTTTCGAATTTCGTGGTAGCTCCCCTGATTGTCACTTTTTTGAGTCGTCTATCACAGATAATGTTAAGAACTGTGTTTAGTACAATTCGAATGGTCTTACGGCCAGATTTTTCCAACGTGGTAAAAAAATATTTACTAAAATTATTGCAAAATAATTTGATATTAAATTTACAATATAAAATTAATCAAGTTTCATGGAGCGTGGTAAATTTTATGGTGTAAAATTGAGTTATATAAAATTGAGTTATATTACAGCTAAGTTTTAAAGATTGTAAATAAAACGTTGGCTGACTGACACCTTTTTTAGTCTGAAATAACGTACCTACCTACTACCTTTTTAATACTAAAGTCATAACTCCCTTGGGGAGAAAAACTATAGGTAAGTACCGTAAATCCATAATTCTCGCGGGAACAATTGAGGCCATTGCATGATGAAAACTTTATAAATTCCGGATTCCTAACCTCTATTTTGAATAAATAAAGTATTACCAACATTAACTTGAAATTATTTCACAACATTTTTATTCAGTTAAGTACTAATCAATAACCGTTCAAAAATAAAATTTAGTGTCCATATTATAAACAAAGACTATTATATTTTAGCATTTTCCATTCATAGTAGTATTTCAATAGTTATAGCTGAATTGAAATGCACTAGTCTATAGCTTGTTGTAAATATTTAAATATTTTATCGGAGGAATTGCAATATTCAAAACACCAATTGACGTTGTTTTACTTGTTTTATTTACATATTGTTAAATACCTATTCAAATCTAGTATAGTTCTAGCCTGCAACTCGTTTTCTAGGATTCGATTTGTGGCATTCGAAGATGGCGGATGTGGACCATGTCCAATTTTGGTATTTCTGCTTCTTTGGCTAGTTGAAGTATAATTTTGATAGTGTTTTATGCGGCGATTAACCTTAACAGTGAACAGTGATCACAAAATTCGATATTGCTCTCGTGTCTGACATTTTTTAATGCGCAAGTTGTTTCCGCGTGGTTTTTGGAATTTTGCTATCAAGTTGCGAAAACTACAATCACCGTACTACGTGAAGAAGAATATATTTATCTTTTTTTAACTGACATTGGCCCAAGCCTTAAAGGCCGCCATTAAGGAGAATAATAATAATAACTCGTTTTCTATTGCGTTGGTGGTCTTTGGTCTCTGTCTATACCTACTTCGTCTTTTTTAGCATTAGAAAAAAGGTAAGCGATCTTGACGTGTCTCTTTATTGAAAAACACTTTAAAAATATGTCACTACAAATAGTAACAATTAGCAAGGACATTATTATGATCATTAACATGCTTTTCGTATCATAAGTTTCGTACCACTTGTTAGAACAGAAATGCAACATAGTATTGTTTGCAGATGATACTTCTTTGATATTCAAAGTAAACAGGCAACAAGAAGGTCCAACACACATCAATGAGACTTTAGCAGAGGCGCTAAACTGGTTCACCGCTAATAATTTGTTACTAAATGCAGCTAAAACAAAGTGTATAAAATTTTCGTTGCCTCATGTAAGACTTTTCGGCTGACCTGATGATGATGATGATGGTGATGATTTCCTTAAACGGAGAGAATCTGAAACTTCTGCATGAGACTGTTTTTCTTGGTCTTACGTTAGATCGTAATTTACAATGGAGCCCGCATATTTCTGGTCTTGCTGGTAGATTGAGTTCTCTGCCGCCTATTCCGTAGAGTCATAGACTTTTTCCTGAACTTATTATGTATATAATTATCAATGTATTCGTGTTAGTGGACCTATAATAAAGTATCAAATAAAAGTACAGAAGTACAAAAATATATAAATAAGTCTTACTGCAAATTGCGTCAAAAGTATAGGTATTGAAATAATTCCACATAGAAATTTCGTTTCTACCAACGTCCTGTTCCAGTAGCTTTGTCATAATTGTGGCTTGTCTTGCAAATTCATTCACAAATCCTTGGAGGTTTTTTATACTGAAGACTGGCGCGAGAACTTTGCGCCGAGGTCGCCAAATGTTTACTAAAAGACATTTAAAAATACAATTATAAAGTAATAAGTTTTTTTCTTGGAAAAATAATAAAACAAAAAAACACCCCGTATGAATAAATTATAGCTTTATAGCATTCAAAACCAAAAATATATAGAAATAAAGCGTACCTAGGTATAGCCATTTGACCAAAATAATAAGATAGTCTAACTAGCCGAAATGTAGAAAATTGTTATCTATTTAATTTTTTGCAGAAAGGCGTATTACTCAATCCAAGAATATTAAAAATGTGATAAATGAATATTATGAAGATTAAAAATAATAAAAACGGCCAAGAGCGGTGTCGAACACGCCCGAAATAGGGTTCCGTAGCCATTACGAAAAAATTTAGTCATATTTTTCTAAGGATTTCGTATTTTGTACGGAATATTCCAAGACTTGGAATATTCCGTACAAAATACGAAATCCTTAGAAAAATATGACTAAATTTTTTCGTAATGGCTACGGAACCCTATTTCGGGCGTGTTCGACACCGCTCTTGGCCGTTTTTATTATTTTTAATCTTCATAATATTCATTTATCACATTTTTATTATACCATAGTATAAAATATTATACCATAGGCTGCTATTTACGCTTAAACTATTAATAATTGTCAAGAAAACTTAACCGTTATAGTTTTCCTTGTAAGTTTGATACATTTACTACCATCCTGATTTTTTTTTAATTTTTCCTCCCACCGGTCTAGATTTTAGATGGGGGGTCGCTCAGTTTTAATGAAAATTTGCACTTTAAAGTTGAATATTTTGCAAACGAATCGCTGAGTAGAGAAATTGTTTCAGCATAATGATTTTAAAAGACCTATCCAACGATACTACCCCACACTACAAGGTTTGATGAGAAAAAAAAAATCACCCCCACTTTACGTCTATGAGAGGTAGGTAGGTACTCTAAAAAAAATTTTTTTTTTAATTTCAATTTACAGCTTTTCGGCATAGTTTACATGTAGGTATGTATATTTGTGCAAAATTACAACAAATCAATTTTGAAACAAGTTCCTATCAAATGAATATAATTATGTCGCTAAGTCAAACTTTTAAGTTGACAGACACGTCTATGGGCATTATTGTTTTAATGTCATGCAAACGATTATTATCAGCTTTTGGGTGGTAGACCACATAATATTTGGCTGATGGTACAGTCAGCATCAGAAGTCGGTATACACCTTCAGGTGGGCTCGAAAAGAGATAAACGTTTAATTCTCAAAAACTTGTTGACTGTCATGTCATTTCAATATCTTTGTGACGCTAAGAGTCCCTGTGTTACTCTTACAGGATCCAGGTAGGTAGTATAGACATAATGTTAGGTAGTATACACACAATGTTACACACACGCATTAAGCTGGGTACAAGTTAACCTTACAAAAGCGCATTAAAAAGTAACAGAACGAGTTAAAAGTTTACTTATTCACAAAATTTCAAGACAAGCAGTTTTTCAATAATCAATATTTTAAATTCACCCTAGTAACTAACCTGTAGTAAATATGCTTCCGTTACCGGAAAATGAGCGCAAAAGCCTCATTGTGGTGTCATCTTTGTCTGGACAATACTTAAGAACCACTTCGGCTACGTTAGGATCACACACACCTGTTGAAAATAAGGACATTAATTGAAATGTGAAAATCACGCATCATATTCAAGTCAAGATCAAATGTCAAGAGTTCAAGAGGGATTGACCATTGTATTTTATCGACTGTCGAGGTTTAATTGTCAGAGTACGATATGTTGTAGTGTAGGTAATGAAATTATAACTGTAATGGGGGAGGCCTTTGTCCTGCAGCAGGACACTATAGGCTACAAAAAAAATAGACTTGTGTCTTTGTTACAATTTAAACATAAAACCGAAACGGAAATGTTGAACAGTGTTACTGACGATAGACTAACCTTCATTCAAAATAACAGAATCGAAATCTATATCTGTACTAATTTGTTATATTTTCTTCATCTTGTCAGAATTATCATTATTTTTTCTACATTGTCACTATTTTAACTAAGAGAAGTAAAAGAATAATTTAAAATTAAGGAAAAATATTACTTTGTCAATTTGTTAACCGTTTTTCTTTTACGATTGACCATTTTCGTTAACACTGGAACCTAATAAAATAATACGTACGAAAACTCAAGTGACATCAAATGTCAAATGTGACATGATGTAATTTATTTTAATAAAGAGATGCAAGTGACTTACCAAAGAGGTCAAATGTTACAGAATAATGTTAAAAATCGATAACTGGAATAGTCAATAAAACACAATGGTCAATCCCTCTTGACATTTCATTTTTGCTATGAGAATTCCGCTCCTTGATCATATTACTGTATTGATTGAAAAATGAAAACTTTGGGGTTAAGAACTAAGTTTAGTGATTCTTATTCAACAAATTGCATGTATATTGATATCCTATCCTCCCCAAATAGCTTCTGCCGTTTGTCATAATCCTCTGATATACCTGCGTAAAACTAGCTTTAGCCCGCAACTTCGTTCGCGTAGAATCTACGCCGTAGATAGTAAAATTAATAGTTACGGTAAGGTAATCGATATCTAAAGTTACCAATAAGACAATACAGCCAAAATGCAATGTGTACTCAAAATTTAAAGTTTGTTTTTTAAGGTTATAAATATTTGATTTAAATAAATTTTATTTATAATTGAGCTTAAAATGAAAATTCAAATAATATGAATATTTTTGTTATATTTTATTTGTAAAAAAAAATCTTGAATTTTTACCCGTATTTCGAAATGGCTTTAAATGTATTGCACTAGGTATCGTTTTCTGGTATTACGAGTAAAACACGAAATCTCTTTAATTTATGCAGCAGCACAATAAAATCTGACTAAGTATAAAATATAAAAAAATAATAACAAATCCCCAAATTTAATTAAAGGGCCCACCTTTATAAGAATCCCTGTGTAGTATACGAGTCCGACTAGCACTCAGCCAGATTAACTGAAAAAGCTAATTATTTACTTACAAATATATAATCTATTCACCATCCACAAACTTGTGAGACCACCTAGTTCAACTGACCTATTCGCAATAGTTTTTAACATATCCATTCGTTCTGAAAAGAAGAAACATATTTTATTACTTGCTGCGTCGAGTTGAGATTGTCACGCCGCAGACACCAGGCATATGTAGTTAGTTTCATAATATGCTCTAGTGGTGCACGGTGTGGTTAGTCTGGCCTGCTGTGAGACTGCGTCTTCGTCTTGGATGTCTACGAAGGTTGCGTTTTTCGTCCATTATCGGGGACACTAATGTGGGGGGAGGCTACAATAGAGAGATCTCTTCACGCAGGTGTTACGCCTGGGAACCGAAATCAAAGGACGACCGTCGGTAGTTGTATATACGCATCCGAGTTGTGAAACTTTGATAGCGCAATGTCGAACACGGTTGAAGCAGCTATCGAATACATACCTGACAAAGAATATTTTGAAAGCTATACGTATTTTTAATAGTTACAATGGAAATGGTGACATATAATCAAATTAATAAGGTTCAGTTTCCAACTCAGTGCAAGTTGTCGCTAAATCGCCTCTACCTTATTAAGAGATAGTTGTGAACTTGACCACTGCTCCATCATCAGATCAGTCAGAATCAAAGTGTACCTTAAGATTATTCTAAAAAGCCCTAGCGGCTAGGTTATGTTGTTCTATCTTGGACTTCGATTGCTATTTTTAACTTTTTAGTTATCTTTATTTACAAGTACCAATAAAAACTTGTTGCTTAAGAGTTTTTATTTTTATTTTATTTTTAACTTGTTATCCATCAATAAGACTGCTCAATAAGACTGGATTCAACAGGACCATCCTTCCCTATACAAAGAGGGGTCAAGCAAGGAGACCCGCTATCGCCCAAACTTTTTACCAGCACACTTGAAGAGGTCTTTCGGAAGCTAGCGCCGAGCTGGGAGAACAAGGGGCTGATCGTCGGTGATAGAAGATTAACTAATCTTCGATTCGCCGACGATATAGTCCTTTTCTCTTCATCAGCTACCGACCTCCAAGTTATGCTTAGTGATCTAAGCAAGGCGAGCCTCGAAATTGGATTAAGGATGAACATGTCGAAGACCAAGTTAATGACAAATAGCACCCAACGTAGGATTGGGATAAACGGTGAACAGATCGCATATGTCCATGAGTATATTTACTTGGGCCAATTAGTCTCCTTCCAGGCGCGGCAAGAAAAAGAAGTCGAAAGACGGACAGAAAACGCCTGGAGAAGCTATTGGTCCATGAAACACCTTATGAAGGGTAACTTCCCAATTTCCTTAAAAAGGAAACTCATGGATATGTGCGTACTACCAACTCTCACCTACGGTGCTCAAACTTGGTCCTTGACAGAAGCTCTGAAGTCCAAAATCGGGGTTTGCCAGCGGGCCATGGAGCGCAGCATGCTAGGTTTAAAACTCGTGGATCGGATCCGGAACACCGCCCTGCGCTCCACGACCCAAATCACTGATGTAGGTCGAACAGCGTCCAAGCTGAAGTGGGACTGGGCTGGCCATGTTTGCCGCATGCCAGATGAGTTGTGGGCCAAGATAACCACCGAGTGGACGCCCACCAACTCAAAAAGGCGACCTGGCAGACCTAGACGGCGATGGCGGGATGAACTAGACTTCTTCTTGAAGGACTGGCCCTTGTATGCAGGGGACAGAGAGCAGTGGAAGTATTGGGGGGAGGCCTTTGCTCAGCAGTGGGACAAAATGGGCTAACAATAATAATAATAATAATAATAATGTTATCCATCATCAGATACTATTAGCTTTGATTTAGTATTAAAGTACTCGTCAAGACGAATCCATCGAGCCTGGTTACCATCTAGTACCAAAGTACTCGTCAAGACGAATCAAACGAACCCAAACTCGATGGGTTTGTGTCGCTTCATTACGTAGTTCTTGTGGTCTTCAAGCTTCATCATCAGATCAGCTCCATGTCATAATAATATTGCATTGTCATCCGATGTCCACATGTATCCAAAATTTAATTTAACTAGCAAGTTTTTGGTAGAATTTCATTTTTAATACTAGCTTTTTTTGTCGACTTTACTTGCATTGTCATTCAAGCTACATTTGCATACCAAAGTTCAAGTCAATGCTATTAACCGTTGAAGAGTTCCGTCCTGCGGAGACGATCCTGGCCGGACTACCAGGATGCCATACTATATTATTATATTGTCACACAATTAACATAAAGTATTCTAAACAAGTCAATCTGACTACTGAAAGTTGGTCAAATTTAACTTACAAGATTTGATTACCTACAGGCAGAAAGACATACAGACAACGGGACAGGGGAAACTAAATAAAAGTTTCTAAAAACAATTCAGTTGAAAGTTATTACAAATAATAAATAAATTTGCAGGTGGTAGGACCTTGTGCAAGGTCCGCCCGGATTGCTACCACCATCTTGCTCACTAATCCTGCCGTGAAGCAGCAGTGCTTGCACTGTTGTGTTTCGGCGTGGAGAGTAAGACAGCCGGTGAAATTACTGGCACTTGAGGCATTCCATCTTAGGCTTCTAGGTTGGCAACGCATCTGCAATAGTCCTGGTGTTGCAGATGTTTATGGGCGGTGGTGATCTCTTACCACCAGGAGACCCACTTGCTCGTTTGCCTTCCAGTAGAATAAAAAAAAAAGGCACTTTTTAAAAAATAAAAAAAATTAAATCGGTCAGGAGAATGTCAGATGATGTTCCTGTATATGCTTTCATAGTTTCACTTCTAAAAAAATAATCTCTAAAAAATTACAACATGAAAAAGTTTCCCAGCAAACAAGCGTATTTTTTTTTCAGATTCTCTTTATATGGAATGCCTCACCCCCGCCCAAGATACTTATTTTTTTAAATGTACAACAAGTATTACAAGATATCTATATCTACTCCAAATTTCGACAATTTACGGTGTGTAGTTTTTGAGTTAAATGCCGGTGACATACGAACGGACAGATGCACACAAACGACTAAACTATAAGAGCTCCGTTTTTGCTATTTTAAAAACGGAACTATAAACTGTGATTTTATTATGGTGTAGGTAGGCAGTGAATAAACTCAAAATATTTACTCCACCGCAAACAAAAACCAGCCACAAATAACTAACAACTTTTAATCGTTTTAATTTATACTTAAAAATTTCTTCACCATTTAAATTTTAGTAGTAAAATTTTCTTTCCTTACAAAGAGCCAATTTATAACCTTCTAGCTATGGAACCTGCCAAAATGTTGTTCTTTGACTGCTGCTTTAAAATATAATATCAAAATATGTACCTTCATTTGTTTTTCCAAAAATATATGCATGTCCAATAAGAGGGTATGACATGAAGCCCAGTTTTGGTAATTGCTTGTATATTTCATATATTCTGCGCCTTCTCCATTTATAGTTTAATGACCAGATGCACAGTGCAATGAATAGTAATAGCCAGAACATGTTAGTCACTAATCACTTAATTAATTTCAATATAACACGTCTGTCTCTTGTGACTAACAAGAAATAAATAAGTTAAACACTCCAACATAGAGTTATTTTTATTATTGTAAAATACAGTGATGACGTACAGTTCAAAAGGTAACCAAAACATATCAGTACGTAATGTACGTCACCAGTCACCCATACGTGAAATAAATCTTAATTTAATGATAAAAATCGGTCAAGTGCTAGTGCGAGCGACTCGCGCATGAAGGGTTCCGCACCTTTGTACAATGTTATACAAGCTTTTTTGCTGGCGGTATTTTTTGTCCCTGGGTACCAAAGTAGGTAGTCGTCAAGACGAATCAAATGAGATTTTATCGATGCGGTCATGTCGTTTTATTACAGAGTTCCTATGGCCAACATCTAACTTCATCATCAGATCAACTCTATGTCATAATAATATTGCATTGTTATCGGATTTATACATGCGTGTACAATTTCAGCTCAATCGGTTGAAGATATCCACTTCAAATTTGAGTTGAAAGATTCCACCCGAGCAAATATACCTAGTTACATCACACTGCAAATAAATATAACGCTTGTAATAAGTTTTTGTTATAAATTTCATTTTTAGTACAAGCTTTTTTTGCTGAATGTACTTTTTGTTGACTGTACTTGCATTGTCATCTAAACTACATATTTGTACCAAATTTCAAGTCAGTATTAACTATTGAGGAGTTCCCTCCTGCAGAGGCGATCCTGGCAGGACCACCAAGATGTTACTACCAGATTATTATATTGTCACCAAATTCACATTGTGCACGACTGTGCATATGAAACCTTGTTTTTCTGTCTATTGTTCCTTTTTTAAGATATTGTTGTCTATGATTTGGTTGATGATGTCAAACGAAAAATCAACGAATTTGGTTACAAAATTGCTAATATTTTCTCTTTTTTAATATTAGTAGACCAAATAATGGTCCTTCGCTTAATATAACAAATATAACCAGTATAATACAGTGGAGTGTACGTAATTATTATAATCCTACAAAATGGTTGTCACACGTAGCCAGACAAAATTAGTACAGTCGGCTACAGATGATCAGGAACCTCCTTCAGGTAATGTTTCAAGGCACGTACAAATACCTCAAGGTCCCAGTGAGAGCGAAGCAGAGAAATCGCGGGAACACCAAACTGATCCCGCCTCTGCCGCCCCCTTGGCCAACCCCTCAAATACACGCTCGACAACATCGCGCACGAGCCGCTCCTCGGCGACGGTTACTGCGAGGAAACTCGCAGCAGAGGCACAGCACGCCCGCCACCTCGCACAATTGGAGTTGGCTGCCAGGAAAGTGGAGCTCGAGCGGAGGACGGCCGAGCTGGAATACCAGGCTGAGCTCGCAGCCATTGACGCGTGTAGTGAACATGGTTCCGTTAGTAGTAGGAGGCTAAATAGTATCAAAGCATGGGTGCAGTCTACAGCCAGCCGTACCGGCATGCCCGAAATTTGTAATGACACCTTTAACATGTTGCCTTATGGTTATAACCAAATCGGCAACCCAACTGTAGGCTCAGGATCAGGTGAGTAAAATACCAATACTATTCCTCAGCATGTGCCTACTAACACTGCCTACTATTTACAGGTTCCTTTACCGAGCTTGAATATCGACAAGAATGACACGATGAACATACCATCGCTATCAGCAGCGAAACAGCCGACGACGTCTCAGCCCAATAATTGCCGAGACATCTACGAGGCGACCGACTGTACTACTCCGGTCAATCTCTGCTCTCATGACTGCGTGGATAACGTGTCTCGATTAGTAAAGACATTTGACCGTTTGGTAAATAAGGTCGAACCTAGTAAATGCAATAAATATAAAATAAAGCTTCCGACCTATGACGGCAAGTCCCCTATGGACTGGCTTGTTTTTAAAAGGTCATACTTCGACTCTAACAAATCATTCTCAGCAGCAGAAAATGTAGCTCGATTGAGTGCAGCCTTAACAGGGGTCGCGCGTGATGCGGTCTGCATGCTTCTAGCAACAGCGCCAGAACCCGACATCATAATAGCAGAGTTGGACAGACGTTTTGGACGACCAAAACAAATAGTGTTGCAGGAAGTTGCAGCGATTCGCGCCCTGCCCAAAATCACCGGCGACCTAAAGGATTTAGCAACGTTTGCCGCTCGTGTGCGTAACTGCGTTGAAGTAGTGAAGCTGTTGAACGAAACCATTGATTTATACTGTATGGATACGCAAGTTCATGTCAACAATATGTTCAAATGCCGGACTGTCACAAGACGTCAACGCTATATAGATTATACACCGCAGACGTGACACAGCTATTTTACCTACAAAACGTAATCATTTTGCATCTGGCAAAATAGATATTTTCGAAAAAAAAAACAGAAACTTTTTAACTGCATTTTTTTAATCAATTGAAAGAAATTATCTTAATAAATAGGCAGATAGTGAATGAGGTTTTGAAAAAAAGCTGAAGCACTAGAAATGTGATTGAAACCTGTAATTCAACGGTTCTTAAGCCTTTATCGCAATGGAACCCCTTATTGGAAATTTAAAATTTGCCGGAGCCCCAAAATAGTCAAAAATGGTGTACTGAGTAATATTATATTATATATTTTTTTGTTTTTTAGTAGCAATGTATGCTTGCTCAACGAAATTTCAGATTTTTTTAAAAGCGAATAAGATTTTCGGAATGCCGGAGGGGATTTGAATCCGAGTCTCCTGTGTAATTAATTACGCGAATTGTCATGCATAATGTTCAGTCACAATTTTTTACCTACAACCAATTCTGAATGGGAACGTCTGCACGTTTTATTCTATGATTGTAAGATGGCGTAATATCAACGACTTTATAACCTTCGATGCGAGACGTCTTACTTTAAAAAATTTTTTTATTGTGGTATTACAATATTATTAGTTGCTTAATCACTTGTACAAGATGTAATTTTACTTACTTGAGTAGTGAATTGTTACTTAAGTGCAGGTTCACGCCTACATTCGGAGTCTCAATCAAAAACTAGTTCGTCCACCGCTCATGAATGTCAAAGTCATACTAAAGTCCTTTGCACAGTGCAAGGTGCAAAGCAGTGGAACACAATGAGTGTTCGGATGGCGATATCTAGTAAGTACATATATATCGATGAACGAAACCGACTATTTACGTTCACCAGAATTATTTAGCGCACTTATCAACAAACTTCATCCGCTCCTACGCACACGATGGCTAGACTACGCTACAGCACAGGCTTCCAGCGCGGCGCCGTCTAGCAGCGCAAAAGTAGAATTATTATCCCATTTTTTGTCGCGAGAAGTGGATCTATACATAAAGTTCGATTCGCCGGCCGATGTCCCACACGTACAGCGAGAACGCACGTACGCTACATCGGAATCAGAACTAGGGCTGCGTAAGTATTCTGATACAGGTAATACACCTAAAAACAGGAAAAAATATCAGAGCATTGTGTGTTCACGTTGTAAACAAAGTCATGACTTGTCATTATGTGACACCTTCAAAGCAATGACAATAGATGATAGATGGAGTTTCATTAAAGAAAATAAAATATGTTATCGATGTTTGCAAAGAGGTTCGCATTGTTTTAGGTTGTGCAACAAAAATAAAAATAAGTGCGAAATAAATGATTGTCATCGCAAACATCACACTTTGTTACACAATCCAAACTTCCTTCCCATAACAGCGGATCACAAAAATGAACGCGCTAATTACGCACAAACCACACCCTCATTAATGTCAAATGCAACTAGCTCAAAAGACACAAACCAGGAAAGGGACGTTACCGCTCATACCACCGCTAACCCGAGTTCTCTTAGTCCAATCAACGTTAACCCTACATCTCGGCCTCTCTTGAAGATAGTCGCAGTCACAGTCTCCGGGCCAGCAGGAAGTGTTGACACGTTTGCCCTCTTGGATGACGGGTCGACGTCATCATTTATAGATTCTGACATCTGCTCTCGTATCGGTGTACAAGGACCGGAGGGGCAAATTCACGTTGATTGTGTGGGTGGTTTACATCGAGAAACGTCAGTACAATATGTTGATTTTCAGATAAAAGGCCGACACACTAGTCAAACATTTACAGTACATAGAGCACGGTCGATTGAAAACTTAGGACTAGCATGCAAGCAGTCAGTCAAGTCAGTTAATTTGCGGCAATATCCGTACCTAACAGACTTATGCGCTGAATTGTGCTACGACAATGCTATTCCTACGTTAATAATAGGGATTGATAACTGGCATTTGTCGGTTGCGATTGCCACCAGGAAAGGCACAAAGTCGCAACCTAACGCCGTTTGAATTGCTGCTCAAACGGCGTTAGGTTGGGTTCTTTTTGGATTCACCAGTTCTAAAACTAAGCCAATTGACTCGCTATATCACGCCTTTTCAATTGAGTCTGAAAACCCTAGGTCTGAGCTCGAAGAGCTTATTAAAGCTCAATACAAATTAGATGCCATCGGAATCACCAAGTACGAGGCACGTAGCACCGATGATCAACGTGCGCTAGAAATTTTAGATCGCACCGCTCGTCGACTTCCTTCCGGGCGTTTTGAAGTAGGTTTACTTTGGAAAGCGGACCAACTAACCGCGCCTGACAGTTACCCCTTAGCATTGTCGAGGTTAAAAAGCTTGGAGAAAAAGATGTCTAGGGAGCCCGACTATGCTGAGCGGTATCGAAAAAACATTCAGGACACACTCGATAAAGGTTACGCCGAAGAATGCACAGGGGCAGAACCTTCGGGTATATGTTGGTATTTACCACATTTTGGGGTGATAAATCCCAATAAACCCGCAAAACTTCGTGTCGTTCATGACGCAGCTGCGCGGTCTCAGGGAGTGTCTCTCAATTCAATGTTACTTACAGGGCCCGATCTTTTACAAAATCAGCTTAGTATTTTGATGCGTTTTAGGGAAGGACGGATCGCCCTATCAGCTGACATTAAGGAAATGTTTCCACAAGTAAAAATAATACATAAAGATAGGGACGCTCAACGATTCTTGTGGCGCGACGATCCTTCCGGCCCTATTAAAACCTTTCGCATGAGCTCAATGATTTTTGGTGCCTGTTCAAGTCCCTCGACTGCAATCTATATAACCAACCTAAACACTTCAGAGTTTCGAAAAGAGTTCCCCGAGACCGTGGAGGTTATTAAAAGCGATACGTACATGGACGATTTTATCAGCAGTGTTGACAGCGTGGAGAAAGCAAATCGTCTAGCCACTGAAGTGGTAACCATTTATAAACGTGGCGGGTTTGAAATGCGCGGCTGGACTACAAACAAGCCAGAAGCTGTAGCCTCGTTGCCGGACGATTTGCTATCAGACACTGTCAACAATATAACACAAGACGTGGATTTGTGTAAGGATGTCGTTTCCCGCACTTTGGGTCTCATTTGGCAACCTCTTCATGACAAGTTGACATTTAACTCTGGCCTATCGAAAGACTCATGTGCCCCTTTAACCAAGCGCCAAGCCCTTACACAAGTCATGCGCATATATGATCCTTTAGGGATATTATCACCGATTGTAGTAAAAGGTAGAATTCTCTTTCAAATTTTGTGGCGAAAGGGGTTGGAATGGGACGAACAGCTTTGCGAGGTGGATTGCAAGGCGTGGCATGAGTGGTTCGAAAGCCTAAAGTCAATTTCAGAAATAAGAATACCTCGGTGGTATAATATGAGTAACGTGGAAGTGGTAGAACGGGAATTGCACGTGTTCTGCGATGCAAGTGAGTTGGCGTATACCGCTGTCGCGTACTGGCGATTTGTTGATGTCTCTGGCCATGTTACGCTAGCACTTATTGCCAGCAAAATACGCGTAGCACCGTTAAAACCAGCGTCTATTCCAAGGTTAGAACTTCAAGGCAGTTTGATAGCGACTCGCCTTGCCACATTTATTTGCGAGTCTCACCGCGCCAAACCCAGCCGACGTTACTTTTGGACTGACTCAATGTCTGTATTAGGTTGGTTGCGAAGTGACGCTCGGAAATATAAGCCCTTTGTGGCAAATCGAGTAGGCGAAATTTTGGAAAACAGCTCTGTGGCCGACTGGCGGTGGGTCCCCACGGACCTTAACGTTGCTGACGATGCTACACGTATTAAATCTAGTACATTTGGTGTAGAGTCACGCTGGATATCTGGCCCAGGATTTTTGCTCACTGATCCAAGTGATTGGCCTCCTAATCCAGCAAATAGCGGCACCGTTGGACCACTTGATCAAATAGAGTTAAAACCATTAGAGCGCACCATCAAATCATCATCTGCACGCTTTAATTCATCTTCGACTCGATTTAGTAATGTTGCCTGCCACTACAATGAAGTAAACGAACTGCCCGTAGCTGTAGTTGCGGATCCGACACATTTTAGTTCTTGGTTAAAACTAGTAAGGGCAACTGCTAGAGCTCATCAGTTCATTGCTGCGTGCATCACAAGGGTCAGGGGATATTCTGGGAACTTTATCCTCCCCCCATATAACCCTTCGGCGGTCACATCTCAGACTACCCTGCGGCAACTTAATGTTCAAGCTTTAGAATTGGCAGAAACCCATATTTTACGTCATAGCCAAAAGAAAACTTTCAACTGCGAACTGCAATGCTTACTACGTGGCCGGCCCATATCGCCGAAAAGTCGTCTGGCAAAATTGTCACCGGCTATAAACCACGATGGTTTGCTGTATCTGAAAGGGCGCACAGCGGCTGTTGAACACGTTCCTACTCAAACCGTCTACCCTATTCTGCTAGACGGCAAGGACCCTGCCGTACGCCTGCTGATCGGCCATTATCACAAGAAGTTTGCCCACGCCTACGCTGCAACTGTCATAAATGAGCTTCACCAACAATATTGGATAATTGGGTTAAGGAACGCTGTCAGATCAGTGGTACATAAATGTCAGCTATGCAAGTTGTTGCGTGGACAACCGCTACAGCCTCCTATGGGAGATTTACCCAAAGTCCGACTCGCGCACCATCATCGCGCCTTTACTTTCACTGGTGTCGATTACTCTGGCCCCCTTCAAGTAAAAATTGGACGAAGACGAGAGAAGAGATGGGTCGCATTATTCACTTGCCTGACCTCGCGGGCATTACACCTTGAAGTGGTTTACAGCTTATCTGCCGATGCTGCTATTATGTGCCTTCGCCGTTTTATCGCTAAAAGAGGGACACTGAGCCAGATATACTCCGATAACGGAACTTCCTTCGTCGGCGCAAACCGACAGTTACGTGCACTTTATAATGAAGCCGTTGCTGACTATGCCGCTAATGAAAAAATTGAATGGATCTTCATCCCGCCCTCTGCGCCGTTCATGGGAGGGGCCTGGGAGCGCTTAGTAAAGAGCGTTAAATTAGCATTAAAGGTTACCCTCCGCGAACGAGCTCCGACCGACGAAGTGCTTGCCACACTCTTGGCCGAAGCCGAAGCAATTGTAAACGCGCGTCCACTCACACACGTGTCGCCCGACGCTGCTGACCCTGAGGCCCTTACACCGAGTCACCTACTACTGGGATCTTCCTCTGGTCGCCTGATACCGGCCCAGCTCACGGATTCAGACCTCTGCAGCAGGAGCGGATGGCGCAGAGCTCTGAGACTTGTGGATCATTTCTGGCGTCACTGTGTGAAGGAATACTTGCCAACCCTTGCCCCGCGCCGTGTCAGAGGCCTCCCGACTCCAACTATTTCGATTGGAGATCCTGTCCTTGTTGCCGATGGAGATCTACCGAGGGGCACGTGGCCACGAGGCATAGTTTCACGTACATTCCCAGGCCGAGATGGAGTGCTAAGAGTGGTTGACATAAGAACTGCCGCAGGGACGTTACGTCGGCCCTTAAAAAAAGTTGTTCTCTTGTAAAATGGGGGAGGATGTGCACGACTGTGCATATGAAGCCTTGTTTTTCTGTCTATTGTTCCTTTTTTAAAACATTGTTGTCTATGATTTGGTTGATGATGTCAAACGAAAAATAAACGAATTTGGTTACAAAATTGCTAATATTTTCCCTTTTTTAATATTAGTAGACCAAACACATAAGTATACCAAATTTCAAGTTAATCGGACCACTGGAAGTGGATGAAATTTAGCTTTCAAGATCTGACCCTAACAAACGATAAATAAATAGGTAAATAAACAAACAGATAATAATAGATATAAACAAATAAATAAAGAAAAGATTGCTCAAGTATTTCGAATAAAAAAACAATTTGAATTCTCAACCTCTTTGGTTCTGGCTGTTTGCTCCTGAAATCTTTGCCCGAGCAGCGCAGCGCGCGGATCGAAAAAAAAATTTGCTTGTCTCCGCGGTTCATACGCGGGAAATTTGGCGGACTTCGTATGTTGTGTAATTAAATAATAAGAAGCTCGACTAGAGTGAATAAATTTTAAAACGTAGTATATACCTTGTAAATAGTGTTAAATACTTAGTATGATTTGTTTAGTGTAAAAAACAATAGGTAAACAGTGATTAAAAGTGCGGATTTGACAAGCGCTTTATCAAAGTTGACTTAATTGAGGTTTGTGTTCATAAAAGGCTTCATTAATTTTGCACAAAAAAAGAATAAATCAGATAGTCTCTAATTATATTATCGAATCTTTTATAAAACATCATTAAAATCACAAACCTAAAGGTAAATATTCAAACGATATAGCTAGCCGTTGCTAGGCGATTCAGCCGCCTTAGCAACGGCTAATAACGCCTAGCCTAAAAAACGCTAAAAAAAACACGTTTCTTGTATGACGACCCCCTTTAATTTGTAACTTTATTTAATTTTTAGTATTTGTTGTTATAGCGGCCACAGTAACATACAATCTGTGAAAATTTCAAGTGTCTTACTTTTACGGCTTAAGAGATAGAGCCCTGTGACAGACGGACGGACTAATAGTAATAGGGTCCCGTTGGCGCCCTTTGGGTACGGAACCCTAAAAAGTAATTAAGCAGACATGATTTAAGAGATAGTGTGAGTGACATGGTTCTCAATTAAGTACCTGGTGGCCATTGGGCAAATGTCCTCGTAAGATAGGTAAAACATTGGTAAGGACTAGGTGAAGGTAATGAACTAAAGAAGGTTACAAGAGTCCGGCGTCCAGTGTAAAAGGTATTTATGGGGTTCAAATCTGTATGGAACAAACTACAAAACCTCTTGGTCGGCTTTACTAGTTGCTTTCAAGTATTTTTTTTATGTATAACTTTTTTCTGACTTTCTTTGTAAGGCCATAGTATCTGTTTTTTATCTTTTAGAATCTTCGGGACGGGTGTCACTATTTATCGGCCCAGATCTACCGACATGGAAACACCGACTCTATTATTCGTGTAAACCACGTGTAAACGCCATACAAACTCGCGTCACACGGCGGGAGCAACGCGCCCATTGGATTGTTGTTTGTTTTGTGATAAATATTTTTTATTTTCTTACAGTGATCATGAAAAGCACAATGTTCAGTCTCAATTCAGGTCGGCTAAATCGTTCAATTGCTTACTTTCGAGCCTCTACCTCTTTCAAACCCAGCCAAGTATGAAAAGAATTACGACAATGGAATTTATGTAAAATTCATGTCAAGTTCAAAATTCAAATGCAAGAGTTATATGACAGTGGATCTTAGGTACAATCCATGTCAAATTCAAATGTAATTAACCCGCACGATCGTAACGGCTGGGTTTATAAGGGATACAAAAATGTACTTATTCTTACGATTAAAAAAAAAGTATTAAATTACTGCGCGAATTTCTCTGTACTTCTTTAAAACTAAATATAGAGCTCTTGCTTACACCAGTCATCTCCACTGTTTTGGCTACCATTTCCAGATTCGAGCGGTAGTTATCTGAGGGTCATGTTATTTGCACACATTTAAAAATATTGGAAATAATATTTTGCACCAACATCGACAATGCGTATTTTATAACGCAGCACCGTGTTTCGGATTCGGTTAACATTACAAATGTATGCATTATGTATAAATGAATTAAAAATAGGTATTTTGATTTTTGAACCGATCCCACTAATATTATAAACACGAAAGTCTATTTGTTTGTTTGTTCGCTACCCCATCACGTCTAAACTGCTGAACCGATTTAGATGAAATTCTGTATATAGATAGTTTGAGTCCCAAAGAAGGACATAGGATAGTTTTCATCCCGGAAAATTAGATAGTTCTCGCGGGATAAGCGTCCGCCCAAATAGAATCCTAAGCGCACTGACTCGCCGCTGTTGAAAAAGTGGATGCAACTCCACACTTCTGTGTAATAATTGGGATGTCCCAAAAAAAATAACCTATAGTTTTTATCTTATTTTTGGAAAGAATAGGATATTTTAAGATACCTTTTTCATCGATTTTGAATTTGGATGAGTATTTAATTTTTTATAATTTTTTTACGAAATAAGCTGGATGACGTCACAGTGAGACAGCCACGTTCCATTGCCTAGAAAAATTCAGTTTGTACATAACATAATCTGTGGCATTACTGAAAGTCAAGTGACAGTCAACAATCATACAAGCACGGCACGGTCCTAAATGTACCATGACAAATAGTTTCATTTATTTTTCTTCTTTTAGTTTCGATTATTCGTAGGTTTGTTTAATGATGTGATAGTAAATACATATTTTTTATTAATATCTGATATTTAAATTCTTTTATATTCACTTTTAACGTAGTTATTTAATACTTTTATTTGTGAAAATACATTGGTAATACTCGTATACATTTCGGACTTTACGATAAAATGACAACTGTTTAAAGCCGAATGCGCATCATGTGATTAAATTTCCATCTTTGTCACTCTTTGCTATTATAAGCAGGACAGCAATATTTCAAACTGTCAATTTGCTTTAAAGTGTAGACTTTCCTTTAGACCTGCATTTGTGACGTATCACTGCAGGGGTCAATGAAGGTCATTACTTAAATTTTATTTATTTAATTCAGATTATCATATTTTTGGAATCTGATTTCTGAAAACGCTTCACAAAGCCTATTTCTCCAAATGGTTTTCGATTTATTATACTTTGTAAAAAATTGGGACGTCCCAATTGTATTTTCATGTTCAAGTAATTTTATTTTATTATTAACTCTAGAAATAAGCCTGTCTACTAACAAAATGAGTCACAGTTACTTGAAATAAAGATGATTATAATTATTACAAACGAATTCGACGCAATCGCGGGCAACGGGCTAGTACTATTAGGGTATGATTTTATTGATCACCTAATAAATTCGTTTTCGGCGACAATAATATTTGTTCCTAAAATACCTGTCACCTAAATTTAATCACCAAAATTAATTATTCAAAAATTACTCGGAAATAATCATCAAATAATTGAACTAATAATATAAAATATTACACCAATCGACCCAGCGCCAAACTGATCAAAGTGGGTGCTTAACAACGGGTAGAGATACATACATACATATACAGGGAGGATTTCGATGAGAGACTTTTACGGAGATATTGCATTGTTTAAGTGATACACAGTTGATTTATAATGTTTAGAAGCTTAAACAAAGTAAAAAAAAAAAAAACACAAAATTCACTCATTTTTAACTGTGGTGATAACCCTATAATTGCATCCGCACATAACGACACGATGGCTAGATTAAGGAGTCGTCGTCGGGAAAACTCGGGATATTACGTTTATTTCCGAGAGTTGTTGTCATCGTACTGATGTAAAAATGACACAATCAAATAAAATGCAAAAATACGGTTATCAGTTACTTTATTACAATTTTTACATACGGTGTTCAAATGTTCCTCCGTTATAAGGGTGAAGGCGGGCACGTTTAAGAACTTTTAGTACTGCGGTATGACTTATTTCGAAATGTCGACCAGCTGATCTCGAACTTTTTCTTGGATTCCGCTCAAAATACCTCAGTATTCTTTCTTCAAGTCTAGCCTCAAGACGAATAACGGGTCCTCCACGTTGATCGTTCTGAGCTGTTCTTGGTACAACGGGCTGATTGTTGGCGACACGATCAAAAGCACGTAAAATTGCCCTACGACCTGTTGGGTGTGGTGGTGGATATGTTTCCCTGTAACGTCGTAAAGCTTCAGCCGCATTATAATTGCAGCTCGCGTATAACATGAGAAAATTTAAATATCCACGTGCATCTGACAGACGCATTTTCATGTAAAGTAAATAAAATGAACTTAAATGTCAATTTCATTTCAAACATCACATTTATGATATGTTTATGATCGATTTTCAATCATGCAAAGAGTTTCGATAGTTGTAAAAAATTACTACAACTTTAGTGCAATATCCGTCAAATAATGTTAAGTATTAAATTTTTTGACGATAACCGAAATAAAAAAAGGACAGCCTATTGTATGAATTGCTGATCAACTGGGGAACAATTTCAATTCATTCGAAAATAATTTGCTGAAGCAAGTTAACGAACTAAAACCTTTTTATCATTTTAGGTAGGTAAACAGAGACATTTTATTTATGATGAAAGAGGTTACTATCTTCTTTAATTGTTTATGACGGTTGAGTACATTCAAGTGAATGTCAGTGCCATGTCATATCATGTGAGTTATTTGTTGTGGTTAGAATTATTAACTAAGAAATTACATAAATACTCTAGAGACAATCACCTCTGCAAATCCTGCAGCGATTTTTTTAGCGTTGCACGCAGACCTCTAAGAATGGACAAATGGCAAAATATTAATGTAATATCTTGACGTCTAAAGATTGTTTACAAGTAAGAACATTGACCCAGCCATCTGTTTAGGGTTGGCACAAAGTAGTTTTTGGTATGAATGTTTAAAAGGCTATAACTTGAAAACGGTAACATATATTTCCATAGTTTCTATGGGGGAAATATAGTGCTAAGGTTGAACTATCTGCCTGTTTCGTAAAGATCCCTCGTCAAAATCCAGGCTGTATATATACTTAAATACAAACAAACATCCAAGACTCAAAGTACTTACCTACTACAAACATTTATATTCATCATACAAGTACTATCCAAAAATGTTTGGTTCTGGCACGTCGCCAACCGCTCCCGCGGCACGCTCGCTTCGCTCGCTCGGCTCGCGCACTGAGGGTCGCAGTTCTACCTAACACTTCTCCTCGCTTCGCCCGTCGTCACACATTACCAGACCTGCCTTGCTTAGTGGAATAGGTAGAAGCATCGAATAAAGGAACTGATCTATTTATTAGGTGACAGATCTATTATGTATATATGTATGTAAACTCTTTATTGCACATAAAAATAAGAACACAAAAACACAGAGAGGAGAACAATACAATAGAATGTTATTTTGGTGAACCAATTTTTTGATGATCCAACTATAATTTTGGACACAGGTTTACATTAATCTGATGACTCATACTTAGAGACAGATTTGATTCATTTGATGACCAATAATATATTTGTTAGGGATAGGTATAATAATTAGGGTATCGCAGTTAAGTGACGAATCTAAATTTAAATGACAGAAAATATAGTTCCCGTATTTATTATAAATGGCTCATACTAAAGTAGTTGTAGTTCTGTCTTATCGTTTTAACAAATTATCGCGTGTTTAAAGTTACAAAACAGGAAAAAAAAACTATGTTAGTTTCTCAGGGTCACAAGCTATCTCCATGTCAAATGTCACCACGATTGGTGATTGGTGATGAATTATGACATGGAGTTGATCTGATGATAAAGCTAGCGTGTGACAACAGAAACTCTGTGATAAACGACACGACCGCATCGAGTTTGGACTCGTTGGATTCATCTTGACGAGTACTTTGGTAACCAGGGGCATTAAGTACAGTCAGCAAATAAAGAAGAATTTTAAGTAAATCTTTTACTGAACTGTTTACGGAACTACACGTTTTCTGGCTTACAAATTATTTGAAGATTATTTATTGTTCGCTATTTTCTTATGTAGATAGATAAACTTTGATAATAAGTTTCGAAACGGATTATATGCAACATTGTTCAGTGGCTGCGGTCAAGCGCAATAAATTATACGCCAGGCGATTGTTGATGAATCGCACGTCAGAGTAAGTTATGGGTGATCTTAGGCCATACAAATGGGCACCCCGTCCAATACATACAAATTTAAAACGCACTGTTATCCAAGTAAGAGTAACTACTAGATGTGACATTTGTATGAGCAGTAAATGAGAAATTACGAACGAGTCTGTTAGAACCCCAAAGCCGAAAACTTGATGGTTTCGATGAGTTTACGTTCGATATTCCAGTATGCCTGCATATGTACGTATTTATATTATGCCACGTGTACCTCAGCACATTTATGAGTATTGTAAATACTTACTTTTGATCGATGATCAAGAGTTAAAAAATATAAATATCCAGCTAAAATTTAACTTAACAAGCGAGGTCTTACGCAAGATCTCATTGTTTAAATAATTAATATTAACTATCGTATTAAATTAAGAACTACCGGATACGTGGTTTGGTTAGCCTACATTAATTTTTGGTTGTTTTAGGATTATTATGTCAAAGTCAATATAAAAATGTATACAATACAATACAATACAAATACTCTTTATTGTTCACCATCTTTATTGTATCTTTGAATTTGGCACAATAATTGCAGATCTGGCTCTGTTAATGGTCATGGCCATTGTCATTGTCACTGTCGTGAATATATTGACGTAAAATCTACGACTTACGGATAATAAATTATTGAGATTAAAGTGAAGTTGATATCTAAGGGGTAAATTCCCCGTAAATCTTAGATTTCTCGTCAATATATTCACAACTATGACAATGACAACTTATTACTCAGACGGTTCAGTATGAGCTTTTAAAAAAAATTATAAGCTAGGAACCAACAAAATTAGACAAAGAATTTATATTGAAAGTTATTTTCAAAATAAAAATTATCACAGGAAAAAAAGTTTTCGGTTCCATGTAATATGACTTAATTGTGACCGCTATCAATTATTGAATTATAAAATTTGTACCTCATCATGAACACTGATTAAAAATCATTCCACGTGCAATTTAAATAAAACTTGCAATACTAATATACAGTACAAAAATCTTCTGACTGTTTGATAGATAGATAGATAGATTTATTTATTACCTTATGAAAAAATACATTATAAACACATGTCAGTTGATTACAAGAAATTCACAAAAGGATCGTCAAAAGTATATGTTGGGGCAGTAGCCTGGTGTAAGGTTTTCAGGGTCTTCTTCAATAAGAATTTTATTTAAAGTTTTATGAAAAATAATATATTAAAAATAAATTGATCACGTGAGTACAAGAGTTGTTGATTTCGAAAAATTTGAGAAATGTGTCGGCTCTGGCCGTGGAAGCTACTTTTATACAAAAAAACAGCGCCACTAGCGGCGAAAGCAAAAACTAAATTAGTTCCGCGCAACGCCGCGTGAGGTCGCTAGCTGACGCGTCGACATACTCGGCCGCCTTGAGAGCGGCAGCTCTCAACAGGGATGAACAGCTCCTCGTCCGACGTAGCTCAGCCATCAGTCATCTTTAGGTGTAGCTCAGCCATCAGTCAGCTTTAGGTGTAGCTCAGCCATCAGTCAGCTTAGGTGTAGGTACGGGAAGAGGGCAGATTTTAGTGAATGCCCTCTTAATGATGCCCGTCGCTGTTTTGATGTAAGCGACTCTGGATACGTTGTCTCGACCAGGGAAAACGGTCAAGACTCTGCCCAATTGCCATTTGAGCGGAGGTTGGTTGTCTTCTTTGATAACAACCAAAGTGTCTTTTTTTATGTCATCTTGATTGGTTTGCCACTTGGTTCGCTTCTGGAGCTCAGCGATGTACTCGTTGGACCAGCGCCTCCAGAAGTGCTGCCGCAGTAGCTCAATACGCTTGTAGCGTGTAAGCGTATGGATCGGCGGGGGGGTCGTCGCCGCGGTCCCCAGGTCCTCGCAGGCGGGAGCGGTCAGCGGCCGGCCGATCAGGAAGTGCGCCGGCGTCAGCGGGGCGAAATCATTAGGGTCTGACGACATAGGATACATGGGGCGGGAATTTAACACGGCTTCAATTTGTGCCAAAACCGTGCTAAGCTCCTCATAAGTCAAATTAGCATTTCCCACTACGCGCATTATTGCACGCTTGCTCACGTCTATACCTTTTTCCCATAATCCGCCCTGATGTGCCGAATAAGGACAAATAAATTTAAGCTCGATATGATTATCAGAGGCAAAATCAATAATAGACCGAGAGCTGTCTTGCAAAAAATATGTAAGTTCTTTTGCTGACCCTACGAAATTACGCCCGTTATCCGAAAAAATCTGTATAGGTTTTCCTCTACGAGCAATAAACCTCTTTAATGCCATCAAATAATATTCAGTTGACAAACTAGTAACTAATTCCAAGTGCAACGCTCTTGTTGCAAAACAAACGAATAAACATAAATAACATTTCTCGAGTTTAGCACCCCTGCCTTTCCGATTCAAAATGTACAAGGGTCCTGCATAGTCAACACCACAGCGAATAAAAGGAAACCCTGCCTCCAGACGTTCCTTAGGTAAGTTACCCATAATAGGCTGGTAAGTTTTACCTGTTAAACGAATACATTTTACACACTGCCTTACAGTCTTTCTTGCCATATTTCTACCTCCTAAAGGCCACCAAGTATTTCTAATATGAGCAAGAAGTAGCAAAGGCCCAGCATGCAATAATTTAATGTGCTCATATTTGAAAAGTAGTTGAGTGAAATAATGTTTACTACACAAGATCGCAGGGTGTTTTTTACTATAGCTAAAATCAATTGAATTTACTAGTCTGCCACCTACTCTAATAATATCGTCATTATCTAAGAATATATTTAGGCTTGACAAACTTCGTGAAGTTTTAAAAGGTTTTTTATTAATTAACAAGTCGTATTCGACCGGAAATGACTGTCTTTGAACAGTTTTTGTTAAAAGAATTAACGATTTATTTAATTCTGTAATAGATAAAGCGCCGCTTAGTTGCTGCTGTTTGTCAGTTACCCGCACGTTATGAATAAAGCGTAATACATATGCATAAGTACGCTGCAATCTGCTAAACGACGAAAATCGACTAAAATCAAATAAGTGAGGCGAATTTTCGTTATCTATTTGTACTCTTGTTGACAGCACAACGTTTTCTTTTTTATTAACTTTTAACTCTGGCAATTTTAATTGCTCAGTCGAAAAATTTAATGAATAATTTAAATGACACTCACGTAAAAATAATGGGCCGTGCCACCACAAATCACTATTAGTTAACTCGTCTAGGCTACAACCGCGGGATAACAGATCAGCGGGATTGTTTTCGCTACGAACATGTAAAAATATGGCGTTACCTGCGAGCTCACTAATTTCAACGACACGGTTCTGAACAAAAGTCTTTAGTTTATGTGGACACATTCGCAACCATCCTAGTGTTATTGTGGAATCGGTCCAAAACACAATTTTGTCAAAACTAACGCGCAATGATTTTAATATTTTATCCATTAAACGCGCGCCTACCAGTACACTTGACAACTCGAGGCGAGGTATACTCAATGTCTGGAGAGGGCTCACGCGCGTCTTAGCACAGAGTAGATTGACTGTGACGTCACCGTGGTCATTAAGAGTGCGAATATATGCACAACTACCATAAGCACCTAAACTTGCATCACAGAATAAATGCAGTTCGATATGTTTACTATTGTGGCCAAATGCATGACGCGGAATTCTAAGATTAGGTAAATTTGATAATGAATTAAGAAACTTTTCCCAGCGCAAAATTACATCATTAGGTAACGAGTCGTCCCAGTCGACCTTACTCAACCACAGGGTTTGTAACAGCACCTTAGCTACAATAACTACTGGACCAAGCAGCCCAATTGGGTCGTAAATTTGAGATACAACGGACAAAATAAAGCGTTTTGTAACTTTAGTTGTATCTTTGTTTACCTGTGACGTAAAATGCAACTGATCTGTTTTATTAAACCATCCTAAACCTAAAGTTTTACTAGCACAATTTTCACCAAGTGATAAATGCTTTGAATTATTTATGTTACTATCGGCTAGTCCTACACTGGAAGCTATAGCGGGCGAGTTGGAAATCCACTTACGAAGTGGTAAGCAACCGGACATGCACACCTTTTTTACTTTATTGCATAAGGTTGACAAATGTAATGAATTGTCACTACCGGTAATTAAATCATCTACATAAAAATCTTCTAAAATAGTACGAGATACCTCTTCGTCTTCGCATTCCAATCCTAGCTGTCTAACGCACCTAATGCTTAAATAAGGCGCAGACGCCGTGCCGTAAGTGACGGTGTTAAGTTGATAAACGTCTAAAGGGTCACTTGGATTATCTCGCCATAAAATCAACTGTAAATTACGTTGGTCTTCATGAATTTCAATTTGTCTAAACATTTTTTCTATATCTGCACATGCGACATATTTATACTGACGAAATCTTAATAAAATAGAAAATAAATTATTTTGTAAAACAGGGGTTTGCAACTGTATATCGTTAAGCGACATACCTGAACTTGTCTTTTGACTCGCATTAAAAACTACTCGCAATTTAGTTGTTAAACTATTTTCACGAAAGACTCCGTGATGTGGCAAAAAATAACAAGGCAAATTATAATTGTCAATACGACTCATATGTCCCATATCTAAATATTCATGAATAAACTCGCTATAGATCTGCTTGTAGTGTGGCAAGCGCTCAAGTTTGCGTTCTAGCGATAGAAACCGGTTCCTGGCCGTCGTGTAACTATCACCTAACAAATTAGCCGATTCCTTGAGTGGAATCCTAACACAGAAACGTCCATTATTTAAGCGTTTAGTCGTTTCATTAAAAATATTTTCACAAGCACGCTCGTCGGCCGTTAAATATTTTTCTGTTTTGGAGATTTCTTCTATCTCCCAAAACTTTCTTAATTGCTCGTCTATAGGTAACGTTTGAGAAAAACAACATCGCGAAACCTGCGTATCACCGGCAACGGGTCCTGATACTATCCAGCCTAATTTGGTATTTTGTAAATAGGGTCCTTCGGGTAATCGTATTCTACCTTCCAGTAACAAATCCCAAAAGTGGTCCGCGCCTATTAATAAATCTATTTGCGACGGCGTGCAGTATGACGGGTCCGCGAGTTTTATGTTTCGAGGTACCTTTAAATCTACGTCTATACCTGCAGCCGGCATGATAGTGGTGATACTAGGTAAAATCATGCACATTATTTGCATGTTGTAATCATCATTTAAAGAACGAATATTAATTTTACACGGGTGGGTAGACTGCGTAATCGTCTGACCAACTCCTGCGATTCGAACAATGGACTGTATAGGTAAAGCGTTTAGTTTATTAAAAAATGAACTTGTAATTATGCAATGTTGGCTACCGCTGTCTAATAATGCTCTGGCCTTATAATAATTATTGTCACTGCCTACTATCTCGACTAAAGCTGTGGATAATAAAACAGTCTCTAAAGCGCGTCTATTTACAAGGCTCGTACTTTGGGTTGCCAAAATTTGCGGTTCTGATAAAATAGGATTTGAATTTGTTATATTATAATTTTTCGTAGTGGGCGATTGTTGCAGCGGCACCTTAGCTGCTTGAGACAAATGTAATGCGTTGTCTTTATCGCATTCACTATGAAGTAAACTATTATGTTTTTTATTACATTTTGTACAGGGACCAAAATGACAGGCATTAGCTGCATGTCCCACGCGTAAGCAATTCTTACAAAGATTTTTAGTGTTAACAAAACTGAGTTTATCTTGCACTGATAATTCTAGAAACTTGTTACACGCATAAATGGAATGGTTTTCGCTGCACATACTACACACGCGGGTACGCTTGTTAAAGTTATTTGCGTTACTGCGGGTTGGTGCGGAAATAAAGGAATGCACCTTTTGTGGCGATTTAGAATAATCATGGGAACCTTTGATATGAGAATTAGTGTGATTAGCTTTGACCATTTCTAACATATCTGCTCGGTCCCTAAGGAACTGAATTAAATCATTTAATTTTAAAGAATTATCTGGGGTTTTGTTAACCGCCATTTTATATTGTTCCCATTCCTTCTCCGTATGCGAATCTAATTTAGAAACTATAATATAAATTATGAGAGTGTCCCATGATTCAGTGGGCTCTCCTAATGATTTTAATGAGCGTAAATTCTTTAAAACTGTATCTATTAATTTTCTTATTTGCAACGGAGATTCTTTCGTTGAAGCGTTTAGTGAAAATAGCGCTTTTACGTGATTATGAATTAATAATTTAGTATTATTAAATCTATTTTCGATTAGATCCCAAGCGATATCGTAATTTTCTGGCGTAAACTGGATTGATTTTATAACTTCTGAGGCGTTATTCGTTAGAGCTGACCGCAAGTAATAGAATTTCTGGATATTATCAAGCTGTTTATAACTATGAATCATAGAAATGTAGATATTCCTAAACTCGAGCCACGTATCAAACGATCCGTCAAAAGAGGGTAGAGAAATAGTTGGTAATTTTACTACTGGTTTTAACTCGTTACACTTGGAATTAGTACACGATTCAACAATACAACTGTCTATAATCTGCTGTGCATCGATCATAGTGCTATAAAAGGATTCTTCAAATGACTCACGATATTCAAACTGACCGTTAAGATCTGAATCCTCTACTATCTCTTCTAGAGCACCCTGGATATTATTAAATTCACTTAATAAAGCTTGGCTATTATTTTGTCGCATTTTAAGCTCCGAAAGCTGCTTATGCGTTAATGGAACATTTAAATCAGTTAAAGAAGCTATAAATTTCGCAAAAACGGTCAATCTAGTTTTGATTGTACCTCTTTTTTTATTTAGCTCACGAATTAAACAATTTGTCGAATCCGTGGCCATAGGTTGAGGAGATTTAGTGCGTGGAGGAACTAAATTGTCCTTACCCTGATTCATTCTGACTTTTTATGAGATGTAGGGTACTCACGTGAACAGGCGATCTTTGTGCAGATGTTGATGTAATGCGCAGCAGCTGCACTATCTGATCTAGAAATTAGAGACACGGTTTTAGCACGTTAATTGAAACCGAGGGAAAGGAACGATAATGTCAGACCCTTATTCCTGATTCTTGATTCTTCTGATGCTTCTGATGCGGCTCGAAGGTCCAATGTTGGGGCAGTAGCCTGGTGTAAGGTTTTCAGGGTCTTCTTCAATAAGAATTTTATTTAAAGTTTTATGAAAAATAATATATTAAAAATAAATTGATCACGTGAGTACAAGAGTTGTTGATTTCGAAAAATTTAAGAAATGTGTCGGCTCTGGCCGTGGAAGCTACTTTTATACAAAAAAACAGCGCCACTAGCGGCGAAAGCAAAAACTAAATTAGTTCCGCGCAACGCCGCGTGAGGTCGCTAGCTGACGCGTCGACAGTATACAAAAAATAAATCTTATTACAATAAATAGTCAACCAAAAAAATAAAAAATAGAATTTAGAATGTCAAATTAGAGTTCAATTCTATAATAAAACTTAAAACTAAAAGCAAAACAAGAATACACTTAAAATCTAAGTCAAATTCGTGAAGTTGGTGTTGAATTTGATATCGCATATTAAAATCTGTGGTCCCTTGAAGCACTGAAAACAGTCATTAGAGTGTAGGCCGGTCTAAGGTTTGGAACTCTCTGCCAAGGTCAGTTTTTCCGGAACGCTATAATCTGAACATCTTTAAGGTCAAATTGAACAGAAACCTTCTAGGCAAACGTGTACCATCTTAGGCCTCGTCTTTGCCTTCTATCAAGCGAAATTGAGGCCAAACGTAAGCCTATTTTAAATAAAATAAAAATCTCTGCATATACCGGATGTATAAAATCAATCGGAAAAAAGTGAGAAATATCTTCAAGACACGATTCCCGTTTACAAACCCATGTGTACCACAAATGTGTGTATCAAACATCATAGTCATAGAAAATTTTCGCTCACGAATCCGTGTAACAAACAGCCCTATTGTTTCTTTTATACATAGAAACTGTGATAAAAAACCGGCCAAGAGCATGTCAGATACACCCAAGATAGGGTTCCGTAGCCATTATAAAAAATTAAGCCTTATTTTTCTAAGGATTTCGTATTTTGTACGGAATATTCCAAGTTTAGGTGTGTACTTTATACCTTAGGCTGCTATTTACTCTTAAACTACTAATAATTCTCAAGATAACTGCACCATTATAGTTTTCCTTGTAAGTTTGACATACTTACAGCCATCTAGATTTTTTTCGAAATTTTCCACCCTCCGGTTTAGATTTTAGAGCGTTAGAGCGGGGGGGACGCTCGATTTAAATGAAAATTTGCACTTTAAAGATGTATATTGTGTAAAAAAATCACTGAATCGAGAAATCGTTTTAGCAACCCCGTAATGATTTCAAAAGGCCTATCCAACGATACCCCACAATACAAGGTTGGATGAGAGAAAAAAAACACCCCCACTTTACGTCTGTGGGAGGTACTGTAAATAAATTGTTATTTGAATTTTTTTATTGTACTGTTTTGTCGGCATACTTTACATATATATTCGTGCGAAATTACAGCTTTCTAGCATTGATAGTCTCTGAGAAAAGCCGCGGACTGACGGACAGACGGACAGACAGACAGACATGGCGAAACTAGAAGGGTTCTGTTTTTGCCCTTTTGGCCGCGGAACCCTAATGATAAAATAAATACTGTATCGACTTCTCCTACAAATATTTACTTGCTTTTAGGCTTTGTTTCCACCAAAGATATGCGAGAATGTGTCGCAAGAAATTTGTTTGTCATAAATCAATAGAAACGCTTCATTTACCTATCCTCGATCAGCGCAGAAGGGCTACTCGGAAACACAAAATTCGAAGTTCGTGTCGTGCGGTCCCTCTGACACTTATACTAGTTAATACGAGAGCGAGAGGGATCGCACGACACGAACTTCGAATTTTGTGTTTCGGAGTAGTCCTTCAGCTCTCAGCAGCAGACTCCATCCACGCAAAATTCGTTCATCGCTATCTCGCTGGAACTATACAGATTTCTGGGATAAATAATTTCCTATGACTTTCCCTGGGCGGGACTAAAACTATTTGTATACCGAATTTCATCTAAATCGGTTGAGCAGTTTTGATGTGATGAGGTACAGACTTACAAACTGTCGCATTTTTTATATTAGTGGAATTAAACCAAGCTATAAACTGTCTGTGTCTTAAATGTTATCCAAATTCGCTAATCCAATTTCCCGTGGAAACAGCAAACATCCAATTTTTTTTTATCCGACTGCGAAGAAGGTGGGTTATTTTATTATTTAATTATTCTGTGACATTGCTTGTAATTGTCATCTACACCTACGTACTTTCTGTTTCATTCATATTCAAAAATACGCGAATGAATTTTGACCTACGTCTGGAGGTCGATTTGACTTAATTATTTGGTGTCGATAATATATACATGATCAATTGTTTGCGGCAGTGCAGGCAAGTCACTAGAATTACTTGCTCCAAATATGACGTGTAGATACTTAGATAAATAATGCTACATACAATACTGTTGCACTTGATTGTCTTATGTTGGAATGTATGCCATAATATTTTTGCCTCCGAAAAGTAATAATATTTAATTTTGTATAATCTTTACTAGGCACTTTAAAAGCATGTTCAATACCGGTACCGCTGGCTTAATCTAAACGTTAACGTAATTTTAGTTATAAAAAATCTCACGTCAGCGAAATCGCATATTTCTTATGAGAATAAATGATCTTTAAACCGAATTCTAGTGTCAATATTCAGCCAAATATGAGAAGTAGATTACTGAAGTTGCAGCAGAACTCTTCCAGCGATTTCTAGTTGTGATTGACCCGTCCCATCCCAAACTGTGAATAATGGGAACGCAACTCGATCAAGATTTATGTAAGCAAATATCATGGGACACCGCATTCTATGGAATTAAGGAACTAGGCTGTATCGTTTATTTAAAGAAAAAGGTAAATATAACGATGTGGCCACTTAGTTAACGTGTTTTTGGCGTAGTCACTGACGTTACCGAGCAATTGGGTTGGCTTTTGGAGCTCATAGTTCAGAATCGAATCGTTAAAATATGTGCATAAACTATGTATAATATGCTGAACGTGACAGTCATCATGAGCATAATTATGTCTCTACCTCTTCATTTTTAGGGTTCCGGAGCCAAAATGGCAAAAACGGAACCCTTATAGTTTCGCCATGTCTGTCTGTCTGTCTGTCCGTCCGCGGCTTTGCTCAGAGACTATCAATGCTAGAAAACTGTAATTTTGCACGGATATATAAGTAAACTATGCCGACAAAATAGTACAATTAAAAATTCTAAAACATTTTTTTTTAGGATACTTCCCATAGTCGTAAAGTGACGGTGATTTTTTTTTCTCATCCAACCCTACAGTGTGGGGTATCGTTGGATAGGTATTTTTGACGAATACTCGGCAAAAAACTCGACGCATATTTTTCGTCGATTCACTTAAAACTCGCTAAGAACGCTCGCTAGAACGCTCGCTAAAACGCTCGTGTTTACTTTGTGAGCTTAGTGAATATTAATTACTTACAAGTGAATTCTCAAGTTAACCAGAACATTTACCTACAAACGCCCGCGTTGCTCTAGCCTGTTAGAGCATTTTAAAATTTACTAAGTGAAACCAGAAGAGCCAGTTAAGACGAATCATTCTTAATTTTTTTTTGCATTCGCCTAGTAAGCTATGGACGAGGCTGGCACTGGACTGGGCAAAAATGGCGTTGCATTGAAAAGAACTTTACTCAGCAGTTGGTGGATGTGGCTTGATTTGATTGATTGATTCTTACATAAATTAATCCCACACAAAATGTACTATCCGCAGCTACTAGCACTCTCCGCTTTCGTGCGGCTTCTCGTTTTCCCCGCAATCACATTACTTCCCTATGTCCACCGTCAAGGAGATCAGCGTCGAGTAGAAACCATCCCATCTGCAGGCTAAACAGAATTGCCGAAAGTTGCAGCGACTTATATTTACTATTTGACTCACCCAGTAAGCTAATTAGAAATATCACGAATGGGCCTTAACTTGCATTTTGCTTAGTTTTGTGTTTCTTGAGAACATAATTTTTATATATTTATTGCAACCATTGTTCTACTTTTATTTACACCCTTATAGTAAATCATCCATTATGCGTTCAAAAACCATAGATAATAACCAGCATTACGACATTTAGCTCTATTACGAACACGGCTATATCGTATACAGGTTTCTGTATCGTAATAAGATTTTTCTGAAACATGAAATACATAATGTTGACGTTGTGTTACAAGTAGGTAATGCCGGGAAGTATTATTGCGCTGCAGGCGCTGCGGCTGACCTAGGCCTTCACCTATATTTAACAAATAAACGTATTTATCTACTCTCGCATCGTAATATTCGAATTATAAAATTCAAAACGAGTTTATATTTACATACTTTTAAAACACAATACCGAAATATATAAAAAAAAACACATTATAACACTTCTCTTCTAACGAAATAATGTAATAATATAATTTTTTAAACCATTACGATACAGGGCAAATCCAAAAAGTTTATATCAACAAGTTTTGATTCCAATATTCACCTTGTCTGTGGCAGTGCCCGCTTTAGCGCATGCGCGCACATGCCGCACATGCGCAGTGATGTACCTACTGGATTTTACCGCCATTCCGTTCATAAGTTGTTATTTTGTTGTGCGAATTTTCGTGAGAAAATTTTGTTTTTGCTTATAAATGTCTGATATCAGTGAATGCGAAGAAGATTTGACTCCGCCCGATATTTTAGATGCGGCGAAGGAAATGACTCATAATTTACTAGCAACGTGAAGGTCCTAGTATAAGTTCTGGTTGCAATGTAGGTAATTCTTCACCAGCAGGTAATGGTTCTTGAACACATGATAGAGGATTTAATATATGAACGTAGATAAAATATTGTATGCAACTGTACGCAATTAGGCCTTATAACACTCGTGTGACCCTTTTATGAAACTCGGCTACGCCTCGTTTCATGAAACCACACTCGTGTTATATGGACCCCTATTGCGATACAGTTGCATAAATAGCTATTACAATGCACGTGCTCGGAAAGTGCTTCTTGACGTGGGTCAACATATCCATAGAAAATTAGTGATTCCTGCACGCATCCACAAGTGTGCAGAAAAGTTGTATGGATTTTACTTGCCGCACTTGTGCGGTAAAGTAGCTTTTTAAATTACCAAATCTGAAAAAATTATGTCCAAACTATTATTTTTAAAAAAATAAGTCTAAAGAGTCGTTATAGTAAGGCTTCGAACAAATGAGAAAACGTTTGATGCAACCAACTGAATATGTACTGATAAGATAATACAGATTATTTTAATAT
This sequence comes from Choristoneura rosaceana, assembly GCA_037349165.1. NCBI lineage: Eukaryota > Metazoa > Arthropoda > Insecta > Lepidoptera > Tortricidae > Choristoneura > Choristoneura rosaceana. Next base: position 12,282,276 of record JAZBNJ010000019.1, read on the forward strand.
AAAAACACGACAGAAAAGAGAACATTCAATTTTTTTTCTTCATGTAAACTCGTAATTCCGTCCAAAGTTATGGAAAAAAAAGTAAATAAATTCTTTCAGCCTTATTCATAAAAAGTTAGGACCTCCTTGAAGGCTCCTTGATGGCCCGATGCTAAAAAACGTGATTCATAAACGTCTGTTAGCGCTAATCAGTCGATCAAGGCTCTGCTAAAGTTAGTGGACCGTAGACCCTCCTTTATCTCCCTGCTAAGTCACAAAATGGCCGCCACAAATTTGAACAGCTGACTTTGACAAAAGAAAAAAACCATACTGAAGATATTTATAAGGAGGTTTACACAAAGATTAAAAAAAAAAATCAGGAAAATTTATTTTCAGGAATTTGTATTTAAAAATCCTTTAATCTTCTTCTTCTTCTTCTTCCTGCCCCCTCTCATTTCAACTGGGGTCGGGCCTCCTTGTACGTCGGCGTCAGGACGCTCTATCCTGGGTTGTCGTTGGTGAGATATTCAGGGCTTTCAGGTCCCTCTCAACATTAATCCACCATGTAGACGAGGATTTAAAAAAATCCTCTAATAATATGAAAAAAATAAAATTACGATGATTAACACAGTTACGGTATTATTTGCACATAATTTAGGTCTACTAAAACACGCGGATCGGAAATGGCGGGAAAACGAACATCTCTGCTGTCACTGCTGTCAAATATTTTTTTTTAATTCTCGATAAGGCCATTTTTTGTCTTTGATTTGTCAAGAGTGCCAACATAACGCGTCTAATCAGTCTATCAGCAGCTCAACAACTAGCAGACTGCTAGCAAGCGTTTATGAATCATACTTCTTGACAATCGTCAAACAAGCTTAATCATTCTGTTAACTAACAGACCGATCAAACCTCAATTAAGGATTTTTTATCAATAAGGCTGAAACAGCCTTATTCATAAAAAATCCTTAATTGAGGTTTGATCGGTCTTTGGCGGGGTTTCTGACAGGCGCGAACTGGTAACCATGATTGGTTCGTGTTACGTCGTGCGCCGGCGCGCACTGGAAGCTCATTGGTTGACTTTCGAGTGCTCGCGCTTGACGTTGCACGGTCCGTAATGGACTCAAGAATTTATTTACTTTTTTTTATAACTTTGGACGAAATTACGAGTTTACATGAAAAAAAAATTGAAAGTTCTCTTTTCTGTTGTGTTGTCCGGATAAAGCCGGACAAAGTCAAGCTTTTTGATTGCATGCCCGGCCAAAATAAGCGGTGTACGGCCTGTCCGGCTTTTGTTAGGCTTTTCATGTTTCGAAATTCGCGCGGATCGAAACCGAATTGCGAACGAACGAGCACCGGCCAGAGCCGAGCGCGAGTTCTGTGGCCCCTGTCCGCTCCCCTGCGTCGCGTTTTTTAACATTAAGACTGAAAATCCTCAAAAATGCGCGGTGTCCGGCTTTTTCACCCAAATGCTAGGCCAAAAAAAAGCTCGGTTTTACACTTTTTTTTTTACATGAAGATGGAAAATCGTTAAAAATGCAAGGTCCAAGGTCAAGGTTTTATTTTATTTCGTGTCTCTACATTCATCAATCTTTTGATGCATGCACGTTGATTTAGGATACTCCTGACCCGACCTTTTTTCAGAACGTCCTCGATTTGATCGTGGTACGTTCGTCTAGGCCTTCCTCTTCCAACGTTCCCATTCACGCTCGTCTTATTGATCTGCCTAGTCAATCTGTTTTCATTCATTCTCTCAACATGCCCAAACCATCCAAACATCCCTTCATTTACACCACAGCGTTCCCTTATCGCACTATTTCTAATTCTGTCGCTCAATTTCACATCTAATATACTCATTTCTACCGCATTTAATCAACTCTGATACCTTTCCTGCCACACCCAACTTTCACTTTCATACCTGAGTGTTGGTACCAGCACCCCTCTGTGCACAGCCAGATGAGCTCTTTTGAAGATTTTCTGGCTATTCATACAGGTATGCTCCATTTGCAATATTACCAGCCTTTACTCTCCTTTCAATATCACTTTCACACTTTCCATCCCTAGTAGGTAAACATCGATCCCAGGTACACAAATGCATTCCCTTGCTCCAAGTTTTTATCACCAATCCGGGCACACACTTCCGTTACGTTCTCTTCCTTTTCCAATACAATAATTTCGTCTTTTTTAAGTTCACTTTCATTATCTGTCTCTCCAAAGCATCTTTCATAATAGTAACCATCCCTTGCAAATCCTCAGCCGACGATGCAAGTAATACTTGATCATCTGCGTAAAGAAGGCATTTGATAAGTAAACTTATTCATTCTCAGTCCACGATCGCTATCTTTCAGATCTATCAATTAATTATCCATGAATAGGTTGAATAGCCATGAAGACACTACACATCCCTGTCTAACACTTTTTTGAATGTTAAACCATTCAGTATACGCTCCGTTTATTACAACACAAGCACTGGAGTCCTCATAGAGAGACTTCAGTGCTGTCTTTGTCTTTGTCAGTAGTGTCTTTTTGGTTTGTTGCCTAATGTTTTTCAGCTATGCACCGTAAGGAGAAGACTTGATCCATACATCCCATTCCCTTTCTAAATACCGCTTGTACACTCCATATTTTTTCATCTCTTCTATCATAACTCTTTCAATGATTAACTTAGCATATATTTTGCCGACAACGCTTATGCCGCGGTAATTTTTGCGATCTTGTTGTGGCCCTTTTCCCGCACGATAATGGTCTTGCACCAGTCTCCTGGTACCTGAACTTTCCTCCAACACATGTTGAAAGGGCGATACATCTGACTAGCCACCACACCGTGCCCAGCCCTCAGCATTTTGACAGATACCCTGTCATATCCCGCAGCTTTAACTGTTTTCATACTTTTCAGCGCTTTCATAATCTCTTCCATACTGATAGCGTTTTCAGGTTCACTTTCATCCGCTTCGAGAGAAGGTGCTTAGTTGTATTTGTGTTAGAACGTCTTCTCTTTCAAATACTTTCAAAATATTCTTTCCTCCTTTTCAACACACATTTTTCACCTTTTAAAATACTTCCGTCTCGGCTCCTGATTGTAGATCTCACAATTGACAAGATTTCATTTTTTCAACACATGTAAATTACTACAGGAATTGAAAGAGTTTTGCCTCCTGAACATGGCAAAATATTTATTATAATTTATTTCTCCATATTTAAAAAAATACAAAATAATTAAAAAATGTATCTGAATTTGCCAATACTACGACAGAATAGATATGTTTCCTTTGCCTTTTGCACCAGAAAAAGGAGCTGTCATAATTTTGACAACGTCTACTTCAGATTTACGCATGATTTACGTGTTTTTTTTAATAGAGACTAGATAAAAGTAATGGATCTATTATATCGTAGTTTTGGAGTTAAGCCCTTTTCGAATAAGCACATCTTAAAAAATCTGTAATAAATTAATTAATAATCGTAGCGAATTTTTAAAAATATCAGCGTCTTTCTATTTCCAAGCAGAATACAGAGAACGAATCAAATTATAGTCTTAGAAATATGAAATGTTGTCAATTATGACCCACGCGTCTCTCATCAGACCCTTTTATGAAACTTGACTATGCCTTGTTTCATGAAACCACACCCCTATTACGATACATTTGCATAAATAGCTATTAATTATAGCGAATTTAAATATATATTTTTATTTCGTACATATTTTAACAGGGAATTTATATATTTCATTAGTAGATAAAAAACCACGGTGTAATTTTTAAGAATTGCCACGGGGCATTTTGTAGAATCCCGGGATTTCAACCGCTGGATCTAATGATTTAACGCGTGCAAAACTGTGGGCAAACACTAGTATCTCACACACACTGTAAGCTGCTTTATGGTTGAAATCAGTACGCGAGTCCGTCGTGCTCCTAGCCGGTTAATTTAGAACATGTCTTGTTAAATATTTGCGATGAAAAATTTACTTATTGAAGCTGAGCATTTTTCAGTAGGTACATCTCTGAGGGGCAACTACGAAATTCGAAAATTGAATTTGGTTTCGGACCGTCCCACTGACGCTAATATTGTGTAATAACAGATTGAGAGGGACGGTACGATACAAACTTCGATTGCCGAATTTTGTAGTAGCCTTTCTGACCCCCTCATTACGTAACGAGCTTGATTTTAACCTGACGAAATAAGTTCCATTATATGTTAATGACAATGATTAATTTTCAAGTACAACGGTACTGACATTGTGACCCGACACAAATACGCAAAACAGAATTTAATACTCATTACTTTTTAAATGAATTTTTCATCACACTTACTCGTCAATGATGTTATTCCATGCCCGTATATTAAAGGACAATGGCCTTAATTTTATTGTTCCCTAGGAATTATGGGTTAACGTACTTATAGTTTTTCTTCTCAATGGAGTTACGAGTATGTTATGACTTTAGTTTTAAAAAGTAAGAAGTGGGCATTTTAACTAGGTACAACATGTACAGTAAAGGGCAAAAATATGTATACACTTTAGTACCTTGTCACTTTAACCACTGTACAGTTCATATATGGCAGCAATTTTTTGGGGTGTCTCTTAGCACAGTTAGACGACATCTACACGCAGCGAACATACATAATTATAAACCCGTCAGAAAAATTAAGCTCACTGACGATCATCGCATTAACAGAGTAAACTCTGCCACTCGTTACCAAAATTTCGATTGGGAAAACAAAATAGTTATATTTTACCTGTCAAAAGTGTTTTAAGTCAGATGAAGGTCGAAAAATTTTGCTAAATTTACCTGGTTCAGGATAATTCTTCAGTGTATAAGTCCAAAATCGTCAAAGACTAGCTAAATAGCCAAAACGACATAACGGTATCTGAATTTCCGGCTAAAAGTCCAACCTAAATCCAATAGAAAACTTGTGGGGTCAAATGGTGTTGAATTGAGACTCTCTAGTGACATAAATTGTAATAATAAAAAGTTTTATACTGAGGTAAACAAAAAACTTTATAACAAAAAATTGAACCGACTGCAAAAAAACCATGAAAATAATGTTTTACCAGTCTGAAGTCGGTGCCTCAGCACGAGCCAGCAAGAGTGGACCTACATTCGTCTATTTTACCTACAATCTACTCGTATATACCTACTTACATATTAGACTTCAATCACACACATAATAGTTCAGCATGTTGGTTCTTTCTCAGTGATTCACAGGCACAATAAAATTAATGTTAACAGTCTAAATAAGTGTTGTAATTATGTTTTTAGAAATACCTATGATCTATAACCGAAATTCCAATCCATTTGTGTTTTATTAGTTTTTTTATTTATTTACTAAGTAAATAACCATATGATTTTAAAACATATAGAAAACTGTATACCGTACTGAACCAGAAATCTATTGATACAAAATATGTCCTACAAATGTAAATAAATAAACAAATATTGTGTTTGCAACATGCCTATATTTTTAACCGACGTCAAAAAAAGGAGAAGGTTATTTCTTCGGTTGTATTTTTTTTTTACATTGTAAATACCTCAGAACTCCGTCATTTTGTGAACCGATTTGAAAGTTTTTTTTGCGTTCGTCTAGGAATGCTTTCAATTAGGTTCCATAAGCATCAGATCGGATCCTAAGGAAATCGAGGGACCTCTTCAAATGTTGTAGGAACACTTGTGGTACTTTGGATATATTTTGCAGTAACTCGTGCATTTGCTCATGAAAATCATAATTTGGTGAAGTGGAACTGATGATGGAGACCACATTTGACCAACAGAGCTTCTACACAATAACAAGTAGGTACTTCACGGGTTGAATTTCAATTACTTTAACTTAGTTGCTAAGCAATTTATGATCGTCGTAATGCATATGGTAAAATGGAACGGGTGGTGAAGCACCAGGACTCCTCAATAATGAACGTCTCTGCATCAGAAAAAGCAATCGGTAGTAAAAGGTGTCGAGCAGTTGAGATTAAACTATTGTATCGTAGATAATTAACACCAAAAAGCGTTAAACCAAAAATTATAACAAAAAATTTAACCGACTAAAAAAACCATGAAAATAATTTTGTACCAGTGTCTGAAGTGAGAACTAGGGCTCAAGCCCTCTCATTCTGAGTGGAGGCCTGTGCTCAGCAGTGGGACGTATACAGGCTGGGACGAAACTGAAGTCGGTACCTCAGCACGACACAGCAGGAGTGATTGAAGTCTAATATAAGTTTATAGTAGGTATTGCAGCATTACATCGCTGCATGTACGTTAAATGTTGTAAACTTTTCCAAGCATTTTTACTGGCCGGTTGTATGCTGGCAGTTAAGTCTCTTGTATTACAGATTTGGTTTCTGATTTGAAATTTGAAAATTTAATTCTTTGTTTCGTTGGTTCGACTGATGTTTTTGTTTTGGCCTCGATTCCATGATCACCATGTTGGATAGCGCGGAGCTCTCGTCCGAGTTGAAATTTTTATCCTGAATTTTTTATGCGACCTGTTTGTCCTTTAGTGTGCTTTAGTATTGTGATACCAGTGCCAGTATGAGTGATTTTACCAAGTGGCCAGCTTGTGCCGCGAGTTATTAAGCGTTTGCCCGCTGCTTTTCTGCTGCACGCCCGTGCGACGGGACGTTTTATCGAATTCTCCGATACTGCCGATTTTCATCGGGTAAGTCTTTATTCCGTGGTTGCCTAGGGGGTCGTGTTTGTTTGGGTTTATTTTTCTTGTTGTGGGCCAATTAAATTTTTTTTTCAGTCCTACCTATACCCCTACTCACATCCTGATCTACCACCTACTCGTGATGGGTGCCGACTTGTGGTATTATCCGCACGTTTAATCACGTAAGTCTGGTGCGTGTGACGCCTACTGCTTCGTGGGTTCCGTCGGCGTGGAGTTCCTGAAGAGGATACCGTTTCGTTGCGAATTTTGTTTAATAATCTATAGTTAACCTAAACGCTCCTTTAGCTAAAAAGTTTTTTTCGAATAATTACCTTGTGCGAAAGACATATTTTAATAGTTGTTTTTCGTTACTATAGGTTATACGTTAGTTACTTAATGAATGCATGCATGTAGGCATTAATACTAGCAAACTTCTAACCAGGTCCGTTAAACCAGGAATTACCCTGGAATTCTAATTTGTCTTTTGTACTGGTAGTAGGGTATGTTAACCTTTTCAAAATTCTAAAATAGGTAAGGCTTTTCGAAAGCGCTTTCCACGCCGTCATTGGTATTTATTTGGCTTGCGGCTGATTATTATTTTTCCCTCTTAACCTTACAAATTTTTAATTGTTACATAAATAAATGTGTAAGTAAAACTCACAAAACAGCTCCGTTTTCAACATGTGATACAAAAGTTAATCCAATTCATGTTTTATTGGTATTTTTTTATACTTATTGGTGTGTTGTTTCCATTTATTTTATATTGTGCGGCTTAAATTTTCAATAAAAGTGTTTTTACAGCAAATTTTACGTTTAATTTATGCCAGCTTGCTTAGGGTTCACGAGCTCCTTCTGAGTTCCTGAATTCTTTGTAATGCTGCAGTATGTAGGTGAAGAAGACGACTAATAGCCAGCCACTCCTGCTGGCTCATCGCTCGTTATAAATTTTTGTTATACCTACCTCATGCCTACTAACAAAGATCTCTTAAATAATAACCAACGACCGGTGATTAATAAAAACAAAAAAAAAAACAAAAAGGTTTCACGATGAGGGGGTTTGAACTAGGAACCTAAAGAAGCGTTCCGAGGCCAATTAACTAACAACTAGACCAACTCGCTTTCTGTGAAGCAAGACGAAAATATTGAACGCTTGGATGTCATTACCAAAGGGGGGATCCTTTTCTCTGACGTTTACTGTACGTCATTTCAGAATAAAGAGGTTTCTAGTCAGCTAACGTTTTCCACGCATTATGAAACTCCGTTATTTTTATTTATTTTTTTATTTTTTTTTACAATTATTTTAGTAAAAAATACTTCTTAGCATGTTGGAATTAACTAAGCATTATCTATGGTAGACGACTCGGAAAAAGCGACAATCGGAAGGGCTTTTACGCAATTCGAAAATAGATGTTGGCATCCTTTTTTTTTTAATTATTTAACATAAAGTATATTTTATATACCCTATGGAGGCATACATACACAATACAATATACACCTCACACAAACACACACACACATTTAAAAAAGAGCTAACCTAAGATATCTTAACTAACTATCGAAATGAAAATTATTATAAAATGAATACCCGGTCTAAAACGTCTGCTTGTGGTAGGGTTCCCATAACGCTGGCCGCATTACCCCTTTGGACCGCAAGAGAGATGGAGTTACAAACTTACACACAATACTCACACAAATTTCCGCATTTATTGAATAGAAGGATTACAAGCATTATAAGTATTCCACCTAGTATGTACAAGAGTGGCTGGATAACGAAAAGTTTCCTGAAATGTGGTGCTGGAAGCTAGAAGCTGATGGAACCCTTGAGCCGTTACCCAGCTAATCCTCTTGCTTCTGACATCGTAATGACTTAATTTTTTTCTCGCTGCAAAAGTAGTCGCACTGGAAAATATGGATGTCGAATTCGAAACGCCGATATTAAATGCAGTCTAGTATGTTTTGGCTGTTTTACATGAGCCACAAACGGTGTACCTGTAGATGTCATAGAGTGGGAAGATGGTAATGTAGATGTAAAAAACGATGAGTAACATAATAAAGATGAAATAATTTGCTCTTTATTTCTGAAATAAAATTTAAGACCTACTTCGTACTTCGTTTAGTAGGCTAGAGGCTGCGCACGATCGGGACAGATGGCATGCTCTCGTTTCGGAGGCCAAAGACCTCGGAGGACCCAAAGAGGTTTCAGAGAAAAAAAGAGTTATAAAAAAAGACTTAAGAGAGAAAAATTACATTGTGACTAACAATTTTTGATCAGTTGATACAGCAGGCCTACTACGAAACTCGAAACTCGAAGTTCGTGTAGTGCGATTTCTCTGACACTTATTCTATTTAATACGAGAGCGAGAGGGACGGTATGCTACGAACTTCGAGTTTCCAGTTTTGTAGTAGCCCGTCAGACCCGAGTACACCCACTTTTTAGCAATCTTTGCAATTCTGCGACATCTGTTGGCCGGCGAGTGAACTAGCGGGCTGCGCGCGCGCCTCTCACTGTAGGTACTTTTGCCAAGCGCATTGAAGAGGGCGACTATAGCAACATATAGAGTAGTTGTGTTTACTCGTATTTTGTAATTTAAGGTAAACTTGCGCAATGGTTTATGGAGCGAGCAACAAGCCTTGTAAGGATAAGAACATTACTGAAGGTTACATTACGCTCGACACATTATCACGCAATATGCGTAAATATGACCTGAAATATTCTGAAACAATTAAAAGGAAATGAAGTACACTTATGTCCTAATTGCAAACTTAAGAATAAAAGTTCGAACTCCGATAGCACCCCTCCGCGGCCAAAGAAGTCGGTAGCTCACTTGACGCCTGAGAGGGTATACGAGGGTCATGCTAAAAGAAATTAGATACTCCATGCTCATTTGATTGATACTGGACAGTCATACACCATCATGAAGGCTGATTAAATAGCTATTAATTAAAAAATAGAATACTCCGGAAATCAGCGTAGTTTTTGTTTAATATTTTTTTTTTCTGATTTAATTTGGCGAGAATTTGCGGTTACTATGGAACTTAGTCGACGAGATTTTCGAGTTATGATTTATTATGACTTTAAAAAAGGTTTAATGCCCCAAGAATGTTTTGAACTTTTGATGACGTTTTTTTGTGAGTCTGCTTGTTTTCGTGCAACTGACTTTAATTGGTTTGCTGAATTTAAAAGAGGGTGTGAGAGCTTTAAAGATGAGGCGAAGTCGGGGCGACCGCCAACTGCAGTTACTCAAGAAAACGTGCAAGCCGTGGAAAAAAATATCCGTGAGAACCGACAAATTACATACGTAGAGCTTGAGCAAGATCTAGGCATTGGATCAGCAGCACTGCAAACCATAATTAATGGACAACTGTCTCTCCATAAGCGTTGTTCGAGATGGGTGCCGCATAAACTCAACGATTTGCAGAAAGAACGTTGCGCGAATTGGTGTAAATTTATGATAAATAAACGCGATGCTGGCAAAATTAAACTGTGTATGATATACTGACAGGTGACGAAACATGGTTGTATAACTACGATCCTGATACAAAGCGGCAGTCAACGGTATGGTGCTTTGAAGATGAACCGACTCTAACAAAGTGTCGCCGAGCACGAAGCACACAGAAACAAATGGTTGCCTCATTTTTCTGCAAGACAGGGCATATTGCGACTGTGATGCTAGAGGATCAAAGAACTGTCAACTCAGAATGGTATGTGACAGTTTGTGGTCCACAAGTATTGTCAGCTTGGTGTAACAAGCAGCCAAAGTCAGGAACCCAGCACCTGCTCTGGCACCACGATAACGCCGCCCCGCACACTTTTGCCAGAACACTCGACTATTTTAGTTCGAAAAATATCACTATACTCCCTCACGCGCCATATTCTCCTGATCTGACACCCTGTGATTTTTACCTGTTTTCAAATATTAAAGAAAAATTAAAAGGAAGGCGATTTGAAACCAAAGAAGATGCCCTGGCTGCCTATAATTATGAAATTTCTGAGGTACCCAAAAAAGAATGGTCATTGACATTTTCCAAGTGGTTTAGCCGGATGAAAAAGTGTATACGTGTTCACAGTGAATACTTCGAAAAAATAGATAGCAATAATAAATAATAAACCTTGTAGTTTTTGAATATCTAAATTCTTTTGGCATGACCCTCGTATTTGTGTTTTAAGCGAAAAAATAAGAAATTTGAATCCGCCGAGTGAACTATCGACGATCTTATCTGGGGCTATAAATGAACTGTGCGATTTAGTCGTCTCAGTGAATCACAAAATGAAAGATTTTATGAAATCGCTGAATCATAAGAGTACATCTGAAGAAATCGACAATTTCAGACGGGACCTTTCGCAGGTGAAATCCCAAATGAAGGAGACTGAGGGTTTCAAAGCAAAAGTCGTCGGGCTCCGGGCTGATGTTGTTGAGCTGCGTCAGCAGATTTAAGATGCGGAACAACGTCGTATGCATAATGACGTGTGGAGATCATAAGAATCGCAGAGATAAATAAAGAAAATTTCTATCAAATCTCAGTTTAACTTAGCGTCGAGCTAGATCCGCGCGACGTGGACAACGTGAGACGCTTTGGGGCCCGCGGTGTCGGCGGGTCAGGCGCCGCGCTGCGGCCGCGGCCTGTGATACTAACTCTCGCGAGGTACGACCCACAAAATCAGCTACTAAAAGCCACCAGAGTAAGGCGCGGACTCACTACAGGCATGCTTAACATTCCCGGAAATTCACAGCGCATGTTCGTAGGTACAATGAACATATTTCGAAAGAAAATAGGATCATCTTTAACAAGGCAAGGACGCTGCGTAAGGAGCTTGGATTTAAGTACGTTTGGACCTCTTATCGTAAAACATTCATGAGACGCACGGAAACAAGCTCGGTCCACGGAACTCGTACTTGACAAACTGGAATGCGAAGCTGCTCCCTGATCATGATTTAAATCAGTATAACCACGAAGCTGCTGTAGCACGGGACTCCTAATCTGATCTAAAGGAGTTGGCACTGAAAGGTGCTCCTAACAATGATTTTTTAGTTAAACCAAATTTTATTTCTCTTAAATTATCAAAAGCTTGCTTAGTTATAAAAGTCGTTTGTATTTATCAGAAACTTTGATTTGTTATTTGCTCCCACTGTGGGTTCGATTGCATGTCACTGTCAAATATTTTTACTATGAGTTTCGTATTTTTATATTACTTTTTAATTTTTAATTATGCCATAAAAAGAATTACAAGCAAAGTCGCTAATAAAACTGAGACGGAGTTTGTACTTTGACCCGAACGACTCTTTGTGTTCGTTTCCGGTAATAATATAGGTAATTATTTTGTACTCTTGCTCTCATAAAAAACCATCCCATTTAACATATTATTATAATACCAGACAATAAAAATAAAATTATTTATTCAAAATCACAACTTAATGAAGAATATCTCATACATTGTGGCAACGATAGAGCACAAAAAAGCCTTTAAAAGTCTCAAAAATAATTTAATTTAATCATGTGTGTGCTATTCATATTGGTTGAAGATACCCTTTTTAGGGTTCCGTACCCAAAGGGTGCCAACGGGACCCTATTACTGAGACTCCGCTGTCTGTCTGTCTGTCTGTCTGTCTGTCTGTCTGTCTGTCTGTCTGTCTGTCTGTCTGTCTGTCTGTCTGTCTGTCCGTCCGTCCGTCTGTCACAGGGCTCTATCTCTTAAGCCGTAAAAGTTAGACACTTGAAATTTTCACAGATTATGTATTACTGTGGCCGCTATAACAACAAATACTAAAAATAAAATAAAGTTACAAATTAAAGGGGGTCGTCATACAAGAAACGTGTTTTTTTTAGCGTTTTTTGGTTGCTAGGCGTTATTAGCCGTCGCTAAGGCGAGCTATGTCGTTTGAATATAAATTTACCTTTAGGTTTGCAATTTTAATGATGTTTTATAAAAGTTTCGATAATATAATTAGTGACTGCCTGATTTGTTAGTTTTTGTGCAAAATAAATGAAGCAATTTATGAATCACAAACCTCAACGAAGCCAACTTTGATAAAGCGCTAGTCAAATCCACACTGTACTATCACTATGTTTACTTATTGTTTTTTACACTAAAAAAAATCATACTACCTAAGTATTTAACACTATTTACAAGCTTATAATACAGTTAAAAATTTATTCACACTAAGTCGAACTTCTTATTATTTAATTACACAACATACGAAGTCCGCAGAATTTCCCGCGAATAAACCGAATGACAGCCAATTTTTTTTAAAAGCCCTGGGTGGCAATTGCTTCCGAAGCAAACAGCCAGAACCAAAGAGGATGAGAAATCAAATTATTTTTTATTCGAAATACTTGTACAAGTGCTTAAGTACATTTTGGATTTTTTTTAGAAGCTTTTCGTTAGCTTGCCCTGTTTGTTTATTTATTTTTTATCGTTTGTTAGGGTCAAATCTTGGAAGCTAAATTTCATCCACTTCCAGTGGTCCGATTGACTTGAAATTTGGCATACTTATGTAAATTTAGTAACACTACAATAATCTGGTAGTGACATTTTGGTGGTCCTGCCATGATCGCCTCTGCAGAAGGGAACTCCTCAATAGTGAATAGTACCGACTTGAAATTTGGTACAGATATAACAATGCAAGTACCTACAGTCAACAAAAAGTACACGCAGCAAGAAAAGCTTGTATTAAAAATGAAATTTTTAACAAAAACTTATTGTGATGACATGTTTGCTCGGGTGGAATCTTTCAACTCAAATTTGAAGTGGATATCTTGGAGCTGAAATTTTACACGCATGTATAAATCCGATGACAATGCAATATTATTGTGACATAGAATTGATCTGATGATGAAGTTAGATGTAAAGGAACTCTGTAATAAAACGACTCGATTTTGGTCTCATTTCATTCGTCTTGACAACTACCGACTTAGGTAACCAGGGACAAAAAGCACCACCAGCAAATAAGCTTGTATTACATTTTTTTAGAAAAAAAATATTACTGAACTATTTGTTTTTAAAACATTGTACGGAGGTGCGGAACCCTTCATGCGCGAGTCGCTCGTACTCGCACTTGACCGATTTTTTAGATTTTTGCTCATATCTCGAATATTTGTAGGAATAGCATTATGATTATTTCGAAAATAAAAATTACATAAAGTTTTCTACAAATTTGGTAATATACATTTTTGCTCTACGATCAATACTTTAGGAGATATAGTGTATTTAACCTCCTGTGGCCCATCATATAACAAAATATGACATTGAAAATGTTTCATAGATAAAGTTGAATTTATTTTTTTGTAAATTTGCATGATACAGATAAAATTACACTTTATTCCTTTTTCAAAAGATATAAGTTCCATTGCTAACAAGATTCTACTAGTATTATCACTTTGAACCCCAGGAGGTTAAATTAACAAGCAGATAAAAAATACACAATTATAGAAATTACTAACGAAGTCTAACTAACTAACTAAATTGGCTCAGCGACCCAAAGAGGGTCTTGGCCTCCAAAACGAGAGCATGCCATCTGTCCCGATCGTGCGCAGCCTCTAGCCTACTAAACGAAGTACGAAGTAGGTCTTAAATTTTATTTCAGAAATAAAGAGCAAATTATTTCATCTTTATTATGTTACTCATCGTTTTTTACATCTACATTACCATCTTCCCACTCTATGACATCTACAGATACACCGTTTGTGGCTCATGTAAAACAGCCGAAACATACTAGACTGCATTTAATATCGGCGTTTCGAATTCGACATCCATATTTTCCAGTGCGACTACTTTTGCAGCGAGAAAAAAATCAAGTCATTACGATGTCAGAAGCAAGAGGATTAGCTGGGTAATGGCTCAAGGGTTCCATCAGCTTCTAGCTTCCAGCACCATATTTACACACAGTCACAGTCACAGTACAATCATGGTGGTTAAACTGGTTATTAAAATAAAATTGATAGTTTACGTGTAGACCGGGTTATATACTCAAACCATTGACTTATATTCTATGGACACGAACGTTCATGTCAACAATATGTTCAAATACCGGACTGTCACTAGACGTCATCGCTGTATAGATTATACACCGCAGAAGTGACACAGCTATTTTACCTACAAAACGTAATTATAATGCTCGGATGCAAAATAGATATTTTCGAAAAAAAAATTGATATTATTTAGACCAAAAAGAAAGAACATAAAATAAATATTCAAAATGTCAAACTGTGTATAAATAAAGCAATTAAACGAATTTTCATTCATATTCAGTCACAATTTTTTACCTACAACCCATTCTGAATAGGAACGGAACGTCTGCACGTTTTTAGTCTATGATTGTAAGATGGCGTGACGTCTTATTTAAAAAAATGTTTTTATTGTGGTATTACAATATTATTAGTTGCGTAATCACTTGAACGAGATGTAATTTTACTTACTTGAGTAGTGATTTGTTACTTACGTGCAGGTTCACGCCTACATTCGGAGTCTCAATCAAAAACTAGTCTGTCCGCCGCTCATGAATGTCAAAGTCATACTAAAGTCCTTTGCACAGTGCAAGGTGCAAAGCAGTGGAACACAATGAGTGTTCGGATCGCGATATCTAGTAAGTATATATCGATGACTCAAACAATCATGTTATATATAAGTATTATACAAACCAAAATAATTATCTTTATTTATGATCCTGTAGTATCACTTTGTTACGAAAAGTAATTATTTTATTATTATGAACAAAACATTTAATTACCAATGCCTTAATAGTTTTTTTTTTTTTTGCGAAATAAGTGTGAAAGTTCAATATAAAATCTTATTATAACTGTCAGTAACACTCTACAGTGAATCTACGCCATCAATTATTGTTATGTTTAAAACTGGAAAACCTCACTGTTTATATATAATATAAAATAACGCCTACGAGTCTTATGATAACCCGGTCTCATATACGAGTATATACTCTCAAATACATTTTTATTATTGTGGTCAGCTTCAATCCTCTTTCCAGAATCGGAAATGAATATTTAAGCGAATACCTCAATAAAATCTTAAAATACAACTTTTGGTCAAGTGCTAATTAAATAACTAAAAACCTCACACGACACCCCGAAAATATTTTTGTATTTTATTTTAAGTTATTTGTTTGCGTTTATTTTCGAATACCTTCTTTATTTCTTAAAATAATTGTATCAGTAGTTCTACTTCATTTCTAACTTTACAGTTGTAATTTGTAATACCAGATTTAGAAGAAAGTCAAACTGACAGCCTGTACAAGGGTGTGTTGCTTGTATGGTACTTATATAATTAGCGGACTGTAGACACTTAAAACACCGGTTCTTTAGATATAAAAGCAAGTTTATTGCAAAGGCACACAATTATAGTTACAGACGCTTGGAAGAGAGCTTACAGAGTAGAAAGGAAGTGGAAAGGTGGGGCGGACACATCGCCCATAGACAATAAAAAAGTTTATAAAAAACTTAAAAATACTCTATGTTTGGCAGTGTTGCCAACATATTCGGGGCGCGGCCCATATTTCTATAATAGAATTAAAAATAATTAAGATATAATAAACAAGAAAGTATCATGTGTTAAGGTCAATGACCTAACTCAGTCAAGGTCGATGACCTGATACCAGATAGGTATTTAAACTACTACAAGTGTGACAGATTGACAAATAACAAACGTCAAAAGGTAGTTAAAAGTCACCATTATAGTGGGTGAACAAAGTTACACAAAATAAACAAGACTTAAACAATAAAATTACATACATTGAAGTATCACTTAGATTAAGTTTAACTATTTAAATAGTTGAACTATTTAGAGCTAAGAGTCATTATCATTTAGAGGCAAGAGGCTTAATTTACTTATAGCACGGGTGTGCATATTACCGTTAGGAGTTTTAACTTGAACTGCTCTAACTAGTCCATCATGACCTGGGTATACTTTTATCACTCTGGCCATTGGCCAAGACATAGGAGGAGTGTTGTCTTCTCTTAAAATTACAAGACTACCTACTACAATATTATTATTAACAGTTCGCCATTTGGGCCTGTTTTGAAGCACATTTAAATATTGTTTGTACCATATTTTCCAGAACGATTGTTTTAAATGAATACATTGTTGCCAAAATTTTAGTCTATTTTGAGGTTGAATAGATACATCGTTTTCTGGATACATAGTTAATGCATTTCCAATTAAAAAGTGACCTGGGGTCAAGTAACTGAAGTCATTGATGTCGGTTGTCGACATAGGGATAAGAGGTCTCGAATTTAGTACAGCTTCTATTTCTACCAGTACAGTATTGATCTGCTCGTAAGTTAACGTGTTATTTTGCAATACTCTTTTTAAATGGTACTTAGTATTTTTTACGGCTGCCTCCCAAGCCCCTCCATGATTTGGTGAGTAACATGGTATGAAATGGAAATTTATGCCTTTGTGTGCAGTAAAATTATTCACCAAACTTTGGTGGGACTTTGAAGAGTGCAGCTTATATAATTCGAACAGCTGACTCCTTGCCGATTTAAAGGTGCTGGCATTGTCAGAATAAATGTCGCTTGGCAACCCTCTTCTTGATATTAATCTCTTAAGGCAAGCGAGGTAAGTGTCGGTCGTGAGATCGGATGCTAATTCCAGATGGATTGCCTTAGTGGCTAGACAGATAAAAACGCAAATGTAACCTTTTCCGACGACAGATCGCCTCACGCGCGAAAGCTTTACATTTATGGGGCCACAGAAGTCGACACCGACCCTGACGAATGCACGCGTTGTTGCAGTCACCCTTTCCGCCGGCAAGGAACCCATGAGCTGTTTTGATGCCTCTGCTTTCTGTCTGAAACACAATATGCACTTTTGAGTAACCTTTTTTACTTCATTGAGTCCATTTACAATCCAGTATTTCTGGCCTAAATTGGCGAGTACAAGGCTAGGGCCTCTGTGCAAAAGCTTTAAGTGTTCGCTTGTAATGATAAGTTTAGTTATTATGGAGCCCTTGGGAAGAATGACTGGATGTTTTTGCGAATACGGAATATTCGAATGATGCAGTCTTCCACCTACTCGTAACATACCAGTACCATCAAGAAATGGATGGAGTTGAAGCAAGCTACCTTTGACCGGTACACCTCTACGTAGAGAATTTATTTCTTCTTTAAAAAAATTGCTTTGCTCATTCTTAATGATTAGCATTAAAGCATTGTTCAATTCGCTGCTAGACAAATAAGGATTTTCATTTTTTTTATTTGTAGATTTTATATTATTGGTAAATCTTAAAACATATGCAAGTACCCTAATCATTTTTTGGATACTAGAATACTTCCTTAATTTCTCGAAAACTGTAGTCTGAGCGCTCGTCGCTGAAGACGTATGGTTGCTGGAGAATGCTGATGCAGGTTTCACCTCAGGTAAGTCGCGCGGGAGCTCTAGATTGTAGTCAAAATTATACTTACTATCATGCAAAAACACAGGGCCCTTAAACCATAGCTCACACGAACCAAGTACCGCCGGACTTACTCCTCTGCTGATATAATCAGCTGGGTTGTCCTTGGTATTGACATAAAGCCAATGGCAATCGGCAGTAAGCTCTTTAATTACCTTTACCCTGTTTGCGACGTAAGCCTGTAGTCTTGTTAATTCGGTGCGCATCCAAGCAAGCACGATTTGCGAATCAGAGAAGAGATAGACCCGTCGAATGGTAAGTTTTAGTTTAAGCGTGTTAGAAACCCGTGCAATTAGCTTAGACAGAAGTAGTGTCGCGTTTAGTTCCAAGCGCGGCACAGTCAAGCCTTTGTCCTGAAGAGGATTTATCCTCGATTTAGAGCAGAGCAAATGCATAGTGGTGGTACCTGTACAATCTGTGACTCTTAGATACGCGCAGCATCCGTAGGCGGTGGAGCTCGAGGCGTCTGCGAATCCAATGAGCTCGACTATGTCTGAATCAGATACATGGATATTTCTATTTATATAAATTGGTGGCATTACCGCTAGACTGGACGCAAACTCCAACCATTCCTTCTTAATGTCGTCAGGGGGTACAGCATTCCAATCTATGCCGGCAGACCATATTTTCTGCATAATGGCCTTAGCATGCACGATGATGGGGCTAACAAAACCCATAGGGTCATAAAATTTAGTTATATAACTTAAAATGTCTCTTTTTGTGACTCTACTTGGATCATAAGAATCTGGGCAAGACATTCTGAACTGATCCTCTTTCATAACAATGTGGAGACCTAGTGCGTTCAAACTGCAACTTTCTTCTTTTAATTCTATTTCGTCGAAATGCTGTTCAGTTAAAGGGGTGTCCACCAAAACGTCACTACTATTGGATGACCACTTGTGAGTATGAAAACCACCTAAGCTCAAGAGCTCGCGCAGTTGAGACTTTGCCTCAAGGACTTTATCTAATTTATTGTCAGAAAATAAAATGTCATCAACATAAGTACAATTCCTAATTATGAACGATGCCAAGGGCAGGTTGCGTTCATGCTTGCTTGCGAGTTCCTCTAAGCAGCGAGTCGCTAAATAACTCGAACTTTTCAGGCCATAAGTGACCGTGTCCAGCCTAATGCATTTCACATTTTCTCTCCATAGAATATTTTGTAGTGAAGTATGTTCTTCACGCAAACGCACATTTCTGAACATACGTTTTATGTCTGAGGTGAATGTAAAATCACCTAAACGAAATAACATAATAATGTCAAACAAATCTCTCTGTACTACAGGGCCATTTAACAAGAGATCATTTAGTGAAACCCTTTTGTTTGTTTTCATAGAACCATCAAATACAGCTCGCAGTTTTGTTGTTTTACTGTCTGCTTTAATTACTGCATGATGGGGTAGGAAATATACTGCGTCTTTATTTAAATCGTATAATTCGATATCGACATAATGACCGTGTTTCAAAGTTAAGTATTCCTGAATGAATTTTTGATATTCTGTAAAAAGAACTGGATTTTGATGCAATTTTTTCTCTAGATTCAGGAATCTTTTCAATGCAAAATGGAATGAGTCTCCTAATGTGTCATTGATCTCATTCAGTGGTAATTTAAGCGGTAGTGCGACCTCAAAGTGGCCATCCTTTAACTGAACAGTGTTTTTAAAAATGTTCTCGCACAGCTCTTCCTCTGTGGATTTTTCATTAAAAGTTTGAGGGACACTTTCAGTACTCCAGAAGCGAGTTAAGGATTCTGAGAGTTCGGAGTCACAAGAAGTACACTTTAATGCTACCTTATTACATACTTTAGACTGCGATATATGCTGCGGCATACTGCCCCCGACGACGTATCCAAATTGTGTGTTGATCACGCTGGGCTGAGGTGCGGCGCTAAGCTGCCGCTGGCTGGATGCAGAAGGCCCCGCCGTCGCGGTCGGCTGGGTCTCGCTGGGAGGCTGTAGCAGCGGCTCCGACGGTAGCAGCGTCTGAAAAACCACGTCAGCTCCCATTAATATCTGAATTTCACTGGGGATATTAAATTCGTCGTCTGCTAATGTTATGTTGGGGGGGCAGTATTATGTCTGACACTTTAAATCTGTTTTGCGGCAAATTGCAAGTAATTTGATCGACCACATGACATGTAGTCGTGGTTTTGAATGATTTCACTCGTGAATGTATTTCTAATGGTAGACAGTATTTGACATTACTCTTAGAATTTGTGATACCTATTACATTAGTATCGGTTTGAGTGGGTGTCAACCCTAGCAGCTGTACAGCCTTGGCTGATATGAATGACAGCTGAGATCCGCTGTCCAACAGTGCCTTTAGGTGCAGCTCTCTTCCGCCACGGCCTATGACCTTTACTTTTGCTGTTGGAAGAAGGACATCGTTATTATTAATATTATTGTTGCCTGCTGCGAGTGCAGCAGGGGATGCAGCGGCCAAAGTAGAAGTGGTTGGAGCTACAGTGGCCGGTTTTGGTTCGGCTGGGATAACAACAGCTGGGTGTGTTGCAGCTGGAGGCATCTTGTTGCAATGCAGCAAAGTGTTGTGTGCTTGCTTGCACTCTGCGCATCGAAAATGGTACCTACATTTCCCAGAATGTGTGCCCAAACAAGTAGTGCACAATTTTTTTGCTGTTACAAATTTGAGCCTCTCTTGCACGGCTAATAATTTAAATGATTTACATGAGAATAATTTGTGATCACACTTACAGTATTCGCATTGTGCTTGTGGTCGCTCTCCTGCTACATGACCCACCATCTTCCCTGGAGCGGACTGGCGATGCTGAACTGGCACACCCTGGTGTGGCTGGTAGCGGTCCTGGTCAGCATTCTCCAGCGCCAGCGCCCTCTTCTCCAAGTAATTCAGAAACTCCTGCACGGATGGGTCCTTGCTGCTGTCACGCTCGAGCTGGTACGCTCTAGCAGTGAATGTGTCTAGTTTTCGGGACAGAATGCAAAGTCCCAGTGAATAACTTTTGTATCTAGATTAGCCAAAGCAGCTAATTGTTGTCTAATAATTGAAATAAATTCTCTCAGTGTACTAGAAGTGGCCCGACTAATTGGTTTCATGTCTAAAATATTATGAATATGATCATTGACAATTTTATATTTGTTGTTATAGCGCTCTTCAAGTAATTTATGAGCTTTTTCGTAATTATTTGCTTCTAATGGCAAGTTTTTTATAAGATCTAATGGTTCACTCTTTAAGTATGTGCGGAGATAGTAAAGCTTTTGAACTGAGTCTAGGGACTTATTGTTATGTATCAAGGAGTTGAACAGGTTTATGAAGGGAATATATTCTGTTGACTTACCACAAAACACGGGAACGTCTATAGGTGGTAAACGAGTGGGCGCGTGTGTGGGGTGAGGCGGAGCGGCAGTTGAAGTTTCGGTAGATTCGCGAATACTAATTTCGCTGTTCAGCGTGGACAGCGCTTCAAAATATTTGTCTTCGTATTCTTCCGGCTTTTCTTGGTCGTCAGGATCAAAACACAAGATCGATTTGTTGATTTTTTCGTAATCGTCAAACGCCGTCGTTGCACGCGATCTTAGCGTATGCAATGTTGCGACGGGCGCAGACTTAATCATCTCATGGTCTAAGACTTTCGTATGAAGACGAGTGATAGCGGCTTTGATGTAACCCCGCGCTGCCACGAGATCCTTCAAGCCCGTGTGGGCCGTGCCTTGCTCCAGCCCCATCGCACACTCACGTTCACTTTCAAGCACACGAAAATACAAGGAACTTAATTAACTGCTTATTTAAATTTAAAATGTTTTAAGTTTTAACACTGCGCAAGCGACGTGGCGCACGCACGATGACACGATTGAATGAAAACAAAATGGCGTCCTGTCTTCCCCGACTCGCATGCGCTCGATATGGGCCGGCCGACGGTTGCTTCGTGTCGCTCGGCGACGGCGGGAAGCGGGAAAGAAAGTTCGTTCGGTACAGGCGTTGGTCACGTGATGCGTCTCGGCGATTTCTTCGAATTTCTTGCTTGAATGTAATTGTATGTATGTGTAGGTACGTACGGTACAGATGTAATGTTGCTGAAACCGTATTTTCTTCTATTGTTTTTCGAATTTCTAGTTACAGATAGATGATGTATGTTGCTGTAACAATGAGCTTCTCTTCTTGTAAAACTGCTGTTCTGTTTCGTTTTCTTGTGCGTGCCTTCGTTGATTTTGCGTCGGCTCGATGCGCGTTGTTGACTGCTGCACGACCCGACGAACTTGCGGTTTCCAAAGTTATAATTCTCGGTTCGATTGACCATGTACAAGGGTGTGTTGCTTGTATGGTACTTATATAATTAGCGGACTGTAGACACTTAAAACACCGGTTCTTTAGATATAAAAGCAAGTTTATTGCAAAGGCACACAATTATAGTTACAGACGCTTGGAAGAGAGCTTACAGAGTAGAAAGGAAGTGGAAAGGTGGGGCGGACACATCGCCCATAGACAATAAAAAAGTTTATAAAAAACTTAAAAATACTCTATGTTTGGCAGTGTTGCCAACACAGCCAAACGGCCAGTATTAAATTATCTAAGGGGTATGAAACATTCGTAAAACCTTTTTAATTGGCGTATGCATTCGTAATATTTAGACTGGGCACAAACACAACCTGATTTAAAACATCGTGTAATCGATTCTACTCTGGATTCTGAGTAAACTACTTTCTGGTTTTCAGTTATTTAATTTTTTTTTTTTTTTTTTTTTTTTTAAGTCTAAGTATAAACTAAACTTTTAATGTCTTTATTAAATAACACACAATACAAAATAATTAATAAATGAACTAAATACTAACACTAACTAACTTAAATAACATTTTTATATTATTAAAAAAGACCGCCTCGAATCGTTCCTGATGCAAAGGTGCCCAACACGCTTGCCGCGTTGCCGCGTTGAACGGCGATAGATAGCCTTTGCATCAAGATGTTATTTAATTAATAATAATATTTAGTATAACATTAATAACAGTACTGCGTCAATATTTAATGAATAGAAATATTGTTTTAGGAATATTTTTTTTATGTTTTTAATTTCAAAACGTGTATTATTTTTGTTGCAACCTTATCCTTTTTCAGATTGTTTTTTGTTTCCATATTAGTTATCTACAAAATTAAAATATAAAGTAATAAATAAAAAAAAAAAAACACTAAAAACGAAACATAATTCTGAACTGTAGGATACGAACTCGGGTTCATTTACGAATTTTTCTTAGCAGCCGATCAACTGAGCTTTCGGCACATACAAATATGAGGACAAAATATCATCAATCATATTCATACCGTGCATTAAGCGCGCCATCTAGTTCATTTGTGGTGAACAACTAACAAAATCGCCGCCTCTCGTGTGCAAGCGATTATAGAACGTAAGATATCCATCGACTTCTGCAGGAGATTGTACAACTAGAATATTAATGTTGCTCGGGACTCCTCGATTTTATTCGTTGTCCTGAAGATTTATATTGGAAAGAAAAAAAAACGATCTTCTGTTTCAAGTTTCGAACGATATAAGCAAACAAGTTTAATTGTACATTTTTAAAATGATTTATTTATTTCGATATTCTAATCTTACAGTATAATTATCAACATTTCGCATCATCATATTAAAAGAAACAGGCAAGGGTTCTTTTATCTGCTGAGGGTCGAGACCCGCGGGCGGCAACAGTCGGTATCGTCGCAGCATCGTGGCCAACGCCGTTTTTATAGACATCATTGCGTAGGTACCACCTAAAGAGCAGAAATCATTAGTTTAATTGGGGAATCAAAAAAATAATATTATGTTAGTGCATATTTTAATTATTTTAACAATTTAATTTTAATACTAGTTTGCGATTTATATGGTATCTGAATATTGTGACATCCGATGATTATTATTGTGTTAAGTATAATTTGTAATCCTTCCGAAGAATGTTTTGTTTAACTAATTTAATTAATAATTTCTTTTTTTTATTTTCTCTATTGATTATGGCATGGTAACTTCCCCTTGCCCTACGTAGAGTAGCACCTAACCTCTCTGTTTGCGTGCCGAGAGTTGGCAAAACGTGTACGAATTCTTAATATGCTAAGAACCACACTGTATAACCTATCACATTTGATGAAAATAAAAACTTTGGTTTTGAATTTGTTAAAGTGCTAGAAATTAGGAAGCTATTTTGCGTCCTATTCCAACTTACCAAGACAATTTCTTATCGAGTAGCTAAAAGGAATGAACTGAACTGGATGTCGCAAGGGGCCCTCGAGGAAGCGTTCTGGTCGGAACTGCTCCGCGTCGTCGCCCCAGTACTTGGGGTTGCGATGCATCCCATGGAGGAGAAAAAGAAGGGCCACCCCTTTAGGGACTGTCAAACCATTTGCTGTAAACAAGTCGGAACAACTTAGTTCCGTTAAGACAACAGAAATAATAAAATTGTACTTTAGTTTGTTTAATATTGTCAACTTTAAGTCTCACTTATTCTACAGTGCAAGATGCTTACGAAGTTTGCAGTCACTGTGGGTTTCTCTGACGTACCTAAATTGGAACTGGGGGATACAACCTCAATGTCTCCTTTACGACTGCTTCCAGATAAACAAGTTTTGGCAAATCTGCTGCTGTGACGGGGCGGTTAGTATTTTTAAATACTTCCTCCAATCTGTACCAGAATAATTGCGCTTGAGTTGTAATTTTAAACTAATGAATTTTATCACCTATCCAAATTGTTTTATCAATTCAGCTTCTCTTGACCTTGGCGTAAAGTCAAGTGTTCAACTTAAAATAAATCGTTATGGTTGAAAAAGGGTGTGAAAATGTGAGCAAAGAAAAAAAATCACTGCTGTGAAAATATAGACTTAAACCAACATTTACAGAATAAATACATTTACAAAAAAGGATTATCGCTTTAACACGAAAAGCACAGAATAAAGAGCAAAATTTGATTGCTTAATAACAACATCTCTTGTCCGGGTGAGCGGTTAGTTGCAATGGAAGTGCTGAAAGTTTCTCTAAAAGTATTAATATTTTGCCAAATTTAGAAAGTTTAGAAAAGGGGGTACGTATTTATATTAAGAAATTTAATTGAATAATTCAAATACAACAAAATTAAACGATAATAAATTAATTGCTACACATTGCAGTGCCATCTTTTGGAGAACTGAGTAAACATTAAGTAATTAAGTAAACTAAAAAAAGAGGTTACATAGTTACGTAATGATAAAATACACATACACACATACACATATTTACACATATAAATATTTACATTTGCATAATTATTTAATATAATACAAAATAATAGAAAATTACTCCCCGCTTATTATTGATCGCTGAAAAAAGTAGGTATCATCGGAAAATCTGAGGTTTTATTTAATAAAAGTATAGGTAAATTAAATAAAACTATCGATTTGTCGATAGTACCGATAAAAAGCTGTGCTCTCTCCCTACAGTCTATAAATAGCCGCAGGTAAAATTGCGGGCCTTACTCAAAACGTAAACATAAACAACTTAGGTACTCTCGATGTGCTTTTTCTTGCACTTTCGGATACCTGGATAACATTACAGCAGTGAAACTAGCGCCGACTGCTGAAGTATCGCTCCCAGCAGATATAATGACTATAATCTCTTCCCGGAGCTCTACATCTGAATAGCCATTTGATTGGCCAGAAGACTCTATTAGCATGTCGAGAAATGTTTGTGTTTTTAAGGGTTCTGTAAAAGAAATTAAGAAATTTAAATGATGATATATTTCTCTCTAAGTAAAATGTAAATTTCTTTTGAGAATAATAAAGTATTTTTGTAACAATGATGATATTTACCTTTGTTGAGAAACTTGCCTTTTTTGTTCAAAATGTCTGGCAAGTAGAAGGTACCTACCTTAGACGGTTTACGACTTAATTTAAGAACTGGTTTTTTTTATTCGACTGGATGGTAAGGGATCACCACCGCCCATAAATATTGCGTTGCCAACCTAGAGACCTAAGATGGGATACCTCAAGTGCCAGTACTTTCACCGGCTATCTTACTCTCCAACAACAACAAGATACACAACATTGCAAGCACTGCTGCTTCACGGCAGGATTAGCGAGCAAGATGGTGGTAGCAATCCGGGTAATGTAAGAGAATGGGTACCTTAAGCGTAAACTAATCTTATTGATAACAAATAACTGCCATCATCACCACTTTAACCGTCAGTGTTACCACCTTTGTCTCGTATTTCAGTAATAACATTAATTGAATGTTTTTTTTTTTTCATTCTTTCCTATCAAACAATAGTAGTCTACTTACTTCAGAACTCTCATTCTTTGAGATAGTTTTGTTTTGATTCTCACCATTATTAGATTTGAGCGCTGCCAGTTCTTTCCGTTTCAGCCTAATGAGCTGTAAAGTAATTTATTTGTTAAAAATCGCGGCGTAAAAGTCAAGAAAATAGTTTAAGTACCTATTACAACCAGCATTATTTATTTTGAATGATCTAAAAGTCTATGAATAGTCTAAGCACATAGATAAATATAATACTTAAAGCAATGAGAGTTAGACTACACTCACATTATCAACAAAGTCGTATCCCACTTTTTTAACCGACTTCAAAAAAAGGAGGAGGTTATCAATTCGGTTGTATGTTTTTTTTTTTTTTTTTTTTTTTTTTATGTTTGTTACGTCAGAACTCCGTCGTTTGTGAACCGATTTCAAATTATTTTTTTTTGCGATCGTCTAGGAATGCTTTCAATTAGGTCCCATAAGCACCAAATCAGGATCTGATGATTGGATCCTAAGGAAATCGAGGGAACTCTTCAAATGTTGTAGGGACACCTGTGGTAATTTGGATATATTTTGCAGTAACTCGTGCATTTGCTCTTGAAAATCATAATTTGGTGAAGTGGAACTGATGATGAAGACCACATTTGACCAACAGAGCTACTACTCAATAACAAGTACTTCACGGGTTGAATTTCAATTACTTTAACACAGTTGATAAGCAATTTATGTTCGTCGTAATGCATATGGTGAAATGGAATGGGTGGTGAAGCACCAGGACTCCTCAATAATGAACATCTCTGCATCAGAAAAAGCAATCTTTCGTAAAAGGTGTCAAGCAGTTGACATTAAGCTATTGTATTTTAGATTATTAACACTAAAAAGCGTGAAAAAAAAATTTTATAACAAAAAATTGAACCGACTACAAAAAAACATGAAAATAATTTTCTACCAGTCTGAAGAGGGAACTATGGCCCAAGCCCTCTCATTCTGAGTGGAGGCCTGTGCCCAGCAGTGGGACGTATATAGGCTGGGACGAAACTGAAGTCGGTGCCTCAGTACGAGATAGCAGGAGTGATTGAAGTCTAATATATAAAGTATGGGTATGTATATGGGTATGTATAAGGTATGTAGGTGAAGAAGACGACTATAGGTCCACTCCTGCTGGCTCGTGCTGAGGCACCGACTTCAGTTTCGTCCCAGCCTATATACGTCCTACTGCTGGGCACAGGCCTCCACTCAGAATGAGAGGGCTTGGGCCATAGTTCCCTCTTCAGACTGGTAGAAAATTATTTTCATGTTTTTTTGTAGTCGGTTCAATTTTTTGTTATAATTTTTTTTTGTAATGTTCTGTTTCTTTGCCCTCCGGCATCAGTCCATAAATAAAGTCCCAGTACAACCAGGGGCTAACCAATCGCCTCCCTAAAAGTCTTGTCGCATCTTCAAATACTTGCAAGAATGGGTGATGTCGGTTTATTTGGGAGTTTAATTCAACACCTAAACTGTTTTCTGAAAAATACATGCTAAACAATTTTAATGAGTTTGTAATCCATACTTCCATACTTTAATATCATAAATGCGAAATTGTGTGTGTTTGTGTGTATGTTTGTCCGGCTTGATTTTTGGTAGGTACTTAAATATTTTATCGGCCAGAGAGTGACAAAGGCTACTTTTAATCCTGGAAAAAATGCACAATCCCCAAGGGAACAGCGCGCGATAGGTACTCGAATTCTACGCGGGCGAAGCCGCGGACAAAAGCTAGTAAAAATATGGGAGCGCCAAAGTTCGCATACTCTTTTCTAGTCATACCGTATTTTTTGTCCGAATCATCGTTTGTCTGAATTTTTTTCGCACTGAAACCTTATATTTTTCTAAAAATTTTAAATGGTCATCCATTAGAAAACTATAGGTTAGGTTAGATTTATTTTATAATAATTCTAAACAATCATTGGATTCAGAAAAAAAACAGTTATGACAAACGATCATTCTGACAAAAATTACATTCGGACTTTCGATAAGTACCTATGCGAGCCGATATGGACCCACAGAAGTCATGCATGCAAAGAGTTTCATCTTTATTCTAAACTTCATAAGGCCTTAGAATCGAATAGATAAGTATAATATAGATAAAGAATTTAGATAAATAAATAAAAGTCTTACTGCAAATTCCATCAAACGTATTGAAATAATTCCACATAGAAACTTCGCTTTAACCAACTTCCTGCTCCAGTAGTTTCGGCATAACTGTTGCTTGTCTTGCAAATTCACTCACAAATCCTTGGAGATTTTTTAAACTGAAGATTGGCGCGAGAACTTTGCGCCGGGGTCGCCAAATATTTACTAAAAAGACATTCACAAAACGCAAATATAAAATAATGTTATATGTCCTATGGCTGAGATGATGATGATGATGATATCCTATGTCGCTTGGAGATAGTGTAGCTTCCCGAGGGTGAAAGATTTTTTTTTAATCGGTCTAATAGTTTCGGAGCCTATTCAATGAAAACAAATAATCAAATCTTTGCTCTTTTTATAATATTACTATATTATGTCGGCGGCCGATCGTAAAATCCGCTAGATCACGAAATTCCTAGGCATATCGTGATATGGCGACATTTCATGAATTGGCTACGGGATATCCGTCATATCGTTCAAAACTCACCGTTTAACAATTTGCCTAGTGAGCTTTAGGCAGATCATGAAAGTCCTAGGCATAATCACGCTGCATTGTGGTCATTAATTTATACCAACCACTCCTCGCTTCGCTAGTCGTACCTAATTTTTCTTTTTTTTCAGCATATCTCGATGTGCCCGGTGTAGAGCTAGGAATATCGATGAATGCGTTGCTCTAATGAAATCGATCGGCCGTATTGTTTCTCAGGCACATTTTGATATGCCTGGCCAACTTTTAGGCATATCATAAAATGGCGCCATTTCACGATATGCCTAGGAATTTCGTGATCTGGCGTATTTTACGATTGACTGCCGACATATATAATCAAATTTTGACAAATGTTATGTGAAATTATGATGTACTAGCTTTTGCCCGCGACTTCGTCTGCGTAGATTTCGATGTTTAGAAAGTACTCCATAGTACAGTGGAACCTTTAGTCGAACCATTTGAATTCTGGGTACTGCCTTTTCGCAACTTTTCATTTCGTAACTCTAAAACTGTAAATATTTCAGGACTTATTTCAGGGCCATCGTGTAGATTAGTTTTATAAAACCGGCCAAGAGCGTGTCGGACACGCCCAAAATAGGGTTCTGTAGCCATTACGAAAAAATTAAGTAATATTTTCTAAGGATTTCGTATTTTGTAGGGAATCTTCCAAGTTTAGGTATATTTTTTACCTTACGTTGCTATTTACTCATAAACTACTAATATTTTTCAAGCAAACTTAGCCGTTATAGTTTTTCTTGGAAGTATGATATACTGAATACCATCGTGAATTTTTTCAATTTTTTCCACCCACCGGTTTAGATTTTAGAGGGGGGGACGCTCGATTTTAATGAAAATTTGCACTTTAAAGTTGAATATTTCACGAACAAATTACTGAATCGAAAAATCGTTTTAGCAAACCCCTAATGGTTTCAAAATTACTATCCAACGATACCCCACAATATAGGGTTGGATGAGAAAAAAAAATCACCACCACTTTACGTCTATGGGAGGTACCCTAAAAAAAAATGTTTTTGAATTTTTAATTGTACTATTTTGTCGGCATAGTTTACCTATATATCTGTGCAAAATTACAGCTTTCTAGCTTTGATAGTCCTTGAGCAAAGCCGACAGACAGACAGACAGACATGGCGAAACTATATAAGGGTTCCGTTTTTGCCATTTTGGCTCCGGAACCCTAAAAATCATGAAATATTTACAGTTTCAGAAATATTAAACAGTTGGGAAATAAAAAGTGGCGAAATGAATCAGATTGCCAAACATTTTTCCCCGAAACATTACAATACAACAAAGTTGTGTAGTTTCTGGTGTACAATAATAGTATATTTTTTATCGAGAGACTAAAATAAGCCGAATAGCGAGGGTGTCTATTTATCCGAGGGTTTATAATTGACTTTTTGTCTCGCGGTGAAAACTCTATTTTTCACTTCGATTGCGAGAAAAAATAGTATAGTACAAAAAAGTTTAAAAAAAATCTTTCGACATTTCGGCTGCAAAAGATTAGGTATCAATTATGTATTTTGCTCTTTGCTCGATATCATAATTTTCACTATCACTTGATGACATTGTGAGAATAATCAATTTAATTTAATCGTTTACGATTTACGCTCTACAACAATTTCAAAGTTTTCACGAGAAGTATTTTTTTCCAACCAGACACAGATACAACAAAATAGCATCGGCGAAATGGTCCATAAACAAACGAAAAAATAGAATGGCGCCACCTTCTATGCGGAAAAAGCATAGAACTAAGACCACGTAGACTAAGAACGTAACATTTGCGTCATGAAAATGGTCCACACACAATCTTATTTTTTGTAACTGGCTGTTTGGGTTTATCTAAGTCACACGAAGTAAATTAAAAAAATTAATTACTTTTACTCCCTAGGGACTAAAGTACTCACTTTACTCCCACCTTTTAAGGCTATATTGACCTACTTTTAAAGCATGAGAAGTGAAAAGAGTATTTGTATTTTATTGTATTGTAAAACTTTGAGTCCTGATGCATAGTTAAATTTTATCAAAGTGTCATAATAAATTCCCTTGTAAAGCAATGCGATGTCACTATTACTTTTTCTACGAAAAGGCTTCGCAGTGGGTTACGATCAGTGAGCTTCTACATACTTTACGATAGTAACATATAATATCATTGGTTACGATACAGTTGGTTCGAGAGTACCTAATCAGATTTTCTCACAAACTTCAGTGTCCCACATTTTCCGATTCCATGGGATTTTCGAAAAATTCTTTCAAACTGCTGATAAATATCAACTGAAAAACCTGTTCACTAAGTTTCTCATCTATGGGCATTTCTTTCTATCTACTATTCACATTCACATCTCGAGACTCTGTTTTACAGCTCAGAATCATGGACCGAGTCTACCTCCCAAAATTTGTTGAAATCGGAGAGATACAGGGTACAGCGATAGATTGAAATGCCTATAGGTATGTATCATACTCAAAGAATAAAATTTTACATACAGAAAGGCAAAGTAACGCGTATAAAAGGCGAGCCCCAAATCGTTTGACATTTACTCCGCAAATGATTTTTTTTCTAAGTACCCACCCTCCATAGCCATTATTAAGTAAAATAAAACTACAATCACCTTACAACGTTGCTTCTCAATGAGAATACTTAGACACTGGCGAATTCGTCCCATTAGGACAGAAAAGCCATATTTTAAAAGAGAAGTGCTTAAAATATACAAATAAATGAATGCGATATAATTACGATTAGGTATAATTCATGACAGAGTGAATTCATAATTTTGTATTATATCGTAATAAAATGATAGCAAGTAATTTGCAATTATATTATGTGTGTCGGTATTACATTACGTAACTATGTAAACCCATTTATTCTTCATTACTTAATGTTTACTCAGTTCTCCAAAAGATGGCACTGCAATGTGTGGCAATTAATTTACTATCGTTTAATTTTGTTCATTATCATTTAAAATATTCAATTAAATTTGTTGATATCCGTACCCCTCTTCTAAATTTCTTAATTTGGCAAAATCCTTACTGAGCGACTTAATCATGCCACAACGTTATTAATTTCAGCGCCATCTGTTAGTATAGCGGGGTACTCGATAGTCAGCCCGTATTTGAAAACTTGAAGGTGCAAACTCAATCGAGTGTAGTGGCTACCTCCTCTTTTAAGGGTTGAATTTTTATAGTCTAAGGGTTGAATTTTGATAGCCTATAATTTGGCCGGGGATTTTCTCGACAGATTAGTAAAGTTTGCACCAAAATCCGTTCAGCCGTTCTCACGTGATGCCCGCACAAAAAAACGACAAACAGATAAACAGATAAACAGATAAACAGACAAACAGACAAAAATTCTAAAAACTATTGCAACGTGTTCTGTTATCGATTCTAAGTATCCCCAGCTAACTTTTTTTCAAATATCTTCTATGTACAGACTTTCGACCCTCTTCAGCTTTATTATATGTATAGATGTATATTCAGAGTTAAGAAAATGAACTCTAAAGACAATGCAATTGATGGCTTTTTATTATAACTGTAATAGAATATTGTCGATACTATATTACAGTTTGTTTGCTTGTTTGTTTAAACTCTTTATTGTACAAAACGGAAATAGGTACAAAAATAACACACAAAAGAAAGTGCTAAGTACAAAGGCGGACTTATCCCTGAAGGGATCTCCGCCAGTCAACCTTTGAGTGGTAGAGAAAAGCAATCGAAAAAAGATAAGGATCGACAAATAGAGCAATACATACAGTTCTAATAAGCAATACTAAAGAAATGAATTAGGTACCTAGTAGGTTTAATTTCAATAAATAATTGTAAAATATACAAACGTAATTCGATACAAATTGATCTTGTAAATAAATGTTAACCTCTTCGCAGCCACGTCATAAAAACAGTCAAGCAAGAAATTGTACGTAAACAACCTGTCAAACTAACAGCCGAGGATGCTGGGGACATAAACACCATAAACGACCAACTAGTCTGTTCTATTAACGAAACGCTAGACGAGATAAGACCTAAATCCAAACTAGCACAGGGGCCGAAGTCAAGGGAGCTGGCCGCACTGCTGGAGGAGCGCAAGAAAATCCTGGCTACCTCAAGCCAGACTGGCATCTCGATGGTCAACAAGCAAATAAGACACCTCCTTCGAAAACATCTTAGGCAGAAAAAACACAAGCTTATATTAGAGACTATAGAGAAGCATAAGCGGCCAAAAGTATTCAGGAAACAGCTCAAAAGAGGCAGCCAGCAGATTCACAAGCTGACGACGGAAGAAGGTTCCATAACAACTGATCGAACGAAAATTTTGGAACTAGTTGAAGACTATTATGCAGAGTTATACAGTTGCAAAAATCCGGACAAGACCACCGACCGCAGGGACCCTCGTGCTCCATTAAGGAAACATCTTACCATGGATCTTCCAGAAATCAGTTTATATGAAATAAAACGTGCCCTTAAATTCATGAAAGCTGGGAAGTCACCAGGTGAAGATAAAGTAACTTACGAAAGCCTGCAGTATGGAGGGAGAGCAGTATTGAAGCAGTTGCAAATTCTGTTCAACAAGGTGTTGTTTGAGGGTATATCACCTGAGAAATGGAGAAATGCTATAGTGATTTTGCTGCATAAAAAAGGCGATGTCACCAAGCTCTCTAACTATCGGCCTATTTCCTTGCTAAGCCATGTCTACAAGCTCTTCACCAAAGTCATCACACTACGTTTAACTAGCCGGCTCGATGCAGACCAACCAGTGGAACAGGCAGGCTTTAGAGGCGGATTCTCTACAATCGACCACATACACACTGTTCGCCAGGTGGTGGAGAAGTGCAACGAATATAACCAGCCCCTCGCCGTAGCCTTCATAGACTACGAAAAGGCATTCGACACGGTAGAACATTGGGCAGTTATACACTCTTTACAAAGATGCCAAGTGGACAGCAGGTATATAGAAGCCATCAAAGCGGTCTATTGTTCGGCTACTCTACAGGTAAAGTTGCACGAGCTGACAAACCCAGTTCCGGTGAGGAGGGGTGTGAGGCAGGGTGACACCATTTCCCCTAAATTGTTTACGTCTTGCCTAGAGAACATATTTAGGCTTCTCGATTGGTCAAGTAGAGGCATTAACATCAACGGCAAACAATTGACACACCTACGATTTGCGGATGACATCATACTTTTCGCAGAGAGCCTGGAAGACCTCGAA
Organism: Choristoneura rosaceana; assembly: GCA_037349165.1. Lineage (NCBI taxonomy): Eukaryota > Metazoa > Arthropoda > Insecta > Lepidoptera > Tortricidae > Choristoneura > Choristoneura rosaceana. The sequence goes on from JAZBNJ010000019.1 coordinate 12,316,403, forward strand.
GCCATGGTAGCGGAACTGTATGACGTGTCTGTAATGGTGGGTCTTAAAATGAACATGGCAAAGACAAAGATTATGTGCAAGAACGCCGAAGCCACCCACATTACAGTTCATGGACAGGTACTGGAGAGGGTGGAGGAGTATGTCTATCTCGGTCAAACCATGAGCCTAGAAAGGAGCGGACAGGACCTGGAAATTCAGCGTCGAATTCGCTTAGGCTGGGCGGCATTCGGTAAATTGTCCGACGTGCTCAGAGGGGACATACCTCTTAATCTCAAGCGCAGATGCTTCGAACAGTGTGTGCTCCCGGTGCTGGTATATGGAGCCGAAACTTGGACGCTTACGCAGAAGGTAATACATAAGCTGCAAGTCACGCAAAGGGCGATGGAGAGGGCGATGTTGGGCATATCTCTCCGAGACAGATTCCGAAATACGGAGATTAGGAGACGAACAAGGCTCACCGATATAGCCAAGATAATCACCCAAAGGAAGTGGAAGTGGGCTGGACACATATGCCGCAGGAGTGATGGAAGATGGGGGAAGGCCGTGATGGAGTGGAGACCTAGAACCGGGCGGAGAAACGTTGGTAGACAAGAGATGAGGTGGACCGACGACCTGGTCAGAGTGGCGGGAAGGTGCTGGATGAGGAGAGCACTGGACCGAGATGAGTGGCGAGCAATGCAGGATGCCTACACTCAGCATTGGGTGGCTATGGGCTGAAGAAGAAGAGAGAGAAGAGAACCTGTCAAACATAAGGAATCCAAAAGCTCATGTCGATAAAATAATATAAAATATCAAAGAAAGATTGATGATAAGTATACGTATGCATCTAAGTCGGTTTTGCGTTCTAAGCATGAGGAGGTAACAGACGGACAAACAGACAGAAAGATGCTTTGTCATTTATAATATTAGTGTAGATTTTAAAAGTAAAACCCTTAATTTATAGGCCTAGTACCAGTAGTGGTAGTGGCTACCCTAGTAGGTACAACACTAACGACCTACATTTTGACATTTTAGATAGACTTGATTTTTAGTCATTGGCGTAAGGGATTTTGTGCAAACATTAGAAATGGCTAGTTTTATCAAAACGATTCAGTTACCATAATTATTGTCCTTATTTTTTAGTAGGGGCAAGAGGAAAACTTATTTTTGTCTTTTCTTCTTTTATCTGGGTCCCGCACATAGATATGCGTGCCTCGTACAATTTACAATTTAAGATTTTGATATAAAATAAAAAAGTAAAAAACTAGTTTTGTTTCAATTTTATCGGTTAAATGTAATGCCGTGTAGTTTTTGAGAAAATTACAGTTTAAATCATAATATTTTATCAAAATCAGATAAATCCATATGACTATGGATATATCCATACTACTATTTTTTTTTTAATGTAGGTAAGTCCAGACTCCCCCCCCCCGCGGTCCTCTCCTGTGCGTAGAAGGCTCTAAACTATACCTGGGCCAATCAACTTTTTTTACCCACACTAATCTGGCCGCGACATTTTTCAAACAAATGCAGATTTTCTTAAGTATACATGTTTTAGGAATCCGGAGCCAAAATGGCAAAAACGGAACCCTCATAGTTTCGCCATGTCTGTCTGTCTGTCTGTCTGTCCGTCCGCGGCTTTGCTCAGGGACTATCAATGCTAGAAAGCTGAAATTTTGCACGAATATATTGGAAAACTATGCCGACAAAATAGTACAATTAAAAATTCATAAACAATTTTTTTAGGGTACGTCCCATAGACGTAAAGTGGCGGTGATTTTTCTTTTCATCCAACCCTATAGTTTGGGGTATCGTTGGATAGCTATTTTAAAACCATTAGGGGTTTGCTAAAATGATTTTTCGATTCAGTAATTTATCTGCGAAATATTCAACTTTAAAGTGCACATTTTCATTAAAATCGAGCGTCCCTCCCCCCCACTAAAATCTAAACCGGTGGGTGGAAAAATTTGAAAAAATTCAGGATGATAGTCAGTACATCAAACTTCCAAGGAAAATTATAACGGCTAAGTTTGCTTGAGAATTATTAGTAGTTTAGGAGTAAATAGCAGCGTAAGGTATAAATTATAATAATAATAATAATAAATATCATGGGATACTTGACACCAATAGTACCTAGACTTGGAAGATTCCGTATAAAATACGAAATCCTTAGAAAAATATTACTTAATTTTTTCGTAATGGCTACGGAACCCTATTTTGGGCGTGTCCGACATGCTCTTGGCCGGTTTTTTTCTGTAATTTAATAGATGGTGTACATGAATACATGCCATTCTACGTAAGTTCAGCCTATTAAATCGTGAAATATCTTGTTAGAAGTACGATTTTTTGGTAACACCAGAGACAATTTTGGTAACGCGGGAGACCTCGGTATCGTGGTCAACTATCAGAGGGGGCACAACATTAGTGGACTGCAAATCAAGCCATTGGTGGCTGTATTTTAAACCCAACTATAATGTTTGGTTTATTACTTACCAACTTCTAAAGCGGTTATGGATACCGGATTTATATATTTTGCAGATCGAAGATGTAACTATGCATATTACAAGAGATATAAGATGTAGTTAACTTGTAAAACCTCACCAAACTCTTGACTTAATATAAAGTCGTGGCGTGTGGGGTACGAAAGGTTCTGACTTCATTATCAAGTCGATGGCTTCGAAAAGATAAAAAAAAGGAAGTGTTAAAAGTAGACTTATTTACAAAACCGCAAAACAAGCAATTATCAAGAATCAATTGTTAATTTTACCATTGCTTTATTTACAAGTATCAAACGCGTTATTTTGAAGGTAATCCTTCAAAATATCCTGAAAATAACAACTATACATACAGTCGCCCAAGTCTTGTCCCTGCGAAAGAGTGCTTTCATAAGGCTGGCTGCATTTTCGCACAGGATTGTAATTTCGTTTACTATAGTTTAAGTTTATTTTGTTTTTGTATCCAACTTTTTTTAATTCACCCTACTAACCTGTAGCAAATATGCTTCCGTTACCGGAAAGAGAGCGCAAAACTTTCATTGTACTTTCATCTTTGTCTGGGCAATGCTTAAGAATCACTTCAGCTACGTTAGGGTCGCAAACGCCTGTTGAAAATCAAGATAGTCATTCAATTGTGAGAATCATGTCCCACAGAATATATTATTGTTTTGATCGAAAACGTGAGCTTTAGGAGGAAATACTCAGTGGTTTAAGTCAGGTAACTGCCGTTAAAATTGATATTTGCATATACATCCAGAATTGACAGCCTCGTAGAAAATATTTTCTTTTTTTTGTCATAATTCCCTGCAGTAAAGTTACAATAAGCTTTTGCCCGCAACTTCATTTGCATAGGTAGGTAGTTAGTTTTCAACTGTAGTAAGGTATTTGATACCTAATGATATCGATAAGAAACAACTCTAACAAAAAAAAGCGGCGAAAGCTTGTCAGACAGTCACTTGGAAACAGAAATATAGTATTTTCTTAATATTTATAATTTATTTTTAAGGTTTATAATATTTCTGATCTGACATGAAAGATAACCTGACTAAAGTTAAAATCTTGAAATACAGACGACTTTTGCAAAACCTAAAATTTTACTGAGGGGCTCACTGGTAATCACCAGTGGTGATGGTAACCTTGTTCGACTAGAACTCGGCCAACTCTTTCTTTATTTACAAGTTTGATGATTAAATTACTTACAAATATATAACCTATTTGCCATCCACATACTTGTGAGACCATCTTGTTCAATTGCCATCTTTCCAAGAGTTTTTAACCCATCCATTCGTTCTGAAAAAAAGACCTTTATTATTCCTTACGATTACTATTTTCTTATGTTAATGGTACTTTTTAGGGTTCCGTAGCCAAAATGGTAAAAACGGAGCCCTTATAGTTTCGCCATGTCTGTCTGTCTGTCCGTCCGCTTAGAGACTATCAATGCTAGAAAGCTGTAATTTTGCACGAATATACATGTAAACTATGCCGACAAAATGGTATAAAAATACAAAAAAATTTTTTTTTTGATTGCCTTCCATAGACAGAAAATGGGGGTGATAGGGGTGGGGTAATGGGGGTGGGAATAAGTCTTTTAAAACGATTAGGGAGTTGCTACAACAATTTTTCGATTCAGTGATCTGTTTGCAAAATATTCAAATACTTTAAAGTGAACATTTTTATTAAAATCGAGCGTCCGCCCCCTCTAAAATCTAAACCGGTGGGTGGAAAAAATTGAAAAATTCAGGATTGTAGTAAGTATATCAAACTTACAAGAAAAAATGTAACGGTTAAGTTTTCTTGAGAATTATTAGTAGTTTAAGAATAAATAGCAGCCTAAGGTATCAAATTTACCTAAACTTGGAATATTCCACACAAAATACGAAATAAATAAATAAATATCATGGAACACTCTTGACACCAATTGAACTAATCCCAAACTAAGTAAAGCTTGTACTATGCAAGGATGGATACTAGGCAACGGATAAACATACTTATATAAAAAATAATCCGTAGAAAATATTACTTAATTCTATCGTAATGGCTACGGAACCCTACTTCGGGCGTGTCCGACACGCTCTTGGCCGGTTATGTTAAATATATGTAGGTAAATACATTTAGTATTATGTAAGTTAAGACGTTTAAACTAATGTATACAATAATCATTAGGTTTATGTTAAAAAATTAGGTTGCCTATATTTATTTATAAACTCGAGTGCATAAAACTCCAACTAAGCAGATCACTGGAAGTGAGTAAGATTCAACTTGCAAGAATCGAAGAGAACTTATCTAGCAATACATACAAATATAGCAAGTCAAATTAGAGCTTGTAACAGCTACCCATGTAACAGCTATGCACGGGTGGACCTCAAAATGATCATAGACAATACGAAGGTCATGTCCGTGTGGTGCATACAGTTCTTGAACTTGTTGACATTTTAAAATAGGACTAACCGTCCAATTAGGTAAGTACGTCCAACTTTGTGAAGGAGGTCATCGTTAAATTCAACTCGGATTTGGGAAACCCTGCAACGTCTTATCGTCCAAAAACCATCAGTGCCTTTTAAGACGAAAGTTTTCAACCTGTGTGTGTATGTGTGTATGTGTTGCCAGTGATGAGATGGATCCGAGACGTAGTGCTTTACTATAAACATCGACTTTATAACCAGACTGTTTAGGCTTGAGTTGCTTAGCGAGTTATGGCGGAAGCTTTACCTCGGGGTTTCTCTACGGGATCGAATCAGAATGAGGAAATGCATAGAAGAACGCGAGTCACTGATATAGCCGCCAAAATGCTAGCATGTGGCTATGTGTTTGCCAGTTTCGAGAATAGAATCAAAACATACCTGCATTAGTTTTTCCAAATATATACGCATGCCCAACAACAGGGTACGATTTGAAGCCCAGTTGTGGTAATTGGCTATATATTTCGTGTATTCTGCGCCTTTCCCATTTATAGTACATTAACCAGATGCACAGTGCAATGAATAGTAATAGCCAGAACATATTAGTCACTAATCACTTAGTAACTTCAATATTACACGTGTGGTTCGTGTGACTAACCAGAAATAAATAAGTTGAACACACCAACATAGAGTTATTTTTTTGTTCTAAAATACAGTGATGACGTACAGTTCAAAAGGTGAACATTATACATAATGTATGTCACCACTCACAAAATCTAAATGCGAAAGTCGGAACCATGAATTTCACAATACCGTTATCTACATAAAATTCCGAATGTTTTAAAACTCCTAATATGACTTTTCCTATTCTTCATAAATCCGATTTAAAATTACGATTTTCAAAATACCGAACTTTAAAACACCGGACAATAAGAAGTCCGCCTCAATAATAATAAAAATATGAATCATGATTACCTACTAATATACTGAATTTCAAAATTCCGAATATCAGTACACCAAACAATAATAAATCCCGACTTAATAACGTGAGCTATGTAAGTTAGATTGGCCTAAAACAGTAGTAACAGTGATTAAAATTTCAAATCATTTATTCAGTAAATAGGCCGCAATGGGCACTTTTACACGTCATTTTTTAGGGTTCCGTACCCAAAGGGGTGTCTGTCTGTCTGTCTGACATTTAGGATCTGAACTTGACAAAAACCCCTCAAATATCTCAAAAACGGCTGAACTAATTTTCATGAAGTATATCTAAGAACCATCGCTAGAAAACCTGATTTTTAATAAAAAAATGCATATAATCGGTTCAACCGTTTAACAACTACGGTGCCATAGGCAGGCACACAGACACACATAGCGGTCAAACTTACAACACCTTTGTTTTTGCATTAGCGAAAAATTATCATTAAAAACATTAAGAGCCGCTTGCCCCATATGTGTTAAATATTATCTTAAACATTTAACCATGACATTTTTCACAACGCAAATGGTGCAAACGTATTATTTCAGTCTTAATTAAGAGGAAAGTCAAAATAATACACATTAAGTTATTACTTTTTATTTAGTCGCCACACACGTAAAATTTCTTCTGAGACGGTTGCCGAGTTGTTCTTCGGAATCTTGTAAATTATCAATGTAAAATCGCTAGAATTTTTCTCGGTCTAGAACTAATTTTTTTACTTCTGAAAACAAAATCAAAATCTGATGTCAAAGAATTACCTCAGATAGGTAAAATGGGATTCAAAGAGAAAATACAAAACATATCTAACTTACCTACACAAACAAACATGCACGAGAACTAATGATCCTCCTATTTATGTAACAAATCAGTGATTAAATAATGTGAATACATTTTTTATACATTTTAGTCAATATAATAACCGGCTAAATGCATAAAAATCGGCCAAGTGCGATCACGTTTGCTATATGTGAACCCCCCTTATATTAATTTTATTCTGTTTTTAGTATTTGTTGTTATAAAAAATAAATCATGCGTGAAAATTTCAACCGTCTTGCTATCACGGTTCACGAGATACGGCCTGGTGACAGACTGACAGATAGTGAAGTCTTAAAAATAGGGTCCCGTTTTTTATTCCTTCGGTACGGAACCCTAAAAAGTATTTGAACGATAATAAACCCGGATTACCTACTAGTCTTGATTGTTTTCTACATTTCTATAAGTAAAATAACCTATTCTATGTTTATTTTGAGTTAATCAAATAAAACAAATATCCTTTTCACATGTGCACATGTAAACCGTAACCGAATTTCAAATAGGTATACCTACTTACCTCGAACGCAGTCCTCGAAACACGAAACGACACACGCACTATCCCTTCTCATACGGCGTTCGAGACCCCACACTGGCCAACCTGTCCCATGATATTTATTTATTATTATTTATTATTTAGTTATCACGCAGAGTGTGTTTTAATCTTATTTAAATTGAAAATCGGAAGTCACTAAGTGAGAAGTCACTATGACAGATTAAAAATGCCGTGAAAATTCCGGGCTCTGATTATGAAAGTCATGAAAACCATAAGAATCTCATAACGCCCGTATACCTTTTTTCCATTGCTAGGGGTGCTAAACCATAAATAATAATTTGGGGAAATATCTGGGCTATATAAACACCTCAAATCATATTCAAGCGATAAACTTGGAACACGCGTTCTTACTTAAACGCTCCATTTACTGTTATGAACGGTTTCTTCCAGCAACATTCGTATTTATAGTGTAATACTCTCTTTAAAATATACAAAAATCGTGCCGTTATCAAACATGGTTGCAGTGTATTATGGTTTTAAATCCATTGCAATAAGAATTTTACTTATGTTATTTTATATAAGGATAAAAGCATGTGAAGTTTGTAAGAGCCGCATGTGAAGTCATAGCTAAATATTATTCCCGGGGCGGGCTTGGATTTGGCAAGAAAACAACTAAATGTATAGAAAAACAATTTACTTTACACCCGACTACGGCAAAGCCAAAAGGAAAGGGAGTTTAGCAGTTTATGTGCATTTACATTATGTACCACAGAGTCGAAACTACAAGTATAATTTGCATAATATTAATATCTGTTAATTGTCAGAAACTACCTGTACGTTACATTGGGCAGATATAATTAGTAATATGTGCATTAAAACCTCCTGCACATATCAAAAACATACTGGCTGAATGAACTTTCCGCTTTCTCCCGCACGGCGGCGCCACCAGTCAGTTGCGCAAAATTGACAGCTCGAAATGAATGCCGGCCGGCGCGCGCTCTTTTAAATTATTCATAAAAAACTCTGAAAGTGCTGTGATTGTGTCTTAAATGTGTCCCTGGGACTGAGGAATAGAGCCAGAACAAACTGTAAGTGAAACCTATATCTTGCCCAATTCGGTTTTGCTAATTATTTTCAATATTCAAATGTCGTAGTTCAAACATTTTGGTCCTTCGAACCGGATCCTCAGTTTGCAAACTAAATACACATTCATACACATAAAACACACATTTCACGCAGTTTTAAGGTAACAGGCTTATTTCTAATCTAAGTTATTTACCTAGAATAATACGTATAAAATAAACGTTTTCAATTTTCGTTCTTTGCAACGCGTCGCGCGCGTCTTTTGTTTTTTAATTCGAAATGGACGAAAAAGAATTCGATGTCGAACAACTTATTAACAAAAAAGAACTGCTTTTTATACGATGTCAAACGTTATTTGAACTATCCAAATCAACTCCACCAGAGCGTTTAACCGAATTTAATTTGCGACTCAAAGAACTTCATTCGACTCGGGAATGTTTCGAACAGTGCATATTCGAGTTAAATTCTTATAATAAGAAACAAAACCCGAAATTTAAACCAAATTATCAGGAAATTCAAACCTTTGACGACATGTATTTCCGTATTCTGAGTGTAGCGGAGGCTAATAGCGACACTTGGCAATCGTGTGACGGCAGCGGTAGCGGACCTTCGTCGCGCTCCGCGGGCCGCGGGCCGGGCGCTACCGGGCCAGACTCGCGGTCGGCTAAGCCGCGGCTGCCTAAACTAGAATTGTTCCATTTCGATAGCAAATTAGAAAACTGGCAAACATTCTATGACACGTTTACGAGTTTAATTCATAATAACAATGATATTACGAACATTGAGAAGTTTTATTACTTGCTCTCCGCAGTCAGCGGTCCGGCATTGACTGTGGTCAAAGGGATGCCAGTGACGGCCGATAATTATCCAATAGTATGGGCTTTGCTAGTCAAAAAATTTGAGAACACGCGTGCCTTAGCTACAAGCTATTTAGATCGGCTGTTTCAATTTAAGCCTTTGTCAACAGAGTCGGCTACTGGTCTAAATACATTTTTACAAACGTATCAAGAGTGTGTCAAAGCATTGAAACTTTTGAAAATCAGTAACCTATCGAGTTTCATACTGTTTTATATGGGATTGCAAAATTTAGACCCCGTCACTAGGCGCGAATTCGAACAATCAGTAGATCAAACCGATATACCTACTTACGAACAGCTGATTAATTTCGTAGAGAAACAGGCGCGTGTTTTGGAAATGTCGGAGGTTAAAATTAGTACATCAAAAATTCAGTTTACGCCTAAGAGTGTCCCTAACACCTCTGCAAAGCCGAATTGTGTTCGAAAAAATAATAATAATGCTGCTAATTACAGTAGTGCACCAAAGCAGTTCCAAAAGCCGTGCTTGTCAGCTGTGAGTAAGAATAATAGCGAACAATTAAATAGATGTCTATTTTGCGACAAGCCGCATTCAACGTATCGATGTTTCGAGTTTTTTGATTTAACACCGGTGCAGCGTCTTGACAAAGTGAAACAGCTTCAATTATGCGAAAATTGCTTTCGTCAGCATTCGTTGTCCGAGTGTACGTCAAAAGTGCGTTGTGTGCTGTGTAAACAACCGCATCATCACAGTATTCACTTAGATACAGTTCCAACTGTTCAAAATTCGTCAATGAATCAAAACGATTCAAGTAGTCAAAACATTTCAAGTGGTCAAAACATTTCAAGTATTCAAAACGTTTCAAATGGTCAAAATCAAAGTCAAAGGTCAATGCCAAACGTCGGCTTGACTTGTTCGTCAAATTCAACCGTGCTGTTAGGCACTGCCATGGTGCACGTCGCAGATCGATGGGGAACTTACCACGCCGTACGTGTAGTCATTGACAGCGGTGCCATGTCCGGTTATATGACAAAAGAGTGTGCCCAGCGCCTGGGTTTGTCTCGACGCAAGTGTCAGTTTGAACCCATGGGTCTGGGAGGTGCGCCAGTGCAAGATTTCGGTCTGGTTACATGTTCAATTAAACCACGAAACTCATCTGGTCCGGTGCTTAGCACTGATACTGTTGTCGTAAGTAATATAACTAGCAACTTACCTACAGTAACCTTGTCAAACAAAGTTATCAATAATTTCAAAAATCTCGAGTTAGCTGACCCGAACTACTTTTCGGCGGCTCCAGTTGACTTGTTGATCGCAGGTGACTTATTTCCCTACATTTATGACGGTCAAAATATACTACCACGTGACCCGGGTTTGCCCGTCGCGATGCATTCCATATTCGGATATGTCATTACTGGTCAGACAGTACTGAGTGACGATTGTGAGTCAAATACAGCCTCGCTCAACTTGTTCTCTGCTAATAAAACTAGTAGTATCGATAAAATCATGAACTCTTTCTGGGAGACTGAAAACGTGCCGTATGACGTCACTAAAAAACCAGAAGATTTGTATGTCGAACAATTGTTCCAAAACGAACACAGTCGCGATACTACGGGACGTTATACAGTGAAGTACCCGTTCAAACCCAGTTTTGATCTCGGCGATTCGACTCCACAAGCGTTACGTCGTTTCAACAATTTAGAAACAAAGCTGAATCGTCTTCCGGAACTTAAGGAAGAATATAATAAATTCATGTCCGAATATGAAAGCCTTGGTCACATGACTTGCGTAGGTGATTTTGGTACTATGGATTCTAAGTACATAATTCCTCACTTTTGTATTCTCCGACCGTCAAGTACCACGACAAAACTCCGAGTAGTTTTTGACGCCTCATGCAAAACGACAAATAATAATTCTTTAAATTCAGTCGTTTACGCCGGTCCTAAGCTTCAAGCAGATATTAATGAGATTTTAATAAATTTTCGTATACATGAAATTTGCTTGTCAAGTGACATTTGTAAAATGTTTCGAATGACCTTGATCGAAAAATCTCAACGCAATTACCAACACATCTTGTGGAGGTTTCAACCTGATCAACCTTTAAAGGTGTATGAGTTAAACACGATCACATACGGCGTTGCTAGCAGTCCGTACCTAGCGATCCGAGTCCTGCATCAACTGGCTGACGACGACTGCGAGAAGTATCCTTTAGCGAGCAAGGTTCTAAAAAAGGGTTTCTTCGTCGATGACCTTCTGTGGTCAGTGAGCAGCTATGATGAAGCAGCTAGGCTACAGGATGAACTGTTAGAGTTGCTGAGTGGAGGAGGATTTCTGCTTCGTAAGTGGGCCAGCAACTGTCCCCAGGTACTGGCTCGGGTTCCAGCTGATCACCGCGAAACGCCCATTGCATTCGAGGATGACAAGGACCTATCCATAAAAGTTTTAGGTCTGCAGTGGCGACCCGCCGAAGATGTGTTTTCCTTCGTATTCCATCCACTTCCAGCTTCACAGGCGATCACCAAGCGTAGTGTTTTGTCACAGATTGGTCGTCAGTATGATCCCTTAGGTTTCGTGGCTCCTTGCATATTCTACGCGAAATGCTTCATGCAGAAACTCTGGCTCCAACAGCTGGGTTGGGATGAGCGGCTGCCTCCGGAACTGGAAAAGGAGTGGCTCACCTACATGTCAGAGCTCCCGCTGTTGTCGAATTTTAGCCACGAGCGCCAGGTTACTGTCAAACAGCACAGCTACTACCAGATACTAGGATTCTGCGATGCTTCAGTTCAAGGAATAGCTGCGGTCATCTATTTGCGTAGTTTTAACAATCAAGGTAATTCGAAGGTCAGTCTAGTCATTGCAAAATCCAAGGTTGCACCCTTGAAGACAGTGACCATTCCACGTCTCGAGCTAATGGCTGCGCATTTGTTAGTCAAGTTAGTCAAATATACGAAGTCAATATTGTCTGAACGAATTCCTGTTCATGAAATACTCTTGTTTACCGATTCCTCTGTGGTGCTGAGTTGGTTGAATACACCCAGTTATAATCTCAAAACCTTTGTGGCTTCGCGTGTTTCCAAAATTTTGGAGACCGTGCAAAGCGATTGTTGGTTTCACGTGAGCGGCGCGTCCAACCCCGCTGACGTGTGCTCGCGCGGAGCGCTACCTTCCGTGCTGTTATCGACAGCGGAGTGGCTCGGAGGACCGAGCTGGCTAGACGCACCAAGAGAGAATTGGCCAGTAAAATCAATTGATCAATTTAAATCGGCAAATGTGCCAGAACTCAAAATTCCATGCGCGACTTTGGCTCAAACTAGCGTGCAAAACACAACACGTGACTCAAATCTTGTTTATGATTTAACTGAAAAATATTCGAGTTTTAGCAAACTTCAAAAGGTCTTAGCTCGTTGTTTTCAGTTTATCAACAATTGTAGATCGACGAAGTCTAATAGGAACACGGGTCCTTCGTCTCTATCAGATTTAAAGAACGCACACGATGTGCTCATCAAATCAGTTCAGCGAGAGCATTTTGCAGCTGATCTCGAAGCAATTTCAAACGGTTACAGCTGTAGTTCATCACTCAAAAGGTTAGCACCTTATGTCGACCCCCTCGGTTTTCTCAGGGTGGGGGGTAGGTTGTCTCTCGCCGAACTACCGTATCAAAAGAAGTATCCATTATTGCTTCCCAAAAAGTGCAACTTTACAAATATTCTTATCGACTATTTTCATAAAATTTATTTACATATCGGTCCGCGTACATTGCACAGTGTAATCAGTCAGAAATACTGGATTATTTCCGGAAAATGCGTTGTAAGATCTCGTTTTAGGAAATGTATTAGGTGTTTTAAAGTCAATCCTTCACACATACAGCCTATCATGGGCAACTTACCGAAATTCCGCATTGAAGGTATCCATGCTTTTCACACTGTCGGTGTTGACATAGGCGGTCCCTTCTATACGAAAGAGAGTAACAGACGTAATGCGAAAATATCAAAGTCCTATCTTTTAATTTTCGTCTGCTTTTCAACTCGCGCGGTGCACACTGAGGTTCTCAGTGCACTTTCAACTGAATGTTTTTTCGCAGCTTTCGATCGTTTCACTGCTAGACGTGGTTTATGTCAAACCGTTGTATCCGACAACGGAAAAAACTTCGTGTCCGCTGGTAGGCAACTCGCGGAAATCACTAACTTTTTTAACCAAAGTACTGAAGATGTTTTAACCGGTTTCAATAATCGTAGTGTTAAATGGACTTACAATCCGCCTACTGGAAGCCATTTCGGTGGGATGTATGAAAGTGCCATAAAAGGGGCCAAGCTCCTTCTAAAGCGCGTCGTGGGTACGCGATCGCTGTCGTTCGAAGAGTTAAGCACTCTCTTTGCTCGTGTCGAAGCAGTGCTGAACTCTCGCCCCTTAACAAGTGCGTCGAGCGACCCGTCCGAGTTCGAGGCGCTCACGCCCGGCCATTTCTTAGTCGGTCGTTCTCTATTAGCCGTTCCAGAGTATGATCTCTTAGACGAACCAACTTACGGACTAACTCGCTGGCAGCTAGTACAACAAAGTTCCCAACAATTTTGGAAATTGTGGCGAAATGATTATCTGCACACGCTGCAGCAGCGACAAAAATGGCATAGGAATAGTCGTAATATTCAAGTTGGCGAACTCGTTCTTATTCATGCTGACGCTCCTCCGCTTCAATGGCCTCTCGGTCGCGTGACGGAACTTTATCCAGGAGCTGATGGAGTTGTACGGGTGGTAAAAGTAAAAACCCAGAATGGCGAATACACGCGACCCGTTGTAAAGCTTAGTCCACTTCCCATGGAATTGGATTCAGCATAATTTTTATTTTTCTTTGTTTCTTTGCATGAATTTGACGCAAGAAGGTGTCAAATTTATGACAATTTTAGGTTCGAAATAAGTCATTTATTTTACTCAATTTACAGCTACACGTGTTTAGTTCACTAAGTCAACAAATACTTACACTATACAGTCCACTTACCTTATTCAATACCATCCCTGGTTTGGTTTGTAAACTGGGGAATCTGGGGTAGATTCCCGGTGGGGGGTTTATGTACGTTACATTGGGCAGATATAATTAGTAATATGTGCATTAAAACCTCCTGCACATATCAAAAACATACTGGCTGAATGAACTTTCCGCTTTCTCCCGCACGGCGGCGCCACCAGTCAGTTGCGCAAAATTGACAGCTCGAAATGAATGCCGGCCGGCGCGCGCTCTTTTAAATTATTCATAAAAAACTCTGAAAGTGCTGTGATTGTGTCTTAAATGTGTCCCTGGGACTGAGGAATAGAGCCAGAACAAACTGTAAGTGAAACCTATATCTTGCCCAATTCGGTTTTGCTAATTATTTTCAATATTCAAATGTCGTAGTTCAAACACTACCTATATAAATAAATTCCAAAAAATAAACAACTAAAACGATTTTTAATTTTAGATACTTACCTAATTACCTGGTTTAAGCCGAAGATTCACGGTGGAAACAAGCCGCTTCCAACCGAAGCAACTGGTTTATGGGGGAGGCCTATATAAGTGACCAACAGTGGGCGTCCTATGGCTGATTATGATGACGATGAATTTTGTTTGAAATCACAATTTGATTGGCTTTGGCTACATTTTATGACAGGAATATTATAGTTCACCATAATATTAATCGAAGAAGCATGTCTTATTTTCATCAGGGCAATAGGTGATCCTAATAAGTCTGTTTTTTTGTGTTACTTCATCACGTTTACACTACTGAACCGATTTAGATTGAAATTCGGTATATAGATAGTTTGAGTCCCGGGGAAGGACAAAGGATGGTTTTTATCCCGTAAAATTGCATAGTTCCCGTGGGATAGCGGTAACCGTATTCTACGCGGACGTAGTTGCGGGTAACGGCTATAATATTTATGATCAACAGATATCTTGGCTTAACGAGAAAAGCTGTGAGACCGGTACTTTGTAGCTCCGTTTTTTTTTTACCTTTTGGTACCTCCATACCATATGTGGACATGTTACTTAACTGACATTTTATTTTTATTTTTTATCATTTATGCGTGAGATGATATTATTATGTTAAAGTTTTTTATTATAGGAAATTTAAATTTGTACGCCTATCTTTAGGTAAAAAGTGGAGATTCTGAATAGTTTTAAGATCATTTATGTACACCTGCTTTCAACAAATAAATTTTTATTATATTATTATTATTATTATACCTACCTAGTAAGTGCCTAGTATGCGTTTGTTTATAAATATAATAAAAATTTAAATCCCGCATTTAATCCTAATAAAGACTACTGATGATGGCAACCAGAACTACCTCGGATTACTTTAATATGATTGCTCAAAATTTTACCGAATCCTGAAAAACCATATTTACTTCATGAAAAACTTCAGATTTCAAATATTTTCCGCGTTTTTAAGTTTTTTGTGGATTTTCTGATTCAAATCATTTACTTTCAAGTTTTCATTAGGCATTTGGTAATTCAAAAAAAAAATGAGCAGATTTACGAATGGTTCTAATACTTTATAAATCAGTTTTATTGGTATCGTGAGAGCCATATCATTCCGCGAGATATCTATTCAGAAGCTATGGCAACTGTACGTGTCTAGAATATCTACTACTGCAACGCAAACTTACAAATCCACCTACTACAGAACAGTAACGACCCATAGCTACAACAAAATAAGAATTATTTTTGAATCATAAGATGTTCATTTGGCTGTGCTATTATAATGGTAATTATTTCAAGATATATCTAATCTATGACGGTTGCACTGTGTCGAGTTGTAAAATGATGTGTGGACGATCTAAGGTCTTTATAACTAAGCAGCTGAAGTGGTTTATGGTGGCTTCGTGTGCATTAGACAATACTAGCAGGACGGGCGTGCTCCGTATTTAGATATGAAGCTACATTGTACAGTCGTGTTCAGATATTTTTGATTCAATTTTTCCTCTCAAGTTTATGAACTCGACTGTACCTACCTGAAATGGGCTGAAATGGGCTGCTTCGCCTGCGCATAGTCATAATATTTATTCAATAAACTGTACAAGGTATTGAGTTTGCATTGGTCGGGTATATTTCAGTTCTACTGGATGATTCCGGGGTCATGAGCAGGAGTGAAAAGTGTGATGGGGAGATTCACACTGAGCAACTTTTACTATGGGACCAGCCACGAAATGGCAAAAAAAAAAACTGCTATTCCACACATTTCGGATAGTTAGCGATCAATTATCTCTTGATTAGATGTTATTTTTTTCGCGATTTCGAGGCTGGTCCCATCGTAAAAGTTACTCAGTGTGCATCTTCCCATCACCCCTTTTACTCTTGCTCATGACCCCGGAATCATCCTGTATATTTCAGTCTGTTAGTCATTTGCTCACTCATCTGATAAACTATAGGTATATATAGTAACCTATACGTCAAAGTAAGCAATTTGTTTTTTTTTTACTCGTTTTTCACTATTATTCTGTAAGTTAGTTGGTCAAACATAGACCAAATATATTATATGCAATATTCAAGTTGAAGTGGCAATGGGTGGGTCACATCGCTCGGAGAACGGATAACCATTCGGGTAGAAAAGTTCTCGATTGGGGACCACCAACCGTAAAGCGAAGCGCTAGCTGACCTCCCATTAGGTAGACTGATGACATGGCCAGAGTTGTGGGCAACTGGTGGATGCGAGCATGGCACGTTGTCGTTCATTGTACCGTATTGAGTCTTGAGATGCAGTAGTTTAGGCTATACGTTATCTGAATACCTATTACCTATATCAAAGTCAAAGTCAAAGTCAAAATCTCTTTATTCAATCTAGGCTATGACAAGCACTTATGAATGTCAAAAAATCTACCACCGGTTCGGAAAAAAACCTCTGTTGAGAAGAATCCGGCAAGAAACTCAACGAGGTATTTTTTTTTAAAAACAGATTCACAATATTTATAAATGATATCTATGTACTATACATTACAAGTATTTAACACAATTTTATTTTTAACACAGTAGGTTCACTATTTGAAGGGATCGCTAGTGTGGATCGGAATTATTTCCAAATATCCCTGTCCATGATATAATCGTTAACTTTATAATAAGCCTTAGATATTAATGTATTTTTGATTGACAGTAGATTTAAATTTTGTATCAGTTTCTTCAGTAATATTTTTTGGAATTTTATTATAAAAACGTATGCAACTTCCCAAAAACGACTTTTTGGTTTTAGCCAGTCTGTAAGATGGAACTTTAAGCTTCCCTGTGTTTCTAGTAGCCTTTGGCTTATCGACGTTAGTGGGAAAATCACATATGTTCTTCCTAACGTACATGATATCAGGAACTGTTTAGTAGTAAATAATATTAGATTATATTAGAATTTTTTTTGGTTGGTTCGATAGTCCGGCTTGAGTTGTCTCCGCAGAATGGAACGCTTCAACGGTTAATGGCATCGACTTAAAATTCAATACTAAAATGTAGTTTGAGCGACAATCCAATTACATTTAATAAAAAAGTGCCTAGGTGCAGTTAAGAAAAATAACTTGTATTAAAATGTTTTCCTTAGTAAAATTTATTTCATAAAGATTTAATAACGCATATATTGGTGTCACTCACTGCCTTACCGTACACATACTCCTAGATTGATATCAAGTTTATACGTTGGCAATTTCCGGACAGCATCGACTTTTAATATAAACGTTTTATTGAAAGGGGAGCGTTGTTGCGGTGACAATAGGAGTGTACGTGTAGAGAAGGTAACTCAAAGTCTTGATACTTAAAAGAAAGATTAAATATTTTTTTAAAACTATTTTAAACATGCTATATGTGCACTACGCACATCCCGCTCTTTCTGCTCAATTTGTTACTGTATCGTTTCAGTTTGTAACTATAGTATAGATGAAAAACTTAAGTAAAGGACCTGTTGTATGTAGTAGTAACTTGTCCATATAAACAAATTGACGTTCCAAATTCGCAAAATGACTTAAGCTCCATATAAATTCTGTGCACCACTACATACAACAGGTCCTTTACTTAAGTTTTTTACCTATACATTGTCGTAGAGGCTTAAAAGTAAGCAATATAATTGAGATCTATGTACATTATGCCGTAAAGTATATAGATGTCGATGCAATAGATGAATGAGTTGAAGGCCTGTCCTAACTATATAAGTCTGTGGGAGGTACTCTAAAAAAATTATTTTTTCAAATTTTTATTGTACGATTTTATCGCCATAGTTTACATATATATTCGTGCAAAATTACAGCTTTCTAGCATTGATGGTCCCTGAGCAAAGCCGTGGACAGACGGACAGACAGACAGACAAATAGACAGTCATGTCGAAACTATAAGGGTTCAGATTTTTTAATCAAAACGTCATCCTCGCCATGTCCGACCTGCTGCGGCGCTGTGGCGTTTTTTCGTACTTAAAAAAATTGAAACATTTTGTGCATATTACGCGTGTAAGTAAAGAAAAACAAAAGTGAGTGACGCATTCTCATTGGTCAATTTAATTTCACATGCAGCAGACAATTAATTTTGAAACGACTTTAAAAAAAGGAGATTATCAATTCGGTTGTATTCTTTTATATTTTTTACCTCAGAACTCCGTCATTTTATGAACCGATTTCAATTTTTTTTCCGTTTGTCTTGGAATGCTTTCAATTAGGTCCCATAAGCACCAAATCAAGATCTGATGATTGGATCCTGAGGAAATTTAGAGAACTTTTCAAATATTGTAGGAGCACCTAAGATGGTAATTTCGATATATTATGTAGTAGTAACTCGTGCATTTGATCTTCAAAGTGGAACTGATGATGAAGACCACTTTCACTAACGGAACGACTACTCAATAACATGTACTTAACGGGTCGAATTTCATATACTTTAACACAGTTGCTAAGTAATTTAATCTCATCGTAATGCATTGGTAATGCATATGAAATAAAACGGGTGATGAAGCACCAGGACTCATCTATAATGAACCTCTCTGCATCGGGAAAAGCAATTTTTCGTAAAGAGTGACGAGCAATTGACATTAAACTATTGTATCTTAGATCATTTAAACTAAAAAGCGTGAAAAAAAATTTATAACAAAAATTTGAAACGACTACAAAAAACTATCCATCCAAACCTATATACGTGTAAGTGTTTATATTATAAGTTCTTTGTACTGCTTTATGGTGTGCAATAAAGAATATTTGTATTTGTATTATATTGTACGTCCCACTGCTGGGCACAGGCCTACTCTCAGAACAAGAGGGCCACAGAACAAAAAAACATGAAAATAAATTTCTACCAGTCTTCAGTCGGTGCCTCAGCACGAGCCAGCAGGAGTGAAACTATAATAGTCTGCCTCACATACATACTGCAGTATATTGGGTTTCAATCACTCCTGCTGGCTTCAGACTGGTAGAAATTTATTTTCATAGTTTTTTGTAGTCTGTTAAATTTTTTTGATTAGTCAAATTGTCGTTTCAATACGCCGGGAATTAAATCCAGAAATATATTCTAAAAAGTCGTACCATATTATGAAATACATAATTGATACGACCTGTTTTGGTAATGTGTTACATTGTTGTCGTGTTCTGCGAGTCATAAATAATAAAATAAATTATTTACACAGCCGTATTAATTATCACCGTTCCATTTACTCCCCAAACTACCCTATTGTGACGTCATTGCCAAAATCCGGGGTCTAGTCATACATGAGTCAACTATTAAAGTACATGTATAGGCAGTTTTGCGTATTGGATTAAAGTTACCTATGGCCACATTTTCCAGCAGTTTCGTTAAAAAATATTTAGATATAAGTATTTTCAACACACACTCTAACAACAGGTTGAGTTTAACAAAAGGTAGCATGGTGTACGTTTGTGTTACTCTGAAGATGAGCTCTGGTTGAGTTCGAAACGCGTCAGTGTGATGTGGTGGTGGTGATAGATGGGTTTGTGTAATTTGTGAGTGTTCTTACAATGTGGAGGTGTAAGAACTGCTTAAACACGCATATTTTGCATAAGGTTAGCTATCGTAAAGTCGCGGGTGAGCAAGGAAATTCTTTTTGTTCATTGATATGGATCTCCACCAAGTAACGCCTGATTCAATAAATTAAAACAATTTATTAAACCAGGCGTTCCTTTGTGGAGGTCCATATCAATGAAATAAAATAATTTCTCGTGGGTGAGCAAAGACATTCTTTTAGTTCGTCCATAAATAAATTTGGTTAATTCTTTTCTGTTAACTAAAAATTATTACAACTAAGGGACTGTTTCACCATCCATTGATTAGTGTTAACTAACGGTCAAATGTGATGCCGTCTCCGTCTATTCAAACAAAACAAATAGAAACGGCATCACATTTAATTTAAGTTAACACTAATCAATGGATAGTGAAACAGCCCCTTAAAATACAAATTTCACACGCAAAAAATTGGTGGACAAAGTATCAAGAAGCATAAAAGTCTAAAAGTAAAGTCAGTACCTAGGCTGCGCCGAGTCATGCGCCTCTAATAAATGTGTAGTTACCTTCGTGAACTGTCTGAAAAGGTCGGGTTTCCACTAAATTTTTTGTACAATTTTGACTGGCAAGGGATATTAAAATTGTAGACGTATGTATTGTAGCTAACAGGGGACCAGCTTTTGCTAAGACTTGTTATGGACTTCATTTTTACCCACGTCAGAATGGAAAAGGTACATAGGTTTAGGGTGAGAGGGTTTTTTTTGTAGCCAAGCAAAAGTGCCCAGACCGGTTATTAATCAGTGTGTCACAGCGTAGCGCAGTCTTGGGTTGTTCATTCAAATTTATCCAATCATTTTAAATCACTCTTATAAGAAAGATGCCAATATATTTACCTTCACATAATTTGATCATGACCCGAAGATACTTTTCTAAACACAATTTACAAGAAAATGTAGGGCATTTTAAAACGACTTTTACAAATTCACCGCATTCATCCGCAACAAAACAAGATTTCACTTCTAACTTCGACGAAATCTAAATTAAGTTAGAGTGCTTCGTAATTTGTTTAAGGAATTTCTAAATGACTGAGGTAGAACTTAGAGAAAAAAATTGAACTTGTCGAAGTTTTTGTACCTGATTGAGGTGTATTTATTAAATAAATTAAGTTCGCGCTTGACTTTCTTAAGAGCACTTCGGGAATTAGCGAGTTAGTTTGTATTCCCCAGTCAAGTTACTCTATTTCTATTACAGCTACAAACCTAATCTTTACAGATTAACATTAATAGACAAGGATAACCCCACGCTCAATACAAAATTCAAGTGTCTTCCATTATCTTGTACAATATTTGTCTTTTCAAAGATTATAATTCAGTCTTCCATACTGGAATGTTCTGCAACTTTGCAGGTGGTAGGACCTTGTACAAGGTTGCTACCACCATCTTACTCGCTAATCCCGCCATGAAGCAGCAGTGCTTGCACTGTTGTGTTCCGGCGCGGAGAGTAAGACACCCGGTGAAATTACTGGCACTTGAGGTATTCCAACTAAGGCCTCTAGGTTGGCAACGCATCTGCAATATCCTGGTGTTGCAGATGTTTATGGGCGGTGGTGATCTCTTACCACCAGGAGACCCACTTTTTTTTTTTTTTTATTCTACTGGAAGGCAAACGAGCAAGTGGGTCTCCTGGTGGTAAGAGATCACCACCGCCCATAAACATCTGCAACACCAGGGGTATTGCAGTGCTTGCTCGTTTGCCTTCCAATCAAATAAAAAAAAAACTTATATATTGCTAACGGCATTTACGAAAATGAAGATGACATGAGCATGTCGTCGCACCAACGAGCAACTTCGTTAACGCATCAACGTAACGAAAGTGAACATGGCTACTTAGGTATAAACAATTTCCGAATCGTGTTACAATTGTTCTGTAAGGTGCTACAACGCCTGTTCCTAAGTGTTATTCTGTAATGGTACCACGCTCACAGTCTCATTGCCGTGACCTAATGGTGTTAGTGATACTCGTAATTCACTAACATCCGTTTCTATGTCTCGTTCTATAGGAGCCTCGTGAGTTGGTATCCTCCTAACAATCGTCGTGTGTGTACCTACTAGTATGTTCTCCTAGAGTTCAGGAACTTCAAGTGATATATATCATTCTTTAAAACTTCAATGATCTTGAAAGGGTCGTTAAATTTTGGATCCAGCTTGGTTTGATTTCGTTCCTCATTTTCTAGAAGAACATAGTCACCCACTTTTTACAATCTTACGTTAGCTTTGCTCTTATCGAATCTTGCCTTATCGTACAAAGCCGTGTTGGATGTTCTGTGCTACACGTTCCCGTACTATATTAAGATCAACCTTATCAACATCGTCGATTACGGTCATCAGCCCCAACGGTCTCGCCACCTTACCGATCATTAAATCTAGCGGGTTTGCTTTAGTTACACGATTTACAGAAAGATTAATTGCCAACAGACCATTGCCATGAACGAATGAATCTCATTCTGAATGTCCGACAACACCTATTGACTTTCAGAATCTCTCTCCTGCTCTACTTGAAGCCAGTTATCTGAGAGTTCGGCAATGTTAACACGTTTCTGGTCTACGCACTGTATTGTAGCCGTGGATGACGAGGGAACCGGGGGGGTTGCGGGATAGACATTCAACAAGTTTCATCCTGGCTCCTTCCCTATACACTATGTCGAAATCGAATGATTGAAGATAAGCCCACCACCTATGAACTCGTGGAGACAGTTCATACAATAATATTCATGACTTTTACAGATATTTGCAGTCAGATACGGGGAGAGTCTGTGCCGGGGAACAACTCGCATTACTCGTATTGAACTCCAATGCCAGATCTCGGAAACGTGGAAGAAGAGTGGGGAAAATACAATACAATAGGTACAATTACTTTTTAGGGTTCCGTACCCAAAGGGTGCCAACGGGACCCTATTACTGAGACTCCGCTGTCTGTCTGTCTGTCTGTCTGTCTGTCTGTCTGTCTGTCTGTCTGTCCGTCCGTCCGTCTGTCACAGGGCTCTATCTCTTAAGCCGTAAAAGTTAGACACTTGAAATTTTCACAGATTATGTATTACTGTGGCCGCTATAACAACAAATACTAAAAATAAAATAAAGTTACAAATTAAAGGGGGTCGTCATACAAGAAACGCGTTTTTTTTTTAGCGTTTTTTGGTTGCTAGGCGTTATTAGCCGTCGCTAAGGCGAGCTATGTCGTTTGAATATAAATTTACCTTTAGGTTTGCAATTTTAATGATGTTTTATAAAAGTTTCGATAATATAATTAGTGACTGCCTGATTTGTTAGTTTTTGTGCAAAATAAATGAAGCAATTTATGAATCACAAACCTCAACGAAGCCAACTTTGATAAAGCGCTAGTCAAATCCACACTGTACTATCACTATGTTTACTTATTGTTTTTTACACTAAAAAAAATCATACTACCTAAGTATTTAACACTATTTACAAGCTTATAATACAGTTAAAAATTTATTCACACTAAGTCGAGCTTCTTATTATTTAATTACACAACATACGAAGCCCGCAGAATTTCCCGCGAACAAACCGCATGACAGCCAATAAATTTTTTTAAAGCCCTGGGTGGCAATAGCTTCAGAAGCAAACAGCCAGAACCAAAGAGAATGAGAAATCAAATTATTTTTTATTCGCAATACTTGTACTAGTGCTTAAGTACATTTTGGAATTTTTTTTTAGAAGCTTTTCTTTAGCTTGCTCTGTTTGTTTATTTATTTTTTTATCGTTTGTTAGGGTCAAATCTTGGAAGCTAAATTTCATCCACTTCCAGTGATCCGATTGACTGGAAATTTGGCATACTTATGTAAATTTAGTGACAATACAATAATCTGGTAGTGACATTTTGGTGGTCCTGCCAGGATCGCCTCTGCAGGAGGGAACTCCTCAATAGTGAATAGTACCGACTTGAAATTTGATGTGGATATGTAGTTTAGATAACAATGCAAGTACAGTCAACAAAAAATACACTCAGCAAGAAAAGCTTGTATTAAAAATGAATTTTTTAACAAAAACTTATTGTGATGAGGTATGTTTGATCGGGTGGAATCTTTCAACTCAAATTTGAAGTGGATATCTTCAACCGATTGAGCTGAAATTTTACACGCATGTATAAATCCGATGACAATGCAATATTATTGTGACATAGAGTTGATCTGATGATGAAGTTAGATGTTGGCCATATGGCCATAGGAACTCTGTAATAAATGACTCGATTTTCGTCTCATTTGATTCGTCTTGACGACTACCTACTTTGGTAACCAGGGACAAAAAGTATCACCAGCAAATAAGCTTGTATTACATTTTTTTAGAAAAAAATATAACTGAACTATTTGTTTTTAAGACATTGTACGGTGGTGCGGAACCCTTCATGCGCGAGTCGCTCGCACTCGCCCTTGACCGATTTTTTTATTATTGTACACCAGATATAGTAAGCGATACAGAAAACAGGTACACAGAGAAAATTACAAGGTAAGCAATAGGCGGCTGTACGCTCTCTAATCTAATTATAATTCTGTCTGTATCATATATATTTTTCATTCTTTTTTTCTGCACTCAAAAGCAGAGTATGGGCCGCGGGTAAAGATTAGCTAGTTTACAATATTAACAAGGTAAAAGAGCCTCTGCAGTTTTTAAAATGAACTAAGGACGGTTCGCACTTGTTCACGACTTTGAATAAATTTTTATTTGAATGATATTATTAAGATGCAAGAATTGCTGCTCAGCTGCTCTGTCAGACGACTATAATAATATTCTATGCGTTTGTCTGTGGGAGCCATAAGTGTGGCTCGACATAAAAAGTATACTACTGACCACGTATTACTTTCAAACTCGTGCTCGTGTCGGAGTTCGTGTGTTCCCGGTTGTTAGCAATTTTCAATATTTCACAGAGCCCCGTTATACTCGTAATAATATTCAAAGTCTCGGTAGAATTCCTGAAACGCTGTCGTCTCGTATGGTTTCCTACTTTTAATGGTGTTGTTATTGTCACTTTAACAAGCCGTAACTTCTCTCTAAGGTTAGTACTAACAAAAAATATTGTCATAAATAACAGAATGATTTTCTCTTAAAAGCACCGAAAACACAAAATCATGTAAAATTAATTTTATATGATAAATGGATAAAATTGAATGAAACTCACCACAAATACTTATATTTTGTTTTTTTTTGTTCTCTGCCAATATTTATAAATTACGATTCGAGAATTTTTCAACAATCTTTAGTTTATAAATGAATGAGGTTCTGTTCTGACTTAACAAACTTAACAAAACAACAGAACTAATAGGCTCCTTTTTTAAGTCAGTTAAAACACTGCTTTTCAATAGATAGATGTCTTGTTCGGGTTAATAAAGTCCCAAACTAGACCTTAAATTTTCCTTTTGATCGTATAAAAAATTATATTCGGTTAAAATATAATAATAAAACTCAGTTTACAATCATGCGACCTTTTCAAATAGGAATACTGAGGAGCTTCACGCCGGATACAAACCTCCCCAACAATAACTTGTCACAGCTAGTTCCGACATAGGTAGTTTTTCAGAACAGTGAGAAATATGGCAATTGCAGTTACCATTTTGGAAAGTATATTATTATTATCTAATGTCCCGATAAAATTTTAACAATAATGATAGATATGACAAGTACCGTTTTCAACTTTATACAGTAGATAATTTCATTGCAGCTGCTCAGCTTCACCCTTATTTCACCGCTAAACGACTGGATATCATCCTCATCACCTGGGCATTTGGCGCGGTATGCCTAGTGCCATCTACGAAGATACGTGATTTTGATAAAATTAGACATTAATGACATTGTAATAAGAACCACTCTACCTATGTGAATGACTCTACCTATACTATTTTAATTCAACTGAATTCTTCAAAATGTTGCTCCATTAATACATACTATCGATGATTCTGATACTGTTTACTCATTCTAAATATTTTTCACTGTGACATTGTCAAATGCTATATTCTTATGGACTTATATTATTACAATTGCTTTTATTATTACACTAGCTTTTGCCCGCGGCTCCGCCCGCGCGGTATTCGGTTATCGCGCGCTGTTCCCTCGGGAACGGTGCATTTTTCCGGGATAAAAGTAGCCTATGTCACTCTCCGGCCCATAAACTATCTCTATGCCAAAAATCACGTCGATCCGTCGCTTCGTTACGGCGTGAAAGAGGGACAAACATACAAACATACAAACACACAAACACACAAACATACAAACATACTTTCGCATTTATAATATTAGTATGGATGTCAAATGCTATATTCTTATGGACTTATACAGTCATTATGAAGCAATTGCTTTTATTATTACACTAGCTTTTGCCCGCGGCTCCGCCCGCGCGGTATTCGGTTATCGCGCGCTGTTCCCTCGGGAACGGTGCATTTTTCCGGGATAAAAGTAGCCTATGTCACTCTCCGGCCCATAAACTATCTCTATGCCAAAAATCACGTCGATCCGTCGCTTCGTTACGGCGTGAAAGAGGGACAAACATACAAACATACAAACACACAAACATACAAACACACTTTCGCATTTATAATATTAGTATGGATACCTAGAAGTAAAAGCTTATAATTCTTTAATTCAACGAGTCGTAGAAGAAGAAGAAGAAAGACATTTATTCACATTCACAAAGACACACAAATACAACAAAAAAAAACAACAATAGACAACAAACACAAACAAAACAAAAAGGAAATATCTAAATAAAAATAATAATCGTAATAATCGTAGCTCATAATGTCGAATTTTGCGTGATTTAACGCACTGCTTATGCGGCATTTACTATGCCATGCGGCGCTGTGCACTAAATTAGATAGTTGCTGAAGTAAGTTCAGCACTATGCCCCAGATAGCTAGTGGATAGCGCTTAGAAACTCGGTGACTTCATTAAATTCTCTCAAAACGTCAACACCACGGGAAGTGGCTTTTGAAGTGGTAGCAAGAACATAAATTAGTTTAATAATCGATGTATTACTTCGTATTTTTTTTCGTTTACCTACTTTCATATACTTCTTTGAAGGTTTCGAACCAACTGGAGTGTTGGTATGCGTAGTATTGTAACCAAGGTTTAAGATTATTTTCTACTAGATTTTGCTCGCGACTTTATCTGCGTAGATTTTTATATTTACTCAATACTCCACAGGAATGAGGTTTGTCTCGCATTTCCCACAAACTGCGATTGGCGAAACACAAATAACACCATTTTCGAATGGTGTCTTTACACGTTTAATTAAAAATCGCCCCCAAAGTCACTTGCTAAAGATAATTTAGCTATCTTTCCCGTGTTATGAACCACTGCTCTAAATTAACACCCTAAACTGTTTTTCTCACCGCAACGTAGTCCCAGCACTCCCTTTCCACAGATTAATGACAGCGCGAGCACCTCTGAACTCGACCATCATCAGTAAGCTGAAACCAGCGACGCTATAAAACTTTCATTATTCAACAGCCATTTTTGACAGTGATAAGACACCATTAATTTTCTGTCAGGTGGTTAATTGAAACGGTGTTTGGTTTACGAAAGTTGTTGTTAGTCAAACCAGTCAAAAATATTGAAAGGTATAGCACAAACGATTTAGTTAACCACCGGTACATTGGTACATTATTATTTCATTCAGTTAATATCTGCTGATAATTGATAGCATAACTTTTTTAAACTACCTGTCTGCCGAGACTTCGTTTGCAAAGAATTATCGCTATCATACGAGTACAACAATAATACTATTTTTGGGATCAAAATTATCTACCGGGTGTGACCTGTAATACGAGCAAAAAATTAAAACATATCGTCCTCGTCAAACTGAACAACATTAGTTCAGCGACTTTTGAAAATAATTGAGTCTTTGAATTTTCCTTTTTTCATACAAATTAAATACTGCTAGCAATGTACGCCATCCTAGAACCCAACTGACGTCGCCTGTCACGCTACAAACATCAATCATTTTGCTTTACATTGCTTCTTCGAATAAACTTAAAAGTGTGATAAAAATTAAAAAACTAATTATTTTTAAAAGTCGCTGAACTAAATGTTGTTTAGTTTGAGGAGAATGGTCTATGTTTTAATTATTTGCTTGTATTACAGGCCAAACCCGGTATATCCTTTCTTCGGACTTAAACTCTCGCCATACAAAATTCATCTAAATCGACTCAGTCTGAGACATCATTGCACGATTGAGTGACAAACACCTTTCCGAACTTTCTTTTGTAAAATATTAGCAGGAAAGCAGTAGTAGACTCATTACCATTTATTTAATTACTAGCTTTTGCCCGCGGCTCCGACCGCGCGGTATTCGGTTATCGCGCGCTGTTCCCTCGGGAACTGTGCGTTTTTCCGGGATAAAAAGTAGCCTATGTCACTCTCGGGCCCATAAACTATCTCTATGCCACAAATCACGTCGATCCGTCGCTCCGTTACGGCGTGATAGAGGGACGAACATACAAACACACAAATAAAAACACAAACACACAAACACACAAACACACTTTCGCATTTATAATATTAGTATGGATGGTATCATCTTTACGTAGTCTAAAAAAATCATTCACATACGTAATACACATACACATATGTAAGTGTTTTTAATACTAGCGCCCCGCCCTGGCTCTGCACGAGTACAATATTCAAAGTAATCCTCCTTTGGACAGTCGGAAAAAGGGTCTCCGTGCCGGCAGCCCGTAGTCTACACGGGCAACATTTAAAAAAACTGGCCAAATGCAAATCAGACTCGCGCACGAAGGGTTCCGTGCCGTTAAACAAAAAAACGACAAAAAATCACGTTTATTGTATAGCAGGTCCCCTTAATATTTATTTTATTTTAATTTAATTATTTATTTTTAAAGTGAATATACAACTAAATATTCTGTAAATATTTCAAGCGTCTTCCTTTTGCAAATTCGCGACCAATTGCAAATTTGGGTGCAAATTCACCTCTTCTTTTTCAATGTCACACCCGTGCGAAGACGGAGCTAGCCAGAAGTTTAAGATAAAACACATATAAGAATAAAATTCAATAAGAATTAAGAAAATATAAACCGTTTCTTCATCAAAGACTTCATCGACGATATAAGAATGAGATCAGCAACAACTTCGTTACCTAAATAGTTAACGTACTAAATGATGTGAATATATTTAATCAGCCACATCATGTTTATTGGAAATGGCCATCCTCAATAAATGTTGTCAGAAAAAACCAATTTCAAAATTTTAAAACTCACCATAATAGTCGTCATAAAAGCGACTCCCTACAGGATATAAAACAAAGCAAAGATAGTCCGGACGTCGTTATAACATGAACGGTTGGAATGTCTAACATGTAACAAAAATGTTTAGGTCTGATCTCTAACAAGGAATCCCTTTGCAGCCAGTGACTGATGGGCCGTCGTTCCCGCTTCAATTGGTCATACGTCAGGCGCAACTTTCATATTAACTTTGGGAAGCTTTGATTAAGCTCGGCTCAAGCTCGTTCATAATGTTAAGGCGGCTTGCCATTGTAGTTATATATTTAGACACACCTAATTAACTGTCTGCTTGAGGACCGTATGAATGAATGTATATTGTATTCATATAACGGCTGTAGCCTGTAATATGAGCAAATAATTAAATAATAGATCATACTTGTTAAACAACAATATTAGTTTCGCCGCATTTTCAGGCCCCTATTTGAGAACCTCTGGATAAAACCAGAACGCATAAATTTTCGTCATCTAGTAAGCTATAATCACATACTTAAAATCCAAAATTTCAAGTCTGTAGGTCATTTAGTTCCGAAGTTAAGCGAAAGCAAAGTTTCGCATTTATGACACTCACTCACTCATGATCATCAAAATAGAACTAGTACTTCCCATAAACTTAGAGAGCTGAAATTTAGTACAGAGTTAGGGTTTAATCGCCACATAAATGGAAAACTATAAAAACTCGGATAATCGAAGAAAAAAAAAACTGTGTCAAAAAAGAAAATCTAATAAAATAAATCAATAAACCCACGTTTCTACAAAAAGAAGTGAAATCCCACCAAAAACATTCTGTAAAAAACTAGCCAAGTCTCGATGGAGCTGCTTGTTTATCTCTAAAAAGTAATGAAATCTAGACAAAGTCGTGCCAAGTCCAGTACCTTACTGCGATTTCTTTATTATTATAGTTAATGTTGTGTGACTTGGCCGTTAACTTGTACCCACTAACGTATAAAGAATGTTCAGTCTAGTTATGCGTATTGAGTCTCAACATTTGCAGGATGAGACTTAAGACTGAACATTCTATATAACATTCTTTTAAAATTCTTCCAAGTTTTTAAAAGTCGCTGAACTAATGTTGTTAAGTTTGACGAGGACGATATACGTTTTATGTTTTTGCTCGAGGCCACACCCGGTATAGTACAGGGCATCGAAGACATCATCGACCACTGCCTATTAATACGATGTTTAACCGGCAGACAAGCTTACCCTTAACAACGACGCAATCCAATAGATACAGAATCTAGATTCTAGATATTATATTGTGAATATGAACTTGTGTATTTAATAATAAGCCATACGAATAAACAAATAAATATGTATAATTATATCAGTGGCGTGAAGCCATCACATCATCAATTATCTAGTTGTCAGATCGACTTGAAATTTGGTATGTTAGTAAAAATACAATGATCTGGAGGTGGCCTAATAATCTTGTTGGAGGCCTTATATCCTATACTAGACGTCCACGACTGATATATGATGATGATGATGATGATAAATAATTTGGTTGGAGGTAGGTAGGAGGACAAAGGCGTATATAGAAGGGGGCAGGTATGGGCTGTGCCCACCCCAGGATGTGGGGTACCGATTCAAAATTCTATAATGTTATCTTCACACAAAAAATTCCAGGCCAGGCCCCCCTGATAAATAATAATTAATAACACATAACGAATTTTTGTATGACTGTTCAATTAAAAAAAAAATGCGTTTAAATAATAGACATGACCTGATACTGCCCCAATTCCTGGTTCATCATAGCTCCTAGTCATGATTGAGGTTATGTGTAAGAAATTTCGTTATTCCAGTGGGTTCGGGTTATAACTGCGATACAGCAATGTGCGGATTTGCGGACAAGACGTCACCACCATTTCAGCCATGTACACGCGCCCCAATGCAGAGCACAGGCCTCCTCTCTGAAGAAGAGGGCTTGGGCCGTAGTTTCCACACGAGCGTATACTCCAATTCAATAGAATCTAACAATCCTGTAGACACTTCCAGCCTAATAATATGAACACCGGGCTGCCTAAGGCTTTGTGATGTGACTATTAAGCTTTTTTGATTCCTTCTAGATGATAATTGCAACAACAGGGACATCAAGCATCAAGAAATCAAGCGTGCCCACGTTGGGGTGTGTTAAATGTGTAGAAAATTGTTAGATTCTATTGAATTGTACTTTTTTTAGTGCGGATTGAGAATTTCACATGCACCATTGGATTTCCTCGCAGGTTGTACAGTTTTCCTTACAAAATGTTTTCCTTCGCCGTAAAGTTCATGATAAATTTCAAATCGTTTTTCGCACTTAAATTTCAAAAAACTGAACCCACAATCTTCTGCTTTGAGAGGCCATATGAAAAATGAAAAAAAATATGAAAAATGTTTATTATGACACCAGGATAATTTACAATGTCTAAGTCAAACTACTAGGCCACCACGGCTTTGGTGAACAAGGTAGATACGACATAAGAATGAAGACATGTTAAGAAGGTGGCAAATAACATAACCAGCAAAAAGTTAGAACACCCCCGACTTTGTCAATTTTTAAAGTTCAATATCATCATCCCGAGTCACATTAAAAATCATTATTATAGATCAATTAGGCGAGACATCTAATATCATCATCATCATCATCATGTCAGCCGAAAGACGTCCACTGCTAGACATAGGCCTCCCCCAAGGCTCTCCTCTCAGACCGGTCTCGTGCTTTACGCATCCACCACGATCCTGCGATCTTAACCAGGTCGTCGCTCCATCTTGTTGGAGGCCTACCGACAGCTCCTATCTAATATAATTATATTAATTTAGGCAAGGCTTTAACTTAAACGAATTGTTGACATATTGACAACCGTTTTTTCTGATAAAATTTCATTTCAGATTAAACTTGTTTTGTTGTAGCTTTTTCTCTTCCTCAATCCACAACTGCTGGGTTTTATAATAAGTGCACTTATACCTTCGTAACGAGGTAACTTAGTTAAGCTTAATGGCTGCGGCGCGGTCTTGGCAAAAAAAAAACACAACTTGGCCCAGATTAAATTAGCTAGAGAACTTATTTGCTCCCAGATTTACGAAGCTCTCATTGAAATTAAAACGTAATCGTTTATTTTTTATTTTACGGGTTTTATAATCTATTTTTTAATTGACTATGTCGCATTTTTAGGATGAAACCGACGCAATTCGAAAAAAAGTACTTATTCACATTTCAAAAATAAACTTTTATAAAAGAAAATATGATTGAGTTTTAAAATTAGAACATTTTGAATTGTGTTGTTTTCGTTTTAAATATCAAAATATTTACTTCAAATATCAGACGTGTAACAACTAACATGATTATTTTCACTTTGAGATGGTATGTCTCGGTTTAAATCGTGAAGGTAAATTTCAAATAAATTACGACAAATTAAGTACTTACTAAATAATTGTTTTGTTTTTTTTATTATCAAGCTTTTTACCTTGTCTAATGCCGATTCAGACGTTGTTGCGGCCATGATCAAAATCTTGATTTCAATTGCCGAGTGTCAAAGTGGAGATAATTAATTGTATTGTGTTTATTTCAGCTTACAGTAAATTAATTAACCGAATACTTGACAGCTGCTTTGACATTGTTTGTTTGTTGCAAAGAACTACGACGTAATTTATGGAAACTCCTACCATTTTTTGCGGAATCACGGAAGTACAATTGAAATATAAGTTACAAGAACGAAGCCACGAGTGAAACTAGTGATAAATAAACAATTTTATTTAAAGTTTTGATATTATTCCAAAGTCAGCGCCATCTCTTAATTCTTCGCAGAACTACTTGAAATCATAACAAGGCTAAAGTACTGCAAAGGTAGTGTAACTTGCTGAGCGTTGTCTGTCCGTATCAATGTTTACATATTACGTAGTTTATCTCATAGATGGCGCTTAACGTCACAATATATACTACAGAGTAATTTCTAAACACGCCACCTCGCTATTATTATAAATATAATACAAGGAGCTCATAGGTTTTATTTTTAAAAGCGTTTGGTACGCGATCGCATTCATCATCACATGGAGAAATATTCCGAAAAAATTTGAAGACGTACCTGTTAAGTATACAAACAAACAAATAAGCGGATCTACCTGCACTGAGAGGTAACATAATGTGACAAAAATCATAATAATTCTTAACTGTGGCAAAAAAACTAAACTAACACGGTTATCTTGCAATTTTTTTTTACAGTTCGCCGTGATGTCTCTTTTTAACCGACTTCAAAAAAAGGAGGAGGTTATCAATCTATTTAGTTGTATTTTTTTATTTTTGTACCTCAATAAAAAACTCTGTGATTTAGAATACGAACCGATTAAAAAAAATATTTTTTGCTTTCGTCTAGGAATGCTTTTCAATTAGGTCCCATAAGCACCAAATCAGGATACGATAATTGGATTCTAAGAAAATCGAGGGAACTCTTCAAACGATGTAGGGACACCTATGGGAATTTTGATATACTTATTTAGTACCAGCTTTTGCCCGCGGCTCTGCCCGCGTGGCATTCGGTTATCGCGCGCTGTTCCCTCGGGATCTGTGCATTTTTCCGGGATAAAAATAGCCTATGTCACTCTCGGGCCCATAAACTATCTCCATGCCAAAAATCACGTCGATATGTCGCTCCGTTACTTACGGCGTGAAAGGCGGACAAACATACAAACACACTTTGACATTTATAATATTAGTATGAATATGGATAGTATATTAAATGCCTAAATGCCAAGTTTCATCTTCGACAGCGACGAACTTCCACCATATAAACTTTCACCCCCTATTTTAACCTCTTAAAGCCTCTTTTTCGCGACAAAATATAACCTATGTTCTTTCCCAAGGTCTATTCTATCTCTGTACCAAATTTCATCCAAATCTGTTCAGCGGTTTTGGCGTGAAAGCGTAACAAACAGACAGACAGACAGACAGAGTTACTTTAGTATTTATAATATTAGTATGGACTAACTCGTTCATTTTCTTTTGAAAATCATTATTTGGTGAAGTGAAATTCATACTATAAGTATTTAACACACACAACATACGAAGTCCGCCGAATTTCCCGCGAATAAACCGCGCCGACGGCCATTTTTTTTGACCCGCACGGCGCGTGCCAAATAGTGGCAATGATTTCAGACGACATTCAGCCAAAACTAAAGGGGATGAGAATACGAAATTGTTTTTTATTCAAAATATTTTCACAAGTGCTTACATGTCGGTGATATTTTTAAAAGCTTTTCTTTAGTTTGCCCTGTTTGTTTATTTATTTATTTGTTTGGGTAAAATCTTGAAAGCTAAATTTGTCCCATTTTCAGTACCTAGTCCGATCGAGTTAAAATTTGGCATACTTATGTCAATTTAGTGACAATACAATAATCTGGTACTGACATCTTGGTGGTCCTACGAGGATCGTCCCTGCAGGAGGCAACTCCTCAATAGTTAATAGTAACGATTTGATATTTGGTACGAAATGCAGTTCAGATAGCAAAGCAAACAACGTTTTAACAAAAACTTATTACAAACATTATATTTACTTGCAATGTATTTACTTGTAATGTAACTAACTATGTTTGATCGGGTGGCATCTTTTAGCTCAAATTTGAAGTGGATATCTTCAACCGAATGAGTGGATATCTTCAACGAAACTTTACACGCATGTATAAATCCACTGACAATGTAATACTATTATAACATGGAGTTGATCTGATGATGAAGCTAGTGGGTTACCATAGGAAATTAGTGATAATTGACGCGACTGCATCGAGTTTGGACTCGTATGATTCGTCTTGACGAGTACTTTGGTAACAAAGGGTATAAAGTACAGTCAGCAAAAAAACTTATATTAGAAGAATTTTAAGAAAAACTTTTACTGAACTGTTTACGGAAACCTTCATGTAAGATTACGACTCGTACTTGGTGATTTTTTGCATGTGCGTTTTGTTGCTAATAAAATTGATAGTATAGGTAGGTACCAAATGTTTATGCAAATCTCCAGCAGCACCACCTTGTTGAATATTTTTAATAATATGACCTTTTAAAAAACGCATCTTCCTTTTTTATATTTTTTTTACAAATGTGTGCTGCTAACATTGTTAAAAGGCGAAGGCCGCTTTCATAGATATTGATAAATATCTTCAGTAAGAGGAAGATGACTTGCAAAAATATTACGTTAATGAGTGTCGTAATCAGTTTCAATGAAAAAAGTAAAGATGACACATCAAGTTTTTTTTTAATAACAACGGTTTTTATTGTATCACGAATCCTTACATGTATTTACTCGTATGAATGAGTTCATGCTTTCAAACTATAATTGAAGGTCTCTTGTTTAAAGCAAAAAGATATTCAGTAAGTTTAGGAACCGATATGATGCTTAAGAAACAGATAAGTAATTATATACCGTAAAACGGGGTGAATTGACACGATTTTGAACTTCCAACCTATTTTTAAGAATGAATTTAAATAGTAAAGGACCTAAGATTGTGTTTCTTTTGTGAGTCCCAACAAGCTCTCCGAGTTTGCTCAGAAAAATAAGCCTTATTGCTCTTGGTATAGCGAAAATTTAAAAAAAACAAGATTTTTTCAAATCCGTAAAATGGGATCAGTAGACACGACATATGGGGTGAATAGAAAATTCACTATAATTCGGTTAGGGTTGTCATAATTGTGAAAATATGCGGGTGATAGGACCTTGTCAAAGGAATAAAAAAGATAATACTACATTACTGTAGAGGCCGGGAAATTTTAAAAACCATTTCTATTAACCCCTCTGTCGTTATTTTTCACCCCACTGTCGTGTCTTCTCACCTCATACAGTGTGCCTAATCACCCCATATAGCGCATTTAGTCACACCGTTGCCGTGTCTATTCACCTCAATTTCTAGTATAAACGGTTATAAAATTACTTTTGTAAAATTTCACTTGATTATGAATAAACTGGGTCATAAGTTTTATTATTTAGACAGTCCACACTCCGGGTAACTAGATGAAAACGCCACTACACTATAATTATCACTTACATCAGTATTATAAAAAAGTTTTTGCAACTGTTATTTCTTACCTTGGTAACGTCTCTCTTTGCACTAAAATATTAAGTACTTCTGACTAACTTCACGACTATCGAGTGTTGCAAGCAAAATAAACAAATATTGAACTTAATACTAAAAACTTAAGTAATTGGCTTTGGTGATAATGGTATTTTTTGTAGCCATACAAAAAAAATCCCGAGAATATTTCTAATCACCCCGCGATTTCTATTCACCCCGTTTTACGGTACTGCTCAAAAGTAAATATGGGCCACGTGAATTTTATGGGTGAAACGAAAATACTAATAAATATAATTCTTTACAACATTCCTTGTCTAAAATTGGTTTTATTAATAGAACATAACACAGTACAAATACTTTTCATTCAATTAAAAACGAAAGCATATTTTTGATTTCATTTTACCAGTAAAATTCAAGTGGCCCCTATACATATATTCTTTTGAGTAGTATATAATACCCTAGCTTTTGCCCGCAACTCTGTCTGCGTAGATTTTGACATGTACCTACACAATACTCCATAGGAATGAGGTTAATATCCCGCGTTGGCCGTTTCCGTGAGATTTTCGAAAAATCCCTTAAAACTGCTGCTAAATAATCAACTGAAACATCCAATTACCAAGTTTCAAACCTATAATTTTTTTTTTTCATTTCTAATAAATAACAATTACATCTATCAATACAGTTACCAAGTACGATAAAGTTAAAGTCAAAGTCAAAGTCAATTTTTTTTTAATTTAGTCTTTTAGGCTTTAACAAGCTCTTATGAACGTCAAAAAAAATCTACCACCGGTTCGAAAAAAACCTCTGTTGACAAGAATCCGGCAAGAAACTCAACGAGGTATTTTTTTTAAACAGATTCACAATACTTATTACTAAATACTATATACTATTCATCACAAATATTTAACACAACTTTATTTTCAACACAGTAGGTTCGCTATTTGAAGCGATCGCTAATGCGGATCGGAATGATTTCCAAATATCCCTGTCCATGATATATAATCTTTATAATAAGCCTTCGATATTAATATACATAGATAGAGTAGCACATTATATATTTAAAGCACCTAATTTTGTTTTTTTGGAGTTTTTTGTATTTTTTATTTCAACTCCAAATTAAGTACCTAGTTATTTTCACGGGATAACCGTAAAAGTAGGTAACAAATTTGGATTAGGTAATGAAATTATGCAAATTAACTTTAGACAAACTATTCACTATAGTAAAAGTTGTTAGACGCAAAAAAAAATTAAGACAAGTATATACATAAATATTAAGATAAGATTAAGACAAGTATATACATAAAATATATCAATTTGGTATCATATGTTGATAGCCCCGTCTGAAATAACACACAGGTTTATGTCGACATTCTCGTGGGCTAGGTATCCTAAAATACCAGTGGTAGATTTTTTTGACATTCATAAGTGCTTGTTTGCCTAACTTGAATAAAGGTTTTTTTTATTTTATAATTCCCAATCCGCACGGAGCTATGGGCCAAGCCCGCTTGTTCTGAGAGCAGGCCTGTGCCCAACAGTGGGGCGTGTATAGGCTAGGATGATGATGATGATTATGACTTTGATTTTGAATACCATCCCATCCCAAGGTTTTAATCGCCGGGTAGAGGCATACGTAAATGAAGACCACGATGCAATCTTTGCGAATTCCCTCGGGACTTCCGGAATTTCAATTAGACTACCAAATTTAATGGTTAACGTGAGCAAAACCGCGGGTAAAAGATAGTATTATTATAAACGTAAAGGCCTCTAACTAACCGCATCTTCTGGAGGAGTATTAAAACTGCACTTAAAACTAACCTCAGGTAATCTAGGCAGCGGTCATTTACTCTTGACATAAATACCTAAAGGTTTTTTTAAGGAAACTTCTATATATTTTAGTCAAAATACCACAAACGGAACTTATCACGCTAAAACACACGAGTAATATTTACACACACACACACACACACACACACACACACACACACACACACACACACGCGCGCGCGCGCGCGCTGTAATGTGGTCGAAACATTACTCGTGTGTTTTAGCGTGATACGTCCCGTTTGTGATATTTTGACTACGATTGAAAATCACGAAGCCACAGAGCCTGAAGACGAAAGTCTTCAATCAGTGCGTCCTACCTATCATAACACATGGTGCCGAGACCTGGACGCTCACGGTTGAACTATGGTTGAACTGGTCCACAAATTTAAAGTCGCTCATGGAAAGGGCTATGCTCGGAGTTTCTCTGAAGGATCGAATTCGGAACGAGGAGATTCGACAGAGAACTAAAGTCATCGACATAGCTCACCGGATAAGCAAATTGAAGTGGCAGACAGCAGGAGTGATTAAAGTCTAATATATAAAGTAGGTATGTAGGTGAAGAAGACGACTAATAGGTCCACCACAAGGAGTGACGTCACGAACGTTAGCGACAGTGGATAGCCGATTGTATCTTTATTGATTTTTAAATAAGACGCGATTATTTTTAAAGTGATATTTATTATGAATAGACAGCTTAAAAAGTAATACAATACATCGAGTGTTATCTAGTTACAAGAAAGTGCGGAAGCTGTGTTAAAGCGGAACGAAATCACAAAACTATTTATCTGTGCTGTAACATACCCACATAAACAAACATACGTTTATCAAGTGAACAATAATAAATGTTGTGAACTTCGTATATATATAAATCGTGGTTTATGTTTGCGTTTACGATATGAACAATTGATTGTTTTGTTTTTACGAAACGGTAATGAGCGTCAAATAATTAATAATTTACATATAGCCTAATTGTTTACCTGCGCAGGCAGCGCCATCTATTTGCTAGGAGGTGAACTTTCCATATCGATCGTCGAAGAAATCAGGTCGTAATTAAGTATGGCAAACAAGTGCTCGAGCTGCGGTAAATTTGTGTCCGCAACTGACGTTGCTAAATGTGGAAAATGTGTCTCTCTTTACCATAAGAGCTGCGTGGGCATCCCGCAGGAGGCGCGTATTGCTGCGTCCTGGGCGTGCCCGAACTGCAAGGGCAGACCGCCCCGAAAAGAAACCACCGACACACCGGTGAAGGAGAGCGAGATCTCTTCCGAGGAAGGTGGTGCGGGCGCGGTGATCTCCACCCGGAATTCTCTGCTTGATCTGGCCGAAGAGATGAAGCTGTTCCGCACGGATTTTAATTCTATGCGGGAAGAAATGGCAGGACTGCGTCAGGAGATAACAGAAATTAACAAAA
The DNA here is from genome assembly GCA_037349165.1 of Choristoneura rosaceana. Taxonomy (NCBI): domain Eukaryota; kingdom Metazoa; phylum Arthropoda; class Insecta; order Lepidoptera; family Tortricidae; genus Choristoneura; species Choristoneura rosaceana. The sequence goes on from JAZBNJ010000019.1 coordinate 12,355,970, forward strand.
ACCTGATAAACTTTAGATCTCGAATTGACGCGGTTGAGGACAGGGTTTCGCGCATGGAGGAGCGGATGGAGGAGGGCCTGGGTGGCGGGGCGGGCGTTGTCGGCGCGGGTCTAGCAAGTGACTTGGCTCGGCTGAAGATGGACCTCAATGATCGTGACCAGGAGCTCCTGGTCAATGATCTGGAGATTACTGGAATCCCCGAGGAGACCAGCGAAAACCCCGCTCATTTGTTGAGCCTGGTCGCACGGAAGCTTGGAGTCGACCTTGACGTCCGCGATATCGTCTCTGCCAATCGGGTGGGCGCCCCCCGACGTGCGGAGGTGAGCGTTGGCACACCCGGGCGGGGAGACGGGAGGAGTGGTAATTCTCCACGGCTTCGGGAGAACGAGGCGTCCTTGAACTCTTCTGGGGGCGATGGTCGCGTGGTGGACGATGTGGGCGGCGCGCGGCCGCGGCCCCTGGTCGTGCGGTTCGCGCGCCGCGCGCCCCGCGACGAGTTGCTGCGAGCGGCGCGGGTGCGTCGCGGCGCTGACACCGCCGGTTTCGGTTTGCCGGACTCTCCGCGTCGGTTTTACATCAACGAGCGACTCACCAGGCACAACAGAAGGCTGTTCTACTTGGTGAGGCAGGAATGCGCGAGGCACGGATGGAGGACCCCGTGGACGAGTGGTGGACGAGTGCTTGCCCGTCGAGATAGGGATGCACCGGCAAATAGAATTCGTTCCGAGGCCGATTTTGCACAGGTTTTTCTCAAAACCTCCGGTTAAATGATTATTTTGCTCCAGAATTTTAATTGAACTACTTACTCCTGTTAAGTCCATTGTTGTTTCACTGTTGTATGTTTCTTGCCTACTCTCGCCTGTTGTGTTTATATTCAACAAAACGGTCGAATCAAGTGTGCTCAACCTGCATAGCATTTCACAGATTTTTATGTCCATTGTTTCTGTGCACATTGTCATAATATTTTTAAAAAAATACTGGCTCTCGATTTTCGCCAACACTATTTTAATGTTCACGAATCACGCTTCACTTAAGAGACAGTTAATTATATATCATCAAATCGCATACTTACACGAATATTTATCGCATTTTGGCTATGATGAATAAGAAAGGTAGTCTTTTAGTTGGTTTGCTAAACCCTTGCTCTCTTGGTACAAAGCACGAAGAGTTTATAGTGGCTATGGAGACATTTTCTGTTGACATAATGGCGATCAACGAAACTTGGCTGAGGCAAGGTGAGGACGCTCGCGCGCCGACGCTGTTCGGTTACAAACTAAAACACACGCCTCGCTCTGCCGGCGTGCGCTCGCGGGGGGGCGGGGTCGGCTTCTACGTCAGGGATGGCTTGCGTGCCCGTGTGTGCGCGCACCCTTCCACACACAGCACAGTCGAACAGATGTGGCTCAACCTTACAGTCAATAGTGCGAGGGTTGCAATTGGCACAGCATACCGGCCGCCTTGGCTCGACGTTGACATTTTTATTGATGCTCTAAGCGAATCCGTGAGCCACTTTGCTAAAAGCGACTTTGTTATTCTGTTAGGAGATTTCAATATAAATATTTTGCGATCAAATGATCCTAATACAAAAAAAATTACAAATTTTTTCCAACATTTTAATCTAGTGCAGTATGTAGATCAGCCAACTAATTTTACAGAGCACAGTAGCACGCTGATTGATCTTATTTGCACTGATGCGCCAGTCTGCGCCACGAATGTAAATTATATTCCAACATTAAGTTCTCACGCTTTCGTAACTTGCCAGATGAATTTGAAAATAGGAAAGCCCAAGCCAAAACGGATAGTTTACAGACCACTGAAAGATATCAATCAGGATTTATTTCAACAGGACTTAAATAAAATAGAGTGGGAAAATGTTCTGGCTTTGCCAAACGTTAATGAAATGGTAGCCGCATTTAATCAACACCTTAGATCATTGTTTGACGCTCATGCACCGCTAAAAACCGTTTACGTTAAAAGTCACGAGTGTCCGTGGATAACCCACACCGTGAAGCAAATGATGCGTCTGCGTAACGAAGCTCACAACAAATACCGAAGGACTGGGTCTCCTGCTCATAGGGAGTACTATAAAGACCTTAAACATATAGTAGTGTCGGCTATACACAGTGAAAAACGGGCTTATTTCAAACAAAACATTAATTCTAATATTAATGATAGTAAAAATCTGTGGAAAAATCTGAAAAGAAACGTTATTACCGATAGCCGCTCAAAAGGAGAATTACCTGCACATTTTAATGATCCCAATGCAATCAATGAACATTTTCTGAACCTTCCTGGTAGTAATAATGTGAAAATTGGGGATCTAACTTTTTATGAATTTCATCGGCATAGTCAAACTACATTCAGTCTTAAACCAGTAACAGAATCTCATGTTTTAAAAATCATAAAATCTATTAAATCTAATGCTCAGGGTATAGATGAAGTTTCCTTGGACATGTTAGTGCTTACGCTGCCTCGTACTTTGACAGTTATCACGGCAATAATTAACATGTCAATAACATCAAATACTTTTCCTGACTACTGGAAAACGGCATTAGTACGGCCCATTCCTAAAATACCAGACCCCTTAAATAACAAAGACCTTCGCCCAATCAGTTTATTGCCATGTTTTTCGAAGGTTCTAGAGAAAATTGTTTGTGAACAAGTGTCACATTACCTTGAGGTAAATAACATCCTACCGGCTGTACAGTCGGGTTTCCGTAAACACCGGGGTACAACTACTGCACTACTTGATGTGACCGACAATATACTATCGGCACAGGACAGTGGACATGGTACGATTCTCACCTTACTGGACTTTTCTAGGGCTTTCGACACCATAAATATTTCTTTATTGTTGTCAAAATTATCTTACTATGGATTTGATAATAATACTGTTAACTGGTTTGCAAGTTACCTGAGTAACCGCAGCCAGCTAGTTGAGCTGCGTGGGCCAGGTGGTGAGCGCGCGGTGTCTGAGCTGCGCCCGGTGCCCAGGGGTGCTCCGCAGGGGTCCATCCTGGCGCCGGTGTTATTTGTCATTTACACCAGTGATATTACACAAGTGATTTCTAATTGTAACTACCACATATATGCGGATGACCTACAAGTATACACATCATGTAATAGTGCCAACGCGTGTTTGCAGGTCGATAAGCTCAATGAGGATCTCGAAAGAATTAACACTTGGTCGTATCGTAACTCTTTGGTCCTAAATCCCAATAAATCGAAATTCTTAATTCTGGGTTCGAAACAGCAGATAGATAAGTTGTCTAAAGTTAACTTTGAGGTTCACATCGACAACGAGCCTCTGGAACGTGTGCTTGAGGCCCGCAACCTGGGATTACTCGTGGATGGGGAACTGCGGTTTGAATCACATTTGCATAACACTGTACGGAATTGTTTCTACAGGCTTAAGCTGTTGTATAAAATCCGAGATTTTTTAGACGTCGAACTTAGGATAAGACTTTGTGACGCACTGGTACTGTCAAGGTTGAACTACGGAGATATCGTGTATGGCCCGCGCCTACTGGCACGTACAAAGCGCGTAGTGCAACAAGTCCAAAACGCGTGCGCGCGCGCTTCTGTTTTGTTATTCCACCCCGCGCCCACGTCTCTCCGTATATAAACCAAAATCGCATTTTAAATATGTCAACGCGCCGAAAATTGCACATGGCCACTCTTTTGTTTGGCATTGTTCACCAGCAGCAGCCCTCGTACCTGTACAGTAGACTAACATGGTCGCGTAACGCCGGGTCTGCGGAAGTCCGACCAGAGAGGTTCCTCCAGCTTGTTTTTCCTCCGCACCACTCTGCTGCATTCCGTGGTAGTTTTCGTTACGCCGCCACAAAGTGCTGGAACGATCTGCCTCCACCAATCCGGGCGCTAAAGTCAAAACATAATTTTAAAACAAGATGTAAAAATTACTTTCTGGCACTGGATACAATTTAGATTTGGCATATATTTCTACTTACCTTGCTCCAGTAATGATCCATCTGACTGAAGTATCACTATCAATCACTAAGCACATTGAGCGCATTTGAGAAAGACTAGTATGTATTCGTTAATATATTTTTTTCTTTTTTATTGTTTTTGCGAAGAATGACGGTACATTCACTTATCGTGAACGGATTTGCAATGGGCCGGGCTGTGTTCCCAGTGTTGCTATGTATGCTTCCGGATTGAAAGTTTACTTGCGAACTTCCTTCCGCTGGCGTTCGTGTCGTCATATTGTATTGTATTGTGTTGTATTTATTATGTTTTAGTTTTTATAAATGGGTCCCACTGAAAAACAGCGTTGCGGCTTGCCGTAACATCATGCTGAGTGTGGCCCACTTTATACTGTTCGATGTTATTTTTAATTCTTTCCATCTAATGTATTTTTTGTGTCTATCGAATATGTATAAATAAATGTTTCTCTCTCTCTCTCTCTCTCTCTCTCTCACTCCTGATGTTTTATGCTGAGGCACCGACTTCAGTTTCATACCAGTCTATATATACGTCCCACTGCTGGGCACAGGCCTCCACTCAGAATGAGAGGGCTTGGACCATAGTTCCCACTTCAGACTGGTAGAAAATTATTTTCATGGTTTTTTGTAGTCGGTTCAATTTTTTTGTTCTAAAATTTTTGTAACTACCATTACTGGAGAGTTATTAACATATCTCAGAAGACGAAGAACCCATAGCAGTTCAACAGCCATATCTTCTGTCCTATCAAATTATTATCATCATCCCAGCCTACATACGTCCCACTGCCGGGCACAGGCCTCCTATCAGAATGAGAGGGCTTGGGCCGTGTAGTTCCCATGCGGGACCAGTGCGGATTCACACACACACCATTGAATTGCTTCTCAGGATTGTACAAGTTTCCTCACGATGTTTTCCTTCACCCTAAAGCTCATAGCAAATTTCAATTGTTATTTCGCACTTGAATTTCGAAAAACTCATAGGTGCGAGCCGAGGTTTGAACCCGCGATCCTCTGCTAGTCAAACCACTAGGCCACCACGGCTATTCATGCGTGTTAACAAAATCGAAGAATTTTGTCCATGAACCTTGAACCTTGCTATGAAGACGGCCACACACCTGTAGCAATGAATAGAATTAAGTCACAGCGGAGTACCCAAGGTTATATGGTATAAATTTGTCGATTTCGCTAGGACAGAAGACCCGGCGCGCGAACTGCTCCGCAGCCTTACCCAAATAATAGTGTAATTTTCAAATGCATATCATGGTCAATCATTTTTATCATATTACAATTATTATCAGCTTCAGTGAGATTGCCCAACTCAAAACTTTGAACGAGTTGTTTGTGGACATTACTTGCATATTTCGGTGGCCTTACGGGAGTTATTACCAAACACTATTACAGTACATTCGCATTTGAAGGTTGCGTTTATAAAACATTGGGTGATGCACTATTGTGAGCATTATTGAGGTCGAGTAAATTATTTTATTGGCTCTTCTACATGATTGCCGGTAAGGCCCTTCGATTACCATCAAGCATTCCGGTAGTAAAAACTTATACAACTCAGGTAAAACACTGCTCACTCACTCAGCTAGAACTAGACAAAAGCAATAAAAAGCAAAGTAGTAAAAAAGCACATATTCATTTAAATAAATATCAAAGGTCATTTTTAGTGCTACAAGATTCTATGTATATTGGTTGACATAATTATGAAACTATACATACAATTATTATAAATGCGAAAGTGTGTTTGTATGTTTGTCTACGGATTAAGAAAAAAAGAAAAGAAAATTTTATTTTGGCTCCATAAGTACCACCTATGACTAAGATTAAAACTAGCACTATAACTATATTAAATACATAGTGACACGACAGGACACCGAAAAGGGTCTCCACTCAGCATTATACGACGAGGCTTGCTGCAGAGGTACCTTATGAATATTAGATCTGGTATTGCAAGACTATAAACAGGCAAACGCGATACTAGCTAACCTTTAGCAAATTAAAATCGAAATTCAATGTCAAAGTACCGTTTTGTTTGTTCGAGCGCATGCCATTTCCCTCTCGGATGAGGACACTAGTTTTTGCCCGTGACTTCGTCCGCGTGTACTTTAGTTATCGGGGCATATGTTTAAATTAACCCCCGTTATAATTCTGGCATGGATATCTGTGTGTAAAGCGAAGTACTGCCGTAAATGATAAGGTAACAGTTTACTACAGTACTTACTTCGCTATCCTAATCCTACTAATATTATAAATGTGAAAGTTAGTGAGTGAGGATGTGAGTGACTAAGTATGTTTGCTACTTCTTCACGCTAAATCGGCTGGACGGATTTGGATAAAATTTGTCAAAAAGTTAATTTATAACCTGGATTAAAACATAGGATACTTTTTATACCGATATTCCTACGGGATAGGGATAAAATCTTGAAATAATAACCGCTGGGCTTAGAGTCATGAAATTTGATATGTAGGTATTGGCCGTCTGGAATAACACATAGGCCACTTTTTGGCCCAATATTCCCACGGGATACCTAGGGATAAAATCTAGAAATAACAACCGCTGTGCTTAGAGCCATGAAATTTAGTATTTAGGTAGCTGGACCTCTGGAATAATAGATAGGCTACTTTTTATCTCGATATTCCTACGGGATAGGGATAAAATCTTGAAATAATAACCGCTGGGCTTAGAGTCATGAAATTTGGTATGAAGGTAACTCGATGTCTAGAATAACACATACGCTACTTTTTATCCGGATATTCTCACGGGATAGTTTTGAACTATTTTGAAAACAAATGACTTTCTGCCAACTATCTTGCGGTGCATTCTTCTTGGCAATGATGGTCTTTCCGAAAGCGCTGGTAGTTTAAAAAATGACGTGTAAAAGTGCCCATTGCGGCCTATTTACTGAATAAATGATTTGAATTTGGATAGGGAACATTTTTGAAATTTCAGCACTGGGTTTAGAGTCTTGAATTTTGTACAGCTATTCACAACACAACCTCAATGAAGGAAGACCACGATATAAATTTTGGAAATTGCCAGGGGAATTTGGTAAAATCCCGAAAATTTCAAGTGCAACTACCAGACCGATTAGTTTACGCGTGCGAAGCCGCGGGTAAAAGCTAGTTAACAATATTTTTTTACCAGTTTTGACCGGGGACCGCTAAGGTTAACAGGAAACTAAAGTACATATATGTTGTATTTTTGAAAGTATTAACCTTAGCGGTCCCCCGACACCGACGACGCTTAGATAAAAAAAGATTACTAGGTACTTATAATAAATTAACTTAGGCTAATTTTGCGGGATAACAGCATAGTCCCTGCGGGATAAGGATAAACGAATTATTCGCAGATGAAGTCGCGGGCAACAGCTAGGTAGTGCATTATTATTTTTTACTTTTTAGTTGTCTTTGTTTTTGGCTTTTTTTTTCTGGCGTTTTTTATTTTATTTTTGCTGACGCATTTTTGTCGGGGGTTTTTAAAATTTTTAATGTTTTTTTATTTCATGTTTTTTAAACTTTGGTGTATTATTTTTTTAAAAGTGTACTAGTGTGTTGAATATCCTGGCTGCAGCATCAGCTCATCGTGTTGCCACCATGGCATTGTATGTAGCATCACATACTGATCAAAACGAATTCAAACACGATATATGTGCTACTAGCTTTTGCCCGCGGCTCCGCCCGCATGGTATCCGGTTATCGCGCGCTGTTTCCTCGGGAACTGTGCATTTTTCCGGGATAAAAAGTAGCCTATGTCACTCTCGATCCCGTAAACTATCTCTATGCCAAAAATCACGTCGACCCGTGGCTGCGTTACGGCGTGAAAGACGGACAAACATACAAACACACTTTCGAATTTATAATATTAAGTATGGATTATTTTTTATAGTGTACCAGTCTGCTGGATATCCTGGCTGCAGCATCAGCTCATCCTGTTGCCACCATTGCATTATATATAAAATCAAAAACTGATCGAAACGCATCCAAACACGATATAATCTGCTATGGTTTTATCAAAAGTGTACCTACTAGTGTTCTGGATATCCTGGCTGCAGCATCAGGCCTAGATTACCTACATAATCGTTATATAGTATACGAGGGTGTTTCAAATTTTAGGTTCCAAATATGTTTGAAAGTAAAATACCCATTATGCGTCTAAAATTCCTACCGCAGCGAACAAAAGAGCTGATGATCTTGAAACGGCTGAACCGATTTTGATTAAACATGTCTTAGAACCATCGCTAGAAAACCAGATTTCAAATTTATAAAAAAACCGCATCCAAATCGGTCCACACGTTTAAGAGCTACGGTGCCACAGACAGACACCCTCCTTTTGCGTCGGAGGTTAAAAATAATATATAGAAGATATCTTTTGAACAAGGCTCTAAAAAGGCGGGTTTTGCGCTGAGGGTTATTATTATTATGACAGCGACTGGTTTGGTAATTTCTTTCAATCTTAACAAGAAGGATGGGACATACGTACTGAGCAATAAGCGGAACAAAAACATGCTAGCTATTCAGATCAACGATTGACCTTTCAGTTACTCGTTTAAGTCCTCGTTTTCTTAATGTTAATACGCAAGCGATATAGTACTATGTAGGTAGGTAGTGTTGGCGACAGACCTCTTTTTCTAGCCATGTTTTTGTACTCTTTTTTTATTGTCTATTTTTGATAGCTTTTGTTTTATTGTTATGTGAGTGTGTTTTGCTCGTGTTATGTGTAAAAGGTGTGTGAGTTGTTAAAATCATTAAAGTTGCTAAAACCTGGTAAGCATTTATCATTTCTACCGTTTTCATACTCGTGATAATCATCGTGTGTATTTCACCACTACTTTGATACTACACACGCTTTTATGCGTTTTCGTGGATTATAGTTACGGTAATGAATGAAAAGTAGTTCTTTCTAAGGTTACGTATCCAAAATACAAAAACTTGGCCCTATGCGTTTGTTCATTTGTCTTTCCATCCGTCACGCTGATTTTACAGCCTTCACATTATCGGAGTCAACATCTTCTTGATCCAAAGCCATACCAATAATAACCTAATCAACAAAAAATTGGGAAACCCCCGACTTTGTCACTTCAAAATTCAATATCTCGAAAAGGGCTCAACCGATTTTAATGGAACGTGTCTAAGAACCATCGCTAGAAAACTTGATTTCAAATAAATAAGAAAACGTATTCAAATCGGTCCACCCGTTTAAGAGCTACGGTGGCACAGACAGACACACAGACACAATTCAATGCTTTTAATATTTAACCTTCTTCATTGGAGTACCTATCAAGAACTCATTGTTTAATTTTATTTGAAAAAATAATAATTGGAAAACAAAGGAATGAGAAAGTTAGCACTGTTATACAAAATCTTCGACAGAAGAAAATTATAGGTACCTTTTTAAGTGCTAATATTTATTATTATGCATAGGTATATATACTCATCATCATCATGTCAGCCGAAAGACGTCCACTGCTGGACATAGGCCTCCCCCAAGGCTCTCCACTCAGACCGGTCTTGTGCTTTTCGCATCCACCGCGACCCCGCGATCTTAGCCAGGTCGTCGCTCCATTTTGTTGGAGGCCTACCGACAGCTCGTCTCCCGGTATATATACTAAGCGGCACAAAATCTGGTCCTCAAATGTATGTACCTACCAAGCTAGACGAGAGAGAATGAAGTCTACTCTTCAAGAAAGAGGAGTGTGCTCGATGGAGTACCCCTCCAAAAATTAAATTAACTCATACATAATCTGATTATGGCTGTAGCATAGCTGATTGCAGATTTGAAAAAAAAAAAAAAAAATGTATGTACCTAATAATAGATAAATTTCTATGCAAAGTGAGCCAAATTTTGTGCCGATGCGTATATTTTATGATTTTATTGCTAAAACAGTTTCTTTAATTCCCCTGTCTTATTATGACAGGTAAAAATTTTGAAGACAGTTAACTTTTGTAAACTGCTAGGCAGTGTACTGCCGTCCTACCGAAGAAGGCGGCAAAGTGACAAAAGTAACTTTCGAGAAAAACGGCAAAAACTTTTCAAAATTTTAAATACCTGTATCTCAGGCATAAATTGACTTACAAAAATTCTGATTACATTAAAATTTAGATAAAAAATCACGCCTTTTTATGTATATATTTTCATTTAAAAAAATTATAAATAGTAATAATTATGGAGGCTTTTATGTTATAGCTTAGGATTTGTGAATATTATTCGACGAAGAATAATAAGTTAAAAGGCCGTTAGCTATACGAGGGTCAAACTGAAAGTTCTTAGAAAATCAAAAACTGAGCAAACTAGCAAGTTATTAGTTTTATTATATCTTTTCAAAATAGTGTCCATTCACATCAATACACCGCTGCATCCGATGGAACCACTGAGAAAAGCACTTCGCCCAGTCGTCCTTAGGGGTCTCTTCGACGGCCTTTTGAAACGCACCCACTGCTTCCTCGGTGTTCATAAAAAGTTTTCCTCGAAGTTTTTCTTTTATTTTCGGGAATAAATAAAAATCGCAAGGTGCGAGGTCGAGGCTATACGGCGGGTGACCCAGTAATTCCACGTTTGACGTCACTAAATAGTCGATCGTTCGCCTGGCGGTGTGCGACGAGGCGTTGTCGTGGTGAAGAAGGATCCTACTTCGAGGTCGCTTCTCCCGAACTTTTTCCAATACAAGTGGCAAACAATTGATAGTGTACCACTCTGCAGTAACTGTTCTTTGATCCTCTAAAGCAATTGTCGCATAGTGACCTGTCCTTCCGAAGAACGAGGCCACCATCTTTTTTCCCACGCTTCGACCTCTCTTCACTTTAGTTGGCAACTCCTCGAAAGGAAACACCCATTGAGCAGACTGTCTCTTGGTTTCTGGATCATAACAGTAAACCCAGCTTTCGTCACCCGTAAGTATGTCGAAAACAGCATTTGAGTCACCTCCGTTAAATCTTTCAATCATTTCACGGCACCAATCAACCCGACGGAGTTTTTGGGCCTCGGTCAAATTATGAGGTATCCACCTCGCACAAAGCTTCCTGACCGCTAAATGTTCATGGAGGATTTTATGCACTTGACTCATACCGATGCCTAAGCTTGTCCGAATCTGCTGATACGTCACTCTTTTGTCAGTCTCTATCATACGCTGCACAACACTGATGTTATTTTCAGTCGTCGCCGTAGAAGGCCGTCCCTCACGCAGATCGTCGGTGAGATTAGTGCGACCACGTTTAAACTCATTAAACCAGTTGTAAATGGTCGCACGAGATGGAGCTTCATCATGAAAGGCCAATCGAAGTCTATCATAGCTTTCTTGTTGACTTAAATGACATCGAAAGTCATAAAAAATCATTGCACGAAAATTTTCGCGAGTTAAATTCATGTTGACGTGACACAGACAATTTTCAATTTGCCGCCAAATCGTAAAACTAATGACAAATGAATGAAATACATACTCAATAATATTGGCAAAGAGTTCCATTTTCAAAATTTAAACTTACTTTTTTATTATATTGTTTACAAGTGGCCAGTTCTAAAAACTTTCAGTGTCGCCCTCGTACCTTAGCGACTTTTAAGCTTAGTATTGTACATAACTTTTTTAGTGTTGTTATTTTAAATGAAAGTTAGGTTCGATTAATACACTAGAAGGTCGTTACTACGGATAGCCGCGGTATTGTCTATTATTGCTAGTAGAACATGTACGTTGCGTTATAAATAAAAACGAAGTTAAAGTATCTTAACCGTTTTAAAGCTTAGATGTTTTTTTAACTTTTGAATCAAAATTATCAAGCAACAGAAATGTTTACTCTCAATACATTAAAAAGCCGTAATACGTGAGTCACTCTGTAAATAACGGCATTTTAGGTTATGATAGGACTACAATTATTAAGAGTAATGCTGCGTGAGAAGCGGTAATGACAAAAAAGTAAAAGGCATACTATATAAAAATCAACTATTTATTGTTCAAAAATAAAAATCTTCTAAATTATTACTTTCAATTAACATTATGATTATTGAACTGTGTTCATTATTTACTTCTCTAAAGTTTATAAATGAGATATAAAAAAAGGGTGAATTTTCAGAGCAACTTGTTTGGCCGTCACAATTCGATTTTATTTACGCTAGCGGAGTTTTAACATAATAAACATTGTTGACTTCAATTAAAGCTGAATTAAAAATATCACAGACTTAGAAACACTAACTGCAGTAAGTCTGTGAGGCCTGTCCCACGCGCGGTTTTGTTGAATCAATTGACCATAACTTTGTGTCTAGGAGTCATTTTCCTAATAAACATAAATAAAAATGAAGCTAATTAAATAACGCATTCTATTTTTACTTTTTCATACTAAATACATTTTCATTTAAAAGATAGGTGGATCACTTTTCTAAATATCGTCTAGCTACCAATATCAATTTGCACAAATACTTGCTAATATCTTAATGGTGAAAGATCATATCACTATGTTCGCATTTTTATGGAAAATTATATTAGTTGTGCTTTAGCTGTCACGCTGAATGAACCTCCAACTACCGAATTTTGTGTGCCTATCAGTAAGTAGGTACAAGCCTTTCGCGCGATGTGTTTTGTTTTAGTCATCTTAAAAGTAATTTCAGTGGATTCCCGTTGTGCGATATACGAGTACAATGATTTCAATTGAATGTTTATATTTTTACTTATTAGTTGTCTTGATTCTTATTTCACAGAATAGAGCTAATAGTACTGATGTATACAGTTTAGCAGTAATCGCAAAAGATACATTATTGTCGTAATATTCGGTGCTGTAATTCCGGTGGTATTTTATATTTATATTTTATTAACTATGGTCATTATGACTGAATTTAACGGTAGTTTCACGTGAAACTGATTCGCTCACTCGCGTTTTGCTCACGTGAAATATAAAGGTACAGATAGATTATGCTCATTACTAGCACAAAATCTGATGAGCAATTACTACTGTGATACTAGCGTGTATGTTTATGAGATGTAAAGTAGGTATGCTTTTTAGTAGCATGCTGCCCATGCTGGCTATATCACCCTACTATCTTTGAGAGTACCTACCTACTACTTGAGGTAGGGGAGGAAGGACGAATGATGATAACAAGTATGAACGCGTCTGCGAATGAGCATGCTAGTATAGGTATGTCTGTCTTTTACAGCAGGTGCAAGTGCGACTTCGCAAATTATGAATTTTGAAAGGTCAAGCGAACCGATTTGACATTCGATTTATTTTGATCGAACCTACATTCAAATAAGTATTGGGAACTAAGATTAACTTAAAATAACAATTTAAAACTTTAATTCTTTACTTTATTAACATAAGTTATACACGGATATGTACACGTATATAAAATAAATTATAGTAATTTCAAACTAATTTCGTATGCAATTAATAAAACGTAATTTACTGTCACTATCGTAATTTCGGTAGCGACGTTTTTTCACTATATCGTATAGCTTTAACTTAGTTATTGAATTTAAATACGAGTAGGTGCTTCTTGTATCATTGAAATCCTAATCCAGAAGAGCATTTTAACGAGTGATTATTTTCACCAAAAATTAAAAAAATAAAGCCCACCAAAATAACGTAAAAAAAAAAGATTTCAAAAGTTCACCCAAAACCTAAATTGTGCTTAAATCTAGATACAAAACTACTAAGGTAACGTTATTGACGTTAACCAAAAACAATACTTAAGTTCTTTTTAATTTTTAATAAATTTAAGCACTAATATTATTTAACACTAGCTTTTATTGCCTGCGGCTCCGCCCGCGTGGTGTTCGGTTATCGCGCGCTGTTCTCTCGGGAACTGTGCATTTTTCCGGGATTCAAAGTAGCCTATGTTACTCTCGGGACCATAAACTATCTCTATGCCAAAAATCACGACAATCCGTCGCTCCGTTACGGCGTGAAAGCGTAACAAACAAACAAACAAACTCACTTTCCCCTTTTAATAGTAAGGATTGACAAAAATCTAGCCGCTTTTTTACTTATTATTGCTATTTAGCCGCTTTAAAAATATGATCGAACAAATATCAACCTTATGACACTGAAGTAAAAAGGCGGTCACCGCTTTATTGACATTTAAATGTATTACGTAATGTGTTTAAGTGTTATAGGCAAAAAGGCGGCTAAGATCCCTTAACCTCATTATAGAGTATAATTTAAAGAATACTGCTTTTAAGCCTATAAACAAGTATGTAAATTCAGCTATGACAAATTCGTTAAAACCTCGTTATACGAACTTAACCGCTTTTTAAAGTATGAATGATCGATAAGCGCTTTTTAGCTTAGAAAAGTGTTATATTTTAAGCATGATATAAGGCGGCTAATGATACATAACGTCTTTTTAGCTTATTTAAATACCAATCACGGCTTTTTAGATTATAAAACCCTAACAAAAATCAAAATATGTGTCGTTTAACTGCTGCGTATCTCGAGAACTAACTGTCATAGAAAAAAAAAGTCAATACCGTTCGACGCAGAATTTTTTTCTGAGTATGCACGTATCAAAAAGTTAAAAAGCCGCTAAAGTCCCTTTGCCGCCTTCTTCGGTAGGACGGCAGTGTAGGCAGTCAAAACAATAAATAACTGACTGAGATAAATCTAAGTCCGCGTGAACGAAGTCGTCGAATTAATAGGACAATTTCGCCAGTGTCAAAGTACTCTCTTTGAGAGGGGCGTTGTTCGGTGATTGTAGTTTTTGCAACTTGATAGTAAAATTCCAGAAACCACGTGGAGACAACTTGCGCATTAAAAAATGTCAGACACGAGAGTAATATAGAATTTTGTGATCACTGTTCACTGTTAAGGTTAATCGCCGCATAAAACACTATCAAAATTATACTTTAACTAATCAAAAAAACAGAAAAAGCAAAATTAAGTAGATATTATCTACATCCGCCATGTTCGAATGCTACAAATCGAATCCTGAAATTAATTGATTGTGTACCATTTATTTAAAAAATAATATTGTGGCATTTTAAACAGGAAATAAAAAAGGTCAACGTTATTTTCGATACTAGATTTACATGATCGAATGAAATATATTATTATGTAAATTCTTTTTTATGTCAGCTAGCCATTTAAGTTGGCGCTGTCATTGCGCACCCAATTGGTGCATTGGTTAAATGTGTTTGGTATTTCCAGGATTAAACACAATTAAAGAAAAAGTGTGAAAACATTGAACCACAAAATTAACTAAACTTTTCATAGAAATGCTATAAAAAACAAACTAATATTTTGCGTTTTTACGGAAATTCAATTTATGTAACCAATGCAACGATATTAAAATATATAGTTGCAGTACACTTTACTTTTTATTTAGCTGCACACAATTATTTTATTACTTTCATTTGAAAACAAAATGTTTTAGTCAAAATCAACACTACAACGGAACTTAAAAGATTTTTTTCATCTCTTAACTACGCGCGACTGCTTATTAGGAGAGGTAGACGCACAGCCGTTGCATTTTTAATCAATCCCGTGCCGCGATCGCTCGTCCTAGCTTGACCGAAAAAAAAAATGCAATTTTTGAATTGAATTCGTTTTTGAATTTCGATTTAAAATTTTGGGCAGTGATAGTGTCGTGTATTTTTATTATTGTGTGTGTTGGAAAAAAATTGTTTTGTTTGGATTGTGCCAGTGCAGTGTTGCAATGGACGGTAAGATTATTTTTTTTCGATATTGTTATATATAATTATTATTTGATTAATTTATTTTCACCGACAGTTAATTTAATCCAAATTTGGTTTGGGTAGTAAGTAAAACTATTTGTCGTATTTCATGGTTACTTTCACTAAGTAAGGATTTACATGCAAAACATTTGAAATACTACATAACCAATTCTAATAGTTTGATGTTTTTATATATGGCTTTATTTTTTAAGCCAGTGCTGCAGTGATCCTTGAAACTTTGGTTTCGATTCGTGTAGGCAACGAGTATGTACACTCTTAAAAATACCCACTCTCTTCCGTGCCGCTCACTTGCGAAAAAAAAGTACTTTTTGATCTTGAAATATCACAGTCATGTTAAACGAGAACTACTCGATTATTTCTTTTGGTAGAAAATTACCTACCATGCGACTTGGACATAATTAATGTAAAACATTCTTTTAATCACGTAGGCATTCGTATGTAGATCTTAAGATAGCAAAACGAAAACTAAGAAATAGTTAATGTGACATAATTACGAGTAAGCTAACAGTTAAAAAGTTGTTGTAACATTTCATATTTAATACAAGATTTTTCTGACATACATATTTAATTTTGTAATGTCCTTACTAAAATTAGTTTATGTAGGTTTATTTACTTATCAAAGTGACATGACGTAAATTTTATACACTAAATCCCTTATTTATGTAGTACTAGCTTTTGCCCGCGGCTCCGCCGCGTGGTATTCGGTTATCGCGTGCTGTTTCCTCGGGAACTGTGCATTTTTCCGGGATAAAAAGTAGCCTATGTCACTCTCGATCCCGTAAACTATCTCTATGCCAAAAATCACGTCGATCCGTCGCTCTGTTACGGCGTGAAAGACGGACAAACATACAAACACACTTTCGCATTTATAATATTAGTTTGGATATGCGGTTATTTCTACTAGGTAGATAAATATTTGCCATATTGCTATGATATAAATTTACCTTTGTTGCACTTGTTTTTTTTTTTTAGCATAAAATTTGTTTCAGTCTAAATGCCCATTTTAAGGTATAATTTTTAATTATTATTAATTTTTTAATTATTTTTTAACTGTAAAATAATTATTTATTTATATAACAATACCAATAAAAAAAGATAACTAAAACTACATACAAACTTAACTTATTAATAAACATTTCGCTGCCAGGTGGTACGGTGCCCAGAAGGCTGGCAGCATTACCACGCTGTATGGCAATGTTTATTCTTTGCGCTAAGAAAAAGCCGGCCCTCTGGTCACCCGAAGCTGCAATCAATTTGAACGACAAATTATAATATTGGTATTATATTTACAATTAAAACATAGGTCAAGATAAATTACCTTATTAAATAAGGTAAATTATCTTGAATTTTTATTGCCACTAAAACATATTATTATGAATGATTAAAATAAAATTGAATCAAAAATTAAGGAAAGACCCAGTATAAAAAACGTATTTTTTTATTATTTATTTATTAATTTGCATGGGTTGTTCACCTAGATTTGTTTAAAATAATAATGTAAGAATTAGATCAATGAACGGATAGCACGCACGGCATTTTCCTATTCATTTTATTTTTGCGCAGCGCCAATCAGTGCTTACCTGTTTATTTCCATTCTGGTCAGTAATAGAGCTATATATAAATAACTAAACTGATTCGTTTCTTGTTATATTTAAATATAACAGAATCGGCGTACCTATAATTAAATAATACTGTAGCCGTATTGTTTGTAATAATGTCAACAAGATTTTTTTTCTCGAAAGGTTTGTGCGTCACTCAGGTATGCTATTAACTATTAATGAATATTAATTGCACATATATAAGTGATATATTAACACGACTTGGACCTAGCGCAAGTAAACTGTAGCTAAGAAAACATTATAATTATTGTTAGTTAAGGTGCCAACGTATACTATACATATTAATATATATTTTTCACTTCTCATGCTCGTAAAGTTGGTATTTATGCTGGACCTACTTGACATAAAATTGCTTTTTATGTTCTAGTGCATAAAGTAAAATTGTTTAAGACCAAGGTAATCAGGTGTCAACAGCCACAAACAAAAAAGTTTTATATATTTTTTTATTATTTTTTATTTTACGTAAAACTATAAATCAATCAAATCAATTAAAATAAATCAATAAATTTCATTATTTTAAATAAATTGTTATGACATTAGACCAATTTTATATACTTTCAGGGATAAGTCCGCCTTTGTACTTAGCACTTTCTTTTTGTGTGATATTTTTATATTTCCTTTTTGTACAATAAAGGGTATAAACAAACAAACAAACTTTCTTTCTTTTTTGTTTTATATTAAGTTATTGATGTAAGTATGAATGTTTTATTTATTGTAAATGCAATTAGGTACATAGGGTTTACATATGCATTTATATTTATTGAAATGTTTTGCTGTATTTGTCGATCCTAATTTTTTGATTGCTATATTCTCTACCACTCAAAGGTTGACTGGCAGAGATCCCTTTAGAAATAAGTCCACCTTTGTACTTGGCACTTTTTGTAACATTTTTGTACAATAAAGAGTATAAACAAACAAACAAACAAACTTTTTTAATACTTGATTGGCATGCCTCGGATACATATTTTTTTACAATACAATACAATACAATAACTCTTTATTGCACACCAAAATATAGCAAAAAATTAAAGAAAACAGGTATACACACAGAGACTAAATTAAAATTATATTATTCAAAAAATTCAAATTCAAATTCAAAAAAGTTTATTTGGTTCCTTTACATTTTAGCTAGTTAGGTTGGAACTTCCCATTAAGCATACAGTTATGCTTGTATCGGAAAGTTCCGCTCTTCCTTAACTCGGTGTTAACATAAACCAAGCGAAATAACTATAATATAATAAAGTAAGACTAAAAACTACTTAATTAGGGGCGCGCGTGTGTGTGTGTGTGTGTGTGTGTGTGTGTGTGTGTGTGTGTGTGTGTGTGTGTGTGTGTGTGTGTGTGTGTGTGTGTGTGTGTGTGTGTGTGTGTGTTGGTGTGTGTGTTTGGAGTGTACATATGTGTGTATATTTATGAACATAATTTAATATTATAGGTACACTTATTTATAACTAATATTATTTTACGTTACAAATTAAGATTCTTTATTAAATTTATACATTTCAGTTTAAAAGTGTCTCTACCTCTTCATACTCCAAATTCCATATCCATCTAGTGATTACTTTCTTACAGTGGTAAAGCTGCAGCGGGTAAATGTTTAGGTAAGCGTCGATAGAGTTATACAAATAGGCGGATTGTACAAAAAATTGTTTCCTAGCATATTTAGAGTTATAAGCTGGAACAGGGGCAACTTTGGCTTTTCTTCTCCGTAAAACAGTTTGCGGTACATAGCTTAAGGTACGATGTAATTTTAATACACTGAGTACAATATACAACTTGCGCATGGATAACAGTTCACACTCCTTGTACAACTCTGTTGTAGGGTATCTGAAAGGTTTATTGAAAGTAACTTTAAGCAAACATCTCTGCGCTCTCTCTACTTCAAGGAATTTTGTTTTGTTTGCACCTCCCCAAATAGGTATGCAGTATGACATTATCGATTGAGCTAAAGCAATATACAGTTTTTTTAAGAGTACATTGGAGGCAACATGTTTTAGGATTTTAAATATCCATATCAGCTTACGGATACGCCCATTCAAATGTTCAATATGGTCGTGCCAGGATAGTCTAAGGTCCAAGATTAATCCTAGATATTTTAAAGAAGATACTTTTTCGATGCTTGAGCAATTACACTGGATAACATTTTGGTCACAGTTGTGTAATTTTAATGCAAGGTTCATTGATGGCTGTGTATTCTCATACTTCGAGAAGCACATGTACTTAGATTTACTGGCATTGAGGGTTAATAGGTTCTGTGTTAACCAAGAGTAGATGATGTTTAAACCAGTTTCAGCCTTTTGATGTACTGCCTCCCAGGAATTGTCCCCAAAGACTACCGCTGTGTCGTCGGCATACGAAAACACACTACCATCATGAGTGGTAAGGTTGAGTAGGTTGTTAATATAAATTAAAAAGAGTGTAGGACCAAGTACGCTCCCTTGGGGAACGCCAAAAGTGATGTTATGTTCACGGCTAGAGTGTTTTCCTATTTTTACACTTTGTGTACGGTTATGCAGGTAATCCGCAAAAAGTTTCAGTGGGATTCCCCTTATGCCAATGGATTCAAGTCTTAGTAAAAGGATGGGGAGAGAGACGGTGTCAAATGCTTTGCGTAGATCTAAGAAGATAGCAAGGCACTTATGTCCTCGGTCTACATGTTGCGTTACTTCTGTGGTAAGCGCCAGAACTGCATCTTCCGTTGACTTACCCTGACGGAAACCAAATTGAGATTTAGATAGGATGTCATATTTATTAAGATAAATGACTAAGCGTTTATTTATTAATTTTTCTATAATCTTTGATATTACCGGCAGTACAGATATGGGTCGGTAGTTATTTAAATCATCCCTCTCCCCACCCTTGTAGACAGGTGTTACAATAGCTTGCTTAAGCGTCTCAGGGAAAACCCCTTGAGCAAAGCATGTGTTAGCCAGTTTGCTAATTACGGGGACCACAAAAAGTCTCACCAATTTTAAGAATCTGGTGGGAATGTCATCCCAACCCGGGGCACTTTCAGTTTTAAGGCTCATCAGGATAGCGTCTACTTCTTCAGGGGATGTATCCAATAAGACAAATGATGATGGAATTGATGGGGAGAGAGAGGGATCGCGATAGCTATGGTTAGGATGGAGATTGTTTCTGCCAGTGTCTTGCCTATGTTTGCGAAGAAATTGTTAACATTGTTGACAGAGATGTCTGGTGAAGCTTGAGAGTTTAATAGTGCCGTACCGTTATTAGTTTTTGTCTTATAATGAGTAATATTTTTAATAGTACTCCATAAAGCTTTAGGGTTTTTGGCAGATTTTTCCAGAAGGTCTCTATCATATTTTATTTTGAGTTTTCTAATTAAGTTAGTACAAAAGTTACGGTATCTTCTGTACGTAATCTTCATAATCTCATTCTCAGGCTCTGAACGTAATTGTAATTGCATTTTGTTTCGGTTTTTAATGCACCTGAGTATCCCAGGAGTGATCCAAGGCTTAATTATCCGTTTATTACTTGATACTTTTACGAATACTTTACTTTCATTTAGACTTTCCCTAAGTGTATTTACTAGCTGTTCTAAAATGAAATATGGATTGTCACTAAGTAAGAGCTGATCAAGATTTTTATCAGCTAAGTACGCAAGAGCCCTAGAGTAATTAACGCGGCTATTTAAGGTAGGGTTTCTTTCATTTGTACTATTGGACAGAGCTAGAAATATGGTTAGGTGGTCAGTGATTGATGTATTAATAACTGCAATGGAAGCTGTGTTTTTCCTTATATCATGTTTTAACATGAAGTGATCAAGGCAGTTTTGACCTCTTGTCGGCAGTGTGTGACCTGGTAGGAATCCAAATGTAGATAACATATTTAGGTAGTAGTTTCTGTTCGTTCTTTCATGTGTGGGCTCTTGTGTACGGGGTATAAGGTTGATGTTTATATCACCCGTTAAAATGATCGTATTTACAGATTTTATTGTTTCTAAGTGAGCACAAAGTGAGTCAATAAAAAGCGTGGCGTTATAGTTGGCTGGTGAACGATAAATTCCCAATATGATAACATGTTCCATTTTTATTTGCACACAAGAGGCCTGGTCGAGTTTAATTTCGCTTATTACACAATCTAAGTCACAGCTTACATAGCTAACCACTCCGTCATTTTGATTATAATTGTTCGTGGTTGCTAAGTAGGTATAATTAGGCATACAGGGAATAGGCCGAGAGGGGTTAAGTCTGCATTCGGTAAGTATCAATATATGAGCATTAAAATCTAGTTGTGACAGTGTTAATTGTAGATCATCAAGGTTGGAGTATATACTACGGATATTTTGAGATAGAATTGTAAGTTTATTTTTGGTTATGGGGATGTGCTTAGTGAGATTCTGGATATCACACACGTAACTGTCCGCCACCTCAGTGAGATCAATGTCACTTAATGTTGTGAGGCGACTATCCATAATAGCGATTAAGGTTTATTAGACGAAATGTACCAGGAGCCCAAAAATTATTATTATTATTATTTTTTAATTATTTTATAAATTGCTTGTAAATTACACGAGGTGCTGCTCGCCAGTTCTGTTAGCTTGAAATGTCTCACTTTATGCTCTTGTTGTACAATCTACTGTTTTCGGTTTTCCCGTCGTCTATCTGTCAGACCATTTTTAATATATTACATTAAAATCTGTATTTCTTGACCTATGACACTTTAAACTTTAATAAAATGCACGGAAGTGAATGAAATGTTATCATATTAAAATGATGAATGCGTTGAAGATAGATTAGAAATGTCAAGGTTGCCAGTTGATGTTGCGTGACTATTTTCTTTTACTTGTCTGAAACTCATGATAAATACTACTACTACTTCTTACTCATAGAGTAAATAAATACCTAGCACAGCTCGGTCGTTCAGGTACTTTATAATAAAAATAGTTTTGCGCAGCAAAAGTATACCGCCTTAAATTCATTCATACTCATGCGCGATATAACACCATAGTTTCCGTTCTTTGTGGAAAATCATGCGCACGAAACCGGAATTTTTATACCTATTAATAAATAACATGGCTATTTCACGCTTGATATTTTCTTTTTCTACTTCTTGTTATAATAAAATAAGAACTTTTTCGCATGAGTACAACAATAATTCTTGCGCCAAAAAAAAAACTTTTGTATGTAATATTATATAAATACTTAAATACATATGTATACAGCAGCGGCACGTACAAACTGGTTGTTTGTTTACAACATAATCGCATTTAACAGGTAAACATTGCTTGTTACGAAGACGCTCAATGTTAGGCGTGGTTTTTATGATGCAACGTAATACATTGCGGAGCTATTAGGATATGAATGTGGTAGTCAGTCGCTTGAAAGCCGTAATGGAGATACTACTTTCATTATTAATTCGTGCCATAATAGCAAAGTTTATAGCGCATATCGCTTGAATGAATCAACAGCACATCTAAGCCACTTTTTGAATCAGGCGTTAGGTACTTTGCGGAGGTTCATATAAATGAATTAAAACAATTACTTTGCTCACCCGCGACATTATAATAGTTAAGTTTATGCAAGAGATGCGTGTTCATGCAGTTCCTCCACCGCCACACTGTAAGAACATACACACAAATCTCACAAACCCATCTATCACCACCACCACACTACACTGACGCATTTTTAACTCAACCAGAGCTCATCTTCAGAGCAACACAACGTACACCATGTTATAATGTTAAACTAATAAACCAAAACAAACTTTTTAATTTGCCACTGTAACTCCCTAAGTACCAGTGGCGAAGCGTCCATAGAACTCTATTCCCACCGGCTTGCTCAATATTTAAAAAATAGAACAACAAGTCATACAAAATTTATGAAAGATGTAAGCGATCATTGCTTGGGCTTTACCACGGAAATATCTGACGCCACGCCACTGCTAAGACCTATATTTTATATTTTTTCTCAAACGTAACTACCTACACACAAAATAATAGACCCCATTCTGTTGTACCTAATTATTTTCATGCATTCTAGAGCATGGAAACGCAACACCTTGCCACAGTAATGTAACAGTTCATAAGAATCCGAGTCTAATAAAGAATGATTTGATTCAAATTTGATCTGTCTGGGCTCATTCCTATATGCCGAAACATGCTCTTTAAATGTAGCATTAAAACTGCAACCTGTCTAGCCTACTTATATTAGGTACGTTGTACTATTTACGATTGTGTTGCTCTGAAGCCGAGCTCTGGTTATATTCGAAAGGTGTCAGTGTAATGTCGTGGTGGTGATAGATGGGTTTGTGTGTTTTCTTTTAATGTGCACGTGGGTAAATGCATGAATACGCATATATTGCATAAACATAGCTGCCATAAGGTCGCTGGTGAGCATAGTAATTATTTTAGTCCATTTGTGTCACCTAGTGGTTCAGTGTTCTAGTGCAAGTTTTTGGTATAATTAACTTTGTTGAACGCGCACGCGATAACAATGCAATTACCATGATCAGAAAGGCGTCTAGTGACGCGTAACGGCAAAGATTTGCTTTCATAATGTTTGACATTAAAGTAAAAGCGTTTGACACGTTAAAATAATTCAGTAAAGGCTGTAACTTAAGGCTGACATCATCTGCCGAACGCACTTCCTACCATAAGGTACCTATCTCGTGTATCAATCAATCATAATAATGGTTACCTTGTGTTAATATTTAAACGACTTCAAAAAGGAGGAGGTTATCAATTCGGTTGTATTTTATAATTGCATAATAGATGTATGATAGCCATACAAACAAATTAACCCTTAAAGTCATTTTGTATGGCATACTATACACTTCAAATAAAAAAATAAAAGGGTAGTCGAATAAAATCTTACACGCAAATGACATTTTAAGAACCGCTTATAACTGTGTATACAATACAATCAAAAATACTGTGATCTGTATCTGCATTTAATAACAGTGTAATTGGAGAAATTATTCGGTAATGAAGAAAGTCCAGTTGAACCTCAAGGTAAATATGTGTTGATGTAGTAAAACGCGAGGCAGTTAATCTATTTGTCGTCTATACATATAATAAAGCTGAAGAGGGTCGAAAGTCTGTACATAGAAGATATTTGAAAAAAAGTTAGCTGGGGATACTTAGAATCGATAACAGAACACGTTGCAATAGTTTTTAGAATTTTTGTCTGTTTGTCTGTTTATCTGTTTATCTGTTTATCTGTTTGTCGTTTTTTTGTGCGGGCATCACGTGAGAACGGCTGAACGGATTTTGGTGCAAACTTTACTAATCTGTCGAGAAAATCCCCGGCCAAATTATAGGCTATCAAAATTCAACCCTTAGACTATAAAAATTCAACCCTTAAAAGAGGAGGTAGCCACTACACTCGATTGAGTTTGCACCTTCAAGTTTTCAAATACGGGCTGACTATCGAGTACCCCGCTATACTAACAGATGGCGCTGAAATTAATAACGTTGTGGCATGATTAAGTCGCTCAGTAAGGATTTTGCCAAATTAAGAAATTTAGAAGAGGGGTACGGATATCAACAAATTTAATTGAATATTTTAAATGATAATGAACAAAATTAAACGATAGTAAATTAATTGCCACACATTGCAGTGCCATCTTTTGGAGAACTGAGTAAACATTAAGTAATGAAGAATAAATGGGTTTACATAGTTACGTAATGTAATACCGACACACATAATATAATTGCAAATTACTTGCTATCATTTTATTACGATATAATACAAAATTATGAATTCACTCTGTCATGAATTATACCTAATCGTAATTATATCGCATTCATTTATTTGTATATTTTAAGCACTTCTCTTTTAAAATATGGCTTTTCTGTCCTAATGGGACGAATTCGCCAGTGTCTAAGTATTCTCATTGAGAAGCAACGTTGTAAGGTGATTGTAGTTTTATTTTACTTAATAATGGCTATGGAGGGTGGGTACTTAGAAAAAAAATCATTTGCGGAGTAAATGTCAAACGATTTGGGGCTCGCCTTTTATACGCGTTACTTTGCCTTTCTGTATGTAAAATTTTATTCTTTGAGTATGATACATACCTATAGGCATTTCAATCTATCGCTGTACCCTGTATCTCTCCGATTTCAACAAATTTTGGGAGGTAGACTCGGTCCATGATTCTGAGCTGTAAAACAGAGTCTCGAGATGTGAATGTGAATAGTAGATAGAAAGAAATGCCCATAGATGAGAAACTTAGTGAACAGGTTTTTCAGTTGATATTTATCAGCAGTTTGAAAGAATTTTTCGAAAATCCCATGGAATCGGAAAATGTGGGACACTGAAGTTTGTGAGAAAATCTGATTAGGTACTCTCGAACCAACTGTATCGTAACCAATGATATTATATGTTACTATCGTAAAGTATGTAGAAGCTCACTGATCGTAACCCACTGCGAAGCCTTTTCGTAGAAAAAGTAATAGTGACATCGCATTGCTTTACAAGGGAATTTATTATGACACTTTGATAAAATTTAACTATGCATCAGGACTCAAAGTTTTACAATACAATAAAATACAAATACTCTTTTCACTTCTCATGCTTTAAAAGTAGGTCAATATAGCCTTAAAAGGTGGGAGTAAAGT
Source organism: Choristoneura rosaceana (assembly GCA_037349165.1). Taxonomy (NCBI): domain Eukaryota; kingdom Metazoa; phylum Arthropoda; class Insecta; order Lepidoptera; family Tortricidae; genus Choristoneura; species Choristoneura rosaceana. Next base: position 12,381,813 of record JAZBNJ010000019.1, read on the forward strand.
GAGTACTTTAGTCCCTAGGGAGTAAAAGTAATTAATTTTTTTAATTTACTTCGTGTGACTTAGATAAACCCAAACAGCCAGTTACAAAAAATAAGATTGTGTGTGGACCATTTTCATGACGCAAATGTTACGTTCTTAGTCTACGTGGTCTTAGTTCTATGCTTTTTCCGCATAGAAGGTGGCGCCATTCTATTTTTTCGTTTGTTTATGGACCATTTCGCCGATGCTATTTTGTTGTATCTGTGTCTGGTTGGAAAAAAATACTTCTCGTGAAAACTTTGAAATTGTTGTAGAGCGTAAATCGTAAACGATTAAATTAAATTGATTATTCTCACAATGTCATCAAGTGATAGTGAAAATTATGATATCGAGCAAAGAGCAAAATACATAATTGATACCTAATCTTATGCAGCCGAAATGTCGAAAGATTTTTTTTAAACTTTTTTGTACTATACTATTTTTTCTCGCAATCGAAGTGAAAAATAGAGTTTTCACCGCGAGACAAAAAGTCAATTATAAACCCTCGGATAAATAGACACCCTCGCTATTCGGCTTATTTTAGTCTCTCGATAAAAAATATACTATTATTGTACACCAGAAACTACACAACTTTGTTGTATTGTAATGTTTCGGGGAAAAATGTTTGGCAATCTGATTCATTTCGCCACTTTTTATTTCCCAACTGTTTAATATTTCTGAAACTGTAAATATTTCATGATTTTTAGGGTTCCGGAGCCAAAATGGCAAAAACGGAACCCTTATATAGTTTCGCCATGTCTGTCTGTCTGTCTGTCGGCTTTGCTCAAGGACTATCAAAGCTAGAAAGCTGTAATTTTGCACGGATATATAGGTAAACTATGCCGACAAAATAGTACAATTAAAAATTCAAAAACATTTTTTTTTAGGGTACCTCCCATAGACGTAAAGTGGTGGTGATTTTTTTTTCTCATCCAACCCTATATTGTGGGGTATCGTTGGATAGTAATTTTGAAACCATTAGGGGTTTGCTAAAACGATTTTTCGATTCAGTAATTTGTTCGTGAAATATTCAACTTTAAAGTGCAAATTTTCATTAAAATCGAGCGTCCCCCCCTCTAAAATCTAAACCGGTGGGTGGAAAAAATTGAAAAAATTCACGATGGTATTCAGTATATCATACTTCCAAGAAAAACTATAACGGCTAAGTTTGCTTGAAAAATATTAGTAGTTTATGAGTAAATAGCAACGTAAGGTAAAAAATATACCTAAACTTGGAAGATTCCCTACAAAATACGAAATCCTTAGAAAATATTACTTAATTTTTTCGTAATGGCTACAGAACCCTATTTTGGGCGTGTCCGACACGCTCTTGGCCGGTTTTATAAAACTAATCTACACGATGGCCCTGAAATAAGTCCTGAAATATTTACAGTTTTAGAGTTACGAAATGAAAAGTTGCGAAAAGGCAGTACCCAGAATTCAAATGGTTCGACTAAAGGTTCCACTGTACTATGGAGTACTTTCTAAACATCGAAATCTACGCAGACGAAGTCGCGGGCAAAAGCTAGTAATTTATATTAATATGTCCATAAGGAATATATCTGTGTAAGAAATTGTGTCTCAAGTTCAATGTTTACTTTTTTACTAACTTATTTTCCACATAGTATATCATTCTATACATTGCAACTACAATAGTGAAATACCTCGGATTTGCTTAGTATAGTATACTATACATGGCCACTACTTCGGTAAACAACACCGCATTGGTTTTGTATAGTATTCTATACACTGCTACTTTGTCTTCTGCACATACTTATTTGTAGTTTTTCGAAATGTACTTGTATGTTGATACATAATAACTGCTCAGATGTCTGTTTCAATGTTTTTATGATATTTCAATTGTTTTGACATTAATGGCACCTAATTAATTTATAGTTTGTATAGTATTCGCTATCTATATAACGTATGTAGTTATATAAATACGTACTTTTGTGCTTTTTTTATTACTTACTGCATATGTTTGGTTTATAGTGTGTATCAGAAATTCAATAATATTGTTACAGTTGGCACAGCGTGGCCGCGCTAGGCGCATATTAACGCTAATACCGGAGTTAGATGCTTGGTCAGGTGATAGTGAAAAGTCTAGCAGCGAAGATGAAACTAATATTGACTCGCCAGATCGTCATGAACCATCATCAACTTCGAGCTCGCCAGCCCCTTCATTAGATTCTTCTTATGAAAGACTTGATTTACTAGGCTCTTTTACAGATGCCAATCGCGAACCACAACTATCACCAATCTTGCAAGAAGTATTCCCCGAACCTACACAATGTAATTATGGAGCAATACCCTCGATATCTTCTTTGCCATCACTTCCTTCCGTGCACCCATTACAAAATTTATACGCTGCAGAATAAGGTTTTGTTGTGGTAAAAAGTCTTGTTTCAAGAGAATAGTTGCCAGATATTATATTATGGCCGTAGCCGTTGTGGCCTAGTGGTTTGACCTTTCTCCTCTCAACCAGAGGGTCGTGGGTTCAAACTTCGGCTCGCACCTCTGAGTTTTTCGAAATTCATGTGCGGAATTACATTTGAAATTTACCACGAGCTTTGCGATGAAGGAAAACATCGTGAGGAAACCGGCACAAACCTGCGAAGCAATTCAATGGTGCGTGTGAAGTTCCCAATCCGCACTGGGCCCGCGTGGGAACTACGGCCCAAGCCCTCTCATTCTGAGAGGAGGCCTGTGCCCAGCAGTGGGACGTATATAGGCTGGGATGATGATGAATAAAAATTGTTATGTAGGTGCTTTCATTATGCTTTAGTAAATTGAACCGACTACAAAAAACCATGAAAATAATTTTCTACCAGTCTGAAGTGGGAACTATGGCCCAAGCCCTCTCATTCTGAGTGGAGGCCTGTGCCCAGCAGGGGTACGTATATAGGCTGGGAAGAAACTGAAGTTAATGCCTCAGTACAAACCAGCAGAAAAAAAAAGAAAAAAAATAGCTAAGACGGTAACACGAAAACGCTGAATCTTAACTCTAAAAAACTTAGGTGATATAATTACTCACATAATATAATATAGCAAAGCTTGTATGACACACGTCTCAAATCGGAACTTAGAGCATTATCAAAATGACAGACAGACTCAGTTTTGTGATAAAATCACCCAAGAGTCGTCGTGCTCTAAGTTAACAAGTTGTTAACTTAGAGCACGACGAACAACCTAATTAAATATTTGCGGTTGTTCTGCTGCGCCGTTCCAAGCTGTCGTTTGACTCACTTTCTTGGATTATTCGAGGAATTTAGATAGGTAGGTATTGTAGTACAATATCCAAATTTAGAAAGCGGTTATAGCTTAATTTGCACCTTACATTTCTTAAGGAAAACTATAATGTCAATGAGTATAGGTAGGTAGCGAAAGAAATAAAAATCAAATAAAAGTAAGTTGTCTTTTTTAATTAGCACGTTTTGTTGGATAGTGTGTCTTTGGTTCAATGCCCATTCGCTGGCTTTCTGTTGCCCATGGCGTTGTGTTAGACTTCCTTTGTAAGCAGTGGTAACTCAGTGGTTTGACCTGCCAGGGTTGTGTGGACAAAACCGATAAGTCGAAATAATTGACTGTTGAAACAAGAACACTCTATTTGTTTAAATTCGAAGCTTTCATGAATTTATTAGATCGAGTTATTGGGTTTGACTAGGCAACCCATGTGGTCTCTCAAGCAACGTATAGTGGGTTCGACCCCGGGCTCACCCTCTAAGTTTTTCCATGAAATTTAAAATATAAATTTACCATAAGCTTTACGATGAAGGAAAAAATGGTGTGCAAAATTCAATGGTGATTCCACGTGGGAACTAAGGCCCATGGCCACTATTTCTGAGAGGAGGCCTGTGCCCTACAATGGGACGTACATATTAGGCCGAGATGATTATAGTGTTGATGACGAAATCCTTGTGGAACCCGTTAAACAGGAGTGTTATAACTTACAGCTTGGCCAATGATTTCTTCGAACGCTTCGCATTAATATTTTATTTATTTCTGAACAATTAGGCAGCTTAGGTATCTGAACAATTAGCACTACAAAACCAAAATTCTAAGAAACAATTTTATTGTACCCATAAAACAATATTCATTTTCAATTAAGTAACTGTAAAATCCGATATTAAATTGGTTTTAAAAACTAAATTGTTTTTGGACTGTCATTGACGGGGACAACTACCTCCACTGAATCGGTTACGTTTTACAATCAAATTGCATTGAACTCAAGTTTAATGCTATTTCCGGAAATATGCATGATACCCAGGTGGTTTTACAAATTAAATATGTTATCGTATGAATTTACTTCCGTTTAAAAATTATGTTCCAGTTTACTTACACATTTACTATGTGACAAATTTGTTAATAGATTTTGCTTAGGTTATCTTATCGCACATTTAATTTTATTGTGCCAACATAATAAGGCTTATTAAATGAAATTAAAACTTAATCACGCCATTGTACAATGGATTCTATAGTCTTATCTCCGATGTACAAATTATTCAAGTACCTAGTAGCCAAGCTGAACTCTAAACTTCAGTCAAATAAACACTATTATAAATATTAAATTTATTAAGGAACAAATAATACATTTAGAAATGATTTAAACCATAAAAACTTATTAATAATAATTAAAAACTAATATAACTCTAAAAAAGGCCCCTGTGGCATGGTTCCAAGAATGCTGGCAGCATTTCCTCGCTGTATGGCGATGCTAATACGCTGTGCGAGGAAGCTGCCAGCCCTCTTGTCTCCGGTGGCGTCGACCAGTCTCTTAGCCAGTTGGCTGAAGAGATCCCTTGCGCCAGGGCCCCACGGACCGAGCGTCTCGACGCCGAAGGCAATGAAGACCACTATAATATATAGTGTTTGTGTGAATTTCTTCTCAGTTATGGAACAACGACTCCCAACTAACCAACAAATACGGTTTAAAAGCTACAGCAGCTACAGGGTAAATTTGTAGTACTTCCCTTTACAAATAACTGGCATTTGCCTGTGACTTCGTCCGCCAAGGATTCGTTTATTTTTATCTCGCTGAAACTGCGCTATTTTCTAGAATAAAACCTATCACGTCCTTTCCAGGGTCTCAAACTATCTTTATTGCAAATCGCATATAAATCGGTTCAACGGTTTAAGTGTGAAGAGGTAACAGACTAATAGACAGTTATTTTCTTATTTATAATACTAGCTGTTGCCCGTGGCTTCGCCCCCGTCGTATTTTTTATGTATTTTCTTCCATAAAAACCTTCTCCTGACAGTAACAAACACAATAAAAAAAGAATTAGCGAAATCGGACCAGTCGCTCCCGAGTTATGCGCTTACCAACACATTTTGCGATTCATTTTTATATTATAGATTAGCACGGATATGAGTAAGGTACTGTGTAGTAGAGTAGATATTAAACGAAGTGGGTTATTCGCATGTAATCGAAAAAAATATCACTTAAGACAACGATTGGTATTTAGTACCAACTTATTTCACTTATTTTTGCTATAATTGCTTGTTCATCCGCATTCTTCCCTTTGCTGTAGGATTATCACAAAGATCCAAAACAACACAAGGTTGAGGAGTTTGTAATATTTTATCGCCTAATGAATAAAAGACCTGACATGAAAGGATAAGGTTAAAGGCCTCTTGTGCTACTAAATATAACATTCCCATTTCTTCAAACCATTCTTATCTTTGCGCTTCTCATTGCAATAAAAAACAGACTCTGCTGAGCACCAGGATTAACAAGTAAATTGATATAATAATAATTTTTCCTTCTTTGCCTTTTAGCGACTCTTCAATCGTGAAGTTCTCTGTATCTGAATAAAAAGATTTTCAAAACCTCCCACTTTAGTACTCAATTCAACAGCCTACGTACTCGCGCAGTGTAATCAGTTCTTACCCAAACAGTCATTAGGCAATTTACTTAATTCTACGTCAGCTGGCCATTCTTCATTGTTTGATATAGCTGCTTGTTTATTAAGACTGTTTACTTGGAAGGTGACGTATTTGCCAATGGAACGACTTAGTTCAACGTCTAAGTAATCGAAAATTTGGAGATTGACTTTGCGAGTTAATCCCATTTTGCTCTATTGGACGTAATTAGTCCTAAACCTAAATCGTACTTAATGTATATTAGGTATGATTTTAAATTCTGCTATATGTCATTTCCATAGCTCTAGCCTTAATTCGCGATTTTTTACTGTCCGTTAAATACGCAAGAAGTGATCATTGCACTGATATTTTAAAATACTTACGAATTAAACGTTAGTCTAGTCAAAAGCAGATTTTGTGATACTTTGAAATCCTCATTATGTATTAATCACTTACGATAAAACAGCTTCCTATTGTTTAAAGTCAAACTACTAATCCCTAATTTTGTGAACATGACGAGCGAATAATTCGGTCTAAATTTTATTTTATTTTATTTATACCTCTTTTTAACATAGAACTTCCTAAGCCAGCAATGCTATATTATATCACTAATAGCTTGTCACAATGATATGAAATAGGCGCCTGAGGTGCGCCAAAAGACTATTATTGTCTAGTCTTGGGTACCTACGTCATTTAGTTGACACACATTGACCTACCCCCAAAGTAAGCAAAGCTTATATACTATGGCTATGTAACGCATTTTTGTATGATAAAAAATAAACAACAAAGATCTACACCCTTGGTCCTTTTTAAACAAAACAAAATTTTCAAACTCTTAGCTTCCAGTTTCTCTTCAATTGCTCAGTTAGAATGCTCACCATTCTTTAGCTTCTGATAATATCATAGGTATCTAAAGTATGCAAACAATTGAACGTTATGCTGTATGAATAAATTACTTCGCTTAGCGCATCACACGTGCTGTGTGTTCAACCGCTGTCATTCGGATGCTTTCCCACCAAAGTGCACAAAGCGTTGTACAGTACTAAGCTACGTAGCTAAGGACTAATACAAATGAAGTAAATAATCCTTTCTCATCGTATTTTCTCGAAAACGTTTGTATGTGTCACTGTACCTAGGTACAGTGACCAGGATTAATATCTGCCAGAGCGGAGCGTGCACAAATATCTGACGCGTCCTTCCGGCCCTAGAAAGGCGTATCAGATATTTATGCACGCTTGTTGTGCCAGATATTGGTGCTGGTGATTGTACTTCAGTCAGCTTCAGTGCATATCAACAGTGTAGAGGAGGAAGGTCGCGTCGAGAGATTATTAATCGATATAGAGTTGTTAACACCTAAATTATTAAGACTTATTCGATTTTTGGTGGTGGCGGGGTTATAATATCTCAGTGTCATATGCTTCAAAATCGTGGTTTGAATCGTGGTCACTAGTAAAATTAATAAAGTACCCTATTTTTTTAATACGAACATGTCACTTAATTACATTATACACCGAAATTATTATTCACCGAAACGTCGTCGACAGCATTCGGTAATATGAGAGTAGTTATGAACTGTTTAAAATATCTAAACACGACTATATTGTTAACAGTATGGAAGCGTGTTTCAGATATTTTTGATCAAATTTTTGCTCACTAGTTTAAGAACTCGACTGTACGTGTAATATTTAAAAAGTTCATAGTTTTGCAATGTGCCAGGATTTACTTCGTAACGCCCGTTGACTATAATCAGAATCGCTCAATATCAGGCCTTAACTTTAGTAGTATGGAGAAAACCCGGTTTTCGGTTTTTCTCCATACATCAAAAACCGGTTTTGGATTCCCTACTTAGCTTACCACGTTAGTGGTTTGCATTTGGTAAATTAAGCTGAGTTATGACAAAGCGACCGTATACAAGCTCCGCAGCTTTGCACGTCTCTGGTGGAGATACTTCCTTACGCTGCTGGTACCTAAAAGTAGGCATATAATATATTTATGTAAATGCAAATGATAACTACGAGTGTACCTACGTATATACATGTAGGCTATGGCTATACATGAGGCAGGATGTTTACACATACTTAATACACTTAGCAATTCTAAATTATCTATTACATCTGCGTCCCAAGCCATCACGATTGTAATTATTTAATTAGCCTGCAATAGTACATTGTGTCTTAAGGGCGGTAAATAAGAAATTACGAAACACATTTTAATCATTGAGTTCACTAGCTAGCCTAAATGATTTCATCGCCAGATGTTTTACCCTGACCCCCTAAAAAACCGCGTAAAAAGCGCGAAGAGGCTATTCTACTCACGTGCCTACCTATTCATTTCTTAAATAATCAATCCCTTCATTTAAAAATCAGTATAAGTTAATTACATCTTCAAACAAGTACAAGAATCGTGATACTATTTTACACGTTCATAAAAACACACTAATCTATTACAAAGTGTCAATGTCATAACCGTTACGTGTCAGTGACATTCGACTCATAACCGACTGCCAAAACAGGGGGTAATGAGCGTCGCGCCTAAAATCTCCTCGACCTCGGCGTGGCATTCAAGGCCGTTCGAGTGATAGGCGATTGGATCAGCTTTAGAAGTCAGATCCACTTACTTAAGCAGAGTTCAGACTTGCAAGAAAAATCGTGCAAATTGCATTACAATGTAATAACCGATATAACCTTCAAGCTTTCAAGAAAAGAGCGTGAAGTAAAGGCCTGCAACGCACTTGTGACTCTTCTGGTGTTGCAGGTGTGCATGGGCGAGGGTAATCGCCCTTATTTTACTTTTTTATTTAATTTCAATTCCATAATCTGCTGCGACAGTAGGTACTAACATGCATTACTTTACTTTGCATAAAGTGTATTAATTATGCCCATACCGTACATTCAATAATCCAAGCATTGTATCGTTGATTAATTAAACTGTTACTAAGTTACAATTCATCAAAGCATTGTATAATTGCAGTTTATATGTCGAAACGTCAGACTTTCTAATGTTAATCACACAAAATTGCTCATTGTGTCGAAACTGGACTGGTCCAGTGGTAGTGTAGGAGTATGCTGAGAACCTGGGTTCGATTCCCACTGCTGGTCTCTTTTTTTTGGTTTTTCTGTGGATCTATGTTTCAGTTTGTATTTTCGACTTGGATTTTACGGGATGACCGTAAAAGTAACAAAATTTGGAGTTGAAATAATAAATACAAAAAGACTTCAAAAACCAATCATAACTGCTAATTGTGCTCTTACTTGATTTGGAATGCTATATCAATTACCTCTAGCTAATACCCACCTGTCGCCGCAAAAAGTAATGATAATGAGCCCGCTTTTCCACGTATCTTTCTTCATTCTTGAACCAGTGTCTGACTTAAGCCTTAGCAACAATGTATTGTTAAGAAAGATATTGGTTGCGAATATAACTGATATAATGTATTTTAAGTACCTACTATGGCAACTCTGTATTCGTGTGAAAATAGCGTATTGTTTGAAATACTAATCACATTTTCCGATACTTAATCATGCGTTCGTGTTAAGAATGTAGAAACTGTCCCACAGTGTTGCAAGTCACTGGGAATCGTACTGGAGCTATAAATGGCATAAAAAGTCTTAAAATAAGGTATCTATTAGGAGATCAGTCTCGTTAAAATATCATATAGGGGATAGCGGGCGTCGTTTTCATAAAATACAAAATTAAGATATAAAAACAATATTAATAATAATTTAATTTTTCTGGATAGAAATTTTGTTTTGAGTATCTAATTCAAGCGGAAAAATAAAAATATATCAACTTTTCTTATGAAGATGGCTTATAAAAAAAAACAGTTAAAATTAACATTCAATTTCCGATATTTATATTAGACGATGGATAAGTTTCCGTTAGACTTAGTCAGACTTTAACTAATATTAATTAATAATTAAATACTTTAAAAATAATGATTATACACCTGGAAATTACGTACATTAATATTCCATTACCGTTATTCATCATAATATTCTGTACTTTCAAATTATACCATTAGTATCATTTTAGAATTTGGTTAGGAGTGACATTGTTTCTCGATTCGATTTGTGGCATTCGAACGTGGCGGATGTGGACTGAATAGAATTCTGCTATTTCTGTTTCTTTGGCTGGTTGAAGTATAATTTTGATAGTGTTTTATGTGGCGATTAACCTTAACAGTGAACAGTGATCACAAAATTCTATACTGCTCTCGTGTCTGACATTTTTTAATGCGCAAGTTGTTTCCACGTGGTTTCTGGAATTTTACTATCGGGTTGCAGAATCTACAATCACCGTACAACGTTGCCTCTCGAAAGAGAATACATAGACACTGGCGAAATTGTCTTATTAATTAGGACAGAAGCCATATTTTAAAGAAGAATAAGAAGAATAAGACATTGTTTCTCACCAAAAGTTTAAGTAATTTTTAAAGAGATCGTAGGAATATAGGTGGACATATTTTTTTTAATTATAACAGTCCCAATTGAGGTGACCACAATGAAATCAATATTAAAACTTGTAAGCTTTTGGTACCCTTTAAATTAGGTGCAGTATTACAAATTAAACACAAAACGGCCAAGTACCTACAAGACGGACTCGTGCACCAAGATTTTTGTACAAATTTGTAGGCATCTATCAATATCCAGTGCTAACATAGTCCTGATCCTGAGCATAACGTGCCCTGTTGAGTGTAGAGATTTTTATTAGATTTGTTGTTACTGAAAAGCTCAAAATAAGATCTTTCGGTAACAGAAATTTGTATGGAAACAGAGGGGCAGACGGACAATAAAGCAATTCTGCAAGGGAACTATTTCTTCCTTTAGAGACACCTAACCCCAAAAATGCGACAAGGTAACTTATTCATGAGTGAAAAAACAGTAAATTCAATTTTTTTATTGAAATAGTATCCTTCATAGTTCAATTTTGGTATTTAGGGTATATAGTACTTCATAAACTTGTAAGCAAAAATTTGATCAAAAATATCTGAACACGCTTCGACGCCGTTAACAAAAGAGTCGTGTTCAGATATTTTTGATCTAATTTTTGCTCACAAGTTTATGAACTTGACTATACCGTTCGACTCGCACTTGGCTGGTTTTTTATATGTATTTTTTTTTTATTACAGGAATGTCGAATCCTCAGTTCAACGTGTCGATAATCGACTCTTATAAGAGATTTATGGAACGAAATAGTGGTAAGTAGAAATTATACTTACTTAATTTTATAAATTTTTTTTTTCACATTCCAAAGAATTGAGACAAATCCCTTTGCCGCAATAATATTTTCTGATAATCTAAGCGACGGACTAATTCTATTGTACATACATGAAACTAGTCAATTGTGCATAAGGAATTGTTTCTTTATTTTTAAAGAGAATTTTACAGATACTCATACAAACGCGGTACATAAATTAAGCTCATTTTTTAAAGTTTTTTCTCGTAGTCATCTACCAAATTAAACTTAGTTGCTTCGAACCAAAGTCTAGAGGGAAAGGTGCAACATTGACCTCAACTCTCGTGGCGTAATTTACACTTGAACTTGAACTAAGTAGCCGTTCTTTTGTTGAATGTGTGACTGAGACAGCAACTTGAACCGGTCAGATTTTGTGTGTCTGTAAATTAAAAGAAAAACAAATATTAATTGAGAATTGTTTTGTACATTTTAGCAAACTAAAAGAACGTTATCATGCTTGCGAAGCATTATTCAGCGTTAAGTTTTATGTATATTTCGTTTATATGTATCCTTTGTTGTGTTTGTCTATTCTTCTTCCCGCTAATTCCACTAATATCTACATAGACACACGGTAACGTGTGAAGCCAAGTGAAAGCTAATAGAACTGGCGAGCAGCACCGTGTGTGATTTTACCCGAACCATTTGGAGCCACTTTTGACCCCCTCATAACTCAAAAACTATTTAACATAAACGTGTCAAATTTGGCTCACAGTATTGGGACTTGCAATATACATAATAACTTATATGTACTCAAAATTTCATAAGCACACCTGACCTTCTACAAGATCAACAAGCTGTGAAATTAAATACGCACTGCGGAATTTAAATTCTAAAAATAAAGATTTTTTAATGGATCATATCATAAAGTAGAATCAGGTAAACTTTCATACGAGTATTTTTATGGAGTTCGAGGTTGAACGATTAAATACCATTCCACGCGTAGTATTTAATTATCCATTAAAAAAAAATGAAACGTAGGTACTCCTTTCTTTGAGCAGTTAGATAAAAAAACATTGCTAATGACGCGTACACACTATTTTTTTGCAAGGAAGCCAAAATCCGATGATGTTTGATGGGCGTCTAATCCTCATTTGCTTAGTCAACTAAATAATTATACAATATTTACCTTAGTGATACTCAAGTGTGTCTATAGATATACACATTACTTAACTGATGTCATCATTATTGTTGTGAATTATTTTACTGTACCTATTGCGCTATACGTCTCCCGAATAGACGTGAGGAGGACTAATTCTGCACCCATAATAATTGATAAAGGATCGTTCAGAATCAATTTCGATTCTACGGCAACTCATATGGAAACACTTCTGTTGAACTGAAAAGTTTTGAGCCTATCCTTTAAAATAAAGACTTGAGTTATTATTTGTAGAGTCTACATTGTCTCCAAAACGATCTATACACCTTCGTCACCTTGCTTCTGACTTGATTATTTCCTTGTAAAAAAAAACGAATCTTCAAGGTGATCGAAATATTCAGTCACAGCTTGTTATACCTCAATATTTGTCGAAAATTACCATCCTGCCAAGTGTTTTTATAGGTTTGGAAAAAGATGTTAATCACAGAGGGCCAAGTCCGGCGAATAGGGTGGATGCGGCAATAATTCTAACCCAGTTATGTATTTTTTGCGATAGATTTCGCTGCAGTATGGACAGGAGCATTGTCTTAATGGAACAACAATTTTTAAATATCATACCAGGTCTTTTCGTTTTAATTTCTTAACGCAGACGTTGTAAGAGGATGCAATAGTAATCAGCATTCATGGATTTTTATCCTCTTCGAGATAATCAACGATGATGACCCCTTTGCAATCCCAAAAAACTGAAGCCATTACCTTCTTCGCTAATATAATGGACTTAGCTTTTTTAGGAGGTGGAGACCCTGACATTTTCCATTGTTTGGATTGCACTTTTGACTCCGGTGCATTGTGGTGGACCCAAGTCTCGTTTGTAGTTATGAATCGACCAAGAAAATCTTGTGGGTCGCATTGAAACAGATCCAAACAATCCTGTGACACTGTGTGGTGGGTGCGTTAGAGACCTTATAAAATCCAAGATCCTTATGGTGATTATGTTTTGTACTCGCTCATAGGAAATGCTTATTGTCTCCGCTATCTCTGCAAATTTCAACCGCCTAACATTCATAATCATAATATCTAATATTTTATTGACATTTTCGTCTGTAGAAGCCGTTATTGGTCTCCCACACCTAGGTTCATCTTCAACTGTTTCTCTAGCCCGTTTAAAATCTGCTACTCATCGTTTTACAGTGGCATATCACATGCAAAAAATTGATTTGGCGTTGAGCCTTTTTTTTTGTAAATATTTTTTGACAGAACGGTGCTTAATTTTATCCATTCTAAAGGAAACCGCCAACCTCATTTAGTAATTTCTTAGAAATTCGATTTCAAAACTTGCAATTGTGACAGAAAAATAAAAACAAAAGATAGTGCATTATGATAAAAAGTAATGTAAGTCTTACGAGCCAGTATATGTTTTTAATTCACCCTAATATCTATCTGTTAATTACGTTGACTTTGAAGTTTTTTTTATCACTGTTCTAAGGAGTGTATATTTTGTGTAGTGTATTTGTGCAGTATATTTCAATCCAAATTTTGTTAATTTTGTGGATTACGTACCAACATCAAATGTGAAAATAATTATTTTGTAACAATTCCGAACGTTTGAGTTAATAAAATTCAACAAGCAAAATTTGACACACACATTCTAGATTATAACTACGGGCGCTCATCTACTCTTACATCCTACAAGACTCTTTATATACATACAATATAGTAAGTAGTACAGAAAACAGAGGAGAATATTATGCCTACTAGATCCATTTGTTTATAGCTTCTTCACACTCACATGGATTCGCACTGCGCATTGATGGACTCAATTCACACATTTTTCGCTATTTCGCGTCGTGTACCTACACACCACCGTTTGCTGTCGGTTTTTGCCCTCAATAAAGGGTTCGCATATCAAGCAAGGCTTTGTACTCTACAAACGTCACAGTTTGAACTTTGTTTCTTGCCGTCCCACTCACCCTAATTTTATTTAGTAGGGGAGAGCAGGTAGGATTCGTACACTTTTTACTCTAGGCCTTATAAAAATAAACCAGTAACTAATTTCAAAATAATTGAAATACCACGACTTTGCCTATATATCTAGCTACCATAGTAGTATTCGTTAGAGTTGCCAAATAGCAACATCTCAAAGTTGTGACTGTTTTCCCAAAAAATGAGAAACGTACGAAAGCACCTCACGCACGAGGTAGCTTCGTACACGGTGTAAGGTACATTCGTACATAGTGGGGAGCCTCCGTACAGAGTAACAAAAAAGCAATTTATACAAAATACAAATACTTAATGAGATCAAAAATAGCACAGAATCATATTATAATTCAGTCTTAATAATAACATAGCTTTTTTTCTTTAAAAAGCCCTATTACTGAGACTCCGCTGTCAGTCTATTATTCTGTCCGTCCGTAGGTATGTCACGGGCTCTATCTCTTGAGTCGTTATATTTAGACACTTAAAATTTTTACAGATTATGTATTTCTGTGGCTGCTTTAGCAATAAATATTAAAAGCAGAATAAAATAAATATTAAAGGGGGGCTCCCATACAGCAAACGTGATTGTTTTACTATTTTTTGCTTGATATTAATAACCGCAACAGGTAGATACTTGAAATATTCACAGATTTTTTAGTTGGAAGTATAATCATTTTAAAAATAAAAAATTAAATAAATTAAAATCAGTAAATATTTAAAGGGGGCTCCCATACAATACAACAAACAGTTCGTCACAAACTTGATTTTTTCCGTTTTTTGGTTACGTCTAATGTTGTATAGATATTGGTACGGAACCCTTCGTGCGCGAGTCCGACTCGCACTTTGCCGGTTTTTTTATTTACGTATATTCGAGGCATGACTCTGAAACAATAAAAAAAATCATAAGTACTAACGGGTCGGGTACAGTACGAATCTACCCCACTCGTCAATGCACGAAGGCACCCCAACACAAAAAAGCAAGAAATTAAATCAAAATAAAAATACCCGTTAGGATTATGTCAAATATAACGTTAAAACAAAAAACTAGAGCATTAACATATTACCCATGGATAATAACGTAAATTATTTGATAAAAAGTTATTAGAGATAACCGCGTTCAAAACTGAATCCAAAAATTACTTACGCGGAGCGAAAACACGTTTAGAATTGTCCTGACAAAGCTGGCCGCCGCACTGCCGCTCCGCGGTTAGCCTGTGCGTGTGAGTGGGAGTCACGCACATAAATACAGTCGCGTCAATGTGTTTGGTAGTGGAGATATGACTAGTGTACGAATGCTCCCTCTGTACGAATCCTACCTGCTCTCCCCTATGGAGCATGTATAGAGGTAAGCGGGGCGGTACGATACGACCTTCAATTTTCAAATTTCGAAATACACAAGGTTTGATGCGCGCGAGTGCAGAGACTAATGACAGTTTTGCCGTTATGCGTGCCGTGATCCACGCGAACGCGTGAATCGCTCACGAAAGTGGAGAGGCCATTAAAAATAGCCATAAGTCTTTTCTGAGCAATAATAATAAGTTCATTAGTGGGAACAGTTTTGGCTTTTGTATTTTCCAAATTTAAACATTCATGTGTATTATTTTTTTTGCTGTTTGTTTCCCTTTGTCAATAAATAAAAAAATAAAAAAATTGACGTCAAAGGTCGCAAACAAGATGCTAGCGGGTAGCTGAGCGGGAAGCCCTGCAGGGCTGTTACGAAACTCAAAACTCGAAATTCGTATCGTACCGTCCCTTTCGCTCTCATGTTAAATAGTATATGCGTCAGAGGGACCGCACGACACGAACTACGAGTTTCGAGTTTCGTAGTAGCCCTGCCGCAGTAGCCTGTCGAATGCCCTGCGCGCCACAGTGGCGCGTATTTAAGTGCTCGTGATTAGTCCATTTTTGTTACTAGTTTTGATCACCCTTTAGCATAAGGTACTAGTCCAAAATTAAACAAAAAATTCATAGGTCGCGCGACGGGTTAGTCTAAAAAAAATAACTTTTGTTCTGTGCCTTATTTTAAATCATACATAAGGCTGCATACTGAATACTAGCGGGCAGCGGGATGTGCAGCAGAGTGGCGAATGTGTTCTTTGTTTATATGTATACTAGCTTTTGCTCGCGGCTCCGCCCGCGTGGTATTCGGTTATCGCGCGCTGTTCCCTCGGGAACTGTGCATTTTTCCGGGATAAAAAGTAGCCTTTGTTACTCTCGGACCCATAAATTATACTAAACTATCTCTATGCTAAAAATCACGTCGATCCGTCGCTCCGTTACGGCGTGAAAGACGGACAAACATACAAACACACAAACATACAAACACTTTCGCAAATATTAGTATAGATGGATGGATAGTGCAGCCGAGATGTTTGCCGCACAGCAGGTTAGGTACGTAGCAGCACACGCAATGAAGAGAAAACGCTCGCCATCTCTTTCTTCCCTCATTCTATACCGTCTGACAGAAAGAAGTGGCGAAAACAATTGTGATTCCGACTTAGTTAGACAATAAAGCCTCAGATCACGGTCTAACTAATTCATAATGCAGGACCTTATCACGTAGGTATAAACTAGCAATGACGTTCACGGAACGCACATAATAATTATGGTAATAAAATAATCTAATAAGTAAATAAATACCAATAATATCAAGCTGCTTAAGATTTTCGTTTGCAAGTACTAGGTAGCGGGATTCTTTGTTACTTTGTTTTATAGAGTTCCGTAGTCAAAGCGGTAAAAGAGGAACCCTTATAGTTTCACCATGTCTGGCTGTCTGTCGGTCCGTCCGCTGTTTTTGGTCAGAGACCATCAGTGCTAAAAAATTGTATTTTTTGTAATTGTAATGGTAAAACAAACTTTGAAAAGATTTTTTTTAAGGATACCTCCCATAGACATAAAGCAGGTACAAGTTTTCATTAAAATCGATATTTCTAAATTATAATCATCCCAAAAGATATACGACAGAATGGAAGATGCACCTACTTATATGATATTTTTTTGAAAGTTGAAAAAGAAAAACGGTCTTAAGCTAACACCACGATAATTCGTTCAACCAAAATCAATTAGATCACTCGTTACCTAGGTACTTACTGACTTAAGCAAAGGTAATTAAGTATACTTACCTACATATCATTGCATGATTAGTTATGCGGGTAGTTGTGCGCCGGTGTTAGTCTCGTCGGGCAGTCACGCGAGCAGAGCGGTGACACGTAGTACGCGTGTTGTGGCAGCCGCCGAGTCATGTGCTCCTATGAAGAAGGGCTACGAATTAGCCCGAAACATGTCGAGCTAAACTCGATTTAAGAAGTGAGTCATCCGTTACAATATCATTTAAAATGAGTGAGTTCAAAGTTCAAAGTATTTTGTTAACTTGCGTCATGAACAAAAAAACTTTGATCATTACGATCTTTATGTACCTAATCAAAAAGTTTTAATTTCAAATGAAACTAACATTGCCGCCTTTTGGTCACCGCAAAGGTTTTTTCAAGGAAAAACCGATCCTATACGTCGCATTTATGGGGAAAAAAATGCAAAGATGATTCTTACTTGAATCAAGATTACAATGATGAACCAGCAATGTTCGGGTTTTAAGCATGTTTTTTTTTTTGTTACAGCAAAATACTAAATCTTTTTAAAGCGTGTAGTGATTTTACGTCAATAAAAATAGTGATAAATACTTAAGTGTCGATAAGTGGCAGTAAACTTGATGATTATGGATAATAAGTTAGGGACGGACAATGACATTTAAACCAGGACGCACATTGCCGAACAAAATCCCCTTCAAAGAATGTCAGAACTATTGATTTGTTTGCGTGACAAATAAAATCATCTCACACAAAATAATTAAAATAATACGAGACGAAATTTGAATCTAGTCTTTACTCTATTACGGGCGAATTTCGCTAGCGGCAAAACTCCACAACGCTTGACACTTGACAACAACGTACTGAGAAAAAAGAAGGCCACTTTTACCAAAGTGGCAGGCAAGCATTCTACCAACCTATCTACCTACTATCGACGTACCGATCGACCTATCGACCAACCTATCGACCTAACCTATCCCGGTGATCTGAACCAGTGATTTTAGGCCAGTGATTACCAAAGTGGCGCTCATTTGGCTCGGACATATTTGGGCGCGCGATTGTGAATCTACAGGTATAATTAATCAAAGGGGACGGAAGTATAACAAAATAACGTTTTACAATGTTGTTCATTACCTACTATTGAACAGCCATATAAATACTTACGTGTACCGTTACGGTTTAGTTCCTCTTTCCAGTACAGTCTGAACATCTTTAAAGTAAAGACTGGGCGGTCACTTTTTTACTAAATAATTATAAAATAGGTACAGCTTGTCTCTCCTCCAAGAAAACCGGTCTTCTGTACAATACACTGCAACACTTCCTATGCAAAGAGACAACTCTCCGCTACAGGATGTAAATAGATAGTATAGAATTTATATATAATAAGCTGAATAACACACTTTTTATATCCAAATTAAACAAAATCGAATGTAAAATCAAAATAATCACCTGGTTAAAAAAAAATACTTAAAAACTGAAAATATCCTAATAGTACATAACCCAATTCGTGACATGTCGTTCGCTAAATTGAATTCCCACACTCTCACACACACACGCACACGCACACGCACACGCACACGCACACGCACACGCACACACACACATATATATATATATCCATACTAATATTATAAATGCGAAAGTAACTCTGTCTGTCTGTCTGTCTGTCTGTCTGTCTGTCTGTCTGTCTGTTACGCTTTCACGTCAAAACCGCTGAACCGATTTGGATGAAATTTGGTACAGAGATAGAATAGACCTTGGGAAAGAACATAGGCTACTTTTTATCCCGATATTCCCACGGGATAGGGATAAAATCTCGAAACAAGAACCTTTGGGCTTAGAGTCATGAAATTTAGTATGTAGGTAGTTGGACGTATGAAATAACACATAAATGACTTTTTGACCCAATATTCCCACGGGATAACTAGGGATAAGATCTCGAAATAACAACCGCTGGGCTTAGAGCCATAAAATTTAGTATATAGGTAGCTGGACCTCTGGAATAACACGAAGGCTACTTTTTATCCTGATATTCCCACGGGATAGGGATAAAATTTCGAAATAAGAACCTCTGGGCTTAGAGTCATGAAATTTGGTATGTAGGTAGTTGGACGTATGGAATAACACATAGGTGACTTTTTGACCCAATATTCCCACGGGATAACTAGGGATAAGATCTCTAAATAACAACCGCTGGGCTTAGAGCCATAAAATTTAGTATATAGGTAGCTGGACCTCTGGAATAACACGAAGGCTACTTTTTATCCTGATATTCCCACGGGATAGGGATAAAATTTCGAAATAAGAACCTCTGGGCTTAGAGTCATGAAATTTGGTATGTAGGTAGTTGGACGTATGGAATAACACATAGGTGACTTTTTGACCCAATATTCCCACGGGATAACTAGGGATAAAATCTCTAAATAACAACCGCTGGGCTTAGAGCCATAAAATTTAGTATATAGGTAGCTGGACCTCTGGAATAATACGAAGGCTACTTTTTATCCTGATATTCCCACGGGATAGGGATAAAATTTCGAAATAAGAACCTCTGGGCTTAGAGTCATGAAATTTGGTATGTAGGTAGTTGGACGTATGGAATAACACATAGGTGACTTTTTGACCCAATATTCCCACGGGATAACTAGGGATAAGATCTCGAAATAACAACCGCTGGGCTTAGAGCCATAAAATTTAGTATATAGGTAGCTGGACCTCTGGAATAACATGAAGGCTACTTTTTATCCTGATATTCCCACGGGATAGGGATAAAATTTCTAAATAATAACCGCTGGGCTTAGGGTCTTGAAATTTGATATGTAGGGAGCTGCACGTCTGAAATAATACATAAGCGACTTTTTGACCCGAAATTCCCACGGGATATCAAAGGATAAAATCTCGAAGTAACAACCACTGGGCTTAGAGCCATGAAATTTGGTGTGTAGGTAGCTGAACCTCTGGAATAACACATAGGCTATTTTTTAGCCCGATATTCCCACGGGATAGGTAGGTATAAAATTTTGAAATAATAACCGCTGGGCTAAAAGTCATGAAATTTGGTATGTAGGTAGCTGCACGTATGGAATAACACATAGGTACGCTATTTTTTATCCCTATACTCCCACGGGATATTTCAATTGCCACTACCAGACCGATTAGTTTACGCGTGCGAAGCTGCGGGTAAAAGCTAGTATATATATATATTTCTTCATAAGGCACTGGTCCCACCGGCGGCTACAAACTATCAGCGAGTAAAACTATAAACTACAAACGAGTGGGCGAGAGGCGAGAAGCGAGTATAGTTTTGCTAGTTTAGACGCTCGGCTATAAGCGAGTGTTTGCGTGCGACGGGCGATTACTCGCTGCACTAGCTCAGCTCGAGTACCGTTGAGCTAGTCTTATAGTCGATAGCTTATCGATGCGGTCAACAAGTAGACAGTGGTCCCACCGCCAGCTATCGGCGAGCTCGGCGGTCAACTAGTAAAACTCTGTACCAGAAACAGTTGACAATCGGCGGGCGGCTAGTAAACAATTCTATGGAATTATCGCTTACTCGCCGGGCGGTGGGAGAGTATCCTCGCCGGCAGTGTGAACAGCCAGCTATGAACTAAAAAAATATAACTCTCTCTTTTATGTACACGGAAGCGATTATCTTTTGTTCGTTTCTGGGCTAGAAAATAGCCGATAACTCATAGCTTACTAGCTCGCGGTGGGACCAGTGCCTAACACAGCTTGTCCTAGCATGAAGGTTCTGGTATTACCCGATAGCTCCTGACAAGCCCATTTAACTTAGTTTTACATATACATAGTAAAATAGTAAAAGTGGCTTATTAAAGAAATATAATTATTATTATCCCGAAGAATTGCGAAACTGAAGTGGCAGTGGGCGGGGCACATTGCTCGCAGGACTGATGGCCGATGGGGTCAAAAGGTTCTCGAATGGCGTCCGCGCACCGGGAGACGAGCTGTCGATAGGCCTCCAACAAGATGGAGCGACGACCTGGTTAAGATCGCAGGATCGCAGTGGATGCGAAAAGCACAAGACCGGTCTGAGTGGAGAGCCTTGGGGGAGGCCTATGTCCAGCAGTGGACGTCTTACGGCTGACATGATGATAATGATGATGAATTATTATTAATTAAATTACTTTCTGACGCTTTGTAATCTCATAGAGGTTATCAGTTCTTTTTACAGTTTTAAATAGGTACAAACGTTACTACATTTCTAAAGATCATTAAATTGAACTGATTTGGTTCTGCTCTGGTTCGCAATCCAAGGTCATCGTTTTGGACACTGACTTCGCCTTTTGGTTTGCTGATTCAATTAATTACTTACTCCGTCATAAAATAGTCAGTAAACACTAGCAAAGAGGAAGTGGGACATGGGTGGAGAACATTCTATTTTGCTATTAGGATTCCGTACCCAAAGGGTGCCAACGGAACCCTATTACTGAGACTCCGCTGTCTGTCTGTTCGTCTGTCTATCACAGGGCTCTATCTTTTGAGTCGTATTAGCTAGGCACTTCAAATTTTTACAGATTATGTATTACTGTGGCTGCTATAAGGACAAACACTAAAACAGAATAAAATAAATATTTAAGGGGGGCTCCCATACAACAAAACGAATTTTTTTGACGTTTTTTTCGGGATATTAATAACGGCAACACGTAGACGCTCGAAATATTTACAGAGTATTTAGTTGTACAATCGCTTTAAAAATAAATAATTAAATTAAAATAAAATAAATATTAATGGAGGGCTCCCAACTCCCACACAACAAACTTGTTTTTTTTTTTGCCTTTTTTGCTAATGTCTAATGCCGTATAGATTATGGTGCGGAACTCTTCGTGCGCGAGTCCGACTCGCAGTTGGCCGGTTTTTTTTATGTGATATCGATGACATTACGTAAGTAATTATTACATTGCAATTAGACTAAAGCGCTCATTTGTTTTAAGCCATAAACGCTGCGTTAAACGCAATGCTTTTGACGGACATCAATTTGCATCAGATAATTTAACTATAATACCTAACGTTGTCTTACGCGGTGAGGCGCAGCTGCAAACGCACGTTTGGTACTCGTAGTTAGATTGCGCGGATTGTGATTGGTTAGATTAAATAAATGTGCGTCAAACGCTTGCAGCGTTTATCCTATAAAACATCCGAGCGCTTTAAACTGAGACAGAGTTTATTCTTAAAAGTAATGTCAAAATGTAAATGAGACAACAAATCTGTAGATCATACTCGCAGCATGGTCTAAATAATACTTACATAGGTCTCAAACATACAATGTAAATGTAGGTATAATAAATCTTACCAAACCACAGATAAAATCACATTGTCCTTCGGAACGTCACCTATCCATTAAAATTTATGCGGTACACTTAAATGAATTGTTTTCGCTCGTCTTGCTCCCGACCTTAGAGTTAATGAGCATTGGGAAAGAAGTTGCATTAACTTGGTATACTATCAACTTTGTTGCACCAAAGCAGACTGACGGTTTGATAATAACAGTGTTCATTGCAAATTGTTCGGGTTTTATTACAGATGCGTTAGGTGCCCAGTTTTGAAACTTTTTGCTGTTCAAAATCAAGCAGTTACGTTTTTTTTTTTTTACTTAAAACTGACCGTCATATTGACCCCTGTCTCACCGGATTTGAAGTACGGTGAGGCCAAAGGTGTATCCAGTACCTGGTTCCGATAACATTTAATGATTAATGTTAACGCCACGAATTTTGCTCGTTAAAGTTTACGGCATGTCACTGCGATTCCGTGTTTTAAGCAGCGGTGTGAAAATTAAAAAAATCAAAACCTGACTGCGTTAAAAAATACTAAAAAGAAGAAAACAAGACGTGGTCTAGAACAATAATAAGTAGCTAACTTAAACTTCAACAGTCGGGACACATTAGATACTAAGAATTTTTGAGCTGGTAGCGATTTGAATGGCTCCAGACTGTTGAAATTTAAGTTAGCTACTTAACAGAGTTCTAAACCATGTCTTGTTTTCTTCTTTTTTGGTATTTTTAACGCAGTCGGGTTTTGATTTTTTTCATTTATTGTTTTACATACTTTTTGATATTTCTGTGAAAACGGCAAATAAAAACACATAACTTATGTATATTTTTGTAATCTGTTTTAAAATCTCTTCGTTTTGATATCCTACTCGATGTGTTTGAATAAAAAATATTTTGAAGAGTCACAATTTGGCGCCAAAAATCCTCCATTTTTATTTTTTATGAATTTCATGTACCCAGTGTCACTCGCGTTATTAAGACGAATCTAATGACGACGTAGGTATTTTATCAAAATCGGTTCAACAGTTGAGTAGTTATGAGACGACGAATAGACATATATACACACATACATACGTAAATATTGTGAATCTGTTTTAAAAAAAAATACCTCGTTGAGTTTCTTGCCGGATTCTTCTCAACAGAGGTTTTTTCCGAACCGGTGGTAGATTTTTAGACGTTCATAAGTGCTTGTCATAGCCTAAATTGAATAAAGCGATTTTGACTTTGCTTTGACTTTATCCTTATCCTGATCTAAAATTTCATATCTCTAACATCCCCGATATCTACTTCCGTCTACTATTTAAATCGACGTTTTGTTTTCTTTCTTTTCAGATCCCCGAACAGAAGATTGGACCTTAATGTCTGGGCCGGGTCCCTTGCTCACTATCCTTGCCACTTACCTCTACTTCTGCACTTCAGTCGGTCCCAGCTACATGCGAGATAGGAAGCCATATGACCTTAAGAACACAATTGTTGTATACAATGTCATGCAAGTGCTGGGAAGTGTATTTTTGGTTTATGAGGTGAGGTGTTAAATATTTTTGTTCCTGTTCTTATTATTATCATCACCGTTTGTGTCTCGGGCCAGGCGTAGTGTAGGATTCCGTACTAAGCAATACTTAATTTTGGTCTTTTATTATCGAATCGATCGAATTCAACCGTATAAGTAGGATAGTGTATAACGAGGTGTGTTACAGCTCGTTGCTTCCTAACTCTTTGTACTGTCTGGATTAGCACAAATTCTAAAAAATAGCATTTAAATTCAAATTCCCTTTTCTTAATTCCACACCTGTGCGATTTACGTCAACTAGCCACTCTATTCAGAGCCTCCGGGCTGAACAGATACCTGTCTTTTATCCTAGATCATCTAAACCTCCTAAACTCCTTAACTATTTTACTCTATACGAAGGAAGGTTTTATCCTTATCCAGTTACAAATAATTGTGCAGTGCTTCAAGTGAAGTTCCTTAAGTTCATTAGCTGTTAATACTGTTGTACTTCAGTGCTATTGAATTGTATAAAATAAAGAACTGGGCACGGAAACGTAAGTCGATTAACTATGTATTTTTATAATTATTGATACAGTGTCAAATTATACCTTTTAGATACTTAAGACCGCGTCTGTTTGTCCGCAGGTGCCCTTTTATTTTTATCCTAAATAAATATTACTGTCTGCCCTGTTCCTGCCTTCTTCTTTACTCCAACAACTTCCCCGTCACCACCCGTGACAACTGGCGCCCAACGTGATAGACAATTGTAACACCCCTCGTTACAAGTGAACCGATAAAGAGAAACATTTTGCGACGAAGTGCCTGTGTGTTTAATCATAGCATTTGCTGTGATATAGTAAAAAGTGTTATTGTCAAGTCATAGGATGTGTTTTTTCAGTTAACAAAATCATATTTTTATGGGTGGCTTAATTACGGGTCCGCTTAATTAAAACCCAAGATCTCTCATACCGCGAAGCGAACTGAAGTTTTTGTAAGAACTAAATTTGACATCATGTCTTCTCCTTCATTTCAGGGTATGATTTCCGGTTGGTGGAATGACTACAATTTTTCTTGCCAACCAGTGGACTATTCGGATAATCCTAAGGCAAAAAGGGTAAAATTTTATTTAAGTTTTTTATAAATAATATCTAAAACGTGTTAATATTTCACTTGTCGCTAAGTGCGTTTTTTCATCTGTATTATCGGGAAACACGTGATATGATATTATGTGTGCTATCAAAAATTTGATATTTTGGTTTTAATTATTGATTTGACATGCACATTAAGGCTTCGCTCGCGCAGAATTGGTATGTAGTTTAAACCTTTTTTGATCCCACAGAAATCATTCGTTATTTCGGGATAAAAAGTAGCCTATATGTTAATCCAGGGTATATATTTTCTGTATGCCAAATTTCAAGCAAATCCGTTCAGTAGTTTTTGCGTGAAAGAGTAACAAACATCCAATAAAAAACATCCATCCATACAAGATCCATACAAACTTTCGCGTTTATAATAGGTATGAGTAATATTGAGCGAAAGGCACCGTAAGATACCTGTATGATGTATGATGAGACTTAGAGTCCCTAAGTACTTAATAGTCATTCTGTGCAAATTCTAATCTAAAAGATACAGTACTGAGACAAACTGACAAGAGAGGCTTAATAATAATAACACGAGTTATGTCCTTTTCGCGCATTTTGCGTTACGAAAGCCTTAGCCACTTGTAAACATCTGTTGTTTTCACCGGAGAAGAGACCGTTCTTGCGGTGTTGTATGGTTTCGTCGCCGGACAACACCGCAAGTCCGGCAAAGAAAAATGGTTCGTTGTCCAGTGAAAACAACTGACATCTACAAGCCGGCCTTAAGTGACGTGAAAAGTACATGCCCACATTTTTTTAACCTTTTTTTTATTTCCTTTTTGTACAATAAAGAACAAATTTTTTAGTTGTGCCGAATTTTGGCTAATAAATTTATTGTTTCTTTCTTTCAGATGGCTGCAGCAGTATGGTGGTACTTCATGGCTAAGGTCGTTGAACTCATGGACACCATCTTCTTCGTGCTAAGAAAAAAGAACCGGCAAATATCATTCCTGCACTTATACCATCACTTTATGATGCCTATTTGCGCCTGGATTGGAGTAAAGTTCTTGCCAGGTAAGCAATTGCAGTGACGTCTATTTGTTGCTTATTTATAGGAATAATTTTGTTTAATACAAACCCATTAATTACGAACATGCGAATACAACAAAAAACTATCATAGCTCGGTATAGGTAAAAAACTTAAGGAGATGACCTATGTCCTACAGGAGATTAACTAAGCTACAAGTTACAATTCGCTGCTTAAATACAAAAGGACCAATATATAAGTATATATTGCAATAGTTGAACGTTTTTTTATTTCTGGCCCTTTTGTATTTAAGCAACGAATTTACAAGCGGTAGTCTTTGTTTAACAGTATGCAACCGCTTGTAAATTGTAACTTGTAGCTTCGCGAAATGGTCCACTGTTTATGTCATTTCTGTTTTATGACAGTCGTGTGTATGTAATAAATAAATAAATAAATAAAATAAATGTATTTAGTAGTAACGTGTCCGTATAGAAGTCGAGGCTCCATATACGAAGAAAGACCCATATCGATAGGGATGTTGTTGACCACACCAATCAACTGACGTACTTTTTATGAGCTGTCAAGACACAATTCTCACGTAGAGTTTCCATGGGATTCGATTTGTAGCATGGCGGATGTACCTAGATAATGTCTAATTTTGCTATTTCTGTTTTTTTGGCTAGTTGGAGTATAATTTGATAGTGTTTTATGCGGCGATTAACCTTAACAGTGAATAGTGATCAGAAAATTCTATATTACTCTCCTGTCTGACATTTTTTAATGCGCAAGTTGTCTCCACGTGGTTTCTGGAATTTTACTACCAAGTTGCAAAAACTACAATCACCGAACAACGTCCCTCTCAAAGAGAGTACTTTGACACTGGCGAAATTGTCCCATTAATTTGGACAGAAAACCATATTTTAAAAGAGAAGAAGAAGAAGAAGAGTTTCTATGGCAATAGCGACTTATGACGTCATAAGTCGCTGTTTGTTCGCCAACTCAATCAACTAACTATTCATTTGTTTCAAAGCAACAAAAAATCTAATTTTACAATAAATCGAAAATTAATCTGGGTTTCAGAGCTTTTTTACAGAAATCGTGCCTTCGAATTATTTTGTAATGGCGTCAACATCCCTATTATTCTGTGCCCTACTAAGTACATACAACAAGTCATCTTCTTAACTTTTTTACTTATACGTACGGCAATAGCTTTTTAAGATGATGAGTTATAGGTATTTAGATATGAATTCAATCACTGTAAACTTTTGATGATGACGATAATGATCCAATGATTTTTTTACGTTTTTATTAGGTTTATTTATGGTATTTATAATTATTGAATATAATGTTGCGTGTCAAGGTACTTACTTAGACTGTTCGGCCGATTTTTCAATCATGCGTTAACTATCTTATAGGTGGTCATGGCACTCTTCTGGGCGTCATCAACTCGTTCATTCACATCATCATGTACACGTATTACCTCATCTCCGGTCTCGGGCCTCAATACCAGAAGTACCTGTGGTGGAAGAAACATGTTACTACCTTACAGTTGGTAAGTACCTATTGCTAGATTTTTTTCAGTAAGTAATTGCTTTATTTAATTATTAATAGATAGACAGACTTTATTTCATATTATTATTTATTTAAAGTCATCATTGTTGCATGTCACTTAATTTAAATGAAAGTAAAAATCAAAGCAATTGGTATTGGTATATCGGCATTTAGTCGTAGTTTACTTTAGAATAATTTAAATCTGCCCGTTAATATAATATTTACATCACATTTTACTTTTTAATCCTGATCATTCTATTATTTTACATTTCAGATCCAATTCTGCATCATCTTCTACCACAACTTCTTTGTAATGTTCAGCGACTGCAACTACCCTAAGTTTATCAACTTCTTGCTCTCTCTTAACGCTGGTCTCTTTTTGTACTTATTCGGTAAATTCTATTATGTGAACTATGTCAAATCAAACACCAAGAGAGCTCAAAATGGTTACATTAGGAAAGAAGTTATTATTAATAATAATATTAAAATTAATAGTGCAATGAATGGAGAGACCCAAAAGGATGCGGATCATGAAACAAAAATAAGTAACGGGAAAACAAAAGAATGCTAGCAAAAGACTTTATTTTTTTTTAAGTTTAGTTTTGTGATAATTATGTTGATGTACCTACTAGTAAGATATCTTTTAAGTTTAGTCATTAAATGAACATATAATGGTGTGAGGATATTTAATATAACGATGACACGGTTATTAGTATTAATGAAATAATGGGTGGATGTTAATGATATTAATGTAAAGCGAGTTTAAGTAGCCTTATTGTTGCAGTCAATGTGATGACAGTAACTGTATTAAAATATTGGAAGCTCATCAAAAACATTGTTGATACTACAATATTTATCTTGTGTGTAACAAGACCTCTTGAAATGTTGTTGCGCGCAAATAATGAGCGTCTTTCTACTTTTATTTGAGATTTTATACAAATTGATAATGAAATCAACCACCATTCGAAAATTTGTTCCATTCATCTAGGTATGTATCTGAGCGCGCTTTAACTAGTCTCGATTAATAAGTAGTTTAATTGTTGACAAAAAATATTCGAATAACGACCTTTCCAAGAAGAAACCACATCCGGTGATCCAGATTAGAAATAAAATAGTCGAAAAAATAAATCACAGCTTACAGTAGCGACGCCCATTATTACAGTTCAGTTAAGAATATTTTTAGACTGGTGAATCATTCGTTAGTGTTGACGTTATGACAATCTTTATTTTATAATCTAATAGGTATATTAAAATATATCCGAAATATTTGAGCTGGTGGTTAGGTTTTTTTAACTAAACATACCTGTAAAATATTTTTTAACTGAATTTTTGATTAAATTTTAATGTAGGTAGTCACGCGTTTAACGTGATACATTTTAAAGGTCGATTAAGCATGCAAGCATTTGTCAATGATAATTAAAACATCCTGCATAAACATGCGGTGTTTATTTAGGCACTAACTAATTCAACCACCTGCTGAAATATTTTGGATTAATTCTAAGACATTGTATATTTTGTGATCAAGGTGTGTACATAGATAAACAAAAATAATGGTCACTGTACAAATATTATGAAAAAGGACGCGCTAGTTTTGCTCGTCATTAGCTATATCGAACGCAGTGCAGTGCAACTGCGTCTGAATTTGGTTTGAATCAACTTTCCAGTTGAAATTTCCTCGGGTTCGAATCGGAAATGATGCGTAAGGGCTTTAAGTTGTAATAAGCCTATTCGTAGTGTAATTTTACTGGTGATCCCTGTATGGCATTATAGTAAACTTTCATTAAAAACACTATCTATTTTTTACGTCTTCCTATTTTTGTTATCATTGCAAATGTTATAATATAGGGATCACCGTTAACTGATTCTACAATAATTACAGAGACATTATAAGTTAATTCTCGCTAATAGTGATACACAAAGTTACTATTTGGAGACGAATTAAAATGCAGCCATTAAATAAACTCCATTCTCTGTTACATTTCATGATAAATTTTGGGGCTCTCACAGAAATATAATTGAATTATGTAATGTAACAACCGTGATAAATTCTACAGTGTGGAAAAATAAGTCGGGCAATGAAAAGAAACTACCCTAAATGCTTAAGTTGGCTCATTTTACTTGAAGGAGACATTCTTTTATTTTTAAAAAGAAATAAAACTGCATTCAAAGATTTTTTTTAAAACTAGCTTGCCTCGCCCGGAACTCGAACTAACAAAAATAAAAAAAAACAAACATTCGCTATTTTATTATACTAATCGATAGAATTATTATTCAGGAAAAAAATTATCTAACAAACATTTGGTCTTACTGTCGACCGTCGTACAAGATATCCGTGAAGAATACCTATTTAGTACACAGTTCTTTAATGAACATTGCCAAGTACTTACTGTTCACTTTCAACAAGTAAAAGACACGTAACATTTCTCTTATCTCTCCAACATTCAAAGACTAAATCCTTATCCTGTGTTCTGTTCTTTTCATGTGTTTTTATGTACAATAAAGAGTTTTACAATACAATATAATACTAATAATAATAATATAATTTTTCAACAAGATGGTGCACCTGCCAACAACAGCAGAATTTCCAAGGCTTACCTCAATGAAAATTTCAATGTCTAGATAGGTATAAGCGGGACGATTAGATAACCTGCAAGATGTCTTGTACGACAGACGAGAGTAAAAGACCAAATGTTTGTTAGAGAAATTTAATCCCGAATAATTCTATCGATTATTTAGTATAATAAAATAGCGAGTGTTTTTTTTTTTTAATTTTAGTTGGTTCGGGTCCCAGGCGAGGCAAGCGAGTTTTAGAAAATCTTTGAATGCAGTAATGTTTCTTTTTAAAAATAAAGGAATGTGTTCATTAAGAAAATGAGCCAACTTAAGCATTTAAGGTAGTTTCCCTCCAGGGCGCGACCTATTTTTCCACACTGTATAATATGCAATTTCCAATGATATTCCAAAAGAATGCTGGACATGCTTTTTTATTTTAACACGTGAATGTTATGTTTATTCGTTTGAGAATAAGCATAACCAATTCGTTTCAAAAGTTTTCTACCAGTGCGGTTAATGTACGCATAGTAAATTTCGACCCGGAATACACAACCATAGTCAACAGCTTGATAATTCATGCCCTCATGTAATTAGCCATATTAATTGCCGTATAGTCCGAGGCCACGAATACGCGATCGTACATTAATCGCACCCTTTTCTACCATTAATACCTATCACAATTTTAAATCTTGAAAATTTACGATAGACAAATAAATAAATGATTATATTTGTTTCAAAGAGTTTCATTACCAAAATTCCCTTTAGTAAACAAACAGCACGACGGTTAAATTACCTCTTCGAATTAATTAACTTTTACATAAACAAAGGGATAATGTTTTATTTATTTATTCAAATTAATTTACAGAAACAATCAACATAGTAAGTAAAATTGTAACCACAACTTTCATAAAAACTGACTATTGAAATAGAAGACGAAGAATTGGATACCTAATGAATTAGTAATGATAGGATCGGCAGTAACGATGTATTAGAATTTGTAATTGAGAGGTAACTGAACGGTCCGATGATGACGTTTGACCCGAGTGGTCAAAGCTCTCTTAAATGAATGTTAGAGAGCTTTAACCTCTTTGATTGGTTTATTTAGGTGAGCCTAGTTGAATGGGTGTTAATCGCAACACCAAGCTGAAGTTTGGATTCCATAATGACTTCCGTATCCATCCAGTACGTAAATTCTAGATGAGTTCCGAAGCATGGTCATTGGAGCGGACGGAGTAGCCGATGATTTCATAATGTTAAACTCATTTTATTTCAACAAAATTACAGTCAACTAGTTCAAATTGCTTGTAAAAATATTAAAAGTTAGTGTGAAATGAGCACAGTTACCAGCATTAATATCTGCCACAGCGGAGTGTGCAGAAATATCTGACATATCCTTCCGCCCTAGAAATAGTCTTATCAAATATTTATGCACGCTTGTTGTGTCAGATATTAGTGCTGGTGACTGTACCTATCTGTTAATCCAATCAAAAAAAGCGATAAACCAGACTTCAATTTGGTCCCTTCTAATTAGTTATAAGAGTTTTAATTTTTACAGCATTAACGGACACGATTAGTATACATTTAGGCGGGTCTTCCCTGTGCTGTTATTTTAAAATTAATATTCTGTACATCAATTACGTGAACTCAAGAACAGATACATTCGACCTTCATAAGAGTTCATAAGACCCTTGTAGGGCCCTTATAGTTTTGCTATATCCAGCTGTACATCGGTCCGTGGCTTAGCTTAGAGATTTTTAGTGCTAATAAAAGGCTGAAGTGCATTTAGCTTGGCACCGTATAAGCTCGTGTCTCACCGGGTTCATCCCAAACTATATACATCCCACTTCTGGGCACAGGCCTTCTCTCAGAACGCGAGTCTCAGCGGGTTGCTTAAGTTTTTTACGTGACGAGACAAGTGGTATAGCTAAGTTTTTGCAAGGTTCTGCATCCGAAGACATGCCTAACTCACGTCTCTCTCACTCTCCGGGTTACCCAAAGAAATAAAATATGAAAATTATATTTTACCAATTAGCACAAGTTAGTTAGTTAGTTATTAGTTGATTATAATTATAACTTACTTTTATGTACCTTGTGTTGTGAATTAATTATTTATCAACTATTACAATTAATGAATAAATTAGCACAAGCAAAGATTTTCTTGACGAAAATTTAACCAAGATATTAATTATCTTATCAGTAAATTATGAATTACAAATAAATCCAAGTCTTACGCAAATTCTCTTTTCGATTAATTCAAGAGTACCACGTGATCCTTTGGTTCAAAAGTCACTGAATTTACATTTAAAATGTCGACATAACTTACAAATCAAATTGTCTCTTCTTAGCCAACCTAGACTTTTGTATTGTGTGTATTTAGTACTGGGTCACTTAGTTTTGTGTCCTAAATAGTTTTATGTTTTTAATATATAATGTTTTTTTTTTTTTGATAAACTGATTATTTATTTTATTGTGTGGTTGTGTACATTATATAACAATACTAGCTTTTACCCGCAGCTTCGCACGCGTAAACTAATCGGTCTGGTAGTGGCAATTGAAATATCCCGTGGGAGTATAGGGATAAAAAATAGCGTACCTATGTGTTATTCCATACGTGCAGCTACCTACATACCAAATTTCATGACTTTTAGCCCAGCGGTTATTATTTCAAAATTTTATACCTACCTATCCCGTGGGAATATCGGGCTAAAAAATAGCCTATGTGTTATTCCAGAGGTTCAGCTACCTACACACCAAATTTCATGGCTCTAAGCCCAGTGGTTGTTACTTCGAGATTTTATCCTTTGATATCCCGTGGGAATTTCGGGTCAAAAAGTCGCTTATGTATTATTTCAGACGTGCAGCTCCCTACATATCAAATTTCAAGACCCTAAGCCCAGCGGTTATTATTTAGAAATTTTATCCCTATCCCGTGGGAATATCAGGATAAAAAGTAGCCTTCATGTTATTCCAGAGGTCCAGCTACCTATATACTAAATTTTATGGCTCTAAGCCCAGCGGTTGTTATTTCGAGATCTTATCCCTAGTTATCCCGTGGGAATATTGGGTCAAAAAGTCACCTATGTGTTATTCCATACGTCCAACTACCTACATACCAAATTTCATGACTCTAAGCCCAGAGGTTCTTATTTCGAAATTTTATCCCTATCCCGTGGGAATATCAGGATAAAAAGTAGCCTTCGTATTATTCCAGAGGTCCAGCTACCTATATACTAAATTTTATGGCTCTAAGCCCAGCGGTTGTTATTTAGAGATTTTATCCCTAGTTATCCCGTGGGAATATTGGGTCAAAAAGTCACCTATGTGTTATTCCATACGTCCAACTACCTACATACCAAATTTCATGACTCTAAGCCCAGAGGTTCTTATTTCGAAATTTTATCCCTATCCCGTGGGAATATCAGGATAAAAAGTAGCCTTCGTGTTATTCCAGAGGTCCAGCTACCTATATACTAAATTTTATGGCTCTAAGCCCAGCGGTTGTTATTTAGAGATCTTATCCCTAGTTATCCCGTGGGAATATTGGGTCAAAAAGTCACCTATGTGTTATTCCATACGTCCAACTACCTACATACCAAATTTCATGACTCTAAGCCCAGAGGTTCTTATTTCGAAATTTTATCCCTATCCCGTGGGAATATCAGGATAAAAAGTAGCCTTCGTGTTATTCCAGAGGTCCAGCTACCTATATACTAAATTTTATGGCTCTAAGCCCAGCGGTTGTTATTTCGAGATCTTATCCCTAGTTATCCCGTGGGAATATTGGGTCAAAAAGTCATTTATGTGTTATTTCATACGTCCAACTACCTACATACTAAATTTCATGACTCTAAGCCCAAAGGTTCTTGTTTCGAGATTTTATCCCTATCCCGTGGGAATATCGGGATAAAAAGTAGCCTATGTTCTTTCCCAAGGTCTATTCTATCTCTGTACCAAATTTCATCCAAATCGGTTCAGCGGTTTTGACGTGAAAGCGTAACAGACAGACAGACAGACAGACAGACAGACAGACAGACAGACAGAGTTACTTTCGCATTTATAATATTAGTATGGATAATTTATTTTATTGGTACAAATGTGAAAAAAAAAATCTTAAAAATAACAACTAAAATACTAAATATTACAAACTAAATTAAAACTATATTAAAAACTAAACTGTATCTAAAAAAGGCCCCTGCGGCATTGTGCCGAAAATGCTGGCAGCATTTCCTCGTTGAATCGCTATGCTGATTCTTTTATGTATAATGTTAGTTAATATTAGTCTTTATGTTAGTTGTATTATTACACACATTTTTCATTGTTCAGGCATTTGTTACATCTCAACAAAATTCTTGACAATCCAAAGACTGCTTAACGTTTCTTTGTAATATAATAATGAAAGTGATTTTTTTGCAACTTAATCGCTCCTCTGAAAGAAAAGAAGCACCTTCAGAGTTGTATTAGTATAGTACACGAGACAACGTCGGGTCGCCAACACAGTCTATATTTCAGGTCAGATAAAATGATAGAAATAACTACACTCGGTTTTCAGTTGAAATTTAAAGACGTTCTTTGTTGTGTTTAGGCTTACTCATTTTTAGGATTCCGTATATTACACAGGGAATGTTTGTTTTAGTCAGTAGTTTTGGCATGTTTTTCCGTCCATCTGCGGCTTAGTTTAGTGATTGTTAAGTGTTGTGCTAGAAAGCTGCAAAGGCCATAGTCGGGTTTCCATAGTAAGTTGGCCCTTCTGTCAAATGGGCTCGGGTTTTATTTTGTGAGTACCTCTTATAGTGAAGAAATGTAATTAAATGTATGCTGAGTATGAACATACTACTTGTGGCGTCTTTAATTATCTAAACTTGTGACAGTTCAGGACTTATGATTTATTTTAAGTTTTTTTTTTAATTTATTGTTTTTCGGGATGTACCTACCTATTCCAGCGATTTGCCACAGATAGGGATAAAATCTTGAAATTTCGACCATTGGGCTTAGAGTCTTGAAATTTTGGACAGTTGTTCTAGCACAACCTCAACGAAGACCACGATATAAGTTTTGGGAATTCCCAGTGAAATTTTATAAAATCTTGGAATTTCAATTGTACCAGATTCAATAGTTTACGCGTGAAGCCACGAGTAACTCTAGTATTAAATACCCAGATCTTCTGGCTACCACTCAGGGCAGGAGAAAATCAAACTTCTAAGTCAAGTCAAATGCAATCAAAAGTTACAGCCATCAAAGATTACAGCCATTAAAAAAATATGTTTCCATAGAAATTATCTGGAAACTATAGGAGGATTTATATTAATCCCATAGGTATATCCGCAATCGACCGAGAAATCGATGAACATACATAAAAAATACATACAGTGGAATGCATAACTTCCTCCTTTTTTTTAAGTCTATAAAAATGCCCTGCATAAGCTTTAAAATTTTAGCTTTCAACGACCAGTAAAATAGTTACTGAGATAGGATCGCTCGAAGTTCCCGTGGGAATTTCCGAAAATCCTTGATTAAAATAGAACAAAATATTTCATTCCATTTTTAGTGGATGCATACATTGTACATACAAGCGTATCTATGTGCAAAATTTTACACTAGGTCCAGTGGTTTGGGATGTAGACTCCCCCATAGACCTCCAGCTGCTTCGATTGGCAGCGGCCTGCATCCACCGTGAACCCGCGGCTTTAACCAGGTCATCCGTCCATCTCGTTGGTGGACGTCCCACGCTGCGCTTGCCGATCCGCGGCCTCCACTCAAGAACTTTTCGGCCTTTTTGTCCCTGTTCATTTTGAGGCCCACCCGTTGAGAGACTCGATTGAGGCCTTCGAGCATCGTGCTGAGTTCCTCCATCGAATTTGCCATGACCACGATATCGAATAAATCGATATAAAATAAATGTATTATATTATTATTATATTATTATTATTATTATACTATATTGTAGATGAACACAATGTGTTAGGTGCGCCAATCAACTATTTTACCGACACTTTGGGTGTCTCCTGCGTTACAAAAATTATCTCTGGCGTTACCAAAAAATCATACTTCCAACAAGATATTTCACAGTTTAATAGGTTGAACTTACGTAGAACGACATGTATGCATACTGTGGGGACTGTAGCTGGTAGAGCTATGGTATAGGGGATCTACGCGCGTGATGCTAAACTCAATTGAATAAAAGGTTGTTTCTTCAGTACTCGCTTCTTGTATTTATAGATATAGAACTTATGATATACTTTCACAAACATAGGTCAAGCCTCTCAGGCTGTTGGGAGCAATCTGTGCTCCGGCATGTATACCGCTGTCAATCCTGTTTTTAAATCCAATTCCAGAATTATAAAATACAAAAATACTATAATTATACAAAATACATTAAGTCTAGTCTGCCAGACGGTCATTTTTACCACCTGCCAGCGGTATACAGCCTAATCCCTATCAAGCATTTTATTGAATCAGTTAATTCGCAATGGCAAGTCCATTTAGCATCAAGATTGTTTGCATCAAAAGATGAACTAAGAAAAACAATTCTACAATTGTGTGATGTATTTAATACGTAATTGAACATAAAAACTCAAAAAGTAGAACTGCCGGTTAGTATTACAAACGATTTTCAAGATTCATGGGAGCAAGGAGACGCTCCACCTCTTAGATTGACGCCGCGTTCGGAGTATAATACACCCCAAACGCTGCCAACAGCGGTAGTTCCACAGGAAACACGGCCGG
Source organism: Choristoneura rosaceana (assembly GCA_037349165.1). NCBI lineage: Eukaryota > Metazoa > Arthropoda > Insecta > Lepidoptera > Tortricidae > Choristoneura > Choristoneura rosaceana. Next base: position 12,418,794 of record JAZBNJ010000019.1, read on the forward strand.
GTACATCACGCATGCCATACGGAAGGTATAATTTGAGGCCGCGGCAGCTACAGCCGGTGCCGCAGCAGCATCAAGGATATCAAAGCAATTCTGATGGTCCACAAATCAATACGATTTTTTCAAGTGATCTTCCCGATGTTTGCACTGTTAAGAAAAGCAGTCTGAACACGTTTGTGCCCGTAGAGCTCAATGGCAGCATTTGCAAGGCTCTTGTGGATAGTGGAGCCAATGCTTCACTGATATCTGTTTCACTTGCAGAGGAAATTAATTTAAATTACGAGCGCAAGCTAAATAATCCTTTGCGTGTAGCAGGAGGTTCCATGATTCAGCCTATACGAGTAGGAATGGCGAATACATACATTTTAATAGATAATTATTATTGTAGAATTAGATTGTTAATAATTAATGATGGTACCAATTATTGCATTCTAGGACAAGATTTTTTGACTGCAAATAATGCAATGATCGATTTTAGTAGTCAGACTTTGACTTTGAATAAAAAATTCCGTGTCAATTTTATTCAAAAATTGAGTGACACGCGCTTGACACGCGCGACATTTCATTGTTGACTGACAAGGTTTGTGCAAATGAAGTTGCCATGAAAGAGGTTGAGTGTGAGCAAGTAAACTCCTTGACCACAGAACGCAAAGTGCGATCGAAGGAAAAATTGTTAGGATTCCGTGCTCATAAATTTTTTGATTCAGGTTCGAGCGAAGGAATGTTGGAGAAGTTTGAGTCTGTTGGAGAAGCACCGTTTGTCGATAGAAAGATGGAGCAAAGAGATGGTGAAAAAGGTGATTTGAGCTCGAAGCCCAAAAGGGTGCGAAAATTAGAAAATTTGCAGACTGGTTCGGCAGGTCTAATGAAGGAGCGAGAGGCACAGGCATGTAATTAATACATAGGGGTTTAATATTAAAAACATATTTTATTTAGACAGATAATAGCTAAAACTAATTAGCCTGGCGCGTCCTAACTCCAGATTTTGATACTTTCTTTATGATAAGGTCCATTTTCAGCAGTATTTTAATTAATTACTTTATCTAAATCAAAACCTTAATAAAAGGTGTGTCTATTTTAATATGACACATAATGGAAATAACATAGATTTCTGAAATAATCGCATGTAAAAAATGTCCACACCAAAAAGTATAATTCATCTGGACGTATGTATTAATTGGTGTACCGTGTTATACGATGCGAATAGTTGAATATCTAGCAAACGGTCGTACGGGCAAAGCGGCGACGAGCCTTTGAGTAACGGTGTCATGCGTGTGAGTGTTCTCTAAGCGACGCAAATAATTACCAAAGAGTGTAATCTGGACTTTGTCAAGCTAGTGATATGATTCGTCTGTTATGCTATATGCAACTATTTTTAGAATACAAAATCTGTCTTTTATTTATAATTACGTGTCAAGTGTAACTGTTTTTGATAAAATTTTATTCTAATGACACAAATTATATAAAAAAAAATTGAGGCCATTTTAACGCAAAATTCACATTAGTCTGGTCCTAATTTGTCTGGTTTCATCTGGCTCGTTTAGACAGACGAATTAGTAAAGTGCTGATGAATGATTAAGCGGTGTTAAAATGTATTTTAGATATCGTAATTTGCAACATAGAACAGAAACAAAGACGGGAAGAACGACTATAAAAAACGAGGTTTAATGAGAAAAAAGGATATTCAATGTTTGAAAGGAAAAAAGACATATATGAAAAGAGATGCAAGAAAAAGTAGATAATCATATTTATGAAGAAAACAAGCAAATAAAACCATCTATCGATTGAGGAAATGACTCTGCAGGAACAAAAACTACAAAAGAAGACGTGGAGACTTTTCTTTTCTTACTATTTGAGAAAAAAACAGTAAAAAGTTGAGAAAGACTGTAAAAAAGAAATAAAAAAGTTAAGAAAATGCTATCAGGAATCGCAAAACTCTTCTTACACTGCTGTTCTTTGCACCGAAAGTGTTGGACTTGTAAAGAAAGGGTATAGTTAAAATATAGTTAAAGTGAGAAAAGTTTTTCATGTGAAAGTCTTCATGATATTGATTACTTGGCTTGTGCAAAAAGTTTTAACTCACTACATTCATAGTTCCATATCAAAAATTTGATAACTGGGAAGATGTTGCTAATTCGTAATGATTTTCAAAAAAAATGGATATAAATTCTATGAAAAAAAAATGGTTTATAGAGACCGTAAAAATAAAATTATTTATTGGAAATCAAGAATCAAAACTTAATGAAGAATATTTCAAATATATTGTGGCAACGATATAGCACAAAACACATTTAAAACTCTCAAAAATAATTTGAATCATGAGTGTGTTTATTCGCTGCGACTACAGCGAGAATTAATGCTGTCAAAAACAAAAACAAATAGTAAAATGTTATCATTTTGATGACATTCAAAAACAAATAACTCTTGTTTGAAAATATCCATGAGTTAAAACTATTATTATTCACTTTAAAGTCATAAGAAAAAAAAGACATTAAAAAAATCAGACTAAGTTGAAGACTATTTTGATTTTGGCCACGGAAATAAAAATATTGCGCCAATTACAATTTTTATTCAGATTAATATGATTTTTACTTATATTTCTACTATGTATTTTCATTCCTTTTGTATTAAATATGTTATTAAAACTTAAACTGATATGTATAATCTAATTATTCTGGCGTAGTTCTCATTCATCTGATACAGTCATTAGTCTGAGCGAAATATCTGACAAAAAATAGGTAGCCATGCGCGGCCTTCGACAGAATTATGTTTTTAAGTATGGCATTTATTAACGTTTCACCTGTTGTACCGTTTCTATTATCAAATTTGAAAAATGGCAGATGAAAGAGGCAAAAATCCTCTTTTTCGAAGAAATGCCCTATAATTATACAAAATACATTCAGTCTAGCCTGCCAGACGGTTATTTTTACCACCTGCCAGCCGTATACAGCCTAATCCCTACAATACACTATCTATAAAATTACAGAAAAAATATGTTTACTTACAAAACACTACAATTGTTTGAAAAACGTCGCGGACAGATTAGTGTCGGTAAAAAAGTTGATTGTCCCAGGTATGTATTTGAAACACAATAATATAGTATACTGATGAGGTAACAGAGTTATTTGGAGATATATTTGTGATAATATAATAAACGCAGCTCAGAACCTGGACGACCGAGCTACGTTCGGGCTAAAACTCAATAACACGCGTTTTCCCAGAGAACCATTACGTACTAAATTTCATCAAAGTTGTTATAGCCATTTCCGAAATCCCCAAATACATCCCTACATACAAAAATTGCTCGTTTGCAATATACGATGTGCATAGAGTAGGTACAGTCAGCTGCAGAGAAAGGGTACCCCCCTGTATAGCGGTAAGTATGGATACCGCCGTTACAGGGGGGGGGGGTTACCTTTTCTCTGCAGCTGACTGTACCTACTCATAATAATATTTATCGTGATAACGGGTACAAAATATAGTTATATTGATAATTCAGTACATGACCCGACCGACTCTGTAGTAAGAGTTAAAAATTTGATAAAAATATCTGAACACGACTCTACTGTTGACGGCGTAGAAGCGTGTTCAGATAATTATTTGGTATCAAATTTTTGCTCACAAGTTCATGAACTCGACTGTACCTATGTACCCCGTGTTTGTTCCCAACTTATAGGTAAAAATGCCACAATGACGGACGCTAATCAAATGCTAATGTGGTTAATCACTCCACTGTCAATTTAAATACAATCCATGTTGTAAGCTCAGTATGATTATAGTTTTTGAATAGACAGGTTTGCTTAGCCCCGTGATGCAAGTTAACCGCTAGGTTCACCTTGCTTGTGGTCTAAGACGCTTCGCAGACAGTTCGCAGTTAGCATTCCTCGGTTGACCCTAAAACACGTTGATACCCGTATATTGAAGAATTTTCAAAATGGCGCTAATTTTAAAGTCTGCGTGGCATGGGTACCGTTACGTCTTTGAAGATTTGGCCGGTAAGTTGTAATCTCAATAACTCGTAATTTCGCATTTCATAGAATTTGAGACGTTTTAATTTGAGAGAGAGCCTAACTGAAAAGTATTCAGTTTTTTGATTTTTGATTTCAGTTTGAAAGTTTTAGTAAATTTCTACCTTGAGTAAATCTAGTAGGTAAGTACTGACTTGATTACAAAGTCAACGTGTTATTAAAGTGTATCTCCTTAACAATGCAATTCAGTGTGTCCAAATAGTACGTGCTAAATAGTCGAGATTAGAGCCCAAAAAATCTACAATATCAAAGCTTTCTCGCCGGTTAGTAATTGTGAAATAATCATCATCATCATCATCATCCCAGCCTATATACGTCCCACTGCTGGGCACGGGCCTCCTCTCAGAATGAGAGGGCTTGGGCCATAGTTCCCACGCGGGCCCAGTGCGGATTGGGAACTTCACACGCACCATTGAATTGCTTCTCAGGTTTTGTGCAGGTTTCCTCACGATGTTTTCCTTCACCGCAAAGCTCGTGGTAAATTTCAAATGTAATTCCGCACATGAATTTCGAAAAATCAGAGGTGCGAGCCGGGGTTTGACGCTCTACTTGAGAGGCGATAGGTCAAACCACTAGGCCACCACGGCTTCGGCTTAGTTGTGAAACGAAATAAAAAAGTAGGCACAGATATAATTTACCTATTGGCAAACGAAATGATAGAGAACTAAAAAAATAAACTGAAATAATGTCATAAATCATAATTTAACTAACAACTTTTATTGAACGAAAACTTAAAAATAATAATCATATAAATAATCTTCATACATTGTACTTATCGCTGGAATGGTTATCAAGCCGTCTAATGATGATGATGATGATGATATTGTCTCGTCCTCCAATTGGATAGTACGAGTTGACGTGTGTACAATGGATATTTTCAAGCATCGTCTAACTTAATTACCTACATGAGAAAACTATTCGAAAATAAGCTAGTTCCTCCTTTGTAGCCACTTTGTAGCACTAATAAAATGCAAGTCATCACCAAGGCTAGCTCTCATCGAACACCTGTATAATTGAATGATTGCAGTTTAATGTTCAACAATTGACATAATAGGGACATCACTTTACTACGGCATGATAATTTTAGTCTAGGTCAGCTGAGGAACCTACAATCTATATTAAAATATCAAGATGTCATACATAACTGTCAAATGCACCAAGATACAAAAACTCTTCGTGTCATAGAAATACTTTTCCCGCCACTGCTCGAAAGTCTCGCTATAGATAATCTAAATCCAGTACCCAAAACTGCCTATAATATTATGTAGGTAAATTTAACAACGGACTCATTTTTGGCTCGCAAAACACGATAACAATGTAACAAATTACGAAAACAGGTCGTATCAATATAATGTATTTCATAATACGATAGGTACGACTTTTTAAAATAAAATTTCTGAGTTTCATTCCCGGCGTGCTGAAACGACAATTGGATCTAAAATTAAATTGACCAATGAATGCGTCATTCATGACTGTTATGCAGTGTTTTTTTTTTCTTAAACGCATAATATTCACAAAATGCTTTAAATTTTTTAAGTATGAACAAACGCCACAGCTTTGCAGCAGGTCGGACATGACGAGGATGACGTTTTGATTTTTTAAATATTATGTGCTTGCGTACTGGCCACTAAGAACGGACTCGTTTAAAAGAAAACATGTCACAAACGAAAACTAAAATCGGCGGGAAGGGTGACACCAAGGTGACCATATTTACTGGCCCGGATAAGGCACTGGTCCCACCAGCGGCTACAAACTATTAGCGAGTAAAACTATAAACTACAAACTTTAGACGCTCGGCTTTAAGCGAGTGTTTGCGTGCGACGGGCGATTACTCGCTGCACTAGCTCAGCTCGAGTACCGTTGAGCTAGTTTTATAGTCGATAGCTTATCGCTGCGGTCAACTAGTAGACAGTGGTCCCACCGCCAGCTATCGGCGAGCTCGGCGGTCAACTAGAAAAATTCTGTACTAGAAACAGTTGACAATCGGCGGGCGGCTAGTAAACAATTCTATGGAATTATCGCTTACTCGCCGGGCGGTGGGAGAGTATCCTCGCCGGCAGTGTTGTTCACACTATGAACCAGCCAGCTATGAACTATAAAAATATAACTCTCTCTTTTATGTACACGGAAGCGATTATCATTTGTTCGTTTCTTGGGCTAGAAAATAGCCGATAGCTCATAGCTTACTAGCTCGCGATGGGACCAGTGCCTAATACCGACATGGAATTTATTTCCTCGCAGTGATCGTGAAAAGCACAATGTTTAATCTCGGCCAAATGAAAGTGCAATAGATGAACTCGTATTATCGAAGGGCTTCCCTTCGGGTCGGCCTTCGAACTAACTCGTTCATCTATTATTTACTTTCGAGCCTCTACAACAATGTACTATTAATTATTGACGGTTGATTACTTTAAATTTAATTGCAGTGGGATGTAGATCATATATGGTTATCCTTGTAGCGACTTCTAGCGCCATCTAGCTGTCACATAAAACAACTGGTACAAACTACATCGTGCTTTCAAAGTTTCTCAAGTCAGATAGCTTACTCTTCCTTCAGATTTCGGTCCCCAGCATAACTTCTCCCTTGCGAGAGATCTCTCTATAATTAGCCTACCCCACACTTTTCAGAAGCACCTATATTCCGAGGCAGTTGGAAATAATAATAATAATATTTTTTCCATAAAAAGGTACAAGTATCTTAGACTAATATTAAGATTACGGGTTTACGGCATAGCATAGGTAAGACGGGTAAATATCAAAAGCACACACAAAAGCAGTAAAGTGATAACTTGTGATAACAATTAACATCTCGTGAAATAAATATGTTTTTTATGATTAAAGATGGTGTCAAAAAGAGATTGTATTTGTAAATATACATCTGCGCTATAAACAGTATGCTTTTTGGACGGAGCGCACAGTATTTCGGCCATCGATACCTTATGGTGCAGTAAATGAAGGAAGTTGTTGTATGGAGACCCAAGCATTAATTCCTCAGTCGATGAAATTTTGCTTGGTTATTGCATAGTATGAGCCGTAACTAAAATACAAAAAATCCAAAAAAAAAAAACACCTAAGTTAGGTATTTATAAGCTAAAAATCTTCACTACTTTTTAAAAAACTCGTGGATAATTTTCCCGAGTGCACTTTATGACCATTACGTCAAGGTTCAATTTCGTTCACGTATTGATTTGAGATACGAGATTTTTTCAAAGTAGTGACGAAACACAAATCTGTTTATATATTAGTAATTTAATTTAATTTCTGCTGGGATATTTTTTTTTTATATTTCATATATTGTTCCAATACGTTAATGAGTAGGTATGTCTATGTTGAAGAAAGTTTGAACGGAGCATTTTTGTTATTTTTTTTTTTTTTTGGATATTTATACAATACTCTTTATTTATTGATACTTTATCAAGTTTTTTGGGGCTGAGGAATTACTTTTGGGTCCACTACCTTTATTTACTGCACTATTAATAAAATTCTAGTTATATAAGAACAATGTCATGAATGATTTATACTCGTACAAGTATTAGCAATTTTTATCTCAGTCCCAGACAGAGGACGTTCATGTATGGCTTTCCAAAATGACATGAGTACATAAAATGTACGGTTTTTGGTGATAAACATTTTCCTTTTACAACATTTTTCAGTTTTACAAAAATACTCCAAAAAGTAATCTTGATTTGATTAACATTTTTCAGATCCAAGAACCAGCAGTTGGTTTTTAGTGGCAAAACCTTATCAAGGCCTAGCACTGATAGGCCTCTATCTCATGTTTGTGCTGAAATGGGGACCTGAGTGGATGAAAAATCGACCAGCATACAACTTGGATAAGGTTCTCATAGTGTACAATGCAATACAGATATTTCTCTGCGCGAGAATATTTGCTGGGGTAAGATCACTTACACTTCACTTTCTTCTTCTTCTTCTTCAGCCATTTTCTACCATTTTGGTGTAGGCCTCCTTCAGCTTTCTCCACTTCTCTCTATTCTGTGCCACCTGCATCCAGTTTGACCCGGCTATTCTTTTGATGTCATCCTTCCATCTCATCTGCGGACGTCCTATATTTGCTGGGGTAAGATCACTTGCAGCTTCACTTTCATAGCTGACTAAATGGAATAAAACAATGAAAAATTGTTTTTATTTCTAAGAAAACTGTCTACGAAGAACTATAGAATGTTTTTAATTTGAAATAACAAACTGAGTCTTCCTTTATTTCTAGTAATATTATATGTAAATGGTGAAAGTTTGTACGTGTGTGTATGTTTGTTATATTTTACTCGGTATTCCCGCTAAAGTCTACTTATTAACAAGACAAGTGTAGGTACGTAATCATATTTTTTTTTCATATCAGCAATGTCCGTCATTGTATTTATTTGGGGGTTTTCAGAAAAAAATGTACCCGTTTTGCCTTAATTATCCTTAATTTTCCATACAAAATTTTTATTCAGTTTTGTGACGGTCTATACAACATGACTGTACACTCCGTGAGATCTTAAAAAAACCTTCGGATTTTAGAAGCATGCTTCGGGTATTGACGATGACACGCGATCGTGATACGCGGTTCTGTTCTGTTATCAACTTGCAAAACTTTTCAAAGTTACCGTAAAAAGTTATGTAAAGAATAACCATCAGTACAAAATCAACCTTACTATAATAATATTACGCCTTTTTATCTTTTTCTAATTTTAATACAATATGACTTTTTGTCATGATACAAATAAAACAAAATCAGCATTTTCGAATTTTTCCATCGTCAATTTAAATTGAGAACACTCCGCCTCAACACAGTACTTTTGTTTGGAAGTATATAGAGCTGTTGTTATACTGTATCTACTTCTCTTGGGTACGTCAAATGAATTTTTTCGTTTTATATTTTTTTTTATGTACTTTTCGAAATCCCCGTTGCTTCTATAACTCGATCTTGTACCTTATTAAAATATTTACGACCACTTTTTTCTTAAAAAATTCAACTTATATACAAAATATTTATAAATATATTGTAATCAATTTCCAGTGACTGGCTATTTACAGACATACCCTGCTTAAGTTGACTCGCCATGGAAATCAATTTCCGAAAAATAACAAACTACCTAAATAAATATATGCAATTGGTGGTTGTAACTGCTCTATATACATCAATGAAAACACAACGAGTGCACTCTACACGTGATGGATTGCTACTGAGTCAAAAAGACAATTGTCATTTTTTACTAACGAATTCTTCCGATTCCCCCCGAAACCCGAAGGGTTTTCTAAAAGCTCACGGATTGTATGGTTAATTCCGCCACAAAACTAACAATTACATTTTTAACTGTCATTTCATTTTTATTGAATAATCAAGAAAAACTAACAAAAATGCAACGTTGCCGGCTCAGCCGGTATAAACGCTCGTAATTTGAAAATATGGATATTATGCGTGATCGTGATGGTGACCGCGAGGGTTCAATTCAAATACAAAAATTCAAATTCAAATATTTTATTCATATAACATTGTACTTTGTTGTCATAAGTTTGAAGCTAATACTACTTACAATACCTGTCGGTGGCTTTATAGCTCTCAAACTGATGAACCTATGTAATTTTTTTTGTGTTGTCTTGGAAAAATGAGACGCACTCAGTGCTTTTGTATCAAAGTACCTATGTCATTTAGATTAAAAACGACTTATTTATTTTGTAGTTCAGATTTTTTTAAGTTTGTAACAAAATGGTGTTATGAAATGTTTTCAGGGGTTATTAAACGCCTGGGCTTTCCACTACCGGTGGGTTTGCGAGCCAGTGGACTTCTCTAACAATGATCATGCAATGCAGGTAGCAACATACGTCCACGCCTACTATCTTCTCAAGATTCTTGACCTCTTAGACACAGTAAGTAATTTATTCCTGCAGTAATCCCATTTCCACGTGCTTTTAAATTTGGTCATCTTCCTACCTACTTAGAATAAATGATTCAAACTCCATTTTGATTGAAAACCTTTTTATGGTTTCGTAGTCAACTAGGAACTCTTATAGTTTCGGCACGTCTGTCCGTCCGTCTATCTGTCTGTCTATCTGTCCGTCCGTGGCTATGCTCAGAGACCGTTATTACTAGAAGAAGAAGCGGGGGTGGTTTTTTTTTCTCGACTAACCCTATACTATATAGTGTGGGATATCGTTGGATAAGTCTTTTAGTCTTTCCATTGGGGGTTGCTTAGACGATTTTTCTATTCAGTGATCTGTTTGCGAAATATTCAACTTTAAAGTGAAAATTTTCATTAAAATAGGGTGTCCCCCCTCCTTTAAAATCTCAACTGCTGGGTGGAAAAATTAAAAAAAATCAAAACGGTAAGTAGTATATCAAATTTTCGAGAAAAATTATAGCGGCTAAGATTGCTTGAGAATCATTAATAGTTAACGAGTAAATAGCAGCCAAAAGGTATATTTTTTTTATGTTAGAGAGGCCAGACAAACGAACTAGTGGGTCACCTGATGTTAAGTGATCACCACTGTCCATAGACACCCGCAGTGCTTTAAGCGATGCCAGTGCGTTGTCGGCCCTGCAGAAAATAAACCTAAACTTGGAAGATTCCGTACACAATATGAAATCCGTAGAAAAATATTATTTTCATTTTTTCGTAATGGCTACGGAAGCCTATCCTGGGCGTGTCCGACACGCTATTTGTCCGGTTTTTGTGTTATTCGGAAAAGACAGCTATCTACTAAGACTGATCTTATTTGCCAATTATGCGGCCGTAGCTCTCTCCCTTGCAAGCCACGTGCGTACATGCCGCAACACCATGTCATCGTCATCATCAACCGGAAGACGTCCGTTGCTGAACAAAGACCTCCCTCCTTAAAACGCCACAATGAACGACAACTCGCCACTTGCACGCACCGGCTTCCCTTAGCTCTCACTATGTTCAGTCCACCTGTACTCTTAGTGTAGCCTCTAGGCGCTAGAGGCGCTGTTCGTGTTTCCATACCAATCGAAATTTTAACGAGAACGCGATCGAGACGTATTTTGCAACCGAAAACTTACACTAAGGGTACTGGTGGGAGCCTGTCAACGCTTCGTCTTCCGAATCGTGGTCGCCACCACCATGGACGCTGTTTGAAGCATCTTTTTAAAGACGACATTGAAAGAAAGAAATAAATAAAATACATTTATTCACACACTGATTTAATCGGACAATGGCTCAGCTTAATGCTGAAGCATTAAAAACACCCCAGCGCTGATTTTCAGCCAGCACCGTCGGCAACCCTCGGACCGTTATAAAGACATTGACAATGATGATGATGAGATGTGGATATGGATTTAAGTGAGCTAATTTATTACCTTTTTTATTTTCAGGTATTTTTTGTCTTACGTAAAAAATTCAATCAGATCACTTTCTTACACGTCTATCATCACTTTGGAATGGTTCTTCTCTGTTGGGGAGCTGCGACCTACTATCCAGGTATTATATACCTTATTGAAACATATTTAGGAAATAATATAAGAAAGATACCAGTTTTTGCATGATTTTTTATTCGTTACCACGAGCTTCGCGGTGAAGGAAAATGACGCGAGGAAACATGCACAAACCTGCGAAGCAATTCAATGGTGTGTGTGAAATTCCCAATCCGCACTAGGTCCGCGTGGGAACTACGTCCTAAGCTCTCCCATTCCAAGAAAAGGCTTGTGCCCAGCAGGGACGTATATGGGCTGAGATGATGATATCATAATTATATAATTGTTACCGGTTCCGAATGTAAACCCTGATTATCCTATAACGAGTTTCATATTACGACGTATTGTAGGTACTAAATGTGTACCGTAAACCAGGGTTAGGTTTGTTGTCATAAAAAGATTTTTTTTTACAAAAAAGTAAAACCGACTCCAAAAAAATTGAAAAATAACATAAAATGAAACCGACTACAAAATCCTTGAAAATATTTTTCTAGGTACCTACTAGCTCAAAGTCGGTGCCTCAGCACGACCCAGAAGGAGTGGAACAATAGGTGTCTACTTCACCTACATAAAATGGGTTTCAATCACTCCTGCTGGGTCGTGCTGAGTCACCGACTTCGAGCTAGTAGATAGGTACCTAGAAAATTATTTTCAAGAGTTTTGTATTCGGTTCCATTTTTGTAATTTTTTTTTTTTTTTTGAGTCGATTTTACTTTTTTTGTTAAAAATTTTCTTTATTTCTCACTTTTTAGTGGGTCGTAGCCAAAGCACATCTCATAAAGATTCCTTTAAGCCTAAACACGACTTAGTTACGTTGTTTTATATAACAAAGTTCCGTTGCCTAACCTTCTGGCTTCAGCATCAGATCAGTTCGAAAGAATTATTAACTTAAAGCTTCTTCTTACTCGCTTATCTAGGTATGTTAATCATGATCGTTTATAGACGAGCGAGCATTAACGAGTAGTAGCTTCGACGAGTTCCATTGGTCATCTACGGTCTTCTTCATCAGGTCCAGGTTACCAAATGACACTTTCTGAATGTAGGTACTCGTAAATGCTCATCTTAATGCTAAAAATGCCAAAATTGCCATAGGTGTGCCTATAAAATTTGAGGTTTGCCCTCGATCAGATCTTGACTTGGTGACAATGGGACCACTTCAGAAGAATACTCTTTCAAATAAAAAAAGATTTTTGAAAATCGGTCCACAATTGACTGAGTAATCGGTGAACATACAAAAAAAAATACAAACATTGGAACATAGAACCTCCTCCTTTTTTGAAGTCGGTTAAAAATACAGAAACCGACAGAGAGTGACGACATCACCACTTAGTTTTCTAACTAATAAAAACGTGCAATGTCTTTGTTTGAAAATGTAGTACTATTTAATTGGTCTCTTTCAGAAATCTTTGGTAATATTTAAAGGTAATCATTTTAAACATTCTCTTTTACAGGAGGTCACGGCACTCTGATAGGAGTTCTAAACTCCTTCGTGCACATCGTCATGTATGGATATTACCTTCTGACAGTGGCCATGCCGAGCTTAAAAAACTCCTTGTGGTGGAAGAAATACATCACGCAGTTACAAATTGTAAGCATAAATTTAAAATTCTATTGCTGTTTTTTTTTCTCAATACTTAATGAACAATCAAATCTACGTTGCTGTGCAATGGTCTGTATTATGAATAAGTATAGTGAACTAATGTACTTTTTGCTTATCTGAAATTACAGCACAATACAATTCCTCTTTATTGAACACCAACGCATACTAAGCAGTGCCATAAAACATAGGTTTTTAGAGCCTAAAGCGGTGTTGCAGGAAAAAATAAATCTGAATTTAGCAGTTAAACCTGGCTTAAGCTTGACGACAGTTCCATACATTTTGACACTACTAAACTGAGCTTAACACTAACTTGAGATTTAAGCGTGCACGTAGCCATTATTGCTTTAAAGCAAACTAAACGTGCAAAAATGCTACATCTATGGGACACATACATATTTTTGAGTGCAAAATTCCACTCATCAAACTTATGTGATGACCCAGTTATAACTAACACCATACAAGATGCTAACCCGTTTCTAATTCTATATGAGTTCATTCTCAAAGCTGCAACTAACATGGCATCCTGCGCAGAATAAAATGAATTGAATGATGAACGTGTTAACGTAGGTTTCATTTCGCTACAAACTAACCAATTTAGAAAAGTTGAATAACCCCTGACGTTGTTGTATATGTATGTAAACTCTTTCATCATGTCAGCCGAAAGACGTCCACTGCTGGACATAGGCCTCCCCCAAGGCTCTCCACTCAGACCGGTCTTCTGCTTTTCGCATCCACCGCAATCCTGCGATCTTAACCAGGTCGTCGCTCCATGTTGTTGGAGGCCTACCGATAGCTCGTCTCCTGGTCCGCTGACGCCATTCGAGAACCTTTTGACCCCATCGGCCATCAGTCCTGCGAGCAATGTACCCCGCCCACTGCCACTTCAGTTTCGCAATCCTTCAGGCTATGTCAGTAACCTTAGTTCTACTGCGGATATCATCATTTATTATTTCTGATTATATCCCGCAGAGAAATGTAAACTCTTTATAAATTTAAAAATAAAAATAAAAATACATAGAAAGGAAAACAAAGTCAAAGTCAAAATATATTTATCAAGGCTATAACAAGCACTTATGAATGTCAAAAAAAATCTACTACCGGTTCGGAAAAACCACTGTTGAGAAGAATCCGGCACGAAACTCAATGAGGTATATTAAACAGGTATATTTAAACAGATTTACAATATTGTTAAATGATATCTATACATCGCAAATATTTAACACAACACAGCACAAAAGCAAGCTTTTTTTTATAAAAAATAGGCTTACGTTTGGCCTCAATCTCGCTTGATGAAAGGCGAAGATGAGGCCTAAGATGGTACACGTTTGCCCAGAAGGTGTCTGTTCGCTTTGACCTTAAAAAGCCCCTAAAAAGAGATTATCCCCAAAAAAGGGATCTCTTTCAGCTAACCTAGTTAAGATAAGACAATTTGTTATGTAGACAATAAACAGACAGTGAAAATTTCGTGCGGTAAAGTTAAAAAAAAGAACTACTCAAAAGAGAGAAAATAAATACAAAATTATTTACATTAAATCCAACATAAAATAAAAGAGCATATTACAAACAATTACAAAAGCGTTAAAGTTGTAATTTCAAAGTCCATCAAGTACGAATACGGCTGAACCGATTTTTATGAAACATTGCTAAAAACCACAGTAAGGAAACTCATTGTCACGTAAAAAAACTGCATCGAAATTGATCTATTCGTTTCAGATCTATGGTGCCACAGCCAAGATTCTGATTTTGGTTTCAAACTTATAACACCCCTTTTTTACGTCGCTGAATAAAAACAATTAATCGGTCCTTACGACCTTGGGACAAAAATCACACATAGGTATTTGTACACACAGACGTATACTTAAATATAATTATTATTGCTTTAACAACGTTGAAGTTGAAATATAAGTTGTAGAGAAACTCAAGTTTTTGTGATTTTACATTTTTTTGTTTCAGGTACAATTCTTTTGGATGGTAGTACACATGGGGGTGTTGGTATTTAAGACGGACTGTGCCTATCCTCGATGGACAGCTGCCCTTTTTTTACCACAGAACTTGTTCATGCTGATTTTATTCGTAGATTTCTATATAAAATCTTACGTTAAGCCTAAATCGAAAAAAGAAAATGGCGCCCAAAATGGTGCCCAAAATGGTGTCCAAAATGGTGTCCAAAATGGTGTCCAAAATGGTGTCCGAAATGGTGTCCAAAATGGTGTCCAAAATGGTGTCGAAAATGGTGTCGAAAATGGTGTTAAAAATGAGGCTCACAACGTCCATAACGGTCAAAATAATGGACTAAATGATCTAAAAGAAGGAAACGGGCATGCTAAAATCGATTAGACTTTAATGTTACCTTTAAATATACTCCAACTGAAAGTTTCATTTCGTTTTCATTGGTCTTAGTTTAGCTGATTGTTAAAATATTTATTAAACATAAAGTTGTCAAATTATTTTTTATCTATTTAAGGGCGAGCCTTCTAAATATTCTAAAACGTGCTTCGGTGTTCCAGTAAGTAGAGATAGTTATCCAAACGAGTCCAAACTTGACCAAAAGCTCAAAAATCTATCTCTGTTGTTAAAAAAACAACTCAACATATTTTTGTTAAAAATAGGTAACTAGTTCATGCGGATTTAGCGTTCTAGCAGACTGACACAAAATCATAACCTGCTAAGGTTTGCCCTATTTTTGACTTCTGTGATGTGCCAAAGGAAACTTTCCGAAATTGCGGAATTTCTCACAATTTTGTCGGGGATTGAGACTTTCCATTCCTTAAATTTAAATTTCCTGTTTCTTGCGAAAGTTTCCAAAAATTTTCGAGAACTTTTTTGTAACTTTCCACAACTTGCACATCTGTTCTGAAAGAAAGAGTGATATCTGTTATTCAGTAGCTACCAACTTGTTTCTATTTACGTACCCTCAACCCAATATTCTGAGGATGGTAAGAATGGAGGATAATGGACTCTCAATCTCATCACATATGCCTTGATTATTGACTTTAACGACAAAAGACCGCTTAGGTACCTGTTTAGGGTGCCAAGTGCCAAAGTGCCAAAAACAATGGTCAGTCCTGAAGTTTGTTCATAACAATATAAAATATTTAATTACAACCTAAAATCGATGGGTCCCACGTACAAGGACTTAAGTGTAAAATCCTTACTTTACAGGACGGACTTTCAAAGTCAAAAACTGTCGTAACTCAGAGAAGATGGTGTATCCGAGACTTCTAAAAGAGCGTAGCCGTGTTAGCATGAAAAAGCGGCCCTTTCACCAAACGTTCACTGTAATTTTTTTAGTAAGAGCCCTCATGACAAGTATTATTTCCTGTAAGTTTCAGCTTCCTATCTTTGTTATTTTCTGAGATATGATTTTTTTTAACTTTCCACAAAAATGATTTTTTTCTTTATAGGCTAATTTGAGCTACGTAATCTTTTAGTACAGTAATTTATGTATAGAGACTCACACATTCTTTAAATAATATTTTATTTTTCCAGAAAGAAACTTGAATAAATGTAGGAAATAAAATTTCAGTATTTTTTTTCTTGCTTTCTAAAAGAGCTACACCAACAGTTTTCTTTTGTTAGGTAATTGCTTATATAAAGGCCTACAATATTTTTTTTTCAAAATAATCTGGTTGGTACTTTATACTATAAAACGGTAAAATAAAGAATATATTATTATGGTGTACCCATACAAGATAATTTAGTCGCAAAAGAGATTATGCACATTTCAACCTCTTTATCATTAACGTTATAGGTACTGGCAGATTAACGCACACACTTTCGCATTTATAATATTAGTATGGATTTCAGTGCGAAATCCATACTATATTTCTTCAAATACTACTTATATTCAAAAACCCTAATGTGTAGATGTACCTAAACATGTACATATTATTCACTCGAAGTATTGAGTGCGTTGTTTTATACAATGCGCCATCATATACCTATTTCCGAAATACCTATTACAGCAAAGGTGGTCGGGGTTCGTATGATTGAACACTCCTGTATGTATGTGTTTTTTTATTATTGTGGATATAATATTGTTTCCATACATTGATCGATTTTCAAAGTGTGTTATTCACAGAAATGTCTGCCTCGGCTGGGGATCGAACTCGGGACCTCAAGCTTCGTAGTCAGGTTCTCTAAGCACTGACCAGTAGTCAAACTAACCCAATAACGTCCTGAAATAATCCGCAAGATTTGAAGATATGCACCAGAATTTAATCGTTGTTGGGTAGAATTTGAGAACATCAAACATAATGTACCTACGATATCTCAATCTTAGAAATTACGGTGATCGCCGGTTAGTCTCTCTTATCACTCTGTATAACGGCACTCCTCGTTATTCCACCTGCAGTATCCTGCAGTTTTCTCCTATAACGGCTCTAACGGCTGAACGGGTAGTTAAACGATTGCGAGTTAATCCGATTCGATTTCAGATATAACGTTATTTTATTTCACTTGTGGTCCAATTCCGCAGTTCGATTCTGACTTTTATGATCATTGTCGTCTCTATTTTAGACATTAACATTAACATTAACAGTTTCTGTATCAGTTTTAATGCTTGATTAAGGTTTTATTCTCACTATCCACGCTAAATTGCCGTGACCGTAACGTCTAGACATCTTGCTGTCCTTAATAATTTTCCATATTACCGAGTTTTCTTTCACTCTTGTTGTAGACCTTTATTCGCCCTACATGGCTAATTGACCTAGTCCCAAACTGCAAAGCTTGTAGGTACTATGGATATTAGACAACGGATAAACATACATAAATAAATAAATACATCCTAATTATATTATAAACTAGCTTTTGCTCGCGGCTCCGCCCGCGTGGTATTCGGTTATCACGCGCTGTTCCCTCGGGATCTGTGCATTTTTCCGGGATAAAAAGTAGCCTATATCACTCTCGGGCCCATAAACTATCTATCTCTATGCCAAAAATCACGTCGATCCGTCGCTCTGTTACGGCGTGAAAGACGGACAAACATACAGACATACAAACACACTTTGACATTTATAATATTAGTGTGGATATGGATAGTATATTAAATGCCTAAATGCCAAGTTTCATAGTTTTATCTTCGACAGCGACGAACTTCCACCATATAAACTTTCACCCCCTATTTTAACCCCTTAAAGCCTCTTTTTCGCGATAAAAGATAGCCTATATCCTTTCCCAAGGTCTATTCTATCTCTGTACCAAATTTCATCCAAATCGGTTCAGCGGTTTTGGCGTGAAAGCGTAACAGACAGACAGACAGACAGACAGACAGAGTTACTTTCGCATTTATAATATTAGTAAGTATAGTAAGTATAAGTAAGTATGGATGTGAAAGTTTGTGAGTGAGGATGTGAGTGAATAAGTATGTTTGTTACTTCTTCACGCTAAAACGGCTAGACGGATTTGGATTAAATTTGTCAAAAAGTTTGTTTATAACCTGGATTAAAACATAGGATACTTTTTATCCCGATATTCCCACGGGATAGGAATAAAATCTCGAAATAACAACCGCTGGGCTTGGAGTCAGGAAATTTGATATGTAGGTAGTTGGACGTCTGGAATTACTCATAGGCGACTTTTTGACCCGATATTCCCACGGGCTACCTAGGGATGAAATCTCGAAATAACAACCACTGGGACTAGAGCCATGAAATTCGGTATGTAGGTAGCTGGACCTCTGAAATAATACATATTCTATTTTTAACCCGATATTCCCACGGGATACGGATAAAATCTAGAAATAACAACCGCTGTGCTTAGAGCCATGAAATTTAGTATGTAGGTAGTTGGCCGTCTGGAATAACACATAAGCCACTTTTTGGCCCAATATTCCCACGGGATACCTAGGGATAAAATCTAGAAATAACAACCGCAGTGCTTAGAGCCATGAAATTAAGTATTTAGGTAGCTGGATCTCTGGAATAATAGATACCCAATATTCCCACGGGATACCTAGGGATGAAATCTCGAGACAACAACCACTGGGCTTAGAGCCATGAAATTTGTGTAGGTAGCTGGACCTTTGAAATAAAACATAAGCTATTTTTTGTCTCGATATTCCCACGGGATAGGGATAAAATCTTGAAATAATAATCGCTGGGCTTAGAGTCATGAAATTTGGTATGTAGGTAGTTGGCCGTCTGGAATAACACATAGGCCACTTTTTGGCCCAGTATTCTCACGGGATACCTAGGGATGAAATCTCGAAACAACAACCACTGGGCTTAGAGCCATGAAATTCGGTGTGTAGGTAGCTGGACCTTTGAAATAACACATAGGCTATTTTTTATCTCGATATTCCCACGGGATAGGGATAAAATCTTGAAATAATAACCGCTGGGCTTAGAGTCATGAAATTTGGTATGAAGGTAACTCGATATCTAGAATAACACATACGCTACTTTTTATCCGGATATTCTCACGGGATAGTTTTGAACTATTTTGAAAACAAATGACTTTCTGCCAAGTATCTTGCGGTGCATTCTTCTTGGCAATGATGGTCTTTCCGAAAGCGCTGGTAGTTTAAAAAATGACGTGTGAAAGTGCCCATTGCGGCCTATTTACTGAATAAATGATTTGAATTTGGATAGGGAACATTTTTGAAATTTCAGCACTGGGTTTAGAGTCTTGAATTTTGTACAGCTATTCACAACACACACAACCTCAATGAAGGAAGACCACGATATAAATTTTGGAAATTGCCAGGGGAATTTGGTAAAATCCCGAAAATTTCAAGTGCAACTACCAGACCGATTAGTTTACGCGTGCGAAGCCGAGGGTAAAAGCTAGTACTTAAATATAAATTAAATATCCAAGACCCAAGAACAAACATTCGTATTATTCGTACAAATATCTGCCCTGGCCGGGAATCGAACCTGGGACCTCAAGCTTCGTAGTCAGATTCTCTAACCACGTGGCCATCCGGTCGTCAAGGCTAACGTATTGATGCGAAAGTTTGTGTGCGTTTATTACTTTTAATTAGTCTTTCACGCAAAAACGACTGGACAGATTTAGATGAAATTGGGAGAAAAATAAAAAGGCTATGTAAGAACCTATTTTTTTTATAATATTTCCACGGAATCAGGTGGGCATGCACCCGGTTCCACAAATACATACGAATACCTCTAAGGAACCGGGTATTACCCGGTTGCATGCTCTAATCAGGATGTACGCATGCAAATCCCTAAATCTCTACCGCTAAGTTTTTAAACATCAAATGCACGTCGATTCGTCATACAACGTAAATAAAGACCAAGAACTATAAGCACTTACGCCCTTATGGTTCAAGCGAGCAAATATAGAGTAAAAACTAGTAAGTATGAGCGTATAGCTATAAGCCCACGAACTAGCCGCACAGCGTTTGTGTTCATTGCGTGTGCTACTCGATAGCCACTGTGCGGAGAGCGTCTCAGCGGCGCAATGAATTCATAGTGTAAGTTTTCGGTTACAAAATACGTCTCGATCGCGTTCGCGTTATAATCGCAATTTGTATGGAAACACGAACAGCACCTCTAGCGGAACGTTTGCGATGTTCGTGTTTCCATACAAATTGAGATTTTAACGCGAACGCGATCGAGATGTATTTTGTAACCAAAAACTTACACTAAGGGTACAGAGAACACACTCGCTATACTACCCGCTGGCGTTGAGAACCTTAATGTGTGCAAATATGAGCAAATCGACTGCAAGCGACGCTGATCAGCGTTCGTGCTCAGAAAGGGTGTTGAAAGCTCTTAAAATAAACTCGTCATATTATGTTTGAAACGCGCTACCATTTTTTTTTTTTTTTTGTATTTTTTAAGGGCTGTGTGGTGTACACGTTATTTTATGTTGAAGAGGTGGAGAACGGGTTCTGCATGTTAACCGATATGTGTCGCACATAAACAGCTGTAGTGCACGTTTGGTAGCGGAGCAGCAAGACAAAATATTGTGTTCATGAAGAAGAAGCAAGATGTAAATAAAAAATATAAAACACTACATTATAGTTACTAATTCCGAATCTTCCAACCATTTCATCCATTCCAGCCTATATACATACATCCCACTGATTGACACAGGCCTCCTTACAGGGCGAGAGCGCTTGGGCCTTATATACTTATAGTTCCCAGGCGGGCCCACTGGCGGAATAGAAACTTTACATACACCATTGTGCAGGTTTCCTCACGATGTTTTCCTTCACCGTAAAGTTCGTGGTAACTCTCAAAGTAAAATTTGGAAAACTCAGAGGTGCGAACCCGGATTTAAATCCACGATCTTCTGCTCAAGAGGCTATAGGTCAAAGCACTAGGCCATCGCAGCTTCAAAAAATCCCAAATACCTACTACTCTGAATACTTAGGGTGGGTGTACATTTTTCTAAGACAAAGTTGCGTGAAATATTCCTAAACTGGTAACACTTTTACTAAGGTATTTTTTTTGTGTTTGGTAGGATTTTAGGTGACCTGCCCACCTACTTCCCCCTTAAATTAGTCGTGCAACGTACGGGACACATTTTTTTTTGGTCAGTTGTTCGTCACGCTTAAATCAAATCATTAAAGGCCGCCTTACACATGCTCGTTACTAGCACGCTAATAAGCATGCGTATAAGCCTGTACTTGAAGTACATAACAGTATGAGTGTGAGAGAAAAGCATGCTAGTAGATAGGATTTGCTCAATAGTAGCATGCTTTCATGCTAGTAACAAGCATGTATAACAATATCTTAACGCAGTTTTAAACGCATCTAACTTCATTTATTGAATCAGGCGTTACTTTGCGGAGGTCCATATCAATCAACTAAAAGAATTTCCTTGCTCGCCCGCGACCTTACGATAGCTAAGCTTATGCAAAATATGCGTATCCATACAGTTCTTCCACCTCCACACTGTAAGAACACACACAAATTACACAAACCTATCTATCACCACCACCACATCACACTGACGCGTTTCGAACTCAACCAGAGCTCACCTTCAGAGTATCTTTACACTACCGTACACCATGCTACCAGTGGTTAGACTCAAACACAACACATGCATGAACACGCATATTTTGCATTAAGCTTAGCTATCATAAGATCGCGGGTGAGCAAGGAAATTCTTTTAGTTCATCGCATCTAACTTTTTAGACGTCGTATGTCATTCGCTTTGTTACTTTAAACCAAGTAAGTAACGCTGTTTATGAAGTGTTTTGTTTTGTTTCGACGTTATTTATGATTATGGAAGTAACTCGTATCTTTCCCTTTAGATCGATGAACTTTTCAAACAGAAATAAATTCATGTATTTTAGGCATGAACTAGAAATATGTCAAAATTAACATACGGTAATCAATCAACGTACTGTGAACAATACTCCGCTACGCGTTCTTTATTCGGAATCATGCTGAATTATGGTGAACTATTATGAGCCATCGACTTTTATAAGTTGTTGTTATTGTGCTTTAAAATAAAATATAATTTTGAAATTAGAACATCACCTACAATCTTTAAGAACCTATGTCTATGTTACCTCGCGTGCTATCCACTTATTTTATAAGCCGGCCGGTCGATACTGCCGCAGTGGCGACTAAAACACCGCACCATTCGCACGGTCTGGCTGTTAACCACGGTTTAAATTGATCGGGAAGAGTGACATCGGCTGTTTTATTCGAAATTTAAACGGTGAGTTCTTCTTATTTCTCTTTTTAATTTGAAAAATATTAAAAACGGCCAGTACGACAATTTTTTAGATTTTTTTTTCCTCATGTTGAGCTTTTTCGAATATTGTTACGTGACAATAATAAAAAGTAAGTGAAAAGTTTTTTTACCACTTTTTGATAAGCAAAGAGATTTATTGAAAATAAAGAGATTGAGTTTTGAGTATCTTACCATAACTCGTTTCAGATATTTTCTCATGGTGAATAAGTTTTGACGTTGATTATTTAAATCTTTCAGATCTTCAAACGTTAAAGCTCCCTTACCTTCATTCATGACATATATGCTATGTGTATTATTTATTGTAATCTGCAAAGGTACTGGAGATTTAATTGAATTTAGATATGTCAAAGAAAACTTACGTAATTTATGGAAGTACTGTCATTTAAATGTACTTACAATAGAAAACATAACACTAAAAAGTATATTATATAATACCTACTTACCTATATTGAACTAAACTGTATTTAACGATAATTTAATTAAAGTTTATTTAAAATTCAATGTTTGAACGGAATCCAGCGATTTAGAATTTGCTTAAAAAATTATGATTATGAACTGCAAAACGTGTATTGATTGATACGTGGATACGTATACGTTTATAACAGAGTTTCTAATTATTGATTTTGTTTTAAAAATAACATTCATAATTTTAACACGTGAATAACCTTTCTTATGCTGAGGTTTACAATATCTGCGTCATATCATCATCATCATCATCATCAGCTGGAAGACGTCCACTGCTGGACAAAGGCCTCCCACTTAGAACGCCATAATGAACGACAACTCGCCACTTGCATCCACTGATTTCCCGCAACTCTCACGATGTCGTCAGTCCACCTGGTGGGAGGCCTGCCAACGCTTCGTCTTCCGGATCGTGGTCGCCACTCGAGAACTTTTCTCCCCCAACGGTTTTCTGTTCTTCGAGCGATGTGGCCCGCCCATTGCCACTTCAATTTGCGTATTTTTCAGCTATGTCAGTGACTTTAGTTCTTCGACGAATTTCCGTATTCCGGATTCTATCGCGCAAAGAAACTCCAAGCATAGCGTCATATATTAATTATTATTATTAATAAAGAAAGTAAAAAAAATATGTAAAGGAAATGAAATTTTCTACTTCAATATAGTACTTACTCTGTTTTTAAGATTTGAATATCATTCAATACGTATACTTACACTCTCTTATATTTTAATTATCCTAGAGTTGCAAAGTTGTTGTGTCAAATGCATGTCTTTTCTGTCTGGCAAAACAAATTTCAAATTAACAAACGAATATTGAGCTACACTCGTATCTATCATAATTATAAGCTTAAATAAACGTCTATCGGTAGTGGCTAAGTTTTCAGAGAATCGAGCTTACTAAAAGCTTTTGTGACTGTCTATATTTATTGTTTTTTGAGTTCACAACGTGTTCTCTTTAGTAATTATATTTCGTTAAAGAGTTAATTTCAAGAATTTTGTTAATGTAGTGATCATTACCTTCATCATCGTTATCGTCATCAGCCAAAAGCCCACTGCTGTAAATTAGGACTCTCAGCAATTTTACTGATACGCCTGCCCACGCTTCACAAGGAAGTGTAAACGTATGGAAATCTGAAGGATAGAGTATTCATTCCTTTTAGGAACTGAACCAAGTAAATTAAATATAATATCCACTTAATTAAATATTTAACTCTACTTGAATATTAACACTGAAATCATCGTTCAACGTCACGAAATGACGTTGAAATATTAGTTTTGCGACGTTATGCAAATGTAAGACGTAGAACTAAAATACCTTCAGCTTACTAGCTCTGGAAGTTATTTGAAAAGGGCACGCAAGAAACCGTATTTAGTTAGTAAAGTACGGGCCGCTTCTCTAGACACACTGCTCTGAATGACATTATCCGTCTCTCTCTTGCCATCGTCAATGTGCCAGCGCTACTAGAGCTACCAAGCATCGCAAGGGATGATGCCAAGAGACCAGACGGAATGTCATTGATTTCTTGGAAATTGGGTCGTATGCTGGTGTGGGACGCTACTTGCGTAGACACTCTTGCTCCGTCCCACATCCGCGGAACAGCTAATCTAGCTGGTGCAGCAGCAGAGGCGGCGGAGAAACTTAAAGTAAACAAATACAAAGGTCTCGGCCCTGAATACAACTTTGTTCCATTCGGGGTTGAGGCCTTAGGTCCGTGGGGGCCCAGCGCAATTTTTTTTTATAGAATTGTCTAAACGACTTATTGATACCACAGGGGACAGAAGAGCTGGAAGTTTCCTCGCACAACGTTTCAGCATAGCTATACAGCGAGGAAATGCTGCCAGCATCTTTGGGTCCATGCCGCGGGTGGTTTCATTTACTATTTTTTTCTAGGTTATAGTTTAGTTATTAGTTACTTTTATTGTACTTTTAGTTATAATTTTAACTTAGTTTAAACTTTGTTTACATGTAAAGACAAATTATTTTAACCTTTGCTAAATTCAATCGCAGACAAGATCATTGTACAGAATAAAAATTAGAAGGTCAGACATTGTACAATAGGAATTATTTAACATCACCACAGAGAACATAATATACAGAGACACCACCTAGTACAAGCAAACGGTATCACCCTAATACTGGCTATACAACTGGCTATTTTTCTTTTCTTTATTTTACAATAGAAGGCACCACTGAGAACACAAATAACACGATACCTATATGCCATCTAGCGAGACACTAATGATACGGGTGTCGCTTGTTAGCCCAATATATAGCTTGACTAGGACATGACAGGGTTGGTAGATGGCGCTACGTTATATAACCTACTCACGGCCGCTGGTCAGTGCGTAAGCAATCGAGGTTTCGTAGATCCAAACCTATTCGTAATCTGCTGAAAACGCTGTCAGCCATTTTAGTTTATAGATTATCTACAGCTTAGGGCTATACTACGAAACTCAAAGTTCGTATCGTACCGTCCCTCTCGCTCTCGTATTAAATAGTTTAAGTGTCAGAGGGACCGCACGACACGAACTTCAAGTTTCGTAGTAGAGTAGTGACGATATGTAGTTTTAATTTTTTTTTTATTCGACTTGAAGGCAAACGAGCAAGTGGGTCTCCTGGTGGTAAGAGATCACCGACGCCCGTAAACATCTGCAACATCAGGGGTATTGCAGATGCGTTGCCAACCTAGAGGCCTAAGTTGGAATACCTCAAGTGCCAGTAATTTCACCGGCTGTCTTACTCTCCGCGCCGAAACACAACAGTGCAAG
Source organism: Choristoneura rosaceana (assembly GCA_037349165.1). NCBI lineage: Eukaryota > Metazoa > Arthropoda > Insecta > Lepidoptera > Tortricidae > Choristoneura > Choristoneura rosaceana. Next base: position 12,444,751 of record JAZBNJ010000019.1, read on the forward strand.
CACTGCTGCTTCCCGGCAGGATTAGCGAGCAAGATGGTGGTAGCAATCCGGGCGGACCTTGCACAAGGTCCTACCACCTGCTATTATGCGATTATGCAATTATAGTATATAAATATAAGTGTTGTGTAGTGTATATACTTGGTTTGGTGTTTTTCAAAATCCTCTAATATCTCAGAAACGGTGCGTCCTAGCTCAAAAATAGCCAAATTTTCAACCCCCTCCCAAGCACACCCCCTACGGGACTACCCCGGACCCAACCCCAAAATTTCATCCCCCCCCCCCCCACTTTTAGCACATTGACCAGCCTAACCAGACCCCTGATCCAAGGGTAGCAAAAACTTCCAGGGCCTATAGCTCCGGAACGGGGCTACTCCGAAACACAACGTTCGAAGTTCGTGTCGTGCGATGCGAGTATAAGTGTGAGAGAGATCGCACGATACGAACTTCGAACGTCGTGTTTCGGAGTAGCCCCGTTCCGGAGCTATAGGCCCTGGAAGTTTTTGCTACCCTTGGATCAGGGGTCTGGTTAGGCTGGTCAATGTGCTAAAAGTGGGGGGGGGGGGATGAAATTTTGGGGTTGGGTCCGGGGTAGTCCCGTAGGGGGTGGGCTTGGGAGGGGGTTGAAAATTTGGCTATTTTTGAGCTAGGACGCACCGCTTCTGAGATATTAGAGGATTTTGAAAAACACCAAACCAAGTATATACACTACACAACACTTATATTTATATACTATAATTGCATAATCGCATAATAGCAGGTGGTAGGACCTTGTGCAAGGTCCGCCCGGATTGCTACCACCATCTTGCTCGCTAATCCTGCCGGGAAGCAGCAGTGCTTGCACTGTTGTGTTTCGGCGCGGAGAGTAAGACAGCCGGTGAAATTACTGGCACTTGAGGTATTCCAACTTAGGCCTCTAGGTTGGCAACGCATCTGCAATACCCCTGATGTTGCAGATGTTTACGGGCGTCGGTGATCTCTTACCACCAGGAGACCCACTTGCTCGTTTGCCTTCCAGTCGAATAAAAAAAAAATTAAAACTACATATCGTCACTACTCTACTACGAAACTTGAAGTTCGTGTCGTGCGATCCCTCTCGCTCACGTATTAAATAGTATAAGTGTGAGAGAGATCGCACGATACGAACTTCGAACGTCGTGTTTCGGAGTAGCCCTTCAGCACATAGGCAGGCTACTCTGAAAATCGAAACTCGAAGTTCGTGTCGTGCGGTCCCTCTGACACTTATACTATTTATTACGAGAGCGAAAGAGACCGCACGACACGAACTTCGTGTTTCGAATTACATAGTAGCCCGCTGCATGCGCATACCGGTTTTACGCCATCTAGCGTTACTTTTGCAAACTACTACGAAAACCTCATAGCTGAAACGTAGTCACATGTAGCCTATACTTTCGTATTCTCAATTTATTATTTATGATGTTTCTTATCTTCAAATTAAGGAGTTGAAATAAAGTTGATGTGAAGTTGTGTTTATAAAATATGCTATTCTTTATTTTAATATCAATATTTCTACTTAATTCGGCTTATTTACATTTTATACTTTACAGATGTTAATGGTAGTGCCATCTATTGCCGTTTTTTAGTACTAAATATATCTTGTATGAGTTGGTAGCCCATGACATCACGAATGAATAATTTAAAACATTTTATGCGCATTTTTAATCATTAAAAATGTATTAATCTTGAGTCGTTGATCTACCTATTCTCCATTTCAAATTCTACCAATGTTTACTAATTTTTGATCCTCTACCTACCGATTTGCCAAAATTGTAGTGTCAACACCTTATCGTTAGAACAAATTTACTACCCTGATGAGTGCCACTTCTGGCTACAAGCCTGCTCTCAAACCTTGCCTTGGATCCAAGTCTCCGACGGGAGCGACGGTGATCGGCAAATTCAAACGCAATCAAAGATTTGCACATCGCGAGGTAAAAAATTAAATCTTTAGTTACTTAGTTATATTTATTAGAGATTACTCTCTCTCTTTACCCATATACCCCTATAATTTTGATAGTGTTTTATGCGGCGATTAACCTTAACAGTGAACAGTGATCACAAAATTCTGTATTGCTCTCGTGTCTGACATTTTTTAATGTGCAAGTTGTCTCCACGTGGTTTCTGGAATTTTACTATGAAGTTACAAAAACTACAATCACCGTACAACGTTGCCTCTCGAAAGAGAATACTTAATTAAACACTGGCGAAATTGTCCTATTAATTAGGACAGAAACCATATTTTAAAAGAGAAGAAGAAGAAGAAGACCCATATACCACCATAACACAAAGTTAACATCTTTAGTCCTACTTATACTTAGTACCAGGTTTTGGCTGTGACTTTCTCTCCGAAGAACTAATTTACTTATTATGCTATGAAAACTACCCAAAGGATAAAAAAAAATGTCTTAATGCTCTTTGTTCAGGTCTCAAGTTACCTATACTAAATTTCATCTAAATACCAACTTAGATGAAGTCAAACGACTTAGGGTATACGCGTGAGAGGGTAAAAAATAAAAAAATAAAAAATGCATTGGCGATTAGAAATAAATTTAAGTAAGTAAATAAAAAGTAACTGGATGGACGAGTTTTGAATTAAATAAAAATACAGAAAAAATGTCATATACTTACAAGTATGAGATAGGTAAATAAGTAAATAGAGGATAGATAAAGATCTCTGTAAATGTTGTATAAATAAACAAAATTATTGTAGTGTGCAATATAAACAGACTTCGTTGATTTTCCTACGCAAAATCTAGGGTCTTGATCTAGATAAGCACTCTGTTACGTCAACATCCCTAACAACCTGGCTACGACAGCAAGAGACCGTCAGTGCTGTGAGCGATTTCACTATTCACTGCTTGTGCTGCCAGATAAACACTGTTTGGCGAGTAACTCGGCCGCGCAATGAACAGGGTAAACGGTCACAGCACCGCCGCACGCACGTACTCGTGGTCGGTTAACCTTGTAGGAAATATCGCATCGTTTTCTTTTCAACCCAGACGGTGTGTCTATCTTTTCGTTTAAAGGTCTTGTGTCTTGGATGAAAATAAACGGAATTTATTGTGTTATTTTTATTTAAAAAATAAATAAACAGGTAGCTCCTGTGTGGTGGTTCTGTTTAGTAAATAAATGAAAAAAAGATACACTGCCAATTTAAGGGTTAATTGAACTGTACGGTATTGCATTTTCTCTTTTTCTTATAGTTTCGTAAATATACACACACAATACAATATTAAGCTTCCTTAATTATAAATACATGTAAGAAAATTAGTTAATAAGACCCAGACTATAATATCTAAATTGTAAACTAGTTCCGTGCTTTAACTAAATGAAATTTTGAAATGACCCCGTGGTATTGTGCCCAAAATGCTGGCAACGTTTCCTCGTTAAATAGCCATGCAAATTTTTTAAAGAGACATAGCTGCGCCCTTTGGTATTTAGATGTGCCAACCAGACACATTTAAAAATCTTTTATAAGTCTATGTGTGCCGGACACTCATGGATCCAGGGTCTCAAAGCCCACACGACAGGTATAAACGTGTATGTTGAACAGAGTCCTTGGTATTTCGCAATTTTCTTTGTTTTCGACCGGTTCCAGCTTTTCGGTTTCAGCTTTTCTTATTGTTTATTTCTTGTGAATTGAAATTAGAGTGTCAACATACATATGTCGTGTAGGATGTATTTTGTTTGAATGTATAGGCTAGCCTCTTTAAAATAAAATATTATATTCTTCTTATTATTTATGAACAAACAAACTGAATAACGTATCAATAATGGAATATTTTTACCTACTTCAAATGTCTGGTCATTTCATACTTTTGCTAAAAAAATCATTGTGAATTTGATTGCGAAATTGATGTACCCTGGTACGCAATAAATTATCTTTTGAATAGTGAAAAAAATTTGTTAGTTTGAGTCTGTCTCATTCAATAAATCAAAATGGGGTGTCTGTCACAACAATGATATCGATATCTGTACAACGATCTTTTCATAATTTTATTTTTACGATAATAACGATGGCATTTCCTTGCAATAAAATATCATCCATAACAACGGAAAAATAATTTTATTCTTCCATGTCCATAACTGCTCTCAATGAACTTGAGAATTCAAACGGCCATAAAACTGGCTTCAGCCTTTTCTGTTCAAATGAAATAAGTTTTAAAACTGTTCCATTTATATCTCTCTAACCACAATGCTATCATAACAACAGTAAGTAATCGTAAAATTTTAACATTATCAAGTATGTAGAGTCAGCCTTAAAATATCCAACCCGCGCTAATTAATTAATTAAAGTTTATTAAAAAATTTATTCATAAAAAAACCTTCCGAGAGTGTGCCAGACACACCCAAAATAGAGTTACGCAGCCATTATGAAAAAATCAATTAGTATTTTTCTAAGGATTTCGTGTTGTGTACGGAATCTTCGAAGTTTAGGTGTACTTTATACCTTAGGCTGATATTTACTCATAAACTACTGATAATTCTTAGCCACTACTGCTACCATCCCGAAATTTCCAAATTTTTCCACCTAACAAACTGTTTATTTGGAATAAATGAATGAAATAACTGGATTTAAGAGGGGGGGCTCGATTTAAATGAAAATTTGCACTTTGAAGTTGAATATTTCGCAAAGAGATTGAAAAATCGTTTTAGCAATCCCCAATGATTTTAAGGGACCTATCCAACAATACTCCAAACTATAGAGTTAGTCGAGAAAAACAAAATCACCCCCACTTTCCGTCTATTGGAGGTTATATTAGGTAAATCATTTCATTTCATGTTAAAAATGCCCTGTGATATTTATTTATTTTATTTAGACAATTTATTGAATCAGGCGTTACTTTACGGAGGTCCATATCAATGAACTGAAAGAATTACCTTGCTTACCGGCGACCTTACGATAGCTAAGCTTATGCAAAATATGCGTGTTCATGCAGTTCCTCCACCTCCACACTGTAAGAACACACACAAATTACACAAACCCATCTATCACCACCACCACATCACAATGACGCGTTTCGAACTCAACCAGAGCTCATCTTCAGAGTAACACAACCGTACACCATGCTAACAGTTGTTAGACTCACAACTAATACGAGTAAGTCGTAAGGTCGTAGGTGAGCAAGGAAATTCTTTTAGTTTATTTTATTTAAATTCAGTTGTAAAATGGCCTAATGATGTTATATCCCCGCCATTTTCTGAAACATATTTTAACCTTTTAAGTTCAATATTTTGATTTGAACGCTCATGAAATAACAAATAACTTCCGTTCAGAAAAATCATGCTTTTGATTGTTTTATTTTACCTTTTTTACATTTTTTATTTATCTTTTGAATCAGAAATTTCATTATAATACTATTTAATTTAGACTTCAACAACTTATGTCACTTAAATAGAGGGACAAACTAAGATATTCTTCATTGTTTCGTAACAGGTACTTACAAATAACCCCAATCTATTGTGTGGACAGTATTTAAATGTTGCTTCATTATTTATATACTTACCTATTTAAAAATCTATTCTTCAATGCATTTGCATTCGTGTAGAAACTGGGTCACTGATAAAGGGTTACATTTTAACTAAGTACTTTTTTTAATGCGTTTGGTTATAATATTTACAGTAGATACAGTCACCAGCACAAATATCTAACACAACAAAGCGTGCAGAAATATCTCGTATGACTCAATTTCTAGGGCTGGTAGGAAGTGTCAAATATTTCTGCACGCTCCGATGTGGCAGATATTAATGCAAGGTGACTGTGCCTACAGGAGCTACTGGCAACTTACCTATTATGTTTTTGTGAGTCCTAGGTGTACTTTGCAAAGAACAAATCAACAGTATGAATAAGAATGTATCTATTACATAAACTTAAAATTATATAAGTAATTGAAAATACAAACTGAAATATAGTTGCACAGAAAAACCAGAAAAATAAGACCAGCACTGGGAATCGAACCTAGGTCCTCGGCATTCCGTGCCGCGTGCTATACCGCCACAACAATGCTGGACCAAAAAAAATAAATTTAAAAAAAGTAAAAATAAAAATTTGGAATTGAAATAAAAATACAAAAAGATTCCAAAAAACAATCTTAATATAAGTAATTACTTACTTATATAATATGCTTAAATAATTTCCAGAATTATCAAAACTTATGACTCTTAAATTCTAGGTCTTAAGCACTACATCAGTCAGAAATAGATGGGGCTTAATAAGCTAAGTTAAATATGTATAAGATTTAAATATAAATTTCCACAGAAAAAATGTCGGTTTCAAGTGTTTTTTGTTAACATTGGCTAGTTAAATGAACGTTTTACCCGAAAAACTATGTTGTTTCCTCTATTTCGACGGTGCTGTTTGAAAACAAAACATTTATGAATGACCTTGAGGCGAAAATATTAATTTAACTTTAAATGCTTAATATAAAGTTCTATATGAACTGATAAACGTAACGCTGTCTAAGATTTTCCGATAACACGGTTTGTGAATCTCGAAGTTTCGGTCTCGAGGGATGTTTTAATGCACCTTGGAACAGCAAGTGATTTTTTTTATGTTGTCTGTGTCAACCTTCTCAGGGTTGTGCCGTATTTGTTTCTCTGACTGGCTGATCGATGGAGTCACGCGACGTCAATAATGCTTGTTTTGCGCCCTAGTGCTTAACCTACATTTTTAATGAACGATTAAGCTTCGTTTTGCCCCAAAACAGTGATTCCTAACCAGTGAAGCATGAGCGACGTGGGCCTCGATAACAATTTGAGTTTATTTAGGGCTCGCCACCTATATATATATATATATATATATATATATATATGTATATATATATATATATATATATATATATATATACATAAATGGAAAAAGTAACCTATAAGGATCACTTAGTTGTTTGTAAAATTAAAAGTAGTTAGTAAAAAAATTGTGGGAATAGCTAACTATTCGCACAGTTTTGTTGGTAGAGCCCTAGGGTAGATGCCTGGCTTCAAATAATTTATTTACCTTTGAGTACCTACTTTGTGCGTATATGTAATTAAATAACGCTAAAAATGTTATGAAAAAATATACCTTCTTAAGTTTCTTGCCGGATTATTTGCAACCTCCGCGGAGGTTTTAATCGAAATGGTTATAAAAAATAATTCTACTTTAAATTGCATAATTCTCAATATTATGTCAATAGAACAATAAAAGGATGAATTTGCTGTAACTTTTCGCTACCACCTAAAATTACTATTAATGGGGCATAAAGCAGAAAAGGTTTAATAAAGTAATTGAATTAAGAATTTAAATAAGAGTTTACTTTTTAAAATTAAATTTACTAGTGAATTATTTTTGTAAAGTAGCTATCACAGCGCGTCGATACAATCTTCACGGGTTGACCTTTTCCTGAAAAAGCATGTACATTAATAGCAGGCCTCAATATGCGAGCCAATTTCTTGTATAACATGCAAGTGTGACTCGCTGCTAAAAATAGCCTATATTCAGTCAATGTTCATTAAAAGAAAAACAATAGAAATAGTCTCAACAGTTTAATTAAAACAATGTAGTAAGTAGTCCTATAGCTATTAGTTTCCTGTTCTATACAGTGAAAAAAAAACTACATTGGCATGAAATTTTAATAAAATAAATTACCTACACCACAACCACACTATATAGTTATAATTACACTTAAGTCGAAATTTAAGTAATTAATGGAAATATTAGATGACAATTTCTAACAAAATCATGCATATTCATTTCTGAAATAAGAGACTATCAAGTATTTGAAGATCATAAATAAAGCCCCTATCAATATATACTTACCCAAGCGGCATTTTAACCTTTGAATAAATAAAACTTTTAAAATTCAACAGCAGAAAGAAACTGTAATGAAAAGTTTGTTATAATACATCGTATCAGCCCTAAGTGATTAAATAGTTCCGCCTATAAATATGCTTTTCGATAGGTAGTGCGTCATCGAACTTTATTTTAGTTACGTTAGTCCATTTTTGTCATGTTAGATTTAACTAGTTTATAGTTATGACCTTGAAAGTGTAAGAAAGGACAGTTGGGTGTTTTTAACCATAATTATGTTTCCTATAAATAGTCCAACTAGTTAAATTTATTACAAGCAAAGCTATGAATCATACCAAATTAGTTTCAAATAATTTATTGAATCAGGCGTTACTTTGTGCAAGTCAACAAAGAAATAACAGCATAAACGTAAGAAAAGAATAATTTACAGATAACAATGTATTTATGTTGATTTCCAATAATTTCAGCACAAAAAGTAACGTCTGTCGTCAAAAAATAAATACTAAAATTTATGTTCATTTTCAAGTTTTCGATAATATTTTAGATGATTGAAAAAATTATAAAATAATTGCTTCGATTCGTAATTTAACATAATATCATACTAGTTAGCATAATACAACGGTGCTCTTTTTTCATCTTAGTTTCTCTTTAAGTGTAGGTAGGTACTAATACTTTTTAACCGACTTAAAAAAAGGAGGAGGTTATCAATTCGGTTGTATTTTATTATTCAAAGCAGACATTCTCATTTCAAATCTGTAGTACATTGTTGTAGAGGCTAGAAAGTATGCAATAGATGGACGAGTAAGTATGGTCGAGTAAGGTCGACCCGAAGGGGAGGCCTTTGATAATAGGAATTCATCTATTTGACTTTTGACCGAGAACATTGTGCTTTTCACGATCACTGCCAGGAAATAAAAAATATTTATCATAAAACAAACAATAAAATGATTACGGTGCTCCCGCCGTGTGACACTCTTTACCGGCCCGGATAATACCGGCATAGAAATACCGACCCGCTTTTTCTTGTACAGTCAGCTGCAGAGAAAGGGTACCCCCCCCTGTAATGGCGGTAGTATGGATACCGCCGTTACAGGGGGGCACCTTTTCTCTGTAGCTGACTGTACACGCTCATATAGCAAATCATGTCAGTTTAATACGAGTTTGTATGGGCTTGTATGCTTGTATACACGAATAATTGGGTCGGTATTTCCATGTCAGTATTATCCTTTATTACCTATTGTACCTACAGTAAACCTATTGATAGGACCTGTTACCGTAATGTAATGTGTTACATTGTTGTCGTGTTTTGCGAACCATAAATGAGTCAGCTGTTAAATGTATATATGCAGTTTTGTGAAATGGATTTAGGTTATCTATGGCCATATTTTCGAGCAGTGTCGTGAAAATAGAATTTTCTTTATAAAACGTCAAAAAATGGATGAAAATGGAGAGCGCGCGCTAGGGGTGGCGGCTATGTCGATAAAAATGCAAAAGATCAGCATTAGTTTGTCTTTATCTGAAATTTTAACTCAGTCGAAACATTCATTTTACTGTAGCAGGCTTGCACCGTTTTACGAATAAGGAGGTTAGATCATTACTAGATGTGTGTGTAGTTACGTGTGACTATAGCAATTGCAAAGCGAATCGTCCAGGATATGTAAAGCATTTTGATTACGCCTCGTTTTTGCTATTGTTGAAACTCCGATAACTGTTTACAGAAATACTACATTCGATTCGAAGAGCGATTGACCTAGCAAAACTAATGGCCTTAGGGAAAGTAAGACAGACGGACAAAACGTCTTCAATAGACAATAATGTCAACATAACAACTTGATACCTAAAGGGAAACTGACCTACAAACTTCAGGTCAAAACCAAGCCTTGCTATTCAGAAAACTAACTACTAGTGATGCCGATGGGATTCAAGTGCTGCACTAAATCGATAATTTAAGTACATACTTAACTGTAAAATATATCATCAGTTCTTTGAATGCAGGAGTATTTGGTGTACAAGTTTATTACTATTTGGTGGCTCGCAGCTTTGCTCCCGTGAAAATTAAAATAACTAGCTGGCTATATTTACCGTGAGAATTAAAAGAAAATCTCTATTTCGTGCACCTGCCTATATGGTTCTTAAAAATAAAAGTATGGTTGCAACAATTCTCTATCTTCAGCAGTTTAGTCTGTACGATGAATGCTTACATACTTACAGTCCTTTAGACCAAGAGAAATGAAAAAGTGGCTTTAGCATCCAATGATTTTGTAGAGTCTAAAAATGGCTTAAAAAACTTATTTACTTTTTCGATCTTCAAAAATAAATAAATCATCATCATCATCATGTCAGCCGAAAGACGTCCACTATTGGACATGGCCTCATCTAAGTCTCTCCACAAAATAAATAAAACATGCCTTAATTTTATTTTGTCGGCATGTCGAGCTAAACTTGATTTAAGACGTGAGTCATCCGTTACAATATCTATCATTTAATATGTCGGCTTGCCTTTCAACTCAGTTTTCAAAGAAGGTGAACAATATTTTTAGGGTACTGTTATACCTTGTATTTTACTTCATTTAGTGCAGTCTTTGTTTTAGACTTAAATTCTAGACGCATGTAGTCGCCAGACACTTTATTGCAGCGTCAGTGTTCTGCCCTAATCTCATTAAAGCCTCAGCCCTGTCTGGCGCAGCTGTTACGTAACTATCGCCGTTACCTAGTGTCCTATTCTGTACCGCTATGTCGTTAGAACCACTTTATTTTAAGGTACATGACCTATAATTAAAGTGGTCTAAAAGGAAAGTCATTCATTCAATCAACGGTCATTTTTCGTTTCTGTATCTCACAGGATTGTATCTTATTTTCAACTATACGTACTTCCACTTTTTAGTCAGATTGACTTGATGTTGATATTTAAGTTCCCTTCTGTGATAATATAACAGACTTGCTTATTACTAAAACTCAGTGTGCCAGTGGTACATAATAAGAGAAAATCGTGTGTTGAAAACCTTCTAAAGTGCCATCACCAAAAAAACACAAAGAAATTATGGCATGAAGAAACGAACGAGAGATGCCAATGTGAATCAAATCATAAGTAGTAGACTAATAGAAGATCCCATTGAAGTGACATATTACTTTGTTTTACTTAACAAAAGCTCTCTCAAAACATGACACAATGACAAATTTGGTACAACATTCATATTACAAATGACGAGACAGTTATTCGTCCCAAAGAAATCACATTTGAACAATGAATAACAAGTGCTTAATGCGATGTTATTGAAATATGAGTTGTGCATATAAAGATTTCACCGAAACGAAAGAGTGTTTTCAACTAATACTAAACTATCTATCGAGCCAAATAATACTAAATGACAATGGAGCCAAATAAAACGCTAATGTTGTACAGTCAATGGTATAAAATAAATATAATATGTACGTTAGACGTCAAAAATATCTGTTCACCTTTATGCCACTAACCATAAGGTCGATGTGTCCATATAATATATGATTCATATAATATTGTTTGGTGCTATAGTTGTATAGATATTTATGCCCTCGACTGTACGCTATGACAGCAAAATCAAATGTGGGAAAAGAGACACCACACCCGTCGTTTTATTAAGAAATAGGTAAACCTAACATCTAAGAACCTCTTTTATCTTCATAAAATGTTAAATGATACTGGCCGATTACAAAAACTTATTGTTGTAAAAAAAGTCGCACAGTTTAACGCAAATGACGGTTGTTCAACGGTTGTTGTTTCGTATTCCGTGAAGTAATATTGTATTATTTTATTTTCCAGATTAATAAAAATCAAAATGAGCTACCTTGAAAAAGTTGACCGATATCTGGACTCGCTGAAAGTGGGGAAAAGTAAGTTTATTAAAATATAAATGGTGTTTTAAAAATATATACCAACAATTTCTTGCGGGTAAGAGAAATATAAAAGTCACGAAAGGGGTATAATTATATTAAATCCCAAGAAATCGTATTTTTTTTTCTATTTTTGAACTGTAACATCCTTATTCAAGAAAGTGACATACCATTACATTTGACGTTGTACTAATTCAGTAAATTTCTTTATATCAGGCGCATTTCTATTTTCCTCTATAACAAACTGCACAAAAAAAGTAGCTTCCTGTACCTAACTTTTAGTACAATATGAACTCTCTAAATTTCAGAGGCAGAGTCATAACTCACATTTTCTTTCAATTATTTGTTTTAGGTGCCATGGTGGACTCATGGTTTATGATGTCCAGTCCGATGCCTATACTCTCTGTGGTGATCGCCTACCTGATCCTCGTACGGGTAGGGCCCAAGATAATGAAGAACCGGCCCCCCCTCAGGATCACCAGACTCATCGCCTATTACAACGCTACGCAAGTGCTGTTCTCTGTGATGATCGTTTATAAGGTAAACTTAAGTGATCCCCTCCCCTCCTAAACCAAAAGGCGCTATCTCAAAAAGAAAAAACTTGAGTTATACGTATTAATACTAGGTATCGTGTATTTTAAAACATTCTGCATCATATGGTAGGTAACTCAAAAGTGTTTTTTTAGATAGCGCTTTCTGGCTAAGGAGGGCAGAATAGGGATGACGACTGCGTTAAAAATATATCATTCTATTTAGTCCGACAGTTAGTAAATTATGGGACACGTTTTTTTGGTTTATCCATTTATCAAAAATCGACAAAGGTATAGATTATCATACTTCCGGAGTGGGGGGTCTTGTGACGTCACTATGAGGTAAAAATCCTACCATATAGTGACGTCACTCGAAACTTCTAAGCACTGTGTCCTCGTCATTTTTTGTTGGTCAAAGAAAATAAAAAATATGTTCACAGTATTTTTAAATTATCCACCTGACGGACTAAATAGTTTTTTTAATCGTCTAGCCTATTATACCGAAGCGGGTAGTTTGGTGGCTACCTAATATTAGTGATGTGCAATGCAAACTATCCAAGTCTTGACGTCGTAGCTAAAGGAACACCAAAATGTATCTGAAAACTCAATTTTTTTTTTATTATTTGAATTGCACATCACTAAATGTTGAGTAGCTGTCAAGCTGCCCGCTTGATAGCGGGGTCTAGTGATCAAAGGATAACTTAAGGATTAAGATTAATGTAAATTTTATCCCAGTTTGTTTAATGGTTTTATTCTTACTAGATGTTGTTCCTTGCGACTATATGATCCGAGAATATGCCATGCTCCGTAAGCCTTTTTTTTTCTTATTTTTCATGTTTAATCGTTTCAGGCCCTCAATTTGAATATATTCCGAGATGGACTCATATATGCTGGATGCAGATATCCGTCAAACACGCAAAATAAACAGGTATGCCCACTAAGCACGTTTCGGTAACTAACAGTCACTTATGGGTTTGACGTTCCGTTTGACACTCTGTCTGACACATATACTATTACGGTGTAATGTGTAGAGACCTTTGTGGTGGCCTAGTGATTTGACCTATCGCCTCTCAAGCAGAGGGTCGTGGGTTCAAACCCCGGCTCGCACCTCTGAGTTTTTCGAAGTTCATGTGCGGAATTACATTTGAAATTTACCACGAGCTTTGCGGTGAAGGAAAACATCGTGAGGAAACCTGCACAAACCTGTGAAGCAATTCAATGGTGCATGTGAAGTTCCCAATCCGCACTGGGCCCGCGTGGGAACTATGGCCCAAGCCCTCTCATTCTGAGAGGAGGCCTGTGCCCAGCATTGGGATGTATATAGGCTGTGATGATGTGTAGAGACCTTAAGGCGGTCATAAATGTAAATCAGACGGAAATTTAAGTGTCATATTATTATTATTTGTATGACTTTGTCATACTATTTTTAATAGCAGCAAAGACGTCTTGTGTTTGATTTACAAATAAGTAGCAATGAATAGCACTTTTACTATTAATAATTACATGTTAAAGATAAAGTGTTCTAAGAAGACCAAGACCACTTGTTGGGTTAACGCGACACTTGTCTTGGGAGCCTCAAGAGACCACTTTAGAGAGTGCATTTCATTGCGGGAGCAAAAAAAATTTTCACAGCTTAAAAAACTACTTTTGAGGCCGATCTTACCGGAGTTAGGAGAGAATCAAGAATTATCAACCTTAACCTAATAGGGAATTTACGCAAAGTTCTGAGCAGGGTGTGACACTACCGCGAACCGCCATGACGTCAGTTTTCTTTATAAACCCCCTTGCAAAAAAAACGGGCACCTATGGTTTTTGTATTTTATGTGCATGAAAGCTTACTTTCTAAGCTTCAATGCCTAAAAATCTGAAAAACCATAGGTGCCCGTTATTTTTGCAAGGGGGTTTATTTTGTCGACAAGACACAAATCATGATGATAGTAACGATAGAGCTATATTTCCAAAAAAATAATTAAAATAATATAACAATTAATGCCATCCTACTGACATTTAATATACGAGGGTCAAACTGAAAGTTCTTAGAAAATCAAAAACTGAGCAAACTAGCAAGTTATTAGTTTTATTATATCTTTTCAAAATAGTGTCCATTCACATCAATACACCGCTGCATCCGATGGAACCACTGAGAAAAGCACTTAGCCCAGTCGTCCTTAGGGGTCTCTTCGACGGCCTTTTGAAACGCACCCACTGCTTCCTCGGTGTTCATAAAAAGTTTTCCTCGAAGTTTTTCTTTTATTTTCGGGAATAAATAAAAATCGCAAGGTGCGAGGTCGGGGCTATACGGCGGGTGACCCAGTAATTCCACGTTTGACGTCACTAAATAGTCGATCGTTCGCCTGGCGGTGTGCGACGAGGCGTTGTCGTGGTGAAGAAGGATCCTACTTCGAGGTCGCTTCTCCCGAACTTTTTCCAATACAAGTGGCAAACAATTGTTAGTGTACCACTCTGCAGTAACTGTTTTTTGATCCTCTAAAGCAATTGTCGCATAGTGACCTGTCTTTCCGAAGAACGAGGCCACCATCTTTTTTCCCACGCTTCGACCTCTCTTCACTTTAGTTGGCAACTCCTCGAAAGGAAACACCCATTGAGCAGACTGTCTCTTGGTTTCTGGATCATAACAGTAAACCCAGCTTTCGTCACCCGTAAGTATGTCGAAAACAGCATTTGAGTCACCTCCGTTAAATCTTTGAATCATTTCACGGCACCAATCAACCCGACGGAGTTTTTGGGCCTCGGTCAAATTAAGAGGTATCCACCTCGCACAAAGCTTCCTGACCGCTAAATGTTCATGGAGGATTTTATGCACTTGACTCATACCGATGCCTAAGCTTGTCCGAATCTGCTGATACGTCACTCTTTTGTCAGTCTCTATCATACGCTGCACAACACTGATGTTATTTTCAGTCGTCGCCGTAGAAGGCCGTCCCTCACGCAGATCGTCGGTGAGATTAGTGCGACCACGTTTAAACTCATTAAACCAGTTGTAAATGGTCGCACGAGATGGAGCTTCATCATGAAAGGCCAATCGAAGTCTATCATAGCTTTCTTGTTGACTTAAATGACATCGAAAGTCATAAAAAATCATTGCACGAAAATTTTCGCGAGTTAAATTCATGTTGACGTGACACAGACAATTTTCAATTTGCCGCCAAATCGTAAAACTAATGACAAATGAATGAAATACATACTCAATAATATTGGCAAAGAGTTACATTTTCAAAATTTAAACTTACTTTTTTATTATATTGTTTACAAGTGGCCAGTTCTAAAAACTTTCAGTGTCGCCCTCGTAGTCAAAAAAACTGTTTTCGGTTTGTGCTAGTGCTTTTTTAACCCCCGACGCAAAAAAAGGGGTGTTATAAGTTTGACCGCGCTACCTATGTGTGTCTGTCTGTCTTTCTGTGTCTGTCTGTGGCACTGTAGCTCTTAAACGGTTGAACCCATTTGAAAGCATTTTTTTTTATTTGATAGCAGGTTTTCTAGCGATGGTTCTTAGACATGTTTCATCAAAATCTGTTCAGCCATTTTTGAGATATTGAACTTTAAAGTGAAAAAGTCGGGGGTTTTCCAATTTTTTTGCAGTAATATTCACTATAAAACAGTAACGAGTACCTATTTCACCTTGTCGTTCTATGTATCTGATTAAATTAAATAAATGAATTTCACATGTTATTTTATTTTTTAATAATCTTATTTATTTTTCAGTTATTGGACTTGGGCTGGTGGTACTTCTTTGCAAAATTCACTGAACTTTTAGATACGGTATTTTTTGTACTGCGGAAGAAAGATAAACAGGTATGAATATATTACTATGCACTTTATAATACATCGAAAGTTCTGTTCACGCTGTGTGAATAGTACAAAGGGTCCTAAGACATTTTTTACGGTAAAAAAATATTTCATGGCGCCCAATGTCGTAAGATTTTGGTACTACGAGTTATGGGTGAAATACGTTAAGATAAATAAGTTAACTTTGATATAAAGTAATACTATTACCACGATTTTAGTATGACCTATGTTTTAAATTAAAACTACCGATCGATCGATAATGTACCTTTGTCTACACAAATCACCGCTTATAACTTTATAACAAAGACAAAATCTTACATCCCTAGGTGACGTTTCTTCACGTGTACCACCATGCAATAATGGCGCTGTACTCCTGGTCTTATCTGAAGTTCGCTGCTGGCGGCCAGGGTACTATTTTGGCGCTCCTCAATTCTGCTGTCCACGTCGTCATGTATACCTACTACCTTCTCTCCGGGCTGGGACCCCAGTTTCAAAAGTATCTGTGGTGGAAGAAGTACGTTACGACTCTGCAGCTGGTGAGTTGTTGGTTTCAATGATCTCAATGTGTCAAAACAAAGTCTAGGACCTCTACAAGCTGGATTAGCAATTAAGTTGACATTGCGGCAAGCTAATGGTTGTAAATAGCTAGTCAAACAAATGGCAAAAGGACCTCCTTCATTATTTCAATATGAGGCTTAAAATGTTGGAGGAGGTCGTTTGGCACAGCTGCTTCAAAAAGCATCACCTTCTTTTAAACGCTGATGTAAGTTAGGGTGGCTTGCCATCATAAGTGGAACATTATTAAACTCCCTACTTAACAAGCTAAACAAGTACAGTTGACACTAAATGCTGCCAATGTACGTATGTAGGATAATTACTGAATTTACGGAATTAATTTTGTCATTATTTGATTTTTCAGGTCCAATTTGTGATAATGCTCCTCTACTGCCTGTGGACTCACTTCTCTCCAAGATGTCAATTTGCAGTTGGATTCACTTACTTCATCTCTACAAACGTAATTATTTTTCTCTTTCTCTTCCTCAATTTTTATTCTAAAAGCTACAAAAAAAGGATCGCGGAGAAAGAGATCAAAAAAGAATTCGAAAGAGTTAGAAATGGGACCAAACAAAATGGTTTTACGGAGGCAAATGGACTTGCGGAAAAATGTGGAAAAAAGAACGGGATGTGCACAAATGATTGTTCAGATATTCCCAATTTAGAAGAGGTTCCGTGTGAAGTAGATAAAGCGTGTGGTGACTACATAAAAAAGGGTAAAGTGTTCCTTACTAGACGTACGGCTAAGCAAGCCTACGGACCAGATTATGACTTCGAAAGCATAATAAAGAAATGATTCTTATGTTCGAACAATAAGGATAGTTCCGGGTTTTTGAGACTGATTATTGTGATGGCGACGCTAAAAGAAATAATTTAAGAACGATTGATAAATGAATATGAAAAATTGTTTTATTATTAAGAACGTATAAAATAGAGCTTAAAATTGTCTTTATTTTAATTTTACATAGTGTACATTTTATCACTGATATGTTGATTGTGCTCATAAATTTTATCGATGAAAATAATAAATATTTCAGCATATCGTAGATTATTCGCAAAATCTTTTTACGCAATAAAAAATATTGAAAACGTACTTATCAGTGAGAAGATACGCTTTAAAATAAAAATTATATTTATATTTAAATGCCAACCGCACAATTTTAAATGATGTAGACGCTAAGATTAACTGAAATTATTATTGCCTTAATGCTGTTATTGTTTGTGATGGTAGCGTACTTATATAGTGATTTGGAAAAGGATTGTACGGTATTGGAAAGGGAGTTGCACTGTATGTTTCAGATAGTTTCAGACGACCTACTCGTCCTAAAACTAGTGGAAGAAAAATATTTTATTTGGTACTTCAAACATAACCTTAAATATAAAAGTACATTCAAGGAATGTTTAGTCCATCCCTTATGATGTCACCTGAAATTTATTTGCTCCGCTATACTAGTACTAGTAACAGCAGGTTCATTTATACGAACAAGAAGAGCTCAAAAAGATCTATGCTATGCAAACACCGACTCTGTTGACATAGATCTGAACTCTCTATAGACTCACTGTAGTACTGATTTATGGTGTTCAATAGAGAGTATTTGTAATGTATTGTATATAAATATTCATACTTAATTCTTTTTGGATTTTTCATCGACATATATACGCTGCTCCGGTTTTTTATTATTTCAAACATCTAACAACATACGCATATTGGTATTAAGTATAGTTATACTCGTAGTCAGTAGACTTGGCAGTTATGTCAAGCACCAGCAGTTGTACTCAGCAGTCTTGACATTTTGTTGTTAAGGACCGTTTAAGTATCATGTAAGCATCGAAGAGAGTACGGGTCTATTATTTTGCTTGTTTTGATGGCGTTATATGGCTGGGACAGAGGTCTGATCACCTACTTGAGCAAATTTACTCATTGAAAGAAACTTAGAGTAATTTTGTAGTAATCATACCAATACTTACATAAGCTTAGGAGAGAAAAAAGTTGACCTTGTGTTTTGCTTACTTTGCTAAATATAAGGGGAATCCCCTTAGTGCTGACTAGAGCAGTGGAGGGAAATAATGGGAGGGAAAAAGTTGCTTATATATTTGCTTATTAAATACTTAAGCGGTCCCTTAGTCTAAAAATGTTGATATGTCAGTTGGGCATATGTTGGAATAACGTTAATTAAATAAGTATAGGGTAATTTTTATGACCAAATTTATATAAGTTTCTTTAAGGATTTATGGAAGTTCAAGTGTTCATTCCTTAGCGACTTTTTTATTTCAAACTGGTCTTAAGAAGTTTTTAATTTTAAAAAGTTTTGTAACAGTAATGTTCCTCTTGGCAGTTGTGAATGTTTTCATTGTTACAAATTTACGATGTCTGTGGTGGTTTTTAATTTTAAACTTTTAAATCTGTTGCATTAATACAGAAATAATTTTACATAGTATGTAGTGAATCATCACTAACATTTGCAGAAAGAAGAAGTATACAAATGACAAATTTTCATCAGTTCTGTAATTAATACTACTAAAAATTATTATTTTGTGAGAATAGATCCGAATTATTAATAAGTATAAAGCTATTTGCTGGTCGCCGTCCACTTGATATAAAGTATATCGTGGTCCACGTGTTTTTCTTTCGAATTTTATATATATATATTAAAATTGCGATCTATTTTGGATTAGGAATATGTAAATAATATACTCAGCGGCACAAAATTTGGCCTACATATTAATATTTTCTGGTAAAAAAAATATTTTTAATACAAGTTTTTTTTGCTGACTGTACTTTTGTCGACTTTACTTGCATTGTCACCCAGCTACATTTGCATACCAAATTCCAAGTCGATGCCATTAACCGTTGAAGAGTTTCGTCCTGTGGAGACGATCCTAGCCGGACTTACAAGGATGTCACTACCAGCCTATTGTATTGTCACGCAATTTACATTAGTATGGCAAATTTCAAGTCAATCAGACTACTGAAAGTTGGTCGAATTTAACTTGCAAGATTTGACTACGTACAGACAGACAGACAAAGGAATAAGTGAAACTAAATAAAAGCTTGTAATTACCTATTACTGCATACATTTGAGGGCCAGATTTTTGCCGCTCAGTATATATTGTAATTGTATTGTATATGTTGATAAGGACATTTCTTATTCGCTACAGTTACTACCTTTCCTAAACGCATGGTCCCGTCACTGTCATATTGGCTTACACGGCCACAGAAACAAGTTTCGCTTAGGCACTGACTCATCCGTAATAAATATTTAAGCCTCAGATGGTATCCTATCCATCTACTAAAAATGTAATCTGGTAGATCCCACGGTAAAATTCTGTGTCCATCTGTTCCTTGATCGAAAGAGTCATGGAGCTTACGTGTCGGACCGCCACGGCGGCCACCCCGTTGACACCCCACCGCTTGTCTCTCTCACAGTTTCGATTCGATTGCGATGCCGCCACGCTTTAAGCGCGCTCTCGCCCAGCCGTAAGCGCGATGTCACCTAGCCGCAGCCGCCCGTACACCTCGGAGGTGCTGAGCCGTTTCCGTTACGTGCTTGCGTGCTAGCTGACATCGCGCTTACGGCTGGGCGCAAGCGCACTCAAAGCGAGGCGGCATCGCGATCGAATCGAAACTGCGAGAAAGACAAGCGGTGGGGTGTCAACGGTGTACACGGCGAGGCAGTACACTACCATGACTTTACAGTGACCGTACTCGATAGCGACGGCGTACATTATTTGTATGGAGAAATTGTACAACGCCTCTACAAATAATTTACGCCGTCGCTATCGAGTACGGTCACTGTAAACTCATGGTAGTGGTACTGATGAGGTGATGCGACGCCGATCCTATGCCGATCGATTACGTGTGCGACAACCTTTAAGATGTTATATACTTTTTTTAATTATTTAAATTCGTATCTTTTATTTGCCACTTTATTCAGTCTCTAAATAAATAAATGCAATTAAATTTAATAAATAATAATAATAAAATTGATAAACTTAATATATCCGTCCTCACAGAGGAATGCGCTACCATACCTACTATCGAACAAAAGACCCGTTCACAACGACTGCGCCGCCTGCAGTACTTGCCGGCTTACGACTTACCATGTAATAATAATTCCTATGGAAGGAGAACAAACTCGTACCTAGTACCTGCCATTTTAAATACCCTTCCAAAGGAATTGTTAAACGAAGTTGTAAACACTGCCAACAATCCGGTGAAATGTAAGAATATACTCAAAAAATATTACCTTGAGAGTGACAACAAAGTACCTACCTATGTACTAAGTAATAACTATTAACTAAGCATACCTACTTCAATTTAATTATAATAAAATATCTAATTGTACTTACTGAATGAACCGCTGTAACTCGCCTACTATTACATAAACCCCCAGTGGTTTTCCAATAGTGGCATAATAAGTTTATTGTATTTTGTTTGTTTTTGATTATATTAAAAAAAAAAAAAAAAGTAATAAAAACAAATACGAAAATGCACTTGCGGAAAGATTTTACTAGACAACCCTGCGGCGTTCGCGTTATAATGAGCTCATGCGTAACCTTTTATCAAAGTCATTTTCGACCAAAAAACAGATGGGCATAGACTCTTAATTGAGATCTAAGGCTATAAAATGATTTTTTTCTCTAGAAATATGATGGTCCTGGGTTGAAGTTTGTCCATCTGGGTTATTAATCTTTAGAGCAGTCAAAATAAGTCAGTCTGTTGACAGTAATCGCTCAGGCTACTTTGTTAATTGTAAATTATTTAAAAAGTTTTCACTGTTTAAAAATGTATAAAAATGAGAACAAGAATAAGACATATATTTAAGTTCATTGTATACTAACCACCAACATTTAAAATGATGAAAAACGTTCCATCTTTATTTTGTTTCATGTCATGAGATGTGGTTATTACAAAACAGTTAAGTAAACGTTTATTTAATATGAATAAATGTAAAGTAAAGAAAAGTAAAAAGTCCAATCAACAATATTCGGAATGGTTAATTTACTACGTTTAACGTTGCGTTGTTTAATTTGATTTAAGTTGTTTAATAATAGTACAAAATAATTTTAATTTTAAGATAAAATAAAAAGTTACTAACTGATTACTTGTTTATTTTATTGTAAATCATCATCGTGTTTACTGTTCTTTATACTTTAATATCTAATACCTTTAAACAAGCATTTTTTGGTATATAAGGGTTTCTGGGGATGAAAAATCGATCTAGATTTTTCTTAAGGCCTTAGGGTCTTCTCTGGGAAAACGCTGGTTACCGAGTTTAAGCCCGAGCAAAGCTCGGTCGCCCAGGTACTGTTTATCATATGAGTGGCTACATGAGGAAAGGGACTTATGATCAGAAATGTAACAATAAATAGCCCATGGCTAAGGCTCTGTTTCCACCAGAGATCTGCGAGGATGCGTTGCGAGGAACATGTTTTTCATCAACCAATATAATCGTTTCTTCATTTACCTTTCCTCGCACAGCACCACTGTGGTGGAAACAACCGAGCGGGATGAGGCGAGGTAAACGAAGCGTTCCTCAGGATTGATCCATGAATAACAAATTCCTTACAACAAGCTTGTAACACATCCTCTCACATCTCTGGTTGATACGCATCCTAAGAAAGGAAGGCAGTTCTCGGAAGTAGGCCGTTTCTAAAATAATCACCGATATTATGTCAAAATTCAACATCTCAAAACTGCTGTGTCCTGAGGCTGTGCCGGTATTTAAAATTTACAATACAATACAATACAATACAATAACTCTTTATTGCACACCAACATATAGCAAAAAAATTACAGAAAACAGGTATGTACACAGAGACTTTCTGAGGTAAGCAATAGGCGGCCTTATCGCTTCAGAGCGATCTCTTCCAGGCAACCTTTACAATGGAATGGAGAAGTGAGGAATAAATTTAAGCAAGTGGTGAATTTACATTACATTACAGCAATATCAAGAAAACATAACAATTTATACAGTACACATACACAACAAATCCAAGTAGATAGGAAGATACATAACAACATTAACAACATACCCATAAATAAAACTAATAGTTTTAACATTCACACGCAAGACGACAGATAGTGCTCCCTAAGCATAGTCTTGAAGATAGGCAAGGATTTAGCGCGCCTTAAGTAAGTAATTTAGCCTCAGAACAAGTACCTAATAGTACAATTAATTTAGCTAAGAACTATCAGAGTTAAAAATACGTTTTATTTATCAGACATGTTAAAGTAATTCCTAGTGACTGGTTTATGCAGTATCAATAACAATACAATATCAACGGGACAGGTGAAACTAAATACTGTCAGTCAGTCTGTCTGTCTGTAATCAAATCTTGCAATTTAAATTCGACTAACTAAGTTAGTCGAATTAACATGAAATTTAGCTTACATATGTAAATTGTGTGTGATGATCTGGTAGTGACATCCTGGTAGCCTGCCCGCCGAGGATCGTCTCCGCAACTGGTCAACGGTTGATGACATCGACTTGAAATTTGTGTCATACTTTCTGGCGGTGTCATGGTGTCGTATGAAATTCAAACTCACATCAAAGAAATTTACGAAAAATGTATGAAATTGTGCTGGTCTAAGAGTCGATGCAGATCGACCTTTACTCATCTGATAACCGGATGAAAAATATTTTTTCACTTCTCATGCTCGTAAAGTTCGTGTTTATGCTGTATCTAGGCGACATAAAATGACTTTTTATGCACTAGTGCATAAAATAAAATCTTCGTCTAATACCAACTCAAGACCAAGGTAATCAGGTGCCAACAGCCACAAACAAAAAAGTTTCTATACATTTTTTTAATAATTTTTAATTTATATAAAACTAAAAATCAATCAAATCAATCATAGCAAATCAGTAAAATTAAAATAGTGGAATTATTATAAAAAATAAAAGTTACATAGAAAGTGAATTATTGTTTCCACTGTTGCTATTTCATTTCCTCGCCATCGAAGTGAAAAGCAGAGTGTAAAACTCGCGCATTAAACCCATTTTCCCCTCGACGTGTCTATCCACCCTCGCCGTACCGGCTCGGGTGGCTATATGAACGCCTCGGGTAAAATGGCTTGTTTAAGGCTCTTGTTGTACAATCTACTATTTATAAAATATTATTTATTTACAAACACGCCTATCCTATCGCCTGCCTATCGAAAAGTCTTCATGGCTATTTTTTAACCGACTTCAAAAAAGGAGGAGGTTCTATGTTCCAATGTCTGTATTTTTTATGTAGGTATGTTCACCGATTACTCAGTCAATTGTGGACCTATTTCCAAAATTCACTTTTTATTCGAAAGAGTATTTTTCTGTGGTGGTCCCATTGTCACCAAATCAAGATCTGATGATGGGATTCTGGGGGAATTGAAGGCCAACCTCAAATTTTATAGGTACACCTACGCCGATTTCGGCATTTTTAGCATTAAAATAAGCATTTACATTTAGAAAGTATCATTCTGTAAACTGGACCTGATGAAGAAGACCGTAGATGACCAATGGAACTTGCCAAAGCTAAGTAAAGCTCGCGATTCTATAAACGATCATGATTAATAAACCTAGATGAACGACTAAGAAGCTTTAAGTTAGTGATTCTTTCGAATTGATCTGATGCTGAAGCCGGAAGGTAGGCAACGTAGCTCTGTTATAAAACAACGTAACTAAGCCGTTTGGGCTTAACGGAATCGTTGTGAGATGTACTTTAGCTACGAATCACTAAAAAGTAAGAAATAAAGAAAATTTTTAACAAAAAAGTAAAACCGACTCCAAAAAAATAAAAAAATAACAAAAAATGGAACCGACCACAAAATCCTTGAAAGTATTTTCCTAGGTAAGTAGGTACATACTAGCTCGAAGTCGGTGACTCAGCACGATCCAGCAGGAGTGATTGAAAATTTGAAATCCATAGTATGTAGGTGAGGTAGACGGCTACTGTTCCACTCCTGCAGGCTCGTGCTGAGGCACTTCGAGCTAGTAGGTACCTAGCTAGAAAAATATTTTCAAGGATTTTGTGGTCGGTTCCATTTTTTGTTATTAGCATTAAGATGAGCATTTACATTTAGAGAAAATATCATTTGGTAACCTGGACTTGATGAAGAACACCGTAGATGTCCAATGGAACTCGTCAAAGCTAAATAATGCTCGCTCGTAATAAACGATCATCGTTAATATAGATAAGCGACTAAGAAGAAGCTTTAAGTTAATGATTCTTTCGAACTGATCTGATGCTGAAGTCAGTAGGTAGGCAACGGAACTCTGTTATAAAACAACCGTTGTGAGATGTACCTACTTACTTTGGCTACAAATCACTAAAAAGTGAGAACTAAAGAAAATTAAAAAAATAACAAAATATCGAACCGACTAAGGCTAGAAAAATATTTTCAAGGGTTTTGTAGTCGGTTCCATTTTTTGGTATTTTTTTAATTTTCTTTATTTGGGTGAATCCACGAGCGTCTCAACCGTTATCAGTCCCTTGCCGGAGATTTTAAGAATTGGAAGGCAAATTGTTTTTTAATTATGACGTAAATAGCTTCTGTACTCAGGCCAGGATCTATTCCAATACAAAAATCAATGCATATGAATTATTTACTTCTTAATATAAACAGTTAGGGACTGACAGCGGTTGAGACGCTCGTGGATTCACTCATTTCTCACTTTTTAGTGATTGTAGCCAAAGATTTGTGCCGTGCAGTGCACGTTATACCTATGGCGTCGTCAACGTGCAACGCGGAACGGCGTGCGTAGCGTCACGGTGCCGTGCGGTGCACGTTATACGTCGTCGTGAACGTACAACGTCGCGGTGGCCGACGCGGCACGGTGCCGCGCCGTGCACGTTATACGACGTCGTCAACGTCCAACGCGGCGCGGCGCGCGTAGCGTCACGGTGCCGTGCGGTGCACGTTATACGTCGTCGTGAACGTACAACGTCGCGGTGGCCGACGCGGCACGGTGCCGCGCCGTGCACGTTATACGACGTCGTCAACGTAAGGCACTGGTCCCACCGCGAGCTAGTAAGCTATGAGCTATCGGCTATTTTCTAGCCCAAGAAACGAACAAAAGATAATCGCTTCCGTGTACCTAGCCCTTGGGGTGGCGGCGCCATATTTAAATTTTTTAGGTCAAGTGGCGCGGCCATTTTGAAAACATCTTCTTCGAGTGGCATGACAGCTACAAATTAATTTCGCGAATTCCCGAATTTTATAAAAAAAATATCACCAAAAAAATACCAGTTTAATGTTATATATAAGCCTTACAGTGATAGTTTAGCATAAAATGCCATATCTAATTAAATAACAATGCATGACCTTCAATTTCTGTGAATTTTATTAGTCATTATCAAATATCTGACAACCAAATTTTTATCAGTCATGTATTAAAATAACTATAATTATAAAATAAAACAATTACCTATAGTAAACACTGATTTGTTTCGTAAAATATTAATTTAATTACGAAACAAAGCCCTTTTATAGTCTTTCAATAGCAAATAATACTATAATACGAGGTTTTCAAAAATACCAGCGCACGGCAGCATGCACACAGTGAAACTTGAGTAAACGATAGAACGAAATTTCTTCCGTTATGTTGTCGCGGCCGTTATTAAATACCATCCTTGTCTATTTATGAACGCATTTTGCGTGAATGAGCAAGCCAGATATAGGTCTAACAGTTTATATTTATGAGTGAAATACGACACCCGCCAACGTCCGGGAGCCGGTCGCCTGCCACTCGGGGGTATTTGATAGGCTGCCGGGACCCGGTCGCTTGCCACTCGGGGGTATTTGACAGGCTGCCGGGACCCGGTCGCTTGCCACTCGAAGGGATAAAAGAGAGAGCTATATTTTTATAGTTCATAGCTGGCTGTTCACACTGCCGGCGAGGATACTATCCCACCGCCCGGCGAGTAAGCGATAATTCCATACAATTGTTTACTAGCCGCCCGCCGATTGTCATCTGTTTCTAGTACAGAATTTTACTAGTTGACCGCCGAGCTCGCCGATAGCTGGCGGTGGGACCACTGTTTACTAGTTGACCGCAGCGATAAGCTATCGACTATAAAACTAGCTCAACGGTACTCGCCGAAGCCTGCGTGGCGATCAGAGCGATCATTCTACCTTTCAAAGTGGATGCGAGTGCACGTATATACAATGAATTTAAAACAATCATACGAACTATCTTTGTTGTCAAGTTCGGATGACGATGATGATGTATTTTATAAAAGCGTGTGTGTAGTGACAGTGGCAATTTTGAAGAGACGGAAGAAAAAAAGGAATATTTTAAAAAGAATGACAGTAAAAATTTGGATGCAAAAAATTAATTATTTCAGAAAAGAATACAGTGAGTTCAAACTAGCTAGCGTGGTGAAAATAAATTTTCAAATTTAAATTCAAATCATTTATTCAGTAAATAGGCCGCAATGGGCACTTTTACACGTATTTTTTTTTAAACTACCAGCGCTTTCGGAAAGACCATCATTGCCAAGAAGAATGCGCCGCAAGAAACTTGGCAGAAAGTGATTTTTTCAAAATAAAATAATTATAAATAAAATACTTAAAAACTACAGTAAACAATTTAACAAAAAATTACAACAAAAAAAAATTAAATAATAATACAGTGAGGTATGGGGTCCCTTAGTTACAAAATTAAACACTAACTATATTCGACCTCGACTGTACATCGTATAGGTCATTGGCGAATAGCCCCCCGGCTGAGCTAGTGCAGCGAGTAATCGCCCGTCGCACGCAAACACTCGCTTATAGCCGAGCGTCTAAACTAGCAAAACTATACTCGCTTCTCGCCTCTCGCCCACTCGTTTGTAGTTTATAGTTTTACTCGCTAATAGTTTGTAGCCGCCGGTGGGACCAGTGCCTAAAACAGCGCGGCGCACGACGCGGTAGTGCCGCGTCGTGGAGAAATACGGCGTCGTGATCGTTCTTCCCTGGGACTCAAACTATCTGTATACCGAATTTCATCTAAATCGGTTTATTTATTTACTAACTTTGGCACACAAAACAAATTGTAAACAAGCGGTACAGTAATGAGAATAATTAAGGCAAGAGATCATTTACAATTCAAACTATGTGTACACATCATGAAAAGAGTGATACAATGTCATTGCAATCGCGGGTAGATTGAGCTCTGCTGCTTTTGCAGTTTGGAAAATACGGCAGCTAACCGATGTGGCGACGGCACGGTTGGTGTATTTTGCGTACTTTAATAGCATCATTTCGTACGGGCTTATTTTATGGGGATCTGCTACAGACATCGAATCAATTTTTATCTTGCAAAAGAGAGCAGTCAGAGCAATTTATAATTTGAAGACGCGTGAATCTTTAAGATCATTTTTTAAGGAAACTGGTATCCTAACCCCGCCGTCGCTTTATATTTTTGAAATAATCATGTACGTTAGGAGGGACATATGTGATTTTCCCACTAACGTCGATAAGCCAAAGGCTACTAGAAACACAGGGAAGCTTAAAGTTCCATCTTACAGACTGGCTAAAACCAAAAAGTCGTTTTTGGGAAGTTGCATACGTTTTTATAATAAAATTCCAAAAAATATTACTGAAGAAACTGATACAAAATTTAAATCTACTGTCAAAAAGACGTTAATATCTAAGGCTTATTATAAAGTTAACGATTATATCATGGACAGGGATATTTGGAAATAATTCCGATCCGCACTAGCGATCCCTTCAAATAGTGAACCTACTGTGATAAAAATAAAATTGTGTTAAATACTTGTAATGTATAGTACATAGATATCATTTATAAATATTGTGAATCTGTTTTTAAAAAAAAAACCTCGTTGAGTTTCGTGAGATTTTTTGACATTCATAAGTGCTTATCATAGCCTAAATTGAATAAAGAGATTTTGACTTTGACTTTGACAATTAAAACTTAACTTACTTTGGTTCAGCGGTTTAGACGTGATGAAGTAACAAACAAACAAATAAACAAACAGACTTACAAACTTTCATATTTATTTCATTAGTATGGGATGGGAGATGGGAGATAATCAAGCGATGTTTTTGCTCCTTTTTTGCTTTTCCAAGCTATAAATACCAACGCCTATTAATAATTATGTTCAAATTTTAGTGACCATTCTTACAACTGGCCTCTTAATTTTATTTTTTACGCGAATCACGCATTTATTCGTGTCTTGACATTATATTGGTCGCCACTGTATGTCGTAACCTAAGCTCAAAAGTCACTTATTGTTCATCAGTTCCAAGGATCAGTATTTGGCGGTCGATTTTAATGGATATAAGTTTTGACCTAATTCGTTGTGAGATCAGTGTGATCAGATCGCTATCGCGGTCGAAACAGTCATTGAGGTGTCGTTTAATAAAAGAAGATCACCAACTGATACGTGAGTAGATACCTAGTTAACAATAAATAATAGTTTACAATTAATTTTAATTCCTCAACCTTCCGTCGCCTAACTTTGCCTAAAAGTTCATTGCCACGACTAGTACCACAAAAACTATTTAAAGGTATAATTCCTATAATTGAATAGGCACTATACCGTTAAGCGATTCGAATTTTACTTTACTTTACTTTGTTTTTTTGGATTTAATTTGATTGTTTTGCTTTGTTTGCCTTGTTTTATAATGATTTTATTTATTATCTGTTTTAATTTATTTATTTAGTTCGTCTTAATTTTATATAATCATAATTTTATTAATTTGATTTGATTTTTTTTTGTATTTTTAATTATTATTTGTGATTGTATTATATAATGTTACTTTTATCAAAAAAATATTGTACACCATACGAGGGTCAAACTGAAAGTTCTTAGAAAATCAAAAACTGAGCAAACTAGCAAGTTATTAGTTTTATTATATCTTTTCAAAATAGTGTCCATTCACATCAATACACCGCTGCATCCGATGGAACCACTGAGAAAAGCACTTAGCCCAGTCGTCCTTAGGGGTCTCTTCGACGGCCTTTTGAAAGGCACCCACTGCTTCCTCGGTGTTCATAAAAAGTTTTCCTCGAAGTTTTTCTTTTATTTTCGGGAATAAATAAAAATCGCAAGGTGCGAGATCGGGGCTATACGGCGGGTGACCCAGTAATTCCACGTCTGACGTCACTAAATAGTCGATCGTTCGCCTGGCGGTGTGCGACGAGGCGTTGTCGTGGTGAAGAAGGATCCTACTTCGAGGTCGCTTCTCCCGAACTTTTTCCAATACAAGTGGCAAACAATTGTTAGTGTACCACTCTGCAGTAACTGTTTTTTGATCTTCTAAAGCAATTGTCGCATAGTGACCTGTCCTTCCGAAGAACGAGGCCACCATCTTTTTTCCCACGCTTCGACCTCTCTTCACTTTAGTTGGCAACTCCTCGAAAGGAAACACCCATTGAGCAGACTGTCTCTTGGTTTCTGGATCATAACAGTAAACCCAGCTTTCGTCACCCGTAAGTATGTCGAAAACAGCATTTGAGTCACCTCCGTTAAATCTTTGAATCATTTCACGGCACCAATCAACCCGACGGAGTTTTTGGGCCTCGGTCAAATTATGAGGTATCCACCTCGCACAAAGCTTCCTGACCGCTAAATGTTCATGGAGGATTTTATGCACTTGACTCATACCGATGCCTAAGCTTGTCCGAATCTGCTGATACGTCACTCTTTTGTCAGTCTCTATCATACGCTGCACAACACTGATGTTATTTTCAGTCGTCGCCGTAGAAGGCCGTCCCTCACGCAGATCGTCGGTGAGATTAGTGCGACCACGTTTAAACTCATTAAACCAGTTGTAAATGGTCGCACGAGATGGAGCTTCATCATGACAGGCCAATCGAAGTCTATCATAGCTTTCTTGTTGACTTAAATGACATCGAAAGTCATAAAAAATCATTGCACGAAAATTTTCGCGAGTTAAATTCATGTTGACGTGACACAGACAATTTTCAATTTGCCGCCAAATCATAAAACTAATGACAATTGAATGAAATACATACTCAATAATATTGGCAAAGAGTTCCATTTTCAAAATTTAAACTTACTTTTTTATTATATTGTTTACAAGTGGCCAGTTCTAAAAACTTTCAGTGTCGCCCTCGTAATATGGTAGACTATGGAAAGAGACTGTAAAACTTTAATACCTTATTTATATACCTGTGATCTTACAATAAATGATTTGAATCTTTGAACAAAAAATAAAAAATATTTCGCATAAAAAATATATCTCAAAAATGCGACAAAACTAAGTATTAAGTAATGTACTTTTAGACAGATTTATATGGCGCGTGGTATAGTAGGCCTAACTTCATCATCTAAATATCATAGATCTGAGCAATGCGAGTTTGCGTGTTGCGAGTTTGTAGGAGTTAACTTCTTGAATTATTGAACTGATTGTATTAACTATTTCATTAAAAGAGAGATATACTTTCCTTAATTTACATAGGATACTTTTGAACTATTTAAATTTTACTTTAATTTTTTCTTCGGTTCCCCCAAAACGCTACACGCTGTACGCTTGGGTAACGGAGAAGAAGCAAAGTAAAAATTTACTTAATAACTTTTATTTATTTAATTTGACCTTCGCATAGTAGGTAACACTTCAATAAATCAATAAATTTTATAGATTAGGTATTTTATTTGAGGAATTAAGAAGGCGTTTTCGCTTTAAATCTCTGTGATAAAAAGGCTTGGATAGGGCATTTTGATAAGGGGAATTTAATAGGGTTGTTTTTACAAACCCTAAGGACACGCTAAGTCTATCTTTGGCATAGTCCAATGAAAGGGTAACTTAAATACACACACAAATTATTCGCGTTTTTTGCTCGCTGATCATAATTATTATGTAAAATATAAAAAAAAAATCTTGAACTAATGAAAAAAATGATCCATTTAATTCGACTAAGTACAAACCCTGTCCTAAAACCTTATCGTTTGTAACTGATTTTTAACTTAATCGAATGATTTCAATCAGTTTTAATCTTTATGTCCAAGTACATATTTTGATTCATTACGAGTATTGTACAATCAAATGCGTAGTCGCTCATGCGTGGCGCGAGAGCGGAAATCTCGGAAATCGCTCGATTGCGTAAAATAGAGAGATAAGATCAATGGGGTTAACCCAGTTAGTGCTACGCGATTAAATGATAAGCTACCAATACCCTAATGAAATAGGTAGGTACCTACCCCTTCTAGTTTCGCCATGTCCGTCTGTCCGTCCGCGGCTTTGCTCAGGGACAATTAATGCTAGAGAGCTGCAATTTTGCACGAACTTATATATAAAAAATACCGACAAAATGGTAAAATAAAAAATAAAAAAATGTTTTTTTTTCTCATCCGACCTTGTAGTGTGGGGTTTCGTTATACCTAGATCTTTTAAAACCATTAGGGGATTACTAAAACGATTTTTCAATTCAGTGATTTGTTTGCAAAATATTGAACTTTAAAGTGCAAATTTTCATTAAAATCCAGTGTCCCCCCTCTAAAATCTAAACCGGTAGGTGGAAAACTTGAAAAAATTTAGGATGGTAGTCAGTATATCGATGCCTTAGTTCACACTCGTACTAATTACAGTTTTGCAAATTTTACAGGAGAGCAATTTTAATGTTTGTACGTGAATATCTTATCAATGGTGGTGAAAGATGTTCAATTTATGACTTTCTATCTTAGAATAGGTCTTTGACATTATATAATGTCAAATATTTGTTTACAATTATAAATTATTTATACTGAAAATTAAAGTTTAAGTAGCCCGCCCCCTCATTTAATACAAGTGTGCACGTCAAAAATATGAAATCAATGCAGTTAAGACATTGGTGAAGTACTATAGTATGAATCAGTAAAGAATATGACTCGTCAAAATAAACGTTTAAATAACAAAATAAACCTCGCAAAATGTTATTATATTGGACGAAAACGTTTTAAAAGAAGTAAACGCATCAATGCTTAATAAAATAATAGGAAACAATTTAACCATCGGCACTTACAACGATTGTGTCTTCAATACATTTTAGAACGGAACGTATTAAAATCGCTTAATACGTTTGGGCACAGAACAAGTTCAACCAGAAGTGTCTTTAATCGATTTATAAAAACACTTATGACAAACGTGTCCCAATTTTTTTTGTACTAAAACTACTTAATGTATTATTGCAGACAAGAAAGTATAACTTCTCAATGGGACTAAATGCTCTTAGGATTGATGTACATTTATTTGAATTGAAGCCTATCAACCTTAAATCACTTATGGTATACGTTCATCACATTTTTAAAAAATAATGGATTTTAGTATAATATTACACGCATCCGTGGCACTTAGTATTATTGTGTCACATTGTTTTTAATAGAAGCAGAATGCTTTACTGATTTCTGAAAAGAGCAAACGACGCAGAATTTCATTTAATATATATGGCAATAAAAAAGTTAAATTTGATTTTTTTGTAATTAGTACGAATGTGAACTAAGGCATCGATATCAAACTTACAAGGAAAACTATAACGGTTGAGTTTTCTTGAGAATTATTAGTAGTTTAAGAGTAAATAGCAGCCTAAGGTCTAAAATATACCTAAACTTGGAATATTCCGTACAAAATACGAAATCCTTAGAAAAATATTGCTTAATTTTTTCGAATTGGCTACGGAACCATTTTCGGGCGGGTCCGACATGCTCTTGGCCGATTTTTTTTCATACACTCATGGCCGTGACAAAACTGACTCATAAAAATTTATATGAAAAAACGGGGACATTGTTTTTAACGATCGGAATCAATTGAGCTCTTGATTTTGAGTAGGAAAAACCATACTTTTTCCAAAATTTTACAAAAGAAAGTGTACACTTTTTTTTGAAAACACCCATCTAGGTATCTTATAAATAAATCCTAACTTTTTGATTGATTTGAACAAATTATTTTGCAGAGTCTATTGGTGTTGGTAGGCCGCAAAAATGACTACGACGGTCAACCTTCGCAGTTCATGGGACTTGTCAAAAAGTAATTGTAAGTATTAACATGTATTAACGCAATAACTCATAAAGGAACCAGCCAGAACTAATATTTTATGACATTATAATGAGCATGGTGAGCGTGGCAAAATGAAAATGAAATGAAATGATATATTTATTCCAGACGTAAGTCCATAAAAACAATAACAATTAAGTACTTAGAAGTCAAATAAAATTAAAATTAAATTATGAATAAAATGAGATAAGATGAGGGCTTTTTTTAAGGGGGGCTTAAAGTAACGTATTTCTGTTACTTAACCATGACATTAATTTAATATGTTTATTTAAGTAATTAATTCAATTTGCTTTATTTCAAAAAAAAAGCTAACTACTTAAAAAGAAAGGTTTTATTGCAATTTTAATTTTGCTCAGTATGAGCAATTATTACTATTGGTTTGCTTTTGATTCAAATATTTTGTCTTGAGTATGTATGTACCTATCCCGCTGCCGCTCCCTGCCTGCTTTCCTTTCTTGCTCGCTCGGTGGCCGGGGGCGCACTCAGCCGCTCACGCGCTAAATGTAAATATTTTCAAATTTGCTTTCTTGGGGTTGGATATGAGACTATTACATATAATTTTTGGTATGTTTTGAAAATGATTTTTATTTTAATTTAAAACAAGGCACTGAAATATAATGATGTGTTATATAGTCAAAATACCACAAACGGGACTGTACACGCTATTTTTAAACTAGTAATATTTACTTCGACGTTTCGGCAACGTTACAGTTGCCGTGGTCACGAGTAGACGTCATGGAAGCGTCGCGGTAAATATTACTTGTTTAAAAATAGCGTGATAAGTCCCGTTTGTGGTATTTAGACTATAAGTGAGCATCTCGAAAGTTTAAAAAGATGTGATATATGTTTATAATAGACTTAGTAAGCCCTTTTCAATTAGATTCTACAGACGATAAGATTCGGAGCAATTATTTTTTCCCATACAAAAAAAGGATGACGTCATAAACTCGTCTCGTCTCGTTATAAATTCATTCGT
Source organism: Choristoneura rosaceana (assembly GCA_037349165.1). Classification (NCBI taxonomy): domain Eukaryota; kingdom Metazoa; phylum Arthropoda; class Insecta; order Lepidoptera; family Tortricidae; genus Choristoneura; species Choristoneura rosaceana. The sequence goes on from JAZBNJ010000019.1 coordinate 12,479,277, forward strand.
ACGGATTAGATCAATCGTTCCGATTTTCATGCTTTTAACACCATTTGCAGCTTTTTTTGGCATACCGCTAGCACTAGAAGATGTAATTTAATTGGTTCAGTAACAGCTTATTCACCCTGTGTCTACAGTCAGTGGGTTTAGTGATGCTATACCTAAGTGCTTTATGGTGCTATACTATAAGTTTTTTTTAGAAAAGTATGACGCTGTTCTCTGACGGATTTTGCCAGTGTCTAGTAGATTTTGCCGTAGTACGGTAAAAAAAATCTAGAAAACGAAATATGAGACGTAAAGGTGGATGAACGATGACCATAGCAAATGCTAAAAAAAACCTACTATATAAGTTGAATTTTTTATCGGTGTATTAACATCGGCACAAGCCCATAGAGGTACCATATGGAATATTTACTGCAATTTTATCCCGTCAGAGTGCAGCATTAGCACATACCATTATGTTTATGTTTTTTGAGTATCTGAAATCTCCGTAGGATGCCGTAAGGTCATACATATGATTTCAATTAAGTTTTTAGAAATATAGCTGTATCGCTATTATTTTGTTACTCATATATATAGAGCCCTGAATTTCGCTTGCAGATAGTAGAGAGAGAGCACCGCTTTTCATCGATAAATTGATATATTTTATTTATTTATATTTTTTTTATTATATAAAACCTCAAACTTTCAGACGATAGGTACTTTTTCAGCGGTCAATGATGAAAAAAGTTCGAAATATCGGAAAGTTCGTTTAAATTGCTTTATTGAAATCACTATAATTACAAATACCTTTATATATTATATTAGCTTGAAAAATTAAGTGATGTAAGTCATGATTTATATAAGTATTAATACTTTTTGGTCATGATCCGTCATAGTGACAAAATACAAAGAGAACTGACGTTGTCATGGCGGTTTCTTTAAAGTTTTTGCTAGTGTCGCCCCCTGCGTAGAACTTTGCCTAATACATTGCTAATGTCAAGTTGACGGGGTAGACAGTCGGCGCGTCTTTCTTGTTGCTCATTGATGCTTTTAATGTTAATTTTTTATACAATTTATGTATGACTTTGTATTAGAAATACTATGTACGTTTATGTTATAAATGGTTACCAGCACGATATTTATATAAGAAATTCCATCTCATTTGAATCAATATTTTTCCAGACGATGAAATCGACGAGCTACCTCTATCGCAGAGTCCTGGACCAGTTTTAATGATAGTGGCCTTTTACTTACTCTTCGTGTTAAAGTTGGGACCTGCATTTATGAGGAAGAGGCCAGCGTTCAAGCTCACTGGCACACTATTTGCATACAATGCTATTCAAGTGGTCATATCGCTCTACTTAGTACAAAAGGTAATTGTCAAGGTCCAGAGTAGACCCGAATGGTGCAAGCGACATTGGCTTTTGCTGGACACGCTTAATCTCGAATACTCGAGCAGTGCTTGCCGTAGACACAAAACTTATGACCAAATCGTGAAGTGTTTGCTGCAAGGCAGAAAGAAGATACAGCAGAATGATCAGGCTCATTCTGTTTCGAGCTACATTCATACTAGTGTAGGAGCAGCTATAGCATTTTTCTCCCTAGCATCCCATTAGCAGCTCTAGTTTATTATGCTTTAGAAGTTCTCAAGCATTTACTTCTTTGTGAATTGTGCATACGTCGATGTAGTTTGTACTATCCTTTTTAAGTTTCCGTAGTCTTACAAGGAACCCGTCAGTCCGTCCGTTTCTTAAAAACAGTTAATGGTAAAAAGCGGTAATTTGCTTGTTTATAATATGTAAATATAATTAATTATGTTGACTACTCCGACAAAGTGGGAGAATAAATTTTAAGTTACCTTCCCTACCCGTGAAGTAAAGATAATTTTTTTCTTGTCTAACCGATAGTGTGGAGTACAGTTGGATAGCTATTTTAAAAACATTATATTTTAAGTAAACTTTTTAGGAAATAAAATCATGATGGTAGTGTAAACTCTAATTAGGCCCCATTTACTGGAGCATACTACCATAATATAACGAAAAGCAGCTATCGAATACGTACCTGATAAAGTATACTAACGGAAAATTCAGGGTTCTAGCTTTAGCCATAAAAAAATACAGGGTGTTGAAAATAGCCTGAATTTTAGAGCTAGTCGTATTTTTAATAATTACACTGGATATTGTGACGTATTATAAAAGCAATAAGTCTGAATTTCCAAAGCAATGTATGTGGTCGGTAAATCGCCTCTACCTTTTTAATTAAGGGAAAATGTGTAGTAATGAAATTAACAGCTTAGTAAACTTCACAAGTTAAAGAGTAATAGATCACTTAATAGGTATTGAATATTTTGACGCATATTATTATGTCGCCCTGCGCGTGGCCTGACTCCCCAAAATATTCAAGGGTTTTTCTTTTCCAGTATTTCAGAGGAATGCTACAATACGGTTTTGTACCCAGACAATGTCTCATGAATGACGAAAACATCCGAAAAGAGGTGAGGATATACTGTTTATTGCACGTTGCAGATCATAATAGTCTTACGTGGATTGTCGCTCGTATTCTTTATAGAGTCTGTTACAATTCGTGCTATTTCACTTATTGTGCCCAAGTTATCAATAATTTTTACTTAATTATTTTCAGGTGGTGTTCGGAATTTGGCTATACTTTGCCGCAAAGGTTTCAGAACTCCTTGATACTGTCTTTTTCATTCTCAGGAAGAAGGATAGCCAAGTGACATTTCTCCATTTGTATCACCACTCCATAATGGTGATTGGTTCATGGGGATTCTTCAAATATTCGCCCTCGCATACTACAGTTTTTATAGGTTTTCTCAACTCCTTAGTGCACGTGTTCATGTATACATACTATGGATTGTCTGCATTAGGACCAAATATGGCCAAATATTTGACATGGAAGAAATATATGACCTCATTTCAGTTGGTAAGTAATGATTATGTAACTCAATGTGTCAATAAAAACGTATATTTCTTCGATATTTCAACCAATGAAAAAAAGTATTTATTTTACTTGCGAGCAGTTTATTGCAAAGTTTTTGGAATTTTGCCGCCAGAATAGCTATTAACTTGTTCAAAAACTGTGAATTAAAAAATGTAAAATGACAATAGTTTTCGATTGAAGCCAAAGATCTTCCATTTTAATTGTTCTAAAATCTGATTCTGGATCTGCAGATAGAAAGGCGTATAAGAGCAGAGCTATGACAGTACAGACTAGATATTATTAAGTAGGTAAAGGCGCCTTATCATTGTCACTACGGGTCACGTTTTATACTTAAAATTCAAAGAATTGTCAAGGGTTTGTGTGTATGTTTTTGAGTGTTTAGCTTTAAATAGATCATACTGAAAAACAGCGGTGCGACTTACTACAACACTATGCTGAGTGGGGTTCAATTAAATAATATTAGATGTTCATTTGTATTAATTCCTTGGTTCTAATGTATTTTTCTGTGTATCGAATACGTGGTAGATTCGAATGTTTTTCTTTCTTTTTTTATTCTATTTTTTTTTACAGATACAATTCGTTTCGCTTATCGTTCAGTACGGCGTAACCGTTAAGGTGACAGAGTGCCCACCATCCAAAGGCGCTGCCATATTCATCATCAGCAACACTATTTTCTTCCTGGTTCTGTTTGCAAATTTCTATCGTCAATGCTATATTAGGAAGAATTCAACAAAATCCGATGGTGTTAATGGACTAATAAAATCTGTATGTGTTATAAATGAAACAGAAAATAAAAAAAGTAGTTGAGCTTAGTCCCATTGCTTAGTTTAGTCAAATGAAATTACCTGTCTGTGAGTATGGTTCATATTTGTTGCTCGTTGTTCGAGAGAAATAGGTTTTTTTACTATATTTTTATGTTTTTGTGACAAATGGTAATAAAATACTTTTCAAATCCTTGCGTTTTATTAAAAAAAAAATACTACCTGACAAAGTACTACTTCTATTAATATATCATCATCATCATCCCAGCCTATTTACGTGCCACTTCCGAGCACACCTCTCACAATAAGAGGGCTTGGGTCGTAGTTCCCATACTTCTTTAATTGTATAATAAATAAAAACCAGTCAAGAGCATGTCGGGCCATGCTCAGTATAGGGTTCCGTAGGTCCCAACCGTTACATAGGCGAACTTAAAATACGACTTTTTAGTTACATAGGAACCAACTAATATAATTTGAAGGTTGAAAACGGGCCAATTTCCCACAACTCATGACAATTCAAAAGTACCCACGAACGAACGACAACTAGACAAAGACCAAAGACCACATTTCTTTTTTATTAAAAAAACTTTTATATTGATCTAATAGGTACTTTAAGAGAAAAAAATGCACGCAGTGGCGTAAGCGGCACAATTACAATCTTACTTGAGAAATATTTTTTACAAAACCTTAAAGAAATTGCTGAACTAATTATAATAAATAAACCCTCATACAGGGTGGAAAGTTAAGATAGGGCAGCAAGGGCTAGATCCCTTGCTGCTACGCGAAAATGCTCTTAGGAGACCTTTACTAACTTTTTGAGTGATGACAATCAACATTCACAGATTTTCGATAAAATGAATAGTCAGCGAAAAAATGGACAGATTTGACTTTTTTTTTAAATGTCAATCTATCCCATTTCTATCAAGGATTAAAACACTCTTTGAGACCAACTAAGAGTGGAGTGGACTAGAACACCCACAAATCAACGAAAACTTTTTCCATACAGTTCGTAGGGTATTAATTTGCAAAGTGAAACTTTCGCATGTTGTTTTTTACGAATATGAATCCTTTACGCTTAGGTAAAGAAAATTAAACAGTATGTAGACAACTAAAAACTGAACATTTTAACTAAAGTTAGTCTCTTAACCCAGTATTTTTAACACAAAAGTAAAACCGACTCCAAAAAAAAAAAAAAAATGTAACCGCCTACAAAACCCTTGAAAATAAGGTGGGAGGGATTGAAACCCATAATATGTAGGTGAGGTAGACTACTATTGTTTCACTCCTGCCTGTTTTGTAGTCGGTTCCATTTTTTGTTATTTATTTTTTATTTTTTTGGAGTCGGTTTTACTTCTGTGCCTCCTGTGATCAGTGATATAACTCGACTTGTACCCTTTTGTGTGTTTTTATTTAGAAATAATCAGAAAAAAATAACGAATTTTTTGGTCTATCTCACGTACTTATAGGTGCTATAGTTTCGGAGATAATTTTGTGAAAAGTGATACAACTAGCAGAGAAAAATTGTGCAAATTGATATATATCAAGTTGTAACCCTTTATGTAATTGCTCTAAAGGCTATTATCGTGCTTTGTGGTGTAAATGAAATTGAACCTATTTTCACATTTTATTTTTCGGTTTTTTTTTCGGAAATATTGATATATCTACAGTTATACCACTTTTGACCAACTTTCCTAAAACCAGACCAGGGTACAACTCAACATGTACGTAACAATGCGAGACAAATTTGATATATATTTTTTTGTGATAACTGATACATCTCGTCTTGAATCACTTTTCACAAAAACATTGTTAAGTGTAAAGGTATACAAATTGAATTATATCTAAAAGCCAAACTAATCCCATAAAATATTAATGCAATAACAGTTGTGTTAAGTGATACAAGTATTACAAGTGCGAGCATAAAGAGTGTAGTGGGAGGGCGCGGGGATGAGGTGACGCGGTATCGGGGATGCGCGGGACCTGCTCGCCTCAGTGTCGCTGCAAACTGATATACCTAAGTTACTTTTCTTTTTGCAAACTGATATAAGTTAGGTATTTTTTTTGTAACGGTATATAAAGTAAAAAAAAATATTTTTTTCAAAGTTTTTTTTTTCAGGGGTGTTTTAATTTACTTCAGCAACATAGCTGGGAACATACAACGCTGAATTATAGTATTTAACAAGTTTATTTATATCATATCAGTTTACACCAAGAGCTATTATGGGTGCTCCAGGGGTGTACCATGATATAACTGAACTTGTATCATCTAACACATATTATTTACTCAAATTAGACATTTCAATAGATACAACTCACAGGTTTTTCGCGATTTTCTTCGAACTTACAATATTAACCGAAAAACACTAAATGCACGTTTATAGAATATATCTTTATGAATAAAAAAAAGTGCTTTGGTTAATGCTAGCCCCCTTAGCTCACAAACCAGAATTTTTTTAAACTTGTTTTCGCTCTCCTGTAAAATGACGATTTTGCACTTGTATCACTTATCACAGGAGGCACAGACTTTATTGTTAATCGCCATTAGTTTTTCTCTTACTATCATTTCTTATGATTTTGTATAACAGAATATTAACATCACATTACATCGATGAGAATCCATACTTACTAGTATTATAAATGCAAAAGTGTGTGTTTGTATGTTTGTGTGTACCTATGTTTGTCCGTCTTTCACACCGTAACCAATTGCCGTGATTTTTACCATAGAGAGAGTCTATGGGCCCGAGAGTGACATAGGCTACTTTTTATCCCGGAAAAATGCACAGCTCCCGAGGGAACAGCGTGCGAAAACCGGATTCCATGCGGGCGAAGCCGCGGGCAAAAGCTAGTAATATTTATACGTTCAAATAGTTGCTACGCAGAAAGATATATATTATCTCATAATATTAATTTGCATTAGGATAATAAAAAGCAGAATAACATTTTACTAAACATTCCTTGCGATTAAATTAGGTACGGTTATTATTTAGGCATCTGGAATTGCTCATACATTTTTGTAGGCGCTGGTAGTTGTGTAGGTACTTAAGATAATAGATTTATTAACAACACTCCAGCGTTGTTTTAATTGATTTATATTAACCTAATTTTATTGGTAGCAGTAAGATTCTGGCGCTTCGCCGGCCGCTGCCGCGGCACGCTCGCTTCGCTCTCTCAACTCGCGCGCCGTTGTGGCCGCAGTTCTAACCTAACCCAACCTACTATGTAGCTGCTGTTCTGTTCTGGCGCTTTGCCTGCTGCTGTTACAGCACGCTTACTTTGCTGGCCTTACTTTAACCTTAAACCATTCTTAAGGGGCTCCTAGACGGGCCATATTTTCACGAAAATGTATAGCTGCAATAGTGTGGCTGGCAGCATCAGCCAGCATTTACGGCCAGACTATGCAACACTCGGCAATATTTTTAGTATGGCCAGGATATATTGTCACATATTTTTGTAGTGTGGCCGATGAATGTTTAGGGTTTCAGACATATTTCCGGAATAATCGCTTTGCAATCGAAAATACTGCAATATTTCTCAGCCACTTTTATTGTTGTCTCGCTATGCGGCATAAGTGCGTCCCTTTCTTATGCTACGTGAAGTTTGCCGCGATTCGTTCAAGTAGCATAGCTATGTTCGTGTTTGTTTCTGTTTAGTTTCGATGGCAGCAAAGTAATTACGGACATCTAAATTTTTTCAAAAATGCCTTTTTTACAAAAAAATTACTTATTTTAACCATACCTAAGTAAGTACCCAAGTTCGTACATTAGGTCTCCCCCACAGAGCGCCATTGCGCCCTGTCTTCGACTAGACGCATCCAGCTTCTACCAGCCTTTCGCATCACGCTTAGGTATATAAGGTCGAAATAAGGTCGAATCCACATTTTTCTTGTTTTTTTTGTTTTGATTTTGCTTTTATAACAATGTATGCTGCTGCAACGCGTATGAGTTCATCAGCCATAGTAGCGATGTATGTAGCCCATGTAAAGACAAAATAATGAGCCATATACTGCTGCAGACATATTGCCGAGATATACAATTTCCAGCCATATGCTGCATTGAAATGTTTTTTGTACTGTCGGGATATAGTCTGCAATGTTGTAGCCACATAATTTATCAAAAGTATAGCCCGACTAGGAGCCCCTTTATGGTATCTATATATATAAAAGAAAGTCGTGTTAGTTACACCACTTATAACTCAAGAACGGCAGAACAGATTTGGCTGAAAATTGGTAGGGAGGTAGCTTAGAGCCAGGAGACGGATGTAGTGTGTGCCTCTCCACACACACATACTCTCCACCCATATATATATATTAATACATGTAGTGTTAGCATAAGCGCTAGAATAAAGTCAGATATCGAACCTAAAGGTTGTCTCCTTTACGCTCATCCTCACATGGCGAACCTGCCAGTGCGGCCTTGCCGCTGCACTGGCGGCGCGCCGCGCCGATCAGTGACTAATTAAATAATGAAAAGACATTAAAAGTGAAGTGCAATAAAAAGAACAATGATAAGATAAACGCTATAAGTGTGAAAAAAAAATTATATACTATACTTAGATTAGTGGCTATATAATCAATAAAATATAACAAATAAGAATATAGAGGAAAATGAACTGTGGAAGGAAGAAACAAATCAAAACAAGCAAGCTTTATCAAACTTAATGCAGAAGACATAAAACGAAGAATACAATACAAAAATAAAAAGAATCAGAAAATAAAGAAACAATTTTATTATTCAACGGATAAGAGACAAATTGGAAAATTTTGAACATCGAAGTCAGATTCAGCCGTGCCGGGTGATGTTGATTCCTGTGGAGGTGTCGGATGGTGCCGGGAGTTGTTTAAGTAGTCAAGGAGGATGTAGCAGCAGAAGGATGGCGAAAGACACCGGTATATCAGCGTGAAACTAACGGAAAGCAAGAGACGTATGCAATTAGAAAAGAAAAATTATAGATTTTAATTTCGGTATGTACAGAATACTTCAAATTATCAGCATGTTCCTCTATCTACTACTTATTAATTTAGTAAAAAAAAAAAACTTAAACTTTATTAATAATAACCAGAACTACATGAATAGAAGTTAATATACACTATGGAATGTTTTTTTTATATTTTTAGTAACCAATTTGGCAGACATTTATAATGATTAATGTTCAAATATTATACATTCTAATGACAATTATTGTACTTAATGCTATAAAATAACCTTTTGCTGACGAGATGAAAAATTTACACATAGTAGGTATAAAATGCGCTTAAGATTCCATCATTTGACCAAAAATTATCACCACATTTAAAAATTCTAATTACGATTACCTTAATTAGCATCAATGTTTACAGTTTAAGTACCGCTCACGATGATCTCATTAGAGTCATCAAATATGGAACGGAATCCAGGTATTCAACGTCTGTTATTACAGGTCAAATTTCATGATGATAGGCATGACATGATACATGTAGAATCTAAACTTAAACCTTGTTAGGCAATGGAACTTTTTACTCGATTTGTTGACTATACCTACCTAAATATTTTGGATTTTCATACTTAGTAATCTTTTGTTCGCTTTCGTGCATGTTATTCGTTTGTCGTTATTAGAATAAATAATGTTTAGGTAAGTACGTTTAGGAATGAGCAAATTATAACTAACTTTCAACAAGCGTTTTTTTTTAACATCAATAGAATACATACATAGAATGATGATTATTTTATTTAAATATAATTTTCCTTTTTATTCCGCTGCAGAGGCATAAGAGGGATGATTAAATAATAATTTGTAATTGCTGATAGACTGATCACCTACTGCTATTTCAAGTTATTAATAGACGTAAATTAAATAAACATCATAATCATCAATATAATTGAAAAAGAAAAGGAATTCTAAAACGCACTTTTTTTAAATTGTATGGGACAATTTCAAGGTTTTTAATAGATTTTTTATAAAGAGGAAAGGAAACGTTCCTCTAATTATAGTATTAGTATTATTATAAGGTAGATATGTATTGAATAAAATAGTGTCATATGTAGATAATTCGGAAAAGTTTTATTTTATGAGGAAGATAAAGTGTTGAACGAGATGGAAGCTTTATGCGTGTTTGGGAAAACGGAAGTGAATAAGTTTTACAATTGACGATTGGAACGGCCACTTTAATTGTCTATTGCAATACTTGTAAGCTAAAATTTTCAGATTGTATGATAATTCGGTATAGGTTTCGAATGTTTTTTTTAGAAATGGTTTAATTTAGGTTCTTAAAAGTAGAATGACTTCGCTATCAACAGTAGCCCGAGTTGCACTGTTGAGCGATATTGGGAAGTTAAATAGCAAGGTACGCCAGGATACAGGGCAGGTAGGAAACCCTTGTTCTCTGATCATGATTCGGTCGAGCATCAATCGTGAAGAGACTTGGGCACACGGTATGCAGAAAAAGTAAGGAAGTGTTAAATGAACTGCCTGTATATATAATATTATGTTGTACTAGCTTTTGCCCGCGACTTCGTCTGCGTAGATTTCGATGTTTAGAAAGTACTCCATAGTACAGTGGAACCTTTAGTCGAACCATTTGAATTCTGGGTACTGCCTTTTCGCAACTTTTCATTTCGTAACTCTAAAACTGTAAATATTTCAGGACTTATTTCAGGGCCATCGTGTAGATTAGTTTTATAAAACCGGCCAAGAGCGTGTCGGACACGCCCAAAATAGGGTTCTGTAGCCATTACGAAAAAATTAAGTAATATTTTCTAAGGATTTCGTATTTTGTAGGGAATCTTCCAAGTTTAGGTATATTTTTTACCTTACGTTGCTATTTACTCATAAACTACTAATATTTTTCAAGCAAACTTAGCCGTTATAGTTTTTCTTGGAAGTATGATATACTGAATACCATCGTGAATTTTTTCAATTTTTTCCACCCACCGGTTTAGATTTTAGAGGGGGGGACGCTCGATTTTAATGAAAATTTGCACTTTAAAGTTGAATATTTCACGAACAAATTACTGAATCGAAAAATCGTTTTAGCAAACCCCTAATGGTTTCAAAATTACTATCCAACGATACCCCACAATATAGGGTTGGATGAGAAAAAAAAATCACCACCACTTTACGTCTATGGGAGGTACCCTAAAAAAAAATGTTTTTGAATTTTTAATTGTACTATTTTGTCGGCATAGTTTACCTATATATCCGTGCAAAATTACAGCTTTCTAGCTTTGATAGTCCTTGAGCAAAGCCGACAGACAGACAGACAGACATGGCGAAACTATATAAGGGTTCCGTTTTTGCCATTTTGGCTCCGGAACCCTAAAAATCATGAAATATTTACAGTTTCAGAAATATTAAACAGTTGGGAAATAAAAAGTGGCGAAATGAATCAGATTGCCAAACATTTTTCCCCGAAACATTACAATACAACAAAGTTGTGTAGTTTCTGGTGTACAATAATAGTATATTTTTTATCGAGAGACTAAAATAAGCCGAATAGCGAGGGTGTCTATTTATCCGAGGGTTTATAATTGACTTTTTGTCTCGCGGTGAAAACTCTATTTTTCACTTCGATTGCGAGAAAAAATAGTATAGTACAAAAAAGTTTAAAAAAAATCTTTCGACATTTCGGCTGCATAAGATTAGGTATCAATTATGTATTTTGCTCTTTGCTCGATATCATAATTTTCACTATCACTTGATGACATTGTGAGAATAATCAATTTAATTTAATCGTTTACGATTTACGCTCTACAACAATTTCAAAGTTTTCACGAGAAGTATTTTTTTCCAACCAGACACAGATACAACAAAATAGCATCGGCGAAATGGTCCATAAACAAACGAAAAAATAGAATGGCGCCACCTTCTATGCGGAAAAAGCATAGAACTAAGACCACGTAGACTAAGAACGTAACATTTGCGTCATGAAAATGGTCCACACACAATCTTATTTTTTGTAACTGGCTGTTTGGGTTTATCTAAGTCACACGAAGTAAATTAAAAAAATTAATTACTTTTACTCCCTAGGGACTAAAGTACTCACTTTACTCCCACCTTTTAAGGCTATATTGACCTACTTTTAAAGCATGAGAAGTGAAAAGAGTATTTGTATTTTATTGTATTGTAAAACTTTGAGTCCTGATGCATAGTTAAATTTTATCAAAGTGTCATAATAAATTCCCTTGTAAAGCAATGCGATGTCACTATTACTTTTTCTACGAAAAGGCTTCGCAGTGGGTTACGATCAGTGAGCTTCTACATACTTTACGATAGTAACATATAATATCATTGGTTACGATACAGTTGGTTCGAGAGTACCTAATCAGATTTTCTCACAAACTTCAGTGTCCCACATTTTCCGATTCCATGGGATTTTCGAAAAATTCTTTCAAACTGCTGATAAATATCAACTGAAAAACCTGTTCACTAAGTTTCTCATCTATGGGCATTTCTTTCTATCTACTATTCACATTCACATCTCGAGACTCTGTTTTACAGCTCAGAATCATGGACCGAGTCTACCTCCCAAAATTTGTTGAAATCGGAGAGATACAGGGTACAGCGATAGATTGAAATGCCTATAGGTATGTATCATACTCAAAGAATAAAATTTTACATACAGAAAGGCAAAGTAACGCGTATAAAAGGCGAGCCCCAAATCGTTTGACATTTACTCCGCAAATGATTTTTTTTCTAAGTACCCACCCTCCATAGCCATTATTAAGTAAAATAAAACTACAATCACCTTACAACGTTGCTTCTCAATGAGAATACTTAGACACTGGCGAATTCGTCCCATTAGGACAGAAAAGCCATATTTTAAAAGAGAAGTGCTTAAAATATACAAATAAATGAATGCGATATAATTACGATTAGGTATAATTCATGACAGAGTGAATTCATAATTTTGTATTATATCGTAATAAAATGATAGCAAGTAATTTGCAATTATATTATGTGTGTCGGTATTACATTACGTAACTATGTAAACCCATTTATTCTTCATTACTTAATGTTTACTCAGTTCTCCAAAAGATGGCACTGCAATGTGTGGCAATTAATTTACTATCGTTTAATTTTGTTCATTATCATTTAAAATATTCAATTAAATTTGTTGATATCCGTACCCCTCTTCTAAATTTCTTAATTTGGCAAAATCCTTACTGAGCGACTTAATCATGCCACAACGTTATTAATTTCAGCGCCATCTGTTAGTATAGCGGGGTACTCGATAGTCAGCCCGTATTTGAAAACTTGAAGGTGCAAACTCAATCGAGTGTAGTGGCTACCTCCTCTTTTAAGGGTTGAATTTTTATAGTCTAAGGGTTGAATTTTGATAGCCTATAATTTGGCCGGGGATTTTCTCGACAGATTAGTAAAGTTTGCACCAAAATCCGTTCAGCCGTTCTCACGTGATGCCCGCACAAAAAAACGACAAACAGATAAACAGATAAACAGATAAACAGACAAACAGACAAAAATTCTAAAAACTATTGCAACGTGTTCTGTTATCGATTCTAAGTATCCCCAGCTAACTTTTTTTCAAATATCTTCTATGTACAGACTTTCGACCCTCTTCAGCTTTATTATATGTATAGATGTATAGAAAAGGATTAATGAATGTGCGCGCACTAAAATAAATAAAAAAAAATCCTGTATCCTGAACAGTAAATAAGTGAATAAGTTATAAGGTCGGCCGACCACAAGGGAAAATGTGTTGCGTACCTTGCATTGTGCATTGCATTGTGCATTACATTGCATGTAGCATTGAATAAAAAAAAAAGTGATGCCAAAGTTGCACACTCGAAAGTTGATAAATGACGTCATTATAGATAATCCCATGAATAAGTAATACATAATTATAAAGACTTGCAAGCCAATGTTCTGAGCAACATTAATATTATACTTATTTTATTAGTTAAAAAATAAAATTAGGAGTATTTAACTTGTACACGTACATGTCGAATAACATGCACACTGCACAGTATATGACAGGAACAGTAGGTACGACCATTATAATTATGTTTGTAATAAAAGAGTTATTTATGTAAGAAGAAAATTATACCTATGTACTTTCCTGAAAAGTTACGCAATCAGAGTCAAATATGTTTTAAATATATTTAGTGAAAAAAAATAATTAAATGAAATGAAATATTGTTATTGCTGATTTTTTTGTTTAAATTGTTAGTATAAAGATTTTTAATATAATAATGTTTTTTAACCAATTATTGTTAGCAAAAAATATTAAACATGTAAAAGAGATAAAAAAAAAGATATAATTACGATTTACAATCCACTGACTGTATTGTTAGTCTATGACAAACAAGATGATGCCTATATTTCGTCTCGTCAGCAAAGCGCATGTACTCGTATGGTTATAAAAATAAGATATTTTAGTTAGTATAAACTACGTGTTTTTTTTTGATTTGCTGCATTTATTATAATTGGGATTATGTATCTCATATTTTCGACCAATGTTTTACAGTACCTATATGACTATTCAAAATTTTGTCAAAATGTATCCATATTTTATCATCAAAATTAATTTATAGGGAATTATGTAAAAAAAAAAAAAAATTAACTGTCTAAAATTTTTTTTTCTGTAAGAGGGGAGGTGTAGTGTGTGCCTCTCCACACACACATACTCTCCACCCATATATATATTAATACATGTAGTGTTAGCATAAGCGCTAGAATAAAATCAGATATCGAACCTAAAGGTTGTCTCCTTTACGCTCATCCTCACACGGACATAGGATACTTTTTATCCCGATATTCCCACGGGATAGGGATAAAATCTTGAAATAACAACCGCTGGGCTTGGAGTCATTAAATTTGGTATGTAGGTAGGTGGACGTCTGGAATTACTCATAGGCGACTTTTTGACCCGATATTCCCACGGGATACCTAGGGATGAAATCTCGAAATAACAACCACTGGGACTAGAGCCATGAAATTCGGTATGTAGGTAGCTCGACCAATGAAATAATACATAAGCTATTTTTTAACCCGATATTCCCACGGGATGGGGATAAAATCTTGAAATAATAACCGCTACCCTTAGCGTCATGAAATTTGGTATATATGTCTTTGGGCGGTGGTGATCTCTTACCACCAGGAGAACCACTTGCTTGTTTGCCTTCCAGTCGTATATTATTAAAAAAAAAAGGTAGTTGGCCGTTAATTTCAAGTGCAACTACCAGACCGATTAGTTTACGCGCGTAAACTAATCGGTCTGGTAGTTGCACTTGAAATTTTCAGGATTTAAAAAAATTCCCCTGGCAATTTCCAAAATTTATATCGTGGTCTTCCTTCATTGAGGTTGTGTTGTGAATAGCTGTACAAAATTCAAGACTCTAAACCCAGTGCTGAAATTTCAAAAATGTTGCCTATCCAAATTCAAATCATTTATTCAGTAAATAGACCGCAATGGGCACTTTTATACGTCATTTTTTAAACTACCAGCGCTTTCGGAAAGACCATCATTGCCAAGAAGAATGCGCCGCATGATAGGTACTTGGCAGAAAGTCATTTGTTTTCAAAATAGTTCAAAACTATCCCGTGAGAATATCCGGATAAAAAGTAGCGTATGTGTTATTCTAGACATCGAGTTACCTTCATACCAAATTTCATGACTCTTAGCCCAGCGGTTATTATTTCAAGATTTTATCCCTATCCCGTGGGAATATCGAGATAAAAAGTAGCCTATCTATTATTCCAGAGGTCCAGCTACCTACATACTAAATTTCATGGCTCTAAGCACAGCGGTTGTTATTTCTAGATTTTATCCCTAGGTATCCCGTGGGAATATTGGGCCAAAAAGTGGCCTATGTGTTATTCTAGACGGCCAACTACCTATATACCAAATTTCATGACGCTAAGGGTAGCGGTTATTATTTCAAGATTTTATCCCTATCCCGTGGGAATATCGGGTTAAAAAATAGCATATGTATTATTTCATTGGTCGAGCTACCTACATACCGAATTTCATGGCTCTAGTCCCAGTGGTTGTTATTTCGAGATTTCATCCCTAGGTATCCCGTGGGAATATCGGGTCAAAAAGTCGCCTATGAGTAATTTCAGACGTCCACCTACCTACATACCAAATTTAATGACTCCAAGCCCAGCGGTTGTTATTTCAAGATTTTATCCCTATCCCGTGGGAATATCGGGATAAAAAGTATCCTATGTCCGTCTCCCGGCTCTAAGCTACCTCCCTACCAATTTTCAGCCAAATCTGTTCTGCCGTTCTTGAGTTATAAGTGGTGTAACTAACACGACTTTCTTTTATATATATAGAATGCTATATGAAAATCGGCGATACTAATATTCTGCTATTTAATATTCTGCAGAAGTGACTAAATAATACGAACTGATAATTATAATAATAATAATAATAATAAGTCATTTATTTCGGACAGAATCCATAGAGGTTAGTTACAATGAAAAAATAAAAATAAAAATAAAAATGGTGTTAGTAGGTAGGTACAATCAAAAATAATAATAAATTATGAGGTTGCGGCAGCGTGCAGCCCCATCCAGCGCCTCATCATCGGGGAGTCCCACCGGCCGCCCAGCGTGCGCAGGACACTGTTGGAACTATCACGCAACCGACTGAGCAACGAGGCGCATCGCTTTCTTATGATTGCATAAAAACTATCTACGTTGGCTTCAGCAAACATAGCTGATGCGCTGCAGTAGCGTGGTAGTCCAAACAGTATCCTGAACGCGTCATTGTATTGGACGCGCAGTGCACCGTACGCCCGCCGCGTAAAGCCAACCCACAGATTGCACGTGTAGAACGATTGGCAATAAGCTTTGAAAAGTGTGATTTTAACTGGTTCACTACAACGAGCAAACCTGCGGGCCAACATATTGCAACGGACGGCAAGCGCCCTGCGCTCCCGCTCAATGTCATCATTATCTTGTAGCGTTTCGGTCACCCAATGACCCA
Organism: Choristoneura rosaceana; assembly: GCA_037349165.1. Classification (NCBI taxonomy): domain Eukaryota; kingdom Metazoa; phylum Arthropoda; class Insecta; order Lepidoptera; family Tortricidae; genus Choristoneura; species Choristoneura rosaceana. Next base: position 12,495,897 of record JAZBNJ010000019.1, read on the forward strand.
GATACTTAAACTTTTCCACTTTATTTAGGGGCGTTCCACATAGGGTGATTGGCGCGGGTGAATAAGTTTTGGTACCAGATTTAAAGACCATAATTTCGCTTTTGGAAGCATTGTATCTGAGCCCGTGGGATTCCGCATAGTTCTCACAGATGCGCAGGAGTTTTTGTAAGCATTATGCAAAGTTATGATTATGTCAAAGTATCATTCGGCTAAAAAAAGGTAGTATGATATAATATAATAATAATAAGAAGGTTCCGGAGCCAAAGTGGCAAAAACGGAACCCTTATAGTTTCGCCATGTCTGTCTGTCTGTCTGTCTGTCCGTCCGCGGCTTTGCTCAGGGACTATCAATGCCAGAAAGCTGTAATTTTGCACAGATATATAGGTAAACTATGCCGACAAAATAGTACAATTAAAAATTCAAAAAAAATTTTTTTTAGGGTACCTCCCATAGACGTAAAGTGGCGGTGATTTTTTTTTCTCATCCAACCCTATAGTGTGGGGTATCGCTGGATAGGTATTTTAAAACCATTACGGGTTTGCTAAAACGATTTTTCGATTCAGTAATTTGTTTGCGGAATATTCAACTTTAAAGTGCAAATTTTCATTAAAATCGAGCGTCCCCCTCCCCCCCTCTAAAATCAAAACCGGTGGGAGGAAAAATTTGAAAAAAATCAGGATGGTAGTCAGTATATCAAACTTCCAAGGAAAACTATAACGGCTAAGTTTGCTTGAGAATTATTAGTAGTTTACGAGTAAATAGCAGCGTAAAGTATAAAATATACCTAAACTTGGAAGATTCCGTATAAAATACGAAATCCTTAGGAAAATATTACTTAATTTTTTCGTAATGGCTACGGAACCCTATGTTGGGCATGTCCGACATGCTCTTGGCCGGTTTTTTAATTTTCTTATATTCTGCAAAAAGAAAAAAAAAATGCGTAGAAGATTATAAATTTGGCGACCAATTAAACTTTTTAAGTGTAACCTTAGCGCGTTAAATAACAACCGCTAGAGCCTTTAGACGCATAACACCACAAACGCGAAATACCAACCCGAGGATTTTTTGTTATTTACGGATTTTTAAATATGTATAAAACCACAAACACAAAACACCGACTTGGACTTGTAAAATTTATGCAATCGAAGTGGTGTTTAACAACAGCCATATGTCTTTATCTAAAGAGATTTGTTTCTCTAAGTACCTAGATAAATAATTATAGTAGTGTCCACTCGATTTAAGAAATAACGTGAATAATCCTATGCTAACTAGAGCAACAGAAAGCTGGTGCTGCTTGCATGTCGAATGACTCAAACAAACTACATAGATGCATAGGTGCAGATACCAAATATGAGAACAACAAAAGTGCTGTGTGACTTTTATTCCTCAATGGAGTCTTGTGTCTTAAAAACACTTGGAAAATAATGCCTGGAAGAGTTGGTGGATAACATAGCATATTTCCATGATTTCAATCAAGAACATGTTCAAGACGTTAACTTGTTAAGTCCATGAGTTATACATTTTGCGGTTTCATCCTTTCTTCAATAAGTCTTCATATATAAAATTATAAAATAAAATGCACATTGCAGCAATTTTCATTTCACCAAAATTAACTCAATCATTATCGATCACGTAGAGCGTTATGGTACGAGTAGGTTGGTATTTCGCATATATGGTATTAGCGTTATTGGTATTTTGCCTAATTTCATGTTAGCGTTATGCGTAGTTTGTGTTTTGCGTAGTAGGTATTTTACTGAAGTGGTTTTTTGCGTAGAGTTGGTATTTTGCGTTTGTGGTGTTATGCGTCGAAAGATGGGAATTTTTGGGTCACCCCGGAATTTTGGATGAAGTTTGGTATGTTTAGATAGCTTTAATATGTTTTAGGTAATATATCCCGTAAAACCCACTAGCATAGGACCCACTTGCTCGTTTGCCTTTCAGTTAAATAAAAAAAAGGTGATACCGTGATATGAAAAGAAAAGTTTGTCGTGTCATAATATTTTAATAACAGAACATATACTACATATATTTCTACCGTTTGTAAATAATTCGAATAAGTACAATATTTTAAGTTTGTACCGAATAAAACGATTAAAGGCTTAAACTTTTTAAAAGAGATAAATAAAATGTAATCTTATTTTGAAACAAAATGGTGAAATAGTTTAAAACTAGGTAAAAAAATAGTTTTTTGAATGAGCTATAGTACGTACCACTTGTTACATCCCCTACGCAATAGAAGATATTGAAATAGGTAACTGGGTTCATAAATGCATGGGTATATATACAATCTAATCGTCGTAAATTCGACCGTGTGATATTCACAATACGTCTTTCTTTTAATGCAAAAAGAACTTTTTTTGACGTTTTTTAAACGATCGGAAACGATTGCGCACTTGATTTTGGGTAGGAAAAACCATATTTTTTCCAAGATTTCAAAAAATAAAGGTTTGGTACACTTTTGAAAACGCCCAAATGGGTACCAAACATTTTATTGAATCATGGGTTCCTTGCGGAGTTCCATATCAATGAAAGCCTGCGAAATGTAAGGTCGCGGGTGAGCAAGGAAATTCTTTTAGTTCATGGGTACCAAACAGTTATGTATATCAATTAAATCACGTGTCAATTCTTTATAATATGGCATTGATTCATGCAAGTTAGGTATAGAGGAATAAACTACTGGGTAATGTATTGTGGGTACCTTTTGTTGCTTACGAACTGCGTACTCGTACAATAGGTATGTTTATTAATGTCTTCTTTTTGTGTTAGAAACTAAATTATCAAGCTTGCTGTGCTTGGCTGAATCAATTATTAAGTAGGTAATCGGTGGTCTAGGCGCAAGAGAAGTCTTATTAGGTACCCTATTAAAGGTCTAGCTTGTTAATATCTCTTAATGAATTAGTTTTGAACAAGTGGTACAATAGAGCACACACAAAAAGTTTAGCGATATTGCGATATTATACTACTCAAAAGAATATAAGGGCCATTTGGATTTCACCGGTAAAATTAAATCAAAAATATGTTTGCGTTTTTAATTGAATACGAGTACATATAATTGGATGAAAAGTACTTACACTGTGCTATGTCGTATTAATAAAACCACTTTTAGACAAGGAATGTTATAAATAATCATATTTATTAGTTTTTCGTTTCACCCATAGAATTCACGTGTGCCTTATTTTCTTTTAAGAGCAGTATATATTGCAGTCGCTCTTCAATTTTATTGAATATATTGCAGTTGAGAGCGACTCAGAACAAAAGGCTTGCTATCGTCAAACAATAAAAAGTTATAAAATGTTGCTTAGACTTATGAATATTATTTTCAAAAACAATGTAAGATAAACGTGTAACCGATTAAAATAACCCTCAAATAGTTACAATAATCTACAGAATGAACACCTTATTACTATTGGCTGAGAGTCCTGTATCTCGCTTTGGAAGAATTGAACTTGTTTACTTAGTATAATTAATTAACTATAAATATCTATCTAAATTTTCTTAGCATATATTATTTAGTAAGATAACATCCGTGTTTTAACCAGAGTAGCGAATATAAAACATATTTACCGTTATAAATTGGCAATGCAAGAGAAAGATTTCTATGTTACTATGAGCCTGTAAGAATCTAGATATTTCTATTAGAATCTAGTTTATTTTCTGTAAGAATCTAGTTATTTTGAACGAGATGAAAAACTCGTGCAAAGAGCTGTAATTTTTTTTTAATAGTCTTGCAGATCTGACGACAGTATTATTCTTTATCAATGCTTCTTTAGCGTTGGAGTGATGAGTAAGAAAAAGTATCCGATTAATATATCGATTTTTTCCTGAAAAACCATCAAACTGCTATTTAAAATGATAACAATTACAGGCCAACATTAGAATATTTTACCCTAACTTTGGCAAAAAAAATCCACTGCTCTGATTCGGCCTAGCAGTCAAAATAATTCTAGTTGCAATTCAAAGCTGTCCTATTTTTATCATATCTATCTTAGATTATTTCACATAATTTAACATCAGATATAAATTTTAAATTTTGTGATAAGACAGTTTTAACGTTAAAGTAGATACAGAGTAGCAACAATGTTAACTACATCTCACTGATCATTTTAAATAGAAAGTCTAGGAATACGTTTAAATTTTGTTTTAAGGCTGATTGTAACAGTCTTGACACCACGTCATGTTAAAAAGATAGTTAAGCCAAATTTGAAATATTTAGTTAAATACATAAAAATATGTTGAGCATGTCATATTTATTAGTTATTTAGTCTACGTTTTCAAGTCCTCTACAGTTGCTATGTACATTGGACGCACTCGAAAAGAGCTAACGCTCACAACAAATTAATACATTTACTTGTACAACAGCATAATATTAATATATATTTTTAATGCTTAATTTTCACATAAATTAAATAAATCTGAATAACTTGTGCAATCACGATTCGTGCAAAAGAAGCAGATACATCTCTTAAGAAGACAACGCCCACTTTGTCACCCACTTCTCATGCAGGAATCACGCTTTTTACCTACCTAATAGAAATGGAATAAGTATTTCCAATAAATCATTTCCAAACCCGCAAAATTCAAAGAAGCTAAAGCCAAACCAAAATAATTTAGCTCAATACAGAATAATAATGATGTCAATTAATTTGGATACCTTTTTCTTGTACATAACGTCTAAGTTAAAGATTGCAAGCATTTAACTGCAAGTACCTAATAGGTAATCCAATCGTGTGATTACGTACATAAAATTCTGTTTAATAACCAGTTTGTACCCAAATAAACATTAAAACAATAACCTTTTTTTAACCAGCTACAAAAACAATTAATGCCCTACAAATATGCGGTACAAGTGCTTATAAAATACAGCAGAGTTGCTTTTTAAATATAGGTAGGTTATCACACAAACGTAGCTCTCGATAGATATATGATTTATGTACATTACAATTCTATACATTTACAAAATTAATCACATATAGCTTATTTGATCTTCTTTTCATCACTCTGGTCTTTGATCTCATTGGTCCCATTTTCAATTTTTGGGTAATCGTTTACTCCATTTTCTTTATTAACTTGACCGTTGGTTTTCACGTCTTCTGGTGTCTTGTAGGACTTGTAGTAAAAGTCGTAAAAGAGATAATAGAAGAAGATTGAGTTCGGTAGAGTAAAGACTACACTCCAGCGGGGGTAGCCGCAGTCGTAGAAGAGAAGCTGCGAGGAGTGGAGGAATGTTATGCAGAACTGGACCTAAGAATAAAAATAAAATTCATTTTATAAAATACATTACACGATAAATAATAACACAAACTTATACTCATAGATGAGCTGAGCTAATAATAATTTAAAAATAAAAACAAAAAGGTAAAGACGAGCATAATTTATTGAGTTGAGTTGCTTAAATTTGGTCACATAATTTCTACTGCATTCGGTGCTATGCAAGAGTTCAGTTTGTGCCACGCAGTGACTCAGAATAATTTGTACACATTGTATGAACGCAACCATGCCACTCAACGACTCGAAAAATTACGCTTGTGTGTTTTCACCCTAAACTAGAATCTAAATTGAATCAGAATTGAGCCTTCGCTTGCCAAGGCGACGACGGTAAGTGTGATTTAATAGATATACACATCGTAAATAAGATGTTCCAATTTCATATTCATAATATACGATGTTGAGTCATAGACCCGTTGATATATTGTACATACACATGACAAAATTAAATGTAATCCCATCAAAACATAAATGTGAAACGAGAGCCTAGTTCAATGTTGTGATATAGTTATGCCTAACGATAAAACTTGACTTTAACGATAAAATTTCAATTTCAATTGAAGAAGAAGAAAGAAGTGAGAAGAAGAAGAAAGAAGAAAGAGTGAGATCTCAATGGGTTCCGGGGTAAACAGAAATAGTAAAAAAAAAATTGGTTGGTACTAGGGTCCCGGACAAGTTCAAATCTAGGTATTTATGACGGCTAGCCGTCATGATGAGTCATGTGATGCTAGCATCACAATTAAAGAATAAAATATTGGTGAAATAAAAGTAGCCTTCCACCACCATTTCCCACCACCATTTCCATTTTTCACTATTTTCTTTCTTTCTTTCTATTAACGGGTTGTAATGTAATTCGATATATTATTTGTTACTTACCATTTGCAACGTAGTTATGTGTCGCTTCCATGAAAAATATCTTGCGTACTTTGGGCCCATGGCCGCGAACATGTAGTAGGTGTACATGATGATATGGACGAAAGAGTTAATGACCCCGATGAGGGTCCCATGGCCTCCAGGGTAGTATTTAGTGGCTCCCCAAGAAATCATAGGCATAACTGTGTGGTGGTACATATGCAAGAAAGTTATCTGCCGGTTCTTCTTCCGGATCACGAAGAAAACGGTGTCAAGGAGCTCTGTCATCTTCGCCAGGAAGTAGACGTATACTCCTCGTGCAACCTGGAATTTTATCCCGAACGTAAATGACGTGAATATAAGTATTAAGATTGGTTTTTTGGAATCTTTTCTCTTTTTACCTCGACTCGCTACGCTCAGCTGTGTCCACCAGAGATGTGCTGTGCGAGGATAAGTAAATGAAGCATGTCTATTGGTTCATGAAAAACACATTCCTCGCAACACATCCTCGCAAATCTTTGGTTAAAACGCAGCCTTGTTGTGGTTAAACATAACTTAAAAAGTAACAAACTAACTAGTCAAAACTTGTTTTGTGCAATTTTTACGATTAATAAGATATAATTATAGGGATTTTTATTTTTTGGTCTTCACCCTTAGTTGTTAGTATTCTATTGATCCGCACGGAATGGTTTGCTTTATCATTCACACAAACTGCTAAGGAATGAAATTAACATCCATGATCTGTATTGCCGGATACATAAAATCTTCAAGACTAGAGTGAATAGGCTGTTACTAAGCGATTGCGATACCTCTTTGTTGGACTCATCTGCACTTTTAGTCAGGGAGATAGGTCAATCAGAGGTTTGATTTGCTTAATAAAACATTAATAATTAAATAATTTTCCGATTTGGCTTTAAAATATATCACAACAATATGATAGGAAACAAAATAAATAAAAACTACAAAATATGTACCTACATTTAAAATTTTGACAATTGGATTTTGTTCCTTTTCTCATATCTTCTAAAGAGTTTACATACATACACATATAATCCCTTCTTCAATCATAATATACAACTACTTGAATGGTGTATAACCCATTCACTGCCACCTGACTTCCACTCGTGCCACCGACGCACGTGTGCGTCCAAAATGTATTAGTTAAGACAGCGGCACCGGGCGAAGTTCCGAAAACGCATGTGCGTCGGTATCAGTGAATGCGGTAATCGAATTAGAATTATGGATTACTAACTCGTATTGCTTCTGGCGTATCCGAGAAGTCGACCGGTTGACATTTCCAGCTGTAAGTCCTTAACCATCCTGCGTCCAGTCCCTGAAATTAACGATGAAAATAGGTATATATTAAGAAAAAGGAGTTAATTCATTAATAATTCAAATTTGCATATAAAGTGACCCGTCATAGTCTGTAAGAACGTCAGAAGATCGCCAGTATTAAAAAAAGTCCAAAACGTAGTAATTTAAATTAAAAAATCTTCAATTTTACGAGGGGCGTTCAATAACCCGTAACCCGTGTGGTGTCCATCCATCCATTTCTTTTTAATGGTCTTTTGATTTTTCCCCTGTTTTTTCATCTGCTCTAATTTATTCAACACTAGCGTTTACCCGCGTTATTAACTAGTCCAAGATTTTACTCCTATCCCATTGGGACATCGGGATAAAAGTAACCTGTATTAATCTAGACGTCGAGCTACCTACATACCAAATTTCATGACTCTAAGCTCAGCGGTTGTTATTTAGAGATTTTATCCCTATCCCGTGGGAATATCAGGATAAAAGTATCCTATGTTTTAATCCAGGTTGTTTTTGCGAAATGTTTGCTTTCATCCAAATCCGTCCAGCCGTTTCAGCGTGAAGAAGTAACAAACATACTCACTCACTCACAAACTTTCACATTTATAATATTTGTAGGACTAGTAGGATAATATAGTACCCCTATTTTGGGCGTGTCCGATACGCTCTTGGACGGTTTTTTTTTTACCGACGCACTGTCCGTGTCCGATCTCGTTTAAAATACCTAAATATTGAAATCAACCACACCAATTACGAGTGATTATTATGCTTGATTTCAATGTATTTTCCGAAAAAAGTATTAATTGCCACATAATCCATATCGATAAGTTGTCGTTTCCCATCAATACTTTGCAATTCGGCCCATAGACAATCTAGACATTGCAATGTCAGACATTTTTGACGTTATTCATTCGCTCCTTCGATTATTGCAGACAATCTTATCAGAAATGATATTTTTCAGTGGTTACTTGGATGATTTCAATACTTTGTGAGTTCTTTTAAGTATACAGGAACATTTTAAGTGATGGTTATTGTGTAATCCAAGAGAAGAGTGTGACTGTGTCTTCGAGAAGTTGTTGTTTACATGATAAGACACGGAAGGATGAATCGACCGTATGTACCTATGCAATCATCATTGATTTATACTCTATGGATACGCACGTTCATGTCAACAATATGTTCAAATACCGGACTGTCACAAGACGTCAACGCTATATAGATTATACACCGCAGACGTGACACAGCTATTTTACCTACAAAACGTAATCATTTTGCATCTGGCAAATTAGATATTTTCGAAAAAGAAAAAAGAGAAACTTTTTAACTGCATTTTTTTAATCAATTGAAAGAAATTATCTTAATAAATAGGCAGATAGTGAATGAGGTTTTGAAAAAAGCTGAAGCACTAGAAATGTGATTGAAACCTGTAATTCAACGGTTCTTAAGCCTTTGTCGCAATGGAACCCCTTATTGGAAATTTAAAATTTGCCGGAGCCCCAAAATAGTCAAAAATGGTGTACTGAGTAATATTATATTATATATTTTTTTGTTTTTTAGTAGCAATGTATGCTTTCTCAACGAAATTTCAGATTTTTTTAAAAGCGAAAAAGATTTTCGGAATGCCGGAGGGGATTTGAATCCGAGTCTCCTGTGTAATTAATTACGCGAATTGTCATGCATGTTCAGTCACAATTTTTTACCTACAACCAATTCTGAATGGGAACGTCTGCACGTTTTAGTCTATGATTGTAAGATGGCGTAATGTCAACGACTTTATAACCTTCGATGCGTGACGTCTTATTTAAAAAAATGTTTTTATTGTGGTATTACAATATTATTAGTTGCTTAATCACTTGTACAAGATGTAATTTTACTTACTTGAGTAGTGAATTGTTACTTAAGTGCAGGTTCACGCCTACATTCGGAGTCTCAATCAAAAACTAGTTCGTCCGCCGCTCATGAATGTCAAAGTCATACTAAAGGCCTTTGCACAGTGCAAGGTGCAAAGCAGTGGAACACAATGAGTGTTCGGATGGCGATATCTAGTAAGTACATATATATCGATGGCAATCATGCATATATTGTATTGTTTTAAACTTTAAGTGACATAATAATATGGTAATTAATGCTAATTTTTAAAACACCAAATACCATGGTTTATTCTTAATTAATAAATTACAAATGTAATAACTAATTTCGAAAAACTCACGAGGTGCGAGCCCGGATTGGAATCCTCTCGAATCCTCTAAAAAGGAAAATTAATATTGTAATTATAAATACCTCGTGGAACAGCCAGCAGCTAACCAGCACTTGGAGAAAATTGTAAACGACCATTGTCTTCTGGAGCTGAAACGGCTGTTTGTCTGCCATGTAGCGCGGGCCCCATTTCAACACAAACTGGAGGTACAGGTATATAATAGTGAGTCCTGGTATCGGGCTGGTGATCAAGAACCAATCATTGGTGCGGGGGTCTGAAATAAAAAAAAATATGACTCAAGCAAGGCGAAACGGACAGGTGGGTCACATGGTGGTAAGTTATCAACTTCATTCCAGCCTATTTAAGTCCCACTGCTGGGCTCAGGTCTCCTCTCAGAATGAGAGAGCTTGGGCCATAATTCCCACCCGGGCCCACTGCGGATTAGGGACTTCACACACACCATTGAATTGCTTCGCAAGTTTGTGCAGGTGTCCTCACGATGTTTTCCTTCCTCGTGGTAAATTTCAAATATAATTTCGTACATGAATTTCGAAAACTCAGAGGTGCGGGCTGGGGTTTGAACCCACGCGAACCTTTGCTTGAGAGACGATAGGTCAACCGCTACCGGTTGTCAGTTGTCGGTTGTCGACGTCTATACAAAAGTAAAAATACTGGTGCTTTGCCGGCCGTTCCAAAAACTTGTAGATTCCTTTTGTGTTAATATTTTAGTGATGTTGGTGCTGCAAAATAAAATTGGTGCTGCAAATTCCTGGGCAAACGCATCGTGAAACAGTGGAACAGTTTGCCCGAGATCGTGATCAGTGCACCCTCAGTGAATTCTTTTAAAAACAGACTTGATAAGTACTTTGAAGACAATAACACAAGTGAACAGTGATATGCACGCATCAGCTATAAGCTGCCTGTGCTTTATAAATAATAATAATAATAATAAAATTTATATGACATGGCACAACAATATAATCTACAATTTTATTTCCTTTTTCATTCGTTTCCTAATATTTTACGCAGTTATATTCGTACGTGGTGATTGCGGTGGTTTACACATTATAAATATTTTTACACTCTATAGTCATTAAGTTCTGGTAGAGACATTTTCCGGTTATCCTTTTGGGCTGCCAGACAAAACTGCGATGCGATGCGACGCCGCACCGCTCCTGCTCGTTAGTTCCTACTAACGACGCGAATTGCTGCGCTACGATTTCCTGCCGCAAAGCGTTAAGCGTTAGTGCAGATCACCATACCTAATATAATTATATGATATCGCAGAAATTCGCAAGAATGCGCGATCCGAATCAGATCGGAAGTTTTGAGCGGAAGCGTGCTCACAGATTTTTGCAATGCGATGCGAATTCGCAGTTTTGTGTGGGAGCCCTTTAACAGTAGGTAGCTATTTGCATAAATCTAAAATACAACCGACTTTTGACTTCAAACTAATAATAATAATAATAATAAATCTTCATTGTTCGATAAAAACCTTAAACAAAATACAATTGAAGCCCTGGAGACTGCGTTAGTTTTCACTGTATTGCAGACCCCAGTGGTTTTGCCCGTACATAATGTTCAGCGCTAGGTTGTTAAGAACATCCAAACTTATTTTAGAAAATTATATAAAAATGAACAGAAGTTATCGCATAACATGATATTTTGCAATTTCACAATCATATTTTCGCGTGCATGTGTGAGTATGCGAGTGTGTGTGTGTGTGTGTGTGTGTGTGTGTGTGACTGTGAGAGAGTGTGAAATAGTTAGGAGACATTATAGTAGCCTCGACCAAGAAGATTTTCAGTCTTCGTAATTCATATCTCTCAGCCATATCCATACTGTGTTTTTAAAGGCATAGTTGGAGATAGTTTTAATATTCTTATGTTCTAATTTTATTTTGTTGTATATTAACGGAGCAGTGTGTTTTATGTTACGCCTTGCAAATTTGGTTCTCAATTTCGGAATAGGACAACTATCGATGCGTTTGGTAGATATAGGTAACGTAGGTATTACTTTACGATGATAATATTTTACACATTGCATGATGTACAACTTACGTACTGAGGGGACCATAGCTAAACTGTATAAGTCCGTAGTGGAATGACGGAACGGTAGTCTAACGATGACCTTCAACAAAGCCCTTTGAGCCCTCTCTAGTTCTATCAAGTGTGTCTTTGCTGCTCCACCCCAGACGCTAATACAGTAGTTGATTATGCATTCTCCTAATGCTTTGTAAGTTTTCATTAAAAGTGGTTTGGTTGCCACGTCTCTTAAATTTTTGAAAGCATAAATGAGTTTCCTAACTCTAGAAGTAACAGCGGAAATATGATGACTCCAATTGAGGTGTGCGTCAATGTGGACACCCAAGTATTTGATGTGGTCAACGCGCGTCAGTAGAGCACACTTGCATTTAGTAGCCATGTTTCTGTTACACGGATATGTATGTATTGCAACTGCAAAATTACTTCCAGGTTTAGTTGCTGCCGACTTGGTAAAACAGATGTAGTTTGTTTTGGAGATGTTAAGTGAAAGTAGGGAATCCTCCAACCATGAGGTGACAGTTCTAAGACCATTTTCAGCCAGCTTACGTACCCCATCCCAACTCTTGTCCTGGAACAACAAAACTGTATCATCTGCAAACTAAGCGTTTCGCAGCCTGCTATTTTGTTTTTACAGAGGTCGTTTACATAGATCAGAAACAGAGTCGGAGCCAAACTATATTTAAAGTAGCTTTTTAGGGTTCCGGAGCCAAAATGGCAAAAACGGAACCCTTATAGTTTCGCCATGTCTGTCTGTCTGTCTGTCCGTCTGTCTGTCTGTCTGTCTGTCTGTCCGTCCGCGGCTTTGCTCAGGGACTATCAGTGCTAGAAAGCTGTAATTTTGCACGGATATATTGGAAAACTATGCCGACAAAATAGTACAATTAAAAATTCATAAACAATTTTTTTAGGGTACGTCCCATAGACGTAAAGTGGCGGTGATTTTTCTTTTCATCCAACCCTATAGTTTGGGGTATCGTTGGATAGGTATTTTAAAACCATTAGGGGTTTGCTAAAATGATTTTTCGATTCAGTAATTTATCTGCGAAATATTCAACTTTAAAGTGCAAATTTTCATTAAAATCGAGCGTCCCTCCCCCCCACTAAAATCTAAACCGGTGGGTGGAAAAATTTGAAAAAATTCAGGATGATAGTCAGTACATCAAACTTCCAAGGAAAATTATAACGGCTAAGTTTGCTTGAGAATTATTAGTAGTTTAGGAGTAAATAGCAGCGTAAGGTATAAAATATACCTAAACTTGGAAGATTCCGTATAAAATACGAAATCCTTAGAAAAATATTACTTAATTTTTTCGTAATGGCTACGGAACCCTATTTTGGGCGTGTCCAACACGCTCTTGGCCGGTTTTTTTTTTTTATTAACTAGCTATCTTACGGGAGCCATGTGCAGTTTTCCGGGATATAAACTATACTATCCTTCCTAAGGTCTCAAACTATCGTCGATCAACGACATTCTATTTGGGTGCATAAAGAGGCATTTTCTAAGTGTTTTAAGTCCATCGTTAATCTAGTGCGACTTTAATACACATGAACATTTAGACTAATATCAAATAGAGGCCCATGGGCTAAAATTATTTTAATACGTGTCGTGTTTGCGTTAAGATTGCGTCAAGGTAAACACATATTCGTGTTTGTACTTCGCCTGTTTGTGAACAGATTTTAAATCATGCACTTCAATTTCAAACCTCTGTTGGTATGTATCCGTGTATATGTATGTATAGGTACCCATAAAATATCACTACACTATTATCCCAAGAAAGCTGTCAAGAATGCTGATCATCACCGTCACGACGACCACCACCACTCTGTCAAGCGACTTAAAAGAGTAAACTATCAATCAAAATACGCATGCGTATTAAAAGAGTAAACTATCAATCAAAATACGCATGCGTATTAAAAGAGTAAACTATCAATCAAAATACGCATGCGTATTAAAAGAGTAAACTATCAATCAAAATACGCATGCGTATTAAAAGAGTAAACTATCAATCAAAATACGCATGCGTATTAAAAGAGTAAACTATCAATCAAAATACGCATGCGTATTAAAAGAGTAAACTATCAATCAAAATACGCATGCGTATTAAAAGAGTAAACTATCAATCAAAATACGCATGCGTATTAAAAGAGTAAACTATCAATCAAAATACGCATGCGTATTAAAAGAGTAAACTATCAATCAAAATACGCATGCGTATTAAAAGAGTAAACTATCAATCAAAATACGCATGCGTATTAAAAGAGTAAACTATCAATCAAAATACGCATGCGCATAACAGTCATTTTTTTACAAACTTGTTTAGCATTACTTGTGATTTTTAGGATTCTGTAGCCAAAATGGCAGAAACGGAACCCTTATAGTTTCGCCATGTCTGTCTGTCTATCTGTCTATCTCTCTGTCCGTCCGCGACTTTGCTCAGGGACTATCAATGCTAGAAAGCTGTAATTTTGCACGAATATATATGTAAACTATGCCGACAAAATGGTACAATATAAAAATCTAAAAACCGAAGCAACTGGAGGTCTATGGGGGAGGCTTATGTCCAACAGTGGACGTCCTACGGCTGAGATGATGATGATGATGACTGTAATACAATTTTTGATTTTATAATCTAGAAACTATGTTTGACTTTGATCTGGCACTATTATTAAGAATAGGTGTAGGAAACTAATGCATTCACAATAAGAAAAACGGCGGCTGTCCATATGTGAATTGAACCCATGAGCCATATTGCTTATGATCTATTGTTAGGCAATCATTATTAACTACAGTCAATACATAGAATTTTTACACTTTATAACTAGTGCATTATTGCAGCCCTCGTGAACGGAATTAGTGATTAAACATTAATAAAAGACCTTTACCCGCGGCTTTCCACCAGTAAAAAAACTAATTTTATGCTCTTGTTGTAAAATCTATTATTTTACATACCTGCTAGTTCTACAAATAGTTTGTTGTAGGTCCGTGCGATTGTATTGTTGGAGAGTGACATCTTGCGGCCGATTCTGCGCACTATTTACTCGATGTTGTCATGAAAGGCAGACCGGCATTTTCCAGCAAACTTTTGTGTAAGCGATTCCTGAAAGTGAAAATGTATTTTTATATTAGGGGTTTTATATCTCAACTATCAATCACTTTGTTGTTCGCCGTCTGACTGTACCGTACGACGAGCGTGTGAACGTATCAGGCTGAAATTAATATGTGCTAATTCTACTCCTTGGAATAGTGAAAAAAAATCAAATTAACGCAATCAAAAGATCGTCACTGAAAAAGATTTTTCCGCTCAAATTTCCGGGAAATCGAAATCTGTAAGGATACTTCTAGTTATCCTCTAAACTTAACTCAACTAACTTAACTTCATACTGCATACCACAACCAATAAGACAGGTCTGAAGAAAGAAAAGTCTTTTTTTTGTCTGTCTGTGTCAGTTACCAATTCAAGTTGACCCTACACCGTGTTCATTTTGCTAAGGTATTTAATAACTTTAAATTTCAACGTGTCTCAAAGTTTCTATTTCACTTTTTTTATAGCTTAACTGTGGACCAGCTAAATAAATATTTTTTCCTTTTTTTCCTCTGGCCTTAAGATGACAATAAACAATGTATGCGATACAAACATGTAGGTATTTAAAAAATCAAAGATAGTTTTAACCCTGCTTTATTTTATCCAGGTCTTTGTTTTTATAAGTAGGTAGTTATATAGGTAATATAAAGAAAGTATTGTATATATTGAAATCTACTCTAAAATACCTAATTATCAGCGCGGTCCTATAACCTAATCTACGCGCATCCGTTCGAATTTAAAACAAACATCATTTTAATTAAGAAATAGTAAAGGCTGCTTTAGAGTATGACAAATAAGTATTGTATTAAAGCACAAACTCCGAGAGGAAACAAAGGAAAAAAACTGTATCTATTTTTAAACAATACATACTTAGGTAGGTACATGTTGTAATACCTATTTAAACCCCAGTTGTAAGCGAATCGCCAAACACTGATTATTAATTAATTTATTAAATTGTAACCGATTGAAATAATAAAACAAAAGCTTATAAAATGACAATATGTAATTAAATACACCTGAAAAAATTAAAACATATTATTATAAATAAGCAATAAACATATAAAATTCTTTCCAAAATCTATTTTGATGATCAGATGACGTTAGCTAAATTATACTTGCTGTGATATGTTTAACCGCACTTTTAATTGATATATCCCTCCTAATCTAGCACAAAATATTCCTATAAGGTTTAATAGCGACACTCTTAAATACTTCAAAAATACTGCAGTGGGCCACTATCGCAACCTTTAACCTTTTAAAAAAATAATCACACAATATAAGATCACACACAAACCTACAAAACCGCCAATATGGAAGACATGAGCTGTATTGAAATGGCTTTCAATTACATAACATTACACATTAATGATTTCTAATCATTGTGCCGCGTTTTGTTTGGATATTCGTGCATCGCACGCGGGCGTTGAAACGAGACTGAGCTTTCGAGGGATAGTGTTGTACACATAAATCTCGTTTTCCCCAGAGTGGTAAAGAAATACATATCTTCTAAGTATTTTTTAGATGACTTTACTTCGTTACCGAGACATAGGCAAGCTAAAAGACAGTCACTACTTCAGTTTTGTCAACAATTGTGACGAGTTTCAGGTTTTCTATAATTTTTAATCTAACTATGTCACATATTTCAAATATTCTGGTGGTACGACATCGTGCAATTACATTTACTTATTTTGAAATTTACCACAAGTTTTGCGGTGTACCTATCGGCGAACAAATTTAATGGTGTGTGTGAATTCCCAATCCGCACTGGGCCCGCGTGGTAACTACGGCTCATGCCGTCTTATTCTGAGAGGAGATCTGTACCCTGCAGTGGGCCGTATATTGTTCGAGATGATAATGATGACGATGATGGTGACAGCGCAGTCCGACTGTATAGCTACTACTATCTTACTCGGTAGGTAAAATGCCGCCAAATAACATTGCTTGCACTATAGTTTTCCCGTTTGAGTGGGTGTAATATAGCTGTAATAACCTCAATATAATGAAAAAATCGAGGTTTATCACCCCAAAAAATCGTCCTACACTTTAAATCCCTGAATTTTTGGGAAAATTCCCCAAGCGATGAGGGGTAGGGAGAAAGCTCCGCCGCCATATTGAAGCGGGATCAAAGGGGAGGGGTGCTGCGGCCTATTTGATTTTCCCCCAATTCGTGTCTAACAAGTTATAGAAATCGTACACAAGTTTCTAACAACGGCTAGGGAGACTTTTCAATGTGGAGACACACCACAAAGACAACTAAATACTTAACTTTTTAGGATTTTATTTGGCGTTTTAATATTTGTTTTTTAAAGCAGTGTTTTTCGAACTGTGGGTCGTGACCACAAGGACTTTAGGGGGTCGCGGTATCTTTAAAATACTCTCATCGTTATTGTATATGATTATTTAATGTTCGTATTACTATTACCAAAATGTAGGATGTAAGATGTAGGATGTAGCATATGTTGTTAAGTGGAGGTAGGCAGGAGGCGCCAAATATTTTTCAAACCAAGGGGGATCGCATCCTAAAAATTTTGAAAAACACTGTTAAAGAATCATCATCATCATCACCGCCTACATGTACGTCCCACTGCTGGGCACAGGCCTCCTCTCAGAACGAGAGGGCTTGGGCCATAGTTCCCACGCGGGCCCAGTGCGGATTGGGAACTTTTTTGTAAAGGGATAAAGATAAATATTTATTTATTTCAGCATCAGCATCTCAGCCTATATACGTACCACTGCTGGGCACAGGCCTCCTCTCGGAATGAGAGCTTGGGCCATAGTTCCCACGCGGGCCCAGTGCGTATTGGGTGCGTGAACAATACGGTGATTCTGTTTGAACTTACATAGTAGATGCACATAATAATAGAAGTATATGCCTAGGATAATTTACATAACTGGTTTAAAAATTAATTACTAAATAAAAAGTAGTTTTTTGATCGTGTGCAAATATTTTTTCAATGCTATAGAAGCACCTTTTTAACAAATATGTTTTCAAGTTTTTACTGAACGTAATTAATTATTAAATAACATGTGACACTTGACTTCGGATCCGTACGTCAATCAAATAGAAATCTCGTCAACTTATGCGTAAAATGCATGCTTTAACAATATTATTTTGAATATTTTTCTTTTAAAAATTAGCCGTTTGA
The DNA here is from genome assembly GCA_037349165.1 of Choristoneura rosaceana. Lineage (NCBI taxonomy): Eukaryota > Metazoa > Arthropoda > Insecta > Lepidoptera > Tortricidae > Choristoneura > Choristoneura rosaceana. The sequence goes on from JAZBNJ010000019.1 coordinate 12,513,796, forward strand.
AATTTATCACCAGCGTCACGGAGAAGGAAAACATAGTAAGAGAACGTGCACAAACCTCCGAAGTAATTGATGCAAAAAAATGTTTTGAATTCAATTGTGTGTGTGTGAAGTTTCCAATCAGCACTGGGCTCGCGTGGGAACTACGGCCCAACCCCTCTTTTTCCGAGAGGAGGCCTGTGCCTAGCAGTGGGACGTATCTATATACAGCCTATGCTGGGATGATGATGGATGATGATATTATTAAGTCATTGAGGTATGACTATTTTTCAAGTTTTTCATTTTTTTTTGTTTTAATGTAGGTAAGTACGAGTAACTATGTACATTATCTATCAGATCTGCTCTCACATACAAAATCTAAGCATTAATCACTTGCCAAGCAAAATATTTGCATAACAACAAGTCAATACACTATTTTGCAATCGGGTTCTCCACACCTGACATCGTAAAACGCTGTGATTTTGCAACCAATTAACAAAGACCCTTTATTTACTCCCACTCTCGGGCATCCGTAGGTCTTTACGTATGGTCACAGTCCACCAAACAATGTCCACTCATGCACCTGGCTTGCACTCTAAGCTGTATAATAATAATTGTCATATTCGAATGGCTTGAGGTATGTGACGAAATGGCTTGCTAACTGGTTGGCCTAAATACCGCGGTCTAAAGACTACTGCTTGGAAAACCTCAGCACTTACACTCTTGTTTAATATGTGTACTTTAGTGACGCCTTAAAATGCAGAGAAAGCGTTATTGAAAATAAGGTAAAGAGAGCAGTAGATAGTCTATCTCTTTCGCCTATTTACCTAAAGTATTAAGCCTCAGACTTTGCACGAGGAAATCAGATGAAATGGAATTCCGGGATTTAACTAAATTCCCGTGGAAATTTTCAAAAATACATCGTGGTCTTTATTGAAATAGCATTTCAAAAAACCTTGCCAAATTTCATTACTCTGTAAGTACACAGCGGCTGAGATTTAAAGATTTTTATCCCGAGCCCGTGAAAATATCGTGGATGTATCGCTTACTATTTCTGGTGTACAAGTCATTGTATTGTATAAAAGTATCTCATCCAAATCCGTCCGGAGGTTTTAACTTCAAGGAGTAACAAACATACCTACACACATATTGTGAATTTCATATTTAAGATATTAGTAAGTATTACGAAGCTGTAACGAGTATTTAGCTGTTTTATATTGTCTGTTTTGCTCGCAGGACTAATGGCCGATGGGGTCAGAAGGTTCTCGAATGGCGTCCGCGGACCGGGAGACGAGCTGTCAGTAGGCCTCTAACAAGATGGAGCGACCTGGTTAAGATCGCGAGATCGCGTTGGATGCGGAAAACACAAGACCGGTCTGAGTGGAGAGCCTTGGGTGATGCTTATGTCCAGCAATGGACGTCTTTCGTCTGATATGATGATGATGTGATGATATTGTCTGTAAAGCACGTGGTAAAATGGCAGCCTTTGTAATTAATTCCTTTCTTTGTTTGAAAATAGAGTAAGGATAATAAACAAATAGTATTAGAGAGAGTTTCAACATAAAATGGCCAGTCAGTTACTTGTAATTTTTTTCTCATGAAATTGGGGCAAAATGACTAGAAACTATACAACCTTGAAATCATGTGTAATGTTGTTCGTAAACCCTAATCGTTCTTTGAACCATCACGAAATTCGCACGGTAACGTTAAACCGCAATGCCACAGTATACCAAAGTAACAGTATTAACGTCTTCATACAAACTTCTGAAAGTGCCTCGAAATCTTGGTAAATTTCGGTAGGTTCATTCCACAGTTGCCACAGTCGCGAATACCTTTGCCATAGTTAAAACGCTGTTTTACTTTGAATATAATGGAAGAAAAGGTAAGAAAAAGAAAGATTTTCTAAAATAAAACATGTTTTAGCAGCTAAAGACAAAATACTGTAGGTTTAGTGCACTGTGGCATTGCGTGTGCCAAAAATTTGTCACATAGCTGGTAATAACACCAGTTTTTTTGTACCCTTAAAGGTAAAGATAAAGGCGATTTACCGACCACGCGCACTGCTTTGATAATTCAACTCTATTGCTTTTATAATACGTCACAATATCCATTGCAATTATTGAAAATACGACTAGATTTAAAAATATACTAAGTATATCAGGTATGTATTTGATAGCTGCCTTTGATTCCGTAGTAGTATGCTCCAATGAACGGGGTCTTAAAGGGTTAATCTACATATTTTTATCAGCTATTTGAATTAGTTCTACTCCTATCCCATCCTCCCCTACTAATGAACGTATATTTTATATACAGTATTCGGGAGATATGAGCAAGCCTTACACTTTAATAACCTCCCAACGCCCAGAGTCCTTTATAAAGGAACTATTGTAATTTGAACATCAAACGCTATCATAAATGACATAAAATTTGATGTTTATAAATCAAAAGTTTGACTTGAGCGTTAGGAGGATAAAGGATCAAAGAATACATACTTGCATACGCTCGGAAAACATACCTCTCCTTCGGGCAGTTAGGTATAAAGCTGAAAGTTATTAATTTTTTAATATAATTTACCATTAAAGTTTGAAATAAAATAAATATATATTTCAACCCTTATTTAAGTAATTTTAAATAACTGTAATTTAACGTTATTATCAATTAGTCAATTGTGTTTATTAGGTACACTATTTTTGTACAATAAAGAGTTTACATAGATATAGGTAGGTTTCACATTCGCGGGAACACACAAATTTATTCTGTTATTTCATGTTGATTTATTATTATTATTTTTTTTTTGGTTTATTCCTGTATAAATATTACTGTATATGTGTGTCTTCTGTGTTAGTGAATAAATGTCTTCCTTCCTTCCTTCTTACTTCCTTCCTTCTTGTATACACGTACATACTAGAAATATGAAGATGGTTTAGCGTCGTATTTGAAGTTTTTAAATTAAGGATGTCGAAGTCGGATCCGGAATCAGAATCGGAGTTGGATGTGGTGGCACAAGAGAAATGTATCCGCTGAAACTTCAGTCAAAATCAATCTCCAAGAGGTATTACATACTTTCAGTTTGATACCATCACCTTCACCTTCCACATTCCTGAGAGTGTTTCAAGCTTGAGTGCTAAGTAAATAAAACTGTCCTTTTCACTTTGTCGGTCACTCGCATACCGCGTTTTTACTCTCGGAGCACGTGCGTATAAACTAACATTTACAAAATAGTGAGACATTATTGACAGAGATCTACTCTGTACAGTACAATTTATTTTTCATTCATGGTTTTCATATAAAAAGTTCCAGCTATGTAAGGGGTACTCAGCACTTAGGAATTTAGGAGGTCATGAAATTAAACTATATTACGATTAAAAATAGGTTAAACTTTAACTTACCGGCCTCAATGTTATAATTCGACAAATTTTGAAATGTCCCTTTAGTAATTAATTTACACTGTCGATATATTGAATACTAAACTATTCGATTTGGTAGTTACAATTGAAATTCCGGGATTTTACAAGATTCCCCTGCGATATCCCAAAATTTACAATTCATCGTGATCTTCATTGAGATCGTGTTAAAAACAACTGTACAATATTTTGTGACTAAATCCAGCAGTTGAAATTTCAAGGTTTTATCCTTATCCCGTGGGAATATGGAAATAAAAGTAGCCTATATGTTATTCTAGGCGTCCAGCTATCTAATCTACGTACCAAATTTCATCCAAATATGTCCAGTGGTTTAAGCGTGAAGGAGTAACCAACATACACTCTCTCTCTCTCTCTCTCTCTCTCTCTCTCACACACACACACACACACACACACACACACACACACACACACACACACACACACACACACACACACACACACACACACACACACACACACACACACACACACACGTAATGGCATAATTACGTAATTGCAAAAACTTCATCATCAAAATTCGTACAAGTAATAAGCACTTGAATTGATGATGCGATTCAAATAAAATTATTCATCAAAATTAACTGGTTTATTGTTAGTCTATTCTGTCCCACTACTGAACAAAGCCCTCCCTCCGATCCCTCCACGGCTCTATGTCGACTGCATACAAGTAAGGGACAATCCTTCAAGAAATAATCCAGTTCGTCCCGTCAAAATTATCATTTTAGTAATTACAGATAGGAACAGCTTAAATAACGAGATTTGCGGTTGTAATATGTAAGGAAATACTTATTCCTACGGGGCCTACAGACTGTCGCAATGACTTGTTTACGCTTTATGTTTAATAGTCATCGTTGCATAAACTTAGGCGAGACTAACTTGACATGACACCTATAACTTTAGTCTTATGGTAGTATTAAAATGTGCGCATATTTTATCTTGCTAAGCTAGCTGTAGGTACCTACTTGGGAACGAAAACTTGGTTTCGTGTTACTTACGATAAGTTGATTATGCTTGTAAATATTTTATATATACATAACAATGTTAAAAAGTAGAGATTGCGTAAATAAACGAATTCCATAATTGGCTTATACTAGCTCAAAAAGGAACACAATTCTAGAATTCTTGAATATTCCAGCAATGTTATGTGAATAAAATCGGAAACCCTTAAATGTAATAAGATGTTTGTATCTATTAGTTAGTTTTTAGTGAAGCCAAAAGGACGCCTATTCTTTATATATTTTCTCCATTATACCTGTTTTTCTGTATTGTTTTCTATGTGATGTATAATTTTATTAAGAGTAATTTTTTTGTATTGTATTGTGGTCAGCGCTCTAGCATTCAATTCATATCACTGTAAGTTCTTAGAATTGCCACAGAATAGATAATAGTACAAGTACAGAAGTCTCTCTGTTTTGATTTTCACAAATGCCGCCTTTTTATGTGCCTACATAATTATTATTAACAAACGGACCGCACGCGAGCAGCCGACATTGAGCTCTCTGGCGCCGCGTGAAGGTCGACATTATTCCACACCTTGTCAGATATTCCGAAAATAGGGTTGTCAATACTTTAATAGAATACCTATTATACTATCAGATTTATGCTGTTTATAATATTTACTTAGCGGTTGCACTTTTATTTATTCTATGGCGCAGGGTCGAATATTATGTAAGAATAAGCTAGGTACCAGTCTAGTCCAGCGCAACTATGCTTAGTGACTCTCGTTGCGAGACGTCACCCGTCACTTTCTCACAGTAGTGCACAGAAAGAGACAGGTAATATGTACATCTCATGCGAGAAATAGTCACATGTTACAGTTGCTTCAGAATGGCTGGTAAGTGTTATAAGTATAAATACCACGCAAGGTACACATGCAGAAACTGTTATACCTACCTATTAGGTAAATGAAAACCGAACATATAAATCAGTTTACACAGGTATACACGACACGTGATTTTCTTTTGATGTAGGTATGGATTATATGTATATGTAGCTACCTACCACCTATTTTAAATAAGTATATGATATAAAACATTTGTGTGTATATTTATTAATTATTGTTATAGATTTAGGTACCATGACAGTAGATATAAATGAGTAATGAATACCGTACCTTTCGCTATCTTTCTCACTTGCCGGAACCGAGAAAAACTGACAATTGCAATGCAGTATTTTTTTAGATACATATTGCCAATTAAAATTATGACATGCGTTTGCGACGTAAATTGGGTCGTACTGCGTAAGAGGCGCGCGCGTGCGCGACGGGTCAGTGCGCGGCAACCACTGAATCGCCTCAACGTTGGGGAGGCCCGGTACGCACTTTTAGCTCGGCGGCGGAATGGCGTAGTGACACCCCCCTGGAATTGCTTAGATTTAGATTCAGGAAGGTACCTACCAAATATATAAAAAAAAATAGGTATTAGCTACGCAGCAAGCGACTACACAGACACAGAGATATTTAACTAACACTTGTAATAGCTCTGGCCCACATTTGAAGTGCAGGCTCGTCCATAATATCTTCACGTATAGATAAGTAAATAGTTTCCAAATGTCCTTTTCCTGACTGGTTGAATATTTAAACGCGTAAGATTTTAATGAAAAGTCAATATTGATTTAGCGCATTGCGTCTTTTTGAATAACGATACGGATTTTTTGATGTTAAAATATAGTTATGTAATGAGAGATAGTTTATTTACGCTTTCTAGAAAGGAAATAAAAGATCATTGAAAATGATTAAACATTATTTATTATGAACTAAAAGACTTCTTTGGTCACCTGCGACCTTATGATAGCTAAGTTTATGCAAGAAGAAGTGTGAAGTGCGTGTTCCCCGTGGTGTTCCCGCATAAACTTAGCTATAATAAGGTCGCGGGTGAACAAAAATATTGTTTTAGTTCATTGATATGGACCTTCGAAAAGTAACGCCTGATTCAATAAATTATTAATTAAATTATCATAGTAGTAAATAATAATCATAATTTTTCTCCGACATATAGATAGACATATATTAGAGATTTTAAAAATTGGCATTAAAAAAACCGTGGCTTTTGCCATTCTGCCACTTGAGTGTAATGGACTTCGTAAAATGGTTTAAAGTTAAAGTTGTAAAATACTCTAAATATCAAGGATATTCTGGCAGAACCGGATAAGTGAACAATTTTTATTTTTATACGGTTTTGCTAGATAAATAAAGCAGAAAACATTGAGTATGCCTATGTATGTAACTTTAAAAAAAATTGCACTTATTCTGTTTTGCCAAAATACCCTCGATATACTCGTACATTCAGATTTATCTAAGCTATCTCAACTACGACAGTACAGTAAAATGTGAACATATAAAACAATATCGTTTTTTTTTTCTCAAAACGAAAGAAAAAATATATTTTTTTCTTCCGTCTGTTTCTTGCTGTCGCCCACAACATCGTTTATATTTTTAAATTAAAATTCGCTTGTATAAAATCTCCTTTTGATACAATGGATATTTTGTGGTGTACTGCACTCCCCAAAAAACTTATCGCATTAGTTTCATTTCCCAAACGAATCTTTAACATATTAACTTCGCATTTTATTAATTTGACCAAATTATCATTTGGCATAATTTTACATTGTCAAATTTTATTATGACAAACGTTTAATAAGCAAACGTTTTCTTTTGGCTAGTACTATATTCCAAAAAAAATTTTGTTCAAAATGACACTTCGCACACGAACCAACCACGGAAACTAACTGCCACCGGAAAAATAGGTTAGGTTAGGTTAGGACTGCGTCCCCCACAGAAACGAACTGCTATCAGAAAACTAGGTTAGGTTAGGTTAGAACTGCGTCCCCCACAGAAACGAACTGGTAGGTACCAGAAAAGTAGGTTATTATGCCACGCAATATTTTGGGAAGAGTGCTTTATGCCAAACGATACATTTGACTAAATAAAATGTAATTGGTAATTAAAAAGTTATTGTTTCTAAAACAATTATTTGCCAAAAAAAATTTTTGTAACTGTAAAATTGCGATAAGTTGTTAAAACAACTGATTTTTACCAAATTATAATTTGAGTAAAATATTTTAGGATGTGATACTTTCGGAAAAGTTTTTTGCCCATACATTAGTAATCCATATTTTGCATTTTGAATACTACCTATTCTTGTGTCGCTCAGGGTGAATAATAAATTTCGTTTTTATCCCTACAACTCTAGTTTCCTTCAAGTATTTTGAACCTAAGTTCCAAGTTTTTCATGCTCGGTTCCATACGAACCTGTGGTCCAATTATGAGCAAAACTAGCACACGCACAAAACACCGACATTGTTGTACAACACGGTGTCTAAATTCTCTGTGTGTATTGTGCATTAAAAGAAATGTCAATCAATATAGAACACGCTTACAACCAATCTATTTAAAACTGTAATTTATTTTAGCTTTTGCATGAGAAGAGAAGACGAATTGGCGCCTTCAACAGTTGAATGTGTTGAGCTCTGGTTTTAGTTTTATTTCAACTGTTGAAGAGTTCAAGTAATTTCGGTTGTGGTAATGATAAACCTGTGTGGAGTCATTTAGCCAGTTTGTCAACCTTTATACTGTGAATGTTAACGGTAAAGAAAGCTTCAGAAATGCCGCTTTCTTTATAGCAGGCATTGTGTGACAATGATAATAGGTTTTTGTTCAGTTAAAGTCTTGAAATTTTTAAACAGGCTTCAACTAAAAGACGGTAGGATAGGAAGCTGAATTCCTCTTAGGCTCATAATATGACTAGGCTATGAAGCCAGACTTTTATTCGACTCACAATCTACAGCATACTTCTTTTTCGGGTCAATGACATATGGGTTAGACTTGGCTGATTATTTTAACCGCTAAATGTTAGACTTAGAACTTAAAACCGCAAGCATTTTGGTCTAACCACATCCCTGACAATCCTAGAATTGTAACCGCGAGAAAAGCTTTTCGTCTCAAAAGTACTTCTAAGGTTTAACAACTTCTATATCAAACTCGGAAATACTTCCCAATTTTAAATAAATACCTAAATAAATATTTTTTCTAAATCCTACACGCACATCGATAAAGACAGACTAGTGTAGCTGGGGCTGGGAAGTAAATTTAATTAGGTATAGTAGCGACCCGCTCGGGCTTTGATCGGGTATAATTTTGCAAGAAAAAAATAGAAATTTATATATCTTGAGTACTTGATTGATATCGATAATCTAAACATCTTTTAATTCTTTTAATTGAGAAACAGCTCCGTTACCAAAATATCTTAAAATTTGTACGTGACCCATGTAAACATAATAATATATTATATTACATATATTATAAAAGTAAAGAAAAAATAAAAAAGTATAACTTAGTTAATAACTAGTTTCTTTCAGTTTTTAACTTCTGCGGGTGACATCGTTTTTCATTTTGTAATGTACCAAATTGTTACAAAATTGTTACAAATCTAAAAAAAACCTTTGTAATAATTTTAAGAACCATTTACATACGAGTGCGTACAGTCGAGTTAATTGGCATGTCCGCAATTACGCTATCAAAATATTTGAACACGCCCTTAAGCCCCTAACAATAGAGTCGTGTTCAGATATTTTGGTAGCGTAAGTGTGCACATGTTAATTAACTCGACTGTACAGTGGTGGAACGAAAAGGTTGACCAGTTTTCAAATAAATTCATTTATACGTTGGGAGCACATGTTACCTTTTTGAATAACTTATGTCATACTCGGTCCATAAAGTAGTTATGTACTCGTATTCTGAGCTAGAAAAAACATACCTGTTACTTATAACAATAGATCCTTACATTAGAGTTAAAACATATTCCCTTTGCAAATAAAGCTTTAAAAAAATCTTTCGAATTATAATTGCAAGTTGTACGACAATCGTCAAGAGCGTCAGTACGTAAGCACAGTATGGGCACTTGGATGGGTCAGATAACTTTATTTACCAAATATAAAAAATGGCTTACTAAACGCCTCACCGTTTTCGAGAATTATGGATTTTTCTGATTTTTGATAAATGTTCACCCGCACTTAGATTTTGAATTGTGATATTCGGTGTATTTTTGTTGTTGTGATGTATTTTTATACATTTGTAACTTAAGACAAGTTTTGAGCATTTTTTTTTACTGGAAAGGCCCAGTGAAAAAATAAAATATGACTATTATTCAGATTACTAGCTGATGAAAGCACCATAGTAATTAGACGAAGCACATAGATAAAGTGTGGTGGCTATTCTTATTCATCTGTACGCTCAAGTCTAATTAACGTGTCACTAGTGTGGAAAAAGCGGCACGGTTATTAGACTGGTGCATAAATTAATGAAATTGGCCTAACCTAACGTAGGCCTAACGTAGAAGAACGAGGGTCACTGACATAGTCAATCAAGGCAATGGCCAAGGCCATAATAGCACAACAGATGGCCGGGGATCGGCAAGCGTAGCGTAGGACGTCCATCAACGAGATGGATGAATTACCTGGTGAAAGCCGCGGGTGCAGGCCGTTTTCAACCGAAGCACCTGGATCTCTATGAGAGAGGCTCCAAAAGTGGATATCCTATGGACTATGGTGATGATTAGACATCGGATTATATGCACTATCAAAATGCCAATATATGCATGCAAATATGCACTAAAAAGGGCGAAATATGCACAATCCAAAACCATTAATTATTAACAATTTACATTATTTTCACATTATATTTATATGTATATACATATTTTCTATTTCCGCAGCTAAATGGGAACATGTTGATCTATTTGATATTTTTTGATGAATTTTGGTATTTTTGTTTTGTCCAAAATTCCATTAAAGTTAGGGTAATTTTTTACTGGTGGTATATTATTTCAACAAAAATAAGATTTTCGTAGATAGTTTGAACGTTTCGACAGCATAATACAATACGCCTAACAAGTAAAACAACTGAAATATGCACTGTCAACGAAAAAGTACCGAAATATGCAATAACGCTATAAAAATATAATTATATGCATTTGCATATGCAAACATGCAAATGCATATAATCCGATGTCTTGTGATGATGATGGTGACGATCGACTTGTAGCCAATGTAAACTTTCCCTACTAACCTTATCAGTATATGGATACTTAGATTTCACGCGAAATTTCGGTATTTATTTAAGCCATAGCTGTCGCATGATCTACTCATATCATGACTTTAATCAACGAGTAAAGCACGAAAGCGACTTTCCTTTTCGTTACTCATATTATAACGACAGTCGTCCAAATGTACGGTAAACTATGTTTTCACTAAACGCATAATTATGTAATCACGAGCCTTTTTACTTTTTTCATGGCGCGACACTTTCTTGTTTTGGATAACCACATGGTTCAGTTTACGTTTCATCGTTATGGAGTCAGTGTTCAATAGTGATCCAACTGTCAATAATGGCACTGCTCTATTTGTGTATTGGATGAGTTAATAAATTGCATCTGATAAGTTGTCTGTTGTTTTTAGGGTTCCGTGCCCAGAGGGTGCCAACGGAACCCTATTATTGAGACTCCGCTGTCTGTCTGTCTGCACGTCTATCACAGGGCTCTATCTCTTGAGCCGTAATAGTTAGGTACTTGAAATTTTCACAGGATGATGTATTATTGTGGTCGCTTTAACAAAAAATACTAAAAACATAATAAAATAAATATTCAAGAAGGGCTCCCATACAAGAAACGTAATTTTTTACCGTTTTTTGCTTGATTTTAATAACAGCAACAGGTAGACGCTTGAAATATTTGCAGAATATTTAATTTTATGGTTAAAATAAAATAAATATTTTAAGGGACTCCCATACAACAAACTTGATTTTTTTGCCGTTTTTAGCTAATGTCTAAATTTAATGTTGTAAAGATGGGTACGGAATGTTTCGTTGTTGTAGGTTGACCAATCAGAGGGCGGCAAGTAAAAAATAACAACAATTTGACAACATTCAATTCTTTTCAAAGTATACGTTTAGGCACACTCTCTTACCTTAGTATTCTAACGCTGATGATCTATCAAGATATCGCCATCGTGTAATGTATACGACACGGCATGCCAATTATACTTCAACCGCTACCATTACCTCAACTTTCACACGAACAGGATACCTGAGTGAGACGGCGACTGTACCTACTTTGATTCACACATAGATTGTTAAAAATGGATAATTTATTGAATCAGGCGTTACTTTGCGGAGGTCCATATCAATGAACTAAAATAATTTCTTTGCTCACCCGCGACCTTAAGATAGCTAAGTCTATGCAAATTATGCGTGTTCATGCAGTTCCTCCACCTCCACACTGTACGAACACACACAAATTACACAAACCCATCTATCACCACCACCACAACTCACTGACGCGTTTCGAACTCAACCAGAGCTCATCCTCAGAGTGACACAACCGTACACCATGCTACCAGTTGTTAGACTTACAAACCACCACCACTGTTTTAATTTGTCAAACAAAACAAAAAACTACCCGCAAAATATTAATAAATTTTAAATGTGATACAAAACTACCTTGATTTTTTAATTTTATTTATTTATTGTCAAGGCATGTTTAATAACTACCGTTGCTAAAATTAGACCCAAGCCGTAGCAAGGGAGATGACACTAAATTTATTTGCTCATTAATAATAGACCCCATACTATTGTACCTAATTATCTCCATACATTCTAACACATCAAGACGAAACCCCTTGTCACAGTAATGTAACACTTCATACGAATCTGAGTCCGATATAGAATGATTTAATTCCAACAGATGCTTGGCAAAATTGGATCTATCAGGATGCCCGTTCCTATATGCCGATACATGCTCCTTAAACCTAGTATTAAAACTGCGCCCGGTCTGACCTACATATACTTTACTGCAGTCATTACAAGTGAGCTTGTATACACCCGATTTAGTTCCTTTATCCACTCTTTTTTTTTTTGTACTCTAAACTTTGTAACCACAAAGAGAAGATGGATAAAGGAACTAAATCGGGTGTATACAAGCTCACTTGTAATGACTGCAGTAAAGTATATGAAGGTCAGACCGGGCGCAGTTTTAATACTAGGTTTAAGGAGCATGTATCGGCATATAGGAACGGGCATCCTGATAGATCCAATTTTGCCAAGCATCTGTTGGAATTAAATCATTCTATATCGGACTCAGATTCGTATGAAGTGTTACATTACTGTGACAAGGGGTTTCGTCTTGATGTGTTAGAATGTATGGAGATAATTAGGTACAATAGTATGGGGTCTATTATTAATGAGCAAATAAATTTAGTGTCATCTCCCTTGCTACGGCTTGGGTCTAATTTTAGCAACGGTAGTTATTAAACATGCCTTGACAATAAATAAATAAAATTAAAAAATCAAGGTAGTTTTGTATCACATTTAAAATTTATTAATATTTTGCGGGTAGTTTTTTGTTTTGTTTGACAAATTAAAACAGTGGTGGTGGTTTGTAAGTCTAACAACTGGTAGCATGGTGTACGGTTGTGTCACTCTGAGGATGAGCTCTGGTTGAGTTCGAAACGCGTCAGTGAGTTGTGGTGGTGGTGATAGATGGGTTTGTGTAATTTGTGTGTGTTCGTACAGTGTGGAGGTGGAGGAACTGCATGAACACGCATAATTTGCATAGACTTAGCTATCTTAAGGTCGCGGGTGAGCAAAGAAATTATTTTAGTTCATTGTTAAAAATGGATTTAAATCATTATAACCACTGTTCCTCGCGTCTCATCATCATCATCATCATCAGCCTATGGTCGTCCACTGCTGGACATAGGCCTCTCCCATGGCACGCCACCGAGCACGATCCTCGGCCACTCTCATCCAGCTCTTACCAGCCACCCTGCGAAGATCATCGCACCACCGAGTCTGAGGGCGTCCTACGCTACGTTTGCAGATCCGTGGTCTCCACTCAAGAACTCGCCTACCCCAACGGTTATCGGTTCTTCGGGTTATATGACCGGCCCATTGCCACTTCAGCGTGCTAATGCGGTGGGCTATGTCGATAACTTTGGTTCTCTGTCGGATCACTTCGTTACGAATTCAATCTTTCAGAGAAACTCCGAGCATAGCCCTTTCCATAGCACGTTGAGCAACTTTAAATTTGTGAACCAGCCCTACCGTGAGCGTCCACGTTTCGGCACCGTATGTCATAACGGGTAAGACGCACTGATTTTAGACTTTCGTCTTCAGACTCTGTGGAATTGGCGATGTGAAGACTTGACGCAGTTTCCCATATGCTGCCCATCCCAACTGTATTCTTCTGTTGGCCTCTTTCTCGAAGTTGTTTTTACCTAACTGCATAGTTTGCTCGAGGTAAACATACTCCTTAACCACTTCGAGAACACTGCCTTGAACTGCAATTGGTTCCGGACTTACATGTTCATTGAACATAACCTTGGTTTTATCCAGGTTCATCCGTAGACCAACGCGTTGGGAAGAATCAGCTAGGCCATTCAGCACATGTTGCAAATCATGCAGCGTTTCGGCCACGATGACGATATCATCTGCAAATCGCAAGTGTGAAAGGTACTCGCCATTTATGTTAATGCCGCGCCTCCTCCAGTCCAGCGCCTTGAACACATCCTCCAATGCATTTGTGAACAATTTGGGGGATATAACGTCCCCTTGTCTCACACCACGATGCAAAGGGATAGGTTCAGACTGCCGGTTCTGGACTTGAACGGTCATAGTGGCGGCATTGTAAAGACCTCTCAACACTTGGATGTACCGCCAATCGACTTGGCATCGCTGCAAAGATTCCAGAACAGACCAGATCTCGATCGAGTCAAAGGCCTTTTCATAGTCCACAAACGCTAAGCACAGGGGCCGATTATACTCTTCGGTCTTCTGTATAATTTGCCGCACTGTATGGATGTGGTCTATGGTGCTGTATCCCGATCGAAACCCGGCCTGTTCGGGGGGCTGGAACTCGTCAAGCCTTCGTGCAAGACGATTCATGATGACTCTCGAAAACAGCTTATATACGTGGCTTAAGAGTGAAATGGGTCGGTAGTTCTTCAAAAGAGTTTTATCACCCTTTTTAAAAAACAACACGACAACACTCCTACTCCACGCCTCTGGAGTTCTCCCATCAAAAAGAACAGTATTAAAAATGTTCTGAAGCTCCTTCATTATAGGTTTACCACCAGATTTCAGGAACTCAGTCGTAATACCGTCTTCTCCAGGGGTTTTCCATTTTTAAGCTGTTTAAGAGCCATCTCGATTTCGTCCAGGCTGACTTCTGGCAAGTCTTCCGTAAAGTGGTGTGTTAGTGTAGCTCTGGACTCCTCATTTTCGGGATCAGGTTGAGATGCATGCAAAGCGTATAACTGGCTGTAGAAGTTTTCAATTTCCAAAAGAATCTCAGGCCTGGAAGAAACGACTACTCCATCCGTAGTGGTCAGCTTCGTCAGATAGCCTCTCCCAAGAGATTTAACAAACACTTTCGATCCCCGATTTTGCTCGATCGCTCGTTCTATTGAACGAGTGTTGGAGCATCGGAGATCGTATCGCACAAGTTTGCTAATTCTCTTATTTAGAGCATGTCGTTCTGACGAAGTGACTGGTGGATGTTCGCGTCGCTCTTCCATGAGCCTGAGTGTTTCCTCCGAAAACTTCGACTTCTTGGCTTTACGCTGCAATTCGCAAAAACTCACACCTTCCTCCCTGAGGGTTCCGACTACATTCTCGAGGGCCTGGTCAATGTCAACGCTATTTGTAGTTTCCATGGCAGCGAATCGGTTCTCCAGATTAGACTGAAACTTTTCAGATCCCACTATAGTTTGGAGCAGAGTTGGTCGGAGCCTGGATTTCATCAAACGGACACGCTCAAGCTTAAAATCGATATTCAGAGAGCCTCGCACGAGTCGATGATCACTTCCGGTATTAAACCTATTGATCACCGAGACGTCTCTGAATATGCGCTTCTTGTCCGTTATGATGAAATCAATCTCGTTTTTAGTCATGGTGTCGGGGCTCCGCCATGTCCACTTCCTTTGGGGCTGTTTCTTGAAAAATGAGTTCATCAAGAATAGCCTCTCCTTTTCGAGGAAGTTGACAAGCATTTGCCCCCTATGATTTCTGCTACCATAGCCGTGGGATCCTACTACCGATTCGCTGTAACGCTGTACTCCCACTTTGGCGTTGAAGTCTCCCATGACAACGTTGTAGTGGGCCTTGGTGGTGAAGTGTAAGGCCTTCGATATGTCACCGAACATATCTTCCACTTCATCGTCCGAGTGCGTCGAAGTCGGTGCGTAAACCTGCACAACCTTGAGGCTATACCTCTCGGTTAGCTTAATAATGAGGTACGCAACCCTGTTCGATACGCTCGACACTTCTACAACGTTGTCACAGAGAGACTTATTCACCAGGAATCCTACGCCACCCTGGGACAGCTGGTCTCCCTCTCGATAGTATAGAAGGTGGCCTGATTCAAGAGTTAGCGTGTCCTCCCCCTCTCTTCGGACTTCGCTTAACCCAAGAATATGCCACCTTATTTTCTCCAGTTCGACTTCGAGTTGTGCCAGGTGCTCGTCGAGCCGTAACGTGCGTCCGTTGTACGTCGCCAAGGTCAGTTTTTTCCGGCGGCCTTCCGTAACCCGGGGATTCTTCGCACCCCCTGCCCTGCCGTTACCGTGACCGCCGCCTTGATCAGGAATAGCAGGGCGGCCGGGAACTGGGGGCCGTGGTCCGTGCTGACTTGCCATTTTGGTCGGTTTTGCTCTAATTGCCACGCTGAGCGGGCGGGTTGGCAATCGCGGTATATTCGCACCTGCATCGCTGCTGCCCGACACCGGTGAGACCGATATGTACTTGGTCGCAGAAGTCTCTTAGTCGCCTTTTACGACACCCGCGAGAAGAGTTGGGGGGGTGCTATTCTTAAGCCGGCACTCCACGGCAATTCCACTTCCTCGCGTCTAATACATTATAATGTACGAAGTTCACGCTTTCTTGGGTCAACATTTAGTGTTATTACGTCGTAGCTGGTAACTTGTTTACAATTCATACCGACCTCTAAAAACATCTCTACCCATGAATTATTATTTATTAAGACGCATAGAAAATTAAATTCTTGTCACATAATTTTATGCCGGCTATACATACATATTAGTATAATAGCTGTATCTAAAAATTTATAAATTTCCCACCACAAACCGCTAACAAGTGTCATGCACGGGTCATCGTTTACGAAGCGGCGCACGCGCACCCTTTTGAGTTTTGATGCCGAAGACCGATTTGACGCGGTGTAGTAAAAGTACAGTTGAGTTGTGGCGTACTAAGGGACCTTTATCCAACAGTGGACACGTGAATTCCAGCTGATGGTGATGATGATTCTTTAAACGGGTAAACAAATAGTAGATTTTACAACAAAAGCATAAAACGAACCATTTTACCCGAGACGTTCATGTAGCCACCACGGCGAGGGTGGATAGAGACGTCGAGGGGAAAATGGGCTTAATGCTCGAGTTTTACACTCTTCCTTTCACATTGATTCCGAGGAAATGAAAAAGCAACAGTGGAAACAATTGTTCACTTTCTAGTACCTTTTATTTTTTATTAATTATTATATAATTCTTTTGTTTTAGTTTTATTGATTTTTATTTTATTTTTTTATATGAATTAAACATGATTGAAAAATATGTTCCTACAAACTTTTTGTTAGTGGCTGTTGACACCTGATTACCTTGGTCTTAGACGAAGATATTACTTTACGAGTATGCACTAGAGCATAAAAAGTCGTCTTATGTCGCCTAGATCCAGCATAAACATGAACTTTACGAGCATGAGAAGTGAAAAAGATTCTTTAAAGACTCGTAATTGATGTCAATCACGTAAACTTCTACCACGTTTGACCAAATGAATAAACACCTACCGACTACTGGTAGGTTATTAACGTACATTATACACGACGAGCCCCAAGCCCTCAAATTCTGAGAGGAGGTTAGTTTTAATAAGTAAGCGTTTATGAAAAGGGAAGGGTGGAGGGTTATTCTTAAAAAAAGAGAATCCGAAACACGTGTGCCGACAAAATGACGATGATTTTATCTTATCTCTAATTTGTAGTTCAGCCTGTCAATGAATATCTAAGTGAAGATCGCACCGTCTGTCCTTTATTTTACGCACAATAAAGATTTATATTAGTCTTTATTCTTTTAAAAATAAGTCCCAGTTTTGATTGATCCAGAAGGTGACACTAATATCGCGTCGCGTGTCAATACGTCATTCATCGTTAATTATGGATTCGTTGTTGAAGACGCAAGTAGATGCAATTATGTAAGTGAAGTACTAAGCTATAACGTACTTCTGAAGGTTAAAATCATCTTGATCTCCCAACACTTGCCTAAGTTAAGTTTTGTGAAGAGGAGCTGAGTTTTTCCAATAGTCTTGGTACTTACTAAAAAAAAACGACAGCACTCTCTATCTTCCTTGTCATTTATCCCAATAGTCCCAATAAGTATTAAATTATTTAAGTTTGTTAGTCTGTTTGTTCATTTGTTTGTTTGTTACTTCATCACGTCTAAACATCTGAACCGATTTAGATGAAATTCGGTATACAGATAGTTTAAGATCCGGAGAAGGACAAAGAATAGTTTTAATCCCGAAAATTGCATAGTTTCCGCGGAACAGCGATAAACGAATCCTGCGCGGACGAAGTCGCGGGTAACGGCAGGTACCTTTCGTTTTGTATAGAAATATTAACCGTCACTTGTCAATTTTGTCATCATCAAATGAAACACGACGATTTTTGATGATTTTTATTTGATGTTGCCAAGTGATTTGGTGTCTCGTTTTATTTTCTTTTACGAGTAGTATGAAGGCTCGAGAGCTTATCTGCCATTACCTTTGCAAATATTTGGGGTCCTAGTGAAAAAGGGGTTAATTCTCCACATAAAATAGAAAATAGCTGTGTAATTTCGGCAGACTTAACCCCTTTTTCACTAGGACCCTAGATATCATTTCGATAAAAAAAGTCTTAGTGTTATATTAATATGGTCGTTGTAAGAATTATGGACTAGACTAATTTTCTGCTCCACGACCTCGCGTGCAAGCCGCGTCAGTTCTCAAGAAAATCCCAATTTGGGTTTGCAACGGTACGGAATAGCAAAGTTATAACAATGTTCGTCGAAAAAAAAACATTGCTCTTAAATATTACGATGTGTCATATTAAAGTGTAATTTACCTTTGTTTTTAAAACAAATTGCTGCTAAGTTTTACCTATTGTTACAAAATAAAAAGACAGCATAAATATTGCAACAAATCTAAACAACTTACTCATATACACACTCCAGCGTCTTGAAGCCACGCCATATATGTGTGCTACATAATAGGTATACTTTTTGAGCTTTCTATTAATTGACAGAAATAATACAAGTGGACAGCAATTTTTACTCCGTTAATGCAGCAGTTATCAGCCCGTAAATCTATGAAGAGTTTAAAGAAATGTTTCCCTACTCATAGTACCTAATATTTCTAGTTTTTAACCCCCGACAAAAAAAGATTGTTGTTATAAGTTTAACCGCTGTATGTCTGTCTGTGTGTCTGTCCGTGACATCGCAGCTCCTAAACGGGTGAACCGATTTGAATGCGGTCTTTTTTTATTTTAAAGCAGGTTTTCTAGCAATGGTTCTTAGACATGTTTTATCAAAATCGGTTTAGCTGGTTTTGAGATCTTGATCTTTGAAGTGACAAAGTCGGGAGTTTTCCAACTTTTTGTTGGTTAGGTTATTATAGGATTCTGCATAACGTTGGCAAAAACGGAACCCTTAGGTATAAGATCACTTTGTTGTGTCTGATCCATCTGAAAATTTTAGCTTTTTATGCAGTCTGCCTCTTTTAGTAACCAAACCAAAATGACAACACACTACGAACATTTTGCTCAAGATACACTGCTCTTAAGCAAAATGTTCGTAAGAAACCCTCGGTGCGCAAGTCCGGGCGGTCATATTTCAATAATTTATTAATAAAAGAGATCTTGTTTGAATGAGAAGACGATTAGAAAGGGAAAGAGGTCTCAGCCCAGCATTGAGACACTGTACAGGCTAAAAAAAATAACTGTAAACTTTTGCGCTGAAGCAGTACTAAATTGGTACCATAAGTTTAATGTTACGGCTCTACGATACCTCCCAAAACAGTTTTTTCTTTATTTGTTTTTTATTCGACTTAAAGGCAAACGAGCAACTGACTAAAACAATATAATACTTAACACCAGTTTTTTAGTAAAGTTATTTCTAAACTACCTTTTGCCCGCGGCTCCGCCCGCGCGGTATTCGGTTATCGCGCGCTGTTCCCTCGGGATGCATTTTTCCGGGATAAAAAGTAGCCTATGTCACTCTCGGACCCATTAACTATCTCTATACCAAAAATCACGTCGATCCGTCGCTCCGTTATGGCGTGAAAGATGAACAAATAAACAAACACACAACACACACAAACATAGAAACACACAAACACACTTTCGCATTTATAATATTAGTACGGACGCTCGGCTCGAAATAACGGCAAAAAAACGTTGGCGATCACTGTGCATTAGACGCATCGTGGTCAGTGGCTGACGTTTTTTACCTGTTTCTAAATTGTATTTACCGTCAGTTTCATGCACGTCGACAGTTCATTGAACTTGACGTCGCCTAAATTAGCCTTTGTACATTACATAAATATTGTGCTTCTATTCAACTACATACGAAATTGTAATACAGTAGCTTTTTAAATATTTATCGTTTTAAAACTAATCGGCTAAGATTATTTATTATACTCGTAGGAAGTCGAAATTAGCTATTCTAGCCTCCTAAGCTATCTAAAAAACTAACCTAACTAATAAAAAGTTGGGAAAACCCCCGACTTTGTCACTTTAAAGTTCAATATCTCAAAAATGGATGAACCGATTTTAATGAAACATGTCTAAGAACCTAGAAAACCTGCTATCAAATAAAAAACCGCATTCAAATCGGTCCACTAGTTTAAGATTTACGGTGCCACAGACAGACTCACAGCGGTCAAACTTATAACACCCCTCTTTTTGCTTCGGGGGTTAAAAACACTGGAGTAATTGTTGCAAAATGTTTTAAGCTATACTGTTGTGCAGCTTACAACATTTTGCATCACATTGTATAAATAACTCAAAGGTGTTTTTTTTTCTTAGATAGGTAGGCGTTTTGTATTAAGAGGGCAGAATTTAAGATTGATGTCAAAGATCAATGTATTTGTAGCACGAGCCATAGGCAAGTGATAGCTATGTTAATAATTATACCGTTGAATACCTAATCACAACCTATAATAACGGTGCATCTGTCTATGCCGAAACAAGGCAGGTATACTGGTTCATATGCATATTTAAATTCTATACTTACCTATATTCAGTAAGTTCATAAAGCGATTTCTAGCAAAGCCGGTTCTGGAAATGCGACCATGCGACGACCATAAACTTAATCTCAAAAACATATGAAAGCTGTGCACAATCCGACATTTTAATTTAAAATTTTGATTGAAATTTTTATTTAATCGTGGTGCTTGCTTTTAATTTTAATATTAAATAAAAATAACTTTTCCGTTCTACCTAAAATAACCATAAGAGCAGTTTTTTAATCTGCTTTAACATTGTTTTTCTCAAGTAAATGAATAATAGTTTGAGAAGATTGTGATAACAGGTACCTACAATGTAATTTTTCAATTGTAAAAATTAAAGAAAAACTGTAATTTAATGAAACGAATCAACTATTAAAAAACATCGATTGACATACTTAATCATTATAACCCAATAACCTCAATATAAGTCAATTTACCTCTACATAGACATTTAATTCTAACGTTAGCACTGTCGTAGTGATTGGCATTTTTTTAAATGCGCTTATTTGCCCTTTAGCTCCCCATTATTCTATGCGGACGTAACAAAATATATTATATAAGCAGTACATGCAACATGCATATTAACTACTTGCACTATTCAATTAAAACGTTGTTAAAGGTGTTACTGTTTCTAGAATACCGCATTAAAAATAAATATTTAGGTTATAATATTACAGCTTGGTTTCTTTGCGTTTGAAATGTTCCTAAATAATTTACACACAATTCACGAAAGCATTTGAATAGTACATTATGATACAAGTGTGCTATGTTGGTCATTACACTCGAGTCGGTTTTTAAGCCTGAGCCGAAGGCGAAGGCTTAATGGAGACGAAAAGTGTAATGACCAATGCTCACGTGTTTCATACGACGTTTTTCAACACACTTGCGAGGAAAAGTAAATAAAAGTTCACATTTATTTAAATAAACTTAACAAACAGAAACCCATTTAAAAGATGGCGGCCGTAATTTTTTTTTTTCGCGCGCTCAGCGCTGCATGCGCGCGCAAGTCTGAGATAAGGGCACCGGCAAAGTAGCTAATCAGCCACATATTTATAAATTTTGAAATTGGGTATTTATAGTTAAAAATACACCGTCAAATTATAAATACCAACAAGCTAACAAGCAGTTTCATGAAATTCTTTAATTATTTATCACATTTTGAATTGAATTTTATATTTACGCAAATAACTACTTAGCTGTTTTCGAAACATTAATACTTCTTGCTAATATTTAAAAAGATATGTAATGAAAAGGCACTAGTGCGATAATGTAATGTAAAAGGCACGGCATGGGTAATATTCTGCATTATCAGTGTAAATACGCTGTAATAAGACCTACTTTACGAGCAGGTGTGTTGAAAAAGTATTTTACAGTCTTCTACGCAGTAACTCAATTTTTTAAATTACTTTGATTTTCAATTAAATCTCAAACTCGAAATATGGAACCTTTAATTAAATGAACAACCTAAATTAAAGAAAATAATAAAGTTATATTGCCAAGCATTAGTTGAAACAAGAAAACTATTTTTTTTACACGTAAAGGACATTTTGTCCTAAAAATCTGAATGTACGTTTTCAATTCTTCTATATTTAAGTATGTATTTACTCACATAAGTATTGTATTCGCTGTCTGGTACCCATAGTAAGTACACGCTTTACTCTGTTAAGAAGTAATTAATGGTCTATGAATTGGTGTAGATCAGGTGTAGATACACTTACATACTTAGTAACTAATTATTTGTTTTATTAATTAATTTTCTGTTAAAGAAACAACTTCCAAATCAGGTTTGTTTTATTTCTTCTACTTTTACACGATATATTCGATTAATGTTATATACATGAGGTTCAATAGAGGCGTCAAAATGACTATAACTGTAAACTACTTCAAGATCATACCTTAATAAGAACGTTTAAATTGAAATAAAGAATTTATTTAACTTCTATTTAATTTTGTAGCATTTAAATATACTTGTTATTGTGAAACAATTAACTATCATCACACGAATATACCTACTGAGTGATTGTTTATTGTACGCAAATTAGAGTGAGTTACGCCAAGCTATTATAGTTGAGTTACTATTAAAAAGAATTGTAATGAATTGTAGAAATGTAGTGAATAATGTTTTGCCAACGTATTTTGTCGGGTAAATTCGTGTATTTATTTAGCTTACTGAAGTTTACTGAAGCAATTAAAACACAGGGCCGTCGCAGCCGCCGAGGCGGCCGAAGTTTTTAAAAAGCGAAAATATAGTGGTCTCGACGCCGGATACAACTTCATTGCCTTCGGCGTTGAGACGCTCGGTCCGTGGGGCCCTGGCGCAAGGGATCTCTTCAGCCAACTGGCTAAGAGACTGGTCGATGCCACCGGAGACAAGTCGAGCATCATCATAGCATCGCCATACAGCGAGGAAATGCTGCCAGCATTCTTGGAACCATGCCACAGGGGCCTTTTTTAGAGTTATAATAGTTTTTAATTATGTTTTTATAGTTTAAATCCTTTCTAAATGTATTATTTGTTCCTCCATAAATCTGATTTAAACCATTGAGAAAGCAAGATAAATTTAATACGAACTTATCCGACAAAATACAATGGAAAAACATTATTCATTCATTCATTGTAGGTACAAATAATAATAGCATCTTTGGATCCAAAATAATTTATTGAATCAGGCGTTACTTTGCGGAGGTCCATATCAATGAACTAAAATAATTTCTTTGCTCACCCGCGACCTTAAGATAGCTAAGTCTATGCAAATTATGCGTGTTCATGCAGTTCCTCCACCTCCACACTGTACGAACACACACAAATTACACAAACCCATCTATCACCACCACCACAACTCACTGACGCGTTTCGAACTCAACCAGAGCTCATCCTCAGAGTGACACAACCGTACACCATGCTACCAGTTGTTAGACTAACAAACCACCACCACTGTTTTAATTTGTCAAGCAAAACAAAAAACTACCCGCAAAATATTAATAAATTTTAAATGTGATACAAAACTACCTTGATTTTTTAATGTTATTTATTTATTGTCAAGGCATGTTTTAATAACTACCGTTGCTAAAATTAGACCCAAGCCGTAGCACATAGATACATACATAGATTATTAACTGTACCTCTTTCTAGGGTAAATTTTGATTCAGAGTTAAATACTATTTATCACATAGCAACGTCAAATGGCTATACGAAATCGATGGTAGATGGTTTGGTTAGGAGGAAGCAAGCACGGATAGTGAATAGCATGCTTTACGCCGGGTTGCCTCCTCAGTCTTCTAACAAATATAGGTGTAGTATTTCATATGTTGGTCGTTTGTCTGATAGAATTTATGACATTTTAAAATCTAACAATGTTAATGTAGCCTTTAAAACTAACAACTCTTTGTACTCTAAACTTTGTAACCACAAAGAGAAGATGGATAAAGGAACTAAATCGGGTGTATACAAACTCACTTGTAATGACTGCAGTAAAGTATATGTAGGTCAGACCGGGCGCAGTTTTAATACTAGGTTTAAGGAGCATGTATCGGCATATAGGAACGGGCATCCTGATAGATCTAATTTTGCCAAGCATCTGTTGGAATTAAATCATTCAATATCGGATTCAGATTCGTATGAAGTGTTACATTACTGTGACAAGGGGTTTCGTCTTGATGTGTTAGAATGTATGGAGATAATTAGGTACAATAGTATGGGGTCTATTATTAATGAGCAAATAAATTTAGTGTCATCTCCCTTGCTACGGCTTGGGTCTAATTTTAGCAACGGTAGTTATTAAAACATGCCTTGACAATAAATAAATAACATTAAAAAATCAAGGTAGTTTTGTATCACATTTAAAATTTATTAATATTTTGCGGGTAGTTTTTTGTTTTGCTTGACAAATTAAAACAGTGGTGGTGGTTTGTTAGTCTAACAACTGGTAGCATGGTGTACGGTTGTGTCACTCTGAGGATGAGCTCTGGTTGAGTTCGAAACGCGTCAGTGAGTTGTGGTGGTGGTGATAGATGGGTTTGTGTAATTTGTGTGTGTTCGTACAGTGTGGAGGTGGAGGAACTGCATGAACACGCATAATTTGCATAGACTTAGCTATCTTAAGGTCGCGGGTGAGCAAAGAAATTATTTTAGTTCTTTGGATCCATGCCGCGGCGGAATACTTTTTCAAATTTCTTTTAGTTATAGTTTAGATATTAGTTTGTTTAAATTTTATTAATATTTTTAAATTAGTCTAATTTTAATTTATTATTTTGTTCTACACTTAATTTATATTTTAAATAACTTGAATTTGTGATAGATCTAATAAATAATTGACCTGAAAAAAAAAATATTAAAAATTGACACCAATTGACCTAGGTCCCAAACTAAGCAAAGCTTTAATTTAACTATTGGTAGGTACTAAATATGCAACCTAAGCAAAGCTTGAACGGATACTAACCATGCAAACTCTTTACTGCCCAAAAATTAATAAACAAACACAAATTACAAACGTTGAGATACATGTACAAAGCCGACTTATCCCTTTAAGGGATTTCTACCATAGGTTACGGATAAGTTATAGTAACTTGAGGTAACTCAATACGGTGACTCGGGAGACGTAAGCAGCCTACCGGATTCAGTTATTTCAGGCTACTACATGTACACTCCGTGAGCTCTTAAAAAAACCTTCGGATTTTAGAAGCATGCTTCGGGTATAGACGATGACACGCGATCGTGATATGCGGTTCTGTTCTGTTATCCACTTGCAAAACTTTTCAAAGTTACCGTAAAAAATTATGTAAAGAATAACCATCAGCACAAAATAAACCTTACTGTAATAATATTACGCTTCTTTATCTTTATCTAATTTTAATACAATACCTATGAATTTTTGTCATGATACAAGTAAAATAAAATCAGCATTTTTGAATTCTTCCATCGTCAATTTAAATTGAGAACACCCCGCCTCAACACACTACTTTTGTTTGGAAGTATATAGAGCTGTTGTTATACTGTATCTACTTCTCTTGCGTACGTTAAATGAATTTTTTTGGTCTGCTTTCGTTTTATATTTTTTTAATGTACTTTTAGAAATCCCCGTTGCTTCTATCACTCGGTCTTGTACCTTATTAAAATATTTACGACCACTTTTTTCTTAAAAATTTCTACTTATATAGGTACAAAATATTTACAAATACGTTGTAAACAATTTCCAGTGATTGGCTATTTACAGAAATACCCTGCTTAAGTTGACTCGCCATGGAAATCAATTTCCGAAAAATAACAAACTACCTAAATAAATATATGTAAGTGGTGGTTTTAACTGCTTTAGGTATATAAATCAATGAAAACAAAACGAGTACACTTTACGCGTGATGGATAGCTACTGATTCAAAAAGACAATTGTCATTTTTACTAACGAATGCTTCCGATTTCCCCCGAAACCCGAAGGGTTTTCTAAAAGCTCACGGATTGTACTATTATTAGTGAAGTCACCCAAATCACCCATATTGGCCGGGTGCGAAGTACTTGGTGGGGGGAATAAAATTTATCGCAGCGCTCATAGTGGCCAAAAGTAGAAATAATGTAGGCTCTGCCACCTGTCATACTCATATGAATCTGTCATTAACAAAGATTTTTGCTTATACTTAAATAAGTACCTAATTTTAGTAATAGATGTTTGTCTTATGGTGCGAGCTTGAATTATTGAACACTGTCCCTGTTTTGTTCTTGTTTCCTCTACATCCCGGATATGTCCAACAGATACCAACAATTTTCCTTTTGGAACGGTTTGTGGTTGAAATTTATATTTGAGTGAACTCAAAAAACCAGTCTTCAAAATTATAATCATTTTGATCTGAAAACGATATTTAAAAGTAAGCTACTTTTTACTTCTTTTTGTTTTTACAGTATAAAAGTAAAACTAAACATGAAGTAAAGCAAAACTAGTGAAATAAAACTAAACATAACCAAAATAAATCACACCGTTTTAATAAATTTTACTTACCTCATTCAACTTTAATGAAAGAGTATGTAATTGAGAAAATCTAAATCCGGCCCTGCGTGTTGCAGTTAAACATGCACGCAGAAACAGGTAACAAACAAGATACTTTTATTTATTGTACTACTTCGCTACTTGGAGTTTTCTCCCTACCCGTATTGGTTTAAAAAAGATACCTGCACGTAGTTTAGTTGTTTAAGTATTGTTTTTCTTCTTTTTCTTTAATTGTGTGCACCTCATGGTGCTCACTGGTATAAATTGTATATTAGTATAAGTTCTCATTAAGTGAAATGTAACAATTTCTTTTGAGAAATAAAGTTCTATAAACACAACTTTAATGAACTAAAATGAATTCACAGCCCTTTGCTCACCCAAACAACGGAATCACAGTATTTTTAGGGTTCCAGAGTTGTATTATAAATTAGTACGCGATGAAATTTCAAAACGTCGAGCCTCAGAGCCAGCAAAGATGCGGACGATAGGTGGCGCTATCGCAGGTCTTGGTGCAGTTGTATGCACCAAGCTTTGATGCAACTGCAGTGTGAACACAAGGACGCAGTATGCGACTCATTGCCACACGTTACTCTAATGTTGGTTGCATTTCTGTTTTGAAATAACGAGGCCAACGGTGCGAAACGCGGTGAAATAGGCCTAATATGGCAATAGGTAAACTACCCACGGCGATGTAATTATTACTTTTTTTTTTAAGTACTTACTAAAATTGTGCGTCAAAAGACTTCAATCAAGGGTTACTGGATAAATAAATATGTACTTGGGCGACCGAGCTTTGTTCAGGCTAAAACTCGTTAGGAAGCGTTTTCCCAGAGATTAACACTAAACTAGATCGATTTGTTATCCCCGAAAACCCCAACACACCAGATTTAATCAAAATCGTTGGAGCCGTTTCCATGATCCCCGAAATATAGAATATAAAAAAATTTCTTCGTTTAAAGGTATTCGATAATAATAATACTTAAATATCATGGGACACTTGACACAATTGACCTAGTACCAAACTATCCAAAGCTTGTAGTATGGATACCTACTAGGCAACGGATAAACATAGGTACTTAAATGGATAAATATACATACTTAAGTATATATTACCTAAACATCCAAGGCCAAAGGACAAACATCTATTCGAACAAAACAAATAGAGACGGCATCACATTTAACCGTCAATTAACACTAATCAATGGATGGTGAAACAGCCCCTAAACGTATTACCTAATTGTTAGAAGAGTTAAGAACGACAATATATTGTTCAATTGTGAAAAGGTTTAGTGACACTTTGAACATTAATTTGCTAAAAGTGACACTTGTATCTAATTGATTGGCGCTCCGATTGGTCAACTTCTGCCATCCTCGACCAAACACATAATTGTATTTGTGTTGCGTACATGATACTTAACCGCAGCTCATTAATAAGTGTCTATTTCTAAAATGGAACATGAACGCGCAATAGTCTTAAGGATGTTTTGCGAGGAATGTCAAGTCAAATCAAATTATCTTTATTCAATTTAGGCTCTAACAAGCACTTATGAATGTCAAAAAAATTACCACAGTCTAATGCAGCGCATCTCTAGTGGAAACACAGTCCTAATTTGAAGACACCTTTTACGGCCTCACTGAAAACTCTACATGTAAATGCGATACCTACCACAAGTTTGTCTCATTTATAGCCTTCTGAGTTCCAATGACAAACAAAAATAAATGTAACTTACCAACTTCATTTCATAGAGCGTTGTAGGTATGAATATTGACAAGTTTTACAAACGAGATTATTACTCCTCTTATGTAGAAGGCAAATAACAAATTGCATGTTACCTACTACCGGAACTAATTAGTCTGCATCATTGCTTATCCATATCAAAGTTATTTAATAAAACATGGAGGAAATGATTAGAATATAATACTTATATATGCAGTTTCCCTACTTCAATATATTCTTCTTCGCTGTCTTCCTTTTTCAATTAATTTAAATAAATTTGTTCAAATAATAAAAAAACAAAAAAATTTAAATAGAACATTTTTAATTAAATAAAAAAATGTAGATAAATAATAATAATTAAGTGTACAACTTAACCTCAAATTTTATAGGCACACCTATGGCGATTTTAGCATTTTTCAGAAACATTCAGAAAGCATCATTTGGTAACCTGGACCTGATGAAGAAGACCATAGGTGACCAATGGAACTCGTCGAAGCTAAGTAATGCTCGCTCGTCTATAAACGATCATGATTAACATACCTGGATTAGCGAGTAAGAAGAAGCTCTGATCTGATGCTGAAGCCAGAAGGCAGGCAACGGAACTCTCTTTGAAAATAAAGTAACGTAACTTAGTGTTTTTGGAATCAATGGAATCGTTGTGCAATGTACTTTGGCTACAATCACTAAAAAGTGAGAAATAAAAAAAAATGTTTAACAAAAAGAAAAGCCGACTCCAAAAAAATAAAAAAATAACAAAAAATGTTACCGACTACAAAACTTTTGAAAATATTTTTCTGGGTACCTACTAGCTCGCAGTCAGTGACTCAGCACGACCCAGCAGGAGTGATTGAAACCCATTCAATGTAGGTAAAATAGACGCCTAATGCTCCATTCCTGCTGGGTCGTGCTGAGGCACCGACTTCGAGATAGTAGGTACCTAGAAAAATATTTTCAAGAGTTTTGTAGTCGGTTCCATTTTTTGTTATTAGCAAGAAAAGTGATAAGGTTATATAACTTATATATGTGGATTATTTTGATGCCTCTTTTATGTGTCATGTCAAATGTCACTTGTCAAGTTTGTTTATTTTTAAATTTAGCAATTGACAAATAACATGAAGGCATTAGTTATTATTCTCCTCAATGGCGGCCTTTAAGGCTTGGGCCAATGTCAGTTAAATAAAGATAAATATATTCTTCTTCACGTTGTACGGTGATTGTAGTCTTTGCAACTTGATAGCTAAATTCCAGAAACCACGTGGAGACAACTTGCGCATTAAAAAATGTCAGACACGAGAGCAATATCGAATTTTGTGATCACTGTTCACTGTTAAGGTTAATCGCCGCATAAAACACTATCAAAATTATACTTCAACTAGCCAAAGAAACAGAAATAGCAAAATTAAACATTGTCTACATCCGCCATGTTCGATGCCACAAATCGAATTCAGTATATCCATCTGTCAAGATCCAAAGCAAAAATGAATAATACTCCAGTCTGCTACCATTAGAGTAGTTAAAAAAATTAAAATTTCAAGTAAGTATTTTGATTGAGTTGACTTACAGTCATTAAAAAAGGTGATTCCATCAATTGCCGGGGAATCAAAACTCCATAAAACTCCATAAAAAAACCGCATAAAACACTATCAAAATTATACTTCAACTAGCCAAAGAAGCAGAAATACCAATAGACATCGTCTACATCCGCCATGTTCGAATGCTACAAATCGAATCCTCAAGGCATTGGTTTAATTAATTGTTTGGTAAATTGTAAAACAAAAAACTTGACAAATGACATTGACGTGAAAAAATAAAAGGGGCATCATAAAAATCCACATATTATTATTTAACTTTTTAGGGTTTTGTGGCCAAAATGGCAAAAACGGAACCCTTATAGTTTCGCCATGTCTGTCTGTCCGTCCATCCGCGGCTTTGCTCAGAGACTATCAATGCTAGAAAGCTGTAAATTTGCAGGAATATATTAAATGTTATGCTGACAAAACAGTACAATAAAAAATTCAAATAATTTTTTTTTATAGTACCTCCCATAGACATAAAGTGTGTGTGACTTTTATTTCTCATCCAACCTGGTGGTGTGTGGTATCGTTGGTGTCTTGAAATCATTAGAGGGTTGCTAAAACGATTTTTCGATTCAATGATTTGTTTGCAAAATATTCAACTTTAAAGAACTTAAAACACTAAGACTTTAAATATTTTGCAGGTGATAGGATCTTGTGCAAGGTTCACCCGGATTGCTACTACCATCTTGCTCTTTAATCCTGCTGTGAAGCAGCAGTACTTGCACTGTTGTGTTTCGGCGCGGAGAGTAAGACAGCCGGTGAAATTACTGGCACTTGAGGTATTCCAACTGAGGCCACGAGGTTGACAACGCATCTACAATACCCCTGGTGTTGCTGATGTTTATGGGCGGTGATGATCTCTTACCACCAGGAGACCCACTTGCTCGTTTGCCTTCCAGTCGAATAAAAAAAAAATTTTTTTCATTAAAATCGAGGTTCCCCCCCCCCCCCTCTAAAATCTGAACCGGTGGGTGGAAAAATTCGAAAACATTCTGGATGGTAGTAAGTAAGTATATCAAACTTAGAAGGAGAAATATAACGGTTAAGTTTTCTTGAGAATTATTAGTGGTTTAAGAGTAAATAGCAGCCTAAGATATAAAATATACCTAAACTTGGAATATATTCTGTAGAATATACGAAATCCTTAGAAAAATATGACTTAATTTTTTCGTAATGGCTACGAAATCCTATCTCGGGCATGTCCGACACGCTCTTGGCCGGTTTGTTTTGGTAAATATGTGTGAACTAAGCACGGATTAGTTATATAGACTTATGAACTTAGAAAAAAAATCATTAATTAAGGACCTTTACGCTGTTTCACCGTTAATAATTAATTATCTTAACACTTGATTATCTTTTAAACAGTATGAATTAGGCCACTGGTATCAAGAAATTAACTACATTTTGACCTGTTCCTTGTCTCTTAAAAGTTAACGGATATCAAAAATAACACAGTGTGTAGATAAATATGCTTCTCTTGTATTGTTGAACAAATTTTTATGGTTAATATATACATTTACTAGCTTTTGCCCGCGGCTCCGCCCGCGTTGAATTCGGTTATCGCTCGCTATATTGGTTTGTAGTACATGCTATGTATCAGAGATGGCGCTGTATGTGAAAAAATATTTTCCCGCTTTTCTTTTTAAATTTTTCCTGAATTTTCTTTGCTATAAACCTCACGCAGCCCGAGACCTTTCCAACGAATGCAAAACCTTTGAAATCTTTTCTTGCGTTCTGGAGTTATAGCGTCAGGAAGGAAAACCCGACTTATTTTTATATAGTAGATTATTATTATTTATTATAATTATATATCACATAGCGTATCATCAATATAAACTCTTTGCAGGAACAGGGTAAAGTTTATGAAACGAGAAACTTTCAATGCTTGCAATTTTTTTTACATAAAACTAACCGTAATTGACCCCTATCTCATCTGACTGTTAAGTGCAAATGAGGCCAAAGGTGCATCTCACTGGTTCAGTAACAGCCTATTCACTCTAGCCTTGAAGAGCTCTAGATTGTATTTATCCGGAAATACAGACCAAGATAAGGTTAAAACAGGTCCATATACCTACATAAATCTTAATCTTTTCGATACCAACGACTCGTAGGTATATACGCACCGCAGGTTCCACGCTGACGACCTATATATAAGTAGGTACATCCATAATTTCAATGCGAAAGCAACTTTCGTTGGATTGGTAAGGTTAAATTTTAGGCATTACAAAGCCTGGCGAATGGGTGATGTCTTTTGTTTTTGACGTGGCGGCGAAAAGATTAAAAAGTTGTCGAATACGACGAGTTGTAATGTAACTTGCTCTTCTTGTCTTACATTATTTTGTGATTGGCGGGTGCGTCTCACGAGATATAACTACATATTATATAATTTCATATTAATAACGTTCACAAGATATAATGAACGTTTGCTATAACATCAAAATCAATATTTTTATTAGGAATAACAGTTAATTAAACTAATACTCATCTTGTATAAAGTTTTTTTATGTAACATTCAAATACTCTAAATTCAGTTTATATAACATGCATAACGTATATCGATCACAGTATATACTATCTTTTAGTATAATGATTATAAAATATAATAGCGTATGATATACAAAATAAATTTGTGCGAGCGAGCGAAGCGAGCGAGCAAGACGGTTCGGAGCAGAAGCGACTCGGATAGGTTAGGTTCAGAAGGCTAAGGCGGGAGCGAAGCGGAGCGTAGCTCCCGCCTTAGCCTTCGGTGTTAGGTTTTTTTTTATAGCAGCGAGGAAACCGCAAATTAAAATAATTTCAGGCGGTTATTTTATACGAGCATTATGCATTATGGTGTTAGATGTATTGTATTGTATACATTATAAATGTGAGTTATTATGAACGTTATACATAACGATGGTTATATACATTGATATTATACTTAAAAAACGTTATGCTTAACAAAAATAGATATTTTGATATTATATCAAACGTTCGTTATACACCTTGAACAGTATACAAAACAAGCTTATACAATATGAGCGTATATAATCTGAATATTATAGTATAAGTTCTTATATCTTTCATTACTTACCCGTGATTGGCTTCTTAATGAAATTTCGCTGACATTGTTATTTTTATTTTATTCTTTTACTAATTATTATATTTAATGTGGATTATCCCTTCAATTGAAATATTTAATTAATGTTACATGAATACGTATTTGACATCCTTAAGTATCTATGAGTAGTTGTTATTATTGTAGATTAACATTTTGTTACTTCTTATTACTTGTAATACTGTAATTAATTAGTGATAAATGGATAGATATGTAAAAAAGAAAACAAAATTCGTACGCCTGCTGGCAAAACATAGTGTTTCGCAACATGCTTTAATTTTAAGATCAATACTAATGTATCTATGTTAAACGAATAAAATATTCTGATTCTGATTCCGAAAAAAAAAGGATATTTTGCCTTCGTACGATGAGACAGTGATAGCATCCCGTGATATTCGATACACTCATTTAAAATTCAAGTTATTTCAAAATGTTACTAAAACAAAACTAGCTTAGTTATGCGAGTAGAATCGACCCTTGCATAAAAAGCTCAATGGCTATAGGCACCCTGTATATTCCATTATAGGGAACCTAGAGATGTACTAGCTTCTTTAATATCAAAATTAGAGATTAATTGCTTATTCCGTGAAATTTCGACAAATTGCGCAATTGACAAACGATTTTTTCTTGGCGGTAATTTTTTTTGTTTAAAATCAGTATCATATTGCCCTGATCTCATAGTAATATTGGATTAAAAACATAACCTGTGTATCTGTTATTTCAAGGATCCATCTTTAAAAAAATCCAAAAAGTAAATCATCTAAATCTGTAAGGCCCTTCAGGCGTGAAAAGGTATTAAGCACACGCACACACTTAGGTACAAACTTTCGCATTTATAATATTGGTATGATTACTCTCACCATGTTTATAATAATCATACAATGTGTCAGAAGCAATTATACAGCAACTCTCGGGAGACACTTTCGAATGTCGCATAAAGATGGGATGCGGCAATATTTAAATAAGTACTGAGCCGCACCCATGCTCACGACAGTAATTAATACTTACTAATACTATTTATTCCACTTAAATTCAAAAGTTTAGAAATTCAGAAATTAAAATCATTTAAATATAGCTTCCTGAGTCCTTATTTATTAAAACAGATGTAGTAGGTTAAGACCTATATGTGGGTCACCAGCTTGGTATTTAGGATA
Organism: Choristoneura rosaceana; assembly: GCA_037349165.1. NCBI lineage: Eukaryota > Metazoa > Arthropoda > Insecta > Lepidoptera > Tortricidae > Choristoneura > Choristoneura rosaceana. The sequence goes on from JAZBNJ010000019.1 coordinate 12,548,036, forward strand.
TTATTTAACAAATAGTGCTTTATAAAGTACACGAAGATTATCAAAGGCTACCTTTCATTCCGAAATACATTTATGGGGAGCGCCAAAGTTCGCATACTCTTCGCTAGTCACACCGTAATTTTTGTCGAATCATCATTTGTCATAAAAAAAATCCCTTTGAAACCTTACAGTTTTCGGAAATTATTAAAGGTCATCCTATAGAAAAGTATAGATTAGGTTAGGTTCGTTTTATAACAATTTTGAATAAATATTGGATTCAGAAAAAAAAGAGTTACCTATGACAAACAATCGTTCTGACAAATACTACATAGATTCGGACTTCCAATAAGTATGCGAACCGATATGGGTCCCTTTCATTCCGAAGTGAATTTATGTTGTGAAATTTCAACCGCTAATTCTTTAGTATGGGTGTTCTTCGTGGAACGTAAACAAAAACCTCGGTGTTCCCATGAATAATACCGAAGAAGGTAAAGGTCAATGAACTTAATATGTAAAAGTTATTTCAAACATTACCAAATTAATTATCTGAACAGTTTTGGTTACTTGCTTACTTAAGTTGTCTAAAAATATCACCTCGATACCAAACTATAATGTGAAAACGCTGTGATTTTCATATTTTTGAAGTAAAATTTAATCATTTAAGTAAAAGCGTTCAAATTTAGGACTATTTACTGATTTTTAGTCTTGAGAGTATGCAGTATGATTAGTTATAACAATATTAAACTTATCCTATTCTTAAAAGACAATAACACACACCTAGACTGATGTTTAGAAACATAACGAAATAAAAAAAATCAACTAACCTTTTTCTCTTAAAACAAAAGACTGTAACTTTTACACTCGCGCCGATTATACTTGATTATGAACAAAGACGTGTCCGGTCCCTTTGACTGCCGGAAGGGAACTAAGTTTTTCTTGTAGAGTCTGCGCGTGCGCCGGTAAACTTGCGGATGGATAGCTTTAAGAGCGGCCGTATATATGCGAATATGCAAAATATATTGGACCGGAAAGTAGACTTCGTATAAATAGTATAGAAACATAGACTGGCAAAGTAGGTCATTCAGGTCATTCAACTATTCAAGGGGAACCCACATTCTGATGCAGTTTTTGCCAGCATTTAAAAAAAATCGGCAATTTCCGAGCCGAACTTGCGTACCCAGGGTTCCGTACAAATTTATGTTTATGTCAAAGTTACATGAAATCTTTATTTGGCATCATAATATAGTAAACCGGGAGTCAGAAATCAGTATCAGTGGTTTTTTTTTTCGATATTTTTGAGGTCCAAAGTAGAGTTCAAAAATATTTTTCACTTCTTATGCTCGTAAAGTTCGTGTTTATGCTGGATCTAGGTGACATAAAATGACCTTTTATGCTCTAGTGCATAAAGTAAAATCTTCGTCTAAGACCAAGGGCCACAAACAAAAAGTTTCTACATATTTTTTTTAATAATTTTTATTTCATATTAAACTAAAAATCAATCAATATAAATAAATAATACTAAAAATATATATATAATAATCCGTGAAAAATAAAAGGTAGGTACAGTCAGCTGCAGAGAGAGAAAGGGTACCCCCTGTAATGGCGGTAGTATGGATACCGCCGTTACAGGGGGGTACCTTTTCTCTGCAGCTGACTGTACATAGAACGTGAACAATTATTTCCACTGTTGCTTTTCCATTTCCTCGCAATCTAAGTGAAAGGCAAAATGAAAAACTCTAGCCTTAAACCCATTTTCCCCTCGACGTGTCTATCTTATCTCGCCGTACCGGCTCGGGTGGCTATATGAACGCCTGGGTACTCGTTTATGACTCGTTTTATGCTCTTGTTGAACAATCTACTATTATTTTAAAACTAGAACAAGTTTTATGACAAATTTTTCAAGAAAATTAGTTGTCTAGAAAATTTTGACATATTTTATTTAGGAAGTCCAATGGGGAGGAATATATCCAACATAGGACGTTCTACGGCAGATACGGTGACGATTACTTTTTATACTTCTGGCGCCCTAATCAACACTCTATGTCAGTGCCCTTAGTGTAGTTTTCGCTTACAAAATACGTCTCGATCGCGTTCCAATCTCAATTTGTATGGAAACGTGAATATAGCAGCCTGCGAACGTTCCGCTAGATGCGCTGTTCGTGTTTCCATACAAATCGAGATTTTAACGCGAATGCGATCGAGACGTATTTTGTAACCGAAAACTTACACTAAGGGTAAGGGCGCAGTTCGCTTAACTACTCGGTACATTTTGAATGCACTCAAACTACTAAATATCCAGCCTTCTCCCGAGGTAGCTAGCTAAACCATAGATCTAGCAGATCAATTGAAATTTAAAATTTTACTGATTTCTCATGGGCACAAGTTAATTAAACTAAAATGTATTAGGTTACGCTACATTCAAATGATCTGCACGATTACGAGTGCTTGCGGCCGACCTTATGGCCATTGATACTGTGTCCCAATTACGAAGAGTAAATTGCTATCGCCATAGTAATTTTGTAAGTGCAACTGTACTAGTACCGTACGGTAAACATTTTTTTATGTGTATTTTAATATTCATGGGCTCAAAATTATAAATAACTTTGGCACTTATTACGTCAAATGGCCCACAAAGTGTAAATATATTTGACATGGGCACTAATATTGGTCAAGTTTTGGGGTAATAATACGAAGCGCTGGTTCTTAGACATGTTTCATCAAAATCGGTTTAGCCGTTTTTGAAACATTGAAGTTTGAAGTGACAAAGTCAGGGGTTTTCCCACTTTTTCTCGGTAAAGTTACGAATAAGTTATTCGTAGTAACGGTTACGAAACCATTTCTTGCGCGTGCCCGACACGATCTTGGCAGGGCGTTTATTCGAGCGTTTCAACCGTCTAATTTTTCTGGACACTTTTCTGTAAAAATGGCCGTATATTTTGATACAGTTTTTTAGTTATCTGGTAGAAATACAGGAACACTTACTAAGTAATCGTAAAAACGACACCAAAATCTAGAGCCAATTGGAAAAAATGGACCAGATAAATGAGGCGGTTGAAACGCTCAAATAAACACCCGGCTGGTTTTGTTGTTTTATTTTTCATTACGTACTTACTTATAAATTTTTTAGGTATTTTTCCACGAACAAAATTACCATTTAACTATAAATACCGGCCAAATGCGACCTGCCTGACTCACGTACCGACGGTTTCGTAGGTAGACTTACATTTTGAAAGTCTACTATGAATATCCAGTGTCAGCCGAGCCCCTCTCTTGAGCGCAATGTACGCAGTGTGGGGTTATTACGGATAGTTATGGAACTTATGGATATAGACGTTGACATAAAAAATAACTGGTTGTGCTATAAGAGCAGAGCTACTTTTATAACAAATTTTGAGTTTTGATTCCCCGGCAATTGATGGAATCACCTTTTTTAATGAGTTAATGACTGTAAGTCAACTCAATCAAAATACTTACTTTAAAGTTTTTTTTTTTAACTAGTACTCGAAGGGTAGCAGACTTGAGTATTATTCATTTTTGTTTTGGATCTTGACAGATGGATAATAATATACTGACAGATGATGAGACTCACAAACAAAATTTTTGCCAACTCAGGTATGGTCGACCAAAAAAGCGCTTTACAAATTTTAATGACAGTTCCTACTTCAGAAATAAAACAATAGGGCTGATTGTCATAATGACTTGTGAGTAAAAAAATAGGCTTTGACCTATAAGCGCTACAAACATGACATTAAACCTCAGGGTGGTAAACCAAAAAAACCATCGAAACACTAAAAAGAACTTCGAGTGAAGCTCGACCGGTACTAGTCTCTAAAAAAGACCTTGTAGGTTCGTTTTGTCCATAATTTAATTTTTCGTAATCGTTATTCGCCATAATTATGTGCTGGTAGAAAAACAACTTTGCTAATTCAGCTACACGGTTCGAAAAATAACCTGCGAGTTTCGTTACTTGCGTGACACTGCTGTTGTCAATTGATGACGAATCAGATAGAATTATATATTATAGATTATTATAGATTAAAAACTTCACGAACAATAATATTTATACAATGTTTATACTTACATACATACATACATACCTACATAAAATCACGCCTCTTTCCCAACAACGGGGTAGGCAGAGACTACATTCTTCCACTTGCTACGATTCTGGCATACAACTCTCGCTCCCTCTACATTCATCAATCTTTTCATGCATGATACTCTTATATCGGCATATTTAAAAGCACGTTATTCAATTTGAAGATGTATTTCCATCTCACTCTAACGTATACTGGGTACCTCAGTATGCAAAGATATTGGTCACACAACGTGTTGATTGACCATAGAGAAATACCAAAATAAAAAGAAAAACAAAATATACGAATTAATCATGTTTAATATTACATTCACATTTCCTCACTCCATCGACTCTATCTTTGTTACTCTCAGTTCTCTTGGCAGAATAGCTTTGGAAGTAGAACTTGAGAAACAAAAAGAAGAAGGAGCCAATGCTGATCACGCTGAAGTAGTGAAAGAACGAGGGAAGCGGGCAGGGCGTCAGTTTCTGTTGGTAGTGAAGGTGGGATATCACTAGTACGAATTGTACCTGAAAAAGTAATTTGTAATTTAGTGAATCTGCAACTAGGATTTAAAGAGAATCAACAGATGATGTGCCAAAGAAAAAACAACGTAATTCGTTTTGGCTATGCCAAGCACTGTGTGAGCAACACATACACATTCTACGAGTATAATACGATCACATATATCTCTAGCAACTTTGTATCGAAAATAGTGTTTTTATCGAAAAAGGACCAAAAGAAACAGTCATTTAAAATAATGTTTCCATACAATCCATAAAAGAAGCCTTAATTAATGTTATTTATTTTCATATGACTGTTTTTACAAACGTAGACACATCAAAAACCAACCTAAAATGATCCCAGACGGCATACATTTTGGTTACAATTAGGGCTCTACTAATACTAAATATACTGCAAATTTCTACGGAACCCTTGGAGTGAGACTTTTATAGGGCTCTCACCTGATGGTAAATGTAGATAAATGCGATTTCATGCAATTCTATTGGTGTATTTAAAAAATACCTACCGCTCCAGTCCATTAGACAAGCAGCTTATACTAAAGACTTACTAGTTTATACTAAAGACTTACCAGTTTATACTGAAGATAACCAGTTTATACTAAAGACTCACCAGTTGAACTTGCGGAATTGCAGACCATGCGGAACGAAGTTGCAGACCATGACTGTCCATAGGCGCGGAGCTAGATAACGAAGCGGAGCTTGAAACTAGGTTTGGAGTTGTAGACGCGTATAGCTATAAGTAGATACTTACCGAAACGAGGCCATAGAGCTAGCTCTATGCTCTAGCTTCTCTAGCGGAACTAGGAAGTAATGCGGAGCGGACTAGTGGACTGCTCGCGCTCATTTCTCCACCGCGCTTCCCCGTTCCTGTTCCTCGCTCCGCTTCCCGGTTTTGTAGAGTAACCAACTCCGTGTCTACTGAAGAGTAGCGAAGGTTTTATGCGATTCTATTGTCGTATTTTTATAAAAATAAATCTCACTCACCGCTCCGCTGCATCGCCCCTCTCCATTGGACAAGCAGTTTATACTAAAGACTCACCAGTTTATACTAAAGACTCACCAATTGAACCTTAGTCAAATGTTTCTTCCACCATACATATTTCTGGTATTCAGGGCCCATTGAGGCAATCCCGTAATAAGCATACATGAGCACGTGCACGAAACTGTTCAACAACCCAACTACGACGAAATGGTCTGTAGGATGGTACATCAGATGCAGCCAAGTCCAAGATACCATGGCGGTATGATGGTAAAGATGGAGAAAGGTAACTTGACTGTCTTTCTTTCGCAGTACAAAGAAAATTGTGTCCAGGAGATCCAAATGTTTGGCAATAAAGTAGGGATAAATTTCTGTGATTACCTGAAATGTACACGTAAAATTATATCTAAAATGTCCTTTATAAATTATTTATTAGTAATAGAACTGCAGTATTTACAAAATAAAAAACAGGTACACAACAATATTTACAATAACAACAATATCACAACATTTAACTATGGAAAAAACACAATACAATATTAAATACTAACCTAACACAATAAACACTAACCTAGTCAAATAATTCGCCCCTTGCCATTCCCGGCGCAAAGGCGCCCATAACGCTCGCGGCATTACCACGTTGGATAGCTATGGACAGCCTTTGCATCAGAAATGACTCGGAGCGAGGGTCCTCCCCTTTTTGCCTGAGTCGACGGCCCAAATCACACACAAAACGCTTTGCATCCGCTCCCCAGCAGCCCGTCGTTTCCACCGCCAAGGGAATGAATATATACCCCGAACCCAACGGGGCATACTTCTCCCGCTTCACTGCCGCCTGAGATTCGGCCGCCGCTCCCGCCGCGCGTATAGTGCGACCGAGATGGGAGGCGGCGAAGGTGCTGACACACGTAGCGTCCCACACCAAACACCGCCCCATCTCCCACGGCACCAACGTCAGGCCATCGGGCCGCTTGCCGTCCGTACGGCTAAGGCCCGGTGGCTCAAGCACGGATGGAACGCCAGCCGACCTGAGGGCTCTTTGGATGATATCGTTGAGAGCATGGTGACGCGGGTGCCTGCCAGCACATCGACGGCAACTCAACGCGTGATGACCGTTAGCTTCCACCATGGTACCGCAGATGCATACATGAGGTTGACATACATCGCAACCCAGGCGGAGAGCCACTGACACACGCAACGAGTCACTATCCAGCAGTGCCTAATTGAGGCGAAGGTAGCGCGTGCAGCCATGCCCCTGATTCTGACCGCGATACCGCCAAGAGTCTCGCGAGATCCGCACCCGTGGCGCCCCCAATGAGACGATCGAGAGTCGCTCTACACCCCACATCATCCCACCCACGCTGGACTGCAGGGTTCTCAGGCACGGTCGCCCCCGGATTGAGAGCCGACCACGCCACCACGGCGTCGGCCACATACGGTATGCTTGCTCTGTCGCCATTCAAAGATAGAATATTAGCGACCAAGCCTGCCACCCCATGTGCCGACGCCAAGAAGGCCGGCAAGCTCACATCCCGCAAACGCCGCACCCCAATGCCACCATATAACTTGCAATATCCACAACAATATGTTTTGCTCCATTTATTCCACAGGCGGTTAAATTTTTGTGTCCGAAATTAATTTGAGTTTTAATTTTGATATTACAAATATCTAAATATCAACAAAATTAAGAATTTATAAATATATACATACTCCTTGTAAGTCTTCCCCTTTTGGACATCTTGTAGTTATGATACCATATCTTACAATGTATCGCGCGTACTGTAACAACAAATTTCAAACTTGAGAGTTATACCTATCCAAATTATTATTTAAAAAAATCTTTAAATGAAAATTGCAAATCGTACCAGATACACAACATACACAGAAGACACGACTTGAAAGGCGTTATATTTAGTAAGAATACTCTTCAAATCGTAGGGCTGTCGATCCTTCATGTAGTTTGGCAGTATTTTCAAAACTAATAATAAGTATATAGCTAGTACTATTCCAAGGCCTATTGAAGTTTCTGATAGAGACCATCTTTGAATTATGTCTGTAAAAAAGGAAAAATTAACATGTTTTGTAAGCAATCCAAGCCATCTAAACGAAAAAACGCTGCCAGTTACATAGAGTCGGCTCGTTTTGTATAATGTATATATAAATGAAGTTTTATTCTCAGCTCTGTCAAAAATCTGATAAATCTCTTAAACATGACTGAGCAATTAAAAATAAGAATTATCCTATTACTGACGTTTTTAAACCTAAACAACAACAATACAACACCAATATTCCTTATTTCAATAAGTATTCAGCATTTTTTTATGTTATGGATGAGTAACAGTTTGATATTTTATCTGCATTTTTTTTTTACTGGCATATAATTTTTTTAACTGTTATTTGCAACGTTATTCAAATATAAACTCTTGGTTAAACAGCAATCGTAAACGGAGTTAAGTAGATAAATAGTTGTCTTCTAGTAAGTAAATTTAATAGAAATATTAAAATAAAAGAAGGGTGTAGAACAGAATCTATTCGGTAGTGAAATGAAGTAATGAATATGATAAATGTCCTAGTATTTGATATTCTGATGCCCAATAGGATAACACTCCACTGTTGTTGCTGTAGCTGTACCACTACCATGAGTTTACAGTGACCGTACTCGATAGCGACGGCGTAAATTATTCGTATGGAGAATTGTACAGCACCTCTACAAATAATTTACGCCTTCACTATCGAGTACGGTCACTGTAAACTAATGCTAGTGGTACTGATGATATAAATTCTAAATGGCAACAGGTGGGACAGTGACCATCACTCGGACATTTACCTTAAGAACATAAACGTGCGACTAACCAGTTTCTTTAGACGGAAAAACATTCTCCCTTATAGCTTCATATCCCGTGTCCATGTTTGAAAATAACTATAACTTTGGTTATTTCACAACTACCTATTGTTGTCGTTCTAATTAAAGCTCCATCGAAAGCAAGTGCTTGACGTAATCCTCGAGTGAAAATAGGTTTCGAAATGTTTAGAAATGGGTGATAGTTGGTGTTATATGCATTCGTGATTAGTAAAATGAATTGTTTACCGGTCGATCACCTCTGTATGTATGTAAATGTATTAATTAATATGTATGTAATTAATACATTAACGGAATAATAGGTCATCGAAGTAAAACGGTGTTTTTCTATTGTTATAATCAAATGACGTGTGTTTTATACCGACTACGACTACCTGAATACAAAAAAGTTTGTGTCTGAACATATTATGTAGCTTAAAAACGAACTTTTACATAATTTTGTAATTTTAACCAGGGATCTGGAAGTGTCATTAAAAATAAGTTGTTAAAACGTTTGCAACAGGTTTCAAACCATTTTGTTCAAAACCTTATCAGACGAGGAAATTTTCAAAAAATAGAGTAATTTAGTAATATACAGGGAGGATTTCGACGAGGGACTTTTGCGGAGATATTGCATTGTTTAAGTGATACACAGTCGATTTATAATGTTTAGAAACTTAAACAAAGTAAAAAAAAATATACAAAATTCACTAATTTTTAACTGTGGTGATAACCCTATAATTGCATCCGCACATAACGACACGATGGCTAGATTAAGGAATCGCCGTCGGGAAAACTCGGGATATTACGTTTATTTCCGAGAGTTGTTGTCATCGTACTGATGTAAAAATGACACTTAAAAGTCAAATAAATCAAATAAAATGCAAAGATACGATTATCAGTTACTTTATTACAATTTTTACATACGGTGTTCAAATGTTCCTCCGTTTTAAGGGTGAAGGCGGGCGGGCACGTTTAAGAACTTTTAGTACTGCGGTATGACTTATTTCGAAATGTCGACCAGCTGATCTCGAACTTTTTCTTGGATTCCGCTCAAAATACCGCAGTATTCTTTCTTCAAGTCACTTAAAGTTTCTTCAAGTTTCTCAAGACGAATAACGGGTCCTCCACGTTGATCGTTCTGAGCTGCTCTTGGTACAACGGGCTGATTGTTGGCGACACGATCAAAAGCACGTAAAATTGCCCTACGACCTGTCGAGTGTGGTGGTGGATATGTTTCCCTGTAACGTCGTAAAGCTTCAGCCGCATTATAATTGCAGCTCGCGTATAACATGAGCAAATTTAAATATCCACGTGCATCTAACAAAGGCATTTTCATGTGAAGCAAATGAAATGAACTTAAATGTCAATTTCATGTCAAACATCATATTTATGATATGTCTATGATCGATTTTCAATCATGCAAAGAGTTTAGATAGTTGTAAAAAAAATGCGTTGATTCTATCTCGGCTCGGCGAATGACAACCTATTACTACAACTTTAGTGCAATATCCGTCGAATAATGTTAAGTATTAAATTTTTTGACGATTACCGAAATAAAAAAAGGACAACCTATTGTATGAATTGCTGATCAACCAGGGAACAATTTCAATTCAATTCGAAAATAATTTGCTGAAGCACGTTAACGAACTAAAACCTTTTTATCATTTTAGGTAGGTAAACTGCAGAGACATTTTATTTATGATGAAAGAGGTTACTATCTTCTTTAATTGTTTATGACGGCTAAGTACATTCAAGTGAATGTCAGTGTCATGTCATATCATGTGAGTTATTTGTTGTGGTTAGAATTATTAACTAAGAAATTACATAAATACTCCAGAGACAATCACCTCTGCAAATCCTGCAGCGATTTTTTTAGCGTTGCTCGCAGACCTAAGAATGGACAAATGGCAAAATACTAATGTAATATCCTGACGTCTAAAGATTGTTTACAAGTAAGGACATTGACCCAGCCATCTGTTTAGGGTTGGCACAAAGTAGTTTTTGGTATGAATGTTTAAAAGGCTATAACTTGGAAACGGTAACATATATTTCCATAGTTTCTATGGGGGAAATATAGTGCTAAGGTTGAACTACCTGCCTGTTTCGTAAAAGTCCCTCGTCGAAATCCACCTTGTATAACACTTTACAAATAGTGCCCACAACATAGTTTTGAATTCGGTAACACCTAATAATACCAATCCATATTTTTTCTTATTTGATGGAATCTAAATTGATACTGGCTATGAACAATAGCATGTAATACTTAAAAAAAAAAAGATCTTCTGTCATACATAGGTAACTCTAGTCAATAAATTAATTAAATAATATTGTTATAAATACGGAACGTTCCTTAGACACTAACCAAACACATACTGCTTACTTTTAACAAAAAAAATTTGTTTGCCTTTGATTTTTCACATAACCCTCAGTGCGCGAGTCCGACTTTCATTTCACCGGATTCTTTATGATTCGCAGGTTTTTGATGGCAACATCTTCTCTCACGCTTGACTACGAGTAGGTAGTAGATCAGTAAGTTGCAAAAACTAATACCGATTTTCAAAGAATGATATCATCCGCTAATCGGGCATCGACTTGAGGACACTGATTTGAATTTACACACCTATCTAAAAGTGTCTAGGTCACTGTGCAACAGCAAGTTATAATATTTGGGGGTTAAATATCGTCTCGTAAAATACATTAACCTACATAATTAAAAAATGCTGATATGCAACCTTTCCGATTCGTAGGAGTAATTGTACAATTTGTTAATGTCAATGTGTGTTTGTTAATTGAATTTAATAACGATAATTAGATTCGTTAAGTTTAAAAAAAATAAGATTAGAATCTAAGTGGAACATTTTTGTAATTAAATGAAATAAACAGATTCAATTTTATTTCATTTATTACATAGCTACATACATTTAGGGTTTTTATGTACTTATTATATTTATACGTATTAGAGTTTGTAAATACTTAAAGCGGAATGTAGATTTTTCAGTGAATAGTGGTAAAAAATAGGAACAAGCGGGTCATCTGTGCACATCGACACCCGAAAAAAAAATTACTTAAATAATTAAGCACTCTGGGAGTCAATCACTCAATCAGTCCACATTCACCCACTGCTGATTGGTCTATTCGTATTCACGCCGCTTTGCCGAGTCCTGTGTCAATCTCATGCCACAGGTCCTAGTGAAAAAGGGGTTAAGTCTGCAGAAATTACACAGCAATTTTCTATTTTATGTGTATAGGGGTTTACCTAAGTCGAAATCAGCTGTTCAACTTCTGCAGAATTAACCCCTTTTTCACTAGAACCCCAGTTTACCAGCCGACTGTCAGATGTCACAACGGGCTGGTGGTCTGCCTCCGACTTCTCTGCCTTCGATCTAATCTTCACCACTGGTGAAGTGGTGAATCACCACTCCTCGTCTCCTGTAACCGCTTTAGGCCACCTGTTGACTGCAAGTGCCTACTGATTTCTAAACAAAAATGGAATATTTCTCATAGTAAAGTTTTTGCTATTCTTACTTTGTAGGCGCTTTTGCAGTATCATTACCGTCGTCCATTCGATCATTATGTTGTGAATATTGACAGCAAAGAGTCAACAGACAGCTAAACTTTTATGAGAATGTCTCTGTTTTTCAAAAACGCAAGATGACTTTTTGTACTAAGTATGTGATATTTTATTTTTCTAAGCCCGATATTCACACTGATTAAAAAAAATTCAACGTAGGTATGTAGGCAAAGTACTTGAAGATATATACGAGTTATAAGGTTTTCCGTAAAAAAACAGAACCGCTTTTTAAATTACTGTGTTGTCCGTCTCTCTGTCTGTCTATCTGCGAATATCTTTTATCTCGGGAAGCGTAGAGGTATCAAGCTGAAAATAATATCAAATACTCAGGTCAGCTACCCCTTGAATTAAGTTAAAACAATCATAAAAAAAAACATTGAAAATTAAGTTTTCGTACAAATTGCCGTAATTGAAAAACCTACAGTGTACTTCCAGTGTTGTTCTAGAAACTTGAAATTTGGTGTGAAAGTAGCTTTTATAGCACGACATACACGACCAATAAGATAAGTCTGAAAATCCTATTTTTTTGTCTTTCTGTCTATATCAGTCAATATCTAAGATGCTAGCTACTCCTACATTTTTCTCAGGAGAGGAGCTTGTGCTAACACCGGATAATTAAGTTATAGATGTCTACAAAATTAAACGAAACCCTCGGCGGTAGATTCGACTCGCACTTAGACAGATTTTTTTAAATATCTCTAAGAATAAGCGGACGTATAGTATTAGCCAAATTGCCCGTTACCTCGTCGGAATACCGTTCATCAAAAAAATGTAAAAAAAAGGCACCAGTCTTGCTTGAGATTGGCTCATCTATTCCTATAAAACAGTATCGTCACCGACTGATTGAGTAACAAACAATGCACGAACTATATCATTCGAGCTAGAGACTTAATTGACAAACTCACTCTTGTGGACTCACTCACTAAAAATATTTGTTGTCTGTGATTGTACGTTTTAAGTTTTAAGTATGATTCGCTAACCTGTATTTCTGTGGACATCTGTTATTGGCTTTCTTTTTAGTACCTAAGTCCTATTGTAATGTACTGTATTGCTGTTGATGCCCCAAATAAATAAAATAAAAATAAAATAAATTAATTCCTTGAGTATCGTAATATAGGTACCTACCCTTATGAAAAGATGTTTAATTCACAAACAACAAAATGAAAATCATAATTCGCAACAAGCTTCGTCAACGCTGGTACAGAACTACAATACAGAATAACAATATCAACAACAGGCCTCGTCAGTTAATTAAACTCATATTATTAACCATAATCATCAGTTGTAATTCAAATAACACTTTTGTATTTTATTAGCCACCTAATAATGGGAGCTGTCGATTTAAGTCGTTTGACGAGCCACAAAGTGCACAATTTAAAAAAGAACTAAAACAATAATGTGACTCAGCATCGTTCTGCAAAAGTTACAAAGAATCCGAACAGTCTTATGTGTTGAAAATAGAAGCTATTTCCCATCGCAAAAACGTTTTTGTCTTCAAATTTGATTCGGACGTAACTAACTACTTATATAACTTGACTGGCACCGTTAGAATAATTGTGGCGACGGGCACATGTCTGGTTTACTTCTCCTTGGTTTACATCAAACTTGGGCTTTATATATGAAGTTGCAAGGTTCACGTTTAAAGGGTCAGAGATGTAACGTTAAGTCGTTCTTAGTCGCAGTGCAAAACAAGAGGTTTCGTTTCAAAACTTCTAGGAAACTATAGGTTGTAGGGCAATGGTTGTGAGGACATTTGAGTTGTATACCTATGTCGGCGGCCGAACGTAAAATCCGCCAGATTACGAAATTCCTAGGCATTTCATAAACTGGTTAAGGGACATCCGCCATATCGTTCAAAACTCACCGTTTACGATTTGCCTAGTGACGTTTAGGCAGATCATGAAATTCCTAGGCATTCATGAAACGCCGCCATTTCATGATTTGGCCAGTTTAAGCAGATCATGAAATTCCTAACCACTCCTCACTTCGCTCGTCGTACCTAAATTTTTTATTTTTTTCGGCATATTAGGTACGATGTGCCCGATATAGAGCTAGGAATATCGACGAATGAGTTGCTCTAATCGATCTGCCGTATTGTTTCTCAGGCTCATGTATGTATGTATGTAAACTCTTTATTGCACATAAAAATAAATAGTATAATTTTTATCGAGAGACTAAAATAAGCCAATACGTACCCGAGGTGGCTATTTATCCGAGGATTTGTATTGGTTTTAGTCTCGTGGTGAAAACTCTATTTTTCACTTCGATTGCGAGAAAAAAATAGTAAGTAGTAGTAGTAGTGGTTTATAAAGATTAATTCAAAAAATAAAAATAAATCATTCTAAATTTCGGCGACAGAAAATTATCAATTATGTCTTTTGCTTTTGGCTCGACATCATAATTTTTGCTATCACTTGACGACATTGTGAGAATAATCAATTTTATTTTATTTTAATCGTTTACGATTTACGCTCTAAAACAATTTCAAAGGTTTCGCGGTAAGTATTTTTTTCCAACCAGACACAAACGGAAAAATAGAATGGCGCCACCTTCTATGCGGAATAAGCAAGAACTAAGACACATTTTCGTCATGAAAATGGTCCACACACAATCTTATTTTTTGCAAGTAACTGGCTGTTTGAGTTTATCTAAGTCACTCGAAGTAAATTAAAAAAATAATTACTTTTACTCCCTAGGGAGTAAAGTGCTCACTTTACTCCCGCCTCGTAAGGCCATACCTATTAACCCACTTTTAGAGCATGAGAAGTGAAAAATACACAAACACAGAGAGGAGAACAAAGGCGAGCTTATCCCTAAGAATGGATCTCTTCCAGCTAACCTAATTACAAAAAGACAATTTATTCATAGTCAAAATACCATAACAGGACTTATCACGCTATTTTACACAAGTAATATTCACCTCGACGTTTCGGCAACATTACAGTTACTACTCTCCTATGGTCTACTATGTTTGACTATGAGTGAGAATCACGAAAGTTTAAAACGTTAGACAATTTATTATACCTAATAGAGGATAAACAGAAAGTTAAAATTACGTGCCGTAAAGATAATAAAAAGGAAAAACAGAAATATTCAAAATACAAAGAAAATAAATACAAAATTATTTACATTAAAAACAACATTAATACACATTACAAAAGCGGACACAGAACAATAAACATTAAACATTAAACAGCCTCGCCTGAGGTGTCAGTGTCCAGCCATAATTTCTTTAACCTCTCCCTGAACGAGGCCACAGACGGAGATTCCCTTAGGAACAAGGGATCGTTCCACAGCTTGACGGAATGGATAGTGAAAGATTTAGCATAAGAGCGCGCACTGTTAGGCGGGAAGGCAAGAAGTGTAAGTTTGGAAGGCTCATCGTGTGTGCCTGGCAAAAATTTAGACATAATGGCACCATTTCATGATATGCCTAGGAATTTCGAGATCTGGCGGATTTTACTTTAGTAATATATAAGTACTGTACTGTTCCCAATAGGGGTAGACACTATATTTTTATTTATATACTTTTATCTAAGTATAATTACGGCCATCGTCTGTTTGTAGGAACCCTTAGTTGTATAATAATTTATAGTAGACCTAGGATCGAACCGAGTGAGAGGGCTATTTAGTAGAGTAACTACCTCTTTGAGAAAGCGTTGGTTATACATACAGGAAACTCAAAAGTTATTTCGTTTAGTATAAGAAATTATTATTGCTACTATCTATTTTTGATTATATTTCCGCTTAATTAATATAAAAAGAGGTGATTTATGCCGTATAGGCCGGGCCCCTCCCCGCCCGGGCCTGTGGAGCTCGTCACCGTACTGGTCACTCCCCCACGGGCTGCCTCGGCACCTCGTGAGGGGATTGAATTAATGTCGTATGTCAATCACGTGCGTACCTCGTCTTCAAATGAATGAGTGGAGAACAAAATCATAGTCACTCCCGAGGCAGGCTTCGTTAATCCCTAACCTTTTCCTGAGTGACTATCCTATACACCTACGGTCTCCTCTTCCCCCCCCCCAACCTCTAACAGACTAGCGTCAGGAAGAACAACTCGGAATCATGTTTGTGTTATTACGACGCGTTCCACAATTTGCGTCCACAACCCAACAGAGAAAGTCTCCTTCCCCCCACATGCCCCACAAGGACTCCCAACGCCACTATTAGTCGTTAGACCTTGTTTAACCGCAACCCCACTTTAGCCCTATTGCCAAGTGAGTAGTAAACAACCCCATCGGACAGAGTCCGTATTGCCGGGTGGTTAGTCCGACAAAGAGGATGCAACGTTCAGCGGCCAGAGGTGGAATTGACCCCTGGTGACCACATGTATCTGAAGACCCTCGGTCCCCAAACACAATTTTGAATAATCTACAGACTCCATTGTGAAACGTCGATCATAATGGTTTGTGGAGTCTGTAAGGGTACTTTGTACAGTATCCATGCGCGCAATACCGACCATTAATACCCAGCCAGCTAGATTAGTACTCGTATCTGTGGCACACTAGTTCCATTCGCTCCACCAGCTGGATACAATAGTAAGTATAGAATTGTATAGCTATCCTTCCCGAGCTATCTGGGTTTCTATTAAAATCATTAGAATGGTGATAAAATTAAGTAATCAGGTTTAGTATAGATATTTGTAGAGACCGTGATACACCCCAGTTCTAGGTCCAAATAGCTTATTTGTAAAGTTAGGCCAAATACTCAGGGCAATTTGGAAGAAACATTGAGGAAATATAAACAATTACACAATAAGCTGAAGTCAATTATTAATATCTCGTTTCCATTAACTTTGGAGTTTCTAGCATGTTATAATATATAAGCAGTTTTGATATTCAATTTTAATTTTACTAATGTATTACTCACTGTCTTATATTTGTGCCACAAATATATTAGTTCTTCGCTATAGTATCCACACACCGATGGTAACTTCAGTACCGTCAATAGTAATATAGTTTAAATCAATTGAAGATAATGTTCGTTAAAAATATTCAACAATTCAATGTCTTCGTAACACTCCGTAACGTCAGCAGAACAGAACAGTAATGACCCGTATTTGAATCAATTCGATCATTTGAATTTGACTTTTAAATTTCAAATATTTAAATTTAGGTCTTTTGAATTTAGACTGGTGTTATTTATTCTTTATATTTTGAATGTTTAAAATTTAGAACACGGATAAATTATTTATAAAATTATTGTATACGTTCGTATAGAACCAAAGACCGATTTGAAATGAGATCTCAGGAGTGTCGCGGTTCCATCTCGGTTTGAATTTATTAGACATTCTATCAAAATGTCATAGACATTATGTCTAAATGCTGGTCTTTCAAATTTATAACATTGTGACAACAAATGTCAGATTACGTGGAAATCATAATATAATTATGACCAACTGTACTTTACTTCTATCTACAAATTGTATAATTAGCTCAAATCAGAATACAATAACAGTGGTAGGATCCCGACATACTCCTCACTGTTCCGACGCTGTTATGTCGTAACATCATTAACTACTGGGATAAGGGAAGGACTTAGCTAGGGACATCCAGGAACCGCCATCAGCACTCGGACCGCACGCCAATACTCCAATCACGTCCCGTTGCACATCACACCACACAGCCAGCCAGGATATCTCCATCACGTTGGACGTCGACGCCAGCATGAAATTAAATATTATTGTAGGAACCGCACAATTCAAAGCTTTATGTATTTTGGGGCGTATTAACCGCGGGGCAAGCTCGAGCAATTAATTATAAGCAATGTTTACTATTCTATCAAATCCCGAATAATTTGTCTTTCGTTTTCATAATTTCTATATTTCAATAAAATCACATTTATTTAATTCAATTCAACTTCAACTTACACGCCATCAATCCAGACTTGCGTATCTTCATAGTCTTCAACCAGTTCCTCCTCCTCTCGTCATGATGACAGCAACTGTCACTATCCTCCCCGTAGCCACTCAGTCCGCTGAAACTCATAATATTAAAGGGCAAAAGCAATTGTAAATAACTCACGTCACCAGCACACACAGCCTTGCACTATTGGACACCTATTTACACTTCTATCACGACGATAAGACCTAGTAATCCATTCCTTATAACTCCGGGTGTTATGTTTTGTTCGGAGTTTGAAATCCTATCCGTAGCGACCTTGCTATGCCAATATACAACGACTGTCAAACTAGATTTTATTTAATTTTCACTGAAACCGTTTGTAACCTCCGTACTCCATTTTTAATTATTGGTTTTAAGTTAATATATGGATTTCTAGGCCTTTTCATTGCGTTATCAAAGAATTCACATTTTATTTTTATTTATTTTTGGTGAGCACATCTTTCTTTCCATGACACTTGACAACCCCCTCCCTTTCTTCTTTTTCTTTTGACATTCTTGCTATCCACTTTCAAACAAAAATTTTTCCCAAAGAGGTTACTCATGATTAAAATAAATTCACAAAGTTTAATACACGAAGTGTGGGGTCAGTACAATCCCCCCCCTTAAATCTCTATTTCATTCTTTTAAATCGAGATTTAATTCTATACTTATCATATAATATTCATAAAGTTAATTTATTTTAAGCGCAATCACATTTCCACACCCTGTATATTTCGTCCATACCTCAGTTACACACACCCTGTATACTTAGCTCATCATCTATTCTGTCCCAACTCATAACACGTTAATTTCCCTGTCCCTAATGATCATTCATTCAACTGTCAGTAGCTATTCAATTACCTCACCCCCATCTACCTCCCCCCCCCAAACTATACTTCCCTATAACTAACTTCTAATTACAATCAAACACCGAAATATTTTCAGTAACGTTTAATAATTCTACAAATCAATACATCCAATTTTATCCGCATTCTAAACCACCTTAATAATAATCTAAAATTATTACAATATTTTACAACTCAATATTGTTCTTGAAATTATTTATCCCTTTCACAACTATAAGCAAGTTCCCTATTCACATGTCAACACAAAACTGACAACAAGTCACTATAACCCTCTAATGTAAGACTTCCCACTAGACATAATATCGTGCCAAGTGTACAGCATTAAACAACCCCTTTTCTACTAGTGTTTCTGGGTGCACGAGTACATATACATTCTCATAGTACCTATCTGCAACTATATAGGGTCCATCGTATATCAATTCAAATTTCTTAATCCTTCCACTCAACGAGTCAGATTTATTTAGTCTACGGACCTTAACCAAGTCCCCTATTTGGTATTGAATCAAGTTGTGATTCTTGTTGAATCTATCCTGACGTTTCTTACTAGCACTACGTAAATTTACCCTAACTTGTTCACGTATTTCATTAACGCTCTTATTTTTCGTAAAATTTATTAAAGATCGGTCTATTGAAAGTTGCGTCGAATTCCCACTAAGGACCTCATTAGGGGTGAAACCCGTACTCAAGTGGAGAGTATTATTGTACAACTCCTCAATCTTTTTCAACCAACATCCCCAGCTCCTATGTTGTTCATGACAATAAATTCTGAAAAACTTCCCTAACTGTTTATTCACCACTTCTGCAGTATTAGGTCTTGGGTTTCTAATAGAAGTATAGATTGTCTTAACACCAATATCGCGCAATCCTAATCTCCATACATCCCCTATAAATTGCCTCCCTCGATCTGTCATAACCTTCTTTGGTTTTATTGTTAATGCAAAATCTCGCATCCTAGACACCACTGCCCTTGCTGTTGCCGCCTTCAACCCATATAGTTTTATATATTTAGTGAAAGAATATTGTATGACAAATATATGCGAAATTCCTCCTCTCGATATCCGCAACGGCCCATAGAGGTCCGCCATCACTAAGTCACCTGGATTCTCGGATATAATTGACTTACAAGTACCTACATACTTAATATTGTCTATCTTTGACAATTGACAAAGATGACAACTCCTAACAAAATCTCTAATTGTTTCCCTCATCTTTAGCCAGTAGAATCTATCCTGTAAATATTTTATCATTTTATAAACTCCTAAGTGCCCCAATTCTAAGTGAACCTGCCTACATACTTCCGCCTGTAAAATTTCTGGTAAATACAATACTCTGTTTGGAGTATCCAGCCTATTGAAATAAAGGATTCCATTCTCTGTGATACAACGGCTTGCTATCCGCGCTAACCGATCATTTACTCCCTCTAGTCCTGGATTCGACAACCTATTTTTTTTTTTTTTTTTTTTTTTTTTTTTTTCAAAAAAAAATTTTTTTCTTTTTTTTTTTCTCAACAGCCCACTACTTGAGACTCAGGATCCTGGTCACGGCACCAATTTGTACTGTTCCCAATAGGGGTAGACACTATATTTTTATTTATATACTTTTATCTAAGTATAATTACGGCCATCGTCTGTTTGTAGGAACCCTTAGTTGTATAATAATTTATAGTAGACCTAGGATCGAACCGAGTGAGAGGGCTATTTAGTAGAGTAACTACCTCTTTGAGAAAGCGTTGGTTATACATACAGGAAACTCAAAAGTTATTTCGTTTAGTATAAGAAATTATTATTGCTACTATCTATTTTTGATTATATTTCCGCTTAATTAATATAAAAAGAGGTGATTTATGCCGTATAGGCCGGGCCCCTCCCCGCCCGGGCCTGTGGAGCTCGTCACCGTACTGGTCACTCCCCCACGGGCTGCCTCGGCACCTCGTGAGGGGATTGAATTAATGTCGTATGTCAATCACGTGCGTACCTCGTCTTCAAATGAATGAGTGGAGAACAAAATCATAGTCACTCCCGAGGCAGGCTTCGTTAATCCCTAACCTTTTCCTGAGTGACTATCCTATACACCTACGGTCTCCTCTTCCCCCCCCCCAACCTCTAACAGACTAGCGTCAGGAAGAACAACTCGGAATCATGTTTGTGTTATTACGACGCGTTCCACAATTTGCGTCCACAACCCAACAGAGAAAGTCTCCTTCCCCCCACATGCCCCACAAGGACTCCCAACGCCACTATTAGTCGTTAGACCTTGTTTAACCGCAACCCCACTTTAGCCCTATTGCCAAGTGAGTAGTAAACAACCCCATCGGACAGAGTCCGTATTGCCGGGTGGTTAGTCCGACAAAGAGGATGCAACGTTCAGCGGCCAGAGGTGGAATTGACCCCTGGTGACCACATGTATCTGAAGACCCTCGGTCCCCAAACACAATTTTGAATAATCTACAGACTCCATTGTGAAACGTCGATCATAATGGTTTGTGGAGTCTGTAAGGGTACTTTGTACAGTATCCATGCGCGCAATACCGACCATTAATACCCAGCCAGCTAGATTAGTACTCGTATCTGTGGCACACTAGTTCCATTCGCTCCACCAGCTGGATACAATAGTAAGTATAGAATTGTATAGCTATCCTTCCCGAGCTATCTGGGTTTCTATTAAAATCATTAGAATGGTGATAAAATTAAGTAATCAGGTTTAGTATAGATATTTGTAGAGACCGTGATACACCCCAGTTCTAGGTCCAAATAGCTTATTTGTAAAGTTAGGCCAAATACTCAGGGCAATTTGGAAGAAACATTGAGGAAATATAAACAATTACACAATAAGCTGAAGTCAATTATTAATATCTCGTTTCCATTAACTTTGGAGTTTCTAGCATGTTATAATATATAAGCAGTTTTGATATTCAATTTTAATTTTACTAATGTATTACTCACTGTCTTATATTTGTGCCACAAATATATTAGTTCTTCGCTATAGTATCCACACACCGATGGTAACTTCAGTACCGTCAATAGTAATATAGTTTAAATCAATTGAAGATAATGTTCGTTAAAAATATTCAACAATTCAATGTCTTCGTAACACTCCGTAACGTCAGCAGAACAGAACAGTAATGACCCGTATTTGAATCAATTCGATCATTTGAATTTGACTTTTAAATTTCAAATATTTAAATTTAGGTCTTTTGAATTTAGACTGGTGTTATTTATTCTTTATATTTTGAATGTTTAAAATTTAGAACACGGATAAATTATTTATAAAATTATTGTATACGTTCGTATAGAACCAAAGACCGATTTGAAATGAGATCTCAGGAGTGTCGCGGTTCCATCTCGGTTTGAATTTATTAGACATTCTATCAAAATGTCATAGACATTATGTCTAAATGCTGGTCTTTCAAATTTATAACATTGTGACAACAAATGTCAGATTACGTGGAAATCATAATATAATTATGACCAACTGTACTTTACTTCTATCTACAAATTGTATAATTAGCTCAAATCAGAATACAATAACAGTGGTAGGATCCCGACATACTCCTCACTGTTCCGACGCTGTTATGTCGTAACATCATTAACTACTGGGATAAGGGAAGGACTTAGCTAGGGACATCCAGGAACCGCCATCAGCACTCGGACCGCACGCCAATACTCCAATCACGTCCCGTTGCACATCACACCACACAGCCAGCCAGGATATCTCCATCACGTTGGACGTCGACGCCAGCATGAAATTAAATATTATTGTAGGAACCGCACAATTCAAAGCTTTATGTATTTTGGGGCGTATTAAC
The DNA here is from genome assembly GCA_037349165.1 of Choristoneura rosaceana. NCBI lineage: Eukaryota > Metazoa > Arthropoda > Insecta > Lepidoptera > Tortricidae > Choristoneura > Choristoneura rosaceana. Next base: position 12,570,563 of record JAZBNJ010000019.1, read on the forward strand.
CGCGGGGCAAGCTCGAGCAATTAATTATAAGCAATGTTTACTATTCTATCAAATCCCGAATAATTTGTCTTTCGTTTTCATAATTTCTATATTTCAATAAAATCACATTTATTTAATTCAATTCAACTTCAACTTACACGCCATCAATCCAGACTTGCGTATCTTCATAGTCTTCAACCAGTTCCTCCTCCTCTCGTCATGATGACAGCAACTGTCACTATCCTCCCCGTAGCCACTCAGTCCGCTGAAACTCATAATATTAAAGGGCAAAAGCAATTGTAAATAACTCACGTCACCAGCACACACAGCCTTGCACTATTGGACACCTATTTACACTTCTATCACGACGATAAGACCTAGTAATCCATTCCTTATAACTCCGGGTGTTATGTTTTGTTCGGAGTTTGAAATCCTATCCGTAGCGACCTTGCTATGCCAATATACAACGACTGTCAAACTAGATTTTATTTAATTTTCACTGAAACCGTTTGTAACCTCCGTACTCCATTTTTAATTATTGGTTTTAAGTTAATATATGGATTTCTAGGCCTTTTCATTGCGTTATCAAAGAATTCACATTTTATTTTTATTTATTTTTGGTGAGCACATCTTTCTTTCCATGACACTTGACAACCCCCTCCCTTTCTTCTTTTTCTTTTGACATTCTTGCTATCCACTTTCAAACAAAAATTTTTCCCAAAGAGGTTACTCATGATTAAAATAAATTCACAAAGTTTAATACACGAAGTGTGGGGTCAGTACAGTACCTATATGTATTGTTCGCCAATTTGAAGCGAGCTAAAAGTTCAGGAACGTTAGGTACTGAAAATTAAGATCGGGAGAAGATATAGACTGCTACAAGATAAAGAATGAAGAAAGAATAAGAATGAATTAAGTAATTACGACTGTCACTATGCAGAATCCAGAACGCGTGCGTTCATTGAAGATGCCCAGATACCTATTTGTTAGAAGAAAGAAAAGAAAAAATCGTACGAAATAGCGATCGGCAAAAGGCGCGAAAAGCTCTACGTCCAATGTTGATTCAATCTCGCAGAGTATATAATTGAAAGTCTGTTCTTAAATTATCGTAATTATTTTGTTTTATTAACCATGATATTTACAACCAGTTATTTATTTCACAGTCAATACAATTTCGACGCCTTGTTCACTGGCCATTAAAATCTGCGCTCGAAACAATTTGTTGATGAAATTACATCCAAGTTGTAAATATGATAATTACACTTTTATGTCGCACTGAAAAGAACGGGGATGATAAATTCGTAATTACAAGAATTGAAGAAGAACAACTTTAAGGCGACATCTTAAAACAGCTGAGTCATTGCGTCAGTTGCTCAATTGACCCTCTACAACTACGATTGAAACATCAAAATACGTACACACATTGTGTCTCAGCAGTTGATTTTACTTGTTCGTTTCGTCAACTCACTGACATATTTCAAGGCATTTTGTCAAATCACTAAACAAATGTGGTGAAAAGAAAGAAAAAAAGTTGCCTTCTTTGGCTGATTTGGTCTTTTCGCTAAACATATTGAGGGATTTGAAGAATCATCGTTTTAATATTCTGCCTGATTTAGAGTTTGTTCAAATCTCTGTTTTGCCCATTTCCTTGTGACAAATGTACGGAAAAGAGTAACGTGTTGACTGACTGACAGACAACGCACATCCTATAACCCTAGAGCTAGAGCTTGGAGCTAGAGACTTGATATTAGGCACGTATTCCTTCACTGTCAAATTGGTGCAGCTATATCCTACCTCCGTGAAATGAGTTTTTCGATATTCCCACGGGATAAGCAATAAAAGGAATTTATATTTTCGTTATGGAGTAGCGTTGGCCCGACACGTACTTTACCGTTTATTTTAGTAAAGTTGTGTCCTGGGATTAATGAGTAATTTTACTATCTATCCGAATGAAGTTATGGACTCAAGGCTAGTAATAAATTATTAATATATATATATGCACAGTTTCCTCGAAAGAGTACAAATTGCATCTAATACATTTATTAAATGAAGGGAACTCGCTGCATCCGAAGTAATTTTTAAGTTAAAATACAAATTGAATAAAGCAAAAATCAATGAAACAATCAGCCGCAATGACTTGAATGTCAACGTTTTATCGTCAATAAACAATGCCAACCTCTTCACACTGTGACACGTGAAGACTCTGGCGCATCATAAATTAAAGTACCTATCCGCGTACATTTCAGTTGACAGTTTTAACGATAATGTTTTTTGAGATAAGTCGATGACCTTTTGTTAATTTTACAAGCCGAAATTCTTATCGCAATACCATTTAGGGCATCATCTGTTTTTATGCAACTGTCAAAATAAGAGTGTACTTTGCAAATAATTATCAAACTCACCTAACTGATAATTAAAGACAACATTGTAAGCACTAGTGGTGTCATCACAAGAATCCTAATTAAGTATTAGCCATGTCGATAATGACAGTTAACTATGAACTGACATGTCTTAAACACATGTTTAAAGATTATCTAACTTTTATTGGCGACACGGTATGAATATTAATATTTTTATCAATTGGGAATGCAAAAAAATGTTCGTATTACAGTGTATACTATAATACACTATGCTCTATGTCTTTGCTTGGGCACGTATTTGAATATCGAAATTTAAAATATCTAAGGTTAAAACGTCGACGGTCAAAATATCGAAAATCAGAATGTCGAACGATCATAAGGTCGAAATTCAAAATGTCGAAAGTATAAATTATCGAACGGTACAATTATCGAATGCTAAAATTTCGAAAATCCTAATATCGATGGATAAAATATCGAAAATTGAAATTTCGAACGATTCTAAGGTCGAAATTCAAATTATCGAATGTCTATAATACCGAAGGGTACAATAATCGATTACTGATACGAAAAACGCTCGCTCGGCTCGCGCTTGTTTTGGCCACAGTTGAACCTAACACGCTCCTCCTCGCTACGCTCGTCGTCGCACCTAAACTTTACGGTTGAATTAGTCAGACTTCAGTTTTAAATTGTAGCTAAGCAATCTAATGGAAAAATTAGGTGCGACGACGAGCGCAGCGAGGAGGAGCGGTTAGGTTCAACCGTGACCAAAACAAGCACGAGCCGAGCGAGCGAAGCGAGCGTGCCGCGGTAGCGGCCGGCGAGTGCCAGAATCGAGTTCTATGCATTTTTCTTGATATAAAGATACTTCGCTATAAATTTTCGACATTTTAACATTTGGTTTTTTGACGGTTGATATTTTGTGTTTCGATATTAACATATATCGATCATTCGGTTGTAGATATTTTGAACTTTCGATATTTTAGCCGTTCGATATTTCGGTTTTAGGAATTCCAGACGTCGATATAATCATAGTAGATATTTAGATCATTCGATATTTTGATTTTCGATATTTTGACCGTCGACTTTTTAGCTTTAGATATTTTAAATTTCGATATTCAAATACGTGCCCCTTTGCTTTACTGTGCTATGCTATGTTATACTGTGCTATGTTATGCTATATCTTTACTATTTATAACATTCCATACTAATATTTTTAAACTGTTCTACGCCAGTCAAGTTAATGTATTCAGTGGCCAAATCTTTAAGTTTTTTCCATATCAAATGCCTCAGACGGGTTTGTTTTTAAACTTACAATACATGCAATTACAAAGTCTTTTTACCTACATATTATATCAGTTTATGAGTACGTGCCTAGGAACGCTGAATGTATATTTTGCCATAAATAATTTACCCTAAGTTTGCAATGTTATTAAGTCACAAATTCACTGTCACTCGAGTTGCTAATTGAAAAATATATTAAAATATGTGCCAGCTGAGGGTCTATCCATTAGGAACACACAAATAAACACATCCGTTTCTTAGCGAGTTTAATCCAGCAAGAGGAAGGAAAAGTACAACTACCTTACATATCAAACTTAGGTCTACCCACATATATCACACTAATATAGGTACGAGCATGCTCGACATTAATGTTAAGCTGACGCTGCACACTCTGTGTACGTTGCCCTGTCTACGTAAACTTACGCAATTACATGTATTTATTTCATATTATTTTAGTGCAATAAAGGTACTCTACCAGGACGGACACATCTTTTACTTAACAATCCGTTCTTCTAACATTGTAACATTAACAACATAACTTTAACATATTCAACATTCGTCAATGTAAGGTCTATTAAACTAGTAGATCCTACAATAGGTCTATCGATACAGGCCACAACGATATAGAAGTTTATATATGTATTTTTGCCTGCCGTCATAAGCTGCTTGGTAAGCCCTTGAGCCTGCCGGACCTACAATTCCTGAAAGCCTACGTCAACACAACTCTTTTGAGCCATGACATATCCATATACGATTAAATCTCAGCTTTTTAAGTGTCAGGGGGTTACAACTTGTTTTATCAATTAACGTTTATATGTAGCTCGACGAAGCTCGTGGCCTTTTGATACGGAAGATGTAATTACGGTGCGCTGTACTTAATTACTATGTTACTTATTTGACTATGTAACTGTCTGAATGAAGAATTTAATTATTATTATTAGTAATAATTTATTTATTGCTAATTAGCTTTTGCCCGCGGCCTTGTCCCCTTGGAAAAATTAATAAGAGACAAGCTCACAATTTCGTACATTTAAAATAATAATAATCATACCGAAAATGAAAAATAAACATGCGTAGCTTATGGACATCTATAACATTAGGACCGCTGGTGCAGTGCTGGCCTTAAAAAAAATCTTAGCGCACCTCTATGGTACCGAAAACTATTACCAAATTTCAAGTGTCTGAAGGCAGTGATTTGCGTCTATAAAACTGTCATTAGACCATTCCTGGTGTACAGTTGCGAAGCTTGGACACTAACGCTCAAATAAGAGAATAAGCTGCTAATGGCAGATCGCAGAATTCTGCGGAAGATTCTAGGGCCGACTTGGAGAGAGCACTGAAGCTGGGGGTGAGAAAGAATAGGGAAATTGAAGATCTGGTACCTGAGCCCAATGTTATAGGAGAGACCAAAGCGTCCAGACTCCGGTGGCTCGGCCACGTGGAAAGGGTGGGAGAGGATCGAGCCGTGAAGAGAGCATCTTGGAACGACTGAGTAGACATAGACAGTGGGTCGTCCCAGTACCGCTGGAAGGACGAGGTCCTGAAAGACCTTATGGACCTCGGGATCGAAGGCTGGCAAGATCTGACTCAAGATCGTAAAGCAGTGCGTTATCTGGTGTTGGAGGCCAATACCCACTTTGGGTCACTGCGTTCTTATAGTATTATTAATATTATCGTACGGCCTTTCAAAATAAAAGTCCTGCAATACATATAGTAAGTAGGTTCCAGTGTTAACACCTATCAGTCAGTCACATAAGTGCTTTGTAGCAACTTCGTCTATGTCCGGTGGAAAAAAAATCTTTTTCACGGGATCAAAAATAGCCTTGTACAGTCAGTGCCCTAACATAAGTATCCACTTTTCCATACAACTAGTATGAAAAAGTGGATATATAAGTTAGGGAACCGACCGTACCTTCATCAGAAACAAAGGTAGCTTTGCATTAATCAAAGATGTATTAGGATTGTTGAAGCAGCACCTCCACAAATGACTCTCCAGCTTTACTTAGAAAAAAACACACTAAGTTTAGATTTCTATGTATATGTAGGTACGTAAACCCCTTATTGTACAAAAATTAAACAAACACAGTTTAGTGTCAAACATTTAGATACGTCGTACCACCATCGCGAACCGTAATTGGTTAGCCACTAGCCTCCATTCGTAATTTAATCGCATTATATTTACATACTCTTCTATTCTATACATATAATAAAGCTGAAGAGGGTCGAAAGTCTGTACATCTGTACATGGAAGATATTTGAAGAAAACTTAGCTGGGGATACTTAGAATCGATAACAGAACACGTTCCAATAGTTTTTAGAATTTTTGTCTGTTTGTCTGTTTATCTGTTTATCTGTTTGTCGTTTTTTTGTACGCGCATCACGTGAGAACGGCTAAACGGATTTTGGTGCAAACTTTACTAATCTGTCGAGAAAATCCCCGGCCAAATTATAGGCTATCCAAATTCAACCCTTAGACTATAAAAATTCAACCCTTAAAAGAGGAGGTAGCCACTACACTCGATTGAGTTTGCACCTTCAAGTTTTCAAATACGTGCTATGACTATCGAGTACCCCGCTATACTAACAGATGGCGCTGAAATTAATAACGTTGTGACATGATTAAGTCGCTGAGTAAGGATTTTGCCAAATTAATAAATTTAGAAAAGATTTTAAATGATAATGAACAAAATTAAACGATAGTAAATTAATTGCCACACATTGCAGTGCCATTTTTGGAGAACTTTGTAAACATTAAGTAATGAAGAATAAATGGGTTTACATAGTTACATAATGTAATATCGACACACATATAATTGCATATAATTATTTGATATCATTTTATTACGATATAATACAAAATTATGAATTCACGGTGTACTGCCTTTTCCGCGAAATATGTTTCTCCAAATTTCACTAAGCAACCAATCTTTCGCCGAAGTTTCATTTGACAAACCAATCGTTGGCATAACTTTACTTCGCATTTTTCTTATTTCGCAACATTTTAATATTGCAAAATTTTACTTCGTCACACTTTTACGTGGCAAATAATTATGTAACAAATGATTGGCTTAGACAAATAACAAATTGTCAAATAACATTTGACCAATTTATATGTTACAAAGATTTACTTCAAAATTTGTGCGAGCGAGCGAAGCGAGCGAGCAAGACGGTTCGGAGCAGAAGCGACTTGGATAGTTTAGTTCGTTTCGCTCCCGCCTTAGCCTTCGATGTTAATTTTTTTTTTATAGCAGCCAGTATAACCTGCCACTAGGAAAGTAGGTTGGATGCCATTCGACATGTTGCTAAGTTAAGGTATGCCAATCAATACATTTTGACCAAAACATAAATGACATCTTCAAAAAAATCCCAGGTAATATGCATAATAATAATTTATCGGATGATTAGTTGGGTAATGATATCAATGCGAAATGTTGAGTTGGGAAATAACATTTCGCCTAAGTAAAAATATGGGATAAATAGTTTGGGAGCTAATAATTTGCTTAATAATTTTCGCCAAAACATTAGTAAACCGAATTCACTCTGTCATGAATTATGCCTAATCGTAATTATATCGCATTCATGTAATTATATATTTTAAAAGCACTTCTCTTTTAAAATATGGCTTTTCTGTCCTAATTAATAGGACGAATTTGCCAGAGTCTAAGTATTCTCATTGAGAGGCAACGTTGTAAGGTGATTGTAGTTTTACTTAATAATGGCTATGGAGGGTACTTTGAAAAAAAAAACATTTGCGGAGTAAATGTCAAACGATTTGGGGCTCGCCATTTATACTATTAAACTAGTAGACCCTACATTTTTGCGAACCGGTTCGAAGGACCAAAAATGTAGGGTCTACTAGTTTAATAGACCTTACATTGACGAATGTTGAATAATATGTTAAAGTTATGTTGTTAATGTTAGAAGAACGGATTGTTAAGTAAAAGATGTGTCCGTCCTGGTAGAGTACCTTTATTGCACTAAAATAATATGAAATAAATACATGTAATTGCGTAAGTTTACGTAGACAGGGCAACGTACACAGAGTGTGCAGCGTCAGCTTAACATTAATGTCGAGCATGCTCGTACACTAAGGATTTCGTATTTTATACGGAATCTTCCAAGTTTAGGTATATTTTATACCTTACGCTGCTATTTACTCATAAACTATAATTCTCAAGCAAACTTAGCCGTTATAGTTTTTCATGGAAGTTTGATATACTGACTACCTATCCTACCTACCTATCCTGAATTTTTTCAAATTTTTCCACCCACCGGTTTAGATTTTGGAGGGGGGGGGGGACGCTCGATTTTAATGAAAATTTGCACTTTAAAGTTGAATATTTCGCAAACACATTACTGAATCGAAAAATCGCTTTCATCTCTCCTGGTCGGAAAGTTTAATTTTCATGGGTAGATAGCCGGGTGGAAAATTGCTTTTCCTCCTCTAGGGTGGAAAGTATTTTTTTTTTTAATTTCTCGGCTAGCCATGACATCGAAGATAATTGAGTTACGTCAACGACATTTTTTTTTCACGTTACGGCATGGCAAGTGGCCAGTCGAAAAGGTACCGATGGAAGTTGGATAGGTACAAGTAAATTCAATTTTTTTATTAATATTATTATTCTCGTTTTTTTGGAGTTTTTCAGTTTCCTCACAGTCGAAATGAAAAGTAGAGTGTCTAACTCGGGTGAAATAACCCATTTCCCCTCGAACTATTGGCGCTCTCACTTCGTTCGAGCGCCAGAAATATCTCGGGTGAAATGGGTCACTTTCCACCCTTGGTTATCAATCTACTATTTAGCAAACCCTTAATAGTTTTAAATCCTGAAAAAATGAAAGCAGCTGCGCCGCTTTATGTTATTTTTATAGTTAGGCTTTACACACGGGCGCCGCAGGCGCCCAATAGTCAAAGCGGCTACGCTGCTGTGAATTATATTCTCCTTATGACTCTAATATGGGCGCCGCAGGCGCCCAATAATGAAAGCGGCTGCGCCGCTTTATATTACTTTGATAGTTAGGCTTCACACATGGGCGCCGCAGGCGCCCAATATTGAAAGCGGCTGCGCCGCTTTATATTACTTTGATAGTTAGGCTTTACACATGGGCGCCGCAGGCGCCCAATATTGAAAGCGGCTGCGCCGCTTTATATTAGTTTCATAGTTAGGCTTTACATATGGGCGCCGCAGGCGCCCAACATTGAAAGCGGCTGCGCCGCTTTATATCACTTTGATAGTCAGGCTTTACACATGGGCGCCGCAGGCGCCCATATTCTGAAAGCGGCTGCGCCGCTTTATATTACTTTGATAGTTAGGCTTTACACATGGGCGCCGCAGGCGCCCAATATTGAAAGCGGCTGCGCCGCTTTATATTCTATGACAGTCCCGTGCTATTTCGAGGGCACATCAGGTGCCCATTGTTCAAAGCGGCTACGCCGCTTTGAATTAGTATCTCGTTACAGCTGCCATAAGATTTTAAATTACTAGGGGCCATTAGGTAAGTAAAGGCGGCTGCGCCGCCCTATCTCTGCTCCTAGATCTAGCTAAAGCTGCACTGTTGCCGTTCCCCCACCTCCCCGACCAACCTCCCTGCAAAATACTTGGGGTATATATAGCCTCGGTTAAAAATTTCGTTGGCGCGATGCAGAACTTCGAAATTCAAAATATCGGAACACAATTTTTTATGAACACTAGTGGCCAGTATCATTGAACCACGTAGATTATAGTCCCAAATGCTGGTACTTACGTGCTCTGAATTTACCACTGGCTGGTTAGATCGCTGATTCCCGACAAAGTAGTTTTAAATAATATAATGTATTCCTAATTGGTGTCAATACATTTTTAAAATTGATTTTCTATGGACGGCTTTTATCTAAATCAGTTATTTGTTAATATGACGTATAGGTGTTTACTTATATTTTTGTTTTGTGTTTGTAAAATTCGTTCCAATCCGATCCGATGCGAGCCGTTTAGTGGAAGTGGAAGAAGAGAGAAGCAATGTTATTACGTCTACCTACTAATATTATAAATAGGAAAGTTTGTGACTGTGTGTGCGTGCGTGATTGCATGTGTGTATGAAAGAAAGAAAAAACCGGCCAAGACCGTGTCGGACACGCCCAAAATAGGGTTCCGTAGCCATTACGAAAAAATTAAGTAATATTTTTCTAAGGATTTCGTATTTTATACGGAATCTACCAAGTTTAGGTATATTTTATACCTTACGCTGCTATTTACTCATAAACTACTAATAATTCTCAAGCAAACATAGCCGTTATAGTTTCCCTTGAAAGTTTGATATACTGACTACCATCCTGAATTTTTTCAAATTTTTCCACCCACTGGTTTAGATTTTAGAGGGGGGGACGCTCGATTTTAATGAAAATTTGCACTTTAAAGTTGAATATTTCGCAAAGGCTTTACTGAATCGAAAAATCGTGTTAGCAAACCCCTAATGGTTTTAAAATACCTATCCAACGATACCCCACACTATAGGGTTGGATGAGAAAAAAAAATCACCGCCACTTTATGTCTATGGGAGGTACCCTAAAAAAATTGTTTATGCAAGAAATGTGTGTTCATGCAGTTCCTCCATCTCCATACTGTAAGAACACAGACAAACTACACAAACCCAAGATTGCTCTGATGGGTTGAGTTAGAAACGCGACAGTGTAGTGTGGTGGTGGTCATAGATGGGTTTGTGGGATTTGGGTGTATTCTTACAGTTTGGAGTTGGAGGAACTGCATGAACACACATTTCTTGTATAAACTGAGCTATCATAAGGTCGCGGGTGAGCAAAGTAATAGTTTCAATTCATCAGTGTAATTATATAATCTGTTACTTAATAGTTATCCATTAGGTACGTTCTCTGGGACCAAATATAATGAGCACGACCAAACAAGTCATTAAGTTTTTTTGTCTCTACTACTACAATCTATCTGAGTGATCTTTACTAATTAGCTTTTTTGTTTCAAAGGTCAATTTTGTTGACATACTTATTTATTTGTGATACGAGATTTTTTAGATAATATGTTTGTGTTCAAAGCTTAATTTTTAGCAGAAGTTTGTTACTGACCATATTGTTTGTTTACTGTACTCGCATCGTCGTCGTCCAATTTTTATAATTGTATACCAAATTTCAATCTGATCTCTATTAGGCACGAAGCGCTAGAACCGCAAAGCATTTATTAAGTCCTATTCAATATGAATATTAGACTAATTAGGTATTCGTTTATTTATCCAATAAGTAGTTATGTAAACTGATAATATTATCATTTCGTTGTTAATATACTGATTTAACACGTACAGTTTGAAATTATGCATTTTGTTTATATGCGAAATGATGTTAGTACAATTATTGATATGCAAATTATTACACACCCGCGAGTCACGCAGGTTGGCCGTATCGAGTCGTGTCGTGACGTCACTTCACTACACTACAAATTCGATGATGAGGAAAGGAAATAGCAACAGTGGTAACAATTGTTCACTTACTATGTAGGTACCTTTTATTTTTCATGCGTTACTGTATGGCGACCGGACATTTGACGAGGATGGCTTAGTGGTTAGAGAACCTGACTACGAAGCTTGAGGTCCAGGGTTCGAACCCCGGCCGGGGCAGATATTTGTATGAATAATACGAGTTTGTTCTCGGGTCTTGGATGTTTAATATGTATTTAAGTATTTATTTATCTGTATTTAAGAATGTGTCCATAGTACAAGCTTTGCTTAGTTTGGGACTAGGTCAATTGGTGTCAAGTGTCCCATGATATTTATTTATTTATATAGTTATAAATTTTTAGTCTTATTGATTTACTTTGATTGATTTTTAGTTTTATTTAAATAAAAATTATAGAAAAATATCCATAGAAACTTCTTTGTTTGTGGCTGTTTACACCCAAGGCCTTATTGCCTAACGTTTCTGACACTCGGGATCGCAATGAAATGACAGTTTTTGTATGCGAAATATGTCATTTGATTGCGATCGCGAGCGTCAGAAACATTAGGCAATACGGCCTCGGATTTCCTTGGCCTTAGACGCATATTGTAGTACTTTATGCACTAGCTAGAGCATAAAAAGTCATTTTATGTCGCCTAGATGCAGCATAAATATGAACTTTACGAGCACGAGAAGTGAAATAGTTATTTGTGATATAAGGTTGGTAAGTAAGGTTTTACAAATGAGTTGACGAGTGATAAACTCGAGCCGCAAGGGTTTTTATCATCACGAGTTTATAAACCCTTGCCAACCGTGTATCATACATCGTTTTTTAATATATTTTTGAGAAAATAGGCAATTAATAACACAAAATTGGAAAATAAAAACAAAACAACGCAGTTTTACAAAAATGGCGCGTCCGCAATACGCATTCCATTCTCTTCTTCTCATTCGCAGTCCATAATCGCTGCGATTTTTTCGAATAAATAAAAGGCAAATTGCAGTTAATAATAAGTACAATCAATTTTCAAAATTCATTATACTTAGTTTTGTATATTTCTAAGTTTTTCTATGTATAAGTCGATATTTTTATTTTTGACATTTAAAACTCTTTGCTTGTAAAATTTTTAAATGGAGAATCGAAAACAACTAAAAAATCGCACTAGTGCAGTAAAGTGAACCTACGAGACATGTATAGGCCTACATCTTTTAAAAGTGGAGTTTTCGAGCAAATGTATTCAAAAATACAGACCCAGATGTTGTTTGACCTGATGATCTTACAAAACACCTATCAGTTACTAACTTATGTAATAGTTAATAAACTACGGTTTCAAAATATAGACTAGGCGTATAGCTAATCTCTATCAACTGAGAGTCTTCTTTTCGTCACAACATATTTCAATCATCATCATCATCAGCCGAAAGACGTCCACTGCTGAACAAAGGCCTCCCCCTTAGAACGCCACAATGAACGACATCTCGCCACTTGGATACAATATATGTAATAATTATATATTAAATAGAAGCTTTTTGCTCATTGTTATTATTTATTGACTTTACTTGGATTGTCGCCGTCCTATCTTCATAAGCTTAAACTTGTATTTTGAGACTATCTGTGAGATCCTGTAATTGGCTATGTGTCACTATTTTCATAATCATATTGTTTTATAAGCTGTTGGCTCTCCTTTAAATAAATTTATTTATTTAAATCAAATTATAAATCCTTCCAAAGGCACTAGACTATAAACCAGTTTGTATTTTTTAATACCTCCTTTATGTATGTAAAGTTTACAAATGCAACAAACGACAATTTAATGTCTTACCTAGGTTGCATTTTATTTTAGAAAGTTTTTTTTTTCTTCGAAAAACGGCAAATCGCAGCTGACCTATAACCTAAAATTTTATTGCTAAAAGTGACTCCGAAGCAGTAACGTTTCATGTGCCCTGCCTACCCTATTTGGGGGCACAGGCGTGATGTTTTTGTTTGTATGTATGCAGCGCGGACTTGTGCACTTTTCACTATAGTTTATTATTGACGTCCGTGACACGGGTTGTGTTGAGTCAAAATAATATTGATGATTGATGCGCCGCACAGTGTTTCAGAGACCTTAAAATCGGACGTCCCCTTTTTAGGGTTCCGGAGCCAAAAAGGCAAAAACGAAACCCTTATAGTTTTGCCATGTCTATCTGTCTGTCTCTCCGTCCGTCCGTCCGCAGCTTTGCTCAGGGACTATCAATGCTAGAAAGCCGTAATTTTGCACTATATATCAGCTATGCTGACAAAATGGTACAATAAAAAATAAAAAATAATTTTTTTTGGAGTACCTCCCATAAGCATAAAGTGGGGGTGATTTTTTTTTTCTTATCCAATCTTGCAGTGTGGGGTACCGTTGGATAGGTCTTTTAAGTCCACTAGGGGGTTTCTTAAACGATTGTTCGATTTAGTGGTTTGTTTGCGAAATATTCAACTTTAAAGTGCATGAGTTTTTTTTTAAAGCTGTAGTTCGGTTATTTTTTATGGTGCATGTTAGTTAATTAAGTCTACCCACCATTTGTTATTTTTAAAAGCGGTAAGAAGTGCGGGTGGGGTGCGGACTGAAAATCAGCGCTGCGCTATGCAGGCTTACGCTTGCACTCGCAGCAAATGCTGAGTCCGCTCCTTTTGCCACAAAAAACTGTTTTACTGATTAGGTTTATTGTATGTTTTCAACTGTTTTTATTATTTTATTTCGCTCACCGTTTCCCACAATTTATTCACTCACTTATATACAATCGAATAGTAAAACTATGCAACGGTCGGAATGATACGGTAAAACAATTGCACAAAAAGCTAAAAAACTTGCTACTCTCGATGTCATATTCAGAAACTGAGAAATTACTAAAAACGGTAGTATAGTCGTAGTTTGGGTAAACACACACACACACACACACACACACACACACGCAGTCTCTAGCTAATTTATCTAGTTTTCACTTTTTAATATTTTTATTGTTAAGAGGCAATATCGCGATTTTTTGCGTTTGTCATTGGGCTCTGCTCTGTAAAATCGAACATTGTTAGTTACTACTCCTCTGGTAACTTGTTGGGCTCACACGATACAGGCTCGACCTAGTGTGTGAACCACAGTTAAACTTTAGTTCATAAGTAGTAAGGCGATTAATGTTGCATTGTATATCTCTATGACTGTAACATCTATTTTGGTAAATAAATCATTATCTTATCTTATCTTATCTTATTTTTTTGTGGCAATAAATGATTTCTTACTTTCTTTTAAGAAACATGCATATACATAGATTTCGATGTCTACTCCATAGTTGGGATGACTGAGCGGTGGTGTCAGGTACGAGGTCTTCTGGAGAAATGAGGTCTTTGAGGCCTTTGGATCTCGGGGTCAAAGACTGGCAAAAGCTAGCCCGAGATCGTATTCTAATGTTGGAGGCCAAGACCCACTTGGCAAGACCACTGCGCCTGGATAGTAAGTTAGTATAATTATGTTTATATCTATCTTCAATGTATATTATATTATACAGCTTGTATTTTTGATACAACCTTAAACTGTAACTATGCGAAGATTTAAGTGCTGTAAACCGATATCAAAACAAATTTTTAATTTAGAATTAAATACTTACCAGAGCGTAATTAATCTTTGAAATTTTTCGAGTATACAATAATTTGATAAGAGAGAGAAGCGTTCTGTGACAGCTGTCATGTCAACAAGTGCGACGTTTTGAACAAAACAAAGTAGTACCACGTAGTGATACATTGCATGCTAATTGTTTTTATATGGAAAATAATAAGTCTAATTTTTTTACTAAAACATCATAAAATATGTTAATTAGTGCCTTCACTAACTACCCTTAAAGTTTGAGGTAGTATCAAAAATACACGCTGTATAACTATTTTATTATGGACATTTCAAATTAACACAAGCTTGAAACTTTTTTTTAAGCCTATTATTTAGCAATAGTAGATTGTACAACAAGAGCATAAAACGAGCCATTTTACCCGAGGCGTTCATATAGCCACCCGAGCCGGTACGGCGAGGGTGGATAGATACGTCGAGGGGGAAATGGGTTTAATGCTCGAGTTTTACACTCTGCTTTTCACTTCGATGGCGAGGAAATGCAATAGCAACAGTGGAAACAATGAGTCACTTTCTGTGTACCTTTTATTTTTTATGCATTATTATAATAATTCCATTATTTTAATTCTACTGATTTATTATAATTGATTTGATTGATTTTTAGTTTTATATAAATTAAAAATATTAAAAAAATATACAGAAACTTTTTTGTTTGTGGCTGTTGACACCTGATTACCTTGGTCTTGAGTTGGTATTAGACGAAGATTTTATTTTATGCACTAGTGCATAAAAAGTCATTTTATGTCGCCTAGATACAGCATAAACACAAACTTTACGAGCATGAGAAGTGAAAAATTATTAATTATATAGTAGGTAATGCATGAAAAATAAAATGTACATAAGTAAGTGAACAATTGTTTCCACTGTTGCTATTTCGTTTCCACGCCATCGAAGTGAAAAGCAGAGTGTAAAACTCGAGCATTAGGCCCATTTTCCCCTCGACGTGTCTATCCACCCTCGCCATACCGGCTCGGGTGGCTACATGAACGTCTTGGGTAAAATGGCTCGTTATATGCTCTTGTTGTACAATCTACTATTGTTGTTCTGAAGCTTTAAAGGTGCAATATAATTAACAAAATATGAATGCTTATTGTTAAAGATACGAGTTTTCTCATCGCAGTGACCGTTATTACCATTAATTTATACTCTATAGATACGCACGTTCATGTCAACAATATGTTCAAATACCGGACTGTCACAAGACGTCAACGCTATATAGATTATACACCGCAGACGTGACACAGCTATTTTACCTACAAAACGTAATCATTTTGCATCTGGCAAAATAGATATTTTCGAAAAAAAAAACAGAAACTTTTTAACTGCATTTTTTTAATCAATTGAAAGAAATTATCTTAATAAATAGGCAGATAAAGAATGAGGTTTTGAAAAAAAGCTGAAGCACTAGAAATGTGATTGAAACCTGTAATTCAACGGTTCTTAAGCCTTTATCGCAATGGAACCCCTTATTGGAAATTTAAAATTTGCCGGAGCCCCAAAATAGTCAAAAATGGTGTACTGAGTAATATTATATTATATTTTTTTTTGTTTTTAGTAGCAATGTATGCTTGCTCAACGAAATTTCAGATTTTTTTAAAAGCGAAAAAGATTTTCGGAATGCCGGAGGGGATTTGAATCCGAGTCTCCTGTGTAATTAATTGCGCGAATTGTCATGCATGTTCAGTCACAATTTTTTACCTACAACCAATTCTGAATGGGAACGTCTGCACGTTTTAGTCTATGATTGTAAGATGGCGTAATGTCAACGACTTTATAACCTTCGATGCGTAACGTCTTATTTTAAAAAATGTTTTTATTGTGGTAATACAATATTATTAGTTCCTTAATCACTTGTACAAGATGTAATTTTACTTACTTGAGTAGGGAATTGTTACTTAAGTGCAAGTTCACGCCTACATTCAGAGTCTCAATCAAAAACTAGTTCGTCCGCCGCTCATGAATGTCAAAGTCATACTAAAGTCCTTTGCACAGTGCAAGGTGTAAAGCAGTGGAACACAATGAGTGTTCGGATGGCGATATCTAGTAAGTACATATATATCGATGGTTATTACCTAACTTATGTCTCGTAGCACTATTGCTAAAGCGATTTTTGTCAGTGTATTGCAAATCATTGTTAACCTTTTGGTTCCAAAATGACGTGAACATTAATTTTATACATTGATCTTTTATAATAATATGGTAAATATAACTTTTGAAATGTGTATTGGTATATGACATAAACGAATGCAATAGATATCCATTATTTATTACAATCTAGATACAAATTTTGTTTTGGGGTAAAACTTCAAATTTAAAATTAAATTAAAATACGTTTATTTGTCAAACATAGGTAAAGACATGTGGATAAATGACAGGTAGGTAATTTTCCGTAACACTATGTACTATTATTATTTGTGCATTATGTATGTATTATTGAGACTTACTTGTCTTAGCCGTTTATCCTACTTTCCACTGATTTTGAGTGAAGTTTATATAGATGGTAGAGTCTCGGCTAATACACAATAGTTTAAGTACCTACCTAACATAAAGGCAGAAATATTGTCTTAACTGCATGGGTTCTAGGTTGTATGTAAATTCCTATCGTACCGTCCCTCTCACTCTCGTATTAAATAATACTAGCTTTTGCCCGTGGCTCCGCCCGCGTGGTATTCGGTTATCGCGCGCTGTTCCCTCGGGAACTGTGCATTTTTCCGGGATAAAAAGTAGCCTATGTCACTCTCGGGCCCATAAACTATCTCTATGCCAAAAATCACGTCGATCTGTTGCTCCGTTACGGCGTGAAAAATGGACAAACATACAAACACAAAATAAAAATTTCTCATAACAATTCATATATATATAGGCAGCAGTAACTTATTTTTTGGTAATTCGGCCTCCGCTTTCATATCACCCATATAAATATCACAATCTTCAGATCTCAGACTGCAGTCTTAAATTAAATTGATACTATTCAAAAAATATGATGATAATGAATAACTAATTATACTAATAGTGAAATTAAAATTTATAATAAATTACATAACTACAAAATATTTCCAAACATTTGTTGAAATTTCCCGCTTTTTTAATAAAGTATGCAACCTTGTTGCATAAAACGAACGCTGCTGCTTTAGTTTTTTTTTTAAAAGCTTTCAGATAACGCCTACCCCTTAGAGTTGGAATAAACATTTGTTAAATTAAATTAATCTGCAACTAATCGGTTTAATTTATGTTTCAAAGAAATCGTATTTAAAGGTATAATAACATTTATAGTCAATAATACGTCTAAGTTCTGTTTGTAGCTCGTGGACACTTTCATACTGGTTCTTGTAAACTAAATTTTTTACACAACCCCATAAAAAAATCTAACGAGGTTAGATCTGGGGATCTCGGATGCCATCGTATTTGTCCCGAATTCATAGTTTTCCTTTTATTTCTGACACTGTTATTTATTTAGCAAAAAATAATCCTTATGATGAAGCCTTTCGATCGGTATGACAAAGCTACAGAGTATTTTTTTTTCTCGTGTAGCGGGTTCAATTCCCGGTTCAACCATGTAATTATTTAAAAATCAATCAATGCAGTTTAAATCGTTTTTTTAAATTAAAATAATGTGTTCAGTAAAATGTTCCATGTACAATATTTAAGGTAATTTCCTTCAATGTGGCATAGCCGTGGGACGCCCTGTATATAAGGAAAAGGTTTTATATAAATACACAGATAGTTGCCCTTCGACTTCGACCTAAAAAGAAAAAAAAATGTTCAGACGTTGACTTAAAGACCTTTTATTAACATCCGGAGAGCATAAATTTTGGTCTAATGGACGAACAATTAGAGTTTTAAATGGGCCGTGTGTAATAAATAAAAACATGCAACAATCGATGTATGACAACATACAGAACGTTTCTGCATGATGGTGTCTCGTTGGTAGTCTTACGTCTTATTATGTAAGCAACTAGTAATTTGGCCTATGGCCATAATTTGCATCAAAGATGGGGTCAAAATCTATGACTTAAGTATGCAACCGGTTTAATTTGATGTCAAAATTATGTAATTTGCAAAATTTACATTTTACTTATGGGGTAATTGGTTTTTTGTGTTTTTTTCATTTTATTGTAGGCAGTGTAGTGTCAAGGCACGTCGCCTGTTGCTGCAACGAGTATTTAGTCGTGTAGTCGTTTACGAGCTTATACCTTAACAATGTATTACGGGCATGCGTACTCTGCCCGGCCAGCAGTGATTTAGGACATTGTAACATGTTTTTTTTTTCTTTACCTAGGAAAGTATTATTATTTATTCCACACATGTTTCTACTATAAAAAATTACCGAAGAAATATTTTTGGTATTGCTTACTTTGTGGTTGAAATAAAGTTTTTTTTGTAATTTTCTTGTATTTTATTAATTACGATTTTTTATAGAAATAAATTTGTCATACTGTTAACTAAACGAAATTATAGAGAACCTTGTATTTTAAACCCTCGATACAATCACCACGATTAAGACACCGGGTTGTGAAACCCCGATGCAGGCGCTGCTCCGCTCTCAGTACGAGGCGAGCAGCGGACCCACTGGCCCACTCCCGCGCACCAACGGCCTTGGGGTGAGTTGCACAATCTACACTTGAACTTTCAATGCTGGTTCAATCCCCACGCGGATTCGCTTTTTGTATATCATTTTCTTTTTTATTTTGTGTTTACTTATAATAGATAAAAACCAGTTTTAAACTTACGGTATTAATGCATTTGATTACTAATGTAAAAATCGGTCAAGTGCGAGTGCGAACGACTCGCGCATGTAGGGTTCCGAACCTCCGTACGATGCGGTTGTGTCGTTTTATTACAGAGTTCCTATGGCCAACATCTAAATTTTCATCATCAGATCAGCTCTACGGCATAATAATATTGCATTGTCATCGGATTTATACATGCGTGTAAAATTCAGCTCAATCGGTTAAAAATTTGAGTTGAAAGATTCCACCCGAGCAAACATACCTAGTTACATCACACTGCAAATAAATATTATAATGCTTGTAATAAGTTTTTGTTAAAATTTCATTTTTAATACAAGCTTTTTTGCCGAATGTACTTTTTGTTGACTGTACTTGCATTTTCATCTAAACTAGATATTTGTACCAAATTTCAAGTCGGTACTATTAACTATTGAGGAGTTCCCTCCTGCAGAGGCGATCCCGGCAAGACCACCAAGATGTCACTACCAGATTATTATATTGTCTCCAAATTTACATAAGTATGCCAAATTTCAAGTCAATCAGACCATTGGAAGTGGATGAAATTTAGCTTCCAAAATCTGACCCAAAAAAACGATAAATAAATAAATAAATAAACAAACAGGGCAAGCTAAAGAAAAGCTTCTCTTTCTTTTTTACCACATAATATGTACCATGTTTTTATGCAAATAAATGATTTATGATTTATAATTTAAAAATATCGCCGTAATGTAAGCACTTGTGCAAGTATTTCGAGTAAAAAACAATTTGAATTGTCAACCTCTTTGGATCTGGCTGTTTGTTTCTGAAATGTTCGCCCGAGCAAGGCAGCGCACGGCTTTAAAAAATAAAATTAAAAAAAAACATTCGCGGGAAATTCGGTGACTTCGTATGTTGTGTAATTAAATAATAAGAAGCTCGACTAGAGTGAATAAATTTTAAAACGTATTATAAACCTTGTAAATAGTGTTAAATACTTAGTGTGATTTTTTTAGTGTAAAAAAACAATAGGTAAACAGTGAATTAGCACAGTGCGGATTTGACGAATGCTTTATCAAACTTGGCTTCATTGAGGTTTGTGGTTTATAAATTGCTTGATGAATTTTGCACAAAACGAATAAACCAGACATTCACTAATTATATAATCGAAACTTTTATAAAACATCATTAAAATTGCAAACCTAAAGATAAATATTCGACTCGGCCGCCTTAGCAACGGATAATAACACCTAGCAACCAAAAAACGCTAAAAAAAAAACACGTTTATTGTATGATGACCCCGATCAATTTGTAACTTTATTTTATTTTTAGTATTTGTTGTTATAGCGGCCACAGCAATACATAATCTGTGAAAATTTCAAGTGTCTAACTTTTACGGCTTAAGAGATAGAGCCCTGTGGCAGACGGACGGACGGACGGACAGACAGACAGACAGACAGACAGACAGACAGACAGACAGCGGAGTCTCAGTAATAGGGTCCCGTTGGCACCCTTTGGGTACGGAACCCTAAAAAATGGAATAGAGATTTTTTTAATGATGTACAGTCAGCAAGAGAAGTATGGATCTAGTGAATAATATTTTTCCATCGTATTTTGGTGGATAAGCTCACATTTATCTTGCTTTCTCAATTAGCTTCAGTAAATTTCAGCAAAAAAAGGCCGTGGTGGCCTATGACCTATCGCCTCTCAAACAGAGGGTCGTGGGTTCAAACCCCGGCTCGCACCTCTGAGTTTTTCGAAAATCACGTGCGGAATTACATTTGAAATTTAACACGAGCTTTGCGGTGAGGGAAAACATCGTGAGGAAACCTGCACAAACCTGCGAAGCAATTCAATGGTGCGTGTGAAGTTCCAAATCCGCACTGGGCCTGCGTGGGAACTATGGTCCAAGCCCTTTTATTCTGAGATGAGGCCTGTCCCCAGCAGTGGGACGTATATAGGCTGGAATGATGATGATGAAATTTCAGCAAGTTGCAAAATCAAGATAAATAAGAACTTTGCCGACAAAATAATAATAATAATAATAAATAGATAATAATAATAATAGACTTAGGGATTATTTCCTTAACAACGAGTGTGGGATGCATCGCGATGTTGTGGCAGTAGACAGACACCTCACCCCGCTATCCTTGGCAAACGAAAATTGGCGCAGACCTATGGTAATGAGCACGGAAGATCGCAAGAACGTATGGAAGAGCAAGGAGCTACACGGGCGGTTCTACAAGGCCCTAATAGGGCCTGATGTAGACCTTCTCGCGTCGGTGACCTGGTTACGTTTCGGGGACCTCTTTGGGGAAACCGAGAGTTTTGTGTGTGCAATTGCTGACGAAGTTATCATGACGAACAACTACCGGAGGTATATCCTGAAGGACGGTACGGTCGACATTTGTCGGGCATGCCGCCGTCCTGGGGAGTCACTCAGGCATATTATCTCCGGTTGTTCTCATCTTGCTAACGGTGAGTATTTGCACAGACATAACTTAGTAGCCAGGATTATCCACCAGCAACTTGCTCTTCGATACGACCTTGTACACTCTGAGGTGCCGTATTATAGGTATGTCCCTGCGCCAGTTCTCGAAAATGGTCGTGCCACGCTCTATTGGGATCGATCTGTCATCACGGACAGGACTATTGTAGCCAATAAGCCTGATATTGTGCTGACAGATCGATCAAACCGCCAGACAATGCTCATCGACATCACCATCCCGCATGACGAGAACCTCGTGAAGGCCGAGAAGGACAAACTCAGCAAGTACCTTGACTTGGCTCACGAGGTGACTGCTATGTGGGATGTTGACTCGACGATCATTGTCCCGATAGTCGTTTCGGCAAACGGTCTAATAGCGAAGAGCCTCGACCAACATCTCAAGAGACTCTCGCTAGATGGCTGGATCAAGGGCCAGATACAGAAGGCGGTACTTCTGGACACGGCACGCATCGTCCGGAGGTTCCTCACTCTGCAGCCCTAACCACCGATAACTTGGGCCCTGCTCCGTTACCGGTGGCAAACTAGGTTAGGTTTTTATAATTTTTTTATTTTTTATGTACTTTTCTGTATTTTACTTTTTATAACTATTATAAAAACCTAATCCTAAGAATAAAAAGAAATAAAGATAATAATAATAATAAAATTTATTTATTTAGATAACTAGGATCCATCAGTTGTCAGTATTACTTGTAAATATGTTAGGTATATGGTACGATGGCAAAACATTATTCACTACACTTTGTATATAAAGCAGTCGTGGTGGTGAAAATAATCTAAATACTCCTGGCAATAAAGTCGCGTAGAAATACTTTAGAGCACCGTAACCACTCATCCACTTCTGCTGCTGATTGTACAGTCAAACACACTGAATCGCGTCCCAGGGTGGAACTGTGCTACTGCTGTCATACTGACATTCCATACATCTGCCAAAGAAATCATAGCGCTTCTGATACGCGTTTCAGTTTCCTCGACTGTACGCGCAAAAAAAAACTAAAAAACGTTGGATGTATTAATTCTTTATCCTTTACTATTTCTTTGAACGACTTTATACTAGTTTTTTGAATGAACGCGCGCAGGTATGCTGCGCCGCGTGAGTTTGAACGGTGCGCCAGCGCATAAGTAAACGATGATAACAGTTCCTTTTTAACTTAGTAGTCCCAGTTAATAAAAAGAAAACAAAAAAAAAAAACTTGGTCAAAAAAAGTCGACGACATCGGATCGGAATAAAATCTCGATGTCTTGTCCGCTGGGCACAGTATATAAATACAGTATATAAACACAGTATATAAATTGTATTTATATACTGTGCGCTGGGTGTGAAGTCATAACTTAAAATTTGGCACTGTTGTTTATAAATATAATAATGCAATGTACAGTCGCCATCAGATATATCGAAGCGGCCAAGGTGTCCAAATATTTCTGAGCAAGACCAAATTTCAATAAATTCTGCACACTATAAATACCATTTATATCATAGCTATTGCAATTCCAAAAATATGTAAGCACTCTGTTTTCAATAATTTCTATACATACGACCAGCCAAAAATATCTGATCACACAAAACATCAAATTAATCTAAGCAATAAAGGCGTCCACAAATATCTGCACATTTAAGCAAAATATACCTTGTTTAAATATTTTCATTTCAGGTAAACGATATCGATATGACAATCATCGAAAACAGTACAGACTTGTCATCACATACATCTGTCTCATGTTTTTCTCTTCAATCAAATTTGACAGAATATGCCTCTAACTCTTATTTTACTAATGAACTAAAATGATTTCTTTGCTCACCCGCGACCTTAAGATAGCTAAGTCTATGCAAATTATGCGTGTTCATGCAGTTCCTCCACCTCCACACTGTAAGAACACACACAAATTACACAAACCCATCTATCACCACCACCACAACACACTGACGCGTTTCGAACTCAACCAGAGCTCATCTTCAGAGTGACACAACCGTACACCATGCTACCAGTTGTTAGACAACAACTCTAACAACGAGTCTAACAACTGGTAGCATGGTGTACGGTTGTGTCACTCTGAAGATGAGCTCTGGTTGAGTTCGAAACGCGTCAGTGTGTTGTGGTGGTGGTGATAGATGGGTTTGTGTAATTTGTGTGTGTTCTTACAGTGTGGAGGTGGAGGAACTGCATGAACACGCATAATTTGCATAGACTTAGCTATCTTAAGGTCGCGGGTGAGCAAAGAAATCATTTTAGTTCATTGATATGGACCTCCGCAAAGTAACGCCTGATTCAATAAATTATTCTTATTTTACTTTTCAGCAGAATCGTTAAAACGTCTGACATATAGCAAAAACTAAATGAAGGCGAATTTCGAACCCTTAGTCAAGGCACGTCGTGGCACCAA
The DNA here is from genome assembly GCA_037349165.1 of Choristoneura rosaceana. NCBI lineage: Eukaryota > Metazoa > Arthropoda > Insecta > Lepidoptera > Tortricidae > Choristoneura > Choristoneura rosaceana. Next base: position 12,594,853 of record JAZBNJ010000019.1, read on the forward strand.
TAACATTCGTTTGCTTTTCAAAGCAGAGATCCAAGGTTCAAGTCTCAGTCGACACTTAATTAGACTTAATTTTTTTTAGGTTTTATTATTGTTTTATGGCTTTTTACCCGACTGCAAGGAGAGGTATTGTTTTTATTTCTTTTGAGTTTGGATCGCATTCGTTTTTACAATTTTTCTCAATTTTTAACATAATATAGCATTTGCTTTTTAAGAAATTGGTTATTTTTATCGACAATTTTTTTTTTATTGTAGGTGTACCTTTTTCCTATCCTTGGGGTATTTTTTTCCAAATTTACATAATACCAACTTCAAGGTATACCCTATCCAATAAAAAGAGAATTATGAAAATCGGACTACTATGTAATAAGTTATGCGTGGTCATACATAAAAAAATATATATACGCGTCGACTTCAAAACCTCCCCCGTTTTTTTTCGTCACTTAAAAATGTACATGTAAATGTATAAAAACTTTTAAACAAAAAAATTAAACCGTCGAACAAACTGAAAAGCAAAAAATAGATTTCAAGCAAAAATAGAATATAGGGTGGGGGGGGTTACGCTCGATTTTAATGAAAATTTGCGCTTTAAAGTTGAATAATATTTTGCGAACGAATCACTGAATCTAAAAATTGTTCTAGCAACCCCCTAATGATTTTAAAAGATCTATCCAGCGATACCCCACACTATAAGGTTGGATGAGAAAAAAAAATCACTCCCATTTTACGTCTATGGGAGGTACTCTAAAAAAAATATTTTAGATTTTTTTATTGTACTGTTTTGTCGGCATAGTTTACATTATATTCGTGCAAAATTACAGTAATACAGTTTTCTAGCATTGATAGTCTCTGAGCAAAGCCGCGAACGGACAAACAGACAGACATAGCGAAAGCCGGTGAAATTACTAGCACTTGAGGTATTCCAACTTAGGCCTCTAGGTTGGCAACGCATCTGCAATACCCCTGGTGTTGCAGATGTTTATGGGCGGTGGTGAACTCTTACCACCAGAAGACCCACTTGCTCGTTTGATTTCCAGTCGAATAAAAAAAAAAACTAAGGGTTCCGTTTTTGCCATTTTGACTACGGAACCCTGAAAACACGGTGTATAGTTGAGTTATTTTGCGGAAAACGTTTCGTAGTGTATTGTTTTTATTTTTTTCAAATAACATAAAACTTCTTCACGTAAAATCTTTGCCGTGCCTTTGTTTTGTTTTGCTCGACTTGGCGGTCGCACTGCCGTGCCCCCAGATATTAGGCAAAGCTCTGTGCAGGGGGCGACACTAGAAAACCCATGATTACGTCAGTTCTCTTTATTATTTTGTCCCCATGACAGATCATGACCAAAGAGTATTAGTACCTTTAAAAATCATGATAACATTTTATTACTTATTAGTAACAAAATAACTTGATATTTACATCGATAGTTAAGCAACGTTTCCACCAGAGATGTGCGAGGAATATGTTTTCCATTAACCAATAGAAACACTTCATTTACCTCGCTTCGCTCCGCTTAGCTGTTTCCTTCAGAGGTGTGCTGTGCGAGGATGTGTAAATAAAGCGTTTCTATTAGTTAATGAAAAACATCCCTCGCAACACATCCTCGCACATTATTGGTGGAAACGCTGCTTAACGATAAAGCTCCTCCTGAGTCCTGACATTTTTTAACAAACTTAGTGCTTAAGACCTGACGTGGTTGACCTGCTTTACTGTTTTGGATATTATTTATAATTATTAGAATTCTTTATTCAATTAACAATTTGTACTTTATAAACTGTTGTTATTCTTAGTGTTAATTGGTCCTTTATAAGGTATGCAAGGACTTAGGAGGATATTTACAAAAAAAGAATTTAAATAATATGATATTATGCCATTTGATACTCAAAAAACTGTTCACGGTTTTGTGCTAAAATTGCAGCAATATTCCCTATAACTAACCAGTAAGCTTGACATCCAAAGTCAAGACAGACATAACATAGACATAACATTTATACCTGACGCTGCCACTCGGTATAAAGACAGACAAGCACTGAAACATTCAACCTTAACGCAAAGACTAAAGGTATATTTTGCTTAAATGTGTAGATATTTATGGACGCCTTTATTGCTTAGATTAATTTGATGTTTTGTGTGATCAGATATTTTTGGCTGGTCGTATGTATAGATATTATTGAAAACAGAGTGCTTACATATTTTTGGAATTGCAATAGCTATGATATAAATGGTATTTATAGTGTGCAGAATTTATTGAAATTTGGTCTTGCTCAGAAATATTTGGACACCTTGGCCGCTTCGATATATCTGATGGCGACTGTACTTATTTTTGGGAATTCTTACGGGAATTTAATAAAATCCCGGAATTTTAATAATTGGTGGATCTAAACCGCGGGTAATCATTACTTATTAACTCAACTTGACCTGATGATGCAGGGCTAATATTCAAATATTAATCCGTCTTATGAAAAAAAGAAAAAAAAACCTTCTATTCACTATTACGGAAGAAACACAAATACAATAAAATTTAAACAATTACACACAAATAAACCAAAAAAAAAATGAGGTGAAATAAAGTGTATAACAATAATATTTTTGCAGCATTATCAAAACACTATAGTAGAATAATATCGCCCATTAATAATATACTTTTTATGAGCTGTCAAAACATGATTGCAAATAGCTTTTATGCGGTACTTAGTCTGACCTGTGACGTCACTTGTTAACCAACTAAAATTACTATTTATTTGTTTCAAAGCTACTAAACAGATTAAATTTAAGTGGGTTTTCAACGAGAGGAGTGTCTTCGACTTGATTAATTGTTTAAAAACCCTATTCAACACTCTAGTTAGTGATGTAAAAAGTACAAAAACATATTTTAACGCTTAATAAAAGAAGGTTACGTTTCGACACGACATAGTTGTTAGAATTTATTTTGGCCTCTAGTAAATCATCATCATCATCATGTCAGCCGAAAGACGTCCACTGCTGGACATAGGCCCTAGTAAATATTATAAGTATTTAATTATTTATCGATTCTGTAAACCAACCGTTCATTAGTAGACCATGGATGCGTTAGTTATTTTTTTTCAGTGCATTTTATTTTGTCAAACCTAAAATTGCTAAATGTGACTCCGAAGCGGTAACAATTCGTGTGCTCTGCCTATCCCATTTGGGAATACAGGCGCGATGCTTGTTTGTGTGTGCATTTTATTTCATGAGATTAGAATTTTGTGTCGTATTAGATGGTGGCCTTAGGTAATGACTGGCGTCACATAGATATATGGCGTGTATATAGTACGTTCAGGTCAATGGCCTTCGCCCTTATTATCAATCTTGACTAGATTCACTAAACTCACCTTTTTTATGTTGCTCAGAAACATTCCAAGAAAATTAATATTAGTACAATATTTTTTTCCAATTGGTAGGACTAAGTAGAGCAGAGATAATTTACATTTAGGGTTCTGGTTACATATATCGGAAGAGACCCTATTAAGTACAAAGTCAATGCCATATTTATCTCTGTTCGTCACAGTAACATTGCTTACGCCGCATGAATTTTTAGTTTTAAAACTTTTGTCTATTTTATTTCAACGTTACTGGCTGAATTTCTTGACGTCAATCAATCAATCAATCAATCAAAATACTTTATTTTACATAAAAACATGGTGTACAAAATAGGTCTTAAATATTATTAGCTTTTACATGCTCTGTTGCTAGGACAACACGTAAAATACAATTTAATAAAATTAACAGAATAATTAAAAATATGAATATAAAATTTAAATGTCAAGATACAAACAATAAGACTCAATAATTATTATAATTTACAAATAAAATGTAAATTTAAAATTACACTAATTTTACATAATTATGTCGCTACTCAATATCATGATTTAAAAATTCTTCTACAGAGTAAAAGCATCTGTCTATAAGCCAGTTTTTGAGACAACTCTTGGAACGATTTACAGGTAAATTTTTAAATTTATCAGGCAACTTATTGAATATGGTTATAGACATACAATACGTACTTCTGCTATACAGTTTAGTTCTTTTAAGAGGCATTACCAATCTATCTGGATATCTTGTGTGAAAATTACAGGTATCTTTGAAGGTCTTATAAGATTCCGGATGTTGTTTCACAAACAGACAAATCTCGTACAAGTACATGCAAGTCACAGTCAATAAACATAGTTCTTTAAAGAGAGGACTACAAGAACTCCTAACATCTACACTGCACATCGCTCTGATACACTGTTTCTGTGCTATGAAAACTCGGCCAATATGACAAGAATTTCCCCAGAGGAGAATCCCATACCTTAACAAGGAAGACACATAGCCATGATATGCTTGGAGTGCTATATTTTTAGCGCAAGTTTTAGTGAGACGCCATAATGCATAGGAAAATGAGTTGAGATTCCTACATAACTTGTCTATATGGTCCCACCAGGAACATCTCGATGGCAGCAAAGTAGATACGGATATCTGCATTTTTTCAAAAAAGTTTTTTTTACAAAAAATAACTTATTTCAACCATATCTACAAGTCTGTTAAAAAAATATTTCAAATTTCTAAATAATTAAGAAAATTTGAGACGTAAAAGAGGACATCTGCACGAGCTTTTAAAAAAACATCGACGTAGAAACGGACATTTGAATTTACCCGCTTTTACGCCGGCGCTTTGACAGGCTGCTTGACACGTCAATAAAGTTATCTGTCACCTACCACATTCGGATTAGACAAATTTTAAGAAAACGATGCAAAATACCTACGAAAATTAGTACCTGTGATACAATCATGTTATATTATAGTGTTAATTGTTGAAATATTAGCCCTGGTAATGAAATTGTAACCGTAGTAAATTAATTTTGTTTTGACGTAAACACGGACATATGCCACTTGTCCGTTTATACGTCATATTTTTTGCATACGTATCAATCTAATAATGTATTATTTCTTATTTCTATGAGCAAATGTTTTGTTTTTTCTTAGAATATTTAAAAAAATAGATATATTATGAACGTTTTTAGCATTGGTTTCATTAAATTGCTTGTTTTTTTTTCTGATTCAGACACAGAAAATGAATTAATGTAGTCTTAAACTACTCAAGTTTCTACTGCTTGCATCATACCGCTTTTTGGAAACGACACCCGACGACGATCTTGACTGATGATGACGAGCAATCTGTTTCTTTCTAATAGGTAGAAGTATAGATGGTATTGATCATCATTCAATAGCAGTTCATTGCCGGACATAGGGTACCCTGCAGAGCACTATTGCGCCCTGTTTTTCGCAGCAGCTTTTCGCAGATCGTCCCTCTATCTAACCGGAGGGCGTCTTAAACTACGCCTACCGAGACCTCCACTCAACAATTCCAGCGGTTGTTGGTTCTTCAACACATAGGTATGACCAGCACATCGCCACTTCAACTTGCTCTGAGCAACGTCGATGACCTTAGTTCTGTTCTGTGTTGGATAGTCTCATTGCGGATTTTATCCTTCAGAGAAACTCCGAGCATAGCTCGTTCCATAGCCCGCTGAGCGACCTTGAACTGATGGATCAGCCGTACTATAAGTTTCCAAGTTTCAGGTCATTATTTCATGACGGATAGGGCGAACTGGTTAAAAACATTCGTTTTCAGATATTGCGGTAGTATAAGTGACGAGAAAACTTCGGCGTGATTTTCCGAATGCTGCCCAGCCCAGTTGAATTCCCCTCTTGGCCTCCTTCTAATCTCAAAGTTGTATCTACCTAAAACTGCAAAATCTGGCTGAGGTATGTGTACCTACTCCTAAACAACTTCAAGAAGATTTCCGCTAACGATGACGGATCTCTGATCAATGTGGCCATTGATGATAATTTTTCAGTTATTCACATTCATTAAAGCCTTCTATTGTTTATACGGTTTTGTTTGATATATTATTATTATATTATTTTGTATTTTTTTTATTTTTACCTACTGTTCATTTATCAAATACATATCTAATATATCTATAATTTAATTTTTTGACTACGAAAAAACAAAAAATTATGAATATCCAAAAAAATACAATAATAGAATGTTTTGATTTTTATTTTAGGGTACCTAGCTTTTTTGACCTTTTTTACGTGTTTTTTAATCAAAATAAAAGAATTTATTTGATAGATAGACATGAAGTTTAGTGGTAGATAACTCATTTAATAGAATTAATAAAATGATAAATGCAAAGTAAATAGAGACATCTACAAAAAAATATCAAAGAAAGGGTGAATACTCATTGCATGTCGTTTAGATTATCTCTAAATACTCTTATAAGTTTAACTTACCACAGCTTATTCGATATTTATAATGAAATAAGCGTTTTTTTCATTACAAATAATTACAATGCATAAGCGGATATCTGACAGATGTCTTCCTCTACGTTTAAGCTCTTTCGAAGTAAACAAGTACATCTACAATTTTTCAGTAAAATAATGCTACAGCAAAAAAATCTCTTTTACAATCGCTAAAGAACATTATTTTAATACATCATAGAAAATTTCATGTTAATCGGTCCATTAGTTTCAAAGTTATCATTATTTTTCACTAAATACGCTCTCCTGTAAAATTGCAATTTTGTAGATGTCTTCTTTTACTTTGCTGCCATCGATCTGTCATCTAAAGTAACGCCAAGAAAGACAGTCCGGGATGACTCCTGTACCATTTGATTCCCCAACCTGACTTCCAAAGTCTGTTTTCTGGCATTTTTATTTATAAATTGAATAAATGTTGTTTTTCTTGTCTTTAGTTGTAAGTTATTTTTATCCAACCAAGACACTACTTCACAGATCGTATTTCTTATATGAGCGTTATACTCATCCTTATTTTGACATGGTACAACAATCGACAAGTCATCAGCAAATAAGGTGCACTCCTTGTCTGTTGCATCTGTGAGATCATTGATGTAGATTATGAAGAGTAAGAGCCCCAAGATACTACCTTGTGGTACCCCTACGCTATTTACTTTAGTGGCAGACCTGTAAGTTGTTACAGTACTTTTCGAATCTATTTTGGTTATTTCCACAAACTGTTCCCTATCATACAGATAACTTCTGAGCCAATCGTTTACCAGTCCTCTCATGCCGCACAACTCACACTTAGCCAGAAGTAAGTCATGCGACACAAAGTCGAACGCCCGGGTCATATCAAAAAATATTGCAGTGACCGGAATACTCCTATCCAAATACTTAGAGATACTATTTACCAAAGAAAAAGCTGCTAATGACGTTGATTTTCCTTTTTGGAAACCGTGCTGTTCTGGTTTAATGATGTTATATTTATTTAGAAAATTAGTAAGTCGCACATGCATTGCCTTTTCAAAAATTTTTGAAGTAATGGGTATAAGCGAAATTGGTCTATGATTCTCTACTTGAGCCTTACTACCCTTTTTATGGATTGGTTTTTAATTACTTCATCTTTGCTAGTAGGGGTTAAGAACATACTCGCAGTATTTGACTTGGATAGCGTCATTTGAGATCCCTTATCAAGATGATTATCGCCCGCTTTCGAGTTACTGATATTAATATAGTAATCATTGAAAGCAGCAACAATATCGGAAGCATTACGTAAGACCGTATCATCAACCACTATTTCATCAATACCTGTGTCATGAGAATGAATTTCCGGTATGTCTTTTATTACTTGCCATGTAGCTTTACATATATTTTTGGCTCAGGATAGGTATTTACTGTTGGCAATTTTTTGAGCCAAGTGTATACACTTTTTAAGGAGTCTGGAGTAACCTTGATATTTTAACTTGTGCTGATTTTTATGTAGTGTAGTTACTGATATTAATATAGTAATCATTGAAAGCAGCAACAATATCGGAAGCATTACGTAAGACCGTATCATCAAAAGTAATAGTAATAGTTGAAACGAAGTCGTCTTTTTGTTATTATAAGTAGATTTTTTTATACCTTTAGAAAACCAATTTGTAGCTTTTGACCTGACAACGTGTTTAATTTTATTTAATGGAAAGCATAAATAATAAAATAATGTAAAATCTTCATAAAAATTTTGAAATGTCTTCTCCATGTTTGTTTCAGCATATACATTTGACCACGAAAGGGCGTCAAGGCAATTTAGAAACTTTGTAATATTTTCATCACTGTAGTCTCTTTTATAGTGGTACCACGACAGACAAGGTTTTAGAGTATTTGCTTATTTTATATGTTGGTGTTTAGGTACTTATAGTTAGAAAAATTATTACCTTGGTCCAACTGCTTTTTGTTGACAATTCAGTTTTTGCTTTGTAATAAGCTACATGCCAATCTGAAGTTGATTTATTTTCAAACACATCGCACAACTGTGTTTCGATGTGTTGCTTTCTTTATACTTAGTCCTTTTCAGCTTTAACACATCGAAGTCGTTTATTTAGTTTACTGTGTTTCTGTAATGATGATTTTTGTAGGCCGAAATTCTTTTTCGGGTATAGGTAGAGTCATTCACGATGACACGTGCCGTGGTTCTTATTATAATGTCATTAATGTCTAATTTTGACAAAATCACGCGTCTTCGTGGATAGCACTAGGTAGTGATTTTGGTTCGTACATGTCTGAATTATATCTTATTCTCTTCCCAAGCTTTCCAACAGAAAGTTGACTATTGGTTATCTTCTTCTAACACTAAGAAAAGTTCCAAATTTTATGTTACTGCTGGTTTTTGGAGGCCTAAGCAATTGTTCAACGTTCGTTAATCGCGATAACGCGATAATTTTGAGTCAAATCTACTTGTGCCCCACTAACCTTGCTGAGAAGTACAGAATTAAACTCCTGTGTCGGTGTCCCTACCTCTGGACACTAGTTCTGATTGCTATGTTTTTTAATTTTATTTTTTGTTACTTCTTAAGTTAACCTTCAAGTTCTTTATAATCAAATTCTTTCAAGAGCGTTGTTATCGGTTTTTCTCCTATTTTGTTGTGCGCATAACTATTTTTTATAGATTTTCTATTTTTTACATATTCCAAATTCTAAAGTAAACCACACGAGGTTCTTTTTTTGGTATTTTCATTGGCTTTAACTTATCCACTTTTACAAATTATTTGAGCCCTTTAGTGGGTAACGGCAAAATATTTGCCGTCATAGGAGTCAGGCATTTTTTTCTCAATTAACGTGTTGTTAGTTGGATATATAATCAAACTTTTAGAAGAATAGAGTACAGACAGTAGTATAGACAGTAGTAGTTTCAGTCATGAATACGAGTACTTACTAGGAGTCTAGTAACCTTCGCGAACCTAAAGACGTGGGCGCTATACTGTCCGAGCCTTGCGTCACTTGCCAATTTCGACACACATTCTGACTACGAGTAGCTTACTGGTTCCGAAAGGTAAAAGATTGCGTATAAATTAATTTCTACAAAAAATTGTAATGAAGTTTTCGGCTGATATTGCAATTATTTCGAATAAATTGTTGTTATTAAACCAAAATTTTGGCTAACAGAACAAAGTGCTGAATTATAATTGTCAGGACTTGCTATCTCTCGGCGAACATCTCAGTGAACAGAAGTTAATTTTCTTTATCTAAATTTCGAATCGGTTAAGTACCGTCAATAATAAAAAAATACATAGAATAAGTGACACAATAAGTACATTTTATGACATTTACATTAAAATATTTAATATCTTGGCTGTTATTTTTTGAAAGCTTTCATTAAAACTCTACCTCAATTAAATTCATGGCATAGTATTTAAGTAAACATGGGACTTAATGAACTAAAAACCGTTTCGCTGTGTATTTCATCATATTTTTTAGAAACATTTTCAAGAAACTCTCTAAATAAGTAACAAACAAACAATATTTTTTTCCATTGGTATTTCAAACTTGATATTTCAAAGATCGATCTTCAGTGGCAATGGCATAATCAATTATAGAAACTAAATAAGTGTAGTAAAAATTTGCAATCCTGTCTAGTGCAAGATAAAACAGAACCCTATAATTATTGTACTAGCTTTTGCCGCGGCTTCGCCTGCGTGGAATCCGGTTAGCGCGCGCTATTTCCTCGGGAACTGTGCATTTTTCCGGGATAAGGAGTAGCCTATATCACTCTCTGGGCCATAAACTATTTCTGTGCCAAAAATCACGTCGTTCCGTCGCTCCATTTCGAAGTACGACGACGGACAAACATACACACAAACATACAAACACACAAAATACAATACAATACACTAACTCTTCATTGCACACCAACATATAGCAAACAATTACACATACATCACATCACATTTCGCATTTATAAATATTTGGTATGGATAGTTGCAATCGATATAGCCGACATACTATATAGCGACTGGCGTGTTTGCCATTTCGAGATTAATACTTAGGTCGAAAATAATATGTGCTCATTGAATTCGGTTGTGAAACTGACTGGTTTTGATCACGCCGAGCTAACTTTAAGACAGTCGGAACGAATCATGCGATATTTTGCAAACCAAATTTGCAGTAGAATTCATTTCTGAAAAAGAATGAAGATAAGATAATTAATAATGAAGATAAAATAAGATAATTTATAATAACTTAATGAATGATATAATAATATAATTTATAATGAATAAATCAATCAATGAAATAATTAAATGAAGAAATTATTTATTTATTTATTTGATAGGTATGTATAGAATAGGTCATCAAATCAAATATAGGTGTATAGGTGACCTATGAAAGAAAAATATATTAGCTGATTAATTTTTATCACATAAATTCCAAAAATCACCTCAGTTCAGCGTTGCCAGCCAGTCGATAAAAAAAATACGCCCTTGTTGCACCCAATGCGTCAATTGCACCATGGCAATATTTCGTCACCACTTTGGAAAATCTCCACTCAAAGATTAACTGGTAGAAATCCATTAAAGGGATAAATCCGCCTTTTTACAAGTATCTCAAAGTTTGTCAATTGTATTTTGTTTCTATTATATTGCACAATAAAAAGTTTACATACATACATACATACATAAATCTTGTATCTTAATGAATCCCTCAACAAATTGATCACTAACATAATGTTCATTGCAAGGGACTCTATACCAGATAGTTAAAACTACGGAACTCTAAAAAAGGTTACTCAGAAAATAATAAATTTTGAAGTACAAGCTTTTTTACCCGACTGCGAAGACTATTACTCAACGGCTGAAGCGATTTTGATAAATGATAACATCATTGGATTTGTCTCAACGACGCGAGTGACACTGAGTGCATGAAATTCTTGAAAAATCAAAATGGCGGTTTTTTGGCGCCAAATCGTAAGTTTTTGAAAAATGATTTTTATTCAAATCTATCGAGTGGGGTATCAAATAAAAGGTAATAATTAGCCCATTCTAAATATATATGGGATATAATACTTTTAATCTACCATTTTTACGGAACTATTAAAAAAGTGTGAAATAAAACAATAAATTAAAAAAATTAAAAAAACCCGACTCCCTTAAATATACTAAAAAGAAGAAAACAAGTCTAGTGGGCTAGAAGTCTGTTTAGCAGCTAACTTAAAGTTCAACAGTCAGGACCCATTTAAATCGTGACGCTCAAAAATTCTTACCTAATGGGTCCCGACTGGTGAGCTTTAAGTTAGCTACTAAACAGACTTCTAGCCCACTAGACTTGTTTTCTTCTTTTTAGTATTTTTAAAGCAGTCGGGTTTTTTTAATTTTTTTAATTTATTGTTTTTTACGGGCTTTTATTTAGTTTTACCCGACCCGTTGTCTATCTGTAATCAAATCTTGCAAGTTAAATTCGACCAACTTGGCACTTATGTGAATTGAGCTCTCTCATTCTGAGAGGTAGCCTGTGCCCAGCAGTGGGACGTATATAGGCTGGGATGATGATGACATTCTGGTACTCCGGCCAGGATCGTCTCCGTAGGACGGAACTCTTCAACGGTTAAAAGAATCGACTTGAAATTTGAGTATGCAAATGTAGTTTGGTTGAGAAGTATGGTCAACAAAAAGTAATGTCAGCAAAAAAAGCTTGTATTAAAAATTAAAATTTTACCAAAACTTATTTTGAAGTTAATGTCGATTTGTGGCGTACAATAAAATTGTTGCGTATGGCTGGTTTAGACCACCACCTTAGTGTTTAGCTTTGTTCCATGCCTCATTATGATTCTAGGAATTGTAATCGCCAACTTACGACCAACTAGGTATGTAACGTTGTAAGGAAGAGGAACAAAGATGGTCCAAATTAAATATTATCTTATTTATATGAGATAAGCTGGTAACGTTTAACATATCGTCGTGACTGCAGTTCCAGCTAAATGTTAACCCCCTTATTCATAAACGACAATCAAACCTATTTTAGTTAAAATGCCGCTAAAATTCGTTTGTCTCTATCTGTCACTTCGACATTTGTATTTATTAGAAAGGGACAAAGCATTTGTTAGTTAACATAGGCTTGTTAAGTTTTATGAATAAGGGGGTATGTGTTTAGCATACCTACCATTACAGATTATCATTGGCCACGCACCAGGAGATGTTCCTGCACTCCGACTTTTAGTGCCTCCGTTTCAGGCGTCCCTAAGGATGTACCTACAAAAATCTAATTTTTTTAGGGTTCTGTAATCAACTCAGAACCCTTATAGTTTCGCCATGTCTGTAAATTTTCTTTGATAAATTGGTAAATATATCATGCTCCTTGTACCGTTTTTGCCAAACTTTAAACCTAAAATTGCTAAAAGTGGCTCCAAAGCGTAACGTTTCGCACCATAATATCTCCGGTCTGTATAAGTCTCACTACTAGGTTTTCTCTTAAAATGATAGGACTTGTGCTGTTGGAAGTACTTGTTACCACTCATTTTTAACTACTTAGGTACTTGAGCAATTATTGTGGGACCTTTTACTTGAAGTGTTTTAACAGCCCCAACAAATGTAAGTAATTGTAAGTAGACGACACTACTTGGCTTATGAAACTACAATAATGCATGTACCTATTAAATTAATAGTCACATTTTTAGGGTTCCGTAACCAAAATGGCAAAAATGGAACCCTTATAGTTTCGCCATGTCTGTCTGTCTGTCTGTCCGTCCTCGGCGTTGCTCTGGGACTATCAATGCTAGAAAGATGTAATTTTCCACGAGTATATATGTAAACTATGCCGACAAAAGGGTACAATATAATATAAAAAAAATAAAATTTTTTAGAGTACCTCCCATAGACGTAAAGTGGGGGTAATTTGGTTTCTCTCATCCAACCTTGTAGTGTGGGGTATCATTGAATAGGTCTTTTAAAACCATTAGGAGGTTGCTAAAACGATTTTTCGATTTAGTGATTTTTTTGCAAAATATTCAACTACTATATTCAACTAACATACAAATGTTATACTAAACAATTTTTAGACCAAAAAATATTATGAAAAACAATTTCAACCAAACAATTTTCGACATTTCCATCATTCGACGAAACGTTGTTATGCAAAAAAAATGTAATGAAAAAATTTTATGCTAAAAATTTTTAGACCAATATTATACTCATCTACTCGTAATACCTTTAAACGAGCAATTGATATGAAAAAAAAATGTATATTTATGTATATAACTATATCGGGTATCTGGAAAACGGCTCCAATGATTTCTATAAAATTTGGCATGTAGAAGTTTTCGGAGATGAAAAATTAATCTAGCGTGGTCTTATCTCTGGAAAAATGCTTGTTAGCGAGTTTTAGCCCAAGCAAAGCTCGGTCGCCCAGGTACTATAACTTAAATCTTGGTCAACATTTTCATACATGATGAAAACACCGGTATCAAAATGACATTAGGAAAGTGGTATAGCTAGTTAGGGCATATAGTTCATAGCAAAAAATAAATTTGTCCTACGGTCAGAAACACATCAAGCGACATCACCCCACCGTGTCGTGCCACAACGCCTGTCGCAACGACACGGTCACCTTTCTATAACATATTATAAGTTGACACTATACGCGATAGTCAATTATAATATTAATTTACACAGAAGTGGGATTTTTACCTTTAAATCTCGTTGGGGAGTTAGTGGCATTGTAAAGGAAACAAATAGTCTAGGTAAAAAAAATTTCATTCATGATTTTTTTTAATTACAAAGGTAATTCTTTCAGCCGGCGCGCGTCTTCCATGCATAATTTACAAGGATACAGTAATGAAAAAATATTTTTCACTTCTCATGCTCGTAAAGTTCGTGTTTATGCTGTATCTAGGCGACATAAAATTACTTTTTATGCTCTAGTGCATAAAATAAAATCTTCGTCTAATACCAAGTCAAGACCAAGGTAATCAGGTGTCAACAGCCACAAACAAAAAAGTTTCTATGTGTTTTTTTAGTATATTTTTTATCGAGAGACTAAAATAAGCCAATATATACCCGAGGTGGTTAGCCACCCGAGCTTTAGCGAGGGTGTCTATTTATCCGAGGGTTTATCTTGGCTTTTAGTCTCGCGGTGAAAACTCTATTTTTCACTTCGATTTCGAGAAAAAATAGTCAATTTAGTACAAAAAGATTTAGCAAAAAATAAAAATAAATCTTTCTAGATTTCGGCGGCAAAAGATTATCAATTATGTCTATTACTCTTTGGTCAACATCATAATTTTCACTATCACTTGATGACACTGAGAATAATCAATTTATTTTAATCGTTTACGATTTACGCTCTACAACAATTTCAAAGTTTTCACGGTAAGTATTTTTTTCCATCCAGCCACAGATACTAACAAAATAGCACTGGCGAAATGGTCCGTACACAAACGGAAAAATAGAGTAGCGCCACCTTCTATGCGCAAAAAGCATAGAACTAAGACCACGTAGACTAAGAACGTAACATTTGCGTCATGAAAATGGTCCACACACAATATTATTTTTTGCAAGTAACTGGCTGTTTGAGTTTATCTAAGTCACTCGAAGTGAATTAAAAAATTAATTACTTTTACTCCCTAGGGACTAAAGTACTCACTTTACTCCCGCCTTGTAAGGCTATATTGACTTACTTTTAGAGCATGAGAAGTGAAAAAATATTTTTAATTTATATAAAACTAAAAATCAATCAAATCAATCATAATAAATCAGTAAAATTAAAATAATGGAATTATTATAATAATGCATAAAAAATAAAAGGTACATCGAAAGTGACTCATTGTTTCCACTGTTGCTATTTCATTTCCTCGCCATTGAAGTGAAAAGCAGTGTAAAACTCGAGCATTAAACCCATTTTCCCCTCGACGTGTCTATTCACCCTCGCCGTACCGGCTCGGGTGGCTATATGAACGCCTCGGGTAATATAGCTCGTTTTATGCTCTTGTTGTACAATTTACTATTGAGCAGTTTGAAAACGCAATTTATTATTCTTATTCGCACATATCTAGATGAACATAGTATAAAAAATAACTTTATTAAGTACTTTTATGCAAAATAATATTATAAATGCGAAAGTGTGTCTGTTTGAGTGTTTGTATGATTGTCCGTCTTTCACGTCGAAACAGAGCGACCAATCGACGTGATTTTCGGCATAGAGATAGTTTATGGGCCAGAGAGCGACATAGGCTACTTTTTATCCTGGACAAATGCAGTTCCCGAGGGAACAGTGCGCGATAACCGAATTCCACGCGGGCGAAGCCGCGAGTAAAAGCTAGTACCTATATATACCCACAATGACACGAGTGTCAGGAATATGAGGCCAACGTTAATAAGAAACGAGTGACACTGCTATGGTTATATTTACACAAACCTTTTCAAGTGCTTTTTCACAACCCCTCGAACTCATTTTCCAATACAGCAAAGAACTTGATTTTTACAAATAAATCAGGTCAACGATCTCACAGCTCAGTACGAAAATCAACTCGGTCAAACCTATGGCGACACAGTCATGAGTGACGCCGCCTTTTAGGGTTCTGTTCCCGAAATATTTTTTGCTGGATCAATAATTTACCTAAATTAGTGTGTCACTAATTATTTAAAAAAAAGCCTGCGTTGTGGTTATGGTTTACTTTTCAAATTTTGTATCGATTATACCTACTTTTTACAAAATTTTTGTATGTGTACTTTGTTTTAGCAGTTTTTAATTTTTAAAGATAATGATCATGACCTTTTTTGTTACTATTTTACGGATTATGGTTCGTAGTTTCTATAGGTAAGTAGGTACATAAAAAAAGACTAGTTTTGGTAGGTACTAAAGCAAAAAAAAACTTTTTTACGAGGTAAAGTTAAGAAGAGTGTCTAGTTAGAGGGAGTAGAGATTATAACAAACTAACAATGGAAGTGAAAGAATGTGATTCGTTAACTTTGTACAAAACTTTACTTCAAACATCTCCGTGAAACTATAAGCCTACCTACTAGAAGTTAGTGAATTGCTGTATATAAAACTAAGTCTAAATGAAAACCCTGGCATCCCATTTTAAGTGAACTATAATGGTGCAGTAAATGAAGGAAGTTGTTGTATAGAGACCCAAGCATTAATTCCTCAGTCGATGAAATTTTTCTTGGCTATTGTATAGTATGAGCCGTAACTAAAATATAAAAAATCCAAAAAAAAAACACCTAAGTTAGGTATTTATAAGCTAAAAATCGTCACTACTTTTAAATAAACTCGTATCTCGAAATGGATAATTTTTCCGAGTACACTTTATGACCATTACGTCAAGGTTAATTTTATTCACGTATTAATTTGAGATACGAGATTTTTTCAAAGTAGTGACGAAACACAAATCTGTTTATATTAGTAATTTAATTTAATTTCTGCTGGGATATTTTTTTTATATTTCATATATTGTTCCAATACGTTACATGAGTATGTCTATGTTGAAGAAAATTTGAACGGAGCTTTTTTTTTATTTATTTTTTTTATTTGTATCTTTTGGATATTTATACAATACTCTTTATTTATTGATACTTTATCATACTGTCAAGTTTTTTCGGGCTGAGGAATTACTGTTGGGTCCACTACCTTTATTTACTGCACTATAATATAATAATATAATATAGTATAATTGTAACGTTCTATTATGAGTAAATAACGATTCTCTAAACCTATTTTTTTTTTGTTTGTTTGTACACGCGTTATACGGAACTCCTAACCCGTAAATTCAGTTCCACATCTGTTTATAACGTCTACGGTTGTACGGTCATTTATAACTTGTTTTTAGATGACTTGTTCATGCAGTTAAATTTACTAGTTTGTATGACGTAAATGCTTCATAGCATGACAGACAGTCATACATAGTATTAAAGTATTGTACATCACTCTGGTAAACCAAGTACATAGAGTCAGGTATTATAGCATAAATTGCTGCTAATTGATATTTCAAGCTCTTTTTTCAGAATTCTTTTTAAGGAAGGCTTGCTTTGAAAATGTTTGTCTCGTTCCTGTTATAGTGTCCTTGATGCGTCTTTTGTAAAGAACTCAATATGGACATAAACATTAAGGGCTGAAATCATGTAAATAAAATTAGTCTAAATTGCCTGGCGTATTTCATGTAGAACTAAATATTTACAAATACAAATACAAAATACTTTATTTAAATAATCATAACCAATACAGGAGAAATATCCATCAGACTCCAAACTAGGCTGAGCCTGTATCTTGGACGTCTGCGGGTGCGAGTAACATGCTTTGCTTTTAAAATTAACAGAAACGACAGAAGAGTCAGGATTTTCAGTCTGTCTGTCTGTCCGTCTTTCTGTCCATCCATCCGCAGCTTTGCTCAGGGGCTATCAATGCTAGAAAGCTGTTATTTTGCACGAATATATATGTAAACTATACCGACCAAATGGTACAATAAAAAAATTCAAAACAAAAATTTTTTAGGGTACGTCCCATAGATGTAAAGTGGGGAGATTTGTTTTTTCTCATCCAACCTTATAGTATGGGGTGTCGTTGGATAGGTCTTTTAAAACCATTAGGGAGTTGATAAAACGATTTATCGATTTATTGACTGTTTTGCAAAATATTCAACTTTAAAGTGCAAATTTTCATTAAAATCGACCCCAAACTCTAAAAGCTAAACGGGTGGGTGGAAAAATTATATCAAGCTTACAAGGAAAACTATAACAGTTAAGTTTTCTTGAGAATTATTAGTAGTTTAAGAGTACATAGCAGCCTAACGTATAAAATATACCTAAACTTGGAATATTCCGTACAAAATACGAAATCCTTAAAAAAATATCATTAAATTTTTCGTAATGGCTACGGAACTCTATTTCGGGTGTGTTCGACACGCTCTAGGCCAGTAATTTTTTTTATAAAGGACATTCGGTTTTTATGGCAGCACACACAAACACATTGGGTTCCAGGAGGATAGAGGTGTCAGTTAAAAAGGTGTATAAAACAGGCTAAACTATTTAGCTGACCTTCTGCATAAGCGGCATTCACTTCATTTTTATTAACGTTTCACATTTGCGTAGAAAACCCAACTTATACACGAGTACTATATCAATGTTAAGATGTACCAATTGAATAGTACCTACTCCTAATAAAGTTAAGAATATGAAAGACAAGAATTACATTTAAAACGTCATTAAAATATTTTTAAATGGGTACTTATTTTGTATTTAAATAAAAATAACGCATATCATTACAGCGGCTAAGACGCAAACAATACAGTCAAACTCCGCCGTAAGTTTACAGTTCAGAAGGTTATTAGAAAATAATTATTTAATGCTTTTTTGAAAGTCAAAATAATATACATCATTCATTAAAATACCTATTTTTAGTCAATATTTATTGTTCAATTGAGTGAAAATAAATATTTGAATGTCTCACTAATATTATAAATGCCGGATGTCTAGGACAACCTATTTGTCTACGTATGTGTGTGTGTGTATGTATGGAGGCGTTCGACATATAAGTTTTTTTTTATTCTACTGGATGGTAAACGAGCAAGTGGGTCTTCTGATGTAAGAGATCATCACCGCCCATAGACACCTGCAACACCAGGGGGATTGCAGATGCGTTGCCAACTTAGAGGCCTAAGAATTAAGAAGAATATTATCTAAGTTTTGGAAAAAAGAATCAATATGACTGCTAAATCCATATGTGCGAGCAAAGCTGCGGGTTGGTCAAGGCTATTTTGTGCATACAAACAACAACAACAAGCAACAGCCAACAAATTACACTCATAAACAACAGATAACACTCATAAAAATCGACAGATTGTCCGCCTCATCTTAAACTACCTACCTTTGTCTGCCTCTGTGTCCGTTAATAGTACAGTGTCCACATTTTAGGGTAATTTACCCTAAATTTAGGGTATTTTTACGCGTTTAGGGTAGTATACTTAGGGTATTCTTTAGGGGCAAAGTTTTCAAATAAAATGTACGATTTCAAGAAAAAAATACTGCAGCTGACATAGAAGCCAAGACTTTTATGAATGCATTCCAAGAATGTTTCAAAACGGTTTAGTAGTTTAGCTATAAGTTTATTGTAAATCGCATTTATTTACTTTGTTTTTATTCCAAAAATATTTAGGGTGAAAAATAAACGAAAGTGCCTAATTTAGGGTAATTTAGCGTAGCGTTAGGGTAAAAAAATATCTGAGGTGGCAACACTGCGTTAATAGTACATTATTGCATTTATTGCCGAGGCCGGGAAAAAAATCGTGGGTGAGAAGAGTTTGACAAAATACGAATTCACGAATTGTCATTTGCACTGAGGCATATAATTATGTAATAGTGCTTTTCTCCAATAATGCAAATAAGTAAAGCAAAATTGTTAAAATATGAAATTAATGAAGCCGTGGTGGCCTAGTGGTTTGACCTATCGCCTCTCAAGCAGAGGGTCGTGGGTTCAAATCCCGGCTCGCACCTCTGAGTTTTTCGAAATTCATGTGCGCAATTTACCACGAGCTTTGCGGTGAAGGAAAACATCGTGAGGAAACCTGCACAAACCTGCGAAGCAATTCAATGGTACGTGTGAAGTTCCCAATCCGCACTGGGCCCGCGTGGGAACTATGGCCCAAGTCCTCTCATTCCGAGAGGAGGCCTGTGCCCAGCAGTGGGACGTATATAGGCTGAGATGATGATGAAATTAATGCTAATTAAAATTTAAAAAAAATCCCTTATCCTATCCCGCGATACTTGTTTTTTTTTTAATTTCACGACACTACTCATAATCCCATTTCATTATAAAAAATACTTACTCAAAAGAAAATTGTATGATATCAGTAAAAAAAATATAAATATAAAATAAATTGCAATTAAGCTATAGAAATATAGCTAAATTACAGTGGTACTGAACGCTTTCTACTTAAGATTACTATTTGGAGTCTTTTTGTATTTTTTATTTCAACTCCAAATTTAAGTTTCTTTTACGGTCATCCCGTGAAAGTTTATATATTTCACACGAAAACACAAGCCGAAACTTGAATGCATAGAAAAACCAGAAAAAATAACCCAGCGCTGGGAATCGAACCCATGTCTTCAGCATTCCGTGCTGCGTGCTATTCCCCTACACCACCGCTGGACAGGAGACGACACGAATTTCTCCTATGCACCAATATTTCAACTTGAATTCTTTTCATAGTCACTTTAGCAGCGTGGAAAAATTTGAAAAATTTCAGGATAGTAGTCAGTATACCAAACTTCCAAGGAAAACTATAACGGCTAAGTTTGCTTGAGAATTATTAGTAGTTTAAGAGTAAATAGCAGCGTAAGGTATAAAATATACCTAAACTTGGAAGATTCCGTATAAAATACTAAATCTTTAGAAAAATATTTCTTAATTTTTTGGTAATGGCTACGGAACCCTATTTTGGGCGTGTCCGACATGCTCTTGGCCGGTTTTTGTAGTAAGCCCACTGTCTGGTGCATTCATAATTTATGAACTAGCGCAATGAATAATAATATATTTTATGTAAGGAACCCTTGATACGCGGGATCGCCTCGCACTTTGTGGTATTACATCTGTCATGAAGCATTGTTTGTAAGTTTGACGTCATTCCTGTAACCCCTGTTAACAAATGTCAAAAATATATACAGGTAGGTAAATAATAAATACAAAATGACGCGTGTATAAATTGCGTCTCTTGGTAACAGCAAAGTAATATAAAATAAGTAAAAAAATCAAAAACAAAATTGCGTGGTTCAAGATTTGCAAAGTCAAAGTTCACGAAAGACAATTTTTTACAAACATATCGCTTCCCACTCGCCTCCTGTTTTTGATGACATTTAAAAATCTTACAAATATTTATAAATGCGAAAGTTCGTTCGTTCGTTTTGTTCCGTTTTCACCCCTTAACTACTGAACGGATTGCTTCGAAATTTGGCAAAGGCACATCATATTGCAAGACTAAAATAAGAAAAAAATACATTTTATCCCAAAAAAAATTGTTGTTTTCGAGGGCACGTAATAAACGAATCTTTGCAGATGAATTACTATAAATTGTAAAGCAAAAAAGCCTCTCAGCCTTTTCGGATTCTCTGTATTCCTTAATCCGCGGGAATTCTGGGAAACCCTTTAAACGATTTTTCCTATTATACCTACATAAAGTACCTGACTATCTACTTGCACGCCAAATTTGAAGTCTCTAATAATTATGAGCCTCCTTCAAAGTAAATTGTATAATTCCTACAATCTATATTTAAATGATAACAACACGAATACCCCACGCCTGAAATCGAGTTTAAGTAGCTCGACATGTTTAGGGCTAATCCGTAACCCTTCTTCTGGGAGCAACGCGACTCAGCGGCTGCTGCAACACGCGCACACGCGCACGTGGAATAGCCCAAAACATGTCGAGCTAAACTCAATTTCAGACGTAAGTTATCCGTGTTTTTATCATTTAAAGTAAGTAGTTAAATATAATTTAATAAGTAATTGGTTGGGTTGAGTCGTAGTGACGGCAAGAGGCCCGATGGACTTACGTTGGTTCCTTGGCAGAGGGGACGTTGCCTCTTGTGGGATGCGACGCCTTGTGACGCTTGTGACTTCGTGCCTTTTGCGGTTGAGACGGCTGGTCCTTGGGGTGCCGAGGCAAAGTCCTTGGTGTGGGAGCTGGGCCGTAGGTTGCGGGACAGGGGTTGTGACCCCCGCTCCGGGTCGTACCTGGTTCAGCAGGTAGCGCTGGCCATTCAGCGGGGTAATGCGGCCGGCATTATGGGCACCTTTGAGCCGGGTACGACGCGGAATGGTGGGTTTTAGGTTAGGTTTTAGTTAGTTTGTAAGTGTTCAATAGTTTTAAGTTTATTTTATTTTGTTATTAATAAATCATTCTTGCATTAAATAAACATATTAAAGATTAGTGATTAGGTAGGATTTTATTTTTATTTTGACTTTGTTTAGTTTAATTTAGTTCCTACAATTTGTTATGATTTCATGTATTAAAAAAATAACAATTTAAAATTTTTGGTGTGAATTCTAAGTGTATGTTATGTTACTTTTCAAATAGCGTTAAATAATTTTACAATAATTTAAGTAATGTTATAGAAATGCCGTTTCTAACATATCACCCTACGCCACTGACATGTACCTTCTACAAGCATGTAACTATACTCATATCACAATGTCAAACAACAAAATTAATGTAAAATGAATAAATAGTGCTAAATATTAGTATTGGTATGGGGCCCTTGACACTTGACTTTTTTTTAGTTTTGTATTGACTCTAACGCAGAAATCACAACAGCAATTAATGTTTCTTTTCTCAATACATTAACTACGTACTAACCACAGTTCACGTTTGCTTACAGATCCGACAACGCTAATCCGGTTTCAACGTTGCTTGAAAGTAAGTATTTTACGTAATTGTACGCTACTTAAGTACTTACAAGAAAACAATGATCAATATGTCACCTCTAACTAGGAAGCATACTTTCTGGCGGGCACTATCCATTAGATTAAATAGCAATCAAGTTTTCAACTTTCTTGTGAATATGTACGAAAAGTGTACGAAATTGTACCCTACCCTAGTTAAAAATAATGTACAGTCAAGAGCAAAAAAAGGTATCTATTCGAACCACTCAAAAATATGTTACTACTGCCTTATTGCGTCGGGATAAGAGTCTGTGGTACATATTTTTGAAACTTTGAATAAGTTCTTATTTTTACACTTGACTTTACTACATGTACTTACAAGAAAACAATGATTTACATGTCACTGCTAAGTAGCATACTTTCTAGCAATTAAATGTTGTCTTTTGAATTTCAAACTCATATCAAAAATGTACGAGAAATGTACAAAATTATACGCTAAAAACGTAGGCACTACAAGTAATTACGAGAAAACAATGATAAATTTATATAAGAGGTTAGAATGCGAGTAAATATAGTTATTAATATCAGAAGAGACAAACTATACTCAGCGGTACAAAATTACCTATTTCTGCATACATTTGACGGGCAGATTTTTTGCAGCTCAGAATTAGATTATGACACCGTATGAGCACAAACAAGTTAACGTTCCATATTTTAAAAGTAACTTAAGTTCCATTTCAGATCTCAGTTTTGTACATTACTATGACTACTAAATACAATAGTTAGTCTTAAGTTTTTTTAAAGCTAATTATACCTAGTCCTATCCCGGACCTCTAAAAAGAACTGAACCTTAATTTAACCTCTTGTTGCAGGTTCAAGCGCAATGTGGCTTAGCATATTGATTTACTTGATATATTACTCTATGTACACTGTTCTTCTGGCCATTGGCGGTCTATGGTGCTTCGAAGAGTGCGCTCTTACCGAGGAAGAAGAATATTTGTTCTATAGCCAGCACAGAGCGCTACCGTATTAACTTGTAAGTACATATTTTTATTTCGCAAAAATGATTTTAACCAAATCCGCTATGAACGCTACAAAGAAAACGACGGCAAAATATCGAAACAAAAAAAAAACATTTTTCACCTTTCATGCTCGTCATCATCATCATCCCAGCCTATATACGTCCCACTGCTGGGCACAGGCCTCCTCTCAGAATGAGAGGGCTTGGGCCATAGTTCCCACGCGGGCCCAGTGCGGATTGGGAACTTCGCACGCACGCGTTTAAAATAATAAAATCACTATTTAAAAGCACAGCAAAGTCAAAGAAAAACTAAGTTAAGTATTCATTTTCCTGAAATTGACAGTGTTAAATTTCATGGTCTTCCTTTTAATATGCTTTGTTATTTGGAAAAAATAATTCTTCCGATTGAGCCTTTCGATTGGTGTCATAACATTATGGGTGTTTTTTTACCATTTGGCGGGTTCGATTCTCGGTTCAGACATGCGATTATTCAATAATCTTTGAATGCAATTAAAATTGTTTTTAAAAACAAAATGAAGTCTCCTTTCGGTAAAATCATCTCTATACAATATTTAAGATACTTTTCCTCCATGTGGCATCATCTTAAGACACCTGTAGACAAATTGCAGGTTGCTAAGCTACAGCAGCTCAGACAAGCTATCACATTAACAGAAACTATTGACTGAGATGCCCGTTTTATTACTAAGCCTTCAAAATCAAAACCTTAACACCAACATGAAATATATTATTTAAAAAATGTTACCTAGATAATTAATATTAAAGGATATTATTTAAGGATGCAAAAGGCAAGCCATTTAAGTGACTATGATTTAAAAAAAATGATCAGAAATTATTATACTTCTGCAGTAAAAAGAACTATTGAATTAAATACTTTATACATTACCCTATATAGTGATCACCACATTCAGACAGAATAAATGGATTAAAATTGAATGGTTTTCTTTTTTTTACCAGTACTACATACTCAAAAGTTTTAATTAATACTTATGCTGTCTTTAAGAATTTTTTGTACTTCTCCAATATATTCATATTCCTAATATTTTCAGATATCTGAAACTGAATGTTAGCACACTCAACCACAGATGTTATGGTGCTTTGAAATATTTCTTGAGCCTTGTGCATATTTCGAGGCACCAAAATCCCAAACCACCTCAGAGGATTAATAGTGTCTGCATCATTACTCTCTATAGCATTAAATTGCTTTTCTTCACTGGCTTTTGTGTGTACCGATGCTGAGAACTCTGGACTGCTTTCAGTCGGCAACCTCGCTGTGCTTACTGCAGTCTGGCCCATGATGTACCTGGACTTTGCAAGGTGGATGCTTCCTTCGTGAATTTTAGACTCTATAATTATTTCATTGTTGATTTTCTCTTCCATCAGATGTAGCTGGATCAAAGACACTTTGTCCAAAAGTTCAGATACCTCATCCAAACTAGGGGCATTCTTGTCTTCTTTTGGTACCATGTTTAGGCAAATAGAGAGTCAGTAACTAACTATTAAATAATAAAGATACTTTCCACAAAAAAATACAACTAAGTCACCACTATACTTAGGCTTACAATACTTTATTTATACTCTTAAGACTAGACAAGCAGATGATGAAGCTGAAAGAAACGCGTTGCCTTGCCTGCCTCGTAAAACTTGTATTTATGCTGGATCTAGGCGACATAAAATGACTTTTACTCGTATGCTTTAGTGCGTAAAGTTAAATCTTCATTTAAGACCAATGCACAATATACAGCCACAAACAAAAAAGTTTCTAAACATATTTTTTCAAATAATTTTTAATTTATATAAAACTAAAAATCAATCAAATTTCCGGATCGTACTTGGTCCAGCCGGGTCTCGTTGGCCATACAACGGGGCAATGCCGCTGAGGTAGGGTACGTTTGGGCCAAGTACGATGGCGACGGGTATTGAGTAGTTTTTTAGTTTAGTTTATTTTATGATTTATTCCTTTTTTTTTGATTTTTTAGTTTTTTGATTTTTTTTCTTTATTAATTATTCATGTAGGTTTTGATTTAATTTATTTAATTTGTAATTTATTCATTGTAAATTTTTGTTTTTAGTTGAATAAAGATATTAAAAAAAAAACTCAAAGCTTTTGAAATAGATCAATAAAACCAATAATATATAATTATATAAAGATGCATGAACAATAAAGGGTACATAGTAAGGAAACAATTATTTCCATTGTTAATATTTCATTTCCTCGCCATATCAGCACTGTAAAACTCGAGCATTAAACCCATTTTCCCTACCGTCTCGGCTTGCGTACGCCTCGGGTAAAATGGCTCGTTTTATGCTCTTGTTGTAAAATCTACTATTGTTTCTATCAACAGAGCCCTACGCCTGGAAATTCGATTCGATGGTCAAGGTACCTCAGCTTTGTAAATGCTGAGAGGTTTTAATTGATGCAATCAATTTACAAAACAATCTGTACCAAGACCATCGTAATTGTTCGAGTGTTACATTTGTTCGTGTTACATTTAATCGTGGCCATTCATATGAGCGTATTTAGTTTCCTAATTTTGTCTCATCACATTTCAAAACTGAATGCGAATATGGTGTTTAAAAAAAGAGGTCAAAGTATAGATTAGAGAACAAATCAATCTATTATAAAAAGTACTAGCTTTTTGTTATTACCTATTCAGAAATATAAAATGTTTTATCTTACATCAATTTTTCTGACAATACTTACAACCCATAGCACATTATGCAGATGGACGCTCTGGTTAAAAATAACTAATTCTTTCATAATCCATACTAATATTATAAATGCGAAAGTGTGTTTGTATGTTTGTGTGTTTGTGTGTTTGTATGTTTGTATGTTTGTTTCACGCCGTAACGGAGCAACGGATCGACGTGATTTTTGGCATAGAGATAGTTTATGGGCCCGAGAGTGACATAGGCTACTTTTTATCCCGGAAAAATGCACAGTTCCCGGGGGAACTGCGCGCGATAACCGAATACCGCGCGGGCGGAGCCGCGGGCAAAAGCTAGTTACTTTATAAAATACGTAAATAGCTGAGCTACAAAGACTATAAATTCTTCTACAAAATAATATTCCAAATTAGCAAAAACGGATCACTTTCAGACCCAATAGCAGCGTAGAATACAATAATAAACCAGAAGCCGCGTTCTGCGTATAACGAACGTAATGATACCGTGTAGAATTATCACAAATAATGCACATGAATGAACGAAAGCGATACCCTCCCACTTTGATTGACACACGTGATATCGGTCATTACATTACAAGTTACAACACAGCCAAAATGTAGAAAATACGAACATTTTGTATCGCATTTTGAATTGGGGATACATTATCTATACTAGCTTTTGCTCGCGACTTCGTCCGCGGAATAGTAACTTTGGAAAGCTTTAATATATTTAGGATACCTATTCTGCCAATGATAGTACATAGACACTTCTACGATTTACCGAAAATAACCAATTTTAATACATTGCTATAAATATAAACTAATTTTTTTTGTTCTTCCATCCATCCTACACATATTTCCGATAAATATACTTATAGTTATTTTTTGGAATTCGGAACTTCCATCCCCATATTTTCAAGTAAATAGGTTGAATTTTGAAAAGCGCCGGAATACATATTTTTAGGGTTCCGTACCTCAAAAGGAAAAAGTGGATCCCTTATAGGGTTACTTTGCTGTCCGTCCGTCCGTCTGTCTGTCAAGACCCTTTATCTCGTAAACGCGCTTAGTATAGGTATCGAGTTGAAATTAAAACCCTAAACTCAGGCCAATAGTCCCGAAAGCTGTGAAAAAATCAAACCTTTAAGTCAAGGCAATCAAAAGCTACAGTCATTAAAAAGGTGTTTCCACACAAATCGCTTTAACAAAAAAGTTATAGGGTACTTTCGGCTGTCCTAGAAACTTGGAATTTTGCATAAAGGTAGCTCTTATAGCACAATAAATAAGAAGAATCATAAAAGCTAGTTTTTTATAAGTACCCAAGTGCCAAGTTTCATAAAGAACCATCGATTTATCTTCGACAACGACGATCTTCCATATAAACTTTTATCCCCTATTTCACCCCCTGACTGGTCGAATTTTGAAAACAGTTCAAATTAATAAATATCGACTTCATCATCATCAGCCTATGTTCGTCCACTGCTGGACATAGGCCTCTCCCATGGCACGCCACTGAGCACGATCCTCGGCCACTCTCATCCAGCTCTTGCCAGCCACCCTGCGAAGATCATCGCACCACCGATTCTGAGGGCGTCCTACGCTACGTTTGCCGATCCGTAGTCTCCACTCAAGAACTCGTCTACCCCAACGGTTATCGGTTCTTCGGGTTATTTCTTATTAAGTGCTTAAATGCTAAGTTTCATGTTTTTATCTTCGACAGCGACGAACTTCCACCATATAAACTTTCCTCCCCTATTTCAACCCCTTAAAGCCTCTTCTCGCGATAAAAGATAGCCTATGTTCTTTCTCAAAGTCTATTCTATCTCTTTATCAAATTTCATCAAAATCCGTTCAGCGCTTTAGGCGAGAAAGCGTAACAGATAGACAGACAGACAGAGTTACTTTCGCATTTATAATATTAACAAGCTTTTACCCGCGGCTCCGCCCGCGTGGTATTCGGTTATCGCGCGCTGTTCCTTTGGGAACTGTGTATTTTTCCGGGATAATAACGTAGCTTATGTCACTTTCGGGCCCATAAACTATCTCTATGCCAAAAATCACGTCGATCCGTCGCTCCGTTACGGCGTTGAAAACGGACAAACACACATATATTAGTACGAGTATATGGATGGATATAAGTATGGAAAGTATGGATTATTCACTTTGAGAATACTTGCATAGTAACACACGTGTATTACGAACCATTCTCACTATGCTGTAGGTACCTAGTATAAACCTGTTAATTAATGTCATAGATTAACGCGTTTAACAAAAGCTTCGTCATTTGTGAAGTTGCTCATCATATTAGTCTCGACTTTGGTTATTTTTTGGTTTGAATAACTGAAGAAATTACTTTAATAAGTAACATCTGGTTTAACGTAGTTTTTAGATTCAAAACGTCTGGGTTTATACATATTCGATCACGAATCAATGTTAAAAAAATTGTTACAAAAATTTTCATGCGTACATTATGATGCTATATAATCAAATAATACAAAGTTGAAATGTTTGGAAATAGTACTTTAGTAAAAACAAAATATCATTTGCATCTGAAATAGCATTTTTAACTAGCCATACTTGAACACCGGGAGGTTTAATAGTTACATTGAAGAAATATACTAATTTTCAGGACTAATTAAAACATTCTTATTGCAACATTACGCTGAATTAATTTTGGCACATCGTCCGATTATGCAAACATATAAAACTTGGACGAAACAAGGTCGCTAGCGAAGTCTTGAAATCCCCCCTATCTGTAATTAGTTCTTGTCGCCTCTGGTTTAGTTTAGTAGTCTGTGGCGAGTCAAACGGTAACGTTTCAAGTGTGCGGGAAATAGTTCTTATACTAAGATTTTTTTTATTTGTTGTCATTATTCATGTGGGAGACTCCAACAATAAGCCGAAAATAATAAATAGTAAAAAAAAATATTTAAAGTTTTTTAAACATGGAACAGCGATAAATAGCAGATAATTTAGTTTTAAAGTGCATTGTCAGTTTTGTTTGCTCTGCTAGTTTGTGTTTCATAAATTAGTTTGAGAAGTGTGGAAATAGTATTTGGTTTTTTCAAAGGTGAGTGCCACGTGTTTTTAACTTTTTGAGACCGTTATTTTAAATAATTTACTTTAATTTCTGAACAAGCAATTGGAAAACTTATTTATAATGTTTAGATTTTCACTTCATTACTAAATAACTAGCCCCACATATTCAAAACTAAACTTGCGCATAACAGCAGCAAAACTTGAATAAAATTTCGAAATGAAATATATTATTTTTACCCGACTACAACGAGAGGTATTGTTATTTAATATAATTTTGTCTTGTCCCACGTAAGCAATTAAACATCTTCAATGTATTTTTTTATTTATTTTAATTATATACTTAGAAATAATATTACAATGATTGACTTCACAAACAATTCTATGGGATAGAAAATAATCTACGATGAATTAAAAGCGCGTAAATAGCTTAAAATTTAATTAAAAAATCAAACCAAATAGAAATTAAAATCACAAACTAAATTAAGATAAAATTAAATCAATATGATTAGGATTTGAAACGTAAAATATAATTTTGACTAGCTTTTGCCCCCGGCTCCGCCCGCGTGGTATTCGGTTATCGGGCGCTGTTCCCTCGGAAACTGTGCATTTTTTCGGGATAAAAAGTAGCCTATGTCACTCTCAGGCCCATAAACTATCTCTATGCCAAAAATCTCGTCGATCCGTCGCTCCGTTACGTCGGGAAAAATGGACAAACATACAAACACACAAACGTACATACACACTTTCACATTTATTTTATCTTTCTTTCTCTATCTATTGCTTTTTTTTAATCTGTATCTTTAAGCTGTTGGTTCTCCAAAATGAATAAATAAATAAATAAATAATATTAGTATTGATTCGTGACATTGATATAAATCGTAGTTTCTTTCTTATGTGAAATTTAACAATTTTATAGGAATTCAACGGCATTCCTATAAACCTACCTACCTACTACCTACCTACTTGCATAATGTAAGTAGAAATGTATGTATGTGTTTTATGCAAGTAACTACAAATTGCATAAATGCAATTGTTGTTATTGTTGTGATGTAGTGTGTTTTTGTTGTCAATAAATGTTGTGAGTTTGAGTTTGAGTTTGAAATGCGATATATATAAAATTTGCAGATTAATATTATTCTTGCAGCTATAAACAATTAGCTTTCACGTGTATAATAATATCATAGACACTAAAGTTTTAAATATTTTAATCTGTCAGGCAAAATTAAAACTGCTCTCATAATCAACTACAAGTTTATTCCGTGGATGAGCAATACTTGTGATGCAATATTATTAAACCAAACTGAAGGTTTGCCTAATAGCTATGAAGCGCAGCATACTAAGAGTAGAAAGGATTGACCGGGTCCAGAACACGGTGCTCCGTTCTAAAACACCCATAATCTACCCATATTCTAGCAAATAAAGATTTACTTACTTACTTACTTTACTTATATTATCGATGTTGGTGTAGAGTAGACTGCCAGGTTGAAGTGGGACTGATCCGGCAGTCAGTGTAGTAGTAGGCTAAAAACGCCAGCAGGAAAGATGGTAACGGTGGGAGGCCCGGCTCGGAGACCTGTATGTATTTCTCGACGACTGGCCTCAGGCTGCTTTGGATCGGGAGAAATGGAACATGGGAGGAGGCTTTTGTCCAGCAGTGGGACATCAATCCAAGCTAGATAATAATAATAATAAGCTCATTGAAACGCCTAAACTAAAAACATGTTTTTTTTAATTCTTGTTAAGAATGACGAAAAAACAAATTCCAATTAGAGAGGAAGAGAGGGTCTTTAATTTTTATTTTTATTAACTCTAAAATATTATTTTAAAGTTAATAAAAATAAAAATAAAATATTAAAATTTTATTAGTCCCTTGAAGTCAATTATACTTGAAAATAATTGTTTAGTTTTGAACTATATTTTCCATAGAATCCGTTGACGCAAAAAACAAGTCATAAATTTTTTTCTAACTTAATTAAGCTTTCTCCTGTTGTAATCCAATCGCAAACATTTACAAAGTACACAACTTGGAGAATTTAGACCTTATAGGGGCTTCGACTTCGCTGTACGGTTGAGAAATCTTTCCATAATCAATTTCGGTATGATTTCATTGGCAGATGTTTGGAAAATCAATATAAAAGTAGGGGAGGCCATGATGCAAAATGGGTATTTACTTGGGCGTCGTGACGACTTATAGGAAGAAAAAAAGTTATGATGTTTCCCGTTACTGTAGTGGGGGAAGCGTTTATGGACTTTCAAAAATATAAAAAAGAAACATGGAAATACGCGTGTCAAATAGTGTTGTTGAGATGCAGATGCCCCAGCCTGTCTATGATACCAAAACTCTTCAATTGCCGACATGCATGGTGAGGGTGGCCATCCGGAAGGGAAAATAAAAATACCAAAAATTAAATCCAGTGCATCAGATATTCAAAGGGGGTGTTATATGAACCCTAAAAATGATCCCATTCAAAAGACTGACGATGTGGCTATGTAAAAAATTTATATATGGACTTATATCTGGTAAAGGTAATCAGCAGGATGCCAAGTATCCTTCCTTATGTTAATCTGACACGTTCGAGTAAACCCCAAATCCCCTCTTGGGCTCCCCTACCATAACATCAGTAGCACAAAGGTTCCACCCTGGTACGCGATTCAGTCTCCGCGATTGTACATTATAGTCATATATAGGTATTTATAGCCGTTGTCTGCAACTTTGACCGTACGTGATGTGTATTTTAATTTATAACAAGTTACCTTATATTTTTAAAGACATGAATTTAAATGTATTTAAATCGCAGATTCGTGGATGGCTTGTAAAAAAATGTTTTATAGTATTAATGAATTTTTGAATATGCAATGTGACTAATGGATATTTATTATTTTTAATTTAAATTATTTTTTATTATTACTGTTATTAATTTATGTGAATTTATTTGACATTTAATGGTATTATTATGTTTTGTTTGTACACCTTCAAAGGTAGAGAATTGGTGTATCTAATTTATAAAATTGTTATCTGGTACCAACAATGTAACCCAATCCTCACAAACAATAAAAAGAATTTGAATTTTTGATTACATTATTGGGTAAAAAATAGCCAATATTAACGTGGAACAGAAAAGCTGTCAAAATTACCCCCTACCCTTAACGTCCAAACAACATACACAATAACAAAGTTTATGCACCTCTATATTAAATTAGTGTAACCAGGATAATGTCATCCATATAATTTCAGCCTATATGCAGGGTGGGGCCTTTAACAGGACTAAATAATTAAAACATAATATTGCACTTGTCAAAATGAACGGCGTTAGTTCAGAGCAACTTATAAAAACAAACATCGCGTTTTTTTAATATCCGTCAACTGCGACCGATGGTTTATTTCATTGAAATGAACTATAGTCTGTTCAATATACCTAGGAATACACGGACAGAAGGAAAAAAAGGCTCTTTATAATGTATTTTGGTGGTATTTTGACTATGAGTGAAAATCACGAAAGTTTAAAACGTTAGATAGGTAACTAATAAACATGCAGACCTTCAAACTTTCTGAATTATAATAAATACTACTGAATAATGAACTGTGCATTTTTCCGGGATAAAAAGTAGCCTATTTCACTCTCGGGCCCATAAACTATCTCTATGCCAAAAATCACGTCGATCCGTCGCTCCGTTACGGCGTGAAAGAGGGACAAACATACAAACATACAAACACACAAACACACAAACACACTTTCGCATTTATAATATGGATTAGAGAGATTAACTTTGCTATTTTACATAGCATAATTTAAAAACAACAAAAAACGGAACGTTTCTAATACTGCTAACTCAAGAAATATTCTGTACAGTCCGTGAGATCTTAAAAAAACCTTCGGATTTTAGAAGTATGCTTCGGGTATAGACGATGACACGCGATCGTAATATGCGGTTCTGTTCTGTTATCAACTTGCAAAACTTTTCAAAGTTACCATAAAAAGTTATGTAAAGAATAACCATCAGCACAAAATAAACCTTACTGTAATAATAATACGCTTCTTTATCTTTTTCTAATTTTATCTACACCCATATAGTAAATCCTCCATTATGCGTTCAAAAACCATAGATAATGACCAGCATTACGACATTATGAACACGGCAGTATCGTTATGAGATTCCATACATCATTACAGCACCGGAGCGGTGCGCGGTGAGCAGGTGCAGGTGCAGGTCGTGGGGCGCGCACTGCACCGGTCGCGCAGCGAGCTGGGGCAGACACACCTACCTTACCATTACCTAGTTCTCGTTCATGCAGGTCATTTTAAATGGTTCTTGAACACATGAAAGAGGATTTAATATATGGATGTAGATAAAATATTGTATGCAACTGTACGTAATTAGGCCTTAAAACACTCATGTGACCCTATTATGAAACTCGGCTACGCCTCGTTTCATAAAACCACACTCGTGTTTTAAAGACCCTTATTACGAGACAGTTGCATAAAATACTATTAATACAATATGACTTTTTGTCATGATACAAATAAAACAAAATCAGCGTTTTCGAATTCTTCCATCGTCAATTTAAATTGAGAACACCCCGCCTCAACACACTACTTTTGTTTGGAAATATATAGAGCTGTTGTTATACTGTATCTACTTCTCTTGGGTATGTCAAATGAATTTTTATGGTCTACTTTCCTTTTATATATTTTTAATGTACTTTTCGAAATCCCTGTTGCTTCTATAACTCGATCTTGTACCTTATATTTACGACCAACTTTTTTCTTAAAAATTTCAACTTATATACAATATATTTATAAATGCATTGTAAACAATTTCCAGTGATTGGCTATTTACAGAAATACCCTGCTTAAGTTGACTCGCCATGGAAATCAATTTCCGAAAAATAACAAACTACCTAAATAAATATATGAAAGTGGTGGTTTTAACTGCTCTATATAAATCAATGAAAACAAAACGAGTGCACTCTACGCGTGATGGATTGCTACTGAGTCAAAAAGACAATTGTCATTTTTTACTAACGAATCCTTCCGATTTCCCCCGAAACCCGAAGGGTTTTCTAAAAGCTCACGGATTGTACATTATTTATAACTTTTAATCGCCAATTTGAATTAAAATGTGATGACCTTTAATCTTATACGAATAGTTAACTTTTCACAACTGAAGTACTGCATTTAGTTTGATGAAATTTGGAATGGAAAAAAGCTTGAACTTCATAGCAGAAACCACGACTAGAATATTTCACATAGGCAACGAGAGCGGATGAATCCACGAAACACAGAAAGTTATTAAATCATGTATAGCTATTAAATCAATCAATATTATGTAGCAAATTACGTATTAATATTGTGTTATTTTGTGTACAGTCAAGGGAAAAAATATGTATAAACTTTAGTACCTTGTCACGTAATTAAACCACTGTGACAGTTCTTATATGGCAGTTCAAATATATTAAATGATATTGACCGGATTACTCACGTCTTAAATCGAGTTTAGAGTTTTGTTTCGGGTTATTTCGAAACCCTTCATCAATGGAGCACGCGACTCGGCGGCTGCCGCAACACGCGCACAACGCGCCACCGCTCTGATCGCGCGACTGTCCGACGAAACTAACTCAGGCGCACAACTACCCACATTTTCATCGTCATTTTTATTGTCACTATCAAATGTAGGGCAACAAAACACATCGACACAAACATGTCGAGCTAAACTCGATTTAAGACGTGAGTAATCCGGTCAATATCATTTAATATGAGTGAGTCTCACGGTAGTTTCATGATCAGTTCAAATATGACGAAAATAGACAAGGTACTTAAGTTTATACATATTTTTGCCCAGAATCCACATGTTTACCTTTCTTTTGCTAAATAATTATGTATGAATTAAAAACGTTTTAGTTAATTACGCAGTTTTACTGCTAATAATTAATTATTTTAACTCAAAAAAATCAAATATATATATAAATAAATAATATATATATTTTAACTCTCGATTATCTTATGTTTTAAATAGTAAGAGTTAGGCCAATAGTGTTTTAGAGAATTTACTTCATTTGATCTGTAGATTCTCCCCTAAAAGTTATCGGAAATCAAAAGTAACGCGGTATTTATTGTTTTACTTTGTTATATTATTTAAATACACTGTAAAGTTTATTCGAAGAACAATGTAAAGTAATATTTTTAATGTTTGTAGTGGGACAGGCGACGCCATTGGGCTCCAGGGTGGCGTACATTGATATTACTATTTTATTATAACGTTTTAAACTTTCGTGATTCTCACTCATAGTCAAAATACCACAACGGGACTTATCACGCTATTTTACACAAGTAATATTTACCTCGAAGTTTCGGCAACATTACAGTTGCCGTGGTCACGAGTAGACTGAAGTGTGGGGTGTCAAGTCCGCCTAGTAGTAGTATTTAATTTTTATGAAAAAGGAAAATGTAAAGACTCGATTATTTTTAAAACTAATGTCGTTCAGTTTGACGAGTACGAGACGTACGAGTACTCTGGTATAAGTCCCTGGGCATACTTAGACTTCCTCTTAGAATGAGAGGGCTTGTGCTGTAGTTCCCACACAAAGGCCTAGTGCCGATTCTACCTCACACATACATTGTATTACTTCGCAGGTGTATACAGGTTTTCTCGATAATAAAAATTATAAAGGCAACTCTCTCTCTTTCTCTCTACTACTACTGTACTAATACTATAATAGGTATTATGAATGCAAAAGTGTGTGTTTGTATGTTTGTCCGTCTTTCACGTCGAAACAGAGCGGCGGATCGACGTGATTTTTGGCATAGTTTGTGGGTGACATAGGCTATTCTTAATCCCGGAGAAATTGCACAGTTCCCGAGAGAACAGCGCGTGATAACTGAATTCCACGCGGGCGATGCCTCGGACAAAAGCTAGTTCAGAATTTATGCTTAAAATTTAGTTTGATATTTAAAAAGAGCTTTACATTGAAGGAAAACATCGTGAGAAAACCTGCACATACCTGTAAAAATATTTTACTGTGTATGTTAAGTTGTCAATCCGCACTGGGCCCATGTGGGAGCAACGGCCCAAGCCTACACTATAGTAGGACGTTATTAAGACTGACCTGACGCGATGACGAAAAAAATCAAATTTTGAGATTTCACTAAGTATTCCATTTCTCTATTTCCACTTATGCACAAATGCTAAAGTTTGTAAATGTTTATCTATTTATTTGTTTGTTACTTCATCACGTCTAAACCATTGTACTGATTTAGATAAAATTCATTGTAAATATAGTTTGAGTACCGGAGAAGGACATAGGACAATTTCTATCCCAGAAAATTGCGTAGTTCCCGCGGGATAGCGATAAACAAATTCTACGCGGACGGAGTCGCGGGTAACGGCTGCTAGTGAGATTATAAAAAAATATGGCACGTCATCGTCATCATCGTGACGTACCTTATTATTTTTAAACAGTTTAAAAACAAAAGACACTCGCACAGAAAGGATAAGTCAACTGCGTACTTGAACTTGAGTTCAACTTTTTTTAGTCATCACCAGGAAAATCGTCTGTAGAATTCGACTTTGCGGATATACCCCCTAAACTATTCAACAAAACTAAGAGTACAAAGTCCTTCTGTAGACTTGACATCTGTTGACATTTTTGTGTTGACATCAGGTGATAAAAATTTAGTTTGTGTACAAAATTAAGGTATCATCAGTTACTCTTTACCAACAGTAGTTACTGGAAGTTGTTCAGTCACCTGATTAATATCTGCCACAGTGGAGCGTGTAATACAATCCTGAGCGTAGCGAGGGATTCTAAAGTAGAATCCTGAGCGTGATGAGAGATTCAAGGGTTACCCAACAAATAGTAGATTGTACAACAAGAGCATAAAACGAGCCATTTTACCCGAGGCGTTCATATAGCCACCCGAGCCGGTACGGCGAGGGTGGATAGCCACGTCGAGGGGAAAATGGGTTTAATGCTCGAGCTTTACACTGTTTTTCACTTCGATGGCGAGGAAATTAAATAACAACAGTGGAAACAATGACTCACTTTTTATATACCTTTATTTTCTTATGCATTATTATAATAATTCTGTTATTTTAATTTTACTGATTTATTATGATTAATTTGATTGATTTTTAGTTTTATATGAATTAAAAATTATCTTAAAAATATACAGAAACTTTTTTGTTTGTGGCTGTTGACACCTGATTACCTTGGTCTTGAGTTGGTATTAGACGAAGATTTTATTTTATGCACTAGTGCATAAAAAGTCATTTTATGTCGCCTAGATACAGCATAAACACGAACTTTACGAGCTTGAGAAGTGAAAAATAATTTTGCTCCCGAGTGGCTCATACAACTTTTCACACCAAGCATTCATAAACTTGAAAAAAAAATTTAAAGAGCAACCAGCATAGAAAATGGCGTGGTTTTACAATAATTATCTACTTCAAATTGCATTTGCAATAAAAACTTAGAAAGCCTTGAACAGCAAAGTTCCACTTTGCTCCCTCTCATCAGGGAGGAAAAGTTACTTTTCAGAAGGAGAGGTGTGAAAAAATATTTAACACGACCTACCTGCCCTAGAAATAGAGTCATGTCAGTGTTTATGCACGCTTTATAGTGTCAGATAGTGCTGGTGATTGTACAGTAGTAATTTTGCTTAGTATAGGACCATACTAGGTTAATTGGTGTTATATTACTACGACATTTATTTATCTCTTACTCTAGCCTTTTACCCTCCTAAAGGTCTGGTAGTTGATGGAAATCTCAGGATTTTTCTAAATTCTAGTAAGGGATTCCCAATCTTGTATTATCATTATCACCTTCATTTATGTTTCTACTAGCTGTTACCCGCGACTTCATCCGCGCAAAATTCGTTTAGCTCTGTCCCATGGGAACTACTATGCAATTTTCCAGGATAAAAACTATCTATGTAGGTACATAATTTAATCTAAATCAGTTCAGTGGTTTAGACATGATGAATAAGCAAACATACAAACAGACTTACAGACTTTCGCATTTATAATATGAGTAGAATTTAAATACTTTTCTAATCTTTTCCTATTCTAACTTGATATAAAATTTTGCTTTCAAGTTGAACCTGTAACATCGAGAACGCAAGTGTATTACGAACTCCTTAGTTACATTCAAGGTGACACGTTACACAAGAATTACAAACGATTATCTAATTTTACCTCCGTATTTCCTGGAACGGAAGGAAGATTGTGGAAGTTGGAGCTAACCGGTGGTTAGAGGTACTCGTATGCTGGTTTTCGCTTAAGTCCTTGGTTCGCAATATCCTGCCGTGGCGTGCGTGCGCCTAGTTATGTAGCTATTCTATTGCACAATACTGCGTAGGTACCCGATTAATGATGCCAAGATTTTGTTAAGCTAAATTCCTTGAAACCTTCCCAGCAATTTTCTGTTGAAATCGTTTCCTTACTAACCGTCCAATATGAAATAAATAGTAGAATGGTTATTTATTACTTGTACTTAGGTAGCTAAATTTTAATGAGTGCACATTTTATTAGGTATACTGTACTTTTGATGTTAAATACGGCCAAATGTAGATAAAAACAAAGCGTTAGATACGTCATATTTTAAATTGGTCGCTTTTATCAACTTAATAATGTTCGAGTTACAGTCCAGTTCAATAAACTTGTGAGCAAAAGTTTTATCAAAAATGTCTGAACACGCTTCTACGCCATTAACAGTAGAGTCGTGTTCAGATATTCTTGATCAAATTTTTGCTCACTTTTCGATACAGCGCCATCTATAGTTCATCTGCTGAACTAGATAGCTTGCTAATTAATAAAAATGATCGATGCCCCTTGACATTCATGAACCTCAGTAGTTCCAAATAAAAACACAAATGTGGTGGCGCTAGTATCGCGCATCAATATAAATAAGGTTTTTAAGTTTATTTGTCTCTGTTCCATTGCAATCGGCTTCGAAGTAAAAAGTCCAAAAATCCAACCGATCTCTCATTTCGGGCACCCAATTTTACACTCACAAATTTATGAACTCGACTGTACCAACTCAAATTGAACCTAAAATTTAAGATATTCTCGGACATTTTTGAAATGGTATCTAGTCATTAGTTGTATATTTAGTGCCATCTCGTTTGAGCATGAAATAGGTTTTGTAATATCAGAAAAAGGTTGTACTATTAAAAATCTGGAGATAAATCTTGGGGTATAGGTAGGGGATCTACGCGCGTGACTCTAAACTCAGTTCAAATAAAAGGATGTTTCTTCAATACTCGCTTCTTATATTTATAGATATAGAACTTATAGATATACTTTTACAAACATAGGTCAAGTCTCTTAGGCTGTTGGGAGCAATCTGTGCTCCGGCATGTATACCGCTGACAATCCTCTTTTTAAATCGAATTCCAGAATTATACAATACAAAAATATTATCATTATACATAATACATTCAATCTAGCCTGCCAGGCGGTCATTTTTACCACCTGCCAGCGGTATACAGCCTAATCCCTATACACTAGATAAAATTTTATATTATTATGCGTATAAATATTCGATGGTTAGGTTAGTTAAGGTGACTGACCCACTATAGTTAGTTAAGGTGAGCAAAGCATGTATAAAGTGAAGTAATCCCGTGTAGTGCCTTCATACTCGTATAGTCACGCCATCTAATTTTGAAGGTCTAGAATTATGAATTTTAAAATTGGAACGCTCTGGCAGTGACCGTCATTGCTGGGGTTTGGTCAAATTCGACCGCCGAGGCCGACCAGTCCACGGCAGAAGGCCAAGTTACAAAATGTCTTTTGTAATATGTTATGATTTTTTAAGATTCACATTCTTTTACACGCCTGACCGCTTACTTGGCTGAGGTCTTTGTTTTTATAAAAATCGGAGTTAATGGTTACTTCGCATCTTAAGTTTGCTCTTCTTGTTAGCCATGTTCTACAATGCTGGTTGCTTCCTTCAGTTTTCTCTACTTCTCTCTTTTCAGTGCTACTTGCGTCCAGTTTGACCTTACGTCTGTTGTAGATTTTTTTTCCGTACCGCAAATTAGTAATTCTAGCTCGGTTAATGTGATATTAAAAGCCCCTGTTTCACCATCCATTTCGTTAAATTTATTTGACGGATAAAAATGTGATACCGTCTTTGTTTGTTTTGTTCAAATAGACGGAGACGGCGTCACATTTATTCGACAAATAAAATTCATCAATAGGTGGTGAAACAGCCCCAAAGTGTAAATAAATCTCACTTTTAGGATCATACTTTGTTGAAATTATATCACAAACACAAAATATGGGCATCCTAAGGCTGTTTAAAAAACTGCATTATACCGTCTAGCTAGAAACTTTAATTATGTAGGTAACGTCAAAATAAATGTCTTGTCCGAAATTGCAATTGTTCTAAATTGAGCGCAATATTCGCCAATAAACGTTTGGCGAAATTAGTGATGTAATTAAATTGATGTACCTTTTTTTTGAGAATAACTAAACAAAAAAATAATAAGAAACTTTGAAAAAAAGGAAGGAAGGTAAGAAGAAAATTTTCGATTAATTATCTACCATGAAAAATATTAACAAAAATTGTTGTCTGCGTACTAACGTTAATAAGACATTTGGATTCTTCGTTCGCTATACACAGCTCATGAATGTCATGATTATTATCTCAATTTATCTTGTATGCATCTTGCAGGTCTTGCAAAACCTTGCAGATGAGCAGAATGTTTAAAATAAGTTAATTTGATTAATTATCAAAATATTTTCAAGATAATCATTTAATCTTGTGCATAATTAATTTAATTTTGTAAATAAAAGTTACCGAAACAGAATAAAAAAAAATTATACGTGTGTCAGGCTATCAGCAGCCATTTTTGTCATTGTCAATAATATTTCTCATTTTTTCGGCATTGTGATACATACGAATTGAATAAAATCTATCGGTCCCCGAAGGAAAATCGCCTTAAATCTTTTAGTGAACTCATTTTACATAAAGAGAACAATTAATTCATTTTTAAATATAATTAAAACTACATTCCGATATTTTCTAAAATTAATATAATGTTGTCTCGTGTTTACGTGTTCTTCTTACTGTTGAAAAAATAACATTGATAACCTCACGACTCCCGAGACACCTCGAGGCTCCTCACGAGACCTCACGATTTTTTTTATTTAAGAAACCAAATGATTATTGCGTAAATTTTATCTTGAATAATAATCCTATCAATGTATAATAAAATGGCAAGTGTTTTTTTTTACCTCGCTCGATTCCCGGATGAGGCCACCGAATTTAAAAAAATCTTTGAACGCAGTTTTGCTTACGGAATTAATTCAAAAATTTGCATTTGAGTCGTTTAAAGAAAGCTTTACACCTATTCTTTTTATTTTAGAAGAGTTCAAAGTTTTCACGGGTAGCAAACAAAGCTACCGGCAACAGCTAGTTCTGTATAAGCCAAAACAGCCTGTTATTAGATCTAATTTAACTTTATCAATTTTGAAGTTTCGATAAATCGATGACATTTTTTTTAATTTTATGGACCCCAAAACTACAAACTTAACTAGTGAAGTAAAAAAATCTAGAACTGACATTGAATTTACTTTAAGTTTTTATGGGGCGAGCGATAACAGCGACACATGTAGCTGCATTTAAACATTGGTACTATAACACCATGACCTATGTCCCAGTTTTGTGTTTCTTAACGCTTTGACACTGGCCGGTGATAATTTGTCGCTGGCCAACGCTAACTGGAGCTTGCATCAGATGAGGTTATATTTCAAAAGGATTACTTCCACTTTTGAACCGCTGATTTTGTTTTAGAATCATGCTAGTATCACCTAATTGATTAGAGAAGGAAAGAGAGAAACGTTTATTTATTCATATTCGATACACAGAAAAATACCTACATGAGGAAAGGATGTTTCTCGAAAATTCCCGGTTCATTTTAAAATAACCAATTATTAAAATATTGACTATAACCAACGAATGACATTCTAATAAATCAATTACGAAAAGTTAGTTATGAAAAGAAGAAGAGTACGTAATATATTTTTTTTTGCAAAAACAAAGCTCTGTCGCGTACGCGTACTTAACCTTCCTTGAAACGTGTCACTCATTACCGGGTATTCCCTACATTTTTTTAACCGCATCGTGAGTAATTTAGCTTCTTTATCATTGAAATCTATTCGTCATTAACTATAATTAATTATAATATATCTTCATTTCCCATAATTTCAAACTCTTATTTAACTAAATTGTAGTGATTGTGGCTTACGCTTGCACTTGCAGCAAATGCTGAGACCGCTCCTTTTGCCACAAAAAACTGCCTTCTGATTAGGTTTAGTGTAGGTATGTTTTTTTTTTTTAACTGTTTATATATTTTTTTTGTGGCAATAAATGATTTCTTTCTTTCTTTCTTTGATTGTGTGAAATAAATGTATCTTGCGTACCTATATAATAATTTTAGTTGATACATATATTTTTGAATCTTTGGTGCTGCTGAAAGGATTTTACCTGTTATTATAATGTATTTTAGTTTATTTTATTTTTTAAAACCTGTGGCTTTATCCAGGCCACCCGTCCATCTCGTTGGATCGATCAGCTGTCTCCATTTGAGAATTCTTCGGCTTCAACGTCCATCTGTTATCTATGCTATAGGACCAGCCCATTGCTACTTTGACGAGCTAATTCGCATGACTATGTCAGTGACCCTTATTCTTCTACGTATCTCCTCATTTCTGATTTCTGATTTCATAGAGTAATTTGGAATATAACCCTTTCCATAGCTTGCTGAGCAACTCTGAGCCTATTCATAAGACCTTTTATAGAGAAGTACCACGTTTCTCTCGGATAGATATATGCCACCAGCATCACTGACAACACAAACGGGTTGAAAAGTTTAGTCATAAGGCACTGAGAAATATTGGACGAAAATACCTAAAGGACCTAAATCTAATGCGGGAAAAATACATTTTGAGAGACCTTCTATGATAGCTCACCAGCAATAAGATTATAGGATGTTGGATTTTAATAGATCAAAAAAAAAACATACCGGTACTTTGCTAAGAGGATAGTGTAATAACTAGTAACATAATTATGGCAACATTCCATTTCACAATACATAAATTGGCAAATAATGCAATTAAAGATGCAGCATTATCTAATCGTCAACCAAAAGGTCAAACAAGACGACAGCCAACCATATTGAAATACTTGTAGCACTGGACACACCCTAACATTGCTCTTTGTAACCCGTAGGTCGCAACATCACGTGCATTTGCATTAAATATCTCTTACAACATCTTGACATCCTGTATGTAATTGTTTTTCTCAATTTATAACCATTGCTTTGTAAAGAAACGTGATTAAATGCTTTATTGTACGTACAACAAAATAAAGCGTTTATAAGGTAGCCATTATGCATCATCATCATTATGTTGCACTCGGTTTTAATAACAGTGACTTTGGAAAACAACTGTAGAGTATTATGTTTTTTTTTTCTTTTGGGATTTTCACTTATTTAATCATTATCATAAAATACTAGACTTAACTCTTCTTAAAGATTGCGGGGATATTGGGGCCAATTACGGGAATGCGACGCCTGTGTGATAAATTCCAGGAAAGGCAGCGCTAGCTACCGCGTCGCCACCCCCCCCCCCCTCGCTAACATCGAAGCGATTTTTAACCCCCGAAGCAAAAAGAGGGGTGTTATAAGTTTAACCGCTATGTGTGTCTGTTTGTGGCACCGTAGCTCTTAAACGGGTTTCCAGCGATGATTCTTAGACATGTTTCATCAAAATCGGCTTGGCCGAGTTTGAGATATTGAACTTTAAAGTGACAAAGTCGGGAGTTTTCAAACTTTTTATTGGTTAGGTTATTAGCCTTATATTGGAAGCATGTTTCTACTTCGGTATCTTTAGTTGTCTTATATTACTTGCAGTGACATCTTTACGCACCATACAACTACCAGTTTCTGACTATAAACTTTCAAAATCTTATTGAAAAGCAGGTGAAAGCTAAAAACATAGATATTAAAAATATTTATGTTCCACTCCACTCACGCTTCTAAAAATGTAAAATCGACGTTGCTAATGTTAATAATATACAAATAAATAAATATCGCAACACCAAAATGCTCACAACTCGTATACACGCACGCGCATCCGCACATCCGGACATATTTCGCCACTCTTCCACTAACCTTGGTATCCATAAACTTATATCTATAATCGGTGACTAGCATTCCAACCTTCACATACATAATCATACAAATAATCCACGTTTTGCCGAAAGAGCGAAGGTCAACTTTCATAAGTCATTGTGAAATGCCCGCGTCAATATTATG
Source organism: Choristoneura rosaceana (assembly GCA_037349165.1). NCBI lineage: Eukaryota > Metazoa > Arthropoda > Insecta > Lepidoptera > Tortricidae > Choristoneura > Choristoneura rosaceana. The sequence continues at coordinate 12,639,553 of JAZBNJ010000019.1, forward strand.
TTAGCAGTCAATGTCAATTTAACTATAACTATGTGGGTTAAGGATTCGGTTCTGTGTTTAAGAGGTGAACCAGTGAAATTGCAATTAATTACACATATCAGATTCTGTTGCATGCATTGACAGACAATCCATACTTAATATTATAAATGCGAAAGTGTGTTTGTATGTTTGTCCGTCTTTCACGCCGTAACGGAGCGACGGATCGACGTGAATTTTGGCATATATAGTTTATGGGCCCGAGAGTGACATAGGCTACTTTTTATCCCATAAAAATGCACAGTTCTCGAGGGAACAGCGCGCGATAACCGAATACCGCGCGGGCGGAGCCGCGGGCAAAAGCTGGTGAAGAATAAATCGATGAATGGTTTATGTATTTGTTAATATAACCTGTCTCTTCTCTTCATCTTCCTACTTTTTCAACGACTTTGGTGTAGGCTTACTTCAAAAAAGTATGTGGACTTATTTACAAACAACACACATTTTTAACCTCCGACGCAAAAAGAGCGGTGTTATAAGTTTGACCGCTATGTGTATCTGTGTGTCTGTCTGTGGCACCGTAGCTTTTAAATGGGTGAACCGATTTGAATGCGGTTTTTTTTATTTGAAAGCAGGTTCTCTAGCGATGGTTCTTAGATATGTTTTATCAAAATCGGTTCAGCCGCTTTTGAGATATTGAACGTTGAAGTGATAATGTCGGGGGTTTTCCAACTTTTTGTTGGTTAGGTTATATGCAATCAGTTCTTCATGTAGGTGTGTGTAGGTAATCATTCATTCAACTCTCGTGGCATTACCTACACACCTGATATACACAAAACCAAAATTTCCATGCAACAACATGCTACAGCTGTGTCGGGATATTTCCAGAATAAATTCCTGATTTGTTATTAAACAAAATATTAGCAACCCATGATATCAAATTGGTACCTGGAAAGAAACAATAAATTTCCGGGTCGATAATGAGTGGTATTAAATTGCTTTTGTTTCATGAAACTTAATGTTTAATGAGTGGCTTAATTGTCAGGCCCCTCTTCTCCACTGGACACATTAGGCACGCAGGGGCGTACCCAGCTCCTGGCCTAGGGGGGAGCAAGCCAGATTTTTTAGATGGAGAGGTCAGATCGCCCGCGCTTGCTTTGTCATACACACAACACAAAGACATAATATCGGTAGTAGTATTAGTTATTCTGTGATAGATAATATATTGTAGAACTTAGTATTTCCACGGAGGGAAGGGAGGGAGATAGGAGTTCTGCCATGTGCATAAAGCTACACAATTTACTGGAGACTAAAAAAGAGCTCCAATTAGGTAACGCCTTTTAAAACTCAATTGTTCCGTTGGTTTACTGAAAAATGTTTTTATACCCTTACATAATATTTTAATAATATATGAATTATTTGTAACTTAGGTTATGTTATATATAAATAGGCATGTTCGATTATAATAATATTTGCACGACTTTTTAAGTTTAAATGTTTGAATCCCAAATTAATTGTTAACATCATTTATCGTAACAACATTTCATGCAAATAAAATATATTTCTATTTCTATCACACCGTAAAGCTCATGGTAAATTTCAAAACGGATTCTCGAACCAACGACCGTTTGCTTGAGACGTTATAGGTCACACCATTAGGCTACTACGACTTTTGATTTAAGAATAAGAATAAGAAAGGTAATTTTGTATATAGTGTTATTTAAATGATGTCTTATCCAGTTAATTATTTGATATAAAATTATTTCAAAATTATTTATTCGAAGATAACGTCAATCACAAATGACGTCAATGTTTACATAATTTTTTTTTTTAAATGTGACTCGGGACAAACCGTCACATTGACATTTTTTTTTAAGATTTTATTTTATCACTTTGTCGGCGTGTAATTTATTATTACGTAACATTTTTGTTATAGATTATTTTCATTGTGCCCGACAACTTTATTTAGGTCTGTACCTACTACTGACATTCCTCTTGTATTTAAAGGTTCAGATAAGAAGAAGAAGATAAGAATAAAGCTCATCTAGATAAATTCAAAATAACAAATGACTGTTATTTAGTTATTTCGAACAACAAATAATTTAGTTATCTTCCCGGTTATTCGTAAATCGATAAATTTTGCCCAACTCTGTCGCTGAGTATATTTATTTCGCAGCTCTAACATAATCAATAGATGCAAGTAAATAGGTGTTCATATAGTTAACTAAATATAATTATAAAAAAGTTTCAATCAGCGTTCGTCAGGGCAAGTAGAGTGTGGTGAATTATTTAAAACTCACATAAAATTACAAAAAAATGTAACTTAAGACTGAGATAAAAACCAAGATGCCTTAAATTGTATTTTGAACATGCAACTACCGCGAGACTCCTTCATATTTAATGAAAAATACCCGGATAACTGGCGTCTTAAATCGAGTTTAGCATGACATGTTTTTTCGATAAGAATTAAACGTACCAAACTACTAGTTGTTATCCGCAAAATCGTGAGCGTTTTGCGGGAATTTTCAATCTTTCCCGGAATAAAAGTATCCTATTAGTCTAAATCCCTTCATAAATTTGGACGTGACACTCAGTAGAACCCTGTCGCAAGGAGCTTATCAAGAACTAGCTTTTGCCCGCGTCTCCACCCGCGTGGTATTCGGTTTTCGCGCGCTGTTCCTTTTGGAACTGTGCATTTTTCCGGGATAAAAAGTAGCCTATGTCACTCTCGGGCCTATAAACTATCTCTATGCCAAAAATCACGTCGATTTGTCGCTCCGATACGGCGTGAAAGACGGACAAACATACAAACACACACACTTTCGCATTTATAATATTAGTATGGATTCAAGATCTTTATGACATGTGTCACATACAAACTTGTGAAGGTATATTAAAGTGTAGAGAGTGTCTAAGCTAAAGAAGTAAGACAGCAAATTACCGCGTAAGTCTAACGGGGAACTAAATGACCAATAACAACTACATTATATCTATGTGTGTATGCCGCCCATATTTTTAATTTGCTCATGTACGTAAATGCGGTGTTAGGGCGCGTCATTTCAGATTATACAAGCTCTAGCTTTCTATTACTGAAAGATTTTTTTAAAGTCAGTATAACAGTTCCAGAGATTATCCCTCTATCTACATAAAAACAAATAATCAAGAAAAAACTATGTACATTATCCCTGTTAGTAAATAGTTATAGCAACGGTAAATCTTGGAAGCTGACTATCAAAATCATAACCTTTTCTTTTGGTTTATAACAAGAGGCTTAGTTACACTGCAAAATTAATAAAGACGCAACTAAGTGGTTTACATAAGAATCGTATAAAATTATTATTTAGATGCGTGTTAGAAAACATAAAATTTTATATCATACCATCGCTTGCGTAATAGTGCTTCGAATTACACTCACAATGGTTTTAGCCGCAAAAAACCGTGAAAAGAAATATTACGAATGTTATACAATAAACTCTCTCTAACACTCGATACAGTTTGGACGTAGAATTATCTTATAATAAGTGGAGGGGATATGATAATTTTAAAAGTGAAAGCCTATGCTAGCGCCATCTATGTGGCGATTCGGTAATTTAATATGGTTACATGAGAATCAAACTTTGATGATAAATCTAAAGATACTAACTATTGCTTACATTGCAAACAATTTGCACTGTTGTTGTATTGTTTAATTAAACACTAAAAATAGCTAAACGCTTCTTTGACATCTGATAAAATTGGAAATTAATTCCAATAAACTGCTCAAAATTTTTAATAGCGCGAACAAATTTAGAGTGCCTATTCGCGTCCATATCTTAACAATTACACTGTATCACATGTCATAAATACCAGGGTTGTCAAGTGTTCATAAAAATCTGAAGACGAATGTATTTTCAATTGCGTTAGTGCGTGTATTTATATATTTGACCATCTAACAGCGATGCTAATGATGACGACTATACAGAGAAAAACGTTAATTTAATTTGAGTTTATAGCTTTTAACCGATTCTTGGAGCAAAACAAGTCAAATTATTCAAGTTTAATACTAAACCAATAAAATTCTAAATAACCCACCAACTAAATCTTGCATACCCTCCATATCAGGTGTCCTTAATTAATTTTCGAAACGGCAATTACAGCTGTTTCACGAGGCTATGCGAAGGTCTGAAGACGTGTTGTCGAATCACAATCTCTTGTGGAACCTGTAACCTTCCAATGTCGGGCACGATTTTACCTTACTGCGTTTAAGTACATAAATAATATTTTTCTATGTATTATATAGCTTTTTTTTAAAATTCGGACTAGGAGGTTAGCATATACCTACTTACTTAATAATTTTAGAAGCCTATTGGCTCTCTAAGTACGAATAAAAATTGTAGCAAGTGTCGCACTAGACAGGGTCTCAAATAACGCGCAGTTGGAAACTAAACGCAAACGTCAAACCGGTCAAGCAACCCACTGCTCCGATTGCAGTAATGTCAACTTTTTGCAGCGGTAATAGAACCTGATTTCGCTTGACGCAACACCTGCCGTTGTGTCCTTGTAGAATTGTGGTGTGAGGCATCTCATGATTGGTCAAACTATGGCGGGCAATTCAATTGTGGCCGAGATCGCGACGCGAGCGCACTTTCGCGGGAAGCTCAAGTTTTCACTTTCATTTGGAGAAATGAGATGTGCACGTGAATAAATGGGCTCTTAATATTAGTTTCGTTTAAAAATGCTGTGTAACATCGTTCAAAAATATCGGTACGTTATTTTATAAAACAGCCCAACTTAAATATTAAACCTAATTTAAGAAGTTTTATAAATATGTTTACTTCAAATTTATAACTGCAAGAATTTAAGAATTTTTATTTTAATTTTTTTTTTAATTTTAAAATTACAAGAATTTTAATCACGCTAAATTCAGTAAAAAAAAAAAAAAAAAAAAATTTATAACTTTACTTTCTTTCTTTTCAGGTGACAGCTTGCTAGCGGCAATTTGTTGCCGGCAAACCGCGCATAGACTCAGCAGTTACTCCGTAAAGCACCTAACGTACCCATTTACGTTTACGTTAGTGCTCACCCGTTATCCTGTAACGTTTCTAACGTATAACGTATACGTTAGTGCAGTGTTAGTGACCATTGACCGATTCCTAGTGTAGTGTATCCGTGATCTAGCCAAAATGTCGGGCTTTGTGAAAATCGCTATTGACGACTACTATTCCGACAGTAATTGGACGACCATCATCGAAAAATACTGGATGATGGCAGAAAAAGTATCAGGTATTTTTTTTTTTTTTTTTACCACCTACCTCATCATTATAATATGTATAAGTAAACTGTTATCCTCGCTTTAGATTAGTTAAAATATTTGTCAATTCATTTTTTTAAATATACTCAGCGGCCCAAAATTTGGCCCTCTCTTCATACAAAATTACCTATTACTGCATACATTTGAGGGCCAGATTTTTTACCGCTCAGTATAGTTAGGACTGTTTTAGTCGAAACCTTTTTAATTCGTACCTTTACTTATTTTTCACTTATAACAATGAAAATATTTTTAGTTTGTCCCGGTTTTCATTTCTGTAATTTGGCGTAAATTTTTAGATTGTCGTTGTATAGCAGAAGTCATAAAAATCCAATAACATGGAAAAGTTTCAGCATTTTCTTGTCTTAACGTACATAAATATATGTAAATTAATCCATTATAACAATTAAAACAGTGAATAACGAAAACGTGTTAGTTATTCCGAAGCAATTAGGTGCTATTCTACTAAAAATACTTCCCAAAATTAAATTCATAGTTGAACCACGCTACATATAAACGAGGGCAAAATAATTAAAAGACGTATTAAAAAAAGTACGCTTCAAAAGCAAATGAAAGTACAGTAAAAAGTGGACGAATACGTTTATAGCAAAAGGTGTGAATGTGACTCAAACAGACCGTAACCAGTAACCGTGGTAGGCTTGATATAAGACGGACTGGATACTTATATTCTATGATCGATATAACAAAAAGCTTACCTAAATACATCCTAGTACCCTAGTACTAGTAGTACTAGTAGTAGTAGTATCCTAGTACTGACTTCCTCTTCTAGTAGATCATAGTTATGCGAGACCAATACGATTCTTGAACTAGCACATTAAACAAGTCGTTGGAATTTCATGATAACGTATTTTTCTTCACTGTGTTCTATTCACTTGCATAAATTTACAGACTAAGTTCAGGAACTGCTTCTGCTTGCTGCTTCAAAATTTTTAAAATATCAAACTATTTTTACGTGACGACTTTTGCAAATATGCGTTTGTGGAACAAATTTTTTATTTCCCTTAAAGCAATGTTTTGCCGCCTCGGCTTTACTCTAATTCTTTACTCTAATTATAAAAGAAAATATAAATATGTTGCATGTATGTCAGTAATACAAAAACTTAATAGCATTAAATTGTCATCGTACCTGTCATCACTTCATGATAAAAAAAAAAATACTCTTGTTAAAAAAAGGTTGTCTATGTTGAGTTTAGCCCCGGTTTAAATGGAACCAACGCCAAAGATTGATTAATGATTTGAGTGGGATCATTTGGTCAAAGCGTCTAGTGATATCTATTTTCTGTAATATGCCGTTTTCTGTGCAAAGTGTTACAAGTATATCTTTAAAATAGACTCTTAAACTGTAAGGCTAATTTTTTTCATGTTTGCGACGCAACTAAGAAATTTTCAGTTCAATTTAGAACCTAATTGACCGTCAAAGTAAGTACTGTAATTTAAAATTATAAGTTTTACTTACCTAGATGTTATATTGAGAATTAGTAAAGATTTTGCCTAAGAACTCATCCCAAAAATACATTCTACTTAGGTTATGGGCTAATTAGTCATCAGTTTCACTAGTTAAAAAAAAAACACAAGAAAATGAGATGAAATGTAGAAGCAAAATTTTCATACCATTATTATTTTTTATTTATTACCTTCAATTGATGAGTTTAATCACAGTCATTTAGCGGTGTGGGCTAAGCATGTTAAATTCAATGAGAAAGGAATTTCTACGCCTCTGGCAGTAGGTATGACTGGTGCTAGAGTGCACACAACTATGATATGATGTACGAGTATGTTATGTTTACCACAAATACATACAATGTTTTCCTACCAAACAAACAATTGACGTCTCTGCCCGCTACATACCATGACCCTACTGTGAATGTACCAGGCACGTTATGTAACGAAATGAACGCAACACGGACTACAAAATGTCAACCATTAATAAAATAGTAAGCAAATATAGGAAAAAAACGTCACCATTATTTTCAAACATCCTAATTATCAACAGACTTGAAGATTAACAAAATATATTTTTTTGCGATTATTTATTTAGGTTTCCTTAGAAATGTCCTACCCCTAGATTGGATTTCTAAGCGCCATAAAACTAACGATGAACGAACATACTCGTAGGGCATTCATTTTCACGCGGTCGGTTTTAATTGAGCTATGTTTTGTTTTGTTTACGCACTCAAAACCTATATTGAATCTATAAACTAATGACACTGCACCAGGGGCAATCCGTAGTAGTTAGCTGCAGGTAGAATTACGCGCCAGTTAGATTGTTTATTCTTTTTATTTTATAAATAGTCTAATAAGAAGCATGAAAATGAAAATTTTTTGAATGTTAACTTTTCAAAAATTGTCACGTAAAATAACCTTCAGTCTAATCGTAGGTCGGCGTACTGCAAGAATTCACCAGTTTTAACATAGAAAGCCTAGAGGTCGTGTCGACACCTGACATTGACAGACTAATTGCGTGTACGCAGCCAATCTCCGCGAAGGTCTGAGGTCTATTAAGTTGGGAGTTAAGGTCAGCAAACAATTTGAGACGACGAGATGCGAGCGTAGGTAAACTTGAGGACCTTTGATGACCAATTGAGTAAGATAGTGTGGTGTATAGACGATTCTAGTGACATTTAATAAACTGGTCTATGCCCAGGAATGGGACATATAATGTGTAAGGTAGAGTGGAGACTCTTCATCTTATAATGATGATACAAATCTACTAACTGGTATGGAACATTTCAGCCGGTTATTGGACTAGTTTGACTAAACACCACTATAAAGCTTTTCATCTGTATTTTTTGATTCAAAGTGTAGTCACGCCTTTGACGCAGTGCACTTTTAACATCGATAAATTTATGGAAACATTTGTCAATCACAGTTAAAAAATCGTGTAAAATATTTACAAAGGTTCCAGTAAAATAATCACAACCATCTGCTGAAATATCGCGAAACCATTTGAAGACATCTTGTATAATTCAACGGTTGAAAAAATTGCATATTTTGATTCAGTTTTTTTTTCTGCGTCGAATCATGTCGAATGCACTCTCGTTGCTCTACGACGATTAGAAGTTTCTGGATAGCGTAGTACATATTTTTTATAATTTTTTTTTTAATTTTTGGCTGTTTATGGTACCTAAAATAAAATGCATACAAAACAAAAACATAAAAAAAAAAAAAAAAAATAGAGTCCTGTATCTTATTTCATGCACGCGGACCAATTTTCATCCGCCCCCGATATCGCTTACAGCGTTTAGGCGGAATAAGAAATATTTCACGTGTATTACGTGGTTTACAGCATTTACGCGGATCGAGAATGTGAGTGTTATTAAAGCAATCACCTAGAATCAAAATAACTGGTTACTTAGGGTTAAAGCTTTCTATCCAAAACTTTCAAGACGATTTGAATATTTAATACATTTATCTCCCAGAGTATTACGATAAGATTGATGACGTTATATAGCATTTGAAAATGCATGAAAATATTGTTAGCAGTAAATTTACATCATTTTACAATGCTTTTATATCCTAAATTGAATAAAGTTATTTTGACTTTGAAAACTTCATTATACATGATATACTAAACTAAGTTAAAATTATTTATTAGCTTCACATATGTGTTTGTTTGTAACCGGCTGCTTTGAACCCGATTTTCTCCCACTTTAAACGGTCAGATTGAATTAAAACTCTGTAAACTTATTAAGGACCGATACCAATAATTTCATAAGTTAATTTGATAACTTAAAAAGAAAAAACAATAAATCGAACTAAAAAGTGAAAAATAAATTTCGTTTTAAAAAAAACTAAAATCACACTTTTATAGCATATCGTTTTTAAAATAACTCTTAATATAGGTAGAAAATAAGAATGAACGAAAAATATTAGTATATTCAATACTCTGAAAAAAGTGCTCGATATAGAAAAAAGTATATATAAAGAGACTCATTTAAAGTAATACTGATTTGACAAGTACTATATCATTACCTAGTATTATTAGTTATTAGAACTTGTAATTTACAACAATCTTTAGTCATTCGCGGTTAATTACACGAAATATGTTTGTTACGAGATGTAAACCGTGATTACCTCAAATGAGTTCCCGATTTTGTGACGCATATTCATACATCATACATAATCACGAGTAGACTCAATCTGCTTGAAGGGGGGGAGGAGGGGAGCTTATCTTGATTATGATGCATGCAACTTATCATTATCGTGACTCATCTGACCAGCTGTTAAGCTGCAAGGACGCAGAGGCCTTCAGTATCAGAGTCCCAGGGACGGCGAAAGCCATAAGGTGGGCTCGGGAGGACACCCGTCACAATACGTGGAGTGTAAGTGGGGCCTTAACTACCACTAGCCTGTAGCTACCCATATTATTATTGAGACGTAATGTATACCCGAGCAAACCTAAAACTTAAGGGCGCTGTTTCGCTGAATGTTCAACTGTACCTCCTGCCCGAGGCACCAGAGATCCAAAGTGATAGGACAGGACTGTAAGGCGTGTGCAGTCAGTATGTGGAGTGGAAGGATGGAGTCGATCCGAATACGTGCATCGTAAAGCCAACATGTGAAAAATAGATACTATACTTGGTGTGTTATAAATAAACATAGTACATGTGACTTCTAATCGGTGGGTGCCACTTCATTCGTGCACAGTTTCACATTTTCATTTGCCTCCGATTCAGTGTCTGTTTGCCGTGTTTTGTATATTTTTTCTACTTCTTTTTTTTATTTATTTGCGATCCACCGCTATCGATTTCCAGGACTCTAGATTGTCCCTGAGTAGTTATATATGTCATGGGTTAGTGAGTCCTCCCATGTGCAAATTGGTCGGCCTATTTTCTTTCTTGGCTCCTTGTAGACTATTGATGCTTGAAGAAGATGCGATGCTTGTCTTCTAATGACGTGACCGTAGTATGAGATTCTACGGACTTTTATTATTTTTGTAATGGTTTTGCCGACGAGTATATTATATATTTTCTGCTTAGGATGATCTCTAGCTGTCGGAAGTCTCTACATACATAATATGTGTATAATCACGAGTAGGCTCAACCTGGTTTAAGGGGGTGGGGGTGGAGGGGAGCTTGTCTTGATTAAAATATCAGAAACTTATTAAAATTTATTATCTACATTAATTATTTACAATATATAATTGAAATTTACGAGTATGTATATAAATGATCAATGAACTCCATTCAATATTGTTACCACTTCTTACGAATACGTTTACAACGTCCACGCTGAGTTTTTGCGCTGGCGTTACGTAAAAGTGGTTGATGAGTTACGTCCGTGACTTTCACATCTCTATGCTAAGGTTAGTTTGCTAAATAACTGTTTCGCACATTAGATGCAAAAATACCTTAACGCTTTCAGCACAAAATTATGCGGTAGCATAACAGCGTAGAATAACAAAGAGTGTTAATATTTACCCCTAATGAGTTACCATTTGCCAAATAAGTGGTCTATAAATTTTTATTAAACAAGTTCCTATCAGATGAATAGTATGTCGCTAAAGTCGAACTTTCAAGTTGACAGACAAGTCTATTTTCATTATTATTTTATCACATGCAAACGATTATCAACTTTGCTTTGCCCACTACTGGGCAAAGGATTCACAGTACTTACATACAAATCATTTTGTTATTAAGAGTACGCATTAGGTGGTACGACCTTCTGAAAGGTCCGCCCAGATTGCTACCACCATCTTGCTCGCTAATCCTGCCGTGAAGCAGCAGTGCCGGTGAAATTACTGGCACTTGAGGTATCCCATCTTAGACAATGCATCTGACAAACTGAGAGTGGAAAATTTCTCAGCCTGATTTCTTTTTAAATATAATTATACTAAGTAGTCACGTGTACACTTAAATATAAAATATCCAAAAAAAAATCCCGCTTGTACAACCCGCTCCCTACACACTGCTCTCGATATGTTTAGTTTTTAATACGCTCGTTATTTTTTTGAATGTTTTTATAGTTGAATGGAAAGGAAACTGTGAACTTAATTCAATAAATAAAATGGATCGAGAAATTTTCCACAGCGAGTAAAAAGGCAATTTCTGAAAATAGTATAGTTACATGGTATTTTTTTAGATTTTCATTTTGTAGGTAAAATCGACAGTAAAATGGCATTCAAGTGAAAAAAATTGACGGAGCAATTTTCCAGTTCAAAATGCCAAAACAAAATATTTTTTAATATTGGCATTTCTGATGTAATTTTTTTTTTTTGATATTTCATATTTTGTTCCAATACGTTACATGAACATGTCCGGTGTAAAAAGTTTGAACGGAGCATTTTTCCGTAAAAATATATTAACGATTTAAGACTTTAGGTCTTTACTTAAATCCTATTATTTATTTATTTTGGATATTTATACAATACTCTTTATTTATTGATACTTTATCATACTGTAAAGTTTTTTCGGACTGAGGAATTACTGCTGGGGTCCACTACCTTTATTTACTCCACGTGGTAAATATGAAATTTTTATCATAAATTAATCCTCTGAGCCATTTGTTACTTACCTTGAGTTAAATTGAAGCGGGAAAATACTAATTATAATATTCTCATTATTAAACAAATATTTGAATCACGTACCTACGCATCTTTCTTACATACTCTTTGTGTTGCTATTATTCCGATCATTCACACAAAGCGCTCTGCTTCATCTTTTATATTGCGAACTGATAAGAAATTGAATTAGCTTTTGTCGTCAGTTTTTCCGGATATACAGCGTGTATTTTTCCTCAAACTTTAAGAGCAGTTAGTGAAGGCCCTAATAATCACATTTTACTATGACGTAGTAAAAAAATTTGGCTTATTATTTTCCTTACAAAATTAATTAGCACGCAATGTACCACTACTTTGTTTTTATTCAAAACGTCGCACTTGTTGACGTGACTGACCAGTAGGTCAGTTCCGGTGTAAAACAAAAAGAATCTCATCATTTTCTTCGCTCTGGTAGAAGTAGTTTGTAAGAGAGTAAATAAATTTGTATTTGCGCTAAAAAAATCAGACATATAACGTCCGTAAGAACAGCCTTGCTTGTGTAACAGTCATGTATGTTCTGCGATTAGATATGGCATTGTTTTATGGGGGAACTCTACAGATATACAAAAAGATTTTGTGGTACAAAAGAGGTGTATACATAGGGGCAACATGGGGCTTAAAACCAACTGAGTCGTGCAAGACATGCTTATATATTTTTGAGGCATGTGTATTGGTAAAAAACACATGAAACTGTTTATAAAAATAATAACAATAAACGTACCATAACCCATAAACCTTTAATTCTCCCTTCTGCAAGACTAACAATGTGTAAGAAAAATCTTTATTATTATGCATAGCAAAATTTATAATTCTGTGCCAAAATGGATAACATATTTAACTGGTAACCAGTTCCACATAAAACTAAAATTATGGTTCCAATATGAATGTTTTTATTCATTGACAATTTTTTTTAATTTAATAAATACAAAATACAAATGGAAATGGAAATGTGAAATGATATAAATTGGATTAGGTATTATGTATAATTTTAGGTAATATTTTTAATTAAGAAACATTTGTATGCCAGAAATAGCCGGGTGGCCGTTTATACTTATAATTATCTTAAACAACTGATAGTACCCATTCATTGCAGATAAATTGTATTATTATTATTTATTATTATTATTCGCTTTATCCTTCATGATTCATAGGGCTCTTTGCAACATTTCCTTTTTATCATCACATAATTTTCTAATCCTAACTCTTTTTTGCAGATCCCCGCGTACAAGGATGGTTCCTATTCGACACCCCCCTCCCCACTCTTGCCATGGTCATAGCCTACCTCGCCTTCGTAATGGTCATCGGGCCCCTGTGGATGGAGAACAAAAAACCTTTCCAGATAAAAAATACCCTAGTGGCGTATAACGCCTTCCAGGTGTTGCTGTCGTCTTATATGTTCTATGAGGTGAGTTTCTCCTACTATACCTTGACAATTTTTTTCGTGACACTAGATAGAGCACTATTGCAGTCTGTACTGATGCACTTATAAAAAAAATATTTCCAAAAAGCTGCAGAGGCTTCCTGCAATAGGGTTCTACCGAGTGTTACATACGAACTTGTAAAATTTTAACATTTAATAATAACAATAAATAAATTTGCACTGTCAGCAAAGTTTTCAGTTTTAGCCCTTCGGCAAGACCTTGGTATTATATCGTCAACATACATCACCGTAAACGACAGTTGACGATGTCAAGGCGTGTGCTCTAACTAAACAACCTAAGGAACCATGCAGCCGTGGCGCGTGTCTCTTGAGCTAGATTTTAGTACCTACTAGTAGTAGACGATGATTAGTTGGTACGTAACAATTTACCAACATTTCAACTACGTTTAAAACTTAGAAAAAAAAAAATTTTTTTTATTGTTCCAAAATGTGGCGTTTCCCAGAAATCAACAAAACTTGCAAAAATTAAAAAGCAATCTATCTACCTAGTACAGTAGTACCCTATCGCTTAAAACGATGGAACTAACTACATAGTTTCTCATTAAGAATTCACTGTTTTCGTTAAAACGATTCCAGTAACAATAGGATTTTAGCAAGTTCAAGTGGGAAGGTCAGGTGCCCGATACAAGCGGAAGCGGCGAAAGTGGTCACCAGTAAACTGGTTTTGCTGTCAATGATCTCACTCATTGACGAGAACCTGTAACGAAGTATCTACCTTCCGCTTTTTAGGTTAAAGCTATACGTATAGCCCGAGTTGTGTAGCATGTTCTTTAACACGTAGTTGTTTATTGTAGTCTATTTATTATGAGTAATAGCAAAAAGATTAGTTTTTGAGTAATACGGTACGGACTATTAGACCCGTAGCAATACGTTTTGAAGTTTAAAAAATATTAAAGTTTTTTATTTTTCGCATATAGCTTCCGGAGCATTTACCCAACCTAATACAAAAAATTGTGTCATTTTGGGTACCTGCATAAGTAGAAATTTAGGTATTAGTGTTTTTCATTAGTACAGGATGAAAAAAAAATTAGAGACGAAAATTTTACTTTCTTATTAATATCTGAGCAGTAACTGATGTACATAAGCATTTTGTGTCATATCTGTCCACGGGAATCCTGATTTTTAACCAGTACCTAAAATGTCGCCGAACTAACTCTAAAAGAATATTACAGTTTGTTAAAAAGATGTCAGACGTTTAAGAATACTGATATCTGTTATCCAAAATATTTTGTGTCACATTCATCCACGGTATTTATAAATATTTAATTTTTTTAATACAATACCCTGTAAAACCCACAAGAGAAAATTCAAGTTTTTAGAGTTTACGTATTTTGATTATTAACGGTGTAAAAAAACACTATTCATAATTTGTGTCATTTTCATCCACGGATTCTCATTATTTGAAAAAAAAAACGTACTTTGCACGAATGCCGAGCGCGGGGAAGAGCACATGGGTGCAGGGGGGGGGGGGGGCGGCTGACAGCGTCCGTTTGTTTATATTACCCGCGGCGTCACACGCGTAATCTATTGAAGAATGTTAATAGGTGTACAAAATCACTTGAAAGCTTTGTTCTAGTAAACCTTTTATGTTCACAAATACATTTGTTTTTATTTCATTGAAAAATACCAAGGAGTTATGATTTTATCCGCATTCAAAGTTCGCATAAAATATCGCGTCCCGCCAAGAGCCACGTGACAGCGTGTGACGTCATTTTCCAACGATCCGCGCTCCGCGTAGTCGAGTACCTGCTATCAGCCGTACATGCCAGAAGGTCCAACGCGCCGTGTTTTGTTTTGTTTCATCGCTTCCAGACCACCCAGTTGCGTATATTTAATTTAATAAAAAAAAAAAAAAAAAAAAAAATTCAAAAACCCCCGACAAAAAACGACAACTAAAAAGTAAAAAATAATTATGCACTACTTAGCTGTTGCCCGCGACTTCATCTGCGAACAATTCGTTTATCCCTATCCCGCTGGGACTATGCTGATTTCCCGCAAAATTAGCCTAAGTTAATTTAGTATAAGTACCTAGTAATATTCTTTTTATCTAAGCGTCGTCGGTGTCGGGGGACCGCTAAGGTTAACAGAAACTAAAGTATGTTGTATTTTTTAAAGTACAGTCAGCATCAGAAGTCGCTATACACTTTAGGCGCTCAAAGAGAGGTAAACGTTTAAATTTTCAAAAAGTTGTTGACTGTCATGGTAGTATTTACTTGTGAGCGCTCAATGTGTCAAAAATACCTAAACAGTCGATATTCGTTAATTGCTACACTCCTAACAAGTCATTGATACCTTAGCTGTCAAAAAATCACTGATATCTAAGCACTCAACATATCAAATATATCTGAGCAACATGGAAAAATAGACGTTAAAAGTATATAGCTATGGTCGAAGTTATTTCAGGTAAGCGATATGACAATCATCGAAAACAGTACAGACTTGTCATCACATACATCTGTCTCATGTTTTTCTCTTCAATCAAATTTGACAGAATATGCCTCTAACTCTTATTTTACTTTTCAGCAGAATCAAAGTCAAACCGTCTGACACATAGCAAAAACTAAATGAAGGCTAATTTCGAACTCATAGTCAAGGCACGTCGTGGCACCATTGACATTCCTTTGCTTTTCAAAGCATAGATACCGGGTTCAAATCTCAGTCGACACATAATTAATTAGACTTGATCTTTTTCTTGGTTTTATCATTGTTTTATGGCTTTTTTTTCTTTTAAGTTTGGATCGCATTCGTTTTTCCGATTTTTCTCAATTTTAACATAATATAGCACTTGCTTTTTAAGAAATTAGTTATTTTTATCGACAAATTAGTTTTTATTTTATACCTTTTTTCCCACCCTTGGGGTAAAAGGTTTTTTTTTCCTAATTTATATAATATCGATTTCAAGGCTATCCAATAAAAAAAGAACTCAGAACTCTGTCATTTGTGAACCGATTGGTAATAATTTTTTTTGCGTTCGTCTAGGAATGGTTTCAATTAAGTCCCATAAGCACTAAATCAGGATCTGATGATTGGATCCTAAGGAAATCGAGGGAACTCTTCAAATTTTGTGGGGACACTTATGGTGATTTTGATATATTTTGTAGCAACTCGTGCATTTGCTTTTGAAAATCATCATTTGGTGAAGCGAAACTGATGATGAAGACCACAGTTGACCATAGGAGTTACTACTCGATAACAAGTATTTCATGGGTTGAATTTCAATTACTTTAACATAGTGGCTAAGCAATTTATGCTCCTCGTAATGCATATGGTGAAATGGAGTAGGTGGTGAAGCACCAGAACTCCTCAATAATGAACGTCTCTGCATCGGAAAGAGCAATTTTTCGTAGAAGGTGGCGGGCAGTTGAAATTAAACTATTGTATCTTAGATCCTTTATACTAAATAGCGTAAAAAAAAATTATAACTACAAATTGAACCGACTACAAAAAACCACGAAAATAATTTTCTACCAGTCTGAAGTCGGTCGGTGCCTCAGCACGAGCCAGCAGGAGTGGACCTATAGTCATCTATCTCACCTACGCACTTAATATTGGGCTTCAATCACTCCTGCTGGCTCGTGCTGAGGCACCGACCGACTTCAGACTTGTAGAAAAATATTTTCATGGTTTTTTGTAGTCGGTTAATTTTTATACCCTAGGCTGCTATTTATTCTTAAACTACCAATAATTCTCAAGCAAACTTAACCGTTATAGTTTTTCTTGGAAGTTTGATATACTAACTACCATCCTGAATATTTTTAAATTTTTCCACCCACCGGTTTAGATTTTAGAGGGGGTGACGCTCGATTTTAATGAAAATTTGCACTTTAAAGTTGAATATTTCGCAAACGCTTTACTGAATCGAAAAATCGTTTTAGCAAACCCCTAATGGTTTTGAAATACCTATCCAACGATACCCCACACTATAGGGTTGGATGAGAAAAAAAAAATCACCGCCACTTTACGTCTATGGGAGGTACCCTAAAAAAAATTGTTTTTGAATTTTTAATTGTACGATTTTGTCGGCATAGTTTACTTACTTAGATTATATACAACACTAGATGGACCGTAGGCGGCACGAAAACGTCCCCAAAAAATATAAGCCAACTGTTGGCTTATAAGTCATTTTCCCCCCTCAGTCTGCATTGTGACACCGTAGGTGACGTATGCGGAGCGCGCAATACAAAAGTGCCGAAATATGACCAAATGTGCTATAAAAGTGTGCCGCAATTATAAAGGCAGGATTAAAAATCCTAATAACGTGATTTTCCATTGGTAAGTACTCGAGAATCCATAAAATTTCGTAAGAAAAGATTAAATTATTTAGGTTAGTATTGTTTGACATTTTTTATAGGTGTTACCAGTTTCCAGTGCAAAATTCCCCACAATTCAGTCAAAATCGTATTGAAAAGTTTGTATTGGGCACAAAATCGAAATATATCGATTTCACGCATCAACCTGAACAGTTTTTATTTTTAATCTATTTGAGAAAATGACGAATCTAATTAATGTTCTTTGATATTTTAATGAATATTTGCACCATCTTATTGAGCTTTCTTTTATTCTGTATTTATTTGAGATTGATAAGTAAGCTGTAAACAAATACATATAATGTGGGTGTTTAGGTCATAAAAACTGGAATTTAATAATGCAATCAATACTGAATTCGCAAAAAGTCAAGTGTTTCGTATAAACGTTCATAAGATGAATATAAATTCAAGATTATGAAAGATAATATAATTAGTTTGATATACTGAACTACCATATGCAATTTGATTCATACTTTTTATCTGTCTTCAGAATACCTATAGATCCTGTAGTTAAAAAGGCATGGGTGGACATTATAAGAAAAAGTCGGGAAGAAAACCTTTGGCTGCCTGCAAAATCAGCTGTCATATGCTCCGAGCATTTCAAAAGATTTTTCGATTTAGTAATTTGTTTGCGAACTATTCAACTTTAAAGTGAAAATTTTCATTAAAATCGAGCGTCCCCCCCCCCTCTAAAATCTAAACCGGTGGGTGGAAAAATTTGAAAAAAAAAAAACAGGATGCTAATCAGTATATCAAACTTCCAAAGAAAACTATAACGGCTAAGTTTGCTTGAGAATTATTAGTAGTCTATGAGTAAATAGCAGCGTAAAGTATAAAGTATACTCTCTCTGACTCGAGTGTAAAGATGAAGCTGTCACGTGGTCGCCACGCACACAAACAAGAAAAAGTGTGGACGTTTTCAATCGCATTGTTTCTTACTGAGGCTCGGTCTTGTTGTATATAGTCTAAGTTTACTTATATATCCGTGCAAAATAACAGCTTTCTAGCATTGATAGTCTCTGAGCAAAGCCGCGGACGGACAGACAGACAGACAGACAGACAGACGGACAGACATACAGACAGACAGACAGACAGACAGACAGACATGGCGAAACTATAAGGGTTCCGTTTTTGCCATTTTGGCTCCGGAACCCTAAAAATCAACTAAGTACTTAAAACAGTAACGCAACAATGAACAATAACAAAATGAACAATAACAAAAATCAAACTCGCGACGCAAAAAATAAAATATACTCGCGGCGACTGTAGTTTCCACTCATGAACCAAACGTGTGTTGCTTAGAAGCACTCGGCGCACACAGGCGCACGAATAAACATGGCGAGCGCCGTGAGGCGCAATGTGGGTGTACTCTCCCGTCCCTACCTGCTCACATCCCGCAGATACCGATAACGCGCTACTGGGACGACAATCGTCTTATGTTGAGAGCGAGCTAAAAGTTTGTCGCGGGCGGCGCGGACTATACCTACAGCCAATTCAATCTGGTTATAGGTATCAGTTATTTTGTTAGAATCTCGGACTTTTTTTAATGTACCCATCTGAAATAGTTCTTGGTGTTTTCGATGGAAAAATACACATGCAGTTTTTTATAAATTTTGAGAAAATGTTTATATTAGTCTCGGCTGGTATAGCGATTGCTGGCTTTGTATAGTTAAACGGAGTCGCAAGTTCGTTCGTTTAATACTCTCACTCAGCCAGCAAATGCCTACTTCCATACCACGACAATACCTGTATTATCTAATATGAACGCTTCCCATACATGAAATCGTACCGAACGAACGTGTTTGCGCGCGTAAACACCCGTGCGTGGCCTCCGTCCGCCGCCGCTCGGCCGCGTCTGCACGTTTCGACCACAACCATTTGTTTTTATGTTTTATTCCTTTAAATATCGTGGGCGAAAATGACACAAATTTACAATGTCGATTTATCATGCATTTATGATATAGAATATGTGAACTGTAATAACTGTAATATTTTTTTAAAGCATTTGTAGGTTAAGAAAACAAAATAATTTGAAATCTTAAAATTGCGTGGTCTAATTTGACACAATTTTTTTTAATGGGCGTATGTAAGTAATCTGAAATAGGAAATAAATATTTCATAAACTGTAAATTTTTTTTTCACACTTTTTTTACATACTGACTCTATAACAGTTTGCACTGGACGAAAATGACACAACTTTGGTTTACAGACTCCAAGGGCTATCCTAGATATGATGCCATAATTATTTTTAACTTTAAATTTATTTTGGGAGATTTATTCAAATAAAAAAAAAACAACCAAAAATCTTCGAATTGCTGAAAATGCAGGCGACAAAAATGACACAAAACGCTATAATAAGCTTTATAGGTACAACTGCACCCACAGGCAAAAAATAAGAAACTTTAGAATTCTTGAAACCTGTCACCTCTAAATAATGTACTCCTGCCGGCCTATATTTCGTATATGTTATATAAATTAAAACTACACAATGCCTGTTATCGAATAGAGAAAAAAATGTTAAGCTATCTTTACAAATAAAAATGTTATAAAGGTTTGTAATTCAAGATTAGACAAAGTAAGACATACTGGCATGTGACGTCACACGCCAGTACCGCCATACTTGCTGCATAGAGAAAGGCGTTTGAGAAAGAGACAGGTATATCGATTTTTCAAAAATCACTAAGTATAAATCCAATTTTCAACTGATTTAAGTTTTCTCTTCTCTTAACTCTCTCTGTATATCTATATTTTCATTATAATATTAAGATATGGCAAATTCAGAAGTTGTCAAATACCGTATTAATACCTACAAGTAGTCCTACTCGCTAAACTGCCACCAAGCAACAATGTTTGAGCTATGCAAGACCGCCGGTATCTTAGCCCTCTAGGCTGCCAACGCATGGCAATACTACAGTATTGTACAGTATTGTAGGTGTCCATAGATTACTACCCATTTACAATCAGGTGACTTACTTCCTCATTTCGCACCATATTTCATAAATAAATTAAATTGAGTCGGAAAAATGAGTACAAGTAGCTTTTTAACCAGACCATCGACGCTCGCGCTTTTAGCTCCCGTCACATTTTTTATTTCTCTTATCATTGACATAGCGAGCGCGAAGCGCGAGCGAATCCTGTCCATTTCAGCTTGGGCAAAAATGTTTTCTAGCAGCTCTATGCTACTCGACAGGTTTTCAACTGATTCTCGTTAAGTTTAGTGAGCAGGTTCCATTTTTTTTCTGGATTTTCTTATCGAATTAGTTTTTGAAAATTTTTCAAAATGACGGAGCCATGGGGTTTAACTAGTAGGGGAGACCTAGGAGAGTTGTGACGTGTAGAGTAGTGATAACCTCGATTTTAGGTAACCTATTAACTGCTAGAAAGCTCGCAACAAGGCGCGTTTCCTAGCTCGAGACTTGAACTAAAAAACGCGCGCTATTGCGAGCTCGCTAGCAGTTAATAAGTACCAAAAATTCGACGCTGTCACAACTCTCCTCGGTCTCCCCTACTTAAAAAATATAAATCAGCAATTTCAAAAAACTCGCGAGGTCTACAGCAGCAGGTCAGCTAGTTTTGATGCGCAGAGATACGTGACAATCGATACTTTGTTTTAGCCAAGTGTTCAGCCAAAGATTAATTGCCCACATTTTAAATTTTCTACAACCTACACTTAAAATATCACGACACTGTACTTCCTAAAATATTATTTCTATATAAACTGGTCATTTGCTGAATTATAAAACTGTTAGGTTTCTCCAGCCTTTTATGTCACAGTTGCATACAAGTCGCATTGCATCCAATTCGCCAGGTAAACAATAGGCCTAACTAACTTCATTTTAATGATGAGCAAATCATCATTTTTAAATGATAGTAAGTATCTAACATACAAGCAGTCACGCGCTTCGAGCGCCTTGACCGATTGCGTCGCTAGCACGAGCCACGTCCGGCGTTGCAAGCTGCAGCCGGTCAAGCATAACGCAAGTTACTACTTTGAACGGAACAATCTTTTGATGTTTACTTAAACTCACTGGCTCCGAAATTAGTCATAATTACCCTAAAAAGGGGTAAAATGTGGTGCTAATTAATTGTGGTGAGGGTTTTTAAGAAGCAAGATGGTGTCAGACGTAGACAAACGTGCCGGAATTAATTTAACAAATTGTGGAAATCTTTCTACAATTTCCAGATGTTAATTTCAAAAAGTAAGGAACTACCTATTTATACGAGAATGTTAAAAAAAGAACGAGATTTTATGTGAATGCTACAGTTAATTGGTTAGAATACCTATTATATCTATTGGTTTTGCGAAATCCCTTAAAAAGAAAGCTAGCTTTTATTCGTCCACGTGAGTAAGACCGCAGATTTAAGTCGAGCCATAAGTTCCTCTCGCTTTCACAATCAACGCAACACTTAAACACTTGTAGCAAATCAAAGTCTACGATCAAACCCTTCAATCACTTTCTACCGGCCACCAATTCACGTTTGCCGTCAGCTGAGGCGCCACTCTCGCTAACACTAGGAATTTTATATGCATAGATTTAGTACCAAATTTCGCCACCAATAATTAATTTGGTTTTACGCGCCTGGTTTGTGGGTTAAACAGTAGGTTCTTCATAGACGGATTTGAACGAAAGTAGGTAATTATCTTTATATTTTGATGATGTAATTGCGACAAGTGTAACTTTTTGAATCGTTAAACTCTTTATTCTACATGAAAACACATAAATTAAAAGATAACATAAGACGTACAAAGACCAACTTGCCCTTAAAGGGACGTCTTCCGTTTAACCTTTTCGATGTACGTCGCCTTTTTATCGGTTATGTTAGTTATGTCTTATTTTAGCTGCTTAAAAAAAAGAAGAACTTTGTTCTGACTTTTCTGCTCTTGCTTATCTTTTGACTATGTCGTTCTTATTCCTAACTGTTTCGTTCTGTTCCAGCACTTGATGTCGGGGTGGTGGGGCGACTACAGCCTGGCGTGCCAGCCGGTCGACTACAGCGAGAGTGAACAAGCGAGAAGAGTGAGTATTCATACCTCTTTTATTTCTGTGTGATTTTAAAACATTTTCTTTCATACTAACGATTCAGACGAACGGAATAAGAACGATTATTATTTCCTTCAAATACATATATACAGCCGTTCTAAAGTGCTACTCACATATTATATTCAGCTTGATATACCCAAATCATTCTTCCCAGCCTGTTATAAATAAAATATTGTCTTTGTAGTAAACCGTCGTTATATTTCTGCTAACTTCAATAGAACAAACATCCGTTACCATCTCATTTCTCTCTCATTAACGTACAAATGTCTAAAAACTCACTGACTCATATTTTATAACTCAATTATAATTGAACATCTTTTACGTAACGGAACAGTCACTTTTTCACTAATGCCCGTCTGTCGGACCATTCGCAGTTACTGTATCGTCTCGCGTGTTTTTAGGTTGTAAGAGTTAACTATTATGTTGTATAGTTTCATTGATAAATATGGAAGAAAGGCGGTATTATACATTGTAATGGCCCATATTATGTAAAGTCCTCATTTTTGTAATGATTGAGATTTCAGTTAGTAATGTTATTTGGCTTGGTACGAGTATAATACTTTTACTATTGAGAGATGAAGACACTATTGCAAAATGATATTTTCACAATATTTAACAAAATATTATATTATTTTGCAGTATGTACCTATCAATCTTTTTACCAAATGACATTTTTTACTGTACCCGCGTTGAAGTCTTTTATATCAGAATACAACAATGACAAATGGAGGTCATTTTTTAAACTTAAATAGTGATGCTAATTGTTTGTTGTGTTTAAGTATAACGATTAAGTTTCGCACACAATATTTCTTGGCAGTAATGGGTTTCAATTAGTGATGCTATCTCCGACGCCTTCCCACTGATTATCTACATTAATGTTTACCTCAAAATAATTTGCTACAGGCCGTATGCTACTGGATGGGTTTAAAATGACTGCACCAAAGGAACTCGTAGATTAAATTCGTGTTCTATCATAGGGCAATAAAGTCCAATTTTTCAGTACGTAGCTCGTAGAAAGTGCAAAAGATGGTCGACTGAGTCTTAAAATTGTCTTAAATTAAAATCTATGTCCGCAAAAGCTACATTTTTAATTGTCTAATTACATCGTGCTAAATTTGCTTTGGTAAAGTATACCTTCTTCTTCATATGGTAGGGTTTTTAATAGATAACCACAGTGAAGTTTAATGTGATTTGTATGTTATGCATGATAAAGTGTAAAATAATAGATAAGTTGAATACTATCATAAAATAAACATTAAATATTGAATTTAAACTAATTTTAACTACTTTTAATCTTGTACCTATTTAAATAGGACATAACTGAATAAAAAATAGGAAAATTAAGTATGTATGTTTTTAATTTTTTTTAGGTATATAATAAAGTTTGATGAAGCTTGTTGCGGATGTATCAATGTGTTATTTCTTTATTTATTTTTATTAAGTTGACGAAGCATGTGGCTGAATATTTTTTTCATGTTTTAAATTATTGTTCCTTTTTTTTATTTAAACTGTTATTTTTTCTATTTCGATTAAATGATTTATTGATTTTTGAAACAATAGAAAAAAAATTAGGAAAAATGTTTATCAAATGGACAAAGTAGATACGAATCTTTAAATCTACCTATGTAGGTTCATTTAACTGTAATTAAAGTTTTTATTTCTAGTACCGTGCCCAATCGTGGTACCTAACGGGACCAGAAAGTTAAGCCTCCAGTATATCGATATATCAATATACTAAAAACTATCACTTTGCTCACCAGCGACCTTATGACAGTTATGTCTATGCAACAAATGTGTATTCATGCGACTCCTCCACCTCTACGTACTAATAAGGAAGCACATCCCAACTAACAATTTGGCGATAAGATAAGCTCTATAACCGCCGTATATTAGTTCTTTTAAACTCCTTTAGCTCTAGCACGACCTAAAAATTAGCGATATAGCACGCTCTAACTCTCTTATAACTCTCTTATAGTCCGATTTTGGCACAGACCTTATCACTTCAAGTGGTATAATAGTGCTACAGCAGCGACGCATATTACCAAAGGAGATAATAAAGAGCCACAACAGCCGTAACTTGTACCAAGGGTTCTATAAAACCTGTAAAATGTTTTCTTATATCACTTAAAGCGCGACAAAAGAGCTACAGTGGTGAAAATAAACTCTCCGCGAATAAAGGAGATAATAAAGAGCTACAATAGCCGTAACTTGCGCCAAGGGTTCTATGAAACCTGTAGAATGTTTTCTTATATCACTTAAAGCGCGACAAAAGAGCTACAGTGGTGAAAATAAACTCTTTGCGTGATACAAAAGCTCTTAGTGTACACTATTGTATTCAATTTTATAGAAATATTTCTATTTGGAAATTAACATGTGTCATTTTTAATAATAAAACGCGAACAGTGTTAATATTATTGTAATGGCGACGGGAAAGACGGAAAACGGTAAGTGCGTTATTTTAATATCAGTTATTTTTACGTAGATACGTGAAAAACTATTGCGGTTGTAAGTTTTCTGTTATTATATATGATATTTTACATCTCAATTTTCAAGCGCCTTAGAAATATATACGTTTCGATTAAAATTTTAGACGATAAAATACTAAGGTGCATTTTTTTTTTCGAAAAGTTAATTTAACGGGTTAGGTTTGCAAATGGGTGTAGTAAAGTAACTAGATCTTATATTTCTGAAGACTGTACAGTAAATTATACTAAATTTTCATGATTATGTTTGCCATTTTAAGGTTATTATTTGTAAACGAAAATGGCGTTGTTGTCTGTAACTCTTAAACATTCCGATATCTCTATACTATCACTTCGGAGCGCAAGGCTAACTAAAAAAGTCATATTTATTACTACTGTAGAACTGATAACTCTAAAATAGAGTTATTACATATCTTATTAACACTTAAAGCTCTTAAAGAGCTATACCCTAACTCCGTTATATCACTCACTCATTGAGAGTTATTAGAATTGCCACTATAACCTTTATACAGCTTTAAGATTTTCCTACAGCTTATTTAACACTAAAGGCTACATTTAGCACTAGAAGGTAAACATAACACTCTTACAGAGCGACAGCATTAAGACGCGTTAATAGACACTCCAAAAGAGCTTTCAGTGATAAAATCACCCTACAGCTGCAACTATAAGCTATAACGTGGTAGCTTATAGCTCCACTGTGCAGCTTAAAGTTATTATATTTTTCTAATTTCTATTATATCACTTTACTATCGCCAGCTGACTAATGTATTCAATTAGATCCATAGTATCACCAAAAGCTATAACTGTAGACCTTGTAAAGCTACTCTACCACTCAAAGCTACAATACGGTCTATTCTTATCGCCAAATTGTTTGTTGGGATTTATCACAAAATGTGTACCTATCAGTGTGGGCGCTGTTAAGTCGGTTTTAAATATTTTAGAAATTTGTGAATTACAAACTTTACTGTAACATATTCACTAAAAGTAGATAAACCTATAAATATTACACATCTGTTGCCACAACACGTAAAAGCACTCATACGCCAAACACTACGTAAATATTGTTAGGTGAGTAGATATCGATGCATTAAAACTGTAGAGGTGAGACAAGTTTTTTTCCCTGTTATAAATCCTTTATTATAATATACCTACCTTATTTTGAGACTTATTCCTACTATTGTTACGTTTAACAAATAAAGATATCTTAAATGGATACCGTCGCTTTTAAATATACATCTATCTCATTCTTAAACAGATCAACCTACGACCTGATATTAGTGGTTTTTTAACTTGCTTCTCTATAACCACACGTGCTAGTCAGCTGGCATTATAATAACACTGTTATACAAACGTACGTTTAGCGTACATACGTGCGTTTGTTTGTTTTTTTCGTACGTGTTCTCACAACCCCCCTCTTTCTATAATACCTTCTAATGAAAGTAATACATTAATTTGATTTTTTTTCACTTTTTTTGCTACACAATGACAAATTGTGTCAACAATCTCCCTTTTGCTCCTTCCGCCTCTATATATCAGTCTACCGAATTTGCTAATACATCGGCTGATTTTCATCCCTCTTACAAAAAAGTTTGATTCTTTGCGCCGAAGCCTACGCATTTAAATATTTACGGCATCTCCGAATCAGTCAAGTTCACTGAATGGCACTGGCTTCGCGCTTTCCAATGTTTGATTGTCCACCAAAGGAATTTGAAAGTAACTTGACACTCGCGCCATTGAGCTTTTTCGCTAAAAAGAGGGGAGAGTTTTTTTAGATTCACACATGTGCTCCGCCTTTTTACGTATTGGCCGTACCTTTTTACCTAATGTCACTATTTTTTTATAGACGTTTGTTTTTTCATGTATTTGTTATGGTCAAACGAACTTACCTGTTGTATCAGGTTTACATAATATCTATATCTATCTACATTATTAATCGACACTTGATTTTAAGACAGTGGACGCACTACCTACTTTTTTTTAAAAATTTATACCTGTACTAAAAAAGAGACAAAAATATGTGTATATTTGACTGACATTCCCATGCACTGTAAAAGCAGTAGCCATACAAAAAAGAAAATAAGACCCAAACGCAAAACCATACAAACGAGTTGTCAATCATGGTCAAACTAGAAAACGGTGCCTCTTGATAGATAAAACTCCAGCAAATATTGAACCCTCTTAACTTAACTAAATGTATGCAACGAGGGTTCTATCAATAATGGTAATGATAACTATCTCACGTTACCCGATTCGATAGATACTTAGCTCGATCACAGCTCTATTACTTATACATCATCAATTCATCATCATCATTATCGGGCACAGGTCTCCTGTCAAATGAGAGAAATTAAATTGTAGTTCACACACAGGTTCGGTGCTGATTGAGAACTTAACGAACCATTGAATTGCTTCTCTGGTGCGTACAAGTTTCCTTGTTAGTAAAGCTCGTGGTAAATCTCAAATACTATTTTGAACACGAATTCTGGAAAACTCACTCTGTCGATTCCTAACCAAAAGCTCGTCCCATTCGCTCAAAGGTTGACGTAGAGATCATACAAAGGCGAACTTATCGACCTTTAGATATCTATGTCATCGTATCTCAATTGCGTTTCTTTATTTTTGTGCATTGAAGGGTTTACGTACCGTACTAACTGTTTAGTTATTTAATTCAAGGCAGCTGAAAATTGAAATGTCGTTAAGGCAGCGTTTCCACCAAAGACGTGCTGTGCGAGGATGTGTAAATAAAGCGTTGCTATTGGTTAATGAAAAACACATCTCTCGCAACACTTCCTCGCACATTATTGGTGGAAACGCCGCTTAATTCGACATTACTTTGGTTTTAAGGGCTATAAAGTATTTTTATTTGAGTTGGACTTTGGTATGATTATTTGATGGTGCCACTGCCATAGCATCTAAAACAAGGACTTAAAAGAAAAAATGCTGGTCGCTTACTTTTCAATCCCTTTTGATCATAACCTTGATTAAGTAATTACGTAAAAACATCCTTTAACAAGAATTTAAATTGTCACGTCACCATTTTTGAGCACCCTGTCGGCTTAACCTGTTCAACTTGCTTAACACACCGACCTAGTAGCTTACTCCCTTGATATGACAAGGTTCTGTATAGCTGGTTACGTTTTTCCCTCAGTAAGTTTATACAAATTGCTGCGCCAAGCTTGCGTTCAGAGAAAGCTGTTCTCGGAATCAAAGTAGTAAATTCTTAGTTGAGTGCGCGATGCCGGCCGCCATATAATGAAATTGAAGATCTAAAATATCCCTAAATAAAGAAAGAATACAATAACAATATAATATGATGATATAACACCGGGTATGGCCTGTAATATGAGAAAATAATTAAAACATAGATCATACTCGTCAAACTGAACAATATTAGTTCAGCGATTTTCAAAAATAATTAGCTTTTTAAATTTGAATACATTTTTAAGTTTATTTGCAGAAGCAATGTAAAGCAAAATGCTTGATGTTTGTAGCTTGACAAGCGACGTCAGTTGTGTTTTAAGATGGCGTACATTTATTGCAGTATTTAATTTGTATGAAAAAAGGAATACAACGAGGAAACGCGGCCAGCCCCTCTGGGCACACTCCCCAATAGTAACGACTTGGGTGATATTTGTAAATATAGATTTTTAGATATATAAGTTAGTTTTAGTTTTTTTTATTTATTTCTGTTAATTATTGTATATATTATTTGTTTGTTTACAACTGTACTAATGTTGATCAGATTGACGAGGACGATCTATGTTTTAATTTTTTACTCGTACTACATCCGGTATATGCCAAAATTAAGAAAATTATTATTATATCGCAATTTTCAAGACATGAAACACCGGTCAAGGTGCGTGTCACCCAATGCGCAGTGCAAAGTGCCGTGTTAATAGAGAGAGAGCGAGCGAGAGAGCAAACGAGGGAGCGAAACATTTATTTACAAATTTTATTTGACACACAGAAAAAGTCATTCGAAGGAAAGAATAAATGAAAAAAAAAATTGAATAATATGCGGCAAATCTTTACATCTGCGGCAAATCTTTCACTCGTGCAACGCCAGGGCGCGTTATTAGTATACCTATAAACTTCGATTGACTGACAGGCACCCACTTATAGCCGTTAGATAAAGTTTTTACTCAATATTAAGTTTTATTTAATATTATTATCAATTTTATTGAAAATTATAAAAACAAAAAGTGAACCATTCATTTCATTCATTCCCAGACTCCCTAAAAATAAATCTAATACTTAACAAAAAACAATTCGATACTGATTTTAAGTGATCAAGCCGAATACTACACTTGGGAGCAAATAAATCGAGCCACCCTTGCAAATTTTTACGTTTTCATGATACGTTTACGATCTAAAAAACATAAAACCGGCCAAGAGCGGGTCGGACACCGCCCGAAATAGGTTTCCGTAGCCATTACGAAAAAATTAAGTAATATTTTTCTCAGGATTTCGTATTTTGTACGGAATATTCCAAGTTTAGGTATATTTTATACCTTAAGCTGCTATTCACTCTTAAACTACTAAAAATTCTCGAGAAAACTTAACCGTTATAGATTTTCTTGTAAGTATGATATACCTACTACCATCCTGAATTTTCAAAAATGTTTACACCCACCGGTTTAGATTTTAGAGAGGGGGACGCTCGATTTTAATGAAAATTTTCACTTTAAAATTGAATATTTTGCAAACAAATCACTGAATCAAAAAATCGGTTTAGAAACTCCCTGATGGTTTTAAAAAACCTATCCAAGGAATACCCCACACTACAAGGTTGAATGAGAAAAAAAATCACCCCAACTTTACATCTATGGGAGCTACACAAAAAAAAAAAATTTTGAAATTTTTATTGTACCTTTTTGTCCGCATAGTTTACAATTACAGCTTTCGAGCATTGATAGCCCCTGAGCACAGCCGCGGACGGACGGACAGACAGACAGACAGACATGGCGAAACTATAAGGGTTCCGTTTTGCCATTTTGGCTACGGAACCCTAAAAACTAACGTAAAAATTGCAAAGGTGGCCATTTCTTTGCTCCCAAGTATATAAATGGAAATGGTGAATTAATAAATTGTATAGACCAGTGGACTGTCCCCCTCATCTCGAAGCTACATAACCAGTCCCACAGCAATGTGACTGGGCACTCGGCTCCGACGAAAGTGAAATGAGCTCATTGTATATTCGCAAAAACTATGCAACGTAGAAAGTCCTTCGCCAAAAGACTAAACTTTGGCCCAGTTAACGTTCAACACGCTCATAATATTGATATTTCAGAAAATACGCATACTTATGTATGTAAGTAGATACTTAAAGTATCTACTTACATACATAAGTTCTAAAGTCAAAATCGAAAGCAGACTAGACATTTATTTTACATAACATTATCTACCTTTGTATTTTGAGGTTCGAAAATTATTGTCCTCAAATTTACCCATGGTGGATAGATAATAGAGCCTGATGAGCTCGGGCTAAAACTCTAAAATGCGCATTTTTCCAAATATAGTAATAGCAAATTTTATCCAAGGAATTTTATTCGAGCGTTTCGGGGCGTTTATGAAAACGTTTCAACCGCCTCATTTATCTGGACACTTTACTGTAAAAATGGCCGATATTTAAAAATTTTTTTTAGTTATCTGGTAGGAATGCAGGAACTCTTAACAAATAAAAAATGACATCAAAATCTACAGCCAATTCGTAAAAAATGTGACCAGATAAATGGGGCGGTTGAAACGCATGAATAAACGCCCCGAAACAAAAATAAATTACCTAATAGTCTACAATTGCTGCTTGAATAGCCATCTTCTACAACTTGAATAGCCATCTTCTACAACTTGACATTTGCTTGAGCGACAGATAGACCTTGTTTACACTGTACGAGATATAAGAGCGAGAAAAAGAGAGGGAAAGAACATACGGTCAAGGACTTTAATTCATGAGCCACCACAGAACCTTTTCATAGGAAAAGTCATTACGACCTTTAATGCGATGTCACTATGACTTTGACTGTGAAATGGTTTCATGGTGGCAATAGGTTTTGACCTATTGTCTATCACTAGACTGGGTTATGTTGAACTTATCCCGTCTGTTATCTCCACAGATGCTGCATCTATGCTGGGTGTACTACTTCTCCAAGCTGTCTGAGTTCGCGGACACGGTATTCTTCGTGCTAAGGAAGAAGAAGAGCCAAATCACGTGGCTGCATCTCTACCACCACTCCCTCACGCCTTTCGAAGCTTGGATGCTGGTCAAATTCATTGCTGGTATGTGATTGTTCCCTCTTTAATAGACTTCGTGGATGTTTTTTTTTTCTTTTGTTTCGTTTTGTGTGTGTATAAAATAATAGTTCGCACGTGAAATGTATGAAATGAAATGTAAAACTGTCATAGATAACATATTCTTTGTCTGTCATAACATTAATTCAAATTTTGAGTTATGATAGTATTATATCTCATGTGCGAGTTGTTCTTTATTTTTAAAACTTCAACAATTTGTGGAAAAGTGTGGACAAAACGAATTTTAAGTTGATATAAATAAATTTATGAAACTTATCAATATGGGGGTTGTAGTACATACATCTACCTGGAAGTCGTGTTGGCCTAATGGTTTGGCCTATGGCCTCTCAAGCAGAGGGTTGTGGATTCGAGCCCGGGCTCTCATCTCTGAATTTTTCGGAATTTGTATGCGAAATTACAATTACATTTAAAATTTACCATTAATTTTACGGTTTAAAAAAACATCTAAGATAAGTAATAAGTAGTAGGATAAGTTCGCCTTTGTACATATTTGTTTTTTGTCAATTGTGTTTTGCTTATTTTGTACAATAAAGAGTTTACATACATACATACATACATACATCTTTAGATAATTTATTGAATCAGGCGTTACTTTGCGGAGGTCCATGTCAATGAACTAAAATGATTTCTTTGCTCACCCGCGACCTTAAGATAGCTAAGTCTATGCAAATTATGCGTGTTCATGCAGTTCCTCCACCTCCACACTGTAAGAAAACACACAAATTACACAAACCCATCTATCACCACCACCACAACACACTGACGCGTTTCGAACTCAACCAGAGCTCATCTTCAGAGTGACACAACCGTACACCATGCTACCAGTTGTTAGACTAACAAACCACCACCACTGTTTTAATTTGCCAAACAAAACAAAAAAAAAAAAAAAAAAAAAAAAAAAAAAAAAAAAAAAAAAAAAAAAAAAAAAAACTACCCGCAAAATATTAATAAATTTTAACTATGCTACAAAACTACCTTGATTTTTTAATTTTTATTTATTTTTAGTCAAGGCATGTTTTACTAACTATCGTTGCTAAAATTAGACCCAAGCCGTAGCAAGGGAGATGACACTAAATTTATTTGCTCATTAATAATAGACCCCATACTATTGTACCTAATTATCTCCATACATTCTAACACGTCGAGACGAAACCCCTTATCACAGTAATGCAACACTTCATACGAATCTGAGTCTGATATTGAATGATTTAATTCTAACAGATGCTTGGCAAAATTAGATCTATCAGGATGTTCGTTCCTATATGCCGATACATGCTCTTTAAACCTAGTATTAAAACTGCGCCCGGTCTGACCTATATATACCTTACTGCAGTCATTACAAGTGAGCTTGTATACACCCGATTTAGTTCCTTTATCCACCTTCTCTTTGTGGTTACAAAGTTTAGAGTACAAAGAGTTGTTAGTTTTAAAGGCTACATTAACATTGTTTGATTTTAAAATGTCATAAATTCTATCAGACAAACGACCAACATATGAAATACTGCACCTATATTTGTTTGTAGACTGAGAAGGCAACCCGGCGTGAAGCATGCTATTTACTATCCGTGCCTGCTTCCTCTTAACCAAACCATCTACCATTGATTTTGTATAGCCATTTGACGTTGCTATCTGATAAATAGTATTTAACTCTGAATTATAATTTTCCCTAGTGAGTGGTACAGTTAATAATCTATGTACATAACAATGAAAGGCTGCTAACTTATGCTGCCACGGATGATTAGATGATGCTGGAATCACAGCATCTGTGTATGTGGTTTTTCGATAAATTTTAAATTGTTGTTTATTATTTATTCTTGTAATTGTTAAATCCAGAAAGTTTAGCGAAAAATTTTCTTCTATTTCTTTTTTAAATTTTATTTTTACATGTTTGCTATTGATACTATCCACAAATAAATCAAGTTGCCTCCTACTTCCCCTCCAACACAGAATTAAATCATCAACATACCTATAATAATACACTATATTATTATTACCTATAATAAACTGATTTTCAAAGTAATCCATAAAAATATCTGCCATTAATGGACTCAAAGGTGACCCCATTGCTAAAGCATCACCCTGTAAATAATAATGTCCATTAAACCGGAAATAATTTTGCTTCATGCATAATGTTACCAAATTAATTAATTCACAAACCTCCCCCGGATGTAAACGCTTCCTTTCCAAATGGTTCTTAAGAATAACCAGTGTCTCACTATATGGTACATTTGTAAATAAACTATCTACATCCAAAGAAAGCAATGTTGCGTTGGGCGGTATGCTGATATCTTTAATTTTACTAACTAAATCCGAACTGTTCTGTGTCTGAACTGTGTCCGAACTGTGTATGTAAAAATAAAATTTAAAAAAGAAATAGAAGAAAATTTTTCGCTAAACTTTCTGGATTTAACAATTACAAGAATAAATAATAAACAACAATTTAAAATTTATCGAAAAACCACATACACAGATGCTGTGATTCCAGCATCATCTAATCATCCGTGGCAGCATAAGTTAGCAGCCTTTCATTGTTATGTACATAGATTATTAACTGTACCACTCACTAGGGAAAATTATAATTCAGAGTTAAATACTATTTATCAGATAGCAACGTCAAATGGCTATACAAAATCAATGGTAGATGGTTTGGTTAAGAGGAAGCAGGCACGGATAGTAAATAGCATGCTTCACGCCGGGTTGCCTTCTCAGTCTACAAACAAATATAGGTGCAGTATTTCATATGTTGGTCGTTTGTCTGATAGAATTTATGACATTTTAAAATCAAACAATGTTAATGTAGCCTTTAAAACTAACAACTCTTTGTACTCTAAACTTTGTAACCACAAAGAGAAGGTGGATAAAGGAACTAAATCGGGTGTATACAAGCTCACTTGTAATGACTGCAGTAAGGTATATATAGGTCAGACCGGGCGCAGTTTTAATACTAGGTTTAAAGAGCATGTATCGGCATATAGGAACGAACATCCTGATAGATCTAATTTTGCCAAGCATCTGTTAGAATTAAATCATTCAATATCAGACTCAGATTCGTATGAAGTGTTGCATTACTGTGATAAGGGGTTTCGTCTCGACGTGTTAGAATGTATGGAGATAATTAGGTACAATAGTATGGGGTCTATTATTAATGAGCAAATAAATTTAGTGTCATCTCCCTTGCTACGGCTTGGGTCTAATTTTAGCAACGATAGTTAGTAAAACATGCCTTGACTAAAAATAAATAAAAATTAAAAAATCAAGGTAGTTTTGTAGCATAGTTAAAATTTATTAATATTTTGCGGGTAGTTTTTTTTTTTTTTTTTTTTTTTTTTTTTTTTTTTTTTTTTTTTTTTGTTTTGTTTGGCAAATTAAAACAGTGGTGGTGGTTTGTTAGTCTAACAACTGGTAGCATGGTGTACGGTTGTGTCACTCTGAAGATGAGCTCTGGTTGAGTTCGAAACGCGTCAGTGTGTTGTGGTGGTGGTGATAGATGGGTTTGTGTAATTTGTGTGTGTTCTTACAGTGTGGAGGTGGAGGAACTGCATGAACACGCATAATTTGCATAGACTTAGCTATCTTAAGGTCGCGGGTGAGCAAAGAAATCATTTTAGTTTATACATCTTTAGGAAACCCGCGCACACCTGCCGAAATTTCAGTAGGTAGTGTAGTTAGTGTGTGTAAAGTTCCCAATCCTCATTGGGCCTGTGTGAGACTCCTCATTTTGAGAGGAGTCCTGAAGGGCTACTCCGAAACACAAAATTCGAAGTTCGTTTCGTGCGGTCCCTCTGACACTTATACTATTTAATACGAGAGCGAGAGGGATCGCACGACACGAACTTCGAATTTTGTGTTTCGGAGTAGCCCTTCTGTGCCCTGCTATTACTTTTAGTTACTACTTTTTCCGGCACAGTAACATGGCACAGTTTTTCCGTTCTCCGGAGCTCATTTGACCTTGAAAATACAGCGGATTTTCAGTGTGTAACATGATATTCTTTTCTAGGTGGTCACGGAACCTTCTCGAACATCGTGAACAACCTCGTCCACATCATCATGTACGCTTACTACATGGCATCAGCTATGGGACCCCACATGCAAAAATACCTGTGGTGGAAAAAACACCTCACCACTCTTCAATTAGTAAGTTTTCTCCAATCATATTGAAAATAGGATGTAATAAAAAGCAGAAACGTATAAATACATCATCGTGCGCATCGAATTAGGTTCCTCATCAATCCGTTAAGCGTGCTTCACCATTACATTAGCTCAAGAAATTACACACGGCGAAATTTCCCAATATATTATCGACATAATTTTCTGACAGGAAAACAACATTCCATTCGGGAAGTTAAATTGCTACGTTTTTTAGCAAGTTAGTAGTTTGTTACATTATGTTCCTAGCTGTACAGTCACCATCACCAATATTTGACTCAACAAAGCGTGTATAAATGTCTGATACAACTTTATTTCTAGGGCCGGTAGGACTTGTCAGACATTTTTGCACGCTCCGCTGTGGAAGATATTATTGCAGGTGACTGTACTAGAAAAAAAGATAAATGTGTATGTAAATAGTAGTAGGATTCGGTTTGCGCTATGCATGGAAAGTATGTGAGATCGGTTTGTGAGATTCTATTCTTTTGTTTTCAATTTAATCAATAAATAAAATACATATAGGCTAGAGTTGCTCAGGAGGATTCGATTTGTGGCATTCGAACATGGCGGCTGTGAACAGTGTATAATTTTGCTATTTCTGTTTCTTTGGCTAGTTGAAGTATAATTTTGATAGTGTTTTATGCGGCGATTAACCTAAACAGTGAACAGTGATCACAAAATTCTATACTGCTCTTGTGCTTGACATTTTTTAATGCGCAAGTTGTTTCCACGTGGTTTCTGGAATTTTACTATCAAGTTACAAAAACTACAATCACCGTACAACGTTGCCTCTCGAAGAGAATACTTTGACATTGGCGAAATTGTCTTATTAATTAGGACAGAAGCCATATTTTAAAAAAGAATAAGAATTTAATCAATAAATCTCAGAGCAATTGTTTCACTATATTTCTGTTATGTTGGTTTTCATTAATTAATATTGATTTTATAATCCTATAAAAAATTGGTTGAAATTGTTTAATATTAACAAATCAAGGCCCAAATATAAAGATACCAGAAAGTGCCTAAGGATTTTCTAGTTGAGATAGCTGTGTCCACACACGGTCTAGTTACTGACTAATTTATAAGACATTCAACTTAAGTATTTCGCAAACAGTTGCGATTCCTTACGTTTACTTTCAACTAGCCAAGTTATTTAGGGTTTATTTGAGCTAATGGCGTAAACGTTTAAAATAGTCTAAAAAATAGTTGCAAAGAACTTATTTTGGAAACTCCGTTGGTTTGTTTTCTTTTGTGTTTTTAGCGTCCCGAGGACTTGAAGGCGACCGGGTGGCTAAGTGGTTAAGAGAACCTGACTACAAAGCTTGAGGTACTGGGTTCGATTCCCGGCCGGGGCAGATATTTGAATGAATAATACGAATGTTTGTTCTCGGGTCTTGAACGTTTAATAGGTATTTAAGTATGTATTTATCTATATAAGTATGTTTATCCGTTCCCTAGTATCCATAGTACAAGCTTTCCTTAGTTTGGAACTAAGTCAATCGGTGTCCAGTATCCCACGATATTTATTTATTTATTTATTTGTATTCTATTGTGTTACTCGAGAACTAACTATTATGAGACCTGATTTTAATGCTGTGGAAATAAAGACCAAGAATACGAAGACATTAAGATCAAGAATACGAAGTAAATAAATAAAAAATACCGTAGAGATATTTATACCCACGGTGGAAGTTTCCAATAAAATAAAGCGAAGCTCATAATATGGGAACTAGACAATGGATATACTTAGGTAATATAAAAATAAATAATACTTTAATGCATGTAATAAATTTTAATCTAGTACAGTACAAATTTACAAATTTATGCCCTTCGGGAATCGAACCCGAGACTTCCAGTCAGGCTCATTAATCATCTTTGGAGTCAAAGATCTAAAAAAAAATCCTTTTTTTTCTTGCGGCTCGTGGTACTTCATATTTTTTTAGAGTTTACTTTAAAGTTGTGATACGATCAATATACCGAGTTTTCTCTTTATTTTATATTTTTATATAGTCATATTACAATACGAACTTATTTTTTACTAAATTAGCTTAAAATAAAACAAACTCCTCCCTACTTATAAGGCAGTCACACCGTCGAAAGACTTCACAGGCTTCGCATTACCCTTTGTACGGCTATCCCAAGCCTTTGCTCTAGTCCCCCGAATCCAGAATTAACCTCATGGACAATTCTTAAAACACCTTTTTTGAGTCCGTTGACCACTGCCTTAATTAATTACTTAGTACCATCGAGGAACGTAAATTGTAAGCCAATAAATGTTGCCTCACGAGTGGTCCACCAATAAGGATCGACCGCACCTAGCATTCCGCCTGACGGGATCTGCGTTTGCGCAAGTAGGATATGCGCGGAGCGAGATCGCACGCTGTAGTCATACTGCGGTAATAAAGCATTGAAATTTAATTTACTATCGAAGAAAAGCACATTTTGTATACTATAAGTTATAATCTAGTCCAAAACTCAGCAACAGAAAGTGGTCAGGAGAGAAGCGCGTTGATTTTCAGTTCAGTTTTTTTAAAGTTCCGTACTATGTGTTCATCCTTCTGTCTCTCAGTCCGCTTATCCCAAGACTCTATGTTTTGCGACCTATAAGGCAATTTTAATAGTAAAATTGATTTAGAACACTTTAAGTACAAGTTTTGCTTGTCATATTTTTACAAGCTGTTTTGACAATTTGATAGTCGATTTTCAACCACTTTTAGTGATCGAATCGGCTCGAAATTTGGTAATTTGAAGAAGATAAGGTAACAACGTAACTTCAGCCAACAAAAACATAATCCTCCTTTTGGGCTTCGTCACAAACAGCACAGTCAAAAATATTGTATTAAAAATAAAAGCAACAAAAATATTAAGCGTCTCTTTGATACCTTAAGACTTTAGAAGTTTGATACGTGATGCGTTACATTTGTTAAAATCATCTCCCATCCTGCCGTTTTACTTCCGATCCAGCTATAAAAACAGGCATATACAAACACTCAAAACAAATACATAACCCTCCATTCAGTAGACAGTCATGTCAAAAATGTAAATCTCGCAGTATACCTGCGCCGTGCAGATTTCGACACCATCCCAGCGGAACGCCGTCCTTTCCCCGTCCTGCTGAGCTGCGCTTGCGCACGCCGCCATTCTAGACTTAGCGTTATTTCCTTTACCTGTACACTACTAATGTAGTAAGTATGTGTCACATACTATCGAACCATTTGACCGTAGAACGTTCTCAAAGTAAGGGCGAAGCTAGACGAGCGCAATTTTTTGAGTTGTAAGTTGCGTATTTTCGGTCACGTAATTTGGTTTTATACACACAGCTCATTTTGAGTCGCCGCGTGTAAAGTAAAAAAATCTTGTCTTGACCTTAGGTCAGTAAATCATAATGCAACTGACCTTTTTCATATAATAAATTTCTATGACGTTTCCACTCTATTGATTGGTTCGTGACTGTAATGTAGTAAATAATAATAATAATTAATAATAATTTTTTAGGTAATTTATGTGAGACAAAAATGTATAAATAAATAATGTAGGTCAAATAGATAACTCATTCTGAATTCAGGCTCTATAGGACAGAAAGTGGAAATTATAACCGCAAGTAACCGCATAACTGTTCTGAGTTCTGTATGCTTGGCCTAAAGCTAGAAAGTTAGACTTTAGTGCGTAAGCTGGATTGCTAACACGATTGTTTTACTTTTGCTACATTTTGCTATCATAAGGAGACCGCGGATAAGCAAGCACATCATAAGACATCCACCAACAAGGTGGACGAATGACCTCGTTAAAGCCGCGGGTTCACGTTGGATGCAGGCTGTTTACAGGGCAGGCCTATATCCAACAGTGGACATCCTACGCGACTATAACGTGAAACGGATCGCTCGATACTAACGCCATCTAGTGATAACTCGCCTGTCAAGAAAGGTTCATTGACTTAGATGAAATTCGGTATGGAGATAATTTAAATCCTGACGAAGGACAGTTTTAAAATTGCATAGTTTTCACGGGCAATAGCAAGTAATGTATAAATACATAAACGATTATACATATAGGTACAATACTATTGCTAATATAACAGAAACAGGAAGGTGAAGTTAAGATTTGATCTTTCTTGATGATCTAAGGTTAATTACCAATCGGTCAATTATCTTACTAAGTATGTATTAGAGGATGATGATCTTTAATAATGCCTAACTACTATTCCTTGTAAATATTATAAATGCGTAAGTATGCTTGTCTGTCTGTTTTTTTATGTTTTTTTTTAGTTAGAACTCTTTATTTTCATATTGTCATAAAATAATAATATTACACTTTGAACATGAAATTGAAAAAAAAACACTGAACTAAAATTATTAAATTAGAAATTGTCAGCTAAGTATTGATTAGGCAGAAGCACATAATATATAATATATATAATGTCTGTCTGTTACCTCTTGACGCTTGATCCGCTAAACTGATATAAATAAATTTTGGTAAGTATGAACATATTTTGGGACCCTCGGAAGGTCATAGGATACTTTTATCCCGAAAAATTGTTTAATCTCCATAACGCGATTTTTTGCAGAAGAGTCGCGAGCAAAAACTTGTTCAATTCTACAATTGTTTTCTTATTATTCACATTCAGTCTTTACTTCAAACATTTAATAATATTTCTTTCTTACCAATACCCTTTTCAAAATTTCGTTTTTGGCCTTCTATAATTACCTACTTAAATAATTACATAATTAATAATGTAATAAATAATTTGAGTGCACAAAGTCGTGGTTACATTTCGTCAGGAAGGAAATACAAACGATAGCATTTCTATTCCTAGTATAGTAGTGTATAATAGAGTAGTAGGTATGTGTGGTAGGTAGTGGTAGTAGTATTTGCATGGTTTCTTTAGTATTTCAGTACTTTTTGATAACTTAGTTTCTGTGTATTTAATTTCAGGCCCAATTCTTCATGGTGCTGTTCCATTCCATCAGCGCGCTGGTCTGCGACTGCGGCTATCCAAAGTAAGTTATGAGTATTTCTGAGGACTAACCTCCTAAACAAAGTCTTTTAACACTTTTTTTGTGTCCGTTGACCAGGGCCCCATCGTTTCAAAAGCGCGGCAAATTCATTGCACTTTTTTATATCACCATGTTTACTTATAACATAACGAGTAGTCGTCCTTTCCTTCTTTAAGTATTTGTAACTTTACTAAAGTCTTTCAAAATCGATCCACGAAAATGTTGAAAACAGACAAACTATTGCAGTTCTACTGAAGCACTGAAGTGTGCACGCGCAACACGCAATCGAGGAGAACGGTCACTGTTACACTAACAGACTCAATGTCATGACTTAATGTCGATTAATTAAAAACATTTATGCAATTATCTGACATAAACTTTTAATTGATTTCTTTTCGCCATTTTTCGAAAGGTGCAGCAGGGCTACTATGAAATTCGAAACTCGAAGTTCGTGTCGAGTGGTCCCTCTAACACTTATACTATTTAATACGAGAGCGAGAGGGACGGTACGATACGAACTTAGATTTTTGAATTTCGGGGTAGGCCCTCAGTAATTGATACTCATAGTAGGTACTATTTCTAACTCACATAAACATTGTGTGTAAGAAGTCAAACTTATAATTTCAATGACGTAAATTATACGCACGAAGTGTGAAACTGTAGGTGAAAAACGATAATCATAATCATAATCATAATCATTTCTTTATTTCTGAGAATATGGTACAATATAGGTGAGTAAAGTGTTAAATAGTTCAGCATATTCTGCCGTCATTGGCGTAGAAATATTTTACATCATTAAAATAAAAATCAGTCATCGATCAGTCTCGTGGTCTTTATACTGTGCGTCATTTGACGTTTCTCAATAAGGGACGGATCACATTTCAATGCTCGGAGCTAAGCTTTAGAAATAATTTCAACAGTATGAAGATATATTATTTAAAATTAATTTTCTTTCATTTCCAGGATTATCGCCTTCGGCCTCATTCTCCACTCGACCATCTTCATCGTCCTCTTCACAAACTTCTACGTTCAAGCGTATAAGAAAGACAAGAGGATCGCCCAGAAACCCAAAGTTGAACCCACCAACAACAACAACAACGTCTCTAACGATAGCGCAAAAGCCACCGGCCAAATAGTCAACGGCCAAGTCTCAAACGGCCAAGTAGCCAATGGCCAGGCCAACGGCCATGTCCGGAACGGTTTAACAAACGGTCACGCCACTGACGTCAGAGAAAAAACGAAAGTGCAATAGGACTTGTTAATGGTTGTTGCTTTATTTAAGTTTCACAAGGAGAGCTTCGGATGCCCTTGATACCAAAATGTCAAAGTAGTCATGTGACATTTTGAAGTTAATCTTAATCAGCTTGAAAATAGCAGTAAATTACTTTCTTAAGGGTTCAGGATCATAATTATAACTATAAATTATCAGGCCAACATGTGAAATAAAATCAGGGTCAATAGTTGTTTTCACGTCAGACGCATAAACCTAGTGTACGATTTTTGTATTTTTTTACTTCTTAATGCACTTACATTGGACTTTATTAAAATAGTTTTGCTGCGTGATTCTCTAAATGAATCTAATGCACGAACTACTGCGCGCCTGAAAATTACATCTGGATTCTCTAGCATTACAACTGGACTCTAGCAGGGATTGTAAGGAGTCAGTGTGTCTTAACGTTGGTCAATATCAACGTCAACGTTCAACCAACGTCAAAACATATTATTATACAGCGTGTATTTTTAATACTACCTCAAACTTTAAGGGCAGTTAGTGAAGGCCCTAATAATCACATTTTACTACGTTTTAGTAAAAAATTTAGACTTATTATTTCCCTTACAAAATTAATTAGCACGCAATGTATCGTTACGCGATACTACTTTGTTTTTATTCAAAACGTCGCACTTGTTGACGTGACAGCTGTCACAGAACGCTTCTCTCTTCTTGTACGCATTACATTGCATCTCCAAAATATTTCAAAAATTAATTACGCTCTGTTAGTTAATTTTAAATTAACAATTTGTTTTGAGATCGGTTCACATCACTTAAATCTTCGTTTGGTTACAGTTTGAGGTAATATTAAAAATACACGCTGTATATGACTCTGTTTAATCTCTGATAATGTCCGTTTGATGAACTGAGGCCTTATTGCCTAACGTTTCTGACAGTCGCGATCGCAATCAAATGACAGCTTTTGTATGCGAAATCTGTCATTTGATTGCGATCACGAGCATTAGAAACATTAGGCAATACGACCTCTGGTAAAATTATGATTGTCTGTCTACCATAGCCATAGATCCGCGAACGAGGTAATGTAATAATTTACTGTGAGCTCTTAAGCGAAGTTTCTCCTTAATGTAAATTATAAATATCGCATAGTTTTAAAGCAACCTTAATTGCCTTTAAATGAGTTGCCTTAAAGTTATACGATTTAAATACCTACCTAACTTATAATTATGAAGGTACGGTCAAGGACTTTAACTCATGAAACCTTTTCAAATGAAAA
This sequence comes from Choristoneura rosaceana, assembly GCA_037349165.1. Taxonomy (NCBI): domain Eukaryota; kingdom Metazoa; phylum Arthropoda; class Insecta; order Lepidoptera; family Tortricidae; genus Choristoneura; species Choristoneura rosaceana. Next base: position 12,682,601 of record JAZBNJ010000019.1, read on the forward strand.
GTCATTACGATTTTCCTTGTTAATTAATGCGATGTCACTATGACGTCTACTGTGAAATGGTTCCATTGTGGCTCATGAATTAAAGTCCTTGACCGTACCATGTAAGGAGCGTTCCACTGCGAGCTATTGCTAATATAAATAGCTTACGGTTAGCTAAATAAGCATCTGCATGAAACAGCGAACACAAATTATTTGTACCTGAGAAATAATTTGATGGTTTTATTCACGGAACAGAAGAAAGATATTGAAGGGTGTCATTTGTCAGTTAATGTATATTTCACACGTGTGGCGGGTAATACGAGCAAAAAATCAAAACATAGATCGTCCTAGTCAAACTGAACAAGATTATGATTGGTTTTTTGAAGTCTTTTTGTATTTTTTATTTCAACTCCAAATCTTTCTTAAGACTTTTACGGCCATCCCGTAATGTTTTTACTTTCGATATGAGCAACAATAGTTCAGCTAATTTAAAAAATAATAGTCTTTGATTTTTTTTTTTTCATACAAATTAAATACTGTTATGTACCATATGTACCAATGAACACAACTGACGACACCTGTCAAGTTACAAACATCAAGCATTTTGCTTTTCATTTCATCTTCTAATAAACTGAAAAGTGCAATAAAATTTTTAAAAAATATTATTTTTAAAAGTCGCTGAACTAATGTTGTTCAGTTTGACTAGTATGATCTATGTTTTAGTTATTTGCTCATATTACAAGCCACACCCGGTATACTTAAATTATAGCTAGCGTGCGCTTAAAAAAATGTATATAGCTATATTAGAACGAGGTTCTGAAGCCAACCAACGCGTCATACGCGTCATTTGCATACAACAAACTTAATAAGTCAGAGTAATTGCAGAGCACATATCTTTTTTTTATGTTCAGTTCAATATGAGCATTCCCTACTATTTTATATGGTATTTGACGATTTTTGTTTATTTTATAAACTTCAAAATTTTTAATCTACCTTTACAAGTAACAAAGCTGTAAAGGTTTGAAAGTCGAGATTAGACCGAGAAAAACTTACTTGCAGTGACTTCACACGCAGGTAGCGCCATACTTGCTGCATATAGAAAAACGTTTGAGAAAGAGACAGATAATAATAATACAAAAAAAACATTAAATCCAATTTTCGGCCGATTTAAGTTTTCTCTTCGCTAAACACTTGTTTATCTAATGTTTCATAAAAATATACTTACTGAGCGGCAATAAATTTGGCTCTCAAATGTATGCAAAAATAGGTAATTTTGTTTGTAGAGTGGGCCAAATTTTGTGCCGCTGAGTATAATATAGGACATTGCAAATTCAAGAGTTGTCAAATACCATATTGCAACACGTAGGTATATGACGCCCACTGCACCTTTTGAGCCCCTACTTTTTGTTCTATGGCTTCTACCATACTTTGAAAACAATCAACCAGTTTAATGTACAATACCTTGTACAGTGGTAGAGACAAAAATTACCCATCGGTTATTAATGTTATTATGGCAAAATGGGTTTAGTTTTTTTTATTAAACTACCTCAATCGTTCCGTCCAGTGATGATATTATGTAAAGTAGGTAAGTTATATCCGCGAATATGCTCAAGTAGTTTGTTTAGTTGTAAATATAATAAATAGGTGTAAGTGTTACGACGTTTACATGGAGACAACTGGAAATAAATTAAGAGAGCTCAATGAGGTGATAAATATCCAGTCACTGTCTTGAGTGGCTGATGCGGGTAATGGGGTACGGATAAAGAATTCTTAATTCTAAATTGGTATATGAGTTTTGAGTATATCCTGGAAAACTTGACTTCTTTGAACTTTACCTAAATCCCAATTTACACCGCGAGCGGAGCGGTCACCGTACGGACTCAATTTAACGTACAACGATTGGCTGCATAAAAGTACTTATGCTGAACCGCTATGAAGTTGATCAATGTAAGTTAAACTAAGTCATTTATGAGTCCGTTCCGTCCGCGATGGAAACCGTGCTTTAGTCGATAGTAAATGCCTCCAATAACTTGAAACTCCGTCGAGAGGCCGTATTGCATTCACCGTCTCTTTCTACCCTTGCTTTATGACGTGTAACAGAAAGAAGTACGTAGTGAAAACGATTGTGATTGCCACTCAGAGACACAATAATTGTAAAGTGATTTGATAAAACCAAATTGACATCAATTATGACATTAGCGATTGAAAGGAGAATTTAAAAAAAGGTAACCATGAGCGTTACTTTGAAACTTTTGTGATTAAACCTAAATTTACGTAACCGAATTAATATAATTATGACTTTTGAATATTTTGTATATACTGTAGATTTTTTATACAGTTTACATACTCGTATAGCGATGTAAATATTGAAATAAATCTCGGGCAAGTTTAGCATTGTATATAGAACGAAAATGCAAATATGTTTTTTATGAGATTAGCTTGGTATAAGTACTCATACTAGCGATATTTCTCTCATTCGAGTCTTAGAAAATTAAATATAAAAGACAGCTAATAAACAGTATTTTATGTTTGATCGATAATCAATCTTTCAACCGAGGGGATGAAAATAAAACGAACAAGTTTTCATAAACTAGTGTGGCGCCGCCGACTCACCCATTTATTATCGTGTGGCTAAAGCTTTGTATTTGCCATCTTTATATACAGAAGTTTTCCTGTGTCAAATTGAAACTTTACTAGGTTATTCATGTATCTATATTTTATAGCTCACAGTGGATCGGGTTGCCGAAACCATATTGGTACGTTTATTTGGATACCAATGTTTATACCAGTCAGTTTAGAGAATTTTTTTATTTTTATATAGGTGTTGTATACAGTTTGTACCTAAGTGTAATTTAAGTCGTTTAAAGTCAACTGTAAAATAAAATTGTATAACTTTTTTACCGTATTTTGGAAATAAAGTATTTGAAGTATATTTTGGACTTTTTAATCTAAATAAATATAAAATTTTACAGAGGAGTGCAGTACTTACAATAAAATGAGGACTGCATTTTTGTCAACTTCTTGGAACAATCACAAGAAGATTCCATTCCTGTACTCTAAATAATACAGAGTACAAAATTACCTAAATATTATAACCTACAAATCCGTTTGTTCGTTTTTGTACCTACATACATGTATTTCAAAGTTTGGCAATTGTATTTGTTTCTGTATTGTTGTAGTGTTAACATATACCTATTCATACATGGTCTTAAGAAAATCCTGTACGATAATTAAGCCCACATTAATGCTACTGATTACTAATATTATGATACCAGCGGGCAAACATGTGAATTCGAAAATAAAACATACTTTCATTCGGAGATGATCACCTCTTTCACAATCCACTAATTAATTTGACGGATAAATGTGACGCCGCCTCTGTTTATTTTATTTGGATAGACGGACATTAGATGGCATCACATTTATACGTCAAATAAAATTACTCAGTGGGTGGTGAAACAGAACCTAAGTCTTCTTGGGACTCAACTTCCTTATAAAACCTATTATTTTTTTCAACTTGTATCGTATTAAAAATCAGTAGTCTTAATGTGGGTTGAATTATCGTACCTATAGGATTTTTTTACATCATGTATTCAACCAAATGTACGTGTTCAAAAGTAAGTGAAAGTAGTAACTGTACGTATAATCACTGCTATGGCAAATTATTCCGACAATGGTGAATCATCACATCATAGAAATAGCAATTTAGACTTTTTACAACTAAATGAAGGCAACAACTATTCGAAGAAGTCTTGCTACACAGTGTTAAAAAAAATCTAAGCGTTACTTCACAACACTTTATAAATAACCATAAATACCTAAAAGTCGATGAAAAATAAAAAAACAAACACTATAAGCTTTCATTTTCTTACTATATAGGTACAGTCAAGGGCAAAGATATCAACACGGCCAGAGTTGCAAAAATGTGTAAGTATACACGGTCTTAATGTTAAGTGCATAAAAGTCGTGTATACATATTTTTGTAACTTTGGCCGTGTCGATATCTTTGCCCTTGACTGTACTGCTGATTTGATTATAATTACTATTATTACACAAATGTTCCGCATGAGCTACTGGAAGTTATGGGAACCACTAAGTACACAGGGTGTAATCATTAAGTGTAGCCAGCCGATTGTTATTATGTGTATTTAATAATAATATATATATATATATATATATTTATATTTATTATATATATATTTATGTGTAATTAATAATATATATATATATATATATATATATAATAAACAAAAACACACACACACACACACACACATACTCGTATGTATGTGTGTGTATATATAAGCTTTTCTGATATCAAGCTACACGAAACGATTACATTTTGGTGAATATACAAAATTATAAACCAAAAATTTTATAACAAAAAATAGAACCGACTACAAAAAACCATGAAAATAATTTTCTACCAGTCTGAAGTCGGTGCCTCAGCACGAGCCAGCAGGAGTGATTGAAGCCATTTACTCGAATAGTTGTAGGTGAGGTAGACGATTATAGGTCCACTCCTGCTGGCTCGTGCTGAGGCACCGACTTCAGACTGGTAGAAAATTATTTTCATGGTTTTTTGTAGTCGGTTCTATTTTTTGTTATAAAATTATTTTTTTTCACTCTTTTTAGTGTAAAACATCTAAGATACAATAGTTTAATGTCAACTGCTCGTCACCTTGTACGAAAAATTGCTTTTTCCGATGCAGAGATGTTCATTATCGAGGAGTCCTGGTGCTTCACCACCCATTCCATTTCACCATATACGTTCCGAGGAGCATAAATTGCTTAGCAACTGTGTTAAAGACATTGAAATTCAACCTATGAAATACTTGTTATTGAGTAGTAACTCCGATGGTCAACTGTGGTCTTCATCATCAGTTCCACTTTACCAAATGATGATTTTCAAAAGCAAATGCACGAGTTACTACCAAATATATCAAAATTACCATAGGTGTCCCAACAATATTTGTAGAGTTCCCTCGATTTCCTTAGGATCCAATCATCAGATCCTGATTTGGTGCTTATGGGACCTAATTGAAAGCATTTCTAGACGAACGCAAAAAAAATTTTTCAAATCGGTTCATAAATGACGGAGATCTGAGGTAACAAACATTAAATAAAAAAAAATAAAAAAAATAAAAATAGAACCGAATTGATAACCTCCTCCTTTTTTTTGAAGTCGGTTAAAAATATCAAAATGAAGTCTTTTCAAAACGTTACTACTAATCACGCCATCTATCTAACACGTTAGCAACTACAGCGGTGGTCACTTAGCAAGGTAGAGGTAACAAAATATAAGTCTGATGAGATAAACCTCGCGTTCTCATTGTAGCTAAGAGATGGCGCTAAGCGTATTATTGTTATCAGGGCATTTTTAGGGTTCTGGAGCCACAATGGTAAAAACAGAACCCTTATAGTTTCGTCAAGTCCGTCTGTCTGTCTGTCCGTCCGTCCGTATGTCACAGGTATTTTACTCGAAAACTACAAGATGTATATCGATGAAATTTGGAGTGCAAATGTCTTGTCAAAACCGCCAGTTAGTTTTGTAGTTAAATTATAAAAATAAATATTTATACGGGGGAATTGAAAAAACATTTTTTTAAGTCGTATCAACGTGTGGCACATAGTTCGACAGCTCTTTTGAAAAGATACAATACAATACAATACAAATACTCTTTATTAAGATAGTAATGTTTCTCAAAAACTTAATTGATTAAGTGAAGATTTCCGGAAATAATCGCTCCCAAAGTAGCAAAAATTGTGTCGCCAAAACCCCCAAAAACAAATACTGAATTTTAAAGTTAATTTAAATTTGAGTTCTTTGACCTTTTCATTGTACTTGTAGTGTCTACTCTTGTGTCTGATATCCTGTCAATCGTTCAAAGGTTAAGTGGAAGAGATCCCTTTAAGGGATACGCCTTTGTACATCTTATTATCCTGTGTTATGTTATTTTCATGTGTTTTTATGTACAATAAAGAGTTTTACAATACAATACAATACTGCTTTCATCACTTATGTACCTAGATACTCGTACATCTAAAAAATATCTAAAATATTAAAGGGTCACTTTTAACTTTTTCGTTTACTGAAAATAACACTTGACACATGGTAGAGTCGTAAAAAAAGGTTGTAGGTATGGCTTGTAAAAAAAGTTGTACGCATGGCTTGAAACATCAAAGGTTTTTTACTTAGGTACGTATAGGTAGAGTCATTCACGATGACGCGTGCTGTGGTTCTTATTACAATGTCATTACTGTCTAATTTTGACAAAATCACGTCTTCGTGGATGGCACTAGGTATACAAGTAATCAGAACTGTTATAAAAATAGCATAGCAATAATTTCATCGATTACTAACTTTATAACAGTTACCTTACTTTCAGCCATCTCGCTTTTATCATACAAGACAAGTATACAGTGTGTTACCGGCAGCCGGGCTTTTTTTGAGAGAGGTTAAAGTACGTATTTTTGTAACATACTCATAACCATGACTTTAATTTCCCATCGAATTACGATCTGGATGCTTTTAAGAGGTGTGTGTATAATTTTCTGCAGGGCCGACAACGCACTGGCATCGCTTAAAGCGCTGCGGGTGTCTATGGACAGTGGTAATCACTTAACATCAGGTAACCCACTAGTTCGTTTGTCTGGCCTCTCTAACATAAAAAAAAAAGTAAAATTAAACAAAACATACATATAATAATTAACAAATGTAAATAAAAATAGAATTAATTTTACTTGTCAATATTCTTTGCTTTACAATGCTGGCAATTATAATTTTGTTGTAAAGTTAACAAAGTCTGAATTTTAGTTTATTCATTAAATCAATGTCATAGTTTTAAGTAACAGAAATACGTTACTTTAGCCTCCCTTAAAAAAACCCTGGCTGCCGGTAATACCACAAACAATAAAAAAATATCGTTCTGTGGGTAACACACTGTACTTAAACATGGTCCGACGTTTATTAGAGAGACACGGCATATTCGAATCCGTTAATCTAATTGGCTGACATTGACGGATTTGTGTTGCACACTACACACCATCGAGGCTTTCTAATGGACTTGTTTTAAGATGGAGATGACCAATAATTGAAATAAAAAAATAACAAGTTGCTAGTCAAAATTTGTGGAAATTAAAACAAAAGCAAAAATAATTAAATATGAAAAGTAAAAGTAAGTAAATATGAAATTACAATTTTTTTTTTTGTGTACTTAATAACATGAAAGCACTATTTCAGTGGGTCCTTTTCAGATTATTCATTCTAAAGTTGTTACTTACTAATTAAATCTTGCAAAGTAAATTTAACGGCACGTCGATAGCTTTGAAGGGCTCCAGCTTTAATGATCGCTAACAAAATGTCAATAAACCTGACGTTAAAGTATTTTTTCTCCCCTTTCTAATTTGTGAACCCTAAAATCGCAGCCGACTTTCAAACCACGCTAAACAGACCCCTTCTGCCACATTTAAAAAGAAACAGTAACACGCGTCGTGAGGTCTAGCTTGACTGGTATTTAAATAGCCCTGCATTGAGGAGGGTACAGGGTTGGGACACGCATTTCTCTGTCACCTTCCGTCTGCGATTGAGAAAACGAGAGCGCGATAGAACCGTTCATTCTTTTTGACGGTTCGTTTTACGCAATTTTCATTTTGGTTTTGATGCTATCTATTTTTATTTATATTTCTGCTAATTTTAAAACTGTTAAGTTTACTGATAAAAGTACTTAAATGAACCTTCGTTATAAATTATATATTTTATAGACAGGTATTCAAACTGCCCGTCAAGTCAATATATCCAAACTTTAACAATATTAAATATTTATCTAAAAATAAAAATAGCGATATGGTATTTAATATGTCACACGATTCAATACTTAGGTATATTTGCAATAACAACCGAACTTGACTAATATAAAAATATGGTATAACCCCTGAAGGAGAATGAACACATATTTGAAACGATAAATGACATAAAATATTTAAAACCCAGTTTTTTAAGTAATTATTTAAATATTCCTCATGAAATAGATACATCTTTACAAAAATAACGGTCAGGAATCAATACAACATTGCGTGGAACGGATCGCGGTACTGTCTCTGCCGGCCGGGCCGATTCCCTCGTCCGGGGTTGGCTCGGCAGTCGAACACGCGTCCCCGCCGCGACTTCACGCCGCGTCGCACAAGAACACAACAAAATAACACACAAAAATCATTTAAACACTTGAAATAACAAAAAATTACAGTGAAACAGTGCCAACAAAGTGCGATTAACACACAATTATGTGATCAGAGTGCGACAATACGCGCGACTATGGAAGGGAGCGAGCTTTTCGCCCAGCGTCCTAGTATCGTGAATAATGACATGAAACAACATTTTGTACGGCGATAAATCGGCTGTAACATCGTGCTTTAATCGGTAATGTGTCGTCAACGTTAGGGCCGAGATAGTGTAATGTTTTTATGAGCCACCGTTTTGCCGCAACGCTTAAGGGTGGGATTGCTATGGAATATGCTAATAAGCAGGTTTCTTTTAACCCGTACACAAAAAACTCTGCACTAGACACTGCAGTGCGTTTTGTGTTGCAAATTTTACGGTTGATTCGTTTCTATTAGAGTTTTCTACTGTATTTATGGTCCTTGTTTTGTTCTAGTTTTAACTTCCTTTGCACCATTATAGTTTTTTTGCAGCAGTGCATTTCTTAAAGTTTTTTCCTAATCCACATAAAACTATATTCTAAGCCACACCTTACAAGCGATTATAAGCTTTCATTAAAAAAATGATTATTAAAAATTGCCCTCTTAAAATCCAGTTTTAGTTCAACTGTTGTACTGCAGTAACCGTATTAAGTCAGACTCCATAATAGACCGAGGGACTAGGTGCCAATTTCCTTTGTGCAGATGAGTCTGTTTGCTCTAATTTCCTGCTCTATTCCAGATATTAACCTGTCTGCCTTTGCATTTTGCAGTCTTTTATCATCGACAATTTCTGGCTTTGTTTTGGTTTTGAACTTGGTTATCAAGTGAGTTTATTGTTCAACTTTTTACTGGTATGACTGATTTTCTTTTAAGTTTATTTGACAATATTTTATCATTGTCAGTCAAAATTATCGTTGGTACTTTCTTAACCAGTTTACTGGACATACTCATACGTAGGTATTTTTTGTAAATAACACAATTGCTAATTTTTCAATAACAAATGACGATAGAATCTGCAACTTTTCGGAATAATTTCTTACAAAACGTTACCCTCGGAGATAATGGTTGATATGTTTCCATCAAAAGCTTCGTCGAATAAAAGGCTTAATAAAACAATCTTGTAAGAAAAACCAATACGCCGCTGCGCCAAGGATAAAGGCTTCATGTGAACTCAACAAAATAGAACAAGAACAGAACAAAACTATCCCGTCTACGACTTATTTCTTGCGCGGAAGTTATCAACATTTCGACCGGTTTCGAGCTCGCTACATCGTTCGTTGGCTCAAAAGGAATTAAAACTATTTGAATCTCCTTCGAATACTTACAAGTGTCTGTTGGAAGTAATGACCTTTCGATATTATTTGTTTGGACTCGACGTTTATTTGTTTATTAGTTCATACTTAGTTATAGACTATATTTGCAAATACATATAATAAAGATAATGCAGAGTTTATAATTAAATATTTAGTTACAATAAATTGTATTTGACAATCTGCATAATACATCGAGATTAAAACAAGCAGTATGCAACATGATGAAGAAGATTCAGCAATAGTAGAAAGCTCATTCAAACTAACCAATTACATTACCTACGATTCCAATTAGGTACAATCAACGTTCCAAATAAGGCACAGTAGAAGAACACAAAATGATTCTCATTTTAATAAACGAATATCTTCTGAAGATCTTATATCAAACTGCATCTAAACTTTCCCCTTATAGAGCATATGTTCGTACGTTGATATGTTCTCTCCAACTTGCTTATTACAGCAGCGGTCGACAATTATTGTAATTTATCCTTTCCCAACATGTCTCTTTCAGTTATTATGTTTCATCCTTATGCATTCAAATCTCACCGCAATTTGGTGTAATGAGCTCGAAGATTTCTTCTTTTACAAAATTATAGTCGTCTTCATTTTATTTTTAGTATTCCTTAACAGCAGCTGGCTTGGCACCTTTTGTTATATTGTTGCTTCCGATGTGGTTTATAAGAACTCTAAGCCATTTAAGGGTGGTGTAAATATTCTTCCTTAAACTTAAAGCAGTACCTAATATTACTTTAATTGTTTTAATTTCTTTTGAATGTAACAAAACCACAACGCTGTATTGGATATAAAGTAGTGTCTTTTAACTTAATTTATTTCGTGTAAGTTTTTTTATGAATAAATTATTTTGATCGTATTTAGAACACATGACCCTTTCATTCTTTCCGCCCCTCGTGAAAATATATTTCTAAACCAAACAAAACCACTAAATTCATTTAAAAAACCTAACGCACCCTAAACAGGTGTGCGTTCAAGCGCAAAAGTGGCCTACGCGTGGCTTGTGACTGACAACTGACAGTTAATAGTTCGGCAATTATTTTTAACCAGGCTTCCCTAAAATAAGTCTTCCTCCTTCCCGATAGTGTTGTGGGAGCAGAATAAATAAAGTTGTCGCCATTTAATGGGCGCACGTGTCAAGTAAAGACAGCAGACAGTAAAAGTAAAGCTTCTGAGGAAACGATGCGTGTAAACTTGTCACATGAGTTGATTTGTGACATTCGGCTCTGACATATTGCTGGGGAATCCCCTGATTCTGAGAATAAACACAAGAATCAACAAGAATATAATAAAAAAAATGTGTATGATCATACCTTAAGATAAAAGGAATTCATGATATCCTTCGGTTTATTGCTATCCGATCCTGATTCTATTGGCATAAACAAAACAAAAATATTCGTAACTAAGTAAAAATTTTTAAAAATACATACCCTTAAAATGGATTCACAACACTTTGCATTGCAGTGTCAATCATTTCAATATGTGCTTATAATATTGTATAACTTTCAACGGAACCATGAGCCAATAGTAGTATTAAATATGGTACCTAAATTGGCTGACGTGAAGCATTTTATCCAAAAACATTTTTAAACCGATAAATGGAAAAAACAAATTCAATATAATTGCATGTCATGTGCAAATAGTCTCTAAATATAATAAAGAATATTAAAAAAGGTTTACTAGCAATAACAATAAAGCAGACGAGGATGTCCGTTTAGAAAAGGTCCCAGCTAAGCAAACACAAACAAACGTAACTAAACAACCATATATTGCGGTCGTATATACAATAGGTATGTTAACAATGGGTTTAGAGGCCGGGATGGAAGGGTTAGATATTGATATTATAGTTACAATGATTTGGAATGTATTATGCAAAGTTATAATCTGAATTACATTCACAGTGCCAGTTTTGGTGGATACGGGCTCGAGGGCAATGAATTTTGTGGACGTCTTTATGAGTTAGGGACACCACCGAAGGTCTAGGTCAGTTGGACGATGAATTATGGCTCATTCACTTGCTGAAATATTATCTTTATCTTCGTGATGCGTTAGTCCATCCCAGCGCGGGCCTTTATTTTAGTTGATGACACCAGCCAACCTGATTTGCGCAACATACATAAAGAAAGTTTAAACTTGAATTTTTTTTATAAAAATTGAGTTTCACTATTGAATTAGTTTCTCTTCTCATGATCTTTTCTGGCTTCTTACTTATTTTTTTATTATTTTCACTTTGGTACTTCTCCTTAGCAAGTATATATGGTACTTCTACTTTTCGCAAAGCGTCAAGCGGTTTATACTTAACAGTACATGATGTTACTTGCAAGAACAAAGCTAAGCACTCCGCATTTACTACACTATTTGTACAGGGTGTTGTGTGTGACGGGAGCGTCATAAAATGCGGCTAAGCCTCCTTGCCGGACCTTGTAGGACAAACAACCTCAGATTCTAAGGCGGCCGCTGCAATATAATATATGGTTCAGAATGTAGGGTAGAGGGATTGTAAAAGTATTTTACAGCAGCTTTGACATTAATTCGTTGCTCTGTTCCATTTAACTGCTTATCTCACTTTAGAAAATCACAACTCAAAAATTACCTATAATTCATCTAAGTAAAAAAAAATCACCTTAAATTCCAGACATAGTTTGCTTCAGCCAGTTCCTTTTTCCCACGATATATGTATCAAATGTATAAATAGTTACGTATATACCTGTTAGTGTACCCAGTAATATGTTTCTGGGTCTATTTAGCTGTACGTCACGCCCTGTGATTGATCTGGCGACCAATTTGGTCCCACGAATGGGCTTTAACTTCTTTCCGAATTGCGTGCAGAATTATAAGTCTAATCCAATGTATTAACCTAGTTCGGTTATAGAATTTTACTAGCAGAATAGGTTCTTTTAGGTACAGAACCAAAGGAAAAAATAAAACTTTACCTTGTTAACTCGTTTCGCTGTCTGTGTGAACTTTAATTTTTATTATTAGGTACTCTTAATTAATTTAGTACCTATGGATGCTTTTTGTTGACAAATAATTATGAAAATCTGTATAAAATAAAGTTTCAAGATGAGTAAAGGAAAAAGTCTGAAAAATCACACTTCATTCACCTTCCATCCTTCACAAATATTATAAAACACTAAACTTTTTTTACTTTCCTCTAAATTTTTAAGATACTGCTTCATTTCGCTGCTATTTTGTCTATTTCTGACATACTTACTTGGTTAAATTTGTTTTCTAAAGCCTGCAATTTGACTTTAGAAAATTATACTAAATGTGATACAATGGATGATAGAAGAAGTTTAGATATAAGATTAATAAAACTTGCCTCTATGTATAGAAAAAAATCGCAATATTCTATCAAGATATTTTTATCGTGTAAGTATAATGAAATGAAATCCAAATCTTTTTTCTTTTTCATTCATAACATCCTTAATTATGATGTCACGCTATATTCGTACTTTTCTATGAACGAGCTTTATTTAATTTCACGCAGTGCCGCCTACGTCCTTACCGACATCTCTTAGTTCGTCCTAGGGTTTCGTAGAACATCCATGACCCATTATTGGACCTCGCACTTGCTAGCGAAAATTTAGCGAAAATTGACATAGGCCAATTTTAGCGAACAACCAACTTGAGAACAAACGCAACAAAACGGAGATTTCGCGGCTAAAAACAAAACAGTACTTACGGGTAGGTGTGGGCCCCCGCCCGTGACGCGTCTTTTTCCTTGAATACAAGTCCATTTTCATCTTAAACAGTTAGGTATTCGCTGTGACCATTGACATTGCGAGTTTTTTTTTAACTCGGATTTAAAAATTGTGTCTTATATATACTGAAAACATTAGCTTTTTAAAAGTTAAGTGGTGGCAGGTATAGACATGAATAATAATCGTAAAAGCAAGTTGAGGTCACTCCCGACTTCACCATCATTACGGTACCATAGATAGCGGGTAATTAGTTATTCTACTGGCAACACTGGCTGCTATCGCTCGACAAATATTATTTGTACATGCGATCGTTAGCAGCAAATTAACAGTTACTTTTCAAGGCTGAGTGAGACTGAAGTTCCTATTGAAAGTATTCTCTTTACGGACAAAAGTTACCCCTGTAAATATAGATTTTCTAACTAGCAACGAAACAAAGTTAATTTATTAAAAGTTTGATAGTTGGCAGTTGTATTGTAGGTACGATTTATAAAGATGGTGTTTTCGTATGCGCAGATAAAATTAAATAAAAGTTATTATTTTTTGAAGTTGGCTGTAGGAAAGTTATTATTTTTTAGCTAATAAATTATATGAAAAATAGTTTTACTCTTTCCCAGTATCTCAGTTCTTTCTCAGTAGTACAATAAAACCTTACCTTGCTTTTATATAAAATATGACTTATAAAAAAAACAATCTGACAATAATTAATAAATCGATAAAATTCCAAAGCTCAGCCGCCATTAAAAAATCAAAATAACTTTAAAATATTCGAAACAGAATCGAATCGCGAAACAATGTTGCCAACATAAAATCTAAACATAAAACATTCTATTTTAAAATTTTTCACGCAGCAGCCGTCCCAATGGAGTGATGGATGGGGACCGTTGTCTACTGTCACGTGCTTAGATGAATTAAAAAGGGCAGATATGCTCCTTGCAATTAACTTGTCATGGCAACAAGCTACTGTCCACAGAGACGATTTATTATTTCAACGGTTTGGAAGAAATTTTGAATATTGCCCTGTGTGAAATAACGGTTTGTTGCCATGCTTCCTTCCTACGTAGAGCTTTCGTCGTTCAAAATTATTTCATTTCTATTAAACTAAAAGAATAAGAAAAGAGTATTTGATGTATAAATACCAATATTGTACTGTAGGCATGTTGTCTGAAAATAATATTTTTTTATTATTTACATAGTAAATTAGTACTTATTGCAATACGAAATAAATGGGAAAATTGTTACGACTCATGAAAAGTAGGTCAGTGGATTTGTGATGTCACGATCCTTATAAAATAAATAATAAGTATTGTTCATTTGTATAGTCCTGCCAATCGCAACATATCACTGACTGACCGTGTCATGTAGCGGCAATTGTTTCCGAGCCGGTGCCTTATGCGGTGAATACAAGTGACCCGACGATGAATCTACTGGGATGCATTCATGTTACTTACCATTTTTTTATAGTTCTGTTTGGTAGGAGGTTAGTGTACAAAATAAACACAACAATACTTTGAAATGAATTGAAATTGAATAGGTCTCTCTGTTTTGATATTTCTATGACCCGATATCAAATTTAAGAGATAATATCATTTTGTGGATCGTCCCAGCCCTTCTTAACAAACAACTAAAACTGAAGACTCGCAAAGTGATAAGCAAACGTCACCAATCATCCTAAATAGCTCAATATTTAATAAGGACGGTTATTTTGAACTTCAAATTTTGTATTAAATGATATTGACCGGATTACTCACGTCTTAAATCGAGTTTAGCTCGACATGTTTCGGGTTTTGTTTAGGGTTTCGAAATAACCCGAAATATGTCGAGCTAAACTCGATTTAAGACGTGAGTAATCCGGTCAATATCATTTAATATGAGTGAGCCTCACGGTAGTTTCATGTTCAAATTTTGTCTTTCAACCTCAACCCATACATATTATTTGAATCCCGTGTCTATGTGACCAGAATACAAAATAACAAGTAACATCTGCTTAATTTAACATCGAGTTAACAATAGAACAAAACATTAACCTCTGTGGCATTCCGCAGTCGGATAACGAATGTTGCTCGAACAATCCGCTGGCAAAGAAAAAAAATAACAAAAGACGCAAAAGTAAAGATTTATTATTTCGGTTTCTAAGTAGAGCGTGCTTTGTACCTACTTCACGGGGTGGCATAAAATGATATAAATGAATAGAAAGACACTTAAGTACTTATTTTAATTCGAAGTGATTTAATTAATAAGATTCATGAGATGATTTATTTGTAAAACATGTGTAAGTTTACATAATGATCACAGGTTTACAATAATGTCCGTCATGTTTTTTTTTCTTCTATGCCTTCATGTTTAATTTCCAAGAGAACGGTGTATCTATTCCTGAAGCTTTCTAAATATATACTCTAAAATTTAATAAATCAGGACGAATAGAGTCACCATGTGCATCCGATACCGGAGCATACTTGTTGGAACCAAAAAATAAATATTCATTGAAAATTAAAATAAAAAACTGGCCAAGTACGTGTCGGGCCACACACGGTGCCAAATTACGTATAAACAGGGACCAGGGTAGCTAATGAATCAATACAATTAAGCTTTGATCGACTATTAAGTACTCGTTAATATTGCAAAGCCTACGTTTACCTTTTAAATTCATCATATCGGCCACAGCGGAAGACCAGCGTTGGCGTGCTTGGCCAACACTATGCTGAATTGGGACCATTTCACGACTTCGCAAAAATCTTGCTTTTATTTATTTTTTGTCATAACTTGTAATTGTGTACTATAAAACTGTTTTTGCGAAAAGCGAATAAATTATTTTTATTCTTATTCATATAATCATGAAACCATCTGGCTCCATTTTTGCCATTTTGACTACGAAATACTAAAAAATAAATAGGTACCTATAATAAAAAACATACTAACTTCGAACAGAAACCTACATACATGGCAAAATGATCACATGATTCCGAATAATGTCCACTCTCCTTCGTTTTGACAAGGTATGAATGGGCATGAGCAGGCATGAAAACCGGCATGAAAACCGGGCATGAAGTGGTATGAAATGTGCCCGTTTCTTTGTGTCGGCCCAGCCCGCTTACCTGGCTGGTTGAAAGGTTTTTTCTTCCTTTATTGAGGTTGCTGTGATTTCAAATCTAATTATGACGTAAAGGTGTTTCTGTATTTTGATGGTTATCCCGTGTTGGGGTGCACCTGAGTTTTTTATAGGGATGGCTTCTTTGTTGGTTTTGTGATGCTTTTTGAGTGATCTTCGTATAATGATTGTGCTTCTTTATTTGGGATAAGGGTGTAATAAAGATATACATTTTTAGATCATTATTACATTCATTAATCCATTTAGTAGTTGGGTTAAAGGGCTTTTCGTAGGAGAGTTGAATAAATAAAGTTTTTAATTAGAAAAAGAATAAGAAGAAGAAGAAAATCGTGTTAAGTCTTAAATAAATTTATTTTATGAGTAAATTATTAGAATAATTTCACAAGCATTTCAAATACCACTTACTTCATACTCGTATTTATATTTGAATATTCATTTTCAGTTAACCTGCAGGAGTATTTTCTGCTGCGGCATGTCTGACTGTTTGACATGACTGCAACATTATTTATTTATGGCAAAGTGTCTTGTCTTCTCTGCACACAATCTCTGGTTGAATACTGAGACCCTACTTATTCTACCTTTGATATTTTTGTATATGTTTTCGTTATCGTAATGCATTCGTTTCATCTCTCTTTGACGACCTTTAATAAGCCCTGGACACTGAATCTTGTTGATTTTTGTTCTGTCCCAGTAAAGATCAGTTCATACCATACAATACTTGATGCCGATGATAATGATGACATCCCGTATATCCTAAGAAGTGCTACAATTGTGTCGAAATGTCCCACCAGTTGGAACCTTCCGAGGAAATGCCGTTCTGAGCTGGTTAAAGCCACGGGTTCACGGCGGATACAGGCCGCTTCCAACCGAAGCAACGGGAGGTCTATGGGGGAGGCTTATGTCCATAATGTCCAACAATGAACGTCCAAGCGCAAATACAATGATGATGATTATGACCGTTTTTGACTGACCATCTCCACGGTATGAGTCTGTCAGACTAGCTTTTTCTTCTTTAACTTAACAGTTAAACTCTTATCGGTGAAGTATCTTCCACACATCCCTCCTTTGAGCCATCCTCTTGACCTCTTGATACGACACAACTCCGACTTTCTTCCTTATCTGATCGATATAGCTGCGCCTAGGTCGACCTCTTCCTGTCAAACTTAACTACATAGCTAAATTAATTTTAATGTAGTAAAAAATAAATAGTAAACACTTACCCCCTTATTCATAAACGACAATCAAACCTATTTTAGTTAAAATGCCGCTAAAATTCGTTTGTCCTTATCTGTCACTTCGACATTTGTATTTGTTAGAATCGGACAAAGCATTTGTTAGTTAACATAGGCTTGTTAAGTTTTATGAATAAGGGGGTTATTCCATATACTTGTGCCCGACGACACTCGTCGTGCGACATTTCCAGACTACCGACTCGGATCCGATAACTCATAGTTACACAACTTTTCCGATAAATTCTTATACCACGCCATTCCTGCCAGGGTAACAACGACTTTAACGTCATGCCATAAGGGTCGCGTGAGCTGAAGCTTTGAGATTATTCCTTCGGTCACGCGAACAGATTATTGGTAAAATAAAAATAGCTATATTAGCCATGGCAGCGGGGTCGAAATTGTGGTTACGGTGCCGGTGTATTGAACCATGTAAATTCGAAGTTCATGTCAAATGTTGCCATGGCTGTTAGAGTTAGAACTTTGCGCTGTTGAATTTGGAGCTAATCAACCAACTGTAACGGAAAATAACCTTTAAAAAATAAAAACTGAAATATATCCACAGATTGTATCTTGGCTATTTAGAAAAAAAATTATATGCCTTTGATCCTAAGCACATCAACTTCCTTCTAATACGGCACTGAACTATGCTTAATGAGATACAATTGGATTGTTAAAACATCACGACCATTCCTAACCCCTAGTACCAAAGTTCTTCAGTTTGTAACATTTATTAAAGAAACGTGGTTTGCAAAGTCGAGAGCAATTCAGGACAGGGACAACTTCGATATTTTCGACAATGCTGTCGTATGTACAGTCGAAGAATAAATCGCGTACCAGGGCAGCATTTTTGTGTGACTGATGTCATATTGACATTCCGTACATCTGTCAAAGAAATCATAGCGTAATTCATTATGATAAGATCCCACCCTGATGGCTGGTACGAGATGTTTCCACGACCCCGTACTTACGTTTTCTCAGATCTGCTACCTTTTAGTGTACTGAAAATATCAAACTTTTAAATCAATGCGATGAAAAGATAGTCACTAAAAAGATGTTACCATACTAAGAACTATAATGTACCTATTAAAAACAAGAAATTTGACAGCTGCACAAAAATGAAAAAGTGTGAAAATTTCATGTCTTTTCTATAAGTCTATGACATGCATATGTCAGTAACTAATCCAATGACCCCACTACTGGATACATTTTAACACTGTAAATTCATAAATACCTACCTCACTTTCTGTGGAATCCTCGGTGCGCGAATCCGGTTTACACTTGGCCGGTTTTTAGCTCAATAGTCGCTTATTATATATCCAGAATATTTTTTTAAAAGCTTAACTTTATTAAAAAGCTAAAACGAAAAATGCAATGAGGTAATTGACGGCCGCACACGACCATTATCCGGAGCTTTCAGGTAGAAAAGCTGAAAAATCGAAAGCACTTTCGGTGACGACTAAAAGCTGAGCTTATCGACCGATCTGTTTTAAGGTTCTTATTTATAGAGGTCACTGGCGACCGATAGGGCACGCCACCCCGTAATGACCAATTTAATTCGTATCACAGATTATTATAGTCGATTTTGCACGTGAATTCCCCTGCGTTCTTCAAGGCTTATGCCGAAATAAAGATGCCAAATTGAAATAACCATGTGATATACATTTATAGTATTCACAGTACAATTAACAACATTATTATTTCCCACAGCGGAACGTGCAAAAATATTACTATCCAACCGAAGTTTCGGTTTCGGTTCTGACCAGTTGTGGCCGAAAAATCATATTTCGGTCTAACACTAAAAAATAGCTGACACGTCTATAGTTTGTGCGTTTTAAATCTGGATAAAAGTTCATCGACCCCACTACGCGCACATGTTCGCAAGCGCCTTGTGGCAGGGGCGCGCAACCCGGCGCGCCTGTCGCATTTGTTCGTTTTCATTTCATTCCGTGTTCGGCAAATGCGATCGCAAATTGCTAAAATATTCCTGTCTCTTCTCTTCTCTTTTGCAATTTGATGAATCCCCAGTAGCAATCCTGCGTTGTGATTATTACTTAAATATTATGTCTGATTTCCATAATACATTGATTTTAGTTGTGTATAATCCACTAAAAGAATACAACACTATTGGTCCCCCGCCACGTCTGACTATCTGTCTGCCCGTGGGTTCACAATAATTTCAAAAACTACTGAATGGATCTTCATGCGGTTTTCATATAGGTAGGTATCGAGGAAGTAGTTTTGCCGTCTGAAGGGCCTCAAGCTTCGAGTAATTTCTATTATTTTTCACCTGACAAAAATCTCTCCACTTAGGCCAGGTGCAGTGAACAAAAGGCCTCACAATAAATATCTAGCCCACATCAAAAGGTTTTGCGCCGCCACTGCGTTTACTTGAACACCTGTGAATGATACAAATACAAAGGCATCTCGAATGCCATTGTTCTATTATCGTAGGTAATTTGATGCTCATGGAGATAGAGTCGATGGTCAATTGAACTTTCAGGTTGGTCGTAACGTCTTTTTTTGCAGCTTTAGTAATAAAGCTACTGTTACTTTTTTTTATTCATTCATATAACATTGTACTTTATGTGTAACCAGTACCTATGTAAAACAAGCTTGCTTAGCTCACAATCAACCTTCGTGTGAATTGTCCACATTTTTTTAATGGTCTTACTTATAAAACAACCGTATAGATATTGTTTAAGAATTTTCTAAAATGGTTTTACCGTATTAAATTAAATTATAAAAGAGATAGCAGGGGCTTTAAAGTTAGATATTCCTTATATTTTTATAAGTTTAACAATTACCTAATCTTCATAATTTTGTGGGTGATTATAGTCGAATTATTTCTTTACCAGGTCCATCTTCAACAGATCCACTTCAGCAGAGAGATATCTGTACACTTTTAATAAAAACAGCTGTACGCTATCAGCTATGATACAATTAAAACAGCGCAAAAACGTAACAAAAAACACACTCATTCAAAAAAATCAATCATTAAAAAAGTAACGTAAAAATGTTTGTCACGTCTGCAAGATCATGCGCTCACCCCGCCTTCTACCACGATACGCAAGGCGAGGCGTATTTGCGATAATTGTCTTAGATTTTGTATCGTATCGTTCGGGGAAATGGTGTACATTGGTAGGCAGGTGTCAATGCACTTTTATCCAGATTTAAAACGCACAAACTATAGGGCATGCACCTGGTTCTGAGAGTGCCTCATGGAACCGGGTAATACCCGGTTCCTTTGTATGTATTTGTGGAACCGGGGGCTTGCCCTAGACATGTCCTACCGGCCTAGAAGCGTACATAGAGTCATAATCGATCAGATATTTATATCCGACTGATTGTAACTCTATGTACACTTTGTGTATCAGATATTAGTGCTGAAGACTGTATATATACTACAACAGTTCATGAGCGTCGGAAGTGGAATTTATTTATTGTAGGTAGGTAAAGTAGGTACCTATATGTTTTTATTAAGTTAGGTAAACACAAGTATGCGTTAGCTATTTACATAACTAAAACAATAACTTTGCTCACCAGTGACCTTATGATAGTTACGATTATGCAAGATATGCGAGTTCATGCAGTTACTCCACACTGTAAGGAATACACACAAACCCATCTATCATGACCACCACACTACACTGGTGCGTTTCGAACTCAACCAGAGCTCTTCTTCAGAGCAACACAACTGTACACGATGCTATCAAACGTTAGCGATCCCTTCAAATAGTGAACATACCATGTTAAAAATAAAATTGTGTTAAATACTTGTAATGTATTAGTATATAGATATCATTTATAAATATTGTGAATCTGTTTTAAAAAAATAAATACCTTGTTTAGTTTCTTGCCGGATTCTTCTCAACAGAGGTTTTTTTCCGAACCGGTGGTAGATTTTTTGACGTTCATAAGTGCTTATCATAGCCTAAATTGAATAAAGAGATTTTGACTTTGACTTTGTTACATCTGATCCGCGGGTGAGCAAAGTTATTATTTTAGTTCATTGATATAGACCTCCGCAAAGTAACGCCTGATTCAATAAACGATTATTCATGCATCAAAAGTTAGCATAATTTAAGTGATCGAACGGTGATCCCGGCAGACTAATATCATTTATGTCCTAACAAGGATGGCCGATACATAGATATTTAGGTCTGAATAATGTAAGTTGTGATGTAATTTTATACTGAATGCTCAATATACTAAACCAAACTAAACTAAATACAGGTATTTAGTGAAGTGACCAGCCTGACAAAACATATCCAATGTAATGTGACAGGCGGCGCCATTAGACAAACAATAGTGTATCGACGTTTATGTTTAATTGTAGGGTATTTTAGCTTACATTATTAGCCGTCAATTTCAAGAGACAATAATGTGAATACCTCTGAAAACAGTAGTCTTCAGATAGTAGATTAGATACTTTATAGCTTTGATCAGTAAATAGAGTCGCCTTTTGTTGTTTTATAAAATCCACGGGGATAAAATTCGGGGGTGTAAAATTTTTTGGGATGTGATACTTTGGGAAAAGTTTTTTGGCCATACATTAGTAATCCGGTGTAATAAATATATACACTTTGTAGTGGTGCCTCATTGCCCCTATAACAGCTTTTGTTAATGGTAATTTGACTACGATGCCTAAATGTCAGTCTCATAATCATAACTTTGACAATAAGTTCGCTCCTGTATTAACTTGTCTTTTCTGAATTCAATTACATCAACTTTGGTTGCTAGCTACTGTTCCAAACTTAATTTAACCATTATGTTGGCATTATCTCGGCCCGTCAGTCGTTATTAAAACGAATCTAACTCCAGTGAAAACAAAATAATTAAAAGTTTAATCAAACCGTCCAAACACAACGATTCGTTACCATAACCTTCCTCGTCAAACAAACGCTTACAATAATACGGAATTAATTTTATTTTGTTTACAGTGGAAGTGATCAAACAGCATAATAAAACTTCAAACAAAGCTTCAGTTTTCGAAAGTGGTCAGCGGTTGATTTCCATTTTCAAAAGTGGTCAACGTTCGACATCTATTTTTATAAGTGATCGATGTTTATTTGCTTCCGATGTGACTGCGAGTGTAGCCAATGACAGTTCAGCATTGTGTTATCGCAAGATGGCGCGTTCGGCCCGGCAGAGGCCTACTGTCAGGCACTTCCACAACCAGCCGGAGCTGCAGCGGGGAGGGAGCCCTAGCCTGATGCTGAGGTGGATCCTTCTCGTCTGCCTGGCAAGTTGCGGCCCTCTGGGGAACACAGTGAAGCAAGACGGTAAGTTTTTGAATAATCAACTTTTGCTCAGTTCTAGCACAACCCTTTGTTGTCTGAAAAATTGCTCCAAAGTTTTTAGTTTCATTTAGAGGCTACTCTAGTTTTCTTTCTACAGTGAGAAACTGCGAACTCAATTTGATTTACAGCTCTCGAGTCTGAGAAATATACAATCATAACCGTACAAATTCAGTCATAGCTAGGTAAAACACAGCTGATGTCATTAGAATACAATATTGCTTAAACTCTCGTGAAACATATTGATAAAATTATACTAAATGAAACGCCACCGTCCTGAACGCACTCACCTACGAGTACATACGAAAAAGATATTCAAAAAGATACTGTTCCTGGCTTATAATCTTAAGTTGAGTCGTTTAATTCAGTAAGTTTAGTACTATGGTAGTAAAATTATAGGGAAGTACAGCTAAATAGCCTTTTTATTCAGTCTTGATAAAGAAAAAAGAAAACTTTGAGCCTACTTCCTTCGAAGCCACGGTCCAACCAATTCCGGCCAATTCCGTGGTCGAAGCCGTCGTAATAGCAAATTAAACGCGTAAAACGTATGTAGTTGCCTAGTGTAAAATAGCTGACTATGCAACAGCTACTTACTGTGATTACGGCTTTCCTTCTCTAACATTATCCATAAGAAAGAGACAGCTATATGCACGAAATAACCACATATGTCTGCACCATCCGTCAACTAATGACTTGTACGAAATAGAACGATTTATTTTGGGAACGATCGAAGCTTGTTTTTTGTTTTATCTAAAATACAATAATACGCAGGGCTTATATATTGTTCTGCTGTGGTGTAAATTGTGATTTAATATGGTACCTAATTAATGCTAACAAACAACCTCTCACCCTAAACGCATATACCTTCTCCGTTCCGTCGTGGGTAAAAATGAGCTGATACAATGAATGATATGAAAGAGATGGGTCCATATTGACTCGCATAAAATTGATCCTCCGATTTTTTTTCCTGCTACCGATTTGTAGCCAGAATCATCACTCTTCCGAATTTTTTACTTCATAATTTTATTTGTCATAAATTTATACTCCTACCAACTGAGGTCATAATAGACACTTGTCAGAATATCATAAGTCATAACGTTGTCACTAAGACATGTTTGTACTCATAGTTCTGGTTTTCATATTTTTTTCATTCATAATCATCAATTTCAATAAACTCGTTAATAACATAACATTTAAATATCGATACAGGTTTTTTTACATCAATTTAACGTTAATGCGATGTTGGAACTGGACTGAAAGTTTTTATATATTATAATCAATATGATGGAGAAATAAACGAATATAATTATAAATAAGCCGAGATTATGATATTAATGAAATCATTTACTTAAGTTGTGATTATTCTACTTTGATGGTGGCAGTTTGGTTCTGTAGTGGTCGCAGTTCTAACCTAACCTAACCTACATTTTTGGCAGCCGTGTGGTTTTGGGGAGATCGCTGTTCTAACCTAACCTAACCTATATTAATGGCAGTATTTTGGTTCTGTTGGGTTGCTTTTCTAACCTAACCTACTTTACTGGTAGCAGTACCTATGGTTCTGAAGGGGTCGCAGTTTTAACTTAACCTAACCTATATTTCTGACATCTACTAAAACTTATAAGACGATTGAGGGAAAATTCATTTGGAATTGATTTGCTGACGAATTGTTTTTTCATTGTTACTTACATCCATTGTGGTTAAATCATGTCTGCAGTAATAACATCCAACAGATGGCGGCTTCGCCCATCGAAATACTTATTTTATCACATTATTTTTCACCAAACGAAAGCAACGCAGGCCATAAACTGTATAATAGTGCAGTTTATAGCTACAAATAAGTCTGCTTTAAAAATATATGATAATGGAATTTTATGAGTACAAAACAATATGCTTAAAAAAATTATGACAAAAAAAAGAAGTAGGTATAAGAGATATTTCTGACAACTGCCATTATGGATTTAAATGATTCGGAGTTATGATCGGTAGTAATAGTGACTAAGTATGAATAGTGAGCATTATGACAGAAAATTGTATGACAAACATTTTCGGAGTTCCAATAATCGGGATTAAAAAATTATGCCAACTTTGGCGCACCCGAAAGAGATATTCAAATTGTTATGAAAGGACAAGAACGATATTTTGCAAATGTCATCTCATTTCATTATTCTGTTGGTAGAATGATACGTTTGTAACAGATAATTTAATATAGTTAGTTACTCTGTTTACTCAAACAAATCTCTCTATAGGTATGTGGTTAGCACTCCTGGTCCCTGTTAGGTGCAGCAGTGTGCCAACTTACCTGAAAAAAAGTTTTTGAATAAGAAAGACTAATCAACTATTATAGTATTATATTTACATTCGTGTTATGTTATATGGACATTAAATAAAAGTCTTGCCTTGTCTTGTTTCACGGATTTAAATCTATTTATTTATTACTATCAGTGTGTATGCATTATGTAACTATTCAGGAATATATTTTTATACCGATGAACGGGTTCGATAAATTTGACACCGTGTCCTGTCACCCAGCACAAGTTTATCAGTGCTAGTGGTCAAAACCGGAACTAACATTTTATTATGTACCACACGGGTATATCTTTCTTTGACATGATAGTGTTAAGTTGGTAACGTAAGGGCTCTTGGACGACCACGCGTGTTTGTATAGGAAGGGAACGAATTGCGATTCCATGTCGATTGTTGTCCAAAGTATTATTAGATTATGTGAGCCACTACATGGGTTTGCTTCAAGTTTTTAGGTTATTTTGGAACACTGCGAAAGAGCAAATTTTAATAATTTCGAGAGCCTCACCGAATTCATTGTCTCAATTTACTAACTGTTGCCTGCTACTTTTTGTGAATGTTTGTCTTTGATTATTCTCTGCCCGTTGGGAACAATGTCTCCTCAATGTCTCAAACATTCTCTATACCTACCAAATTTCGTCACGATTGGTTGAGTATTTACTTTAAGCATGAAAATGTAACAAACAAATAACTACTCTTTTTGGCATTGCTAGTATTAATAAGAAAGGATCAAGATTAGATGTTAGATGTGCCACATTTGGATCTTTTTAATGAAATTCATGATAAATAAATGTTTAGGTACTTGTTTCTATTGAAAAGCACGAATGGCGATATCTTAAAAACACGGAACTGGACTCCTACCTCGTATCACTACGCAAGTTCGTATCTCGCTTTTACGTTTCCATGAAACTTAAACTTTATCTGAACAATACAAGGTTGTATTTGCAATTATCAAGCGGGATAAGACAGGAGGTTATGAAAGTCAAGAGTTGGAACGTCTCTTGTTTTGTAAATCGTGTCGTAAAACGCCGTTTAACTACGAAACGGGCGCTGCCATAAACATTTTAGGACCATCTGACGTTTATGGGCGCCTAGTAAGTGCTGGTTCGATCCTAACTCGAAAAGATCAAACACAACACGGTATTGATAAAACTATTCGATATTTCATTCGATTATTGCAACCTTAGTTGTAAAAGTTTTGCGGAATCTATAGGCGTCGGACAGGAAACTTCTTGGTCTGATGGAGCAATGAGCCATTGGAGCTGTGCAAAACAACTCGGCGGTGTCAAGAAAGTCGCGCTGAGTGAAGCTAGGATAGGTAATAAAGGAATCGAATTTTTAATCGACATCAAAAAGAGGAGGAGGTTCCAATGTTTGTATTTTTCACCGACTACTCAGTCAATTGTGGACCGATTTTCAAAATTCTTTTTTTATTCAAAATAATATTTTTCTATGGTGGTCCCATGGTCACCAAGTCAAGATCTGATGATGGGATCCTAGGGAAATCGAGGGCAAACCTCAAATTTTATAGGCACATCTACGGCGAATTTGGCATTTTTAGCATTAAGATGAGCATTTACATTCAGAAAGTATCATTTGGTAACCTAAACCTAATGAAGAATGGTCATTAAAATGTGAAATATGAATCACAATAAGGGTTTTCTAACAAGTGAAATATCGCTAGATGGCGTTAGGATTGTGCGGTCCATGCAACATTTTATTTGTATCAATAACTGTTGACTAACTAACTTGTGGACTAAATGAGTCAATCTCAAGGAAGACTGTAATGCTATCAACAAACTTCACGTCAATGGGGCTATCTAGCGATATTAAGTTTGTCAGAAGACCCTCATTAAAATTGCATAAGTGGATTACCCCAAGACCCTAAAAACCTCGGTAAAACTTTCCAATGAAACGAAAAAACAATGATTAATTCCATAAACAGCACGATCAAAATCAGCCATCAACGATGAAATCACCTAGGTGAGCACGTCAGAACAACTCCATTAAATCCAGCTAGTTGCACAAAGGTGAAATAAAACATTAATTGCTGTCAGAGGGGTGGAAACAAAGGTTTTTTCTGGCCCTCCGTCACGGTGCGCGCCGCTGATGGAATGGAGACGTGGAATGGTTTTATTTCGCTATCGAGCGAGTTTTGGCTGAAAGCTCATGTTACTTAGTGAAGGTATGGCTGGAATTTGTAGTTTTGAAAATATGAGGCAGCTTCAGTTCAGGGACAAGTTGCGTGAAACCAACAGGTCCAAGTGCATCCTATTACAGTCATTCCTGTCGAAGTAAAGCAATGTAGATATATACCTAAGTTGATTTGCCACACTTATCTGCTCTGTTTCCTCTTCTAGCTTATATCTCCTACATATTTTTCCCATAATTTCACTGTAATTAAAACCCGAAAAATCCTGTGGAATACTGCTCTGAAATTAATAAGCTGACCGTTATCTTTATAACCGGTATGAAGCTTCGACCATGAAATAGTAATAATGTACCATTAGCCAAATAAGTGGTCTATCAATTTTCAAACAAGTTCCTATGAAATGAATATGTTGCTAAGGTCGAACTTTCAAGTTGACAGACACGTCTATTGGCATTATTGTTTTTTGTCATGCTAACGATTATCAACTTTAGGGTGGTAGAGTAGACCACACATTAGGCTGATATATGATTACATACGTAATCTCTTCAAATCTACATTGATTACCAATAAACACATTAGCGCTGTCTTTAACGAACTCACATGTAGTTCAATGTTCTATATTAAAGTTAGTTTTTCAAATTTTAACTTTTTACTAAATGCAGCGGAAAACAAAGAATTCTAGAATAGATAGATAGGTACATTCGCAATAATTTCACCAAACATGTAAGAATTCCTCACACCTTTTGTTTATACCTTACTTTAGAAACTACTCCATTAAGTACCTAATGCTGAAAAATAAAAATAGTAGTTTACGCCTGATCCACTAATGGCCACTTGCAGAAAACATAAATCTCGAGTTAGCGTTAACCTTAGTTTAGTAGTGTCAAAATGTATGGAACTGTCAAGCTTAAGCCAGGCTTAACAACTAAATCTAGATTTATTTTTACCTGCAAGTGGGTCTAAGACTTAATCTTCCTCTAGTGTCATTTTGTTCCCACTTAAAAAGCTTGTAGACTACTTGCTTTTCAACTTCATTTAATTAAATTAAGATATAATTTTCACTAACGCAAGGCGCCCTTTCGATGTCGGAGACCTGCTTTCGTGTGCCTTTCTAAGTTTCAACGTGCAAGTCATTTTGACCTAGTTCAGTTCAATTTAATTTGAAGCGAGTAACTGGCGACATCTAGTAGCGGCCATAATCAGCTGCTGTCGCCACATTAGCGATACATTTTGCAGTGTTTTACACAGTAGGTAAGTATTTATCCGTGGTATCAGTGGTATTTATGGATACATTTTTAACTCAGCTCATATTTAGAATGTAGTAAGCCTCAAATATTTTCTTGAAATAAGTTCTCAAAAGCTGCTTTCCAAAATTCTGTTTGATAAACTATTATTTTTATTAAAATCTTACTTAGTTTTAATGAGAGGGCCTATTTAGCTCTATCTACGTGGTAAAATTTGTTTTTGACCAGAAGTAGCAATAGAGAGCCTTAGCTGCACTGTCAACTACCACAACCACTAGGCCAACCCGCCGATGCTTTATAGACCAAATCCTTCCATTTCAGTCGATTCATAGCTCACCTGTTTACTGTTAACCCTCTACGTGCCGTATCTCTTTGAACCGTGTCGCGTTCATCCGGGACCTTTTAGACTTCAAAGGTTTATTGACGTTGAGGTGAATATAAATAAATTCGATGGGAAAAAAGTGCCTTTATAATGCGTCTATGACAAAGTGGATGGTTGTACGCACTCTGGGGTCGGTGAAGGGTAAAAATTTATAACGTCGGAGCTAAAAATCAGTTTCATCCCCATTTTATTGCTCTATACTTACTCACTAAAAGTCTACGTTTCGTTCTTTTTACAAGATTCTTCGAGAAAAGCGTATTGTTTTCAGTGTTTATGTAGATATGTATGTACGTAATTGAGAAAAAAATATATAAATTCAATTTCCAAACTGATTCTGAACCTGTTTGTACTAATAATGCTCTAATAGCGGCAATGCCAGGTTGGGCTTCGGAAATGAGAGCCAATTGAACCAATCTTCTTGATTTCTTAACTCGACGACGACTACCACTACTAGTCTTCTTCAATTATTTCTTTAATTAAAAGTCCGGATTAGAGTTAGATCTTCTCGTATATTTTCAGATAGTCAGAAACAATAGTTAGATTTTGACAGTAGTAAAAAACGATAAGCGTCTTGTAAAAGTTGAAGTAGTTTGGTAATGTTTGCTGTACTTATGCCAATCTGTTAGGTTGTCTATCAATCGACATTCTGCCAATTGACTTATTGAAGAAACGAGTGCTTACCTAAGTTGCGTAGTGAAATTGTGCAAAACATACTCTGCCAAACGAAACATCTGCGTATCGCAAAATTCGGCGAAATGGAAATCCTTAACTTTAAAAGATTAAGTTAAACGTAATTTTGTCATGGCCTTTATGTTCATTAGACCCAAAGACCTAGATGATTCATTTCTAATAACATTTGTATTACACGTTAACTTGACGTGGGTACACAATCTCGCAGCAGCAACCCTACGGCCTTGTCCCGTGAGGGCCGTACATTGGTGTTAGCCATCCGAACTTGTCATAATGCCAAGTTTATGAGCCATGATGCTAGGGCTGTGCCGCAAGAACTTAACGACAAAGTTATATTGATGTAAGTGTTTTAAGTATACCTATTGTAAATGGTGTTTTCGTCGTTTTAAATCGATGAGGCCTTTGTTTCATAAGCTATCGACTTCATATCAAGCATGAATGGCAAGGGAAAGCTCAGAATGAACATGATATGATCTGACCATATAAAAAGTTGTATTTATGTGCAGGTAAGTTTTGCGTGGTTTATATTTCAAAAGGTTGTATTAAAAGATTAATTAACTTCGAAACTTCATTTATTTACAGCGTCAAAAAGAATTGCGGATAGAACAGATCGTAAGATTCGATATTAATTTCAACTTAATGCCTCCACGATTTCTTTAGAAAAAACATCTTGACAGACAGTCAGGTAGACAGTGAAACGTCACTAGATTTGTCTTCATGACACGAGTGTTATCTATCCATCAAAAGTAGTGACCGCATCAAAATTCTCCAGTAAGTATCCCATCTTAGGCCTCTAGGTTGGCAACGCATCTGCTATCCCCCTGGTCAGACAGACAGACAGATGTCTAGGGACGGTGGTGATCTCTTACCATCAGGAGATCCACTTGCTCGTTTTCCATCCAATCGAATAAAAAAAATCGGTCCTGACCATGGGCTACCAACTCATACAAGATATATTTAGTACTAAAAAACGGCAATAGATGGCACTACCATTAACATCTGTAAAGTATAAAATGTAAATAAGCCGAATTAAGTAGAAATATTGATATTAAAATAAAGAATAGCATATTTTATAAACACAACTTCACATCAACTTTATTTCAACTCCTTAATTTGAAGATAAGAAACATCATAAATAATAAATTGAGAATACGAAAGTATAGGCTACATGTGACTACGTTTCAGCTATGAGGTTTTCGTAGTAGTTTGCAAAAGTAACGCTAGATGGCGTAAAACCGGTATGCGCATGCAGCGGGCTACTATGTAATTCGAAACACGAAGTTCGTGTCGTGCGGTCTCTTTCGCTCTCGTAATAAATAGTATAAGTGTCAGAGGGACCGCACGACACGAACTTCGAGTTTCGATTTTCAGAGTAGCCTGCCTACTGTGCTGAAGGGCTACTCCGAAACACGACGTTCGAAGTTCGTATCGTGCGATCTCTCTCACACTTATACTATTTAATACGTGAGCGAGAGGGATCGCACGACACGAACTTCGAACGTTGTGTTTCGGAGTAGCCCCGTTCCGGAGCTATAGGCCCTGGAGGTTTTTGCTACCCTTGGATCAGGGGTCTGGTTAGGCTGGTCAATGTGCTAAAAGTGGGGGGGGGGGATGAAATTTTGGGGTTGGGTCCGGGGTAGTCCCGTAGGGGGTGGGCTTGGGAGGGGGTTGAAAATTTGGCTATTTTTGAGCTAGGACGCACCGTTTCTGAGATATTAGAGGATTTTGAAAAACACCAAACCAAGTATATACACTACACAACACTTATATTTATATACTATAATTGCATAATCGCATAATAGCAGGTGGTAGGACCTTGTGCAAGGTCCGCCCGGATTGCTACCACCATCTTGCTCGCTAATCCTGCCGGGAAGCAGCAGTGCTTGCACTGTTGTGTTTCGGCGCGGAGAGTAAGACAGCCGGTGAAATTACTGGCACTTGAGGTATTCCAACTTAGGCCTCTAGGTTGGCAACGCATATGTTTACGGGCGTCGGTGATCTCTTACCACCAGGAGACCCACTTGCTCGTTTGCCTTCCAGTCGAATAAAAAAAAAATTAAAACTACATATCGTCACTACTCTACTACGAAACTTGAAGTTCGTGTCGTGCGGTCCCTCTGACACTTAAACTATTTAATACGAGAGCGAGAGGGACGGTACGATACGAACTTTGAGTTTCGTAGTATAGCCCTAAGCTGTAGATAATCTATAAACTAAAATGGCTGACAGCGTTTTCAGCAGATTACGAATAGGTTTGGATCTACGAAACCTCGATTGCTTACGCACTGACCAGCGGCCGTGAGTAGGTTATATAACGTAGCGCCATCTACCAACCCTGTCATGTCCTAGTCAAGCTATATATTGGGCTAACAAGCGACACCCGTATCATTAGTGTCTCACTAGATGGCATATAGGTATCGTGTTATTTGTGTTCTCAGTGGTGCCTTCTATTGTAAAATAAAGAAAAGAAAAATAGCCAGTTGTATAGCCAGTATTAGGGTGATACCGTTTGCTTGTACTAGGTGGTGTCTCTGTATATTATGTTCTCTGTGGTCCTGACTGTAAAACTCGCTGTATTCCGCTATTGAGATAGTTGTATTATTTAATATTGTTTATTGTTTCAGTTTTTAGTTAAATTTTGTATAAGCAGTCGTGTTTTTTTTTTCTTTTACAAGCATTTATTTAACTGGTTAGTATGTTTCGGTCAAATCTTTCGCAGTATCGAATACCCCATTTCTAGTGATCAATTAAATTTGGTACGGATATTTGTAGTTTAAAATAGCAATGCAGTCATCAAAAGTTATACTTAGTCAGCAAAAAATGCTTGCATTATAAAAAATTTATTCGAAAAACGAATTTCTTTACTCTCTACAGAACCCTAAGAAAGGGATCAAGGACTTTCTGGTCCTGGACATCTAAAAGCATACCCTCACCGCCATCTTGAAAAGTTGCCCACCTGACACTGGTAATTGATATATAACGCCATTTATCAACAGCTACAAGTTAATTTGTGCTAACTCGGCGGAAACTTGAACTTCAGTTAGGTGCTTATTGATTTTGTAAAGAATGTGCCTTGAAGAATAAGTTTGTTAACTGACGCATACTCAGTTAAGTAATGGTGCTTTATTAATGAATGATAAAGATAGCCTGATAACTAACCTAGATGTTTTTTTTTTTTATATATTAATATATACTTACTTTGTTTTGTTAAAGTAGAATGGAAACACTCCTTCTTTTTTTGAAGTCGGTTAAAAAAGGTGCACTTTTAACAAGCTTTAATTTAACTTGCGTTATTTGTTTTTATAATTTTGAGGTCAAATCTGGCAATTTCATCCAATTCTAGTGATCGGATGCAATCAAACCAACCAATCGCAGAAATTATTCTTGTCAACACTTTCCATCATATTCTGAGTAAGTAGATAAGATGCCTAGTTCTTCGAGGCCGAGTTAGTCATCGAACGCCCGGGATATTTTTGTACAAATAGAGGAGAGCTGACTAAGCTTATATTTGCGTCAACAAATCTGAAAGTCTATGATCAATTTAGAAAATTAAGGTTCCTTGTGGACTCTTCTATTCTTTCGCACTCAGGACAAGACGTACAACACGTAACGAAATTTATCAAATACAGAGACGAAAACACGGTTATATCTAGTTGACACTCAGTTGAGTCGATAGTCATACAAAAACTGTGAGTACCTAGTAAAAGTCTACTGGATATATCAAATGTTTCCTATTTTCATGGAATACGGTATTTTACTGTTATTATTTATTATATAAATCAATGTTTCACATTGCGTGTTAGCAAACAAAAAACAATTTTTCACTTCTCATTCTCTAAGCGTTTGGCAATATAATCTCGCATAGCGGGAGTAAAACGTGAAGTTTAATCCCGAATCTAAGATAGATTATCTTTTAAACGTAATACTCGTATACTTCGTGGCAAAAAAATCGGACCCTCAAATGTAAAGGGTAATTTTGTATGTAGAGTGGGACAAATTTTGTGCCGCTGAGGACATACTCATTATATACATATATTATTTAAATATACGTCTTATAAAAGTTAAATTAAGATAGAATCGCAATATTCTTAATGTCGTTTTTGTGTGACTTGCACAATCCGCGTCAACATGCACTAACTCGCATGCGATGATTTGCACGTTATTCTAATTATTTTAATTGCTGCCATAATTTAACCGCCGGCGCTGAAGTGTGGTTACATCGAAATTAATTAAATGATTTGTGTTTTAATTCAACTCCAGGTCAAGAGTGAAATATAATTAGAGATCACCGATTAAATCTGAGTATAGGATGCCTAATGCGGAATCGATTGCCGCAATATGTCTCATCGTAAAAATGTAAAATCCACCAGATCACAAAATGTCTAGGCATATCGTGAAATGGCGCCATTTCATGAATTGGCTAAGGGACATCCCCTTATCATTAAAAACTCACTAACGATTTGCCTAGTGACGTTTAGGCAGATCATGAAATTCCTAGGAACACTGTGGTCACAATTCATACTAACCACACCTCACTTCCCTCATTGTTCCTATTTTTTTCTTTTTTTCGACATATCACGAAGTACCCTGTATAAAGCTAGGAATATCGAAGGCAGAATTGCTTGCAGGCAAGATTGCTTGGCAAGATTAGCAGGTAAGATGGTGGTTACAATCCAGATGGACCTTACACACGATCTTGCCACCCGACTTGATATGGAAGATATGGATAACAGTATCATGTCTTAAAATTAACTGGTCCGTGAAATCTAGGTCTCCCTAAAAAACTTTCCAGAACGAGCGGTTGTAACTATGCCTTCTATTTAGCCAAGATGGGTCTATATCTTGTAACAGCCGGCCCACACCACATTCCCAACATTATGTATTTTGAAAAACCATCACGTTCCATCAGCCATCAATCTCAGGCATAATTTTAAAAAATGTGTGTGTCTCACGACTGGATTTTTCAAGAATGTAAGTGTCACGACGGCACCATGTCAATTGACAAATCAATGAGTGCGAAAATAATGTTTCGAAAACAATTAATAATACTAAGAAAAGCATTCTTAACGAGTAAACTAAAAAAACTACCCATAACACAAAAGTTAAATATGCGTTTCAAGCCCCCCAACTTGTTAAAAATACTCCTAAAATCTCTA
Source organism: Choristoneura rosaceana (assembly GCA_037349165.1). Classification (NCBI taxonomy): domain Eukaryota; kingdom Metazoa; phylum Arthropoda; class Insecta; order Lepidoptera; family Tortricidae; genus Choristoneura; species Choristoneura rosaceana. The sequence continues at coordinate 12,717,365 of JAZBNJ010000019.1, forward strand.
CAATTTTCCTTTTAACATGGAAATTACTCGGCTCCAACTAGCGTAAGAAAAAGCCAACGACTCCCTTGAGATACGAACCGCGATCAGTCTTAATATTAATGCACTTGTTTAACATGATGAATAGGGACACAGCAAAGCACTTTGTGGACTCCGTATATTGTTAATTTCGGTTAAATATAAACTATACGACGCGTAGTTAAACCGCGGAACTGTTAAATTGAGTTGATTTAATTTTGTAACTTATAAATGCGAGCTACTCGTACAGGAAAATATACTTTATACTGACTGGGTTATTTTATGAGTTAGTTTGTGTTATTAACTTTTATTAATAATGTTATTCTGAGCATGTGATAGTTTCGTTGATGGGGTGTGATGCCTTCGCTCATAATGAGAGAGATTCGCAATTGTTTTCACCACTTCTTTCTGTCAAACGAATGGGGGTAGAAAAAGAGAGTAAATGCGATCGCAAGCATCTATGCGTTAGACAATAGACATCTGCTTTATACATAGCTGATTACAATATAATACAATACATAACAGTGACTACAGAGTTTTAAGTAAAATTCATTTACATATTTGTTCTTGACATGCCATTTGTAATAAATTATTGGAATGAGTAGGTAATGTGTTTAACTTAATTTTTGTCATAAATTTGTACACATGTTTGAATATTGATTGATATAAGAAATATTAATTTGCTTGCCATTATTATTATGACTAAACATGTGAGCCATAAATTATCTTTAAGTCTGCTAACATCATATTTTACGTAAATGAAGCTTTAGGTAAGTTCTAGGAAGTTGTTTACTTTTACTTTATTTTGAAGACTACATAGTATAATGTAGTAAAAAAACGGTACGTTTAATGATACTACATATATTAAAAGAGGTAGATTATCATGACCGCATCGAAAATCAAGGGATACCAAATTAGAGTCCCCAACCTCATATGACGCTTAAGAAAACGACAACCGCATGCTTTTTATAATGGGAGCAAAAAGGACATAAAGCGTCTATGTGTATGTGCTGCTGCCGAGTTCTGAGCTTGTTTTCCGGTTGTATTGTGACAAATTGTGAGCATATCGACACCTCCTACGTATACTGGTATAAGTGCAAAATTGTGATTTTACAGGAGAGCTGTACAAAGGTTCCTTAGTTCGTAACTTTCTTGTCTTTACAGATAATTTTACAAAATTTTGGATTGGTAGTAAGGAAAGTGCTTTACTTTAGTCTACATTAATGGAACTTTGAAATTAATGGTAGTTTTTGAGAAAATGGTAGATGCACTTGTATACGCGTATTTGACATGTTGTAGTTGTGTGGTATACTGAGCTAAGTACCACTTGCCCCAGTATACGGCGAAAGTAATTAATTATTAAAATGTAATATATTTTTGTTTTATACATAGATAATTACATGACGTAGTCATAAGGATTGAAAAGAAAAAGGAAATACTTGTTTTTTTGCCCGTCATCATTACTTTATTGACATATATGTCACTTGTACCAATATACACTTGAATTAATTATCCCTCGTACCACTATACAGTTTATTATATTTTAAGTTTGCTGTGCAAAAATGCTTGAAATGGAATAAAAAAGAAGTGTGAATTTGAATGATTTATGCAATTCATTAATTCTGCTAGAAAATTGTATACAGTTTTATAATAATCACATTCTTTGCTTTTCCTTATGTCAAGTAATAAAATAAAAAAATATTGAACCATGGTAAGTAATTGAAAACAAGTTAGTAACATAATAAGAAAATTGTTATTAAGTAACAATACATGTTAAGAATGATGATGTGGTGCCGATAATATAATCATAATGGCGGAGTCGCTGGAGGAGCTCAGTACTATGCTTAGTGACCTCAGTATTGCCTCCCAACAGGTGGGTCTTAAGATGAACATGGACAAGACTAAAATCATGTCAAATGTCCATGTCACACCCGTGCCGGTTATCGTTGGGAACGATGCACTCGAAGTTGTTGACCACTATGTTTACCTTGGACAAGTTGTCCAATTGGGTAGATCCAACTTTGAAAAAGAGGTCGCCCGAAGAATCCAACTCGGATGGGCAGCGTTCGGGAAACTTCGTGATGTCTTCTCGTCCAATAATCCACAGTGCCTGAAGACTAGAGTCTTCGACCAGTGTGTGTTGCCAGTGATGACTTATGGCGCTGAGACGTGGTCCTTGGCTGTTGGCCTCTTAGAGAGGCTCAGAGTCACGCAACGAGCTATGGAGAGAGCTATGCTTGGAGTTTCTTTGCGCGATGGAATCCGGAATGCGGAAGTTCGTCGAAGAACTAAAGTCACTGACATAGCTGGAAAAATAGCCACAAGCCACAAACATAGCCACATCGCTCGAAGAACAGTTAACCGTTGGGGGAGAAAAGTCGTTGAGTAGCGACCACGAACCGGAAGACGAAGCGTTGGCAGGCCTCCCACCGGGTGGGCTGACCGACCATATCGTAAGAGTTACGGGAAACCGGTGGATGCAAGTGGCGAGTTGTCGTTCATTGTGGCGTTCTATGGGGGAGGCTTTTGTCCAGCAGTGGACGTCTTTCGGCTGATGATGATGACATGTTAAGAATAGTCTTATTGATTACTTACTTTTGTACCTTGTCACTTTAACGTCATGTTTGAAAAGCTATACGAAATTATGTAACGACTGAAAGCGACAAGGTACAAAAGTGATCACTTATTTTTAACGTTGACTGTATCTAACAACTATTAAAAAATGTATAAATGACACCGTGCTATCTATAAAGATTTAATCTTTGATCACAATAGGTAATAGCACTGGCCCTTAATTTACTTCAATAAGTTGACATTATTGATACACTGAACAAAACTCCATCCCGTAAAGATTCGGCTCTTGGCGGCAGCGGTGAAACTAAACATAATTATACATTTTAATTAACGATTTATTCACGTAAACCAGTACATGCGGGTAAATAACATTTTATGAATGAGAATTTTGAATTTTAACGTAAATTTAAGTGTACAATTATATGATAAGCCTTATTAAACTGCCTTATTTTACTGCTCGAATCACGGCCTTAAAACTATTAAAACTATATTTCTCCCTCTCTCCTGCTTCATTTTGCAATGATATTACTTATTTTACATTATTACTTATTTTACATTTTAAGTAAAATACAATAACAATCATTTAGTTAACATAATATAGACTTAATTGTGCATGTAGCCTCATCAACTATCGTTTAAGCTCACTGTGACAACGTCCAAATGCATCGATGGCGAGCATGCATACTGAGGCAACTGCCCGCTACACCACACGAGCACCGCCCCTCCACAATATCTGTGCCGCGTATATAGGTGCAAGCGACCTGCCTCAGTATACGTCGTACCGATTGACAAAAGGGTGTTAGATGCAATCATATACGTTACTTTATTTCCGAAACTAATAGGAATATTCGTACGAAATTTCTGTGGCAGGTAGATTTTAGTATTTTAGTAATAAATCTGCAAAAAACCGAAAATCTCAAAATTGTCAGTTGTATCAGTATACGTAGGAGGTATCGATATAACGTATCTTTACTTATATATTTAGACATTGGGTCGAAGACCGAAGAGATGGCGGACAACTTGCGACGCGCAAGTAGAGTGACAGGAGCATGCTCTCGACAGGGACGAATGGGGGAAAAAAGGGAGCCCTTTGCCCAGCTGTAGGACAGTTTAGCGGGCTAAATTTAAAAACCGGCCAAGAGCGTGTCGGACATGACCAAGATAGGATTCCGTAGCCGTTACGAAAAAATCAAGTAATATTTTTCTGAGAATTTTGCATTTCAGAGGCCTTATTGTCTAACACACTTGCAATCACAATCGTTTTCACCGCTTCTTTCTGTCACTCGGCATAAGTCGAGAGCAGAAAGAAATGGTGAATGCAATCGCGAACAACAGCGCACTAGACAATATGACATAGTCTTCATTCAAAATTAGTTTAAATTTGGTTGGTGGACGGTTCTCTTATCATTTAATAAAATAATAAAAACCTTCATTCATTAATCTTGCACTAAACATTTTTCTTACATATTAAGTTTCATTGGATACCTACCGGTTCCAAGAAGGTCGAGTTGCTTTCCCAGCATATAGGTCACCCCCTAAGGCTTTCCATAGAGTACGATCATGTACAGTCAGCTGCAGAGAATGGGTACCCCCCTGTAATGTCGGTAGTATGGATACCGCCGTTACAGGGGGGTACCTTTTCTCTGCAGCTGACTGTACCTTCCTTCTCCACGTAATGCCTACTATTCGTTTGATACTGTCTCCCTTTTTCACTTTTTCCTTGCCTTGGACATCACTTGTTTACTTCCTTCGATCGTTTACCTCCATTTTAGTTGTTTAATACTTAGAGGCTGTTTCACCATCCATTGATTAATGTCAATGTGATGCCGTCTCTGTCTATTCGAACAAAACAAATAGAGACGGCATCACATTTTACCGTCATTTAACACTAATCAATGTATGGTGAAACAGCCCCTTACTCTTATCATTTAGACCGCATCAAATGGAGCCCATGCAAACTTTGACCATTAAATAATTTGTAGCCGCTTACAAAAATCAAGTTTATCATCATTAATAATTAAAAGTCGTAAATTTCAACTCCGAACCACGTTAAAACAACCGTAAATGTTGTTAAAAACAGCACAAACTCGTTAAATTACCGCGCTGATACTTTTCACGAGCGAATACCATTTAGGTGTTTTTCCAGCCTTACTAAGGCATGTGACAGAAGGCAATTTTCGTAGCCCATAGACGCTTATAAAATAAATAAATACATAAATAAAAATCATTTACTGTCGGGTGTTTAATGTCCATAGATGTCAAGAGGGGATCACGAAATTAGTTAGTAACAATTATTCTTATAAACTATATTAGTAAAGATTACTTAGGATATTTATTTGGTGAATCCAACACAATCACTGAAACAATATCAATTGAAAACTTAAAATGTCAAGGTACTTATTAAAATAAAACTATAAAGCTTATAGCAACAGAAATATACTAACTTATTTCCGACCCTGTATGATGAGGTGATTTAGTAAGGAATACCTTAATATCTGTAGAAATATAAAACCTAATTTTACAAAAAGCAACAACTGTTTTGAATCCTGCATTACTAGTCCGTAACGATAAACACTATTTTTTTTATATTTTACAAAGCCCGATATAATTTCTTACATAAAAAACCGTGCATTTTTGATAAATTTAACGACTTAAAAGAGCCTTATATTTATGATTTGAAAAATTTTAGTCCTATAAATAGTCGACGTAGTCACTAAATCGCTAGGGCTGTCACTTCTAAAGAGTTCCGATTTGGCAGTTATAATTCATAGGCCGACTTGAAATGGGGTCTCGGAATTTAAATTCGAAGGCCGAGTCCCTGGACGGACGGGTATCTGCCTGCCTGCGCCCGATAACTTAATCCCGGGGTAAAAATTATGATACGTACTCGTACGATGTACATAGGCAACCCTAGCTACAGTCACGTATCGGTTGGTTTTTAAATGTGCATTTTTGGGTCTTGTTTGGGGGACGTTACTCTGAAGCTAACCCTAAAGCGAACAAACAAACGAACAGATGAACGAAGAGACACCTCTTGGTACTGATTTTACATCGTACAGTCGAAGAAACCGGCAGTGGAACCGTTTCGCTGCAAATATCATGTTGACATTCCATACGAATGCAACGGAAATCTTTTTTTTACGTATCTAATATTGATTGTGAGCTACGGTGGCTTCCTATTACCTTGTTTTCCAATGTTTATATCAAAAAAATACACTACTTTATCTATTGAATCAGCTCTAAACAACGATAACCTACTTGATAAAAAAGACACAAATTTTCGGTTCTTAACCCTTTCTAGCAGTGTGGATGCAAAAACCCCCTAAAAACATCTATACATTTAGAACATATTTTGAGAATTAATATGGATGTACCAAATCAATTATTTTATTTTAGTTCATTGATTTAGACATCCGCAAAGTAACGCCTGATTCAGTAAATTAATTTATGTGGATTTAAGTCAACAAGGTGCTTATACTGTGATAATTTGAAGACTGTAGCTTTAACCGTTTCTCTGTAAATCCCGAGTGACTGACGACAGACCAACGGACACGTGAATGACAACGATAGGGCTCCGTTTAGATCCTTTGGCTACCGAACCCTAAAAGGAGTTTTTAAAAGATCAAACACCTGCATATTTCTGAATAAGTTTTTAGAATAGCTCTAACAAAGTGGCTGCGAAAATACACTATATATTATAAGGTATATTGTACGCTATATACAAAATATAAAAGTGGTTCCATATAATCCCACATATTTCGATTTCTTATTAAACTGTAGTCACCCTATAGCAATCCTGTCCAATCGCCCATACGATGACTCTATCCTCCGAAATAATACACTTATTTGAAAACAAAGGGCTATTTTGTCGTATACCTACAAACCCCCAAATTCAAATAAATTCACTATTTTACAGTCAATTTTAACGGAATGCAATATTTACAAATTGAATTCAAACAACCCTTCCCATCGATTTTTAATAAACCCCACTCGCATATTCCACAAATTGTTATACAAAATGTAAGCGGCCGTGGATAAGTCAGTTTCCATTATTACACATCATAGGGGATGAAGACAATACACGTATAAAAATCAGAAAAAAACATCTTCAACTTAAAACAAACGATTTTTTACTTTAAGCTGATAAAAACAAAGCATAATATGTTGACTTTGGGGCACGCAGAAACATATTTGCGCGCCGCGTTATGTAATGCGGTTGGAAAAATCATTGTTTTCCCAATTCGACTCTTATTTCTTGGTGCTCAAGATGTTGGGGTGTATTTTGGGGGAGTTGAAAGGGTGCTTGAAACTCGGAGCTCTAGAGAAGACGTCGAAAAAGTGCGGCGCGCTAACGAGGAGGGGAGGCACTGCTGTGCTCCTCTTAGGTCCCGAGGATTTGTACTTGGACCGAAAATAGCGACGAAATTTTACCAACTCCGAAATCATAACTTCCAAAACCAAGACAGTTTTTCAATCTCAGTATATATGAAAAGAAGTCCTTACTGACTGATTAATCAATCAACCCTATACCTAAAGTCAACAGTTACCTAAAGCCATAATAAATTTAGCATAGAAAATTCCGTTCTGAAGTCCACAAGAAATAAGTACATGTTTTGTGAAATTCTCATTTAAGGGAGGTTAATTATTTTTAGTTCAGTTAATTTGCGTTCATTAAGATTTTATTTGCTTAAATCTAAATTGCTCTATGTATGTACCTGACTTATGCTTTAGTTAGTAGTCGGGGGTTAAAAATAGCCCAGCAATCATTTACAATTAATAAATATGGCCATTTGCTGGAAACCCAATATAATGTTTTTGCTTATGTAAATTTTAACTTATCAATTGTGAGTGTTGTTTATAATGTGGTCTTATTTTTTTGGCAAAATATGAAAATCCTTAGTTACTTGGTATATATGTTATACGTGGTTAACATCGTAATACGATAAGCAGTTGGTAGAAGCAACTGGCGCTAAGAGGAGCATCATATGTTCCGCTTACAACCAATGAGTGTAGCCATTCTTATTAGAATTGATGACAGAAGAGGGGAAACTGATTTTCACTCGCAAGGTAAGACTTAAAATTCATCTAAGAAAACCCGAGGAACTTTCTAAATTTTGTGAGTCGTTGATTTCTACTACAAATGGCTGTTCAAACTGAAATAGAATAGAAAACCCGCATAAACAATATCTCATACAATAATTAAATTATACTACTTAAGATGGCTGATAACCTGTCAATAGACCAATAAAAATCATGAGATCGTAGTAGCCTATTCCCGGTGATTTAATGGCCATGATTATGGATTGTAATAAAACTAGCTTCTGGCCGCGGTTTCGCGCGCCTGGAATTCAGTATCCGCGCTCTGCCCCCTCGGGTACTGCGCATTTTTCCGGAATAAAAAGTAGCCCATAAACTATCTCTATGCTAAAAATCGTCGCTTTGTTTCTACGTGAAAGACGGACAAACATACAAACTCACAAATACACACTTTCGCATTTGTAATATTAGTATGGAGTATGGTCTAGCCGGAAGACCAGCGCTGGCTCCACCATAGGAGTCCGCATTTTACTTATGCTGAGGCGGGACCATTTCGGCCACGAGCAATTAAGTATTTTCAATTATTTTTTTGTATTTTTTTATTCTCATTTTATTTTATTTTACTTCATTATTTTTTTGCTGTATCTATTTTTTTATATTTGTGTGTCCCGAATTTTTTTTTCTTTTTCATTAATGTGTTTTAGTAGTAGTATATTTAAATAGAAAATACTCAACATCCAGTCATTTCTATGATTCTTGTAATTTGTTACATTGAAGATATTGGGCTTAGATATAGGTAATCAGGCTATCTGTAATATACTCGTACTATTTAGTTTAGTTAAAGTAGCAAATCTATCTGTCTATCAATTTATTTTTTGTCCGGGTGAGCGATTAGTTCCAGTGGAGTGCTGAAAGTTTCTCGATGAGGGCTACAGCATTAGATGTCGCTAGTATCGCTGCTTAAGTGACTAAATAAGAAACAAACAGGTTGAGATATGTGGTGCATAGGAGAAATTAGTGTCTGTATCACTGTCCAGCGGTGGTGTAGCGGTATTTAGCACGCGGCACGGAATGCCGAGGACCTAGGTTCGATTCCCAGCGCTGGTCTTAATTTTATGGTTTTTCTGTGCATCTATATTTCAATTTGTATTTTCGAGATAAGGTAAAAGGACTTTTTTGAAGGGACAATTTAACGCCTTTTCTTTAATCACATCTAAAACAAGCAGAATAAAGAATCTACCAGCAATAAACAACCATTCTTACATAAACACTCAAGGTCCCCAACTACCCTGAAAGGTAGAAGTGGTTTCTTTGTGCCCAAAGCCCATTAGTGATTGACCTTTATGTGAGTATGCACGCTCTACAGTTGATAAAGACTAGGATACCACTGATATATATTTAACCCCTATAACTTAAGCATACACATTTTTATAATGCTTACTAGCTTTTGCCCGCGGCTCCGCCCGCGTGGTATTCGGTTATCGTGCGCTGAAATTTCCGGGTTAAAAAGTAGCCTATGTCACTCTCGGGCCCATAAACTACCTCTATGCCAAAAATCACGTCGATCCGTCGCTCCGTTACGGCGTGAAAAACGGACAAACATACAAACACACTAATAGATAGTATGGATTCACAATGAGACGGCCTCAGAAGGTTTGTGAGAGGATACCCGTGCCCAGCAGTGGGACGTATATAGGCTGGGATGATGATGATGATACCTTATGCTTATTTTTAGGGTTCCGTACCTCAAAAGGAAAAAACGGAACCCTTATAGGATCACTTTTTGTCCGTCTGTCTGTCTGTCTGTCAAGATCCTTGTATCAAGCTGAAATTTATATCAAATACTGAGGTCTACTGTCTCTTGGAGCTGTGAAGAAATCAATTTTCTAAGACAACGCAATCAAAAGATGTAGCCGTTTATGCTGCAAATTTCCGCAAATTTTCGGAACTCGCAAGGCCAGGGAATGAAAACCTACAGGGTACTTCCCGTGAACTCAGAATCTTGAAATTTAGTATGAAGGTAGCTATTATAACACAACCAACTAGAAAAGTTTGAAAATCTTGATTGCGCTGGTCTATTTTTTCTGGTTTTTCTGTGCATTCATGTTTCGGCTTGTGTTTTCGTGTGAAATTTATATTGATTTTTTATGTTTGTCTGTAAATATCGTCGACCAATAGGTATAATCTGGCCCCACACTGCGTAAATTTGGCTTAAAAGTAGGGCTCTGCATACACTGGATGTATTAAATCACTCGGAAAAAGCGAGAAATATCTTCAACACACGATTCCCGTTTACTACCTATAAATGTGTACGGAACCCTCGGTGAGCGAGTCCGACTCGCACTTGCCCGGTTTTTTTTATTAATTCCATTTGAATGTAAAGTGAATTAAGAATAATAGTCACCCCACTTTTTAAATTGAACTCTCATCTGATTGCAATGTTATTAAAAAATTAAATATACGGATGCTAAGGTAAAGGCGCCTATTACCGGGGGTGTCAAAATCGGCGGCCATCACCGCGGCAATTTAAAATACGCATTTTATAATCAAACCGATAGATTTCTTAGAAAAATAATATTTCACGATAACAGCTTATTTACTCAACTCACGGATCTATGAGCGCTAGTATATGTGAATGAATCAAAGATCTCGTATTTCGTGATTTTCCGAAACTGCACCGAAGGAAGAGGATTTGCCATACTAACGCGTGACACCACATCCAAGCAGACTCTGATCTTATTTAGTGTTTTACATAATAGTTATGGCAATTGAACTAATGTTATGGTTTTTAAATAGATTTTTATAGTTTTTTGTACGAGTTTTGAATATTTTTTGTATATTTTTTGACCTGGAAATACGATTAAAATGGAAAATAAAATACAGCGGCGATAGGCGCTATTTTTAACTGTTGATTGTAATGCCGTGGTACACCACGGTATTAGATAAAGTGGTGATTTTGGTTCTTCATGCTTTATTTTTGGTACAAATGACCGTTTATATAATTTGTTACGGTTATTCCAATCTTGATCTATTCACGCTTTTAAAGAACTATTTCCGTGGTATGAAAAGTATTAACAAACTCTTAATTTTTAACAAAAACTTCAATACTGAACTTGTAGTTTCTATAGAAACCGTTATTTTGCCAAGTTGTTTAAATATTGCGATACAATTTTATGTTTACTTACCAGTTACGTAATTTTGGTTATGTGCCAAGGTTGTAATAAGTATTTTTGATTTGCAATGCAAACACAACTCTATCCCATTGTTTTATGGGTCGGAATTAGATTTTACAATACTCCAAATTAAGCCAATTAACGATGGTATGATCGCGTAACCCTCAGTAATAGAATGTATGAGAATCTATTACCGACCCTTTCCTTTGTATTTGGGTCGGTGATAGGTTCTTAAAGAAGTATCTATTACCGAGTGACATTTTATTTTTCCGTTAAAATAATTCAAATTTAGGGTACCGTAAGCGCAGATTTTTTTAATAATGTTGTGACTTTTACGCAGCATACATATATCACACTATTTATTGTGGCATAAGCTTAAAAAAATACAGTGAGGTGGAAACACTATTCGAATCATATTTTAGTTTTTTATTTAGTTTTCTCCGAAAATAACTTGGTGTGCAATATAATCTACAGAACCAAAGCTATTACCTTTTTTAATTCCTCGGTATTAAGCTCCAAATCATGAGTCGGGATCCTTTTACCGATGGTAGAAAATTACTGTTCTTTTATACCCTCGGTAATAAAAGCTCAATTCGCGGTAATAGCATCACAGCCTGTCCATTACCACGGTAATAGAAGATTTGGGTATTTTGATTTCAATAATTATTTTATCAAAAACTAATAACTAAAACGATCCCAAAAAGTTACGACACTGAAAGTTCAATAAACGCTCTTAAATAAAAAAAATATTCTCGTTTGTTAAGGAGGTGTGATACCCTTAATTTTTGGGACTCATCTGAAAACTTCCTTAACTACCACGGTAATAGGCGCCGTTACCTTATTTTCAACTTTTTCTTATAATTAACATCAAAATTTTAACAACTGAAAAACTGCGATAGAATAGAAACAATGAATTCTTAATGCCTGAGCCATCATCCTGTAGGTATACATAAACAAAAAAAAAGAATGTTAAAATACACCTCTGATTGAGTTCATTATATTGTTACAGGTAAGATCCAGCAGAGAAAACACAGAGATTACTCGTGCTATTATTTATTCCGCCTCTATGAATCTGCTATTCTACAAAGATATCCTGCATCAACATGAAACCATTTATCACTCTCTAAGGTATGAGTGTCTCTTTCTCCCAAAGGTTTCGATCGATAGCTACGTATAAAAGTTTACCCCACACATTCTGGTTCAAAACTTTTTAAATTAAAATGTTGTATGTTCATTTACCCTTGTCGAACAAATTAATTCTCTGTCACCTGCTGTAACACTTGTACCAAGTTACAACTGCTGTTTAAAGACGACATGACAGAAGAGAAACTCTTCAGATCCCGGTCTGTGTAACTGTTAGGATAAGTTGGGAATTGTAAAGTACACAATAATATAAACAGCCACGTGGGAAAATATTTGACGAGTGATACAACTCTTTTACGTGTGTCCATTTCTTTCGACGGCACGATAACTAGAGCTGTATAGCAATCAATGAAACACCTCTTTTATAATGAAATTCTACTACAAAATAAACACGTGACTTCCCAGCATCAATTAAATGCATTAAGCTAAACCCTACGCCCATACAAAACCACACTTTCCAGCTAAAATGTTCGATTTATTGTGTACACAGTAAATTTTGCTAAACAAAGCAGCACAACGCATGTTCGTTTTGTTTGCTTTTTTTACTACCGTAATGATTAGTTACCAAAAATATATTCCTATAAAAAAGGACTACTACTTGCTGACCGACTAATAGACAACGCACAGCCTAAACCTTCGATTTTTTTTCCAAATTCCCGCTAGAAAACTTATTTTCAATTGTTTCAAGGGGATGCATCTAGTTTCACGATATTTCCTATGTTGTCGTGAAGGTCGCGGATGAGCAAAGTATTTTTTCACTTCAGTGAAAAATCACGCAGTAGACGGGAAACATCTCGCTGTACACAATATTGATATCCATCTGCATTCTGTCATTTCTTCTCCACCCGTTAGAATTGCCTTTCACGATCAATCTATATTGCCGTATCGTACAAGACAACGGGTACGCGTCGATATTGCGCGTAGGAGTACACTGGAGAGCCAAGACCGGTTTACATTGATACCGCCGATCCCGGGTTCGGTCGGATTACAGTATCTGATCCGCCACTCAACTCGAAAGTCTCGGAACTCCAATTTTTTTCTTAAAGTTAACGCGTTCGTGTAACGCGGTATGATGAGTAATGGATTTGGGCAAGATACAAAGTATTGCTCAAGTTTTGATTTAGATAAAGATACCGTTGAATTTGATTATTGAATTATTGTGCAATAATTATCCAAAAAGCCTTGGTAGCTTATAGTATGGTTCGAGAGTATTAGTTATGTTATGAAGGAAAATATCTCAAGGGGCTGCGTACACCTACGTACACCTACAAAAAATGCAACGGTGCAGATTGGTGCCCGAGTAAATAGTATAGCCTACGCCCTATCAATCTGTGAGGAGGCCTATGCGGGACCATAGATGAACGAAACAAAAAAATACCATCGTCATAATAACACAATACATTATGTATACTCGTAATGCAAGTGGCGAGTTTTTTTTATTTAATAACAGACAAACAAGCAGACGGTTCACCTGATGTTAAGAGATTACCGTCGCCCATAGACATCCGCAGCACCATCAGGACTGCAGATGCGTTGGGAGTTGTCGTTTATTGTGGCGTTCTAGGGGGGAGGTGGGGGCTTTGTTCAGCTCTGGACGTCTCCTGGCTGTAATGATGAATATAACACAATAAGTACAATTAATTTTCTTTCAATTCAATGTATTCAGATAGAAACGCTAACATATTCTCATTTTACCGATTAAGCACAAATGGCTTTTATTTTTAGCCGACGAAAAAAAATGGAGGAGGTTTAAAGTTGACGCGTTTTTTTTATACGCACTACGCATAACTTTTTACAGAGTAGTCCGATTTTGATTTGGAGTGCGCCTATAGTCGTCTACCTGATAGGGTTCTACCACTCCTCCCAGCTCGTGCCGAGGCACCGCACCGACTTCAGTTTTAAGTACCTAGATTAAAGTTAAATAAAAGGTTTATTATTTTCATCTTTTATTTTTTTTGGCTTTTTAATTTTTTGTTAAAAGGTTTTTATCTTTTCACTGGTATATAATACGTACTGTAGCCTCTGTTTCTTGTATATATAAGTACATAATGTCTAAGCACTTTAGTATGAAACAAAAAAAAACATTTTACTTGTTCAGTTTCTAAATCGGGTATGTATGGTAAGACACTACTTATTACAATCAATTCTCATTAGCTGAAAAAGGACAGTAAATTAATGAAGAAATTAATTGTATCGCGGCTCCATCCATCTGTTACTTAGGTCTCAGGAGCATTCAAAGAACTAACTTCTAAAACTCCATGTTTCGTTCGCTCGGTACAAGTTATAAGAGGTAGCGGGCTCGTAATAATTAAAGAGTCTACTCGACAACTTAGTAAACTACGATTGTTTCCACTTTGATTCTCGGGATGTCTCGGTTTTAATCGTAAACAACAACTTAGTATTTATAGATGATCTGTAGACATCGAAACATTTCGGAGTATTTAACACAGGTCTCGAGAAGAATATAAGTAAAAATAGACATGAATTTACGGCACATTGATTTCTTACTTAATGTACATAATGCTGTGATTTTTTGTTGATATATAAATAAATGATAGCGACGCAGCCAGCGCAGTGTACAAGTGTTATATCAGATCAGATAGTTATATCAGAATGCAAAATTAGTTGCATTATTGATAATAGTGTTATTAAATCTGCTCGTGATTCTTACTTTTTAATCATGCACATATAAAAGTCACATGTTATGGATATAAATAAAAACAATTGCATTTGTCAGCGCATCACTTCAGAACGGCTGCAATTAATTGTAAATTTTTGTGTGTTTGTAATTGTTAGGACAATGTTTATATAAAAATATGTTATGTTTATTTGAAAAATTATACGGATAAAAATATCCATGAAAAATTTTTAGTTACAAAAAATCTGAAAGAGTGAAACAAAAATTTCCTGCAGTCTAGATTCGACCTTCTTTCCTCACTAGTACCTACACCCTTCGCTGACCACAACTTATCATTGTCACTTTTGAATCTTTTTACATTGAATTTTTTTTTATTGATAATTTAATTATTTCATATTTTATTTAATGCATATTTTTTGCAAAAGAGATACGTTTTTACAAGATTTAATATAACTTCACCTTATATAGTTATGTTTGCTCCAAATCTTGTAAGGTAATTTTGATAAACTTCCAACATTGACTTGAAATCTTGAAAAGATTGAATGCAAGTACCTACTGTCAATAAAAAAAGCTTCTATTGAAAAATGTTTTTAACAAACATTTATTTATTAAATTTTCCCATTAAAAGTAGACGCTTGTGGCCGGTACTACACGTGTCACAGTATGGCATTTGAACCCGGATCGATTCCGTCCGGCCCGGCTTTTATTCGGATCCTTTGTACTTTTTCATCTCCAGAGGATTAACTGAACTTCTGCGGTCCGCGTCAGTTCGATACGACTTATCTTCTATTTATTAGTTTTCTTTGTTTATTCCCTTTACATTTGTTTCCTTACGATTTAGGTTAATGGTAGAATGTTTGATCAGTATTACCTAATGCTTTGGCTGGAATAAAACAACACAAAAACTAGGAGAAGAAAGGTAATTTGTGGGTAATACGTGAACTGGAAACATGAAACGCTTCAAGTATCTAAACCTGCGATGTTTTTACAAAACAATACGTAGACTATACTATAATCCATTTAGTTAATTTTATTTATTTGCTTTCTAGTCAGTGTTTGGCTCTATGGACTAATGTGACTAAATTTTGTTATTTTTAACCGATTAAATATGTATAACGGGGGAGGTTCTTAAGTCGACGCGTATATACAAGGTGGGCCCTGTAACAAAAGCAAAAAATTAAACCACTGCTTCCACTTTCATCTTGAGCTTATTTAGTTCTACAACTTTTGAAAATAACTTGTATTATGATTTTTATTATAGTTTCACGTTTAATTACATTATGAGAATATTATTATATATTCATTATATTCTTATAAATACATATTATCAAAGTTACAATGTCACGACACCTTCGGTCTTGCCAGACTCCCCAAATTAGCTGCATGTAATAACTTGTGTGGTTTAACGTACTTTCTTATGAGGCATTTATGTAGTTCACAGAGTTTGTTTTATTTAGTGAAATAGAAATAAATCAAAACGCAGAAATAATGCTAAATATTACAAACAAAATTAAAAACTATATTAATTTATGTTCACAGATTATGTGTAGGTTTTATCACAACGTATTGCTTCACAAAGAAGCTACGGAAATTTTCAAATCAATTCGATAAACTAACAGTTGCTCTCTTTACATACCCACGACTCCTAGCTCATAGTTTCCTCAGGATAGCTACCAGTAAAGGAATTCTACGCAGACGGAGTCGCCGACAACAGCTAGTTTGTACATATATTACAAAATTTGTATCATCGTAATGGTTACACGGGAGACAAGCTGTCGGTAGGCCTCCAACAAGATGGAGCGACGACCTGGTTAAGATCGCAGGATCGCGGTGGATGCGAAAAGCACAAGACCAGTCTGAGTGGAGAGCCTTGGGGGAGGCCTATGTCCAGCAGTGGACGTCTTTCGGCTGACATGATGATGATGATGAATGGTTACACTGCACTTCTCAACAATCGATGCGACTTCGACGCCTACTTGGGTGGTCAGCTAGCGTACCAGCAGTTTGCTGCATTCTGTTATGCAGATCCAAATTTAAGCCGAGATCGTCGGACATCAATAGCTCTTCAACGTGGCCCTGCATTTCACAACTGTACGCTAGGCTCCGGACACTTTAGTACAATTTCAGTACCTATTTGTAAAAATCCAGATTCACTAAAATGTTTTAAATTGTATTGTATTTCTATCGGACCGCTGAATCGATGGAGCCTTGGATAACCTAGGTATTTAAAAATATGTGTCCACTTTTTATTTACAAAAATAGAAATCATACTAAAACCGTTTGGAACTAAATTTTGGTAGGTAAAGTCTTCTGAGCTTATTGAGTAATATCAGCAGTAAAATGGCTCTTACAGGCCCTCACAGTAGCTCGATGGCTCATAGTAATTTTTTTTTCAGTTAAAACTAACTATTGTCAATATTGTCGTGATCAAAATCGTTTACTAAATAGGTCCGAAAATATTGACTCCATAGCAATGTTTTTCGTCCTTTTCTGTAAGTACATTTCATTTCATCGTTATTTCTAGTATCAAAATTGGTTCTTAGACAAATTACGGATGTAATTTTGCCTACAACATTTTTAGAACTTGGTTTCCATACAATTAATAAGTGGCGACAAACAATAAATAAATAAAACTAATCAAATCAAGCTATAAAGACATGTATAATGAACTAAGTACCAAACACTGTTTACTGAAGATTTTTTCCGCTATATGCATAAATGCTGATTTTACCAATTTCTTTTATGCTACTAACACAAGCTCAAACTAGTCAATTCGCCACTAAGCGTACTGTAAACGCCAAACCCATCCAAGCCTCAAGATAAACCTCTCGAATTGCAAGCCTATTTCAGTACCTACCCGATTGTTGTAACGCAACCTGAATCGGGCTATTGTTCTGTGCAACATTGACACTTGACAGATGATGCAGACATACAACAGCTTTAGACATAAATCGCTGAGTGTACCTATACTAATATTTCCTTTAGTTTCTTATTAGGTACTATTTACATGTAAGTAGGTACTTGTACATTTTCAGAAAGCATCAAATATTGAATATTTAATTTAAAGAAAATAAATAACACATACATAGGGTAAAAAATACAAACAAAAATATATGCTGCTGCTATGCTATGTAGCATATAAATATATATTAATATGCTACAGTAAATAAATGCTGCTAAAAAAACATATTGAAGGTTTATTTTTGCATTTTTATGACTTGCCTGCCACCCTATAATTTTGCAACCAGTTGAACGCCCATGTGCAACAGAAAATGTAGAGATTAATAAAATTATCAATTACATTTTGTAAGTTTAGCAAAGTAAGAAGATTATAGACCTCCAGCCGTCGACGAGAAACATTAAATTTTATTCAATGAAAATAATAAATGTCGAAAGATAATATAACGGATATTTTTTAAAACAATACCTACTACTTATTAATAATTATTTCTCATTTGTGTGGAAGCCGGCGTTAAGGTGCCGCTGAACCGATTAGTTCGTCTGTCTCTCGCAACTTGGGAATTCATTTTAATTACCCCCCTAATTGATAGGTGCTACTTACCCTTAATTATTAACCTGCAACTACCTAGGTGGGGCAATTTCGGATAATAGTTGGCGCGAAATTAAAGGTGAAGGTGTGGATCGTTACTCGTTTATATCTTCTAAATTGGCACGAGCGTTTCGTGGAATTTCTGTTACCTTGCTCTGAAGTTTTTTCAATGAACAATTCTCATATAGAAATATATAGTTAAATTTTTTATGTGATACAAAATTTTGAAAACTAAATATTTTTGCGTATTTAATTATGGACAATAATAATGCGTCAACTCAATTATTTCAATTAGTTGGATTAAAAAGACTCATGTTTTGATGAAACCAAATCAAAAACTCAAAATATGGACACCCAAAAAGAAGTAAGTAGGTAAGGCTGACTAAAGAAATGGAATTTTTATGTAGTTACTAGTACAGTACTAGTAAAATTATCTGAGACAAATTATTGGCAGACATTAAATTCACAAATCATTCGTGTCGGCTAGCTATAAGTTTACTTTACTTACACATTAAGTTATGTACCTAATGTATGTAACCTACAAGTTAATGTATATTGCCGAATAAACTTTTTCTTTCTTTCTTTAAGTATACTTATTTTACTTTGTTTCATATTCACCCGCAATTAATGTAATTGCTCAACAAACGACACTTGGCAAAATTACCAAAGTACAATCAGCATCATAATTATTAAGTACCTACTACCTACCTACTTACATTTAATGAATGTATTAGTGATAGATGTGGAATATGATATTTTATACACAATAACCTATGAAAGTTTGTAACTTTCGTGTATTTGCAAGCATGTTTATCCGTAGCCTAGTTAATACCTTTAATACAAGTGTTGCTTATTCTGGGTCTAGGTCAATTAGTGTCTATCCCATGATAAAATTTATTTATATTATATGAGATGATAAATGATATGCTGATAGTACCTGAAATAATACAATTGCAAGCAATATTAATTAGAAACGTTTAAAGTTAGTATAAGGACTGTATTAAAGGAAACGGCCCCTGTAAGTAAGGGATGACTGTAAATTTGGAAATTTCAGGATAATACTGAAACGATCCGCGGGATGGACGCTGTGACAACGACTGAATAGATTTTGAAGGAGGCCACCGCTCATACCGCATCGAGCACTAAATAAACAAAAACCTTTTTGTTGGTACGGAACCCTAGACCATCAGATTATCTTCTATGGGTACGCGTTCTAGTCTATAGGCGTATACATAATTAACAAACCAACAAACTATTTTGCAGACTAAGCAGTTTGGCGAAGTATATTGTATTTTTTTGTGTAAGATAAATGAGTAAATAAATAAAAACAATAAAAACAAACGCACGACTTCAGTCGCGTGTACTATTAGGCTTGGCAATTGAGTTAACATTCCAAAATGTTGGTAAATTCTCATGAGAATTTCTTTTTTTACTTGAAATTGCCTTTATTTACTTGGCATGAAAAACATATTTGTGCTAAATTTTATGTATCAATCTACTATTGAATCTGCCAGTTCAATAGAAATTCCGAGATTTTACTCAATTATCATAATTAAGTATATATATTATATTTTTAACGTATTGTGTATTCCGCATTACCATTAAAATATTTCACTACTGTAGTTATTCAATATTAAATACTTGGCACAGTTATTCATTCTAGAATGTCAAAGTGGAAATAATCATGTAACACGCGGGATTCTAATCTTCACGATAATTTGTGTTTACTTAAAAATATAAAAAAATTCGCGAACTCCTAACGCCCAAGTAATTTTTTTTGTTTTGTAAACAAAAAAGTTTATGTCACTTGGGAGAGAGTTCAATGTCAAACTACCGCTAAGTCCTTTATATTATTATAAAGGACTTTGGGCGTTAGCAGTCTAACCGACGGATTTATTTGTTTTTTTTTAAGACTGGCCTATAATAATATTGCCTCTTACACTTATCAATCAAAACAAATATTTTACGACACAGGTGAGTGAACCACTTTTTTTCCGTTACTCGTGCTTCACCTTGATCTTACTCTTAAACTTCATGACCAACAAACTACTTCCATCCCATAAACCTGAATTATGCACATATAAACTTTATCTCTAACATACAACCTCGTACAATTTTCCCAACAATTAAGCACTGTATTCAAATTCATTTTCTGGAGCTATGTTATGGCGTGGAAGGCCATTGATAATTGATTTACGATAATATCCATAATAAATATGATATCTTGTTGCTGTAAAGACTAGTTTGTCTTAGCAACGGCTACCAACTAGTCACGGCAAATTGTATTCTTGTTAACTAAAGTTGTGTTCACAATTAACGTGGCCGTTAAAGTCAGTTTTAATTGTGATTAAACGTAACTAGTGTTGTTGTTTAGTTTCATATTTCGTTTTCTTATCTTAGGCACTCCTTTAACTTGTTAGTCAACAAAAAACCGTATTTTGCAATAGTACCAAACTGCCACCAATTAATCTTTATCTTTATTCGAGGAGTCCTTACGGATAAACTACTGCCCACAGGGACTTTCCTCGCACTTGTCCATTACTTTTACCGTTTTATCATATTTCATTTCTGATCACATTTACAGATGATGTTATCCATAGTTTTAACCACTTATACTACGATGTTCATTGTGCTGTATTTCCATGTTTACTTATATGTGTTTAGTACTAAAGTAACCTGTAAACTTCCCGATTATATGCCGAAGTTATCTTCTACTGAGTTCCGAGAGTTTTTGCTCCAGCTTGCGTACACGTTTTTATCTAAATAATGTTTTTTTTTACGAACTGTTAAAACGCAATTCCCCCGTTAATTTTATATACTAATACTGAAACGTGACGTCACTAGTTAACCAACTTAACCCTTAATAAGGTAAGGGCGATTCAACCTTATTGTTTCAGTAATAAGATACAATATACATTTTAACTGAAAATACTATTAGCTTTAAAAATATCCTTTGCCAGGTATGTATTCGATAGCTGCTTTTGATTGATAAATGGGGCCTTATAAACGGTTAATTAACAATTTATTTATTTCAAAGCTGTTAATAATAACCTAACCAACAAAAAGTTGGAAAACCCCCGACTTTGTCGCTTTAAAGTTCAATATCTCAAAAATGGCTGAACCGATTTTGATGAAACATGTCTAAGAACCATTGCTAGAAAACCAGCTTTCAAATAAAAAAAACCGCATTCAAATCGGTCCACCCGCTTAAGAGCTATGGTGCCACAGACAGACACACAGACAGACACACATAGCGGTCAAACTTATAACACCCCTTTTTTTGCGTCGGGGGTTAAAAATAAAGCTTTACTGATATACGTTATTATTAGGTTAATTAGGTGTCTTGGAATTATTCATTAACTAACTGTTGCCCGCCATTTTTTCTGCGGAGAGAAGTTTATCGCATACCTTCGCGAACAATTCATTGTTTTGGGATAAAAGGTATGTTATTATTTATTTGAAAAAGAAAGAAAGAAAATACATTTATTCACATTATACGTTTATTTTGGTTTTCAGTTACGATGCTGTGTGCAAAATTTCAAGGCAGTGGTTCAGTAGTGAAGGTATAAAAGCGTAGTAAAGATAGTCAGGATAGTATAGTAAGTGAGTAACAATATACTGATACAAAACCATTCTAAATTACTTAAATCACAAAACCATTAAGATCGGCGTGAGTCTAGTCACTAGACATTACCCATCTATCACCACCAATACACTAGACTCTAGTGTATTGGTGGTGATAGATGGGTAATGTGTGTGTGTGTTCTTACAGTGTGGAAGCGGAGGAACTGCATGAACACACATATTTTGCATAAGCTTAGCTATCTCAAGGTCGCGGATGAGTAAAGAAATTCTTTTAGTTAATTTAAAATGCTTGTCTACAAATCTCCAACAGAATATTTGTTTTTCAATTTCATTTACATAAATGATACTTAACTGCCGTGCCGTCATTACTAATATTTATCACCTTTCGTAGCAATAATATATTGCTTTAGGAGCTGTAAAAATATAATGACACAGGTTAGCAGAAGGGTAACTATTAGAGCGCTGGGGTGAACAGACAAATTGAAAACTATTTTGCAAAATGTCTACAATTTGTGGATGAAATTGCTGACGCAATTATGGGTGTTCTCCCCCTCTGACTATCCTGCTTTTATGTTTAGTTATCTTCGCACGATAATTTGGGAATTTAAAGACACACAAAGACAAAATCTGTTCTGACACTAAAAAAAAATCTATAGTTTCAGTAGCCTAAGTTTAAGTAAATTTGACATTTGACTGGTAGGTTAGCATATTTTTTTACGTTCTTAATATATTTTCCCGTCATTGGACACTGCAAAACTGTGTTAACATTAAATCGAGAATTATTATTTTATTCAAATTTAAAAATCGTTAAGTTTATTTAATTTTTGACAGTTACCTATACTTGTTTGGATAGGTATTTAACTAAATGTTACATAAACACCGTGAATTGGTGTCTTAAATAATGAAATTCCCCCATTAAACTATCTAAACATTTACATTTCTGTGTGGTTAAAATCCTTCAATGTAACAAATGTGGCAGCTGAAGTTTGTTTACGTTCAGTTACCTATCCAAAACAAGTATACGTACGTCCAAAAAAATAAATAATTTTACAGTATGTAACAACGCGAGCACATAAAAAATACGGCCTTAAATACATTTAAAAAATCGCCACATTCCATGACCATTAGGTACCATCTGCGGATCCGAAGTTATTTATAATATATTTTTAAACACAATCTTTGCAATCCAAACTAATATATAAATGAGAAATTAACTCTGTCTATCTGTTATCTTTTTTCACGCTTAAACCGTAGAACCGATATAAATGAAATTTAGTATGAAAACAGTTTGAGTCCCTGGGAAGTGGGAAGACTATAGTTAGTAGGATAGTTTTTATCAGCAAAATTACCTAGTCCCCGCGGGATAGCGATAAACGGATTTTTCGCAGACGGAGTCCCGAGCAGAAGCTAGTAGCCTATATTTTACACTTTACGAGCGGCTTTTTACTACAAACTGAACCGTGAAGCCCTTATCATTAATCATTAGTTCTGTGGTTCTAGCCAAAACCTTTCCTGTGCTCTGTACGGTATGACAACGCCCGCCTTAAATAGATTTTAAAAAGTTGCCGCACTCGCAGGCCGTGCCATCTGCGGATCCGAAGTTATTTAATAAAAATATATTTCCCGGGACTCTGGCGTTCCGGGGGATTTTAGTTCGTTCCCGGGGAGGATTTAAGAGACGCCTCTTTGCTTAGCGCGGGCGCATTTACGTTTTTTTCATAAGTTCGCTTTAGTGACCTGGGGTTTTAATTTGGAGCGAATTGAGAACGACTTTACAGCGGTCAAAGTAAGTTAGTTTCGCGAAACTGAAAATGGGAGTTGCGCTTGCCGTTTTTGTTTAAAGTTCTAAGAATAGATAGCGCTCGGAGTGACTTTAATTTATGACTTAAAGTAGGTAGGTACCTACAATTAAAGTGAACTAATAACTGATCTGGCTATTTTGCAAAAAAGACTAATTGTGGATAGCATAAAAAAATTATCGACACATTCTAGTTATTCTAAAGTTACCTTTTGACAGAAGAAAAAGCTTTCTGCATGTTAAACATTATGACATGTATTGTGACGCACAGACGTAGCTGTGGTGCAACACATGGTTGGTAGGCGGAAAAACAGAGTAAAAATATTCTAAATCAGTGATACGAACCTCCGCAAAGTAACACCTGACTGAAGAAATAAATTAGGTACTTATAAAAAAAAATACATGGATTGTAAATAGTTGCCCGGTGTTACAAAAATTAATAGAAATGCAGTTTTCTACAAATTGAACTGGTATGTGTTAAGCACATGTAACCTTAACAGACACACATCCGACGCGCTAAAAAAAACGCCACTGCTACTGCTTTTGGACAATCTCAAGCGTATTGCGAATGATTAAGAGCACTCAACGGCGTAGTGTCGTTGAGATGGTCCATACACAATCACGTGGAAAATTAAAAACCTTGGCGTTCATGTGGCACAACAACCTTCTCAGAAGTAATGTGAAATGCTTAATTATTAAAAATGATCCCCACACACACACTCATTTTTCTATTGATTATGAGAAATTGGCATTTTTCTTTATCATCTTCGTTTTTTTTAAGCGCACCGTCGTCGCAATTTATTTGATAGCGTTTGTTTTACAACTCGCGTAGGTATCGCGTTTGTATATACAACGCAAACTTCGACGGCGCGTTTAAAAGATGCAGTGTACAAAAGCCCTAATATTCGTGCAGTATAACTATACGAGTAGATACATTATCTTTGTATTACGATCTAATTGTTCTTTCACGATGAGGCTTGATTGTATCATATATGTATTACCCTTTTGCTCATAAACTGAGATATAGAAGGATATAATTGGCACAGTTGGCCTTCAAGAACCTAAGTTTACTATTTTGCTCCATCAATCGCCATAGACTTCACGATTCTCGACTCGTTTCAAATATTTTTATTACACCGAACTATCAAAACTATCACATGTTAAAATAAAATATGTTCATGTTTAAAACTAACTTATATGTAGATTATAAGTATCCTAAATACTTAAATTGCTTTCCACAATAAAATATGACGTCCGTGCGTATGTTTATTGGGCTGTATCACTTTCAAACGACTTATAAATACAAGTTTATTTAAACTCTCTCTCTTTGTTATAGAGTTGATATTACGTGACGGGGAATACTATCAAGTTTGACGAGACCCA
This sequence comes from Choristoneura rosaceana, assembly GCA_037349165.1. Taxonomy (NCBI): domain Eukaryota; kingdom Metazoa; phylum Arthropoda; class Insecta; order Lepidoptera; family Tortricidae; genus Choristoneura; species Choristoneura rosaceana. The sequence goes on from JAZBNJ010000019.1 coordinate 12,742,261, forward strand.
AGCTGCCATTTGGCTCATTAGCTACATTTATTTTAGATCGTAACGAATGATATGGAATAACCCATCACGCGATAAGCGCTTTACAATATACGGCTGGGAAGTCGTTGCTTCAACGTTAGAAAGGACAAAAAAAAACATTCATTTATGACAACAATTACACATACACAGGATAAAATTAAGCACAAACAGACATACGTGGATGCTATCGATTGGCTATATAACCTACGATATCGTGGCCATAGCACAAGATTAGAAAAAATACACTGATATCCATCCAGACATGACGAAACAAAACAAATTCAACACATAAAATGATCCGAATAAGAACTATGAAAAGGACTAAAGGTCAGTCTTTGACCTTTGTGAAATTAAGTAAAGATTGTTGATAAACTAAAAATGTTTTTACCCAATTTTTCACCATATTTCATCACTGTGTTTTTCTTTACATTATAATTTGTCTAACCTTAATCAAACAAGTAGGTACGTCTTTTTACTCGAATAAAAAAGACTGCAAAGCAAAATTTCGACAGTAGACACTGCGAACAAACCAATAAAAAAAATCCTTGGTCGTTAACTGTAAACATTCTCTTAAACAGACTTACAACTTTCACTATAATTTAAACCTAATTAAAATGGTCCATATCAATTAACAGTTAAATTATACAATAAAATAGTTTTATTTCAATTCGTAAATCGACCCGTATGTGTTTTATAATCAACAACGCATAACTGAAGAACATGTGTTTCATGGTTTAAACATCATTAATCTTCATATTTGTTAATTAGTTTGAGTTAAAATGTTAATTTCAATATTATTATACTTGAGAAAAAACGTTGACAGCTTTATTTTGTTTGACTCCACCTGTTGTTTTTTTGTTAACTTCATTCTAATGGATGTCTTCGAAACAATCGTCTATATTTTTAAACTGTTTATTAGCGTTCACCTAATAAAATGATACTATTTTTACCAGACTTTAGGAACGCAAAGTGTTTTAAAACACTCTCCAATTTGTGTTTATAGTCTTTGAAGAATGTCAAAAGTCGTTTAACAAAAAATTTTACTTCTTCAATGCAACTGGTAAATATTTATCCCCGAAACACCAATTAGCAGTATCAGTGAAGGAAGAAATGATACCATTTATACCGGAGTTATCTTGGTGCTTAGACATAAAATATCTCAAAACGCACTTAGGCAGTTGGCAATATAGTTTAACCCTCCTTCTTCGCAGTCGGGTAAAAAGGAACATACGAAAACGTCACATAAGATGGCACTGCCCTGTTAGCTGCACTAAATGTAAATATGGACTTCAAACGTGTTCCATCCTAGGTCACTAAAAAAAAAAAGTATTGATACTTTTTTTATTCCTAAACTTCAGCTGGCTAAAACATGCCGCAGAGTAAATAGCTAACGGTCAAGGTCGCAAATGTAGGTATGCCAAGATTTCCTAAGGTTGAATTTTGACCCTCGCCTCGCCGTCTCGTACCCGGCATATTTAAACGAAAGAGGTGAGAAAAGGTTCCCTTGTTATTTTAACTAATGTTAAAACGAATTTACATTTTTCAGGTGTTTTAATAGGCCGCTTAATCTTTATTGTACATGAACCTCAGATTTCGATCTGTCTGTGAGACGAACAGAATTAAACCAAAAACAGTTTCAAACCTCAAATTGTTTTAGGTTTCTCTAAAATATTCTAGAAAGTTTATTAGCTAGTACTCAAAACACTACTTAACTTTATTTCAATGTTTTCTATTTTGTATTTTGAGCATACAATCGTGTTATTAATTTTTGATTCATTAGTTTGACATCGGTATTATTCGTAATGCTAAATTTTGATCCGAGGGTAAATCGAACCAAACAGACTGCGCGCGACTGCCAAGTCGGTATAATCAATCAAGTACGGCCAAAGGTACCATCCCCCTGACTTTATCAATAACATAACAACCAAACAAACATAAAAAGTAAAAAAAAAAAACGATGATTTCGAAGTTCAACCGATTTTAATAAGATCACCGCAAGAATACTCACTTTTACGTAAAAAAAACGCATTGATATTGGTCCATCCGTTTAAGAGCTACGATGCTACAGACAGACAGAACCCTTCTTTTGCGTCGGGGGTAAAAAATATGTATTCACCAAGCTCATTATTGCACTTATTTAAGGTTTTCGTGCATATTTTTAAGCATCCTGGAACATAAATATTGGTACCTTAAGAACTAGTTTCGAGTTTGACTGCTGAAATGGAAAAAGTTGCAACATCATTAGAATCTATTAATAAATAACAATTTCTTAACAAATTTTAACTTCATTTTATTGTCAATGAAAAAGATATTTCACGAAAAATCCTAAACTAATTGCTTACGCGTCTATTCCGGGTGTTTATATCCTCGCTAACGACGTTCAAAAGGGCCGTTCCATCACGCTTCGGGCATTAGGGGCTGCTCACAAACAATAATAGTGTTTAAATTGCACCCACAAATTTATTGTAATTACCTAAATACGCCCATTGCGTGTCCTGTACAGTCGACTTTAATGAGTCGAAAGTTATACGCCGTGGTGTTGGTATTTTACACTAAGATTGAAATTGTTATTTGAGCATCGACATCTATGTATCTATGTGTGCATGTATGTATGTATAGACTGCACGTTTCTTACATCAACACGGCGCACAAAGCCCCACGCTGGCCCAGAGCGGGTTCGCATACATCCTTGAATTTCTTCACAGATATATATACAGGTTTCCTCGCGATGTATTCCTTCACCGAAAAGATAACATAAATATCAAATTATATTATGTACATACTTGAGTTCCAAAAAACTCATGTTTTTTCTATTGACGTGGGGCTTCCAGTTCAGATTACTGTCTATTGTAACTCCAAGAAAATTTGTGTTTGTTAGTAACTTGTTCAATTAGTTTATCCTCGACTGTGATCCTAAAATTCTGTGGTGTTTGCCTGTAATTAGCAAACTGTATTTAAACATTTGGAAAAAAAAAAGATTATAATCTTTTTTTTTTTCCAAATTAACACTCAAGTTCAAGGATGACAACCAATCAGTAAAAGTTTTAAGGGTGGTGTACAATTCATTTGTAATATCAGAGTCATTGTTTTTACTTATAAACACAGTGGCATCGTCTGCAAAAATCACACACAGGTGGTCAATCACTAAAGAAAACTCATTTACGTAAAAAAAACAATAGCGGTCCTAGCACACTGCCCTGTGGTATGCCTAGATGATTCACCTCATAACTCGACTGAATATTTGTTACTCTTTTTATAATCCAATCTTAAGAGTCTATTGTTGTATCAGTTAATCAGTTTCAAGGGAATACCACGAATTCTGACATGCTCAAGCTTCTGTAATAGTATCTTGTAAGAAACGCAATCAAATGCCTTCGATAAATTTATAAATAATCCAATGTTTACCTTTTTTATATATTTAATATATTTTTTATATATTTTAGCACTTATTAGCAACAAATCAGAAAAAACCATACCTCCTACAATACAATCTACAGTTATAGGTGCATTACTTTTTTCCTACTATAAATGTAAATGGTAGGCGAAGCTCTATGTCTGGCTAATTAAATAAAATGTAAAGAGTGGCCCGAGCTCAAAGAGGCACTTGATTATAATAGACGGAGGATTTACCAGTAATTAGTAGACTGCTCGTTAGCCAGGCAAACTTCGCGCAGGACTGAGAACGAACTGTGTAAAACCAGGAAGATGAAAAAACCGCTCAAGTGTGTATCGAGCCACGTCCAGTGAAGGTTTCCGTATTAATAATCGGTAAATTTAATGTTAACTTTATTAGCCGTTATTAGACCGTTAACTTGGAAATACTACCTAACTAAATACGTTAGCTTTACTTTGAAATCCTTATTTTATGTACTGCTCTAATCTTTTCATGTATCCTAAAACGACAACTATTTAGTGGGAAGAGAAGGAGACGTTGAACATTATACAGATTTATAAATAATTCACTATAGGCAAAGCTGAATATTTCGCAAACAAGATTTGAAAAATTATTCTCGCAAAACTCCGATATTATTCGAAGATCTATCTAGTCTCATCAAAACTCATCCCCACTTTATGTGCAGGAGAGGCACCTTTAATTTTTTAAGCAATTTGTTTACCTACTTTGCACATACGCGTAATGAAAATTAGAGCAAAATGAGAGCATAGGAAGCTCTTAAGGCCACGATTAGATTGTCATATGTTGGTAAGGAAACAACATGTTTCTTGAAGTGTTATCTACGACGTGTTTCTTGTATCGAACTACATACTGAATACGATACCTTATTCTAAGTCTTAAACAAGTATTCAAAGGAAACATAGTAAAAAGTTCAAGAAAAATATTTTAACAAATTTTTCTCGACCTTAGGTGAGAGTATCAATTTTACCGAGGTGTTAGATTTTCATTATAAACACGAACTATCTACATAGTACCTATAATAGCGAATATGAACAGAATTTTATTCGCAATATTCCAATAAGATTGGATAAAGATTGATTACCTACAGAATCGCGTCAGTAAAGCGCGTATTTTTACAAGCTCTAATTTAGCTTGCCTTGTTTGTTGTTTTTTGTTTCCTTCAAATCTTTCCAGTTAATTTGGATCTACCCGCTTCCAGTGATCGTATTGGCTTAAAATTTGGTATACAATAACAACGCAAGTACAGTCAAAAAAGTAATCTGCAAAAAAAAACTTATATTAGAAATGATTAAAAGGTTCATTTATAATATAAGTATGTATTATTCCATATTATACGTATGAAATTGCTATTTTTTCACAGAATAAAATTAATATGTAAAGCGCTTGCAACTGTGCCGAAATATCGAGCTTCTGTAAAATGTATGTATGTATGTAAATACTTTATTGTACATAAAACACAAAATAATACAAAAAGAAAACAACAAACCAAAAGAGTACAAAGGCGAACTTATCCCCAAAAGGGATCTTTTCAAGCTAACCTAAACTAGAAAGGAAAACTCAAAGATAGGCGAACAGTAATTTATTTACAGTGAGAAGAAAGAAAAAAAAAATCAAGATACGCGAAACAAAACCCGAATTTAACTCGTAAAATGAATAAAGTTATGTTACTAAGACACTTTTGGAACACCGACCTGTGCTCCAAAACTTCAGAACAGAAGAAAATAGTCGACGTATGGAAGAAGACAGCCAAACTCGCTGGACAAAAATTACTTCCGATTCCATGCGATGGGCACTGGAGTAGGCCTAGCACCTAGAGGCAGGCCAAAAAAAGACACCATGGGACGATTTAAAACGGTTCAACACGAATTGGCAAGATTTTGCGGGTAAGAACATGATGGGTTACATTAAAAAAAAAGACGAAGAAAAAAACAATTTTATAACGCGGCTTAGAATAATGTGAATTGATCAGCCTGTTATAATTTTTAATAAATTTCTTCTTAGAGCACTATGTTAATACTGAAGGCAATGTCTGCCAATGTCTCACTCTAGCTGTAAAGATTTTTGCTGCGTTCTCTATCAATCAATTAGTCAGTCACGTTACTCTTAAAAAATATCCAGTTTGAATTTCGCCGCAAATTCATGCATTAAAAATTCCGGTAATTCAATTTTTACATGCTTAATATACGATATCGCGTGCAAGATGAATGGATTAACAGAAATACAATATTTATGAGCTCATCCCGGTATTCATTCCCTAGCGTTACAGAATGAAATCAATTTGACACCTCATTACCATACACTCCAACAAATATATGACTTGTCGCGAATTTCATCTCTTTGTCACATCTGTAAGGTAAAAACAGAGTAAAGCGTTTTGTTTCGAAATCAAATTTACTCTTTGTTTTTGGTTGACGCTTAGAATTTCGTTCGTGTGTTAGTTTAAACGTCGTAAAAGTAAGGATTTATGATTTTGTGAAGCTCTGGCTGTGTTATAAAAGTTTTTTTCGAAACCCGCAAGGATTGGAATAATTTTAGAACTTAGTAGGTAAGTTACCCTTTTTTCATATACTTGGAGAGAAGTACAGGGACAGGATTAAAAATTTTAACAGACATTTTTCAAGAAATTATTCTCTCTAAAAGTCTTTGGTACTCTTACTGTTTAAAACGTAATCAACGCAATAAAAAAGTGTTTCTAATTCACACATATTTAGGAAAAATGGTTTAAACAGTGAGTTTTATTATCTCTCATATCCATCATGTCAATGACACTCGTATTGTTTATAAATTTTCCTCTAACAATGAGTGTAAAGGTATTTGTGTATGAAAAAAGAATATAAAAAAAAAGATTTGGTCAAAAATTTTAGTACCAGGTAGTTTCTATCTATGAACTAAGCCGTCTGTCGAAGTTAACGGAAATCAGGAAAAACACGTCGTATATACAGTCTGATACTGACAGTACCATTTTACAACGAGTGCCTTAGTGCCTTACGCCCAAACCGAAGCATGAGCGAGCTCACAAAGCCATGCCACCCAGTTTTGAATCTTAGTACCCTCTGATTAAGTTAAAATTTAAATTGTATTTCATTTAGCTTTTTTAAAGACCGCTAACCCATCCGCTGCCGCGCCCCACCCAGGCCGCTGTCAACCGTAAAAGCCAAACAACGCCTGGTAAAAGCCGTCATATCAACCTGAGACGTTTCTCACGTGGCCCAAAGATGATATTTTGGCGGAAAAATGTTAGGCAACATTTTTGCTGTGTGACAATTCGTCACTACTTAAAAAAAACTGCTATCTCAAAATAGATAATTTTTCTGAGTGAACTTTATGAACATTATGTCAAAGTTCAATTTTGTTGACATATCGATTTAGATACGAAATTTTTTCAAAGTAGTGACGAATTAACATTGAGTATCGAAGTAAATTATTTACAAAGAACTAAACAGCATGACAGCAAAAATAACTGTGTTTTTGCGAAAAAACTCCTACTTAAATCATCATTCAAAGAAATAAATGTACAAAATATACCTAGTTCAAACTGAAAATAACGCCAACTACCAGTTCTATTTTTCTCATTTTTTTTTCATAAAGATATTGTTTTAGATTATCGAGACTGTAAGAAACTTCGTCTAAGTGTCTAAATTGTTCACCTTTCACACGTCCACAAAGTAAGGACATCTATTTAGGACTCCGTAATTAACTAGCAAAAATCATTTGGTAAATTCACATACACCATAGAATTTCTTCGCATGCGTGTGCAGGTTAATGATGATGACACAATGGTGTTTTCTATTTTCTAATTTCGCACATTCACAAATTCCATTCATCTGCTTGGGAGGTCATAAAATAATGTCAAACCACTAAGCTACCACGGTTTTGAAATAGTCTTGTCTCAACCGCTCGAGCTTATATCTTGAGCCAACCACCGTTGCTTTGTATAAGTAAAATTCGATTGACATGTCATCGAGCCGCTTTCGCCGTCTTTTATATTTTTGCAAATGTCATCTTTATGGTACGCAAGGAGGGGCTTTGTGGGCAAATAAAGAGTTTATGTGAGTTGGTGGGAACTGAATTAATTTAGAGTTTGATGCCTTTCTGAATGGCGATTTGAATTTTATTGCCTTTTCCGGTTATCGTGTTTATTTGAAGACTATGAAAAACATCACACCTTTGTACATATCTGAACTATAAACAAGTTTGTTTGAAATAAAAACTAAAGATTCAATCTTATACCTAACTGAAATTTAATTTTGTAAGTCTGAGATTCGTTGTCAAAATCGTGTGGAGTAAATAAATATCATAAATATCATGGGACACTTGACACCAATTGACCTAGTCCCAAACTAAGCAAAGCTTGTACTATGGACACTAGGCAACGGATAAACATACTTAAATATAGATAAATAAATACTTAAAGACATATTAAACATCCAAGACCCGAGAACAAACATTCGTATTATTCATACAAATATCTGCCCCGGCCGGGATTCGAACACGGGTTCGAACCCGAGTAATCAGTTTATTTTTATTTCAGCTTTCAAAATTGCGAAATAAGTTCATTAAATTTATTATTAATCATTATCAAAGCCCTTGTTAAACATAAACAGTGTGCGTGCATAAAAGTAACAAAATAGAGTTTCTTTTTATCTTCATAATCTTTTCCTTGTTCGCTCTTTAAAGTTAAACTACATCCTATTAAGAATGAAAGTCAGACAGATGAAACAATTACACATCTCACTCTAACGTTGCAGCCAGTTAACGAACAATAAGAGAAAAATAGCTGAGCACCAAGCTCTAATAAAATCGCTCACTAAGACTCGGAGCAATGATGTTCCACCTCTACTTACGGTTCAAAGATTCGGTATATTGCAATTTTGTCATTCCTAAATTGCGACTTTAACTGTGACGTGCGACAGTTGTTTTTAATAAGAATGTCAATATGCCTGTCAATCAGACCGGCTTACCGGCAATATAGGGACTCACGTAAGGTAAAGACGAAATATACTATGATAAAAATAAAGGTTTTTTTTTATTTGACAAGTACAAAATCGTTTTCTTATTCCATTTAGACACTTTCATTTATAATAAATATTTAACATTATGACTTGTTGTTGTAATGAAAATCTAGATATTATAGGTACAGGGTCTTGATAATTATTTATAATGATGATGGTCAGGATGTAATTTTTTAAAGTAGGTAGTAGGTATGTTTAGTTTACCGAATTATAAATATTTTGAATTTTGTGTTGTTCTACTGTAACGAATTCATTAAAACATCTGATTGAATTATATGTATATTCTTAAATATATAAATTCTTAAATAATACGTTATTTTATAAATACGTAACTACATATTAAAGTAAAAAAAAATAATGGCATTTGACTACAATTAGTTTAAAAATATAATGGATGCAGTACAAAGTTTGATTACAATTTTGCCCAATTTTGCCCGCAACTTAGGAAATTCGGCGATAACCCACGATGAGATATCTCGTGTCCCAGCTCTAGCTCTGAAAATTGCAAGCTATCCTAGCTGACAGGCAACGTCGGGAATCGCAGACTGCGCGACGCGGGCTTTTGGGAGGATCCAATTATACCGCCTTTGGAAGGTGTTTTAGTGTACATTCCTTTGTTTTTATCACTGATACTAGAAAAAGCATAAATATGTAGATAAATAACGATAGGCACGAAGGTAATTGCTCTGGAACAACAAACTGAGGTCGAGTAAAACTACGCCTTATACCTCGTGCGTGTGCGTCAGCTTTATCCTGGGCTCCTGGACAATAATTATGGTGCATTTTGTGCGGTACACGTATGCACAAGGCGAGCCGTAGTTTTACTGCTAGAGTCTGTTTTAATTTTTATTTGATCTTAGTTTGACCATGAACGATTGGGATATATTTATGATAGGTTCACCATCCCCATTGATTAAATTTATTTCACGGATAAATGTGATGCCGTCTCTGTTTGTTTTGCTCGAATAGACGGAGGTGGCATATCCTTAAAATAAAATTAACCAATGGATGGTGAAACAGCCCCTAAGTTCGTTGTAATTATTAGTTGAGTGTGACTGAGTTCAAATCAAACTTACATTCGGTACGACCTCAGTATTCACAGACTCAACCATGAATACAAAAAATAAATATAAATTCCAAAAAATAAATCCCAAACAAAATCAATCAATCAATTCAATCAATCAATTGCCATAAATTTTGCCATTACATTTTGACCGTAAATTATTACCTTTCAATTAAATACTTATAATTAGAATTTACCCTTAAAAAGGACTCTTTAACTTTTAATTAAAGAAAACTACTAATTGGTCTATCACAACATATCATAAATTATGAGATTATGATTCAAAATCCAGTTTATTAAAAATTTATACTGGACGGGAGTCTAAAGCAAATTGTTTGAATACAGTAGGTATGACGTTTAAAAAAATTACGTTGCTTGGCATCAAAACTCTTTCCAGCACCTTATACCGTTAGTTTTGACGACCGGATGACCAAGTGCTTAGAGAACCTGACTACTTACAAAGCTTGAGGTCCTGTGTTCGATCCCCGGCCGGGCATGACTTTTGTATAAATAATACGAATGTTTGTTCTCGGATCTTGGAAGTTTAATATGTATTTATCTATATAATAAGTATGTCTATCCGTTGCCTAGTATCTATAGTACAAGCTTTGTTTAGTTTGGGACTAGATCAATTGGTGTTAAGTGTCCCATGATATTTATAAGATATTAATTTACTAACTACCATGGGGGGTACCATTCGATTTCGGCAAATTGAATAATATTTATTGTGGCTGATAATTCCATCCAGCTTTATTATGGGACAATCTAAGTAAATATTTTTTCTATTCTTTCACTGCTACAAAATTCTTGTGCTGAAGGTGACGAAATTTTATTCACAGGTCCCAACTATAAATACAGTAGAATATATTAAAGCTAAGTGGCCTGGGCGAACCGGGCCGGTCTAAATATCCCTGGGCGGTTTACGGGCCACCACTTCTTTACAGCTCGGGTGACTATAGAAAGAAATTACTAAAATGTAAGAAATATTTTTGAATTTATTCTTGCAGTAGCCCTACGATATTGACCGTAGTGTAGTGATTATTTTATTTTACATCATGCTATAAAAATAGGTCTTGGTATTAAAATTACTAAAAGGCTTATAGATTAGGTTTCATGCAGCCATATCATGCGACAGAGATATTGTTTTCCGCAGTGCGGATAGAATCATTATAGTCTCAAAAACTTACTTCAATTATTAAAAGGATCATCTTAATTTATCTTGCAGGTAAATGGTTACCTTTAAATTGAAAATACAAACCGAAACATAGATGCACAGAAAAACCAGAAAAATAAGACCAACACTGGGAATCGAACCCAGGTCCTCGGCAGTGTTGGTCTTATTTTTCTGGTTTTTCTGTGCATCTATGTTTCGGTTTGTATTTTCAATTTAGGTTTCACGGGATGACCGTAAAAGTAAAAATTTGGAATTGAAATAAAAAAATACAAAAAGATTCCAAAAAACCAATCATAGGTTACCTTTAAGATAAACAGTCTGAACATTTAAATAAAAATAATTTTAAAAAAATTGATGGGATCTGCATGACTCAGGTTTATTTTAAAATTTAATATATCTAAACATATCTGAACCGGAAAATTGGCTATAACATCACACGTTGTAGGTACCTACTTCAACCAACGCAGAATAATAGCGCATCTACGCACGTACTGTCATAAAGGTACGTCCACACCGATGATGTGAATTTTATTACCCTCTAGTCTTCAAATTCCAAGACTTTCTGAATTCACACCGACCTGGGAAGGCGATAAAACTGTCATTTGTTTTGAATTTACGAGTTTTCAAGAAAAGTCGTTTTACGGGTCAGTGGGTCGATTTGACACAAATAACCCGTTGTAGTGCGCATTTCATATTTTATATATTGTGCTATTTAAGACTTGAAATTTTACTATTAAGACACTAGTAGCTTGACATCGTACCTATACCATAAGTGATCGAGCCTTCGGAATAGCACGTCAAACTAGATTGATATTTGAAACTAGAGTTAGGGATTACATCAATGTCCAAAACACAGTTAAAAATATACTTTTTTAATGAACAATTAGATACTTTACTCACCCGCGACCTTAAAGAAAAGAAACATTTATTGCCCAAAAAAAATACATTTCGTGATAAGGTACATAAATATACATTCAGCTATATATGATAGCTACGTTTAAGCAAGACATGTAAGTTCATGCAGTTCCTCCACCTCCACACTGTAAGAACGCACACAAAACTCACGAACCCATCTATCACCACCACCCATCTTAAAAGCAACACAACCGTTCACCGTGCTACCAGATGTAAGACTCAAAAACACAGAGACATGTTGAGAGTTTGTAGTGTGGTGATAGATGGGTTTATGTGATTTGTGTGTGTTCTTACAGTGTAGAGGTGGAGGAATTGCATGAACACGCATTTCTTGCATAAACTTTGGCATCATAGGATCGCGAGTGACCAAAGTAATTGTTTTAGTTCATTTATATAATGGTCCTCCGCAACAAAACGCCTGTTTCAATAAATTATACTTTGAATCGTACAAGGCAAGCAAATAATTGTAATACTTAACTTTTTGTAGACTTTTGTTTTTCGATATTTCCAGACAATTATCTCAGCCAGCAATGACTTCAGCGGACAACTACTTTATACAGCTCTAGGAGTAGTAGGCTGTAAAATGACATTTAATTATTATTTGTTTTCAACAAGGTGTTAACTTAGTGGCAAAGTTAGGTGTGGCGCGTAATTACGATGTGGCAAAGTTTACCTTAGCATCCCGCCAAGTTAAGGCCACCTGACACTGGACATTAATAATTTAAAGCCCTCGCACACGCTCTGACTAACGCATACGGACGGAATTTCGGTCCAATTGTAGTTTCTGACACTACAAATGTGCATTATGGTTTAAAGGAGGATCTTAGTGTGTTAGGAGGGCAGTTTTAACAGAGCTTCGGGTGGCATCATCAGAGTGTACAAAGATGGAAGAGAATGTTGTAAATGGACGTATAACAAATATCAGATACAGTACTTTAAAAATTTTGCATTTTAAATTACAGGACACTAGTAGGATGTCTTATTCTAACAATCATCCGTCATCCATGAAAAATAACTGTACAATGTCTCAATCAAATATTAATTTTGGTATGTGTAGGTACTATATTTGTTTTTTTTTTGGCCTGCGCTCTGGCCCAGTAAAATCTGTTTCCAAATTTAAATTAAAACTGCTAACATTAAGGCTCCGAATCGTTAGTCTTAATTTGAGTTGGCCGATGAGGTAGGGCGGCGACACAGTGAGAGCGAGCCCGTCCGTGGCATTTTTTACCGATAATAGTAAGAGCTAGAAGTTTGGCGCGGGCTATAAGTATTTTAGTATAATGTGGCACAACATTTTCTTTTATTATAAATACTGAATTTACTACTTTTGTGCCTGCGCTGACGGGGCAAAATAACAACTAGAAATAGCTGACCCACCCTTAAACTATTATGTGTTTATAATATTAGTAAGGATGGATGGATGGATGGATAGCCCCGCAATGTAGCGAAACTCTGACGGAAACAAATATTTATTAACACACAATATATAACAAATCCTAGGAAATCCGAGGAAGAGGCCTTTGCCCAGCAGTGGGACATAGAAAACGGCTAAATAAAAAAAGATAATGACTGACTATATTTCTCGCCCCGTCTAAATGACGCTTTAGAAAGAACCGGCAACTCGCGCAAAGCGACAAAACTCATGGCTTCGTAACGTAGTGTGGTGCGGGCGTTAAATTGAAATGCACAGTCAGCCTCGGAGCGTGATTGACGAGCGCCAGCGGTAAGCAAATACGATACGCGCACGCACACTTACACGGCACGACGCGGCCACGACACGGGGACGACACGATCCAATACTAAGATAAGGTAAACGTCAAAGTACTGCCCTAGTAGTTGCCATCTTTCTTAATTTTATATCATTGCATTAGGTGACCTCCTGCTGTCGTCTAATGTGCATCAGCATGCCAATGTGGACCTTCCATTATAATATAAATTTTCTTTATTAATCTATAAGAGACAATGAAATTACAAATAGAAAGGCGTGACAGATATGAAGCGATCTTATTGCTTATTAACAAACTTTCGCTTGCTCAACGAAACGAATTTTTACATTTTTGTGTAAACAAAACGCTACTATTTGCTTGTGAAAACGATAACGATTTACGACTCGTTAGTCAAATTCTCGGTGGTGATGTTGGAATGACGCCTCTAGCGCATAAAACACATCTTTTTCCTTTATTAAAACTCTTAGGAACAATATTGTTGGCCAGGAATTTGCTTTACCCACTGACCCATATTTACCTATCTTGCGTGGCTTAAAAACGTCCTTTGATTTTCGAACAAAGTTGAGTTTACCCGAACAAGCATGTTGCCATTGCCATGCAGCGGTTACGTTTAAAAAAATACATTTTATTTTGGCGTATCGTAGAAAGCTGAATAATTCAAACAAAGTTGGGGGACATAATGTTGACATTTTGGACACAAAATGTCTCGGTGACTAACGTATTAAAAATTTAACAGGCCCGGTTCTCAAAACATTTCTTAAAAACCGTATTACCTACCTGCACCCTCGCTTTCTCTACCTACCCTATCTTAAGTTATAGCCATGCACATATTCGAGGTCTTCATATTTAGGTCATCCGCTATAACCTGTCCCACTAATGGACACTTGATGCCGAATACATCCGAGAGGGAAATCGAAAACGTCTTCAGCACTCGCCTGCCGCAAAATACGTCTTAATATATGGAAAAGTTAAGCAATTTTGAAACACTTTTGTCTGGACAACTTTAGACTGTGTTCGAAAAACAATTGTGAACCCCCCTACCTACCTGTTATGATCTGAATAGAAATATTCTGATTTTTTTCAAATTTTTCCACCCACCGGTTTAGATTTTAGGGGGGAACGTTCGATTTTAATGAGAATTTGCACTTTAAAGTTGAATATTTTGCAAAAACATCACTGAGTCGAAAAATCGTTTTAGCAACCCCCTAATGGTAAAGACCTATCCATACCGCACACTACAAGGTTGGATGAGAAAAAAAAACTTTGTCTATGAGAGGTACTCTAAAAAATTTTTTTTTTTTATTTTAGTTGTACCATTTTGTCGCCATAGTTTACATAATATTCGTGCACAATTACAACTTTCTAGCATTGATAGTCTGACTCTGAGCAAAGCCGCAGACGGGCAAACAGACAGACAGACAGATATGGTGAAACTATAAGGATTCTGTTTTTGCCGTTTTGGCTAAGGAACCCCAATAACTGAATTGATGACCTCCTCCTATTTTTTAAGTCGATTAAAATATAAATACTTACCTTATAAGGTTCCATATTATCGGTGCAGGTCGACACTTATAATGTATCCTGAACTAGATTCGATTTTGTATCCGTTTCGATTTCATCTGTCAAATTAAATAAGTTAGAGGAAATGTTTTTGAAAATATTTCCGCATGATAGAATTCAACGTTTTAACGGATTAAAAGTTTCTTAAATCGTTCAATGCTGTTATCCTGCAAACTACGCAGGTTTAATTAACTGTGATCGTATGGTTATATCGAGATATCGAGAGCTCTCAATCAAATCCAAATCCTAAAGGTGATTGCAGTCAATATTCCGTCGAAAAAAAGTTTTATATGTATTTACTATTTAAAATATCGTTCAAGATGTTTTGTTTGATATTTACAATATGTAGATTTATCTTAACTACCTTTTTTTCTATTTAATTAAATTGTCAATTTAAAGCTATGACGACCATGATTCCTCGATTATCGGGACAGTCTGGCCGTCACTTCTAAAGGCGGGCACACACGAGTTATTAAATTTGCACGCGCGTCACTAATTATCGGGCCGACTCAGACGCGTATTTATCAGAAAACAGAATAGCGCGAAACAAAGGTTCGGGAACAGTAAATCATTATTCGTAATAAAAGGTGCAGATGACTTGTGTGTTCGGGTTTTGTTATTGGAAGGGCTGTTTGTAGTTAATTTTGGTTAGATTTCCCGATGATAAATACGCACAAACAAAAGCCGGTGCACAAAAATAATGAAGTCGTGTTCTATCTTTAGAATTATTCATTATGAGAATAACATATAGGTGAATGAGCGTGAAAACTGTTGATCCAAACGATTTGAAATTCATCGCGAATTCAAATCTGAGCAGCTCTGAATTTATCAGTTTATACGTACAATATGCGGAATTAAATTTAAATTTACATAGTAAAGACTGAAAATTATAGAAACCAATAGATATTTCTATGTTATTCTTGTAATAGCTGAGTTGTGTTATTAGTACCTTTTTTTACATTAAACTGACCGTGGTTGACCCCAAATCACCTGATATTAAGTGCAGATGAGGCCAAAGGTGTAGGTATCTCACTGGTTCAGTAACAGCCTATTCACTCTAGCCTTGAAGAGCCCTAGATTAGATTAGATAGAACTGATAAATAAATACAAGTAAATGATGTGTTATATTCCTAGTCCGCAAAAGTCAACTTTGTTAAACAGTATCTGTCCACCAGTTTCACTTTCTAGCTGTAGTTTGATTGCGAAGATATTGTAAAGATATTTTTCTTTCTCTATAGTATGTTTTAGCAGAATCATTTATGTTTTTAGAAACTTGACATTTACGTATGTAGCATGTGTTAATTAACACTTTAAGGCCACAAATACTAAAAATGCAGATTATTGTTTTCCAAAGG
The DNA here is from genome assembly GCA_037349165.1 of Choristoneura rosaceana. Taxonomy (NCBI): domain Eukaryota; kingdom Metazoa; phylum Arthropoda; class Insecta; order Lepidoptera; family Tortricidae; genus Choristoneura; species Choristoneura rosaceana. The sequence continues at coordinate 12,758,500 of JAZBNJ010000019.1, forward strand.
TATCCTGAAAAGCAGCTCCGGGGAAGTATGTGAAACCTTTCAAAATTTTTAGGTTCAGCTAGTTACGTAACTTTGTTAATATATTTCCACTAAAACGTAAGTATTTTATCCCCCACGCTCAAAATTGCGGACTGAATAAAACTATCAAGGGTAGGTATTTATTCTATGACCTAAGTCCCGATTTCCATATGCATGAGCGTCGGGTGGCTGTGCTACACTCCCTACTTTAATCACTCGGTATAAGGTTCTTTATCGCTTGAGTGAACTCTCAAGAGTCCATTTGACTAGTACATATTAGTAAAAGTTCCCAACTTCCCAATGTAGGGTGGCCATAAGTTGAGGGTTTAGAGGGACAGTTTGACAGCCAATTGTCTGATTAAAACTGACTTTAGTTTGGTATTCCGTCACACGCGCCCAGTCAAAGGAGTTCTACTTTAGTTAAGTTAATAGACCTGTTATAACCTTGAATTTAGTTGCTTTCGGTTCCGGCGCTTTCTTTATTCTTGGTCTAGGTATAGAGGTAAGTACAATTTGTTTAAATTTCGTAACTAGTAACGTGGAAGACGAGGCTTGTTAAAAAACGTGTTTTATTGCTAAATAATGGCGGCTTTTACGAGAGAAAAGTTTAGTAACATAACAAAGTTTACACAAACATTACATCACCCGTTATGACCTACAAATTAAACCAAATTACATAGTAGAACATGATTCCTTGGAGGGAATATTAACCTTGTTAACGTAAATTCTTTAAGGGTTTACACTAAAAAGAGATATTTTTTCCAGAATCGTGAATAATCATAATCGAAAATAAATGTTTGAAATATTTTTTTAATTTAACTTTTTTCTTTTTAAAAAAACTTCCTTCATTGCTAAAACTGTGTTAAAAATATGACATTAAATAACCAAAACAACAATTGTCTCGGGTTTTGCCCGCTTTGGCCACCCTACTTCTCACTATCCGAAATAAAATATTTATACGAACGGAGAGCACTTTTTCTCATTGATTCAGTGGTTTTATTGGCTCGCCTGCTTCGCGGTAATAAATGTGTTTGGGGTGGGCAGCTATAAATAAAATTAGTCACAGTGAATGCTTCTTTTAAGTTGATTCTATCATAACACCGATAAGCTAAGTGCATTGATGTCTGAGAAAATCAATTGCACAAAAATATTAACTATTTAATTACAAGCTGCGGCCCGTAACTCCCGATCTGGTAAGATTTCAAAAGAAGACCTTAAGAATGATAACCTGTGCACCAAGGCTGGCTAAAAATAGTGAAATACAGGAATATACTGAACTACCTACTATAAAAGAAAAAGTGAACAAATACTATAAAAATACAAGGAAAGACTCCAAAACCACACAAATGTATTAGCCAGAGACTTGTTAAGATAATAAGCCCATATCTAAAATGGCGATGGTGTTCAGTGGAACACTACCCAAATTACCCTAACTTTAAATCCAACCATCTGATTATGATTAGAACAGCTGATTGCAGATTTGAGATCATGCTTTATTTATGCAAAAAAGTCACGAAACTAATAATTAGAAAAATTAAAACATCACTGTTAAACTTTGCCACTTTTTCCGCTGTCCTAATGAATACTTGCACAAGTCTTTAATGTCAATGATATGAAATCTTTATTGAACCCTAGTTTCTGCAAAACATTTTTTTATTTAATTAAGTTTATTTATTACTATAACTAAATTGGGAAATTAAATATGTGGCGTTTTGGCTATATAAGAGTCTGGCGCTCTTAGTTATGCGACATTTCTGTTCCTCCATTTCTTAGTTTTTTGTTTGTAGTACAGTCAACGTCATATCAGCGTCTAATTCAGGATACGCCCTTAATATAATTTAAAATAAATCATACCAGAAATTGCTTCCGTGTTAATGAAAATCACTTGTTTAAGCCTTTCTTTTTTAAATTCCAATTATGTAAGTAGTAGTAAATTAACATAAACATGCACGCAGTGCTGCAGTAGTTGAGTTACCTGGGTACTAGTGATGTAACGAATATTCTCATTCGCATTCGCATTCGCGAATATTCGCATAATTTTACATATTCTCATTCGCATAATTTTACGTAGTCGCATTCGCAAAATTTCTGCGAATGTTTTGCGAATATGAATATCAGAAAAAAAAATACAATTATTAGATAAAAGTAAGTTAGTAAAATCAAAATACACTTGCTAGTTTGCCTTCCAGTGGAATAAAAAAAAAACATTCATTTCTTATGTTCTTTTACGAAAAAAGTAACTTAACCTCGTAATCACATTATCAGTCTTCACTTAATCATTTGGTATTATTTATTTATTTACTTAGCGATGCGTTCACATAAACTCGGTAATTCTCGGAACAAAATACGAACGAAACGCACTTCGTTCGAACGAAACTGCCATAGACAATTTGGCGCCAGTACGAAAAACTGAATATTCGCATTCGCGTTCGCGAATGTTCAAAAAATGACATTCGTTACATCACTATTACCTACACGTAAAATTTAGTAGCGACTACTGACTCAAAAACCGTTTCTTGTAAAGGCGCTGATAAACTGAGCATTAACATGTAGGTATACTAAAATGTAGTTTTTAAACTTGTTGAACTAACCAATATTAATAAAGCCAAGCATAAAATGAAACATTGCAATGACCATTTACATGACCTTTCTAGAGAACGCTATCAAAGTCAGAGTCAAAATATCTTTATTCAATTTATTCTATAACAAGCACTTATGAACGTCAAAAAATCTAGCAGGTTTGAAAATTTAATGAGTGTTAATACACGCGGTCTACGACTATAGTAAAAAAACATTCTGTGTACATTATGTTCTTCGGCTTTATTTACTTTATTTATCTACTTATGCAGCTGACTGTACCGGACTAAACCACATGTAACAAAAAGACAAACCTCAAAGAACATAAAATTATCATTTCTTTTGTAGAGACTAACTCCCCGATTAATATGCGAATGACATCTTTAATAAAGATGTCATAACTTAAATATCAATGTAATTTGTACCTTTAGTAAGTAATAATAAGAGTTAAAATGTTTTTAAGTTTTAGGGGATTATCGGTAATGGGGTGTTTCCTACACATGTTGCCGAGTTGAGCGATTTAAGGAAGTACCTAATGTCTATATTTAGGGAGAAAAAAGTTGTAATACTGTTTTGTAGAATGAACGAATGTTACAAAATGGTTCCGTGGCATTAATTTTATGCTATTTAATTAATACTAAATTAAACTTAAATATTGATATACTAGCTTTTGCCCGCGGTTCCACCCTCGTGGTATTCGGTTATCGCGTTCTGTTCCCTCGGGAATTGTGCATTTTTTCGGGATAAAAAGTAGCCAATGGCACCCTCGGGCCCATAAACTATCTCTATGCCAAAAATCACGTCGATCCGTCGCTCCGTTACGGCGTGAAAGACGGACAAACATACAAACACACAAACATACAAACACATTTTCGCATTTATAATATTAAGTATGGATACCAAATGTTAATAAATTTTTCGAGTCGCACCCGGTCCCGTTTTACTATAACAAACACACACATACACACGTACTCACAGACTTTTTTAACATTAGTAAAATCTTAAATTGGAAACTATAAAACCTTTTTAAGAGCTTATGGGCTGTGTTTAATTTATACAGCTAATTTGTCGCTTAACATTCCCATGAGGATCCCTGAACAATAAATAGAAGCTGAACAAATACGCGGTCGACGTCGCGCTGCTCCTGGTGCATTCCAGCTTTAGCGGGATTTCCGTAAATTATTACTGACACCTTATTTGTGTGCGGTATACCAACAAGTTCTTTGCTTTTATACTTAATTTTTAATACAATGTCTACTTTTTTATTAAATGTGATTAGTGATTGGTTTTATGAACTAACTAGCTTTTGTCCGCGGCTCCGCCCGCGTGGTATTCGGTTATCCCGCGCTTTTCCCTCGGGAACTGTGCATTTTTCCGGGATAAAAAGTAGCCTATGTCACTCTCGAACCAATAAACTATCTCTATGCCAAAAATCACGTCGATCCGTCTCTCCGTTACGGCGCAAAAGATGGACAAACATAAAAACACACTTTCGCATTTGGATATATTCCGCAACAAGACTTAATACATATTTAAGTATATCTAATACACAAGATATCGCGAAATTATTTCGAACTACTACTATCCTACTAGCGTTATAAATGCAAATTTTATGAATATATGTCTGTGTGTGTGTGTGTGTGTGTGTGTGTGTGTGTATGTGTATGTGTATCTGTGTATACCTCACGCCTAAATGGCAACGGCCAACTGGCCGCTTCTTTAGTTAATCTGGTCGATGCGACCAGTGGTCATGATCATGGCTGTCTAGTGCACGAGTTGCCGTAGTAGAGTAAGCTTAAATACGAGTACAAACCTTCTCTTCGATATAAAGAAGGCCTTTAATTCCAAATGCCTAAAAAAAGCATGAAACAAAACAAAATCAAGACCTTAAAATTATGAAACCTTCATTCTAATCCAAAAATCACCTTGCATACAAAGCAATAGAGTCCAGATCTAATCTCTTAAAACTCGAGCAATACATCCATCAATCGATGCCCAACTCGCGTCTAACAAGAATCAAATTAACAATTTATCAATTTGTCGCAAGTCCAAATTGCGACGGTTTAATTTTAGGCTGTAATCCGTCTGTGGACGGTCGCGTTTGGTCTGGTTGCGGAGCAGTAGTGTTGCGGTTGCGGTGGCCATGTGGGTTTTGGGAGGGTTAAAATGTTTTCCGTGTTGACTGTCCGGGTATCACCTGGTTGGTGGACACAGGATACAAGTACAGTACGCCAGAATATCAAAAAAATATAACCCTTCGTGACAGTCGGTTAAAAAGAGTTGTATCTGGTGCTAGTCTGGTGCAACGGTCTATACATGGTGTTAAAAAAAACCTGTACCTACGATAATTTTATCTTCATTAAGGATACTAATTACTAACACGATACAAGAAAAAAAAATATTTTAATACAAAAAAAGTGTCTTATATAAGCAGCAATTCTTTTTGTAACCGTAATACGTTTTGTAGATTTTTGTAAAGTGAACAAGGTAATTCTTTACCATTTTTAAAAGCGGTTTCTGTATCAGAAAAAAAACAAGACCCTTCTTTTCAGGAAAGAGTGGAGGTATTAAACTGAAATTATTAATACTTGCAGCGCTGCATATGAATTACTTAACGCAATTGCAAAGGTTACAACTGTAAAAAATAAGCTGACGCAAATTGTTCTTTAGAAATATATTTTCACAGACGAAGCTAGTACGCAGCAAACAATTGCTATTTGATGCGCTCTATACATACATCAATTTATGAAAAAATAAAAAATAAATAAATCTGACTATGCCTTACGGTGGTCCGCTGATGCCAATTTAATTGGGGTATTTATTCTAAGGTTTTATAGTAGTTTGACGACACCGGACCCACCGTTGTTTTCTACGCTATGCCTTGACTTGCGATATATTTTACTTGCCCACCATTTCGGAATTATTTTCGTACCTGCGGAGCCCGCAACATATTTAGGACTAGGTACCTATCTAACAAGGAAACTAAAATTTGAATATTTATTACAACAGTTGTTCGACTATCGCTATTTAAATGGCTTTGAAATCAATGAAGGTTTTCTCGAATAAAACGGAATATCACTAGATGGCGTTAGTATCGTGCAGTCAATAGAGACGGCATCACATTTAACCGTCAGTCAACACTACAATGGATGGTGAAACAGCCCCTTATAGTTTTGCTTGAGATTGGCTCAATTACTTATTTACGAGTACAGGGTGTCTGACCATGGAGCTTTAAATTCAAGGTTGGATTGTACTCTCAAAACTAAGCTACTTCACTTTTGTAACATTTTCAAAAAACATAAATTTAGATAATTTATTCATCAGTGTATCGGACATGGCGGTGTTATCGCTGTCTATTGGTAAAGCCTTTAAATAATTTTTGACATTTATTTGACATCTCTAAGATAAACACATACCAATGTGCCGTCAATTTCGTATTGGTGCATACATTAAAAATTACATTCAATTTGTATTATAAAAATGAAATCAGTAGTGGTTATATTTTTAAAAAGGACCGAAGCTCAGTTATGCGAGCAATATTTCGCCTATCTGATAAAGTATATTTATAACCTAGACAGTTCCGATGTTTGTAATGATGATCGGTTAGGCTTCAAATTACTCTACTAGTTACTTACACTATTATCTATACTTAGTATTATAAATGCGAAATTGTTTGTATGTTTGTCCGTCTTTCACGTCGAAACGGAACGACGGATCGACATGATTTCTGGCATAGAGATAATTTATGGGCCAGAGAGTGACATAGACTACTTTATATTCCGGAAAAATGCACAGTTCCCGAGGGAACAGCGCGCGATTGCCGAATTCCACGCGGGCGAAGCCGCAAGCAAAAGCTAGTTTTGTATAAAAGCGGGTCTTTTCATGTGTTGAAATCCATTTGGTATATTATCTGCGTTAGTGTGCCCTCATATACCTCGGTGAAGTAACACACTTCGTCCTCTACGTCGTAGCACGCTTCTTGCATTTTGTATAAAGTCGTAGCGGTGCTACACGAGTTCTACAAGGCCAGGCCACCTAGTAGAAGTTGAAATAAAGAATTTTGATCTCCAATCTTCCGCAAAAAACTTTTCTTTTTTTGTTTTTCGTCTTATTGACATTACGTGGTTTTTCTATTGTAAAATATGTAGGTATAGCATCTTGCGAGGGTGCGAGGCCCGTTTATATCGTGTGATTTTTGCAAAAAATTTGAAACCTATATTTTTTTGACAGAAAAGCCTATGTTTTTTTTTGGTGGATGTGATTTTGGCTGATCTTACTCAAATAATACCGTTCTATGTCCCTACGTATAGGTGGTATCGGTGACTGTTGTCAACCATCTCTTCATGGTATTTATATCATTGATAACTTCACTTATTAATATATTTATTTGGGAGAACACTTTCAAATCTAACAACTTCCAGTGGTCAAATTCTAGATAATGTAACAATGCAAGTAGGTACACAAAGTTTTCGGTCAACAAAATTTACTAGGAAATCAAATTACTCCGTTCTCTAATTGATCATAAATAATATTTTCAATAGAAACCTGTCCTTAGAAAGTTATTTCTTCAAAATTCATTTTAAATTACCGATATATTGAACAGAACAGCTTGTCCGTGTTGTTTTAACATAAATACTGTAATTTAAAGGTAATTCATAACCGCCCGTTCAAATGGTTTTATTGAAGGCCTCGTAAGAAAAGTTAAGGTTGTAGGGTTCCGTCTTGTTTTAAGTAACTAAGAACATATGATTTTTTTTTCTTTATTATCAAATTTAAAATTATATAGATTTTGCTAACTTTATGCAATTGTTTCTTCTGGGCCTGGTGTCATAGGTTTTTATTTTAAAATGATTTCGTCATATTTGTGCACTAACATAATGTACGTACCTTGTCTCCAACCAATCTAACTGTTGTATGTTTTTGAAATAATAATATAAATATAATTAATTAATTAATTTGCATGCATCGTAATACATATAATTTCTGAATAGTAGGTACAGTCACCAGCATTAATATCTGCCACAGCGGAGCGTGCAAAAATATCTCACACGTCCTTCCGGCCTTAGAAATAGAGTCGTATCAGATATTTAAGCACGCTTGTTGTGTCATATTGTAAATATTGGTGCTGGTGACTGTACTATTACTTTTTCTTAATTTTCTTTGTCTATACCTTATGATAAGTAGCAATGTTTGTTAGTGTGTCTTTAAGGTCAAATTATGCAGTCAATCCATTCCTAATGATCGGATTGACCTAAAATTTGGCACGGATGCCATAAAAATATTTAAAATATTTAAAACAAAAACTGATTTATTATTTATTTTATTTATTATGTTTGATGTAAATAAAAAAAAACAATGAAGCTAATTTTCACATTAACTTGTAACCTACTTGAAAATGGCCTTTACTGTTTTGAAGGTTACTTAGTTGCTAACAATTTTTTTTTGTTCAGGTATCATCAATACTTGAGACGGAAACGATAGCTAAAACAGGAAAGGGGTAGAAGAAGTGGAAAGAAAGTAAAGGATCAAAGCAGCTGACATTAACATTTATAATAAGCACCAGTTTTTTAGCAATACCAAAGCAATACAAAGACACTGACAGACAGACAAAAAGATTCTTAAAAAAGCAAGTTCAAATCACAGTCATAGACAATACAAAATTTATAAAATAACTATTTACAACTCCAACAATACTGTTATATAAAACATTTATCTTTTGTATTAAGCCTTTAAAAAAAACAGCCGCGGAACTCTCAAACAGCTGGCACATTGCGCATTTAACCGGTTATTTTTATAACGACAATCAAAACGCCATGCCACCTACGTCGCTGCCGTATAAATTTCACCTAACCCATACTTAACCCTGTAATAGCGGCGTAAATACATCGAGCCGAGAGCTATTGGTGTTTGCAGGGTTGCCGAATGTCGATAGCACTTTTGCCCTTGATTATACGATCTCGATTTTTGCTAAATTGCGGCAAATTCTGACTCATCTCGGCAGATGCAACGAAGCATTTATTAAAAAAATAATACAACACTAATTCAGCTTCTGGTGAAATAAAGCGAAACGATAATTTTGAATATATTTGGGTGTAACTCTTTACCAAAAGCATAACTGGCAGAAAGTGCTAACAAAATAACCCGCCATCGGGCAGTCGGGTCAAATTAATAACTTTTTCCCATTCTGTTTTGAATAATATACATACATACATACGGGTAAGTATCTACGATAAAGAACCAATATTTACTCAGATTAGTTTTGCTCATTCATAATGTAACAAGCAGCCAATGTAACTATTTTATCCTAGTTAGTACTAATTACTTAGGTTAAGTATAATATTATTGTCATTTTCTTCGATGTCACATGAGACTTGAAATTTGGTGCATATTACGCTTCATTTTCAATACGCTAAAAACATTTTTATTTACTTATTTTGATATCTATCTTCTATATCTATATATATAAAAATCATATACATATAAAAATCAATTGCTGTTCGTTAGTCTCGCTAAAACTTGAGAACGGCTGGACCGATTTGGCTAATTTTTGTTTTGAATTATTTGTGGAAGTCCAGGGAAGGTTTAAAACGTGAGTAAATATGAAAGAAAATGAGGCGGTAATAGAATTGGTGACAACCCTACCTAAACATCGAATATTAATATTTTTCGGCTCGAGTGCACCGGCACGTGACCCAGGGCTGTGAATTCGGGGCGCTGCCCGGCACACGCCTGCAGGCACTGGCTCGGAAACGGTCTCCTATTTATCTCTAGCTTAGTACTGAACGTTAAAAGAATTCTTAAAAACTTGTTATAATTTTTTTTTAAATCAAATAAAAATAAATAAATAAATATCACGGGACAATTCACACCAATTGACCTAGTCCCAAAGTAAGCTTAGCAAAGCTTGTGTTATGGGTACTGAGCAACGGATAAACATACTTATATAGATAAATAAATACTTAAATACATATTAAACATCCAAGACCCGAGAACAAACATTCGTATTATTCATACAAATATCTGCCCCGGCCGGGATTCGAACCCGGGACCTCAAGCTTCGTAGTCAGGTTCTCTAACCACTTAGCCATCCGGTCGTCAAAATAGTCAGGTAACTTAATAAATTAAATTAAACTTCTCAAATAAAATGTAAAATGTAAGCCGTGGTGGCCTAGTGGTTTGACCTATCGCCTCTCAAACAGAGGGTCGTGGGTTCAAACTCGGACTCGCACTTCTGAGTTTTTCGAAATTCATGTGCGGAATTACATTTGAAATTTACCACGGGCTTTGCGGTGAAGGAAAAACATCGTGAGGAAACCTGTACAAATCTGCGAAGCAATTCAATGGTGCGTGTGAAGTTTCCAATCCGCACTGGGCCCGCGTGGGAACTATGGCCCTAGCCCTCTTCTTCTGAGAGGAGGCCTGTGCCCAGCGGTGGGTCTTATATAGGCTGAGATGGATGGATGGGAATAAAATGTACATTAGTCATCAGAGATGTATAATAATCCAGTCTGTATACGGACATGTTCAAGTTTCAGTATCTTAAAAGTTGCAGAAACTGTTTAGGTATGAGCTTTCTATCAGATAGGTTAAATGCAAGCAACTCCGAATGCGCTACTGGTACCGATAACGCTGAATATGAGATGAAATTACATTGAAATATGGTGTGTACTTATAGTCCATACGTTAGACTTTATGTATGTTTTAGCTAACATATTGAGTTCTGTTGTTTTTAAACTAGCAATAACGTAACGTAACTCGATTTCCACCGAATTGCAATTTCCTAAGCGACGTTAATGAAGCCAAGTATAGCAAAAGTCCATGCACACTAACAGCAACGTGTTACATTCGTCTATTATTCTGCGATTTGCTTCGAAAGTGTTCACTTCGCGCCACTAAGTAACTACCACCTGCACCCCACTACCCACCCCTCATAAACAAACAGCGAACCAACCAATAAGGATTCCTTATTTTGTCATAATATTTACTGATTAAAGTCTACAAATAAAAAAGAAAGCAAGAAAGAAATGTAGTTCACGAATATTTACGGTCTCAAAATTATCACCACGAAATAGAAGAAAACAGTAACAATATACCTAATAATATATAATTTACATTGTAATGATGGTGACACCAATTCTCACCGAAAAGGGTCTCCACTCAGCATGTGTTGCCAGGAAGAGGGCGCAGTAAAGTTGATTTTACTTACACGACAGCTCAACTTATTACTCAATACCAAGATTAACAAATCTCAATCAATAAATAGGTACCTCTCTTTGCAGTCGGGTAATAAATACTTACCCAAAGTTCGTGTTTGATACTCGATTTTAGGGTTCCGTAGCCAAAATGGCCAGTTTCGCCATGGCTGTCTGTCTGTCTGTCCGTCCGCGGCTTTGCTCAGGGACTATCAATGCTTAGAAATCTATAATTTTGCACGAATATATATGGTAAACTATGCCGACAAAATGGTAGAATATATTTTTTTTTTAAATTCGTAAAGTGGGGGTAATTTTTTTTTTCTCATCCAACCTTGTAGTGTGTGGTATCGTGGGGTAGGTCTTTTCAAACCATTAGGGTGTTGCTAAAACGATTTGTTTGCAAAATATTGAAATTAAAGTGTAAATTTTCATTAAAATCGAGCGTCCCCCCCTCTACAATCTAAACCTGTGGGTTTAAAAATTTGTGTCCGACACGCTCTTGACCGGTTTTTTTAGCCTGTAATGTCCAACTGCTGGGCAAGGGCCTCTCCGCTGGATTTCCAACTCGTCCTGTCGGCACTTACTCATTACTTTACTTGAATAGGTACAGTGCCTAACGCCTGTAGAGATAAGTATATCTAGTCTTCATTTCCTCGAGTGCAAAACCGAAAACTTAGCACTTATCATTTAGCTCACCCGGTTTAACGCTAACCTAAATACGGAGTTCTAGCCAAACTGAGTACTCACGGGACCTTGTTCTATGCCAACAATTTATGACTGCATTAACTTACCTTGGTCTAGAACAAAGTAATGGCTCGCTTAATGGTAATTGAATGTCTAGGTATACCTACCTGTAATCTATTTATTGTACTTTAAATACATTGGCAATGGTATCTTTTTTTAAGTCGCTACAGTTTGACAGAGTGGTCGTGGTTATCGATTGACGATTTTTAGGAACCTTCATGGCAGCTTTCTTGAGAAAATTGTGTGGTGGTTTTCCCTTGCCTTTCACAGCTGCAGTGCTGGAGTCCAGAGTTCTTATTTGGCAATAAAGAGCACTGCTGCACACTCTCACGTCAGGCCTCTTCATCGCTCTTTAGAACACCCACGGCTAGAGATCGTTCCACACTATCTTAAAACCGGACAAGGTATGGGCAATTCTAAAACTATAATGATAGCGATGGCATAAATTCGGTTGCCTAACTTATTTATATGTATCCTTTTTTTCATACTAATTTCATAGAAAAGTGGGTAGGTACTTAATTTAGGGCACCGACTACATAGACATAGGTTTTATTGAGGTTATAAAACCCTACGTAATGGTTTATCTATCCAAAGGACACCCTACGCCAGGGATGGCTAACGAATGGCACGCGTGGCAATAAATAGCAAGCGACAAAATAATCTGAGCACGTCAGTAATCATCAAATGTATGTACTTCATTTATAGGTTTATTTTCGCATATGCAAACTCTATGCCATGCCATGGGATAGACGTGAAAAGAACATCGTAGCGGAGACTAAGTCGAAAAAACTGTATAAAGAGATCGTATCGTAAAAATACCACCATGGTACTTATTGTTCATATTCATGCTAAGTTACAGTTTCCTAGTGCTAAAAGTTGCAGCTAAGCTGTGGACAAACGGATAGACAAACGAAGCGATATGGTAAAACTGTTTGGATACCTTTTTCGTCATTTTGCCTACGAAATCCTTAACCGGTCTCTGGTCAGAAACAATTAACAAGAGCGACAGTATTATATAACATTATGTTAATACAACATCAAATCCATAAGTCGTCTTAGTTTCTATTGTACTTACTTCATTAACAGTCCCAACGGTGGAGTAACAATCTGACATGGTAAAGTTAGCTAGGCTCTCCGACCTAAATCTCCGTAATCCACAGCAACGTACAGACATCTCTAAACATTAACATGACTAGCATTCAGAATCGTCTATAAATTATGTACAAGTACAATCAACCCAAACAGTATCCCTTTATTTGACAACAAAATTTAAAGTTCATGATTTAAATCTGATCGTGGGGTCTTAAAATTTTTACTAGTCTTGGGAAAATAACGTGGTTGTTTCCAAGATAATTGTCTTGAAGGTTCATCACTTATCTTCGACAATCACGACTGAAGAAGAAGAGAAATTTTTGATACTAAAAAAAATACAAAGATGACGTTAAATTACGAGTTTTCGCTTTGTAAGTACTGTACATAACAAAAGCAAAAATCAGTCATTTCCCATCTTCATTATATACAATTTAAAATGATGACAATTTAATTTCCGTAGCTGTTACAGTTTTATTACCTACCCCTCTTTAGTGTTTGTGTCGTATTTTATTCTATTATCCCTAAGACACCGTTACTTGTTCTATTAACAGAACTATTCTGTGACGTGCCATGCCAGTAAAATGTTACTTGATATGTACCTATCTAACGTTCTAACGTTGTATTTATTCGAGTTAGTTATGAGCTTAAGCAGAAAAAAGAACTTACTTAATTTATTTGTTTACAAAAGCAGACGATAATAATGATTTTCACAAAACATGCTTGGTCAGTATAGTCTATTAGAAATAAACCTTAGCTTTCCTTTTTTACCCGACTTCGAAAAAGGAGGGTTATTTTACAAACTTTTGATCAACTTCGACTATGAGGTAGAAGATAGTTAAGGTAGATGAAAAATTTTAAGTTTAAAGTAAATGGTATGGCAGAAGGTCTTACAAACTATCTTTTGGCACAGTATGTGTTGATAACTGTACCAAGAAATAGTTCGAGCAAATTGAGTTGGGTACTTGTAAGTAAAGGAGGACTAGTGCGGGGTTTGGTAACAATTTAGGTATTTTCGGGACATCGGGACAATATTTTAAGGGATAAGTTTGCCTTTGTACATATATCTCAATGTCTGTCAATTATGTTTGGTATTTATTTTGTACAATAAAGAGTTAACATACGTAGGTACATATATTTTAATACCAGCGTGATTTTTTTAAAACGGTTCGTATTTTTTTTCTATTGACAGTATTACAGTTAATATCCGAGAATGGACGGGAAATAAATAAGAGCGCCGCAGAGCTTTTCAAACTGGCTTTTTTTAAGTTGTATGTAATTGCATGTCCGACTCTATTTTGCCGGCTTTTTTAATATGCGTTACTATACTAAATTTGTAATACAAATAGCTGAATGATAAATTGAAATTGTTATTTAAAACCTTTGAGCCGTAATCTACTGTTAAAACAAACAATCCATTCTCTTAACTTCCCTAAAAAATATCATGCACTCCTCCAAAGCAAGCGCATCTTCGCTAGTTAAATGGATACATATTTTAAATGGATACGATTTTTTGTATGAAGTGGTGAATATATCAAGTTAGCAGCATCTCGGGGGAGTGCCGAGGCGGTTAGCAACACTCAGAATGGGGGAAACGAATTGTGATACGTATGTTTTGAACCATAATTTTTAGGGTGTGGGACTGTGGGTAACATGTTCATGGCTTAGAAGGGAAATGTTAAAAATGCAACCAAATTTTGATTTGACGCGGCAGTAACTAAATGATGAAATGTTTTTGTTTCGCTATTAGAAACTTTTTTTTACCAACAGGAATATACTAAAATGATTGCTTTTGCGGTCATCAAGCAAATTAAAAATACATTGATTGCCCCCTAGTAGAGTACATAGAGGCATCAATCCAATTGTTACCCAACGTAATGGAAAACCCATTTCGATGATGTACCTACCTTCATTGCTTTGCGACATCGTCATCAATAATTCAGCAGTTTACAGCTTATACTGATGTACTAGATCAATAACGATTATTTCAGAATCTTATTCCAACTGAAATTTAGTGAAACTTTACTAAAAATGAAAAGTAATAACATACCTACCTAAATCGGACAAAATTACTGTACAACAGCTACGCCAAAACGTTAAGTTGGTTTTATAACAGAATTACTTAATATAGTGCACTGTCATTTCTTTTTTTACTGAATCTTGTTCTACTCTTCTAGATGCGATTGTAGAAATGGTCACTGTTGCACAGCCAATCAGAGTGGAGTTACCTGACTGACTGACTGACTACCTGACCTTCTTTAAAAAAAAAGAGGGATTAAGGATCGTAAAAGAAGACCTAAATGGAGTCCAAACATCGAAGTCGATAAAGTAATCAAAACTTCATTTAAGATAATCCTTTGTGCTGTTTAATCATCGTCATTTTTTTTATTTTAAACTTATTGAATATCGACCACAGGTATATATAGAGGGGGGCGGGGCGGGTGGGCTGTGCCCACCCCAGAGTGGTCTAGTGCCCACTCCAGGATGTTGGACTACCGATTCAAAATTCTATAATACTGATATCTTCACACAAAAATCTAGGCCAGGCCCCTCCTGAAAAATAACCCTAGATACGCCAATGATATCGACAAGTTTAAACGCTAGTTATTTTCAGAATAAGTTTGCTATAGTGTTTGTAATGTTAATGTTTTCCAGTCCATTTCACGTTTATGTTACGTAAGCTATTGAGCAGTGTATTAGATTCTCCACTTTGCTTAATGTTCCTATTATTATTATCGAACTTCCATTAATATACATAAAAGCCAGTAAACGTAACAGACTTAGGTATAAAGGGTGTTTGTTTGCCATATATATCTTAATTGAAATGTTTGACAAAATACCTACATATGTCTGAAAACTCGAAAATTTTAAGCCTTATTGTAAGCCTTAAATTATTAATGAAACCGACATTTTGAATAGAGTTCTTTATTGAAATGAAGTTGAAGTAATGAAAGAATTACGGTCTAAAAGTATTCTCAGACTCAATATTTTCATTTTATCCTAACTGATGAAATGTTTATTAGGTAAACCTTTTTTTATGTTGGTATTTCAAAGACAGGTGGCATGACGTCATTTCTAAACGGCTGCGGGAACACAATCCAAAGTTTTTATACTCCGAACATATTTAATGCAAACAAGCACTCCTTCAAGCCGATTTCGTTTTAGGGTACCGTTGTCTGATGGACCTCGACCGAATTGGCGGTATTGTGTTGAAAATATATGTCGTATTTCTACTCATCATCATCCCAGCCTATATACGTCTCACTGCTGGGCACAAGCCTACTCTCAGAATAAAAGGGCTTGGATCAGAGTTCCCACGCGGCCCAGTGCGGATTGGTAACTTCACACACTCCATTGTAGCTTTGCAGGTTTTTGCAGGTTTCTTCCCGATGTTTTCTTTCACCGTAAGTTCGCTGTAAATTCTAAATGTAATTTCGCACATGAATTGTGAAAAACTCAGAAGTGCGAGCTGAGGCTTGAACCCACGATCCGCTACTTGAGTGACCATTAGGTGAAATCACTAGGCCACCAATAGGCTTCACGGTATTTTTACTATCGTTCTAAAAACAATGCGATCTTATTTTAAATGCAACCATTTGAAAAAACGTTTAAGGTAAATGTCACAATGTTTGACATGTTAATGCCCAAAAGATGACACCCTGCTGTCACTTCTATTGTTACTGGCATATTAAAGATGGCAGCTAAACCACACACACAGTGTACCACACTCGGACATTCGCCTTATACCTTTCCATTGTTTTTTTATAGTGCTAGTGTTTCTAAACATTTGTTCAATATTTTTACAGAAAAGAGTTTGTATTTAGATTTCTAGACATTCAATTTCGTTTTTGTTTATGCTAGCAGCTTCCTCGCATACCAGATTAGCATGTTGCGATACAGCACGGAAATGCTGCCAGCATCTTTGGGAGCTATTTTATATAGGTACATTAGTTCTAGTTTAATTTTACTTATTAGTATTTTTTTCTTTTTTTATTTAATTGTGGTTCATCATCATCATAATTTCAGCCGTAGGACGTCCACTGTTGGAAATAGGCCTCCCCCATAAACCTCCAGTTGATTCGGTTGGCAGTGGCCTGCATCCACCGTGAACTCGCGGCTTTAACCAGGTCATCCGTCCATCTCGTTGGTGGACGTCTCGTGGTACGCTGCGCATGCCAATCCGCGGGCTCTACTCGAAAACTTTTTGGCCCCAACGGCAATCTGTTCTTCTTGCTATATGGCCTGCCCATCGTCACTTCAACGAGCTACTTCGCTTGGCTATGTCGTCTAATCTTGTATCTATTTGTGTAAAGTTTCTTGACAGACAGACGAACACACGAACAGACAGCCAGATGGACGGACAATACAGTCATCCTATAATATTCCGTTTTTGGAGTTGACCCTATGAACTTTGACGTTTTCTCACTTTGGTTTAGAGCTGTTGAATATTATTTTAATAAAAACATATTTTTTTATATTGTATGGAACATTGAACATGTTATTAAAATACTGATTGGATCCCTTTTAGGAACCCAACGCAACATCCAGGCAAAGTCCTGAGTCATCGAACTCATTCTTTATTCAACAGTTGATCAGTCAATTGTGACCGCCATTGTATTGTAATCGGAGGAGATAGCTTCAGATATTACTGTAATAGCTCCACAATGGACCCTCTTCGGGCCAAGGGTTTATTGAATATTAACATTAACCTCTTATTGGCCGTTAGTTCAGCAGGTGGCTTTAATTGGGAGTTCGGGCTTGGTACGCATTTGAATTTAATAAGTCATAGTAAACATGTGTCCTGGCCATCCTAGGTTAAAGTTAAAAGGGGTTTCGATTATCCAAAATTTTAATTATTTTTTTCTTGCCCAATGTTAAGTTCGAGTAGACAGTTCATTTTTGAAAATAAACTTTTGGAAATTGCCATTAAAAATTAATGAGAATTAACATACCTAGGATAAAAAAAAGAGTATTTTCGAAGGAGTACCTAATTTCTAAGATTGTCCTTGGAAAATGCTTAGCATAACCGCGGTCCGTATTTAACTAGTTTTTTTTAATATACTAAAATAGTAGTTAATGTAATAACATGTTTTAGAATTTAAGGTTCAATTTTAATTCAGATATCTTTTACAACAGAACAAGTTTGATTGCATTGCAGGGTACTGTCAAAGAAACTGAATCGCGTGCCAGGGCGAAACCTTTGTGCTACTAATGTCATCTTGACATCCCACAAATTAAGGATGTTTACGCCATTAAAAAATAATTCAAAGGCACAACTCCAGTAAAAAAACGCTTTATTTTAGCCCTGAAAACCAGATTAATTTTCGATTTGCTGTAAAATTAGATTTTTTGTTGCTTTAAAACAAATGAATAGTTAGTTTATTGAGTTGGCGGATAATAACGTCATAAGTCGCTATTGCCATTGAAACTTTATGGGAGAATTGTGTTTTGACAGCTCATAAAAAGTACGTCAGTTGATTGGTGGTGTCAACATCCCTATTTTCTAACAAAAAACAAAGAAGTCTTCATCGAGATGCAACGGATATTTTTAGTAGTAGGCACCTTCTCAAAACAAGGGTGCGACATATATGCATATTTTATATATAAAATTATATATATTTAATATTTTTTATGTTAGCGGCACCATTAAAAAAAGTTAATGATCGCGTTTCACGCACGGCGGTCGAATCTGCGAGCGACGTCGCACGGCATAATAAGTGAATTATAATAATACCTTAAATCACCGTAAACTGCTCTTTCACTGGAATTAAGTTATTAAATTATAAGTACTTATTACGTTTTTGTTTTAAAACAATGCTGCAATGCGATAATCTTGTGTTTAAAAACGAGACTGAGATATCGTGGTTTAAATGTGTATAATGCGATTTGTTCCTAATTCATTTTCTTCCGAATTGGTCATATTTCAAGTTCTTCACATTTCAAACTGGTTATTTTCCAATCTTAATCAAAAATTAATTGCGCTCTAGTAGTTAATTCCAAATGAACAATGTGCTTTAAAATAAGTTCACAGCATTTAACTTAAATGTACGCCTGGTTACAGTTTGAGGCTATTATCGATACACGATTTTTTAAAAGGTAAAACTTTTATTTCTCCCTTTTTTTACTAGTTTTTAACCCCTAACGCAAAAAGAGGGGTGTTATAAGTTTGACCGCTATGTGTATCTGTGTGTCTATCTGTCGGTCGGTCTGTGGTACCGTAGCTCTTAAACGTGTGAACCAATTTGAATGCATTCTTTTTATTTGAAAGCAGGTTTTCCAGCGATGGTTCTTAGGCATGTTTTATTAAAATCGATTCAACCGTTATTGAGCTATTGAACTTTATAAAATAAAATAAATAAATAAATATCACAATTCACACCAATTGACCTAGTCCCAAAGTAAGCTTAGCGAAGCTTGTGTTATGGGTACCAAGCAACGGATAAACATAATTATATAGATAGATACATACTTAAATACATATTAAACACCCAAGACCCGAGAACAAACATTCGTATTTTTCATACAAATATCTGCCCCGACACGGGAATCGAACCCGGGACCTCAAGCTTCGTAGTCAGGGTCTCTAACCACTAGGCCATCTGGTCGTCAAAAGTCTTTGAAGTGACAATGTCCGGGGCTTCCAACTTTTTGCTGGTTAGGTTATGAAATCGGTTTAATACGCCTTTCACGTAGGTAATCCATGTGACAAGCAAACAACGCCAATCAGTAACCGTGGCTTTAGAAATAAATTGCAGTCTGAGTGCCGTAGTTCATTAGAGCGTCATAAAAACAACACGGCATATAGCATGCGACCGTCATGCAAAGCACAAGCTAACGTCACACTTTAGACGCCCACACTGTTTTTTTAAATAGCAAAAAATGGAACCAACTTTACAAAAAACAATTAAGATAATTTTCTACCCAATTGAAATGGTCTCACGAAGCTCAGCAGGTGTAGGATTGACCTGGTCCCAAATTAAGCAAAGCTTGAAGGAACCTAATATGTGGCCTACCACCCTAAAGTTGATTATCGTTTGCAAATCATAAAACAATAGTAAAATAAAATAAATAAAGTTTTACTTTCAGGCGTGGTACCTATATTTTAAAAGCACAAAATGACTTAATCTAAGCTAAACTAAAACACCTATCTCAAAACATAATGAAATCAGAGTATAAACGGAACCATTATCTTAAAATTAAATGGTGTCATAAGGGTGTCATCCAATCACACTATTTTCGAATTTTTCGATTCTCGTTCTACGAGTATAATGTCGATAAGTCGTGTTTGCCAATTTGAAAGTTCGACTTTAACTTTAACTTACTCATTTGATAGTAAGTTGTTTAAAAAATGGATAGACCACTTATTTAGCTACATAGATAAATACTCGTATTAGTTGGAAATACAGCGTACAACGCCTCTTCGTATTCATCATACAGTCCCGACTGGGATTAAAACCCGTAACCTCTGATTTCATAGTCAGGGTCACTAACCAGTATCTACTAAACCAAATAAAAGTTTTAAATGAATTAAACTAAAACTCTTGGGCACGTTTAATAAATTATGAAGTAAAATACTTTTACCTGGTGTATGGAGTCGTCTCTTCAGAGAATTTTGTAACATAAAGAGACTTTTCAGTAACAGAATGAAAAAACTTTCGCATTTAAAAATAACCTACATTTCTTTACTGAAGTTTTCTGAACCTAATACTCGTTGCACTTCCAAAAGCGTTTTAACAAGCACAAAACTGCATTTCCCCGACAATAAACGCTTCAAGTCGCTGTAAAGTGCCTTGTAAACGCCAGCTAGTGCAGTGCATAGCAAATGAATTACTTCTGTGGACTTTTTATCCTATTAATATTATAAATGCGATAGTTGGCTTTGAATCTCACTATCACGCAACTTAATCCCTAGTTTATAATCTGGATCAACACCTAGGAGTATGTCTTAGGCAATATTATACAATTTTCTGGGATAAAAAGTAACTGGCCTGTTATAGTTACTTTTTATTCTGGAAAATTGCTTAGTTCCCGCGGAAGAGCAATAAACGAATTTTTCTCAAAGGTCAGGAAGTTCTGTTGTGGCCCCCGTCTTGTCTGAGAATAATTTTTAATTCAGTTTCCTCTTTTGACCTTACTCTGAAACTATTATCTTTTGAGTACCTACCTATCTAGAACGTCATACCCGGGAACCCTAGTTCAGATACCCCTTCATATTTATTCATCAAGCGAATGAAACCTAAACTTTATAGCTGTAAATAATAAGACCCAGTACTAAGGTATATGCTGTTAGTTTTTTCAAATCGAACTTTTATAATACCAGATACTTATTAGTATTACTAGTTAAAACTAAAAATATCTTCTAACAATGAACATTATCAATGTGCGGCAATTATTAAATAACAGTCATCTCCCGCCTACATACTACATACTAGCCTGAGTAAACAATCTTTTTTCTAAGCTCTCGATTTAGTTAATAACGAACCATTTTTCCCTTTTAATTTCACCCTCATAAAACAAACAGCTTAGCCGCAACACCCCACCTTTCGCAGTCGGGTAATTAATATCCGGCGTCAAAGAATGGAGTGTTCTCCCAATGGGGCCCATTTCCTAAACGTTACGGAACCATCAATCTAGAACACGGACCATTAGCGTATTGGTTTTGGTGGATCCAAGCAGAAGATACCGAAAGGGTGGACTGAGCGTAAGTGTAGGCCGGAATCAGCTTTAGGCTCGGTTCCGGAAACGTCCGTTGGAAAAAACCTCAGATCGTATTTAACAATATGATAATATTTTCCTGAATTGGTGTACCATCAGACAAATATGTGGTCTACCACCCTAAAGTTGCTAATCGTATGCATGCCATAAAACAATAATGCCAATAGACGTATCTATTCTCTATAATCTATATAAAAAACAGTCGCCGTCACAAAAATATCAATTAACAATGCAATATGATAATACTAACCCCAACAGGGCATCATTTTATTCTTTGTAAAAGGTGTTGCAAAATAAATACTGAATACTGAATACTGAATACTATTTTATGCCCGCGGCTTCGCCGGCGTGGAATTCGGATATCGTGCGCTGTTCCCTCGGGAACTGCATTTTTTCCGGGAAAAAAATAACCTCTGTCACTTTCTGGCCCATAAACTATCTGTATGCCAAAAATCACGTCGATATGTCGCTCCGTTTCGACGTGAAAGACGGACAAACATATAAACACATACTTTCGCATTTATAATATATATTTTTGAGCAACTTATACAACCTTTGATTCTAGTGAACCAATCATCTTAGGCTGGAGGTAATTTGTAGTCGCTAATGACAGCATCTGTTATTGTTTCCCGCAGTACATTTTAATACATTAATGGTCACTTGCTGAAAACATATAAATCTCGAGTTAGCGTTAAGCTTAGTTTAGTAGTGTCAAAATGTATGGAACTGTCAAGTTTAAGCCAGGCTTAACAACTAAATCTAGATTTATTTTTACCTGCAAGTGGGTCTTAGTAGTACTTAGTAGTACAAGGATCATGTTTACATTTTTCTCCTTAACCTGAGTAGCGGTGTTCCTTTAGCTCACCAAAGGACTCATCCATGGATACCTGTTTTAACATATTTCTTTTCTGTTGTCACCAGGCTGCGCTTTCCCGTCTCGATGGCACGGCCGCTGGTTCCAATCGGGCGTGATCCAGCCAATCCTGATCGAGGGGGATCGACTCTCCAACAAGGGCCGCTGTTTGTCGTCCGAGGGAGACAAGTTCCTTATTGTCGACGAGTGAGTACAAAACTTAGAGCAGTTTAATCACTACAGCTGATTGGTGAGCAATAACGGATTCACCATTATTAACTATCGACGACGTGGTAGATTTTGTGAGATTTAGAAGTGCTTGTTATGTTAATTGGATAAAGATATTTTAACTTTTGAAGCCGTGGTGGCCCAGTGGATTGACTTATGGCCTCTCAAGTAAACGGTCGCGAGTTCAAACCTCGGCACGCACCTCTGTGTTTCTCGACATTTATGTGCAAAATTACATTTGAAATTTACCATGAGCTCGGTTAAGGAAAACATCGTAAGGGAACCTCCAAAAATCTACGAAGCAAATCAATGGTGTGTGTGAAGTTGCGTGGGACCAACCGTCTAAGCCTTCGTATTCTGGATGGAGGATTGTGCCCAGGAGTGCAATGGAACTTAGACTGAGATGATGATGATCTTGACTTTTGACCGGCGGCGCGACATCCGTTTTATCCTCTCCGTGCGTTAAATTATCTAGCAACACATACAATGAACAGAGGAAATGAACGCTGCGCTGGCGATCCTGTATATAATCTTGACCGGGTCGTAAGATCACTTCATTTCTCGACTACGAAGGAGAAAAAAATAACAGCAATATCCACAATACAATGAAAGATCACAGAGTTCACATAATTAGTCTGCTAACTCTTCCTCTTGTATGAAAGAACGTGCCATTGAGACAAGTACTTCTCGACTACGAGCTAATAATGGACTCCATTCAGTATTTCCTGTAATTTCAATACAGAGATTGAACGAAATTATACGCTAAGAATCGACCTTGCAGCATGTGTGATATGCTGGATAGTTTCGATCGTAGAAAATAAAATGGAATTTATTTAAAACTCTGCTTTAATCTTTCAGGAAAGGATGTTACCGCTGCGTCGTAATGCACGAAAAACATACCAATGTTTTGCAGTACAAGGAAAGTAAGTACCTATCTATGTTTACAAGTTATGATTTTCCTAAAGTTAAGTACATTATTCTTGTGGCACTTGTTTTACTAATTCGTAGCCTTATTCAGATTATTAGAATAATTAGGACCTTTAAGGCAAGCACGAATAATGAATTTTCTAAAGGAACTGAAGAAGGATAGAAACCTTTTAAAGAGGTCAAAGTCTGAGCGATCTGCTAACAAAATTGCAAAAAGCTAGCAGGCATACTTTTCTTAAAGGATCCAAACCAAACGTAGTATCCCTACAAACATGAAATTCTATATTGTGACAAAGGCTTTGGCTGGTTGTCATTCTATTCTATAACCTCTATAGGTATACCCTCTGACATACCGAAATTGCGATAGGTGGGTATGGTCTTCAAACTTAATTAGTACCTGACATTTATCTAAAATTTATTCGCGCATTATCATTATAAATGACAACATGTTTATCTTTAAAAAAATCTTCTCTTAACTAGGTTTACTGATAAAGATTGCTTATTACGGATAAGTACACTTTTGTACTTGTTTTTGTGTACCTGTTTTACTTAAAAAATTGAGCTATGTATAAAAAAAGTTTAAACATAATGCCTTAATACTTATTTACATAAGGCCTTAATGTGTAAACCGCCGATATACCTAGGTTAGGTACAAAACTTTTTTGACCGCGCAAGTGCAAAATCGCCTGCGAGTCTCGTGCTTGACGTGAATGCCTGGTAAGGTAACCACGAAACTCGTGCCGACAGTCATATATGATGCGACGTCCGTCATACAGTTTTCGATAATTAAGCGACATTTGAGCCTTTTCCGGGACATTAAGTATCATAATATTTTGATATTAACTCTCTGCAAACGGATTTTATTACCTAAGGTTGGCATTATGCGGTTAACCAACCGGTATTACCGTGCCGTCTCTCTTCAAAGTAACGCTTGAGAATGAGACGGCGCGCTCAACCCGCACGTTTAGTCGCATAGTGCGCACGAAGCCTAATGAGAGGCGACAAAACAACAAACTTCTCCTTTGCTTTCCAGCATTCTGCCACCGCCGCGACGCTCTGCCCCATCTCTGCTCCCTCATCACTGGCGACGCTCTTCTGTACTCCATGTTCAGAGAAAATGCGGACCCCGTCGACTGCCCTCTGAAGGGACCATTCTCGTTCACTTATAATAGGTATTTATACTCTTCTATATAGTGTAGAAGAAAGTGTAACAATCTTTGTGCATGCAGAAGTGTCCGTCAAAAGGTGCTAAATATGCGGTGTTACAGTAGCAAGAGGGTGTGCGCTAGAACAAATAGTTTTTCATAAAAAACTGCTTAAATAACATCAATTTCAACAAAATTAGGTCTTGTCAGCCTCTTAAGGATCTGATAAGTAAACCATATTATAAGGTATCACTAAATGCATACTTACAAAATATTTCGGCCAGTGCCTAGGAAGTTCAAGTGAACATCCTTGTAAGAGTTTTTCAATAACTGATTAGCACTGGTGCTAGTTAAAGATTTTCGAGTTTTTTTAATCGTAATTCACAAAGAATTCAGTAAGACGATGATCTTAAATGTGAAATTTTCCCGTTAACAATCCAATGCATGAGTGGTTTATTGAAAATTATCCTGAATAATACTGAATGAAAGCATTCTGGATTCATTATGATCAAGTTACCTACATGGAATTTTATTTAACTTCTTTACAAGCATCATTTGAAGTTAAAAACAATTGTTTACTTACAGATTATACTAAAACATCCATATCATCCAAAAATTGATAGCTTCCGTGTGTCAAATTAACTTGATAGTCATCAATGATTAATAGTCACAGCAGATGTTAAACGGCCGTTTAATGAAGATCACTGTCGCCTCACTGCCACTGCCCAGAGTCCTCAATCATGCAATTAATGACTTTTGTAATTAAAATTCACGCGAAATCATTGCGATGAAAATTAGTTAAATAATGCGTCATGATTGGCTATGAGGTATTTAAAAAGGTAGTTTGGATTCTAAAATCAAACTGTTGAAAAACATGAAGCGTATAAACTAGCCCCCTTATTCATAAACGACAATCAAACCTATTTTAGTTAAAATGCCGCTAAAATTCGTTTGTCCTTATCTGTCACTTCGACATTTGTATTTGTTAGAAAGGGACAAAGCATTTGTTAGTTAACATAGGCTTGTTAAGTTTTATGAATAAGGGGGTTGATGTACAATCGAAAAAATTGAATCATGACCCAGGGTGGAACCTTTGTGCTACTAATGTCATGTTGTCATCTCATACTTTTGTCAAGGAAATCATAGTGAAATTGATTGTTAAAAGGTTCCTCCCTGGGTCATGATTCAATTTGTTCGACCGTACAGTGCAGATCGTGAATTAAGTTACCAAGAGATCACAAACATCGATTCACCTTTATGCATTTAAGAATACGGTCTATATATATATACACATTAATACTTGACGTGATGGCTGCTATATGGGTACTATTTTAACCTCGACTGTAATAAAAAAAAAACTTAATTTAAAATATTTGGGCTATTACTTAATTTTTTAATTTGGTTATCTACAGGTTTCTATAATATTTGACTATGATCGGCTGACAAATAATACACCTAAACCACAGGGGCTAATACTGCTATACTGATATAGGACTATACTGATAATTGAGATTGTGACAAAGATGGCAGACGTCTACTAAAAAGGGATTTCTCGAAACTGCGACGGGATAGAGACCTAGCCGATTTTTTAATCTTCCACTCCACGCAGGAGCGAAACCGTGCTATAAAGTTAACTTCAAAATAATAATAATAATAACATTTTTATAAATATGCTACCACCATACAGTCACCTGCATTAACATCTGTCACAGCGGAGCGTACAAAAATATCTGATGCTTCCTACCGGGCTCTAGAAATAGAGCCGTATCAGATATTATCCACACGTTGTTGTAGCAGGTATCGTTCCTGCTGACTGTACAACAGGCCTATCACTCCCTCTTTTGGTGAACGCGACATAGACTAAAAGGAAACATAAAATTTTCAGAGGCCATGGTGACTGCAAAATCCCGGTGTCGTCTATCGAAAGCTGCACCGAGGACTCGCGGCTGCTGCTCAATTACCAAGCCTGTCCTGACATCTCCGCTTCTGAGAGTACGGGTACGTACATAATATTTTATAGCCCACTAGCGTCCCGCCCCGGCTCCGCACGGGTACGATTTTCAAAATAACCTTCCAGTCAGGTAAAACAGACCTTCCAGACAGTCGAGTAAAAAGATCTCAAATGCACTTCACACACATTTTTCAGCTCCTTTTCCCAAAAACTAAGGGGCGCGTCGGCGCAGAGTAAATGTATCTCATAATTTTTTTGATTAGATTGATATCTTTAAAATTGTAATATCGTTTGAAAGGATCGCGTAGCAATTCACGAAAAATGTGTGTGAACGAGCATTCGCACCTCGCATCTCGCCTCTTCTCTCTTCACAGCCGCTACGGAAGCGCTTTGAGCACGAGTCAAAGTTTGACCAATGTGACGCCACCATTGAGAGTGTAAACAGAAACTCATTTATAAACCGGCTAGACCAATACATTAGCAGTACAAAGAATACTTGACCAAGGAACAGCTAGATACAGGCACATATCAGTTGCTTCCAGCTCATTATCTTATTTAAGAGTTACACTATCTTGTCGGTGTAGCCGATTGCCTCTCCACTTCTCTCTACTCAAAGCTGCCTGACTCCTTATACGTCATGACGGCTACCTTCTCCTTTTTTGATTTGTATAACCAATTGCTTCCAACTGCCTGCCTGATAATTCAAATTAAGTATAATAATAATATACCTAACTTATTTTCTATCGACCGCCATGCGAGTCGGGAGACGACCTACGAGGCGAAGTTATAGGAAGCGTCTGAGTGCTGGACACTGCCGTGAACTCGGCTGTTGCTAACGACATACAATTTAAGGTGGCAACTATTGGAACAGTGATGAAAATACGTATCTACGAACGTTTACCTTACGAAACGAGAGTGTAATGAAGTATGAATAACCCAGTGCCGTATTATATTGAAAATTAAAACTGTATTTTGGCTCATAAGTTACTTATTTACTTACTACAATCACAAAACGGTGAATGCATAAATTAGTGTTCGGACAAGTATAACCCTGTCATTATTGTTCTGTTCTGAAGACAGCCAAGAATAGATAAACAAGCAGACTAACGCGACAGACGACTCGCCTCAACTATAATAAGTGTCTTTTATTTACAGGCTATTTAAGGCGGACTTGCTTATTATGGAATATTAGATAAAAGTTTGTAATAATAGCATTTTTGTACGTATTTGATCTTTTTAACACGTGCTGACCTAGATCCTAAGTAATATCACTGTTTCAAGCTTTTAATTATAATATTGACCGCAACGTAGACCGCAACTTTGTCTGCGTCCTTTTTCCGACATAATTAATTTGTAATAGTGGCATACTTACCTACTTAAACTAATTAAATTTTTTAATTTACAGATTAACTTGAAATTTGGTATACATATGTAGGTTAGATATCGTAGGTTACCCTACCGTCAGCAAAAAATGCTTGAATATTTTTTTAAACAAAAACTTCTTAAAGCTCATTCATTACTTACAACGTATAAAGAAATAAATACACAAACCAAGTTTACCTCTTAATTCCTTCACTATTTTTTAATGATATAGGACCTAATCTTCCTAATTGTAGTAAAGATAAAACAAGTATGCTACCAATATTTAAATTGCTATACCACCCCACATTTAAATATTGTTACCACGGAGACGAGGTGGTCATAAAACGTCATGATGGTCACTTTACGGTAATCGTTACCAAAAAATATGCTTTTTAGGACCCTTTCAAGTTCTCAGAAGCTGTTCTGTCACTTCAAATTTGTTTTGTTTCCACCCTAGCTAAATCTAAACAGCATCTATTTAGAATAGCTGGCACCCTGGAAGATTGCCCGATACATTTGCATGCTATTCAAATTCCCAGAGCTGTGAGCTGCCAGACAATTTCGTTTTTATTAATGTTGTGTTTAAAATGCATAAGTAGGTAGGTACTGATTTGCGAAGTTCGTTGACACTAGGTAGTACCTAGCCAAAGAATACTAACTAGTACTATTTAAGAGATAATTAGTTGTAAAATTGCGGATAAAGATAACTATGATATGTGAAAAGATAGGTCAGTGTAGGCGAACACGGAATAAACAAACCCTAAATAGCATTATGCACACAGACTATGACTATAGCCTAAGCTAAAGTTAAAATAAAAAATAAAGTAGCCTGGGTCCTACCCCATGGTAAATCCTGCTTTATTGAGGAAACAAGAAATGAAGAAGAAGTTAAGGTTAACTGGGAGAGACGTTTGTCAATTGCGTTTCTTTCTTTATTTGTCCAATAGATTGTTAACGTACAAGCATGCCAATACCATACCATACAAAAGGAACTTCGGTCAGGATTTTCGTTTCCAATACTGTGTATTTCACTATAAATTCAGATTTTCCTTTGCTAGGTAATCGATCGGCTTCTTTCTGAATTTTTAGAGCAGAAAATTTCAAACAACCCTTTTACCTTAACGACTGAATAGGCATTCCAGAAAATGTTACTTAAGCATTAAGTTCACTGATTCCTTACATGTCGCCGGTTCGGAAACTTTTGGGCTAGTACTTGCCTTTTCTAATATTAAACTGCTAAATAAAATAACTTACTCCCACTCCCCACAACGATCCTGAACAGAATAAGTAAACACAATATAATGATCCCAAATCTCGCATTTTTTTGGCAAGCTACAGCTACGGAGTCGGAAAAGTTTTACAATTATGTATTAACAAAAATGTTTTGTGAATTTTCTTGCTGACATATTATCACAGTCAGTAGGTACTATACTTGGTCACGCGTCGTACAGTCAGCAGCAGAAGTGAATGAGCGGTCACGGTGTTCAAAATGATATACACACCAAGCTACACTACATACTAGGTTAAGCTGCTAATTACTGCCAAGGTAATAAGAGTGTTCAGATCATTTTGAGCACCATAACTGCTCATCTACTTCTACTGCTGATTGTACCTATACTATACCAAGAAATACCTATTAGTGAATCGACAGAAAGTTACTATTTTTAGATAAATTTGGTTCTATTGTTTCCTAACCGAATATTACAATTTCGGAGCAAAATAGTTAATTTTCCATTAGATAGATAGATAGATAAACGTTTATTTGTTACTGCAAACACACACAATCAAAATTACAGAAATTAAAAAAAAAGAACATGCAGTCGAATTGAATCTCCTCATTATTTTGAATTCGGAATTCATTTATTTTTAAAACAGACTGATTTTTTTATATGAAATTCGAAAGCGGGATGGTGTCTTTCGGTCTTCTGACCTCGTATATGCATAAAGCGTAATGAGTGCCCCCAAAATTTCAGTGGAAGAGTTGGAATGCTTGGCGACCTGGAAGGAAGGGAGCCTCCGGTTCCTTGTGGGCAAGCTGCATCACAACCACGCCACCAGCAACGAGGACCGCTACCGCTGCTTCGTCTACGAGAAGACCAATGGTATCGGTAAGACTATATTCACTTAGGTAATTGGGGGATGCAAAGAAGCCCTACCAATTATGTTGCTTCTGGCATAAAAGCATATAGTCGAAAGACAAATTGGCTTTTATAAGTTCCACTCTTTGAACTAAAAGAATTTCTTTGCTCACCCGCGACCTTGAGATAGCTAAGTCTATGCAAATTAT
Organism: Choristoneura rosaceana; assembly: GCA_037349165.1. Taxonomy (NCBI): domain Eukaryota; kingdom Metazoa; phylum Arthropoda; class Insecta; order Lepidoptera; family Tortricidae; genus Choristoneura; species Choristoneura rosaceana. The sequence continues at coordinate 12,788,591 of JAZBNJ010000019.1, forward strand.
GCGTGTTCATGCAGTTCCTCCACCTCCACACTGAAAGAACACACACAAATTACACAAACCCATCTATCACCACCACCACAATACACTGACGCGTTTCGAACTCAACCAGAGCTCATCTTCAGAGTGACACAACCTTACACCATGCTACCAGTTGTTAGACTAACAAACCATCACCACTGTTTTAATTTGCCAAACAAAACAAAAAACTACCCGCAAATTATTAATAAATTTTAACTGTGCTACAAAACTACCTTGATTTTTTAATTTTTATTTACTTATTGTCAAGGCATGTTTAACTAACTACCGTTGCTAAAATTAGACCCAAGCCGTAGCAAGGGTGATGACACTAAATTTATTTGCTCATTAATAATGGACCCCATACTATTGTACCTAATTATCTCCATACATTCTAACACATCAAGACGAAACCCCTTGTCACAGTAATGTAACACTTCATACGAATCTGAGTCCGATATAGAATGATTTAATTCTAACAGATGTTTAGCAAAATTAGATCTATCAGGATGCTCGTTCCTATATGCCGATACATGCTCTTTAAACCTAGTATTAAAACTGCGCCCTGTCTGTCCTACATATACTTTAGTGCAGTCATTACAAGTGAGCTTGTATACACCCGATTTAGTTCCTTTATCCACCTTCTCTTTGTGGTTACAAAGTTTAGAGTACAAAGAGTTGTTAGTTTTAAAGGCTACATTTACATTGTTTGATTTTAAAATGTCATAAATTCTATCAGACAAACGACCAACATATGAAATGCTACACCTATATTTGTTTGAAGACTGAGAAGGCAACCCGGCGTGAAGCATGCTATTCACTATCCGAGCCTGCTTCCTCTTAACCAAACCATCTACCATTGATTTTGTATAGCCATTTGACGTTGCTATCTGATAAATAATATTTAACTCTGATTCAAAATTTTTCTTAGACAGAGGTACTGTTAACAATCTATGTACATAACAATGAAAGGCTGCTAACTTATGCTGCCACGGATGATTAGATGATGCAGGTATCACAGCATCTGTGTATGTGGTTTTTCGATAAATTTTAAATTGTTGTTGATTATTTGATCTCGAAATTGTTAAATCCAAAAAGTTTAGCGAAAAATTTTCTTCTATTTCCATTTTAAATTTAATTTTTACATGTTTGTTATTAATACTATCCACAAATAAATCCAGTTGCCTCCTACTTCCCCTCCAACACAGAATTAAATCATCAACATACCTATAATAATACACAATATTATTATTACCCACTATGTACTGATGTTCAAAATAATCCATAAAAATATCTGCCATTAATGGACTCAAAGGTGACCCCATTGCTAAACCATCACTCTGTAAATAATAATGTCCATTAAACCGGAAATAATTTTGCTTCATGCATAATGTTACCAAATTAATTAATTCACAAATTTCCCCTGGATGTAAACGCTTCCTTTCCAAATGGTTTTTAAGAATAATCAGTGTCTCACTATATGGTACATTAGTAAACAAACTATCTACATCTAAAGAAAGCAATGTTGCGTTGGGCGGTATGCTGATATCTTTAATTTTACTAACTAAATCTGAACTGTTTTTCAAACTGTATAATGGGTTAAAAGAAGATTTTACACGAATAACACTATTTAATTTCCTTGCCAATTTATATGCTGGAGCACTCACGTATGAGACAACTGGACGAACTGGCACATTATCCTTATGAATTTTAGGCAAACCATACAGAATTGGTGCCTGCGGATTCATAGGTATAACACAATTCTTCTGTTGTTCGGTTTCAAAAGTAAACTGAGAATCTTTAACAAGCTTCTTTAATTGATTGTGAAATGCTATTGTAGGGTCCTTTTGTAAAACTGTGAAACCGTCTCCCTGAATGATATCTAAGACCTTTTGATTATATTGGCTTCTTTTGGAAAGAAGCCAATATAATCAAAAGGTCTTAGATATCATTCAGGGAGACGGTTTCACAGTTTTACAAAAGGACCCTACAATAGCATTTCACAATCAATTAAAGAAGCTTGTTAAAGATTCTCAGTTTACTTTTGAAACCGAACAACAGAAGAATTGTGTTATACCTATGAATCCGCAGGCACCAATTCTGTATGGTTTGCCTAAAATTCATAAGGATAATGTGCCAGTTCGTCCAGTTGTCTCATACGTGAGTGCTCCAGCATATAAATTGGCAAGGAAATTAAATAGTGTTATTCGTGTAAAATCTTCTTTTAACCCATTATACAGTTTGAAAAACAGTTCAGATTTAGTTAGTAAAATTAAAGATATCAGCATACCGCCCAACGCAACATTGCTTTCTTTAGATGTAGATAGTTTGTTTACTAATGTACCATATAGTGAGACACTGATTATTCTTAAAAACCATTTGGAAAGGAAGCGTTTACATCCAGGGGAAATTTGTGAATTAATTAATTTGGTAACATTATGCATGAAGCAAAATTATTTCCGGTTTAATGGACATTATTATTTACAGAGTGATGGTTTAGCAATGGGGTCACCTTTGAGTCCATTAATGGCAGATATTTTTATGGATTATTTTGAACATCAGTACATAGTGGGTAATAATAATATTGTGTATTATTATAGGTATGTTGATGATTTAATTCTGTGTTGGAGGGGAAGTAGGAGGCAACTGGATTTATTTGTGGATAGTATTAATAACAAACATGTAAAAATTAAATTTAAAATGGAAATAGAAGAAAATTTTTCGCTAAACTTTTTGGATTTAACAATTTCGAGATCAAATAATCAACAACAATTTAAAATTTATCGAAAAACCACATACACAGATGCTGTGATACCTGCATCATCTAATCATCCGTGGCAGCATAAGTTAGCAGCCTTTCATTGTTATGTACATAGATTGTTAACAGTACCTCTGTCTAAGAAAAATTTTGAATCAGAGTTAAATATTATTTATCAGATAGCAACGTCAAATGGCTATACAAAATCAATGGTAGATGGTTTGGTTAAGAGGAAGCAGGCTCGGATAGTGAATAGCATGCTTCACGCCGGGTTGCCTTCTCAGTCTTCAAACAAATATAGGTGTAGCATTTCATATGTTGGTCGTTTGTCTGATAGAATTTATGACATTTTAAAATCAAACAATGTAAATGTAGCCTTTAAAACTAACAACTCTTTGTACTCTAAACTTTGTAACCACAAAGAGAAGGTGGATAAAGGAACTAAATCGGGTGTATACAAGCTCACTTGTAATGACTGCACTAAAGTATATGTAGGACAGACAGGGCGCAGTTTTAATACTAGGTTTAAAGAGCATGTATCGGCATATAGGAACGAGCATCCTGATAGATCTAATTTTGCTAAACATCTGTTAGAATTAAATCATTCTATATCGGACTCAGATTCGTATGAAGTGTTACATTACTGTGACAAGGGGTTTCGTCTTGATGTGTTAGAATGTATGGAGATAATTAGGTACAATAGTATGGGGTCCATTATTAATGAGCAAATAAATTTAGTGTCATCACCCTTGCTACGGCTTGGGTCTAATTTTAGCAACGGTAGTTAGTTAAACATGCCTTGACAATAAGTAAATAAAAATTAAAAAATCAAGGTAGTTTTGTAGCACAGTTAAAATTTATTAATAATTTGCGGGTAGTTTTTTGTTTTGTTTGGCAAATTAAAACAGTGGTGATGGTTTGTTAGTCTAACAACTGGTAGCATGGTGTAAGGTTGTGTCACTCTGAAGATGAGCTCTGGTTGAGTTCGAAACGCGTCAGTGTATTGTGGTGGTGGTGATAGATGGGTTTGTGTAATTTGTGTGTGTTCTTTCAGTGTGGAGGTGGAGGAACTGCATGAACACGCATAATTTGCATAGACTTAGCTATCTCAAGGTCGCGGGTGAGCAAAGAAATTCTTTTAGTTCATTGATATGGACCTCCGCAAAGTAACGCCTGATTCAATAAATTATTCCACTCTTTGAAAATCTCCCTCTTTAAAAACTCCCAAGTGTGTGCCTGATTACACTTAAACTTACACCAGCCCCGGATCAAGGAGGGGTGGGGGGAGGGGGGGAGCAAGCTGATATGCTTGACCCCGGCGGCACTTCTAGGGAGGTGAGAAGTTCCTTAGTATCTAAAAAATACCTAAGTAACCTAACTAAGGTTAGGTTAGGTTAGGCTAGACAAACTGCAGTATTTAAGGAAGGATTCCCAAAGACACTTGCCCGTATGCCCGTCATTCACGGGGCCATGTACACGTGCCCAAAACGTTCAGAGGAAAATAAAAGGGAAGGGGGGCCGTTTTACTAATGAATAATGCATTTTATATTTTTCGAAAATTGCGACAGCAAGCGGATTCGGAAAGGGCTGCTGAATTGTCATTCAGTTTATAATCTAGTGACTCACTTGTAACCTTTTGCTTGAATTACATTAGGTACTTAGCATTTCCATCAAATTTACCTCAAACGCTTTGTCCTTTCAGCATCCAACAGCATGAAAGAAGGACCAAGTGCGACCGGCGACGTGGAATACCGAGTTGCCCAGTCTGGAGACGCCACTTGCAACGGGCTGTTCAGTGCTACCGAAGGATCGAGGACGATGGCTTTGAAACGAGGTATGTTCCAATATTTTTATCTCAGGGTCTCCCCAAACTTCTGCGTTTACTGCGTGGACTTAAAGCGTTTTCTGGTGGCTAAAGCTGATTCCGCGTCGATAGGTGCGAGAAAACCCTTATGCAACAAAAATGCAACCGGTGTGTAGGAACTTTTGTACGGTAGTCAGGTAAAAAAAGAAGGGTTTTACGAGTATGTTTAGGTTCGAGGATTACTTGATCCTGGATAGATCGAGATCATAATATCTATGATCTTTTTAGGTGGTCAATTATTCATGAGCTCGTGAAATTATAAATTCACTCCTTAAATTAACTTGACAGCAATCAATTCGATCACATAACATAGGTGATTGTAGATATGTATGTAGATAATCAACAAATATACTCTTTACTTACAGTGTCCGTCCGCTTTAACTGCCAATTCCCCACGTGGATGACGTTCTCTCACACCTGGCATACCCTAGACTTCAGCAGCAACTATACCTTCTACCAGCGGAATGCCACGCTCCGCATTACCGACCAAACGGGAGCAGACATCAAAGTCTACTGCGTGAATGTCAAAGCTAGCTCGCCTAGTGGAAACTCAGTAGCGCTGGTAGCGCATTGGCAGCATCATTGGTAAGTTAGTCCCAACTTTGCAACCCGAGAATATAGGTACAATTGGATGTTACCCACCGACCCCACCGTAAAATGTTTTCCTTGACATTGCCCCGCATTTTTACTATACCTAGTTAATCGTGTAATCTGAGTATGCGCAATTGAGGTGTGCATACTTACCATACCTTTTGGGAGCCAAATAACTTGGCGAAATTTTTGCCCTTTTTTGCTACAGTTGGAAAAATATTGTGATAGGGTACGTAATAATTTTTTTAACAATATTGTTGCAGTGCATCTCGCTATGTGTGCGTGGTGCTATACCGCCGTGACACATACATAGCAGAGCTGCAGCGGGGGTCGCCGACCTCACGGCCAGACGATGCATGTTCCAATCACCATTTCAACGCTGTGACAGCGCCATATGTCACATTAGTTGGTGAGTATCCGTCGTCTCGTCTAACAATAGGTTGACTTCCACCGCTTTTAATGGATCAACTCCGGCCTATTATACTATTGCTATGCTAAGTATGGCACAAAATTCAGATTGTTAAAATGCTCAGGGCTTGGGCCTCTATAGTCGCCACGCGGGCCCAGCATAGATTGGTAAATTGACATGTACCTTTGAATTACTTCGCAAGTTAAGCAGTTATCCTTACAATGTTTTCTTTCAAATTTGAATCTAAGAAAGGCCAGCACCGATTCGAACACATGGTACTCTGCTTTTGAGAGGCCGTGGGTCAAACCACTAGATCTAGCCGTAATAACGGCTAATTCTAATGGCTAGAAGGTACTCGTACTTATTTATCTACCTAAATTCTAGTTCATTTTTCCTCTTTTTATTCCAGCAAGCAATCCAGAATCGAAAGAATGTCCGTATTCTGGTAAATACGAGATACAAAGCAATCGGCACGAGAGAAGCGTAAGATCCATACGCGAGAGGAGAGCCGAGAAGTCGGTCGATAGGAACGGTACTAGGTTGTTCAATTTTAGCATAAGCAATATGTCGAGCGCCCCGATGCTGAGGAGTCGCAGACAGGCCAATGAGGTCGGCTGTGTCGTCAGCGGGTTCAAGAGGCTGGAAGTGGGATGCAATTCTGTGAAAAATATGGAGTTCTACTCGAGCTGTGAGAATAAGGAGGTTATTACAGGTGAGTTGAAATTGTCTGTTGAATCTATCTTGAACTTCCGATATCGACATGCATGTTTGAAAAAATACAAGATTAAACGGTCAACTTACGATTAAAAGTCTATCTACATTCGATCTTTCGGAAGATCTTTTTCATATATGAGTGCGCTCACGACGTTACCACCACCCGCACCAAACAAACAGTAATATAGCATGCACGGTCATGGAAATGCATAAATCTAATAAAAAACAATAACATGTCGAACATGGTTCGGTATGAGAATACTCCCTCTCCCGTATCGAGTTATTAGCCACCGGGCAATGAATATCCATAATTGGCCAGGAAATCATTGATCTTTGCCCAGAATGCACAGGCTCAGGCACTGCTCTTCCCATCAATCGGATCTAAAAGGGAACCTCAGCCCTTGGGCACATAAAGGCTACCAGACACCCCTATTGTAATTTCACTAAAACCGTTTCCAGCTTACACCTGCCACGGGGGCTGGTACGAGAACGGCGCGTCGTTCGTAGTAACGACGCCCGTGACGCGCGACAGCACGGCGGCGCGTCGCTACTGCTTCGTGTCGCGTGACGCGCGCGGGCCCACGCTTCTCGTTACGCGCAGTGCGACCAACTGCGAGCGCAGTGCCACCGCGACCGCGCCCAGTGAACAGCTGCTGTTTGACGCAAGACCGACAGGTAGGTAGTACATACAATGAGAAGCGAGATTTGGCTTTCCTGTGAGCATTAGGTACGCTTTGTTCGTGGTGACGATACTCGTGACGCACCATAGTATGATAATAACAGCTACCTGTCAATTTTAGAATTGCCAGCTAGGTAAAGTTTGTTGCCGAGTTAAAAAAATTGTATCCACTTTAATAAAGAAAGTTCTCCATTTTTTGGGCGTCATGCATAATTCAGTGTTAAATGTTTCTTTCTGCTACAGGTGAATGTCAAGATCAGACCAACGCACAGCCTCTGCTGAGGCTACCGCTGCCTCACATCATCATTGTGACAGCTGTCATCCTACACTACATCATACCGAGATGATTCTTAACTATAGTCACCCCTGCAAACCCCCTGTAATTACCATAGCATATTTATTAATAAGCAGGCTTAGTAAACAAAACTAGAAGAAGTAGCACTTAAGCTCTTTCCCCGTGTACTATGCCGTCAATTTTAATTTTTCTGCCTATGCGTTTTGATGTATTTTTTTGTATTTTACGAATTTAGTACTCGTACACATTTATTGCAATTTTACCTTTTAATCGCTGGCATCAGTGAACGGCCGCGATTCAACTGTGCACCTTATCTCTGACTAATGTCTGTTAGACAAGTTATAGGTAATGTATCTACTTGTTCTGTACTAACGTGCACAGTAACGTACCTACTTACTCCGACGGTTAAAAGGTTAAAATGATTAATTTTACTAGGAATTTTACATTTAGGTATTCTACAATTAGATCAAGCCACAACATATTTTACCACATGACTGGATTTTCTTGCAGTTTAACTTACTGGTTAATCTTAAGTTATGGTTCAAGAAAATCAGTTTGGGTGTTAGTTTTGGTTTAAAATTCCTAGAAAAATTATGGCAATTAAAATAGGTAACAAAATATCAATCACATATAATAGGTACACATTAAAATATCATAGATAGTCCCAAATCGCCTAACTTTTCAAGCAATTCTAGTTATCAAAAGCAATTTAGAAAAAAGTTTAATGAAAATGATCCATATAGGTACCTAATTAAAAAAGTTTATTTCTGTAGGTAAATGAAAGTGTTTTCTTAATCCATTTAGACATGGAGGGAGATAAATTAAGATTGAAAAATAATAATTTTGTATGTTTGGAGATACAAATTTCGTCATTTTATTATGGCTTATTCTTAATTTCTTCTCTCTAAATAGATATCTTCGTATAATTTATTTCACAGGCATTGAAAAAACATCAACGCACTTAAAACCTTTCCTTTGTAAAAATAATCAATACTTATTTATTTATTTTTAACTTGTTGAATTTTGAAGATAACAAGTAGATAATCCAATTGCATTGCAGACCGCTTTTACTGACAACCTTTTTTAGTTTATTATATTACGTACAGGTATATGCCACCTGAGATAAATATGTATATACAGGCGTTTGATCTTTGCCAAATAAATGGGTAGGTATTACCACACGGCACACCTATGTACCTGGCACATTGAATAGATTTTGCAGCGAACGAAAGGTACCTACTTTAATCCCACAGTTTGACTCCTTGCTAAATCCTCTAGTGTACCTTTGTGCAACAACTTACCTTGTTGCAACAAAAAATCTCGAGTGTTCGCATGCTATGCAATTTGGTAGCGCTTCTAGCGGCGCGCATCGGTAACAAACTGTTCTTATAGTAATAGAATTAGATACTTTAAGTCAGGGGTGAACTACGAATAAATAATAAGTCTTATTATTTATTCGTAGGAGGTGGACAACCGGTCGAGTACATCGTGCAAGTGCAGAAAAGTACATATTTATCCACAAATCTGTTTATAAAAAAACTGATTACGTAATTGGTAAATAAATCGCAGAGGTCAGAAAGATAGATCATGTGTCTTATGACATTGATTATCCCTGCTGTGTGCACACGTTCGGATTTTTTTGCCGAGAAACTTACACTAAGGCCTTATGTGCGATAGATTTGATGCTATAGGTCTTTTGATAAACGCTGATATGTGGGCCAATCAACTTTTTTACCGACACTAATCTGTCCGCGACATTTTTCAAACAATCGCAGATTTTTCTAAGTGAACATGTTTTTTTCTGTAATTTAATAGATGGTGTACATGAATACATGCCATCCTACGTAAGTTCAACCTATCAAACCGTGAAATATATTGTTGGAAGTACGATTTTTTGGTAACGCCAGAGACAATTTTGGTAACGGAGGAGACGCCCAAAGTGTGGGTAAAATAGTTGATTGGCCCATGTACTAAGATCTCTCTGGACTTTTTTCTGGCACTCGGCACCGTTCGAATGAAACTATATTCAAAAGTAACGGTGCTGTGTCTCAGCGCTCATTTATTTGCTCGATATCGAAAATATATCAACGTAGTTGATAGATATATAGGGAAAAGCGTTGATGCAATAGTAAATGTCTACAATGATACCACAATTGATGTGAATGGTTGTGAATAATATATCTCTTGTTGCACCAGTTGAAAATGTTTTAAAAGCTTTTCTATATTAGATACTTGATTGTCTGTAAACTGTTTATTTTGGAATGCAGTAGCAGCTTAAATATCAGCGTTATATAAACAAATTTGACTATGATATTTTGTCATTTTGAGAACTACTTATTTATTTACATTTGTTTCCGGTTCTATACATCTAAATGGTTAAGAAATATCGAAAAGCTTGTTTCACTCTAAAACACAATTACTTCATCAATCAGTTCAATAGTAGGTAAACTTCTAATTCAAATATCATGAACACCTAGCTTTAATAACGTATGGATGGCGTCAGAGACTGTATTATAACTCTACTTATATAGGTATATTCTTTTTTTAGACTTTTAACTTGATTAATTTAGTTTCGTTTTAGTAATTTAATTATTGTTTATCTAGCAATATCATAACGGTTTATTAATTCTAGCAATGAGTTCTGCTAAACACCACTGCGGGAGCTTCTACAGTAGATGCTGGTGACGTTTGTGTAATTATGAATGAAAAATACTACCAGCCTTTTCAATTCAAGTATTATTTTACTAGTATACCTAGTTAGGTAAATGAAACCTACTTATATATCTATCGAGAAACAAACAATGATGTATGAATTTGGAAGGATTTTATCATACTTGAACTATTTTACCGTTTTCGTGGTAGCTGCAAATCATGTAAATTTTTCACTTGGAAGCTTAGAAATATGTACAAAATTGTTACACAATGTTATTGCGTAGTTAAAATAATTATTTAGCAATAATTTTAGGGTACTTTCACCACTTGTTACTTTTATACCCTTACGACTTTTGTATTTTATTTACTTCTATAGTTACAATGAGCTCTCCTATTTTGTAAGAGAACAGCTTTAATAATTCTTTTTATTTACGAGTAGGTAATCACATCACATCGCAGTAGCACCGGATTCTACTACTTATTATTATTAAGTCCTTACCTAATTTTACCTTCTAGATATTTCGGCAATGTATGATCAAAGTGGATGTGTTAATATTTGAGGGTCAAGGGTCGGAGCGGTCAAAAGACCACTTGGACCATAGTCATTATTCTCCCAAGATAAGTAATAACCCTCAACAACTTTGGTTAAACCTTGTTCAACATTGGCGTGGTCTCTTGTTTTCATCAAAGATAACGAGCGTAAACTCTTAACAATATTTGCTTGCTAAGAGGATACATAATTGAGAAAAAATCAGTAAAAAAGCTGTGCTGAATATTAACCCGGAAGCAATTTAACAACTATACGTAAGTCTTTGTTACAAGCCCATTTGATGGTTGCTTGGTTTTATATATCAATGTTATAGTCTAAGAGCTACTATCATTAGATACGATGTAAGTTTTTTTACTTAGTCGAACGAAGTCAGCGTTTCAGATATTTTTTTGACAACAGATTAATATTTTGTCTAATTGCAAGTATGTACTAGATAACTAGATATGTACTAAAACTCAACTAAAGTCAAGTTCTTTATTTTGTCTTACACGATTCCAAATTAATTTGTGATTTCATGAACTGATGATAAATTCTTATTCATATTTTATAATTTTGTAAAGAAAAATGGAAACATTTTTCTGTTTAAGGCTGATTAAGTTCTTATTTTTACTACTTCAATTTCTAACGTTATTCGCTCTTAGCGTAATACAATGAACAAGTGGCTCAAAGAAAGTTAGTGCTAGGGATCGTTCATTCAGGACGTAATAAAAAATACATTTTTTGTATGGAAGCTTAACTCCACGCATATAAGGTAAGATAATTATGTGAAATTTTAATAGATAGATAAAAAATAACTAAGTACTTAACTCGTTCATCGATTAATATTATATATTAAAATTAAAATACATACTTATTTCGACGCATCTCAGAATAAGAGAGCTCGGGCCTTAATTGCACCATTGATGTTTTCCTTCATCATAAAAGTCGTGGTAAAATTCAGATAGCATTTGTATAATTGCATTACATTCCAAGCAAAATAACTTGGTTTAATGTCAATTTTTTTGTCGGCTAAGTCAACAACGACCCATATCTCTTATATTCTTATTATTGAACTTAACTCTCGTTTCACATTTACGTTTTTGATTTGATTGTGATTTTACTTACACGTGACGCACAAACGGATTTTTATTTATCTGTGTTCAGTCAACATCGGTCAACCATTGTTCAACAGTTCAGTTTTTTTTTTTTTTAACCACAATGAACGATCCCTTTTTTTATTGCCCTGGGAAATCTGCAGCCAGACCAGCACCCCATCGCCACTATGACGGTCCCTAAACCAACTTTCATTGCGTTACTCCTTGTTACGACTTTTCTAAGGAAACTTTCCTTAATCAAGCAATACTAATTTTAAATATAGAATAAACTAGATAACTGAATGAACGAATACTCAACTAAGATCAATGTATATGTAGTTAAGTTAATGTAATTAAACGCGACAGCAATAATTATATTTGTATTTATAGCTATTGAGGCGTTAAATTTTTAATAGTTGTGCTACGATCTATGTTGAGGAATTGTGTTGATTTTCATTAAGAAAGGAACTAATGCTTACGTAAAAATTTAGACGCTTCGTCTAAGTCAAAAGAAATGAACAAAAATATATTTACCTTGCTTCTCCACTACAAACAGATTTGCACATATACTTTCCTCCTCTTCCTCACGGAGAAAAACATAGATACTTACCTATGCACAAGGGTCCTGATAGGTGGGCTGGAAGCCTTACGGTCTAAAGCTTGTTGGATCACAATCGCTTTCACCATATCTTTCTATCACATTATTTTTTTTCGTCGATTTTTCATAATCTCCGAGTTGCAATCACAGAAAGTCTGTGTTTACAATTTTTTTCTGAGTTACAGTTTTTGGTATTTGCGTCTGAAATAATCATGTCATGATAAATTAAAATTAGTTTTTTTACAACCTATATCTCATAGTTACCTAGTATCAGTTAAATTTGCATTTGCAATACCTACTCCTGTTGTTGCAGATGTTTATGGGCGGTGGTATCTCTTACCATCAGGAGACCCCTTGCTCGTTTGCCATCCAGTCGAATAAAAAAAAATTAGCCAGGCACTTGTACAAGCAATCAAAATCAAAAGTTACAAAAGATAGTTCTTAGGGGGAAAACGAGCAAACGGATCGCCTGATGGTAAACGATTACCGTCGCCCATGGACACCTGCAACACCACAAAAGTCACAACTGCATAGTCTGTCTTGGTGGGGTCGGGGTAAATACTTAGGTACTTACATAGGTACATTTTCAATTGATCCGATCTCAATATAATTAATTATATTTTGTCGAGTTCATTATATATATGACACTCGGTAGAATATTGTCGTAGGGAGCCTCTACTACCCTTATCAAGATCTTTTCTAATAAGTGCGGCAACAAAGTTCTACCGAGAGTCACATACGAATTTGCTGACGTGTAGTTTGTGCTATAGTTTGTACTCAAATCAAAAATTATTATAGGACTTTGAGAATCTTGGTTTGTTTTTTATAATACAAGTTGACGCAATTCCTGAACAAAGAGCGACACTGTAGACGTTGTGAATAAGGGAGCTAGTGTTGTTATAATAATATGACAGAGAAATATTTTTCAGAAGCGGGACATTTTGGAAAATTCTCAAAAGATTTTTATAACGAAAATGTTTTAAGAATATTCCCCTTGACTAAGGTCATCAGTGTTTCCATTGTGTGATATAGGTACATTTGAATTAATTAAGTATAATAGTCAGCATGGATTATTGAATAATAAACAGCGAAATTAATAATGAACTTTTTTATTCCCCCCTTAATTACCTACCTTCTCTACCTAGATGCATATGACAGAAGCTATTCTATCATATGTATCTAGGACCTAGATGTACAGGTATTTATATAGGTACCTATCTAAAGTTTACGCACATACATACCTTTGCTACCTACCTATGTACAGTCAACGCCATAAGTGATCACTTTTGTACCTTGTCGCTTTAACGTCATACTTATTATGTTTGAAAAGCCGTACGAAATTGTGTAACGACTGAAAGCGACAGGGTACAGAAATGATCACTTATTTATGATGTTGACTTTACATCGTCATATCACTAGTGCGCCTTCTCATTTTCGAGACATTTTCAATGAAACGGTTTAAGTCTGTTAAGTTAACAAGGGACTATTTTGTCACTATTCTTGAATTTTTTGATCTGCGCAGTCTTCAAGTTCTGTCAACTTCTGATTATTTTAACTAAGTAAGATTAGAATTTAAAAAATATTTATGCGAAAATCATATTTATTCTTAGACATACTACTTACATATGTTTGAAAATATGAAACCAGTATGAAAAATACTTAAGTATTAGTACTTATTGCTGTAGCTACAAAATTGTACATGGAATGAACGGTGAAATATAATATACTCTTTTCTTTGGACAGTTGAGTAACAATAACAGAAGAATGCCATATAAACATAACTAATAGATTAGAAATTCTATAAAGGTGCCTCTTGTAACGTGACCTCAAACGTTTGAATAGGGCGGGCATATGGCAAAACATGTATGGAAAATATTTCGTTACTCTTTCCTATAGGAGTCTAAAATGCTTAATTAGTTTAATAACTTATTTAATACAACTAATCTTCATTTTAATTAAAATATACATCTTTTAGTTAGTACTTGGTTAGGTATAACGTTATTTAACTCTAGGTACATAAAAATAGCACAAATCAGAATCCATCATGAAATAAAATACATATGTATAGGTACTTACAATAATAAAATATCAGACGTAAACATAACGATGCTTCGGGCAGTCGGGTAAATTAATCTTATGAATATTATTTATTAAAGATTGTTTTAAGGCTGATACTGAGAAAGTTGTTGCTTTTAACTACGACTGGTTTGTAGTTAACCAAAGGAATGAAATAAAAAAAACGTACACAGTTTGAAATAAAGAAATTTATCACCAGTCTTAACTTTCAATACATTGTCAAAGTCATAATAATAAACCTAAGATTTATAAAATTAAAAACTAAAAAAAGATTTTTTTAAGTTGTTATTTTTTAAATTCAGCTATTGATATTTCAACGTTAAGCTTTAGTTAACCACAGAAAATGACTGTTTCAGAAAAATTCCATTGTGCCACAGAAATTAACCAAACGATTTTAGAAGTAGTTCAAACTAGGTAGTTTATAAAAAAAAAAGTACAAAAATGTTACAAAAATATGTATGCAATGCACAACCATAACGTTAAGTGGATAAAACCGTGTAGGTAGGTATACATATTTTTGTAACTTTGGCCATATCGATCTCTTTTTAGTCGACTGTATTTAAAGGCGAAACGTAGTATAAACCAGCATAATTTTACCTTTCGTTAGTCTAGTATTTATATGGTCTGAGCCGTGAAGGCGCTGACGAAATTTTCCGTCGCAGGCCAGTAACCTTTAAACCTATCACATAAGTGGCTTAAAAGGATTAAGGGATGTAGTTGTATAATACAATTTATTATATTCGGCTTTACAAGTTAGTTTTGTGATTGTCGCGTATGATATACCATGAACCTTGTTTTAAAACACTCTTTTAGGTAAAATGGGAAGGGAAGACTATAATATCACAATATATATAAGAAAATTAGGTAGCAACATGGTATTAAAATATTAGTATACATTATTATCATATTAAATATCTTTTTCAAATGGCTTGTGACTTCTTATCGTCATTTAGACGTGCGCACAGGGGCGGATCTACTTAAAGGCTTTTTGGGCTGCAGCCCAGGGCCCCGTGGATACAGAGGGCCCCCAACCTGAACTGAAAACAATAGACGATATTGTCAATAATAAAAATTATCTAGAATTTAAAAAAATCCTATCATAAGGTTTGAGTATGAAGCATGAGGTAGGGCCCCTAAGTAGTACTAGCCCAGGGCTCCACAAATTCAAGAACCGCCCCTGTGTGACATGACTATTATAGTTATTATGCTTACAGTCTGCCTGCAGTCTACCTGCAGTCTACCTTACAGTCTACCTGCAGTCTCTTCTCATTGCCATTTATCACATACCCAATTAATTAGACTTAAACAATATTTGTGTGCAAATATTGGAACATTTTCTTAGCTAAGATAACATCATCTAGATTCTTCCAACCATCTGTTTCGAACACGCCTGGATGTTCTTTTATAAATTTGAAAACTGTACTTTGCAAGTCTGCTAATTTATATCTTTCAGAAATAACCGCCATCTCCATGCAGTTTGTTACATTAATCTGCTCTGCAATGGCATACTGCACTAAAAAGAAGAGATTGTTCAGTTGGAATTTGCCAGCAATATCCAATAAGTTCAAACAGTCCTGTTTCAGTATATTCTTTATTGTACCAGTGTACAAGAACTCCAAAAGCAGTTCCATATCATTATCGTTGATGTCTAAGAAAAGAGAAGACACAGTCTCACTCTTCACCATGTTTCTCAATATCGGGCTATGCGCAGCCAAAATAATTTTATGCACTTGGTACTGCTTCCCACTAGAAGACTGCACTGAGAAATTGGTCTTCTCCTGTTTAGAAAGCAAGTCTCCAAAGTCATGGTTAACCTTAATTTGTTTTATTAGATCCATATTAAAAGGACTGATTGGACTAGTTTTAATTATAATGGGGATACACAATGTATCAGCTTCAAACTGTTTTAAAGAAAAAAAGAATGTCTTTAAAAGGAATTTTTCATTTGGCTGACTTGACTTGAATACTTGCCATTTCAGTTGATTGGGTAAATAGGATCTGGATGAGTCATGGGTATTTTTAGAGCTTTCATTTGAATTGCTAATACCAATATTAAAACTTCCTTCTTTCCTTAAGCATACAAATAGATTAAATAAGCGCTTGTTGCCAGGCCCAAAAGACGTTGTAAAATAGAACCAGAGGTCTGGTTCAGGGCCTGTGTATGTTCCTCCTATATCATATTCACCTTGCCTGCTCAATTTTTCATTGATATCATAAATACATAGTCCCCTCGCGTCTGTGGTTTGCCGCCTGTGTAGAGTTGATATGTCATCTTTATTCACCTGTTTTATAAAAATAATTATAATTATATGTCTACTCCACAAAATAAATTTCAACTTATATAGTCATTTTAAACCACTTTTTCTAGACACTTCATCCACATACCAGTAACTGCACTTTTAAAGAATATGAAAAAAGAGGTATTGTTTCTCCATTGTTAAAATGAATAATTATGGTGCAATGTGCTTAAATATACTTACATCAACACACTGAGAGCCCGATATCTCTTCTTGTGGTGGTGGTCCATGCCGGGCTGGGAAAGCGTCTAAGAATATCATCTCACCATGCGGACCATTGAACATTGTAGCAGCTCTTCTATCTTGCTACCTGAGGAAAGATGTTCCAATGTCAATACTCAAGCGTTTTCAATTTTTTGTTTTTAATGGCACACTTTTCGTTCACCAAAGTTTCACAGCAGACCTTTAAAAAAACAGAGTTACAATAGAGTTATAATAGAGTGTATAACATAACAGACTGTGGAGGCTCATTAATAGGGTCTCGTTGACACCTTTTGTACAAATCACATACACTTCATGACAATCGTGGCACACCTGAAAATTTACATGGCACACCAGTTGAAAGCCTCTGATGTGGTCATGAACTATAATAATTATTTTGCTCACCCACACCCTTATGATAGCTACATTTATGCAACAAATGTGTGTTCATGTAGCACCTCCGCACTGTAAACACTTTTGTTCAATGCACATTTGTTGCATAAACATAGCTATTGTGATCAAAGTAATTCCCAATTAAATAAATTAAATAAGGGTAACTTTGCTCTTGTATTTTAGAGCCCGGTAACCTTAGCCTCATCTTATTTTTTTTTATAATTCCAACAAAATTAGATTACCTACTCAAAGCTTTGCATGCATGGCATGGCTTACAGTGCCCAATCATACTGTGTAGCATGACATGCTTTCACTAGGGCAGTCCACCTTTAAGGTTATCTTTTTCAATTTTCATCTGTAAAATGATTCGAGACAAATAATACTAGAAAACAGGTTTACTTTAAAATACCTTCTTATTAAAGGTTTTGAAAGAACTAATCCTTATTAAATTAATACAAAGAAAACAAGAGATATAACAATAATTGTGCGCACATATCTACGAAATAATAGCATAGTTCCAAGAAATTTGATTGTTGTGTACAATGATGACTCATGTGTTATATTGCATAATTATGGAAATTCTAATTCACTTTTAAAAACATAGATGACAGTAGATAACTGGAATTATGTAAAAAGCTTTTTTTTGTCATTTGTAAGGCCTAAATCATCTATCACAACAACACTAAAATGGTAAATGCAAGTTTGTGTTTTTCTTCGTAGTAGGTGGGTTAAACTTAAGACTAATTTACCTGTAATTGATTCAGATCCAAAATAAATGACCGAAAATATATTGATTTAACAACTTAAACTAAATAGTATTTTGCATCGGTACATGCGCCGCAAAGATCTAACTTTTAATAAAAATGGTGAAGTCTGACTGAAGTGAAAACACGGCACCAAACCGACCGACAACAATTTGTGACAATGACAGTCACTATACTCGGGGCCATAATTCGAGAGACAACTTTGACAAGTCAATGACAGATAAAGGGTTACCAGGGTTCAACGAAATTAAATAGTGATGTAGCCGATATCGATATTCATTGTCGATTCGACTAAATGGTTTGCTAAGAGGGATTTTTTTGTACCAATTCGGGAATATTATTTTTGCAATTGTCATTTTCATGGAGAAAAACGAAATCTTTAGAATAGATGAACTACTAAATACTTACCTACTTGATTTTGTAAGGTTTTTAAGTATTAGGGTGGGAATTCTGAAGTATTTTGGGCAAGGGAAAAAAACTGGAAGGTATTATTTTTTATAAGTAGTATTGTATAAGTATCGTCCTGTGTGAATAATAATTTCATTTTATTGTGATTAAAGCGATGGCTCTAACGATTAAATCCAATGTGTGGTCAGATCTAATATTCAGATTGTCAAAATAAATACAAATTTCACATCAATTTTTGATACGATTTTTGTGAGAACGATTCAAGAGCATACGATCCGATCCGTGAATCGTTTCAGAGGGCCTACTCCGAAGTTCGAAAATAGAAGTTCATATCGTACCGTCCCTCTCGCTCTCGTATTAAATAATATAAAAGGGTAAGAGGGACCGCACGACACGAACTTCGAGTTTTGAGGTTCATATTAGTAGCCCTGCCTAGCCTTCGGACACGTACCGCGTCTGTGGAGACAAGTTAAGGTAATCTACCTTCCAAAACCTGGTAAGGCAGATTATAACGATGCCAAATCATATAGGCCAATAAGCCTGTCATCATTCTTCCTGAAAACATTGGAAAAATTGGTTGACAGATACATAAGGGATGGACCACTTAAACGGCACCCACTGCATAAAATGCAATGCGCCTACCAACCGGGTAAGTTGACAGAATCAGCGATACACCTGGTAGTGAACAGAGCGGAACAGGCATTAGAGAGTAAAGAACTCTGCCTGGCTGCGTTTCTGGACGTGGAAGGTGCATTTGATCGTACAACGTATCATGCCATCAAAACTGCTGCGGACAGACATGGAATCGAACCCACTATCTGCAGATGGATGGATAAAATGCTCAACAGCAGACTGATAACTTCAACCTTATTAGGAGAAGAATTATCAGCCACAGCCACAAAAGGATGCCCTCAAGGAGGAGTTCTGTCGCCTACGCTATGGAGCTTGGTGATAAACTCGCTACTAGAGGATCTCAACACAGGCCCAGTACAAACAGTGGGTTATGCAGATGACCTGGTAATACTTGTCAATGGGAAATTCCCAAACACAGTATCCGGAATCATGAATGCAGCTCTCAAAAAAGTGGAGAAATGGTGTAATGAATATCACCTCTCCATAAATCCGAGCAAAACGGTGGTAATACCATTTACCAGAAAAAGGGACCTAAAAGACATACAGACTTTAAAAATGTATGACAGGGAACTAAGACTTTCCAATGAGGTGAAATATCTTGGAATAATCCTTGATAAAGGACTTAACTGGAAAAAACAGGTGGAATACATTATGACCAAAGCAACGAGAGTATTTGGCATGTGTAGATCCGCATATGGAAAAACATGGGGACTCAACCCGAAAGTACTGAAATGGATCTACACCATAATGGTGAGACCTATCATACTGTATGGGTGCCTCGCCTGGTGGCCTAGGACACAACTAAGCACATGTAGGAATCTACTGGCCAAGATCCAGAGAACGGCCTGCATGGCTATCACAGGGGCGTTCAAAACAACGCCGACAGCAGCAATGGAAGTCCTACTGGACCTACCACCACTGCATATTGCTATAGAATCTGAAGCGCGTAAGTCGTTGCACAGAATGAAAATATACGGCCTGTGGAACGATTCCGCTCCGAGGACAAAGCACACCAAAATGGAACAGAACAAATACCTTGATAGTATAACGGCGATGGGTTGCGACAAGATGCAACCAAAGTACATATTCCGAAGGAACTTCAAGGTACATGTTCCTACAAGGGCAGAATGGACGGAAGGATTGACACTGCCCGAAGGCAGTGAAAATTCATGGTACACGGATGGATCTAAAATGAAATCCGGTACAGGAGCCGGCATTCACGCCAAGGACTTCAATAGTAGTGTAAGCATGGGAAATTATGCAACCGTCTTTCAAGCAGAGACGTATGCAATTATCTCCTGTGCACAGGAGAATATAGATAGGAAGGTAAAAGAACAAACCATCTATATACTCAGTGACAGTCAAGCAGCTCTAAAGGCACTCACATCGCCAAAGGTTGACTCAAGACTGATCTATAATGGAGTACAAGCATTAAACAAGCTTGGCAGACGCAACAAAGTGAGACTGGTTTGGATCCCAGGACACAGAGGCTTCATCGGCAATGAAAAAGCAGATGAGCTAGCAAGGGAAGGGTCAATGAACAAAAACATAGGGCCCGAACCGTATGTGGGACTCTCACAGGGTACCATAAAGAATGCTATAAACGACCACACCAGATTTAAACACCAACAAGAGTGGAAAACACTGGAAGGTCTAAAGCACTCAAAACGATTTATCGAAAACGTCAGCACTAGCTGGACTAAAAAACTCTGGACACTCAGTAGGAAACAGCTCCGACAAATCGTCGGGGCATTCACAGGTCACTTCGATACTAAACACATACTAGTAAAGATGGGACTACAGGATAATGAAGATTGTAGAATATGTGGTGAGGAAGACGAAACAATGGAACACATTATGTGTGAATGTGACGCTCTCGCCAGATTAAGAATGAGACTCTTTGGCGTCGGATACCCCGCGCCAGGAGACTTTAAGGCACTACCGCTACGTCAAATCATCCAATTCATGGATGAGGTGATAAAAGCAATGGAGTAAGTGCGAAGGAGGGGTAATTACACAAAAGATCCCTACGGGTCGAAGTGTATCCGCAAGGACCCCTAAAACTAAGATAAGATAAGATAAAGCCCTGCTGAGGTTTACGATCCATTACGATTCAAAGTGAAAAATCGACGAATGCCCCGCACCGGCTCCCGGCCCTTGGTCCTGTATACCACGAAGTGTAAAATTCGAACTTCGTATCTTGCTATCCTGCTGGCGTTAATATTATTTAAAATGAAAGTGAGAGGGACGGTACGATAAAAACTTCGAGTTTCGTAGTAGTCCCCCTGCCCTCGCCAATCGCTACATTATCGTTGACAAAATGGCGCCTCTTGTGAAGGTAATGATGAAATTATTACTTGTTAGCGCCCTTGGTGTATATAAAATAAATAAAGCGGATTTAAGGTGAGGCCAATCAAAACAATAAAAGAAATAATTGTCGTTGGTTTGTATTTGCACTTCTTTCAATGAACTTACTTTGCAAAGTAAATTATCAAACTAATTTGGTATTGTCACCATAAATAATGGATGAATATCGATAGAAGCCAATGCCGTGATATTTTTTAATATCGACACGAACAGCACTACCCTGTCTGTGGCAACACTTGTGCACAATGAATTGTCAAAGTTGTCTCTCGAATTATGGCCCCGAGTATAGTCACAATCACGTCACGCACGGGCTCACGGGCCGCGCCGCCACGACCACGACCGGTTGTCTAAATGACAACAGAAGGGCTACTCCGAAACACAACGTTCGAAGTTCGTGTCGTGCGATCCCTCTCGCTCTCGTATTAAATAGTATAAGTGTGAGAGGGACCGCACGACACGAACTTCGGACGTTGTGTTTCGGAGTAGACCTTCAGGGCTACTACGAAAGTCGAAACTCGAAGTTTGTGTCGCGCGACCCCTCTAACACTCACACTATTCAATACGAGAGCGAGAGAGACGGTACGACACGAACAGTAGCCCTGCAGGGCTACCACGAAACTCGAAACTCGAAGTTCGTGTCGTGCGGTTTCTCAGACACTTATACTATTTAATAAGAGAGCGAAAGGGACGGTACGATATGAACTTCAAGTTTCGAGTTTCATAGTAGCCACGTCTCCGTCAGTGAATGAAATGAATGACAGTCGTTAATGTTGCCAAGTCTCCCCTAAAGAAATAGCCTGTATCTGGTCATTATTATTTTTGAATCGTCGTCAAAGCTATTAACAAAAAAAGTTATAATTTTATTATTTCATTCAAGAAATTTCCAGAAGTAAACCCAAATTAATGCCTAAAATTAAAGAATGTGGTGAAAAAATAAATATTTGAAAAGAGAACTATGTATAAGTGAAACTAAAATGTATTAAGGAATTTAAATTTTAAATATTATCATAGTCATGGTATATATTACATGAATTATCTCCGTGAATTATATGTACATAATTATGTGGTGCCTGCTTTAAGCTCATTTAGCTAATTTTCCTAACTTGGCAACACTAAAAGAAGTTTTTTTTTTTTTTTTTTTAGATAAATTCTTCTGGGAATAGTAAAGGAATACAGCGTTTACAGCCATTTATTTTGAATGCAGTATTACAAAGCTCAAGGAACGAGGCCCATGCTATCAAACTAGTGTACCTTGACTTTTGTTGGTACAAAGTCAAACTCGAAAAAATAAGAACTGCAAGATATTAACAATAATTCCTGCAGTATTTTCAACGGCATAAATTTGTTATTTTCATTACATCTATCTCTTGTGCTTGGCTGTTTATGACATTAAGAAATTATTTATACTCCTATCGGGCGGGACTTAGCACTGTTCTTGAAGCACGTTTTTGTTGAAATTGTATATTTCTGGCTTAATAGGTAATGACAAGAATACTTTGTGCGACAAAATAAAATCGGAACGCATCTTTAAACTAGTCAGTGCTACCAATATAAATAAATTTCACTGTATATGAGAGCTGCCAACACTGATATCAGTCATGTGTAGTTCTTGTAGATTGTAGTAGGTATCGTATCGTTCGTTGCTTGCTTGCTTTCTTTACTTTGCACCGCGCGTCGTCGACCAAATAGGACTTTTCAATAAAATTGAAACAAATATTACCGCGAAATATACGAGTTTAATAAACAAAGCATTAATTGTAAACATTAAAAACTTACAATCGTGCCAATAATACGAGGATATGTAGAAATATGTGAAAGTGACAGTCGCACACAATCGACTCAGTTTTTGTGATTATAATGTTATTTCGCATGGTTTCAAATACCGCCAGTTCATAAGTGCCCAAAATGTTACATTTAGGGGTTCTTTCGTGCATCGTCGAGGACACATGATCCGCACTATGTTCGAGGCGGGATAAGCTGTCGTTTGCGCGTTCATCAACATTTATAATGCAACAAGATTGTTTTGCGGACGAGAGCAATAGCAAAAGTCTACGGCGGAGGCCTACGAAGGTCTTGAAGATAGCTGAAAGCTTCACGAACTTGGATGAGACCGCGAAGGCGGGTCGCTTCGTGAGGGGCCCGAACTGGCGGGCCGGGAGGCGCCGCGATGGACTCGAGGGTAGGACCAAGAAGTGCTGTGATGATGAATATTGTGCTAAGGAGTCGATAGTGAGTGACGACAGTGAGAAGGTGGGAGATCGGAGGGTGACTGGCTCATCATGCACGGCCCTCCGGACTGCTGTGGCTGCCCTGTACCCATTTGATGACTTCAATTTGGAGAAGATTGGCTCTGGATTCTTCTCAGAAGTTTTCAAAGTAAGTATTCAACTTTTCCCAATATTAATCAAGTTCTATCCTATTTTCTTCTCTTCATTTCACTAAGTTTGGGTTATTTTGTTTACAAGCTTATCAACATTCATACTAATATTACAGATGCAAAAGTGTGTGTGTTTGTATGTATGTTTGTCCGTCTTTTCCATCAAAATAGTTTATGGACCTGAGAGGGACGTAGGCTTCTTTTTATAAAAAAAAATCCACAGTTCCCGAGGGAACAGTGCGTGATAACCGAAATCCACACAGGAGAAGCCATGGGCTAAAGCCGCGGGCCAAAGCTAGTAGTTTATAAGATTTAAATGCTCTTGTGAATCAAGAATAATTACAGTTTTAAATCTAGAGGGGGATAAACATTCTTGAATAACAAAACAACTAAAATGTTGAAGATGCCCTGAAAATATTGGTTCCACATTGTCAACCTAATCTGGTAAAAATATTATAGGGACATACATTTTTGGGTAAAAAGAAATGATGGTGGGAAAAGGAATTATAGAAAATACACAACAGAAATATTTTGTAAAAACCGTTCCCTCCAGTGAGTTCATTAATACCTATAAACATTGGAATTATCAGTTCCAATCCTTTATCTGTTGAATAAATATAATCTTGGAAAAATAAAATTCAAAAATCCAGCATGTAAAATTTTATGTGTATTCAGTAGATTTTAAACTATGGCCAATTTTTGACTTATGTCATTGTAGCATAATTGCAGATATTACAAGTATATAAAAAATATTTACTTTTAACACATTAATGGATACTACTTTCAATTAAACATTGTTAAACCTTATATTACAACGACTATAGGCATACTGTCCATCAATGTGTTAATAGCATACACTGAGGAAAAGAGCTTAGATACAAAAAATAATAACCAGTTTATACACTCATGGTAACTATGTATACTTATAGATAGTTCTGTCAATTCCATGATTTACTTGGTTCGGATAGGTAGGTATTTAAATAAATGTAAACAAAACAATGTCAATGTGTCTTGAATATTGAAATTCCCCCATTAAACTATCTAAACATTTTCATTTCTGTATTGAAATACACTAGTATTACAATAATAGATAAGTAAAATGTTTAAAATCCTTGAATGTACCAAATCTGGCAGCTGAAGTTTGTTTACATTTAGTTGAACACCTATCAGAACCAAGTATAGTCACAGAACTGTTTTGTCTCGTACAAACCAGGACAGTAATATGTTTATTAATAATCTCCCTGTGAGTAACAATTACACTGTCCTTGATAATGACCATGGTTAGTTCAATTCATAAAATATCCTGAATGAATGATTTCATTTTAATTTATCCTTGTTGTGTATTCTCGTAATTGCTATGTTAATACACACAAACATCACCTGCAATGAAACCTGGAATATTTTCCGGTACCACAAATTACCATGTGCTTAATACATCCAATTATAATAGGATGCTGTTATGCAATAGTGTGTTAGCCCTCATTAATTCTGCAATAAAATGTCAACCCTTAAAAAATATATTTTTTACAGTTGACATTGTATTGCAGAATTAATGAGGGTTATCATGCTATGCATAACAGCATCCTAGAGAGCCTCAATGTGAGAGTGCCAACCGAAATTAAACAAATATCTAAAAGTAGTGGCTCTGAGTCGCCTTGGACTTAAAAAAATTGCCCATCTAGTAAAACTATGGAACTAGGACACAAGCCTTCCTCAACTTCTTCCATTGTTCTCTGTCAACTTTGCCATTGAGATCTTTGCCTGATCTGCTGCATGCAATAAATATAGTTTGTATTATTGCTGTATTCTGCAAGACCACAAGAAAATACAGCATGCAGTATCAGCTCTTATTATAAGTACATAATAATTAAGAAGCCATTAAGTAGGAATGTTATGATTCACCATTATAAATTAGTGTTTATATAAAATTCCACATTTATCTATACTTAACCTCTTGTACGCTCAGCGCAAATTTCCATTTTATTTTTTATTTTTGAAATTTATATTTGTAAAAATCCATGCACTTTATTGTCTCCACTCATCAATTAAATTGAGAATTTAATTGAAATTTTGGTTTGTTACAGATTTTAGTATTCTTTTTTTTTTTACATTTTATCATGTAAAAAAAAACAATACTAAATTCAAGTATTACGTAAGCATGAAAGGGGGGTGGGGGGGTCTTTGCTTTGCTTATTTTTGGATGACATGGGGGCTGGAGGGGTCTAGATGGTGCTTACGTTAGCAATATTTATTTATTATTTCTTGTTTTTTATTGCAATAACAATAAAGAAACCTGAATAGATTTAAAAACATACTAATGTTTACGTAAGCATAGGGGGGAAGGGTTAGGGTTTTGGTGACTTTCTCTGACAAGGGGGAGGAGGGGGTTAAAAATTACTAAAATTCTGCTTACGTAATACTTGAATGACCCCATAATAAAACATAAATTACTTCTAATGACTTCATTACATTGTCCATTATTTCATTCATTGAATAAGTTAAAGCGCTGTTTACAATTTGCCAAAAACTGACAACACTGAAAACATTCTATAGGTAGTGCCATGAGAGTTGAAGTGAATGATTCCACCCACAGCTACTAAAAGAACTGATTGCACAAAAGGAGAATGAAAGAAAGAAAGAAAAAATTTGGCACAGCAAAAAAACTTGCAATTAAAAATGAATGAGTAGGTAAATGTCAGAATCTTGCTGTCTTTACATGACATGTTATTGTGTGTGTAACTTCAACTCTGGTGGCACTACCTATACTGTAGTGAATTAAATTTGAACTATGTAGGTATAGGTAGTGCCAAGATAAGTGAGTGTCAGGCAGCGACAGCAGAACTTTGACATTCATAGTCCTTTTGTGCAACCAATTCTTCACGCAGCCATAGTATATTATATAAGCTAAAACAGTATGAAAGCTACAAACAAATCGATTGAAACGAACACACACGGACTCTCGCTCTACACGGCCTCTAAGGGGTCTCGCGGTACTGCATACGATTTATTCGTAGCTTCCATACTGCTTTAGCTGATATATATATACTGTGACGCAGCTGTGTGTAATCATTCACTTCAACTCTAATGGCACTACCTATATATGCTATCATTAACCTCAGAATTTTTTGTCATTTGTCATTTGCAAAATACTTACATCTGTGTGACAAAAGAATTTGTCACACTATGTTTCTGTTAACACAAGTGATATGAAGAAAGGAATACTTTAACTCTGACATCACTGCTTCAGCCCAAACATTCTTATTAGACTTAAAAATTGTAGCTGGTAAATATTGACTATGAGTAACTTGAGATATATGATAATAATAAACGTAAACACACTACTGATATTACTAAGGTGTTTAATAAAAACCATTGTTCTTTAATACATTACACTTTCAAAAAAACTTGTATTCATTTGAATAAAGAAATGCAAGTATTTTTGACTCAATTTATCATTGTCTGTCATTGCCAGTTATGTACGTAATCTATAGTACCTGGGCGACCGACCTTTGCTCTGGCTAAAACTCGGTAACAAGTGTTTTACCAGAGATAAGGCCAAGCTAGATCGATTTTCCTTACCCGATAACCCGTACATACCAAATTTCATCTAAATTGTTGGAGCCGTTTCTGAGATCCCCGAAAGAATTGTTTGATTAAAGGTATTAGATGTATAAAACAAAGTTCTGTTACTTACACCATTTATACCTAACTTAGGAAGGGCTGGACCTATTTTTATGATTTTTGTGTTTTTGGATTTGTCTTTGTTAGTGATGCAATAATAAAATAAGTATTAAAATACTAGAAAATTAACGAAAAAATAAAGTAAAAGGAAAAACATTGGAGATATTGAGTTGAAATTAAAAACCATAATTATACAGAAAAATCTATTGTCCCCTTTAAGCCGTAAAATTTAAACTAAGTTAACTTTAAAAAAAGGATGCAGCTGTTTATGCCGCAAAAATAGTATATTTCGACACTCAAAGGAATCAGAATTCGTGGGGTATGTAAAAAACAGTACTTTCCATTGATCTTAACATATCTTAATACGTGTGTTTGTCACTTAACTCCTCCTAAACGGCTGGGCTGATATAGATGAAATTTTGTGTATAAGTTCCAATAGGTTCCTGGATGGTTTGAAAACATAATTGGACCCAGTAGGTGTGTAGCGGTAGATAGGTATATATTACGTAGGTACATATCTGCTATTCAATGCAAATTAAATAATGATGATTATTATTTCTCTGTTGTTAGGAAACGTTTTTTCATACATTTACGTCTTTTTTTATTTTAATACCTACTTTACGTCATTCTCTTTGTTAGTGACTCTGTAATGTCAAAGGCTCAGGGATCATTTTTAATGTTTTGATATTTAACCTTTATGCTAAACAGTTTTGCTCTTTGGCTTGCCTCTTAATATATTAAAATTATACCATTTAAACACTAAAATGAAAATAAAAAATGACTGAATATTTGGCAATAGAGAGTGCCAACTTTAATTCCAGGCATATTCCAGGGCACTTAGTACAACATCTACAGGAAGAAATGGACCATCCTGTTCTAAAATAAAGCACAGCATGCCTACATTACTTACATTACAAAGTAATATAACTTTATTTTATTATGAAACATTACTTATGTATGCAAAACTACCTGTGCAAATTTGTTCCTGGGGGTAGTCTAAAACACAAATTTCAACAAAACCTTGCTTTCCACACAGACATTTTCTGTCTCCGTTTCACGCCTCACGATGTAGGTATAGTATGGTTCTATTTCATAGAATAGGTAAAAGGCATGCGAGATATGAATGAATGCCTGCGGAAATTAGGTAGTTACCTAGACCTATTGTTGTCTAAGCAGACCTTATTTCGTATTTATGTTAGCATGTTTACGAAAATAAGCACATAAATACCTATTTACGAGCGGAAATAGTTTGGAAGGTCGAACGCATATTACCTATTGGAGAAAATTTGTTGACTGATGATAGGTCAGCTATTCTCACCCTATGTGGGTGCTATGCTTAGCAAAAATACTGATCAACATTAGCATCAAACCTCTGGTACTGCATAATGCATATAACAATTGACTGGACTTTCATTTACGGCTTGAGTTTTGACAACATAACGCAAAGTATTGATGTGATGCGATACTTAAAAATTCGTTGATACATGTCTTAGAACTCTCAGTTTAATTTATGCCGTGATGGGAATAATTACGAATATTATACTTAGGTAGATATAATGTTCCATTTAAATTACTTCCCTGGCTAGAAAAACATCTGTCATAACTGCAAAACAAGGTCGCTAAGTAACCTCGTCATTTTACCTTAGATTATGCTTATTCAAAGACTGTTTTATGATAGCAATATTTTGTATAATAGCTACCAAGTTGTGAAGTATCACCAAAATGTATAATTGTGATGCCGTCTTTCTTTAATCGATCAAAATAAATAAAGACAGCATCATTCACATGAGAACAGGACCCTAACAAAAAGTGCTGAAAAAGGCGTACTACGAAGACGAATCCGCGTTAAATATTTGAAAATCTTTCATGCTAAAACTGGTAACATTAAACTTTTTGTCCAGGTTCCGTATCCAGATATTCATACCTACATATGACGTAAGACATGAAGGTAAAAAATCATCAAAAATTTATTTTTATGAAAACAAAAATCTTAACAATTGTAAAGAAACCTGAAGGTAGGTATTTCATATACGCGAAAGAATCCAACGTACTTTGAACGATGTTTTATTTATTGCTATTATTACATTTGTGTGTATCACAAAAAAGTTTTTATTTTGACGATAAGAAATTACTTGGCTTCCCAAGATTTTATTTTCAGTGTAAATCAAGAGAATAGTGGTTTTCCTCCGGAGGCCTGAATATTCGAATACTAATGGTTATATTATAAGTAAAAATAATATTATTATCATTGCCACGGTCCATTTCTCAGTAAAACTAATAATGAACACAACCACTTAGGTATACAAGTAAGTGAGAAGACGTAGACTAAACACTTGAATTAATTGAAGCCAAGGCTGCAAAGTCTACAAACTTGGATTATGCTTATTAAATGTTAGTAAACTGAAACCACTAACTTTCCAGACAGTTTTGAAATTTGATTAATTTCCCCCTTGTTTTTAATATCCAGCCTTGCCTCAGGGGCAGTGTAAATTAACTTCTGAACGCGTTAACTTATTTCATTATTTCCCTGAAGGCTTTTTACACAAAGGTGTTACTAGAATAGAAGGTAGCTTTACTGAGGTAATGTTGAAAATTTAATCTACAGATCTAGCGAAAAATGTATTTTCATCGTATTTTTAACCGACTTCAAAAAAAGGAGGAGGTTATCAATTCGGTTGTATGTTTTTTTTTTTTTTTTTTTTTTTTTTTTTTATTTTTTTTTATGTTTGTTACCTCAGATCTCCGTCATTTATGAACCGATTTGAAAAATTTTTTTTGCGTTCGTCTAGGAATGCTTTCAATTAGGTCCCATAAGCACCGAATCAGGATCTGATGATTGGATCCTAAGGAAATCGAGGGAACTCTTCAAATGTTGTAGGGACACCTATAGTAATTTTGATATATTTAGTAGTAACTCGTGCATTTACTCTTGAAAATCATCATTTGGTGAAGTGGAACTGATGATGAAGACCACAGTTGACCATCGGAGTTACTACTCAATAACAAGTATTTCATGGGTTGAATTTCAATTGCTTTAACACAGTTGCTAAGCAATTTATGCTCCTCGGAACGCATGTGGTGAAATGGAATGGGTGGTGAAGCACCAGGACTCCTCAATAATGAACGTCTCTGCATCGGAAAAAGCAATTTTTCGTAAAAGGTGACGAGTAGTTGACATTAAACTATTGTATCTTAGATCTTTTACACTAAAAAGCGTGAAAAAAAAATTTTATAACAAAAAATAGAACCGACTACAAAAAACCATGAAAATAATTTTCTACCAGTCTGAAGTCGGTGCCTCAGCACGAGCCAGCAGGAGTGGACCTATAATCGTCTACCTCACCTACAACTATACGAATAAATGGCTTCAATCACTCCTGCTGGCTCGTGCTGAGGCACCGACTTCAGACTGGTAGAAAATTATTTTCATGGTTTTTTGTAGTCGGTTCTATTTTTTGTTATAAAATTTTTTGTCAGATAAGTTTGTATTTATCTTGGTCTCTTAATTAGCTTCAGTAAATAAGCTTGTTGAGAAAGCGAACTTTTCCGTCAAAATACGATGACAAAACATTCTTCAATACATCTGTACTTGTCTTACTATCAATACAGCAAATAAACAAAAACCTTAATCAGAAAATAGATCACATGACTTGTTTTCTTCTATTCGAACGCCAGTACTAATACTTGTTATAGCATATTTGCTACCTTTTTGGTTTGGACCGAAATTGTGGCAACAAAAATTTATTACTCTGTTGTCTAGTCACCCGTATTTCCTTCCATAACTTCGATCTTTTCCATCTTTTGGGACATAATAGGTCTAAGTCTGACCCCTAAAGCAATAGGTATTAAAAATAAACGGGGCCCGCGTGGGAACTCTACGGCCCAAGCTCTCTCATTCTGAAAAGAGACCTGTGCCCTGCAGTTGTGCTGCCTGCTGCTGAGGCCTATACGTCCGAGGTGATAATGACAATGAGGACTAAAAATAAAACTTTGTTGAACATCAGAGGGGTCTCCCTCCATATATCAATAACATATTGTTAACAAAACAAGTCTAGTAATGAATGACAAGGTCCTAAAATAAATGAGAAAATTATCCAGAAAGAAAAATACGTGACAGCCTTCTGCATCAGGGAAATGTGTAAGAATTCACTTCCCTCACCTTAGGAAGTGAATCATATAGGCAGGACATAACCTTGTGAGCGAAGGTTCGCGACTATGTGAGCGGTTTATAAATCGCATTATTAAACTAACTTGAGTGTGCTTGGTGATGTGATGTGAAGCCTAAATGTCTGATGAACGGGAGTTAGGAGGTAAACCAAAACATTTTAGGTTCGGTTTTGTTCCGCTCCGTTACGTCTATCACAAGGCTGTATTTTTTGGACCTTAAAAGCTTAAAAAGAAACTTGAAATAATTACAAGAATAATAATGTAATGGTCCCCCATTAGTAAAACCGTTTCTGCTAGAAATTAATATAGCGGTGAAGAAGCAACCCATGGTGTACGATGTTTATATAGAGGTAATAAAGTTAATACCTCCTCGAAAGCAAACCAAA
The DNA here is from genome assembly GCA_037349165.1 of Choristoneura rosaceana. Taxonomy (NCBI): domain Eukaryota; kingdom Metazoa; phylum Arthropoda; class Insecta; order Lepidoptera; family Tortricidae; genus Choristoneura; species Choristoneura rosaceana. The sequence goes on from JAZBNJ010000019.1 coordinate 12,820,539, forward strand.
GCCGAGCTTTCTTGTCGCCCTCAGTCGCGTCGCGGACATCACCCACGGCAAACAGGTTAAATAAACCATGAGCAATTATAATCCCAGCGTAGACTTAATTAATGGCACTGACATTTCGCGACACACGTGAACTCCCTCTTGAATCAGGTTTTTGGGTTAATGTTACCTGATATTAAACGACCTTGAAACGAAGGCTCGCATTGCACCTTATCATTCGTAGTTTAATGCATACATTTGGTCGTTAAATTAACCGAGAAACCTCACGTATAAGGATTTTAGTTGTTGTCAACTATAACCGTTTCAGCTTCTGTTTTTACAACGAGATAACAGGTGAACGCTTTTGGGTATTACGATTTGACGTATTCGATAATATTACTTGATTTACAATTCTGGCCCTATTCCACTTGGCTTACGTAGATGCTTTAACGCTTCATAAAATATCGCATACCGCTCATTACGTCTAGATGAACGCATAACGATTCATTAGCATTACTCTGAAAAGATACTTACCTGCATGCCTTTACCTCTGCCAAGTTTGGGTCTCTAAATTATGATAGGAAACTAAGTAGATATTTTTTTTAATTCATTACTACCTACTTCGTTTAGAAGTCTTAGATAAAGTTAGATGTTTACTCAAAACTACAAGCTTCTTGGGACTTTTGAAACTTCATAAGTCTTCCTTAAGTTAAATGAGACTTAGTCAACTGAGATAATTTGACCCTAGAAGAGATTAAAACTATTTAAAACTGACCTATAAGCAAGTGAGTATATACATTTAAGGCATGTGGCTCTTATACAACTCAAAATTCACCATTTCATTCAACATCATGAATGCCTATCTAGCATAACATGCGCAGAATTTAACTGTCTTCCATTTGCACGTATTACGTAATAATTAGTACCTATTTCTTTTCGTGATATGCTTATTTATGCTACTTGTCAACATTCTTCAATTTAATTACTGTTCCGAACGCTACTCGAGCCTCGTCATTCCTTAGGATGCGAAATAATTGACAACAAGAAGAACGGTCTGAAGATTACCATCTCTTCGTAATGGAAATTCTGTGTTTGAATATCTAATTGATACTTTGTCACAACAATGTCTCACGAAATCATCGTCATTTGCGAGAATAAGAAAAATTCCAGTACATTTGCATGTAAATAAGTTTCTGTTATGTACATCACGTACGTTAATGCCCTTATTAACATCAGAATGTGTATTGCTCTGACTGAGAATTACTTGTTTTGTAAGCTACTAACATAATCATTGTAATTTAGCGGCTGTTACTAGTAATTTTGTCAATAGACTTAACTGCACCTAGTTTACACATTTTTGAATTGGGATCAAAAATTATTCCTCTAACTTTTGCTAAAACTTACGATCACATCATATAAATAAAGCAATTAAATTAAAGTTATTATTAAGAAATAGGAGAACGTACATTCTCCATTTATTTTGTCATCATCTCAGTAACAAGACATAAAATTGTGCCGTTTAAAATTCTTCTAATAACGTTATATTGAAAACAGCATTCTCATGATATTGAATGAACTGAGTGACTGGAGAGAAATGTACTGTATTAGTCTAATGTAAATACACTGCTAGTTTCTCGCGACAGGAATGTTCACTGCAATTTTCTCGCACGTCAAATAAATTACTTCTATGGCAGTAAAATAATACAACTTTACTGAATGTGAATAGCTTGACAGATCCAAAAGAATAGCGCTGAGTGAATGAGTGTATAAATAAACCTATTGGAAAGCAGTAGCAATGATGGAAATCTTGAATCTGGTGAAAGTATGCTATGTTTTCACGTACCATTCATAGTCTGTAGTTACTACAATTTTCCCCATTTCTCCAGCGCGTTCAAAACGCGGAAACTATTACGGCAATCGTTTATATATGTAGATGATTTCTTATCTCCATTAGATTTGTATTCAGGTAGTGCAATGGAGTTATTTAACTGTACTTACGCAGTTGTTACTTGTTTAATACTGCTTTAGTTATATTTTATGTTTTGTGTCGTGATGATACGGACAGTTTGATCCAAAAATCTAGCGAATTGTTAAGCTAAAGTTTTGTAGTCAAATCAACTTTCCGAGACAAGGGTAGAACCCTTAAAATCCTTCCCCATTTTCCTTGTTTTTCGCTCCATTGAAGAATCAGGATACGTCCAATAGAATTTCATTTGTGCCAATTTGTTCATCAAAATGTTTTTCTATAGTCACCTCCTTAATGCGGTCGCGCTGGCGGTACTTTCAATTACTTAAATTGATGTGTGCACAGCACTTGGATGCCGTGAAACGACGGAGGGGCCCTTTGGAGCTTTAATTCAATCAAGTGATGTGCATGTGCATGCTTCCATACTTACAGTTACTACAACAATGGGCAAGGTTACTACGAAATAAACCTTTGACACGGTCTTAAGTTTCAAATTGCGATACGCAAATGTTTTCTGTAAAGGACTCGAATTACCGTCATAGCATGGCCTTGGTATGCAAAATTTATGTAGCGTTGTAAAGCTATGGTCTAAAAAAGGATAATAACTTCTTTGAATTCAGTCCAGACATTGTTAATACTTTGTTGCACAGAAACCTTTTTACTGGCTTCTCGTTTATTCTTTATGGCGAAGTTTATTTCACTTTCAAAGTTTTTCATAGCTTCTTTGTAAAATCTTCCTTCTCAGTAACTTCGTGGGAAGTTGGAACAATAGATCGTCATTAGCGCCATTAATTACCAATTGCAGCGAGCCATTTTGAAGCGAAATGACATCTAAATTAACTGTTTTTGATACCATTCCGTCACGTGTGTTTCAGTCCTGGTTTGCTCAGTGTAGGTAGGCGTAAGAACATGATACAAGAATGTAATGTAGTTGTACAATTTTTTTACATGTATGTATTGCTTTGTACTTTTTGCTTCATTTTTAACTTTAGTAACTGGGAGTTCAAAATGTTAGACACTTTGGCGGGTAGCTAAAAATTTTTTTTTTTCTGTTTCGATACCCATTTTCTTGTCACATTCGACCTTTTTCGAGACAGTCGTTCTTTATCGTTAACTACGATTTAATATGTTCTAACTATTTAGACTCTTCCCAACTACATAGACCTACTTAATTACATATACACAAATTGTAATAAATTAATTAAAGGAATTTGATACCTATTGCTATTCGGGTAAAGTAATGAGACCGTTAAAAGATCGGTAATCTTACGAATTACATAATTTATAGAACAAAATTCAATTACGACAAGTTAGCAATGTTTCTAGCATTGCGGTCTGCGTGTTATTTTGTATCTGAAACAAACACTGTAAGTATTATATAAGATGTAATAAAGTTATTTAATACTTACATCACTGTAATGTTTACCAATAAGAAGATTACAAGATTATAGTTGAACAAATAATAGTTTTTAATCATGATTATCTTGAAGCCGCAACCCGACCGCAAACAAAAACATTGTTTAATATCTCTTCAATTTGTTGCCTCGGTATAAACCACAATTCAAATTTTCTTGCAACTCTGTCCAATTACTTTCCGACCGAAATGGATTGATTGTGACGTGTGACCAAAATTTACATTGATAACTGAACTGTGGCTAATTTGATAATGTTTATCAGACGCGTCTATCGCTCGGTATGTTGATAATTAATTGGAATGCAAATTTCCTGTGCATATTTTTAAATTTTAAAAGTGCTATTAGATAACGAATATAATAATTACATTTAGTGGTTTTCGAATCCACAATCACGGATTTATCCAATTTAGGTACTTACCTACTATGAACTAAATCTAATTATTTTTACTAAAGCTATATAGCCTCTGTGATTTGCAGCACCTCAAATGAAGTCATCAGTAAACAAGTCTTTTATTAAAGCTGAAATACGCTCCGTTAAAAGGAAATTCGGAGCAGCGGTGTCGTATCCATAAACATGGCAACCCAATTAAGTCTTCTAACCTTACTACATAATTAACTAGGCTGTAAGTATTCTGATGAACATTAAATATATACAAACTCCCTTGTAACTAGTATTCTTCTTTTCCAAAATTAAAGTAAATGTTATGTTGGGTATATTTGTGAACTACGTTTTGTACTTGTTTATTTTAATAGTACGTAATATTCGTTGTACGTTTGCTATAATACACATTCAAATAGATGCTAAACAACGCTTTAGGTTCCAATCCAAAGGTTATCAACTTTGTTACTTGTCATCATCCCAGCCTATATACGTCCCACTGCTGGGCACAGGCCTCCTCTCGGAATGAGAGGGCTTGGGCCGTAGTCCCCACGCGGGCCCAGTGCGAATTAGGAACTTACTAAATTACCATGTCCATTTTGAAAAATCCAGAAAAGAGAATCCTAGTGATATTTGTTAGTCAACAGAATTAAAGAAAATTAAATAACACAGGCCTACGCATTTACATTTCAAAAAAATTGAGGAATAATAGTTTGGGGTGGTTAGCGTGGAGATACCCACTTTAAAATAAAAAAAATAAAAAAGTGGTTTCCTCCGCATCGGATCCTGACGATTTAACTTGCTGAACAAACGCAAACTAACTAAACAAACTTTATAGTCGGCAGTAGTGGAATAATTAATCCCGAATATGAACACGAAACAAGCGTGAACAGAATATGGTATAGGTATTAGCAAGATTAGTCATGATTATCATTCAAACAGTTAAATACCACTTCTGCAACGTCCTTGTCACCTGTTAAAAACCTTCACAATGCACCTGGGACGTTCACGTGCGTACTTTCACGCGGCACTCATTACACTTTCGCCTCTAATTAAAGCTGCCGATGGAACAATAGCAAGAAGCAAGAACATCTCGAACGTATGCCATTAATTGCCGATCGGATCGTACACGCTTTCTATGACGCTGACGCAGTACTATCTTAACTCGTTCTGTTGTCGTTTTAAGTGACATCTTGTTTTGACTTTTAGTGAGATTTGAAACGCACGGCAGAAGCCTTTTAGTTTTAAATGCCTTTGTCATTGTCCTAGCAAAATATTGGCACGAGGAATGCTATTTGCTAGTTTGGTGCTCACCAGATACATCTGCTACATTGTAACAGTGGTTATTTTTAGATAAATAAAAGTTATTCTTATTCTTATTCTTCTTATTCTTATTTATTTCTTACGTAAATTGACGTTCAGTACATAACAAAAACTGTTTTATTTGAGTAAAAAGGAACATAAATATCAAGCGACACAATCTTGCCTTAAATTTTAATATAGAATGTGATTTGGTAAAAACTCCAATTGGGAACATGAATAACATAATAAAATCCAATGTCACATTAAAAAAACGCAGTATCATCACTGCAATGCGCTCTAGCGTTCTCAGATTTATCTGATAATGAAAATTGTTTGGTTTGAAAATCTTCACTCACACTGTTAGTCACATGATAATATTTTGTGTAAAATAGAACACCGACCATTGATGCTTTGACTTTTCATTGAAGTTTTTAATTCTAAAGAAACTCATTCTAAATACCCAATGCTAATTGCGGATGTTATTTTCTAATTAAGTATCAAGTTCGTTTCTTTTCCCACAATTTTGACGACCGGATGGCCTAGTGGTTAGAGAACCTGACTATGAAGCTTGAGGTCCCGGGTTCGATTCCCGGCCGGGGCAGATATTTGTATGAATAATACGAATGTTTGTTCTCGGGTCTTGGGTGTTTAATATGTATTTAAGTATGAATTTATCTATATAAGTATGTTTATCCGTTGCCTAGTATCCATAGTACAAGCTTTGCTTAGTTTGGGACTAGGGCAATTGGTGTCAATTGTCCCATGATATTTTTATATATATATATATATATATTTTTTAATTAGAATTTAAACAAAGTCATTTGTAAATCTTCTGTAAGTGGCAACTTTTATCTTATTTGATTTACAATAATTAAACCTTAGTTGCTCTGACAGATAAAAGATAAGCACATTGTGATTTTTCCATCTTCAGGTTTTGGGATACATACTTTTAAAATCTATTTGTTAGAATACTTGAATTTATTGTATTACACTTTTGTCACAGATCTGAAGTCGATTGAATATTTAAATATTTTTTTACTCAATTTAAATAATTTTTCTTGCATGGGTTCTTAATTAAAACGTTATTTATTATGTGCGGGCGGACGGCGCTTGGCTCCTAATAATAATCATAAACTAGCCCATTAATCAGTCCGATCCGCAAATCACGCCACATCACCAAACTTTCTCACACCCAAAGCAAACGATTTCTTTATTTCTCGTTACCGATATTTTCTAATTTCACCCGGTTGTATAACTTCTGCTGCGAATATTCTCCAGTCACTGTGAACCAGAGGATGTCACGTCCCATAATAATTAGCAACCATTTGGTTTGGTTTGGATGAGTTCTATCTAGGTAATTGCTGTTTCAGTAGCTCGCCGCCTGTTTCGAGGTAATAATTATCGTGAAGTCTTTCGTTGGATATAGTTTAAGAATTTTCGAATAGACCTTACAGTTGTGTCTCTGAATGACTTGCTGTGTTGCACGTTGTCGATGTTTGTGCAATGACCGAGCGAAATTATGTAATTACATATTTTTTTAAATATGATTACATTTGGTAAATCGCTATTCATTCAGGGAAAGCTTTGTAAAGACTTAAGTCCTCGTACGCAATGAATATTATGGCCTTTCTATTATTTTGTATTTAGTATAAAAGTGGAGGGTAAAATTGTTTTAGCCAGCAAAACATTTGATCAAGGAAATTAAAAATTTTGTTAAAACAAATATTTTCGGGTGCGACGGACGGCATTCGAACCCGCTTGTTGGTTATGCGCGCCGAATTATACTACAAACTCCACCTGGTCGGTGGTCGCGCCCCTAACCAACCCAGACAAAAACATCAATAGCATGCATACTTAAACCAATAGGGACGTATGGTGTCATCTATCGCAACTATCATAAGTCACGACTCCTAAGTTCCAGATTGTATTTAAAAGTGGAAACTCGTAAGAAATATTGTACGTATGTACCTAATCTACCATTCCTAATAATTCCTATCCATTCCTAATTTTTTTTTTTTTTCAAAACTTATGGGTACTATGACGGCCGAAGACTTGTTCGTTTTCATTAAAATATCTTACTTGTTTAGCAGTTCCAGAGATCATACAAGACACATAAACAAAGTTTCTTTATTATATTTGCGTAATTAATAGAGATATCGAAAGTCTTAATTGAAAGACTGATTCATTTCCAGTTCAAACTCTTCTTGGACCAAGCGAGCTGAAAATATTAACAGAGATTATTTTATTGAAATTGAGTTATTTTATGTAGACAAGACAAGGACTAGGGAAGGACTTCCATCACACGAGATGATAAGTTCCGTAACTAGGGAAGCCGCGGGCACAAGCTAGTATGTAGATTTGTAAGTAGAACCAAGTACATAGTAGGTATTTGTACATTGGCAATACAGTAATGATTCATAGTCCTACAGAGATTACGATTATAAAAGAAGCATTGCCAGTGTATACGTGACCGCATTTATGCACATGACACTGCCAATGGCTTATCGGAAATCACGATTATTATTTCTAAATATAGAGCTAGTATTAATAGCTCGTTCGGGGTTATCAATGTCATAATAGTTATTTTAACGCAAAAAGCCTAAGTGTAGATGTCAAAGCGTTGTACTTATATACATGCGTTGTAGTTATATACATGTTTTGGAATCAGTAAAATTTATGTATATAACTTACTATCTTAAAAAAATGTCGCTTAGTCAATTTCTCCTTCTAAGCGTCGTTATATATTAAATAGATATGAAACGTGACCGTCTTGTTTTTACAAACACTTTAAACAACACAATTTTTGTACTGTTTCTATTTATAGTACCTACCAAGTGTAGGTACATACTCGCGTTATATAGAGGCACGACTGAAACTATACCATAGACAACAATAAAGCCTGCGCCGGCGCTTAGCCGCCAGAGGTCACTGACCGTCGGGTTAAGGCACGGATTTCTTAAAGCAATCCGCTTATTAGGTATTCTATATCGTGTGCGCCGTGCACATGGACCGTAGGCGTGTTTTGTAAGACTCTATAAAAGGAATATGAACATTTACTTTATACCTCGAGGAGCTCGGTTAGTAACGGGCATTTTGATTTTTTTTTCTTCAGATTTTAGACATGCTTGGTTAATGGATTGGTCGCGTCTATCAGATAATAGTTTTTTCATCTCCATGGATAAAATATCAAATTGCAAACTCTTCTCTTTCAGTTTTGTTACTAAAATTATTTTATTAAAAAAATACAGTAGATGAGAGGAAATTTTATTGAGAATACGCGTTCACAATTGTCATACTCATACTATAAAATTGTTATTGAGCTCTGACTGTGTTAAATTGCAAAATCTATTGAATCTGGTTCACAAATAATCAGCAAAACAGCTTATTAAATTACAATTTGCTAACGATTTACTTTTGAAAAGATTGCTGAGGTAATTAGGTACATTTGATTAAATGAACCGACATTCTATCAAGAGAATAGCAATGGCGGGGAACAAAAGTGTAACAGAGCTCTAAATCAATGCTACGCTCTTTTTCGACGCCTCTTAACAACGAATTCGAGATTCCCCTCGACGTTTGTCCCTCAAAGTGCGGTCAGTGAACTTGGCTTGTAGTGACTGGGCTGGGAGGGATTCCTAACACCTTGTTGTGATAATTTATTGCTTGCTTGTAAAGCATAGTTAGCACTAAAGCATTACGGAAAGCATCGGCTCGGCGTGGCATAATATCTACGCCTGAATATCTAAGTTACAGAGGAAATAAGTAACATATACCTATGAAATTTGACTCTAACAACACAATATTTTAACTCATTTTCACATTTCATCAAAAATGTGACCACTTTCTGTCCAATAAATAATAGTTGGGGTAATATACTTTCGTTTTGACAGTGTTTGAGTAAATTAGACCAAGATAAAAAGGCCCCTCGGGCAATGTATGCGTAGCAAATTCTGGTTAGGCTGAAATACCGATGAAATGGAGAAAGTCCTTCAAATGTAATATTGACTTCAAAAATAAGTCTTGACGGATTGACTCGTCAGAATCCAGGACAAACCCTTGTACCTAGAAAGCTGAAATTTTGCAATTTTGTCTATAATGTAGACAAGGTATAAAGTACGTAAATACCTAGTACTAAATGTAAAGTTAACTTCAGTTCCAGTCTTCAGAGTTCAAAACGTCACATAACTGTTAGAAATTAATAATAATATAATGTTCAGATTACAAGCAATCTAGTTTTAAGAGATACATAAATAAGTCTTACAAAGTATCGATTTTGTACGTATTTATAAATTGAGACACGTTGGATTAAGCAAAGTTCAAGAACATCTTGGTCTAGACGCAATAAACGTTTTCGCTGCGAATATTTAAGTTTTTCTTTGTACAAATAACTGCTAGACTTAATGATGAGATTTTTATTAATAACACCATTTTGATCAAACTAATCGAAATCCTGGTGAAGATCGTGGGATCGCAGTGGGTCCGAAAAGCACAAGACCGGTCAGGCCTATGTCCAGTATTGGACGTCTTTCGGCTGACATGATGATGATGATGAATCAAAATCTGTTAAATAGAATCTATGATTTGCCAAAAGCAGATATTATTCTTCCAAACATACTCAGTTAGTAGAGAATCTAAATATAGAATGCATATATTTCCAGGTATCTAGACCAGCATTTCATGTTACAAACTAGTTGTTACCGCTTGCGTCTATTTTGCGGCGTGGCGATGTATTTTTAGCCCAGGTTACTAGGCAATTTAGCTTTTAAGTAAGACAAGGAATTTTTAAATCGGTCCGATCTGAAATTATCTGCGAACTAAATCTAGTTTAAGTGGGAACTTGTTTCTTATTGCCTTATAATCGACAAGCATTTACTTTGTGATAAATTGGGAAATAACAGAAACTTGGTTAAAGGTAGGTACTTGTCTGCTTTTTAACCCCCGACGCAAGTTTGTGTGTGTGTGTGTGTGTGTCTGTCTGTGGCACCGTAGCTCTTGGGTAGACCGATTTGAAATCAGGCTTTCTAGCGATGATTCTTAGACACGTTTCATCAAAATCGGTTTAGTCGAATTTGAACGCCGTTTTTAAAATTTTGAACTTTGAAGTGACAAACTTGGGGGTTTCCAACTTTTTGTTGGTTAGGTTAGGTTATTGAATTTGTTAAACATATCTGAAACCGTAGTACTTATGGAAAATGATTTATAAAACCTAAAGAGGTCATCGGATCCACCAAAGATGTAGTTATTCATGTTATTTTACTCGGAAGCTAAAGTTCTATCTATCTTGAATACCTTTTTTTTTCTAACCGTTCAATTAACCGTTTTCAAATTTCAAACACACTATCGTATCGAACAAAAAAGGGCCACGTCGAAAACGATTCGTGGATCGATAAATAAACAAAAAAGTTCCTCCTTCATTTTTGTAGTCGATTAAAAAGTTCCATAACCTTCGTCTTGTCCATACTCATCTTGAGACCTTTTCGTATAGTTACTCTAGAATTACTTAATTGTATATATTCGGCACAATTAAATAACTTTAAAAGTTTAAACCAAAACTACAACAATAATGCCATTCTATCCTGTCGTGATCGCAACGCAAGCGCAGGAACCATATGAAAACAAAACAAAACCTCCCTGCATATTGTTAACCATGCATTAACCTCCTTAGCACGGCGACCTCTTACTTGCGACACGTAACACACGTAACCAGCGCGGGCGCAGGTCGGCCGGCGACATTCCGACAGCGAAAAGCGAGAGTATCCAGGCATAGTCAAGGTCTGGATGATAACCAAGTTATAAATGACGACATTCTTGATTAGTCTTAAAATAGAAATGTGTCGTGATATGCCTATATTAACTGCAGTGAAATATGTTACAATATTTATAGTGAGAACGCATATTATTAATTAAAGATTGTTATTTCATTGAGAAAGCTGTTAAAGGCGGTTAAGTTAAACAGCGTTTAGGAACACAATTAATTAAATATTTGAAATATTTTTTGGCTTTGTCATTGAAGAATCAATATTAGATAATTATTTTATTAGATTTTAATGGTACTGGGCAGGTCAAGTCAGCCGTATGGAACCCAATAGGTGGGCTAAAATATGATCTGGACGCCTTTCTTCGCATCTGGTCAGAGATTGCCCAAGACCGGATCGAGTGGAGGACATTTGGGGAGGCCTTTGCCCAGCAGTGGGACACCTCTATAGGCTTTTAAATATATATTTTATTACAACTGTTATAAAAGTTTCTGATGTCAAGTTAAATATAGGCACTACTAAGAGAATGTACGATGTTTATGAGAAATGAATTGAAAATACAGTTTTCAACACCTTGAGATTCGGCTTCGCTTAATTGTGATGATAGCTGTATCAAATTGTTTAGCCTCGCATCGTTTCATAGCCTTTCGTGCCTGTATTTTTCAATACCTAAAACATGCCGTTTTAGTTTTAACATATTCAAATTGCAATAAACTTTGATATTGCAACATTTCAGTTTAAAATGTCTATCTCAATGATAAAGATATATATACATATTTTTATCGCATATATCCGTCATTTTCTACGTCACTATCTGTTAGATTTTCCTGCATGGCGACGGTTCTCTTTATTCAAATTTCGCCACTCATGACCTCCTTGCTTATATAATATGACCGCATGCGCGATGCGTTAATGTGCCATGTTTAATTACCCGATCTCATTTACAGTGTAATGTTATCAAAAATCTCAGAACTTAATGACGCATTCAATTAACCAACGTTCGTAATTTGAATGTGGCTTACGTAAAAGTTCACAACAGGCAGCGGCGGTCTGAATGAACTGTTTAACGAAACACATAACACAAGAATTGAGTCAACTCAAATTTATTTCACACGTGGCCCCTTCCGTATGAATTAAGTGATGGACGAATGTTCTCGCGGCCTCGGAGTATCATGTAACACGGGTAATGAACGGAGGTTCAAAATCTTTAGAATATCTGTGTTGAAACAGTGTTAATTTGGTAATGGGGACTCACAATCGGTCGGCTTTCGTCGTTTGGTTGCACCAGGCGCATTTGTTCCGGATGATCGCTCTTGCCAAAAATTAAATTAAAAAAATTAAAGAGGACCGGCACTAAAGAGTATAACGTTCGTAACGTAAATATCGTATCGTAATGATCAGAATTTTAGTCTAAAGTTGTAAAGTATAAATTTTATTAAGGAGTGAAAATGACCATCTGCTAAATTTCTTGGAGTGCAAGATAAACGCGCACCCTGACAAGCGTATTAGAAATGCCTTGAAGGTACAAATAGTGATTTGAAACTAGCGAGTTTAACTAACCATTTACTATCAGTTAAAACTAATTTTAAGACCTGCATTACACATTTGGTGCAATGCGAATTTGCGAAGAGTTTAAAAAGTAGGATTGGCCTGACACACTGCAGTTTGTCTTGAAAATAGAAATAGAACAGGTGTTGTAAAATCTATTTGGTAACTTTTTTTGTATGTATTTGAATCAACGTACATCCACGACCGATTGGACGAAGAGTCAAGTGTACCGCCCAAGCTACACATATGCAACCAACCAAAGTAAATTATTTTCGATTTCCAACACCCTACCTCTGACGTAACTTGCGCTTAACACACTACGAAGATTATTCCATGATAACAATCTTAAAACGAAATGGGTTACATACAATTACTTAAGTCGTGCTCTAACGTTTATTTATGACGAAACCTACGTGGGAATTAAGAATTATTGGAAACTTGCTTTGGATTTGTTAATATTTTAACTAGTTTTCCCTCAAGGGCTATAAATAAAAGATTTAAAACAGTCAATTAAATTATGTAACAACCATTCATGAATCTTACAATAGTAATTATGATCTACCATAACAAAACCGTTTATTTATTGAGAGAGAAATTTATGTACCTGTTTTATAACTTAATTAAAATATGTAAGTATGGCTTTTTGAAGTACATGCTAAGTGCTTTCTGAAGTACGTAGTTTCCAGTAATTATGTTGCAAGTCGAAGCATAATCTTATTTGGCGATGTCATGGTATCAATTTCGTAGTCACTTGGTATTCTACACGTGAACTGAAATATAATTAAATACCTACTTTTGTGTTTTCAAAATTAGTTATCACGTGGAATTTGATTTGTTACAAGCTTACATTTTACTCTTAATGTTCGTAAGTATATATAATTTCACCTACTTCGAATGATGGTATCGACTTGAAGCTCGTTACGGATATGTAGATAGAATGACAACTCAATTTAACAAAAAGTTAAGTCTACAAAAAAGCTTGTACTTATTTTTATTTACATTCATTATTTTATTAGAAAGAAAACCTGTTTAATTATTGTTCTGTAATTACATTATAAGTTGTTTTGCATATTTCCACTACATCAGTCCTGTAATAGAGATGAACTTTAGTCACAATGAGTCACGCGGTCTATCTTTATTCAAACAACGTGTCAAATTCTATGAATCAGACTATTACGACGCGAGCCATGCGAAAAGGACCACCAGAGTGTTACAACATCTGCAGCTCGCAACAAGGTCGTTCAAAAACTCATCGGAATTGTAAATCCACGAAAGCGACTCGGAAGTCGCGTGCCCGAAACATGTAGAAAGTGTAAGTTGCCATAAAATTAACAGCCCGTTGCTCTACCATAACAGAAAATGCTAATTGAAATCACCAATTACTTGGTGAATGACTTTCTACAATTGAAGAAACCCCATATGTTATTGTTAACAACCGAGGCGCACGCTATGGACGAGATTATTCGATTAGTGTGACAAATGAACGGGTGGTGGAAAATAGAGCTATTACACCAAAAAGCATGCAATTGTATCGTGAGGTACAAAACATCTTACGAACGTTAATAAATTTCAAAAGGATTCTTAATTTGATTGCTAATTCTAATTCGCTTCCGCTTTTACTTCTTTACACTTATGTGTATATTATAGGTACATACGCGTCTATTATGTTATTTAGATGCGCTGTGTAACTAAACGAGACACCATTGCCAACGCCAAGTGCACAATTTACGATGTAATTAAAACAGATTGTTTAATTTTCTAACGATTCCACAAATGGGCAGCGCTACCAAATTTTATTGTTTCGTTAATGAAACGTTGTGCCTTCTTAACCATACAACGCTCTGCGGTATTCGTATAGTGTAAATGTATAGTAAACTTTCTTTCCGCGACGAGTTAATCACACAGCAGCACAGCAATATGCGATGCTTGGCTGATTTGACTGGTACGTCAAAATTATATGATGTATCGATATCGATAAATATCTATTCCTCATAAACATAACAAAACCTTTCCATTTTAAATTAAATGTAATACGTAATCTTTCTATAAAATTCTGAATACTTTTTTGGCGGTTTAGATTGTAACGTTTACTTGATTGATTCGTAAATTGCATGGGCATTCAATAATATCACTGTCGCAAGCTAAAAATATAGGTATACACGTTAACTGGGGTACAAGTGTAAAAAACGTAACGCGTTCGAGTTGGCTGCCCGCGACGCCCCACTTGTGTAAGTGAGGAACTACTAAGGACTGCTAAGAGCAGGAATGTAGTTTTAGAAACGACACAAAATTCAAAAGATCTATCTAATTTAATTTCAAACTTGCTTCTATTGTCAGTAAAACCCAAAATACAATTAGCCGTCGCAAGATTCTTAGCAAAAACTTGAGAATTTCAGTAAAATACATGACCATAAAGACGTTTTTGACAAAAAAGATGACTACAACAATCTCACACAAATTATTGCTTTTGATCTGCGGTTGTCGAGTTAGCGCATTAAACGATCCACATTTCTGCTGACAAAAACCGGCTGGCTCAGCCGAAAACGAAATAAAAACACGACTGCATAGTCGCTCCGTGACATCTTCAAATTTAACGGCAACACCGGTTCAAAAAAACCGTCGCTTCCGGTGCGTCGCGTGCGCATCGTATAGGTGGGACGCGCTTGCGCAACAGCTCGGAAATGCGCCGCAAGACGGGAACTTGCCATGCAATGCTTTTAAAACGTTTTCATCAATACGGCATGTCATAGTTAAACATGCAAACTATGAAACAACGGTTATTAGTTATTACCGTTTTATGCTTCAAACATCAATTAGTATTTTAACGATCAATTATCATAATGTATTTAGTCCGGTTTTAAACATTTCATTACTTCTACCTATATACGGCTTAATATGATTGCTCTGATCATTGGTCCCATTTAATGCAAAAAATGCCTACAGTTTCATAAGCTGATCGTGAAAGATACCTTATTTTGTAAGATGTTATGCAATTTCGTATGTTGTAAATGATCCGGTTGGGATAACCATTTAACAGGTAATGTTATCTTTTGTTCGATTTGTATAGGAGAGCTCGTAGGAGGCTACTTTGCAGTAACTTTATTTAATTCTTATGAATTTGCTTCAATGCGGAAATGTTTGAAATAAATTTTCCGATCACAATTTGAAATGTAAGTAAATAAGATTGATGCAATTATACAAACGTTGTAAAATCTCGATATTCTTGACATATTAATATCACTAAAAAGTGTTTTTGACTTGTATCATCAATTTTGGCATAGCGCCTAGAGCAACGACTAATCAACGGCTGGTGGGGTAAAGTAAGCTAATTTGTAGCATTGGAAGTGTGAATGTGGGTTAACATCGGCCTAAAATAGATCGTCGCCGGTCGTCCAGACTACGACTAAGAAGTTAGTCGATCCGTGATTGTGGTGTGAGCTAGACGAGATACCTAATCGTACTGTAAACATAGATTAGGAGACTCTAGATTCAGATTTCTTTCAGATTCTAGTAAATTTGTCGTCATGTTGATGGTTTTGGACTTTTCTAATAAACTGAAATTACCTTACGTATGATAGATAACAATTTTGGTACCTAGTAAATTTTGACAAGTTATTTTAAGCTATTATTAATTGTTTTTCATATCGTCGACGACGAAATAAGAAAAAATTCTGTAACTAGAATCATGACCCGATATTTAATGATCTTAAATCTCTCATAATATGTAAATTAACTTTATTGACATGGGTCGACGTTTCATAGTTTCATGTCGAAACGTCCGTAGTGTGATGAACTTGCTTCCGTTGACACATATTACACGTACACTCGTACTGCAGCATTGCACTCAACGGCCTCTAAATGAGGAAATTGCTTTGATAACTTCGATATAACGCGTTTAAGAGTCACAGTAACTTCCTGTTTCCTCCGTGATTGAGGGTGAAGGCATAGATGAAGGTGTGGAGGAATTAAGTTAAAGAATATTGGACATAGTGAAACAATATTTCGACTATATGAAGATATTTATTACTCATAATATTGCGTTTTCGATTGACACCTCGAGGCATCCATGATTTAGATTTAAGTACTCCCGATATTACTATAGATCGCATGTGGTCATGCATATACATATACACGTATTACGTAATCTGATATAGTTCGTGGTGGTAATATAATGCGTTCTACTCCCCTACATCGGTAGTTATGCAATGGTTTAATAATGTTCATTTCCTAAAATTTCATATGTGTGTCGTATCAATTTGTAGCATCAAATGGTCTCTAAATTAAGCGTATCGTTTACCGGCTGCGAAAAAATGATTGTTTACGAAAATAAAATTCCAATTAGAGATCACTAATCAAATAATTTGCTAAACGGTTGAATTTTTTGTGTCGTATTCGTTGATAAATTTAGTAACTTTAAATTATATTAGCTCTTGTATCGGACACCTTATTAATGTAAAACATTTTCCTTTCCCAAAGACATGTTTAGCCAGTTCACTTCAAGGTCGTTTATCATTTTTGGGCTGCAGTTTTTTTTTTTGCTTTAATGTTCCGGCCACCCCTTAATTTTTGTTAGAGCAGGTGGGTCTGCTGAGGGAAATAAAAGGGAGGTAGCAATAATAAAAGGGGGAAGATTTTAGTCTACTAGTATTAAAATAGAAGTTCCTGAAGAAGATAATTGTCGAAACAATACACACAGCAAACTTAATTATAAAACGAATTTCCTTGAAAAAAATTATGAAACCTAGTCGTAAGCCGATTATAAAAATGAGGCATATACTATAGAACATTTTGTTAAACTTTTAATTTATTAACTTATATTATTTATTTATAATACACCAAATTACTCCAAATTTTTAATTAATCTTACTTAGACCCCTATGTGGGTAAAAATCGAATTGCGAGATCTGTTTACGTTATTACTTAGTTAATAATATATATTTATTCAGAACTACGCATTCGAATTCACCCTATTTGCGTGGCTACGGGTCATAAGTTATAACGCAAAACTCGTTAGGAAGCCTTCTAAAATTCTCGCTTAATTGGATATGTCATGATCTCTTAATGATAAAGCGAGTTAACTTAACAAGGATCATTTACAGCAGAGGGTGTGGTGGTTAAAAAACTCATTATAGCTGTAGCAATTTATGTAATTACTCTAATGAGCCGTTTACTTCGGCTTCCACAGTTGTAAGGCTGCGCTTACAACCACATTTTTCTCAATGTCACCGCTAACACCGCTTACGGATCTGGTTAGAGCCAGTTGCCAAGTTTGTAGAGAGTGTTTAGTAAGTATGTAGTAAGTACCTTAGTGCCACAGGCAATACAGTACAACAGGTAGTGCAAAAATGTAAGAAGTGAGCCGAGCGAATACTATGTATCATATTGATCCCTTTTTGAAGCTACAACATTTAACAGCAGGTGCTGTAAGGAACTAGGGAGAGACGACAGACTACTTATACATCTCTAACCTATGTAACGCGAAACAGTGCAAGCAAACCTAGCAACCTTAAACTTTCGTGGCTTTATTGATTTTTTTTTCATCCCCTAATTGTTGTTTTATACATAAACCTGAAACGGCGAGGGACAGACAGCACTCTGTCACCGATAATTAAACATTGATGTTGTCGGCTTTGCTTTGTTGACAAAAATTCGGAAAGTGACTTAAAGGGCCCTGCGAGAGGGGAACTTAATGAGAACACTCCGGGTGCCGTCTGTCATTGACGTGATTAGAAAAAAGTTTGGTTTTCGAACAGATGGCTAAATACTAATGGTGTGCGTGGTTTTGTAAAATTTCCAAGCTGTAGCTGTAACATAAATCCTAATCAAATAATCCTAAATCCCGTTGCGGTTAGCTTCTAGCGGTATAATTAATTGGCTATCAGTATTTTGATGATATTTGTCGTTCCCATGAGTATTAGGCTGGAACCATCAACAGGTAAGCCGAAGTTTCTCAACTGTGTCGCGACAGATGGCATAGTCGCCCACGCGGCGCCAGACGATGCGAGTATGCGAGTGCGTGGTTTCAGTTTAAGCGAGTCGATAGCTTTATTGGGATTATCTAAATTTTAATTATAGTGCGCGCATGCTGGTATTCTTCAGTTGCAATGTTGGATCTGATGGCAATTTTCCAGTTTGCTGTTTCAGTTCCATGCAGTGTTTGCTGTTTGTTTGTTTCAGTTCACTATGAAACATAATTAAGAAAAATTGGATTGATTAATCCATCTAAACTAAATTAATATAATATATAATTAATATTTGACGTGTAATTTTTTTAATTTTATGAATGAATATGAATATACCGAGCGGCAAAAAATCTGGCGCTCGAATGTATGCAGTAATAGATAATTTTGTAGGTAGAGTGGGCCAAATTTTGGCATATAACGATCTACTATAATTCTTTAATCTTAGACTTAGTTCTTGATTTTTCTTCACCGTTCTTTGATTAAAATAAATCATTGGATTTATGATGATTTCCATCGCTAACAGTCGGCTCAACTCGTGAATAGTACTATCGAGGTCGGCTTTTTACAACGGTGTCGATTTAACTCGCGTAGGTCGTTCTACGTGCATTCTTATATGACACTTATTAGAAGAAAAGTTTTATGTTCTGAACCGCTAATTATTGATGTTCAAAAATATTTTATCTGCAGATTATTTTCGGCTATTTGCTACGTGGTTTCGTTATATTTGCTTTCGTTCGTCGTCCTGCTTTAATCTTTGTAATTGTTTTGACAGCTTGTCACCAATCACAGTTCTGCCTACCGCTATCCTAGCGAATTTTTTTTTAATCGGCTTATTAAGGATTTAGCAAGTTTTTACACGTCTAGTGTTGAAACAAGTCTAATATAAAACCTAATGTCAATTTAAAGCCTTAAGGATTCGCCGCGTTCTGAATGAAGAACCTTTATCAATGTCAGATAATCGCGAAAGTACGCATCACACCACACACAACAGGCTTTATTTATGGTTTTCCCCGCACTTTATTATCTAGCGCAATATACGAAAATGATTGATACGACTTAATAAATCTATTTTACCAGTTTACGTGAATACTCATATATACATTTCTTTATAGGTTCTACGATCTTTTCACAGTTAATTAGATTAGCTCGAAATTGTACACGTGGCTTCTTCTGAATTTAAGACAGTAGGAATTATTAAGGCGTAACGACTAAAGCCTTTGAGATAGCGATAAGTAAGCTCATGCTGTGAAATCTTTTCGTAACATCCGTCCTGGCTTGAAACAAAAGCTATCTGATACCAGCGTGCCGTAATCTGCCAACGTCTAGCATACACCATTAAACACAGAATGTTGCGCCCCGCTGACTTTATGACTGAAATCATAAGATCCAAATACTGTGAAGTATTTCATTTCAAACGCCATGAGATCATTTTTCAAGGAGATCGGAAGTCTAACATCTAGACCCCGCTCCTCGTTTATCAATAACATCAGCCTTATCCTTGTTTACATTAAAATCATATGCACAGATAGGAGTTAACACTGCATTTTTTTTATTTAGTACGTTTATGTAAATCTATGGCCACAATATGTTTCCCAGCATGATTTCCGGACAGTAAAGTTGCTATGTGTATTGTATGTGAGTGTATGGATTGCGTGAGTAAAAAAAGCCCTTCCCTTCACAACGTTATAGCAAAAGGCGTGGTGCAATCTATTTTACCAGGATTATCATAAATATTCACAAAAATTTTAACTGTACAAGTGTAATTGTGCTTATTTAGTATTTTCTTGACTGAACTAAAAAGTTAATGATAATTCCTTTTTATGTGATCCGGCAATATGTCAGTTCTTCGGAGAAACCTTGTCATCATTAATATCATTACAGCAGAAACTAAACACAAGGAACAGACATGCAAAGTATTTACGACTGACATGGACGACAAATTAATCATGGGAATCAATGCGGCGTGCAAAACAATGGGTTTCAATGCTGCTCCGATGACCTTAGCAACGCATGAATGAAACTCATGGTTTGTCATCTACCGCACGTAGATACCGGCTAGGTACTTGCGGTGAGGACGCATCTGCAATACCCAAGGTTGGTTATAAGTGTATTTATTTTAGTTCCAAGTTGAGACAGTTTTCTTATCTTGTTTTGCTCAGAGTGGATACTTAATAACGAGTTATCAAGTTTGCAATCGCGCTCTTGTCTTTCTATTTTCATCATACAATCTCGCTCAGAGAGAATCTCAACTTATGACTAATACCAAAAGTAACTACATAACAATTTTCATAAATAAGTTTTATTATTTATACTCTGCAAATTGTACAAAAAAAGCAATGGCTTTGACCCAGTCATGCGAGCGTGTAAGGCTTCATATAGAGCTACTTGTAATCCGATTGGAAGAGATTTAGCTATATCGTTTTCATAGGGCCCTTGGCTTAGAGTTTACACAATACAAACGTGTATTGAGGATGAAATGTTCCGGTCACGTTTTCGGCGTCCTCACCTTGTTTTTAGAATAAGTTTGAAGACTGTTTTGGTGCAATAAGGATTCTTCCTCTTTCTTGGTTCATTGCAGTCATCGTTTTTGTATTCGACTTAGTAGTTCCATAAAGGAAGTTGAACATTGAAATTGATCTATGATATTGTCAAAATATATTTGGAACACAATCAATTCGTAGGTAATATTTGTTATGCAAGACTCTCTTATATTATTTATTTTTCATAGATTGTTCAAAAATAATAGAAATCGACACCTCAAAATGAGTTAGTATCTTTACAGCACGCTGTACAAGTTTTCATTAATTGCCTTTTTTTAAGTTCTAAAGACCATCAAAACAGGCTCCTACGTTGAAGATGCACTTATCTCACCTTTCTTCAAAAGATTAGAGATAAAAGCGATACTTTCTTTGTTTATATCAAGATAACAAGCCAGCGGCATGACGGATGGGCGAGCCCAGAGGCGCGTGATTACATAAAACGTGAAAGTATTATGTCGAGCAATTGAAAAGATCAAGTATTAAATACGTTTCTCATGGATTCACTGTTGGCTTTAATCTAACAGAATGTTACGGAGTTATAACACGACAAAGAAAATGTATTGTGTACGTGTATGATGGTGCAGAAATAAGCGGTGAATTGCAATTTACTTGTGACTAGCGAAATACTCCGGTTTCGCTCTTTAAATTACAACTCGTTTATGCGACTGGACTGGACTCTTAGCTAACCTCTTATGTACGGTCTTCAACCTTTGACATAAGTTGCCAGACAGAGAAACTGCGGTGGTTTTATTTAGCTTATAAGTTTCGAAACTAGAATTATCCAAACATTAATTTAAGGTAATATTTAGAAGAAAAGTACGATTTTAGTAAGAGATAGGAACTCAAGATGAGCACACTTTCTTTGATTAAACACAGTCATGCATAGACTTTTCCTAGCGACCAATATTTTAACCTTTTAAAACAAGGCAAAGTGGGTATTTTTGTAAAAGTAATATTCGTGGTCATGGGTCCAAATGGCAACATTTGTAACGCCATCGAAAGTGTCGAAACATAAAGCCTAAATATATATAAAGTAAAATAAATAAAAAAAATTAAAAAAAATAAAGTAAATAGTATTTGTAAAGTTAAAAATTATAATAGTTATTTGAGCAAATTTTTTAACCGAGTGCCCAAAGGAGGGTTATGTTTTTAACATGGCTATATTAGCCAATTCCTTTACATGATGTAATGATGAACAACAAGTTGCAAATCCTCTGCGTGTAAAAGTGATGAAATACAAAGACAATAAAATACTTACTTAATAGTCGGGTGATCTTTTGAGCGTTTTATTCGAGCACATTTTTATGATTATCACTGTTTATTTCACAAGACCTTCACATTGTCTAGATGTATAGAAAATTAGACACAATTATGTTTTTCCAAAATAGAAAAAAAGAAGTAGATTAAAAAAGTATATACATACCTATTTTTTTCCTGTAAAGTACAACAACACGATTCCATACATGAACTCTTTGAATTTTATTCTCAGTAAGTCGGTCTAAATTAATAAAAATATCACGTTCGTATCGTATCTTTATTTTAATGTAAAATAAGCTATTATTATCGTTTAGGATGCAAATAGAAGAAAATTAACAATGAATAATCTAGAATCAATCGTTTTGTAAAAAAAAAATACATCGTCATTGAATTAGGTACTTATTAAAGCAGTTTTATTGTTTGTCATTAATCATTGCGTGTCTAACTCATTGTTTAGTTTTTGTAAGATACATTGCCTTTTCCTACTTCAGTATTTGAACTAGATTATTATCTTTTACTGACGTCTGTTCATCACACACTCGTTTAGCGAATGAAATTGGTTAAGTAATTAATGTTTGTGATACTTCTAATGTTATCTATCATTATCAAGCATTCTTTAAACTATGTCAAGCTATATCCAGCTTATGAATTCTCAAACGGAGCTGACTTTAAAATAGCGTGGTTTTCTAAAAGCGTGGCTAGATATTAGTGCAACAATACAAAGTCTTCTCGGGGTACATCTTACTTGCAGTAAATAATGATGTATCTAATCTCAGTGTAAAGAGATTTTATCGTACCGTACGCGCCTGCAGTTATGCTGGTTGCATTATGTCGCGAGCAGCGACCTCAAGCATTCTGTGTGCAACTAATCGGTAAATAAGCAGGGATCCTAGCGTGATTACGACGCATTGTATGTTTACTTTTCTCCTTGAATAATATGAGATTAATGCCGTTTTGAATGCTCGCGACATTTTTATATAAGCATTTGTATGAATCGTATGCCGTTGGTCTTTTTCCTAAAATATTTCTTAATGTGTGATCTAAACGGAAAAATATTATTCTGTATTTAACTACCTGCTCTTTTGATAAATTTTTATTTATTTAAAAATGTTGTAAAGTTATTGACACGTTGCCTTCCACGCGAAATTGATCTACCTGCATAGTGTAACAGAACCGTGACCACACGAGCTTGCTTATATCTTCTGGAATCTGTATCGAACGTTTCCAACCTTGTTTATTTGTTTACATTCAAAAGCATTGGAAGTAAAGCGTACCGTAGTGTAGCCCAGGTTAGTCGTGCTTCGCTCGTTCGCGTTCGCATTACGTACAGTGTAATGTTCTATACAACATAAACATGTCGAATAAGCAGCTATTCGTAAACAAACTTCCACCACCACAGTTTCAAGATTTCAGATGCATGCTGTTTAAGATTATGTCAAACAGTGACAACTTAATCTTTGATATCTAGATGCGACACGACGATCCCATTCCCGAGTCTTACAACGTGCCTAGCTACTTCGCTTTTTTTAGGGTTCCGTACCTCAAAAGGATAAAACGGAATCCTTATAGGATCTCTTATGTCGTCGGTCTATTACAGCCAATTTACTCCGAAGCTACTGGACCGATTTAAGTTAATTACCCAAAAACAGACATTTAACTTAAATAAATTAATCTAAAACATGGGGGTGGCTTTTGGGGGTAAATTAAAATAAAGGAAAATTACAAACTGTATTACGAGAAAATGAAAGCATTTGTTACGAGCAATTTTGTTTTTGAATTACAGAAAAACCTATAATAACTTTGTGGTTTTAATACAGCGACACAAAAAATATATTAATTACTAAATTATTTTACCCTGCCCAGTAGCAACGACTTGGGCGATATTTGTAAATATAGATTTTTAGGTTTAGAGTAAGTTAGTTTTAGTTCTTTTTTTTTATTCATTTCTGTTAATCATTGTATTTAGAGTAAATTCTTTATTAAATAACACACTACAAAATAATTAATAAATGAACTAAATACTAACACTAACTAACTATCATTGTATTGTATTGTTTGTTTGTTTATAAATAAAGTAATTTCTTTTATGGTAGGTACTGAACCTTCTCTGCGAGTTCGACTCACACTTGTCCGGTTTTCTTAAGTATACATGACAGATAGGGAATACATCAGGTTTTTGTTATTTTTTTGACTAACATTATGTTTGCACGGTCGGTACAAAATTATAAAGAATGTTTTGATAATAATATGTCGATGGTCAAGTCTTGCAAAATTAAACTAGGTAGATACGGTCAGCGTCATATATATATATATATATATATATATATATACGTTACCAAGGCGTCGAAAATATTTATACACCTTTATGCCACTAAACATAAGGTCGATGTATACGTATTTTCACACTATGACTGTTTATGTATTTTTGCATTCGACTGTAATTAATTTAAATTTATTGCCCAATGTTTACTTGAGAAACTCAACTTGTGGTATCAATAGTTTCACGAATTTGATCTCTCAATTATGCAACTGTAACAAAGTAAATGGTACGTGTCAGGTAAATGTAAACCGGTACAATAATTATCAATATTCACGCTGTCGAAAACGCTTCAGACTCTTCTAAAATGTTAAAATCAAGTTTATCTTTGCTGTGATTTTTTTTGCGCTTCTGTCATGTCAATCACCAATTATAACGGAATAGTTATCTTGATTTTTATCGCTAGTTGAATATTGTTAGAATGTTATCAATACTAATTATAACTGCAAACTGTTAATTAAGGAATTATTGAACAATGCGGATTTATGCAATCATCCGATTTACTTGTCTACGCGTTACTTATAGTATAGATGACCAGCCGTCGTAGCCGTTGCCTACAGTGTGGGAAATATTTATTAAATATGCATGTGTTAAAATAGTAATACTTAACGTCCTTTCACCTAACTATGTACGAACAAATTAACAGTGACATTAATTGATTATTTAGTGACTTGTACATTTGTCGACGATTATGGCATCAGTCCAAACAAAGTTACTTTCTCTTAGAGTGCCTATAATAAATTGAAATTCAGTTCAAATAATAAGGCGAGTATTTATGAATAATTTACGCGTCGCGAGCCGAGCGGTATCAGCTAGAACGGTTCCAGTGGTAAAAAAGTATAAACAAACAATCTATTACCTCATAATAGCTTTATGCCCGTTATTATCAAATAGCCAATGACCTTGCCTCGATTTGGCCCAATACCAAGTGCCGATGACTCCTCTGGCGCTTTCTTCTAGTTTTTGTTGACTCTATTTATTTAAATCAAGTTTTGAATGTAATATACATTGCTCTTTTGAGCTATGTTTGACCTAATAAATTAGCACCTGACGTGTAAATACAAAAGTTGATGCGTAGAGAATTATTTATTCTTTGGCTATTATCGACTCGTTTTTGTTTTGTTTAAT
Source organism: Choristoneura rosaceana (assembly GCA_037349165.1). Lineage (NCBI taxonomy): Eukaryota > Metazoa > Arthropoda > Insecta > Lepidoptera > Tortricidae > Choristoneura > Choristoneura rosaceana. Next base: position 12,846,086 of record JAZBNJ010000019.1, read on the forward strand.
AATTTATGTTTTAATTTAACTGGCATCTTTATTATTTCGTCTAATGTGTGTAATTCATTTTTCTCAAGTACTTTTAAAATTTCTTAGTAGAGCCATGACTACAATATCCATATGCGCGGTAAAGCAGAGGCCGGAACTGAAATCGGCCTGGAGTTCACTACTTACATAAAATTATACTCTTCGCATTTCTACTTAAGTTAAAACTTCCGTCATCTCTGCGACAACATTCCGGAATCCGCATTAAAATTCCAACATCAATCCGGCGTTCCAGCTCTCTAAAATTTCAGGTGGAAAGTTCTTGGCAATAATAATAAGTGTCAGGCCGTCTGTCGGAGTCAGGTGTTAACTAAAATTAATGCACGCACCTGCTAGCGCTCGTTTGGACAAACTCAGAATGCGTGTAATACGTCTTTGCCACGGATAGATCTAAATATGTCAGTGTTCACTTCCAAAGGATTAATTGTTGGTTCCATTGCGAAATCTCTTCTTGGCTCGTTTGTCAACCGTCAATTTGAAGTTGTAATCGAATATGGTAATTCATTTGTTTTATGATATGCTGTTAACAATAAACATCAAGTTTATATGGTGTTTAACGAGTCTTTGGCAATTCTTTTGAAAATTTTGTAATTAACGAATTATTTATTACAATGTTTGCCAAGTATGCTTACTATTAAATTGTAATTATTCTAATCTTACTTTGCTTGCACCTAATTGAATTTTGTAACAGTAGCCTAAACATCGATGAATATCAATAACATCAGTACCTATCAAACACCCTCACTGCGATTTTTTTAAATCTAAAAACAGATACCAAACAGTACTTTTTATTTAGGTTATATTTATGACGGCTCGAAGTTAGCACCAGCTTCACTATTTTGAATCAATTGCTTATTCTTCAGTCGAATTATTGCTGATTTTCCTGAAACGTCACTACTCAGCAACTGGGTATGGTATTTTGAAAACGCTTTTAAGCAGTAATCTAAAACCCAAGATTGAAGGTTTTTTTATCTTTACTTAACAGAATAAAGAGGTAAACTTTTGTTAAACACCAATCATTACCTTTTTAAATACTTTTAAATTACCAGTCATTTTTTAATTTTTTTAACCAATTAATAAAATCTTTCACTAAGTAAGAGAAATATAAGCTGGTTAAGCCTGATTAACATAGGCTACTCTTCATTCCAGAATGTATGAATTTGCAAAGTAAAGCAATTACGGAGTTTGAACATAAAACATTTAACACAAAATCTCCTTCACAATCATATCCTCTGACTAATGGCAAGTGCTTGGAACCAGTCCAAAGTTACCTGTGTTTCGGGTGCGTAGGAGTCGAGACGCCGTCGACACCTTCGCCAATTGCTTGTTATGACGGTGGTAAAAGTGAATTCGCTATAGTTTTATTGGGCATTTCGAAACTATTGCAGCTATCAATGTTGATGATCTGATGCAGTACGTGTATTACGATTATGGTTAGGACAGTTTCGATTTATTTTGCATAAGTATAAGTATAAGTATTTATCTCACAAAACAAACTTGATTGCAAACAAGGCAAGCTTTAGTCGTAGCTGGTCTGAAATTATTGTATACTTACAATGCTATTAAGGTACTATCATCTCAGCCTATATACGTCCCACTGCTGGGCACAGACCTCCTCTCGGAATGAGAGGGCTTTAATAATTAAGGTACTATGTGAAAAAAAAAATATTAAATCCATAATCGTATAAAACTATTGTTATTTTATTAAGTTGAAACATTTTTCACTTTTGTTATTGAATTAAAATTGTTAACTTGCTTCATCTACAATCCAAATTTGGTTAATGCTAGCAACATTGACAAATGTTAAATTTAAGAGTCATTTCATTAATACACCGTAAAGGCGGGATTGTCCTTAACAATACATCAAATTCTTTCAACAGCGTAGTGGGTGAAGGAAGTTGCATCAGAAGCACCTTACCGCCGTACCCACGTTCGTCCCACATCGCTCAGCTGGGCCCTGATTAGCCCTTTGTTACCAAGAATGGATCTAATTCAATGGTGATACTGATACCATTTTTGAGAGATCACTATGGATTCATCAGATTGCATGCTTTTTGATTGACACATACTCAGTGTCCGTTATAGACCCGGAGATGGTGACACAAAATATTAGATCATTTGTACCGGTATGGCGGTTCTTCAGGGGTCTAATTACGGAATGACAAATAAGAACATGATGGTCATAGCGCTTTTCGTTTTGTGATTCCGTAATTAGACCCCTGAAGAACCGCCATACTGGTACAAATGATCTAATATTTTGTGTCACCATCTCCGGGTCTATTATGGTTCGGAATCAAAATCTAGATTCGTGTTTCGTCTTGGATTAAACATTAAATATAACGATAATTCGGTATTATGTAAGCAGTATTATTTGCTGACACGTAAAACTGTGTATTGTTTTATTGAAAAATCTAATATTAGAAATAATGCAGTCGGGTGTTACAAACGCTGAGGTATTAGTATTGGTAAATAAACAAATTACAGTTGATAATAATTGTCGGGCTCCCCTGAGATGAAAATTCCAAGTAGGCCTGCGTTTAATCGCTGCTTGACTTGACTTTGAATGGCCTGGGGGGTAACTTTACTGTGGAAGAGGGTCTTCAAAACCCCTCTATAAATAAACATTCATGTAGCATAATTTACGCTTCTCACATCATATCTGATATTTGGAATAGAGGAATCTTCTCAGCCTTGCTTTTAAATAAACATTAAGTAGCTACCTATACTCATTAAGCAGTAAGTAATGTGCCACACATGTCTTCGCTACAGACTTTCGTATTAATATTAATATTTAATGGCTGTTTATCTTTGTTTCAGGTAAGTCACGTGAAGCCGTCACGTTTCAGTCATATCATCAATAAACTGGCGCCAAGGAGACACGTTTTCCTCATTACTGGTTACATAAGTATAGGAACATTGTTTTTAGCATCCATTTAGCTTGATTAATGGTAATCAGTGGTTTTGGTTTCCTTATTTTTCCCGGTAGTATCTTGATGTCTTCAGCCAAACGTGGAGATTGTTATTGGTAAGTATTCAGTTTCATTATCTTGTCACACCCATGTCTGCTGTAAGTAGTATGGTGGTATGGTAGAATTCGGCATTGAGAGAGTCGAATTGCTTGAAAAAGCCTAGCGCTATGAGTCCTAAAAAATGTAATACGCTCGTGTTCAAAAATGTTCAAATTTAGGTAAGTAACTGCTTGCCAACGCCAAACGTATTCATCTTGTAAGAATGTTTGTAAATTTTACTGTTCTTGGAATCTCTATCCACGCGGCCCTTATAAGTTGAAGGAATGCAACGCGATCGTGACGAAATGTTTCTAATTATTTATAGGCCATTAACAAGTGGCGAAGGACAAGTGGTAGGAAAACGCAGGATGCATCCGATGACGCACGTGCACAAGCATTACATGGCCCAATTCACATGACTCCATACCTACAATCTATGGACTGAGACTTATTATTAGATATTACCCTGTGTAAAATTCCTTGTACGGAACAAATGTGGACCAGGTTTAGTCTAGAAATCAGTAATGATTTAGTGCCTTTGAGTACAAGAAAACATCGCAAGGAATCCTTGTACCTACACGGCTGCATAGCAGCTAGGTAAATGGTGTTCATGGAGTTCGCATCAGAATACCAGCGTGAAATAGTAGTTTTACACCGGTACCGTGAGTGGAAGATCCGGAGGCCCAACTCCCCCCTCCCCCATTTACCCCCCAACCCTCCCCACGCTTACCCTTAGTGTATGTATGTAATTTTCGTGTATGAGTTACTGAACAACTGTAACTTCTCGCAATATTTTTGGTAACCGCAAGATGTGAGAAGTGTGTCACGCATTGTTGTAAGCTTTTGTTTCACTACCAAGATACAGTTAAATTGCAACTGTAGTTGTGATAACACTGATAACTATCATGCTTTTGTATAAACAACTTAAAAAATACTGTTTTCTATTTTGAACTATGAATCTCACAAAATTTGCATACTAGACATAGCACAGGCCTAACATGCAAATAAATCCGATTCAGGCGTGTCGTAAGGTGTATTAGTTTCCTTCATTAAACCAACAGGTTATTATTAAAACTTCAGAGTTTGCGAACAAAATTACTGCTACTTATTTCAAATTGTCGGGTGAAACAAATCTTCTTGTTTCCACGAAAACCAGTGGTTGTGAAAACCTAGGAAACATTAATATATTCAACGAAGGACTTTCTCTCTTGACATTTCCAAGCTAACAATAAATATATTACTTCATGATATTGAGAAAGGCAAATTGGATGGCAAATAAACATTTATGCCTTCATTCCACGTACGATTATCGAAAAAACATACGCCATGTTTTGTTCAAAGATAAACAGAGGAATCACCCTTAATGTTTTTAGGGCCGATCCCTTCTGTTGAAACAACGTAAATGTATAAAGCAAACAGTTCTCGTATACCAAACACCCATTAAACGGTTGAATCGATATTTTATATTCCACACCACGTGCGCAAAGTATTAAAGTCAAATATAAACCGAAAATTCAATCTCTAACAAACGACTTCAGTGACGTTTCAGCTTAATTCTTGTCAGCCAAGCGATGACATATAAAATCCTACGAGTCTTCATTTGATGCAAGCAAGGTAATCTCTCTAACTTTTTACCCGACTGCGAAGATCTCCGAGTCTGCGAGCGACTGTTTCACCCGTATGTATGTATGTATGTCTATCCCTATGTCCTCTCCTAACTACTCAATGGCTGAATCGATTTTGATAAATGATACGTCATTGGATTCGTCTTAATGACGCGAGTGACACTGGATACATAAAACTGGATACTTAAAAAAATAAAATTGCGGATTTATGGCGCCAAATTGTCTTCAAAAAAAATTTTTTATTCATGACCAGTTTAACGCAGTCGGGTTTCGATTTATTAAATTTGTTGTTTTTTAGCACATGCTTTATACTGAGTGAGCAAAATTTGTTTTCATCCCTCCTGTTCGGAAAGTTTAATTTTCATGGGTAGATAGCCGGGTGGAAAATTGCGTTTTCTCCTCTAGGGTGGAAAGTAATTTTTTTTAATTTTTCGGCTTGCCATGACATCGAAGATAATTGAGTTACGTCAATGACATTTTTTTTTCACGTTTCGACATGGCATGTGGCCAGTCGAGAAGGAGGTTGGATAGGTATAAGTAAATTCAATTTATTATTCTCGTCTTTTTGTAGTATTTTAGTTTCCTCACAGTCGAAATGAAAAATAGAGTGTCTAACTCGGGTGAAATAACCCATTTCCCCTCGAACTATTGGCGCTCTCACTTCGTTCGAGCGCCAGAAATATCTCGGATGAAATGGGTCACTTTCCACCCTTGGTTATCAATCTACTATTGCACTTCGTTTCTCACTTGTCCATAGCAGAAGCTAGCGGAGCTCTCAAATTATAAAGAATATAATCCAAACTCGCCTTATTTTTCATTTTTCTCTTTCTTACCTAGTCTATCAAACCAGTCTCTTATTCCTCACCTAATATTCCAACAGGATCACTCAAATATTGAATTATAATAGTGTACAAAAATCGGTCGGTGCAGGTATTGTTCGCTGACGTTGTTTACAATCAGCTCGGTTTGTGAACAAACAGCCAGCGATTATTTACAATAGGAAGGCATCTCGATGCTCCAAACAAACTGCTTTGTTTGGCGACGAGATTTCTAGCTTTATTGTGTAAGTCAATTTGACATCGTTTGCCTGCTGCCTCAAGTCTTATTCGTGAGAGGCAAAACTGACTGTTCAAGAAAATTACTTACTAATTATTCAAACATGTTACAAACATTTGTCCTAAATACCAAAGTTAAAAAATGTAACGAAAATTTCTGTCATACCTTGAAAACTTTTGTTTTTGCAAACATCCGAAAAATTCGACGTTCCTGTCATCTATTTGTCTTTGTTGACCCACTTTCGCTCAACGTACATTTAAAACTTCTAACCCAACCCCACTGGCATTCTTAATGATTTATAATGACGCCGCGGTGTTTTTCGTGACTTACTGTTGCCAAAAATTTGTTTAGACCATTCAAAATAAATAATCATTCACTTTCTATTTGTCTCGTTTAGATTCTTCCCACGAAACTGGCCAGATAAAGCAACATTTTACCAATTCACAATCTTAATTGAAATATAACTTGCTATCAAATCTGTTGCCTCGTCCTGTATCTTAGAGAGTATTTCACGCTTTCTCTCCCATTCGATACATTCATTCTTTCTGTAAAGCGTAATGTACTGTCGATAAAAATAACCAAAACAACTCTGGGATTACTCGAATAATGCTGCTGTTTCGCAGTATTTTCTTTTCTTTAATCCAAACGCCCGCACAATGTGATTACACTCGCATCTGTCCAATGACGCCAGTATTCATCCATTGATATCGTTAAATTCAGCAGCTGGCAAACCAACAACATTCCTACCGAGTCCCTAGTTTTCAAAATCGACTCTAAGCTTAATTAAGGTCATTTGATCTCATAAATATATCACGCGTGTTTCGTTTTACCAAAATGTTCGTAATAACCGAACACCTTTTCCTACTTATAACCAATTGGTGACGCTTCGACATCTGGACTGTCCAATCGGATGTTGCAATGATTTGCGGATTCACGACAACACGTCGCTCCACCGGCCTTGGTACGAATTCCGGGACAGTTAGTGTAACCGCTTGATCTGTTTTAAACTGTCTCGATACCGTTCCCTTGAAATTAGTCCCCGCAGATATATTGGCTTTTGATGTCACTAACGGACTGGTTGGCTATTTCTGCTGCGTATGAAATAATCGATTATAGTTTGAGTTTATAACAAGTGTCTTTTAAATCGATTGCGTGTGTCTGCAACGTAAATTTACAATCAGCGGAGCTGTTAACTAATAAGCAAGCAACCGAAGCGTGACAGAAGTAGATAGGTGTAAATGTTGAAAAAATACTTTTTTGTTAGTATTTAGCATTAGTTATTGCACTTATTTATTGGCTATTTGCGTATTTGCCCCGTTCCGCCTAGACGTAACAACGGCAAGACGAATGCATTGCGCACGCGCTGGACGTTGGATTACCAGTTAACGTGGAATGCGAGAGAATCGCAATAGGTCGTGCACTGGTAGAATTGAGAATGGACAACGGGAATGTATTGCTTTTGAATGACTAGAATGTCGATATCTTGAAGTACCTACAACTGTTTTGAAATAAAATAAGCTGCCTATGACGTTGGCTGGTACGAGAATATGTAAATCCTGTTTTTTTTTTTCTATGTATCCTCTGACATCTTGAATTTCAACATGATCAGGTACATTCTTGAATGCCTTGCATAATGTATTGCTGAACGCGTACGGAACATATCAGAAACATCGCAAAACTAATTGCATTGAATACTCTTTCGCGTTAACCACATTTTGTGTTTTATCAGTTCTAATATTATAGAGTTCGTATGGGAGAACATATTTCTTTACTGCGGTGTTTAGTTTCTGCAATACCTTATCTATCCGACTTCTTGCCTGTTTTTTAGCATTTACTACATTAGCCTTTATGACCAATAACTTTCTGGCCATGCAATGCGAATATGATTTTTACAGCAAGAAACTTCAATTTACACTTCTTAAAACTCGTGACATTAGCTAATAATAAAATGTGTGACATTTGCTTTAAGCAGATCTGTAAATAAAATTCTCACAATTTAATAACACCCGGCTTCCATCTTCTGGATATAAAATAGGTACATATAACTCTGATGTATAGAGTATAGAGCAAGTACATAAGCATGTTAGTAACACAAAATTTTGTAGGTTGATATAGGATGGATGACTGGATGATGATGGATTCCTATCCTATGATGGATATGATATTCTAGATTGTATTTTTAAAATGTACATATTAATCACACGCACACTTACACAAACAACACACTGGTAGTGGTAGTAGTGTTAAGTATAATAGCTTAAAAATTCCTTTTCTTTTAATAAAACCACAACTAGTGTCATGGTGGAGCGGGGCTTCCTGATATAAGTATAATGTTTACTTAATAGGAAGTCACAACTCTTAATTTTTGCAACAATGTTATTTTTAGTGAAAGTGAAGTTATTCTTAATCAATTTAATTAATCCCAGAGTATTACAGCAGTTAGTTGGGGATTTCTACGTCCCACAGCTGGGCACAGGCTTCCTCTCGGAATGAGAGCTTGGGCTTGGCTCGTCGGGCATCCCTGCTTCAATATGTGGGTAGTTCTCACGAAATCCCGAAATTCGGTTATGACAATAAAATTAAAAATATTCTAGTTATTTATGTTTTTTTTCATATGGACTTTGTAGTTATCATAACACTCGATTTCAGAAAAATAGTGGTCCCCAAAATAAGCGTTTTTTTTTTAGAGTTATAAGGCTGTTTAAAAAAAATAAAGTGAGGGAATGATTTTTGTAAGTAATTATAAACTTTTCGAAATAAAAATTCATAATTATTTCGTTATATATTTTGTATTGAATAATAAAATATATCAATTAACATAATTAGGAACTATTGTCCAGAAAATCACAAATTTATTGCAGTCTGCAGATGCCACAAATAAATGATAACTAAGTTTATTTGCTATGGCACTTAATCATAATGGCAGTACCTATGAAAAATCAACAAAAAATCTTTACTTTCTTAAAAAATTACTCAGAAATAAACCTTCCTATTAACTTAATCGGTCTCAAAGTTAATAAAAAGTTACTCAAAAGAAATAAGCAAAAACTTGACAAAATAATATTTCCAGGTTTTCCAGGTTTTCCTTTTAACCCTTCTCTCTCTGGAACTCATGTTTGAAATCGGTTTTACTTGGCCTTTCTCTTTCTTTTTAGGTATATATATGTAGGGTCTGATTTCATTTTTTTCTCTTCGCTTCCTATCATTTCCCTTTTTTTTTTAATTTAGCTTCCTCTTCACTGATTTTCTTTTTTCTTGCCATTATCTGCTCTGAAACAAGAAGATAGAGTTAAATTCAAGGGTTTGCTACAGCAAACGACAATAAAAAGAATCGCAACCCAGTCAAAATCATTAACTCCTTATGTCATCATTCCCTCATTGTAAATATATATGAGGGAATGATGATGAGGGAATGACGAAACGAAGCATAATCTAAAAAAACAAGTGACACGGACATGCTTTAAACAAGGTTATTTGTGGACGTAAACTACTCCAAAAATCCTACTTCATCGTGCAATTAATAATTGGGAAAGTACTTACCCTTCCTTTTTTTAGGACGTGATGTAATGACGAACACAAATGTAATTTTAAAAAATTATGAATTCAACCTTTTTTTAACAAAACCTCAAACGGGTACACAAACAATTTGCCATATTGGCAAAATTACAGTGTTGCCAGCTATCAAAAACAAACGGTAGCATTCACGTTTGAATCAAACTGCGTTCATAAATTAACTGTTAGTTAAGTTGTGGGGGAATGATTTAATTTTATTGGACACATGGTTTTATATATATTTTTTATTTTCTTTTAGTTTTATAATCCTAATAAAGAAGCCATTCATAAATCCATTGTTTTTAGAAAAGGTTAATTAAACTTTCATAGCTTTTACTTTATTATCTTCTTATTTGCAAATTTAAAAGTATTTGAAAGTGGGAGTTGGGACACAGTGAGGGAATGATTTTAACGGCATTATTATATACTCAATTTTTTTATTTACACATATGACTTAGAAATCATAACTGATACGCTTAGCGACGGTGATATTTATTGCAGGAAAACAATACTTGCCCCTATATATTTACTACATTTTTGTGAAAGCTTGTAGGACAAGAATTTCGAGATTTCGTGAGAACTACCCATGTGTATGTGATATAAATTACCTTTACATCTGTCTGAATGTTTACTTACGTAATCAGGATGGTTTTTTGTGCGGATAATAGCGATTATATACGATTAGAATATAAACTAACAACAATCAATAAGCAGCTTCCAAGATTTTCACCTGTTATTATTATTTCATCTTGGGATTTCAGGCTGCATTTCCACCAGAGATGTGCGAAGAATGTGTTATTCAGTAACCAATAGAAACGGTACATTTACCTATCCTCACACAGCACATCTCTGGTGGAAGAGCTGAGCGGAGCGAGGCGAGGTAAATGAGGCGTTTCTATTGTTTCATTAAAAACACATTACTCGTAACACATCCTCCCACATCTTTGGTGGAAATGCAGCCTAATTGGCACTTAGTATCTGCAGTATACGGTCAAACTAATGAAATAAAGTATAGATCGAGGCGCCAGTCGCACATGTGCATTGGAAATGTATCTCTGAGGCGAATGCGAGATTTTTAGGTCAAACCTGTATAGAATTCGCAACGAGAACTCTCGGTATCGCGGAGCGTTACTTACATTAGATAAAGTCGGCTATTTACGTTCTATGACACACCTTAGATGGTGACCGATATTAACTTGTGTTAAACTTGGATACGATGGAACTTGGAAATACCGCTTTTAATCTGGAACATGTTATGTCGATCGGATTAAATAGTGATTTTAAATATTATTATTATAAGCCCACTGCTGACCAAAGGCCTCCCCAGATACTTCCACTGCTCTCTGTCCGCTGCATATAAGGGCCAGTTCTTCAAGAAGTCGTCCAGTTCATCCCGCCATAGCCGTCTAGGTCTGCCAGGTAGCCTTCTCGAGTTGGTGGGCGTCTACTCGGTGGTTATCTTGGCCCACAACTCGTCCGGCATGCGGCAAACGTGGCCAGCCCACGTGATTTAAGTATATTAAGTATAAAACAACTATTTCTATATTTTTTTTCACCTTTCGATTAACTGCCTACTAGTATAAATAGTTTTATCTATCCTCTGCTGGAAAGGACATTGTAAAATATTGGCGAATTTAGAAGGGCTCCCAGACGATTGATTAAAATTGCAAACTCATTTGAAGCAAAAGAAACTTGTTCGTGTTTAATAATATTCAAGTAGTAAACTGCCATTTGCAAACGACTTATTGAGAAAAAAGGAAACACCTGAAAAAAAAAAACACTATTTTCTACTAAAACGACGAATCTTAATCAGTATACGTTTTAAAGCTAAATGCATAAAAAAGACAAGTTTAATTTTACGACGGTAACGACCTTCGATTTACTATTAGCAGCAGAACAGGTAATAGAATCGAATTGAAATGGAATACTATAAAAAATGCTAAACTCTGTTCTTGTCAGTTTCGAGTGATCTCATTACAACCAATTTGAATGATAATGCTGGTAAATGTTTCGCTAAAAAATAATGTAAACACTAGCTTTTTTTCTGGGAGTACTTTATTAGTAATCTTGATGACAGGTTATTAATAAAGTGAAGGACCTCGCGCCAAATTTGAAATCAGTCATACCACTGGACTTGAATCAAAATGCAAGTAATATAAATTTAATTCTCTATCAAACATTTTATTTACCTACCACTTTGTTATAAAGTACATTTTCAGGAACCACTCAACTGCCTTTTGTGTCACATGCAACATGTGTAGATAGGTAGGTTTTGTTTGTTCGTTTGTTCTCTTTATTGTACAAAAAGGAAATACAAAAATATTACACAAACATATTTGTGTTGGTGTATTTGGTGGGATACGTTTTGCTGTAACTGATTATTAATATTTTTTTTATTGTCGTCTTGTTTCCTTCTTATGTGATAATGTGACTTAGACTTCAGCTAATTTTTCTATTGAATTAATGTTCTAATTGGTCGATTCTGCAGATATTCGTTCTGCTTCAATGGAAACCCACCCTTACTTGCATAGCTCAGCGATGTCAGTCACTGATGAAGAAATAGTACTTACTCGACAATTTAAATAAAAGGATGATTAAGTGTTGAAATGCTAATAAAATAATAAAGAACAATAAAATACTTACAATACAATCTAATGTAATATCCTTGTTACTTCATTACCTACTATATGCAGGAAGTTGTATTTTGTAATGACCACTTAATGTGCGGCACGACAATAAAATCTGCTATAAGTACACAAGCTTTCTTGATTAGTTGTATTCCTATCTTTTCAAAACTTACAAAAACTAAGGAGGATCACAGGCGAAATTTTATAACTTACCTATAAGATTTTTTTTTACTAGCCTATTTTTGTGTCCCACTGCTGGGCAAAAGCCTCTCCTCTCTTGCTCCACTCCTGCCTATCTAAGGCGAGCTCCCGCCATCCCACATTGTAGGCATATATATATAAGAAAATAATTTATAATAATTAATAATCATTCATTTTTTTCATGAATTCATAAAGATATAACATTGATCTCATACTTGTTACTTTGTATAAATCTTAAAAGTTCACGATTGACCGCATAATTAAGTTTGTTCATGCTCTTACTTCCAGTTTCGTGGAATCAAACCTCGATGAAAGTTCAAAGTCGCCGCGATGAGACAAGTGCATACGAGCTCCTCACATATTTGCCGGTCGTACAAAAAACTGCATCGGCCGCGCGCGTTTGTACGCCGCCGTATTTTTAGCCAGCCACAAATAGCCGATGTGTGTCGTTGCCGATGCATTTCTATCGTACGTTTTTGGGTCTCCATGGGCTGTGATGAGCGAAGAATTTTGACCAAATGCAGCTTGATTTATTGTGCCGCTGATGCAATCCGTTTACGGACTGTGACATGGCCCGAGGTTTTTAGATTATGGCTGTCGTTGTTTTGTTATCTTTCTTTTATTTTTGCTTCGTATTGTCAAACTTACCGTTCTTCTGAACGATTGAAACAAAGAGATTCGTCGTGGGATGTTGAATATTGTTTCTGTGCTACTGTGTCAGTAAGTAGCACGGCATGTTTTAAATATCAAATACGCTCTAAATATTTTCCAAAAAACACAGACCTGCAATACCTAGTTAATGCGGCTCTAAAACTCTTTTTTCAATTCTCGCATCTGTCACATAGATAATTTGCAAATGTCACAGGTGGCTGCATTTGTATAAAATCCCCAAAAACCCCTGCATTAGAATAAAACCCGGGAATTTCGGTGCCTTCTCTAAGTTTCTGATAAGCCCCGAGCCTCCGTTTTCCCGGAGGGATTTACACCATCCGTCTTTCTCATCTATAAACAGATTGTGCCTTTTTTGTTGAAATAGACCCTATTCATCACACTCACATCTATTTTCGATGCCGTTATGTGATGTAATTAAGCCGACCACTAAAGTTCGTCTACGGTCAATTTTACTTCAACCGGTAAAGTATTTGGAGACTTTTTTGCTGGAATTATTTTGCATTGAGTACGAAAATACCCACCGGCATTCTTGCGGCATTCCGTGTCAGTACAGTACAGGACCCCCGCGATTTACACAGGTAGGGGTAGAACCGATTGGAATTTTAAATATTACTACTTTGATCACACTTTGTCGCCACCAGCATTTATTTAAGTAACCACGATTTATTTACTGGTTTATTTTTATTTCATTATGTGAAGTAGGATGTTTATTGTTACACAATTTTCCTAAAAAAAGGGAACGGGAAACACTTTGCCGTAGCCTTAATTTTAAGGTTTTTAATGATTGGGGAGCATACTACTTTTTCTGTTTTTCTTTCCTTATGCTTAAAGAAAGCAACAATTTTCATTTTTTTATTGTCCGTTTTATTTTCTCCTGTGAAGAGGAAATCACGGATGCCTTCCGTTATCATTGCATTTTTTTGGTCTCTTCTGTATTGAATGCCATTTTTATCTTAATTCAATAAATCCTTCTTGAAATGATTACGTATAGGATTGACATTTCTTTTTATCACCTCAGCTTGCAGTTTTTACGCAATACGATAAAAGTAACACCGAAAATGTCTCAAAGTCTTTGTGTCGAATGACTTTCACCTTTTTGAAAATTGATCCGTACTTATATTTTTTTTGATTCGTAAAATAAATTCAACAGTACAAATTCAAGCACGGCTCTTGGGTTCTATTTTGATGCGTTCAGTAAGTAGAGCAGGTATTTAGTTTACGTAAACAACTCCTGACATCAAATTGTCTCCTCTCATCATAAAATTTGTAAGGTATACTATAAATTTTGTGTCTAGTGTGTCGGCGAAAGATCGTTAATGTTATATGACCCGAACCTCCTTAATTTTATTACACCATCAATTATATTAACGAATCCATGACTGTGCTGAAAAATTATTGTATCTTCCTTGTTATAATAAAATACTTCGACCGTGAATGAAGATTTTCTTTTATTCCACTCAATAATTAATATTTTACAGTCCCATAGTTAAAATTATTAATTCCAAATCTCTACATGTTTAGTCTTTTTGATTTACAGTTTTGTTCACCAGTACGTAAATAGTGTAGTATGTAAATGTCCACCACTTTTCATATAACAACAAAACCGGCCAAGAGCGTGTCGGACGCGCCCGAAATAAGGTCCCGTAGCCATTACGAAAAAAAATAAGTAATATTTTTCTAAGGATTTCGTATTTTGTACGAAATATTCCAAGTTGAGGTATATTTTATACCTTAGGCAGCTATTTACTCTCAAACTACTAATAATTCTCAAGAAAACTTAACAGTTATAGTTTTCCTTGTGAGTTTAATAACTTACTACCATCCTGATTTTTTTCTATTTGCACTTTGAAGTTGAATATTTTGCAATCAACGATAACCCACACTACGACATTGAATGAGAAAAAAAACACCCCCACTTTACGTCTATGGGAGGTACTTTAAAAAAATACAATTTTTTATTGGACCATTTTGTCGGCATAGTTTACATATATATTCGTGCAAAATTACAGCTTTCTAGCATTGATAGTTCCTGAGCAAAGCCGCAGACGGACAGACCGACAGACATGGCTAAACTAAGTTAGCTAGTTAATTAGTTGAGTTTTGTGAAATTAATAAATAAATAAGGGTTCCGTTTTTGCCATTTTAGCTACGGAACCCTAATAAAAATGAAAACATAAAAAAAATACTAAAAGTCGTCAGGTTAAAGACATCGCCGGTTTTTTTTTACCTACGCCGGAACGGAGAAGGTAATACGTGTAGGGTGAGATATTGTTTGTTTGTGCATAAACGAATGTTCCCATTTATCTCCAGGTAACATTTATAACCAGGCAACTGATGATCATGCAAGTACTTTCAGTAACAAAATTCCTAAGGTTGTGGACTGCAATCCCATTCTAAGCACAGAAATACAAAGTAACGCGCGCGTAATCTAAACCGCCGTACATGGTCGCATCTGCATTCCTGCATTACCGTAAACACCGAATTGCATAAAGTGCTTTCAAATGTTCTCATATATGGTATTAATGAACATGAAGGAAGTTTTGATGTCCAAATAAGTTTTTGTTAAAAATTTCATAATAATATTTAATAAGTAAGTACAAGATTTTTTGCTGACTGTACTTACGTTGTCATCCAACAAACTACATTTCTGTACCAAATTGTGCGACCGTTTCGTGCTTTCGCATATTGTACTTTTTTTTTTGTTGTTTTTATGTATTTTTACTCTGTTTTATTTTATGTGCGAAGCATGAATAAAAATATTTCTATTCTATTCTAAATTTCAAGCCGCTGCCATTAACTGTTGAAGAGTTCCGTCCTGCGGAGCCAATCCTGGCCGCACTATCACGATTTTACTGTCAGATTATTCGGCTGCACCATTTCAAAACATAGTAAGGGACATTTAGCTAATTTTACAGGAGAGCGAAAAAACATGTTTTGTCTCAGCCAGGTTTTGGAGCACCAAACAGGTTTTGGAGTACTCATATCTCTGAAGTTAAGAGAGATAGGCCTCTAAATGTTTTTGTATCCTGTGGGCACTTGCTAGAAATCACGTTTTAAGCAAAAAACGCAAAATTGAGTTTTTGAGACTTACTAGGTTTTGAAATGGTGCAGCCGTATTAGTATTGTCATCAGATTTTTACACACATTAACACTCGAATTTCGTTTTTATACTGCTGCATGTTACATTTGTTATTTTATTTGTAATATTCCTCTGCTTGCGTCTCTTTCCTTTTTTGTTTTATTTTTGTTAATAATAATATTTTTGACAGTAATTTAAAGTCATAGTGTTATAAATAAAATTGTAAAACTTGTAAACCGACTCAGTTGAGTGCCAAGATTCAGGATCAGCCTAGTTTGGTAGTCACCAGATACATATATAATCTAGTATTATTGTAACAGTGGTAATTTTTAGATAAATAAAAATTATTCTTATCCTATTTTACTATTATTGAAGGCTAACTACTAGGTCCTTATGCAAAATTCATATCATTACAAGTTAGTAACATAAATAACAGTAAATAATATGATAGCATATCGCACAAGCTATAATATTCTCACCCCAGTTGTAAAAAGGCGTGTTGATAAAAAGTCAAATGAACCGAACATTACGACGTACCAAATTATAAATACCGTAAGAGAAATAGGACTGTAAGTTTTTATGGTCTACCATGAAAGCATTTATATCTTAATCCTACGAAATATCATACATTCTTGCACATTTTGTGCTTCTCTGAATCCAAAACCCGTTATGGCTATGCAAAATTGTAGCTATAAAAACGCTAAGAGATTTTAGCATTCCTCTTGGTTTAGTAAGGTAATCGCAGATCAGAGTTGCCCGACCGTGCGAAAAGCTAGATAACATCGCGGCCATCCATATTCGGTCTGGGCATTACAAACTTCGACTAGCTTAGGGTCACAGCGGACCTTCGACGCAGTACAAAGCATTCAAACAGTACCTATGTATATTTCTATAAAAATAACTTAAGTTCTTACTTCATTTACGAATTTAAAAAATTAACAATGTTTTGTGTTAATTTACTTATTATGTATGTATGTATGTAAACTCTTTATTGCACATAAAAATAAAAATACACAAACACAGAGAGGAGAACAAAGGCGAGCTTATCCCTAAGAAGGGATCTCTTCCAGCTAACCTAATTACGAGAAGACAATATATTACAATAGAGGATAGACAGAAGATTAAAAATACGTGCCGTAAAGATAAGAAAAAAAGAAAAACAGAAATACTCAAAATACAAAGAAAACAAATACAAAATTATTTACATTAAAAACAACATTAATACACATTACAAAAGCGGACACAGAACAATAAACATTAAATATTCTCGCCTCAGGTGTCAGTGTCCAGCCATAATTTCTTTAACCTCTCCCTGAACGAGGCCACAGACGGAGATTCCCTTAGGAGCAAGGGTAAATCGTTCCACAGCTTGACAGAATGGATAGTGAAAGATTTAGCATAAGAGCGCGCACTGTTAGGCGGGAAGGCAAGTGTAAGTTTGGAACTGGACCGCAAACGGTGTCCGCTTCCAGTGGCCATGTAGCTAAATCTTTCAGATAGGTAAGAAGGAGAAGTAGGGTTAAACAGGACATTATAAAGAAGGCAAAGGGTATGAATGTCTCTGCGACGACGAATAGGTAGCCAATGAAGCTGTTCGCGGAAGTGGGAGACATGATCATACTTACGTAGACCATAAATGTACCTGATACACACATTCTGCAGACGTTCTAGCTTGTCCAGCAACTCCTCTCTTAGATCGAGAAAAGCGATATCACCATAATCGAGGAGAGGCAAGAGTAGAGAACGAGCGAGAGTAAGTTTCGTTTGAAATGGAAAAAAGTTTATTATTTGTGTGTCTTGAATAAAATTTTTCATTTTCACTTTGAAACATTTAATTTGAGTGAACGGCTTCGAAACATGCAGTAAAATAGTGATTTTTTTCGTTCTTCCGTGGATAATTTCATCAATTAGTGAGGAGCATACTTCCCCAATTGTGAGCTTTACCGTTTAAATTATATGTGAAATATGTTCATATACATAGGTGACATTGATCTAATTTGCGTGTCATGCCAATAGAAAGTCATTTTTGTAAATATACAATACACACACCTTTTGAAAAATAATAAAGGATGACATAATCCTTACCTCACTTTAGCTAGATCCTAAACCGAAACGAGAGGACCGCGTTTCATAAACGGATAATTGCTAAATTAAACGAACTTACCTTAAGTGAAGTTCTATTTCAATTTTACGATCTTCACCATCATGGAACACTATGCAGCGATACGGAGTGTCGCGCCAAGATTCACAACATATAAAGTAGTTAAAAAAGTAACTCGAACAGTTTGGATCTCCGGTGACTGGTGTTGCCGTCCTGTGTATTCACTTTAGTCTAAAGCATCACGAACAACCCTAAAGAATTAAGGGGATGAAACACAAAAAGGGTCAGGGTGGGTTGTTCCATGATGGTGAAGATCGTAAAATTGAAATAGAACTTCACTTAAGGTAAGTTCGTTTAATTTAGCAATTTTACTCTTTCACCATCATGATTCTGAATAATAATGATGGAATTTATGGTAAAATTCATATTATTATTAATATTCGAGTTATTCTCAACTAGAATATATTGCTGGAAAACGGGCTCACCTCAAATTTTGCACACTCAAATATCTACTCGAGCGCCTACTCCATTACTGTACCAATGCCTTTTACTGTCAACTTATTATGTGGGACGGACAAGCTTGAAGCGCTTTGAGGAAGGCGCAATTATGGTAATTTTCACCACGTACTCGGGATGGATTCTGAGGGAAGCAGACACAGCTTTGTCTTTAATAAACTATCTCTTAACAGATTTCAGGTACACTCTTTGAGATAGATTCCATCAGAGTAACATACTAATCAAAGTTTTTACCAAGAGTGGAAAGAGCTTGGCGCAATACGAAATTTGAAAACTATTTAATTAATTAATTCGATGCAATTAATCTAGATCTTCCTCTGGATACTTTTCAATCCGTTTTCTCTTCTATAACCATTTTCTTCTAACTTTACTCTATCTCTCTGTGGCAGTTGAACACCTTTTCCTTGACACTATCTTCTTGTTAAACTATATGTGACGTGGATAATGCATTACGTGCCAATAGTCAGTAACGAGGAAATTGAACCAGAGCCATTATATTGGCCTTCGGGAAATGCATCGAATGCTTCCTGCGATAAGATGCAGTGGCGCCTGTAGAGTCTGTTGGCGATTCGCCAAATCATACGCATCAACATGGTCCAGTCTACCTTTTATTTTCTTCTGTACATATTAGAAAATATCACTTAATTAACCAGTTTACTCTTGAACAATTGACCCTAACGGAAGTTAGCAATTTAAAGCTTAATATTTTGCAAACGGATCTGTAAATTGAAAAATAGTGTAGGTAATCAAACTTGCAATGATTTGGAAAGAACTATCCAACGCATACCCAATGAATGACGTACCGCATTATAGATTTAGGCGGAAAAGAAAATATCCCTATTTTACCTGTAGGGGAGGTCCCATAAAATATTTTGAGTTTTTTTTTTCAAATTTTATTTGACCCTTTTGTCCGCGTGTTAAAATAGATAAGTACTTATAGATGTGCCTAATAGCACCTTTCTAACACTAACACCCTCTAAGCTAAATCACGGGCAGACGAACGAACATGGAGCAACTATAAGGGTTCCTTATATTACAACACCTCAAAAACGGGCATTAAGAACATTATTTCTAAACGTTGTTTATCGACTTGCATACCTTATGAAATTTCGCCATCCGATTTCCCTGAGCTAAGAATTTATAATATTGTTAGAACGAGTGAAGATGGTTTACACTTTAAAGTAGCGGACGTTACGGCTAACGCAGCACACACGCGATCGGATAGTCCGAGTGGCCACACGCTGCATCATCAGTTCGTTAGCCGGCTTAGGTCGCTTCGAGTGGCCGGCAGTAGTTCGTTCCTCTTGACACCTTAAAAAATTGGCACTTTGAACACTTGATGCATAATAACAAAGAAAAAAGAAAGAAAGAAAGAAATCATTTATTCGTGACAAAGTAGCATGGCATAACAAAAAAAAAATTGAAAAGTACGAAATTGTTATGTCAAGAAATGGTCCCAAATCAGCAAAAAATGCCGGTCTTACGAACGGCGCTGTTCTTCCTTTGGGACCATAACAGACATACCTTCTATCTTTTACACAAATATGAATGTACAATATATTTTCGTGCCAGTTTGAGTCAAGACCCACTGTTTTCGCAATGAACGACATAGTAATTACTTCCTTGTTAGGCATTGACATGCCACTACTGCATTGATAGTAAATAGGTTCCCAATAGAACCACGATTTACGACTAATCATTCAACTATAGGTAGCTTATAAACTGACCAAAATGTTCCATAAGTAACGCTCTTTATTATTGCAGAAAAAATATATTCGCGCGTTTTTTCTATCTAGTTATCCGAGCAACATTAGATTGGCACACAACAGAACATAGTCCGTTGGTTCAGCGGGTCAATTTCGCTAACGAGGGCGATATCGAAGTGAGTACGTTAGGTTAGAGTTGGCGTAAAGAGGATTAACGGGGTTTCACGGTCATTGTCATTTAAGTTGTGAAGCATTACGATTAGGAATGTCTGAATTCTGAATTCGCGATAAAGCTCCGTTTGAATTTAGAGTATCTTTATCTGTTAAAGTTTTGGCAGTAAGTGGTTTTAACAAAAGTTTTTGTCTGGCTGTTTATATGCTCTTGTGTATAAATATATCTATTAATTATTTAATGGTCTGGTAAAATTTTCAATTCAGTTCAATAGGTATATTTATTGCATGGTCATGAGTTTAACATAGATGATAATTATAAATTTAGTTAACAGCATGTCATATCCTGCCTCAGAGAGGCTTACAACTACAAATGCAAACTATTGAACCGATATCGAATGCGATTGATTTTATAAGTTTGTGTTTTTTGAATAATCATGTAGCCATGTCGCAACGGTAGAGGCTCGTTCTGATTCTAGCTCGTCTCATTCATGCCCAAACATCGGGATGACCGCACAATAGACCTACTTCTACTCCTGACAAGGTTAAATTACACAACATACTATGTGATCCAATAAGCAGAGTATACTTTGAGTTAAACATTTAAAATGTTGTACTGGTAATGTACACACATTATTAAAACTACCCGGTGATATTATATGTTACTATCAAAACTACCTATAAAATTTCTATGATGACGAGGTATTACGAGTAGAATAAACAAACGGTAAAATTGCTTTTGGTGTTGTCGATGTTATCGACTCACAGACCGCTTAACACAAGTTTGAAAAAAATATATACTAGATGTATTTATATTTTACACGCTTATTTACACCAAACGTGTCCGATCAGAGCGTCACATGTATACCTAGTTTGTAATTTTCCATCCTCATGCCTATAATGTGACATGCAAACAATTTAATTAAATTCAATTAATTTATTGCTTGAAATCAATGTAAGTACAGATGTTATTATTATAATTTAGAATTTGAAACTGTGACGGTTCATAGAATAAAAAGCAAAATTAAAAATTTTGAAAAAACCCACGACGGTTCCTAATAGAAAAAGGGTTAAATAATTTTTATGAACATCCCCCGACTTAAAGTGATTACAAACGCAAAAACATCCGTCGGGGGCTGCCATTACCTGCACCGAAATGAACTTATATTTTGCAGTTGTATGAATTTGTGATGAATTATTTGTGTGGGGAATGTACTACTTTATGAGGGAAAGATATTCATGGTAGTTTTCTTAACATTATAACTGAAATAACATTGGATTACTTATATTGTGTAGTTGTATGAATTTGTGATTAATTAAAATTGGATAGTTATGTTTGTAGTAGCTTTTCTTAACATTTTAATTTAAATATAACAGAGAGATAGTAATGGCAGCCCCCGACGGATGTTTTTGCGTTTGTAATCACTTTAAGTCGGGGGATGTTCATAAAAATTATTTAACCCTTTTTCTATTAGGAACCGTCGTGGGTTTTTTCAAAATTTTTAATTTTGCTTTTTATTTTAAAATTTTTAAAGAAATAATTCATCTCACCAAAACATTTTATGTAAAATCAGAGGCTAATATTCACAACACTTACTAACAACCTCATAAATAACGCTTCAATTTTAAAAAGGTTTTCAAACGCTAGGAAAAGCCAAGTGGCTGCATGAGGTTGCGTTTCCACCAGAGATGTGCGAGGTTGTGTTGCAAGGAATGTGATTTTCATGAACCAGTAGAAACGCTTCATTTCCCTATCCTTGCACTCATCTCTGGTGGAAGCTGAGCGGAGTGAAGCGAGGTAAATGTTAAATTATGTTTCTATTGGTTCATAAAAAAACACATTCCTCGCAACAAATCCTCGCACATCCCTGGTGGAAACGGAGCCTGAGCCCTGACTTTATTAGCCTTACATCTTGATTTAAAAAGTACAGCTTGGCCGTTCATGGATATATTCCATGACATTATCTAACACTCAATTTTTTACCATACTCGTATCGGTCAGACTTTCTGACAGACCTACTTACGGTAGGAAATTACTTCACGGGTCTTAATGGACATGTCATACGAACAGATTTAAATATGAAACGGCCAAGTCATACAAAATTTTAGCTTTCTTGAAACTCTAGGGAAGAGGAGACAACCCTAGCTACTACAGCATCAGGTGGTTGTATAGGCATATAATGTATTGTCATTGCACTTGAATAATCGTGCAAAGTTTTATATATTTGTGCTATTAACCATCGAGGAGTTCCTTTGTGGAAAGACGACCCTAGCTGCAATATCAAGTTGTGTCTATTCTATCGCACAAACACAGTGCCAATAAAATTTAATAGGTAATTCTGTTAAGTTCCGCGCCTGTGTCGTAAACTATTGAAGAGTTTCTTTCTGTGGAGACGATCCTGGCTAAATAACCAGGAGGTCACTACCAGATTATTGTATTATTACAAGATTAACATCAGTGTGCCAAAATTCAAGACAATACGATAACTAAAAGTGTGGCAAATTTAACTTGCAAGACCCGAACATGCATACAAACATACATATTATTATGTATATTATTTACATAGGTACCTACATACATTGCAGGTCAAATAAAAGCTAGTGTTAAGACGAAACGGTGTGAAAATAGTTAGTTAGTGCCCCGTCTTTTTTTTGTTTATCTTGGCGGGGGCACTGCCGTGCGCCCTACTTGATATACATATGAACGCCTTTCTAAAACTATTACAGGCAGTCATCAAACCCTTTAAAGAGACCCATATCAAAGACAGTCAAATCTTTATAGAGCTAAATGGAAAATGTTTACTATGGCGCCCCCTTGCGGGTTAATACTACAACACCTATCTAAGAACCATCTTAGATAAACATCAAATCCATTACGGAAAACCACATCAAAAGCAGTCAATCCATTCTGAAGATAATTGGGAACATTCGATGGTCTTTTTTCGAGTGAAAAATGATTACTGTAGCGCCCCCTAGCGGACAAACGCTAAAGCACCTATCTAAGAACCACCGTCGATAAATTACGAAGCCATTACAGAAAACCGCATCTAAATCAGTCCAACCGTTCTGGAGATAATCGTGAACATTCGTTTGCGCACAAACAAACAAACAAACAAACAACCTCTCACCCTAAACGCATATACCTTCTCCGTTCCGTCGTGGGTAAAAAAACACCGTATTTAGAAACAACTATTTGACAGATTAAAAAAAAGTTTTCATCAGGTGCACTTGACTCCGCCATACTTGGCTGTTTAAACCATGATGAATGACCGTTCACGGGCTTGCTAATTATCATATTAAATCAATTAATCAACACGAGTTACTCAACAATTTTTGCTCAGGAAAAGTGTATAAAACAATCCATCATTGCTTCTGATAGACGTCATCCCTTATTATTGCGAGAAAATAAATACATTTTCTTTTTAAGTGACTATGAACATCTGGTTGGTTTGCAGAGAGTTTGTTTTTTTAAGTGCCCACTCCTCCGGGCTTCGAATCCCCCGATGGAGAAAACAGAAGTCACAATCATGCAGTATTTGTTTGTTTCACTGTTGTATCCATTACCTCAATGTTTGATGAGAATAGTCGATAGCTAATTGTGTAGGATAGTCCGTGTTTTCTATTGATAAAGTTGAAACTATTGCTTCTAAAGTCGTTACCATTTGTTATCGCCGTGCAGATTTTAAAGATGCATTATTTTCTAAAGGGATACTCCAAGCCCCAAGGTGGGTAAAATCATAAGTCATAACCCAAACCGCTACGTAGGCGTCGAGTACTGTTACCCACTCCCGACTCGACTGTTTGCTCTCGGCGTTATGCCTCGTATTTACCGTGTGAACGTTTGTGGACGATTATGTACGGACTCTGAGGTAGTGAATTATACACGCTGAATAAATGGCTATCTATAGATACCTACTACGAATAGTCTAGTCCACGCCTGAACGACGTATTTTTTTTTATTCGACTGGATGGCAAACGAGCAAAGTGGGTCTCCTGATGGTAAGAGATCACCACCGCATGTTTCTTTACAGACAGTAGGAAGTGTTTTTCTGTACCTACTTATAAGATTTCTTAAAATTTTCTTTTCATTTTTAAAGGTTTTTTTATCGGAATCGCTGATTCCACCCCTTTTGCGCCATACGCTTTGAACATCGACCAATGTGGAAACATTTATCAACCACTATTAAAAAATCAAGTAAAACATTTACTAGAGTGTTCAGTAAAACTGGCCCAACCATCTGCCCTGAAATAATTTTAAGACACAGTGTAGGAATTACATATTTAGATATATTAAATAAGTTTCTTCACGCTACAGATTAACAAGATGATTGTTTAGTATCAGGCTTATTGCTTGAGTTCTTTGCCCATTCAATGCCATGTATATCCTGTGGTGGAGTTAATAAACGAATCTATTATTATATTCACGTCCTTATTTACCAAAATGATAGATAAGAAATCGTGATTTCCTGTCAATAATGGAAGCTGAGAGTGGAAGATATAGGACCACAGCTTAACTAAGCCATGACAGGACATTTATCGGCATTGTTTTGGTTAGTGATGTATGTGTTATTTGTCCACCCCATGTACCTACTAAGTAAAGTAGATAAACAGTAAACACATTAAATATTGTTTATCCCGATGAATAATATACATGTTTACTAACCCGCAACTACTCCCAGTGCCCGTCTATGTACCTCTATATTATTCGACTGTATCAAATAATATACCTCCGTAATCTTTTCACCCAACTGCATAGTGTTGGCTTGACACTTACGGTATAAATGGCAATTTAATGCGTCCCTCGACTTCCTCTGCCGAATGCCATGCCCATGCTTAACCCGAACCCCTATATTAGGGGAAACTAAATTGATGACTGTCCATTGAGAGTACGTGAAACGACTTAGAGAAACGTCAAAGACACTTAACTGTGATGTATTACTTTTCGGCCTAGGATTTGTCGAAGTTGTCTACCATTTACTATACAATTAACAAACTTACGTACCTAATTTGCTGCTTAAATACATTGGTATTCGTTGTGCCTTGAAAATAGCTAGCTAAACTGAGCAGCCTGTCGAAGTTCTCAGAAATAAAATAAAAAAACAAGGAAGGTTGTGCTATTTTTTTTTGTATGTATGTCTCTCGCTGTGTTATTGAATAAGTGTCTTCTTTCTTTCACTCTTTATAAGATTTTTTTATTGTTTTTCTTATTATTATTATTTTTTTAACTAGAGTAGGTATCTACTAAAGTAGCGTAGCTTCAGGAGGGAGTGTTGTTAATTAGCTGCTCCTAAAAGCAAAGCAAAATTGCGTTTTCCACAATGGACTCCTCCTACCAGACTTTTTTTGTTATTTGTAAATTTTCATAGTATGGTTCCGTTCATAATTAGGCTATAAATCTTTTAAGGAAGTTTCGGCAATCAGTTTAATTAACGATCTGACCAACTTTAATGTAACTTTTTAAGCTTTTCTCTTTTTTTGTTTCTTTTTGAAGTATGTTTTTTCAACGAAGTTCATAAGATTTTTTTTTATTAGCCATTTTCTATATGTTCCATTGCTGGGCAAAGGCCTCTCCGTCGAATTTCATAAGAATAAGATACATTAATCCTTTTTTTTTCTCAAAGCTCCTACATTATTAAAGCTCTGTCACTGGCTTCTGGAGGACATACCTGCACCCTACACCATTAATCAATGTGCGAATCGACGGCCTGAATTTGATATCGATTCGGCCCTTGATTAATGACAATGATGTTTAGACAAAAAATTGTGGCCCAAAAGTTTACATTAAACATAAATTAAAATTATTATTATCGTCTCAATCGTGAGGAAACCTGCACGCATCTGTGAAGTAATTCAATGGTATGTGTGAAGTTCCCAATCCGCACTGGGCCCGCGTGGGAACTACGGCCCAAGCCCTCATATTCTCACAGGAGGCCTGTGCCCAGCAGTGGGACGAATATAGGCTGCGATGATGATTATAATCGTAACAAAGGTCAAATCGAGCCAATAAACAAAATAAAACATCATACATTAAGGGGCTGTTTCACCACAGCTGTTGTTTTAGTGTTAAGAGTGTTAACTGACTGTTAAATGTGATTCCATGCCGTCTCTATTTGTTTTGTATTTGCGTTGTTGTATTTGTTTTTGTTTTGTTTGAGTTTTGTTCGAATAGACGGAGACGGCATAACATTTAACTGTCAGTTAACACTAGTCAGTGGTTGTGGGTGAAACAGCCCCTAAATGCAGCCGTACAATTAATGCGAAACATTCTGTTATAACAAATGGCTGTCTGACTGAAACAATGCCACAATGTACTTACTAGAATTTACATTGGTGCCAATGGGACAAATAACAAATAAATCTATCAGGTAATTGGCAAATCTTCAATTTTCTCTTAATTGCCATTTAAATACAACATCGGGCACGGACTAAGTTTGCGTTATCGCATTCCTAAGATACAGCTACAGTAACACCTCTGCTTAATAATATTGACATAGACTATTGTTAGCGCGTTATCTGATACCACAGATACATAAAGATAAGGTAAATAGAGCAATTATCGTTGCGAATAAAAAAAAGAAAGTTTCAGTTTTCCTTACTATAGTGTAATTACGTTGGATATAAGGTCAACTGTAATTATTGCAAATGAAACAACCATTTTGGGAGTTTATGTACGTCGTAATTTACTAAAATAATAATTGAAACTTCGTTTCTGTCTATTTTTTTCTGTAGTCTACCGAGTAGGTTCTTTATCACTTTTGTAACAGTTCCTACATCAAAGTAAAACAATAAGTATAATAATAAATAGAAATAATAATAATTGTAAAATCTTCATTAATTTTACGTCACATTTGACGAATATTTCTAAGGTATAGGCTATAAAAAACACAGTATAAATTAAAATAATTCACATACCTACCTGAACTAGAATAAAATTCTGTGTTTCAGGTGAAATAGTATTGTCACGTTACTATGTTAAATTTTTTGGCGAGCCTTAATACCGTGCTAGTGTTTAATAAGGCCCAAAATAGTACATTTAAAAAACTTGGACTTCTCAAGAGTATCGTATTTTAGTAAGTATTTTGGTATATATGTAGGACCATAAATAATAAGAAACCTGTAATGCATCAGTTTTACATATTATCCTATTTCTAAAAAAATATATCATTTTAAATAATGGTGGGCCTTCTATGCCTCATCTACCGTAGTCCTTATTACACCTACAGCTACTACACCGTACAGCTGGCATTGAACCTTAGGTTGGTATAGCAATTTCTTGGTTGACTATACACATAGTCTGTATTCGGCGGCGTGTGGTTTAGAACTTTAGATAGCTCTTGGTATGTAGTATAGTATATATATGGAATAGGTCCAATACAAATGTGTCAGCCAAGGTCAATGGTGTTCCGTACCTACTTATCTGTCTCTGGGCTATCTATGCCTTGTATAAGGTGAGTGGTGTTTTTGATAAGTACCAATAAATACTACTTCAGAACGTAAGAAAATGTTGCGGTAATCAAGGAATCAATAATAAATTCTTGACTTACTACATTAATAATCAAATGATGAACAGAACTACTAAACAGACTTAAAACAGATAAAACTGCAAATCTTGTTCAGTTAAAAGTAGAACGATATTTATTTACTAACTGTATGCTCGATAGTCGTCCCACACAATTTCTAAAGAGAGCTAAATAAAGTACCATTGGCAAAACGGTGATTCCGAGCGGTATTCTAGAAATCTAGTAATGCGATCTGGCCATTATGGTCGGACTGAAAGATTAATCAGCACAGATACTAGACACTAGACAACGTAAACGTAATACTATTTACGTTGTTTCTAGTATTGATATGTTGACGACTGTAGTCTAGTAGGTATCTATCTACTCGATCTTCTTTGGAAAACAAAAAAAAAATGCGTCTTATCTCGCAAAGTTGTATACGTTGAAATTGTGCATCTTGCTTCAAGTTATCATTGACTCTGGCTTTCAGATTTATGACAGGTACTTGACGACTAAATATAATTTAAAACGAAAGACGCAAAAATGTTAGTCGCCATGTTTTACATCGTGACATGCAATGACGCGATAATTCGCAGGCTTTAGTAAACAAGTGAATTGCCTAATTAAACTACTGAGTCGGCCCATTCGGTTTGGTGGTTTGGGCAGCGGCCAAGCGTGGTGGTATCCCAGTTTCTAGAACACAATGTCCATGACAACACGTTATTTTGAAAACGGTTCGTCTAACTACACGCTAGAAGGTTACACTCATTAATTGTTGCCCCAATTTCTATTTAACTGAAGACTAGAACAAGCTTTAGATAAAGATTTCTTCCTTAAAAACCTCACCAGATTGTGTATTTGTCGTTCCCGATAGTAAAATCCGCTAGATCATGAAATTCCTAGGCATATGATGTTATGCCTAAAACATGCATGGCATGTTATAATGTGCCTTATAAAAATTACGGAGTTCTGAGGTAACAAACATAAAAAAAATACAAACGAATTGGTAACCTCCTCCTTTTTCGAAGTCGAGTAAAAAACGGAAAATCGAAGTAATTACTCATTAACGAAAATAACTAACATTAAATTCAGTTGATTGTCCCATGATATTTATTATTTATTTATCTTTCCTCTGCTATTTGCAGGTAACACACAAGACGTCGGGCAAAGTGATGGTGTTGAAAATGAACCAACAGCGGGCGAACCGGCCCAACATGCTCCGAGAGGTTCAGCTCATGAACAAGTTGAAACATCCTAACATACTCGGGTGAGTGGGATAAAAAATACTAATTTACAGAGATTGTAACTATTTAAGCGTCATCAGAATTTGGGATCCGTGGACGCCGACAGTGGAAAAATAAAAAATTAAGTGATTTTTTTTTCTCGACTAACCCATGGGGTTGGATAGGCCTACTAAAAGTATTGGGGAATGCCAAGATGATTTTTCGATTCAGTGATTTGTTTGAGAAAATATTTAACTTTAAAAAAATTCCATTAAAATTGAGCGTCCCCCGCCCTCTAGAATCTAAACTGTGCGGTGGTCAAATTTAAAAAAATTCAGGATGGTAGTGACACACACTCTTGGCCAGTTTTTAACGGGTATTATGACATACTTTAAAAATTGTACTTAACTCTTGATGCAGCAGTTGACCGGTTTTTTTTTATTATTTAACATTTGGTGCTTCTTGTCTCCAGGACAAAGAAAATCACTCCAAGCGTTTTGATAGTAATATGCAACTATAAGCAAAATATGAAATAATGTGGTTTACATACAGCTTTATTCAAAATCATTAATATCTTATTCAGTCATGAAACACAATGACGGAGTTCAAAGACTGCAAAATGACGTACATGCCATCATTGTTCGTTCAATGCTGAACACTTTGACGTCAATTTTCTTATGAAACTTAATAGGTACTTTTTTGTCTTTGCTCTAAAATTAGAATCTTCAGTATCTGAAACTGGTTTCCATCGACACGATCCACCTATGTACAAATTGTGTGTGCACATTACGTTTCTTTAAACGGCTTATCTCACAAAGATAACCGCTTGAAACATTTTGAAAGTCTCTCTATTGCCTTCAGCGGCAAAAATATCAAAGGGATAATATAAATTCTACTTTTACCCTATTTATTTTTTCAAGAATTTCCAGAAAAACGGTACCTAAATAGTTTTCGTATATTCGCGCTCTCCTCAATTTAGAAAAACAAAATACTTCAAACGTATCCAGTAAAATGACTCCAGTAACGTAAGCAAAAACATATAGGTACTATACAATACCTAAAAAAATTCAGGCCTTGTTATTGCAAATTTTAGGTTTTGTCAGTGTCTGGAAAAGGCAATTATTAAAGCGACATATATACAATTACATGTGTATATATAAGAAGAAACTAATGTAAAAGTTTGTATCAGATATACGAATAAAGAGATTACTTTTTATCATTCCATTACGTTATATTATATGTTTCTGTTGCATACAATATTACGGGTTTTCACGCACAATTCACCCGCTATTTTATGTTATAAAACCGCGTAACTTGGGATTATGTTAATATTTCATCACGGCAATAAATGTAATAAATGCTTTGTCCGCTTGCTTAATAATTAGCATTTTATACGTATATACTAAATGTTCTGTGTTATGTAAATTATGGCAGACTTGATGTTTAAAAATTGACATTAAGTAATAAGTGAAGATAATCATTGATGGATGTTTGTCATTGCGCAGAAGAAATCTTTTTTTTTATTAGAAAATAAATGTTCAAAATATGGAAGTACCTACGACTGAATTTTTAATAGATAAGGAAAGGAACCTCAATGTCGACCCGTATAA
Source organism: Choristoneura rosaceana (assembly GCA_037349165.1). Taxonomy (NCBI): domain Eukaryota; kingdom Metazoa; phylum Arthropoda; class Insecta; order Lepidoptera; family Tortricidae; genus Choristoneura; species Choristoneura rosaceana. The sequence goes on from JAZBNJ010000019.1 coordinate 12,876,768, forward strand.
TAAATTGAAGTTATGTAGCAGTGTCCTCAATATCTTATTTGAATTTGACTTAACTTTTGAAATACGGAACCCTAAAAAATATTAAGACTATATGATATATATAATATTTAACGTTTGGTTTTTTTTTATATGCGCTGTTACTTAGACGGCTGCGCCGCTGTCACTTGTTGTCAATGGTTATTTATGTTATGATCTTATATAGTGTAGGCACTTAGATTGGCTTGGATTCTGTAGGCCACTTCATTCTTAAGTAGTGTCATTGAGATCATTCTCTACTACTACTGTCTGGTGCAGACAATAATGCCGTAGCTTTGTGGAATCTTGTAATGGAGAGACATTGCGCGAATTGCTACATGGGAAACTAATTATCAATAACTATCCGTCCTCATGACGAAGAATTCTATATGATCCTTTGTTTAAACGGCGTCCATTTGATTTAATTTAACAATTTTACTATCTCTGTAGTTGACCATCAATCACTTCATGTTCTTACCATATTACATTGCTGTTTAACCAGCACGCTTCCCTCTTATTTGTTCAAACAGAACAAACATACATTTACTTTTCGAGGTCTCAAGATACAACAATGATTCATGGAGCATTCTTTCCCTCATTAACTGCCCGAGATCTTTGCATAAATATGGATTCCCATTTGTTTATTTAGGACTCAAGATCCCATTCCACGCTGCATTGCATTGAAATTCATACCAGTGTCAATATAAATACATGCTGTTTAATCCAAATATACGGAAATAGAAAACTTTTAGTACCTATTAGTGCCATGACGGAATTATAAGAAAAGTATTTGCGCTAATAATGACGCATGACTATTTTATCACACTAAGAAGTGAATCTCTAAGAAGGGTGCTAAATTATCAGTCGAAAGTGCTCGAAGAAAAAAAATCTTACACTGTTTCTACAGTACTTATATTCGTGGGAAACAAACAAAATGAGTTTTTGAAATTTCATCAAACTTCTATGTAAGCAAACACATTTTCAATTTCGCTTCAACTTTAAGCACTAAGCCGTAGTTATGAAAGATTAATATGTTGTTACTCTCCATTTCGTTATTGGATTCGTCCAACAAGCGCCGGGAAAAAATGATCGCGAGTGTGGCTAAGAATAAATCAATGTTTTATACCTTTTGTAAGGTTTTCTCTCTTGCAATCCACGTTACACTGTAAGAATTTAGTTTTCTATCATAAATCATTACATAGCGTCGTCGGTTATGAATGGAGTAAAATATTAATCTTTATTTTGATTACTCCTTTTGGTCTGATATAGAAAGGAATTTCACCGATTAGTTTGGATGAAAAGTATTTTACAACTTTAATAGGTTACCTTTGATAAATGTTCAATAAAGAATATTTGTATTGTATTTGGCCTCGGTTTTTTTTCCCTAGCTTTGGATGGAACGTTTTAAAAGACAAAGTTACGTATGCGTTACCATCCCAATCCCCAATCAGTGCAAGTGTTTTGCAATTGACGAAACTGCAATTGTGTAACCTAATTAAGTGAAAGGACCGAAACACATATTTTAATATTTCAGGCAGTGAACTCTTGTTCTACTACAATCTCTGCATACTGTTTTTTAATTACCTCATGCACCACTTATGAAATTTTATATCGTAACTGGATTCCCACCTCACATACCCAACAAACCGCAAAATACGAGACCAGATGACGAAATGACCCAGAATTGATTCAGTGATTCGTTACTTCATCCCGTCGGTCCCATCTCGCGGTTTGCTTTGTGTCACTGTTGCATCTTTTTTATATTACTTCCTAATCATCGTAACCGTTTCGAAATGGCGACGAAGCGAACAATAGCCGGCTCTCTTTAGTTCAGTTCCTGTCTCTTCGGAAATGAAAACAATGTTGTTGTGAAGTCATCATTTCTCATCCAACTTCATAGCATTTTTTAGAGTAATCAATCAGACGTTGTTTATTTTCTAGATGTTATCAGCAAACATCATAAAATCAGCGACATTAAATTCCACGGCTGAAATCTCGCAGTATTACCCTCGTCTTCTTGATGCCTGTGTTCTTATTGCATAAGTATATTCGAAGCGACCATTAACCTCTGCACTATAACTGTTTCGCATAACTTCCTAGGAAGGATTTCCACTTTCACGACTTTAGTGCGTGTCATCTTCTTTTGACTATTTCTTGTCACTCAGGAACAATACTTGTAGATGTAATCATTTTAACAGCCTTATAACTAGCGACCATTTGATTGAATGAGTCTCATGTTCTATTGAAAGTATGTAATTGGCATAGGAAATGTAGCTTCACAAGCGACTCCTCTATTGGATTCTCTTGTCCCATCAGCTTGATGTCATCGCCTTAGAAGCGATGCATCGTTCATTTGCGTGCACGTTAAGTTATTAATTGGCCATTTGCATTGATTGCAACGCTGATCATTTCGCGTCGGGCCTTGACACCGTCGCGTGAGCGTGATGACATATAGATAATCACTTCATAAGAACAGTTTGTTGCTAATTCGTTAGGCAACATTAAAAAATTCATGTGGACAATGGTACAATTTTATTATTTTACACAAAAAACTTACACCTATACTTTTCTGTTAACTAACCTTTTCAACCACTAATCCAGCAGCCAAGTAGCAGAGCTTGTGTAGCTCTCTAGGCTGGCAACAAATCTGCAAGCATCTGATGTTGAGATTATGTATGGCTGAACTCTACCAGTTCACAGTGACCAACATAACAAGTGACCAATGTTAGGTGTTTACCTAAGTTTTTGTGATATACTGACATATCCCATCCACTGCACTAATTTCACATTTGGTTTAAAAATCGATCGGCTTTGAAAAGCCAGTAAGAAACTCGGCGAAATTTAATCCTCTTACTTTCCAATTTACCGAAGATCCGATAAACGTTTTAGTAAATTTTGCCGCGCTGAAACCTAACGAGAGTTCATCGATATTGAAATCGGGATTGGATTAGCATTTTAATGGATCCAGGTGTTGGAGCGGAAAAGTTTTGCACACTAACCGTAAATTTGTTTTTATTGCGAGTCAATTACTCTGATTGCGTTGCACGAAATCAACGTCGAAATTAAAACGATGCGACGCGACCTCATACTGTCAATATCCTCTAGACAGGTTATTTTTGAAAGTTTGGTCATTTCAAACTGATCTTGTTATTAAATAAATTCGTCTGTATGTTGTTATAAGTTATAATATTATATTTTCGGTGATGACAAATATGTATTTTTCATTTTTTTTAGGGTTCCGTGGGTTCATTAGAATCCCGTCCAGTGCATCGAAAAATCTTTTTCGTTTTTACAAAATCATAAAAAAAACCAGATAAGATCAAAAGTTTTGCGGGCCTTATTTCAGCTCGTGTGGATTACTGATTGGGAACCACTGATATAAAGAAAAACTATACTGCTTAGCAGGCTTTACAAGTTTATCAAGTTGCCATAAATTCTTCCGGAATGTAACTTTGTTTTGCGAACTACACCTACTTTCCGCTGGCGTTCGTGTCGTCACAGCCTAGCCTATATATGTTTAGTTTTAATGTGTCCCACTGAAAAACACCCTTGCAGCTTGCATTATACTGAGTGGGCCTTAAATCTCTCTCTCTAATAGAATAGTCGACCAAACTCAATATAAAATTATTTGCCGAATAATTTTTGTATTACGAACCCCTAGATACACTACGCGTGGCCCGATACGCTCTTGGCCGATTTTTGTCATTAGTTGTCGACATAAGTATGTACATATATTGACAAGGGCATGTTAAAACCTACAACAACAACATCAGTGATCAACATGAGGTCAGGGCCTTAAATCGAGCCTTGATGTCAGTGAGGACAATAACTCCATCTATGTTTAGTCTATGGTCACAGTTCTGACAGTTCGTCAATGTCCATCCATTGTAACAAAAATAAATCCCAAATTGTGGTGTGTTAGTATGAATAATTCAAGACATATTTACAACGAACAGCGAAGAGTAGAGACGTGCTAATGAAACATTGACACTATTCTGCTCAGTGTTGATTATTTTATAAAATTGCGTAGGATACCAAAAAAATAAAAAATAAATTTATATTGCACTACACTTTACCAGCGGCTTTGGTCGCTTAAACAATTGGGCCTAGCAGTTAAATTAAAATCCCGTGGGAGTTCCCAAAAAATTAGTAATGGATTACACTAAACGTAGCATTAAAAACAAAACTAAACACCTGCATCAAATTCATGCCTCTAATCCTAGCGCTTGAAATTTTTACGAGTACATGGATTCTGTAGTAATCATCATCATCGCAGCCTATATACGTCCCACTGCTGAGCACAGGCCTCCTCTCAGAATGAGAGGGCTTGGGCCATAGTTCCTGCGCGGGAACTTCACACGCACCATTGAATTGCTTCGCAAGTTTAAATTTTACATTGATGATATTAGTACGATTATTCTTTTTATATAAATAATGAACGTCGCCCATGGACACCCGCAACACGAGGGGTAGGTAACACAGGTGCGTTACCGGCCCTTTGAGACACACTGATAGGATAGTTGTAGACGAATATGCCGTCACGCTGTCATAAGTCGGGACGGATGGAATGTCATATTATTTATTTTTTATCGCGCAGTGTACCTATCTCCTACTAACGTGATTTGTTTGATTGGGACGCCAAAGCTACAAAACGAGTAGCGGTCGTATTTGCCAACCAGCGGTTCTGGTTTACCGGCAAAGGCCTAAAACTACACTACTGTACTACCAAAAATTAACTAAGTCTAAAAAAATATTACCATGACATTTTTATTTAATTTTTTCTATTTTTTTTCTTTATTGGGAAACAAACAGTATAAAATATTACAAAATACAGTAATACACATTATTATCAAAAAGGCCAAATACAGTTTCCACTAATAGGTTTAACAGATTAGTTCAGAGAGGAGAGATTAACTAGATATAAAATTAAAGTTAAAGATGTAAATTTAATATTAAGAATATATGCGACGGTCTTACACAACTCATATTGATAAAGAGATGAATAGAAATGACACTACTTAAACATTCAATGCCACTGCATAACGACTACAAACAAACATTAGAAAATTACGAAAAAAAAATACATGTATAAAATTATTATTATTGTGTCCATATGTATCATTTATATTGAGCGTATGTAATATGACGGAATCCGTGGTATAACCATTAGCCATATTTGTATCGTTTGTATCGTAATAATATCGAAATCGTTTTCAAATGTAATGGCACAGAATAACTAATAGTACTGCAATGGCCCGTTGCTCTGGTCTATTGTGCGAGCATCGCTAAGAGTTATGACGTGGTCTATTTTAAAATTGATTACTAAAGCATCGCTTTAGGGGTTTGTTTCTCCACAATAGAGTACAGACCCCAATTAAAAGGATTTATGCCCATAAATGACAGATTTTAGCAAAAGAATTTAACTTTTATTAGAACTGTAGGTAATCCAGAATCTTTACAGGGCATTTTTCTTTGACCTGAAGAAATACCTGAAATTGATATTTCTGTTAGTTTCTGACATTAGAAATGCTAACGTCTTTATACATATAAGGTTCAAAAGTTCATTGAACCTTTGAAGATTCTGTCGCTATGTTAGTTACTTATTGTTAAATTAAATTAAAGTGAGCATCACACATGAAAGCACCTCTAAGAGACGTAATGAGCTTCTTGTTATGTTTATCTAGCAAACAATACAGCCATAAATTCTGCTCACGCTATGAGAATTGATAAATTGACAATGTACCAAAGGAGAAATCATTTTTTCTACCATTTTTTATTATATGCTTATGTTCTATTCAATCGTGATGATTTATTTTGCTTTCGCTTTTGGATAGGCAATTGCGTTGAGACTGCTTATGAGAAACTGCTAGATAATTTAAAGAAAAAGTTTTGTCCAAGTAGACACCTTATTAGTATTACATTCGTTTTCCTAATAATTAAATAAATAATAAATAAATATCACGGGACAATTCACACCGATTGACCTAGTCCCAAAGTAAACTTAGCAAAGCTTGTGTTATGGACACTAGGCAACGGATAAACATACTTATATAGATAAATACATACTTATTAAACATCCAAGATCCGAGAACAAATATTCGTATTATTCATACAAATATCTGCCCCGGCCGGGATTCGAACCTGGGACCTCAAGCTTCGTAGTCAGGTGCAAAACTGGCTCGCATTTTACGGATTTCATCACTAGGCCTTACTTTACTTGCCTTTTACCAGTTGCCATTTTATCTTATTATTATATTCCCCATCGCTCTTCCAGGTTCATGGGCGTCTGTGTGCACGAGGGCCAGCTCCACGCTCTAACGGAGTACATGGAGGGCGGTTCCCTGGAGCAGGTCATCCTGGGCATGCCACCCGAGCCGCTGTCGCAGGCGGTTCGGATTTCCCTGGCTGCGGACATGGCCGCCGGCCTCAAATATCTGCACTCGCTCGGCGTGTTCCACAGGGATCTTACTGCTAAGGTTTGTGTAATGCGATCAAGAGTGATGAGAAAAGCAGGGAGTGTGATTTCCCCTTAGCATCGGGATTAATCGGGCGTGCACATGTTCAAGGGGGAGCCCCCCTCCCCCCCCCCCCGCGAAGATATGGACATTCGGCAAGAAGAGTTTTAGGAGGATTATGATAAATATTTTCGGCTTCCGTTAAATATTATTTTAAATATTTTGGAAAAGGGGTTTGTAACCAAAAGAAAACCCATAAAACAGTCCACGATTTTTTGTTGTCTTCTTTTTTTTATATATATAAAGTTGAATATATCATATCCTATTTTGAACCGTTAATTTGTCAGGAACATTCGTCCAACAAAAAAGCGGGCAGCTGGGTACAAAAGGCCCGCCAAGTCTGTTTTATAGTACGCCTCTGGGGCAAAGAGGCAGCGTTACCTCCTCATTTGTCCAGAAATCGCTGGAAATGTTGATAAAAGCTCACCAGTTTTTGGGAAATACGTCCCGTCGGTAAATTTAGAAAAAGTTATTAAAAATGTAAAATTCTTGAAAATAAAAGCCACTGACGTTAACTCAATGACCCACTGAGATGGCTACACTGAAAAGAATGCCAGATTAGTGGGCGATGTAGTCCAACGCACACCCCAAAGTAGGCCCTCAAACTGTGCACGATTTTAACCCTTGATTTGAAGAGTTGCGCGGTTTAGAAGTTGATTTCAGGAGAGCACCATTGTGTGGTTGTATGTATAGTGTGATGTTATTTATTGAGGCTTTTCAACTGCTAGTCATTCATCACGGTGACGACAAGCATCATGACATGTGTTTATTAAACAAACACCCGTCTATACTAACGACGATTAGACGACAACAGTAGGTACAGTCAGCTGCAGAGAAAGGGTACCCCCCTGTATGGCGGTAAGTATGGATACCGCCGTTACAGGGGGGTACCTTTTCTCTGCAGCTGACTGTACTAACAGTATGTCATAATAAAGAACTTCGAGATACAAGACATGTAAGAGCAGTTTTTCATAATTTTTTGGCTCACTCAATTCATTCAGAGGTGCCTATTTTATATAAGTAAACTACTATAATATAGTAAACTACTATAAAATATTATTTGATTTTTCTTCACTGATACATTCTAACCCCCTTATTCATAAACGACAATCAAACCTATTTTAGTTAAAATGCCGCTAAAATTCGTTTGTCCTTATCTGTCACTTCGACATTTGTATTTGTTAGAAAGGGACAAAGCATTTGTTAGTTAACATAGGCTTGTTAAGTTTTATGAATAAGGGGGTAATTTTATTTTGCACTATAGTCTAGAAACCTATTTTTTTTCTTTTACAGAATGTTTTAGTTAAAAAAACCGGTGATGGAGAATACACTGCAGTCGTTGCCGACTTCGGGCTTGCCGCCAAAATACCTCACCACGTGTAAGTATCACGATACAAAAATATCATAGGTTTGTCGATCTTTTACCTCGTCACCCTTAAACCCCTGAACTGATTTTACATGCTAGTTTTAGACTCTCACCAAAGGCCGTATTGCTTAACGTTTCTAACGCTCGCGATCGCAATCAAATGACAGATTTCGCATACAAAAACTGTTATTTGATTGTGATCGCAAGCGTCAGAAACGTTAGGCAATACGGCCTCGGGACATAAGATAGTTTTTATCCCGGAAAATTGCAAGGTTGTCGCGAGACTGCGATAAGCATATTCTTCGCAGACCAGGATCTCGGGTAAAAATGTTCACGTGGGTAAAAATCAGTTGAGTAATTTAGATGTCAAAGCATAACAAACAAACATATGATTCACTTTCTCATTTATAATATTAGTAGGGATAAAAAGCAAATTTAAAAAGTCCTGATTGATGGACTGACTTCCTAACGGCCAACCTTAATCCCTGGGATTTTCGCACAGAGATTCCCTTTATGATCTACAAGGGAACTGACGCAGGCGAAGCCGCGGGTCTTATAATAATTTTGGCTAGGTAAGTATAATGACGTACTCGTGTGATGTCTATTTCGTGTCTTTATAGATTTAAAAATGTTATTTTGGTTAACCCTTAATAAGGCCCAAAAAAAAATACTAGCACAGAATCACAAGCAGCTATCGAATACATACCTGACAAAGAATATTTTTAAAGCTAGTCGTATTTTCAATAATAACAATCCAAATCGTGACGTGTTATGAAATTAATTTTAGTTTCGTTTCCAACTCAATGCAAGTGGTCGCTAAATCAACTCTACCTTATCAAGGGTTAAGTACCTGTTACTGGTACCACAACAACTCAATACATTCATCACATCAGGTTTATAATCTACGACTATTATTTCACACTAGAAGAAAAAACTGTTAAACTATCAATTAATACGTCAATCATATTAGCAAGTGAGAGCCGCACGCTATTTTGCGTGCATTTCACGATATAATCCGCGTCTCGTTCTTGTAAGTATTTTCTGCATTTACGGTGATGATAGATTAATAGTACATTATTGTCTGGGCCTGGAAGTAGGCGCCTCGTGCAGTTTCTTGTCGGATTCATCTCAACACAAGATTTTCTGAACCGGTGGTAGATTTTTTTGACATTCATAAGCGCTTGTTATAGGCCAAATCGATAAAGATATTTTGACTTTGACTCTGATTACTGGCTGCATATGGATTTAAACGGACAAACTTGCGATATTATTTGAAGAGCTGTATTTTTCTATCTAAAACTTTGCCGACTAACTTTTTTTTAAATTTTTTCTTTTACATTTTTAAAAGTTACCCAACTATGGAATTTGTATCTAACTATGCAATATCGCTGGAGAGTTTAGTGCTCTGGCCTTTTTTTTTTATGTTAACCGTCAACAATGCACTTTGCCTTCTAATGTGTGGGTAACTAATTAAAAAGTGACGACTTTTATGTACTTACATTTTATGGAACGACTGATGATATTCCTAAACTATGATGTTCCTAAACTGTTATTTTGTACGGGGTGTAAGTAAATTTTCCTTTGACACAAACAATGACTCAAATTCGTAATAGGATCCGTTTGTGAATGCCAACTTTTTATTTATTTTTGGAAGAAAACAAGGAGGAACGTGTAAGAATGGATTGGCGCGCAATTATGATGTATTTACTAGCGTTATGTAATTCTATGTACGCCCATGCCAAGGGAATGTGGGTGGTTAGTAGTTAATTCATTCATAACTGGTTCAATGCCGATCTGTTTTATAACCTGTCCCAAAATAACTCCAGCTGATTATACTATATTTACAAACAACCGGCGACCCAGATCCACGGCTGTAATAAATAATGTTCTATTAACGATACCGAATCATGTATCCGAATTTGTTCACTAATTAAAATTATGTTCAGTGCTTGCTTCAAATGTATTCTAGAACCGATAACTGATTAGATTAGATTTCAATACGGCATATATGGACGAGACAGACAACCTCACTGGTCTAGCTATTGTAGTAATAGTAATAAATCACTATTTGTAGCATCTCCTTCACAAATGGTTGTACTCTTCTATCATTCGCAATCATTTGGTGCATACTCGTATCTAGCAGTGTATGTACTTACTTGCACTTTTCAATTTTGTTATAATTTATAATGGTCGAGTGGCGACCGCGACCCGGAACACGAAGCGCTGGCAGGCCTCCCACTAGGTGGAATGACAACATCGTGAGAGTTGCCATCAACCGATGAATGCAAGTGGCAAGTTGTCGTTCATTGTGGCGTTCTAAGGGGGAGGCCTGTGTTCAGCAGTGCTCGTCTTCCGGCTGGTGATGATGATATCCAGCATTTTAACACGCGGTTCTCTGAATGTTTCATTGTATTTTGTCGTACAGCAACGGTTACCGGCTGCCGAGCGTGGGGTCGCCGTGGTGGATGTCGCCAGAGTGCCTGCGCGGCCGCTGGTACGACCACCGCTCCGACATCTTCTCCTACGGGATTATACTGTGCCAACTGATCGCCAGGGTAAGCTTACGTTTGAAGACATGTTTGTAAGTTTCAAACTAAAGTCGTGACTCCCGCCTCGGGCCGCCACTGACTGCTTTCTATCTGATGGGCCGCCCAGAAGATGGCGTCAGCAAAAAATAATACGAAATCATCAATTTGCTGACGTTTGTTTAGATAATGGGCTATGGCGATGCATTAAGTAGGCAGCAAGGTAGGCAGAGCTAGAGTTTGCGGCGCGTTGCTGCCGCGCGAACTACCATCTGCCTACCCTGAAATCGGCCCAATGCACGGACATGCAAAAAGCATTATTATTATCCGTTAACAATATAGTTTCGTTCAAACAAATGATAATTTTAATGAACCAGAAAAATTGTCTTGATCCTTCCCTTCACTAACAAAAAGGTCTGTATAACCTCTGTCGAATAACGTTTGGAACAATAAAAACAATATTGATGAACTAAAACTAAATTCCCTGACTGACGCTGGAGTGCTGACGCTAGCTGACGCAGTTTGCACGGAACGGGTGGACTAGACACCTATTGAAAAAATAGTATGAGCAGTGCAGTTATCCACGCGTGTCACCTGTACCCCCACCCGCAGGCGTGCGTCCGCTCCGTGCACCCGTGCCAGCTAGGGTAGGCCCAGAAACAGCCGTACAAAAGCGTATCGTGTCAATATTGAGTGCATGGATGTTGTTTCCAGGTGGACGCCGATCCGGACGTGCTCCCGCGCACGGATAACTTCGGCCTCAACTACATGGCGTTCGTGGAGCTGTGCGACGAACAGACCGTGCCGGACTTCCTCAGGCTCGCCTTCAACTGTTGCATTGTGAGTTCGTTTGATGAGGCGCCTTGTGTGTACTCCATCCTATTGCTGTTCCTGTATTTATTACATTGCATGTTATCTAATGTAGCGAATTTATTATAATGGAATGCTGCTTCGAAATATCTGAGTACCTTGCCCGCTACGATATATCTGATGGCGATTGCTCATAATTAAAAAATCGATATTTCAAGGCCCATTAAAATCATCCTTAACCTGCGTTTCCACCAATAATGAGCGAGGAATGTGTTTTTCAGTAACCAATAGAAACGCTTCATTTACACATCCTCGCACAGCATATCTCTGATGGAGACAGCTGAGCGGAGCGAGGCGAGGTAAATGAAGCGTCTATTGGTTACTGAAAAACACATTCCTCACAATAAGACCAATTAAGTTTTTTTTTTATTAAATGAAAAACGCCTATGTTATCATTTTTGATATGTAAGGGTAAGCATTTAAATATCGCACTCACCGAGTTCTTTTTTGTGCTAGGACAGTTCAAACTTCTCAAATCGCAACAGTACCGGTGCACCAATCATATAATCCTAACTTTGCGTTCTGTCTTGTCTAGTACGAGCCAAAAGCGCGACCGCTATTCCCCGAGATAGTGAGCAACCTCGCGGAGATAAAGGAGGGGCTCGATGACGCGCCCTGGGGACATACCACCAACAACAACTACGAGAGGTAAGGAACATAACCACTTTATGAACCACTAGCATTTGACATACATGGACGGTACCAAAGGAACGGAATCTAAGACGTTTATTCGTGAAACCGAGGAACACCTTATTCTAGAGGGATTCTAATTTTGTAAAACTCTAATGCTTAAGCTGTAATACTTTCTACACCGAAAAATAAAAGGTCGGGATTAGCGAGAAAGATAGTCAATCAATCAAATAGTTAATTTGCAAAGATGTTAATAAATACATGATGTAGTACAGTGTATTCAGTCCATTAAGGCATACTTACAAATATAGTTTAGTGCTAGAGATCGTAAGTGTATTTACACCCAGCGAGTTTCATTACTGAAAGATTTCACGTTTTCATAGTTATTGTCCCGCGTAAGTCTAAGCTTTTTGGCGTCCAACATTGTAACTTATGTTAATATGTATGTAGATGAATTTATTAGTGTATACATACACTGTTGGTAATAACCGGTTGTTTGTCGCAGCGACGAGACCGAGTCGTCGGGGCCGCGCTCTTGCCCGGGGCTTTACGCGTGGCGCCGCCCGCACCGCCACAAGTCGCACAACGATGTCGCCCCACATCATCCCCGCGACACACGTAAGTAGAGTCCTAAATTAATATCTGCCCCAGCAATTTTATTACGACAGAACAATTCCTTTTTAGACCTGCTGGAAGGAAAAGTAGAAGGAAGACGAGACAGAGCAGGACCAAGATTAACTTATTTTGGGCACAAGGCGCCCGCCACGCTCTCGAACCGATTCCCTCGCAACATGCTGCCTTCGTGTTTGGTTTACGCTTAACTCACTTAACGCACTTGTGACTTCTGGTGTTGCAGGTGTCCATGGGCGACGGTAATCGCTTAACATCAGGCGATCTGTTTGCTCGTTTTCCCCGTATTCCATTAAAAACGCTTTTCCGAGCCCTGCTAATTTAGATAGGCAAAACGAAACCTAGTTTTATACTGCTTTCCTGTGAGGGATTACTTAATTTAATTAAAAACGAGTAATATTTGGAATCATACCCAACAAATAATATAATATTGTACCATATTGTAAATATAGCAAGGAAAAGGAGCCTGGAAAAGGGGTTAAGAATTAGTCGTGTGCACTATCGCGTATGAATTCGCCGTTAGAGGCGCTAGTGTAGCGTGAGGTCAACGAAATGTCAGATCTCATAGTTTTTGAGTAAGCTACGCGGGTTTATTTATAATTAGAATAATTTTTAGAATATTTTGCATTACCTGAAATTAATTATGCGATAAGGGGCAATCAACGTCTGTAATTTGAGACAGTTTTGTCTTTCGAAAACTTTTGTCCCCCCTTTTTTCCGAACAAAACGGGATTACGCAATACTGTGGTTGATCGATATTTTTATTTTATGGTACTGTTTTAAGATGTATTAATTATGATTTTAATCTAAACTTTGTTTTCACGCCCGTTATTAACAGAATTTTAAAAACCTCACGCAACAGTTGGCGCCATCGGTTTACTAATGTATCGGCGAAAAATATTTAGCAAATTATTAGCTCCCAAACTATTTATCCCATATTTTTATTTCGGCGAAATGTTATTTCCCAACTCAACATTTCGCACTAATATCATTTCCCAACTAATCATTTGACAAATTATTATTATGCAAATTATTACCTGTGATTTTTTAAAGATGCGAAGTAAAATTATGCCAACGATTGGTTTGCCAAATGAAACTTCAGCGAAAGATTGGTTGCCAAGTGAAATTTGGCGAAACATATTTCGCCGAAAAGGCAGTACATCGGCGCCATCTAGTGAGATAAAAAACGATAGCCCTCGTTCCTTGAGAATGTTAATTTCGTTTCCAGTGCAGCACCGCCGCTCGCTATCGGAGCTGGAGTGGGCGTCGGAGCCGTGCGCGGGCCCGCCGCACCGCTCGGCGTCGGCGCTGCCCGCGCCGCGCGCGCCGCCGCGGCTCGCCCGCCTGCACCGGCTGGCGCACATCATGCTGCTGCGCGACCCGCCGCGCGGCCGCCCCACCACGCCGCTCGACACCTTCCGCGGCGTCAACAAGATCCTCGAGCCGGGACACTCGCGCGCCGGCGGGTCAGTCCAAATATACCTCTACTACTATGGAAACGCATCTGAATATCGAATGTTAAAATATCGAATATATTAAAATATCGAATGGGTCATAATATCGAAAGGTTTATTTTCTGAAACCGTAAACTTTTCAGGATTCATTAAAACTGCATCGTATAGAAGTTAGGTTAGGTTACATTTATAACAATGTATAAAAAATAAAGTCTTAAGAAAAATACCTTTTCGATATTATGACTCATTCGATATTTTAATACATTCGGTATTTTAACATTCGATATTCAGATACTAATATCCTATAAGTTAATAACACGCCCCGTCACACTGCTACGGCCCATGCCCTCTCATTCTGAGAGGAGATTTATACCCAGGGACGTATATGGGCTGGGATGATGACCACACCGCTAGACACCTTCCGCGGCTTCAAAAGATCCTCGAGCCGGGACACTCGCGCGCCGGCGGGTCGATCTAAATATACCTCTACTACTATCCTATAAGTTAATAACACGCCCCACCACACCGCTACGGCCTAAGCGCTCTCATTCTGAGAGGTCTGTGCCCAGCTTTGGGACGTATAGAAGATGGGATGATGATCGCACCGCTAGACATCTTCCGCGGCGTCAACAAGATCCTCAAGCCGGGGCACTCGCGCGCCGGCGGGTCAGTCTAAATATACCTCTACTACTATCCTATCCTATCCTGGTTAAGATCGCAAGATTGCGGTGGATGCGAAAAGTACAAGACCAGTCTGAGTGGAGAGCCTTGGGGGAGGCCTATGTTCAGCAGTGGACGTCTTTCGGCTGACATGATGATGATGATAACTATCCTATAAGTTAATAACACGCCCCACCACACCTCTACGGCCCAAGCGCTCTCATTCTGAGAGGTCTGTGCCCAGGGACGTATGGAATAATGACCACACCGCTGGACACCTTCCGCGGCGTCAACAAGATCCTCAAGCCGGGACACTCGCGCGCCGGCGGGTCGGTCTAAATATACCTCTACTATCCTATAAGTTGAGACGACCAGATGGCTAAGTGGTTAGAGAACCTGACTACGAAGCTTGAGGTCCTGGGTTCGAATCCCGGCCGGGGCAGATATTTGTATGAATAATACAAATATTTGTTCTCGGGTCTTGGATGTTTAATATGTATTTAAATATTTATTTATCTATATTTAAGTATGTTTATCCGTTGCCTAGTTTCCATAGTACAAGCTTTGCTTAGTTGGACTAGGTCAATTGGTGTCAAGTGTCGCATGATATTTATTTATTTAGTTAATAACACGCCCCACCATACCGCTACGGCCCAAGCCCTCTCATTCTGAAAGGAGGTCTGTACCCAGGGACGTATATGGGCTAGGATGATGACCACACCGCTAGACACCTTCCGCGGCGTCAACAAGATCCTCGAGCCGGGGCACTCGCGTGCTGGCGAGTCAGTCTTAATATACCTCTACTATCCTATAAGTTAATAACACGCCCCACCGCACCGTTACGGCCCATGCTCTCTCATTCTGAGAGGAAGTCTGTACCCAGGGACGTATATAGGCTGGGATGATGACCACACCGCTAGACATCTTCCGCGGCGTCAATAAGTTCCTCGAGCTCGGCCACTCGCGGGTCAGTTCGCATTATATTATTATACCTCAGGTACAACTAATTTGTTTCAACTCTATAAAATTCTACTTCGTGACCAGATAATAAAATTCAAACTCATTTATTCATCACTCATTCACTCATATTCATTCTAAGGTAATATAATCTTTTTAACGTAAAATAATCTTTTTTTTATTCGACTGGATGGCAAACGAGCTAATGGGTTTCCTGATGGTAAGAGATCACCGCCGCCCGTAAACATCTGCAACACCAGGGGTATCTTAGGTCTAGTATGTAAATTTAGTTATGTCTAAGCTAGTTGTAACCTGTGTCAATTAAAGATGGTCAGGATTTGAATGTCGCGTTTCTATTATAGTTTTTCGTCGTGCGTGGAGCTGCCGTCGCCGCTGGTGCGTGTGTGCGACGAGGGCGAGCTGGGGGAGCCGCGCTGCGCGTCGCTGCCGTCGTCGCCGGGGCTCAGCCGGCGCGGCAGCCTGGAGCGCCCGCCGCCCGACCGGCCGCCGCCCGCGCCGCGCGCCGCCAACACTGGTCAGTACCTGGTATTTCTAAAAAAAAAAATTTTTTTTTCGGCTCAAAATTCATTTTCTGTTGGACACTCCTGTTCAGTTACGTCAGCATGTAGGTACTACAGCATATTTATTTATTTACTTATTCAAAACAATACAATAATAGGCTTACAGTTGAAAACCAAAACGCCTATTACGTTACATGCTTCAGATAAATCGATATGGGACACGAATCAACAAATATAACATAAATATAAACCACCAATATAATATATTATATAGTCATATATTATATTATATAAATATAACTTTCTAAAGCCGGAAAATCGTGATGACCGACATATAAAACATGTTTCCCTTGCAGAGCTATCGGAAGGCGCTCTACTGGGCGCGACGCGGCGGCGCGGCTCGTGCGAGTCGGGGATCTTCTCCGTAGCCAACGAAGACTTGTGCGCCACGCACGCCGACTGTTTCTACAACGCCATGTGCCCGTGCAGCCTCATGGGCTGCCAGCGCTGCTGGTGGTGGCCGCGCCGCGCCGCCGCCGACGACCCCGACCCCGCCGAGCCCGCGCGCCCCGACCCCGACCCCCTCGACTACCGCGAACCCCCGCTCCGCATGTGCTCCGACTGCTTACTCATCTACGACAGACTGTTCAACGCTCGCACCTACAAAAGAGACCGTCCGCTCGGCTCGGCTAACTCGAGCCTCTTTGTTCTCGACGATTCCGCTCTGTCCACCACCACGGTCAGCTCGCTCCGCAGTCTCGACGATCTGGAGGAGGTCCCGTCCAGAGACGAACCGCAACCGCGGCGCATCCTCGAACACGACGCGTCACCATTCCTATGTGGCAAGCTAGACTCCAACCGTCCTGATTCTGACGCTTCAGAAACGCCCGAACCGCAAGCCAAGGAGTACCACATATTAGACAGGTGCTGCTGCGTCAGTCGGGCCAAATGTTTAAGCGGATGCGTCTCCCATAAACCTCTTGACGATGACGAGTTGAGTTACTTACTCCAACGCGGCCCGCTCATTAACCATCTCTTAAACTCCTCGTGCAAGAGGACTTCCAGTGTATACACGGACAGCTCCGAGGACGTAGCGTCGCTTGCAGGCTCCGACAGTTTGTACTGCGACGAACGAATCCCGCGCCACGTGCGATCTGCGCAAATATCGAAAATCGTTGAGTACTTTGAGCGGAAAGGTGCGGACTTCAAATGTGACCGGACGTTCAAGAGCCACTCGCGGTTCAAAGTGAGCAACTTCAGCAAAGTGGAAATGTTACAGTGCAAAAGGGAACGCAGTGAGAAAGAGTACTTTGTTGACGTGAAGCACCGAGGCGCCGGCGCCGGCCGCCTCGAGCTGCTGGAGGACGGCTGCGGCCGCAAGTGCGTGCAGCAGAGACTCATGATCTGTGAGGGAGCCGTCAAGTCCAAACTACCCTTGTTTGACAAAAAGTCATAACGGCAGTGAGCGTAGTGAACATACGTACAGGGTTTTGTGCGACTTTTATTTTATCGATTGTGAATCGAAGCTTGTGTCAAACGGTGACTCGATACTTCCATAGTGGTTACGGATAAATGTTATCTTTTATATGATGGTCCGAGGCCGCTCGAACGGCGGGCCCAACGATGAGCCCTTACTTAATTTGATTTTATTTTGACGACTGATTTAAAGATAAGCATTTGTTTTTAGAGGACCGTTGTAGATTTAGTTTTAGTCGAAATATTTAGGAGATGTCGGGCGTAACTTTCAGTTGATTGCGGCCTATTCGTACGCAATAGTCTATGTTAGTACTATTTACGGCAGCGCATATAATCATTGTTTTTAAACGAGTACTCTTTTTACTATATTCTAGTTTATTAGATAAATAAACTAAAGTTTGTAAATATGGTTTAGGTTTAATATGTTTCATTTAAACTTATTTATACACAGTATTATATTAGTACTTGCCAGTTCAGATAATTATAGTGTACATAAAAACGTAATTGTTAAGATTTAGCAACTGTCGTAATAATATTTTTTGTACTTTTCAAATGGCAGCAGTTTATTAGATCATTATTAGTAATTTAATATTTTTAGCTTTTAATATACATGAATATACCTACTTTACGAAGATTTCAAATCGACAAAGTCATAGATTGAGTTATTTAAAATTAAAGATTGTTTTTCATATATTTTCTACATGATTAAACGTGACATTCGCCGTGCTCGTTCTGTCTGCCTCACTCTACTATGGTATGAGCGAGTCAAACAGATTTATTCAGACTTGCAAATATAGTAAACAGAGACAATTTATACTTACACCTGCAGTAGTTATGTTGGCCCTAATCTAGTATATTCGTTAGAAAACGACCTTTCCTTTCGTAATTTATTGCTGACTCTACTGTCTCAATTACATACAAAAATTAAACCTTATAGCAGCTAAAACGACAGTACTGTTCACTTGTTTCTGTTTCGTATAACTATTTGCAAGTCTGATTGTACTTGGCGTCAGTCGTGCCTGTAAAGGACTAGAGTCGATAATACTTTATTCTATTAAAGAATTTCCAATCTTTATTGATACGTTACTAGTCTTCAAATGCGTGTTAATTATCCGTCGGTTATTGGTATACATATATTATCTAGATCAAAAAAATAACAAATAACTATGCTAACAAGTGTTCCTACTGTAAACAGTTCCATTTACCAGCAGAGTTATCTGCTAACTAACTATCCTATTTGGATATTTAGAGATGAATGAACGATCAAAGTGGCAGTAAGAGTAAAAACTTGTTTAATATAATTAAAATGAATGTACAAATGTGTGTCAAAAGACGGCAATGTTAGAAGCGAATGGATTATTTTTACCAGACGACAAATGCTCGAAAATCTACTATTGTGACATTGGCACTAGCTGTGCCTCAAGTAAGTAGGGTATTTGATAAATTATCATTAAAATAAAAATTCATATGATATTGAACATTTCCAGAAAGCTTCAATTTAAATTTAGTTTTCTCTTCACTAAAAAGTTCAAGTACTATACTGTAATTTGTTTGTGAACAGTTCGTAATGGGGTTCTTTTTCAATATTTTGTCGTATAAATATTCGTAGAAAGCAATCAACAATACTTTTCTAATTATATGTTCATGGAAAGTATGATAACGATTTATTCCATTGGCGTCTCTTAAAAATAATCCATATCATATAAAAACATATTTTTGTAAATACAGTATTACATATTTATTTAATATTCACCAACATCATTATATACTTTAAATCATGGTTATATATGTCAGGGTATACTAATTCAGTGTAAATATAATAATGAGAGATTAGGAAATTCCATTTTGAAAGTGAAAAGTGTGACGTGACGCTACTGGACCCGTTACGGTTTAACTATGAGGAATATACTTCAGTGCCAAAAACTATTTTGTGTTTCTTAATTTAATTCAAAACGTATGGAAAGCGTAAGCGTGCACTCTGGCTTTAACACATTATTTGAACTGAAACCACACCAAATTACACCTTCGTTCATTATGACATAGGAATAGTGTTTTAAAAATTACCTAAGTGAGCTATGAACGCTCTTAGCTTATTACGAGTCCCTTGCTGTCGTTGACGTTTGTTGCTCTGAAACTTGCTTGATGACAATCTTACTATTTTACTAATATTATAAACGTAAAAAGTTTGCGTGGATCGATTTTTGTTAAGTAATCTTTCCCACCAAAACGACTTTACGGATTTGCATGAAATTTGGCATACAGGTATATACCCTAGATTAACAGATAGGCTACTTTTTATCCCAAAATAATTAATGGTTCCTGTGGAATCAAAAAAGTTTTAAACTACATTATTCTGCGCGAGCGAAGTCGTGGGCAAAAGCTAGTTTAATATAATATGCCTCACATTTAAATACAAACAACTTTTGTTGGCAGTCAAATGCCCCGTAAGGGTTTCGTTTAATTTGTATGTTCCTGTCAAACTGTTGGCGTTCTGCAGAATTAACCGCAACCCTGTCATCGTAACTGACATTGACCGGCCGCTATCAAGGGGAATAACAACAATTCGTATGCTTTTTTTTAATCAACTAGTGAATAATATGTGTAAATCGATCGGATTCGCTCTTTTTGTGATCTTACATTTTGATATGTATTTTGTTTACGGACCTTACTAGCCTAGCAGCTCGTACATTTTTTATTTCGCAGCTTGACTAAAATACTTATTCTGATTATGGGAATCAGAAATTATAGTAGTGAAGAATACGTATAATCGTCAATTGATTAGCACTTAAAAGTAATACATCCTAAACTTTAGGTACTAAACTTGGTGTGGTTTTATAACAAATTGATTTCAATTTAAAAGCAATTACGTGTCCGTCCAAGTAACCAGTAAAATGTTTACTTTTATACATCGTACAGTTGAAAAACGACTTAAACATTGCCAAGACAAAGCAAAATTTAACTTATTTTGTTAGGTTATATCACACTTTTGAGCGATGTTTGGAACGTTCGTCAACTTTAGATTACTCAGCAAACTGGACCCCAAGACTGATGTAGTATAAATCTGCTTGTTTACATTGGTCTGTTGGGTTTTAGTCTAAACCTCCAACTTTCTAAGCATCAGAGACAATTTGATTAAATATACAATTACTATTGCAAGTTTTCTTAACCTTTTTGACGCCAACGACCCTATACGCACCGCAGGTTCCACACAAACGACCTATTTATACGTCAATTACTTACTTCAATGCAAAAGCAACCTTCATTTAATTGCATTAAAGTTTAATTTTAGGCATTGCAATATAGAAGCCTGGCGTATGCGTGATGTCTTTTGTATTTGACGTGGCGGCGAAAAGGTTCATGCATTCGTTGCCGGCTGTCAATACGATGTTTCTTCATTTGCCGCAAACGCACATGAGCATTCGAATGGTTGTATAATTATGACAACGGCACTGGCCGAAAGTCACGGATACGCATATATGCTTTGCCGACACTGAATAGGTTAACTTACCAAGGAATATTTGAATTATCTATTGTTATTTATTACATGTTAAACTTACTGTCGGTCGCATAAGTTGTTCGTTGCAAAACTACATCTATTACACCAGAGACTCAGGCGCCTACCTTAGTAACTTTCAAGTCCATCAATTCATTAGTCAAATATTGTATTGTAACTAATTTTTTCAGTTACCAGTAAATAACAGCCAGAGGGGTATTGATATGATGTCAAAAGCATGCATTCGATGCAAGACATCAATGCATTCTTTTCTTGTTTTGGATTTACTTTATTTCAAAACTGAACCCAAACCTTTAGTAAGTTTTTACAAGGCCTATGTTTTATTTAAAAATAGAGATGTTTTTAAATAATATCAAATACAGAAGTCTGAAGCCGCTAGCTATTTCGTTAAGTTGCAGCCGGCATTAGAATGTGTTGAAGACTTATTCGAATCAATCAAGAATGTTATAAGGATACCTAGTTACGATATTCGTCAAAAGTACCTGTTATAACTACACTATATATAATTATTGTGCAATAGCAAGGTATTATAAATCGAGGACAACGTTAAGAATTTGACGTCGATACATGTATAATGTTCTTAGTTTGAAATTATGATAATGTACGTAATGCCGTGGGCGCATTATACTCTCTTCTCCTAATCTTTTCTAGAATATCGTAAGCAAGCGAAGAGTTGAAAATTCGAGAAACATTATTATATCGACGTTTATAAATATTGGCACTTGAACAGTCGCCATCAGATATTTCGGAGTGGCCAAGGTGGTCAAAAATATTAATACATGAACTCTAATGGTGATTTTCCACTGGCGTGACGAAAATTGAAATTTGTATGCATTCTCGCGCGCCCGCCGTGGTCGCCGCCGTACAAAATTTCAATTCCGATCTCGCCTCGCCGGTGGAAAATCACCTTAATACCTTAATAATAGAGTTCATGTGCCGATACTTTTGACCACCTTGGCCGCTCTGAAATGTCTGATGGCGACTGAACATTTTAACAAGTAAATTTATTAACCTAACTCACCGAGAACGATGTAACTTTCTCAAATACAACAAATGTTAGAATGTTACAGCACCCAATCTTGCCATTAAAATGAGAACAGTTACACCATTTAAGCATATCAGTTTCAGAATTCCTAGATAAGGACTAGTTGTTTTGATAATATTAGTATAATCTGTTTAGGACATGCACGCGATATGAAATGTGGAAGTTTACTAAATGACATTTCAAAACGCCTGTTTAACCTTTTAACCGCCAATACGTTTTCATTCGTACGTGCCCATGTCGCCACCTACACGGTAACTACATGACATTTTGTCTTAATTATAAGACTGCTGCTGGATAACTTGTGTCTTATAATTCAGACAATGACGGTTAAAGGGTTAAAAGCTAATTTGACAACCATTTTATAAGTGAACTGTTTGTACAAACGCTTTATTTTCATACCAAACTTAAATTTGGTGTTGTGTAAGAGGATCTATGGATTTTTAATTGACAGAACACCTTTTAGGTTTTTTTATTTAAATATGCTTCTTTAATAGAACGGTTTTTTGCGATCATAAATCGAATCACTTTGCAACAGACTTGGAGACCTTTATAGTTCAAATTCTTTATAATTAAAGCAACGTCTGTACCAAAAAAAAATTGTTTGCCATAATACAGTAGCACACACACATAATATAGCGTTCAGTCCTAACGAACTGTAACTTTGAAATAGTGTTAGCATTTGTGTGCTCATGCTCATGCATTTCTATGAAGACGGTTTACTGATAGTTTACTCTATTCCTATGCTGGAATTTGAAGTGTTAGAACTTTAGATCCACATATGCGTGCGTGTCCGCCATTGCTAAGTTAATTTGTTTTAAGGCACTAACATACTGTGTAACGGTTGTGTCCACGCCCGACTAAATGTAGAATAAGAGCCGTCGAGGCCGGATAATTTGTAAAATGAAGGTGTATTAAATATATTTTGTTTCAAAGATGAATTTTATTTAAAATTATTGAGGCACCCGGTTTCCCCTTTATACATATCTTCGGCTGCAACAACGCTTTTTACCCGACTACGGCAAAGCCAAGGGAAGGGTAATGATTTTAGCAGTCTATGTATGTTTGTATTTACGTATGTTCCAGCGTAGCGTCTACACTACTCATCCGATTTTAATAAATAAGGTGTCAATCGATTCATTATTATGCTCCGGGTAACATAGGATACCTTTTAATACAAAAAAATATATGAGTCGGACTTTACATAAAAAAACTGGGCAACTAAAAAAAAGTTTCATAATTTTTAGAGCGCTTTTTCCGTAGTCGGGTTTCAGTTTTTTAAACTTATTTTTAATTAAATATAAAGTATTTATATAGTACTAGCTTTTGCTCGCGGCTCCGCCCGCGTGGTATTCGGTCATCGCGCGCTGCTCCCTCGGGAACTGTGCATTTTTCCGGGATAAAAAATAGCCAATGTCACTCTCGGGCCCAGAAACTATCTCTATGCCAGAAATCACGTCGATCCGTCGCTCCGTTACGGCGTGAAAGACGGACAAACATACAAACCCACTTTCGCATCTTCTATAGATATAATAAAGCTGAAGAGGGTCGAAAGTCTGTACATGGAAGATATTTGAAGAAAAATTAGCTGGGGATACTTAGAATCGATAACAGAACACGTTCCAATAGTTTTTAGAATTTTTGTCTGTTTATCTGTTTGTCGTTTTTTTGTACGCGCATCACGTGAGAACGGCTGAACGGATTTTAGTGCAAACTTTACTAATCTGTCGAGAAAATCCTCGGCCAAATTATAGGCTATCCAAATTCAACCCTTAGACTATAAAAATTCAACCCTTAAAAGAGGAGGTAGGTCGATTGAGTTTGCACCTTCAAGTTTTCAAATACGTGCTATGACTATCGAGTACTCCGCTATACTAACAGATGGCGCTGAAATTAATAACGTTGTGACATGATTAAGTAGCTGAGTAAGGATTTTGCCAAATTAAGAAATTTAGAAGAGGGGGTACGGATATCAACAAATTTAATTGAATATTTTAAATGATAATGAACAAAATTAAACGATAGTAAATTAATTGCCACACATTGCAGTGCCATTTTTTGGAGAACTGAGTAAACAAGAATAAATGGGTTTACATAGTTACATAATGTAATATCGACACACATATAATTGCATATAATTATTTGATATCATTTTATTACGATATAATACAAAATTATGAATTCACAGTGTACTGCCTTTTCGGCGAAATATGTTTCTCCAAATTTCACTAAGCAACCAATCTTTCGCCGAAGTTTCATTTGGCAAACCAATCGTTGGCATAACTTTACTTCGCATTTTTCTTATTTCGCAACATTTTAATATTGCAAAATTTTACTTCGTCACACTTTTACGTGGCAAATAATTATGTATATAGCAAATGATTGGCTTAGACAAATAACAAATTGTCAAATAACATTTGACCAATTTATATGTTACAAAGATTTACTTCAAAATTTGTGCGAGCGAGCGAAGCGAGCGAGCAAGACGGTTCGGAGCAGAAGCGACTTGGATAGTTTAGGTTCAGAAGGCTAAGGCGGGAGCGAAGCGGAGCGAAGCGGAGCGAAGCGGAGCGTAGCTCCCGCCTTAGCCTTCGATGTTAGTTTTTTTTTATAGCAGCCAGTATAACCTGCCACTAGGAAAGTAGGTTGGATGCCATTCGACATGTTGCTAAGTTAAGGTATGCCAATCCATACATTTTGACCAAAACATAAATGACATCTTCAAAAAAATCCCAGGTAATAATATGCATAATAATAATTTATCGGATGATTAGTTCGGTAATGATATCAGTGCGAAATGTTGAGTTGGGAAATAACATTTCGCGTAAATAAAAATATGGGATAAATAGTTTGGGAGCTAATAATTTGCTAAATAATTTTCGCCAAAACATTAGTAAACCGAATTCACTCTGCAGGGCCGGATCTAGGGGGGAGCGAACAGGGGTGCGTGCCCCGGGCGGCACGTTCAGGGGGCGGCAAATTCAAACTTGGCAGACGAATACACAACTCATTATTAACGCAATTTTGACCACTAAGACATCCTAGTACTTTAAGACCCTAAACGAAGCCAAATCCAAGGGCGCCCTTAATAAATAAAAAATCGTCACTAAAAACTTAAACGTTAATCAAATTTCTAGAAAGACTATAATATTATACCTACTCTCACATTAACTGCGAAGTAATTTTAGGGCTACCAGGTAGGTATAGTTTTAATACAGGTATAATATACAGGGTGTCTGACAGATCGTATGCCATATTCGATATCTTGGGGCTCAAAAGGCAAGAGGGCGTTTTCAAAAAAAGTGTAGTTTTTGAAATTTTTGTAAAAATACTCTGTTTCTCATACTCAGGTTTTTCTCTCTCGTCTCGGTTTTTCATACTCGGAAACAAGAGCATAATCGATTCCGATAATTTAAAAAAATGTCCCCAAAAAAAATTCCGTTTTGCGACGATTTTAGGGTAGCCAAAATGGCAAAAACGGAACCGTTATAGTTTCGCCATGTCTGTCGGTCTGTCCGTCCGCCACTTTGCTCAGGGACTATCAATGCTAGAAAGCTGTAATTTTGCACGAATATATTATATGCAAACTATGCCGACAAAATGGTACAAGAAAAAATAAAATAATTTTTTTTTTTGTGTGGGTCCCATAGACGACTTAGTGGGGGGGGATTTTTTTTTCTCATCCAATCTTGTAGTGTGGGGTATCGTTGGATAGGTCTTTTAAAACCATTACGGGATTGCTGAGACGATTTTTCGATTCAGTGATTCGTTTGCAAAATATTCAACTTTAAAGTGAAAAATTTCATTAAAATCGAGCGTCCCCCTACTCTAAAATTTAAACCAGTATTAAGTATATCAAACTTCCAAGGAAAACTATAACGGCTAAGTATGCTTCAGAATTATTAGTAGTTTATGAGTACCTAAATAGCAGCGTAAGGTATAAAATATACCTAAACTTGGAAGATTCCGTATAAAATACTTAGGCTTTACACATGGGCGCCGCAGGCGCCCAATAGTCAAAGCGGCTACGCTGCTGTGAATTATATCCTCCTAAAGACTAATATGGGCGCCGCAGGCACCCAATAATGAAAGCGGCTGCGCCGCTTTATATTACTTTGATAGTTAGGCTTTACACATGGGCGCCACAGGCGCCCAATATTGAAAGCGGCTGCGCCGCTTTATATTAGTTTGATCGTTAGGCTTTACACATGGGCGCCGCAGGCGTCCAATATTTGAAAGCGGCTGCGCCGCTTTACATTACTTTGATAGTTAGGCTTTACACATGGGCGCCGCAGGCGCCCAATATTGAAAGCGGCTGCGCCGCTTTATATTACTTTGATAGTTAGGCTTTACACATGGGCGCCGCAGGCGCCCAATATTGAAAGCGGCTGCGCCGTGTTGTATAGTCTATGGTCACCTGCGTTTCGTTTATAAAGCAGCGTTCAAATAAATAAATCATTACTTGATCTACCGTCTACAGCAAATGGTTGTTTTACTGCATCCTCCAATCATTTAAATATAAACTCCCTAAACCCGCGTCTAATACATGGTGTCAGAAGTGGCCCATGGTGTTAAAAGTAACCCATGTTGTCAGAGTGCCGAGAAATAGTCTGAAGTCAAGAAATATTACAAGTCTGAAGAAAAATTGAAGAAGTCAAGAAAGAAAAAACACAGTCAAAATGGGAGAAAAGGTACATAATGTTATTTTAGCTAATAATCTGAAACCTCTATGCTTATCTAAAGATAATGGAGGAAAAGACTGTGCTAATTCCGAAAAATGGAAGCTGTGGAAACAAAAATTCCTAATTTATTTCGAAGCAAATGACATAGAAAAAGTACCAGAGTCAAAACAAATCGCTATATTCCTTAATGCAATAGGCGATGAAGGTCTGCAAATATTTAACTCTTTCAATGTAGAGTCCAAAGATGAAACGTTAACGTCCATTTTGAAAAAATTTGATTTAAAATTTAACGAATATAAAAATGTAACGGTTGAAAGATACAATTTTTTCACCCGTTACCAAGAACAAAACGAGTCTCTAGATGAATATGTGACTTATTTAAATAATTTGTCGTCAAGTTGCAAATTCGAAACATTAAAAGAGTCTCTAGTCAAAGATATGTTCATAATTGGCATTAAAGACAGTCAAATAAAAGAAAAACTTCTTCAAAAAGAATTTAAAGATGTTAACGAAGCAGTCGAAGCAGCTAAAACAATCGAATTATCATGCCAGAGATCAAAAAAGCTTGGAAATAAAGAAAATGATCTTCAAGTACAAGCCATTTCCAAAAGAAGTCATATTAGTAGAAGCTCAACACCGACGAGACATAAATCAAGACATAATTTCGACAGCCAGCGAAAATATAGAAACAATAGTCAAAGTCAAGAAAGAAGAACCAACAATTTCTTTTCAGGCAATTTCAGGTCAAACAGTAGTTCACGAGGCAATAAAACAGTCTGTAAAAGATGTGGTCAGCAGCGCAGAATAAAATGTCCAGCTCAAGGAAAAATATGTTCCATCTGCAAGAAACCAAACCACTTCGCGGCATATTGTTACTTCAGCGACAGAAACAAAAACAATAAAAATGTAAGTTCTATAAATACCAGTAATTTGAATTTGAATGAAACTGACATTTTAAATTTAACCGACATTTCTGATAATGATAATTTTTCTAATGATTTTGTAATTAATTCAATAAATAATAATAGCCAAAATAATTGTAATTCATCTAATTGGAAAATAAATATTAATTTCTTTGACCATAAAATTAACTGTCAAATTGACACTGGAGCTGACATCAATGTAATTTCTTTGGAAACATTATATCATTTAGAGAACATTTGTAACATTAAAATTCCTATAAAAAAGACAAAAGATAGAATATTTACATTTTCAGGTCAACTTATAGAAAATGTGGGTAGTGTCGCATTAGCATGTACTTTTGATAACGGTCAAAAAGTGAATATTAATTTTATAGTGGTAAATTGTAAATGTGCTACTATATTAGGCTGGAAGACTTGTGAGGAATGTGGCATCGTGAAAAGAATGTTTAAATTAACGAACACACCAATTATTAACCAGAACCAAAGGTCAGTACAAACAATTATCGAAAATTATTCAGATACTTTCGAAGGGTTAGGATGTTTACCATTCGAAGCGCATTTAGAGATAGATAATAGCATCACTCCAAAAGTCTGCCCAGTTCGCCGAATTCCATACGCATTGCACCCAAAACTAAAGTCAGAGCTAGACAGAATGGAAAAATTGCAAGTCATTCAAAAGGTAACTAAACCAACTAATTGGGTTAACGCTATAGTTCCTGTAGAAAAACCTAACGGTCAATTACGCATTTGTTTAGACCCAAGAAATTTAAATAAAGCTATTAAAAGACCTCATTTTCCATATCCTACTTTAGATGATTTACGCTCAAAGGTTGCTGGTGCTGCAATATTTTCAAAATTAGATGCGAATTCAGGCTATTGGATGATTAAACTTGATTCAGAGAGTAGTGAACTATGTACATTCAATACTCAATTTGGTAGGTACAAATTTCTACGTCTACCTTATGGCATAAACTCGAGTGGTGAAATTTTTCATCGAGTCATGACAGATTTATTTGGTGAATTACCTGGTGTTTTAATTTTCGTAGATGATATACTAGTTTATGGCTCAAACCAAGCAGAACACGACGCTAGGTTAGAAAATGTTCTTAAAAAGGCTAGAGAAATTAATTTAAAATTCAATAAGTCAAAATGTAAATTTAATAAGACCGAAGTTTCTTATGTAGGGCATATTTTTAATAAAAATGGCATATCGGCAGATTCTTCAAAAATAGAAGCTATAATGAAAATGCCGAAGCCGGAGAATGTCAAAGATCTCCAACGATTTCTCGGTATGGTAAATTACTTAGGTTCATATATTCCTAATTTGGCTCATGAAACAAGTTTACTGAGAGATCTACTTAAAAAACAAAATATTTGGCAGTGGACACTAAACCATGATAAGCAATTTGTAAATTTGAAGAAATTAATTTGTCAGTCACCTGTCTTGGTCCACTATGATGTAAATAAGCCAGTTAGAATGTCAGTCGATGCAAGTCAGAAAGCAGTTGGGGCAGTCATTTTCCATGGGAAAAACCCCATAGCTTATTCATCAAAGTCTTTAACAAAAACTCAAGAAAATTACGCGCAAATAGAGAAGGAATTGTATGCAATTGTTTTCGGATGTAAAAAATTTCATCAATATATCTATGGCAAAACAATACAGGTCGAAACGGATCATCAACCTTTGATCACACTGTTTAAAAAGCCACTTTCAGATGTGCCAGCAAGACTTCAAAGAATGATGATCACGTTACAATCATACGACCTAATTGTCTCATATACAAAAGGAACTGAAATGTATATCTCAGATACTTTGTCTAGAGCGCCTGTCATTAATACCGAGGTAGAGAAATTAGATTTGGATGAATTTGAAAACAATATTATTTGTCAGGTAAGGTTGTTGACTTCAAATTTGGCAATAAGTGAGGGTAGGTTACAGCAAATTGTGTCTCATACAAAGTCGGATAAAATCTTACAAAAATTAAAAGAATATCATAAAATAGGATGGCATAATAGTAAACAACATTGTGATCCTTTAACCCTGCCATATTGGAATATTCGAGATGAAATTCATGTAGTTGATGAAATTGTATTCAAAAACCAATCAGTAATCATTCCAAAGTCAATGCGGTCAGAAATATTACAGCAGTTACACGAGGGTCATATGGGCATGGAAAAAACTAAAAATTTAGCCCGTGGTATTGTATTTTGGCCTAATATTTATAATGACATAGAAATGAAAATCAGACAATGTGAGACTTGTATGACACACAGTGCAAATAAAACGAAGGAAACTTTATTAACTCATGAACCAGTATTGCCATGGCAAAAGGTGGCAACAGATTTATTTGAATACAATAATAAAAAATATTTGCTAGTCGTTGATTATTATTCTAACTACATTGAAATAGCTCAGTTAAATACAGATAGTAGAAGTCAAACAATAATAACACAATTGAAGTCTATTTTTGCCCGTCATGGAATTCCAGTACAATTGGTAAGCGACGGAGGTCCGCCGTACAGTTCCAATGAATTTCATAATTTCATGAAGGACTGGGATATTGAACACATAATGTCTAGTCCTCATTTGTCAAGGTCGAACGGACTCGCAGAAATTTCTGTGAAAATAATAAAAAACATATTAAAAAAATGTGAACATTCAGGCACAGATATTTATACAGGTTTATTACAGTATAGGACAACACCTAGAAGTAATTTAAAGTCACCATCTGAATTACTCATGTCAAGAAAGTTAAGAACAAAATTACCCATAAAAACTAGTCAGTTAAAACCTAAAATAGTAAAATTTTCTGATCATTTCAAAAATAAGACTGAAATGATAGAAAAAAGTAAGTCTTACTATAATAAAAATGCTAAGACGTGTCATGATTTTCAGCTTAATGATGAAGTATTTTTTAAGAAAAACCCCAAAGATCTGACATGGTCTAAAGGTTATATTGTGTCTAAGACTAAATTTCCTAGGTCATATATAGTAAAAAATGAAAATGGTGTAACATACAGAAGAAATTCTCAACATATTAAGTTGTTTAAGTCAAATATGTCATATATGTCAAACCTTAATAGTCACAAGCCATATTCCAATCAGTCAAGCCAAGTAGTTACAAACAAAAATAACAAGTCATGTTTTACTGAAAAGTCGAAAGGTCAAAGTCCGAATAAAAATCAAAAATGTCTAAAAGAGGATGATACAATGAAATATTATTACATTCCAGAGTATATTGTGAATGCTCAAAACCAAGTGTCAAGTTGTAACAATTGTAGTCAAAATAGTTCAAAAACAAACTCCATAAATGAAACATTTATGTCAATGGAGTCAAGTCGGTCAAGTGCAAATAGTCCATCTAATAAAAGCAATGTATCACAAAATAAGAACAATGAAAATAATATGTCAAATATTTCAGATATTGTAAGTCCCTTGTCAAGTTCATGTAATGATGGGGATATAATATTGTCTCCATTGTTTGTTGAAATGAATGAAAACAATCAAGATACAGAATTCTTGAATGAAAATCAAATAGTCATGTGTCAGTCCGATAGTCAGTCAGAATCAAGTAATAATGTTCAAAACTTACCAGAAATGTTAGACATTGCAATTGGTAGCAATACACCTGAAATAAGATACAGTTCTAGAGGTAGATTGCTGAAGAAAACAAATAGATTGGACTTGTAAATAATTTATTATTGTAAAATTACATATTTAGACATAGCATATAATTGTAAATAAATTGGAAATTAATTATATTGTATTATTATGTATTCGACATTAATTTGTAATTATTTATTGTTATGGTATTGTATTAACGGATTAATTAATTAATAATTTTAAGGCATGTTATTCTTCTTCTTTTTTAAAATATGGCTTCTGTCCTAATTAGTAAGACAATTTCGCCAGTGTCAAAGTATTCTCTTTCGAGAGGCAACGTTGTACGGTGATTGTAGTTTTTGCAACTTGATAGCAAAATTCCAGAAACCACGTGGAGACAACTTGCGCATTAAAAAATGTCAGACGAGAGCAATATTGAATATTGTGATTACTGTTCACTGTTAAGGTTAATCGCCGCATAAAACACTATCAAAATTATACTTCAACTAGCCAAAGAAACAGAAATAGCAAAATTAAACATTGTTCACATCCTCCATGTCCGAATGCCACAAATCGAATCCGGCATGTTATTTATTCTGTAAAATTAAATATTGTCAACTGTCAATGTGTTGAAATGTCAAGTGTCAGATTTATTTATTTTTTAAAGAAAGGGCATGTTGTATAGTCTATGGTCACCTGCGTTTCGTTTATAAAGCAGCGTTCAAATAAATAAATCATTACTTGATCTACCGTCTACAGCAAATGGTTGTTTTACTGCATCCTCCAATCATTTAAATATAAACTCCCTAAACCCGCGTCTAATACACGCCGCTTTATATTACTTTGATAGTTAGGCTTTACACATGGGCGCCGCAGGCGCCCAATATTGAAAGCGGCTGCGCCGCTTTATATTACTTTGATAGTTAGGCTTTACACATGGGCGCCGCAGGCGCCCAATATTGAAAGCGGCTGCGCCGCTTTATATTACTTTGATAGTTAGGCTTTACACATGGGCGCCGCAGGCGCCCAATATTGAAAGCGGCTGCGCCGCTTTATATTAGTTTGATCGTTAGGCTTTACACATGGGCGCCGCAGGCGTCCAATATTTGAAAGCGGCTGCGCCGCTTTATATTACTTTGATAGTTAGGCTTTACACATGGGCGCCGCAGGCGCCCAATATTGAAAGCGGCTGCGCCGCTTTATATTACTTTGATAGTTAGGCTTTACACATGGGCGCCGCAGGCGCCCAATATTGAAAGCGGCTGCGCCGCTTTATATTACTTTGATAGTTAGGCTTTACACATGGGCGCCGCAGGCGCCCAATATTAAAAGCGGCTGCGCCGCTTTATATTACTTTGATAGTTAGGCTTTACACATGGGCGCCGCAGGCGCCCAATATTGAAAGCGGCTGCGCCGCTTTATATTACTTTGATAGTTAGGCTTTACACATGGGCGCCGCAGGCGCCCAATATTGAAAGCGGCTGCGCCGCTTTATATTACTTTGATAGTTAGGCTTTACACATGGGCGCCGCAGGCGCCCAATATTAAAAGCGGCTGCGCCGCTTTATATTACTTTGATAATTAGGCTTTACACATGGGCGCCGCAGGCGCCCAATATTGAAAGCGGCTGCGCCGCTTTATATTACTTTGATAGTTAGGCTTTACACATGGGCGCCGCAGGCGTCCAATATTTGAAAGCCGCTGCGCCGCTTTATATTACTTTGATAGTTAAGCTTTACACATGGGCGCCGCAGGCGCCCAATATTTGAAAGCGGTTGCGCCGCTTTATATTACTATGACAGTCCCGTGCTATTTCGAGGGCACATCAGGTGCCCATTGTTCAAAGCGGCTACGCCGCTTTGAATTAGTATCTCGTCACAGCTGCCATAAGATTTTAAATTACTAGGGGCCATTAGGTAAGTAAAGGCGGCTGCACCGCCCTATCTCTGCTCCTAGATCTAGCTAAAGCTGCACTGTTGCCGTTCCCCCACCTCCCCGACCAACCTCCCTGCAAAATACTCGGGGTATATATAGCCTCGGTTAAAAATTTCGTTGGCGCGATGCAGAACTTCGAAATACAAAATATCGGAACACAATTTTTTATGAACACTAGTGGCCAGTATCATTGAACCACGTAGATTATAGTCCCAAATGCTGGTACTTACGTGCTCTGAATTTACCACTGGCTGGTTAGATCGCTGATTCCCGACAAAGTAGTTTTAAATAATATAATGTATTCCTAATTGGTGTCAATACATTTTTAAAATTGATTTTCTATGGACGGCTTTTATCTAAATCAGTTATTTGTTAATATGACGTATAGGTATATGTTTACTTATATTTTTGTTTTGTGTTTGTAAAATTCGTTCCGATCCGATCCGATGCGAGCCGTTTAGTGGAAGTGGAAGAAGAGAGAAGCAATGTTATTACGTCTACCTACTAATATTATAAATAGGAAAGTTTGTGACTTTAAAACAATTTTTTTAGGGTACCTCCCATAGACGTAAAGTGGTGGTGATTTTTTTTTTTGTCATCCAACCCTATAGTGTGGGCTATCGTTGGATAGGTATTTTAAAACCATTAGGGGTTTGCTAAAACGATTTTTCGATTCAGTAATTTGTTTGTGAAATATTCAACTTTAAAGTGCAAATTTTCATTAAAATCGAGCGTCCCCCCTCTAAAATCTAAACGGGTGGGTGGAAAATTTTGAAAAAATTCAGGATGGTATTCAGTATATCAAACTTCCAAGGAAAACTATAACGGCTAAGTTTGTTTGAGAATTATTAGTATTTTATGAGTAAAAAGCAGCGTAAGGTAAAAAATATACCTAAACTTGGAAGATTCCCTACAAAATACGAAATCCTTAGAAAAATATTACTTAATTTTTTCGTAATGGCTACGGAACTCTATTTTGGGTGTGTCCGACACGCTCTTGGCCGGTTTTATAAAACTAATCTACACAATGGCCCTGAAATAAGTCCTGAAATATTTACAGTTTTAGAGTTGCGAAATGAAAAGAAAGTTGCGAAAAGGCAGTACCCGGAACTCAAATGGTTCGACTAAAGGTTCCACTGTACTATGGAGTACTTTCTAAACATCGAAATCTACGCAGACGAAGTCGCGGGCAAAAGCTAGTTTATAATATTAGTATGGATATATATAGAGTATTTTCTTTTACTTAAAATTAAACTAAGTACAACGCGACGTGACGACTTTTACTGATAGGGCCCCATCAAAAGAATTTGCCAAGGGCCCCAGATGGTATAGTTACGCCACTGCCAATCATAGTCAAAGAATATAATAATATAATAGACAGTACAAACAAGGATGTAGTATAACTGAACCCCTTGCTTGGAAACGACACCACAAAATAGATAATAACTACTTAGTAGGTACGATACAGAGAGGTGTATGTACCTACTTGCATTAGACTGCTTCAAAATAGATAAAAAAATAGTTTTTAAAAGAAAAAAAAACGACATGAAAGCTATGATTTATATCGTACAAATGGAGCCTAGACTTAAACTAGGTAATGAGATATGAAACAAGCTTAACAGTCGATTGTTATCTTGAAGTCGTTGTACAGCTTCGTATATTCTGCACTACGCCCTTGGTTTCTAGGTTCTTGATATTTTTTAGTTCTCGTCTTCTTCTGGTGGCCAACGCTGCAAGGGAAAGATAATTACATTTTTTTTATCGCGATAGGTCGTAACATAAAACCGGCCAAGTGCGAGTCGGGCTCGCACACGAGGGTTCCGTTCCGTACCATTATCTATACAACATTAGACATTAGCAAAAAAAAACCGTGTGTTGTACAGGAGCCACCCTTAAATATTTATTTTATATTAATTTAATTATTTATTTTTAAACTGAATTTACGACTAAATATTCTATGGACGGTTTCCGGGCTATTTGTTTTAAGCGACATAGGAATACGTTGTCGCTTAAAACTTAATAGCCCGGCAACCATCGCTATGAATATTTCAAGCGTCTACTAGTTGCCGTTAATATATCGAGCACAACACTGCAAAAAAATCACGTTTGTTGTATGAGACCCCTCCTCAAATTTCAACTGTCTCTCTAGCTATCTATCTATCACGGTTCATGAGATACAGCTTGGTGACAGATGGGGAGCGGAATCTTGGTAATAATATTGGGTAGGTACGGAACCCTAAAAAGTATACCAATGCTCCCAACGTTATAACAGCGCAACAGGTGTATTAAAATGATAAATAAAGTAAACTGAAAATTTTCATTTTATTTAACACAATATTTTTGTTCATTTGAATGTGCCTGCTTATCAATTTGAACTAAGTAAACATAACGTAAAATTAAAAATAAAATAAAGCACACTTGAAAATATAACGACTGGTGCAGACAAGTTTAGCAGTTCCAGGCAGGATGCGATAAAAAATAGAGACCCACATCTACTTATCTACAAGTGTCTTTAAAGAGGCAGTTAGTGAATATTTATTACAAACACACAAAAAAATATTATCACTCATCTCATCTCATCACAAATGGTCACTCTGCAATTAAAAGTGTGGGCGTTTGACTTAAATATGCAAACTGAGGGTGTAGAGCATAATGTTCCGAATCACTCAATCAATATCAATTTCCGTTGTCTAATTACGGCATCATCATCATCCCAGCCTTTATGTGTCCCGCTGCTGGGCACAGGCCTCCTCTCAGAATTAAAGTGCTTGGGCCGTAGTTCTCAGGTAAGTCCAGTGCGAATAGGGAACTCACACCATGAATTGGTTCGTAGATTTATACAGTTCTCATTTTTCCTTTACCGTAAAGTTCGTGTTGATTTTCAAATGTCAATTCGCACACGAATTTCGAAAAACTCAGAGGTATGACCAACAATACAAGTACCTACATTATGACAAACATTTCATTATGAATTGTGACAATTATGAGAGTCGATATGAACCCCGATATGACTAATGACTGATGACTGATAGATTGGCCATGAGAAAGGTAACAATCTTACCAATCTTTTCTTGTCTATTCTGGGCGGACCCTCGTCAGCAGAACGCTTCGGGATACAATTTCTTGGGGGCGGCTTCCTCCAGTGAAAGTTCCAGCTGCTTTCTCCGTGGAACTTGGACATCACTGCCAGCATGGCTAGGAGCACGCCGCCGCCGACCATAGCGCCGATCATGCCCACATTCCCGGAAAACCCGGCAGCTTGAGCCACTTAAAAAAAACGGTATCGATAATAATCTAACCACAGTATAACAAGTCATTCAATAAGGCGTTATTTTGCGATTTTTGTGTGGAGGTGTAGGAATTAGATGAACACACATTTGTTGCCTTGACGTAGCTACCATAAGTACCACTACCATGAGTTTAAGTGACCGTACTCGATAGCGACGGCGTAAATTATTTGTATCGAGCGCTCTACAAATAATTTACGCTGTCGCTATCGAGTACGGTCACTTAAACTCATGGTAGTGGTACTTATGGTAGTTACGTCAAAGCAACAAATGTGTGTTCATTTAATTCCTACACCGCACAAAAATCGCACAAATCCAACTACCACTACCACCACTACACTGACGCGTTTCGAGCTCTACCTAGTTCATCCTTAGAGCAGCAACCGTTCACCATGCATGTAGTCAGCCAGATGTAAGAGTTTTTAGTTTATGGTTATGTCATTTAAACTTTCACCTTCGCTCCAGCTTATCTCCCCGCGAAGGAACATCATGAACGCCCGCAACAGCCCCGGGCTGTCGTCATCGTCGGGGCCCGAGCAGAACGAACAACAGCTGCTGACTCTGCTAAGTGATTTAAGACTGGCCTTTTTCTGGAGCTCCTGCCTCTTTTTCTCAAGCTCAGTGGCACTGGAACACGAATAACACATACAGCAACGTTTCCAGACTACAGACTGATGACAAATGTGATTCTGATATTTTCACTTTAAAAGACGCTTTACATTTTTTATTAAGTAACTACGGGTTCTTCTCACTAGGAATCATTAGCACTATATTGACTTGGACGAAGAAAAAAGTGCCCCTAGTTTTATGACTTTTTTAGGGTTCCGTAGTCAACTAGGAACCCTTATAGTTCCGCCATGTCAGTCTGTGCGCGGCTAAGCTCAAAGACCGTTAGTAGGTACTATAAAACTGTAATTTGGCATGATTTGATCGTTCACGCCCGATAAAAATCCTCCAAGACGTTAAGTGGGGGTGATTTTTTTGTCTGCAATACCGCGGAACTAGTATTTTCCATAAGGTATAATTTTCACTGTCAGAACAGTACAATATTAGTGCAGTGAAAATTATACCTTACAGAAATTCTAGTTAAACGCGATGTTGCAATATCACCGCCGTTATGTTGAGGGTGTCCATGAGTGGCATTGGTCGGTTTCTGTCAGGTGTCCGTGTCCAGAGTCTACCTCATCAAGTCATCGAGATTGCCGCATCATATAAAAAACCGTTGCAAAATTATTTCTTTTACTACTCTACGCCAGACGTCTAAATTTAAAAACCAATGATATTATATGTTACTATCGTAAAGCTCACTGTTAAAAACCAAATTTTTAGCCCCTGATAAGGTAGATGTCCCGCGCAGGACAGCCTCAGTTTCACTTCCGTTTTTTTTTTGGGAGAACGCTCGATTCTGCCACGCGTGGCTTATTTTATCATACCTACCTAGATAATTTTTATCATTCGTCGGCCTAAATCGTTAACCTGCTAAGTCCACTTTTGGGCGAAAATTACTTTTCATACTTGTCAAAAAGTGCACACCATTCTCTACCGTTTAGTAAAGGAATAACGGCGATATTAGCATAAAGTAAGTGTCAAATCTTATGCCCGAAAAACTGCTGTGTGGAGGTGAACACAGAAAATCTGCTAAGTCCACTTCGGGCCTCAGTTTTGCACTGACAGTTATGTGCGATGCCACGTGCTGTTGTGGCATGCGATGTTTTACTGAAAATGTGGTTTATTTGAGTATGACAACAAAAAATTATCAACAGGGTAAATTTATTGTGTTATTTCTCATATTTCTATGTATTATATTTAACATCGGGAACATATATTTTAATCATTACTTGCTCGTTAACCCTTTACCAGGCCCCGAAGAACCAGCGTGTTTTAATACGTACATTATATGCTGTTGCAACCGTATTGAACGCCTTGTAAAAAATGTATTTATGAAAGTCGGAGATCTTCCTTTAAACCAGAAATAAAAATGTGGGTTACGGTTATCCCATCGCCTGTCTAAGTAATGAACTGTCATACTAGATTTTGTCTTATTATATTCTTGATCAGGCCAAGGGATATATTCCACCCACATCTTATATCGGTTATAACAGTCAAGGTTTAACTCCAAATTTCCTACGAAACATTATATCAATCGCTGAAAACATTATTTTATGATTTTCATTCATGACACGCTTTGGGCCATGGGAAAAATAGCTCCCACACAGTTAAACTCTAATAAGGCCATGGGATAATGTCAACCCACATCCTAATTCTGGTCATACACAATAATGCATGAATATTTATAGTTGAAGAAAATTAGATTGCAATGTATGGAAAAATTGGCAAAATTAAAGCAAGAGGTTTATCTATCAGGATATGTAGGTTATGGAGAAAAAATAAATTTTACCCACTCTCCCCCCCCCCCCCTCCGGGGGGAGCGTCACCCCCCCGCGCCCTCGAATATGTCCCGGATCGCGGTATTTTCCATTATAAAAGAAAACCGTACACGATACATAAAAAGTGTGTAGGAACGAAATAATCCTAGATAAATTTACTATAAACCTTTCATACATACAAAAGCGATACCACTTACAGTTTCAGCGCAATCTGGCACCAAATACGAACATTTTTAATAATTTATCCAGTTTTTTTTGTTAATTGTTTAGTTTTTTCAATTATTTCACACTTTACCGCCAAGATATGTATGACTAAAGTAAAGAACAGGATATCTTCTTTATAAAAAGGTATAATTCATTTCTAAACTCATTCATTTGACGCTGCTATGCTATTTTGAAAATTCACCATAATCAGCTACTGCGACATTAACTTAGGAAAAAGTACCAAAAAAAAAAACTATTTAGTCCGTAAGTAAGATTATAATAAAATATTACACATTTTTTAGGGTCCCGTAGCCAAAATGGCAAAAGCGGAACCCTCATAGTTGCGCCATGTCTGTCTGTCTGTCCGTTCGCGGCTTTGCTCAGAGACTATCAATGCTAGAAAGCTGTAATTTTGCACGAATATATATGTAAACTATGCCGACAAAACAGTGTAATAAAATATAAAAAAAAAAATTTTTTTTTAGTACCTCCCATAGACGTAAAGTGGGGGTGTTTTTTTTTTTTCTCATCCAACCTTGTAGTGTGGGGTATCGTTGGATAGGTTTTTCAAAATCATTAGGGGGTTGCTAAAACAATTTTTCCATTCAGTGATTCATTTGCAAAATATTAAACTTTAAAGCGCAAATTTTCATTAAAATCGGGCGTCCCCCCCTCTAAAATCTAAACCGGTGGGTAGAAAAAATTAAAAAAATTCAGGACGATAGTAAGTATATCAAACTTGCAAGGAAAACAATAACGGTTAAGTTTTCTTGAGAATTATTAGTAGTTTAAGAATAAATTGCAGCCTAAGGTATAAATATACCTAAACCGTCCGTCTGTCATAGCCAATTTGATCCGAAACTACTAGACCGATTGAATTCAAATTTAGTTCACCTATGTAAATTGATGACCCAAACA
The DNA here is from genome assembly GCA_037349165.1 of Choristoneura rosaceana. Lineage (NCBI taxonomy): Eukaryota > Metazoa > Arthropoda > Insecta > Lepidoptera > Tortricidae > Choristoneura > Choristoneura rosaceana. The sequence continues at coordinate 12,916,883 of JAZBNJ010000019.1, forward strand.
CGGACGTGTAAAGTAAATTAATTAATTTTAAACACGGGGGCCAGTTTGGGGGATGGGGGGGGTAATTAGAAAAAAAAATGTAGAAACTATATCATGTGACATATCAAATGAAAGGGTACATTATGAAAATCTCTAATATATATTTTTCATTATTTTAAATTAATCCGTTTTGAAGTTATTTAAGAAAATAGGTGAAAATTAACCATTTCCCCGCCCCTATCTCCTAAAAGCCCAGCAGGGCCTACATTTTTTTTTTAAATACAGAAAATAGGTCCATACCTATAGCTTATAGGAAAACATATGAGAATCTAATGGTATTTAAAGTAACACCATTTAACCAGTATGAACATTTATATTTCGCTGAATGGCCAAATGAACTAAATTAAAAAAATAGCATAGCAATGGTAAATGAAAGATTTTAGAAATTAATTATACCTTTTTATAAAGAAAATATTCTATTCTTTACTTCTGTCATACATATCTTGGCGGTAAAATGTGAAGTATTTGAGAAAACTAACCTTTTAGCCGAAAAAATAGATTAATTTAAAAAAAAGTTAGTATTTGGTATCATATTGCGCTGGAACTATAAGTGATATCGCTTTTAAATGTATGAAAGGTTTATAGTAAATTTATCAAGGATTATTTCGTTCCTACACACTTTTTATGTATCGTGTACGGTTTTCTTTTATAATTGAAAATACCGCGATCCGGGACATATTCGAGGGCGCGGGGGGGTGACGCTCCCCCCGGAGGGGGGGGGGAGAGTGGGTAAAATTTATTTTTTCTCTATAACCTACATATCCTGATAGATAAACCTCTTGCTTTAATTTTGCCAAATTTTGATCTAATTGTACTGAACTATTAGCAATGTTTACGATTACATTAGCTTTCAATACTCAAAATCTACAAAATATCAAAAAATTGTTCGACCTATGTACTTACTTCTGTTTCATAGAAATTATGGAAAGTGTGCGAATTTCTCCGTAGTTTACTGAAATTAGCGTTCAAGTGAATTTAAATGGTTGCCAAGGATATATTACGCAATTTAGAAGCGTGTTGTGAATGAAGATCATAAAATAATATTTTCAGGGATTGACAAAATATTTTGTAGGTGGTTCGGGGTTAAAACCTGACTACGGTAACCGATATAAGATGTGGGTGGAATATATCCCTAGGCCTGGTAAAGGGTTAATTACCCATTGCAGATTCTTTAGTAAAAAGAGTCCATTTTAGGTGTAAGTACATCTCATAATTATTAGAGTGATTGATGAACACTAAATACAATTTTTATTACTGGCTGAATTGCTTTTATTGTAAAATAATAATAAACAAAATACTATGGATATTTTCTCCAGCATACTCAATTTAAGTCTAATAACTGCTAAGTCCTACATTCAATTTAACCTTCGAGACGAAAACCTGCTAAATACTCATTTTTATTAATTTCCTGTGATTTGTGTAAGATATGCTGTTAATTATATCTTTAAAATATCAAGTTTAGTCATAGCCAGCAACGGGATTTTCAAAACTTTGATTAGTCAACGATTGAAGATTTTATGCAGTTTTTTCAACATCCTGTAAACTTACTCAAAATGGACTTAGAAGGTTAACGATTTAGGCCGACGCATTGATAATTTTATCACTTGTAATTTCGGCGTACATAAAGTAGGTACACATAAACGTATACGTACTTGCAATAAAGAGTCTCACTATACTTTTATCTGCTAGCTTTAATTATTAGCATTATTCATTAGGCATGTCATTTAGATACCACAAGAATTCTTAATCTTAATACTTAGCTATTATACCTACTCGTACTAAGTAAGTCGATGACACGATCAATGGCAGGCACTGAATGGGGGGACTTCCCTTAACTCATAGCCGAGGTTGGGTTACCAGGATAATAAAATTTACTAATGACATTTCTGATCTCGTATTACCTAATGCGGGAACCCCGTAACATTTCGGGTGTTGATAAAACGTTTAGCTAGGTACATATGACTGAAGTACTTGTACTAATATCTAATCTAATCTGTGACTAAAGTGATTTTATAGGAAATTCCTACAAAAGTAGGAATACATGTTTCAGGGCCGGCTCCCCATACATTTTTTTTAATAATATAATAATAAATATCATGGGACACTTGACACCAATTGGCCTAGTCCCAAACTAAGCAAATCTTGTGCTATGGACACTAGACAACGGATAAACATACTTAAATATAGATAAATAAATACTTAAATACATATTACACATCCAAGACCTGAGAACAAACAAACATTATTCATACAAATATCTGCCCCGGCCGGGATTCGAACCCGGGACCTCAAGCTTCGTAGTCAGGTTCTCTAACCACTTAGCCATCCGGTCGTACAAAACATTAACCCTTTTCCAAGCATAGTGCATAGCGACAACATAAATGTACCAAAAGATCCTTTCATTTTACAATACGGTACCTACAAAATCAATTAAAGTCGTTAAAAATATTAATCCCTCGTAGATAAACCATATTTATAAAACTATGATTAATTTTGTGGTAAAGTACATTTCAATAGAATCTGTCAATTTTCTACACATTTAAGAGACCCTAACGTGGGCAAACATGATTAATATATGTCCCTGTTGTTGTGATTATCATGCAAAAGGAATAAAAAAAGAATAATAGTCACATCACAAAGCCTTAGGCAGGCCGGTGTTCATATCAGTAGCCTGGAAGCAATGAGCTTCTTAACATCATGGGTAAACCTATGTGACGACCGGGGTAGAGGTGTACAAAAATGACCAAAACTTACCAGTCACACATGACGTTGTCTTATTATGAATGTTTTAGGTAAGTAAGTATTTTGCTGCAGATAGTGGTTATCCAGACATGTTTGCTTCTTATTGTTATTGTGTCATGCCACAAGTCTATTGTTTTTTAATGAAAGAGGATTGTAGATCGATATAATTTATTTTATGACACGCCTACATTTTTGCTTTACTTTTGGTTCACAATAATGTCATGCCAATGCTGTCAAGCACTGCGCCGAAAATTTTCTTTATGCAACGAGTTCTGTCACCTGCCCTTCTGTTTGTGTAACTGGCACTGTAACAAATAAGTTTGGTTAGCACATTAACGCATTCACTGCCACCGAAGCACATATGCGTTTTCCGAACTTGCCCAGTGCCGCTGTCATAATTGTTCATACACTTTGACGCACACGTGCGTCGGTGGCATGGAAGTCAGGTGGCAGTAAATGAGTTAAATAATAAAATATTGTATTATAAAATTTTGTATAAGGGCTCTTACAGAAACACGATGCGATAACGCGTCTTTATATTACTTATTAATTCACGTCTTTATAATATAGGTAATATCGTTTTTTTTATTCGACTGATGGTGAGAGATCACCACCGCCTATAGACACCTGCAACACCAGGGGGATTGCAGATGCGTTGCCAACCTAGAGTCCTAAGATAGGATACCTCAAGTGCCAGTAATTTTACCGGCTGTCTTACTCTCCACGCCGAAACACAACAGTGCAAGCACTGCTGCTTCACGGTAGGTTTAGCGAGCAAGTTTTCTTTCTGTTTTGCCAAAGCTGGAGTATTCTTCGCCATATATTTGTCAAATAAAAGTATTTGCTAGTTATGAGTCGTACAGATTGTATAAAACCACATACGCTATCTAGAATACACGACTCACAACTCAAAAAATTGGGTCTTCTGGCTTCGCCCTAAGAAACGAACACGAGATTTATTGAGACTTGTGACACAGGCAGATGCGGCCTTTGGGGGGTGGCGAACAGGGCAATCGCCCGAGGCCTCGCTCTTGCAGGGGTCTCGCGCAACAACCCAGACTTTAAGAAGATAAAGTTTTTTTTAACTATATTTTTGCATCACTGTTTTCACGAAGGACAAAGTGCCTCGCGAAGACCTGCCGCCTTGAGCCTCGCGGCAGACAGTCTTTACCGGCATGTTTTTACCTACATGTAAATACCGGCCCTGTTTTTCTGTACACGCCCATACAAACAAACTGACAGGAGCTTCTATGGGCGAGTAGGTACACGATAAACCGGGCCGGTATTTACATGTCGGTGTTAGCCGGGCAGGTAAAAACTGTCACCCAGCCTCGCAATGGGTAAGGCTTCCACTGGAGACAGGGCACTCACCGGGTCCTTCTTGCCGCAAGTGCACTTGTACGGCCGCTGGGTCTGCTTGCACACTTTGTCGGGCCCGCTGCGGCCGCAGTGAGCACCGCTGGACATCAGCTTGTAGAGCAGCGCGAGCACGCCGATGCCGAGCGCGACGCCCGCCACTATCGGCACCCAGTCCTTGTCGTCGCCGCCGCGACGGTTACTCATTGTAGAAGTGGAGGAGAAGTGCTGCAACCACATTTTTGGGGTTCCGTAGCCAAAATGCCATAAACGGAACGAACCCTTATAGTTTCGCCATGTCTGTCTGTCAGTCCGTCCGCGGCTTTGCTAAGGGATCTATCCATGCTAGAAAGCTATATGTAAACTATGCCGACAAAATGGTACAATCAAAAATTCAAGTGGAGAGGATTTTTTTTAACCATTAGGGGGTTGCTAAAATTTTTCGACTCAGTGATTCGTTTGCAAGATATTCAACTTGAAAGCGCAAATTTTCATTAAAATCGAGCGTCCTCCCCCCCCCCCCCCCCCTAAACCGGTGGGTGGAAAAATTTGAAAAAATTCACGATGGTAGTAGGTAACTAAGTAATCAAACTTACAAGGAAAACTATAACGGTTAAGTTTTCTTGAGAATTATTAGTAAGTAGTTTAAGAGTAAATAGCAGCCTAAGGTATAAAATATATTACTTAATTTTTTCGTAATCGCTACGGAACCCTATTTCGGGCGTGTCCGACACGCTCTTGACCGGTTTTATAAGCACTAATCACTTGCATTCACCTAGCGAATTGGTGTCAAGTGTCCTGTGATTTTTATTTAATACTTAACCCATCACAGTTTTATTCCATCGCCATACGACCAAGCGTGTGAGATTTGGTTTCATTTCGAAGAACAAAGTCATTTGCTTACCCATGTCTACTTAAAACGTTTGTTAATAAGAACGTTTTCATCCACTTAGATTCATCGACTGAAGTAGGTAGGTGCATAGCTACTAGGTAGAGCACAAAACCGAGCCGCAAGTTTCGAATTTGGTTTGCCCACGGTTTGCCATAATTATGAACCTTACCTTGAGGGCATCGTTTTTCTACCAATTTCATGATTTTCAACGCCTTCATTTGAATTTCTCTTAGATGTTCCAAAAGGGTGTTTCTAAAATTTTTGATTTATAAAAATATATTTATTTTGATGGTGTGACTGATAAGTGATGTTGGCGAGCACATATCGTGTTGTAGAATGACATTGCCCGATTGACATTTGCCAGTTTACTTCTGTAAATGAACCATAAACGAACTTCTACCGCCAACAAACTCTTTGCTTCAGTTTGTTGCTAGATTAAATATTTTTCTCGTATTTTATTTATATAAAGAATATATAGATAGGCAACCTACTACTCTCACCATTGTCCAGCACGTACCTAACTACCTACCCATAAGTAGAATATGCAAGAGAGACGAAGTCTAGATCGAGCAATAGAGGTGGGTAAGGTAAGTACCTCTATCTACCGTTTTTAACTTGAAACGAGCAATTCTTGAATATTAATTTCATTTTCATCATTATAGCCGGAAGACGTCCACTGTTCAGCAAAGGGACAGACTCTTACTTAGAACGTCACAATGAACGACAACTCGCCACTTGCATCCACCGGTTGCCCGCAACTCGCGATGTCGTCAGTCCACCTACCTATAGTCCTAGTGGGAGGCCTGCTACATGCTTTGTCTTCCGGTTCGTGGCCGTAACGCGACTTTTCTCTCACAACGGCTATTTGTTCTTTGAGCAGGGGCGTAGCTACCACCGGGCCACGTGCGTAAAAATTGTAAAAACTTTGGAAAAGTGACAGACAGATAATTTTATTATGATGAATAAATATTTCTTATAATTTTATGCAGATTTTTTTTTTCTTTTGTGAAAAATCTTACCCTTCATAAGGGCCCCCAAACAAATTTTTATACGGGGCCCCGCCAAGGCACGTTACGCCACCCGCGTAACCAACAACGGCTAATCTTTAACTCTCTCCTGAAAAAAAGTCATTGTTATTAAAATTGTGCCAAAATTGTAAAATTAATCTTTTTTTTTTATTGCGTCAAAAGCGAAGGCCGCCTAAGGTGTACCTTGTTGTTTTCATTCTGTGTACCTGTTTTCTGTATCGCTTACTATTTCTGGTGTAGTACAATAAAGAATCATTGCAATTTTAAATAAGGTTCAATATTTCTTACTAGTTGTTGCCCGCGACTCCGACCGTGTGGAATTCATTTATCGCTATCCCGCGGGAACTATGGAATTTTTCAGGATAAAAACTAACTGTACTGGTAACAATGCCATCTAAATCGTGTTCAGCGGATTAGATGTGATTAAGGTAACAAACAGACATACAAACTTTCACATTTATTAGGGGGATGATTCCCGGGACCAGTTTTCTCGCAATAAATCAGAGGTATTCAAACTTTCTTTTTCGTAGTCCACTTTCATAGTTTTACTGTTTTCGGTAGACCCCCTGCTGCTACATTTTTACTATTCTCCCAAATTACCTATTTCTGTAAAGTGGCTCAGAAACGGTAAAGTTTCGTGTGCTCTGCCTAACCCTATTTACAATATGAAATGTTTACTTTTAATTTAAGTCTGGACTGATATTTTGTAACCATGTATCTAATCTTGATTGTGTGTGTTTGCTTGCAGTACCAAATAAACATTTTTATATATCTATCTATCAACCCATTTAGGAATACAGGCGTGTTGTTTATGTGTGGACCTTTTTTTTACGCCATCTTGGACCCCATCTGGTCTCCTACCCCTGGACCCCAGGGGGTCCACGGCGTTTGCAATAAATCCTGCTTCGCTACAGTAGTATTTACATTACAAACCGAAAGCTGGCTCACGAAGTGGATTCAAGGAACCTCTCCAAACACATGGGTTAAAGAGAGTCACCACTTGTATAGTATACCTCTTAACGGGGTAATAAATAATACTAAAGGCCCTAAAGCTTTACGATTTCTCGTACAAACGACGATAATGGTTTCCGTCCCCTGTACCAAACTGTAGCGACTTTGACCAATTTTTTATGTTTTGTCAGTCAACAATAGACAAATTTGGTACGTTGGTTTTTTGATTGTATTCGATAAACTTAAACTTTGTAGGCTGCTGGTAAAACAAGTGTAATTTTGGGAACAGCAGGGCTACTACGAAACTAGAAGTTCGTGTCGTGCGGTCCCTCTAACACTTATACTATTTAATACGAGAGCGAGAGGGACGGTACGATACGAACTTAGAGTTTCGTAGTAGCCCTGCAGCACGTGGCACGTGTGTATAGCGGTGACCGTTAACATGGAAAATTACAGGATAACGTATCACGGGGTAGGTACTAGGCGATAGTAATAAATAATCTAACTATTGCTACTGGGTGATATCGTACCTTTTGAGGTGGACTAGGCTGGCAAGGATATGCGCTGATTGGCGTCACTGTCACATGCAGTGAAATGAACGGTCACCGCTAGACTTACGTGCCGCAAGCTGACAACATCTTTTCTATTAATATTATAATGCGAAAGTTTGTATGTGTGTGTCCCGATATCTCACGGAATCGTGATAAAATCTTGAAATCTCAACCGCTGAGTACCTATAGTGATGTGGCAAGGTTGTTTTTAATACAACGTCACTATAGAGTAGACAATGCATGTAATTTTCGAGGATTCCCACTGGGTTTTTGTTTTTTACTCTTTCACATTATACCAACAACACGAAATTACTTTTATCCCGATATTCTCACTGAATCGTAATAAAACCCCAAAATTTCAGCCACTAGGATAAGACATTTTGGTCGTTTATTTTATAATTATGCAAGCAACATCAGTGAAATCCACAATGCGATTTTCAGAAATTTCCATAGGAATTAGTAAAATCTCGAAATTTTAATTCAACTGCTCTGATCTAGCACACTACTTGATGATGTTTACCACGATTTAGTCAGAGCGAAGTTCGGTCGCCCAGGAAATATAAATCAGACGCTTAAAGATTACATTATACATAGGTACAGTCGAGGAAACTAAATCACGTACCAGGGTGAAACCTTTTCATAGTTAATTTCGCTAATTGCTTTGGCAGATGTATGTGATGTCAACATGACAGTAGCAGCACAAAGGTTCCACCTGCGTAATACAGTTTCTTCGACTCTACCTACTTGAAGTCAAAAGACAGAAAATCATCATTATCATTTATTAGAAAAACATCCTTTTATTATAATCCAAGGAATTACAGTAAAATTACGTCAAATTCTCACTTAAAATCTAGAATACTGGCGCCACTCTCTACATTATAATCTATACCTACATACCAGTATACCAACCAGCACATAGGTAAAACTAGATATAAAAATAATGTCGCGAATATAGAATTCATAATAGTAAAATATGCACATTTCAATTAAATTCAAATTATTACAAAAATAATAATATGCATTTAACAACAATTTCTTTCATTTTTCGAAAGTTTTAAATTGAATAAAATGAAAATGTTAAATTTTTAGCTGCCATCAATTTACACAGAGGTATAATTCTACAATAGCAAACAACAAAAACAAATAAAATCTTAATTAGTCAACACAATAGTAAATGAAATGTGTAATTTTATTCCCTTTTTAAAATGTGGTAGAGCCACTTATCCCATAAATTACTTATATTTTAATCTTACTAAGTTTTGCCCGCGGCTCCGCCCGCGTGGTATTTTGTTATCGCGCGCTGTTCCCTCGGGAACTGTGCATTTTTCCGGGATAATAAGTAGCCTATGTCACTCTCGGGCCCACAAACTATCTCTATGCCAAAAATCACGTTGATCCATCGCTCCGTTACAGCGTAAAAGACGGACACACACACAAACACACTTATAATAATAGTATGTATAAATGATATTAAGCACCATTAATTATTTATAACAAACAGTTTTTTTTTGTACTTAGCATTAATAGGAACACCATTCGGAAAAAGACGCATCGGACATTTTTCACCGAAACTGTAAGAGATTGTCTCTGTCTCTGAAATTGTAAGTTACCCAACGTGTACATAATTTATTCAGATTTTACTTTTTTATTGATTTCCAATATGCATGCAACTCTATAATATTATTATGGAAAAAATGTAAGACATGTCTTTTTCATACGGCTGCAGAATCATTTACTTAACAATCATTATTATGATACTAATCTACATCTACCGCTAGTCTTTGTCATTAATTTGCAAATTACAAGTCTGTTAATTGAAATCATTGCCAAACAAAATAAACAATTTCAATTTGAAAGAACTTAGTAAAAAACTAAACTGGAAAAAATAATAATAATCATACTGTCAAACAAATTTTTTTGTTAAGTAGGTACCTCATTTTGAGCTACTTTTTTTAAACACAGTAACATAATTAAGAATATACCATAACATGCACAAATAAATTTAAATACAGTCAACAGCATAAGTAATTCATCTAAGTGGCCTCATTTATACATATAAGTATTTTTTCGGGAAGGACTTTACACTGTCACAAAGAAAACATTATAAACTATCAAAAACAAGTAAGTATTTAAGTTATTCTAGCATACCTAGTTAGTCTTTAATCTTAGTTCAGCCTTTAGGTAATTCACGATCCGGTTGACTGTAAGTTTCTAGAAAAAAGTTTAAATGTGCAAAAATTTCTTATTGTAAACATCAAAGTCGGCTGGTGGCAACAAGTACTTTGCTACAGTTTTGTACTGCGCCGGAGTGTTCAAAACTTCTATAAGTTTTTGGAGTTTATTAGCATATCCTGTCAGAGTAGACTTATCGATATGGCCAATAAGGTTATTATCCTTATTCCAGAAGTACGGAATGACCCCGTCGCTGAGGGCCTTGTGGAATTTCTTTACCATTGTTATGAACAGCGTAGCTGGGTTGTTGCGACTCCAATACTTCGGGTCGTTCTCGTGCTCTATAGCTTCCAAAAAGAAGAGCGTCTTGATGTAATAACTAGCTATTTTGTTCATGCCCATTGAGTCGCGTAATTTTTTTATCTGAAAACAAAAACTGACATCAATATAAAGAATAATTTTAATGGTGGGGTGTTGGGTAACCACTTCCTTACTTCGGGATCTTCAAAAATCGCACCTATTAGGTAATTTCTCAAAAAGCCGAACACGCACCTGTGTTGCACGCACACACGGGTGTTCAAAGGCGGCATTGATTGCTTTACATCAAGTAACCCACATGCTCGTTTTGCCCCTCTTATATAAAAAAACCTAATGAAAAGATACAAAAAGTATATAATAAAACTGGTTCCCGACCCACCATTCTCTGCTTGAAGTCATAGAAAAAAGGTTGCAAAAATTACCTTAAGTTTATGATAAAGGTACGAAAGGTACTCACCAGCCGAATGGCCTGTCTCATGTTGTTTGTGTCATGCATGAGCTCTCGCTCCTGCAAGTGCAGTGCGAGCCGCCACGAGCGATCCGTATCGTACTTGTTTAAGCCAGCCTTGTTTGGCTTCGGCACCACCATCCAAATGTCCTTTGAACAAGTCTTCGGAACCTTCCGGTAGCCCCTGCAAATGGGCCAACGTTCTTCAGGGAACTTCAATGCCGGCACCAAATCCACGTCCAATTTAAACCTAGTGGGTTTGTGTTCTATAATCAAAGTTATGGCTGGCCCGCTGGATGACAGCCGTAAGGTGTACGGGACACCATCGACGACGCTGTAGCGACTACCATTGGAGTTCCTCTCGAACCGTTGCAAACCTAGGTCAACCACACTTTTGAACCAGTCAGTGAACTTCGAGCGGAGGAGATAGTTGCGTTCGTCGAGCCATTTGTAGGCTGCTTTGTTGATCAGCCAGCCTACGCCGTCCCTGTTCGGCAGGTTCTTGAACTGGTCGCCCATTTTAAGCTGGATGAAGCCAGGGGACTTGGGTTCGAGCACCACATCACTCTTCGCCGGGTTCAATCTGTCTTCACTCAGGTTCACAGGTAAGCCTATGATGATGTCCATGTCGAATTCATCGGGCTTATTGATCCGAAGTCTGTCATAATGGCTGCCAGCAAATTGGACCTGCAAGAATTTAAATGCGTTTTGAGTAAAATCTATTACAACTTTGTATAGATCATCATTATCATCATCATCCCAGCATATATATGTTTCAGTCCTACTGTTGGCCACAGGCCTCCTCTCCAAATGAGAGGGCTAGGGGCTGTAGCTCCCACGCGGGCCCAGTGCAATTGGGAACTTCACACACACATCTTATGAAGTGGATATCTACATAACTAACTCTAGAAATAGTTCTTGAGTGTTTTTAAAATATTAGCAAATCCTATTCTGTATCTGTATGGCACTCTTATTAAAATTAAATCAAAGTAACTAAATTAAATCAATTAACAAAAAAAAAAGTAAATTAAACCCTGACATTAAATTATCAAAATACCAGGGAATTTAAAACTGGTTTTTGATGTATGGAGAAAAACCGAAAATCGGTCATTCCCTACAAAATACTTACATATAGTCAAAAGGAACATTAGATAAACAGAACAATAAATGATTATCTATCTAACCTATATAGATAGTGCACAAAATACTTTACAAATACCCTGTTTATCTAAACTTATTAAAAAATTATAATTTCTTACCGTGCTAGAATACTGTTTAAAGTATGCATCTCCCTCCTTCATCTCTTTAACTAAGCGCCTGAATATGCTATCGAAGACTTTATAATGTTTTTCGAAATCATTATCCCTGAGTGCTATGTGTCGGACATATATATCAGCCAGAAGCCCGTTTAAGTTGGTTAACACAGGATTTTCAGGGATTACTGCTTCAGGCCTAACATGCATAACTCTGAAATTAAATAAACATGCATATTAAAGGACAATTAAATTATAAAAATGTTAGAACAGGCTAAAATTATAAAGTAAATAGCCAGTCACATATTTGAACTTATCTATCCTTGGTTAGTGATTTAAATTAAAATAAACACTAAAATAAAAAAGTATTATTAAAGTCTTTCAAAGTTTTGGACAATAAAGGATTTACATACATACCACCCGGTTGTGGTACTTTGACCCATTGGAGGGTTTACTTTGGTTCATATTAAAACCATGTAAAGAAGGGTCCAATAAAAACATAAAAACGTGATTGATCAATTTAACACCAACCGCATGGCAACCATATTCTCAAAGCAATAATATAACCAGGACCAAGTTAATCCCAAGGGCCAAAGTAACTTGAACCTACAGTACATAAAGTTCTGAAATACCATAATTTTGCCCAAAAACCATATTTTTATTACAGAATTTATATAATAAGAGAACACTCACGGAGTATTTGCAAATCGCAGCATCTCAGTAAAAGAGCCTAATAATCCTGTCATTCTTGTGTTAGTGCCTGGTTGTTGGCTCATCTCTGCTTCTGTAGGTCTTGCTTGGTTTGCCGGAGATTTGTCTTTTCCTTCAGATGAATACAGGTAGTATAACCCTCCTGCGGCTACTGCCCCAACAGCAGCAATTGCTCCCAAATACCCTGGATTAATGTCGTCGTTGTTGTTATTTCTTTCGCTATTGTTCTGGGCTCGATTGACTTCCATCAGTTCCTTCACAGATATTGAAACAGTATTATAATTTAAAAATTTTAATAATAAAATTAGGTATACTATCTGCCTGTTACAGCTTAGCTGCTGAACTGATTCAAATTAAATTTGGTATGAACACAGTTTGAGACCCTGGAACTACAAACAATATACTACGAATAATTCTAAAGAATTATTATTCGTAGCCCGGGAAGGACATAAGATACCTACATATTTTTTATCCTGTAACATTGCGAAGTTCCCGCAAGATAGCGATATAAACAAATTCTTCGCAGGAGTCACGACCAGAAACTGATAAATTTACAAAGTTAGTATTTAAAACTTTCTCCGTTTGTTAAGTACCTATCTATGCCTAAAAGCGTTGGATTAATTTTGATAAATTTTGATAGAAAGACAGATAACGAACCTTGGAGAATACAATGATTTTTTTTTTTTGCTGGAAAATTGCATACTTATCTGCTTAGTTTCAGGTCGCAAAAACAGAATTCTAGGTAGACAAAGTGGAGCAAACATACGATAGGATGTTTTTATAGTACATATTTACAGTAAAAAAAGGTCAAGTCGGTCAAGAATCAATTGGGTTATTCAACCCAAAACAATTCTGGAAAACAGAAATGTGAAACTAAATAAATGCTTACCTTGGGTTTAGTGTTCAAATCAAATCACTACTAATACTGATAACGGTAAACAACAGCAGACGAAGTTTTAATAACGCACTGATTCGTTCGGAACAATCACTCCGGTTATATACTCAGACTGTCTCAGACGAATGAGAATGAGTTATAAATTTATACGTGTGCGAGCGAGAGCGAGCAAGCGACCAACGATCAACACAGCCAATTTGATACCAACGGGGAAAAACTAAATAATATTTTATGGGAAACTACTTAGAATGTTGATAAATAAAACAGTATTTACTGTTTCAAAACTACGCAGCTTGTTGTAATATCAAATTCAACGTACATGTTTTATATTTTTCGTACTCATTTACTGTTTTTGCTTTGTTTTGTTACGTAATGAATGATAAAAATCCGAAAAATTGTGTACGGATATATTTTTATACATGGTAACATTACGCTAACAACGGGAAATACCTCGATCTTGAACTCTGATTATGGTCGCGTTCTTGAAAAATTGGTCTAATTTAATTAAAAACCGCTTTGTTTTTCTGTGACAGTCATAAATATGTCTTAAACGCACCAGCCAACGACTATCAAATCCAACGAGTGTAGTGTGGTGGGTGTAACGTAATATTTTGAATAACATTTAATGGGACGAGCCAACGATCGAAACCGTCGTTACAAAATTCGAACTTCATATTTTGGCGTCCCGCTGACGTTTATATTATAATACAAAAGTGGAAGGAACGGTCCGATACGAACTTCGATTTTCGAATTTCGTAGTAACCTCCAAGGTCACAAAACATTTTTTTAATTTATGAACGCACCTGTTTGTGTCATTGGAACAACAATGGGAACAACATGATAGTGAAAGATAACCGGCTGACAACCTCTGGTCAGTGCTACCAGCTTAGTAGATTTTTGACAAAATTAATGGTTTGAAAAACCCCTTCAGCAGAGGATATTTATTATAGTGGTTGGTAATTTTTGTTAGTCGTTTAATTTTACATTTACTATGTATTTGGTTATACCTGAATAAATAAATTATTATTTAACTAGCTTTTTCCCGCGGCTACGCCCGCGTGATATTCAATTATCGCGCGCTGTTCCCTTGGGAACTGTGCATTTTTCCGGGATAAAAAGTAGCCTATGTCACTCTCGGGCCCATAAACTATCTCTATGCCAAAAATCACGTCGATCCATCGCTCCCTTACGGCGTGAAAGACGGACAAACATACAAACACACACACTTTCGCATTTATAATATTAGCATGGATTGTAATCAGTTGATTGGTACAGTTTCCCTCCAGCGAATCGTCACCACATTTTTAATTGTTTGGAATTGTGTGTCCTACATACAGTATCTTGTTCTGCGAATATGAATAACCTAAATACTTTTTCACTTCTCATGCTCTAAAAGTAAGTCAATATAGCCTTACAAGGCGGGAGTAAAGTGAGTACTTTAGTCCCTAGGGAGTAAAAGTAATTAATTTTTTAATTAACTTCGAGTGACTTAGATAAACTCAAACAGCCAGTTACTTGCAAAAAATAAGATTGTGTGTGGACCATTTTCATGACGCAAATGTTACGTTCTTAGTCTACGTGGTCTTAGTTCTATGCTTTTTCCGCATAGAAGGTGGCGCCACTCTATTTTTCCGTTTGTGTATGGACCATTTCGCCGGTGCTATTTTGTTAGTATCTGTATTGGTAGTATCTGTGTCTGGATGGAAAAAAATACTTACCGTGTAAACTTTGAAATTGTTGTAGAGCGTAAATCATAAACGATTAAAATAAATTGATTATTCTCACAATGTCATCAAGTGATAGTGAAAATTATGATGTTGACCAAAGAGTAATAGACATAATTGATAATCTTTTGCCGCCGAAATCTAGAAAGATTTATTTTTATTTTTTGTTAAATCTTTTTGTACTAAATTGACTATTTTTTAAAATAGAGTTTTCACCGCGAGACTAAAAGTCAAAATAAACCCTCGGATAAATAGACACCCTCGCTAAAGCTCGGGTGGCTAACCACCTCGGGTATATATTGGCTTATTTTAGTCTCTCGATAAAAAATATACTATAATTAAATTGCTGCTTACTGGACTACTTTTTAGGGTTGCCAGAACAAGGTTATTTTATATTGCTTGGGACTGCAGGGCTACTACGAAACTCGAAACTCGAAGTTCATGTCGTGTGATCCCTTTCGCTCTCGCATCAAATGGTATAACTGTCAGAGGGAACGCACGACACGAACTTTTAGTTTCGAGTTTCGTAGTAGCCCTGCTGGACGCGCTGGCCAGATTATAAGATAAATGAGTGAGACATTAAACTTTCAAAAATATAAACATGTTTTTTTTATACCACAAAGGGCTCATTGGCGTTTTAAAGCAACACAACTTTAAAATTCCTAGTAATATTTTAATTATTATTACACTTGCTCCACGTCCATGGCGAGAAAGGGGGAGAGAAAAGTTCGTAAAAGCCAAGATCCGACTTTTATTATGCTTTTAAAATATATAGTGATTTGCGCGGTAATTTATAGCGGTTTCCTAAGAAACGTTGACAACACTGATTAACCGGAGTGAGTACGGGGTATATACTCTCTCTTTTTGACAAGAACAAAATCGAAAGAGGGGAAAACCAATTCTTAATTCTTATTGGGACGTGAGTGAAGTTATAAATTGTTGTGACCAATAGTAAACGAGCCACGTCTCTAGTAGCTGTTTTATTTGTTCCTTTTATTCCGTTTCCGTCCATTCACATCACAAATCACAACGTATTCATTGCTTACACGGCGCGGGTTAAGGTAAATACAAAAGTAATACTGAAACATATTGTAAATTATTAATTTAATAACAGTTATTCACTTTGCCCTATCTTATCTCAATTATACTGATTAGTAATTCATCGACGTATAAATTTGTTTTCTTGTCGTTTTCATTATCTTAGTAGTTGTTTCTCTTAGTCACCGGTACCGGTGTGTTGTGTAAATAAAATAAGAAATTTAAATCTAACAATAATATAGTGACAAGTGCCTAGATAAAAAGAAGACTCAACTGAATTTGTGACTTTAGAGATTGTTAACATAATTAATTGTAAGTACTTATCCCACTTCCCACCAATATAATTAATGCAAAAGTGTTTAAGTTTGTTTGCTTGTTACTTCATTATGCATAAACCGCTGAACCGATTTAGATAAAAAAATTTGATATTCCAGTTGTTTTCGTTATTACTTTGATAAATTTAATACATTTGATTTGTTACTTTGTGTCCAAATGAAACAAACATGAATTTCCAAAGAGAAAGAGAAAAATTAATTGTCCTATTGTACTTACTACTTTAAACTATAATTTTATTTAAAGGGAAAGGGGTGTCATTTTGGTGCAATATGAGGCAAAAATTAGTTACCCTAAGATCGGAGTACTTTGACCCATTTCAGGTTACTTTGGTCCATATGAAAACCACATAAAAACTTAAAATAAAGCGTAAAATAAAAACAAAAACGTGATTGATCAATCAACACATGGCAGAGAGCCATATTTTAAATGCAATAATAAAACCAGGACCGAGTTATAATACAAATATCCAGGGGCCAAACCTTATTGTAACTGTTTAAAAAGTGAAAATTTCCTTATACAACTGCCTTTACTTATTTAACTTAATGCTTGTTTTTAAATTATAATATAATAACATTAAATTAAAATATCCTGGGATACTTTGACACCAAATTCACCTAATCCTAAGAAATTAGTAAAAGGTATTATTTACAAAATAAGGAGTTTCAGGATATAAAGGCTATTAAGATTGATAAATAATATTGTTTACTTTGAACAGAAACTACTGTGAGACTCACTCATAATGAAATAAACCTGGCTAACTCACATCGCAAACTCCAAAATCACATCTTTACTTGATTTAAGACATTATTTATCCAGGTGGATTTCACTATAATACCTTTTGTTTACAGACACTAAATCCAAAAGTTGCTGAAAAATGTCAGTAAATAAGAAATATATGGACCTATATCTCACCGAGATCTATAAGAACTTCGTGGCGATCAAGGATGATGACTATAAGAAATCTCAGGAAGTGTTTAAGGGAGTGTTCGACCAAGTTAAGCAGAAAATGGGAGAAAACTGTAAATATTTCGGCAAATACAGCAACCAGGTACGATTTTCACTAATTTGAATTTTTGTAGTTTATCAGGCTCCATACATAAAATTGCCAAAAAATTTCTTTGAAATCCCTTCATTTCTTGAAGTCAGTTAAAAATGATCCCATCCATACCTTCATATATTTTACTTGGAAGCCTATATATACTATTATTATTGTTGTTATTGTTTAACTTTGGTTGGTTTACTATATTTTCTATAGTCATACACTCTACATAGCGTCACGCTCACTCTGATCAACAACAATACGGCATAATAAATCATTAAGCAGCACTTTCTAAGTTGCCGAAATTGATAAAAACTGCAGCTGAGAGCATTCCTTTGTTTGCCGTTTTGTTGTTTTATTATCTAGCACGTGTTTACTTCCACTGAAGTGCCGGGGATTCTAAGAAATGTTGTCTTTAGTTTTTGTATAAAAAACTTGCACATGTTTACCTCTATTACTACACTTTTGTCAAGTTGTTACACGTTATTATATCGCAGTATTTACAGTTGCTTACAAATTTTCGAACTAGGTATATGCCTACCTACGCAACCCTCGGTGCGCGATTCTGACTCTCACTTGGCCGGTTTTTAAGGTTCCGTAGCCAAAATAGCAAAAACTGTCTGATTGTTTGTCTGAAGTGCAAACTATCTTTACAATCGAGCGCCCCCCGAGAAACTCGTATAACTCTAAAACTACTGAATTTCGATTTCTGGTTAACTGGGCCAAAACATTGCGAATAAGGTCTAGAATAACCTCTTCCAAGGAATAGGTCGAATTACCAGTCATCCTGTATAGAAAAGAGTTACAAGAAAATCTAATAATAACATGTTATAAAAGGCACACCATGTCTGACCTACTTTCATCCAAAACAGTTCTCAATAGTTACATTACAATAGAACATGAGAAATTTACAAGCTGCACAGGATCTGTTTAAAGTGTTGAAGAATGTACTTAATGCAACTAGCACACTTCCTAAATACCTAACACTCGCGTTTGGGTCAGCAATCTCAAGTAATGATCATTTTTAGGTTCTCTTTGCTGGAAGCGTGTATGACGGAATAAAAGTCTCTAAACTAGATGAATTCGACATGGACATTGTGATCCGTCTTCCTATTAACTACGAGCATGGAGAAAATGGCATCATTCTGGAAAATGATGAGCCTGGATTTGTTAAAATGAAGATAATCAACTCTTTTGATAACTTAGACAAGCAACCGGAATGGGAAGATAGACATAAAGTAACCAGAGACTGGAGAGACAGTGATAAATACTTTCTTCAGAACAAATTCAGGGCTTGGATGCACAGTGTTGTGCAGAAAGCTGTCAATGATATGAAAGGAGAAGTAACCGTGAATGGGGACTTGTATTTACTCAAATATAAAATGTCGGGGCCTGCATTCACTTTGAATGTAAGGAACAGCGAAGGCAGACCTCCGTTCAACTTGGATGTGGACTTGGTACCCGTTATCAGGTTTTCGCACCCACGGTGGCCTCAAGGATATAAGTACGTAGTTTAATTTTATTAATTCTCTTTAAAATTCTTACTAAATCCTCTTGGGTATTCCCAGAAAGAATAAGTATCGCAGATTTCACTGTGTTGTATATAAAAAACACCCGCGCCAAATTTCATGAGTCTAAATCCAACGGTCGAAATTTCGAGAATTTTATCTCGATCCTGTGCTATCTAGCTACCGAGCCGAGCTATCTACATACCAAATTTCATCCAAATCCGTCGAGCCGTTTAAGTGTAAAGAAGTATCATACATTCACACATAAATACCCACAAACTTTCGCATTTAATATAAGTAGGAACAGCTCGTTTTATATCAATTTGGTATTCACAGACAAGTGGACGGCATGCAATCCCGCGACTGGCTGGTGGTACCGAAACCAGCAAAGGGTATGCCAGAAACGCAACAGAACCGATGCTGGCGCCTCTCGTTCCAGGACTTCGAGCGTGACCTGATGAAAGGCTGCCAGCAACTCAAGATCACCATTCGGCTCGTAAGTACTATTTAGATCTATGTAAAACTTTTATGTCCGAGTTTTCGCCGGGCCACTGCCTTAAGATGCACCTAACTACTAAAATTAGTCACCCTATTGACTGACTATAGCTAATTATCGCGTTGGCGGGCAATTTGTAATGCATTGGCGGGCCATTTCGAGGCACGCAGGTCTAGGTTTGACCAGCCATGCTTCAGGTTTTATTTGTCTAGAAGGATGAGGATAATTGGTAGTATAATAAATAACAATACGATAAGTTCACTGACCACGAAACAATAGTAGATTGATAACCAAGGGTGGAAAGTGACCCATTTCACCCGAGATATTTCTGGCGCTCGAACGAAGTGAGAGCGCCAATAGTTCGAGGGGAAATGGGTTATTTCACCCGAGTTAGACACTCTACTTTTCATTTCGACTGTGAGGAAACTGAAAAACTCCAAAAAAACGAGATTAATAATATTAATAATAAATTGAATTTACTTGTACCTATCCAACCTCCATCGGTACCTTTTCGACTGGCCACTTGCCATGCCGAAACGTGAAAAAAAAATGTCGTTGACGTAACTCAATTATCTTCGATGTCATGGCTAGCCGAAAAATTAAAAAAAAAATTACTTTCCACCCTAGAGGAGGAAAAGCAATTTTCCACCCGGCTATCTACCCATGAAAATTAAACTTTCCGAACAGGAGAGGTGAAAATGACTAGCTCGTAATAATCCTACTAATCCTACTAATATTATAAATGTGAAAGTTTGTGAGTGAGTGAGGATGTGAGTGAGTAAGTATGTTTGTTACTTCTTCACGCTAAAACGGCTGGACTGATTTGGATGAAATTTGGCAAAAAGTTAGTTTATAACCTGGATTAAAACATAGAATACTTTTTATCCCGATATTCCCACGGGATAGGGATAAAATTTCGAAATAACAACCGCTGGGCTTAGAGTCATGAAATTTAGTATGTAGGTAGTTGGACGTTTGGAATTACTCATAGGTGACTTTTTGACCCGATATTCCCACGGGATACCTAGGGATGAAATCTCAAAATAACAACCACTGGGACTAGAGCCATGAAATTCGGTATATAGGTAGCTGGACCTCTGAAATACTACATATGCTATTTTTTAACCCGATATTCCCACGGGATAGGGATAAAATCTTGAAATAATGACCGCTGTGCTTAGAGTCATGAAATTTGGTATGAAGGTAGTTAGCTATCTGGAATATCACATAGGCCACTTTTTGACCCAATATTCCCACGGGATACCTAGGGATAAAATCTAGAAATAACAACCGCTGTGCTTAGAGCCATGAAATTTAGTATGTAGATAGCTGGACTTCTGGAATAATAGATAGGCTACTTTTTATCTCGATATTTTTTTTTTTTTTTTTTTATTCGATTGGAAGGCAAACGAGCAATTGGGTCTCCTGATGGTAAGAGATCACCACCGCCCATAAACATCTGCAATACCAGGGGTATTGCAGATACGTTGCCAACCTAGAGGCCTAAGATGGAATACCTCAAGTGCCAGTAATTTCACCGGCTGTCTTACTCTCCACGCCGAAACACAACAGTGCAAGCACTGCTGCTTCACGGCAGGATTAGCGAGCAAGAGGGATATTCCCACGGGATAGGGATAAAATCTTGGAATAATAACCGTTGGGCTTAGAGTCATAAAATTTGGAATGTAGGTAGCCGGAAGTCTGGAATAACACATAGGTGACTTTTTGACCCGATATTCCCACGGGATACCTAGGGATGAAATCTCGAAATAACAACCACTGTGCTTAGAGCCATGAAATTCGGTGTGTAGGTAGCTGGACCTTTGAAATAATACATAGGCTATTTTTTATCCCGATATTCCCACGGAATATGGATAAAATCTCGAAATAACAACTGCTGGGCTTAGAGTCATGAAATTTGGTATGTAGGTAGTTGAACGTCTGAAAGAACATATAGGCTACTTTTTATCCGGATATTCCCACGGGATAGTTTTATAACTAAGGGACCGAATACATCCCCGTTTTATTAGTTTACGCGTGCGAAGCCGCGGGTAAAAGCTAGTACCTAATAGAACCTTTTATCAGTGTCTATTTAGAAACAAATGGAGTGCTCCCATATATCATATATCGCCCCAACGGTGCCTCCCATCGCGTCAAACATAAACTGAAAATATGTAGTCCTTAATTTCGTATTGTCATCGTAGAATAAAGTGAATATAGAGTCGAACTCAATAAAATATTGTTTTTAGCTGCGACAATCGCAGACGATGATTATAGAAGTCTCATTTTAATGTATTATATAATACATAAGATACCAGTTTCTTAAAACACCAAAATCCTAAAAGATCCATTTTTTATAATATTTAAATCCCGGGATATTCGGTTTCTGAGATATCCAAATCTGAGAAGATACGTTTCCTATAGCATCCAAATTCTAGTAGACAGAATTCCGTAATGACCAAAAGGTATAGAAGATCGATCCGTTTCCTAATATGAATATTAGTTATTGTTATTAATTTAAATAAACGGACGTTTTGGGAAGTTTATTTTATATAGTAACTTTACTGGCGTTTTGGGAACAAGCCATTTAGCTAAATTGACGTTTCGGGAAATTTATCTAATAGCGAAATGAATGTGTGTTCTGGGAAACAAAGGTTTTGGGTATATTATTTTTTAGGGATATATTTTATTAGGAGATAGATGTTAATAGAATATGGATGTTTTGGTTTCGGTACATGGGTGTCTTAGGAAAGAGACGTTTTAAACGCAACGGATATTTTATTTAAGAAACGGATCTCTCGTGCCTAAACGATTTTATGGTCCGATTAATTTAGTCACTAAATTGAGATTGTCTTTTCTTTCGAACTCCATACTTTGTACTTTGTGGCGTTGGCAGGCCTCCCACTAGGTGGAATGACATTACGAAAGTTATAAGCCACCGGTGGATGTAATAGCGAGCTTTCTTCATTGCGGTGTTCCAAGGGGGCCTTTGTTAAACAGTTGAAGTCTTCCGGCTGGTGATGATGATATCTTTGTAATTGTATGGTTCTGGCGTTATTTTGCGAAGGTGCTTATCCTTACATTTTAAACGTGTTCCTCCGCTAACACATATGCGTGATAGCCAAGTCCGATTGTATGGATGTGGAGGAGGGCGGGTCCTGCATTGTATCATCCACCGTGTTCTTCTTGTTTTCCGCTAAGACTACGTTTCCACCAGAGATGTGCGAGGAATGTGTTTTCACGAACCAATAGAAACGCTTCACTTACCTACCTATCCTCGCAAAGCACCGCTTTGGTGGAAAGAGCTGAGCGGAA
Source organism: Choristoneura rosaceana (assembly GCA_037349165.1). Lineage (NCBI taxonomy): Eukaryota > Metazoa > Arthropoda > Insecta > Lepidoptera > Tortricidae > Choristoneura > Choristoneura rosaceana. Next base: position 12,939,695 of record JAZBNJ010000019.1, read on the forward strand.
TGAGGCTAGGTAAATGCGTTTCTATTGGTAAACTCACTTTTTTAACCTTCTTTTGAAAATACGTGTGTATGAATCAAAAAAATTTAGTTCCGCAACACTAAAGTTAACGCAACACAACAATAAAGTTAACGGAAATAAAAATAACACGGTGTACTAGCTATATCACGGTCACGGTCATTCAAGTGTATGGACTGGAAAAGATTGTAGTTCAACAATACTTTATAACTGGATACTTTTCCAGTAACGTGGCGCCGTATAACCCGATTCCCACCAGATTACTTATTTTTTTTATATGACACGTCACTGCTACTGTACATACCTATTTAATTTCTACTCTTATTTGTAGATCGCACTCGCAAGGTAACCGTTTTATTTTTTATTTACAGGTGAAGAAGCTACGCGACGCATTAGGACTCAAAGCCATCGCAAGTTACTACATAAAAACTCTATTCCTCTGGAAAATCGAGAAGGAAAACGACCGCAAGTACTGGCAGAATAAGATCAGCTATCTCTTCCAAACCATGGTTGAAGAACTCCATGCCGCCATTGTAAAAAAATATATCCCGTACTACTGGAACCCGAGCAACAACCTCATTGAAACATTGAAGCCGACTCTACAGACGTTGTATGCGGATAAGTTGCTAGAAGTAATCAGTTCACTGAAAGCTGGTGACATCGAGCGCAGTGTCGCGTATCTGCTAAATGCTGAAGAATTGGCACAATATAAGGAATCCGAGTTCTACAAGCATCACTTGAACCTCTTAGCTAATGCTAGTTTGAAGCAACAGGTCTCGGTACAGTCGGTAAGTAGTAATGGTAGCCAAAGTAGCCAAGACAACGATACCACGGAAACCAAAAGTACAAGTGAGGGAAGCCTGCAAAACGACACGTCGCTGAGTATGCTTAAAGTATTAATATCAAAACTTGACAAGTTAACAGACAAGCTTGACAAAATGTCGGTTTCTATGACCGACAAGATTGAGGTATTGACAGACAAAATAGATAGTTTGACTGAAAAAGTTACTCTTCATGAGAACAAGCTGAAGCATCTCGAACGGGATACTGCGGGATCGTTGCTGCTTAGTGATACAGACACTAATTTTAGTCTGCTTGGGGAAAATATTCCAGTAACTGCTTTACTTCACTAAGGCAAGGAAAGTCTTAGGGGCTGTTAAATGGATGCCGTCTCTATTTGTTTTGTTCGAATAGACGGAGACGGCATCACATTTAACCGTCAGTTAACACTAATCAATGGATGGTAAAACAACCCCTTAGTATTGGGGTTTTGACTTTGAAAATATTTTGACTACCTATTCTATTATAGCCTTCAATTCAAATTTAGGAAAAATTGCTCCATACATTTTTTGATGATTCTGCCAGTGTCGAGGTTGACAGAGACACGGTGGGCAGGTGGACGACTTGTTTGATAATCTGCCAGTTTTCGGTGGGATAACTACCAGTTACTATCTGAAATGAATTATTATAGCCTTAGTTTGGCTAGCTGGATTATTTTATGTTTAAAAAAATGTGTATTTTTTTATAATGGCTCTAATGTCCAGTTGACATTATTCCAGTATGATGCCAGTAGCATACCTGACGTCAGTCTGCCAATTGGCGGACTGATGACGCCGCGACGCTCGATCGATCATAGTAATTTTTGTCGGCAATGTATCAATGGCACGATCCTACTGGAATAACATATTATAAACGCATTATAAAAACCAAAGCTGTAAAAGTAAAGGGTGTAAAGAAAAAGGAAAGGTTTTGGTATTGTGGTGGAACTTGGTATTATGACATTTTGTTCTTGCGAACCGGTAACAGAAAAAGTGATACATAACATACGTTAATAGTTTAGATAAAAACTATATAATAGCAGAAAAAAGCGGCCAAGGGCGAGTCAGACTCGCCCATGAAGGGTTCCGTAGCAGCAAGTAACATAATATAAAAGTTCTTGTAGTTCGTTGTAACTTTGATCGCTGTTTATATTTGAGTTGATTGAATGAAAGGTAAATTGCGGTTTACGATTTAGTTATGACGTATTAAAAAAACTACTTACTAGATCTCGATCAAACCAATTTTCGGTAGAAGTTTGCATGGTAAATATGGTAATGTATATCATATATATTTTTTAGTTTATCATTCTCTTATTTTAGAAGTTACAGGAGGGGGGGACACATTTTACCACTTTGGAAGTGTCTTTCGCGCAAACTATTCAGTTTAGAAAAAATATATATTAAAAACCTCAATATCATTTTTGAAGACCTATCCATAGATAACCCACACGTATGGGCTTGACGAAAAAAAAAAATTTTGAGTTTCAGTTTTTAGTATGGGAAACCCCCAAAAATTATAGTTTTTTTTTTATATTTTTGTGTAAAAATCTTAATGCGGTTCATAGAATACATCTTTCCCATGTTACAACAGTATAGTTCTTATAGTTTCGGAAAAAAGTGGCTGTGACATACGGACGGACAGACAGACATGACGAATCCATAAGGTTACGTTTTTTGCCATTTGGCTACGGAACCCTAAAAATGGATGTTAGTAAATATTTTATATGAAACTCACAATTAATGACAGAAATGCATAAAAAAATGTATAAAAAAGCTACCATAGATGATATCAGTGTCCGCGATTCACATTCTAAAACTGCAGTAACGCTTCTTATCAGATCGATCAACTTAACTTCTGATTGGACAGCTATCTTCTCCATACAACTTTTAACCTAAAACCAATAATTTGTATGGAGACACTTTTATAAATTTGAATTGTCAGTAATTTGTATGGGAGCTGCCAACTAATAACGCACAGGTATAATCGACGTCAATGGTCAATTCAAGAGTCATTCATACAAAATATAATAATAATGATAAGATAAGCAAATCTGTATTGGAAACAAGGACATAACGGCTAGTGCTGACAATTAATATGTAGGTAATTATTTTTTTCTCGTCATTTATGTATGTAAACACAATCCGCTAAAAAAGAATAGAAATTAATTCGTTACTGTTGCTGTTTTGAAATTAAACCCTCAAGTGGGCGTTTTCAAAATAAGTTGTCCAAATGACTTTTTTTTTAGATGTGGATGAAATTTGGTATTCCTACTCAGAATCAGGAGCACTTTCGATTATAATAGGAGAAAAAAAGTGTCCCAATATTTTTTATTCCATTACGTTACCGTTTTCATACGCGTGTCTGTGGCGGTAGTGTAATGGATAACACAAAATTATATGAAAAACCTGGGACACTTTTTTTTCCTATTGCAATCGAAAGTGCTCCTGATTCTGAGTAGGAATACCAAATTTCATCCACATCTAATAAAAAAGCCATTTGGACAACTTATTTTGAAAACGTCCACTTACCCTCATTTTATGTAGGTATTTTTTAGTTTCTCCTTTACATTTCTCTATTCAATTTGGGCGGACTTCGATTTATTCCATGTCTCATCAGTCATCACAATAGGCTTTAAAAAAAATAAAAAAATAACGAAAAATGGAACCGACTACAAAACCCTTGAAAATATTTTTCTAGGTACCTACAAGCTCGAAGTCGGTGACTCAGCACGACCCAGCAGGAGTGGAGCAATAGGCGTCTATTTCACCTACACACAATAGGTTTCAATCACTCCTGCTGGGTCGTGCTGAGTCACCGACTTCGAGCTTGTAGGTACCTAGAAAAATATTTTCAAGGGTTTTGTAGTCGGTTCCATTTTTCGTTATTTTTTTATTTTTTTGGAGTCGGTTTTACTTTTTTGTTAAAAAATTTTTATTTCTCACTTTTTAGTTATTCGTTGCCAAAGTACATCTCACAACGATTCCATTAAGCCCAAACACGACTAAGTTACGTTATTTTATAACTGAGTTCCGTTGCCTACCTTCTGGCTTCAGCATCAGATCAGTTCGAAAGAATCATTAACTTAAAGCCTTTTCTTACTCGCTTATCTAGGTATGTTAATCATGATCGTTTATAGACGTGCGAGCATTACTTAGCTTCGATGAGTTCCATTGGTCACCTATGGTCTTCTTCATCAGGTCCAGGTTACCAAATGATACTTTCTGAATGTAAATGCTCATCTTAACACTAAAAATGCCAAAATCGCCATAGGTGTGCCTATAAAATTTGAGGTTTGCCCTCGATTTCCCTAGGATCCCATCATCAGATCTTGACTTGGTGACAATGGGACCATTTCAGAAGAATACCCTATCGAATAAAAAAAGAATTTTGAAAATCGGTCCACAATTGACGGAGTAATCGGTGAACATACATAAAAAAAAAAAAAAAAAAAAAAAAAATACAAACATTGAAACATAGAACCTCCTCTTTTTTTTGAAGTCGGTTAAAAACAATCGAAAAAGACTGAATCTAAGATTGTACCGTACCTACTTTAATTAGGACTTAATAGTTAACTCATTTTAATAAAAAATAGGTCGAAAATATGGCCTTATAACACAAGCTTTACTAAGCTTACTTTGGGACTAGGTCAATTGGTGTGGATTGTCCCGTGATATTTATTTATTTTATTTATTTATTTATAATCAGCAATTTCCTTTCAGGATAAACATCCTTTCGCGTTTGCTTTATCCCGACGTCTCGCTATCAGAAGCAAACTTTAGGTAAGGGCATTATTTTTATTCAACGCTTTTTAGTATAGTAAGTACCTAGGTAACATTAACATTACCTGACTGTATAAGTGTATACTATATGAAGGCAAGGACAAGATAACGTACGAATACCTGAAGTACGGAGGAAAGCCTGTGTTAAAGCAACTCAAATTGCTTTTCAATAAGGTGTTGTTTGGGGGTGTAGTACCAGATACATGGAAGAATGCGGTTGTGATACTTCTACATAAAAAAGGGGATATAACCAAACTTGAAAACTACCGACCAATTTCTTTACTAAGCCATGTGTATAAGCTTTTCACCAAAGTGGTCACCCTCCGCTTGACTAATAGACTAGACTCTGCCCAGCCAGTGGAACAAGCAGGCTTTCGATGTGGCTTTTCGACTATTGATCATATTCACACTGTCAGGCAAGTAGTGGAGAAGTGTACTGAATACAATCGACCTTTAGTAGTAGCCTTTATAGACTACGAAAAGGCTTTTGATACGGTGGAACACTGGGCCGTCATACAATCTCTGCAAAGATGCCAGGTCGACACGAGATATGTGGAAGCGATCAAAGCAGTCTACCAAAGTGCAACGCTTCAAGTGAAACTCCACGAGCTCACTGAGCCGGTTCCGGTCGAGAGAGGAGTTAGGCAAGGGGACACTATTTCGCCAAAACTATTTACCTCATGCTTGGAAGACATCTTTAAACTCCTTGACTGGTCAGACAGAGGTGTTAACATCAATGGTGAGCGCCTTACTCATCTCCGATTTGCGGATGACATAGTCATTTTTGCGGAAAACCTGGAGGACTTGTCAGCCATGATCGGAGAGCTTTATGATGCATCAGTGATGGTTGGGCTAAAGATGAACACATCGAAGACTAAAATAATGTGCAACAACAACTCCAATATAGATCACATTACTGTGCATGGGCATACGATAGAAAGAGTTGAGGAATATGTCTACTTGGGACAAACCTTGAACCTTGCCAAATTCGGACAAAATAGTGAGATTGAGCGCCGCATCCGCCTAGGCTGGGGTGCTTTTGGCAAACTGTCCGAAGTGTTCAAGAGCACAAGTATCCCCATTAACCTCAAGCGTCGGACCTTTGAACAGTGCGTCCTACCAGTCATGGTCTACGGAGCCGAGTCATGGACGCTGACAAAGCAGGTGCTACACAAGCTCCAAGTCACCCAAAGAGCCATGGAACGGGCTATGTTAGGAATCTCTCTACGTGATCGAATCAGGAACACAGAGATCCGGAAGAGAACGAAATTGATCGACATAGCTCATGTGATCGCTAGCAGAAAATGGAAGTGGGCGGGCCATATATGCCGTAGACAGGACAACAGGTGGGGTGGTCGGGTGCTTGAGTGGAGGCCTAGAGTAGGGCATAGAAATGTGGGCAGGCAACCGATGCGTTGGACCGACGATCTTGTTAGAGTGGCCGGAAAGGACTGGATGCGAAAGGCGCAAAACCGGGAAGAATGGCGTGCATTGGAAGAGACCTACACTCAGCATTGGGTGGTGAAAGGTTGAAAAAGAAGAAGAAGAAGAAGGAGATATGAAGGCATTTCTTCTGAGTCGACAATTACCTGTAAAGTACTTTAACCGCACCCCTACTAAAGGTAGGTAAGTACCTTGAAACTATATAACGGTTTGAATTATCAGATGTTTATTGTCCTTAATTTCGGGTCGACAAATACAGACCCTAACGGCATCTTTGAATAGGATTAATATGAATGTAATGTAATCTGGCTCTGGTTTACACAAACAGGTGAAATTGAAATCGAAAATTTAAACTTTAATTTTACTCGATATCTGCGAACCGGTTTAACCCTTTTTCAGGCCCCTTGAATTTAGATACGCCACCACAATATAAATCATAATTTTGTTGCTTACCCATGAGAATAATTTAAAAGCGAATAAATTTCAACGACTTCAATTAATTCCGAATATTTGTGTACATTTATGTGGTCGCTGTGTACTATGCCTGGAAAAGGGTTAGTTATTGTTCCAATTTCCATCCATTATAGAGATATTTATAGATTCCTAGTGTTATAAATATGTGATTAATGTTAAGAAAATTGTTATAATAGGTATTATTGATATTTTGTACGTAAATACATAAATTTATTTTTAACAAAATGTTTTATTGATGAACCCCCTAGGTAGACATGGCGCATGATGAAATGATTTTCCATCGTGTTTTATCGGAAAAGTTGATATATTTATCGTCCTCTCTCAATAAGAATAGGACATGTACTGTGAAGGGGGCGACACTGGCGCAAACCCATAATGTCAGTTCTCTAGGTTTCACGATAGGATAGATAACTCTATCGTTACCTAATATTGAATATCGATGTAAAATATTTCTAATAATTTAATTGAAATAATACGATATTATGGCATTTAAGATAGGTAGTGTTCACGGTTTTGTGCTAGTGCTGCACTGTGACTGGAGAAAATTTCAGTAATATTCCCTAATTAGCTTCAGTAACATCGTACGTAACGTAGGTACACCATTTTGACATTTTGCACACCAAGAAGATCTAAATCGGTATGTGGTATTGACTCAAAATACAATAAATCATTTTAATTTAGACCTAGGTACATCTAATTTCTGAAAGGCACAAGTATTATTTTGAGTTGATGCAAGTTCCGCAGTACCTAATGGTTATCCATTACTGCGAAACTTAATTATTTTGTACTAGCTTATGCCCGCGACTTCGTTTGCGCGGATCTAAGTTATCGCGCGGTGTCGCCCTCTCCCGGAATAAAAGGTATCCTATGTTGATCCTTGGGGTTCAAATTTACCTATATACCAAATTTCATCAAAATCGGTTCAGTGGTTTCGACGGGAAAGCGTAACAGACAGACAGACAGAGTTACTTTCGCATTTATAATATTAGTAGAAAATGTATGTGTGCATATCCATATATGTAGAAAATGTGCGGTCGTCTTCCGATCTGTCTTTTTCTGATGGAAATACATTATGAGCAGAGCAGTACGTATGTGTGAGCCAAAACGGGGAAACTGTTTAACCGAAAAAGGTATGAGTAGGTACCTACCTAGCGGACTGTTGTTGCCGGCCCAGCTCATGAAAGAAGCTTAGAGTTGACGTGACCTATCGAATATCTAGTAGTATCACGATCATCATGATCTTTTTTCCGGCCCATGCGATGTCTCATTTTTTAACCCCCCGACGAAAAAAAGGGGTGTTATAAGTTTGATCGCTATGTGTATTTGAAATCAGATTTTTTCCTTTGAAAGGTTCCACAGTGAGTAACGATTCAATGGTTCCATAATACTCAAGGTTGGTTAAATTAAACAATGCCAACAAAAAAATAGCAATAACAAAACCAATTAGCTCTTATAATATTTATTCCTTTGTTAAAAACAGAGTACAAACTAGTAAGAGAAACTATTTTACAACGCATGGATTACAATGCTCTATTCACTTTACGATACAAGTGACAATCGGTTAACAACCTGGTTACTTAAACAGTCAATTCAAGAGCCTGTTTCAACACTGGTAGAGTAAGTACATAATCTGTTATTTTATATGACAATAATTATCTGTGATGCTATGCTGTAGGTATATGTTTATATCGAAATCAATAAACATAGAGGTATGATAACTTCTATATCTGTCACCTAAGATACAGAAGTGATGGATAAAACAGGGCATTAGTGTTAGCTTCAAATTAAACTAGAAAATATCTCATACTGTAAAATTTAAATTATAGATCCGGTGTTACTTTGCGGAAGAGCACATTAATGAACAGGAAATAAATGTTTCAATTATGTCCAAATCTAGTTTAGCACATGTAGTGTAACAGTGGCGGTGAAGTGTGCACAATATATTGCCTATAGGCATTCCACACCGTACCGCGTGCTAAGCTGAGGCCTTATTGTCTAACACACTTGGAACAACAATCGTTTTCACCACTTCGCTCTGTCACAGGGCATAAGATGAGGATAGAAAGAGATGGTGAATGATAACGCGAGCGACCGTACATTAGACAATACGACATCAGTTAAAATTTCATAATTTACATTCTATTTGCCCCAATATCATATTGATGTCGATTGTATGCAGATGGGTTGATTTGAACTCTAACAGTCGTTAACCGATCATACAGCAGAATCATCAATACCATAACGTCCATAACAAACTGATTCCAATACACCCAACTGTCAAACGAAACGCTTTTTTTACATTCCTATAAGTTCAACGATTCCAGATCAGACAAAGGCCGTAATTATTTTAACTGAACTCAAAACTAGATAGGTAGCGTAGCATTCCATGTTCCGTTCGTAAATAAAACATCAAATACGATTTTCAGTCTTTTGAGTTTAGTTTATTCGATTGATTGATGTTCATGGCGCCCGGAGTTAGGTATTAAGTCTTCAAAAATAACGCAATCGCAAAGCTTTTCGCAGAAAATATTTTTCCATATGATTCATTTCCCAACTGTTTCATATGGACGAACGTATTTTTTCCTGAAACAGTAAACTATTCAGGAAGAAAAACAGCATTTCAGGATTTCAAGACTATCCAGAACCTTTCAGGTTAGGTTCCGTTTGTTTTATAAATATCAATTCTGAAGTAGTTACAGTTTCAAAAAGATAATCGTCAGTCCATACGATACAGTTGAGAAATAAATCATTTGGGAAACATACTTATTTTCGGCGAAAAATTAGAGAAGCCTCGAGTCAACTACCTACATACATGATTTATTGATTCTATAATTAACCTATACTCCATTATTTTAACATTTGAAACTTAACGGTAAAATTTGCACACGTTTTTAAATGAAACAACGAAACTATTTAAAATTGTGTTAACTTCTATAGTAAAAACAATAAATACCGCTAATAAATTATTATTAACAGACTTCATTATTATTATTATTAAATGTACATGAACCTAGGTACTTTTAGTTCATTTGTGTTCGAAATACCGAGAAACGTGTGTTAAGCCGAGTTTAGACTTGCAAAAAAAATCGTGCAGGTTACATTACATTGCGGGGCCGTAAAGTCAGCGAGTTTCTAGTGGTCAATCGAGCGCCGCAATGTAATGCAACTTGCACGTTTTTTCTTGCAAATCTAAACTCGGCTTTACAATTTGACCGGTAATTCAAACCTTAAAATAAACGGAGTATACTTTGTGTAGAACTAACTAAAGAAACTTAACAAGGAAATTTGTCTTGGTACAGGTAGCAATTTAAACAACATATTAATTATACCAGATTTACAGCAATGTAAAAATATCGTTTCGTTTACTTCTCGATCGACAGTCTCATAAAGTACCTACTATTTACATGCAATCACGAATAATGTTTCAAACTCGCAAAATAATATAATTTAGGCTATTTTTTTTATGCTCAAACACGTAAGCCCGAAAGACACATTTGACTATAATACACATTCATATTTCTTTTGGATATCTTTACGTCATAATTTTTATGTAACCACACTTCAAAAATTAATAAGACCAAAGTAAGACTTGAGTTTTGCTTTTTTTATTACATATTTATATTCAAATGTGTGTCTAGGCCCAACGCTATTAACTAACGATTAATCTTGGCCTTCACTCAACATTACTACACTTATTTTATTAGATATCATTTCATCACTACTTTCAAAAATCTCGTATAGATACGAGATTTTTTGAAAGTAGTGATGAAATGATATCTAAAAAAACTCTTACCTCAAAATAAATAATTTTCTGAGTGAACATTATGTTAACATAATGTTAATAATTAAGTAATTTATTTATTAATTTATTGAGGTAAGAGTTTTTTTTAAAGTAGCGACGATTTATACGTTTTTGTATGTTAGGAAAAACAACGAGTGTTTAGTTGAATATAAATAACAACCGTATAAATGAAGATGAGAAAATAGAAAATTTTATACATATAATATATTAGGTACTATCCTATATAACCTTCAGTACTGTAGTCAGTTACTGCATACTTATATCACTATGAATTTATCGGATTTGGAGAGAAGAAGCTAGGACGCTTTTACATAGGTGTATATTTCAATGTTCAGATCAATCGTTAGGTAATAAATAGTATAATTAATATATAAATTATAAAAAGTAAATGTAAAAAAAAAATACAAAAGCTTATTTTTATTGCACATCTTTGTGATACACACATGCGAGTTTATTTATCTAATGTAGTGAATGATTTGCAACATAACATGATCGTTGAATCAAAACTGTAGAAGCGACTTGGAGATAATCTAGAATTCTAGAGTTTTATGGATTTATTCGTGTATAAAAAGTGGCAGCGTATCTTATAGGTGAATGTCAAGAGCGTTTTGATCGTTCCAAGTAAAATATCATTGTTGTAGACAAAATTATTTAAGGAAGATTATTTTGTACGTATTTAACCGGGAGTATCATATTGACTGGTCACTGACTCGTCGACCTCGTATATGAATAATACGTAATTTAATAAAATTCTAATGTCTACTTTAGTACATAGTACCCGGGCTACCGAGCTCCGCTCGAGCTAAAACTCGGTACCAAGCCTTTTCCCAGAGACAAGACCAAGCTAGATCGATTTTTCACAAAGTAAACTCCTACATACCAAATTTCGTCGAAATCGTTGGAGCTGTTTCCGAGATTCTAATTATGTATATACAAGAATTGCTCGTTTAAAGGTATTAGATAGATAGATAAATATCTAAAATTGGTATTATAATTTCATACACGAAGTTAAGTCAGAGACCCGTTGATATGTGTTTGTAGATGACCTTCCTATTTATTTATCTTCTAAACATATAACTGTTGACAGCAACAATATCTGTCAGAAGCGATAAAAGCGCGTAAAATTCACCTTGTAACTAGATTTAAATAACAATAGCTATAGCTAATCTCAACCATTCTATGTTTCATATTTATAGTAAACATGTGCTTGGTTCTTAGAAGAAATATTTATCTGCAATAAGTATATTTAAAATAGACGCTGTTTTGCAATACAATTTCAACTGTTTAAATTATTTTCTAAGGGTTGACATTGTACTGCTGAATTAATCAGGGTTAACACACTATTGCATAACAGCGTCCAAAAATAACCTAAACAAGCATTCATAAATAAAAAACCATGATACCCAACGCATCTGTAAATATTTCTATAAAGGTAATTCGATATTTCGATAGCGCTGCTAGTTAGACGAGGTCAACTTATCTGGCTCTTAATATTATTATATTCTAAGGCTCTATTTCCATCAGAGATGTGCATGGATGTATTGCGAGGAATGTTTTTCAAGAACCAATAGAAACGCTTCATTTACCTCGCCTCGCTATGCTCAGCTGTTTCCACTAGAGATTTGCTGTGCGGGGATAGGTGAATGAAGCGTTCCTATTGGTTCATGAAAACATTCCACGCAGCCAGCACATCCTCATACCTTTGATGGAAACGCAGCCTTAAGCAGCATTCGATTCTCTTTTATATTATGTTTTATTAACAACTGTCATATGCTCCATACATTATTTATTTAAAATTTTAAAGTGATGTAGAATAGAAACCAACAAAAATGTTAACTAATTAAATTTACTTTCAATTCGTCTAACTCGAGCCTTGAATGTGTGAGCATTAGCAATCGATCTAAGCTACATGATAATAAATAACAATTAGACAATATGCTGTAATCTACTTGTGTCATAATTTTTTATAGCCTGTGATTTGATTACCTTTTGCTGCAAAATATTAAACACCCAATTTGAGACCATCTCTTTCTTTGGCGGGGATTTTGTGTTGGTTGTGGTGGCAGTATTGTACGATTTGTACGTACATTGATTTGACATATTATCATGCGTGACATGCCTCTACCTAAATTGTCATTTTTTACGATCAGTTTTTTACTCTTAGTGTAAGTCTTGGGTTACAAAATAAGTCTCGATCGCGTTCGCGTTAAAATCTCAATTTGTATGGAAACACGAACAGCGCCTCTAGCGGAACGTTTGCGATATTCGTGTTTCCATACAAATTGAGATTTTAACGCGAACGCGATAGTGACGTATTTTGTAACCGAAATTTGCACTAACGGTACTGGAAGCGTTGATGCGCAGGGCCGTAGCATTTAGGTACTACTTTTTCTAAGTGGCTAATCCGCCGCTGCATTAATTAACAAACATTTCCTGAAGATAGACATAATTAATATACAGTTTGATGCTGTATAATGAGCATAGACAGCGATCTTCAACACAGCTCGAACTTACAATACTATTGCTATTATGGGTAGGGTACATAATAAAGCTTATCACGTATTGATAAAGCAGGAAAATAAGGGTGTTAGGTACCATCAGCCAAAGATGTGGTCTACCACCTTAAAGTTGATAATCGTTAGCATGTCAAAACAATAATGCCAATAGACTGTCGATCAACTTGAAAGTTCGACTTTAGCGACATATTCATTTGATACTACACTTATTTGGCTGATGGTAGCCTACTTCTTATCTATAGAGTTGCAAATGCATATATATGCATGTAAAATGAGAACGCAACATGCAAGTAGGTAACTGATGTGCTTATGTCATATATCATACAAATATGACAAGACTGGAAGCTAGATGCACAAAATTATACAATCTATATTTCAATATAAAAAAAAAACAGTTAATGTCTTGAAAAAGAAATATTTCAGGCCGCACGGACCTAAAATTATTACACTCTTTATCAAAACAAAGTAATTTATATGTTACATACAAGTATTTACTTAAGCCTGAATTTCAATCAGTTTTCAATTAATTTTAATGTGTTCGAGCTTTGCGTGCTTCTTACAATATAAATTCATCTGCAAGGTCATACTATTTTACATTTCTGAAATATTAGTGAACATTTACATGACTACTCTCATATAATTTTGAGATATACATAGATTTATTTATTTATATAATATATACACCGCCAGTCGTTAAAATAAGTTTGATGCAATGACGGCTTCGTCGACATCTCGTTACCGAATCGACCGAGCCGGTAGGCACTGTAAACGTATCATCTATTAACATATCAAAAATGGTGTTAATTTCACACACACGTTTAGGGAGGAGCATTTCTGCTACTTTCGTTCCTGAATATGAATAATATTACGGTATCCTCGGAGCAATAGAGGATTCCGCGATTAGGTTTTTCTATATTTAAATTTATATCATTGACTAATTGAATTACCGTTTGCTAAATTGCTTAATGTCATCAAAGACAGCTATATCCGTTATTTACCATATAAACATCCCTGCGAGTTTAATTTTGCTTAATAACATAAAACAGAAAATTAGAAAGATATATCAAATTAGATTATATATATATATATTATATATTAGAAAGGTATATCATATAAATAAATACCTAAACTAAGTATGCTATACCCACCAAAAGGTTTCAACATAAAGTACATAAATAACTCAGATTGCATTCCTAGTAACACATTCAAATCAATATTTATTTATCTATTTCGAGTTATTGATTTTTACTGAAGACGTCAAATATTATCAAGCAAAATTAGTCTCTTTTTTACCGTACAACGGCAAAAACTACTAGACACTGGCAAAATTGTCCTCCAATGGACAGAGCCATATATTTTTTTAAAGAAACAACATAGTCTCTTTATTTAAAATGAAAAGTATTAGAAAACGTAGTACAATATTCATATACATACATAATATATAATGCGTAACTCTAGCTAGAAAATCGAAATATTCTGACATAGTACAAACACGCTCACCATATAGTCACTGCTAGACTAGATACTATGTAAAAAAAGCCTGAACCTTGCTGCTGTCGCGTTTTACTTTAGGTCTATACTTCATAGGTTCAGCATCGGTATAGGAAAAGGAAAAATAACTAAACTAACTAATAAAAAAATATTTGAGAATCAAGACCATCATAAACTTTAAACTAAAAAATATTTTCTTACATAAGGTGACCTGGGGCTATTATAGCTGGGGGGGGGGGGGGGCTATTCTATTTGAGCCGTCTGATGGCGTCCTTACGACGCTATTGTTCTTCTCGGCCATTTTAAGTTGTGTTCGCCAGAAGACTCTTCACACAACATACATGAACATGGCGAACATGGCGTCGTAAGAACGCCATCAGACGGCTCAGATACAATATCCCCCCAGCTTACAATAACCCCGAGTCACCTTATATCAAAATATATATATATAGTCAGGTCAAGTAGGTCAGAGAACCAAACCGATGCAAAATCTACGATGTACAAAACTATGCCTACTTAATGATCCAGACAAAGCTAGTGATATGTTGTGCAAGTTTTGAATCCAATAGTAACTATATACTGGCCAAATGCACAATTTTATGTGGCTATATGTTTTTCTTTACAATAAATAATATCTGGAATGAGCGAATTTAGGAAAAATATATTCTAGGGCAGTTTCCTAATCAAACAAGGAGCTTAGAGCATCAGTCTCATTCGCTCTTCAAATGATGTAAAGGGATAATGTTTGCGATGGCGCTATCTGCGTTGCGTGATACACTCATTCAATTCCTTCGACCTGTAGAAGGTATAGGCGACACCAATGTTGCGTAGCGAAGCAGCGTAGATGTATTGATATTAAATACCTTTCCATTCCCCTTAAAAATACTCGCTCGTGCCTCGTACATAGTACAACGTATTACTACAACTATTTGGCGCGTCATAAATTGATTTGCAAATAATGTCTCGGCAATCATGGTCAAGAATAGTGCGAAAACCATGGAAAATTCTAAAAATATTTGAACAGTGTGCCAATTTTTTTATCAGTAACCTATTTTTTCGAATATCTTTTACACGACTACATATATCACTTCGTCGGGAAATAAAAACGTGATATAAGTATATAATTATTTTATTTATTTTTGTGATATTACCTTACAGTTCATATACTATTTCATTACACCTTTGTTATATTTAATTAACTATTATAATTACAATAGGTATAACAGAAAAGTCAATTTGCGGCTGTTTCTAGGTCTCGGTATATTTTATTTATTTAAGTTCGGATCTTTAACTACGGGTGTTTCGAAATCGTGAAATATTTGGGGAGAGTCCGTTAGGAAAGAGCATGTCGTGTCATACTTTAATTTATCATATTTAGCCAGTCAGATGAAACAATCTAATCGTAATTTTAGATATCAAACTGCATAAAGCCAATTCAAACTTAATGAGGCAAAAGTTATTTTTAGACAAGTTGACAGTCACGCAATCCCTCGAACGTAGAAAATAAATTTTCGTTTCGTTATATTGTTAATACATGAACATGAATTTAGGCAATGATCGTTTAAAAATAATAAACTAATGCCAGCTCAACTTGGCACCTTAATGCAAGCTTTAATAATTTAATTTGTTTAAATTGACTATTTTACATGATTTAAACATTTCAACAAACCAAGTCACTTAGGGTGGCTACCACTTGTGCCAGTCCAAAGAATGTCGCTCAATGTGTCTCTTTCTTACACGGTCTGCTAGAAAGGGACACAGTTAGCGACAAAGCCAGTCTCGCAGCCACATGTGCCAACCATTCTGTTAGCTAACAGATAGATTCAACAATTAGTTAGGTACTACGGTCCCTTTTCTAGTCGACAGACCATTTTTCCGAATGTCATTAGATTTGTATACATTTAAGGGAGTTCGCATATAACACTATTAACCGACCGCTCAACAGGCATTGCCTAAGTAAACCGTTTTACAGTCGCCATCATAACATCGGACGCAACACATGCTATAATGCCGATTTCACACGAGGGCAGCACAGTCGGGCAGGACAGTAGGCAGCACAGTACTGCTATAATCTGAACGCACACGCCGAGACAGAACTGTACTGTTCTGTCTCGGCTTGTGCGTTCAAATTGTAGCAGTACTGTGCTGCCTACTGTGCTGCCCCACTATTCTGCCCTCGTGTGAAATCGGCATAAGGGTTTCTGTGACAGGCAAGTTGGCGCTAGTATTCTGAGGTCCGTTTGACTTTTGCGTCTCGTTTATGATTGGTTGAATAAGAGCCAATCGCTAGCAAAACCGTAACGTCAAATGGACCTCACAATACTACCGAACAACGGGTATACTGATAGTGTCTTTTCCAACTTCGACATTGGCAGAATCATCGATAGTATCGATGGAGCTATACTTTCAAGAATTTAATTTAATTCTAGCGCCATCTAATGTTCCACCTGTCAAGGAACCCTCATAAACAACACGGCCGTGTTTATTTTTGAGTACCTAGGCAGCTTCCATGTATATAATGGAGACTGTAAATAAAAACTGTTTAGCACTATTTATTATACGAATGGAGAGCGCGAAAGCACAAACACATACCGTAGCTTGTAGTAAAGCTTGCTACGCACGTTTGGTCCAGTGCATCGGAAATATGTACGATTTAGCATACGTACTCTAGATATATCTAAGCAGTTAAATCGTAACAACTATAAACTGAGTCTTAAAATTATGCCGAAATATTTTAACAGATGGTTGGTTTAGTTTGACTGAACACCGCGTAAATGGTTTCAAAAAGTGTTAAGGATCGACCACACTGGTGCTTGAAATACACTGACGCACCGTGAACGCAGTGTCGTGCCTCGTGCATCTTATTTTTAACGCGTTCCATCTATACCGCTGCTCAAAAAACCCTGACCCGTCATAAATGCACTGACATGACTCGTGCTATGCAACACTTTTGATGCATAACTGCTAAACCAGGGTTTAAAACCCATTTATTTACGATTATTCTGCGTTTTTTAACCAGCTGTATCGAAGGTAGATATAAACGTGACTCACGATTCACATCAGTGCGTTTAAATGGTGCTTGAACGTATTTTCAGGAGCGGTCTGAAAGGTACGCAATAAAAATGTGCCGTTGCCGACGCCGAGCTTGCGTTTACAGTGCGTCATCTTATTCTAGGCACCAGTAAGGACGATCGTTTAACTGTGGTTGACAAATGTTTCAACACATTGGTCGATTTAAGTGTACAGCAACAACGTGACTAGGTATATCTTGAACCAAAGATTCTGACAAACCTTACGTGAAGGAGTATTCAGTAAAATTTACTCATACATCTGCTGAAATGTTCCGAATTAGCCTACGTACGCACTATGCGGCTAACCGCGCAGTTTAAGCGCGCAGTCTCTTTCTCAAGGGATACTTTGAAGAGGGATGGAGAGCTAAAACCGCGCGGCTAACCGCATAGTGCGTACGTAACCTTAATCTTAGGACACGGTGTATATTTACGTGTGTAGCAAGCCGTAAGGTGCAGGAGGTAGGCTCAGGGTTGACTATAGGGTCTAGCGCGTGGCACCCGACTTGCTGTGTTGGATGAGCCATTGCAGAGTTATGTCGATATTGTCCTTCTCTTTGCACGAGATCGAGTAGCAACAGATCTCGCGGTCCTGGATCGCTGACAAGTTCCTGTAACATACAAACAAATGTAGTTATAGAAAGGGTCAAGTTTATAGTTAGTTTGATCTATGCACGTGTCGCAGTAGTAAAAAGGTGTCAGCGGGATAGACTTAGCACAGATTAAAAAACAAAACAAAAACAAAATTTACATTTAAATCATATTAAAGACCTTCAAACTGTACCATAAAAATATCGAGCATTTCACAGTATTGCGTAGTCCCGTTTTGTTCGGAAAAAAGGGAGGACAAAGTTTTCCGAAAGACATTTGTCTCAAAACAGAGACATTCATTGCCCCTTAACGCATATTTGTTATAATCAAGGGTCGGAAAAACGCCAGTCATTTTGAAAACATAACCCTGTTCCGTACAGTAGAGACTTCCTTATATTAATAAAAAATATTAGGTATTTAATTTTTATAAATTTATTATACCTACCAAAATTTATATAAATTTAGCGACGGAACAGGGTTATGTTTTCAAAAAGACGGACATTTTTCCGACCCTTGGTCATAATTAATTTCAGGTATTGCGAATTATTCTTTATTATTATTAAAGGACCTCACGAGACAGGCTCTGCCTAGTGTGGTGGTCATTGGCAAACTAAAATATATAATGTAAAACTTTGTGGTAAATAAATGCTATTATTATTTATTTATTATTTTAATTTTAATTATTTAGACGACCAGATGGCCTAGTGGTTAGAGACCCTGACTACGAAGCTTGAGGTCCCGGGTTCGATTCCCGTGTCGGGGCAGATATTTGTATGAAAAATACGAATGTTTGTTCTCGGGTCTTGGGTGTTTAATATGTATTTAAGTATTTATCTATCTATATAATTATGTTTATCCGTTGCTTAGTACCCATAACACAAGCTTTGCTAAGCTTACTTTGGGACTAGGTCAATTGGTGTGAATTGTCCCGTGATATTTATTATTATTTATTATTAATTATAAATAAACCCGCGTAGCTCACCCAAGAACAGTGACGTTTGACATTTCGAAAACCTCTCGCTACACTAGCGACTCTAGCGGCGAATTCATACGCGATAGCCCTGATTGACCCAACGCACGCCTATAGTGGGGGGGTGGAGGGTACTCAGTACTCACATGCGCTCGATGAGGCCGTGCTCGTCCAGCGCGTGCGGCAGGTCGCGCTTGTTGCCGAGCACCAGCACGGGGATGCCGGTCAGCTGCTGCTTCTCCAACAGGCTGTGCAACTCGTTGCGGGAAGCTTCTATCTTCTCGCTGTCCGCCGCGTCAACCATGTATCTGGACGACACAATCGAAGATTAAGAGGCTGTTTCACCATCCACTGATGAGTGTTAACTGACAGTTAAATGTAATGCCGTCTCTATTTGTTTTGTTCAAATAGACATCACATTAAACCGTCAGTTAACACTAATCAATGGATGGTGAAACAGCCCCTTACTGACAGTCGTTGCCCTAACATAAAGCTATGCAACAGCTGGGCGCAGCGAGGATAGGTATTATTAAAATCAAATCGAGATTAGAATACGATTGAGCAAATATTTGCTCAAGGACATGTAATTTTTGAATTATATACCATCAGCCAAAATTCAAAAAATTCATATTCAAAATTCAAATCATTTATTCAGTAAATAAGCCGCAATGGGCACTTTTACACGTCATTTTTTTTTTACTACCAGCGCTTTCCGAAAGACCATCATTGCCAAGAAGAATGCGCCGCAAGAAACTTGGCAGAAAGTCATTTTTTTTCAAAATAAAATAATTACAAATAAAATACTTAAAAACTACAGTAAACAATTAAACAAAAAATCACAAAAAAAAATTATTAAAACAATTGGTCTTTAAATTTTTAAACAAGTTCCTATCAAATAATTAGGCGGCCTTATGGCTTGGGCCAATGTCAGTTACGATGACAGGGTTGACGTTGATTCTGCAGAACGCCAACAGTTTGAAAGAAGCAAGAAAATAATTTTGAAAATATAAATAAAGATAAATCCTTTTCTGCCGAACGCAAATGATTATGACGCTAAAGTCGAACTTTCAAGTTGACAGACACGTGTATTGGCATTATTGTTTTATGACATGCAAACGATTATCAACTTTAGGATGGTAGACCACGATGGTACACGAAATCACATTGTCGATGGTAGAGTGTGCAGTTAAATCAATAGCACAGTGCAACAAGGATCAAAATGCATGTAAAAAGGTTTTATTTAAACCTTTCATACAGAGCGTTTGACCACAATGACGCCTGATGGTAAGCGAAGATGTGAACTAAGATGTAGCCACGCTTGCTTAATAAATACCCATTCGCCATACATTTGAATACAGCCAGATTGTAGTGATCAGGGTACACAAACGCAGGCAGGGCATTACACTCCTTAGCTGCTCAACTGCTTAGGGGTAGGTAAATAGGTATTAATTACAGACCGCAGATCTACCCCCTCATTCATAAAACTTAACAAGCCTATGTTAACTAACAAATGCTTTTTCCTTTTCTAACAAATACAAATGTCGAAGTGACAGATAAGGACAAACGAATTTTAGCGGCATTTTAACTAAAATAGGTTTGATTGTCGTTTATGAATAAGGGGGCTAGTCTGTAGTAAGTAGGTGTTTGTGACAAAAAATTAGGGTTTTCATATTACTCACACGATCGCGTTGACTCCACGACAGTACCTCTCCCACATAGAACGGAACCGGGGCTGGCCGCCGATGTCCCACACCTGCGTAAAAATTAAAATTCACAATTTCACATACATTTGTATACTGGATCAGTTAACACGTTCGGCCCCGGCAACGATCCACTAAGCTCTTACGAAATGCCTACGCATATCCCACAGCAGTCACAAATAAGTGTCACTGGCATAGGAGTAAGAACTAAAGTCACAGACATTTTCTCTACTTACATTTCTTCTACTCATTCCTACGAGATAAGTCTATTTTATAGAGTGGGGTGGCAAAGAATGGAGTTTAACAAAAATAAGCACTTCAAAGCTTATCTGATAATACTGCTAAAATTGAAGTCATCATATAATATTGAAAAAAAAAAACTTTTTTTTTCAATTCTTGAGGTTCTAGAAACTCAATATATTTTATAGAAGCATACAGTAATAGACGTACTGGTACAGAACACTCAGTACCGCCTAGGGAGCCAGGTGCTACAGTACAGGGCGCCACACACGCCAGATTAACTTTTAACTATAAGTACTGCCCTACCCTGCCTGTACCCTGCCTGTACTGTACTGTGCCCTTTACTGTAGCACCTGGCTCCCCAGGCGGCACTGAGTGTTTTGTACCAGTATGTCTATTATTGTATGCTTCTAACATTTAAACACCTATTTTTATCGATCGAAAGGAAAGCTAGACTCAGCGTATTAACTTTTACGTTCCAGTCAGTGGTGCATGTAAGTTTTCAGAACGCCGCCTATCAAAGGGTATTACTACAGTATTTTTGCAGGTTCTGTGTATTATCGTTTTTCTACCACTATCTCTGAATTTTAACAGTCTAACATATCAACATATATTTTGGGAACTGCAATCTGTTCTTATCATAAATTGTGGGAGTTATGATTATGTTATGAACACGTTTTTTAAATCTGCAACAAAATAAATAAATAATAATAAGTTAATTATTTATCAACTCAGTATTGTCTTATTAGTTGTTTAGCTATCAGAAGTATTGTGTTTGTTGTACCTACTGTCAACTTATAAAAACTTACCTTATGTGACAAATGTAAGTAGTATCTGTTTCCGATCAATCGATTAAACAAAGAGAGTATTACAGTCAAACAAATCAAAAATAACTTAATAGGGAATGGTCAAATTGAACCTTAGTCATTTAATTAATCACTTCCTGATAACCACTTATAAACTAACTAAACAAGACTTAAATTACATTAACTTGGAATGTAACTGATTAATGTATGAATAGAACAAATATTATCAATTAAATCTGTGACATAACAACTGGTGAAGCAGTATTGATTACCTTGATAGTAACATTGCCTTTGGTAATTTTGCGCATGTTGAATCCAACTGTCGGTATCATGTCTTCACTGAACTGGCCAGACTGGAAAAAAAAGGAAATGAAGTTGTTTAAATTAAATTCATAATTTTATATAGTCATTATTCTTTAGTTAGGTAGGATTATTTGCAAAAACACAATCTCGTCTTACATAATATGACAGTTTAATACATTTTAACATTACTAGACCATTCATCATCATCATCATCATCATCATGTCAGCCGAAAGACGTCCACTGCTGGACATAGGCCTCCCCCAAGGCTCTCCACTCAGACCGGTCTTGTGCTTTTCGCATCTACCGCGATCCCGCGATCTTAGCCAGGTCGTCGCTCCATCTTGTTAGAGGCCTACCGACAGCTCGTCTCCCGGTCCGCGGACGCCATTCGAGAACCTTTTGACCCCATCGGCCATCAGTCCTGCGTGCAAAGTGCCCCTTATATCATAGCAATTTTTTTGTTTTTTTCCATGTTTTATTATTTTCCAATTCTAAAGGGACAAAAATTTAGATACATTTTTGCAGACAAATATAACATTCAGATGTGTGAAATATTTTGCCAATTTTTTTTAATAGACAGGCTTAGATTATGTTGATATGCACACTTTTGCTTCAGTACTGTACCAAACATTACGAAACTTAGTCTGTGGTTAAGCCCTGTGGCAATAAAATTCTCTAATCACCAAACAGTCATATTGTTTTACACCTACACTCAATTTCATAACATGCTCTAAGTAATTATGTAGCCAAACTCCTTAGCACTCCATTAAGTTGTAGCTTTTGTGATTGATTTTAGATGAATAATTATTAATTTATAAGTTACTAGCTTTTGCCTGCGGCTTCGCCCGCGTGGAATTCGGTTATCGCGCGCTATTTTACCCCTTTAGGGGAAAATTTTATCCATTTCACCCACACAGATAATTTTTAATGGTAATCGAAAACTTATACACCTATTTTCATACTTCTAAGTCCAGAAATGAGAAATTTCCATATAAGCTTCACCCCCCATTTCACCCCCTTAGGGGATGAATTTCTAAAAATCCTTTCTCAGTGCTCACTTACATCATAAAAAAAACCACTGTACCAAATTTCAAGTTTCTAGGCCCAGCGGTTTGGGCTGTGCGTTGATATATAACCCAGTCAGGTTTGCCTTTTATATATATAAATATATATAGATTTATTATCCATTCATTATTCATTATTCCTTTATGTTTTGTTTGTGTTTGCTGTCTATTGTTTTTTTTTGTTGTTGTTGTATTTGTGTCTCTTTGTGAATGTGAATAAATGTCTTTCTTTCTTTCTTTCTTTCATTGCATATGTCTATTTCACATTTTCAACAGCTTGAAAGTTAATTTGAAGAGATTGCTCTTTAACTTAAGGCCGCCTAGTTTTTTATTACTTCTACTTTTAATCTTCTTTAGTACTTATATTGTATATCAATATGATGAATGACAGGTCAAAAGTGCCATGACAATTCCGCTCTCTGCTTATTAGCCATCTTAATTAGGGATGGGCCGAATATTCGTTTTATATTAGTATTCAGTAATAGGCAGATTTACCAAATATTCATATTTGGCCAGGCAAAGTGGCACTCAAAATTTTTACTGTATTGAGTCACGTATGAGTTGAGTGTTAAATGTTTTATTTTTGTGAGGCACAGTGAGGCTTCATATATTTGTTGACACTGTAGCTTTATTTCCAATAACAGCAGATAAAAAAGATGATTATTATTTAAAATCAAAATATAAGTATGATCTTTATAATAAAATAATATGTTAATATAATAGATCAGGTCTTTATCATGAGAAATAAGTTTTTTGTTCTACTCAAGAGTTAAATTAAAATACATTTCAAAAATTAAAAATTATTCAAATTTCTAGTTTCTACTTAGGAATCAATTATGCCGAATATTCTTAATTGACTGACTTTATGTCATAGTTAGTTACTTAAAGGTACTAAAAATCTAGTTTTACAGCTAATTAATATTAATTGGCTTTTCTAGGAAAAACTAAAATGGTTTTACTAGAGCTATGTCTTGAAATTACTGGTTAATGGTACTAACTAAATACACTACTTCCTGAAGATGTCTTATCCTAAGCATAAAACATAATAAATAGAATAATTAACAAAAAAAAAGATTTACTGGGTGTAGGTTTACAGGTGATGTAACCTGTAGTGTAGGCTGTATAATAAAGTGATTGTGATGTTAAACAAGACCAAATTTAACACTTTCAGTGCCAAGAACACGCTAGCCGCGTTCTCTGTTCATAGGCAGTCTTCGCTGCAAAGCGGAAAAATGCTGCTACTGTCTACAAGCATAGCCGCATAGCAATTGTGGCAGCGAATGTATAAAAAAATTATTTGAAGGTGTCATACGGAAGTGGAGGGTGTATTATTACCAAGAAAATAGATGTATATATGTACTTATGTCAGCCAAAGACAGCTTTTTTACATGATGATATGACATTGGTTATTGGTTAAATATTGTTACTGATATCTACATAATAAAATTTTAAACAAGATCTGGACATGAATTCGAGATCCCAATGAAAAAAATTTGAATGATTAATTGAATGATTGATTTTTTTTGAATGATTTGATTAATTTACTAATGTAGGCAAACAAATGTGGAATAATATATATATCTGTATGGAAGAACTAATATACTGTTCTCGCAGACCATTTACTTGCTATGGTTATAATGTTAAATAATAACTACATTATGTATCACTAGAAACAGATACATAGCTTGAGTATTAATTTTAAGTTACTTGCTTAGTTATTAAGTTTTTGCTGCAAGTTGATGTGTATAGAATTTAATTATGCTTACAAATGTGGATTTTTCAAAGACCATGAAAAAAATTATGAATGGGTATATTAATGCTAGTATGAATAATTAAAGTCCAGAGCAACATAAAAACAATGAATTTAGACTTTCACCCGTACCTCCAAAATCGTGTAGGTTTTGCTAATTATGCTAATTAGTCAGAAATAACCAAAGCATGATTGTGGCAATGGTAACCAAATAATTATCTGACAAGTGATTATCAACAAATACTACAATGAGGGTAATGGTAGGTACCAAATATTGAAGTTACTGCGAACAAAGCACATTATATAAATGCAATACGCAAACCGAAACATCTCCATCATTACTCATAATTTAAACACACATGAAAGCGACAGACTAGCCATAGCCTTATGATATTTGATCCCAACCAATTTCATAGTATCGATATACACATTGTTTATCGCGAAAACGCAAACATTGACTTTGTTTAACACTTATTTATTGTTTTCCGATGATACTAACTGCTATGACGTTCACAAAAGTTGTTTTCCCGGAGTACTGCAAGCCGACCAGCGTGAGCTCCATCTCCTCTTTCCAAAAGAGACTCTTGAACCAATCGAGAATACGATTAATCAAAGCTAACATTTTGTATTTAATCACAATTATTTAGCCCTAACAACGTAAAATTATAACGCCTCTCGCGAAAAACTGCTGTCGACATCGACTGTCACCAGTGGCGTTTAGTTAGTTAGTTGGTGAAATTGTAATTAACGATGACTCAGTCAGACAGACTACTCAGATAAATGTTTGAAATGAAAAAGTAATAAAAAAAATTTTAGCCAAAACCAAGTTGTTGAATTTAATGTGTATTCAAAATTACCAGTTTTTAACATTTATACACTTCCCAAAAAAATAAAAGTATGATACATCTGACAGCAGTAGCTAAGGAACAAAACGCAAAGAACCACCAAAGTTGCCAGGTTATTATTTTTAATCTCCCATATTGGGGGTGGGAGGCCTATTAAGTCCGTCCAGTCCAACCACACCACAGAGTATTATACTTTTCAGTGTTGCCACTTTAGCCATTTTTTAGCTAGATCCAGCCACATTTACGAAATAGTTAGCTACCAAAAAAAAATTTTAGTGGCCAACTTTTTTAGCCACACTTTCTAGCTACTTTCAGCAACTAAGTAACCACTGTTTCAATCAATTTAATTTGTAATGTAAAACGTACTTCCGTGCGCTACCTACGTAATTCCTGAGAATATCCTTCAAGAAACAAGTAGGAAAACTAAGAAACCCGAAAAAAATGAAGAAGCCGGACGTTCAACATCACAAGATGACAAATTTTGAATAATTTTTTCCGTAAATAGTAATGTAAGAGAAAGAAATATAATTTATCTGACCTATAAGTTATCTGTTGCCTTTTTTTTTGTTTAGCCACTTTTGGCTACTTCTAACAGAGTATTTTTTTTTTTCAAAACGCCACTTTTTACCATACGTCTAGCTACTTTTTCTTTGGGCAAGGTGGCAACACTGATACTTTTTATAAAGTCCAATAGTGGACGTCAAGTGGACGTCTTACCGGCTGATTATGACGATGATGATATTGGGAGCGAATGTATACTCTCTGTTTTATCTAAAGGTGGGTACTGACCTACTTTACGAAATGTAATGTAACATGTTACACAGCGAGCATTCATGCAGTCAGTACTTACGTAGTGTTACGGGGAAACCAGCGAGCAACGAGCGGCTCGTTGCTCGCTTCGAGTGCTCCACCCGGCTGTCGGTTTTTTGACGAATCGTTTGACTGTTACGCGGTTCAGTCAGTACGCTATTGAGTGAACTGGCGGCTGGCGGCGAATGCGGAGCACAGAGTTTTGACGAGCATGTTACGCCGATTTTTAGAACACAGCGAACATACTCAATGCGTAACATGCTCGATACGAATGCCTCGTAATCGTAACGTTGGTCAGTACCCACCTTAATACATACATTGTGAGAGAAATGGAGATAATATTTGATAGCTTCCCATCGCCATCCTTGTCTATTTATGAACGCATTTTGCGTGAATGAGCAAGCCAGATATAGGTCTAACAGTTTATATTTATTAGTGAAATACGACACCCGCCAACGTCCGGGAGCCGGTCGCTTGCCACTCGGGGGTATTTGACAGGCTGCCGGGAGCAGTGCTGCCACCTTAGCGCTTTCGGAGTCAGATCTAGCGCTTTTTTGGGTCACTTAGCGCTGAAATTTGATAATTAACTCCTAGCGGAAAAAATAGCGCGTTTTGGCAAAAAGTAGAAAATAAGCAAATGAAACCAAAAATATAAGTGGAAATTTCAAAATCCTCAAGCACCGCAACCTGGACCTTCAGGAATTCAGATTACTCGACGTTTTGACATCGAAATCGATTAACAATTATTATTTTAGATTTATGATTAGTATATAGTTTATAATACAATTTGTCACATACATCTAATAAGAGATTAGTAGTAAAATAAATAAAACTTCTTATGCCTTTTTTCTTTTTTTTTAATCATGCTAGCTAGCGAATTCTAGCGCTATTTTTTGATTATGCAGTCTAGCGGAATCTAGCGCTATTTTCATGCGCTTTTAGCGCTTATTGGCCTCAGAGAGGTGGCAGCACTGGCCGGGAGCCGGTCGCTTGCGTCCGAGGTCGGCTCAATAGGAGCACCCTTTGGCATGCTAAGTGTCCGAGGTCGGCTCAATAGGAGCACCCTTTGGCATGCTAAGTAAATATACCCACTTGCTGAGCAGCCCATCTGGCAGCTCGCCCTCTCTCCGGTAAGCTGTAAAGGCCGTCCGAGGCCAACAGCAACAGTCCGTCCGAAAAAAAAAAAAAAAAAAAAAAAAAACCGGTCGCTTGCAACCTTAGAGGAAGTAAATACTTGCCACTCAAAGGGCTACGGGTTGCCTACATTTTCTTGCATAAATCACCCTTGTTATTGAAATCAATCAAACTTTTTTTTCACTTTTCATGCTCATAAAGTTCATGTTTATGCTGGATCAAATGCTGACATTATGTCGGCGACATAAAACGATTTTTTATGTTCTAGTGACCAAGACCAAGGCAATCAGCAGGGCTACTACGAAACTCGAAATTCATATCGTGCAGCCCCTCTGACACTTAAAAATACTATTTAATACGAGAGTGAGTTACTATTTATTACGAGTTTCGAGTTTCGTAGTAGCCCTGCAGGTGTAAACAGCCACCATCAGCCACAAACAAAGAAGTTTCTACATATTTATTTTTAAATAATTTTTAATTTATGCGAAACTAAAAATCAAAATCAAGTCAATCAAAATAGATCAATAAAACTAAACATTTATAATTAAGTAAGTATAATAGTAATGCGTAAACAATAAAAGTTACGTAGTAGGCAAGGATATAATATGGTCCTTGGTGGTAAGTGAACAATTGTTTCCACTGTTGCCATCTCATTTCCTCGCCATCGAAGTGAAAGCAGAGTGTAAAACTCGAGCATTCAACCCATTTTCCCCTCGACATGTCTATCCACCCTCGCCGTACCGGCTCGGGTGGCTAGTCTTGGGTTTGGGTAAAATGACTCGTTTTAAGCTCTTGTTGTACAATCTACTATTTCCGTACCTAATACCACGCCACTAATTTCGCGCCAAGCTTTTCTAAACGCAGGTTTAAATAATTACTAGCTTTTGCCCGCGGCTCCGCCCGCGTGATTTTCGGTTATCACGCGCTGTTCCCTCGGGAACTATGTATTTTTGCGGGATAAAATGTAGGCTATGTCACTCTCGGGCCCAACTATCTTTATGCCAAAAACCACGACGATCCGTCGCTCCGTTACGGCGTGAAAGACGGACAAACATACAAACACATTCGCATTTATTGTATTGTAAAACTCTTTATTGTACATAAAAACATAGGAAAATAACAGAACATAGGATAATAAGATGTACAAAAGCGAACTTATCCCTTAAAGGGGTCTCTTCCAGTTAACCCTTATAATAATACTAGCTTTTACCCGCGGCTTCGCACGCGTAAACTAATAAAACGGGGATGTATTCGGTCCCTTAGTTATAAAACTATCCCGTGGGAATATCCGGATAAAAAGTAGCCTATGTGTTCTTTCAGACGTTCAACTACCTACATACCAAATTTCATGACTCTAAGCCCAGCAGTTGTTATTTCGAGATTTTATCCATATCCCGTGGGAATATCGGGATAAAAAATAGCCTATGTATTATTTCAAAGGTCCAGCTACCTACACACCGAATTTCATGGCTCTAAGCACAGTGGTTGTTATTTCGAGATTTCATCCCTAGGTATCCCGTGGGAATATTGGATCAAAAAGTCGCTTATGTGTTATTCCAGACTTCCGGCTACCTACATTTCAAATTTTATGACTCTAAGCCCAACGGTTATTATTCCAAGATTTTATCCCTATCCCGTGGGAATATCGAGATAAAAAGTAGCCTATCTATTATTCCAGAGGTCCAGCTATCTAGGTACATACTAAATTTCATGGCTCTAAGCACAGCGGTTGTTTTTTCTAGATTTTATCCCTAGGTATCCCGTGGGAATATTGGGTCAAAAAGTGGCCTATGTGTTATTCCAGACGGCTAACTACCTACATACCAAATTTCATGACTCTAAGCCCAGCGGTCATTATTTCAAGATTTTATCCCTATCCCGTGGGAATATCGGGTTAAAAAATAGCATATGTAGTATTTCAGAGGTCCAGCTACCTATATACCGAATTTCATGGCTCTAGTCCCAGTGGTTGTTATTTTGAGATTTCATCCCTAGGTATCCCGTGGGAATATCGGGTCAAAAAGTCACCTATGAGTAATTCCAAACGTCCAACTACCTACATACTAAATTTCATGACTCCAAGCCCAGCGGTTGTTATTTCAAGATTTTATCCCTATCCCGTGGGAATATCGGGATAAAAAGTATTCTATGTTTTAATCCAGGTTATAAACTAACTTTTTGCCAAATTTCATCCAAATCAGTCCAGCCGTTTTAGCGTGAAGAAGTAACAAACATACTTACTCACATCCTCACTCACTCACATCCTCACTCACTCACTCACAAACTTTCACATTTATAATATTAGTAGGATTAGTAGGATTACAATGATAGGTAGGTAAGTAAAATGATTAAAATCCTTGAATGTACCAAATCTGGCAGATGAATTCTGTTTACTTAATTTAGTCACAGTATATAAATTGTATTTATATTCTGTGATTTAGTTATGTAAATCAGTTCAGTTTCAGTTATAATAATGTGCTCTTTGAGTTAAATACCTATCCAAACCAAGTAGGTTTAAGCATTGAAAATTCGGTAACTTTTGCCGTCTAATTAATTATTAGTAACTATTCGAAGACTGTAAATTTTAATGCACACGGATAATCATGGCTTTCGTCACTAATCGGTACAACCCAACAGGAACAAAAGCTTTTTAATATCTTGTACTTACCTACAGTCAAGTGCAAAAATATGTATCATAAATTTACCATGAGCTTTGCGGTGAAGGAAAACATCGCGAGGAAACCAAATGTGCACAAACCTGCGTAGCAATTCAATTATGCGTGTGAAGTTCCCAATCCGCACTGGGCCCGCGTGGGAACTATGGCCCAAGCCCTCTTGTTCTGAGAGGAGGCCTGTGCCCAGGAGTAGGACGTATATACTTAGGCTGGGATGGATGGATGGACGGCCTTATAACGTCGAAATAAGAGTCAGTGGTACATATTTTTGAAACGTTGAATAAGTTCATATTTTTACACTTGACTGCACCTATGTAACTAACAGTAACGGAGTTGTGAAAATACTAATTGGAGTCCAGTAAGAAATTTGGTCAACTCCACAAAAACATCAAAATTTCGTAGCTGATCGTCATCGCTGTCAATGACGTCCAACCGCTCAGTTTGAACTTAGCTAATGGCATGGCAGGCCACGTATTCTGAGTGACAATACGTCAACTCCGACTCGCGTATAAACGGAACACGAAACGTGAATTGAATTTATAACAATGCAGTATACGAGTCAGGGGTGCGGCGCGCGCAGGGCGGGGCTGGAGTCACGTGCAGACGAGCGTGGCCGGCCGCGGGCGCCGCACATTCCGCCACCCGTGCTCGAGCGCGCCATATTTTGACGCCGCTCGTCGTCACATGACCTGGGTTGCCAGATGCACGTATGTAAAAGAATTCCCGTATATCATCAAATATCTGGGGCAAAATATCGATTTTACCTACACTGTAAGTACTAAGAAATCAGCGCTGCCGAATTTTGTTTTGTACTTAATCGGGAATTCGATGTCAATTCGAAAGCAATGGCATAGGTATCCCAATTCTAATGCAGCTCTTAACTTTAGAAAAGATAAAAGTTGATAAAATACATGTCAGGTTTATCTGTAGGAAATTAAATAAATTATTTGTCTCTTTTTATTACGGTAATTAATAGTTTTTCTCCTTACGTAAATGAACGATCTATCCCCCGCTTCCGTCTACAAAGTTTTACAAAATGTGATATTAATAATAATATTAATAATAATTTATTTGTCAGATAAATAAATAGATCTAATGGTTAGTGGTCAAATAGGTTAAAGATGCCGCTGGTTATGCTATGCCGATAACTCAATGTCTTTTTTATAATGATGATGTTGAGAGATGTTGTTTTTAAAATATTTTTAGTAAATTGGATAAACGACAATTATACAAAGTCGATTTTATTCGAGAATTCGTGCATATTAGTCTGGCAATCTTGTATAATTATGCCTAAACCAAACCCGGCCGGCAATGCCGGCATTCAGTTTAGTACGACTGCTCACTTGATACAGCCGTGTGTGACCGCGATTTTAAAACGACTCACCGCACGTTTTGTGTATACAGGTCAACGGAAAAACAACAACCAAATACAGTGTGCTTTATACAAAAATGGATTGCGAGGACCTCACTTAGACTATTTTGTGTATAGTGTGTGAAAAGTATTTACAATCGCTAATTTCCGCGATTGTGCATGTGTTGACATAGTGATCCCAGTTTGACGTAAATAATGGAAACTAGGCATTACTGGCCAGAGAACGGACATGCTGTCAAATATGAAAAGTGAGTAAAAATTTGGCTTCGGGCTGATACTTTTGATTGTGAAAAACCACCTGCAAGATTTCAAGACGTTGAACATCTGAACTATATTTTTTTGGATTTCACTTGTTTTGAAGCTAAGGTTTTGCTGTGAAAGCAGGTAGGTAGGTATGTGTATGGTATTGAAGTCTGCAGGTTATTGTTATCAAAGAATCTTTTACGCACGTTTATTCTACTTCTTGCTTGAAAAGAAGAAGGGGAAAGCAAAGCACCAATTTATAAACTTAATAGGTAAGTACCTACTCGTTGATAATTCTTCGGTAAAAAACACCTAATAAATGTTATGTTATGAATTATGTATAAGTTATTTTATTTCTGATCTGACACAAGCATAATTTAACCTACAAAAAGTTCGAAAATCCCCGACTTTGTCACTTCAAAGTTCAATATCACAAAAACGCCTCAACAGATTTTGATGAAAAATATCTAAGAATCATCGCTAGAAAATTTGATTTCAAATAAAAAAACCGCATTCAAATCGGTCCAAGCGTTTAAGATATACGGTGCCACAGACAGACACACAGGAAGCCACACCTCTCTTTTTGCGTCGGGGGTTAAAAACAAAATTTGTTAATGTATTTTCAAGGAGATGCCTTCTTAGGTGGAGGAACAGTTGAAAAGTAAATACCTAATAAGTAAGCTAAGTTAGTAAGCTGTAGCATGCACCGCTCTGATCCTGCAAGATATTTGTAACTTACACCATTGGTACTAGTACTAGTTTTTCGATAGATTTGTCATTATTCTCTCTCTACAAGAAATCAAGCCATTTTAGTTAGTAAAATTATGACCACAATAGGTAGGTATAATACTCTCAAGGTCGGGGGACATTGACCCAATGATGGGTAACTTTAGCCCTTATGAAATCTAACAAAAAAAATCAAAACGTTTTATCTAAAACCAACCATATGGCAACGTTTTAAGGCAATTATAAAACCTGAACTGTTAATCCCAATGGCGAAAATTACCCTTCAGGGCTAAAGTAACCCGACAATATGGCACTATTTATTTAGTTTCTTAAACTGCTCGCCAGACTTAAGTATCCTCCTTGACCTCTGAGCTGGACAATTTAGAGTGCAGCCATTGCCAAAGACCAAGAAATTGTATGAAAATTTTCAATAAGTACATTAGTTACCTAACGTCTGTGTTTATGTTTATATAGTACCTACTTAAATAATAATAAATAATGCTTCATAATTTATACCTGGACTTTAATGCCATAAAATAAATTCTTACGAAACAAACTAGGTATTATTAAGAGAAGTAGGTATGAAATAAGTAAATGTCTTTTATATTATGTATGGTATAAAATATTTAAATTTGCTCTGGAAGCACACATGACATACTTATATAATTGGATACAAATATTGCCACGCAAACTTTGCATTAAAAAAAAATATAGCAAATAAAGAAAAACAAGTGAGAAAAAAATGTGTTGTAATAAATGCATTTCTACTTAAGTATTAAAATTGTTATTTGATCGATCAACTTTTTAAACTTTTATGACTTTCAGTTTAACGAGTTATTTTGGGGGGATCATGTACCTCCCGGTGCCCCCCATACTAGTTTCCTATAGCGTTCTTACTAAGACGGCGAATCACGTTTTGTTGGAAAGCGAAGCACGTGACTGAAATATTTCATTAAACCCAACGCAAGCAAAACAATCACAAAAGGAAAACTGTCAAGTCAATGCTAACTCAATCCATCTCAATCTTAACCTTAAACCCCATTAGAGCAAAATATTAACACTTTCATCCTGATGAAATGATTGGCAATTGGCACCATAGAGTGGCGCCCTTTTAGCCAATTTAAGAGATTCTCGCGTTACGATCAAAATTATACATAACTACAATTACCAAATCATACATAACTAATTCGGTAGCCCCGCAATCCACATCAGCTAACTTGGATGATTTTACTTGTATCGTGAAAACCCGTATTGACGTATATAATCAAAGGATTGACCCTATAAGATTGAAGAGGTTAGTCTAACAACTGGTAGCATTGTGTACGGTTGTGTTACTCTGAAGATGAGATCTGGTTGATTTCAAAACGCATCAGTGTGGTGTGGTGGTGGTGTTGGATGGGTTTGTGTGATTTGTGTGTGTTTTTACAGTGTGAAGGTGGAGGAACTACATGAACACGCATATTTTGCATTAGTTTAACTATCAGAAGGTGGCGGGTGAGCAAGGAAATTCTTTTAGTTCATCCATACACTAAAGTTTATCCTTGTCTTAAGAGTAGTGTAAACTCACTCACTTAATACACTAATATACATTCCCGGCCAGAAAAAGAGGAGTGGTGAACATTGACCAACATGGACTGATCATAATATCTATCATATCTATGACATAGAGCGTCTCATGAGTCTGATACTCTGATATCTGTGATAAAGGCCATTAGATAAACGTGTTTTACAGCTCGCTTCATTACGGCAAGACGACTTCCACACTATGATTTGGGCAAACAGGTGAACTAAGAAAGTCCCCGTTGATTACTTTTCCAAAAAATAAATAACACTAAAGGAGATTCTAAAACAAAAAAATAATTAAAACAGGATTTCGATAGTGGCCGAGAATCTTATCGTCCAATTTGATGTTACTTATATACAATTTCTAACCAAAACAACTTTTATGGATTATTTATTACAATGATCTATGGTGGACTAAGAATCATATGATTCAAGAAAGTTGGGTCGATGTAGGATCGATAGTGCAGCAGATTTCTCGACGACCAAGAAAACAGATAATACCAAACATAGGTAATAAATAGGTACTTACTAACTAGTATCAAGTTACTTAACCTACCAACTATGATATGAGTAACCAACAGCGATGAAAAAACGTGTAAATATTTCACTTCAGGATTAAACTTCACGTATTTTTTGCGTATCAAATCGTAAAAGGGCTTTAAAAATGGAATTATCACGGTTATAATCGTATACATAAGTACATTAAGTACTTACCTACAATGATTAATGTCGACATAGAAATCTTAGCTCAATTTGGCCGAGCGTGCTGGAAAACAAATTTTGCATCTACCGTAGATCATTCAGCACTGAAAAGTTTGGAACTTTTATGTACTTTTAAGTTATACAACTTTCAAAGTAGAACTACATTAACAGAAGAAAAAAAAGCCAAATTTAAAATAAAACGACGACCTTTGACACTGTTATACTGCGCACAATTAATTATCTTAATGTTTTGAAGAAATCAACTCATTGCTTACCTTACCATCAGGCGTGATTTTTGGTCAAAGTTGAGCTAAGTTACCAGTAAAGTTAAATCGGCACAGTTCTCATGGCCGTTGCATCTGGGCTATTGCCTTAAGGGCTACGTCACTCGAGTTCAATGCTATTAACGCAAGCATATGTATGTATATCCAGTTCAGTCTGATACTTATGAATCATGTGACGCGATGCGATCCTCGCCACGTAGCGCGATAAGATAACCTATTGTCATCGGGATCGTCAACAGAAATCAAAAACAAGGAGAAAGATGAAGAGAAAACGTGTTTCAATAATGTTGCTGAATCATTCAAATTTCATTTAACAAACTTCTTAACCGAATGACCTAAACACAATTGACCTATCATAGTATATGTATCACATAATGCATAATCTAACCCTCTGGTTACTTATTGAAAAGGTTTGAAAGCTTCATGAACGCTACGCAAAAGATGCGTTAAATATACGGTGCTTAAATTTCTTCATCGTTGTCGTTACTATTTATTATATCAGCGTGATGACGACTACACTATTTGTATCCGAACACAAATATCACGAGAATACAAGGATACTTTCGAAAAAAATTATATCATGAATAGTTAATTCCGGCTTTACTCATCATTCCGCTGAAATACAGACCAAATCAATAATCAATACATACGATAAAATTTTAAGTGATTAAGTAGAAAATTAATGGAAAAAGTTCCGCCTTCATAGTTCCCTAGCAATACGCTCGCCACGATAGGTCCACGATAGGTCTGATATTTTGTAATCATTTGTCACCATATCGTTTAACCAAGTCCATTCCATACCGCAACTATAGGGATAATGTGTAATTATGTACCTCATTGGCTACATACAAATTTTTCCCTAAGTATCCTCGTGTTGTATAGTCTTATACGGATAGAAATATTTGTGAAGTCGTCATCACGATAGCGCAACAGTAACTATGTAAAGATTTAGTAACTGTATTTAACAGCTCCTTAAAAAAGATAACAAATGAAATGACGTCATAAATAATCTATCGGCTGAATGCAAAAGCAGAGTAGTGTTCATAAAATTAAGGATAAGCCTTCGGTTAGGAAGATGGAGCAAGAATTCTCTGAAGAAGGAGGCTGGAATTTATATTCGTATAATTATAAAGAACAATATCCCATTGTTATTTAATTGTTACTTATTGTTGCTCATTTTGTGAAGGAATATCTCATAATCATTTAAATAAACATTTATTCCATTTGATAACGTAGCCGAAGTAACTAAAACTATACGTAGAGGCATTGGCAGTTAGTAGCGAAAGCGGGCTCGGGTCTAAAATAGCTAGTACTTCGTGAACCACGCAAGGCTACGTCCACAATTCCACGAATGCTTTTTTAAAGAAATTTCGCACTTTATCGGGACGTAGACATTAATGTCGCGGGATCTCAACGTTGAACAGGTTTCAAGCATGTAGGCAGCCGTCAGGATCTGATTTTTAAGGGATTTCGCGTTCGAAGTTTTGTATTTGAACTTCGTAATCGCTTTTTTTTATTATTCGACTGGATGGCAACCGAGCAGTATAACTAATATAACTAACTAGCCGTTGGCCACAGTTAGTCTGCGTTTCGGAATTTTGCACTTTGCCGAGATAAAAATTAACCTGTGTTAATATGGAACAGAGTTAAAAAAAATCGAAATCAGTTCT
The DNA here is from genome assembly GCA_037349165.1 of Choristoneura rosaceana. Taxonomy (NCBI): domain Eukaryota; kingdom Metazoa; phylum Arthropoda; class Insecta; order Lepidoptera; family Tortricidae; genus Choristoneura; species Choristoneura rosaceana. The sequence continues at coordinate 12,976,551 of JAZBNJ010000019.1, forward strand.
AATGAACTAATGTTCTAGAACTCCACTAGCCACTAACCCAACGGAATGTACGTATAGACACCGTAAAATGAGGTTACTTTGCTTCAATATTTGCTCCAAATTTCGTAATCTTTATTTTATTTTGAAAATTATAAGTACTATGCTGTGGTATGTTCAAAGTTCATATTATATGTATTTATGTAAAGTTGATCACCCCTACTATCATGCCGGCTTGCTTAAACTACGTCATAATGTTGTTTTAATATATATATATATATATACATGTTAAAACTTAAATTTAGGGGCAATGTTACCCGGCGTTTGGGTAACTATGCTCCTGAATTTACAATACAATACAAATACTCTTTATTGTACACCAGAAATAGTAAGCGATACAGAAAACAGGTACACAGAGAAAATTACAAGGTAAGCAATAGGCGGTTTAATTTCATTCATAATTCATACTATTTCATACTCCTACGCGTTTGGTGCAATTTTACCCCATCATTATCATTGCACTCTGTCTTATCACTGTACGGCGTCTGACAAGAAAATAATTTAAAGCCAGGTTTTATCTCTGAATCGAATGATTGTTTAGAATTCTTATAAAATAAACCTAACCTAACCTATAGTTTTCCATAGGATGACCATTTAAAATTTTTAGAAAAATATAAGGTTTCAGTGCGAAAAAAATTCGGACAAAAATTGCGGTATGACCAGCGAAGAGTATGCGAACTTTGGCGCTCCCATCATGCACACAATAAATATCGATCAAAAATTGTTGTCCTCGAAATTAGTTTCCATCCATATGGCGAAGCATGCACTATAAAAAACCAAATTGACAAGTGAGCTGTGTGAACTGTGATCTCGGACCTTTCATTAATTGACTCGAGAAATCTAGGTAATCGGTCATACATTGGTCATACATTGGTTTATTTGTAAAAAATGAGTAGGTAAGCTTGTTTGATGTTTTCCATATTTTTTTAATCACATTTGTGAAAATACCATTTAAAGTGAAGAAAAACATAGTTGAATTTTAAACGGGCAAGAAGTTAGACATCATCTTTTTAGTTCATTTTCACAACCAGTGAACCAAACCGTAAGATTTACACCATTTTATTTTTTGTCAAGACATTCATGTCATTTCAAAAATCGCCTTCATAACTTTTTTGCCTGCTTTACATAATCACGTAGTTTTTCGAGAAACTTCAGGAGGAAACACACAAATTATTTGACATTGTAACATTCCTCTATGTATAAACAGTGACCAGATTTAGAGCAATATATAATAGTAAACGTGCGCCTATTTTTACTCATTGTTACATACAATTCCTCATTTACAGTTTAAATCTCGCTATCATGTACCTTCACTCACGTAATATTCAGATCAGATCAGCTATCAGGGGCGACCTGAAGACAAAAATAAGTCGAGGAATGAAGTAAGGCAGTGACCGAAAACTTGTCTTTATGGTCTTACCACGAGAATCTTTTTAAACACATTTTAGGCAGAAAATTTTAATAATAATAAAATCGTTTATTTTAGATCATAAAGAATCCATAGTTTTGTTAGTATATTTGACATCCTATATATAAACTACGAGTGATGCATTTAAGTAGCGATAATAATTGAACCAATTAAATGTAATAATTAATACTAAAATAATTTCTTGTTGAAATTTTGACATAGTTTCTTCGGAATGAGATGGGTGAGCTTATGATTGTGATGCAATGAATGACGCTGACGATTTGTCAAAAATTAAATACCTATCGGGAGTTCCCTAAGAAAGTAGAAAATATGTCCAATATCTTAGACATCCTAAAATCACGGTTTTCTTTAAACTGGTATATGTGATGGGGTTTTCTATTTTATAACAATGTATAATAAAGTAAATCGCAACCCATTTCAAGATAAATGCTTTTACAATTTTTCAATTTAATCCATGCTAATATTATAAATGTGATAATGTGCTTTTCTATGTTCGTTTTTTTTAGGAATCCTCACGAGAGCTTTTGTTTGTTATCCCGATATTCCCACGAGATTGGGCTAAAATCTCGAAATTTCAAGCGCTAAGAGAAATGAACCTAAATTATACCATGCGTGCGAAGCCGCGGGTAAAGTGGAGTAAAAATAAAGATGAAAATTCACATGCCTGAAGCTGATGCATAACACCCAGGTGCACAAAAATATGGAAGCGTCAGGTATAATAATAATAATAATAATAAATTTATTTATTTCGGGCAACTTAGGCCCATACAATAAATACCTTACAGACTAACATACATATTTATAATATTTAAAACTAATTATATGGTGGTTGGTAGTATGGGTGTAGGGAGTGTATCCTCAACTTTAACTACATTAAGAACGCACGATTTTACAAAGTCACTTTCATTTATCGGGTCGTATCGTAAAAATACATCGCTAGGTGTGAACGAGCGCTAACACGAGACCGCGCGACGATAGGGTTGCCAAATCATGATGCCAGACATTTCCGAGAAACGTTTATACTTATACAAATAAGTGCGGTATAAAATTATTCTGCCTATGTTTGGCCTAATCGATTTAATAACTACCTTACCACCTTAACCACACTTAGCTTACCTGTGGACCTTATGGATCACAAAATTTACTGGTAGAAACCACCAAGAACTTAAATCTCAGTTTCAGAGTCCCACTTCAGCGAAACTAAGAATTATTGTAACTTTTTTTGCTTATTGAAATAAGAAAAGGATACGATCCTCACCAGTCGATATTAATACATTCAATGCATTAATAATTATAATACCTACTGTTATTTCAATACGTGATAGTAAACCATTAATTTTGAGACCATGTAGTATTACCTACTTACTATTAGTGTAAATTGGTCTAGTCCCAAAATTTCCCGACAATATCGGATTTCCCTTTTAATGTAGCAACCCTCGCCAACACGAGACAGCCGCGCGGGGGGGCGGCGGCCTTGCACGCACACGCGCGCCGCCGCACGCCGCTTAAAAACGTGACCGCACGCACACTACCGCGTCTATACACATGCACACTCCGAATATTACGCGCGCGGGTATACCCGACTTTTATTATCGGCTCGGGTTATTTTTGATTAATTAGCGGGTTCCGAGTCCGAGTGACATGGCACATGTGGGATTTATGTTTATAATCTGTTTCACTTCGTTGAGTGGTAGGTAGGTGTACCTGTCGATGGCACAGTTGGCGAACATTAGATGCAGGCAGCCAGTAGAGTGATTGAATGAATATTAGCAATCAAAAGCTCAAAATTATCTGCTTACAAAATTTGTCAGTACTTAGATACTTTTTTTTCTAAAAGATTGCTCTATTTTAAGGTCGCCATAACTGTGGGGACGCGGACCGGGACATTTAAAGAAAAAGTAGTAAAGGAAGAAAAAAACAGGAACTTTTATTGCAACATTACAACATTACAACAATAAGTATTACAACAATAAGTCCTTTCCTAAACACAAAACAACTTTTAACACAGTCATTTAATGCCAGCAACCCGCCAGTCGCGTTCTCTTCGTAGATGCTTGTCAAAAATTAAAATAAACTGGAAAATGCACGTTATCGGCTACGTTGTAGCCTAGCTAGTTAGTCGTGTTTATTATAGGTATATAATTATTTACCAAGTCCAGCTTCTACCAAATAACTATGATTTTTAAACCGGGACAATTTGCTTATCGGCCGGGATGCCGGGACACCATGCTTCAAACCGGGACATATCCCGGCGTACCGGGACATATGCCAACACTACTCTATTTGCTCTTATCTTCGGATAACTTCTGATAACTAGGTACATAGCTTTTACATTTTACGTACTGGAGAAAAGGCGACGTGCTAGACGTGTGCTAGACGAACACCTCAGAAAGGGGAAAAAAATCTTAGCGACCCAGAGAATAAGAGAGTTTTCGGAGTTAGTGTAGTAGTTACAGCACGTAAGTGTAGCGGTGACTGTTAATTTCTGCGTGTGTGGCAGTCGCACACGCAATCAGCGCTCACACTTGCCAGCCCCGCCCGCCCCCTCGCTCGTATCGCAAGGTCCCCCGCGATATAGTCATACTTGTTAGAGACAAAATGCTTGCACTTCATGATGAAAGCAAGCCGCTTTGCACAGTGATAGTACAGACTAAACTGAGTGATTTGACCCGCACGCAGCAGCGGAAGCTTCACCCCTTATGAACAGAGATGGCGCCACTTCTTTTAAAATTATTTCAAAAATATTCTACAAGCTAAAGTAATAGACCGATTTCAATATTTAATATCTCAAATGAAAGCTTATTATTTACATTTATAATCGTTTTCACCACTAATTTCGCACACGGTGCAGGATGAGGGAAGAAAGCGACGGTGAAAGCAAGCGCGAACGTTCATCTGGTAGCATGGTGTACGGTTGTGTTCCTCTGAAGATGAGCTCTGGTTGAGTTCAAAACGAGTCGTTGTATAGTGTGGTGGTGGTCATGATAGATGGATTTTTGTGTTCTTAAAATGTGGAGGTAAAGGAACTGCATGAACACGCATATCTTGCATAAACTAGCTATCATAAAGGTCGCGGATGAGCAAAGAAATTCTTTTATTTCATTCATAAGGACAGGACAGAACCCAAAAGAAATACATAAGTCTTTTGATTAGGTGTGTTTCTTATCTATTTTACTTAAGTTCTGATGATAATGATAATAACTACTTTGCTATCGTTTATTGACTGTTTGACAAAATATGTAGGTACCTCCAGTCTCACGTTTGTCTTGCCTTTGTGATCGGATCGTCTTCGAAAAGTGAATGTATGTATTTCTCAACATAGTTTTTGGAAGATAACAGATTAAGTACTAGATAATTCATTGAATCAGGCCTTACTTTGCGGAGGTAACAATCGATCTAGCTTGTATAGCTGGGTTGGCATATGTCCCGGTACTCGGGGACATGTCCCGGTTTGAAGCATGGTGTCCCGGCGTCCCGGCCGATAAGCAAATTGTCCCGGTTAAGAATCAAAGTTATTTAGTATGGGGCTGGACTTCGTAAATAATAATATATCCACAATAAACACGACTAACTAGCTAGGCTACAACGCTACAATGTAGCCGACAACGTGCATTTTCCGCTTTGTAGCGAAAACTGCCTACGAACAGAGAACCTGAAGGGCTACTCCGAAACACAAAATTCGAAGTTCATGTCGTGCGATCCCTCTCGCTCTCGTATTAAATAGTATAAGTGTCAGAGGGACCGCACGACACGAACTTCGAATTTTGTGTTTCGGAGTAGCCTTCCTGACTGGCGGTTTGCTGGCATTAAATGAGTGTGTCAAAAGTTGTCCTTTTTTTCTACCTTTAAGTACTGCTTTTTCGTAAAATGTCCCGGTTTGAGACCCCACACTTATGGCAATGGCAACCCTATTGTATAGGATAAAATGAGAAAACGAGCGTTTTAGAGTAGATTTGAATTTAATTTTATGAAAGTTTTTAAAAAGTTACTTATTTTTAAGTTTTAAGACCAGAGGCCATATTAAGTATTCACCTACTCACCTAACACACTTAGAATGAATCACAATCGTTTTTACCACTTCTTTCTGAATGAAAGAATGAATTCTGTGTAGGATCAGGATAGAACGGATAGAAAGAGACGGTGATCCATCTAGTCTATGTACCTATAGATAGATGTCGATACGGTGATCGTAAGCGCCCGAGCGTTAAACAAAACGGCTACTGGTGTAACAAAGGACCTTCTATGTCTTGAACACATCAAATTGAGGTCTAGCATAGCCACTGTATGAGACACAGTGTTTTTATGATCTAACCATCGGGCTTGCGCAACGGAGACGCCCCACGTGCCACCTCACGCGGCGCGCCATGCCACTGTCTATTCGGAAAACAATTTGTACCTGCTAATTAAGGAACGTGATATATTAGCGGTTTCGTAATCAGGGTATCAATGGGGCGCATGAACTCACACGGCATATCTACGGTGACGAGTTTATTTTTGATATGAACTCGTTCGTCTTCTCTTTCATCTCTCTTCATCATTATATCAACTTATCAACTATCTCCTCTTACCCGCAAGGGATTATCAGGGTCGAGGTCTGTGTCGTCTTTCGACGACGTGTTTGCCTGAAAGGGGGGTTGTTTGGTTTGTAAGTATTAGTATTATGTTATTACAAGAGATTAACTGTTTTAAATATGAGAAAGTAATGCACTTAATTTTACATATAGGACAAATTTGTTTATTGTGGGTTTTAAGTGCTTAAAGATAGTTTGTGTCGAAAAGGTTAAAATACTTAAAATTGTTTATATCGACTATCGACCGATCAGTTAGATCGATCCGGTTGGGTATAGTCTGATAAGACCTATAAATAAACAAAGTAATAGCAATCATGTGATGCACGTGTAACGTGTCATACTTTCCACCATCCATCACCGCAAATCCAAGCGATAAGAGCTTGAGGATCCCTAATAAGAATCGATTAATGACATTTTTAACTCCAAAGAACTACAGTACAACTAGAATGTTAATGTTAATGTCGCTCGGTTTTCAGATTCATATGAGCAAGTAAAAGTAAATCGATCTTATGTTTTGAGTTCCGAAATACCCAAAGAGTTCTGTACCACCACCTTGAGTTTAGAGAGACCGTACTCGATAGCGACGGCGTAAATTATTTGTATGGCGAATTGTACAGCGCCTCTACAAATAATTTACGCCGTCGCTATCGAGTACGGTCACTGTAAACTCATGGTATGGTAGTGGTACTGAACGATATGCATCAAATTAGTTTAATTTTATTGTACAGTCACCTGTATTAATATCTGCCACAGCAGAGCGTGCAAAAATATCTGACACGTCCCATTGGCCATAGAAATAGTCGTATAAGAAGAAATATTTATGCACGCTTTGTTGTGTCAGATCTTGTTACTGATGACTGTACATAGATTGTATTGTATCAGAACATTGTATTCATTTTGATGTTATTCATGTTTGATTGTATTCATTTTGATGTTATTCATGTTTGATTGTATTCATTTTGATGTGTTAGAAACTTTCTACACACACACATCAAAATAGCGTGTGGATATCGAGAATAGCTAGCTGGGTCTACAACTACAACCTTTGCCATACATACACATACTAAGCTATTTAGTCTACCTTTTTGTTCTATGGACCACAAAGCATCGTGCTACTGATGCTGTAGCTATCGGCAGCGGGCCGCAACATGAATTGCTATTTCAAGTCAAAACGGTTGTCTGATGTCATCCGTGCCAATATCAGGGGGGCTACTATAAAATTCGAAAATCGAAGTTTATTGTACCGTCCCTCTCACTCTGGTATGAAATTATATAAGCGTCGTCAGCAGGACGGCTAGATGCGAGATTCGAATTTTGCACTTCATAGTCTGGGGACCTAGTGAAAAAGGGGTTAATTTAATTCTGCGGAAGTTGAACAGCTGATTTCGACTTAAACCCCTATACACATAAAATAGAAAATAGCTGTGTAATTTCTGCAGACTTAACCCCTTTTTCACTAGGACCCCAGGTTTATGCTCAGCTATACAGGGTGAAATCTAACATACAAAATTAGTGTTTCGTGCTCAGTCAATGTTCGGTAATATAATGCATTAACTCTTTTCTTGAAATAAGTCTGAAAAAAATTGTGGATTCTATACATTATTGAAATAAGAAATCATGAACAACGTATGGAAACTGCAAATTTCAACGAACTTATTTCAAGAAAAGAGAATGCATTATATTACCCAGCATTAACTGAGCACGAAACACTAATTTTGTATCACGTATTAGATTTCACCCTGTATACGGTGACTGCTTCTGCGGCCTAATTAGAAGAGAGCTGATGACATATTTTAATTTGGCTAATGTAAACAATTTTGACTGAAAATACAGGTACACACGTTGGAGTACCGTCCGTATAGTTGTAATGAACGGATGCGGATGATCTGCATTTGGTTAGTTCTCCCCTTCCATCTCCTTCAAATATTGACACATTGGGATCTATCTACTAATCCGCGCTGTTTAGACCGGTACTTTGCCGGTGGTTCACAACAAGAAGCTCGATGTTGTATTTTTTCATGCCTTTTCTGTACGTTCTTAAATCAGAGAAACTGACCACTATCTCAGACCACTACGCTCATCATTTGAAGTTCAGAAAAAAACTCGATCGCTATATTCTCTCGTCGCGGCGGACATCGAATCAAGTGCCCAGACCAACGAAGCTGGCGGCGTTTTTGATGGGCATCCACCATTGACGTTCAATAAAACAATTTGTTGTACGTCAATGGCGGATGCCGATGCGCGGATGACCCATGCGCGCAGACGTTGGGTCGCCGTAAAATTATCAGTGTTCCTAACGCATCTGCTGCTTGCTAAAGTGCTTTACTTACCAATTTTAATGACAGTACAATAAGGCTGATCGTCATATTGACTTGAGTGAAAATAGGCTTTGACGTTTAAAGCGCTAGAAATGATATTAAACTATTGGTGGTAAACCAATTTCTTGGTCGACTATAAGTACATAATGTGACTGAACCACACTGAACCGATAACTACTTCATGTTGACAAGCTATTTGATAATTACTAATCCAGGTGACCTACCGCTACCATGAGTTTACAGTGACCGTACTCGACAGCGACGGCGTAAATTATTTGTATGGAGAATTGTACAGCGCCTCTACAAATAATTTACGCCGTCGCTATCGAGTACGGTCATTGTAAACTCATGGTAGTGGTACTGAACGTACCTCTCTATTTATATACTTACTGTATCAGATTTAGTGAAAATTTCTAAAACATCATTTTCTAATAATATTTTCGTAGATTTTATTCTTATAAATTACTCACGCCTCAAACCAGGAATATAACGATTCTTAAATTGAACCCACCTAATCAGGTAGGCTCAATTAATAAATCGTTGTATTCGTTGAGTGTCTTCAATGAATATCAAGCTTCAGATAGCTAATGCCTAATACGTAGTTTTTCTTTCATATAAAAATAGTATCGAACTGCACTGTACCTCTTATGATAATTTCTTTACACGTGCCTCGAAGCCTGTTGAGTTGACATACTTATATCGGTACACATCGTATTAAATTGCAAAGTAACATCATTCTTCATGCTATGATAATATAGTCCGGTTTCCCTTTCGCGTCATATGACGATACTCTTGCGACGCGTACATGATATGTACTTACGTATTAAAAAAGATGTAACTATGTTTTGACGACCGGATGGCTAAGTGGTTAGAGAGAGAACCTGATTACGAAGCTTGAGGTCCCGGGTTCAAATCCCGGCCGGGGCAGATATTTGTATGAATAATACGAACAGTTCTCGGGTCTTGGATGTTTAATATGTATTTAAGTATTTATTTATCTATATAAGTATGTTTATCCGTTGCCTAGTACCCTTTTGCTTAGTTTGGGGCTAGGTCAATTGGTGTCAAGTGTCCCATGATATTTATTTATTTATTTATGTTATATCGTTCGTATAACACTTGTACTATTACTTATTCTGTGTATACAGATATTTATACTTTAATAAATTTAAATACTTGCCTTTTAGGCGTAGCATCAGTCAGCGTCATTAGAAGAACAGTGCGCAAAGTTTCTAACATCTGAAAGAAAAACGAAACCGTTTTATGCCCTACCTTAATACGTAGTTAAGTTTTTTTTATCCGACTGGATGGCAAACGTGCAAGTGGGTCTCCCGATGGTGAGAGATCACCACCGCCCATAGACATCTTGATTATGCCAATTCGCCAAGGTTAAAATAGATTTTATTTACTTGCGGTTTCAGCCGCCATCTGTAATTTACGAGACGTCGTATCTGATATTTTCAAATATATTGAAATTTAACTAATTATGCCATTTTAAAAAGAGTAGTAAAAAAAACTTATAACAAAAAATTTAACCGACTACAAAAAACCATGAAAATACACACAGCGGTCAAACTTATAACACCCCTCTTTTTGCGTCGAGGGTTAAAAAAGAACCAAGCTAACTCGTATCTTCTCTAGGGCCTCGCGGCTCACTCTATGTAGAGTAGAATAGATACGTTTCTGGATGGAATAAGTGATCGGTGGCCTGTAAAGCAGGTTTTTAATTGAAGGCTCACCGTGGTTGACCGGTGTCCCCCATGCACCCCCCATGGCTCCAGTGGTTCAATACAGTTTGGCCCACCGGTATCCCTAGTGGCTTTCATGGAAATACTACATTTTTGGAGAAGCGTTCATCTTCCGTCCGCAGCGCTGTGGCGGCGTGCAAAAATATGTGACACATCAACACGTACGTCCTACCCTACCCGTCCTAGAAATAGAGTCGTATCAGATATTTATGTAAGCTTTGTTGTGTCAGATATTGATGCTGGTGACTGTAGATACCTAAATATGAACTGCGAGTACTTATCGTGTTGGAATAAATTGCCTATACTTTATGAACAAAACAACGAAAATTTATACGGAATTATTACAGGTAGGATCGGTACTCGAAAAGCAGGTAAACAAAGCGTGATATCAAACCCGTCGGGATATTTTTACAGCTTCCATTCCATTTGTTTGTCTTTATTTTTATTAGGTCAAGGACAAGTTTCAGGTATCGTAGGCACATCTATGTACAAAGATTCATTACTTACTTATTAACACTCTTGCTTGACAGCTGACAGTGTCGTATTAATAAGCTGATTCAATATAAATAACTTTTTTTTCTGTGATTGTTTCCGGAAGAAATTGTGGGAGAAAAGTTAAATCTAATTAAATCAAAACGTTGGTTTCTGTAAGTAGGCCGCAAAAGGCTCTTTTAAATGTAATTTTTATAAAATTAAATATAAGAATGCACCGCAAGATACAAGTAGGGGTAGTAAAGTAAAGATGCCACTAATAGAAATATTCAATTTCTCGTTAACGCAGATTACCTTTTACTTTCCAGTCAGATTACCGAAAAACTACGGAATAAAGAGATAATGAGTTGAAATTCGTTAATAAGTAAGGTTTGATATGAAACATAACCAAGTATTAAATAATAATGAAAAAAAATAATCAAAACGCCCAGCCTTAAAAAATAAGCACAAAGCTTGTTTAGTCCATTCCAAATATACTTACCTAAGTTTAAATTATGATTACATATATAAAAATCTCCCTAGTTATTTTTTTTGCGGACGCCATTTTAAAATATATGTAATTAAATATACATACACACACATACAAACATACATACGTACTATCCGTTGAGCAGTCGCGTAAAAAAGCTTGTGTTAAGAAATATTTTTTTAAGAAAAAACTTTTGTGCACGTTTCGTTGACGATCTCGATGTCATTGGTCGGACGGAAAACACGTGATGGTAGACCGTTGTGGTAGTGATCATTATAAATTTTAATGAACTAGTTGCCTCTAGAAACATAGTTGCACACGACGCACGCACCGGTCAGTGCCAAAAAAATAGATAGATACGGATGGTTTCTGAAGCAATCATTCAAACTAACCGAAGGTTTTCATGACAGTTTCAATTTCGCACAATTTTTTGTACACTTTCGGCTTTTTATTTTTGTAATAATAGGCATCTAAATATGTGTAAAAAGATTAAAATGTACCTGAGTCAATCAACAACTGGGTTTCCTGAGTCACTCTTTAAACCGTAAGTTTCTAGGATGAAAATATGCCAAACATACATTTTTGTGGTAATTTTAAGCCCTTTTTTATGTTTGGTCATCTAATAAGCATGTTTGTATAATGAGACATAACATTTCTCTAACAAACTACTACTTTTGTCCCCTCGCTGATGGAACAGGATAACAACAAAAAATAGTTGATCCACCCGCCTACACCACTTTATTGTCTAGTTTGTTGTAAGTACGCGAAAGTTTAATTATGCATGATTTTTCTATTTAACATACGTATGTTATGTACACCAACATATCAAAATTAAAATCATACCTAACAGTCCGAGAGCTGGCAACAATTTTTGGGTGGGTATTTGAGGCAAGCTGGAAACTTGTTCACCTCTCCTATATTAGGTACCCCAACACGGAACCGCAGACCTGGCTGGTAAGTAGCGGGGCTAAATCAGCCCCTAAATAAAAAAAAAATGGTTGACAGTACGAACTGCATGAACAATGTGGTAATCGCGAAAATATTATTTGGACATTAATTGGACAGCAATTTGTTTTATTTTGATTCTGTGACTTGAGCGTGACTCTTTTGTTGGAAAAGTGCCACATGCGTTTTATTTTAAACCCCTGCTGCGGCTAGGGAGATGTTAAACGTGATGGGATTAATATAAATTAAAAGTGCATTATAAATAGATACCTACTGTAGTCTAGTAGTATGTATGTTGACAAAGTTTAGCGGCCAAGAATCTTGCTACCATCTACGAATCAGTCCCACTACCATGAGTTTACAGTGACCTTACTCGATAGCGACGGCGTAAATTATTTGTATGGAGAATTGTACAGCGCCTCTACAAATAATTTACGCCGTCGCTATCGAGTACGATCACTGTAAACTCTACTCCGTAGCTACTACGAAATTCGAAAATCGAAGTTCGTATCGTACCGTCGCTCTCACTCATATGAATAATATTAGCATCAGCGGGATGGCGAGATACGAAGTTCGAATTTTGCACTTCATAGTGTATAGGGCCAGTTTAGTCGTTGGGAAGAATTGGTTAACGACACGAATCTAGCATAAAATGAATTCACGTGATATCGTCATTTATGTTATGTTATGTAGATACCTACTATGTATAACGTAACGACGCCGATGATGCAGTTCAGTGCCGTGCCGAAACACGTGAGATGATTATCTGGCTGCCAGCGTTTTTTTTTTTCAATAAAATGTGTTGCAATCACCAATTGTTTTATACAATTTCTTATCTATGTTTTGACGTTAATATCATAAAAAGATTTTCCCAGTGTACCTATTGCACAATTGGAAAGGATGTTATCGTTATGGAATGCCGATAGAGTTCATAATAAGTACTAAAGTTGTTCATTTTAATTAAACTCTGGATAATAGTAGAATGGCGGGGGGGCGGGGGGGTATGTATATGCAACACTTTTACAATTAAATAAATAAATAAAAAACCGGCAAAGTGCGCGTCGGACTCGTGCACGAAAGGCTCCATACTACCATTCTTTATACATTAGACATTAGCAAAAAAACAACTTTGTTGTATGGGCGCTACCCTTAAATATTTACTTATTTTATTTTAATTTAATATATTTTTTAAAGCGATCATACAACTAATGATTCTGTGAATATTTCAACCGTCTACCTATGCACGTTTGTTATTATGGGAACCTCTCTTAAAATATTTATTCTGTTTTTAGTATACTTAAACAAAAAAACGAAGTATATTAAATATAGCAATTTCATTTTTAGGCTTCGAAAGGGTGACAAACGGAACCCCATTGCTCTTACTTCGCTGTCCTTCTGTCTGTCTGTCTGATACAGGGCTGTATCTCGAGCGAGAACCGTAATATAATAGATAGACAGCTGAGCACATATGTAATGTTTATTTCTATGTCGCTACAACAACAAACGATATAAATTAAATTAAATAAGGGTAATAGTCCCCGTACTGGTATGCTTACTGGAAACGTATCATTTTTAATTTTATTTACGAAGTTTAAATATTCCGACTCGTGCTTTACCGGTTTTTATTATTTGTTGTTATGCAGTATATCCATTGTCATTCCGAGTTTGAGGTTTGTATATTTAACCCTTACAGAGGTTAGAACGAAAAGAAGTGAGGGTCCCGATGCAAATAAAATCGTTATACCTTTATACCTAGGTACTTGTATCTCCATTATAACATCACAGAATAGATAATAGTAGGTACTTATAACATTTCAATAAGTACCTATACGAGTACATACTAAAAACTCCGAATGATTAAAGTTCGGAACTCGGGAGTCGAAATGATGATAGAGAAAAAAACGTTTAGGTAACGGTAGGGAAAACGTTTGAATTTTGACTTTAAAAGACAGTGTACTTTTGCAAGGCTGGCAACGCACCAGCTTCGTTCAGCAGTTCCGATAGTATTGTAGGTGTCCATGGGCGGCGAAGATCACTTAACATCAGTTGAACCGCATGTTTGTCTGATTTCGTAAAAAAAAAAGGTAGGTCTGTACTTGCGGCAATATTTTGATCCATTTCTGGCAACAATGAAATACGGCAGGAATAGCTCCTGCTTACTCTAAAGCCCAGTTTACACCTGCAAAAAAAATGGTGCAAGTAGCATTGTAATGCTGCGTTCGATTGGCCACTTGTTCCCTTTACGACCTCGCCATCAGTACCACTACTTACATGAGTTTACAGTGACCGTACTCGATAGCGACGCCGACGGCGTAAATTATTTATATGGAGAATTGTACAGCGCCTCTACAAATAGTTTACGCTGTCGCTGTCGAGTACGGTCACTGTAAACTCATGGTAGTGGTACAGGCCCTATACTACGAAATGAAGTGCAATATTTAAACTTCGTATCTTGCCGTCCCACATTTAATAGGAGAGTGAGAGGGACGGTATGATACGAATTTCGATTTTCGAATTTCGTAACAGTTCCCCAGTTGTGGCATTCTGAATATTGATCCGCTGCTAGAAGGCTGTCGTAGATATCAGAGGCGTCACATGTCGCTTACACGTGCCGGCTGCAACGCGGCGTCTTAGTAAACAGGTGTGGGGCTTTTAACTTCCGCACCTAAAAAAAAACAATTATTTTCGTGTATGTTTCCATGTACTTACTGAAACGCTAGAGAGAGTACGGTTGGTTATCTATGTTCTTTAGCCTATTTTAAATAAAAGCTAGGCCTATTTTAAATAAAAAATAGGCTATTTATAAATTACTAGCTTTTGCCCGCGGCTCCGCCCGCGTGGTATTCGGTTATCGCGCGCTGTTCCCACGGGAACTGTGCATTTTTCCGGGATGAAAAGTAGTTTATGTCACTCTCGGGCCCATAAACTATCTCTATGCCAAAAATCACGTCAATCCGTCGCTCCGTTACGGCTTGAAAGACGGACAAACACACAAACATACAAACACACTTTCGTATTTATAATATTAGTATGGATAGTATGGATAAGGGGTGTGCGGTCAAACCCGATAAGTCGAAGTAGGTATTCACTGTTGAAAAAAGATCGCTATGTAAAACATCTCAATTTAAAATGCCTACAAAATTGATCGTATTGCATATCGAGTTTGACCACTCACTCCCCTCTTTTTCTCAACTTGACAGTGGTGTAAGTACTGAATGGTCAGTCAGATAAAATAATAAATTATCAACGGTGTTGGGCTGTGTTACGATTGTTACAGCTTATCCTTTGATTATTTTATGAATGAAATGAAACCAACGAAACCTTACGTGCAAGGCAAGTTCATTATGGCAAATCAAATAATACCAATACTACACAACCATTTAAGGTTCATTCATATATAACATAAAAGTTCGTAGGTACGTCTACTAAATCCAATAACCCTTCATCGGGCAGTCGGGTGAAAAACATACAGCGTGAGTTTCTTCAGATACCTACCACAAACCTACCTACCTTAGAAAAAACTACTAATTTTTGGATTCCGCAAGTACACAGCTGAAGTCGTAGGAACGACGTACAGACATGGGCGTTATTGGGTATTTTTGATAACGGTTACCCAACGGTTATTTAGTTTCAATATCGGTATCGACAACCGTTGTCGAATATCGGTACCATTTCGAACCGTGTCCTATCTATTATAAAAATATCGTGAATTACGTTGAATAGCTAGCAAGTTAGGTGCTGTAAATAGGGTTGGTAACACTGCGTGATCGCGTGGCGTGCGGTTAGCGCAATATTCGCTCTATCTCATTTTTGCAACTTCATAGTCGATTAGAAAGAAAGAGAAAGCATAATTATTTTAGTTATCAATAGCGAAACTCGCCACGGCTGCCGTCAACGGGCGGGAATTGCCTTGTAAAGAATGTATGGTGGTAGCTGATAACCGCTACTAGATTGTGATAACTCCGATAGCTAAGTTACTGACTTGACAACCGTTTTCGGTTACGTTTCGATATATCGGACACATGCTACGTACTCGTAGTAGTAGTAGTAGACGTAGGAGTTGTAGGAACATCCACGTTCTGTCATTACTCTTCAACACTCTTTATCCTTCTGCTCCTATATACCTTGCCGAGCGTTTCAGCTACCTAGCTGCTGGCAGCCAACACCGGTTAAGGTCGAGTACCAATCTCCCTTTAGCCTGTCCTTCTATCTCTTCCAAAACATACTCCTCACAGTGCAATCTTCTAGACATGCGGAACCGGCTACCGACCTCCATCAGGCAATCTCCCATCGTAGGATTTTTCAGGGAAGGGTTGAGAAAGAGTTGCATCACATCACACTCTTCTCTTTAAATATTTATGAACATTCCTTATTTCATTTCGTTAGGAGAGATAGATGCCAGCCCTTAGGTGCTCAGTAGTGTCGACCACGCACTTTTGCACTTCTTATCTTAGATCACGTTAATTATCTTTCTCAGCAGAAAATTCGGGACTATTAAACTTGATGAAGAAACCGCACCCTTTGTGCAAGAAACGCGTAAAACACATACAAACACAAACCTAATAGGACTTACGCGTTTCTTGCACGAAGGGTGCGAAACGTGATCGTGAACGTGTTAGATTCTAAATACAATTCGCTTTAAAAACTTTCAAAGTACAAGAAAGCCCACTGAGCTGCACGTTTTACGCGTTTGCGTGACGTTGGTTGGCGTGGGCAGTTGGTTGTGCATTCGAGTTAGAATTATTCCTCAATAGCTAGGTATTGAAATGCCACGTGCCAACATTGCTAGATCTTTCTATATTAAACAGGAATTTATTTTACACCTAAACTGAAATTAGGTACTTACATGCTTTTAGCAATAACAATGCACAAAAATACACATTTAAATAAGGTAAAAATAAAATCATGTGACTGTTCGACGGCCTTCGAACTAGACTCTGGGTCTATATCGCGCGCGAGTGCCAAATGAAGTAACAAAAGTAACTTATTTACCTTCCGAATGTTCCATTGAATTTAGTATATTAATAATCTTGATCAATAAATTTATTGGCCTCATTGATGTTTTGCGTAAAGCAGCGGTTCCACCCTTAGATTATATACAACACTAGATGGACCGTCGGCGGCATGAAAACGTCCCCAAAAAATATAAGCCAACTGTTGGCTTATAAGTCATTTTCCCCCCCTCAGTGCATTGTGACACCGTAGGTGACGTATGCGGAGCGCGCAATACAAAAGTGCCGAAATATGACCAAATGTGCTATAAAAGTGTGCCGCAATTATAAAGGCAGGATTAAAAATCCTAATAACGTGACTTTCCATCGGTAAGTACTCCAGAATCCATAAAATTTCGTAAGAAAAGATTAAATTATTTAGGTTAGAATTGTGTGACATTTTTTATAGGTGATACCAGTTTCCAGTGCAAAATTCCCCACAATTCAGTTAAAATCGTACTGAAAAGTTTGTATTGGGCACAAAGTCGAAATATATCGATTTCACCTGAACCTGAACAGTTTTTATTTTTAATCTATTTGAGAAAATGACGAATCTAATTAATGTTCTTTGATATTTTAATGAATATTTGCACCATCTTATTGAGCTTTCTTTTATTCTGTATTTATTTGAGATTGATATAATAATAATAATAGCCTTTAATTTCCGAACATTTACAAAAGTTGTGATAATTTCTTAAAGCCCATCACACATTAAGCAGATACGATAAGTCATCGTCAGTTTTGTTAGCTTGGACTTATCGTTACATGCTACCGCGTGTCTAGATCCCACCAAAAATATAAACGTGAAAAATAATAGCCAAGTTCTGCAGATAATTCTGAAATCTATTTCTAAAAACGCTACAGCACTGTTTGATATATAAAAAAAAATATATTTTAATTGAACTATTGAATAAATTATTGAAGCCGTGGTGGATTAGTGGTTTGACCTATCGCCTCTCAAGCAGAGGGTCGTGGGTTCAAATCCCGGCTCGCACCTCTGAGTTTTTCGAAATTCATGTGCGCAATTTACCACGAGCTTTGCGGTGAAGGAAAACATCGTGAGGAAACCTGCACAAACCTGCGAAGCAATTCAATGGTGCGTGTGAAGTTCCCAATCCGCAATGGGCCCGCGTGGGAACTATGGCCCAAGCCCTCTAATTCTGAGAGGAGGCCTGTGCCCAGCATTGGGACGTATATAGGCTGGGATGATGATGATGACGATTGAATTAATAATTTATAGAAAGTCGATAACTTATTTACTATGTTAAATTAAAGATTAACATTTAACTGTCGTGGCGCTAGGTGCTACTTATTCAAATCGATTGTTTGGAAAATAATCTTTAGTACTAAGAATTCATGTAATATTATTGAGTTTAATATTCACGAATAAAGCATAATACTGTCTGAGCGGTAAAAAATTCGGCTCTCAAATGTATGCCTAAATAAATAGGTAATTTTGTACACAGAGGGATAAACAGTTTATAGTTTCGCCATGTCTGTCTGTTTTAGTTTTATTAATTCATTTTTTATTTGATTACATTCGCCATTACTTTTACTAGCGTCTAATTTTCGTCGTGTCGTAATAATTTTCCCCCAAATTTTGGGGGATTTGACATTACGTGGTATCATTTAGCACGCACACAGTGACAACCGGATTGACGTAACTCGAGTGTAAAGACGAAGCTGTCACGTGGTCGCCACGCACACAAACAAGAAAAAGAGTGGACGTTTTCAATCGCATTGTTTCTTACTGAGGCTCGGTCTAGTGTTGTATATAGTCTAAGGTTCCACCAATAATGTGCGAGGATATGTTGCGACGTTGCGAGAGGTATGTGTTTCATTAACTAATAGAAACGCTTCATTTACGCTCGCTCCGCTCAGCTGTTTCCACTAGAGATGTGCTGTGCGAGGATGTGTAAATGAAGGTTCTCCTATGGTAACCCGAAAAATTTTAATCCTATTTTCACTACCACTAATTTCACTAGCTCTAAAATCAAAAAGCCTAATTTTTAATTTTCCTATCTATTCAGTAGCCCTGATTTTAGCATTCCGAATTTACGTTGTATGTACCTAATTTCACTAGAACTAACATCAAAATGCTGAAACATACATTTTCGTCAAATGTATTGATTGGGATACCTTAATTTAGCAACATATTGAATGGCATCCAATCCAACCTACTTTCCTAGTGGGAGTTATCCTGGCTGCTATAAAAAAAAACCTAACATCGAAGGCTAAGGCGGGAGCGAAGCGGAGCGTAGCATATAACCTATCCGAGTCGCTTCTGCTCCGAACCGTCTTGCTCGCTCGCTTCGCTCGCTCGCACAAATTTTATTTTATATTTAGTTCAAGTAAACATTAGGGTTCGTAACTTTAGGTGTATTAATCATTAGGAATAATCATTATTAGTTTTATTAATATTAGAACATTTAATGTTTAGTACAAGCAAGGACGATGAATACCATTCATATGAATAGTACATGAAACATGAATAGTATTCATCGTTATTGTTCATCGTTCATCGTTCTTGGTACAAGTAAACATTAGGATGTAAAACTTTAGGTCTAGTAAGTAATCAATTCTGACATACAAGTTTAGCTGTCATGATATTAGGGCTAATGAAAATTATATCTAACGTTGATACCTATGCCTAGCCTAGTGAAATTAGCTTTTATGAAATTCGGTCTAGTGAGGGTGAACCGTAAATGAAGCGTTTCTATTGGTTATAATAATGAAAAACACATTCCTCGCAACTCGCAACACATGTCATCATCGCACATTCTTGGTGTCAACGCTGCTTAAGGTGCTAAAGCAAAGCTTCATGTGCGTGCAGCTATAATCGGCCGCTATTTTGATTTCGGATTCGATCTCAAAAAGAAATAAAAAAAATAAGAGAATATTTCTTACAGGCTCGTTATCATGATCATGGTGATAATATGTTGATTGGGCATGATAATGATTTCATTACAATAAATTCCCTATTGCGGTCGGCCATAAATACATACCAGCCTACTACTGATAGATGCACAATGGGTGCCATTATTAAGAAGTAATCCCAACGCTGGTAGCTAAATGCTTCCAACCTCTCCTTTTTCTTTAAACCTGCTTAAAGAAGTTACAAACAGGATACCTGCTTGTATTGTCAAAACAATTTTCCATTTATCTGAAAACACGTGCTTCAGCTAGATACGTTATTATGACCAGTCATATTTTTTGTGAAGTCACGGGTTAGGTTTTTATATCAGAGCAATTTATGCCGCGTGACATTTTGGTATATTTATAAGAACTATTTGAATAAATCTTTTATGAATTCACGGTTGTGCCGAACTTTTAGTAAGTAAATAGATAGAACGACGACGGTTATTTACAGTATTTTTTGTAGAAATACTCGTAAGAGTACTGAGTGATATTCTTAAGGTTGTCGAGAAAAATCTAGAAAAACCCGAGAAAAAAAAAAGAAAAAAAGTCTAGAACTCTATTGTTACTTAAAGTTCAACAGTCCGGACCCATTCAAAATCGTAACCAGCTGAAAAATTCTCAGAAATGGGACTATATAAAATAGGTTCCGACGGTTGAACTATTTAGACTTCATTTTTCTTTCTTGTTTTTATTTAAATAATTTTTAATGCATTTATTTTTTTTAAATTACGTACCTAATAGTTTTTTTTTAATGTTTCTGTGTCTTACTTGCCCTATGTCACTCCGACAATTTTGTCGATTCTAATGATAGGTAGGCACATGTGTTGAAAATCTTCCAGCCGTTTAGGATACAGTGAGGACCAAAGAAATAAACATAGCATACGCTCGAAAAACATGACCTTCCCTCGGGCAGTCGGCCAAAAATTTTACGGCTTCCCCATCGCTGGTTTCCCTTGAATCGGGGAGTTTAAATGACTTACTGTCACAGCGGATACATTCCGCTCATGGTCGTACAGTGCAGTCTGATCCACTGACTGGACCCACAAAGTAGTACAGTCGCCATCAGATATTTCGGAGCGGCCAAGGTAGTCAAAAATATCGGAGCATGCACTCTATTCTCAAGGCATTAGAGTTCATGCTCCGATATTTTTGATTACCTCGACTGCTCCGAAATATCTGATGGCGACTTATACCTAAGTACATTGTTTATAACGGACCGCAGGTTCCTGGATATAACTGTGATTTTCAGTTCTTCATGTTTGTAAGCATCAATCAGGATACAAGATACAACAAAGATCTAAGTAGGTACTTTACGATTATGAAAACTACTTGCACGTTATTTTTTCGGCTGATCATCCACTTTTAACGTAACAGACTACAAAAATACTTAGATCGGTAAATAATTTGACACGCCCCTGAAAACGTGACTTACTGTAACTGCAATTTATTACTTGCTTACCTAAAAATAACCAACGCTCTACACTTTAGTGTAACGTAACCATATATTACTTAGGCATTTAAAAACAAAAGGTTCAACTTATTTGGAAGGAAGCTTTAGGAACTTATTTATGTTGGCACGATAGATGTAGAATATAACTACTTAATCGATTTAGATTTGTAATGTAGTTAAATAATAGTTAAAAAATAATTATTTGAGATTTTGATATGTTATGGTTTGTTATGGTTATATGTTATAGTATGGTTTCAGTACTTAGGTACTGAAAAAAAGTCTAAAAAACTAAACAACTCTGAAAGGGACTCGGAAACAGAGGTAGCAGCCCTTAGAGATTTGTTCAGGCCTTTGAAATCTATAACATATCAAAATCTCAGGATATTTAACTGGAACCATATTTTCCCTACTTAAGGTCCGGGGTTCTAGTAAGATCGATCGATAATTATAAACAACAGTTATGCAACTTATGCATAATGCATATCATAATTTTTTTACACAAATTAATATCAATGTATTACTTTTTTTTTTTTTTTTTTTTTTTTTTTTTTTTATTCGACTGGAAGGCAAACGAGCAAGTGGGTCTCCTGATGGTAAGAGATCACCACCGCCCAAGGTACAGTCAAGGTCATTCATAAATATCGATACGGCCATCGCATCAATACACCGACCTTATTGTTAGTGGCACAAAGGTGTATAAGTAGATATTTTTGATGCCTTGGTATGACCTTGAGTTTACATGGCTAGGAGTATATCTAGTATATTCCTATGAATATAACTATAAGTTAATTTACTCCAGGGAAGCTTAAATAATATTACTTAATTAATATGGCTTTTTTGTTACAGTTTCAACTCAACAGAAGAGTTCCGTGCAGCCGAGGAGTTAGGTTTCGTGGTGCCTTCGGAGGACGAGGACTACCAGACTGGATTTCTGAAGAAGGGGAAGGTCTCGAGGGCAAGTTTATACAGGCCCTTTTATACTTTACACTAACCAGTGCCGCCAGCAGAGCCACAGAATAACTAATATAGGCATAAAGCGCAAAACTTTAGAATAACCAAGTTTTGGGTTTCAAGGCCTCAATTATACCAGAAGCAAGCACGGTATATGAGGTGTAATGTAGTTCCTCAAAGCGCTCAAGACGGGAAATTATTCTTTTGCACTTTTCTTCTGCCACTTTTCGTAAGGAGTGAGATTTGCTATGTCAAACCGCGCCACAAATGCTAAAGGAGTTCACAGCCTGGTAGCCTTGGGGTAAAGAAGGCGTGAAGGCATCTAAGACTTTTTAAAAAGAAATCTTTTTCTTGTAAAATATGTTATTTCTGGGGGTATCTTTTATGGAGGCCCCGGGTGCCCTCCCCCAAATCGAGTCATGGCTAAACAAATTCCAGGACCATTTGTGGTTAATGGGCTTTGCTTGGGGGGCGTCCATAAATTACGTGAGGTGTTTTTTTTTATTTTCTGTCCCTCCCTCCCCCCCTGGTGAGATGACGTGAGATTTTATTCAACCCCCTCCCCCATCCCAGTCTCACGTGAGATTTTTCAAAATGTGGGTTTCTTACGTAAATGCATTGGATTGTTATTGTAAAAAGAAAAACAAGGGAATGGTCTTAATCGTATTACGATTACGCTTAAGATTAAATCTTAAGTATGTACAATCTGGATTAAATGGACCAAAATATTTTTTATTTCAATCAGAAAAAAAATTGTGTGATATTTGCCGAGACACCCCTCTCTCCAACGTAAGATTAGATGAGATTTGACTCGACCCCCTCCCCCCCTTAAACATCTCACGTAATTTATGGACGCCCCCTTGTAATGTCTTTGGCAGAGGCTGAAATGCGGGATACCAAACTCCCGGCATAGTGGTGTATTGTGGATTGGTGCTCTCCACTATCTGCGTGTGACCAGTCCTCGGTCATATATCTACTTATAAATTGTCGTCGTTATGCAGTCATATAAGTAAATTGAAGCGCGTTTTCCAACCCTTTATGTTAATTGCTAAGCATACAAAGTTACGACCTTTTTCAATGCAAACGTTGATGAGTCAAAAACTGAAATATTAATGGACTGATTGTAATATAGCTCTAAACAGTTGTCTATTATTAGTTAGTAAATGTAATGTGCCTTGCTTCAAAATGTTAAACTGACGTTGAATATGAATAGTTTGAGGTAGAAATCTACTTTGTGACTAGACAAAGAAAATCTTAGGTATCGTCCCCTTACTGCTAAAAGCGACTAACTGCATTAATGATAGTTTCGAGAAAAATGCATTTAAAGGTTTGAGTGGTACGTTCTCTAATAAAACTTAACATTAATTGAAGTGTTTTTGTGTTTTTATTTAGATGGTTTATCTGTAAGTGAAACAGTATGAGGCAATTCAGCCTATATCGAATATAGTAGGTAAAATCACGCTTTGAGTAAAAAAAGTGGCGCAGATAGTCGGTTTTGCTTGTTGAGGATGTGTAACGTTTCGAAATTAAGCGCCATTAAAGTATTAAAACGTAATTAGTCTGTTTTATCACTTAGCTAATTTTACAAACTACACAGATCCAATGGGGCGTAGCGAGATCCTTTGTAACGATTGCAGTTATTTTGATACTATTCTATTTGTATACTTACAAATTATCGTGGTTATATTTACAAATCTGAAGATCTTTTGACTACAAAGCAACATTGAATATCAAACAAGGCAGAGATGACAATTTTAATAAATATTTAACATTTAGTATTATGGAAACTGATCCAAAATGCTCCTTGTAACCACAGGGTGGAATATACAACCTAAAAAAACAATAACCTGTCATCGAATAATCACAACAAGGAAGTTTTTGAACATTATCCGATGGGTGGTACAGTTCAAAGAAAATAAACAGCTCATGTGTATCAAAACCTTTTATTTGGCATAATTCAAGAATAACCTTAATAATATTCAACAACAATCATCTAGATACACGTCATTACAATAAAATATTATTAAAAAATCAAAAATAATCATATTATAGGTATATCGTTAACCCACATAGTCATAATTCGTCACTTGACTCGCCTTCGGCCACATCTGGCACGCGGTCTACGATATTTTCGCAGACAATTGGTGACTGAAACCAGCCATGGCACTCTTCAGGTATAATAGTTTAAGTTTCTGCACTATCACATGTCCCCTTTTGAAAATTTTTTACCAACTATCAGTGATAGAAATAGGCAGAGTATATTTACATAAACATCCACTCCACGTCTCGACTTTTTGTCTATGTTCTACCAAGTGTAGGTAAATATACTCTGACTATTCCTATCACTGCACATACATATTTTAAAACAAAATCTATAGAAATTCGTTCATACATTTTCATATCTATCAAAGCAAGACATTCAGTAATCGGGGGTGAAGGTTAGTATTTTTGTGCCATGTTTATTTTTAACCGACTTCAAAAAAAGGAGGAGGTTATCAATTCGGTTGTATGTTTTTTTTTTTTTTTTTTTTTTTTTTTTTTATTTTTTTTTATGTTTGTTACCTCAGAACTCCGTCGTTTGTGAACCGATTTGAAAATTTTTTTTTGCGATCGTCTAGGAATGCTTTCAATTAGGTCCCATAAGCACCAAATCAGGATCTGATGATTGGATCCTAAGGAAATCGAGGGAACTCTTCAAATGTTGTAGGGACACCTGTGGTAATTTAGATATATTTTGCAGTAACTCGTGCATTTGCTCTTGAAAATCATAATTTGGTGAAGTGGAGCTGATGATGAAGACCACATTTGACCAACAGAGCTACTACTCAATAACAAGTACTTCACGGGTTGAATTTCAATTACTTTAACACAGTTGATAAGCAATTTATGCTCGTCGTAATGCATATGGTAAAATGGAATGGGTGGTGAAGCACCAGGACTCCTCAATAATGAACGTCTCTGCATCAGAAAAAGCAATCTTTCGTAAAAGGTGTCAAGCAGTTGACATTAAGCTATTGTATTTTAGATTATTAACACTAAAAAGCGTGAAAAAAAAATTTTATAACAAAAAATTGAACCGACTACAAAAAACCATGAAAATAATTTTCTACCAGTCTGAAGAGGGAACTATGGCCCAAGCCCTCTCATTCTGAGTGGAGGCCTGTGCCCAGCAGTGGGACGTATATAGGCTGGGACGAAACTGAAGTCGGTGCCTCAGTACGAGACAGCAGGAGTGATTGAAGTCTAATATATAAAGTATGGGTATGTATATGGGTATGTATAAGGTATGTAGGTGAAGAAGACGACTATAGGTCCACTCCTGCTGGCTCGTGCTGAGGCACCGACTTCAGTTTCGTCCCAGCCTATATACGTCCCACTGCTGGGCACAGGCCTCCACTCAGAATGAGAGGGCTTGGGCCATAGTTCCCTCTTCAGACTGGTAGAAAATTATTTTCATGGTTTTTTGTAGTCGGTTCAATTTTTTGTTATAAATTTTTTTTTAAATGTATGAACGAATTTCGATAGTTTTTGTTTTGATATACATGCAGTGATTGGAATAGGCAGAGTATATTTACCTACACTTGCTAGAATATATACAAAAAATCAAGACGTGGAGTGGATGTTTAAGTAAATATACTCTGCCTATTTCTATTACTAATAATTGGTATAATTTTTTAAAAGGGGACATGTGATAGTGTAGGAACATAAACTATTATACCTTAAGAGTACCATGGCTGTTTCAGTCACTAATTGTCTGCGAAAATATCGTAGACCGCGTGCCAGATGTGGCCGAAGGCGAATCAAGTGACGAGTTATAACTATGTGGGTTAACGATATACCTATAATATGATTATTTTTGATTTTTAATAATATTTTATTGTAATGACGTGTATCTAGATGATTGTTGTTGAATATTATTAAGGTTTTTTTTTAATTATGCCAAATAAAAGGTTTTGATACACATGAGCTGTTTATTTTCTTTGAACCGTACCACGGTACCACCCATCGGATAATGTATAAAAACTTCCTTGTCGTGATCATTCGATGACAGGTTGTTGTTTTTTTAGGTTGTACATTCCACCCAGCAATCGTTACAAAGGATCTCGCTTCGCCCTGTTTTGGATCTGTGCAGTTTGTAAAATTATTTAAGTGACAAACATACTAATTACGTTTTAGTACTTTAATGGCGCTTAATTTCGAAACGTTACACATCCCCTACAAGAAAAACCGATTATATGTGCCACTTTCTTACTCGAAGCGTGATTTTACCTATTTATATTGAGTATAGGCTGAATTGCCTCATATTGTTTTACTTACAGATAAAGATAAACCATCTAAATAAAAACACAAAAACACTTCAATTAATGTCAGGTTTTATTAGAGAACGTACCATTCAAACCTTTAAATGCGTTTTTCTCGAAACTATCATTGATGCTAACAAGTCGGTTTCAGCAATAAGGGGACGATAAATTCAAAACGGGATACTCGCGCGCGTGTGCAGTCTTGATCAAGGTTGAAATGCGACTGAGACTGAGTGCGGGGAGAGGCAGCTTACGCGCTCTTAACCGGTTTTGCTTGTACCGAATTCTGCCACCGATAGGAGAAACGTTACATTCAAAACCAACTATCCTAAGGTTAGTTTGTTTTTGCAGTTGAATATTTTTATCGGTGCAATAATTTTGTACAGGAAAAAAATACTAAGGGTAGGTTTGATTGTTTTTTCAGACGTCCGAAATGCCATATTTGTTTTATAGTTTACAGCAAAAAACGACTATATATGTTTTAGTCTCTTTATGCAGTAACAAAATTGCTATTTTATTAATTAACATGCACTTAGTAGCTTTTGCTAGTTATTTATTTCTGAAAGTCACCAATAACCTACCCTAAGCTGGAGGCTGAATCAAAAACGGAGCGCCGTATCAAAAATCGGGTTTTAGCACCAGAAAGAGCTTGGAAAGCGTATTCTAACGGTACTCCTAACTCATTTTTGCCAAAAAGGGAGGTTAGTCGGTTTTAGTTGTAAGGGGGCGGTATGTGGTGGTTTGTAACGTAGATTACTGACCTGCCTCACTGTTGTAGCAGTCTCGCTTAGACCGTAATTGCAGTAGGCATCTAGACTTGCACTTAGAAATTATCGTGACGGAGTGACGACAGTTAGTTACGTGGAACTGCGCAGTTTTCCATGGCTCATTAATTTTCCGGTCTTATCGAAACTAAGGTAAAGCCGAAGTCACGTGCGGATTAAATTAAATTTAGTTTCATAGGTAAATGGGCCATTTTATTGTCGCTTTTTTTTCCTTTTTGAGTTCCTCATTTTATACTAAATTTTGAGCTTAGTTACTTGTCCATACATTTTGTGTAACTCAATGGAAAAATTTGTAGGACATAGTGCGAAATTGGGCATACCATAGTCAGAATAAGCAACTTTACCAATTCACCAAATTGCATTGAAATCTGAGAAAAGAAAGATATCGACAACAAAATAAAAAAAAAATGGCCCAAATAATAAGATGGTACTATATTATTATGTGATGATGTGTCTGTGGGTTTCTAACTATAGAAATTGAAATAAGAAATCCTTAGCTTTCTCGATTTTTCATTCTTGTGCTTAGTATTTACTGACTTTAGTTACTAAGCGCGACTATAGTAGTTACAAAATGGTTGAATTAATCTCTACTCTTTAGCAAATTGAAGCGGTTATTGATTTTAATGGCCATCAAACAATCACTTCGACCAAGACGGAGTTTTCCGGCAACAAATCACTAATCTCTTATGCCTCCTCTACATATCGACGGATGCGTCGGCAGATTGTATCTGCGGATGCGTCCGCCGAGGTGTAGAGGGTGGTTTTTGCTTGTCTGTGGTAGGTATTTAACGTCGGCCGATGCATCTGCCACTCATCCGTTTGGTGTCGGTTTTTCGACACGGATCAAAGGGTGACAGCGCGAACGCACCGCGCCGGTCCACACGTCTGCTGATGTATGGACGGATCGCAATTTATAGGTATTTAACGACGGCCGATGCATCTGCCACTCATCCGTTTGGTGTCGGTTTTTCGACACGGATCAAAGGGTGACAGCGCGAACGCACCGCGCCGGTCCACACGTCTGCCGATGTATGGACGGATCGCAATTTATCCGAAGATATGGTTGCGGATCCATCTGCCGACGCATCCGTCGATATGTAGAGGAGGCATTATGCCTCCACAACCATACCTTCGGATAAATTGCGATCCGTCCACACATCGACAGACGTGTGGACAGGCGCGTTGCGTTCGCGCTGTCACCCTTTGATCCGTGTCGAAAAACCGACACCAAACGGATGAGTGGCAGATGCATCGGCCGTCGTTAAATACCTACCACAGACAAGCAAAAACCACCCTCTACACCTCGGCGGACGCATCCGCAGATACAATCTGCCGGCGCATCCGTCGATATGTAGAGGAGGCATAACTCGGTTATCCACAAACTAGGCTTGAGTCGGTCCTGAACTAAGAACTAAAAAGAATGAATTCCCATCGCGGACCGAAACGAACTAGTTCCTCGTAAACGATCTTAATCGGTCTCGGTCCCGCTCCCGGTCCGCGCTCCTTAGCTTCGGTCAGTCGGAGTCGGAGCTAAAACAGTATGGGAGCGAGAGCGAGGATTGGCAGCTGGGAGTGGGAGTGAATGAGCGATAGATGATAGAACGAGGAAACGAATAGAGAGCGGAGCGGACGGCATTGCGCGGTGCTCGGTCGATGTGAATGAGACAAATAGTACTAATTAAATTCAAAGCGTGTCCGCTCAAGTGCGAGACAGCAATTCATTTCTTTTAGCTCCCAGTTCAGGTCATGACCGATCGAGTCTAAACTCGCTCCCCGATCTTAAACATTGTTTCGGTCGGAGCCGCTCCTCGGAGCTAAAGGAACTAAAGGAACTAAAAGACCGAACTAGTTCATTTGACCGATTGACCGAGATCGGAGCGCTCCCTTTAAAGACCGAGCGGGCGCAACTCTACCACAAACTCATAACAATTTTCCCAACAGCAAGACCCGATGTCGCACCGCATCATCGAGAAACGGCGACGCGATCGCATGAACAACTGTCTGGCGGATCTGTCGCGCCTGATCCCTCCGGAGTACCTCAAGAAGGGCCGCGGTCGTGTCGAGAAGACCGAGATCATCGAAATGGCAATCCGTCATCTTAAATTCCTTCAGGAGCGCGCCAATGGTTTGTACCATGGCCTTGCCCACGGGCCATCGGCTATGGTAACGTCTTTTTACTATGTCGTATGCGGAGTTGTTAGTCGCACGGGTTGCCAAGTATACATATTTTGAGGTAAGGATGTAAAGGAGTTTGGTATTTATTCCGGATTTCTTGAGGGTTATTGAGAAGGGTTTGGAAGATGTTTTTTTTTATGTTCATATTCAAGGGATCGATGTTTTTTAAATCACATTTATGTGAAAATAACACTCGAAGATAGTAAAACAATTGTTAATTCTTGTGGACTTATTTAAGATTCGACAAAAAATAAACAATTCTCGAGTGCTATCTGCACACCTGTGACTTAGAAAGTCGACCCAGCCAGATTTTTTTGAATTGTATGAATAATAATGAAGTTCATAACCATAACATAAATGTGAGAATTATAGAGAAGTAAGTACAATTGAGACGTGATACGTGATGTGATGGACCAAAGTTGCACGGAAGTAAGTTTGCGTACCTACGTACAAAATTTACTCTCCAAACATAGGTACCTTTCGACCATTCTACTCATGCAGGCTTACGAATAATACATCGACTTGGGCTAACATACTATATTTTAACTACGAACAATAATTATTATTCGTAGGTTCTAAAGAACTTTTCTCAATAAGGGACCTCACTTTACACACTTGCAAGAATCATTTTTAATTTTATCTGTAAATGTATGATAGGTAATTGTATATTTTTTTTACGTTGGCAATCAGGATTTACTTTTTATGTTTTACCGCGGATGACAGCTCCCTGCCCATTTCATAGAATAAGTAGTGTATGTCCCGTCACTTATTCGAACATTTATTATAGGACTTGTACTAGTAGGTATTACTTATTTTGTGGTTTAGCTCAAATTGTACCTACCCAAAGAAGCTTACATTTTGCTACAAAAAGGACATCACGGATAAATTAAATTAAAAATTATACGAGTTATGTATATCTATCACGTGATTTAATAAACAACAGAGGTGTTAACATCTGTCGACAACAGGCGTCGCACGCATTCAGCCTAGGTAGTTTCGAGGCCACAATCCGAGACTTATTTTTTAACGTTCGGGTGCTCGCGATCGCATTCATCATCTCTTTTTATCCTCATCTCATACCAGTGACAGAAAGACGTGATGAAAACGATCGTGAGTCAGAGTGCGACACTAAGATTTTTTATACTGTAAAATTTTCAACACCACAAAAACGTATTATCTATCTATGGTCCTAATGGAAGACAACGCCGGATAACGCTGAGTTGGGATTAATTATGTGCTTTATTTATTTTATTTTATTCTTTATTTTTTTCTACAGTTCTTGTTGTACCTTTTTTAATACAACGAATAAATATTTTCATTATTTTACTTTCTACTTATGTTAAACTATCGGTCTGTTCATTAAATATAATAAAATATAGGCAAATAGTTTTTGCCGCTACTTCGCGCGCTCCCCGCTGAAACTGTAGGCACCTACACTACACTTACCTGGGATGCAAAGAATGTTATGTTAATTTCAGGATAGTAAAGTTGTCTATCTGTGAAATAATCTTTAAAAAGTACCGAAGTATTATCAGAATAGCCCCTTGGAAAAGTAAGTTAGTTGCCAACATACAAAGTTTAATTGTTACCATTTGAAATAAATATTACCTACTTACATAGGTATATTAGGTTGATCAACTATGTTCAGTAACCTTTTTTATTTACACACAAAATATAAAAAAAATAGAAAATAAAAATAAAACACTCAGATATTTGAAAATACAAATAGTACTTAGGTATATCGGACGACACTAATGACAATATTATCTCTTCTTTCTTTGCTTCGATATTTATTTGACGCTGACTGTCTTTACTAGAAATTATTTAGGTAGGAGGTCAGTATTGTTTCATCAAAATATACTACTTTTCTACTGTGACATTTGGTCTCAACGGCTTTGGCTTTAGATCTGTGGTTAAATTAAATCCGACCTGAGGAAGTTAAGTGAAGATAACTACACCGGCATTTCATCTCAGGATTTGGTGCCCAGAGCATGGATTGAATTTTGTCCTGGGTACTGTTTTAGCTGCCGAACGTGCGACCGGTGAGGAGTTCCGCGCTGGATTCCAGGAGGCCCTGGCGGAGGCTGCTCGCTTCCTGGAAATGCAGGGCTACGGGCCAGCTGACGGGTTCTGCGCGCAATTGGCAGCGCATTTGCAGCGACATGTTGAACTCATTGCGAAGGGTAAGATAATGTTAACTACTTACTCGCGTGAACACTACCAAATTACAAAGGGCCTTTAGCTTTAATGCGCCTTTTACTTTAAGAGGTAATCTCATGGCAACTGTGACTTTGAAATAAACCTAGTTTTGCTATAAATAATACATGTTCCACTCTTCGTGTTTGCCAGGCGAGGCACCACAGCGCGAAGGCAGTCGCCTCCACCAGGGTTTCTCGTCGGAGACCAGCTCCTCGTCCAGCTCTCAAGGTTACGCGGCAAACGGCATAGCCCCGCGCCGTCCGGAGCCTGTGCCGGCGCTCGAGCCCCACGCACCGGCACCGGAGCCCTATCCCATGGAAAGCGACAAAGGTATACCTCAAACATATCGCGGAGCAAATAGTCGTTTTTGAATTTCTCTATTTTCACCCTCGGATTGTCCAGAATGGTTCTGGGTTCCTTTCGCGCTGAAGAAGTCACTCATGATTCTAAATCTCCCTGATCTCTCTGTATGTGATATGCCTACATAGGCTAGGATATGCCGCAACAACTGTGGAAATTAAGATTTTGTTGAAAACTCGGGTGCTAACTCGGGTGTTGGGATAGAACTTTAAACTGATGCAGCGCCTCCTAAGCCTTTTATGTCGTACTAAGTACATTTAAATCTTACGTTAGAACTCGATAGGTACTAAGTATTCTTGTTATTTTTCTCATCATAAAGTTTTCTGAATCTAACAATACCTATTGTTTCTGATTCAACCTGTTGGTTGTTGAAACGGATTTCTGCACTGTAGGTACTTATTTTTATGTACTTCTTCCACGACATTCAATATGTATACTTACCGTAATCGTAGCAAAACATTCCAACCCAATAAGGCATATTATGTTTCTTCCTCTCTTACTCTTTAGCCACATTTTATACTTATATGCTCTACGTTCCCTCTCCGAACCATTTTTGCGAAGTCCTAAACAGTTTTTTCCCATGTCACATGTCACACCTCAGTTGGCAACATCCTTCTCACAC
Organism: Choristoneura rosaceana; assembly: GCA_037349165.1. Lineage (NCBI taxonomy): Eukaryota > Metazoa > Arthropoda > Insecta > Lepidoptera > Tortricidae > Choristoneura > Choristoneura rosaceana. Next base: position 13,009,312 of record JAZBNJ010000019.1, read on the forward strand.
ATTTTTAATTCCTACATGACCAGATGACCACATGCTAGTGGATTTCAGATACTTTTGAACAATGCTTTACTAGATAATCCAAAATGTATGAAATCTCTGCTTCAAGAGCTAACATCTTTTGCTTAACCTTGGGGGGAACATTTTAACGGCCATTTAAGTAAAGTATGAGAGGAATTCCACAGAACGCCTGCTAATGTTGGCAGTGGAGGCTCTTCGGAACGGCCGTGCGGGGGCTAGGACTAAACCATACAATGCCGGTAAACACTATCCACTTCGGGGAGATGACAAACTTGTAGTACTTAGTTCTGAACTATTATGCTGGGTGTACCTTTAGAGTAGGAACTATGTGCTTACATTTTTGTCAGAGGTAAGTTGATGTTCCATTTGACCAAGACACCTACAAACCAACAGACAATAGTATTCTAGCGCTAGGATCATCTGAAAGAATTACCTACGAGTATCTGATCTAATGGTTCGGAACTGTTTCCAATTTACTAAAACTATTAAACCCAGTGCTGTGAGTGCAGTTGCACGAAGGGCCACAAAACTGAACTTAAACCAGAGGTTTTTTATTCGTTAAACGCAAGCCTAAGCTACTTATGTCTAGAAATACTTTGTCCTCGATAAAAACTAAAGTCCGTCCGCTCAAATAATTTTCATGCCCAGCTGAGACAAAAATATAATAGAAACATTCGTCCAGACGTAAAAAGGGATCGAGCTTACTAAATTATTTAGATGTAGTCTGCCTGCCACTGCTTCAGCGCACAAACTGTATACTAACGCTAGTCCTCTTTCCAGTTCCCAATGGTCCAATAGTTGGTCCAGAAGAGCCACCTCAGGACAACGAGCCGTTGAACCTGGACGGGCGGCGCAAGTGCGAGCCGACACTGCGCGCCATCCGCAAACCAGACCACAGTGAAGACTATCTGCACTCGTACAAGTTCAAAAACTCTATCGAGAGAAGGTTCTCCAAGTCTCAAGATTGCGAGGTATGATATATTTCATTTCTATTTGAAGTAGGTAAGGGATCGCAAATAGAAACAAAGATATCGAAATTACTTACTCATTTCCAAATATCCCTGTCCATGATAGAATCATAGCTTATAATAAATATATAAATAATATATTTTTTGGAATTTTGTTATATTTAAAAGCGTATGCAATCAAAGATGATTAAAGGTCAAATATTAATTGTTAAGCTCGTGTACCTTAAACTACTTTATTTCCCTTAACTTCTGACCATATCTACCCAGATCCAATGTATTAGATCTATGGTTCTAACAGAATGAATATTATTATGTTTAGGCGGCAGACATGTCCCATAACCCGTGCAAGCCGAACGCTCACAAGCGGCGGCGCTCGGCCAAGCCGGCGCCCTCCACCTCCAACTCGGGCTCCGGCTCGGGTTCCACCTCGCAGTCGGGCTCCAACTCGCACTCAGGCTCGACCTCCCAGTCGGGTTCCAACTCCAACGAGGACGCGAGAGACACCTCACCGCAGGTACTTGAAATGGCTGTTAAATAACCCATTCATTTAATAGCTGGGCGTTTAAAAAAACCAAGAGATCCTAATTTAGTGTACAGTCACCTGCAATAATTGCAGCGGAGCGTGCAAAAATATACCGGCCTAGAAATAGAGTCTTACGACTATCCGATTTTACTCACGCTTTGTGTCAGATATATACCTACCCTGCTGACCAAGTGAAGGTTAATGAGGGCATTATTTATAATGCCCGGAAATTATGTATGAATAAATGTGCCGGGCCAAGTGATTAATTATTTATTATCTAAACTTATTTATCACAATTATTACATTGTCTGGTCATTATGAATGTTAAATTGCTACGTGATCGTTGGACATTTGATTGTGAATAAGTATTTACGTTTTTATTACAGGATACATCGAGCGAGTCCCCCCACCAGCATTACGACAAGCCACTAGCGTCGCCCGCGCAGTTCGTTCCTGTGTTCGCGCTCAGTTCGCTTGGTTAGTCCAGTCCAACAATCTTTCCATTTCATATTCTACCTAACCTAGAGCAGTATTATTATAATGTAATGCACAGTTGAGGGAACTGAGTCACCTACCAGGGTGAAACTTTTTCACAGTTAATTTCACAATCAGGGCCGGATATGACTTCGGGGCCCCCAGGTAATGCAATTTTCTGGGCCGCATGGCCGTTGGTTTGTGTTGCTTTAAAGTTGTGCCCTGGTTGAGTTCGAAACACGTCAGTGTGGTGTGGTGGTGTTAATAGATAGATGGGTTTGTGTGATTTGTGTGTGTTCTTAAAGTTTGGAGGTGGAGGAACTGCATGAACATGCAATTTCAGTTCTAGAAATAGAGTTGTATCAGATATTTATGTGCGCTTCGCTGTGCCAGATATTGGTGCTGGTGACAACATGATTCAGTTTCCTCGACTGTACAATTAAGTCTCTTACTAATATTAAAATATTATAAATGCGAAAATTTGAGTGTGTGCGTGCGAGTGTAGCGTAGGACGTCCAACGGCGATATGAACGGGTGACCTAGATAAAACCACGGGTTCACGGTGGATGTAGGTCGCTTCAAATCGAAGCAACGGAAGGCAAATAAGGGAGGCCTATGTATGTCCAACAGTGGACGTCCTACCGCTGATATAATGATGATGTTGATGAGTAGAAATGCAGTCGGTTGTTCTCACGTCTCTTCTCAATTCCAGGGAAGTACTACGTCCCCCTAAGCGTGGACTACGCGTGTTTGGCGCGCCACCTCAGCCCGCACGACGCATTGGAAAGTCGCTCGACGCTCGTCACGGCACCCCTGCATCCTGTCACGATACACGTCAACTTCCAGCCATGCTTCAACCATCACCAAGTGAAGAGAGAAACGAACGACCGCGACTGGCGGCCCGTTTGAGCCAGTTGTGGACGCAGTGATGTGAAGAAATATTAAGTGTTAAATGCACGTTGGGTTAGGGAGGTATTATGTAGTGACAGACGAGGGGAATTTGAAGACTTTTATAAGAAGCAAGTGAACTATCTATGGTTTTGGATATTATCTACCCGTTCAAGCTTTATTAAGTGCCAATAGTGACAACCACCGTTAAGTTTCCCACAAACATCCCACGTATGGTGATTGGTGACATAAAAACTATTGTCGGACTGCTTTTCCATATTTTCAAGAAAAGGAAGAAGAAACAGGATCACCCACGCATCTGTCTGTTCATCTGTCACACTAAATCTGCTCCAGTGTAATGGGTCTATTAAGTTGAAATTAGGTGTACACTTAGGAATTTATGTGATCCATATCCAAACATGAACGCATGTCTTTATAGTTAGACTAATCAAGTCTATACAGCAGCCCAACAAACTTGTGTTGTTCATGAACATTTGGCATGGGTCCTATAAATCATAACAGTTGTATAATAAGTGTACTTTTTCAATAAATTAAAAAGCAAAGGTAAACGTTGAGATTTTTTTGAGAAATATACCGCTATTCCACTTTAAAGTATTTTTGTGAATATTTAAGATTTAAATTCTTTTAAGAATTTGGTGAAACGGGTTTATTCCATAATTTACAGTCCACGTGAAGGTGAAAATTACAAATTAATTCCATATTATTTAACCACCATGTGGCTTTCGTCTTCACGAGGACTGTAGGTAAATAAATTACAAATTAGTTTAAATACTTACTGTTATGTTTATTATTCCTATTTCTGTTTATCTATCAGTTTTATTGATTGATATTACATATATGTAATAAATATATGAATGGTTGCGGTATTTCGTTCAGTTACGACCACTACTATGCGGCTGAAATTATAGGGAAGTGTTTTAAATGATATAAATACAGTGACAGTTGGTGCCAGATTATTCACTGTTTGGTGCGAACTCAAAACTATCTAACCACACTCTTGTGCTCTTAGCAATGAGGTCGTGTTTACATTTTTTTTGACCGTGTATCTACTGCCAACTGTACATTGTTATAACTCCTCATTCTTACATAGTTCGATATTGTTATATTTCGTTATCACGGATTTACTACTTGATGATGAATATAAAAAGAACTAAGAAGTCATGTTGCAACGCCTGAAATTTTAAAATTGTAACATACCTATTTTGTAAGTCTTTTTAGTATAACTATAGCGAGACTTGACGAATTAAATGATTGTTCTAGTTTTTAGTGATGGCTGTGAAAACAATGGACGTAGTCAGAGCGTTAATATTAAACGAAAATGCTTTGTTGTCAATGGATGTCATAAATCATTTAATTATATTTTACTTTGATGAAAGCATTGATATTTTAAGTGGTTTGAGGAGTGGGTTTGCATGAAACATATTATTTATATCTTTGTCTTGCATGTGCTATCAGGCTATGAGCTATCACGTTTGCTCGTGTAGCAGGTGAAGAACTGAATTGGTTTGTTCCGATTCATACTTTTTTCGTCATCTAAACTGATGTTCGGTTTTTGAAGGATTTCGTATTTTCTATGGAATATTGCAAGAGGTATATTTTATACCTTAGGCTGCTATTTACTCTTAAAGTACTAAATCAAGAAAACTTAACTTTTTCAAATTTTTCCACCCACCGGTTTAGATTTTAAAGGGTACTTTAAAGTTGAATATTTTGATTTTTTGTCGGCATAGTTTATAACTATATATATATATTCGTGCAAAATAACAGCTTTCTAGCATTGATAGACCCTGAGCAAAGCCGCAGACGGACGGACATGACGACACTATAAGGGTACCCTAAAAAAGGCAGCAACGCGACAGGTACTAGCTAGCGCTAGATAAATATTTGACTTCCATTGCAACAAAGTAGTTGTTAATCTATACCTTAAGAATAGTTTTAGAGGTGTACGACGGGCTCTTACTCAAGTTTTAGCTGCAGCAAGTACAGTCAAGTTCAAAAATGGCTCCACTCTTTAGTATTTTCTCACAGGCACTAATCAAACTGTCCTTGTTGTTATTTACTGTGACAAAGTACTAAGGGGTTCAGCCACTTTTGTGCTCGAGTGTACGTTACAAGACTGAGGTGTTATACATAGAACATGAACATAGAAGAGTATAATGATTACGTAGTCGATATTATTCATGTTAAATGTATTTTGATGTTAAGTTTAACAATATTATTTTGAAATATAAACTAAGAAATATATGTTAATATTTTACGATAAATTTAGTTTTTTTTTTTATTTCCTGCTCTGTTTATCAGGAATCTAACTGACTATTGCAAGTTATGCAGGTAATGTGGCAAGGAAGGATCGCTGCGTTGCTTAACATCTTATTAATTCAATAGGTACCTTTATACGAGCAATTCTTGTATAGGTAATATAAATATAGGTATTTAGGGAATCTCGGAGACGGCTCCAACGATTTCGACAAAAATGTGCCCACGTAAATCAAATCAAATAAACGCCCGAATGATTTTTCACTATCTTATACCGTGAGATAGAAAAAGATTGTGAGTATTAAATAAAAAGGCCACTGCTTCCATTGAGGCGGAAACAGTACCGGATTAGCCACGTAGCAAGAGTAGCAAATGCTACGGGCCCCGCGGTCTAATACCTGTCTGACCGTAAAAAAAAAGTTCATTTGTAATAGTTTTGTTTTATTTAATACCCTTTAACTTGAGAAACTATAGCAAACCAAGGGCCTCTTGACAGAATTTGCTACAGGCCCCGCGCTGGCTTAATCCGGCACTGGGCGGAAAGGATCAGGGACGTGTAGAATAGACCAATCAAATTAAGAGTCAGGCGCAGTGGCGTAGCTGAAGACTAGAGGGGGCAGTGCCCCGGGGGCCCCCTCGGACACACTTACAAACTTTAAATGACAACTCTGGAGTACGTCGAATTCGGAACACGACGAATACGGAACAAACGATTTAAATAGTTTAGTTGGGGCCCTACTTAATTTTTTGCCCTAAGTCCTTTGGTTACTTAGCTACGCCACTGGTCAGGCGAGTAGTTTATTTCAACCAATGTGTGATTATGATTAGTCTGCTGCACGTCTTGTTCCGACTCAATCTTCAAGTAAACCCTAATTCTATCTTTTTTTTTTTAATCGACTGGAAGGCAAACGAGCAAGTGCGTCTCCTGGTGGTAAGAGACCACCACCGCCCATAAACATCTGCAACACCAGGGGTATTGCAGATGCGTTGCCAACCTAGAGGCCTAAGATGGAACCTCAAGTGCCAGTAATTTCACCGACTGTCTTACTCTCCACGCCGAAACAGAACAGTGCAAGCACTGCTGCTTCACGGCAGGATTAGCAGCAGGTGGTAGCAATCCAGGCGGACCTTGCACAAGGTCCTACCACCTGCAACTACTATCTGGCCTAATATTGCTGCGCTCAATGGTCCACTCCACGAATGTTCGAGAAGGGCTACAGTACGGGAGGAGTGGCGACGAACTGTAAAGCTTGCCACAATCCCTGATGTGACGACCACGACCACTCTGCCAATAGCGTGACGACCAAGAAGAAGAGATATATTATATTACTGCTACGACCTTGTTGATGAAGGAAATGGCAGGATTCAAACAAAGATTTATGTAATTAATTATCATAACATCTTTTATTCTATATTATTATTTTAAATTTTACATGCTTAGTTCAAACATTAAGAAAGAAATAATAATATTTAACATCTGGATAATATACAGCTCTATTTTATGATCCACTTAGTGAATAAAAAATTATATTAATATATTGCAAAATATTCCATTGTTACATCGCAACTCTTTACAATCAAAAGGGTTCATAGTGGATGGCGGGAACGGAAAGGCGCATGATAAAAGGATCACAATATGGCAAACGATACACAGTGCGCTTTTTGTTTCCAATAACAAAATATAGCTTTTCACTTATTGATACTCGCTACTATGTACAAATGCTTCAGATGACAATAATAAACATGTACTGATACTAGTGATTATCACAAACTCTACTGACACATGTCGGAGCATCGTGCGATGAACGTGAAGCGCGCAGCGGGAGACTAGTCAATATTATACAATGTCGCCGCCGCACAATACTGATACAATCACTTTATAAGCGACAAATTTCACGATTCACAGCAAAACGCACCTCGACAGTGACATAAGCGATTAATTTGTATCCTAATAAACAACCAGATCAAAATATTTACATGCCCATTTCATCCTAGGGCAATTGCTTAGCACTTGCGGTCAGGCTAATGATCGAACTTGATTGGGTCACAAAAATATAAAAAAAGCTATAATTCGTTATACAAAACTCAATATACTATAATAAAATTAAGTTCATTTCATCATTTGAAAGAGCAGCTGCTAAAATATCATTGCATTACAATCGTAAGTTTAAAGGAAATATTGCAATAAATCGACTTAGATAATATAATTATGCACGAACTGAATTGCGAATTGCTAGAGGAGCCCAGGTGTTTTGAAAAGTGATATATGACTCAACATGATGTAAAAGCGATACAACTATCACCCAATGGTAGCAGAGGTCTAGTAACTATCAATTTACATGACAAAATTATCATTACGCCAGTTCAAATTACCTCGGTTCCCCTATCAAGTTAAGTAGCTAGTAGAGGCAATAGAAGAGTTGTGAAGATAGCGTCTAAAAATATCACCAAGTGAGCAAATTATAAATTAAATTGAACACAAGAATTTCCACTGTTGTATGGCTTGGCCCTAAGCTAGATATTGTAACACACATTGAAGCGCCTGACTACTAAATAAGTCGGAAAACTCTAGCGTGCCAATTACATAAAAATAAATTTACAATACCATTATGCAAACCTAGAGCAAAATTTTATTGCTCGAATCATTTGCTCAAAAATTGAAAGGAAAACTGTGCCAAGCAATATGGAACGGAATCCAAAACTTAAACAAAATTAATGAATAGGGCATATTAGGCAAAGCTCTGCGCAGGGGGCGACACTAGCACAAACCGTAAAGAAACGTCAGTTCTCATTATATCTTGTCGCCATGATGGATCATGACCACAGAGTATTATTATAGAAAACATAATTATCTATAGAAATCATGCCATGCCATGCAGATAGAGCCATTTCCAAAAAAATATTGAAATAATATGATATTACGGCATCATACGGACATTTAAGATACTCAAAAACAAACTGTAAACATATAGTATGTGCTAGTGCTGCACTCTGACGGGATAAAATTGAAGTTATATTCACTATTGGTGGAATGGCAATACTCGTTGAATAATCACTGATTTTCAATTTACCTTTATTTTCGAAAAACTATACAATACTCGAAATTAGCTGAAGACAATAGCGTAAGGTGCGCAATACTCTTCAATAGATTAAGTATATTACTCGTATATTGAAGACAGAGAAGTGACGCACTCGTGAAGGTGCGGCCACATGCTAGTCGCTCGACGCTTGTTTCCAGCGATAAATCCGGTCGAGACCCTATTTAGAATTTCCCGCGACTCAAAAAAAGAAGCGTCAAGTCGCCGCGTCGAACAGCAGCGTCAAGATGGCTGCTTGCAGGAATGTGGCCTTGGAAGCTGATTTCTTAATCTACTTTAGTGACAGTCGTGGCAGTGGTACAAATAGTTAAAAGAAATTGGAGTGAATGAAAAAAAGTGTTTTTTTCCGAAATTTAAGTTTTTTTTTTCAGTTCAACATGTTCAGCTTTATCGCTGTCACGTGACCGTGATTTGACGCTGGAAACGATCGTCGAGCGACTGCATGTGGCTGCTCCTTTATCTTCTTTTTACGACACTGGCAGTGACAGTGGTTTCTTATATAACACATATATAGGTCCTATGTAATACATTCACGGGGTCGTACTGATTTCATTGAATTATTCCTTACAACACAAGCCAGAGCCTAGTATGTGGAATCACAACGACACAAAAAGCACACAATCCGATCAAGTTGAGCAACGATTACGGATGGAGCAAACATTGGGCGTTTTAAGTCGACACGTAGTTTCACTACAGGCTCGAGCATAGATACCAGCAACTTACAACTATTATTCACTGGTTTAAAAATGATAATGAAAAAAAAAAAAGAGATCTTAAAACCTTTTCTTCTTGAATATGGAAGAAATTTATCACAGAAATAATTTTTAACTAGCTTCAATAATGGATATTAAGTAGATCATATAAGGAGAAAAAATACTTTTTTTCTACGGTCATTGTTGTTGCTTGTATCTTTACTACGACCTACTAAGTATGTAATCCTAATTTAAATTGCAACCTCATCAATCGATGGCTTGTCTATCTTACATTAACTTTAGGCCACAATTTACAAATCTAACTTCGCACACTAAATGAGATGAAATAAATCAATCGGGTTTTCACTTTAAACAGTGAATTTGATACGATCGCGTTCGAATTCACTGCCTATAAACTAAGTGAAATGTCAGTGGGAGAGTGATAAAGATCGTTATAAAAACCTAAATAACTATAACAAACAGAATATTTTGCAAGTGCCTGTGTACAAGTAGAGTATTAGCTATCGCACACATAGCATGCCAGTATCGCTTCATCGCAGAATAAAGCATTGAAATATCGTCAGTCCAATACTTATATCCGAGACGGGGCGGTGCTGAGACGTTAGGTGGGCAATGAGCAAATCACTGGTTCGACGAGGCGTCACACAATACTTAGATGCAATGTCACCGCAGTTGATTGCCTATAAAACACACACATGATTTTTTTATCAACATAACTGTGAAGAAAACTTTACGATTACCTGTTTATTTTATCTATATACGTCAACACTACTATACTATTCAGTGAATTCCGACACGAGCTGACCTCACTAGACTCGAAAATTTCACAGCATGCTAATAAAATATCATGTTGTTTTGCACGTGGAGACCAACATTGTCATATCATATTACAAAATCACTTCGTTTGTGTGAATTCGTAAGCAACGAACAAAATCTTGAAAGCAGCGACTATAAGTAACTGACGTTTAAGATGTCACAAAAATATGAAAAAACTGACACCACGTAGACTTTAGAACATACTGAACTGGAGGTCATGCAAAGTTTTGTTAGCGCCACACAATAGATACAATAATTTTGCCAAAACAGTTATGTGTAATGTAGCGTCAGCTATTCAAATGTGACTGTTATCAACTGTTTCATGCGGTACGTAGAAATAATCAACGCGGCACTTCGTTCTATAGTTATCTACAAAATGCTCGCTCCGCACTTGTGTCAATATGGCGAATTAAAGCACAAATTGCTCGTGAAAAATTGTGACAAATCAACAGAAATCATTACAGAATATTGCTTCAGCCGCAGCCGTGTAAATGCACAATCTGTATAGCTAGAATCGCATGTCAAGTGTTCAAGCGTATAGTAAAGAAACTGAATCACTTACTGCTGGTACCTTTTCGCTGTAAATGTCAGAACTTCGACATTTTAAAAATGTGCCAAGTAAATCGTCCCGAAAAGTATTTTGATAAGATTAGAGATATACCCTATGGGTCTACCACAAAATTTGAAATTCTTAGTTCGTATGGTAGCGTCCCTCTTACTTTTCTGTGAAATACTATTAGCGTGAAAGGAACGGCACGATACCAAGTTCGAAAATCTAACTTTTAGAGTGTAAAGCGACAATTAGACTGCGTCGCACACCTAATGCGGTTGCCGAACTTGTTGCAAACTACTTCGGCGAACGACCGTCGCCTTTACATCAGTCTGTCCGTCTACTGCGGCGGCCATCTTAAGGCGGTGACAGCTGTCGCTCGCCGAATGCGGCCGACTACCGTGATCTTTACGCTTTTGCGGTTGCCGCATGCAGCATGCGGCAACGACTCAGTGTAATTGCCGCTTAACTCTAGCACGCGATTCAGTTTCCTAGACTGTACGTGAAGTTTGAAGACTTGGCTTAACTTTTTATTTTACGTTAATATCCCTTTATAGTAGACCAAGAACTACGGTGAGAACGTGATTGACCAAGTACAGAGCACTTATCAGCTGCCTACTCCTTGTGATGCGGGACCAAAGATAGCTCTTTGCATTAACAACGTGCGCTCACTTAAATTATAACACAGATTTAACCTCTAATAATGGCTAATGCGAATTCGGTATCGAAACACCTCTAACTGTTACTGCACGCCTACACTAACGCGACACTAGACACCTAGACGAGCCCGGAGACCCCTATACACGCTAAAAAAAGTAAAACAAATAATAAAAACAACTATAATTTACTTAAACATTATGCGTACAAAAATCCTAGCCATCGCTCTCTAGACGTTCTGTCGAATAGACCGACTTTAAATAAATATATCGATGACATACATAAACGTTATACATACAATAAAAAAAATATACCATTATACATACATATGTACCGAGTAGGTTCCCTACTTCCTATCTTAATTCATCTCCTATGTACAATATTTACAAAGGGAAATAAAAACAATTTGTACTTGCAGAAAAACCGTGAAAAATAAACACAATAGTGAAACGGAAATATACAATCAGCGCGCGGGCGCTGCGCGGGTTATAAAATCTATATTACTTAATATTTTACAGCGGCGGCCGGCGCCGCCTGAGATTTACAAAATTTCTGCGCCGCCTACCGCTCGCACCGCGTCGTGCCGCTCGCGCCCTCTGCAACATAAACAGGGAACTTAACATTATACGGCTAAATCATACACAACAACAAAGTAGGCGAGTGACTCCAAAGAGTGTATGGTTTTGTAAGATGTTTAAATATTGTTGAGACAAAATCAAACTATGAATCATATAGGTATGTATACTCCTGACTCGTGTCATCCTACTTAAATGAAAATTTACTATTGTAATGAAGAAACCCTGACACTACTACAATAGTAAATTTTCATTTAAGTAGGATGACACGGGTCAGGAGTCAAGGTTGTTCTACCATCTACTTAAATATTGATGATTTTATTTTGCAACACAACATTAGGTGCACAACACTACAACAATAGTGGTTGCAAGATCTATGTAAGACGTAGTACATACCTGTGTGGGGTAGCGCGCTCAGCGCGGGTAGCGTCGGCAGCGCAGACGCTTCGGGGGCGGTTTCGTCGGGCAGCGCGAGTCCGAACTCCCGGCGCAGTCGCGAACTCAAGTTCTCGCGCTGGCGCTCCGAAGCCGTCGGTTGCGCGTCGAACACACCTGGGTAACGAGAATGTATAAAAATGCTGCTACATCGGAAGGTTTTGATAGTAAGTAGGTATGGAATAACGTGTAAAGCATAGAAATGGAGATTTTATTGCATATAACGACCACTTGCCGTCAGCATTTGTCGCACGTATAAAAAAACATCTTAGGCAGCAGAGGCTCCCTGCGACAGGTTTTTACTGAGTATCGCGTATGAACTTGTCAAGGTATAAGTTAAGTAGTCCTCATTAATTTTCAACTACTAGTTAATTAGTCTCGTATATTTAATGGATGGTGGCAACGAAACAACAAAGTCAGTTGAAAGTAAACAAATCATAGCATTTGGTGTGCAGCGTTAGGTCAATAGAAATCGTGCCACAGCCCGGAGCGGCGTTGGCCGCGCGCCAAGTCGATTCAACGCCACTTTATGATCGTACGACTCTCGCAACTATGCAATAACATCTCCATTCGTTCTTAAAGTTGAAAACTAACTACCTGTTAGGCCTCCGTTGTCCGACGGTGCGACTAGTGGGAAAAATTCAAAGTTTAATAAAAAAGTTTTTTTTTCTTTAACTAATTATAACATGCAATTCTAATACTTATATATCTTTGTTAATAAAATAAATTTGATATACCGGAAAGAAACTGTAGTAACGGCTTTAACGAGTACCTTTAGTATTGTTACGAAACAATGGGCAAACGACCATTCAATAAAAAATGTTTATTTTTCTTTTTATTGCTTTATAATCGTTTCATTTCAGTAAAAACACAGGTAAACCTATAAAAGACATGAACTGAACACCAATATTTTCATTATGTTCTTACATCAGCAGCAGTGCTCGCACTGTTGTGTTTCGGCGAGGAGAGTAAGACAGCCGGTGAAATTACTGGCACATGAGGTATTCCATCTCAGGCCTCTTAAGTTGGCAACGCATCTGCAATACCCCTGGTGTTACAGATGTTTATGGTGGTGATCTCTTACCATCAGGAGACCCACTTGCTCGTTTGCCTACCAGTGGAATAAAAAAAAAAACATTTATTAAAACTGAATAAACTTTAGTAGTATCATAGTTATTTAAAATATAAATGACTCGCTATTGCCTGACTTTGAGTCCCATAAAGTCTGCAGGGCTACTACGAAACTCGAAACTCGTTGTTCGTGTCCTTCCTGCGGTCCCTCTCGCACGACACGAACTTCGAGTTTCGTAGTAGCCCTGCTGCTCTGCACTATCCTAGTATAAATACAGTCATGTTAATCTTAGACAGTGTGTCTATCAGCAGGGTTCGGATTTTTCATCGCACGGTAAGATGATAGAAAACTATTGAGTCGATATTAAAATTAAAACTTTAGTCATATTCATACTCACTCTCATTCATTTAAATATCAGCAAGATTATAAATAAAAATGCAAAATGCCACACCATGTTTACTACATTATGGGCCAAATGATAAAAATAATATGAATATTAAGTACCTAAGCTCCTAGTATGTAATATCCATAGAGCATGTAGCTGCACGAATGAGTGTTTATGAGTGTGTATATTTCGAATAAGATGACAAAATACTTTGAGGTAAAAACATTCACACACATACAAACATCACGCCTGTATTCCCAAATGGGGTAGGCAGAGCACACTAAACGTTACCGCTTCGAAGTCACTTTTAGCAATTTTAGGTTTTAAGAAGAAAACAATAAAAACAACATTTTACGGAATTTAACCTAACAGCATTTTCAAATCTTTGAATGACAGTAGACGGCTCAAAGTAGGATTATTTTTTCATAAACCTTTAAACAAATCGCAACATCTCTATTACTGCAGTTTCTTTTTAAATCGGTTAGTGGTTCCAAAGATTACTACTTTGTATATTTAACGCATTCACTGCCACCTGACTTCCACAGGTGCCACTGACGCACAGTGCGTTCAAAATGTATGAACAATTATGACAGCGGCACTCGGCGAAGTTCCGAAAACGCATATATGCGTCGGTGGCAGTGAATGCGTTAAACAAAGAAATATACTCAGCGGCACAAAGTTTGGCATTCTCTATTCTACATACAAAATTACCTATTACTGCATACATTTCAGGGCCCGATTTTTAGCCGTTCAGTATATTTTATTCTAATAAAGTTTATTGTTAGGATTGATGCAGCCATTTTGAATGAATTACGAAGCCATTAACAATAAACACAAGGCGTTTCAAGGTATCCGCGTCGACATACTGATGATCTCACTTCATCGACATGTAGGCATACTTGTAGCAAAGTACATCTTCGATGTTAGTTTACACATCTGCTGCAGAGTGCATTCGACTTTTATTATTATAGTTCGGCTTTTATTCCATCCATTCTTACTTAAAAGCTTTTAACTTTCAGTAATAAATTCAATTAAATGAACAAACTGATAAAATGCTAAGTCGAATTATAACCAGTGGTCCGATTGACTGGAAATTTGGTACGAATATTTGAACCGGTTGACAATACAAGGCAGTAATAAAAAAGTACCTCTACCAAAGCACTTTTTTTACTTTACTGACTCATATTTTAAAATCAAAATTGTGGTTAAAGCGAATCTAACGTCATGGCGACCGAACTGCATGACGCGATTCGACTTTGAATACTAGATTTCAATACCGTTCAGACATGAGAATGAGGTGAGACGTTGCAAGTGTTAGTCGTCTTCATATTCTGTGAAAAATCAATAATACCTCCTATTTAACTTGATCGAACAGAATGATCACAGACAGAACTTCGTAACGTTTAAGTTAGTTTTGACTCTCATGTTACCTCCTTATGACACGACACGACGCAAATTGTGAACTTTTACGTGACTTGATACGTCCTAACGAATAAAACAATTTTTCATTTTCATTTGATAAAAACGTTTTTTTTCAGCACTGAGATTATAGTTTCAAACGGGACGCAACGCAAGCAAGTTTTCGTTGGCCGTATTGGCTCACTTGATTTTGAGCTATTGTCTATATTTTTCTTTCTCACGTTTACAGAATATGTGAAATACCAATACCATAAACTTCAAAGACAAAAGTTTGATATTACTAATCAGTGTTGCGATTGATGTGGCAATTGCCGTAATAAATGGAAATTTAACATAAAAAGTCAACTTTTGCAGCAACAATAAATTTCATTATTATTAATTAAATTGTAGTAAATGACACTAATGATCCGTTCTAACAATTCTATTGAAAGACATTTCTGAATTTATTTATTATAACACTGTTACTTTTATCATGAAAATGTTATTCTTGGGTTTCAGTCTCTGGAAACAATGCTATTTAAAAATAAACATTCATACAGTCCGTGAGATCTTAAAAAAACCTTCGGATTTTAGAAGCATGCTTCGGGTATAGACGATGACACGCGATCGTGATATGCGGTTCTGTTCTATTATCAACTTGCAAAACTTTTCAAAGTTACCATATAAAGTTATGTAACGAATAACCATCAGCACAAAATAAACCTTACTGTAATAATATTACGCTTCTTTATCTTTTTCTAATTTTAATACAATATGACTTTTTGTCATGATACAAATAAAACAAAATCAGCGTTTTCGAATTCTTCCATCGTCAATTTAAATTGAGAACACCCCGCCTCAACACACTATTTTTGTTTGGAAATATATAGAGCTGTTGTTATACTGTATCTACTTCTCTTGGGTATGTCAAATGATTTTTTATGGTCTACTTTCCTTTTATATATTTTTTAATGTACTTTTCGAAATCCCCGTTGCTTCTATAACTCGATCTTGTACCTTATTAAAATATTTACGACCAACTTTTTTCTTAAAAATTTCAACTTATATACAAAATATTTATAAATGTATTATAAACAATTTCCAGTGATTGGTTTTTTACAGAAATACCCTGCTTAAGTTGACTCGCCATGGAAATCAATTTCCGAAAAATAACAAACTACCTAAATAAATATATGTAATTGGTGGTTTTAACTGCTCTATATAAATCAATGAAAACAAAACGAGTGCACTCTACGCGTGATGGATTGCTACTGAGTCAAAAAGACAATTGTCATTTTTTACTAACGAATCCTTCCGATTTCCCCCGAAACCCGAAGGGTTTTCTAAAAGCTCACGGATTGTACAAGACATTTTGGATAGAACAGATGCATCTGTATAACGTTTATATTGAAAAGGTTCCTCAAAAGCTCGAATTCAATTTGGTGTATTAGAGGTTCGCTAAGCTCAACTTAAATTAGTCAACGACGCAGTACCGGCGTAGCATTTACATCGCAATTCCAAGGTCTTTTGAGGCACGGTTACATCGGCGCGGGAGTTTCAAGCTACAAACAATTCTATAGAATTTATAAATATGATTTATCAAACATGGTTCTTCACTATGCGATATAACGATTTAAACTTTTTCATACTACGATAATTACAATTAATTGTACCTACATTGTGTTTTATATTGTACGAGTTATTGCATCAACTAATGCACAATGATGTCATCTTTTCTATTTAGCGCATGACAGAAGGAGATGCAATTAACGAAAGGAGAATACAAAGCGAGATATTTAGCGCATTTTTAGCGATGAATACAGCAAACTGCTAATATCATCAATTTTACGTCTCCCTCCAGAAGCTCAATTTCCATAAGTTACGCAAAGAGCCCAAAATGAATGAATTTTTAGGGCCGCCGCCGCCACGTACACTCTGAAGAAATTCCTAATACGGAATTCCGTAAATACAAGTATCCATTCATTTCACAACTAACGTTCGGCAACCTGATTCATTTCGCAAACTCTAAAACTGTAAATATTCCAGGATTTATTTCAGGGCCATCGTGTAGAATCCTTTAGGTTAGGTTAGGTTAGTTTTATAAAAAATCCTGAAATATTTACATAACAGTTTCAGAAATCCGCATGTATGTAAATACTTTATCGTACATACATAAAACACAAAATAATCAAAAAAAAAAAACAACAAAAAGAGTACAAAGGCGAACTTATAGGATAAATATTAAACAGTTGCGAAATGAATCAGGTTGCCAAACGTTAGTTGCGAAACATTAGTGAACCGTGTTTTTATTTCAATTCTGAACGCACAGGCCACCATGCGGAATTCCGAATCAGAGAAAAGTTCGAAACTACTGTCCGTATGGGGTATTTAGGTCCATAGATTTGTATGGTAAGTGCGTTTCGAAATCCCGAATCTGAAGTTCGAATCGAAATGCCGAAACGGAATTCCGAGATATGTGGTGTCCCTTAAACTGTTTTATCTTATATTGTATGTTGCGTAAAAGGTGCCTTGAAATCTGTCATGTAGTCGGTCCACGTCAATGTTGGTTCCGGCGTGCGGCGATAAGGGGTCACTTCACTTGTACAACTGGTGCGTTGCACAATACCTTTGCAGTTATAAACTTATTTCCTACGCCATTTTCCGCCCACTTTCCTTTACGTAGATATAATCATTAGAAACAGTTTACGACAGGACAGGTCATGCATCAGGTCGTCATTATAAATGGTTGGAGTATTTAGGATTCGACCCATTTAAACTTTCTGGATCAATGATCACAAAAATTCGCGTGGTGCACGAATCGTAACACACCTGCGTAAATAAATTCCACGTGACAAATAAATTATGGTTTTATTATGTCAACACACGGTGACTCACTCATTCACAGCCGAAACCATTCATTAACTAACCTAAGCGAACAGAAACGTAACATTTTCCGGCTCGTCTGTATTTCCTTTCGAAAGTGCATTCATGAAGTCGTCCGATACGTCGCATCAGTTAACCTATAAAGCGAGTGTAGCAGCTAGAAATAAACTGTAACCCGTGGATATAGAGTAGAAAATATATCACGTAAGACAAGCCAATCGTGTTGCGTTTATCTAATTGGTAGAATTAGTGCCGGAACGCGAACGTAGTTAATGGAGGCTTGATTCGAGCGTTCATTGTTTACTGTCAACAACCCGTGCATGCGACTAATAACGCGAACACATTCAACGTCGTAGTCGCTTCATACTGAAGTTGGTTATGCATGCGATTGCAAACGACGGTCCTCTTGAATTCGCTCGAAATAATTGAATAAGCAAGTTTTACTTGCAAGGTCATCGCGGTTTTTATTACTTTGAATTGCAATTGCGACATTCAATCATTTGATTCAAATTTGTTACAAACTAATTATATTACGAATAACACGTTTACATACGAATACACGTTTAGTAGTGTTTAGGTACCCACATGCAAACTCAAGACAGTTTCGAGTATGCACACCGCGTTTTACTTTCTATAGAAGACGTTTGGTTTAAAAACGCGGTGTGGAAAAGCCCTAAGAGGATAGCAGATCAATATTCTACGTAACACTTAGCAGGGCCTACGCTTTCATCGATGGCGTTATCCCCTGATAAAACCATAAATGAAGATTGGTTTTTTGGAATCTTTTTGTATTTTTTATTTCAATTGCAAATTTTTATTTTTACGGTCATCCCGTGAAACCTAAATTGAAAATAAGAACTGAAATACCACAGCACAGAAAAACCAGAAAAATAAGACCAACACTAGGAATCGAACCCAGGTCCTCGGCATTCCGTGCCGCGTGCTATACCACTACACCACGTACACGCACGCGGTATAGCACGCGGCACGGAATGTCGAGGACCTGGGTTCGATTCCCAGTGTTGGGTCTTATTTTTCTGTGCATCTATATTTCAGTTTGTATTTTCACCAAAAATGACGTCCCAGTAGATTAGTGTAAATTAACGAATGATGATACTGAAGTGACTAAAGAAAAGAGCTACCTTTAGGCAAATGCGTGGCAGTAAGTTCCCGATGCAGCCGCTGCTCCAGGTCGTCAGCGGCGGCGGCGGCGGCGGCGTCCAGCCGCTGGGGCGACAGCGACGCGCCGCCCGACGCTGACGACTCCGAGGACCACTCGGGCCCGGGCTCCGCACCGCCTTCCGCTGGAGATGCTTCCTCGGACGGAGTCGCGCCTTTGTGCCGCTTGCGGTACTCCGTGATAGAGAGCTGAGGAGTAAACTCATGTAATACAAGTGGGTCGCATGGCGGTTTGTGAATACCATGGCCATCACCCATAGACAGCAGCAACACCAGTTATTGTTCAATGCCAACATTACTGTTTTACCTTCAGTAACGTTTATTATGCAACAAATGTTTAGCACTTAGCACTACAGTATAAAGGAGCGACCACACCTTAAAAACGGTAACGTAAACGGTGACGATTCCGAATCGCAGTGCCGCATCGTACGCGCACCGTTTTTATCGCTTGCTCTCCACACCGCTGCTTAAAACGGAATCGCAGTGACGTGCCGTACGAGGGCGGTTTGATAAGTCGGTGACTTCGAGTAGAAAAAAAAAACTTTTTCACATATGAACTTTTTTTTCCTAATTCTTAACTCTCTGGTAGCTGGCTGTTGTTATTTTTTTCTTAATATTGGGAAAATAAAAAAAGAAATCGAGACATCTATCAGAAAATTCACGGAAAGTTGTTGAATATGGAGAAAATTGAGTTTCGTGTGCTAATTAAACATTACTTTTTACATGGAAAAACTCTCAAAGAGACTGAAGATCGGCTTAAAAAATATTATGGGGAATCTGCTCCATCTCATGGTATGGTACACAAGTGGTTTACAGAATTTCGTTCTGGACATATCACCACCAATGATGCAGAATGCTCTGGAAAGCCGATTGAAGTGACTACTGGTGATATCGTGAATAAAGTCCACGATATTGTTTTGGATGACCGTCGAGTGAAGATACGTGAGGTAGCTGAGACTGTACACATTTCATCTGAACGAGTTTTTCATATCTTGCATAACATTTTAAGTATGAAAAAGCTTTCCGCAAGATGGGTGCCGCGTTTGCTCACAGCCGATCAAAACCGACATCGCGTAACAACTTCCGAGCAATGCTTAGCCAAATTTAAACGTAATCCTACTGAATTTTTACGTCGATTCGTAACGGTGGACGAAACATGGATTCACCATTATACACCAGAGACGAAAAATTTGTCAAAACAGTGGACTTCTACTAGCGAACGGGCCCCTAAGAGAGCGAAAACCGTTAATTCGGCAGGAGAGGTAATGACCACTGTTTTTTGGGACAGCCAAGGTGTTATTCATATCGACTATTTACAGAAAGGTAAAACAATAAATGGACTTTATAACGCTGCTTTTTTGGAAAATTTTAACGCAGAAGTTGTGAAAAAACGGCCACATCTGGGTAAGAAGAAAATACTTTTTCATCACGACAATGCACCTGCAAGATCGTCGGCAGTCGCAACAGCCAAATTAGTAGAATTGCGTTATGAAATACTGCCACACCCACCCTATTCTCCAGATTGGACACCGTGTGATTTTTTTTTGTTCCCTAACATGAAGAAATGGCTCGGTGGGAAAAGATTTTCATGAAATGAGGAAGTCATAGCTGAAACTGAAGCCTATTTTTCGGGGTTTTACAAAAAATATTTTTTGGAGGGGTTACAAAAACTGGAACATCGTTGGACGAAATGCATCGAGTTGAAAGGAGATTATGTAGACAAATAAAATATAATCTTGTGAAAAAGTTTTTTTTTTTTACTCAAAGTCACTGACTTATCAAACCGCCCTCGTAAACGTTAGGACTTTACCAAACAAAACTCGTGAAGTTTACGGCACGTCACTGCGATTCCTCACAGTGTGCGCATTTTCAGCAGCGGTGTGGCCGCTCCTTAAAATAGTAAATAAAATAATAAATTCTGTTTAATAATGAGCTTTGCAGATCGCAATAAAGAGATGTGTTGACCTTAAGTTGCTGATATACTACTTGCTATATCTAATCGGCGACCATGATCTCAATTACACAGATAATTCAGGGAGACAGTGCAATTTAAATATTACATGAAGCAATGCAAGATAAAGTAATCAGAAAGACCGACAATGACAATCTGTGATTAAAAGTAAATTCAATAGTTCCAGTACTTCAAGTATCAAATAATTTTTCTCAGAAAATTGCAGTTTGAATTTTTTTTGCTGATTTTTTGCATTATTATTGTAGTTAATTCCATTTAATACAACTTACCAATTTAAATAAAAAAAAAATCAGATTAATATTTTGATGCACAATACAAATCAAGGTCTACTAATGCAATAACTTCAGAATGAATGTAGGTAACATTCAATAACTTTTCTAAGAAATGAATGTGTTAAATGTCATATGGTAACTAACCTTCCTCCTGACGGGCTTTGGCTTGTCCTGGGGTGGGGGGTTGAGCCGCGGGTCGTTAACGCGCGCCCCGAAAGGTTTGGCCGGCTTATGTTCCGGCGCCGCCCGCGGGCTGCCCGACCCTGACGACCCTTGTAGCACTCCAGACAACAAGACACTATTATTCGAGTCCATATTGTTCACACGAGTCAATATCTCCTGGACGCTTTTCAGGTCGTCCACACCCGTAATACTATCCTTGTCGAATATACTATTGTCTAAACTTGTAGTCCTATCTATTGCACTCTTAATGATTGACGGTACGGAGTCAGCAGTAGAATCCATTTTGAGCTGTTGAGAGAAGTTCGAGAAAATTCCAGAGAATAGCCCCGCAGAGCTAAAACGCGACGAAAACGGAAGAGTCTCTAGAACCGATGGTTTCTCTTTAACAAAAGGTTTATCCTCAGGTTTGCTTGCCATCGGCGGCGACGCTGCGCTGACCGACTGCATCGGTTCTTCTGGTAACGGAATAGCCTCGAGTGAGGGGATGTCTTCAGGCAACGGGATAGATTCGACGTGAGGTATCTTGCCGTACTCGCCGCCCGAATTACTCATGTCCGAATGAATGTCTCCGTTCACCTCTGAAGATTTCGAATCCGC
Organism: Choristoneura rosaceana; assembly: GCA_037349165.1. Lineage (NCBI taxonomy): Eukaryota > Metazoa > Arthropoda > Insecta > Lepidoptera > Tortricidae > Choristoneura > Choristoneura rosaceana. The sequence continues at coordinate 13,031,245 of JAZBNJ010000019.1, forward strand.
GTCATTTGAAGACTCCTTTTCTTCGGGCTTTTCGATATGTTGCTTAGCTCTGACCTTGAGCGGCCGCCTCGGTTCCTCCGGTAAAGGTATCGTTTCTAAAGGAGGTATAACCGTTAGCCCCTGGTCTTCAGGCAAAGGAATGTTTTCAGGCGCCGGTAACGTCATCGATTCCGTGATCGTATAAGAATCGTGGACGACCCCATTTATCACAACAGATTTCGAATTTCTCATATTACCCGTAAACTGCTTTTTTAGTGGCCGCATAGGTTCCTCAGGCAGAGGAATCGTTTCTAAAGGAGGTATTGGACCGGGATCGTCGGGCAGAGGTATGTTTTCGGGTGCCAGTAACGCCGAATTGCTAATATCGTCGTGAATATCGCCATTGATTTCCGGAGACATATGTTCGTTTTCTGTGCGCAATTGAATACTGATTTGGTCATCTACCATGTTAAGATCAAAATTCAGATTGACCTTCTTCCGTTTTTCCTTGGGTGGCTTTTTATTTCTGCTCTTGAGTATCAAAATGTTTTCCGTATGAAAGGAGTGTATTTTTTTCTGTATGTCGTCCATTTCGTCGCGCTGAGGTGACGAGTTGCCGCTGGTGTCGGCTGATCTGGAGCTGTTCTGAGTTTCCAAAGCTTTGATGTCACAGCCGGGAGTATCGTTGGTTTCGAGCTTCGGTTGTGGCGTTATAGTGTTGTCTATATCCATGGGCACGACTTTGTTGTAGTTGGTGTCGTCGAGCTCTAGGTTGTTGTTGTTGGAACTAAAATCTGTGTCATGAACGGCGGGCGGCAGCTCGTGCTCGGGCGTGGGCACGCCGATGATGCGCCGGATGTGTTCGGTGTCGTGAGTCTGCGCCATATTCACGTTGAGCACGTCGTGTTCCATGTGGCACTGGTCATCAGAGCCCTGCCCGCTGTCGGAGCGCGTCCGATCGCGCCCGTAAATACTCTCCATGATCCCTCGCACGTTGTACTGTCGGATCAGACCGCCATCATCTTTGACGGGCGAGTCCTCTGACGTCAAATTCGGAGAAGTCTCGTCGTTGCACTAAACAAGAAACAAAATAAATGAGTATAATAAGAAAAACTTCGAAATGATGCAGCTAAGGCTTTTTTATTTTGTACTTACAGGCACTATAGTGTTGGTTTCATATGACAATGATTCTCTCGCTAACCGTCGCTTCTTCAGTGGTGTTACTATTTCGTTAGGCGGAGATTCTGCAACAAAGGCGTCTGCTTTTAAACATAACAATATAATTTGTTCAAAAGTTCATTAGTGGAAATGGGGCTGCCTCGAAAATAACAGTCAAAATTATATTATTTTTATGTGGTCCCGAGCAGCCCCAAACTGGTTATTGTCATACACACCCGCATTAGGAGAGTCGCTTTCTTCACTGATGGCTTGTCTTAACCACCGTTTCTTAGCACTATGCTGGGGTATCACAGTAGGTGTCGTTTCCACGACCTCTGTCGGTGGCGTACTCCTCGTAATCCTCCTAGCTTTCTTAGGAGGCCTGCTTCGATCTCGGCCGGGTGTCCGCGGGGGTGAAACATGTCTTTCTTCTTCGTGAAAATCTTGACTGCCGCTCAAATCTCCGATCATAGTCGATGCCACTCTGACGAGACTTTCTAAGGACGATGCCGACATTAAAGGCGGTCTATAAGGCGATCTGTAAGGGGAAGGCGAACGGTCTGGCGATCGTCCAATCCATTCTGTTGCCATAGTTTTCTTAGTCTTGGGTAGTTTAAACGCAGATTCCACTGATCCGACGGCCGCTTCAACTAACAAACAAGCTGAGCTAAGACCAAGATCCTGGAACAAAAACAAGGCATATGCATTTACAGAAATATGACAAAAGCACTTTACAAATGACTTGAGAAATTTGATTATTCTTATTTTACTGCAGTACGGTGTATCTACATGCTTACTTCATTAATTCCATCGTTATTTCTGTCAGCCTCGTTGTTGTGGGGAGCGCTGTCTCTTCGCGGTGGTGCCCGCGGCGGTGTTTGATGTGGCGCCTCGTCTCCGGAAGTCAACATGTCACTGTCAGCGGAATTGAGACGTCGACGGTTGGACTGCGATGTAGTGCGAGCGCGGCCCTTACGTCTGAAAAAATAAAAACTTATGCATATATTCAGGCAGTTTTTTTTTATGCACTTACATAAAATAATACGATTGTTATGCTAATACATCTAAATAAATAATTGTAACTTACTTCTTCCTCTTTTTGGTGCTGCAATGGAAATCGTCATCATCATCTTTGTCAGGTGCATTGGGATGAGGATCAGATTCCCTTCTTTTCTGTCGTTCCTTGACCTCCTGCTTTCTTTGCTCTGCCTTCTCCATCCGTTCGAAAGCTTTCATTATTGCCTCCATTTTACGCTCCTCACGAGTCTGAAAGAACATTATTTGTTTTATATTGTAATAATATAACTAATAAAATATTCCATTCAATACATATCGAACAGAAGGCAAAACTTACCATTTTCTTTTTATCCTTTTCTTTAGCTGTCGGTAGCTTATCCTGCGAGTCATCAGTTTTATCATCCAAAGAGTCTTGATTTGTGCATGTGGTGTTTCTACTGGACCGTGATGACCGGTCGTGGCACGCAGACTTAGCTGTGTATTCACGGGTTGCAGGTCTCTCATCATCCATTCGCAACTTGCGCTCTTTTTCTTCTACTTTTGGCGCCTCTTTCTTTGGAGTTTCTAGTCTAACTAGCTCCAATTTAGGCAAGTCTTCCTTTATAACCTCTTGTTTCACTTCAACTTTTGGCACTTCTTTCTTCTTGATTTGAGGTTTTTCCTCATCTGAAACCAAATTTTCGCGGTCTGTTGTAGCTTCTTCAATTTTGGGAGGCTTCAATTCCTCCACAACTGCTACTGGTTCTGTATCTGCTTTGACTGGTTCTGGTTCTGATTCCTGTTCAGTTTTAACTTCTGGAGCAGCTGGTTCTTCAGGTGGAAAATTATCTACTTCATCAACATCAGTTTCCTTTTTAACGTAATCTGGCTCATCTATTTCCGGTTTCATTTCTTCCTTCGTCGTTAAATCCATTTCAGGTTTTATGTCTTCTGGATCCTCAGCTTTTATCGGCAGGTCAAAATTAAGAGCCATAATGGCTGTATTTTTGACAGGCGACATCGGCGGATATTCGTATTTAATTGGGGATCTCTTTTCTACCTTAATAGGAGTAACAGGACAAGGGTATTCTTTTACCGGCGAAGCCAATACTGGTGCGAGTGATGGAGACAAGGGAGAAGATGAGCTGGAACATCGATTTCTGGTTCTCTTCTCTCTTGGAGGATAGTCTATGCTTTTCCTTGGTAGCATGGGACTCAGTCCATTAACTTTGCAGTGTTTAGGGTTGCCACAGGCGCATGGCTGTTTGCTTCCATTAGTATCATGACCAACTGTGATTTCAGTATTGGATGGGATCTGCGAAATAGTATACAAATACACGTGCAATGTGCCCTTAATGATACAGTGCTGGAGCTCCGCGTTGGGCTTGCATGACCTCCTGACGAACCTAGCTTCGTTGCCGTATGTTCGTGTGTCGATACAAATCTGTGTATTGTCTTTAGGTAATCTGTAGAAAAAGACGAAGGGTCCCGGTTTCTGGCTGCCGGCTCGCGCTGAATTCTGCAGCTGGGGCCTATGCTGATTTGACAGCATGTACTTTCCTCTCATTTCTATGACGGCAGTATTCTCCTTCAAGTCTTTTGTCGCGATTAGTATCTTTCCACCAGCGTGCGGCACAGTCGTGCACAGATGAGCCGTAATGGCTGATGACATGTTGGGAGTATTGCCTAGTTTACTGCTGTACTTCATGATCTTAGCTCTCAATTCTGGGCTATAATGGTTAGTCACAGCTTGCTCAAAAGAATCGCCCCAATGAGACTGACTCGAGACGCTCGAGTTATATTTGCTTCGGTTCATCATCATCTCTTTTTTCCGTTTGACTCTCTTTTCAGTCAGTTTTCTCTTATTGCCTTTACGGACAACCTCTGCTTTCTTAGGTCGTTTGGGCCCGCGTTTAGGTAAAGAAAGAGTGGGCTGCGGGAGTGGCGGCAAGGCGGGAATCGCGGGGATAGTAGGCGTGGCAGAATTGTAGGTGGTGACGCAAGAGCCGCTGGTGTCGGTGTAGGTGGTAACGGTGAGAAGGCGACGGCGGCGCGGCGCGTCGCGGCCGTCCTCGTCAGTATCCTCGCCGAGTGCACTGAGCTCCTCGCGTTTGCGCAGTTGGATAGCACGTGCGTGGCGAGCGTCGACAGCGCGCGGCTGGCACAGCTCGCACTGGTAAGCGTCGGGAATGTTGCCGCGATCGATGCCCATGCAGTCCACGTGCTGCCACTCGCCGCAGCGGTCACAGCAGATCATGTACCCGTCGTCATGCGTGAAGTCGCACACGCATCGCGTCTTACCCTCCTCCTCGCCCTCGGGCGCTGTTTCGGTGTCGCTGCCTCCCACCGCCGGATCGCGTCTTTCGCCTTCTAGTGACGAGATAACGGAAGCGGTGTCCTCGTCTTGTGTGGTGACGGGCAAAGGCTTGTAAGCAAGCGAGCTCATTGGAATCGACTGTGCGGGGAGAACGGGGCCGGGTGGGACTGTTAGGGGCATTTCATACGCCGCCGTAGACATGATGACTGGCGAGTTCCTCTTGAGCGGGCTCATGGGCGTCGCGACTGGTGTGGGGGAGACGACAGTTGGCGGTGGCGGCGTGGGCGTGACAGGCAACGGCGCGGGCGGCGGTGGCGCCGGAGCCGGCTGCTTTTGCTTGGGCAACGCGTACGTGTGGTCGAGCATAACGAGTGCCAGATCGTGGAATGAGTACCGCCTTAGCTCCTCGGATAGATTGGGCCGTTCTTCCATGCCGGGTATGTCGTCTGCCGTGAGGAGAGTCGATTTGTCGCCGCTGTAAAACAATCTATATTATTACAAGCATGACCAGTTACATAATAAATTTCAAACCAATAGTATTAGAACAGAATATAATTATTTGCAAAGAATAAGTAGTTACATAAAATACCATTAGCGATTTTTTATTATAATTCACTAATACTGTTTGCTTTTACATACTAAAAGGACGAGTAAGCTCACTACGAACAAAATACATCGCGCGGCTTAAATGTGTGCGCGCCGGTTGACGCCGGTACGCACGCACACACTGATAATTTAAAGTGGATTAAGTTTTCTTTAGTCAAGACTGCGTTGCCGTTGGTGCCGTACGTTTCGATTTTAGCTCGCTTGTCTTGCTTCGCGATGATCACCTTTTACGTTCGCGTACTCGTACTTACGTATTTTTTATATTAGGTATAGTTGTAAAATATGTAGTAGTATACAAGTGTAGTGTAATAGTTTCGTGCAAGGACACATAAAAAAATAATAGAAATAGATACCTACCTACCTATAAACAATATATGTAGTATTATGTGTAGGTAAATATGAGTAGTATGTATTCAGTCACCATCAACATTCCGGCGAATTTATAAATAATATAACAGCATAGAATCTGTTTCATTTCTCTAGACACAGGCATTAGACAATTTCAAGTTAACTTTCGTACTACAATTATTTTCCGGTAGGTCATCATCATCATGTCAGCCGAAAGACGTCCACTGCTGGACATAGGCCTCCCCCAAGGCTCTCCACTCAGACTGGTCTTGTTCTTTCCGCATCCAACGCGATCCCGCGATCTTAAACAGGTCGTCGCTCCATTTAGTCTGAGGTCTACCGACAGCTCGTCTCCCGGTCTTGTGCCACTTGACTGAATAATATGAATGTTTGTATAAGTATGTTTATGCATTGCCTAGTGTCAATAGGACAAGCTTTGCTTAGTTTGGGACTGCGTCAAGTGTCCCATGATTTTTATTTATTTTGAAGGCAATTCCTTTATCGCTCATCTTGTGTGCTAATAGTATAAATTGCAAACATTTTTCTAACAAAGTTTATTACTGATGTCGCCTAAGTTACGGGACAGAATAATAACACTAAAAAGTTGATTGACCCAGCTACATAATTTATGCAACACACCAAGCATAGAAACATGTGGCGCACAGATATAGCTGATTTACCAGCGGAATGGCTAGGTAAAAGGTAGATTATGTATGAGTAAATAATATTGATGACTTTTTTTTAACAAAATACCGAACGTTAAATTTTCCTGAGCCACTTCTACTTTGCCTTAGATATTTTCGATTTAACTGAAGATTGTATTGGTTAAGAAATTACGGGAAATAGACGTTTGGAGCGTATCATTGTCAATGAAATTGAGGCGTAATGAGACCTACTTGACGAAATAATTCATATACATATATTATTTTGTATTTTATGCAATACTTACAACACAATTCTTCTTTGATTCACTGGTTTTGGTTCCATTGGTTCGTCAACAGTAGGTGCTGCCACTGGACCATGCAGAGCAGGGTTGGCAGATGACTGCAGCAACAACTTTGGTTGCGATAACGACTGCAGTATTTGGGCGGTTAGTTGCTGGTTAGCTGAGACTTGCGAAACTGTAGAGAGCTGATTATCCGTAGGAGCGTAAGTTTGCACATATCGCAGATTAGGTGTAGCGCCCGACTGAACGTAGTGAGGGCCACGAGGCATACTAGTACTAATAGGTGCCGTGGATATAAGCACGGGGCCGCAAGGGGACTGGAGCACGAGCCTCTCGCCTTTAGATGGAAGTTTCTGGATTTGTTGATGGCTTTTATGCGTTGGGCTACCAACTTTTTGTATAATCTTCGATGTATTGGAGTCCACGACGCCATAAATCGGCTGTTGGTTTTTGTAAGAAGCTACTCCAGGAACTGGCCAAGTTTTCCCATCAGATTTATGGGTTGAACCTGTCTGTTGTATAATCTTGATTGCCCTCGATTGATTCTTCTGACTCGAAAGCTGGCTACAGTTCTTTGATTGTTTCAATGTATTAACAGATTTCCTGCCTGAATGAACAGACATCTTATTGGGGCCTGAGACTACTCGGGACAGTATATGGCACTGAGTGTTGCCAGAGGATGCAGCGACTACAGTATTCAAATTAGCACCATTATTGACTTTGCTCAAAGACTTCATGTTTGTACTTTTAGTAAAAGTGTGGCTGTAGGACACATTCTTAATAGGGCTGCTTATAACAGCAGGTGAAAGTGTGGAACAGCCAATTAAAGACTGATTCTTTGAAGGCTTACTACAAAGTACTGAATTATTTAAATGCTTCTGAGACATCACATTAGTGCTTAACTTGTATACATGATTCTGAGTACCATACACTGGAGGCACAACATCTTTACTCTGTGTAATATATTGCTGTGAATAATTCGTATTTTTAGGAATAGATATGTTGCTCAAGATCTGAACTTTAGAAGACTTGGGTCGACTAATGTAACTTGTTTCTGTGACAATGTTTCTTCTTCCCGCTTGATTTGCATCATTCACATAGCTTTCGCTAGTAATAATGATCTGTGACATACCAGATTGTGATCGGTCATCTTCATTTTTGGGGTCACCAGTGGTGGCACTGGTGGCAAGAATTGTGGGTAGCCATAGTGTCTGGTTACCAACATCTTGTGATACATTTTGTATGGCTGTTATGTTGCTAACAGTTGCATCTACATTAATAGTGAAGTTTTGTGGTAATTTGGTGACATTTTGAACTATTGCTGTGTTCATTGGAGCTTGAATGAGAGTAGCACTAGTGTTATCATAGCTGCCATCACCAGAGTCATCTGTTTCTTGAATTACAGGGTAAGCAATACGTCCAACACTATCCAGACCCTCCTCTATCCTTACAAGTCCAGAAAGAGTGTCAACAGACATTTCTGTATCATGTCTCTTCTCAGTAATGTGATACTCCACTTCTTTGTCTACTTTATTGCGCGCAGACTGGATAATGCTTTCAGGATTAGTAGAATCAGGTTCAGGGTCACCATCAGCAGGAGAGAGAGGCACTGCCCGTAAAACTGGAGTTCTAATACTAGGTACATTCATGTTATCTGCTAATTTATGTTCCAAAACATACTCATACACATTTTCATTGGAGGTGGCCGGCCTGTAATCCTGTAACAAAATATATAAAACATTAAGGATGTTCATTAAATAATAATACATTTTATTCTCTATATAATTGTAGTGAATGCAATTACATAAATTCCTCACCTACCTAGTATGAAAATAAACAAATTTAATCAAAGAATACAGCTGTTGAAACATGTTTTAACATTATAAGTCCTAATATTTAAAAACAGATCAGTATTTCTGATTGGGCCAAGAATTCCCAGTTAAATCTACTTGGAAATAATTTCAAAATATATAGTCTTTATTTAATTATCATTATATTTAAAGTTAACTTTTCACTACACACAGTACAGCCGATGCCCTCTAAAATTTGTTTTGTATAGAAAGAATTTGGAATTTGTCTTAAGAGGCTATAAAACTAAAGAAGAGCAACATAATATACTTTAGTCAGTTACTATTTTAATATGGTTAGCTTGTGCTTAATCTATTAATTTATTATATGATCAACATGACTTGGTGTAAATCTTAATGACACAATCCCTATTCACACAGTAATTAATAGAACACAACTAAATTGCAATGTTCAGAGAATCCTTATATGTATTACACTTACCAAATTTTCAATGACAATTAAAAGCCAAACAACATTAGTCAAACTATATCAGGTTATTAAAAATGCATCTCATTTTCAAAACATTTATTAACAACAGTATCTAGCTCAAAAAAAATCAAGTTTGTTTATATTACCTAGTAAAAATTTACATAACTAGCAGTTAAATACACATTAACATCTTATTATGTAATTTAGGTTTTTATAGCTGCAAATGCCTTACTTCTACAGGTGTAAAACAGATCGAATGAGCCAAAATTCAGAGAAAAAAGTTTCAGAGAAAATGAAAATAAGTTTAGAAGAGTTAGGTACGAGTCAGGAACCTGGCACTTATGGGGCAGTGGTATGGTGTTGCTTATTCGAGGGTGTGGGGGCGAATACTTACTTGCCGGGCAGCAGGATCATAATCTGGAGAAGCTGACATGCTGTAAATATGAGCATCTTGGGTCAAGCCCGCGATGACGCCGAGGGGACCACTGCGGCCTCCCAACCTTATTTCATGAGACTGCAATTGAAAATTGATTCTTTACCCACAAATCTTCACGGTTCACACGACAACACACGATGCACATCGTAATATTCTTGCCCAAATATTTTTAGTCTACAAATAGGATAATGTGACAGTCGAGGTCATTGTTCCAAAAATCGAAGAAAGTCGGTTTATTTCATGTCCTACGAGAAAATATAACGAATAAATAAAAAATAAACCATAGAATACACTAGCTAAGAGAGAAAAATGGTTAAAATAAGTAGATAGGTTAATCCACTGCCGCCATTATTGTGGCACGAAAACTGAAATGTCTCACTGATAAACATCAAAAGAAGTAAACACTAACCTAATATTCGTAAACTAAGAGAAATAAAACATTATTTTACTAGATTGAGTGGAAATAAAGTAATTTGTAATACCTAGCCTGCATAGAAACAAAGAGCCTAGAAATATAAGTACATAGGCAAATGAGGTTCGTATATTTATATCAACTCTGAACAAATAATATTGACTAGATCATTGAAGAAAACTCATTATATTACTAACGCCTAAGTAATTTAGATATATTTATAATAAAGAGAACAGAATCCGATTAGAGAAGAACTCCGAAATCCAGATGTAAACACTTATATAGAAAAAACACAATATAATTGGTACTAACCTGCGCGGTAAAATAACAATAACTCCTACAATTTAATCAAACAATTTCCATCAAATAACTGCATAGCACTGATAAAACTGGCCTCAAATTCCGAAACTACGACCAAAACATTCAGGAGAGTCGAAGATGGCGGCCATTGCATTTTCTTGATGCAAAACAACGGGGTTTCACGAAACATGTCGAACTTCCTTAGCACTTCCGGTTATTTGCAAACCTTTTAATTGAATTTCTCATGTTAGTTCAAAATTTCTAAAAATATGACAGCAAAACGAAAATAAAACTTCAAAAATGTATTACTTTTTAGTACTTTTTGCCAATATTACGGATCATTTCGCTGAAATAATATAATAGGTACTGAATTTGAGCTAAATTATTCTGGAACAAGTCTTTTTTCCAAGTCTATGGTGGCTAGTCTGTGGTAACTAGTTTTAACCATAGATATGAAACATTTTCTTTTTTTTACCGGTTGAAAACATACGTTCTGAAATAAATTTATGTAGCTGCGTTCAAATATTTGAACTATAACTATAACTTATAACTCACATTGCTTACTGTACTATGGCTAAAGTATTAAGTATTTTCTTAATAGACTAAAAACGCTTGCCACTGTCACACACGCTCGTTACTAGCATAGTAACATGCTCTCGTGCTAAGAACGAGCATGTGTATGCATAAATAATGTAATAAATTTACACGCTTGCCGAGGCTTGCCAAGCGTCTACCAACCAACTCTAAGCCAATACAAACGCTTGAATGCCATTTACACGCTTGCAAGCGCTTCAATGTATTCCGGACAGGCAAAGGCAAAGTGGATCTCGAGGCTGCCTCGGCTTTTGTATTAAACTTGGCATATTTTTTTTAAACAAAAAGGATAAAATTTCTTCGTTAGTCCAATAGCATTCATAATGGTCACTAAAATTTATTGAATATGTACATCCGTACGGCGTGATCTCCTGAGTAAACGTGTAAACACATCGCAAGCGCTTGACGCAAGTTCCTTTGATATGTTGAAAAACCGGCACCGGCCCGGATCGGCGGCAGGCGCTGCTGGGCTACTGCGAAACTCGAAACTCGAAATTCGCATCGTACCGCCCCTCTCGCTCTCGCATTTAATAGTATAAGTGTTAGAGAGACCGCACGACACGAATTTCGAGTTTCGTGGTAGCCCTGCTGGCAAGCTCACGCAACCCTATCCAACCTAGTTTTTTCCGTTCCGTGTATCCAACCAAATGGGCGCTTTTGCTGAAGGGCTACTCCGAAACACAACGTTCGAAGTTCGTGTCGTGCGATTCCTCTCGCTCTCGTATTAAATAGTATAAGTGTGAGAGGGACCGCACGACACGAACTTCGAAAGTTGTGTTTCGGAGTAGCCCTTCTGGTTAGAGAGCTTGCCGAAGCTTGGCAACCGTGTAAATGTAGTATGACGTATAAATGTCATGCACAAGCAGTTTTTTATACCGTATATGCATGCAAGTAACTGTTGTGTTTATAATTCGGTTTGTTTGCGTGTCTACGTTAATAAGTAAATTAGAAAATTGTAATTAATCCTATTATTTTATTTTTTATCATTGTGACAAGTTGGTCACGGAATGGAACGCTTGTATCTCTCCTAATTCGAAAAATATTTTTTAAATCTATTCCAAATGAATATTTAAAGATATAAATTACGTTTTGTATTCATTTATTTATCAGGGCATCCATAAATATTATTTAAATTAATTTACAGCGACATTGATTTTGAACCCAACATTTTTCAGCGTGTACATCTTTTTATGAAATGGCCTATAGATATAAAAAAAAACTTGACGAGAGGGCAGCACTTCTACGTTTTATTGTGCAACTTGCTTTGGTTTTGTATAATCAAAGGCAACTTGATTACAACGCAACATTCTTTACACTTACTATACGCCACTGCACTACCTGTGCACTACCTATAATACTTTTCACTTCTCATGCTCGTTAAGTTTGTGTTTATATGCTGGGTCTAGAGGCGACATAAAATGACTTTTTATGCTCTAGTGCATAAAGTAAAATCTTCGTCTAAGACCAAGGCAATCAGGTGTAAACAGCCACAAACAGAGAAGTTTTAAATTTTTTTTAGTAATTTTTATTTAATTTATGTAAAACTGCAAATCAATCAAAATAAATCAATAAAACTGAAAATTTATGATTATAATAATAATGCGCTAACAATAAAAGGTACATAGTAAGTGAACAATTGTTTCCACTGTTTCTATTTCATTTCCTCACCATCGAAGTGAAAAGCAGAGTGTAAAACTCGAGCATTAAACCTATTTTTCCCTCGACATGTCTATCCACCCTCGCCGTACCGGCTCGGGTAGCTATATGAACGTCTTGGGTAAAATGGCTTGTTTTATGCCCTCGTTGTACAATTTACTATTTCGGATAGGTTGGTTGGTAAGGTGACACCGGAAAAGGGTAGTGACGATGTAAATTCAAATCGATTTCTCGATTAAATATACTAAGGGTGTGTAATCGATTTTATTAGCGATAGTTTATATTTTTAAGTAGTTTTTGCCTGCGGCTTCGCCCGCGTAGCAAGTGTTTTTGCTTGTCTATCAGGATCTCACAAACCATGCAGTCTTCTTTGGCACTATGTCAAAACTAATAACGAAAAAAAAATCGTAATAACAAAGTAACAGTTCAAAACATCAGACAATACGAAACACACGAAACAAAGACGCATAAGGACCTTCGCTCTCGTAGGTCAACGCATAAGGCTTTTCTGGTAGCAGGTTTTTTTGCGTACGATATCATTTATGAAAAAACATCGATACGTCGAGTATATCTAATATCGATAGCTTTTCAAAACATCGGATCGATTCGATGAATCGCATTGTAAACATCGATGTATATCGAATGTCCCATTCGCTTCCCATACATCCCTATCTACTGTCAAACTGTCATTGTCAAATACACGTTTTTTGTAGGTTATGTTTATGCGGTGCTGCTTTTATTTTAGTTGCGAAAAAGTTTATCAGAAAACGCAATGAGTGACTTTGTATTAAATAATAGTGATTCTGAAGTCGATTCAGATGATGAGGTTAGTTTTAAATTATTGGTACACTTATTACACTTGGTGCTTTCGTTTAAATCAATTACCACATCGTGTGATTATTATTTTTGCAGCTGCAAGAGGCTTTCGCTAAAGGTTTGTTAAAACCCGGCTTAAATGAGGAAATAGAGAAAGAAGAGAAGAAGCATGTTAATAACGTGTCGGATTTGAAGCTCAAATTAAAAGAGTTCCAGCTTAAATTACCGTGGGTAGAGACTCTGGATTTAGTTACGTCGGTGGCCCCAATGGCCCCAGACGTGGCATTACAAATGCAGGAGACGGCGCAGAGGAGGAAGTAAGTTTCGTATGACTAACTCTTAAAAGAAATGTATAACTTAGCTATAAGTCTTTGTATTATCAATTTTTACTATTTTGCTTGAACAGTTTCTATTCCAGTCCATAGGGGCTTCTGTTTATAATGTTATTTTGCGTTTACAGGAACATAAAAGAAAACAATAAAGGTGCAAAAGTGTATGATCCATCACAAGATCCTGTCCTGAATGAATTCAAGCGAGAGAATCTAATCCACCGACAAGCACAGGCTGCTGTGGTGGAGGGGCTAAAAAAATTGAAGGAGTTAGGAATACCAACGAGGAGGTTAGTAGACTGTGACTTATTAGTTTTTCTTACTGTTTAGCAGGCATAAGTAAAAAAAATCACATTTATGTTGAAATATTATGCATAACTCTGCAATAACATATTATTCTGCATTGTGCAGAGCAAAATGTGGTCACGAAAATATTAACTCTTAGGGTTTTAGGTTTATTTAATCCATATCAAAATAAAATCACACAAAAACAATATGCAAGATCCTTTTGCAGTTGTCAGATTGATAACAGAATACTTAATGCAAGTTAGATGACAATGCAAATACAGTCAACAAAAAGTAAAGTCAGCAAAAAGACTTGTATTCAAAATGAGATCTTCAACAAAAACTTAGCGTACAAAAGGTTAACTTCCTTTTTCTTATTTTCCAGACCTGAAGATTACTTTGCAGAGATGGCTAAAACGGATGAGCACATGCAGAAAGTGCGTAAGAATTTGCTTGCTAAACAAGCCGCGCAGGCGCGCACCGAGAAAGTTCGCCAGTTGAGAGATCAGAAGAAAATAGCTAAACGAGTACAGGTATATAATTATCATGTGCCTTTACTGTATTATGGATGTTGAATGTGTTAACACTTTATTGAATCAGGCATTACTTTGCAGGTTCATATTAATGCACTATAAACAATTACTTTGCTCACCTGTGACCTAATGAATGATAGCTATATCTATGCAACTAATGTTGTAAGCACATACACAAATCACATAAACCCAACTATCACCAATACCACACTAGGCTGACGCGTTTCGAATCCAACCGGAGTTCATCCTCAAAGCAACACACCATGCTAGACTAACAAACCAAAACGATCATTTAAAGCTGTCATTGTAAATCCCCAATTACACTCTATTTTTCTCAAACAAACTACCCCCAATTATAAGAAACACTTCCGCGAGCACGCAAAATGTAAGCTCTTGTATAGTAGTTACCATTAGAGATAGGTACAATATTTGACCTTACAACTTATTTCCAGATTGACGCAAGATTGAAACAAGCTTCTGAAAAGAGAGAGATGCTTGAACAGCTCAAACGAGTTAGGAAAGGTAAATCAACAGATTTAGATTTCTTAGATGACAATAAAGGGAAGAATAGTAAGGGCAAAGGGCCACAGAATAAACTATCTAAGAAAAGGGCTTTGAAAGACAAGAAGTTTGGTTTTGGGGGGAAAAAGAAAGGGTCTAAACAAAATACGAGGGAGTCTTCAAGTAATATGGACGGATTTAACAGCTCAGCAAAGAAAAAGCCATTTGATTATAAGACTAAGTCATTCCAAGCTAAAGGCAAGAAGAATCAAAGGCCTGGAAAGTCGAAGAGGAAGAATGCTAAGAGATAAGATATGGTCTAATTTGTTTGTAAGGTAATAAAAATAAATAAATGTTTTGGAATAGTATTTGGGTTTAGTTTTATTTTTCCATTGTTTATTAATATAGTTAAACTTTACTTAATATTTCCTATAAAGTCATTAAATTGAAAATTGTTCCTTTATAAAAAAACTACGTTTTTTTTTGCAGACGAAATTTTGAAATATATGTACTTACAACAATTATGTTACCATAATAATGATATAGTTGAAACATTTTGAAATGAGTTCGTCAATACATGCAATGGGCATTGTATCTATACAACTATATTATCCTGCTTTTGTTCTGGAAATCGCCAACCAGTTAGATACTAACGAAAAAATTAGAAGTACGTTTCATGTATGTTGAATTTTCAATCTTATTTCTTGTTGAGTAGGTTTAAAATGGCCTGAGAGGAAAATAGTGTACTCAACACTTAGACTTATAACCCTTTGAGTATTTATCTAGATAAATGATAAACCTGAGTGTCGGGTGGTTGTAAAATGCGAAAAACGTTATGCTTGCCATTATTCTGTTAGTGTATTTTAATCTTATATTAATAGTCTATTTTGTAAAGAAATAGAGTCTATAATCTATGTTAACCTTCCAAGGCGGTTATAATCTGCTTTGACTATGACCGCGTTAGTTTGTGGTTGAAAAGACTACAATGACATTGTGTGGACCTCTTTGGTGTGGAGTGGACATAATGGTATTGTAGTCTTAAGTGGATTGGCTCACTTTAAAATGATTCAACTATTCCTCATATGTCAGGGACAAAGAAATAGACATATGTACATAAATATATTTCAAAACATAATTCTCCTTTGGGCAATCAGGTAAAAAACAAAACTTGCGAAAATCAGGACATAGCAAAATTTACAGATGTCGTATTATGTAATCTGCGACAGGGTGAGAACCGAGAACTCGCGGCTTTAACAAAGTCATAGTCAAAATACCATATACGGGACTTATCACGCTATTTTTACACTAGTAATATTTACCTCGACGTTTCGGCAACGTTACAGTTGCCGTGGTCTACTTTGACTATGAGTGAGAATCACGAGTTTTTAACAAAGTCATCCGTTCATCTTGTTGGTGGAAGTTCTACGCTGCGCTCTTGCCGATCCGCGGTCTCCATTTGATAACTTTTCAGCTCCAACGGCCATCTGTTCTCCGTGCTATGTGGCCTGCTCATTGCTTCTTCAACGAGCTAATTCGTTTCGCTATGTCGGACACCCTCGCTCTTCAACGTATCTCCTCATTTCTGATTCTAGATAAAGACCGAGTATACCTCGCTGAGGAACTCTGAGCCTATTTTTAAAGTAAAGGGTTATGCTCATAATAAAAGACGGATTATAAAGTTGCTATATATTTGTAGCACCGTTTACCACTTGCGCCCCTTGCCTTTCTTCTTTTGCTGCTGTTTGCGCTGCCAGGCGCTGTCCTGAGGCTTCTCCACGCGCGGGCTCTTCGCGGTGGCCGCTGAAGCAGATGGCGTTTGCTTGCTCATGTCACTGTAACACGAATCAACGATCAGTACCCCGTGGAAAACTCCTACAGGCCAATGAAAGTCGGTACCGTGTTTGTACTTCTTATATTGACCTTATTGTTGACTTTTCTCCAATGCTCTTTCCCTATTTTGTGTGTGCATACAAAAATCAAGATAAAATAAATAAATTCTAAAGCAACCTAACATTAGCGTGTTTTAAACAAGAACAGCGCCATCTACCGAGACATAAAAAAACTAATTTACCTTAAACCTAAATACGCATTAGACACCCCGATATATTTAAACGATAAAACCGGCTATCGTCTACTTTGTTTTATTTGTTAATTGACTGTATATCAATACTGATTAACAAATTTGTACGTTTCATATTATTATACTAGGGGTTTCTTGGAAGGATAAAATCCGAAATTACATTATCCGACAAAGAACGAAAGTCACCGACGTTGCTCAAAGAATTAGTTCGCTGAAGTGGCGTTGGGCTGGCCAGGTTTATCGCAGGACTGATGTACGGTGGAGCAGACGAGTCCTCGAATGGAAACCACGGACGGGAAAACGTAGTGCAGAGCGTCGTGAGGAAAGGTGCACGGACGACCTTAAGAGGATCGCTGGCAGTGGGTGGATGCGAGGAGCTGAAGACAAGAGTGTTGTGGCGCGCCACGGAAGAGGCCTATGTCCAGCAGTGGACTGCTGTAGGCTGATGATGATGATATTAATATATGGACTTTATTAGTTACGCTGCAAATTATAGATATTTCTTTTTTAATAAGTTTTTTAGAAAAAAAAACCTTTTTTAATAAACTCTATGATCCTCTACGATGTTTTCCACATTTCAAATCTCTAGTGCCGATCCTTTCACTTGTGCGTTCTTTGTCAGGTAGGCAAATATAAAACGCACGCTTGCGCAAAAAAGTAAATGTTAGTCAACTCTAATCCGGCTCTGCCGTATTTTGTCGTTGTAGAGAAGAATTATCATCATCATCAGTACAATCCTCCTCAATACTAGAAGATTAGTGGTAAGAAATATATTCGGGACTTACTATTGGTCAGTGGCATTAGTAGACATGCCCTGGCTACCCTTGATGACGTCACGCCGCACACCGCGCCGCTTGCGGTACGCCGTACGCTCGTACTTCGGTAGCCATCTGCAAAGCATATAATGTACAATACAACCGGAATGTTAATGTCGCTCACAAAATTAAGAATATATACATTACTCAATCGAAGTGAAAGCAGAGTGCAAAACACGAGAATTAAGCCCATTTCCCCCTCGACGTGTCTATCCACCTTCGCCGTACCGGCTCGGGTAAAATGGCTCGTTTTACGCTCTTGTTGTACAATCTAGTATCCATGTTACCTTTCTGGGTCGGGTGCACGGGAAAGGTCTGCATTGGGCGGCAGCTTGGTCTTGCGTTTGCGGCGCTGTTTCCTCTTCGCGCCGAGCTCCGACCCGGGAGTGCTGTATTAAAAAAAAAGTTGTAGACAATGGATTATTCATGCCAAGCGCTTTCGGGCCACGACGCATTGTTTTTGGGTCCAGTCGCCTTCAGGGCGAATGACACCCTAGAGCGTCTTAAAAAAATTAAATCAAAAGACGGATTGGTCCTTGCTTTTATTTACATTTATATATCTTGGAGTTCGATTCCCGGCCGGGGCAGATATTTGTATGAATAATACGAATGTTTGTTCTTCTTGGATGTTGAATATGAACTTATTTAAGTATGTATTTATCTATATAAGTATGTTTATCCGTTGCCTAGTATCCATAGTCAATTGGTGCCAAGTGTCTCATGATATTATTATTATATTTTTTGGGTTAGGTAAGTCTATTAATATTGTACATTTTTTTTTACCCTGGCGATTGTTCCTGCTTGCTTTGTACAGTTTTCTTCACGACCTTGGCACCCATCATCCATTTGGACGATTCAAGTGCCTCAATGTCAATTTTGCCCTGTAACAATAAAAATTATACAAAGCATCTTAATTTTATGCTATTTTTGCATGACTCTAAAAAGGAGTGTACATATTGTTCTTTATTTAGAAATAGAACTCTCTCTCAAGGTTCTCTCTGTGGTTCATCTCTAGGTGTGCTTTAGCTGGTATCTCTCCACCAGATTATTACTTCTACCAAATGAAATTTAGGGAGCCGAGCAAGGCAGCAGTAATCCCGCGGCTCACATTCGATCGGCCGCCAGAGCCTGGACGAGTATCGCGAGGCTGCACTAGTCCCGTGGCTCACACTATATTATCTGTACTGACCTCGACGTGCGCCGGCGGCGGCAAACTCTCGGCCAGCTGTCGGGCCCTGGCCGGGTCGGCGGCCGCCAGAGCCTTGACGAGCCTCGCGAGGCTGCACTAGTCCCGTGGCTCACACTATATTATCTGTACTGACCTCGACGTGCGCCGGCGGCGGCAAACTCTCGGCCAGCTGTCGGGCCCTGGCCGGGTCGGCGGCCGCCAGAGCCTTGACGAGCCTCGCGAGGCTGCACTAGTCCCGTGGCTCACACTATATTATCTGTACTGACCTCGACGTGCGCCGGCGGCGGCAAACTCTCGGCCAGCTGTCGGGCCCTGGCCGGGTCGGCGGCCGCCAGAGCCTTGACGAGCCTCGCGAGGCTGCGCTTGTCCTGGGGCGCGGCGCGGGCGACGGCTTCGTGGGCGGCGGCGGCGGCGGCCGCGTCCCCGGCGCGCGCGTGGACGCCTGCCGCGGCTTGCCACACGGCTCGGAGGGATGCGAAGCGCTGTTAACAATAACACTTTGAATTAACAAGGCACTACCCGTAATCTCCGGCTGACACAGATCTGCGTCTAATTTTATATTGTTGTTTGTCTTTTTTTTCTGTCTAATTTTGGCTAATTATATTGTTTCTTTTCATTTGAAAATTTTAATTACCAAAATCTTTTTGATAAAAGTGTTTAAAATGCACACAAAATGGTCAGTTACCCAATAGTGTACCTTGAGTTCTGTCCCTATGATTTACCGCAATATTTATGGCTAGAGTACAAGAGAAATTGCGTCTCAACTACCACAAAATTCACAATACAATACAATACAATACAAATACTCTTTATTGTACACCAGAAATAATAATCGATACAGAGAACAGGTACACAGAGAAAATTACAAGGTAAGCAATAGGCGGCCTTATCGCTTAAGAGCGATCTCTTCCAGGCAACCTTCACCAAGTTTTTTCAAGTCTGTTGCTGTTAGCCTCTGAGGCTTTCACAGCTTGCTGGAGAGAGGGTGAGCTGCCAGACAGGCCACTAAGAAAGGGGAGTTTTAAGTTTAAAGGTAGCATACCAAAGATTTCGGATTTTGGACACCAAAGAAGATTTACGCAAGCAATCAGATTTCACAACTGACCTCGTCATCCTTGTAATGTTTGTAAACGTCCTTGAAGAGCTGCGAAGCCTTTTCCAGTTCGTTGTCAGCACAGAGCAGCGTCGCCAGCGCTCCCACGACGCCCGGACGGTATTTGAATTCGCTTTCTTCCAACAGTTTCACAGCGGCTTTGCGATCGCCCTGAGGAGAAAACAATAATTATTAAGTTTACGTATCCAAAGGCTACGTAGATATACACTATGCACGCCGTCTTTTTCTCAAGCGATATTTTGAATAGGGATTTCACGTTAAAATCGCGCGGCTAGCCGCATAGTGTTAAAGCTCTTTTGAAACGTAATTAAAATATTTCACAGCTCCCTACGATCTTTTCGCCGATCGTTGATAAAACAATTACAAAATTCAGGGGCTCACATTACAAACAAAACATCCAAACGACAGACACACGGGTCGTTATAATTCTAGAATGATATGGCAATATGGCCACCATGTCCGCTCACTTGCTTGGGCCGGGCTCTTGACAATATCTGAAAGCCTACTACAGTGCGTGAGATCTTAAAAAAACCTTCGAATTTTAGAAGCATGCTTCGGGTATTGACGATGACACGCGATCGTGATACGCGGTTCTGTTCTGTTATCAACTTGCAAAACTTTTCAAAGTTACCGTAAAAAGTTATGTAAAGAATAACCATCAGTACAAAATGAACCTTACCATAATAATATTACGCTTCTTTATCTTTTTCTAATTTTAATACAATATGACTTTTTGTCGTGATACAAATAAAACAAAATCAGTATTTTCGAATTCTTCCATCGTCAATTTAAATTGAGAACACCCCGCCTCAACACAGTACTTTTGTTTGGAATTATATAGAGCTGTTGTTATACTGTATCTACTTTTCTTGGGTATGTCAAATGAATTTTTTTGGTTTGCTTTCGTTTTATATTTTTTTTAATGCACTTTTCGAAATCCCCGTTGCTTCTATAACACGGTCTAGTACCTTATTAAAATATTTACGACCACTTTTTTCTTAAAAAATTCAACTTATATACAAAATATTTATAAATATATTGTAATCAATTTCCAGTGATTGGTTATTTACAGACATACCCTGCTTAAGTTGACTCGCCATGGAAATCAATTTCCGAAAAATAACAAACTACCTAAATAAATATATGCAATTGGTGGTTTTAACTGCTCTATATACATCAATGAAAACACAACGAGTGCACTCTACGCGTGATGGATTGCTACTGAGTCAAAAAGACAATTGTCATTTTTTACTAACGAATTCTTCCGATTTCCCCCGAAACCCGAAGGGTTTTCTAAAAGCTCACGGATTGTATACTACTATGAAACTCAGTTCGCGCGGTGACGACTGACACCCGTCATACAATTTGTGATATTTATCTATACATTTGCTATATTGTTTGTTACACTATTTTACTTGCGATAACCTGTAATTGGATTCCTGTAAATATTTACTGCTATTTTTAAATTTTATCTATAATCTGTTGGTTCTCCAGAATAACTAAATGACTCACGTTTGCCAGTAGCACTTGTGCCGCCGCGAGCGTAAGCGTGCCGCCTTGCGCCAGCAACAGGTTGACAGCGGCGGACTGCTTGCCGTCCTTTACCAGCGAGCTAGCTTCCACGAGCGTCGCGCGATATTGCTGGTTCAAAGACTTGGTCAGCTTCACGCAGCATTGCTTGCAGAAGTCCGGCTGGAATTAAAATAGAAGATACAGATATGGTGCGTAATGTATATCGACACTACTTTGAAAAAATCTCTTATCAACAACACACAAAATACACACACACACAAAATCGTATATTTTTATTTTTGAATTTCCTTTATGTTTTGTTTGTGTTTGCTGTCTATTGTTTTTTTTTGTTGTTGTTGTTGTTGTGTGTCTTTGTGAATGTGAATAAATGTCTTTCTTTCTTTCTTTCTTCTTTCTTATCAAAAATCAATATGTCAACAAAATTGACTCTTATTGCAATGTTCACAAAAATCACTCACAGAAATTGGCGATTTTCAGGTACGAGTTTGTTTTAAAGTAGTGACGATATCCTTCGGAAAAAGTCGTATCTCCATCGGAATATAACGGCATCCGAAGTATCAGTCAATTACTGTATTAAATGAGTGACATTTTCACATCCATTAATGTGGAACTTTATTACAAAACGGCTGTACGATGGGACTTGAAGCTACTTTAAGTGAGAGAGCACAATAAATACGATGGAAAACCAATATGCACTAATTTAAGGTAGGTAGGTACGTTAATACTCGTAGAATAGAATAAAGAAAATTCGCGGTCACACTCTAACTAATATTATACGAGGGTCAAACTGAAAGT
Source organism: Choristoneura rosaceana (assembly GCA_037349165.1). Taxonomy (NCBI): domain Eukaryota; kingdom Metazoa; phylum Arthropoda; class Insecta; order Lepidoptera; family Tortricidae; genus Choristoneura; species Choristoneura rosaceana. The sequence continues at coordinate 13,053,260 of JAZBNJ010000019.1, forward strand.
TCTTAGAAAATCAAAAACTGAGCAAACTAGCAACTTATTAGTTTTATTATATCTTTTCAAAATAGTGTCCATTCACATCAATACACCGCTGCATCCGATGGAACCACTGAGAAAAGCACTTAGCCCAGTCGTCCTTAGGGGTCTCTTCGACGGCCTTTTGAAACGCACCCACTGCTTCCTCGGTGTTCATAAAAAGTTTTCCTCGAAGTTTTTCTTTTATTTTCGGGAATAAATAAAAATCGCAAGGTGCGAGGTCGGGGCTATACGGCGGGTGACCCAGTAATTCCACGTTTGACGTCACTAAATAGTCGATCGTTCGCCTGGCGGTGTGCGACGAGGCGTTGTCGTGGTGAAGAAGGATCCTACTTCGAGGTCGCTTCTCCCGAACTTTTTCCAATACAAGTGGCAAACAATTGTTAGTGTACCACTCTGCAGTAACTGTTTTTTGATCCTCTAAAGCAATTGTCGCATAGTGACCTGTCCTTCCGAAGAACGAGGCCACCATTTTTTTCCCACGCTTCGACCTCTCTTCACTTTAGTTGGCAACTCCTCGAAAGGAAACACCCATTGAGCAGACTGTCTCTTGGTTTCTGGATCATAACAGTAAACCCAGCTTTCGTCACCCGTAAGTATGTCGAAAACAGCATTTGAGTCACCTCCGTTAAATCTTTCAATCATTTCACGGCACCAATCAACCCGACGGAGTTTTTGGGCCTCGGTCAAATTATGAGGTATCCACCTCGCACAAAGCTTCCTGACCGCTAAATGTTCATGGAGGATTTTATGCACTTGACTCATACCGATGCCTAAGCTTGTCCGAATCTGCTGATACGTCACTCTTTTGTCAGTCTCTATCATACGCTGCACAACACTGATGTTATTTTCAGTCGTCGCCGTAGAAGGCCGTCCCTCACGCAGATCGTCGGTGAGATTAGTGCGACCACGTTTAAACTCATTAAACCAGTTGTAAACGGTCGCACAAGATGGAGCTTCATCATGAAAGGCCAATCGAAGTCTATCATAGCTTTCTTGTTGACTTAAATGACATCGAAAGTCATAAAAAATCATTGCACGAAAATTTTCGCGAGTTAAATTCATGTTGACGTGACACAGACAATTTTCAATTTGCCGCCAAATCGTAAAACTAATGACAAATGAATGAAATATATACTCAATAATATTGGCAAAGAGTTCCATTTTCAAAATTTAAACTTACTTTTTTATTATATTGTTTACAAGTGGCCAGTTCTAAAAACTTTCAGTGTCGCCCTCGTATTACCTATGGTCTGTCCCATAATTCGAGATAATAAAATGACAGTGTGAAATGTCAAACGTAAAAATAATGTGGCCAGCATAAAACGAACAGTGCGGCTCCGTGATTCCGGTTTCGTAAATAACCGATAAAAATTTATATTTTACGATAGCAAAAATAACATTAAAGTATTCAATATACTACTTCCTATTTTAAAAATATAAATACAATTTTACGATAAAGTGATAAAATCTAAGCACTGATACAGTTAAAGAAGGGCAGAGAGGCTTACCAACATGTAGTGCGGAGACGGAAGTGAAGACAATGATGCAATGGTTAATGGAAATGAACACACGAATTTAGAATGATGTACGCGAACACTTCGCACTGTTATTTTATTATTTAGTATGATATTTGGCACCATGAGACGTATAGTTGTTCAGTTTTTTATATCGAGTGACATGACATGATATAAACAGTTGGTAGCCTAGTAACGCCCATAGACTTTTCAACTAGTGCTATACAACCTTAACAAGGACAGGTACAAAACAGGGATATATATATATATATACGGATCCGTTCATATCTTAATATTTTATGACATACATATATTGGTACACAGGTACCTACAAAATGTTTCGGTGATTACCGGTTGCGGCACATCACTATTTATGAGACGCAAAAAACAGGTAACACATGAAACGTCATTTTATTATCTAGAATTATGGGACAGACCATATAACTGTTTAACTTTTCGGGTGTGTGTTGGTTCACGCTAAAATTTGGATGGACTTGGATGAAATTTGGCTTTAAAATAGCAGAAACTCAGGAATAACACATATTAATGCTACTTATTTGCGATGTTCCCACGGCATCCATACTAATATTATAAATGCGAAAGTGTATTTGTATGTTTGTGTGTTTGTCCGTCTTTCACGCCGTAATGGAGCGACAGATCGACGTGATTTTTGGCATAGAGATAGTTTATGGACCCGAGAGTGACATAGGCTATTTTTCATCCCGGAAAAATGCACAGTTCCCGAGGGAACAGCGCGCGATAACCGAATACCACGCGGGCGAAGCCGCGGGCAAAAGCTAGTAGAGGATAAAAGCGGAAAGCTATTGGAGGCGAGTTGCGCTAAACCAATCCTTTTTTTTTATTTGACTGGATGGCAAACGACTAAGTAGGTCTCCTGATGGTAAGAGATCACCACTGCCCATAAACATCTACAACACCAGGGGTATTGCAGATGCGTTGCCAACCTAGAAGCCTAAGATGGAATACCTCAAGTGCCAGTAATTTCTCCGGCTGTCTTACTCTCCACGCCGAAACACAACAGGGCAAGCACTGCTGCTTCACGATAGGATTAGCGAGTAAGATGGTGGTAGCAATCCGATCGTCTATGAGTATCTCCCTCTCATAATAAAATAAAAGTCCAACAGTGGACATCTTCCGGCGGATATCCCTACTAATATTATAAATGCGAAAGTAACTCTGTCTGTCTGTCTGTCTGTTACGCTTTCACGTCTAAACCACTGAACCGATTTTAATGAAATTTGGTATATAGGTAGTTTGAACTTCAAGGATCAACATAGGATACCTTTTATTCCGGTAGAGGGCGCCACCGCGCTATAACCTAGATCCGCGCAGACGAAGTCGCGGGCATAAGCTAGTAATAAATAATAATGAAGGAAAAAATATGTTTACAAACAAAGTCATACCTGATTAGAGTAAATGGCAAGTATAGCCTGGTTGTAGGTGATGGAGGTGCGTTGCCGCGAGTTAAGTTTGTGTTCCAATCCATCCGCCGTCGCCGCCTTCATACGTTTGCGGGAGTCAAATACGTTCGTGTCTCTGGATAACAATGTCGTATATCGTCACTGCTTTTCAGAAAGCTCGTACCTCAAAATCAATGATTTTTCTGGGTGAACTTTATGAATATTGTTTCAAGTGTTGACATATTGATTTCAGGTGTGAGATTTCCTCAAAGTAGTGACGATATATTAGTTGTTGTTAGATTGAAATACTATCAGTTTAATCCGGTTTATTCTGGGTGGAGAAAATTGATGGGCCCTGGAGGGAATCTGCACTAAATCCTCTAGTTTTTTATTTAAAAAAAGACACAAAACTGCATTCAAAAATGTTCTTCTTCTATTCTTCCTAAAATTTCTTTCACGTTTTACGTACGTATGTTTGTATTTTTCTAACCTGTGTGTGTTATTATTGCTGTTATAAATAAATTATTTTCTTTCTTCGTATTAAATTGACGATAAATTTTTTTTTGTTACATTTCACGTTTTTATTTTTATTTCAAAGACCAAATGATTAATAGAGAATTTTTATCTGAACAATAAACCCTTCGATTAGTATAATGAGTGTCTTTTTTTTTAATTTCTACCTGGTTCGTTTCCCGAGCAAGATAAGCGAATTTTAGAAAATCTTTGAATGCAGCATGTTTATTAAAAAAAATCCTGTAAATCAAATAAGCTAACTTAAGGAACAGTTTCCCTACAGGGCCCACCAATTTTTCTTCAGTGTAGAGTTGTTATATTCTGAAAGTTATAATCCGAAATAATCTGGTAAATGAGTTTTTTCGTTTATAAGTTGCGCTGACCTGTTGATGACGACAAGATTGTTGCTAGCGATGGCGACTAGTGCTTGGTCGCTGGGTTTGTCCTTTAGAACGTTCTGGTAGATTGTGGCAGCTTCTTTCTCGCGTCCCATCTGCTGAAGGCAGTATGCCTGTTGCACTCTGAAACAAAATTATAATGTATGGTCGATCAAGAAAGTGCTATAAAATTTTTAATGACAGTTCCTACTTCAGAAATAAAAAATAGGGCTGATTGTCATATTAAGTTGTGAGTGAAAATAGGCCTTGACGTTTTAAGCACTACAAATGAAATGACATTAAACCTTAGAGTGGTAAACGAATTTCTTGATCGACTATACAGATGTAGTTCGTGATGATGTTCCATCTCAATTGAAGGATCTGAATCAAAATACGATGGCACCCAAAGTGTCAAGCGATTGTTGTATTAAATGAGTGACTCTCGTTCAAATTCCTGTAGGGTCCCACATACTTTTAATAGAGAATACTATTACTTGTGCTTGTAGAAGAATTAATTATTTATCTACATATGTATATTCATTTCTATAGTACTACCTATGCTTACCCAACTAGCAAATTAAGCCGTATAAGCTTCTCTCTTACAACCTTTAGTCGAAAGACACTCGTGTGAAAGATCTGTTATTATCAAAAAGCCGTTTAAAAGCAACTCTCTGGATTGTTTAGCATCGAATGCTTTTTTGTTGCATAAACATGTCTAGTAAACGTGCTCTCGACAAACTCATATCGCATTTACTCGACAGCTGTATAAAGATATCTCTCGATCACCTTCTTGTGACCGTATGTCTTATGACGGTTGTATAAATGTAACCAAATTGCTAATTTGTTGTCAAACTAAATTTTATAGCACCATATTTCGACATTCAATTATTACAGCACAATTGCTGAGTAAAAGTGGTTTATTCGACAAATTAGCATTTCAGTTACTTTTATAGCACTTAATGTCATATAATAGCTGTCTGCAAGATTTTCTTTCGACGTGAATATTGAAGTTGAGAAAACGCTTTAAATTAATCTATTACAGGGCCCGAGGTCGTGTAAACATTATTTAACAGCTATCACACAGCGCAATAATGGGATAAACGTTATTTGAAATCTTTTACAGCACGTAACAATAAAAACCGCTTTGCTTTACTTTAATTTAAAATGTATTACAACAAATGGAAAAAATAAATAAAAGAAGTGGTGGTTTCCGACGGAAAATTAATAAATTGTACACTCGCAGGATTCATCGTACAATTGCTACATCGGGTTCAGCTACGGGTGAAGTGCCATCAAATAATTTTAACGAGGGTTCAGTATTAGAAAATATTCACGATTCTACTGAACATGACATTTTTGAAGCATCTCTTTCCAAGGCCATTTCGATTCCATAAGCTGCTTTAAATCAGTTTATTTAAGAATTTGTCCACATCCAAGTAAACTACCATTTTACTATCACCTATAAAAGATAAAATGATAATGGTTTAACATTCACCACTAAAGACCCCTAAACTAATACAAAATGCCGCTGCTAAAGTCGTAAAAAGGAATTCTCAATTCTATTTTTCCACTAAAAAGCCGAGTGAATGCTTTAGGATGACAAGTGAGATGATATAATGGCGAATTAATTTTAACTTTTAAATTAATATGATTTCTCACTAATTTTCTACTGAAAAATCTTGCGGCCCATGAAAATATTAACGAAAATTTAAGAAATGAATACGAAAAGTTTTATTCCGCACATGAAAGTAAGACCTACGATCTAGTGTCAAGAGTTACCTTAAAATCATTATGGGTGGTATAAAATATAACATCAATGAGCAAAATACTTTTACTTATATTTTCTGTTGCTCCAATAAATTAATTTGTCGTTTGCTTGCGCTCTCACGACCAAAAAGTCGAGTGATTGCAACCGCGCTGCTATTTTACGATAAATAAGTCGAATGAAAGAGATAATACCGGCTTGTATAAGGCTTATGTGTGGAATAATGGCAAACTGATGTCTATCATAGAACTATATAGCATTCGAGTTGTGATTACTCTATATTCTTTCAATTATTTGGCTATTCATACGATACTCTTACGATATTTACAGCACTTAAAAGCTGAAAGAAGTGTGCCCAAATCGCGTTGAGAGAACGTGCACAGACCTTTCTTTCGACATTTTACAGATCTATCTTATGACCAATAGCTGAAATAGAAACGTAATGTTGACTTTTTTACGACATGATTTGCTAGTTGGGTAGTTAGGAACTAGATCTATGTTGTCTCACAAATCAAAAATGGCAACAATTTTACAAATTCTTTTACCCACCTTATAATAGCAGCCTCCTCTTTAGCCTCTTCCTCAGTGCCTCCATCTTCGATGACACTCTCAAAAGAGGCTTGCTCCGCTCGCTTCAGTGTTGGGAGTGCCTCACTGTATTTGCCACGCATAGCTAGGGAGCTTCCAGAATTGTAGGCCAATTCATATGTGTTCTCATCAAATTGAGGCAGGTCTGCGGTCTGAAGAGTTTGTTTGGTTAGGTTTCAAATAAGGTTTCAAAGATCAATCAATCATTGTTGGACATAGGCCCCCTCCAGAGACTTCCAGTTGCTTCAGTTGAAAGAAGATAGGCCCACCACTAACCTGCAGCTAATTTTCATAAAATCCAAGGAACCATTAACTTATCAGTCTATCTGGAAAGCTATTCTATGGGCTTACATATATTTTGAAATATTTCACTTTAATTGTAATTAAAAAATTAAAGAAGTATACATTATAAAGTTCATTTAATTGTAATAAAGGTGATAAATTGATTAAGTGATAAATTGTGTCATATTTTAGGTTTCTACAATTCGCACCCTTCGTGCAAAAAACCTATTAGGTTTGTACGTGTTTTATGCGTTTCTCACACGAAGGGTGCGAATTTTCATTCATAATTACTATCACTCAGGGAAAGATCGCATGATTAACCATTCATATGCTTTGGCCTGGATCTGTCCAATTTAAGTTATCTTTTTTAGAAAAAAACTGTGTAAATAATGTAGATACTCTAAGTCATGTTTAATACTTACTGGGTTAAGTGCACCCAAGTTAGCCACTACAGCGGCCATGTTGGTTTTCCTCTCATCTTCATACTCATCAGTGGTATTCTTGACAATATCACGGTACAGATTGTAGCAGTCCTGGTACTGTTCCAGACGGTACAAGATTTGAGCCCTAGTGGAAATTTACAGTTATTAAAATTAAACAATGAAGATAAGATTTGGAACCTAGACATTGTCAAAGCTATTGCAAGGATTATCCTAAATTAACTGAACCTTCTGATGGATAAATCTGTTGTTAAAATCAAAAAGGTTAAGCATATCAGAAGATCTGGATCAGGAAAAACACATAAGTATTTTCAGCTTATTATTTTTTATTTTATTCTGATATATTTAATTTTGTTATGTTTACAAATATAATTAACTATAACTCATTAAACATTGTTAACTTAATTATTAGTGGGGTTGTTTGGTCATTGGAAGTATTTCAGATTTTTTTCTATCCATTTTGATCATATAAACTAAACACTTGCCATTAATGCTTCATTTAAATTTTATGTAACTTGTCATTTGTCCCATAAGGCCTTATTTAATAGAACAGAAAAAAGGAATATATTTCCAAGGATGAGTTCACAATAACAAACCTTAACTCCTTCAAAGCCAATGTCATCTCGGGAGCATTATCGACAGTCTGCAGAGCTTCAGTAGGGCAATTAAGTCTGTACTGAGCATATGCTTTCTCGAAATGCAGGTTGGCAGCCAGTGCTGCATTTTTAGGGTTTGTGAGGACAGCTAAAGCCTCCTTGAAGTTATGTAGTTGAATGCAGCATATCACTTTGCAGTGAAATGCTTTTTGCTCATTAGGAGCAATTTGGAGAACTGAAATTGTAAGTTTATTAAATAGCAAACTAATTGGTCAATTATCAAGCTACAAGGGAAAATGAATTAAAAGTAAGACCATCATTTAATCAAAACTGTAGAAATCTTATTGGAATGAATACAAAATACAACTTTTTGTAGAAAAATGCTTATGTGCTTAGAGATAAACCACAGAAACTATAACATGTTGGAATTATTTGGCATAAATATTATACTGCTGCCAACAAGACAGGGTAGAATTTGAAATTATGATTTTCAAAATATTTAGTGTATACTAGTTTGTATAGGTAATTAATGTAATAAAATGAAATTCAGTTTTGCGTGATTGTATGTAGATATACTCAATATTTAGTTTATAAACTAGCCAAAAAATATTCTACTTTATCTGCGAATTGAACTTGCGATAGGTATTGCGAAAATTGACAGCCGATTTTCTGAGTTAAAAAAACCTGGATTGATAAATATGAATATTTAGAGTGTGAATGAATTCAATGACTTACTTTTCCCAGCTGCTTTTAGAGCTCTATCATAGTCACTGCCTTGGCAGAATTTATTTAATTCGATGTAAAATTGAACAAGGTTAACTTCCTTGTTGCCCGACATTTTTGACAATGACAATTGACCACTTGGCAGCCAAACGTCAAAAGGTTTTTTTTTTATTTATTTCTCGCTATGGGAGCTGGGGCCTTCAGCCGAAGCGAAAAAACGCATATCTGTGGCTAAGGGGGACCCGAAAATCTTGAAAAGATTTGAAAAGCCTTCATATTAATTTACTACATCGCTCATGATTCGTTGTAATTTTTCAATTATGTTTTAAATTATTCTTTATAGTCTTTCTAATGACCAAGAATCTAGTCTAGGGCATTCGCAGGAATATGTGACCAATATTGAAAATACAAAGAAAAGGACAAAAACAGAAGATCATTTTTAGAGCCAAGTGGCCCCTTCAAAAATGTTTGCACTTAATAATAGTTTGTGCAATATCACTAATTCGAAATCTAGTTTTAATAAACTATTACGATGCATTCATTCAGGCACGAGTACAATAACAGTAGGTAGGTACTTATTGGGATCTATAATTAATTAAGGGTTAATTTGGCTTCTTCTTTTTTTGTTCTCCCTTGCTACGGCTAGGGTCTAATTTAAACAATTAAGTACAGTTAGGATTAAGTAATAAAACTTGCCATAACAGTAAGTAAATCAAAAAGTAATAAGGTTGTTTTAAGTAAAGGTTAAGGTTAAAATTTTTGTGGGTGGATACCAACTTTTTTTTACAAAATAAAGTGAGTAGGTACTTGGAGATTGACAATGACAAATTTAAATGTTTGTTTGGTTCGTTAGTCTGACATCTGGTAGCATGGTGTACGGTTATGTTACCCTGAAGATGAACTTTGGTCGAGTTCGAAACGTGGTTTCTACAGTTAAGTTTGCGGTTACAAATTCTCGTTTACAGTTTAAGAATTGACCATACCAGAGTAGGCATAGTTGACGTAAGTACAGTCAGCAACAAAAATATACATGCATTTGAAGTGCCAAAAATATGTAATGTATACACAGGACTTTATTGTCTGAATATTAAGAATGTGTGTGTACCTATTCATATTTTTTGCACTTTGGCTGTATTCATCTTTGTTGCTGACTGTATATAACCAATTCAGGAAAGTTGAAAATCCCTAGTCTAATATTACAAAAATGGCTGTACCAATTCTAATGAAATATATATAGCTAAGAAAGAACAACCACAAGAAAATTCGCTTTCACGTAAAAAAACCCCGCATTTAAATCGGTCCACCCGTTTGAGAGCTACATGGCACAGGCAGACAGACAAATACCTACATATTTCAGACAGAAACACGGCGTCAAACTTATAATCAATGATATATGTTACTATGTAGAAGCTCACTGCTTATGCTGCTTATAATCATACCACGGAACAGAGTATCAGAGGTAGCATAACCGTAGCATATATGACAGTTTTATGTTAGGGTTGGCGATTATGATGAATGTTGGGGTGAATGAGATAGGTATATTTGTATGTTTTAAATGACATTGTATTTTTCTTTGCTCGTAGGGTTGTAACCCTAACATACAACTGCTACAGATTTGGTAGTTCGATTGCGGGATATGCTTATAATCAGTGAGCTTCTATAAATACGATAGTAACATATAATCATTGCTTATATAATAACCAACCCTATAATAGTTTTGCGTCAGGGGTAAAAAAACAAAAACACATTTTGGACGACCGGATAGCCCCTGGTTAGAGAATCTGACTTCGAAGCTTGAGGTCCCGGGTTCGAACCCCGGTCGGGACAGATATTTGGTACATATTTTTACACTTGACTGTACCTACTTAGGTTTCTATCTACTGTCTAAGAAACTTATATAAAGGAACTGTAATAATCTAGGATCCTAGAACGTGATCGCTTGAGGCTACACCGTGATCCATTAAGCTAACATCATCGGGGTTTACTTTCACGGATTCGCAATCCGCACTAAGTAACTAGTTACCAGCTTTAATAATTTAGTTTGTTAATTAAATTGTACTTCAGCTAGAACCATTTCATTTCAGATTAATTACTTAAATTGTGTAGTGTGTACTAGAATTGTGTAGCTCTGCTGTGTTTGATTTCCTCAACTATGTAGGTATTTATTACATTCTTATGCAATTATTTGGGTAGTTTTCTAAAGCCCGTCAAAGTGAGGACCAGCAACGTACCGTCGTCTGGTAACGCCGTACTAAAAGGGTGCATTCACGTAAATCAAAAAAATCGTTGTTCTCGCCTATAAAAAATTCTAACTTAAATATTGTCAAATAGTTTTTTGACATGACATTACTTGTCCATAGACCTAAATGGAACCCACGTATATAAAGTAATACTATTTGAATAACCATGAAAAAAGCCCGAAAAATAATATCTTTCGTCATTCCCCGTCATGGTTCAAATCCACCTTTTCGACTTTGGTGATGTACTCATGAAATAAGTGTACGTGTACCCCGTTTTCGTTTATTTTAGAAACATGGTTATATTGAGGAAAAACCCGTACAGAAATTTCATTAATCTAAAACAACTATTTGGCATAGCCTCGGTACACTATAAAATTTATTACAGAGTCGACCATCATTCCTCGGTTGATGACGCTACACGACGTTTTTGTTCAGTCGGTTAATAACACGGCTGCGTAAACACGCCCTCCCATACCCTCTCAGTTTCCAATTTAACGTGAGCAACATCGCAAGCGCATGCTATTTGACTCCAGGTGAGGAAAAAACAAAGTCGGGTGGGAAAATCATTGTGTCCAGTTGTAGCGTCATTCCACGATATACTTATTTACGAGATAAATACTAATTTTTTCATGTTTTCATATAAATAAATGTTTTCTGGTTGTAGTACTGTTTTATAACACGTATAACCTACAGATAAAAAGTGAACTGTTTCCGAGAAATTGCGTATTGTTCTTGATTTCGTCATTCCCCGTATCATCATTCCACTCTTTCAGTGTAAGAAAGGAATGACTACTTGTTGGAGGGAATGATGAAAGTCTTTATATGTTACTTCGAATGTGAATTGGTAAATGTGTGTGAGCATGACAACCACTTAGGATAACAGAAAATGGTCCAATCCGTGATAGATTCTCAACACCAGCTTCACGCTAACGAAATAACCAGCCATATACTCAATCAACATCGCGGATTGCTAAGATTACTGGAAATATAATATTATCGAAGAGAAACCGGCTAAGAGCGTGTCGGACACGAAAATGTCGATTACGAAAAAATTAACTAATATTTTTTCGTATATTTTACGGAATTTTCTAAGTTTAGGTATATTTTATACCTTACGCTGCTATTCACTCATAAACTACTAATAATTCTCATGCAAACTTAGCCGTTATAGTTTTCCTTGGAAGTTTGAAATACTGACTAGACTACCATCCTGAATTTTTTCAAATTTTTCCACCCACCGGTTTAGATTTTAGAGGGGGGGGGGGACGCTCGATTTTAATGAAAATTTGCACATTAAAGTAGAATATTTCGCAAACAAATTACTGAATCAAAAATCGTTTTAGCAAACCCCTAATTGTTTTTAAAATGCCTATCCAACGATACCCCACACTAAAGGGTTGGATGAGAAAAAAAAAATCACCGCCACTGTGCGTCTATAATAATAATAATAATAATCCATTTATTTCAAACACAGTGTCCATAGATGGTTAGTAATATTAAATCTTACAACTATGTTAGTAGATTTACAAATAGATAATGGGAGGGACCCTAAAAAAATGTTTATGAATTTTTAATTGTACTATTTTGTCGGCACAGTTTACCTATATATCCGTGCAAAATTACAGCTTTCTAGCATTGATAGTCCCTGAGCAAAGCCGCGGACGGACAGACAGACAGACAGACAGATAGACATGGCGAAACTACAAGGGTTCCGTTTTTGCCATTTTGGCTCCGGAACCCTAAAAAAAGAACATAAAAATGTTAAAAAAAGTGTATAAATCAATTAGCGAATTCATCTGCTGTACAAAACGGGTCTTTAATAATTCGCAAAAATTAATTTTCCTAATGAAATTGGTGTAACGTTATTTCACATAATAAATAATTCGCATAACTAAATACGCATAATGTGGATTGGCATAACAATAAGTTGTCTTAAATTTAATTAGCATAACATTACTTCGCATAAGTATTAAACAGCATAAACATGAAATGTTTATTGTACCTCTATAAAAGAACTGCTATGTGAAAATATCTATTATTATAAAAAATACCTATACGCTACGCTTCGTTCCCGCCTTAGTCTTCTTAACCTAACCTAACTGAGTCGGTTTTGCCCTGTCCAAGCAAATTCACTCGTTTGATAAAATTATGAGAATTCATTTTATTACAGTTAAAGTTATAGTTAATAAATGTTATACACATTTCAATTACGCGTATTCATTATTATGCTAAATAAGTGTTATGCTTCTTTATAATTATGCAAGTTTGCTGTTATGCACAATTATGCTATGCGAAATTTGTTATGCGAATGCATATTAGGACAATTAATGCTATGCAAAATAAGGAGCACCCATATAAAACACTTAGTATAATAAACCAATTAGTATAAGATTTACGTCCTCATTGTTAAAGACTTGCTAGATCTCAATCGTTATTTTCTTAGTAGGTAGGTACTTATGAAAGATCATTGTTATTAACGATAAGTTCGTCTTCATTATGGAATTAACGACGTAGTTTTTTACCGTAGGTTATTCTGAGTCGATCAAAACTGCGATTTAATAGAAATACCAAAACCTAATCAATTTTGGTCGTAGTTTTATTTTCAATAGTCATTCCCTCCAACTGTTAGTCATTCCCTTCAATACATTCATCATTCCATACATCAGTTCGTCATTCCCCGCAGTGTCGATTATTTTCGATTGCTCATATCTAATAAAATAATGAAATAAAATGTGTGAAACATTTATAACACAACTTCAGCAATGATTATTTGTCAAATTAATCGAAAGAAAACGGGTAACAAGCCATTTAAAAAAAAATGTACAAATTAAATCGAAAAAACAAAAGTACGTGAATCCACCCAAAAACGTGACGTCATGCGAAACTTTTACTGGCCTTAACATTATAATCTTCTAACATATTAATCTTCATATTTTTTTGTTTAATGGACGAAAGAAAAAATAAGTGTCCAACAATTTCTGAATAATCTAATTGACGGACTAATTTTTTTTTAATAAACTTGACCATTAGATTGTTGACGGATTTTCAATTCAAATTATTTAAATCGGAAGAATATAAAGGTTCTGTAGGAAGGGAAGATAATTTGTTTGAACTAAAACGTTCCTTATATTACTAACTGATTCATGAATCATTATTATTTGCTACTCGCTAGTATATTATTATGAATTAAGTCGTGGAAGTCACGTAATTCGTTGCGTTCCTATATATATGTATAGGCTTCTATCAGAACTAGGTTCTAGTTTGCTGACCGATTTGTATTTGTATCAAACAAAGTTGCCTTTTTATCATACCTAGCTTATTCCAGTAGCAGCTTCAATGTTTCACGAACAGAACAAAATGGTCAACTTGTGTCCAACGTCTGGCAACACCGTTTCCCGCGTAAAAATTTTACAATATTTCGACGCTCAAACTTCCGGCAGGCCAAGTTTGATGAGTTCGACATACAACCCGACACAAATGCTGTCAACTTTCACAATGGCCGAGCCTTTTGAATACGAGTAAAACTCTGCAAGAATTTACTTTGTGGTTTTATTTCGCTTGTCGTGGATTTGTGGAACCGAGTTTTTTGATTTATGTTCATTTTATTTTTAAACTTCTGACGTTGAAAGTAAACTATCGCAGGAATCACACTGACTGAGTTGAGGATGAAAGCCGGTATATCTTTTGCCGCGAGAGTAGAGCCTCCATGGGGGTACATGGTTTGGATTATTTGGAGAGACAATGATGACTGGATGGTCTGGTCGTTTTGAAACGACGGATAGATGAGTAAATCTAGGAGAGATCATCCATTTAAACATCGATCATCCATCTTTATTTCCTAAAATATAGTGAAACGTAATTGTGATAATTAAGCTACCACAGCAAAAGCTTTGTAGATAGGTTATAGGCACTGCTTAATTTTAAGAGGTATTCAATACTATGATACTTACAGCTTACCCTAATCTTTCCCGAACTTTATTAATGTGTGTCTTTTTATTATTGTTTGTAAGGTAAGTACCTGTTTATTGTATGGGCCAAGTTGCCCAAAATAAATGAATTAATCATTATTATTATAATTACTTGTAACTTAGTTAATTTGTCCATTTAGACTAGTTAATTAAATTTAAACTAATACAAAATCATACGTTGCTCTCTCTTAATTTACTAAAACGTTTAATAAAACAAATATGGCCGTTTAAAAGGGGGTCCCGCGTTTGAAAGGGGGCCGTATTTTATCAGGGTTCGCTGATAAATTGCTCCAAATTCAATTTAAAAGGGTAATGTTTGTGCCCCTATTACGATGTCACTCGACGCCCGCCTATAAACTCTGTCGGTCCACTGAACAATTGAAATATCGAGCCTCCACATACCTCCACTGTATAAAAATATTGGATGGCATGTAGTAGGTACTATAGGTTTTCGCGGTTAGCGTTTAGAGAATTATTATTCGTAGGCGTTTTGTGACGTCATTATATTTATGCTACCGGCGTTCAAAAATAGCACTATACAGGTACTGTCACACATGCTCGTTTATAGTATAATACTAATAAGCAAGCTAGAGGCATCTGCAGTAGGTATGTATGCCACTAAAAAGCATGCTTAATAGTTAGTAGCACGTGTCCTATATACACATGCTTGTAGGTAGCATTTGCTTAATAATAGCATGCTTTCGTACTAGTAACCAGCATGTGTTAACAGTACCTTTAGATACTCTTTTGATTCAAAGACAGGATATTGCACACACTGCGTCCATTTTAAGTAGATATTATACAACCTGCTAGCTCTTTTTATGAAACTATCATTAGTTTACCTACAGTCCTATAGTCCTATTGCTACATTTACATTCCAAAGTTTCTTCTTCATCACCTTATTTGCTAGTGAGTTTAAAGTAAGCTTACATCTAGCTACCCACCGTACATTTCGTTACGCCATCGTCAGTTGTTTCTCGAGAACTTTTCATACGCATGACCCATTGGCGATTTCTCGAGTTTCCCGCGTACCACTGTACGTGTTTTCTTCTATCAACGTAAAATACTCGATTAGCGATTCCATCGGCGATACTTTTATGCGTCACTACGATCCTTCTTACTTTTTATGAGCTACGCTGATGCGGCCAGAAGATTAGATGATACTGATATAAAGTGCCGTTCTTTTGTGTAGTTAAGTGGTCAGTATAGAAGCTATTATGATGGTTATGAGGTTGTACACGAGTAGGTACGGAATTCATTCAAAATTTCAGTAGGTAAATTAAATTTGAGCTATCAATAGCGATCGTGCTGAATAAACTATTTTGTAGTATATGGTAGTATACCTACCTATATTCAAGCCACAACTTTATGTCACCTTTATAAGATGTGTCAGGTAATGTAGGTACCTTCATAATATACTCGTACAGTTGAGAAAACTAAATCACGTGCTAGGTGCTGCTAAATTTCATGTTGATATCTCATACATTCGTCAAAGAAATCATATTAAAGGGGCCGGAGGAGACCGAACGGAGTGGTGCTGGCTGGGAATGAAACAAAGGCTTCGGAGACAGGACACGTTTAATGTTCATGATGCGGTGGCGAACAGAGGAGAAAGAACAGACAGACACTTCCTTATAAAATAAGTCAACAATTATATTAACAACCCTGAAGCTAAACCACGATGCATAGAGCTGTAGAACTAAAAGAATTTCCTTGCTCACCCGCGACCTTATATTACGATAGCTAAGCTTATGTAAAATATGCGTGTTCATGCAGTTCTCCGCCTCCACACTGTAAGAACACACACAAATTACACAAACCCATCTATCACCACCACCACATCACACTGACGCGTTTCGAACTCAACCAGAACTCATCTTCAGAGTAACACAACTGTACACCATGCTACCTGTTGTTAGATGATAAAAAAATTGTAACCGAATTGATACCTCCTTCTTTTTTTTTTGAAGTCGGTTAGAATGTCAACTCATAATAGGCTTCACTTTTCTATTAGATGGAGGACCAATACAGGCGAGCAGCCCAAATGCAAGCAGGCCAAGGGCCAATCTTGCTAAAATTATGTTCACAACATTTTGTGGCTGATTCTAACTAATGCATATGAACTTTGCTGCTGCTTTGATGGGTCAACATAGTGCCTGAGGCAGTGTCATCAGTCAACGCTCCTCGTTCAAAGTTCTCTAGGAATTTCTGGCTGGTAGAGGCATTTCAAAGAAAAACAGGTCATATAAATGGAAAGCTTAACCCCGTAACGGGCAAGATATTTTAGGACATTTGTTAATAACAACCCAGCGTGCTACTTTAAGGTGCTTTTACGCTCCCGAACTTTGAACTATGTCCTTATTTTCGGAACTTAGGATGATATACGATATTTAAATGTATACAATACGTTTACTTGCCGTAATGAGTAAAATTTGCTGTCCTAAAAATAGGACGTTGGGTTTTACGAGATCGAGACATAATTTTCTAAAGTACGCTGCGCTACTGGTGGATCGAAGTCGCTCATCGGATGGTCCAGCTAGGCATTCTCATACCTACTCTACCTAGAGCCAGTTTTGAGAATCACATACTTAATGCGCTAATTAGTTCAAAATATTAGAACAACCTATCAGAATTATGTGCTTAAAATTTAAATGATTACACGATGCGAGAAACACCGTGCGAGTTGTGTTACCTATTATATACATTGCGGATACGCGGTTAGACAGATTTAGAAGTCAACGATCGACCACAGCAATATACCGCAAACTAACAACAAAATTATTTTTTACTGTGTCGTGTTTTAATCCATTTTCTTACTCTTGGCTATTTGTTCTAAACTTTACTAAGAGCGAGTCTAAAACTTTTAGACGGGGCTTCGCCGATTTGTCAAATGGCACACGCAAAATCGACAGCTCCCACTTAGTTGTATACGAAAACAATAGAATATCCGTTAGTCCAAAAAAGGTTGACCCATTTGTTCCGGGCAGGACACTTTTTCCCTGACAAATTGCCTGAAAGTAATTTTAAGCCAAGGCCAGTTATTTATATGTATTACTTTGGCTTTATGTTCTTACAGGCCCGTGCACATCGGTCAAATATCCTATAGGTATCCGAGCCGTGGACAATGGACATTCTTTTGTATCTACGGGGTAAAATCTAGGACGTTAATAAGTACAAAATTAGTGTTTCGCGCTCAGTTAATGCTGGGTAATATAATGGAATAAGTAACTCTTTTGTTGAAATAAGTTTGAAAAAAAAATGGTGGTTTCTATTCCATACATTATTGAAATAAGAAGTCATGAACAATGTATGGAAACCCCAATTTCATCGGACTTATTTCAATAAAAGATTTAATGCATTATATTACCTAGTATTAACTGAGCACGAAACACTAATTTTGTATTACGTCCTAGATTTCACCTGTATGTAAGATAAAGGGTTTAAGTACTTATCGTGTTTCTATGCTTAGGTTCTACCGTGATGCCAGAGCTTTTCTTTGTTTAGCAATGAAATGAGTCAATTACTTTATATTGTCATGTGATAATATATTAATTATACATATATTAATTTATTTATAGTTGAAGCTTTAAGCTTTGAGTACAATATCGTCCTAAATATAGAATTCTTTTAGGAAGGCATGGTGTAGATTACGTAGTTCCATTCACTCGTCGACTCGTTGACGTGATTTCATTCGTTAATGTGCATTAGGCTGCACGTCGCAAATTGGACAGGTGTCGGTGTCACCGCGGATCTTTAGAATCGACGCCTCGTTATACGGCTACTAGAGTTAACGAGTTTCGGCGCTCAAGGCACGCAGGGTTGCTACTGCTAACCACAGACCACATCGGTATCATTTTCTGGTTTCCGTTCCATTCGTGCATTCTATGGGACGATTAATTTTTTATGGCGGGAACTCAAGCATATTTTCAATAAAATCGCATTTTTATGACTCTATCATGCAACAATTAAAGTAAACAGTAAAATTAGATATAACATGACTATAATAATATACTAATTTATACTTAATATACTTACTTGTATTGTGATTTAATTTCTGCATCGGTTCTTTGTTTACAGCAAGCAAGAAGGGCCTTTCGTTAAGTTTGTTTACCTCACCTGCACAGTCTCCATTTAATTTTAATTAACGTAGAAAAAGTGCCATGTGTCATCCCTAGCAACTGTGCGACAAACGTCAAGCTCAAGTCGACAGGATCGCTCGCGATTGCCTAATAAAGGCCTGCACCGTGCGAGATTTCAATTTGGGCTACACGATAGACCCCTGACTCCAGTCAGTTTGTAATGAGAACCATAGTCTACCTACTACTCTCCAACGTCAATTTCGGTGCACGTGCACTGAAGTTGTGATCAAACCGGAAAAGTTATACAGGTTACAGGGATGCATACAAGTAAAATACTAAAGGTCTTGACTTGACTTTTTGAGGACAGTTGTCATAATCATAAGGATTATGAACCAATCTGTACCTAATACTCTCTTATTAGGTGGGAGGCGAAATTCAACATCGTAAATACGTAATTGAACATCGTCTATGACGGAGGCTTATGTCTAATAGTGGACGTCTTACAGCTAATATCATGATAATGATGCTAACCTACTAAAAACCTTCTTCTTTTTCTCCTTCTCAGCCTTCTTCTATCAAATTCTAGGTGTAGGCCTCCTTCAACCTCTTCCACTCCGATCTATTTTGGGCAGTTAGAGTTCAGCTGCTGCCAGACACCTTTTCTATATCGTCTTTTCATCTCATTTGCCGTCTGCCCGCTGGTCTTTTCTGTTACCATAGTCTCCAATTCAAAACGATACTCTACACCACGAATCGGTTTTTCGGGCAATAAGTCCCGCCCATTTGGCATTTGAGCTTCGCTATCCTTCTATAAACCAATGTTGGCGACTTAATTTTGCTTTCTAAGCCATTTGTTAGTTTTAAAAATCTTCTTATTCCATAAAAACATTGGATTATTTTTACAAGCACCAACTGTGCTCTAATGTTTGTCCAACTTTAAATTTCACAGCCTAATAACTCCAATTCGCTGCAGCCTGCGCTAACCGTCTTCACTCACAATCTTCAATTTCCAAAAAGCCTAGTTCAATTACGTCTAGATCGCCTACATCTAGATTTGATTCGTTCGACGTCGCAATCCGTTTACCGCATGCGACTATTGAATATCGCTCTACAGTGGACGCAAGATTTGAATTTTAAAAAGTTCAAGCATTTTTTTTTCAGTCGTTAAAGGGCGTAACTTTAAAGCACTACTTGAGAGTAATCCATTAAGATAAATTAAATTAAATAATTAATTAAGAAATCCGTTCTCATCGTCTGTTCTTTCGGATAGATATAACGTTGGGCTTTTCAAGGCTGTGGAGAGTGTAGTGAATAGGCTTTTACGGAACTAGTGAGATTAAGTACACATTTGGCCTCATCTGCACTTTTGATAGGCAATTAAAATTAGTTAAAGCAGGTAGGTATAGGAGAAATAAATAAGTACAGTTATATTTTTTATTGTAATATTTAAAATATTAATTTATAAACATCTAGGACATAAACATTGTGGTAAATTTTTGTAAACAATACTTTTAAATCAAAAGCTCTCTTAAAGAATACAGTCGAACAAACTGATTCATGTGCCAGAATGGAACCTTTTAAATAATCAATTTAACTATAATTTTGTTGAAAAAGGAATGGGATGTCAACACGACACAATGGGATGTCCACCCTGATATGATATATGACTCGGTTTTTTTGACTGTACGTCATGTGCGAAATTACATTAGAAATTCACCATGAGTTTTTCGGTGAAGTTTCGCATCGAGAGGAAATCTGCACACCGCGAAGAGATCCAATGGTGTGCATAAAGTTAGATGTACAGTCACTAGCATTAATATCTGCCACAGCGGAGCGTGCAAAAATATCTGACACGTCCTTCCGGATCTAGAAATAGAGTCGTATTAGATATTTATACACGCTTGTTGTGTCAGATATTCAACCGACACAACGATAGACAGACTGTACTTATTATATATATAGCTGTTATTTTTTTTAATCCAGGTGCATCTTGCATCCAATGTAGCCTTCCCGCCGAGGATCAAGTTAATTCGGAAGCTATCGCAGCGCGGGCGCGATCGCACGGAAAATTGCCCTCTTCACCATTTCATTACGGGCCATTATGCCGTGCTGAGATCAAGACAATTCGACAGACAATTTGTTTGATGTGTAAGGAGGTTGATTAAATTAAAGGTGTTGCGATGCCGAAAGTAATGTAGAATTACCTATATGTAACATATTATGTTATGTAGGTACTCCGTTCTTCCGGTGTTAGGAGTTTGTGGCATATTAGAACGATTTTTATACAGGGTGGAAAGAATCAACGGGCCCTGGAGGGCAAATACTTACCTTAAATCCTTTAGTTAGCTAATTGTACTGAAAAGAAATATTCTTTCATTTTTAAAATTTAACAAAACTGCATTCAAAGATCTAAAGATCTTCTAAACTTCCTTTGCCTCACCCGGGAATCGAACCAACTAAAAATTAAAAATAAAAACTCAGTATTTTATTAGGTATATTTATACATCAATAGGATTATTGTTCAGGATAAAATTTTTCCAATAAACATTTGGCTTTACATTCATCTGTCTGTAGTATGGGATACCATGAAATAGAATATTGATTAATAATAACCTTATTACTGTTCACTTGTAACAAGTAAATGATAAGGGAAGTTTAGAAGATCTTCAATCAATCAATATAATTTATTTGTGAACATAGGTCATTAGTGTTACAGGTGTTACATAAAATTTGGGTGGTATCGCTATGCTTCGCCATAAGGCATACAAAATAGCTGGCACTAAGTCATGCAGCATGCTATACAAATGAAACTAATGCACATGTGACTAAGGCAATAGCGACACGGCACTGAAACTGAGTGCACCAATGATATTATATGTACTATGCTATGGTAAAAGCTCACAGGAGTGCACATCTAGAAAAAGAATGGTTGCCATTTACATTTATCTCTGCATAAAGTCTAATTTCAAATTGATTACGTTTATTACGCATGTTTGATGAAAAATTTACACTAGAGCTGCAGGTTTGAGGTTGAGATGCCATATAGGTCAAACCAATACCTCACGGCTTTTTTATTCAATGCTAACTGGTAAACCTATACATTTCTTCTTAGACTCAAACTACAAAAAATATAGGTAGGTACTTTTAACCCCAAGCTTTTGTGTTACTGTCATTTCATTAAGTCACCACGTGCGAGCTTTCAAAGCGAATTTAATTACTTTAATGAAAAGCGCTTTTTGCGGTCCGCTAAAGCTCGTGACAAATTAAAAGTTTTATTAAGTTCAGTTAGTACACAGTCACGTGTTAGCAACAAAATTCTTCTTTCGAGTTTGATAATTCTGCTCTGTGATTTCTGGGATTGCAAAACGACGTTTGTTACATTGCCTATTTTTACTCTACATTTGCCCTATACCTAGTAAGAAGTGCAAAATTCGAATTTCGTATCTTGCCGTCCCGCCGGTGCTTATCTATATCCATATCCATCCATACTAATATTATAAATGCGAAAGTGTGTTTGTGTGTTTGTCCGTCTTTCACACCGTAACGGAGCGACGGATCGACGTGATTTTTGGCATAGAGTATAGTTTATGGGCCCGAGAGTGACATAGGCTACTTTTTATTCCGGAAAAATGCACAGTTCCCAAGGGAACAGCGCGCGATAACCGAATACCACGCGGGCGGAGCCGCGGGCAAAAGCTAGTTATTTAATACGAGAGTTACACACTTTCGTATGATATTAGTGGAATGAGTACAATGTGCATCCTTATAATAAAAATACAAACTAGACTTTTCTAAAAAGACAAAAGGCTAATAACTAAACAGATTTCTCTATCTCTTATAGTTTCTGACTTCTCCATATTGATTCATTTAGATTGATCATGATCACCCTGTATAATATGGTTTTCTGATGGAGGGATGTTAAGAGGTTATTGAAAACTCCTGATGCCTCAGCATCAGTCCCACTTCACCTAAGCATTACATACATACACTAAATCTATGTTAGAACTATATGTAGGTTCTATGTTCTATTAACTTCCTCCTTTTTTGAAGTCGGCTAAAAGTACATACTTACTTAAAATATTTTGTCTTTTATTTCTGGGTCACGAACACTTAATACAATAACTTAAAGATTTTAGTAGTTAATAGCAAAAGGAAAGCCGCGTTACGAGGGCGACACTGAAAGTTTTTAGAACTGGCCACTTGTAAACAATATAATAAAAAAGTAAGTTTAAATTTTGAAAATGGAACTCTTTGCCAATATTATTGAGTATGTATTTCATTCATTTGTCATTAGTTTTACGATTTGGCGGCAAATTGAAAATTGTCTGTGTCACGTCAACATGAATTTAACTCGCGAAAATTTTCGTGCAATGATTTTTTATGACTTTCGATGTCATTTAAGTCAACAAGAAAGCTATGATAGACTTCGATTGGCCTTTCATGATGAAGCTCCGTCTCGTGCGACCATTTACAACTGGTTTAATGAGTTTAAACGTGGTCGCACTAATCTCACCGACGATCTGCGTGAGGGACGGCCTTCTACGGCGACGACTGAAAATAACATCAGTGTTGTGCAGCGTATGATAGAGACTGACAAAAGAGTGACGTATCAGCAGATTCGGACAAGCTTAGGCATCGGTATGAGTCAAGTGCATAAAATCCTCCATGAACATTTAGCGGTCAGGAAGCTTTGTGCGAGGTGGATACCTCATAATTTGACCGAGGCCCAAAAACTCCGTCGGGTTGATTGGTGCCGTGAAATGATTGAAAGATTTAACGGAGGTGACTCAAATGCTGTTTTCGACATACTTACGGGTGCCGAAAGCTGGGTTTACTGTTATGATCCAGAAACCAAGAGACAGTCTGCTCAATGGGTGTTTCCTTTCGAGGAGTTGCCAACTAAAGTGAAGAGAGGTCGAAGCGTGGGAAAAAAGATGGTGGCCTCGTTCTTCGGAAGGACAGGTCACTATGCGACAATTGCTTTAGAGGATCAAAAAACAGTTACTGCAGAGTGGTACACTAACAATTGTTTGCCACTTGTATTGGAAAAAGTTCGGGAGAAGCGACCTCGAAGTAGGATCCTTCTTCACCACGACAACGCCTCGTCGCACACCGCCAGGCGAACAATCGACTATTTAGTGACGTCAAACGTGGAATTACTGGGTCACCCGCCGTATAGCCCCGACCTCGCACCTTGCGATTTTTATTTATTCCCGAAAATAAAAGAAAAACTTCGAGGAAAACTTTTTATGAACACCGAGGAAGCAGTGGGTGCGTTTCAAAAGGCCGTCGAAGAGACCCCTAAGGACGACTGGGCTAAGTGCTTTTCTCAGTGGTTCCATCGGATGCAGCGGTGTATTGATGTGAATGGACACTATTTTGAAAAGATATAATAAAACTAATAACTTGCTAGTTTGCTCAGTTTTTGATTTTCTAAGAACTTTCAGTTTGACCCTCGTATTTGGGTGTGGACTTTTATTAGACAAAAGTCCTTGCTTAGACCTAGCAGCTCTTACTCAAACAGATTACTCCACATTCTTCCCTATATCTTCAAGCTTTATCTTTCCATGGGTTAACTTAAATAAATAATTACGAAAACCCTTGGAACTTCGCCGAGAATTAATATGTCTGAAGTTCTTGACAGTCGCAGAGGCAGTACGACGCGACGAGTTTCGGAGAAAGACAATGCATTTTAATGTTATACGTGACGTGACGCCTCGCGTCGCGGAAGTACAAACTTACCAACTGTTCTCGATACACGAATAAATAATTCCAATTCGAGACTTTTCGACGTGTTTACAGTATAGCAACATCTACCGGGTGTGGCCTGTAATACGGGCAAATAATTAAAACATAGATCTTACTCGTCAAACTGAACAACATTAGTTCAACGACTTTTAAAAATAGGTAATTCGTTTATTTTTTTATTACACCTCGAAGAAACCATGTAAAGCAAAATGTTTGATATTTGTTGTTTAAAGTTAGGTGTTAGTTAAACCACACCTGTTCAAAGCAAAACTTAATTTATTTAAAATCACACGAAATAAAGTAATAAAAAACAGAAAAAAAAAGTAACAGACTTACGCCTTATATAGCTCTCAAGGGAACATACCGTTCACTAAGTTAAAACACTTGATAGTGCCATCTAGCGGCGCGCTGAGGAAGCTTACGCTTATTACATACTAAACATCCCGCGGCCCAAGGACTACAAGTCCTTTAAAACCAATATAAATATGAAAGAACAATATGACCGCAAGGGTGCGTAAACAAAGTTAGATAAACTTAAAACTAAAGTGCTGGAGCATCCAGAGGCAGAGGACAAATTTTTGTAACAGGTCTTTTAAAGAGATTATTTTTAAATCGTAAAGAGACGACGCGAGTTATGCCATCTGCTCCAGGGTGCTTCGACACGATTCGACCCAAAAGCCATTTACCAGGAGGTAAGCGATCATCCTTAACTAAAACGACCGTGCCAACCTCGAGTTCAGGTTGATTTTGGGACCATTTGTAACGGTGTTGCAGCGTGGTCAAATATTCTGATTGCCAACGTTGCCACAGGCTCTGCACCATCCTTTGTACCTTTTGCCAACGGTTCAAATAGGGCAGTTGCTGATTGAGCCTGCTTTCTTCTGGAATTGCGATAGGGGCTTCACCTATCAAAAAGTGACCTGGGGTTAGCGGCAGCTCATCACTAGAGGGATCGATCAACGTAAGGGGCCGGGAATTCACACAAGCTTCCACTTGAGTGAGAAGCGTATTGAACTCTTCGAAGGTTAAGCAAGACTCTCCAATGACACGTTTTAAGTGACCCTTAATAGATTTGACCCCGGATTCCCATAATCCTCCGAAATGGGGAGCACCAGGTGGGTTAAAATGCCATGTTGTATTGTCATTTGCCAGCAGTTGGGCGATTTCTTCAACGGCTGAGGATTTACTGTTTCTAAACATTAAGTCTAGTTCTTTGGACGCGCCAACAAAATTGGTCCCGCAATCACTCCAGATTTCCTTACAGTGCCCTCGTCGGGCAGTGAAACGTTTAAATGCTGCTAGAAAAGCTTCACTTGATAAAGAGCTCACCAACTCAAGATGAATGGCCTTTGTGGCCATACACAAAAATACACTAATGTAAGCCTTACATGTTCTGGTACATTTACCAGAATATAATTTTAGTGTAAACGGACCAGCATAGTCAACAGCGGAATACAAAAAAGGTCGTGAAGGAGTTACTCTACACTGTGGTAGGTTCCCCATTAAAGGAGCTGTTGGTTTTGCCTTATAGCGAAAACATGGTTTACATAATCGAATAATTTTCTTAACTAGATTTTTTACACCAATAATCCAGTAATTTTGCCGGATCAAATTTAACGTAAGAGCATTTCCACCGTGTAAGGTTCTTAAATGGCAATCAAGAACAATCAATTTTGCTAAATTACAAGAAGGCATAAGAAGAATTGGTGACTTCATATCATATGGGATTGGCGCGTTGACCAGACGTCCACCAACTCTTAATATTTGTTCCTCATCTAAAATTGGATTCAAAGTGTGAATTCGACTGTTCTTATGAATCGGTTTAGCTTGTTTCAACAAATCTATTTCCTTTTCAAAGAACAACGATTGTGAAAGTCGAATACACATCCGGAGGGCTTTCTGAAGTTCAGTTGTTGTTAAATAAGTGCTTCCTATGCTATCCTGTTTCCCTTGTATTTTAATTTAACATAATGTGACAAATCGGAGGCAATAGGCAGTCACTCGAACAAGTCTGAACAGACTTGAGTATCGATTAAGATAGGCAGTCGCCTCGGCTAGCTCGGTTGTGCAGACGCAAACGACCTTTGCCTTCGGTTTGATTTCTAGAGTAGTTTCAGGTACGCTAAAATTCGGATAGTTAATATTTTCACTTTCACACAAAAATGAAGGACCTCTCCACCACAGTTGTGACTGCTCAAGGCCAGCTGGACTAACACCTCGCGAGGCACCATCGGCTGGATTGTCAGCAGATTTAATATGATGCCATTGATTACAGTTTGTGACATTAAGGATTTCTGTAGTACGATTACCGACAAATGGTTTCCAGGTGCTAGGGTTCTTTCGAAGCCAGGACAAAACTATGGTGGAATCGGTCCAAGCAAAAACTCTATTGGTATCAATGTTTAAACTTGTCTTAAAAGTTTGTATCAATTTGGCTAATAAAACTGCCCCACAGAGTTCAAGACGTGGCAATGAGATTTGTTTAACAGGGGCTACTTTAGTCTTAGCTGCGACTAGATTTACTTGAATCTCATTATCCGTGATGACTCTGATGTAAATAACCGCAGCGTAGGCGGCACAAGAGGCGTCACAAAAACCGTGTAATTCAACCTTAACATTGGTGTTACACGTACCGAACCAGCGTGGAAACTGAATTGGTGTCATATGTGTAAAGTTATCTAAATACGAAATCCATTCAGTTTTCAACTCTGGATCGAGTTCGTCGTCCCATCCGAGGCCGGCCAGCCACAATTTTTGCATAAAGATTTTCAAAACAATCACGAGTGGGGCTAGCCAACCTAAGGGATCGAACGTTTTGGCAATAGCTGAAAGTACACTTCGTTTTGTAATGTCAGTGCGACGACATGGTAAATTTACTACAAGTTCAAAAGTATCGCTATGTGGTTTCCAGGCAATACCTAGAGCTTTCACGGAATCATCCATTTTTATAGTGACGGAACTTTGTAATGCTTTGAAGCAATCGGGAATATCACTTAACACCTTTTCACTATTGGAAGACCATTTGTGTAAGAGAAAGCCGCCGCGTTGGAATAGTTCACTTAAACGACGTTGCAGTGTAACGGCGCTGGCTTCGTTTTCAACGTTTTCTTTTCTATTTTCCTTTTCAGGTACAACCTCCATGTGTCCAAGTGACTCATACTGCTTCATAAACTTACAGTATTCGGCTTTAAACTCGGGTTTGTGTTTAAATCTCTTCTCCATCTGGAGCAACCGATTGACGGCTAGAGCTTTGGAGTTGCCTAAGTTTGGAGTGTCTTCATTTTTAAAAGGTAAACGAACCTCGTATCGACCATCAGTGTTTCGCGTGTGGGTGTTCTTAAAATATTCTTCACACTGAGTTTCTACTTGTGATAGGGGTTTAACCGTGGGTGAATATTCGTCTATCTCCCAAAACTGCCTAAGCAACTGATCCACTTCCATCTGTGTGTGCATAACAACGACTTTCGGTGATTGTGCGTCAGTCTGTGCAACCCGTCCGGATATAAGCCAGCCTAAGCGTGAGTTCAGAGCGATCAGCGATTTGTGTCTTCTCAATCCATCAAGAATTATGTGAGCGTGCACGTCAGCACCTAGCAAGACATCAATTGACCCTGGCTTGTGAAAGTGTGGATCCGCAAGTTCGGATGCTTCAAATGAAGGCCAGGTATCAGAAGAGAATTCTTGTGACGGTAGTAACGAAGTTAGTCGCTTAAGGACGTACGCCTTAGCGGTGAAAATTTGTGATTGATCTCGTACAGCATGAAATTTTAATTGCACCATAGATTTGGTTGTAAGTGTAGCATTAGATATGCCTGTAATTTTACCACTAACTGAAATGCGTTCGAGGTTAAGCAATTGAGCAGCAGCTTCAGTGATAAAAGACGCTTGAGAGCCTTGGTCAATCAACGCTCTCAAAATGATGGTGTCTTTGTTTCTCGAGTGAGCTACAATCTGAGCGGTAGCTAAAATAACTTGTTCACTGTGTAATTCTGCCTTGGCTGTTACAGTAGAGGTCGAGGCCTCGTTAGCGTCCTGAACAGGCTCATGAACTTTCGGCTCCGGTGTGTTCTTGTTAGGGTTGGTGTTGTGCAACAGAGTGTGGTGTCGTCGATTACATTTTCTACATGCAGTGCTCTGTCGACACGCGTTCACGGAGTGACCCTTGACAAGGCAGTTAAAACAGATGCCATTGTTTTTAATAAAGTCCTGTCTTTGAGGCACGCTTAACTCAGCGAACCCTTTACAGTGACAAATATAATGGTTTTGTGAACAATAAGTGCACACGCTGTTTACTTCTGTGGCAAATGATTTCATATGTGTGAGTTTGTTTGGTGTGGTTCCTTTGACTAAGTCTCTTTTCTGCGGTAGTTCTTTTTTGTGTGTAGCATTTATCATTTCCATGGATCGGAAACGCTCTTCCAAAAATTTAGACAATTGTTCAAAAGTAGGTATGCTCGTAGACGATCCTAGTGACAATTCCCATTGTTTGTGTGTATCTATGTCCAACTTCAAGACGACAAGGTAAACGACAATCGCGTCCCAAGCCGAAGTATTTACTCCGAGATTGTCTAAAGAATTTAAACATTCCTTTGTGGTATCTACTATTTCCTTTAAACTTCTAGAACATTCTGTGCTCATCTTCTTTTGGTTTACTAACCGGTTAAGTATTGTAGTGACGATTATATGTTTATTATTGTATCGATTTTCAAGTGTTGACCAAGCTTTACTGTAATTAGCTTCGGTAAGTGCAAAATGTTTGAGTAATTGCTCAGCTTCTCCTGTCAAACTCGATTTTAAATAATGATGTTTTTCAATATTCGAAATGTGTTCATTACTGTGCACAAGAGAAGTAAACAAGTCTTTAAAGCTCATCCAGTCATTATAATTACCCGAAAATTTCGGAATCGAAATTGGGGGTAGTTTAGTTTTCATCGTAGTATGTTCAATTTCTAAAGATTGATTTGAATTTTTCACGACAGGGTTTGGATTTCGTTCGAATAATGAATCTTTTAATAGTGACATAAATTCTAGGTACACCTCTTGAGTTGCATCAAATATTTCATTCGCATTAAATTTCAACTGTGTTAACTCGCTAGGCGTAACCTTGGTGATAATTTCCTGATGTCGCTGTTGAAATTGCTTCCAATATTGTTCTAATGTTTCTACTCGCGTTTCTAAATACCCTTGTGTATATCGTGATTTTGATGTCTTTTTCGTATTAGTATACAACGTTACGATTCGTTCGTACAACGATTTTTGCAAGTCACAAAACTCCGCCATTATAACGTAAAATGTCTTTTAAATTAACCACTAGAAAACTAGTTCAATAACAGTTCAAGTATAACTTCGTAAAAATTATGTGGGTACGTCGGAGTTGCGTTTCAACTTGCAGTTATAATGTTCAAGTTGCGAAAACACTAACACAAATAATCAAGTCCAATAACGCACAATCAGAACAATTAAGTAAATGTTTATCGATGAGTAAAATGTTATTAATCACGTAACAACTTTCACTAAATGTTTATGATGCACAGAATAATAGTTATTTTTATAGTCTAGTCTTACCCACTCGCAGTTGTTATAACTTAGCCACTTTTTTGTTTTTAATTCACTGTTCACTCACTTACTTACAATCCAGTTCGAATAGGACCACTAAATAGTTAAACCACACCTGTTCAAAGCAAAACTTAATTTATTTAAAATCACACGAAATAAAGTAATAAAAAACAGAAAAAAAAGTAACAGACTTACGCCTTATATAGCTCTCAAGGGAACATACCGTTCACTAAGTTAAAACACTTGATAGTGCCATCTAGCGGCGCGCTGAGGAAGCTTACGCTTATTACATACTAAACAGTGACCCAAACCGAAAATATTAGTTAATATAGGTAAGTATTTTATCTGCGGCTTCGCACGCGTACCTTAACTATTTGGTATTTGAATTGAAATGAGTTTTACTAAGTTCCCATGGGAATTTCCAAAAAGATATTTCGTTATTATGTTGCACATAAAATATCCGCGCCGCTGCCCGCGCGCTTTCATGTCTATGATCCTTGTAATAGAGATTTCTAGATTTCACCAATTCCGTTCCTTCATTTTAATGTAAAGGAAGGAGTAACACACGCACACACGCGTTCGTATTTATAATACTAGTAGAATAGTATTTTTTGTTGTTATAGATAGGTAGTGTCTCTTTTAATATTCCTAGATAATGATGTACTCGTAATCCTAGATCGCCTCCAACAGCCTCGAAAATCACTTCCAAATGTTTGTCTAAGTACCCTCAGTCCGGAATGATCCATTAAACGGGCCTAATATTTAGTTTCTCGGCCGACCACAATCAGGTACGCAAGAGATAAGGTAGAAATTCGGAGGTTTTAGGGTTCCGTAGTAGTCTCTAATATTAATCGATCCGATTGTATGTAATAGGTACTAATATTGTCAGAATTGCAAAATTTTTCGATATAATTAGTCTAGATACCATATTGAAACGTTTGTACAAGTTTGTACATTATATTCTTATATTTGTACCTATATCTACAAGTAATTGTTTGTCTTAAGATTCACTCGCAACTAGAGAACTATATAAGTACTTAGCAAATAGAAGTCCAATAAAAATATACTTAATATTCAAATAAATAAATAAAGTACCGACCGTCAGTAAAAGGGAGTTTAAAAAATGTTTTATTTCATAAACTAGCGATCCACCCTTGCTTTTTGCTCAAGTACAAATGGCACAATTTTCAAAAAGAAAGACTATCAATGACAGTTCATAGTTTTCCCAAAAATTACAACCGCGCCCTAGTTCATATATCAGCGCTTTCATACATAATCATAATAATATAATGTGTATTATAGAACTTCCGTGTTAAATTACCTAACTAACGGTCATCTAAAAAGATAACTTATTTAATGACTGCAGTTTAAATAGATACCTACATACTCTCTCTATTTCTAAAGGAGTATGTAATTATCTTATTTGACAAAACATACTCGTATAAATATATTATGTACCTAATTAAAAGTTGAATACTGTACGGAACCCTTAGTGCGCGCGTCCGACTCTCACCTGGGCGATTTTTTTGAGTCTCGACCTTCGTCATCTGTCGCTGCTTTCCTAATTTAATTTGCTTTATACATTTACTTCCGAGTGTAATAGACGCGTAATTTAATAAAGGTGATTTAGTAACAGGGATTCCAGAGTAGTGACATTTATATTGGAGTGTTGGGGAAAAGACAGTGTTTCCGAGTAGGAATCTTTTTAGGGTTCCGTACGGGAAATAACAAAATACATGATGTTTAAAAATAATAATGGATGAAACGAAACACATAAATACTTGTAGCTAAGCAAATTTTTTTGTCCGAGAAAACTGCCAGCTTTCCAGTCCCCTAGTGACCTCTACTGACTTCTTTCTTATTTCCAAATTTGTAAATTTTAGTTATAGCATGTTATAGTTTAGTTATCAGTTTGTTTTACTTTTATCAATATTTTTAAATTAGTCTACATTTAATTTATTATTGTGTTCCATACTTAATTATACTTAAGTAAATACATGTTAAACATCCTAGTGATTTTGTAATTATAGTATACACGTTGCGATATTTGTAATGCATAGTGGGAATTTATAAAATGTATACCCACTATTTTAATTTAGGTACTTACTAATAATTTCGGACTGTTAAGCGTCTCTTGCGTGCCTTTTGGTCTATAAACCCTTATTGTCCCTGTCTTTTTGAGATAAAATTGTATCTTAAAGAAACACCGTCGAAGACAAAGCTGACAAATTGGAGGCGTAGCACAGCTATGGCTCATGACATCATGCATGACAACGTCTTGAAGTTATTCAGCATTCCGTTCTAGCCGTTGTTTCGATGTAATCTGACTTCCAAATCTCAATCTCAACCCCCAAAGATATCCACAATCAGGGATCCGACAACAAATCTTGAGTTTTAGCAATTACCATGTAAATTTGAGAACTTCGTGAAATAATTTAACGCGGTGTTGTCGGATTCAACAAACAATTTATATGTTAATTCGGTAGGTGTGGACCGGGTACAGAGTGAATTAGCACCAAGTTGCTTACAAGTACAGCGCCCGTACATTTTGATGCTGGTTTAGTTTTTAAGATGACTTTTGAGATGGTTATTACCATCTCATTAGGTACTCGGCTCGAGAAAACAAATCCCAATAACAAACATGCAATCCCAATAACAAGAATGTGCTAAGTGTCTATTCGACATGTCCGTAAAATGGTAAAAAAATCTTAGATAAACAGCCGAGCCTTAAAGGATGTGGATAATGGATAGGTATCTCCAAGGACCCAATCCCATTGAACCTGTTTGAACAACGATAGTCTTATAGTTTGAAGTGTATTCATAACTAATTTCATTTAGGTACACTTAGAGGCTGTTTCACTACCCATTGATTAGTGTTAACTGACGGTTAAATATTGTTGGAGTATTTGAAGGAAAGAGCCAGAAGAGTATTAAATAAGATATTTGTAAAAATAAGAGTTAGAAAAAGATGTTCCTTGACAAGAGTGTTTTATTCAAAGGTAACTAGGCAATACAATAAAAATAAAATAAAAACTGTATAAGCAAGTCTGCACAACAGAGGTTACTATACTAATCTACAACAGCCGGCCTTAATCAAAGTTGTGCCAAGACAAACGCACTAACAGCAAAACAAAAAATAAAAATTAATTTAAACCTAAGCTACTTGTACACCGTTTGTGTACAATAGGCCCTAGTGGCTTTGTTAGGACATCAGCAGGCATGTCAGTAGTTTTCACATATTCTAATATTATAATATTATCAGATACTTTTTCCCTAATGAAGTGAAAGCGGGTATCAATATGCTTCGTCCTGCTGTGGTGCACGGGATTTCGAACGAGATTAATGGCACTCTGACTGTCAGAAGATAAGTTAACTGAAGAAAGTTTACCTGTTATCTCATAGATAAATCGACGCAAGTAACACGCTTCCTTCGTGGCAGATGCTAGTGCCATATACTCTGCTTCCGCCGAGGATAAGGCAACAGTAGGTTGCTTTTTGGACTCCCAAGATACAAGACCTCCACTCAACTCGAAAGCGTACCCAGTGTATGACCTTCTATCTATCGTGCAGTTTGCCCAGTCAGCGTCACAATAGCCTTTTAAGGGTTTTCCGCTTCTCCTGTAAACCAATGAATAGTTAAGTGTACCCTTTAGGTACTGCAGAACCCTTTTAGCAGCATTCCAGTGTTCTTTTGTATAACACGTATTATACTGACTTAAGTAGCTCGTGGCGTAGGCGATATCGGGCCTAGAGTTTACCGAAAGGTACATTAGTCCTCCTATTAAATTCTGATAAGGATAAGACTCACCAACTTGTCCTTCGGTTCTCCTTTCCATATTCTTTTTAACTAAAGGAGTATCCACTGTCTTGCAGTCTTTCATATTAAACTGATCCAGTAATGATAAAATATAATTTCTCTGGTTTATTTTGATATTCTCGGAATCGTATTCAATTTGTAAGCCTAAATAACATTTTAATATTCCAAGATGCAGGTGGTAGGACCTTGTGCAAGGTCCGCCCGGATTGCTACCACCATCTTGCTCGCTAATCCTGCCGTGAAGCAGCAGTGCTTGCACTGTTGTGTTTCGGCGCGGAGAGTAAGACAGCCGGTGAAATTGCTAGCACTTGAGGTATTCCAACTTAGGCCTCTAGGTTGGCAACGCATCTGCAATACCCCTGGTGTTGCAGATGTTTATGGGCGGTGGTGATCTCTTACCACCAGGAGAACCACTTGCTCGTTTGCCTTCCAGTCGTATAAAAAAAAAAAAAAAAAAAAGTATAAAAAAGATCTTTCAGAGAAAAATATTTCGACAAATCCTTTTTGACAATGTCAAATGTCAATTCGGAATTATAGAAGACGATTATGTCATCGACAAATATTCCTAATATAACGAGTTCTTCACCAAAAAGTTTCGTATATACGCAAGGCTCAGAAGGAGTTCCTGTAAAACCTATTTTTATAAGCGTTTCGTTTAACTTTTTGTTCCAAGCTCTCGGTGCCTGTTTAAGGCCGTACAAGGACTTACGCAACAAACAAACCTTGTTTTCCTTGCCTTTTGCTATGAAGCCAAGGGGTTGCTCCATAAAAACTTCTTCTTCTAAGTTTCCGTTGAGGAACGCGGTATCGACGTCTAAGTGTTTCATTCTTAAACCCATCTCTGCAGCTAATGCAAACAAGGTGCGGAGAGAAGAATGACGAATCACTGGCGCAAAAGTCTTGTCATAGTCAACGCCTTTAACTTGATTAAAACCTTTGACGACGAGTCTGGCTTTATATTTAGTGACATTACCATAAGCGTCCTTTTTAAGTTTATAAACCCATTTACATGGTATGACCTTTTTGTTTGGTCGATCTACTAGTTCCCATGTGTGGAGTTTTATCAGAGAGTTGTACTCATCAGCCATCGCATGGTGCCACTTATCGGCATCATCAGCATGAGTAGCTTCATAATATGTCGTAGGTTCATTGGCATCATCCGCCGACACATTGTATGAAAGAAAATCTGGTGGTTTTCTGTTTCTTGTGGGGTACCTTCGCTCCTCTTCCAAACTAGGTGGCTCTTCAACGACACTAGGAAGTCTCAGCTCATAGGAAGATTCTGATTCTCTCATATTTGCTGATTCTTCTGCACTTTCTAGATTTACCTGTGAAGTTGGCTCATCTATAGCATCAGTACTATCCACACAATCGAAAAATTGGCAATCTTCATGCTCAGGTTCCCTATTTTCAAATAATAATATGGAATCTGACTGTACCTCAGGCTCAGAATGCCTCTGCTCTTTCAACCCTTTAAAACAATTTTCAAAAAAGGTTGCATCTCTGGACGTAAATAATTTTCGTGGGCTAGCAGGATCCCTAAATATATAAGTAGTAGGATTTTCTGAGTAACCGACAAAAATCGCTTCCTTTGCCTTTACGTCTAACTTTTTCCTGTGACATGAAGGTATATGTACAAGTGCTCTGCATCCAAACACTTTCAAATGACTGAGGTCATTCCTACAACCACACCACCTGTCCTCAGGAATTTGACCACCTAAGGCTCTGTGCGGAGACCTATTTTTCAGGTAT
Organism: Choristoneura rosaceana; assembly: GCA_037349165.1. Taxonomy (NCBI): domain Eukaryota; kingdom Metazoa; phylum Arthropoda; class Insecta; order Lepidoptera; family Tortricidae; genus Choristoneura; species Choristoneura rosaceana. Next base: position 13,088,675 of record JAZBNJ010000019.1, read on the forward strand.
ACGGCAACTTGGAAAGCATCTTCCCAGAATGCTTTAGGCAGAGAGCTTTCTGCTAACAACGTCCTCGCCTTCTCTGTAATTGAGCGGTGGGTACGTTCAGCTAATCCCAACTGTTGAGAGCTGTACGGCGCCGTCGTTTGATGTTGTATACCTTTAGAGGCAAGATAATCATCGAATTCTCTATTAACGAACTCCTTACCGCCGTCAGTCCTAACTGCTTTAATTTTCTTATCTAATTGATTTTCAACAAAGGTTTGGAAAATACTAAATTTATCTTTAACCTCTGTCTTGGAAGAAATAAAGTAAGTAAATACCTTCCTTGTATAGTCATCAACAATGGTTAACATAAACCTATTCCCCTGAAAAGAGGTTGTTGAAACAGGTCCCAATAAAACCATATGGATCAATTCTAAAGGAGAAGTAGCTCTATTATATACTACCTTCTTAAAAGGTTTTCTTGCCTGTTTTCCTTCCACGCAAGCGATGCAACTGTTTTTATCTACTACACTAAACTTTACACCTACCTCGTGATTCTTAAGTTGCGTCATGCCTATACGACACAAGTGTCCTAACCTCTTGTGCCAGAGTTTATAACTAGTATTCTGACTGTCAGAGTGCACATCCTGTGTCAGATGATTACTTGCCACATTCTCGGGAACATTTACAGTACCATCTACAACGTACAGTCCACCACAGGGCGAGGCATGAAGTACCGAATCACCTGTAAAATTAAAATTATCAGATTTATAAAAGTTACATCCATTTTTATCAAAAATACAAACAAAACCCTTATCAACAGCTTTCTGCACGGACAACAAATTAGCTTTTAAGTCGGGGACAAAAGCAACATCGCTGATCTTGTTGATCACATTAGCGGGTGTGTTTATTGAAATTTCTCCTATGCCGCAGCATTGTATCTGCTCTCCGTTTGCGACAGTAACACTACCCTTATTACGTATCGTAATGTTCTGAAACCAATCTCGTCTAAAACTCATATGTTTAGTACAACCAGAATCTACGTAAAATACCTCCTTGCTTGAGTTGCCAAATGTATTGAGAGCTGTAAACGTAGCGTTCTTAGCTTCATCCGTATTGGCTTTCTTCTTGTTTCTCAGCGGACAGTCGGGTCTCTTATGACCTGGTACTTTACAGTCGTAGCAGACTATTTCCTTCTTCTTAGATTTAGGTTTCTTCTTCGCATGAAAAGCGGAATCTATTGATATAGCTGCATCTTTAGACATTTCGTTCAGCAGTTTTGTCTTTACTAAGTCACTGGTCACGTCTACATTGCAATTTTCTAAAGCCATAATGAGAGGTTCATATTTTGGAGTGAGACCTCCCAAAAGTATAGCAGCAATAGACCTGTCCTCTATGACTACATCAATATCCGCAAGATCCTGTGCGGTTGATATAACTGCGTTTATGTACAGTTCAATATTTTCGAAATCTGACAGACTCAACCTGTACAATTTTCGCTCTAAAGCTAGTCTTCTACCCATTCCCTTATCTTCAAAAGCCTGTTGCAAAAGTTTCCACGCTTCGGCTGCAGTTTTCGCACATCTAACGTGAGTAATAGCTGCACCGTCTACTGTTAGGCATATTTTTGCCAGAGCTTTCTCGTCGTTGCGTACCTTGATCGAAGCAGGGGTCGTGTCGCCTTCCGGATAACCACTTATTGTCACCCACAAATCTTCATGTAAAAGGTAATTTTTCATCTTAAACTTCCAGGCAGGATATCCATCTTTATTTTTAAGACAAAATGATGGAATCGAAGATGAATTCGACGTACTGGGATTCGACTTATTAACACTCGAAGCATCTCCAGTTTCGTGTGACATTTCGACTACTAAAAAATTTTTCATTCACACAAATAACTCGACTAATCAGATTACAAATTAAATTTTTAAACTCTTCTGTATCTCGTGCTGATAACGTGTTGGAGTATTTGAAGGAAAGAGCCAGAAGAGTATTAAATAAGATATTTGTAAAAATAAGAGTTAGAAAAAGATGTTCCTTGACAAGAGTGTTTTATTCAAAGGTAACTAGGCAATACAATAAAAAATAAAATAAAAACTGTATAAGCAAGTCTGCACAACAGAGGTTACTATACTAATCTACAACAAATATGATGCCGTCTCTATTTGTTTTGTTCGAGTAGACGAAGACAGCATCACATTAAACCGTGAGTTTACTAATCTAGGAGTGGTGAAACAGCCCCTAAGTGTACCTAATTGAAATGACTTTATGAATACACTTCAAACTATAAGAGTACGTTGTTCAAACAGATTCCCCTTAGTCTTCATTGCCTTTATTAGTCTGTATTTTGTCATCTAAAACTAAGTTGGCCCGTCACTCTAAATGTCGCAGAGCCATTTTAATTCACCAGTTTCAATAAACAATAACACAACCTAAAATATTGTGCTAACTTTACTTGATACAGAGGCAAAAGCGAGTACGGTTCTATTGAACCAAAATTAATTCCATCAAATCGTCATTAATAATTTCATTATAATCCCTCCTGAATCATTCCTGAAGATTCCCCCATAGGTCCGGCCTTAATTGCATAAATATGTTTTGAATTTTAAATTCCCCGTAAGACCTTTCAGAGGTAAATTTTATTATTCTTTCATTATCAACTTTGCCCATTAGGTTCCCACAGGAATTCGGCTACAAAACTGAACTACGGGAAGGGATGGTAACAAAACAGAGGAGGGCTGACCTAAGGTAATTTAAATAATAAAATAAAATCATTTCCTTGTTTAGTATTTTGAAAACTTGTTTGGTATACCACACTGCCTAGAATGAAATATCGGGAAACTTATTTAAGACTAGATAAGTACTCTACATATAAAGTCTGACTCTACATCTTGACTGTTTCATAAAACTATTGCATGCATATGTATGAAAATTAAATGATTTATTGAGGAACAAATAATACATTTAGAAATGATTTAAACTATAAAAACCTAATAATAATAATTAAAAACTAATATAACTCTAAAAAAGGCCCCTGTATGAATATGTCCGGTGAAGAAAGTTTGAACGGAGCATTTTTCCGTAAAAATATATTAACGATTTAAGACTTTAGGTATTTACTTAAATCCTATTATTATTATTCTTCGGAAATTTATTTACTGATACTTTATCATACTGTAAAGTTTTTTCTGGCTGAGGAATTACTGTTGGGGTCCACTACCTTTATTTCCTCCACTAATGATACAGTTTAACGGTTAAGGTGAACAGAGGTACATTTAACAACAGAGGTAAATTTAAATTTTTGTTCGTTTTTCGACTTTATTCGCTGACATTTTGCTGACATATCTAATCTATGACACAAGCAAGGTCATGGACTTTGGAACCACTTTGTGTGGTCCAGGTAGGGTATATCTCCTAACGAATAATCAACCACTTGTAGTCGTTACTCTTAGCCAGACGTCTCGACTTTGGTGTTACGCTGACGTTGAAATTGACCACGTATAAATGCCCATTTGCTCATGGTATGAGTACCAAATCCGCAGACTGGTTAATTTACACTGAGTTATACGTTTCTAGTAATATTATTACATAGCAATACATTCATCATCATCATCATCAGCCTATGTTCGTCCACTGCTGGACATAGGCCTCTCCCATGGCACGCCACTGAGCACGATTCTCGGCCACTCTCATCCAGCTCTTGCCAGCCACCCTGCGAAGATGCACCGCCGAGTCTGAGGGTATCCTACGCTACGTTTGCCGATCCGTGGCAATACATTATTGCGGTCTTTAAATAATCTATCACATCATCATAAGTTCGGTAGTCCGCTATCTGTAGCCAGCGTCAGCTCTAGTCCTCGATTAAGGTAGTTGTCTGCACCGCTTTCCCGCCTCTCAAAAGGCTCTATCATAATTTTATTTTGCACTGAAAACTGGTAAATGGCACCCCTTACCATCTGGCGCCGGCGCCTAGAACAGGGGTCTTCAAGGTTTTAGACTCATGGGCTACACTGCACTTAATGTAAATTAGTGCGCGGGCCAGATTTTGGCCGGTCATGGGGGTAATACATTAGTTAAGTAGAGAAGACTCTCTACTCATTCAAGAAACCCCCTGAAGACTCAGGGGGTTTCTTTCCGCGGGCCGGATTAGAGGGGCTGGCAGGCCGTAGTTTGGCGACCCTGGCCTGGGGTGACTGCTCCTTTTGCTCTACCCCGAAGTCGCGGCGGTGCTGTCTATAGCTAATAAGATCATTTACCATAAGGTCGGGCTACTTTATGGCCCTGGTGGATAAGTTCTCTGCAATGGATCAAAGTACCTATTTTACTAACAGTATACGATTTTACAGTACGGCTTTAGAGAATATTGAAGCGCTATTAGTACAATCGGCTAGTCTCATTTTTCAAATGCGGGTTCTCATTATTTGGTTCTATCGAGTATCGTGTAGAAACTGTAACTGGCTCTCAGGATCTGTAAAACAAAACAGATGAAAGCAATACCAACAATTTTTTGATAATAAAAGTTTAATCTAATCGAACATATACTTACTGCGACGAACGTAGTAAGCGACATTTCATTAAATGGCCCAGCTCTGAACACTAACCGCTTCGATGTTGCTATTTGCAATAACAATACTTGTTTTAGCAACTTCGCGTCCATTTTTACCCAATCGCTTTCAAATATTCCGTAACTTACCAGCATACTCTGGAATAATTATTTATGGAAAGGTCAAGAAACAAATAGCTAACTTATTTAGGTACAAACCGCACGATCTCACAAGTTTTCTGTTTTACTACCTACCTCTTCTGTAACTTGACTTCCGTACCAGTAGAAGATTAATAGTTGTATTAAACATGCCATCACAAAAAGAACACTGGCTAGAAGTGCTGCTAAATCTTCTTTTAACTAAAAAAATAAAATTCTAAGTTTGCCACTGAGGTTTGCCACCTTGTCATACAAAAAACAAAAGAGGCAGACCTAGTGCCTATTAAATTCGTACGCGGCATAGTATTGTACAAAATCAATCATAAAAAGTAAATTAAGGAAAAAACATACCGAATTTTTGTACTATGAATTCTGATAGTTCCGTCATGTTTAGTATTATTATTATTAAATTTATTATTATTATCTTTATTTCTTTTTATTCTTAGGATTAGGTTTTTATAATAGTTATAAAAAGTAAAATACAGAATTTATTATTATTATTATTATTATTATTATAAAATTTTTGGACGTTACTTAAGATCAAACTTACTGATAAAATTTCAACTAAGTAATTTTATTTTCATACCCCTGTTCCATAAAATAATTATGTTGAAAAATAATAATTGTACTTCCATAGTTGACCTACCTTGCTCACAATATCGAGAAGAAAAAGTGACATAAAATTAAATGCTTCGTCTTAAGAATTAATATATGAGAAGAATTAGATACTTACTTGAGATGCCTGAATAATGCAAACGCCGAGGTTTACAGAAACTACGATGAGGTACACAAACATTACACCCGATATTAGTGAGTTGAACATCTTTTGTATCCTGTGGAGTAGACATATCATTAAATGCCTAAATATAGCAAGCATCACGATATTTTTCACCAATTTATCATATCTTTTCATACTATGCTTATGTACATATATTATGTACTAGCTTTTGCCCGCGGCTTCGCCCGCGTGGAATTCGGTTATCGCGCGCTGTTCCCTCGGGAACTGTGCATTTTTCCGGGATAAAAAGTAGCCTATGTCACTCTCTGGACCATAAAGTATCTCTATACCAAAAATCACGTCGATCCGTCGCTCCGTGTCTAGGTGAAAGACGGACAAACATACACACATACATTCGCCTTTATAATATTAGTTTTGATCTAAATTTTTTTATGGTATAGGGGCAAACGAGAAGACAGATCGCCTGATTGTGAGCGTTTACCGTCGCCCATGGACAACTGCAACACCAGAAGAGTCACAAGTGCGTTGCCAAAAATTTTACATCCCTTAAAATATTGGTACTTAATTGGTTAGCACCTTGTATGTATAACCCCTAAAGTAAAATAGCAGCAAAATCTAATCTTTTATTAAATTTCATACCTACAGTCTTTGTAGGAAGGAAACAGACTAAGGTACGTGCATTGGCTGCTTCTTAAAACAGACAAGTAAGTAGTATATAATTTTGCTAAAAAAACAGATTGTTCTTACTTGATGAGAGAAGTGTGGAATCGGTGACACGTCTTAATGTTGTGGTGGCTCTGCTCCACACTCCCAGCCTCGATTATTCGAATGCAGTAGATACGAGAAACTCTTAGCTGACCCGCTAAGAATATCATTGTGGATACAACCAGAGTATCCCAAGCAACGACGTATGCACTCACTATGTGACCCAATAAAGTTTGAATGACCATAGAAACGTAATATCCTGGTGGTATATCATGATTGAAAGGCATATAGAAGTCAAATATGTTCATGTAAGCGGTTGTCCCATTTTCCACTGTTTGTTTTTTTTTGTAAGGTTCCGAGAAAATGCTGAAATTGGAAAGGAAAGCCAAAGCCCAGAAAAAATATGTAACTCGTCTGCCCCTTTTTATGTAATTGTCCATAACATTTCTAACATCGCTTTCGTCTTCACGTAACTGTCTTCGCTCCGTCGAAGACATGTAATCGATTAATTGCTTCCATTTGACATAGTCTTTTTGAAAAAAAGTGGTCTTAAGGATGCCCATATGGAATGGGGCATACTGAAGTATAAGCAGTAGGGAATCGATTTCGACATGGACGAAGCTTTTGACGTACTGGCTGCAGAATATAAGCACGGTTATGGAAAAAATTAAAAGTTTGAGGCGAGTGCTCCATGATTCTGTATTCGGATGCCACTGGCCAGTCAGCCCGAGTAGACGAAGATGTGGACCGACTGACGGATGTTCAGAATCCTCAAGACACTTAAAAATGTTTCTTAAATCGAAACACGATTTTTTTCTCTTTTTGGTCCCTTTCAACTCGTTCCCGTAGATATTCGACATTTCCATCGCAAAGGTTGGACGGATTCCAAAGATAAGTCTGACACTTTTTAAGTCCACAAATGAAATAAAATGTTCTATTCAATTTATTGAAAATTGGCATGAGAACTCCACTAGAGAAATGCACTTGTGAATGTTTGATTAGATTGGGAATAATTTAGGCATGTGACGTATATTACGTGTAATAACACGGTGAGGCTTCCCCGATTGAATTTATAACTGGGTATTTAATTGTTATAATTGTAGATGATACCTCCCATGTCGATTAAAGTCTTTTGTCTTATAAAGGCAGAACAAGGGCTATTTCACTTTATTAATTAAATATATCTAAACGAAATATTATTATTTGCCATAAAAAAATATACATATACTTCAAGCGACTAATATAAACAAAAGCATACCTAATAACGAAGGAATGTTAAACGACAAAATAATGAATTAATCGTAGTTCACACCGCGACGAGTTTTCTTCGTAAGAATCGAAATTAACAGAAGAAGCCCTTTCCTTGTAAATTTCACAGTTTAGTTTTGACGTACTTAAAAGGTCGCAATTATTTAAGAAATGGCAGTTTTTTTTTTTATTATAATAAAACGGATTTAACTCACGTCTGAAATTGAGTTTAGCTCGACATGTTTCGGGTAGGTAATCCGTAACCCTTCTTTTCGCGCTCGCTTCTTCCTTCTTCTTTCTTTTCTTGTCTGTCGCGCCAGCAGGGCGGTGGCGAGCAATGCGCGTGTTGCAGGCTGCAACTTGCAGCAGCCGCCGAGTCGCGTTGCAGCCCGAAACATGTCAACCTAAACTCGATTTCAGACGTGAGTTATCCGTTTTATTAGTATTTAAAATGAGTGTGTCTCACAGTAGTTTCATGTTCAAAATTACTTTCTTTTTGATTGGGTTTCAATCAGTGAGCTTCTGTTACGATAGTAACATATAATATCATTGGTTTCAATACAGTACAATATAGCGATCAAATTATTTCATAAGACTATACTAATTTATTCTTCACTATGATTGTGCATTGCCTATTATAACGTAGCGTACTAGCGTAGGCGTTAAGGATTTTCGAGTGAACGTTTAGCATCTTTATAACCCTCGCGTCTCGGCTTCAGTCAGCTATAATATAAAGCTCAATGAAATTCCGCCAAAACTTGAGAGGAAGTCCCTCTGAATGCTAAGACTCTCGTTACGTCCAGATAGGATCAGCGGCGGAAATTAAGAGGAAATTGTATTTGTTTCTTATACAGTGACGTCCTCACAATAAGGTCTTGCAAACAGAATTAATTTCGCTTTGAAGATTAGCACTGAACTATGTAAAATGGTTACGCCGGTTCTTTGTGCAATGTTTACACGTAAACAAACACTGAAGCGGAACGTAATTTACTGGCGTGTTAAGACTTTGAAACGAATATAAAGTAATTAGATTGAAACGGAAGAGACTCGTTTCAAGTTATTGAATTTAGTTTTGTAAAGTCAGATACTTCAATTACATTAAAAATATACTTTGCATTAGGCGCTCTAGTGGAATGGAAGGCATAATATTGAAGTAGGCAATCATTTTTGCTGGCTGAGTTCTTCTTCATACCTACTTCATAACTTCATACCTACTAAGGCAGCAATGGCTTTTCCAACTGAGACTATTAAAAAGCTTTTTTCCGAAAATGGTGAAGGAATAAAACGAAATAAGAATAAACTTTTTTCTAAATTTAATGACTTTCATTTATTCCAATATTTTTTTTATGCTTTCCCGCTTTTTTTTCATAAAAACTGCAGGTGTATTTTTTTTTATCAAAACATCCCAAGCTGTTTCAGACCCAATAAAGAAAGTCCGGAATTCCAACAAAATAAGATATTGGCCACTGTATACGTCTTGTGCCAACATTTCCATGGGTTTTAATTTTTTTTTAAAGTTTGAGCACAGAGTTTGAGACTCGACAAAAAATATTTTAATTTTTCGCTGACAAAAAACTATGCACATCGCTTACATCGCCTTCTGATTTGTCAACTTTCACGGATATTTTTGTGAAAATGATACTACTGATAAGTACTGAACTGACGCACTGACGGTGACGGCCACAGGTGACGGCACTGATTAATGTTTCAAATCTGGCTCCTTACACCTTACACACATTACGTCAAACGGAATGGTGCATTCGCTAGAGCTGTCAGTTCAAAATTCAAATTTTAACGGGTGACTCACGGACGCTGTTTAGTCGTTGACTGTTTACGAAACATTTCTGAATATTTTTCAATTAAGTGGTGTTAAATATCTGATAGACTACATATGATACGATATCAAGTGAATAATTGTTATAAAAGTGCTAAAGAACTGAACTGTTTTTTTGTTTCGATGGTGGAAGTGCTGAGATAAAAATGGTAAAAGCTGTTCCATTGAAAGATGTGAAGTCGCGGCCTGGTGCATTGCCGTCGAAGTGTGGATCGACGCTGAACATGGCTGCTAATATAAAAGTAGTGGTGCGGGTGCGACCTTTGAACGAGAAAGAAAGGGGTGCTAACAGTCGCGTGGTGGTTGATGTTGTTGATGACACCATGTTAGTTTTTGACCCTAAGGAAGAAATGCGTCCGTTTTTCTACCAAGGTGTACAGCAGCCCACTAAGAACGTTCTGCGGCGAGCGAACAAGGAGTTAAAGTTTGTTTTTGACAATGTCTGTGGGCAGACGGCTAGTAATAAGGATATATTTGAGTTGACGACTAAAGATGTGCTGGCGTCTCTGATGGAGGGTTACAACTGCTCAGTATTTGTGTATGGAGCCACAGGCGCAGGCAAGACATTTACCATGATCGGCAGCAAGGAAAACCCTGGTATTACATATCTGACTATGGAGCATCTATTTTATACAATAAATTCCTTTGAGAAAGAGAGAGACTTCGACATTGGTGTGTCTTATATTGAAGTGAGTATCTATTATTATGTTATAAGATTTTTTTTACTATAATATGGAGAGAATACGTGAGTTTCTAACTATAAGTTAAACTCAATTTCAACAGCTTTCATACTTCGTATTATGTATTTGTGAGCTATTCAACAGTGATTATAAATAAATGCAGTCAAACCGGCTCTCTCTATCCTAAGAATACAATTGCGGCTGGCCTGCGACCTGAGAATGGGGGTTGTATCTCACTTGCTCATGGCAGAGTGAAAGCAGTCTACTGATGCTTCTGAAAACATGCTTATTGTGCTTCAATATATTGTGGTTTAAATAATTTGATTCAATTATGTTATTATTTCTACTTATTCTCTAGAAGAGCCCTGCACTGAGCAGTGGGATGTGTATTTGTTTTTATCCTTATTAATTAGATAATACTGATATCAGCAATGCCAATTATCTGTGCAGGTCTATAATGAAAATGTGTATGACTTGCTAAAGCCATCTAAAACCCCTTTGCAACTGAGAGAAGATGCTAAATACGGAGTAATGGTGGCTGGGCTGACATTGGAAAGTATTAACACTGCACGGGAACTCTTGAATATGTTGGAGAATGGCAATAAGAACAGGACCCAGCATCCTACTGATGCGAATGCTGAGAGTTCCAGGAGTCATGCTGTCTTTCAGGTAAGGATGTTAGAAATATATATACCAATAATATATACCAATCAGGGAAAAGTTCCAACACTATCTTATATATCAAAACTAGCTTTTGCTCGCGGCTCCGCCCGCGTGGTATTCGGTTATCGCGCGCTGCTCCCTCGGGAACTGTGGATTTTTCTGGGATAAAAAGTAGCCTATGTCACTCTTGGGCTCATAAACTATCCCTACGCCAAAAATCATGTTGATCCGTCGCTCCATTACGGCGTGAAAGAGGGACAAACATACAAAGACACAAACACACTTTCGCATTTATAATATTAATATGGATAAGATTTTTTTTGAGCGGCTCCTTCTGTGTTCTTATGAAAAGTTTTGACTGTAGTCAAAAACAATGCAAGAATATCGCAAATTATTTTACTCTTAAACTCTTGTTTGTTTTGACTTTAAACTTGAGATTGTTTCAAAGTTATTAAAAAATAGTAATAAATGTTAACAATATACATATTTATATTTTCTAATGCAAGACCCTTATCAAAATATTATTTTTTAAATATAATTTTTGTATGATTGCTACATGATATGTACCCCTTATAAGTGATAACTAAAAATATTCTAGACATTACATTTCAAATTTTTTGGACTCCAGGTGTACATAAAGATGCGGTACAAAACCAGCAGCCAAGCCAGAGTTGTCAAGCTGTCTATGATAGACTTGGCTGGTAGTGAGCGGGCCTCAGCCACTGGTTGTGTGGGGGAGAGATTTAAGGAGGGAGCCAATATCAACCGCAGCCTACTGTCACTTGGAAACTGCATCAACAAGCTTGCTGATGGCAGCAGTTATATACCATACAGGTGAGCTAGTAATCTGGTAAATATAGCAATTTTATTTGTACTAAAGTCCACTTTAGGTCTGTAAGAAAAAATATCTAAGTTGCATTATATTGTTGTGCTGTAAAGTAAATGAGTATGAAGTTGTTTATCGAGCGCCAACGGCGCAGGCGACTTGCAGTACAGACGCTTAAATTAAAGAAAACTGTGATTATACATTCAGTAAAAAATAAATATCTTAATCTTTTAGACTTCAATTGATAAATTGAATGCTTCAAAAAGTTTTAAATTAAATACTCTTAGTGATACTATAGTCAGATAAGTAGCATTTTATTTATTTATTTGCTTACTCATGTGTTTTGTTTTTCATAATTTATGCATATTGTAATAATTATGACTTTCAATTTAAAATATCTTCCTTTTCGTTTACAGAGACTCGAAGCTGACGCGACTACTCAAAGACAGTTTAGGCGGCAACTGCAAGACTGTTATGATCGCTAATATATCGCCATCTAGCATCAGTTATGAGGATACGTACAACACTTTAAAGTACGCCGCGCGCGCAAATAAGATACAGGTAATTCTTTGCTATATTTGTTGAACAAAATCGTCAATATCATATGCAGCCAGAGTAATTAATTCAAGTCTTACTCTTAAATCGAATACATAGTATAGAATTTGAATCAATTCTAATTTATAATGTTGTTCCTCTTTGAACTTATCCACTATTTTTTGTTAACAGCTGAGTGTAAAGAAGAATATTGTGGATGGTGACATGAAGATATCGCAGTATGTACAAGTCATTGAGGAGCTCAAGAAGAAGGTCAAAGAGTTGGAGTGCAAACTAACACTTTCAATACCAATGCCTGCTATCAAGGAACAACCCAACCTGGCCAAGGAGAAAGGTGAATATTTAGTAATTAAATGTTACATTTTAAGTGTGATGTTTATTATGCTGTAGTACAGTCAGTAAGGTCCGACTGAGATTTCGATCTCGGTTTCGGCCCAAAACAGCACAGTTTATCGGCCGCGACCGAGACTCCGCGGCGGCACTCAATTTTAATATTGGCGCGCGATTTACCGCAGTGACATGAGCTTTCCTTAGGATTTCGATTGGTCGCCTCGCCCGGGCTCGTGCGTCTGGTACTTGTGACTATACTGATACCCACTAACAAGAGTAACAAGTGAAACACCAACATTTTTGAGTATTGGCATTCCTCATCATATAAAACATTATGCCCTACAGCCAAAAAATTTACTTATTTTTTTGTCTCAGTCTCGGTCTCGGTCAGACCTTAACAGTCGGCAACAACCTGGGCGACCGAGCTTAGTTTGGAGTGGTTTTTTTTTTTTGGGGGGAAGATACATATTGAAACATGTTTTAAAACTTGAAACATACACTGATGTCTGACCTAATTACTGCTGCTGATCCACCACACTGATGAGAGCTATCGTATTTACCGATTATATTGCGCTTGAAATTTACACGAAAAAACTTGCCAAAACTCGTAAATCCGTGTTTTTACAGAGAAAGGAGCAAGTTAAATCAAATAATATTTGCACCCGAAAGCCCCCCCCCCCCCACCAAATTATAATTTTTAATCGAAATCGTTAGAAGCGTTTCAGAAATACCAGAAATAAATGAATGTAAAAGAATTTCTCGTTTTGAATACTTTGTTCAAACTGATCTATACATACATACCTACTTAAATTTACTTACAAAGCGTTTATTTCCCAGCAAAAGCGGATTGGCGTCGTCGTATAACCGAGGAAGAGAAACTCCACATCACCATGGAGTCTCACCTGTTTGGGCTGAGGACGCGTAGTAAGGTGCTGGCGCTCCGACAGAGATTACAGACCAGAGCGTTCACGCATGTCGCCGAATTGGCGCATAGGTCCTCTAACGAAACTATGGAACTGGTAAGTTTAAACCCTTGATTTTACACCAATATCAAGAGAGTTGACATGAAAATTTACTTTCCTTGTTGCACAAAAAAGCATCCATTTGTATCTTTTTTTATTCTTAAGATGGTCACTGAAGACATTCCACGTCAAGAAAGAGCCGCTGAAAGCTACGAGAAGAAAGCACGACACCTTGAATCCAAAATTCTCCTCGCTCAAAGTAATTGCGAAGAGAGTTGGATGCGACTTCAGATCACCCTCAAACAAGCTCTCAGTGACTGCCCAGACCTTCAAGACTTCATAGACAAGGTCGTATTACAGAGAGAACTCAGACACACACAAGCCAGTGACAATCTAAGAAACAAACTTCTCTGGATACAGAACAAAGAAATCAATATGTTCACAGAATACATGAGCGAAATGCCCAATATGCTCAGGAAATTATATCTCACCCTTAAGGGGTATGACAAGGTGCCACCCGCGTTAGCCACAGAGTATGTAGATCTAATGAAGAAGGCCAAGTCAATGAAATCTATATCTTGGGACATGGAGAACGAATGCAACGATCCCCATTTCAAACTTATTTCCAGCATTAATTCCAATGAGATGTTTGTTTCCAATGGCGATGCAGCGTCGAAATTAAATACGACAGTCGATATAGTGACGGATAGTGACGACTTAACGGACATAGAGAATCGCGAGGTGTCACCGAAAAAACGTAAAGGGACGCCTATAAAACTACCAAATAATGAGACTATAGTTATTGACGATTCATTTGAAAATCTAGATGCAACAAGGACTTTGAATTCTGCAAAGAAAGTGAAGAGAGAAGCTAATGTTGTGGATGATGTGGAGAATGCTGGTACTGGAATGATTAATCCAAAGGATTTGAACTCTACTTTTGTTCTGGCTGGCAAGATGGAATCTATGAGGAGACCTAATCTTGAAAATGTGAAGGTGGAGCTAAATTTCAAGAGTGAACCACAAGCTGTGAAGCGTGGCTTGACGGACAGAACAAATACTATCCAGAGGACAATAAATTTCAACGACAAAGGTAAATAATTTGTTTAATCAACAACCATTTACTTTTGTTTAAAAAGTGTGAAAGCTAGTATGTTTGGATGTCTGTGATGGTTCGGATGAACCTGAGCCATTTGGTCGTTTTGCGACGTTATTCTACTAGTGATCCTTCACTATGTCTGTATCATGAATCCAGGTTTCCAGGTCCAAGAGTTTTTGACGAGTCACGATATCTTTTAGGCAAATATTTTTCAACTACAGTAGATGATAGAATATGTTTTTTGTCCCCAGCTAAGGTAGTAAAGCCAGTGGTCGGCAAAGCACTGCCGCAGCGCCGTCCGCCGGTGCCTCGCGCGCCCGGTTTCGGCTCGAGCCTCTCTCGCGACGGCACGCCGCTCGCTAGAACCGTGCAAGGTAAATTTATATCACCACAGAATTTCAAGGTTAATATTAGAACTCGAATTGCGTTGGTTAATCGCAAAATAAGATAAGTCCATCCACGGACCTGTATTGTAAGGGATGATTTGACGGTAAGATTATGCAGCCCAGTGTTCATTTCTGAATGCGTCAATGGCGTTTTTCAGTGAGCAATATCAACATTCCGTTGACCGTCTGTATTTAAATTATTCGAAACCGCGCTTCAGACCATTCTACTCTTGTTTTTAAAACGTTACGAAACTGACTGACTGTGGTTTCACTTAATTTTTGACAAAAATATGAACTTTTGAAAAGTATCGACACGTAATATGTCGACTGTGTGAAGCTATGAATTTAAACGAAAAATAATCTCAAACAACAGGAGGACATAATAGAGTTGACTCTTTGCATTATTATTGTGGAAGGTTGGCTAGTTGTTACACTACATCTGCTGGTTGATGTAACATGATAAATTGTTAAAGCACAAATGTTGATGGATTTTCGATGTAGATACGAAATAATAACGGTGCTATTTAATGACTCGATGTCGACCGTTATCGGTTTATTTGCTTACTTAGTGTCTAAGTCACAGGAAATCAACTCCAACATTCGTTTTTCGTAATGGATATATACCCCTTTGCAAAAAAAACGGGCACCTATGGTTTTTGTATTTTCTGTGCAAGAAAGCTTACTTTCTGAGCTTCAATGCCTAAAAATCTGAAAAACCATAGGTGCCCGTTTTTTTTGCAAGGGGGTTTATATTGAGATATTTATACTTATACATACATAATATAGCACGGTAACATCATTAATTTAAAGTGTTTTTTGTTGCAAATCAAATGAGATCACAAAATTAGTGAATAATCTCCATTTTGAAGTTTTGCAAATCGGCGTTCAAAACGCTGAATAAATATCAGCTAGTGATATTTCCAATGCTGGAATGAAATAGTTAAATTCTTGGAACCAATAGTAGTTCCAGTAAACTAGTGGAAACGAAAACTAACTGGAACGGGACTCGTCAAGCTTGACCCCTTAAAATATTGTAAATTAAAGTAGTATACACTAAACATCTAACAATTCGGGTACTGAAGTTGGTTACACGTTACCTTGTTACACCTTAAAGTTATGTTTATGCCCTACAGTAATAATGTTCCTACTAATGTCCCATGAAATAGTGTCATTTGTATTTATGTATTTATATATTATTGCAAAATAATGTACCTATTCACTGTATTGTGTGTGGGATCAAAGTCAAACTGTGCTAGTGCTATACTAGTTTCTTATGGTAGTAGATCATAAAATTGGGTGTGGTATGGCGTTGTAAGAGTCAAGACAGTTTTGGACTAATTTAAAAGCCAATTTTTTATTTTATCAAAGATAATACTCTCACTTTATACCTCAGTATTGTCTAGTCTCAAGATAAACCGCCGAAAGTATTAATACATAAACACTTGATAATAAAAGGAATAGCAATGTTTCGTCGCAATATTCTCTTCTCAATGTACACACCTTTTACTATTCGCAGGTTTTAATAAATTATGGTACATATTTACTTATTAAATGTAGTCCTATTTTAACCTTAAACTCGAATAAACCAATTTTTTTGAGAAATTACCAACGGTTTTTGTACAACAAATTTATGGCTTTTTAGCCATATAGGCGCCTCGCGCTTTCAGCTCACGTGATATTATTATTCGTTTATTATTAGCTCTGTGAATTTAACTGAAAAGTAAATATAAACGTGTCAGTACTTGTATGGTCATGGACTTTAATTCATGAGCCACCACGGAACGTTTTCAAAGGAAAATTAAATACGATTTTCCTTGTTAATTAATGCGATGTCACTATGACGTTTGCTGTGAAATGGTTCCATGGTGGCTTATGCATGAATTAAAGTCCTTGACCGTACGATAGCAACATACGCGTGGCGACAGCGTCATTGCTCTATTTTATCAAAATGTATGTAAGTATAGTCGACAAAGTAAGTGGTAAAGCAAGTAAGTGCTTTACCATTCATGACAGTTCTTATATCAGAAAAAAATATAAAGCTGATTATTATCCACGTTGACTTGTACGCTACAAGTCTAATAATATTTTAGGTCGTCCAATTGAAAATTTTAACTTTTGGGTGGTATAAGAATTTCTTTATCGACTATACTTTAACAAGTAATTGCAAGGGCGTTGCCAGGGGGAAGCAGGGAGGGGCAGCCCCCCCTAGAGATTCCAAAAAAGTTGCCAAATGTAAAGCAACCAAACCAGTCCAAAGTCTTTGACTTGACTTGCTTGATCGATCATTCCTGTACGTCGAAACCGAAACTCGAATAAATTCACCAATTCCAATAAATACACCAAAAATTCGTATTTTTCTCACTCTTCATATCTATTTGTCCCCCCCCCAATCGGCTGGTGACGCCCTTGAGTAATTGTACCGTTGAGTGCGATGCTGAGGTGTTAAATGGGAGCTGAACTTTTAAGGCACTTATTGAGAAAAAAACACATCATAAACATAGTCCATAGTCCAACCGTCTTACCCAATTTATTTTATCGCTGTAACTAACAACTAACACGTGATCATTAAAATAAATACACGGGTCACGCACGTAGTCGAAGTATGCCTGACATGTTTCGAACCAATCCGTGGTTCCTTTTCAAGGTGAGTTCAAACATTAAAAACAACCGTGAACTGCGCGCTAGCATAGCACTCTTGCTGCTCGGCTGCCCGGCGCGGCCGTCGGCGACAAAATACAAGCTCTCTGATTACACTTAGCTTTCCGTTCCAACTTACCTTGAAAAGGAACCACGGATGGGTCGAACGAAACATATCGTGAATGGATACCTCGATTATCTTCATACGTTAGTGACTTGAGTATCTATTTTAATAAAAATTATGTCAGTCTTATAGTAGCTTAAATTCAAAAACTAACACGTGTCGTTTCGTTCCATGTTGTGCCGTCATTAACCAACTAACAGCTGGTAGAGCAATGACTGAAAAGGTCGTCGGTTATAAAGCAGTGCGTACGAGAGAGCGCGTCGCTACGCATCCCTACTCGCGGCCCAACGCCTTCAACAAGAGATGACCGACCCAGGTGGATAAAGGTTTATATAAGGTTTAGAATTTAACTTGCCATAGTCTTAAACATTTTAACTGTCAGTTACCACAACAGTGGTCGCGAGCTATCGTGCCCAGTGCACGCGATTACTTTTCCTTCCGAAGTACATTAATCGAAACTATGGACTTGTATTGAAGTGGATGCTCCAAGTCACTTAAGTACAGTCGCCATCAGATATTTCGGAGCGGCGAAGGTGATCAAAAATATCGATATAATATATTCATATTATGAACTCTAATACCTGAATAATAGAGTGCATGTGGCGATAGTTTTGACCACTTTGGGCGCTCTGAAATATCGACTGGCGACTGTATAATGAAATATATGATAACTCTGTCAATTTTTAGGGTTCCGTACCCAAATGCTGCCAACGGAGCCCTATTACTGAGACTCGCTGTCTGTCTGCCTGCCCGTCCGTCTGTCACAGGACTATCTCTTGAGTCGTAATATTTAGACACTTGAAATTTTCACAGATTAAGTATTAAAAAATGGAATAAAATTTATATTTAAGGGGGCTCCCATACAACAAACGTGATTGTTTTGCCGTTTTTTGCGTGATATTAATAACGGCAACAGATAGACGCTTGACATATTTAGCTAATGTCTAATGTTGAATAGATAATGGTACGGAACCCTTCGTGCACGAGTCCGACTCGCAATTAGCCGCCTTTTAGATTCTGTTGGGCGCCCGTACTTGAATTACCCGGATTCGTTTCTGTAAAACGCAACAACAAGGGAGATTGGCTGATTTTAGTCAAACTTAACTAGAAAAAAAATTTAGGTTAGGTACGACCAAGGATTCAAAATAATACCGGTATCAATTGTACTAGATTCAAGCCCTCGTTCTAACTAACCCGTTCCACCCCTTTAGTACCGGTAATTTTGGTACGTAATGTGGGTCGATTGGCGCCATTCACTTATAAATACAAGTTCATGATCGTGACATTATCGTTAAAAGTAATTGTAATATTTTACATTAAATAAACGTTTCGTGCTTCAAAGCTAATATTATTTTAGGAATAATGTACCTATTAAAACCCCACAAGAACATATTATTATTTTAAGGCGAAACAAGCGTACTCATAAAATAATGTTAAATTGCCTACATGTAAGCCGACACTTTTACTTTTTGAACTGTAATAAAAAAATTAAAAGCGGATATTTTAACCATGTAGTTTTTATGTTGAGTTTATTCTATAAAATAAAGCAGAATATTACTGCAGTTTTAAAGTTAATTAGATTATATAAAAAAAATTAACTGAAATGTTTTTAGGGCGTAAATATAGAAATTATAACTCATAGTGCGCCCAGTATTACTAATTACTTTATGACGTAAAACAAATATAGACCTGCTTAGTTTTAATAGAATATTTCGCGTTAGTAGTTTCAGATTAACACTTTAAAACTAACAAACTACGGCAACCGCGCTCCCGTATACCGCGTCCTAATATTATTATAACCTCTACTTTAAAATTCGTCCTGTAAAAGCTTTCCTTCTTGTTTGACCTACATTTAAATTTGGCACGATTTTCGCGATGTTAAATGTAATAAATACGTTTGCTTCATTCTTATTCTTTGCGTGGCAAAGGTATAAAAATATACGTATAATATAACTCGCGAATGTTGGTTGGGTAAGGCATGTCAGTGGAATTCTCATCTCAGTCAGAGACGAAAATTAACATTGTTCGGGCATTTATTTTGAAAAACTAAGCCTAGATGTATGTATGTATATCTTTAATTCCAAAAACGTTCTCATAAATTAATTCTTATGAGAAACGTGTTTTGGCAAACGAAATCTAAGTTCTAACACGCATTCGATATTCACGCACGTACCCGCTTGCGATATCAACGCCAATTTTATATAAATTGGTTCAATGATGTTCACAGATACTGATTTATGAATGTAGAATTTGTTTTCTTAGATATGAGGTTTCAATTTGTAGCTTTGAGTGATTTCTGATATCATGACTTCGCCAAAATAGAGAATTCCTCAAGGTGTGCACACGATTCTGTTTTATTTTACAGTGTCAAAGGATGTTTGCTATTGGATATACGTACATGTACACGTAAAAACCGCGTTTATATTGATTTTGGATGAAGTATAAGAGAAATGTTTTCATTGAGATCGGAACAGTGACCGAATAAATACTTTTTAATAACTTTAATTTCTAAGATAAACATATAAGATTTAGAAATACTTAATTCCGTAACAAAATGTTACTCAAATTGATAAGATATTTAAAGCTTTTAGAACGCTTTAATAGCAATTCTAGATGTTTACAAGGAAAACAATCTCCGGCTTTAATATTTGTTATTTGTTCATTTAAAAATAGATAAGGTCGTGTATTTTTCTTCATTTAAGAGATTTTCTATACTGTTTGTATTTTTTATGTTTTATTAAAATGTAACTTGAGTTTGATATTCATTGTACCTAACTATTTTTAAGTTGCTTTATATAATGTAGTTACAAGTAATAAGAGAATACCGTTGCTGCAAGCATGGTTTCTTAATCTTCTACCGAGAGTTCGAACATGACACATTTATAATAATATAATCAAATTTGCCCTCGATTTTAATTGTTTCAGCATTTAATACTCCTACCTATGCTTCTAGACGATAAGCCAACAAGCTATAAACACAAGAACTTGACTTTGGTCTCTTACGTCACGCGAGCCTTGTGCGGAAGTGGTTATTGCTGAATTTAGAGTGTTCGTATAAAATCGAGGATTTTTTTTACAGTGCAATAATAATCCGTACAAACGGATAAAAAAATACTAAAAAAACTATTCGTGCAGAATGTTATTGTATTTATGCATTTCGTCAAAAATTTAACCTACGTTTGTTTGAATTATTCTGTAGTAAAATGACCACCTCCTGTACATGGTGGCACATATTGCTTGGGTTTATATTAAAAGCCATAAAATTATGAAGTCTAAAGGCAATGAAATGGAAAGTCTGTATTAAAAATAATTTCGAATGTATTAATTTTAATGCTGGCTGCATGCTGAAACGTATCCGTAATAATAAATGTTCGATATTGTCATTACGTATTTAAACTGTTAAACCAGCTTTAAATGTTAATGCGGCGAGCTGAAATGATGCCAAACGTCCATTATTTAATCACTAATTGTACTAGAATAATCGTGTGACCCAAATGTATTAATATAATAACGAAAATAATGTAAATCTAGGTTATTACTATTTGTTATTAAGTAGTGCAAAAATGTATTGTTTTTTTATAGGGTTTTTGTGTAATTTTCATGCCGTGTGATTGAGTGTATATTTGAAGTAAACATTTTGGATTGACTGAAGTAGTTTTTTGTTTTATTCGTTATTTCTTCTATTGAGTCCTTAACAAAATTACAATTACGACCATGTTGGAGTCGTCAAAGAGACAACTTATACTTGAAATACTTGAATGTAGTAGATGAGATACATTGACTACAATGACTGTTTTTAGACAATCAAAATATCCCGAGATTGCGATAGTTAGTATCGTGAGGTCCGATTTTCGTTTGTCTTGCTTGCGATTGGCTCATTTATAACCAATCACAAGCGCGACGCAAATGTCAAACGGACCTCACGACACTAACGCCATCTGGCGATATTTCGCTTGCTCTATAGATGCCATCTACAGACAGAGGCTATACTAAACTTCGAATCTTTATCTTCTTCTGTACGAATGTTCTCACATTTAAAATTTAAAGTTTTCATATCGAGTGCATTTTATCCAACGTAGTTCAAGTTTCTATATTGTTCGTAACTGTGCACTCTTTGTCAAGACGTCCCCAAGCTGAATTTTAAATGCCACCTCGACAGCGGAATCGGCTAGCTCTAGCTCAAGAAAATGTGATACCCAGCAATTAAAACGGGTACTTTAATTTCTCCAGAACATTCTACGTAGCGAGCGTCCCGACTCCCGAGTGTCACTAATTACGAGCGCTACAAATTGAAAGCTTTGTAATGCAGGCTCCATGTCGGCGCAACTTGCATGAATGACAACTTACCTGCCTGTTTCATTACCGTCCGAATGGCGCCGGGAAATATGCGACGTATTTAATTTAGAGCTAGCAGAGCCTGATACATATTACGACGTAAGAATGATAAATGATGAATGTATCACGATGTATGTACAGTCAAATAAACTGAATCGCGTAGGTACTAGGTTGGAATCTTTGTGCTACTAATGTCTTGTTGACATTCCATACATCTAACAATGAGACCATAGAAGATTTAATTATGAAAAGGTTTCATAATCGCGTACAAGGGTGTAACCTTTTCACAATAAATTTCGCTGTGATTTCTTTGGCAGATGTATGGAATGTGTCAATATGACATAAGTAGCACGATAGTTCCACCCTGGTATGTACGCGTTTCAGTTTCATTCACTTCAGTAGATTTAACCTGCAAGAAAAATCGTGCAAATTGCACTACACGGTAGTAGGTATTCGATTGCTCCCTTTAAACTCTGTTCACTTTATGCTATGTACCTGTATAAAATGCAACTTGTTAGGTACCTATCACGTAATCTCGCCTACGACAGCATTTCATAACATTGTATTAAATTTTGAATGACTACCATGGACATATTCTAAGTTAACCGTTTGTTTTTGTTTTTATTCAATTCTGTCAGCTTTTGATTATTCTCAATTATTGGCTTGTTTCGATTTTTTCAGTTAATTTTACCTTAACTTGAATCGTTCAAGTAATCATTTGATCAAAGAATAACAAAATATAGGTATTATAGTTAAGTATATTCATATATTATGGCATTATGGTAATTTTTTAAACGTTTAATTTTCTCAAAAACTCCTCAAAATACATTTACTACATACATAAATGACTTAATTTCATGGTTCATTAAATAACAGCACCAAGGGGTTGTTTCACCATCCATTCATTAGTGTTAACTGACGGTTAAATGTGATGCCGTCTCCATCTATTCGAACAAAAAAAATAGAGATGGCATCACATTTAACCGGCAGTTAACACTAATCAATGGATCGTGAAACAGCCCCTAAGTATTTAAAATTCACCAAAGCCTGATAACACCTGAACGTCGTTTTACTGCAGTTACCTAATTAAAATTAACTAATTAGATATAAAAAGTTGTATCCGTTATTTGAGATATTTATATAAGGAAAATTATAAAGAACAGAAACAATGTATTTTTATACTCCTGAAACCATATTATTTCCTCGTTCATCTACGTAGATAATTACTTTTTTATTTTAATGAACGCGGACGGTTATGCTGCTCTTGATTTTCTTTAGGAAAAAGTATCTGATTCTAAGGTTAATTAAAATAGGTGACGCGGCGCTGGGTCGTTTAGGCAAGATGGATCGCGCGGGAAAGCGAGAAACAAAAAATTAGGCTCGGAGGTGTCAACAAAAACTCCGGCCCACCGCAAATGAATTGATTCCCGTAATCAATTTTTTACCCCACTTCCCTGAGTTCTGGAGTCACGGAACCGCTCATTCACTCCCGGTCTGATTAAACCGGTCAATCATTCGGTCTCACCGTTCAGTTAACTGGAAAATTAGTAAGCTTCAATTAGATGGTGTGAGGTGATAAACTATTTGTCGAAATATTTGGTGGATAGGGATTTTTTCTCCAATTTTTTTTGGATCTCAATCGGTTGGGGTCAATCTATTCTGGAGGTCATGCGTTTTCTGGGAAATTGGCTATTCTATCGCAGAAATCTCATCACCGCTGTGTCAATTGCAGTGCAAGTCGTTTATCAGGGAGCGTGGCGTATCTAACTGTCCCGAGTTTTTTCCGACAGTTTATCCCATGGTGTTTAGTAGATGGTAAAAGTAACTGAATGGCATATCTATTTTTCCTATAAGATAAGAAAGAGCTCAGAAATACAATCACGTTCTTGACAATGCGCCGGGACCGATTTTTGTGTTCGAGTCAAAAGGACTTCTCTTGTGCTTTTTATATGCAAGGCAAACAAGCAGAGGATCGTGGGTTCAATCAAAACCCGGCTCGCAACTCTGAGTTTTTCGAAATTCATGTTACATATTACATTCACATTTGAAATTTATCACGGGCTTTACGGCGAAGGACAACAACGTGAGGAAACCTAATCAAACCGCAAAGCAATTCAATGATGTGTGTGAAGTTTCCAATCCGCATTTTGAGAGAAGGCCTGTGCCCAGCAGTGGGACGTATATAATAGTGGGATGATGAAGGCGAACAAGACGAGAGTTTTTTTTATAATAGACCAGTGTCATAGTCGCCAGTTATGTATGTATGTATCTATCGGAACGACTGTCGGCCAAGGTGCTTAAACTCGTAGGTATGTACAAATGCATTTGACAGTGCCTGTTATTTATTCGTCCAATAAATGATTAAGGCATTTATTTATAGTAAAAAAAAAAACATTTGTATCCGATATTTTATCACACACTCGACAAGGAAGTCAATCTGTTATTGATGGGTAAGACACAAGGCGATCGTTACGTAATAGAACCCCGGCAAATCCCGAGGGGGCAGTTAGAGGTTCCAACTTGCGAGTTACACAACTTTAGCTTGCTTTTTTAGGTTTCGACTTTGTTTGTAACGTTTGTTGAGATTTAGTAGTAGATGCGGATGCGGTTCAACGTCTTTGACCCCACTACTGACTGGAAATACATTGTAAGTACCTACTTAGCTTGGAGGAGGTTGAAAGGCGTCGGTAGATACGAGCGCAGTTTACAGGTGATATAGTGTTTGAGTGTTTGATTAAGTAAGCTTTACAACTGCAAGTTGCTCTATTCTCGTAAGTTCTGAATTTTTAACATACATAGTTCTATAGATCGAGTCGAGAAGCATTTTATTCATTTTAGACATAATGTTTCATGGAGACATTTACTGCTTAAGACGTAGGTACACAATCGATATCTAAATAGAAATAGTGTGAGTTTTTTTTACAAAACAACCGGGTTCGATTCCCGAGCTGAGTACAGGTTTTTTTACATGCATGAATGCAGTTTATCTTGTTATTAAAATCGATCATGGTTCCTAAGAAGAAATTTTCGTATGTCGTATAGTTCCAGACTTTCCCATACTGACCGATATAAATGGGCCATCCTGTATATTATGATGAGGTCTTAGAAGAGTTTTATATACTTCCTTAAAATTTTGTTGTAGGTATTTAATTCATTTTTCATCACAGTGGTTCTCATTGTGAAAAAAGGCCTGTGCCTCTGATGAGCATTTTTATGTACGATAATACTTACGTCAAAATTGAAAGCTAATAAATACATTTTGAATAATTTACATCAGGGTGTCATTTTTTAGCGTTCGTTTCTCCGTCTATACCCGTCTGAATGATCTGCACGAGTTGAACATGTTTAATTTGCATCAATATCATTACTTTAAATATTATTTGATCATACAATCCCATTGTCTATTATGAATGGGTTAACAACCCCTGCCAGTGGCATGGAAAGGTAGGTCAAGTAATACTATATCTAATGCGTTTTATAAAGTAGCGCTGTGCACGTCTCCATACTACAGTCAACCCAAAAGATATATATATCCGTGGATGAAAACTTCTTCACTTGCATTCATGAGATTTTTTTGCGTTGTAGTAGTCTCACCTCATTGATTGCCCTATCCTGCTCACGTGGCTGAAAAAATTTTCTTCTCTTATCGGTCTAGTTAGGTTAATGATTCGAAGTAGATTTTCAGTTAGCAGATGACTTCAGTAACTTTGTACAGCATACGTACTTACTTCCTGCCTAATGCACTGGGTTAGGTAGGTATCCTTTTATTAGCTTCACCTCACCTATAACGCGTAGCGCAATAAAGGACAAATAAAATGAGGGCTCCACACTCTTGAGTGTCACCTACATACTGTAGGTATATTGAGCTTCTAATTTCTATCACTCCCTGGCTCGTGCTGAAAATTATTTTTCACTTCTCATACTCGTAAAGTTCGTGTTTATGCTGGATTTAGGCGACATAAAATGACTTCTTATGCTTTAGTGCATAAGTAAAATTTTCGTCAAAGACCAAAGCAATCAGATATGTTAACAGCCACATACAAAAAAGTGTCTTAATATTAAAAATATATATATATATAAAACTAAAAATCAATCAAAATAGATCAATAAAACTAAAAAAAATTTAATATTTTTTTTTATAAAAAACTGGCTTACGGTTATCCTCAATCTCACTTGATGGAAGGCGAAGATGGGGCCTAAGATGCACGTTTGCCTAGAAGGTGTCTGTTCACTTTGACCTTAAAGATGTCCAGGGTATTATAATAGTAATTCGTGAACAATAAAAGGTATATAGTATTGAACAAGTTTCCACTCTTGCTATTTCATTTCCTCGCCATCGAAGTGAAAAGCAGTGTAAAAATAGAGCATTAAACCCATTTTCCCTACGGCGAGGGTGACTATATGAACGTCTGGGATAAAATGGATAATTTTATGCTCTTGTTGTACAATTTACTATTTATCGCTTTTGTACTTT
Source organism: Choristoneura rosaceana (assembly GCA_037349165.1). Taxonomy (NCBI): domain Eukaryota; kingdom Metazoa; phylum Arthropoda; class Insecta; order Lepidoptera; family Tortricidae; genus Choristoneura; species Choristoneura rosaceana. The sequence continues at coordinate 13,114,950 of JAZBNJ010000019.1, forward strand.
GTTGTTTTAAATTTTCTTTATTTTATAACTACTGGTATAGTGTAATGGACACCCGTTTTCAAAGAGTGGCTTTCTGGGTTAATTTCAATTAAAATACTCGATAGAACATTTGTACCCCTCAAGGCTCCGGCGGAGTTGCCGCGGGGCGGATGCTCGGAACTAACTTATTTGTTCATTTGCTTTTGGTGATTGGTAGAGATTACCAATTTTAAGGATTGCGACACAATCATGTATTGAATCAGGCGTTGCTTTGCGGAGGTCCATATTAATGAACTTTTGAAAACAATTACTTTGCTCACCCGCGACTTTAGTATGATAATTACGTTTATGCAAGAAATATGTGTTCGTTCATGCAGTAAAAACACAAAGAATGCTGAGGACCTGGGTTCGATTCCCAGCGCTGGTCTCTTTTTCTGGTTTTTCTGTGCATCTATGATTCAGTTTGTATTTTCGATATCCATCTATCACCACCACACTACATTGTAGCATTCCGAACTCAACCAGCAGGGCTACTACGAAATTCGAAACTCGAAGTTCGTGTCGTTCGGTCTCTCTGACACTTGTACTAATACGAGAGCGAGAGGGACGATATGACACGAACTTTTAGTTACGAGTTTCGTAGTAGCCCTGCAGAGCTCATCTTCAGAGCAACACAACCGCAATCACACATTTCTTGCCTCAACGTAGCTACGAGTATCGTTGGGTCGCGGGTGAGCAAAGTGATTTGTTTCATCATTGATTATGATACAGCCTGCGGCACTTAAGTGTAGCGATGACCGATGCATAAAGTACGCAGTAGACTATCGTGGGGCTGAGTGATACGCGCGGCAGGGCGCACGTGGAAAGCGTAAGCGCTAATTGGCGTGCACGCGCAACTGTTATATGCTAAGAAATTAACGATCAACGCTACATGTAATGCTACAGGCTGTCATGTGATTATTTTTACTGTTGATAAATATTTCAAAACTCCGATATATTTTAGACTGCTTATTTTTAAAGGAATGCAAAGGACCAGTTTTTAAATAAAGTTTTTAGTTTTTAGCACAATTATTTTCGCATTTGTTTGAATAGGACTTATGTGCTTAATATAGTCCTTAACGACTATTAATGTAAAGTTATGACTTTTAAGTACTATATTCTACGGATAGCAAAAACATTTAAAAATAAATCGAAACGTCCATTGCTTATACTTATATCTAGTAAATTTAAGTTAAAACTCGATGCTCTCTTATCTCTAGAAGTTAGTCGCCGTCGATGCATTTCCTATTCCGCCCTACAGGCCGAGTTAATCAAAGGGTACCGCTAGATTGTTCTCTAACGAACGAAAGATGTCCGATTCATTAGACGACTGCTTTTTGCTTTAATCTCTTGTGAGTGACACTATTACTTTAACTCCACTTTAATTGGTGTTTAACGGGATAGGATTCCAAGTTAGGTCGAATGATTAAGTCCTGTGCTTAGGCGTAATTGGTCGGATATGGATTGTCGAAAATTGGATGGCTTTGTTCATTGATTGTATCTCATTAGTAGTATTAGTTGTCTAAAATAGAGCTAAGTTAATTATCTAGGTATTGGGACTATTAAAGAGCTATAATAATATTTTGGTAAAGTATTTTACATTTAGTTAAAAGGTATCTAGCTTAGATACTTATAGGTAATTAATTATCATGAAAGTACAGTCCTGTACCGGATATCGTTATAGATTTGGAACGAAGCCACATACCTAGTGCGATGCCCGCGTGTGTGACGTTACCTGCTTGATGTGAAACACAGTCATATGTTTCATACGCTCCCGAGATACATACGTGAGTGCTGTAGGTACATATAGGTTGGGTGGGATTACGATGACGAACTGATCATAGGGCATTCTGTGCAGGCATTGAACAAAATCCTTACAGTGCGGCGCTGCTGCGTACCTAATGGCCAATCAAAGAGTGGGTCTACATTCATATAATTTTGGAGTATCAAAAACAGGCGTATCCTTAGTATGTATGTTCACTTTGGTATTTAATTCAATTCACTGGGTATTTGAAATACGCGGCGCGAAAAGGATTGCGACGTAGGTATAGAAGGGCTACTCCGAAACACAAAATTCGAAGTTCGTGTCGTGCGATCCCTCTCGCTTTCGTATTAAATAGTATAAGTGTCAGAGGGACCGCACGACACGAACTTCGAATTTTGTGTTTTGGAGTAGCCTTCCAGATAGGTACGGGCGTGTAGGAAAATCGCGTATGTTTTCGTGTTTAAATTTAAAATAATTTTACTTGTTAGTGCTACGCGACGAAGATAAGATGCGCTTAAATCATATAAATTAAATTTGGATAAAATATAATGTGTGCTTAAAAGAGTTGTTTAATCGTTCCTTAAATAAATTGCCCTTTAACCGTTTGTGGTGCCACGGAGCACCACATCGGCACGCCGCGCACGTCGCGGTAGATTCTGTTGATTTAAACGTGTGCTTGATTAGCTATTACCTACCGCCTACCGACTTGTGTTTTTGAGCTAAAAATAAAGAAACTATCTAACGCGGTAATCAAACGGCCGTGGTCTCTTTGACGCACTTGCGGTAAGTCGTTATTTGCAAGAAAGGAATGCGCTTTTAACTCTTTAAACGTTGCAGCGTTGCACTATCAGACAACTCGGTATGTACCTACTTGTGACTTTTAACATAAAACATTAAATGGAAGTTTTATTTCGGTAGGTATAATGATTTTATGTGTATTGCCAGTGATGAAATATGAATCTGACACATGGTACTTTAATATAGGCCTTATAAATAAAATACATATAGGCTAGAGTTGCTCAGGAGGATTCGATTTGTGGCATTCGAACATGGCGGATGTGGACAATATATAATTTTGCTATTCTGTTTCTTTGACTAGTTGAAGTATAATTTTGATAGTGTTTTATGCGGCGATTAACCTTAACAGTGAACAGTGATCACAAAATTCTATACTGCTCTCGTGTCTGACATTTTTTAATGCGCAAGTTGTTTCCACGTGGTTTCTGGAATTTTACTATCAAGTTACAAAAACTACAATCACCGTACAACGTTGCCTCTAGAAAGAAAATACTTAGACACTGGTGAAATTGTCTTATTAATTAGGACAGAAGCCATATTTAAAAAAAAGAAGAAGAATTAAGAAGAGTTGCTGTAACGTTGTGACGTCGTTACACATTTTAATTCTAATTTTAATAAAATTATTCACAAATTAATTAATTATTTTTACCTATTTTAATTAAAATTATTTTACTTAATCTAACTTATTAACTAACTAACATAGAATAATATTTAATGAAATTAATTAATAAATTATATACAATTATTTTACCTTAAATTTAATATAATCTAACTTATTTACTAATATAAAATAATATACAATCAAATTATTTACAATTATAAAATAAAATAAACAGAATGCATAATATTACAATGTAAATAAGTTAACGCTTCTGTGCGCGTATAATCTTTCGCAGCGCGGAATAATAACCGGTTCCTAATTCAATAGAAGCTGGAAGTAACTTCCACCGCCGCCCCGGGTCAGTCCACGGCCAACAGACAACAGCGACGAGCAGGTACCAGCAGCGCACACGGTCATTTTGTACGTGTCGTCTCGCGCGCTGGTATAAAAATAATTGTCTTTATAAAAAAAAAAAATACTTCTTAGATAATTAAAAATATATATTTATATAGTCATTACGGTGTTCGTGGACGCACCAAAATTTAAAAAGCACTCTCGACGTACTTCGGCTGCGCTAATCGCGCACTACCTCGCACCCAATTTTGGTAAGTGAAAGTGTTGAACGTTTTATCATTGCTAGAATTAAGTTAGTTGTAGGATTAATATTATTCAATTATTTGCATAATTAATATTTGTCATTGCTCATCAATCCAATTCATTATTTAATTGTTGCTAATCACTTATATCAAATTATTATTCAATCTTTATAAATTATTTAAATTACTAATTAATTGCTGCTAGTCATTCATTATTTCATTATTAATTTCATTGATCCCATTCATTTAAATTATCAAGTAATTACTGCTAGTCATTCACTGGTAAATTTGCAAGTCATTTATTCATTTTTTTATGTGGGTAGTTTTATATTCAATTTCATTGTTTCTTCCTAGGGCTTTATTTATTACGCTTTATGTAACTCCGCTCTGCTTGTGAATACAAACACGCTTTTGCTGTGCCGGCTTCCCGCTGCGTCCCGTATTCAGGGTGTTCACAAGACGAGCGGAGGAACCAGGAGCGTTCCTTACACCTGTGTTATTCACAGGGTGCGACGTTTTAACTAAGCACACGGTCTAACATCTCGGCAAGGAGCGAGGGAAGTTCCTCGTCCGCTCCGAGTCGCCTCACCCCCTCGTCACCGCTGCTCGACCGGGGCCCGTCTTCGCCTCGTCAACCAGGCAGGGGAGTACCGGACTACGAAGCAAAATCAGACAGGCCTTTACCCCCACGACCCTCTCATAGCTCGGGATTAAATTTAATTTATTTTACGGGACTGATGATATCCCAATAAATATTTTGTTGTTGATGTCTTTCGTTTCATTTTTATCATAATTGGCTTAGCCAGCGTAAGCGTCACACTGGCGCCTTTGTCGTGGTAAAGGTCTGGTTTTACTTCGTAGTGTAATCTGTGTGTTTGTTTTATTTTTGTGAAACGTTATTTTTTTTTGGTTGCTCGTAACTGATGTGTACGCCTTAATTTTTATTTATACATAATTTAATTTAATGAATAATTTCTATTTTATTTGATAATATTTATAATGTATCTAAATATAATTATTTTAAATAATAATTATTAATAACGGACATTATAATTTTTCTCTGAATATAATTTTTAAAAATCAGCTTTAAAATAAATATTTAATTTAATAATAATAATAATCAATTACATTGTGTTTGTGTTGTTCTAATAAAATATTGTCATAATTTTTGTTAAAAATTTCATGCAATTTTAGAACACCCCTTATTGGTGTCATTAGCAAACCGGTACAATCGTAGGACACAAGTGTTAACTTGGTTAATATTCTTGTAGTACATTTTGTTTGCGGTAAAATGTGTACACATTAGTTACATTATAACGCTTGTTTTTTTTTATTTTTGTGCATGTTTTGATTTTTTTTAGTTTGTTTTTCTTTCGTAGAAGGAAATTTAGTTTTCATTGCCAACCATAACGTTGCTTTATTGTAGTCTGCTTTTGTAACAGAACGGAGTATTTTCAATAGTAGGACGTTCAACACTTCATTTATTTTTAAATTAAATTTTCGTTTTTTTTTTCTTAAAGAATAAAATTAAATTTTAAATTATTAGTAATGGCGTTTCCGGTTAAATTCTTATCTTTACAAAAACCAGAATTGGAATACGAGGTCGGTATTCGAGGTGCCACTCCGGGTGCTACTGTGCAAGAACTGCGGAAGCAAATTGCAAAATTAGGGCTTGCTTTTCCTTCCGAGGACATTTTAGAAAGCAATTTACCGATATCGGCAGATCTTAGTGGTATTGCTGATGTATTATCCAAAATTAAAACTAATTTAGACTCGCATTTAGATCGCAGTACTTTGCTTCGTACACAGAACCTTCTGAATCATTTATATCACCGAATTAATCGCATTACATGTGACGAAACTACTAAGCCATCATTTAATGCTTGTGTACAGAATTTCCAATCTCTTTCGGCAAAATTTAATTCAGTTAAGGATAACGCAGTTGAGACCCTTCAAGCGCCCACTACTTCTTCTAACTCGGAGGTTCCACCACCTGCCTACCCAGTAAATGTTTCCGTATCTTGTGATCGCGGCACCTCAAACGAGATATGCAAAATAAAATTTGATGGCAAGACCTGCGTTCGTGCGTTTATTCAGCGTGTTACTGAATTTAGTGAGGCTAGGGGTATCACTGATGCAAAGATCTTGTCGTACGCAACAGAGATTTTCGTAGGAGATGCGTTACATTGGTACAGGAGTATTAAGGATCAGGTATCCAGCTGGGAAGACCTCTCTTCCTTGTTGAAAGCAGATTTCAGTCAATCGGACTATGATTATAGACTTATGTCCGAGATCAAATCAAGGACCCAAGGTGAATCGGAATCAATTACTATTTATATTGCCATAATGTCCGGGTTATTTTCAAGACTATCGAAATCGTTGTCCGAAGAAGAAAAATTGGAAATTCTGCTTCACAATATAAGACCTTGCTATGCCAGTACTTTAGCTTCAGCATCTGCAATTACCGATATCAGTACCTTACGAACACTGTGTATGAATTACGAAAGCATTCAAGCACGTATTGCTGACTTTCGTGAACCACCGAAGCGCACCTCTGAAACCTTAGCACCTGAGTTTGCTTATATGGGTTATAATACAAATAAAAACAATTCTTACAAAAACTACAACTACAATAATAACGATAACTTAAAATATAATCAATTTAAACAACGTAATAACAATTATAATAATAAATCCTATACTAATCCTAACAATACCAATAATTACAAAACTAAACCTACTTTTAATAATGTTAATTCAAAATATGTACATGCTATTGGTACGCCTCCTGTCAAAACGTTATTTTGCCCCAGGTGTCGTAGCAACAATCACAACCTTCGACAGTGCAATGCAAATAAGGACGAAGTGTATTGTTTTGTTTGTGGTCATAAAGGTGTAAAGACTCCTCAGTGCCCTAATTGTAGGAAGGATAAGCCCACCACTTCAAAAAACTAATCCAACAGAATTGTGCCCACCATCCTGTAAATAGATTCGATAGTAAGGATTGGAACGCTTGGCTAAAAACTATCAATATTTTTTTTAGCTCGTATAAAATCGACACAATTCTGAATACTAAACCTGTAAACGATAATCGACCTTATGCTTGTGTTCGTATCAATGATTTTAATGTGTCAGGTCTCCTCGATTCAGGCTCTGCCGTGACAATAGTAGGTAATGGTACTCATCAAGCACTTCATCGTCAGGGATTAGCCATTAATGATGATCACTGCATCTCAGTAACAGCTGCAGGTGGCCAGTCTATGCGTAGTCAGGGTTACATGAACTTGCCGATTCATTTTCAGGATCAATTTCATATAATCCAGGCCTATATTGTTCCTGACGTCAATACAGATCTGATACTGGGCGTAGATTTTTGGCGTAAATTTAACATTCTTCCAAATTATTTAAGTTCAATTACTTTACCTAATGCTGCCATTTCTAATAATAATCTTACTTCAGAACAGCATACTTTTATTCATGATTATGACAACTTATCTCCTACTGAGAAATCCATAGCTGACAACATTATTGCTCAGTTCGAAGACATTTCTGCTGAACGTAAAGGTTTGGGTGAAACCAGTTTGATCACGCATCGTTTAGATACTGGAGACGCACAGCCAATCCGGCAACGTTATTACCGGATGTCTCCCGAGAAGCAGCGCATCCTCGTTGAACAGGTTGACGAGATGTTAGGTCTTGACGTCATCGAGCCCTGCGAAAGCGCCTGGTCTTCACCCGTTCTCTTAGTTACCAAAAAGAATGGCCAACCACGATTCTGCCTCGATAGCCGCAAGCTGAACTCGGTCACTCGAAAGGATGCTTACAATTTGCCTTATGTTTCCGAAATATTGGACAATCTTCGCGATGCTCGCTACCTTTCGAGTATCGACTTATCTAAAGCTTTCTGGCAGATACCGATTGCTGTCGAGGATAGGGACAAAACAGCTTTTTATGTTCCTGGTCGCGGCACTTACCGTTTCAAGAGAACCGCTTTTGGTCTGACCAACGCTCCAGCAACACAGCAGCGTCTGGTTGACCTACTTTTTAGGGAATTTGATTTAAAAGTGTTTGCCTATTTAGACGATATCGTTATAATATCGGAGGACTTCGATTCTCATGTATCTCTTCTTCTAAGAGTACTTGATAAGCTTCGTCAGGCAAACCTTACAGTAAATTTAGAAAAATGTAAATTTTTTAGAGGACAACTTAAATATTTAGGTTATGTCATCGATAGTTACGGGCTGCGTACGGATCCAGAGAAAGTCGAAGCGATCTTAAATTACCCGACACCTAAATGTCGGAAGGACATAAAACGTTTTCTCGGGACCGCCACTTGGTACCGTCGCTTCGTGCCTCAGTTTAGTACCATTGCAGGTCCTCTAAATAAACTTACTTCGAATAAGAAGGGTGGCCCGCCTTTCAAATGGACTCCTGAGGCTGATGCTGCTTTTCACAAGCTTAAGGAGTGCTTAGTTTCCGCTCCCGTACTGTCTTGCCCTGACTACAATAAGCCTTTTGAAGTGCATACCGATGCCAGTAACTACGGCGTGGGCGCTATGCTAACCCAAACTGTAGACGGTAAGGAGCACCCAATTGCTTATATGAGCAGGTCACTATCAGCGGCGGAGCGAAATTACAGCATTACTGAGCGTGAAACTTTAGCTGTGGTCATCGCTCTTGAACACTGGAGGTGTTATTTGGAGAATGGAAAGTGCTTCACTGTGTTTACTGATCACAGTGCTTTAAAGTGGTTCCTTTCTTTAACTAACCCCACTGGTCGTCTGGCACGTTGGGGTGTACGATTGTCAGCTTTCAATTTTGAACTTAAGCATCGTCGCGGCGTCGATAACGTCATCCCCGACGCCCTTTCAAGAGCTGTTCCAGTGAGTGCCATCAATATCTCAAATTCGTACTTGAATACGACAGACAATTGGTACAAAAACATCTACAATTCCTGCTTAACAAAACCTCAAAACTTTCCAAATTTCTTGATCAAAAATAATTCTCTTTTTCGGTTGTGTAAGAATAAACACGAGTTAACTTCCGAGTTCTCGTGGAAAGAAGTTGTACCGAGTGAATTTCGTCATGACATTATCAACGAAAATCACTCTGAACCCATGGCTGGACATCTAGGTGTCTTTAAAACGTACCGTAGGTTAGCGTTAAGATACTTCTGGCCGGGTATGCATCAGGATGTTGTGAAATTTGTCAGTTCTTGTACCAAGTGTCTGTCATACAAACATCAAAACCATCAAGTCTTAGGTGAAATGGGACGCCCTAAGCAGTGCTCGCGTCCTTTTCAAATGGTGTCAATTGATCTCATGGGACCTCTCCCAGTTAGTAGGAAACAGAATAATTTCATTTTGGTCATAACATGCTGTTTTTCAAAATTTTGCTTAATCTTCCCCATACGTAATGCTACTTCACCTATTATTACTAAAATTCTGGAGGAGGACTTATTCCTCGTGCATGGCGTTCCCCAGACAATTTTTCTTGACAATGGAAGTCAGATGGTGAGTAATGTCACAACAGAACTTTTTAAAAATTACAATATCCCAAATATCTTTTACACTCCTAAATATACACCACAAGTCAACAGCGTAGAGCGCTATAACCGCACAATAATAACCTGTATTTCAACGTTCGTAGACGAAGACCACAGAACCTGGGACGTCTTTATTCCAAAGGTACAGTTTGCTATAAATAACTCTGTAAATGAGGCAACTGGTTTCACTCCTTCTTTTCTTGTGTTCGGTAGAGAGCTCGTAACCTGTGGCACACATTATGTTGACACAGACCTTGGTGACGAAGTTCTTTTCTTACCACGTGACATTTACGCCGAAAATCTAGGTTGTCTCGCTAAAATTTTCGATCAGGTTCAGTCTAAGTTATGGCATGCTCATGTAAAAAACACATCGCATTATAATTTACGTCGTAAGAACGTAGAATTTAAAGTTGGAGATATAGTCATGAAGCGGGCTTACGTCTTAAGCAATAAAGACAAATATTTCAGCAAAAAACTGGCTCCCAAATTCATCAAGTGTCGTGTTATTGAAAAGAAGTCACCTCTAGTATATGTACTTGAGGATATGTCAGGCAAAGACCTAGGAACATGGCACATTAAAGACATTAAGTTAGTAGGAGCACATCGTTAATTTACCCTAATTGTGTCTAATTATATCACCTTTTTGTGCAACCACAGTGTTTGTATTGGTTTTCAGTTAATAGTACAACTGGAAACCTTTTATGTGCAAGGACGCGTCGGTATCTTTAGGTAAATCCAGATACTGCCGTTTTTTTTATAATTGCGAGAAGTAAGATAGGTAAATTGTTTGGTAGTATACAAGATAAATACAAATACGTTAGCGTATGTTGCGCGGATTTTCTTCTAAGGAATAAAATCCTTTCTGCGACGCGCGGGGTAATGTAACGTTGTGACGTCGTTACACATTTTAATTCTAATTTTAATAAAATTATTCACAAATTAATTAATTATTTTTACCTATTTTAATTAAAATTATTTTACTTAATCTAACTTATTAACTAACTAACATAGAATAATATTTAATGAAATTAATTAATAAATTATATACAATTATTTTACCTTAAATTTAATATAATCTAACTTATTTACTAATATAAAATAATATACAATCAAATTATTTACAATTATAAAATAAAATAAACAGAATGCATAATATTACAATGTAAATAAGTTAACGCTTCTGTGCGCGTATAATCTTTCGCAGCGCGGAATAATAACCGGTTCCTAATTCAATAGAAGCTGGAAGTAACTTCCACCGCCGCCCCGGGTCAGTCCACGGCCAACAGACAACAGCGACGAGCAGGTACCAGCAGCGCACACGGTCATTTTGTACGTGTCGTCTCGCGCGCTGGTATAAAAATAATTGTCTTTATAAAAAAAAAAAAATACTTCTTAGATAATTAAAAATATATATTTATATAGTCATTACGGTGTTCGTGGACGCACCAAAATTTAAAAAGCACTCTCGACGTACTTCGGCTGCGCTAATCGCGCACTACCTCGCACCCAATTTTGGTAAGTGAAAGTGTTGAACGTTTTATCATTGCTAGAATTAAGTTAGTTGTAGGATTAATATTATTCAATTATTTGCATAATTAATATTTGTCATTGCTCATCAATCCAATTCATTATTTAATTGTTGATAATCACTTATATCAAATTATTATTCAATCTTTATAAATTATTTAAATTATTAATTAATTGCTGCTAGTCATTCATTATTTCATTATTAATTTCATTGATCCCATTCATTTAAATTATCAAGTAATTACTGCTAGTCATTCACTGGTAAATTTGCAAGTCATTTATTCATTTTTTTATGTGGGTAGTTTTATATTCAATTTCATTGTTTCTTCCTAGGGCTTTATTTATTACGCTTTATGTAACTCCGCTCTGCTTGTGAATACAAACACGCTTTTGCTGTGCCGGCTTCCCGCTGCGTCCCGTATTCAGGGTGTTCACAAGACGAGCGGAGGAACCAGGAGCGTTCCTTACACCTGTGTTATTCACAGGGTGCGACGTTTTAACTAAGCACACGGTCTAACATCTCGGCAAGGAGCGAGGGAAGTTCCTCGTCCGCTCCGAGTCGCCTCACCCCCTCGTCACCGCTGCTCGACCGGGGCCCGTCTTCGCCTCGTCGACCAGGCAGGGGAGTACCGGACTACGAAGCAAAATCAGACAGGCCTTTACCCCCACGACCCTCTCATAGCTCGGGATTAAATTTAATTTATTTTACGGGACTGATGATATCCCAATAAATATTTTGTTGTTGATGTCTTTCGTTTCATTTTTATCATAATTGGCTTAGCCAGCGTAAGCGTCACACTGCTCAGCGAGCTGTGAAGAGGACTATTCTCAGGGTTTCTCTACGGGATCGCATCAGAAATGAAGAGATACGTATAGAAGAACGAGTGTCACCGACGTAGCCAAGTGAATTACCTACCTCGTTGAAGTGGCAACGGGCAGGCCATTTAAATAACACGGAGAAAAGTTCTCGAACGAATGAAGATCGCGTAAAAGTCTTACGCCGTAAGACGTCCCTCCACCAACGAGATGGACGGATGACCTGAGTACTGGTTACAGTTGCAGGTTCACGGTGAATGCAGGCCGCTTCCAACCGAAGCAACTAGAGGTCTATGGGGAGGCCTATGTCCAATATTGGACGTCCTACGGCTGATATGATGATGATTTTAGAATACTATGCATGTTGGTGGGTATATTTGAATAAAGGAGCGAACAGTCTTGTACGGAAATCTATATTTAATTACGTACTCCCAAGTCCCAATAAGACCTTACCTCCGAGGTCACTTCGATAGGACTTCTTTTTTTCCCGGTACATCACTGGTAGCTCCTTTATTTAAATGTACCCACACACACTCTCGTAATGTTCTACAATGATGATAATTTCTATTGAATGACGTAAAATGTTACTACGACACGGTTCTGTTTTGATCTAGGAATTAGTTGACTCTACGTTTTCTAAAGGAAAAGCAAGCTTGACGTGTATTAGCAGTTCTTTAATACTGACCATATCGTACAACGCTTTAGCATTACCTCGTTTAGAATTTTGCCAAGTACCGTGGCGGACGCGACGCGGCGTCGTAATTGGTTTTATGTAAATATAGCGTCGCCAAGGAGAGATGGAGCCAGAAAAAAGGCGGTTCTGACTTCAAGAATACTATTGGCACACTAGGCAATTATACCAGAATCCTACACATATCCAAACCCACGGGAATGCTTCGTACGCCACGTGAAGCGAATCAAAATGCCACTGTCGTAAAGCGATTAAGAATACTAGAATACTAATTGCAAGTACTTATCGAATAGAACGTGTTTTTATATAATGCCTTATTAATGAATTAAGTTGGCCCACGTTAACATCAGTGGCCTTATTCTCTAAGGCGAAGTCTAGACGTATAATAAAAATTGTGGTCTACAGATATTTATCACATGTCGTAGTAGTCTATTGTAGGGTAGGTATATTGACGAATATGATATTTTTTTTACACAACATATAATATCATTGGTATTTAATATTTTTAGAGTCAGTGGGATGGTATAACATAAACTTCGTATTTTAGAGCAGCCCCTCTCGCTACTACGAAAACAGAAGTTTGTATTGTACCGTCCCTCTTACTCTCATTAGATATTTCTTTCCGTTACCGTCACGGAACCTTCATAGCCCGCCCCAGCCTTCAATTCCACAAGTAATATTTGAATTAAACCAACGGTCGGTGTCGCCAAAATAGGGTAGATGTCCCTGAAATGGGCTGCCGGCCTCAACACGGCCGCCTTGTCGCGTTAATTGATTTATGTGTTCCACTCTAGGCCCCTTTTAATAGATTTGTTGCTTCAATAATAATCCGATTTGATTTACGCATTTGTATTGTAGCTTCTGCTAATCCGGCTTTACAATTCGCCAATGAGTTTTTAAAGGCTGTTACAGGTATTTAAAGGAGTTCGGGAAGCGTTTTCTCAAAGGGAAAAGAAATGTTTACCTAAAGTCTCAAGATTATTTGCTGAAAATAGTGAAGAGAATTATTTAGGTAAGACTGTTTTTTATAACATTTCTGAAAATCTTAGCGTTTCAGCAAAAACCTACAAACATTTTCTATAGTGTTACATGTAAGACGACGTTTTTAGTTCACCGGAATGTTACTTTATTAATTACCTAGGTAGTTAATATTAACAGAAAGTATAGAAAAAATATTAAATATTTTAATTACAAAGTTGCCATTAAATAAATGAGAGCGGGTTTCCTATATGCCATACATATTTAATAATATGTGTCACACAGACGTACGTATCTCGAACGTTTCTTAGCGGAGCTAGATAAAAGGTTGTGGTTCATTGATATTGACCTTCGCAAGACGTCTAATTTGTCCGTTCCACAGGTGACTATAGGGCTGGATCTATCTTTGGTCAACGTATTTGCATTGATATACAACGAGGAAACGCGGCCAGCCTTATGGGCACTCGGCCCAATATTTAGTAGCGAACTGGGTGATATTTGTAATGTAAATATAGATTTTTAGTACTTAGAATAAGTTAGTTTTAGTTCTGTTTTCTTTTGTAATAATGTATTTGTTATGTATTATGTACAAATAAAAAAAACCCCGTCTTAAGTATATTATACTAGCTTTTACCCGCGGCTTCGCCCGCGTGGATTTCCCTCGGGAACGTGCTTTTTCCGGGATAAAAAGTAGCCTATGTCATTCTCTATTATTCCATAAACTATCTCTATGCCAAAAATCACGTCGACATCGTTTCGACGTAAAAGACGGACAAACATACAAACACACACACTTTCGCATTTACAATAGTAAATGCATGATAATCCATTCTTATCTCTATCATGACTTTTCTTTTGGTTTAATGTTTCACTTAAGTATCGCCAACTTTGCCACATAATGTTTCTCGCTTTTAAAACTCGACCCAAACATTGAATCAAATTACGATTCCAGTCACACCCAAAAGCAGTTCTATCTTTAGTCTTTCTTTTCTTCAGTATAACAAAGGCACCCTTGAAAAAAAATGAGCACGTACCTTTTCTAACGAAGATTTAGTTAATTACATCTGTAAATTAAGTAATGAAAGAGCAAAGAGCCCGTGATACGACTGTTAAATAACTTTAATCTTAGATGAATTTAAAGTTTAGACGCGGGCTGAATTTAAGAAGCATAAAGCCAACGAGTTCAAATTTATTGTTGTGATTTTGCAGTTTGTTTATATTCATGTAAAAGCATAAAATGTAGAACTTTGTATATTTCCACATCTTTCAATTTTCAGATTTCAATTATTTTGTATTATTTTGTGTTGTTTTTTTTTGTTTTGAGTATAATAAGAAATAAATATATAATGCATACTGTAATTACTTTACTATTGAAAATTTTGAGTTCGTTGGTCGTTTTTAGATATCAACTAAAATCATTACCCTTCCTTGGCTTTGCCGTAGTCGGGTAAAAATAATAAGTGGACGGACGTGCATATATACCGACGTTTAAAATGATAACTTGTATGCTCAACATTTTCATTAGCCGATTGCTGATCTAATCTAAAAATATTTCAAAAACTTTAAAATCTGGCTTTAACAATAATTTATGCTATAAACGAGTAAAACTTAATAATAAATATATTTTAAAGCTTAGTGTTTTTAATAACTATGAATTTATTTTTCGTGTTATCCGTCATTATCTTCAGTCTATCGCAGTAGATTGTATGATGTACTTTTCCCAATACGTGCTATTTAATTTGATTTTCGGTTTATCCTGTCCCCACTACCAGTTCTGCGTTCCACACAGTCTTCGGAGATGAAATCTCTGCTCATGAACTACTTTATCTCAACATTTATCGGTCCTGCGATAAAAGTGACCAAGGTCTTAACACTTCAGTGCGCTATGTCACGCACTTTAGTTCTGTGATGGATCTTCTTATTTCTGATTGGTCCATCAGGAATAGTCCAAGCACTCATTACACCCATTTAATTTACACCTATACCTAAATTAAGATTACAAGTTAAGTAATGTAATTAAATATTATTAATTTCGGCGAAATAAACAGTTTAAATTCTTATTTATTTATTTCTTTATAATATCACTGAGAGACTTTAAGTCTGTGCACTATTCGTACTGTTTTAATGTTCATGTCTTGGCTCCATAAATCTTTGAGGATCCATGAAATAAGTGCTTTTAATCAGTGACGTATCTAAATGGTATTAACTTAAGTCCTTCTAAGCTTTTAAAGTAAGTAGGCGTCCATCACTGACTCATAGATTTCCCGAGAATGACAGTTTAATAAAACTTATAAATGAATTAAGCTAGGTTGTCCAGGCAGTGTAGTTTACCAAACAAACTGTACAGAAACGAATTTATTAAAGAAAACAAGAACGGGTTTGTTTTAGTTCTGTTTAATTAAATTATTTAAGTACGATACAAAATAACCAAAGCAAAATCAGTGATTGCTTAATTATGCGGATTTGATTTTTTAGATATATCGTTAAGTTGTGCCTAGTGGTTTGATCTATGGCATCACAAACAGAGAGTCGTGGGTTCGAACCAGAGCTTATAAGTCTGGGCCTCTTCTTCTAAGAAGAGGTCCAGACTTATAGGCTGAGATGATAAGGATACCTACACACGTTCGTAAATACCGTAAAACGGGGTTACTTTAAAATGCTACTTACATCGGCAAACGGTCTTTACGCAATGTTCTTATTTTTTTAGACCACCTGTGACAGCGAAATAACAACGTTTATAAATTACCAAATTTTTATTTCATTTGTTCAATCCTATGAATATTTGCGTTTTTATAGCCATTTTAAATCTATAAAATTAGCCCCAAAATTTCCTAGAGTAACTCTAGTACAGACAAGGAGATTACCTATCTTAGGATTGTAGATCCTACACATACACGCTTACAAATGTTTCCCTATACATACGTATCTTTTTTAAACCATTTAACAAAAAAAAAAGAACTATGAGCACACCTCAATTGCCCGCCCAGGTATCTTACCCAAAAACAAATCAAAGTCATCTCACTGTCGATTTTTCCAAACACTTTCTATTAGTCATCCTGACATCCCCACTCCCAATAATTAATCCGGATTGATCCGGCCCACCAGCCCGCCTAATTACCTGGCTAATGTGATCAACTTCCCGGGATTATAAAACATTAAACCGGGTCAGACACAAGTTTACTTGCCTTTTAACCAATCATCGATTGGCTACCCTATTAAAATTCATCCGGGTTACTTAGCGGCGACAGTAAGAGGGACATCGTCGATGGGATTGCAGAGGATTGCGATAAGGATGTGCCGGAAAAGGGTGTTTGAATCTAAAGTGTTTTCGGGGATTCATATTTTTGTAGGTATGTAATAAATTACCGACGTAATTGTAGAATAATTGCGAGTAATTACGACACGTTTATCATTCGATTAACGAATTTTTAATCTTATAAGATTTTAAGATATTACTATATATGCCGCCAGCATCTTCAGGACCTTGCCTAAGAGGTACTCTTTAAGTAATTTGTTTTAGTTTTAGGTTTGCATTTTTATTTTATGTAAGTTTTTTTAAGTATAGTTTTTTTTATTTAATGCATTGTGTATTTTATTATTCTTAATTGCCAAGAAACAAAATACACATAATTACTATAGTAATATTATAAATGCGTAAGTTTGTGAATATGTGCGTGTTTACGTGTGTGCGTGCGTGTGTGTTTGTTAGTTTCATGTTAAAACGGATGAAAGGGTTGTAATGAAATTTACAACATAGATTGGTGTTCTAAAATCTAGAATTACACAGCCGCTACTTTTTATCCCGACATTTCCACGGAATCCAGAGGAAATACTAAAATTTCAACGTCTATGTTTAGAGACAAATAAATTTGACACGAAAGTTTTTATGCAACGCTAATGAAGAACCACACGTGGACCACGGTACATTTTTTGGTAATTCCCAGGGATTTTTTTCTGTATTTCCTCAATTTAACTTCGACTGCAGATCTAATAGAAACACGGAAGAAGCCGCGGGTAAAGCTAGAAATTAATTTAGATCTTAAAGTAAGACCTTAGGGCAGTGATGCAAAGCTGAAAAACCTTTGAAACACTGTTGTTGGGTTATAGGTATAGTAAGTATCGTCCCAGCCTAAATAATATAAGTCCAACTGTTGGGCACAGAGTTCCTCTCAGAATGACTATATGAATCATTTACAAATGCCAATAATACTGTTACGGCGGTGGGTTAGGTGGAAACTTTAATCGTGCTTTTCGACCCATTGGAGGCGTTTTCAGCAGGCTGGAATACTGTTTCAGGCCGTTTCAGAGGACGCTCTATCACATATTAGTTTATCAAAATTTCACCCAAGTTACCGTCGTTTTCAGGCGCCTGAAACATGTTTTCAGTCCGTTTCAGGCCACCCTCTATCCGATGACGCCATAACCTGAAAACCCGTTTTCAGGCGTTTTCAGGACCCCTTATGGGCCTTTGAACTACAATTCAGTATATGGCGAAATTTTCAATAGGAGTGAAAGAGATAGCACGATTAGAAAGAGACAGCTATACTGAGAACATTCGAGAAGGTGTGTGACAAGGATAGCCTATATGTGAGAGAAACAGACTGATGATCCTGTTTCCGGAACATTCTAGTAACTGTGTGAGAGAGATAGCACATGAAAGAGACAGACACTCTACTCGTTTCAGGAACATTCGAGATGTAGGTATGACGTCCTAGCTGGACTATTCTCGAACTTTGTGGACCGATTCACCGGGGGTATATAAGCCGGGCGAGGTTGCGGCGGAGACAAGTTTTCGAATGCGATACCGAGCGATAAACATCGAAGAGAATCAAAGCGACTTGTAAGTGAGTTTTTGAGTGCGAAATTACTGTGAACTGTTTTTAAGTGTTTTGTAAAGTTAAGTAACAGTGTGAAAATAAATCCTACTCTTATTCATCGGTGTTAAAAGTGCTTTTCAATCACGAACCCACCCCACGAACGTAACATTTGGTGTCAGAAGTGGGATTGAAAATGCCGCTTACTCCGCGAGAAGAAGAGAAAAAGGGGATGCAGACCCGAAGCCGCGCCGCAGCTGGGGACCCTACAGACACCGCCGCAGCGTCAGATACAGCGGCGGCAGTATCCCCAAAGCCGGAAATAGACGTCAACACGATTCTGGTCCTCCTGAAAGAACAAGCTAGAAGGCAGGAGGAACATGCTAGAAAGCAGGAGGAACAAGCTAGGATTCTACAGGAGGAACAAAAGAACCAGTTCGAACTCCTCCGTGAGGTACACGACGCAACCGCAGAATGGAAAAAGGAGATGGCTGAGGTCCAGGATAAAATTGTGGCAGTTGACATTAAAGTCGAAAATCACGAACAGCGCCTCAACGGTGTCAACGAAAAGGTAGAGGGCCACGAGAATCGCCTCCAGAAGTTGGAAATTAAAGTGGCCAACGGCACCACCAGTTTATCGGGTGCACCAGCCACAGGAGGTGAAAAGTTAAAGTTACCACCATTTGATGGTACCTCTTCATGGGCCGCATACAAGCACCAATTCGAGTTGGTTGCGGAAACAAATGGCTGGAGCAAGGATTATGCAAAAACGGCCCTGAGTTTGGCGCTACGGGATGAAGCTCTCAGTATCTTGGAAACGTTGGGAAAGGATAAGACATATGACCGTCTCCTTGAAGCTTTAGAAGCACGCTTCGGTGACAGTCATCTAGAGCACGTCTACAGAGCTCAACTGAAGGATAGGACCCAGGGTCGTAATGAGTCATTACAAAAGTGGGCCCTAGAAATAGAGAAACTGGTCCAAAAAGCATACCGAGATTCATCCTCTTTTACGGATGGAATGCTAGTGCAGACATTCATAGATGGGATTCGAGACTTTGAAGTGAGGGCTGCTGTACGACTGGGTCACCATGGGAGTTTGAAGGATGCGCTTGCCCATGCTCTCGAGGTGGAAGCTGTACGCCAAGACCCAACAAGATCCTTCAGGGTACGCGAAGTCACTGCCAGGGAGCCGATTGCTCCACCTCGAGAAACGGGACCTCGATGTTACAACTGCAGAGAACGAGGACACATGCAATCTGGCTGCCCGAAAAGACATTGGAGGCGACGAGACTCGGACCAAATGGACAGGCCAGCAAGCTCTGGTAATCCAGAACGGCAGCAGCAGGGAAACGAGTAAAAGCCAGGACTATGGGACGAGTGCTGGCTGGTGGTCAAAATGTCCCAGTTATGATCTCCCAGGCAAACAACGGGAACAGTCTGGCTGTCAAAGGAGAAATTGGCGGAGTGCCATGTCACCTTACTATCGACACCGGAGCTTCTCGAACTGTGATCAGTTCTCGACTGCTAAAACACCTGATCAGAGATCATCAAGTCCGACCAATGCATCTTCAGCTGCAAACGGCTACCGGCCAGAACATTTCCGTCCAAGGGGAGCAAGAAGTGTCAGTAAAGATTGGAGAAAAGAAGTACTGGCACAAAGTCATCATTGCTGACATCGTAGACGACTGTATTATTGGTCTAGATTTTATGAGGAAGTACGATTGTAAGATCGACTTAAAAGGCGGCGTGCTGAAATTTGGGGCTTATGAAGTTCCTATGGAGGGTGAAGTGGGTGGACATGTCTTCTGCGCTAGAAGGACTACACTACAACCGAGATCGCAAGCCCTAGTTCCGGTGAAGTTACCACATGGTGTGAGACAAGGATCTCATTCCTGCGTGCTAATAGAGAAAATAGATGGCAGTAAGCCGTGGATACCAGCTCGCACAGTGGTAATGACGTCATCCGCAGCATTTATAAGAGTTCTTAATTTAAGTGACACTCAACACGTCCTAAGTAAAGGAACCCTTATGGGGAGATGCGAGGCAATCTCATGGATACGGAGTTGCCATGGTCCAAACGAGGTCAAGTTGCAAGAAGAAGTTGTGGATATTGGAAAATTATTGGAAAACTGCGAGAATGATCTCACGGAGGAAGAACTTCTAAAGGCGCGTAATCTACTAAAGCGCTATAGGAGTGTCTTCTCTGCACATGACAGTGATATCGGGAGAACTGGAGTAGTGCAGCACGAGATCGACACTGGAGATGTCATGCCTATTCGACAGCGACCTCGGCGAGTTCCAGTAGCTCGAGAAAAAGAAGTCGAAGACATGATCAAGGAAATGAGGAGGAACAAAGTAATAGAACCGTCGACCAGCCCTTGGTGTTCTCCAGTAGTCTTGGTGAAAAAGAAGGATGGCACTATGAGATTTTGCGTTGACTATCGTAGACTCAACGACGTGACCAAGAAGGACAGTTATCCATTGCCGAGGATAGACGACACTTTGGACACTTTAAACGGCATGAAATGGTTTTCCACCTTGGATTTGAAAAGTGGATACTGGCAAGTGGAAATTAAGGACAAAGATAAAGAGAAAACAGCCTTCTCAACTGGTAAAGGACTTTGGCAGTTTAATGTTATGCCGTTTGGGTTGTGCAATGCACCGGCAACTTTTGAGAGGTTAATGGAGCAAATACTTGCCGGCCTCCTGGGTGATACTTGCCTAGTGTATCTGGATGACATCATAATTGTAGGTAAAAATTTCGATGACCACCTTAAGAAACTGGAGCAAGTTTTGTCCAAGTTGCGTGACGCAAATTTAAAACTAAGTCCGAAGAAATGCTCATTCTTCAAGCGTAAGGTAAACTACTTGGGACATGTAATTTCATCAGAAGGCATCCAGACAGACCCTGAGAAGATAAGTGCAGTTAAGGATTGGCCAACACCGAAAGATAAGACAGCAGTGCGTGCCTTTTTAGGACTTTGCTCGTACTATCGACGATTTGTGAAGAACTTCTCGGATATAGCAAAGCCTTTGCACCAGCTGACGGAAGAGAAACGACCATTTAATTGGGATGATCAGTGTGCAGCAGCCTTCTCAGATCTCAAACAGAGACTTTGTGAAACACCGATTTTGGAATATCCCGACCCGGATAACGAGTTTGTTGTTGACACTGATGCAAGCAATACTGGCATCGGAGGAGTCTTGTCACAAAACAAAGGAGATCAGGAAGTTGTGATAGCCTATTTCAGTAAATCGTTATCGAAACCCGAGAGAAATTATTGCGTCACTCGGAGAGAATTGCTGGCAGTCGTTAAAACTTTGCAGCATTTCAGCAAATATTTGCTTGGACGCAAGTTCCGAATCAGGACTGACCATGCTGCTTTAAAGTGGTTGTTAGAGTTCAAGAACCCCGAAGGTCAGGTGGCACGCTGGATCGAACAACTGCAGGAATATGACTTTTCCATCGAGCATCGAAGTGGAAAGTCACATGGAAATGCAGATGCCCTCTCCCGGAGGCCTTGTCCGGATGACTGCAAACACTGTTTAAGACAAGAGGATAAGGACTGCGTGAAGATGTTGAGGACCGACACTGTTAGCGAGGAATGGAGTGACGCTGTCATGCAAGAAGCTCAACAGGAAGATCGTGACATAAAACCCATTTACGACTGGATTAACGGTGGAATGCCCAAACCAAAGTGTGAAGTAGCTCCGATGAGTACAGTGACCAAGAGCTACTGGGCGCAATGGGAAAGTCTGATTATGCACAATGGCGTACTGTGTAGGAAATGGGAGTCAGCGAACGGAAAGGATGCTCACCTTCAAGTGGTCGTACCAAGGAAGAGAGTTATCGATGTTTTAAGATCCTTTCATGATGGCATTTCCGGCGGGCATCTAGGAGTAAAAAGGACTCTGATGAAGATTCGACAACGATTTTACTGGATACACTGTCGGGAAGATGTGGAAGACTGGTGTAGGAAGTGTACTAGCTGCTCGTCGGTCAAGGGGCCACATACACGCAGTAGAGGTGCGCTTAAAGTTTATAATGTGGGGGCACCTTGGGAAAGAATTGCTTTGGACGTCGCAGGGCCGTTCCCGATCTCTGACCGCGGAAACAAGTACATCCTTGTGGTCATGGACTATTTCACCAAATGGCCTGAAGTGTTTGCCATTCCAAATCAAGAGGCAGTCACAGTAGCGGAAACGGTAGTAGCTGAAGTATTTTGTCGGTATGGAGTACCTCTTGAGATCCACAGCGATCAGGGAAGAAACTTTGAATCTCTGGTGTTTCAGGAGACTTGCCGAGTCATGGGAATTCATAAAACTCGGACTACGTCCTATCATCCACAGTCAGACGGGATGGTCGAGAGGTTCAATCAGACTCTGGAACGACATTTGGCCAAAGTAGTTGACAGCCATCAAAAAGATTGGGACAGGCATATTCCACTCTTTTTAATGTCGTATCGGACCGCAGTTCACGAAAGCACGGCCGTGACACCTGCGTGTGCTAATTTTGGAAGAGAACTACGGTTGCCTGCGGATCTACTGACAGGACGACCTCCAGATGCACCAAAGACGATTTCAGAATATGCAAGTGAACTGCGAAACCGGATTGATGGTGTTCACAATCATGTTCGTGAACACGGACTGCAGGCCAGCGAAAAGATGAAGACCAGATATGACCGGAAGTCTAACCAGACGAGATTTGAAGAAGGATCGTTGGTGTGGCTACATAACCCTATGCGAAAAAAAGGGAAGTCCCCGAAATTATCACCGAGTTGGGAAGGGCCGTACAAAGTAGTCACTAGGATCAACGATGTCACATACCGAATACAGCGTAACGCGCGTAGCCCCTGTAAGATTGTTCATGTTGATCGATTGGCCAAATACCATGGATCTAATGATGCTCGGGACGAGCATGTCTTAGGAGGGGGCAGTGTTACGGCGGTGGGTTAGGTGGAAACTTTAATCGTGCTTTTCGACCCATTGGAGGCGTTTTCAGCAGGCTGGAATACTGTTTCAGGCCGTTTCAGAGGACGCTCTATCACATATTAGTTTATCAAAATTTCACCCAAGTTACCGTCGTTTTCAGGCGCCTGAAACATGTTTTCAGTCCGTTTCAGGCCACCCTCTATCCGATGACGCCATAACCTGAAAACCCGTTTTCAGGCGTTTTCAGGACCCCTTATGGGCCTTTGAACTACAATTCAGTATATGGCGAAATTTTCAATAGGAGTGAAAGAGATAGCACGATTAGAAAGAGACAGCTATACTGAGAACATTCGAGAAGGTGTGTGACAAGGATAGCCTATATGTGAGAGAAACAGACTGATGATCCTGTTTCCGGAACATTCTAGTAACTGTGTGAGAGAGATAGCACATGAAAGAGACAGACACTCTACTCGTTTCAGGAACATTCGAGATGTAGGTATGACGTCCTAGCTGGACTATTCTCGAACTTTGTGGACCGATTCACCGGGGGTATATAAGCCGGGCGAGGTTGCGGCGGAGACAAGTTTTCGAATGCGATACCGAGCGATAAACATCGAAGAGAATCAAAGCGACTTGTAAGTGAGTTTTTGAGTGCGAAATTACTGTGAACTGTTTTTAAGTGTTTTGTAAAGTTAAGTAACAGTGTGAAAATAAATCCTACTCTTATTCATCGGTGTTAAAAGTGCTTTTCAATCACGAACCCACCCCACGAACGTAACAATACATTTACATTATTATTCGATGTACCTATTACATTATTTCCCTCTTTGGATATTCATGATCGAAGTATTGTTTCTATTAAGCAGAATAAAAGTAGGTATGGCACAACTTGTCTAGATTAATCTAGGGCACACTAATAATGTCCGTACAAAAAATCTTCCTGACTCTACTAATCCATATTTGTTATCTTATTATGTACAGAATAAACCTATTACTGGATAGAAAAAAGTTCTATTCACCATTCTTATACTATTCATAGCATACTAGCCGTTACCCGCGACTCCGCCGGCGCAGATTTCGTTTCTCACTATGGCGCGGGAACTATGCAATTTTCGGGGATAAAAACTATCCTATATCCTTATCCGGGAGTCAAACTATGGGTATACCAAATTTCCAAATTTCATTTAAATCGGTTCAGTGGTTTAAACTTGTATCACGTATATTTCTGTGCACCTAAATTTTGAGGTAAGTAAATTTTAAATAAAAATACTTACCTAGAGTGAGGTTTCTTGTTTTCTTTTTAATATTTTTATGATGATGACTAGAAAATTACATAATTACCGAAGAATATCGGTAAAAAGATGTTTGCAGTCGATCGCGATGTTGCGAGAAACAACTAGCAGTTTTATATATATATAAATTAACAAAAAATGGAACCGCCTACAAAAACTTTGAAGACAACTTTCTACTAGTTTGAAGTCGGTGCCTCAGCACGAGCCAGCAGGAGTGCTTGAAGTCCAATGTACAGTGTGTATTTTTGATACTACCTCAAACTGTAACTAGACGAAGATTTAAGTGCTGTGAGTCGATAACAAAACAATTTTTTAATTTAGAATTAAAGTACTAGAACGTAATTAATTTTTGAAATATTTTCGAGCAGCAATGTAATGAGTACAATAATTTAATACGAGAGAGAGGCGTTCTGTGACAGCTGTCACAAAAAAACAAAGTAGTATCACGTACTAATTAATTTTATAAGGATAATAAGTCTCAATTTTTACTAAAACATAATAAAATGTGATAATTAGGGCCTTCACTAACTACCCTTAAAGTTTGAGGTAGGTAGTATTAAAAATACACACTACACAGTACTAGCTTTTGCCCGAACGCTTTTCCAAATACGGAACTATTTAGTTATCACACGTGGCCTTGTTACAAATTAAAAAGTTATTTGAACAATACGCGACCTACATCAGCACATGATCGCAATAAATGAATACGAATTGTTTTCGTTATAATAGGAATATGTACAATATTAAAGGAGGGATAAAAGGATTTATTGGATATTTTGCTCTCAACTATGTACGTAATACGTAGTTTAATATGTTCGTGATGAATTTACTTTGAAATTCTGAACATTTTCTTCGGAGAAGAATCTGGAAGGACAGAATAGATACACATTTTAGAAATGATAGGTCATGTTTTGGTTAGGTGATCACATACGACTACATATAGGTACTTTGCAATGTATCAATTCGATGCAGAGAACTTTCACTGAATTGAAGTTGCAAATTATTAGAGCAGGACACTCATATTATATTAACAGTCGAGGTATACGTAACATGTTTCGAGCAAATCCGTGGCTGCTTTTCAAGGTGAGCTCCAACGGAAAACCATCCGTGAACTGCGCTCGTGCAAGAACCTGACCTGACCTTTCTACACGTATCTTAACGTTTGTCAATTATCTTTGTTACTTTGTTAAATAAATTAAATAATTGCTAAATACACTTATACATATAATGATTTTGCAGGTGGAAGGACCTTGTGCAAGGTCCGCCCGGATTGCTACCACCATCTTGCTCGCTAATCCTGCTGTGGAGCTGTTGCAGCTGTTTATGGGCGGTGGTGATCTCTTACCATCAGGAGACACACTAGCTCGTTTGTCATCCAATCAAAAAAAATAAATAAAAAAAATGAAAATAATTTATCGTTTTTTTTGGACAATTATATCATGGATAAATATTGGAGTGAGATCCGGGCGAATCTGAGCAGAGTGGCTAGTTAATAATATTTGATTGTTTCAGAGTTTCAGTTACGTCTTATCGGTTCGGTATTGTTTGGCATAACTTTAAGATAATTAAGACAAGTTTGAAGGAGGTTGTATACATGACATGTATAACTACAAGTACGTCTATGTATAGGGCTATTGAGAGTTGGCTTTATTGTCAATCTCCGAAAGCTTTTGTTCAAGTTGACGGCAGCTTGTCGATAATTAACAATTTACTAAAATAAATGCGAACTTCACAAATGAAATGTGCTAAGTTTCTAATTCGGGGAAATCAAATTTTGATTATTTTGCTTTGAAATAAGGTTGAATTCTCCTGCGGTTAGAGAATCTAACGTAGAACTTTGAAAGACTCAAACCGGAAGCCTCTGGGTGGGCCGATAATAGGCGGTCCGTTTGCTTGTTTGATATTTATTTGAATAAGGTTATTTTAATCGCATTTAAAGAGCTGAAGTATTTATCAAGCTAATTAATAAACACTTGTAGGACATTCGAATCGCTATGCCAAAATCACCACTGATTGGGCTTCATGCGACGAACACCGGAGCAGATGTAGCCGGTGTGGGCCTAAAAGGAGACCGAGGGACGATTTGGAGCAATTCCAGCCGGACTGGCTACATTTAGCCGAAGCCAGGGAAGAGTGGAAGGAGATAGAGGAGGCTTTTGCCCAGCAGTGGGACACCGTCAAGGCTATTAAAAAAAAACAAATCCCTAATTTAACCTCACCTTCTTACTACTAATCTATATGTACTTACATTTATACTGTTCGATGTTATTTTTTCATGCTTTCCATCTAATGTATTGTTATGTGTATCGAATATGTATAAATAAATATCTCTCTCTCTCTTTCTCTCATAATGTATATGTATTTATATGTATTTTTATACAAATTGTATATTTTTTTACTTGTAGTTGTGGGCATTTAAGGAGGCTCAAAGTCTCGCAACAGGCTACGGAGAGACCTATAGGTATATTATGTACACTAGAAATTTCTTTGCACGATGGAATCTAGAATACGGCCACCGAAGAACTAGAGTTACGTGTGTAGAGATAGTGGCCATTTTGTACGAACTTTAAAATCGCAGGTGACAACATACCATGAAGATCAGGGTGAATTGTCTAAAGAACTAACTAATGAGTTGGTTGAACTGCACTGATATGATCACTCATATTTATTCTATGAACAACTTTAAGCAAGCAATATCTGTTCTGAGCAGAATACTCAAGAACACAATATTTAAAAACGAAATAAACCTGAAATACTCACGTCTTAAATCAAGCTTAGCTCGACATGTTTCCAGCTATATTATAATTCGAAACATGTTACCGAATCATGTCGAGCTAAACTCGACTTAAGATGTACGATATACGGGTTTATTGAATTACTCGTAAATATGAGAGTCTCACGAGTTTCATGTCATATTGCTTGTTTCAAGGTGTCGATATTTAGGTTCCCTAGTTCATACTTAAAAACATGTTTAAAATAAATATACCCTTTAACGAAATAAACCTGAAATACTCACGTCTTAAATCAAGCTTAGCTCGACATGTTTCAAGCTATATTATAATTCGAAACATGTTACCGAATCATGTCGAGCTAAACTCGACTTAAGATGTACGATATACGGGTTTATTGAATTACTCGTAAATATGAGAGTCTCACGAGTTTCATGTCATATTGCTTGTTTCAAGGTGTCGATATTTAGGTTCCCTAGTTCATACTTAAAAACATGTTTAAAATAAAGTTAGAAGCATTATTGGAAGTTCATAAAACACGGCAAGCTTCTGCTAGATCATGTTACGTAATTTTCCGTACCTACAACTAATCATAATTTAAATCGCAGCTCATCTCGCGTGGTAAGGCCACAGAATA
This sequence comes from Choristoneura rosaceana, assembly GCA_037349165.1. Taxonomy (NCBI): domain Eukaryota; kingdom Metazoa; phylum Arthropoda; class Insecta; order Lepidoptera; family Tortricidae; genus Choristoneura; species Choristoneura rosaceana. The sequence goes on from JAZBNJ010000019.1 coordinate 13,142,689, forward strand.
CTTTTATTAAGATTGTATTCTCTTGTTCTGGATAACGTGTTAGGAGATTCATGTAAGTCTTAAATGTGAGGCAGTTGACTGATACAACGGCTTATAGAGTCTGGCAAATGAAAGATGAGAATGAGTTTTCTTAAGAACTTTTTACATGGCAACAAAAAAGTCGATTGTCAACCCACGTCAAAGGTCATTTATTCGTCTTGATACTGAAGCTTGCTTGCGGTATTTGCTACGTTTTTAAGTGTTTATCATGAAAAAAAAAGCGTTAACTGCTGTTTACTATGATATGTAAATTAAACAATAAACTGACTTTTATTTTACCATCCCATATTGTATGTATGTATATTGACGCCGGAACGACAAATTGACTACGTGTATTTTGCAATCTTTCCAGCACAGCGATTTAACGTTAACAATTTCAGAAAAAACACATATCTTCTTTCCTATTTGTTATTTTCAAAAGTGAAGTACTACTAAGTAGAATATAATGTAATTAATGTACTTAATTATTCATAAAACAGTGATAGTTATATTTTACGAATATTGTTTGTTCTTTGTTGAAACTTTCCGATATTATTTATTTTATAGTAGATACAGGTAGGGTTTCGTAGTACAATAATTACAGGAGGACCTAATAAAAGCCTTTAGAATATTGTATTACATAATATATCACAAGTATCAAAACTATTTTTAGCACTATACATCAGGGATACCATACATTGATTTTTGAATTTGCCGCCAATTTTTCATTCTCATCTTTCATTTGCCAGACTCTAATTACTTCTTAGATACTAGTAAGTACGTTTTAAATTGAGCTCTATGTAGTGAGGATTTAATAAGAAATTCTTAAAAATGTACAGCCAAGGGCGAAAATATGTATACACTTTAGTACCTTGTCACTTTAACCACTGTGATACATATAATATGGCAGTTCAAATATGACGAAAATAGACAAGGTACTAAAGTGTATACATATTTTTGCCCTTGACTGTACATACAAATTGAAGGTGAATTGTTTGCGTTGCAGCCAATGGAGATGAATATTCGAAATAATATAAAACAACTAGCTGTTACCCGTTAGTTTATAATTATGATAAGAATATAAGACAAGTGGGTCTCCTGGTGGTAAGAGATCACCGCCGCCCATAAAAATCTGCAACACCAGGGGTATTGCAGATGCGTGGCCAACCTAGAGGCCTAAGTTGGAATACCTCAAGTGCAAGTAATTTCACCGGCTGTCTTACTCTCCGCGCCGAAACACAACAGTGCAAGCACTGCTGCTTCACGGCAAGATTAGCGAACAAGATGGTGGTAGCAATCCGGGCGGACCTTACACAAGGTCCTACCACCTGCATTGGATTCACAAATAAGGATTTTTAAATAAAAATTGTCGACATAAACGTAGACTACGTCAATCAAAAATAGTGTAGCTTTCTAATACTTAGTAAAAGATTTTTTAAGTGGTCCTAATGTGGAAGTCAGCTATTTCTATCTCCCGGGAACTTTGCATTTTCCCGAGGAAAAAGGAGGTAGCCAATATCAGTCAAAAACTGTAGCTTTCTATTAGTGGAAGTCTTTTTTTTTCATCGATTTAAACAATAATATCTGTCCCACGGGAACTTTGTGATTTCCCGGGGTAAAATAAGCCTGTTTCAATTCAATCAGGGACAGGGTAGTTCTATTAAATTCACTTATTCTTATCCCGCGGGAATTATCCTATATCGTGAACGAAGTCACGGGCAAAAGAAACACATAAGTGCTTTAACTTTTTCTGGAATTCTACCCCTGAATAAATATATATGTGATACAAGAGTTCAAAGTTTGTATGAATTATGCTTATTATTATGATTATTAAGGTTGGTTTTTGAATTTCAATAATTTGCACCATCGGTCTAAAACAACAACTGTCTGTATCTTCCACGTAATACTCCGAAAAATCAATCAAAACAGGAAAAAAAGAATTGTAGAAAATATACCTATGTTACCCCGAATTTAACGCGAGCGAAGCCGCGGGCAAAAGCTAGTATAAGATAATTATGAAGTTTTACGAGATGCAAAAAAAATATTGCATGATTGGGTAACATACGAGTACATCTTTACAAACTTTCTCATATTATTAACAAATATTTTGCAAAGTCAAACCACTTTAGTATCCAAAGCGTTATTTTATAACATCGATAAATAAGAACGGCGCTGATTGTACTGTCAACTTCACATATCAAAAAGTTAGGCAAATTTTGGCCGTGTTTATTTTGTAGAGAGACCTCGCTGTATCCAGGACGACTGTGGGCACATTGCAGCTTGTGATTAGACGGGAGATGTATTAGCTGTCGCGCTGATGTATTGCGCGTGCGCTGCAGTCGAGAGAGATGAGCAGTCGAAATAATATAAAATAATTACTATGCTTCTGTACTAGAATGAAGCTGGAATGACTGACGTGCAGCGGAAGTTGTAAGAATGGAGAACATTAATGAAGTGAGACTCGTGCGTCGGTGTATGCGTAGGTCTTATCTTATCTTATCTTACCTTGACTTTAGGGGTCCTTGCGGATACACTTCGACCCGTAGGGATCTTTTGTGTAATTATCCATCCATAAATTGGATGATTTGACGTAGCGGTAGTGCCTTAAAGTCTCCTAGCGCGGGGTATCCGACGCCAAAGAGTCTCATTCTTGCGTAGGTTACTTAATCCTAATTTTACAATGCGGAATGCTAATAGAATTTTCTTCTGTCCCCTGTTATTCTGGATAAGTACATAATAGGGTAATATAATTTAGGGGTATTAAAGGCCAAAATGTACAGGCTGTTACTTACCCAGTGAGCTACATCTTCATCTTAGGGCTCATTTGTAATTATAGGTACCATCTTGCAGAATGCCTTAAGCTACACGATGGTACAAATAACCCAAAAGTATTTTTTTAATTACCGCCTATTGCTTTGAGTCTTAAGGGTTATAAAAATAAACCCAGACAATTCCAGGTTCCTAGAGTTAATATACTCGTATTTAAGCAGAATCGACTCGACCCGGTTGACTACTAGCCGTTGATTAACCGGCACAAGGAAACTTGCCCCATTAGCGCTCGCATTAGGATAACGGGGAATTAACTAACTGTGGCTAGAAGTTCACTTTCTTCAGTTCTAGCGGTACGAGTGCCGTACTGTAATCGATTTTTTAACTATGGCCTTACACACTGAAATGTGTCCTGATGTTTATCGACTTGTTTGTTGGTAACTTTTTGCATGAGATTAAAGCCGTGCAATTTAATGTAGGTACTTACTCAAAAAAAAAAAAAACCAATGCGAGTATAAGCTTACAGGCAGAATGTTGTAAACGCAACTGTTTTTATTTTATCATTTACTTCTGTTTTAAATGTATTTATACATAACATTACTTAAGCTGTAAAGTAAAATCGAAACGCATTACTTAGGGCATGACATTATTTCGTAATTTTGACCAATCGCAGCTCTGCATGTACTAGAATATAAAGCTAGGTAACCGTCAAAAGACACATTTTTAGGCACTTTCCTGTGTAAATACACCAGCTACCTCCGAAATTATACTTTCAGTCGAATCTTTGTTGAAGTTTTATTCAAGCATCGCTAGAAAACCCTCTACTTCAGCAGCCAGAAGGGCTACTCCGAAACACAACGTTCGAAGTTCGTGTCGTGCGGTCCCTCTCACACTTATACTATTTATACGAGAGCGAACGGGATCGCACGACACGAACTTCGAACGTTGTGTTTCGGAGTAGCCCTTCAGGGTTTCGGCGGCTACACAGAGCGTATGTGGCGTGGTTATGTTGAAGTGAGATACCAATCTCTATAAAGTCTATATAGTTATCGATGGTGAACTGACATGTGTTTATAATGTATTTTTTCAAAAGGTAATAAATAAATCAAATCTAATCTAATCTGGTCAAATAAATTGCCTTTCAATGTTTATGCCATAATTACTATTTTTTTTATTCGTTATTTATTGGCAGGAATTCATATATCCGACTAAACAAATACATTCCATCGCTGGATACAAGCGTTGCTTCATTATGGGAATGTACGGACAAAAAGAGTGTGAAAAAGATTTTATCCGTTCAGCATGCGATTGTATCTAGGTTCGTTTTCCACAGCATCGGTGTAAATTTAAATTCAACATAATCACAGAACGGATTCCCTTCCAAAAATTGAGAGAATCGATTGATTAATCCGACTCGATTGAATTACATTCGTATCAGGCAAAAGTAATCAGCAGGAGGCATTGAGAGGCTTAAGCGTGAGATAACCCACTTGAGAAAAGGAGGATAATGCGATTACTATCCCGGATTTAGCAATAATGGAGCGGAGTAGCTGTATAAAACGGAATGACCCCGCTATGCACTTCCAAGGTGTTGGTGGACTAAAAGCGGACTGTCGTTAAGAGGATCTATTATTTGATTTATATTGTACTGTATAGGACGGAGCTAGCCAGAAACTAGTTATATAATATGTAGTCATATGAATTAGGTGAATCAGCCAAAATAATTTACCATTTTTGACAAAAAATGGTTGAAATCAGAAAAGGAGCCGACCTATATTAGCTGGTAGTTTAACAAAGAAAAAAACCTTCAAAAAGCAGAGGCCCCAGAATATTATTACGAGTATAGTCTCGGCCAGTCATGTGGTCGAACATCTACTTAACTATGACTTGTTGTCAAATCGTTATTTTATGGTTCAACTCTGCACCAGTATACTCGTAGTAAGCTAAAGAGAAAAGGCTGTCCCCACCCACCCCCATGATGCGAATGAGTCTGTAGTAAGAGAGCCTCTTTTCTGCGCAGTTGAATGAAACTATAAATAAATAGCTGAGGCCGGTGATGTTCATTCATCCAGCGCTGCAGGAGCACTTTATTTTTTACTACTTTCGTAAAACTTTTGAGATTAAACAGAAAACGGCTGCATTAAAAAGTTCTGACACCCAGTACTGTCTAATCTTTAGTTAAATACGGCGAAGTTAAAATATTATGCCGTAAATCCGTTTACGGTGAGAGCTGTCGTAAAAAATAGCTTTTCAGCGCAAAATTAAGTTTGCAGACAATTTAGGAAAATAAATAAGTAGTGGCCTCTTAGTTTTATATACCAGTTAGATTCTTGCTAACGCAACGTCATTTCGAAATCCAGTGCCGAGTACTTACTTTAGAACGTGAGGATATAAGTTTTTAGATAAATTTAGCATAGCATTTGATTTTGAAGGGATAACAATAATAACAGTACGCATAGTAATTTGTTTTTAATTGCATAACTGTAAATAAAAATTAAATAACTTTTAATTAGTCTTTTTTTGAGAATTTGCTTTCTTTCTGCACAATAAATTCTTAAACTTAATAAATATTAATTTTGTAGCATAAAGAACTACCATGATAATAGCCAGAAGGTCTAGATACATTTTCTGGTACCAGGGCATCATAAGCGCAGGAGATCGCAAATGTGGCGCGCCGCCTGTTTTTATCACGTGCTCCACCCAATGTACCAGCTCTTTACCAGGCGGCACCACACGATCGTGGAGGATCTTTGAAAGTTCTTTCACTCTTGCTGTGTATCTAAAACATCAAAATAAATTTAACCATGACATCAGATGCTTTTCTGTCATTTCTGCAGAATGTGTTTCGTAAATAAAAAACAACTTAGCCCCCCTGTTCCGGAAAATGTGCTATTATGATGGCAAAAGATAATGTTATAAAGACTTACTTGGGGTTGTTCAGAACTTCATCGATAGCCTTTTTCAGATCACCCGCCATTTCGTAAGACAGATCAACTTTCAGAGCGTAACCTTTCTCGACAGCTCTTCCTGCGTTCACGAATTGATCACCCGATGTTGGTATAACGACGGTTGGGACTCCAAAATAAACGGTTTCAGTGGTGGATAAGAGGCCACCGTGAGTGATAAATAAGCGGCAGTTGGGGTGGGCTAAAATATAACAAAAATATCTAAATAGTTGGTTCACCCTCACTAGACCGAATTTCATAAAAGCTAATTTCACAAGACATATCAACGTTAGATATAATTTTCATTAGCCCTAATATCATGACAGCTAAACTTGTATGTCCGAATTGCTTACTAGACCTAAAATTTTACATCCTAAAGTTTATTAGTACTAAACATTAAATGCTCTAATATTACTAAAACTAATAAGATTATTCCTAATGATTAATACACCTAAAGTTGTGAACCCTAATCTTTACTTGTACTAAATATTAAATGCTCTAATAATACTAAAACTAATAATGATTACTCCTAATGATTGTACATCTAAACTTCTGAACCCTAACGTTTACTTGAACTAAATATAAAATGAAATTTGTGCGAGCGAGCGAAGCGAGCGAGCAAGACGGTTCGGAGCAGAAGCGACTCGGATAGGTTAGGTTTAGAAGGCTAAGGCGGGAGCGAAGCGGAGCGTAGCTCCCGCCTTAGCCTTCGATGTTAGGTTTTTTTTTATAGCAGCCCAGATAACTCCCACTCGGAAAGTAGGTTGAATGCTATTCAATATGTTGCTAAATTAAGGTAAGTATTCCAATCAATACATTTGCTGAAATATTGTTTCAGGTTTTTGATGTTAGGGCTAATGAAATTAGGTACAACATAAATTCGGAATGCTAAAATTAGGGCTAAAGAATAGTTAGGAAAATTAAAAATTCGGCTTTTTAATTTTAGGGCTAGTGAAATTAGGTACAAAGTAAATTCGGAATGCTAAAATTAGGGCTAATGAATATAAGGGAAAATAAAATTTTGGCTTTTTGATTTTAGGGTTAGTGAAATTAGGTACAACGTAAATTCGGAATACCAAAATTAGGGCTAATGCATAGTTAGGTAAATTAAAAATTCGGCTTTTTGATTTTAGGGCTATTGAAATTAGTGGCAGTGAAAATAGGATTAAAATTTTTCGGGCTTCCATAGGAGAACCTAAATAGTTAATTTTTAAAAAGCCTGAGTAGGAAAAATCATAATAATAATAATACATCATGAGACACTTCTCACCAGTTGAGCACCATAATAAGTAAATAGAAATGGTTACTCTATTCCGCGAATATACACAGATTTTTCCAAGTTAGCCTTAGTTATAAGAACCACATCAATACATCATCCGGCATCAGCAGAGTCACCTTGAATGACTTTATGATGTCTAATTTCAAATTTGATTCCTTTTCGTCAATAGTGGTTATAATACTTATGTAAAAAATATAAAAAAAAAATCATATCTTTTTCAAATTTAACCTTTACTTTGTCAATGAAAAAAAAATTGACTTTGTTACCAACCTAGAATACTGGGTTGCGGTGCCCATTGCACAATATGAACGTTCTTAGGCGTATTAGGCAAGTCTTCTTCAAATTTCCATATAACTGTTTGCTTAAGGTCCGCAAACAATTTGAGAAAATCTCTTTTCAGTTCGTCTGGGAAATCTTTACTTTTGGTGTTGCTTCCCATGCTGAAGTAAATAACACCATCTTTTGATCCATCCATAAGTTTTTGTAGATCCTAAAAGAGTATTGTTTTTACAAATAAATAACTTAGTACAGTCAAATTGAACATAAGTACACATTTGTATTTTAAATGGTGAAAATTCACAAGTTATTAAAAATATAATTATTAAAAGGAGGGAAGGCTACATTTCAATTTGAATTATTATTATTCTAATGAGATAAAAAGCTAAGAGTGTGTTAATTGATTGATTAAAATCATTAGTTTGCATAGGTATGTCCATATTAATGAATTATAAACTTTAAATACTTTACAATCCGATACCAAAGCTTTTAGCTATACATATACTAGTTAGCAAGTGCGGGTGGTAGACGCAGTACAATAATAGGGAGATCTCTCTCCAGGCAGATGTTTTGCCTGGGGACCGAAGTCCGATCCGAAGAAAGACCGTTGGAAGTCGCATTTATGCGTCCGAGTTAAGAAACTTCGATGTCACTAACTGGTTTCGGTAACCAGACATAACATCTCCCTGAAGAGATTTCTCTCTATTGTAGACTCTTCCCGCACTAGGTCAAGGGAAGAGGTTGTAGTTCCATGTAGTACTGACAATAAACTAAATATATTATACCTGTGCCCTGTGTACCTGTGGCTTGTGGCCTATAATACGAGCAAATAATTAAAACGTAGATCATACTCCTCAAACTGAACAACATTCGTTCAGCGACTTTTAAATTCAAACACTCCATTATTTTTAAAAGTCGCTGAACTAATGTTGTTCAGTTTGACGAGGACGGTCTATGTTTTAATTTTTTGCTCGTATTACAGGCCACTCCCGGTATTTACCTGTGGTAAAGGCTTGACATTAGGGTCGATGTGATATCCTCCAATTGGTTTGCTGTTCGGTGGAACACTGATCGGCTGGCCTAAAGACACGTCAGAGTTAGTGAGTAGCATTGATGCATTGTAAACTACTTCTTCGTACGGTGGAAGCTCTCTGCCTTTTTTCGCAACGAGAGGTCCAAAGAATTCCTCGTAAAGCTCTTTTTCTCTTGGCGTAATATAACTGTAAGGTATAGGAACATACAATAAATTATGAAGAACTGATGACTTGACAAGTTTGAATAGTTGATTAATTCTAGGCGTTACTTTACGGAACTATATTTAATGAACTACAACTACTTTGTTGTTTACTTTATACACTAATTGAACTTTATTTTCCCTATCCTTGTCATAATTTATAGTTTCTATTTGGAGAAAAATTTGCGAAAATATACAAATTACCTAAGACTACCTAAACTTACTAAATTAACTACCACTTAGTTTATGAATGTACCTAATCTTTTTAATTATTCTTTCCTTCTAAAGTATTTTTCTGTGTATCGAACACGTGTAAATAAATGTTTTTCTTTTTCTTTCTCACTCTTATTTTAGAAATAGCAAATAAGCTTACAAATATTTCAATCCTGTGACCACCATTTGAAGCAGCAGTCCTTGAGCCCGTTCCAGGAACGTGAACGGCGGGACCGCGGGAGAGAAGATGTCAGGGTTAAACGCTGGGTTGGAGGACTCGTGGATCAACCTGAGAACCATCCAGTGAGGCTCCACGCAAGACGACCAGATAAATGGGCAGTCGTACACCACGGAAAAACTATAAACAGAAAAATATTTTACTAAAAGAGGAGTTAGTAGGACTTGCAAGTACGTTATACCAGACAAAGGATAATAAGGGCCACTTGAGTTTCATCGGTTAAATGAAATCAAATATACTTGTGTTTTTATCTGTATACGTTTAATTGAACAATAAGTATTTGTGATCGCGGACGGACGGACAGACATTGTCAGACAGACATGCCGAAACTATAAGGGTTCTTTTCTGGCCATTTTGGTTACGGAAACTCAAAAAAATTGGTTGTATTCATACATTTACTCATACATTTACTCATATATACCCTAACTTATATAACCTACCTTCTTACTTATTTTGCTGTGTTTAGCAGGTGATTAAGTCATAATAATTTTGAAACGTCTTACCCAGAGTTCAGTTCGGTCAACACCCATTGTGCAATAACGACGTCAAAGGACTGCGTTGAATCATTGAGAAGTCTCTGTACATTTTCATTCTCGAGCATTAGTCGTGACAGTAAAGTTAACTTAGGTAATACGTTTTTGAGATCTAAAGTATTTTCATTGTTCATTATACTTTTTATTGTAAATTCCTCGACTGAAAATAAAAGAGTACATTAATTGGTCTATTGAAAACAATTGGATTCTTTGTCATTATCAATAACTCTAGTTACTTAAATTAGAAGTGATGAAAGGAGGGGGGGGGGGGGTTATTGGCCTAATAACCAATAAGGACAAGCGATATGTCACTGGATAGCTTATTCTAAGTTCTAAAACTTTTACTATGGCAGGTAGTCCCAAATCTTTGTGTGAACAAAGTTATCACTGCATAAAAGTAGGTTTTTTCGATACTAAGTAAGTTCCTGTATGGTGATGATTTTGTTTTATATGCGTTTTCATATTTTTTTTACACAGCGATTCTAGATTGCCCGCCGCACTAAAAGTTGTAGAATATAAAAAAACCGGCCAAGAGCGTGTCGGACACGCCCAAAATAGGGTTCCGGAGCCATTAAGAAAAAATTAAGTAATATTTTTCTAAGGATTTCGTATTTTATACGGAATCTTCGAAGTATAGGTATATTTTATACCTTACGCTGCTATTTACTCATAAACTACTAATAATTCTCAAGCAAACTTAGCCGCTATAGTTTTCCTTGGAAGTTTAATATACTGACTACCATCCTGAATTTTTTCAAATTTTTCCACCCACTGGTTTAGATTTTAGAGGGGGGGGGGGACGCCCGATTTTAATGAAAATTTGCACTTTAAACTTGAATATTTCGCAAACAAATTACTGAATCCAAAAATCGTTTTAGCAAACCCCTAATGATTTTAAAATACCTATCCAACGATACCCCACACTATAGGATGAGAAAAAAAAAATCACCCCCACTTTATGTCTATGGGAGGTACCCTAAAAAAATGGTTTTTGAATTTTTAATTGTACTGTTTTGTCGGCATAGTTTACCTATATATCCGTGCAAAATTACAGCTTTCTAGCACTGATAGTCTCTGAGCAAAGCCGCGGACGGACAGACAGACAGACAGACAGACAGACAGACAGACAGACATGGCGAAACTATAAGGGTTCCGTTTTTGCTATTTTGGCTCCGGAACCCTAAAAACCTTTCAAATGTGATAATGCTTGTCGTTATGGTTCCTAGGCCAGAGTCCATACAAATCTGTTCATCCTCCTTTAACGATCTCATTTATGAAAAAGCACTCGTATATTGTTCTATGTATAAATGTATCTATATGAAGATGAATTCTGTTTCTCTTGGCCACTCCAGAAGACATTCATTTTACCGATTTCATCCATAGGTACATATCTTTTCAAGTTTTCTTATACTTTGTAAGCTGCTTACGGAAAAAAATAAAGAAACTGCGAAGAAAATTTAAAAATATGCTAATTTAAAGACTACTCGTAGACCCTATGTAATTTTTTCTATGAATTAGAACTTTTACATTGTATTATTTAGCATAATTAATTATTTTAATTCTTAATTATCTTTATTAGTTAGGCCACTAGTATTTTGGAGAACTTAACTTCATCTGACCTGTTGAATGTTCGCTTATAGTCAAAAGAAATAAAAAAGAATACATATTAACTATATATAACACAACCTATCGTCACTACTTAAAAAAAACTCGTAGCTCAAAATAGATAATTTTTCTAAGTGAACTTTATAGACATTACATCAAGGTTAAATTTTGTTGACATATTGAATTTAGATAAGAGATTTTTTCAAAGTAGTGACGATATAATATATAATGTAAAACTCACTCGGGAACAAATTCATGACATTGCTTATGTCTATCTGCTGCAGCTTCGGATGTGTATTTTTTAAGGGGAACAGCGTAATGTACGTCACCTGGAAAATTAAAACGCAGCTTGCGTTCAGAAATCTCTATTTTCTTATGATTCATCAAAAAATATGATAATGACTCGTTTATTTTATTTGAACATTCTATATTTAGGATGTGTTAGTTTGCAACTTGCAAAAAGTACAGGTAGGTAGGATGAATAAAATGTTGTCTAAGTAAATAATATTTTGAAAGACTGTTATTTAGTTCTCAACCGCTGTCAGTCCCTTGCCTGAGATTTTAAGAATTGGAAGGCAGATTGTTTTTTAATTATGACGTAAATAGCTTCTGTACTCAGCCCAGGATCTATTTCAATGCAAAAATCAATGCATATGAATTATTTACTTCTTAATATAAACAGCTAGGGACTGACAGCGGTTGAGATGCTCGTGGATTTACCCTTAGCTCAGTTTTATTTACCATGCTTACTAATATCGCCTGTGTTAAATGAAATGCCAAACTGTTTTATTTTTTGACCTCCGAGCGCCAATGAAAAAAGAGGGGCGTTAAAGTTTGACCCCTATGTGTGTCTGTCTGTCTGTGGTATCATAGCTCTTAAATGGATAGACTAACTAACTATAGTTTAATTTAGCTAAATTTTATTAAATTCAGATTGGCCGTTTTTGAGGTATTGATATGACTTTTATAATCTGCTTATAAACTGTTTGCTACTCGTAATACCTACTCGTATATCTATGAGTGGTCAAGAAGATTTATACTCTTTGTACCTACTTAGCAGTCCAATGCTCGTCCCATTAAATTTCGCTTTTTTGTTGTGATACTATTATTTTTTCCGGTCAATTAGGTATTTTAAAGTTTTTCAAGTAAGCATTATTATGTAACCCGTGTATTAAAAGTTTATTTTCACCTCACTAGCTCGAAAATGCTTTCTTTATCCTTCGAAATCTGCGTGGAAAGTAGCTTTTTATCCTCTAGGCTGGAAAGAGTTTTTGAATTTCGAACGTTATCGTGAACGGCTGCCCCCTTGAAAATATATCGACCGCTTACTTTCACAACCTCGTATCTGGCCACAAAATTGTTATAGAATCATCTTTATGTTAAGTATGATAGAGTGTTTATTTGTTGTATACGATTCGCGTAGATACGAGGTTGAGGAAGAAAGCGTTGAATATTGACGTGTTCACAAAGAAAGTTCGTCATACATTTGTTGAAGTACCTAATATTTAAATCTGTTAATTAATCTGTTATTTTATTCTTACTACTAAACATTTCTTTTGTAATTTTACTTTTAATTATTAGTACACCTCGATACTTATGCCATGCATTCCTTTTCAAAATAGTAACTGTATGTACGTACCCACTGTAATATCGATTTGGATATTTTACCTTTATAATACTAAAAATGTTTGATAAGCGGATAATAAAACCGACTTATTAAAAACTACTTTTTTTTTATTCGACTGGAAGGCAAACGAGCAAGTGGGTTTCCTGGTGGTAAGAGATCACCACCGCCCATAGACATCTGCAATACCCCTGGTGTTGCAGATATTTATGGGCGGTGGTGATCTCTCACCACCAGAAGACCCACTTGCTCGTTTGCCTTCCAGTGGAATAAAAAAAAAAAAAAGCAATCTGGACGGACCTTGCACAAGGTCCTACCACCAGGATGATGCTTGATTATACTTGTACAGTTTTTCTTTCATTTTCTTGCTGTAGTGAGGTGAAAAATTGTGTGTTTCGCTCGGCTGTAAAGTTGTTTAGCGTCTCGTGCCTTTGAAACCCTCGACTGCGCTCAGGATTCTTCATTTGAACCACTCGCTTCGCTCGTGGCTCAATCCTAGAATCCTTCGCTTGCTCGGGTTTCAATATATGCACTCGCGCCAAACAGTCTCTTTCCAGCCTTGCATAACAAATAACTATTATACGTTTCTGTTGACCTATATCTAAATGAACCCCGTTATCTAATGCTCCGTTTGGGGGCAATAGTGATGATACTTTATATAATTAGTTAATTCATTATTTACTTGAAGCGGTAACGTTTCGTGTGCTCTGCCTACCCCATTATGGGAATACAGGCGTGATGTTTGTATGTATGTTTGTATGTAGGTACTTATAAAATGTTATTTGTCAAAAATAAAATTCTTCTTTTGAGTACAAATAAGTAGTATTTTCTCTTTAGAATCATAAAACATTTTTAATGTCCCTAATTTTTTTTTTGTACAGGTTTCTTTGACAATTTTTTTTTTTTCTCAATTATTCGTAGTACCAGATCCGTAGTAGTAGTGTCAGAGGGACCACACGACACGAACTTCGAGTTTCGTGTTTCAGAGTAGCCTTGATGAGCGTTAGATAACGGGGTTTACTTAAAAATTTATCAAAATGGATGATTAATCGAGCGGACAAACTGATATGATAGTATTTATCTTGTGTTTGTTTATGAAATGATTGTCCATTAGGCATTAACCTTATAGTTGTAGTTATGGGTGATTCCAAGGGCGTTTCAACTGCTGTCAGTCCCTAGATTAAGATTTTCAGAATTGGAAGGCAGATTGTTTGATTTTAATTATGACGTTAGCTTGTGTAGTTAGGCCGTGATCTATTTTATACAAAAACCATTGCATATAAACTATGTTGTTCTTAATATAAACAGCTGGGGATTGACAGCGGTTGAGTTGCTCGTAGATTCACCCTTATCTTCTAGCAGGCTATAATTATCAAGTTTCTGTTTTCTTTATTTTTTTTTGACGTACATGCTTTTTCCTTTTTTAATTTAATTTAATTTTGATCAAATTTATTTATTTTATATTTTTACTGATTGATTTTTACAGATTTTTTATTTTTACTGATTTATATAATTAAATGATGATGAATTAAGAATTATTCGGTTTAAATCTAGGTTTTGGTAAATTAGTATTATTACCTATGAATTATTAGATTGTTATAATAATAATAATAATAATAATAATAATAATAAATTTATTTATTTCGGGCAACTTAGGCCCATACAATAAATACCTTACAGACTAACATACATATTTATAATCAATACTATTTAAATCTAATTTGGTGACAAAACGGCGTGACCCCGTTGAGTCACCGTCCCCGACGTCGCATTCATCTGCGGCATGGTGCCCCGGAACCGCCGGAACACGACGTCTTTCGGCCAGAAGGCAGCACTCGCGATGGTCCCCATCAGCAGCCGCGGCACGCGCACCACAAACGAGCTGAAGTGCACGTAGTGGCGTGACTGCAGCTGGAACACCCTCAGCGTGTATCCGCTCTTCCGGCGGACGTATTCCATCACATTTGATGATTGTCCGTATTATTATTTTTTACATTTTTTTATTCTGTGTTCTACATTTAGTTAACATTAAACTCGATAGTGTTAAGTCTTAAACCTATTCTAGTAATTAATTAATTGTAGTTTATAGTACATATTTATAAGATTGCTGTGCCCTAGCAGGGTTCATGTTCTTGGAATTGTTAATTAATGTAAGACCTTAACATATATGTAACATGAAATGCAATAAATTAATTATGAATAAATTATTATAAACTTTAAAAAATATTAATTATTGTGCAAGTTAAAGCCTTGATGAGTTCTCAATCTGTTAATGAAACGTGTATACTCGTACACATGTGAAGTGGTTCTATGGTGTGTGTAAGAGAAGTTCCCAATCGACTGCCCGCCCGCGTGGGAACTATATAGCCCCAGCTCTCTACTTTTAAGAGGCTTATCACCAAAGCAAAGATATATATTAAACCGCTAGATAAAAATAATCAATGAGTGTTTTCACAGAGGCGAAATATCGCTAGATGGCGTTAGTATCGTGAGGTCCGTTTGACGTTTGCTCGTGATTGGTTAAATAACTAAATGAGCCAATCGCAAGCACGACTGAAGCGCCAAACGGACCACACGATACTAACGCCATTTAGCGATACTTCGCCTCTGTGAAAACCCTCATTATGTAGTGGTACGGCAGTCTTTGTCAAATCCAACTCACGCTTGGGATATTTTGTAGTCACTTTCTTACCTCGTGACCTGCATCCAGCAAGTGCCTCACGTATCCTTCTCCCAGAATACCATGACTCACGCTAGGAAGCGGGAACACCATCAGAATTCTATAACCTTCACATTGTGTTAATATTGCTAACAGGATTACGTATACGATTTTAGTCATAGTCTGAAGTTAAAAGTTAAGGAACCAGCGAGGATTAGTATTTTTTTATAGCAGCGTCTGTTAGCGTTGAATTTACGGATACAATGAGATATTTTATTATAATAATTCGCTTTATAAACAAAACATTTATCTTATCGGGGTTTGTCTAGTAGTTTGTTTGTTTCTTTTTGTCGGTACCTAACCTTATAGACGAAAAATGTTTTTAATTAAAATTTTATCTGATTTGATTAGGTACCGTAGATCTTATTAATTAACATTAGAATTGGTTATGAGAGTAACTAAATACGAGTATAACCCAACCGATTAATGAGATGGACGGATTACCGGGTTCTAGCTGCAGGTTCACGGTGGATGCAAGCCGCTGCCAACCAAAGAAACTGTAGGTCTATGGGGGAGGCCTATGTCCAACAGTGAGTGATGATGTTGAGATGATGATGATGAACCTAACCAATTTAGAGAAGTTGGAGAACCCTTGACAGTTGGACTGATTTCAATGAATGGTAAGAACTATATCGATTTAACTAGGTTTCGCCTAAAAAACCGCATCAAAATCGGTGTGAAAAATGGGATATTTTTTTTGATCAAAGCATAATCTTGGTAGCAAAAACTGGAGAAAATCGGAAACTACAAAACAATGAAAGAACAATCTTAAAGTAGACGGGTGTTAGTAAGATTACCTAGTAAATAATTAGCATGGCTTCAGATTATATTTATTGTGAGAATAAATATCATATTACATCAGCCGATTGCAGATAAAGTATCATTAAAACCGGCCAAGAGCGTGTCGGACACGCCCAAAATAGGGTTCCGTAGCCATTACGAAAAAATTAAGTAATATTTTTCTAAGGATTTCGTATTTTATACGGAATCTTCCAAGTTTAGGTATATTTTACACCTTACGCTGCTATTTACTCATAAACTACTATAGTTCTCATGCAAACTTAGCCGTTATAGTTTTCCTTGGAAGTTTGATATAATGACTACCATCCTGAATTTTTTCAAATTTTTCCACCCACCGGGTTAGATTTTAGAGGGGGGGGGGGGGACGCTCGATTTTAATGAAAATTTGCACTTTAAAGTTGAATATTTCGCAAACAGATGACTGAATCGAAAAATTGTTTTAGCAAACCCCTAATGGTTTTAAAATACCTATCCAACGATACCCCACACTATAGGGTTGGATGAGAAAAAAAAAATCACCCCCACTTTACGTCTATGGGAGGTACTCTAAAAAAAATTGTTTTTGAATTTTTAATTGTACTGTTTTGTCGGCATAGTTTACTTATACATCCGTGCAAAATTACAGCTTTCTAGAATTGATAGTCTCTGAGCAAAGCCGCGGACGGACAGACAGACAGACAGACAGACGGACAGACAGACAGACATGGCGAAACTATAAGGGTTCCGTTTTTGCCATTTTGGCTCCGGAACCCTAAAAACTACGCGATGCGATGTGATGGATCGTTCAGGGAGGGTTTGAAGAGGATGTGGCTCACATCTTCTCCGTAAATGTTAAAGACTATTATTATTGTTATTATTTTTGCTCATTGTATTGGTACATATTTTTCATAGTTTGTTTGCATATGCATATATTTGTATGTAGTAGTGTATTTTTATGTTAGGATTATTTGTAGATTTGTGTATTTTATTATTTAAAGCAATGTATTGTAGCTTCCACTATGTAACTATGTTAATTATATACTAAATTTTTGTCTGTCCCTGACTGAATGCTCCTCTCGTCCACTCAAAGGTTGACTGGAAGAGATCCCTTTAAGGGATAAGTTCGCCTTTGTACATATTTGTTTTTTTGTCAACTGTATTTTACCTATTTTGTACAATAAAGAGTTTACATACATACATACATACATACTTGCTGCCGAAGCCAGGCTATACTTAGTGAGCGGAGACCTTAATATAGTTTTTATTTTTTAAAAATGTTTTTTTTTTTTTTATTTATTTATTTATACAAGAAATAAAATAAAAGTTCACAATAAGTAGCTTAGGAAGCGAACTTAAACCGAACACGGTTTATCTGTCGCTGCATCGCTTAAAACTAGACTGCAATTAAATAGATCCTTTACCTTTTAGTAATTTTGTGCCATAAGAAAAGCCAAAAATACACTACACTATTATTTTTCCTGCTGGTAGAAATAATGTTTTTAGAATTTTTTTACAACTGTGGGTGTATTCACAGATGTTGTAATATAAATTTTCAGGTAACTCATTCAGGAATTTTGGCAGTAAATATTCCCAGGTTCTTTTACCGTACACGTTGACAACAGAGGGTAGCGTATGTCTTGCTACGTACGATAGATTACGTAGATGTGCAGGTCGTGACCTTTTTTTAAGTAAATCTATATTGTGAATTTCGTCACAGATTAATGCCATTTTAAACTTATTATAAACATTGATAACATTGCAATACTTAAAAAGTGCCTCATCGTCATCTTTACATTTTTATCGTGCTGCCGCAGGTACTATGGTTTTTAGTAGGTAAGCTACGTTGTAGTTTATAAATTTTGTTTATGTAAGACGGATACGTTCTTCCGTAGCTGCTCAGACTGTAACTGATTATGGAATCTGCCAATGACATATACAGCATACGCAGTATACTGAAAGGTAGTGTGTACTTTAATATTGACAATCTGGCAAGTATCGTCCTTAATTTATTACTAATGTAGTTTACATGAGGTCCCCAGTTCAGATTCATATCTATTACAAGACCTAGGTAGGTATGCTGCGTAACTACTTCCAGCGGTTCGCAATGACAGTTCTTAATGTTTAGATGGAGACATTGGTGACTATGAGATACAATTCTAGGTGAAACAGTTGACTTTTTTTGAGTAGAATGAATATGCATGACCTTGGTTTTTTGATAGTTTATAACTAAACGCAGATAATGAGCCCATTTACAGAGTAGATTAAAATTATCCTGCATTTGTTTCTCTGCCTCGTATGTGTCTTTATGCGCTGTAAGTAGGCAGGTAGGTATCGTCCGCGAACTGGTACACAGAACAATTCTGAAATATGTTACACATCTCATTAACATAAATTAAATATTCTATTGGTCCGAAAATCGACCCTTGAGCTGTTCCTTTTTCTGTCAAAATCATATCAATGTGCTCTTCAGAAATTTTAACAGATGTATATCGATTTTTGTGATAATCTTTGACAAAATTTAGGCACGGGCCCTGTATACCACTCCGCAGAAGCCTAGTATATAAAGTATCATGATGTAGTGTATCATGATGTGGTTTTGGGTACTGGCCACTAAGAATGGACTCGTTTAAAAAATAATGATGTAACAATAGAAAAATAAAAATCTTCAGGAGCCAAGCGGGAGCAACGCAGTCTTTGTGTTGTTATTGTTTGTTTTCCACGTGGTTTTCCACCCTACTTTTCAGTCAAATTCATTATAGTCAAATACAAACAACTGGTTATATTGTATTGTAATTCAATAATTTTATAACCTGGTTTTGTGATTTTTTTACTTGATGTGACACACTGTACTAGTGACATTAAGCGCTTAATTGTGTCTGACGCTAGCCCGAGCTGGCAACTTTATTAAAGACTTAGAGTATCTCATTACGTGGACGAGATTCGGATCTTTCTTCTATAGTTAGTGTTGCCAGGTTCTCGAGTACTGGTTTGAACCGGTTGCCATACAAAACTTAAACATGTCTACCGAAAGAACATGATAACGTGAACATGATGTAGATCTTACTATACTTAGGTTTTTCTTTGGGAGAAAACAAACTATACGGTTAAATTTAATTACATAATACAATAAATCTTACAGGTAGACAAAAATGCGAGCATCAGAAGTACAGTTAAGAACAATTGCGCGACCGTAGTTTCATTGCTAACCTGCTGACGTCACTACACTACGCACAGTTGCCAGGTGAAGGCTCAGAAAACCCTTCACTTCATTTGGCCCAATGTTTGTATGGCGCTCTGCCGTCCCTAAAAAGATTACCTTTGCCGTGGAAATTTCGTTATTTAATCAAAATATTCGCCGAAGTTAGTTAATTAGCTGCTCGCTATTGGCTCTTAGTGGAATTGCGCTCGGCGGGGCGTGATGTATGGGCGTAGTATATACTTAATTAACAATCGCGTTACCTTACGTATTTTAATTTCAAACTACACGGTCATTACTTTTGGTCGTGCTCCCGGGGTGATCTTTTTTTGTTTTAGTTCAGCAAATATGTATCTAAATAACCCATTGACGTGCCAATGATTTAGTACTAAGGTATTCCTAAGCATTTAAATATTTTAAATACAGAGGTTAAAAGGTCTGATCAAATCCAGAATGCCATATGGCATCTAAAGCCCGAATTGCTCATGTCAGAAAAGCGATCAGACCCAAAGAAACCTCAGAAGACTCAGAGAAATGAGCCTAGGCCGGGCATGTTTGCTGGATGCACCTACAAAGATGAGCGAAGGTACTCAGCCATATAGTCGGTTCTTCGACGGTTACCAGACCGAGATGGAGATGGCGAGATTACTTGGATGCGGAACTGAGCGAGTATATAGCTCTGGATAGAGAATTGTGGAGGTCAAGAGAAGAGAACTTTACCTAGCATTGATGAAAAGCTTTCACCAAATGTAGGGTGTAGGGATGCGTACCTACTGCGTCAAATATCAGATCTAGTTAAGAAAGCCTTGATAAAAATCATATTTTTGTTTCGGGTACTTTTGCCTTCTCTAAATAAATACATTTAATAATGTATACAGGTATTTAGTTTATTCGACAAAGGCAAACATTGGAGATACTTATTGTAAATTGAGCTGACAAGTCAATTTCTATATTAGTTTAACGTCAAACGGACAACTTTTGCGCAAGTTCCCGAAGTGCATACTTGGAGCCTCGTGCTATTTGTTTTAACATCTACTTAAGACTGTTTTAAACTTTCAGTTTGTTTTAAAATTATCGTTTGAATTGTGACAGCATTGGAAATTAAACAGCAAGTTCTTGCGCGTAATAAGAGCCTTTTGCAAAGTAAGGGGCGTCAGTATTGTAAGAGTTTAAAATTGACCCGAAAGATTTTTCTCTCCGATCAGACCTCAACCCGACTGAGTTTCTTGTCGTTTCTTCTCAGTCGGGACTAACGTAGTCCTTCCGAAATGACGTAGCATTAAAAATCCGATTGTTTGCATATTATTCTCCCTTAGCGTGCTCGGCTCAATAGGAGCACCCTTTGGCACGCTAAGTTAAATAAACCCACTTGCTGAGCAGCCCATCTGGCAGCTCGCCCTCTCTCCAGTAAGCTGTAAAGGCCAACAGCAACAGTCCGTCCGAAAAAAAAGGAAACTGCATGGTTTGTCACGAGGGACCCAAAATCAAAAGATTGAAATAAATGTCTGTCTCATGGTTGATGTCTACACGTACCTACGTTTAAAAAGCAAATAAGTATACGAAAGATTTGAATTTGTCATGTAATTATTGCCGCAGTAGCAAATAATAGCTAAGTTGTCTATAATTTGTGGAAAGACTTCGTACAGTTCGTCATCATAAATATCAGATCTGTCTAAGCGCTTATAAATATCTTAACATGCATGAGTGTGTTGCCAACAGCTTAAGTGCGTGTTCTGATATTTTTGACCACTTTGAGAGCTCCGATGTTTATTATGGCGATACTGTACCCAGGTGTAAACCTCGTTTAACAAAAGGCGTTTTACAGTTTGGCTAAAATCATAAGCCTCTTACGGATTGCATTGCAATCCGGTCCTAACGAAATGTTCCAAAGAAAGTTGGTCCTCGTGTGTTCAGGTCACAATATTTTTGCAGGTGGTAGGACCTTGTGCAAGGTCCGCCCGGATTGCTACCACCATCTTGCTCGCTAATCCTGCCGTGAAGCAGCAGTGCTTGCACTGTTGTGTTTCGGCGCGGAGAGTAAGACAGCCGGTGAAATTACTGGCACTTGAGGTATTCCAACTTAGGCCTCTAGGTTGGCAACGCATCTGCAATACCCCTGGTGTTGCAGATGTTTATGGGCGGTGGTGATCTCTTACCATCAGGAGACCCACGTGCTCGTTTGCCTTCCAGTCGAATAAAAAAAAAAAAAAAAAAAAAAATATGTTTTCAAGGAAGTTTAAATAACCCCCGAACGAAGATAAATCAGCCACATTTTTCCCGCGAATTCCGATAAAACCTTGTCTTGAGCCGTGGGAAGGAATCCGGTAGATTAGCTGGATTCCTCAATCTGGAATGCCGATACGCGCGTAATTAAAACTGTCGACTATACCTGCCGGAGAGTCGCGCCTGGAATCGGAACTTTGCAAATACCTAATGTTCTTAAAGTTTTAAGCACTCATGGTTGAACCTGAATGGAAAGATTACAGCAAAAATTAGTCTGTATGGTCTTTCTATTTTTTTATTTCATTTTATCAACCCATAGTAAATTAAACGGGGGTTAGCTAATATTTCAAAGATCAAGTTATTGACTCTACATTTTAATTCCGTGTATTTGAAAAAAAATCTATGGCTATATGTTGATGTTTTAAGTAGAGTACAGTGAGTTATTTAATTGATTGATTGACCAATTCAATTAAAATATAACAGGTAATTGCTCTAACTCTAGCTTAGTTCTATCTAGGTATGGGAAAACTCGTGTTTTTGAATTATTATGGTATTTTTTGTGACAATTTCATGCGCAACACCAGCGGTAATTTCAATAGCTCTGTCATCCATCAGCGTGGTGATTCAGCCGCATAGTTGTGGACTTTTAAAACGGAGGTCTAGAGTTCAAATCTACTTTAGTTAACTTTTACTTTAATAACACGATAACAAAAAAAAAACTCCAAGCAAAGCTCAGCCTACCAGCTAATAGGTATAAAATATTATACTGAAAATTGGCGTCGTTCAAGTGAACGGGAACCTTAATTTTAATCCGCACTAAGTTGGCGAAAACTATTCTCAGCATTCCTATTGGATCGCAGAAGCGCGCGACTAAAGATTGAACTCGAGATTTCACAAATTCAGCATGTAGGTACTTAACTTAAGCTTTTGTTTAGCAAAACTATTTAAAAAGTTGGATTAAGGAATTTTCGCATAAGATTTACTTTGAGACCAACCATGAATTGGGTTAATTCTACCATCCTCCCCTAATAATGCCTCTACCCAGCTCTACCCAGGAAACGTACCTACCTACTGCTAAGCGATTAAGTACAGGTGGAACGAGCCCATTAAATACATAGTAAAAGAAAAACTTTTTTCAGCTAGTTATATATGCAATAAAAGAGTTTCAGAGTCGATAATATCGTATATAAACCAGCAACCTCACTTTCTCTCGCCGAACCTCATTCGCTCCGAGTTAGGTACTTTCCCGCTCGTACTATAAACA
The DNA here is from genome assembly GCA_037349165.1 of Choristoneura rosaceana. Classification (NCBI taxonomy): domain Eukaryota; kingdom Metazoa; phylum Arthropoda; class Insecta; order Lepidoptera; family Tortricidae; genus Choristoneura; species Choristoneura rosaceana. Next base: position 13,165,605 of record JAZBNJ010000019.1, read on the forward strand.
AGCATACGTTTTCAAGATGGCGATAACCTTCATTCAAAGCATTTTATGGTTACTGAAAGAAAGAGACCGGGAGCTGGAAAAGGAAATTTATTGATAGGTAGTTTGTAATTTGTTTCATTTCTGATGTCATAAAATAACATGATATATAAGAACTCAAGAAAGCTGGCAGAAGAAAGGGATAAGTGGCAATTATGTAACCGATTAGAACACAACCCTTACATTACCATGATAAAAATAACATATACTGTAAAAAAAAATATTTGCTACTATTGAATTAATAATTTTGTTTGTTTGGGTTTTAATTCTTTAATTTTTATGAAAATATTACATTAATCAAAAGAATGCGTTGTAAGCATTTATTTGAAACTAATTACCTACAAAAGCTTCATATTGGTGTAGCAATGATTTAGGTGAATTTACTTATAAATAATCCCGGTTTATATTTAGTGACCTAATGAGGTACCTAGAGGCTACGGAAAAAAGTATTTTTAATCAGGTTTTTCGAGCCAGCTCCCGCTACTTTTCGTCCCTAACGCTACAGCCTATAACTGTCGTGTCTAATAACAGCATTGCGGGGTTGTATTATTTTATTACAAATCTCGATTGAAAAAGAGGAAAACGTGGGAAACTGGGAAACGCGTCGGCTTCGCGCCGAATTTGCCCAATTGACAGCTGACAGCCGCCTCGATGCCCCTTTTGTTTTACAGTGGTGAATAAAGGCTTGTTTTAGTATGGATAACTTTTGTACTAGCTTTTCGATTTGGTCTGCTGCTGTATTGAAGTTCATTCCGAAATATTTGAACTTTATTTTTTTTTGCGATACGTTTGATACAAAAGTCCGCAGTGCCTGAAAACTAAAGTCACCAATGGCGTGTCACATACCTAGTTACATAATTTGGATCTGTGACGTGGTCCTTGTTTGTTGGCCTATTAATTAGGAGAGGTTCGAAGTTACACAGCGAGCAATAGCAGAGACAACTTGGTGCGGTACAATTTGGAATACGAAAATTGTACCGAATACTAAAGTAGTAGGTTCAACTTTTTGCTATATTTATTATTGTAGAAAAAGACTCTTGTTTCATATAGGTTTCAACTGGATATGAAGAAGTGATCCTACAAGGGATCCCTTTTATTTTTAAAGGAACAGATCTCCAATAATTGCAATCAATTGAATTTCATCCGTTTTGGAAGTCGGTTAAAAATGTGCTTAGTAACTTCTGTCAGCAACCCCCGTCACATAGCTTTGAGATGTAAACAGTACCGTTGTGAGACCAGCAAGTGATCCTGAGACTTGCAGGTCAACTACCGAGCCGCGAAAAATAAACGCTATGGCAATAAGTCTCCGTCACACACCCACACTTTTAAAGTCGGGAATAGATAAATACGGCAGTCCCTGAGGTGTCGTCGGCTGACAAATCGTCGCGGAAGGTTCGAGATTATTTGAGGCGAGGTGCGATCCATCAATCCGGATCTACTAGGCCCGAAACTGCTGATAAATGTGAGAAAAAAACATATATGGTAACGGCCGATGTTATCCATCTTGATTGTGCGAACTTTGATTCTTAAAGTCTACTCAGAAAAAAAAAATATTAAAATGTACTCTTGTTAATAACTCAACACATAAAAATCAAAAACCGTTTTACATACATTTAAAATATAGATTAAATTATAGAAAACCTAGTAGATAGAGGTACTTTTTTGAGGATTTTATAGTTTCTGTATTTTGAACACAAATTTTATCTGTGAAACCAAAAGATAAACAAAACAGTAAAGATACTAGCACACCGCTGTTAAGTGTCTCTATATTCTACCACTTAGGTGTGCGGTGGGGCGAGTCTGTTGCATCCACGTCGCATGCTTAATGAACGATACAGACGTCCCTTACAGCGCGTATTGCATGTAATAAATAACCACGGTCTCATTTCACCGTATATTAGTTGCCAGGAAGGCAACAATGCGAACTCGCAAGCATAACACGTAATTTAAAATCTCACAAACACATTTGTGGAAAGCGACACTTTATCAAAAATAACGCGCCAACAAAATTCAATAAAAGCCTCGTCATAAAATACGCCGTAATGAAAAATATTAAATTCCGGAGACAAAAAAATATATAAATATATATTACTTATTCGTCCGGCGCGCGAGAACACATAAATAATTTAATTTCAGCTGGAGTCTGAAGACTCCCGGTAGATTTTTGAGCCGTGATATGTGTACTTATTACATTTTTCTCGCTTCAGCCTTGCATTATTAAAGGCGAAATGTTTCGAATGAGCGCACTACGTAAATATTATGTTAAAAAAGCGGCCAAATGCGAGTCAGTCTCGCGCACCCAGGGTTCTGTACAAATTTTAAGATACCTACATCAAAACATAAGCTTTGAATGCTTTTAGGTACTATCTATAAATTTCTAGAGCTAACTGAGCCTTCTAGATATATACGAAATAAGGGCTAATTTTTAACGAACTTCAAATAATATAAGGGAATTTCGATAATAAATCTTATTTACCAAATCTGGGTAGGTACAGCGTACTTAATATAATTACGGATGTACAGCTGGTCTGGTCTGGTCTGGTCTGGTCTGGTACAGTCAGCTGCAGAGAAAAGGTACCCCCCTGTAACGGCGGTATCCATACTTACCGCTATTACAGGGGGTACCCTTTCTCTGCAGCTGACTGTACCAGATTTTGTATGAATTCTTAGTGTGTTCCGGTATATCCTTAAACATTTCTATACACAATCAAGAATAACTAAAATACAATTATAAAGTAGCTGTTTTAATTGTTTAACATCATATTTAAATTAAATATCGCAGATAATGATGTCTCCTACATATCTATCTATTTCTATAACATTTATTAACTAACATTTTATTTATTTATTTAACAAATCGCAAAGCCATTTAAATAGTTAAACCCTTTAACGGAAACATACGACATTTAGTAAAAACTCCTTTTATTCTTTTTGGCACATAAAACCGTTTCGCTCGTAGGCTGCAGCGTTAAATTAAATTATTTATGTTCCACTGAAAACATTTAGTAACCCTCTGCGTTTTATGTTTCAATCGGGGCTTTGTAAATTGATTTATGATTCTATGTTTTACTAGTTAGCGATATTTGTTAGTTTTGTATTTATTGACTTAAGTAAGTTTTTAATCGGTTATCGGCGCACTAGAAAGCGGAGAGTTGAAATGATGATCTTCAATATAATCGGAAGACTCTTCAAAAAATGTGGTCATGTTTGAATACTCAAGGCAAAAGGCTGTTTGTTGTATTGCTGATGGTACACGATTTTCACAAAATGAAAGTTAATATAATGAAATTTTGATTTGCATTTATTTAAGCAATGTTTTAATTATAAAGAATTGCATGCATGAAAATGGAACACGACACTGGTTTGATTTTTCTGCTATCTTTGCAACTATTCAATGCATTACACCAAAACTTTAACCAAAAACTTTTGTGACGTCTACGACACTACACTCTTTTTGTCTCCAAAGTCACGCACACACCACACCACACTTAATACCCCTCGAAATGTCTATAATTTATATCACTCCACGCTATTTATTACGCCACATTATTACGCGAGGAAAGATTAGGCGTACATATCTGAACATATGAAGCGGGTTATTGTATATTTGGCCCGTTCTTATTGTATATTTTTTGCGACGACATCTGGCGGGCGGTCGGCGCATTTTAAACAATTACGTCGGTCCGGACGTGGGGGCACTGGATGATTCTTTATATGTCCTAATGTTGACTATGTGCCTTGGCTCCGGAAACTTGGTCTGTGTTATGTAAAGTCAAGTCTGTTCCAATTTGTATTGTTTTATTGATTTAAGTTGTGTTATGGGTGTATGAAGCGTAGTGTTTGTTTGAATAAACGGGAAAAATAATAACGGGAAAATGGATGATATTTCAGTGGTTTGTCTAATACAGGGATGGGGAAATAGCGGCCCGCGGGCCAAGTCCGGCCCGCCACAAGATTTAATCCAGCCTACGATCAAAACCCGTCATCTAAGTTAAATTGGCCCGCGATAAAAAATATTAAAATATTTCATATATGTATCTGTGAGCAAGTATTTTCTTCAATGAATTTTCGCAAAAACAAATTAAGGAACAGGATGTATGACCATTATCTTGAGTGTATTTTAAGCGTTACTTCAAGTAACTTGGAGCCTAATTTTGACGCTTTATAATTAAAGTTGTTCATTAATATGAACAGTCAAAATGTCATCTTTCACACTCGACCCAGCACATCAAAACAATAAATTTATTATATGTAGATATTTTTGTTGTTACTTGATAAGAATGAAATTTATCTAATAAAGGCTCCTTAATGTATATGGCCCATCTCTAAATCTATTTCCCCATCCCTGGTCTAATACAAAAACCACTAAAAACATGTAAAGGTGTGTTAAGTCAAACTAACCGAACTACTTGCTGAAATATATCTTAAAGATTGAAGACACCTTGTATTAATGACATTTGGTTAAATGTTATGTCCTCAAGTGAGGGCCATGGGGATCCAGGAGGTTATAAAGTACACTCCGCGGTTATTCTTAGTGTTAATTTGTTCTTTATAAAGTACGCGACGACTCACAAAACGAGGCTACTGACATGGTTCCCGTGTCGCTTCCAGCGCGATTGGCGCGCGTCGCGTTTTTTCAGACTCCACTCTTATTTCGCATTCGGTCGGAAATTGCCTCCGCCGTTGAAATGTACAAATTGTGCGGGGGTTTATCGGCCTCTCATAATTGTTTGTATATTACCGACGTCGAAGGACTCAATAAAATTGTGAGTGAATTTCATCCAATAAATTTCGAGGAAAATTTGTATTCTCTCTCGACGTTTGTTTGTTGCGTGATTGGTGTGTAGTATTGCAATCGATTAATGTTATATTTTTTTGAAATGTTTCGATTTGGCACTGTGGTTGCTCTCATTTTCTGTTGCATCAACTTTAAGGGTATAATTTGCACACAAAGTTTTTTTTTGGTTTCAATTTGATTTTGATGTAATTTTTGAAACACAATGTCAGACTCAATATTCATTGTCGACCCTCAGTCTAATTCTTGTAGCTCATGCGTTGCATCAATGTTATCTTATTTTAATGACACTTCAATCGAAATGTTCAATCCTTATAAGCAGAAACCTCCATTACATTCTTCCAAAGCCTCATGACAACCACACCACAAGCCGAATCCCAAATGTGCAAAAGAAATATGATACAAGAACTTATCTGTCAAATATGGTATTAGATTGATGCTCGCAGAAATACCCTCGGCGGGGCCGACTTGAGCTCGCGGAGTTTCGTGTTTCACCCTTGAGACTAAAAAACTTCAATAAATGTATAAGAAATGTTTACTTTTTATTCGTAACGCATCCTATAACTTTATGTAAAAGTAAGGCGATTGAGCGGATTGCAAAGTCGCTTATTTTATTACACAGGTTTACTTAATAGGAATGATTATTAATGAATGATTTTGATTGACACCGACCGATTAAATAATGAAAACAGAATAGCTACCTACGTCTGTTCACTAAGAGACATCCTGGTTAAACGGCAAATTTATGAGTTATTTGTAAAGAAAATATGACCGTAGAGATAAGTTGCAACGATCTATTTATAATTTAGCCTTAGTGTTGACTTAGTTTTTACAAAAATAGTGATCGTAATAGGAGTATATTATAACTATTAACAAAAAAATTTTTTTAAAAAAAAACTGAGTCTCTTATGATATGAATGAAAAAAACCGGCCAAGAGCGTGTCGGACACGCCCAAAATAGGGTTCCGTAGCCATTACGAAAAAATTAAGTAATATTTTTCTAAGGATTTCGTATTTCATACGGAATCTTCCAAGTTTAGGTATATTTTATAACTTACGCTGCTATTTACTCATAAACTACTAATAATTCTCAGGCAAACTTAGCCGTTATAGTTTTCCTTGAAAGTTTGATATACTGACTACCGTCCTGATTTTTTTCAAATTTTTCCACCCACCGGTTTAGATTTTAGAGGGGGGGGGGGACGCTCGATTTTAAAGAAAATTTTCACTTTAAAGTTGAATATTTTGCAAACAAATTACTGAATCGAAAAATCGTTTTAGCGAACCCCTAATGGTTTTTAAATACCTATCCAACGATACCCCACACAATAGGGTTGAATGAGAAAAAAAAATCACCGCCTCTTTACGTCTATGGGAGGTACCCTAAAAAAAATTGTTTTTGAATTTTTAATTGTACTATTTTGTCGGCATAGTTTACCTATATATCCATGCGAAATTACAGCTTTCTAGCATTGATAGTCCCTGAGCAAAGCCGCGGACGGACAGACAGACAGACAGACATGGCGAAACTATAAGGGTTCCGTTTTTGCCATTTTGGCTCCGGAACCCTAAAAACGAAGTTCATTTCTGATTAAAAATTTTGGTAACTACAGTTCTGAATGAAATTACGATTTGTGTCGAAATTTTAAGCATGTAAATAATAAAAGCCACTTGTTTTTGTTCAAATTGGAAAAAAGTTAAGTTCTTCCGTGTGTGTTTGTTACTCGTATGTAGCTCTGTAATCGTAAATCTTATTAAAATCTTAACGTGTTTGTCGAAGGATACTCTAGCCCTCCAGAGATTCCGGTGAAATTCGTAATGCGTGTAAAAGAAACCCCATTTTATCCAGATGGTAATAAGTCTGCCAACCCTCGGGACAGAGGTGTGGTTTAATTTATTTACCTAGCCTAGCTCAGGTAAGGCGAGAACTTCTTAGAATTTTTGGCAGCGTTGGTAAATACACGTGCCTACCTACAGGGCCCTTGAATTCCATCCAAAATTGTATTTGTTATAAGGTAGGTACTATTTTGTGAAACTACTAGTCAAATTCATTACATTTTATAAATTCAATTACTATAAATATGTTTTTCTCATTTATAGGACAAATTTAAAAAAAAAAATTGTTTTAATTTTTGATACAGACTATGTTGTAACTATTCACTTGACAACATCATTTAGATAGCTTTAAATTGTTTTTATAAAATATTCCATTTATGGCCTTATATTTTGTTCATTACTTTGTCTCTGTTGCAGGTGAACTCTGACGCACATGTTTCGTATGCTGTAATATAGGTACCTGCGCTTGCGCAGTCTTAGATCCATGTCGCGTCGGTATTATGACTGCTAATCACAAATCACAATTGATAAAGCGACCAAAATAATTTGTAATTTGCCGTGTGGTGTCGGTTGAGAATTACACCACCCCCTCTCTTCCCGTGGGTGTCGTAAGAGGCGACTAAGGGATAAACCGGAGGATGGGCAGCAGCGTCCTCCGCGAACGATCGGGTATTACTGCGGTCGCCAACCCGCCTGCCAAGCGTGGCGACTAAGGCATTTTCCCCCCAAGGTACACTATAAAATTTGGGGGAGGCCTATGTCCAGCAGTGGACGTCTTTCGGCTGACATGATGATGATGATGATTATGTGATGTGTATGTCGGCGGCCGATTGTAAAATCCGCAATATCACGAAGTTCCTAGGCATATCGTGAAATGGCGCCATTTCATGAATTGGCTAAGAGACATTCGTCATGTCGTTCAGAACTTACCGTTGAACGATTTGCCTAGTGACGTTTAGGCAGATCATAAAATTCCTAGGCATATCATGAAGCGCCGCAATTTCATGATTTGGCCAGTTTAGGCAGATCACGAAATTTCTAGGCATATCATGAAATCTGTTCTGGCACTTCACCGGCCGCTACCGTGGCACGCTCGCTTCGTTCGCTTGGTTTGTGCGTTGTGGTCACAATTCATACTAACCACTCCTCACTTCGCTCGTCGTACCAACATTTTTAGTTTTTTCGGCATATTAAGGTGTGCCCTGCATAGAGCTAGGAATATCGACGAATGCGTTACTCTAATCAATCTGCCGTATTGTTTTTCAGGCACATCGTGATATTCCTGGTCAACCTTAAGACATATATCATGAAATAGCGCCATTTCACGATATGGCTAGGAATTTTGTGATCTGGCGGATTTAACGATCGGCCGCCGACATAATATGTATTTGAAGGGCGCCTTTACCTTCGGAGACAAAATATTTTTAATAAAATTTTCCATGATAACAATATCAGTTAATTATATCAGTACAATCTTACGTACTTACTGATACTCTTATTATGTAAACTAAAAATTAAAGTTATTTTGAAATGGTAAATAATAAAACATATGGACTAAACACTCCATGGCTTCTCTAATTTATCTAAAAGTTAACGAGACCAGTACTAAAAGTTTCCATGCTACAAAGGACTCTCTTTTCTATCCAGAAACTTCTGAACCTAGTAGGGTAGACTAGGGCGAATCAGTAAATTTTTTGTTTGAGCTACCGTGTTTAGTAGCTATTTGAGCTACCGGCAGCCAGGCATTTAAAATTACAAGTAAGTGAGAAGTAACTTATTTCTGTAACTTAACCATGGCATTAATTTAAATAATAAACTAAAATTCTGACTTTGTTAACTTTATAACAAAACTATGCACTGTGGAACCTATGACACAATGTAAGACCAATTTATACCCTTGATTATGCAAATAAAAAATATTTGAATTTGAATTTTATGATTGCCAGCAATTTACAGCAAAGTAAATAGACAAATAAGTGTAAATGACAGCTGACAGATACTTTGATTATTACTTGTCAAATTACATTGCCGTTTAGAAAGTTAACGAAGTCTGAATTACAGTTTATTATTAAAATAATGTCATGGTTAAGTTGGGGAAATGCGTTACTTTAACATCCCTTAAAAAGCTTGGCTGCCTGTAACACACTGTATAGCTGTTTAAAGAGTTATTAGCTAAATTAACAATGGAGCAGTTATCGATTTATAAGATTCAAAGATCAACGATAGTCAACATATAATATGAACTAATATTTATGACTGATTATTAATAACTCAAAGAATTTATTAAAATCCGATTTGCCATCATTTTTGTCGTAAAACATCGATTTTCATTGTCTAGTGTCAAATCTGAAATATATTTGGGAACATACAACGTCATATTAATGGAATCAAAGTACATAAAATACGTGAAAATAAAAGTTAAAAAGAGAAAGAGATGTACCAAGGCGAATTGTATTTTTTTGACACATTTTCTTTCTTTGTGCTTTCTTGCTCACCCGATTCAGATTCAGCCATTGATCCGATTCGCCTCGGTCTACCCTTTACACGGCTAGATCTAGTAAAAGCCACACTATTTGATATAGGTCGGTACAAAGTTAGCCAGAGCGAGTGTGCTCTACGAGTATGTGTCGCATCGCAGTCATGTGTTTACGTTCTCAGTATTGAATGTGCAGTTACAAAAGCAATTGTTTCCGTCGTATTTCAGCGTAGATTATATTATTAATTTCCATCTGATTTTCTTTACAAGTAAGTATTTAATATGTTAGAAAATTATAGGCAATTCAAAAAATTCGCAAAGAACGTGTCAGACATGCCCAGGATAGGGTCCCGTAGCCATTGTAAAAATCACACTATCCGTATTGAACAAGTAATATTTTTCCAAGAATTTTGTATTTCGTACGGAATTTTCCTAGTAGGTACCCCACACTATAAGGTTAGACGAGAAAAAAAATCACCCCCATTTTACGTATAGATAGGAGGTACCGTAAAAAAAGATGATTCTATGTTTTATTTTACCGCTTCGTCGGCATAACTGCTTAATTATAGTAATCTATGAAAAATTCAAGCTTTCTAGCACTAAAAGTCTCTTAATCTAAGGCGCAGACGGACAGACATGCCGAAAGTATAAGGGTTCCGTTTTTGCCTTTTAGGCTTCTAATTACAAAACAAATGAAAGTGGCCTCTTTTACGCCTCTCCCTGCTCTTAATGCGCATTTTTTGTGCTTTAAAAGTTGTCTCTAAATTTATGGCACTTGCTAATAAAATAAAGAATTCCTCGACCTGATTCCTGGTTCAGTCGAGGAATTCTTGATTTTATTGGCAAGTGCCATAAAAGAGATAATCTTTTAAAACACAAAAAATGCCATATATATATATATGGCTTTTTTAAACAGATGAAGAGATCCACCCATATGCGTTGCATTTTCTCTTGTATAGCGACTCCTAGTGCCATCTAGTGAGCAAAAATAGAAACTCCAACATCCAGCTTCGTACCATTGAAGTTTCTCAATTCGGACGCATATACACAACTTCCATTTCTTCCTTCGGACTTCGGTCCCTATCTGCTTGGAGAGAGATTTTGTAACCTCTCCCCACATTTCTGACCCCGACGACACCTGTAAGTTCTGTGTATGCGATGCTATGGCTCTAGGGACACATCTGCATAACATAGCAACAGTGTGGTAGCAGCCTCGTGTTTATGCGCTGCAATTCAATGAGGAAGCGGCGTTGATATTTCTGAGAGCAACTGTGTTGTGTTTCCAGTTGCGTTTTTAAAGTTTTACCTAAAAGTTTGAATACGACTGGCATGAAAATTATATGTCGCGTGACCTCTGTGGTTACTTTGTATTGCGTTCAGGACAGTTGCAACCATCTTATATTTGAGGTGCAACTTGGTTATTAGGATTATCCATACTAATATTATAAATGCGAAAGTGTGTTTGTATGTTTGTGTGTTTGTCCGTGTTTCACTCCGTAACGGAGCGACGGATCGACGTGATTTTTGGCATAGAGATAGTTTATGGGCTCGAGAGTGACATAGGCTACTTTTTATCCCGGAAAAATGCACAGTTTCCGAGGGAACAGCGCGCGATAACCGAATACCACGCGGGCGGAGCCACGGGTAAAAGCTAGTTTGAACTTATGCGAGGGCCTTACCGACTACTTAAAAATTAATAATAGTAGTTATCCTATTCTGAGAGGAGGCCTCTGCCCAGCAGTGGGACATATATAGGTTGGGATGATGATGATTGTATTGCAGATTAAGAAGAAAATCATTTACGAATCTTGAAGTTCAGTACAGCTGTAAAAATTATATAAAAGGTATTCTGAGTGCATTGATAATTAACTATGTAGATTACTTTGGGCGCCTTGATTCAATTTTTGATCTACGAGCAATGATAGATAATGAGGCCTTATTGTCTAACACATTTGGAATCACAATCGTTTTCACTATTTCTTTCTATCACACGGTATAAGACGAGGGTAGGGAGAGATGGTGATGCGATCGCGAACGTCAGCGCGTTAGATAACACAGCGTCAGAACTGTGATAAAATCTTGAAATAAATATCACGGCACTAATATGATATCTTTCTGATATCCATTTCAAAAGCGACTCAAACATAATACAATTCATATTCTGTAAAAACATCGTATGCTTTCTCTCGGTTTTTGTTTGGTTACACAGGTATTCCACGTAACAGTTATTTCTAAGTGATTTCGTAAAATGTTAGGTTTTACGAGTATAAGGTTTCTGTGTTTTTATTATATTCAGCGAAAAAGATATGTCGAAAAATGGTATTTTGATAGTGTGGTAACTTTTGTCTTGTCTTTGTTTGGGTTCCGTTTATCATGAAAAGTACTATAAATCACCAGTTTATAGTCGAATTTTAGGGGCTGTTTCACCATCCATTGATTAGTGTTAAATTAACGGACGGTTGAATGTGATGCCGTCTCCGTCTATTCGAACAAAACAAATAGAGATGGCATCATATTTAACCGTCAGTGAGGTGAAACAGCCCCTCAATATTATACAGATAGCTGGAATTATGGTGAACGTAACACCCAAACTATCCATCAATATCATCTGTCTATCCATTTTACCATAATTCCCCAAGGATTCGCCGTAAATAGGTGTCCTTCCACATCATCTGGATAGTTGACGCTGCTCCGCAGTACGGTTTACTCGCAACTCTTTGCCCTACGGTATGTACAAAGTTGTGGAATGAACTTCCTTTTGGTGATATTCCGTGCGCGAAATAAGTCTATCGGTATAATGTCGGAAACAGGACTTCCACAGAATTGTGAGTATCCATAGGCAGCACATACATATAACTTACTAAGTATCAGGTGATCCATATGCTAATTTCTCTATTATACTATAATAAATCTGTGAGCCACACTGATTATGACGACGGCTAACAACTTGTACCATTCTCTTGGTACAATCAACAACAAAGAGTTCGATACGTCAAAGTTACAAAAGTAAGTCTAGTTAGTTCAATTCAACATCAAGATCGTGTATCTTCGATCGAGTTTGACTAGATTTAAATATGAGACAAAGTAACATAGTTTTGTAATTTTGACCGTATTTGTATCTTTGAAGATGACTGTACAATGAGTTAATACGAAGGCGAAAGTTACCGTTTCGTCTATCCAAACTTGCTCTATCGTCTTTGGTAAAATAAATTGTCAATGAAAACAGATTTAAATACCAGCAAGCCCGGTTTTATCACATTATATGTACGAGTAACTGCGAGAAATATAATCGTCATCACAACCTAATTTAACACTTACTTGCAAGCGTGTAAATGCTTAAGTTGTTTAATTGGAGCATACGAACGTGTCAATTAGTGTCCCTGGGGCTGTCCCTGCGCTCGACGCGTGTTTAAGGGCGGCATTAACCGTGTACCAGTCTTGAGACAGGGGCCATCACATCAGCGGTTCATGTTCCAATATACTCGTAGTTTTTTAAATACCCATTCTGTTTTTATTGATCATGTTTTATGTATGCCTATTGATGATGTTTTATGTATGTTTTATGCATGGTACTTATTGTATGGCCGCGTTGCCCGAAATAAATAGTTTTATTTTTATTATTATATTAAACATTTGACGTCAGCGCCCAAATTACATAGCGGTTGGCTTTAGTTACTGTTTCTTCACAATTTTAATTTTCAAGGGTACATACACATTACACCTCCTAAGGCCCAACGGCCTATTTTTAGGACTAGAAAGCGTACTCATTCCGGCCCAACTAAATATATAAATTTGTGAAATATCCACCCAAGGTCCTAAAATTATGACATAGACTAAAGACGCATCCAGTGCTTAGAAACATGCGTGAATCGGAATTTTACTTTCGCTAATGATATTGAACGTTGAAATTAGGAGACTAGGTCGCTATTAGGTACAAATGTCCTAAAAATAGATTGGACCATAGGAGGTTAAAACTTTTGTTATTTTATATTAATTTATTAAAATAAACTAGCATGGAAATGGATAGGTAAAGTATGCTGGTTCCGAATTTCAATATTATACCTACATAATGTACAATAATTATACATAGTTATGTAGGTAACTAACCCATTGCAATCAGATGTCTTTTTACGCAAATGTAGAGTTAAGTTTTCTGCCTTTATTAGGTAGGTATACCAACCATACATGTATCAACACATACTTAACTTTCTTCGCTTGGACGCTTACAATAGAAGATCTTAAATCGTACAAATTGATGTATTGAAAAATACATCATCATCATCTGTATTGATGTATTGTATTGGGAAATTGTTAAATTAAGTAGCTTGTAATAATAATTTATATATTAGAATAATTTAACAAACATGACATGTAATAATTATTACCACTAAATGAGTATGAGTATGAGTATGAGTATTCAGGCGTTATTTTGCGGAGGTATGAGAAATTAGGTGAAAATATTGTAGTAGGTATCTATCTTATTTTAATTTTTATCATTACGTCAAAAATATATGTAAATATCGACGCTTGAAAGCAGAAATTGACTTAGCGACATTTTTTAAGGTAGTGAGTTATATACATGTTTGGAATCAGTAAATTGTACTGATTCAAAATATGTATATAACTCACTACTTTAAAAAAATGTCGCTTAGTCAATTTCTGCTTTCAAGCGTCGATAGGTATAGAGTCTGAAACTCTCTTAGAACCCGCTTGTTTTATGGCCTACCCGGGCCTACCCTACGTGTCGACCTTGATTAATTTAGTCCCATCTGCCCAAGCAATAGCATTCACGACTACTATGCAAAAGGGACCGGTCTGACACTAATTTGTACTTACGAAGTTTAATTTATGAGTTTCGACATATCCCAACTAGAATTGTTTTAGTTTTGGGCAGGCCTCCGAAAGACTTTCGTTGTCTTCGTAGGAACCTAGAATGTTAGGGACAGTTACAAAGTGTAGAAGCCTGGGGTTAATCAAAACTTAGGAGGCCTTGCATGCAGCGTGCAGTGAATATTTTATAACAATAGGGAACGCAAAACGGAAACAGAATAATATTCAGCAACACTTTGATAAGTACTGCAGAATCATTGGGCAGTTTAGTTATAAAATATGTAATGGATGTACTAATGAAGAAAATTTGCTTCTCACTCCTCGCTTTATACACTTTTTTTAGCCAAATATCTTAATTTTCTTGTACAACTTTTCGGATATTTTATTTAAAACAAAACTTGTCCTGACAATTACAAATATAAAAAAAGGAACCCAAACAGTACATACTTCATTAATTCTTAATATATTATTTAGTTTATCATCATCATCATCGGAGTCGGCAGTACTAAACAAGCAACGTTTGATATGTAGATATAAATGTACTTAACGGCTTTTGGCATAGTGAAGTGATCAAAGCACACAAACAATACAGGCAGGTATCTACAACATAGCCGCTCTATTTATATGTATTATGTTCCTGGCGGCGGCTATGATATGATATGAGGGATCGCAGTTGCTAAGGCAACATAGAGCTATTAATCAACCTAGTCTCCCAATCCTGATTTTATGTAATAGCGATTCAAAAACATCGAAGTCGCGAAGCGACTTTGATATTTGCCTATTTGCTCATATTTGAATTGACAGAATACCTACACTCTTTAGTGACATCGCAGATCTAGACGAGAAATTAACAAGTTATCCCCGAAGGTAGATATTTCCCCTTTAAAATCAGAGAGTCGAAAAGTAATACTTACTTCTATAAGTTACTTGTTGTCGTTTAACGGTTTCCTCTTCTAATAAAAATGATCAAAATGATTATTTCTTGGCAGGCAAGATATCGATAAATGCCGTCAGCATCGAGAGGTCCCGTTTGACATTACAGTCTTGCTTGCGATTGGCTGATTTAGTTATTACACCAATCATAACCATGACACAAATATCAAAGCTGCCAAACGGACTTCACGATACTAGCGCTGTTACTACTGTACTGACCCCACACTTCGTGTATCAAACTTTGTGAATTTATTTTAATCATGAGTAACCTCTTTGGGAAAATTTTTTGTTTAAAAGTGGATAGCAAGAATGTCAAAAGAAAAAAGAAGGATTGGGGTTGTCAAGTGTCATGGAAAGAAAGATGTGCTAACCAAAATTAAATAAAATAAAATGTGAATTCTTTGATAACGCAATGAAAAGGCCTAGAAATCCATATATTAACTTAAAACCAATAATTAAAAATGGGGTACGGAGGTTACAAACGGTTTCAGTGAAAATTAAATAAAATCTAGTTTGACAGTCGTTGTATATTCGCATAGCAAGGTCGCTACGTATAGGATTTCAAACTCCGAACAAAACATAACACCCGGAGTTATAAGGAATGGATTACTAGGTCTTATCGTCGTGATAGAAGTGTAAATAGGTGTCCAATAGTGCAAGGCTGTGTGTGCTGGTGACGTGAGTTATTTACAATTGCTTTTGCCCTTTAATATTATGAGTTTCAGCGGACCGAGTGGCTACGGGGAGGATAGTGACAGTTGCTGTCATCATGACGAGAGGAGGAGGAACTGGTTGAAGACTATGAAGATACGCAAGTCTGGATTGATGGCGTGTAAGTTGAAGTTGAATTGAATTAAATAAATGTGATTTTATTGAAATATAAAAATTATGAAAACGAAAGACAAATTACTCGGGATTTGATGGAATAGTAAACATTGCTTATAATTAATTGCTCGAGCTTGCCCCGCGGTTAATACGCCCCAAAATACATAAAGCTTTGAATTGTGCGGTTCCTACAATAATATTTAATTTCATGCTGGCGTCGACGTCCAACGTGATGGAGATATCCTGGCTGGCTGTGTGGTGTGATGTGCAACGGGACGTGATTGGAGTGTTGGCGTGCGGTCCGAGTGCTGATGGCGGTTCCTGGATGTCCCTAGCTAAGTCCTTCCCTTATCCCAGTAGTTAATGATGTTACGACATAACAGCGTCGGAACAGTGAGGAGTATGTCGGGATCCTACCACTGTTATTGTATTCTGATTTGAGCTAATTATACAATTTGTAGATGGAAGTAAAGTACAGTTGGTCATAATTATATTATGATTTCCACGTAATCTGACATTTGTTGTCACAATGTTATAAATTTGAAAGACCAGCATTTAGACATAATGTCTATGACATTTTGATAGAATGTCTAATAAATTCAAACCGAGATGGAACCGCGACACTCCTGAGATCTCATTTCAAATCGGTCTTTAGTTCTATACGAACGTATACAATAATTTTATAAATAATTTATCCGTGTTCTAAATTTTAAACTTTCAAAATATAAAGAATAAATAACACCAGTCTAAATTCAAAAGACCTAAATTTAAATATTTGAAATTTAGAAGTCAAATTCAAATGATCGAATTGATTCAAATACGGGTCATTACTGTTCTGTTCTGCTGACGTTACGGAGTGTTACGAAGACATTGAATTGCTGAATATTTTTAACGAACATTATCTTCAATTGATTTAAACTATATTACTATTGACGGTACTGAAGTTACCATCGGTGTGTGGATACTATAGCGAAGAACTAATATATTTGTGGCACAAATCTAAGACAGTGAGTAATACATTAGTAAAATTAAAATTGAATATCAAAACTGCTTATATATTATAACATGCTAGAAACTCCAAGGTTAATGGAAACGAGATATTAATAATTGACTTCAGCTTATTGTGTAATTGTTTATATTTCCTCAATGTTTCTTCCAAATTGCCCTGCGTATTTGGCCTAACTTTACGAATAAGCTATTTGGACCTAGAACCGGGGTGTATCACGGTCTCTACAATTATCTATACTAAACCTGATTACTTAATTTTGTCACCATTCTAATGATTTTAATAGAAACCCAGATAGCTCGGGAAGGATAGCTATACAATTCTATACTTACTATTGTATCCAGCTGGTGGAGCGAATGGAACTAGTGTGCCACAGATACGAGTACTAATCTAGCTGGCTGGGTATTAATGGTCGGTATTGCGCGCATGGATACTGTACAAAGTACCCTTACAGACTCCACAAACCATTATGATCGATGTTTCACAATGGAGTCTGTAGATTATTCAAAATTGTGTTTGGGGACCGAGGGTCTTCAGATACATGTGGTCACCAGGGGTCAATTCCACCTCTGGCCGCTGAACGTTGCATCCTCTTTGTCGGACTAACCACCCGGCAATACGGACTCTGTCCGATGGGGTTGTTTACTACTCACTTGGCAATAGGGCTAAAGTGGGGTTGCGGTTAAACAAGGTCTAACGACTAATAGTGGCGTTGGGAGTCCTTGTGGGGCATGTGGGGGGAAGGAGACTTTCTCTCTCTTGGTTGTGGACACAAATTGTGGAACGCGTCGTAATAACACAAACATGATTCCGAGTTGTTCTTCCTGACGCTAGTCTGTTAGAGGTTGGGGGGGGGGGGAAGAGGAGACCGTAGGTGTATAGGATAGTCACTCAGGAAAAGGTTAGGGATTAACAAAGCCTGCCTCGGGAGTGACTATGATTTTGTTCTCCACTCATTCATTTGAAGACGAGGTACGCACGTGATTGACATACGACATTAATTCAATCCCCTCACGAGGTGCCGAGGCAGCCCGTGGGGGAGTGACCAGTACGGTGACGAGCTCCACAGGCCCGGGCGGGGAGGGGCCCGGCCTATACGGCATAAATCACCTCTTTTTATATTAATTAAGCGGAAATATAATCAAAAATAGATAGTAGCAATAATAATTTCTTATATTAAACGAAATAACTTTTGAGTTTCCTGTATGTATAACCAACGCTTTCTCAAAGAGGTAGTTACTCTACTAAATAGCCCTCTCACTCGGTTCGATCCTAGGTCTACTATAAATTATTATACAACTAAGGGTTCCTACAAACAGACGATGGCCGTAATTATACTTAGATAAAAGTATATAAATAAAAATATAGTGTCTACCCCTATTGGGAACAGTACAAATTGGTGCCGTGACCAGGATCCTGAGTCTCAAGTAGCGGGCTGTTGAGAAAAAAAAAAGAGAAAAAAATTTTTTTTTCGAAAAAAAAAAAAAAAAAAAAAAAAATTTTTTTTTTTGTATTCATAGCTTTGAAATTTCAGGTTTGACATGGCCAATACGCTAAGAAAAGGAAAGGGAACGTTTACCGTTGTGTTAGAGGGTAATATTGGTTGTGGGAAGTCGACCCTATTAGAGTCTCTGCATACCAATAAGATGGTGACCGTTTTACCAGAACCTGTCCAAAAATGGCAAAATGTAAAGGGCGTCAACCTCTTCAAATTAATGGTAGAAGACCCCAAGCGGTGGGTTTATGTATTCCAAAATTATGTGGTGTCGACTCTGCTAGAACATCACACCTTGCGAGTAGAAACGCCAATTAAGATAATAGAAAGGTCAATATTTAGTGCGAGGCATTGTTTTATGAAAATACTACGTGAAAACGAGTTGATACACCCTGTAGAGGCGGAGATATTCGAGAATTGGATCTCGTTTGTCAAGGAAAAGGCTTTAGCTAATGTAGATTTGGGAATTTACGTACGAAGTTCCCCGGAGGTGGTTTTACAAAGAATAAAAACTAGAGGTAGAATAGAGGAAAGTGCTATTACACTTGATTATATAAACCGATTGCACGAAAAACATGAGCATTGGCTAACGGGGAATGCTTGGAAGGACTCTTTCCAAGAGTTACGTATTATAGATGGTGATAGAGGAATAGCGGATGTTGTAAAACAATATATGTCGATAGAAAAAGAAATCAAACAACAATGGTGAATTAAGATCAATCGGGGCTATTAGTAAAGAAAATTTTAATGTATTACAGAAACACAACTATGAGCAAAATGATCCAAGCTGGCAAGGAAATGCGTGCTAAGGCGAAGGCTGCTGGAGCGACACCTGGAATAGTGAAGAAAACAACACCTGCTACTGGGGGTTCGTCTGCGATGGCACTCATGATGCGGAACATGCGTAGGACAATTGGGCAACTGCATTTAAAGGTATCGGAGCTGCAGGGAAAAATGCAGGAAGAACCAGTACGGGATAAGGTTAGAGAAACAATGCCTCAACTCGCAATGTATCCAGTGATAGATGGAAGGTTGGATAAACCCAAATACCCCGGAAGGTACGACGTACATCCAGTTACCTTCATAGAGGACCTATTTTCGTACCTAAGAAGGTTGCCGACTAAAGAACATGTAATCGACAATATTATCGGGTGCTTAGAAGGAGATGTCAGGCGGTGGGCGAGAATTTATAAGGATCGTTGGGACAACGAGGAAGATTTTAAAGCTGATTTTATGGATACTTATTGGGGAGAGTCTGAACAAAATCAATTAAGACGGAATATAGTGTGTGGAGTGTGGGAGAAGAATACTCATAAATCCATGATGGGTTACTTTATTTCACTAGCAGGACAAGCAAAAATGTTGAGTACGCCTCTAATGGAAAATCAATTAGTTAATGATTTAATGCACCATTTCCCTAGAGAAGTACAGTATGCCTGGAGGATGAGGAAAGGGGAATCGATAATAGAAGCCACTGAATTCTTAAGAGATTTGGATGACGTGGATAAACAGGACCGTTATGTGGAAGGTGGAAGCTCTAATCAAACCCTACCAGGAATGAAGCGAGGGATGCCTGCGACTGGGAAATCAAATTTTGGAAATAAGAAGCCGAAAATAATCGCTAATTTGGAGATAAACGAAGAAGAAGAGCAGGAGAGGTGTAAAGATAGTGGTAAGAATTTAAACTAATGTTAGCTAGTCCAGATGCTCCGGGATTAGCTTATAAACATAGGGGTAGACATTTTATCTAGATTTCCGAATGATGGGGAGATACAGGAGGGGAAATTGTGGTATCCGAGTATAATGTACATGGGAGTGCAAGAAAATAAAGAATTACAGGATAAATTAGGGGAAATGGCCCAACTACAAGATAGGGATAATGTGATAAGGGGCATAAAAAATAGGCTGTCGAATCCAGGACTAGAGGGAGTAAATGATCGGTTAGCGCGGATAGCAAGCCGTTGTATCACAGAGAATGGAATTCTTTATTTCAATAGGCTGGATAGTCCAAACAGAGTATTGTATTTACCAGAAATTTTACAGGCGGAGGTATGTAGGCAGGTTCACTTAGAATTGGGGCACTTAGGAGTTTATAAAATGATAAAATATTTACAGGACAGATTCTACTGGCTAAAGATGAGGGAAACAATCAGAGATTTTGTTAGGAGTTGTCATCTTTGTCAATTGTCAAAGGTAGACAATATTAAGTATGTAGGTACTTGTAAGTCAATTATATCCGAGAATCCAGGTGACTTAGTGATGGCGGACCTCTATGGGCCGTTGCCGATATCGAGAGGAGGAATTTCGCATATATTTGTCATACAAGATTCTTTCACTAAATATATAAAATTATATGGGTTGAAGGCGGCAACAGCAAGGGCAGTGGTGTCTAGGATGCGAGATTTTGCATTAACAATAAAACCAAAGAAGGTTATGACAGATCGAGGGAGGCAATTTATAGGGGATGTATGGAGATTAGGATTGCGCGGTATTGGTGTTAAGACAATATATACTTCTATTAGAAACCCGAGACCTAATACTGCAGAAGTGGTGAATAAACAGTTAGGAAAGTTTTTCAGAATTTATTGTCATGAACAACATAGGAGCTGGGGATGTTGGTTGAAAAAGATTGAGGAGTTGTACAATAATACTCTCCACTTGAGTACGGGTTTCACCCCTAATGAGGTCCTTAGCGGGAATTCGACGCAACTTTCAATAGACCGATCTTTAATAAATTTTACGAAAAATAAGAGCGTTAATGAAATACGTGAACAAGTTAGGGTAAATTTACGTAGTGCTAGTAAGAAACGTCAGGATAGATTCAACAAGAATCACAACTTGATTCAATACCAAATAGGGGACTTGGTTAAAGTCCGTAGACTAAATAAATCTGACTCGTTGAGTGGAAGGATTAAGAAATTTGAATTGATATACGATGGACCCTATATAGTTGCAGATAGGTACTATGAGAATGTATATGTACTCGTGCACCCAGAAACACTAGTAGAAAAGGGGTTGTTTAATGCTGTACACTTGGCACGATATTATGTCTAGTGGGAAGTCTTACATTAGAGGTTTATAGTGACTTGTTGTCAGTTTTGTGTTGACATGTGAATAGGGAACTTGCTTATAGTTGTGAAAGGGATAAATAATTTCAAGAATAATATTGAGTTGTAAAATATTGTAATAATTTTAGATTAATATTAAGGTGGTTTAGAATGCGGATAAAATTGGATGTATTGATTTGTAGAATTATTAAACGTTACTGAAAATATTTTGGTGTTTGATTGTAATTAGAAGTTAGTTATAGGGAAGTATAGTTTGGGGGGGGGAGGTAGATGGGGGGTGAGGTAATTGAATAGCTACTGACAGTTGAATGAATGATCATTAGGGACAGGGAAATTAACGTGTTATGAGTTGGGACAGAATAGATGATGAGCTAAGTATACAGGGTGTGTGTAACTGAGGTATGGACGAAATATACAGGGTGTGGAAATGTGATTGCGCTTAAAATAAATTAACTTTATGAATATTATATGATAAGTATAGAATTAAATCTCGATTTAAAAGAATGAAATAGAGATTTAAGGGGGGGGATTGTACTGACCCCACACTTCGTGTATCAAACTTTGTGAATTTATTTTAATCATGAGTAACCTCTTTGGGAAAAATTTTTGTTTAAAAGTGGATAGCAAGAATGTCAAAAGAAAAAAGAAGGATTGGGGTTGTCAAGTGTCATGGAAAGAAAGATGTGCTAACCAAAATTAAATAAAATAAAATGTGAATTCTTTGATAACGCAATGAAAAGGCCTAGAAATCCATATATTAACTTAAAACCAATAATTAAAAATGGGGTACGGAGGTTACAAACGGTTTCAGTGAAAATTAAATAAAATCTAGTTTGACAGTCGTTGTATATTCGCATAGCAAGGTCGCTACGTATAGGATTTCAAACTCCGAACAAAACATAACACCCGGAGTTATAAGGAATGGATTACTAGGTCTTATCGTCGTGATAGAAGTGTAAATAGGTGTCCAATAGTGCAAGGCTGTGTGTGCTGGTGACGTGAGTTATTTACAATTGCTTTTGCCCTTTAATATTATGAGTTTCAGCGGACCGAGTGGCTACGGGGAGGATAGTGACAGTTGCTGTCATCATGACGAGAGGAGGAGGAACTGGTTGAAGACTATGAAGATACGCAAGTCTGGATTGATGGCGTGTAAGTTGAAGTTGAATTGAATTAAATAAATGTGATTTTATTGAAATATAAAAATTATGAAAACGAAAGACAAATTACTCGGGATTTGATGGAATAGTAAACATTGCTTATAATTAATTGCTCGAGCTTGCCCCGCGGTTAATACGCCCCAAAATACATAAAGCTTTGAATTGTGCGGTTCCTACAATAATATTTAATTTCATGCTGGCGTCGACGTCCAACGTGATGGAGATATCCTGGCTGGCTGTGTGGTGTGATGTGCAACGGGACGTGATTGGAGTGTTGGCGTGCGGTCCGAGTGCTGATGGCGGTTCCTGGATGTCCCTAGCTAAGTCCTTCCCTTATCCCAGTAGTTAATGATGTTACGACATAACAGCGTCGGAACAGTGAGGAGTATGTCGGGATCCTACCACTGTTATTGTATTCTGATTTGAGCTAATTATACAATTTGTAGATGGAAGTAAAGTACAGTTGGTCATAATTATATTATGATTTCCACGTAATCTGACATTTGTTGTCACAATGTTATAAATTTGAAAGACCAGCATTTAGACATAATGTCTATGACATTTTGATAGAATGTCTAATAAATTCAAACCGAGATGGAACCGCGACACTCCTGAGATCTCATTTCAAATCGGTCTTTAGTTCTATACGAACGTATACAATAATTTTATAAATAATTTATCCGTGTTCTAAATTTTAAACTTTCAAAATATAAAGAATAAATAACACCAGTCTAAATTCAAAAGACCTAAATTTAAATATTTGAAATTTAGAAGTCAAATTCAAATGATCGAATTGATTCAAATACGGGTCATTACTGTTCTGTTCTGCTGACGTTACGGAGTGTTACGAAGACATTGAATTGCTGAATATTTTTAACGAACATTATCTTCAATTGATTTAAACTATATTACTATTGACGGTACTGAAGTTACCATCGGTGTGTGGATACTATAGCGAAGAACTAATATATTTGTGGCACAAATCTAAGACAGTGAGTAATACATTAGTAAAATTAAAATTGAATATCAAAACTGCTTATATATTATAACATGCTAGAAACTCCAAGGTTAATGGAAACGAGATATTAATAATTGACTTCAGCTTATTGTGTAATTGTTTATATTTCCTCAATGTTTCTTCCAAATTGCCCTGCGTATTTGGCCTAACTTTACGAATAAGCTATTTGGACCTAGAACCGGGGTGTATCACGGTCTCTACAATTATCTATACTAAACCTGATTACTTAATTTTGTCACCATTCTAATGATTTTAATAGAAACCCAGATAGCTCGGGAAGGATAGCTATACAATTCTATACTTACTATTGTATCCAGCTGGTGGAGCGAATGGAACTAGTGTGCCACAGATACGAGTACTAATCTAGCTGGCTGGGTATTAATGGTCGGTATTGCGCGCATGGATACTGTACAAAGTACCCTTACAGACTCCACAAACCATTATGATCGATGTTTCACAATGGAGTCTGTAGATTATTCAAAATTGTGTTTGGGGACCGAGGGTCTTCAGATACATGTGGTCACCAGGGGTCAATTCCACCTCTGGCCGCTGAACGTTGCATCCTCTTTGTCGGACTAACCACCCGGCAATACGGACTCTGTCCGATGGGGTTGTTTACTACTCACTTGGCAATAGGGCTAAAGTGGGGTTGCGGTTAAACAAGGTCTAACGACTAATAGTGGCGTTGGGAGTCCTTGTGGGGCATGTGGGGGGAAGGAGACTTTCTCTCTCTTGGTTGTGGACACAAATTGTGGAACGCGTCGTAATAACACAAACATGATTCCGAGTTGTTCTTCCTGACGCTAGTCTGTTAGAGGTTGGGGGGGGGGGGAAGAGGAGACCGTAGGTGTATAGGATAGTCACTCAGGAAAAGGTTAGGGATTAACAAAGCCTGCCTCGGGAGTGACTATGATTTTGTTCTCCACTCATTCATTTGAAGACGAGGTACGCACGTGATTGACATACGACATTAATTCAATCCCCTCACGAGGTGCCGAGGCAGCCCGTGGGGGAGTGACCAGTACGGTGACGAGCTCCACAGGCCCGGGCGGGGAGGGGCCCGGCCTATACGGCATAAATCACCTCTTTTTATATTAATTAAGCGGAAATATAATCAAAAATAGATAGTAGCAATAATAATTTCTTATATTAAACGAAATAACTTTTGAGTTTCCTGTATGTATAACCAACGCTTTCTCAAAGAGGTAGTTACTCTACTAAATAGCCCTCTCACTCGGTTCGATCCTAGGTCTACTATAAATTATTATACAACTAAGGGTTCCTACAAACAGACGATGGCCGTAATTATACTTAGATAAAAGTATATAAATAAAAATATAGTGTCTACCCCTATTGGGAACAGTACACTACCTATCACAGAAACCCTCATTGGCATCAGATAATTTCTGGATGACCTCTTGTCCTTCTACGAATATTTTAAATGCGAAGGTACATAGGTGCTGCGTGTTTTTGTTACGCTTTCACGCTAAAAAGACTGAACGGGCTTAAATGAAATCTATATACATATACATACATATAAATTTAGTATAGAGTTACCTGGACTTTTTGAATACCACTTTTTACTACTTTTTGTCACGATATATCTACGGGATCTGGATAAAATAAATTTGATGGGTGTTTTTTTAATGCACGTAAAGAAAACCACCAGAAAGTTTCAATTCAACTGCTATAATTCGTTTATTTTAGCATAAGCAGATATTACTTATGAAATTAAAAAAAATGTTACTGACCATGTTTCTGGTATACATGTAAGGGTTACTTTTTTGCTGTGAATTATTTTTCAAAAGCTTTTTTTCATATAAAAAGACATGTCATAATCGCGATCTGCTACTGCTAGATTTGCGCGTGCTAGCTACAAAATATGCAAGACAACTGAGAAGAAAACCGCAAACATCTTTAGAATGGTAGTTACCTCGTTCTCAGTAGTACTATTCGTAGCTCGTTGTAATAGTGGCCGGTTCGGTTTGATCCATCGCGTCTCCCGTAGGCTCAATCTGTCCGACGAGGGTCGACGGATCCCGGCCTAACGTTACAAATTGGACAACTTATACCACCAGAAAAACTACCCCATATGGAAATTTGTTCTGGCCCCCGGAGAACTATGTTCAAATTCAAATTCAAAATTCAAAAACATTTATTTGTAAGAATACAGTAAAATGATCTTAAAATAGGTTTAGCACATGTATTCAGCATGCAAGCAAGCGTACAAATATTTAGTTCTAGGTCACTAAAAATCTAGGTTGTAATTTTCGTCAATATTATTTTATCTATCTACATTTTATTAATTCATAGGACATTTAATTATAAATTTGCTAGATTATTATTACATAATGTCACTTAATTAGTATTTGAAAATTTAAAAATTCTTTTTATTTAAATAATCCTTAACACTATAAAAACATTCCTCCATTAGCCATGTTTAGAGGAAAGCTACTTAATTATAAGTAAGCACAAGTTTTGCCTTAAAACAGAGTTTAAATTGTACAGGTTTCAAATGCTATCTGATTTAGACTTAATGTATTTAATCATCAGATCTAAGTTTGTAAAAATTTATGGAGAAAAAAATATTTGTACCACAGAATGGCTAGCAAAAATGTAAACAAAATGTATAAAATTTTACTAAAAGAATGTTTGATCTTGTAGGTAGGTAAAGCTTTTATTACATACCCGAGGGCACGACGAACGATAAATCAAAGTACCTACTTCTCACTGGAAGATGTTTTAATGGAACAAGCGAAATTTGGCGAAGTAAGCACTTAAATGAAAAGATATTTAAATAAACGAGAGGTGTAACTTCAGTCAATAGAGTTTCCGGTATTTGTCTTAATTTTCTCTAGAAATATTATAGGCCGTTAGAAATGTTCCGATACGCGCGATTTTCGCATTTATGTGCTTGTGGAAGTGCATTCGGGCCATTTGTAACGCAAGGGAAAACTGTAAACATCTCTTCAAATCATGCATACTGCCCCTAACCCGTGTATGTATATTAGGGAGGTATGCATGTTTATAAAGAAAAACCCTCTTATATTTAGGATGTAGGTACAGATTTCAATCCGACCGGTTGGGCTCAAAAATAAACACAAATAACAACATTAAAATTAAAATATTGAAATAAAAATGCGTGTTTACTTCCTTATAACAGAAAAGCAACGTTTATTTTTTTCTAAACAAAAAGTAGTCGTACAGCACATTATTGATGGCCAGCAACAAATTGCATTCAGCCAAAAAAAATTAAAAAAGTTT
Organism: Choristoneura rosaceana; assembly: GCA_037349165.1. Taxonomy (NCBI): domain Eukaryota; kingdom Metazoa; phylum Arthropoda; class Insecta; order Lepidoptera; family Tortricidae; genus Choristoneura; species Choristoneura rosaceana. Next base: position 13,192,347 of record JAZBNJ010000019.1, read on the forward strand.
TTATGTTAGTAACATAAATATCCCCACCACAAAATTGGATAACTTAAAATATAACAAAGAAGCAAAAATAAAATTAAAATCTCTTCTTTAAAACAAAGTAGTGGTTATTAAACTGCTTAGAATTTGAAATAATATTAATCATAAAATGGTAAAAGTGAAATTTTGGTTATGGTTCGTTTATGAATTTTTCCATCAGGAGTTTTCACATCTACAACCCTCACTCGGTTGTCAGGACCTGTAAATACTTTACATATCCTAGCCATAGGCCAATGTAACATAGGACAGTTATCTAATCTAAGTATAACAAGCTGGCCTTCTTTTAAATTACAATTAGCATCTCTCCATTTTGGTCGGCTTTGTAATTGGCACAAATAGTGAGTAGACCAAACCTTTCAGAAGCTTTGCTTAATTCTAGTGCATTGTCGCCAGAATGATAGTCACTCCGCTTTGTCGCCTTGCTTATAGCAGAAAAAAATTATATTCGATACAATGTTGTGTAGTGATTTTGATGATTCTTTTTTTATTGGAAAGGATATACCTCCAAGTTGGTCTCATATAAATTTAGAAAAATCCAACCCTATTGGTAAGAAAATAGAGGATGTTCACTCACTGATTGTAATGTATAATTTTTTACAAAGTAGTCCGGTTTTATACAAATTTAAAAGAAAAACCTACAGGGTAGGATTTTTTTTCTAGGATGGGAAAAAATTACAAAATATAAACTTTTTGACAAAAAAAAAATAAACATCCGAAAAAACTGAAAAGCAAAAAATAATACTTAAACTTTTTTTATTTAACCAGTACTGTATTTAACCAGTACCAGCTTAAAGTCGGTGCCTCAGCACGAACCAGGAGGAGTGATAGAAGCCCATCAGGTAGACGACTATAAGTGCACTCCTGCTGGCTAGTGCTGAGGCACCGACTTCAAACAAATAAGGTTAAATAAAAAAAGTTTATTTTTATTTTTCCGTTTTTTCGGCGGTTTAATTTTTTTTGTTAAATAGCTTTTCTACACTAATGATATTACTCACAAATTAAATAGCTAGCAATACGAGTTCGACTTTACAGCAATTAACACAGGTAATAGAGCCCGCGTCACTCAGTGCAGCGCAATCCGCTGGAGATTTAATGAAACAACCAAAAGAAAAATAAAGTGAGAATTTCAGCGCGAATTCACTAATGAAAGTTTTAAATGACCGACAAAAGGCAAAAAAACTCGTGACCTCGTTATTTAGAAACGCAATTTGGCTTTTACAGCCAGAAAACATTACATTGCACGGCTTGAACTTTATTCTGTGGGAAACAGAAGCGAGTCTGTGTTGAGTTTCGTTTCTGAACGTTGTTAATTGTGGTGAGCGTAGGGGAACTTTTTTTAAACTTTTTAAAAATCCGGATCAAAACAATGGTTTGCGAATTTCATAAAAGGGTCCGGGGCGTCGACAACAACTTTGACAATGGCCCGATCCGAACAATAAATCTTGCGAATCGATCTCAAGTTGGGCGGAGTGATTAAAATGTAAGCCCCATTTTGGAATGGATCACTTGGCCTTTGTAACAACTCGCAACTTTTTGTGTAAAGTTCCGAAAAACGTCACCCTGTAAATGTTACTGTGGTGGTAAAAAGGACATTCTTTGCGGTCATCGTCATCATCACCCCAGTCTATAGATGAAATTCCCACTGCTGGGAATAGGCCTCCTCTCAGAATAAGAGGGTTTGTGGGCCGTAGTACCTAAGCGGGCCCAGTGCGGATTAGGAACTTCACACGCATTGAATTGCCTGGCCATAAAGCTCGTAGTTAAATTTCGAATGCAATTTTGCACATGAATTTCGAAAAACACAGAGACGGGAGCCTGGGGTTCAGTACTCGGGGATTTTTAGTTTATTTAATTTGTGTGTGTTCTTATAGTGTGGAGGAGCTACATTAACATACATTCGTTGCTTAGTCGGGATATTAAGTTTATAGACTACACTTGCGCTTACCGTTACTTAATTTTAGGTAATTGTTTATACCTAGTCACTATATTCAAGTCATTTCACAGTTATAAACATTAATATAATTCAACATCCAAAAGCAACAGCATTTGTACAATTGTGTACAAACTTGTGACCAAACTTCTCATTGTTGGCAGAGTCCGACAGACCCACGAGTTGACTTGCCAGTTGTTGATTTCCTTGTTCTGACAAGTTACTCGTTTGGTGTTGTGTTACAGGGTTACAGGCAACCACACATACCGTTATGTGCATGTATGGTAAATGTGATTGTAACTTTATTATTTGACTGTTTATGGGTAGGGATAATTTAACAATGGATAGGGCAGAGTTGTGAATAATGATTCTTCTAAATATTCCCTAGTATTATAGATGTGAAACTTAGCGAGTGTATTGTATATGTGTCTGGAATAACACATAAGCTACTTTTTATTACACATGTTACCACAAAATCTTCATAAAATGTCAAAATCATTAAGATTAGAGAGTAAGAAAGAAAGTCAAGAGACACAGAATTTTGCGAAATCATTCTTCTCAACTTAAATGAAGATCACGATGTAATTTTTGAGAATTCTCATGGAAATTTAGACAAATTTTTGAATTTTTAATTCGACTGCCCTTTTTGCGAGCAAAGTTGCGAGTATTCTATAGAAACTTATACAAGATGGTTTATGTATAGCGAGAAATATGTCTAAATACATAAAAAAAATTGTCAAGCATAATAAACATAGTAAGAAATATTTACAGGGATTTTTGGTTAAAAAGTAACTCAACCACCTGCGGATATTTTATAAGTTCTGATATGTAAAATACTAGACTTAAATTACTTAAAATTAAAACACCTTATTGTATACTCGTACGCACCTTAGTCATTTGGTAGTTTTACGTCTTTTCTTTTATTTAATTGGATCTGATTATTATGTTGAAATAAAAGAAAAAAACCTGAATTAAAATGTTTGGGACTTGGCTGACTTCTCCTAGAGAAGACATCGACGCGTCCAAGGAACTATAAATTCAGTGCATGTGTTCACCAGTATTTGATAAATTTTATGTGACAAGTAAATGTGGTTGTGTCTCTGTTTTTCCGAGCAAAACAACCAGGCAAGGCATCACAGGTATAGTCACATAAAATTATTAATGAGTAGTGAAACTTCTAATCCTCCTAATCACAAACTCTTGTTAAGTTTAAGTTAACTGTTTCCTCCAGACATATAAAATACTCAATTTCAATTCATGAACGACCAGTGGCGTGGGTTTGCTTATTTTTTATATAGCAAAGGTTGTTTGTTACATTACAACGTGACGTGTTGCATCCGAAAACATATTTAACGCAATTCTCTCAGTTTCATAATTTAATACTTTCTGAAGTAGATATCCAAAACTGAGCGCTAGCAAAATTCCTCTCCTGTGCCAAGTAAAATGCCCCTAATTACTATTTTATTGTTGGCCTAATACAGTCACAGCCAGTACAGTCAGCAGGGTAGTGATACTACATGTCCTTTCTGTCGGTTAGTGGTTTTCCATCGGGAAAAGTTGGATCTCAATCGGAATATGACGGCACCCGAAGTGGCAGTGACAATTATACATACATAATATTTTCATATCCTCATATCATTAATATGGAACTTTATTTCTTAGTGTAAAATTTCAAAATGAAAAATGTACGGCTGTATGATGCTAATTAAAGGCTCGTTCACGCGTATTAAATTAAAAAGTTGTTAAATAAATTTTAACTCTATTATATGCGACTTAATTTTAAGTAAGCGTTTACACGTTTGCATCAGCTAAGTTCTTTAGTTAGCCTGAGATGGACGACGAATAGCGCATTCAAGTCATTAATTCAGTGATTAAAAATTCTTATTAAGTGGGGATTTAGATGAATTGATAAATGAAATAGTCACGCTTTATTATATACTTCAATAAACTTTATTATGGTGTCTTTTGAGCACTTCGACATTTTCAAAACAGATCCTGTTCTTCTCTCTTCTTCAAACACAAAAACTTAGGTACGAACGTGACCGCTCCGCCAAATTTATACACTTAACAATTTTTTAACTAAATCATGCCTGTCCAAACGTGTCTAGTGATAATTCACGTCCACCCACTTAACCGAAAAATATACATAATTCTAATTAACTTGTTCACTTGCACGCTTAATTATAATTAACTTATAAGTTATACTAAATTAAATGTTTACATGATTTAAGTCACTTAAATTTAAGTTAAAATTTAGTTAACTATTTAATCACTTAATATGTGTGAATCAGCCTTAAGAGAGTACGATAAATACGAACATTTCCAATAAAATACGATGGAAAATGTATTACAGCATCTGCACAATGTACATTCCTCTTCTTATTAGTTACATGATCTATATTTCCATCTATCCATCTTTGCCAGCCTATATACGTCCCACTGCTGGGCACAGGCCTCCTCTCAGAACAAGAGGGTCTGCATTTATTACTCCTATATTGCATGGTCTCATTTTGTCTTCATAAAATACTAGCTTTTGCCCGCGGCTCCGCCCGCGGGAACTGTGCATTTCTCCGGGATAAAAAGTAGCCTTTGTCACTCTCGGGCCCATAAACTATTTCTATGCCAAAAATCACGTCGATCCGTCGCTCCGTTACGGCGTGAAAGACGGACCAACACACAAACACACTTTCGCATTTATAATATTAGTATGGATCTTCTCTGTTCTCTCCTGCTGTTGGTACCACTCCTGGCAATCCTGGCCGTCCTTAGGTGCCACAGATTAAACATTCCGCGGCAGCGGCTGTCAGCACCGGCCCGCTCCAATTACAGCGGGCTCGGCCGGTTTGATTTTCTTTCCGTTTGGAATTAAAGTGTCGAAATGTTCGCTTTGTGCTGTTTTTAAACGGTTGTAATAGAGGTTGAAATTGTTGTGTTTTTATTAAAAGTTAGTGCGCGCACGAGGTATCGGCGAGGGGACTGTGATGCTTTAACAAACGTCTTGTCAAATATTTAGGCGGATAATTCCTATTTTCTTCAGAATACAACTGGTTTTTCTTAGAGTAATGACTCGTTGAAAATTATCTTATAAATTTATTTCGGAAGTAGAGACGTTAATCGTTGAGGAGTCCTTCTGGTGCTTCACCATCTGTTCCGCTTCCTTGTGTTAAAGTAATCGAATGTCAAGTTGTAAAATACTTATTACTGAATAGTTTCATTGGCCAATTGTTTCTCTGCAGTCCCTACACTGGAACGGTGGAACCCCTCGACTGCCTTAGGATCCACACATCAGAATCAAACTTGGTGACAATGGAATTTAGTTGGAGCTATTCCTATTCCAACTGAAAATGTATAGTTTCCCGTAATTTTCATTTGTCACATATATTCATGAAGAAGTTTTTTTTTTTAGAAATGTTACCGTAAAACGGGTTGTGGAGGGATTGCGAGGGAATAGGGATAGAACCACTAATTATTTTGTTTTCATTTGCTATTTAAAAATTCTGGGATGGCTTGCTCTAAAAGTAATTTAGTTATATTTTTAGAGATATTACATCTCCTTTTTTCTGATAATTTGTTATCGTTATTTTATTATTTGTCGTCAGTTTCTATCCCTTCTGACCCCATTGCGGGGTGAGCTGGGACTTGCCTTTATTTTAGTCCTAATTGCTTAAATTATGAAACTCTTAAATACGTAGTTAATTAGGATGATATTGAGTGATACTCGTATAGGTATAAAGTAGTAATCTCTCCCATGTTGCTGTGCCCTTGCGGGGCGTCACATGTAACTATGTAGAATTGTAACGGCTGCTATGTATAAATGTGATATGCAGTGAAATAAATAAAAAGTCAAATCTTTTGTACATAGTGACGAGCAGTTGATATTGCAGTAAGAAAATTATAACAAAAAGCCTGATTAAATTAAAAGAAATGAAAATAATTATTTATAGGTAGAGTCATTCACGATGACACGTGCCGTGGTTCTTATTATAATGTCATTAATGTCTAATTTTGAAAAAATCGCGCGTCTTCGTGGATGGCACTAGGTACGCTAAAGCCGGAGCTCAACACAAGCCAGCAACAGTGGAATTATAATCACCTACTTATACATATACTATGAAATAGGTTTGTATCACTGCTACTGGTTTGTGTTGAGCCACCAACTTTAAACCGGTGGAAATATTTTCATGGTTTTTTGTAGTCGGTTAATTTTTTTTGTATTTTTTTTACTTTACATCTTACTCTACGTATTCCTAGAGTATCACTCGAGTGCTTACCCTTGATTATTAAGCCGTTAAGTATAATGTTCAATCTTGCAGAGCGAATCGATACCCGTCCCACGAATATTCCTACACCTGCTTTTACCTTAATCACTGAATATTTCACTGAGATTCAGATAAAAACAGCTATTCCAGTGTCAAGGATTAAACGCTTGAGGGATTTTCAAGATAAACAGACTCTTTAAATGTTATTTTCTTATTAACTAACAAAAGTAGTAACGTAACTTCAAATTAGAGCAGTAGTTTAGTTGCGTATGTAAATTATCAAAGGTACATTTATTAATATTAAACTTACTTTATTAAAAATTATTTTAAATACGGTAACATCATAATTTATTTATGTATCTAATAAAAAAAAACAAAATTAATTAAATAATAATAACTAACACAAAAAAAATTATACCTACAATGAAAAAATACAAAATAACAAAAAATCTAAACAAAAAAATAAATAAATTAGATAATAAAATAAAATAAAAACTGCTCAAGACCCGTTCGCATCGTACTTGGCCCAAACGTATCCATTACCCTAGCGGCATTCCCCCGTAGTATAGGCCATACAGCATATGGCCAACAAGACCGGCTGGATGGACCAAGTACGACCAGTAACGGGGGTCACCTCTTCTGTCCCTTCTCCTGCGCCCCAACTCCCAATATATTAATATTATAGGTATGTCTTATTTTTAATAGCCGAAATATATGTTAGTTGGTGACATTTATTTGTACGAATAGGTATGTGAAAAAATAGCTATTACCAATATCAATGTTAACTAACTTAAAAAATGCCTTGAGATTTTTTTTAATAAATTTCAGGCTAGTAGGTATGTTTTCTTAAACTTATTTTATTTATTCTCAAAAAAAGGTACCTATATAATTTTAATTACATCACTAATTTCGCCAAACTATGACGTTTGATGGCGAAAGCCTTAAAAGTATATGCGTTTACGAATCAAAGTGGTTTCTCTGTTTTGCCTTCACGTAATTATCCTTAGCTCGTGAATTGGGCGATATACCGTCACAGTTTCATAATTAATGTGCCGCAGACAGAAACTACACAAAGTCGGCTTATAATTCATCTAAGTACCTACCTGTGGGCGAGATTAATTTCACTGTGACATGTCACTTAGAAATATTCCCGCGTGATGTGGGGTTTTAGTCGTGCAAATTGCGACTATTTTTATATTTGTCTGAAAACATTTACCGTTTAATCACGGGATCATTTTATTAGGATCTTATAGTAGATCTGCTTATTTGTTTTCAGGCGCGATTTCTTGGGATCTGGGATCAACTGTAGGAATATAAATGTCTATGTTCCGCCATGTATACTAATTTATAGCACTGTTACGTACCTACTTAACTTAATGGTGTGACAATAGTATCTTTAAAACTGTACTGATTTAATCATCATCATCGTCATCCCAGCCTATAAACGTCCCAGCTACTGGGCGCAGGTCTCCTCTCGGATTGAGAGGGCTTGGGCTGTAGTTTCCACGCGGGCCCAGTGCGGATTAGGAACTTCACACACACCATTGAATTGCTTCGCAGGTTGTGCTGGTTTCCTCACGACGTTTTCCTTCACCGTAAAGCTTGTGGTAAATTTCAAATGTAATTTCGCACATGAATTCCGAAAAACTCAAGAGGTGCGGGACGGGGTTTGAACCCAGGATCCTCTGCTTGAGAGGCCATAGGTCTTACCACTCGGCCACCACGGCGTCTTCTGTTTTAATACTCGCTAAATCTTACGAACAAAAAGTTAGTATACTAATAAAGACGCGGAAAAATATTATGTTAAAAACTTTTGTATTTGCCGCAATGTAGCCGAGACCCTTCACGACGCTTACTGACCCAAATCCATGTCTGGTATCGCCCGTGCCTTCTACTTGAATAACCAAGTTATCCCAACTTTTGATGTATCCTTCAAGTTTATCAAGAGAATTCCCCCACTTTCACAATTTGACGTCGGTAGGGTATTCACAGATATTATTTTGCGGGCCCACCGATAGTTTTTATCAACAAACTTTTCGGTGGCAACCCTTTTCAATTGCCGTCCGCTGGACGATTTTAGCTCTTATAGCTTCTCTGAAAACGTTGTTTATGGAAGTGAGAGTTTTGTTTCGCTTATTGGTTGTTTGTACTAGAAATTTAATAAAAGCGTTGTTGTTATACAAATGATTGCAGGAAGTTAATGGGAGGAGAAAAACAAGCTCTATTTTCCTATAGGGTCCGGCTATTGGTCAACTTTGTCAAATTAGAGCAGCAATTTTGCAGGCTTGACGGGTTGACAAGTAATAACATTCAGGCTCGAGCTCGAATCGACGTTGCGATGTTTTTTATTAACTTATTTTTTGGGAACGCTGTGCAGGACTTTTCCAGCGTTCGACTAAGTCGTGTAAACAAAATTTTGGATACCATAAAATATTAGATTGAGAAAACAAAATGTCTTGTATCTTACCATGTTTGTTTCTACCTATTTAATTATTATCGTAATATTTGACTAGTACCCATAACTTGTTGTGAATTGTACCGTGATATTCATTATTACTTTTAATTGTTCTAAATGAATAAGTATGTACATACTTTTCTATTTACGAGGCTAATTACTCATTTTCTAATACAATAAGTTAAGTCATTGTATATAACATTAAAAATCATGACCAGTTTATTTTCTAAAAAACTTAAATTTCATGTTAAAAACTTTTAATTTAAAATTTTGGTTTCTTTCTTCTTTTTTGTACTCGTAATGACTGCTCTTTTTTCTGATATCCTGTCAATCGTTCAAAGGTTAACTGGACGAGACCCCTTTAAGGAATAGTTCCCCTTCGTACATGCTATTATCTTGCTATTTGTTAATTTCATGTGTTTTAAGTACAATAAAGGGTTTACAATACAACAAAAACAATTCTTCAATTCTAAATCAACTCAATTCTTTTTCAATTTACAATTCCTTTTTTAATCGACTACTTACTGTAAGCGCCTTTAACATAAAAAAAAACCACAAATATTTCCTTTTTGAAGCTGTTGTGGAAGCTCCAAGTAACTTTATTTAAACAAGTGGAATTTGACGGACTTTTTTCCTACATTGTCGGCAGTGCAGGAATTGGTCGACCGTCCGTTGTTCACAAACAAAGCCGAATGCAAATGCGGTGCACAGCACAATGGCGGGGCCTTTACCTACTCAAGGCTTTTGCCAGAATTGAAGGTATTTGGGAACGTACGTCAATATACTTTTTTTACTCCCATCTGTAAATGTGTAGCAGTGACGTGGTGTTTCTCAACGGATTAAGTACCTGAATTTTTGCGTGACGTCAGTGACATCAAGAAAACATACCTAACTCCGGGTTGTCTAGCGAAATATTTACTCCACGCTAAATACTAATGTCAAATTATCAACTCTACAAAGGAAAACGTTCAATTTAGATCAAATTAGGATCAGTATTTGTAGTGTCTTTATTATGTGTGTGTTATTTATCTTAGAGCTATGATAGCTGCTGGTTGACAAAGGTTCTGCTTCATGACTGTCCGAAGTAGGGTTATGTTTCCCGACCTTTTTTTTTTCGATTGGATGGCAAACGGACAATTTGTATCTTGATGGTAAGAGATCACCACCGCTCATTAACATCTGCAATACCAGGGGTATTGCAGATGCGTTGCCAACCTAGAGGCCTAAGATGGGATACCTCAAGTGCCAGTAATTTCACCGGCTAGACTAAGATACTCTCCACGCTGAAACACAACAGTGCAAGGACTGCTGCTTCACGGCTTATGTTTGTAAGTCTATTTATTTGGTCCTCTCTGTAGTAATTCACTAAACGGCTGGATAGTTTTCAGTATATTTTATAAGGTATAATGATCATGATTCGTCAAAACTGTCAGAGAAAAAAATGTGGAAAGGGATTAACTTTTTTTTAAGTTGTTACTATATTGTTAGGTTTCTAACTAATTATAGCTCATTCCAAATGATATATAATAATATTAAGCACTTTTCTATTTGCAAAGGAACATCAAGAAAGCCCTTACTGGATTTTTTTTTGACCTGGTTTCGATTTCGAGTGGGTCTCTACTACTAGACTTGTTTTTCCGTTGTACTTTTTTTAAGTCTAACTAACGCAGTCAGGATTTTCTATTTAAAAAAAAATTCTGCTTTCTATTTTTTGCACTGTTTGTATTTCGGCGCGGAGAGTAAGACAGCCGGTGAAATTACTTGAGGTATTCCAACTTAGGCCTCTAGGTTGGCAACGCATCTGCAATACCCCTGGTGTTGTAGATTTTTATGGGCGGTGGTGATCTCTTACCGCCAGGAGACCCATTTGCTCGTTTGCCTTCCAGTCGAATAAAAAAAAAACTTTTTCTTTAAAGCAGCTGGATTTATCTTCAGCTAGATTTATTTTTTCTCTCTCATCTCTTTTCCTTTGTTCCTTAACATAATTATACTAGCATGTTACCTTTTTAACCTTGTTACATTTAGGTAATATCTAAAGACTGATTAGCCGCAGGAGCTAGCTCGCGTAGGAATTAACTTAATTAGCCGCTTCTCGCCAACTCCAATTTAATGAGGCCAATATTCTTTCTTGGATTCGTGACACACTTGTCATAAAAATGACAACTGCATTAGGAGACAAGGAATCATGCTAACAGTGCGGCGCTTTATTACCATGTAATAATAACAGGGGTTGGAATTATCAGGCTAGTACCAGCAGCCAGCCAGAGACACATCTGCTTTGCTTATCTGGCCTTTAAAAACTCAACTGACTGATAATGGAAGATTTCGAAAGGAATGCAAATAAAGTTCTTAGGGCGTTAGTTTATAAGTCGCTTTTGAGCCACCTGTTTGTTTTACTATGGTGCTGTAAAGTGTCGTGGTGAAGACGTCATGTTTGTGTAACAGTACATTATACATACCTAATAAAATGTTGTTGATTTGGAGAATAAACAGATACTTACCCCCTTATTCATAAAACTTAACAATCCTATGTTAACTAACAAATGCTTTGTCCCTTTCTAACAAATACAAATGTCGAAGTGACAGATAAGGACAAACGAATTTTAGCGGCATTTTAACTAAAATAGGTTTGATTGTCGTTTATGAATAAGGAAGGGGGTTAGTCTTTAACAACAAATATTTATGCACTTACAATCGCACTTTGCAGGTACCTATACATATATGTATAGGAAAAATGGTGTACAAAATGAAATGTTATTAAATTTGAATACTTAAATAGTTTATGTTTTGTGTGTAACTTAAATGGATTAAAGTTTAATTCCTTATTTTTGAATCACTCCATAAAATATTTTTAATTTTTCTCAGCTGGACAACTTCTTTGACCGTGTGTCCCTCAGGTTATACCTTATAATGTCTCTATTCTAATAGAACATTTATTTTATTGGGGTCTCGGCGGATTCGGGGTAAATTACTTACAGCTTTTTTGTTTGTTTGGCCTAATGGCGATTTGATAAGACGAATTACGGTCATTTCCTTTATGGACTCTACTTGATTGTTTTACGTCGGTGGAAGGTTGTGAAGTGAAATGTAAATGGTTTAACGTTATTGTAATAATAAAGCCTTCAATTATTGTTTCATGTTTGTTCGCGTTGAGCTAATTTTGTTTTATTGTTATTAAAATTAACCTATCATTCCTCGTTTTTTAAGTAGATTAATAGTAGTGGACATTCAGTTTTAGTGATATTTCAGTGTTTTGCGTAAAATTCCTAATTAGGTTTCAGTATAGAAAAGGAAATTTTCGAGATCGAGTCCAGGTGTTAGATTGTCAATCCGGTGGTAGAGGAATGGCTGCTGGGTTGAATTTATGGAGAGATTTTTTTTTGTATGGGAAACATAAAAGTTTTGTTCTGAAACCTATCGTGTGTAGTATCTAATGAAAAGGCTTTCTTAGCCAATTCTAAAAATATATACATCACATCATTATATTTCAGTAAGTTATTTAAAATTAAAATAAAAATATTTTTCAAAAGATACCAAGTTTAGGCTCCTCCTGATATGATACGGTTGAATCATTATTTGTAAAATATACCTAAAATGATTATGAGATAGCCTCATATTATATCCAACCCCAAGAAAGCAATTTTGAAAATATTTACATTAAGTTTATTGATAAAAGAAACTAAATAATATAAATATTAAACATAACTTTCTAACAATAACTTAAAATAAAATAAAGTATTTTTTTATTATTTTATAATATAACAAAATGTGGTAAAATCACAATTAGTTGAAACACATATAAGGTCAAATTCATTCGTATGGCTTTTAACACCATGTGCAGCTTTTGCTAAATTTCGGGGTGTAAGCTAGCACTACGGCCGCTGCCGCAGCGTGCTCGGTTCGCGCGTTTTGTGGTCGCAATGTACCTATCTAAAACTCGCTTCGCTCGACGACATACCTAAGCTAACTTTCCGATACCTGAATTGACGGTAAACATTATTAAAATCTGTTTAATAGGAGATATTTGGCCCTTTTACTGGATGCCTGGTTATATTTGATCAAAAATATCTGAACGCGACTCTATTGTTACCGGCACTCTAGTGTTAGAAGCTTTTTCAGGTAGATATTTTTGACCAAAATTTTGCTCAGAACTTAATGAACTCCACTGTATCGGTAATAAAGGGTATATTCAACCATAAAGCAAGAAATACATTAAAATCAAATTTAATAATGTTAATTATATGGTATGTATTTATGGAACTCTCCAACTCTCGCTTCGCCAGTTTTTTGGTCTTACAAAAACTTTATTAATACCGTCACAAAACAGTACAAAAAGCACGTAATGAAACTTTTTGCATGACACGTAGAAAGCCTAATCACTTTCTGTTATGCTATAAACTGTAACGACTCCACGAGTTGAGTTACTAACTTTCTCATCTTGTTTTCTCTTGATACGCGGAAAAGTTTTTTGATACAATAATCTAGTAGTTCCTTAGTACACTGGATACGTAATTATTTTCCGTGTTATGGATTATTTACTAACAAACAGTAGTTATATTTATGTTACTATGACTCCTGGGATGTTAAACACGTAAAATAATATTACTTCAACGTTTTGGCTTATGGGAATGAAGAATGAATAAAAAAAAACATATTATCATTGATAAATTCAGAAGGAACATCAGCGAGCTGCCAATTATATAAAATAAAATAGCAAGAATATTTGTTTCAGCGTTTCAGCAAACTATGTCCAAGTCTCTGCGAAATGAATCTTATGCCAAAATGACTCTTCTGCCAAATATGTTTTATACGAAGTAATTAATCTGCTAAAACCGTTTATGCGATACATGTGTCATGCTAAGTGAGTTTCTGGCAAACAAGATTATGCTAAATAAGGGTCTTATGATATGTATAATATTATGCTAAAACCGATTTATTTTAAAGAACTCCAGGGCCCAGCGCCCTGTCAACTTGTCGGTACACGGTTCGGGCAACTCGACTGCAATATTTTCTGAAGCACTTCTGCGCCTTGATTGCAACGCTTAATCGAACTGGCTTCCTATTGGTCGATGGTTCCACGGTGGTTCTGATCTTCGATCGTCGGTGAAGCTGGATTTCAATGGCTAATGTCAGAGCTTAAAAAAAGAAAATAATATGTTAAATGACACTTCATACTGTCTCTATGATGTTTATAAAATGTGAAACTTCTTAAGTGATACGAAATTTTTGCCTTTAGCTGGCTCAGCTAAAAATTGGACAATACTGTACAAAGTAATGCATAAATTAATTTCAGCATATTTCAATCTCAGTAAATTCAAATTAATTCAACAACTCGAAGTATGTAACGTGTTCACTTTAAGGCATAATATTGTCTAACATTCTAAACACTAAAAAGTCCACAATATTTTAGCGTTTGATGAGCAGAGAAAGTTGCCATAAACTAATCAAAGGGGTGTAGGGATCGAATGTGCACCTGAACTTTTTAGTTTAAGTACAGATTCGGCTGGGCAGATTTGGATGATATTGGAAATATTGATAGCTGGATCTTGAGATTATTCGAACTCACATAGGCTGCTTTTTATCCCAAAATTCTCACGGGATGCACGCACGTAAAATCGCAACATCTTTTCCGCTAAGTCTAGGACATGATATTTTAAACTATTGTTAAGATATCTTAGGTTAGTTCTTTTTTATGTATTTACTCATAATTGTACAAAAGAATGTAAATAAATTGTTTATTATAAAGTACCAAAGTAATAATAATCATATAGACGTCCTCCATTACTAAAAATTACGAAATAAATCTAATCTAACCTAAATCAATCTGTAATTTACACGATCATAAAAGTTTGTGTAAATAACAGTTTCACCGAAAATTATGTAATATCGTGTGACCGTGATTACTACGTATTTCATCCATTATTCTTTTTGAACCTTATTTATTCTGACACGTTCCCGGTTACGTGTTGCCATGGTTACCTGCTAACAAATGGCCGATCCCTAAGAGGCAGAAGGCGCCTCGCAGCATGCTCAGAGACACTGGGGTGAGCCCCTTCGTTGACTCCACTTGTTGAGTCTGGAACGTAAATTACATTGGGGCCTTTACACCGCTATCCGAAGCTATTGATTCGAAACGGCATTAAAGCACTATTTATGGGACTGTTATAATATCTATACAGAGTAACAAATTGGCTGAGACTTTGGGGGCAGGTAAGATTTGAAAATGTAGTGATAATATAATAGGGAAGGTAATGAGGATGTAATATTTATGATTTTGTGCTTTTTATTTATAGTAAAACAATTTCAATCACAATGGGTCCCACTGAACAACAGCGTTGCGGCTTGCTGCAACATTATGCTGAGTATCAAATATTGTTTGTGTGTTAGTGTATCATTTTTTTTTATTTTCCTGTGTATTGGTATCGAATGTGTTAATAAATGCTCTTCTTTATCTTTCTCTATGTTTCATCCCAAAGTCAACATAGAACCTTATCTTAATAAGTAATTTTATTAATCTGTAATAATCAGAGAGCGAAATTTCCATGGCATTTTTGACCTGTTACAGTGACTTCTCACTTATCGACTCTACCTAAATGATGTCGATATTATAGACTGTCGTAAACTTATCATGTTATATTGAGAGTTATTTTTCTGCATAAAAATGGACTGTAAAAGAAGTAGTAACCGGAAAATATGAAAAAAAAAACATCTATTTCTTTTATAGAGACATTAATGGAACACTTGTTAACATTACAACAAAAAAACTTCAACATGAAATTGAAAAAAAAAAACTGAACTAAAATTATTAAATTCGAAATTGTTATCCATTCGTTGTTCATTATACCTATATTATGTCCATTTCATATTTTCGGCTGCTCGAAACTTAATTGGAAGACATCGCTCTTTAACTTAAATCAACCTATTGTTTATCTCTACTTTTAATTTTCTTTAGTGCCTATGTTGTATATCGATATATTATGTACATCGGAAGTCGATCACTATGACAGGTCAAAAATGCTATGAAAATTCAACTCTCCGTTATAATAGTTGTAAAATGTCAAACGTTCCTTTTGTCATTTTAATCGACATGTTCCTTGGGTACTTTAAGCTTCAAGTTTAAGTTTAAGTTTCAAGGTGAGGACTGAAATCAAGGTGAGGACTGAAAACCTTGCCTAAGCTTTGCTGAGTCCTTTACCTCTTCACAAATTATGTTTAATCTGTTTCTTTCATCGTACTTTGTTATGTTATATTTTTAGATTTGTGAATAAATATTCTTTTATTTATTTTAAAACATCAAAAGTAAGTAAGAGTAAGCTTAAAGTTATGTTTTCTATATGACAGGCAAAGTTTTAAGTTTTTTTTTATATTTTTATACCTGTGACGTGGTTCCCGAAGATTCTTTCAGTTCAGAGTTATCCTGTTCAGATTCACTCACGGGATCGGATCTTCTCGAATGTTCTGGAAGGTTCTTATATTCGTCCATAGTCATTTTGGCAATGATTCCCGCTTCGAACAGTGACATAATACTGAAATTTTAAATTATAAAATTAGGCACACCAACATTTTTAAATTATTTTGGTACTAGCTGTTACCCGCGACTCCGTCCCCTTAGAATTCGATTATCACTACACCACGGGAACTATGCAATTTTCCGGGATAAAAACTATCCTATGTCCTTCCCAGGCATTCAAACCATCTGTATACTAAATTTCATCTAAATAGGTTTAGAGATTTAGGCGTGGTAAAGTAACAAACAAACAAAAAAAAAACAAACAGACTTACAAGCTTTCACATTTATAATCTTAGTGGGATGTTTTATTGTTAGGTACACTAAGTATAACCAGAATTATTAATGTCACTCGAGATTCGACGGTTATCTTAAAAAAGAAAACCGATCTTTTGTTTCGACTTCCGAGTGACATTATCTAGCAAAGCAATTTAATTGTACAGATACATATGTGTTTAATAAAATTATGTAAGTATTAATTATTTTGTTTTATGTTTCTGATTATTTTAAGATACTCAAAAAGATATATAAATCACGAATTAAAATTGAATTTAGGAAACAATACATAATTACCTAGCAAAAAAAAATGAAAATGATGTGTCTGTAGGTATAGTTTAATATCAAAGTATAGGGTATATGTCCTAGTGCTTGACACGCTAAATGCATAGTAGATGCCACCCTGCTGTCATTTCTATTGATAATGACAAAATATAAAGACGGCAACTACTGAGCCAGTGCCCAACATTCGGACATCTACCTCATAAAAATTATACTAACTCAATGCTACTTACACTTGATTGAATGTCTCGAGATAAGGGGAACCGATTTGCAACGCTATGGCCGAGTACCGCGTATAAAGTTTTTCACTTAGATGGAAATTGTGTGCTCCTGAAACCATTGACATGGACAGTTTGCATAAATATATAAAGCTTATGAATAAACAAATATAGTTATAGATAACAAGTGAAGCTAATACTTATCAGTGTATTAATAACCTAACCCAACAACAAAGTAGGAAAACCTGTAACATTGTAAAAGTTGAATGAAGGTTTTAACGAAACTTCGCTCAGAACGGACCGAATAGTCAAGTGGTTAGAGAATCTAACTATGAAGATCGGAGAAACGAGTACGAGCGGGAAAGCGGGGAGCATCAGTGAATGGAAAAACAGTCTACAACTCCGCTACGCATTACTATACCTAGTACCATCCACGAAGACGCGTGATTTTGTCAAAACTAGACATTAATGACATTATAATAAGAACCACGACTATACCTATACCTCGCTCCGCTCCGCTATCTAGCTCCGCGTCATCTCCGCTACGTACTGTCGCGCTCTGCTCCGCGCCTCTGCAACTCCACTCCGTATTACGGTCTCGCTCCGCTCCGCTATCTAGCTCCGCGTCTCCGCATCTCCGCTACGTACTGCCGCGCTCTGCTCCGCTATCTAGCTCCGCGCCTTTAGACCTACTCAGACCGCAACTGCGCTCTACATTGCTTCCTCGCTCCTCTCCGGTCTTACCGAACCGCTCGGTGTCATAGTACAGCGTCTCCCGCCCCCCCAGCACGGCGACGCGGCGGCGCGCGAGCACGAGCCGCACGCCCACCTCGATGCTGCGCACGCGCTGCACGCGCTGCCGCTTCATCAGCCGCGCCAGCCGCCCGTACACACCTGTACCGTTCTAAACAAACAATAATAACGAATCGATTAAATTGGACGAGTAATAGGACAAAATACGTTGACAAAACATTGCTCACTACGTCTGTACCTTATCTTACAGTCTTTTATCCCTTTCGTTCCGGATGACGAGTTAACTCGTCTTGTGCGATGTGCTTTCAGATCCGGTAGACGAGTAAACTCGTCTTAAAAAAATTGACATTACATCCTAGATTAGGGCAATCGACAGTCACTTGCACAACCGGACACATTGCTTCCTGTACTCTTAGTCCTGAGCCATATTTATTTGCTGTAGTTATGCAGTTAGTAATGTTGCCAACTAGTGAATAAACTTATTAGTTTACCCCAAGAATATTCGTTACGCATTTGTGTCTAAATACGTTTTGAACAAACAACATGGAGAAAAATAACTGTACCAAGCCAACGAGTTATCTCGTCTACCGGATCTGAGAACACATCGCACAAGACGAGTTAAGTCGTCTTTCGGACGTAAGAGCATCATTTCTGTGAACGAGTTAACTCGCCTACAGGACTGAGGATCAGGTATCAATTCACTGAATATGGAAAACTGGGTAGATTTTGTCTATGGCTTTGCCGGAACGAAAGGGTTATTTAAGTTTTTTTTTTAAATTAGAATGTAAGATTTTTTTATTTAATTTTGTTAGTCGAATTACAGTCGAATCAATATACTTCTGAGCTAAAATTTAATTTAAAATACTTATCTGAACACGCTCCTACGTCGTTATCAATAGAGTCGTGTTCATATATTTTTGATCAAATTTTTTCTCAAAAATATAAGAACTCAACTGTGCAAGCGTTTGCTTTATTTTGATTTGGGTTGCCTTAGCTTGTATAACAACGCAATTATATTGAACAAAAAATTTTAGTGAATAAAAAAGGTTTGTATTAGATAAAAATTTCAACAAAAACAAACTATTTTTAGTGTCACTTGTCTCTGTTTTTCTGGGTATCTGGGTAGGTACATGATGGGATGTACTATCAAATCTCGAATAAACAAAAATCTTTGATTATAAATAATTTGACCAAATCAAAATTTACCTACCTGTAAAATGGCCAAAGAAGCGCTGTGCCGCTCAACCACAAGTTCATACCCCCTATTTTTCATGGCTTCTTCGAGAGCTGGTAGGGTCCCAATAGGTGGCTCCCGAGCGGGCCTAGCGAGCAAACTGGTCAGATTCGCCGAGTACATGTCGCCGATGACGTACGTGGCTCCGAGAGATATCAAGACCGCGACCAGGCGAGCCTTGTGGGTACTTGAGGGCTCCTTGCTTGATGCTAAGAAGAAAAATGCATTTGTTTGCAAGAACAATATGACGGCGGTTGATATTGCCAAGAATTTTCAAGATTGTTCAAATCATAGTAGTTCAAATTAAACTCACACTGTCTCAAGAACAAAGAAGTAGTGAACCAACAGCAGTTGTAGAAAAGCGCGAGTTGGTTCTTGCGTCCCTTCTGCCACAATGAGGGTGCTGCAATTACCGCCCACAATGCTGGGCCCGTCACCAGCAATGTGGCTGCGACCAACGGCCATACCTGGTATAAAACGCTGGTAATGAATACTTTGGGGATGAGAAAACCATGCGACCAAGGCTCGCAATCATATTTCTGTCTCTGTATTAAATTGTGAGAGTATCGGCTGCCTTAACTATATCCTGGCATCTCCTGTAAGCAAAGATATATCCCCCAGGATCCCCTACAGCCCCTTGCACCTTTGGGTAAAATCGTTTTTAGTCAAACGACACGCGACATCTCGAATATCTATTTATTCAATTCATTCCAGCGACACGTTTCACCAAACGTAGAGGGCATTCAAAAAGTCACTGTAGATATATACTTACTGTTATTTAAAAACGACAAGAATAATTACAAACAGTGCACAAATTGTAAATAAAGTTTGATTTTCGTGTCACAACTCTTGAACAAAGGTAGCTCAAAGAGCGTTCACCCAAACTATTAAAGTTCGCCGTCTGTACCCGCGGGTCGCAAGTTCCAATTTGATAACAACCCAATGAATATGAATCATTCCTAGAATTTGTCTGTGGAGCAGTGTAATCTCCTCTCACAATCTTAATACCTATTATAGTTTCGAAGTACGTATGTTTAGGACGAAAGAAAATACCTTAAATCGTACGCAGGTGTTTAAATTGTTCATTGATTTGCATCCAGTTTATACATTTATTATTAGTGTCTAAATATGCTGAAGAGACGTGACCGATATTCCGTGGATGAGTTTCCGACGTATTCGGCCAATATGTTACACGGTAAGCGTGAAAATTCGGTGTGCGTGCACATTTGCCGAAATTACGTCAAGTTTTGATATGCCGCGCCGCGAAATTTCGGTTAACACAACACCAAAGTTCGGTTGTTACGTCAAAACGTTACGTTATTTTGGCAAATTTGTTGCTTGTATTGACACAGGATTGAAGGTATAGTTACGCTGAAATCACGTCGTGTGTCTTTGGGATAGTATGCTTATACACTGAATCAGCCTAAGATAAATATGTATGGTATGTTGGTTACTTAATAATATGTTATAGTTTCACAACGGCGTACAAATCAGACAATAATGTACCTCCCACTGGAAAGGCCTGATGATGGCCAGGGTCTCACTGAGCTTAGCTGGTGCATGCGTAAGGAAGGCCCCTGAATCAGCCAACGTCAGAAATGAGAACTCCACTGCTTGTAAACCCTCCCAGGTTACAGACACGTCGCCGAGAAAAAAATCTGCTTTCTGGGGTAAAAAATATTTTATTTTAACATAAAAAAATAAACTGACTCCAAAGAAACGACGAAAATACCTAAAAAAGTCGATACATTAATTTAAAGTCTAGGGATTACTTAATAAGTAATTTTGCTTCCAAATAAATAAATCAAAAAATGTTTCTGTGGCGCTTTAGTTGTATGAGAGCTCCTCTCAAATAAAATTGAAAACTATTTTTTTTACAATTCGAATGACTGTAGCTTCAGCCGTTTGACTGTAAAACTTGTGTGATAGAGATGAGATGACTGACAGGCAAACGGATAAGTGAGTGACAGCATTTAAGATTTCGTTTGGTGCCTTTGAGTGTGGGACCTTATAAAACCGAACCGTCTTAGAATTATTCGCTTTTAATCCTCAAGTACTTAAGTTTTTCTTCCATAAAAAATTATCTTATTTTAAAAACTCGAAAGTTCAAGCTTGACGTTCTCAATATATGAATAATAATATGCTTAACTTTAAAAACTACAATTTCTCAAACTTTTTTTTTTTAGGATAAGCACAACCATATATCGAGTTTAAAATTAAATTAAACTATTAACGTTTGTCAGTAAAAAAGTAGTAATTTATTTTATAAAATATAGACTAACTTTTACAGTCAATAAAAAAATAATGAAATATTCATTCATCGAAAAGATAGTAAGTTTATTTATATATAGAATGGAGTGAAACATCGTACAAGTATTAAATTTATACCTAGTAAAAGCTTTGTTTGCGTTCGTCGAAGCGTATCATGCGTTTAGCAACTTTTAATCATGATCGAGATGTTTTATAACAATTAATTAATTAATTATAGATATTTATTAGATACATTACTATATTACCAAAGTTATCATTAAAGTGGTTTTCAAAATCTCCAAACATGTTTGAGAATGTTAATAGTTTTGAAATCGAATTAAGTTATCGTTTCATTTCAATGCGTAAGGGTATTGAATTGATAATGAGTTGTAAAAGTTTTCTTACTCTTTTCCAAATCTGCCCAAGAGTGCCTTTAAGGGTTCCATTTCCAGATATGCCGGAACCCTGACTTCTTTCTGGCGGGTCGTAATATTCGTATCTAAAACGTTAAAGTCAAAAAGAGGTTTATTTTAATACATGTAGGGTGAACGGCACCAATCATGGTATCCATTAATGGACAACAAAGACTCAATGCATCACAGCACAGCTCACCATTCATGAACTGATCATCAGCTAAACATAGTGTTGCCAATCCCATCATAGAGTAAAACTGTAGATATGCTTGAAAAGAGAAGGCCAAGAGTCTCAAAGATACATTTGTGTTATCTAAAAACTAGTTTTGTTATGCTAATCCTGCACTTCAGACAATGTGACTAGCGATTTTTGAGGAAGCTTTCCTTGAAATAGTCTAATATTATGACAATAAAGGTACAACTATGCAATTTGACAATTATCTTCGGTCCGATAGTAGTAGATTTTACTGGAGCTGACTTAGTTACGGACTACGTAGCAAATAAAATGGATAACGCCAGCATCTTAAATAAAAACTGTGGATTTCGAGGCCAAAACTAAAAACTGAGAGAATTTCCAAAAAACTGTAGGGTCGGCTACACTGGCTGAATGTGTGTTATTAGTTTGAAAAACCAGGATCAGATTCTTAAAATTTGGGCTAACGGAAAAAAACCATTATTGGTTGTTCATGGTTGGTGCCATCACCCAGGCAATTATCATCATACATAATGCATTCTTCAAAACCCTTTGGCTAAAAAAAAATTACTTACCTAAAGTTGAGTTTCTTAGCGATTAGAGACAGTAATTTTTCGTCTCTCCCTCCTGTCACATTGACTGAAGAATCATTATTATACTTCACAAAGTGCCATGGCGGTGCCTAAGAACAATAAATATAAATACATAAGTAAAATGAAGCTGCTGAATTGGCAGTAAGCGGGGCACATTACTCGCATCATGATGATTGTTCGCATTGGTTGATGGCCGATGGGGTCAGAAGGTTCTCGAATGGCGTCCGCGGACCGGGAGACGAGCTGTCGATAGGCTTCCAACAAGATGGAGCGACGACCTTGTCAAGATCGCGGGTTTCGCAGTGGGTGCGGAAAACATAAGACCGGTCTGAGTGGAGAGACTTGGGGAGGCCTATGTCCAGCAGTGGACGTCTTTCGGCTAACATGAAGATGATGAAGTAAAATGAATCAAATGCTGCGCGTATTAAATATTATACATACTTTCAAGTTGAGCCAAAAAAGTCTTGTACTTATATTATAACTGACTGGTTTTAATGGTATATCGATGAATCACGACTACTATTTTATTGTCAAAATTACCTCGAAGTCTGGACCGCATTGCAGCGGCCGTGGTCACGAGTTTACTGAAATATAGTTTACTAGCTTATGCCCGCGACTTCATCTGCATGGATCTAGGGTATGGCGCCCTCTACTGGTATAAAAGGTACTCTATGTTGATACTTGGGGTTCAAACTATCTCTATATCAGATTTTATCAAAATCGGTTCAGTGGTTTTGACGTGAAAGCATAACAAATAGACAGAGTTACTTTCGCATTTATAATTATAATATAATATTACTTAAATAGGAATCACGTTGTTTACGTTCCATTATTTTAACTCAATTCTTCAGTTTTTCATTTGTCACACACACACGCATACACAAACACACACACATGTAATAAATAGTTAAGTTACTCGATGTTGTTTAACTCAGTTCTGAGTAACTCACATGAAGCACTGGTACTTTGAGCACTCGTCCTTTAAAGTCGCGGTACACTTTGTCGGCCGGCGGCAGCACCGGGGACTTGTAGAGCCTCCCCGACCACCAGTTCACCAGCGAGAGGTGGTGCAGCAGGTGCGCCGTGGCTTGGTTGTAGTATATACGAAAACTGGACATTTAAAATAGGGTTACTGCTCTTACTTTCGTGTGTTGAACTACTAAAAATTACTTTTCACTTGTCATGCTCGTAAAGTTCGTGTTTATGCTGGGCTCAGGCGAAATAAAATAATAATAATAATAATATAATAATATCATGGGACACTTGACACCAATTGACCTAGTCCCAAACTAAGCAAAGCTTGTATTATGGACACTAGGCAACGGATAAACATACTTATATAGATAAATACATACTTAAATACATATTAAACATCGAAGACCCGAGAACAAACATTCGTATTATTCATACAAATATCTGCCCTGGCCGGGATTCGAACCCGGGACCTTAAGCTTCGTAGTCAGGTTCTCTAACCACTAGGCCATCCAGTCGTCAAAAAATGACTTTTTATGCTCGAGTGCACAAAATAATATCTTCGTCTAAGACCAAGGCAATCAGGTGTAAACAGCCAGCCACAAACAAAGAAGAATCTACATATTTTCTTAATAATCTTTAATTTATATAAAACTAAAAGTCAATCAAAATAGATCAATAAGACTAAAAATTTATAATTTTGATAGTATTGCGTGAACAATAGAAGGTACATAGTAAGTGAACAATTGTATCCACTGTTGTTATTTCATTTCCTCACCATTGAAGTGAAAAGCAGTGTAAAACTCGAGCATCAAACCCATTTTCCCCTCGACGTGTCTATTCACTACATCAACGTCTCTGGTAAAATGGCTCGTTTTATGCTCTTGTTGTACAATCTACTATTGCTCACTCGCGACCTTTTGCAATAGCTACTAGAATTTATGTAGCTCCTCCACCTTCACCCAAAACCAATTAGGTACAAATCAAATTATCATAACTACCACACTTGACGCGTTTTGAATTCAACCAGAGTTGCCTGGTACAATAAATTATTTTGATTTGTTTGGGGCAGGAGAGTATTCTATAAGTGACAATATATTAATTAATAAAATAAAATAAGTTTATTTTAACCCAATCTGTAAAGTAGTTTAAAAATACTCATCGTAATAATTTACACAGATTACAAAATGTAACATTCCATAAATATTACCTAGGTCCTTGGAAAAAAAGGAACGCCATACAATACGAGTACAGTCAGCAGCAGAAGTGGCCGAGGTTACGGTGCTTAAAATGAACTACATATACAACTCTACTGTCTAGGTACTCTAGGTAATAAAATAAGAGAGTGCTTGGATCATCCACGACTGCTCATCTACTTTTGCTGCTGACTGTACTGTGCATGTTTAAAGTCTGTTAGACTATTTGTAAATTACCGTGGAATAATGATCGAAACCGAACCGATAACCGCTTGGGCAAACGAGTTCTTGAGTGGAGACCGCGAATCGGCAAGCGTGGCGTGGGACGCCCACAGACTAGGCGGAGCGATGATCTTCGTAAGATGGCTGGCAAGAACTGGATGAGAGTGGTTGGGTATCGTGCTCAGTGGACTAAGATAGGCCGATGATGATGATGATGAATGATCGAACCTTCAATGCTAAAGCAAAATCCAATAAGCCTGTTATATCAAAAGTGCAAAAAGCTTCCAAATCAATAAGTCGTATTTTCCTTGGCACTCATGACATGAAACATGTTGCGGCCAATTCCTAACCGCCGTCCGGTCAATCAAATTACTAAGTACGTGGTGGCTAGAGCTTTGTATTCTGTACCTACTTCTGTGGAAGCTGAAGTAAGACGAAGAAAGATCACTACACTCTACACTACATTGCATTACCTCTTCATTATTAGGCCCTGTTTCATCACCCATTGATTTATTTTATTTGACGGATAAATGAATGTGATGCCGTCTCCGTCTATTCGAACAAAATAAACAGAGACGGCATCACATTTATCGGTCAAATAAATTTAATCAATGGATGGTGAAACAGGGGGTAAGAATATTCTCATACTATGAGTTACTATTAGTATTTCACTATTAGGCAATGTGCAAATCGCCCTGCCATTCTTTTCATATTTTGGAGTCTTTATTCGGGGGGGGGGGGCACTTTATCTCAAAAAAACAGCAGAGGGGCTACTCCGCTACTTCGAAACTCGAAAATCGAAATTCGTGTCGTTCCGTCCCTCTCATACGAGAGTGAGAGGGACGGTACGATACGAACTTCGTAGTAGCCCTACTGTAGGTATAGTACACGTAGAACGTGGACTTACTCGAATATTATCTCCGCGATTTTTACATTAAAACAAAAATAATCCAAGATGCATTTCATTGCGGAGCATAAATTAGCAAACTAGCGCCGCAGGGTATAATACAACTTGAACAGTTCTGCATCTGTGAACTGTGCTAGAAGTTCATCGTGATCAATTATGATTATGACTTACTTTACAAATTTTGAGTTTACTGTAGACGCAGGGTTTACAGTATCTAGATAAGCAGCTGTCAACCCCAATCTAGGTATGATTAACAAATTTCTGTATTATACGTTGGTGCAAGTGACATTCAATAGAATGTCCAAGTAGGTACAATCGTTGACCTGTCGCGACGAAAAAAAGATCAGAATAAAATCAGATGTTTCTGTAAATAAATCATACAGAGTGTAATATCTTTATATGACAACAGCTTTGTCTGTGTGGAACTTCAGGGAGGAGAAAATGTAATTTTTAGAAATACCCGCGGCTAGTGGCGAGCAATCAGGCGTTGTTCGAGCCCCAGGAATGAGGAAAAACCAAAATCCCTTTGAATTATTGAACAGTAAATATTTTATTTTGTCTCGGTAATTGATGAATTGAGAGCGTTCCTAGAAATAATAAAAAAATGGGCGATGACGCACCGTGACGTCTCTATCGTGGGTTTTAAAAAGAGAAAAATATTTCAAGCATGAATACCTACCTACTAGAAATAGATACTAAAAATTTTCGAGGAATGGGGTTTTTGGAGACACGGCTTATTAACTTGAGTCTAACATCTGGTAGGACAGTGAGCTGCTGTGTTGCTCTGACGATGAACTCTGACTTAGTTCGAAACAGGTCAGCGTGGTATGGTGGTGGTGATAGTTGGGTTTGTGTAATGTGTGATCTTGTGTGAAAGTGAAGGAACTGCATGCGCATGCATTTGCTGTAACGACGAAGCTATCGTAATGTCGCGGGTGAGCATAGTGATTGTGTATAATTCACTTATTACCTTGGTATCTCCAACCTTTATGATCAGCTGGAGGGCACAGGACTTCTCTTAGATAGACAGGACTTAACATCCCTAACCCAGAACTATTTATTTTTTACCCTAGAACGTTTAAGAGGCTCTTATCCGGTGATTCTTCATTTATGTTTCAATATTTCAATAATTTCAATATTTATTTATCTATAGCAAATTTGCGCAGAATACATACAGAATGGATAAATTAAAGAAACTTAAACATACACATATCGACGCTTGAAAGGAGAAATTGATTAAGCGACATTTTTTATAAGATAATGAGTTGCAGATAGAAGATAAAGACTGCAGGTGGTAGGACCTTGTGCAAGGTCCGCCCGGATTGCTACCACCATCTTGCTCGCTAATCCTGCCGTGAAGCAGCAGTGCTTGCACTGTTGTGTTTCGGCGCGGAGAGTAAGACAGCCGGTGAAATTACTGGCACTTGAGGTATTCGAACTTAGGCCTCTAGGTTGGCAACGCATCTGCAATACCCCTGGTGTTGCAAATGTTTATGGGCGGTGGTGATCTCTTACCACCAGGAGACCCACTTGCTCGTTTGCCTACCAGTAGTATAAAAAAAAAAAAAAAAGTTATACACATATGTTTGGAATTAGTAAATTTTACTGATTTCAAATATATACATACCTCACTATCTTAAAAAATTTTGCTTTCAAGCGTCGATATGTATTTTAAACACAGTGTAGAGTCGATCTATTGACCGTGTAGGATACATTTAAAGGGTACCTAAGTCTGAAATATTTGT
Source organism: Choristoneura rosaceana (assembly GCA_037349165.1). Lineage (NCBI taxonomy): Eukaryota > Metazoa > Arthropoda > Insecta > Lepidoptera > Tortricidae > Choristoneura > Choristoneura rosaceana. The sequence continues at coordinate 13,219,788 of JAZBNJ010000019.1, forward strand.
TACTCAATGTAATAAAATAACGGCATCTTAAGCGGTCGAAAAGCTGACCCGATCATGTTCCTTTCCTATGAAATAATTTACGAGTCTATATCACGTATTTTGATTCAACGCGACCCAATTTACCTTCACTAATTACTATTTCGATAAACCTAATTAAAGCTCAAAAACAAACAGAATTATACCAATTTTAGCTGACGCAATATGATATTGATGGAACACACAAATTACCGATAAACTAGTACGTTACTCCATTAATTTATTATTTATTAATTAGTAATAATTGGGGCGGCATCTATTATACGGTCCGGAGAGATCAATGAATTATTAGTGCCCGATATTAAGGTACTTTGTGTCAATAGACAAGAAAAAATGAATTATAGGACGTGGGGTTTGGGTTTATTATTGACATTTACTGGGAAATAACTAAAATTAAGTACGACCTTTAGAAATATGTCTGTTGCTAGGCCGGCCAACATAGATACTTTGAGTGTTTAACGATCTTGTACTTGTAAGTGCAAAATACACAGAAAACTTTAACACAGTGGGAAGTGTGTAATGAATGTTCATACTCATACACCTATTATTCGTGTGAATATCTATACAAAAAAATCAAGGAAGTTCGCAGAAAGCCTATAGCCCCTTTGAAGTTTTTTCATGCCTTAGTTAATTGAAAACCGGATGTATACGTGCTTACTCAGATGGTAGATTTTTCGTTCATAAATGATTGTTGTTATATAAATTGAATAAAGACATTTTGACTTTGACTTTCTTTCTCTGACTTTTATTAGGTAGCTATCGTTTGAAACTTGGTATTTTTTTTTATCACACAGTAATGAGGTCTTTGTGATGTCAACGCTCGTGATTGGTTAAATAACTGAATGATCCAATCGCAAGCAAATGTCGATGGCGATATTTCGCCTCTGTGATAACCCTCATTATGAAATGTAGGTACAACTCTACTGTCAAAGTATTACGAGAGTTTACAGTGAGCATTTTGAGCACTAGAACGAATTCTTAGTTTTTGTTTATGAAAACAACATACATTTAACGCAATAAAAACTTCGAGTTTGACGTAAATAAGTAGCATCTGGTCATCTATTTCTGCTGCTCACTGTAAAATGTATACCTTTATATACTTACACACTTGGCCGTGGGTTGGTGATAATAGCTAGCCTCATGGCCTCACTTATTGTCTCCAAGAATTTGGTACTAACAGATCCGTACGACCAGTAAAAGAGGTAAAGAATCGTGCGATGGATGAGGTTGTGTTCTGTCAACTGAAACAAACGTGCCTTTAGACATTCTGAAGAATAATGAGAATCCAGCCGATGTATATGTAATTGGCATATTTTTGATGTGATAATGAGGCGTAGCTTCATTCTCGAGTACTACGAGTAGATGTACTGATAAGTATCATGGGGCTACGCAAGGAAAAACGAAAGAAAGTAGATAATTGTACTGGTTTATATTCTACAGAGCTTTGAAGTAGCAGCGTCGTCAATTCATTTAATTTCCACACATTAATCCATATCCATACCAATACTAATATTATACATGCGAAAGTGTGTGTGTTTGTATGTTTGTCCGTCTTTCACGTTAAAACGGAGCGACGGATCAACGTGATTTTTGCCATAGAGATAGTTTATGAGCCCGAGAGTGACGTAGGCTACTTTTTATCCCAGTAAAATGCACAGTTCCGGTGCGGTAACCGAATTCCACGCGGGCGAAGTCGCGGGCAAAAGCTAGTCAAATATATCGACAGGAATCTTTATGTACCTAGCATGTGTAGACGTAACAGTAACAGTTACATTACCAGCCCTATACTCGTAAACTAGCGTTATATTTATCCTATTAATCCTTTCTATTGATAAATCAATCTAGTGTTTTATTTATGTCTGACAAGCTCTTTATGTACAACTACATGTCTATATTTTAAGGTAAATCGGTGAGTCTTTAATAAACATGCCTATCACTCAAATACACGAAAGCCGCTAAGGATGCGATGAGAAGATAAGGTCACATTATTTCGGTAGTAGCACAGATAAACTAAAATAGTTCTTAAGTTATCCTAAAAAAATATATAGATGTACTACCTTTTGCCCGCGGCTCCGCCCGCGTGGTATTCGGTTATCGCGCGCTGTTCCCTCGGAAACTGTGCATTTTTCCAGGATGAGAAGTAGCCTATGTCACTCTCGGGCCCATAAAATATCTCTATGCCAAAAATCACGTCGACTTGTCGCTCCGTTACGGCGTGAAAGACGGACAAACATACAAACACACTTTCGCATTTATAATATTAATTAAATATGGAATGGATTCGTTGGATTGTTTTCTGATTATTCAAGCTTATGCTAGCTTTGGTATAAAATAAGATTGAAATCTATGTAACCAGATTTCAATCTTAATCATTTTAATCTTAGATATTTTAACCATAAGTATAACAACTTTCGATATTGTGATACAATCGACATTATACCCGTAGATATTTATTTTAATTTTCGATATTCAAATATTTAACCTATCTATTATAGTAGGCCTTATGAATAGGCTCAGAGTTGCTCAGCGAGCTATGGAGAGAGCTATGCTTGGGGTTTCTCTACGGGATCGAATCAGAAATGAGGAGATACGTAGAAGAACAAGTCTCTCTTTATTTTAATTATTATTATTGATTTTTGACCTTGGAGGCTTTTTACACCTCTGATGATTGTATAATTTAATTAGTTCAATTAAGTAGTTTACTTTGACATTTAGAGACTATATACATCTCTGAATTATTTAGATTAGGATTTATATTATTAACTCAGGGACTTTATACATCCCCTTGCTATAGTTATATTGTATATTGTTAAGCTTATGGATTTTAAACTTGTATATTTTTAGTTTAATAATTCTAGTCACAGGCTCGCTACGTCGAAGTTCCCAAGACGATCCCATAGAGCTTATGGGAACGGAAGCAATACCATGCCCTCGGTACCGCTCTGCTTTCAGAGCATGACATGAGTGCGTGTGAGCTAACTTTGGGGGCGGCAGACGTGAGCTTGCCATCGGAATCCAAAAGCTTAATGGTTACTTGACCTGAAATGCATATTTCAGTTTTTTTTATTATTATTTTATTTTATTTTTTTTTCATTTATGACGGTGGAAGCATTCTACACTTCCGCTTAACGTAGATATAGTTAGTGTTTAATTTTGTAACTAAGGGACCCCATACATCCCTGTATTATTTTTTTTTTTTTTTTTGTGATTTTTTGTTTAATTGTTTACTGTAGTTTTTAAGTATTTTATTTGTAATTATTTTATTTTGAAAAAATGACTTTCTGCCAAGTTTCTTGCGGCGCATTCTTCTTGGCAATGATGGTCTTTCCGAAAGCGCTGGTAGTTTAAAAAAAATGACGTGTAAAAGTGCCCATTGCGGCCTATTTACTGAATAAATGATTTGAATTTTGAATTTGAATTTTTCAAGGGTCACCGACATAGCCAAGCGAATTAGCTCGTTGAAGTGGCAATGGGCGGGCCATATAGCACGGAGAGCAGATGGCCGTTGGGGCCGAAAAGCTCTCGAGTGGAGGCCGCGGATCGGCAAGCGCAGCGTGGGACGTCCACCAACGAGATGGACGGATGACCTGGTTAAAGCCGCGGGTTCACGGTGGATGCAGGCCGCTGCCAACCGAAGCAACTGGAGGTCTATGGGGGAGGCTATGTCCAACAGTGGACGTCCTACGGCTGAGATGATGATGATGATGATTATATTTGACGAATTCCTATACTTACCTCAGTTAGTATAGTTTCACATTCGTAAGGCTCACATAAAATCAAACTCGTCCTTTCATCAGAAACGTCCAATGCTTCCTTCACGAAACCATAATACTGCAAATAGACATACTTACATTTAATCATTGATTTTATTTTCACAAATATAATAGTTAAATAGCTTATAATAACTTGCGACGAATGTGTCATGGTTAAAGCATGTACCTAAATAATCGGTAATTATGAATCTTTATATTCTTGTACTTTAAGGAAACTCCAGGTCTAGTTTATAAGAAATATACACCAAGCCAATTTCTGTGAATGGAAATAATATGAGCTGGTTTAATCAAAAATGTCGTGGGAATTATAATTGATTCGTTCATTTCATTATAGTTTAATACAAACGTAGGTATTTATTTCTAATAACAACGAAAATATCTTACTAAGTAGGTACCTTTTCTTTGTTCTCTGTCGTCGAGATGTCTAAGTTAATTACTTGGACCCCGTGCTCGCTGAGAAGGCAAAACAGCCGGTACATGTCCTCGGAGCTAAAACATCAAAGATCGTCTCATTTATATAATTTGTTACTTTATCTTAATGTTTTCCTTTACTTTGTTTGTGATTTTAATCTCCCATGTTCACTTCTAATTGTCCGTAATATAAATTTCCGAGTACTCGAGAAAAAAAATATTAAGTAGGTATTTTGAAAATTTTCATTATGCTTGCTTTCCTTATTTTCGTTTGTGTGTGGGTGGGATTCACAGAATGAGAAAAGGAAAGAAAAGCAGGAAATGTCACCTAAACGGTGACATTTCTAACTAAATTAACTGCTCAGAGAGTGGGTTATTGCGAAGCTTGTTGTTAAAAAGGATTTAATATCGCTAGCGATTCCCGTAATTTGTGTAATCTTAAGGAAAAAGTGTGCGCGTTAATAGCAGGAGAGCAAAGTGAAAAGACTACATCAGTGCGGGAAGGTAATACTAATATGAATTTTCTAAGTCTATCTACCCTATCCTATCCAGGAACCCTATCCTAGTTAATGTAAGCTAACTGCTGCATTGGGGAAATTCTACAAATGTATGTGTTTCATTTACAGAAAAAATGTGTTAGGTCAATAGGAAGAGCAAAGAATACCGAAAGTTGTAGAACACTGTTAAAACGTGATAAAATATGAACACTTTCCACAATGTTCATATAGAAGCGTGCATTTTTGTTAAGAAATATATTATGCACTTATTTAGAAAAATTGAGGAAAAGTGACCAAGGAAAATTTACAACAAAGACTATGTACCTACTATAAAAACCGCATATTTGTATTGGTGGAAAAACTGTATAAGAAGCTACCAAATTATTTAAAAGAACTTTAATTAAAATTCTAAAAGATATATTTTATGACATAAACGAATTCTTAGAACATGATTTTATGGTATGTAATATTAGTCAGTGAATAAACATTTCTTAATTTTAAGAAAACTAATATTGTACGCCTGAAAAGCGAATTATAGCGGGTCTTTTCTATATGTTTTCCACCTTCACATGTACCTATAACTAACAATAAATTATTTGAATTTAAACTAACTTTTTGATGAAAAGGGCGAAAAGTTGCACGAATAAGAAATAACGAGCATAATCAAAGATACTGACACATTCGTTCAAGGTTGTTCTACCAATTACCGAGGCCAGACTCTTGTTGATCGGAAACATCTTGATGATGGATCTCTTGAGATGTTGACTCAAGAGTCAATGTTTCCAGCGACTTCACTGAGGAATAATTGCTTAGCAGGGATCGACTTTGTCCTTGACTAGATTAAGCAGAAATAAAAGAACAATATGACTCATGATTTTTTTTATGCCACCAATAACAATGCTAAGCTCGTTACCATGGAACTTCGAATGAACATTTAGTAGGTAATGATAATAAAATACGAGTAAGCTTTTTGCGTTTTTTGAAGTTGTATTGATGAAATTTATTGCAGATATTCTTGTAATTACATTAAGTTCAAAATCAATAACTTTGATTACGCTACGGACTTCTTTGTGGTGAGTAAAAATAGCTGGCACGCATATTTTAAAATTCTGTTTAGAAATAAACACACTTGGAAGAATCGTAAAGAGTCAGTCAGATGCTATACAATTCGACTCTTTCATTGCTATAATTGTAAAGCCAATATATACTTGAACAGCAAAAACACCTTAATAAATCAGAAGCCACATTAAAACTGTTATCAATGATCGAGCGATTACTTACCTTATATTCGTAGAGCCTCCCCTAACAACGGTGATAGTTTTTGCCGGCAAACCCTCTGCTATATCCTTAATGGCCATTGAGAAGTCTCTAGGGAGACTGTTCATAGTTCCCGACATTATATCTTGTATGTCGAAAAAACATTGCGATAAAGGCAATATTAATACAAAAATGAATGCAAGGCACATGATTAGGAACCTTTGCTTTTAGAACAGCATCTTATTTCGTTTCAGAAGTCGTTAATTTTAAGAAACCTTATAACTGTGAGTACTGAATGTCTTATAATTTGATAGCGCTTCACAAGTTAAATGCCATGCAATTGCGTTCTAAAAGTATTTTTTAGAACGCAATTGATCGATTTGAAGGTGTTTATAACTAATCGCAAGAGAGATAATAATTCTACTATGAAAAAACAATAAATAATATGAAGTAATATTCTCGTTAATAATGAAACTAAGAAAATATCGTTAGTTAAAAGGAAAAATTAAGGAGATAAACGATCTTGTCAAGATAATAAGAGTAACTTTTTGTTCACAACTCCGAGGTTGCTACGGTTGGAGTTGTTACGTGGAACTTGGGAGTCAATCGTTTCTTTTATATAGCGGATAATGTTATGTTCAGACATAGATTAGAATAAAATAACAGACAGTTGGAATACTATTAAAGTATATTTAAAGCTTCCACTCTTTCTCATTAATATATTTTATTTAATAGCAATGCAAAACAAACGATCGGAACATAACCCGTTTTAATTTATATTAGGTAAATTTATATCTTTAAAAGGTCATAGTTGAATAACTGAAAACTCCAACATCCCAACAGCATTTTTTAATTTTAAGTTGCTTATTAATTATTCCAAAAAATATTCGAATATTTTTTGCTAAATCAGTAGGTAATTTTATTTCATTCTCAGCTCTAAACTCGTAATGTGTACGTACGTGTCAGTTGCGTTTAGCCATTTTTAGAAGAAAATAAAACGGACATGTAAACTTTCAGTTTTAAAGTATCTAAATAGCATGCAACTTCGCTAAGACAGGCGTTTACTACTTTCGTAACTTTAAATTGGACACATTAAAAAATGCGATAAAAGAAAGACAACCTTCTTTAAGGTACCTACTTATAATAAATTCTGTTCTCAATTTTATGCTAACCAAGATTGGTTCAAGATTAAAAGAGGGAAGTGCGGATGCTTCCTTTTTTGACTGACTCCTCAAGTTTACACCAAAGTCTTTCGGGCCCAGCCTCCGTATTTATTACTATAGACTCTTCAAATTTGGCATGCCAGCAGTTAATTATTAAAAATTAAAGAGATGTGGATACTTAGCTACAAATTAAACTCTGCGCAGACGAAGTTACGGGCAAACGCTAGTTTAAAATATAAAACAAATCTGATAGGCCTTCTTGCCAATGTAAGTATTATTTTATTTTATATATTTTTTTATACAGTTTAATAGTCTTAAACAATCTTCCGCGTACTTCTACTAAAGTAGCACATTTTGAGAAGATCATAACCTCGTGAGGCCTAATGTGCATTAGAATGTACACAATAAGTTCAAGGGAATTAGGAATCTATGACAATGAACCAAGGTAAAGATTCTTTAGTTTTTCTATTGTTGTACACCATGGCAGTTTGACGGCAGTTTGACTTTATTCTCGAAACAATTAGATTCTAATCGCATTGTCACTTTTTAAATATAAAATAATTATATGGTGGGCTTCAGGACTGTACTTACATACTGATTGATTTATATCAGTCAGTGGAGCAGTCTGTTTTACAGTGACTAGTCTATGCATGCCCCTCCGTCACTAGTCTGACACGGTAATGGCTAGCATGAAAGGGCGCGCATGACTGATGCTTGAAAGCCTTGCCATGTTGCCGCGCACCTTGACGAATTTATACCGATGCGAAGGGTCTAATAGACGACGGGCATTTTGAATCACGCATGTGGATTTGATATAGATTGATGATTTACCGCTCTTAAAGGTCCACTCTAATAAAATGTTACACTTAATCAAATAATGTGGATTTTTTCGTATAATTTCCGTCCACATATATTTAGAATTTATGCGAAATTAAAAATAATAGCAACGGTACATTTCCTGTAGATACGATCTATACAAAAAATGAAGCAACAAACCCGTAAAGTTACGGTAGTATTAACTTTTAAACTTTCAATCAAATTATCCACTTCGAAAAAACGGGACAAACTTCTAAGACAAATTTGTACCAAGATAAAGATAAAGATGATGTTTATTTTAAGATAAAGATGACCGAATACTGACAAGTCGCAGAGCTTGAGTGCCATCTCGGCGAAAAAGCTTCTGGACATTTTATGTCAAAAACCGTGGGATTCGGTCAACAGGTCTTACAGTCATAATGGCGGGTGCCGTTCAATCGTCATACAAACTTTTAGCATAATTTCATTTTACTAAGTTCAAAAATCATAATATTCATTTAGCATATAAACGGATTTCATATTTTTACCAAGCAGCTTTAAATACGAACATTTGTTAGTCATAACAACAATTGCTATAATGCTTATATTAAATGAAAATGAAAATAATTTATTGCATAAAAAACTTATAAACAAGAGTCTACGTACGTTACGTAGTCGTAATATTTAGGTACATTTTAAATATTCTATAATGATTAAAATCTATATTTAACAAAATTTAGAATAATGATTAGACGGTAAACATCATGCGTGCCAAATGAAAAAAAAAATGTTTTATGCGAGCGAGCGAAGCGAGCGAGCAAGACGGTTCGGAGCAGAAGCGACTCGGATAGGTTAGGTTCAGAAGGCTTAACTTTCGACCTTAGCCTTCGATGTTAGGTTTTTTTTCTGCAGCCCGGATATTATTATATTGCTTCACAAATTAATGATCTTTGCTGTTGGATTTTTGCCAGGTTTTTATACTTTTCGATCATCACCTCATCATCACATCACCTTTGCATAAAAAATGGTCTATTATGAACTTTGATTATCATGCAAATTAAATAATATGATTTGAGAAATTCGGCAATTTGTTTATTTTATATATGAACATTATTTTTATACGTTATCAATATTTCGACAGATTGACATTCTGATATTTGTGTTATGAATAATGAAAATTTGTAAATCGTTGTTATGACAATAAATATTACACACCCCTTATTGGCAACTTATTTTTTTGGTGCGAATTTGTATCACATAAATTAATGAATAAATATTTTCAGTATGAACACAGCCCTAACATTTTAGCGTGTTGACTTGAGAGCTGTCAGTAGTCTAAAACTAGGCAGAATTATTAATATGACATCAACATATTATAAGCTAACACAATACACAATACAGGATAATACAACGGGTTTACATGGATGGTAAGTATAAAACATCTAAAAGCCATAATCGAACAAAAGAATTAATAATAATTAATAATTAGAAAACAAAAATAATGTTCTTTTAGTTTTTCCTTCTTTTAGTTAATTTAGATCAGCAAAAAGAAGAGCAAAAAAAACATAAAGAAAGAAAAAAACTTGCCAATTGCGAGTCGGCCTCGCACACAGGGTTTGGGCATAGTAAAATAGGTTTCGGTTTTCGTATTTTTACGGATAAGTATAAAAGCCAGCAAAAAATAAACAAAATTGTACTTTATAGTATTTCTACGAAAAAAAAAGTTATTTTGTACAGCTCAGTGTATACTTTGTGTTGTGAGGCTTAATAATCTTACCAAATTTCTTAATTCCATGAACATTGTATGAAAATATGATTTCAAAGGAGTGTATTTTTCAATCAGGAAAACGTTTAAACTTGTTTTTTTTTATACATTGCTGCAGAACATATACTTAAATAATTCATATAAATTCCAACTTGAACTCGGACAAAGTGTTTTAAGAGGTTTATTAACGACCAATAATAGTAATAATATTTAAAAATCTTTTCTGAAGCGAACATCCAAAGGGCTCTAATTACGAAATACTTGCAAGCGATAATTCATTCCTTGGGTTTTATTGTTCTATCGTAAATCTTCGATAGCGAATAAATCCCAGCGATGAAATGAATTAATGTACAAAGTATTCAGTGAAGCTAGATAATATTTAGAGTTTATCAATAACAAATAAACAACTTCACGTTGCATTACGGTATTTTGTGATTGTTTTATTTGTTAACGCAGCTTAGAAAATATGAAAATAGTTAGACTATTATAAGTTCAAATTTACCACGAGCTTTACGGTGAAGGAAAACATCCTGAGAAAACCTGCGTGTGCAGACCTATGAAGTAATTCAATGGTATGTGTGAAGTTCCCAATCCGCACTGGGCCCGCGTGGGAACTTCGGCCCAAGCACTCTCATTCTGAGTATCCAGCAGTGGGACATAAATACCTAGCCTGGAATGAAATATATAAGTATAATTCAATAACTCTTTATTGAACACCAACACATACACTCGCGGTCAAAGAAAACGGGTCGGTACGAAAAACTAGAATATCTCCTAAAATAATAGAGCTAGGAGCATGAATTAAACTGTACATTGTAGATAATACAATAGTCTCTGCAGTATCTTAATCGATCGATTCATAAGAATCGATTCAAAATGTATCACTGATAGAACCCCGCCTGATCCTCCCCCTTTACCCTTGATTAAAGTAGCGGGACACAGACAAAGTTGAGGGCTATTAGCTTGTATATTATGCGCCGGAGCCGCCGTGCGCTTGCCGTGTGTTTACTTAATGACTTTTCAGAACATTTTGATTTCTTGCGGACTGTCACCAGTTGGCGACAATTATCCAGAGATGTCATCATGTCATGATATGATACTTCTCAACTCTACATTGACAGCATAATGAACGTGATACTCGTACCTCAAGCTTTAACTGACTCGTGACCACGGCTACGGCAAAGTGGTTGAAAAGTTCAAATTCAAAACGTCACTAAGTAATATTAGAAATGCGAAAGTTTGTAAGTCTGTTTTGTTAATTTGTCACGTGTAAACTGCTGAACCAATTTAGATGAAATTCGGTATACAGATATTTGAGTCCCGGGAAATGGCATAGAATAGTTTTTTTCCCGTAAAATTTCATAGTTCCGCGGGATAGCGACAAACGAATTCTACGTGGACAGAGTCGTGGCAATAGCTAGTTCAAAATATTTTTATGACTAATATGTGATAGGTCACGTCTTAAATAGAGTTTAGCTGGACATGTTTCGGGCTAATCCGTAGCCCTTCCTCTTAGGAGCAACGCGACTCGGCAGCTGCTGCAACATGCGCACTCGAAACTGTAAACTCGATTTAAGACGTGAGTTAATTTAATACGAGTGAGTCTCACGGTAGTTTTATTTTCAAAATATGTGATACGATGTAGAATCGTTATTATATTGAATCAGAACCAGAAGCAGGACTTATTGTTTCGGGATTGGCATGAAAATTCATTTATCATGCCTGTAGAGGCTTGTATGTGTAACCCATATACCATGAGATATTTGCGATTGTACCCACAGTATGGTACGTTCCATTAGGGCGGTATCGAGCCCCGACGGCGTGCAGGAAATCCAATCGGGCTCCCTGAGGTGTCACTCGGCGCCTCATATCTTGAGTAGGTGGGACGGGCGCAAGGTACAGATTAAAGCGACGTAGAAATTGAAAAAATGTATTATCCGACTGGTTTTAAAAGACTTTTATCAAAAATTAAAATGAAGACGTGTAGTACGCGATCATGCATTCCCCGATTTTATCGTGGAGAGTCTTTCAGTTTTTTTTAAAGGCAGTCGGGTTCTTTAATTTTGTTAATTAGTTATGTAACCTATTTCGTTTCCGTACACAAAAATGCCTCGCCCCAGCATAATGTTGTAAAAAAAACACAAAAACGAGACGTTTTATCTTTTAAAAGTGCAGCAAATAATTACTACTTAATACACAATATTGGATTTAGTACTTATGATTCGTCAAGTAAACATTGCTGCCACTAAAAAAAAAAATATACCTATCGACACTTCACTCATCGCTTGACGCCGTCTTCTTAAACTGTCACCTTCCATCCACGAAGTCTGTTAGGCGTTGCTTTCAAAACTATCGAGTTGAGGGTTACCTACTCCGTAACTTAATACCATCTCATGTGAATTTAAAATATAACCAAAGTAAAAAAAGAGGTAAGTGAGTGGCGTGTGTAGATTACTGTAGATGTAGATATGCCACCAGCGCATTCTTTCGTATTTTGGCCACATAGTGCGTAGGAGTAAATTGAGTATGCCGAAAAAATAAGATGGTACGGCAGTTTGCCTCACCCTTAACTTGGCGGGGGCACTGCCACGCCCCCAGATTCTGCCTGCAATGAGCAGGAGAGTCCGCAGAAGGGAAAACGCCGCCGGCACACACTTATTATTGCAATAACTTGACGGTTTACGTTGGTTATGATAAAATTCTTCGTGGTTACGGGGTACAAGAATTTCAGTCCGATATCGTAGGGATGATGATATTATATAGGTACATTTTTTAAGAAAGAATGTTTAGTTACTTTCAATCTATTGAGAATTAGTCAAAGAATAAGAAGTTTGAATATATAATTATTATACATATTTTAAATCTCTTTTTGTTGTATTATTATTCTGTAACATAAACTAAATATGTAGTCTACCATCCTAAAGTTGATATCTAATCGTTTGCATGTCATAAAACAATTATGTCAGTTTAGACGTGTCTGTCAACTTGAAAGTTCGACTTTAGCGTCAGATTTATTTGATAGGAACTTGTTTAAAAATTGATAGATTATTTGACTGATGATACAATCGAACGAATTTATTCATCACCTTTTAATAATCAATTTCACTATGATTTCCTTAACAAAAGTATAAGATGTTAACATGATATTAGCAGCACAAAGGTTCCACCCTGGGTCATGACATGATTCAATTTGTTCGACTGTACTTTATTTTTTATGGTTTTATTCACAGGAAAATGTACCTACTCAAATAATTCATGAAAAGTGTATAACTAATACTTAGTAGTTTTAATAGATCCAAAACGCTAGTCTGAAACCACCCATGCAGTATAAAAAAAGTTAATTTTCCATATCCACGGCGCGGGGCCGCGTGGCGGCGGTCAGCCGCAGATTCGGCCTCGGGCGATCGCTAGGATTCTATCCTTGTTTCCTTGTTTTCATACCCCTCGAATAATTTGGTATCTCATATTAATTGCACACAAATTTTCTAGCGAATAAATAAGATTCTGAGATACGTTCGGTTCAGAAAGCGAAGCTGAAGGTAGTCTTAAATCCCTATTAATATTATAAATGCGAAAGTAACTCTGTCTGTCTGTCTGTCTGTTACGCTTTCACGTCGAAACCACTGAACCGATTTTGACGAAATTTGGTATGTAGGTAGTTTGAACCCTAAGGATCAACATAGGATACCTTTTATTGCGGTAGAGTAGTCGCGGGCATAAGCTAGTAGGGTTATAATTAATTATAATGAAAGACTCTCTTAGCAGAAAGCTTGCATCTACCACAGTTACCGTCCGTTTTATTCAGTACTAGCTTCTGCCCGCGGCTTCGCTCGCGTTAAATTTGGGGTAATACAGATTTACTTTGTACGATCTTTATTTTCGTGTTTAATTTATTTTTCAGAGGGTTATATAAAAAGACAAAAAAATCCTTACTTAGTGCACTTCTATGATCCTTTATCCACTTACTTACATGTAAATGAAAAACGTAATATGTACCTACAAAATTTGAGGGTTGGCCTCGATTTCCCTGTGATCCCGTCATCAGATCCTGATTTGGTAACAATGGGACCACCTCGGGATTATACTCTTTCGAATAAAAAAATAATTCTTAAAAAAACAACCCGTTTTTTCCCGTTCCCGTAACAATTTTCGGGAAATTCTCTCTTAAAGCTCCCCAACTCTCCCTAAGGAACCCACTTGCCAAATTTCAACTTTCTACGACCAGTAAAACGAAAAATCCCGTTTTGCCCGTTCCCGTAGCAATTTTTTAAAGTCCTCTCTCAATACTACTCTACACTCCCCAAGCAATCTACATGTCGATTTTCAGCTTTCTGCGTTCCATAAAACGAAAAATCCCGTTTTTTCCCTTTCCCGTGGGAGTTTCGGAAAATCATCTCTTTAGTGCTCCCTACACTTCACAAGCAACCTAACTACATGCCAAATTTCAGCTTTCTACGACCAGTAAAACGAAAAATCCCGGTTTTTCCCGTTCACGTCAGAATTTAGGGAAATCCTTTTATAGGGCTCCCCTACACCCCCCAGGGAATCTAAATGCTAAATTTCAGTTTTCTACGACCAGTCAAACGAAAAATCCATCCCGTTGAACTGAATATAAATCCCGTTTTTTCCGTATCCCGTTGGAATTTCCAAAAATCCTTAAAATTGTTTTTTCACTATAATAATCACCAACTTCTATGACAAATTTGAAGAGTATAGTAATTATTGTTCATGGAATTCCGTTGAACTGAATATATAAATCCCGTTTTTTCCTTATCCCGTGAGAATTTCCAAAAATCCAGAAATTAACATTTTAATTAATGTAATACCTACTTGTGTATCAAATTTGAAGAGTCTTGTTATTATTATTACTGAGATAGGACCATTCGGAATCGAATATATAAGTCCCGATTATTCCCGTTCCCGTGGGAATTTCCAAAAATCCTTCCTTAGTGGATGCCTACATTGTATAAGGTATCTATGTGCAAAATTTCAAGTCTCTAGGTCCAGTGGTTTGGGCTGTGCGTTGATATATCAGTCAGTCAGTCAGTCAGTCAGTCAGTCAGGACTTTGAATTTTATATATATAGATACTTGTAATAATGAAATGCAAGACTGCTACGACAACCCCTTTTTTTACCCACAAATGAGACCGATCACAGTCAAAAGCCAGGGAAACCCATTAAAGTCGAATCCAGTTTAACTGTCCCACCCCTTGGTTATTTAATGAGTCAATCATTCAGTTAATGCCCGCTAATTTGACAGGATAACGAGACACGATCGTCCCACGGGAGATAATTAAAGATGAATTTATTATTACGTTTGTAATAAGAGTTCAGTCTTTTGTCCACGGCTCTTAATAGGCTCTTATTAATTTGTTAAGCACTTTTATGAATAATTAAGCGTTAGCGCTCGGATTGTCTGCGTATTTACTGATCTGTGGTAACTTGTTCACTGTTAAGTGTTCTAGGAGAACACAGAAATTGAACCAGTTGAGAAAATTACGTACAAAGGCTTTTTCACGTCTCACTCATGCTTGTAAATTTCGCATTTATAGGTGACACTAGCTTTTTCCTGCGGCTCCGCCCGCGTGGTATTCGGTTATCGCGCGCTGTTCCCTCGGGAACTACGCATTTTTCCGGGATAAAAAGTAGCCTATGTCACTCTCGGGCCCATAAACTATCTCTATGCAAAAAATTACGTCGATCCGTCGCTCCATTACGGCGTGAAAGACGGACAAACATACAAACACACATTCGCATTTATAATATTAGTAAGTACTTATGGATAAAATTACTTTTTATGCTCTAGTGCATGACCAAGGTAATCAGGTATCAGTAGCCACTAACAAAATATGATGTATATTTTTAATAATTTTTGATTTATATAAATCAATTAAAACTAAATATTTATAATTATATAGCAATGCATGAAAAATAAAAGGTATCTAGTAAGTAGTAGCATTAAATCCATTTCTCCTCCACGTGTCTATTCTCCCTCGCCGCACCGGCTCGAGTATTATGCTCTTGTTGTACAATCTATTATTTTAAAACCATTTTATTTGGTTCACCTGTATCTGAGTTAAGAAATAAATCTTAGGAACTAGCTAATTTTATTAATTTGTTAACTAATAAGCTTTACGAACGTGTCTCTATTATTTTACTCCTAGCTGATCGTAGTTTGTGTACGGGGTAAGACAGGGTACACACAGAGAGCCGAGCGGTTAGAGTCACGCCACAATGATAACTTCTCCTCCTTTGTGGTAGTGTTGACCAAAGATAGGTCGGTTTTATGGCAAAGTTGGCCAAGAGATTTTTAAGTGGCTAATTTGTTTGTACTCTCAGGCGGCAGCTAAACTCTACGTTTAGAGGCACCTTACTACTAAAATTGTACAGAAAGAAGAAAGGCTAGCCGATCAATGCTTTGGCAGGCAATACAATGCCTTGGTGGGCCACTTGGTGGCCTACTGGCCTGTGTTTGGCAAGCTTGAAGGCATGCTTCTGACACCGCTACTATACGAGAGTGCGTCGCTGACTTATGAGTTAGACATTTTATTGTACCTTTAGATTACTATTGATTGTGTATATTATATTCTATGGCTCTAATTGCCAGAAAGAAATGAAGAAATGAAATAAATAAATATCAGACACTTTCTAAAGAAAACCTTTGTGAGTGTTGTTACAGCTTTTTATAATTTGTCTTGCAAAGCCAGTTAATTAGTTTCTTTGGGCGTTTCCTCACAGCCAAGTCAACTCTTAAAGCTTAATGTTATATTAATTACTTCATAAAGTACCTTTGCAGTCATTAAAGTGACAAGAAAAAAAATGTTTTACGTGTAATTTTGTTTTTGAAGACAAAATAGTAGAATTCAAATATATTTGCTGTATACCGCAGTTTTTTCTGCCAGTTTTTTGTAATGTTTAGTATTTATTACTAGTTTCACAAGTTCTTTTTTTATAATTTTATGTAACAGTAAAGTATTCGAAAAAATGCCGTTTTTTCATTCGGACAAATCAAGCAGAGGTTCGTTGATTTGAATTCGGAAACCTTCAGTTTTTCGAAATAAATTTGCGAAATTTAATTTATTTTAACATGACCTTTTTAGTTAGAAAACTTGCACGTATCAGCGTAGCAACTTAATAGTGTATGTATGTGGAATACTCAATCCACCCTCGCCCTGCCCGGGAACTACAACTTCAGGCTTTTCCTCTAAAAGAGCTATATTAACTCCTATGCCCAGCAGTGTGACGTATTTTATAGGCTGGAAGAGATGATGATGATTACTGTCTTTTACAATACAATAATGTTATGTTAACTCCCCAGTAATTCTCGTATTTACTTATGTACGTAGCACGAAGTGTCCACCGTTTTATTTTGCGCACAAAAAGCATATAAATCTCCAAACGCTTCATAACAAGGTCAGTTAATAAATACCGCTTTAGGGAGTACACAATACAATTTATGCCTTCGGATGTGCTTGCCCAGTGAGGCGTGTAAGGGCCACAATAAATTGGGAGCCAGCTTATCTCTTAAAAGCTTTCGTCGAACCCTCTCCAGAAGGGTTTTGTCAACTTTTAAGGTTAAAGTATCAGTGTTATCTTTACGTGTGCCGAATTTCACGCAATTTTGGGTATTTGCTTCATTGAAAAAAGAATATGGTGGTAAATGGGGATTGTTTGGAAGGTTAGGATGACGCTGATTCTAAATTATATGTCGGAAAATAGGTACAGTTAGACGCCTAAAAAATTATATTGATATAGAGTTGCAATTTAAAATAACAATAAAAACACATTTCATTTCAATAAGCAATTATTACAGAAATAACTTAGTCAAATAATTCGTACCTTGTCATTCCCAGTGCAAAGGTGCACATAACACTCACGGAATTACCACGTTGAATAGCTATGGACATCCTTTGCACCAGAAATGATTCGCAGCGAGGGTTCTCCCCTTTTTGTCTGAGCTGACGGCCCAAGCACCTCACAAAACGCTTTGCATCTGCTACCCAGCAGCCCGCCGTTTCCACCGCCAAGGGGACGAATATATCCCGACCCCAAAGAAGCATACTTCTCCCGCCTCACTGCCGCCTCAGATTCGCCGGAGATGGGTGATTTCGAAGGTGCTTACACATGTATCGTCCTACACCAAACACCGCCCCCTCTCCCATGGCATCATCAGGCCATCGGGCCGTTTGCCGTCCATGCTGCTAAGACCCGATGGCTGAAGCACAGATGGAACAGCAGTCGACCTGAGAGCGACCTGAGGGGAAACTTGATAATTGAAAGAGTAATTCTGATAAAACATTTATATTGTATAATTCACACAGTACCTACCTAGGGAAATAACACTTGTTTATTCTAACGGCTTCACACTAGTGAAATAATAAATTATGAGCTGGTTTTTTATCCCGCGGGAATTTAGATGTACTATGCTTTCTTAGACGCGTTTGCGTTCCAGCGCTACAAAAAAATGAATCGATTCGATTTTGCGAGTTGGTTTCGTCAACTTACAGACGTGTTCAGGGATTTTATCAAATTACTAGACAATTTTAGTTAAATAAGAAAAAAAAGTAGTTGTCTATTTTTCGTTATTTTATGAAACAGATTCAAGGATTTGATCAAATTACTGATTTTACTAGGCAAACGGTAAAATTGAAAGAAAATCCGCTCACTAGAAATACAAAAAATGAAATAAAAGCCTAGATTCTTAATTAAAATACCTTATCACATTTTTGATATTTATTCGGGCACAAACTTTATAGTAAAAATGAAACTCAAGTATAATAAGTAACAAAATATAACCTGTGCGCCAACTAATAGCACCAGGAAATCTTGTTTAATTCAAGGCGACCTAAATACCGGGGTTTATACTTAACTGTACAACACCGGTAGCTAAAATGCACAAACACCGGAGCTTAGGTATCTAATGTATACGAATACCGGTACGAGGTGAGCATCGCGACGGCGCGTCTCCTGTACCGGCCGCGTAATTTGAAACACTTGCTGAGTTTACTAATATTTTTGTATGTAGATGAAAGTGTTGTATCTAAGGACAGTTTTACCGGTGAAAACCTTTCATGTGTGTACTTAAAATAAAATCAGAGCGTAGCGCTTTAATTGTATATCCATTGAATGTTTTTGGTGTATAGTAGCACCGACTTGCAACAAGACTTAACGGATATGTTTAATTCATTGCGTTTTGGTTTTTAATTTATGATAACAATGGCACAGTATATATATACAAGCTAAAGCAGTATGGAAGCTACGAACAAATCGATCGAAACGAACACACTCACGCAGACGCGCAGTACCGCAGTACCGCGAGACCCCCTTAGAGGCCGTGTAGAGCGTGTGTCTGTGTGAGTGTGTTTGATTCGATCGTAGCTTCGTAGCTTCCATACTGATTTAGCTTATATATATACTGTGACAATGGCGTCCACATGTAAAACCGACCATAGGTACACACAACGTTTTCCCATTCTTCTCTATCTGCTGAGCTGAAAATTATCGTACTCACCGAAGTTCGGTGACAACTGGTACTATATTCAATAGTGAAATTCTCGCTTGTTCCCCGTAAACAACCATCACATAACCAGCTCTGGTAGAGGCGATATTATTTTCTATCTTAAATTGTAACTAGCCTTCAAATCTTTCGAATTGGATTTCACTGACTTATAGTGATCGAATTGACACACCTTGTCAATGCAGGTACGGTAAATAAAAATTAGTCGACTAAAAAAAAAATTAAAAAGTTCCTCAAACCCTACCCTGTTTCTCGCGCTGCTTCAATCGTGATTTGTCAGAGCCACATCCGTCGTCGGTCGGTTTATATCTCTCTGTTTTAGCACCTGGCTCCGGATGAGACGGCTGCCCATACTAAAGTTTTACTGGTAACAAAAACGACTTTAACGCTGAGCTCGATACCGCCTGTCTTAATAGCTTTATACACAACGCGTCTTAAAAGTAACCACTTATATTTCGGCATATGGTTGTTTCGACTGAGCTAAATGTAAAAATTTATCGCTGGAATGTTTGGTTCTAAATAAAATTATGTCTTTGACTCGGGACACTATGAACATCGTCTAAAGTATGGGAACATTGGTCAACCACTATAAAAATCCTGGTACAACTTAACCAACCAACTGAAACATTTCCAATTAATTTTAAGATATAGTAGGTACACATTGTTCATGGCTTTTTAAAGTGATTTGCAAGGCATTCAGATTAGAATACGAATTACTTAGTCACAATTACAAACAGACACCTATACTGCTACAAGAATCGTAACTAAAAAAAATAAGTACTTATGTCATCAAATCAGGTTCTAGTAGTCTTCCGGTTGATGAGAATGGAGGTGATGATTAGTTTACCGCATGCTCGTTTGCCTCCCTTGCATAAAAAAGTTAGTAGTTTATGTAAGTAGAGGATACATAAACACTTGCTGTTCTTATTTGTCAAAAGTCAAGTGTACGACATCAAAAATATTGATTCCATTTCATTATCTAGCTGTATTTTTTTTTAATTAGTAAAAGTGTTCTCTTATTTATGGTAACGGCATCCTTTATGCACAATACAATTAACAAGAATCTAAATTGCGCCTAATTTAATATAAATTAATTACAGTGGCAACATTCCCATTATCTCACTTTCAAATCGAATTGTTTCAGAATATGATAATTGCTACAAGCATCAACCATAGACGTCGTTGCAACAGAGGAGTCACTATGATTAAATATCGGAACAACAAAGATAAGGATAAGTCTTAAGTAAATCTCGGGTAACTCTTTAAAGTTTAACAGTAAAATTAAATATCTTTAATAAAATGCTCAAGATTAAGTGTGATTGTAACGGGCATGAAGGTTCCCGAATCAAAAATGTGTGGAGTGGAGCAGACTGCAAATGTTGTGTCCCAGATCCCTCTTATTAAAGCGACACGTTATTACTAACTGTTAGATTTAGGGCAGTAGTACTGCAGTGAGGCAGTTTGTGAGCGGCTAGATTACGACTGCAATCTATTTTGTACTGTATTTTAACGCAAGAGTTCCTTTTTAGGGTTTCGTAGTCTTACAAGGAACCTTTATAGTTTCGCCATGTCGTCCTTCCATCTGTCCGTCCATTCCTTGCGTTCGTCCGTCCAGCCGCCCGCGGTTTAGCATAGAGACTGCTAGTGTTAAGAAAGCTGTAATTTTGCATGAGTGCACTTTGCCTGACAATGCCATCAAAAAGTACAATACAATACAATACAAATACTCTTTATTGTACACCAGAAAGTAATTTGGCGTGGCCCGACACGTACTTGGCTTTTTTTTCAATGTGTGATTTTTTTAATATCAAAAGTTAATAATTTCTTCTCTTTATTTCCAGATCGGAGGCCGTATTGCCTAATGTTTCTGACGCTCGCGATCGCAATCAAATGACGGATTTCGCATACAAAAACTGTCATTTGATTGCAATCGCGAGCGTCAGAAAGATTAGGCGATACGGTTTCAGAACTTATCGACAACAACCAAAAACAGCTAATTCTAAAAAGTAAACCATCTGTGCCACAATTATCTGCCCCCGAGGGAGTGGAGCAGGACCGCAATTATAAATGTTGTGTCCCTGATCCCCGACTAATTAAAGCGACACGTCTGCCGCTCGCCTCCAGATATACAGGGTGTTAGATTTACGTCAGCAATGACAATGACGACCATTTTAGTCTCTACGGGGCTATCGTGGCAGTGGTGGCCTAGTGGCTTGACCTATGGTCTCTCAAGCAAAGGATCGTGGGTTCAAACACTGGCTCGCATTTCTGAGTTTTTCATAATTCATGCACCAAATTACATTTTAAGTTTATCACGTTTACTCTGAAGGAAAACATCGTGAGGAAGCCTGCAAAAACCTGCGAAGCAATTCAATGGTGTGAATGAAGTTCCCAATCCGCACTGGGCCCGCGTGGGGTGGAGTGAATAAAAACCAGTTTTGTAATATTTAAAATGACAATAATTGTCTTTTACTTTGTTCATTGAAACTATTCTTGATGATTGGTGACTGGTGACTGTGGTAGATCACAGAACTCCGTGTCTCATTGTCATTACTCAAGGCCAGAGTGAATAGACTGTATGAACATATTGCCTAACGTTTCTGACGCTCGCGATCGCAATCAAATGACAGTTTTTGTATGCGAAATCTGTCATTTGATTGCAATCACGAGCGTCAGAAATGTTAGGCAATACCGCCTCTGTGAGCATCTTTGGTCGAAGAAAAAAAAACACGAACCCAGGAAAGATAACAAGATACCCCTGTCACTATTTATAACCTCATCTATATGACAAAAAGGCAAACAACAAATAAACCAGACTCCATTAAGAACAGCGCAAATAGTTGCTCTCATTGGTCGTTTAATGAAATCAATTAATAAAGCGCAAACACCGCTGTCTGTTTGTCCATGCAAATGGGTTTTACTCGATGGAAGCGATGAAATTACACTTTACGAAAATAAAAAGTGCAAATTAAAAGGAGACACTTTCTTCGCAACTGCTATACATTTTTGACGTAATTGCTTGAACATTGTAACAATTTCGTACGTAAATTTTAGTTCCTCGTTAATCCATTCTGCTCTAAATTGTACTGTACAAGGTTCATGTTGGGGAGTTTGAGAAAGCAACGGTATTTGAGGCCGACAAAACTTTTTTTACTTTGCGAGCTTGCTTAAAGTACTTTGAGAATAGAATAGGAATGGGATCTTTTTGGGACGGTGTCGATATCTGAGATAATTACACTAAAAAGATATCATATTGATATTTTAATGCTACTGTAATCTCTCCTTCTTTTCTTTAGACGTTTGAAAAACCTACATTTTTTATCGACTTAAAAAAATTGTATATCATAAATTTGGTTGATTTTCTTGTTTGTTGCCTCAGAATTCCGCTAATTACGAAGCATATCAAACGTTTTGTTTTCGTTGATATAGAAATAACACTAGTAGGAATACTTTCTATCAGCTCCCATTTGTCACACACACACACACACACACACACACACACACACACACACACACACACACACACACACACACACACACACACACAAACATTACGCCTGTATTCCGGAATGAGGTAGGCAGAGCACATGAAACGTATTGTCACACCATTGTCACTAAACAAAATAATCCGTAATTACAGATTTAACAAAGTAATTTTTATTGTAGAAGAAATCATCCCTTTGACTAATGTCAACCATAAATTTCTCAAATAGAAGTGAAAATTCTGTTGAAATATTTATAGGATGTTCACTGTTCAGTCAAACTAACCCAACTACAGAAATATTCTGGGATTTATATATTGAGATGTCGACCTTTGAAGGTCGATAAGCAAGTTTTCACAGGACAACAATGACCTTGTTTGAGGCGCGTATTCTATAACTCAACTGCGTCGTATGACGAGGCCGTTTTTCGTCGTAGTCATCGGACGTAAGAAATTATATCGTACGTCATGCGGGCCCCCGCTCACTTAATTTGACGTGAGGTTTCTAAAGAATAAATTGAGCATATTTCCATGAATTAACAATAATATTAGCATTGGCGATCTACTTAGCAGTAGGATTCGGTTTGTAGCATTCGAACATGGCGGATGAAGACAATTTCTAATTTTGCTATTTCTGTTTCTTTGGCTAGTTGAAGTATACTTTTGATAGTGTTTTATGCGGCGATTAACCTTAACAGTGAACAGTGATCACAAAATTCTATATTGCTCTCGTGTCTGACATTTTTTAATGCGCAAGTTGTTTCCACGTGGTTTCTGGAATTTTACTATCAAGTTGCAAAAACTACAATCACCGTACAACGTTGCCTCTCGAAAGAGAATACTTTGACACTGGCGAAATTGTCCTATTAATGAGGACAGAAAGCCATATTTTAAAAGAGAAGAAGTACTTAGCAGTATAACGACAAGAAAGTTTAGCATAGATAATGGATTTTCTAATCTTTCATTGAAAAACACAATATGATGCGATTTCAGGACAAAATTTATTGAATTTAAAGTATAAAATGTTTTTAACGTCACGGTCATTGTTTTCTACGTAACGCTAACTATCCTGACCTGATTTTTCAGTAAATTTTCATATTTGATGTTTTGAATGATAAATTCAAAATACTTTTAAAACGGTGTGGTACACGTGGTTTTGGAGCATATTACAGTGTTTACAAATGCTAGATGCTAATTTTGATTAGGCGCAATCACATCAAATTAGGATACTATCGTAAGTAAGTACAATGCAACTTGGTCTATAGTTTGCTCTAACCCATAAAATCATAAACGGTGTGCTATCGTAAATATCCAAGGACACCGCGTGAGGCCTCGTACTAGCCCGGAAACTTATTTTAAGCAATCAGTGCAAAACGAGGCATTGTGGCATTACGCCATTCCTAGCTATTGTAGTCTATTTCAACTAGCTAGGTTCTATAGCTACAAGGGAGCCGTGACAAAATAGATACTAAGCCTATACTTAGCTAAAATAATAACGCGGCCAAAATAGCGCAGGTAAAAAACACAACAGACTCACAATTTTTAAAATCATTAACCTTCCAAGCTTTTTGCCGAGTGTTGTTTTTCTAAGTTCGTTCTAGGATCCTCATAATGCGGAGTAAACCGACAATGGCCGAAGTTTCCAACAAGCGCTGAAAGAAGTACGAGGACTTAGTTCTGACAACAAATTAGAGTTTCGGAGGTGGGAGTTCGTGTTAACAACACCCTGTTTATCAATGCCCACAAAAAGTACGGCGTAAAACTTTTCAAATACTTAATTTGTTTGTCTATGAGTTACAAGAATTATTGCCAAGTTTCTTGCGGCGCATTCTTCTTGGCAATGATGGTCCTTCCGAAAGCGCTGGTAGTTTAAAAAATAACGTGTAAAAGTGCCTATTTACTGAATAAATGATTTGAATTTGAATTAATGAAAAAAAAGTTGTGGCAGCTTTGTTCTAGCTTGTAAATGCATTTTCTCAAAAGTAGAGTTTTTCGGAATTTATACGCAAAATTACTTTCAAGGAAAATTTCGTAAGAAAAACCACGTACGCATACAATATTCTGTGTGAAGTGCTCGATTCACACTGGGTCTGCGTGGGAAGTACAGCTCAAGGTGTTCTGAGGCCTATAACCAGCTGTGGGCGTATATAAGCCGGAGAAGAACTGGAATGATTAACTTTTATTGCGCAGTAAAATGTCACCAGTAGCACGCATGATTGATTGGTTTCTTTGTGTTTTATTTATATTTTGAAACTTAGTTTAAAAAGCTACTACTTAGGATGGTTGTTAAGCATGTTGAAGGCATGATCCAACATTTCAGTTAAAAAAATGTCCGTCCATCCGTCCGTCCGCAGCTTAGCTTTAGGACTGTTAGTGCTTGAAAGCTGTTATTTTGCATGGATATAAATATAATAACTACACGGACCAATTAGTTGCTTAAATATTTTTTTTAATAAAAAGAGCCCCGAAAATTACATAGTTCCAAGAAAAAAGAAGGAAAAAAAAATATTGTTGTCATTTTTGTACAAACAAAAAAAAACACATAAAAGGAAAACGAAAACCGAGACAGACATGGTCACGAAATGGTCCCAGCTCAGCATGCTGTCAACTTAACAGCCAAAGCTGATCTTCCGTTGGAACCATTTGAATTACAATTTAACGAATGAATGACGATTAATTCTACGCAGAGTTTCGGGTAACAGGTACTATGTGATAGATGCATGTTACAGATTAAAAAGTCATCATGTTATTTGATCATTAATTGCAGATATATCAGGTGTCGATTAAAAAATACCTAACAAGAGAATTGGTCATGAAACAAATATTTACAAATTCATGCTAATTCTATTGAAAATATTACTTACCTAATAATAGTTGTCATCGTTCGTCAACCGGTTGCAAAGTAGAAGTCATTTAAAAAACCCATTGAGCTCCACCGACTTTACTAATATCATTATTTAGTCCAATTTGCAGAATTAGCGAGATAAAATGTGTTTGAATTACCGCTTTCGTAGACGGATGCGCGCGCCGTAGCCGCGTAGCGGTGTAGCGGTGCTACGCGCTCAGTTGGCCCGCGATCTTCGCCTGAGTGCTACGAACGCTCGCTCGGTGCCGCGCGAAGCGCGAGCGAAACCAGTGACAGTTTTTTTAGTGCTTATTTTTAGTGTAGTGCTGTGATTTGTGTTGCAAGTGAATAGCGTATGAGGTAAGGTTTTTGTTTTTTAGAACCGGTGTTATTTAGTAAGAAGGCGAATTGTATTGTTTTACGTAAACAAGTTTTGAATATATACATCTGCAATTACGAAAATAACCATGGCAGCTACATAAAACTTAAACTCGGGAGTGACAAAAATAATATCCAAACCTCTTCTGGATTATATTTCTTGCTCTCTTATTTCGTATTCGATAAGGCATTTGAATATTAGCACTATAAAGTGTTGCAATAAATAAATACTGAATACTGGAAGTACTGAATAAATTTTAACGTACTCATTAAAAATAGTAATAAAATATCTATTTATTAGATTCTCGATTTACTCGTTTTTTTAATTAAGTAAGTACGTATTTACGCAACCAAAATATGTCACCAGGATTTCAGTAAAAAATAAGACTATGGAAGAAAATAAATTCAATGCTGCTACACTATATATAACAGTTATATTTTTGTTTAGAATAAAAATAAATTTTATCATCATCATATTCAAATGAAATCTAAAACAAGAATCCATCTTAGGAACCCATTACTGTTCCTACCATTACTAAATTGTTTCTGACACTTACTGGGTACTCAGCTGTAATAGAATATTACATATCTGGGTGGTTTAAGACGATGATTGAAGAACTTTTGCTACTCTTATATTTATTTAAGAATTAGCTTTTGCCGTGACTTTGTCGGCGTAGAATTCGTTTATGTCTATCGCACGAGAACTACATACGAGTATAATTTCTGGGATTAGAATATTCTATGTCATTTCGAGGATCTCAAACTATCTCTATATTGAATTCCACTTAAACAGATCGGTTTAGCGGTTAAGCATGAAGAACTAATAGACAAACAGACATACAAAAGACCGGTAAACAGAGTTAGAGCATTTTATAGAATTAGTAAAAATTTATTATTCCTAAAAACGGCACATAACTTCGCAAAACCATGATTGTAATTAATTATTACTGTTCGTAGTATAATTGGTACAGTCACTGGCAAAAATACCTATACACTTTAATACCTTGTCTATTTTCGTCATATTTGAACTGCCTTATATGAACTGTCACAGTGGTTAAAGTGACAAGTTACTAAAGTGTATACATATTTTTGCCCATGACTACATGGCATCCTTGGCAAGTATAGGATTTTTTTTGCACGTGGTAAATAAATAAATTGCTTAAACGTAAAATGTTTAAGCAACTGACTTTTAAATGTAGGTTGTTCGACATTTTATAAAAGCAAAACATTAAAAGGCCTTTCTGTCAACAACGACGCAGCTACGGATTTTTTTTTCCAAATATATTTTCCTTAAAATTCATAACCATTATTAAGACGAATTAACAGGAGCGTAAAATTAAATATTACGAATTTCTTAGCGTTACGCCTTCTTAAGCTTTTAATACTTAGTTTTTATATACTTAGTTTCCGTCCATACTCGTGAAGTAGGATGAATTTTTACTCTATGGTGTAGAATCTCATTGAATAGATTGTTCAAAAATTTTGCGGTTCTGCGACAAACATTGTTTGATTTAGAGATCCGTAACTGTACATATCTGTCAAGATTACATTATTAATTTAATTTCTCAAATGTTATTGTTGTGAAAATTTTGATGTATTGTTATTTTGGATATTTTGGATATTGTTACTCTGTCATACAAAACTACCTAATGGATTTGAATGAAATTAGACTCACAGATTTATATTTCAGAAAATTTTATCACTCCAGCAAGTATAATAAGCGAATTATTTTCAGATAAAGTCTCAGGTTACAACTAGTTTCAAATAATAAGACATTAAATAACCTACTTACTTGCTATTAAATACCAAAGAGGATGAAACGAAGTTAATTTTCTCATTAATAATTACCTCTCCACGCCCTGAATACTTTCCTAACTAATTATTTCTAGTTGCTGTGATACATCAAGACTCAATCGTTTTTCGTTATTTTTTTTGTTAATGAATGATTCATATAAAATATATTGACTGTTTCGGGGATATTGTGACATGAATTTTTCGGGCTAATCCGTAACCCTTCATTCTTCGAGCAACGCGACTCGGCGGCAATCAAGGAAAGAATTGGATGAGAGTGGCCGAGGATCGTGCTTTGTGGCGTAAAATTGGAGAGGCCTATGTCAATGTCTAGCACAGTGGGTGGACTAAGATAGGAAGATGATGATGATGATGATGATGAACGCGACAGCGCGGGCAGTGGCTAGTAAAGAATATTTGCATTGCATAGTTTTTACCCACGGCTTCGCACGTGTTAACCATCAAAACCAACTGTTGAATTGAAATTCCGAGATTTACTAAATTAAATTCCCATGGGAATCTCCAAAAAATATCGTGGATTTCGTTAACGTTGTAAATAACACACCCGAGCTAAATTTAATGACTCTAAAATCACTGGTAGAAATTTCGACATTATATTCCTAGGTATGTGTTATTCCAGACTTCCAGCTATTTGTATACCAAATTTCATCCAAATCCATCCAGCCATTTCAGCGCGAAGGATTAACAACATACACATAAATATATATACAAAGAATCACAAACATTAGCATTTATAATATTAGTAGGATAAAGTTTTGACATAATACGTAATATAAGCCAACGGTTTAAGAGAAGGTTCTTCTTCTATTTTCCATACAAACGTAGTCCCGGTCTCATTTGAAAAGTAGGTAACAGAAGTAGATGAAATTTTGTAAGTATGGACTAGACGTAATTATCTATGTCTGTGGTTTTTCAGATTTTCATATAAATTTGTAATATCAGAATTAAAGGAGCTCTAAAGTCGACAAAAAAAAGATGTCAACTTTGCACGAGAATTGCAGACTATTAAAGCATTTTTACAAAAATCGAAAAAATTACAGGAATAGAAAATATTATGAAGATCTCGACTGTTAAATATCATTAATTTCTGTGCTCAACTTTACAACCGCCCAAATGACACAATATGAGCGGCAAGCGGAGAAGCGGGAGGGGATGTGCATGGGGGGGGAGGGGGGGGGACAGCTGCGAGCGCTTATGTCATGAGCGATAAAGACAGCAATATCACAACTGACTACCATACGCGGCCGCGCGGCCGGCAGGGAAACTTCTCTCGGGCGCTTGCCTGTAATGAAAATTAGCACATACGAGTACCTACAAAGCCTGGCAGTTTGGAAGCGAATCAATCAATCGAAAATTGGTCTTAGCAAACGTTTATAAAACACATATCCACCGATATCTCACATTGTGAGTTGAGACGAGAAAAGTATATCTAAAATCTCTCTCAGACTCACCGTATATTTATAATGAAAACCTTTCCAAGTCTCAAATCAATTATATTAAATCCAATCATCGGGAATAACAGTCTCCAAAGTAATTTTTTGAGAGCTTCTCTAGTTAATGGGAAAACTAAAATAACATTAACTGCTCTCGTCAGACTAAAAGGCCTGCCAGAAAACTGGCAAATTGATAAAATTAGGGTACCTACTACTTGTTATTCACGTTTACTGTAGGGAACGAGATTTCTAAAATAATAAGTCATCTTGGGGTAGATCCATAATACTTACAGCTACGGTCTTTGATTATGAAATGAAATGAAACGAAAAATCCAATAGAATGATATTTTTATTCCAGACGTAAGTCCATGAAAACAATCAAACAATCAGAAACAATTAAATAGAACAATAAAAACCAATTAAATTATCACCAATATTTCAGCCGTCAAATCAACGGTTAAGTAAATTTTTGGTAGCTGTAATAGGTCAGTTATGTAGATTTTCAAAAAATTTCTTACACGTATTTTTTATTTTGTCAATCAAAAAAAAAAAAAATATGGACGTAGAACGGTTAAAGATCGTGTGGCGTCACACCTATATTTGACTTGGATAGGTATTTAACTAAATGTAACAAAACAAAACAATTTTAATTTTCTTTTTCTTAATTTGACTGAAATGGTTTAATTTCAGCTTTCTTCCTCTCAGTATTTCCTCTTAAATATTTGTAAAAAAATATATATCGTGCTAATAGGCTGGCGGCACCAAATCATGGATAATTGGACATGTTAAGCACAGTTACTCGCAGTAACGAGTAATCAAATCGATAACAGGGATTCAATGCCTTATAGCCAGGGAGCGAAACTGATGCCGGTGACGTCATTATCACAGAGTACTTTTTATATAGTCATTATGACGCAAATTGATTGAGTCTGTAATCAACAGGGTGTTTTTATAAAATATACACAACATATTAAAATAGGGACATTTATAAATACTAGCGGACTCAAGTGTCAATGAAATATCCGTAAACTAAAGAGTCCAATATGTTGTTAGTGATTATCTATAACCTAGATAAAAACACTGTATGAAGCTTGAGGTCATACGGCTGTCACCGGCATCAAAGTTTCGTTCCCTGCTTATGCTTATAATGGTGAGCTCACCATTCATGAACTATGTAAGTAGTTATAATCTACAGATATTATTTGAACACTAGTGTTATCATAAATTAAGAAAGTAGGGTTTGTTTCTTAAAATTTATGTGTACAAAAATAAAAACACTAACAAAAAATTAAACGATCCTGAAAAATTTGAAATACTTAAAATTGTAGTTATGAAATTCAAACTACGATTAATTATGCCTACCCAAAATTATCATAGAATTATAAAACAAAAACAAAACGGGAAGATCAACAAAACATTTAGAAAACAAAGATTGATGGGGTTTGTTCTCGAGTCCAGGTATTTCGTAGATTCGCACAATTAATCATGGACGTGTCGGCCTAAGTAAGCAAAAAACAAAGTACGTAGCGAAGTTAAGCCGAGTTAGATGTGTTAACTTGGCTTGATAATTGCTGTTGAACTAATGTGTAGATAAATTAGACAGGGGAATAATGTTAGGTGATAATTATAACGTAACGATAGAATAGCCTCTAATGCTTAGTGACACAGACTAAAAAGTTGAGGTTTCAGGCTCCAACTATTTTAGGCAAATTTGTGTCAAGATTATTATAAAATAGTTTCTTGAAAGTTTAATTTAAGTACTTGTTTTATAACCTTTTTGAAAAATATCTTAAACACCTTGAAATTTTCTCTGGAAATTTATATTCTGATGAAGTAAGTTTAGTAAGTTTGCGAATAAGTACAAAATATATTATGTGTATTATTTATTTATTACGTATTACTCGTATCTTAAGCGTGAGTATCTCGTATCTTCGCAGAGTAGGCAAAATTTGGTATCTACGAGATTATGAAGATGTTCGGATGTTTGGACGTTTGGATGTTTGTTACTCAATCACGTCTAAGCCGCTGAACGGATTTAGATAAAATTCGGTATCAGATAGTTTAAGTCCCGGGGAAGGACATAGGATAGTGTTTATCCCAGAAAATTGCATAGTTCCCGAGGGATAGCGATAGGTAAACGAATACTACACGGACGAAGTCGCGGGCAACAGCTAGTAATACATAATAGGGCAAGCTAAAGAAAAGCTTGGAGATAAACATACTGAAAATATTATTTTTTAAATCATTTTTTTTCAAGTACCCTGTATAGTGTCCCACTGCTGGGCATTAATTGAAAATGAAACGAATCTATCTTTTTGTAGTTATAAGTATAGTATAGTTTGTAAGTTTTTTTTTCTGTAAGTTAGTTTAGTAGCGATTTTAACGATTTCTTGGGAATTATCTGCTGGATAAAAATATCGTTTTCCAATTAATTTAAATATTGCCTATAAATCTAAGCTGGAACGTGGAATTTATTGTCTATGATTAATCAAGCACTGAATAATTTTTACGACTCACAAGGCATCAGACTGGCCTAGTATTAATCAATTGGAAAGTCGCAGAAAGCTTGTGTCACGTCATATTTTAGAAGAATGAAGAACAATAATTTGAGTTACATTCTATATCTTTGAATTTCTTTTCATTTTTCTGCGCAGAGTAGTAAAATGTAGCCAGTGCCAAAGACAATAGATTTTTGGTTCAGCGCGCGCTTTTGTGATATTGTTCATGAAATTATAACCCGCTGATTAAAGTAACTAGGTACACGGGTATAAAAATAATTTACGTTGTTCTGTATTGCGGGGACTGTAGTTTGTCTAGTCTTTTTCCATTATAATCGAGAATGTAGATCAGGTTGAAAAAAATTGTTGATATATTATTTAGATTGATAAAAAAAAGTTACCAAATCACTGCATCAAACAAAAAGTATTACACTCCATAAGTACGGGCATATTTGTGGTTTTAGCAGGTTTTAATTCGATGTCCGTGACTTTGTTGCGGTTAATTTTCCGGTATGTAATCTATCACAGTAATTATTAATCATTTTAAACGCCACCGCATTTTCTCTCTGCAGTCACCGTTGAAACAGATACCTGCGTCCATACGACTCGGTAACTCCTAACCAAATAACCCCGTAAAGCAATTTTTGTCATTACGCTCCGCAAATGTTATTTCAAGTACCAACCCGGTTCGTGTGGGAACAATATTTTAATTACGACCTGCCCCTGGGGCGTAGTACCTCCTCCGTTTTAAAACTCGTTGGGTACTAAAGTAGGCTAGGTTAGAAAGTGGGTGTGTGGTGTTGTCTTCTCAATTTTAAGAGATGCTTTCTAATTTTCTTTATCTATGACCGATGGAGTTTTTGTAACAACGACGTTTTTTGAGATCTAATCAATCATTTAATTCACTTGGCGTAAACGTACGTCTTTGCGTGCGTGCGTTTGTTACTCCTTTACGTTAATACAGGTTTACAAATTTAACTGAAATTTGGTATGCGGATAGCTCGACGTTTGGAATAATACATAGGCTACTTTTACACAAATATTAATACATTCTCACGAAGTCGGAATAAAACCCTAAAATTTCAATCGCTAGGATTGGAGAAATAAAATTCGGCCAGGTGTTTAATTTTTCACATTTTTTTGCAATACATCTTCATCTAAATTTCAGTAGGTGACTTCAAGGTTAGAAACGACTGTTCGTGGGGCTCAGGACAACAACAGAACTATTATGTTAGTAATAGTCTCAAATAAATATTATCAAGCTTTATTTGACGTATGAATACAAATATATTCAAATCCCAAACCTATTTTAAATGACACAAGGTTATCAAACAACAAACCCCCAAACAAAACAATTCGTCCAAAGGAACAAAATGCGTTAAAAGCAAATTCAAAAGCTTGAATGACAGCTCGCGCTTTACATTGTCCTTTACGTCCATCCGTTGGCCTGTACTTTGCACGTCCCTTACAACGTACTGTTCTCAATGGGATGGTGTTATATAAAAAGTTCAATCGCTTTTTCCAATATTTTATTTAACTTGTACTATTAAATCGGAAATGTGTCAGATTACATAAAGTTTAAAAATAACAATGCAAGAAATACGACATAATATCATTCGAAATAGTATATTTTCGGTTAAACAATTAATGACACAAACATTTTTGATTCCGTGTTTTTGATCGTTTTATCTTCAGATTGGTTTATGATTCAGATTGGTGTATTTTTACAATTAGAGTTACGATTTCTAAGAAAATTTGATTATACCAAAATGACTATTATGTACTGAGTCCATTCTTCATTTGAACGTACCCGTTAATTTCGCATGTGCCAAAAATATGCCAGCTAAGTAAATAAAAAATCTCTGCTTCTCTTAATTTCTGTTCTATATGCCCACCAACTCGAAAAGGCGACCTGGCAGACCTAGACGGCGATGGCGGGACGAACTACACTTCTTCTTGAAGGACTGGCCTTTGTATGTAGGGGACAGAGAGCAGTGGAAGTATTGGGGGGAGGCCTTTGCTCAGCAGTGGGACAAAATAGGCCAATAATAATAATAATAAAAAAAAAGTTATGTTAAGAACAGATGTAAGAACTAAGAGAACTTCTTAGCAAATACATACATCTCACTCAAACCTCCACCGGACGCCCCCTGTTACCTCATTGTGTTCACTACAAGGCGTCACAATTGAATTGGTTCTTGGCCTCTCCTGATTGCCTGATGATAATTTGATTACTGCAGCAATTGAATGATAGCACAAGTGTTGAATGCGGATGTTTGTCACCTATTTTAAAATTCTGGTGTAAAATCTTATAAATGTTGTATGATTAAATGATTAAATTGAAGAGTATACAGCCCTATAAAAGAACCATATAGCACAAGTAATCGAAACATGAATGTTTATCGCCTTTTCTGAAATCCCATTATAAAATGAAATAAATAATGATAATAAATAACAAAGACTATACGGTCGTGATGGTCAAAGACTATACACCGTGGGTTTTAATAATAATAATATTCATTTATTTCAAGCAACATGACTCATAAAAAAATAATACACTTGATTAATAATAATAATAATAATAATAATATGTTAGTAACAGAGAGGTCTTTATACAACTAAGTTAGTATAGACATTATTTAAATGCATCTTGGTCCAGTGCGCGGTAATGTCACTGTCCATCCTGCTAGCCAACACGCTCAAGAGACTGTTGCCACCGCCGCGCAGGCGGTAATAGTTAATAACCCGAAAGATTTAAATCAATGGCTCTCTGTTTCTTAATGTAAAGATTTGTTCACAAAGAAGCGGTCAATTAATTTGATTTATTTTGTACTGAAATAGTAGCTTAATTAAAACACATACCTAATTGGACCCATGTTGACATAGCGTTATTTACTCGTATTATCGTCAGGAATACGCTCTTAAAATATTTCGGGTTATTAAAACCCACGGTGTATATGGCACATGTAAGTGTATTTTCAATTTTGTATTTCTTTATTGTGTTATTTGTGTTTGCTGTTTGATGTTTGATGTTTTTTTATTTTGTTGTATTTGAAATTGTGAATAAATGTCTTCTTTTTTTCTTTTCTTTGTCTTTACATGTGTTAGGAACAGGGATGTGTATTAGTTTATTACCTATTCTAAAATTCGCGTATAATTTTTTATAAAGTGAACGCTATACAGTCGTATAAGGGTGATGACCAAAAAGTTGCACAGCGTTAAAGCTGCGTTAGCACGTAGTTTTAATTATAACTACCTGCTAAAGCAGCTTTGACGGTAAGTATGCAACTTTTTGGTCTTCACCTATAAAAGAACCCATTTAATCGCGACTATCACTTAAAGCCTCAGACCACGCTAAACTAATCCCGGTCAAAATATCATATTTTTTAATAGCCTTAAAATACATCTTAAAATTTAAAATTTAATATTTTTTAATAGCCTTAAAATACATCTAGACAAAAATTAACACATTTAGGAAATTTAAACCACTCATAATGCATAATAAGCATAATGAGCATAATCTTTTTTAAGAACACGCTCGATTTATTCAAATTCAAAATTTGAACGTAGTAGACTTCACATAGGTAATTTATTGCTGGTCCAAATTTGAAATTTCAACTTCGCAATTCGGTAACAATTTTTTTGTGAATGTATATCAAAAATATTTTTTTAACAAAACCTTATTAGTAGTCGATTGTTAAGGAGTAAATTCCAATGAACTGCAAAGTCACTGCTAAATTAACATGACGATATTACCTCGATCGCTGGCCGATATAAGCGCGATCTACTGCAAGTTGGGCTCAAAAGACGAGTATAAGTTGGACGTAATCAACGGAGAGCGCAAATACGCCAAAAAAGTCTTGGCACCTTTTTGCATAACGCCATCCAATGAGGTCGATCGTGTGTAATTGAGTTAGGGACACAAACGCGCGATCGGCCTGCAATGTGCGATATCATTGTCTAAGTAAATTGATATCTCTACATATTATGTTTTTTTTTTTTTTTTTTATACTTCTACCTCTGACATGGCCAGAGCCTATATTCGCTAATTATCTTTCATACCAGTTCTCGCTTTTGCTACCTCTCGTACTTTTATTCATCATACTGTTCTTTCTTTTATCCTTCATATCTTTCTCTCTTACGTGGGTGGGATTCCCACCTATTCTGCTAACTATCCTTATTCTTATATTGGGGGAACAACATCAACACGGGGTTCTTTATTAATTAAATAGTATGACAATGTAATACCTTATTATCTATAGCAATATGTTGTTTACAATTTCAGTGTCCTATTAACTATATCTTGTTCACTGCAACAGTGGGAGATTCTTATACATATATTCGAGCCAACATAAACTTTTTATTCCTTATTTACTATTTTTACATTCTAACATTTTTTACTTATTACTATTATGCTTTCCTTAAATATAATCACTATATTGTGAAAGCATACTTAATACCTAGGTCTTATTTCTAGCTATCACTCTTTTCGCAACTTCCGTACAATATTTTACAAATTTATCTCTATCCTTGCTCGCCATTATCTCCCTTATACCGTCCAGTTTTAATTCTTTTCCCATCTTTGAATTAATCTCCTCCCTTTCCTTCCCAAAGACGGGGCACTCGAGCAACACATGCGGCACAGTTTCGCTTACGGCGGGGTCACATATGCACGACGGTTTCTCTTTGCACTTGAAACGATTCAAGTACTCCGAGAAACCGCCATGCCCCGTCATGACTTGCGTCATGATATTGGTTATTTCCATTTTTCTTACTGTTTTGTACGCCGCCACTGCATCAGGGAAGAAGAGTTTAGTCACACTCGCAGTTTCACCGGACACGTACCTCCGGTTCCATTCCTCAAGCGTTGCCATACGAATGGTTCGCTTGACGAATGAAACCGGACATTGGTCGTAGTCCGGCTTCCGCTTTAACTTTATGGCGGCCTCCTTGGCTAGTACATCGGCTCGCTCGTTTCCTTCCAATCCTACGTGGGCCTTTATCCAGAACAACTTGACAACCTTGCCCTGGTGGGACAGTGTTCTCAAGTTGTTCCGCGCCTCCACAGCTAGGGGATGTAGACAGCCATGGTTTTTTATAGTCAAGAGGGCCGCCATAGAGTCACTGTATCTACATATTATGTTACATATACTTTATTACATTGTATTTGGGTCCTCAAAGCCGAGTTTTCACAATAAACCTATCCGAGTAACTAGATTGCGGGGTAAGATTATGTATGACATATCCATGTAAGTCTTTACTGGAGCGAGGACCAAAGAATTGGACATACGTACATACATACGCTCGAAGAAACATAACCCTCCTTCGGGCAGTCGGGTAGAAGGGATCTCTCCCAGTTAACTTTCGTATGATGTTTCGATGAGATGTATCATTCAAAATCCGCAATGTAATGCTGCTCCCATGGTTTAACTCGTAACCCAGGCGAAAACTCCATCTAACGTGACTTTATTTTTGCAATTTTAATATTTGATATTATTGATATATATTTTAGAATGTCTTGTATTGTTCTTCTTTTGTTTTTATTAATTTTATTAATCAAAAGTCCATTCGAAAACAAAATGCATTTCAGAATATTTTGTGTAAATTTTCATCTAATTAGATTTGATTTATGTGAGATTATTTTCCAAAATGTCTGCAAATAATACGGCAGTAAAGAAAGCAAAAAAATCTAAGAATTTATTTTATAAAAATTTGTTCTCTCACAAATTTCTTTTACTACATTGTTTTCAACAATAAATTGGAGAACTTGCTGAAAACCATTACTAGAAATTTAATTGTGTCTGCACTTCTTAGAATAAAAATGCTGGACTTTGAAAAGGATGTAGTTCACAAGGATTTTTAAGTTACTTTATTACGATGACCTAGATAGTTCTTCAGGTCACCTAGATGAAATAAAGGGGACGAGTGCGGATTTACTTTAATTAATGTATTTCTTTTATCTTTCGACGCGAACAAAGGGTCGGTCGGTATTAAATTACACATTTTAATTGAGGTCTTTGTAGCAATAATACAGGATTTTATTAAATCGTAAGATTGGCGAGAAATATTCATAAAGATTATTATGTGAATTAAATGAAAGTTAAATGATATTGTAACGGATAACTCACGTCTTAAATCGAGTTTAGCTCGACATGTTTCGGGTTATTTCGAAACCCTTCATCAGTGGAGCACGCGACTGCTCGCGCGACTGTCCGACGAAATTAACACAAACAAAGAGAAGAGAGAGAGAGTTTTATGAAGGGTATCGAAATAACCCGAAACATGTCGAGCTAAACTCAATTTAAGACGTGAGTTATCCGTTACAATATCATTTAATATGAGTGAGTCTCACGGTAGTTTTATGATTAAATTAAAGTTACTGGTGAATGTTTAAAAGTTTTAGAAAAAAAGTAGTTTTTTTAATGTTCAATTTAATTGCCTTCGCTCTGATCTGAAGACATGACTGTAGCCAATTAAATGTATTATTATTTACTAGCTTATGCCCGCGACTTCGTCTGCGCGGACCTAGGTTATCGCGCGGTGACGCCCTCTATCGGAATAAAAAGTATCCTATGTTGATCCTTGGGGCTTAAACTATCTCTATACCAAATTTCATCAAAATCGGTTCAGCGGTTTCGACGTGAAAGCGTAACAGACAGACAGACAGACAGACAGACGGACAGACAGACCAGACAGACAGACAGAGTTGCTTTCGCATTTATAATATTAGTAGGGATAGTAGGGATTAAAGCGATTAGGAAGTACAGATAAATTTAACAAGTTGCTTTAGTCTTTTAGTTCTTTTTAACTGCCGACGCAAAAAGAGGGGTGTTATAAGTTCGACGCCAATGTCTGTCTGTAGCATCGTAGCTCTCAAATAGATGACCCGATTTCGATACAGTATTTTTCGTGAAAGCGAGTTAAGTCTTTCTTCATATGGTTCAGCCATTTTTGAGATATTTGATTTTGAAATGCCAATGTCCAAGGTTTCAATATCTCTAATTTGGTCAGCAAATTAATTTGTTTATAACAACACTGTAAGATAAACTGCAGTTAGGTATAATAATAATATTATCAAATAAAGATGTACCTATGCCGGTTAGTTCGTGAACATCATTCGGTTCACATCACGCTGCGGTTCTCAAAAGTCTGACAATCCACGCAGATACGCTGTCCACAGCGGAGTGACAGCAGATAAAAACGAGCAACAAAGCTTCACCGCCGCACAAAAGGACTCGCTGTCTTTGTGCCGTCTGTGCTCGATAGTGTCGACAAATGACCGCAGCAGTCTGTTAGAACTTCGCACAAAAGTGACTCAAAAATAGAGGTATTTTTGAATGCTTGTTGAAATGAACGCGTGGGTTGAAACCAAAGTAACCAACATCATGTTCATATTTGAATCTGTACTCATATCAACTACTTTTTAATCACGAATTCGCCAAATTTTATTTTTCTTATTTTTTATTTTATTGTTTTGGGAAACATACATCACAATTTATTACATTTGTATAATCACATCTTAAATTATACATTAGCCAAAACAGTTTCCACTAATAGCTTATACATTTGTTGCTCTTAGGATTCATTCATTAATGATTTTTATCCTGAACCAAATCAGTTACTTGTAAGTAGCTTGTAAGAACAGAGAGTCATCATCATCATCATCATGTCAGCCGAAAGACGTCCACTGCTGGACATAGGCCTCCCCCAAGGCTCTCCACTCAGACCGGTCTTGTACTTTTCACATCCATCGCGATCTCGCGATCTTAACCAGGTCGTCGCTCCATCTTGTTGAACAGAGAGTACCTTGTATTAATTGTAATCCATCATGCACGGTGTCCCTAAGCAATAATTTGCTGCAGTCGCAGACAGTTAAGAATGCAGTTGCATTGAGTTGAGTTACTGCACAGTTGAACGAGTTGAATTACACAATAAAGTCGGCGCTTTGCCGTTACTTGCGAGTGTCTGATGTTCACGCGTGCGTTAAATGTTAACAGTTAGCGACTTCATTAATTAAGTTTTTATCAAAAGTACTTAGTTCCGGAGTTTTGTTGTGAAGCTTGGCATGTGGAAGATAATCCTTTGAACAAAACAGCTGTACGAATAAATTAATTTAGATATTTTGAGTTAAAAATATTTATAAAAACAATACTGATCAGGAAAACACGAAATAGGAACCATAAAGAAATGTATGTATGTAAGTATGATGTGTAAACTCTTTACTGCACAATACTAAATAAACAACAAGACAAACGTTAAGCAGATATTCAAAGACTAAACAAAAAAAAGATTAGGTACTAAATTGATGATATTATTATAATCACCGAATTTAAGAAGGCAAATCAACACCGGTGCGTTAATTTCGTTGTGATCCCATTTAGATGGGTTAGGTGAGATTAAAAAAGCATTCGTAAATAAAAACGCAAGTTGCGAAATGCCCAAACTACAAAGAACACGTGCTCCACAAACCAAGCTCCGTCAATTCATTACCTCATTTCAGTCTTTATACAGCGAACAGGCCTCCCATCAGATGAGAGGGCTTGGACCGTAGTTCCCATGCGGACGCAGTGCAGATTGGGGACTTCACATAAACCAAAAGTAGTTACAATCGTGGCAGGCATTTAATGCTTTAGGGTCAAAAATAATTAATTTGGTGTCATTTCTTAACCTATAGTTAAAATATTTAGCGATCCGTTAAATATACCAACCCAACCAAATAAAAGTAACAATCCATAATACTATAGCGTTATTAACTTACTTATATAGGTAAAATGTTCTGGCAAGTTAAAATTTACAACGGGAATCTACAGTAATTCACGAATTTTCCCCATTTTAAGGTTAACCTCTAGCCAAATCTGTTTTAACCTGGGAACAAAATCAAACTAAAAGTAATTAATTGTACAGCCCTAACACCACTCGCGCCAATTACTCGCTCCCGCCCTGGAAACGATTACCCACATTATTACGCCCTTCGGTCCATTATTTAATACCAAACACCCTATCTGCTTAGACTCGACCGACTCGTTTGCATGCATTCTTAATGCGGGCAGCCGGTGGCCCACACAAAATATTTATAGTAGGAATATATTTTTCACAGTACAGTGAAAAACGTTTATAGCGACAGTAGTTATAACAACGTGTCGGATATAACGACCCAACAAAAGTCAACAAGTTTTATGTAGGTTCCAGTTATAGTGGTTACTCCTTGTTTCTGAAGGCCTATCAATTGTTAAAGGCTAACCGGAAGAGATCCCTTCAAGGGATAAGTTCAGCTCCATCTATTTCTTTCTCTTGTTACCTGTTAATTTCATATGTTTTATGTATAACAAGTATGACTGACGATCCATCATACTTGAAAACTTTGAAAAATCTGTTGGTAACAGACTAATGGATCCAAACGCCATCGTAATATTGTTATTTCTATTTTTGGAGCCCCCGCGACCATCAGAAAACAAAATTAGGTAGTTCGTGAAGACTTTTGTTAAAATGTTGTGTGGTGGCCGGTGTCGCAGTCCTCGACGTAAGAGCCATCCGCGGCGCGGTCGTTACAGCAAACTGAGTCAAGTATTGTCGACTAGCGGCATCTCACGTCGTTACGCTATATTACAAGTCGCCAGGTTTTTGAAGACTGTAATAGTTGACCAGGTCACTAGGCGGATATAATGCGGCTAAATAAAAAAAAAAAATTTGACGCCATCAACTAAGTAACTTTAACAAGCCCTTAAAATACGATTTCTGCATGCGCATAGATTTTCTAAACAACAGTGAACTGTGACGTCACTTAGGTATTTGTTAGCTATTTATTTATTTCAATGCGACTAAGTATAAGTCTAATTTTGCAATTAATTAAAATGGAGTGATTTTTTATTCGAGTTATTTTGCAACATATTTTTAATGTTGTCAGCTCTTTCCATTTCGCATTGCGCTCCTCTCTCTCACGAATATTTTTTTTCCTCTTTCTTTTTCTTTCTCTTGTTTGCCACGGGGCGGTGCGCCACCCTAGCCTTTCCTTCAGCTACGCCACATAGTGAGTGGTCACCGATTTAAACAGTGTACCATCGACTATCGACTCCATCATTTCAGTCGGTAGTTTCGTAGCAAATTGATTTTGACAGCCGGACAGATAACGCGAGTCAATAAGAGTTCACTTTCTCATTTTGAAGTGCGGAATCCCAAAAATTGGATGCGTAATATTGGTAGATGTATGGAATATCTCATGTGCGTTTTGTTCATTTTAATTAACTTTTACCTTTTCTTCTTCTATACATACAAAATCCTTAAAAGAACTCGTAGTTTGAAGGCAGCAGAAATTGCGAAGTAATTTGGCGTATTTTTTATTTCTGTACCTTTTTCTTTCGCAGACGAGAAAATTAGCGAAGAAAAATAAATGTTAATTAACAAATAGTAGGGTAATTACCCCGTCGGTACGTTAATTGCATTGTTATAATAAGGGTAAAGGGAAAATTCACTCTCGCCGCGAAGTGGAAATTTTACTTCACAAACGATTCTTGGTTCTTATTTCTATGTTAATTTTAAACTGAGAACGCAGATTGCGATAGCTCAAATTCAAATTCGAATACATTTATTTGTCAAGCATAGGTGAAAATAGGTGGATATAAATGACAGATAATTTTACACTATGTGTAGTTGTTTCACTTGTTTAACCTCTTTAGAGTGGGCTAACATCTGTATAATTTTAGCTTATCATATCTCCATATCCATATTACCGTAGCACTGACGAGTATCATGATAGTTAGTATGGACGCGAAAATATACGAGCTAATGCAACAGGGCTTATAATAATATGATTCAAGCATCCAATTAGTGCCTATCTGTAATTAATTTATTAAAGACATACATAAAATCTCGCCTCTTTCCCAACGTTGTAGGCAAAGACTATATCCTTCCACTTGCTACGATTCTGGCATACAACT
Source organism: Choristoneura rosaceana (assembly GCA_037349165.1). Taxonomy (NCBI): domain Eukaryota; kingdom Metazoa; phylum Arthropoda; class Insecta; order Lepidoptera; family Tortricidae; genus Choristoneura; species Choristoneura rosaceana. The sequence continues at coordinate 13,262,384 of JAZBNJ010000019.1, forward strand.
CTCACTTCCTCTACATTCATCAATCTTTTCATGCATGCACTTCGGTTTAGAGTACTCCTGACTCGACCTTTCTTCAAAACGTGGTACGTTCGTCTATGCCTTCCTCTCCAAGACTTTTATTAAAGACAAAGACAGTAAAATTATGTATGATTACTGATCGTGATACTCGAAAATGATATAATCGTAGACCCACCCTCGGAAAGATCAAGATTCTTGTAATGCTAGATGCAGATCTACGATGTGCAGGTATGTTGACCCACGAACTTTTACTAATAAATAATAGTAAGCCAGCTTTCGGTAGGTAATATAAGGGCAGTCTCTCTGTATCCATATAATATTATCGTCTGCGGCATAGGTTTACGGACGTGTTTTACATTTCTGTTTTGATCTTGGACCTGAACCTCATCATAATATTCTTCAGTCTCAATACTTATAATACCTACTTTTATTTTTTAAGAAGTAAAATTTGAACGGATGCTTATAAAGACTTGTAAAGAACCTTAATTGAAACAAACTGAAACCTTGTACTATAAAGTAACAGGATTTCAATTTAAGTCTTTGCATAGTCCTTTATCATTGATTAAATATTGCTCTACACACAGAACAGAAAACTCGATCCGCTGGCACTGAATCCAAAAACAGAGATTATGTTTCAAGAAAAGATTACAATTCTCTGGCCAGTACCATAAAATACTTACAGAAAATACCAGAAAAAATAAACAGAAAGAGAGGTGAAAAAGTAGCAAAAATTTATTCCGAAGAGAAAAACGTACGAGCAAAATTATATTCCTTGTAGTATTAGTGGTCTGTGGTCAAAATTGATCCAATTAGATCCATTATCACTAACTAGACCGAACTTGTCAAGTTTATGTTTAGTCTAGGGCAAATTTCGAAGTTAGCCTAAACTAGCTGAAGCATGCTAAGTTTGGGCGCCCAAAGGCTTAAAGGACCAACCGGTTACGTTATAATTATAATAATATAAAGGTAATATTTGTTATTAGCGAAGCTATTCGAGTAAAAATGCTTTATTTTCGGTAGCTATACGTAACCCAAAAATACACACAACACAGCTGGCGTTCCGGTTGTATGAAGAGAAAACATCAGCTCTCGATTTAGCTGCAGTATCCCTGCTTGAAAATAGTTTATTTTATACAGGTACTTACACTATGTCTTAAAATAAATCGAAAAAATGACAAAAAATAACCTCAGTAAATATTTTTTCAGGTTTGTTGATTTGTGGTTAACAAATGTATCAATACATTGATCGAAGTTAAATTTAAAATATAATCGCATTTGTAATAAAAAAACAAAGGTTTTACAGGGATGTTCAATGAAGCTAACCATGAAATTATACGGGATTTACAAAAGTTGTATTAAAAAAAATTGTACCAATACTAAAATACGGAACTTGAGAAAAATTTCAAAACCTTTTTAAGCGCCGGCCGTCTGTAAGTCTAATTCACTTTCATTTAAGCCATAGGAACTCCAAACACATTACCCGAACGAGACTAAAGCAGTCTTATTGACAAGTTCGCTCGGGAGGAAAACAATGAACTCGCAATATTTTATTCCATTGTCCGCCGTCGAAGCAATTTTTCATGTAATTGCACTTGGCGAGTTTGTGAATCGTGACTTTATATCGATGCTTCGGCCATTGTTTGACTCGTAATGGAGGCTTCTGGCGGTCAATGTCGGTTTGAAAGAGTCATTTTAGTTTCATAAATCATTTTTAATTTTGAATCCGTTTTAAGTGATCGGATTCCACTCCACACACACGTGGAAAAAATTAAAAATACTGTTTTTTTTTTACGCGAGATATTCTCTCACTGTTAGTCTTACCAAGTAACGTAAGAATCAAAATCGTGCTAAGTGCAAGTCGGACTCGTGCACTGACCATTCATTAGAAATAACAAAAGCAAGCAAAAAATAAGCTTACCTATAGGTATTTTATAATTATTTCTATGAAAAAAATATATTTACTTTTATTTTCCCTTTATTATGCTACAAGGTTCTTGCCCAATTTATGTAGTATGTGGGTAGGGTTGTGATGCCCGCTATGATTACTGATATCAATTGTTTCAACTTTTATGTTTGACAGGATGGTCACTCAGTACAACGGTGTGATTATTATCATTTTTTTTTAATCTTTTGAGATACTTTCGATTAATTTTAATTTCACGTCAAATCATTACTATATACGTGTTTATGAGTGAAATCTTTTAATCTTTTCAATATTTTGTTTTACCACTTTGTCGACGTGGGAAATGGTCGGACGGATAGACATGGCGAATCTATAAGGGTTCCTTGCAGACAGAAGCCTAACAACGATTAATATACTGGTGATGTTAGAAAACAACTTATTTTTTTGCCGCAGTATACCTATTCATGAAAAAAGAAAAAAAAAATGCAATGTCTTGAAAACGAGAGAACGGGTGTAAATTGCGAATGATTCAAAGTATGTTGCTTTTCACTGAGTGCTATTGCTCTCACTAATGGTCACAGCTTTCACAAAAACCATTTTATTCACTGCAAAGCTTACCTCAACAAATCACGGGCAGGTTTCTGAACATTCTTGGCACAAAGAGCGGAAGGTTGTATTACTCCCTTTACAGTGGCAATTGGCTTTATTTTGGATCTTCGACGCTAACCCGAGATATACCCATTAAGAATTCCGATCGCCTCAATAACCAATTCTCGCTACAGACTTAAACAAGGGCGTGCTTACGAAACGTAATATACGAAAATATATAGTCTTGCCTTTGACCTAAAAGTCTCTATCCAAACTTATCTCTGATGTAAAGGCGGCGGATCTATCGAGCGAATGTAAACGTTACCCGGTGCGGATACGACTCAATTTGACGGGGTATTGTTTGTAAATAGTGAAGTCTGACGGTAGTTTCATTGAGTAGGACCGTTCGATATCGCAGATGCGATCGGGGCAGCCTCTGTTCCCTTATTCGCGGCCTGTGTGGAGGATGAGCGACATTCGGCCAAGTTAGTGACAGAACCTTATACGTAAGATTTTAAGGGAAATGGAAGGCGAGATAGCATCTTGATGGCTAATGAAATTCCACCTTTGCACGGACGGTTTATTTCAGTACAGAGAGTACAAGTACGGACCGATAGTAAGTAGGGTTTGATGTAATAAAATGTCTTGATATTTCTAAATAGAATAGGTTGGATATAAGACGGTGGAGTTTGATAACGTTACCTACAACGTTTTGTATAGGTGTTATATTTGGTGATGAAATTAAAATGCAAAAAAATCTGTTAAGGGTGAATTGAAACCCGATATTTTCATACCTAACCTTTGGTACCATGCCGCAGGGTCCATTTTTAGATTTACTATAGTAAAACTTATTTAATTTTATTGTACCTAATATACCTTTTATTGTGATGCCTAATTAAAATTTAACATAAAGTACCTATTTAATATTCTACAAAGATAATTTTGAATGAAAGTCTACTAACTCTGCAGTTGAAAAAATCGTAATCTTCGTATATGAAATCCTACGTCGACGTTATGCCCAATATGGCTGGACAGTTGTAAAATTTTTAATATTCAAAAGAAAAAAAATATGGGACCAATTTGAAGATGTACATTATCAAACAAATCTATTCACAAGCTACAAAAATGTCAATGAACATACGCAAAAAAGTCGGACGAGAACCTTTCTTGGGAGTCGGTTAATAAGTTTTTTTACATTATCACTCATAATTTTATGTTGATGACTGTTTATAATTCACCTGAAAATCTCAAGGAGAAAAGGCTGGTTTCCTAATAGCGGCCAAAGGTTAAGAGGTCAGGCGAACTAATAATAGTATGCAGGTAGTGTCCGGACATCTTGGGCGCATACTGAGGAGTTACAGGTCCTATCAAAGCAAATAGTCAAGTTAAAATGTTGCAAACTTGCCAAGTTAGATGAGCCAATGTAAACTAGCTTAGTTTAGTTTACTTTATAGCTTAGAGCATTAAGGAAAGCATTTTAATTATGTGTGAAAATACTTGCTTGCTTACGAGTAGGTACTTATTAAAACAAAGAACATACAAATATTGGAAGTTACTACATGATTTAATATTATGAGTAGTACTATTCCAGGGATTTACTCACTCTATATTGCCTAGACGAGCGGATGCCGAATGTAATGAAAGATAGGTAAACATTATAGGTACTTTATATAAGTTAGCTGCTGACCAAAATTGGGTTAAGTGTACATAGATTACGTTATGTTTAAAAAACATGAAAGATTGCATCAATGCTAATGCGAATGTAAACCGGTTTAACATGTTTTTGCTGAGGCCATTCACATACAGATGAATTGTCATTAATGCCCATTTTTAATCCTTTTACCAATCAGATGCACATAAAAGCGTCAGAAATCGTCCATCAGATTCTTCCTGATGAGAGTATAATCTGATTATCTGACGTGAGCTAATGGAGTGCGAAACGGCCTCTGGGCGAACGATTGTTCCATTTGAAGTGGAAATTAAGCCTTCAAAAAGGTTTTAAAGAGTGATCGCCGGTGCACATCTTTTAGTGTTATTACTCTTATTGATTTGTAGTTAGTTATCATCATCGTCACCACATCAGCCGTAGCATATCACGTCCACTGTTTGAGACAGGCCTGCCCCTAGACCTCCAGTGGTATCGGTTGGAAGCGGCTTGCATCTACCACTGTAATAATATACTTGAGAGAATTAATTGTAATAATGCATGGTAGGTAAACAAATTACAAATTCTTCGAAGATGAAGGCGCCGGCAACATAATTATAGTAATTTTTTAATCTCGTTAACCTTATAGTTATTTACTTTTTTATTTACCCACATTTAAGTATACCTACCACCACATCATAACTAGATAGTACCCGTGATAACTATTGTTATATTAGTTTAAATGATTAAGTGCTTCACTTAGCGCCAAAATAGCATTATCCATTTACACAATGTTTTCACAGCACAAACGCTTTCCCCTATGTTTTCCGAGAATAAAGCGGGTGTACCCCAAATCAATTCATTAAGACTTAGAAATTTGGTAAAATGTTCCTCCGAGCAATATATAAGGTCAACTAATTGTGCCAAACGGGATAATTAGGAGTTATGGGCGCCAAGCGGCGACAAACGGCGCTTTTAGCAAATTCATTAGGGAATTTCGACAATTGTTTTCCTACTCCCAATATTGGATTCAAAGTTGCTTAGATTCTTTGTATTTTAGAAATAATGATCAAGTTTTAAAGAGTATTGTGAGTTTATAATAACTATACGTAAGTACATAATATAATTGCATTGTTTAATTCTTTGTATTACATAAAATACATGACCGATAATAAAATGTTCTAAGACGAACTTATCCTTCAAAAAGATCTTTTCCAGTAAACTTTTTAATTTGTATTGAAAATTTGAATTAAATACTTCAATCAATGAATATTATTATTTTCACTAAAAATATGAAATACCTACTTAATTTATGCTTACTCATGCTGTTCAGTTTTTTACGGCCCTGAGAGTTCCGAGCAGTATAATAAAGTAAAGAAAAAGCATCATCATCCCTGTCTATATACAACCCACTGCTGGGCGTAGACCTCCTCTCAGAATGAGAGGGCTTGGGCCGTAGTTCCCATGCGGGCCCAGCGCGCACTGAGGTAAAAAGAAATAAAAATACTAAACTACGAGTGTAGAATGAAAATCAGCTACCAAGATATAACTATCACTAACAGGTGAACTTAAATAAACAGAAGCTCCGAAAAACTGAACAACATGACATTCAAAGCATCCAACAGTCATCCTTCATCCGCCATCTTCCGAAGTCGGTCGGCGCCGCCTTAAGTGGCCCGACTACTGCCACGCTAAGTGCCCCACTTTATAATAACTTTAATGTTCTGTGTTCAGTTGTTTTTGTTTTTTTTTCTATGGTAAGCACCGTCATTTGTTTCCTAGAACTTTTCTTTTAATCGAGGCTAATTTGTTTTTTGGGTTTTGAATTGCGAATGTGATTATTGATGTTCGATTACTGATCTATTTTCGACTTTAACGACTAGTTTTGTGGGATTAGCGTACCACTGGTCAATTTCCTTACTCGTCAATTTCACTGATCTGACAAGTTTACTCATTAGACAGTTTCGTTAGTTTGACAATTTCCTTATTTGCCAGTTTCACCAAGTTGTCGGTTTCTCTGTTAAGTCAGTTTCCTGGTTCGCAAATTTCCTTATTCGTCAGTTAGTTTAGGTTGTCAGTTTTACTATTTCGTCATGTTCCTAACCCGTCACTGTTCTTATTCGCAAGTTTCCTTATTTGTCAGTTAGTTTAGGCTGTCAGTTTTACTATTTCGTCATGTTCCCAACCCGTTACTGTTCTTGTTCGCAAATTTCCTTATTCGTCAGTTAGTTTAAGCTGTCAGTAGTGCTACTCCGTTGTGTCATGTCATGTCATGTCATACATCGTATAACTATAATCCCCTTTCTAATACTAAATTCTATGTTTATTCTTTTACTGTCCGGGCTATTCGGTCCTGGAACTTCTTGCCTATAGATTTGAGACGCGTTAAGTCCTTGCCGATTTTCAAGTCTATTTTTAAGAAGCACTATCTGTCGATTTATGCTTGAATTTAGGTAGCTTTTTAATATATCTCTTGTGTGTATATCTTTGTATACTTGTATTATATTACATATATTTATGTATCTCTATATATTAAAACGCCAGCGAAAATAAAAATAAAACACCCGAAAAAAAACGCCGACTAAAAATAAAAATAAATAAAAGACAACTAAAAAGTAAAGAATACTTATGCACTACCTAGCGAATAATAGGCGAATTTACGAAACTAACAGACTAGCAAAACTAGTGAACAAGGAAATCGACAGATTACGAAAAGAGCAAGCTGAAAAAATTTACAACTTAGCATAAATGTCGAATAGGTAAACCGTTCGACTAACGAAGCTGACAAATAATGAAACTAGCGGATTGCAAAACTGGCAATTTTACTAAACCGACATCCTAGCAATACTAGCGACGTAGGAAACTGACGAATCAGGAAAATGCCTAACTAGCGAAATTGTCAACCTAGTGAAACTGTCTTAATGAGTAAACTGGTGAACTTAGTGAAATTGACGAATAAGAAAACTGACCAGTGGTACGCTAACTCGTTTTGTGGCTATTTCCATACATTTTGGTGGGTAGGTACTTTAGTGATGTGCCACGGACTTCATAAATATTTTTGATTAAGTATATTTTCTCGACTATGCTGCTTTTTTATACATTTCTTCAACGGTGACGTGATGGCGCTGAGACTCAAAAAAAAATGTTTTTTAAGTATTGATCTAAGTTAGTACCAAATGAAATGCAGGTACAACTTGCTTTTTTTTGGAGTAAAAATAAGTTACTTTATAAGATTAATGAGACTCATTTCTACGAATAAAAAAAACAGCACGTAAAAGGCTGCAACTGCAAAGTAATAGCTACCTATTTTAGCTTTGATTCCTCCATCGTCGGTCTTAAACGTCTTAAATAACCGCAAAACAAAATACCACGTCAACAAACAAGATAAGAGCTAGGTACCTACGAGATCAAATCTCGAAATAGCAAGCGAGATTTATCGTCCACTCTCCACTGAAGCAAACATATCTTAACACAATCCAGTAAGGTGCACATTCACTAAACATGCTACGTACGTAACAAAACACGTACGCTCACACAATTTGTCAAATTTCGCGTACAAGCCACTTTAAAATTTAAGAAATGCAATATTGTTATGGCTACTGCGTTACGACAGTAGACAAACTACGCAAAGAATGAGTTTTGACAGTTCTTTGTTGTGCTCGGACTAACCATATCCAGTCCAAAGCCATATTAATTAACGTTATTTAAATAATTTACTTCGTTAACCACTAATCCGTTACTAAAGATTCTTGAAGATCGAAAAAGTACCCTTGACTTGCTGAAAAAAAAATTGAGAATCGGAATTTGAATGTTATATACTAATGCCGGATAACAGACGAGGCTCTGGCGACCGAGCAATGGCGGTATAACCATATTATATACCCAGTCGGGCAACCTTCTGGAAGATGCATCAGTGGCCTGGGGGGTATAAATAACTGGGGCAGAAGGCAACGGGGAAACAATGCTACTAACATCCCATGAAAGTCACGTATGCAAGTACATCCTATAATGGCGCATGGCAGTGAAGCGCTACCGAGGGTCTCGCGTGACCACGACTGCTCTGCCAAGAGTAAGCGACTGAGAAGAAGAATAGGTACTTAATAAAATCGACTTGGATGTTATTATTAATGCAATAATAAAATTATCACAGATACCTATCAAATTTGTTCAAAAGTCTTTGTGCTGATTGTAACCAGTTCTTTTCGGTTTTTGAACACATCATGGCCGTAAACTCCATTTCAATAGAATCTGACAATCCTGTAGACACTTCCAGCATACTAATATGAACACCGGGCTGCCTAGGGCTTTGTGTGTAGAAAATTGACAGATTCTATTGAAATGTACTTTAGAGGGTTTGTGATTTAGGTGTAGATAAAAATGCTAATAATAAGTTGTAGTTTTGTCTTTGTAAAAGTAAAGGACTAAATAACTTTTTAAAGTTTACAGTTTACTGTGTATAAAAACAATCTCTCCTTGCAGTCGGGTAAAAAACAACTACCTATTATAGGGAAAAACAAACAATTTTCCTGATAGCGGGAGCCTGGTCAATTTAATGGAGCGGCTTTAGTAGTGATTAGTTTGTTTGTTGTGACTTTAATGTCAAAGTGTACTGTTATCTTAATCTTTCTATTAACAAACATGAGTCTGGCTTACACAGGGCCCGGAACTTTGGTGCGTTAATTTAATTTTAGGGTGTACGTGTTTAACATTTATTCATATGGTTTTACAAATACAATATTTGCCACTTTATGAACTACTTATATTCCAAGGGATTTGAATACTTAAAAAACGGATAAAGTGCGAGTTAGGTTCAAATTCAAATTCAAATTCAAATCATTTATTCAGTAAATAGGCCGCAATGGGCACTTTTACACGTCATTTTTTTTAAACTACCAGCGCTTTCGGAAAAACCATCATTGCCAAGAAGAATGCGCCGCAAGAAACTTGGCAGAAAGTAATTTTTTCATAATAAAATAATTACAAATAAAAAACCTACTTAAAAACTACAGTATAGTACAATTAAAGAGAAAAAAAAATACAAAATAATAATAAATCAGGGATGTATGGGGTCCCTTAGTTACAAAACTAAACACTAACTATATCTACGTTCAGCGGAGTTCAGGTTCAGTTCCTATTCAATCCCCTTCCGGGCCTCGAGAAGGACACTGTGGTTAGTCAAAAACATTTCTGCATTTTGTAGTAGGTCTATATTTTTGAAGAACAAAGTTTTTTTTCTACGGTTAGTCATTTTAGGACTTTTTCATTTTCTGTTATGATATGAGGCTAATTGGAAGTTAGTAATTAAAGTTTATTTTGTTCGTGTGAATTCAGATACTTATTTATTTTTCACAGCAATCAGAGATGGGTGGGCTGAGTATTTGATATAAAATTTAGCTTGATCCTTCTGCGTTTGCGCAGAGAACAGAAGGGCTACTCCGAAACACAAAATTCGAAGTTCGTGTCGTGCGGACCCTCTGACACTTCACACCTCTGACACTATTTACTACGAGAGCGAGAGAGATCGCACGACACGAACTTCGAATTTTGTGTTTCGGAGTAGCCCTTCAGAGTTCTTAACAACCAGGCCGACCGATAATGAAGTGATCTTGTAAACTTTACCGTATAAAACGTTATTTATTTCTTCAGAATTCTAGTGTTCGTTCAGAATACTAGTGTTTTTGTGTAGTTAAGTATGCGCATAAATTGAAGTATCTGGCAAAAATGAACAATCTGAAATAGAAATGACGATTTATTTTGTTATATAAAACAGAAAAATACCTGGATGAAAGAGTTCGGAAATATTTTATCTACAGATAAGACTAAGTCAGCTCGCTTGTTCGCCTGCAACGCATCTTCAAAGCCAATTTCATCGTAATCTTTAGAGATGTTTCTGAGATTCGCAAAATAAATAAATGTATCTAAGGATTGCTTCCTTTTTTGGAAATTAACTAGTTAACATAACTCTCATTCGATAGTTCAGCTCAAGAAGTAATCACAATACAGTTGAGAAAAACACAAACTTAGGTACAATTTTAACTAAGTTTTAAGAGTATGTTAAGTGCATAAAGTCGTGTGTACATATTTTTGTAACTTTGGTCGTCTCGATATCTTTGCCCTTGACTGTATAATGGAATTGGGCATTTTCGTGTACAGATGCTCTTTTGTTTATTTTTATCACTTTTAGAAATAATATGGCTTTTCCTCAGAATCAAGTGCAAAATAGATTCCGATAGTTTAAAAAAAAATACCCTATTTTTTCATATAAAATTTCATGAGTCAGTTTTGTTACGCCCATACTAAGTGTAGGAAAAAAAAACGTAACAAAATTGAATTTTTTTTCAGAACATTTTTAAACTATCGGAATCGGTTGTGCTCTTGATTCTGAGTAGGTAAAGCCATGTTTTTCTAAAAGAGTATAAAATAAATAAAGGGACATCTGTATACTTAAAAATGTCTAGTATGTTCCCAGTACTTAAACTATGTTCAGCAGTTGTATTATTATTGCAGTAAAACACAAGAGACAGCGTATTATTTTTGTAAATTTATTCAGATTGCACAAAAACATGTTAACTAGTATTTTTTAACCACACACAGTTGTTTTAAAATTGCTGTGTTTATAAACTCTTTCATATACGGCTGACATTAAAAAGGTAAAAATGTTGAAACCAAAAACAGCAAATTTTATCATAACAACTAGACGTTGAATTTATACAAAACATACGAGATAACGTCATGTTATTCTGAAAAAGTTGGGGGAAAAAGTATCAAGAATAATTCGGTGCATTTTAACCTGTGTCGGATAATGTCAGGGACATGCTACAGGCAGCTGCACGGGAAATGGAACTTAATAACTGATGAGCAGTAAAGCTGAAATTCCCTTGGCGATTGGAGTGAAATTGTATGATAACGCGTTTGATAGTCGGGAAAGTCTCGGGTTGATTCGCTCCTTGTTGTAAACGGGTACAAAGGTATCGGGTTTTATTGTGCTGTCGGGTTTTTGTTTCAGGTTGAAAAATGTTTGCAAATGCATCCGCTGGACTTTGTTTATGGTTCTGAATTGTTCTATTTATTTATATCAACGCTAGTAGGTATCCAATTATGATTTATGAATTGCAAAGTGTTTATTTCTAAGTGTTGTTATTTATTCAAAAAATATAGTAAGTTACGACCTTTGCTTCTCTGGTACCACACGAGGAAGACAACTACGCTGCCCTTTTAAGACAAAAGTCGGTATCTATTCTGCATCAGATGCTACAAACAACTCAAATGTGTTTTTTTAAGTTATCACATTTTGTCTTAAGGGGGCAGTATGTATGTGCAATGCGTGTGTGTTAGTGCAGAAACCTTCCACATAAAATTGATAGCTATACAGTTTTGATAATTAACTCATACGGAGTTTGAAACGTGGCAGCTTCTTGCATGGTGTTTACTATGTTGATTGAAGTGGAATTGGCATTGTTCATATTTTATGTACCAGCCGCCATGCGTGATATTTAAAAAAATATCTAAATTTAACTATACCATTTTATGCCAATATATTCAAATTGAAATAATCTATATTTTAAGAAATTAAGATTTTTCATTCGATTGGATGGCAAATGAGCAAGTTGGTCTCCTGATGCCACCACCAGGGATATTGTAAATGCGTTGCCAACCTAGATGCCTAACTTGGAATACCTCAAGGGGTATAAAAAAAGAGGAGTAAAAATGAGTGAAAAATGCCAATTGGAAGAGGCTAGTTCTGCATGAAAACACCTATCTGTCGCCCAGACGTAGCTATCTTACACATGTGATAGCGGAATAGCAAGGTAAAAACGTGTAGCTCTTTAATATGGACCTTCTTATAGCAACTCCTGATTCAATCAATTCAATCAAAATAATAAAAAAATTGTGTTGAGAAACTAAAAAAAAAATTCCAATGGTGATAAAAAGCCTCCTCTTAGAAAAAGAGCCCGTGCTGAACCTGTACTAAAGATTATCAGTTTTCTAATTCTTTCGTTGTCTAAAGCTAGCTTGAACAGCTTTTTAAGTCTTAATGCTGGTCCATTCCTACCCAGATATTGCGAATCCATGACATCTTCCTTTTTCCAACCTTCAGCTTTCCCTTCACTTAGCCCATCATTATAAAGCGTTCTAAATGATGATCCATTTAAATGTATCAATCAAAAGTCGTCACAATACTAAACCGGGAGTCAACCCCAACAAACGGCAAGAATCCACGTCGAATTAAAACGGGCAACCAATCCATTAATACCAGCAAGATATGAAGTGATTCAGCCGATTTCCTTTTGAAATATGAGACCGATAATGTTTTTTATCCAGAATCATCTCCAACTTTTATTGGACAGATTAAAAGCTTTCAAGAGCCGGATTCGAATCGCTTGACCGACCTTACAAAATGCTCACTCGTAGCGCGGGAGTTGAATGAGTTTTTATTGTAAGAAAGTTTATTGTTATAGAGTATGGCTTCGAATGAAATGACACCCGATTCGTTTCAAGTTTTTGGAGTACGAAGATTCTTTTTAGATTTCAACTGGTGCATTCGTGCATTTAAAAGATTATCGCTGCAAAGAATATTGCAAAATGACATAGTTGTCGTCTGTGACTCCGTCTACAAATAATTTGTCACCGAAATTTCTCATTATCCAACTCACGATTTTCTCTGAAACCATTTTTTTTTTCAAATTAAACCTAACCTTTCGTGTTCTATAAAATTATAATTTACTATCTGTTGCCGGCGGCTTCGCGCCCGTTCCAATTTTTTTTTAATTTTGTTTAGCAAATACACAAACAAAAAAATTATCGTTCAGAAGAAAAAAATATGTTTATTTGTTTGTTTGTTTATTTCTTTAATGCACGTACATACATTTTGGAAATTATTTTTATTTATATAGATAAGAAAGAGTTGGGTAATAAAACAGTGTGGAAAATGAAACATTTGGAAATAATACCTCTAAAAAGGTAGACTATTCCAATTTCCCCCTTAAAAATTATCTCCTGTCCTTCCTTGGGTAGGTGTCAAACTAACTCCATAATGAATTTCATCTACCTAACTATCAATCCGTTTGACAGTTTAAAGGTGAAAAAAAAAATAACAGATCGACAAACAGACTTACACTCCGTGAGATCTTAAAAAAACCTTCGGATTTTAGAAGCATGCTTCGGGTATTGACGATGACACGCGATCGTGATACGCGGTTCTGTTCTGTTATCAACTTGCAAAACTTTTCAAAGTTACCGTAAAAAGTTATGTAAAGAATAACCATCAGTACAAAATGAACCTTACTATAATAATATTACGCTTCTTTATCTTTTTCTAATTTTAATACAATATGACTTTTTGTCATGATACAAATAAAACAAAATCAGCATTTTCGAATTCTTCCATCGTCAATTTAAATTGAGAACACCCCGCCTCAACACAGTACTTTTGTTTGGAAGTATATAGAGTTTTTGTTATACTGTATCTACTTCTCTTGGGTACGTTAAATGAATTTTTTTGGTCTGCTTTCGTTTTATTTATTTTTTAATGTACTTTTTGAAATCCGCGTTGCTTCTATAACTCGGTCTTGTACCTTATTAAAATATTTACGACCACTTTTTTCTTAAAAAATTCTACTTATATACAAAATATTTATAAATATATTGTTACCAATTTCCTGTGATTGGCTATTTACAGACATAGCCTGCTTAAGTTGACTCGCCATGGAAATCAATTTCCGAAAAATAACAAACTACCTAAATAAATATATGCAAGTGGTGGTTTTAACTGCTCTATATACATCAATGAAAACACAACGAGTGCACTGTACGCGTGATGGATTGCTACTGAGTCAAAAAGACAATTGTCATTTTTTACTAACGAATTCTTCCGATTTCCCCCGAAACCAGAAGGGTTTTCTAAAAGCTCACGAATTGTACTTTAATTTTGAACATAAAACTACCGTGAGACTCACTCATATTAAATTTAAGACGATACGATACGATTTTATTTGATTCGACGTGAGTTATCCGTTTCAATATATATAATATGAGAGTTACTTTAATATTTATAACTAGAGTTTACCCGCGGCTTCGCACGCGTAAACTATTTGATTTGGTACAATTAAGAATCCGGGATATTATAAAATTCCCCTGAGAATTCCCAAAATTTATATTTCGTGGTCTTCATTGCGCTATTTGCGCTTGTGTTAAGAGCACCTGTCTAAAATTGCATGACTGTAAGCGCAGGGGCTGTTATTTCAAGATTTTAGCCCCTATCCCATATGCATATTTTTATAAAAATAGCCTATAATATTATTCCAGATGTCCAGCTATCTACTTACTAAATTTCATCCAAATCCGTCCAGCCATTTTAGCGTGAAAGAGTAATGAGCACACACACACACACACACACACACACACACATACAAACTTTCGCATTTATAATATTAGTAGGATATTGGTACGAATTATGTCATTGACCCTCGGTAGTATTCAGTCTGGGACACAATATTAAATCGGTTTAATCTAAATTCTTTTGTGGGTGTAATTCTGTCCATAATAAGTGAGGCTAAGCGTGGGTGCTGCGGGCTCTCCCACGCCCGACGGGCGCGTAAGCATAAGCATACGCAACAACCTGTAATAATAGATCTTGATATATTAAAGTCATGCCAGAATTTTATTTTACATTTACATTCAACCCTCTTTTCATGCCCTTTTGAGATTCGTACACTTCAGTATAAAACTTTCAGAAGTTGCTGCTTTGACGTGATTAGATTATAGGGCCACTACAGTAAATTGACAAGAGAGTTAAAGTTACATAGTACGTTTAAATAGAACATTTTAGTTAAATAAATAAATATAGCGTACCATACATAAAATACATGTCGTATCGAGCCGTATTGTTATATTTTAACTCTCCATGTCGAGTTCAATGATGACGACCACTGTGACTAACTACAATAAAATAATATAACTTTTAAAAACTTACTTTATGTACACCGTTAACGTGCAAATAACTTATTTCGTACCGTGAACCGTAGGTAATATAAAGCAAACTTAGTAGGTATCAAAAAGTCTACCGTAGTGTGCGCAGGAGTAGGTACGTACAAGGGCTTGGAACCTTTTTTTAAAGTTTGCTGTTTGAGATCAAATATTTTCAACTGTTTTTTCTCAAAATTATCAATCAATTTAAAGATAAGAGAGCGCCACGAATGCCTGTTTAAAGCAAGCTCCTCCCAATCTGTAGTGCCGTTACTGTAGATGTTGAAGGGTCTCTTATAACAATACGGCACGATACGACATGTATTTTATGTATGGTACGCTATATTTATTTATTTAACTAACATGTTCGTTTATTTTTAAGTCAATGACATAATCAAAAAAGTTGTTTTATAAAAATTGCGGACCGTGAATTGTTATTTTCATAATGACAGGTTTATAATTACAAATACGGAACCCTAAAAACTATTATCTCTTGAAGTAGGTACAACTAGATTAAAAATAATGAGTAATTTCAGTATAAATTGGGCCGGGATTGTGGAGAAAATCTTTCGTTTTGTTTACTTGTAAGCTTCGGTGACACAATGGGTGCCCAATGTGAGGAACCCTATTACTAAGTCTTCGCCATCTGTCTGTCTGTAATAGGTAAATATGTCCGACAAGGCTGTCAAATTACACTACCGCAAGGGTTAATTTTCATAGAGGACTAGTTAACACTAAATTTTAAAACATGACTGTTATACTCATACTCGTACTAATAATCAAAATAATTCTTTATTATTTTTTTGGGTATTCTTTAGTTGAGTTTAGTAATGGTAATGACCAGAAATTTACACTTCATCATAAAAAAATTATAGAGTTTGAAATTATAGGGCTCCAATATAAGAAAAGTGTTTTTTTTTTTCTATTTGGTGGTACGAAACTTATTTATTGTGTGCGAGTCCAGTTCGCACGAAAAAGTTGCCTACTTTAAAAAGTTTCAGAGAGAATTTAATTTGCACGATACTGGGTGTTGTTCGAATTTTAATCGATGCATAAAATTTTATATTTTATTCCGTAAACTGTTACCAAATGTGCACTTATTAACCAATTAATTCTGCTATGATTTCTTGATGTAAACTCTCGGCCTAAAAGTAAAGATTACACTTGGAGAATTACTTTAAAAGATTTGAAAGTATCCGTTTTATGAACGATTAAGAGCATTAAGAGTTCGTAGAACTTGATAAAAGACTGACATGGATTGATAAAGGTCTCAAAAAGATCGGCTTACGTTCCCTTCTCAAATCTCAAGGTACTTTGTCTTTGTAAGGTTGCCCCGTTGTACAAAGCAAATATGACTTTGTTCTATATTTCTATATTTGTTAGGGGAAGAAGAACAAAGCGGTGAATTAAGGGGAAAAGTATTCAATTACTGTTGTAAAGGATTAAAGAGGGAAACAAAAAGATAGGATTTCTCCTAGAATGACTTAGGCTTTTCAGCTTAAAGTCGGCTTTGTGTTTTGATGAGAAACCGACTATCTAAATATGAATAGACATTGTTTTAATTTTACGATCTCGCGGCTAAAGTGATCGACTTTTTTCAAAACGGGCGGGAAGATACTTTGATATCAAAAAATAAGTATGAAATACTAGCTTTTGCCCGCGGCATCGCCAGAGTGGAATTCGGTTATCGCGCGCTGTTCCTTCGGGAACTGTACATTTTCCAGGATAAAAAGGAGCCTATGTCACTCTCCGGCCCATAAACTATCTCCATGCCAAAAATAACGGCGATCCGTCGCTCCGTTTCGACATGAAAGACGGACAAACATACGACCATAATAAACACACACAATATCGCAATTATAATATTAGTACTAGCTTTTGCCCGCGGCTTTGCCCGCGTGGAATCGGTTATCGCGCGCTGTTCCCTCGGGAACTGTGCATTTTTCCGGGATTAAAAGTAGCCTACGTCACTTTCCGGTCCATAGAATTATCTCTTAATGTCAAAAATTACGTCGATCCGTAGCAGGGGCCTGACAGTTTAGTTTCATTCATCGACGTTGTAGCGCTGCCATTTGTATGATATTATTACAATCTGTGGACCGCCGTCATTTCTTTGATGTCATGTCCTAGCCGTCATTGTGTTTTAAACATTAGAATCATCAAAAAATTGATGGAGCCATTTTTCCTAAATTTTAATTGAATTGAGTTGAGTGCCGGTATTTTCTTGCGTTTTCCTCCCGTTTTGGTCGAGTTGTAGTTCCATGAGTAGCCATCCTTCTCTGTGTAACAATACAATACTCTACTTGCGGTAGTTTAGTGCGAGTGATATTCCACTGATTTCCAACATGGCAAAATTCAAGTTTTGTGTTTTTGATTGTAATTGAACAAGTGCCACGCACAAACTATTTTGCATGCCCAAAAACGACTATTTACGAAACCTTTGGATGTCGTTGCTAGTACCGACTAGTTCACGGAAAAGGAAATGGTTCATGGTGTACCACTCTCGTCTAAGGGTAAGTTTTTTTAACCTTTGCAATAACAGCTCCATGTTCAAAATTTTATTCTAATATAAATTTAATGAAAAGAGACCCGACGGATTAACCCTTATTCCCTGGCAAATGGGTCGGCCAATTATTTGTGATGCCACTTGTGTCGATACCCTCGAGCTGTTCCATTTAGCCTCTTCATCTATCAAGGCGTGCGGAGCAGCAGCGCAGGCTGAGCAAAACGCCGCAATTATACAGGGCTCTCTAAACTTAGGGTCCATGGAGTTCGGACGCAACTTATTGGACAAATAAAACATAAAAATATTCGAAATTACCAATGACCATATGGCTGGTGCAGTCTCGCCCAACTTATTGGGATCACGATTCAGCGCGGAAATGCAGTCAGCCTCATGGGCACTTCCGCGGGGACTAGACTTGGGGGAATTGTATATAATATGGTTAAGTTATTTTTAGGATAGTTTAGTGTACCTACTTCAAAAGGTGTAAACCTTAAATAAAAACATTGATATAATATTTCTAATTAGATTTTGTGTTTTAGACTACAATGTTCTTTGTGAACATAACTACTGTGCAAACCAAGATCCAGATGATGATGATGACAATGCATTGGAACCCATTGTGGATGTTAGATGAAGAAGCCATCCCTGACTGTATCTGGACCACCCTACTATGTAGGAACTACCCCCTTCTCCGTCAAATAAATGCTTAAAAACACTTGGTCGTTTTATTTCATAACTTACATGAATAAAAATTAAATTAGTACAAGACATCCCAGACTCCCATTTATCGTAGAGCGCATCACTAGCATTTACTGGAGACTATCGATAATGATTATATCGACCTGTGGAAAGCCCTACGACTGTCAAACAAGTACCACAGACTGTAAAACTTAACAGCGCTACAACGTCAATGATGGGCAACAACAATAATTGACTGTCTTATCTGTAGCTAGCTACATATTAGTAATCTGTGATCCGTAGCTCCGTTTTGACGTGAAAGACGGAAAAACATACACACAAACATAAAAATACGCACACTTTCGCATTTATAATATTAAGTATGGATTTCATTAAAATAAACAAGGTACCGCTGGATAGGATATAAACTTGTTATATGTAAAAGCTAGTGAATGGGAAATTTTAATAAGAGTATTAAAATGGTATTAAATGCCGCTGTTTTAACGCTTCAGCAGTATGCTGAGCCAGTGTCCGATTCATAACCGAAATGACACATTCTATCGTTCTTCTTTTCTACCTACTTGTACTTAGTACATATGTAAAATTACCGTTTAAACCGCGATTTACCGTTAAAACTGAGACTAGTTAAATTTAATGAAAATTTCCACTGTATTCTCACTAGTTATGCTGTATTTTTTTCACTATTTGTACCTATATAACGTATGAAGTTATTTTGGGTTTGCATATTGCCAGAGCAGGGGTAGGAAAAAAATATTGTTGTTAGTCAAAATTGAAAAGTAAGCAATTAGTTTATCTTAAGACTACATCATAATTAAAATAAAATCACCTTTAACAATTCACACCGCTGCATTATGATTATGAATACGAAAAAGTCACGAGAAAACGTCTAAAAAAGTGCGAACCCAATAGAAGTAATGTGTATACTCGTAAGTTAGTATTGTCTGTAATTAGTGGTACGGAAAATCGTCCCGATTTCACACAAGTATCTCCGTGTAGTCAACCGCCTTTGTGGTTGAATGAGGCCTGTTTTGCACCTTTTAATTTTATTTTAGTACCACTTGTCTGCGACTTCGCCTGCGAAGAATAATCGCTATATTCGCTAAATAAAGGGATGTACTAAGTATAATATGTTTGCCGAATTAGATTCAAATCCTTTGAGCCATTTTTTGGTGATGGATTAATACAAACGTCAAAACATGTCACACTTGTTATTGCAGCATTGCTTTATTTTCCCAACAACGAAAACAGTACGATACCTCCTACGTATACTGATACAACTGACAATTTTGAGATTTTCGGTTTTTTGCAGATTTATTACTAAAATACTCAAATCTACCTGGCACAGAAATTTCGTACGAATATTCCTATTAGTTTCGGAAATAAAGTAACGTATATGATTGCATCTAACACCCTTTTGTCAATCGATACGACGTATACTGAGGCAGGTCGCTTGCACTTATATACGCGGCACAGATATTGTGGAGGGGCGGTGCTCGTGTGGTGTAGCGGGCAGTTGCCTCAGTATGCATGCTCGCCATCGATGAATTTGGATGTTGTCTCAGTGAGCTTAAACGATAGTTGATGAGGCTAAATGCACAATTAAGTCTATATTATGTTAACTAAATGATTGTTATTGTATTTTACTTGTAATTTAATGTAAAATAAGTAATATCATTGCAAAATGAAGCAGGAGAAAGGGCGAAATATAGTTTCAATGGTTTTACATGAACCACACGGCCGTGATTTGAGCAGTAAATAGTAAAATAAGGCTTATCATATAATTGTACACTTAAATTTACGTTAAAATTAAAAATTCTCATTCATAAAATGTTATTTACCCGCATATACTGGTTTACGTGAATAAATCGTTAATTAAAATGTATATTTTTAGTTTCACCGCTGCCGCCAAGAGCCGAATCTTTACGGGATGAAGTTTTGTTGAGTGTATCAATAATGTCAACTTATTGAAGTAAATTAAGGGCCAGTGCTTAATATTAGCGATCAGATATTAGTGATCAGAGATTAAATCTTTATAGATAGCACGGTGTCATTTATACATTTTTTAATAGTTGTTAGATACAGTGAACGTCAAATAAGTGATCACTATTGTAGCTTGTCGCTTTCAGTCGTTATCAGCCGAAAGACGTCCACTGCTGGACAAAAGCCTCCCTATAGAACGCCACAATGAACGATAACTCGCCACTTGCATTCACCGGTTTCCCGTAAATCTCACGATATGGTCAGTCCACCTGGTGGGAGGCCTGCCAATGCTTCGTCTTCCGGTTTGTGGTCACCACTCAAGGACTTTTCTCCCCCAACGGTTAACTGTACTTCGAGCGATGTGGCCTGCCCATTGCCACTTCAATTTGTATATTTTTCCAGCTATGTCAGTGAATTTAGTTCTTCGACGAACTTCCGCATTCCGGATTCTATCGCGCAAAGAAACTCCAAGCATAACTCTCTCCATAGCTCGTTGCGTGACTCTGAGCCTCTCTAAGAGGCCGACAGCCAAGGACCACTTCTCAGCGCCATAAGTCATCATTGGCAACACACACTGGTCTTCAGGCACTGTGGATTATTGGACGAGAAGACATCACGAAGTTTCCCGAACGCTGCCCATCCGAGTTGGATTCTTCGGGCGACCTCTTTTTCAAAGTTGGACCTACCCAATTGGACAACTTGTCCAAGGTAAACATACTGGTCAACATCTTCGAGTGCATCGTTCCGAACGATAACCGGCACGGGTGTGACATGGACATTTGACATGATTTAGTCTTGTCCATGTTTATCTTAAGACACACCTGTTGGGAGACGATACTGAGGTCATTAAGCATAGTACTGAGCTCCTCCAGTGACTCCGCCATTATGACTATATCATCGGCAACACATCATCATTTTTAACATGTATT
Source organism: Choristoneura rosaceana (assembly GCA_037349165.1). Classification (NCBI taxonomy): domain Eukaryota; kingdom Metazoa; phylum Arthropoda; class Insecta; order Lepidoptera; family Tortricidae; genus Choristoneura; species Choristoneura rosaceana. The sequence goes on from JAZBNJ010000019.1 coordinate 13,283,617, forward strand.
GTTACTTAATAACAATACGCTTATTATGTTACTAACTTGTTTTCAATTACTTACCATGGTTCATAATTTTTTTATTTTATTACTTGACATAAGGAAAAGCGAAGTGCATGATTATTATAAAACTGTGTACAATTTTCTAGCAGAATTAATGAATTGCATAAATCATTCAAATTCACACCTTTTTTATTCCATTTTAAGCATCTGTTTAGTGGTACGAGTGATATTAATTCAAGTGTATATTGGTACAAGTGACATATATGTCAATAAAGTAATGATGACGGGCAAAAAAACAAGTACTTCCTTTTTCTTTTCAATCCTTATGACTACGTCATGTAATTATCTATGTATAAAACAAAAATATATCACATTTTAATAATTAATTAGTTTCGCCGTATACTGGAGCAAGTGGTACTTAGCTCAGTATACCACACAACTACAACATGTCAAATACGCGTACACAAGTGTATCTGCCATTTTCTCAAAAACTACCATTAATTTCAAAGTTCCATTAATGTAGACTAAAGTAAAGCACTTTCCTTACTACCAATCCAAAATTTTGTGAAATTATCTCTAAAGACAAGAAAGTTACGAAATAAGGAAGCTTTGTACAGCTCTCCTGTAAAATCACAATTTTGCACTTATACCAGTATACGTAGGAGGTATCGAGTATAATGTATGTTAAGTTAACATTTACTCTTTCCGGATAAACTTCATTGAAAACAAACGATATTTCACAAGCGATTCAAAAGCTTAATCCAACCCGTATCTAGGTGACATATACGTCTATACGACCTTAAACGAGGACCACTATCTTCCGTGAAACAGTAAAACGTGGTCCGCAAATACAGACTACCCTCTACCCTATCAATCGACAAATCAATTGAAAAACGTCACAGTTGTAAAGCCACCCCTTTAATTAACCTTCGGGGGTATTACGGGCAGTTTATACCCGGGTTTTAATGCCCAGCCGGCATTGTGTGGACTCAATATCGGTCGCCTTATTGTCGACGGATCGACGGGTTGCTTTGTCGTCGACGAAATCACTCGATATTATGCGGTGGATTGGAAATTGAGATGTTCAATGCTAGGTTACTTTAATATTGTATTAATCACGTGCAGTGCAATGATTATGGAATTAATGATAGAGTCATTTTACTACAATTATATTTTACTACGATCCCTTTGATTTGACAGTGTACATACGTAAACCTTCGTCAAAAATATTAAAGATTTTGAACAAGGTTTGTTTTACCCGGTAGTTTCTATCGATGATTTATCAATGAAAGTACGCGAAAAAAAAAACGGCGTGTGTTTAAAAAAATCGAGCATTAATTTTTGCCACTGCAAAATTATAGCGGCTTCTTTACGCGGTCACTATGTGGATTGTTAAAATCATACACGTAGTTGAATTACTGGCTCCGAGTAAGTGCAGGATATAAATTCACTTCCGCGCGTAAATCTATTATAAGTTCAGAAATATGAGGCTTTGTATGAACTAGCAATTCTAAGGCGTTGTGGTTTAGTAAGTGAACAAGTATCAAGTTAGGTACGGTTCATTCGGTACATCTAGGATAACAAATCGTCCAAATAGAAAAATACTCGTAATCTTATTTTCAAAGCGTCCTACTTTTGGCCAGAACTGCTTAGCTGGTACATGTAAGTTTCTTCACGATGCTTTTTTTTTCATCGAAAATCCCATAATACATTTTGAAAAGTAATTTAGAGCATATATTAAAAAAAAATCAGAGTTTTGAACTTTGGTTCAAACCTGCGACCTGTTGGAAAGCCCATAATCATAAGTGGAAGTATACCTTATTTGCGCTTTATACGCTTCTTAATAATGAAAAATGAAATGAAAAAGTTTTATTGATGCAGAAACAGTATAACAAAAAAAAAATTTATAACAAAAAATGGAACCGACTACAAAAAAACCATGAAAATAATTTTCTACCAGCCTGAAGTCGGTGCCTCAGCACGAGCCAGCAGGAGTGGACCTATAATCGTCTACCTCACCTACAACTATACGAGTAAATGGCTGCAATCACTCCTGCTGGCTCGTGCTGAGGCACCGACTTCAGGCTGGTAGAAAATTATTTTCATGGTTTTTTTGTAGTCGGTTCCATTTTTTGTTATAAAATATTTTTTTCACGCTTTTTAGTGTAAAACATCTAAGATACAATAGTTTAATGTCAACTGCTCGTCACCTTTTACGAAAAATTGCTTTTTCCGATGCAGAGACGTTCATTATTGAGGAGTCCTGGTGCTTCACCACCCATTCCATTTCACCATATCCGTTCCGAGGAGCATAAATTGCTTAGCAACTGTGTTAAAGCAATTGAAATTCAACCCATGAAATACTTGTTATTGAGTAGTAACTCCGATGGTCAACTGTGGTCTTCATCATCAGTTCCACTTCACCAAATGATGATTTTCAAGAGCAAATGCTTGAGTTACTACTAAATGTATCAAAATTACCATAGGTGTCCCTACAACATTTGAAGAGTTCCCTCGATTTCCTTAAGATCCAATCATCAGATCCTGATTTGGTGCTTATGGGACCTAATTGAAAGCATTCCTAGACGAACGCAAAAAAAAATTTTCAAATCGGTTCATAAACGACGGAGTTCTGAGGTAACAAACATTAAAAAAAAAAAAAAAAAAAATACAACCGAATTGATAATCTCCTCCTTTTTTTGAAGTCGGTTAAAAATACAGTGTCAGCGGGCCCCAAACTAGGCAGTGCCTGTATCTTGTAATAATAAAATAATATACCTAATAATCTATTTCAGGTCCATTATTTATTGGTGTTATTTCTTCAAAAAATTAAAATTACGTAGGTTAAGTAGGTATAAAGCTTATTTACAAATTGCTTTGTTAAATAATGTGGTAGTGGTAGAGGTACTTGTGATAATTACATGACATTAAGACCCACTTGCCGGTAAAAATAAATCTATATTTAGTTGTTAAGCCTGGCTTAAGCTTGACGGTTCCATACATTTTGACACTACTAAACTAAGCTTAACGCTAACTCGAGATTTATGTGTTTCCAGCAAGTGGCCATTAACAATCGAAGATCGGATTTAATAAATAAACCTCCTTAAATTTCTCAACAGAGGTTCACCGAAACGGTACTAGTTTTTATTCTTTAATAAAAAAAGATAGACTATAACTTCTCAATCTAAAAATAAACCCAGGAGGGGGAGGTATAAAGAGTGCCCCGTTTAGATCTTTACTTCTATCCTATAGATCGATGGTGATCGTTTAAAAACGCCTCGTCGTACCTGGATAGAATATTGCTGGCGTATTTTTATCACCCACTTCCGAGTTACGTCATCGCAATCCATCATTCACGGGGCGACGCCCTTACACATTCACTTATGGAAGCCGGGCAAGCGTGAATCGGCTGAGCGTCCGGTTAAAACTAGGAGCGATCAAAGCGGTTCAGGATAATGTATACAATTAATACTAATTTATTACATTTTTCACGTCAATTTAATCACTAAAGCTATACATTTGAAAAAATAAAAAATTTATTCGTGACAGCATGGAAAAAATTAAATACTCCAAATGGTGCCAAACACGTGCCAATCATCAAGCTGTCGGTCTTGCGAACGGCGCTGATCTTCTTTTAGCTCTGGGACCATCTGGTTAGCATACCTATATTGAAAAAAAAATACATTAAAAAAGTGAAAATTTACACAATTATTACGAACCTGCTGGTTGCCCGCGACTTCATCCGCGTAGAATTCGTCTACTACTATCCCGAGGGAACTATACTTTGTGCTTCCCGGAGCTGCTGCCTCAACTATCTGTATACCGAATTCCATCTAAATCGGTTCAGCGGTTTAGGCATGATAAGGTTACAAACAAGCTAACAGACTTACAAACTTTCGCATTTGAAATATTAGTGGGGTGAAACTCACGTTGTCCCTATTTTCTTTTAGACAGCATAGGAATGTTGCTAGCAGGATGCTAGCAGGTCAACAATCACTCGTATTGAACCTTTTCAGATCTCTGCTGAACTGGGTAAAGGTATACCTAGTGCCATCCACGCAGACGCGTGATTTTGTCAAAATTAGAGATTAATGACATTGTAATAAGAACCACGGCACGCGCCATCGTGAATGACTCTACCTATATCAATTTGATTATTCATTCAGTGTAACTAATATACTTTTCTTTGTTTCAGGTGCCTCAAATGAAATAATGTGACCTCGCTTCATCAGTAAATAAATGAAAACAAACTAAGAAATACTCATTCGAATGTGCAGTGGCGAAAAATATCATTATGTCAGTAAAAAGTGTGAAGAGCTTAAGGGTGTTCAAATATAACTAAACATAAAAAAAATATAAAAAAATGGGTACAGCATGGGCATTTGTGCTGTTACTACTTTGCTGGGTAGCAGGTAAGCATTTTACTACGTTATATTTACTTAAAGCATAAGTATAAGTGATTAGTGAGTATTTTAATTTATAAGCCTAATTTCACTTAAAAACATGCTATTAATAGTAGATTGTAAAACAACGTCACAATTTTTTTAATTTATCTGACACTCATATCAATCCGAATATCAGGGTCAAAGGTAAAATGAGTTTTATAAATGGGTAAACTTTTCATTTTGATTGCGAGGAAATAAACTGTATCATTGCAATTAATAGATCTTCATTGACAATCGCTAATGTAGCATTACTTTTGCCTATTTTTTAGCAATTTATTATTTAACATAATATGGATTATACCTAAGTATAAACAAAAAGCCTAAAGAAGCAAAATAAAACTAAATGTAAAGTGTTCGTGGGTGTCGGCGACTGATTGCTTTGGTCTTAGACGGATATTTTACTTTATGCTCTAGAGCATGAAAAACAATTTTTATACAGCCTAAATTTAGAATAAAATACGAACTTTATGAGTATAAGACGTGAAAAGGTATTTTCGCAGTAATCTCATAAGATTGACAGCGTGGAGGTGGTTATAGTTATTTTTTAAAGGAAAATACAATATAATGTGAAAACTAATATTGTGTTAGCTTGCACAGCTGTGTAAGCTACTATTATTTCACTATTTTATGAAGCAAATGTAATTATAAAATGCTAATCCGTCATACGCTCTTGGGCTTAAATTGCAAGACCACGAGTTAATTCAACTGAGCTTAACCAACACGCTTCCCTTCAGTAAGCTTTCAGTGCTTTTGATTATGTTTAAAAGCACAGTGCATACAATTGGATTACGCCTATATAAGTTTAAGTTTTATACGTTATATGTTTTGCTGCCAGCTGTTAGATGGTACATCCAAATTATAGGAAAACGTTGTCATTTTAAATTTCAATTTTTCAAAAACGATTGAACCGATTCTAATGAAATATAGGTAATATCGCATGGAAACTCGCTATCACGAAAAAAAAAACTGCATCGTAATCGATCTGTTCGTTTGAGAGCTATAGACAGACAGACAAAGATTGACGTTGTAGCTTATACCACCCCTCTTTTTGTGTTGGGGGTTAAAAATAGACGCGTGTAGCTTAGATACGCATGCCGTGACGTATATGTACAGTTTTGCAACCCTGAGAAAGCGCCACGACGCCCCGGGGCGTTGCGACGCACAGTATGCGATCCCTTGCTTCAAGGCTTGGGCAGTTCACACACACCATTTTATTTTACAGGTGGGTGCAGGTTTTCATTCACCATGAAGCCTGTTCTGAGAAACTCGTAGGTTTAAAGGTTCAAAGTTTCAAACCTAACGTCGGTACGCTCCTCTGCTTGAGAGATCATAGGTTAAACCACTAGGACGCCTGACTTAAAAAAACATGCACATTTATTTAATCTGTTTGTTTGTTTATACCTTTTATTGTATCTTTCTTTTTGTTTTTTTATTGTTTCTTTTTATTGTTCCTTTTATTGATGAATGTAGAGGAAGCGAGAGTTGTATGCCAGAATCGTAGCAAGTGCAAGGATGTAGTCTCTGCCTACCCCGTTGGGAAAGAGGCGTGATTTTATGTATGTATGTATGTATGTTTTATTGTATAAAAAGGAAATACATACCAAAAAGGTTATAAAAAAGTACTAAGTACAAAGGCGGATGTATATATGTCAATCCAGTCAATCTTTATAGTCAACATAGTCTCTTGTAAATTAAGGGTAAAGGTATTTATAAAAGCACAGGAAACAAACTAGTGCGAATTAATACAGAGCCTCGGCAATGTTTGCCCGCATGGCAACACCAAGTAAACACACAAACGGAAGACACAGGCCAACGACTGTTTAAACAAAGATTAACTCTAATTGTTTTACTCAAGATTTATACCCGTTGGACTGCCTCCAGGGGCTGAAAAATTAATCAGCTAAAAGCCTTTTTACTTCCTGGATTAAGAAACGAGTTAATTTATAGTGAACTGAAGATTTTTTCTAACGTTCTTTTAATTGGGTTCCCTATTGTGTAGATTGGATGACGTAATCTCCGTCTTATGTTTCCGTAAGAGAGAGAAAGAGAGGACAAGTAAACCAATTTGATTCGCCGTCATAAAATCTTATCGTGAAGACATCATTTGATAAGCTAAGTGCCTGTAACATTAGCAGATACCTGCAAGAGCATTAGGTGCGTGACTAACCTGACCGACATTGCGCGGTCTAAAATACTGGAATTCCTTCGAGGTTTAAATTTTGACAGGTATATTCCTCTAGCTAGAGGCATCAGACGTTTTAAGAAAGGATTTTTTTTAAATGCTCAACGGGCTAGAGATTTTTTTTTCTGTTTTTTTAATGTCTCTAACATTTTTTTTATTAAAATTACGTCTTGAGATTATTGATTAACGGTACCTATCCACTACTTTAGCATAATCCTTAATTGTACTATATACGCAAAAAAAGTTGCTGGCAAAAGCTAGTAGACGCATGAAAATATTTATTATTTAGGTATATGTAGTTCTATGGTAGTTCCGGAATTCAATTGGTCGACTGTGCATACTTACGGGGTGAATGAATGAACGAAAGAGATATTTGTCTAATGATGTCTTTTTAAATGGTTACCTACGTTACCTTTTTACTAATTCAAAAATAAGAATGATTTGTAAATGTATTAGTCCTTGTTTACACTGATATAATTAAGTAGGTACATTAGCAATTGAAAATGAATATAATTAAATTATTATTATTATTTATTTATTCTCAACAAAGGTACATAGTTTTAATTACATCACTATTCTTTTAACAAATGTAAATTGTTAAATAGTTAGGTAAGAAAATATTTAAAAAACAAAAAAAAACTAGCCGTTACCCGCGACTCTGGCCGCGTATAATAATTAAGTTTTCACTATCCTACAGTAAATATTCAATTTTCCGGGATGAGAACTATCCTATGTCTTTCCCCGGGGTGCAAACTAACTGTATACTGAATTTCATCTAAATGGGTTCAGCGGTTTAAGCGTGATGAAGTAACAAACAAACAAATAAATGAACAAACAGACTTACAAACTTTGGCATTTATAATATTAGGGGATTAGAATTTTCATTTAAAATAAAATAAAATATTATGTCTGTTTACTATTCACAAACAGATGAAAAGAAGCATAAATATTTAAAATGATTTTTATACTTAAAATGAGGTTAACAATTAGATAACGAAATACAGAAAAAGTTGAGAAAATAGATAAAGTTAAAAATCACTTTATCTGCTTGCTTATAAACTGACAAAAAGTGGAAAAAACACCCCCTTTTTGTGCCAGAGCTACATTTTTGTAAAAGGGACGCCATCGGCGATCGGCGATGTCCATTCAACAGGAGCGCGGGATACGTGGTCGTATATCCATCGGCCGATTGAGATATTGCACCCGCATTGTACAATGTACCCTTCGACATGTTCTGGGTAATTGGGTAAGGTATTCTAGTAGATATATGTCAGGCTGGTGGAAATCGTAAAGGTTCAAATTGAAGCCCAGTTGAAATTGTTGTAAGAAAATTTATTGAATAGGCGTTAGTTTAAAGAAGCCCATATTAATGAAATACAAATAATTAATTTGTTCACCTGTTGGGAGCATGGACTGTGTAGTTTATCGTTGATGGTTCTTCACAAGAAAAGTCTGTACACTGTGATGAAGATTTATTACAAAACACCAACACTTACACAGGTAATGAAAGAGCAAAAAGGGAACACACACAAATTTGTCTTATCTTACTACCTATATACACGTTCATTATGGGCGATCGGAAGTGATTAAGAAAAAAGCTCTGCCAACCTTAAAGCTAGAAAACTTTGTGTTGCCAGTTGTCAGCGACTATTTTACCGAACACTTTGGGCGTCTCCTGCGTTGCCAAAATTGTCTCTGGCGTTACCAAAAAATCATACTTCCAACAAGATATTTCACGATTTAATAGGTTGAACTTACGTAGGATGGCATGTATTCATGTACAGTCAGCTGCAGAGAAAGGGTACCCCCCTGTATGGCAGTAAGTATGGATACCGCCGTTACGGGGGGGGGGGGTACCTTTTCTCTGCAGCTGACTGTACACCATCTATTAAATTACAGAAAAAACATGTTTAGTTACAAAAATCTGCAATTGATTGAAAAATGTCGCGCACAAAATAGTGTCAGTAAAAAAGTTGATTGGCCCAAATCACACAAGCAAAAGCAGACAAAACAAGAAAAGACAGAAACAAGAGAAGTACAAGAAAAGGTATCGAAATAAATACAGGTTCTCATCCTGACATCTCACGAACCGGACGACAGTAACTAGATCCTAGTATACTCGTATCAACTAGTATGTCCACACTAACATGCGTCCAAATATAATTTGTATATCTCGACACCACGTGACAAAGGAGGCTATAAGGTTTCTCGCGTCTGATAGCTTGGCCTAGTTAGACATTACGTGCACTGGCACGTGTTGATTATGCTAGGGCTACTATACAATAGAATATTCCACACCATGCATGACGTGTTTACGCCTTGGGTTACTAAACAGTATAACTCGTATTTACTTAGGCTCCTGTATGAAGCCGCAGGAAAAGTAAGATAGCAAAAGAAAAAGTTCTTACCATCTTTGCATCTCGTTCCAAATTTGATGACTGGGCCTAGTTCTGCCGTAAATAGACTATAAATAATAACATTAATAAGATAACACAATTCATTCAATAATTTGTAGTCCAAGACAACAAGAGATACAAAAGTTTTACAAAAAGTCTCTGTAACACATTATGTGCCTGCACTAGGGTTATTACAGAACAGAACTCTGTGTCGCAGGCTAAAAGACCTAGCTTAAATTAAAATTAAACATTTTGAAATTATTTATATCAAATAACGTAAAAATCCAAAATTATTAACAAATTATTTATGAATACAATACATTTCTTACAATCTTATCCTACTTAATATTAATAATGTGAAAGTTGTGAAGACGTTTGGATGTTTGTTACTCATCACGTCTAAACCGCTGAACCGACTTAGTGACATTCGGTATACAGATAGTTTCAATCCCAGGGAAGGACATTAGGATAGTTTTTATCCCGGAGAATTGCATAGTTACCTCGGGATAGCGATAAACGAATACTACGCGGACGGAGTCGTGGGCGATAGTTAGTAGTATATATAAATCAAATGAATTTAGAAATGGAGTATATATACATAATCATACATACGTTTTAATATCGAAATAAACCATACTGTCAGTGCAATTGCTATCCGGGTCAAAGCCGATTTGAAGTTTGCTGACTAAGGAAAAACTTTATACCTGAAAAAAAGAAATAAGGAAGACATTTATTCACATTCACAAAGACACACAAATACAACAAAATAAAAAATAAATAAATAAACACAAAAAACACCAAAAAAAAACACACACGATTGAATGAAAATACATACACGATTTTGTACCTATGTCCCAGCAAAAGTGAATCCTGCTAACTTATGTAAATAATTTACAATTTATGTTTATAGGTCAGCAATGTGGTAATTGTCTACGTTTTTTAAGTCTTCTATTTGTACATTAACAAAATGCAAATTGTAGCTATTTGTTGCTTTCGTAATCAATTGTAGTGATATATCTTTTTTCAGCCATAATTTTTGCTGGACAGACAGCAGCACCTGTAATAATGTTGCTTGGTTTTTAAAGCGCAATCAGTAGCGCACTTTTGCATAATATTACGTACTTATTCGATTATAAAAAATAGTTATCGAAAAGAACAAAATAATGACTTGTGATTATCATCTCAAGATCTACTTTTATTAATAAAATCAAGATAAAAGGAAACTCAGAAAAAAAGATATCTCGAATATTAGATATTCTTGGCAGTCCTCAAATCCAATAATTCGTTATATTGAAGAAAGTTTGTTGCCTACGAAGTTAGGGGATGACTTTCTCTGACCCAGCATTATTAGTATTACTCGAGCTACGATTCCACTGGTAACGTTCAATTTGCCTAATTTTTTAACCAACTATAAAAGGAGGTTTCTTTTGTACTGATTTGTCGTGTGCAATAAAGAATATTCGTATATTGTATTCCGATATAAACTTCTTCTTCTCTTTTAAAATTATGGCTTTCTGTCCTAATTAATAGGACAATTTCGCCAGTGTCAAAGTATTCTCTTCAAGAGGGACGTTGTACGGTGATTGTAGTTTTTGCAACTTTGATAGTAAAATTCCAGAAACCACGTGGAAACAACTTGCGCATTAAGAAATGTTAGACACGAGAGCAATATATAATTTTGTGATCACTGTTCACTGTTAAGGTTAATCGCCGCATAAAACACTATCAAAATTATACTTCAACTAGCCAAAGAAACAGAAATGTCTATTTTATTATTTGCAATAAATACTTGATTTAATTCCAAAGACTGTTTATTCAATTATGAAAGCAGTAAGCTTATTTTAATTTTAAGGAAAGTAAATAAAAATAGCTTATTCATCCGTGCATTAATCGATTTTAAAATGTCAAATTTTCCACCATCTCTACGCTAGTCTATGCTACTATAGACAAACCGCGTAACTGAGTCCTCGCCTGCGTGGTACAGGGGCGCGGGGGTATGACGACAAAGGGGACTGCAGGAGGTGCGGGCGGCAGGCACTTCTTAGCACGTTATTCACGCTCGCCGCCCGCACCTCCTTCAGTCCCCTTTGTCGTCCTACCCCCGCGCCCCTGTACCGCGCAGGCGAGGACTCAGTTACGCGGTTTTCCTATACATGTATATGTATAACATGTTTCAATCAAGAAATAACGTTAGATTTTGACGAAGATTTTTCAGATGAAAAATAAATATTGAAATCAAGTGAATTTTGTGAAAAAAGTGATTAGAAATCTAGTTAAAAGACACGAATTACAGATGAATGTGTCATTGATTCCATCCAGTGGGTATTTATATAAGAATTTTCATGAAATCGGTATCGGTTTTAATAAATTGGATAGGCATAACGTATATTGTATTGTTCCTAGCGGAGCCCTTCCCATATATGTATAAATGGCTCTAACTATAAAGGATCCTACTTTCTACTTATTTAATAAATGCAAAAGTTTGTGTGTGTGTGTGTGTGAATGTTTGTTACTCCTTCACGCTAAAGCGGCTGGACAGATTTGGATGAAATTTGATATGAAGGACATCTAAAATAGCACACAACTAGGCTACTTTTATCCCTTTTTAGCATTTGATGCATTTATCAAAAAAAATCTTGATAATGTCAGCAGAGGCTCCCAGCGCAGTGTTCTGCCACCTTATTTCACCGAGTGTCACATATACGAACTTGGCAATATATAAATACCTATCATGAAAATACACGACACGTGCGCCCTTTTAAAGACTTTCGTTCGACATTCAACATCTACAGACAAAACTCATGTAATGTCCAAAAGTCTAACGAACAAAGAAAATTGGTTTAAAGCAACTCCTGTTGCTAGTTTTATGATACGCTTATTGAATAGCCAGTGCCTTTGAGTCGACAGGAATAAATTTTTACTTCAAAGCTTTCCCCAATAAAGAGGTTGCCCGATAACAGGGGTTTTTGTTATGTAGATCTTCGTTACCGTTTTTTTATCTCCTTTCAGCCTTATTATTGGCTCCCTTTTAGTAAAAAACGTGGAGGTAAACAAAATTAATCTGTTTTTTACGGTTCGCAACTTTGATCGTTCTGTTTTGCAGGTTGAAAAGAACTTTATTGTCCTTAAGATTTTATTGTTGTGCACGGAGCGATTAAAACTTAATATGAATAGGTAAAGTTTCAGTTTCGGTGTCTTTTTCGACTTATTTTGATGTAAAAATATGAAGGTAACAGAATTAAGATTGTTAACAGCTTTTACTTTGCAACAATAGACAAAGACAGTGATATTAATAAATAATGAACAAAATAAAAATATGAATAAATAAACCAATAGAACTATACTTTTTCATCGGTTTCTCGAAAATAAAGATATTTTTATGAAAATTATACATAATTATAGTAAAGAATTAGAATTGTTTATGTCTTAGCCTGGAAAGTTCTCAAATCTCGACCACATCATAATAAAGCTTTCATTATTATAATCGAATATCTTAAAAAATTATGAGGAGTCCACTAATTATACTTATAGAGCAAAATTAGCTTTTGCTCGCGGCTTCGCCCGCGTGGAATTCGGTAATCGCGCGCTGTTCACTCGAGAACTGTGCATTTTTCTGAAAAAAAGTAGCCTACGTCACTCTCTGGCCCATAATCTATTTGTATGCCAAAAATCACGTCTATCCGTCGCTCCGTTTTGACGTGAAAGACGGACAAACATAGAAATACACACTTTCGCATTTATAATATTAGTATGGATTACAGACAATGCTTAGAGAAAATACAACATTTTTGTAACTTAGATACAGTTGGTTTATGTTGTGTGTAAAATGTTACAACATTGGAATTACCACTTTAAAGCCGTATACAGTCGCAATCAGATATTGCGGAGTGGCCAAGGTGGTCAAAAATATTGATACATGAACTCTAATACCTTAATAATAGAGTGCACGTGCCGATATTTTTAACCAACTTGGCGGCTCCAAAATATCTGATGACAACTGTTCCTAAAGAGGGTATTCTAATTTCATTTCATAGTTTCATATACATGAGAGGTTCAGTTTCAAACTCATCTATATTTTTCCTGCATTAACGAAGCCCTAATTAAACTCGTCGCATATTTCGTCTAATCACCATGCAGATTGTCGAGACAGAACCATTTTGATGAACAGTCGCAATCAAGGGAGCCGCAAACAATCCAGTATATCAGAAGGTATAAACACGTCTATAGAACGACGTAGATGTAATAAATCTGGACAGAATTGCTTCCGAGTCTACTGAAATAGTGCCAGCTGATCCACAGACGCCACCGGTATCTATAGATAGAAATGTCAGTTACTGTTTATTGCAGGGGGCGAAGGTCCGAGAAAACGGTTGTTTTCAAGCGTGCTTGAGCCATCTAGTAGCAGAGTTGCTTAATGACGTGTTGTTATTAATAAGAAAACAATTTGAAAGTAATTGATAGTTTGAATTTGAAAATATTGCTTTATTTTCGCGTGTCACGGTGTGTCGCGTTAAAAACTAATTTGATTTGGATCTAAGACTGTAAATTCATTGTAACGCTCATGACAGTCTGGCTATGCTGATTTACTTTCATCTGTAGTTCGAGATAGAGTACAGTCCGTGAGATCTTAAAAAAACCTTCGGATTTTAGAAGCATGCTTCGGGTATTGACGATGACACGCGATCGTGATACGCGGTTCTGTTCTGTTATCAACTTGCAAAACTTTTCAAAGTTACCGTAAAAAGTTATGTGAAGAATAACCATCAGTACAAAATGAACCTTACTATAATAATATTACGCTTCTTTATCTTTTTCTAATTTTAATACAATATGACTTTTTGTCATGATACAAATAAAACAAAATCAGCATTTTGGAATTCTTCCATCATCAATTTAAATTGAGAACACCCCGCCTCAACACAGTACTTTTAGTTGGAATTATATAGAGCTGTTGTTATACTGTATCTACTTCTCTTGGGTACGTCAAATGAATTTTTTTGGTCTGCTTTCGTTTTACATTTTTTTAATGCACTTTTCGAAATCCCCGTTGCTTCTATAACACGGTCTAGTACCTTATTAAAATATTTACGACCACTTTTTTCTTAAAAAATTCAACTTATATACAAAATATTTATAAATATATTGTAATCAATTTCTAGTGATTGGCTATTTACAGACATACCCTGCTTAAGTTGACTCGCCATGGAAATCAATTTCCGAAAAATAACAAACTACCTAAATAAATATATGCAATTGGTGGTTTTAACTGCTCTATATACATCAATGAAAACACAACGAGTGCACTCTACGCGTGATGGATTGCTACTGAGTCAAAAAGACAATTGTCATTTTTTACTAACGAATTCTTCCGATTTCCCCCGAAACCCGAAGGGTTTTCTAAAAGCTCACGGATTGTACCTACCTAGAGTACCTAGTAGAGACTTAAATCTGTACTTACATTGATTTCAAACAATAAATGAATTGAAATCTAAAATAACATTTCACTTTGATGATAAATACATGTCTTTGCTAACTGCATCATAACAATCTATGGTTGTAACCTATATCCTAGCACAGATGCAAGAATTGTTGTGTGTACCTACTCACGGGTTCATACGGATTTTGATAACCCAAAAAACAAGCAGAATTAGTAGAGATGGAGAAATACACAAACAAGATAAAATTACAACGGTCACGTTTGGTTATTTGGGCTATGGAACCTTAAAATAAACACTTGGATTAAAGTTCAAAAAGATATCCGAAAGCTTAGTTCTAAAGTAACTTGAACAAGTTTTAGCACATAGATTCGAATAACCCGGCAAGAGTATTTTCATGTCATAAATTACTCAAAAAGTCGCGATAAGAAGTGGAGCGCCGTTCTGCCAGAAATGCGCTGCCAACTAACTGCGAGCTATGTGCCTACCAACTGCGTACTGTTGATTTTTTAGTACACTGCAGGGGCTATTCTTATTTGTGAATTTAGAATACTCGTATTAATGCCTATATAAGAAAGTTATAACAAAACAGGCAAATTATTGAGACAGATTGGATTGAGATTGGTATTGTTGATATGTTGTAATAACAAGTGCATTAAAACGCGTTACTTTACCCAAAAGTCTATAATCCACCCGAGCTACAGAAAGATAAAAAAGTATGAATGATTGAACTATACTAACGACATCGTCTATTTTTCACTTCAATTGCACAGGAAGTATAATTTAATTCTGCAATACACGGTGCAAGCTTTGTTTTTCCTGAACTGCTATTTTAATTTTTAGTTTTATTTATTTACTAAGTACAAATGCAAATTGAAAAAAAAATAAGAAATATGTTTTATAACTTTCTAATATTCATGGTTGTTTAGTGCCTAATGGCCTTGATCAAAGACGAAGATTTTATGATGTAAATCCCTACTAATATTATAAATGCGAAAATAACTCTGTCTGTTACGCTTTCACGTCGAAACAACTGAACCGATTATGATGAAATTTGGTGTGTAGGAAGTTTGAACCCTAAGGATCAACATAGAGTACTTACTTTTTATTCCGGTAGAGGTCGCCACCGCGCGATAACCTAGATCTGCGCAGACGAAGTCGCGGGCATAAGCTAGTAGAGTATAAAATATTATTTTATGCAGCTAAGTCCAAGAGAAAGAACAAGAAAGTCTACGTCCAACAGAAGTAGGTAAGAACTTTACAAACGAGAGAAGTGAAAAGTAATAATATAGACAATTCATTATTCAAGGGGTAGATTGTTAAAATTTTATATGCGAAAATTTATTTTAATTTTTATTATATTTAAATTTTATAAACTGATTATTAAAGTTTTTAGCAGTGAATCCACTGCTAAAAACTTTAATAATCAGTTTATTTTTAAGAATTAGTCGAAAAATTATTTTAGCTGTAGTTTTTTAGCAATACCCAGATTCAAAAAATCAATACAAAAAAAAAATAAAAAAAAAATATTTTGATTTTGATATTTGAATACCTAAGTTCGCATAATATTTTTATCTGCACCTATTTACTGATGGCACAAAGACACTGAAATAGAAAAATCATCCACGTAATGGCTAAAAAGAAACAAAGAAAACCGAAAAACCCCTGAGAAGACATTATTTAAAGTTGAACCTGAAACCTTTTACCAGGTAAAAGTATTATGCCTCACAAATATAATAAGTATTTCGCAAATCCCACGAGAGTAAGTATGTCAAAGATCAAAGTCATTTCATCTCTAACTTCACAAGGCTGTTTATAATAGTAAAATATTGTGCCTTGGAATTCTTTCTCAAGTGGGGTATTCAGTCGTCATGAGCCAATTGACCAAAGAGTTTTTAATTTATTAGACACAGTAAAAATTTCATGTTCAAAAAAGAACACGGGAATTATTTTCGTAAAAAAGTATATTTAGGTAGCATACTACTTGACATTAATTTCAGCTTGATAACTGTATGCGTTTCTGAGAAAAAAATTTTAGACCGATGGACTACAAAGATATCCTTGGCTTAAGTGGATCGTTTTGGAGAGATTCGAGATATTACGAAGGCACACCGCTGGTATTAGAATTAAGTTTCTCCAAAAGCTGACCAATTTCTGTATCTATTACATCATAACTCAAGTCCCTAATTTGAGAACTTTTGTTAAACTTATCTTAACTTAGTATTAGTTTATTTTGCTAGTCCCAAACAAAACATGCTACAACACGAGCACTCTTATTCTGAGAGGAGGCCAGTGCCCAGCAGTGGGACATACACAGGCCAACGATGACCAACTTAATATCCTACTAATATTAATTATGTATGACTATGGAGGTTAATGTTTTACTAGAGCACAACGACAACGCTTATTGGCCTACCTCTTTGTCACAGCTTGTTTACGAATGTGACAGCGACGTGATGGTTTAACGTATCCTTGGCTTGACATATCCGCAAAAAATGCCAGGGATTTTCACCAAAGCCACTGAACGAAAAGCTGTTATTGTATTATCTCCGCTGCTTTATGCTACCTTAGTTACAGATACGTTGACTGTGTAAACTGTAGTTACTATATTTTTCCGGAAAAATAGTAACTATGTAGACAGCTGCTTAGTTAAGGAATGCTTATAATCTACATCGTTTGCTGCAGTGAAGTCATAACATAACAAGGCGCATGCTTAGATCCCTTTATCCATACACATCCTCAGAAAGATCCAGCGCTGTATACGAGCAGCTTATTGTTATATTATTATACAAATATTACAGCCAAATTTTGCCAACCAAAGCCACCCTATTTGTGAGCTGACTAAAACAGAAAATGATACATGCAAATAGGCGGGCGTCCCATTTACTGGCTATGTTGTGGCACCATAAATAACGTAGGCAATTGTTTCCTACGGGAACCTATTGTCCTTCCATGCACGGGAATGGGAGGCGATTCTTTTGATGCGTTTTAACAAGCTTGGATTGTGATTACGTGGTCATCATAGTTTTGATAGCTGAATAAAAAAAGCCCGTGAATTTGATTACAATTTATTGCGAGGAATAATTATCACATTATATCTTGTGCCAATGCCGGTTCATTTAAGTCGCCTAAAGCCACTGATATATAATAATTTTTGTATTAAACAATAGCATTTCTTTAATCCTTAATTGTTATGCCCAACACCACAATGTCAAAATAAGTATATAGAACTATTAATCTTAAAGAGCCTACATAAAGCTTCTGCCCTGGGTCCGGCTTGTTATCATTGGCCAATTTTATTATTATATGCTATTATTAATATTTTAATGTGCTGCATGCATTCGTCTTTTTATGTTGTTACACTCTTGTCAGAGTGGTCGTGGCCGTGGGTGGAGAATTACTTATACTTGGTTTGGATAGGTATTTAACTAAATGTAAACAAAACAACGTCAATTGGGGTCTTAAATATTGAAATTCCTCTATTAAACTATCTAAAAATGTACATTTTCGAGTTGAAAACCTCTCTCATCAGGTCCCTTAGTCGCTTTTTACGTCACCGTCAGGAAGAGATGGGTCCGTCTTATTCTAAAACCGGGCACGGCTCGTTCGTTATGTATACGGTTTTCGTCTTTTCGGCGAAATATTATTCCCAAATGGTTCATTTGCCAAACTGTTTAATTTTCCAACTCATGATTTTCTCTGAAACCATATTTTTTTCGGAACTTTCATAAAACTAACCTAACTCAACGTGCTGTGTTCTATAAAGTCGTAAGAAAACAGATTTTTAAGTGTAAAACAGGGTTTCTTTAGGCATGTGTACTTTTCTATAATTTTAGCTGGTTTTAATCAAATTACACTTGACCATCACGGGTGCGTCCCAAGATATATAAAAACGTTGCACATATTTTCATATCATATAACGTTCATTATATATAATTACATTATGTATAACATGAAACACTATAATTTCAATAAGTACAACGTTCGATCAGTATAACAATTGTTTTATATACTTTCATAAGAAATATCATGTTTATGGGCTAAATTCATATGATATAACATACATAAAGTATACCGCTCATAATACGTAATAACTTTTTATATAACATTAATATGGTATAATATCAAGTGATATACTTTGTTTCTAGAATACTTGTTAAATTTTAAAATTTTAAGGGCGCGCACTACCTCAGCTCGAATCCCGATTTTGCCCCCGCCTCACCGCACCGCCTCGCTCGTAGCACGCACACAAGCACCACGTCGTCGCGCGTAAATGTACGGCATAGTATATAAATACAAGCAGTATGGAAGCTAAGCATCATTTTAAAGATAAATGCCTACGCTCCGAAGGAGCGTTAAGGTTGTCCACTTATTTTTTGTAAAATTGAAAGAATTTTTTTTCAGTTAGCTCTGTACCTCAGCTTATTAGGCCTTATGTTACAAGTTTTATTTAATTGGAATCCATACTAATATTATAAATGCGAAAGTGTGTTTGTGTGTTTGTATGTCTGTGTGTTTGTGTGTTTGTATGTTTGTATGTTTGTCCCTCTTGCACGCCGTAACAGAGCGACGGATCGACGTGATTTTTGGCATGGAGATAGTTTATGGGCCCGAGAGTGCCATAGGCTACTTTTTATCCCGGAAAAATGCACAGTTCCCGAGGGAACAGCGCGCGATAACCGAATACCACGCGGGCGGAGCCGCGGGCAAAAGCTAGTAGTATAATAAATCATTCTTAGCTTTCAAAATCAGCGGGGAGTTAAAAAAATTAAAGCGCTGGTTTAGAATCGCTCGTATCTAAGCAGCTATTCCAGGCATAGTTTTTTTATTTTTTGTATCGCGGATTGTCGCGCTCGAGCGCACGCAATTCAACAACGCAACGCGGGCACTACTCGTCTCGACGCGTCACTTGCGACTGCAGTACCGCCAGCACCCCGCCGGGGCCCTGTCGCGCGCGCGTCTGTGTGAGTGCGTTCGTTTCGATGGATTTGTTCGAAGGTTCCCTACTGCTTGTATTTATATACTGTGACTCAGGCAACATGTAGGTTTCATTCAACTCGCGAAACAATTTAACTAAAAAAAAATAATTGTCAATGTCACACAATGTCAATGTAAAATTGTCACGCGGCGCGCAGCCTGTATGTGTGCGTGTGTGCGCTGAATGCGAGCGACACAGCCTTCCCGTCCGAAAGCCAAAGCGGCAATGGCCAGGGGGCCGGGAAGCAGGAACGGCCAGCAGTAAAATGGTTTTATGTGCGGTAGTTTAGGTATCTCTGTTTTACAGGGAATACAATACATTTATTAAAAAAGTGCAGCTACCATCGCCTACCTTGTCATTAGTACTATTGTAATCCAAAGTTTGAAGTTGTAATTCGTAGTATTTTTTGAATAATACCCGTTTATTTTTATATTTAGACCCAACTTTGCGATTTTTTTCTATCGAGAAAATTTTACCGAATCGTGTTTTCGCCACTAGACGTCACTAGAGTTAGCCCTTAACTTTGCTGTATATGAATTTCAAAGGGATTGCTGCAGTCGTGTTGATAAATTTTGAGATCATACTAAGCAAATTGAGGTACCGTGGGCCCTTAAAACCAGAAGATTAGGTGTTTATCAACCTTTAATTTTTGTATTGAGAAGTTTTACACCAAAATTTGTGCGAGCGAGCGAAGCGAGCGAGCAAGACGGTTCGGAGCAGAAGCGACTCGGATAGGTTAGGTTTAGAAGGCTAAGGCGGGAGCGAAGCGGAGCGTAGCTCCCGCCTTAGCCTTCGGTGTTAGGTTTTTTTTTATAGCAGCGAGGAACCCGTAAAAGTGAAATAAAAATAAACAAAGAATACACAATAAATAAATTGACAACTTTATTCAAAAATAAACATAGCTATTTTTTTTTAAGCTTAAACATGAAGCGATTGCTTTTAGGAATTCACATTCGGCATACTCGGTTTTATAATTTTTCAGCGTTATATTTTCCGTTGTAAGATTAAATGAATGTTATATGTTTTGGTTGTTAGAGGTTGTGAATATTATATTATTTGATCGTTATACTCAAAGTATTTATTTCCATAGATCATTATATATAATGGAATTATATATTTTATCATTATATATTATGAGCTTTATAGCAAACGTATGTTATATTTAAAAAATAGAGAAAATGAAGTTATATATAATGAATATTATATGTTTTGTTTTTATATATTCTATTACTTACCCGACCATCACTACATAAATTCAACCAAAATGTGGTAGTATCACTTCACGGAGGGTCCATATCAATGAACTACTCAAGCTTTTAGCTTATAATTCGCCGCCACACGTGCATGAAAATACATAATATTATGTCGCACAATCGTAACAGCTGTCTTGGACGTGCAGTTGTGAAAATAGCTTAAAATACGAGGAAGATGGGTAAAAGATTGAAGTTTCTTGTGTATAGTTTTATTGTTCAAATTCAAATTCAAATAATTTATTCAGTAAATAGGCCGCAATGGGCACTTTTACACGTCATTTTTTTAAACTACCAGCGCTTTCGGAAAGACCATCATTGCCAAGAAGAATGCGCCGCAAGAAACTTGGCAGAAAGTCATTTTTTCAAAATAAAATAATTACAAATAAAATACTTAAAAACTACAGTAAACAATTAAACAAAAAATCACAAAAAAAAAATAATTAAATAATAATACAGGGATGTATGGGGTCCCTTAGTTACAAAATTAAACACTAACTATATCTACGTTAAGCGGAAGTGTAGAATGCTTCCACCGTCATAAATGAAAAAAAAAAAAAATAATAATAATAAAAAAAAACTGAAATATGCATTTCAGGTCAAGTAACCATTAAGCTTTTGGATTCCGATGGCAAGCTCACGTCTGCCGCCCCCAAAGTTAGCTCACACGCACTCATGTCATGCTCTGAAAGCAGAGCGGTACCGAGGGCATGGTATTGCTTCCGTTCCCATAAGCTCTATGGGATCGTCTTGGGAACTTCGACGTAGCGAGCCTGTGACTAGAATTATTAAACTAAAAATATACAAGTTTAAAATCCATAAGCTTAACAATATACAATATAACTATAGCAAGGGGATGTATAAAGTCCCTGAGTTAATAATATAAATCCTAATCGAAATAATTCAGAGATGTATATAGTCTCTAAATGTCAAAGTAAACTACTTAATTAAACTAATTAAATTATACAATCATCAGAGGTGTAAAAAGCCTCCAAGGTCAAAAATCAATAATAATAATTAAAATAAAGAGATGGAGATGTATAAGGTCTCCAAATGTCAAACTAATGCATGTTTTTAAATTAAATTCTGCACACGATACAATAAAAACTTCCCTTGTATATTATATTATACGTGGGCCATACTGAAAGTTTCTGGATTCTAATAAATAAGACTACGAATTATCGTTATGACACATTTATTGTTTTTTTAAGTATCTGCCCTCCCTATTTACATACTTTTGCATTCGCTGGAACCATTGTGCAAAGCAGTGGGTCCAGTCTTCCTCAGGGACCTCTTCGATGGCCTCGTGGAAAGCATTCACTGCCATTTCCGAGCTTGTATACCGTAAACCTCTGAGTTTATCTTTAACCTTCGGGAACAAAAAGAAATCGCACGGTGCCAGATCAGGGCTGTATGGCGGATGAGTCATTAATTCTACTTTGAGGCCTCCAAATACGCATTCGTAGCTTTAGCGGAATGTGCCGACGCGTTGTCGTGATGAAGGACTATTTTGCTACGGGGACGCTTTTCGCGAATTTTGTCAAACACTTTGGGCAAGCACGTGTTCACATACCAATCTGCAGTTACTGTCCTTTGGTTTTCAAGTGATACAGTGGTGTAATGTCCCGATTTGCCGAAAAACGAAGCAACCATTTTCTTACCTGTGCTTCGACTTTTTTTTACTTTCGTCGGTAGATTTTCAAAAGGAAAGACCTATTCAGCCGATTGACTTTTTCTTTCCGGTTCAAAGCACTATACCCAGGTTTCGTCACCTGTCACGATGTTATATACAGCCATTGATTGTCCTCCGTCAATTTTTTTTATCATTTTGCGGCACCACTCTACACGCAGTCGTTTCTGGTCTTCCGATAAATCATGCGGTATCTATCGAGTGCAAAGTCTCCGAACCTTCAGATGCAAATGCAATATCTTTTGCACCCGGCTCATTCTAATGCCTAAGGTAGTACGAATTTTCTGACATGTATTTTTTTTGTCAGTTTCAATTAGTTGTCGTACAGTATCAATATTAATATCGGTAACCGCAGTCGCTGGCCGGCCTTCACGTTTATCGTCATAGAGATGGTCACGTCCTCGTCTAAACTCAGTAAACCACGAATAGACAGAGCTACGACATGGGGCTTCATCGCCAAATGCAAATAGAAGTCTTTGACAACTCTCTTGCTGACTTAAGCCAGATCGCAAATCGTAAAAAATCATGGATCGAAAATTTTCACGACTTAAATTCATTGCAACAGCGACACCCAAATTTCAATCCCACGCCACGATGAAAAAACAAATGACAGTCTCGCAAATTAAAAAGTAAAATACTGCCCGAGAGTTATTTTTTCAAATCCTATTATTGGTTTTTCAATTTTCTTTTTATAAGTGGCCAGTTCCAGAAACTTTCAGTATGCCCTAAGTACTGTGAAAAGTACGATGTCATAAGTAAATACCACGTTGCAAAGTTTCTCTCGGGGTTATTTCGTTAACTTGACAACGTCCCTACCGTTTAGAAGGAGCAAGGTCAAGGTCGAACCCATGGGTAACTAGGAAGGGAGGTCTCTACGAAAATACCCTGCTACGTTGCTCAAACAGAACACTACCCTTTTCTAATGAAGTCACTATAAAACTATATGACGATGTAACGGGGTTTGTATGTAAAGAGATATTTGTCGTGGAGGCCATATCTTGGCGGGCCGGGCCGTTGTTTCCGCTCGCTGCCCATCAGAGGAGTTAAATACACTGGAAGAACACTGATTGGTTTCGAAGGAAAGAATATTTGCCATAGACGCATTAGGCGTTTGTAGAGGATACTCCAAAATTTTAAATTCGTTGATAACAGTAACTGTCGTCGTAACTCTCCTGGGTATTATTATCGAGAGCGAGATGGCATGTTACAAACTTCGAATTTAAGGCTACATAACAATTGAAAAAAAAAATACCACAATTTTATTTTCGGGATTCTACGGGATTTTTTTATGGGATTTCTTAAAAATCCTGTAATTTAAATTCAGCTGCTGGATCTTACCTATGATTTACGTGCGCGAAGCCGCGGGTAAACACTAGTTTAAATAAATCATTCATTCCATTTATTTAGATTACAACTGTAAACTTTCAGATTTTTTTCAAATATTACAGTAGGCAGCTTTGATTAGTATTGGTATATTTTATACATTTTTTTTAATGATGGCGTTACTAGTACAAGTCTTGTGTTTTTCACATGCATGACAAAACTAAAATAATTTTTATTTTTTACGTTTAATTTAATGTACAAGTAAACAATCTATCTAATAATAAGTAAATACTCTGTGATTTTATGAATGTGTTTTATTTTACATAAAAACAGACCAAAGAAAAATTACTTTTTAATGAATTAGATTTCATCCATCCCTGCATTTTAAAGTACCCCGTTTGACCTATTTCTGTTTTCTGTATCGCTTACCAATTTCTGGTGTATAATAAATAGTCATTGTATTGTATAATAATGTCTGTGGTAAATTCCAAATATGATTTGATGAGTTGGTAAATATCAAAAAGCTCCGAGTTGCGAACCCGGGATCGAACACACGACACTGCTTGAGCTTACCGAACATTTAGTATTATGAAGATAAAGATAATTAAGCCAGTAACAATCCAGTGATATTGATCTACATCATACTAACTTTCCGCATAGCCTCAAGAACAATCAAACAGTCGTTTTTCATCCGCATCTATCGGTTCTATATCCACGTGACATACTTATTATCCTGTTGACGTGTCTACCACCAATATGATCTATGGCAATTGCTTCGCCATTGTGTAGTATATTTTTGTTTTGCGTTGTATTATGCTGTCAACAAAGGATAGTTCTGTCCTTTCTGTACAAAAGAATTCCTTTTCTGTATTAGCATAGGGACTGCCAAGTCAGACGGAATCCCCCTCTAAGTTTGGAGGCATGAAATAAAAGCTTATTTTATTTATTCACTCCAGGAATTTTAGTTTATGTAGCAGTCAGGGCATTGAAATTGAGGTTCAATAAATAAAACGCTTAAAATAGTTATCTTTTACGAAAACTAACTCGAGTTTAAAATGTTTGAGGAACATGTTTCTACAGTTTAGAATTAATACTTTTTAAAACATATATCAGAATAAGTAGGTGTTTGGGTAGGTAAATGACTATGCAATTTTTTGTTGAAATCATTTAATAATAGAATAAACAGTGAACATTGCGAAGATGATTTTAAGCATTTTGCACATAATCAAGTGCAAATTCGACGCATTTCTTGAAGATTTACTATGTTAACTGTTATACTGCTGTTTTCTATGAGGACAAAATCAGCTCTTCTTTTTCTTTCAACGTTCCAGCATACACCATACTGTTTGGTATTCAGCCAATACGGCGATAGTTTCAGAAACAATTTGCAACTGACGTTTCGATCTTCGACGTACATAGACGTTACGTGATGGCATTACGCAATTGTAAGCGCTGGTGTAGTAAGCGTTGACTGTAGTCTGAAGCGCGTGTTAGCGGAGATGGCACTCAGCATTTGTGCATTCCTGACTATGAAAGTTTACTTGCACATTGCTCCCTCCAAAAGGCCCACTTGAGAACTAAGTACATATATTTTATATTTTATGCATTTTTCCAAGATTTCTTCTTATACGAAAAAGAGCTGTATTTTTCACGACACTGCTTAAAAATGTGGCCATAGATAACCTAAACCCAGAACCCAAAACTGCCTATATTTGTACATTTAACAGCTGACTCATTTATGGCTCGCAAAACACGACGACAATATTTTTCTCGGGCAATCAAAAGTAATCATGTGCTGCATGTGAAATAAAATTGATCAATGAGAATGCGTCATTTACGACTTTTATGTGGTGTTTTTAGGGTTCCGTACCGCAAATATAGGATATTTTTTTCCGTCTGTTAGTCTGTCTGTCTGTGTGTCAAGACCCTTTATCTCGGGAACGCATGGAGGTATCAAGCTGAAATTTGAGCGCTTCTCGCCAAGAAACGTTACAGTTTGGCGAGCAACACTAATGTAATGCATGTTTAATTGTTTTGAGTTCAATTAATTAAAAAAAATATATCAAAAATTGAGATCCACTGAACCTTGGAGCAGTAAAAAAATCAAACTTCTAAGCCAACGCAATCAAAAGATGCAGCCGTTTATGCTGCAAATTTCCGCAAATTTACGAAACTCGGAAGGGAATCAAAACCTACAGGGTATTTCCCGTGAACTCAGAATCTTGAAATTTGGTATGAAAGTAGCTATTATAATATAGTGACTAGAAAGATCTGAAAATCTTGATTTTTTAATGTCTGTCTGTAAATACCAATAACCAATATAATCTGACCCCACACTGCGAACATTTTGCTTAAGAGTAGGGCTCTGCATACACTGCATGATTTAAATCACTCGGAAAAAGCGAGAAATATCTTCATGACACGATTCCCGTATACTTAGCTACTAGATCTCGTTCAAACCAATTTTGGGTGGAAGTATGCATGGTAATGTAGATCATTATTATTTTTAGTTTTATCGTTCTCTTATTTTAGAAGTTACAGGGGGACACACATTTTACTTTTGTCTCTCGCGCAAAGTATTCATTTTAGAAAAAAGAAAACTATTAGTAACCTCAATATCATTTTTAAACACCTATCCATAGATATATTGAGGTTACTAGGAGGTAGACACGTATGAGTTTGCAAACGCTGGCTATATAGAAATGTTGTATAGGTAGGCTATAATATATAAAGGAAGATTATCGTGCAGCGTGTAGTTTAACGTAATAGTTTAGAAGCAAAACAAGTTATAAAGATAGTCGCAACAGTGTAATTACGAGTATGGATAGCGCATTTCAAACCGCAAAGCTGCGCTTGTTTGTTTAAAGAAAAAAGCAGTTTTTTGACGATATGTTTGTTAGTAAAATTCTACTGCTTACATTTTTTAATTCTAGTCCTTTCAGTTAAAAAAGGTTGCCTGGAACAGATCGGTCTGAAGCGATAAAGCCGCTTGCTGACCTTGTGATTTTCTCTGTGTACTTGTTTTCTGTATCGCTTAGGTACTATTTGTGGTGTACAATAAAGATACATTGAATTGCAAAATTCTGTATAGTTGTAAGTTTCACATTTGTTTTGTTTGTCACTATCTATCATTTAGGCTATTGGTTTTGCCAGATATAGACAAAACATACATTTCGCAGGTATAATTGTTTGCGGGTTTGTAACTTTTTATGAACTTAGTGGTTTTATTGTTCCTAAGGGTGCTAATGTTAATTCATTGATAGGCGATGCTTAATCCAACTGTAAAAATTGTATTGTATTGAATTGTATTGTATTGTAACTATTTATTGTACATATAAAACATATGAAATTTACAATTTACAAGAGAAAGATATGTACAAAGGCGAACTGAGGTGAATGTTGTCATCCTTTTGGGTAATATCTACGAGTATGTAGGTCATTGTGTCTTGTCATGGCAAATACGAAACATCAAATCATTATCCATCCACCCGTTGCCATAGAATACACATACGATTAATAATCCCGTCATCTCTAATTCAAGCAGATATGAAACTCTTCTTAACCCACTTACGAAAAGGAGATTATTCCCAAACTTTCCCCAATCGAAAATATTCAATTAGGCCATACATGCATATTTATTATAAGATCGCACCGTTTCAAACTGTGACACATAAAGCACGGACTGCAACACTGTGCCAATATTCCTACTTGTTTTAGTAGCAATGTTACGTGTGTCGCTTTGTTGGAAAGCGGTAAGTCACAGAAAGGAAACAAACAAAGTTAGGAGTTGGGAGAGGAAGGTCGTAGGTCGGCTAACCACAGCGTAATGTATGAGAATAGCCGACCAACTTATTTACTGCCATGCTCATAGCTTTATTTTTCATACTAAGCACAATGAGAGGGTTATTTAAAAAATAATCAAGGCCTTTTCGTTCGGGGTGGATTTCCTTTGTTTATGGTATTTTTTGGGCTTGTGTGTTATAACGGCGTATAAAATTTCAGCACTACTTCATCATCTTCATCCTATGTGCCGCGCGCTGCTGGATATAGGTCCCATGTGAGGGCTTGGGCTGAAGTGCCCACGCGGGTCCAA
Source organism: Choristoneura rosaceana (assembly GCA_037349165.1). Taxonomy (NCBI): domain Eukaryota; kingdom Metazoa; phylum Arthropoda; class Insecta; order Lepidoptera; family Tortricidae; genus Choristoneura; species Choristoneura rosaceana. The sequence goes on from JAZBNJ010000019.1 coordinate 13,311,403, forward strand.
GGCTAATTGGAAACTTATCGAATACCATTGGACTGCTTTGCAGTGTGTAAAGGTGATTTGTGATTTAGAATGTTTTTTTTAACCAAAAACTGTACAGCGATTCATACCTATAGAAGTCTTTACCTGTGGTTTCTCATGCGTAAGCTGTTATGAAAATCAGCAGCTTCATTGAAGTCCCATTATATTAAATTCCTATGGAAATTCTTAAAAATTACGTCGTGAATTTCGCTAACGTTGTATATTAAATACGTGGGTCCAAATCTCAAGTCTGTAAATCTGGATTCCTGGCGGTTGAAATTTCAAGTTTGTATCGTTATCCCGTGAGAATATCGGGATAAAAAGCATTCTATGTGTCATTCCAGATATACAGCTATGTGTTTACCAAATTTCATCCAAATTCGTCCAGCCGCTTTAGCATGAAGGGGTAACAAACATACACACACATACATTTAAGTACAACTAGTAGTTAACAATAGTTGGATTAGAATTGTGTCTACAATTTACCTACGTATTAAGAAGCTAAGCCATCGTTCAACAAAAAAAGTAAATTTCATCCAAATCCCTCATAACATCGAAGCGTATGCAGAATCCGCAGTTTCCACTGGGACTAATGTACAGGGTGCTCTGAAATTCCGCGCATAAAGGCGGCCATTGATCGGAAGGCCTGTTATAAATCACCAGCCGCGTTTACACGTCGGGCGCGGGTGTGGTGCATGTCATGAGTATCTGTGGGTACCCGAGAGACGTTGGGTATTGTGGTATAAGCATGAAGGAATTGAATTTTCATGTAAGGCACGAACGTTTTGTGTACTTTATTGGAATTACTACGGTAGTTTCATGATGCTGTGCATGTTGGAAGTTTCTGATTCTGTAAAAGCTTTTACGAGTATCTAACTTTATAAATATTTCACCCAGTTTCTTGTATTTATTCGATTAAGCTAAAATTTGGAATACTTGTGCAAGTTCAGTGACAATACAATATTTTGATAGTAAAATTTCGGTAGAAGGGCCTCGATCGTCTTTGCAAGACAGAACTTTTCAACGGTTAATGGCATCGGTTCGAAACATGGAAAATGCAAGTATCTACACTCAGTCAAATGTACAGCCAGCAAAAAAGCTTGTGTTAAAATGCTTCGTTTAAAAAAAATACTAGTCTTCAAATTTAACTACTGAAACTTCTCGGTGAGGCAAAGCATCGTGGGAACGCACTGTTAACTTGTGTTTGGTCAGGTCGTAATATAATTGTTAATTATACGGATTAATTAAAGATAAAACTTGTGTTAAGTACCTACCGTGAGGAGATAACTTTTCAATTTCTTTACCAAGTAAAACTATTGCCAATAACTGTCGCTCATCCCTTGCACCGGCATTCCGAATAGTTGCTGGTCGATTGGCGGAGATATATGAGACGTGCACGATATTTTACTGAAAAATTACATTACAGCGTTCCTTAGACGTCGCCATGAAGCGGGAGTAAGGTTTCTTTCTTTTTATTCACAACTATGTCAGATTGAAAATTGTACGGGAAAAATGTTTTTGACCCGCTCTAACGCCGCTAAAGTTGTTATTGTAGTTAAAAATGCAACAATAGTGTAGTCGATCTGACTCAACTTAGACTCGTCAATGCCAAATTCAAACTGTTCAATTTTGTGTTTTGTGTGCTGGAATTTAGACGTTTTATTCTTAAGCACACGCTAGTCACAAGTATATATTTTTTCAAGATAAATGGATGACCTGCTTAAAGCCGCGGGTTCACGGTGGATGCAGGCCGTTTTCAAAAGAAATAACTGAAGGTCTATGGGAAAGGCCTATGTCAAATAGTGAACGTCGCACGGCCGATATGATATTTTTTTTATAATTCATGTTCATACCATGCTCTGAAAGCGGCGCGTATAATGGCATAGCTACACAGCTCAATACAATATATCGCACGTTTGGACACAAATATGGTAGCTAAAAGCTATTCTATTTTTTTTTATTAATATGTTCTTACAAAATTTAATTTAGTTCCAAATACACTAATAACTCAAAATTGCCAAATGGTTGGTTAGCTCAGTATTAAGAGGTGTCGATGTGCATCCCTACCATTGGACGGGATCTCACTTAATACTCGATCCAAACACACAACACTTACCGTATGACTCTGCGCACCCGAAACGGAATAACGAGATTCACATAAAGAAAAAAAGAACTCATTAAAGGTAACCACGACTTACATGTTACATGTAAGTCGACTTACTAATATAAATGCGAAAGTGTGTTTGTATGTTTGCGTGTTTGTGTGTTTGTTCGTCTTTCACGCCGTAACGGAGCAACGGATTGACGTGATTTTTGGCATAGGGATATTTTATGGGCCCAAGAGTGACATAGGCTACTTTTTATTTATTTATCATTATTTTTATCCCGGAAAATGCGCAGTTCCCGAGGGAACAGCGCGCGATAACCGAATACCAAGTGGGCGGAGCCGCGGGCATAAGCTAGTACCGAAATAAATATATCAAGAGGGCATAATACCATTCATATACATGGACTTTAACCGTACTTGTTACAATAATTATTTGCTCCACGCAAGCAGGAAGTATTTGTCAACGGGTGTTGATAAACGGGGGAAGCTCGCAGACCCCACCCTTATTGGAAATACAATATTAAGTGCAAATTAAGCGATAGTGCCGAGTAGCGGATTATTATCTTCTCGATAAGGGAAAATGCGATCATACACATAAAGGATACTGCGTAACGGTCCCGTGAAATAATAGGGGATGTTGTTAATGACATTTAAATTAATTTGTGCATTTGTTACTTTTATTGGTTATTAGATTTCAGAACTGGGCAGGAGGATATTACCATCGATTGCATTTATTTTATGTTTTTTTCCACCGAACTGTGTAATTTAAACCTATTTAGAAAATAATTTTATGTGATGCTAATATAATATTATTTGTTTGGTCTCATTAAAATAATAAACAGTCGGTAAAAAATAAACACACTTGAAGTTGTTTAAAGACTTCAAAGTCATTTTTCTGTTAAAAATATTTTTGATCATTATTATACCTAATTTCATGAAATGAAAATGAAATACAAACGCGGGTATTCAGTTTTCGCAGTAAAATGAAGTACGAGTACTTAAGTAAATATAAACAAGGAGTGAAGTGAAAAAATATTGCGTTATAAAAATCAACTGAGTTAGAATGCAACTAAAGCGAAGGCTTGAAAAAAAAAGTGCATTTATTTCAGCAAAAGTGCATTTATTACAGAACAACACAGTGGCTTATAATTAATGTATAGCTTGTGTGTATTATCTCTTGACAAAAGTACTCCCCGACCGCACCAAATCCGTTTTTTGAGTATGTTATTACTAACCTAGACTAAGATTAATTAATGAATATCGACCACATAGTTACCTTAAAAACCAACTTAATTTTCGGTACCTCTGGGTGAAGACCAAACATTTTTTAGAAATGACTACTTTTTAGATTTATCATTCTAGCCTATATAAGTCCCACTGCTGGGCGCAGGCCTCCTCTCAGAATGAAAGGGCTTGGGCAATAGTTCCCACGCGGGCCCAGTGCGGATTGAGAACTTTACACACACCATTGAATTGTGCAGATTTCCTCACGGTATTTTCCTTCACCGTAAAGTTCGTGGTAAATTAAAAAAAACTCAGAAGTGCGAGCCGGAGTTTGAGCCCACGATCCTCTACTTGGGAGGCCATAATCCATACAAATATTTTATTAATTTTCGTGTCACCTGCGTTAAGGTGTGCAACTTATTGGTCTTCAATCACCTATGTTATTTAAATCCATCGCAGTTAAAACAATCTCTAGTACGAATTCGACTTAATTGGTTTTAAGCTCATATTTAATAACTTTGAAATATGTGTCCGCTAATAAAATCCTATCGTTAACAATTAATTAATGCGGACCAATGTAGATATAAAACGGCGTAATGTGGGTATTCCGGTAAATAAAGGCTATAATTTATGTGGGTCGACAGACACCGCATACAAATTGCTAATATTAACGATTTATTGAACTATCTCTGCAGATAAATTAACACATTGGCAGGGTGTATTTTGTTTTCGCTGTGTAGTACATTTTACTGCGAAATCCATTATTCTGCCGTATTCATGAACCTGGCTTCGTACTGAAATTGAATAGAATTCCTACTGAATAGAAACGCTCTATTATAAGGTCTAAAATAAGTAAAAGTACTAGAAAATGTTTTGTTTTGAAATGCTTCAAAAATCTTAGATATCATTAAACAAAATCATTAATAAATGCGCAGTTCCCGAGGGAACAGCGCGCGATAACCGAATTCCACGTGGGCGAAGCCGCGGGCAAAAGCTAGTCTCTATATATACCTGTGTTTTGTGTCTGTGTTCAATAAAGAGTTATTTTATTGTATTACTTTGTACATAGTAACATAATTAATTATTAATTACTCTTCCTTGATAAGTTCTCGTGTTCTTCATTTGTATAACCTCCATTTTGAAATTGTCTGTAGTACCCGTCTGGTTAAACTTAAAGCGAATTGGAAGCCATTACTTCAGCTTCAACACATTAGGGTTAAAACAGGCCAAAACGGCCCAAACTTAAGTTAAACTCAATTACTTAAGGTCAAGTGAAAAGGGACTAAGGGCACTAACTATAGATTTTACTTATCCTATCAACACATTAACAGATAAAATAATTAGGATGGTGTTTCAATGAACTTCTAGTCTTTATATTCTTTTTTACGGTGTTTCTATTGTTTTAACAACTACTACTACTACTACACTACTATACTTACCATATTTTATGTAATGAAGTTGGAACTTAGAAAAAATACATCGTGTTCTTCCTTTATATTTTATGACGAACACGAACACCCAAGTAAACTTCAGAATTAGTGATTGAAAGTTCGAAATTTTACTTATATGCACATCCCAATCCTGCGGGAAAATAAAGATCGTGGAAAGTAAATCTGTGTTACCCCACGGGCAAAAGCCAGTAATCTTATAAAGAAATAACTTATTTCCTTTACGACTAAGTAGGTAAATTAAGTGTTTTAATTTGACATTTATAGACGAATCCATTCGAGCTCCCGAAGACAAACGCTGAAAACGGGACTAAAAGTAGCCTATTTGTCATTCCCACGTCATTCCCATACCCAACTATATACGTATCAAATGTCATCTAAATCTGTCTGACAGTATTAAGACGCAACACACAAACACACACACACACACACACTTAAAAACTGTCTCAATTATAACATAAATAGGAAAGGATCTCAAAACTCTTCCAGTACTGAAGCCTAAAGAGGCTGATTATTTTCTTGCAACAATCTCCTCTAATCCGGCAGTCAGCGTTCTATTCTCCGAGATCACCTCCCAACTACAGCTGCATTATAAATTTCGCAATCATCCTGCTATATCTGCGTAGTCGGACATTTAATTAGGGAAAGTTTTTATCAGCCTCCCGCTCTGGTGACTCCTTTTTACAATTTTCGCCAGAGGGCGAGCCGAGGCTCTATTTATTTCGGTCACGTGCTCGTCTGTTAATGAAAATAATAGGAGGGAAGTTTCGTTCAAAGAGCGAGAGGCGGCTGGATGAGGTTTTGATTGATTCAATGGATACTGTGGAGTTTGTAAATGGCTGGAGGCAATTTTGACGTAAAATGCATGCAGGCACACAGTATATTAATGGTCCAGAGAGAACTTGCTTGCTTATTAACTTACTGACTCTATTGACTTACAAATGGTAAAGATGCGTAACCAAGGTTGAATATTGGTTTGAAGAATACATAAGGGTGGTCTTTAGAATAATTTAAATTTAATTGATATTTATAAAGGTTATCTACTTAGCTGTTTAAAGTCGTAGAGATGATAATTACATTCGAATATTCAGTGTAATTATTATGCAAGGTTTTATTAAAAACAACATTGTAGGAAAATCCAATTTTCATTTTTAAATAGTATTTTCATCTGTAATTTTTACCTATTTATACCTTTATATTTATACTTTTTTTATAAATTATGTAAAGTAGGGGAGAGAGGGGCAATTTTGAACACTTTTCGTTCTTTATTTACTACCACCGATTATTGAATAAGCTACTTTTTTTGCTTTATAGTGATTACTTTCGAAGTTTATCTTTCACACCTTCGTTAATTGAAAAAAAGGGAATCATCGCAACATTTTTGTTAGGTAGTTAAAAATCCAATAGTGTACAAAAGGTTGTTCAGTCCCTTCCAGAATATACGGTAATACGAATATGTGGTCAGTAGCCCTGTTTTGTATTCAGCCACGAGCTCAGTCTCCGTCACTGTAATATGATATGAACTATAGTTTTGGCTCTTTGACGTCTATTTATAAGTAAATGTCGGCACAAGTTGACTTGATTGCTTAAGAATTGTCTGCAAATGGAAGTTATGATCAAATTGTTTTTTTATAGGTCAGTGACGTAAGTAGGTAAAATAATCTTCTTTTGTTTTGCCGTAGTCAGGTAAAAACACCTTATAAACATCGTATTATAACTTCAACAAGTGTACAAGACACAAGTGCTGTAAGCCTGTCCCTGGCTAATTCTGCTAAGCGTCGGATTATGACGCGCTCATATTTACGGCCACATTAACCTTCATGTCTGTGTTAATTCTCGTTTTACACAACATAACCACTTTCCTTTAATCTTGAGTTGCGTAGTACTGAGCTATAAAAACGTAAAGAGCTTTTATACGCTTTGCTGAAGAGTTTGTTGATTAATGGTGAAATAAAGATAAGTTGAATTAAAAAAAAAAGCCCTTAAGTTGTAGACTGAAAGCCTACAGGTGTTCATAGAAACGGCTTTCTTTCCGGCTTAAATACGATTCACACTGAGCGGAATGGGTTAAATCAGCTGCCGCTACGTTACACCGGCTCAAGCACGCTGAGGCAGCCGACCCGGGTCCTCCAACCAGACGGCGTGAGTCGGCTGCCGTGGCATGGCACCGGGTCTTCGAGCACGCTGCGGAAGCAGTAGGTAGCCGAAATGCCCAATGGAATGGAACCGAGGGTACGCGACAGAGGCCGAACGGAGCTGAACGCAGCCGACGAAGTACGAGATGACCGGCTTCGACAGCAGCCGAACGTAGCTGTCGGAATGCGCGAGGACACGACTGGCCGCAAGCTGTGTAAATTAGGTATATTCAATGTGATGTTAGTACTGCGCAGACAATCTAAATTTCTTTTTTCATCTTATAAAGTGCGCTAGGGCGCCGTCCGGCCCGGTCCGCTCAGTATGAATCGTACTTTAGAAGCTCTTTAGAAGCAACAATTGTTTTGAGCTGTCATGGGTTAATAAGCGTCTGAAGACCGCCAAGATTCGTTGTTATACTTGATGAGACACCGTTGATATGCCCTCCTGACACTGGCAGAAAGCAGGAAAATATATTTATCAATTGATTTGACCTTATATTAATTTAATTTCTGAATCTGGTTTGTGTTTATCAGCAGCTGTACCAGGGTGGGACCTCTTCACAATCAATTTCGCTATGATTTCTTTAGTAGATAAATGCTACAAATATGTATGGGATCTCAAAATTACATTAGTAGCACGAAGGTTCCACACTGGTATGTGATTCAGTTATTTTATTTTGCCTACATTATACATACAGAGGGTAACAGGAAAGAAGAAGAATGTGCAACATTTGCGTTCCATTTGTTTCACATTTACGGAGAAGTTTGGAGTGATATTTACTTTTAACTGTAGTTATATTTTGTTTCCAGCACGTTAAACAAAACGACAGTTTCCCACTCTTCCCCTACCTAACGAACGAACTTATTTCAACCGAAGAAACCAACTGCAGCAAAAGTCGCGGCAACTCCAATACAACTTGCACACGTGACTAAAATAAAAGTACAACACCACAAACTTACCCTTACACTTCAATAAAGCGGTATTCCTTAAACGAGAAGCAATATTAGTACTTGGAACAGTTAGTTGTGAATTTGTTCAACGGCAACGTTAAGTTGGTAAGCCACGGTCAGAAAATCGAGATAATAATCGCGACTTGTCGGAATCTAATAGAAGAGAAAATTGGACATCCACGTTTCTTATCATTTTGCGGGATATTTTGCCAAAATGTGATATTAGTTGGGCACGGTGTGTTTGGTCAAATTCGTGCGTTTGGATTTAAACGTAAAGGAATTATGTTTCTGTTTTTAAACGCAAGTTAAATTAAAACTTACATTTGAAAAGTTGTTTAGTACGTAAATAAATGAAAGATTAGTTTATAATCTGTATTATTAAAAGTTACCTAAAACTTCAATAGGTTATCAAAGATGTAATCTCTGGTACGAATGGGTACGAATAACAAGTAATTATTTTCATTTCATAAAACAAATAAAAAAATTATAACGTCACTACGTGTCTACAGATCCTAACAAATCTGCTCTGATATAAACAGTCAAATATAGCTTTGTTTGGGGTCCTGTGGTATTAAAATTATTAAAAAACAAAACTTAACGCTTGTCAAACTATACAAAATGTAGTGAAGTAAGCTAACCTGTTTTCAACTTCGTTTTTACTAAAACTTCAGCAAAAGTGGTATCGGAAAATTCGCAAACAGTTTGCTCGGTCACGGAAGCGTTTTGCCAACAAACAAAATATACAGCCCAGGATAGAAACATACATAAATGTAAATATTGAATATGGACGCCGGTTGTAATTTTAAAATCGATATTTTCTACTATTGCTGTATCTGCATTTATTTTTTAAGACTTTTTGTTATGTACAAGCTTTTGTTTGTTTGTGTTTTTTTATTTAGTCTCCAATCTAATCAAGTTATAGCTCTAGAACTTTCAGAAAAGTGAGAATAAAAAGTTTAAAAATAATAGTGGAATCCTAATCCTACTAATATTATAAATGGGAAAGTTTGTGAGTGAGCGAGTAGTTTGTTACTCCTTCACGCTGAAACGGCTGAACGGATTTGGATGAAATTTGGTATGTAGATAGCTGGACATCTGGAATAAAACATAAGCTACTTTTTATTTCGATATTCCCACGGGATAGGGATAAAAATCTCAAAATAACAACCGCTGGGCTAGAGTCATGAAATTTTACATGATTGTATTTAGTGTAACGTCAATGAATCGTACTCGTATATAGAAAATGCTTTACTCGCCTAAGGGGTACTCTTTATGTACTTTGTTTTAGTTGTAGGTTTCATTTTTATTTTATGTAACTATGTCTTGTGTAGGGTTGTCTATTGCTGTGTTGTGAATAAATGTTCTTTCTTTCTTTCTCTTTTTAAGTTTTTTAAGTCTAGTATATATTTTTTTATTTAGAGCATTATCTATTTTGTTATTATTCTTAATTGTCAATAAAGATTATTTAATGACCTGTTTGTATTAATTAAATGAAAATACTATGTTTGCAACATTTAGGCACACACGAGCTTTTCCCACTAAGTCTGTAATCGTGTACCTCGTTCCCACACACTCCAGAGAGCACGGCGGTCCGAAGCAATCTCCCAGTTTACCATGACAATAGCTCGATGCGCTTTACAAAAGACATTGTCTAAGCACTGCATTTGCATCGCGCCACGAGTTACGTTTGGACCGTTTGTAGGGTTCCGTACGAAGGGTGACAAACGAAACCTTATTACTGTTCCTAGGTTGTCCATCTGTCAGCCTGTTTTTCTATTTGTCACGGGGTTGTATCTCGAAAACTATGGTTATACACATGAAATTTACACAGGTGTATTATTTCCATTGCTTTCAATGATACAATTAAAAATAGATTGTACAAAATGAATAAGTAAGGAACAATCCTTTCTTACCTATAATAACACGTACGTAAACCATAAAATTGTAATACAAAATTATTCAGCCAACCGCAGCAATAAATGAGGGTTCAAATTCAAAATGTTTGCCCTCACACCCTTTCGAGGGATCTCGCTGGTACAGTCAGCTGCAGAGAAAGGGTACCCCCCTGTAATGGCGGTAGTATGGATACCGCCGTTAGAGGGGGGTACCTTTTCTCTGCAGCTGACTGTACATCATTCAAGCACTAAGGGTAAGTACTTTGGATTTGAACAAAGGGTTGTACAAAAATATCGTCGCGGTCTGCTTATGTTTACTCGGATTTTGTACTTTTGTTTACACTATGTGTTTGCTTATTGTGAATGTGGCCGCTTGTACGCGGCTTATACTGATATGCGTGGATAATGGACATTGTACAAATATGCGTTGTATAATATTACTCTCTGTGCATCATCTTTTGTTTTTATTCCACTTCAGTAACTCTTGGGAGCTTGAAAATTCTAACCCCATTATTTATAAAAAGGTAGAAACTGGTGACAGCAAAATTTATTTTGCTTGGGTCTGACAGGGGCAAGCAAAAAAGAAGAAGGCGAAATTTTGAAATGACACTTACAAACGGATGTTAAGCAAGTTAACATAAGCTTAAGATGTATTTATAATTATGGGATAAGGTATTTTTGTACCTTAGTGCTTAACCATTGCAATACCACCAAGTAACAATCTACAGAGGTAGGCTCACACTTGGTGGGCACCGGAGAACAGCCATCGACGGCGAGGCAGACCAAGAAGGAGGTGGCGGGAAAATTTGGACACGTATGCAAGGGAGTGGTAGGTATGCTATTGTGCCGATCGGGAGATGTGGAGGTCAAGAGACCTTTGCCCAGTAGTCGGAAACTACCAGCCAAAAGAAAAGTAATCACTATCAATTCATATTATTTATGACTTTATTAATTAGCACCTTTTATACTTTCTTCATCTTCATCTTTCTGATCAGAGATTGAGTTGTGGTAGTCGATAGAGCCATTCTATTTATGATCTCTATAGTACCTATCAATAGCCGAAATTTAATAAGTAAATTAACGTTGTATGTCATCGTATTTAATCTGCCTATTATTGTTATCCCAAGGCTCATTTGGCGTAGTTCAAGTCACATAATTTGTTGAGAGTAGACACAAAACAATTGGGCGCTGTAACCAACCAAGCTGTTTCACAATAAATCAACTCAAGTTCAGGCGTTTCTACTAATACAAAAACGTTTCGCAAAAACTATTGGCAATATTAAGAAAATGCTCGCTTATTGCGTCCATTACACGTATAAAACTATCATTAATACCGTCCTTGACCGCAACAAAACCAATTACATTTCTTATAAATCACCGAATATGTACGGTGGCCAGTTTTGTACCGTAAAATGACATACCAAATAGAACCTAAACACTCAAACGCTGAGTAGAAAACAGATTGGAAGACAATGTTGCGGTCAGTATTATTTCAGAGTATTGAAATTTCAGTCGTGAGCCGATCCTTCAAGGGTTGAATTGTAGTGGAGGTGATATGGATTTTTTCATAGCTGTTATATTGTTCTTTTGATATCGTTCAGACGTCTGTATAAATACGGGCAAAATCAATTGGATTACGTTCGAGATGAAGCGGTCTATGCTGAAAGTTAGAGATGCTTGCTTTAAGCATAGCCACAGAATCAACTAAACAGTCTCAGTTAACTCACCAATATTTATTATTCTTTATTACAAAGGCCGACGACATCTTACGGTGATAACATAATTATGGCTACAAAGAAACTGATTGATTCGATAGTAAATTGATCTGTTGCCACGATACGCCCCGCAACCCTATTTGTTCCATTAAAATTTGTAACACATACTTGTATAATCCCTTTGTCAACATTCTGCTCAAACCTGTAAAGTTGTATGAAATGTTGTGTTTAAATGGGGCGTATTTGCTTCTATCCAACCTCTATTAAAATTTTGAACGCGTCCTGCTTTATAAAAGAGCCAAAGACCATAAGACATAGAGTCGCAAAAGAGTGAAGTAGAAGCTTGTCAAAAGAGTGTTCGGCTGTCATCTGTGGCAACTGCTTATAAATTTTTTCTCAAGCTAATTTTTTAACTAAATACTGTTTAATTATTGAAACATTATTAATACTACCACTATCGCGAACTTGTCTACTCCTATCTAAGTTAAAGGTAAGTGAATACTTAGTAATACTGAAATAATGAGGAAACCTGTTGTAATATCAGGTTTTAATAAGCATAAAATTGTACGACATTTATCTTGACAATGAATGATATAGAAGCAGGAGTCAAGGAAGGAGGTTACAGCTTTTAGTAAATAGGTCATATCACGTCATTCTCCCACACTATAGTCTTGAAGATATCGAGGCAGGTTTCGAGTTCTGCTCGATCTTCTTAGAACGGGAGGTGAAGCTTCTACGCGTGATGGAGTGGTGCTTGAAGCAGGATTCTGTTGCGTAGTAGCTGGGGCTTGTGCAGGGAAAGGCAAAGGTATCGGCGATTCAGGAGAGTGAGTGTTTGATGTTTGAGACTGCACAGGTGGACTAAAGGGAGTAGAGTTATTGATTTCTTCTGCACGAATCGGTGAGCTCGGTGGCGTCATATATTCTTCTTCTATGGGATTCGTGTCTAGGATTTCAAGTCTTTCACCGGTATTTTCTCCGATAGGGGCAAGGTGTCGATTTGACACCGTTGTCTCTCTTCCGTCTTGTAATCGGACAAACGAGTAGTCGGGGTTTGACTGTATTAGTTCGACCTCTTCTACCAAAGGCTGATACTTGTTCTTACGATCAAATCTTTTCATTAGCACTTGACCTGAACTTGACAGCCATGTCGGTATCGTATTTCCATTGGGTGATCGGCGCGTGTGCATGAACATTCTTTCGTGAGGAGTACAGTTCGTCGCAGTACACAGTAAAGAACGAATCGAGTGTAGGGCCACTGATAGGTATAGTTCCCAGTGTTCGATCGGTGCATTATGAGTTCCACAAGCTAATTGTACTGCTTTCCATACAGTAGAATTTAATTTCTCGACCTGGCCATTGCATTGTGGATTGTATGCAGTGGTGTTGCTTGTAGCTACCCCTTTAGAGTGGAGGTAATCTCTAAGGTCGGCCGACAGGAATTGCGTGCCTCGGTCTGAATGAATGTATGCGGGCATGCCAAAAATCATGAACAGGCTGTTTAGGTGCTTGATTACAGTTTTAGCACTCATATCGCTGCACGGAAAGGCGAAAGGAAATCGGGAGTATTCATCAATAACCGTGAGAATATATTTGTTGTTAGACTTTGATGGGAGAGGGCCTTTGAAATCTACGCTTAAGCGTTCAAATGCTGATGTTGCCTTTATAAGCTTCGGCGAGGGAGTTGGGTTGTTGAAATACCTCGGCTTAATCTCAGCACACAGACGGCAATTGCGAGTCATCGTCCTGACTTCGTCGATAGAGTAGGGGAGATTCTTACTCTTTAGCCAGTGGTACATTCTTGCCACTCCTGGATGGCAAAGTGATGCATGAAGAGATTGTAGTTTAGATGAGGTATTCGTGGTGCAAGCACATATGCGCGATAGGGCATCAGCAGCTTTGTTATCCTTCCCCGGTCTGTACACTATGTCATAATTATAGGGCGCTAGCTCAAGCCGCCACCTTTGGATTTTCTCGTTTTTGATTTTACTGGCATGTTTGGCATTGAGCATAAATGAAACTGATCTTTGATCCGTTATAAGGGTAAAATGTTTCCCGATGAGGAAATGCCTCCACTTTTTTAGCGATTCTACGATGGCGTACGCTTCTTTTCCGACGGCTGAATGATTAAGTTCACTATGATTTAAAGCTCTCGAGAAGAAGGCCACAGGTCGTGAATCTTGAGTTAGTGTAGCAGCAATTGAGTGTTCGGATGCATCTGTTTCAACGGTGAAGGGCATTTTATCGTCGATAGCATGAACGGAAGACTTGGCGATTGTGTGTTTTAAGCCTTCGAAGCAATCTTTAGCTGCTTCGCTTAGGGGGAATGAGTCAGCATGAGCCAGAATATGGATTCTTTCGGAGAAGTTTGGGATCCATTTCGAGTAGTGTGCGAACATGCCCAATGTCCTTCTCAAGGACGGTAGATCATTTGGCGGTGACATTTTGAGAAGGGGCTGCAATCGATCATTATCAGGCTTAATGACATGGTCCTGTATTGTATACCCAAGTAAGTTGATGGTGCGTTGGCTGAATTTGCTTTTAGTCTTGTTGAGCGTCAGGCCATATTTGTCAGCCGCCAGTAAAAACCGTTCCAAATTCATATCGTGTTCTTGTTGGGTATTGCCACAAACAGTTATGTCATCGAGGTAAGCGTATGTACCGGAGAGATTTTCTTTTCTGATGAGCCAATCAACGGTCCTTTGGAAACTGGCTACCCCGTTAGTTACGCCAAATGGAATGCGCCGAAATTGGTACAAATTACCGCAAGCTTCAAAAGCTGTGAAGGATTTTTCGTGGGTAAGGATAGGGACTTGATGATAGGCGCTTTGGAGATCGATGGTGCTGAAAACAGCGTACTTAGAGACTTGTGTTACCATTTCCTCAATGTTAGGTAGGGGGTAAGCGTCAAGTTGAGTATACCTATTGACGGTTTGCGAGTAGTCAATTACTAAACGCTTTTTATGATTTGCGTTTTTAGTCACCAGTACCTGTGCCCTCCACGGAGATTGGCTCTCTTCGATGATGCCATCTTCTAGCAGTTTCTTTACTTCATCCGCAATGAATGCTTGGTCCTCAGGGCTGTGTCTACGGGATCGAATTGCTATGGGCTTGCAGTCAGGGGACACATTGGCGAAGAGCGGTACAGCAGGTACTGAAGCCTCTGCAACGCTGCACACTTTGAACACTTCTTTAGAGCCTCCAAAAGAGAACTCCAGTGAAGAATGGAGCGCAAGGACATCATGGCCTATGATCAAGTCGGCGCAAAGGTTCTTGACTATCAATAAATTGATCTTTTCGTAGCAGTGGTCACCTAATTGTACGTTCTGACAGGTTGAGCCACAGACTTGAGAAGTATGAGTTAGAGAAGCCATTGATACTGTCTGAGTGCAAGGGCTTCGTTTTAGATGGCAGAGGTTGGCGAAGTCTTCATTGATGAAGCTAATTGAGCTCCCAGTATCAATCAGAGCTTGTGCTTTGATGCCTTTTATGATGGCAGGAATCATTGCTTTTCGGAGAGAGGCCGGCGCAGCAGCAATGATGGCAGAGCAATGTTCACATTCTTCTGTTGGGGTGATTGATGCACTAGTGCTGGGCTTTGATCGGCATACCTTACTAAAGTGACCTTTCTTGTTACATAATTTGCATACGGTGTCTCTTGCCGGGCAGTTCCTCTTGGCATGCAGTGGTCCACCACAGTACCAGCATTTGCGAGCGGTGGAGGAGTTGGCGACATTTGACGTCGAAGCGGGAGTTGCAGCAACAACAGTCTCTGGAGCAATGGCATTGTTTCGCGTTTCAGACGTTGAAGGCACGGCGTTGATAATAGGATTTATAAAGGTTTGTGAATTTGTTTCTGCCATTTCCATTGACAGTGCTGTATTGTAAGTCTGGTCCAGTGTTAATGATAAGCTCTCTAGAAGTCTTGAGCGTATTTTGCCGGACGTCATGCCTGCGATAAATGCGCCGCGGATGGTGTCGTTTTTATTAGTTTCCGCATCAACGCTGGTAAAATCGCAGTCTTTTGCCAGTTGTTTGAGGGATTGCATGAATATATCTATAGTCTCACCAGCCTGCTGCTTTCTCGTGGTAAGTAAGTGCCTGGCATAGATGATATTATTGGGCTTGACGTATAGTTTCTCAAGCGCAGCAATCGCGGAGTCATATGTTTCATACTCACTAACATGGGCGTATACCTTCGGCGAGATGTGGTTGATTAAAAGCTGGAGTTTAATTTGAGGCCATTTTGCGGCAGCATCTTTGTCCGCAGCAGATGGTTCCGACTGTGCCAAGAAGTTAACAAATGTCTTTTTCCAATGTAACCATTCTTTTGCAGTTTTACTAGACGGGTCTTCATCGAACCGCTCTGGTCTTAGGTACTTATCCATTATGCTTATTAAATTGAAATAATGAGGAAACCTGTTGTAATATCAGGTTTTAATAAGCATAAAATTGTACGACATTTATCTTGACAATGAATGATATAGAAGCAGGAGTCAAGGAAGGAGGTTACAGCTTTTAGTAAATAGGTCATATCACGTCAAATACTTAACTCCTTTTATAGGAAGAAAAATTTGGTGCTTTACTTTTCTAGTGTACCGAAGCTCCAACACATTGAATGCGTTTTTTGTGCAGTTTTTTAAATTAAATGTATCAGAAGTTTATGGCAATATTTCGCTCAATAGGAAAAAAAAACATTTCATCCATTGATGGCTGTCATTTTAGCACTATGTATCCGCTTGCGGTTCTCGTTTTTAGATTAATCTATCAATGCTGTTATTTTATTAAGAATTTACAATCATTTCCTTAACATTGACTAAACTGAACGTGTTAAGTAATGACTTCCAACTCCTTCTCAGGAGCATGCTCTTCCGCAAACACAGACATAGTCATCGTCGGTGCTTCATAAATCGAATGATGTCCTGCTCGAACACAGTCGATAGCATCTCAAGTCAAGGATTCAAATACTGGAAGACGACCAAATTAACATGAAACATCGGTTAATAGACTGTGAATAGGATTTCGTAGGGGAGACCTAGGGGAGTTGAAACATTTTTGACATTTTGTGTCATAAATAAAAATCTATTCGTAAGAATCATACGAAATTGGTACCAATCGATAGCCTATTTATTCATCTTTTATTTGATCCCCATTAACAAAGCCTAACTATGAGTACTTCTCCAAAAAACGAACTTAGACGAGAAAAGTCACACTGTTTCATTTCCCCTCATGCTGAGGTAAGTTGAAACACGGGTCGAGGTGTGTTGAAACACCCACTTATTATGGACAATTAGGCTTATAAATAAGAAACAAATAGTGTAGTTTAAAGATTTTCATTACTAAAACATAAGAAAGAAAATTGAACACTAATTTTTAAATTAAATTAACTCAACATCATTATCGCAATCGTTATCAGACAAAAGACGTCCACTGCTGAACAAAGGTGCCCCCTTAGATCGCCATAATGAACGACAACTCGTCAATCGCATCCACCGGTTACCCGCAACGCCCGCAGTGTCATCAATCCACCTAGTGGGAGGACTGCTAACACTTTGAGGACCATTCTTCCTCCAGGATTATTAACTCATATTCTTTGAGCTACCTATGTTGGTTTACTTTAGTTCTTCGGCGAATTTTCATATTCCGGATTCCGGATTTCATCATGAATATCATCATCATCCCAGCCTATATACGTCCACAGCCGGCCACAGGCCTCCCCTCAGAATGAGAGGGCCCTCTCATTCCGGATTCACTTAGAAGAAATTCTCACAAAGAAATTTCGACAATAGCTACCTCCACAGCTCATTCCGTGACACCGACAACAGTCAAATGGTGTCACTGGCATCACATACTGGTTGAATTTATCTTGTTTACACCGAAGATACATTTTGCTAAACTGCATATCCAGTTTTATACGTGAAACGCCTTATGTTTCCTTGGTTGTTGACCGCAGTTCACAGTAGCACAACTTGAAAGATTATTTTCTCCTCAGGTGATGAAAATATAGATTTTATGGGTACCTATGTGTATGTTATATCATTAGCTACAGCATATTTTCCTTCAATTTAACTGTACAAAAAGTATGGTTGAGGTTGTAACTTAAAGCAGAACACGAAGTCACAATGTTAACTTCTTATGCATAGAGACCGTATTTCACGGTTCGCCATAGCTCTATCTGTCTTTCTTTGATGAATAGACATACTAAAACCAAGAAAGCAAATAAAATACACAAACTAACTTAACGTACTAGCAAATTAAGCAAGCAAAACAAAACCGAGGAGATTTGAAACAGTCTGTTTCAAATCCCCTCAGTATCAAAAATCTTTCCATCCGTTACAAAATTATCACCTTCAGGTAATCTAAAAGGCGATGACTTGCATGACAACTATCAATTCAATCCTTAGTTGTTGAAGTTTAGAAACACACGTAACACAAGGCAAAACACTAACAGAGTACCAAAATAATGGAAGCCAAAAAAAACGAATAAAACCTACTTTTCGAGATATTTTTGACGCGGGTCATAGAACGCCATAACCGCGTGTGACAGGGCACAGACGCTGCCGGAGGTGTGTGCGGCGGTGGAACGTGACTACACAGTGCTGTTGCCAGCTCGCTAACGGTTTTAGGATTCGCGAAAATGACATTGTTTCAACTCACCTTTGTTTCAAAACCCCTCGGTCTCCCCTATTTAGTTGCACTGGTGCTGCTGTGTTGTTGATACAAATCAGGTATTTAAGTGCTTTTGCCAATTGCCGGCTCATATTTTTGTTTTTAATTTCTTTGAACTGATAGATAACATATAATTGTATTTTTTTTTTTTATTGGTTTAATTTGATTGATTTTTAGTTTCATATAAATTCTACTTGTAAAATTTTTGCGAATTCACAAAAAACCATTTAAACATACACTTATCGTATAAGTTACTTTTACTTCAACAACTACTAATTTGCTTCCATTATATTTCGTGTCTATTTTACGTATACAAAACTATGTTACTTTCGATATACAGCAAGTGCCCAATCAACACTGTTGCTCCAACAACTCGCTTCGTAACCAGATACAGGATGCTTGGTTGGTTAATCACAGACGGTTACTCAAGCTGGAGTTGTATTGTATGCCTTGCATATTTGAGCTGCTTAAACGTATGGCTAAATATATTTAGCATAGAACACTGTTCACAGATTAAATTTTGATGATTGTGAACCTTTCGGTAGCTACACCTCGGAGCCGTAGCAAGACTTAGTTTAGTTTTATATTCCACTGGCTGGGCGCCCCGGCATTGCTTAGGTCTACCTACTGTTTTTTTTTTTCAAAAAACATTTTGGGTATATATATACATAAATATAAATCTTTTCTTGACAGTTAAAAACACAACCAAAAGAGAATTAGATGGGTGCACCCGTCTTGAAGTAATGCCAAAAACATATATTATAACACCCCTTTTATGCGTCGGGGGTTAAAAAATAAATGGAACTACAATAAATCAATTATTTAAATCGATTATAAAACTAAACTAAACCTTATTCAGACTCCGTGGCTCTTTGCTTAAAAAGTTGGTACTTAATGTTCTCTTTACCCATGCAAGTGATGATTTCTCTATAATAATTATGGAGCGTAGAGAATGCTTCGAACAAAACGAACCTCATGATCCTCAGTATTATAAAAGATAATGTTATTAGGCTGGAATCCCGCCCACGTTTACTAGACTCAATAGGTATCTTTATAACTCGGTTTTACCTAATATCTCGGTCCCGGATCTAGGGAGGTACTTACCTATTGTTAGCTTTAGACCTTAACATAATTATGTAACATAATTCTTAGAGAGATTAAGATGGGGCACGGTCCTGGTAAATTTATCATTTTAATGTCAAAAGCAATTTTTGTAGGTATGAAGAACTTTAAATCTTTTAATACTAAACAAGCATTATTTGTATAACAAGTTTTAAAATCGCGAAAACGACTCCGAGAGAGAAAAATCGTTCTACGAGTAGCTAGGGTTGTTTGAATTTTGCAAATGCTGACCGGAGCTCGGTATCCTAGGTAGGTACTTTTTTTTATTCGACTAGATGTGCAAACGTGCAACGAGCAAGTACTTGTTTTACCTACACAAGAAAATCGTCACTACTTTGAAAAACCGGCCAAGAGCGTGTCGGACACGCCCAAAATAGGGTTCCGTAGCCATTGCGAAAAAATTAAGTAATATTTTTCTAAGGATTTCGTATTATAAACGGAATCTTCCAAGTTTAGGTATATTTTATACCTTACGCTGTTTTTTACTCATAAACTACTAATAATTCTCAAGCAAACTTAGCCGTTATAGTTTTCCTTGAAAGTTTGATATACTGACTACCATCCTGAATTTTTTCAAATTTTTCCACCCACCGGTTTAGATTTTAGAGGGGGGGGACGCTCGATTTTAATGAAAATTTGCACTTTAAAGTTGAATATTTCGCAAACAAATAACTGAATCGAAAAATCGTTTTAGCAAACCCCTAATGTTTTTAAAATACCTATCCAACGATACCCCACACTATAGGATTGGATGAGAAAAAAAAATCACCGCCACTTTACGTCTATGGGAGGTACCCTAAAAAAAATTGTTTTTGAATTTTTAATTGTACTGTTGTGTCGGCATAGTTTACTTATATATCCGTGCAAAATTACAGCTTTCTAGCATTGATAGTCCCTGAGCAAAGCCGCGGACGGACAGACAGACAGACAGACAGACAGACAGACAGACGGACAGACAGACAGACAGACATGGCGAAACTATAAGGGTTCCGTTTTCGCCATTTTGGCTCCGGAACCCTAAAAAGCTGGTATCTTAAAATCGATGATCATTACGGGTGAACTTAATGAACATTGTTTTAAGGCTCAAATTTGCTGACGTAGTGACGAAATCGTCCTATTGCTGCAAATACCTACTAAGTGACTTTATGACGAAAATCGGTTTTTTAAAGTTTTAAAGTAAACTTTTCAAGCGCTAAAAACTGGTAAAACCCATTTTTTGATACGACCCTTAGTTCCGAAGATAGATAATAGTATAAGGTAACATATTGATGATTTTTTAGCATTACGTTCTGCAAGAAATTGAAATGTGTGTGATAACACATTGATTTATGTTATCTCCTCCAAGCAAAATCTGTTACCAGGGCTTAGCGTGTTTTCGCATACTCATTTTATGAAATAATAACTATTTCATGTTCTAAAAATAAGTTCTATGTGTACTTATTTGGTTTTTGCGTCGAAGTGTAACCCGTAAATTATTTATTTTAGGTCACGCTAAGTATACTAAACATCTTTATCATATTTTACCTGAAGATATTCGTATTAATAAACTGCAATCAATGTACTGCCATAAAACTGCACGGCAACTTAATAGGTTTTACTTGTAACTTTCTTCCATTATTAACATATTATTGTAAAGGTAGAACCAGGTAAGTGTAACTTAGTAGGTTTTGCATGTTCTTGTTATTCTAGACTTAAAATGTATTTGTTCAGGCAGAATCAGTTAAGTGCGCTTACCAGCTCCACTCCGTAGCTAACTATACTCAGTTGCCACTCGTGCGCCGATAACATAACGTGACGGTAGATTTTTTATTAAAATTTCTGAGTTTATGCGTGGTGAAAATGAATGCCAGAAGCAGGAGACTTGTTCAAATGGTCACAAAGGACAAGGATGTCAACTGTAAGTAAGCAAATACCTAACGCTGTGTTTATTTGCATTTCCCGAGTGCCTAAACCTGATATTTATATACTTACCCAATTATTTGTTTCAATGGCCGTGCCTGATTAATATAATCAATGATATTGCTTAAGTATTGGGGTAGGTACGTATATAAGCCTAAATAAGGACGCAGCGAACCCGATGCGTGCTGGCCGCTGGACAATGTGTTAGTGCCTGAGTGTTTGACCGAGCCTGACGTTTACATAACTAAATAATCTTTAATTGACCGTAATATATCAGAATCAATTTTAAACACAGGGCTGTGAATATAGATCGGGTCTTTTTAAATATCAGTTTCTCGGAATTTATGTGTGCTTACAGCACACGTAGTACTTGTCAATAAGTATTTTACGCTAGATCATAGTGAAAGAAACTGTGTGAAAAATGTTAATAGATATTATTTACGAAAAAAAACTAAATAAATAATAGGGGATAAAATATATTTTGTTTTGTTTTGCAGACGAACAGTACGAACACGATGAGGAGGTTGAAAAGAGCCAGGCTTCAGATCTCGACGAATCACAAAATCGTATCGCTGATCAGATGCAGCAGATAGTTCAAGATATTTTTCTTGATGATAGTACGTCAGAGTCGGAACAACAGCTACCACGGACTAACGTACCACTCCGACCCGCACGGCGAGTCTCAGAGACATCAGAGTCAGAGTTGTCATTATTTGGTGGAGACTTTTCTGATAATGATCCTACCTACCACCCAGAAGAAGACGAACAATTACAGCAGTCTCCTAGCAACCTCAGCCATTATAATGATTTAATTACATTGCAAGACTTGTTAGGCGCTGAAGCTAATAAAAGCATTCAATCTTTTGTTAAATCACCACAGCCTAGCCCCAGCCACCAATATGAAGAGGCAAATAAGGACATGGCTTCTGAAATCGCTACTCTAATATTATCAGATGTTTTAGAATTAGTTTGGGCTCAATTAAAAAAATTAAGCCGTTGGCGAGCTGCCGATCCAAACGATTGGAAAAAAAATGTCGCCAAAAAAAGACGTGCGGAAGGATTGGCTTATACGACAAATAAGAAAATTAGAGCCCCAAAAGTTCCTAAGCCAATTAACTGTTCAAATTGCTTATTCAAATGTACAAATACGTTTGCCGAACAAGAACGAGTGAAAATTTGTAGAATCTACTGGAATATGGACTTTGTAAGCAAGAAAAACTTTAAACTATCTCGTGTTACAGTCCAGCCACCAAAGAAAGTTTTGGTAGAGAGAAAACGTTCAGCTAGACCTTACACTACGAAATGTTATTTTGATTTAGGCGCAGAAAGGCGACAAGTTTGTCAGAAATTCTTTTGCTCTACTTTAGCTATCTCACAGGCATCAATAGGTGACGCAGTTAAAAACCGAGATGAGCTTGGGTTTTATGCCAACGCTGATAGACGAGGTCATCATATTCCACCAAATAAAACTCCCCCAGAGAAGGTGCAAGAAGTAGTTAATCACATTACTTCCTTTCCAACAATGGAAGGTCATTACGTTCGAAAACAATCTAAACGTAAATATTTAGAAAGCACACTTTCCGTGAATAAAATGTACGACCTTTATTTGCAAGAGTATAAAAATGATAATCTTGTATCTGCCATAACTTACCGCAGAATTTTCTCTACTCAGTTCAACATGAGTTTCTTTGTACCAAAAAAAGACCAGTGTCAGGCATGTAACAAGTATAACGCAGCACAAGATAAAAATAAAGCTGATCTGGAAATGTCTTATAACGAACACATACAAAGAAAAGTTGCATGCGAAGCTGGTAAAGAAAGAGACAAACAAAGAGCAGGGACAGATCCAACCTTCTTATCGGTCTCTTTTGATTTGCAAGCTATATTGCAAATACCGTGTTCAAAGATTGGCTTGCTTTATTACGTACGAAAACTAACCGTATACAATTTGACCGTGTATGAGAGTGCTTTACCCAACAATGCCTTTTGCTTTTGTTGGTCCGAAATACATGGCAAAAAGGGAAGCGCCGAGATTGGTACAATTTTGTACTATTACTTGTCAAATTGTATTTCAAAGGACGTAACAAGTGTATCCTTGTTCTCCGACACCTGCGGTGGTCAAAATCGGAACCAAAACATCACAGCTATTTTACTATGGGCTGTTAACGAAATAGACCATCTAAAGGTCATTGAACAGAAATTTCTGGAGTCTGGCCATTCATACATGGAAGCCGATTCAATGCACAGCAGCATTGAAAGTGCGAAGAAGAATAAAGATGTCTTCTCAATAACGGATTGGATAAATATTTTCAAGAGTGCTAGATCTAAAGGAATCTACAAAACTGGCAAAAAAAAGGTGAAAAAAGATCCTTACCACGTTAAAGAATTTAAATGCCACGAGTTTTACGACCTAAAACAACTATCTGAACATACATTAAAAAATAAAACAAAAGACTGTAATGGAAATAAAGTCCTGTGGCTAAAGATTAAAAAAATAAAATACGTCAAAGGCAGCTCAAAAATATACTTTAATTACGACGCATCTGAAGATTATCTCAACTTTGACACACGGGCTGCACCAACATCTCGCAAAATGGTGACACCTCAATCAGGCCCTCGATACAGCACAAGAAACCAACGCAAAGGGTCGAATCCTAACTCCGTGGAACCACCACCGACTCCTGAAGCATTCTTTACTCATCGTTTAGAAAAATTGTATAAGAAACCTTTGGCGATTTCTGCAGCAAAGAAAAGGGATTTGCTCGGTCTCTGCGATAAAGGTGTCATCCCCGAAGAGTATCATGGTTGGTTTCGCTCGCTTGACTGCGATAATGATGTTGTGGACCGAGTTCCAGATGTAGCAGCATCAGAATCCAGCAGCGATGAGGATGACTATTAACGTTTTTTTAAATATTAGTTAAGGAATGTTTTTTGTATCATTTTTAATACAGTTATTAAATTTCAGTTTTTTATTTATTTCAAACACCAACTAAATTATTATTACGTGAACCCTAAGCCAAGAAAAACTATTTTCTATGATAAAAATACGGTAATCAGAAATATTCAGTGAAACTATGGAGCCCCTAATAAGAATTTTCAAATTTTTTTACAGGTAAAACCGCTTATACTTCGGTAGATTTTTAATAAAGTCGTGTAAAATCAGAAACTATTAGGTGTTTCCTGTTATTTTGTGTTTTGGAGGTAAATTATATCCTAAGTAAAGCTAAATCATTACGATAGGCAGCCATAAATGCTTTCCTGTGGGATACACACAAACCAGTATTTTTACAGCCAATACCTATTATGTGCGCGACTATTTCTTTTTAATCTCGTTTTTATCGTCTATTAGATATAGTCTGGATCTTTTGCATGATTTGGTAATAAACTATATAAAATTACCCTTAGGGATTTATTAATGCAGTATAAATTTGTTCACGTTTTGATATAGAAAATAACAGTCAAACTTTCAAATGGCATTATCTCGAAAGGTACTTTTTGCACTTAATAGGTATTTGCAGTAATAGGACGAAATATGCTCTTAGTTCATGAAATGAACCATTATAATTTCTTATTTTTAGTTGTTGTACTGATACCATCTTTTAAAAAACGCTAAAGGAAAAAGTTTTTCTTAAATTTTTCATGTTTCCTTTATATTTTTTATCCTAAATTTTCTTAAATCAAATGATAATGCAACCTTTCCTTACGAGTTATTAAATTCATACAATACGAGTGGTATATACATAACTTAAAGCAATACTTACATAGATTATTGTAGCCTAGTGACCAGCAAATACTAAACTGCTATATCATTCCATTCCATTTACTCAATTACCATTGTTTCCACTGCATTTCAGTTACCTTTCTCTGCTAAACAGCCACGCTGTTGATATTTGATAGTCAATCGCTTTTTGAAGTTGAATATTCAACAGTCTATCGACGATATCTCGCGAACCACGACAGCTGAGTTGCCGGCGTTTAGTCGAGGACAATGCGTTCGTTGAGACGACTGACGTAGTGGTGAGACAGTGCGCCACAGATGTCAATATCCAGCAGAACTAATAAGGCCAGCTAGAAATCTACCGATTTCCCTTTGATTATTTTCTGATCTGTTAGAACAGAACAGAAGCCAGGTTCATCATCACACACATGCCGGTCGGATGGGCACAACGAAGTGATCCCATAAAGGTTCTGTTTTTTTTTTCGTGGTATGGGAACCGGAAAATCACGTCGTACCTTGTTTCATTTTTACGTGGGAGATAGAGAAATCAACAAGTCTAGAAATCGTATCGTTAATAAATTAGGTTATACCTTTACTCCGTTATTTTATGGAATAATGTGTTGATACTTTACCCAGAGACCATACATAAAATATCGCTAGACAATTTTTAGCAAACAAAGAATTTCTCTCAGCACATCTGGCTAATAGATTAACGCCTAAAGACGCCGTGTCAGTTCCGACCACTTTCTTAAACCGTAAACATCAGTACTCTACTTCTGGATTGATTTTCATACAAAAATCTTAACATGACACGTCTAAAGGTCAAATTGTTGCTGCATAACTGTGACAAATATTACTGCTCTGTCTCAGGCTGATGTCAGAACGATTTTATTGCAAAAAATTTGCTGTCTTAAGTTGTCCTGTGTAGGTAAGGCCCAGCAACCCATACCACATTTTTTTTTATTCTTCATATTTTATTTTACGTCAAAAGATTCATGGTCAATTATTTGTGGAAGAAAAGCACACCACTCTCTGTGCAGACTATAGTCGATCGCGTTTTGATGTTGAATATTTAACAGTTTGTTGCCCATAGCCGTACCTTGCGAGCCGCGAGTCGAATTGCCGGCGTTTAGTAGAGAACAATGATCTGCTGAAAGGACTGGGGGCTACTACGAAATTCGAAAATCGAATCGTACTGTCCTTCTCACTCTCGTATTAAATTATATAAGCGTCAGCGGAATGACGATGGCAAGATACGAAGTTTGAATTTTGCACTTTGTAGTATAGACTTGTTCTGGAGAGACCGTGCGGTTCAGTAGATGTGACAGTACCTAATTATTGGGCAAATTTATTGAAATTACAGGCCTCCCACCAGGTGGACTGACGACATCGTGAGAGTTGCGGGAAACCGATGGATCCAATTGGCGAGTTGTCGTTCATTTTGGCGTTCTATGGGGGAGTCCTTTGTTCAGCAGTGGACGTCATCTGGCTGATGATAATGATGATGACATTTAATCGCGGTGGGTGCGGTAAGCACAATGCCGGTCTGAGTGGAGGCCTATGTCCAGCAGTGGACGTCTTTCGGCTGACATGATGATTAAATGTCATCATGATGATCATGACATTTAAATCTTGACAAAAACAAAACGAGCACTGGTTCTGTTTTTAAAAAGTTGTAGAAGAAAAGTAGTTCAGTAATGCGAGTAGAATCGAATTTCTTAACACAATAAATCGATTTTTTGACACAATATCTGTGCCAAGATCATCGCGAAAAACTGACTTTTTTGACATTTGACTTTAAATAATTTACGACGCGGACACGAGATTTCATAAGACTTTTGAGACAACATTTTATTATTTTATTTTAGGACACCAAAATGAAGCTACATACTAGTTTTCAGCTTATTATCTCTCATTTCGAAGTGAATCTCCAAATGTTACTGAATAACATTGCTGATAACACTTTTAAATATCTGTGATAATACTCACAAAAGTTAGAAAAATAAGCGAGGTTGTAATTGGAAACCCCGTCTGCTGTCCATCTGTACCATCACACACAGAACTAGGTTACGTCCTCTCTACATCCATCTCGTTCGCGCATCATCCTTGTCACATTCAGAAAAGCGCGAGCATATCGTGATCATTTCTGCCTTCATCACGATTGAATCTCTCCTCGAGAGGCTAGATAGCATCCATTTTAAATGTTCAGTACTTTAATTTTTATTTAATGACAAGAAAGAAAATACTTTAAGGTGGTGGTTAATCAGCTCAGAACAGTTCTAAATATGGCAAGATTTGATTTTTGCAGGTGGTAGGACCTTGTGCAAGGTCCGCCCGGATTGCTACCACCATCTTGCTCGCTAATTTGCTCGCTAATCCTGCCGTGAAGCAGCAGTGCTTGCACTGTTGTGTGTCGGCGTGGAGAGTAAGACAGCCGGTGAAATTATTGGCACTTGAGGTATTCCATCTTAGGCCTCTAGGTTGGCAACGCATCTGCGAACCCCCTGGTGTTGCTGATGTTTATGGGCGGTGGTGATCTCTTACCACCAGGAGACCTACTTGCTCGTTTGCCTTCTAGTCGAATAAAAAAAAAAGAAACGTATGCGAGACAACGATTATATTTCATATATATTAGGTATTTTATTTCTAATCATTTTATTCTAAAAAATAAAACTTGTTGTCAAGTTTCTTGCGGCGCATTCTTCATGGCAATGATGGTCTTTAAAAAAAATACGTGTATGCCCATTGCGGCCTTATTTATTTGCGGATTTATTTACTGAATAAATGATTTGAATTTTGAATTTGAATTTGAATAAGGTACTAAGTGATTCGGGAGACGTGAATAGAACCAACGTGTGTGTGTGTAGTGTTGGTTCTGTTCCTCAGTAATTGGGATCGTTTACAAATACGAGTCCAATTTAAGTAACATTCCCAATTTTTTTAATGCAGATTGTATATTAAAAAATTGTTAATCACTAATTTTGATATAACCGATTGAGCCTTATTTACTGAATCCGCTAGGGTTGGTACTGCCTACGTCCCCGATTCTGCCTGTATTACGTAATACATACTGATATGTAGTCAATTGGGCTACCTATACTTGTGTAAAACGTGACATTTGCAAAATCCAGACCACGACATCAAAATGATACTATCATAAATAACTTAGTAACAAAGGAAAGACTCGCTTACCGAGTTACGTCCACGAAGAAAAGCGACCCCTATAACGAAACCGTGAAAATAAATGTACTAAATACGCATAAACCTAACACCTACCGTCCAGCGGCGGTTCTTACAAAAATATTAACACTATAACTATAAAAAAAACGTAATAAGCCTTATCGGCGGCAAGCAGCTGTGGAAGGGTCACCCGAATAAATATGGATTAACCAGGGAAAATATGAGCTGAACACCGCCCAGAACCCTTCAGGCTCTGGACCCTCACAGGCGACAGATTTCGAACCCTAAACATTAAGCTACAGGACTTCATTCACTTAGTATCTGGATGACCTGCCTAGGGTACAAGTAATAAGGTATAAGAATTTCTAGACAGCATGTTTAGATGCAATAATGTGTCAGAGTGGTAGATTTTTACCCAATTTTGGCTTACCGAGATTTTCATTGACACGTAAAATGTGATTTTATTAAAGGTTTTATTTTTGTGACGTTAGTGAAATAGTCTGGTTGTTAGAGTTCAGTGCGAACGGATTGCAGATGTACCTGGAAACTTATTTACAGTGTGTTACCTGCAGCCAGGCTTTTTTTAAGGGAGGTTAATGTAACGTATTTCTGTAACTTAACAGTAACATTTACAATACAATACAATACAATACAAATAATCTTTATTGTACACCAGAAATAATAAGCAATACAGAAAACAGGTACACAGAGAAAAAAATATAAATTATAATTAACCAAAATTCAGACTTTGTTAACTTTCTATCAAAATTATAATTGCCAGCAAAGTAAATTGACAAATAAGTGTAAATGACAGCCGACAGATACTTTGATTAACAGGTACTTGTCAGTTTACTCTGCTGTACATTGCTGCCAATTCTAATTTTGTTAGAAATTAAAAAAAGTCTAAATTTTAGTGCATTTATTAAATTAATGTCAAGCTTAAGTTACAGAAATATGTTACATTAAAAAAAAATCTGGCTGCCGGTAACACACTGTATATCCAGTGCTCGAACTTTAAGGACTGACGACGTAAAAATACGTGATAAATATGATAATGTAGTAAATAAAATAAAATTTACGAAACTTGTTACCGTAAGGTACGATTATTTTTATTAGTTCAGTTCAGCAGCACGGTTTTGTGAACAGTTCACTATAGTTTATTGACCCCCGTGGCAAGGGTTGTGTCAAAGTAATATTGATTATTGATGCGCCGCGCGTTTTGATCTAAACAGCCAATCTAGTGCCGTAAGGTACATAGATGTCGATGAATAAAAGTAAGTAATTATAATTCAGGGTGTGTTTGGTTATCTCCAAATGTCTTTTCAATTTTGCTGATCTTCAGTGTCATATTTTAATCGCAGCAAGAAGAATAGGTACACAATCGCAGGAAGAGGAAAATTGTAACAATGTTCTTATAAAGATGAAATTTCGGCAATATACAGACTTAATTGGAAAATACAACAGCTAAACAATCATAACGCGAATTTATTGTTAATATCTGAATCAGGGTTGTTGCGAATATCAGCATCAGCATCAGCATCCGCGGATAATCAGCATGGTTTTTTATATCAGCATCCGCATCAGCATCAGCAACAATCGATGCTGATTTTTAATGCTGATATTCAAGTCGTAACGTGTTTGTTGAAGGCGGGACTTACCGCGAGGCACGTGGAAGTTTGGACCAATCACAGACAGTTATACAATGGGTACGTATCTAAATATCGAATGTTAAAATATCGAATGTATTAAAATCTCGAATGGGTCAAAATATCGTTAAGGTATTTTTCTTAAGACTTTTTTTTTTTAGATTGTTATAAATCTAACCTAACCTGACCTTTAAGGGGTTCTATACGATACCGCTTTAATCAATCCTGAGAAGTTTACGATTTCCGAAAAAAAGCCTTTCGATATTTTAATATATCGTCGGTGAGATTGCCCAATCCGTTATGTGCATAATTTATATCAAAGAAAATAATGATCTATTAATTGAATTACACATATGTATGTCTCTTAATTCAAACCGTGCACATAACGGATTTGGCAATCTCATCGACGATATTCGATATTTTAACATTCGATATTCAGATGCGTTCCCTATACAATAAAAGCTGTCACTTGTGAAAGTGTTTTCTTTATGTATAAATTGCCTTTTATTGTATTACTATTAATTTCCTAGTAGGATATGATTTATTGAAGTAATTTATTAATATCAGCATCAGCATCAGCATCCGCTGATATAGTAAAAACCTGCATCAGCAACAACCCTGATCTGAATAACAATGTCAGTCAAAGACGTAGACGTTATGTACTGCTGTTCACTTGAGCTGGCGATATTGTTTAATTAAAGACTTTAATAAGAGGTAATTGTTTACGATATAAATTTTGCAATACGGCATTTGACGTATAGTGTTTAGCGAAGAGAAAATTTAAATCGGTTGAAAATTGGATGTATAGTGACTTTTTGAAAAATCTATACACCTGTCTCTTTCTCAAACCCTTTTCCCTATGCAGCAAGTATGACGTCACTTGCGTGTGACGGCACATAAAAGTATGTCTTTTTCTGTCTAATCTTGAATTTCAAACCTTAATAACGTCGTTATTTTGTAAGGTAGCTTATATATTTTTTTCTCTATTCGATAAAAAACATGGCGAAGTATTAATTTATAAAAAATATAAAAAAAATGTCAAATACAGTTGAATAATTGAATTTAAATCTGAATTTGAAAATACTTTTTGGAATAAATACGTCCGATTTGAAAAAAGTTCGAGCCCTGCTTATCTTTTTAATGATCATAATATTGTAGAGTCATTCACGATGACGCGTGCCGTGGTTCTTATTACAATGTCATTAATGGCTTATTTTGACAAAATCACGCGTCTTCGTGGATGGGACTAGGTATACTTCGGTAAACAAAATGGTTCAAAACTTAGAGTTTATAGTCGTTACAATGTATGTACACCAGAGATCATAAAAATTGGGTGGCGGAGTTTATGCACACCCATACTGGAACGGGGATTCAATTTACATTTTAATGTCAAAGTCGAACGATAGACCGGTGACAACATTGGACTGGCAGCCTGGAAACTAGCCAGCCCAGCACTGACCCTGCATCGCTTCCTCACTTCGCGGGCATACTCAATAGAATCAAAGAACGCAGAGGTCAAGAGAAAATGGGCGGTAAATTGGAAGTTTTTCTGAACTATTTTCTAGAAATTTCGAATATGAATGGGAGCTCAAGTTGGCCTTTGTTGGATGCCGTGTTGTTGTACAATAGGGATTTTTAAGTGGTGTGAATTGCTAGCACTTCTTATATAGAGAAGCGATTTTAAATACTACATGAAGTAAGTGTTTTGACAGTTCAGTGATGGGTAATAGGTACAACAAGTTGTCGACATGACATTAGTAGCACAGTAGTAGACATTAGTGACCGCTCTGTGGTAGTAGATGTTCTGTACAGCTCAGTATGGTAGCTTACACAGCACTCTATTAAAAATTAATGTAATGTTGTTGAGCCGCCGCGCGACAGTGATTGCCAGCCGCGTGCTAATTGGGGATGTCTAAAAAAAATTACCCATGGTTTTTATATTTTTTTTGTATAGAATAGTCAATTATAAGAAACTAATTTCAATATTTTTTCATTTAGTTCACTACTTTTATCAAAATTAATTATTGAAACTATTTTGGTTGATGACGTCACAGTTTAATAAAGCGCTACCACATAGTTGATTATGGCTCATGACTATGCCATGTGGCAACCTCTTTTTTAATTTGTTTTTATCTGTGGTCAAACTTAGTGTCAACCAACTTTCACTATTGTCAATGTCAATCCGTTCTATCCTCTCGTAATTTTTTATCGTATAACGCGCTGAACTGCTTTTCCCCGGATTCCGATTACCCTAATATTATACTCGTCGACCTGTGCTAGTACCTTGGACTGAATCTACTTATTCGTTGAACTTGCCTTGCCTCTGGATACCGAGATGAATAACACTAGTCGTAATAGCAAAAAAGTTTTTGTGCACGTAAACAAGAACTTGAAAAGGCTATGGTGTTATAAATTAGATATCGATGTCGATTCAAAACGCCAGTATTATTGCTGTGAAGATCATCTCAATGTAAGTATTTTATTTTATACACTTACTAACCTTCGAATATAACTATTGTCGTATTTGTAGAAGATGCACTATCATACATGAAACTTGAGTTATGTTTGATTTGTGTTGGAGTGCAGTAGAAAGGGCCGAGAATTCCAGATATTACATATTTAATTAATGATTTTGTATATGAGTCACAAAATACCAACTTTAGAAAATGTTATAGTATTATTTTAATAATAAAAATTAGAATAAGTAATGTACTTATGCTGGCAGTTTTCTCGCATAACATAATATTGCTGTATAGTGAGGAAAATCCACCAGCATCTCTGGGTCCATGCCACAGGGGTGGTTTATAATTAATTGTTTTAGATTGGGTTCAGTTTACATTTCTATACTAATATTATAAAGAGGTAAAGTAAATAATGCAGTTTTTTATGTATGTAATTGTAATGTAATTTAGTTTTCATCCTATTAAGCTTCTGTACCATGAATCTACTTATAATTTAGTTTTTTTTTATAGCTGGAAGAAGATTAAGAAAATTACCAATACTGGAAGTTAATGAAAGGACGGCCCTAACTAAAATGTACAGCAAGCCTCTGTGGCATTTGGGTCAAGCAATATTAGTAATATACCTACAACAGGTGTTGAAATCCCTGGATCATCATAGGTATGATTTTGAAATTGTTATCTTAGCCGAGTGCTAACTAAAGAGCTTTTTTTTGTAGGTAGTTGTATCCTCAATCTCAGTTAATTTAAATTTCTAAAAACATCTTTATTAATACTCTCTCCAAAGATCTTCAAAACATGTTGACCATTCTTTACCTATTTTAATCACAAATTATTTTTACAGCATGAAACATCAGAACTCCGAAGACTTTTTCTGCAAGATAATGTACTCTAAAAACCATCTGAAATTCGTTCTCGCAAAATAGTTCCTCGTCGGATAAATACGATATCGAATAAATGCTGCTGTTCAGTCAGTGTAGTGGACGCAAAGGAAAAAAGTGAAATAATAAAAAGTGAATAAACAGCCAAAATAGTTTTATTGTACTTTCAATCTTGAAACTACTCACATATTTTCTTCAGTATCACCTTGTCTAGTTAACTTTTTTCAGGCATAGCATTTTGACGACCAGACTGATGGCTTATAAGTGGTTAGAGACCCTAATTATGAAGCTTGGGGTCCTGGGTTCGATTCCCGTGTCAGGGCAAGAGAAACAAATGTACGATCAATCGCGTACCAGAGTGGAACCTTATTGTTGCAAATGTCATGTTGACATTCCATAGATCTGTGTTAAAAAAAAATAGGGATCCCTTTGTTTCCCACACTTTTTTTGTTCTGAATTTCGATTGATATCCATATAATTTATAAACATAAACATCACTAGTCATAATTTTTGTGCAGTATAATGCTTATTAGCTCTAATATTTATGGCACATAATATTAAATCCTATAATCACAAAAGTCATACATTTTTAACTATAACGTTCAAAGATCCAATGATAATACGAGTGAGCAAGACAGTTCGGAACAGAAGCGACTCGGATAGGTTAGGTTTAGAAGGCTAGGGCAGGACGTAATTCAGTTTCCCTGTCTACAGTCGAACCTTTTGTTGTCTGACCCATCATAGAACATTTTCAAAGTAAGAGTCATGTTGATTTTTCTTTGTCAAGCAATGCAATGTCACTGATATTTTCAGTGAAAAGGTTCCTTTCATAGTGGGTTACGATCCAGTAGATTTAACTGTAGAAGGGTGAAATTGTCCCTTAATAGGATAGCTTTCAGTTAAGCTATGAAAAAAGTACCTAATATTATAACTTTTGAAGAGGCTATTTATTCTAGCAAAATGAAAATAGAACATACTTTTTAGGATGCTTTTTCCCTGTTTTATTAATATAACAGAACAGGCTTTCACTTAATCTAGGATAGAGCACTTGCCAATAGTTTTGGAAATATGTATTTCTATTAGAAGTCTATGGACTTTTTGACAAGCTCATCTATATAGTCCTTTTCATAATTAACCCAGAGCATATGTATTTTATTATTTGTTTTCAAAGGGAAGCATAGGTTGTCGTAAATGCAGAAAGATCGGTGTCCGGGGCCAAGCCAAGTAGTTTTCAAAGGGAAGCGTAGGTTGTCGTAAGTGCAGAAAGACGGTGTCCGGGGCCAAGCCAAGTAGTTTTCAAAGGGAAGCGTAGGTTGTCGTACGTGCAGAAAGATCG
This sequence comes from Choristoneura rosaceana, assembly GCA_037349165.1. Classification (NCBI taxonomy): domain Eukaryota; kingdom Metazoa; phylum Arthropoda; class Insecta; order Lepidoptera; family Tortricidae; genus Choristoneura; species Choristoneura rosaceana. Next base: position 13,345,806 of record JAZBNJ010000019.1, read on the forward strand.
GTATCCGGGGCCAAGCCAAGTTGTTTTCAAAGGGATGCGTAGGTTGTCGTAAGTGCAGAATGATCGGCGTCGGGGTTAAAGAAAGGTACAATTCATTCAGAGCAGCTTATCGGAATCCGGTATAAACACAGCCAGGGTATTTTTACTTGATTCATCTCAATCTTGATTCATCTCAATACAATATTCGTCGCAAAACAAGCAAGAATGACAATTGACAGTAATGACATTACCGGCACTGTCAGTGCCAGATGTCAGATTTGCCAGCCGGTCTAAATCAAACTCCGTAGTACAATCCATGCGTAAATTGTGAAGAATTCTAACCACACATAATAAAGTACGATTTGGACCGGTCACGTAATTTACACCAATGTCAAATGAAGGTCATTCCTTATTTGTTAAATAATAAATTCATTACGTTATATAAAAATTAAATAACTACAGAAACCGAGTTAAAAAGCATTTATCTCGAAATGGTTTTCGATTTACTGTACATTGCAAAAAAATAGACATCCCCAATTGGTGCTCTGATTAATTGGGCTTATTTTAGATCAGCTTCTATATCTGTTTGATCAGTGTTAGTTTGGCTAATTATGTATTTTTTTAATATTTACAATGATCAGCATGTTTTTATTTTGTAATAATTCACCTATAGCTTACCTTGAAAAAAAAAATCTCTATGTGCCTCTATTTCCTGCTGCTTACTATTTTTATAGTAACTACATTGATGAACTGAGTAGTGCGCCTTTCCAACCAAAAACATTGTTTACTTAATTTTCTTTTCAAGTTAAACTTCTAAGTAAATGACATACGTTTGAGATTCAATTGCACATAAGCCTGGTTGGTAGTATATCTATAACTACGGCTAGTTTGCGTAGGACGCCCTTCGTATCGGCTATTTGTTTTAGCATCTTGCCAAATCAACTCAATTTGCAAGGAAATGTTTATTTAGATAAATCGCTGTCCATCGATGAAGTAGCGAAATCGACGATCCATGTATTATTTATTAAGAATGATTGCCGGAGTTAGTTTGGCTTTGTTTAGGCTTTGTTTATTTGGATAAAACCGTAAATAATAAAAGTATTCAAAGTAAAATATAAAATGTATAAGAGCTGAATAAGTTAATCATTCCCACATCATCTTATCTAAGGTAATTAACTGAGACGTTTTTTTTGAGTACGTACTTTATATTATATTTTCCAAAGTGTTTTAGCCATAGCCATTATCAGTGGAGATCACTACTGGAGATCACAAAGACAAAGTATTAGACTTGGGTAAAACTAATAAAAACCAGATTAGCACATTAACCAACAATCGTGGAATGTAAATATCGTATGATTGGTGCTCCCCCAAAAACGAAAACAGTAGGGTAAGAGTCGAGTAAGAGTAGGGTAACAGTAGAGTAGAGAGAGGGATAGAACGGTCTAACATAAACTTTTAATCTAGACAATCGCTATAATTCGACACTGTGTATTCTACGTTTCAACAGCTCTCTAGATTATGCTTGAAGTTCCAACTTGCTCGAAGCCATCGATTGATGTTTCCTAACAGTAACAAGGAAGTTTGTTGTATCTCCAGGCAAGTCGAATGTTGAAGTGCTTAAGTAATTTAATCTAGTCCAAAAGCAATGTCGGTATTATTTAAGCTGTACAGTCAGCGTCATATAGTACGTAGCAGTCAAGACCACCAAATACTTGGAAACATACAAATTAGTCATTACCAGTGACTCAGTCAAAGCGGTCAAATTGTTGAAGACATCCATCGTGTACAAATATACTGGAGCACGCACGTCGCCAAATACTTTGTAACATTCAAGCCGACATAAGTACCGTAGCAGCCAAAGTATCCAAAAGTATGGGACACCACAGGAAAATTGACTTTATAACATACTGAGTAAGGTCCAACGATCCAGTTAGCTAGTCCTCTTTAATAGAATGTGAACGGTGTTCTATTTTCAATCTCTTGGTGCAAAATGCACATGTCATTACCTTTTTAATGAAATAAAAACTCTTTTATAATGTAATTATACTGGCCGATTCAAGCCATATTTAAAGGGAAATCCGTTAATTCGGAATTCAGACAATGTAAATAAAAATTTGAAAAAAGCCGTTAGGGTCCAAAAGAAAGAGACGGAACGATCTATGATAAGTTGGTACTCTTTTCGGTGATTGTCAAAAATAAAAAGTCAATCTTATGACGTGTTCATTTATTTCGCACTCAACTCGAGATTAAACCTTAATCCTTTTAAATAAAGCTCAGTTTTCTAGTGTGTCCTATACTTTTGGTTATTATGGCTGCTACGCTATCAGTGGTGATGTGCGTGCTCCGGTATATTTGTAAACGATGGATGTCTCCAACAATTTGACCGCTTTGACTGAGTCACTGGTAATGACTATTTTGGATGTATCCAAGTATTTGGTGATGTTGACAGCTACGTACTATATGACGCTGACTGTACAGGCAAAATAAACAATTTACCTGCCTACTGAATAATATACAAATATCAGAACATGACAGATATGTTCTCTAGACCGATCTTTGCTATGCTTGCCATTGTTCGTCACTTCACTTGTAACCTTTAAGGTAAACGTCCGAGTGCTCGACACGCTAATGCCCAATAGACGACCCCTGCTGTCATCTCTATTGCTAATGACATAAGATTAAAGATGCCAACTACCGGGACAGCGACGAGCACTCGTATGTTTAGCTTATTAAATGTTTTGTATCTTTTATAGGTACTGAACTGAACAATGTAGGCTGTCTCTGACCATAAGCACAGAATAACCAATAGTACTACCGTACAGAAGGGACTCTCTCGAACAAAAGTCAAGTTTAGGTATAAATCGTTGTCTACTCTTACGACATGCACGCGAAATTGTAACTTATAATGTTAAACGAGCGTTCATATTCCGTTGGGCACCGTTGACACGAAACAGGTTTGGCGCCAACAGCGCAGGGTTCCCACTCTCCGATGAATAAAGATAACAGTGGGTATTAATATGAATTAAATAAGCTATTTTTAATAAATAAGTAAATACACTTTAAAAGCTAAAGCTACAAAACAACAATATTTTATCAGCAACAGCAACCATTTTTAACAGACTTCAAAAAAGGAGGAGTGAAGCGAACTCTGGTACTGGACAGCTACGCAGTGGAGTTGTGGTCGCAGAAATAAAAGATTTTGAGAATTTAAATGGCTTTTACTTGCCTTAAAAAGAATTACAAAAGAAAGTGATAGATAAATTAACAAGACTGTGTTTGACGCAAGTCTATTGGCGAGTGAAGGGCGGCGGCGCGGCTCCCGCGCCGGTCGCCGTATGCGTGTGTGAGTGCGCCGTCGACACGCACACATGCTAGGCGTTAACATGCTGCCGCCCCAGGAACGACGTTCTGGTCCATCACTGGTAGCGGGCATAATCGGTTGAAGGCTCGTCGCAGCGTCCCCGACGTGGTCAGCACGTCGGCCACGCGCGTCACGCCGTCCGAGCCGGGGTGAAGGCGCGTTACGCGCCCCAGCAGCCATCGGCTTGGAGGCAGCCGGTCGTCTTTCACCAGCACCATCTCTCCCAGTTGCAGTTGCCCTTTCTGTGTGCGCCACTTCTGACGTTTTTGCAGTTCTGAAATATACTCCTTATAATATCTTGTCCAGAAGTGAGCTTTTAATTGTTGAGTCCTCATATACCGTGAGAGAGTAGGTATTGTTGAAGGGTCTACTTCCTGAGGAGAGGGTAATAATGTTAGCGTTCGTCCAATAAGGAAATGAGATGGGGTGAGAGCTGAAAGATCTGTAGGATCTGAAGACAATGGAGTTAGAGGCCTCGAGTTCAAGATAGCCTCGATCTGTGTGAGAACTGTGTTCATCTCTTCATACGTTAAGTTTGCAAATGAGAGAACTCTTTTCAAGTGATACTTTACGGATTTTACCGAGGCCTCGGCCAAAGAATTGAAATGAGGGCTGTATGCTGGTGAGAATTTAAAATGAATGCCCATGCACGATGCTTCACTGCTGATTTTATCAGAATTTAATTTAATGAATTTAGCTAACTCATTGCACGCGCCCACAAAACAAGTTCCGTTATCTGAATAAATAGTACAGGGTTTTCCCCTTCGGGCTATGAATCTACTCAATGCAGCTATAAAAGTTGAACTACTTAAATCGCTTACAAGTTCTATATGCACTGCCTTAATTGCCATACATACAAATATACATAGGTACGATTTTATTAATGAGCTGCCTCTGCCCTTACGGTTTAATATCATGACTGGCCCTGCGTAGTCTACAGCTGTATTGCAGAATGGATATTCTGTTTGAAGGCGATGCTCAGGAAGGTTGCCCATGATTGGTTGTTTAATTTTTCCTGAAAAACGACTGCATTTAATACAAGCATGGACAGTCTTTCTGGCAAGGTTTCTACCATTCAAGAACCAGAATTTATGACGTAACGTAGCTAATAACGTTTGTGGACCTACATGCATCAATATAGTATGATAGTGCCTAAAGATCAATGTGGCAATGTGATGACGTGAATCTAGTACAATAGGATGTTTAAAATCGTAGTCATAAAATGAGTTTCTGAGTCTGCCACCAACTCTAATCAAACAGTCGTCACTGTTGTAAAATGGATTTAAATTAAGTAGTCTAGTTTTGCTCGGGAGCGGTTTATCTTGTTTCAATAAGTTGTATTCGCAATAGAATGACTCGAGTTGAGCAAACCTGCATAATGAATTTAAAGATGAATTTAACTCAGTAATTGTGAAATGCCCAGTCCGTTTATCGTGAGGGTAAAAAAGATTATGTATAAACCGTTGTACATAAGCTATCACGCGTCGTAATTTACAAAAACTAGAAAAACGTTTAATGAAATTTGAATAATATGTCACGTGATCCTCACTCTTAATATTTAAGTTACATTGGACTTTGAGCTCTGGTAGCTCATCGTCTCTTCTAGGTGATGGTTGCTTGGGCCACTCAGATTCAGGTAATAAAAGAAATGGAGGTCCTGACCACCACAGGGCACAGTGCTCTAATTGCTGGGCGTCTGCGCCGCGTGACCCGACGTCAGCTGGGTTGAGCTTGGTAGGCACATAGCGCCATGTAGATGGTTCGGACCTCTCGGCGATCTCGCTTATTCTGTTAAAAACAAATGGTTTTAATAAATGTGCTTTAGTTGATTTTATCCAACCTAGGACAATTGTGGAGTCGCTCCAAAAGGTACAATTGTTTATGTTCAATCTGAGCGATGTTTTGACTTTCTCCGCCATTCGAACGGCGAGGAGGGCCCCGCATAGCTCCAGACGAGGCACTGTCATTGGTTTTAATGGTGCTACTCGGCTCTTTGCCGTTACGAGATAAATGGATGTATTATTATTAGTAATGCATCTTATGTAAACACATGTGGCATAAGCATGTGTTGAGGCGTCGCTAAAGGTATGTATTTCGATTGATAAAGGACAATCATTTAAGATGTATCTGGGGATTTTAATGTTATTTATGTAACTTAATGACTTTATGAACTTAGACCACATGGCTTCAATTTCAGAAGGTACTACGGCATCCCATGTTATTTTTAATGACCATAGTTTCTGTAAAATAATTTTAGCTACGAGTAAACATGGATTGATTAAACCTAAGGGGTCAAAGATCTGTGACATAATTGATAATATGGAGCGCTTGCTGATATGTTTAATTTCTTTGTCGCTTACTGAGAACAGCAGAGCGTCTTCTTTGCAAGACCAAAGTAATCCTAATGTTTTAGAGTATTCTTTGTTACTTAAATTGAGCAACTCATCACTGCTGCTGCTCTCACCAACTATTTGATTGATAATGTTTGCACTGTTAGAGTGCCATTTACGTAGAAAAAACTGACCGCTTTCTAACTGCTTGGATATGCCCTTGCAAATGTTAATCAGCTGATTTTCAGTCGCTGCACCTGTTATAAGGTCATCAACATAAAAATCATGAGTAATTACTTTAGCCAGGTCTTTATTAGGGCATTCGTTACCTAGCTGCACCAGACACCGCGTCGCGAGATAGGGTGCCGAAGCTGTACCGTAGGTAAACGGTATTTAATTTATATTGTTTTAATTGTTCATGAGGCTCGAATCGCCATAGAATTTGCTGTAGCGCTTGTTGTGATTCTATAACTTTAATCATACGGTACATCTTCTCAACGTCCGCAGTTGCGACAAACTTGTGCTGGCGAAATCTGATCAAGATGCTGACAAGATCATCTTGCACGGTCGGACCGACCATCTGTATGTTATTAAAAGAGACGCCAGATGTCGTCACTGCGGATGCATCGTAAACTACTCTTAATTTAGTGGATAGACTTGATTCTCGCACAACACCGTGATGGGGCACTATGTAGGTATGAGCGTCATTTTTATAATTTTCATTAATTGACATATGACCTAAGTCAATGTATTCTTTAATAAATTTACAATATTGTTCTTTAAATTTAGGTTCACGTTTGAATCTACGTTCCAAGGACAGGAACCTGGACAGAGCTTGCTCGTACGAGTCGCCTAATTTGTCAGGCGATTCTTTCAATGGAATAGTCACTTGAAAGCGCCCATCTGGCAAACGAATTGTATTTTTTATGAAGCTCTGTTCACATTCCTGCTCTTCCTTAGATATTTGTTTACGACTAGGAACCGATTCTAATTCAAAAAATTTCGTTAATTGAGTTTGTAATTGATCATCGTAATTATTTGAAACTAAGTGATTGCAATGGACTGTAGTTGTTTTATTAAAAGCTTCAGCTTGACCTGAAATTAACCAACCTAATTTGGTTTTACTTAATATGGGTTTATTTTTACCCAGCGATATATTTTGGGAACAAAGTATTGTCCAAAATATATCAGCTCCGAGGAGCATATCTATTTGAGAAGGTGCGTAAAATGTAGGATCCGCTAATGTTATGTTTTGAGGTATATTTAATGACTGATAATCCACTTGTGTGGTAGGTAATAATTGGGTAATGCGGGGGACGACCAAGCAATTAATGTTCTCGGTGTATGAATTTACTAGCGACGATATAAGGACGTCACAGCGCTTTGACAAGCGTGATAATTGGAGATTTAACCCTTCAACTAATGTCGAGGTTGAAGAAGTCTGTAATTTTAATTTAGCACATAGGCTTTCTGTAATGAAACTGGAGGTGCTGCCATTGTCTAATAAGGCACGCACTTTATGATGTTTACCATTGTTATCGGTAACTTTAATTAAAGCTGTGGATAATAATACACAATTACTATGAACAGCTGATAAAACAATGTCTTGAGGAGGACTAATCGGTTGTCCTTGGGGTTCAGAGTTCAAAGCTGAGTGTAATATAACGTCATTGTTTAGGGGTACATCTTGAGATGTGGGACCTTTGTTATGATTATGCAACAAGCTGTTGCACTTTAATTTACATGAGCGGCAAGGATCCAGCCTGCATGCACCAGCGGCATGTCCCTGACGTAAGCAATTTAAACATAATTTAAGCGCCTTAGCCTTCTCCACTCTCTTGTCCAAAGGAAGAGATATAAATTTTTGACAGCGATAGATCGCGTGATTATTTTTACAAAGGGGACAAAGATAACTACGCGCAGGAGGCGAATATGTACTTGCCACAAATGATTTTTGACGGACGTGAGTAGGATCACTAGATCTACGCTTTTTATTAGCCTCCTCCATTGTTTCCAACAAATCAGCGCGATTCTTTAAAAAATCATGAAAATCCGTCAATGTGGGTAGCTCTTTAAAATTATTGCGATGAGTTTCCCATTCCCGATTTGTAACTGAATCCAGTTTATTGGAAACAATGTGAATAATTAGGATATCCCAGTGATCAGTAGGGAGTTTGAGCGTTTTAAGTGCTCTCAGATTTTTATTAACAGTATCAATGAGACCCCGTAATGACCTAGAAGATTCCTTTGCTAAGGAATCCAAATTAAAAATTGCTTGAATATGATTATTCACGAGTAATCTCTTATTATTGTAACGTTCACAAAGCAGGTTCCAAGCTACCTCGTAATTATCACCTGAGAAGTCGAGGCTTCGAATAATTAAAGCGGCACCATCCTTAAGAGCGGCCCGTAAATAATGAAATTTACTTATTGCAGGTATAGATTTATCTGAATGAATGAGACTACTAAAGGTGTCATGGAATTCCAGCCAGTCCTGATAATTTCCCGAAAAGGCAGGCAAATGAATAACAGGTAGTTTAATATTTGGCCTACCTTCGCGTGCAGTGCAACAAGAACCTGTGAGCGAGGAGCCGCTGCTGCCGGCCCCGCGCGCCGGCGTCGGCGCCAGCAGCTCGCGTGCGCGCGCCAGCACGCTGAAGTATTGCGTCTCGAACGTTTCGCGTTCCTCGAACTGCTCGTCTGGAATTTCACACGAATTTTCTATTTCACTTTGGATGCTATCATAATCACCGTAAAGTTCTTCAATTTTTGACAAACGGGCATTTAATTCATTTGTTTGTAGTCCACTCAAAACTGCGCAACTTTCAACGGTTTCTAAATAATTTTGAAATAGCGTAAGCTTAGCCTTATGAGAAGCACGCTTTTTAATTAAGCCTTTAACGTCCATAATTAAAGAAAAGAAAGGAAGCCTTTATAAAGAATTTTGGATGCAAGATCGATAATGATTTAAAAGAATGCGCCGAAATATGCAGTGCAACGAGTCGCTAAAATTCAATAGGTAAAAGATTAAGGTCGTTTATGCAATAATTAGATGAAAGAAATCAATAAAATACTTAAATCAGCATAAATGAAGCGAAGTGCAGGTGCGCGCATAAAAAAATATGAGGTAGATAGCAACAGCAATTGTTCGACCGAGGCTCCGGGCCGGGCGCAAACCGGTTCTCGAGCGAGCGGCTACCGCCGCGATCCAGCGGGCGATCGATGGAACGTTCTAGAACATATGAAAATGAAAATAATTTAGCGAAACCAGTTCGCACACAGATCAATGCGATCCTAAAGCTCTGAAACTCTGAAATTTATTAATTTTTTGTTTTAATGATTAGGCAATTAATTAATGTTTTTGAGACAAATTATGAAATTATGAACAACAAAAAAAAAGAAAGTTCACAAAAACGGCAGGTACAGCAGTGGTAGGTAGCCAGCCCGTCGCCCTAATATCCTAAGTCGCCTCTTACGACATCCACGGAAGAACTGGAGTGGTGCAATTCTAACCCGACACCACACGGGGAAATAGTTAATAAACTTTATGTTAATTAACTTTAATTTCTTAATTTAATCAACAGAATAATGGATCTGAGATACGTAATTATTAATGAGTAAAAACCACAAAATAACGGATTTGTGGGAATAGGTAATTAATTAAACAGAGTAGGTAGTCACAAAATAAGGGATTTGTGTCTAAGTAAATGAATACTAATTATCTGACTGCCAATAGACGGAAATAAGGGGAGTAGATTGGAACGAACTCACAATAATACCGCTACTCCTAGGAACTCAACCGTTTCTCGAATCTTCCTTGCAGGTAGATAGGTAGGTAGGTAGCTTCTTGATTCTTGATATTTCTTAATGTTCTTCTTAATATTCTTGTTAATATTCTTCTTAATGTTTCTTAATGTTCTTCTTAGCGTCGCTCGCTTTCGTGCTTCGTTCGTATTTTTCTACGTTACACGGGCTCCACGGCAGCGCAGTATTTCCTTCGTTCTTAGTATTTCGTACTGGCGTAATTATCCAGGATCGTAGGACCAAAATGAAGCGAACTCTGGTACTGGACAGCTACGCAGTGGAGTTGTGGTCGCAGAAATAAAAGATTTTGAGAATTTAAATGGCTTTTACTTGCCTTAAAAAGAATTACAAAAGAAAGTGATAGATAAATTAACAAGACTGTGTTTGACGCAAGTCTATTGGCGAGTGAAGGGCGGCGGCGCGGCTCCCGCGCCGGTCGCCGTATGCGTGTGTGAGTGCGCCGTCGACACGCACACATGCTAGGCGTTAACAAGGAGGTTCTATGTTTTTGGAAAAGTTGCATTATATTAAAAAATATATATATATTCTTCCAGTTTTCCGTCCACCGGGCCACCGTTTTGTCGTTCTCGCTCGAAGTAATCCCTTAAACGAATTAAGTTCAAACTCCCGACTCTAGGAGTTCAAAACAGTCTGTTTTGGACCGTTTCAGCATTTTGCCAAAAAATAACAACAAACTTAGCGAGAAACAGTAACAAAAGTCAACAACAATAATAATAGAAATGAACAATGACAAATACAATGCAAAGAAAATGCAACGGATACTCGACTCGTGTACACGGCAGACGCACTCGTACCTACTGACAATGATACTGACAAGTACTGGCCACAAGAGGCACAAGATGGTTGCAGCCGCTTCCCAAATAGCCGCATTTACAAAATCTTGCAAGTTTTGTTTAAAAATTTAAAATATTAATATATTTCAGTTAGTATCAGTTCATTGTTATCGAATAATGAACCGCTGCAATTGCCGATTTATTTATTTATTTATTCCAAGAAAATAAAAAATCCGATAACATTGCGTCATTTAAAAAATAAATATTTTTCTATCGTATTCGATGGAGGCTATTTAACAGATACTGATATTGCTATATATTCTTAAAAAGAACAGTTTTAGATTTTTTTGATTATTTTGTTTCAAAACAGAAATTATTTTTAAAAAACATTTTGCGAACATAGTATGCGTAATTCGGAAAATTTTCAAATGTCACAGAACTCATCATAGGTGAAAAATACAATAAGCGGCAACCCTTTGCCGCGAACCCCACGGTGAGGTCGCCGGCTGAACGTACCTAAACTGCGGAGTGTCCAACCCCTGCCATAAGGCTTTAAATTCAAGGTTCGATTCTACTCGTATGTCTAAGCTGCTTTTGTTATGTAACATTTTTAAATAACTCGAATTTAGATAAATTATTGATTCTCAAACTTCAATCGTTAAATAAGTGTATCGGATTTGGCGTTGTTAACGCTGTCACTTGGTACAGTGGCCTTCAAATATTTTTTGATATTTATTTGACTATCTCTTAGATAAACATTTATCATTGTGCTGTCAATTTTGTGTATCGCATAAATTGGAAATTAAATTTAACCTTTCCGAAAAAAGAGAAAAAAAGTGATCATATTTTTAAAAAGTTGCAGAACAAAAGTCGAACAAAGCCGCATGGTCAGACACTCCCTGTAAATAGTATATTATTTGTCTTTAAGTACATTTTATATATTAGTAGGTACTTTTTTAGTGCGTAAACTTAAGCTTAAACCAGTAAACGAATAATGTTTACAAACTTATCGACAATATAAACCTTGAGATTCCTTCAATAAATAGTAAATTTGATAGTTAAACGTTTCTGCCGAACAGCACGCTTACTTATGTGCGTATATAGCGTCAACCGCAACAATTGCATTAACCGCCTCCTCAAACACAATTACCACGGGCGCTGCCGGTGGCGTCACGGTGGCAATGTGGCTATTAACAGATACACTGTTGGATAACAGTGATACAAGAAAGTTGGTAATAAGATATATACAGTTTCACGCAGTTAGTAGTCAATTTTTGTTTTAAAGGGTTTTCGTTTTGCGTATTATATTTCTCACAAAAATAAAATACATGAAAAAAAAACGGGTATTTATTCATACTAAAGGGGCTGTAAAGGCCTTTGCCCAGCAGTGCGACAAAAATAAGCTACCTAATAAAAAAAGGGAGCTGTGTCATGGAAAAGGTTTAAAACTGCTGTAGAGGTACTGTGTAATTAGGGAAGAAAAAAAATAACCTTAATTTTTATGTCCATTTTGTGGCGATAACCGTATAAACTGTATGAAAAAGTCACAAAAGTGTGTATCTTTCTTAAATCAAAACTGATTTAATTTTCTCTTGTTACAGACACCAAAGCTCTAAAAGACGTGCAGCTGATAGCGCCCTCTGCCGTCCGCCTGGGTGACACGGTCCAGCTGGGCTGCAAGTGGACGCTGGAGGGCAACGAGACTTTATACAGCGTGAAGTGGTACCGGGGAAGGCAGGAGTTCTTCAGTTATCTGCCCAAAGAGTACCCGTTTACCAGGATCTTCGCGCAGCCTGGGATTGATGTTGATGTAAGTGTTTTATTGCTACTACATATATGACATGATTAGTATTGCACCTATAGATAAACCGCCTAACTGAGTCCTCGCCTGCGCGGTACAGGGGCGCGGGGGTAGGACGAGAAAGGGGAGTGAAAGAGGTGCGAGCAGCAGGCGCTTCTTAGCGCACAGCTCATACCGGTCGCGCCGCGGCTAGCGATCGCAAGTGCTAATGGCTACGGACGCTTTGTGAGAGGTACACACGAGATAAGATGAGTCGAATTATCTTCGGACATAAAATTATAGTCAGTGCAAACAGTATCGTTCTTAGGTAATTATATAATAAAACAGCAATTTTAAGTTGAATGAAAAAAAACGACTTTCAAAAAATAGACATAGGTACATATTATTGTAGTATTGTGTCGTATAGTCCAAATTCTTTATCTTGTCCGGAACTTCCTACCAGTACCTTACTCGATTCGGTCAAGAAAATTAGTTTTAACTATATCTCAAAACCCTCCTTCTGCCGCAATCAGAAAAAAACCATTCGTTAACCAACATGACGTCACATATCTTTAGAACTGTCTAGTGCACGTTTCGCCACTTGTGTATCTCGTTATTCACGCTCGCCGCCCGCACCGCCTTCACTCCCCTTTCTCGTCCTAGCCCCGCGCCCCTGTACCGCGCAGGCGAGGACTCAGTTAGGCGGTTTATCTATAGGTGTAGGGGTACCTACAATTTATTGCCAAGAACCACTTCGACTTTTCGACCACATTCGACCACATTTCAAAGGTCGTGGTCACGACTAGACAGAAGTGTAGGGTATTATGTTATTTTAGCCGCTGGTCGTCTTCAGGGTCTTGCCTTGTAACTAAAACTTGTTGGAATAGTCTTAGGGTGTAGTTTGACTAAGAATGGTGTCCAATGCTTGACGATGGAGAAATCAGGCAGGTTCACCATTAAAGCGAGTTTTTGGCCTTTTAATGTATTATAAATATTTCGGTGCAATACTCCAATATTAATAAATGCAAAAAAGGCGTCATTAAAAATTATTAATTCCTATCCATCTTCGTTACAGTACTGGTGCCCAAAATCATAACGAATATTGAATATAAAATTAACCCCTAGCTTAACATTTTACGGTTTCGCACCGAAACCTTTTAAGCAGAATCAAATAACTGTGAGCATCGGATTCTTCCTAAAATATTCTGTTAAAAAAACTGTAAGCTTGTTAAGGGAACCCTTGAAGACTTAATTATTCATTAGCACGAATAGCTCTAGGTGTCTTTGTTCCTTTTGTTTCGAGAACAGGCTAAACAAGTTTCTGGAATAGGGTGCTTATTTATCCCAGAGGCATTTATTTTTGGCCACAAAAAGTAAAAAGCTTGGCTATTTTTGGTATTTACTGTAGAGGAACGGCAGAAGTTTATGTAAATTATTATGCCAGATAAAAATATGTAATTCGATTGATAGGTCGTTGGAGTGTACAAAAACAGCGATAGTAGGTACAGTCAGCTGCAGAGAAAGGGTACCCCCCTGAATGGCGGTAAGTATGGATACCGCCGTTACAGGGGGGTACCTTTTCTGTGCAGCTGACTGTACGATGTGAGAGCAGTATTTTTCAGTGGTTCCATCTGCATTTTTTTTATATCTGTATCACTATCGTTTATCTGAGAATTTAGAGATTCTAACGAATTAGGGAAGTTTTTATACATTTATAGTATGTAAGAAGTGGATACATTTTGGTCATACTGAATAAAAAAGTACGTGGTTCTTTGCGCGATAGAATGCGGAATACATAATTCATCGAAGAACAATATTTTCTATTTCTAATTAATGAGTATTTGATGATTTCTGAAATCATCAGGTTTATCATGAACAAATATACATTAGTATTAATTGCTATGTGCATTTGTAATAGCTGCATAGATGTTATAAAAGGAGTCTCTTGAGTATTGCCAAGCATTACGTACTAAGTCGAAGAACTAAAGTCATGGACGTGGCTGGAAATATATGCAAGTTGAAGAACGATAACCGTTGGGTGAGAAAGTCCTCGAGTGGCGACCACGAACCGGAAGACGAAGTGTTGGCAGGCCTTCCAACAGGTGCACTGACGACATCGTGAGAGTTGCGGGAAACCGATGAGTGGATGCAAGCATTGTGGCGTTCTAAGGGCAGGCCTTTGTTCAGCAGTGGGTCTTCCGGCTGATGATGATGACGATGATGAATAAAATACATAAATATTATTGAAATATAATGCATGTGCATAATGTTGTTTTGTCTTTGAAATTATCTACCATCTTCATGGTGTGGGAAATCATCATAAAACCTGCAAAGCAATTAAATAGTTTGTGAAGTTCTCAATCAGCACCGGGCCTGCATGGAAATTGAAATACAAGCCTTCACTTTAGTCGGAGAAGAGATGAATCTGTCCAGGATTAATATGAAAAAAAAATCCGATAAGCTGCACAAACTCCTCAAAATTTTTAATATCAAGTTTCTTTTTTTTATTACCAGGAGGAAACTAGCTGAACTAAACTTTAAAACTGTAGTGAACAATAAAACTTTGACTGTTCATTAATAACCAGGGAAGCTGAGGGTCAGCGGAATAATGCTACGAAATTGATTATCCGCCCGCATAGTTCATTGAGGAGCGACTTGAGTTTCAAAGAAAACATGTTTCGGAGTGCTTCGTAAGAAAACGGGCTTGCGCTTGAAGCTGCTTAAAGAAAGTTAAACTGAAATGACCGTAAATTACTAAGGAAATTATTGTAATTACTGTTTATGACAATTTATTACTATATTAGTCTCAAAAGATCGGAAAAGCGCCGGTTCGTATGTAATAGTATAAGCGATGTTCGTATCTAAGTTGTTTCAAATCTTACAATTCGAATTTTCACCCTATTCTGGTGAAAATTACAAAATATATAAGTTACATATTGGCAATCTTCGTCCGCGCAGACGAGTGGTGAGAAATACCGAACTAAATCGAATGTAAGCACCAATGCAATGAAGACCATATTGCGCTAAATACAAGATAGAATTATATGAAACTGGCTTTTGCCCACGGCTTTGCCCGCGTGGTATTCGGTTATCGCGCGGTGTTCCTTCGGGAATAGTGCATTTTTCCGGAATAAAAAGTAGACCATGTCACTCTCCGGACCATAAACTATCTCTATGCCAAAAATCACGTCGCGGTGTAAAAGACGGACAAACACACAAACACACAACTTCCACTTCACAACACTTTCACATTTATAATATTAGTATGAATGACAGATAAACAACTGATTGATGTGGTGACGTAGCGCGGCGATGAATCAAATGATGGTCTACCATGACGACGAATGACGGTTTGACCAAAAATGGTTGCTCAAGATTTTACCCGCACCAACTTCTGCTTGTTATTAGCTAAAATGCCTTGCAAAAAAATTATCGTCGCAAATTATTGGTTGTAACTTATATTTATGGGACAACTGTCCGAATATGTATAGTGGATAAATATTGAATTACAGTCAGCAAAAGAGCTAGTTTTGAAAATTATTTTTTTAACAAACAATGTATTATTTTACTTGCGAGGATTTAGGTTTCCGTACCCAAAAAGTGATAAACAGATCCATTTTAAGTTGCTGCACTGTCGTAGCTCTATCTCAAAAACCATTTTCGTGGATACGTGGTTATTATTAGTTAGAAAATTTAACACTTATATAAATCTTATTTAACACCTGCTTGTCTGAGAACTTAATAAAACATTATCCGCTACTCTATACTATAACTACTAACAATGAACTTTTTCCGAGAATCGTCTCTATTTAACTTATGTAATAAAGTCCTTGGTAGCGCATACAATAAAATACGTGTTGGTAAAGCGACAGGGTACCTACTTATCGCCTCGGGAATGCATGCTCGGGACGTTTATGCTCGAACGAATCGGTTACCCTGAGTAGAGAAAAATCAACATTTAAATATTTTGCTCACAACTAGTAGCTTGCGGTTGTAAATGTACCTACTCGTATGATTAGTAATTCTGTGAATTTTTCAGAGTTCTGAGAAAACATAAACTAATAAAATAAGAACTGTAATAAAAATTCTGTGGTACTCAGGTTTATTTCTAAGTTAACGGTGTTAAGCAAAGAATAATGTACAGAAACGAAACAGGTACAAAAACAAAATACATACTGAACCATTAAGAAAAAATCTGGTTTTGTTAATAATTTCAGAATGGCAGTTTTTAATTAAATATAGTACAAAAATCCCACTTTAAGAATCTCAATAAATTATATTAACTACATAATACCTACCCTAAAAAAAATATAGTGGTCACTTGAGTTTGTTAAGTTTTTAGCATTCTTTCTTTAAAATAGGGTGTTGTTCTTAAAATATAATACATTCTTTGTTTCATTACTTAAATATATTGAATTAGGAATTCAAGTGTATTATTTATTTTCTTTTTCTCAAGTGGGTATTATTAAGTACAAGCTTTTATTTAACTTCCAATGTATGTGTATGAATGTGCGGATCAAGTCTGGCAACCGAATTTTGACCCATTTCCAGTTTGACTTCGGCATACCTAGGTACTTCTGTAACTCCGGTGATAATACATTAATCTGGTAAATAAAGATTGGTTTTTGGAGTCTTTTTGTATTTTTTATTTCAACTCCAAATTTGTTACTTTTACCAAGGACGGGTATTAATCGTCCTTGCTTTTACGGTCATCCTGTGCTGTGTGCTTTTACGGTCAGGCTGCTCACGGCGGCCGGGAGTGTTTTTTTTAATTTTATTTGTGGTAGTCTATAAGGAAGAACTTCGCGGACTATGTTACAACAGATAGGCGGACATTTCCGAGCGTATTGGAGATAAAGCTTATAATTCTTTTCAGTGCATATTTTTTGTCATTCATGAATTTACACTTATGTACGATGCGGATGATATACTTTATCACATCTAATCATCGCACTGAGGAAAAGCTCCCTTGAGGTCGACAATTTAAGTCCGTGGTGCATATGGCACATCAAATTATTTATCACAGCAGCGTAACCGCAACAACCTGGCCAATCCGGTCCGATCCGGTTTGATTGCTCCCAGTAAACACGGATTTATGGGCCGTTAACGCACTTTTCATGTTTTATTGTTCGTCGTCGTTAGAAGAATCCCTTTACGATGCCCACTAAAAACCATGCCGTTTCGAATAAATGAGTGAAAGCCAACTGATATTTCATTATTTGGCAACAATGCCGTTTATAGGAAACGATTCTAAGAAAACACATTTTAACATACAATGTTACAGACGTAAAATAGTTTTTTCCAATTGTATTTGTTATGCTACTTCGGTCAGCTTCAGTGCCCATCAAGACAGCGTAGGCCTTATTCCTTAAGGGCAGATCGCATCGAGAGATTATCAATCGATATAGGGGCATTTTTATTTTAAATAGCGCAAAAAACTTATTTCTTTCAGAATTATGTAATTCTGGATTGTCGTACTCAGAATTATGAGTACTACTAGCTTTTGCATGAGGCTCCGCCCGCGTGGTATTCGGTTATCGCGCGTTGTTCTCTCGGGAACTATGCATTTTTCCGGGATAAAAAGTAGCCTATGTCACTCTCGGGCCCATAAACTATCTCTATGCCAAAAATAACGTCGATCCGTCGCTCCGTTACGGCGTGAAAGACGGACAAACACACACACTTTCGCATTTATAATATTAGTAAGTACGAGTATTAGCATGGATGGATTGATTTAGACGCAGCAGTTTTTAAGATTTTGTAAACAAAAATCTAAGGCAAAATTAAGTTAAGGCAAGGTCGGGCAACGGGCAACTAAGGCAACCCTACACTGAGCATGGCCCAACATGCTCTTGACCGGTTTTTCTTTTAAATTCCGGTCTTACCCTATAATTAAAAAAAACCTTTTAAGTAGGAATTACAAGTATGTGCACAATGTTCAGCTTAAGCATTTTTCTCCCTATAAAATTATAGCAGCTATCGTTTTATTCCAAGAAATATGTAAAAATGTAAATAACTTTGTCTCCTCGGAACAAAATGTCTAGCAGAAGAAAAAAAATAATGGCGCTATAGCAAATTCCTCTTAGCTTCTACTTTCTTCAAAACTCAAGTAATTTACTGTAAAAATTGTCATACATTTCTAATATACAATGTGAAACAAAACAATGACTTTGACAAGTTGGCTGTGCCCACTGGACCAATCTATTATTGTAAGAATTTTTAGGGCGAACTGCCTCAACTCTGGAAATACCTCCAAACTCGGCCTAACTCGGTATTTACGACGAAGTGGGAGGGAAACGGAGGCGGCAACTGTTACGTAATTTTCGGCTTGAGCAAAAACAATCAGGATTAAATAGGTCATTCGTTTAGAGGAATGAGATTAAATTATTAAATTAATAACCACAATTTTCCCGTCAGTCACTAGGGGCAGTAACGATTATTATTCATTGCTAGCCTATGACTCAAGAGGATTGCTTTAGGCAAATATTATTCATAAAAAAAATGTTAATGCTAACGCGTTGAAAGGGTTCATTTGTAGTATTTCTTTTTATTTGACTAGAAGGCGAACGAGCAAGTGGGTCTCCTGGTGGCAAGAAATCTCCACCGCCCATAACCATCTGCAACACCGGGGGTATTGCAGATGCGTTGCCAACCTAGAGGCCTAAGTTGGAATACCTCAAGTGCCAGTAATTTCACCGGCTGTCTTACTCTTCGCGCCAAAACACAACAGTGCAAGCACTGCTGCTTCACGGCAGGATTAGCGAGCAGGATGGTGGTAGCAATCCGGGCGGACCTTGCACAAGGTCCTACCACCTGCAAATATAAAAACATAGTAATATAAAAACAGCAAGTCTGAACCGGAGTCCCCCATGAAGAGTTTAACAACATCTGCCTTATTTTATTTTGCAATTGGTTCATCATCATCATTATATCGGCCGTAAGACGTCTAGTGCTGGACAAAGGTTTCCTCACATTGCGATTGGTTAAAGCGGGTTCAAAAGATACCATCCTGTAATAGACGGATGAACAAATAGCGGAGCCATAGGGTTCCTTTGGCACACTGGGCACGAAATCTTTAAAAATCTTCATTTGAAAAGTACCTAAATAGAATCTGTTACGTTCTAGCCGTTTACACATTTTCTCTTTGCAAACATATTTGTAAAATCATTTATTAGCAAAAAACACAATTTAGAAGGATTCCACAGCGCAGTTTTCGTCAGGTGAACATTTGAGATATCCACAACAATCTTTGTCCTATAAACCGATATCCGCAACAGGCTTCGTCAACAAAACAAATTCAAGATGCGCAATGCCTCGTCACATAATAAATAAAATAATGCTTTGGTTCTTAAGCAGCGTTTCCACCAGAGATGCGCGAGGATGTGTTGCGAGGAATATGTTTTTTGTTAACCAAGAGAAATGCTTCATTTACCTCGCCTCGCTACGCTCAGCTGTTCCCACCAGAGATGTGCTGTACGAGGATGTGTAAATGAAGCGTTTCTATTGGTTAATGATAACTTAACCTAACCAACAAAAAGTTTGTCACTTCAAAGTACAATATCTCAAAGACGGCTAAACCGATTTTGTTGAAACATGTCTAAGAACCATTGCTAGAAAACCTGATTTCAAGATAAAACAACCGCATTTAAATCAGTCCACTCCTTAAGAGCTACGGTGCCACAGACAAACAGACACACATAGCGTTCAAACTTATAATACCTCTTTTTGCGTCGAAAATTAAAAACACACCCCTCGCAACACATTCTCACAAATTATTGGCGAAAACGCTGTTTTAATCTAATATTTTAGATCAATAATTACCTACTTTGCTCACCCGCAATCTAATATGGACCGCAGTAAAGTAACGCGTCATTAAATAAATTATCTAAATTTAGATCCGCATTTTTACAATGCAAATATTATTTCCGTACAACTTTCTCGTTAAAAAAGCGACCTTTTTAGATAGCAGCTTTTTGGCACCGCCCCGTAGATCAATCATGCCGTGCAACGATAATTGGTGACAGCTTTATTATATTAAAAAGAGAAACAAAGCCAATCTCAACTTGTACTCCTGGAAATAAGAGAAAATTTCAAATTTCCGTCTCGAGTTAAATCGAGTTATCTCGAAACTCGAACTTCAACTTTATTAAATTGTAGAGTTAGAGGATAAAAACTTGTGAACGCTTAGAT
Source organism: Choristoneura rosaceana (assembly GCA_037349165.1). NCBI lineage: Eukaryota > Metazoa > Arthropoda > Insecta > Lepidoptera > Tortricidae > Choristoneura > Choristoneura rosaceana. The sequence goes on from JAZBNJ010000019.1 coordinate 13,366,044, forward strand.
TTGGTGGAAACTTTAATAAGTAATCTGTTGGGGTTGCAGTCTGCGTAAATATTTGTATTAGAAAGTAACTTTTATTTAGCACTATTTTGTTTACAACGAATAATATAATTAGTTGCTTCGTGGTTAAATTTTCCCTTGGGTTTGACCTCACGCTATTAGTATTTTATGTATTTTTTTTATTTAAAATGTTAAATTTCGTGTATAATTCTATTAACTATCGATAAGTTTGATTACTTCATAATTTAGTACAGATTCAGGGTTTATAAGAGCAACGTTTTTATTCTAAGAACAGTGGTCACGTGCAGACCCAATCCTAAAATTGCAATCGAACGTTATAACCGTCCCTTCAGATTTTACATAGATTCGATTGCTATCTAATACCGATGTCGCTTAGTACCGGTTTCGATACGAATCGATAGCAATCGGATTGAATCGATTACAGTAACACCTTCATTGGCTTTCAACGTTATTGCGTGTTTATTAGATCCCGCCCGTTTGGGGCCGGGCTTAATTTGCAATACGATAGATTTAATGGAAAAACGTTGTTATGTTTGTGAATAGGGTGGATTAAGCTATTATATGGTGGCCATCTGGGATGCGGTTGCTGGTTTATGGATCATGCTAGTCTAGCTCGGAGTTTTTCTGTGAGATTCAATCAAACAAGGAAATCCGCAGAAGTATCAAAGGAAGTGACATGGATAAAATAATTGCCAAAAAGTTGCAGTGGGTAGGGCGATTGCTCGAAGAACTGATGGCCGTTGGGATCAATGTATAACTTAAGTAGCGTCAACACGTTTCGAAAGACGCAACATGGGTTGGTCTGCCGACTATTAGTGGCGCAGGACTGCTCATTGTGGTGTTTTCTGTAAGACGACCTTGCCCAGGACTGGACTCCTTTCAGTTGACGATTATGTTGATGACTATTATATCGGTATTCGAGTAACCGTACCTGATAGTACTATGATACTATGTTAAACTATTACTATTATAAAATGAAGTGTAAACTTTGTTGGTTGGATCCTTTGAGACCAGTTACGAAAAAGTCGCGATGATTTATTTAATTTGTGTTTTTACATAATTTGCAAATTCTGACAATTGAATGAGGGTTTTACAGAGGCGAAATATCGCTAGATGGTGTTAGTATCGTGAAGTCCATTTAATTTTGACGTTTGACGTTTGCTTGCAATCAGCTCATTTAGTTTATTAACCAATCACTAGCAGACGTCAAACGGACCTCTCGATACTAAAGCCATCTAGCGATATTTCGCCTCTGTGAAAACTCTCATTCGACTACTACACATAATGCTGCGAGTAAAGACTTGACTTTGATAAAAAAGATCTAAAATTAGTTCTGGCAATATCGAACCAATTTCAAAAATTCTTTGATTAATATGTATTAACCTACAACATTCCGAATTAAGAAAAGCTAGTTTTTACCTGCGAAAGTAAAATCCCTGCGGGACGTGGAAGAACAACAGCTACTATTAAATATTTAAGTGGTTAGATTGGTAGTGTTGGTAAAGCAACTCAAGTTTGCTGGACTATACACACATACGTGTATATTTATGTAGTTCAGCCGTATGTATGTAGGCATGTGGTCATGGTTCTTAATCGATTACATTATGACTCATGACCGGGCAGGTAATTAACTGCAGGTCAATATTGAGATAGACTATAATTAACACGTCGCCAATCACAATGTCACAATGTGCAATGCCCCTAAGCTTACCTATTAAATATATTCTCAATAAAAAAAAAAAATGACCCGGATAACTCACGTCTTACATCGAGTTTAGCTCGTCAAAGAAAAAGAAGAAGAAAAGGAAAAGGAAGAAAAAGAAAAAACACAAAAAAAAAACAAAAAGGAAAGGAATAAAACAAAGAAAAGGAAGAAGCCTGAAACAGTCGAGCTAAACTCGATTTAAGACGTAAGTTATCAGGGTCAATATATTTAATATGAGTGAGTCTCACGATAGTTTTAAGTTCAAAAATACCTATAGTAGTCAACAAGTTACAAGTTTTGTTTCTAATTGTTTTTCGAAACCGTAAAGTTAACTTAATCAATATTAAAATACTAAAGTCAAGCATAGTTATTATTCAGTGGTAATATAACCCAATCAAACCAATCATCGCAGTTCATTGGTCATTAAAGCGATTTCGCACACTGCTGTAAGCCAGCCGCAATCAATCAGCGGCCACATTTTCACAATAATATTAAAGCAGTTCCAATTTGCGATTAACTAGTTCGCTGTAATCAACGATAAGCTGTGAAGACTGAGTGCGTATTAAAATAGTGAAAATTAGGTAGATCTGTAAAGGGATTGTGGGAATAATAACACGTTACATGCAAGGATATTTTATTATCGTGGCCTAAGTTTTACTGGATTTGTCAGACATCAATCTGCATTTTTATGAATGATGATAATATTATATGTATGTTAAGGTAATCTTTGAACTTATGCACCACAGCACCAAGCTTTTTTCTTTGCACTACATATTTTTTACAGAAAATCCGTTTTGCACCACCATTACTATGTATTTTTTGCATTTTATTGCTAAGATTGGTTTTATGGAATCTTTTTGTATTTTTTTTATTTCGATTCCAAATTTTTACTTTTACTTTTTTTCTGGTCCAGCAGTGGTGTAGCAGTATAGCACGCGGCACGGAATGCCGAGGACCTGGGTTCGATTCCCAGTGCTGGTCTTATTTCGCTGATTTTTCTGTGCATCTAAATTTCAGTTTGTATTTTTAATTTTTATTGCTAACTTTAGTTAAACTAGTGTTCGATGATAGTGTTGGGGCTGTTAATAGGCCATTTTTAGGGTTCCGGAGCCAAAATGGCAAAAACGGAACCCTTATAGTTTCGCCATGTCTGTCTGTCTGTCTGTCCGTCTGTCTGTCTGTCTGTCTGTCTGTCTGTCTGTCCATCCGCGGCTTTGCTCAGAGACTATCAATGTTAGAAAGCTGTAATTTTGCACGAATATATAAGTAAACTATGCCGACAAAATAGTACAATTAAAAATTCAAAAACAATTTTTTTTAGGGTACCTCCCATAGACGTAAAGTGGCGGTGATTTTTTTTTCTCATCCAACCCTATAGTGTGGGGTATGGTTGGATAGGTATTTTAAAACCATTAGGAGTTTGCTTAAACGATTTTTCGATTCAGTCATTTGTTTGCGAAATATTCAACTTTAAAGTGCAAATTTTCATTAAAATCGAGCGTCCCCCCCCCCTCTAAAATCTAAACCGGTGGGTGGAAAAATTTGAAAAAATTCAGGATGGTAGTCAGTATATTAAACTTCCAAGGAAAACTATAGCGGCTAAGTTTGCTTGAGAATTATTAGTAGTTTATGAGTAAATAGCAGCGTAAGGTATAAAATATACCTATACTTCGAAGATTCCGTATAAAGTACGAAATCCTTAGAAAAATATTACTTAATTTTTTCGTAATGGCTCCGGAACCCTATTCTGGGCGTGTCCGACACGCTCTTGGCCGGTTTTCTTTTTTTCAAATTGATGCGCACTCTATTAATGTTGTGTTTCGAACTTACCCAGGAGCAAGAAACCTGTTCATCATGCTACCAGGTGTTACATGACAGATGTGAGTCTCCGGAGAATTTCGTAGATCTACTGATTTAAGACATTGTACCTACGAAATTTCACAGTAATCTTACTTTTGAACAATATAATACACATACGCACATTTACATGCATAATGCAAATAATAAATCTAAATAGACAAGAATCGCAACATAATTAAACTAAGAAGAACAAACAAGTTTATTATTATCACAAATTACTAAGTTTTAGGATAGTCATCCATCACAAAATAAGGCTTGGTGGCACATAAGCTGTTGTCCCTTACTGTTATGGGACGGATGAAGCCATTCTGCGGGCCTAATTGGCAAACGGTGGCCGAATACACCTGACTGCCTGAATTAGGCAGATTAACTATGTATGCACTGTTCATACTATTAGGACGACGATTAGGCTTATGTACACGCCTTTGATGGATGTTACGTTTTCTGGCGGGTTTTCTTAGACGAAAATTGTTTGACGTTGGTTAGTTTTTACATAAAAAGGTTTTCGAAAATTCCTCCTGGCCACTTCCGACCATATCCAGAATTTGTAGCATGTAGGTATTGGACAACTTTTCCATATTAGGTCTTATATACTCTGTTCCAACGGCAGGCAAAAAAACTTACTATGGAAACCCTTTCGCATGTACTCGTACAATCAGCCAAATATGTAGTCTACCACCCTAGAGTTGATAATCGTTTGCATGTCATAAAACAATAATGCCAAAGGACGTGTCTATCAACTTGAAACTTCGACTTTAGCGACATTGATTTAATAGGAACTTGTTTAAAAATTGGTAGACCACTTATTTGGCCGATGGTACCTATCTTTTAACGTCATTCTAAAAAATGATACATAAGTTTTATTGTCTTGATTGGCCACTAAAAGCCCATACTTTGGAAGTTTGTACTAAGATAATGGAACTATGGATTAAAAAACAATGGATTAAATCTTATGCAAGTCATAAGTCACCCTCATGTATAATTAAGTATAATCCAATAATAGTTTTTCAACTGATTGCTAATACTATTACTACAATAATCAATAATAATAATCAATAATCAATAATCAAACTTTATTTGCTAGAACATAGGTAGGTACAATAGTGGATGGTGGTATTTTATATCTTGGTCGCTATGTCTTACCCACAATTGCAGGTGTACAAATATTTATTTATTTATCCTAAATAATTTTATCATTCCAATTAAATAAAAAACAAAATTAAAATTATAATAATACAACAATTCATAACAATTAGCAAATGTCAAAAGATAAGTACAATAATAATGAAGTAAATATAATATGATAATTATTTGGCTTAGATTTAAACTTATAAACTATTTAACCCCTTCGTTCAAATATTGTGAAACAGAATAATAGCATTTATTAATTAATAATTCAGTCATTTTCTTTTTAAATATTTTTAATTCTAGTTGTATAATGTCCTTCGGTATCTTATTATAAATGCGAGGAGCCATGCCCAGCAAGCTTTTTGCAACTAGAGCGGTTTTCTTGGTGGGGGCACGCAAGTTGTGCTGGTATTGAGCTCGAACAGGCAGTTTTCGCCCGCGAGATGCTAATACAAACAAATCGGAATTGCATTTGACAAACAAAGCTACTTCAAGTATGTATAGTGAAGGCAGAGTAAGTAGTTTCAGAGCTTTGAATGCCGAGACACAACTTTCTTTCGGTTTCAAACCTAACATGGCCCGAATGCATCTTTTCTGTGCCTTAAAAACCATATCTATATGGGTTGAGTTGCCCCAGAAAATAATGCCATATCTCAGGACTGATGCTACGATGCCATGATATGCACTTAACAAAACGCTACGTTTTACAATTTTCGATAGATTTCGCAATGCATAAGCAGATCTGCTGACTTTTTTGCTAACTTCCGTTATTTGAGCTTTCCATTTCATATTACTGTCCATAATGATTCCTAAAAATTTACACTCCTGAACATCATTTATCCTATCACCTTTATAGTTTATATTCATATTTTTCGGCAGTATGTTTTGATAAAAATGCATTATATTTGTCTTATTAATATTTATAATTAAATTATTGTTATTGAGCCAGGTTATGATATCATTTAGTGAAGTATTTATGTCATTTTCATAATTATCAGGATTATCGCATTTTATAATAACAGTGCTGTCATCGGCAAAGAGTATCATAGGATGATGAACAGCTGCGGGCAAGTCATTAATGTAAATGAGGAATAATAATGGCCCAAGTACACTTCCCTGTGGAACACCATATTTAACTACTCTCGGGTTAGAAGTATATTTTAGTTCCTGTTTCTGTTTTAAGCAAATTCGTGATATCTCAGTACATTGCACGCGATTCGAAAGGTAAGAATCAATTAAACTTAGGATATTGCCTCTAATACCATAACTATTTAATTTGTTTAAAATAATGTTATGATCAACGTGATCAAAGGCTTTCGTCATATCGGTGTAAACTGCGCATACCGGTATTCTTTTATCCACGTTTTCAATTGCAGTACGAAGTAGTTCGAAAATAGCCATATTTATAGTTTTACCTTTTCTAAATCCCTTTTGTTCATTGCAAAGTATGTTAAATTTATCTAAATAATTGTTTAAGCGGGTGTAGATGACCCTTTCAAAGATCTTAGAAAATACAGGCGTTAATGCTATCGGTCTGTGGTCCTTGAGATTCTCTTTATCACCTTTTTTGAAAAGCGGTTTGACAATTACTGATTTTAATCCGTCGGGATAAACACCAGCATATAGTGACAAATTTATAATATGACTAAGATGTCCAGATATTGAACTATTCACAAATTTTACCACGGAAGTGTCAATTTCATCATAACCTACGCTTTTTGTGTTTTTTAAGTTTTTGATGATCTGGTCTACTTCCTCTTTGGAAGTGGGAGACATGAACATTGAATGCATTTTATCCTTAATAATATTTGTGTTCGGTTTCTGTTTTCCCGTATTACCTACTTGATCTATGAAATAATCATTAAACAAATTAGCAATTTCCAAAGGGTCGGTCGCAAAATGATTTTGATCCTTTCTTATTTTAAGTATGGAGTCCCTATGGCACATCATTTTGGATCCATTGATCATTTGCCATGTTGTTTTATTTTTATTTCGCGCCGTTTTTATTTTGTAATTATTCTGAGATAGTTTAGTAAGCTTTATAATTTTTTTGTATAGTTTAGAGTAGTTTTTTAGAATTAATTTATTAGCAGATGTCGGAGAAAGTCTATAGCGCCAAAGTAAAACTCTTTGTTTTTTACTGCAGATCTTGACACCTCTCGACAACCAACGTGTCTTATGAAATGCTCTATGATGTACTTTTTTCAGAGGAAAACACAAATTGTACAGCATACGGAAAGTTTGCAAGAAAGCGTCATAAGAGGAATTGGGATCGTCTGTACAATAAACTTCCGAAAATGACAATGACTCTAGACACTCTTTAAATTTGGCAAGGTGTGTAGGTGCGTAATCTCGTCGTAAGACGTACCAAGAATTGAGGACAAAGCTTCTTTTAACTGGGACTTTTAAGAATTGTGACGCATGATCCGACAATCCCAAGTCAATCACATCACCTTTGCAGCCATATTTAACGTTGTGTGCAATATTGTCTATGCAAGTCCCGCTAGAGGGCCTGGTTGATGTGCGTATTTCCATTTTAAGATTATAATTCAATAGGAATTGTTCCAATTCGTTAGACACCTTATCTTTCTTCAGGATATCGATGTTGAAATCTCCGCACAAAATTACTTTTTTGTTTCTACTGAAGCAAAGTAGTGTCAGTATAGATTCCAGTTTTTCATAAAACACATTTAAATTATATGAACTAGGCGGTCTATATAAACAAACAATTACAATCTGATGCATACACAATTCAATAGCACAACATTCTACCATCCCTGTCACAGAACACTCGGCTACAGCCGGTATGACACTAAACTGATGATTAGATCGAACAAGAATGCAGGCACCACCACGGCTCACTCCATGCCTTGAGTAAGTAGCTGCAAGTCTAAAATCAGGTATGGTCAGCAGTACTTCACGTCCAGCCATCATAAAGTGTTCTGTTATGCATAAAACATCAATATTTAATAGCTTTGATTTAAATTCGTCTAAGTGTACAGTCAGTAAATCTGATTTATTAATAAGTCCTGCAATATTTTGGTGCAATATATGTATATAATTATAATAGAAATAACTGGTTTTCATTTCCCATAGTAGAGTCGTCTACGTCTATGGTCGAGTGAGTTATGTCCTCGGTCACAACTGTAGGTTCCGCATCACAGTAGGATTGTTCTATTTCGCTAATGCCATGATAAAGTTGACTAAATATAGTTCTCATACCAGCGTTGTTTAGTATACCTAGTGATTTTGTAAACATATTAAAATCATAAGACAGATTACGGTTTGTGTCAAGTAAATACGCGTATTGATGTGTTTCGATATCCAAATACAGCAAGTTGTTAAACGTTTCAATTCGCCAATTATACATAAGGTTCATATTATTATATTTATAGGTGGGTGAACATATTACAACATTCGTATGATTAATTGTTTGAAGAGTTTTTCTAAGATACAATACCAATAGACAATAGTCATTCGTTTTAAGGAAATCCTCTTCACCTACAAAAATAACGCAATAATCATTAAAAGTAAAATTTTCAAGTTTTTTGTCAATATTTCTAGTCAATTCCTTAATTCCTCGATGTGCAAGTAAATAATGGCATATATCTCTATCTGGGCCAAAAGTATCTTGGGCTATCGACTGAATGTTATTATTAGAGTTGCTGCTAATAATACATAGTTTTGGTTTCGGTATTTTGCATTGAATATTATCTTGCGAATTATTCGATGACTTTTGCCGGATCGAAGACTTTTGAGGGGTGGTATCGATACTATCGATATGCTGAGCGTTATTGAGCTTTTCTGGGGTGGGTGTATCATTGTCGCCTTGTTGAGAAATTTGCCTATTACTTGCTTTTTTTTTGTTCGATGAGGTAATTTTTCGAGGTGGTCCATCATCCGAAAGAATTTTTTTGTATATGTCTAGTTTTTTTTCTTTCTCGTATAGGTTCTTTTTCAGCTCAATGATTTCTTCATTTAATCGAGTTATCTCAATATGAGCTCCTGCAAGTTGAGTACTGAGGCAAGTGATTTCCGACTTCAGTTCCAGTATTTGTGAATCTTCAGTAGTCGATAAATCTGGTAGACTGCGTGCGGTGTCATCCTGTAAAGAGGACTCTTGGAATCAGGCTCTGACCCACACCTTCCTTCAAAAGATTGGGATGGTTGGATTATTCTGGGTTGCCTCACTGTAATATTATTGACGGAGTCATTTCCTGCGTTAAGTATTTTCGCACTGGTTTCCGCCCTATCTGTCCCGAGGGGGCCCTGCTTAGTGACAGGACTCGGCTTACCAATAGTTTCATCACATGTGCTACATTTCCAAATTTTTTTGTGATCCTTTGTCATAGTCTGGAATTTCTTATAAGTAACGCTTGTTGTGCATTCAATGTCGAAGCAATTCGAACATTGAGAGCACTTTAAGTACTGATTAGTTTTTATTTCCTTTCCACATTTAGTACATTTTATTTTATTAGATTTTGGAGGCATTTCCGCTTGTGATCCTCGATAGAATAATTATTTTTAAATGTTTATTATGCTTTTGCACCGTAACAAACGCTCCGGGCTGCACAATTCACGAAACGGGTTGGTTCTTGTACACTAATAAATGCTCCGCAGTGATAACTTCCGGAAACGATCGGTAGATGGCGCTGTTTCAGGATCTAATATTTAACTTTTTGCTTTTACCGATGGCAGTGTTCAAAGTGGCAACACTGTATTGACCGCTGTCAACTGTCACACTTCTTGACAACTAGTATAGTCGCCCAATCAGCTGTTCGGTAGGCAGAGCATTTGCGTTATTTATTTCGGTTTACTGCCGTTCCAATGTTTAAATTAATCAATTTTGAGTATAACTGTTATAGGAAAAATTCTCACCAAGTATTTATTGTGAAGTTTTAGGCGCAAAATGGTGTTCAGTGTCCTTTCTCCACCGTAACTTTCTTGGTCAAGTTTCACAAGGTACACTTCTTAACTAATAGCAGAAATTTATCAATTATTTCGAATTAATTTGAACAGAGATCCTTAGTTCTTGTTTACTTGGCCAGAGTTGCCAGCACAACGTCCAAAACGTACAAAAATAACTGACTGAGAATGAATGAAATGAACCTAAATGTCAAGATCCTGCTGTCATTACACGACATTATTTTTGTGAGCGCGACCTCAACTCTGGTAGTATACTGGTAGTGGCCGTAGAGAATGCAAAAAAAGTAGCGAAAATAAGTATTCTCGTATATTTGAATACTTGGCAGCATTATTATGCTTGTACTGACTACTGCAACTTTATAGAACTACAGATTACTTGCCGTTCTTGCGGCGAACGACTCGGTAGATTTGCTTTGAATGAGCCATACTCGAGTTCACTGCTTGCCAAATCACCTACCGTCACATTCTCAATAGTTTATTTCAGTTGATCTATATAAAATAGTCCCTAGCAAGCAAACGCTCATGTTTTTGTATCACGTTACCCATTCATAAGGGGATAGTTAATAACTTAAGAATAACCCTTCTTTTATAAAGTATAGTCTTGTATTAAGTGTACAGAACTGGTATGAAATTCTAGTTTTTTTTATTCTTTGGCTCCTGTGAAAAGTACAACTCGGAAAGTGCTACTTTTCAGAAAAGTAATTTAAAAAAATCTTTCAGCGCAGCAAGTGTAACCTTAACCTAAGCAACGATGTAAATTAAGTGTATTATCAAGCTTCGATAAAGATAAAACATAATTCTTGAAGTTGTTTAAGGATTTAGATGAAATGTATCAAATGTCAGGAAAAATTACTTATTACTACGCTTGAGGGTAGTGAATGTCACTGTTTGAACAACTGTTGTTACGTGTTTAAAACATTTGCTTTTATTGATTCTGCTTGAATTTTACTACTTATAACTCTGTATACAAAATAAAATCTAAAAATAATATATATATTTTCAAACCACTCATGAAATAAATCCCCAGTGTATTAAATTAAACTTTTGTTAAATAAAATGTGCACACATAGGAAAGGGCAGCAAAGATGCTTATTTTTAACATCGCTCCATAATACATAGTTAGTTAACCTGTCCACATATAAAAATCGATTTAAGCTCATGCCCGCGACTTCGTCTGCGCGGATCTAGGTTATCGGGCGGTGGCGCCCTCTACTGGAATAAAAGGTATCCTATGTTGATCCTTGAGGTTGAAACTACCTATATACCAAATTTTATCAAAATCGGTTGTGGTTTCGATGTGAAAGCGTAACAGATAGTCGGACGGGGATAAGGATTAAATTTTCAAAGGAGTATTTAATTTGTCTTGAGTGCTGGCAGCTTACATTTTAAATTTGTACCGGCAATAAAATCAAAGCGCATTTAACTTATTATAATGCTTTTTTATCACACTTTTTTTATACTACTGGAAGGCAAACGAGCAAGTGGGTCTCCTTGTGGTAAGAGATCACCACCGCCCATGAACACTTGCTCGCAGGATACCTTGGTTGCATCCCCCCAAATCAAAACCCTTGAACTTTTGTTCTTGTCATAAAACCCAAGGTCGGTAAATGAGTCAGTGCCCGTATTAATACTGCTGCTGCTGCATGATCTGCAGGAGGACCTCTCGCACGCACGTTGGGCACATGCTGCCGAGGGAGAGGGCGGCGGGGTGCTGGTGCTGCCAAGAGCGCAGCCAGCGGTATCGGCAATTTTTGTAAAAATATTAGTTTTCTTTTACAAATATAGGTACTTACAAAATTTTACTCGCAAATGTGATGAAAAACATTGTACTTATGTTATGTCGCACGGACGGTACTAGAATTAAAAACATCAACTCATTAAAGCCCCTCAGTTTTCGACTTCGGGCTTCTAATAGACTCTCGTTCGTAACTATTATTTACCGCCCTTAAGATCCAGTATACTTTGTATTTAAGCTTTAAAAGCTTTTTTTGTAAAATATGGTTTCCTATCCACTGACAATAAAAACTAAACAACAAAGACTAAAATCGGCTTTAAAAGTTGAATGAAGAAATCTACAATAAAGTAAAAGAAACTCCTCGGAAACAAAATTCACCAATCACTTCTATTATATTAACTAAATAACTCAACCGAGTCTCCGAACCCTCACAATATTGGAAATTGAAGCTCAAAATATACAGGAAAAAGCGGAGTCAGAAGACGATTATTCGATACAATGGGAAAATTCTACCAACGCAAATTTCCATCAGGCGTCTTATAAAAATGAGCGTCTCATAAATGGAGTCAATAACCCTTTAGACTGGCTACTCTTTTTGTCATCACAGATAATAAAAACTGGAATTAAAATGAGCAGAGTGGTCAGTGTAAACAAGGGAGGCTGCCAGTATTTTCCATTGGCCGATCGATACGGAGAAATGGGACACAGGATAAGTGTTCAAGAGAATATTCAGTTTCGGTTTCGGTTTTGGCGATTTTTGGCGTTAGAGTTTCATTTTAATTTTTGTTTCGACAGAAAATGTGCCGTAAGTATGGAAGAAATCGAAACTGAATTAGTGGGCTTTCATCGACTTTCGAGAGCAAACGGCGACGAGGAGTGGCTCCGCCACCGTCTCATTTGCTTATTCTACATCAAATAGAATATACAATTTTTTGGAGCTGTTTGTTTGCTGTAATTTCATTTATATAAAAAACAAAGGTTTCGGATTCCGCTTAGTTCGAAACTAAAAAATAACCAAAATTCGGTTTCGGTTTCGGTTACAAATATTAGTTTCGGTCGCACACTAACAGGATATTACCAGACGCTTGAATGGAAAAAAATGTATTTTTTTTTAATTACGCTCCGGCGCTTTTGGGGCGCTCAAGTGTTGGAATTCACGTTGCGGTTGAGCGGCAGCGAATCTGAACGGTGTTGTGATTTGCATTCAATGAAACGTCCCTGTTTCTTTACTTTGGTGATTCTTTGAGCCGGAACATTAAGCATTGGTTTTGGAAATCAGGTTTGCATCGCGTGATTGTATAGCTCGGCAATAATTGTACAAACTGTCGTAAACAATTGTATAAACTAGGGTTCCCTAGTCTTATAAGAAACCCTTATAGTTTCACCGTGTCTGGTCGTTCATCCATCTGTCCGTTCGTCCGTCTGCCAACGGCTTAGCTTAGTTACGGGAAGGTGAAATTTCGCATGGCAAGCGGATAAATAAATGGTAAAATAGATCTATTTTATAATATTTTTTCTCGACTGCCTGAAGGACGGTTATTGCGATAACTAAGTAAAATACGGATACATTATTTCCTGAACTAAACACATATTTACTGAATCTCTTGCTGATTTGCTGCCCTATTTAATAAAAATATCCATTATTTTATCTTTTTACGTGTCTATGGTAACCTTTCTTGTTTGTTGCAGGTGTCTCGCTCAACGTCCCAACAGGTGGCGCTGCGCGAGGCGACGCGTGCGCTGGCCGGCCGCTACCGCTGCGAAGTATCCGCCGACGCACCATCCTTCCACACGCAAGTGCGCTCCGCCTTCATACACGTCGTCGGTAAGTCGTAGCAGTACATAAAGCGGTTTTAAATATTGTACCTAATTTTATTGTATGCAGTGATGCCCAAAATTAATGGTTTTATTATTATTATTATTAAAGCGGAAATAGTGACTTTTATATTCTTTAAAACGAATGTATGCTTATTAACGGTTTTTAAAGAAAATAAAAGTCTATGACGAATAATTATTGGAGTAGACGCATTAACTTATATAAGTATTAAGAATAACTTATATAAAAAAGAACAGACCACATTTTTATTTTTTATTCTATTTTTATGGAATAATCGAGAAAAGCTAACAAAAATGCAACGTTGCCAGCTCACCAGGTACGAACGTGCTTTTGTTCAAAAAGATTTCTCGAAAACCTCGTATTAAGAGGACCTTCTTTAGTATTGAATTGCGCTAGTTTCCCATGAGTTTGCTTCCTCATACCAACTATCCTATTTCCATCCCCTTGCCTCAGGCTAAATGCAAATTTTCGCAAAGATCGGTTGAATAGTTGACCCGCAAAAGCGGAACAAACTCGCTATCTCACTTATATTGCTACATTCATCTCATTTTACTAAGGTAACCCCGTAAAAAGATACCCAATTTCCATACAAATTTCACAACACTACCCAATCCGTTCAAAAATTGCAAGAGCATCAGCGTGTAGTCGTGTATGGCGTAAGTAGAAACTATCCATGCACTACGAACAAAGTCCATGCATAATGTAATAAAAATGTAGGTCCTACGAACTATTCAGCTATAAAACTAGAACCGGTTTTTCAGTATCTATTAACGTGAAATTGTTTTCTTTGCAATATCCTTGGACTTGTGTCATTGTCACATCCACACATTTCCGATATATTTTTAATCAAACTAAATTTGGTAGAAAATAATTATACTCAGCGGTACGAAATTTGGTCCTCTCTACATACAAAATTACCTATTATTGCATACATTTGAGGGCCAGTATAGTTTTATTCATTTAACAGAAGGCTTAAATTATTTTTTCTTTATTTGATTCGGATCTTAGACTCTGTGTAAAATACCAATGATGAAACGCTTTGATCGTCTCTTTTACCGACGTCCTATACGAATATCATGTTATGGTAAATGATTTGCGTAGCCTTCGATCGGTCCCAGAACCGCTGGCTCATCGCCGGAGTTCCTCATGTCTTGCAAAACGTAAAACACACACGTTGGGATGTGTTGGCTGATTTAATAGAAAGAATTCGCAGAAAGACTTTATAGGTACCTATTGAAATTCACAATAAAAACGGGATATTTGCATTGAAGTGAAGAACTTGAAAAAGTTTTGATGGTTACTTTGACACGTAATCAATAGTTACTAGTTTAAATTTATTAATCCTATTTGGGCTGAAAAGGTATAAAATTAACAGAGGCTAAGTATAGACTGGTTTATATTTGGATACTTATTACGGATAGGACCTGTTAAGAGAATCAAGTTATTTCAATTCATTATATAGCTTGTGTATTTCATCCTTCCCATTATCTAATCATACCAGTAGGTACTTAATTGGACCATTTTGATTATTATATTTTTTATTATTATTATGTCGTGGCTTCCTATCTGTTTTCTGACTCTTTTATACGAGTATAGCATATACTACATAACGTATCAGGTTCCACTATAATTCTTTTCTTTCATTTTATCTTCTCCCTTGGTTGTCAGAAAATGAAATTTTTCTAACAAAAGATTTCTTTTATTATTATTTTGTATTGATTTTTTTTTCTAACATCAATATTTTTTTTATATAGATATTATAGCACTAGTGTAACTGTGGCAACATTTGTGAGTAATGAACAGTTCATTCATAGTTACTATCGAACTATATAACTAACTATAATATAGGTTCGCATAATTCTGGACTCGAGTAGAATTGAGGTCAATGTTCGCGCGATGGTTGCTTTAAAATGACACGCAAAAAATACGATCCTCCAAGCATCAGTGCAGGGGAGGAAACAAGATTAATCTCATCTTAGTTAGATATACAGGTCTTAAAGGGAGGTACACGCCTAGATTGAATTCAGTTTTAATATTCACTCGTTATTGAGCTTATTAATCTTATTATTCACATTAAGCACAATACTGTTGATATAAGTGCAAAATTTACAGTATCGTATTGAAACCCATCACGATCCGACAACATTGCAATAAGATCAGAAATATATGCGCCGAATAAAAGTCCGAGCTCGCCGAGCTACGCATTACATCACCCCGATGTAATGAGCAAATTTATTTTTTCCGTCAGCCGGCCAATTTTTCGGTCAGCCTTTTTGTATGCCGGAATTTTCATGGGCAAACTTATTGCGGATCGCGAATTGAAACATCCCATTTCTTTGAATATAGCTAATTTAGTGGCCTCCCTTGCTCGCCGGCCAGCATTTTTTACAAGGGAGGGAAACTTTCCCTGATACTCTTTCGTAGTCGTACAACTTCGCTGATGAAAATTCACTGTAGCCACTCTGACGAATTAGCAAAGTTCCCGTTTGTTATGATAATTAATAACAACGTACGCAGTAAACCACGAAATTCAGAATGGAATTTTTCATTTAGAAATTTATGCGAACTTTATAGCTGTAAATAAAAGGAATGCCATAAATTCTGTAGTACCAGAAGACATTAAAAGCCAAGCACTCTAACATTTTATATTCAAGTTTGAACGGGAAAGATTCAACTGAAATTTATTCCGCCTACGAAATCTAATGAAAATAAATTTCAAGGGATGATTTTTATGTTTTTTGTTAAATTTTGGTACGGGGCAATCGCGTTGTAATTTTTTCATTATATTAATTGTGATTGGGCGATTCTAGAACTCTGCTAAAAGTGAAGCGTGTATTTCAAGATGTCGATATTAAATTTGTAACTCCTCGTACATTTTCATAATTTGCACATTTCCACAAATATGTGGCGACTAATTTGAAGAACTGATTTATTGAGATATTTCAGATCCTAACTATTTTTCTCTTGAATATTAAGAATATTTCCCCGTAAACCAATTTATTACTTTGGCATTATAAACATAGGAAGTGTTTTGCTTTTATCTTATTAGTTTGTTTCGTTTAGACGCCCGGCGACTTCAGAAATGAAGTTTGCGGTTTCGAATCCCGCGAGGATACATAGTTCTGATTAGCCCGCACTCCGGCCACGGAAAGTTTGCCCGGTAAGTATTAAAAATTATTATCCCCATAGACTAGGAGCATTAGATGTTATTTACTGAATATTTATCAATGTTATAAATAATGTAAGACTCGATGGTAAATAAATTGTATTTTAGGACTCACAGCATTTTTAATCTGATGCATTTTTCAGTTAGCCCGACTAAAAAACTAAACTAGGTATCGACAAAAATTCTAGAAACAAAAACGTTGTGTAGAAGAATTGAGATATAGAATAATAAGGCTTAATTGATGGATTACCAAACACACTAATATGTAAAATGACTACAAATTAACTCTAATTATAATCAATACAATAAAATTTATGAGACATTGACTCGTCAGAGCGTCGCTTTGCGATGCTTCTGTTATAACAGAAATAGTTATAGTTGCATATTTTTAATTTTTGAAATCCATACTAATATTATAAATGCGAAAGTGTGTTTGTATGTTTGTGTGTTTGTCCGTCTTTCACGCCGTAACGGAGCAACGGATCGACGTGATTTTTGGTATAGAGATAGTTTATGAGCCGCGGGCAAAAGCTAGTATGATATAAGTTGTAGTATGGCATGGTTTAGGCGCTTTGCGTTTTGAAGCAACTCTGACCCAGACTAACTCATCAAAATATGATCCCAATAATCTCAACGCACGAAACGCGCGCGACTCGTATTAATTCGCCCGCTGAATTTGGTAATCGTTTAATAATTAGGTGGTTATTTAATAAATTTGGAGGTTTTTTTTGACCAGTAAAATATTTTGTTAGAAATCTACAAGATTGCAATTTTTTTTTATATTTTTTGACATTTTATTTATTCCCTCTTTTCAATTCAATTCTCATGAAATTATTATGTTCCACAATTTACTGTCGTAACGAAATAATCAGAATCAGTTTTGTAATTAAATGTGCATTTGAGTCATACTCGTGCATAATAAAGTTTGGTTGTCTAATGTTTGCCCGAACTTCATATGCCCGAATGTATCATTTTCTAGAATTTTCATTTGCCATAAAGTAATTTATTTCTGAAATGGTATTTTCTTCAGAGTTGATATTAAACTAACCTAACCTAACCTACGCATTCTATAAAATGACATTATAAAAAATCTTGAAAACAGTACGGTTCTATATATTTTATGGCAAACGTTGGTATGGAAAGTGAAATTCGGGCAAATGAAATTCGGGCAAGTAAGGGTATACGATAAAGTTTAATCTAAACTCTAGGTACACAAGGAGCAACCCATTCGGCAAAAAAGAAACATTATCTCAACTTCACAAGTGCAACAAACTAGAAAATCCTGTATGTATCCATTGTTATAAAGACAATGCCATGTCGGAGTTCACAGTTCAACAATAAAATGCGTTTATATCAATTGCTCTTTTAAACAAAATAACACTTCCACTCATAGTTTATAGTGCCACTTCCCACCCTATTGCTGTCTTATCGCTTCTACCGTCCATACAACCCCCGTAAACTCCAAGTCTTTTGACATAAAAGTGTATTCGTTAAATTTTTTACAACACTACCGAGCGAATGATCTAGTAAAATATTATGTAGCAGCGGTACCGTTGGTTTATTCTTTATGACAGCGATACGCGTGGAAAAATAAGAAAATTGCTACTGACCTTTTCTTTCGGAACGTTATGTTTTCTTATTTGCTGGTTAAGTTTGTCCAGCCTCAAAATTGTATTTGAGACAATAATGTGTTTAAAAAATTCAATCAGCGAGTTAGATATGATAAATATATCCAATCTTTCCCACAATATCGAAAATCGAAGTATTACATCCTATGCATTAAAACTTACTGTAAATAACATTTTTTTTGTCAACATTACAATATAGTTTTTATTGTTTAAATAATTTGTAAATATATTATTTGTATCAATTAGTATTAGTTAGAGTTAAATAATATATTGTAATGTTGACAAATAACTAATAAATTTTCCTTCTAGCAAACATAAATATATGTATAGCAAAAAACATCAAAAGAGTAGTCGTGCTCATAATAAAACTAATTAAACAAAGGCCTATTTGCGGTTTTTTTTGTAAACAACAACACGAAATCGCCCGGGAATAATGGTTGCGTGTAGCCAACTGACGAACAGACGGGCACATGTCATGATGAGTGATATTAAGATCAGTTTTTCCTTGTGTGCCGTGTTAGCTAAATGATTTCTATTTGGAGTGAAAAATGAGTATTTGTTAACCAAGGAACACTGACCTCGCTAACAAAATATGGACTATTTCATTAATATGTCATTTTAGATAAACAACTTTTTCCTGATATTAATATACACACAACACACAAACATCATGCCTATATTCCCAAATTGGGTAGACAGAGCACACGAACGTTACTGCTTCGGAGCCACTTTTAGCAAATTTTAGGTTTCCCCGTGTGGTGTCGGGTTAGAATTACACCGCTCCATTTCTTCCGTGGATGTCGTAAGAGGCGACTGCGGATATAGGTTAAGGTATACCGTATAGGCGACAGGCTAGCAACCTGTCATTATTGTAATGTTTTTATCAATCTTAAAACCTGATAATAGTATAATAATATTAGTTTTAATAATTTTCTTCTAACTGTTACTCTACAAAGCATAAAACACAATTATATTACTTGTTCCGTGAAGTACGAAGTACCAGTGCTAGGTATTCATGTGTTAGGCTTTTTCTGTCAACGTTTACAGGTTGCCTTGACAATTTCTAAATGTATAAGACTGACTTGTTTATTTCGAGCCCGCGGTTATTCTAAGACCTATAATTTTCATTAAAATGATAAATGTTACTTTGCTTTGAAATTTGTGTCTTAAAGGGACTGTAAATTGTGGGCTGTGAGGAAATTTATAGACATTGAAAACGAGGAAGATTGATTTACGTTGGAATTAGAAGCAATCTAATAATCACTTTATTTGCTTGTTAGTTATTAAGATTGGTTTTTGGAGTCTTTTTGTATTTTTTTTTCAGCTTCTAATTTTGTTACTTTTACAGTCACTCCGTAAAATACAAACTGAAGCATTTTCTATGCATGTATGTTTCAGTTTGTATTTTCGACATTTAGCTATTTATACATTTAAATTATCAAATCCAATCATAGTTCCTAGGTTCCTACACTTGTCAGTAAATAAACTAAACACTTATTTCAGCAAAGACCGACTCAGATTTTCAGCTATAAAGGGTCTTCGATATAATATATAATTTGAATGAATGAATGAATTAATATATTAAAAGCATGTAAAGCAATTCGGTAGAAAAACATATTAGCGTATTCTAGAACTTTCTTATTTCGCTAGCAATTTGAGTTGCCCGCAAAATGTCACAAACAGAAATGATCCAAAGTAAGTGAAATAAATAAAACCAAAAGCAAAGTGAGTAAAATAAGCCGCCTGCGCCGTGAACTGCACAATCGAGCTCTGTTTGCTAGTTCCGGTTGTGGCAAGGTAATTGATAGTTACTTTTATTAATGCTGAACATTGTCATTTAATTTTTCTTAAAAAAGCACCAGCAAAAACATCAAACTACTCTAAAGAAAATAAGGGCACTGAGATTTCATTGGTAAAATTATACAATAAAAAAATGTTTGGATTAATTTATTTATTATTATTATTTGAGACGTCCATATCCAACCAAACCGCAGGCGTGGATTAGTAGTCGAGTCGGTTAAAATGGGTTCTAAACTATTAAGTATATAGTGTATTAATTGCAAGTGCAAGTTATTTACAATTTGTTTAAGTACTCGTACTTATGCAACAGCAGTTACTTCTCCTGCATAATAAATATCTCGTTATTGACTTAGTCACTTTCAGTAAATAAGTAATAAAAAAATAGTACCATTAATCTCTCACAATTTCCGTGGGCTAGGAATAAACAAAGTCTTCGCAGACGAAGTCGTGGATAACAGCTAGTTTAAGATAGTCCTCTGTTAAATCAGATCATTATTGTCGCAGAATAACAATAAACTATACTCACAGGTATCGTGTCAGGTAACAAAGCTTCTCATCAGTATTCTTCCAAATGAAAATCAAAATGGCGTCGTAACAACACGTTTATTATCAGCCTTTATGAGTCTAAGAACCTCGCGATTCGCGTTATCTACGTCGCTAAGACCTCGTGAAAGTTAAAAAGGTTCATGAATTAAATATGTCACGTCACAGTTACTGACCACAGCGCGTCCGGTGCTTGCCCGACCATCTTTTCATTCTTTCTAGGTTATTTTGTTTTGCATTCTCTGTGCAAGCGGTCTGGAATCCGATTTGTGTATCTTGAGACTTTGAACCGTTGCAGTGCTGGGTTTTTGAAAAGGATTGAAGGATACAAGTTACGATTGCGGGATTTTCATTCTTTACAAAAGTCTTTGCTAGGAGGCATTTTTGATGGTCGTAAATAAATGGTTAATTTGATTTCATCATCATCATCATCATCACGTCAGCCGAAACACGTCCACTGCTGCACATAGGCTTCCCCAAGGCTCTCCATTCAGACCAGGTCGTCGCTCTATCTTGTTAGAGGCCTACCGACAGCTCGCCTTCGTCACGGTTCGCGGACGCGTTTCGAGAACCTTCTGACCCTATCGGCCATCAGTATAATCCCACTAATATTATAAATGCGAAAGTTTTGTAAGTCTGTTTATTTGTTACTTCATCACGTCTAAATCACTGAACCGATTTAGATAAAATTTGATATACAGGTAGTTTGAGTCCTGAAGAAGGACATAGAATAGTGTTTATCCCGGAAAATTGTATAGTTCCCGCGGGATATCGATAAACGAATTCAGCGCGGACGGAGTCGCGGGTAACGGCTAGTCTACAATAATTTATTGACACTTCGGGCGCCGTCATATTCCTATTGAGATCCAACTTTTCTGATGGAACCATTGCGCACTACACCTGTTACATTCAAGGACTTTAATTCATTAGCCACCGTGGAACCTTTTCAAACGAAAAGTCATTACGATTTTCCTTGATAATTTATGTAAAATAGTTCCATGGTGGCTCACGAACAGTCCTTGACCGTACATACTTGTTTTCACGGACGTGGTTTTAAAAATCACCCCTCGGGAACTGCGTTCGACCCCCGGGGCTTATCATTTGACATCGAATTATCAGCCGAGTCCCCGTACTGGCGATTTATTATCCGTCCGACAATATTTCTGATTGCCTGCAATTTCCACCGTTAACGTCAATTTTGAATGTAAAGTGCTATTAATATGACCGTGTAAATGCTGTCGGAGTTTCAATGGAGCGATCGCTATTTATTATATGGAACGGTGATTTGTAGCAAATAAGAAATACAGTTACAATGATGGCTCTAATAAACGTTTTAGATGCCGCAGAAGAATAAAAATTTTGCAGGTGGTAGGACCTTGTGCAAGGTCCGCCCGGATTGCTACCACCATCTTGCTCGCTAATCCTGCCGTGAAGCAGCTGTGCTTGCACTGTTGTGTTTCAGCGTGGAGAGTAAGACAGCCGGTGAAATTACTGGCACTTGAGGTATTCCATCTTAGGCCTCTAGGTTGGCAACGCATCTGCAATACCCCTTGTGTTGCAGATTTTTATGGGTGGTGGTGATCTCTTACCACCAGGAGACCCACTTGCTGGTTTGCCTTTCAGTCGAATAAAAAAAAAACTGGTGGGGGAGACCGAGAAGAATTGTGACAGGGGAGAAAAGTGACAAAGCCGATTTTTTGGAACTTATTGATTGTTAGTTAAATTAAATGTTAGTTATTTACCTCGAAAGCATAAATTCTTTGTTTGAATTCACCGAATTGCATTTCATACATTAAAGTATCGCCTTGTGTCTCAATCGTGTATTAGTAGTGCAAACATTAATCGCGGCAAAACGCGTCTAGGGTAAAATAGATACTACACAAAAAATCAGATACTACAAATGAATTATAAGTGATGTATAAAGCTACGCGAAAAATTGCGACAAGTTCAAGATTCTACTGAAATTTAGTTTGTTCGAGGTGAAACGCGATTCGGGGAATCGCTACAAGGAATTTATTCTTTTGAGGTAAAGAACTAATAAATGTATCAAACGTGTGCTGATGCGAGCTCGCTAGCAGTTATAGTTATAAAGTTAGCTAGCAGTTAGTTATTAGTTCTCCAAAATCGACGTTGTCACTACTCTCCTCTGTCACAACTTTGCTCGGTACCTAGGCCAGGTTAAGTTCCGTAAATAGATAGTCACCAATATTTTATTTTATTAAAACCCTTGAAGACAACTTACCGTGATCCACGCACATAATTATTAAAAAAGGTAGGTTAGGTACACGGGTCACTCACGTGTCGAAATATGCCTAACATGTTTCGAACCAGTCCGTAGTTTTTTTCAAGGCGAGCTCAAATTTCAAACGGAAAGCCGACCGTGAACTTCGTAAAAATTGTGTAGGTTTTAATATAGGTTTTTATCCGTTACTGTAGTAATTTAGATAGTATTTCACTTAGTTGAAGAAAGTTTGATTTGATTTTATAATATATATTTTTTTGTTAAGTAAATGTCTGGATAATCATAATTTGTATTTCCAATTTATCAATAACACGTACGTGGCACCTTTTTCCTTTCACGTTGTACACACACCTATGAAAACATTCGTTTGTATGTCACAACAACAATCATGTTATCAATAAACAACTTGATAACAACAACTTTATCATTGTCGTATAGCTCATTACAACTGTGAATGTTTCTACAAAATATTACTTTTAGTTCGAAGCCGAATGATTTAGTGCGGCCATTGTGATCGGGACAAAGATGCGATACGGTGATAAATCACAAAGGAATAAAATAAATCTTTTGTAGGTGTGATAGTGGAAGGAAAATTTTACACTTCATTCGGTGTATATATTTTACTTTAGCCGTGGAAAGCTTGATGAATAACGACGTTCAAAGTAAAGCAACACCATTGTTTAAAGCTCAGATTACCTATTGTTCACTGGTTCCCTTGTAAATACTTTTATCTGTTTTTATCGGCAGTTCGTTTGCAGTTTATTTAAGTGCGTGTTTGTTTTTTATTTTTAAGTTACTGTTGACAATATTTAACTTCTTTCACTAGTCGTGTTTTTGATGAGTTAAAAGTTATGCTGATGATTAAACATCGGCGACTCGTGGCGATTTGGTAGCACTAGTAATGAGACAAACTAAAACTACAAGAGTCGCCGATTTTTGCTGATGATCCCTCGGAGAGGAGTGAAACACGAGTCCGGAGTATTAGTGGTGGTGGGTTTGGTTGTGAGTTTAGCTGCGTTTGACTTGCTGCATGTAATAAACAATTTTGAATTTGAGTTTGTTTATTTTTAACCGACTTCAAAAAAAGAAGGAGGTTATTATTTTCCAAGCGGAGGGAGCGCGGGAAAATTAACTGCGCGACTTGCAGAGCACATCAAGATTATCGATTTTCTTTTAATAGGTACAATTGAAAAATTGGGAACTTGTATACTTTTGTAAACAATGATCGTTTCCTATTTAAAAAATCACATTGGCTACACTATTGACGTCACTAAATAGACACTCTGGAAATCAAACAAAAAGTATAATTTGAAACAAAATCAGCGACCGCCTAACCAAAAATTCAATCACCCAAGGTAACGGACTATGGACAGGCAAACCTATAGGGTATTCTGAGCCACCCCGAATTTAAGGATTAGAAACGGATTACGAAAGGCATAGAAGCGGTATAATTGAAAAAGCCGGAAGAGGTCGCCCCGTGGGACTGACATAGACCAATCTACTTTTAACAAAACCGGAGGAATTGTTTTTTTTTTCTATTTACGAGAAATATATAACTTAGGCTATTGTGGCTTTTTGATTCATATACTCGTAAAATTTATCATCGTCTTCATCAATATCATCTCAGCCGTAGGAGTTCCACTGTTGGACATAGGCCTCCCCCATAAGACCTACAGTTACTTCGGTTGGAAGGGGCCTGCATCCACCGTGAACCTGGCGGGTTTAACCAGGTCATTGGTCTTTATCGTTGGTGGAGGTCTTACGCTTACTATGCGCTTACCTATCAGAATTCTTCATTCGAGATTAAATTTATGCTCAACTAGTGGTTACCCGCGGCTTTGCACACGTAAATCATTCATTAGATCCAGCACCTGAATTGGAATTACGGGATTCTTAAAAATTCCGGTGGGAATTCCCGAAAGGTAAATAGTGGTTTTCATTAACGTTACATTAAAAACAATCATGTCAAATTTCATGACTCTAAGTCTAGTTCTTGTTTCGAGATTAGCTATATCCCTATCCCGTGGGAATACCAAAGTCCATCCAAATCCGTCCAGCCGTTTCAGCGTGAAGGAGTATTAGTAGGATTTAAACACTCGATCTATTGAGATTAATCAATACACATATTACTTTTGCTCGCTTTATTTTTGCATTTATAAAAAAATCTTTATTTCAGAACATTTAAGATTCCATAAAAATCGTTAGTAGGTATTCTTCATTTATATAAGTATCTTGCTTATTTGTGGTAGGTAATCAAAAACATACTTTCTAATGTGAGAAAGATATACACACATACACAAACATCACGCCTGTATTCCCAAATGGAGTAAGCAGAGCACACGAACCGTTACCGCTTCGGAGCCACATTTATCAATTTTAGATTTTATGTTTGACAAAAACGGTACAATAGTGGCAGGTTGCTAGCCTGTCGCAAACGGTATACCTTAACCTATACGCCTCTTATGACATCCACAGAAGAAATGGAGAGACGTTACGGAGTAAACATTTAAAATTACAATTTGCCCAAACCTCATGAAAACAGGAAGAGTTCTCAGTTTGAGTTGTCTAACTGTTGATAAAATACAACATGATTAAATTAAAACGTCAATTTGAATAAAATATGAATGTACCACGTGTTTAATTTAATTTTTAATTACCACCTTGACAGTGTATCTCATGATGTTTGGCTTAAACGAAATAGAGATTAAACAAATAAGACCTGTCAAAAAAATTGTTGCCATAATACAAACGGTTTGCTTCTTAAAAATACCCAAAGCAAATAACATAAATGAAACGAATACCTCGCAACTCTCTTCAGTTTTGTTTGCGTTCTGTCTCCGAGCAATACAATCCATGCCGCAACGGTAAATAAAGTAACCAATGTTTATATCCTTGATTGAATATGAAATAAGCAATATTGTCAACGTTATGTCTAAATAGAGGAGACAATATACCGAGAGTCCAGATTAACTTCTTACATGATCTTTATTTGATCACGATATACGAAAACTTTGCCGAATTACTGTATGCTTTGCGATATTTTATTAATAATGTTACAGTGGTCCCAGTATTTACTATATTATCATGTAACCTTATTTATTCCATTTGTGGAAGTCGGTCCCTCATTTGGACGGAATATTTTATGAGTTATCCATACTAATATTAGAAATAAATACGAAAGTAATTCCATTTGTCTATCTGTCTATGGTCTGTTATCTCTTCACGCTTAATTAGAAAAAAAAATGTAATGGCGATTCTCTGAAACTCTGGAAAATCATATTATATAGTTTTACCCCGGAAAATTGCATGATCTACACACGATTCTACTACCAAAGTAATACTCGCACCTAATAAGAGAGGGGTTAGATCATTTTGAGCACCACGACTGCTCATCACTTCGCTGGTGACTGTATGTCAAGTATAAAAAAAAAACATTTTTCCCGACTACCCGTGTATTGTGCTTTGTTAGCAGATGTAACGGTTTATGGCACATGGAACGTGTTTGTATTAAAAAAATGGAGACGCGATTTAGTTTATAGCAGATACAAACAAAGCCAAATATTGAGATTTCAAATGCGTGGTCGTATGCGTACAGTTTCTAATAGAATAAATAGTTATATCTATATAAATCGTAACAAAATTTGTTCACAGCGCGGATTTGTGAACCTTTTACTATAGTTTGTTGTGTGGGTTTGTCCGTGACAGCTTAGGGGTTGTGTCAACGTAATACTGACGATTGATGCGCCACGCGTTTTGTTCCAAACAGCCAGTCTAGTGCCGTAAGGTACTTACAGTCAAGAGAAAAAACATGTATACACTTTAGTACCTTGTCTATTTTAGTTATTTTTGAACTGCCATATATCAACTGTATGTGTACATATTTTTGCCTTGACTGTACATAGTTGTCAATGCATCTGCCCTATTTACGAAATAAATATTACATTTTTATTTTGATTTTGAAAATATTTAAAACTACAGCGATAACTTTGGCTTTCTACTTACTAGGAATCCTTATTTCTGATAATGATTGTGACTGATTCCAAGTATGATTATCTATCTCTATTGAACCTAAAGCCTTTTAAAGTTATTTTCTCCTTAGCGCGTCAATAGACGTTGAGCTCGTATAAGTCCCAAGAATAATAGCCCAAGTATTGAAAAATATTTCTATATAATTCGGCATTTATGGCTGAACAAAGTGTGAGTCTCTGGCACGCCAGGCGGCGGATGTGGCAACGGGGCGGTTTCCGGCGCTAGTACGACGGCGGAGACGGCAGCAAAAAATCGGAACGAATAGTTTAGACTACCAAAAAGGGTTTATTAGTTTTCGTTTTATAACAACTGTTTTTCCTGGGCGTAAAGCTGTGACTAATAGCTGGTTTTAGCGAGTAAAGATGACGATAAGGATAAGGAGGATGAGGGATAAGTTCGCCTTTGTACATCTTATTATCCTGTGTTCTGTTATTTTCATGTGTTTTTATGTACAATAAAGACTTTTACAATACACTATAATACAATATGACTTTTACCTGCTAAATAAGCTTTTTTTTACATAAAACTGTCCGTGATTGACCTTTATTTCAACTAATGTAAAGTGCAGATGAGGCCAAAGCTGTGTTTCACTGGTTCAGTAATAGCCTATTCACTCTAGCCTTGAAGAACCCTAGATTGTATTTATCCGGAAATTCCTTAGCAGTTCGTATTATGAAAGACGAAACAAACCGCGTCTTGCGAATCAATGGAACACTAACTACATATAAGTAGGGGTGAAGACGCTCCCCCCGCCTGGAAGTTCGTTGGCAAAATGGAGATGGAGGAATTGAATCATGTAATAATTTAGCTGGTCACTAAATCGTTATTTCAACTCTTTCTTCATGTTGGATCATGATTATGTATTCCATCATTTAAATTATTCAGAAATCGCTCAGGCTCGCTGAAACTTTTCTTATTCCAGCCTATAAAATAACAACGTTGACTCTACCACTGCAGTAACTTGAATTTTGGCAAACAAATTTTTTGAAGATCATAGGAACGCACATTTTTTTTATCTTTCATGTGAGCAAATAAAGCAGTAATACATAAAGTTACAAAGTGAAGTGACTGTTTTGTGTTTAAGCTACGGCAGGTTTTCGTTGTCACGTGGCAATAATTCTTTGCACCCGCTGAATTTATGTTATGTTCGTAATAAACGGATTACCGGAGCTTATTAAAATTCATTTACTAACGTTTCCTGGGGTTTATTGAGCTGAGTTATAACTGTACAATTTTAGATAAGGTTTTGAATGTTTTGTAAGAAAAAAAACTGTTGCGTTGAATTTGCTGGTGAAGCTTTATTTTAGAAGCAAACCCGGTGTTTCCCGTGATAGGGAAAATAAATAAAAATACAATTTTACTTTATCAGTAAACATAAAAAAAAATGTTGTCTTAACAAATTCGACCACAACAGCAAGCACAGTGCAAAATAACGTGGACGTGGTGGACCGAAGACATTGCGAGAGTATCGGGCAACCGGTGGATGCAAGGGGGAGCTTTCTTTGTTCAATAGTGGCTGTCTTTCGCCTTATGATGATGATGATGTTTAAAGGTAAGCAAGGTAAGCAAGATAGGTAGATACATAAAAAGGTTGCAGTTCATACAGGTATAATAAAGTTTGTATTTCAACTCCGTCACCCCGTGAACTCTTGAACAAAGATTATAAGAGGTTATTTAATCCAATAAATATCAAAGTTCAAGAACCAAGTTCTGTTAAATGAACTCCGGGTAAGAACGTTAACCCCTGAGCCTGTCTAATGAAGTAGTGATAAACCTCCGTTCCGACTTAATTATGGATGGATTGCAATTACTTTTAACTATTAATTGAAAGAGCAGCAGCTTTTTTTTCCTCTTTTAGCAGTGTTTTTTAAAAATAAAATACTTTGGAGGAGTTTACAGATGTGAGGCACAAAATTTACTTTGGCCGGGAGATGACACTAATGATTGGTGTCTTTCCTAATTCCAGAGCAAAAAAGTAAGGACATAGTAGACGTCAAAGTGAGACCAATTAAACAAGGCATTGTCGTGCGCATATTGGACTTGCACGTACAGAAATTTAGCTTCGTCAAGAAAACTAGTTATAGTTATAGGCGAGGCGTAGTTTTATTATTTTTCACTGTGTTGTTCATAAAATTCTGTTTTTATTTCTTACAATAACAGCCATAGCAAAATTATTAATATTTTATTTAATTTCAGATACTCGTAGCAATACATTATGTCAAATTACAAAATTAAAGTTAAATGAAACTAAAAAATATTTTCTTCTTTTTTCTTGTCTTTTTCTTAGGCACTTAATTTTTTTCGTCAGGCGATGCAATGTCGCTATAACATTTTCTGTGTAAAAGTTTTATAACAGAGTCACAATTCATTTGGTTCGATAGCATGGCAGTTTTTTGACCAAAAATTATCTTGGCACTCTAAGAAATTACGAAGATTTTATTACTCAAGAGCAGCCATCTCAGACCCTCGAAATTATTATAATTTGATCAACTGAATTGCCATGGGATAGTATTACGCAAACCCGTTCCCAAAAACCATAACAGTCGGCCGCATTAATGTTTGCCTTACACCATTACGGCAAGCTTTCCATGGAATCGGCTCGCAAGCGGGGCACAAATTAAATTGGCGACTTAGATTACCAGGGTAAATGGTCCAATTAGTGTTTCGGTGGGTCCCAGTTCCGAGTTAAGACAAACGGGATTGCCAAGGCACCTGATTCGCTTGCTAGTGATGTGCCGACAAAATTGGCCAGCTGGCTTTGTGCAAAGTGAAATTAGTGGGGTGATTTTGCGAGCGTTTGTTCGAAATTGACCACGGGATTGACGGTGAAGCGCTGCCGGGAATAAAGCTGCTTGTTTTTAATAAAGCATGATAAATAAAGTTACGTCTGATCAACTCCATAATTAAAATCTACTTGTGTATTGAAACAATCAGTTGACAACGCATCCAAACCTGACATGTTGCAATTAATAATGAATAATGTAGTTACAATAAAATACAAATTAATATGCATTTTGTAGTATTTTGCTGAATATGGGGTAAATTAACACCTTACTATATTTTAGGTAGGTATTCAGAAAATATACTTAATATTCAAAACTCTCCGAGTAACAACACCATGTTAATTTTAACTTTGGCCTACAATTTAGTGAACCGAAATTGGTTGAAATTACGTAAACACAAAGTTTGGTTCTCTTGGGTGCCTTCTTTTCGAGTTAAACAGATACATTTCAATAATCTTTTTTTTTAGTAACTGCCAAATATATTTAGTTATGTCACTCTCTACTTTTTCTCTCTCGCACCACATAATACGCATACGTTTTCCCGAATAGTGTTTCAATTGTGTTCAACCCCATCCCTATTGTTTACTGAATGTGATTTCGCTCCGTCTTGATTGCGGCGCGCTGTTTAAGTTGCGAGTGGTCGGCAAACGGCGCTGTTACCCTGCAAACCGTCCGTCATTTGTTATTGGCCAAACTATAACTGCTTCTCGAAACTTCGCCTATTTTATGACCCGTATCCACCTGAAAGTGTTCATGGTAGGTTATTGTTATTATAGTTTATTAAAGATACATTCGGTTGTATTGATAACTTAGAGTTCTATTGGCTTTAAAGATTATAATGAAGACACCTATTTATAAGTATAAGCCAACTATTTCAAAACTAGCGACCCGCCCCAGTTTCGCACGGGTGCAACTGTAAAAAAAAAAAAAAACTGGCGAAAAAATAAAGAAAGTCAAGGTATCAAAAGCGGTAAATTCTGTCGCTAGTTATCGTACTCCCCGCTAGCATTAGAAATGCGAAAGTTTGTGATTCTGTTAAACTTTTTGGTACCTCGTTGCATAGTTCCTGCGGGATAGCGATAAACGAATTCTACGCGGACGGAGTTGCGGGCAACAGCTTGTATAATTATGTTGTATCCTTGTATATACTTTACTTTTAAACCAATTTATCTTCTTCTTCTTCTTCTTGTGGTGCCTCTCCAATTACTGAAGGTTGGCCATTAAATCTGAATATTTCTTCTTGTCCTTCGCGATGTGGAACAGCTCAGGCACCATCTCCGGTCCACTCTCGACTGTTCACTTTACATGAAATCACTTTATAATAGTTATTAACGAGAACCACATTAAAATCGGTCGCATAATTTAAAAGACCGTACAGAAGGACAAACGGCGGGAAGTGACTTTGTTTAAATAAATAAATAAACTTTTATGATTCACGGATTTTTCACGTCTTTAATATTTACCTATGTAAAAGTGCGACATCTTTGCGCTTCCGATATTTCAAAAAGATATGAAGCTGTCTACATCAGACATCACTTTTATATAAAATATGTCAAAGTCAAAATCCGATAGATTTTGGTTAGCGATTACAGCAAGTGCCATTTCAATATACCTACCTACCTTGTATATACTCGTAACTAGGTAGACAGCGATGGAAACTCAATTTTGTTGCCGTAGACGCTTCCGACGTTCGCCCTTTAGCACATAAAAGACACGAATCACGTGTAAGGAGCAGTAAACAATGGAATTAATAAATAATAAAAATGCAGTACCTAAACCTTTTTGGAACGCTGATACTGTATATGAATCAAAATAAGAATTAGCTAACTTATAAGATTACTCATAAATGGGTGAAGACCAAAAAGTTGTTAACGGTGAGCAACTTTTTGGTCTTCACCCAATTATGAGTACCTAGTAAATACTATATAGATTCAGGCGTTACTTTGCGGGGGTCCATGTTAAAATAAATGGAATATCTGTCTTGCTCTTCCGCCAAGTAGTGAGGCCAAGTCGTGCGAAACAGTTACGTTTAAGTTGGAAGATTTTTTTTTTCATGCAATTTAACCCGCCCTCCCTCCGCATAAAAAAACGTAAATAACCAACGCAAACGTAACTGAACCCACCACCAAGAGAACCACCACCACAACCATACAAAAATCATAGACACGTATTTCGCTTCTCTCCGAAGCATCGTCAGCGGTTGTTGACCTTACGACTCACGACTTGGTCTCACTACTTGGCGGAGGAGCAAGACAGATTTTCCATTTTTTTTAAAGTAGTAAATACCTCCGATTATTAGACCTTGTTAATAAAAATGGTTAAGTCGGATAAAATTGGCGCGGAGAGGGTTTCGATTAATAAAATATTTTAAGGAATAAATTCTACAAGAGCCGATGCCCCCGTGAGAACGTACCTAATAAAATAAAAGACAATCAATCATTTTCCACAGACAAAGTTACTGTTCCGAGTCTGTGTGCTACGTAATAGCTTTCTGTAACCAACGTTTTTTCACTCAACCGTGCGAAGGAGACAAAAAGTGGGTCATTTAGGTTAATATCCTTCCCGGAGAACGTATTGTCTAATTACTGAAAATGTTCTGCTTTTTGCCGCCTCTCTCCCCTAAAACGCTATTTTTGTGGCTTTCTTTTAGCGTCATCTTGATATTGTCTCACTCACTTAGCTTGAGTATGAGCAGGATGCGGATATAATCAGCAGTTGTTGTTTCGTTGGCTCTTAGTCACTTTAATTTTGATTAGTATTAATACTGTCATATTTTCTTTGTGATGTTTGTACAGGGAAAGCAACTCTATAACCCTTTTTAGGTAATGCGTTGGACAAAGGATGGATGTGATTTCATGAACATCTGGTAGCATGGTGAACGATTGTGTTGCCCTGAAAATGAGATCTGGTTGAGTTCGAAACGCGTTAGTGTAGTGTGGTGGTGGTGAAGATGGGTTTGTGTGATTTGTGTGTGATCTTACAGTGTGGAGGTGGAGGAACTGCATGAACACGCATATCTTGCATAAACGTAGTTATAGTTATAAGGTCGCGGGTGACCAAAGTGATTGTTGTAGTTCTTTGGACCTCCGCAAAGTAACGCCTGATTCAATTTTTAAGTATAAGTTGAAAGTTTTGCTTCACTTTTGGATTTCAGATTAAATAAAACTTAACGTGATCATGAAACTACCGTGAGACTCAATCATATTAAATGATATTGTAACGGATAACTCACGTCTTAAATCGAGTTTAGCTCGACATGTGGCGCGTAGTGCGCGTGTTGCGGCAGCCGCCGAGTCACGTGCTCCAGTGATGAAGGGTTTCGAAATAACCCGAAACATGTCGAGCTAAACTCGATTTAAGACGTTACAATGCCATTTAATGAAACTTAACGTATAAAATCACATGCCACTTATTCAGCAAAAAATGTTGCATTTAGACCAAAACATTAAGGATTATCTTGAAGCTTATGAAAGCGGGTCATAAGTTAATTTTATTTAGCAAGTCGCGAAATTGGCTAAGCTTGTGTACTCTTGGCTATTCTTGGCGGGTCTTGGCTTGTTAGACGCTTACTTGGCGACTTGCCAGGTGACAGTTAACCTGACCATCGGCGTTATGACCGCTTAGCCCGGATTCAGCGGTTTATTGTGGGACAAATTTGACCATGCGAGGGTACTTTGAAAACTATGGCGACTTGAATCGGTAACACCCTTGAGTTTCCACCGGAAATATTCAGCAACAAAAGACTGTCTATTATGAAGATCAAAACTGTCTGTATTATAATATGATCGTAATATTATTATATATCACCTCATTAATTCGAACCTGCAGGCGTATGTACATATATATTATACCATTCTAAGCTCCACAACTACTCACCTATTTTTAATAGTAGCCGTTTTTCTATTATTTTGATTTGCTTCTATAAGCGTCGAAATGCAGCTAACAAGCACTTATAATTATTACGAGTGTTGCGAGTGGAGTTATAAATTAGGCTTAGCAAAAAATACAATTTGTTTTTGAAACAATAATAATTGAAGTAGTTATTTTCTGTTTCTAACTATACGTACGTATTGGTTTTAAAGATATTTTTTAGCGTTGTTATGTCCGTTTTTTAATTTGATTTGCAACGTAGAAAACCTATCTTTGTCGTATAAAGATAAGATACACCAAAAGCCAAAGTCCTGTTTGAAGCCAAAATGTCTTTTCCATTCTCCATGTCGTAATGACACTGTTGTAACTATTAAATATGCACCACGAATATCAACTCTATGAAAGCCTCCTTAACAGCCAACTTGTAATAACTGGAACATGTGACGTAGAACCTTTTTTTGTTCGCGAATTATCTACCAACGAACTAAGCTGAAGTCAATCCGTGTTTGAGTTGGGTGGGGCATGCGGGCGGCGCTCTTGATGTATTGTAAGTCCACCTTACAGATCACTGAGTTAATGATCTTATTTGTTTAATGCTTTTATGGTATTTTCAAAATAGGTTTTTGTTAATAAGTTCAATTTCAGCACAAGATTTTTTTGCTGACTGTTCTTTTTGTTGTCTGTGTACTTGCATTGTCATCTAAACTACATTTGCGTTCCAAATTTCAAGTCGCTGCCATTAACCATCGAGGAGTTCCTTGCTTCTAAGAGGAGTTCTCTCCTGCGTTATTGCCACCAAATTTACAGAATTTGTGTGTAAATTTTCAAATTAATTGGACAACTGGAAATAGTTACGATTTTGCTTCCAAAATTTGACTCAAATAGATAAATAAAAAAGTTATATAAAAGCATGTTTATTTTTAACGGCAAGCGTTTTTAATTTTGAAATTACCTTACGTAATACGTAAAAAGTCTGGTTATGACAATGGGGACCGGCGGTATGTAGAGCGTTTTTTCTGCAGGGCTACTACGAAATTAGAAAATCGAAGTTCTTATCGTATAGTCCCTCGGACGCTTATATTATTTAACACAAGATTGAGAGGGACAGTACGATACGAACTTCGATTTTCGTATTGTGTAGTAGCCCTCCTGTTCATTGCGCGTCCGAGACTCTCACCCCACTTAACAGTCGGTCGGGCATATTACCTATATATAATTAATTAGATACTTGTGTGCCTCAAAGTATCTCTACCTATTTAATAGTTTTAAACGGAAGTATTGCAAATGCTATTCTTGTTTTAGTTTAGCAGACTTTTAAAAATTCAGTATGAATTATCCATTCAATGATATTTACAGTGGTTTCATTCTAACATGGTGCGGGTGACATTTGATGCACGTTTCGTTTTACTCAAAAAAAGTTGCTGCGGTCTAAATATATGGAAGTATATTTCAGTTGTAGCCTGAATATGACTGGCGTTAAATATTTGAACATAAAGAACCTCCTTTCATGAATACTCCTCTCGTCCACTCAAAAGTTGAATGGTAGAGATTCTCTTAAGGGACAAGTTCGCCTTTGTACATATACATATCTCATTGTTTGTCAATTGTGTTTTTTTACTTATTGTATACAGTAAAGAATTCACATAATATACAATCATACATATTATGTTATACGAAATAAATTCAAGCTATCAGATTTTTATAATCAAGTAGGTAATTAAATTCAAAGCACATTCAAGTGAAGAAACGTAACATGCATGTAACGTAACACCAGAAACTCGTTTAGTGATGGGACCTAATGGATTTCGAGTTATATCGGTACTCATTAATTGGTAAGTAACGAATATTTTTGCAAACTCCGTTTAGCCTTACTTAAGTGGTAAATAATATTCCAACCTAGAATTTCACTAATATTCTCATCAAAATTAGCGTAATAATCGGATTAATGATGACATGAATTATGATTAAGTTATTAAATGTTTAGTTTTATCGACTCAACTTTCGACACTTTGACTCTTGTGGGATTGACAGCTGTCACCCGCACCACGCTACAAAATGAAAGTACTGTGCCTCAGAGTAAATTCAAATACAACGCACTTAAATGCATTACAAAAGGACGTCAACCCAAAACGAGCCTATTCCAACCGGCCGAATTCGTTTAGCGATTCCAAATCCGAACTGTGACCGCAGTGGGCTAGGTCGCCGACAATTATCGGCCAGCATTAATATCGCATAACGGGCTTTGCGAATGACTTGCGCATAATTTCCTCTAGCTTTAATGTTGAATTAAAACCGGTTTAGAATGCGAGAGTGCGCATTTGGTGCAAGACTTGCGTCAGTTTTGGAATAGTCTGATTCATGATTGGTAAGTGAACGAACATTTGTGATCTTATGTTTCAAAATTTAATATTGTAAAAAACCTGGTATTTGTTTATTGTGGTAGTAACTAAGGTTTCTCTTAAAATTACTACGAGCCTATAGAGCTGAAAGCATCAGAAAGGAATTAACTTTTTAGAACACACACTGCCAGCAAAAAGCCTCAAATAGAAGTAGGTACTTGTTATTTTCTTGGCGCCTGTTAAAAATTAAAATCTCGCGCTCTGCGTAAAATGACAAAGCCATCCAAAGACTAATACATTAATATTGTTCACTGGGTCTGAAAGAAATCTTAAACTGCGACAACGTCTGCCACTCGATATTCGGTCGCCGCTCGCTTTGACAGTTGGGAATCGAGCCAGAATTTATAGCGGGAGCAGCGTGACTAATGTTTTCAGCAGAATTAGGCTCTCTTGACACTTCTATGCGGATAAAATGTAATGCAATTCTTGTAACTATCAAGCGAGAGTTTTTCACCCGTCGAGATGATTTTCTTCTATTCGGTAAAGAACGTAGCTACTTTTGCGGTGATGCTTTAAGTTTGATATAATGAGAAAGAGCGAGACGTGGAATCTTTGTTTTGCTTTGCTTAGGTGTCTCTTCCCTATTTATAACTGTAGAATAAAAGTTGTGAAAAAAATATTTCGGACTTTTTAGGTTTGATATAGAGTTAACGAAAGACGTAAGAAGAATAAGATATTTTTATTTGTGACACTACAAGAGTTACAACAAAAGTCGAAAATGAGAACAAATTGTTGAGCCGAGTTTAGACTTGCAAGAAAAATCGTGCAAGTTTGCATTACATTCGGCATTCAAACTCGGCATTACGAAATGATACAACATCATCAACATAAAAAAAGAACAAAAACTTAACTGACATTACTTCAATATTTCTTAATACTACTATCTCTAGAATAACTGTAATTATATGATATCATTTCGAATTTTATTGCTAAATAAAATAATGTAGCTTCTACATCACTTTAATTTTGTGACATGCAATACACACAATGCGGTCTTGTGAAACCTGGGTAAAACAAAACAGCAACGTATAAACTGTGTGCTCAAACATGTTCAAACCCGTTTTCCCGCTATCTGCGCAAACAACGTAACTTCACCCCTTCACTCGTTTGTGGCCGTTACCGGGAAATATAGACTTCGGAACTAACCTTTATAGAGTTAAGTGAAGTAAGAAGCGGGTTTTGTTTTCGAAGGAGCTGAATCGGAGAACGTTTCCTTCTTCAACGTATCACATCACATCACTATAATTATGCATGATGACAAACGTCAACGTCGATTAATTCGGGTATATTAATTAATCTTCTCACCTTCTATTTAATCAATTGATTGATGCTTCGCATATTTAGCGAATTATTTTCCTGTTGCCCCTAATTAGCAGTAGGTACAAATTTGTTTGAAAATAAAATAAAAATCTTGTGTTGAAAGCTCTACATGAATAAATTAGTGAGTGAAAGAAAAGATACTATGTACGTAACGCTGAAGATTTGGCTCCTAATTCCTTCATTAGTACATCTGTGCAAAGCTGCGGTGAACAGCTGGCATTAATTTAACATTGTTTTAATCTTACAAATTTTATAAAAGGGAAACTTTTTGTTTGATTTTTTATTTATTTATATACGTGGCTACATGGATTTGGTTAAAATTCGACGCATAGTTTTAGAATGTGGGTTAACTTAACATGTAGGTAACCTGTTTTCCCTGGAAATTGTAAATTTCCTGTAAGATTGCAATAAACGCGTTTTTCGTGGACAAGTCACGAGTAACATTTACGTGGCACTTTTATAACAGTTTGGTATCAGGACATACGGAACGAAAAAAAAGGAACACGAATGATTTTCTTAAATAATGTTCCATTTCGGGTTAAGAAAAATAAACCAAAACATTAATTAATGCACTGAAATTTACACTCATAAAGTACACAAGAATACGTGACACGTGGTACATATAAGTTTAGTTTTTAGTTTGGTCATCATTAATAATTAATTTTGAATTTATTCGTACTTTCAAAGTTTATTAAAGACTCTGTTAAACGTTTCTAAATAAGGTATTTATTGGTTCACAGGATTTGCCACTGGTTTTCTTTAGCAAAGCAATGAAAACAATGTTCAAGCCTCGATCCTAAAAGCAACACAATGTACGTGACATTAACACTTTAATACCCAAGATGTCACCAGCACTGCGGTCGCCATTTTCATAATCGGCCCCCGATATGCGAGGCACGGCGCGGCAAACGTTAAACTCAGAAATAAATTAAAATTCCTTATACATACAGAGGCCGGTGAAATCGTGAGGAAACTGGAATTGTGCAACTTTTTGTTTTAATTATACTAAGTAACTAGGTAATCTATAGAAAAAATATTCATGTTTTATACTTTGTTCTTACGGCAGGCGAAAAAAATTGACATTGTTGACGCTTAGTGCTTACTCGTACCACAGACCACAATGATCTCGGAAAAATGCACAGTTCCCGAGGGAACAGCGCGAGATAACCGGATTCCACGCGGGCGAAGCCGCGGGCAAAGGCTAGTAACTGAAATAATAAAAGCCAAGTTCAACTTCAAAACAAGTTAGAACGTGACCCAATGACATACACACGTAATCGTATCATCTCAACTATACTGTTGGATATTAAACTGACTGACACTGGGACGGGAGCGGCTCGTTTATGGGAATTAACTTGATCACACTAATTGACCGCATTAATCCTGTTATAACCTGTTATAACTAGTTATATACGCTTAGTGAGCTCCTGTTTTATTCATGTTTGAGTGGGTTTTATGTTATCGTGTGAATATTGTTTAGAAGAGTTCAAACACAAATAGTAGATTGTACAACAAGAGCATAAAACGAGCTATTTTACGCAAGACGTTCATATTATAGCCACCCGAGCCGGTAGGCGAGGGTGGATAGACACGCCGAGGGAAAAATGGGTTTAATGCTCGAGTTTTACACTCTGCTTTTCACTTAGATTGCGAAGAAACGAAATAGTAACAATGGAAATAATTATTCACTTTCTATGTAGGTACCTTTTATTTTATATGCATTATTATGTAATCTTTGACCCCAACATCACTCCTCTAGTATTTTGTGAGATCAAAGAGTTTTTTATACTAAAGCCGATAAAACTGCATGAGTTTCATTCATCTGATGAAAAGTGATAGCAACTGCTACGTAACAGCTGCGTGAAATGCTGTTTAGTTGGGGCGGTTCCGAAAGCTCACAATACTTAAAATATGAAAGTAAAATTTACTTATTTGCAAAAGGTACTTTGCTTTACAGCAGTTCTTCGGATCTTCTAAAAATTAAAAAATTAAATCCTAATTAGTCAGCACTCATCTATTACTAGCACGGTCTCTTCCAAGTAGAAAGCTGAGTTTTTGCACAGAAATTCTCTTTATAATGTAGAAAAGTAATAAATACGGAATATTCAAAATTTTCACGGCGATAGAAACTCTTCCATAGTAGCAGAACCGAGGAATTTTCATAGTTAGTTATTTTTAACTAAGCTAGTTCTGTTATAAAAAGAAATTCCTAAAAGAGTTTAAAAAAAACATGAAAACACACGTAAAAATGCAATGTTAAATTAAATCGAGAAAAAAATATTTTCACACTTCCCGAAGCCAAACAATATCCACGTACAAAATACAACAGCCGAAAAAAAAACACAAAACAAGCTTGTGTTGATTTTCACGCGTGAAAGCGTTCGGAAAGGGCCGGAACTGGCACCGTCACGTTGCAATAATTTACGTGCCGATGGCAAAAGGATGTTTTTGACAACGCCTCTAATAGCTTTTTAGATCTACGCTAAATGTGCTAAAGTCAATTTATAGAAGAATGAATATAATATCGACGGTACTCGTTAGTTAATTATGATTTTGACGGACAGAACGGAATTGAGTCTTTACTTGTTTAAGGAATAATTGATGTTTAACTTCCTCGAACGATTATAATAGCTGTATTTTAAACAGATAAAGACACTATATAATAGATAGACCCATTTATAAAGGACGCTATACCGCTTCCCATTATCCATCTATACTAATGTCACAAATGCGAAAGTGTGTGTGTTTGTATGTTTGTGTATATTTGTCTATCTTTCACGTCGAAACGGAGGGACGGATCGACGTGATTTTTGGCATAGAGATAGTTTATGGGCCAGAGAGTGGCATAGGCTTATCCCCGGAAAATCTACAGTTCCTGAGGGAACAGTGCGCGCGATACCTAACCGAATTCCAAGCGGGCGAAGCCGCGGGCAAAAGCTAGTAATATAATAAATGCGAAAGTTTGTAAGTCTGTTTGTTTGTTACTTCATCAAGTCTAAACCGCTGAACCGATTTAAGTAAAATTCAGTATACAGATAGTTTCAGTCCCGGGGAAGTAAATAGGGTAGTTTTTAACACGCTTTTATTAGCTTGGGTTGTAACTAACTATGTATGTATGTATGTAACGGAATCTTTGAACTTAATTTTCACCAGTTTCCAGAAGTCTGATTAATTTGAAACTTTGCATACGTATCAAGGACCGATGACAATGCAATAAATCGAACTAAAAAATGGAAAATAAATAATAGTTAAAAAAAACTAAAAAAACACGCTTTTATAGCTAACCGAACTAAAAAATAGAAAATAATTTTAATTTCAAGTTATTAACAAAAGAATTCAATTCAGAGTTAAAAGCGTGGGGTGCTTGATAAAGTAAATGTAACAATCATTCTATTGGCAACTATCTATGAGAGGAGAGTTATGAAAAGTAGTAAAATGCACCCCACGCTTTTTACTCTGAATTGAATTCTTTTGTTAATAACTTGAAATTAAAATTATTTTCTATTTTTTAGTTCGGTTAGCTATAAAAGCGTGTTTTTTTAGTTTTTTTAAACTATTATTTTATTATTCCGGAAAATTGCATAGTTCCCGAGGGACAGCGATAATCAAATTCTACGCGTACGGAGTCGCGGGTAACGGCTAGCAGTTCTTATATTTTAACCCCCGACGCAAAAAGAGGGGTGTATTAAGTTTGACCGCTATGTATGTCTGTGTGTCTGTCTGTGGCACCGTAGCTCTTAAACGGGTGGGCCGATTTCGATGCGGCTTTTTTGTTTATTGCAGGTTTTCTAGAGATGGTTTTAGATATTTTTCATCAAAATCGGTTTAGCCATTTTTGAGATATTGAACTTTAAAGTGACAACGTCAGGGGTTTTCCAACTTTTTGTTGGTTAGGTTAGTACCACTAGCCTGTTTCCCGCGACTCCGCTATATTAGTGGGATAACAAATTAGATAGATTTCATTTAACCGTCTAATCATAACTTGTATCTTGACAGCTACTGAACCGATTTTGATGTAACTTTGCGCTCTATGTCGTCTTGTCCACATTTTTTTCCAAAAGTAGAATTTGAAAGGCAATTTTTTTGTACTAGCCTTAGTATTGTATCAAGTTAGGCCCCTGCGGGCGGAATAGTGGTTTTCG
Source organism: Choristoneura rosaceana (assembly GCA_037349165.1). Taxonomy (NCBI): domain Eukaryota; kingdom Metazoa; phylum Arthropoda; class Insecta; order Lepidoptera; family Tortricidae; genus Choristoneura; species Choristoneura rosaceana. Next base: position 13,407,175 of record JAZBNJ010000019.1, read on the forward strand.
TTCCATTGAGGGCGTGATCCGAGGGTTACTTGACTGACAGTGACAATTTGCAATTTTTTTATGAATTTTTATACGCCCCTTAGCTTTTGTAGTGTTGTTTACACGGTAAGAAAAAATCACGTCAATGTAAATAAGTCATCTTAAGTCATTTTCGTTTCGCACAGCAATATTGATAAAAAGATTCTAAATTACTTTAGGGGTTTACATAGATACAAATCCCTATTAATAATAATATTATAAATGCGAATGTGTGTGTTTGTATATTTGTGTGTGTTTTATGTATGTTTGTCCGTCTTTCGCGTCGAAACGGAGCGGTGGATCGACGTGATTTATGGCATAGAGATAGTTTATGGACCCGAGAGTGATATAGGCTACTTTTTATCCCGAAAAAATGCACAGTTCCCGAGGAAACAGCGCGCGATAACCGAATTCCACGCGGGCGAAGCCACGGGCTAAAGCTAGTTTTCCTATAATTTTTTAGTCACGCACCGCGGATCCAACGGATACCAGTGAAGATCCACGATCGTATTCCAAATCCAAACAGGGGATTACGAGTTAATGCCTGAAAATTGAAAACGTTTCATTGAAAAAAATCTATTGCTCAACATGGGAAGTCTGCCGTTAAATCCTGGCAATATCTTTCATGGAATGTAAGCCTGTCGATAAAACAAAAAAAAAGTTGTGTTGGCACTTGTTTACGTTCAAAATGAAGTCTTCAGAACCGGTATTTTTTAAACTTTGCTCGGATTGAAGTCAAGATGAGACTTGAGACTAGAAGTTTTCAAACGTGAAGTGTTTGGTATAGGATTTATGCAAAATAACATCTCGAGCAATTCATTAGAGTTTTAGGGGCCGTATCACCATCCATTGATGAGTGCTAACTGACGGTTAAATTTGATGCCGTCTCTATTTGTTTTGTTCGAATAGACGGAGACGGCATCACATTTAACCGTCCGTTAACACTAATCAGTGGATGGTGGAACAGCCCTTTAGGTAGTGTCATTTGGTACTAAACATTTTAGGTCCATACTCTATTTTGGGTTTTATAGTGAGCTAGGGACTCTTATAGCTTCGCCGTGTCTGTCCGTCTGTCTGTCCGCGGCTAAGCATAGAAACCGTTAGTACTAGAAAGCTGTAATTTGACATGAATGAATATACATATCTGTCACGCCGGCAATTTTTAAAATAAAGAAAAGAAAAAAGTTTTTAAGGCACCTTCTATACCTAGACGTAAAGTGTAGGTTTTTTTTTTCTCAACTAACAATATAGTGTGGGGTATTTTTGGATAGTTCTTTTAAAGCCATTGCGAGGTTACTAGTGCAACCTCGCTGAAATATTTAATAGGGAATATTACTGCAATTTTCTGCCATCTGAGTGCAGCACTACCACAAAATCGTAAACAGTCTTTTGAGTATCTTAAATGCCAAAATAATATATTATTTCAATTTTGGAAATATAGATCTATCGTTACAATCGATGTAAATATCATGTCATTTTGTTACTAATAAATATATCATGATTTTTAAAGGTACTAATACTCTTCGATCATGATCTGTCATGGCGACTAAGTATAAAGAGAACTGACTGACTTGGACCGTAGTTCCTATGCGGGCCCAGTGCGGATTGTAAACTTCATACTTACCATTGAATTTCTTCGTCGGTGGATACAGGTTTCCACACGAAGCTTTAGGATAACTAGTTTTTACCAGTATCTTAACACTTCGTCCATTCCAAATCAATCATAACAATTAAAACCTAACAGGGCAGGTGGCTTTATTTATCTCCCGAGGCTGCACTCTAATTCATACAGGTTTCCCACCGCACTTCACTGGGTCTAACTGAAGAGAAAATTTCGATAACAACACGGAATTATTACCACCCGCTCGTGATCGAGCTCTGATGAAAATGTGTCGTCGAATTGAAATCTTTACTGCAGAAAATTATCAGGGCGAGAGGGTCATGAAGCGTTTCAAATAATATTCCACTCCCGATCGGAACATTTCCACGACACCGAAGGAGTAGTGGGAATAAAAAGGCAAATACTGAATTTATGGACGCGATCAACCGTGAACGCAGCTACGGGCGCGGCGCATGCATATTTGATTCCATCATAAACTCAATTTACAGCTAATCTCATCTCAGATTGTCGAAGAAATAAAATTTCACACGCCGTTGGCTCTGTCGTGAATGTAAATAGGGGGGTGTGCGCGGGGAGTACGTCGTGGCGAGGGGGGTAGGCTAATAAAATATACGCGCCAGCGTTCACGGCTCATTTGGCATAAGACGGCCGCGCAAGAAGCTTCGCGTCAATTTAATATTTCGCCTTTAATTCTGGGCACTAAATTAAACCGGCCGCCTACCCTAATCTCGAGTTCGACGTTAAATTTTTGTCCTCTTCTCACTCGATCGGTATCGAATTGATCGATTTTACGGGCCTACCGGTTCCGTTTCGTACGGTTGTAACTTTTTAGTGCTCCTTTTATTACGACAAACGATTTTAATCAAGCGAGTTTTTGTTCGCAACGGACGCCATTAGCGATTCGAGTTGGAATAAAATTCGGAGTTAAGTCGCGTTCGGGACTTGAGAATTTGCTCTTAATTTGGTTTGATAGGTCGCGCCGGTCTGTTCACTGACCCTTTGACAAATTGAATAAATTTAAACTAATTTACACTCGAATTTTATGCAACTGTTGAAATAGTCTGGACTTGCCTGTCACTAGAAAATGACTTAATATTCTTTATTTCTTACAAAATACTGTTTTTTTTATGCCAAGTCTTGGCTTTAACCCAGTAAGCTCAACACTCCAATATTTAAGTTCAAAGTGGGGGCCTATTATGCGACCAAATGCAATTCTTTTAAGTTAGTAGAACTGCTTGTGAAATTCTCATTGGCGGCAAACCGCTCGAAAGCGGGCAGCAAAGTTTGGCGGACGGCGGGGCCGCCGCGAATCGTCTCTCATTGTAAATTCTAAAACATTCAAAAGTTATAGGACGAGTTTTATTAGGGTACAATTAAATCTTTTTTTCACCAAAAATAATAAAATGATCTACACTTAACTGTTTTAGCGGAGAAGTAAAGCAAAGTGGTACAGTTCATTGATGTTAATTAAATATGTACCTATAATGTTCATCCAAACTTAAGTCTCATAAATTCTAATGATACCTACACAACTAATTATTTTAACATTTTGCTCCTGTTTCATACATTTCAAAAAACTAAAAGGTATGAAATTATCACCAGAAAAATGTAGGTACCCAAATTTTTATAAAAAAAAAACAAATTAAGAAAGAATATTCTAGCTACACGTTGAATTGGCCCGAACCTACCTACCTACCTGCATACCTACTTATTATTACAATACGAAACTAAATTGGCCTCCGTCACTGTCTAAAACTGCTTTAACCGATAAGACCTACCTTTTCAGATGAAATTTGGTACCCGTAGAGATAGCGTGAGACCCTGCCAAGGACATAAAATAATATTTACCCTGGATGGTTGAATAGTTCATGTACAAGATAACGAAAAACGAATTTTTCACAATTACATGTGCGACTAACATAGGTATGTACAAAAATGTCATACCTATATACATCACTATATTTTCAAATTTACCGGTAGGTAGGTAGATACACTTACAGATTGTACTTATTGTGGGTATTGTATAACTCTTTATTGTAGGTACATAAAAAATACAACCGAATAGATATCCTCCTCCCTTTTTTTAAGTCAGTTAAAAACATGAAATTATTACATAGTAATAACAAGATGTACACAGGCGAACTTATCCCTTAAAGGAATCTTTTCGAGATAACCTTTCAGTTCAGTTACAGTTTTGTTTTTAGAAGATTTCGTGAATACTGTAAAATGTAGCATGAATTCGAAACGATTTGAAACAAAAAAACTTTTTACAAATGCCTAGGTATTTGTAAAAAGTTTATAGCTTCAAAGATAGTTTTCTGGTCCCAGTGGGACAATAAAATTATATCAAAACACTAGAAAACTTAAAAAATACTTACCCAACTTCATTGATTGAATCTATCGATTCTTCAAAAGAACACTGAGAACTCACAACTCCGCCGAAGAGCGCACTTTTCTTAAAATTTTCAAAGGATGCTTGGAAATTTTCTGAAAATCACTTTACAACTACGATTCTTTCCGAACATTGCGAGTTTTCATGAGGAAAGTTTGCGTTGCTGGCGTGAGGCAAGTTTGGCAGATTGTAAATTATAATCTTGTTAAACACCCACTCGGGGTCTGCAGTTTTTAAATACTTTTGGGGTAACGTGATAAGGTGCTTATGACCGAATTATATAAGAGGTCTAATGTTTTGTGCGGCTTCGTAGTTACCAAGGGAAGATCTTGTTGTTTCTGTCTTTTCGTATAGGGTAAAAGAGCTATTTTGTGACTGCATATGATTTGACATCATTTTTGGCTAGTAATTTTAAGTAATATTACGTACCGAAATCGTAAAAAATAAGATTCTATTTTTACGATTAGAATCTTACTTAAGTATATAATAAATGCGAAAGTTCGTGAGTATGGGTATGTGTATACGTGCATATTTGGATGAATTTTATGTTTGGGTCTCTGAAATAAAACACATGTCATAGCTTGATATATTTTCAAAGTTAGTCAAAAATTATTCAATTTAGGCTATAACTAGTACATACACATATGAATGTCAAGAAATCTACCACAGGTTTGAAGAAACCTTACCCACTCATACACATGTAAACTTAGGTACTCAAAAACTTTATTAGAAATCAAATTCAAAATAGCAGTTGTGAAACCACAGGTAAGCAAAAAAATAATAAATATATTACTATTTATTACATTATTTTATAATACTATTTTTTACTAACATCAATAATATTCATAAGATAGTGACATAACAAAAAAAAATACACTTTTTTCTGAAAAATTAAAAATTGTATTTTTTTGTCAGCGATATCTACGATTTTATCTTACTCGTACTAGGTATGAAGAGACATCAAGTGACACTCAACTCGTTTCGAGTACTACTTTCTCTTGAAAACTGTTATACATATTATTGCACTTTATAATTATCATATATGTGGGAGTAACAACCAAATACAACGAAGCGCCTGCCACTAAACTAATCCATTACTTTGAGATAACTGGCCTGACTTTAACTAAACTTAATGTAGCAATTCTTCCCATCTCGGGCTCATACCAGGCCACCAGGCTACAGGCATTCTGCAACACGACACGAAGCGCATACGTCTCTTGGCTTAGTAGCAAAGCCGGGTATCCCAACAATTTACCTGGCACTGCGTTTCATGTTACTACGAGTATTCGTGTACGTAGAGTGGAGCTAGTTTGCTAGAAGAGCTAAGTTAGTCTAGATATTCGTATTCATTGTCGTTATAAATTAATCACATATTTCAATCTGTAAAAACCAAAACGTTTATACATTGTGCCATAAAATAAAGTCGGAAAATTTCAGCAGAGTTTGACCCCTTTAAAAGTTTCAGGATTTTGTCAAATTGATTTTGATAAATTAAGTAATATTCCTAATACATTGGTGGATGTTTAAAGACGTAACTGCGTCTTTAATCAAAAACCCATTACAGTTTTGTTGATAATCCAGCTAATCCATCTATTTACTGCTCTGAATTAATTTTAAAACACCTGCTATAGACAGCTACAACTGATTTGCGTATTAAAATCGTTCTATGAGCGTTTTAACCGCTAAAAAAATTAATTTAAGATATGAGAGACAGTAAGCAAGAAATTTTAGTGAATTGTATCGCATGTACACATTCTACCTGACTCATTTCTTCAGCATAAGCGACAGGAAACGAATAGCGATTAAAACGTTCGTAGAACTACTAAACGACTGGGTGCATATCATTGAGTATAGCACCAATCCGCTTTACGCACTACGTGTGTAGTTTTGCAGTATGTAGATAGTTTAAATTTCATATTTGATTTATTTCATAGAATTGGAGTAAAATTGGAAAGTGAATAAATTTGTCGGATACGCGTAATTATCGAATACGAATGCTAGTTACGAGTACTAATATTTGCATTATTCTCTATAATGTGTTTTTCAATTCAAATTTTGCACTTTGTGAATGTAAATTATTTTGCGTGATAAATTTATGAGTGTATGTAGCGTGTGTGAGTGCGTGCATGTAAGTTAATGCTAATACAGTCCCGCGGGTTGATCAGAACATTTGCGAATCAAATTGTTCATGTATCCCTCGGCACGGCACGTTAGCGAGCGTAAACTAGACCATTGGGGATAATGAAACGATATTGAAGCGATATTGTAACGGTATGCTGATGATGAAGTTATGACGGTGCTCAGAATTAAGTATGTCGTTTCTGTTATGTATCTGAATTAACATAAATAAATACTTGTTTGAGAAGAAGATATAATTAATGATGTGGTTGACTCGTATCCCGTCAAGAAAATGGCTCAAAAATTGCTCATAATGGATTATGAAGACTTCTTAGAGCATCGCGCCTCTCATATTTTTGGAACTTTTTCTTTTATCAATTCTTTTTTTAAGCTTAATTTTATAACAATTACTTACAGAAATCGAAAAAAAAGGAGACGGATTATCAAAATAAAGTTGTATTGGAATTTGCGAGAAGCTGTATTGTCTAACGCGTGGGCGCTTACGAACGCATTCACTATCTCTTTCTACCCTCATCTTATACGCGTGACAGAAAGAAATAGTAAAATAAAAACGACTGGAATTCCGCGTGGGTTAGGCAATAAAGCCTGAGGCTACCAACCAAACGTATTAGTATTCCGTGATAGTTATTGATGTTGTTTGATTGATGAAATTGCCTTTTGTCGTTCGTCAAAATAACCCACTGGTAATCCCAGCCTCGCTAGTTTCGCCGCTCTAGGTCGGTCGCGTTATGCGCCCAATGGTGCATTGTGTATGCATTGCACGAAACTCGTTGATTCCTCGATTGTGTTCGTCGTGTTATGGTGTCGGCTAATTACTTCTACACGTGTTTAATTGAAGTGCAAATTAAGTCGTCGAAGTTATTACACTCGACAAATAAAACGTGTGATTTCAGAGAAATTCCCCTCGATGAAAAAAAATTTAGACTTTTATCAGCTATATAAGAAAAGTTCCTGGACGACCGCGTTTTGCTCGGACTAAAACTCGATAATAAGCATTTTCCCGGAGATGAGACCAAGATAAAGGTCATCCCCGAAAACCACCACATATCAAATTGCATCGAAATCGTTAGAGCCGTTTCCGAGATTCCGATTTTACTCGTTAAAGATAAAGTTATTGAGATAAGTAACAAAAAAAAATCTTCCAGTTGTCTGGTATGAAAAGTAGCTCTTATAGCGTAACCAATAAGAAGAGTCTATTTTAATTTTGTACGTCTGTATGTCTGTATCAGTAACCGTACAAAATAAACCCACACTGCGTACATTTTTATCTCGAGCTGTCATTACTAACAATAGTCTTAGAAATGGAGATCAATTTTATTTAAAAAAAAACATTAATCCAAGAAAACAAGTATTGATTTTATTTCTTATCACAAAATAATTACAAGCAAATGAAAATAACGCAAAACGGAGTCACAAACAAATGTTCCGAGCGCACGCCTGTCCGTCCAAAAAGGCCGCGCGCCGGTTGCAGCTCGTTTTTATCTCTTCTCCCCACCACTGTCGCTCTGCTCGGGTGTTGCCACTAACACGGCCTCTCCTGACGGAGCAGCGTCCTCGATGCTCTCTGCAGACGGGCCTGGCTCTACCGCCGGGGCTGACTCTGTGACCGGGTCTTCGTCACCTGGGGAGCAGACACACACATTTATACCTTAAGTCTGACGGATATCTAGCTCTCAATACGAATTTGGATGAAACAAGATGTTACTATGCGCTAGAATCAATCTGAACTACACCGTACAAACGGCTTATGGTCTGGAAAACATCATAATGCCACACAAGGATTTAAAACATTACGTTGCCACACAAGGCCTTACACGATAGAGTACTGTTCCGACGCCACACAAGGCCTTACACGATAGAGCACTGTTCCGACGCCGCACATGGCCTTACACGGTAGTACGCTGTTCCGACGCCACACAAGGCCTTACACGGTAGTACGCTGTTCCGACGCCACACAAGGCCTTACACGGTATACGCTGTTCCGACGCCACACAAGGCCTTACACGCGAACTCTAGTCCGAGTCTTGGATGGCAACTCGAACCAACTTAGTTGTACCGGTCGACTCCATGCCGCTCAAGGACTTAGAGTCAACTCACTATCTAAACAAGACTTTGCAAATTTAATGGTAGACATGGTAGAAAATTATGATAGCGCCATAGTAAACATCCACTTAAGTATTTACCTAGACTTAGAGGCACAAGAAAGACAAGAAAGAGAGACAAGCGTAGAACAAAATGAGAAAAATATGTCTTACATTCGAAGAAAGCTTCGCAGGTTTCGGGGGTCCACTCGCCGTTCCACGGTAGTATGTACTCGACAAGTAAAGAAGGATCGAAAATTAATAGTGCAGGTTCGCTAGTCACCCCAATGAAATTTCACGTCCTTACGGGTTAAAGAATCGATGGAGGCTACTTTAGTAGCGTACCCTGGGATATACCTTCTGAAGTAGCCGGCCAGGCCGAGGAACTGCCTTACTTGTTTCACGGTTTTAGGAACCGGAGCTTTGACTAAGGCGTCTATTTTATGTACGCTCGGCCGTACCTGACCATTGCCTATTGTCCTCCCAAGGTACTCCACTTTGGTAGTGAGCTTCGTTATATGATAACTTGTACGGACGGTAATAAACAGGTTCTTCGCTTGTAAGCCGAATGTGCATCTCGCCTGTCTACGGTTGTAGTCGCTGTCCCGCTCAAAAACAAAAACTCTGGGTACTTGTCTACTACGGTTAATAAACGTGACTTTTCGTCACCACACAGCGCCGTGTTTATCAAATCGGATTGCACACTCGGTTCACAATGCGTTAAGTTGTTTACAGACGAACTGTTCCTAATTATGCGCTGAGAATCACTCGTACGAATGTAGGCGATGCCCTCTCTATTTAGTACATCTGTGCCAATAAGTACTGGTACACTAAGATAGGCGCGGGGCACGACGTACAGATCTACTTCTAAAGTAACGTCACTGAATTCAACCGGCAAAGTAACGTAACAGTCCGAACGCATTTCTACACCGCCTAAACCGCGTAATACTTGCAAGCTCGGATTTGTACGACACGAAAAATGTTTGACAAGATCGCTAGAAATCAAGGAAATACTTGAACCACTATCGATCAACACATCGGTAGGTACACCGCTGATAACCGCTGTAACAACATCACTTTTCATACTATCGCACGGTGCTTCGCGACAAAAATTGACGCTCGCTTTATTACGCGACTCTGAGCGTTCCTTTGCAAAGCATTTATCATCGGTGTGACCTACCTTCTTACAGAATGTGCATACGATTTTCGGTGCGGTTTTATTGGAAGGTTCGGGGGTAGACACAGATTTATTTGTATTCGCGTCGGTGTTACTAGGCTCGACTTTATTACGCTTTGAACAAAATTTAATTTTATGCCCGGGCTGGTTACAATTGAAGCAACGTAAGCGCGTATCAGTATTTGGCGCGGGGCGTTTCCGATCTCGATCAGCGAATGACTCATTAGTGGACCGGTTATGACGCGGTTGGATGTTATTCGGTACACTTGCACTTGAACGATTTGGTTTTACGTAGATTGATAAAAACTCCACAATTGTTTCGGGCGTTAATTTAGCATTAGTGGCGGCCGCACGTATCTGCGGGTCTTTAATACCGCGTACTATTATGGCGCACAATAGTTCGTCACTTAATCCTTTTACAATGCGTAACCGTAACAAAGATTTTCGCGCGTAGTCGGCATATGTGGAGTATTTATCAGATTCCTTACACATCACATCAAAAAGAATATTCGCGACGTCTATGCGGCGTGGACAAAGTGACTTGAGTTCCAATTTGAAATTCGACCAGGTTCGATCGTTACTGGACCACTCGCGTAACCAGGAGCGTGCGTCGCCCTTGAGGGATGGTCCCACGCGGGCTAGGCACTCCTTGTCGTCCCACCGGTTTTGCAAACGAGCACGATCTACTTCGTCACACCACGCATAGGCGTCATGAATGCTTGGGTCAAAATCTGAGACATAATAAAGGTTGGACCTCACCGAGTTTATGGATTTGAGCGCGTCGATGAGACGCTCCGTGACGTCCGTCGATGTCGTCTGCACGGTGGCTTCCGGCTCGGGGGTGCTGGCCATGCTCCCGCCACGTGGCACGCTCGTAGCGAGCGCCATTTCTGACACGGCAGGGGCTTGAGGCTCTTGCAACGGTGGCGTGGTAGCGCCATCCCCTGGCTCGCAACCGGTATGGCGCGGCGGCGGCGCCGCGCTGGCAGGGGCGCTAGCACGCCGCTCCAGCGTCGCCAAACGGTTGAGGATCCCGTCCATCTTCGCTGCTAAGCTGTTAGGAGGGGAGGCCGGCGAAGGCGCGCGCTCTCGCGGTGGTGCACGTTTTCTACTCGACATTATACTGATTTAGTGAAATTAATTATCAGAGATGGCTATGAAACGGCTAGACGCGTATGTGCGATCCCACTTCTGATCTTAGAAATGGAGATCAATTTTATTTAAAAAAAAACATTAATCCAAGAAAACAAGTATTGATTTTATTTCTTATCACAAAATAATTACAAGCAAATGAAAATAACGCAAAACGGAGTCACAAACAAATGTTCCGAGCGCACGCCTGTCCGTCCAAAAAGGCCGCGCGCCGGTTGCAGCTCGTTTTTATCTCTTCTCCCCACCACTGTCGCTCTGCTCGGGTGTTGCCACTAACAATAGATAATAACTATTCATAGAGGTAACTACAAATTTCTATGGATAAAACAATTTACTTACCTATCTACTGTAAATACACAAAAATCTCTTTCAACCGAATTTTTAGCCATGCCGAGAGACGTGAATACATTAAACAATACGTAGCCCTCGGATATAAGTTTATTCCAGTAATTCTAGCAGATCACCCCTTCTATCGAGTTTTATTGAAATTTCGTATATCGTCGCCTCCTAATGGGTAATGCTGTTCGGATTTCTCAGGCGCGTCACTACTCGGAGCGGGGGCACAGACATTTGGGGGGTTAAAAATCCATTTCGTGCAGCAATCAATTCGTGATTTCCCTGTTTGTATTACTGTTACCCTAAAAGACAATGTTCTTGGATCGAATTTTGTTCGGAACTGGTGCTGCAAAATTTTATAGCAGTTTGTAATATAGGTTTTGGAGGTACGTAAGTATTTGGTCGTGTTTATGAGCTTGTCTGTTTAACGGGGAGTAAGGGTTGTGTGGGAAAATTGTAGAAGGAAACGGTAAGACACTTTCATTACTTATAAAATAAGTATCACAGATCAATAACACAAAAAAGGGAAGTTAATTCACATCTGACAACTTGTCAGAAATAAAGGATCGCATTAATATAATACGGTTTTTGACTTGTCCTAAGTTTGCCATATTCTGTATACAATTAAAACGAAAATATATATAATGCAAGCATTGTTTAGCGAAGAAAAACAATGTACGTTTGAAAATTGAATTTATAGTTATTTTCTTTCTTCTACTATATCTGTCTCTTACTAAAATGCTTTTTTTCTATGTTATTTGCGTGGATGTCTCATAAAAGTTATAAATAATGTCTTTCCTTGTCTAATCTTGAATTTCAAACTTTTATAATAATTATACATGTAAAAGTAGGTACATACATAGCTTGATAATCGTTTTTCTGTAAATTAGTAAATAAAAAATAGTGTGTTTCAAGTAGGTATCTACTGTATTTTACAAGCTTATGTTTTTATAAAATGTAAACCAATTTTATTTTTTTTAATTCTGTCCAAATCCACTAAATTCGATTCATAAAAATAAGTTATCGGGTTTCACCACGCCAATCAACAGAATGCTTGACTACCCAGCAGGTTATCAGGCACTTTCCAAATATTCCCGCAACCCCTCTAATCTTGTGATCGTCGCCTCAAGCCAACTTACTTTTTAGGGGGAGTTAAAGTTATTGCAAATAACCGAGCGAGATGTGCCCAATCAAAAGTTAGTCAAGTGGAAAACCGGGGCGGCATAGTTATATTTTATGCCATTGATGAGTTTTTGCTTTATATGCTCACGGAAGCAAATGAAAACGAGCTAGGCACAATGACTTTAATTTGATTTCTTGTGTTTTTTTTTACTATTTTATTACGAGAGGTTGGCAAACGAACAAGCGGATCATTTGAAAGGAAATGATCGCTAGTTATGAAAGTTTAAAATTTTTGATAAATCGTTTGTTTGCTGATATCCGTCTATGACCATGAACTACCTACTGCCGTGCTATGACAAAACACTGTTAGAGTTAGTGTTTTCTGGTAACAACATTATAACATTAAATTAGCTTTTCGGACCCTAATCTATATATATTATATGCATGCTACCAAAATAGTCAGTAGTGTAAGTAGCAAAGTTGATTATGATAGGATAAGACAATAGGGGTTCCTTCAAAAAGGCGAGTGTATCGCCGTAATTATTATTAATTTATTATTAAAAAAGCTTGAATAATAATTATGATGACTGTAATTTAACAACTTAATCACTTTGCTAAATACCACCTGTTGTTAACATATTTCCTTCTGTCAATACTTTTATCGTTATCTTTCCTTAATGCGATAATTTAAAGAATAATTTTGCTGTACATTTACGTTTGTTCATCGTTTATTCATGCCACATGCGCCACCTAAACTATTATAAAAATCCGGGCTCTATCCAAACCATTTTGCTCTTAAAAGTTATTCGCAAAATATCGTCGAGCGAAAAAATATGGCCGTATATATCACCAGATAATTCAATACCCCTTGACCATAACTCAGAATAACACCTCTGCTGCAAAAAAAGAACCAATATTATTGCCAAATAAATATTCTCTTTGCACCATTATTTTAAATTCGGCCCCGGTCTCGGTTTTATTCCTTCTCAAATTCGCTTGATTAAATAATAATCTTCTTAAAATACTTTTTAGCTTTGATTGGTTACATTGTAAGGAGAATTATTGTATAGATATTTGTTTAGGTACAGATTAACACCTTTTAGTTGTCTTTTTGTTTCGCTGATCTTGGATAATACAGACAGACGACTAACGTAACTATTGTCCGCGCATCCTATAAATTAGGCCTACATCTAATTTCAGGAAAGCCTGATGAAAATGCTGTATTATTTTATGTTTGTAGATCTTTATTTCTCAAAAGAAATTGTTACATTTCACTTAAATCTCATTAAATTTATACTAATATACAATTTATACCAGTGAGCACCTTGAGGTGCATACAAGCAAAGAGAAAAAAACAAGACTTAAACAACTAAAAGCAAATATACAATTAAACCAATGTCCAAACTACGGTACCTACCTACCCTCACTCAAGGAACTTAAAGCTGCGTCAACCTGCAGACACTAAGTACCTATTTAATTCACAGGCCCACAAATATACAAAATAAACATTTAAAGAAAATACTAATTCAAACCAAAGTCCAATAGCGCTGTGTCTCGGAAAATTTGTAGTTTCCGCGGGACAGCAGTAAACGAAATCTACGCGGATGAAGTCGCGAGCGACAGTAGCTGGTACAAAATAACCTACCAAGTCACAAAAAATAAAAACAAACAATCACTCTGCAACAATTTGTAGCGTACAAAGTAGAACTACGTGCAGGTATTTTTTATTAAACTAATACGGTAAGGGAGAAAAGTTCGATTAGAGAAGTAGTAAAATAAATATAAGTATCTTATTTGTTACCTGTTTTTGCGGGCATGTTAAACTGCAACACGCAGGGCCGGATTTAGATTTTCTCAATTACATACTTTTTCAATTTAGTCTTTTTTTTGAGTTGATGCTCTTTCGATCAAGATGTGCAGTATGTGTCTATACATTATAATGCTGACTGCACGTGGTAACACAGTTCAGGTTTCTGAATAAATATAAAACTATCTCTTTGTCTTATTGATAAAGTCGTCGAAGTAAAACATTTTTCCAAGTTACTGTCCAGTCAGTGTCCGAACATCCGCGTTTTCTATTTATATCCCCCATAATTTGTGCAACCTTACCAAGCGTAGTTCCAGGATAAGCTTTATATATTTACAAAAGGACAGAAGGATTTGTAAAGAAGGTTTCGTGCGTATAAATCATTTCTATACCGCTCAGTCGCAGGTCACAAAGAAATATGTGCGGCACGAATTTATGTACAAATAGCCGTTCGTTACCCGCGACTCCGTCCGTGTAGAATTTGGTTATCGTTATCTCACGGAACTATGAAATTTTACGGGATATTAACTATTCTATGTCCTTTCCCGGGACTCAAACTATCTGTATACCGAATTTCATCTAAATCGGTTTAGCGGTTTAGACGTGATAAAGAAACAAACAAACAGATTTACTAACTTTCGCATTTATAATACCTATTAGTGTGACTTACAATCGCCATAGAAAACAACTATTACCCACGAAGAATACGAACGATTGCTTTTGAGTCTGGGGTTTTTAATATCTGTTCAATTCAATTATGTATCGATCTATATAAATTATGTTTATCTGTTGCCAAGTCAGTACCCATAATACAAGCTTTACTTACTTAGCTAAATCAGTTGGTGTCAATTGTCCCATGATATATTATTGTGGTGTGTAGTATAGCTTTTACCAGTGTTCCGTCACTCCGTACAATAGAACATATCACCATTGTTACCATTGTCACGTAATGGTTCTATTCTCTTTGGCAGTTGACACCCGAAAGGTTCGAAAAGTTAGGTCGGCTGGTAGGTGACCAAATAATCACTTACCTACCTATATTATACAACGAAAGCGTCAGATCAGTTACGAAGTCTCTTACGTAACCTGTGTTTTTACACGCTGTTTTTCGCATTGACGTTTAACTATGCATCGTCAATCTATGCATTATTATGCGATGTGTCGACATAGGGCTTTAGAAAAGCTTTCATTCCATACCAAATAGAAAAACCTCGCACAAAACAACCTTCATCCTTACCTGATATGGCGTGACTCCACTACTACGGTAGTCTTTGAATTACAAAGCAAACGTTTTTATGTGACGTCTCCGTGACACGGCGCAGTTTGTTTGTTACTTTATTGGACATGTTTTCGATTTCCGAACGAGACCATGAAACGCATCGTTCTGTTTCTTTGATTTCGATCGGTAGCACAAATTCAGTGCGTATTTTTCTTATTTTTTTAATGATACAACGTGATAAACGGGCAATTAGCTTTACTGACGGGAGCAAGAGGATTGCAGATGCATTGCTATTTAAACGACACTTCCACTCTTCCTTTTTTTCCATACAAAAAATTGTTTACTTTAGTCAGTACCTAGTTTTGTATAATATAATGTAACTAGTGTGCACAAAATTGTTAAAATTAGTGTTTTGTTCGCCAACAAATTGTTTTGCAATTCGGCGAAATATTTTCTTACGGTAAATGTGTACAATAATATTTTACTATGGAAAAAAAAGTTCCTAGTTCATAAATCTGTATCAGTTCGTGCTTGCGCTGGCGCGGTGCCGCATGCTTTTTGTCTAATTTCCGTTGCAGTGTCACTCTGTGCCAATTTATTTCCAAGCATTTGCATTCAGACCCGTATATTTTCAGAACAAAGCTTAGCTAGAAAATAACAAAGAAATAGTTTCAAATTAGAGGACAACTTTGACGAACAGTTTTGAGTAAAATAGAAAATAAATGTGTTAAGAAAATAAAAAGTGTAAGTATACTTAAATGATTGGAAAAAAACGGCCAAGTACGAGTCCGATTTGCGCAATGACTTCATTTAGTTCTTAACTATAATATAAAATAACAAAAATCTTATTTTTAGCCTAATTTATTTGTTTTAGCTTTTTAATGAAGCTAGATTGTGCAAACCTGGATAGTCTCTATATACGTCACCATCACAACTCAATACATACTTTGAAACAAACATACGAACGATGCAAGTTAAATAAAAACTTGTTAAAATGTATAACAATCGACACTTTATCACGCTTAAAGAAACGACGAGTGGCTGTGGTCACGAGTAGAGTCTATTCGTGACGAAGGCCACTGCAATGTGGCCGAAACATCGAGGTAATTATTACTTGTTTCGTTAACCGTGAAGTTCCGGGTGATGTAATAGTTATGAGTGAAAACCACAAAAGATTAAAACATTATAATAGTTATTGTTGTGAGATCTAGCCCTATACTTGACTTTAAATAAACCTTGTGGATGATATACTACCTTTAGTTAGAATTAGTCAAATTACAAAAATTGGTGGAAAATATGAAAGCGGACGTGCCATCGGCACCATAGAGATGGGCTGCGTAGCATAATATATCTAGACAGTTGTCTTTGTCATCCTTAGGTACGGATCTAATCACTTTGTCACTGTCTGATTCGTTCAACATTGACAAAGATTTAAATCTTGTTATAGCGCTAACTAATACAAATTTAGTAGTTTTGAATAATTCAGCACACGAACGTCAATGACCTTTGATGTATATTTGTTCGGATCGGCTTATAATTATTCAATAACGTCTCCCTACAAACAAGAATCCCTAAATTTCCGAATAAACATATTAATAAAACAACCGCAAGTTCGAGCCCTTACAGTTAAAGACCCGGGAAGTTGGCAACTATCTGTAGATACTAATGCAAACATGTTAGTCGGACGAACCCTTTGTCTTGGGTAAATATTGGATTTTTGGAGATCATCCGTAACAACGTAAGAGTACATTTGTTTGTAAAGGGCAAGACGAATATTTGCACATTAAAGCTATGTCATTATTGTTTTGTCTTGATTGTCGGAGAATGGATGGCCGTTGGGGCCGAAAAGTTATCGAATGGAGACCACGGATCGGCAAGTGCAGCATAGGACGTTCACCAACGAGATGGACAGATGACTTGGTTAAAGCCATGGGTTCACGATGGATGCAAGCCGCTTCCAAGCGAAGCAATTGGAGGTCTATGGTGGAGGCCTATGTCCAACAGTGGACGTCAAACGGCTGAGATGATGGGGATATATTAATATGTATTAATGTGCGCTTTTATGAGTATGTGTATTTTTAATTTTAAAATTTCGGTTCTTTTGATCTTTTCACTGCAGTGTCTACTGTCGCTTCTGATGTCCTGCCAATCATTCAAAGGTTAACTGAAAGATACGAAGTTCAAATCTTCGTAGTACACTGCTAAGAATGCTTGCTACGAACGTGCTACGCCGTAGCACTCGACTTTTTATCCGATTATCGTAGCACGACACTCGACCGTCGTTCGTACTTATTCTTTTCTATTCCATTTTTATCATACGCCCCTGTTTCAGTTTTTTTATATTTTGTTTGTCAAACCTTGTCCTAGCAATAATAACGAACCCAAATAAGTATTAAGCAATTTGGTTCAGTCCTTCGGGAGTAATGCGCGACATACATTTCGGCGATTCATTTTTATTATATATATCTATATATCTATATATATATATATATATATATATATATATATATATATATATATATATAATATATATATATATATATGTATATCGGCGGTTGATCATAAAATCCACCAGATCACGAGCATGATGACAGACATATACAAGATGTGTAATAATTCTACTTGATTTCTACTTATACATTTTACTTACACTTTTAGGAGATAATCAAACTGACACAAAAACGGCCAGTATCAAGTTATCTAAATACGCAACTTCACTAATAATTTTAATTGGCGTAATAAAACACCGGCTGCTTTAAAATAAAGTGTTATCGAATCTTCTCTCGATTCTGAACAAACTATTTTCAGGTTTTCAGTAATTTAATGAACACCTTTTAGATTACACTAAGCATCATGTATGATAAATTGATAAATAAATTATGTACTGAAAAACCTAAAACCGCAAACTTCTAATACGCAAAAAACAATCAGGAAATTAAAATCCAGTAAAACAACACTTACTTGTTTAAAAGCTTGTTTAAAACTTTGCACTTGGTAACCTTGATAATTCGACTGTAACCTATCAAAACACTTCATGTTTTCCCAACTCCAATTCGTCAGCCCCTAGCCGTTAAGCCGAAATTGTAACAATAAGTGGGCACTAAAACACTTAGTCGAGTTGTTTGTAATTTATTCACTGTCCTCCACGGAGATAATGGAAAAATTCCCGCATTAATATTCATAAGGGACAATGACTTCTTCGACTTTCCGCGTCGGCAAATGAGATAATTCAAGTAGCATGAGTGAGTCAATTGTTTTTTTCGTAATGCATGAATTATGTGAGAGTGTATTAGATTGTTAGGAGTTTTTAAAGGCATTTAAAAATATGTGGAGCAAGGTCGCAAATACACCGTGCTTTTTTTGATATCCGTTAACTTCTGCAGACAACTCAGTTCATTGATATACTCGTATGAACTAACTGATAATTAATTTTTCGCTAAATTAAATTGACCAGTCAGAATGCGTCGTTTATGACTTTTATGAGGTTTTTTTCTTAAAGGCATCATATGCACAAATGCTTTAATTTTTTAAGGAATGTAAAAACGCTTCTTGCACTGCGCTGGCTGAACAGATTGTTATTGTTTGTTTTGTGATAAATGTTTTTTATTTCTCACTAGCTCATTCAACTATTGCTTACTTTCCAGCCTCAACAATGTACTATTCTACCTCAGAGTTCAGATTAAACAATGGTAATGACAGGGGGCACTAAAAACTATTCTTGACTGGCGTTTACCTGTGGCGTCGCACACGTAAGCTATAAACTCCAAAAAATAGCCCGATTAAAATTATTTTAATAATATATTTGTAAATCCAGTTCCATTATCTCTCCCGTTCCCCCTGGAATTTGTATGAAATTTAATATCAAATCGTACTTATTTATTTTTGCTTGTCATTACCTTGTCATCACAAGGACCATTAAATTTTATAGATACGACTCTAAAAGAACTTGAAGCGACATTACAAACATATCGTGTGTTACTAAAATGTTTTATATAAAATATTTACTTTGTGTTAATTTCATGGTTCAGTTTCTGCGTAGTACTTACTTAAATTTACAATTAACTATTATTATTAAATCCTATGTAAAATTATATTTCCACAATATGATATTTACGAGAACTAGCATATCAGTCACTCAAAGGGCCAGCAACGCACCTGTGATAGCTCGTATTGACAGGTGTCCATAGGCGACTGTAATTACTTCCCATCAGATGACCCACATGCTCGTTTTTCCCTCTTATATAAAAAATAATCCTGTAACATGCCTCTATGAATTTCAATATATTATTATGTACATTAAAATCGGTGACACAAAAGACAGCAAGCTATCTGTTTAAATATGGACAGAAAATTAAACTGTATACATACGAGTACCTCAATTGAATTTTAAATTCTGCTCTATTAAGCAGAAATTTATTATAATATTAAATTATTATCAATATTTTATTTATTGCTTATTGAATCATGCGAATGAATTTAATGAGAGTCATAATTACTTCATAAAGCGTGGGGTATGAAACATAAATTCCTGATATTTTTGGGTCAAGATTCTTTACATTCGTCCTTTGTCTTTTATTTTGACGGCGAAAAAATGTGACGGAGTAGAATTTTTGTTTTTCTAATTTTTAATTTTTCTCTATTTAAATATCAGTTACACCAAAAAGACTATCAATGGCACCCTATTTTATTTGCTAGTTAAAAGACATAAATAGAATCAATCAAATTTTAACTCTTCCTTGTTTTATTTTATGTTGTAGGTACATAGGTACAATAATTTAATAATAAAGTATTTCTATTCTTTCTATTATACACGGATTAAGGATTCGATTTATTGTTTCATCTTTTAATTTGAAAGTGCAACGTAATTTGACCCAGTAATGGTAGCGCGGTGTAATGCAAGTATTACTGCTGATACGAGGTTTTGTAGTATCAGTTTTTCCCGGTAGAGCGAATAAGCTTGTGATTTGCCTTGCCAAAAAGTTTTATTCTTTAATCACGTTAAAATAGAAAAATATCTTATTCACAGCTCTAATGGATTGCAGTTCTAAGTGCTTACTTGATATATTTTCAGCTTGATAACTCCGCGCGTTCTTGAGAAAAAGGGCGCTGACACAGACGGACAGACAGACTGATAGTAAAGTAATCTAATAAGTGTTCCTATTCTCTTTTTGAGGCATGAAACTTTAATACGAGTACATAAGTTGTGTAAAAATTTAACATTCAGTGTTGGGAGTTTACTTGCACTTTGGGCGGGGTTCGCTTAATACGTGAATTGAATCGTTCGAATTCTTTGAATCTTTTGATGGTCCGCATACTACCATTACTTGATATCTAAATGTTTTAGCTTCTTTAATATCTCGCACGGCCGGAATTTTTCCTTGACTTACAACGAGCTGGCGTTTCACGTTCATTATTGAAAACAATATGAAAACAAAAGGTACCAAGCTAATATCTTGATATCATAAAAAGGAATAAATACTTAATGAAAAAATAGCATAATTATGTAAAAAAACCGTAATACTTAAGTAAAATGCCGATACAAAACTAGGGTACTTAATCTATCCTATACATCTACCAATTTACCTATCCATAATCTTACTGTCTTTTGTCTATACCAAGTTTCAAGTCAATACCATAAACCGTTGCAGAATTCCCCCTGAGGAGACGATTCTTATCGAACCCTTCACTCCCATTTCACTGCCACATTATTGTATTGTTACCGAAATTGCATAAATGTGCCCTATTTCCGCTAAAGAAGGTAGTGTCAAAGTCTTTATTCTGTTGTAAGCCGCAAAACCACAATCCTTAATTCGGTTTCATTTACAAATTTCGGTTGAAATCAAAAAGTGGTCAAAAATTACCGTACCTACTTTATATGCATACGAATGTTACAAAAAAGAAAACAAAACGTTTCAAATTAACATCGAGTCAAAGCCCATATGTAAGTGATTAAATAGGTATATGAATAAAGAAAACTAGTGTAATTAAATTTTACGTCAAATATTACTTCGACTAAATTTGGTCCCTCGAAATTAATCAACAACTCCCCTCCGTCGATCACGCGAAAGCTGTGGACGAGGGCGTTTAGTTGATTTTCTCTTTTTATAAAATCTTTCTTTTTATTTAAATAAATTATCTGGCCTCTGGAGGATTTCCGTCAAAACGCTTTAAGTCATCGGAACGAGGCTCCACGTAATCAAATAAAATCACCGGGTGGATCGCGACTGCCGCTTTAACATAATTGGGTGAGAGCGCTTTCTACCCTATTCCAAAACTACTTTCGAAACGGAAACGAAACGGGATTTAGGAAACTGTGGTCGAAGCGTTGGGGTAATTTCGTTGAACTATCGTCGTGATTACGTTGTGGGTGTTGCATATTACCGTGAGCGCAAATCGCGAAATATTAAACCATATTTTTAACCTCCAAGGCAAAAAGAGGAGCGTTGTAACTTTTTAAAATATTTATATGTTGGGTTTGGTTCTATCTGCAACCTTTATTAGTGTACTTTAATTAAAGCATGTCTTAGTTTCTGGTTTTTGCTGTTCGTATTATTAAATAATAGTTAATAAAATAACTTTAACCTTTAACATCACAAAAACGTAAGTAAATCTATATAAGGTTGGTACACACTGGTATTATCTTTTTGTAAACTATTTCAGAACTGTGCAATGCAATAGTTTCAAAATTATTAACCAGATAGTATTTTTGTATACCAGCGTGGACGTGACGTCTGGATTTATCTATCACAAAGTAACCAAAGACCAAGACCGAAAATACCGTTGTAAGATTATAAATCGAAGGATCGTTAGTTTGTTAGTAGCAAATCAAATACGTCGTAGTTCATTTTATGATTTATATTCGGGTTTTGTTCCGCGTAGCTTGATTTTAAATTGTAAAATTAGTAATGACCGCGATAGTCTCAGGCGCGGTCGCAGCCTGCAGTTTTGGAGGGGGTCACTAATAATAATACATCACGGCTAGGGCAAAGACTTGCTTTTTTTACTTTGTGAACATTGCGTTGTAGTTCATTGATATGGATCTCCGCAAAGTATCTTTTTTTTAAGTAGCCTGTATCAGCTGTCTCACTGCTGGGCTAAGGCCTCCCCTCTTGACCTCCACAATTCTCGTTCTGACGCAATGTCAGGAGATCAAAGTATCATGTAGATCAATTAATAACTTAATAGTGTCAAAGTCGTACAGTAGAAACAAGAATGACCCAGATTACATTTCTCGCCTTAACAGAATTTGTGTAAAGGGACATTTTTCACATCGGCCGCGATCTAAATGGGCATTCTCGAACGCATCGACCTTTGTGGAGTTATGTCGTTATGCCGCGGATTTGGCATTAAGCCGGATTATTGCAGAATGAGGCGTCGGCGGTTTCGGCACTGATTGGAAATTTCATTTTTGATTTGTCATCTCGATTTTGTGAGACGTCAAATTAAGAGGTTGGATCAGCGAAAGCATTATTTTATCATATTTTTGATGCGATCGGTCTATTTGCGCCCTAGGTTCTTGTAGCTTGAACTTAATCTAGGGTTTTTAGGTTAATAAAAAGTACCTGGGTGACCGAGCTTTACTCGGGATAAAACTCGATAATACTCGCAAGCGTTTTCCCAGAGATGTGAACAAGCTAGATCGATTTGTTATCTCCGAAAACCGCCACATACCAAATTTCATTGAAACCGTTGGAGCCTTTTCCGAGATCCCATAACGCCACTAACGGTGCGAAGATTCAAATTTTGGCGGCGGTTAGAACTGAGAAGCGATTGGCGCGTCAACGAACAATTCAAATTTCAATCACTGGATCGAATGCATGTTGAACTGTTTGTTTTGTATCTCAAGGATTAAACATCTTTAACTCTACTATAAGTAATTTATCCAATACCTTGTTAAAGGTAGTGTTCGTTAGAGGCGCCAATCGCCTGTCAATTCTAACCGCCGCCGAAGTTTGAATCTTCGCACCGTTAGTAGCTTTATGGATGCGTTTTCAACAGATCTAAGGGTTCTCTGGTTAAAATCGATAAGTCCAAATAATTTACTGTTGAAAAAAGAACCATACATGTAGAAATTAAAATTCGAAATTTTTATGAACTATTAGATCGAGTTATTGGGTTTGACTAGGGAACCCTTGCAACTACTTTTATTTGTTGAGGACTAATTGTAATGATCACTCACGTACCAGGTGCAGGTCCAGGTACACGTTGCAGGTGGTAGGACCTTGTGCAAGGTCCGCCCGGATTGCTACCACCATCTTGATCGCTAATCCTGCCGTGAAGCAGCAGTGCTTGCACTGTTGTGTTTCGGGGCGGAGAGTAAGACAGCCGGTGAAATTACTGGCACTTGAGGTATTTCGACTTAGGGCTCTAGGTTGGCAACGCATCTTGTGTTGCAGATGTTTATGGGCGGTGGTGATCTCTTACCACCAGGAGACCCACTTGCTCGTTTGCCATCCAGTCGAATAAAAAAAAAAACGTA
Source organism: Choristoneura rosaceana (assembly GCA_037349165.1). NCBI lineage: Eukaryota > Metazoa > Arthropoda > Insecta > Lepidoptera > Tortricidae > Choristoneura > Choristoneura rosaceana. The sequence goes on from JAZBNJ010000019.1 coordinate 13,430,718, forward strand.
CCTATGTTAGTCTAGATTAACCTGATGTGTTACAGACCAAAATGGTCAACTCGAATTTGGACTTATTTAATTTACAGTAATTTTACGTTAAAATAAAATAACAAAGTTTGCGAAAAAAAATTAAGTAGTTATATTGCTGGTGTCTAGCTTATACAAGTCGACATGAATATATGTTAGATGCTTCTACAATAATTAGATGTTTAGTGTACAGTAGTGGTCACCTAATTTCAGGAACAATTTTTATTGATCTCAGTTTTACTTTGTTAAAATCTTAAAACTGGATTTGTATTAACTGCTAATTATCAATTTGACTATAAATTTAGAAGCCTTATGAAGTATAAAATATATCACACTAAACTAAATAAAACACGTTACTATTTTTAACCCTCCGTCCTCAACAAGCGATGCTACAGTAAGTGTTAGCAAAGTGGTATCTACGACGGTGGCGCCCATTACAGCTGACGACGATAGATGGCACTACTAGCGACTGGCGGGCGCGAACAACTGACGTTCTAAATTTAATTTACATTCCACCAGTTCTATTTAAATTTAGATAGAAATTGTCAGACGGTCAAATAGGTTCGTTTTAGAGGTGAAGGAGGGAGTTGAGTTCTTTGAGATGTAATTGAGTCGTATGTTGCGGTTTTTATGTGGTAATGGGGTATGTCAAGTAAAGAAATTGAACCACTTCAGAGGAGGCCTTTGAAAATAGTTTTAGCATAGTTATCGATAAAACTCATAAACTAAAAGCAGTACTTACCTACTTACTTCATGTATTTCAAGTTTGACGAAACTTTACTTTTAACAAAATAAACAGTACTTAGGTACTTACCTAAGTGCCAATTGATGGACTAACATAATTATAGTTAGCTGGAATAATTTTGAAATCTATGTCAACAAAATTTGCTTTAAATAGCTTTTGTTTCAAAGTTTAACCATTCAGACTTTCCGATTACGTTATATTAGTTTTAAAATACAAAACAAAAACAAAATGTTTAACGAAAGACAACAGATGAAGTATAAAACAGCTAATCTATTTTACCAACAAACGCAACTAAACACAGCGCCACCATATTAGTGTAATAACATCACTTACATAGTTTATTCCAGTCCCCTATTTCTTTCCGCGAGCAACTAAGCCACGAGTAAAGCTGGCGGTCCACTTTCATGAACCGTGAGCTAGATAAATTTATTTGCACCATTAATACGGGCGTCAGTGACAAAAGGCCATCGCTCAGCATTGCAATACACGCCAGTGTACTTTTACCCTAATATTTTGCCAAGTGCAAGTATTTTTGTTGTGTTTAGGAAACAGCCAGTACAGTTTTATGTAAACCGCTGATTAGTTTGTTTACTCGTACCCAAGTCTTTAATTTATTTTATTTTATTTATTTATTCAGGAAACCAACCAGCCTTAATTAATAAGAATTGTACCTACACTTAACTAAGATATGTTACTTGGCGAATAATAGGTTACCACAGTAATTTAATTTAATGAAATAGTGTTTTAGTTTCATTTTTATTTTCACCTAAGTGTATCCGTCTATTCCTATTTTAATGTAAGTTTTACCAAATTGTAAAATAAAACTATACTACCTTAAACAGTTCCAGGTTTAGTTCGAAATTGCGAAAAATACGCGAGAGCTGAAAATCAGCACGAGGGCGTTAAAAACGCTTCAGCATTATGCTGAGCCAGTATCCTATACGCAACCGCAATGACAGACTTTATATTTATTTTTCGTGTTTTCGACTTTTAAAATATTGTACGGAATAAACGTAACTATTTCTTTTCTTTTTTTCACCTATTCGTTCCACTTCATGTTGGCTTTTTCAAGAAACATACGAAAATGTATTTATCATCACAATATGGTACTATTTACTATAAACATGTAGATTTACACGCTTCAAAAAACGCCGAAGGTAACTGGGGCTCATTGTGACACTCAATCCGAAACTACAAATAAAGTAGACATCATATAATCCCCGTCTTCCTCTCACCGCTCATTGAATCGGAATAACTCAACTAATAAAATAACCCAGTCGCACGTGTTTGGCGATACCCCCTCCCCGTCACCCCCACAAAGGGTAAAAGCGCCGATTCACGAACAATATTTTCCCTAGCTCTGTCAACGCTCCGTTCACTTTTTTGATCGAGAAATGTTTTATTTTTAGGGTTACTTGAAGGTAAAAAATAATTTCGTCTTATTTTTTTTTTTGATGTTAAGGTCGCGTTTGAACGAAGTGATTGTTTCAGTTTATTGATTTCTTCTTTTTAAAGGTTTTTGTTTTTTGTTAGATGGTACCTACGAGTACATCGCATTAGAATTAACTTTTATAATTTATATTTATATACCTACTCTTTGTATTATTTGTATTGATTTTTTATTGAATATGACATTTCTAAGCAATACCGAAAACAGCTACCTACATAAAATAGACAAACTTAAACTAGATTGCTAATGTCATTCAGAACTCGAAACAAAATATCGGTTTTCTTTTTCTTTCTGATTATAAATCTTCATGAAAACGACGGATACCGACTAGTCCCGAGAGATGATAAGAGTCTAGTTGTACAGGATACAAATATACACATTAATAGGCCTTATTATTTAACCTATACAATCATACATCATAATCTATATAACTCCATACTACAGACTGGATCAATTCCTCAAACACTTTGTCATTCTGATATCATCTTATTGCACAAAAAGGGTGACAAAACCGACATTAATAATCACAGGCCAATTAGTTTAGTGTCCCACTTATACAAACTCTTTACTAAGATTCTGCAAAACCGTATCTCTCCACAACTAGACCAGCACCAACCTCCTGAACAGGCTGGCTTTCGACCCTCGTTCTCCACGACTGACCATCTACATGCTCTAAATCAAGTGATGGAAAAGGCCAATGAGTTCAATATGCCACTTTATCTAGCATTTGTTGACTACAGCAAGGCTTTTGACAGTGTCAAGCATTGTGCTATACTGTCCGCACTGCGCAGTCAACAGATAGATTCAACGTATGTGGAGCTCATTGGTCTAATCTATCGCAATAGCACAGCCAGCATAAAGCTTCATAATTCCGGCCCTTCGTTTACGGTGGAAAAGGGAGTAAAACAGGGTGACCCACTTTCCCCCAAACTATTTACCAGTTGCCTCGAAGAAGTGTTCAGAGCGTTGGCGGCCTCTTGGCAAAGCAAGGGAATCGATGTCGGAAGCAAAAAGTTGACAAATCTTCGTTTTGCTGATGACATCGTTCTCTTTTCAACATCAGCGAGCGAACTACAAAAAATGCTTCAAGAACTTAGCACAGCAAGCCTTGAAGTTGGACTTACGATGAATCGGTCAAAGACTAAGTTGATGACGAATAGCATCAAACGTAGGGTAATGGTAGATGCGCATGTGATTCAGTATGTCAGCGAGTATACTTATTTGGGCCAGATAGTCTCCTTCGAAAACAGACAAGGCAAAGAAGTCGACAAACGTATTGAAAATGCCTGGAGGAGCTACTGGTCCATGAAAGCACTAATGAAGGGTAAACTTCCACTAGCTTTAAAACGCAAGCTCGTTGACATGTGCATCCTGCCCATCCTAACCTACGGTGCTCAGACCTGGTCTTTGACTGAGGCCCAGAAGTCCAAACTCAAGGTTTGCCAGCGGGCTATGGAGCGCAGTATCCTAGGTGTTCAAAGAGCCGATAGAATAAGAAACACCGAACTGCGCTCGAAAACCCGAATTGTTGATGTGGGGACAAAAACCGCCAAACTCAAATGGGACTGGGCAGGACATGTCTGCCGGATGCATCCGGATCGCTGGGCCAAAATCACCACTGATTGGGTTCCAAGCGACGGGCGCCGGAGTAGAGGTAGGCCTAAAAGAAGGTGGCGGGACGATTTGGAGCGATTCCAGCCGGACTGGCAACAATTTGCCGAAGCCAGAGACGAGTGGAAGAAGAAAGGGGAGGCCTTTGCCCAGCAGTGGGACACTATATAGGCTAACAAAAAAAAAAAAAAAAAAAATTTAGGAACCTTTCCAGGCTGTACCTTTAAAACTTCAAGAATAAATCTAAAGAAAAGTAATTTACTCAAAAACTCAACTGCGTCTAAGCATCAAGAATTTTTCATAATTTTTAGCATAATAATAATAAAATTATAATAATTTATTCAGACTTTTCAATCCATTTTGTTAGTAAGTAATACATAATCACTTACTCGTATTAGTAGTAAGCAAAGTATGTTTTAGATTTGTTTTAAAATAAGAAAAAAATCTGAAATTGTAACTGAATGCAAGGAGACAGATGGAACCCTCTTGCCACTCACTTTTCGCGCTTAACTGGCTTGTGTATTTCCCAGCGTTTTGTATTGGATTTGTTTCGACAAAGGCCAGTAATGCCGACTTTGGCGGGAACAGGAAGGTACATTTTATCAAGAACCAGTTTCCTTGTACTTCTTGCGATTTATCTCCAATAGTAGCTAGTTATGACTTTTGTGGCGACTTTGTCACTTTAAAAATATGCTTACATTTTCGTTCCTGGCAGTAATGGGTAGGTACGTCGTCAATGGGGGTGCCAAAGTTCGCATACTCTTCGCTAGTCATACCGTAATTTTTGTCCGAATCATCGTTTTCATAATTTTTCTCCCACTGAAACCTTAAAATTTTCTGAATTTTTTTTAATGGTCATCCTATAGAAAACTATAGGTTAGGTTAAGTAGGTTTGTTTTATGAAACTTCTGAACAGTTATTGGATTTAGAGAAAAAAGATGACAAACATTGCGTTCGGACTTTCAATAAGTAGGTATGCGAGCCGATATGAACCCGAAAAAAAATACTGGTACTCTTCTTTGACTTTTTCGACTGGAATCAACCAATTGGACGACCGGATGGCCAAGCGGTTAGGGAACCTTACTACGAAGCTTAAGATTACGGGTTCGATTCCCGGGCGGGGCAGATATTCGTATGAATAATACTACCCTCCTAAGCCGAAAGGCGTTATCTAAAAAAAAACCCTTTTCTGTAATTTACACCATGTGATGCAAAATGTTTTAAGTCACACAATAATATTAATAACTCAAGTGTTTTATTTTTTTGAGATAGCACCTTTTGGTTTAGGAGGGCAGAATACGAATGTTTGCTCTCGGGTCTTGGATGTTTAATATGTATTTAATTATGTATTTATCTATTTATGTACGTTTATCCGTTGCCTAGTGACCATAATACAAGCTTTGAATAGTTTGGGACTCTAGTCAATTGGCGTCAAGTGTCTGATGATATTTATTATTTATAAATACACATATTTATTATTTATAAAATACCTAAGTCATAAGCACATGCACCGTAGTGGTCTGCAAACTAGTTTAAGTTATAGGGGGTAATCTCTGGATCTACTGAACCGATTTAGATGAAATTCGGTATACAGATTTTGAGTTCCGGGAAGAACAAAGGGTAGGCAGTAGGGTAGTTTTTATCCCGTAAAATTCATAGTTAAATTTATAGATAAACGAAATCTACGCGGACGGAGTCGCGGCTAACAGCTAGTCTCATTTAAAATACAATTTAAAATCCATACCTTTGTATTTATAAAGACTAAAATTGATTCCCCGACTTGGTTTATCAAAGAATAAAGATTATATTTGAACAATTAAAAGCAGGTACATACATTTCCCAATACTAGGGGCAAAGCCCCACAACTGATGCGCCTGCCCTGTCTTAACGTCTAAGTTACCTTCTTAATAGGTATTATAACATGTCAATTCTAGCCATTGCCTTTTGAACTCATTGTACTTAACACTACTACGACGTTCCTCCTTTCCATCCACAATCTCCATTTCTTTCCAATCTGTTCAAAGCGCTCTGGCAGTCACGCAACCACGAGCGGGTAAGCCAGTGTGTCACCTTCCCTTACCTTTAAGGGTTGGATTGCGCTATTTCTCACATAGGGGGAAATAGTTGGTGACACGCATTACTCAAATGCCCTACTACGGGTTCATGTTAACAAGTTAATAAGGTTATTTATGACGTCTAAAGGTTCAGATATTTTTTAATATAACATAAGTTGAATAGGACTCAAAACAATGTTAGGCCTGATATTATTGGATTTATTTCTAGAAAGTATAAGGCTTGGGCCTGCAAAAATTGGAAAAATAAAATAAATATGGCAAAGAAATAAACCCCCTTGCAAAAAAAAAAACGGGCACCTATGGTTTTTGTATTTTATGTGCATGAAAGCTTACTTTCTAAGCTTCAGTGCCTAAAAATCTGAAAAACCATAGGTGCCCTATTTTTTGCAAGGGGGTTTATTTTACTACATAAATACAGTAATTCAGAGTTTATTCTTTTATACCTAATATTACAAATAAATAGTATTCAACAGTATAAGGTAGAAGGAAACCAAATTTTACTTCACATGCATTTCAATTGTTTTTAAGGGTTTGAACATACATTGACGAAATAACGCAACCGAATTAAGCATGCAATGCTGTTTCAATTGCTTGCAACACATTTGCCGAAATTACGTCACGTTTTGGTACAAGTATACCAACAATCGAACTTCAGTTGGGCGTTGACCGAAGTTCTTCAGCTGATCACGCTAAATATGTGTCATATTATCATAACGTAAAATGAGCCGCAGCCTTCGACTATCTTCGGCATAGTGTGCTAAGAAGCTAATAAATTATTTTAAAACAAGCTAATGCAGATTTAAACTAGCTTTGCTTCAAGAGTTAAAATTACGAACAGATAGTAACTCGTCAAACTCGAAAGCATTCTGATTCGATTTAGTCTCGTAAACAACTAGTATTCCGTAGGCCCGATGAGTTACAGTCCACTTACCGAGCGAATTCGCGAAAGAGCAAAGTTCCTAAGTTGCTCTATGGTAATATCATGAAGATTTATAATAATTTCCTCCCCTCGCGTTATAGGGGAGCATTTTGGTCGGCTAATGCGAAATGTGTTTTTTTTTTAATATTAAGAAACTGAATTAGAAAGTAACTAATTGCAAAAATTTAACGGTTTTGTATAACGCGTTGTAAGGTACACGCGTGAACACTTTTTGAAACCCGATGGGCACTTGCCGCGCCGACAACGAGGAAACGTTAAATGTCAATGATTTTTGGCGATAAAAGAAACGAACAATAATTGTAAATATAAAGATCCAGAGTCAATGAAATACATCCATACCTACATTGGTATTGAATCGCTGAAATTACGTAATCAAAACAAAAATATTTACCTATTCGTCGTATCTACAAGTTAGAAAGTTAGAGAGTGGTGAATTGGTCTCTCAATGTGACGGATGAAACAAAAATCTTGGCAGGACCTCAGAAGAACGCCAATGATTTAGGCAGGAAATATTCGTAGAACAGTTGATTATATCCTCTCAGCTATAAAACACAGTTATCACGAGGCATGTGACACCGCAAAACACGGTACCCTTGCCATTAGCAATGCAAATTCGGGGACACATGCGGAAAGAATTCTCTTTTATGTTAGGTACCTACTAGGTTTGGTGGGAAGTTTAATGTGAATTATGATATTGAGATGTTTGTTTTTTGTGGATAGATTGAAGTCTTTGATCAAATAAGCTATACATATACATAATATAATGACAGAACTAATAATAATTTGAATAAAAATATTATCGTGCTTCGAAAAGCTTCTGCTATTAATACCTCTACTTTTTTTGGTTTCCGTAGATTTTACTAAATCACAGTACTCACCAATCAAGTGTAATCTTTTTTGAATCACAATTTCTGCAATAATCTCCTTTTGAACTACTTTCTCTTTTATAAACTGAACTGGGAACATAAATATATGCGGCCCGTTATCCTCGCGTTTTCGGGTCGCTTGACATTTTTGTTTGTCTTTTGATTATTAATAGCTTTGGGTATAACAACATTTTAGATATAATGCAGAGTAGTTAGAACATTATTTCTTGCGAGGTAAAGTTCCACTAGGTATATAAAATAGAAAAGTGTACCTCATATAATGGAAAATAAACTGAACCTGAACAAGGAAACAATCACTCCAACATTCAACGACATTTACACGACATTAATTGCAAATCTGTCTAGATATACCAAACAAAAATCCACTTTATCTTCCACGCTTTAGATCCATTTCGACATAGCACTTTTTGTCCAACAAAACATTTGTCCGGAAGGCAATCTGTCCGTCTGTCACTGTGTGACTCACGAGACGCAAAGTCGGTGATTCTTCTTTGTAATACTGATTGACGTGCTCTGATAAGCTAAATTCGACGTTGATCCCAACGGCTTAGGGTGCAGAGTGGGGTGATTGATGTGACGACCGAGGTAGTTTACAAGATAAAGCCACGTATTTTAAGTAATTGAAATAGATTTTAGTTTATTCAGTTAATTACTAAAATCATTATTTTAACCTTCAGCCAGAGAGAGTCAAAGTATAATTATAACAAGCGATTATACGAATACCTCTCTAGATCTCCTGTTTAAGGAATTTTGGGAGGCTGCACTGATTTAATTTTAATGTTTTGTAAAAAACATTACCTATTAACTTGGGCACTAAATGACAAAAGAATAAAATCTTTTGGTGAAAAAAATCTTAAAAGTAAGCAGTTACAAGAAAAGAGTCCTAGAAAACCTTTTTAAATGGAAAACATTGATGAGAATGGAAAGAACGCCCGTCGTTTCACTTATGGTTATGAGTCCACAATGAAGTCAATTTAAAACCCATTTATAAGTCAAAAAAGTTCTTTCACAGTCTACAGATATTATTGGAGCATATTGTAACGATATAATATAAAAAGTTCATTAAAACTTTTGAAATTATGGGCTTTCTTCAATCCTTGATTATTTATTTTGACAGAAATAATAATGTGTAGCAATAAGCAGTAACTACTCGTTCTGTACACAGTATGTAGGTACAGTCACCAGCATTAATATATGCCACAGCGGAGCGTGCAAAATTATCTTACACGTCCTTCTGGCCCTCGAAATAGACTCGAATCAGATATTTATGCATGCTTGCTGTGTCAGATACTGGTGCTAGTGACTGTACGCTTACTACGCCGAGGCTAAAAAAATTATAGTTCTTTATCTTATTTCAAATGCTGTCTTAGAGATTCCAAGAACCCTGAGAATTAAATTTAACAGCTTTCTACCTGGTTCTCCGTTATCGTCCCATTTTTAGCAACAATGGTGTAGCTAAAGATCAATGAGCAATATCGCTATTTTATCTCATTCTAATAAGAAAGCAAAAAATACATCTCGCTCGCTCTTTACATGATCATAATGTTTATGCATCTTATTGAAACGCCTGAGGTGGACATATTTTAAAAAAATTGTGTGCAATATTTTCTTTCTATTTTCTTTTTTTATTATCTTTACTTTTCCTTATAAAAAAAGAAAATATTGCATACAATGTGACCTCACATAATGCATATCACATAATATGCATACTCATATTATCAGCAGCGTCAACAGCCTATCTCCCTGCACCGCATTTTGAGCCGCAATTTCAGCTGCAATTTGGATCGGAAACTGATGGCCATTGGGGGCAATGTGTTTTTCTGTGGCAGCCAAATACTGGAAGACTCAGCGGGGGTAACCTCTCCTCTGGAGTCCGAGGCCTATTGTCTAACGTTTCTGGCGCTCGTGATCGCAACAAGTGATAGCTTTTGCGTAAAGACTGTCATTTAATTGCGATCGCAAGCGTCAGAAATGTTAGACAATACGGTCTCAAGGGTGAATCTATGACCTGAAGCTTAATGTTTTCACCGCTACCTTCTGTTACACGGTGTAGGATGAGGGTAGAAAGAGATGTGAATAATGTGATCGCAAGCCTTAGACAAAATATGGCCTCTTCTTCTTCTCTTTTAAAATATGTCTTTTCTGTCCTAATTAATAGGACAATTTCTCCAGTGTCTAAGCATTCTCTTTAAGAGGCACATTGTACGATGATTGTAGTTTTTGTAACTTGATAGTAAAATTACAGAAACCACGTGGAAACAACTTGCGCATTAAAAAAATGTCAGACATGAGAACAATATTGAATTTTGTGATCTCTGTTCACTGTTAAGGTTAATCGCCGCATAAAACACTATCAAAATTATACTTGAACTAGCCAAAGAAACAGAAATAGCAAAATTAGATATTGTCTACATCCGCCATGTTCGAATGTCACAAATCGACTCCTCTAGTGACGCTATTTGATGCGGGCACCGCAGAATCTGTCAATGTGTCGTTCTCAAGATTTGTCATGCAAGTATCAAAGTAGCTTCAATGGCTTCGATAGTATGTTGTCTGATAGTCAATAAGTAACGTTATCTTATTTATATCGATAAACGCAGTTTAAAAATTCTCAAAAACTTCGCTCAACTATAAAAGCGCAGTTTCCATTACGCGAACCAAAATTGAAAAAAAAAAACAATGAAAGGAACTTGTCAGAAATTCATATCACGCAAAGTTGCAGCGAGGGCAATAGTCAAGGGCGGCCAGGGCTACCACATCCGGGTGTAACCGGATTTTATCCGGATAGCTGGGTAACCACGTACAAATACTGGCAAGAGATGAGCGATGATTGTTGCATTTGATGTTAGGTGTTTGTGGTTAATGGGTTATGAAGGTTTGGTATTCATTTTGTAATTTAAAATTGTTTTTAATTGGAATTTTATTAAGAAAATCAGCTATTAAATAATGAAACCGTTTAAAATTTTGCGGTAAAATAATGATTATTCAACAATTTTTTTTTTTTCGACTGGATGGCAAACGAGCAAGTAGGTCTCCTGATGATAAGAGATCACCACCGCCCAAGTCGCTAGTAAATCGCTGAACAGTGAAATAGAAGCGGAAAGGGATGAAAAAAACTAGCCAAGTGCGAGTCGTACTCGCGCACGAAGGGTTCCGCACCATTCATTATCTATGGGTACAACATTAGACATTATAAAAAAACGGCAAAAAAAACACGTTTGTTATATTTGAGTCTCCCTTAAATATTTATTTTATTTCAATTACCTATTAATTTTTAAAGTGAATGTACAACTAAATATTCTGTGAATATTTCAAGCGTCTACCTACCTGGCGCCGTTAGTAGTATCGAACAATAAACGGCAAAAAATCACATTTGTTGTATGAGAGCCCCCCTTGAATACGTATTTTATTCCGTTTTTGGTATTTGTTGTCATGGCGGTAACAAAAAATAAAAATACGTCACCAGTAAATAATTCTACTGTCTAGCTATCAAGATTAACGAGATACAGCCTGGTGACAGACGGGCAGACGGACAATCTTAGCAATAGGGTCCCGTTTTTGACATTTGGTTACGGAACCCTAAAAAAAGAGTAATACAAATAAAAAAATCCCATTTTAATATTTTCTTCGTATTGATTATAACGTCCGAGTCAGGATAAATGTAATACGTTTAATTGAATAAATTAAAATAAAACATTGAAAATGACCTTAAAAACTTAATGAAATAAGGAGGTTTGTTATTATCAACCGGATAATCCGGCTACAGCCCTGGTCACGCTCCGACCTCGTAATAAAGGTGCAGCGGGTGATATCGATTATCCGGCCCGTCCGGGCGGGACGATCGCGAATCGGTGAGATAAATCATCCGGATCATATAAAATCGAATGATGGATGAGCCGGTTGAACTGTACATCTTTAGGGTCTTTAGACCTAATAAAATAAAATTAAACTGCGCGTCAGACGTATCAAATTAATGTTTTTTTTTTTTTTAGTAAGTAAATTTTTGACGCTTAAAGTTAATGGGTATTCACGAATCCATTCGTTGGCTAAGACGGTTTAAGCATTATAGTTTTATCCAATTGATTTTTAATTTTCCTTTTTTACTCCGTTTAAAAAAATAATGTATAGTATTCTTAGAGTCGACTACACAGGTTGTACAGGACTTACTCGTATATTTAAATTTTACCAAAGCATTGCTATGCAATAAGGTAAAAATATGGATATTTTTTTGGAGTTGGCTTTACCTACAAAATAGCTACAAACCACGAATGCAAACAGTAAATCTCAAGGAAAATTTACTATTCGGACATAAAGTAAAAATTCCACGTCAACTTCCAAATTCAATTAATCCAGGGCCGGATTCAATAACGTCTCAAATCACGCCATCAAAACTCCGCCGTAAAACGACACGCGGCCGGCCCATCGAGCCCAGAGCGAAAGTTTCGCCCACAAATGTGTTTTTCTTGTTACCCCCACTTTGATATTTCACCTATTTTACATTCGAGAAAGGATGGCTGTAAAACCCGAGTTAAGGGTTGCAAGATCACAGTTCCGATTTTTCGTGGATGAAATTTTTATCTTTGCGCGTGTTCGTAGTTAGTGAACTCACGTTGATCGCTTAAATTGTTTATTTGAACTTCATCCATATAAATAAAAAATAATCGTAAAATGTGCTGCTAAGCGCAGAACTTGGGTATGGCGGAACCGATTTCGTTAATTCTTTTTTTGTTGTGTTTGTCAGAAGAAGGTTTCCATGAAAGAAAATTTGGAAAATTACAACGGGGCGAAGATGCGGGCAATAGCTAGTTAATTATAAGTTTTTCCGCTTAGTTAAGTTAGTTAATACCAGTTGTATTTGTTTCTCTTCTTTTGTATAATAAAAAAATTACATACTAGGTACTACATACATACGTCACACATGTTACATTAACGCCCTGTTTCACCATCCATTGATTAAATTTATTTGACGGATATATGTGATGCCATCTCTGTTTGCTTTGTTCAAATAGACGGAGACTGTATCACATTTATCTGTCAATTAAAATTAATCAATGCGTGGTGAAACAGCCCCTTAATGTAGCAAATTAAAAAGTTAATTAATTTGCGGAGGCCTCACAATAAAATGTAATGAAATTACTAGTCATGTACTTATACATACTCATAATTAAACTCGCTTTCTCAACTAACATAACCTCTTTTTTTAGTCCCACAGAAAAGTACTAAAGATTCAGTTACTTTATTTTCTTACAAAATTTGTAATATTCACTTGAAATTTTGTTGCCTGACATATTGGCACTGACGAGTTAAATTTGTTACACGAACGTCAATGATTCTGATCGTTTGCACTTAAAACATAATATATTATTCAGTCTAAAAGAGCTAATTTTACTTTGCAGCATCTTAAGCTTACATTAGACGGGTGAGCTCAATGTATTCTGTGATTTATTGGGATAATATACACCTAATATTATTTCAGCAAAATATATTCAGCTTATTGCGAAACTGTCATATTCCGACGAAGGATTTTCGTAGGTTTTTGAATAGGAAATAAGTATGTTGTTCTATACAGTGTAGTGAACAAAAAGCATATCAAACGAACATTAATTAGTGGCTTTGACTTTACGGACCTTTAAAGGACATATAACTACTTAATCATAATCACTTCTTACAACGATATTCCGCAATATTAAAATTTTTCTTTGTCACACTGACTGCATTTCACTTGCAATGTAAAACTACGTACGTTTTTTATTATTATAAACAATGGGGCACAAAATAGAGGCAATAAAAAACAATGATCTGTGAATTTATGAATAAACGATTTATTTGTATAACATAGGTATATAGGTAGGTAAGTTACAGGGATTTTCGAGAAGATTTTTTTGTGCGAAATAAAAAACGGCCAATTGCTAGTCAAATTATTGTTGGTATGGAATATGTTTTGACGAATAAAATTATTGAAGCCGTGGTGGCCTAGTGGTTTGACCTATCGCCTCTCAAGCAGAGGGTTGTGGGTTAAAATCCCGGCTCGCACCTCTGATTTTTCGGAATTCATGTGCGCAATTTACCACGAGCTTTGCGGTGAAGGAAAACATCGTGAGGAAACCTGCACAAACCTGCGAAGTAATTCAATGGTGCGTGTGAAGTTCCCAATCCGCACTGGGCCCGCGTGGGAACTATGGCCCAAGCCCTCTCATTCCGAGAGGAGGCCTGTGCCCAGCAGTGGGACGTATATAGGCTGAGATGATGATGATGATGATGAATAAAATTATTGATTCTGCTAAGGTTTTTGTTAAGAGGCACGAACAAAATATAATTAAATACATACTGGATATATCCATACTCCATACTAATATTATTAATGCGAAAATGTGTTTGTGTGTTTGTATGTTTGTATGTTTGTCCCTCTTTTACGCCGTAACGGAGCGACGGATCGACGTGATTTTTGGCAAGAGATAGTTTATGGGCCCGAGAGTGACATAGGCTACTTTTTATCCCGGAAAAATGCACAGTATAAATTTCATGTACCTAACATTTTTTTCATTCAGCAAAATGAACGGACTAACTGGCGGAATGATGCACGAAGTAACCCGTCCTAAGTGCGACAAATGACAACCTTTTGAACACGAAACCCTAAAAAGTCAATGGTTACAATGGAAACATGGCCTAATATAGTACTCTGATTGGTGTTGATTAGTATCTATTATTCAAGGGCTTCATTGGAATGCGACCTCAGTAGAATCTGATTACGATAAAGGAGTATCTTATTCAGAGCTGAGTCTTTGTTCTGCTTAAAAATTTAGCTTAAACCATTCTGAATACCCACTATGACTGAATATTAAGGCTTTATATTTTCGCCAATCTAATATTCCGAATTTAAATATCACATCGCCTTAACGCGGTAGCGCAGGTACGGATTTGAATTACAAAGTCAACCCGCCTTTTCGCGGCGTCACCTTTGACGTCACTGGCTCGATCCACGAAATGCGAAATATGAGGCTTACTACGCCAAAGTGGTAACCGCCTACTGCGCTTTGTAAGTCCGGCCCTGCTTTTAATATTGTGACTTGTACGTGAAGTTTACGTGAGACTTAAGTAAATATATTATGTTTTCACTTCGCTTTGCAATAACATTACACTGTTGGCAGGTCGCGTGCGGTTCCGCGACATATTTACAAGTTTTCCATTTTATTCGTATGCTGTAGATTTTTTTCGCAATGTGCAATTTTTGACAACGTTTGAGATTTTTATTCAGATATCGGACATAATTTACAGATTACTATTTTTATATAAACCATGAAAAGGATGAAAATCAACCAGAAAACGTTTCACTGAACACGGCTATAATTTTTTTAAGACTTATAATTGGTTAGACAAATGTTTTCATAGGTACTACTTTGTTCGATATTTAACGAGTACCGCGTTATATATCAAAAATTACAATGAAAACATCTTTAAATATCTTCAAATGGGCTTAGTCAATTAAACACAACCATCTGCTAATAATTTCCGGGGCAATTTTAAAACACTTTGTATGATTGATAGATTGTGTACCTATTTCAGTATGTATTTATCTATTTAAGTATGTTTATCCCTTGCCTAGTACCCATAGTACAAGCTTTGCTTAGTTTGGGACTAGGTCAGTTGGTGTCAGATGATATTTATTTATTTATAGACCACGATATTTTTTACCATTCTGAGGTTCACAGCAAAACATTCAAAACCTCCAAAAACTATTCTCATTTACGAATCAATGTGACCTGACTAATATATATTTTTTAAAGTAGGAACCGTTATTCAAAATAATACATTACTTACTTGATCGACTACCCCTATACACCTGGGATTTGATGCTGACACGTATGTTTGAAAGCAACTGACTGTGCATAATAGCGTCAGCTTCTACATTTCTTAAGATTGTCTACAAAAGTGACTCGATTTTTCAGTCTACTTCATCTTCACTTTAAATATTACAGTACATTTCCAAGATTGAATTTTATTAATATTTCCATCGCAACTACTCCGCATTCGGTCCACTTTCAGTTTCACTAACTAAGAACTTTGTCAAATCTCTTGCACACCCTCAAGAGACATTATGTAAATAAACTTAACTACAGACACGTTCACGGATTTCGAATTTGCATTTTTTAAACTGCAAATTTTCAAGATACTCGTTCTAAAGTTGCTATGGTAATTTTGACGGTTCTGCTGGGCGATCCATTTGGGAGATTGAAAAAGGGGAGGTTATGAGCGAACGTTGTTATTTCGATTAAGCTCATTTCATATCTCTATCTCTATTTAGGACGTCATACTCGTCAAATGCCGACCAGGGAATCTCATCTGAGGCCGTATTATCTAAAGCCAAATTTGCAAGAAAAATTTTACGACTTGCATTAGATTGCGAGGCCGTAAAGCCAACGATTTTCTAGTGGTCAATCGAACGCCGCAATGTAATGCAACTTGCGCGATTTTTCTTGCAAGTCTAAACTCGGTTTAATAATGTTCACGATCGCATTATCAATCAATTATCATTATCAATTTCCGTGTGACAGAAGGTAGTGATGAAAACGATTGTGATTCCAAGTGTGTTAGACAATTATGTAATGAAATACTCTTAAACTTCGATCAAAAATAAGTACCTCTTACACCTTTTAACCTCTAATACGTTTTAATTCGTGCACACGTGCCCGTATCGCCACCTACATGGAAACTAAGTATATGACATTTTGTCATAATTATAAGACTGCGGCGAAATGGGCTAGTTAATTTGTGTCTTATAATGCAGATAATGGCGGTTAAAGAGATAAACAACTCACCAACGCCATCATTTAAAATCTCAAACACACCCAAAGCTAAACGGACTATAGAGAACCTTTGCCATCCACAATTTTTACCAAAAAATGACATAAAAATAAGCACTTCACATCACTAATTCGAAAGCAGACTCGTACCACTTAAAATTGCCCGGCGTGCATATCAAAGCCAAATTGAGGACGGGGCCACCGGACCGACACGATATTTGAATTTCAGCCCACGAGACGTTGTTAAGTCATTAGCTGGCAGCGGTGGAATATTCTAATTTTAACTTGATTTTTTTTCTCAAGTTGTTTTGTGACCCAGTCACCGCTCACACCATATTATTTTTATTATTATTTAACAATAGTCTACCTATAATGTCAGCATTCACCATTAGGGGTTATTTACTTATTTACTACTGAGTTTTTGCCGCTACTTTGTCTGCCAAGAATTCTTTTATCACTATCGTATAACTATGCATTTTTTCAAAATTTCTCTTTATAAGAACCTACTTTGGAATTTAACAAAGATTTACAATATTTTATATACGGGGTGGAGGAAACGATAAGTGATCTCACTCGATTATTTCTAAACTATACAAGTTATCGAAAACCTGGTTACTGATCCTGAAAGTGTTTCACAAGCTCTATCAAATAAATAGATTACCTACACAATAAACTGTATTTATCCTAAAATTCAATTTTTCCACCTTCCATACATTTAGTAAAACCACATGGCACTCATTTCTTGATAACATCATAGCAAGCAAAGCCTAAAACCAATGTATTCCATAAATAATTTTAAATAAGAATGCAATTTATGAGTTTATTATAGAGTTTATTATTTCATTACATTTTTAATCATTTAATTAAATCTCCGTAGCTGTACTAAATGTATAGAAACTGGAAATATAAAATTTTCTGATAGATCCAGTTTATTCTGTAATCTATTTTTGATACCGTTTGATAGAGCTCGTGAAACACTTTCAGAATCAATAACTAGTTTTTCGATATACTAGTACTACTACTACCAGTAGATATAAGTTTTTCGGTATGCATAGTTTAGAAATAATCGAGTGAGATCACTTATCATTTCCTCCCTGTAGGTTAAAAGGCTATGCCTAAAATCATTAATCTTTGTGAACTTGCGTTTATTTGCTTCTAAGGTCAGTTTCATATTATCATTTAATATGAGATACAGTAGGCGTTATAAATATCAGTCTATACACACTTAAGGTCTAGGTGGTTACGAACACCAGAACAAGACCTTATTGTCAATCGTATAAGCTCTGATGTTTATGATGGCGTTTGCACGAGCTCTGTAATAAACTAGTGTCGATTCAGTATTTTCTTAACCGCTCCCGCTCTTTCCCGTGTCCCGCGCCACACGCCGCCCAGCCTCTCCTTATTCCAACAACGGCTAACCGGTTACAGATCTCCTACATATATTCATCGTAAGTCCTCTTATCCGGCTGAATTTGTTTCGAGTCTTCGCGGAACCTTACGGGTTTTATACGTCTGGCCTAATACCCTGCTTTATTTTTGAATTGTTTTCTTACCGTAAGCGATTTCAGTTATCGTATGAAACGTACATTTCTCATACTTTGCGAACGTTACCTTTCATATTTTGGGTGTTTTTTACGGGTTGTGTTCGGAGCAAAAAAGGGTAAGAATGAATGTAAGCCGTTGCGCGCACACGTATGTTGCGATAAAATGGTTTTGGTAAATGTTTTGCGCTCAGCTGTATTCATATTCTGCTTTTTTTATTCTCAGGGATGAATAAACGGTACGATTTCAATATTTCGATCTTAAATCTTTTTTGTGCCTCAAAACATTTGTCTAATTTCCGTTCTCAAACAATTAAAAAGGCCCTTAGGATGTCTCATGCGTGACTTTACTCCTCCGTGACTTTACATCCATGAGGCACATGTGCCCCCCATGCATGCATGCATGCATGTGACCGCCTACTGTCTACCTGATTTTTTATTTTTGTGATGTCTCTCTACTGTTTTTGGTGATCAATAAAGAATATTTGTATTGTATTGTGCCTCATGGCAAGTGATATAAATAAAGCTGTTGTTCTTTCGATAAATAATACATTTTATTACGTACTTTATTATATTATTTGATTTTTTATTCTTGAATCACACTTAAAAGATAACCAATGAATTTGACTATGGACTATTAAGAACGGACTATTAAGGACTATAAAGGTGGGTCCACACTTGTGACTTGACGACGGACCGGACTACGTGGCATTGCAACAGAACATGTTACGCTAAATGTGGACGCTCGAGATTGTGCTGACACTGTTACAAAACCGTGTACGATGAAATGTCACAAGTGTAGACGCATGGTGTCGAACCAGACTGCGTGGCATGACATCGGTACAAGAGTCGGTCGGTGGTTGTCATTTACCGACTACCTAGCAGCTCAGCGGGCGGGGGACGTACCGCCGGACAGGTCTCGACGTGATCCATTCCTACCCCGTGCCTGTGCCTGTGTCATCTGGCGTACTTGTACACGTGTCATAAATGCAAGTGTGGACGTGTCGTGGTCACGTCACAGGTCGGGGAAAATAGCGAACATGCTTTGAAAAAGACCGACTTTCGGCGGATCGGCTCGTAACACGTGACTTTGATGCGTGACAGGACACAGACCAGCGTCCACACTATGCCCGGTTAGTAGATCGTAACTCCATAATGTCTTGCCGTTTGGTTCTGTACACAGACAGTTCCATCAGTGTTCGGAATGGATTGTGCCGTACTACAGCTTGTAACAAATTGTTCGCGTAACAAAACACGTCCACATCAACGGTACTGATACGTGTTTCTGATACGGTCACGGGATAATGTTAGGCAAATTGTCACAAGTGTGGACCCACCTTTAGGTGGGTCCACACTTGTGACTTGACGACGGACCGGACCACGTGGCATTGCAACAGAACATGTTACGCTAAATGTGGACGCTCGAGATTGTGCTGACACGGTTACAAACCGTGTACGATGAAATGTCCACAAGTGTAGACGCATGGTGTCGAACCAGACTGCGTGGCATGACATCGGTACAAGAGTCGGTCGGTGGTTGTCATTTACCGACTACCTAGCAGCTCAGCGGGCGGGGGACGTACCGCCGGACAGGTCTCGACGTGATCCATTCCTACCTCGTGCCTGTGTCTGTGTCATCTGGCGTACTTGTACGCGTGTCATAAATGCAAGTGTGGACGTGTCGTGGTCACGTCACAGGTCGGGGAAAATAGCGAACATGCTTTGAAAAAGACCGACTTTCGGCGGATCGGCTCGTAACACGTGACTTTGATGCGTGACAGTACACAGACCAGCGTCCACACTAGGCCCGCGGTTAGTAGATCGTAACTCCATATGTCTTGCCGTTTGGTTCTGTACACAGACAGTTCCATCAGTGTTCGGAATGGATTGTGCCGTACTGCAGCTTGTAACAAATTGTTCGCGTAACAAAATACGTCCACATTAACGGTACTGAAACGTGTTTCTGATACAGTCACGGGATAATGTTCGGCAAGTTGTCACAAGTGTGGACCCACCTTTTAAGAACGCTGCACATTGCTTCAGGACAGGGAACCTGTAACAGATGGTTATTTAAAAATTAGTTATTGGTGAAATCGGCACCTCGCCCTTCTAAACCTACTAATATTACAAATGTGAAAGTGCAAAGACATATTTGTTACTTTTCTGTGTCTACGGAAGAATTTAATCGAAGGGCACTAAGTTCATAATGAGATGTGCGTAAGAGTTGTGGCCTGTTTTTTTTTACCATCAACGCTCTTTTTTACGTAGCTGACATCGAATGACCATGACTTGCTTTGTCATTTTCGGAAATTCTGATTCAAATGAAGTGATGCCTTTAATTTGTACGAAGTATCGTCAACCTCAATTAGAAAATTCTGAAAAATATTTACACTCGCTAAAATATATTGTATGTATACCGAAATTTAAAAGCACGTGATTGGATTATTTACTTTGTATCCATGTTTATCCCTTTTATAACGAACCCAAGCGCAAAACGATACGTGTATATTCTAAGGTGACTCCTTCAAAAAGTAAATTAAATACCCTGCAAATGTGAATTCTTACGTCGAACAATAGTTTTTAAACTCCTAAAAGCTTGATAATAGTAGAACAGAGGTAGATTATAAAGTCATAATAAAGCAAATAATTATAGTTATAGAAACAATAGCAGGCCCTAAGCCCTGGCATAATAATAATCTCCTTCTAGTTAATCCAATTTGCGCAGAGCGCGACCGCAAAATTATTTTCAAATTCTGCGCAGAAGCGTTTGTGTAAGTTATAAAAACATCATTTTGCTTACATTATTATTCGTTTGCGTGGGGGAGAACGGAGAGATAATGTATCTGTTTTCGTGCATATTATGACATCATAAATAACTCAGGTCTGCGACGTGACGTCACATGATATGAAATCTAAATTCTGTTTATGAGTTATGGAGGTGTTTCTTAGCACTAATAAATGTGTTCGCGCTTTGTTTAAAATTAGGGGTGGGTTTCCATTGAGATTATTGTATCGTTCAAGTGCATCTATTTGCTAAGACATATAGGTAAGGATTTTCCTACGGCTTATTTAACACTATAGGCGACATTTAGCACTAGAAGGTAAACATAACACTCTTACAGAGCGACAGCGTTAAAACGCGTTAGTAGACACTCCAAAAGAGCACTACAATCTACATATAACGTGATAACCACTTTACAGCTTCGAGCTACTATATTTTTCAAATTTCTATTAAATCACTTTACTATCGTCAGTTGACTAATGTATTCAATTAGCTCCATAGTGTTACCAAAAACGATTACTGTAGACCTTTAAAAGCTATTATAAGACTCAAAGCCACTATTTGCTTTATATTTATCGCCGAATTGTTTGTTGGGATGTACATAGAAACAGGGTTTAAACGAAATTTTAGTCAAGCTCTAAATTTGTTTTTAGTACTCTTTGTCCCACTTCCTATGGCTGAGCCCAGACATCATTTCATTTGAATAGGCACTGCGCTACAGATATCTTCCTCGTAAAATTTGTAATAAAACTAATAGCTCGTTACATACAATCTTCGGTAATTTGCTTATGTTAGTGACGTTCAAATGAACACTTTTATTATTCAGCTTTCTGAAGCTTGCTTGCTGAAGCCATTTATGGAACTGATTAACAAGCCATACGACCGTTGGGGAAGAAATATTTTCGAGTGGAGAGCACGTGTCAGAAAATGTAGTTAGTGCCTTAAGACTCTTCGAGGGTCGGACTTATGATCAGGTACCAGATTTTATCTAACATGCAAGCGATCACATTAATAATGAATCTATAGCCCAATATAAAATATTAAATAGCTCACGTCTTAAATCGAGTTTTGCTTGACATGTTTCGGGCTAATCCGTAGCCTTTCCTCCTCGGAGCAACGCGACTCGGCGACTGCTGCAACACGCGCACTACGCGCCGTCACTCTGCTCGCGCGACTACCCGACGAAACTGATACCGGCACACAACTACCCGCGTTTTCATCATAATTTTCATTACAGCTGTCAAATGCAGGATCGAACACAACACTAACATACTTTAACATAAAAAAATTATGAATTCACTGTGGTTAAAGTTGCTTTTTATTCACAAATGTGGGTCTTACATGTCTTATGTTTTTTCTTTTGTTATGTTATTGTGATTATTTTTTTGTGTATGAATGTATTTTCTTTCTTTCTATTCTTTTTTCTTCTTTCAAATTAAGCGAATTAGCGCACCTGAAAGAGATTTTTTTTTGTTCGACTGAATGGCAAACGAGCAAGTGGGTCTCCTGATAGTAAGAGATCACCTTCGCCCATGAACATATGCTACATAGCATATGTTCTACCAACGAGGAGGCCTAAGATGGGATACCTCAAGTGCCAGTAATTTCACCGGCTGTCTTACTCTCCACGCTGAAACACAACAGTGCAAGCATGGCAGGATTAAATAAATATCACGGGACAATTCACAACAATTGACCCAGCCCCAAAGTAAGCTTAGCAAAGCTTGTGTTATGAGTACTAAGCAACGGATAAACATAATTATATAGATAGATACATACTTAAATACATATTAAACACCCAAGACCCGAGAACAAACATTCGTATTTTTCATACAAATATCTGCCCCGACACGGGAATCAAACCCGGGACCTCAAGCTTCGTAGTCAGGTTCTCTAAATACTAGGCCATCTGGTCGTCTAAAGTAAGGATTAGCAAGCAAGATGGTGGTAGCAATCCGGGTGGACCTTGAAGATTCTAAAGTCTCTAAATCAAAAATCTCTTTCAGATAAGCCTATATCCAGTTTTATGCATCTGGCTGCCGATACTCCCATAAATTCATAAAGGCGCAGGAACGTTGTGCCGGCCAAAAAAACAGTTTTTTAGTAATAAAAGAACCTAGCGCCCTTAAATTAAGAAAAACACTTTTAAACCAATTAATACGTATCCGGAGCAGCTGTTAAAAAAGTTAACATCGATTTTCCGTATAATTATCTCATCTCCCTCATTCGTACCTAAGTGAGAGTTCCTTCAAAGCCTTACAAAATAAATTAAGGTTAACGTAATCTCAGGATAAGGGGCTGTACAGCTTTTATTTGAGATCGACTTGGACGTTTTTACACATTTTTTGCGTCGAAGGATTTAGGGGCCAATAATCCTTACGTTTCTATCTAGCTAGGTACGAGTACGATCAGCTCAAATATACAATTTGTGTTTCGTTAATAAGAGGATTTAACATATTCGAAAGTAGAGAAACTTGCACAGGAATCTTACATCGGGTTATTGGCTGTTGCTGTTAATGCAGCCTCAACTCCGTGGTTTTTGTTTTCAAAACCAAGATCTGTATTTAAGACTTTAGTTACCAAAGTTACCGTATAACTACAAAAATACACTAGCATGTTTAAAATGAGCACTTGTACTAGAGGTTCACATCGATATGCTGTCATATTAAGGGAATAAAGTTCAAAGTAGTTTTTTTTGCCAGCAATAATAGCCTTAAATTCATCTCTTCTATTTCTATTTTTATAAGTGTTTGTGCTTGTGCACGTGCTATTATTATGGTCAACAAAAACCTAAAACGACATTCTCTCCTCAAACATAGTTATTTCCCCAACACGATGTGATAAAGGTGTTTTTTCAAGGCAACACGTCTTCCAATAACTTCATCCATCGTTAGCTACTAAAAAAACATCCCTGTTGGCTTCAACGAACTGGCAAAGTAAACACACAACTGCAGAGCGTAACGAGCCAATCACAGAGCGGGGAGTCATGGCAAATATTAACCATCTCAAGGGAATTCGTGAGGAGGTGGGGGTGTATCGGGTTTTGAAATTGTTCTGATGTTAAATAAACTGTTATTGTTTTTTTTATCATTTGTTATGTAGGAGGCCGTGCGGTATCGTTAGACATCTTAAATTGCGTGAATCCACGAGCGTCTCAACCGCTGTCAGTCCCTAACTGTTTATATTAAGAAGTAAATAATTCATACGCATTGATTTTTGTATTGAAATAGATCCTGGGCTGAGTACAGAAGCTATTTACGTCATAATTACGAAACAATCTGCCTTCCAATTCTTAAAATCTCAGGCAAGGGACTGACAGCGGTTGAGACGCTCGTGGAAGCACCCATTACTAGAAACTACACTATGAGTAGGTATAGCAGTTGAACTTTACAAAAAATACACTGGACGACGAGTGGGTACAAAGGTACTAACTTCCAGGGTTAAGAAGTATTAAAATGTAGGGATCTATCATTCACTATCCATGGTTGACAATTTCAATTTTTAACTATAAGACTCTGCAAACAGCTATTAGTGGGTATTAGATTTTCATATAAGCGGCAGCGAATATCTAATTTTTAACCGACTTCAAAAAAAGGAGGAGGTTATCAATTCGGTTGTATTTTTTTTTTTTTTTATGTTTGTTACCTCAGAACTCCGTCATTTATGAACCGATGTGAAAAATTTTTTTTGCGTTCGTTTAGGAATGCTTTCAATTAGGTCCCATAAGCACCAAATCAGGATCTGATGATTGGATCTTAAGGAAATCGAGGGAACTCTTCAAATATTGTAGGGACACCTATGGTAATTTTGATATATTTAATAGTACTCGATCATTTGCTCTTGAAAATCATCATTTGGTGAAGTGGAACTGATGATGAAGACCACAGTTGACCATCGGAGTTACTACTCAATAATAAGTATTTCATGGGTTGAATTTCAATTGCTTTAACACAGTTGCTAAGCAATTTATGCTCCTCGGAACGGATATGGTGAAATGGAATGGGTGGTGATGCACCAGGACTCCTCAATAATGAACGTCTCTGCATCGAAAAAAGCAATTTTTCGTAAAAGATGACGAGCAGTTGACATTAAACTATTGTATCTTAGATGTTTTACACTAAAAAGCGTGAAAAAAATTTTTTATAACAAAAAATAGAACCGACTTCAAAAAAACCATGAAAATAATTTTCTACCAGTCTGAAGTCGGTGCCTCAGCACGAACCAGCAGGAGTGATTGAAGCCATTTACTCGTATAGATAGTTGTAGGTGAGGTAGACGATTATAGGTCCAATCCTGCTGGCTCGTGCTGAGGCACCGACTTCAGACTGGTAGAAAATTATTTTCATGGTTTTTTTGTAGTCGGTTCTATTTTTTTATAAGGAAAAACTTTGAGAAATAAATATTACATGCAAACACTAGCTGTTGCCCACGACTTCGTCTGCGTGAAGTATGATATATAGTTTACATCCTATTCTCAGATCTACCAAATATACACATAAAAATTCATAAAAATTTTTCAAAGCCGTTTCGAAGAAGTTTGGTCACAAAAATGTTAGACCCTAGAATTTTATATAATAGATATAATGAGGAAACGTTTAATTTTTTTTATATAAGAGGGGGCAAACGAGCAGACGAGTCACCTGATGGAAAGCGATCACCGTCGCCCATGGACACCCGCAACACGAGATGGAATTTAAGCTCTTTTATCCAGTCTCAAAGTGTGACTCGTAATTATTTCATGTACTTAGTTTCGTAGATGCTCAAAGATCGTCGTCGAATCCGTAGAATCCCAAATCGTTATTAAATTCCGAAATCACCACCTAACTTAAATTAGTACAGATTATCACTAGCCGAATACGAAGTCAAATTTTATTACAATTGAGAAATTCAATATTTGCCAAATTCGTGACGTCATTGATTAAGTTATTTAAAAGGCAACAGAAACAAAGCGTTTACAAGCTAGCATTCAATAAACAAGTTATCATAACTCAAATTGGAAACTTCTGGAAACCTTGCAAATTAAATTGCCAGTTAAAAACTGATGCTCAACGAAAATACAATGCTTAATAAAGTTTTGTTCTGAAGAAGCTCTTCAAAGGGAGCTTTTGTCTTTATTGTTAGGGCTGGCAACTTTAGCTAATAAATAAATGAAGCAGAAACTAGGTCTGAAATTATACAATCACGGCATCGTATACCCAAACATCAGTTAGTATTTAATTTTATTGACCCATACCACGCCAAACGAAAAGTTAAAATTAAATAATTTTATCACTATTTTGTAAATTTACGTTCTACTTATTATTATTGTGACGCAACGAGTGCCATGCGTAAAAATCAAAATTACATTAATTGTCACAATTTAACCCTTGTTATAAAATGGCTAGAGAAAAAAACAAATCTTCGTTGCCAACCATAAGTATTCCGCATCAATTTCCTCGAATCCTTTCGGAACGTGTTCAAATACAGTTTGTTCGATTTACCTTTGTTTTTGATAAACATCACAGGCCGAAGCTGCCTCCGTTCTTGGGACCCTTGATTACTTTGTAACTCGTGTCACAAACACGAAACGAATGACGGAATACACAGGTCGTGTGTCAGCATGAAATCTATGTTAGTTGACACAGCAATGAAATCTACTTTTATGGGGTTTGACGGTAAGCTGTAGATGTGACTAGAAGAGATGTTCTCTAATTTATGAATGCAAGCCACGAAAGCCAGCGGACTTTGCTTGTGGTTAGTTGTTTATTACAAATTGTTGCAAAAAGCTTTGTACTTACAGTGAATTTGCTGAATATTTATTCGTATTTATTTATTAATTATACTCGGTTTCGCTTTCACACACACATTGACACGTATAAAGATACGTACCTATTTACAACAAGTAAACTCTTAATTTGTTGTAATTTCCATTCGTGTGAAAGCTGTAGGAACATTTCAAGTCATAAATTTTGTCACAATAGAGATGACAATATGACCAATCAAATGGCGTACTTTTTATGAGCTTGCTATTTAAATCAATATTTAAAACAATTAAAAATCAAATAAGTAAATACTAAACTCTAGTAATTTTTTTTTTCGCCTCTTAATTGTATAAATTATAGGTCGAAAATAAAATTTTGCAAGCATTATGATTCTGTGGATTTTCTACTTTGTAGCCTGTTTGTGGAGAAAATTTTCAACTGTTTTTTGTTATCGTTGTTTTGAACCAATAAACAGTTCATACTTGGCGAATCGTTCGGATTGGCTCGTTAGACTTTACGAAACACCTGGGGGCGGACGTGACTTCGTTCAGTTTACATTCTTATAAAGTTACCAATTTGTTTTTGTGCTGTTAAGTCGAGAAAGCTTGAGGCCCTTGAAAAAGGTTTGGTGCTTGACAAATTGCTCCAACATTTCGATCATTTGGTAGGTACCAAAATACCTCCTTTGATTCAGGTTAAAAAAAAACCTTTGTTATTCAGAGGCCTAAAATGGTTTTGTCTTGAAATGGTATTATATAAAACACAATTGGAAAATATTTTTTAATTATTATTAATGTTTGCAACCTCGGAATTTTCTTCAGCACATTTTTAAATAATTTTGTTCTGTTCACTCTGCAATAGGAAGAAATTAGACCGTCAGTCCGCTCAGTCTAAAATAAAGAAAGAAAAGAAAAAAATAAAATAATTTATTTAGAACAGCAGTGACACATACACAGGTTTGAAAAAATAAATACTTAGCTACCGTAATAAGAAGGCCTGTAGTATTGTCTAATGTATTTGGAATCATAATAGTTTTCGGGTACGTATTATAATGTATAAATTTAAAATATATATCGGTTGAAATACATACAGTTGAAATACCGAAAATTATATTTATTCATTATGATACGTCAAGTCTCACGTTAAGTCTATGTGTATAGACCTGTTTTCTGTAATTGTTCGCTATATGTTGGTGTGCAATATTGAGTTATTGTATACGTACCCATCATTTTCACTGCTTTTTTTTCTGTCACACGGTATGAGATTAGAAAGAGATGAATGAATCACCAGCGCTCGGGCGTTAAAAAAAGATAATACCGAACCAAGAACTACTTCTATGCCGAACAGGCCCCTGAGCACTAAAGTGGGCGAGGAGGGGCTCATATTGGTGCAGAATTAAAACAAGGCTTGCAAGAAACCTCGCAAGAGTCAGTGTAGCTCTGCAGAACCGGATCCAGGCTCCGAGCTGAGGGCGGCCACGCCGAATACGGCAGTATATGTGTCGCGTCTGCACCACACCGTCGCAGGCGCATATGTGGTGGAATACGTCCCCCGCACGAGCGTTGTTCCAGCTGGAGTGGCGTCACTACGTTCAGTTCAGCTCGTTTGTGGTGCGCGTGCCGCGGTTGCTGATGCGACCATCGCGAGTGCTGCCTTCTGGCGGAAAGGCGTCGTGTTCCGAGTTCCGGCGGTTTAGGGGCACCTGCCGCAGATGAATGCGAAATTGGGGACGGTGATTTAACGGGGTCACGCAGTTTTGTCACCAAATTAGTTTTAAATATTTTTTAAATATGTATGTTATCCTGTAAGGTATTTATTTTATGTACCAAGTTGCCCGAAATAAATGAATTTATTATTATTAATACGTCCTCTATTCAGGTCTCTCATCTACTCATACTAAAACCAGCATTTTTATACGGATCCGTTAAGCTCTTGTCTTTTTCTGATCCAAATTACTGCAAATACAATACTTTTTGAAATACGTAAATTGTGCACTTATACCATGTTTTATGTTTATGCCGTAAGCTATCGTTATAAAACTGTGTAAGAATATCTTTGTTTCGGTAAATAATGGTTACTTTTCCTTGCACAGATCTTAGCGCAAAATTCCTTAAATCGATTGTGTAACTTTCGGCTTATGTCGAGCGATTCCAGGATAATTAACGCAAATTCATCGACCTTCTACTCAGGCACGTAATGTTTACGGATTTCGTACGTTAAGCTCACCTACTACGTCATACGGTATAATTCCGGCTCAACATTCGAGCGGACTTATTTGTGACAAAATCTCGTTAAAGTAGTTTTGGTCTAAATCTTCTTATCTATTAAAAAAAACACTATTTTACTGTCTATAGAAATGGGGATTTAAAGTCCAATTTAGACTTGTATGAAAAACCGTGTAAGTTGCAATATGACGTATATGACGTAGATATCGACTTACCACTCCCAACTCGTTTATTTTACAGTTTCAATGTAATACAAATTGCACGAGTTTTCTTACAAGCATAAACTGGGCTTTTCAAAATGTCATGATGAACCTCTCTCATTTCCCTTTTAGGTATTATTCTTGATTCGCAATTGATATCCCCTTCCTCCAGATACAGTATGTGGTCGAGCTGGTGTCATCTCCTAAATAGGAGAATCCTTTGAATGATGTCGCTGTTCCAAAAATTAAATCGCCTCTTTTCTGAACTGCGCTTGACTTTATCGTGCCCATCACATCAGAATTAACGGCAATTTCGCCTCAGAAAAATTCCACGAGGTTGAAAACCTTACTTTAAATCGAAACACATAGTCGATCAAAGAAGAATTGTTGTCCGAGTCTTGAGATTTTTAACCTTGGTCATTTGTCAACAGAACTGCCTCCAGAGAAACCGACCATCAAGGCGGAGAAGGGATGGTATGCTTCAGGAGACTCGCTGCGCGCGCAGTGCTCGTCGCCGCCGGCGGACCCTCCGGCGAATCTCACGTGGCTCTTAAATGGACGAGGGGTAAGCTTTTAGCTCTGTTAAGACTGATCAGAGGCCGTATTGCCTAATATTTCTGACACTCGTGATCGCAATCTAATGACATATTTCGCATGTATACAAAAGCTGTCATTTGATTGCGATCGCGACTGTTAGAAACGTTAGGCAATAAGGTCTCAGGTATTAGTCAGTCATGTTTTCTGATTTGAGTTATTTGATGTAACTTGTACAAGACTTAAATCATAGGCAACTATTTATTAACAACAAAAACATTAAAAACATACAAACATACACACAGTCAAACATAGAACCTCCTCTTTTTTTTTGAAGTCTATTAAAAATAACTAGCTTCACTGGCGGCGTTCGTCATTCCAAGGTTCTGTTTCATGTAACAGATATGTACGTATGTACATCACATTTATCTGTAACATGTTATTTCTCAATAAGTGACGAAACATGTTCTAAAATAAAATTGTCGACCAAGTAAGTACCAACTCGTGTTATGTATGTATCCGTCCATCCATGCCGGCCTATATACTTTCCACTGCTGGGCACAGGCCTCCTCTCAGAACAAGAGATGGATGTATGTATCGTAAGCCATAATTTAGTAAAATCTACGAAAATACCTACCCTACGTGTCCACATTAATGTGAGATAGTTGAAAAAGCGACGAAATCGATGCCCAAAGGCTTTGATGAATTATACCTGTAGATTCACAATCGCGCGCCCAAATATGTCCGAGCCAAATGAGCGCCAGTTTGAATCACTGGCCTAAAATCACTAGTTCAGATCACCGGGATAGGTTAGGTCGATAGGTTGGTCGATAGGTCGATCGGTAGGTCGATAGTAGGTAGATAGGTTGGTAGAATGCTCGCCTGCCACTTTGGTAAAACTGGCCTTCTTTTTTCTCAGTACGTTGTTGTCAAGTGTCAAGCGTTGTGGAGTTTTGCCGCTAGCGAAATTCGCCCGTAATAGAGTAAAGACTAGGTTCAAATTTCGTCTCGTATTATTTTAATTATTTTTTGTGAGATGATTTTATTTGTCACGCAAACAAATCAATAGTTCTGACATTCTTTGAAGGGGATTTTGTTCGGAAATGTGCGTCCTGGTTTAAATGTCATTGCCAAAAGGAAACTATGTACTTCTATTATTCTTTTTATTACCTATTAGCTTTGTGTTACATACCGATTGTTTCTTCCACAATTTTATTGCATCGAAACGCAAAATGGCACATTTAACATTTTATTAACCCTCTTGCAGGTCCCCACGAATTTAGATGTGCTACCTACGACGAAATAAATCATAGTTTCATGTTGTTTACCTACGAGGGATTAACTACAAAACGAACAATATTTTTAATGAAATCAAATGATTTTGTACCGTACATTTATCGAATATTTGTGTAAATTTAATTTTATGTGATTACTATATGCACTATGCCTGGGAAAAGTCGATAATTTTGAAAGTTTTTTGTTCCTTACTAAAAACATTTTATAATCGACTGAATATTATAATTATAGATATTAACTGGTTTTAAATAAATCTACGTTACAATATATTGTATATATTTTATATGTAATTTTTGATTTTAATTATTTATTTTTTACTAAGGATTAATTTCGAGTTGAATGTTGGTCATAATTAAGATGACTCTGGCAGTGAAGAGGTTAACTCGATTTCACAAAAATGTTAGTTGTGCCCTTTTTCGTTCCCACGGCAGAATTGTTATTCGTTAAAAATACTTAACTAATAAACTTCATAGCTCGAAAAATTGTTCACTGACCTTAAAGTCAAATTTGGCAACATTTCTGAAAACAAAACACTTTGCAAACCATTCGAGAGTCATTACATTCATGTCCGCTATTGACAAAATTTGCTCAATTGGATTCACTAGTAGTATTTTATTCACTACTTTTCCAGAATAAAGTGGATTTTATAAAATGGAACCAGGTTTTTCAGCGTTTCCACACAATACCCTCGTTCATGTTTGAACAAATTGGATTGAACTGAACTGAACAAATGTTCAGTGCATTGAATCTTTTCCCGGCAAAAATTGCATTATATCGAATAAACTGAGAACTCGGCAACTCGGCCCCCAAGGGCCCATCTCGGCTCACGCTGGAAAATAATTTGTACCATTTGATAATGAACATGTTTTATTTATTTATTCATGAACAATACATTGATTGTGTTTGAACTTATATAGTACATGCACTTAATAATAGAAGTATATGACTAGGATGATTTACATAAGTTTGGTTTACAAATTATAATTAATAAAAGCTAGTTTTCTTGTGCAAATATTTCTTCAATGCTATAGAAGCATCCTCTTAACAAATATGTTTTTAATTTTTTACCGAACATGACACTGCTTGTGATAATTTTTAAGTTAGTGGGAAGCTTATTAAATATTTGTACTGCTTGGTTTCTAGTACAATGCTTCTCTATCTTTCGCTTAGGACAGAAACCAAGTTTTAAATTTTTCGTGCGCGAAAGTAAACGCAACTTTTGTTCCTCACTAGTCTCATATTGTGATAATTTTTTTACTAACGCAGTGAGTAAGACAAGTACATATAGACTAGGAACTGTTAGAATACCCAAGTTTTTGAAGTGTTCTCTACAGGAAATCCAAGGTGGAAGATGCAAGAGGGATCGTATCGCTCTTTTTTGTGCAACCAGAGCTTTTTTTATATTATACATGTAGCTATTTCCCCAGAACATAATGCTGTACCGCAACTTGGATTCAACTAGAGCGTAGTAGACTGTCTTGAGCTGTTTCACTGTCAATTCATCCCTAAGGCTTCTCAGAGCGTAACAGGCTGAATGAATAGAATTTTGAACAGAATCCAGCTCTCGCTTCCAGTTTAATGCTGAATCAATGCGTACCCCAAGGAATTTCACACTGTCGACGATATCAATTCTCGCTCTACCTATAATTACGTTAAGAGTATCAGTCTTTTTACAATTGTTCTTAAATAACATGATTTGCGTTTTTGTAGTATTTAGTCTCAAATTATTAATGTCAAACCAATATTGAAATGTCATAAGCACATATTTTGTTCTCTCTTCAAGCTCAGATATACTGTTTGCAGAAATAATTGCACTGGTGTCATCCGCAAATAATGTCGAATGGCATTCGGGTACGATGTTACTGATATAATTACACAGGTCATTGGTAAATATAATAAATAAAATGGGGCCTAAAATTGAGCCCTGGGGCACCCCTCTTTTAATATTAACAATTTCAGATTTAGTGCGTATCTCCATATTTTTATCAATATTTTTTATCTCCACGAATTGTTTTCGGTTGCTAAGATAATTCTCTAAAAGCTGATAGGTATGACCCCTAAAACCATAAAAATCAAGTTTTTTTAAGAGCATATTATGGTCTACAGTGTCAAAGGCAGAGCTAAGGTCAAGAAATATGCCCGCAACTCTTTTTTTGTTGTGGATTTGCAACACAACATCATCAATGAGTGAATCTATCGCATTCATGGTTCCTATATTCTTTTGAAAGCCAAATTGCCTTGGGTTGATGATGGAATGTTCGCTTAAATGAGAGATAAGGCGAGACTTAATTAATTTTTCAAAGATTTTGGACAAAACAGGTAGGAGTGATATTGGCCGGTAGTTTTTAGGATCCGTTTGTACGCCTTTTTTATAGACAGGCAAAACTCTAGCTACCTTTAACTGATCTGGAAAAATGCCAGACTTATAACATTTGTTAAAAAAATGAGCAAGCGGCCCCGAAAGTATATCTACACATTTCTTAATTATAGTAATAGGCATTTCATCATAACCACATGAATTCTTGTTTTCCATAGACCGAATAATCTTTGATACTTCATAGTATGAGATGGGCTTCCATGATATGTCTTTGTAACGATTTCGAGTACACTGTTTCAGACAGTCATCTGCAGAAGACAAATTACCCGTGTTAGGAATAGTACCATGATCAAACTGTTCTGCAAATGTGTTAGCGATTTCTAAGGGGGTTTGTACCATATTATAGTCTGATTTGAGAACTATATTTTCCTGTTTACTAGACTGAAATTTACTACGGCGTTTGTTTACAACTTTCCAGATCGCATTAGAAGATTCTTTAGCTTTACTAATTTCGCTTTGCACTGCTAACTTTTTAGCGTGCCTTATAACCTTTCTATAAATGTTCAAATAGTTCGTTCGATATTCCAGAATAGAAGCATGACAACTTAATTTATTTACATTACACAAAACTCGCTTCATTTTACTAGATACCTTTATACCCTTCGAAATCCACTTGATTTTTAATCTATTTCTCAACATATGTTTTTTCTTTTTTTTCTCAAAACAGTGATCAAAAATGTTGGTGATAGTTTCCAAAAAGCAATTTATATCCATATCATACCAATTTAAACTCAATAAAATTTTTCTAAAAGTCTGTACATTATTTTCAGAGAAGTGACGTATTTCTGTTGTTACAGAGAGATTTTTAGTAAGTGGTGTGTTTTGATTTGCTGCATTGATTTCACAGGAAATAGCTGCATGACCATCTGCTAATGCATTATGATCCACTTCTATTTTTGCGACTAGATCCTCTGGCACATTTGTAATAAAGTTGTCAATACACGATTGTGATTCATTCCTTCTAAAAGTAACGTCCTCAATAAGGTGCCTAAAATTATAACATTTCAACAGGTTCAAAAAATCATTACGTTGTTTACTATCTTGTATCATATTAATATTAAAGTCGCCACATAAGATAGCCCTTTTATTGAAGATGCTCTCCAAAAGCAATTCGCACTGTGTCATAAATACTTCAAAATTTGTATCTTTAGGACTCCTATAGCAGCAATAGATATACATATTAGTAGCTACATCTCTTACACCACAAATTTCGAAACTCTCCTCTACATACAACTTTTTACAAACAGCAATTTCCTCGATTTCTCTATTTTTTAAACTCATTATAAGGGTCCCACCCCTTTTTTTTAACAACCTTGTGTTATGGGAAGACAATATATAATTTTCTAAATTAACAGAAGATACAGAGTTCTTATTTAAAAAATGTTCACTTAAACAAACGAAATGTATAATATTTTCTCTTTCGTTGAGGTAAATTTCAAGGTCGTTTACTTTATTCGATAAACCGCATACATTTTGATGGAGGATGGTTATCATGTCATTGCTGCTGTTTTTACATTTAGTCACGAAAAAAGGTTTCATCCTTGTTTTTACCTGCGTCCAACGCAGTATGAGTAGTAATGCTGTGTGAAACCCAATCTACATTATATTGCAAGTTTTCAATAATATTCTTAATACCATTATTATTAACCCGCCCGGACCTCGTGGAAAACATATCGAAGGTCAGATTTAGGTTGGGTTCATAAACAAAGAAGCATTCATTATATTTATATAGATCTTTTAGCATTAAATAATTGAACCTTTCAACTCTAGCATTATATAAGGCTTTACCGCATATGTACGTCGGGAACACTAATACAATATTTGTGAATTTAATACATTTCATACTATCCCTCAAATTCTGCACCAAACCATTTAGATCGATTGAGCTATGAAAGTCGTCCTCTCCAATCATGATCACGCAATAATCGCGTTTAGTCATATGATTAAGCTTTTTCGGGAGGTCCTTAATTAAGCCCACTATACCGGTTCCAGGCGTGACATGATGACAGTACGAGAAATTTTTAAAATACATATGATTACTAATAGTTTTCACTACACTATTTTTATTATTACTACTTAAAATTAGCAATTTATCCTTTGACGGCGGATTTAGGATGGCACCATTTGGAGAAGTTGACATCGGTTTTGAAGGTGACTGGTAGTCGCCTGCGGATGATGAGCTCAATTTATCCGGCAGTTTTGTCGATTCTCTTTCAGGCACAGCTTGCTTTACAAAACTATCAGATAATGCTACATTCAAAGACTGTTGCGTTTCTTTTTTCTTTATTGCTGACACGGGTGTTCTAGTAGGTGTGCTAGGTATACGTCCTTTTAATATAGTCTTATAGAAATCACACTTTTTTGTCATCTCTGATAAAGAATCTTGTAACTTGTAGTTCTCTCCGAGCAGTTTTTGTATTTCACCGTCTGCTCCCAATAGCTGTTCCTTAAGTTTTTTTATCTGTGCTTTTAGTTCTTCGACAACAATGTTTTTTACCTGCGAGTCCAAATTCGGCAAACTGTGAGCGCTACTATCCCATGGCGGTGAGTGCCCCATGGTCAGCAGAACATCCTGCTCATGTACACTTTCAGTCTTAGTAATATTAGGGTAACTTCTGTTTAGTTTAGTGTAGTTATCTGTTGGTATGCCTCCAGAAGTATCATCATAAGAAAGCGAGTGAAATGAATTCTGTACCGGTAAGTTGTACCTCCTTATAGTAACCCTGTCGGGTGAAGCGGATAGATCTCTTAAGGGTGACTGTTCTACGCATTCAGGCGATATTACTGTAGCTAATGGTTGATCATTTCCTTTCTCACATTTTGTTTCTTTTGGCGTTGAAGCTATTGGGAGTGTTTGAACATTTGATTTCTGATTATAATGCGTTGTTGATTTACGATATTTTTGATTCCTATTGCATGCCATACAGATCCAGGAAGCCTTACGTTCTTTGTCCATAAGATTATATCGTTTTTCAGCATTACAACAGGAAAGGTCGTATGACTGTTTACAACATGAGCATTCCAAATAATGTTTTTGCAGTATTTTCTTATTACATTTAGCGCAGATTGGTTTCGGAGCCATTTTTTTATGTTATACACTTTATCAAATCTATTTAATCAATATTAATCATTCAATACCGGACGGAATCGATGTTTCCGATTTATAAATCGATCATTGAATCGATTATTCGAAGCGTTTCGGAACGAAACTTATGGATGGAAACACTTTCGGCAGCTGTCAGCTGTCACTGTCAGTAGGTGTAAATCAACTTTCGCTGAGCACCGCAATGTTTTAGTAATTAATAATTTAAAGCTCGTTAATTATCAGTTTTCAAATTAAAAATTTCGTTAACGGATGAAATGAGGATCTTACCGATATGCCCAATTATCTATTTCGCACGTTATAGTTGTGTTTTTCAGTTGGTGAGCTAGCACAGGTTTGATGTTTCACGTTTAGGTATACTAAAGTTAACTTTTCACTAGATTTTCGGATTAAATCAATTAAAAATTTACGAGAGCTTCAAGGTAAGTGTATGCTTGGCTAGGGTTGCCAGTTCAGTTCATGTAAGTATAGAATAGAGCCCCAAGATATAAATTTATCACTGCTGCAATTTTTTTTGATTGACGGCCATATATGTACCAAAACATAACAAAGTGAAGCTAAAATAAAATTAAACTAACCATTGAATCTGTTAATAATTTTTAACGAAACAATTTCCTATTACTTTTGTAGATATAGTAAGTATGTATAGGTACCTACGTATAAAAAATTTTGAAACACTCGCATACCTTCATCCAGTAGTTTTTACGTGAAGCGCTAGCAAACATCCATCCATTCATACCTAAATTTATCCATCCTTGCAAACCGTCACGTTTATAATACTTATTAGTTAGTAGGATTAGTTTTCTTTCAAAAACTGCCCAGATATATATAAGGTACTTACCACTTTTATTTTCTAACAACGGTCTTATTTATTACAAACTCATTCTTGAGCTTAGCTTGTTTTCGTCGAATTGAGTACTAAGTTTCAGAAGAGCACCGACTAGTTCTCGAATGCTTCACGATTTACCACTTTAGTTTGTTAACATAATAAAACACTAATTCGCTTTATGGAATGAAAATATTCTAAGTTACATCTGGCTTACAATATACTCGTGAATAATTTACTGCAATACCGTCATTAAACATAAGTGAGCGCTTATCAACTAAGTAAAATAATAACAATATTTGAGAAAGCTTGAAGCCCGTGTTAAGAATTTGATTAGGTTTACTAGTTATAAAGCTCGTGAAAATTTATTTCTGACTTTATAAATAATTTACTTTCCTAGAGACTTTTATTAAAGTCAATGTTTCGTCGGTTATTATCTGCAATGCGCACAGACGAAGAAACTAAATCACGTACTAAATTGATATATTTTCTCTGCAAATATCATGTTGACTTCCGTAGGTGCCAAAGAAACCATTACGAAACTGATTGTGAAAATAATTTACCCTAGTAAGCGATTCAATTTCCAGTGTCCAAAATAGCGAACATAATTATCTTAAGAACTGAAAACACTGGATTTTTTTTAATTGTTCATGTCATCCTATGACCAAAGAAACATTCCTGTAGTAGCGCGCTAACCATGGTCACTTAAGTCACTTTGAACGTTCAGCTTAAAGTTCTTCAACTTTTAAAGCTAACAATTGTTCATCGTTATTATATGTATTTTCTAAGTTATGACTTTTAATAGCGGGTATTTCGGAAGTTTAACCCAAGATAAAATAACAATACGTAAGCTGTTATTTGTTTGATATCAGGAATAAAAAGCGAAAAGTCATCATCATTATGTACACTCGAACCAACAGAATTGTGACCCACTGTGGAACCTTTTCATAGAAAAAGTAATATTGACATCGCACTGCTTGACAAAGGTACGCTCTTTTCTAAAAAGACTTGAAGGTCATATCGGTCCGGGAATACCGCAGGCGACAGTTCATTCTAGAGTTTTTCTGGCAGGAATTTTCTGTAAAACGCACAGTAGAGGACTGCCAACCATCCAAATGGTGAGGTTGGAAGTGTTGTCGCGTAGGGCGGTGGCGGAAGGATGCGGCAGGGATTAACTCGAACAACTCCTCGAAGCACTCACCGTTGTATATGCGATAGCACAGTAAACCTACATCTCTACGCAGCGCCAAAGAGTCAAGTCGATCAGAAATTCGTTAGCAGCCGCTGTCGAGTCGAGTCGCTCACCGTTGTATGTGGTCCAGAGGGAGAAGTTGGTACTGGGGAGCCCCTGCCCACAATTGAAAGCAGTATTTCATATGTGGACGAACGTGCGATTTATAAATCTGTAGACGGTGAGCCGGAGTGAAATACTGTCTCGATCTGTTGAGCACGCCGAGCTTCTTAAGGCTAATTTAACCTTACCCCCTAAATGGCCGCGGAACTGGACTTCACTGGAGATGTCAAAACTAAGGTTAGTTTTTGTATTGATAATTTTGACATCTTAGTAACGTAAATAAATTTTACCTGGACCGTATATATTACATGTTTTTGAGGCGATGAATACGAGGCCCAGCTCGTTATAACCTCTTAGTCCGAGTGTCTGAACCAACTTGTCGAATCAATATTAGGTATGTACTAGAAAAACACACTGAGCTGTTTTAATTCCAACCCTTTTCATTTGAAAATTCATTTATTTAACACTTCCAAGGGCCGTGGTTAAACAAAAACATTTACTCATTTTTAACCGGCATTATGGCAAAAACAAGGGGATTTAGGAGATTCAAAATAACCCTTTTGTCTTTACGAGGGCGACACTGAAAGTTTTTAGAACTGGCCACTTGTAAACAATATAATAAAAAAGTAAGTTTAAATTTTGAAAATGGAACTCTTTGCCAATATTATTGAGTATATATTTCATTCATTTGTCATTAGTTTTACGATTTGGCGGCAAATTGAAAATTGTCTGTGTCACGTCAACATGAATTTAACTCGCGAAAATTTTCGTGCAATGATTTTTTATGACTTTCGATGTCATTTAAGTCAACAAGAAAGCTATGATAGACTTCGATTGGCCTTTCATGATGAAGCTCCATCTCGTGCGACCGTTTACAACTGGTTTAATGAGTTTAAACGTGGTCGCACTAATCTCACCGACGATCTGCGTGAGGGACGGCCTTCTACGGCGACGACTGAAAATAACATCAGTGTTGTGCAGCGTATGATAGAGACTGACAAAAGAGTGACGTATCAGCAGATTCGGACAAGCTTAGGCATCGGT
Organism: Choristoneura rosaceana; assembly: GCA_037349165.1. Taxonomy (NCBI): domain Eukaryota; kingdom Metazoa; phylum Arthropoda; class Insecta; order Lepidoptera; family Tortricidae; genus Choristoneura; species Choristoneura rosaceana. The sequence continues at coordinate 13,470,208 of JAZBNJ010000019.1, forward strand.
ATGAGTCAAGTGCATAAAATCCTCCATGAACATTTAGCGGTCAGGAAGCTTTGTGCGAGGTGGATACCTCACAATTTGACCGAGGCCCAAAAACTCCGTCGGGTTGATTGGTGCCGTGAAATGATTGAAAGATTTAACGGAGGTGACTCAAATGCTGTTTTCGACATACTTACGGGTGACGAAAGCTGGGTTTACTGTTATGATCCAGAAACCAAGAGACAGTCTGCTCAATGGGTGTTTCCTTTCGAGGAGTTGCCAACTAAAGTGAAGAGAGGTCGAAGCGTGGGAAAAAAGATGGTGGCCTCGTTCTTCGGAAGGACAGGTCACTATGCGACAATTGCTTTAGAGGATCAAAAAACAGTTACTGCAGAGTGGTACACTAACAATTGTTTGCCACTTGTATTGGAAAAAGTTCGGGAGAAGCGACCTCGAAGTAGGATCCTTCTTCACCACGACAACGCCTCGTCGCACACCGCCAGGCGAACGATCGACTATTTAGTGACGTCAAACGTGGAATTACTGGGTCACCCGCCGTATAGCCCCGACCTCGCACCTTGCGATTTTTATTTATTCCCGAAAATAAAAGAAAAACTTCGAGGAAAACTTTTTATGAACACCGAGGAAGCAGTGGGTGCGTTTCAAAAGGCCGTCGAAGAGACCCCTAAGGACGACTGGGCTAAGTGCTTTTCTCAGTGGTTCCATCGGATGCAGCGGTGTATTGATGTGAATGGACACTATTTTGAAAAGATATAATAAAACTAATAAGTTGCTAGTTTGCTCAGTTTTTGATTTTCTAAGAACTTTCAGTTTGACCCTCGTATGCTATTTTGTTTGGCAGATTAATCCTAACTCAATGGTGTATTTTCCGGTTCGTTATAACGCAATATTTTGTGTGTAAAAATTTAAAATACCCTTTTCACCTCACTAGCTCGAAAATGCTTTCTTTATCCTTCGAAATCTGCGTGGAAAGTAGCTTTTTATCCTCTAGGCTGGAAAGAGTTTTTGAAATTCGAACGTTATCGTGAACGGCTGCCCCCTTGAAAATACATCGACCGCTTACTTTCACAACCTCGTATCTGGCCACAAAATTGCAATAGAATCATTTTTATGCTTTTACGAGCTTTTGCTCGTATTTGTTGTATACAATTCGGGTAGATACGAAGTTGAGGAAGAAAGCGTTGAATATTGACGTGTTCACAAAGAAAATTCGTCATACATTTGTTGAAGTACCTAATATTTAAATCTGTTAATTAATTTGTTATTTTATTCTTATTACCAAACATTTATTTTTTAATTTTACTTTTAATTTTTAGTGCATCTTGATACTTATGCCATGCAATCCTTTTCAAAATAGTAACTGTATGCACAGTTTTTCTTCCATTTGCCATTTTCTCGCTGTAGTGAGGTGAAAAATTGTGTGTTTCGCTCGGCTGTAAAGTTGTTTAGCGTCTCGTGCCTTTGAAACCCTCGATTGCGCTCAGGATTCTTTATTTGAACCACTCGCTTCGCTCGTGGTTCAATCCTAGAATCCTTCGCTTGCTCGGGTTTCAATATTTATGCACTCGCGCCAAACAGTCACTTTCCAGCCTTGCATAACAAATAACTATTTTCTAAAATTTAGTGTTAGTACTAAGATTGTAAATATGTTTTACTTTTCCATTCATTTCTGAAATATATGGCATATAATATCCGTCATTCATAATGAATTACACAAATTTGTTAATTAAGTTGGCTGTTGTCAACTCCATATTAATTTTCTGTTCATAATATTCTATTGTATGGTAATTTGATTTATTCCATTTCATAACATCTCAGTCATTTACTACAAGTAAGAACAGTTAGAGCTTTCATAATGTGACGAAAAACCGTTTCTAATACATAAATTTACTTGTGTTATACTTAATTTCCATAATCCATAACATCAAAAATAATTTACTTAAAAAGCAGAACGAGTAAGACGTCTAGGCTTTATAAATGGTAATTTCTCTATTTATTTTAATAGTAATCTTACGATAAAAGGAAAATAGAATTATAGCTTTTAAATATTAATAAAAATCGCTTCTTTTGGATGGTAATAGACTTATACTCGTATTATACTTAAAGCAAAAAAAAAACGGCTAAATGTGTCTTGAACTTCTGACATTATCGGTTCCGTACCAAATGTACCTAGCCGTCCGAATTATAGCCAGAGGCCTTATTGCCTAACGTTTCTGACAGTCGCGATCGCAATCAAATGACAGCTTTAGTATGCGAAATCTGTCATTTGATTGCGATCACGAGCGTCAGAAACATTAGGCAATATGGCCTCAGTTCTGTGCTACGCATTTGACCGCAAAAGTAAGTTGACAGTAAATAATAAAATTAAGGAATCTAAAAAAAAAGCTCGGAATTATCAATAAGTATGAAGGGTCCACGGAAAGAACATGTCTAGTTACCTAAACAACTATTTGAGTTATAGCGGTTTGAAAGTTAGTCATCTCATCACAAACACTTAGGGGCCATCCATTAATTACGTGATGTTTTTTTTGGCATTTTTTTACCCCCCTCCCCCTTGGTGATACGTGGTGAGGTTTAAGACTACCCCTCCCTCCTCCCTCCTATATCACGTGTATTTTTTCGTACCTGCAAAGAATCTATTTCTTAATTTATAAAAAAATACTGGTATAAGTATCATCTAATTTTATTATAGAAAATTAAAGACTACTATAATAACGTTCAGAGGTAGACAGAAAGGTTGCAGTTTATTTTTGACTGACATAAAAATAATGAAAGAAATGCGAAAAAGTTTGTTGTACTAGTACATGAACATTATTTAATGTACAATATTTTCGGACCACGAACTAGCAAGACTTTCTTCAACACCAATAACTGGATAAGCATCTTGCAAGTCAGTTGTTGGCACAGTGCGTTGTTGAAGATCAACATCGGTTTCATCAAGCCACTCGGTGTCATCATTTTCGCGCACTACGCAGAGAATCTCTACACTACAAGCCGTTTTCGATTTTGTACGCGTTTGACTAAAAATAAATACATGTAACGCCGCTTTTCGATTGAGTATCGCGCGCTTGCCGAAAAAATAAGTACACGTGATATATACTTTACCCCCCCTCCCCCCTTGTGATATTTCGTGATTTTTTTATGGACCTCTCCTCCCCCCTTTCGAGCCTCACATGATTAATGGACAGCCCCTTACTATGGTTATCTTTTACTTTAAAAGTTAAAAAAATACATTTTATAATGTTTACAGCTTATTTAATTCAATGGTAGGCCAGTTAGTACTTTATGAGCTCTACATTTTGAGATTAAAATCTAAATTTTAAAAAAGGTGACTAAGTAGATATTTTCTTTCCGTGGACCCTTCATTAATATATTGGTATTCCTTAGTAAAGTATAAGTACGTAATAATAAACATTTAGTACGTTACTATATTTTTTTGATAGTCGGTAAAAAGATTGGTAAAACAAAAAGGATCGTCCTGTAAGGGTTCTGCACCTTAAAAAACATCTTTACCAAGGCATTAAATTAAAATTAAAGGTTCTTATATATTCGATTCATCCTTCCGTGTCTTATCATGTAAACAAACACTTCTCGAAGACACAGACACACTTTTCTCTTAGATTACACAATAACCATCATTTAAAATGTTCCTGTATACTTCAAGAAACTCACAAAGTATTGAAATCAACCGATTAACCACTGAAAAATATCATTTCTAATAAGATTGCCTTCAATAATTGAAGGAACGATTGAATAACTTCAAAAATGTCTGACATTGCAGTGTCAAGATTGTCTTTGGAACGGATTGAAAAGTATTGATGGGAAACGACAAGTTATCGATATGGATAAATGTGGCAATTAATACTTCATGTAGAAATTTCGGAAAATGCATTGAAATCAATCATAATAATTACTCCGAATTGTTGTGGTTGATTTCAATATTTATTTTAAACGAAGACGGACACGGACAGTGCGTAGGTGTCTATGGTTATGCTAAACGTCATTTCATATTGAGTTGAATCTTAAAAAAGTAGAAAAAATATAATGAAAACTTAGCTGTAATGGTGTTCAACCACTCCACCAGAGGAAAATAAAATAAAATAAAAAGAGTTGAATCTAGAAATGTCAATCGTTTCGCTACTTCGCTTGATGTCATACGTTACGTGTGCTCTTTTTGTGATATTTCTGACGACTTGGCTTGCTTATAGATTTGTTCACGTTAATAGCAAAATAATCGGTCACGGTTTATGTACATTTTATCGACTGTTCCAATCACTAGTCATTGTCTATTACCACCTGTGACGTCACGTTTGTATACATGATAAAACACGGAAGGATGAATCGAATATACAGGGCGCGCAATGTAATTTACCACTATCATTATACATGTAAGTGTAGGAAGGTCTCGGGCGGGTCTTTATAATAAAACGTTTGGTATCCAGGTGTTTCAAGCGATGCGCCTCAAAATTTGCAACAGCCTTATTTACAGAGCAGCGCCATTCCAGCCTCTGCTTCGCGAGATCTTCTCAACTCTCACTTGCGGTAAGGTTTTGGACGTCCCTGTAACCCAAGAACTGGCCTCCCAGAGTCCGCTTTTCTTCTTTTAATTGTATGTATTTTCTTACACAGACCGTGATATCAATACTACAGTGAATTACAAACTAATCTTTTTCTATCTTTTAAAATCGGGCGTCTGTCAATCAAATACTTCTGTAGCATAATAAAATCATAGAACAGTGCACCCAAAAGCACCAAAAAATTGCATGGTATAATTAAAAAATAATTTGTTGACCCCTAATTATTTGCATTTCACAGCCGCCATGTTTTATTTTTTTTAACCTCACCTATCTTAGGACACTTGGGTTGCTGGGACGATTCTAATGATACCTTAATCGTCTAAATCCGTCCAGTGGTTTGAGAGATATGCGGTAATAAAGAATACTACATACCTACTTACATACAAGATACGCGCGAAAAACAATACCTCTCCTTGCAGTTGGGTAAAAACAACTCTGATCGCCCTTCCATGATCTCGTATCTCGGAATATACTCATATAGATGGATATAATATTATAGGTATATTAACAGATATTTTAACACTTACTAACATTAAGCAGCTTAATGATTAAAAGTCTCTGATACTTGACCGCGTTGAAATTTTAGCCCAAACCATTTATACGTGTAACTAGGTAGGTATACTAAAATGAGTACGAATAATGTAGCCCACTAAAAAGATACGCTCATTATAAATGAAACGTAATTCAGTTGAATGGCCGCGCTCGCGTTTCCTCTTCACGATTTAAGGACACCAGTTCTCTGCACCTAGTCATCATAAATTCCTGTAATAGACTGCAATAGTCATACGAGCGACGTACCATTCCATTGTGTTGCTAATTCTATTCTTTTCAATCGTCATTGACCTTCCGGAACGCCGTTATAATATTCAGCAAGTCGTCCTAAAATCGTAAAAGTCGTCGTCGTCGGCCCCTTTTTATGGCACGTTCGAGAACCATAGTCGGGCTTATGATGGAAAAAAATATACTTGATTCTTTTATTGCGAGTCCCCGTAATGGCAAGTTGCGAGACAGCTTTGCGTAATCAAATGCTTCGCCGCTTCCCTGTTTGATGATGAACTTTCAAGGCATTATGTTGCATAATTAGCTACCTGTTATACTCGTTGTCTTCTTTTGTGTGTCCATAGCCTGTGTGATATGGTAATTCAAAGTAGACATCCGAGTGTTGGCCGCTGTATCAGTGATTGCCATCTTTAAATTTATGTATTGTGTACTAGCCTTTATTTGCAGATTTGCACGCATAAACTATTTTAGTATATGGGCCAATCAACTTTTTTACCGACACTAATCTGTCCGCGACATTTTTCAAACAATTGTAGATTTTTGTAAGTAAACATGTTTTTTCTGTAATTTAATAGATGGTGTACAAGAATACTTGCCATCCTACGTAAGTTTAACTTATTGAACCGGGAAATATCTTGTTGGAAGTACGATTTTTTGGTAACGCCAGGGACAATTTTGGTAACGCAGGAGACGCCCAAAGTGTCGGTAAAATAGTTGATTGGCCCATATAGCCAGTTGAATTGAAATTCCGGGCGCTGAAACTAGATGACACAACAACATAACCACGCAATGTAACTTTCCAGGATCTGATGATGGAGGAGTCAGGAAGTTTTCCATTAAACCTTGTTTTTTTTTGTTTTTAAATAAATAGGAACTGAATCTTTTACACTCATATTTGCCTTAATCGTCGTGTTTGAGTATCGACCGTTGCATTGTTCGACAAGCCATTTGAACATTTTGAACGAAACGTGTGAGATCGAACACTTGGCCGTCCCGCCGACAATTATTTCGGGATCGAGAGCTCTCGTTATAAAAGAGATGTGTTTCGTAAAGAAGTGTTGGGGTCGTTTGTTCGTTCCGGTGTTTGGTGGAGTTTTGGGGGAAAATATGTTTGAATAAAACAGAAGTTTGAGGCTAAGTAATTTATAGATTCAAGCGTTACTTTCCGGAGCTTGGAGGTCCATATCGTAAAATAGCTATGTGTACTTATGTGGATATATTATACATCTTTTTCTCATGCAAAACCAGCTTATTAGTTTACATATGACTTCTTAGTGTCCATACTTCTATGATATTAATGTAATATAACGAGACTTCTTTGTGGTTCTTTATTTCTATCTATGTGGTGACCTCTGGAACTACTAAACTGATTTTAAATAGCTACTATATCATTATTAAAAATGGGAATATCCTTCGTTCATATGAGCTCCTTTTTGTTCCAAGGGAGAAGATTTCGCGGGACGTTGTCGGATTCGCGGGCGACAGCAGAGCTGTCATGACATAATCGAGATTATCACGAAAAAGAATTAGTAATATAAAGATGACTGAGTGGAAGAACGTTCAAAAATGACTGAGTGGTTTGAGTATAAGTGATTAAGATAGATAAGATAAGGAAAATAAAAACCTATACGATTTTTTAGGCAAACAGACATTTCGTGCTTTTTCATTATGGTAATAATTTTAATTCCTATTTTTATTAAAAAAAACCCTCGCACTCAGTTACAATCAATCTTGTGCTGACATTAAAAGAAGATACCTGATTAATGAGCTTTTTTCGGACTAAAACTCAAATACACGTTTTTTTTCACACACAAAAACAAGCTAGATCATTTTGTCAGTCCCGAAAATCCAAACATAGAAAAATAAATGAATATACATGGGATAATTTCTCGTTTAAAGCTATTAAAATAAGATAAGATAGATAAAATACAGGTACATAGTTAATTCTCAATGTTAAAGTAGATACATATTTATGTAATATTATCAAAGAATTTCAAATTAATATTATGCTATATTAGTACGATTACAACATCACGGTCATCCACCGTATACATTGGCTGGACTAAACTCAAAATAACCAACACTAAATTGTAAAATCAGACAATGACAAGTAGCTGGTTCGATTTCGCGCCGGTTTGCTGATAGAGTCGCTCGTGATTCACTGCAGTCATCGGTCTTACCGGTACACTAGTGACGGGCATTACCGATATCGAGATATCGATATCTGATGTTCTTGATGGAGATTGATAGCATTATTAAATCAGACTGAAATTTAACTCGGTCCTATGAAACAAGATTATCCTTTTTTATGATTTTATATTATAACTGATAATTTTGAGATTATATTATTAAATAATTTATTGAATCAGGCGTAACTTTGCAGAGGTCCATATCAATAGGTACCTTAACAAGGTCGCAGATGAGCAAAGATTTTTTTTAGTTCAATATTCATTATATAATTCATTATATTATTGACATCATGTTTTACAATTTACCACAAGCTTTACGATGAAGGAAAAAATCGTGAGGTAACCTGCACCAACTGCGAAGCAATTCGATGGTGTGTGTGAAGTTCCGTTGTGGGCCTGCGTGGAAACTATGGCCCAAGCCCTCTCGTTCCGAGAGGAGGCCTGTGCCCAGCAGTGGAACGTAAATAGGCTGGGATGATGACATCTGGCTTACTAACTCTCGCGTTAGCTTGGCCCGGGTATACTAATGTAGAAAATGAGATTAAATGTTCTATCACGTCTATTCACTTTATTTATATAGGTACCTACTTATTTACTTAATTCAATGTTTATTTCCACTATTTTTTTTTTCCTTTTTTATCTCATTTTTCACTTCTCTCTACAAATTTTACAACGTATTTCGTAATATAAGCACTTTCCTGACAATTACAAACACAAAAAAAATATACCTAATTAGTCAAATATTTGCAGCCGTTTTGAAGTGATCCGCTTACATAAATGCCCGACGAAACTAACACCGGCGCACAACTACCCGCATTTTCATCATCATTTTCATTATCACTGTCAAATGTAGGGTAGCACACAACACCCCAACAACCGTCGCTACGTAAAGGCACGATCACACCAACCGATGACGCAGCACGAGTATTTAATACTGTTTTCCAACTCTTAAAACTTTTCTCTCGCAAGTAGGTACAGACTCGTTATCAAATCTATACTAATATTATAAATGCGAAAGTAACTCTGTCTGTCTGTCTGTCTGTTACGCTTTCACGTCGAAACCACTGAACCGATTTTGAAGAAATTTGGTATATAGGTAGTTTGGACCACAAGGATCAACATAGGATACCTTTTGTAGAGGGCGCCACCGCGCGATAACCTAGACCCGCGCAGACGAAGTCGCGGGCATAAGCTAGTTTGATATAATGTTTTGAATCCTAGTCCATTGAGTGCTCGGTCACAGCAGAGTCCCTGTCGTCCTGTTTCCTCATACTGCGTATGAATAAACAGGTATGCGTGTGCGTGAGGTTTTACATATTGACATGTGTTTTACAACTAGTTACGACTTTGACCAGTACTTTACTTTTCATCCTAAACTGTATTTATCCGTCAAAAAAACATTTTTCTTTAGAATACTATAACTGTAACGATGAAAGTAGGTTAACGTGGTAATAATAATGCCACAATTCCTTACTTCACGAGGTAAAAAATAATGAACTGGACATGATTGAGTGCCGCCATCTGTCTTTTCGATAAACCCATTACTAGTGATGGGGTACGTCTCGATGATATCGATATTGGAGACTGATAGTGCTTTTGTGGGAATTTTCGTCCAATTATGATACATGAAATGAAATAAATGTTAGTTATTTTGAGGAAATCTATAACTTTCCAAATAGGACCTTTCATAAACTTATACAGAAGTAATATTAGTTTTCTCTGTTGAGAGAAATTTAAAGAATTTTTAAGTGATTGGATTTCATAAAAAGTTTTCATTCAGACAGGACCGATCTCATCTTTCTTAAAAACTGGAATTTTTCAAAACTTGAAAGTAATGAATTACTACAGTTTTACGTGGGTACTTTACTAACCTCTATACTTTTGTATTTGACATCCATCGTATCGATATAGACCTCAAATATTTACTTAACGCCGAGAAAATTTCCGGTCACCAAAATTCCATTTGTTCGACGTTGAAACACATTTCTAAAACCAACAACTAACAGGATAAACACGAAAAAAGCACAGTACAAGAAAGGAGCAGTATACTGTCTCAGCAGCGTCCTTGATATAATTACCTACACCGGCTTGGTACACAAACGCGCGATAGGGCTGCCTGGCCTACCCTAAAGTAGAATTCAATGGAATTAAGCAATCGTGTAAACAAAGCAATGTTTCACGATTACTCCGTAGCTACTTACATTTGAACGCCAATCCTGATCATATTCGCATCTCAATGAACCCACCACTGTTTTTAACAATCATTGTATCATTAAATAATTGTGTAAATATGTTTATTTTATAGAATTATTTGGAAGACGAAAATTCGTTATTTTGTCAAATTGACATGATAATTTTTTCCTCACCGAAGTCTGTCTTGTCTCTGGAAATTTAGTGCTGTACCTACAAAATTAATTATTTGATTGAACCAACCTTACCTACCGATAATTATGGCTGGCTCTGCAAATTGGGTAACGTTATAGGTACTGGCAGTTAATAATAAAGAGGTTGCAATGTGTATAATCTCTTTTGCGACTAAATTATCTTGTATGGGGACACCATATTATCCTTTATTTTTCCATTTTCTAGTATGAAGTACCAACTGGATTATTTTGAAAAAAATATATATTGTAGGCCTTTATATAAGCAATTACCTAACAAAAAACTGTTGGTGTCGCTCTTCTAGAAAGCAAGAAAAAAAATACTGAAGTTTTGTTTCCTACATTTGTCCAAGTTTTTTTTTTGGAAAAATAAAATATTATTTAATTAATATGTGAGTCTCTATACATAAATTACTGTACTAAAAGATTACGTAGCTCGCATTATCCAATGAAGAAAAAAAAAACATTTTTATGAAAAGTTAAAAAAATCATATCTCAGAAAATAACAAAGATAGGAACCTGAAACTTACAGGAAATAATACTTGTCATGAGGGCTCTTATTAAAAAAATTACAGTGAACATTTGGTGAAAGGGCCGCTTTTCCATGCAAACACGGCTACGCTCTTTGACCATGATTGATTTAATTTTCGGGAATTCCATCGGGAATTTTTTTTTAATCCCGGAATTTCAATCCAGCTGCTGGACCTAATAATTTACATGTCCGAAGCCGCGGGTAAACACTAGTTGGACGATAAAATGGTATAATAGTAGGTACAAATTATGTAGATTTCTATTTTTCATATATTTTTTTTTTCTATTTACTAATATCATATTTACTGTGGAGTTCATTTTTGGACCAAAAAATAGTTTTAACTACTTCACTGTGTCTACTCTCATTTCCCTGTCTTATGTAAATTTAAAAATGCCTCTTCTAAATTAATAAATATTTTGACTGACCCTTTTAATTATAGGATACTCCATCATAAACTTGGGGAAAATATTCGCCAAAAAATTTAAGTGAATTATTTATTAGCCATTCTAAATATATATGGGATATAGTACTTTTAATCTATTATTTTCACAGAAATATAAAGGGTCGAAGTGTATGCGCAAGGACCCCTAACTTTAAGATAAGATAAGATAACCCAGGGCTACTGGTGTCCATATGACGCCAAGCTCGCCATGTTCATATGTGTTCTGTGAAGACAGTCTTCTGGCGAACACAACGTACAATGCCCGAGAAGAACATGGTGTCGTAAGGACGCCATCAGATGGCTCAGATACAATATCCTGCTCAATAGCCTGCCACACCCCGCCATTCTGACTCTTTGCCCCATTGGACAGAAGCTATTTATTAAAAAAAAAATAAGGCGGTTATAATAAATAAACTTGTATTTTTATTTAGCTACTATTTTATCATAACTATAAACATGCAAATAATAAATTCAAAATAATTATTTACTGCTGATTGAAGTATCTTAAAGAGCATTCACATCACTAGAGCCAACGTCAATCAGTCAGTCAGCCAGTCGTCAGTCAAGTGACAATGTCACTCACCACATTTGTTTACCAGATTGCTTGATTCCATTGAATTCTACTATACTAATTGTCACTTCAGTTATGTATTTGATTTGATAATGTCACATGAAATTTAAGGTAGGTGTAATTTTTTTCTGTGTGTAGGTATTTGTTTTCTGTATCGCTTACTATTTCTGGTGTACAATAAAGAGTCTTTGTATTGTATTGTATTGTGGGGGAAGGGTTCGGAGCTTTTGGAAACTATGGAAGGAAACGGGCTAAGTAGTGTTTAACAAAAATGCATTTTACGGTTTTTTAATTAACCTCAAAACGTATTGTTTTAAACGGTTTTATTTGGCTTCATCACTACTCGTACGTATTTGTTACCTGCAAATCAGCTACGGAGAAGTATTTGCGCCTCTTCTAGGATGTGCGGAAAGTTTTATTGTTGAATTTAAGAGTATAAAAAATTCGCATTCTTATAAATAACTTCATTAGATACGTTTTCATTATATTATATTAGATAAATTGAAACATCCATACACCAAACAATACTGTTTATATAGTTGTGACATAATATGTCACAGTACAAAAAAGGATCATAATAATTATTAATAATATTATTAAGGTAGGCAATAAATGCGCGTGAGTCCGTACGTAACCGCGAAGTACTAGCGACTGATGGTTGCCGAGATATGCTGAGAAGAACAACTCACGTTCCAGCCGTTTGTAGGAAGACATTATACTCATACTGATCCTTTTTTGTACTGTGAAAAAAGGTTCTTTCCACTTATGATGCTCGGGCTTGGTACCATGAGTTATTTAATCGTAAACTGCTGGTGACAGCGGGACGTGACGAGTGGCTTTCAACGTGTTGATTTGGGCCACGAAAATAACTAATTATGAGAACTCCACAGCAAAATTCTGGTAGTATATGATTTGTAAGGATCATTTCAACAAAAATATGCTAAAAACGTGCTAAGTAATTCTCGATTAAAATGATTTCTTTCTAAAAAGTCTTGATCAGCCAAGCCTAGATGGATGTAAGAAAATAAATAATTTTGACTAAAATCTGGCCTATCACTGTACTATCTACACTATTGTATATCTGTATCAAAATTCAACTATCTAGATAAAGAAGAAGTGCTACGAGTATGTAGTTCACTGTTAATGATCCTCAATTAGTTATAGTCAAACATACCACTATTGGAGGTATTTTGCGGGCACGTAAATTGGTAACGTTTCCAAAAAAATAATTTTAATACACGAGTATGTGTACTAAGTATTATAAATTACCTAGTATTTTAGCCCGTTATGTCTAAATAATGTAATAAATATCAAAATTGATTCAATCTCAATTTGCCAACATAATGCGTATATAATTGACTGCCAAAAATGAAAAAAAAAACATTAATTACATATTCCCAAAATATGCGGAGCTAATGTAAAAATGTTTATATAATATTCAATACAATATTACTTGTTTTATTTAAGACATATTGGCTTTTTGACATTCAGGAATCTAACCTAACGTACAGCACCTATTAGTAAGGAAGGAGTAAAAATATTTACTACGTTTTAAATATTTTCTTCTGACAAAATTAATTGTTTTTTTTTTGTAAGCGTTACCAACTGACGTGCCTGCAAAATGCCTCCTCTAGTGCTATATTTGGTCATAGTGTTATCCACTATCTATGATATGCCCGGTATACAGCTAGGAATATCGACGAATGCGTTGCTCTGCCGTATTGTTTCTCAAGCACATCGTGATATGCCTGGCCAACTTTTATGCATGTCATGAAACGGCGCCATTTCTTGCAATTTCGTGATCTGGCGGATTTTACGATCGGCCGCCGACATTGACATTCCGTACTTCTGCTAAAGATATCATCTGTCGAATACATTTAAGTCGTGTTGTGAATCGTTGGTTTTGCACGGTCCGTATCAAAATAAAAACAACTTCTGTTTTCTGTGAGTCAGGTATCATTACGCCCCCCATCGCGCATGTGTACGTGTCTGAACTATTTTGCTCGCCAATACAACGCTATACTTAGGTAAAAAACTTAAGTAATAAAGGACCTGTTGTATGTAGTGGTGCACAGAATTGATATGGAGCTTAAGTCATTTTGCGAATTTGGAACGTCAATTTGTTTATATGGACAAGTTACTACTACATACAAAAAGTCCTTTACTTAAGTTTTTCATCTATACAACGCTATACGCACACTGTAAGGCGATAGTTCTACGGACCTTATTTTACTAATCTGAATGATGTGACAATTACCATTAATAGGCTTTGAAATACCTATCGTATTGTTTTACCCCCTTACTTTGATTGTACTTAATCATCTAGGTACTTGAATTTACAGTTTTCGTTTTGAAAACGTCTTGCTAAAAATCATATCTTTTGTTCACTTGTGCCAAAAGTAAGATTTATGAAAACACTAATACAAAGCGCAGAATTAACTAAATTTATCTTTTTGAGATTATTCCTCGCCAATATTATAATACACAATATTATCATTTTTACTATTACATTTATTTTTTAAGCCTTCGCGTTTTAATCGTGCCCTGGTGCTGACGGGCGCGTGAAGTCACGTTGCGAGTTGACGTGACGCGGGAAGCGTGTAGCAGGGATGCCACTTCACAATTTTTAAACAGATCGTTCAACAATACACTCCTTTTTTCTGGGAACTCGTGTAAACAATGTCACTATGTTTCATTCAGAGATGTTTTAATGGACAAGTCACCTGGTGGTGAGTGTCAACCACCGTCCAAAGTCGCCCTTTAATATTTGCCGTTAATTTTTGGCATTTTAACGCACAAAAAGACAAAATAACACTTTAAATTAAAATAGGACGCATAAACAATGATATACTTTGACAGCAATAAACAGATGATATTTGGATTTAGTGTTACTAGTGCAATAAATTAGGTCCATTGGTTTTCCGCAATATGGCGAGGTTTTTTATAATTCTGGTTAGCCTTTAAATAAACTGAACTAAACTAAGTAGAGATGTACTAAGAGATACCTGGTACTTAAACTCAGCTCAATCCATTACAGTACTGCATATTTTAACTACAATTGGTTTGTCACTTGAACCTTCGTCAGACTGTGCACCATTTTAGCTTCAGCTATTTAAGTAATTAAACTTTTCTGCTCACGGAATGAGATAACTACGTTAGAACTAACATAAAACAAGCCAACACTTCTGAAATTAATCTCTACAATCTAAACCCCTTGCAAAATAAACGGGCACCTATGGTTTTTTTTATTTTATGTGCATGAAAGCTTACTTTCTAAGCTTCAATGCCTAAAAATCTGAAAAACCTAACTTAACTTGCGTCAATTTTATTTAATGTTGAGTTTTAAGAAGACAGTAAATTTTACGAAGCCGCTGTTCGATAAATAATAATCGTAACGTTTTATTACTGTTCAAAAAAGTATGTTTTCCATGGAATGGTAATTGGTAAACTCCCCAGACATTTCAACGAACATTATATAATAAAACCAACTTTGTTAAAAGATAAAACATTAGAATTAATATTCTCTGCATGACGTGGAATTGTTTAACTCTGGCTGCTGGTGACAGCCCTAACGCTGACAGCGTGACAGCCGCACGTTCGGGACCATACTTTGTTAGTTTCAGATAGAATAACAACTATAATGTGTACAATATTTATTTATTTACACTACTCTTCGCAAGACCCGCTTTCCTTGTTTACTGATGCTTTTAAATATTTTAAGAGTTGAAGCATTATTATTGCGTACCTACTTAGTGGTAACATTAGTTAGAAGTTGATTCGTACATTTATTGTTCAACCAAGAAAATTGTAATCGAAAAAAAAGTCAAATAATTTATTGAATCAGGCGTTACTTTTCGGAGGTCTATATCAATGAACTAAAAGAATTTCCTTGCTCACCCGCGACATTACGATAGCTAAGCTTATACAAAATATGCGTGTCCATGCAGTTCCTCCACCTCCACACTGTAAGAACACACACAAATTACACAAACCCATCTACCACCACCACCACATCACACTGACGCGTTTCGAACTCAAATCATTAGTTCTGGTTGAGTTCGAAAGAGTTAAGCTTTTGGATCCTGAAGGCAAGCTATAACGGCTGTCACCCCCAAAGTAAAATTACTTTTAATATTGTAATGAACTATATTATGCAGATAAATGAAGTTTTTTGGAAACTTTTGTAGAATTTGCACAAAAAATGTCTCAGCGTCTAGAAAGTTAGGAACATTTAACTTAGGTAATTTGAATTTAATCTTTACTCGCTCTGAAAGTGTCTCAAGTGTGAACGTTCTAAAAGGTTATAATATAACCTATATAGCATACATATAGGCAGTGCCACAAGAGTTGAAGTGAATGATTACACCCACATCAAAAAAAGAACTGAGTGCACGGAAAAGTTAACCAACAAAAACCCCCGACTTTGTCACATTAAAGTTCAATATCTCAAAAACAGTTGACCCGATTTAAATGAAACATGTCAAAGAACCATTGCCAAAAAACCTGCTATCTAATGAAAAAAACCGCATTGAAATCGGTCCACCCGTTTAAGAGTTACGGTGCCACAGACAGACACACATAGCTTCAAACTTATAACACCCCTCTTTTTGCGTCGGGGATTAAAAAGGAGAATGACTGAAACGAATGAGTACCATGTTGTAACTCTTATGGCACTATCTATATTGATGAACAATGGTAGTTGCGTGACGCATACCACCGTATCAACAATTAGAACCTCTGAGAGGAGGGTAGGAATTTTAATTCGTAATGTCCATAATTTAGAAGTGGAAATAGTCTTTCCATTCATCTTTGATGTGCCGTTATGAGTGTATATATATTTTTTTAAACTAAGGTTTTCTTTTTATTACTTTGTTATTATTTGAACATTTTCGCTCATTTAACTTGAAGCTATTGTTTAGGAAAATACTGTTTTTAAACGCTGAATAAAATACTTCCTGTATTATCTCTTAAAACCACATGAAAGCGCCTGATTTAACATTCACATTGGCGGGAAAAAAGCAGTCTTAACCGCCTCCCTTCGTACAAAAAACCAAAATTGTCTTTATCGCACGCTGAATAAAGTCTAAAATTTTCAAACATATCAGTACTATTATGTTCTTTTGTTACCCACTATGGTTGTGTTTTTCAAAATCTTCCACGTTTCACGTTTTCCTCTTCGTTACCGCACGTTGTTATTATAAAGTATCGTTTATTCTTACCTTCGTCTTGTTTTACATTTTTTCCTGGGTTCAACCGAAATTGCTACCTAATTTTCTTGTTCATGAAACTGACAGAATGATTGATGCCACCCAATTTCATTCCGAGAAGCTTTGACATGTGTGTCAAATAAATTCCGGATACGAACGATAAGATATTCAAATACCGGGAAATAAACTGAGTATTATTTTTATATCAGAGGCGCTAGGGGTTTTATTTGCGATTTTGGTTATTTTTACAGGTGAAAATATGACAATATCTAGTAGAGATTTTCTTAGAAAAACATAGGAGCTCCATGCATATTTTGCACACCTAAATAATAACAAAACGAAAATCTTTTGACCCTGTAAGAAATTCAGTTGAAAATCGGTTATAAAGCTATGGATTTTCTGTAATGCGGCACAATAAGGAGACAAGCTAATTTAACTTAGTAATTGATGCAGTTTCTTAACATTGTTCACCATATTTTGTGTACAGCGTCTGCTTTATTTGCATAAAACACGCTGTATATATATACGTGTTAAGTAGGGATAATGCTTCACATGTTAGGTTCATAATGACATGCAAGCTGTTGTCTCAAAATCACACCTGAGAACACGTCTATAACTTGTCATCGAACGTTTTTTCAACTCGTCATATTATTGTGGCAGTTCATTACGTACCCACACAGCGTTTTAACCGACTCCAAAAAAGAGGAGGTTATCAGTTCGGTTGTTTTTTTATGTTTGTTCGGTACTTCAAAACTCCGTTATTTATGAACAGATTAAAAAAAATTGTTTCATTCGTATAGGAATACCTACATTTAGTACCTACTAATTCGTGCATTTGCTTTTGAAAATCATCATTTGGTGAAGTGGAACTGATGATGAAGCCCACAGTTGACCACTGGATCTTATACAAGTATTTCACGGGCTGAATTTCAATTGCTTTAACACAGTTATTAAGCAATTTATGCTCGTCGTAATGCATAATATTAGGTATGGTGAAATGGAACTGGTAGTAAATCACCAGTATCGTCAATAATGAACATCCCTGTGTCGTTAAAAGCAGTCTTTTATCTTAGATTAGCTTATCTTAGATTATTATACAATAAATATAACAAAAAATTGAACCGACTACAAAAAACCATGAAGATAATTTTCTACTAGTTTGACGTTGGTGCCTCAGCACGAGCCAGCAGGAGTGATTGAAGTCCAATAATATAGTATGGTAGGTGAGGTAGACGACTATATGGTCCACTCCTGCCAGCTCGTGCTGAGGCACCGACTTCAAACTGGTAGAATATAATTTTCATTGTTTTTTTTTGTAGTAGATTAAATTTTTTTGTAAATTGTAAATGTAAATTATAACAATATTTAGACTTTTATGATTTAAATTCGGATTTTGTAGCTTCTCTAAAATCAAAGTACCCGGCACAAAACCCGAATTTAAATCATAAAATTAGTTCATTTTTTAGTCTGGAAAACTGTCCAACTGCTGGGCCCCATTTATTGGTGCATACTACCACAGAATCAAAATCAGCTGTCGAATACATACCTTGAATTTTTTTAAAGCTAGTCGTATTTTCAATAATTACAATGGAAATTGTGACGTATTACGATATTAATAAGGTTCAGTTACCAACTCAATGCAAGTGGTCGCTAAATCACCTCTACCTTATTAGGGCTTAAGCCCAGTTTAGAGTTGCAAGTAAAATTAAATCGTTTACTTATATTATATTATATGTGTCAATGTTACACGAATAAACAAGATTTTATTATTATTATTATTATATTACATTGCAAGGTTGTTAAGGAAACTAGTTTGAAGTAGTCAAGCAAACGCAGCAATGGGCTTTAGAACTTAAATAAGATTCAAAGTCAAAGTCAAAGTCAAAATCTCTTTATTCAATTTAGGCTATGATAAGCACGATATGATTCTTAATACTTTAATACTTACATACTTTAATTTGTATGTTTTTCTTCTTTTCAGATTCAAGGAAAGCCCATTATCCAGCAGCGGATCCTGCCCAGTCCGGCGGTGTCCATCGACGTCCCATTCCGTAGCACAATGGCGCCTGGCGACGAAAGCAACAACATCATATTCAGCCCGTGGAAAGCTTTCGGGCCTTTTGTGGACACCATACAGGTATAATGTTTTATACCACAATCGGGACTTTTCACGCTAACACACGAGTAATAATTGCCTCAACGTTTTGACCACATTACAGTGGCCGTGGTCACGAGTAGACTAAAGTGTAGGGTGTCATTTCTGCTTAGTAGCGCGAGTCATTCATCTTATAGGTATTAGAATGTAGAAAGAAATAAATCCCCTGCTGCAATCACGGTTAAATGTGTTGTCCTTTTTTACAACTTTGCAATGCTGGAGTCCGGTGCCCATTCTCGTGTCAGGTCTCTTGTCGCCTTTTACGGCACCTACAGAAAGATAAGGGTTCGTCTTATTTATTCTAACACCGGCCATGACAACAGCGGTATTTGTTTATGTTATGTATATTCATTTAAGTATATGTTTTCTATCATTTTCATTTTCTCTAGCAATACTTTTTCGTAATTCCTTGTCATTAAAGAAACTGGACAAAGCAAAGTGATGACCAAAACTGTGTTTTCATCCCAAATTGCGATCCGTACTCGTTTATCTGTCACGTTTCGATATAAAATTTACGGGCACTTAGTTGAATTAAAATCGTTAACTGGGTTCTTTTGACGACCTGCTTTAACTCTCCAGTTAACGGCTACCTGCAGCGGATGCGAAACTCGTTTTCTAATTTGTTTTAGCTAAAACTTTTGCTTTAGCACAACGTTTCGTTTCAAAATGAGATTTTTAGCGTGTTTATGGTCGTAGAACTTTTCCGCTCGGAAGAGTTTAGTTGTGTTTTTTAATTGTTTCAATATATTGTGCATAAATATTTCATTTTCAAGTACAGGAGAGCTTAGTACTATTATGTTATATACTTTCACGATTCTCACTCACTACCACTACTCCAGAAGCCTGCGTGAAGCGGTTGAAATATGAAATTATACTAGTTTCAACCGGGGTGCTGGAACTATGCTGAAAACTCGAAATCGTTAAAAATTGTTGCTAGCTCAGTGTACTTACGAAGTATGGTATTCACGCCCGTTCTACTGGTGTTGTTATCAGGATGGTGAACTTTTACCCAGTCAAGACTCAGTGGTGCTTCCCACTCCAAGGCATCCAGACCTGTCCATGGATGAGGATGTCACGGATCCTCTGCCCACCACAGAAACTTCAAATAAGGTAATAATGTCATTGCTATTTGGATTTCAAAATTGTTTTATAGCCTAAGATAAAACCGTCTCACTTCTCCCCTTTTTATTTCAGGCAAAAATTCAAATTTAGAAATCTTACCATTACTCCTTATAATATCCTGTACAAAGCCTCGTCGTATTAATGGGACAGTGGTATTGTTCATATAGGTGGCTTCACTAAGCCAGCTGTCGTTCATGGTGCGGCCGGATAGCTTCGAGCGCGGCCAGCTCCGCTTGACCTGCATCTCTTCGGTGCACTCTGTGTACAGCGAGCAAGCTGAACTGGTCATCAACGAGGAGAGGCCGCAGATTGCGTCTGTCCTGGGCACTAGAGACCACGCAGGTATGATAGCTACTATGGCGTGTATTGCGTAGGCAGGAGCGTACCAACGTACACAGTTACCTTGCTGTGAGGATTGGCGGCGCGCTGCTGCGGTACAAACCACCAATGGCCTACCGTTCAGTTGACCCAACGCATGCCAAGGGATTCCTGGATATAAGACTTCTTATGGAAATCCCAGAAGTTTATATTTTATGGCAAGGTATCTTTTGATTTGTTTTGGTAGGTACAGATACTGAAATAAAAAAAATCGGCCAAGAGCGTCTTGGGCACGGCCAAGATAGGGTTCCGTAGCTTCTACGAAGTTAGAAATCAAATAACTTTTTTGTATGGATTTGGTGTTTAGTTCTATATTTTGGGCTGCTTACCTACTCTTAAACTACGAGTACTAATTTAATTTTAATTTTGAATTTAATTTATTGGTTTGCCAACAATAAGATCATTAAAATTACAATAATAATTCTCCAGCAAACTAAACCGTAATTAATATTTGCGTTAAAAATATGTTCTTTAAAATTGAATATTTCATAAACACATTATTATATTGAAGAATTGTCTTCAGAACCTCGCAATGATTTTAACTCTTTTTCAGGCACCGCGAATTTTGTATTTATTATTAGTGTAGTTTGAGTCCAACTAGATGGCGATGGGAACAATTACTAAAAGCAAACTAAAAATATGATACCTACCTACACGTTCAAGATTGAAATTTCAAGCAGCGCAGAAGGTAAATTAATGTAAGCGAAAATAAGCAGAGCTCTAGTAGTAACAATAAATAAATTTTAGTTGTATAGGTATAATAACAACGTTAGTTAGAGTTCATAAACAACCCAATTATATACGTGACAATCAGCTTGTACTGTCTTCTCTGAGACAGGTATTTAATTAATCTCCATATGATATAGCACTAAGTTTACACATACTTTAGCCAAATTGGCTAAAACGTACCTACGGTCTTATGTCAATTTCATTTCAAGTTGCAACCTGAAGTAATAACCACACTTTATTAGAGTAGAGTGCATTCTTAGTATCAAGAAAGTTATTAGCATTAAGCTCTTTTAATGCAATTTTAAAATTCACTTGTTTATACATATATCTTGACGTGAAAAACAGTAACTTGAACTTTGCATTGCCTAATAAATAACACTTTTTTAGCCAGATTGCAATCTTTTGGATTGTCCTTATTTCTACATTTGTTCCTTCTTTTTAATAATTCTGTAAGTAGGTAAATAATCAAAATAAATTTGTTTTATGAAAGCAACAATTTCATAGTTCTGTTTTATCCCAAGTTAAAAACACTTGAATTAAACTTGTTTTTGAATATTTTCAACAAGGCAGTTTTATAAAGGAAAGGGAGGAATAAAAATATGTCGACAATTTATTAAACAGTCTCGATTTAGCAAAATAATTGACGTTATTTTCCAGAGGAGAAAATAATATTCACAAATTGTGACTTAAATTCTTTGCTCAAAATAAATTCTCATTTTATAACAACACTTTTCCTGGAATTTATTCTCAGAGTATCTGCTTATTTAATGTTAAGGTGTTACGCTATTATTTACTGTTTTATAACGATGTATGAAGAGCTCGAAGTATTTTGTACTAGACCAGTCCATCGTTTCTTAAGTATATTCTTAATACCATTAATGTTATAGAGCCTTTACACACCGCGTTTTTTAAATACGCCGTCGTCGTCGCGCATTTCAGAGTTTTTCTTTCCATAGAGCAACAACGTATACGAATCGCGTTTTTACCGATACAAACGAGTCGAAGGAGCGTTTTATAGAACGCGGTGTGCTCATTTAAATCCGTTAAAAAATGAAATACTAAATAGATTTTTTTTTTTCATTCCACTGGATGGAAAACGAGCAAGTGGGTCTCCTGATGGTAATAGATCACTACCGCCCATAAACATCTGCAACACCAGGGGTATTGCGGATGCGTTGCCAACCTGGAGGCCTAAGATGGGATACCTCAAGTGCCAGCAATTTCACCGGCTGTCTTACTCTCCACGCCGAAACACAACAGTGCAAGCACTGTTGCTTTACGGCAGGATTAGCGAGCAAGATGGTGGTAGCAATCCGGGCGGACCTTGCGCAAGGTCCTACCACCTGCAATCATCATTGGGGAATTCTATCAATGAATCCAAATTGTTTCAAGTCTCAACTGTGTAGCGTATGTAACAATCTTGTATAATTTTTTAGGTTTTCGTACTTCAAAGCAAAAAACCCTTAAGGGATCACTTGCGTCTCTATTTGTTTATCTGTTCATCTGTCACAGCCAATTTGCTCCGAATCTACTGAACTAATTAAGATGAAAATTGGTACACACGTCTAAGTCGGTGACCTAATGAGGCTCGTGTAGCGTAAATATGAATTTTAAACACGGAGCCTACATAATTTTTCAGTGTACAAGAAAACAGAAAATTAGAAATGGAAGGGCTTGTTGTGTGAATTTTAGCTATTTTTTTATATCATTTTAAGACAAATGGTTTTTAAATTATGTAAGAAAATAGGTGAAAATGTATCTCTTTCCTTCGTTGTCATCACAACTAGGTCTAAAATAAAAATAAAATACAGAAAACTATTTTATTAACTATATATTACATGACTTATAAGAAATCTATGATAACATTCTAAATTTTAATTACATCTACTCTCTTAGTTTTGTTTGAGTTTGAGTTTGACAGTAAGTACGAAACATCACAACCTTTGAACCAAGCGGCGAAGGAAATTAAAGAAGTCCCACTAATCCCACTAATAGTATAAATGCGAAAGTTTGTGAGTCTGTTTGTTACTTTATCACGTCTAAATCATTGAACCAATTTATATGAAATTCTGTATACAAATAGATTGAGTCCCAGAGAAGGACACACGATAGTTTTTATCCCGGCCACACAACCAAAAAAGAAATCTACGCGGACGGAGTCGCGGGTATCGGCTAGTGAAAAACAAAATTAAAATTTCAGTCTATTTTAATATTTTTGCTGCATTCCAATGTAAATAATACTGTGTAGTTATATTTAAATTGAGATTAATTTTGTCGTAAGTTAATATCATATAGAAGTGCAACTGGTTACAGCGGTAACTTCATTTCATCCGCTGTTGCGTTGAAAATTACGTCCATTCAGTGCTAGTAAATAGTCGTCCGTCACCCAGGCGGACTATTTTATTTGCTGTAAACTAGAATGGTTTTGAATGTCTCAATGCGATGTTTAGAGCTCCGCCTGGCTCCATGCCGCAGAGAATTTTTATTTCTCGATGTAAACACTTCCACTGAATACGTAGAAAGCAAACCAATTCCACTCTACAATTCAAATATTTGCTGCAACCGACTTGCACTGCAATTTGCCTCTAGAGAACTTTCTAGCTGAAACGCTACTGCATCTCAGTGCTTAGTAAGTAGTATCGATATGAAGTTTTCAAACAATGCGTGAATGCAACATCAATCATCGAGGTGAACGAGTAAGTGAAACGGAACGTAATCCAAGCAAGACGTCAAAAACGAGTGTCAATTAATTAAATTGCGTTTTAAATATATTAATAACGCAAAAAGTGTATTTCAGTATTTAAAAGTCTTCTTTGTGCATCAATTAAGGCGTGTAAATGTTATCCAGCCGGACAGTGGCCTAGTACTATAAATACTATCAGTGTTAAAATTCAAACGCTCAACAAACGTCAAGTCGCTGGATCAACGACCGTAATTTAAAAAAAGGAAACATTGTTTTGTGCTGTTAAATAACCTGATCATCATAAGTAAGTCTCACTGTGGCAACACAGTAAGTACCCAGAGAACAAAACTTTGGAAACTGCGCTTTGATCCAAAAAGGAGTCATAGAAAATGACCACAAACGTACTGACCCGTAAGGCCGTGGCGCGCCAGCAGGAAATGCAGCTCAGAGCAACTCTTGAAGATTTGAAACACTACAAGAGTCTGTGTGCTCAACTGGAAAGGGAAAGAGAAGAGGGCGAGGTGGAGGTAGCAGGGATTGTGGACAAAAACACTCGACTGAAGAATCAACTGGGTGAACTTGACATACAGTACCACAACACCTATGAGCAGCTGGTGCAAATGCAAGCAAAAATGGATTCATTTGAGGACTGTTCAGCCCATTATGAGCAAGCATTGAGGCGTATTGATGACTTAGAAAGTGAGCTAACGGAAGCTCACAGATACATTCATGAACTCCAAATAGAATGTGAGCGTCACCAAGCTGCCGAAACTGATAGTCTGTATGAAGAATTAATGGGCAAAAGTTTATATGAAGGCATGATCTGCTCCAACAGTGGTTCACCCGTAGCGTCCCACTCTCAGTCAGTTATGTCAACAATTGATTTGACAAAAGATGATTCAACCACATCATGCTATTTGGTAAGTAATAAAACTCTAAAAAAATATATTAAAGTTAAGAAATTCATTAGGCGCACACAGAAATTTATAAATGCCAAACATTGTTTACAGAAAAATGTACATTTAATTAAAGAGCGCAGCTTGTTAATAAATAAACTTAAATCAACTCAAAATGAATTAAAAGCACGAGACTCTTTACATGACAGTATGACAAAGACCTTACTGTCAAAAATCAGTAGGTTAGAAGAATCACTTAGAGATATAAGCGCTAAATATGAAAGCAGCAAGCGTGAAATTAGTGAGCATGTCAGTGCTGCCACACAGTTAGTTGACATGTGTCGCTATAATGAAGAACGCTTTGACTCTTTTATTAATAATCATATGTGTGTTTGTTCGCATGAAACTTCGCCTGCACAAAGCCACATCATCGTGCCCCGAGCGCCGGTGCTGCGGTCCCCGTCGCCCGCCAGCCCCGCGACGCCCACGCGGCCCCCATCGCCCGCGACCCCCGCGCCGCCAGAGCGGCCCCCGCCGCCGGCGAGCCCTCCGGCGCCCGCGAGCCCCCCGCCGCCCGCGAGCCCCCCGCCGCCCGCGAGCCCCCCGCCGCCCGCGAGCCCCCCGCAGCCCGCGCGCTCCCCCCCGGCTGTCGGAGCGCTGCCGCCCGTGAGCAACCCACCGACCACGCGCCCCGAGCCGACCGCAAGCCCGCCGCCCGCGCCCATGGGCTCGCCGCTTCCTGAAAATCGTGCTGAGCCCGTGTCTCCGGCGGTATTGGTGCCCGCGACGTCCGCTGCAAGAAGCACTCAGCTGGCTGCAATGGCAAACTCAGGCACGCTACCTACCGCCAATACTGTCATGTACTCCGACGAGATTGGGGTGGGTTTTGGCCCCATACTCAACCAGCTCCTGGGGCAAAGGGTCGTAAACCACTGCCTACGCGGTGCTAGTCTCCAGCAGTTTGCCGATCGATTGCTTAAAGACAAATTCGACATTTCAACCACGTTGATCATCATGCTGGGTAACAGTCTACGCATTAAGAAATCTGGCTTTGAAGATTTACTACGTGCACTGTCAGTTGTGGAGCAGCGCGGTATTTATAAGATTATTTTATGTGCTTTCCCATATTCTAGTTCTTTGTCTTATGAGCGCAATGTTACAATATCTAAGTGGAATGCTATGTTGTATAATGTAACTTGTTATAATAATAAATATCAATTCTTTGACAGTAACAAATTCGTAAAACATTTTAAACTAAATGAATTGAAATTGTATTTGTCGAAAAAGTGTAAAGTAGCTACGGCAAAGTTATTAGCATTTAATATTGAACCTAGGTACGCAGCGGACGACGGCAGCGGGGCCGGACTCGCCGCGCGCGCGCCGCCCGCGGGCCGCCAGTCTTTAAACTAACGCGTAAGACAGCGGAGGAGCAACGTAGTTTTATTTTGATTCATCAAAATATACAAGGCTTCTCCAGCAAAATAACTGAAATCGGTTTATTCTTAGATGCATTAAATGTAGGAGTAATGTGTATTACTGAGCACTGGTTGAAACAACATGAACTACTATTGAATATTTGTAATTACAGAATCGCCAGTTCCTTTACTAGGAAATCGGCTATACATGGAGGCTCTATGATTATTGTTAAGGACGATTACAAGAGCAAAGAACTAAAAAATGTAGTTCAGCTGTCCATTGAACGAGTTATTGAAATTTCGTGTGTTGAATTAGAGAATCACATCATATTATGTATATATAGGCCGCCGTCCTCCGACTTTAGTCACTTCGAGCCCGTGATGGAAGATGCTTTGAAACAAGTTTTTTCTAGTAGTAAATCTGTCATAGTATGTGGAGATTTTAATGTGAATTTACTAGACTCGGCAAATAGATATTCCGGAAGACTTTTGAATTTATTTAAATCATTTAACTTGTTTCATCTTTTTGAGGAACCGACGAGAGTAACGGCAAACACAGCTACATGTTTAGATAATATTTTCTGCAAGTGTGATGTTATGGACAAAGAAATAATAAACTGTTTCAATTCCGATCACAGCGGCCAAAAAGCCTGTTTTACAATACCTAAACAGACAAATGATCAAGTAGTAACCTACAGACCCGTTACAGAAGCCCGTGTAGAAAAATTCAAGGAAAATATTATCAACAGCGTTCCTGAGCCTTATTTGGAGGGAAGTGATCCTAACGTCCTATATAAGAACCTGTCTGCAGTAATTAATCGAGAGTTCGGAAAAGTTTTCAAATTAAGAACTAAAATGAGAAACGGGAACAAGGCAAAGTTTAGTGACTGGGCCACGGTCGGAATACATAAGAGTAGAACTAGGCTTTACGAGCTTTATGAAATGAAAAGCCACAGCCAAGACCCTTCGTTTATAGAATACGTTAGAAAATATTCCAAATTATTTAAAAAAGTATGTATTGCTGCCAAGGCTGATTATCTTAGTAATAAAGTTAAATCCGCTGATAATAAAGTAAAAGCTGTATGGAATGTAATAAATTCAGAAACAGGTAAATCTAAGCCCCGTAATTGTCAATTCCAATTAAAAGTGGATGATAGAATATTGACTTCAGATTTAGAAGTGGCGGGTGCTTTTGAAAATTTTTTCTCAGATATAGCTGTAAATACGACTCGCGATCTAAGGTCTTCCTCTGTGCGGGCTAGCTCTTATCTAAATGAAATTGCGAAGGATAAACGTCTGAATTTTGATTTTCAACATACTAACTCTGAAGAAATTATAAGGACTTTTAAATCTTTGAAACTGAAGAATACAGAGGATCTTTGGGGTATTTCTGTTCGAGTTATGCAATCTGTTATCCATATTGTGGCACCGTACCTAGCCGTGATATTTAATAAGTGCATTGATGATGGTGTGTTCCCGGACTTAATGAAATATAGCAAAGTGATTCCATTGTTTAAAGCTGGGAGCTCATCTGATCCTGGCAACTTTCGTCCAATATCTGTGCTGCCTGTGCTGAGTAAAGTGTTTGAAAAGATCATGCTTAACCAGCTGCTTCGTCACTTTAATGTAAATAACCTACTACACAGTCAGCAATTCGGTTTCACAAAAGGCCGTTCGACAACAGATGCAGCCGCAAGTCTCATGAAGTACATTTATGATGCATGGGAAAATTCGCAAGATGCAATAGGAATATTTTGCGACCTCTCCAAGGCCTTCGATTGCGTGGAACATGAGACGCTTATCCGCAAACTAGAACACTATGGACTTTCAGCTAAAGCACTGAAACTTGTTAAGTCTTATCTCAGCCAAAGAGTTCAAAAAGTGGACATAAATAGAACGCAGTCAGCTGGCTCAGCGGTGAAGCTTGGAGTTCCACAAGGATCCATTTTGGGTCCATTTCTCTTTCTGGTGTATATAAATGACCTGCCCCACTTGCTAGAACAGAAATGCAACATAGTATTGTTTGCAGATGATACTTCTTTGATATTCAAAGTAAACAGGCAACAAGAAGATCCAACACACATCAATGAGACTTTAGCAGAGGCGCTAAACTGGTTCACCGCTAATAATTTATTACTAAATGCAGCTAAAACTAAGTGTATAAAATTTTCGTTGCCTAATGTAAGACAGTTTGAAACAATTATTTCCTTAAACGGAGAAAATCTGAAACTTGTGCATGAGACTGTTTTTCTTGGTCTTACGTTAGATCGTAATTTACAATGGAGCCCGCATATTTCTGGTCTTGCTGGTAGATTGAGTTCTTCCGCCTATGCTGTACGAAGAATCAGGCAATTTACCAACGTAGAAACTGCCCGGCTAGTTTATTTCAGTTATTTTCACAGCATAATGTCCTACGGTATTCTGATTTGGGGCAAGGCAGCCGACATAGAAACTATCTTCATTCTTCAAAAGAGGGCAGTCCGGTCTATCTACAACCTTGGCTCCCGAGATTCACTAAGAGAACGCTTTAAGGAGATAAACATCCTCACAGTAGCTTCACAGTACATACATGATGTGATATTGTATACACACAAGAATATTGAGTCCTTTAAGAAAGTGTCAGACGTACATGATATCAATACTCGTAATAAACATAAGCTTGCCGTTCCTAAATTTCGTCTACGGAAAGTAAGCAAATCTTTTGTGGGAAACTGCGTGAGATTTTACAATAAAGTTCCCGTAGAAGCATGGAAATTGCCACACAACTCTTTTAAAGAATACATAAAGAGTGCACTCCTGAAGAAAGCTTACTATAAAGTTGAGGAGTACTTAAGTGATAATATGACATGGCCAAAACTGAAAGCCGATGAAAATTAGCATGTTGATGAGTGATGTGATGTACTCGTGTTTGTGTGTGTGTGCGCGAGTGGGTCTCTGTGTGAGTGTCTGTGTGTGTTTATGTCGGTGTATTTGTATTGTGTAGTGTGACTTGTCAGTGTCCCGGCGCATTTCGTGTATAGTTTCGGGTTCTGTTGCCGTTGTCCGCGTTGCAGAATTTAATTTAAAATCATTTATTAGTTTGACATTTGGAGACCTTATACATCTCCTTCTCTGTAGTTTAATAATTATTATTAATTTATGACCTTGGAGGCTTTTTACACCTCTGATGATTGTATAATTTAATTAGTTTAATTATGTAGTTTAATTTGACATTCGGAGACTATATACATCTCTGAATTATTTAGATTAGGAATTTTATTATTAACTCAGGGACTTTATACATCCCCTTGCTATATTTATATTGTATATTGTTAAGCTTATGGATTTTAAACTTGTATATTTTTAGTTTAATTTCTAGTCACAGGCTCGCGACGTCGAAGTTCCCAAGACGATCCCATAGAGCTTATGGGAACGGAAGCAATACCATGCCCTCGGTACCGCTCTGCTTTCAGAGCATGACATGAGTGCGTGTGAGCTAACTTTGGGGGCGGCAGACGTGAGCTTGCCTTCGGAATCCAAAAGCTTAACGGTTACTTGACCTGAAATGTATATTTCAGAATTAAATTATTATTATTTTTAATTTTGACAGTGGAAGCATTCTACACTTCCGCTGAACGTAGATATAGTTAGTGTTTAGTTTTGTAACTAAGGGACCCCATACATCCCTGTATTATTATTATTTTGTAATTTTTTTTTCTCTTTAATTGTATACTGTAGTTTTTAAGTATTTTATTTGTAATTATTTTATGATGAAAAAATGACTTTCTGCCAAGTTTCTTGCGGCGCATTCTTCTTGGCAATGATGGTCTTTCCGAAAGCGCTGGTAGTTTAAAAAAATGACGTGTAAAAGTGCCCATTGCGGCCTATTTGCTGAATAAATGATTTGAATTTGAATTTGAATTTGAATGTTGTATCAGAAACGCCAACGATACTTGTTAAAAAACATCGCAGCAAAATACTATGCGCTTTATATTCCCAACGCGGTCTCGCTGCAACTTGCTAAATTCACAGCTTTACAGCGAGTCGATATCATAGATTGCCTGCAACCGAAGCGCCGTTCGCGCCGGCCATTTGTGATAAAACACTTATATTGCCGCACTTCCATATCGCGGATAAACCCAGGCCTGGTTCAGCAAACTGCTGTGCACAGGCAATCACTCAAATATTTGCTACTGGCTGTTTGTCGACTCTGAATATTCCGGTTCAGTAGGCAAAGGTAATGTTTAGTATATGCCGGCGATGTTGCATTGACTCGTCAGCTTACTCGGCATTTCTGTGCACAAATACGGTGAGAATTGTGCCATGGTGACTCCTATGTCTATGAAGATACGGGCTATGGACAAAGAGAAGCAAGACAAAGTGGTCAATGGCGTGAATTGCAAAATACAACCACCGTGTTTGTTTATGTAGTTGAGCTTGAAACATATCTATAATTAATTAAAACTTCCAGTCTAATTGCTTTTAAGACTTTCGTCTTAGTGTTAAGTTTAATTTATCGCAGTAAGGGACAAATTAATTTTAATTTTTGAGAAGTGAAAGCTATGACTGGAAAGCGACAGAACAATTAAGTTTTAACAATTCAACTATATTTCTTTGCGTGTCGTAAACATTGAAATTGTAGGTTCAAAAAGTGTTTTAATTAAAGTTTATCGGCGACACTTCCATTTAATTTAATAACAAGCGTTCCTCAACACCAAGTATATAAGTAACTGAATAATTTAATGAATAAGCGTCTAGCTTGTAT
This sequence comes from Choristoneura rosaceana, assembly GCA_037349165.1. Lineage (NCBI taxonomy): Eukaryota > Metazoa > Arthropoda > Insecta > Lepidoptera > Tortricidae > Choristoneura > Choristoneura rosaceana. The sequence continues at coordinate 13,501,006 of JAZBNJ010000019.1, forward strand.
TCGACCTTCATGAAGGTGCTTAGGTTGGCAGGTGATTTTAGTCGTGATCTAAAGAGAGATATTACAGAGTTAATCGTTGTTCGCGGTTTTGAAATTTAGCAATATGGTGTCAGTTTATCCTAACTTGCAAATAATCCAAATATTACACTGAACCTGACAAACTCTGTGATATTCACCTTTACTCAAATTGTAGTCGTCAACTGTTGAGCCCTGTTTAGACTTGCAAGAAAAAATCATGCAAGTTGCATTACATTGCGGCGCTCGATTGGCCACTTTAAAGTTGTTCGCTTTATGGAATCTCAATGTAATACAAGTTGCACTATTTTTCTTGCTAGTCTAAATGCGGCTTTAGATAAAACGGCCTCAGATGAGGCCCAAGCTTTACGCTTTTCTTCTTCTTTTAAGTCGTTATACTCCTGACAGACTCCGTCGGTAAATTTCGGTTGGCGGTCGACGTCTTTTTCGCTCTTATTGAATGGACATAAAGAGTTTTTTATCGGCTAAAGCCGATTCCGCGTCAATAGGTTTAGGGAGACCCTTATACTCGTGATTGTCGGATAGCGATCACTAGTGAACATTCATGACGACTTTCTTGGAAAAATTGTGTGTTCTTTGCCTTCGACACTGAAGTGCTGGAGTCCAGAGTTCGTTACGTTCCGTTCTCTTAGGTTATTAGGTCTGTTAATCGCCTTTTACTACACCCACGAGAAGAGTTAGGTCCGTCCTATTTTAAACTGGACATAGCACGGACAGCAAAGATTGAAAGAGATCTTACCTATTTGATAATTCCTACGAACAGCGTCCATCAGTCGAAGATTGATAGATATTTGGAGTCAAATGACCAAAGAAACATCTATATAGAGGCAGATGCTATACCTGACGACCAAAGTCCAAAGGAAGAGAGTTAAAAGTTGTAGGTATTTAGCGTGCGACTTCATAAAAACTCGATAACGTGATGTAAGTACAAGGCAAATGAATTCACAAACGCTAGCAGCTCTTATCCCTTGTGCTGTAGCAATTCATCTATGTTATTATAAGGGCAGTTAAAGACTGGCGTTTTTTTCTGCGCATATACGCTCGTTTTTGGCATACGCGGCACGCGCGCTACATTAAATCGAGCATGCGTGTACGCACTCATTCCTGTGTATTAGATTAGCTCGTGTTTGGGCTATATGACATACATTCTCGCTTGCGTTTATATGATACGAGCTTATAATTATGCGCGTCAAAGCTCAAAGAAAACAAAACCGCACCTGTGCACACGTACACACGCTTTCAAGACGAGCTTGTACGCGCGTATAAAATGCTAGTCTGACACCGCCTTTAGGTGACGTTAGGGTCACTGTAGAGAAAAATAAATACTGTAGAGTGCAGCAACGGAATTATCGAAAGAAATAATAGTTTCTGCGTAGGTACGCTACAAATCGATTCTGTGAGTATAAAATTTCACATTAAGATTGACATAGAACTGTATAATTACCCATTATTTCATTACATCTTAAATAATTTACAGTGGAGGTCATTCATTATTAATATCGATACAGTCACTACCAGCCAGATAAAAGGACACCGATCTTATTGTTTATAGCACAAAATGAAATGAAATGAAATGGTTTAAAAGTGTACCTACACAATTTTTGACGTCTTCGTGACATACCTATACCTTAACTATATGCGACTAGACACATTAATATCATCTATGCATACCTCAGTACACAAAATGTAATATACCTGTCTCAAGACATGCCACGCGACTCGTCTCGCTAGCAAATCAATATGACTCTTACAATTCATACATGAGACGCAACATTTAATAATATGGAAATAGTTACAGTATCACAATTATGCTATTCGCTCCAATCTCACTGAGAAAAATCATTTTTAATATTCTACTCCACTTCTTCTTGGTGAGCTTACGACGTAGAAAATTCTTTGTAACATTACTCTAGCAAAATAACGAAATACTAAAAAAACCTTGATAAGAAGCTTCACACACCAAAAATGACGTGAATGGGATCCGACTGCAGCAGCGTCTTTGTTAATTCATGAAATCTTACAAGTTGTTTTTCTCTTATTATCAGTGAACAAACTGATCAGTGTACTGATCAGAAAATTTGTATGTGTCAGTTCGAACGTAGATATTAAAAAAATGCATTGAGTCAACATTTAGCCTATTTTACCTTATGGTGACGTCACGAACGTTAGTTGTAGTGGTTGTAGCACATTGTAATTGCTGTATAGAAAATAAAAATACTGGATTATATTGCACTAAATTTATTGAGAACATAAAGTTGACAATATAAACAAATACGTAAAGTGTTGGTTACCTAAAGTGAAGTGGAAAAGTGAATTAAAACTATAAATAAAAACTTATACTAACTTATGGTGCTAAAAATACCCTCTTTGAACAAAAAAGGAAAAAATATATACGAAATATAGCTTACATAAAGCAAGTGAGGAAATTGTTTTTGTGACGCATATGCAGATTACTTATTATAAACAGTCTGGGCCGACATTAATTTGTGAGTTAGCGGGAATATAGTTTTGTCCGATACTGATTGCGGCGCCTTCTATTCACGTGCGGCAAAGTAGTGGAACCGGTTATTGCGATAACAGCTGTTTTCATACAGGTAAACAAACCTACCTAGAAAGTGTTGGGCTGGTTATTTGCTACTTTTGCTATTGTTTGCCTAATCAACTCCGTCATGGTAGACTGCCATTCTTGTGGTAAGAAGGCGGAGCGTGGGGATATGGTAAAGTGCGGCAAATGCACTGTCATTTACCACAGGGGGTGTGTCGCTATCCCCCCGGACGCTCGTGTTACTGCTGCCTGGATCTGTCCCAAATGCAAGGCTCCAGTGCCGCGGCGTGATAACATGGATACGCCTGTCAAGGTTACGGAGTTTCCTCCGGAAAACAAGGGTGCCGGAGGGGTTTGCCCGGTACAAAACTCGACCCAGGCTATTGTGGAAGAATTGCGTCTGCTGCGCTCAGAGTTCTCTGTCATGCGAGAGGAGATGACTGGCGTACGTCAGGAGTTGGCAGAAATAAAGAAAACTGTAGGCACTTTTACGGCTCGAATCGAGGAAGTAGAAAATAGAGTGACAAACCTAGAAAAGCGCCTGGAGGAGCGACTAGCGGACGGGGCGGGCGATTCAGCCAATAGTGACCTGAAGGAAACGGTGGCTTTGCTGAGGACAGAGCTAAATGAGAGAGACCAGGACCTCCTGAGTAACGATCTGGAAATCACAGGGATCCCAGAAACGCCTAACGAAAGCCCGTTGCACTTGCTGTGTTTGGTCGGACGCAAACTTGGTGTCGCTATCGACGAGCGGGATATAGTCTCGGCCTATAGAGTGGGTGGGGCCCGCCATCCTGGTAGCAGTGGTCCCGGCGAGAACGGTGTGGGCACAGCTTCTACGGGCAGCGTTGGCGAGGTTGGTGGAAAAGTGCGACCACGAACTCTGGTCGTAAGGCTGGCGCGTCGTGCGCCTCGCGACGAGTTACTGAGGGCCGCACGTGTACGTCGTGCCGCTGACACGACTGATTTTGGACTGCCTGCTCCGCCTGGCCGGTTTTACGTCAATGAGCGACTGACAAAACATAACAGAAATTTATTTTACAAAACTCGGCAGGAATGCAAAAGACTGGATTGGAAGGCGCCTTGGACGAGGGACGGGCGCATATTCGTGCGGCGTAATAGGGACACCCCGGCGGCTCGAGTTAGCACGGAAGAAAACTTCAGTCGGATTTTTCGGTGCGCCTCCTCGTAAATGCTGGTTGTTGTTTTTTTTTTTGTTTCATCTTAAATTCAATTTTGATGGTGGCTACGATGACTACTATTGCGTTACGATATTCTTATTATTTTTTCTGGCCATCCGTATTTCCCCAATTTGGAAATATACTTGGATATTTTTATTCTATAAGAAACACGAAAATATTAATTAAGTTTCATTTAACAAATTTCATCGCTCAAGATAAAATCATAGCCAGTGTAAAACAACCTATTAATTGGGTGCACATAAATGTTGATACTTTTAGTTTTGTTGTTGTTATGTCAACTTTCACTTTGATGCTTACTCACTCACACTATCGTACCAATGAACCATAAACGGAAATTACTGGTTGGTTTGCTAAACCCTTGTTCACTTGGTACTAAACATGATGAGTTTACTGGGGCGATGGAGTCATTTTCTGTCGATATTATGGCCATTAATGAGACATGGCTAACGCAGGGACAGGACGACCGTGCACCGTCGCTGAGTGGGTATAAACTGCGTCACGTGCCGCGGCCGGCCGATGTGCGCTCGCGCGGCGGTGGGGTGGGATTCTATGTCAAGCGCGGAATTAATGCACGAATATGCCCGCATCCCGCCGCCCCGCCAGTCGAACAGCTGTGGCTTAGACTTAACGTGAATGGTGCGAGGGTTGCTGTTGGTACCGCATACCGCCCACCCTGGCTCGACATCGATACTTTTATCGATGCTCTAAGCGCCTCGGTGAGCTCATTTGCAAAAAGTGACTACATAGTGCTCATGGGAGATTTTAACGTTAATTTGCTTCGTACTTCTGACACCATGACCAAAAAACTAACGGATTTTTTAGAATGTTTTAATTTAAAACAACAAGTCAAAGACCCAACTCACTTCACGGATCACAGTAGCACTCTTATTGATGTCGTTTGCACCAACGTGCCGGTGTGCCACACGAGCGTAAATTATATCCCGGACTTAAGCTCACATGCCTTCATTACGTGTCAAATGAACATTAAACTAGATAAACCTAAACCAAAGTATATTACCTACAGACCAATTAAAGACATAAACTTGATAGAATTTAATAAAGATCTAAATAAAACTCATTGGGAAAATATTCTAGCGCTAGATAGCGTTAATGAAATGGTCAATGCTTTTAATGCTAACATTATTGCTTTGTTTGACAGTCATGCCCCTCTTAAAACTATTTACAGTAGGTCACGTGGTTGTCCCTGGATAACTTACACGGTGAAGCAGATGATGCGCCTCCGTGACAAGGCACACGCAAGGTACCGACGCACGAAGTTGCCTGTCCATGAGCAATATTACAGAGACCTCAAACACGTCGTCAACTCCGCAATTTATAATGAAAAGCGGGCTTATTTTAAACAAAATATTAATTGCAATATTAAAAATTCAAAAGATTTATGGAAGCATCTTAAAAAAGATGTTATTACGAATCACACTGAAAATGAATTACCAGTACATTTTAACGACCCAGATGAAATAAATAAATGCTTTCTAGATTTGCCTGGTGATAAATGCGTACCTATTAGTGACTTGACTTGCTTTGAGTATAGCCGGCATAGCTCGGCAGTATTTGAGCTTAAGTCAGTCACCGAGGATCAAGTATATAAAATAATAAAGACTTTCAGTTCTAGTGCTCAGGGGTATGACGAAATATCTTTAGACATGATCCTATTAACGCTGCCTCGAACCCTGAGAGTAATTACTGCCATTATAAACAAGTCGATTTCCTCACGCTGTTTTCCTGACTCCTGGAAGATAGCTTTGGTAAGGCCAATCCCGAAAATACCTAACCCGGTAGCGATGAAGGATCTTCGGCCGATTAGTATATTACCATGTATGTCGAAGTTTTTGGAAAAAGTTGTAAGTAATCAAATTTCTGATTATTTGGAATTGAATGATATCTTGCCAGCTGTGCAATCTGGTTTCCGTAAATGCCGAAGTACTACCACTGCTTTGTTGGATGTTACTGATGATGTACTAGCCGCTCAAGACAAGGGAGAGGGAACTATCCTCGCATTGCTTGATTTTTCTAGGGCATTTGATACAATAAATACATCACTATTATTGTCTAAACTATCATATTATGGATTTGATTCTGGGACGGTGAAATGGATTGCAAGCTACTTATGGAATCGCACCCAACTAGTTGATATTCCTGGCTTGAATGGTAAGCATTTAAAATCTCAGCAGCGCCAATTGCACAGAGGCGTCCCTCAAGGATCAATACTGGGCCCGATTTTATTTATAATTTATACAAGTAACATAATAAACAGTGTACAGAATTGCAAGTATCATATATATGCTGACGATTTACAGTTATATATCTCCTGTAATGGCAGTGATGTGCACTCAAAGGTGGACATGTTAAATGAGGACCTCAAACGTATAAGTAACTGGTCGCGCAGTAACTGCTTAGCCATAAATCCCAGCAAGTCAAAATATCTAATTCTTGGTTCAAGGCAACAAATTGATAAACTATCCAGTATTGATTTTGCGGTACATATTGACAATGAACCAATTGAGCGTGTGTTTGAGGCTAGAAACCTGGGATTGCTTATGGACGGTGAATTAAGATTTGAGAACCATCTATTAAGCATGGTTCGCAACAGTTTCTACAGACTCAGCGTGTTGTATAAGGTGCGCGAGTATATTGATGTCGAGCTCAGGGTTAGGCTTTGCGACGCATTGGTATTGTCGCGGTTGAATTACGGAGATATTGTGTACGGCCCGCGTCTTCTGGCGCGCACACAGAGGTGTATACAACGGGTACAAAATGCATGTGCGCGTTTTTGTTATCACGTTCCGCCCCGCGCCCACGTGACTCCGTATTTGAACCGAAACAACGTATTAAATATGAATACACGTCGTAAACTACATTTAGCCTCTCTTATGTTTGGAATTGTAAACCGACAGCTTCCCTCGTACCTGTACAATAAACTGATTTGGTTGCGTAACGCCCGATCCATGGATGTACGATCATCAAGGTTTCTCCAACTGGTCTACCCGAAACATCACAGCGCAGCATTTCGTGGTAGTTTTCGCTATGCAGCCACAAAGTGCTGGAATAATCTTCCTCCACCCATCAGAGCTCTGCAAACAATAGGAACTTTTAAAGTTAAGTGCAAAAGTTACTTGCTTGGGGAGCAACAGTATAGCTGAGAACGTTGTAGCAATGTGTATACTAATTTCTAAGCTATCTATATTGTTCAAATAGACTGAAATGCCTTTGCTTACCTTTGCATGTAATCCTGTAGTTGTGGTATTTATTTCTGTTTTGCTAACACACAGTTACACACTGGTTGGTGCCACATCGTTGCGCCAAGGAACAGTGTGCTTTTGATGTATGTATGAACAGTATGGCTTTGTTTTTGTGGTCTGCGTTGCTGTTCGTGTTCATATTTAATAAAATAAAATAAATGAAATATGACGGTACTCGAGCTGAGCGCAATTTTTATATAGTGAACCGAACTGATACAGTTATTAGTCATAATATAAACTAAAAACTGGAATTCAAGACCACAAAATCTACTACAATGTTGCCACTGAAATAAGATGTGTGTACAATAGTACATTCCTTTTATTTTAAACACACGACATAATATTCTTTTTATTAGGTATTTCGATTCTATAATTTAAAGAAGTAATTTTCTTTACTTACTTTTACATAAATACTAGACGCCTGAATAAAAACTTAAACATTTCGTAATTTTTGGTTGAAAAACTGGTATTGTGCTTGTATTTCTTCAGGTATTCATAACATTTGGTGCAATTATTTACAATTAAGATAAAATCAAACTAATATAGAGCATTTATTTGTCTCGTATTATGTATGTATATAAGTGCTAGACTAAAATTAGAGCGCTGTTTTTAGAGTTCCGCACCCAATGGATAAAACCTATTACTAAGACTCAGTTGTCCGTCTGTCATTAGACTGTATCTAAACCATGGCAGTTGAAATTTTCACAGATAATGTATTCTGTTGCGGCCTTATGGTCGTTATGTTATATGTTGTTATCAAAAAATATGAAAAAAAACGGAATAAAATAAATATTTAGAACTACACTGTGGTAGAACATCGCAACCTCTTACTGTTTATGTTCCTTAGTATAAAATTGTCTCAGTGTCATGTTAGTTGAGAGTTGAAAATAAGTTAGTATTTTTTTTTTCACAAAATCCTTATTTACTAACAATACAAGAAATCAAATTAAAAAAGGTTATTATTATTCCCCTCAATGGCGGCCTTAAGGCTTGGGCCAATGTCAGTTAAATTAAAGATAAATATATTCTTCTTCTTCACGTTGTACGGTGATTGTAGTTTTTGCAACTTGATAGCAAAATTCCAGAAACCACGCGGAGACAACTTGCACATTAAAAAATGTCGGACACGAGAGCAATATAGAATTTTGTGATCACTGTTAAAAAAGGTTGGCGAAACCTGAACAGTTTATTTGACAGTGACAGAAGTGACATTGATAGATTTGACAATGACAAATCTGTCGTAGATTTTGTGGTCTTGAATTCCAGTTTTTAGTTTAGTTTAATTTAAGTATTCTGTGTCTCAGTGTTAAGAGTTACTCGGTATTACAATTTTTACCAATAAAAAATTATAATGCTCCATTTTAAATCTCAATATCAACGGCTGGCCGACTTGTGGGGTTTAATCGCATTTAAACGATTCGACTGTGCAAGTGTTGCCATACAGACATTGGTGATTACTGATTTAGTGATTGGTAGTTATCCAGTTTCAACTTTTGATTTTGGGTAATGCGATTGTTTTATCTGTTGTTGTTTTTGTTATTGCATTTTCCTTCCTCTTTTTTTATTAGTTTAATGATTAGTACCGTTTTCTAACGTTCGTGCCGTTGCGGCACTACCAATAGTTTTTTTAAGTTTAGTTTTAAGCTAAAGGGTCATACTGAAAACCAGCGCTGCGGCTTGCTGTAGCAATACGCTGAGTATGGCCCTTTTTACTTCTTTCGGCACAATGTTTTCATTTATTCATTTCCTCTTTTGGTGCCTAATATTTAAGATTGTCTGTTTTTTAGTCGTAATTTTATTTATTTATTTTTGTTGTGCCGAATTCAGGTAAATAAATTTATTCTTTTCTTTTCTTTTTTTTCTTTTCTTATTTTGTGTATTTTCGTACTAAATATCTGCTAAACTCCACTAAGTAAAACATTTAACCATTTAAAATATTTTTATGATTCAATTTATTTATTTCGACAAAAAAATACAGCATTACAGTTAAACACCAATGCGCTAAAATAATATAATAATAATATAGTGTTGTGGTTATATAGTATGAAACAGTCTGTTTTTGTACAGCGATATTATTATTTCAAATTTTGAATGTTGATATCTGTTCTATTGAATTGGATACCGCTGCCATTTCCTAACTTATTAGACAAAATTTCTATCACAAACTTCTTTTCATTAAAGTTTTTTTAATTAGTTCATCTTCGTTTATTACTTAACTAAAATCTCTTGACATTGACAAAGTCACAGTCTACGAAGTTAGAACAATTACTGAATTACGAAATACATTTGTATTTGAAATGTTTTCCAAGACAAGTTTGTTGACAGAATTCTTATTTCTTGGTGTATACTGCGACAGACAGTGTAGCTGTTGCTCTCTAGTATTGATTGTATGAAATTGTTTTCAAACGAAAACTTCGTAACTAAAGTGCTGTTTTGAAGTAATAACATTTTCGTTAACTTATTGGAAAAAGTATCATTAGGTTAGGTTTTTTATAAGTACCTACCTTTTCATTTTCAATGTGACTTAAGTCCGCCTTACACATGCTCATTACTAACATGCTAATAAGTATGCTTAATATCATTGATGTATATGTACTTACTAGATTACGCCATCCGAACACTCATTGTGTTCCACTGCTTTGCACCTTGCACTGTGCAAAGGACTTTAGTATGACTTTGACATTCATGAGCGGCGGACGAACTAGTTTTTGATTGAGACTCCGAATATAGGCGTGAACCTGCACGTAAGTAACAATTCACTACTCAAGTAAGTAAAATTACATCTTGTACAAGTGATTAAGCAACTAATAATATTGTAATACCACAATAAAATCATTTTTTTAAATAAGACGTAACGCATCGAAGGTTATAAAGTCGTTGACATTACGCCATCTTACAATCATAGACTAAAACGTGCAGACGATCCCATTCAGAATTGGTTGTAGGTAAAAAATTGTGACTGAACATGCATGACAATTCGTTTAATTGCTTTATTTATACCTGTCATTCTTTTTCCATGTACTAATTTTTATGAACGTCAATATGTCACGCGATACGCATTTTAGTAACTAATAACATTCAAATCCCCTCCGGCATTCCGAAAATCTTTTTCGCTTTTAAAAAATCTGAAATTTCGTTGAGCAAGCATACATTGCTACTAAAAAACAAAAAAAAAATAATAATATAATATTACTCAGTACACCATTTTTGACTATTTTGGGGCTCCGGCAAATTTTAAATTTCCAATAAGGGGTTCCATTGCGATAAAGGCTTAAGAACCGTTGAATTACAGGTTTCAATCACATTTTTAGTGCTTCAGCTTTTTTTCAAAACCTCATTCACTATCTGAAACGTAATCATTTTGCATCTGGCAAAATAGATATTTTCGAAAAAAAAAAAAAAACTTTTTAACTGCATTTTTTTAATCAATTGAAAGAAATTATCTTAATAAATAGGCAGATTCTGCCTTGTCAGACATGGCTGTGAATCTTTATTGGTTTTAGACATAATTCAAAATTATTCTAAACTCTCCATTGACTAAGCTTTTCATTTATTTTTAGAAGATTTTATTTTACATAAAATGTTTAGATATTTATTTCTTGATTTACTTATGTCAAAACTTGAAATTTGGTACCAACATACTGTGACATTGCATGTACTGTCGAAATAAATTTAAGCTGTCTGCATGTGTCAGTTGGACCTAGTCCTGGCATTTATTGCTTTCCGCAGGGTCCTGTGATATTATAAATTAGTAATTTTGTAATCCTTGTATACCTTATTGTATTATTTATGCAGCGGCTGAGAACAAGTATTAAAATGTAAATGTTATATTATAAAACCTACGTATTTGCGTGCAACGTATCAAACTAAACAAAGTTGCCGTTGAATGCAACTCGCAAGTTCCCAACTGCCGGGGTAGGGGAGATTAATTAAATTGTTTTCAGCAGTTGCCAGTAGTTTGCTGTAAAGTAGTTATAGCATGGTTTGAGCGGCTAGTAACTTGTCAGAATTTGAATATCCGATCATCGTGTACGATCTTTGAACTAGTTGTGGATAGATCCGAGGTTATGATAAGGGGACTCTCTGGATTCTATTGATTTTAACTTATAAAGAGACTAGAGCATGATTGAAGTAGATATCACATCAGTATCTATAGTAGCTAATACCTGAGTTTAGTACAACAAAATGCTAGCTGGTAGGTAATTGAATAATTAGACACAATTAGCCCTTAATCTAAAGTATAAAATACAAAAGCCGGTACGTATTTTGTTGGCTATCTTTAGTCAAAATTCTTGAAAAACATTAAAATAATCTCTAAGAATGTTTATTTTTATGATCTGTACAAGTTAAGAGTCAATAATGTAGGTACCTTTGGGAGCCATTTGAATTCACTTGACCGAAGGAAGCAGAAAAAATAAAAAGAATCTGGTAAAGGAAGATCGTAATGAAACATTTTCCCCTGATTAGAGCGGCCAATTGTGTTTGTCCTTCGTACTCTCCGTTAAAGTAAGCGAGACAACTCGACAAGAAACTTTATCGACATCAATATCAGCTAATAGCCTCCCTTTTTATCCATTAATGCTATTACGCTAATGATTCCAGGGAAAACACTTCTAATTACGAAACAAAGCATTTTAATAAAGATTTCTTTTGCCCTCGAAATTTCGCTCGTTGCTTTTTTTACCTTCCAATTGTTTTCGGCACCGTGATTGGTTAATTAAAACGGTTATAACACTTTAAGAGATATTCGAAAGTTTTTCCTTTTCGTATTTGGTCCACTGTTTTCTTTCTTTATATAGATTAAGTATGTCGTTGTCGTTTTTATTGATTTTTATCATATTTACCTGATATCTGCAGCCTTTACCCACAAAAAGCAGTTAGGCTCTTAAACAAAGCAAAAGTTTTCACATTGTTAAAATCTCCTTTCATATTTACACGTGTTTGATAGTAACGTAGAACATTTAATTTTATATTTATAATATAGCAATTCAAGTAGCTGCTACAAAAAAGATCTACATTAAGTTGCCAAACCTGGTATAAGTATGAACGTCCCACCCAAGCCAAGACTCTGTTAAAGGGAACTTACTGAATTGAGATGAAAGCATTATTATATTCAGGGGTTTGAATCGTTATTTACACGGTTTCACCAATTTCAAATTTATAACTCTTCAGATTTTGCCTGTTGCTTTTTAACATTTTCACCATACTTTTTCCTCAATCGTCATATCGTCAATACACACCCAGTATATATATATCCTTGTGCACAATTATTCGTTATTTTTTGAACCGCGAAACTCAGAAGCGACGTAGGTAACGCGATCAGCGACAGCAAATTGTTTTCTTTTCTACGTAAAAAAATAAAATTTCATTTCGCTATCGGAACACATCATTTGTTATAGGTAGATGTTTGGCAAGCTCTACCAATTGTTTAAGCAAAGTGATATGGTTGAAGCAACTGTTCTCACATTATAAACGGAATATTTTTTAGAAATCTTTTAAAGGTTTTAGCATTTTAATGATATATCTCATCTGTCTTTATTATAAATGCCAGACTTTGATTATATCTAAATCCCTAAACCTAAATAACTTAAATTTAATAACCTAAATTCTAATAGCCTAAATTTAATGCATGAATAAAGGATTATATTTATATCTATTTATTAGTGTTTAGTTTTTTTTGACAGTGATGTATTCTATATCTAATCATAGTTTTGTTCGAACTATTTGACTAATGAAATATTTTTCAAACAACTTCATTCACTTCACATATCATATGATATTTATAGAAATCGTATTGACTTAAAATCTTGTAGGTATAGATAATGCAGTTTAGACAATGCGAGTACAATCAACCAAAAATACAGTCAGTAAAAAGCTCAAACTAGAGATTTTTTTGTTACAAAAATATACTTATTTTTGAGTACATTGCAACTGTAACCTGCCATCAACTTTATTTATTTTCTTTTTGTCTATAGCACAACCTTTATTTCCTCCGAATCAGAAATATAAATTAACATTGTTTGCAAACGTTTGGGGGTGACGAGAAGGAATTGAGCGATCTCGAAACGTGTTGAATAAAACCCCTTTTAGGTGTATTGATTTAAAAAGTATAGATACCTACAAAATTATGAAGTGTTTTTCGATGAAACCTGTATAAAATTTGTATTACTAAACAATATCTCCACAAAAACATGCCAAGACTGGATTAAGATAATTTTTCTACTTAAAAAAAGTCCCGAACTCTCGTAAACAACCTTACCTAGGAAGTGGATATCGTGATAAGAAAGTGAGTAATTTTAACTAAATTCTGGCCTTTTGTGAGCTTCCATATGACTTGCTAGGCTTTAAAAGTGTTTATTTTTGCTTCCGCGAAAATCCTACATGATATTGCCAATCAAAAGTTTTAATGTTAGTAACATTATGAATTCAGAATTTTTGGAATTAATTATGAATTTCGGAATGCATCGTGTATACAAGGTGTTTTAGTTAAATAACTGTAATCCTAAAAGTAGTTTGCTTAGATCAGAATCGAGAATAGAAACGATTAGGTATATTTTAAATCAGGTTGTGTGTATTTTTTCAATTTATTGTTTAGTGTGCCCCACCTAAAGTTTAAAAATGCAACGTGTGTTCATAGTTAAAATAAATAAATAAGCAAGGTTGCATTCTAGTAGTATTTAGATTTTTTTCTATCTATTTGATTTTCTTCTGAAAACGATGAAGGGCAACTGACAGCTACAAAATAGAGTATAGAGTAAGAAATCAAGTAGAATAGACTTAGCATAACACTAATGTTTATGAGAATATTATTAATAATCACAATATGAAGTTAGAGATGAAATAGCGCTACTACAGATACAACATACAACCAGATATTTTTTCACTACAAACTTTATGCGGAACATAATAATAGTCCTAATAATTGGAAAGTTACGTGTATGAATTGGTTTCGATAGACGACGCATTGGACAAATTTGCGCAGCGGTCACTAAACGTCGACAGGATGCCGATGCAAATGATCCGGCGTCGGTTCATTACGTCAACAGTACACAGGGTCATGTGCGCAGAAGGCAAGTTTGGAGATTTGGAGAAATTAAGCAATGTAAAAGTACCTGCTCATTTGTAAAAAAATGTTTTAGTTACACGTTAGCGAACCGAAATTGAGCATTATTGGTGTAAATCTGGTGACAAGATTTGGCATTGGCAGTCATTCTGATAGTCCGGCCAGGATCGCCCACGCAAGGCAGAAACTCGTCTATTAAATAGTTAATGGCCATTTAATGGCACAGAAATTACACTTTGCGTGATTGTTCCATTACATAGCAATGCGCTTATATTTAACCCTTAATAAGGTCCCATTTATTGGAGCATACTATCACAGAATCAAAAGCAGCTATCGAATACATACCTGATTATGGATATTTTTAAAGCTGATAATATTTCCAATAATTACAATGGAAATTGTGACGTATTACGAAATTTTATAAGGTTCGGTTTCCAACTCAATGCAAGTGGTCGCTAAATCGCCTCTATACCTTAGGGTTAATAGACACAAACAGATACTGAAGCCGCTAGGGTTATTACCCGAATGCGAAGAAGGAGGCTTATTTTCTAATATTATGAATACGAAATTCCTGACATTGAAGAAAAAAAGTTTTTACGAGTCTCTTTACAACTGAATCTCGCCACAAGCTTTTACCTTTATATCATACTAGCGCGACTACGTCAGCGCGGATCTAAGTTATCGCGCGGTGGCGCCCTCTACCAGAATAAAAGGTATCCTATGTTGGTCCTTAGGGTTCAAACTACCTATATACCAAATTTCATCAAAATTGATTCAGTGGTTTCGACGTGAAACCATAACAGACAGATAGACAGACAGAGTTACGTTTGCATTTATAGTATTAGTAAGGATAAAAATTGTATTTGAGAACTTTTTTTAATAATATTTAAGAAGTAAAGTGTTTTTATTGGAGTAAGTACTTAAGTAAAAGCTTTTTTTAATAAACATTCGACGCATCGGTCGCGTATGCTTTTTCAAAAATCTACTCATTATTTAATTTACTTTAAATCAGTGGCCAACCAATTTATACTGTTCCATCTTGTGCTGTGGCATCGGAAATTAATTCCCGCGTGATGTGGCAACACTGGGTTATTGCGCACATCGAATGCGTCGCGATATTACTGTTTGACTGTGTTGATAACGGTTAAGTTCGTCGGGGTACGTTTTTTAGGATACACAATGCGAGTATAACGATAATAAGTAAATAAGAATAGTACTTATGTAATGTGTAGATCGATATGTGTATGTCTGAAACTGCATAGATGGGTGAGATTGGCAGGCTTAACGCATTCACTGCCACCGACGCACATTATGCGTTTTCGGAACTTCGCCCAGTGCCCCTGTCATAATTATTCATACATTTTGAACGCACACGTGCATCGGTGGCACCAGTGGAAGTCAGGTGGTAGTTGTGTTAATAAAAAGTCTTCTTTCTGATAGGAGGCTTGTGCCCTGCATGGGACGTATAGGTAAATAGACCGAAATGATGGCGATGATGATGATGAATAATTTGCAATGGTTGGGAAGATGGAAGAAGGAGTTAGTAAAGCAAATAGGTCATTTGATAACCATTCGTTGGAGGAATATTCAACTGTCGTAACAAGTTGATTTTATATTGCTACAGCATATTTTTAATTGTGATTGAGCTCAATAAATTCGACAAATTAAAGCAACCATAATCAAAACTTACAAAAACTGTTCATATTTTAACAAGGGTAAGCAAAATTTCCCGCTTCGCAAGGTTCATTATGCAAACGCTCTTCACTTATGTTAATAAAATTAAACGTAAGTACATATTAATCAGTAAAAGTGCAGTGAATTGAGGTTCGGTCCACGAGGCGGTTGCAAACAATTCGTTAACTCGCCCGTAGCGCGCTGGCGCTTTTATGCTCATAGATGGAGCTGTTTCAGCGAAACCTCAGGCATACTATGTACCCTATTTCCCGACCCAATAGCCAAGTAGTAAGAGAACCTGACTATGAAGCTTGAGGTACCTAATTCGATCCCCGGTCTAGGCAGATATTGAATGAATAGGTAATAACAAAGTTTGCTCTCGAGCCTTGGACGTTCAATGTTGTATTTAAATGCGGATTTATCTATAGTAGTATGTTTATCAGATGCCTGGTACACACATTACAATCTTGGTTTGGAACTAGGTCAGTAAGTGTCAGTTACCCCATAGTATTTATTTATTCATTTATTATTTAACGTAGGTGTGTTTATGTAACGTTAAATATTATCTGCGAAGATTTTATAATCGCCCATCCACAACTATACTTTTTTGAGATAAATATTAACCTATATATTCAGGGTCGCAAATGATCCAGCACTTTTTTGCTTACCAACAAGCCGACACCCGGTGAAACAAACTCTGAAAATCGCAAGCGCAACTTCCGCGCGATCGCGCGAAAAAAGAAATTAACGCCGCAGAAATACATTTAATATTTTTTATTTCCGGCAATGTAAACACTTGGGCATTATTGCCGCTTCGCATGAAAAACACGGCGCGAACGCGTCCGGACTGTTAGGTTATTGCTTCCGTTTTTGCGCTCGAGAGTCCGCGGGCGCCAAATAAAAATGTATAAAATGTCTACCGTGTATTGTTAATACGGCTCATATATTTCCTTGTAACTATTGTCTGCGTTATATATCGTCGCAGACGCCGGCAATTGTTTCAAAATTTTTGGAGGAAGATGGGTGAGGAATTTTGATTGCGCTCGTTTTTTGTAACGTTACAATTGCGGTTGAAAAGTTAAATGCATACTTGGTAATGCGCGGACATGTGGTGTCAGTTTAAAAAAAAACTTTTTTTATAGCGAGAGGCTGATCGATTGTCAAATGATTTTGCATGTTAAGATAATTTGATTATCGCTTGTTACAAAAAACAAACTCCCTCTCGTCTAATCCGTATGACAGAAAGAAATAGTGAAAACGATTGTGGTTGCAAGTGTGTCTAGACAATCATCATCAAACAATAAGGGCTGCGGGTGGACTCACGTACCGAGAGTTGCTTACGAGTAAATACGCACAATAATGTCCCAACATTTATCAACCACGAATATAGCTTGATAAAAACACGGTGGTAACTGTGTACTTGACCTAAATATTTTTGCTGTGCCTTTTTTACATTTAGATTGAGTATTTTGGTGGGCCCTGATTCGCACCTATTTGGTATCAAAGTCGGACTCGTAAAGTCCGGCCAGACTTGAATAGTAAAAAGCCTACCTTGGATCTGAGATTCCATTTGATTGGAAGAACGGAAACAGGGGTTTAGAAGATTTATTTTTTGTACGATTTTTCAGATCCGATATGTCTCAGGTTGCTTTACAAATTTCATAAATGAATTAACTATGATATGAACATTAATTTATGCATAATTATTATGCATAAATTAATAATATGTTCATATCATATCATAATTATTATAAGCTAACTTTGTTGCATATTATTTTTTTGAAAAAAAAAAACGTTTGAACCGTTAAGTAATACCATAATTATAAAAAAATAGAATAAGTACCTAGTAATTTGAACTCCAACAGGCCTTTCAATAAAATGCTTCTATCGTTTTGTGGATAAAAATTAATGGATAAAAGCGTAAATGTTTGATGACAATAATTATAAATAAGTAAATTTATGATGCATGTAATGGGGAATGGATGAAAATTTTTGAAACGCTTGAAACTTTTTTTATCGATAGGAATAACCTTTCTAATCAATAGAAGAAATATCAAATTTCTGAGTAGTATCAATTAATTAAAAAAAAATTAAAGACATAAATTCTTTTTCATTTTTTTTGTTCTGGGTTATGGAATAACCCGTAACGGACCGGAATATCGTAATTTGTTGGTAAAGAAAACTGTTTCATTTTTTTTTAAATAAATTGATGCTAAAATTTTCATCCATTCCCATTATATAAACAATAATAGTGATAAAATTAGTAGTTTTTCAACTCGAACGTTTTCGCAATATTTATTTTCTGTGAATTAAATAAAAATCCTATCACTATTCAATTCAGAAATCACCTGCTCAAAACAATTTCACATTAAATTTATTTTTCGCAATCGGAAGTTGAAGATTCCAATTAAAGGATGCGGTTAGAGTAAAAGTTTTTTGTAAAAACATTGCACCAAGAGACGAAGGCTGAATAAAAATGGCTACATTTGACACACCGCGTAAGAATCGGAATTAGACAAATTTGGCCGTTAAATTAAGGCCATTCCGGGTGGGGCCGGAATTCGATTTGGGGTAAATCTCCCGGCGGCAGGGAATTTTCCTTAACCGCGCTTCTAAACTTAAGCGTCTTGCACGTGATTGGTTAAAAATAGAAAGTGTATTTACTTCTAATTTGATTTTAAATTGGATACAAATGGATGGCGATTTTTTCTACGTAATCCGGCCAAGTACCTAGAGGCGCTTGGAGTAAATTATTCAGCTTAGCGGGCGAAGCGAAAATTGAATCAATTGATTGAAACAATATTAAAATTTCAGAAGGTTGTGTCGGGTTACGGACTAACTCTGCTTTTAGCTGGGATTATTGATAACTTTGCTTAATACCTTGTTTCAGGGTTACATCCACAATATAAAGTTTCACCAGTCCTTTTAGGTAACTTTACATAATTGACTTTATCACCTTGTCAAGTTAACTTAAAAGTGTATCTATTTGCTTCCACGTACATATTCCCAAATTTCTAAATATTCGGTCACAGAATCGTTAATATTTTTTGTTTTAATCAGCAGTGCGTTCATTTCAAATCATATTCGGAATGCGAATCCCGTCTGACGCACCAAACAACGAACTAAAAATGAATTCTTTTTTTGGTTTGATGGCCCTTTTACACGATATACTCGTTACTAGCATGCTCATGAGCATGCTTATAAGCATGCCAGTCAAAGTCAAAATACCTAATTAAATTTAGGTTATAACAAGCACTTATGAAAGTCAAATAAATATCTACCACCTGTTCGGATAAACCTCTGTTGAGAAGAAGTATCAAACAAAATTTTTAACACAGTTTTAGTATCTAAAGTACGTATGGCACTAAAAAGCATGCTTAATAGTAGCACGTGGCCTATACACAATGCTAGTAGGTAGCATTTGCTCATTAGTAGCATGCTTTCGTGCTAGTCACGAGCATGTGTTACAGTACCTGTAAATAGAATAGAAAAAATTATATAAGTAGTCACAGTAAGTTTATAAAGCTTTACGATCCCGATTCAGTAATTTTGCGCGCAGGTTCAAGTCCTTCTCTGAAGACCAAATTTCAATGCACCTCTGCTGTATGTGGTAGCATATAAATCAAGTGTCAAAATATCTTGGACGGCTACATTAAAATCAACATTGCCCGAGAAGTTATAATTAAATTATTTGTTAAATTGTACATTTCGCGTTTGTTAACTCGTAGTGCCAACCAATTAACGAAGTCGTGACTCTCGTTAATTTGGCTGTTCATACAATACATCCTATACATTATAACTGTATAATGATTACGTTCCATTTTGTTTACCCGAAGAAGTCAAATAAGCTGCTCCGGGTGATTGTGAATTTCTGACAATACAGGCTATTTGATGATACAAACGTCGAAGTAACAACAAACTCTTAATGAGCGAATATACAGCGTTTTTTGCAGCCTTTTTTTTGTCATTGGTGTCTTCGCATGCGTAAGTAAAAGGGGTGAAGTCCAGTGTTGTTTTTTATGAAAAATTAAAACTATACCGATACTGAATTTAGCGTGATTAAAATTCTTGCGACTTGTCTTTCCGTTGTGCTATATAAACGTGGGACGCTAATGTTGTTTGAACGCGCGGTCAAAACGCTTGAATATTTGCCCTAATCGATTTCATTTATTCTGATCTTTAAAGGTTTTTAAGATACATTTTACATTTAAGATATCGGCCATTGCCTGACAAAAAAAAGCGGTAAGGTAATTAGACAGGTACACGATAAAATGAGAATGGCCGATATAAAATATAACATATACGACTCCCGTATAAAGGGGAATGGATTAAAATTTTAGAAATGCTTGAAACTTTTCAATTAACAGAAAAAAATATTAGATTTTTAAGTAGCATTATTTAATTTTTAAAAATTTTCGTTTCCATAGTCCAGAATTGAAAAAAATGTGTCTTTGACTCGTTTAACGTCCGGTGACACTCTTGAAAGGCCCGAATAATACCGACATGGAAGTACCGACCCTGTTTTTCATGTACACGCCCATAGAAACCGACATGAGCTTTTTAACCCACCTTTTTTTAAATTATTCGAGTTTAAATTTAAGTAATTCTCTTTTTAACCCACTTTAATGGAATTATTTTGTGCTTTCCATTTGCATTTGTACCGCATTTCAGTGTCGCCGTTATCGCTAAAACGGAACACGTATGAAATATTCCACTAATAAACGTATTTGGTAAACAGTAAGTTCCCGGGTTATTATGAAAGTTTTTCAACTACAGCGAGCCGGCATGTTTATGAAGCTGTTTAATTCATGCTTCCCCGCGACGGCCGGTCGGATAAAGCTGAGATATGTTGGAAAATATCCAAGACTTTCCATAGGACGGATATGATGCTAAGGATGTTTTGCAGTAGGTTGGATACTCATTGTTGCGAATTTTTATGTTGAATAATACGGTTTTTTGTTCAGTCAACTGTATTATTGTTTTATTTCAAGACAGGCTGATCACCACAAAATTACTCCAAAATACAAAATATGGGTTAGAGAATGAACATGAAATTTAACCAAGAATCATTAAGAATCAATGCTCGTTTCAGTGCCCATGCGTTAAAATTGCCACAGATACGAAATTTGCTTTAACAAAACAGTGTACTTACTTCAAAAAAAAGGAGGTTCTATATTCGACTGTGCCTATGTATTTTTGAGCGCATTATGAGGGGTTTATGGTCATTTTTTTAACTGACTTCAAAAAAAGAAGGAGGTTATCTATTCGGTTGTATTTTACCAATAAAACATGTACTTTGCTAGAACGGGGTAAAGTTAAAAGTTGTCAGTTTTGTGACGATTTTCCCCTACTATGGAATAAAACGTCACAAAACTGACAATATTTATCTTTTCCTTAACTATACCGTTACTAACATATTTTAATAAAAATGCCCTTATGATATGTGCGCAAATAGACGGTGGTCAGTAATAAATTAACTCTAGCGATAAATAATTCAAATTCAGTCTAAAAATTGGCTAGTAACAAACTCCCATCTTTAGAAGAGTGCTAGCAATGTCTAGAAATCAAAATTATAACGAGTATCGTATTATGTCGTACTACCTCGTTAAAAAGGGTAAGCATCGCTGGGTTGATAAGGGTTGTAACTTATCACTTTATCACGCACGGACCAGTGATATCACTATTGACGATAAATGGCTATTTTCATGAGTGTATTTCAATAGTATATTTTGTCGAAGTGACTTTTGCGCGACATGATTGGATTTATCTCCATGAATTTAATGTGATACCGTGAGGCAATAATACGAGTAGCAAATAACTTATGGTAGAGTCTGGTAGTTTCATATTATTATAGTTAACATGTTGATTGTGTTTGTATGTCGGGCGTAGCTTAGTTATTATTATACCCAAATAGCCAAAAAACAAAACGAAATAGCTTTTTGTTAATTAACATATTATTATTATGTATGTTTTTTTTTATTCGACTGGATGTAACGAGCAATTCGGTCTTCTAATGGTAAATCGGATATATTTTTGAGGAAAAAAACAATCAGATAAAACGGGAAAAACTCTGAGACTCCATCGACAATCTATTTACTTATATACAAATTGGTACGGAACCTTTTGTGCACGTGTCCGACTCGCTCTTGATTGGTTTTTTTACAATAAACTAACACGATATGCATTTAAGAAAATTTGCTGCCTAAAGATAATCCCCGTTCACTATTCCCGAATAATATATGGGGAAATCTCAGAACAAACGTGACGTGATGAAAGGGATTGTGTGCTAATACCTTATAAAATATCGCAACGAAGGAATAAAGCGCTATCTGGCAGTAGTCCGTCAATCTTATTGTCATTCAATTTGAATTCTCGCGCAGGGTCGGTTTTTGCGATGCCAAGGCATGTGGCCACAAGGTTAGCGAATTGAGTAGCGAGCAAGAGATCGCTTTAGCGGGGCTCAGATTTTAGAAACTGCCGCGTCTTACAATATCGAATTAGCAAGTTTTCGTTTTTTTTTATTGCGCCATTCATAAGCGAATTAAATGTATAATACTTTAAATTGGCCTCCTATAAATAACGTATTCTGTAGTTTCGATACTTTACGTTGTCACAGTCGATGTATTGAGTGATGTAAAGTCGCTCCGGGTTCTGTCAACACAGCACTGTACGTAGGAGTGGAATAAACGATCGATACCATAGTAATTGCCAATCAAATGAAACTGAAACAATGTCTAGACGAGTTATTAACCTCTATCTAAATGTTGAAACCATACCTGTTATTACCAATTACAAACCATCATCTATAGGAGTCATTGGTTTTGCGGGCGATAGTACCTTGTAAAATGTCGCTCGTTTGCTTCAAAGTCAAAGTCAAAATCTCTTTATTCAATTTAGGCTATGATAAGCACTTATGAACGTCAAAAAATCTACCACCGGTTCGGAAAAAACCTCTGTTTAGAAGAATCCGGCAATAAACTCAACGAGGTATTTTTTTTTAAACAGATTCACAATATTTATAAATGATATCTATATACTATACATTACAAGTATTTAACACAATTTTATTTTTAACACAGTAGGTTCACTATTTGAAGGGATCGCTAGTGCGGATCGGAATTATTTCCAAATACCTATCCCTGTCCATGATATAATCGTTGACTTTATAATAAGCCTTCATCTTGTGTGCTGGTATTCCGTCGTGGACAGTAAGACAGCCAGTGATATTACTGGAACAAGAGGTGCTATATCTTATTCTTATTAAGCAACCCACTGGTGATGCAATGTTTAAAGTATTAATAAATTATTTTTATTATCTACCTTTGCATTTCGACTAGATACTAAACTTACAAATCTTATCAGTCACCACATCCTAATAATTAGATTTGTGACAAGTAGGAAGTGTGAACTCATGAGATTCCTACTTTTTCCTAAAACGCCTTTTGTAAGATCTTTCAAAATCTACCTCTTTTTGCTACACCACATCCCGCGGTTTCTCTGGCCAGCTCCGACACTGTCGGTCGAGAGAAACGTAACATTTGTCACTGCATCGGAATCTGTTGAATTAGACGCTCCAAGGGTTCCCAGAGATGGGAATTCGAACGATTTTTGTTTCTTTGGAGCTTTTTCTGCGAACGTGCCTCGATTTCCTTACAGAGGGTGAAACGGGGATCGCAATTTGGCCTCCAAATTGTTAATTAACTGATTGAAAGGTATTGGATGTTTTGGTTTATGTTCCTTTATGTGTTAGTGTTTTATTAGATCAGCTTTTTAATCGGCTGACATTACATTTGCTTTTCAGTAGAGTGCGCGCCGTTGCGAGGTGACATTTGAATTATTCATTGCTTTTTGTTTTGAACCTTTACATTGAACGAATGCCATACGCTTCTAAATTAAATCAAAATTTATTTGGTCATTTAAAGAAAGAACATGCGTTTATTGTCCAGAACTAGGTATATGATATTAACGAGAAGGTTACGAAGGGTAAAGGGGGGTAGGGTATGTACACGCGGTTGTAACTAATACATGGCCGCTCGTCGTAACTTTATCAAAAAATATCATTTTAACGCAAATACCTAACTTAAAACCACTAAACAATACAGCACAAATACAAAAACCACTTGCACTTAGTGATAAAGTTTAATACCTTAAATTCATTGTACGTGTCACAATACAGCCGATGTGTAGTTTGTGTGTGCTAAATTATCTCAAGGTAAATAAGCCGACGTACGTGTGGTAAAAAAATATAGAAAGAAAGAAAGAAAAAGAAAGAAGACATTTGTTCACTAAGACACACATATACAGCAAAATTTATACAGGAATAAACCAAAAAATAATAATAATAATAAATCAACATGAAATAACACAATAATTATAACAAATAGTGCCAGTCTTTAAATTAGGTTGGTTATATTGTTTCTTATATTTTAGTTATTTAAGAAGTTTAAGAACTATTTTCCGTGTTCATTATTGACCAAATTTTACCATTACACAACAGTCATCTTAAAAATTTTGAAGTAAAAGTACCTAATGAAAAACGACCGGATAAATGGACCTTTATTGACTCTAGTTAATTAAAAGACAGAAGTACACAAGCATTTGTATCTTCTTCATAATGAAATTAATCTCAATTCGAGTGCCACTTTTTCCTCGTCCGAAAATAATTAAATGAACGATATTAATTTGGCAACAAGGAGAGATTATTCAAATCATACAACGAAATGCAAAAATCATATGAATTAACTGTATTTTGACAGTTTTACTAATATTCAAATAATTTGTTATTTATTAATGTAATGACAGAATTAGAAATAGTGCGATAAGGGCGTGCTGTGGTGTAAATGACGGTATAGTCACATGGATTGAGAAAGAGATGCTTGGATGGTTCCACTCAAATAAGTCTATAGTTTTAAAATTTAAGTATATTCATATCAATACGTAATAGAAATTTTCAATCCAAGCCCAACTTTTGATAGCTGAATACTAATGACGCTAGCATTTTCGAGGAACTTCGTGCGGATATCAAAGTTCAGGCTTATTTGTGAACACGTTAACGCTGACTTGAAGTTTTGTTGACGCCGTAATTAGCAGAGATTGATGACATGGATGCGTATAAATTTGCTTCGCGTAAGCATAAAAGTATAGTCGGAGAGTCAACTCG
The DNA here is from genome assembly GCA_037349165.1 of Choristoneura rosaceana. Taxonomy (NCBI): domain Eukaryota; kingdom Metazoa; phylum Arthropoda; class Insecta; order Lepidoptera; family Tortricidae; genus Choristoneura; species Choristoneura rosaceana. The sequence continues at coordinate 13,525,946 of JAZBNJ010000019.1, forward strand.
TGGCACTTGGGAGCTTAATTCCTAAGATACTCGTAGTAATTAATTAAAAAGTGCAAGGTTTACGCGAATAAAATTTGTACATATTCGTATTATTATACCAGCTGGCAATATTTAATTGGCGCTGCTTGAAATTATCTCGATTAGTCATCAATTAAAATCTCTAAAGAAAGATTTATTTATACCTACTACAGCCAGCGATTCAAGCAACGTTCTAATATCACAAATACGAAAGTAACTCTTTTTTTATCCTGAAAAATTGCATAGTTCCCGAGAGACGTAACTAAAACCAGATGTAAACGAGTTTTACCTACTTATTTTATTGCTAACTCACTTTAAGACATTAAGAAATTGTAAATGCAGGAGTAAAAGATTTTTCTAATACTTATTTATTTACTAATATATGTAACTCACATAGTCGGGATAAGTCTGACATGTTTCTAACCAAATCTGTAGTTCATTATCCAGGCAAGATGGAACGGAAAGCCAACCATGAAATATGCGTCAGCGCTCTTGCAGCTACTCAGCGTAGCCGTTACCGACGAAAAACTACCCTGGCCTTCGTCTCAATTTATTACTGTAAATATAAGTATGTAGGGTTGCACACACGGTAAAGCTTGGCAACCATCTCGGGTTACAATTCTCTTTAGATCCTCGATGCATTATACAATTTTATCTCTAACCATGCTTTTCCGTCTGTTAATTGTGACACTTGTAGGTAGGTAGGTACTATAGAAACGGCAATCACTTACCGAGCTCAAACAAAAAATGAACAATTTGAGTTAAACATTGGAAACAGAGTCAGCAATAAGTTTGGAGAAGTTCGGTCGGACTCCAATAACACGATCTATTAAATCACGAAGAAAAACAAACAACTCCAACTTGCTACAAGTTGTTAATGAAAAATTTGAAAAGTTTTTTTTCTGACGCCCTGAAAGTCAAGTACAAGTTACATTGACGGATGATTCAGATCTTTGTTTTTATTTGAAAGCATTTCATGCTTTATCGTCAATCGAGTGGTTTCCTGAGTAAAATATACATTAATATTGTTATAATAGAATCTGTCTGACGTATTTTTTCTTTTTTCAATCAAGCCTAAAATTATAAAGGTAAAACGCGTTAGAGTTCGGATGTTGGGTCACATATGAGTCAAGTGTACGATGACGTCGATGAAGTCACAAGAAATTTCAAACGGCTAATCATCATCACCTTTCTGTTCCACAAAAAAAAAAACGATGTTTCCAATATTTTGTGACTATCTAACAGATGAATTAGTCATAATCATAATTAAATAGCCTATTGTGACTTTATCGCTCATTAGAAACTTGACCATGATCTCTACCACTAAATATTGAAGAAAACACTCATCATATTATAAAAGAGTCTGCCAACTTTTTTCACAACCATTTGATTGTCTTTACGAATAAATTGAAACGTTATCGAACCGTGAATTGTTATTCACAAAACTTAATAAAAATAAAACAAATTATTACGAAGATTTGTAGTAGTCTTAAATTCACATTCTTAGGGTCATTATTTTTTACTGCCTATATCAAATTTTGCAATTTAACCATGGAACGACGATACTCAGGATGGACAGTTTTTCAAGTTGATGATGTATTCCGAATTGGCATTTTTCTCCTTAGTTATATAATTTCAAGTTGCCCATTTTCCATGTATACTCGGTAACATCCTACCTCCTGCAAGTTAACCGAGCCTTGCAACCAACAGTGACATTAAAAAAAAATACCTCGTTGAGTTTCTTGCCGGATTCTTCTCAACAGAGGTTTTTTCCGAACCGGTGGCAGATTTTTTGACGTTCATAAGTGCTTGTTGTAGCCTAAATTTAATAAAGAGATTTTGACTTTGACTTTGACATGATGATGCTCGAATTTGAAACCCAAAGTAATACCTTTGCTTTAGAACGTGCAAATGGAATGTTAAAAGTCATGGGCACAAATTCCGGCACTCCGTAACTCGGAGGCGTCACAACGCCAGCTAATAACGTAAAAAAGTAAATTTGACCATTAGCAAGTTGGCAAGTAAATCAGGGAGGCAGTTGGCGGCACCTGACCCCACCGCTGCGACCTCGTTGAATTATTACTTTCTGCTTTTTTGGTTAGGGTCGTACCATGCTGTGGGTATTGCGATTGGTTTGTTTACGTGCGACAGATGGCGTTGGGTTTGTATTGATGTTTTTGGTTTTATTAAAATTTGTAAACGTTGGATGATTTACATGGATTTGAATGTAGAAAGAAATCGGACATGTTCGAGTCGAACTCACGTACTTTTAAATATTTTAACAATTATGTTTTCGTTTTATTGTAAACCTCCATTCATCTCAAATGCCATACTTTATACTTTTCATTTTTTTCTAATTTAAAATGTGGCTACATGTTTAAAATACTCCAGGTCCAGTAGTTTCGGAGCACACAGAGAACGCAGACTGAGAATGATCCTATAAGAAATCCATTTTCTTTTTGAGGCATAGAACTCTAGAAATTTTAAGACTAGCTGAAATTATAACGCTACAATTTATTTTCTCCCAAAATATATTTTTTATTTATTCCAAACTACCTATTACACTCCTGTTCTTTTCCAATATGGATTGCTTTCTTACCAGTTTCACACACAGATATATGTATATTATAAAGCTGCTGTAACAATTAGATTTAGCTGTTCTGTTATATAAATTATTAAATGAAATAGAGAAGTTCGTTCATCACAATATATTTTTCAAGTGACAAGCAAAACATGTAAACAAACGTGTCCAGGTAACGACCTGACAGGATTAGTCTATGACACACCTCCGCCGTGATTCCCAGGAATTCCTGGAGCCGGGAGTAACTGGTCAAGGTGGCGTATCCAGATGCGCCCATCGTCAATGGCAATCTCATAATGTAGATTTCCGATACGACGGTTTACTGTACCGAACTCCCACTTCTTGCCAGTTACTGAGTAGTTCCGTGCCTGGACGCGGCTTCCTAATATGAAGGCTCTGACCTTTGGCCTGGGTTGGGGCACAGGATCTGGTGGCGCTCGAATCTTCGCAGCTAGTCTTGTTCTCACGTCTCTTCCGAACATTAGCATATATGGCGAATCTCCGGAGCTGACTGGTGTAGCCCGAAGCAGAGCTTTGACTGTACGAACCTTATCTAAGATGCCACCACTCTCCCCCTCCAATTTGTGTAGAGTTTTTTTTATAATTTGTACGAAGCGTTCAGCTTGTCCGTTAGTTGCCGGATGATATGGAGCGATGGTCTTGTGTACAATATTATTATTCTTTAAGAATATCTCAAACTCTTGTGACACAAATTGTCTTGCGTTGTCAGAAACCAAGGTGTAAGGCAGGCCAAATGTATCAAATAATTCTTCTAATTTCTTAATGCAGAATGAGCTTGTGGTTGTCTTTGTTGGTATTATCTCAACCCACTTGGAAAAGGCATCCACAACAATCAGAAGTTGATGGCCCATTATAGGCCCTGCGAAATCTATGTGTATTCTTTGCCAAGGGCCTGCCGGGTCCATTATAGGCCCTGCGAAATCTATGTGTATTCTTTGCCAAGGGCCTGCCGGGTTCTCCCAGTGATGCAGAGGAGCTTTTGACGGTTCATTCTGCTCTAATCGACATGTTCGACAAGATTTTACTTTGTCATCGATATCTTTATCGATATTTTTCCAAAACACAAAACTTCGTGCAAGTAGTTTCATTTTCAAAATTCCTATATGTCCAGTATGTAGTTCTTCTAAGATTTGTTTCCGTAATTTCTGAGGGATTATTACTCTGGAACCTTTTAGAATGCAGTCATTTTGTATTGTTAATTCGTTATCCTTGAATCCTGATTCTCTGAGTGACGTGCCTGACCGGAGCGTTTCCAATAATTTTCGTAACTGTGGGTCTACTCTTGTTTCTTCAGCAATTATTTCAGGCGAAATGTTTAGTACATTTATCTGTTGTAGTTGAAAGATGTGATGTTGATCAATCTTATTTTCGTTAATTTTCTCAACCGGAAAGCGTGACAGAAAGTCAGCGTTTGCATTCATTGCAGAGGTTTTATATTCAATAGTGTAGTCGAATCCGGAGAGGAAGTGGGCGTAGTGAAACAATCTCATTGTGCTTAAGGTTGGTAATGTCTGATGTGGGTGAAAGATTGACGTAAGGGGCTTGTGATCAGTTATAAGAGTGAATTTACGGCCATAGCAGTAGTGGAAGAATTTCTTTAATCCCCAGAATATTGCTGTCGCTTCCTTGTCTATTTGGCTATATTTCTTTTCACTCTCGGTCAAGGATCTCGAAGCGAATGCTATGGGTCGTTCAGAGCCGTCTGGTAGTCTATGGCTTAGAATTGCACCAAGGCCTGTGGGTGAAGCATCTGTAGCTAATAATAGAGGTTTGTCTTGGTCGAAATGTATTAGGACCCTTTCACTGAGTATTTCTTTCTTTATTAAATTCATACTTTTTTCACAATTCGCAGTCCAAACAAATTTTGTATGTTTCTTTAAGAGTGCATTCAGCGGACTGGTGATAGAAGCAAGATTTGGTATAAACTTATTGTAATAATTTGCCATGCCTAGGAAGGTTCTTAATTCATTGACGTTGGTAGGGCGTTGAGCATTTGAAATTGCCTTTATCTTGTCTGGGTTCTTATGCAGTCCATTTCTGTCTATCGTATGTCCTAGGTAATTGATACTTTGCTTAAAAAAGTGACACTTTTCCTTATTGACTCGAAGGTTGCTTTCTTTAAGTTTTTGCAGGACTTGTCTAAGCCGTGTAAGCAGTTGCTGTTCAGAAGATCCTTGGATTATAATGTCATCGAAAAAGCACTTGACTCCCTCAAGGCCCTGTAGCAGTTGGTCCATAAATTTCTGCCAGAGGCTTGGGGCAACCTTGACCCCAAACATGAGTCGATTTACTTTAAAAGTACCCTTGTGTGTACTTAAAGTCTGTAATAGGGCACTTTCTTCGTCCATCACCATATTTAAATAAGCCTGAGTGATGTCCAAGGTACAAAACAGTTGTCCTCCGTTCATTTCAGCAAGGATGTCTTCTATTATGGGGATTGGGTATTTTTCGTCCTTAATCATTTTATTCAGGGTTATTTTGTAGTCAGCGTACAACCTTATGCTTCCGTTTGGTTTTACTATCGGCACGACAGGTGTGCCCCACTCGGAATGATCGATTTTGGTAATTATTCCTTGTTTCTCCAGTCTGTCAATTTCTTCATCGACTTTGGCTCGCAATGCATATGGAATTCTGCGTGGTTTGATAAAAATCGGTTGCGAATTATCCTTAAGAGTCAGGTGGCCTCGAACGTTAGGAATTTCCCCCAGATTTGCATTAAAAACAGTGGAATCATATTCCTCGAGTAATTTACTCAATTCCGGTATCTTTGTGCAGCTTTCGACACTTCTCATGTCAGCAAGTTTAATGTTGAACTCTTTCATCCAACTTCTACCTAAAATCGGTTCTACGTCCTTGTCGATTATGTACAATTGTCCATAGAATGTTTGGCGTTTGTAATTACATTTGACGTATGCGACGCCTATGGGTTTGAAGATCTCACCGGTGTAGGTTCTTAGTGTCATATTAGTATTAAATATCTTCTTATTGATGTGCAATTTCTCGTAGTCTCTAAGGGAAATTGTGGAAAGTGTTGCGCCAGTGTCAAACTCCATGTTGATTTTCTTGCCTTCAATAAGTATAGTGATAATGTATTTATCAGTCTTTTCACTCTTAATGAGGTTGATCTCTCCGACGCTGTCGGCGCTTAGACTGCTAGTGGAGTTGTTCAGTAAGTTCGTTTCATTACGGTCACGTCTCTGTAAACAAACTCGGGCTAAATGACCCTCCTTTTGACACTTGCGACACGTAGTTTTTATGGCACCGCACTCGTTTGCTTTGTGATCGTCTTTTCCGCAACGGTAGCATTTACCCTTTAAGTCTCTTATAGAAACGGGTGAACTCATCTTCGGTGAGTGTGGCGGCGGTTCATTTCGTACTCGAGCTATTTGATTGATGACGTCGGTTGTTGACTTACGAATAGAGGTAGACATGGTTGAATTTTCATTTTTCCCGATTTCCATCGAAGTCGCAGTATGTACTAATTTTGAAAATGGTGTGGTCTCGCTTTCTTGCAGTACTTTAGTTCGTATTTCCCCATCTTTAAGTCCTCGTATAAATTGCAGTGATAGGAATGAATCAATAGTAGGTTTCTTACAGTGTGGGCATTTGAATTCACAGTTTTGTGATAGTCTCTTCAGTTCTGACGCGTAGACGGCCACTGATTCATCGGCCTGCTGCAAGCGGGATATGAAAGTATGTTGAGAAGCCCATATGCTAGGTTTCGGATCAATGTAGTTATCTAAAATGTTTGAAAGTTCTTCAAATGTCTTGTTCAGCGGGTCGTCTGGAGAACACAGGTCGTAGATTCTTTCGTGTAATTCAGGGGGCAACGTAGACAGTAGCATGTAAACCTTCGTTTTAGGGTCAGATACATTGTTGAGCATGAGAAATGTTGAGAGTCTTTTCACGAAGTTTTTAAAAGACTCCTTCTCGTGGAATGGCATGAAATTGAGTCGGGGTTGCGGTTCGCGTTGGGTAGTTAGATGTACTGAACTCTGTACCGGGGTGCCTTCGAAGCCCCTCGCGTGTTGCGCTGCAGTCAGGTAGGTAGATGGTGCTTCGGCAGCGGGAGTCGGGCGTAAGCCGTGTAATTTCAGCTTTAATTGTAAAATATTTTCTTCAGTGGTGTGCCGTTGTTCTATCTCTACTTCTAAATTATCAGTTTGAGCTTCGATATCGCTTTGAATATTATCGAATTTTTTCTCATAGTTTTCGAGATTTGACAATCTTTGACTTACTTTGAAATCCGATGTAATTTGTATTTGTTCCAATTGCAAGCATAGTTTCGTTAGTTGACCGCGTATTGCGGCCCGTAAGCGAGTAAGGCGATTAATTTCTTCTTCAGCCATCGTCGCCAATTTGTTATATAAATTATTAAATGAAATAGAGAAGTTCGTTCATCACAATATATTTTTCAAGTGACAAGCAAAACATGTAAACAAACGTGTCCAGGTAACGACCTGACAGGATTAGTCTATGACAAATATATTTTTCAAGTGACAAGCAAAACATGTAAACAAACGTGTCCAGGTAACGACCTGACAGGATTAGTCTATGACACACCTCCGCCGTGATTCCCAGGAATTCCTGGAGCCGGGAGTAACTGGTCAAGGTGGCGTATCCAGATGCGCCCATCGTCAATGGCAATCTCATAATGTAGATTTCCGATACGACGGTTTACTGTACCGAACTCCCACTTCTTGCCAGTTACTGAGTAGTTCCGTGCCTGGACGCGGCTTCCTAATATGAAGGCTCTGACCTTTGGCCTGGGTTGGGGCACAGGATCTGGTGGCGCTCGAATCTTCGCAGCTAGTCTTGTTCTCACGTCTCTTCCGAACATTAGCATATATGGCGAATCTCCGGAGCTGACTGGTGTAGCCCGAAGCAGAGCTTTGACTGTACGAACCTTATCTAAGATGCCACCACTCTCCCCCTCCAATTTGTGTAGAGTTTTTTTTATAATTTGTACGAAGCGTTCAGCTTGTCCGTTAGTTGCCGGATGATATGGAGCGATGGTCTTGTGTACAATATTATTATTCTTTAAGAATATCTCAAACTCTTGTGACACAAATTGTCTTGCGTTGTCAGAAACCAAGGTGTAAGGCAGGCCAAATGTATCAAATAATTCTTCTAATTTCTTAATGCAGAATGAGCTTGTGGTTGTCTTTGTTGGTATTATCTCAACCCACTTGGAAAAGGCATCCACAACAATCAGAAGTTGATGGCCCATTATAGGCCCTGCGAAATCTATGTGTATTCTTTGCCAAGGGCCTGCCGGGTTCTCCCAGTGATGCAGAGGAGCTTTTGACGGTTCATTCTGCTCTAATCGACATGTTCGACAAGATTTTACTTTGTCATCGATATCTTTATCGATATTTTTCCAAAACACAAAACTTCGTGCAAGTAGTTTCATTTTCAAAATTCCTATATGTCCAGTATGTAGTTCTTCTAAGATTTGTTTCCGTAATTTCTGAGGGATTATTACTCTGGAACCTTTTAGAATGCAGTCATTTTGTATAGTTAATTCGTTATCCTTGAATCCTGATTCTCTGAGTGACGTGCCTGACCGGAGCGTTTCCAATAATTTTCGTAACTGTGGGTCTACTCTTGTTTCTTCAGCAATTATTTCAGGCGAAATGTTTAGTACATTTATCTGTTGTAGTTGAAAGATGTGATGTTGATCAATCTTATTTTCGTTAATTTTCTCAACCGGAAAGCGTGACAGAAAGTCAGCGTTTGCATTCATTGCAGAGGTTTTATATTCAATAGTGTAGTCGAATCCGGAGAGGAAGTGGGCGTAGTGAAACAATCTCATTGTGCTTAAGGTTGGTAATGTCTGATGTGGGTGAAAGATTGACGTAAGGGGCTTGTGATCAGTTATAAGAGTGAATTTACGGCCATAGCAGTAGTGGAAGAATTTCTTTAATCCCCAGAATATTGCTGTCGCTTCCTTGTCTATTTGGCTATATTTCTTTTCACTCTCGGTCAAGGATCTCGAAGCGAATGCTATGGGTCGTTCAGAGCCGTCTGGTAGTCTATGGCTTAGAATTGCACCAAGGCCTGTGGGTGAAGCATCTGTAGCTAATAATAGAGGTTTGTCTTGGTCGAAATGTATTAGGACCCTTTCACTGAGTATTTCTTTCTTTATTAAATTCATACTTTTTTCACAATTCGCAGTCCAAACAAATTTTGTATGTTTCTTTAAGAGTGCATTCAGCGGACTGGTGATAGAAGCAAGATTTGGTATAAACTTATTGTAATAATTTGCCATGCCTAGGAAGGTTCTTAATTCATTGACGTTGGTAGGGCGTTGAGCATTTGAAATTGCCTTTATCTTGTCTGGGTTCTTATGCAGTCCATTTCTGTCTATCGTATGTCCTAGGTAATTGATACTTTGCTTAAAAAAGTGACACTTTTCCTTATTGACTCGAAGGTTGCTTTCTTTAAGTTTTTGCAGGACTTGTCTAAGCCGTGTAAGCAGTTGCTGTTCAGAAGATCCTTGGATTATAATGTCATCGAAAAAGCACTTGACTCCCTCAAGTGATAGTCTCTTCAGTTCTGACGCGTAGACGGCCACTGATTCATCGGCCTGCTGCAAGCGGGATATGAAAGTATGTTGAGAAGCCCATATGCTAGGTTTCGGATCAATGTAGTTATCTAAAATGTTTGAAAGTTCTTCAAATGTCTTGTTCAGCGGGTCGTCTGGAGAACACAGGTCGTAGATTCTTTCGTGTAATTCAGGGGGCAACGTAGACAGTAGCATGTAAACCTTCGTTTTAGGGTCAGATACATTGTTGAGCATGAGAAATGTTGAGAGTCTTTTCACGAAGTTTTTAAAAGACTCCTTCTCGTGGAATGGCATGAAATTGAGTCGGGGTTGCGGTTCGCGTTGGGTAGTTAGATGTACTGAACTCTGTACCGGGGTGCCTTCGAAGCCCCTCGCGTGTTGCGCTGCAGTCAGGTAGGTAGATGGTGCTTCGGCAGCGGGAGTCGGGCGTAAGCCGTGTAATTTCAGCTTTAATTGTAAAATATTTTCTTCAGTGGTGTGCCGTTGTTCTATCTCTACTTCTAAATTATCAGTTTGAGCTTCGATATCGCTTTGAATATTATCGAATTTTTTCTCATAGTTTTTGAGATTTGACAATCTTTGACTTACTTCGAAATCCGATGTAATTTGTATTTGTTCCAATTGCAAGCATAGTTTCGTTAGTTGACCGCGTATTGCGGCCCGTAAGCGAGTAAGGCGATTAATTTCTTCTTCAGCCATCGTCGCCAATTTGTTATATAAATTATTAAATGAAATAGAGAAGTTCGTTCATCACAATATATTTTTCAAGTGACAAGCAAAACATGTAAACAAACGTGTCCAGGTAACGACCTGACAGGATTAGTCTATGACATGTTCTATAACGCATTTTAGAACATTAGAACGCGCCTCAAGGCGCTTAGCACAAGCGGCAGCGTTTCAACAGGGTGCCCGGAGCCTAAGTCACAAGTCCAGCCAAGTTTTCAGAGTGGCAATAATCTTCTTGCAGATTAATTGTTATTTTGACGCCGTAATCTGTCCGTTTTAAGTTTCCGACGAGAGGCTCTGTTGCATTTTATAGCGGCAATCTATTAGCCGAGGGAAAGCGTTGCTTGAACAATTTTATAAGTGAAATTAGAGTCTGAGTCGTATCTTGCAGGCGGAATCGTATGTATCAAAAGAATAACCGTTTTCATCGTTGACAAATCTTAGAGTTTCTAGCTTCATCATGATTATTGTCATCATATCAGCCGAAATATGTGCAATAGTGGAAATAGACATTCCCTTAGGATCTCCACGATAGCCGGTTGGGTGTGGTTCGATAGGTCTATCATTTTTTTTTGATATAACTGTAGGTAACATTTGTTATGATGATCTATCATTTAATTCGATTTACTTAGATGTTTACTCTACATGGTTATTATCAATTATGAAATAGGTATATAGTGGGTGAGTTAGGTTGGGTTTATTTCATAAATCAATCGCAGGAAGTTTACTATCAAATGGTATTTTATTATGTTAATAAATTATTATTAAGATTTGTAATATCTATCATTATCATTACACACCCTAGTCGGTTTTGTCCTACCCTTAGCCTATGGTTTCCTACGATCTTTATCAGATCGTTCAATATACGGCATAGTACAATGAAAACTATAATTTGAGGCCAACAGAACAAAATTTGAAAATTTGTGTAGCAATGACAACAAAAACAATGACATTTGGCGTTAAATAGGTATGCTCTGAAAACGCTTTAAAAAAAATGCTAGGTGACAAGCCTATTTATTAATGTAGACTCGTTAGAAGTAAACCAGAAAAACGCAGAGTGAAGCTCAGTTGTCCATCCATGTACATATTTATATACTATAATCTATAGTAACTCACTTCACTTTTGTAAACATGTCAATCTCTACTCATTGTCCTTGGCGAAATAATATATCGCCTAATGTCGATTTTCAATGAATTTTATGCCAAATAATTAGGGAGGGGCCGAACTTCGGCATTCGGCAAGAACTTACTTGTACTATTTCAAGTGAAATTAATAGAAAGCATGTCTGTCATCAAGTCATCATAACAGTAAAATATGCAACAAAAGTTACAGAAGTAAACTTAGTCATTTTTTAATTTTATTTATAATTCGTAAACAGAATGGGAAAAAAAAACAATTTTGTTTCTCAATTTTCAGAAACCAAACATTGAGGAACGTTAGGTAGGTATTTTTAATTATTACAGAGTAACACCAGGATATAAATACTTAACAACAATCTCTTCTCATCTACATAACGAAATTTGGTCGAATTTCTTATTTTTACCGAATTTTCGGCCGGAGTTCGTATTCAGTTCAAACCACATTCGGCCCTCTACAAATAATGGCAAAATTGCTCATTATTATATCAATTTCCACCATATTGGAAAACTATACCATACAAAAACAAATATTAAGGGCAATAACCTTGTATCGGGTACCTAAAATGAGGAAAATCCGTGACTAGAATAAGAAACATTGGTACGCATCCAATCGAACCATAATTCTAATTATCGTACAACCTTGTACGTGACAATGTTCATATCGATACAGTAAGATATTATAATACTACCCACTGTTATGTTTGACAATATTCTTTTTCCATCCCTAACATACTACTTTTATATGTGTAAAGTTAAAATACTAATAACAGTATTTTTTATACTACGAAAATTATTCTATTATACTTTCATAAATATAAATGCTAAAATGCAAACGTAAACCGATGCCAAAAGTACAAGATGTTATTTATTAATATTACTCTGCTCACCAGACTTTACAGTCTTTGCCAGACTTTGTAAAAATAACAAAAACTGTAATTATGATGAAAATGGCGCCTAACACAAAACAACACAATTCCATTACACGATGCTATACGAGTATTCAAGATTTATTGTTAAAACTGCCTTCTCCATTCCACGTAGCACAAACAGAGGGGGTTAATGTATGTTATTTTGTAAGTTGTAGTTTTTTTTTAATTTTCTAAATCTTCTTTTATAAGAACCTTTTCCTGACAATAGCAAACACAACAAAAAAAAAGAATTAGCGAAATCGGTGCAGCCGTTCACGTGTGATGCCGTGACCAAGGAAAATAGGGATTCATTTTTATACATTAAGATTACTGCTATGACTGTTCTATGTCCGTGTTTGTTTGAAAACTAAGACTTCGAACACGAAACTGGTGACACTCTTTCCCGGCACGGATAATACCGACCAATACAAATTAACGTGAGTTTCTATGGACGTGTACCTACCTACCCGAAAAACAGGGTCGGATTTCTATGTCGATATTATCGGGCTGGAAAAGAGTGTCACCCCACGAAACTACCGTGAGACGCACTCATAGTGTAATATATCCGAATAATTCCCGTCTTAAATTGAGTTTAGCTCGACTTCTTTCGGGCTAATTCGTAGCCCTTCCTCGCGGAGCACACGCGGGCGGCTGCTGGATTTAAGACATCAGTTATCCGATCCGGACAGTCCGGCTTTAACACAATAACGCATGACGTTATTATCCAATGATTCCCATCGCTCGAGGAACAGATAACCGTTGGGGGAGAAAAGTTCTCGAGTGGCGACCACGAACCGGAAGACGAAGCGTTGGCAGGCCTCCCACCAGGTGGACTGACGACATCGTGAGAGTTGCGGGAAACCGGTGGATGCAAGTGGCGAGTTGTCGTTCATTATGGCGTTCTAAGGGGGAGGCCTTTGTCCAGCAGTGGAAGTCTTCCGGCTGATGATGATGATGATGACTCGGAATCAAGATAGTTTTCACTACTTCTACCTATTGAACCCAACAAAGTATTTTGGCCCGAGAAAAAATTGCTGTCAGATGTTAAATAATTAAATAGATGACACATTTTATATTAACTACTAACTAACGACTTCCTTCGTTAAACGATTTTATTTAATTTGCCTCCTTTTTTTCAGTTCATCACTTAAGGCTCGATGTGTTAACTTGGATAAGGCCCAGTGCTCATCTATTTAAAATTTTATATAGTTCCCATTACATTTTCGTTTGTTATCGTAAGTGCGACCGTTGAAAATATATTAAGTAAACTAATAACTCGCTTTCGCTTATTATTTAACCGTGTAACTCCAATTTAGAAATTCCCAAGGTACCAAAACGTCAGAACAACTCCCCCAGTCATACGTTAGTGTCGAAACAAAAAGCAGAACCACAATTTGGCAACTGCAAACGTGCGTATAAAAAACAACTGAACCCACGGTTACTACACTTCGTTGCTGGCTCCCTTCCATTTCCATTAGTGAATGTTTAGCCAAAGTGTTTCTTGAACTTGGCCCATTAGGCTTGCTTGTTTCCTTTTTGTCATGGCCCCTTTTTTAGTCCGTCTCGTTCGGATGCTAAATGTTTTTTAAGAGTTCGAGTGATCTGGTTATTGTTTTGCATACATTGAAACTAACTTGACATAAGTTAAGTATGTATTTCTATAAATTTTACTACGTAACCGTAAAATCAAAGAAAGAAAATACGTTTATTCACAACATAAGACAACAATATTATTAAGTACAAATAAACAACACAATGGTACCTATGTGTCATTGCGGTTGTGAATCGGACACTGGCTCAGCATAATGCTGAAGCGTTAAAAATACCCCAGCGCTGATTTTCAGCCAGCATCGTCGGCAACCCTCGGACCGTTTTAAGGGCATACTACACACTATTATATAAGACTACATAAATAAATAGATAATTTATAAGCCGGAAAACAAAATTATTCTGTGACTCTAAGAACATAATTAAATATTGCATGCGTGTACTCGTCTGTGTAAGATATTGTATACGTGCAATCTCGGAATTAATCTTACTAATATTATATGTAAATAGGAATGTTTGTAAAGTACCTAGTTTACTTCCTTTTTATTTATAAAGTGAATTACAAAAACAATTAATTATCAGATTTGGTCCGATGATCACATTTACTCAGTTCAAGTCACAACAAAAAACTCCATTTTGTCAAATGGCTTTAATTTTGTGAGATTTGGGGCCATTTGACACACGTCACTGTAACTTGCTAAATCACGGTTCATTGACCTGTCGCAGCCACACATAAATAATACAGTGCAATAACAACCGGGGAGCTAACTGCGGCATGCCACTGTTATTGCTTCCCATCTAAGCCACAACTTAGAACAGCCAAAGCGGTAACGTAACTATAGTTATCTATTTTTAATCCCCTGTGTAAAAAGAAGGGTATTATAAGTTTGTCGCTAATTTCTATATACTTGTTGTTGGTATTGTAGTTGTAGCTCTCGTCGGATGGACCGATTTCAATGTGTCTTTTTTGTGAAAATTTGAGGATGCTAATTTTTTTTTTCATACATAGGTATTTCATGAAATTAATAAAAAAAACTGAGAACTGAACTGGGACAAAGTTATGCAACTTCATAGGATTTCATTTCTTTCAGTCATTCATTCACTCACTCACTTCATTTGATTAAATATATCTATCTTGGTTTGCTTACGTTTTCCTTTTGTCATCCAGCATTAGCAGCAAGAATTTTTTATGCTGTATCAGGTGCCCTATGATCTCACCTTTTTTGACGTTTATAAAAGAACTACTGATGAACTTCCATTGTCTACATTCTCTCATAACATTCCTTGCAGGTTCCTTGGCGAGTCGTGTTTTTCCGAAAACTGCTCTATACTTAACAATAATAACCTTAAATAGTATATTTTTTATCGAGAGACTAAAATAAGCCAATATATACCCGAGGTGGTTAGCCACCCGAGCTTTAGCGAGGGTGTCTATTTATCCGAGGGTTTATATTGACTTTTAGTCTCGCGGTGAAAACTCTATTTTTCACTTCGATTGCGAGAAAAAAATAGTCAGTTTAGTACAATGAGATTTAACAAAAAATAAAAATAAATCTTTCTAGATTTCGGCGGCAAAAGATTATCAATTATGTCTATTACTCTTTGGTCAACATCATAATTTTCACTATCACTTGATGACATTGTGAGAATAATCAATTTATTTTAATCGTTTACGATTTACGCTCTACAACAATTTCAAAGTTTTCACGGTAAGTATTTTTTTCCATCCAGACACAGATACTACCAATACAGATACTAACAAAATAGCACCGGCGAAATGGTCCATACACAAACGGAAAAATAGAGTGGCGCCACCTTCTATGCGGAAAAAGCATAGAACTAAGACCACGTAGACTAAGTACGTAACATTTGCGTCATGAAAATGGTCCACACACAATCTTATTTTTTGCAAGTAACTGGCTGTTTGATTTTATCTAAGTCACTCGAAGTGAATTAAAAAATTAATTACTTTTACTCCCTAGGGACTAAAGTACTCACTTTACTCCCGCCTTGTAAGGCTATATTGACTTACTTTTAGAGCATGAGAAGTGAAAAAATATTTATTGTTGAAACTGTTACCCACGAGTCCGTTTGCAAAGAGTTTATTCCGCGGAAACTATGTAATTAACTATCATATTTAATATGTCCTCTCCAATGTCATAAACTATTTTTCATAGGTACAGTCAAGGGCAAAGATTTTATGCACTTAACATTAAGGCCGTGTATACATATTTTTGCTACTTTGGCCGTGTCGATATCTTTGCCCTTGACTGTAGGTACCATCATCTTAATTCTGTGCGTCATTTTTCAATTCTTGGCATTTAATTTAACCATGTAAATACATGTGTATTTCATAGTCGTTAATGTTGATTTTATTTGATGGATTTTACTTGCTAACTTGTATTTCGTTATTATTTTAATTGATTTCGTTTTTATTTAGATCATGTTTTTATTGGAATTCTATTTTTCTTAACGATTTTTTTGTGAAAATTATATTTTTAATATAATATCTTAAGGCGGTCAAGAGGGGAGGCCTTTGCCCAGCAGTGGAACACTAGACAGGCTACATAAAAAAAAATCTTAAAACGATTGATTTCTGAGTCTACCTTGACAGTAAATTGACGGTCAACGAACACGTGGAAAACATAACCACTCGAACTTATAAGATTTGCTTATAGGATTTTAGGATTTATCTTGAATTTCCAGTAATTTCACCGGCTGTCTTACTCTCCACGCCGAAACAACAGTGTAAGCACTGCTGCTTCACGGTAAGATTAGCAATGCGGGCGGACCTTGCACAAGGTCCTACCACCTACAAAAGTTTAAGCGTGAAGAGATAACAGTCAGAGTTATTTTTTCTTTTAGAATAATTTGGTAGTAAGGATCAGTGATTTAGTTCATTTAAAGTAGGTACCTATTATTATTATAGGCACTGACGACTGGTTCAATATTTCATAGTGACCGGACCGACTGAGCTAGCTGCCACCACTTGAGCTCCGCTCGCACGTTCCCCCACCTAATACCACGTTCTTACGTGACAACGATTTATCCAACATGTACTCGTATTGTGTTTGCTTATTTATAGCCCGCTTAAAACCTCCTTGGACGTTATTTTCATATATTTGAATAAAACTTTTGGTGACCCCTTTGTTGGGATGGGACCGAGCTCCACTAAAAATAAACGCGTGGCAATTTCATACATTTTTTAATGAGTAAGTTTACTTTGTATGTTTTTTTTAGTTATCTTCATCATGTTAGAGTAAATAAACTTATAACTTATAAGATGGTTAATGCGATCACCAGCGCCCAGTATGCTTAGTGTATTTTTCTCGTTCAAAAAATACGCCTCGATCGCGTTCGCGTTAAAAATTTGTATAGTTAGAAACACGGACAGCGCCTCCAGCGAAAAGTTTGCACAACAACTTTTGTGAGTGTAGGTTTGCTACGTAAACTACCTACTTTGTCCGCGTATCATAACGAAAATGGGTGACGACGCCGCACCGTAGACATGACATTGTAGCGGCTACGTATCGGCGATCGAACGCTCGATTTACGTCTTCGAATAGTAAACGAATGTTTTGTGAAAACGCCACACTGGAGGCACAGGCGTGAGATAATACGGCCACAGAGACGGTGTTGGTGCGGGCGCTCACAATTGTAATCAGTCTCTTTCTACCCTTATCCTATAGAAAATGTTTTAAAATCAGTCGCGTATGTTTATGAGAGTAATGTAGATTTCTATTAGTGAGATCAATTTAATAATGGTTCAATTGCTTTAGACGTATTTTAGTAATTAATATTAAGGTGTAAGGTGGGTTTCAGAGGTTCAAAAAGAAGGTATTTTTACTTTTTTTTAAATATACACAATTATATATTTTATTCAAACAATTCAGCATATCAAAGATACATATAAAAACAGTATTTTGTGAATTTTTTGTCAAATACTCCGAAAACTCAGCCCTTGGAACCTCATTTCCCTTGATGTCTCAAAAAAAAGCTCTTGCCGTGTACAACATAACGTAATTCATTCATTATTGGTTCATCTAATATCAAAAAACCAAGAATATTTCGTTAGTACATGGATAAATCTCGTTATTGGACGAAGGAAAAAAAAACTTTGAATTTTTGACAGACTGAACAAAAAAACACTTTTTTGGTAAAATTTTCGCTATGTAGGTACTGACTCAAAAAATTTAGTTGTAATAAAAAAAAACCTTCGTTCAATGACTAGAAAATGTTATTTCAAAGATATGTGCAAAATTTGAACAAAATCGCTTCATAACTTTTCGAGAAATCGTGTCCACAGACTTAAAAAATTGAGTTTTGAGATAAACGCGTTTATATGAGACGAAGCGCTACGCACTGACGTGGCCTGATGGGCGGAACTTCAGAAAGATTTATCTCTTAGAATTTTACTGGGATCAATTTGAAATTTCAAGAGAATATTTCAAACACATTGTACTATTTATTAAGACAAAAAATAAATTGATTTTTTTGAAATTTTCAAACCCACTTAACCCCTTAAGTAACCAATTTAAGTATATTTTTTAGATTTTGAATTAAGCTCACACTTGTTGGTCTACGTTTTTTCTCTTACCTAATGTACTTCAAGTTTTATCGATGCTAATCTTTACAAAATTAATGAAACCTTAAACAAGGCTCCAGCAACACTTAACAGAATAAATTTGCAAAAGAACTCTCATTTTCATGATATTGAGTAAGCTACCTTAATAACAAAATAAGGAGCTCTGCTGTTTCTTGGCGTCCGGGGCCTCAAATATAATTAATATGTCGGAGCCGACCCTTTCTCGCAGATGTGATAACCACAGCGTAGACACTTCTTACTTTAAATACGATACGCAGAACTTAAAACTTTTTTGATTTTCTACGTATCGTTTTATCCAATTTTTTTCTGTGGTGATGATTTGTGTCCTATTATAAATGCGAAAGATTGTAAGTGTGTGTATATTTGTTTTTTTTTTGTTTTTATATTTTGCTAAGCACTTAGGTACAAATCAACGCACGTAAAAAGAGCTCCTAGCGATATACCTCCGCAATGAGCGAAATACGGACCAAATTGGCGGCGGAGCAGTGAGGGATGCGGGGGCCTAGGAGCGCGCGCGCACCCGTCACGCCATTGGCTTATTAGTTGACAGATGCGCAAACGTATCCCCTCCACCAGCCGCCCAGAGCCCTTTTCACGTGCGTTGACTTGTTCTCTCCTTATAGTGATAAATACTTACATAATTATTTAAATGTGCTTGTGAAATGTTTCTATAAGAATATTTATCCAATGAATAAATTTCTTTTTTACTCATTATATTCGTAATAAACTACAAAAATATGTGAGTATTTATCAGTTTTTTTAATTTTATTTCAATTAACAAAAAATTTTACCGCTCAAACAAATATATACCTAACATACGACGGTATTATGACTGTTTAAAAATATCTAGCGCGGGGGCACAGTAAAAGAAGCCCCTTTGGTCTTATCTGCCTTTCATGCCAGCATCCGCCCCGCCCCTCTAAGTTCAAGCTATTATCTTACACGGCCTACACGCAATTTTATGGTAATTACCTTTTTATCACCATATCTTTATTCAATTTAACCTAAAAGATATGATTTACCAGCCTTTAATTTGTTTAATAAAAATTTCGGTGAATTATGGCTCTAATTTTGTTCGTCGCGGACGATTAACAGGAAAAAGTGTTCTAATAACATGACCAGAGTATTGGTGGCATTTGGAAGGGGAGGGAAGTGTGGTAAATTTTTATGGGGGTTTTTAATGGCTTAACAAGTGGGGCCTTTCGCGTTATGACGTTTCATTATAATGGTAATGTGTCACGGTTATCGACTTTTCAAACGTGTGCGGGAAACGGTACTTTACGCACGGTTCTGCTTCAGTTGATTTGGTGCTCTCGGAATAAGAAATTTGTGCCTTGTTAATGATAATGTAACATTGATATCATTTAATACATTAAAATGTAAAGATAATTTGAAAAAAATATTACACATTTTTGTGTAAATTACCTACGTAACTATCTAAGCAAAATAGAGATATTATTTGTCTGTTTTACCAGTATAACAAGTATGGACTGTAATACGAGCAAATAATCAAAACATAGATCGTACCTACTAGTGAAAAACATTAGTAGAACAACTTTTAAAAATAATACTTAAGTATTTTTTTTTATTAATTTTAAAGTTTATTCGAAGCAGCAATATAAAGCAAAATATTTGATGTTTGTAGTGTGACCGACAGGTGACATCAGTTGGGTTCTAGGATGGCGTACATTGATAACAGCATTTACTTTGTATGAAAAGGGAAATCTAAAGGCTCTATATTTTTAAAAGTCGCTGAAATAATATTGTTCAGTTTGACGAATACAATCCATGTTTTAATTACTTACTTGTATTACAGCCTACGCCCTACATTGTGTCTTAAGGGCAGTAATACGAGCGATGGTCTATCTAAATATTAGAAAACTGAGGTGGAAGACTGAAGGCTATAACACAGTATACTGTGGCTATAATGAGTCGATGTTCGTAATTCCGGTACCGCCCGTGCGACATACGTATATATTGTTTCATCACATTTGTAAGTAAAATAGTGCTGCATTTGTTAAACAAAATATTACTTTTACCAAAATTGCCGATACCACTGGCGCAGCTCGCGCTCGTGCCTGAGGTGGATGTCCTCAAAAATTCAAAAAATAATTCAAATGTCTTTATTCACATAAAATATGGTACAATAGGTGACAAATTAACATTTCCAGTACAAAAACATATTTTGCTACTTAATAGCATGCGAAGTTATCTTAAAACTAGACTAATTAGATTAATTAAACACAGGCATCATAGTAAGCAGAACACAAGAAAGTAGCATAGTTATGTGTATTTGTTAAAGAGGGCATTTAATTTTGTTGAATAAAAAGTTTTTTCCTTGAGCCATCTATAAAGTTTCCTTTTAAATAAATTTAAAGGAAAAACTTTGCTCCGCCGTTGATCAGCTGCACGTTCAGCAGTACGCGCAGCAGCTCATAACACCCTTAGGCGTTACAGAATTTTATACCTCGGGCTGCTATTTACTCAAGAAAACTTAACCGTTACAGTTTTCCTTGTAAGTTTGATATTCATACTTAGGTACTACTATCCTGAATTTTATTTTATAAACAATCCGTTTTTGCCATTTTGGCTACGTAACCCTAAAAAAGGTCCTTATGCTTTATTTAGGGGATTGCAACCAAGTTCAAGTGTGTTTGTATGTTTGTGTGTTTGTCCGTTTTTCACGCCGTAACGGAGCGACGGATCGACGTGATTTTTGGCATAGAGATTGTTTATGGGCCCGAGAGTGACATAGGCTACTTTTCGTCACGGAAAAATGCAGTTCCCGAGGGAACAGCGCGCGATAACCGAATACCACGCAGGCGGAGCCGCGGGCAAAACCTAGTATATATATATATATATATATATATATTTATATATTTATATATTTGGTTAGATGATATTTAGTCGTTTGTTTAGTTATTTGAAACAGGAATGCTTTGTAACTGTCCGTTATTTAACCGTTACGTGACCGTTGATTATTTAATATTTATTTCCACAGGTATTTAAAATCCAGCTTCTAGGATTTGAATCTAGAAGTAAAGGCTGGCAACCTAATAGACGCATATTTGATTAGCCTTAATTAGCGCCTCATTATGCGCCTGCACACAATCTAATTACGCAGGCCTGTGGACTCCTCTTGGCGCCTACTTATAACCAACTTCAAAAAAGAAAGTTATTGATTCGGGTGTATTTTGTTTTTATAATTTTGTTACCTCAGAACTCCATCATTTATGAACCGATTCGATTTTTTTTTGCGTTCGTCTAGGAATGTCTTCAATTAGATCCTATAAGCTCCAAATCAGGATCTGATGATTTGATCTTAAGAAAATCGTGGGAACTATTCAAATGTTGTAGGGACACCTATAGTAAATTGGATGTTTAGTAGGAACTCGTGCGTTTGTTCTTGAAAATCATCATTTGGTGAAGTGGAACTGATGATAAAGACCACAGGTGACCATGGGAGTTACTACTCAATAACAAGTATTTTTCACGGGTTGAATTTTAATTATTTTATCAAAGTTAAATTAATTAATGCTCCTAGTAATGCATATATAGTAAAATGGGTGGTGAAGCACCAGGACTCCTCAATAATTAACGTATCTGCATCGGAAAAAGCAATCTTTCGTAATAGGCGACGACCAATTGATATTAAACTATTGTATCTTAGATTATTGTATTGTATTGTAACACTTTATTGTATATAAAACATGAAATTTACAATTTACAAGAGAAAGAGATGTACAAAGGCGAACTTATCCTACTTATCTTATTATTTACACTACAATACAGGAAATTTAGACACACGACACTAGCTGCTCTTCAGTAGTATTAAATTATTTACGGTTGGAAGTAGTGTGGCTTACCCTGAATGTGTGATTTGCATCAATGGATGAAAATACTCTTATTTTCTAGCAGTTAAAGTGAAAACTATAGATGTCACCTCAAGACTAAAATCCATTTATAAACACCATCAGCCTTACTTAGTCACCCTCACTAAAGCTTGAGTGGCTAACCTTCGGAGTATATTTGCTCGCTTTGGTCCCTTGTAAAATATACTTATTATTATTACGTCCAGGGTGCAGTTGTTATCAAATATTTATGCACGCTTGTTGTGTCAGATATTGGTGCTGGTACAACAAAACCCTGGGCAAGTGTACACTAGCGTATTGCAAATGCCCAATGCTGAAACCATCATGCCCCAGCGACTTACCTCGAACCATAATATACTTTTATAATAGAAAACACTTGTTTAGCAGTGATCATTGACTACCATAGAAAATTTATTACCTATCATAGATTTCCCTAAAATATACATTCACTCATTCATTCATTTTATATAACGGTTCTCGAATGGCGTCCGCGGACCGGGAGACGAGCTGTCGATAGGCCTCCAACAAGATGGAGCAACGACCTGGTTAAGATCGCGGAATCGCGGTGGATGCAAAAAGCACAAGATCGGTCTGAGTGGAGAGCCTTGGGGGAGGCCTATGTCCAGCAGTGGACGTCTTTCGGCTGACATGATGATGATGATGATGGTACATTCACTTAAAACTTTGAAGCGCCTAACCACGACCTTTGAAGTATTTTTAACAGCTTCACATATGAAATTATAAATTCACAAATTCTTTGCACGCACAGATTTTCTTCGTCGCAAAGTCGCAAGCGGAGCGCACCGACCTAAACCGCGATTAACCGTCGTTTAACACGACACGTGTCTTGCGATCTTAATTTGAGACACGAGTTGGGCTTACACCATCTCCAGACGAGTTTATGAGCTCGAGCGATTATGAGTGATTTGTGGAATAAAGCCTTTTACGGTTCAACCTTGGTTCAACAATAGATTTCTATATTAATAGACAGGGTCCCATAAAGCGTAAATGAATTCTTTGCCGACGAAGTAGTAAGACAAATAGCTAGTATAGTGTATCCTGAAATATACCTTCATATACATAGTAAATATTACGAACGATAACGGCCCATATTACGGAAATACAATTCAATAAACTAACCATGCAGTGTATTAACAATACCTATTCGGTAATAATTCTATATTGACAATGGAAAGTATCTTAATCATGGCGGCCACTAAGTGCGTGCGGACAAAATAAGTGTAGACTATTTTTGCTACGTATATTTTTGTAATGGCTCGCAAACATAAAAACAAAACGAGCATTACTTACTTTAGGAATAGGTCAATAAGTGTCAAAATGTCCTGTGATATTTATTGATTACGTATTGTAATACAAAGGGTGAATTAATTATGATTAAATTACAGTCAACTGCACTGCTAACAGATTTAACGTTAAATCTTAAAGAATCTACAGTTGAAATAAAATTTTATAATAAAGCACTAGAGTGGAACCTTTTCACTGTAAATATCATTGTTGATCTGCCCGAAATAAATCACTATGAAGACAATTGTGAAATCGTTGGTACGAGATTCAGTTTCCTCGATTGTATTATAACTTCGCAAAATCAAATCCAACATAGTAAACGGTATTCATTTTTCTTCGGCCAGCACCATATGTAACTTGTAACCGCGATCAGCTCGTTTGTTTATCTCCTCTTGTCTAGCGGATAAGAGGGAGATAAAGGGTATTTATTGCGTATTCCTTTCTCTTGTATTTGCTTTTATCATAAAATGGGAACGCTTGCTGTTTGCTTTGGATGTTTCCTCATCCGAGTAGAGCTTAATGCTTAAGTGTGGATTTATTCGTGTTTTTCTCGAATTTTCATTTATTTTTCGTGAAATAATAAATTAGAGATTAAGAGCTCACAGCTTTCGTATTCACCTTCGAAATTTGCATATCAAGCTATACTTCTGTTTTTTTTATGGAATGTATTGAGATAATATATTAGGAATATTAGCCTTTTCCCGCGGCTTTGCTCGCGTGATTCACTAGGGTTTTTACACGTAAACATGAATACGACACAATATTGCGTCGTGCTACGGACACATCATCGTTTCACGATATGAAGTCGTGTTGTGGAACTCTACAAATTCTTGCACCGGGATTTACCGCGTTGTAGCCCGACGTGATATCATAATAATCATGTTTATGTGTAAAAGCCCAAGTCTGGCAGCTGAATTCAAATTCTAAGAATCCCTAAAAAAACACCGGTTAAAAATATCATGTCTTGTCACTTAGCAATTTAGATTTTGAATTTTTAACACGAATACTGAGTGAGATATGATGTAGCAACTAATAGCACCATTTAGTCATCAATTATAGAAACTGCTACATCTTACATCAAACGTTATCGGAGTTTTTATAACTTGGATGCATAAATAAAACTTTTGACGCTCTTTCTTCAAACTTCGGTCTCCATGCATGTCATTTGCCTGGGGAAAAATTTCTCTTCCGTGACTCTCCCACTGATATATCCCAATTCCATTGGAATAAAAAGGAGCCTTTAATATGTTATTACTTATTAATGAGAACTAGCTATCTGCATACTTTCATCAAAATCACGGACAAAAATTCTCATTTATGGTAAAATGTTCTGAGAAAAACGCTAGCAAAAGCGAAGGAAAGTTTTCGGCCTTCGCGCGCCGAATACGAGTAAACGTGATACGTACGCGAGTTGTACAGTCGGGTCCATAAATTTTGATCAAAAATATCTGAACACGATTCTACGCCGTTAACAATAGAATCGTGTTCAAATACTTTTGATCAAATTTTTGCTTACAATCTTACAAGATTATAAATAAATTAGACTGTACTCGTATGTATGTCTGCTCAATGGGCGAAAAACGCGATGTGCAAAGACTGTAAATGCATGCCAAACTCAAAGAATGCATTTGCGCACGGTGTTTAATAATCCTACAAAAATATATTTCTTAAGTTGAAATAAATAAAAAAATTCAGATTCTCAACTTAGAACTCATATATTTTGTTGCAAATAAAAAGTATTTTTTGGCGAAATCATAATTGGCATTTCATAAAAAATAGGTCCTTAAAACACAATAACTAGATACCTACGCCTGAGCTAAATTATATACCTATTTAGCTTTTCTATTTCTATTATTGTCAAAGCTTATAAAAAACTGTTCCTTGGAATTAGCCTTGGTAGTTATTTTCATTTATATCTTTAGTGAAAACAGAAAGTATTTCTTCTACAAATACTTTCCTGCTTGGCAACCATTCTGCTTCGAAGTTTGAATAAATATCTTGAAGGATAAAATGTAGATATATTTCTTTCCTGGTATCATTGTTGTCATTAATTTCTAATTTACTTCAGAGAAATCATGAATAATGGTCCTTTTTTCACGGTTCCAGATCTACTTGAATAAAAATGCCAACTGGGCCCTATTCTTTTTTAAGTATCTGATATAGTCCCGTCTATCACAAAGCTGAATCTTTGACAATATTAAATATGTACGTGCACTTTGTCAGAATAGTTAAGCTTTCTAGCACTTAGTTTCCAAGCTAAACCGCAAACGAACGGACGGACGGACGGGTGGTCATGACGAAACTATAAGAGTTCCAGGACTACGGAACCCTAAAAAAATTCATTAATCAAAAAGATGTGTACATCCTTTATTATTATAATAACGGCAATAATTGTGCCTATCTTGATTTATAGAACTTCTAGAAGTGAACGGGTGCGACTTGCATTTGCCCAGGTTTTGAGATTAATTACAGATACATTTTACTATCGTGTTATTGTAAAAAAGATACAATCTGTCGAGATTTATTAACCAATCCGTGAAATTTAAATTAAATTGAAATGTAGGTATGCCATTCCGGCATACATTATTTTAAAATTTTTAGGTCTTAAAATTTCGTAAAAAAACTACCATCCATCCATCCCAGCCTATATACGTCCCACTGCTGGGCACAAAAATAAACTACACTGCCTTATTTTGTATTCAAGTGCAATTAAGTACTAAGTAAGGAAGTACAATATTTTTAAAACATGACATGAAATATTGAAGTTGTATTACAAATAAAAGGCCGGGAAGTATCGCGTTGTACGAGGGTCACACTGAAAGTTTCGGGAATAGATAAAAGTATGCAGTTAAATTGGATAAAAGTATTTTTATTGTTTCTCAAAGTATTCGCCCTTATATTTTATGCACTTTTCCATGCGTTTAAACCAGTCTTTAAAGCACTTATTGAACGCTTAAGTAGGGGTCGATAAAATGGCCTTTTAAAGGCGTCCACTGCTTCTTCCAGCGTCTGAAACCGCTGACCAGGCAACTTATCCTTGATTTTGGGGAATGTGAAAAAGTCATTGGGGCTTAAGTCGGGGCTGTATGGAGGATGGTTCAGGAGTTCGACGTTTTTACCGTTCAGATACTCATTTGTTTTCCGAGCGGTGTGGGAGCTGGAATTTTCGTGGTGAAGGACGATGCGGCGATTAGGGTTATTTTTTCGGAGTTAATCAAAGATACTCGGCAAACAAATAGTTGTGTACCAATTGGCATTAACCGTTCTACGATCTTCGAAAGGTATAGTACCTACATGACCCGATTTGGAGACAAACGTGGCCACCATCTTCTTGGCCGTGCTGCGAGAGCGAATAACTTTTGTCGGCTTGAGCTCATCTTCGTAGACCCATATTCGAGACTGGTTTTTAGATTCAGGCTCATATGCATATATCTACGACTCGTCACCCGATACGACACTAAAAACTGCATTTGAGCCTCCTCCGTTGAATTTATTCAAAGTTTTGCGGCACCAATTGACACGAGTCGCTGTTTGCTCGTCAGATAATAAATGAGGGATCCAGCGAGAAAACAACTTTTGCACGCCCAATTCTTCCCGTAAAATAATTTGTATCTGACTCATTCTAATACCCAAGCACTCTTGAATTTCCCAGTATGTCACATGCCGGTCATCTTTTATCATTTGACGCACAGCATCAATGTTTTCTTGAGTGACGGCCGATTTTGGTCGACCCTCACGCACATCGTCCGTAAGTGATACACGGTTGCGTTTAAAATCTGAATACCACCTGTATATTGTAGTCTATGAAGATGCTTCATTACCAAAAGCAGCAATCATCCGGTCTCCATATTTTTTTTGTGTTAATCCACTTTTAAAATCGTAATAAATCATAGCTCTTAAGTTTTCACGGGACAATTCCATTTTCATCAGCGACTCGACGACTTCAAAAAACAATTGAAACCGAACCATTACTTTTTTTTTCTATGTGGCTAGTGGGTTAAGATACTGAAACTTTAGAGATTATAAAATGGTATAATATGTGCCAAAATTAAGTTTCTAAGTTTTGGATTCCCGAAACTTTCAGTGCAGCCCTCGTAGGCGCTGCGGCTGGCCTGCCTGCGCGTGGTCACCCTAGCGGCCTGCAATGAGATTTCATACAAAATCTTTTTAACTGACTTCTAAAAAAGGAGGAGGTTATGTTTCAACGCGAGCTGCGGCATGGCGCGCGCCCGTCGCCAGCACCACCGTCTCCAGCCGCCGCTCCAGCAGCCACACAACACGGCGACGAGACAGCGTCCCGCCAGCTTCATTTTTTTTATTTCATTTCATTTTTGAGAAAAGCCCTGTACAAGCCTCGGCTGGAACCCAGGGTTGCCGGCGTGTCTATATCTGCTTCGCCGGCAACAACCTCTTCCCGGCCTCTACAGTACTGTACCAATGTTAAACGTGAATCCATCTGTCCGCAAAAGTAATAAACATGTTATGTTTTAATAAACTGTCATTGTTTGATAATGTTTTAATACCTAAGGGTTTAAAGTTTTGTTTGCACACGACACACACACGTGAGGCCATAAAACTTATTTACATATTCTAAGATCTGAATAAGATAGCCCAGTTTCCGTAGCTCGCAGTCTTGCAATATCGCGGTACGGTCTCTAATACCTTTCTTGCCGCCGAATGTATTGTTCATTTGATCGGCTTTATTAAATAAAGATCCTCCTTGGCAGCATGTGGCCAGACCTCCAGGATTCATACACAATATATTTATCTTTAACCCTGATCTCCGACATCCCTCGCTCCAAATATTATATTTTTTCTACGTATTTCTCCAGCGCTGGTTAGTTTTCGTTTCATTACATTTTCAGTCCGGTAACGTAAGACATTTTGTTCTGTAATGTTTCGCATGCGGTGTTTTTTTATTGAAGGTTTTATGTGCGAGGTTAAAACTCGTCCAGATTTTTTGGTGTCGCTGAAGTATCGCTTTGTTTTTTACAGTGTTGCTGCATTTTATCTACAGTTAATCTATGTTATAGTAACCCTTTTGAGGCATTATAATATTAAACGACTCTGCTATTTTTTTTATCTGAAAAGTTTTAGACCCTATTCTTATAACTTTCTCAAATATATCGTATTTACTAGTAGCGTTTATTAAATAGATATCAACTTTTAAAAATTGACTTTTATCAAAAAAATATTTACAAATAGAGGAATAATAATAATACAAGTTTCAATATTAATAATGTAGAGCTTTAAAATAGGTATGTATACCTAACACCAATCAAAACACTACTAAGCTCATGAGATCAGTTATAGATCTAAACAGATGTTAACTAAACGGCGATTGAGGTGTTCACAATGTGTTATTATAGTTGAATAGGCGCGATAAACCGCCACAATGGGCTTGTATCGAGCATAATCGTTAACTATTCAAGCACTAATACATCACTAAAATTAACCTACAATTGTTATGAAATGGGGAGGAGGTAAATGTGAATAATGTTCACCGGGAAATGTTTTAGAGAACGCATTAATCTCGTACCGTGTGTAGCAATATATAAATATTTTAAAAGGTACAAATGTCTAGCCTAGCCTAAGCCTTAAGGATGTTAGTGTTAAGATATTGTTTCTGTTCTAGAGTTCCGTCACTTAAAAGGAGAAACGAAACATTTATGGCATCACTATATTTTCCGTCTTTTATGTGCCTTTTTTCCTGCCTTCCGGTACGCGTTTTGGTATCACGCTGGAATTATTATCGAATATTTAAAATTTTCAACCAACCAACCAAACTTCTTATCAACACAGTTAGAAGACACAAGCATTAAAAAGGAAGTGCCCGTACAAATTTCCGTGATATCCACACCTATAGGGTACTTCTAGCTCTGCTGTCTTAGAAATTTGATTCGGTATAAAATTTGTTCTTACTGCAAAATAAATAAATAAACTGAAAACTCGTGCATTTTCTAAAATTTTGTAATGGTTTGTGTGTTTTATTTTTAAAATATTTACTTAAATTAAAAACTCCAACAACAAAAACAATTTTGAAACGATTAGTATAAAAATATATGTACGTCGTAAGGCACAACATGCAGGACTAATTTCTTTCTATATGCCATCTATATGTATTTAGGTAAACTCATGTTGAACATTAAATTATCTTTATCTTTATCTACGCACCGGTTATACCCTTCGTGCTACGGGCGGCGGTGATTTCTCCCCATCAGGTGACCCGCATGCTCGTTGCCCCCTTCTTAAACAGAAAAGTTGAAAAACCCCTGCCATTGTCTTTAAAAGGTATAATAACGCAAAAAAAATGAATTAACCAAAAACATAAATTATGTGCATTCGCCCTGAGGTAATGCGTGAACATAAATTAATTCAATTCGTTTATTTTTATATTGAAAACATAAATACACTTTATTTATTATTAGGTAATAATAATAATATTTTGTGTTTCGTCCTCAGGTGCAGTTGCGTCGTCGCTTGCGCTGACGCTGCTTTGCTCAACATTATCTGTTTACGAGATAATTATCAGGTAAGCTTCGTGTTTTCATTCCTATTAAAATTATATTCAAACTGAAAATGTAGCAGTTATAACATTTATAGTTTGAGTATAATTTGTTACAATTTACAGTTCCCAAATCGCACTAGGCCCGCGTGGGAACTATGGCCAAAGCCCTCTCATTCTGAGAGGAGACCTGTGCCCATCAGCGAGACGTAAATAGGGTGAGATGATGATGATGCTGATGATAACCAAAAAATATTCAAAAAATTTGGACAAATCAAACGAAAATCCTGTTTTTAACATGAAACTACCGAGATACTCACTCATATTTAATGAGTCTTAGATAGTAGGTAACATGTAAGACATGACAAAGAATCAAATATTTTACATGATTTTCGGCTTTTTCCTATAAAGTTACCACTATCATTGTTCTAAAATATTATTCACATTATCCTTAATACCTATTTAAAGGAACTTTGTGATACCAGATTTTACTTTAACAAAATGGAACCCAATCAGAAATGCACACACTTTCCTCCAATGCACATTTTTTGCTATTCTCATCCGTTTCTCATCTTTTATTTTAATATTTCAGAGTCCTGCGATGATGTCAGGCCTGGGGCGCGCAGACTCGGACCCTGGCAGCTTGTACATAAAAGAATTTTAATAAGAGCTGAAACTATTGTACTAAGGAGACACTCGGTTGTATTATAATTACAGCGGTATTTTATTTTAATATTGTTTTTAGGAGAATTTTATCGTTCAATTCCTGGACTCTGCGCAGTTTATAACAGCTTAATGTAAAACAGTCTTTGGTTCGTTTTATAAAGGGATAGGTAAGGTAAGAAAAACTATTGCGATCTGCGAGCACGATAACTACAGGTTTATTGTTATTAATTTTTAACGTCAAATATTTAATACGTTATCTATAAGTTGTATTTTGCTTCAATACCCAATGTTTTTCATGCGTATTTAGAGTTGCATAACGTTACGTCTCAACATTTGTTGTGTGCGAAAAAGCCTTCAAAATCTATTGCGCCTTTTCACCTGAAATGTGGTGATAAAGAGCTATGATTTTACTTCTAGCTAAACTTTTGTTTATAATTGTTTGAAGATAAATCATTTGTACAGTTGTTGGTATAAAATTTGCTTGGGAATGAGCATCAAGCCACATTACTTGCTCGTTCATTCGAAGCGATTCAATTAAGCAGAAAATAATTTTTCCTTGCTCATAAACAATTTACTTTTCCGTTTCAATTGCAATAATAAAATGAATGTTTTGAATAAAAACACGCTTTGTGTGCGAAAGAATAATTTGATATGAAATGGAGTATTTTGCCTAAACAACCATTTGTTAAGGAAATGCCTGGCCTTTTTAAATGTCATATAAAACTGCTTGAAATATTTTTTATCATTGTTTTTAGTATTACTGAATTAAGTATGATTTATTTTTTATAAACATAATGTGAATTAGCTCGGCCTACGTATAATTAGTTACAATCCGTGAGCTCTTAGAAAAACCTTCGGGTTTCGGGGGAAATCGGCAGGATTCGGTAGTAAAAAATAACAATTGTATTTTTGACTTAGCAGCAATCCATCACGCGAAGAGTGCACTCGTTGTGTTTTCACTGATTTATATTAGAGCAGTTAAAACCACCACTTTTACTTATTTATTTAGTTTGCTATTTTTCAGAAATTGATTTCCATGGGGAGTCAACTTAAACAGGGTATTTCTGTAAGGCTAATCACGGAAAATTGTTTATAATTTTATATAGGTATAAATATTTTGAAAAGAAGCTGATAGTTTCAAGAATAGTGTTGATCGTACATTTGCAGGTGGTAGGACCTTGTGCAAGGTCCGCCCGGATTGCTACCACCATCTTACTCGCTAATCCTGCCGTGAAGCAGCAGTGCTTGCACTGTTGTGTTTCGGCGCGGAGAGTAAGACAGCCGGTGAAATTACTGGCATTTGAGGTATTCCAACTTAGGCCTCTAGGTTGGCAACGCATCTGCAATACCCTGGTGTTGCAGATGTTTATGGGCGGTGGTGATCTCTTAACACCAGGAGACCCACTTGCTCGTTTGCCATCCAGTCGAATAAAAAAAAAAAAAAAAAAAAAAACATATTTTAATAAGGTTAGGTTAGTAAGGTTACCTAGTTACATAAGCAACGGTGATTTCGAAAAGTACATTAAAAAATATTAAACGAAAGCAGACCAAAAAAAATCATTTTACATACCCAAGAGAAGTACTTACAGTATAACAACAGGTCTATAAACTTCCAAATAAAAATAGTGTGTTAAGGCGGGGTGTTATCTATTTAAATTAATCTTATTTTGTTTTATTTGTATCATGACAAAAAGTCATATAATTTATGTTAAAATTGGAAATGGATAAAGAAGCGTAATATTATTACAGTAACGTTTATTTTGTACTGATGGTTATTCTTTACATAACTTTTTACAGTAACTTTGAAAAGTTTTATAAGTTGATAACAGAACAGAACTGCATAAGTATCACACGATCATATGTCACCCGAAGCATGCTTCTAAAATCCGAAGGTTTTTTTAAGAGCTCACGGAGCTTTGAATGATTATCAAAAGGGTAACTTACAAACTGACACGTAAAAATAATTATTTCTGTGAACACTAGCTGGCATGGGTGCACTGAACGGGCGCACGCTTTATAGGCAAAATCCGTCGCACCGTGCAGTCGCTGCTCGTACTATTTTTCAATAGTCGTCCACCCGCTCCGTGCAAACCCCATCAGCTAGGTACCATAGGCTGTTAAACGTCTGCAAAATAAATTAACTAAAAACCATTAAATAGTGCTATTTACAACAAAACTTGAACCAAGCTGCACTCTATACTTTAACTTAATTGGAATGTAATATTTCTAGTTAAGCATAATGCCCAGATCACATTTTTCCAGTAAAATCGTTCCAGTAGCATGACACTGTGATGCTCGATCGATCTTGTGTTACTCGTTTAAATTGTAATCGCTACTGGAAAGATTTTACTGGAATAATGTGAACCAGGCATTAGTGATTATGTCAATCACTAGAGCATCAAAAACTGTATAATTGCACTCTTGGAGTGTTTTTATGTACCTATATGATATGACACAGCATACAACGAAAAAAAAATTTTTTTTTCTAACTTATTGCGCATCAATTAATTTATATGTTTATTTATTAGATTCAATCTAATAG
The DNA here is from genome assembly GCA_037349165.1 of Choristoneura rosaceana. Classification (NCBI taxonomy): domain Eukaryota; kingdom Metazoa; phylum Arthropoda; class Insecta; order Lepidoptera; family Tortricidae; genus Choristoneura; species Choristoneura rosaceana. Next base: position 13,558,952 of record JAZBNJ010000019.1, read on the forward strand.
TTTACATACCGCGATCTTAAACTAAGTAATGTATATACTATAATTATATATGTAATTTAATGAAATAAAAATACCTAATAAAACATTGTTATGATTAATTCATAGGTCGAAAATATTTAATTGAAAATGTATAATATATAAATGTTCTTGTGGATAATGTGTGATCTGTAGATTTTATTTATTAGATGGACTATTAGAACTAATTAATAAAACGAATTAACTAAGTAATATAACACCTAAAAAAGTTTAAGCCCTATTATGATAAAATAACAGTTGATTTATACACTTACGAATCAAAATCATTTTTTCAGTTAAATAATTAATTCATCGAGATCATTTTCAGGGTTTTATTGTATTAAAACTATTAATTTATCCTTTTTTAGAAAAGGCGATTGTAAATAGGTTTATTTTATGACAATATTCTATACTTGATGAAATTATATATATTTCATTTTCATGATCGCGTGTAAAGCAATGGGGCTATTACTATGTATGCATGTGTCCTCCACAGATATGAGAAAAAGTTTGTTTTCCTTTTATATTTTTTCTCTCAAATGCAACGGATATAATTATGCATGCTTACTTGACCTTTATAATTTTTGTGATAGTTCTTCTATCAGAAAAACAACACAAGACAACAAGGCTAATTGTTACATTGACTTTTTTTGTGGTACACCCAGAATAGGTTTACTTAATGCATAAAACAGGCGCCCAATTATGTACAAGGAAGCTAATAGTACTTGTAATCTATCTCGGAAGCTACTGAGCATAAAATTGAAAAAAACCGGCCAAGAACGTGTCAGATACGCCCAAGATAGGGTACCATATCCATTACGAAAAAATCAAGGAGGTAATATTTTTCTAAGAATTTTGTATTGTGTACGGGATCATCCAAGTTTAGATATATTTTATACCTTAAGCTGCTATTTTACTCCTAAACTACTAATACATTAGTTCTCCAGCAATTTTAGCAGTTATAATTTTCCTTGTAAATTTCATATACTTACTACCACTCCGAATTTTCTCAAATTTTCCACCTAACAGTTCAGATTTTGGAGGGGTGGTGGGACGCTCTATTGTAATAAAAATGTTCACTTTAAAGTTGGATATTTCGCAAAGAATCGAAATATCATCCTGGTAACCCCCCAATGATTTTAAAAGACCTTATAAGTACAATGATACCGTTAGTCGAGAAAAAAAATCACCCCCACTTTACGTCTAAGGGAGGTACCCTAAAAAAAATCTTTTTATTATCATATTCCCACTTTGTCAGCGTGACTGACATGTATATTTATGCCAAACTACAGCTTCCAAGTGCTAATGGTCTCTAAGCTTAGCCGCGTACAGACAGGCAGACAAACAGACGGACAGCCATGGCGAAACTATAAGGGTTCCTAGTTTACTATAGAACCCAAAAAAGGAGTCTGTAGTCCCAAAATAAAATGAACTAAAATAATTTCTTTGCTCACCCGCGACCTTAACACCTGGTTCTTAACACGTCTAACAACTGGTAGCATTTAGCAGTAGCAATTTGTGTGTTTTCTTACAGTGTGGAGGTGGAGGAACTGCATGAACACGCATAATTTGCATAGACTTAGCTATCTTAAGGTCGCGGGTGAGCCATGAAATTATTTTAGTTCATTGATATGGACCTCCGCAAAGTAACGCCTGATTCAATAAATTATCCAAAATAAAATGTTACATCTTGCTTTTATTGTCTATTTCTACGCTCAGCAGTTTAAATGGCTTGATGAGTTGAAGAAGAAGCATTAGGTATATCTCATACAAAATATAATTGGGAGAAGAGAACGTACTGGCAGTCATAATCATACTGAGTTGTATTTTGAGAGACTTTATAATTATTTAAAATGAAATTTTTTTAGCAGGTACGGTATTTTTCTGTTTAATAAAATACTACTTTCTACTGTTTCTGTAAAAGGCCCCATAACGATTGGCTCGAAAGTAACAAACATAATATATTGTCACTACTTTTAAAAATACTCTTATCTCAAATAGATAATTTTCCGAGTCAATTTTATGAACATTACGTTAAGGTTAAATTTTGTTGACTTATTATTTTAGATACGAGATTTTTTCAAAGTAGTGACGATATGCCGTTTTCGAGGAACTAGCATACCGAATCAAAGCGGGTTGGTCTCTGGATCAACAGCACAACTAAAGCTGCAATATTTCGCACCTTTAAAACTCAACTGAAACAATATTATAATTATATTCATATTTCCAAAATAAACTTTAAGTAACACAAAATTCGGTTGAATTTTAAAATGAAAAAAATTGAATTATTTCATTTTTATTTTAAAGGTGCGATTTATCTCTAACGCTAATAATGGTCTTGGTTTAGTCACAAACAAATGTAAGTCACGTTTAAAGCCTTGTCATGCTGGCGATTTGTGGGATTGTCGAGTGTAATATTTACTACACTACACTATACACACACACACACACACACACACACACACACACACACACACACACACACACACACACACACACACACACACACACTATTTAGATACACTACATACTATTTAGTTGTGTGTCTTCGCCGCTATTCGCAGCTACACTTAAACTAATTTGCTAGTGTCTTTCGGATCTCGAAACAAAAGGTCGGTTTTCTTTTTCTTTCTCATTTGAATCTTCTGGAAAAACGAAGAAATCCGACGATTCCCCATTCTGGTAATACTGTGTAACTACGAGTAGCTGCGCGCTCGTGGCGAATTTCTTGCGTGTTCGTGGCGAAAGTGTTGCACGCTCATATTTACTGGAAACTTTGCACAGTCGCTACGCTTTCATCCTCACCTGCAAATCATTAGTGTGATAAGACTTAAAAAAGATATGGTCGATACCGAGTCGTTCTGAACACTTTTTAATCGAGTTTAACTCGCATTTGGCTGGTTTATAACTACAACATTGTTTCATATTTTCAGTATCAACATGAAGTTAATAAAATAAGATAAATTAATGTCTCAGTTAATAAATTAGTGTTATACTACAAACACCCCTGAATACAACACTTTATCTAGTTTCTTCTGTTTATTCTTCATTGGGTATCTTAATAAAAATAAATGTAAAGATGAAAATGATTGTAGATACTAACGTTATTATAACTGTATGTAATTAGTTGGGACAAGTAGACAATATTTCTATAAGGGATCTATGGGAAATTAACGAATACTGTTGTTAGAAGAATGTCTTTATTATGAATAATTAATGTTTTTTTGGACGTTGTTCGAATACTAAAATACTATTAGACTAGTGTTTTGTTATTAATTGTACGAATACATTTTATACGATGACATTTCATGTTCCGCATTTATTTGCTCAACGATGTGGCAACTTTTTTTATGAGTATGTTGAATAAATTATTTAAACAAATGTTGTTCTGTTATTTATTACTGGAGAGCTTTTTATGGTATAAAACCTGGATACAATGCACTGGTTCTGCGGGGTAAAAGCTTGATTCACAGGCTGGCACTAGTTTTAATAAGTATGTCCGTCACTGCGGCACTGCACACAATTTGAGAGTTCAAGCGGTTCACTTCGAGGTAATTAAATATATTTTCATGAAAATGCGGAAGAGGAGGTGCCCGCGCGATTTGTACTTTTTTTTTCGAAGAGAGCGATGGCGTGACGTCAAACAGTAGAGCTAACATCACAGATACAAAGATCAGATACGGTCAAAGTCAAGGGAAATTGTGTTGTGAAAGTGTGTAGCGTGTGGTGACTCCTTTATAAGATGTAATTTAATTCGGCCTGACCAATTACATTAATCGTAAAATATTACATATATATCTCTTAGTAATCTTATTTGCGCTACCTATTTGTAGAAATATCTCCGTGAGGCCTAGCTTCGGACCTAAATCTATGATAGAACGGGATCTGATTGAAAATTTACCTACGTCATCAAGTAGGTACTACATGGCAACAATCTTAAGCCTTCAATAATTTCAAAGCTCCGTAAAAATAAAGGAAGGTCAAAAAATAGTATCTGAAACTGAATTATGCCAACAGTTGAGCACTGATCTAATAATATAATACATAATACTTATACGAGTGTGGCCTGTAACATGAGCAAAAAATTAAAACATAGATCGTCCTCACCAAACTGAATAACATTAGTTCAGCGAAATTTTATGAAAATCGGTTCAGCTATTTAGGCGTGAAAGCCAGACAGACAGAGTTACTTTCGCATTTACAATGGGTTTTAAGTAACTAGGTAATAGACGTCACTTTTCGTTATTTATTATTAGGGCTGTAAGCTGAAGTGATTAGGTACCTATTGGTCTGCCAAGAATAAAAATGGGTAAAGATAAAGATAAAGACGAAGGTGAGGTTGGGGCTAATATTAAGGCTTACTTCGGTAGATTACAAAAGTTTATGTCCCGCGCATCGTCCGTAGATATTGATATGGATTGAATTCTTAAATCTAGTTTCAGGTACTTTATTTACAAGATAATTACGGTGAACATACTCGTATCATGGACCACAACGCCATAAATACCTACCGAACAGATAATTGATAAAGATTAAATTCACCGTACAAATCTGTTATCTGAATCGGTATTTATCATTAAATTATTAACGTTTTGAAGTTTGGGTTGTGTTTACTAATTCAACCAGATCATTTAAATAAATAAAAAGTAATTTATTGCCGCATTAAAAACCTGATGATTAGGAAGCTTCTCTTCACGCCGGTCGGATGGATGGCAGAAAAGGCCACCTGAGCCTTGCCTAAAGAATCACTTATTTCAGGGCGGCACAACACGGTCAGGAACTGACTCACCACCTTCACATCAGCTCCTACTTCTGCACTGTTGCTGCGGCTGGCTGCCTAGAACCGAAGTGACCTTTCTATTGCGGTAAGGTCATACTGCTGCTGCTTCCTGGTTCGGAGCCCCTACTGCCTCCAGCCTTCATCCAGCACCGGTGGCCTACGCTTTGGACTCTAATCCAGAGAAACCTGACCGAGAAACGCTTTCCAACTCAGCTCTCTCGTATCCGTGACCCTCAAGATCCTTTTTTTCTACAGCAGCTAATATACGTCTTAAAACTTCTATTTGTTTTACTTAAATTAAACCCTTAGGGTCTCACTAGCTCTACCCTGACAGTGGCATAACTACATAATCGATACACAACAAATAAAACGTAAATTAACATAGTACGTAGGATTGTATAACTTCTCCTTCAATTCTCTCTCCAGCATTTGTGACAACAGTAAACGAATAACATAGTTATGAGTCTCACAAATATACAATACCGACTGGGAATATACACTTTTCGAAACTACTCAGATCGAAAACATTGCATTACCACTCAATAAAGAATTTTATAATGCAGTATATCACAAAAATACAATTTCATGTTAGTCTAAAAAGTCAGACAGAGAAACTCACCCAATTCCAAAGCAGAGGCCTAAACAGATTATCATTCCAGTTTTATATCCGGTAGATAGCGAGTGTTTAAAATCTTACGCGCTCTTAGGCGTCCGCTTACAAATATTGCGCGGCGAAATTACAGGTATTACACAAAATTACAGGTATTACGACGGAATTACAAGTATTACGGGGGATAACTGGGTGTTGCGGATATCCCGCCCCAGTCGCACTGATACGGCCGAATCTCTAACAAGAAAATAAAATGAAATTCTCGCAAAAACGTTAGGACGAGTGCGGTAGGATAATCCTTTTAATTCACTCTTGCGTTTTCAGTTGTGCTTAATAAAATTAGTGTAACGTGAGCATTCATTACTCAATATTATTAGGGTTCCGGAGCCAAAATGGCAAAAACGGACCCGAAACCCTTATAGTTTCGCCATCTCTGTCTGTTTGTCTGTCTGTCCGTCCGCGGCTTTGCTCAGAGACTATCAATGCTAGAAAGCTGTAATTTTGCACGGATATATAGGTAAATTATGCCGACAAAATAGTATAATTAAAAATTCAAAAACAATTTTTTTAGGGTACCTCCCATAGACATAAAGTGGCGGTGATTTTTTTTTCTCATCCAACCCTAATCCCAAATTTTCAAAATTTTCATTAAAATCGAGAGTCCCCCCCCCCCCCTCTAAAATCTAAACCGGTTGGTGGAAAAATTTGAAAAAATTCAGGATGGTAGTCAGTATATCAAACTTCCAAGGAAAACTATAACGGTTAAGTTTGCTTGAGAATTATTAGTAGTTTATGAGTAAATAGCAGCGAAAGGTATAAAATATACCTAAACTTGGAAGATTCCGTATAAAATACGAAATCCTTAGAAAAATATTACTTAAGTTTTTCGTAATGGCTACGGAACTCTATTTTGAGCGTGTCCGACACGCTCTTGGCCGGTTTTTATCTGAGTTTCTTAGTAATAATATAATAGATACCAAACAAAATATTACTATTGATTGAGGTTATTAATTGCTGTTTAGTTGAAGTAGGCTTATTTCATAAAATTGAAGCTTGCGTACCTACTTATTGCCTATTACCATGAGTTTGTTTGACTTACACATAAAATAAACAGATTAGACATCGGTAAACGAAAGGTGGTCAGAAAAATATTCTAACAATAAATAAGCTCCTAGCTATTCATGGAAGCACAGATATTCAACAAGAATTCTCAGGGTAACAAATACAAAAATCCTTCGAAATCATTACTATTTACTTTGTTAAACGAAAAATTCTTGTATACTTTTCTAAGAAAGTCTAGGATTAAAGGTATTTTGGACCTACTAAACGATTGGTAAAAGTCTTATACCTTTAGGAATATTAGGGGTACACTTTAAGTACTTAAGTACAAGTTTTAATATTGATGCAAACTACTTAAATGAAAACTATTTTTTTTTAGAAACTTGATTTTCTCTAAATGCTTTAAAAAAAGAATATTATACATTAGGTACGAGTACACCAAAACGATCAACATTACATAATTTGTATGGTTAAAAAGCTTGTCGCGAAATTTATTTGTGCAGATCTTATCTACTATCTTTTTTTTTATAAAGAGGCCGAAAGCCAAAGAGGATAGGTAGGTATGGCTTTTATCGGAGTTTCTCAGTCTTAGTGAATATATACTGGGTGTGGCCTGTAATATAAGTAAATAATTAAAACATAGATCATACTCGTCAAACTGAACAAAATTAGTTCAATGACTTTTAACACTCCATTATTTTTTAAAGTCGCTGAACTAATGTTGTTCAGATTTACGAGGACGATCTATGTTTTAATTTATTGCTCGTATTACAGGTCCATATTTACCGGCACAAAATTACTTAATATGACTGCTTGTGTACATTCGAGGGCCAGCTTTTTTGCCGCTCAGTAGTGTAAAACACGGATAGTTGCCCCGAGGGTATAGTTGCCTCGATTGCAATAACTCTAGTTTCACTAATGAAAGACATAATTATATTATTTATCTATCGAAAGACTCTGCAACTACAACTAAGTTGACCGTGTTGCAAGTCTCTGTGCGATTGCATGGGACGACTAGGTGCAATCAAAGTTTTTACGGGATAAATGTCCTCTTTCTCGACGAGGCATCTTTCCAAAACGTAATTTTCATGGCAATCCCTCTTTTTATCATTTCCCTGTGCCATATATAGGTACGCAGAAAAACCAAATCAACAGATAAAATTACCCTGAAGACTTGATGGCTGTTGGAGCCAATGTGTGGTTGAGTGACGTCCAACAACCGTAAGACGTAAAGACGGTTGGCCCTCCGCTAAGTGCACTGATAAGTTGGTAAAGGTCTCAAAGAGTACGTTAGATGCGGGCAACGTAGAACAAAGGCCTTATTCTAATATTGAAATCACATTCGTTTTAACCACTTTCTTTCTGTCTCATGGTATAAGATAACGGTAGAAAGAGACGATTGCAATCGCGAACATCAGACCGTTAGATAATACTGCCAGTGGTCATTGTGGAGTTGTTTAGCCGAAGCAGATATGTTCAGCAGTGATTGGCTGATTATCATGATGAAGTCAGAAATAAAGAAAATGATTTATTTAATCAGGCGTCACTTTGCTTCTATATCAATGAACTGAAGCAATTACATTGCCCACCCGCGACCTTATGACAGCTACGTGTACGGTTATGCAAGAATGCTATGTTCATGCAGTTCCTCCACCTCCACACTAAGATCACACACAAATGACATAAGCCCATCTATCACCACCACCACACTAAACTGACGCGTTTCAAACTCAACCAGAGCTCCACAACCGTTCACCGTGCTATCAGATGTTAGACAGGTGGTGGAGGTGGAGGAATTGGATGAACACACATCTTTTGCACAAAAGTAGCTATCAATAAGGTCGTGGGTTAGCAAAGTAATTATTTCAGTTCATAAAAAAATGTACATGCCTGAATATTTACTGTACTTACAAGGTTGTTTCTAATGTTAACATTTCTCTAGTCTTGCATTCATCCTTCGATTTGTAATTAACAACCTAACCATTAGAAAAGTTGAAACTCTTAACATTGTCTTTTCAAAGTCCAATATCTGAAAAATGTTTAAACCGATTCTAATTAAACATGTGTAGCCAAGAACCACCGCACGAAAACTCGCTTCTACATAAAACACCGCATTGAAATCGGTCTATTCGTATGAAAGCTACCATGCTGCAGACAGTCGGACAGGCAGACAAACATTGGCATCAAACTTGTACTCGTAATACCCGTACCCGTACGGGTATCATATTTATTTCATCACTGGTAGCTCGGTGCTCTGTAATGCATGTTAGAGATAAGAAAACATTAATTTTAAAGACTCTTATCGTCTAATACCTATAGTAAATTGTACAAAAAGAGCATGAAACGTTTATATAGCCCCAATAAAATAAAATAAATGGAATTACATAATAATGCATAAAAATAGAAAGTACATACAAAGTGAATAATTGTTTCCACTGTTGCCATTTCATTTCTACGCAATCTAAGTGAAAAGCAGAATGTAAAACTCGAGCATTAAATCCATTTTCCCCTCGACGTGTCTATCCAACCTCGCCGTACCGGCTCGAATTGCTATATGAACATCTGGGGTAAAATGGTTCTTTTTATACTTTTGTTGAACAATCTATTTTCATTTTCACCCTCTTGCGTCGGGGATTAAAAAAATGTTTACTAGATTTATTCATAGTAAACAAAAAACCTTCAGAAGGTAGAAATCAGAGCCATCATTATTCAATGAAGTGGATTTATAAATACAAATCAAACGGTAAACTTGTCAAGGGCCATTTCCCCTGTGCACACTGAACCAAGTCTTACACAGGATAAAATAAGGTTTACTTGAATTGCAAAATTGTTCTTGCAGACACGTAATAAGCTTCTTTGAGTGGAGTTAGTCACGTAACAAATGAAAGAATGAGGAAATATGCGACCATTTTCCCGTGTTCGACGTTCCTGTGAATTCTGTGTGACACCGCTCGGGGAGGTGTACGGTAACTAGAAACGTGAAAAGTATTATATTTTTCTTATTTAAAATTGCGTGGTATAACTGGGAGATGACATTGATGTTCGTTCTAAAATTAGTACTTACTAAAATTAGAATTATGAATATTACTTAAATTAACTCAAAAGATACTAAAAAACGTTACTTTAACTACATATTTACGAGAAGAAGGGGGTTATTGGTATATTTGGTTCACAAAGGCCTCTTCAATGGTTCCTGGTTCACAAAGGTCTTAGATTTCCGATTCACCCTGTCATCACTTATGTTATGTCTTTAAAAATAACTAGCTTTTGCCAGCGACTTCGTCTAATTATCAAGAATTCGGTTGTCGCCATCCCACAAAAATTATGCAATCTTCCGTGTTAAATATTATTTTCCTTCTCAGGGTCTCAATTCGTCACGATCATTTCAGTGGTTTGATTGTAAAGAGGTAACGGGCATATACATAGATAGACAGCCGACAGAGTTACTTCTGCATTCACAATATTAGGTAAGGTTATGTAAAAAGACTTAATTAATCTTTTAATTCTTTTTAAATAGAAAATTACCGAAGCGAAGCTCTCACGGTAAAAATCACTGAGCACCAATTTAAATTAAGTATTTGGTTTTACTAAGAATAATATTATAAATGCAAAAGTAATGTTTGTCTATCGGTTCCATCTTCAACGACGGAACCGATTAAAATAGTTTAGGATAATTATGATGGTTTTTGTCCTGGAAAATCGTTTGTTTGTTTGTTTATACCTACTCTTTATTGTACAAAAAGGAAAAACAAAAATGTTAAAGACAAAAAAAGTTTCAAGTACAAGGGCGGACTTAGCCCTGAAGGGATCTCTGCCGATCAACCTTTGAGTGGTACTCGTAGAAAAGCAATCAAAAAACTAGGATCGAAAAATAGAGCAAATTTGAATAAACATAAATGCACATGTAGACCCCAAATACCTAACTATATACAACATGTTTTATTACAGATATAAAACATAATACATCTCTAACTAAATACAAAATACATAAATAACACAAGTATAAAGGATAATTACTTACTAAATAATCAAGAAACTATAGTGTGAGCCACATCTTCTTCAATGTCTCCCTGAACAAGAAGGTATACGAAGGAAATTGTCAGACGGTGATCGGCAACCGATTCCACAGCCTAGCCGCATGCACAGAAAAAGAGTTGGAGTAGATCTTAGATGTGGTAGGAGATGCTAGAAGGAGATAAAGAAAATGAAATAATAGGGATAAAGGAAACAAAAGGAGAAATTGCATAGTTACTCTAAAATATTTAGTTATATTCCTGAAGCTGGTAATAAATATTTAACTTCCAAGCGACAACAAATATGTACCTGTTTTTGCACGATTTATTGATAAAATAACAACATCATATTATTATTGTCGTTGGTTGCGCAATATTGTTCTATTTGCTTGTGCCACTTAATAAAACAAATAGGTAACGAGGTAATTGACCTTATATGTTCTTACACACGTATATAGTGCTACAATAAATATAGATAGAATTAGTTAAAGATGTATCAAAATAAAGTCCTCTTGTGACCAAAATTCCTTATTTTAAATTTTCAATGTAAATTCACACACGAATTCCGTAATACTCAAAAACTCAAGTCCGAGTACGAATCTACGACTCTCTGCTTGAGAGGCAAAGATTAAACTACTTGGCTACCAGGGCATTTTTTGGCTACTAGTAGGTACATAGATATATTCAGAGTTCTGTATTTTTTTTCGCGATAATATTCCGCTTTAATACTCTTTGTTTTGCAAATCTTTATATTTGTTATGCTTATGTCACGTCTAAATGTGCAATGAAGAATTAAATAATATTTGTTATAAGTAAACAAAAGTTCTTTTTTTAGCGTCACGTACATGATGTTTATTTAATTAAAGTAAAGTATTAAAGATTTTTTCAAAACCCTTAGAGAATAAAGAAGTTAAAAAAATGGTCAGTAATAAAAATTAACTTCACATTTTTCAGCTCCCATTCCCTAGAAGTATACTGGCGCGAAACCGAGGTACAGTCAGCCAGAAAGATTTGAATACGAGTACAGCCATAATGCGAAAAATATGTACCTATACACGACCTTAAAGTTCAGGTAATAAAGTCCTGTATACATATTTTTGTCACTTACGTATGTATATTTTTGTTGCAGACTTTACGTTGCAAGGACGTGCTACAATAATACTCGTGTAAACTTTTCGCTGAAATGTACCAGATATATGAAGAAAATCGCATCAAAATATTAAAACCGCATAAAATAACTTACGAGTACATACATACACATACAAACAAATCGGGAGAAGTGACTTTATTTTATACTACTTAAATAAAGATGAAGAGAGTAAAAAAATAACGCTAGATTCTCATTGCGCGGTAGTATACGGATTCTAGGGACAGAATTTTATATGCGTTCAACAGAAATATAATTTTTCCTCCACCAGCGTATCTACTTTGAACCCTTCGCTGCGCTCTCTATTCAAAGTAACGCCTTCTTCGCCATAAAAACATTTTTCTGTTTTTTGACACACGTGTCTCTGAAGGTACAGTTGAACAAACTGATAACCCAGGGTGGAAACTTTGTACTCCTAATGCCATGTTGGCATTTCATACTTTTGGCTGGGAAATCATAATATTGACATTAATTATTAAAAGGTTCCACCCTGGGTCATGATTCAATTTGTTTGATTGTGTACTTGTATGTACAAAATTTTAACTGTTTATGGTAAAAATTATAAAGAAAAACTAGCATTAGGAATTTTATTTGGTGTAAGATAGCGGCATAACTTACAGTTTCATTATAAACAACGTGATATACAAACGTATATCAAGTAGGTAAATTCATATTTTCACGCAGTATTTATTACAAGTTTATATTCTAGGCGCTTGTTATTTTACACATCATCCTATTTCAACAATGATTTCTGTATTGTTTTAACTTATCATAATTATTTATACTAATATTTACAATTGCTACCACGTATGGTAGACACTTTGGAAGTTTCCTTTAAATTTATTTCATTGTTATTGTTTTAGTAAGAGACCTACAATCGAGATGGGCACACCTGAAGAAAGTCCTTTGAAGCAAGATTCAGTACCTGCAAAGAAGAGTTTGAGAGAAAAAATTAAATATGTAAAAGACAACATAACAATTGAGCCAGCGTTAGCATGCTACGTCATACCAGGTGCACTGGCGAGGCTTGCTACACAAAATCTCAACTTAGACAAAGCGTGCCGAGTCAACCTGAACTACGGCGATAAAGTATGCGACTCCTTGATAGCTAGAGAAAGCAACAAGTATCTGAAACAAGAATTGGCTGTACAAGAACTCGTCGCGTCAATGGAAGTTTGGAAAAATATTTTGCTAACAGCAATACCTTGTTTCCTAATACTGTTTCTAGGGGCATGGAGTGACAGAACGAGAAAACGAAAGATTTGCATCATATTACCGATTATAGGAGACTTTTTGATGTGCGTCAGTTCCATTTTAAGTGTTTATTTCTTTCACGAAATACCACTACAAATTAACATGTTTCTAGAAGCCATTTTCCCTGCGGTCACAGGTGCGTGGATAAGTGTTTACATGGGTGTATTTAGTTACATTAGTGATATTTCAAGTGAAGAATCCAGAACATTTAGAATTGGTGTTGCAAATTTGTGTCTTACGGCTGGCGGACCCATAGGCGCGGCTTTAAGCGGCATATTATTGAACAGTATAGGTTACTACGGAGTATTTTCCGTTAGTGCTATGCTTAAACTATTCAGTATATGCTACTGTTTGTTCTATGTCCATGATCCTAAACCTGATTCCGAAGAGTGTGCTAAGGTAATTTTATTCATACTCGTATTCAATCATTTATTTCTATTCCCCTCGCTTTTAGTACCTACTTATGTATATTCGAACTTCGGAGTGTATCTAGCCCCTGTACTACGAAGTGCAAAATTCAAACTTCGTATCTTCCCGTCGTGCTTAAGCAAATATTTTTAACGAGTGAGAGGGACGGTACGATACGAACTACGTTGTTGTTGTTGTTGGCAATAATATTTGTTAACCTAAATTCTGTGTCAGATTTTTTTTCTTCTTCACCGTTAATTACTCACCTATTCTTCTCTAAGTAATTTTTCTTGTCGCATAATTCTTTTAATTCCGCTGGGCTCATCAACTAGAAGTCCAATTAATCCAAGATACAATTACAGGATGAGTCATCTGACGTATGCGGCTTCCTCAAATCCTTTTTCGACATAAAACATGTGAAGGATACATTCGTTGTTGCTTTCAAAAGTGGACCCAACAACAGACGTTTAAAGTCCATTATGATACTGGCTTCTATCGTGTTAGTATATGGAGCAGCCTACGGTGCGTATTTGTATGTTGCTGTGTTATTTATTTTGCTAAGTCTGAACCGCAAATTTTCGGGCAGTTGTTGCGGCATACAAATATAATTGAGTTTAATTGAATTCATGAAGGAACTTTAATTGGTTAAATATTTAATATGTTGTACAACTATTATTTTATTGATCTTATTGTTTTTTAACAACATAAAAACAAGCCAAAATAAAAGAACATACCAAAATAAATTATTATCAGCATAAAGACATTTTTAAATAGTTCACCCCGGACATGTTTCTCACTTAGTAATAATTGTGCACTGTACACTTCAGATGTTAACCAATTTATCTATTGTAAATTTTCACACTAATGAGCTGTTTCACCATCTATTGACGATGGATGGCTGAGTGGTTAGAGAACCTGACGACGAAGCTTGAGGGTCCCGGGTTCGAATCCCGGCCGGGGCAGATATTTGTATAAATAGTACGAATGTTTGTTCTCGGGTCTTGGATGTTTAATATGTATTTAAGTATTTATTTATCTATATAAGTATGTTTATCCGTTGCTTAGTGTCCATAGTACAAGCTTTGGTTAGTTTGGGACTAGGTCAATTGGTGTCAAGTGTCCCAAGATATTTATTTATTTATTTATTGATTAATTTTATGTGATGGATAAATGTGATGCTGTCTCCGTCTATTCGAACGAAACAAACAGAGATGGCTTCACATTTACCTGTCAAGTAAATTTATCCAATGGATGGTAAAACAAGGAGTTACACTAGTATCCACAAGAAACGCTATTATTAATTACACTAAGTACTTAAATAAACAGATTATACTACGATAGTGTTTTAAAGTTTCCCACGAAATAAATCTGAATGTTGCAGGTGAATTTACCATACGTTATCTCTTCACACGATACCGTTTCAACTGGGATGCACTCAAATTCAGTTTCTACAGCACATTCTACATCTGTATTCACGCGCTTGGTAAGTTCTTGGATAGTGAATGTAATTTAACTCGAAGTCCACACTCTTTACACGTAGAATCCGTTAAAATTTTGGGATATTTATAGAAATAAATGCACTTGTTTTCAATTTGAAGTATTTTTACGGTTTACGGACATCTTAAAAGATCCCTTCTGTGTTTATTCGTCTTTCTGTCAAATTTATGCATGCACAGTTATACCTTAATGTTGCCTAAAGAGGAATGTCTTGCGATAATTATGAATTTCGAATTTAGGGATTTCTTCGAATTCAGGAATTTATTACCGTGTGTGTGTATGTTTTTAAAAAATTACAAAAAAACTTACATACCATGCCCAGGTTTTCATAGGTCGAACCTATCTCTTCCCGAGGGTGTCGTAAAATGTGACCTAATACTAGAGTGGGGAGCACTCATATTCTCAACTATGGAACTCAGGACTCTAGCACTGTGTTGTAGAAGGCAAGGTAAAACCACTATTTTATCATGAATATCATCGTAAAGGTTCTTAAATATCCTTAACTAAGGACCACGACCACTCTCTCGGAGCGACTTAGAAGAAGATAGGTATTTAAGTAATATATACGTTTATGTTACACTGTACAAACTTTTTTCCAGGTGCTTTAATTTCAATAAGTCTGTTCAGTCGTTACTTTAAATGGCACGATTCTGTATTGGCTTTGATATCGACCTGCAGTAAAATCGCGGGCGCTGCGGCCTTCAGCCAGGCTACGACGTCTATGGGCATGTATCTTGGTATGTATTATTATCACAAAACTAATAATAAAAGGAAAATAAATAGGTACTTATTGAAATGCAAGTGTGTAAGGTATAAGTCCGTGTGCTTGACACGTTAATGCCTAACAGATGGCACCCTGTTGTCATCCTTCATTTCTAATGATATAAAGTCAAAGGTGGTAACTATTGGGACTGTGACGAACACTCGTACGGTTACTTTATTTGGTATAGAGATTGTTTGCAATCATGGAAAGGATATAGGAAAGTTTTTATCCCGGAGAATTGAATATACTTGATAAACGAATACTTCGCAGATATTTGACATCGTGGGTAAGACCTAAGTAACATTATAAATGCCAAAGTTTGTGCGTGCTTGTCGGTATGTGTTTTGTGCATGTATTTGTTATTCTTTCACTTAAAACACTGCACGTATTTGAATGAAACTGAAACGTAAAAAGCTAGATCTCTAAAAAACTACGCGGCTACTCTTTCCGATATATTCACGGGGTCCACGTAAATTCCCAAATTCTGAACCGCAAAATCTAATAACATGAAAATTCACCGTCTGATCTTTACACAGCGTAAGTGTTGTGAATATCAAGGAAATTTAATAAAATCCTAGAATTTTAATTCGACTCTCACACCTAATGTTATACTCAAAAGAAACTACTGCGGGTAAATGCTAATGGATAAATATATTATTTTTTTCTCTCTTATTTTCAGCAACGGCTATAGAAACATTCAACGCCACATCCATTACAGCTATGAGATCGATGTCTTCAAAACTAGTAACAAAAGATGAATTAGGTACGTAATACAGAAACAGTAACCCTGCAGTTACAAAATGAATATAGGTTATCGATCTAAGATTGATCTACGTGTCGATTTTTTGCCGACGTGTAATAAGGACTAATCGACAAAACGTGCAAGTAGAGTTATAAAAAGAAATGAAACGAAAATCGACAAATTGGTCGGTCACTAAATAATAATAATAATAAATATCATGGGACACTTGACACCAATTGACCTAGTCCCAAACTAAGCAAAGCTTGTTCTATGGACACTAGGCAACGGATAAACATACTTAAATATAGATAAATAAATACTTAAATACATGTTAAACATCCAAGACCCGAGAACAAACAAATGATCTTCGATTTTTTAATAAGTTTTTATTTTAGTATCCTAGGACCTACCTTTAACCGTTGCGTAGTACCCAAAGTACACACAATAAGACAATACAATAAATCTTTATTACACACCAACACACATAGAAGGTAAGCAGTACAAAAACACAGGTATATACATACATAGAGATTTTTAAAAGTGTGCAATCGCATTTTTCGCCTTATCGCTTCAGAGCGATCTCTTCCAGGCAACCTTTAGGTACAATGGACAGAAGTAAGGAATAAATTTCAGCAGGTGGTGCAATTTACAACAACTTAGTTTAAGACTGAGCTGAGACTGGCTGTGTCAGTGTTAATACTGTCTCATCATATTTATTTATTTATTTTATAGGTAAAATGACGTCTCTATTTAATATGACGGAGACACTGGCATCCATGGTATTCGGACCTGTGTATTCATGGATTTACAAAGAGACGCTGGTCGTCGACGCTGGCACGACATACTATGTTACAATTGGACTGACTGTTCCTCCTATTATTGTGTTTGTGTAAGTAATTATATACTTATGCATTTAGCCTTACGCTTTTACGCTTTTACGTTGCATTGTGCTAATCTTGACCTCGTGGTAATATCGGAATAACAAGTTTCGTAAAAAAAAACGTTTTTCATTAAATCTTTTTCTACCAAGTTTCCCGTCGATGCCATTAACCGTTGTAAAACTCCGTCCTGCGAATACGATTGTCTCTGCAGGACGTATAATTATTAATGCTATAGGAAGTCGAAAAATTGTTTACAAATTCAGAAACCACAACTTTCTTTAAAGCTTGTAAAAAGTAGCCTACGTAAAATTTCGAATTCTAAATATCTGAATGCCAAATTTCGTCAAAATCTTGCCAGCTATTTGAACGTACACACACACAACGTACTCACAGACTATAAAAATTATAAAATCAGTAAGTATTATTATAAGTATTATTATTGAAGTTATATTTTATTATTCTGATTTACAGATGGTTTTTCTTACAACGTAAGAAAGAAAAAAGTCCACCTGAGGAAGACGACGATTTAAAAAAAGACAAATTTATGTATGACCAAAATGATCCATATGTTGCTGGGAAGGATTCTGTATTAAGTAACATGGAAATAACAGATTTGAAAATATGTACTCAATAAAATGTAATCAATAAAAAAAATTAGTTTATGATTGGAAACCGTCTTTCTTTTTATTTACCCACGACTTTGCTCTCGTAAACCATTAGCTTGAATTGAATTGAGATTCCGAGATGTCATTAATTCACAATGGAAATTCCTAAAAAATATATTGTAGACTTCATTGGCGTTCGAGCAGGGGTTGGACACTCCGCAGTTTAGGTACGTTCGGCCGGCGACCTAACCATGGGGTTCACGGTAGTGGGTTGCCGCTTAGCTCGCACGCTTTCCTTCGGGTTTCGGGGGAAATCGGAAGGATTCGTTTGTAAAAAATGAGAACTGTCTTTTTGACTCAGTAGCAATTCATCACGCGTAGAGTGCACTCGTTTTGTTTTCATTGATTTATATAGAGCAGTTAAAACCACCACTTACATAATATTTATTTAGGTAGTTTGTTATTTTTCGGAAATTGATTTCCATGGCGAGTCAACTTAAGCAGGGTATTTCGGTAAACAGCCAATCACTGGAAATTGTTTACAGTGTATTTATAAACATTAAGTATGTGAGTGGAAATTTTTAAGAAAAAAGTTGGTCGTAAATATTTTAATAAGGTGCAAGACCGAGTTATAGAAGCAACGGGGATTTCGAAAAGTACATTAAAAAATATATAAAAGGAAAGCAGACCAAAAAAATTCATTTGACGTACCCAAGAAAAGTAGATACAGTATAACAACAGCTCTATATACTTCCAAACAAAAGTAGTGTGTTGAGACGGGATGTTCTCAATTTAAATTGACGATGGAAGAATTCGAAAATGCTGATTTTGTTTTATTTGTATCACATGACAAAAACTCATATTGTATTAAAATTAGAAAAAGATAAAGAAGCGTAATATTATTACAGTAAGATTTATTTTGTGATGATGGTTATTCTTTACATAACTTTATACGGTAACTTTGAAAAGTTTTGCAAGTTGATAACAGAACAGAACCGCATATCACCATCGCGTGTCATCGTCTATACCCGAAGCATGCTTCTAAAATCCGAAGGTCTTTTTAAGAGCTCACGCATTGTATCCTCTTATTTTATTTTGTAACAATGACTTCGAAACGATATAAATAATCCGTCTGAGTTATACTGTTACTGTTTACGGATGTGTAATTAAAAAGAAGAAAAAGGAATCGGAATATCATTTTTCAACATTCCGAAAGATGTTGAAAGGTCGTTCTCTTTACTTCTCTAATTTCCTAAGTTCCTGCAGGGCTACTACGAAACTCGAAACTCGAAGTTCGTGTCGTTCCGGCCCTCTGTCACTTATACTATTTAATACGATAGAGAAAGGGACCGCACGACACGAACTTCGAATTTCGTAGTAGCCCTGCTGCCTAGTAATAATTTCGTATGTTTCTAATTATCTACTGATAAAATTCTGTAATTGGTTGATCACAAATAATATTAAGACATGGTTTCGCCAACTCGGAAATCTGTAGTCGGCGAAGGTGTAGTTAGGTTATCATTGTCATGTTTTGTTGTTATATAGGTGTGTTAAGGAATATTTCCTTGTGTATTAAATGTAGTTTATTGAGTTCATATTAATACCCACTGTTATCTTTATTCATCGACGAGTGGGAACCCTGTGCTCGTCCCGCCAAACCGGTTTCGAGTCAACGGTGTCCAACGGAATATGAACGCTCTCGTAACATGATAAGTTTCAATGTCGCGTGCAAGTCGTAAGAGTAGATAACGATTTATACCTAAACCTGACTTTTGTTCGAAAGAGTCCCTTCTGTACGGTAGTACTATTACTTATTCTGTGGTTCGAGCTCGGAATTCAGTAAAGTAAAACACAGATTGCAAAACTATTTATCTACTCTCATATCGTAATATTCTAATTAAAAAATTCAAAACGAGTTTATATTTATATACTTTTTAAACACAATATCGAAATATAAAAAAAAAAACACATTAAGTATCACACTTTTGTTCTACTGAAATAATGTTATAATACAATTTCTTTTACCATTACGATACAGGGCAAATCCAAAAAGTTTATATCACCAAGTTTTGATTCAAATTTCCACTTGTCTGTGGCAGCGCCCGCTTTAGCGCATGCGCGCACAGCCGCACATGCGCAGTAATGTACTGGGTTTAGGCGCCATTCCATTCATACGTGTCGTTTTTTGTAGGAATTTTCGTGGGAAAATATCCATGAAAAATTACAGCTTTCTGGCATTGATGGTTTCTGAGTAAAACCGCGTATGGACGGACAAACAGACGTAGACATGGCGAAATTATAAGGGTTCCGTTTTTGCCATTTTGGCTACGGAAGCCTGAAAACGAATTAAAAGGGTGAGCGTAAAATCAAAAGAAGAAAAGCATCTTCACAATACTTCTACCTCAGAAGATTTAGGAGAAAATGAAGAATTACCTTTAGAGACAATAATAAATAGTGAAATTTCCAAAAATGATGACTCAACGGTAGAATCGTTAGATGTACCTAATTGTGGAATCGAAAATTAATTAAATCTAATATCTTACTTATTTGTTCTGGTGCTGCTTTTCCGGGCAGGGCGACGTCTGCCGGGTCAGCTAGGAACTTTATAAATTATAGCCTATGTGTTATTTTGATGTATGAGCTACTTTATTGTAAAGTTTCATTAAAATCTATTCAGTAGGTTTTGCGTTAAAGAGTAACGAACATCTAGACATCCAAACATACATACATTGTATACAAACTTTCGCGTTTACAATATTAGTAGGATAGCATTATAACATGCTCAAACGGCAATTTACTTGTTGGATAGATGATCACAGCTTAGATATTATGGCCAATTTAATTAATATTTTCCTTTAACTTAATGCATTATCTTGTATTATACAATTATGGAAAATTCTTCTAGTAAAAGAAAGGATTAGAAGAGTCGGGGAATATTCTCCCTCTCTCTCACTCCTTGAAGTATATTTGTACATCTGGTTCTGTGACCAAAGATGCTCTTATATGCAGTATGCCACGAATATAAGTTGCAGTTTATTAAGTAAGATTTTGAGTGGAGTATTTTGCTGTGCAATCAGTAATTTTAATGTGAATTTGCATTTATTTTTTTGGATAAAAAAAGGACTTTTTTTGATGTGCGTTTAAATACTACCCTACATTAAGTAGGTAAATTCATATTACCACACAGTATTAACAGTTTATATTCTAGGCTCTTGGTATTTTCCCTATCATCCTATTTCTGTGTCGTTTTAACTTATCATATTTATTAATACTAATATTTACAATTGCTATTACGTATAGCAGACTCTTTAGAAGTTTCCTTTTTAACCCTTTTCCAAGCATAGTGCATATAGTGACCCCATAAATATACGATATATCAAATATTCGATCTTGCTAAACGTACAATAGGTAGGTATGGCACAAAAGTCGTTAGAAATATCATTCATTTTTAAATTAACCCCTCATAGGTAAACAATATAAAACTGTTATTAATTTTGTGGTAGCGTATCTAAATTCGCGGAGCCGGAAAAGGATTAAAATAATCATTATTATTGTTTTAGTCAGAGACCTACAATCGAGATGGGCACACCTGAAGAAAGTCCTTTGAATCAAGATTCAGTTCCTATAGAGAAAAGTTTGAAAGAAAAAATTAAATATATAAAAGACAACATAACAATTGAACCAGTCTTAGCATGCTACGTCATACCAGGTGCACTGGCGAGGCTCGCTACGCAAAATCTCAACTTAGACAAAGCGTGCCGAGTTAACCTGAACTACGGTAATGAAGTATGTGACTCCTTGCTAGCTAGAGAAAGTAACAAGTATCTGAAAGAAGAATTGCATGTGCAAGAACTCGTCGCGTCAATGGAAGTGTGGAAGAATATTTTGCTAACAGCAATACCTTGTTTCCTAATACTGTTTCTAGGGGCATGGAGTGATAGAACGAGAAAACGAAAGATTTGCATCGTATTACCGATTATAGGAGACATTTTGATGTGCATGAGTTGCATGTTAAGTGTTTATTTCTTTCACGAAATACCATTACAAATTAACATGTTTCTAGAAGCCATTTTCCCTGCGGTCACAGGCGCATGGATAAGTGTTTACATGGGTGTATTTAGTTACATTAGTGACATTTCAAGTGAAGAATCCAGGACATTTAGAATTGGTGTTGTGAATTTGTGTCTTACGGCTGGCCGCCCCATAGGCGCGGTTTTAAGCGGCATATTATTGAACAGTATAGGTTACTACGGAGTATTTTCCGTTAGTGCTACGCTTAAAATATTCAGTATATGCTATTGTTTATTTTTTGTCCATGATCCAAAACCTGACGACGAAAAGTGTGCTAAGGTAATTTTATTCATATTTTATCATTATCCATCTATTTTCCCCTCGCTCTTAGTATCTATGTACACACGCGTTCAAAAATGCATGGACATGCTTAAAGTTATAATAAAATTGCCTGACAGGCTTGCATTATCTTTTATCGGAATTGTGCAGAAACAACCTAGATGGCGCTAGTAGCGAAACTCAATTAAGTACCTATTATGTTTTACATGAGTATATTCCTTGGTAAATATTTTTTACCAGAGAATTATCTTCTATACCGTTAGTGGACAACTGCAATCAGCAAATGTATTCTTATTGTAAATATAACTCTGTGGAGATTTTTATATCTAGTCTACGGTAGATAGCTACCAAGCAAGCATAGGCTTACAATTACATAACATAAGTAGGTAGGATAGATATTAGAACTGATCTGCCGTCCTACCGAAGAAGGCGGCAAAGGGACTTTAGCGGCTTTTTAACTTTTTGATACGTGCATACTCAGAAAAAAATTCTGCGTCGAACGGTATTGACTTTTTTTTTCTATGACAGTTAGTTCTCGAGATACGCAGCAGTTAAACGACACATATTTTGATTTTTGTTAGGGTTTTATAATCTAAAAAGCCGTGATTGGTATTAAATACGCTAAAAAGACGTTATGTATCATTAGCCGCCTTATATCATGCATAAAATATAACACTTTTCTAAGCTAAAAAGCGCTTATCGATCATTCATACTTTAAAAAGCGGTTAAGTTCGTTTAACGAGGTTTTAATGAATTTGTCATAGCTGAATTTACATACATGTTTATAGGCTTAAAAGCAGTATTCTTTAAATTAAACTCTATAATGACGTTAAGGGATCTTAGCCGCCTTTTGGCCTATAACACTTAAACACAATACGAAATACATTTAAATGTCAATAAAGCGGTGACCGCCTTTTTACTTCAGTGTCATAAGGTTGATATTTGTTCGATCATATTTTTAAAGCGGCTAAATAGCAATAATAAGTAAAAAAGCGGCTAGATTTTTGTCAATCCTTACTATTAAAAGGGGAAAGTGAGTTTGTTTGTTTGTTTGTTACGCTTTCACGCCGTAACAGAGCGACGGATTGTCGTGATTTTTGGCATAGAGATAGTTTATGGTCCCGAGAGTAACATAGGCTACTTTGAATCCCGGAAAAATGCACAGTTCCCGAGAGAACAGCGCGCGATAACCGAACACCCCGCGGGCGGAGCCGCAGGCAATAAAAGCTAGTGTTAAATAATATTAGTGCTTAATTTTATTAAAAATTAAAAAGAACTTAAGTATTTAGTTTTTGGTTAACGTCAATAACGTTACCTTAGTAGTTTTGTATCTAGATTTAAGCACAAATTTAGGTTTTGGGTGAACTTTTGAAATCTTTTTTTTTACGTTATTTTGGTGGGCATTATTTTTTTTAATTTTTGGTGAAAATAATCACTCGTTTAAATGCTCTTCTGGATTAGGATTTCAATGATACAAGAAGCACCTACTCGTATTTAAATTCAAAAACTAAGTTAAAGCTATACGATATAGTGAAAAAACGTCGCTACCGAAATTACGATAGTGACAGTAAATTACGTTTTATTAATTACATAGGAAATTAGTTTGAAATTACTATAATTAATTTTATATACGTGTACATATCCGTGTATAACTTATGTTAATAAAGTAAAGAATTAAAGTTTTAAATTATTATTTTAAGTTAATCTTAGTTCCCAATACTTATTTGAATGTAGGTTCGATCAAAATAAATCGAATGTCAAATCGGTTCGCTTGACCTTTCAAGATTCATAATTTGCGAAGTCGCACTTGCACCTGCTATAAAAGACAAACATACCTATACTAGCATGCTCATTCGCAGACGCGTTCATACTTGTTATCATCATTCGTCCTTCCTCCCCTACCTCAAGTAGTAGGTAGGTACACTCAAAGATAGTAGCTCAAACATTTAAAAATCAAACGAACTTACCAGCCAGCTGGTGTGAAGTTCGATGTTAATTGTGTGAAGGTGTTGGTCCAAGACGTCCCATATTTCTTTAAACATCTCATAAATATACACGCTAGTATCACAGTAGTAATTGCTCATCAGATTTTGTGCTAGTAATGAGCATAATCTATCTGTACCTTTATATTTCACGTGAGCAAAACGCGAGTGAGCGAATCAGTTTCACGTGAAACTACCGTTAAATTCTGTCATAATGACCATAGTTAATAAATATAAAATACCACCGGAATTACAGCACCGAATATTACGACAATAATGTATCTTTTGCGATTACTGCTAAACTGTATACATCAGTACTATTAGCTCTATTCTGTGAAATAAGAATCAAGACAACTAATAAGTAAAAATATAAACATTCAATTCAAATCATTGTACTCGTATATCGCACAACGGGAATCCACTGACATTACTTTTAAGATGACTAAAACAAAACACATCGCGCGAAAGGCTTGTACCTACTTACTGATAGGCACACAAAATTCGGTAGTTGGAGGTTCATTCAGCGTGACAGCTAAAGCACAACTAATGTAATTTTCCATAAAAATGCGAACATAGTGATATGATCTTTCACCATTAAGATATTAGCAAGTATTTGTGCAAATTGATATTGGTAGCTAGACGATATTTAGAAAAGTGATCCACCTATCTTTTAAATGAAAATATATTTAGTATGAAAAAGTAAAAATAGAATGCGTTATTTAATTAGCTTCATTTTTATTTATGTTTATTAGGAAAATGACTCCTAGACAAAAAGTTATGGTCAATTAATTCAACAAAACCGCGCGTGGGACAGGCTTCACAGACTTACTGCAGTTAGTGTTTCTAAGTCTGTGATATTTTTAATTCAGCTTTAATTGAAGTCAACAATGTTTATTATGTTAAAACTCCGGTAGCATATATAAAATCGAATTGTGACGGCCAAACAAGTTGCTCTGAAAATTCACCTTTTTTTATATCTCATTTATAAACTTTAGAGAAGTAAATAATGAACACAGTTCAATAATCATAATGTTAATTGAAAGTAATAATTTAGAAGTTTTTTATTTTTGAACAATAAATAGTTGATTTTTATATAGTATGCCTTTTAATTTTTTGTCATTACCGCTTCTCACGCAGCATTACTCTTAATAATTGTAGTCCTATCATAACCTAAAATGCCGTTATTTACAGAGTGACTCAAGTATTACGGCTTTTTAATGTATTGAGAGTAAACATTTCTGTTGCTTGATAATTTTGATTCAAAAGTTAAAAAAACATCTAAGCTTTAAAACGGTTAAGATACTTTAACTTCGTTTTTATTTATAACGCAACGTACATGTTCTACTAGCAATAATAGACAATACCGCGGCTATCCGTAGTAACGACCTTCTAGTGTATTAATCGCACCTAACTTTCATTTAAAATAACAACACTAAAAAAGTTATGTACAATACTAAGCTTAAAAGTCGCTAAGGTATAGCTAACGGCCTTTTAACTTATTATTCTTCGTCGAATAATATTCACAAATCCTAAGCTATAACATAAAAGCCTCCATAATTATTACTATTTATAATTTTTTTAAATGAAAATATATACATAAAAAGGCGTGATTTTTTATCTAAATTTTAATGTAATCAGAATTTTTGTAAGTCAATTTATGCCTGAGATACAGGTATTTAAAATTTTGAAAAGTTTTTGCCGTTTTTCTCGAAAGTTACTTTTGTCACTTTGCCGCCTTCTTCGGTAGGACGGCAGTGATGTTGTCATATCATTATGTTTATATTTCAAATCAGAAAGTTGGTAGGGCCAGTCCCACAGCACTTTAAGTAAACTAACTGTAGCATTGAAAATCAATTTTGGCATAACTACCATTTATCTTTAGTTTATTCTCTTTATTGCGACTTTAAAAAACCGCATAAGTACCTAATTAACTAAATATTGTATTTAGTTAGTAATCGTTTGTAAAGAAATTAAAACAAACAAAGAAACCCTTCTTGGGTTGGGAAGAACAAGAAGGGTTTTGAAATAGCCCAAAACATGTCGACTAAACTCGATTTAAGACGTGAGTTATCCGTTACAATATCATTTAAAACAAACATAAATAAAACCACTTTTTGTTGTTCAACATAAAGAATTTTACAATTCACAATCTTACTTAATTAAAAAATAATTTTAATATTTTGTATGTAATAATCATTTTACAACAAAGTCTCACTCGTTTAAAAAAAATAGCCTTAAATCATGCGATTGAATCTGAGGATTGAATTTAAACTGTGCAGTGAAACTATGCACTCTTTTTTCTTTCATGATTTAACAATGAAAAACACAGTATTGAATGAAATTTCTGCTCGTATTTAGAAATCTTATCAGCTATAGTGCGAGTATAACACAAATAAACAACACTAGTAAACACTGTGAAAATATATAGCCGCTATAATATATATAGCTATGAGTAGATAAGAACATAAAGCTGGATGCAGTTAGGTAGGTATTTACAAAAAACGAAATCAGTTACAAAGTTTTTAACATCTTATTGACGCTTATTAAGCTTAAGTGACATTTCCGAAATCGGAAAAAGATTGAAGCTTTAGCACAATTAGATGTTAGCAACCATTATAGGGATCGGATTATTATGAATATAAATTATTTCGCATCTATTAGCATCTACAATAAGAGGAAGCATAATGAATAAAAAAAAAACACTATTTTTAAGACTTGTTTTTCCTTGTGTAGATTTTTTATTAAAAACCTGACTTTGATTACTGAATTATTAACATTTGAATAACGAAGTTGATTAAGCATACTAATCCGACCCCCTAATATATTTTAAGTAAATTGCTGTCATATAGTTTATTGTTTGCACAGCGTATACGTCGATGATACTGGATTTGAAAGACTTTTCACATATCCATAGTCCTGAGAAATTGTAACCTTGCAGCGTTTGTGAACAGAAATTTGACGGCATATCTGCGATGGACGAGAGAAAGCTTTTATGCCAAATAAATCAGTAGTGCCTTGCTAAAGCCATCTTCCTTATATTATCACATTATCAAATGATGCTGATGTGAGCTGTGGTCTACCATTTCTAGCCCAGTATCGTGTGAGAATCGTTGTTTCTCTCTACAATAAATTTTCAGTAATATTATTAACGTAACTATAACTGACATATTTTCTATATAAGAAACAAATAAAGTAAAACAAAAATACTTACGTGTTAGTAAATGTCTAGCAATCTTGGACATATTTTTGCCTGCCTTGTGAAAAGTGAGAGAGACGATACGATACGAACTTCAATTTTCGAATTTCGTAGTAGCGCCCTGTATCAAATTTAAGTTCACCCTTTGATAATAATATTCTTGTCCTAAATTCAAAGACCTGTGTTAGAAAATCTCTAATTTATTTTCCTTCTTGCATAATAACTATATTCATTCTTCAGGGCCCATCAACTAGAAGCCCAATTAATCCAAGATACGATTACAGGATGAGTCATCCGACGTATGCGGCTTCCTCAAATCCTTTTTCGACATAAAACATGTGAAGGATACTTTCGTTGTTGCTTTCAAAAGTGGACCCAACAACAGACGTTTAAAGTGCATTATGATACTGGCTTGTCTCATGTTAGTAAATGGAGCAGTCGACGGTGCGTATTTGTATGTTGCTGTTATTTATTTTGCTAATAGTCCAGTAACTTTATACATCGGCAGTATGCGTCAAATCCGGTAGTTCTGAATTTTTGCACACTTGTTTATGATGTTGTCCTAATGAATAATCCAAGTTTGTGACCTCGAGCGCCGAACGCAACTTTGTCAAAAATCGAAAAAAC
The DNA here is from genome assembly GCA_037349165.1 of Choristoneura rosaceana. NCBI lineage: Eukaryota > Metazoa > Arthropoda > Insecta > Lepidoptera > Tortricidae > Choristoneura > Choristoneura rosaceana. Next base: position 13,586,881 of record JAZBNJ010000019.1, read on the forward strand.
CGCGAAAAAAACGTATTTTTTGGCGATTATAACACTAAAGAACTAGTGTTTGAAAAAACTTTCTTAAAACGTTTTAAAGAAGACTAAATTTGCTACAATATGATACAAGAATTGTCTCTGTGGACCCAATAGTTTCCAAGATTAAGCCTTTCAAAGTTTATCATTTTTACGAACTTCGCAATTTTTTGCGATTCTGTCGTTCTGAATGAATTTTGACCCTGATTATACTATCGAAGCCCTGTACTTTATGATAGGATGTTAAAAAAGATAAAGAGGAGTGTGAACGATGATGTTAAAGCTAAGCTACGAATAATGAAGTAAATAAAAAAGAAAAGTACAACAGAAGTTAATAAGTTTATTTGTTAGGAAATTGAGTAATATTCAAAATCAAAAAATCAAATTAATTTGGCCCTTTTGGAAGGTCCTGGTTGAGGTTCGTCCGTATCTGGATCGACGTATTGGGATGGCATATCCCCATCAGGGGATGGTAATGAATCGTCGACGTTTTGTGCCGTCAAGTCATCCTCCATTTCGACATCGGACAGATCGTCGCCTTCTAGGATTTTACTACTGCAACATAAGGTATATTGTCACAAGAGGCCTCGCTGCAGTGCCTACAGACTGATGAGTATTTTAATCCTGTCTTCCTGCAGCTGCACGCGATTCCACAACCCTTCGTGCAGCCGCAAGTAATCATCTGCAAGAGGTGTTGTGGGGCTGCATTTCTGGTCATCGTTTTGGGATTGAGGCTTTGTGGTGTGTATATAGTCACCCCCAGGGTTAAGTGTGACTCCCAACCACGCCTGTACCTGTAAGAAGATTGTACATGAGAATAGAAAATGATGAATGATATGTATGTGAATTACTGATGCAAGGACAAATTTTTACCTGATGGTATGTCCGCAAGGAGTGAAATCGAGCAGAGTCTCTTGTGGGAGGTAACCTGGCTAGATTGAAGCTGGTTTTCGTCGCAGCCCTAGTGAATAGTCGGTACCGCAGCTCGTCAAGGTTATAGGTGTTGTGGTTGCCTAAATTGCGAAGTTCGAAAAAATGATAAACTTTGAAAGGCTTAATCTTAGAAACTATTGGGTCCACAGAGACAATTCTAGTATCATGTTGTAGCAAATTTAGTCTTCTTTAAAACGTTCTCAGAAAGTTTTTTCGAACACTAGTCCTTTAGGGTTATAATCGCCAAAATTTGAAAAAAATATCGATTTTTTCGCGGTTTTTTCGATTTTTGACAAAGTTGCGTTCGGCGCTCGAGGTCACAAACTTGGATTATTCATTAGGCCAACATCATAAACAAGTCTGCAAAATTTCAGAACTACCGGATTTGACGCATACTGCCCCCATACTTTCAGGCGACAAAGTTACTGGATTATAAGTCTGAACCGCAATTTTTCGGTCAGTTGTTACGTCATACAAATATGATTGAATTTGATTGAATTCACGTAGGAACATTTAGTGGTAAAATATTCAAGATGTTGTACAACTATTATTTTATTGATTTTATGGTTTTTTACTAACATATATTTAACAAACCAAAACAAAACAACATACGAAAGAAATCTGAATGTTGCAGGTGAATTTACCATACGTTATCTCTTCACACGATACCGTTTCAACTGGGATGCACTCAAATTCAGTTTCTACAGCACATTCTACATCTGTATTCACGCGCTTGGTAAGTTCTTTTTCACGTAAATTGGATGGTGAATGTAATTTAACTCGAAGTCCACACTCTTTACACGTAGAATCCGTTAAAATATTGGGATATAGAAATAAATGCACTTGTTTTCAATTTGAAGTATTTTTACGGTTTACGGAAACCTTAAAAGATCCCTTCTGTGTTTATTCGTCTTTCTGTCAAATTTTTGGATGCACAGGTTACAGGTACCCTAATTTTTCCTAAACAGGAACGTTTTACAAAAATTATGAATTTCAAATTTAGAGGCTTCTTCGAATTCAGGAATTTAGTACCGTGTGTGTATGTTTTTAATAAACTACTAAAAAATTTGACATACCATGCCCAGTTTTTAATAGGTCGAACCTATCTCTTCCTGTGAGTGTTGTAAAATGTGACCTGATACGAGAGTGGGCAACACTCATGTTCTCAACTATGAACTCAGGACTCTAGCATTGTGGTCTTGAAGGCAAGGTGAAACCACTATTTTGACATGAAAATCGTCATAAAGGTTCAGGTTTAAGTGTCTACCACAACCACACTCTGTCAAGAGTGCAACGACTTAGGAGACGATACCTGTATAAGATATATAAGTACCTATCTTCTTCTAAGCCGCTACACTCTTGACGGAGTCTTGGAGTGTTGTGGTAGTCAGTTAAACCTGAACCTTTATGACGATTTTATTTACATTTGATTTTATTTATATATATATATATATATATATATATATATATATATATATATATATATATATATATATACACGTTTATGTTACACTGTACAAGCTTTATTTTTCTTCTAGGTGCTTTAATCTCAATAAGTCTGTTCAGTCGTTACTTTAAATGGCACGATTCTGTCTTGGCTTTGATATCGACCTGCAGCAGGATCGCGGGCGCTACAGCCTTTAGCCAGGCTACGACGTCTATGGGCATGTATCTTGGTATGTATTATGATCACAAAACTAATAATAAAAGGAATATAAAAATATGTAAGGTAAACGTCTGTGTACTTGACACGTTAATTCCTAACAGATGGCACTCTGTTGTGACCTGTATTTCTAATGATATAAAGTCAAAGATGGTAACTATTGGGACAGTGACAAACACTCGTACAGTTACTTTATTTGGTATAGAGATAGTTCGCAATCATAGAAAAGATATAGGATAGTTTTTATCCCGGAGAATTGAATATACTTGATAAACGAATTCTTCGCAGATAACATCGTGGGTAAGACCTAAGTAACATTATAAATGCCAGATTTTGTGCGTGCTGTCTGTATTTGTTATGTGCATGTATTTTGTTATTCTTTCACTTAAAAATACTGCACGTATTTGAATGAAATCTGAAATTTAGAAAGCTAGATCTCTAAAATACTACGGGGCTATTATTTCCGATATGTACACGTTATTACGATCCACGTAAATTCCCAAATTCTTAACCGCTAAATCTAGTAACAAAAAATTCGCGGTCTGATCCTTACTCAACGTGGGTGCTTTGAATATCAAGGAAATTTCCGTAGGAATTTTATAAAATCCGAGAATTTAAATCCGACTGTCGCACCATCAGGTGCGTTAGGTCGCAACAGTAGTTGTACTCAAAAGAAACTACTGCGGCTGAATGCTAATAGGGACTCATATAAATAATCTCTCAATTTTTTTCTCTCTTACTTTCAGCAACGGTTATAGAAACATTCAACGCCACATCCTTTACAGCTATGAGATCGATGTCTTCAAAACTAGTAACAAAAGATGAATTAGGTACGTAATACAGAAACGGTAGCCCTGCAGTTACAAAATGAATGAATGAAAGTATCGATCTAAGATTGATCTACGTCTCGATTTTCTGCCGACGGACTAATTGACAAAACGAGCAAGTTGCGTTATCACTAAAACGTTTGTTCCCAAATCTTCGATTTTTAATAAGTTTTTAAATATGTTTTAATATACATATCATTCTCATGCGGATCATACATATGGAAATTAAGAACAAAGAATTACAATTGAGTCGCTGAACTTCAAACTCGAAAATCCAATTCTGACATTATTTACGATTTTGGTTTTAAATAAAAGGGTAAAAAACTATTAACAATTTTATCGGTTTAGTATACGTAATTCCGTGTGATCAAATATTTTACGAAAATGAGATAATTCCTCTTGTTTTAAATAACATACCACTACATTTATGCTAAGTAGGCAACAGATGCAGCTGGTTCCAGTTCCAGTAGCACATAAATTTGTTTTCTAGGTAAAATGACGTCGCTATTTAATATGACGGAGATACTGGCATCCATGATATTTGGACCTTTGTATTCATGGATTTACAAAGAGACGCTGGTCATCGACGCTGGCACGACATACTATGTTACAATTGGACTGACTATACCACCTACTATTGTGTTTGTGTAAGTAATTATTAATTATGCTTTTAGCCATACGCTAATTACGATTGACGATTAGAGCTACCAGTTGAACTGTAATCCAAATTTAATTTTAATTTCAACTTTACTAAAATTCATAGATAAGATTTTAATGTAGTTCAGAGAATTCTCAAAAAAAATGCAAAATTTTATGAGTCTAGGTACAATTATACAGCGAGATTTTACGTTGCATTGTGCTAATCACAGATATAGATTACACTAGATAACGCAATAACCTCATCTAAAAAAAAATGACATAAAATATATTTTTTTACCAAGTTTCCCGTCTATGCCATTAGCCGTTGTAAAACTACGTCCGGCGAATACAATTGTCTCTGCAGGACGTAATAATTATATTTATGCTATCATTATTACTTATACTAGAAAGTCGAAAAATTGTTTACAAATTAAGAAACCATAACTTTCACAAATATTAACAAACAAACATTCCTAGTTATAGCTAGCTTGTAAAAAGTAGCCTACGTTAAATTCCGAATTCTAAATATCTGGATTTCAAAATTCGTCAAAATTTTTCCAGATATTTGAACAGACAACGTACTCACAAACTTTAAACATCATAGAATCAGTATTATTGAAGTCTCTAATTAAGTACTTACTATAAGTTATATTTTATTCTGATTTACAGATGGTTTTTCTTGCAACGCAAAAAAGAAAATAGTCCACCTAAGGAAAACGGCGATTTAAAGAAAGACAAATTTATGTATGACCAAGATGATCCATACGTTGCTGGAAAGGATTCTCTATTAAGTAACATGGAAATAGCAGATTTGAAAATATGTACTGAATAAAATGTTATCAATAAAAAAATTAAGTTTATTATATGGTTGGAAGCCGCTTTTATTTTACCCACGATTTTGGTCTCTTAACTCTATGCTACAATCATGTTGAATAGAAAAACAGCTAGTGGTTAGAAACGTTATTTTTATTTAGTTAGCAAAAACTTCAATCATATTGATTACTAAGTAGGAAAGACGTTTCATAAACTAAGTTGAAAAAACGTATCTAACCAGATACGTCTTTTTGTTGTAGTTTTACATATTTTCTTGTCTTTTTTTTACTACGAATAAATATAAAATACAATTTATATATATAAAAGAAGAAACTGACTGACTGACTTATAGATCAACGCACAGCCCAAACGCATCGTTTGTTTTAAATTAATCTTAATATCCGAACGATCGAAGCGCTTCATCAGTATTATCAGCCAACGCAAAGTTGTTTGAATTTAAATAAGGAAAAATATCAATATTATGTATGGCTTAAAACTAATCAAACATACAATCAGAAAATACTTCGAATAAATAGCGCGAATTCTACCCGGTATATCAGTGACCTCATCGCAGTGACATGTCAAAGGTCACGTTTGATAGAGCACTACAACGCTGACATCCATACTAATATTATAAATGCGAAAGTGTGTTTGTGGGCTTGTATGTTTGTCCCTCTTTCACGCCGTAACGGAGCGACGGATCGACGTGATTTTTGGCATAGAGATAGTTTATGGGCCCGAGAGTGACATAGGCTACTTTTTATCCCGGAAAAATGCACAGTTCCCGAGGGAACAGCGCGCGATAACCGAATACCGCGCGGGTGGAGCCGCGGGCAAAAGCTAGTTATTACATATCACTAAAGAAGCAAGCCACAGAAGTTATTTTTCGGACTGCACTCTGTTAATTTCAAGCTGGAATAATGCCATTTCTAAGAAACACTTCAAGTACACCACTAGCAGTTGTGCACATTTTTTTTTATTGAAGACATTGAACATCTAAACGGTTAGTCATCAATCAGTTATAAACAACAGTTTGCAAGATGTCAAACAAAAAAAAACTGTTTGAAAAAGACTCATTTGCGTTCCGTTATCAGAGAAATAATATTATTCTTCCGTCAAAAACTCGTGTGACTAACTATTGATATCGTTTGGCTTGTTTTTGTCAAGATAGATAAACAGTTCTGTTGAATTTCTTCATCCATGTCATTTATTTTGTTGTTAAACTTTACGACACTGTTTTTATCAACGTGGCGTTTTCCTATTTGTGTATTTAAATTGCTTGGTCAAGGTGTATGCATCATAATAATATATCAAAAGTTGCTTAACTTCGCACAACAATTTAATGATGTTTCTAAGTTTTCAACCCTTATTACACCCCGAAATCTTATTATATCCCAAAATCTTATTATATTTATCGAACCTGCTCACAAGCAATTATTATTGATAACAATTCGATAAAAAGTATCAACAGCAAAAATGCCGGTTACATGAAGAATGATTTTTTATCAAATATATATATGGACGGAGTTATTCTTCTTTCTGCTTTGGCTGCTCCAAACATCGTCAGAGTTATATTAACACTTTAGACTTTACCTGCGGCTTTGAATGCGACGTCGGGGATGGTGACTCAACCGGGTCACACCGTTTTGTCACCAAATTAGTCTCAAATATTATTGATTATAATGTGTCTGTACGGAGAGCAGATGGCCGTTGGGGCCGAAAAGTTCTCGAGTGGAGGCTGCGGATCGGCAAGCGCAGCGTGGGTGGAACGTCCACCAACGAGATGGACGGATGACCTGGTTAAAGCCGCGGGTTCACGGTGGATGCAGGCCGCTGCCAACCGAAGCAACTGGAGGTCTATGGTGGAGGCCTATGTCCAACAGTGGACGTCCTACGGCTGAGATGACGATGATGATGATGATAATGTACTAGCTTTTGCCCGCGGCTTCGCTCGCGTTAAATTTGGGGTAACACAGATTTACTTTCTACGATCTTTATTTTCGTGTTTTAATTGATTTTTCGGAGGATTACATTTGCAAATTTTCGAATTTAGAAATCGACTTAAAGCCCCGCTTCACACCTTCAGGTCAGGGGTGTAATTTTAGAAAACCTACTTGTTCCTTTTGCCCGCGACATCATACCTATGCGAAATAGGATTCCCGTGGGATAGCAATAAGTGAATTCAATAAGAAACCACACTGTCCGCGATTGAATTGAAACAGGCTACTATTATTGAGGGAGTTAGTATTCGACTGCTGGATTGGTATGCTAGGAAAAGATCATCGACATTATTTGTAAACCGATAAAAAAGAACGTATAAGGTTATCAAGTCAACGCGTATATATATATTTTTTTATGTAGGACCACGCATAATAACTTTTACAGATTTGGCCGATTTTGATAATTATTTTTTTATTACAAAGCGTATACCCCGAGGGTGATCCCATAGACAATCCTATCCTAAGGGTAGGAAAAAAGGGGATGATTGATTGTTCAGAAACTGATCGTAATATATGACCATTGACCAGGCATAACTTTTTACAGAGTAGTCCGATTTTGATAATTCTTTTTTTATTCGATAGGGTATACCTTGAAGTTGCTTCTGCATAAATTTGGAAATAATTCACCCGAAAGGTGGGAAAAACAAGGATAAAAGAAAAACTTTTCAACAAAAAAATTAAACCGCCGAAAAAACTGAAAAGCATGAAAAAACTTGAACGAAGTGAAATGAATTTTTTGTTTATATTCGGCTGGTCTGAGAGTAGGACGTAAACTAATTTTCATACTTCTACACGGACGGAGGCGCGGGCAACAGCTAATTATTATATTTATCTGATAAAAAATTTGTTACTACTAGTTATAAAAAAAAATTATGATAAGAATAATAAGAGGAATTGTAACTTACTCGTGCCATGTCGACATATTTACACGCGCGGAGAGCGGCGCGCGCATCGAAACTGTGACATCTGGTAATATCGCAACTTTGGAGATAGCACAGTTTTGTCGCAAAGGAGCGATATGGGCACATCTGATTGAACTAATACGATACTAATTAACAACTAATACGTTAGTACTATATATTTACACACACGAGAACACGGGAACACGGGGGTGAAGTGGGGAACACAAACGACGCTACTGCCAGTTACAACTGATTAATACTTATATTACTAAGATGAAAGGGCACATGTACCTATGCAGAAACGTCTTTTCCTTTTCATGACTATGCAGAAACGTCATTTCATTATATGATAAAGGATTTTTTTTTTAATAAATAAGTCGCTTCTACTAAATTGTGTCTTTCCAACTTAGTATAGATATGAAAAGACTTTCTAATTTAGTACTATCTAAACTGTATCGCAGATGCGTCCCATTCGACTATTATGATTTAACATGTTGCGTTTATATTTAGCAAAATTTAAAAATACTGCTAAATCCGCCTTTTTTTCTAGATTCCGAATATATAGGTAACTCAATTTCGGCAAAAATGTTAGATGCGTCTTTTTTACGTATGACGGCAGATAAAATGTGTTGGCAACGCCGCGTCGCACGCTCACGGCAAACCGTGGTAGTGTGCGGGCGAATCCCGCCGCGCGAGCAGGAGATCGCGCGAGTGACGAGTTGGGACGAAATGTTTGTGCGCTGTTAACTTATCATAGTTATTTATACTAATATTTAAAATTACTACCATGTGTGGTAGACTCTTTGGAAGTTTCCTTTAAATTTATTTCATTGTTATTGTTTTAGTTAGAGACCTACAATCGAGATGGGTACACCTGAAGAAAGTCCTTTGAATCAAGATTCAGTTCCTACAAAGAAGAGTTTGAGAGAAAAAATTAAATATGTAAAAGACAACATAACAATTGAGCCAGCCTTAATATGCTACGTCATACCAGGTGCACTGGCGAGGCTCGCTACACAAAATCTCAACTTAGACAAAGCGTGCCGAGTCAACCTGAACTACGGCGATGAAGTATGCGACTCCTTGCTTGGTACACAAAGCGACAAGTATCTGCAACAAGAATTGGCTGTGCAAAAACTCGTCGCGTCAATGGAAGTATGGAAAAATATTTTGCTAACAGCAATACCTTGTTTCCTAATACTGTTTCTAGGGGCATGGAGTGATAAAACGAGAAAACGAAAGATTTGCATCATATTACCGATTATAGGAGACTTTTTGATGTGCGTCAGTTCTATTTTAAGTGTTTATTTCTTTCACGAAATACCACTACAAATTAACATGTTTCTAGAAGCCATTTTCCCTGCGGTCACAGGCGCGTGGATAAGTTTTAACATGGGTGTATATAGTTACATTAGTGATATTTCAAGTGAAGATTTCAGAACATTTAGAATTGGTGTTGTGTATTTGTGTCTTACGATTGGCAGATCCATAGGCGCGGCTTTAAGCGGCATATTATTGAACAGTATAGGTTACTACGGAGTATTTTTCGTTAGTGCTACGCTTAAACTATTCAGTATATACTATTGTTGGTTCTATGTCCATGATCCTAAACCTGATTCAGAAGAGTGCGCTAAGGTAATTTTATTCATACTTTGTCATTATTCTATTTTTATTCCCCTCGCTTTTAGTAAGTACCTACTTATGTATATTCGAACTTCGGAGCATAGTACGGTATGTTCTGTATTATATATTATATATTCTGTGCTTCGGAGTGTATTCGGAGGGGCTAGCCCGTACTACGAAGTGCAAAATTCGAACTTCGTATCTTGCCGTCGTGCTTACGCAAATATTTTTTAATACGAGTGAGAGGGACGGTACGATACGAACTACGTTGTTGTTGTTGTTGACAATAATATTTTTGACCTAAATTCATAGACCTATGTCAGAAATTTACTTAACTCTTAATTACTCACCTATTCTTCTCTAAGTAATTTTTCTTCTTGCATAATTTAATTCCTCTGGGCTCATCAACTAGAAGTCCAATTAATCCAAGATACAATTACAGGATGAGTCATCTGACGTATGCGGCTTCCTCAAATCCTTTTTCGACATAAAACATGTGAAGGACACATTCGTTGTTGCTTTCAAAAGTGGACCCAACAACAGACGTTTAAAGTCCATTATGATACTGGCTTGTATCATGTTAGTATATGGAGCAGTCTACGGTGCGTATTTGTATCTTGCTGTGTTATTTATTTTGCTAAGTCTGAACCGCAAATTTTCGGGCAGTTATTGCGTCATACACAACCGGATTGCTACCACCATCTTGCTCGCTAATTCTGCCGTGAAGCAGCAGTGCTTGCACTGTTGTGTTTTGGCGCGAAGAGTAAGACAGCCGGTGAAATTACTTGCACTTGAGGTATTCCAACTTGGGCCTCTAGGTTGGCAACGCATCTGCAATACCCCTGGTGTTGCAGATGTTTATGGGCGGTGATGATCTCTTACCACCAGGAGACCCACTTGCTCGTTTGCCTTCCAGTCGAATAAAAAAAATACAAATAAAATTGAGTTTGATTGAATTCATGAAGTAACTTTAATTGATTAATAGTACATTACTGCTGAGACCAGTAAGTAAGCCATCCTGGACGAGTAGAAGTTTGATGGCCGAATCGCCAGGTGAGGAAATCAATGAAACGAGGCCAGGATGGCGATTACTGTTCGAAGCTTCTATAGTGCTTTTCTCAAAAATAAAACAAAAAAATGTTTTCATTTGATAAATTTTTTATAACAATTCATATACTTATCTCTCTTTGGATTTGGGCAGCAGCAAGTTGTTTTTTGCTAATTCGGCCTCCGCTTTTATATCAAGAGGTGTGCCGCCCATATCTATATCAAGATTGTTACTTAATAAGAAATTCACTTAGTAAGAAATATTTCCAAAATGTCACAAAACGAACGTAAAATGTACGAAATTCCAACTTATTAAACTTTTTCTAAGTTTTTTTTTTACTTTTTAAACCGCAAGATCAATCATAACACCAACCTAAAAAAAATACTGTGTTGATTGCAATCTTAAATTGAATTGGTATTATTAAAAAAATATTTTGATAATGAATAAGCTAATTTATTTATTTATTATAATAGTGAAATTAAAATTTATAATAAATTACATAACAACAAAGTATTTCCAAACATTTGTTAAAATTTCCTGCTTTTTTTAATAAAGTGTGCAACCTTGTTGCACGAAACGAACGCCGCTGCTCTTGTTTTTTTTTAATAAAAGCGTTCCGTATACTGTCTACCTCTTAGAGTTGGAATGTATATTTGTTAAATTAAATGAATTTGCAACTAATTCGGTTTACATTTATGTTTCAAAGAATAGAAATATTATAATCATTTATACGTTTATTGTTCAACCTCTTTAATGACGGTAAGACCGTAAGGCACTTTGCATTACCTATAAAAAAGACATATTTTACAAGGAGTTCTAAGTTTAAATTACAATGATGTTATGAGATTTGTATCGTACTTACTGGACACTTTTGCATCCTGAATTCAAAACCTCTTTACTTACTGGAGACTTGTGATCTTCGTCCGGTATTATTAACTTACTGGAGACTTTTTGAAGATGTAATGGCGACTTTACGTATCATTTTTGAGAAAATATTTAATATGTTATACAACTAGATCTTATGGTTTTGTAACAACATAAAAACAAGCCAAAAAAAACAATACAATACAATACAATACAAATACTCTTTATTGTACACCAGAAATAATAAGCGATACAGAAAAACAGGTACACAACATACCAAAATAAATTCTTTATTGTACAAAAGAACACACAATATATAAAATAATTAACAAATGGGCTAAATACTACTAACTAACTTAAATAATATTTTTGTATAATAAAATAGATTATCATTAGCATAAAGACATTTTTAAATAGTTCACACTGGACGTGATTCATTTAGTAATAATTTATTAATTGTGCACTGTACACTTCAGACGTTAACCAATTTATCCATTGTAAATTTTTACAGTAAGGGGCTGTTTCACCACCTATTCATTAATTTAATGTGATGGATAAATGAGATGCCGTCTCCGTCTATTCGAACAAAACAGAGATGGCATCACATTTATCCGTCAAATAAATTTATTCAATGGATGGTAAAACAGGGAGTTACATTAGTATCCACAAGAAACGCTATTATTAATTACACTAGGTACATAAGTAAACAGCTACACTACACTACAGCTACACTAGGTACATAAGTAAACGCTATTATTAATTACGCTAGGTACATAAGTAAACAGATTATGTATACTACGATCATGTTTTAAAGTTAACCCACGAAATAAATCTGAATGTTGCAGGTGAATTTACCATACGTTATCTCTTCACACGATACTGTTGCAACTGGGATGCACTCGAATTCAGTTTCTACAGCACATTTTACATTTTTATTCACGTGTTTGGTAAGTTCTTTTTCACTTAAATTAGATGGTGAAAGTAAATTAACTCGAAGTCTACACTCTTTACACGTAGAATCCGTTAAAATGTTGGGATATAGAAATAAATTTGATGTGTTTTTACGGTTTACGGAAACCTTAAAAGATCCCTTCTGTGTTTATTCATATTTCTGTCAAATTTATGCATGCACAGTTATACTCGTACCTTAATGTTGCCTAAAGAGGAATGTCTTACGAAAATTATGAATTTCGAATTTAGAGGTTTCTTAGAATTTAGGAATTTACTACCGTGTGTGTATGTTTTTAATAAACTACTAAAAAATTTGACATACCATGCCCAAGTTTTATTAGGTCGAACCTATCTCTTCCTGAGGGTGTCGTAAAATGCGACCTGATACGAGAGTGGGGAGCACACATATTCTCAACTATGGAACTCAGGATTCTAGCACAGTGTTGTAGACGGCAAGGTGAAACCACTTTTTTACCATGAATATCATCGTAAAGGTTCTTTAATATCCTTAACTAACGACCACGATCACTCTCTCGAAGCGACTTAGAAGAAGATAGGTATTTAAGTAATATATACGTTTATGTTAACACTGTACAAACTTTTTTCTAGGTGCTTTAACTTCAATAAGTCTGTTCAGTCTTTACTTTAAATGGCACGATTCTGTGTTGGCTTTGATATCGAGCTGCAGCAAAATCGCGGGCGCTGCGGCTTTCAGCCAGGCTACGACGTCTGTGGGCATGTATCTTGGTATGTATTATTATCACAAAACTAATAATAAAAGGAATATAAATACTTATTGAAATGCAAATGTTTAAGGTATACGTCCGTGTGCTTGAGACGTTAATGCTTAACAGATGGCACCCTGTTATCGTTGTCATCCTTTATTTCTAATCAATGACATTTTAACCCTCCAAAACCCTTAAATTCATCAATGTTTCTAATGATATAAAGTCAAATATGATAACTATTGGACAGTGACGAACACTCGTATGGTTACTTTATTTGGTATAGAGATAGTTTGCAATCATGGAAAGGATATAGGAAAGTTTTTATTCCGGAGAATTGAATATACCGATAAACGAATACTTCGCAGAGATAGCATCGTGGGTAAGACCTATAAGTAACATTATAAATGCCAAGGTTTGTGCGTGCTTGTCGGTATGTGTTGTGTGTGTGTGTATTTGTTATTCTTTCACATAAAAATACTGCACGTAATTGAATGGAATCTGAAATGTAAAAAGCTAGATCTCTAAAATATTACGGGACTATTCTTTCCGATATATTCACGGGATCCACGTAAATTCCCAAATTCTTAACCGCAAAATCTTACAACATTAAAATTCGCCGTCTGATCTTTACACAGCCTAAGTGTTGTGAATATCAAGGAAATTTAATAAAATCCTAGAATTTTATTTTGTCTGTCACACCTAATGTTGTACTCAAAAGAAACTACTGCGGATAAATGCTAATGGACTTATATAAATATATTTTATTTTTTTCTCTCTCTATTTCAGCAATGGCTATACAAACATTTGACGCCACATCCATTATAGCTATGAGATCGATGTCTTCAAAACTAGTAACAAAAGATGAATTAGGTACGTAATACAGAAACAGTAACCCTGCAGTTACAAAATTTTAAATTTTAAAAACCCCCGACATAAAAAAACGCCAGCAAAAATAAAAATAAAAACGCCCGAAAAAACGCCGCCAAAGAATACAACTAAAAAGTAAAAAATAATTATGCACTAATTAGCTGCTGCCCACGAATTCATCTGCGAAGAACTCGTTTATCCCTTTACCGCGGGGACTATGCTGATTTTGCGCAAAATTAGCCTAAGTAAATTTAGTATAAGTACCGACCGCTAAGGTTAACAGGAAACTAAAGTACATTTATGTTGTATTTTTTAAAGTATTAAATTATTATTTATTTATTAACTTAGGCTAATTTTGCGCGAAATCAGCATAGTCCCCGCGGGATAGGGATAAACGAGTTCTTCGCAGATGAAGTCGTGGGCAGCAGCTAGGTAGTGCATAATTAATTTTTACTTTTTAGTTGTCTTCTTTGGCGGCATTTTTTTCGGGCTTTTTTTTATTTTTGGTGACGTTTTTTATGTCGGGGGTTTTTTTAATTTTTAATTTAAGTTTTTTTATTTCATGTTTTTTAAACTGGTATATTAAAAAAAAGTGTACAAGTTTATTGAATATCCTGGCTGCATCATCAGCTCATCTTGTTGCCACCATTGCATTGTATGTACTAGTATCAAATACTGATCAAAAGGAATCAAACACGGCATATATGCTTTTATTTTTTCAAGAGTAAACTGGTGTGCTGGATATCCTGGCTGCAGCATCAGCTCGTCATGTTGCCACCACTGAATTGTGTGTAGAATCAATTACTGATCAAAACAAATCCAAACCCGACATATGTGGTATTATTTTTTATCGAGTGTACTAGTGTGCTGGATATCCTGGCTGCAGCATCAGCTCATCCTGTTGTCACCATTGCATTGTATGTAGAATCAAATACTGATCGAAACGAATTCAAACACGATATATCTGCTATGGTTTTGTCAAGAGTTTACCTACTAGTGTTCTGGATATCCTGGCAGCAGCATCAGGCCGAGAATTCCATAATCTTGCAGGGTTATACAGCATATATATGAGTGTTTCAAATTTTAGGTCCCAAATGTGTTTGAAAGTGATGTAAATTCCCGTTATTTGTGTATGATTCCTACCGCAGCGAACAAAAGAGCTGATGATCTTGAAACGGTTTAACCGATTTTGATAAAACATGTCTAAGAGCCATCGCTAGAAAATCTGCTTTCAAATAAAAAAAAAACCGCATCCAAATCGGTCCACCCATTTAAGAGCTACGGTGCCACAGACAGACACACAGACACACAAACAGACATACAGACACACATAGCGGTCAAACTTATAACACCCCTCTTTTTGCGCCAGGGGTTAAAAATGTATAGGTTATCGATCTAAGGTTGATCTACAAGTCGATTTTCTGCCGTCAGACTAAGGACTAATCGACAAAACGAGCAAGTTGCGTTAAAAAAAGAAATGAAACGAAAATCGACAAATTGATCGGTCACTAAAAACGTTTGTTCCCAAATCTTCGATTTTTAATAAGTCTTTAAGTATGTTTCAATATCCAAGGACCTACGTTTAACCGTTGCCTAACTAGTACCCAAAGTACACACAACAATACCACACAATAACTCTTTATTACACACCAACACCTATGTGTTACCTACTATGGTAAGCAGTACAAAAACACAGGTATATAGATAGAGATTTTCCTTCGCCTTTCTCGCCTTTTTCGCCTTATTGCTTCAGAGCGATCTCTTCCAGGTAACCTTTACAATGGACAGAAGTAAGGCATAAATTTTAGCAGGTGGTGCAATTTACAACAACTTAGTTTAAGACTGAGTGTCAGTGCCAATGTCAATGTTTTTTTTGTAAATTTCATATGTTTTATATGTACAATAAAGAGTTACAATACAATACAATACAATTATTTATTTTCTAGGTAAAATGACGTCGCTACTTAATATGACGGAGACACTGGCATCTATGGTATTCGGACCTTTGTATTTATGGATTTTCAAAGAGACGCTTTTCGTCGACACTGGCGCGACATACTATGTTACAATTGGACTGACTATACCACCTGTTATTGTGTTTGTGTAAGTAATTATGTTTTTAGCCTTACGCTAATTACGATTGACGATTAGAGCTAACAGTTCAACTGAAATTCAAATTTAATTTAATTTCAACTTTACCTACTAAAATTCACAGATAAGATTTCAATTAAGTTCACAGAATTTCCAAAAAAAATGCGAAATTTTATGAGACTAGGTACAAATTATACAGCGAGATTTTACGTTGCATTGTGCTAATCACAGATACAGATTACACTAGATAACGCAAACACCTCAATCTATATAAAAACCAACCGTGTCACTTTTATATCTACTGTGACGTCTCAAGAGCGAATTAGCGATATGAATTCCCCGATGTCCGCGCAAAATCGATTCAAATGCGCCGTTATTTTATTCTGATTTACAGATGGTTTTACTTGCAACACAAAAAAGATAAAAGTCCACCTAAGGAAGACGGCGATTAAAGAAAAGACAAATTGATGTATGACCAAGCTGATTCATATGTTGCTGGAAAGGATTCTGTATTCAGTACCTAACATGGAAATAGCAGATTTGAAAATATCTACTCAATGAAATGTTATCAATAAAAAAATTAAGTTTATTTTATGTTTGGAAGCCGTATTTGCTTTTATTTACCCACGACTTTGCTCTCTTAGGCGGCCCCTAGACCTACAATAACATTGTACAATACTTTTTATTGCACAATAAGATTGAAAGGCGCTCTGAATCCAAACGAGCAATTGTATTGCACAATAATACGAACTGCACAATGTTTTCGTGTTCAGTATAGTATTGAATATTGTGCAATACTGACCCTACACGATGCAATATAAAAATATGGTGCAATAAAAATTAAACTCGCTCAAACTTTTGAACAATCATTGTGCAATCTTCAATATTAACCCTAAACGGTCAATAATATTGCACAATTCGCGATATTGCACAATATAATTGACCGTTTAGGGGCCGCCTTAAACCATTAGCTTGAATTGAATTGAGATTCCGAGATGTTACTAAATCACCATGGAAATTCCTAAAAATTACATCGTAGTCTTCATTGACGTTCGAGCTTGGAGTTCAGTTAAGTAAAACACAGATTGCAGAACTATTTGTTTATCACAATGAAAAATATAGACACAGCCTGCGGTACAAATTTCAGGTAGTAGGATGGATTGATTGGTTTATTCTGGACGTCAGGTGTTGTTGATTGTATGTGGCACCACTGTGGGAGGTATTCGGTAGTATTATTTCCTATTTCTTACTGCCGATCACTGGCAACAATGTCTGTCTGTAGGGTAATATAATATTGTATATTAAAAATTAATTACGATTAAAATTTGATTCGGTGTAGGGACGATTGCTTAAATACTGATAATATTTTTTTTTAGTGAAACTTTTTAATTTTAATATTTTTATCACTCAATCATACAGATGTTTACTAAATTTCCACACAACGTTTACTAGTTTACATTCTAGACTCTTGTTATTTACACACCATCCTATTTCAACAACGCTTCCTATATCGTTTTAACTTATCATAAGTAGGTATTTATTTGCGCTAATATTTGCAATTGCTACTATGTAAGACAGAATTGCTGGAAGTTTCCTTTTAATTTACTTCATCATTGTGTCGTAGTCTGAAACCAACGATCGAGATGGTCACACTTGAAGAAAGTCCTTTGAAGCAAGATTCGATTCCTGCAAAGAAGAGTTTGAGAGAGAAAATTCAATATGTAAAAGACAACATAACAATTGAACCAGCCTTAGCGTGCTATGTTATACCAGGTTCACTTGCGAGGCTCGCTACGCAAAACCTCAACTTAGACAAAGCGTGTCGAGTCAACCTGAACTACGGCGACGAAGTATGCGACTCCTTGATAGCTAGAGAAAGCAACAAGTATCTGAAACAAGAATTGGCTGTGCAAGAACTCGTCGCGTCAATGGAAGTGTGGAAGAATCTTTTACTAACAGGAATTCCTTGTTTTCTAATACTGTTTGTGGGGGCATGGAGCGATAGAACGAGAAAACGAAGGATTTGCATCATATTACCAATCATGGGAGACTTTTTGATGTGCTTAAGTTGCATTTTAAGTGTTTATTACTTTCACGAAATGCCATTACAAATAACTATGTTTCTAGAGGTCATTTTCCCTGCAGTCACTGGTGCGTGGATAAGTGCTTACATGGGGGTGTTCAGTTACATTATTGACATATCAAGTGAAGAATCCAGGACATTCAGACTTGGTGTGGCAAATTTATGTTTAACGGTCGGCGGACCCATAGGCACAGCTTTGAGCGGCATATTACTAAAGAGTATAGGCTACTATGGAGTATATTCCGTTAGTGCTATGATGAAACTATTAAGTATATGCTATTGTTTGTTCTATGTCCATGATCCAAAATCTGATTCCGAAAAAACATCCAAGGTAAGTTTATCTATGTCCTTAGTTTCTCATTTCCCTCTCGATTTTAATAGAGGTATAAGTTTTGTTGCCACGAGAGTTGAAGTGAATGACTTGATTACACACACAGCTACAATATTTTGTGTCATGACAACAGGATTTTGACATTTTATTCGTTCATTTTATTCATTCCCCTTTTGTACAATCAGTTCTTTTTGTAGCTGTGTGCGTAATCATTCACTTCATCTCTCGTGGCGCTATCTATATATTTATCAGATCGACTATTAACTCTTTAACTATAATTTGCTTTCCCTAAGTTCAGAGACCAACATCAAAGAGATATTAATCCGTAAGATCACCTATTCTTCACAAAATTAATTTTCTTTTTGCATAATTGCTTTGATTCCCCGGTTCATCAACTGGAAATCCAATTAATCAAAGATACGATTACAGGATGAGTCATCCGACGTATGCGGCTTCCTCAAATCTTTTTTCGACATAAAACACGTGAAAGATACATTCGTCGTTGCTTTCAGAACTGGACCTAACAATAGACGTTTAAAATCCAGTCTGATACTGGTATGCGTTGTATTAGTAAACGGAGCTTCTTTTGGTGCGTACTTGTATTGCTTTATTAAATTTATTTCGTTATGTTTGAACCGCAAATTTCCAGCCCGTTATTACGTGATACCAATGATACAAAATTTCAACCCAAGTTCATGAAGGATTTGATTAGCTATAGTTGTTTATTATACCTTTTTACCTAAATACGCCAAAACAAGCAGCCAGCATAAGAACATTTTATTACACTCCAGAAGCAATTTACTTGCTCTAAATAATCTTTTGTTTATTTTGCATTGTGCAGTCTGTGGACATCAGGTATTATTCAAATGACAGAATGTACATTTTGGTACTAGAAATGTAACTTATATTATACTAACTTTTGCCCGCGGCTCCGCCCGCGTGGTATTCGGTTATCGCGCGCTGTTCCCTCGGGAACTGTGCATTTTTCGGGATAAAAAGTAGCCTATGTCACTATCGGGCCCATAAACTATCCCTATGCCAAAAATCACGTCGATACAAACATACAAAGAAACAAATATACAAACACACTTTCGCATTTAGGTATATATAATATTAGTATGGATATGGATGCCATTATTTATTATTGGTAGATAAACACCATCTGCAACGATTGTACACACGAAAAAGCTCTGATTGTTGCAGGTGAATCCACCATACGTTATCTCTTTACTCGATACCGCTTCAACTGGAATGCACTCAAATTCAGTTTCTACAGTACATTCAACATTTGCATCCACGCATTCGGTAAGTTCTCTTTCACACAAATTGAGCGTTGAATGTTTTACCTTGAGGTTAACTTTTTAAAATGTGATTGAATGAATTCCTACCTTTATAGGATCATTCGTTTGTAAAATTACCTATTTCTCCGTCACATCTTTGCTTTGAATAATTTATTGCACCGCTGAAGTTAAAATTGTGCACATGCGTGCGGTGACCGATAAAGCCATTCGGGTTCTAGGTAGCAGTGAAGGTTGCGCTGGATATTCTGTGCCCTTAGTGTAAGTTTTCGGCTACAAAATACGTCTCGATCGTGTTCGCGTTAAAATCTCAATTTATATGGAAACACGAACATCGCAAACGTTCCGCTAAAGGCGCTGTTCGTGTTTCCATACAAATTGAGATTTTAACGCGAACTCGTTCGAGACGTATTTTGTTACCGAAAACTTACACTAAGGGCACTGGACGAATGCAGGTGCGCGTGTATTTCAAGCGGTTCAGAGTATACAGCAAATAAAATTTACCGTTTTGCTTTTGTACGCTGATTTATAAAAATTGAAAATGAATAAACAGCGCTAACAGTATTTGTAATAAAAATTATATTTAATTTCCAAGAAACTACTTTTTAGTTTTAGCCAGTCTGTAAGGTCTGTAAGCCTACTTGTTCAGTTCAGTTTCTTTATTTACTTTCAATAGGTACATGTACTGTGTATTTCTACCTGTGTACCTTTTTTTTCTTTACATAGGTAAATTTTGAGGAAGGCCTATGTCTACGTCTTTCGGCTGACACCATGATGATGATAATAGGTAGATAATTATTTAAAATACATAAAATGACGTTAGGTACATTCTGTTAAATTATTTAACAGAAAATTTGTTTTCCACATGTATTCCCTATTCTTAGAACCATCGTTTATGGCATGCCGCTAGTTATACCCTAATAATAATTTTTCTCAAATATTTACAATATGTGTGCAGACATCGACACGTTGCAGGTTTATTGTATAGATCAAATAAACTGCGAAAAAAATCTGGGACGGACCTACGAGTATATCTCTTCACGACACGTGAGTGTCGTAAAAGATGAAGTAAGGGACCAGATGAGAGTGAGCACTGAGCAATGCTCTCCATTCTGAACTACGAATTCTGTACGCTTGTGTACGGTAAAAACTTTTTTTTTCTTCTAGGTGCTTTAATCTCACTAAGTCTGTTCAGTCGTTACTTTAAATGGCACGATTCTGTGTTGGCTTTGATATCGAGCTGCAGCAAAATCGCAGGCGCTGTGGCCTTTAGTCAGGCCACAACGTCTATGGACATGTATCTTGGTATGTATAACATCAGCCTAACATTAAGAGGATTAAAAATGTATAACACATTAAACTTTCGTGATTTTCCCTCATAATCAAATAGTCAAAATACCACAAACTTATCACACTTAAACACACGAATAATATTTACCTCGATGTTTCAACCACATTACAGTGGCCGTGGTCACGAGTAGAGTGAAGTGTAGGGTATCAAATCTGCCTGAACTACGCACTTGATCACTAAAAGTACCAGCACTCGAATCTCAAACTACCTGCATTGATCATTTTACCAAGGCCACTGTAATGTGGTTGAAACGTCGAGATAACAAATATTACTCGTGTGTTTTAGCGTCATAAGCCCCGTTTGTAGTATTTAGACTGTTAAAATAGTTATTTATGCAACTGTATCGTAATAGGGGTCCTTAAAACACGATGTTTTTTTCGCAAAACTTTCAATTCGATTTCCAGACCAAATAGTTTACGCAATTAAGGCTAGGTGAAGATATAAATCAACCATTTTTTATTTCTTTCCTCCTGTTTTCAGCCACTGTAATAGAAACATTCAACGCTTCATCTATTACTGCTATGAGATCGATGTCCTCAAAACTAATCACAAAAAATGAATTAGGTACGTAAGATAATAAACTACTAACTAGCAACCAGCATTGCCTTCACACGAGTGCAACTTTGAAAAAAACCAAAATAGGGTTCCGTAGCCATTACGAAAAAAATAAGTAATATTTTTCTAAGGATTTCGTACATACGTACGTTTATACGGAATCTTCCAAGTTTAGGTATATTTTATACCTTACGCTGCTATTTACTCATAAATAAATAAATAAAAATAAAAAAATAAAAAACATTTATTATCAGGCGTTTAACGCCCATAGACTAACTACCAATAATTAACTACTAATAATTCTCAAACAAACTTAGTCGTTATAGTTTTCCTTGGAAGTTTGATATACTGACTACTATCCTGGATTTTTTTTTAATTTTTTCACCAACCGGCTTAGATTTTAGAGGGGGGGGACGCTCGATTTTAATGAAAATTTGCACTTTATAGTTGAATAATTCGCAAACAAATTACTGAATCGAAAAATCGTTTTAGCTAACCCCTAATTGTTTTAAAATACCTATCCAACGATACCCCACACTATAGGGTTGGATGAGAAAAAAAAAATCACCCCCACTTTACGTCTATGGGAGGTACCCTAAGAAAAATTGTTTTTGAATTTTTAATTGTACTATTTTGTCGGCATAGTTTACTTATATATCCGTGCAAAATTACAGCTTTCTAGCATTGATAGTCTCTAAGCAAAGCCGCGGACGGACAGACAGACAGACATGGCGAAACTATAAGGGTTCCGTTTTTGCCATTTTGGCTCCAGAACCCTAAGAAGGAGATAAAAAATAAAGATCAAAATCAAAAGCATGACGATGAGATGATGGTGATGATTAATTTTTTTTTTTTTTTTTTAGGTAAAATGACGTCGCTATTTAATATGACGGAGACTCTCGCGTCCATGGTATTCGGACCTTTGTATTCATGGATTTACAAAGAGACGCTGGTCGTCGACGCGGGTACAACGTACTATTTTACCATTGTGCTGACTATACCACCTATTATTATACTTGGGTAAATCATTATGTCTTACTATCTTTTACCCGCATCTTTCTTCGCATGAAAAAAAAATGAATTTTACAAAATTTATGTGGGAATTTCCAAAAGCTAACATAATAATTTAAGTTATTCGTCACACGATTTTCATCCCATTTTTACACGACTAACCGAAGTAGAGTTATGTTTTCCGGTGGCGTATGTATTATGTGGGAATCAGGGTAGATTTCTGGACGAATGATTGATGTAAGAGAGCGCATCAAATAATCGGTGACTTTTGTGGAGTGAAAATGGGCCGAGCGAGTAAGTTTGAGTTGAATGAAACCCATGTCCTTTCTGTTCTTTTTCCGTTTACGTTTAATTCTACATTTGATTTTAATAAACTTTTTTTAAGAGTTGTTCCCTTCACACGATCCCACATATATGTATCTTTATTTATTTGATTGACTCTACAGCCTGAAGTTCTGTCACGCTAATTCGATGTCATTAACTATTGAAGAGTTGCATCTTGCGAAGACAATTCTAACTATTACCTACAAGTATTTTTAAGTGTATCGAATATGTGTAAAATATTTCTCTTTCAATCTTTCGCTGCAACCCAAAATTACACAATCAGATTATTGCAATTGATTGTCATCGAACATACATTTAAATACGCTAAATGTCAGCTCAATTGGATACCTACCAGGAAATGCTCCAAAAATAATTTTCATAATTTTAAACCACGACTTACTTAATATTTTGTACATATGAACATACAAAGTTAATAAAACCTTATAAAAAATATTTTTATTATGTTCGCTGTGTGAATTCACTAAAGTAACTTTTTATGTATTATGTTGTTGTAATGTTATAGTAGTATAAAGATTCCTGTATGTTAACATTTAAGTAAGCTTAATTTGTATATATTAAATTGTATAATATGTTGGTACGCTATCGCATTGGATTTTCTTTAATGGTGGTGTAATGTTTTATTATTAAATAAATAAAATAATAAATAATAATAATTTTAGTGTTTAGATGATCAAATTTACTCTCACACACTCATCAAATTTTACAGGTGGCTTTTCTTACATCGTAAAAAAGAAATAAGTCAATCAGAAGAAGACGACGACTCAAAGGAAGAAAAATTCAAGACTGGTGACGATGAACAAAGTTATGTTGTGCCTAAAGGATTTTAAAAACATGGACTCAATAAATATTTGAAATTTATGACACGCTTGAAAGTCTTTAATTAATGTCAAACCAAGAGATTGGAGTAGGTATATCACACTGCGTATATCATCGCAGTGTGATATACCTACTCCAATCTCTTTCCAGCCATCAGTTTCAGCTTGAAGGAGTAACAAACATACTCACTCATCATCATCAACATCATCATCATCATCATCAGCCGGAAGACGGCGAGTACTACATAAAAAAGACAAATAATAATAGTAATAATGCAAACTAAAACCAATTATTTACACCAGACCCCTTAGGCAAGGTTCCGAAGATGCTAGCAGTCGTTTACATTTACTTGCCCGAATTCCACCTGCCATACCAAAGTTTGCCATAAAAAAATATAGAAACGTGCTGTTTTCAGATTTTTTTAAATGTCATTATAAAATGCAGAAGGTTAGGGTTAGGTTAGGTTAGTTAAATATCAACTCTAAAGAAATTGCTTTTTCAGAAATAAATTACTTTATGGCAAATGAAAATTCTAGAAAACAACACATTCGGACATATGAAATTCGGGGAAACGATAGAGAACCGCTAGCAGTAGCAGCGTACCCTATTTCAATTGCTAGGCTAATTCTTTGTCCGAGCAAGCTGCCAGGCTCTTCGGTCGGTTCCAGAGCGCTAGGACCCCACGAACCAAGGGTCTCGACACTGAACGGGACAAAATCGTATTCGGTATTTGGTAGATTTTGCTTTTTCAGCTGCTTCAGATCCTGCACCAGCTCTGTTACAGGTTCCACGGAGATGGGAAGCAGATGGTGTGTCAGAACAAGTGGCATTCCACACAAGCACTCGAACTATCTTCCGTGAAATCAGATTAATTATCAGGCATTTTATAAAACCAATTCTAAAATCAATAGGAAATTATTTTCCGATGTTTGCGTAAGTTTATCCATACTAATATTATAAATGCGAAAGTAACTCTGTCTGTCTGTCTGTCTGTCTGTTACGCTTTCACGCCAAAACCGCTGAACCGATTTGGATGAAATTTGGTACAGAGATAGAATAGACCTTGGGAAAGGACATAGGCTATCTTTTATCGCGAAAAAGAGGCTGTTGTGAGGTGTTGAGGTGGAGGAACTGCGTGAACAAACATTTCTTACATAAACGTAGCAGCTATCATAAGGTCGCGGGTGAGCAAAGTACTTAATTATTTTATTTCATTGATATGTACCTCCGCAAAGTAACGCCTGACTCAATAAATTATAGAAAAACTATTCACTCATCTCAATTGAATTACTTAAATCTAAATCAGAGTCGTTGACAAAAAATATAAGTTCATTATCCATATCAAAATAATGTGAATATTGTTTTTCTGTGTCTTCAACATGCTTTTTAGGTGACATGCTGACGGTACTTTTGCGGACTAAATATACGTGCTCCTACTTCCGAGTCTAACGGGGCACTGAATGACAACTGAGAGACCAATAACGATGACATTTATGCGTGTATGTCGTCCGTATTAAAAATTCGCGCATGTGCGTAAATGCGGTGGTCGGGCGCGTCATTTTAAATTAGACAAGCTCTATAACATTGCATCTCAAACCTTTTTAGCAATATAAGTACTGCGTTGCGTTGCGAGACTTGCAGCTTTTTACCCGACTTCGACAGAAGGAGGGTTATGTTTTTCGAGTGTATGTATGTATGTATGTATGTCCATTTTTTTGGCACGACCTACAGCCGAAACGGCTGGACGGTTTTTGACATATGAGGTGTCGTTGGATTTGTCTAAATTGTAGTAGTGACATAGGCTATATAGATTTTCAAAATGGCGCCCGCAAATGGCGAAATCGAGGGGGAGTTAAATTTTTTTCTACCGTAGCAATATGGGTATCAAATGAAAGCTAGTAAAAAGACCAGTTCAAAAATATATATATCACATTATGTTTCATTTATCCTTAACTATAAAATTCAGAATAAAAACATAAATTAAAAAAATCAAAAAGCCCGACTGCGTAAAACACTCTTATTATAAACTAAAAAGAATAAAACAAGTCTGGTTGATCTGAGCTGAAGGAAAATGTGTAGAAAGTAATTGACCTAAACTATAACAAATAGTATATTTAAATACGGGATATAGTGACTTTGACAGTCGGGACCCATATAGGATAGAAATGAGTCTAAGTTATTTAATGGATCCCGACTGTCAAAGTCGCTATATCCCGTATTTACCCTTAACCAGGCACTGTACTATATAGGACCACATTATGTTAGATTTTTTTTTATCGAGCAACGTGTTCCTGAGGACCACAATATGTCAAACACTCATAGACACCAAATATTTCTAGTGATTGATCAGTATTTGCGTGTAACGGATCGCACATAAGAAAATGAAAAAAAAAAAAGTTTCGATATTTGAAACTTTTTGCAAACAAGGACTGTTTTTGTAGCGCACTGTGCAGTTGATTGCCGAAAGTGTGGAATAAAAATACGGTGAGTATTGTTTGTTGCTTTTGCGCATATATTTGAGAGTTTTTACGTTCTCCGAATGCATTTTGTGTTTCATAACAAATGTTTTTGTGCTTGTAATGATTATTTGAATTATTTGGTTCATATACGATCATTGCTCGATGCGCATTCAAATTTTGTCGGGAGGTATATTGATGAGGCCTTTTGTTTTTCCGCCTCGACCGCTGAAAGACAGGGATATCGAATGAATATTACAAAGAATGGTCTCATTAGAAGATGAAGATACCGACGATGATGATTTTTAAATAGATTTTTTGACAATATCAACCACAGGCTAGACGAATTGCAAAGTAGTCCTAAAGATGACTTACTCGACGTATTATCTCTTGATCCTGTGACTGAACTGATCAAAGAAGTCAACTTATACAATCTTAGGACTTGGGTTTTGAAGAAACACACCTCAGCTGCCAGCTGATATCATTTCTACTGGTCCAGTTTCATCACTGAGCAACGCAAACATTTAATATTAGAAAATGAAGCAAATAATCCACTATCTGACATAGATTCCTCGCTTCCAGTTGCTCCACCACCATCTACCTCAATCACATCGATACCTTCTACGTATACTGATACAACTGACAATTTTGAGATTTACGGTTTTTTGCAGATTTATTACTAAAATACTAAAATCTACCTGCCACAGAAATTTCGTACGAATATTCCTATTAGTTTCGGAAATAAAGTAACGTATATGATTGCATCTAACACCCTTTTGTCAATCGGTACGACGTATACTGAGGCAGGTCGCTTGCACCTATATACGCGGCACAGATATTGTGGAGATGAGGTGCTCGTGCGGTGTAGCGGACAGTTGCCTCAGTATGCATGCTCGCCATCGATACATTTGGACGTTGTCTCAGTGAGCTTAAACGATAGTTGATGAGGCATTTACGTCTAATACGACTTCTAAGTGCACAATTAATACTATATTATGTTAACTAAATTATTGTTATTGTATTTTACTTGTAATTTAATGTAAAATAAGTAATATCATTGCAAAATGAAGCAGGAGAGAGGGAGAAATATAGTTTCAATGGTTTTAAATGAACCACAAGGCCGTGATTCGAGCAGTAAATAGTTTAATAAGGCTTATCATATAATTGCACACTTAAATTTACGTTAAAATTCAAAATTCTCATTCATAAAATGTTATTTACCCGAGTATACTGGTTTACGTGAATAAATCGTTAATTAAAATGTATACTTTTAGTTTCACCGCTGCTGCCAAGAGCCGAATCTTTACGGGATGAAGTTTTGTTGAGTGTATCAATAATGTCAACTTATTGATGTAAATTAAGGGCCAGTGCTTAGCTATTTGTGATCACAGATTAAATCTTTATAGATAACATGGTGTCATCCTCTCCCATAGAACGCCACAATGAACGACAACTCGCCACTTGCATCCACCGGTTTCCCGTAACTCTCACGATGTGGCCAGTCCACCTGGTGGGAGGGCTGTCAACGCTTCGTCTTCCGGTTCGTGGTCGCCACTCAAGGACTTTTCTCCCCTAACGGTTAACTATGTGGCCTGCCCATTGCCACTTCAATTTGCATATTTTTCCAGCTATGTCAGTGACTTTACTTATTCGACTAACTTCCGCATCCCGGATTCTATCGCGCAAAGAAACTCCAAGCATAGCTCTCTCCATAGCTTGTTGCGTGACTCTGAGCCTCTCTAAGAGGCCAACAGCCAAGGACCACGTCTTGCTCAGCGCCATAAGTCATCACTAGCAACACACACTGGTCAAAGACTCTAGTCTTCAGGCACTATGGATTATTGGACGAGAAGACATCACGAAGTTTCCCGAACGCTGCCCATCCGAGTTGGATTCTTCGGGCGACCTCTTTTTCAAAGTTGGACCTACCCAATTGGACAACTTGTCCAAGGTGAACATAGTGGTCAACAACTTCGAGTGCATCGTTCCCAACGATAACCGGCACGGGTGTGACATGGACATTTGACATGATTTTAGTCTTGCCCATGATGATATGAACATCTTAAGACCCACCTCTTGGGAGACGATACTGAGGTCACTGAGCATAGTATTGAGCTCCTCCAGCGACTCCGCCATTATGACTATATCATCGGCAACACATCATCATTTTTAACATGTATATAATTGTTACTTAATAATAATAAGCTTATTATGTTACAAACTTGTTTTCAATTACTTACCATGGTTCAATATTTTTTATTTTATTACTCTTAGAGAGGCTCAAAGTCACCCAACAAACTTGGAGTTTCTTTGCCCGATAGAATCCGGAATACGGAAATTCGTCGAAGAATTAAAGTCACTGCCATAGCTGGAAAAATATGCAAATTTAAGTGGGAATGGGCGGGCCACATCGCTCGAAGAACAGATAACCGTTGGGGGAGAAAAGTCCTCGAGTGGTGACTACGAACCGAAAGACGAAGCGTTGGCAGGCCTCCCACCAGGTGGACTGACGACATCGTGAGAGTTGCGGGAAACCGGTGGATGCAAGGGGCGAGTTGTCGTTCACTATGGCGTTCTAAGGGGGAGGCCTTTGTCCAGCAGTGGACTTCTTCCGGCTGATGATGACTTGACACAAGGAAAAGCAAAGTGTGTGATTATTATAAAACTGTATACAATTTTCTAGCAGAATTAAAAAATTGCATAAATGATTCGAATTCATACTTCTTTTTTATTCCGTTTTAAGCATTTTTGCACAGCAAACTTAAAATATCATATAAACTGTATAGTGGTACGAGTGATATTAATGCAAGTGTATATTGGTACAAGTGACAAATATGTCAATAAAGTAATGATGACGGGTGAAAAAACAATAGTACTTCCTTTTTCTTTTCAATCCTTATGACTACTTCATGTAATTATCTATGTATAAAACAAAAATATATAACATTTTAATAATTAATTAGTTTCGCCGTATACTGGGGCAAGTGGTACTTAGCTCAGTATACCACACAACTACAACATGTCAAATACGCGTACACAAGTGTATCTGCCATTTTCTCAGAAACTACCATTAATTTCAAAGTTTCATTAATGTAGACTAAAGTAAAGCACTTTCCTTACTACCAATCCAAAATTTTGTTAAATTGTCTGTAAAGACAAGAAAGTTACGGACTAAGGAAGCTTTGCACAGCTCTCCTGTAAAATCACAATTTTGCACTTATACCAGTATACGTAGGAGGTATCGACATCACCATCTTCTTCAATTATACCACCAATACCACCATGTTCACCAATTGCACCACCATCTCACCCACTAAATCAAGCTGTCACATTTCTTGTCATGTTGGGCAAGGTACTCATATGAACCACATGTTTTTTATTTGCCCATGCAAGGTACTCATAGGGACCACAAGGTTTTTTTTCTTTAATAATAAATAAAAAAAAATAAAAAATAAAAACAGTTTTACTTGCTTTTGCTATATATAAACTAATTCCTGAATTTCATAAAATTTACTCAATAAAACCCTCGTTGCCTGGTTAAGGGTTAAATATACTATTTGCTATAGTTAAGGTCAATTATTACACGTAATGTTTTTGATGGGATATTATTTTTCCAGGTGCTTTTGTCTCATTAAGTTTATTCGTTTATAGAGCTACAATGGTTGAGATAAGGAATATTCCCGAGACTAAAAATGAAGACTTGCATACCATTGTGACTGAGATCCATAATTGCTTACAACTACCCCTGCCTCCGAACTCGCTTAAGCAAGTATGGCGATTAAAAGACAACCAAAAAACTGTTATTGCCGAATTCCAAACCATCAAGCTAAGCAAAGACTTACTACATGCAGTCAAGCAATATAACAAGCTTCATGAAGACGAAAAATTTAACTCAAAAATGCTAAATCTAGAAGGTGACCTACGGCAAGTATATTTCTCGGAGTCTTTAACGCCGCGTGCTCGAAAGCTACACTATCTTGCTCGTGACTTGCGCAGGAATTACAACTATAAGTACTGCTGGACGATGTATGGAAAGGTATTCATCAAGCAAACGGACTCATCAAAGGCTATCTGGATCCAATCAGAGCAGCAAATTGAATCTCTAAAACCATGTTCTTTAGCACAATGACTACCTAGAACATGCTGTAAGTTCACTATTTCTATTGTAATGTTCTCTTTGTATTGTAATCATTCTATTTTAATCATTCTAAACACACCTCGTACACATACACTACACATTTCAACACGTAAGCCAATTACAAAGACACAACTTAATCATTACTTCTGGGATTTCGGCTGTCGTAGAATTACTCTAAAATTAGGTGTTGTATACACATCATATACTAATGACTGATATAAATGAACTATCGTTAGATATAGATAAAAATATTAGTATAGGTAATTCTATGGCCGTGGAAAGTCCGGAATCATGCAAAAGGTTGTTAAAATCAGATGATCAGTTACGGATTCTGTCTCAAAATATTAGAAGCTTAAGTCATAATTTTGATGAACTACAAGTATTACTTGAGAGATTGGATGTGGAATTTGAGGTAATTGTTCTGACTGAATGTTGGCTTAGCGATAATAAAGAGATACCATTGCTACCTAATTATAAACCTGTTTCAACAAAACGTAACCTAAACCAAAATGACGGTGTTGTTGTTTATCTCAAAACGGAATTACCATTCAAAACCACTGAACAAGTGGATGTACAAGATGCGAATTGCCTGGTTACAACTCTTGGAACAGATTATGCAATTGTTTCTATATATCGGCCTCCTTCTTATAGACGAACTGAAAACTTTATAACATCTCTTGACTCATTACTACAAAAATTAAGGCAATTTAAGAATATTATTCTCACAGGTGACTTAAATATAAATATAGCTGACAATTGCCAAGAAAATAATTCTAACGAGTATCAAGATATGCTCGCCTCGCATGGGCTACTACCTACCCACAAATTGCCAACAAGAGGTAAAAATTGTCTGGATCACTGCATTATTAAAACTAAGTTACCAAATATGACATTGATTTGTGACACTGCGATAACTGATCACTCGTCACTTATAGTTTCTCTTTCTAAACTCAACACGCAAAAGCCGAACGATCGAAAATCACACACTTATAAACAAGTTGATTATAAATCTGTTATGAATGACCTAAATGTGATAAATTGGACTACGCTAATACAAGGATCAGATGCAAATTACGCGACTAATCTGTTTCTACATCTAATCAGGAGTACTTTAAAGAAACACACAAGAACAATAAAAATATCATGTAGAAAGCGGAACCTAAAACCGTGGATTACACCAGGAATCATTCGATGCCTGAGAAATCGTGACAGACTCCACCAAAAAGTCAGAGCAAATCCTGACAATAAAACTAACCAAATAATATACAAAAGATATAGAAATACTTGTAGTCGCATGTTAACAAATCTTAAGCGGATCTATCAGCGATCTTTAATTAAAGAACATCACAACAACTTGAAAAAACAATGGTCTATTATTAAGGAAATATGTAACTTTAATACTGCTACAGATAATGAGCAACACCTTCTAACACTTAAATCATCTTCCCAAGAATCTCTTAATTATGCAAACAGATACTTCACTAATATCGGAAAAGAATTAGCAGAAACTATCATAAATGAATCTAAGACATATGATGCTGATCGAGTAAAAAACTTTAATATCCCAAAAACTCCCGTTAATTCTATGATATTGTTACCCACTGATGAAAACGAAGTAAAAGCTATAATTCAATCTTTAAAAACCAGTCGTTCTACAGGTTGGGATGATATTTCTTCCTATTTTCTAAAATTGGCTGTCAACACTCTTGCTCTCCCGATTACAATGATATGTAACATGTGTTTAAACAGTGGTAAGTTTCCAGATCAGCTGAAGAGGTCAGTGGTGATACCAATATATAAATCTGGGGACAGAAACTGCATTACCAACTACCGCCCAATATCACTCTTACCTACTTTAGCGAAGGTATTAGAAAAAATAATTAATAAAAGGCTAAAAAATTTTCTGGAAAGTAATGAACTCCTAAGTTCCAACCAACATGGGTTTAGAGAACGCCATTCAACTTTGGACGCTGTCGAACAATTAACCTCTTTCATTGTTGATAAAATTGATCAAAATAAAAAAGTACTTGGCATTTTCCTGGATTTAAAAAAGGCTTTCGACACAGTCTCTGTCCCGATATTAATTAAGAAACTAGAAGCTAAGGGCATTAGAGGGTTACCATTGCAATTACTGGAGAACTATCTTTCAAATAGAAAACAGGCGGTAAGAGTAGGTGGAGAGTATAGTTTAGAAGAAAACATCGATTACGGAGTACCTCAAGGCAGTGTCTTGGGGCCTACGCTGTTTCTTATTTATATAGATGACCTTTGCAGATTAATAATAAACAATGCTCAAATAGTAACATTTGCCGACGATACTGTACTACTATTCCACGGAAAGTCTTGGTCCGAAGTAAATTTTATAGCCCAAAGAGGATTTGATTGTGTCACTGAATGGCTAAATTACAATTTGCTAACACTGAACTTATCTAAAACAAAATTTATCAAGTTCAGCTGCCGCAATCAAAATCGCTCGGAGGAAGATACAGTTACTATTAAATCTCATACGTGTCTAGGTCTCAATAGCTGCAACTGTCCTATAGTCACTGAAACTCCGTCTATTAGGTATCTAGGAATACAAGTGGATAAGAATCTTAATTGGCAGGAACACATTAATAGTCTTACAAGTAGAGTTAGGAAATTGATACATATATTTAAAACACTACGACACGTCTGTGACAAGAAACTATTAATTTCTATATATTATGCTCTGTGCCAATCAATTATTTGTTACTGCATAAATATTTGGGGGGGTGCACCCAAGACCACATTGTTAAAACTAGAAAGGGCGCAAAGAATTGTACTCAAAGTGATGACGTTTAAAAACTACCGCTATCCAACGACAACTCTATATAGTGATACCTTGGTTCTAACTGTAAGACAACTATTCATCAAGCTGCTGATACTAGCACAACATAAATTACCACCTGATTACTCAGCAAACCGTAGAAGAAAAGATATTGTGTATGCCATACCGCCGCATAACACTAAATTTGCTAAACGATTCTTAAAGGTCCTAGGACCAATCATCTATAATAAAATTAGTAGTACTATAGGTCTTAGGACATTGACGCTCCATTCGTGTAAAGCTATTACAGAAAATTATCTTAGACAGTTAAATTATGAACGTACTGAACATCTAATAAGATAATTGGCACTACCCAACTCACTTTGCATACATAATTACATACATACATACATACAAACTTACATACATACAAACAAACATACATACATATAAAACATACATACAAACAGCAAGCAATTAGATTTAACCAAGTAGTCTATAAGGGTAATATAAATTCATATGATGTTTTTGCTTATACTACATGTTTACGCTAAAACACAGCGGTTAACATTGGAATGCAATCTTGTTTTTCAACTCACCCGCATAATAGAACTTTTGTCAAATTGTTCCTGTTTTTGTCTGTTCTTTTCTTTTGTTTGAAACTATACTGTGTTCTATTAGTTTACTACATAAAATAAGTTAAAATATAATTCTTATATATAGATAAATAAGATGATTTCATAGAAATATACGTAAAATATAATTTTTTTCTCATCACATTGCAACTATCAGGATTTTTAAAGATAGGTAAGTAATTCGAAAAAATAACAACATGAAATACTGTGAATTTATAATAATTCTAAGCCGGTACGAATTCGTACCAATTCGTTCGTCGCAATTGCGCGTGTGCCGCTTAGCCTAGTATATTTTATTATAGAATAGATTAATAGGATGGTGAATACTGTTTCCACCGTAATACAGTTAAATACTAGTACGGGGATCAGAAGACGCTTACGCCAGTTAATCTTATTATTAATGTTAACTATTATTAAGTAAATTGTAAAACATGTTAAAACACGGTTTTCTCAAGTAATGTAAGCAGCATTGTAACATTATGTTTCGCAATAAAGTTATTATTATATTATTATTCAGCCGCTATTTTAAATGGCACGATTCGGTGTTGGGATTGATATCGAATGGCAGTAAAATCGCAGGCGCTGTCTACTACAGCTGCGCAAAAACGACTCTAGATATGTATCTTGGTATGTGTTATCATCATAGATATTTACATGTACGTAATAGGCTAAACGACTAAAAAAAACTGTTTAGTCCGTCAGGTGGCTAATTTAAAAATAATGTGCACATATATTTTCTTTTGTTTGACAAACATAAAATGACGAGGATACAGTGCTTAGAAGTTTCGAGTGACGTCACTGTATGATAGGATTTTTACCTTATAGTGACGTCACAAGCCCCCACTCCGGAAGTTTGATGATCTATTCTATACCTTTGTTGATTTTTAACAAATAGATAAACCAAAAAATACGTGTCCCATACTTTCCATAATCTAACTGTCGGACTAAAAATTTAGAATGATATATATTTTTAACCCAGACGTCATCCCTATTTCTGTGTATCATACTGACACCTGAATCAGTCATTAAACTTTTTTCTCTGTCGTGTTTTTGCAGCAATGGCAGTAGAGACATTCAACGCTACATCTTTCACATCTCTGATAGTTTCTCTAAAATCAAACATCTGTTAAAACAAATGTGTTTTCAAACCAAATAATTTATTGTGTTATTAACAAACATGTTATGCACAAACAAAGTTATTAAATACCAAGGACATACAAGGAATGTAAATTATATTGATTATTACCCAATTCGTCTTTGCTACTAGTTTCGAAGATATTGATCTCAGGTTGCGAGGGATGTGTTTTTCACTAACCAATAGAAACGCTTCATTTACACATACTCGCACGGCACATCTCCGGTGGAAAAAGCTGAGCGTAGCGAGGCGAGGTAAATGAAGCGTTTCTATTGTGGATATTGCCTCCTCTACATATCGACGGATGCGTCGGCAGATGGATCCGTAACCATATCTTCGGATAAATTGCGATCCGTCCACACATCTGTGAGTTATTTAGTCTGTGCGCTGTCACCCTTTGTCATCCGTGTCGAAAAACCGACACCAAACGGATGAGTGGCAGATGCATCGGCCGACGTTAAATACCTACCACAGACAAGCAAAAACCACCCTCTACACCTCGGCGGACGCATCCGCAGATACAATCTGCCGACGCATCCGTCGATATGTAGAGGAGGCATGTGAAAAACATATTCTTTGCAACACATCCTCGCACATCTCTGGTGGAAACGCTGCTTCAATTTGATATTATTGTCACAAGAAATATTTATATTTATAAGGAGGTACAGGTACATTGTTTTAATTTAGGTTCATTCTTTTTTTTTCTAATTGAGCGCCGGAAGTGGTTTAATCTTTAAAATTCATTTATTTACGCTTTCGTCTTTAGATCAGCGATTTATAAATTTGTAGGTACCAGATTTTGAATTCAATCGATTCCTTAGTCGCAACACACCCTCGCAGGGCTTGTTGTCAGACTCGTATCAAAAATATATTTCATAATTTGAAATTTAAGATAATAAGCGAAAATTGAGTATTCTTTCCCCCTCCCTCCTCCTCTTAACTCTGAAACTATGGGGACTGAAATTCTTTCAAAAATGCAAAAACACTTCTATTCCTAATTATGACAGAAAAACTATTTAAAATAACAAGAAATTTTCGCAATAGTGCCAGATCCCAGTAGAGCCAAACCTTCGTCATAGTATAAAGGCTGATAGTTTTTTTTTTTTAATTATGGTGCTAACACAGGTAAGAACGATCCCCAACTATCGATATTGGGCGCTTTTGGAAATATTACTTATCTAACATAGGTACAATACCTACGAGTACAATATCAACTTAAATTTCGTTACAGTTTATACTCTTTATATATTTTATAACCCACTTTTAGGATTCCGGAGAATTTATAGGTGGGCACTCCATACATGTAAGTAAAACAGAAATTGAAAAAAAAAATTTTCACTCGCATCATAGTGTGGCACATAGTTCGACAGCTCTTTTGAAAATATAGTAAGGTTTCTCAAAACTTTTTTGATTAAGTTAAGATTTCCGGAAATAATCGCTCCCGAAGTAGCAAAAATTGGTTTCATCATGATCGGATATACCGTTTTTGAGTTATTGCCGAAAAACTGCGCTCCTCAACAAAAGGACGTAAGTGCCGTGAAGATACGCTCTTTTCCTGGTAATAGATTTTAAGACTGTAGTAAGTGTTTTAATTGTGTTATAACGCACATAATATTGCTTGATTTTTTTTGTAATGATTACGGAACCCTATCTTGGGCGTGTCCGACTCGCTCTTGGCCGGTTTTTCTATATTTTCCTCGGAATGAAATTAGAAATCGTATCCTTCATTGCCAAACACTTTGTACAGGGGCAAACCCAGCTAGACAACCCCAAAAAATATGTTTTAAATGGACTCATCCTGACTGAAGCTAAATATTTTATTAGCAAAGTTTCATGAGTCGCACCGTTAAAACTAAAGTGAAACAATTTTATAAATTCACATTTTCAAAATTAAATTTAAATATACCACAATCTAGTTTTTATTTATAAACAAACAAACAATACAATGATTAACAGAAATGAAAAAAAAAAAGAACAGACTAACTTACTCTAAACCTAAAAATCTATAATCTAGTTGAATTCTAAAATAAAAAAAAATAAAAAAATAATATTTTAGTAATAAAGGGGCGAAGTGTTGCAGCGATTTTGCAACAGGCGTTAAACATTAGACGCAATACCTACTCAACTTTAATAATAACTAGCTGGTGCTTGCGGCTTCGCCTTCGGTTTTTTTTTTTTTTTTCAAAATATATAAAAATTGGGTTTTGTAATACTATGACGAAAGTACAGTTGATTGAGATGTTATCATGTTTGAAACGTAATATTTTCCAAAGCGCTCAATAGCCAAACTTCATAGTTGGGGGTTGTTCTTACCTATGTTAGCACCATTATATGTATAAAATGATCCACAATGTTTAGGAAAGCACGGAACCTTTTCCACGCGAGTTTAACTCTCACTTGTCCGTCCGGTTTTTTATTTTTCAGGTAAATTAATGTCGATATTGAACATGTCGGATACGCTGGCTGCCATGGTATTTGGGCCTCTATACTCGTGGATTTACAAAAAGACGTTGTGTATTGACGTTGCCTCCACGTACTATGTTACCATTGTACTGACTATACCTCCTACAATTATTTTTGGGTAAGTCAGAAATGCAAGTCAAACATAAAATCAATTTAAAACTCTGTTATGAGTATTGGTAGGGACAAAACACGAACTTGTAAACACACTCACCTAATTCATTGATTGAAATAATAGTGGTTCACTGGTAGAAGTCCCTTTATATATCTAGATTACTTGATCGTAAAAGGTAGTCTAATCTTCTCAATAATAATTTCACCGAAAATGATATTATTAGTACTGGGTGTGCCCTGTAACACGAGCAAATAAATAAAACATAGATCGTACCCGTCAAACTGAACAACATTATTACAGCGACTTTAAAAATAAATAGTTTTTTATTATACGTTAAAAAAAATCTAATTCGTCCATTTTTTTTTTTACTTTATGTACTTGACAGTTTCCAACACAATACGTCTTATCGGGTACCAAGAGGAATTAATGAACAATAAAAGTATAATTCAGTTCAAATAATAATGACGATTTGGTTTCAAAAGTTATGTATATTTTTGTTCAAAATGTTTTATGATATAATTTAATTCTGGTTCACAGGTGGTTTTTCATACAACGTAATAACAAATATGGTCTATCTCAAGAAGACGATCAACCGAATGAAGAGAATGGTGATGGCAGTCAGGATCTAAATGATGGAGAAGACTCTGCTTTAAATGACATGAAAATAGCAAAACGTGAAGAATGCAATGATTAAAACTTTTTTTATATAAAAGTTATGATTCCTAGCTAAACTTCATTTTTTTTTACTACTAGCCTTTAATCGCGGTTATCCTCGCGATAAGCCCGATTTCGCAAGCCCCTGCATGTCCAATAGTTCAACAAAATAGGTATTTAATTTTATAATGCAGCAATTGACAGACGTCCACTAGATGATGACTACTTTCGTATAAATAGCTGTTAATTAGCTTTCCGCTATTTCACGCTAGATGCCAGCGCATCGTGTTTTCATTGAAATACTTGTACTTCCTCCTCCTCATTTCAAGTCAAGTGACACTGGTTCCAGTACAAACCAGGATTTGTGACATTTATTCTTATTTATTTTTTATTTCGTGAAGGAACCTATGTCGTCAATCGTAATATTTAACTCTAGTAGGTACTTTTAGTAATAATTCCAATGGGCTTTTAATTACAAGTAATAAATATCGTGTCGAAGACGATTTATACAGGGTGAGAAAAAAGCAAATTATATTATATATTAGCAAATAGCGATGATAATATTTCAATGAAATATTATTCATTTTATGTAAAAAAAATGATTCCTCTATAATCGTTTTTTTTTAAATGTCACCCATGTCCATAATTTTCAATTAAGTAAATTAAATAATTTAAGATAAAATACTTTTTACTTGCTGTTTCAACTCCTCCGTATCTACGAGCCTATTTGGCCATAGTAACGCCCAAAATTTCTGGAGTCTATATTATGATATATTATTAAGATACAGCCTTTGCGACCGAAGGACTGGCACACAAATAAATGGATGAACGAGAGCAATAGGTTGGCTCCATCTGAATGTTGTAGCTGCGCCTGCTTGACCCTGGAAAAGGGATAGTCGTAATTGTTAAATTTTTTATCTTTATTTACTACCGAACTTTGATCAATCAACATGATTGTATCCATTGTACAAGCTTTGCTTGGTTTGAGATTAGGTTAATTGGTATCAGTGTCCCATGAATTTATGTCAGTTCTAAAAGGCCTAAACTATAAAAACAATACAATAACCATACGATTTAAATGAGTAACGAATAGTGTAATCATGAGCATGTCCTCTAAACCATACCACCGGGACCCCTGCCACAGAGTGGAAAACCTACGTAAGAATTCTGTAGCGAATGTTACATTATTATTATTACTTGATAAATAAATATTATAGGACAATTTACACCAATTGATCTAGTCCTGATACTAGGCAAAGCTTGTATTATGGATACTAGGCAACGGATAAACATAATTAAATAAAGATAAATACATACTAAACGTCCAAGACCCGAGAACAAACATTTGTATTATTCATACATACAAATACCTGCCCCGGTCGGAGATCGAAATCAGGTCCTCAAACTTCGTAGTCAGGTTCTCTAAGCCCCTGGCTATCCGGTCGTGATGCATAGATTGTTTTGGGTTCAAAGCAATATTCTTTACAGGAACCAAAAAATAGGTAGGTACTTAAAAAATATCCTTAAATAATACACATGCCGTATAAAAAAAACGTGCCAAGTGATATCTCAAGTCAGTTGATATTAATAAAAACTATAATGGACATGACAGGAATGGACACGAACACAGTTAATTGAAGATAAAAGTAGAAGTTTACTTTAACATAAATATTTAAAATGACTTGCACCAAGATACAATGACTTTAAGATAAAATAAATTTAAACCATTATTACAATTGAAAATTTAACTTAACTATTCATTATTTCTTTATTTAAATTACTTAGCCGGATATAGGACGGCTGGTTTGGCATTTTGTTATCATTGTAGTAATTTGGTGCAACTCACATTTAGTGTAGATAATGTCAAGTGAGTTCATTGAAAATAAAGAAAATGATGAAGAACAACCGCTTCGTGCAAAACCATTGCTTAAAACTAAAAATCGAAGTATTCTCGACAAATTTAAGCACATAACAACCCAAATATCCGTAGAACCTGTATTACTTGGATTTACTACCTCAGCAATGATATCGAAACTCGCAATGCAGGATTTAAATTTGGAGAAAGCATGTGTTGTAAAATTGCGATACGGTGAGGAAATATGCAGACTTTTGATTAAAAGGAATAGTAACTTGACCGAATACGAACGAGAGGTTCAAAAAGTTGTTTCGTATATAGAATCATGGAAGAGCGTGATTCAAACGGTCGTACTGGCAATTATATTGATGTTTATGGGTGCTTGGAGTGACAGAACAGGCAACAGAAAAATCTGCATTCTGCTTCCAATTATAGGCGATTCTTTGGTGTGCATAAGTAACATTGTTAGCACCATTTTTTTTCATGAGATTCCTGTTGAAGTGACAATGTTTCTAGAAGCTTTTTTGTCTGCTATCACAGGCGCCTGGAACACGTTTTTCTTAGGTGTTTTCAGTTACATAAGTGATATCACCACAACTGAATCCAGAACGTTTCGCGTGGGCTTAGTTTATACTGTCTTCACCATTGGAATACCCATTGGAATGGCCTTGGGCGGAACAATGATTAACTGTTTTGGTTATATAGGAATATTTACGATGTCTAGTGCCTTCTATCTGATAACGTTAGTGTATGGGTTCTTCCGTTTGAAAAATAATACGAAACCCGATTTCAATGAAGCCGACAAGGTAAATTTTAACATTAACTTTGTTAACATAAAAACTAAGACAATCGTTAAACTAGTATTGTTTCACTTATAGAACAAAAGTTATTTTAGATTTTTTATGGCCCATACCAGAAAACGAAATCTCGATTAAGCGCTAAGCTTAGTTTAGTAGCGTCAACCGCATGGAGGCTATCAAGTTTTATTCAGACTTCTAAACATGTAGATTTATATTTTCCTATAGGGCAGCCTAAGATGTGTTTATCTAATTTTTGTGTAGTAATGCCATAAAAATTCTTTACATATCGTAATAGGTATAAAATATGGCAGTACAATATTTTTTCAAATTCATTTCAGATTAAGGCAGTCTCTGTGTCAGCATTCATAACTTTACAAAAAGACACAGTGTCCGTTCTCACAAGGAGGCGTCAAGGTGATTTAAGATTGAAAATTATCTTAAATCTTCTGGTGGTTGCTTTTAGTTACGGACAAGATCATGGTATGGTTTTCTTTATGTTATTGTTGATGTTGTTGATCATTATTTATTTTCCCCATTTATGACCGAAAGCTAATAAGTGAGATATTACTAGGTGTTTACTATATAATAAATAAAATAGTTAGGAGAGAATGAGAAATAAAAATTAATCATCGAAATATACATGATTAATTTTTATTTCTCATTAAGCGCATTACTTCCGAACGATGGCACCAAACTGGATAATTCTTTTTTTTTGTGTTCGTTATTGTCAAGTCAAGATTTGTGTGAAACAAAATAAAAAAATAAACGAGAGTGTAGCTGCGGACAACCGCTAGTATTTACATAAATTCCGTGTTTTCTAGTCTTAAGGTCTGTTTCAACGAGTGCGTCAAAACTCACTCAAAAACCAAGTCTGATCGTTGTCAGTTTTTTTTTTAGGAAAGGAACTAGTATTTTACCTGTTTGTACGATATCGTCTAAACTGGGATGCAGTTAGATATAGCACGTACTCAACATACAGTCTTATTACGCATTCATTCGGTAAGTGGGTACTCAATTATAAATGTAAGAGTGAAATATTTAAAAATTTAGGTCTGATTAAGCTGAACTGATAAATATATATTTTATAGCTATCCTACCTATGCGTAGGACAATAATAGAATCTCGCTCACGTCGTCTAGCTTGAAATCGAATCAAATCTTTGCCTTGGGGCATAGACTTGACTGTCTCCAAAAGGAATACTGATAACATACCATGGTTGACGGACTTTTGGAGCAGTTTTTTAGCAACTCGCTGTGAAAGTCCTGCCACCAAAAGGAATATTATTATTCTCATGTGATTACGTCATGTGATAATAATGATGTGTCATGTAGCAACTTGAGATCTATGGGGAAGGCATATATCCAACAGTGGACGTTCTATAGCTGATGTGATGATTCTCATGTGGTACGAAAATTAGTTGGAGGAACAAAGGTGTGATATACTTACTATCAGAGCACAGTGACCCAAAATGAGTCTTGGCCTCCAACACCAGATTACGCCACGCTTTGCGATCTTGAGCCAACTCTAATCTTGCCAGCCTTCGACCCCAAGGTCCAAAAGGTCTTTCAGGACCTCGTCCCTCCAGCGGTACCTGGGACGACCAAGCGGCCTACGTCCACTCGGTTGCCCCAAGTTCGCTCTCTTCACGGCTCGATCCTTTCCCAACCTTTCTATGGCCCCGAGCCACCGGAGTCTGGACGCCTTGGTCTTGTTCTTGGTTTTGGACCTGGTATCTGAGCCCAATGTTATAGGAAGGTGTGATATAGCTATCGAAAAATTCGAGAAAATTGACATATTGCAATGTTTTTCGCTTTATTTTAATGTGGTCTGAACATATTGCCGTATTACTTGATGCTAATGTAGGTGTTTCCGAAAGAAAATTTAATCTTTTTAAATGCTTTCATATATTTTCAGCTGCCTTGTTCTCAATCAGCGTGTTTAGCAAGAGGTGGGGCTTCGATGACTCTGCACTTTGCCTTATCTCGGTAGTCAGCCAGTTTGTCGGCTCTATTTACAATAGTTTCGTCCATACCGACTTCCAAATGTTTTTATGTAGGTATATAATCTTGATTTTCTTTATTGAATCTGATACTCTTCTTTGTGTGACAAATCATTAAAATTCTAAAGTAAATTACCAAATTGTCAGCTATTTTATTAATATTTGGATACGTCCTGATTAGAGTTCATAAATTAATAAAATATCTTATGAATACAATCACGTAGCCTCAGATCAACCATTCACACCCCTCTGAGTGAAATTATATTTTCCGTCTATTCTGATAAAATCATAACTAGAATAATTTCCAGTAATTTTTCCTAATAATCATTCCCAGTTAGTTTTGGTATGATTTTAGTTACTACAATCACGAGTAAGTTTATTCATGGCCTACTTGTTAAAACCTTGGTAAAGTCAAATTCTAACAGCCTTATTCATAAAAAGTTAGAGCCTCCTTGAAGGCTCCTTGATGTCCCGATGCTAAAAAACGTGATTCATAAACGTCTGTTAGCGCTAATCAGTTGATCAAGGCTCTGCTAAAGTTAGAAGACCGTAGACCCTCCTTTATCTCCCTGCTAAGTCACAAAATGGCCGCCACAAATTTGAACAGCTGACTTTGACAAGAGCAAAAAACCATACCGATGATATTTTTATGGAAGTTTACGCAAAGATTTAAAAAAAAATCAGGAAAATTTATTTTCATAAATTTTTATTTAAAAATCCTCCAATAATATGAAAAAAATAAAATTACGATGATTAAAATAGTTACGACTTTTTGCACTTAGTTTAGGTCTACTAAAACACGCGGATCGGAAATGGCGGGAAAACAAACATCTCTGCTGTCACTGCTGTCAATTTTTTTTTTTAATCTCGATTAGGCTATTTTTTGTCTTTGATTTGTCAAGAGTGCCAACATAACGCGTCTAATCAGTCTATCAACAGCTCAACAACTAGCAGACTGCTAGCAAGCGTTTATGAATCATACTTCTTGACAAACGTCAAACAAGCTTAATCAGTCTGTTAACTAACAGACCGATCAAACCTCAATTAAGGATTTTTTATGAATAAGGCTGTAACTCTTTATACGATGGTACTAGCCAATCGTAACAAACTCAGGGTAAAAAAACGTTTCTAAGTTTAGAGATACAATGATGCTCTGCAAATGAAATGATCAATTAGATACTGCTACATAACTTTTGTTTTCGATGTTTTAAAAAAGTAAAATACAGTTCTGTAGGTCCCTTTTTCACTGATCTCTGGATATGAAAATGTCATAAACACTGGAATTTAGTTACGATGTTACTCGAATCAATGGGCGATAGATAAATAAATAAATAATGCAAAATTAAATTACATTCCAAATCTCACTTTATTACTATATTAATTTACCTAACCGGTAAAAAACAGACAAAGCAATTCTACGACGATGTTCGGAAATTTGCACCTGTTCCCGATCAATAGACTATGATATCATATCACCAATGAGTCTTCGGGCTCGACGCTTCACTGAATCCAACGCTGCTAACTGATACTTGACGGAACCGTTCCAAAAACGGCAGCGGTATTCCAAACACGAATCCCCGGGTAATCTCAAAACTCCGTGAAAAAATTAACCGTTCACTTAAAAATACCTACTTAAAATACGTTTTATGTTTGCAGTGCCGATTGTAGAAATTCTAAACGCAACTACATTCACATCTCTGCGGTCTATGGCCACTAAGTTAGTGACTAGTGAAGAATCGGGTACGTCAATCGTTATTACAACTATAAAGAGTAATTATACAAATAGAATACATGGATCACTTGCGTATTGGTATGAGTACAATACAC
The DNA here is from genome assembly GCA_037349165.1 of Choristoneura rosaceana. Lineage (NCBI taxonomy): Eukaryota > Metazoa > Arthropoda > Insecta > Lepidoptera > Tortricidae > Choristoneura > Choristoneura rosaceana. The sequence continues at coordinate 13,631,497 of JAZBNJ010000019.1, forward strand.
CTATTGCCATTACCTATCTCAGAAAGTCTCTGTGTAACCTGTGTTTTCTCTACTGCTTGCTATGTGTGCAATAAAGATTCATTGTATTGTATTGTAATACATATAAGTAATGATATAACCAATCCGTGCCTTTCTTGAGGTATACTCCTACGAATTTCAGTCCAGAAACAACAATGTTTCTGGACTGTTTATACAATGTTCCCACATTCCTCGAGCTAGAAAACAAATGAGACTTTTAGAAAATGATATGATTAGCATGCAAACTTATCTGTGGCAGCAATAATTGTGAAGAAAACCAGGGTAATTCTTTAATAAAGATTGCCAACAAAGCAAGATAACAATAGCGCTGGCTGCTTGCACTTCTCCTTTGACTTACTATTATTCCAACACACCTAGAGCAAGGACCACGGATTGGTTCAAAATGTATCAGATGGAGCTTGCTACTAATACGCGCGGGACTATGTATTAAATCATTCATCATAATCATGTTTACATCCCCTATGTACTTTTGTCAAGGAAATCATAGTGAAACTGATTTTTAAAAGGTTCCAACCTGGGACATAAGCACAGAATAGATAATAGTACAAGTATGTTCGACTGTGTAGCCTATGTAAACAAATAATCACATATCTAACCGCAATGTCGTATTAAAGCACATGCCTATAATAATGTATAATGTTAATCCAAAGCATCAACATCGATGTAATATTATCATGATTAATATTTCGATATAATGAAACAACTAGTTTTCGAAATCTTATAAATTTAATTTAATTTTGACTTGCAGGTAAAATAAACTCTCTATTCAGTCTAGCAGAAACGCTAGGGGGCCTAATATGTGATCCCATATATACCTTCTTGTATGCTGCAACAGTGAAGAACTTTACAGGAGCTGTACATCTATTAAGTGCTGCAATAGCAGTGCCGGCTGCAGGTGTAGTATTGTCAGTATATAATTATATAAATATATTAAATGTAGTCTACCGAAATGTATCAAGTAGTTCGGTAGTATAAGTAAAAGTTTAGATTTGACTATTTAGCTGGCAGATAAGGATATATGAGATATCACTCTTAAATTTAGCTCTCATGCTCTTATTTTTCGCAAATAGGTGAAAAAATATTTTCACTGTCACTGTTTCTTATCCGGCTAGAAGGACCACTTTGTAGCTCTCAAGCTTGACGCTGGTGGAGTTGTCCAAACGGATAGAATCTTTTTATTTAAAAAAGGACCACTTTGATAAGATTGTTTATACCTGTTGAGCTGGCAACGTTGCATTTTTGTTAGTTTTTCTCAATTATTCCATAAAAATTTAATGAAAATTAAAAATGTGATCTGATAGTACTCTTCTTAATATATAAGTTAATGTGTCTTCTCCAATAATTATTCGTGATAGACTTTTATTTTCTTAAATTACCGGTTTTTTAACACTAAACACCGTTGCTATGCCTATCCGTTAGTACTCAATCAAATACATTTCTTATCTTATGCATTGCGTAACAGCAAAACTTTAGCTAGTTCTGTCACGGTACAGCGACATCTAGGGATCAATGAAGTAAAATTGGTTTAAACATAATGATTTATAGACCTATCCAATGACTCGCAAAGACCATAACATGGATAAAAAAAACATTGCTATGTATTAAATGTACTAATCCACTACTATTGAACTTTTGTATATTTTGTAGGTGGTTCTTCGTTCGGCACAGACAGGATTTGAAGCGGAACCAACAACAGCTGCATGAACATCGACTAGTTTGTCTATCATCTGAAAAAAGCGAAATCTATCTTAAAATAACCTAACAACAATGTAGTCAACGCATGTTGTATTTTTGGAAGTGTGAAACTGTGGAAGTAACTTTTTTTTATTATTTATGTGTATTGTGTACTCATAAAGTATAAGCGTGTATCGTGTTCAGTTAAATAGTAAGTATAGTATATGTATACATATGGGTATACATAATTTGTCATACTAATTGTTGTTTATTTAGTATAGTTATTTATGTTATATATTTCTTTCTTCTCACTGTGCATAAATTACTGTTCGCCTATCTTTGAGTTTTCCTTTCTAGATTAGGTTAGCTTGAAAAGATCCCTTTTAGGGATAGGTTCGCTTTTGTACTCTTTAGGTTTATTGTTTTATTTTTGTATTACTTTGTGTTTTATGTACAATAAAGTATTTACATACATACATATTTTTGTCACAGTACAGATATCCTAACTCCTGATTTCAATTTTGCAGTACGTCCAATTGGTATTCTGACCATATAATAACGTAATAGGTCTTTAGAATTCAAGATGCTAGGTACACTCTTTCCCTCCTAATACAGATTTCCTTTTTTTACAATATGCTAAAAAAACCATACATGGTTTTAACTGCCGCTACATTGACTCAAAAGTCGATATAAAATGTATTATATTTAATATAAAAATGCCAATATTTTTATTAATACTAGCGGACCCGACGGACGTTGGTCTGCCCGGAAAAGTAGCACTACATTAAAATGTGATAACATACCGACAGTAGCGCCACCTACCTGGTCCAATTGTGTTTTCAAACCTTCCAGGAACCTATTGAGATATACACACAAAATGTTATTTCAATTGATCCAGCTGTTTAGGAGGAGTTTGTGATAAACACGTCTATAGGATAATTATACACTTCAGTACCTAGTCACTTTAACTACTGTTACAGTTCATATATGGCAGTTCAAATATGATGCAAATAGACAAGGTACTAAAAAGTGTAGGTATACATATTTTTGCTCTTGACTGTACCTACATTTAGAAGATAAACATGGCTCGGACAGGTCATCGCAAAACAATCGCAACGAAGAAATACGAATAGCACAAGCTAATGGGCATATTATTATATACTTACAGTATTATTTTATTATATTTTTCGATCAAATTCGTAACGGTAACCCAAAATCCATAATTATAAATGAGAAAGTGTGTTTGTGTGTTTGTATGTTTGTCCGTCTTTCACGCCGTAACGGAGCGACGGATCTACGTGAATTTTGGCATGGAGACACGAGTAGTTTATGGGCCCGAGAGTGACATAGGCTACCTACTTACACAGGCACAGTTCCCGAGGGAACAGCGCGCGATACCCGAAAACCACGCAGGCGGAGCCGTGGGCAAAAGCTAGTTTATCATAATTACGTTTGTGAAGGTTTTCCCATAAACATTATTAACCGTTTCTAATTTTCACAATTATTTAAAATATTTAGAGATTAAGTAAATAATTTTACTAATTTCAATGTTGTAAAACTGTTTCAGAAATGCCGATTTCGCAAAACTCTGGCAGGTAGGCAACTAAAAAAGGTCACACGTTAAATTACAAGAACATCCCCTTTAGACAATCATAATTTTAGGTATTACGCATCTATTGAATCTTGCTCTATTTCCATATCTGTTTTTGCGATGACCGGTTTGAACTCTGTTTATAATTACTTAGATACTACCATTATATCAATGTAGATCTAGACATAAGTTTAATAAACGAACATACAGTATGTTTTCATTTAGTCCCGATTTTTTCTAAGTAGTATTTTTTTCCACATACTTATCCTCAAACGGATCGTCAAGCCAAGGAGCCAATGTGTTACTAACCAAGTTAATTATAGTCGATCGTGGCATATCAGTAATTTGTAATTTTTCCCAACTTTATACAAATTTATCTGAACAACGTTCTACCTTTCGAAACTACAACCGCGCAATTACCAGTACGCCTTTTGCTCTAGATAAAAGAAAAAAAAAACTATTATTTATAGAAACGAAACAAAACTACTAGGTACTATTAAAACAAATTAACAGTTCTTCAAAAACAATCATTCTGAAAAAGAAACCAATAAAATTATTATTCTTAAATCAAATCATCATCATCATCAGAGATGATCATCATCAGAGATTATGATGATTTGGATGATGATGACTTCTCAGCCATAGAATATCCACTGTTGGACATAGACCTCCCCTATAGACCTCCTGTTGCTTCAGTTGGCAGCGGCTTGCATCCACCGTAAGCCCGCGGCTTAACCAGGTTTCTGTTTATCTCTTTGGTAGACGTGGATGTCCTACGATGCGCTTGCCGATCCTCGGTCTCCATAGTAGGGTCGAGAAACATAGTAGGGTTCCAATACTCATCTTCGCCAGTTGATAGATATGGAAATACTAGGAATAATACCAGGAATCAGATCAAACGCATTTCTTAGAAACGCTGTTTATTCAATGACAATCTGTCATAGACAACCAGAACACCCACAGTCAGTCAGTCTATCCACCCTCGCCATATCGGCTCGGGTGGCTATATGAATGCCTTGGGTAAAATTGCTCGTTTTATGTTGTACAATCTACTATTGTGGTCTATTAAGTGTACCGACGTTAGAGTGTCTTAAATGTCTAGAAAATTTACAGATTCTATTGAAATGTAGTTTATTTGCTTTACGATACTATAGCCTTTTCGGAACCTGAATTGTTATGGTGGCTGGAAGTCGTCAAGCCTGCGTTCAAGACAATTTAGAATGACAGCTCTTATAAACAATTGTAGTTCTTCAATGGGGTGTTATCACACTTCTTGATGAACAACACCACCACGCTTCTGGTGTTGTTTCTCGAGCAAGACGAAATTAAAGAGCCTCTTAAGGACTTCAAGAGCCCGTGATCCAACCGCTTTCAGACGTTCTGACGTAATGCCGATCTTACTCGGCACATTGTTGTGCTGTTTCAAGGCCATCCTTATCTCGTACAGGTTGATATCCAGGATATCTTCGGTTTAGTGTTGGGTCAGTTTGGCTCTCGGGTCTTGAGCCAAACTGACTTGCCTATGCGATGAGTCTCATCATCGGGAGACTGCAGTCGAAGCGAACGTCGTTCACCCATAAGGCTACGCGGAGCTCTGAGCTTCCGAGTTTTACTAGTACAGTGACTCTTACAGAACTGAAACCCTACCGTATGGACAGTTCCTACCTGTAACCTGTTATTCATTTCGTCCACTGGTACGTTATCTTCCAGGCAGTCAAAGCTATTCGAGAGCTCGAGTTGAAAGCTATCTGAGTGGAGTGGAGAGCCTTGAAGGAGGCAATCCAGCATTGGACGTCTTTTGGCTGACGTGATGATGATGATGATGATGATTTTTCCTCTCTCTAGCTTCGCATTGAAGTCCCCCATAACAACATTGGAGTAATTTTTATGAATATGTATGGCCCTACTAATGTCTTCATACTTAGACTCTACTTCATTATCTGGGTGTGACGAGGTCGATGGATACCTGAACAACCTTCAACAAATACCTTTTAGACACTCTTAGTGTTAGGTATGCGACCCTGCTCGACACACTTTTGATGGTAATAATGTTGTTAACAAGAGACTTGTGGACGAGAATCTGACACCACCTTGGGACTGTTGGTCGCCCTCCCGGTAGAGGAGCTAATTACCAAACTTCAGGGTTATCTAGGCTAGGTCAAATATCCCATTGTGACCTGCTCATTTCTTCCTCCAGCACAACAATCTTTTTGTTTGCCCTCAAAGTGCACACGTTATGTGTTGCCAGGGCCAATAGTCGTTTGCTATGGTAGCCTGGTGTCTGCCGAGGATTCCTAGCACTCCCCGTCCCGCCGTTACTGCGACTAGTCGGAACTACTTAACGGGGGTGTTGGGGACTAGGGAACTAGGTAAAAAGTGTGCTTTCATTTGAGGTTTATCAGGAGGTTGCCAATATTCGCCACGCTTGGCAAGCGATATAAGATGTAAAAGTAGCCAAGTAGATGCTGTTGCCCATCTTCTGGAATTTTCCCTGTGTCGGTTTCTACGGCGCCCATGGGAAGAGAGGGGGAGGTAACATTCTTATGCAGCGCCCCACGGCAAAATCAAATACTTAGGCTTAAATAAAAAAAAAATACACACTGTATATAAAAGAAAACATACGAAGTGATATCGTTCGTCAATATTACTGAACTTGTTAAATAGATTATGACAGTCAATTAAACACAGAAGTTTTGCTCATAAATATTTATTGTTGATAATATTTCTAGTGAGAGAATCTAAAATAAGGAAAAAGTTAGAGAAAAACCTTTCCGTGAGAAATCATTGGTCAAAACCAAAAATCGGAGTGTTTTGGATACACTAAATAAAGTATATATCAACCAAAATATCCGTAGAGCCTGTACTATTTGTATCATCGTCGCAATGTTTTAAGTATAAACTTGCAATGCAAAATTTTAATTTGGAAAAGCTCATCTTGCGGAATCGCAATAAGTACGATGAAAAAATAATTATGTGACCCGTTGATCAAAAAGAATGGTTACTTCGTTTCAATATGAACGGGAAGTGATAAAAGCTGTTTTAAAGATAGACACATGGAAGAGCGTGATTTAAACCGTCTTACTAACCATTTATTGATATTTAAGGGTGCTTGAAGTACTTGATGCAGAATTGCAAATCTGAAGTAGCAGTGGGCGGGGCACATTAGAGTAGGACTGATGGCCGATGGAGTCAGAAGGTCCAACAAGATGCAGCTACGACCAGGTTAAGATCGCGGGATCGCGGTGGATGCGGAAGGCACAAGATCGGTCTGAGTGGAGAGCCTTGGGGGAGGCCTATGTCCAGCAGTGAACGTTTTCGGCTGACATGATGATGATGAAGGGTGCTTAGAGTAACAGAACAGGCAACAGATAAATTTACACATTGCTTAAATTTTTTTGACTTGCATAAGCAAATTTGCTAGGACCATTTACTTACTTTGAGGATTTGTTTTGAGATGAGATCACGAAGTTTCTAGAATAATTTCTATGCGTAATCCTGGATGATAATTTTCATAAGAGTTTTTTGCTACGCAAGAGACGTTACCAACACTGAACATTCCATCCGCGTGGGTGTTCAGGAAGTTAATCTATACCTTACCGGTAGAATTCTTATTATAACAGGATTGGGCGGAAGATCACTTAATTATTGTAGTTATAAAGGGATACGTATGCTGTGTAGTGCAAAAAGTAATACGGCACTTTTCGCGATACTCGCGACTTTACCCGCGCAAAGTATAATTTTTATGATTGCAATGTGCCCCAAAAAAATTTTTACTGTGCAGGTATATATATATATAAAATTATGTACATCAAACAAACGAAAGCCGGAAGGCAAAAAAAGGTATATTAACAATTTGCAACGTGATGATTTTATAACTCTCTACACTACAATTATATCCCCATCTACGATTTAGATCGATTTCCATTCAACCAAACCATTTTGATAAGCAAATCTGTCATCTTTATTTATTTTGTCATTTGAGTAGGGATATATATCGTTTCGTTATCATATTATTATCAAATATATGGGATGTTTAAATTGAGCACAACTTTATTTACCGAATATGACAGAAAGAGACCAGAATGTACTTATAATTAGGTGTAATAGTCTGTTATTTATTGATAGGGTAGATCTCAATAATTTACACATTATATTATATATTTAATTAGTATGAAAGTTGTCCGTTGTGACAAAAAATTAACACTACAACTGTATAGGTAACTTTCTTTGTCACAGTGGATATTAACAGTGAGATACAAAAACATCTGATTAGGTACATAGTACAAAACGCGAGTTGAATTGATGCATTTTTTAATAAAGATAGACAATTTATAACTACCTACGCTCAATGTACATTATTGTACATATATCATCTATCTATCTATATCCATGTCATACTAACTCAAAGGTATAAATAGAAAAATATCATGAACAAAAGTTATTAACTATTAAAGTAAAATACAACTTTTCAAACATTAAAATCAATGCTTAAACGGTTAATCACTAGGCTTATTCTCCATCCGTTCCATTTAACATAACAAAAGCAATTATGAATCTTCTAGTAAAGATAACATCTTTCCTAGGACATATTTAAGCTACCGCATCAAAATAATATATGATGTTTAATTAACTTCATTTACATCAAATATCTCATTAAGTGCAGTTCTAATTGCCACAGAACTGGAAGCTTTACTAATTCTTTGAGTAAACAATATTGTTTGAACTAGCGTCATAAAAATAATGATAACATGTCATTTACAGCGTGAGCCGTTTAGTGTCATGTAAATAATGGATGACTATGCGATGAGACTAAATAACAACCTTCGAGTGTTTGTAATCATTTATTGTGCACTCACCGGTAGACAGTTATGACTCGGACAAAGAACGCATCGATACAAATGAAACAAGTGTTAATTTTTTGTAAGAAGTCGATCAAAGAGTGTATCGCCTATAAATAAAATATATCACGTTGGAAACAAAGTACGATTACAACATTCAAAGTGCGCTTTTTATTTACAAATGCGATAGTTCTATTGTTTTTGCTGTTGTTGGGTTGGGGAGCGAAAGATTGGAGCACTCTGTATATAAAAACAAAGTGTAACTTATCAAAGTGACTAACTACAGCCTAAACTTTCTAAAAGTTAGTACGGGTAATGCGTTTGGAGACGCACCATTACCTGACCAGTGAAAATGAGTGGAAAAAATCCTCGTGTAGAAGAAAAACCTCTGAATGATACCCAATTTGAATATAAATCTAAATCGTTTTATGAAAAACTATGTTACATCAAAGGTCACATTACAGTAGAACCAATATTTGCAGGACTAGTTATAGGTTCTATGCTTTCTAGAATAGCAACACAAAATCTGAATTTAGACAAAGCGTGTCGCGTGAAAAAGAACTTTGGTGATATAATTTGTGATTCACTGATTGACAGGAATGGTAACTATACCTCCAATGAAGCTGAAATACAGAAAGTTATATCCGAAATTGAGACATGGCGGAGTGTTATTCAGACTGCTATTCCTACCGTGCTCGTCATGTTTATGGGTGCGTGGAGCGACAGAACGGGAAACAGGAAAATTTGTATTTTATTGCCAGTCTTGGGAGAATTTTCAGTTTGCATCAGCAATATTTTGAGTACGTATTTCTTTTACGAAATTCCTATAGAGGCCACAATGCTACTGGAAACTTTGCTTCCGGCTATCACAGGTGGTTGGGTGATGATGTACTTGGGTGTATTCAGTTATATTAGTGATATAACTACGACAGAATCAAGAACATTTAGAGTAGGTATGGCCAACCTATGTATGACGGCTGGCATACCTATTGGAACCGCGTTGAGTGGAATTCTGTTGAAGGTGGCAGGTTACTATGGTGTTTTTTCCATCTCGGGAATAATTTATTTTATAACATTTATCTATGGCCTGACGACTTTGAAGAGTTGCACAAAACCTGGTCACGATACTGAAAAGGTAATATTGAGACTCACTTGACTAAAGAATTTAAAATATGTAACACAGAGTTTAATAATAATTGCTACACATTGCTTGAGGTGGGTTCGAATCCCAACCGGGGCAGATATTTGTATGAATAATACGAATGTTTGTTCTCGGGTCTTGGATGTTTAATATGTATTTAAGTATTTATTTATCTGTATATAAGTATGTTTATCCGTTGCCTAGTGTCCATAGTACAAGCTTTGCTTAGTTTGGGACTAGGTCAATTGGTGTCAAGTGTCCCATGATATTTATTTATTTAATTTTTAATAATTTCAGGAAGACCCTTTAACTGCGAAGGAATTGGTTAAGATGCAGAAAGAGACGATAGAGGTTGTTACGAAAAAACGAGAAGGCAACTACAGAATAAAAATAATTTTGACACTACTTGTAGTAGCACTGGCATATGGTCCTAATCACGGTAAATTGAACTTTTTTATTCTTAGTCTGTGTAAAGTTGTTCTATTAAAGAATTTCTAGTTTACCGAATTTTATTCTGGGTCATTACGTAGTCTACCCTGCAAATTACTCTGGATAAACATACATAATGGTCAAGCTGATTGGATTGTTGACGGAAGGTCGTCTTTTGTAGGACATCATGGTAGAGCTCGTTTTAAAACCATTCCAGTGTAATTGTACGAAAATTATTTCCAGTTGTGAGTTTAATTTTTCGTTTATTTCAGGTGAAGCAAAAGTGCTATATTTATTTTTGAGATACAGACTTAATTGGGATGCTCTCAAATACAGCATGTATTCTACGGAAAGTATTATTATACATTCGCTAGGTAAGTTTTTTATTATAATAATATAATAATTTAGCCTTTATATCCCGGAACTCCTTATTTTTTCCCTGTTTTTTTTTTTGTTATAATATATCCCGGAGTTCGGTGTGCCTCCTGGCAAAGGCCGCTGTGTCTAGAAAAGTCGTTATGTGTTTTTGACCAACTTTTCAGGAGACGCAAAAAAGTGGTTTACTCATAAAATATTGAAAGTAAGTAAATATATTTTTTGTGCTTTTGTTATATGATTTTTTACTTATGATAATAGTTTAAAAAAGATACAATGAAAACTGAATTTTATACGAACGGAAAATCAGTAATTTGGTACATAGCGATAAATATTGGAGCTCTGAAATTAGATATATTAAACTAATATGGAGGTTGTTTGAATTGTGGTTTCGAACGTTTCGAACAGCACATAGGTATGTTATAAAAAAAGTATGGTCTGTTAATGAAACGAAATAAGTTACCAAAACAATTTTAATAAAATAAAAATGGTCTTAACACATTTCTGGTAATAAAACTTGACATTAGCAATTAAATGAATGAAATAAACGAATCAGAAATACCATCATGTCTTAAGTTAATACTTAGATGCAGGGTGGCATAGCACGCTAGATAGAGCGCAAAACAAATACGTACAAGGATCCTTCAAGGTGGCACCTGTAACTGAAAAACTCAGAGAAGGCAGACTACGATGGTATGGCAATGTGATGAGAGGGGACGAAAATTACTCCGTGAAAACGGTACTCAGCTTTGGCACCAAGCAAAGAGCAAGGGGCTGACCGTCAGCTTCATGGTGGTCCACTGTCAAGATGGATCTGAAGACGCAAAATATCCCACCGTTGACAAGCCAAGACTGTCCTGGCGCAGACGCACAAGAAGGCCCGACCCCAGGCGAAGCTGGGAAGGGGGCGGGATGATGATGACGATTATTCGTTGGCTATACTATGGCTCTGTTTCACCATCCATTGATTAGTGTTAACTGACGGTTAAAACTGATGCTGTCTCCGTCTATTCGAACAAAACAAATAGAGAAGGCATTTATTTAACCATCAGTTAACACTAACCAATGGATGGTGAAACAGCCCCTAAAACAATCTTGCCACGACAACCGCCAAAACAGAAGGTAATGATAAACATACAAGACTAAGTATGTGTCTTGACATCGGAACATCACGAAGTTAGACAGGTTGCAACTCCTATACTAAAATATCGCTATGTACCGAAAAACACATATCGGGCGCGAACAACACGATCTAACCAGTTCAAAAATTAAGTCGCTATGTGCTACGAAACACGACATATCGGACCTCGCGTGGTATGAATAATAAACGGTCCTGTTATGCGACAAGTGACACTTAGTTATTATAAAAGGAACATTAATGTATGAACTTCACATGGTTATTTTTACCATACCCAGAAATTGAAAAGATATCCACGTCGTTATGGACATAGCTTACGTATATGGACACAAGGTTCAAAATGGCATAAAAGAACCAAAAATCACAAAAAATCACATAGCGACTTTTACAGGCACAGCGACTTCTAGTGATTTCCATTGATCTCTATCCTTTTGTTTATAGAAAAACATTATTATTTAAATCAACATTACCGAAATATACAGGTTGAAATATTAAACGTGATACAAAAAAGTCAAAATACCACTAATGGGAATTATAACAAAAATTAAAAACGATGGTCAGTATAATGTGAAACTGATAAAAATTGCGGTTTCTATACATTGAGTGCCTGATTTACTTTCAACAATGTATGAAAGTCACAAAGCTTATGATACTAAGTTCAAGAAATGAGTAAATGCGTTGTAATGTCCAGCATCAATTGAGCTTGAAAGACTAATTTTGTATAACGTTCAAAATTTAACCTCGTATTCAAAATATAACATCAACGTCTAACGTCTTGAGCTTGCATAACAACAATTAACCCATATATGCCCAGTGAGTCGTTTTTGAACCGTGCAAAAAACCCGCGAATTTGTAAACGAAAACGCTTATCTGTGACGTCTAGCGAATGAAAGATATGGGAGACTAAAAATAGTTGTGGGCATAATTATATGGATTAAGTAGTGACTCTTCCATAATTTTGTAACGGGTCAGGTTTTACCTTGTTAGGGTTCCGTACCCAAAGGGTGCCAACGGAACCCTATCTGAATGTCACAGGGCTCTTTCTCTTGAACCGTAAAAACAGTTCAGTATTTTTTTAATGTTAGCTATTGTTAATTTATTTCAGGTGCTTTGTTTACTATCAGTGTGTTCAGTAAGCGGTTGGGCTGGGACGACTCTGTTTTGTGCCTTATCTCCATAGTCAGCAAACTAATTGGCTCTATTTACATAATATTTGTTAGAACCGATTTTCATATGTACATGGGTAAGTTAAAAAATGAAATAAGTGTCATAATACTTCAAATATGTTTGATAAAAGATGTACATTTCAGTAGTAGGTATGTAAATGCAAATAATCATTAAATCATCATCATCTCAGCCTATATACGTCCCACTGCTGGGCACAGGCCTCCTCTCGGAATGAGAGGGCTTGGGCCATAGTTCCCACGCGGGCCCAGTGCGGATTGGGAACTTCACACGCACCATTGAATTGCTTCACAAGTTTGTGCAGGTTTCCTCACGATGTTTTCCTTCACCGCAAAGCTCGTGGTAAATTGCGCACATGAATTTCGAAAAACTCAGAGGTGCGAGCCGGGATTTGAACCCACGACCCTCAGCTTGAGAGGCGATAGGTCAAACCACTAGGCCACCACGGCTTCATCATTAAATAATCATTAAATAAGTCCGTTTAATTTATAACTTAGCTTGTCTAAGCGCTTCCCGCCAGTCAAATTTTCATAACACCGGAGAAAAGTACTAAGAAAATTGGTGATTTTGATACATTTTCTTAGCTACCTACATAGCTTAGCGCAATGCGGTATTCGATTATCTCTCTTGAGCTGTCTATTATAACTGTTACAATGTAAAAATAGATTAAAAATTGTTTTTTTTTTTTCGTTTTGACTTATAAATTATGTGAAAAAGAGTCAAACACCGTACTAACTGAAACAAAAAACACAAACGTGTATTATTTCAAATTAAATTAAAATTACTTACGCGAAAGAAATGTTTTATTATAAAAATAAACTGGAATAAGCAAAAAATTATCTTCTTCCAGTTCCAATCGTGGAGATATTAAATGCGACTACGTTTACTTCGTTGAGATCTATGGCTTCAAAACTGGTGCCAAGCGCGGAAATGGGTAATTATTTTTCACTTTTATTATTATTTACAGTCAAGCTCAACTTCGTAGTAGTTAATTTGTTGTAAATAACAATAGTGGTCGAAACGCGTGCGTGTGTGTGTAGCTACTTATGTCACAGCACAATTCTGAATGCCAGAACACAATTTCGGCCTACGGGGTGGGAAAATTACACCGCTCTCGGCATCAATCTCGGCAAGGTATTAAAAAAATAGTAAGAATTCCGCTACTAATGTAAACGTTGAAGTGTTGATTTTGGCTACTTGAAATTAGTGAGGCCCTTGGGTCCCTTAAATTACATAGTTTAAAAACTGATCTATGCTCTTGTTTCAGTTTAATTTACACTAAATTTATTTCTTTTTTCTTTCTTTGATCTCAGTGCCATCTTCTTTCTCTTTTAGGCAGATTTTATTAATGAGTAGAATGCCATTGTTCTTAAGCATAATACCCAATAGATAACACTCTGCTGTCACATAGTAATTGCTAATGACAAAATTAGCCTACTGAGACTATGACCAGCGCTCGGGCATTTACCTTAATAGTTCTTGGTCAGTTAGTCTTAGTCTTATTGCGATTATATTTTATTCTATTCCTGATTTCCAGGTAAAATGAACTCGCTGTTCAGTTTAGTTGAAACGCTGGCAGCACTGCTTTTCGACCCGACCTACACGTCTTTGTACGCGTTCACTATGCAATCGTTCACAGGCGCTGTGTTTCTATACAGCGGTATCACTACCTTGCCGGCTATTTGGATATTGATGTAAGTTATAACGCTCAGGTACAGTTGAGTCATTTGATTCCTGACTACGTTCCCACATTAAGGGCCTAATCTCTAGCTGACGCACTTTGCATGAAGTGGGTGGATGCCTATAAAAAAAAGCATGAGCAGCGCACGCATCGCGTGCGACAGATTTTACCTGTACCGCAGATAGATGCAGTGCTGACATAGGCCCGCTCCGTGCACCCGCGCCAGCTAGCGCATGCCCTAAAAGCAAGTTGCACCAAGTTATTAAATGAAATTCTAGAGTATACCTCCATCGATACTATCGATGATTCTGGATGATGATGATGAGGTTGGAAAAGACACTATCAGTTTAGCCATTGTTTTGCACCAAATTATTCCACATGGTTATTTGACACTAGTTACTGTCGTGATGACGTTCATTGTCAGACGATGCGATGTCACTATGATATTTACTGTTGATAGAAAAGAAAGAAAACATTTATTCGTGACAAAAATGGGAATAATAAATAATAAAAATAAAATAGGTAACTAAAAAAAATATGTTGATAATAATATGTTTTTTTAACTATTTTATTTTTATTCATTCTTCCCATTTTTGTCGCTAAATGTTTGTTGTAGCCATAGGGTATTATAGCGATTCAATATGTGGAGAGAAGCTACAATAAAGAACTATCTCTCCAGGCTGATGTTATGTCTTGGGACCAAAGTCCGACAGAAGAGCGTCGGAAGTTGTATTTATGTGTCCAAGTTGAGAAACTTCGATACCTAAGTACTTTGCACTAAAACTTAAATTTCACAGTTGATTTGAAAATGGTACATTTATTTAAAAACGGTTGGTAAAATGTCGCTCAATTGTCCTACATAATCCTACAGAATAAAATTACAATAATGTTACACAGGTACCTAATTATAGTACAACGGAAAAAAACTGTCAAAAAGAAAAAAATAGTTTTAAATTATTTAAAACGTTAAGTATTTTAAATCACACTAAATTGTTTTACGCTTATTTTGGTCTAAATTGGATACAACCAAGTTAAATTTTTCTTCAATCCTATTACTTAAGCCCCAACTCTTTTAAATAAGATTACATATTGTTACTAACAATCTATGGACCCTGGTCTACAATAAACGTTTATTATTATTATTAAGTACCAAATATTTTTTTATTTCAGCTGGTTCTTTAGGCAACATTGTCGAGACGTCAAAGAAAATCAAGCTGAAGCGAGAATAGAAAAACTTGATGTTATCTACGAATCGACTGTAGAAAAAACTGTCTAAATAAATTATAATTGCTTCGGTTTTGCTTCATTTATTAGCATAACTTCTAAATGACGCCAAATTAACTGCTCTAAAGAGTGCGAATAAAAATCACGCACATGAATTTATAAACCGCCCGCTAAAATTAAAATTTACATGAAAAAGCCTTCAACGAATTATTTTCGAATTGGATAGACGTCGTTGCGCACCCAAAGGGATAGACAAAAATATTTTTTCCCGAAATTCAGCGTTCAATTTCAGATTTAATAAGATTGTGTGTATTTTAACACGTGGAATACAATGAGCACCATTATCTACACCATTGTCTAATTGATTTTATAATTCATATTTATATAACGTCCTGAAACTGATCGTAATGCGATCGATAACCACATCGATGACATCATAATGTTTAGATTAGAACAAAATAACAAAAGACACAGGCATTTTTCTGCAGTCTTAAGATTTCTCATGCTAACGATTTCACCAACATTTTTTATTCAATAAATTTTAATCTCATTCAGTGCTCTTTATGTGATTTGACAAGAACAGCACGATTAGTATATAATTTTTTTAAACTTAAATATTTCTGGCTTGGTTTTTCGGCATGTTTCGCCATAACTTTTTTAGTCGTTACCGCAGTATTTAACGGTATCTAAGTCTTTTTATATTGATCCAAGATGTGATATTCAAGTTCATCTTCAGAGATATTTCACAAAGTAAACACACATCTTTAGAACGTTTTATAAACAAACAAAAATGAATTCACGTTACAAGTTTGTGTCTGGGCAAAGTAAAGTCTTCGAGACTCAATAACTAAACCTGTATACTGAATGTCGCTTAAATCGGTTCGGCGGTTTAGACGTTAAGGTGACTAACAAACATGCTTACAAACTTTCGCATGTATTAGGTAGTAGGATATGTGATTATTTTCCAGAAATAAATCTATAACGTATTCTAACTCTCCAAAATTTCCATCTCTGGTCGTGTTTACCAGCATAATTTATCTTCAAATAAAGTTCAAAGTATCTTGGGCTATTACAACAGGTAGCTAACTTCACTGACGTACAAAACCTGTTCGGAAACCATCATTGAGTGTTACATAAGACACAACACAGTCGCCGCCATACGGCCGGTGCTATAAGTGAAATTTTATAAACATTGCATCGATTTCTTGTTATCTGTCGGTGTCATTGATTTACTTGTTGGAAGCGTTACTCTAGAGCTGGATAATCGAAGAGCTATGTAAGTATTTTATTCCGTTTAAATTCTATAGAAATTTTACAGTAAAGTATACGTTGCGACATAAAATTGGTGGGCGGCTATGAGACCGTGCACTATTCACATCGACAATCACTAATAACATGTTTGTAAACAGTCAAAAGCAATCATCGCACCATGACGAGGTAGTCAAGAGCTATGAATTGAACCGGGTTCCCTAGAGACTTGCCGGATTTCATTACATGTACATAGGTATTTATTGCTATCGAGTTTAGTAACTTTAGTAGCAACACTATCACCAGTCTGGTAGCTCTATCAGGTAAAAAAAAACATCTGACAGCTCGCTGTATCTGGTCAGATGTACAAGCTTATTGAGTCGTCTTATCTGGCAGCTCACGCTCTTTTCGGTAGGTAAACTTTAAAAACAATCGGAGGAACAAAAGTCCGTCAAAATTATCTTCAAATATCGCCTGTGATAATAGTCATATTAATTGAAAACAGATTAGCATAACCAACTAGTTTCGATAATATTTTTGGTGGCCTATAGCAGTTTTTACTGCGTTTTCAGCTTGATAAAAATTAATTGAAAATAGCAAAGAGCATAACGAACAAATTCGGAACTTCGAATATTCAGAACGGAAATTCGGAACAAACTCTTTATGTTGGTTACACAATGGAGCTTTTACTGCGTTTGAAATAAAACTTGGATTACGCGAATAGATGAAGTAATTGTCAAATTTGCAAACACTTAATATTTTTTAATTATTCACAGCTGTTGACAATGATCAACTTTAAGCTTTACCTTTAATAATCAAGTATCATGATGCATGCAACTAAACTGCATCGAAATATTGGGAGCTCGTTAAAGATAATCAAGGCCTATATACTGTAACAAATATAATCAACAATTCCTTGCTCTTTACTTCCATTAGGTGTTAAGGAAAAGTGTCAGTCATTATGACATCATGATTGAAAAATTGTAGCTTTATCTCTACCACCTGAATGATCAAGCTAAGCTGGTGTATGTTAAATTTAATGGTTGTAATCTAAATTCTTTACCCGAATAGAGTTTCCTCTACCGTCTGTATAACGAAAACGACCATCTGTATAAATGAATATGAATATATATCAATTGCACGTGATTCAGATTCATTTTGATTAATTAATTCAGTGTTACAAATTTTTTTTTTTAATGCTTCAAGACATCAAAAATTATTCCGTATAATATATTATAAGCAAATGAATTCTAATAACTACAACATTTATTTTAGATTCACCGTAACAGCAGGAAGTAGGTATGAACTACAAAATATGGTCGCCTGAATTTAACACGGAAATAACTTTGTATAAATTACTAGGAATTGATGTTTAACTGTCCCAGGCGAAGAAAGTCGCTAAAATATTAGTAGGTAGATCTCAAAAATTCATAGTATGGGAGACGATTAGAACATAGTTATTTATGCAACTATATCGTAATCGGGGTCCTTTAAACACGAGTGTGGTTTTATGAAACGAGGCCTTCACATGAGTGTTTCAAGGCTTAATTACGTAGTTGCATACAATATTTTATCTACATCCATATATTAAATCTTCTATAATGTGTAAAAACCATTGAGAATGACCTGCAATAACGAGAACTACCTAGGTAGGTATTGTCTGCCTCACGAGCTGCGCCCGCTGCGAGCGGCGCGTCGCGCCCCGGTGCTGTAATGATGTATGAAATCTCATTACGATACAGACGGCGTGTTTATAATAGTATCCAATGTTGTAATGGCGATCATTATCTATGGTTTTTTAACGCATAATAGGGGATTTATGATATGGGTGTAGATAAAAAAATATTCGCCATTTATATCGAGCTATGCTGTATTATTAAGACTTTAATGTGACTAACTTTAATGTAATACCGACACGAGTGCTAAAATAGCTAGTTTCACTACGGAGTAAATAAATTGTATTCTTAATGTGAACTATTTTGTACTTAACTGTCTAAAACCACAATTTCAGACTATTTGTTATGACGTTGCAAAAATTCTGACTCATACTTTAAAATGTTAACAAGATACGTAGCTTGTTTACTAAAAATAGCCTACATACTTCCTTTGCATAGTTGATGAATGTCATACGAGACTACGAATTTACAACCATACTAACTAGAGTCTTGGTAAAAAATATACCAATGTCGCAGAATAGATGGGGTAGGGTAGGATTAGGTAAAGAGAGCGATACTATTTTCTTTCTTTCCTTTCTTAAGTGGGTAGCATTATTCACCTGTCGAATATTAATCCCACAGAGAGATAGATAGACAGGTACGCAGCTATGTGTCAGGATATAATATGTTCAGCATAGCCGAGTTCTGGTCTCCATCTTTAGCCCTCTTCAAGGTTGGTTCGGTTCGTAAGTAACGGAAGATGCTAAGCAATTATCAAAACGCGGAGAGTTCTATGCTTATGTCCATACATTGCGTGGTCTATATTACAAATCTCTTTCAATCTCAGAAATAAGGATTGCTATTAGGTGCACAAGCACTAAGTACACGAAATCACTAATAATTGGCGATTAAACTCAAAGCACTTAGTCGATGCAAATAGATTATATTAGACACTTGTGCTCAGCGCGACTCTTCGATCAAGACTGTCGTCCCCGTTTTATAACCGACATTAAATGTCATTCTGACGTATATCGATCTACCTACGAATAGGTTTTCAGGGGGCGAGGAAAAAGCAGTGCAGCACGAGGCCGAAGTCAAAGATAAAATATTTTCATTTTTATTTAGGCTTTAACAAGTACTATAAACGTAAAAATCTACCAACGTCTCGGAAAAACTATGTACAGAAGAATCTTGCAAGAAAGTCAACAAAGTATATTTTTTCAAAACAAATCTGAAATTATTTGTTTATGACGGGATGTAGACCGTGACGACTGCAATGAGCTCATTTCCAAGGGATATTTCGATGCAGTTCTTCAATTTTGCTTGAACCTAAATAGTAGATTGTACACCAAGGAGTATTATGTCAATATTATGTCAATATGGAATCCTGAGCGTACCGAAGGACTTCTGATTTAACTCCCGAGCGTGGCGAGGGTGTTGTGGAGCCCTGAGAGTAGTGAAAGATTTAATCGCGCCCCAAGGCAAAATCAGTTTTATCCCCGAGAAATGAACTCTGATAATAAATTATATTCGATAATCTTTCAATGATTAAGGTTAAGGTACCCAAAAAACTACTAGGTACATGTGTTAATTTAGTGTTGAAACAAAGAAACTGACAACACGACACCACTAAAATAAACGTTATTTTGGAAAATCCGTTCTGGGTTTTTTCGCTGACGAGATGCTTGCATTGACGTAGGTTCAAAAATTCCATAACGTTTTTGCAGCTAGTCTTTTTTTCTGGATTTCTCATTGCGGTAGAATATGTTTATCTATTGTACATCCTATTTTACGCTGGATCTAAAAAAAATAAGAAATATAGCTTGACGGTATGTACATATATTCTATATTTATTTAGGCAATTTTATAGACCAGTGCCCTATTTTACTAAGCTACAAATTACAATGTACAAGCGGTAGTCTTTGTTTAACAGTAGGTACACATTGAAAAGATACAAGGTACCTCTTGTAAATTGTAACTTGTAACTTCGTGAAATAGGGCATTGGAGTGTATCCCAGCCTATAGATTCGTCCCACTGCAGGGCACAGGCCTCTTCTCAGAATGAGAGGACTCGGGCAGTAGTTCCCACGCAAGGCTAGTGCGGATCGGGAACTTCACACACACCATTGAATTGCATCACAGGTTTGTACAGGTTGATTTCCTTCACCGTGAAGCTCGTGGTAAATTTCAAATACATATTACATTTCGCATATGAATTTCGAAAAACTCAGAGGTGCGAGCCGGGGTTTGAACCCACGATCCTTTGCTTGAGGGGCTATTAAAGGTCAAATCTCTCGGCCCCATATCTCACAGCTTTCTTCGTTCACGGCTTCATTTCTTGTGGAGTGCATAACAATGATAAATTATCATCGGTAAATGAGCACGATAAATGCGGTAAATAACATTGCATTTGATGTAGAAACATGTACAAGAAGTTATACTTATTTACTGAAAAAACAGTTTATCTTCTAATGGAGTAAAATTAAAAATTGGAAAATTGTTTAGGACTGCGTGCGATTTCTATACCAGTGCCATCCACGAAGACGCGTGATTTTGTCAAAATTAGCCATTAATGGCATTGTAATAAGAACCACGGCACGCGTCATCGTGAATGACTCTACCTATAACCATATAATTGACAAATAACCAGTTCTTATTAAAATTAAGCCAGTTTTTAGAGCTAGAATATGAAATAAATCTTATTAATATTTTATCTAGATTGTAATTTCATTTGAATGGACATGGCTGCCAATAGTAATATTGATGGTCTAATATTAGCCTAGTATAGTTAACGTGAAGAGATCAAGCGGCGCTGAATATTAGGTGCAGTTAGCTTTATGGTCGACGGTCTGTGTTAATAATTTCATCCCTCCTGTTCGGAAAGTTTAATTTTCATGGGTAGATAGCCGGCTGGAAAATTGCGTTTTCATCTCTAGGGTGGAAAGTATTTTTTTTTTATTTTTCGGCTAGCCACGGATTCGAAGATAATTGAGTTATGTCAATGACACTGTTTTTTCATGTTTCGGCATGGCCATCTAGATGCACGTCGTGACCAACTCAATTTTTTTTTTCATAGTCAGCCGTGGCAAGTGGCCAGTTCGAAAAGGTACCGTTGGAGGTTGGATATAAGTAATTTAAATTTAATATTATTTTAATTTTTTTTTGTAGTAAGTACCTAACTTACTTTCCTCACAGTCGAAATGAAAAGTAGAGTGTCTAACTCGGGTCACATTACCCATTTAACTTCTCACTTCGTTCGAGCGCCAGAAATATCTCGGGTGAAATGGGTCACTTTCCACCCTTGGTTATCCAATCTACTATTGTTTTACAATAGCGAACTTTCAAGCTATAACATTCTTCTATTCACACTATTCCCAGCGTCAGTGGTCGCCTTGTGATTCTAGTGCCTAATACCCACTGTACGAGATAGGAAATTGCTCAAGTGTACGGTCAAGTAGGTAATCGATCTACATTGTGGATTCCGACGCTGCGTTCATACAGCGAGTTGAGCTATAGTGCTTCACTTGTATATCAATCTATAATATTGTGTCGTAATAATAAATAAAGTACAATAGGGTACGCTTGAGAGTTTATAGATTTTGGTGTACTTAATAATATGATTAAAAAAACGTAAAGTGATTTGTACGTAAACGTTACGCTTGAACGTAAACGTAAAGTGAAGGTATGTATTTTTACTGAAACTTTCTGTCTGTGAGATCTTATAGGTATACAAAAACCATGGAACTAAATAGTTACACCAGTCATTAAAATATCAGAAATTTATTTTAGTAATATAAAATAATAATATGTACTTATTCTGTAACACTATGTATTCTAAAACGTGAAGAAATCAGTTAAAATCTAAATATTATAAGTAATTATTAATAAAAGTAAGAGCATCGATCGGCGTAAAACTGTACCAAATCCGCACTGGACTGGAATTTTGTTATGATTCGCGGAAATGCACCGTCTATGCGAAATAATTGTTCCTTTAGTTTACACTTGATTGAAATTAAGTTAACACTTAATTGTTAACTTGACCTCAAAACATAAATTAAAAAGTATGGAAAAAAAAGCTACATTCTCGGCGTAAGTTATTTTCTTTACGACGTTCATTGAGACCGTTGTCCTACTGTATTTATGATAATATTTATAATTGTGACTGTGCTGTGGTACAGTTACTAACACCAATATCTGACACTACAAAGCGTGCACAAATATGTGAGACGATTTTATTTTTAGGGCCGGTAGGATGTGTCAAACATTTTTGCACGCTCCAATGTGGCAGACATTAATGCAGGTGTATAATAAGACATTAAAACATGTCACCTGTCTATTTTGTACGGCCTTCAATGTACTGTTGTGTTTTTGTCCAATATTCGTTCATTCATACGTTGTTAACGAAACTACTGTCTACCTTTGCATTATTTATTCTGTTATTTTTAGCTTCTACATGTTAAATTATATGGCTAGTTTAATAAAATCAGCGTCTCCTTTTACTGGTATTACTAGAATTCAAAAATAAGCCATAATCACAGCTTACTGGATAATCGGATAAACATTTTCGATGTTGTGTCTTAGGGCCAGCTGATAATAACTATCAAATTAGTCATAATTGAATTTATCTGATAATTTATAGTAAGCTTATTGGTTATTTATCAAAGGAAACGATTCATGTTAATATGCCAGTTATTAGGACACAGTTATTGTCACTATTTGCATGTGCCTATATAGTATATTGAACAAAGAATGGGACAAATATGACTATTGAACCAATAATGCTAGTACCATTTTGGTAGCTGATATCTGTGAAGAATGATTCCAATGTCCTAGATTATAAGTCAATATTTATTTCCTGCACCTTTGTAAAATGGTTTACATTGTTTTCTTAAAATGGATCGCGGAAAATGTTGCCAAAAGTCAAAAAAGAGTATTTATTTGGCAGAATACAGTACAGGAAGGTCTTACATTGTATATTTTTTCATTTCAATGTCTTCAGCCTGCCTGCATGCAGGGGTGCAAATATTTTGCTGAGAGGCGATTAATTATTTTAATATAATTAGATATAGAAAAACCGCCCAAGAGCGTTTCGGACACGCCCAAAATAGGGTTCCGTAGCCATTACGAAAACGTTAAGTGATTTTTCTTAGGATTTCGTATTTTATACGGAATCTTCCAAGTTTAGGTATATTTTATACCTTTATATTTTGTGACCTTAGGCTGCTATTGACTCTGAAACTACTAATGGGTAATTCTCAAGAAAACTTAACTGTTATACTTTTCCTTGTAGGTAAGTTTGATATATTTTTATTGTACTGTTCGTCGGCATAGTTTATTTATATACTTATTCGTGGAACATTACAGCTTTCTAGCATTTATAGTCTCTGAGCAAAGCCGCGGACGGAAGGACAGACAGACAGACAGACGTGGCGAAACTATAAGGGTTCCGTTCTGGCATTTTGACTACGGAACCCTAAAAAGGAAAAAGATCATGGAACTGGAGTCAAACCTGTAGCATAGACATTAGGTAAAGTAGAGACCGCTGTGGAAACCGACCAACCAACCGAAAACCTTCAATGCTTTTGTACGCCAGTAGTGGCGTGTGCAAAAAAAATCTTACCCACCTCATTATGTACATTACACGTGGTTAAAACTCCCAATGAATTAAAGATTATTTCCATGATCTGCCTCAGCTGATTGTCCTAAATTGACATTTTTAATGTGACTCTTCAGGTGTTTTCCGGTCAACAAATTAGGTCAATTGAGTAAATTTCTGGATTTTCCCCGTCCGCAGAGGCAAGAATGTTTACATGTTAGTTAAATTGAAGTTGTTTAATGAAGCTGAGACCCTCTCGGGTCCGCCCGATTCTCAAACAATCTGTATGCAAATGTTATAAACGATTTTTCTTTTGTTTACGTTTTCAATTCTCAAAATTTCCACGTTGAACTTAGTCGTACTACCTGAGTCGTTTTCCAAGTTATATTTTTCTAGACGCCAAGAGCTGCGAGTCTGGGTTTTAATTATGTTTTTATGGTTAGTAAACAACTCGTGGCTTAGATTATGCTTTACGAATAAATATCTATGGATTTAATAGTAATTCTAGAGAATAGTAATTCTCTATCGTTTGCCCGAATTTCATATGCCCGAATGTATTGTTTTCTAGAATTTTCATTTGCCATAAAGTAATTTATTTCTAAAATAGTAGTTCTTCAGAGTTGATATTAACTACTGCATTATATATGATGACGTTTAAAAAATCCTGAAAACAGCACGGTTCTACATATTTTATAGCAAACGTTGGTATGGCAAGTGAAATTCGGGCAAATGAAATTCGGGCGAGTAAAGGTAAACGGTTGTTTATAAAGTAGCAAACGTATAAATTATGTCTAATTAATTCGAATTGTTATTTGTTTATTAAAATAGACTACGTACATACTGTTTGCAAAGAAATATCCACACCTATTACCTACGATTACCTAATACGATAACATTTACTGACGCTTACCTACTTTGAACCGTTTCTAGGTTTTGTCTGCAATTACCGAAATTGACCACTGTAAATATATTCATATTCCCTGTTATAATTTTATTCCGTTCATACATTCGGTTTTTTTTAATAAATAAAGGACCAATCTTGACATTTTTTTTTTAAGTTACCTTCCAAATTAAATAACAGCAAGTCTTTCGTCAGTTGTGTTTGTTTCTTTGACATGACATTTACCGGTCACTAATTCTTGAAAGAGATTTGGCAATGAAATTAAGTTGCCAAGATTGTTTCTAGGTATAGCGCTAAAAATAACGAAGTTCAAATTCTCCGAATTGGGATGTCCCAAAAAAAATAACCTATAGTTTTTATCTTATTTTTGGAAATAATAGGATATTTTAAGATACCTTTTTCATCGATTTTGAATTTGGATGAGTATTTAATTTTTTATAATTTTTTTACGAAATAAGCTGGATGACGTCACAGTGAGACAGCCACGTTCCATTGCCTAGAAAAATTCAGTTTGTACATAACATAATCTGTGGCATTACTGAAAGTCAAGTGACAGTCAACAATCATACAAGCACGGCACGGTCCTAAATGAACCATGACAAATAGTTTCATTTATTTCTCTTCTTTTAGCTTCGATTATTCGTAGGTTTGTTTAATGGTGTGATAGTAAATACATATTTTTTATTAAAATCTGATATTTAAATTCTTTTATATTCACTTTTAACGTAGTTATTTAATACTTTTATTTGTGGAAATACATTGGTAATACTCGTATACATTTCGGACTTTACGATAAAATGACAACTGTTTAAAGCCGAATGCGCATCATGTGATTAAATTTCCATCTTTGTCACTCTTTGCTATTATAAGCAGGACAGCAACATTTCAAACTGTCAATTTGCTTTAAAGTGTAGACTTTCCTTTAGACCTGCATTTGTGACGTAAGACTGCAGGGGTCAAATGAAGGTCATTACTTAAATTTTATTTATTTAATTCAGATTATCATATTTTTGGAATCTGATTTCTGAAAACGCTTCACAAAGCCTATTTCTCCAAATGGTTTTCGATTTATCATACTTTGTAAAAAATTGGGACATCCCAATTATAAATTCAAAAAACACCTTTTTGCTGGTTTGACGTTCAAGGAAAAACGTGACAGTTAAAAAACTTCAAAGCAATTGAAGTTAAGCCAAACAGGATGTGAAATGACAAAAAATAACAAAATAGCATAGCACCTACATTGATTGCACGTTTTCCCGGATGTGCATTGTTTTCCTAGTCATTACAGCTAAACATACGTAGACAGTACACACAAACCACTTATGACTGGAGATGACGCGCGCATTCCCTTTTATCAAAAACATAACGTGCGAAGACCAAATCACACAGAACATAGCAAAATTTTTATGTAACAAACATTTTAAAAAATCAGAAAAGTTCAGCTGGGCCCATAAATTGACATGCTTCACCATATAAGTAGGTACACCAAATTGAGCCGTGGCATACACCGCGAAATCCATACTAATATTATAAATGTGAAAGTGTGTGTGTTTTTATGTTTGTCCGTCTTTCACACCGTAACGGAGCGACGGATCGACGTGATTTTTGGCATAGAGATAGTTTGTGGGCCCGAGAGTGACATAGGCTACTTTTATCCTGGAACGATGTACAGTTCCCGAGGGAACAGCGCGCGATAACCAAATACCACGCAGGCCGAGCCGCGGGCATAAGCTAGTATTTAATAAATTCTCAAGATGGTTATTTTTAATTTAATTTGTAAAATCTTTTTGTAAGCATATTGTAAACGTTTGTTTATGTGTGTGTTTGGAAAATATGTGAGAGTTCCTGAATGTAAAACAAATACAGGAATATTGTGTGCTGTACGTGTTTATCTTGCTTCCCACGAAAAAAGCAGGATGAAAATAGTGAGAAAAATCACAATAGAAATATTTATTGCATAAACTGTGAGGAATATGTACACTTCAGCTCTGTAGAGTCAACATGTGGTATTAAGTGTCAACAGCTACCCGTTTCGGGGAAACAATGTATTCAGATGGACTTAATTTGAGAGAAGTAAACTACAATGGGTCATGCTGCTAGATACACTGATGATAGATGGACTTCAAGACTTCTTAAATGGAAGGGTCCATACGGAACAAGAAGTGTCGGCAGACCTAGTTGTAGATGGCAGGACGAACTGGTAGCAGTAGCGGGAAAGAATTGGACACGAATAGCGGAAGACCGACAAAAATGGGATTCTTTGAGGGAGGCTTTTACCCGGAGGGGGTCCATATAATACTTAAATATACATCCATGCATGATATTAATTTATAAAATTTAGAAAAAAAAAAAAATATATATATATATATATATATATATATATATATATATTAATTTATTACTGTAATTTGTATCTGCATGACATGTTTTCAATAATTATTTCGAATTGAATGTACTTAATTAAATATATTGAAC
Organism: Choristoneura rosaceana; assembly: GCA_037349165.1. Classification (NCBI taxonomy): domain Eukaryota; kingdom Metazoa; phylum Arthropoda; class Insecta; order Lepidoptera; family Tortricidae; genus Choristoneura; species Choristoneura rosaceana. The sequence goes on from JAZBNJ010000019.1 coordinate 13,658,687, forward strand.
GATAATAAATTAATTGTGATAAGATAATTTAAAATAATGGAATAAATAAATCTATATTATTATTATTATTATAAACTACAATATAATGTTGTACCCTGCAAACCACTAGGTCAGAAAGTTTACCTAGTCTTTAAGAATTTTAAGTAGCTTCACACTGACCTGTCATGCATGAGTTAAAAAGTTTAAGTCGCATTATCACTCATTTAATAGTGGCTGAATTTGCTCGAGTCTTTGGTCCGGAAATCTTATTAAACTTAATAAAAAAAGATAACCCTTACTCTCGATTGCTGCAACTCCCGTAATAAATGCTTACGACACATAAGTACATAAAATAACTGAAAATATCATTAACACGTAATTTGAAAAAGACCGTTTTATATCCTTATAATTTGAACATTTTCAATAGTACCTAGTTTATAGGTCACTTCCGATTCGTATTTGGATTTTTTCAGTAACTTTTTAGCAATAGGTATATTTCAGCAGGATATACCTACGACAGACCTAAAAAAAACACAGCTATTCACACAGGCCTCTCATCAATCACAAAAATTACATGTGCTACGAAATAAAGACCTAATATTATTGTTTACTTTCTCATACAAAAGCCGACAATTGAGTTGAACTAACCTTTGCCCGTGACTTTGTCTGCTGAGAATCCGATTATCACTACCCCGTGGGAACTTTGCAATTTTCTGAGATAAAAATTATCCTTTGTCCTTCCCAAGGTCTCAAACTAAGAGACAAAAGACCGACAGAAGGCACGGACGGACAGACGGACGAGAAACTATATGAGTTTCTTAAATGATGATTCTTGGGGCTACAAAGTAATTATTTACTTTTGCTATTTGATCGTATTCGTATTTAGTTAGGTATTATCTGCATATAAATATAAGCCCTTTCGCGCGTTAAATCGTGTCATGGTGAATGTTCAAGAATAAAGTAGCTATATTATACATAACTATCCGCATATACGAGAAGGTCTTCGAGTAGAGCTTATAAATAGTAAATTGAACTTGTATTTATCTATCTAATACCTTTAAACAAGCAATTCTTGTGTGTGTATATATATATACAATACAATATAACACAATACAATACAAGTACTCTTTATTGTATATATAATCAGAATCTCGGAAACGGCTTCAACGATTTCGATGAAATTTGGTATGTAGAGGTTTTGTTGACATATTGATTTTAGCGACTTTAGCGCCACTTACCAAATTTTTTAATATGGCAGATGCCAACCGAAGGGTCAGCCCGACCAAAGCTCTGGCGCCCAGAGAGTATACTTTTGACGACCAGATGCCTGAGGTCCCGGGTTCGAATCCCGGCCGGGGCAAATATTTGTATGATGAATACGAATGTTTGGTCTCGGGTCTTGGATGTTTAATATGTATTTAAGTATGTATTTATCTATATAATTATATTTATCCGTTGCTTAGTACCCATAACACAAGCTTTGCTAAGCTTACTTTGGGGCTAGGTCAATTGGTGTGAATTGTCCCGTGATATTTATTTATTTATAAATATGACCATACACCACCACTTGATTATCCGGCGCCGATCACCAGGCAGCCAAAACATGTGAAAAGATAGCTCTTAAACGATAAGGGCGCCTATTGATTAGGTACCTTGTAAGTTTTCACTGTTTCTGTATACCTGTTTCTGTTTCGCTTACTATTTGTGGTGTACGATAAAGAGTCATTTTATTGTTTTCTAAAGCCTAGAAAACGTAGCATCAAACGTGGAACATATAAGAGGTGTAAGTAAGATGAATTCAATGAAGGTAATGTTTGACATCACAACTATAACATTGGTGACGCTGGTAAATATTGTAGCGCCAAATTGGCACCTAAGCTTGTAAAGTGCACAGTGTTAAAGAAATTATCACCTCTTGTATATGAATTGACTGAACAAAATGGTCGTGCTATAGACCATTTTTTTTAGGTAATTCATATCACCATAATAATATTAAGATGTTACTTTAGTTGTAAGTATTGTAGATTTTTTTTTTATTCCTCTCTTGTAATGATTTTTCCAGAGCTTCACCGAGGCTCCATAATACCCTGCCCTGTTTTGTTGCTCATCTAACAAGTCTCAGGATTTTTTTTATTATATTTAAGAACAGTGCTGACTCAATCATTTGTGTATATAGGAATATAGGTACATATATTTCTTTTACAACTGCGTTGGAGGATAGGAAAGACTTAGAGCGTAGTGAAACGCGTTGATTAGGGCTGATAGGGACGATGGCGCTCTGCATATGCCCGGTGCAGCATCTAGGCGACATAAACCATTTACTAAAGCAGAAGAAAAATTAATTTCAATTGGCAATAAAAGTTATTTGTGGTACTATATATCTGTTTCAACTAATTACGAGTAGTAGTCAGTTATATCGTTTTACTCATTGTTGTTAACAAAAAAACATATAAAATATGTATATATATTTGCAGAGCAAAGTGAGATTATGTTTATTATGGGGTAATCAGACATAATTCCATTGTTATTACTAGCATCACATTTTGCAATTTCAATACCTTTGTGTACCTAGTCGTAGTGCAAAACTGAAGCTGGGGCGATTTATCAGATTTCATATCCTCGACATGTTTAAGAAAAACACCTTCAGAACAAATAATTTTATCATTACATTACGTTAGATACGAGTATCTGCAGTCAGATAACCCGGCCTTGACAATGTTGCGCTGGAACGGAATCAAAAAATATGGTATGTAGCTGTCAGCATGCACTAAAAAAGTTAAATGACCTTTTCACAGGTAAACTATTAGAATCCTTGACAGTCAGAATAATGACTGACGAGCGAAACCGCTATTTGCCAATTTTAGGGATGCTGACAACATTTAGGGGCTGTTTCACCACCCATTGATTAGCGTTAACTGACGGTTAAATGTGATGCCGTCTCTATTTGTTTTGTTCGAATAGGCGGAAACGGCATTTGGCTTAGGCTTGGGGTAAAGATCTCGCCAACTTCTATTACTTGTCCTATTTGACATTATCTACTTAGACTTTTCGAGTTTTTAGAGTTCCTTTAGCAGTACAAAAAAGGAAAATATAAATATAAAATAAATAAAAAAACTACTGCGAGTAGCCAGACAATTTTAAGAATAGTCTTGGCAGTCCTAGGTCAAAAAAGAATCGCGTCAGCTTATTACTTACGGTTTAGTACTTCACATAATTCTACAGTGACGTGATAATCGATGTATATTGTCGGATGAACCGTTTAATAACAGTTCAGAGCTTAAGCCAGCAGCAAGTATCAGTCGCAATAACAGTGCGCGTCTGGATGGCCGTGACCGTTTTAAGTCCGCAAAGTGGTAAATAAGTAGTTTACTGGCACTTAAAGGAACTTAACTTTGTTTTACAAGCTTTAATTTAACTTCCAATGCATGTAGGTAAATAATGTTCCGGTCAAATACTGCAAGTTTAATTCAACCCACTTTCCGTAGGTACCTAGTTAGATTGACTTGCCATTTGGTATAGATATTTAATATTGATGGTAATGGAATCCGGGCGGTCAGTCCGGGATCGTCTCCGCAGCAAGGAGCTCTTTAACGGTTAATGGCATTGACATCAAATATAGTACGACACTTCCAATACAATAATAAAAAGATATTTTTATCAAAAATAAAATTGTCATTGTGAAAATAATAGCCATTATTTTTATAAAGCTTAAGTTTTGAGAAGCGTTTGAAATACCTATGTAACTTAGAATCATATAAAATGTTCTAAAACAAAGAAAAAAAACTGTTACTATTTTACAACCTTTATTATTGACGGTACTTGACTGTTATCTTCTTACCAAATCTACATACGCATACTAACCATATTTCAAGTCAATCAAATTACTAAAATTAGTCTAGAAAATTACTGTTCGCAGAACAACTCTTTACCATCTGGTATTTTATTTTATTTACCGATAGAAACAAAAATTTAAAAACCTATATAATGTAGTAGTAAACAATAACTTATGCAGCGTTGTTTTTATCCAGGTTCTTACCCAGCCGAATAGCTCAAATTTAAGTAGTGTTCACAGTGTCTTACCTCTTATTTTTACACTGTGACTATTTACACAAAGCCGAAAAGTATTAGGTATTAAGTAACTTAGATTTTTAAATTTCAAAGTATAGTCTTAATTTCGTGCATTTTTGCGATCGTACCTAAGAACTATCAACTCCCTCCCACGTCCTCGTATGAAAAAGTAAGACTCAAACCCTTTTCCCCTGAATCGTTGTATTGAATGTTGCTTTACCTAGATACTCGTAATGAAAAGAGTCTGTCAGGGTTGGCTCTCAGGCTCTGATCACGTCTGATCGGCTTGTATTATTGGTCAGAGAAAAGTTTGTTTTATTTTTTGTCCTTTGTTCGATCGAGATACAATCAACGATGTAAAAAAATCTCATTGTTGTCGTTAGCGAGTTCCGTCGCTGTATCAACCACGTAACAACGCACCACAAATGACACGCAGATTTAATGATGGTCATGTAATGAATACACATGTATACCGTATATGTATTTATGTGTGTCTGTACCTATACATTATTCGAATAGTGTTACAAACTTTTGCTATAGTCGAAACGTAAAGTACCTAAATCAAATAAAAGACTGACTAAGTGCGAGTTGGACTTAGTAACGAAGGCTACCGTAAAACGAAGCTACTTTGCACCGATTTTTGCTTCAAATGTCGTAATATTTGTTTTATTTTAAATTAAAATTAAAATTATTTATATAAAGTATATCACCCATACTATCATGCTGGCTTGCTTAAACTACGTCATAATGTTGTTTTAATATATATATATATATATATATATATATATATATATATATATATATATATATATATATAGTTTATTTTATTTGGTTTATATTCTGTAGTTGTATGAATTTGTGATTAATTATATATATATATATATATATATATATATATATCGGAGAAAGACGAGTGTGTGGGTCGGTTGGCAGGTAAAGAGAGTGACACTATTTTCTTTCTTTTCTTTCTTAAGTGGGTAGCATTATTTACCTGTTGAATTATAATCGCACAGAGAGATAGATAGACAGGTACGCAGATGTGTTAGGATATATGTTCAGCATAGTCAAGTTCTGGTCTCCTTCTTTAGCCCTTTTCAAGGACGGTCAATATGATAGAAATGATAACACTCGGGTTTCTCTTGTAAAGCCAATCTTTATTCAATTAAGGCTCAAATTAACATTGAAGCTACTGCACGGTTCGTAAGTAACGAAGGATGCTAAGCAATTATCAAAACGCGGAGAGTTCTGTGCTTATGCCCATACACTGCGTGGTCTATATTCCAAATCTCTTTCAATCTCAGAAATAAGGACTGCTATTAGGTGCACAAGCACTAAGTACACAAAATCACTAATAATTGGCAATTAAACTCAAAGCACTTAGTCGATGCAAATAGATTACGTTAGACACTTGTGCTCAGCGCGACTCCTCGATCAAGACTGTCGTCCCCGTTCTATAACCGACATTAAATGTCATTCTGACGTATCTCGACCTACCCGCAGATTCAGTATGAACTAAACACAGACCACCCCCAAGTGATACCTGACATGACTTGTCATCACTTGACGTTTCGATAAAGCAATAATAATTAAAGAAGCATTTAAATGAACGTGATTAAACAATCATCATAGTTGACTATTGACAGTTCAATCTTAAATTAAAATAAACATCTTTTCCAACAGTCACCGGTGTGGCCAGTGTGACGACGCTCCGACATGTATATATATATATATAAATATATATTAAAACTTTTTTTTGTTATATTGCTATGCTTAGTAATAAAAACCCGTGTCTGATACGGGAGACCCTATATATTTTTTTCTGTTGTAGTAGTAGCTGTACCAGCCACTTCTTCTGATTTACTTAAACCTATAGATATACCTATTATTATCATGTCACAGAATATAATGTTTGTCGTCTTATTCTATCTCAAAAGGAAAAAAAAACCTTCTTGAAATCTATTTACCGTCGTGATTAATCACTCACCTATTTAATACGCTCGACCAGTGATGTGAGCTTCCACAAGCTATCTATTTTTTAGTTACGCATTGTACATCATTGTGTCAAATACTTAGGTCAAATATATAGCCTTATGAGAGACAGACTGATAGAAAGTGAGCAGCAACATTACTATGGCTGGACACCCTTTACATCGGAACCTTGAAATTTTTCTTTTGAAAACGCGTCTGTGTCTTAAGATTGTGATCATTTTTGTTCCATTATGAATGAATCTCCAGGAAAATTTGATTAATTCCTTTTACTTGAATTCAAAGACGTCTTACGTACCTACCGAGTACGAGTACCTATTATTTAATTTAGTACCCTTTTCCAGTAACGGAAATTACTAAGCTAGCGTATTTTATAATAAGCGCCTTTCACATAGAAACGAATATTTAAATAGAATAAATGTTTTGTCGTTGCCGTGTCGCTTCTAAAATGATTATAAATGATTTTGATATTTTTCAATTATTATTCCAGTAGAAAGCTATGCTCGAAGTTTCGACAAAATCAAAAATACGGAAATTTGCCGAAAAACGAACTAGTCACCGCATACCGCAATTGGTAAATGCAAATGACGAATAGACGTTCGTTGTAGCATTCTAACCGTTTGTTCAAGAGTGGACGTCTTTCGTCTTTCTAAAATTTGTTTTGTTCCAATATAAATTATTTCTCTAGTTATATTTAATTTGGCACAAATATAATAATTTCTGAAGGCACTTTCCTTGTTTAAATAAAAAAAAGCTTCAAGCAAAGTAAATTAAAACAGGCGAAAAACAGAAAAAGACTAAGTACTGAATAAAAAAATAAAATGTACGTACAGTTCACAATAAGTATTTCATACTGTGGCAATGATATACTAAAGCTCTCGTGAGACATTATTAAATTTATTAATGAAAATATTAATAAGACCACACTCACCATTGAAAAAGATGTTACGAAAAGATTGGAAATAGTCGGATCGTTCCAAATTTCTAATTGTGAACTAACAAAACATCAATCCTACAAAACAAAAACAAACGATTACTAAAATATTTGATAACAAATTGACAACGATCGCAATTTACCTGGAATTGTAAAACTTGCTCTTGTTTATATTGTCTTAATCTTAAAAAAGTGAAATAAACTTTTTTTGCAGCTATACAGCCTGCTCTCTAAAATTGCTGCAGCCATCAATTTCATAATTTCATTGGTATTACTGCGTAATGACATCTATCAATGAACAAAACAAATTTATCCTAAGAATCATGAATAATCAATTAACGCTTAAAAAGGAATAACTAACAGTAAATCAATTAAGAATGGACATAATATTATAATAAACACAAAAGTGGTACACTCAAATTGATAACTGGAAAACCTAATACAAAGTGAAGTGTTATCATTAGCAAGTAGCGTGCTAATTGCAGTAATACCAAACAAAAGACTGATATCGGTAGTAGACAAGCTTTATCTATATCTACTAGTAAGTGATATCGGACAAACTAATGAAAGAAATCGTCCAGTCAATATTGGAAAGGCAAACAATGCACCACTCGAAACATTTGTAGCAGCGTCTCCATAGTTAAGACAGAGTCTCCGGAGCTAGATCATTTGAATAAACGTAACCACCATGACGGACCAAAATGAAAAATCGACGGAGAAACTGGAGGAAGATCCACTAAATAGACCAGAAAACAAACAGGAGACGAAAAAAACGACATTTATAGAAAAACTTACAATCGTCAAGGAAAATATCACAGTCGAACCACTTCTAGCTGGACTAATTGTACCAAGTGTTATCTCCCGGTTTGCAATGGGAAATTTGAACCTAGATAAAGCTTGTAGAGTAAATAAAGGATTTGGTGACGAAATCTGCGACGCACTGGTAAAGAAAACTAGTGACAACTACACGTTTTATGAACAGGAAGTACAAAAATTGATTTCTTCTATTGATATTTGGAAAGGACTCATACAAACAGCGATGCCTTGTATCATTATTATTTTTTTGGGAGCATGGAGTGACAGAACGGGCAAACGAAAAGTGTGCATCTTGCTACCTATTTACGGAGAGCTACTAACTGCGATTAGTAATTTGGTTAATGTTTATTTCTTCTACGAGATCCCTGTGCAGGTGACTGTGTTAATGGAGACTATATTTCCCGCATTTACCGGTGGTTGGGTGACAATGTTTCTCGGGGTCTTCAGTTACATCAGCGATATAACATCAGAAGAGTCTAGGACCTTCAGGGTGGGACTGGTCAATTTCTGTATGACAGCTGGCCTCCCCGTTGGAATTGGTCTTAGCGGGTACTTATTGAAAAACATGGGATATTACGGCATATTCAGTATGACTTTGGTACTTTTTATAATCATTCTGATATATGGAACCTGCTGTTTAAAAGAACCCGAACAGTGGCTGAAGGACAAAGGACTGCCCGTGGTAAGTTAGTGCCTATTTAGCTCTGTTGTTATTTGTACACTTGAAATGGACGGTTTATAATAGTGTAATCCAATAATAGTGTAGTGTAGTGTTATTTATCTAATCACATAGATAGCTAAGCGTGGACGCTTGTTTAATATTGTATAAGGGCTAGTTGGACTATGTCTGTAGACATGTCAATTTATGCTAATCATCCGTTAATTAACGATAAGCTTCGTTTGCCGATAATAATCCTCGAAATTGGAACGAAACACCTAATTTCATTCATTGATATAGTAACAATTGTCTCTAAAATACGTTATTTAATTGAAACTAGGTAACGTTTAAATATCAAAAGCAAATACCTTATCGATAAGTACTTTACATAACCGACTGCATACTGCGTATACAAGTAGGTAATGATTATAATATTATAATTTTTTAAAGCTTTATATTTAAATTTATCTTGTTGATGGTAGGTATTTATTAAATTTTAGTCGGTCATTACTGCTTAATGCACCAACTAAACTCGCGCAAGTTAATACTCTAGTCAGTAAAAGTTAGTAAGGTATGTTTATATGGAAGCAGATAATATTGACGTTTTCATGATCACATATTACTTCAACAGATCGATCGTTCGAAAACATCAGAAGTATCGTTCTTTGATATATCGCACGTCCAAGACACCGTCGCTGTGGCTTACCGGCCCCGGGATGGTAATCGGAGGATTAAGGTTATCCTAACGCTATTCTGTGTTTTCATACTCTATGGACCTACCATGTGTAAGTAATTTTCGCTTTAGTACCTGTCTGTTTTTTTTCACATCTATAGATGCATGTTTAATCGATTTTAAGCCCAACGAATGACTCTCATCATCGAACCGATCAAAATGTTTTTAACTAAAAATTCAACTCAAAGAAAACTGTGAAGGACTTTTTTTAAACTTCAAAAATAACTAATTTCAATCTGAATAATAGTGTTGGAAATTTTTAAGTTTTTCAACACTTTGGTTTGGTGAACAATAAATTGAAACACTGGTGAGCGAGGCATGCAGGTTTTACTAATATTTATAACGTATGCATTTCGTGGTCTGATATAATATGTAGACATGCTTCCACTATATGCAATCAAAAGTTTATTTTTGAACTTTATAGTCAAACAAAATAAAATCTTTTCAAATTCAAATACACGTCAACAATACTTCGGTATAAATTCATTCTCTAAATGTTAAATATTTTATTATTTGTGAAAAATCTAAAATAATAAAGACACAGCCCCAGTCTCATTGTTCAAAGCGGTTTAATTTGGATACACTTTTTTGGAATTGTGGCAAAATAAAAATACTTTCGGTACATGCTGAAATGACGAACTGTTCACATATGGAATACATAGTAAAATCTTTTCCTTGATTAGTTGATTTTGGTAGATTGATTATTTTCATAGAATGCTTTAAGAAGTGGTAATTATTTATATCTGAACTAGCCGTTACCCGCGGCTCCCATTTATAGCTATCGCTATCCCGCGGGAACTATGCAATTTGCGGGACAAAAACTATCCCATGTTCTACCCCGGTGCGCAAACTATCTGCATAGCCAATTTCTATAATTCTATTCAGTCCAGTGATTTAAACGTGAAGAAGTAACAAACTAACAAACTTACAAACTTTCGAATTTATATTATAAGAGGGATTTAAATGTACAATTTTGTTTTATTTTTCAGCTGAACATTCTGTATTTTACCTGTTCGTGCGTAACCAGTTGAATTGGGACATGGTACAGTTTGGTCTTTTTACGAGCTATTCTATCATCCTGCATTCATTTGGTAAGCACTTCATTATTTATCAACAGGTATCTATCTAATCTTCTATCTTCTAATACCTTAAAATAAGCAATTCTTGTGTAATTAATGGGCGACCCGTACCGCCATTTTGAAAACTACTTACCACCGAACCCATTAGTTAAACTAAACTCACTAACTAATTTGGTTTAACTAACTAATTGATTACTAATTTAGTTAACTGATTTATTTAACCAATTTAGTTTACCTAACTAGTTACTAAATAGTTACCGAGTTAGTTCAGTCTAATTTAAGGATCATAAATACCTATACAATAACCCTTTACACAAAGTAATAAAAGCCATTTTACCCGTGGTTATTTCGCATTGTGTCCAAAAAAATCTGACATTATGCGCAACTTGAAACAATAGAATCATTTTCCTTTCTTTACTCTACTACAAAATAGTTGTCAATTCCAAAAAAAAATACTATGCTGAGTATTTTACTGTGAGTTAAACTACTCTAAAAATATATTATTTGTGTTTTCAGGGGCCATGTTTTCGATAACGGTATTGAGTCGAAAACTTCAGATGGACGATGCATTGCTGTGCACCATTTCCATCTTCAGCAAGTTTGTTGGCTCCATCTGGACGGCATTTGTAACCACTGACATCGAGATGTACTTGGGTATATAACAATTCTTTGGAATCTAACAATAGTTTTTTATTACTTAAACATATAGTTAACTGATAAATAGACAGTTTGGAGTCAATGTGGTAGCTATAATACGTGTAGAGTTAAAAACAATTGTTAGATTCTAATGAATTGAAATATAAGCAAAAAATGCTCAAGAAAATCTAAGATGAATGGACTCGTTCCAGATAGGTATTTAAATTATAGACCTAACAGTTCAGACATCGACAAGCCAGAAATAACAAAATACGCTTTAGCAGTATCGTAACAGATTAAAGCAGTTTACAGTGCGATAAAACAAAAAATAGCGTTGATAAGTTTATTGGAAGCTTATTATAGCTTAGCCCAATGAATTCCATCTGATGCGTAATAATATCAGTATCAGATAAGTGTCATTTTATATAATTAAATGGTATGGAATAAATTGCACTAATTGACCTAGTTCCACGCTAAGAAAATTTATTCCGTCGCACGACCAACAACATTTATTTTTTTGGGTCAAAATCAAAGTCAATGAGCACTTATGAATGTCAAAAACATCTATCACCGGTTTGGAAAAATCTCTGTTGAAAAGAATATGTTTAAACAGATTTAAAATATTATCAAATAATATCTATATCGCCGGCCGATGGCAAAATCCGCCAAATCACGAAACTCCTATACATATCGTGAAATGACACCATTTCATGAATTGGCTAAGGGACACCCGCCATATCATTCAAAACGTTTAACGATTTGCCTAGTGGCGTTCAGGCAGATCATGAAATTCCTAGGCATATCATGAAATGTCTAGGAATTTCGTGATTTGGCGGATTTTACGATCGGCCACCGACATATAGGTACATCACAAGTGTTTAACACAACTCATTTTTTTATACAGTAAATAGATTTGATATTTGTATGCGGATCGGAATTATTTCCATTATATCTATCTATGTATCTATCTATCTAATCTAATATATCTATCTAATGGGTCTCCGTGATCCATAATATCGTTTGTCCTAAACTCAAATGCCATAACACTTTCGCCATAAACACTTTTGACATATCATACTTTTGCCATAATGATCTTATGTCCTAATAATCATAAGCCATAATATCACATGTCCTAATACCTACTCTAAAACCCTAATATGTTTTGTACTAATATAATATAACTCACGAGTAATAATATTAAAATCTATAATATTAAATGCCATAACAGAGCACTTGTTGGCAAACAGCGACTTGTGAACCAGTAAAGTAAATTAGCTTAAAACTGAGACCCTAACAGTATCGAACAAGTACCAGAAAAGTAAGTTAGGTTAGGTTAGGACTACGACACCTACAGAAACGAACCGTAGCCATAAAGTAGGTTAGGTTAGAGTTGAACTGCGACCCCTACAAAAACGAACCGCAGCCTGAAAGTAGGTTAGGTTAGGTTAGAACTGCGACCACTACAGAAACGAACAGCAGCCAGAAAAGTAGGTTAGGTTAGAATAGCGACTCAATTTTAGGACAAAAAATATTATGACATTTACATTATGGCAAATGTTATTATTGCAAGAGATCATTATGACAAAAGTTGTTATGGATTTTGAAAATAGGACTAAAGATATTATGGATTCCAATATAGACCCCTGTCTAATACCTTTAAACGAGCAATTTTTGTATAATACATGGAGATTTCGGCAAAAGTTTTACGATTTCGATGAAAGTTGGTATGTACGTGTTTTCGGGGATGTCAAATCGATCTAGCTTGGTCTTATCTCTGGAAAAATGCTTATCATCGAGTTTTAACCCGAGCAAAGCGTGGTCGCCCAGGTACTAGGTAATCATTAATTTTATAACATGCCTCAGATTTTAATGTCTTCTTTACAATAGAGAATAGGGTAATGTTGGACAATCCAAATCCAAATCAATAATTAAATTTTATCCAATCTTAACAAATGCCAGATAGCCGAACCCGAACTGTCCAAATAATCTCTTCTAATTCTTCCCTAAACATAAATTTTTTGTTTATTCAAATAAATCGTTAAATCTTTTTTTTACTACTTGTAACATTTACTTCGCTTTTACATTTTATAATAGAATTTCATCATATAAGTAAATTACAATTTATTCAGCTTTTTAATCGCTTTCGATAAAAAAGTAAGGACAATTAAAAATTTACCACAAGGATAACTACGAATGTTGTCATCAACTTTTCTTAATAAACTCTTTTTGACATTCATAAGTGGTTGTTATAGCCTAAATTGAATACAGATATTTTGACTTTGACTTCGACTTTGAATCAGGCTCACATAATATGTAAATGCAACCAACTACTTCTGTTACCTACTTACCTACTAGTACTGTTAAAGGCAGATGTTAGTTATTATTACATTCTTCAATAACGAGACAGTGACCAAGAACAGTTTAAACCCCGAAGAAATCCCATTTCGATGTTTGATAGGAGTACCTAATTTGCTTTCAGTACCCGTGGTTGAGCTTTTCAATGCGACTACCTTCACTTCACTGCGATCAATTACATCGAAACTTGTAGAGAAAGACGAAACAGGTACAATTCAGTTTTTTTTTTCTGCTAATAAAACTTATTTATCTATATTGGGGGTCTTGGAACGTATGGCTTTTGGGAGCGAACAATTTTTGTTTACTTATCAGTTCTTCAGGATTGTAGTAAAACTAACCTGATCTAATCTATACGGTTCCACAGGCGAGTCCTGAAATACATATAGGTATCATGAATAAGTAGTATACAGTTTAAAATTGGGGGTCTTGGAACGTGTGGCTTTTGGGAGCGAACAATTTTTGTTTACTATCAGTTCTTCAGGATTGTAGTAAAACTAACCTGATCTAATCTATACGGTTCCACAGGCGAGTCCTGAAATACATATAGGTATCATGAATAAGTAGTATACAGTTTAAAAAAAAACGTTCGTCCATATCAACCTACATGCCGGTCGGACATACCTCGAGCTAGTAATAGTGTATACGTACCCCATGTATTTTAATTTAATAATTATATCTTCATCTCATATGGAAATTCGTTGAAGAACTAAAGTCACCAACACAGCTGGAAAAATATGCAAGTTGAAGTGGCAATGGGCGAGCCACATCGCTCGAAGAACAGATAACCGTTAGAGGAGAAAAGTCCTCGAGTGGCGACCACGAACCGGAAGACGAAGCGTTGGCAGGCCTCCCACCAGGTGGACTGACGAAACCGGTGGATACAAGTGGCGAGTTATCGTTCATAGTGGCGTTCTAAGGGGGGTGGCCTTTGTTCAGCCGTGGACGTCTTCCAATTGATGATGATGACGATGATCTTCATCTTACGGTGTTTCGATATTTTTCCATGAAATTGTATCAATTGTGTGAAAGCGTCAAAGTTATTTTATTTTTACGTATGTAATTTGCTCACCTATGGTATTTATAAATTTCAGCCAAAGTAAACTCCTTGTTCTCTCTAACGGAGACCGTGGCTGCGCTGGTGTTCCTACCGTTCTACTCCTGGTTGTACATGAAGACTCTCAATGTGTTCCCGGGAACGGTCTTCATCATCAGTGCTGCGCTCATCATACCTGCTGTGATAGTTCTCATGTAAGTTTTCAAAGGTTGTAATTATTAAAATTAAATATTAAGTAGGTATGTGAACTTAGGAACGACAAGATTAAATTTCCCTTACGCTGTGTTGGTGATTATCTGATTGTGTTGGGGAATTTACGTGACTATTCAAGTCCTATTCCAAGCTCAATTACTCGTACTGCTTTCTGGCACAGTCGTGGGTATAAATACAGCCATAGTGTCAAATATTATATACATCGACCTTATGGTTAGTGGCATAAATTTGTACAGATATTTTTGACGTCTTGGTAATCTATATCCATCCATACTATACTATACTATAATATTATAAATGCGAAAGTGTGTTTGTATGTTTGTGTGTTTGTATGTTTGTCCCTCTTTCACGCCGTAACGGAGCGACGGATCGACGTGATTTTTGGCACAGAGATAGTTTATGGGCCCGAGAGTGACATAGGCTACTTTTTATCCCGGAAAAATGCATAGTTTCTGAGGGAACAGCGCGCGATAACCGAATTCCACGCGGGCGGAGCCGCGGGCAAAAGCTAGTACCTACATAATATTTATGTCCTTGACTTGACTGTACCTACCAAAAGTCTCTGGCCCAAGTTGGGAATTTATATTAACTATTTTAAACTTGTAATCTGCGTTCATACAAACAGATTTGTTTACACACATTATAAATTTAAATTAATTTCTGTATTTTTCCCGACTTAGGGTAGAGACTTTTAGTAGGTGCAAATTTGTTTAGTATGAATGAGTATGAATACACCTTTAGTTACTTTTGGTACGAACTAGAAAGAAGCAATTGGGTTTGGAATTGGAAATTTAGACAAAAAAGCTCATCTAAATACTTGGGTTTGGATAGGTTCTTAACAATATGCAGAGTTAAGAACACCACTTATCGATAGAAGGGTTAGTTTGTTAAATATTTTATAGGGACGAAAATTCGTTTTATTTTAAATTTGATACGTCTTTTGTGAGTGGAAAAATATTGTCCTTGTGAACAAGAGTGATAATAATATTTAACAATCTTTTTATTTGTTTCAGGAACTTCTATATTAGACATAAATTAGAGATGAGAAGCGCCAGAAAAAAGGCGCTGGAAGCACAAGAAAAGAAAGACACTGAGACCAAACCAGAACCGTTAGACTTCAACAAAGGTCACACAGAGCCGAAAAAAACAATACCGATAGATATCGTTAAGTAGGCATAGTATTCGTAAAGAATAGTGCGATAGAAATGATGAATGGTTGTTTACAAAATTATGAAGGCCATCAATAGAGCAGGACCTAAATTTGATGCAGGCAAACCTGCGATGCCGTGGGTATTAGCCTATGTCACCTACGCATTTTACCGCCTCGGATGAATACAGTCTCAACGAAACTGAATAGTTGGTTTTGCACCCGTTAGTAAAGACACAGATACAGAAGAATCAATGTTAGGTAACATGATAATTTAACAATTGATATATTTTCATCTAAATACAACTCTATCGAAAAGCCTATCGATAATATCGATAGCATAAGTCATGCCAAATGAGATATTGATACCTATCGGTTACAAGCTAATTTTTTTGTCAGTTCAGTCCACTATTCTGTTTTTTTATCGTTTGCAATAGATTGACGACTATTATTTAAAACATTTAATTTTCGCCAGTCCGGACCATTATGTCCGTGAAAGTTACACGATATTTCTCTTGTCATTCTTACCAGAATGATGGATTGAATTGACGCCAGATTGTACGTATAACCGGTGTCATTGATAACAATATTAAAGTTTGTTGTAGTCTATCGATAGCTATCGAAAGAGAGCTACCTACTGTAAATAGTTTTGTCTTGTTGTGTGTAAATTGTCTCTTTCAGAGTTATAGGTAGTATCGATGTTGTATAGAGTTTTTAAACAGCTTTCGATAGACTATCGATATTGCACTAGCGATTGGCAACACTCCGATAACTGACATGCTATAGAGATTTTAAAAAAATCACCTCAATTGGCTCATATTGCCTTAACATGTGAAAACTCTCAATGCGTCACTTTTGTATATAGTTTATACATGCTGGTAGCAAATTGTATCCTATTAGTTAAGTCCCTTTACCTAAAACAAATATAGTATTAAAAGAAAATTCTAAGTTAATACAATTTTAGTTTGCTTAGTGAGAATGGCTTTATTTATAGTATTTTTGGTTAATGTTGTATCTTAGATGGATGTTTAAAATGGAAATTTCCTATAGGAAAGACTATTGTCATATTTCAGTTACAAAAAATCGTATAAAAGAGATGACTGGGAAGACTGATACTTAGAAATTGTAAAATTTTATTGACTAATATAAAGTGTGAATATTATGTAAATAAGTTTAACTGTCATACTTTGTTACATTTACTTTACTTTGATCGTTTCCTTGTGACAATTTGGTATGAGTTAACGTAGTTAAAATACATAATATAAGAGCGACGGTTATTATTTTAAGTTGTACGTTAAGAAAGACATTAATACAGTTTTCGTTATTAACTAATAGTTTTTCTTCACCTAGTCATAATTTTTTAAATTAACAATTTAGGGATCCAATTTTTATGAAAATATTAATTTCACATGGTAACTTAAATTATGTGATAATTTTATGAACACAATAAAAAGGAAAAATCGTGCATGTGAAACTTACTTATTCCCTTTTCATCGAAATTAACGCATACTACCAACTTATGTACAGTGCTGGACGAAATAAATCGTACACTTGCACGAAAAGCATAATTTCTTATACAAATTTTTTGAAAATTTCGTCATTATTATGGACGGATGAAAGTAAATTCCAGCTATTCGGACAAATAAATCTGTTTTGGGGTGTGGCATAAACTTGGCGTAAACTCGTCCAGCACTGTATATTAGTTAGGTTTTTCCTGTGTTCAATAAATGTTCGATACTTTATTGAACATAATGGTTTTATGAATGGTAATTTGGTGATTTTAACCAGAAATTTATAATTATATTCCCTGTGAGGTTTTATAATCAAGACAACAACAGCATAAAATGAGCCATTTTACCCAAAACGTTTAAAAAGCGTTCACGTCGAGTTTTACACACTGCTTTTCACTTAGATTACGAGGAAATAAAATAGTAACAATGGAAACAATTGTTCTCTTTCTGTGTACCTTTTATTTTTGATGAATTAATATTTAATTATATTTTTTTAGTTTTATTGATTTATTTTGATTGATTTGATTAATTTTTAGGTTTACATAAATTAACAATAAAATTCTTAAAAAAATAATGTAAAAACTTTTTTGTTTGTGGCTATTGATACCTGGATTACCACAGTAAGTAAATAATTGTATTACCTACCCCAAGGTGTAAGACCAATCTTAGAGAAGATTTTACTTTACACACTGAGCATATACGATATATATACTTAATATTTTTTTATTGTTTTATACTTAATTTGAATAAGTCAAATCACTGACTATTGTCGAAATCAATACGAGTAAAAAGTCTGTTCTTACGTGGCACAGTGCGGTTTTTTAATGTTTTATACCTACTTAAATGTAGGTACATCGAGTGCCGAGTACTGTCAGCTCAAACAACAATAAACAAACAAATACTTTATTCACCTAGAATATGGTACGCATGGTAGTCTGTCGCTATTGCGGCCTATAAATATTCAGGTTCTCAAAATTGGCTCTAAAAATATTGGAGTCTAATTTTATGAGCATGTTTATGCTAAATGTTTTAAAATTAATCCATAATATTTCAGCGGGAGCCTGTTGTTTTACCAAATTTATTTTGGTCAAATTTCATTTCCCAAACAATTTTTAGCAACTTTTTGTTTGGCAATGCAAACTTTGGCACAATTTTAATACGAATATTTTCATTACGTCAAATTTTCACTCGACAAAATATTATTACGAAAAATTACATTATGGCATTTGGTCATTTAGCAAATGCTTTAATAAGGCAAAAAAACATTAGACAATAAAATAAAATTTGTGCGAGCGAGCGAGCGAAGCGAGCGAGCAAGACGGTTCGGAGCAGAAGCGACTCGGATAGGTTAGGTTTAGAAGGCTAAGGCGGGAGCGAAGCGAATCGTAGCTCCCGCCTTAGCCTTCGATGTTAGGTTTTTTTTTTATAGCAGCCACGATAACATATTTGACTAAATGAAATTTGGTCAAAGTAATATTTGGCAAACCAGATATTGCTTAAACATGAACATGCCAAACATTAGGTTCGCGTAATAATTATTGGTCAAGTGTCAATTTGGCAAATGAAATTCTACGAAAAAAATTTTGGGAAGTGATAATTTGTCAAACATTTTTTGGTAAAACATAGGTAACCCTATTTCAGCAGATAGTTGTATTAGTTTCAGTGAACACCACTATAAATTGTGTTTAACATAAAAGGTGTGATATATTTTGAATTAAACTCCGATGAAAAATCTCTGTAAGGGTGTTTAAACAAATTAACCCAACCATCTGAACAAACACCATAGATTATAAAATAGACTCTACGCTTAAAATATCATGCGATTGGTCACTTTGATTTACTGCAAATTCAAAATATTACACAAAACAAAGACCTGATAACACCACGGATAATCTTGCTATCTACGTACCTACATTGGACACATTCACGATATTTATATAGTGATGTCTCAATAATCGTGACTAGTAATCGTGGCAATTAAGTAAAGAACGGTAACATAAACCATGGCGGAAAAAAGTAATGAGTTAATACATAACTTGGAAGAAGATCTACTGAATCGCGCGAAGAACATGAAGCAATCGAGGAAAAAAACTTTTAAGGAGAAGCTTGTAGAAATGAAGGATAATATCACTGTTGAACCGTTGCTAGCTGGACTTCTTATACCAAGCATGATCTCCAGGTTTGCAATGGCCAATCTGAACTTAGACAAAGCCTGCAGAGTCAACAAAGGATTCAGTAGTGAAATCTGCGACGCTTTGATAAAGAAATCAAGTGGCAATTACTCGTTCTATGAAAAAGAAGTGCAAAAACTAATAGCTTCTATTGATATTTGGAAAGGAATTATTCATACAGCGTTGCCTTGTTTTATTATCATGTTTTTAGGCGCATGGAGTGACAGAACTGGCAAGCGAAAGATCTGCATATTACTTCCTATTTTTGGAGAGTTATTGACTTCTATTAGTAATTTGATAAATGTTTACTTTTTTTACGAAATCCCAGTTGAAGTGACAGTATTCTTAGAGACTACACTTACATCAATTTCCGGAGGTTGGATGACGATATTCATTGGGGTCTTCAGTTATATCACTGATATCACTTCCGAAGAAACCAGGACCTTTAGGGTCGGCCTAGTGAATTTCTGCATGACCGCAGGTCTGCCTATAGGAGTGGGTCTCAGTGGCTTTTTACTTCAGAAGATGGGATATTACGGAGTATTTAGTTTGACCATGGTACTTTTTGTTATAACTCTGGTATACGGGTTTGTGAACTTAAAGGAACCTGATGAATGGCTTAAAGAGAAAGGTGATCCTGTGGTAAGTTTTTACTGTTTATATTTGCTTACGTGCTACTAAAACGATACAAATCACTTATTTATTTACTTTTTCGATGCTCCAGGTTGAACGCCCCAAAAATGACGCCGCTTTCTTCGATCTCTCGCATATGCGTGAAACTATTGCCGTAGCTTACCGACCTCGTGCGGCAGATCGAAGAATCAAGGTCGTTCTAACACTTTTCTGCGTATTCATACTTTTCGGACCAACCATATGTAAGTACGTGAGCTAAAAGATCAGGTCAGATTGTGACTTACCTACCCCAGTACTTGAATACTTGAAGAGATACTAGTAGATAATGCAGATAGATTTATGCCTGTGCATTGTGCTGTAACAGATAAGATGAATAAAATTAGAAGTGAATCTAAATAGAAACGGTAGGTAAAAGGTGTTTGAAAAATATGTCACTCAAAACATTTTTGTTTTTTTCTCCCATTTTAGCGGAACAACATATATATTACCTATTCGTCCGCAACCAGTTGAACTGGGACTTGGTGAAACATAGCATTTTTACTAGCTTTTTCATCGTTCTACATTCCATTGGTAAGTTTTTAATAGAACATTAATACCTAGACTGTGAAGCAGGTATCTAATTGCCTGAATATTATGAATTTTTACATAAGTTTACAGGTAAATAATATTATATTTAATATATTATGAATACATATAATATAGCAATACCAGCATATAGCATTATAATAGTACAAGCGACGTCAAAAAGTATATAGACCTTTTGAAGCATTCAGCACACACTGGGGCACTTCATTTCATAGCAGCAATAGACGCATCTTCGTATAACAATGGTGTTACGATGATCTACCAACGAAAGCCCAGTTTTGGGTATTTTAACTTTATCTAGCATAACAAAATGTCTAGCATAGAGTAATAAAAGTAATCAATAAAAAAAGAGTAATAAAATACCATCTGGGGGCACGGCAGTGCCCCCGCCAAGTAATATTTTCTTGAAGTGTCATGATCAGTATCCGACATGATGTTCAAAAGTACGTATCAATAAAAAAATAGTGAAAACCATTGCAAGCCACGCAAGCAGCCGCGCAGCATTTAGATGGCATGCAATACTTGAAAAGTTACGACCGGCTGGCGTACCGTATGGCGGTGCGAGTGTTAAGCTTGACTGTGTGCCTTAGATGACGTTTTTTCTTATTGTAAATGAGTATACTTACCCACAATTTACTTCGTATCTGAAAATATTTGGGTACAGCCCCATTCATAATTGTTTTTGCTATATTTATTCCAGGAGCGATATTTTCAATAACTGTGCTGAACCGCAAGTTGAAGATGGACGATGCGTTGCTGTGTACTATCTCAGTCTTCAGCAAGTTTGTGGGCTCCGTGTGGACTGCTTTTGTCACCACTGACCTTGGAATGTACATAGGTATTTTTCGATACGTATATCAATTATTCAGAAAAATTAAACTATTCTGCATAATTATTTTACTCAAACGAGAACACAAAAAAATGAGATTGAGAGGACAGTAATGGAATTTCATACAACATTGCCGGCCAAGATCAGCAAAGAGATTGTTTTTTGTTTCAAAATTGGAGGATAGTAATGGAAGGAATCTCATACAAAAAGGCCAGTAAAAAGATGGTCTTTTGTTTTAGTGGGTTTTATTTCTTTTATTGACTACTGCCAATTAAAAAAATCGGCCAAGAGCGTGTTGGACATGCCCGAAATAAGGTTTCGTAGTCATTACGAAAAAATTAAGTAATATTTTTCTAAGGATTTCGTATTTTGTAAGAGAGAGAGAGAGAGAGAGAGAGAGAGAGAGAGAAAACATTTATTTATACATATTCGATACACATAAAAATACATTAGATTGTACGGAATATTCCATTCCATTTGGCTGATATTGAACCCCCTAATGGCTTTAAAAGAGCTATCCAATGATACCATACACTACAAGACTTTTGCACGGAATATTCCAAGTTATTGATTTGATACGCACAAGAATTGATAAAATATTATTACTTAAACACAAAGAGAATGATTTTATCGGTTCGTTGTTTACTTTACGCTCTTTTGAGGGCATCGATCTATAACCGCCAAGCTAATCATTACTTAATGATGCTTGTTATACCTATTGAATTGACTGAAAATCAGCGTTGAAAAGAACTTTTTTCCTCAAACAGCTACATTAATTAAATTTCAAATGACAAACCTTGTGACAAAATTCATAAGAATCAAATTAAAAAAAAAAAACATAAGAAGAAAATATATCTTCTTCTTATTTCACTAATTATATTTATTTAATTATTTTTTTCAGTTCCAATTCTAGAGCTGCTCCACGCATCGACCTTCACAACATTGCGCTCGATAATATCAAAACTGGTGGAAAAAGATGAAACAGGTAATAATCATTCGACTGTACCGTATTGTTGTAAATATTGTCATCACTACACACACAAACCATGTTTCTGGCCAGTAGGTTACACTCGAACTACTGTAGAAAGTGGATGAAAATCAAGTTCAATAATTGACCCATGACATTCATAGATAAAGAGAAATAAAAGTATTAGTTAAAGTGGATATAAAGATGCATAAATAAATTTATTTTCTGACCTGTAGTAATTAATGCTACTTAAGCATAGTTGACTTTTATCTACAGCTTCTAATATTCCATTTGTAAAACCAATAAATGCGTCATAGAAAAGACATGGCTTTGCACTAAATTTTTTGCTTACTTTGCAGCAAAAGTTAACTCCCTTTTCTCACTGGCGGAGACGGTGGCAGCGCTGATGTTCCACCCGTTCTACTCCTGGACGTACATGAGGACCCTCACCGTCTTCCCAGGAACCGTTTTTATGATTAGTGCTGCTCTCACCATACCTGCTATGATAATACTTATGTAAGTAAATTAGTGACGGTAATTGGAGGGTAGGGATTACTATAACGTATTAATTAATAACCTGCCTTTAAAAGGAAATTCTGTATTCAGTGACTTCTGAGAATTTTTTTTTTTTGTTTATGAATCAATTTAAATTAATTGTGAGTTGTTTGAAGTACTGAAATAATTTACCATAATTATGTTGTATGTTTGAACTCATTCATACAACTACACATGTCATCGCCTATTATGATACCGATATGATAAAACGGATGTCTGTGTAAACGTACCGTAAGACCGTTTATCACTATATCTGGTCACCAGTGTTTCCTGTTCCAATTTTAGTACAAAAAGCTTGTTTTTGTCGTCATTTTAACAGGAAACATTAATAAACACCTCGATCGTTACGATGCCAATTTCATAATTTACTCAGTCGGGCCAATTTTATCATTATTGCCTTTTCCGGTTAAGCTAGGACGCTGTCAGCTGACCCTCTTTAAAGTCTTGCCGTAAAAATTATTTTAACCTTCTTTAGTCTGTATTTTATCTTCGTCTATTTTTACCTGGAGACAGAACAGTGGGCAGTGTAAACGCGCTCGCCAAGACTGAATCACACCGGGCTATGTAGTACTGTTTTACTGGCAGTACGAAATTTAAAATATTGTGTTTTGGTTGGGAAGATCGCAGGAGTTTCTAAGTATTCGTAGTTTTATTTTATGTGTAAAAATTGAATGTTATCGGATTTTATCACTTTTGAATTTCTCTATAATCACGCCCGTAATATCTAAATTTAGTATTTTGAAATCACTAATGACATTAAAATTTCATTTTTAAGCGGAATCGTATGTTTCGACTTATGTTTCGAATTGTGTGTTTACCATTTGTAGAGACTATTTACTTACAGTTGAAAAAAAACATCAATATTTATTGTTAGGTGTCAAAGGTGAACTAATCACAATGATTTACTGTTTCAGGTTTTTCTACATAAAGCACAAGAGAGAAGTAAAGAAAGCTAGAAGTACAGCCCTTAAGAGTGAAAAATACAATGCAAAAGATATACGACTAAGTACGGATTTCATTGAACAAAATGATCAAATAGATCAAATTACTGGATCTTTGATAGATAAAGAGAAATGACACAGAATTAATTTCAAACCAGTTAATATTGTTGAATGTGAAGTTATAGTTCTAACATAGGTATTTCAGAATGTGTAACACTAGAAAGAATATAACCAGAAAGCATAGTGTTTTAAAAGAAAATGTAACAACATAGTAATACTAACCAATGTAACCTAAGTAACTACAACCATATTGGTACTCCGCGATCACACTTATAAAAAACCGGCCAAGAGCGAATCGAACACGCCCGAAATAAGTTACGTAGCCATTACGAAAAAATTAAGTAATATTTTTCTAAGGATTTCGTATTTTGTACGGAATATTCCAAGTTTAGGTATATTTTATACCTTAGGCTGCTATTTACTTTTAAACTACTAATAATTCTCAAGAAAACCTAAACATTATAGTTTTCCTTGTAAGTTTGATATAGTTACTAACCTCCTGAATTTTTTCAAATTTTTATACCCACCGGTTTAGATTTTAGAGGGGGAGACGCTCAATTTTAATGAAAATTTGCAATTTAAAGTTGAATATTTTGCAAACAAATCACTGAATCGAAAAATCGTTTTAGCAACCCCCTAAATAGTTTTAAAAGACCTATCCAACGATACCCCACACTACAAGGTTAGATGAGAAAAAAAAATCACCCCCACTTTACGTCTATGCGAGGTTCTCTAAAAATTTTTTTTTTGCCATTTTGGCTACGGAATCCTAAAAAGGATAAGTATGACTGTGCAATTCTTATGGACGCTCTTAAGATGACGGTTTTCGTCAGTTTAAATAGCAGCCGTTAATCTTATAGTATAGTACTCTTGCATTTGATGCAACTTCTACCATTTTTGTGGGATTAGTTACTATGCTTTGCCAGACTAGCCAATGCGTTGGCAGGCCTCCCACTGGCGATATTGCGAGTGTTGCGGACAACCGGTGGATGCAAGTGGCTAGTAGCTGTCGTTCATTGTGGCGTTCTAAGTTTTCTTCAACAGTGGACGTGTTCCGGCTGATGATGATGATGAATCCTTTATTTAACAGCAACGATTAACAACACGATGTCCATCGAAACATGGACATGGTTTATGGCTACAGTTGGTATTCTGTAATCAATTCGCTGGAAGTTAGTGAAAAATTTAGTTAGATATTAGACTTATCTAAGTAAATAGTATTGTTTAATTTACTGTATATGTATAATTATACTATACACTACTTAATCTACTTCATTACTGAAAACAAAGACTGATCAATTCTGTTAAAGTGTTGTATTTTAACGAAGAAACGTTAAAAAAATTGTCAAAATATTGTATGGTAGGTATTGTATTGTATTGTAACTCTTTATTCTACATAAAACATATGAAATAAAAGATATATGAATATTTTGAAAAATTAAAACTTCGATCTTTTTTAATACTTCGTCATCCACCACCATTATTATTCCAAAAGTGTCAAAATTTCATCCACTGTCTCAAATCTAAAAAATAATGCCGAATACGAGCGCAAAGTCCTTCGAAACTAACTTAAATTCATCTAAATATCGTCGCACCACTCCCCAATCACAAGTCAATCCGATTACTAAAAGTGTACAATTTGTATGTACAGAACCCTCGATACGGTAGTCCCACGTGTACACTTTGGCGTTGTTTATTTTCATATAGAAATCGATTAATAAAAATCGATTTTAGCCGCAGAAATATATTTTTTTATGTAATTGATTAGTTTTCTCATTTCTGCTTGGTTATTAGGTATGTGTTACTGTGGTTCTAGCGGTTACAATTCAGAAATTCAACTAAATGATCATGGTAGTTTACATGAGAATTCCAAATTCCGCCTTGACTTTTTGAATGAAATGGGAGTGAAATAAAAAAGAATACCTGTTTCAATTTAAAAATAACATAAAATATCCATCCCAGCCTATATACGTCCCACTGCTGGGCACAGCCCTCCTCTCAGCATGGGCTTGGGCCATATTTCCCACGCTGGCCCAGTGCGGATTGGGAACTTCACATAAAAATCGCATTCACATAAAATATTATTTTATTTAAAAAAGCAAGAGAAGAATAATAAAAACCGGTCATGTAGGGAGAGAGGGTTTGACACAAATTGACAAACAAGCAAAAAAATATTACAATTTGAAAAAAGTACTTAAATGTAAACTTTTTCCTTTATTTGTGTTGTGAGGTGAGGCCGAAAATATTTTTTGTATGTAGAAGTACCTATTTTAGCAAAATTTCATAATACAATGTCAACGGGAAGTAGATACCCAATAGGTTGAGATTCCCTTAGATTTTGAGCTTTCCAATTTCCAAAAGCCCTGCATTTATGACCTCCTCTCCCACCCATATTTAAGCCGTTTACTTTTATATCTTTTTCTGTCAAACTACTGTGTACTGTGAGCTATGAGTAATTTTCAAACCTTTTTTAGGGTTCCATACCTAAAAAACCGGCAAAGAGCGTGCGGTTACGCCCGAAATAGGGTTCCGTAGACATTACGAAAACTGCCTCAATCCTCTTTCTCAGGAACGCGTGGAGGTTCAAGTTGTAATTAATATCAAATACTCAAATCTACCACTCCTTGAAACAGTTAAAAAATTATACTTCTAAGTCAACGCAATCAAAAGATAGCCATCAAAAAATGTGTTTCTATGTATAAAAGTTGTAATAGGTACCCGAAAAACCTATAGGCTACTTCCGGTTGTGCTAGAAACTTGGAATTTTTAAGTATATCTGTCTGTATATGTCATAATTCATATGCCATTTAAAAAGACCCCACACTACGTACATTTTACTTAGGAAAGGGGTTCTGCTAACATTGGATATTTACTATCGTTCGTAACCTAGATACCTATAAATTTGTGCGATACTCTCGGTGTGCGAATTCGACTCACAATTGGCCAGTTTTGTTGTTTTAGAATCAGCGGTTTTACTGAAATAGGTAAATCTAATTTTCATCTACATATTTAATACGTTTTTGTTTGAGCCACACAAATTCATCACTGCACAAAATTCCAACTAAATTACTTTTAAAGATTCGAAACAAATTGATTGTGACAAAGAGGCATATGGACATACAAAAGCGATCCTATATGTGTTTCATTCTTTCACATGGTCGTACGAAACCCTATTATAGAAACGTTAATTTTATCTGATTATTGTGTTGTTCACACCAACTATAATCCATTCATTGTGGCATTGTGATAAGCCAATAAGGTTCACAAATATGGTCAGTTGGGTTTTTCCAGTTAAATTATAAAAAAAGTATCGGACACGTTTTTTCTTTTGTCAATCAAGCAAAAAATTACAAAGATGAAGCGCGACAAAGTTCATCCTGTTACGTCACACCGTGCTTAAGTGTCGCACGGAGTAACGTCACGTGGAAGATTAACTGCCAAAAAAATACGTGTCCAATATTTTCTCATAACCTACCTGACTGACAAATAAGAATTTTTAGGACACTACCTAGTTATTAAGTGTGATGGCGAATAAATGTACTTATTTAGAGATGGAAAAACCTACCTGAAAATTGTAAGTCATCTGCGTTAAATAATTATACAAGTAACATCACCATGATTATTTTTTTACGTTTTGAACGGATTACTAATGTATGGCCAAAAAACTTTTCCCAAAGTATCACATCCCAAAAAATTTTACCCAAATTATCATTTGGCAAAAAATCATTTGGCAAAAAAACTTATCGCAAATTTACAGTTAATAATTTTTTATTTGGCAAATTATTGTTTCGCAAATAATTACTTAGTCATGTTTCATATTGCCAAGTAATATTTGGTAAAATGTATCGTTTGGCAAAATGTACTCTTCCCAAAATATCGCATGACATAATAACCTACTTTTCTGGGAACAGTTCGTTTCTGTGGAGGGGCGCAGTTCTAACCTAACCTAACCTACTTTTCTGGTAGCAGTCCGTTTTCTGTGGGGGACGCAGTCTAACCTCATCTACTTTTCTGATAGCAGTTCGTTTCTTTGGAAGACGCAGTTCTAACATATGCTACTTTTTTGGTAGCAGTTGGTTTTTGTGGTTGGTTTGTGCGAAATGTCATTTTGAACAAACATTTTTTTGGAATACAATATTTGCCAATATAAAACGTTTGCTTAATAAACGTTTGTCTAAATAAAATTTGACAAACTAAAATTATGCCAAATGATAATTTGACCAAATGAATAAAATGCGAAATTCGTTTGGGAAATGAAACTATTGCGATAAATTTTTTGGGAAGTGAAATTTGGCGAAAAATAATTTGGCGAAACGGCAGTACACCGTTTTGAACACTTGTTGTCAGGGGCACGGCGGTGTCCTAGCCAAGTCAAGTACGGCCGTACCTACTATCCTTTTTTCGAAGCGACTCACAACATATGTGGATAAAACAAGAAGTTTGATTTTTTTGAGTCAAGAGGACGTACTATATCTAATATACCTACCTCATGTAATCGTACATTAGGTATATTTCACGAATTATCGCTAGCTCAAGTTCTTAATTTTGTCACTCACACACTCCCCAATCATTACAAATCTATAAAGGTTTAAAAAATATCACAAAATTTAATTCGTTCACTATTAATGAAATGAAAAAATAATAATAATAAAGATGCAATGTTAGCAGCGCCCTGCTTAAAAAGCAAGACGTATATACGCAATATTGGATCATTTTACATTGAAAGAAAGAAAGTGACATCAGATACAGTCATAGGCAAACTGACATAAAAATTGATGAAGTACTTAACTTTTAACATATGTAAGAGCTTCTTACCAAATTTCAAGTTTTTTGGACAATTGGACGTAAGTATAGGTGTTGGTTTCATGGACCTCACAAATTTTTGGAGACAGACGTCTTAAATGTGCCTTAAGTTGGTTTTTCGGCTGTTCGTAACTGCCGACACGGAAAACATATTGTTTATCTCCAATATCAATGTGTCATAAAGGGCAATTCGATTAACATATTTAATCTTGTGATAAGCATTATGCGAAAGACAAAATGTATCATTGTAGTAAAAAGGCCGTTTAGATTAACACGCCAATCGATAAAGAGAATAATGAATGCGTATAACGTAAAATAAACATCTATCAATAATAACGATGGCAATAGCAAGTGCCGGAGAAACGGAGCCGCTAAGGACTCAGGAAGAAACACCTAAGTTAACTTTAAGGCAACGCATCAGTTACGTGTCGAAACACATCACCGTTGAACCTGCCGGCGTTCTTGTCCTCTCTGCAAGTATATTTGCGGCTGTCTGCACACAAACTCTCCAATTAGAAAAAGCTTGTCGAGTCAATCTTAATCTCGGAGATGAAATCTGCACGTCACTCAGAAATCAAGACTCTGACAACAACACCCAATATGAAATAATGGTCCAGCAATACGTAGCTACTAGGTTAGCATGGAGAAGCGCCATACAGTCAGTCATACCGTGCATTATTCTGATATTTGTCGGGGCCTGGAGCGACATGACAGGCAGGCGAATCATAGTGATCATGGTCCCTTTATTTGGAGAGATTTTGCAGTGTATTAGTAACATCATAAACGTGATATTCTTTGACGAATTGCCTGTAGAAGTTCTTATTTTCTTCGATGTGTTTTTCCCGGCTATTATGGGAGGTTGGTCAACATTATTCCTGGGGTTGTTCAGTTACATGGGTGACATTACTACGATCGAAAACAGGACTCATCGCTTGGGGTTTGTCCAGTTCTGCACGTTCGTTGGACTGCCTATAGGCATGGGCCTCTCGGGAGTTGTGTTGAAGAAATTTGGGTACTACGCAGTTTATGGAACATCATTGATAATTCATTTCATCAATGTTACCTATATCTCGGTCAGATTAAAGGATCCGGAACGGACAAAAGAACAAAAATTAGTAAGTATCTTTTTAATTCTTAAGTAGACTTACTGAAATCCAGATTAATCCAGAACTTTTAAAAATATAAATAAGTTAATAGGTGTGCTCGTTTATAAAATACCAATACCTTTAAACTCTTTTAAGGTATGAAAATGATAGTCTAACTTTAAACCCAAAAATATAATGATTTAACCTGAACATATCTCGTGTCATTAACTTAACTCGTAATAAAGAACTTTTTCATAACAAGATAGGAGTAATGTTTATTACTCGTATCTTGTTATGAAAAAAAAGAATCTTGTTTGTCCATCTTGAAAAAAACGACATTCTACTTTTTACACTAAGAGACTTAATTTACTATATTCTTCAATGGGAATTTAATTCAGGTAGCACTTGTTTAATTGCCAAGATTCAGCTTATTCTTTTTTTTTAAACTTTTAAACTTTCGTGATTCTCACTCGTAGTCAAAATACCATAACGGGACTTATCACGCTATTTTTACAAGTAATATTTACCTCGACGTTTCGGCAACGTTTCAGTTGCCGTGGTCACGAGAGTCTACTAGTAGTGTTGTGAAACGTCGAGGTCACTTACTTGTATTCAAAATATATAGAATCATTTATACGCAGACAATTTTTTTAGGTTTATGTCTAAGATTCTGAACAAAGAAAAATGCTAATAATATATAAATGCTATAGCATTCTGCGATTTCTCACAAAGATATTCCCAATCCAGTGCGAAAGAATATAAGTTTGTTCGACAGAGTTCGAAGCACAAGCTTGAAGGATGCTTGCTGACAATGATAGCTTCTTCCAATGTTAATCAGACTGAGAAATACCAGCATCAAGAGGGAGTCTTACAAAAATACACGGCACCAAGTATGAACTTGCGAACTTACATAGTTACAGGCATTGTCTTGCCCTTTGTCGGTCCTTTTCTGATAGAACAGGATATAGAAAAATCGTAGCAACGGTTCAGGTCACAGCGCAAATGATCGCCTGCGTTCACGATGAGATGCACGTGTATTTTACAACAAAAACTGGATAATATTTCTTCACAGCATCAGAAGCATTGATAGAATCTTTGTGAGGTGGTTTTTCTTGTCTCATTTTGACTGCGTTTTCACACATTGGTGAAGTGACGACTGTCCGGGAAACCTTCCGTCTGGACATGCTTTATTTTTCACATTCGGTTTCATTTCCTATTGGTATATCGATTGGTGGGTATATTATTGGTGCTATGGTATTTTTCTTTCTGTTTGGAACTCGTGGATTTAACTTACATTGTGCTACGTGTAAAGGACACAAAGAGGAACAACCAACAAAGTCGTGTATATTTTTTTATAAGTTTCGTAGATTTTGGCTCAATTCAGCTTTTATAATCAAAAAGAGCATTTAATCCTTAAATCACTTACTATTATAGTTTTTTTTGCGTGTACTAACGTTCATGTCATTGCATTGTTTTTTAATGTCTAAACTAATAATAGATCTAATAAAATTATTTCAAGCCGTAATTCATTTGCCTCTTCTCGTATTTCAAATTAATATATTTCTAACACTTTGAAATGGTGGTTCTAAAGATGTGATTCAAAAATCCCTGGCATTTATGGATTCATCTTACCGTATATGCCCAATCCTTGAATTCAATGAATTTAATTGTAATTTTACTGTGTAAATAATAAAATTAATCTTTATTGCAACAGTAAACGTAGAGAAGCATAGTGTCCTTAAGCCCTTGATTGTCTATCTTCAGAGTAAACAGCAAACATTGTAGTATGAAAATAAATACTAAACAGTAGTAACTGTTGGGAGTTGATCTTTACGTCGCAATTCGTAAATACTTTGAGCTGCTTATGAAAATCCTAGAAATACGTAAGATTGTTTTTTATTAGCGACTGCGGTTACGTAGGTACACCTATGTAATTAAACTTTTTCTACGTTTATTTGTTACTGTCTGTTACCTATGTCAATGTTTGTCACGGCTTTAGGTAGGAATCGTACTGTTATTAATTAAACATTTGAAATAGCAAGCTCGTACTGAACGAATTCTTAAAAGAAGACTGTTTTGAACATTACTCGCGAAAGATACAAACAAAACATGAAATAATCTATATCGATACTTTAATAGTTATAACGTCACTGACTGAATGACGATGTACACAGTCTAAATTACTGTACCCAGTAACTTGAAATTTAATAATCATTTGATTGAGGTGCTAAACCATTTTTATTTTGAGCGAAATAACCATTTTTTACGGGAGAGAAGCTACCGGCTAAGGCCGGTGCACGGTGGTATTAATAGTCACCAAGGGAATAAAATACAGATTATTGATCGATTGTACAATTAAACTACTTAATGTTATTCGGTTCTAGAAACAGAAAAAACTTTTTTTTTTCTCATATGAATCTTCAAAAACACTAAAAAAAGGGACTATCCCTAGGCGACACTAACGTTATGGTTGTAAGTACAGTCACTTGCATTAATATCTGCCACAGCGGAGAAAGCAAAAATATTTATGCAGATGTTTATACACGCTTTTTGTGTTAGATATTGGTGCTGGTAACTGTACTGAAGGTACATTTAAGACTGGATGTTTATGTTTATTAAGGCAATAAATCAATAAATCATACGAGTTTTAAATCTGTACTTCTCGTGAAATAAATGTAGGTACTGGTACTGCAATTCACTACATTTGTACCTACTATTTATTTTACCAGCTTCTATAATCTAAGTCTCAACAGGGCCGGATTTACCATTAGTTATAAGTAGTGCCACGAGAGTTGAATCGAATGATTACACACACAGATACATAAAAACAACTGTTGATTAAATCGATTTGAAATTTGGTACAGATATGTACAATACAATAATGAAATAACTTTATTTTTCAGCACGACGGCCAAGGATTCTTGCACTTCATTCGCACCTTTTTCGACTTTTCAAACGTCAAGGAGACCATTCGAGTGGTCTTCAAAAAAGGCGCCAATAACCGCCGCATGCGCATGATTGTATTGCTGTCCATAGTGAGCATTCTTTTTGGACCAATCTTTGGTGAGTTAAATCAGCTGCTTAATCTTTGAAACAGCCGTGCCATCGTAACACAGGATAATTACAATTCAACCGAAGAACTAAGGCTCATACATCTGACTTTTCATATTTTTTGATCATATATTCATTTGAAGTCTAGACTTTTAGATGAAAGAATCAACATAAACAATTCAAAGGTAAATAAAAAAAAAGGTAAAGTTGTATAAAGTTAGAGCGGAATATAAATTAGTCTTGCGTAGAACTAAGCTTGTTTTCGCACTGTAACAACTTGATGGATAAATAAATAAAATAAATTTTTTATATCTTGCATGAGTTAAGTAGTTACACGTGGTTTGACCGATGTGCACGCAGCGACAAACGTGGATCACGTTTTGATAGCCGTATCTAATATTAAGTCTAAGTAATATATTACGATGTATTGTAATAGATAACGAAATCGTAACCTAATTTATATATCTTGAAAGATGATCTATAAAATACAGTATGTAGGTGAGTTAGACGACTATAAGCACAATCCTGCTGGCTCCTGCTGAGACACCGACTTCAAACTAGTACCTAGATTAAGGTTGAATAAAAAAAGGTTTATTATTTTCAACTTTTCAGTTTTTTCAGCGGTTTAATTTTTTTGTTAAAAAGTTTTTATTTATATTTTTCCTCACTGTTGAAGTATTTTTATTCCAAATTGATATATACCTATTTACTACCAATTTCAAGGTATATACCCCATCCATACAAAAAAAATATCAAAATCGGACTAGTATGTAAAAAGTTATGCCTGATCATACATTACAATCAGTGACTGATCAATCAACCATCCCCTATTTTTCATCCCTTTGGGTAGGATTTTTTTTTAAATTGATATGAGACCACTCTCAGGATTTCCAATAAAAAAAAAGTGCTCCTTGACTGGAAAACCTCCTCCGTTTTTTTTTTCGAGGTTAAAAAACCTAAAAAAGGCGATATTAAAGTAAAGTCGGATTACTTTCATTCTGAAGAGTGACATTGGCAATGGGATTAAAAATATCCAGAAGTTATTATTGCCTTGAAATTATTTATGGCACCATAATATGATTGTTATTAACTGACCATCAACAATTTTATGTTTTTTTTTATTAGACCCTTCTATTTGATTTTCATATAATACCTGGACTAAATTTATCCTCCATATGGTCAAAGTACCCCGACTTTGCGATACGTGGCTGTTCTTAAATCGTTCGTTCCTTAATGTTCTTATATTGCATGTTTAAACAACTTCTTTTGGAATTGTTTTTAGATCATAAATAATTTACTATAGGTTTATACTTTTGTATGCTGCCTTAGAAATTCGTGTATAATAAAATTATACATGTATTTTTTTAATAAATAAAAGGTTATTGAGGCATTTTTATGAAAAAGAGGATAAAAGAAAATAACAGAGGAGTACAGTATGTTACCTCCCACACAAACCATAACTACTTAAATCGGCCTAAATAAATACTGTACCTAGTAAAACAACAATATTTCCGCATCGTAAAATAACGGATTAATAATCGTACGATATTATCTAAATCTATCAATTTAAAAATCGTGACTCTCCTTATTCACATATTAGATATACATTATCTATTTTCTGTATAATAAATGCATGTCCCGAAATAATGATTACGCACACACACACCTCACAACGAATGTGATTCAAGATTTACACACATTTCAGGAACAGCATTAGGGAGTTATTTTTTACAATAAGTAGAGGTTGTCTTATCTGAAATTTTTGGCTTGTTTTGATGTAATTAATAACTTACCTTGACAAGATAATTCGTAAGTGGTAAACATCCGTATTTTGCTACATAACTACAAGCTCAAATAAAAATGTCAACTACTCGTAGCTGATAAAATCTATGAAAACTATGAGGTTCCTACGCTATTCGTATTTCAATTTCAACAAAATATTTCACCACTTGCTAATAATATTTTTGAGTAATATAAAGCGACAATTACACTGCGTCGTTCACCTAATGCGGTCGCCGAATTTGTTTCAAACTACTTCGGCGAACGACTGTCGCCTTTACGTCTGTCCGTCTACTGCGGCGGCCATATTAAGGCGGTGACAGCTGTCGCTCGCTGTTTTTTTTTATTCGACTGGAAGGCAAACGAGCAAGTGGGTCTCCTGGTGGGAAGAGATCACCACCGCCCATAAACATCTGCAACACCAGGGGTATTGCAGATGCGTTGCCAACCTAGAGACCTAAGTTGGAATACCTCAAGTGCCAGTAATTTCACCGGTGTCTTACTCTCCGCGCCGAAACACAACACTGCTGCTTCACGGCAGGATTAGCGAGCGAGATGGTGGTAGCAATCCGGGCGGACCGCCGCCGACTGCGAATGCGGCCGACTGCCGTGTTCTTTAAGATGGGTCTACGCTAGACGAACCGAGCACGAGCGAAGCACGAGCGGAGCCGTTCCCGGCTTCGACGTTCGCGGCGTAAGTGTGCGACACGTCCACGAGCGCACTGCGAGCGCGAAGGAAACCCCTTTGTGTTCGTCAAAAAACCGACGACTGGTGGAACTCAACCGAGCACGAACGAAACGCTCGCAGCACGCTCGTTCGAGGCTTGTAAGTCGGTCCACATTAGACGAATTGTGTTCGGGTCGTGCTCGGTTCGCCTAGCGTAGACGCACCTTCACACTTTTGCGGTCGCAGCATGCAGCATGCGGCGAACGACTCAGTGTAACTGCCGCTTAATTTCGAAAATCTGTGTCCTGTATGACCTTCCAATAAAGTTTTGGATAAAAACACCTACTTGTTACGGTAGTTAGGTATCTTCAGCTTGTGTTTACGTTGCAACATCTCTCCTTTTGATACGTTAAATAAAGATCTAAAAGTACTAAATTTTTATAGGTACTTATGTCACAATACAATACAATACAAATATTCTTTATTGCACACCATAAAGCAGTACAAGAAAAAACTTATAATACAAACACAGATTAGGGTAGACAATAGGCGGTCTTATCGCTTAAAAGCGATCTCTTCCAGACAACCATTTGGGTACATGAAATGATGATGATTTACGTCACAAACGCAAATCAAAACCGTCAAACAAATACGAAACAACGTTTCTTATGACGAAAATGGTCATGATATTAGATATTATACGATAGTATTGCCAATAACCAAAACAAACAAGCAACAATATTTTGTATTGTATTGTATTGTATTGTAACTCTTTATTGTACATATAAAACATATGAAATTTACAATTTAGAAGAGAAAGACATGTACAAAGGCGAACTCTATTTTGATTCCGGATTAAAAATAACTTGCAGATTTTTATAATTTATCAATAATTTTTATTAATTTTTGTTTCAGGGGAACTGTCTGTATTGTACATGTCAACGAGATATCGCTTTGGCTGGGACGAACTCCAGTTCAGTATGTTCCAGACGTATAATTTTGTCACGCATACACTTGGTAAGTTATAAACGAAATTTTAGGCGAAATGACAATTACCAAATTGGTTACTCTGGACCATACTCTTAGAGTTTCGGCTATACAGCACGGTCTACACCGCAAGCTGAACGGACTCATTAATGTCTTAGTTTAACTTACATCGACCAACTTCATAGAGGTTCTGTGTAAGTACTTTTATGCAGCCGATCCTTGTACAGTCAGCTGCAGAGAAAGGGTACCCCCCTGTATGGCGGTTGGAATGGATACCACCGTTACAGGGGGGTACCTTTTCTCTGCAGCTGACTGTACGTTAAACTGAGTCAGTACGACGTCCGCTCCGCTAGCTTGTAAATTGGGCTTAAAGCTTTCTATTTGGCTTTAGTTAAATACTCGGTATTAATTTTTTTTTTTTTTTATTTATTTATTCTCAAAAAAGGTACATAATTTTAATTACATCATTAATTTCGCCAAACTATGATGTTTATTGGCGAATATTGCGCTCATTTTACAACAATTGCACCGTACTTACTTAAAACTATACTACTTAATGTTATGCCTTGTTAACTATTAAGAAAAGGGGAAGCTGTAAAATAACTCTAGGAGCCGCTGGACAAAATAAAGTTGAAAACCTATGGTCTAGTCTAAACCCATTAGTCTTAGATAGATTATTGGCAACTTCTGTAATAATTCAACAAATAATCATCTCTATTCCTATATACGATTGCATATTTTCTATCAAATTATAGTAAACATAATATGTTTATGTCATCCTACATATACAAAAAATAACAACGTCATCATTATAATTAATTATTATCGCTATCGATAATAAGATATGTTTTCCTAATTACTAATCAGCTATAGGCTTGGCTAGTACCTTTTTATCTCTAGACATTTTTAAGTGCTTCGTCAAGTTGAAAAGAAAAACTAAATCAGCAACTACTTCTGAGTGTAGAACTTTTGCAGTTATTTTATATGAAGCCGTCTGAAACCTTTGTTTTGTAGGCATGTAAAAAATAAATCTCATTATTTTTGTTTCTTTTATGGTTTTACCTAACATTAATTAGCTAACTAGCTATCGTATGATGTATGTTTATGCTTCAGGTAAACATAGATAAGTTTTTGTTAGCTACTTGTTCCAGTTCTATTTAAGTTATCAGCTAATTATATCGTCGTATAAAGGTTTTACAAATATAGATCAAATAATATAGGTACAAATATAAACCCTTTGCTGTGCACAAATAAAGAAAGAAACACAATCTTGACAAACGTTGAGATACATATATGAAGGAACTTTATCCTTATAACAGTCAACCATACACTCATTTCATTAATTAATGAGAAAAATAAGAAAGCGAATCAGTCGGTCAGTATCAAATTTGTCTAACTTTGCAAACCTATAACTTCTTAATGAAAAATCATCTTGTAAGAGGAAGAGGAAGCCCGTTTTAGTTAATTTATGTTTTTATCTTTATGTAAAAATATTGCTTGTGTTTTATTTTAGTTATTAAACTGACAATGAAATTAGGGTCACTTTTAATTGTGTAAGTACCCTTATTAACTTATCAAAGGAGCAGAATTTGAACTTTCTAGTATATCCCAGTGAAGTAGGAAGTAGATGAGGCAGCAGGACTACTACGAAACTCGAAACTCGAAGTTCGTAACGTACCGTCCCTCTCGCTCTCGTTTTAAATAGTATGTATGTATGTTAATAGTTTATGTGTCACAGGGACCGCACGACACGAACTTCGAGTTTCGAGTTTCGTAGTAGCCCTGCAGTTTGCCTTGGGCTCGACTTGGCAGGGGCACTACCGTACAACAACTGTCTATGTTTACATTTTTTTATTTAGTGTGTGATATTTCAAAACAAAAATCACACACAAAATTAAAGTTGATGACTACTTAATTAAATTTTAATGTTTTTTTTTCAGGGACCGTATTCTCGTTGATTGTATTCAGTAAGGCGTTGAAGTGGCACGACTCTGTGTTGGGCATCATATCTACAGTCAGTAAAATATCCGCTTCTTTCATATACTGCTTCGCACCAACGGGACGGATATTTTACTTAGGTCTGTAATTATGTACTACCTTGTTGCTGAAGCTTCATGTTTGAACTTTTGTACCAAAATTGCCGAAGGCATACAATGACAATGTACTAAAACGTAAAGATATATCTTTAACCTCGACTGCACTGTGTGTATGTTCATGTTTCCGCATCTCACCAAATATTATAAATGTCACATTACTTAATTATAATCCAACTGAATATTTCCGGTACAAGCTAGTGAAGGTCGCGGATGACCGACAGATGCCGGCGGCGTAGAACCACTCATTATGACTTTGGGGAGAACTATATTTTATGTCTAGTCATGATGATGACAACGATGATGATGATGATAATGTATAATTAGTATTATAACTATACCTGCGAGCAATTTTCGATGCCGGAATCAGAAAAACTCAACGACTGTTGTAATAAATAGGAGTTTTATTTTTGCATTTAATATTTAAGTAAGAGAAGCTTATGCGTTAATTATCCTTTATTGACTGTGCGTTTTCATATTTTCAGCTCCTCTAGTAGAAATACTAAACGGAACGTCTTTGCTGGCAATGAGATCTATTATATCGAAATTAGTTGCACCAGATGAATTAGGTAAGTTGCATAATGTTATGAAATTAAATTCGGACACCAGGAACTGATAAGCTTACTGATAAAACAAAAATATGAAATTTATACGTAGCAGAAGCAGTAATGAAAACAATAGCATAAATTAACAGTAAGTTCGAGTTATAAAGATAACGCTTAATATACATTCTTATGTGCTCTTTAAAATAACTTTCCACAAAACTAATTAAAACAAACACACTAAACCTATAATGGTTCTCATAATTTACTCTGAATAAACATAACGTGATAAATTATGACGTGAATTCGTGACTTGAATCAGGTTTACTCAATTTCGCGTGCATAATAGTTCCGTATCCCATAGACCGCAAAAATAGTACCCTTTACTTCACTTTGTAGCCCATACCCGTCTGTCAAGACCCGTTTGCTTAGTAACGTGTGGAGTTATTAAGATTAAATCAATATCAAATACAGTGTATAAAATATAAAATTAGGCGTGCATTAGGTGGATTCTAGAGAATGCAGCGATAGTTTACGCCGCAACCTCTCACAACAGTGTAGACACTGTCTATGTCTACCCTACTGCCGACACAATGCATGCCCAACAACACTTAAAAAAACAATCTTAGAAATCTAGCAAAACTTACAAGTTATGTGACGTAATTCGCCACAACACCAGTTAAAAGTATAATTCTTATTAAAATAAAGGAATTTTGTTTACAGGCAAAGTGAACTCTATATTCGGTTTAACAGAAAACTTAATGCCCTTGCTATATGTGCCTTTGTATACTACGGTATACACTGCGACTATGGAGGTCCTGCCAGGAGCAGTTTTCCTCATGGGAGCTACCATGACAACACCAGCAGTTGCTGTTTTCTTGTAAGTAAAGAAAAAATATATTCAGTATCTAGATCAAGACGTTATTGTTTCTCATCTTTCACCTCATGTTTTCTTTTGTTTAATTGTATTAAATGAGTTATGATAATTTTAAGGCTTACCCCCTGTTTCACCATTTATTGATTAAATTTATCTGACGGATAAATAAGATGCCGTCTCTGTTTGTTTTGTACGAATATGGGTGGTTCAATGGGTGGTGAAACAGCCCCTTAAGGTTTAAAATCATAAAGCAATAATAATACAATTTTAGTCTAATACTGGCTTATTTAGCACGGCGAATTCATCTCTTTCGATTAAAATTAATTATTTAAAAGATCTTTTGAATGGGTAATATAACATTATACTATTTACTGTATGATGATAATTAACTGTTGCTTTTGTTTTAGTTGGTTATTCTACGAACACAGAAAAGGAGTGAGACGGTTAAAAAAGGAAGAAGCAATGAAGGAACTAGCGATTCCTCTAAATGGCACTGAAGAAATTCCATTAAAATAAAAACGTTGTTATATTCTCCTCTACCTCAAGTTTGTTATTTGTGTTTGTCTTAGTTTACTCCTTATTAAATAAATATTCTTGTAATAAGATATCAATTTCTTGTTTTCTTACCTAGTAGTATTGAGTCGATTGCGACAAAGTCGTTGAAGACTAAGATTGTTATTATCAGACATAATGATAATCTAAACAATTCTAATTATATCTTTAAGTGCACAAACAAAATTACAGAGGCTCAAGCCGTGAGCAATCTCATTCTTATCGAGTAATGTACGCTGTATATATTATAAAGTAAATATTTTACCAGGCTGACAATAATAATCATATAATATGTAAAAGATAAATGCATATAGCTATACAAACAAGTCTCAAAATAGGAATCAAGTGAACTTCATTCAGTTTTGATCGTTCTTACCTCCAGTTAATACACAAGTTACCTAGGTAAAAAAAGAAACTCAAAGTTAGAAAAATAATTATCACACAATCATGGATCCTAAACTTAAAATAATAGAAGAAAATAATAAAGAAAGCGAACTTTCGCCCCTTAAGCCTAGTTCAGACACTTCAGCAACAAATGTAAAAATTAAAGCTAAACTTACTTTAAGACAAAGGATAAAACTTATAAAGGAAAATACGACAGTAGAACCAATAATGGCTTGTTATGTGATGCCAAGTGTATTAGCATCATTAGCAACACAAAATTTAAATCTTGAAAAAGCATGTCGAGTTAATCTAAACTACAGCAATGAAGTCTGTGACGCTTTATACTTGCGAGAAACAGAAAACTACACGTATTATGAAGAAGAAGTGCAAAAACTGACAGCGAGTGTACAGGCGTGGAAGAACGTAATACAGACGGCTTTACCAGTATTACTAATTTTATTCGTTGGTGCTTGGAGCGACAAGACTGGAAAAAGAAAAATATGTATACTTTTACCTATAGTAGGAGAATTTTTAAGTTGCATTGGATTCATAATTAACACTTACTTCTTCTATGAGTTACCAGTTGAAGTAGCAGCTCTGACTGAATCAATATTTCCAGCAATCACGGGAGGATGGTTTACCAATTTCGTAGGCGTTTTTAGCTACATTGGTGACATAACAAATACAGAAAATAGAACATACAGAGTAGGAATGGTGAATCTCTGCATGTCACTAGGATATCCTATAGGCAGTGCATTAAGTGGAGTTT
Organism: Choristoneura rosaceana; assembly: GCA_037349165.1. Classification (NCBI taxonomy): domain Eukaryota; kingdom Metazoa; phylum Arthropoda; class Insecta; order Lepidoptera; family Tortricidae; genus Choristoneura; species Choristoneura rosaceana. Next base: position 13,700,186 of record JAZBNJ010000019.1, read on the forward strand.
TGCTGACATGGGTTGGCTACTATGGAGTGTTTTCGATATCAGCCTCACTTTATTTGTTTAGTTTAATTTACGGATACTACACTATAGAAGATCCAAAAAGAGAGACAACGGATAAAAGGGTAAGAATGAATTCACATTGTTATATATAGTAAATATTCTATACGCAAGTAAGGGTGGAGCCAGACGAGCGTAATTTTCTCCTGCATTCAGTTTTATACAAAAGTCACGTTTGTGGAACAAGGTGACTCAAATTAAAATTGAGCTGTAGGTACACTTTGCAATAAACTAAAATTACGCGACAGACAACCTAAAAAAATTACGCTGGCTTACGTCTGTCTTTACCCTGACAACAATATTCTATAACATCAAAATAGATCACTTTAAGTACTATATCTTATAGATTTCACAAAAGCCACTCAAATTCAATTCCAAAATAGAAAACTGCTCGTAATTCTAGAAGGAACGCTATTAGTTACGCCTTGTTCGTACGGCCACGATGTAACTTAGGTATCGCTAGTGTTATATATAAGTCATTAAAAAGCATTTTCGGTTTGGTAATACTAATTGATGATTTTAGTGGCTCCTGTAGAATTTCTGGGGGACCACAAGCTAAGCTGGGCTTGAAAATTCTGAAAAAAATATAAATAGTAATAGATACATATACCCCCTTATTCATAAACGACAATCAAACCTATTTTAGTTAAAATGCCGCTAAAATTCGTTTGTCCTTATCTGTCACTTCGACATTTGTATTTGTTAGAAAGGGACAAAGCATTTGTTAGTTAACATAGGCTTGTTAAGTTTTATGAATATGGGGGATAGTGTATATACCTACGGTAACTAATTTAAAATAAAAGTATTACAGCTTAGTAGGTTTTATACTTAAGGGATATTAAATAGTCAATTGAAACTTAATATTGAAAATTGATTACATGTTAGTAAGGCACATGGCTTGACAACAAGCACTTGCTTTGTTTTTTTTAACTTAATTCAAGGAGTATGACAAGTTACTCATATTATGTATACCTATTTACTTTTTTATACCTACAGTGAGTATTAATTATGTAAAATGTGAAATATTCGTGGAATCAACCCAATCTTTTATTTTCTTAGAATTTTCTCTATTATAAATATTTTTTTTTTCTTTTGAAGATAAGAATCTCTTGAATCTCTTATAAAAAAAGTAATTGAGCTGTGAAGAATTTTAATTAATAGATATTCTTCTTGTTAATATTACAGCGAACAAAAGGTTGCATGGGCCACGTAACTGAGTTCTTTGATGTCAAGCTGGTAAAAGAGACATTCAGGGTGGTCTTTAAAAATGGAGCCGGCAACAGAAGACTGCGGGTCAGCCTCTTGCTTATCGTGGTCTGCGTCATATTCGGACCAATGCACGGTAACTTAAGACACATTAAATATAGTACTTGGGCGACAGAACTTCGCTTAATTCAAAAACAGGCATTTTCCCAGAGATAAGACCAAGCCAGATCAATTCATCCCGAACACCCCCACATACACATAGCAAACATCATCGAAATCGTTAGAGCCATTTCCAAGATTCTTGAAATATATCTCGTGAAAGATACCTATTAGATATCAAATATGATTTTTAAAGGAAGTCAGAAGCAATTTAGTAACTTTATGCATGAATATATAAATTTTGTTTGTTTGTATTAACTAGGTACTTTTCTTTTCTTTTTTGTTTTTTGTGAAAAAAGTTTTTATATTTTATATTTTCATCATTTTTTGTTAATTTCAGGGGAATTTACAGTAATGTACTTATTTGCAAGGTATAGATTCAACTGGAATGAAGTTCAGTACAGTATTTGGTCGACTTACAGTGTCGTGACAAATTTAATGGGTAAGAAACTTATATTTTAATTATTTGTACATAATAAAATCTCGTATCACTAAAAAACCCTTGTATGCCACAAGAAAAACCTCTTTAGGCGAATATTACGCCAGTAAGAAATTACGTACTAGTGAATTTTAACCTGTGGTAGGTACCGGTACTTTATTATTGACATAAACTTCTTAGGAACTAAAAATAAAGTATTTTTTTGATGTGTGTGATGTGTCCGATTTGCACTGGGCCCACGTGGGAACTACGGCCCAATCCCTTTTATTCTGAGAGGAAGCCTGTGCCCAGTACTGGGATGTATTTTCAGATAAATACGATGTAGGGCTCTTCAAGACTAGGGTGAATAGGCTGTTACTGAACCAGTAAGATACACTTTACATGAGGTGAGATAGGGGTCAATCACGATCAGTTTTATGTGAAAATAATTAGATTGGCTGGGAAGATGGTGATGAAATTATTTTGTAATATTTCCAGGTACACTGTTCTCCATAAGCCTGTTCACTAACTACATGAAGCTAGACGACACTATGCTGGGCATTATATCCTGCACGAGTAAAATTGTAGCCTCCTTTGCGTACGCCTTCGCAAGAAACGACTTAGAAATTTATCTAGGTGAGTGTCCACATCTCTTGAAGACAAAAGAAGCTAATAAGTGTTCTAGTTTGTCATTTGCTGCTGCTTTAGTGCATACTTTAGCGATTTATACAGAGCAGGGGTGTTGCAGATATCCGCATCCGCAATCGCAAAAGCATTTGCATTTGCATTCAATTTAACATTCGCATTCGCATAAAATCAATGCGGTGTTTATGCGGATGCGGATGTCGAACAAGACGGTACAGGAACGACTTAGATTCGTCGATCGAGCGCTTACGCCTGTGACATGAAGCGACAAGTCAAGTTTACTATTGTAATGCGATAACAGAGTGAAAGGTGAACATAATAGAAGTCACGAATGTACATTTTTTACGGGTATTTCGCTTCCCGTGATTAAAAACACTGGCACCGTCGCAAGCAAACAACATTATGTGGTTTTTTAAGTAAAAAATCTTTCATCCGTAACCGCATCTGCGGATGTGAGCCTTGTCAAATAGGCATCCGCATCCGCGTCCACAGACGTCAAAAAATCTGCATCCGCAACATCCCTAATACAGTGTCTCTGATTATGGGATTTTGAGCTCAAGTTTCGATTCTATACGTATAACTGAACAAATTTGATCTATTTACAACTTTTTGATACCCAGTGTTTCATTTTGTTATGTTAGCACCGCCACGTCCGATACAATGATTTAACGATTAAGCCTTGAGGAACAATGAATCATTTAAATTCAAGTTATTTGAAAATGTTACAAAAGGAAAGAACCTCAGTTATACGAGTATAATCGAACCTTGCGTTTAAAGCCCCATTTTCAGAGACATTATAGAAATAAAAGGCACATTGAGCGACAAGGGAGAAAATTACTTATTAACAACTTCTTCTATAGTAGACCTACGTAAGTTACTACAAGTATTACGCATTATCCAAATACATTGATGTCAAATGAAATAATCAAACAGGGTTCAATAACCCCGCCAACTACGTTGATTGCTGGGACGATTCCCGCGGAGCGGATTATGCTGTTAGTTATGGCACTCAAGGCAAGCGTCCATTGAAGCTACTAAAACAATAAAAATAAAAAGCACGTAGTAAAGAAGTAAGACTAAGTTAGCTTTAGAGCAAATACCTAGATATAAAACAAAACTCTTCCATTGCATTTAAAGGGCTACAAAACACAGGTGTTCAAAATATTTTGCTGATGCCGTATTATAGGTACATATACTTACAAGTACGTTTATTGTTCATTATCAATGAACAGTACTTAGACTCACTTGTCGTAGGTAATACATGGAATGGAAACAGACTATCTTCCTTAGAAATTCATCTAGCTTCGACCCAAGTGAATCACTGTTAATTAGAAGACAATAAGAGTCTTACTCACAGGTAAGTAGATCCGAAGTACGGAGAGCTCATTAAAGCGTAGTTTCATTGTAATGTATGTCACGGAAAATATAATATGTAATGAAAATACCTACTAATGCTCGTAGCATCCATAACTCTAGTCTGCCATGATAATGTTACAGTCGTTAATGTGTAACCGCGCCTTTATCCCTAAGCTAAGCTAGCTCAACTCAGTTACCGAAAACTATAAGTCCGACCTACAAACTTTGCCCAGTGCAGTTGCACTCAAGTTATATCTTATGGTTTCATTTTGAACAAGAATTAAACTTAAATCAAGCCACAGCAAACTCGTAATTCACCTTACCACTTACATGTAATTTAGTACTGCAATAACGTTATCTAGTTCACAACTACAATCTGGTATAGTAGCGAAAATAAAACTACAAAAAATTCATATTTAAGCAATTTTCGTGCTCGTAAAGCATGGAGAGAAAAAAGGATTTACACCTTTTTAACTTTACCTTTTATGGTTTTACAGAAAGACATATACTGAGCGGCAAAAATCTGGTTCTCAAATTTATGCAGAAATAGGTTATTTTGTATGAACAGAGGGCCAAATTTTGTGCCGCTGAGTATATTATTATAGTGGATGCAATTTTGATGGTTAGTGGCTTAGCTAGGTAACCAAAGGCCCTGGGACAAAAATAAACTAGGGCCCCAACTAAAGTATTTAAAATCGTTTGTTCTGTATTTGTCGTGTTCCGAATTCGACGTACTCCAGATTTGTGTTGTTATAGTTTGTAAGTCAGATTCCGAGGGGCCGCCTGAGCTTGGGGGGCCCGGGGCACTGCCCCGTCTAGCCCCCTGTACCTACGTCACTGTTGATGGTTCACTCGTAAGGTAATAAGTCTACTATTTTAATTTATTATTTAACTTGATTTGTTGTTGCAGCACCACTTCTCGAAATTCTGAATGGAACGTCGTTCACTGCGATGCGTTCTATCGCAACCAAGCTGGTGAGCGGAGAAGAATTTGGTAAGTCACTTAAGATATTTCAGTGGTGGTGGTGTAGTGTTTAGTGTGTCTGAAGTGAAGTGTCTGACTTTAACTAATGATTATTACATTATAAGATTTACTTATTCAAATGAATTGCAATAAATAACTAGCTAGTATTTAACATGGCAATTTTATCATAAATAATAATAGACTAGAAATTACCCACAGCATTGTTCACGGGAATCACTAAAAAATTAAATTGGAATTCTCGGATTCTACAAAATTTTCAACCCAATTATTACAGGTCTTTATTAATGTTGTCATATTAGGCAAAGCTCTGCACAGGGGGCGACACTAGCATAAACCGTAAGGCTTAGCCGTAAGGAAACCGCCATGACAACGTCAGTTCTCTTTTATATATTTTGTCGCCATGACGGATCATGACCGAAGAGTATTAACACCTATAGAAATCATGACATATTTATGAATAGCAAAATAAATGATTATTTACATCGATAGTAGCGATAGGAGCGATAAAAAAATTATTGAAATAATATGATATTAGGTACTGCATCCTACGGACATTTAGGATACTCAAAAAACATAAACCATGTTGTAAGAGCTAGTGCTGCACTCTGACGGGATACAATTACAATAATTTTCCCTATCATCATCATCATCTCAGCCTATATACGTCCCACTGCTGGGCACAGGCCTCCTCTCGGAATGAGAGGGCTTGGGCCATAGTTCCCACGCGGGCCCAGTGCGGATTGGGAACTTCACACACGCCATTAAATTGCTTCGCAGATTTGTGCAGGTTTCCTCACGATGTTTTCCTTCACCGCAAAGCTCGTGATAAATTGCGCACATGAATTTCTAAAAACTCAGAGGTGCGAGCCGGGATTTGAACCCACGACCCTCAGCTTGAGAGGCGATAGGTCAAACCACTAGGCAACCACGGCTTTTTTCCTTATAATGTGGGGTAATTCACAAGCGTAATATAGCTAAATTGCGTTAGTATCGTGAGGTTTTTTGACGACGGTCTTGCTTGCTATTGAGTCATTTAGTTATTAGCCAATCGCAAGCAGGACCGGTCAAAAAAAACTCACAATAATGTAGCGACGTGTTTCTGTCAACAGGCTGTGCTATTGCTAATTTTTATAGGTAAAGTGAACTCCCTCTTCGGGCTGGCGGAGGCGGCGATGCCTCTGGTGTACGGGCCCCTGTACTCACGAGTGTACACGGCCACTCTCAATGTCCTCCCGGGCGCGGTATTCTTGCTCGGAGCCGGGCTCACGCTGCCAGCTATTGCTATATTCGGGTAAGATTTCAGTTGAGAAGATAGAAAGAAAGAATAAATTTATTTACCTAAATTCGGCCCAACAACAATAAATAGAATTAGAGCTAAAAAACAGACTATCTTTAATATTAGGCACCAAGAAAGAAAATAAAATACACATTGTGCCGAAAGAAGTAAAAAGGGTAAGGGGGGAATCCGCAGAGCCGGTTTTCGCTATGACCCTTTTTGAAGAAAAACGGGTTGCCTTTCTCGTGGTATGTAAATATGGAATTTTCCAGGATAGAAACTATTCTATTTATGTTCTTCCCTTAAAAAAAGTCCGCGACCCCAAAATACCACTAAAATTGACGGTATAATGAAATATTGAAAAACAATAACAAAAAAGTTATTTATTGTTTTTCGACATAATTTTAATCAGAGAATTTTTTGCGACCGAATTTGGGTCGCGAACTGAGGTTAAGAAACGCTGGCGTAGGTACTTTTTACATATTTATTTAAAAAAATAAAAGGGCTTTTTTATTTTTACAGGTGGCTGTATTTTGAACACCAAAAAGAAAAAGTTCAAAACATAAAAGTGGATACTGAAAAACAGTGAAATGCGTTAACCTCTATGTACCTATGTTTCATTGAGCTTTAATAATAAATGATGCTGAAATGAGTTTGCTATTAATTTACCTGATTAAATACACATGGAATAAAACTGTATGTGTGTGTGGAACACGTATATATATTGAGAACATGTAAAATGAGAAGGTAATATTGCGTTGACGATGAAAGAAAGAAAGAAAAGAAAGATACATTTATTCACAACACAAGACAACAATACTATTTGGTACAAATAAACAACACAAAAGTATGTGTCATTGCGATTGTGAATCGGTCACGACGACACCGGACGATGACGACGACGTCGGATGACGGTTGTGTTTTAATTTTTTTAATTTAATTTATTTAAAAGAACTGGGAAATCGCGCTCTTACATAATAATATACACGTAGGTATATATATTTTGTGTACATGTTATATTAAACTTAAAGTAGACACACGATACGTAGCAGATATATTCATAGTAAAATTATAAAAATAAATGTTATAAAAGACATGGTTAACAGAACCGCATTTGGTCTCGATTGTTCTTACTAGTACCTAATAGTTGATAATTATGAGTTAAAAAAAACTATGAAAACAATGGCATCAGCCCCAATAACAGATGCTATACTTCAAATAATAGGAGAAAATTGTAAGGTTTCACCTCTTAAGCCTAGTTCAGACACAGCAACGCGTAATCGCTATCCCGCAGGATCTATGCAATTTTCTGGGATAAAATTGTATCCTATGTCCTTCTCCTGGACTGAAACTATCTGTATACCGAATTTCATCTAAATTGGTTCAGTGGGTTAGACGTGATGAAGTAACAAACAAACTAATAAACAAACAGACTTACAAGCTTTTGCATTTATAATATTAGTGGGATAAAATAGAATGATTTCTTCTCTTCGTCAGTTAACGATTGCTAAAAGGTTCTGCTATTCCTATTTGCCACGAATTTGTTTTTCAGTCTGTATTTCAATAGGAACTGGAGCCAACCAAAACGCACTTGAATGCCATTCAACCTGTGAAGTACAGCGTATTGATACTCAATGCCAAGTGTCAATGACTGGTTGATAAAAGCCGATGGAGTTTACAGTTTGTCGCTTTGTACATTTTTTTTTTAATTGGTATCGTACCAAAGGAATTTAGTAGCGAAAGAGATGGCATATTGTGTCACTGTGCTGAGAGTGTTGTTAAGTGGTTCGAATTGTAAAGCTGATTGAGAAATATGTTAAATAACCATAAAAATAAAAATAAACATTTTTTGCTGACTGTAATTGCATTGACACCCAAATTAGATTTACATACCAAATTTCAAGTCGATTAATACGTTGAAGAGTTTCATCCTGCGGAGACGATCCTGGCTGGCCTGCCAGGATGACACTACTAGATTATTTTATTGTACGCGATTTACATAAGTATTCCAAATTTCAAGTCAATCTGACTAGTGGAAGTTAGTCAAACTTAACTTGCAAGATTTGATTACAGACAGACAGACAGACAACGGGACAGGTGAAACTAAATAAAAGCTTGGCTTGTTGTTTGTTCGTTTCGTATTGTATTCAAAATTAAATTAATGCTTTTTTCTTCAGCAATGATAATTTTAACATATCCGTCGTCATTACCCACCTGCATGAATATTGACCGACAAATATAAAAAAAAATCCACTACAATTAGGTAGTAGAAAGTAAAATACAGACTCGAAAAGGTCTGTTTGATTTTTCACCTAAATATAGAAAATATTTTATGCGCAATGCTACATTTTTTTACCTATTCAACATAACCAAATGGGATTATAAACTTAATTTTAATTTGACTGATTTAAAGAATGAAAAAAGAAATAAGTAACTAGGCACTATTTTACTGTAGTTTTTTGTTTTATTTTAATAGCCACTTTAAAGCTTGCTACACGACCACATAATAAGAGAGCACTTTTCAAAGCTCACAAAATTGTATAAGTAAATTGAATTGAGTTCAAAGTAATTACAATTTTATTGCAGGAGTGCACGGTCGAAGCAAAATTGATATAAAGCCTAGAACAGACGAGCTAGGTCTCGAGTTTTAGCCAGCAAATATCGTCGGCTCCTCATTAACTTGTCTACGCTGCATTTTAGTGCGCATTGACCATGATTTTCGCTTTTATGGAATTAATTGGACACTTTTAATCTCCTGTGGCTGTTTTCCGGTACATAAGTACATAAAAACTACAGTTTATTAAGCAGCCGAGGCGCTGGTGGTTACCTGATACACAGTGAACAGAAAATACATTGGTACCATACGCCCGAAAAACATAACCCTCCTTTGAGCAGTCGGTTAAAACGCTTGCTGCGCTGACGGTCGCGCGTACACAGCCGCAGTCAAGCCGTAAAGAGTTGAAATAGTTGTAAATTGTTCATTTTTGAATTTGAATACACGTGTTTGGTTGAAAAAATTAACCATAGGAATATTTAGAACAAAAGGAATCTACAATTTTCTCGTAAGACGGACTTGGCGGACCAAAGTTTATTTATTTATTCACAAAATAGTGTAAAAATTAAGGAAACTTACAATCTAAATCTAAGTTTAACATTTTAATTGTTTAACCCTGGATATAAAATGTGGCCTTAAATAGGTTTAGATAATATGCATAAATAGTTATAAGGAATAATTCCTGCGAATTTTACATGAAACATATATATTATGCGCTTTAGCATTAATGCTTGATGTGATAAAAAGTAAAGCCAAAATAAAGTAGATGAGACCACAATTCACGTACTTTATATTCAGCTATCAGAACACAAATTCTACCATAGAATTTAACGAGTATAATGGCAACGTAGCAACTAGTTAAACGTCACTTATTTGCCAGTGAAATTGGCTAATTATTCATACTTACGAGTATTTGATTTTAAGCAACTACAAACATACTTTTGCAGTTACTTAAAAAATAATCTGTTTTTAGAGCTAAATTAAACCGTTTTTGTTAGAGTGCAGTCTCGGAATCATTGTTATGATATTAAACTATTATTGGAATGAACATAACATTTTGTCTCCGTTTGATACATGGACTGGACACCCTACTTTAAAGGGCTCTTTCCCGAAAGTCTAGTCATTTTAATTTGATACTCAAGCATTTAACCAAAAGTACACGACCTTAAAACCATTCAAAATATAATTAAAATTAAAAAGTATCTGAAATGGTTTGAATTCTGGACCTGTTTTTATTTTATTAAACTTTAAAATAAATTTTGGACTTTGAAATTTGCTTTAGCCAGATTCAGACAATACACGAAATTTAATTACTTACTACAGTTCTATTTTGTTACCATGAATAAAGAGGTTTGAATATAAACCCAAAATATTATCAGTACTCTCCTACCGTGCTCAAGCTGAAAGGCGGCTATGTGACAAAAATCAAATCAAGTTTTTAGATGGAGTCTTATAGATCGATTAAAAATAATACCGCGTTTTCTGAACCACGTTAAATTATCTAAAACATCAAATACGCTCGTTAGTAATCCGCAAAACTTTTTAAATAGATCGAGCTAGGCTAGAGTATAGTTTTGAGAAGTGCACTCAGCTCGCGGTTCGTTAATTCGAGCATAACCATCTCTCAAGAGTCTAGGACGCGTCATAACCTTTTTGTAACTCGCAGTTGTTAAGTCACCGCTTTAGATGTAGCGAGGGCATATTTCAAGCAAAGTAATGAGTTTCTATAGTAAGGTAAGTAATAGGTACGAGATATAACAAATCATGTGACATAACATGTAAGTTCACATTGAATAAGCTTTGTTTTTTGAAGCGGTGGTGGCCTAGTGGTTTGTCTCTCAAGTAGAGGGTCGTGGGTTCAAACCCCGGCTCGCACCTCTGAGTTTTCGAAATTCATGTGCGAAATCACATTTGAAATTTACCACGAGTTGAGAGAGAAGGAAAACATCGTGAGGAAACCTGAAGCTCCCAATCCGCACTGGGCCCGCGTGGGAACTATGGCCTAAGCCCTCTCATTCTGAGAGGAGACCTGTGCCCAGCAATGGGACGTATATAGGCTGGGATGATGATGAAGCTTTGATTTTAATGAATAAATATTATTTTACATTACGTAATTAAAACTATTAGGACACTTTTAATGACAAAAAGTAGAATAATATCTATGCACACCATCATTTGTGGTTTCTCCTATAACCTCTTACATTATGTATAGTACCTACTTATACCTCGTCACTTCACCCAGCCTCATTCAAAAAGCAACAAACATTTGGCTCACCAAATTAAATTCTAACACAAAAAGCTTGATCAAAATCTTATAAAGGAATCGCCACACCGCCTGTAACCGTTCCAAACAAAGATTGAATGTATTAGGATAAATTGCCACCCGAACGAGTAAATATCGCCGAATAAATCCGAGAAACGGCTTAAACAATAGTGCTCGGGAATTGATGGGGTAAATCACAGTTACCTCGAGTATTGGGAGCTCGGAATGTTGGATTAAATTTTGAACAGCCTGGGTTTGTTTGCTGTTTCCAGATTTAAAACGTCATTTACTAAGCGCTGAGTAAAAGTGGTTGAAATTCACGAAAGTGATCACTGCATTAATTTAGTATTCATAAATAAATAAAAAATACGACACTAAATTGAACCGACTGCAAAAACACAAGAGGAAATGCACCAGTTACTACTTATCCAAATCATCATAGGTGTCCTTACAATATTTGAAGAGTTCCCTCCATCGCACAGATTCTGACTTGGTGACAAAAGGACCTAATCGGAAGTATGTATATTTCATCATCATCATCATCATGTCAGCCGAAAGACGTCCTGCTGGACATAGGCCTCCCCCAAGGCTCTCCACTCAGACCGGTCTTGTGCTTTTCGTATCCACCGCGATCCCGCGATCTTAGCCAGGTCGTCGCTCCATCTTGTTGGAGGCCTACCGGCAGCTACCGGCAGTATGTATATTTACTCCTACGAATTATAAATTATTATTCGTAGTTATACTCATTCCAAAAAATTTCGGTTCATAAATGACGGAGTTCTAAAATCACACGCACATAAAAAAACAATAGTCAGTTAAAAATGTTAAAAAATAAATTAGTAAATACTAGTTTTAAAAAATAATTAATTCCTTTATTCATAAATCATTATTTACATTAAGACAATTAGATCCAAAATTTGTTAGTAACAAGGTTGACTTATAATACTATGTTAGTTAAATTAAACACAAAAAAAAACTAGACTAAGAATCCCCTTCCTCCTCCTCCTCGTTTTAAACTAGTCTGAGCCAACTAAATATTATACTTGTAGATCAAGTTATAAGGCAAACGCTGTCTATCTAATATAATGTCTATCAATCTATAATACCATTATATGAGCAATTCTTGCATATACATATATACCGTTGTAAGTATATATATTTTGGGTACCTCAGAAACGGCTCCAACAATTTGGATGAAATTTGGTATGTAGGGGTTTTCTTATTCTTATTCTTATTCTTATTCTTTATTCAGAAACAATACAAAGATTGTGTTTGAAATACAATAAATTAAATACAGCTACATCACATATTTAGATTGCACATACCTATTATGTATAACATGATAATAAATTATTTAAATATTATTTGATACATTTATAATTATTTTAAATCTACTTCTTACTTGTTACACGAATTTTAATATATACACTAATTGTTGGCAAAAATTTCGTGAACGCTGTAGAAGCACCTTCTCAACAAAAACAACTTTAATTTGTTATGGAAAGCCGTACTGTTGGTAATGATCTTTAAATCAATGGGTAGTTTGTTGAAATTTTTTACCGTTTGATGCATAGCCCAGTGCTCCTCAACTTTGCGCTTCGGGCAAAATTTGTGCTTTATATTTTTAGTTCGCGTCAAAAGGCGCAACTCTTGCTCCTCTAATGACTCGTACCTTGATGAATTTTTCACAAAGTCTGTAAGTAATACAAGGACGTACAAACTTGGAACCGTCAAAATGCCCAATTTCTTAAAATATTCCCTTCAAGAGACTAATTGAGGAATACGCACTATAGTTCGTATTGCTCTTTTTTGAGCAACCAGAGCTTGGTTGATGTTATACCTGAAACTGTTCCCCCAGAGCTTGATGCTATACCGCAGCTTAGACTCCACTAAAGCGTGATACACTGATTTAAGTTGTTCAACTGTCAGTTCCTCCCTAAGACTCCTGAGTGCATAACAGGCGGAATGAATAGAGTTTACAACGGCATCCAGCTCCATTTTCCAGTTCAGCCAGCATCAATATGTATGCCGAGGAATTTTACACTATCAACTACTTCTATTGCGGCTTCATTTACAACTATATCTAGCTTGTCTGTTCCTTTTTTGTTGTGTCTAAATAACATTATCTGGGTTTTATTAGCATTAAGTCGCAAATTATTCACATTAAACCAATTTTGGAAAACCGTAAGAGCCTTTCTCATTAATCCTCCAAGCTGTGACATACTTTCAGCAGCAACAACCGCACTAGTGTCATCAGCAAATAAGGTTAACCAGCAATTGGGAACTGTGTTCTCTACATAATTAACAAGATCGTTTGTAAATAAGATAAATAGTATTGGACCCAAAACGGAACCCTGTGGAACTCCTCTCTTTACTGTAACTAATTTAGACCTAACGAGATTATCATGAACATGACTATTATTGAAGTTTTTTAACTCCACGAATTGCTTTCTATTTTTAAGATAGTTATACAGTAGACGATAAGCGTTTCCTCTGATGCCATAAAAATCTAACTTCCGCATAAGTATTTCATTTCGGGGTTGAAAAATCGATTTAGCTTGGTCTTATCTCTGGGAAAAAGCTTGTTATCGAGTTTTAGCCCAAGCGGAGCTCGGTCGCCCATGTACTAATACCAGTACCAGATAATATTTGTTTAAATAATTTGCTTGAAAGCAATTACATTTTTAAAAGAATTGCTCGTAAAATTAATAGGATAATTCAATACTGGAGAGATCTTAGTTCACCAATGATAATTGATACGCTTGTTTGGGACTTATAATTAAAAAAATACTTATAAACCTGAGCCAAACAAACAGTGTTCCCTCGATCGATACCCATGCTTATTCGTTAAGAGGGCTATCATTTCCTGTTCACCAAATCATGTCGACCTTATAAATAAATTGTATTCAATTTGTAGGAACTATTTGACGCTTATTGCGATGCGATTAGTGTGAGAGTAGCATTGAATTTATCTTGTGTTATGTTCATACATACAAATAATACTTTAAAAAAATGTTAAACGCTTATTATATAAGTTTGTTTGATTATTGATGAACTCTGATCCAAACCTCGTAAGTGCCTATGCTACTTTTAAAATTTTAAAAAAATCGGCTCAAATTGTGATGCGGGATTGAAAAACTATGAATGTGTTCCCGCCATCAGCTAGCATTTACATGAATATATTTATTATGGCAACGCAAAATAGCTGAATATTAGGTGTTTAGATTATCACAACAAGACACGTTAAACTCTCGATAAATTCATAAAGCACTCGATTACTAACCGACGAGTTATTTTCTTATTAATTTTGTGGAGCTTTCATCATTACCGTTCCCCCCTTTTAATTACGTTAATGAATAAGCGAAAATTACCTTTTGTATTATTCCAAAACCCCTTTATGTGCCGCGGTTCGTGCGTATCTTAATGAGGTTTTCAAATTTCAAAGGCTGTTTTGAAAATAATTAACGATCTCGGGTGAATAATACTGGTCGTCGTGTCAGTTTGCGGCGTTGATCCAACCTCGCCCTGTCTCCGCTCATAATCTTTCTTCCTACCTCCAGCGTAATGTTCCCGTCCTTATTTGCTTTTCAAGGTCAAACAGAGATGTCTTGACCTCATCATGCTGTCATTAAGTCCGAAAGCGAAAATAGCTATCCGCCTTCTTACATTGAAAATACAAACTGAAATATAGATGCACAGAAAAACCAGAAAAATAAGACCAACACTGGGAATCGAACCCAGGTCCTCGGCATTCCGTGCCGCGTGCTATACCGCTACACCACTGCTGGTTAACAGACATATACAAAAAGATTCCAAAAAACCAATCTTAATTCTTACATTACAGCCAACAGTCTAAGTGACGTGTCGGTTTTCTGTACTTAGATCAAAATCAAAACTATGTCTGAATTATACTCAAGCTTTAGCGACATTTTTATACTGCCTATCAGCTAGCTACGTAATTTAGTAGTAATTGAATCACCGTGATAATGAAGAGAGTAGTACCTTGAAAGTTTTTACAGTAAAACTAGCTGCAATTGTACGAATGTTCCACCGTTTTGCATTTTAAAAGGCACTTGAGTGTTTCTTTGTTGTAGTTTCAACGTTTAAGTTTGTTTAACAAATAACGTTTAAAACCACTCAGTGGTGATCTTTTTATGCTAGAAGCTCTTTATTTCACTTAAGGCATATTAAGAAAAATAACGTGGAACTATCTTAGTTAGCAGCGATTGGATTGATATTTTTTGTCCCGATATATTGGTCAGCCACATGACATTGCGTATCAAGTTTTGAGTGTATATTTTTGAAATAAATAAAATAGAGTTATTTTAAATCAGGTCAATTAGAACTAGGCTTCAAACTATGTTACTTTTTTTTGGACGGGTTGTTGTTATTAGCCTCAGACGACTTTTACAGCTTACCGCGGCGGAGAGATGCTAGCTACCTTGTGTGATGCTAGCTGCCAGCAGCCAAGCAGCTGACGCGGTCGGAAAAGTATTCCACCATCTCTTTCTACCCTCCTCCTGTACTATGTATCCGAATGAAATGGTAGAAACGATTGTCCGTCCGAGCAAGTTAGACAATTAAGCAACTAGCAATGCTTCGTACCTACTGCTAAGACGATAAAATTTACTATTTACTTATACTGAACTGACAGTCATCCTGAGTTCTTCCACGTACCTCATACACGGGCCTATACATTTATTATTATTGTAAAGCCATTTATTTTCATAATAATACTAGCTTATACCAAGTACTTAGGAACTTAATTTTTTCAGCTCCTTTAATTTTACTTCTAGACATTTAAGACCTAATACTAGTCTTAGGTAGATCCATCAGAGAAACCGTTTTGGCTTATTAATCTTATTAAACGTCAAGGTAACATAAATTGCTGATGGCATAAATCATCCCCCGCGGGACCTCCCTTTTTTCTATCATTTATTATAATAATAATGCTGTCAGGAGACAGGAAATACGTAAATCACGTCGCTCCATAATTAGAGAGATCGCTTCCTCTAACATTGTGTAGAGGTTTCTCCTGTGTGGTATAAATAATACAAGACTTCCGCTCCGCTTTGCACGCAGTTCATGGTTTATTTAATACTTGATTACTGTCGCACTGGATTACGGTTTTAATTTGATGTTTGTGCTGAATAGAAACTTATTTTACTTATATTTCCAGGTGACATATGTCAAATTGGCCGCACTAAATTAAATGTCTTACACCTATTAAGAACTTAATTAAAACAATGTAACTTGCAAGTATTAAACTTTTAAGCCTTCAATACAGAAACAAAGTTGACCTCTTTTTGATTAAGGTGAAATTTTACCCCTAATTTCCTGCAATACGTTATATCGCACGAACAATGGATACCTTTGGGCCTAATGAAGCGAGTAGTACCCAATTACACCAATCAAAGGCCGGCCCGACTCGCCACAAACATGATCGAACAAACAATTGCAGGAGAAACAAGAAAACATGGCGGTTTGATTGCACACAACGCGATGCAACACGCTCTGACGTAACGCAGCGTGACACGATGCCACGGAGCAAGAATTACCAGCTGGCTTACTAATAAAGTACCCTTTTTTTACTAAATGGCTCCTGAGTCGATTTCATGTGATATGCTATATTTTCGGTACATTATTGATAAAGTATAATGTGTTAACTACGAACGTATTGATGAAAAACTTAAATAGGTAAATTACCTATTGGAAATTTGTAGTAGTGCACAGAATCGACACTTTTACACATCATTTGTAGGACATGGAAGAATATGGAACGTCGCTTTATCTATATGGACTCGTTACTGAGATAGACGATAGGTTGGTAAGTTTTTCACGTAGGTATATTTTTATAATAATTCCTCATCAATAAAATCACATCAATCCACGTTTTTATCACGTGTCACACGAAAACGATTTGAGCAACACTCGATGCCAAATAAGATTCGACAAATTGGATGCAATTGCACACGTAGAGCAGTAACATTGCATTTTAAAGTCGAATTGCATTCCGTCAAGTAGAATGTCATTATCATATTGGTTAAAGGAAAGAAAAGTGTATTTTTAAATTTCTTTTTATGCATATGTAAGTATTACGATACAGTTTTATTCTCATAAGTACGAAGTGTACCATCTTCACTCCTTCCCTCCTAGGTAGTGTCCCATAATGTCACTGACCGCAGCAAAGGCTGCTTCTGAAAGCCTGCAATTAGTCCCAAAACGAGCATGCAACGCATCACTTCCAGTAATCAATTCTCAAACGAACACTGTATATATGACACACTCGTGACAATTTTGAGTTGAATTGCTTTGTACAAGTTTCTGTACCTACCCGAAGAGCGATTTCGCACTACAACGATCCGAATCCAATCCAAACACGTAAAAATACGGTCCGGAGTAGTAGTAGAACTATTTGTATGGTTCCGTCATCCGATTTCTCTCGAATCTAATGTGTAGATGACTATACAAATAGTTTTACGACTACCTACTCCGGACCGTATTTTCACGGATCGGACGTAAGTATACTAGTGCCATCCACGATGACGCGTGATTTTGTCGAAATTAGATATTAATGACAGTGTAATAAGAACCACGGCACGCGTCATCGTGAATGACTCTACCTATAGTGCATAACTGCACTCGTAGTCATATATTACTGTCACTCACTTGTGCACCACGTGTGCGTTTGCCGACTGTCATAATAAAAGTTTTACAGCCAAACGGTTGAAGCTGCTCTACTAAGTCTTGCTAGCTAAACTAGTATTGAAACTTATGTTGATAAATCAAATCCTTCAAATTCCCTTATTTTCCCTATTAAATATTTGACAACCGGATAGTTCAGTGATTAGAGAACCTGATTATAGAGCTTGAGATCCCATGTTGAATGAAAAACACGAATGTTGATCTCAATCCGCACTGGCCCGCATGGGAAGGACTGCCCAAGCGGTCTCATATTGACAGGAGACCTATGCCCAGCATTAGGACGTATAACATGTCTATACGTTCATCCAGTAGCCTGTAAATGTAAATTATTCCATTATAAACAAGGATAAAACGCATAAACAAAATATATATATACTCGTACATTATATTACCAATAAATTAATGTAACAGATTTGGATTTTTTAATTTTTAATTTGTATTTTATTCCCAAATGTATTGTTAGTGTTGTCCTTAACAAGGCATTAATCATTAACGTACACAAAATAGTTCCAAATTCGACTTTAAATAGTATGTTTATCTTGGCAGAGGACCGTCAAATGAGATGCAAATCATTTGCGGTCCCGGCCTCTCGTACCTTGGTACGCCGAGTGCCGCCCACCCTGCTTCCTGTGGGCCTAGCATGCTAGTTTTTGTAGCCAAAGCAATCTAATATCCCTTTCTGACCAGCAGGCGAATGCTTTATGTTTACGATGAATGATTGTGTGCTAGGCCCCCTGTCCTCGAGATGCGTACATTAATGTCTTGACGCGTTAAGAAAAGGTAAACCAGGACATCCTGCTTCGTGTTCCTTGTAAGTGGCATTTGTTCTTATTGGCTCGCTCATGGTGCGACCAATAATTTTGCAGCATAGATATAAATAAAGACCGATCTAGTGCGTGTCCGGCCAATTCGGTGTCGGGTCACGCGCAGTGAAGGGTTTACATACGATAATATTCAATATTACATTTTGATAGACTAACTCAATCCTTACTATTAGAAAGGGGAAAGTGAGTTTGTTTTTTTGTTACGCTTTCACGCCGTAACGGAGCGACGGATCGTCGTGATTTTTGGAATAGAGATAGTTTATGGTGACATCGGCTACTTTTTATCCCGGAAAAATGCACAGTTCCCGAGGGAACTGCGCGCGATAACCGAATACCACGCGGGCGGAGCCGCGGGCAAAAGCTAGTAACTTGTAAAGCCTACTCTGTGATAGTTTCTCTTACGAAGAATCATATAGAAATTGAACTTGTAAAACCCACAATAATACATTTTCAAAATTGTCTTTAGTTGCCTTGTCAAAACACTAGTTTGTTTTTGTTCATTTATTAGATTTCTATGTATGTATATTTGGACTCTTATTCTTTAATCACCTTATTTTTTCTCGTTTTTTTTTTGGTGTGTTACTTTACTGTATTATAATTCAACAGTGGCATATTTGCTGACCAGTGTTTAATTTTAGTTTTATTTTCCTTTACAGTGAACCGATTTTTTCCCGAATGAACATTAATCGCTCTAATCTTTTTACCGCAGAAAAATAATTTAAAGTAATTTCAAACTATAAACGCTTATCAATCTCCGTAGCTTACCCGTCGCGGTGGCATCTCAGGATCTGTAGCACAACCGCCGGAAACCTCATCAGTAACGTTACATGATGCGGAATCACAACGCCGTACGTCATCAGTACAGATTAATGTCCGCAATGAACACCTCAGCCGCGTCCGTATTATCCTCACACGCCGCATTCGCACGTGCTTTGTGATCTAGAAAATGTCATTATTCTGTACCGTCGGCAGGCGAAAGGGTTAAGTTTGAAAAATGCCGTTCAAATATACCATTCAGTTTTTTACGGTCCTTTCTATCCTTGAGGGGTACCGAAAAATTATAATGTCATTAAATTTAACCGTTACACGATTAGCAATCTCAATGAAAAATACTCGTATAATTTTAAAAACCAAATATACTAAACGTTACGTTCCATTCTATACATAGAAATTTAGGCTATAACGATAGCATTTGTAAATGTCACTCACTACGCCTTTTTTGTGAAAAGATTCCACGGTGGATCACGATTCAATTGGTTTGATAACATATTTGCATTTCCATTCAATTAATATTTAAGTGCACCCCCGTAGTGTACGCCAAAAGTTTCATTTAATAACTCTTAAACAGAAACATATTGAAAAAAAAACTGAAAACGTATCGAATCTGGTTTTTTTTATTCGCGTCGCGTCGCGTTTACCGTAGTAGAAATGTCAAATAAATGTTAAAAATTAATTATTTAAAGGCCCCCGTACCAAGAGACAGCGATAACACCGACATATCCGATACACTGATTCAATGATTAAACTTTGAGGATAAATAAATGAATGGATGACCGAGGATCATTACTTTTATGAGTAGAATCGAACCTTGAATTTAAAGGTCTATGGTCAGAGACATCCTGCATATATCAACTAAAACGCTGTCACAGTCTTAAGCCTTTCTGTTCCGGTTTTTCCAATATGTTAGGTATAATCAGCCGTAAGACGTCCACTGTCAGACATAGGCCTCCCTCATAGACCTCTAGTGGCTTCGATTGGAAGCGGTCTGCATCCAACGTGAAGATACGGCTTTAATCCTTTTCCAGACCCCACGAATGTAGATGCGCTCTATAAAATAGTTCATAGTTTCATGTTGTTTACCTACCTATGAGGGATTAATTTATAAACGAATAATATTTTTGACGAATTCAAATGATTTTGTACCATATTGCATATTCAGTAAGGTCGAATATTTGTGTACATTTATGTGGTTACTATATGCACTATGCCTGGCAAAGGGTTAACCAGGCCATCCGCCAATCTCATTAGTGGACTGCGCTGGCCGATCCGCGGTCTCTATTCAAGAAATTTTCGACCCCAACAGCCATCTGTTCTCCGTTCTATATGGCCTGCCCCAATTTCAACGAGCTAATTCCCGTGGCTGTATTGGTGATCCCCGTTATTCTGCATATCTCCTTATTTCTTACTTTGTACACCTTAACAATAAATACAAAAAAAAAACAAGAATATCTGAATATGTCAGTGAATAACCGACTTCAAAAACTTTTTCTGCCACCAGTCCACCGTGAAGGGTAATGGCACACGACAGTTACGTCGTAAACACGACAGTGCGCCGTACCTAATCAAGAGCACTCCGAACTATACGTATCTAAGCCTCTTGATGACATTTTATGACATTTTTTATTACTCGCCACCAGACTTGCCGTTGGAAGTAGGTTTAGTTCGTGGCTAAGTTAATCTTGTAGTGTGAATTGTGAGAAATTTTCCCGGTAGGAACTTATTTATCTGAGAAATCCTAATTTTTTCACTGTAAGATAGAGAAATCGTTTCATTTTACTTATTCGTGAATAGTATGTATATTTTGTCTTAATGGGCGATAAGAAATTACGAGCGAGACTCTAATTAGAGATAAAAGACTGAGGGCTTTCTGAGTCGAGCTTCGTAATTTCTATACCGCCTATAGAATATCCAGGCAGGATGAGGCAGAAGAGGCCTGTTATAATTTAGAGCATTGCAGACAAGTTAGCCTGCTTGTTAGGGTGCTGTCTACGAACAACTGTGATGAAAACAAAAATGTGTCAAAACTTTTTTTAACTAGATATGGTGTTTTATTTTAATAAAAAGAGAATGAGAGTATAATTCACGAGCAGCATAAACAATTTTCGATTTTGAAAATTTTACTTATCATTAAATTTTGCTCCCTGAATTCCTATGTCCTGCCGTAAAGAATCATCATCACCATCATCACCGTTTTAACACCACAATGAACGACAACGACAACTCACCACTTGCATACTGCAATACATCGATTGCCCGCAACTCTCGTAAACAACAACATAAGAAATAACATAAGGAATGGGTATAGTTAATACTGCTCCATTTCACAGGAAAAATAAATTTTTGTTACCGTATTCCGCTAACAGCTCTCGAGACTAACACTTAAAAGTAATTCGGAATGTTTTTCTCTCCAAATGGTTTTCGAACACCGTAAAAGTTGGTCGCATGCACTGTTCCGGTAAAATTATTGCAGTAAGTAATCTCGCAGTAGATACGTCCAACGACTGTCTTTTTTTTACTTTACATTACAAAAGTTTTCCTTGGTGAGCAACAACGGGCAAATAATCATATAGTATATTGTTTAAATAAACAATTATGTCTCTGGGAAGTAACTAGGGCTGCCACGCTGCTATTTTTGGTTGTGAAACCTTCAACTGCAGAAAGTGGGTGTTACGCTGTGTTACGTTATCGCTTTAAAACTAATAAAACGAATGTACTTAACGGCACTCCTTTGCAATATTTAGTGTTCGCATAGAGATGATAATACCAAGGAAAACTGGTGCTAACATAGGTACCTAAGTATAGAAAAATTAAATTATAATGACCGGATTACTCACGTATTAAATCGAGTTTAGCTCGACATGTTTCGGGTTATTTCGAAACCCTTCATCACTGGAAATAACCCGAAACATGTCGAGCTAAACTCGATTTAATACGTGAGTAATCCGGTCAATATAATTTAATATGAGTGAGTCTCACGGTAGTTTTATAGAAAAATTACTTTCACTTTTAAACTAAAATTTAATCATCATCATCATATCAGTCGTAAGACGTCTACTGTTGGACATAGGCCTGCCCCATAGACCTCCAGTTGCTTATGTTGGAAGCTACCTGCATCCACCGTGAACCGTGGCTTTAACCAGGTCATCCGTCCATCTCGTTGTTGGACGTCCTATTCTGGTACCAGGGCGTAGCCACGCCTGCTACTGTAGCCAGGACTAACGATTGGATAAATTTAAGGACTGGAAAAAAATTTATGATAATAGTCGGTTTACGCCAAACTTGGCCGTTGTATTTGAGACAACCCTGAACATATTTCAAGCGCTCAAGAAGCTGTAGATCTTGACGATGCACTGGACTTTCATGAAATATTGGAGAAATGTAAAAATTCACTGAAAGCCTGTTCTAAAATACACTCTAACCCCAGCAGCTAGAGTTAAAACTCCGCATCCCAAGCACTTCAAGGTAAGCGGTGCGAATCTAGAGGCGGCGAGTGCAGAGAATTATGGGTCTTAGAGACGGTAAGTGCTAAGAAGAAGGGTTTAATTTCCTGTGGGGGATGAAAGCTGTTTATGAGGCATTTCTGGTTGTTAATTGAAGCGGACTGTGGTTGGATTATGTTGAGTTTTTGCAGCGCTCCAGCATAATTACTTTGAGTGGCGCCAAGAGAGGACTGCGAAGTTCAAAGAGCATTGTTTTTATGGGAACTCGTTAAAATTCTACAGTCGTTGTTACATTTTTCTTAAACGTTTTTCTCTTTAAGAAACATTCTTCATTGGACAGGTATTCGTGTCAAAAATGTGGCAATTGTACATTGTGCATTGTTGTTGAGATGTAGAAGATAAGCAAATAATACGGGTAGCGATCTGCAAGTGCATCAGGTATGCCTGTTGTCAATGTTTAACTTTTACTGGATGATTGATTTATAGGTAGGTATGTAAATAAACTCTTTATTGCACATGAAAATCGTACGAAAAAAGTACAACGGCGAAGAGATCTCTTTCAGCTAACCTAACAGGAAAGAGAAAAATTACAAAGATAGGAAACTGTCACAATTATGATTAAATGCTTGAAATAGGTAAATGTTTTACGAATTATTGATAATTTTTGCTTCGTCGACCAAGAAATAAAAATAATGAGTCCAAATTGGCGTTACCCTTCCGCGCTTCTGTGATTGTTTTCCATTAAGGATTAAAGCTATGTTGATACATGGTTGATACTTTATGTTTGACAGTAGTCAAAACTGCCAAATAAATGGAAGTGGGGTGTGGTTTCGTCGTGAGCAAGAGAAGGAATTTCACACCCACTATAGAATTGCTATTCTGCATAAAACTTTTGAATTTCCTGTGTAAGTGTGCCTTTAATCTTGGGGTAAAGTAGTAAAAAAACTAACGCAGGATGTGTAATGATTGGTATAAGAACAATTTTATAAATTTTCATTTTATTTATAAACGAAATGCAAAATTCCTGAGAAAATAATAAATGGTCAACATAATTAGTAACTGCATACTTATTGAATAATATTTAAAACACATAATGTACATTTTACTTAAACGAAACGGAAATTAAATGAAAGAAATCTAACGAAAAGTAAATGTGCGAGACAAAGTCAACGAGGAGCTCCCATTACGATATTTAGGTATATATATGTAGTTAGATATCCCAAGCTTCAAATCAATCCAACCACTAAAATTGGATCAAAATTTACTAGCAAGATTTGAAGCGAGCTTTGTATTTTTTTATAAAACGTCACCTACACGTTCATGAAACCATTCAACGTCCACAGTTTCCAATCCCGATATTTTCCACCTCCCGTTTGAAATGTTTATTATTAAAGACAGTTTATATCTCGTGCCCGGTAACCGTCCATTCTCATACTCCAATATCGAGGTATCGATATCTCTATGATTCCCCTAATATAGGGGGGGAGGAGTAAATTGTGAAGCGCGGCGGACCTTGGCCATTGCAAGCACGCGCTACACGATAGCTTAGTGTAGATTTAAGTTCAACAGTTAAATTTAAATAATTCTTAATATAAACTATATTTTAAAAGTAGGTATGTAACAAAACAATATAGTAACATTCATAAAAAATATCCGTAGCCTCTTACACGGGACTGAAAAAATACAAGTGGACATGATTTTTTTTTTTGTCGTCTTAGCCTTATGATGTTCTTTCTTTATTTCAGGTTTGCGCAAAACACTTTTTCGATTCAGTTGGGTATCATGTTCGGAAATATTTATCATAATTCTTAAACCAAATTTAGCCAAAATAAATGGTTCATTGAAATAAATTCAGGGCATAAATAGTTAAGGAAGCTTTACATTGAATATTTATTGGCCACTAGTACGAAACAGTACACTGTGCACACTTAGCCAGGTTTTTTTTGCTATCTACTTAAATACATAGTATCATTTAATAAGCAGGTCCTGACTAGAAATAAGTACATAAAGGAAGACACGAAGGGTATATGAGCACAGAATAAGTAAGCGGATAAGTAAGTATGCGGATAGGTAGGTACTTGAGGCTCGATATGAGCAATTGGTCTCTATTGTATAATAATGAAATGTAATTAATCTCCATCCAGATGCCGACAGCGTCCACCTAGTCCTGATTCTTATTTGATATGTCAGTGTCTTATTAAGAACATAAGCTAAAGCCACGAAACGCGTTATAAATCCATACTATTATTATAAATGCGAAAGTGTGTGTGTTTGTATGTTTATTTATCCGTCTTTCACGTCGAAACGGAGCGACACACGACCAGAGACTGACATGGGCTACTTCTTATCCCGGAAAAATGCACAGTTCCCGAGGGAACAGCGCGCGATAATCGAAACCCATGCGGGCATAGCCGCGGGCAAAAGCTAGTATTTCCATAAAACAACGCCAGCGTAAGCTTCTATATAATATCATTTAATCCAATATCTAGGTAATAGCTAAAGGTCCTTACAGGTCGTAAAGGTCTTTGCAGGTGGTAGGACCTTGTGCAAGGTCCGCCCGGATTGCTACCACCATCTTGCTCGCTAATCCTGCCGTGAAGCAGCAGTGCTTGCACTGTTGTGTTTCGGCGCGGAGAGTAAGACAGCCGGTGAAATTACTGGCACTTGAGGTATTCCAACTTAGGCCTCTAGGTTGGCAACGCATCTGCAATACCCTTGGTGTTGGAGATGTTTATGGGCGGTGGTGATCTCTTACCACCAGGAGACCCACTTGCTCGTTTGCCATCCAGTCGTATAAAAAAAAAAGAAAAAAACTCTAAAGCTGAGTTTTGTCCGGTAAAAAAAATTGGACAATTTGCAGTACCTACACTGCTTCCAACTCGTTTACTTTCCTGCCTCGCAATGCAATGCAACTCGTAAGATTTTTCTTGCAAGTCTAATCTGGGCTTAAGAGGCAAATAATATAAAGCCATGTCCACATTGCCCCTCTGACCGCAGCCATCCAACCCAACACGGACTACCCGACATTATTTATACGCCACCGGCACCCTAACGTGACATATTTTAAAGCAGCCATTTTAATAAGTCGCCTTGAAACCCACCGGTGCCAGATCTAAAATCATGGAAGGAAACAAAGGTAAAATACTACCAAGTCCCTTTCAATAAAATGTTTAGACCGCGTTCAGTGTATTCATTAGTGTCAAAATTTGACATTCATACTTTGTTACTACCTACCAATACGAGTAAACCTGATTGATATTAGGCGTGATTTTTGACATTATCAAGTTTCATTCAGCTATCTAATTTTGTAAATAGACCTCGTCCGCCGCGATGTCATCGCTAAGCTCGACAGGTGACTTTATCTTTATCTCAGGCATAAGGGCGGTGTCAGACTAGCGTTTTAAACGCGCGTATAAGCTCGTTTTTGACGCGCGCACAGGTGCGGTTTTGTTTTCTCGAACGTTGACGCGCTTATAAGCTCGTGTCGTATATCGCGAGAGCGAATTTATGTCCTTTAGCTTAAACACGAGCAAACACGCAGGAATGAGCACGTACACGCGTTTTGATTTTAATGTAGTTCGCATGTAAGCGCGTATGCCAAAAACGAGCGTATGCGCGCAGAAAAACCGCCGTTACCTTAGGCACATGTCCCACCGCTGACGATGAACGAGAAGTGAATAGCGCAAAAACTATGATTTTTAATAGGTAAATTTACCGTAGTAGTACATATTATAGTAGTAAATTATTGATACAAGTTGGCGTGCAGTGGGTCAATTTCTGTGTACACAGCTGCTACTTTGCGCTTGTAGCAACGCACCACAACACCTACAGCGGAGCCCACCCTCAATAAACACGCCACAAGGTACAAACACCACCAGTCTATCAGTACTGTAACAATACTTAAAATATTTATTTACTTACCTATCAACTTCTTCCAGTAGCTATACATCCCTTGCAGTCCCAACGTGGGCCTTTATAACTTGTGCGGATTACCCATCGCACCTTCTGAAGCTACTAGTGGCATGTGTTACTAATTGATGCCGCCCGGGGAATAAAAACTGCCAGATTACAATACCGTCACTAACTTTCTATAATGAGCCGGTTATTAAGCTAGGAAAATATATTTATGAGTAAAACTTAACAGTAACAGATAGATAAGTTCAATTTTTAAAACTGGCATATGAAGGAATCGCGTTTTGATAAGTATACCAATCATATCCAGTACCAAGTACCTAACAGGTTTAAAACAGGTTTTGAGGAACACTGGAATAAGTAGGAGACTCTCTTTCCTATTTTTTGACTCTACCTGTGCGACCTGTGCGACCAAGTTTTGCTCTGGTTAAACCTTAATTTTCCCAGAGATAAGACCAAGATAGATAGTTTCTTAACACCCAAAAACCTCAACATACCTAGTTAAAGTCATTAGATCCGTTTCCCAGATCGCCCAAATAAATACATATACTAGAATTGCTCGCTTATAGGCATTACATAGATTGTACAACGTGAAAGAAGATTTTTTCTTAAGTTTTCTCCTGTATCATTATCAGCTAATCACAAATTATTGTAAAGTTTTCCCGCCTTATCGAATTAGAAACACAAATCGCAGTGAAAAGGTTAAAACTGTCGATAAATTAACCCAACTATAACTAAACTTAAATCGTCACAAAACTTCCACAATTTAAGCGAGAACTTTTTACAGTAAATCGCGTCCGCGGCCCGCGCGCATTCCAGTGATTTACAGCCCAATACAACTTTTAATTTCGAGCAACATTTCATTATCACGTAATTTTTAATAAGCGCTAAGGTGTACGGGCAATTTTGTGATGGAATTGAAAAAGTTTCACGATTCCTAACCTCAATCGGTACTGTAGCGTTAACTTGGAAAATTGATGTTACCAACATTTCATTTAAATCTGAGCCTTGTCGGTATCATGGTTAGGTCTTTTTTGAAGCGACAGTGGCCCGTATCTGAAATTTGATGGTAGGTATTTTTATAGTATATATCATGCATGCATAAAAATAGCAGTTTTTTGGCGTGTTTGATGAGTTTCACAAAGGTGATATGTTTTAAAAGTGGTTGCAATAAATAATCTAGCTTCGTTTAATAGAAATGAAATTGGAAGGCTGAGACATAACATCCCTTTAAGATTTTTTTTGTGTCTTAAGTTCCTATGGAAAATTATGTGTTTACTTACTTACATACACACATTAACTCAAGTGAACGTAATAAATAAATGTACATAGTATTTGAGTATTAATTGAGGTACCTACGTCGTTACTCCGTCTAAATGAAATTTACTTTGCAAATAAAGGGAGAAGGAAATCCTTATATCCAATCAAATTGCCTAAAATGACTTATCCCTAAATAAAACGGCGGGCAGTAACGTATGGCTGTTAAAGATCCTGTTGCCTCGAGAGGGGATTGCAGCTCACACACATAACGAGCGTGGCGATACTAAAACGACGCGACATAAATAAATAAAAAACTACAATTTGGTCGTTTGAAAAATCTAAAAAAACTCTTTTTTTTTTCAAAGACCAGTGGCGCATCCCGTACCATTCCATCCGTTTGAGAACTGCGATGCAAATTCACATATTTATTTTGATTGACATGCGTTGCACGACCTACTTCTGAAAAAATTTTTGTTTAGAGTTAGCGTAAGTCTCTTGAGGCAATTTGATGGCTTGATATAAAAATAATGTTTGCATAGTGAATAATTTGGAATGTAATAAAATATACCTACACAGATCATTTACGTATTCGCATGCGAACAAAAATATCCAAACATGTTTCAGACCCTTTTCAGACCAATCCGCTACTTTTTTATTTAAACTTACGTCTTTTAGATTCACGTATTTTTTCACCTATTCTACTGTCAGGATCTCAGTCTGTATGTATGTATAATGAATATGAACAGCAGTAACGTAGCGCCGTAATAACTGATTCCCACGGTTACCTCTATTTTTAAGTTGTGTCTGTGATGGTATGGCATAGGTTGTACGAGGGCGACACTGAAAGTTTTTAGAACTGGCCACTTGTTAGCAATATAATAAAAAAGTAAGTTTAAATTTTGAAAATGGAACTCTTTGCCAATATTATTGAGTATGTATTTCATTCATTTGTCATTAGTTTTACGATTTGGCGGCAAATTGAAAATTGTCTGTGTCACGTCAACATGAATTTAACTCGCGAAAATTTTCGTGCAATGATTTTTTATGACTTTCGATGTCATTTAAGTCAACAAGAAAGCTATGATAGACTTCGATTGGCCTTTCATGATGAAGCTCCATCTCGTGCGACCATTTACAACTGGTTTAATGAGTTTAAACGTGGTCGCACTAATCTCACCGACGATCTGCGTGAGGGACGGCCTTCTACGGCGACGACTGAAAATAACATCAGTGTTGTGCAGCGTATGATAGAGACTGACAAAAGAGTGACGTATCAGCAGATTCGGACAAGCTTAGGCATCGGTATGAGTCAAGTGCATAAAATCCTCCATGAACATTTAGCGGTCAGGAAGCTTTGTGCGAGGTGGATACCTCATAATTTGACCGAGGCCCAAAAACTCCGTCGGGTTGATTGGTGCCGTGAAATGATTGAAAGATTTAACGGAGGTGACTCAAATGCTGTTTTCGACATACTTACGGGTGACGAAAGCTGGGTTTACTGTTATGATCCAGAAACCAAGAGACAGTCTGCTCAATGGGTGTTTCCTTTCGAGGAGTTGCCAACTAAAGTGAAGAGAGGTCGAAGCGTGGGAAAAAAGATGGTGGCCTCGTTCTTCGGAAGGACAGGTCACTATGCGACAATTGCTTTAGAGGATCAAAAAACAGTTACTGCAGAGTGGTACACTAACAATTGTTTGCCACTTGTATTGGAAAAAGTTCGGGAGAAGCGACCTCGAAGTAGGATCCTTCTTCACCACGACAACGCCTCGTCGCACACCGCCAGGCGAACGATCGACTATTTAGTGACGTCAAACGTGGAATTACTGGGTCACCCGCCGTATAGCCCCGACCTCGCACCTTGCGATTTTTATTTATTCCCGAAAATAAAAGAAAAACTTCGAGGAAAACTTTTTATGAACACCGAGGAAGCAGTGGGTGCGTTTCAAAAGGCCGTCGAAAAGACCCCTAAGGATGACTGGGCTAAGTGCTTTTCTCAGTGGTTCCATCGGATGCAGCGGTGTATTGATGTGAATGGACACTATTTTGAAAAGATATAATTAAACTAATAACTTGCTAGTTTGCTCAGTTTTTGATTTTCTAAGAACTTTCAGTTTGACCCTCGTATACTCTAACTGTGAGGTGTTTCATCAGATGACATATCTAACTCACGTTTCTCTCAATCCCTGAGTTGCCTAACGTAAATGAATACTACACGGCTACTGATGATTACGTTATACGTTGCATGGACAGAAAAATTTAGATAGTAGTAGGTAGGTAGGTAGGTTTAGGTAGTAGTGTTGATAAGTACAACAATATTCATCATCGTAGCCTACATAGGTCCCACTGCTGGGCACAGGCTTCCTTTCAGAATGAGAGACTTTGCGCTATATTTCGAACGTGTCAACAGAACAACGTCAATAAAATAAATTTATTTATGTTTATGTAATGAAACATGAAACACATTGCCTTTCTTATGAATGACAGAAGAAAAGCGAAATGTTTTTATTCATAAAAATATTATTAGGCAACTCGACGGCCAGTGACAATATTAGACTTACAAGACTAAAAAGTTTCTATGCCACAAACAGTATCGCAATATCGCATTTTCCTTGCATAACGTATAATTTAATTTATGCTTGAGTGTGCTGATGGCTTTACACGACGTTAGAACCACCGTCATAGGAGGAGAAAATGCAACAAGTTATGTGTTTGGCCCGAGCCAATAGGGCTGTGCGTGCCTGGATTTTTCACAAGCCTCTGGTTTGCAATGCAATGGAATGTCAATTTTGAATTTGACACATTTGATCATCTAAGAGATATGCAAATTAAATTATGCTACCCCGTGATATTACTGATAACACATTCAGCAAGCATAGTCAATGGCACATAACATTAAAATTAACATTCTACGCAGAAAAGGTAAATGAAAATTTAACACCATGACTGGGCTTACTTTTACTTTAATTACCTCAGTAAATTTTAGGAAACATTTTTGTGAGCCATTTTAGTAGGTATATAAACTAAAATAAAACCTACCAAGAGCGTGTCGGACACGCCTAAGATAGGGTTCCGTAGCCGTTACGAAATAATCAAGTAATATTTTTTTAAGGATTTCGTATTGTGTACGGAATCTTCCAAGTTTAGGTATATTTTATACCTTAGACTACTATTTACTCAACTACTAAAAAATCACCCTCACTTTACATCTACGGAAGGACCCCAAAAAATTTTTTTTGTTTATTTTATTTCACCACTTTGTCGGCGTAACTGATATGTATATTTATGCTAAATTACAGCTTTCTAGTACTAACGGTCTCTGAGCTTAGCCGCGGACGGACGGACATGGCTACACTATAAGATTTCTTAGTTCACTACGGAACCCTAAAAAGGTAGAAGGAATTTGATTTTCAGGCTGTTTATACTGACTTATTATATAAAAGAACTGTACAATAATGGAACTTCATACAATTACATTATTAAATAATTTATTGAATCAGGCGTTACTTTGCGGAGGTCCATATCAATGAACTAAAAGAATTTCTTTGCTCACCCGCGACCTTGAGATAGCTAAGTCTATGCAAATTATGCGTGTTCATGCAGTTCCTCCACCTCCACACTGAAAGAACACACACAAATCACACAAACCCATCTATCACCACCACCTCAATACACTGACGCGTTTCGAACTCAACCAGAGCTCATCTTCAGAGTGACACAACCTTACACCATGCTACCAGTTGTTAGACTAACAAACCACCACCACTGTTTTAATTTGCCAAACAAAACAAAAAACTACCCACAAATTATTAATAAATTTTAACTGTGCTACAAAACTACCTTGATTTTTTAATTTTTATTTACTTATTGTCAAGGCATGTTTAACTAACTACCGTTGCTAAAATTAGACCCAAGCCGTAGCAAGGGTGATGACACTAAATTTATTTGCTCATTAATAATAGACCCCATACTATTGTACCTAATTATCTCCATACATTCTAACACATCAAGACGAAACCCCTTGTCACAGTAATGTAACACTTCATACGAATCTGAGTCCGATATAGAATGATTTAATTCTAACAGATGCTTAGCAAAATTAGATCTATCAGGATGCTCGTTCCTATATGCCGATACATGCTCTTTAAACCTAGTATTAAAACTGCGCCCTGTCTGACCTACATATACTTTACTGCAGTCATTACAAGTGAGCTTGTATACACCCGATTTAGTTCCTTTATCCACCTTCTCTTTGTGGTTACAAAGTTTAGAGTACAAAGAGTTGTTAGTTTTAAAGGCTACATTTACATTGTTTGATTTTAAAATGTCATAAATTCTATCAGACAAACGACCAATATATGAAATGCTACACCTATATTTGTTTGAAGACTGAGAAGGCAACCCGGCGTGAAGCATGCTATTCACTATCCGAGCCTGCTTCCTCTTAACCAAACCATCTACCATTGATTTTGTATAGCCATTTGTCGTTGCTATCTGATAAATAATATTTAACTCTGATTCAAAATTTTTCTTAGACAGAGGTACAGTTAACAATCTATGTACATAACAATGAAAGGCTGCTAACTTATGCTGCCACGGATGATTAGATGATGCAGGTATCACAGCATCTGTGTATGTGGTTTTTCGATAAATTTTAAATTGTTGTTGATTATTTGATCTCGTAATTGTTAAATCCAAAAAGTTTAGCGAAAAATTTTCTTCTATTTCCATTTTAAATTTTATTTTTACATGTTTGTTATTAATACTATCCACAAATAAATCCAGTTGCCTCCTACTTCCCCTCCAACACAGAATTAAATCATCAACATACCTATAATAATACACAATATTATTATTACCCACTATGTACTGATGTTCAAAATAATCCATAAAAATATCTGCCATTAATGGACTCAAAGGTGACCCCATTGCTAAACCATCACTCTGTAAATAATAACGTCCATTAAACCGGAAATAATTTTGCTTCATGCATAATGTTACCAAATTAATTAATTCACAAATTTCCCCTGGATGTAAACGCTTCCTTTCCAAATGGTTTTTAAGAATAATCAGTGTCTCACTATATGGTACATTAGTAAACAAACTATCTACATCTAAAGATAGCAATGTTGCGTTGGGCGGTATGCTGATATCTTTAATTTTACTAACTAAATCTGAACTGTTTTTCAAACTGTATAATGGGTTAAAAGAAGATTTTACACGAATAACACTATTTAATTTCCTTGCCAATTTATATGCTGGAGCACTCACGTATGAGACAACTGGACGAACTGTTATTGTATTTCCAAGTTTTTTTTTTATTTGGGGCAGTCTATAAGGAAAACCTTTGCGTACTATGTTTGCGACGGTTAGGTGAATATTTCCAAGCCTTGGAGAAAACAATATTTTCAAAATTCATCCCTACAAGCCTGCCTGCAAGCTTAATCAATAAGCAGGCACGAATATGCCGAATTATTTACGGTCAAGCCGAGCTACTACGAGGCGGGACGCGGCGCGCATATTATATTGGGGATCGACGGACTCTTCGTTATTGCAGTCTTGTACAGATAGACTTGGAAATCGAAAATGTATTTTATGCGATGCGATGCGAGGAATGTGTTTGTCATGATCATGAACCAAAACTCTAGTTAACAGCTAAGCGTAAATGAAGCGTTTCTATTGGTTCACGAGAAACACATTCCTCGCAACGCATCCTCGCACATCTCTGGTAGAAACGCAGCCTTAAACTAAAACATTTTAGAAAAACTATGAGAAAATAAGTTTTTTTTTTACACAGAACACTGGGGCAAAAGGAAGAAAGGGGTCGATGCTGTTGGAATATCCGTAATACGATATGGAATTCCAAGCTGCGTACGAATATTCTAAAAACACCCACGCGGTATCCCGTTCTCCCTGTTGCCACTCGCTACGGGGGTCGCCACCGTCGTAAACACACTCACCCTTGAAAATCATTTCCGAAAAGATCGAAACTAGTCGAACCGTTCCTGACTTATAATCGTGAGATGAAACCGTTGTTTCTGTAATTTTATTAATCATCTCTCAGCAGAGATGAAGTAATACTAATACTTAACTAGATTTATTTCTCAAGCTTTGGTCCAAATAAATTGATATACCTAATAGGAAAAAATGGTGCACATAAAAGGTACTTTCCTAAAATCGGTTTACGAGTTATTATTTACTGGCCATTGCGCGCGACTTCGTCTGCAAAGAATTCACAACCGTGAATATCATATGTCTTCTCCACACCTAATTTAATTTTTATCGATTGAGTATTTCAAGTTTGAAAGCATAACAAACAAACAATCTCATATACGCATTTATCATATTACTTGGAATATTTTAAACAAATAAATAATTTGAAAGTACTGTGTTCAATCGCACAAATCTTACTTTTTTAATAAACACAATTTAACTTCATATTTCTTATCGGTTATCCCATAGATCTAAAAAGCTACGGATCAATTTTACTGATGAATAATATTATTGATAACGAAGATTTTACTTTTTCTTGAATTCACTTAAGATTTTTTTTAATTTTAAACGGTAAAACCTTCAAATTGAGTATGGAGTCTTGTCATAATATCTTTGGCGCTGGAGAGCTACTGAGGAAATCTCGAACTCAGGCTCGCCTTTATATGTTTTCACGTAATCAAAATTCATGATAAAATACCGTTGATGGGTAGTATGACATCATCTTATGAAACAATATAATAAAAAAATCGTCAATAAGAAAGTTCATCGAAAGAAATGTGTCAACATCATGCATGACGCAGCTAAATATCACCTTATTTTTAAATATCACCGGACGTGTTTTTTGACATACATACCTTAATCTAAAACGATAAAGATTGGCGAGCAGGAGTAAGTTTTTGTAAAACTAGTCATTTTTTGCAAGTCATATCATATACATTATTATGTTTCACTGTAAAACCGAGTTGATCTGTTTGAATTATGTCATACATGAGATATCAAAAAAAAAGTCATACTTATAATTGTTTATTCAGCTAGTCTTTGATAAAAACTTACAAGAAGCTATATAAATACACGTTATGACCGGTGTCACATCGTTTTTTTGTAAAACTCCGACGTAAGAAAAGCAACAATGAGCTGTTTAAACAAAGTTGTCGTAATAACCGGAGCTGGCTCGGGAATAGGAGAAGCCACAGCATTCAGATTTGCAAAAGCATCTGCAAAGCTGGCTATAGTTGACTTGAGAGGAGAAACCGCTAAAAAATCAGCAGAAACATGCGCGAAAATTAGTGGACAGAAAGCCATTGCTGTTTCAGCTGATGTTTCAAAAACAGAAGATGTAAAAAAGATTGTAGATACAACACTGAAACAATTTGGAAGAATTGATGTACTAGTACACAGTGCAGGTATCGGGGCTATGGGTGGAAGACTTTCAGACCCTAAATTAATGGAATCGTTCGACTATATTTTGTCTGTTAATTTGCGAGCCATTATTGAATTGACTCACGTTGCTGCTCCGGCTTTAATTGAAAGCAAGGGTAACGTCGTCGTGATATCGAGTGAGAACGCTTTCAAAGTTAGAGAAAGTATACCTTACGCGGTTTCGAAAGCAGCCGTAAGTCATTTTACTCGTTGCGCTGCGCTGGACCTCGCTCCTCAAGGAGTTAGGGTAAATGCAGTTGTGCCCGGACCCATTATCACCAATATTGGAACTCATTCAGGTATTAACGAGGAAGGTATGAAATATTTCAAGAAACTAGTTGATTTGTGTCCATTGAAAAATGAACTAGAGACGCATGATGTCGCTGAAATTATATTCTTCCTAGCCGGGGATACAGCTAAAGCCATCACAGGTGTAAATTACGCAGTTGATGCAGGCTCATTATTACTCAACTAGAAAAGTAGCTACATACGAACTGTGACTTGGATAACCAAGCTAAGGCCAATCTTAGTAATAATATTATAGGCAACGTGAGAAAAACTTATGTTTTGATGTAGGTACTTACCTAATAACACAGCTGTGTTAAGATCACGCTTGAAATAAATTTGGATACTCTTAATGTAAATCATAATAATTCTGTTAGTATAGTGAAAAATATACGTCACCCATTCTTCTTTATCGGTATACGGTTAAAATGGTTGCTTTCTTAAATAAAATATATTTCAACTTATTCATTGCATTACTTAATTTGTGTCTAACGCCTCACACTAGACTGATCATTTTTTGACGACCGGATGGCTAAGTGGTTAGAGACCCTGACTACGAAGCTTGAGGTCCCGGGTTCGAATCCCGGCCGGGGCAGATATTTGTATGAATAATACGAATGTTTGTTCTCGGGTCTTGGATGTTTAATATGTATTTAAGTATGTATTTATCTATATAAGTATGTTTATCCGTTGCCTAGTGTCCATAACACAAGCTTTGCTAAGCTTACTTTGGGACTAGGTCAATTGGTGTGAATTGTCCCGTGATATTTATTTATTTATTTATTTTACCTGAATAGGTACACGAATTTAAATTCTGATGATGCTAAAATTGATTGCGATACTTTTATACGAAATGTTTATTTATATCACCCTGTCATTGTAAGATATTAAGATCGGACGATTTTGCTAAGTATTTCATAGTCAATCTTTATCTACTTACACTTACAATGTGTTTTATCATAAGTGAATTTAAAAACTTGTATAAATGGCATGACTAAGCCAATTTGAAACGGTATTATTGTTTAACTGGCATATAAATACATGAAGACTGAATTACAACTAGCATTTGACTGTTACATACGAACAAGTAAGGGACTAAAATGAGTTTCCTGAACAAAGTTGTTTTAATCACGGGCGCTGGTTCGGGAATAGGAGAATCCACTGCAGTCAGATTCGCCAAAGCATCTGCAAATCTAGTCTTAGCTGATCTGAGAGGAGAAACTGTCACCAAATCAGCAGAAAAATGTGCGGAAATCAGTAAACGGAAAGCTATACCTATTACTGCTGATGTTTCAAAAACAGAAGATTTAAAAAGGATTGTTGACACAACTTTGAACGAATTTGGAAAAATTGATGTAGTGATACACAGCGCTGGTCTCATCATTTTAGGAGGAAACATTACACCCTAATTTAATGGAAAACTTTGATAATACAATGTCTGTAAATTTTAGAGCAATAGTTGAACTAACGCACCTTGCTGCTCCGGCTCTGATAGAGAACAAGGGTAACATCGTCGTGGTGTCGAGTGAAAATGCTTTGAAAGTCAGACAAATGATTATACCTTACGCGGTTTCAAAAGCAGCCTTACGTCATTTCACTCGTTGTGCTGCGTTAGACCTCGCCCCTCAAGGAGTTAGAGTAAATGCAGTACTACCAGAACCTATAATTACAAACCTAGGAACTTATGCAGGTGTAAAGGACGAAGATTATCAAAAAGGAGTCGATTTATGTCCTTTAAAAGCTAAACTCGAAACGCATGATGTCGCAGAATTGATATTTTTTTTTGGCTGGCGATACAGCGAAAGCCATCACCGGCGTAAATTATCCAGTTGATGCTGGCTCACTGCTTCTTACGTAGTAGAGGTAAAGGATTTCCTTATTGGATGACCTAACTAGATTATAGTAAATAAAGAACTCAAATCGGTAGTACTGTTTTCTTTTCTATTCATTAAGCCACGCCCTACTTACTAGCTAGGTAGATTTAGTAATCTAGTTAGCTGCCAGCTTCTTAGTGCCCTGGCTATGTCAAGAGCATCAAAATAGCATTCCCTTAAAAGATCAGTGCTCTATTTAAAAAAAAAACTGTATTTATTTATGATAAAGTATGTAGTTAGTATTACGTAGTTTGTAGTGGAATCCAAATTATCATGCTAACAACGATTCTGATATTTTTTTTTACAAGTAACGTTAAAACAAATAATTCGTACTTTTTTTTAGGTTAGGTATAAATGCAAAATCTGTAACAGAAAAATGAGAAAAATCCTTTTTGAAATTCTCCCATCTAAACTTCTTAAATATCAGAGATATTGAACGTCCGGCGCCCGTAAGCAGTGTCCGGCTTAACCTTCGGATTATCCGTAAATCAGATTTGCAATAACCAGACCGGACAGAGGTCACTTCTGAATCGAAATGCCGGAGCAATAGAGAAGATTAAGTGGACATACCTACTTGTATTATAGAGGAATTCAGTGACAACAAAAACAAAGTAACTGAATATAAACATAATACAGCATATCTGAAAGGTGCATACATGTATGAATATTTTAACAAATCAATATAGTATCCAAGTTGTAAAACATAGCCAAAATGGTAAAAACGGAACCCTTATAGTTTCGCTATGTCTGTCTGTCTATCTGTCCGTCCGCGGCTTTACTCAGGGACTATTAATGCTAGAAAGCTGAATTTTGCACCAATATAATTACTGTGTAAACTATGCCGACAAAATGGTATAATATATATTTTTTAATTTTTTATTTCTACCATAGACGTACCTAAAGTAGGGGTGATTTTTTTTCTCATCCAACCTTATAGTGTGGTTTATCGTTGGATAGGTCTTTTAAAACCATTACGGGGTTTCTAAAACGATTTTTCGATTCAGTGATTTGTTTGCAAAATATTCAACTTTATTTTTAAAATATTAAAGTCATGCATGCATAAAACATCGGTACTTTTTAAACAATAAATAGTTACCTACTTACATACTTTGTGATAAACACACTTTCTTATTTTTTTCGGTAAACACATAAAGCCTAAAAACTACAATTTTTAAATGTTACTGCTACCATTAACTATTTAAAATATACTTTAGATATTTCTGATTCTCACCAAGAACAAAACCTTCAACCTTCAATATGAAGTCGTGAAGTTGATGTCTTTGGCCAAGGAGAGCCATATAGAGTGAGGAAAGCTCATAGCAAAGCACAGACTACTCAGAGAACTAACGTTAGCAAAGTTTTTTTTTTTATTCGACTGGAAGGCAAACGAGCAAGTGGGTCTCCTGGTGGTAAGAGATCACCACCGCCCATAAACATCTGTAACATCAGGGGTATTGCAGATGCGTTGCCAACCTAGAGGCCTAAGTTGGAATACCTCAAGTGCCAGTAATTTCACCGGCTGTCTTACTCTCGGCGGCGAAACACAACAGTACAAGCACTGCTGCTTCACGGCAGGATTAGCGAGCAAGATGGTGGTAGCATTCCGAGCGGACCTTGCATAAGGTCCTACCACCTGCGAGTTTGGGTTATTATGTAAATAAGTATGTTTTAAGTTAATCAATTGATGATGAAACACCACTAATGCGCGTGACATCACGTTATGAAATAATGTTATTGAAAACCCGTCAATAAGAGAACCAATGACATCAATGTCGTGATGCAGCTAAATAAATATTTTTAGATATCACCTGTACGTGTTACTTTAATACTTATCTAAAACGATAAGGATAGATAGGTAAATATAATAATAATAGTATTAAGTTTTTTTATGCGACTATCTATTTATACATATATCTAGGTATACATTTTTGTTGCATATTCATACGTCTATTCAACTAGATCCTTGATAAGTTACAATAAGCTGTATAAATATACATTATGACCGTGTTACTTCGTTCATTTGTGAAACTCGGGCGTAAAAAAGGCACTTCTCTTTCTTAAACAATACCTGCATATACCTACGCCAATTTCGCTAGCTGCAAAGTAGGAGGTGCAAAGCGCACGCCGTGGCAAAAGAAGGAACTTTGCGGCACCACCTGTCACTATTTACTAGTGACATTTACGTATTCGATACGTCACGAAACCTGCTGCGTAGTTAACTGCAAGAACAATGGCAAAAGCAGTGATCACGAATAGGGATGTTGATACCACCAATCAATTGACGTACTTTTTAACCGACTTCAAAAAAAGGAGGTTATCAATTCGGTTGTATTTTTTTTTTTTTTTAATGTTTGTTACCACAGAACTCCGTCATTTATGAACCGATTTGAAAAATTTTTTTGCGTTCGTCTAGGAATGCTTTCAATTAGGTCCCATAAGCACCAAATCAGGATCTGATGATTGGATCTTAAGGAAATCGAGGGAACTCTTCAAATGTTGTAGGGACACCTATGGTAATTTTGATATATATAGTAGTAACTCGAGCATTTGCTCTTGAAAATCATCATTTGGTGAAGTGGAACTGATGATGAAGACCACAGTTGACCATCGGAGCTACTACTCAATAACAAGTATTTCATGGGTTGAATTTCAATTGCATTAACACAGTTGCTAAGCAATTTATGCTCCTCGGAACGGATATGGTGAAATGGAATGGGTGGTGAAGCACCAGGACTCCTCAATAATGAACGTCTCTGCATCGGAAAAAGCTATTTTTCGTAAAAGGTGACGAGCAGTTGACATTAAACTATGGTATCTTAGATGTTTTACACTAAAAAGCGTGAAAAAAAATTTTTATAACAAAAAATAGAACCGACTACAAAAAAACCATGAAAATAATTTTCTACCAGCCTGAAGTCGGTGCCTCAGCACGAGCCAGCAGGAGTGATTGAAGCCATTTACTCGTATAGTTGTAGGTGAGGTAAACGATTATAGGTCCACTCCTGCTGGCTCGTGCTGAGGCACCGACTTCAGGCTGGTAGAAAATTATTTTCATGGTTTTTTGTAGTCGGTTCTATTTTTTGTTATAAATTTTTTTTATGACCTGTCAAAACACAATTCTCCCATAGAGTTTCAATGGCAATAGCGACTTATGACGTCATAATCCGGCAACTCAATCAACTAACTATTTATTTGTTTAAAACAACAAAAAATATAACTTTACAGTAAATCGAAAATTAATCTGGTTTTCAGGGCTAAAATTAAGCGTTTTTGTACTGGAGTTGTGCCTTTGAATTATTTTTTAATGGCGTCATCATCCCTATTCTATAAATTTCCACAAGAAGGATGTATTGCATTACACAAAGTTTGACGAATTACACGAGCTTAATGGTATACTTAACTCATTATGAATTTATGATTTTCACATTTGTTTTCTTTTACATCTTGGACGTATTGAGCCAAAACGAATTGTTTTCCTTTTATTGTTGTTTGTGGTTGGAAAGCGATATTGTATAGTGTGCTCTGAATCTAGTTTTTATAATTAATTTGGCCATGTTTAACTGAAAACACACGAAAAGTCTGCATTACCTACTAACGACCAACTACAGTTATAAATAATCGTGATATATGAAAGGCGTTATTCCATTAAATTTGTTTATTTCTTTACTTCATGTTAAGACAGTCATGAGAAAGTCCGTGTCCTAAAATTAATTAATTCTGCAATTTTAGACGGGAAATAAAAAGGTCAACGTTATTATCAACACTAAAGATTTACATGATCGAATGGATATAAATTTCGATATTTCATTGAAATTATTTGTTTGTTTACTTACTCTTTGTAATGACAGCCAGCCATTTGATATTTCAAAGTCCGCCAGATAGCACAGCGTTTACTCTTACCCCTTTAGCCGCAAGATCTAGAGCAGCACATTGAGTAAAATGACTCAATGCTACTTTAAACGTCGAATATGGTATGGTTGATTTTGCTTTTAAAGTCTTTTCGCCAGATATTACGACTATATTACCAATGCTTGCAATTAAAGCTGGGGTAGCTTCATGAGTTGTCTCAACCTATTGCTCTCAAATTTAGAGACATTACTATATTGTAGATTTCCATGAAATTGGATTCTCCAAGTCTTCCTCCAGTAGCCCAGATGCCAGCACAGTTCACTAGCACATCAATATTGCCAAATTCTTTTAAAGTATAACTGCAAAATCTTTTCACGTCTACTTTCTTCGCAACATCGGCTGTTATGGGTAGCACTGCCTTTCCACTTATTTTAGCACAATTTTCTGCTGATTTCTTTACAGTTTCCCTTAGATCAACCAAAACAAATTGCAAATTTAATTGTTATCATTTCTCCAATACTCGAACCAGCACCAGTGACTAAAACAAATTGAGGAAACTCATTTTATATTTTACCTGGATCTTTCTAACAAGTGACCGGGCAATTTGATGACCCCAAGTACCTATATGAACAAAATCAGTTATAATAATTATATATATGTATGTATGTAAACTCTTTATTGCACATAAAAATAAAAATACATAAACACAGAGAGGAGAACAAAGGCGATAAGTGGCGGTATATAAGTGGTAATGACAAGAATACTGACTAGATAAACAGTGTAGCTAAGTAACCTGTCGTGTCTATTATACAGTCAGCAGCGGAAGTCAATGAGCAAATGTGGTGCTCAAAATTATCTAAACACTCTCTTATTAACTTGGCAGTAGAGTCGTGTTAGATCATTTTGAATGCCATAATAGCTCATCTCCTGCTGACGGTACCATCAATTCATTTCAAATGTAGCCTTTTCTGTACGAATAAACATAATATATTATATGTACAGTATGAATATACCTGTACAGAGAAGCCAATAAGTTTACCAAAGAAAACAGTTCTCAAGCGAAATATTTTGTAAAACTCAAAACTGTCGAACAAAATATTATTCATAACACAAACCTAACACGAAACTAATAGTTTACACAAATTAATCCGAACTACAAGTAATAAACCGAGCCCTAAATCCAGTCGTCAAACACAATTGGTACCCGGATATAACGGCGCAGTTAGTAGAGGGAAGCCCCTTCAATTTGCGAGGGCATAAACATGCTTTATGAACTGGACCTTCGGTGATGGACCACTGGACGTTTACGTTTGTGTAACGGTTAGGGACCAAGGAACGTGGACCTTGCCTTTATAGCAGATGGTATTTGAGGAAAGAGCATTATACAGTAATAGATAATAATATATCCATTTTAGTGGGTGAAGTGTGGATCTAGCAAGTTAGCAACTTCACTTGCACACTGTACACTATAAGTAGGTACCTAAGGGTAAAAAAAAAATCTTGAGCATCAATAAAGATGAAAGTTTTTCTTCCATATTTGCGAAAGTTTTTCATTTCAAAAAAATTTAACATCGAATGTTGTATGTTGAGTTCTATTTTTGGGCGATTGTACAGAAAACTTTCTATTAATTGATTAACTTAAAATAAAGCAACTCATCAGATCACAATCATTTTATGTACCGGAATTCGATTACAGCATCAAAATTATTATCAGACTTTATCATTCTCAAATTGTAAATGGTAGGTAACGTATGAAATGATTGTGATTACACAACTGTTTGCAATCTTAGTAGTTAGATGGATGACGGGCTTGGCATGTTATAAAATGTATGTGTCGCACAGATATAG
The DNA here is from genome assembly GCA_037349165.1 of Choristoneura rosaceana. NCBI lineage: Eukaryota > Metazoa > Arthropoda > Insecta > Lepidoptera > Tortricidae > Choristoneura > Choristoneura rosaceana. The sequence goes on from JAZBNJ010000019.1 coordinate 13,743,289, forward strand.
CTATGGTGCACAGTTTTAGCGGAGAAGTAATGTACTAGTATCGTAAAGTTTTTTTAGATGAGCAATTGAATTTACTTACTTACATATTGGGGAAAAAAGTAACCATCCTGATGCGGTTGTGATCGTAACATAACTTTCTCTGTACCAAATAACAAGTTTCATATAACCTCGCGAACTTTGCCGATACTTTACCATACTAATAAATAAAGCTATTATAATACACAGGATGCCCTCAGGAATGCTACAGCAGTATTTTATGAGTGTTAAAATTAGAAAATAACTTTCATAATTTAACGCATTCACTGCCACCGACGCATATATGCGTCTTCGGAACTTCGCCAAGTGCCGCTTTCATAATTATCCATACATCTTGAACGCACATGTGCGTCGGTGGCAACTGTAGAAGTCAGGTAGCAGTGCATGCGTTAATGATAACTGGGCCAATCAACTTTTTTACCGACACTAATCTGTCCGCGACATTTTTCAAACATTTTCAGATTTTTGTAAGTAAACGTGTTTTTTCTGTAATTTAATAGATGGTGTACATGAATACATGCCATCCTACGTAAGTTCAACCTATTAAACCGTGAAATATCTTGTTGGAAGTACGAATTTTTGGTAACGCTAGAGACAATTTTGGTAACGCCCAAAGTGTCGGTAAAATAGTTGATTGGCCCAACTATGCTTCGGGCTTGTTTCAATTTTCGAACGCTTAGTTTGTCTCCGAAATGGTAACTATTAAAAAACCGGCCAAATACATGTCGGGCCACACGTATTGTAGGAGTCCGTTCCTACTAATCATCATCATCACCATCTCATCCCCCCACTACTAGGCACACCCCTCCTCTCAGGATGAAAGGGCGTGGGCCGTAGTTCCCTCGCGGGCCCTGTGCGGTTTGGTAACTTCATTACTTATTAAACCGTACCTACGAATATGTCACCATCATCATCAGCCGGAAGACGTCCACTGCTGGACAAAGGCCTCCCCCTTCACGAATATGTAGCCAATATTAAATTATTGAGTTTTAAATTATTGATCAACTTATTACTCGTTAGTTTATTGCTTGTTACCATATTAGGTTAATGATAGTTTTCAACGGTGAAGCTTGTAGAGATGGGGGGAATGACTAACAAAAATTTGCATTTTAATACTCAATATTTAGCAAATGTTTGATTGGTCTCCTTTCTCCAGGATGTTCTCTTGCCTATGAGCTTGAGATCTTCGTCTATAGTCTACTCTACACATACAGTCGTTTCATCGCTTCCTGGGTCTTCCCCTGCGATTTTTTTGTAGCGAGGTCCACGCTGAAATTTTCCTAACAGCCCGTCGTTGCCCAGCCAATCGCCGACCACGCGGCGTCCTGCCTATCCAACTGCACTATTAATTATTTTTAAGACAAAAATAATCCAATGCGTAGCAATATTTGCATAAAATTCAGCTGACTTCTGCGCCTACACTCCACGACATATTATAAGGTGACGATCTGAATTTGATTTAGCCCTTTGTTGTCATCCGTGGACGCTGGATAAAGACCAATTTCGTTTTCACAGCACCCTGTACCTACACGAAAACGAGTCAACCAAGTTTGGAAGAAAGTCCATGACTCAATTTCAATCTGAGCCCAGTTTCGAGTTTTCAATATCGAGATTGAAACTGGAACCTGCATCGAGCACTTTGGCTAATAGTTTACGTGTTATGGACTCTGCTTTACGTGCATGAATATACTACACGAAGTTTCTGTTGTACAAATTATTTGGGATAAACTTCCCATGTATGTTAGTGGTGTCGGAATTATTTTTGCGTTGGTTTAAGCAACCATTGGTCGGGTAACACGTGCATTAGTTTAGACGTGATGAAGTAACAAACAAATAAACAGACAAACAAACAGACTTACAAACTTTCACGTTTATATTAGTAGGATGTCCGTTTGACGTTATACCTAACACAATCTTGCTTGTGATTGGCCCACTCACCAATCACACTGAACCAATCAAAAACGTGACGTAAATGTCAAAGTTGTCAGACGGGCGTCACGATATAAGTGCAATCATTAGCCGTAAAGCATTTGATATGTAGGTACTTACCTAAAATAATGTTTTCGTACCGTTAGGTCTCATCCATTTAGCAAGCATTGTACCTAGCGTGTCTAACTACAGTCATGGTACACACCACACCAACCTGCACACACATACGTCACGTCAGTTTGCTCGACACAATTCTGTATTTGAAATTTCAATGTAACCAACACATTGGAAACTCTAAACTAGCGTTGAATATTGGGTTTGTATTTTGGTTAAGACTTGCTTAACAAATGCACGTTATTAGAGGTAGAAAGTTACAAATGCTGCCATATTAAAAATTATGGATTAAAATTGGTAGAGATCCCTTAAAGTTTTGTCAGTTGTACTCGTTTAATTATTTATTTGTACAATGAAAAGTTTACATATGTATGTACATACCTACATAACTCTTACTATCGAATGGTTCAATTGTATTATATTAGTATAATATAATACAATCCCTATATATAGGAAATTCTTAAGCTAAGGTAATGGCTCTATCATGTGAATAATAATTTAAAAAAAGAAAATTTACACATAAAATATCTTCTTCTTCTTCTTCTCTTTTAAAATATGGCTTCTGTCCTAATTAATAAGACAATTTCGCCAGTGTCAAAGTATTCTCTTTCGAGAGGCAACGTTGTACGGTGATTGTAGTTTTTGCAACTTGATAGTAAAATTCCAGAAACCACGTGGAGACAACTTGCGCATTAAAAAATGTCAGACACGAGAGCAATATAGAATTTTGTGATCACTGTTCAGTGTTAAGGTTAATCGCCGCATAAAACACTATCAAAATTATACTTAAACTAGCCAAAGAAACAGAAATAGCAAAATTATATATTTTCTACATCCGCCATGTTCGAATGCCACAAATCGAATCCACCACACAAAATATCAGAGTTATGTAAAATACTGACTGATACTGTAGCTGAAGGTTAGAAATTTGACTGACATTCGTTAAGAATCATGAACATAAATAATAAATATCATGGACACTTGACACTAATTCACCTTGTACCAAACTAAGCAAAGCTTGTACTATGCCTACAAGGCAACGGATCTACGTACTTATATGTATGGATAAATACATACTCAAATTCATTTTTTATAGTATAGGGGGCAAACGAGCAGACGGATCGCCTGATGGTCAGCGATTAAAATATAAAAAAAAAAACATCCAAGACCCGAGATTCGTATTATTCATACAAATATCTGCCGGGAATCGAAGCCAGGACCCCAAGCTTCGTAATTAGGTTCTCTAACCACTTGGCCATCCAGTCGTCTACAATCTACATGCACTAAGAGGGAGGGATTTTACAAAATTCCCCTTGAATGAGGCGCTAGCTTTGTTGCTGTTTTCCAAGGGGGTAAAGCTTGGAGCGTATGCTAGCCCAAAAATTACAGCATACCTAACAATTTTGATTTGATTTATATTTTGTTCATTTCTCACAATAAGTATACCAGAGAAACAAATACATTTCCTTCAATACCTAGGTACCTAATTATAAATCAGTCGCCCACAGTGACCGCATCAACAAAAAAAATTTCAAAGTCGTTTTTAGCTTCACTTGCTTTGTTTTCACGAAACGATCTTCCTTTGTTCAAATTTTCAAACTCTGTTTTACTTAAATCATCAACAGCATTATTTCTCATTTGAAACAACAAAAACAATCAACATCAAACAAAACGTACGAACGACCACCAATTCGGTGATCAATTAAAAACAAAACACGGTTGACAAAAGTGAATTTTCCAGGGCGGTAAATTATCGTAATGAATTAAATTCACCCCGGGGTGGATAAGATTAAATAAACGGAACGCAATCAAAACGCCATATGTCACGCACTCGCCCCCGAAAAGTAGGACATCAGATACGTTTTTATCTCAATGATTTATAACACCCTAAAATTCGTATAAAAATCATAGATTTACATTTTTGTACGGTTTTATTGTCTTCATTCGGCCGGTATGAATGCGATATATTCAAATAATGACCGCTGTTGATTTTTGAGTTTTATTATAACGATCGCAATAAAAGAGGAGCTGAGATTACTGGGAATTAAAATTGCAAATCCACCGTATACATAATTTAAGGTTCCTAACTCAAAATCACACAGTATCCATATGTAAATACATTCATCCATTCTTTTTGTGCAGAATTTTTATATCTTAGTAATAAATTGAATGCAATCGGGTTGGTGATACTCCAATGAAGGATTAGGAAACGGGAAACGCAAAGAAGCACAGTTCCTGTAAGATATAAGTTATTTATGATCGCTAGTTCATTGAGCAACGAATCAAGACACATCAACAGTTGCAGTAGCTCCACTAGCTCCTGGCTTTAAAATACGAAGAACAATAGTCTCTAATAACGTAAAACATTGCCTTCATATTTTCACACTTTACAATACTACAACAAATATTAAGTTCTATCATAGGCCGCCATGTTTCAAAACAGATATGAAACAACCAGAACAACGCATTGAAAATCAAAACACATTCGAACGCTTGCGTCTATAAATCCTCTGCGAATATCAGCGCAGGTCTTGGATAATGGGCCAAGTTCTGAAAATCAAGATATACTGCGCTGCCCGGCGCATAACATAACACAACATAACACATATCAGGCTTACAGAGGCGCAGACTCTAATTAATTGCGTACCTGCTGGGTTAGCGGATAAATTGGGTTTTTAGAAATAAAATTCCCCGTTTTAAACGATCAGTTTTTTTAAACCTGCTTTAAAAATTAGAAGGAAACAATGATTTTGTATTATATATATAAATATAAATATCATGCGACACTTGACACCAATTGATTGATCTAGTCCCAAACTAAGCAAAGCTTACAAGCTATGGATACCAGGCAAACGTATAAATATACTTATATCGATAAATACATGTATACTTAAATACATATTAAACATCCAAGACCCGAGATTAAACATACATATTATTCATACAAATATCTGCCCCCCATAAGTTGATATATTCAATGCCAATACATATATTTTAATTGTAGCGATTATAGTGACTACCGTTCGCTTACTTTATTTCAATATCCGAATACCCTACAATAATATTATCTGCTTCTGTTTATTCATATTATACGACTGAATTTAAGTAGTTTCACAACCAATGGATTTTAGTTTTAAGGCAGATAGATTTATGCAGATAGTAAATAACAGTACTAAACTAAATTAAACAGTCTGTCTAGTTTCTTTTAATCTTAAAACCAGTTAAAGTTAAGTTTCAACTGAATCCCAGAGGCAAAACACAACGGCTAATCAGCTGATTATTCGCCCTGTTTTTTTACCTCCTTTCATACCCTCACGAACACTTACCTGCTCCTAAGACGCTGAAATATTGCAATGAGCCGACAGACGTATCCCTCAGGCCTAATGACGGTGCCTCATTTGGTCTCAAAATTCGACAGGCGAAAATAGTTGGCCCAATAGTTGGGTCGTAAGTGGAAACAATTCATATTGAGTAATGTTCGCTCTTCGTTTGTTATTACGCACCTCTCGCCTGGCATTTGTTCCTTAAGGCTCCGTAACCGCAATAATAAATAGAACTAGGAACTATTCCAATATTAGACTTAGGCTATTTCGATTTTTACAGGACCTTTTATTAACACATCACACCATGTACATTATACATATTTATAACCTTACCTACACATCTTCTATGTACATAATATTCTTATTGAAGAGGAAGCGTCTTGTTGATTTTATTTTGTAATTTTTTTCGAGGTCTTTTACTGATTTGACATTAGTAGAGCCGCAGGATACGGTTTGTATTTTCTTTTATTTAAATTAATAAAATTATTTTACTACCTTGTTGAAACGTCAACTAAGTTACATAAAAATGTATGCTAGGTATAGTGACATCACATTACCTGATAAGTAAATTTTGTCTTACATTTACTGTGATATACGAACGATACTCAGAGCCACGATTTAAATGGTTCGATGTACCTACAGGCGTTACGCAGGAGGGCCTGCGGAATTATATCCTGCACTTATGGCCCAGCCACGAAAATGAGCGAATAATTTCTCTTTGAGTATATGAGAGGCTCATCCAGCGCACACGGGTATCGGGTATGACTATGTAAACGAATACAGCAATAACTAGAACCGTTCTCCCGAAAAATAGACAATATAATGGAATTACGTGTGTTGACCTTGGTCATTGTCAACGTCAACGTACAACCAACGTCATGATATCTAACTCTGCAACATGACTGAAAGCGAACAGAGGCCTTATTGCCTAACGTTTCTGACACTCGCGATCGCAATAAAATGACAGCTTTTGTATGCGAAATATGTTATTTGATTGCGATCACGAGTGTCAAAAACATTAGGCAATATGGCCTCAGGTCAAGTAAAGTAAATTATAGTAATTAATGATTATATGACGAGTGCAGCGATGAATCCGCGAACGACATTCGTTTGGAGCAATGTTACTCAACCTTCTCTTGGACCCTTGGGCCGTGGGCCGTTGGTTGGTTCTGGGCCGGTGGTCCTGTCCTCAAGGGATCCATTGATTGATAAAACCAAAACTTAGGGTTACAATTTTTTAATTCGAGTATTAAAAATAATTTAGAAGTCCGAGGATCTTGGTAAGGCGGCGCTAAGGAGCATGGTAAGGCCGCTCTTGATAGAGGTTGGGAAAAGCTTTTTTTTAGAACAGTACTCGCGAATCGGATACGGATCATGCATGGTCACGACTGAGCACGGATATAATATTTATTTAATATAGGTAATTTAAATTCATCCTAGGATTTTATTTTATCACGCGTTTCTTAAACCATCTTTTTACTTTTTATGCGCTTTTTAAGCCACATAAAACAATTTTAGCAGAGCGTAGCCTTAAGCCCTGCCGCCACGACTGTAAAACGAATTATCCGCGCACCCGGCTGCTACTTTTTGTTGTAACACTACTTCCTTGGAATATTTTAAGTCTGGATAGTTGGTTAGGAATAGTCTTTGAAAAGTTTTTTTATAATCCGATTGTTGGGTATCGATTGCTTAGTGCTTTACGAACCGGGAGTAGAGTTTGTGGATACACAATTAAGTGATGACCCAGATAAGTAAGTACAGTTTCTATGGGCGTGTAAGTACATGAAAAACAGGGTCGGTATTTCCGTGTCGGTGTTATCCGAAGACTGTCCACGATAAAATATGGTCATGCATGATCTGGTGTATCTTTACAATGAATGCTAATTTTCAAACAGTTATTTAAGTAATTAGTGGTTATGAAACTACATAATAAAAATTCAATCATAATAAAATGTAAGAGCCTTTGTGAATTTTAGCTTTATGTATTTTTTCACTGTGCTTAAATTAATTTGTAGGTACGGTGTTTTTTGATAATGTTCACTCGTTTTCAACTTCACTGACACAATTATTATATCAATATTTTCACAAGCTGTTTTACGCTCATAAGGATATCATCTTTCTATTTGTTGTAACTGTTTTGTACTTAGGAGAGTCGGGAAAACTTTCTAATCTAAGCACCAAAAATAGTTTTATACGGCAGCCATTTTTCTGTCAAAAAAGCAAATTCACCAAAGCTAAAACACTTCCAAACTACCTCAATCTGAAGTCAATTTGAAACAAGTTGGCTGTTGTGAAAAGATATAAAGTAGATTCCAATTTAAAAATATCAAGCCGTCTACAAAAAACCATTAAAATATTTTTCTACCAGACTGAAGTCGGTGCCTCAGCACGAGCCAGCAGGAGTGGACTTATAGTATAGTAGTAGTAGTTGTAGTGTAGTATAGTTTGCCATAATTTTAAGCCCCATAGTATACATATATCATGCATTATGCAAAAGTGAACCCTTTTTGAGTTATCATGTTTTATATTTTAGACAAAAAAGTTATGATTGGTTTTTTGGAATCTTTTTGTATTTTTTATTTCAATTCCAAATTTTTACTTTTACGGTCATCCCGTACAAAAAAGTTATTTTAATTTTTTTGTAATTTGGCGTTAAAAAACACACAGCCCTAAATTTTTACCCTTCTACCATCAACCCCCATTTTTAAATAGCGATATTAGTACTTTAATAATTTTCAACCCGTATGTACTTTTCTCTTATTAAATATCAGTTATTTATTACCAGCTGCAATTCGTGCATTTGAAGACAAAAATATAGGGTTTTTTTTATCTAACTATCCAAAAAAGGAGGGTAATGTTTTTAGTGCATCTAATAAACTGTGGGTAGTCCGCGACGTAGTACCATGTAGTACGTACCATGTCAATGATTTTGATGGAATTTGGTAATGGAGGTAGTTGACTAGCTGACACCCTGGATTAACATAAATATAGGCTACTTTTTACCCGGCTACCCAAAAAGGTAGGTAATGAGGAGGATAATGTTTAGTAAATTGCGGGTGTTACGCTACGTACCTATCCGAAGAATTGCGAAACTGAAGTGGCAGTGGCCGGGGCACATTGGACGCAGGACTGATGGCCGATGGGGTCAGAAGGTTCTTAAATGGCGTCCGCGGACCGGGAGACGAGCTGTCGGTAGGCCTCCAACAAGATGGAGCGACGACCTGGCTAAGATCGCGGGATCGCGGTGGATGCGAAAAGTACAAGACCGGTCTGAGTGGAGAGCCTTGGGGGAGGCCTATGTCCAGCAGTGGACGTCTTTCGGCTGACATGATGATGATGATGATGATGATGATGATCCATCAAAATATGTCTAGCCATTCTTGAGATATAACAACGGTGTCCTAACCTGGTTTTGTTTTATTTAAACCTTATTAAGTATCAGTAAGTATAAACTATTAACATAGTAATTTTATTTGAACTACTTTAATTACGTTACTAAAATCATCCAGTTAACACAAAATTCATTGTCAGTTAAGTAGGCGATATGAAGATTGCCGAGACAGCTGGGTAGTAAGTATTCCATACAATTGTTTTTATTGTTTACTGAAATTAGCCCAAATTTAGTGGCCACCAAAAGGAAGAAAAAAGATGAGTAGGCAATCTAACAGTCAAGTTAAAATATGTGTGGTCTATTTCATATTTTTGATACGGGCATATTGCAAAAATAGGTCAGCTTTACAAATTGGTTCAGTTAGGATTGTCTTTAATAAATATTGTTCAGGTTCAGGTACACAGAAATGTCATTGATATAAAGCGTACCTTGACCGTGCTAATCGCAGCGCACCGTACCCGCCGTTTCACATACGGGAGACATTGGCCTAATGGAATAATCGGATGCTTGGAGCAAGGCTGACGTGACGCGGCGCGCACGCAGACCCGCGGGGACCGCTCACCACTCCGCGCGCCTAGCAGCCCAATTGCCTCTAATCGCGCCACTCTGACCCGTATCCGTCCAATCATCTAAGACAAGAGTCCTCCAGTTCACTCGCTAACTCCTCGACGAACTAACGTAAAAGCTGCCGCAGACCCTCATGTGCAGCGCGGATGTAGTTCGTGAAGTGACAGTGTCAAAACCCTTCTCACGTTGCGTAATGGAGTGAACCTTCCGGCTCAGAAAAGATTTAACCATGAGTGAGAGGACAACCAGAAGAAGTACAATGAACGATTCCATTCACCGAGTACCTGGATAATTGATTAAAGAACATCGTGTCACATCAATTTTCAGTATGAATGGAATAAGTACAGTTGCGAAACTAGTTGTGGAAGAAGGCATTCCAAAGGATGAACCTGAAGTGATCAAGAAGTCGAGTTTTCGGCAAAAACTAGCGCAGATTCGATCTAATATAACGGTTGAACCTATCATTGCGTGTTATATTATGTCCAATGTGTTCTCCGGACTTGCTGTTCAAAATTTAAATTTGGAAAAAGCGTGTCGTGTGAACCTAGGGTACAGTGATGAAGTGTGTTCGGCACTTAATAGACGCGAAACAGAAAACTATACGATGGAAGAGGCAGAAGTGCAAAAGTTGACTGCGTCTGTGCAAGCGTGGAAAAACATTGTGCAGACTGCGTTTCCTTGTATACTAGTGCTGTTTGTAGGTTCTTGGAGTGACAAGACGGGAAAGAGGAAAGCATGCATTCTATTACCGATAGTGGGAGAAGTGCTGTGCTGTACGAGTTTCATTTTAAACACGTATTTCTTCTATGAGCTGCCTTTGGAGATCACGGCTCTGTCAGACCTGTTTCCATCTCTCACGGGCGGATGGATAACGGTGTGTGTTGGCGTGTTCAGTTACATCGGTGACATCACCACCAAAGAGATGAGGACATTTAGAGTTGGGGTTGCTAACCTATGTATGTCGCTCGGAATACCATTGGGGATGTCTCTGAGCGGGATACTTCTTCAACAAATAGGATACTATGGCATATTCTGTATATCAAACTGTCTTTATTTCACTAGTTTGATCTATGGTTACATCCGATTAAAGGATCCTGTCATGTCGGATGAAAGGCAAAAAGTAAGTACCTAAAAAAAGGGTCAAAGTCCTAAATTTGTAAGATTTTTTTTTTAGTATCGACAAGACCGCTCTGCAACTCTCGTCCTTGCTTTATAAGATCACCGAAATGCTGTTCTTTCCTTAAGCTATTTTATCTTTTCTTTAGAAAAGAAAAGCATGCTTTATTTACTCCTTCCAGAGGTTAGTAAATCAGGTCGAGAGAGTACGATGTTTTAATTCCTTTATACTGGCAGTAACCATTTTTACTGCCTAAGAGAGAGCTAGAGTACGAAAACCAACAAAAGAATGGCCAGCGGCCAAAAAAACACCACTATTTGATCCGGACCAGACTTAAACACTATAGTAGATATCTAATCGGAGATGCTAGTAATCTATGTAAGTTTAGATCCTTGAAGAGTAATTCATTAACGTGTAACTGTATTGACCTGGAAATGGAAACCGTAGAAGTGCATGATAGATATGTGCATGCAGTTCAGACGTCGGATGCCTGTAACACGACTAACTTGGTAACGAAGCATGACAAGCATCACAAAACAATTGATATACAGTAGGCATTCCATATATTTGAAATTTCGTTACTTTGTCATATGCTAAGAGGCATTTATTAACAACAAGTACATATATCAAGCAGTAACATGGATAAATTACAAATATAATACAGAAATTTTACAATGATCCTAGTGACAGTACGTAAATCTTCGCTGAAAAAATGAACTCTGATATCCCAGTGATCGGAATAAGTAGTGCCATTTCGGGTGAATGACCTTAAACATTATACTTAATATGGATAAGACCCGGGATTCTGGAACTCGTATTTTTTCACAGAATATTTTCTTGACATGTTATTTATTAATTGAAGTTATTTATGAAAACGAGTAAAATAAAAGTCTTTGACATTGTATTCATATGCATACTTAACATTATTTAGTATTTTGCTTTGTTTAACAGTTACAAGTAAAAGTAGTGTGTAATAAACACAATCATTTTTAATAAAAATTTAACATTAAATATTGGTAACATAACATTTTTTTATTTATTACTTTGTATGAAATTAAAATAGCAAACAATATTTTTATCGACATTTTCTACTTTCAAACGGTTGGTGTGGTGGTGATTTGTCTATCATCGTAATATACTCCAAGATTGTTATAATAAAAAATAAAACATAAGCTTAATTTTATAAGGGAAAGTGGGAGCATTTTCTAGGTAGGTACTCGAAGAGACCTAATACTAGGACTTGTTATTTTTGTAATAATTTCGATGATTCACGCACATTTTACGTTATGTGGTTCCTAGCATGTGTCAAATATTGGCTGTTTGAAAAATCTTATTATAAGATCAAATGTTATCTGTCAATTGAAAAGAGATAGCAACAGTAAAATAACAAATATTACAAATTTGGCGTCTTTTTCGCACCTCACCCCAATCATGAGTCAAGAACATAGTCAGGTAACTAAAGATAATTACGGAATACGTTTCGAAAAACAACACGTGAATACCAAAAAATAAGACGTATACTAGCAGAATATTTGTAAAAGTTTAAATTTACCTATATCATTTTAACCAAACAAAAGTTTAAACTTTTCAAGCGAAATCCCGGAGCCACAAGCTTTATCCATTTATTAAAGCTTACGCATCGACCGAAGTCTCGTGAACTGACACTACCTATTCCGATCACTGGTATCACTTAAGTGTTGTAAGAGTCCTTGTAAAATTACTCTATAAGCTTTCTCTAATGTTATATTCAATGATAATTCTTTATCACTTTGTTTTCAGTCATTATTTTTGTACAGTTCGCATAAGTATGTGAATGTCTTTTATTTTTTTCCTTATTGTAATTATTCTACAAGAAATTAAAGCAAGGCACAAATTAATCTAACATGTTGCATCAGAACGGTATCGATTTAATATAACTTTAAAAAAGAGATAAGAGAAAGAAACAACAACTATAAATCTCACGACAAGAAAATTGTATGCACTCGTTATCGTTTTGCATATCGCACGACTCGTCAGACAGTTATAAATCCGGCTTATGAATTTACAATCTCTACTCTAACTTTCTCTATTATTATATTAAGTCGGTAAGGTGCGTCTGGTACATCGTACATCATAGCCGGCGGCGGTTAGTCCTACGTCTAAGTGATAAATTGGCGACGCAAATTCAAAGGGGAACCAACACTTTTACACGAGGCTCCTAAAGGTGGCTGCAGGGGAATGCGTTATCCATAACGTATTTGTTTTCAGTTTAACCAACTCGCGAAAACACTGAAATGAAAATTGGGGGTTGGTTTTCTTTGACGCATAAAATAGCTATTTAATGTTTAAAAAATCCAAACTAATATTATAAATGCGAAAGTGTGTGTGTTTGCATGTTTGTATGTTTGTCCACCTTTCACGTCGACACGGAGCGACGTGATTTTTGGCATGGAGATAGTTTATGGGCCAGACAGTGACATAGCCTACTTTTTATCCCGGAAAATGCACAGTTCCCGAGGGAGCAGCGCGCGACGAAGCCGCGGGTAAAAGGTAATAAAATTATAGATCACAAAGTTTCCAAATAATTTTAAATTGGTTATATCGATATTATGAAACAAATCAAAATAGACGATGAATCAAGATCCTGACACGAGTTGTTCATTAGACATTTTTAATCGTGTGTAAGGACGGCAACAATGCAGATCTAATTCATATGTAAGTAACTATAATATGCACTTAATGTTAGGACTTAAAAATTATGACCCTTATAAAATTGTTGTATCTATCCGACAGCGGGAGCGAGATAGTGTACGCGGCAGATAAGTGGAATACCGCGTTCGGGCGCCAAGCCGACAATGATCCGCAATTTATGTCGCAAACAACCAGGCGCGTATTAATCTTGAAAGGGGTTGGGCGCGTGGAAAAGTTAATTTATCTATCCAGTATTAAATTTTTGAGTTTAAACGTATGCAATGGCTGTATTTTTAAATAATATTGATTGGTTCGTGTGTTAATAAATATTTAGGGGTTCATGTCAATGAATCCGATCACAGCGGCCAAAAAGCCTGTTTTACAATACCTAAACAGACAATTGATCAAATAGTAACCTACAGACCCGTTACAGAAGCCCGTGTAGAAAAATTCAAGGAAAATATTATCAACAGCGTTCCTGAGCGTTATTTGGAGGGAAGTGATCCTAACGTACTATATAAGAACCTGTCTGCAGTAATTAATCGAGAGTTCGGAAAAGTTTTCAAATTAAGAACTAAAATGAGAAACGGGAACAAGGCAAAGTTTAGTGACTGGGCCACGGTCGGAATACATAAGAGTAGAACTAGGCTTTATGAACTTTATGAAATGAAAAGCCACAGTCAAGACCCCTCGTTTATAGACTACGTTAGAAAATATTCCAAATTATTTAAAAAAGTATGTATTACTGCCAAGGCTGATTATCTTAGTAATAAAGTTAAATCCGCTGATAATAAAGTAAAAGCTGTATGGAATGTAATAAATTCAGAAACAGGTAAATCTAAGCCCCGTAATTGTCAATTCCAATTAAAAGTGGATGATAGAATATTGACTTCAGATTTAGAAGTGGCGGGTGCTTTTGAAAATTTTTTCTCAGATATAGCTGTAAATACGACTCGCGATCTAAGATCTTCCACTGTGCGGGCTAGTTCTTATCTAAATGAAATTGCGAGCGATAGACATCTGAACTTTGATTTTCAACATACTAACTCTGAAGAAATTATAAAGACTTTTAAATCTTTGAAACTGAAGAATACGGAGGATCTTTGGGGTATTTCTGTTCGAGTTATGCAATCTGTTATCCATATTGTGGCACCGTACCTAGCCGTCATATTTAATAAGTGCATTGATGATGGTGTGTTCCCGGACTTAATGAAATATAGCAAAGTGATTCCATTATTTAAAGCTGGGTGCTCATCTGATCCTGGCAACTTTCGTCCAATATCTGTGCTGCCTGTGCTGAGTAAAGTGTTTGAAAAGATTATGCTTAATCAGCTGCTTCGTCACTTTAATCTAAATAACTTGCTACACAGTCAGCAATTCGGTTTCACAAAGGGCCGTTCGACAACAGATGCAGCCGCAAGTCTCATGAAGTACATTTATGATGCATGGGAAAATTCGCAAGATGCAATAGGAATATTTTGCGACCTGTCCAAGGCTTTCGATTGCGTGGAGCATGAGACGCTTATCCGCAAACTACAACACTATGGACTTTCAGCCAAAGCACTGAACCTTGTTAAGTCTTATCTCAGCCAAAGAGTTCAAAAAGTGGACATAAATAGAACGCAGTCAGCTGGCTCAGCGGTGAAGCTTGGAGTTCCACAAGGATCCATTTTGGGTCCATTTCTCTTTCTGGTATATATAAATGACCTGCCCCACTTGCTAGAACAGAAATGCAACATAGTATTGTTTGCAGATGATACTTCTTTGATATTCAAAGTAAACAGGCAACAAGAAGATCCAACACACATCAATGAGACTTTAGCAGAGGCGCTAAACTGGTTCACTGCTAACAATTTGTTACTAAATGCAGCTAAAACTAAATGTATAAAATTTTCGTTGCCTAATGTAAGACAGTTTGAAACAATTATTTCCTTAAACGGAGAGAATCTGAAACTTGTGCATGAGACTGTTTTTCTTGGTCTTAAGTTGGATCGTAATTTACAATGGAGCCCGCATATTTCTGGTCTTGCTGCTAGATTGAGTTCTGCCGCCTATGCTGTACGAAGAATCAGGCAATTTACCAACGTAGAAACTGCCCGGCTAGTTTATTTCAGTTATTTTCACAGCATAATGTCCTACGGTATGCTGATTTGGGGCAAGGCAGCCGACATAGAAACTATCTTCATTCTACAGAAGAGGGCAGTCCGGTCTATCTACAACCTTGGCTCCCGAGATTCACTAAGAGAACGCTTTAAGGAGATAAACATCCTCACAGTAGCTTCACAGTACATACATGATGTGATATTGTATACACACAAGAATATCGAGTCCTTTAAGAAAGTGTCAGACGTACATGATATCAATACTCGTAATAAGCATAAGCTTGCCGTTCCTAAATTTCGTCTACGGAAAGTAAGCAAATCTTTTGTGGGAAACTGCGTGAGATTTTACAATAAAGTTCCCGTAGAAGCATGGAAATTGCCACACAACTCTTTTAAGGAATACATAAAGAGTGCACTCCTGAAGAAAGCTTACTATAAAGTTGAGGAGTACTTATGTGATAATGCGACATGGCCAAAACTGAAAGCCGATGAAGATTGATGTGCGATGAGGGTGTTGATGTGTGATGTACTCGTGTTTGTGTGTGTGTGTGTGTGTGTGTGAGTGTGTGTTTATGTCGGTGTATTTGTATTGTGTAGTGTTGTGAAGTGTGACTTGGCAGTGTCCCGGCGCATTTCGTGTCTAGTTTCTGGTTCTGTTGCCGTTGTCCGCATTGCAGAATTTAATTTAAAAACATGCATTAGTTTGACATTTGGAGACCTTATACATCTCCATCTCTTTATTTTAATTATTATTATTGATTTTTGACCTTGGAGGCTTTTTACACCTCTGATGATTGTATAATTTAATTAGTTTAATTAAGTAGTTTACTTTGACATTTAGAGACTATATACATCTCTGAATTATTTAGATTAGGATTTATATTATTAACTCAGGGACTTTATACATCCCCTTGCTATAGTTATATTGTATATTGTTAAGCTTATGGATTTTAAACTTGTATATTTTTAGTTTAATAATTCTAGTCACAGGCTCGCTACGTCGAAGTTTCCAAGACGATCCCATAGAGCTTATGGGAACGGAAGCAATACCATGCCCTCGGTACCGCTCTGCTTTCAGAGCATGACATGAGTGCGTGTGAGCTAACTTTGGGGGCGGCAGACGTGAGCTTGCCATCGGAATCCAAAAGCTTAATGGTTACTTGACCTGAAATGCATATTTCAGTTTTTTTAATTATTATTTTATTTTTATTTTTTTTTTCATTTATGACGGTGGAAGCATTTTACACTTCCGCTTAACGTAGATATAGTTAGTGTTTAATTTTGTAACTAAGGGACCCCATACATCCCTGTTTTATTATTTAATTATTTTTTTGTGATTTTTGTTTAATTGTTTACTGTAGTTTTTAAGTATTTTATTTGTAATTATTTTATTTTGAAAAAATGACTTTCTGCCAAGTTTCTTGCGGCGCATTCTTCTTGGCAATGATGGTCTTTCCGAAAGCGCTGGTAGTTTAAAAAAAAATGACGTGTAAAAGTGCCCATTGCGGCCTATTTACTGAATAAATGATTTGAATTTGATTTGAATTTTGAATTTTTGAATTTGAATTTGAAGTTTGTAGTTCATTGAGAGTTTTTTGGACGCTTAAGTAGAGAGTGATGTAGAAGTTACTTGACAAATGTAATCATATTTGCTACTGAGCTCCTTTTTATCTTATGTAAAAAACGCTTTATATTCTGATGATTATTTGAAATTGGCAGCATAACATTGTTTTAGCCACTTTTTTTAACAAAGAAGAAAAATATTTGGAAAAAAAATACGAAATAAAATAACGAAAATACCGAAAATACGAAATAAATCCCGTGTCACGGGAAAGATATTTTAATCGTTATTATTTAAAAATTATTCTCTAAGATCAAAATTATGTAGTAGAAATGAGAAGGTGATTTCAACGCTGTTTCTGCATAAATCAAATTCAATGAGGTACACTACACTACACACACATACTTCAGTCCTTATGTCCTTATGTGTATGTTGCCTACGTGAAGAAAAGGCCTATGGGATTCGAACAGTAAAAGCTTTGATGACTTAGTATGCAATTATTTTTTTGGAAATAAGTACGAGTATAGCTGCATTGATACTATTGTTGATTCCGCCAATGTTAAGATTGGACTTAGATGACCAAATATAAAATAGAAATCAGACCTTCTCAGAATACTCTCATTATCGAACACTTAAGCACTCGAAATCTATTCCCCATCACTTTCCACCCTCATCCTGTAGGATTTGACAGAAAGAAGTAGTGAAAGCAATAATTATGATTCCGTGTACAGTCAGCTGCAGAGAAACGTGACCCCACTGCGGTACAAGCAATCATAGAGTGGCCCTCTTTTTGCAGCTGACTTAGAGGTGACAGTATAGCCTCGAGACTTGTCCTCAACGTTGCTTTCATTCCGCAGGTGACCCCAGTAGGCTGTTGCGGTTGGATAAAATCTTTCTTCGACGCGCGGCATGTCCGCGAGACGCTCACCGTGGCCTTCTGCAACGGCTCGCGACGACGGCGCCTGCGCGTGTCTCTGCTGATCGTCGTCGTCTGCGTCATATTTGGCCCATTGCATGGTGAGTACCATGCCAGATACAACCAAGGGTCGGAAAAACGCCCGTCATTTTGAAAACGTAACCCTGTTCCGTGCAGTAGAGACAAATAAATTTTGGTAAGTATAATAAATTTATAAAAATTAAATACCTAATAATATTTTTTATTAATATAAGGAAGTCTCTACTGTACGGAACAGGGTTATGTTTTCTAAATGACGATCGTTTTTCCGACCCTTGGATACAACATACCAGTAAGATGAGGCCAAACGAACGTAACTTTTTTGAGTTGTGAGTCGCGTATTTTCTGTTGATTTCGCTTTTATACAAAAGTCCAGTTTGTGCCACACGGTGACGCAAAATGAGTTTTACACAAATAGCTGAAATCAAAATGGGCCCGCGTGGGAACTATGGCTCAAGCCAGCCATGAGAGGAAGCTTGTGCCCAGCAGTGGAACGTATATAGGCTGAGATGGATGGATGAAATCACAACTCGGAAAGCTACGTTTGTTTAACATCACCCTAACAGGGATAGAGCAAGCATGAGCTTTAATTCAATAATAATAATAAATTTATTTATTTCAGATAAAAATTCATAGCAATTTACACATTACTTAAATCAGAAAAAGAAAAAAATACAAAAAAAAATAATTTTTAATACCATTAGATATTCTGTGGTTATAATACACATAAAATACATTAAATGAAAAGAATAAAAATAACATCTAATCAACTAACTAAAACTATATATAAACTAAATTAATATTACAAAATAAAAATATCATCCAAATTATATTGATGAAAGAACTATATCTCAGTACTTAATTATTTTCACTATTCCAGAGCACGCAACTAATAACAGTGATGGATGACCGTATTGTGTATCTCCAATTCTTCACACCAAAGGTCAAACTTTAAAGAAAGTACCTGCTCTAATTTTTTCAGGTGAAATGAACGTGCTGTACCTTTTCATGCGGTTTCGATTCAACTGGAACGAGGTGCAGTTCAGCATGTTTTGTACCTACAGCATCATCACCAACTTAGTAGGTAAGAACATGCTTAACTTATACTTAGGCTGCGATTCCACCAGAGAGATGGAAAGCGTTTGTCGCTCCGTTGAGCTGTTTTAACTAAAGCTGCGCTGTGCGAGGATATGTAAATAAAGTTTCTATAAAAAAAACACATTCCTCGCAACGCATTCTCACATATCTCTGGAAGAAACGCAGAATTATATTGTATTATATACCGCTTTTGTTATTCTACCGTCAGCCAAATATGTGGTCTACCACCTTTAAATTTATAATCGTTTGCATGTCGTAACACAATATAGTGCCAATAGACGTGTCTGTCAACTTGAAAGTTTACTTTAGCGGCATATTCATTTGATAGGAACTTGATTAAAAATTCATAGACCACTTATTTGGCTGATGGTACCTACACCAACACCAATTTCAAAGCAACTTTTATAGAAAGCACCGCGGTTGCCCCTTAGACTTCATTAGTTTTGCGGTGAGCAGCGAAGTATAAAAATGCTCTTTAATTCCCGTAACTTTTGAGTTATTAATTGTATCCTTTATTTCCGTACATATGATTCCATTGCATCCGTGGCAGGAACACTTTTCTCCATCAGCATCTTCAGCAGTTTCATGAAACTGGACGACACCATCGTGGGCAGTATCTCCTGCGCCAGCAAGATCCTCGCCTCCTTCATATTCGCCTTCGCCACCACCACGACTGAGATATATTTGGGTACGTTCACAATCCGCAATGGGGCATAAAAATTACAGCATATAGACGTTGATGATGATGATCTTGGAAAAAAACATCAAACTTTCGATAATAAATAAAAATGTGTTAAAAAGTTTTTGAAATTAATCAACCAATAGGTAATGACAATCATATCAGCCGAAAGACGTCCACTGCTGGACATAGGCCTCCCCCAAGGCTCTCCACTTAGACCGGTCTTGTGCTTTTCGCATCCACCGCGATCCCGCGATCTTAGCCAGGTCGTCGCTCCATCTTGTGACAATGCGCTTTTTAATACCTCCTTCCTTTAATTTTAAGCAAATGGAAAATTGATTTCTCCAGGATTTCTCCATACCATAGTAAATACACGTTCATTATTTCAATTATTATTATGAGAGGAAGGCAAACGAATAAAGAGGGTCACCTGATGGAAATTATCATCACCGTAGAAAATTTCATCTAATGGTCTAAATGTTGGGAGGTAACAGAGGAGGAGAGTTACTGTCACTTTAGAATATAAAAAAAATCTTAATAAAATCAGTTGTAAAATATAAAATAATATTACCTAGTTACATACAAGAGCACCCATAACAAACTATTCCAATTTTTACCTACTTTATTCGTTGCCATACATAATCGCCACTACTCTGAAAAAATCTCGTACATCTAAAATCAATATGTCATCAAAATTTAACCTTGACTTAATGTACATAAGGATCACTCAGAAAAATTATCTATTTTGAGGTACGAGTTTTATTTTAACTAGTGACGTAATATTTGTTAGCACTTATTGTAAATTGATAGGTACATGCACTTTGCGCAGTATGTTAACTCATTACGATTTCTGTTGCGGTTGGCTGACAATCGAGGAGAAAAACACGATCGAAACCACAACAATAGAAGCCATTCGTCAACGTGAAATCGAATAATGACTGTAGCTTATACTTTTTAATGCACGTGCATTAGTAATTTCACGTTTTTTAAACGTAACATTGCTAATGCACGTGAATAATAAATAGTGCATCTTTTGCACGCTTAATACCATCTACTCAGGGCCGGATTTAGAGGTGCGGAGGTATTGAGGCAACAAAGGAATGGAGGCAAAATTATTTTCCAAATAAAATGAGGGCCAAGTGAAATAATATATAGATGAATATAATATAATTATGTCATGGGACACTTGACACCAATTGACCTAGTCCCAAACTCAGCAAAGCTTGTACTATGGATACTAGGTAACGGATAAACATACTTATATAGATAAATACATACATAATACATATTAAACATCTAAGACCCAAGAACAAACATTCGTACCCATAAGCTTCGTAGTCGGGTTCTCTAACCACTTGGCCATCCGGTCGTCTAATCTGACTTTATTCCTATACTACTGACTTTAGTAGTCTCTAGCCCCAAAAAAAACCAAACTGATGTGCTCTGTACGCCACAAGAAAACCAGCGACAAATCAACTTGATTTTTAATTCAATTGCAGAAGGATTGATTTCGAGTTGTATGTTTGTTGGTCATGTATTAAATGATGATGATGGTCTTGGATGTTCAATATGTATTTATCTATATAAGTATGTTTATCCGTTGTCTAGTATCCGTAGTACAAGCTTTGCTTAGTTTGGGACTACAGTACTTTCATTCTAGCATGGTGCGGGTGACACTTGATTAACGTTTCGTTTTACTCACAAAAAGTTGCTGCGGTCTAAATATATGGAAGTATATTTCAGTTGTAGCCCTGAATAATTATGACTGCCGTAAAATATTTGAATATAAAGAACTGCGTTGTACGAAATAAATTGAAGCTATCAGATTTTTATAATCAAAATTACATTCAAAGCACAATTAAGTGAAGAATCGTAATATACATGTAACGTAACACCAGAGACTCGTTTAGTGATGGGACCTAATGAATCTTTGAGTTACATCGGTACTTATTAATTGGTAAGTAACGAATATTCGTGTAAACTCTGTTTAGCCTTACTTAAGTGGCAAATAATATTCCAATCTAGAATTTCACTAATATTCTCATCAAATTTAGCGTAATAATCGGATTAATGATGCTACTAATTATGATTATAAATTATTACTTTTATCGACTCAAGTTTCGACACTTTGACTCTCTAGTCTTGTGATATTGACAGCTGACACCCGCACCATACAACATTTTTTTTGAAAGTACTGTAGGTCAATTGGCGTTAAGGTGTCCCATGACATGATATTTATTTATTTATTTCTCAAGCAATACTTCACTTTACGCGAACGACATTAAATAAGTTGATCAGTCTGTACAACCGTACATTTTTCTTTTTGACATTTATATTAAAGTTCCATATTAAAGGCCGTGAAAATTGTATTAAAAATAATTGATTGAGTTTTAGTAGCACATGAATACATGGGCATGCACGCAAAATATTTCAGTATTCCAAATTAAATAGTTATCATATTTGTCCGTGTACATTTTCCAAATATCTCAAGTCAAAGTATGTTACTAGCTTCAAACAGATCTGGAATGGCATGCCTACCGTCTCCCTTGTGTCGTCAGCTTATTCTAATATAATGAATGAATTACTAATAGGTATGTCTAAACAATGCGTTACGATCTCGATATTTAATAGCAAAAAATAACATGCTTTTATACTCTAGGGAATTTTTGAGTCAAGTTGACCACTATGAAAGTCAAGTGTAACCTTCAAGTATCAAATAGAAGTAGAATGGTACGCCAAAACTCATGAAAAAAAAATAGTGCGGGATCTAATTTCAAATTTGTGTACGTCATAGAGTCAGGAATAGTTTTATTATGTAGGTTAGATGACAAATGCAAGCACAGTCACTAAAATGTACATACAATCAGCAAAAAAGGTTGGCTTGAAAATAATGTATTTTAACAAAAACTTATTTATTTACAGCGCCATTAGTGGAAATTTTCAATGGGACATCGTTCATAGCCATGCGCTCCATCGCTTCTAAACTCGTTACCAGTGAGGAGTTAGGTAAGTATTACCTAGAAATATGAAGAAATGTACCTGTGTGTTAAAAACTAACAATTTTAACCATTGAAACACCTTTCCCCCAAACTAAGAACAATGTAGCTTGTGTCATCCCTCAAAAACAATCGCGTTGGACAGATTCATCCAATGCAAATCTAACAACATTAAGACCCAGTTTCACCAGTCATTGATAAATTTTATGTGACAAATACATATCTGTGGCGCCATCTGTTTTTGTTTTGTCCGAATAAATAGATTTGGCATCCCATTCATCTTACAATTCGGACATCATAAAATTTTATTAATGAGTGGTGAAACAGGCCAAAAAAATTTAAAACTAAGAATTATTTATGTAAATACCATGTCTAGAATAATCCTTACTATACTAACTGATAATAACAAAGCCAATGCAGATCATTAGTCCAGAGATAAGATTACAGTTATTATTGAAGTATGGCAATACCAAGCGCCGCAGGGGCTTTCGCTTCATCGATGAGAATTGCCAATCTTTTATTAATAGTAGGTACCCTTCTGTTGGTTCAACGTTCTAGTGCATTGACTTCTAGGAACTATGAGATACTTTGAACAAAGATAGATTATACCTACTTATATCTTTCCTACCTACTACCTACCTGTGTTATTAGTATCTAAATATCTAACTGTCTTTGGCTTATTTACAAGATATCATAAAATGTATCCGAAATATTGTCAGCCAGTGGTTGAGTAAGCCCGTGCAAATAACTTTGTAAAAATTCGTCATAAACTGTCAATTGAAATTCACAGATGATTCAGTACATTTTATTGTTTTTATTTGTTTAACCGATTTTCAGAATGCATCAAAAACGTTGACGTTAATGAAAATTTCCGGTGTTGTTCAACCACGGAATGAAATATTCTCATCTCATTTTCGATAACTTATACTTGTGTAAAACAAAAGGCACAGCAAAACTAAATATTTAATCTATTTAATAATTTTACGTACCTATTCGTACTCTATTAGCAAGTACAGGGATAGGTACTGTCCGAAATAAATGAATTGATAAAACACTTTTTTGTCTGCCGCAAACGCCCAATGCTTACAGTTCACTATTATACGGTACTGCCGCCGGTAAACATGTTATTCTGCTTGAGTATTGATGACGAATGATAAAAAAATTGCTAGCTCTCCATCCCATGGGAATTTATGACATTATGACATGTCTCGAGTCTCTATCTGCAATATTTTAGAATAGTAGCTTTTGCCCGCGGCTCCGCCCGCGTGGTATTTAGTTATCGCGCACTGTTTCCTCGGGATCTGTGCATTTTTCCGGGATAAAAAGTAGCCTTTGTCACCCTCGGGCCCATAAACTATCTGTATGCCAAAAATCACGTCGATCCGTTGCTCCGTTACGGCCTGAAAGACGAACAAACATACAAACACACACACTTTCGCATTTAAATTTATCTTTCTTACACTGAATAATGAAATGAAATAATTTATTTTGCAGGTAAAGTGAACTCGTTGTTCGGACTGGCTGAAGCAATGACACCGTTGGTTTACGGGCCACTCTACTCCCGGGTGTACATGGCAACACTCAGCTTCCTCCCAGGAGCTGTCTTTCTACTCGGCGCTGCCATGACAGTACCCGCCGTGGCCATATTTGGGCAAGTTTTTTTTACTGCTGAAATCCTGTTTTGACGTTTCTATTAGACGTTTTAAAGTAGGTATTTGGGACGGTGTGGAAATTTAAGCAAGTACTTATAGTCCGTGAGCCCAGCCCCTAGGTACCTACGTAACATGACATCACCATAAGATGCCTGGCAACAGGTGGGGAAAGTTGTGCTGAGCTAGAATCAAAAAACTAACGCACTTAAAATTAGCCGGAAGTTTGAGAAAATCCTTCACTTCCGGTCAAAATTTTAAGGTCAATTTACGTCACGTGACATCATTACGAAACACGTGGCATCATGAAGCCCTTTATCCGTAGAGAGGGGCAAGATAAGTCTGTCAGTTCTGAAATAGCCGGAAGTGCCTGACAGACTGCGACAAAGGTGACCCCCAAAAACGATTTCCTACGTCATATGACATCGTGACCAAAATTATTACAAAAGTTTCGTAATATTAGTGTCTTTAATAATATATAAGTCTGCCAAGCGTTTTTTAGCCGGAAGTCCTTTAAAAGTGTAATTTTAACTACAAGGAAAATGTAACTGTATCATGTTAAATGAGAATAATTTAACGAATTATGATCGATTAACAAGGATTATCGACTAATTCGTCGTGGTCGGTATATTTAGTATGTAAGAAAATAAAAAAATACAATCTTTTATGTTATTTCACCTGTCCCGTTGTCTGTAATCAAATCTCACAAGTATAGTTATTTGGATCTAAGTACTGTCAGTGGTTGGATTGAGTTGAAATTTGGCATTGTAATATAAAATTGGTGGCAAAGAATCTGGTCGTGAAATTCCGGTGATCATCACCAGGTCAGAATTGTCTCCACAGGAGAGAACTGTTTAACGGTGAATGGTATAGACTTAAAATTACACGAATGGATTTCCGATAGCAATACAAGTAGGTACAGTCAGCAAAAAAACTTCTACTAAATTATTATTTTACGGGAACTAATAGTTTCAGTGAGTTTCAGTAGTGTCAGTTCCGAAACTGCTGGAAATGCCTGATAGACGATGGCAAAATAATAAATATAAATAATTTAGTCTGCAATAAAACTTCTACTAAATATTTTAAGGTCAATTTACGTCATGTGACAACATTACGAAACACGTGGCATCATGAAGCCCTTTATCCGTAGAGAGGGGCAACATAAGTCTGTCAGCTCTGAAATAGCCGGAAGTGCCTGACAGACTGGCAAAGATGACCCCCAAAAACGATTTTTTACGTCATATGACCACGCGACCAAAATTATTACAAAAGTTTCATAATATTAGTGTCTTTGACAATAAATAAGTCTGCCAAGCGTTATTTTGCCGGAAGTCCTTTAAAAGTGTTATTTTAACTGCAAGGAAAGCGTAATCGTATCATGTTAAATGTGAATAATTTAACAAATTATGATCGATTAACAAGGATTATCGACTCATTTCGCCATGTCTGTCTGTCTGTCCGTCCGTCCGCGCCTTTGGTCAGAGACTATCAATGCTAGAAAGCTCTACATTTGGTATAATTTCATAATAAACTATGCCACCAAAACAGTAGAATAAAAATTAAAAAAAAATTTTTTTGGTAGGTAGTCTAAAAAAATTTTTGTTTAATTTTTATTGTACTGTTTTGTTGGCATAGTTTACATATATATTCATGCAAATTTACAGCTTTCTAGCATTGATAGTGTCTGAGCAAAGCCGCGAACGGACGGACAGACAGACAGATAGATACTTTTAAAGGACTTCCAGCTAAAAAACGCTCGGCAGTCTTATTTAATATTAAAGACACTTATATTACGAAACTTTTGTATTAATTTTGGTCGCAATGTCATATGACGTAAGAAATCGTTTTTGGGTGTCATCTTTGCCTCAGTCTGTCAGGCACTTCCGGCTATTTCAGAGCTGTCAGACTTATGTTGCCCCTCTCTACGGATAAAGGGCTTCATGATGCCACGTGTTTCGTAATGTTGTCACATGACGTAAATTGACCTTAAAATATTTAGTAGAAGTTTTATTGCAGACTAAATTATTTATATTTATTATTTTGCCATCGTCTATCAGGCACTTCCAGCAGTTTCGGAACTGACACTACTGAAACTCACTGAAACTATTAGTTCCCGTAAAATAATAATTTAGTAGAAGTTTTTTTGCTGACTGTACCTACTTGTATTGCTATCGGAAATCCATTCGTGTAATTTTAAGTCTATACCATTCACCGTTAAACAGTTCTCTCCTGTGGAGACAATTCTGACCTGGTGATGATCACCGGAATTTCACGACCAGATTCTTTGCCACCAATTTTATATTACAATGCCAAATTTCAACTCAATCCAACCACTGACAGTACTTAGATCCAAATAACTATACTTGCGAGATTTGATTACAGACAACGGGACAGGTGAAATAACATAAAAGATTGTATTTTTTTTATTTTCTTACATACTAAATATACCGACCACGACGAATTAGTCGATAATCCTTGTTAATCGATCATAATTCGTTAAATTATTCTCATTTAACATGATACAGTTACATTTTCCTTGTAGTTAAAATTACACTTTTAAAGGACTTCCGGCTAAAAAACGCTTGGCAGACTTATATATTATTAAAGACACTAATATTACGAAACTTTTGTAATAATTTTGGTCACGATGTCATATGACGTAGGAAATCGTTTTTGGGGGTCACCTTTGTCGCAGTCTGTCAGGCACTTCCGGCTATTTTAGAACTGACAGACTTATGTTGCCCCTCTCTACGGATAAAGGGCTTCATGATGCCACGTGTTTCGTAATGATGTCACGTGACGTAAATTGACCTTAAAATTTTGACCGGAAGTGAAGGATTTTCTCAAACTTCCGGCTAATTTTAAGTGCGTTAGTTTTTTGATTCTAGCTCAGCACAACTTTTCCCACCTGTTGCCAGGCATCTTATGGTGATGTCATGTTACGTAGGTACCTAGGGGCTGGGCTCACGGACTATTAAGTAAATCTACTTTACTACCTACATTTACTTACTAAGTAAATGTACTTTTTTGCAATATCTAAACAACATAGGACTGGCTAGTGGGTGGTGGGATTCTTAACCGATTCTTTAGCTTTTGTGCATTAGGATATATATAGTAGGTATTTAGATAATCATAAAGGAAGCATTGTACAAGTTTTTACACTGTCTCAATGACACTCTTAATAAACTGCTAGGTAGCTTTCGCTCGAAATTATGTAATAAATGACAAGCAGACGTACCTTCTATTCCCAAAAATCGCGCAACGTCGATGTGGTTTAACAGTTACTTTGCGCGCCAATATTCATCACCAACATATCAGTATAACGTCCATTGTTGGACATATGCCTTCCCCATATACCAGTTGCTTCGCTTCGAAGCGGCCTGTTAACCCGCTGTTTTAACAAAATAAGTAATATTTAAACTCACACATTAATTTTAGGCTCTATAACACATGAAGTTAATTATATCCTTATTATATTTAAATATTTTGGTAATTTAAATAGAAATAATATTCTTTATTGCACATCACACAAATCAATACAAAAAAATTACATGGACACAAAATGGAGGATTGACAATTGGTGTTTTTGAATTGACAATTGGAATTTTACCTAGGAAAACAGATCACTAAAAAGAACTCACCATATTTACAAAGGGATTCGATAGTTTAGTTAGTCAATATCACATGGAGGAATGTTGAGTTTTCTTTGCAAAGAAATAAAAACTAAAAGTTTTTCCCCATCTCGGCCCAAGTTATTTAGAACTACCCCATGGGAAATTTTCATGTACCCAGCTAAGATAGGTATCCCATAAGGGGGTGTCCCATGTCCATCTTCGGTACGGAATTCTATTTTAAGAAATCAATTCAATTTACTTACCCGCGCTTTTTGTAATTCTAACAATATATTATTATCATCAAGCCTATATGCATATCAGACTGCTGGACAAAGGCCTCTCAGACACGGGTTTTGTCCTATTAATACAAGTCCAATTTTGATAGGATTGTACTGAATGAAAGATAACATATGTATAGTAAAAAAGCGCGAATCGTGTTCGAACCCAGGACCCTCTGCTTCATAAGGCAGCATCACGAAAGTTGTATTTCCTGTAAATCAGGTCATTAAACTTTTTTTTAAGCTTTTGTTCATGTAGCTACATTAATTTGTCATAGGGAACTCGCTAAACATGATTGTTTGTTTTTTTTAAAACGTCAAATCAATTTTATGTACTTAATTTGAACAAAATTGAAGCCTGAAAGAGTCAAAACGTGGACTACAATCAAGGACCTTAGTACGTATCTTTAAAAAAAATACATCGTTCAGTCGAGTTTATGAACTTCTAAGCAAACATTTAATCAAAAATATGTGATCACGACTCTATTGTTAACAGCGTAACGGCGAGTTTAGATATTTTTTAACAAATTTTTACTCAGTATTTTACGACTCTATTGTTAACGGCGTGACGTTGTGTTTAGATATTGTTTTAACAAATTTTTGCTCAGAATTTTACGAACTTGACTGCACACATTGTTTTGACAAATTTAGGAAAAGAAAATAGTATTTAATAATTATATTTCACTTAACGACTGGCCCAACGCTCGACCGACTGACTGAAGTCGAACGACTGGTTTAACGCACTGGGCCCGCGTGGGAACTACGGCCCAAGCCCTCTTATTCTGAGAGGAGGCCTGTGCCCAGCAGTGGGACGTATATAGGCTGGGATGATGATGATGATGACTTAACGAAACATCTTGTTATTAACTCACCTGACAGACTACGCGACTTAGATTTCCTCGTATAGTTTACTTTGTATTGATTACCTACTCTTAGTTCCGAGAACAGGTGCAGGAGAGGCAATCAAGCGTTAATATCACTAAGTAAGTGAGTACGGCGGCCAGCAGCGTCTCCTGTACTAATTAGCAACAAACACTGTGCTCGTTTGTACGGAATTTGGTACAGCCCTTAGTAGCGTTGTAGTTTAATTTGTCTTTACCGAAAAACAGGTAGTAGTCAATAGTTTTTAATGGTTAAATGACTGGAGGGTTTTTAGTTCAATTGGAAATATGCAAGCATTTTTTTGTGAGACAGTGGAGACTGGAAGTGGATAAATAAAATTAAACTTGTTAGATTGTAACTATGTAAACTACTCGTAACAAAGAAACAAGAAATATAAGTTAAAGACATGCTTGTAAAAAGTTCTCGATTGAAAACATATTTTGAGAAAAAAAAACATTTCAGTTAAACCTGAGTATAATTTTTACTGTTTTTTTAAACATAATTTCAGCTAATTATTATTAAGAATTCGGTTTATTTTAAACTGCTTTGATTAATCCGATAAATATACGCTAAATATTATATTTCAGATAAATGACATCATTTTACAATATTATTATCATCATAATTATTCAAAATTGACATAGAATTTATTTACTGTGTCAAACTGTGCTTTTAAAACGCCAATAAAGTAATTTAAAGAGAAATATGTATTTATCGACATTTTTCCCAGGGCCTATTCATACAAAATTACCACATCTTTATCTCTTCATAAACATGTAGGTACTTAAACATTATAGTTATTTATAATTTAATTACGCATTATTAAATCAATTGGTAAAACCAGTGTCCCCGTCACTTTTCATATCAATAGTAACTACAGTAGGTACCAGTACCGTTAACTTATACAAACAGTCAGCTTATAATTTTACATGTGAAACTCGTAATATCACAGTGTACCTAACTAAATAACAAACATTTTTTTCACATGATAAACTCATGTACCTTTCGGTAATTGACAGCCGATTGAATAGTTCACATGTCATCAATATGCGATTTTCTCAAGTTAAAACATGCTTGCCTCGAACGTGCAAGACTAGCTACAGATAATTTACTATTATAGTACGACAACGGTCTTAATTAACGTCCTAAAAACGGAAATAACGCAGCTATCTCGCAAAACTTCACGTTTTAAAGTTAACCGTAAATACCGACGCTGTATATTTTATTCGTGGTTTTAAATTTGTATTTTGAAATTATAACACTTATAATATAAACCAATAAATAATAAAAAAAATACAATAAGGCGCCAAAATCAAATCAAAACACCTCGCTAGTGCAAACGTCACGCACCTTCAATAAAATCTTTGTCGCATTGTAAAATACCACTAAAATACCCCGACGTCGAACCACTTGTTAAATCACGTGCTTTGTTCGAACGATACTTTTAAATTAGGTACTGTGTGAATGCAAATAGTTAACACATACTCGTTACTATCGTAAAATCTCTATTATATCTTCGGAAATCCCAAAGCACTACAAGCAACTCTGATTCTTTAAGTATGGGTCCGGCTCATCTTTGTAATTATCGAACGACCATTTATTTATTATTCATGTCAACATTACGCTTACTGCACACTAAGGTCTGTGCATATAATATGACCGTATGTACGCTTGACCAAAGCGCAGTAGATAATATTATTACCTGTTTTCCAGATGGATGTACTTCGAGCAAAAAGAGGATAAACGACTCGCAGAGGCCGAAAACTCAAACAAGGAAGTCTAGTGCATCTCCAAATATCTGTACCTATAATTTACTGTGTTTTAGTGAAAAAGATATTTAATTAAAAAAACGTTACAAATCTCCAGAATGTTTAATTTATTATTCTCTATAATGTGTATATATAACCATATCATTCGAGTTGTTTGATTTCAATATACGTGGTTTATTTTCGATTCCCGCGAATGTTTGTGGACGCATTAAAGACTGATATGGCAACATAAGAGTGTTTGCTTACGGAGAGTCGAACAATAGTGCTCAGCGTGGCCGCCCGCCTCACATAACATTCAATATTAGACCGAATGTTTATCTAGTGTTGCGCGGATGTGTCCGCGAAGTGACCAACTAACACGAAACAAATACAATTAAAATAACACGTTCATTAAAAATGGATCAACTTAACCAATCGGAATCAAAAACCTCGGAAGAAAATGAAGAATCCCCGCTAAAGAAAGACGTCAAAGAACTGCAACAAATGACTGTGTTAGAGAAATTGGAATATGTTAGAACAAATATAACTATAGAACCGGCGTTAGCATTTTTTGTGATGCCCAGTGTTTTAGCTATATTAGCGATACAGAATTTGAATTTGGATAAGGCCTGTCGAGTGAACCTACACTTTGGGGACGAAGTGTGCACCGCTTTACGATTAAGAAAACGTGCAAACCACACGTTTGAAGAAGATGAAGTGCAGAAGTTAGTAGCGTCTGTACAGGCGTGGAGAACTGTGATACATACAGCTGTGCCGACTATTTTGATGTTATTTATAGGTGCTTGGAGTGATAAAACTGGCAAACGAAAGATATGCATGCTGATGCCGATCGCAGGGGAATTCCTTACGTGCCTTCTCAACATGGTCAATACGTACTTTTTCTACCAAGTCTCGATGGAATGGACCGTGTTTATGGAAGTAATCTTCCCAGCTCTGACCGGTGGCTGGTACACAATGTTTCTCGGGTGTTTTAGCTACATAGGTGACATCACTTCCAGAGAGACTAGGACTTTTCGAATGGGTTTACTGAGTCTGTGCATGACTGTTGGTTTCCCTGTCGCAATGGGCTTAAGTGGAATCCTGTTGAGGTATTTAGGATACTACGGAGTGTTTACTACATCAGCAACTTTACAGCTTCTGAACTTTTGTTATGTTTTCTTCGCAATAGAAGACCACACTTGGCTTGATAACAGAGAAAAGGTACTACTTTTATCATCTCATTTATTATTGAAGATAATGATACTAAAAGTCTAGACTCTTATCATTTTCACCCTTCTGGACAGTTGAGGCCTAAGATATGTTTACACTTTACTACCTTGTCGCTGTCATTTCATGTTTTGAAATTTTTCATGATATTGTCAGAAGGCTTACAGTGACAAGGTAAGTCACGTGCTCATGGAGAGTTGCTACACATTTTTAAATTACTTTGTACAAATTATGTGAAGGTTTCCTTACAAGCACTGTTACTAGAGCCCTGGAGGCTGGAGGTCTTATTGTCTAACATAACTGGATTCACAATCGTTTGCGCTACGTCTTTCTGTCACACGTTATAAGATAAGAGAAGAAAGAAATGGTGAATGCGATCGCGAACGTTAGCGTGTTACACAATACGAGTGCGGCCACTGGTTCGAACCCACAATCATCTGGTAAAGGGACAGCAAGTCAATTTTGAGGCCTATTGTTGAGTGAAAATACATATATTTTTTTATATAAGTATTTAGGTTATGGGTAACATTTTCGTGAGATTAAATAGAAAATATTTTTAAGGGGAAGATCTCTGGATGCATGGGATTCCTGCGCGATTTCTTCGACCTCGCCAGTCTCAAGCAGACGATGCAGATAGTCTTCAAGAAAGGCAAAAACAACAGGCGGCTGAGGATATGCCTCACGCTCACCGTAGTGTGCCTCACTTTCGGGCCGATGATGGGTAAGTAAACATTGCATATATATGTAGGTAAATTAAATTACAAATTATTTATTTCAGATAACCAAGATCCATACTTAGCATACACAATATAATATGTGGCAACTTTGTTGGTCATTGTTAGATGTAACTTTTTATAAAGTAAGTTTTATTGTACCTATCGTTTCTGCCCAAATACATAAATAAATAAACAATGAACAACTAAATCCAGTCAGCACTATCACATAAATTAATTGTACTAAAATTTTAAAACTTTTTTTAAATACCACTTAAATTCTTTGAGCTTTAATTATGTGAACTGCAAATTGTCAGCAAATATTCCGCCGACTTTGGTACTTATATTCACTTATTTATATTTATAATTATTATGAGAAAAAACGTAATAAAATGTAATAATTAAAAGAGATAGGTACACGAGAAGTCATTATAATTAAATCGACATAAAAAATACCAATAAATGTTACACGTGTTGGTTATAATATATTATAATCGTGATCACGATAATAATGATCAATTTAATATGTATGTTAAATTTACATACTAGTTAACAAACTGTCTAGTAAGTCCCATAAAATTGTCTCTCGATTTTGAGCGATATTGTTGGTTTACTTTCCTTTCACTTTTCATTATTTTCAAAGTTATTCCTAAACCTTTTTCCAAAGAGGTACCTATTATGTTTTTTTAAAGCGGAGACAGAAATAAACGAGCAATTTTAATTATGTAAATATCCAAGTAAAAATAAGTCAGTTATTTTGTAACCAGAACCGTTATTATTATTGTTTCATTGCGGAGTTCCAGAAAATTAAACACTAGCGATAACAATGCTAAACACTAAACAAGTAATTTGGTCAAACCAATATTAAAATCAAATATTATAGATACTGTAAATGTACTGCATTTATAATCTGATGCATATGTGAGCAAAGCAAAAAAATAAACTCATTTGTATTTGTAACTGACAAATATATATTTAGCTACTATAATAATACACGTAATAATACACACTTTTTGACGAAGCTTGTTGCGGATGTATCAATGTATTATTTCAATATTTTATTTATTAATTATTTGACGAAGCATGTGGCTGAATATTTCTATGTTTTTAATTATTCTTCTTTTAATAAACAATTGCGGAACACTTAAAAAAAAACAATAATACAGTTGGCAGAGTACTTTACGACTAAGTCGACATTTTTGACTCGACCAATAATGGAAAATGACAAGCCACAGTACCCATACCTATAGTAGTACGAAAACGTGAAAAAAATGTATCAGAAGTAGTACATTCTTGTGCTAACTCGTAGTAGGTACCTACCTTTTTAGATCCTTAAATAACTATTAGTATGGAATACCAATCTATTGACTTGATGCGTAGCGAGATAATTGCTTGTTTGTTTTCAAACACGTTGCTATGAATTAACAATGATATTATGACAGCGATCGTACGTACAAACCTCTTCACTATTGTTTAGGATATTTCACACTGCTATCGGATGAATTAGAATCCGTAAACTAGATTCTAGACCAAATAAAAAGTAAAGAGAAAATTGTGCAAACAAGCGAAGTTGAGTAAAACTACACACCCAATGTTCCTATAGGTACAGTCAAGGGCATAATAACCTAACCAACAAAAAGTTGGAAAACCCCCGACTTGTTCACTTTAAAGTTCAATATCTCAAAAACGGCTGAACCGATTTTGATGAAACATATCTAAGAACTATTGCTAGAAAACCTGCTATCAAATAAAAAAACACATTAAAATCGGTCCACCCGTTTAAGAGCTACAGCGCCACAGACAGACACACATAGCATCGTAAAATATATGTAAGGTGTTAATTCAATAACTGAAAACCTCAGACAGCCCCAAAAATATTTTTTTCATTTCAAGTTAGTTGACCTCATTTATTTTTAATATCTTCATTATTTTAAAAGATGTTCAAGTGTTTTGATTAGTCAGTAATTCTACTTCATTTCTAACTCTACATTCATAATATGTATTTGTCGGTTGCGCTTTGATGTTTTTTGCAGAAAATCGCACATTGACAGCAAAACGGCCAGTAGGTATTGAATTATCGAAATAGTATGCAACCTCGCTAAAATATTTAATTGGCGCCTGTTGCAGTCGTAACTTTTAGACTGGACACAATAAAAAAAGGGATTTAAAAACACAAACAACCTGATTTAAAACATAGTGTAATCGATTCTACTCTCGATTCTGAGCAAACTAATTTCTGGTTTTCAGTTTTTATTTCATTAACACCTTGTTACATATATACATTCCCAAGACGTCAAAAATATCTATATACAAAGATAAGATCGACAAAAGATCGACGTCTACATGTATTTGATAAATGATGATATAGCTGTATAGATATTTATGCGCTCGACTGGACGTAGCGCAACTAAGTTTGCTTCGCAAATATGGTTGCACTTTATGTATTTAAATTAATATTGACGTGAAAAGTAATGCCACGTAATGTAGGTATTTATAAAAATATTCTATTCAATTTTGTCCTGGTAATAATTCTTCGTGTTAATCATTTATTGGCCTGTCGTAATCATTGAGTCAACAATTACGAATTCAACTTTAACTGACTCAGTATCAAGACACATACTTGAATGGATTATCTCACTCAGTACAATACACACTTCAAATAATAATACACTATTTGTTGTCTCAAACAAATACGTTTCCAGTCATGAATTGCATTACATAGATTGCTTTGTTTTAGTAGGGAGTGTTGTGGTTTACACTAGCCAGGTAGTCTAGCTATACCTACTACATATTTAGTCAAAAAATAAATATAAGTATCTACAACGTAAGCCAAATAATTATAAGCTCGAGCCGTTTTCCAAAATCAAAGGTTTAGAACCTTAAGATTTAGAAATACGGAATAACTTATTCTGTCTGTGTTTCATAAAATTAATCTAATGTAGGTTTCTACAACCTACTATAACAGTTACGCTCATTTCATTTCAGTTATTACTCGTATGCCTACTACAAAGTTATTGTGCTGTATCCATAAAGGTGGGTATAACTACACTTGCCTACCTACTGATTTCTCACGGTATCTCGTTTTCTTTTTAAACTTTAATTATAAAAATATTTTTACACAGTCGTTGGCGCTGTTTACAATTCAAGTTTGATACAGTGCAATAGGTACAGTTGGCATTATAAACATTAGACCAGAGGCCGTATGGCCTAACGCGCGGGCTCTTGTCATCGCTTTCTGTCACCATCTTACACCGTTAGACAGAAAGAGATAATGAATGCGATAGCAAGCCTAAGAGCTAAAAATATATCTGAACACGATCTCATCCCCAATCACGTAAGTGCGTATTATTCAAATATTTTGAATAGGTACCTAGACAGCTCATCGTACACGCGACTGACTTAACACATTATCATAAAATATACATTTATTTTAGTCTGGTCATTCTACAGTTTTTTTGGTAATAGTTCGATATAAAACTATTTTCTTTACGTGTAATTTTAAAAACCTATATTTTCGAATCCACCAAAATTTGGTTCCGGAAGATGATAAAAAAATGCACCTTAAAATAGGTGTTTTTTTTTAGAAAAATGTTATCAGAAAATTTAGTGTCAAAATATGTTTGAATAATTCAGTCTTTAGACCCGTAAGCTGAATTCACCAACCAATGTAAAAGGACATTTAAAAAAACCACTAAAGTGATTATTTCGTAATCGTCTAATTTTTATTGGAAAAAATAAAATAAGATTTTTTAAGTCACATATTGTCAAGAAATTGTATTTTAAATAATAATCATTTAAAATTCAACAATAGGTATGATTGGAAATTACGTATTTTGTTAAACCGATATAAAATTAGCAGCAAAAATAAGTACAAAAAGTATCAAGGCACGTCAAAAAGTCATACTGAAACCTTAACTATACTTACCTTTTATGTCACTATCGTAACAAATTTTTAATTTTACTTTTCAAAATATGAAGCCTTTTTTAAGTTCCTTTAAAATAAATAAGTGGATTTTACATGTGTTACAAAGAACATTTATAAGAATTATGAAGTAAAATAGCTTATAGCAATTTCGCCTGATTTTTACAGAATTATTAAAGATTTTTTTTTTGTTGCTACATTTTGGTGGATTATTGAAGAATATATTCGCAAATTACCTCACCTAATTTTTAATGTAAAAAAATTGCTTATTTGAATGAATATTGATTTTACTTAAAGCGAAGGTGTTAGGTGACTGGGGTAATAATTGTCCATCTCTGTCCTGCCTAGGACGATATTTTTGAGCTCGAGTTACTTTTACTAAGAATCTATGTACTAGACTAGGTGGTACCCGTGACTTCACAAGCAAAGAATTCGTTTATGGCTATCCCGTGGGAACTTTATTGAAATCCGTCTACTTAGCCCTCAAAGCGTGGAAGAGTAACAGACTTTTGCGTTTGTAACATTAGTAAAAAAAATAGGATTAATACGATATCTAGAAAGTAGAGTAGGTGCCTATTATTTACTAGTGCGAGTACACGTTTCGTGTGTTCTACCTACCCCATTTAGGAATACAGGCGTGATGTTTGTGTATGTGTGTGTGTGTGTGTGTGTGTGTGTGTGTGTGTGTGTGTGTGTGTGTAAAGCGTTTATACATTTTTGATACGACTCTACCTTTAGGGCCTATATCGCCTATGTAGGGGGATGTATCAGATATTTTTGCAAGCTCCGCTGTGACAGACATTAGATAATACAGGTAATAGTGATGTACAGTTGAGTGCAAAAATATGGACTCATATCCTTACAAAATATGTACCTACCTCACACCCTTATTCCAACTTAATAAGGCCGTTTGAATGGTTGGAATAGAAATACATATTATTTTCACATTATGAACCTGACACAATTCGAAATGTTCACATTTCCAAAATAAAGTTTGTATTAAACAAATTTTGGTTCAGTTTTTTAATGGCTTTCACTCTTGCTATTTTTAGCAAGACATATTTTGTCAATGTCGATGTTGCAACATTACACACATGAGGAGAATGTTCGGTATATGAAATTTAGATCTTGGGGAATTCGAATTCTGTCAATTTCATTCTAAACGTGCGAATGACTGTTCGTGTACCTAAAACGAAAATAGTGAAATTCAGTGTTACAAAAAAATAAACAACTTAGGTAATGAAATACACAATCGTACGTAGACTTATTTAACATAAGTAGTAAACGAGTAATACAATTCAAAAATAAATATTTCCAACAATTTGGCCACGTGTATTTATAATTAGTCGATTTCTTCTTGTACCGATTAATAAACTAGTTACTCAATTAGAAATTATTAGTTTAAAATTGAGATATTTTATATAGGGCTGTATGTATACCTACTGTTATTAAGTGTTTAGTATGTAAATTACACAACTGATAAGCAATGACTTAGTTTGGCAGCAACCTAAACACTAATTTAAACATTATTTGTAAATATAAGATCATCAGAAAAACCCAGATTGGTCAAACTGTAGGTACGTACAGTATATTTATTTTCCTTATTTGTAGTTAATATATGTATACATGGAAACTCTTTTGCTAAATTAAATAAATAAAGACAAATAAAGAATAAGCAAGATATCCATATTAAGTTCGCATAATTTTTAATCCACATATACTTAACACATATTTAATCTATCGGTACTGTACTTATATTCTGTTTTTTCTAACATGATTCAAATGACAAGAATGCCAAACTGACGTAACTAGAGTCCCTCCTACTATTACGCATTATCTACTATCGATACTTTTGCATGTACTACCTAGGCTAAAATTGGCAATGGCATTATTTTTGAATTTTAAAATATAATACATTCCATTTGGAGTGTCACTTTCCGACTCTGGCGACCAATCTTGCAAATTAATAATACTTATGTTCGTTTATTTTACCGCAATTATTTTTACCCATAACGCTACAACAACATTGTAAAGGCGTACATTAAAGAAAGCAATTAATTGAATATAACACAATACCTACGCAGTAACTTAACAATTTGTTAGCGAATTTGAGTTCAAATATTCGAACAATCAGCAATTTTAATGTGATTTAGTTTTTTTAAAACATTAAAAATGAAATATTAGTTAGCCTTATAAAGTTACATAATCATCATTTGTCCTTTGAACCATGTAAGAACAAAAGGAGTATAAGCCACGCGAACCAAGCTTCTTCGGGCAAAGTCTGACGCATTAAAAAACTAATTTACTTGTACCGTTCTCCGTTCCGCCATGGCTTAAAAATACTAAATACCTAAAACGCATTTGCTGTAACTAAAATTTCAATTAGCTACAATGTCATACAAGTAAAAGAAATCAATTTTACCTCTGATTTCGGTTTAAATTATATTTTGTATACCATTTTCAGGCGAATTGAGTGTCATATACATCTTCATGCGGTACCGTTTCAACTGGGACGAGGTGCGGTTCAGCATCTACTCCACTTACAACTTCATCGCTCACTCCATCGGTTAGTACGATCTAGATATTTGGATAACAACATATGGATTCATTCCGAAATAAATTACTATTATCGCTCTCGTATTAAATAGTATAAGTGTCAAAGGGACCGCACGAGCACCCGAACTTCGAGTTTCTGTTTCGTAATAGCCCTGGAGACCCACAACGTGGCTAGCAGATGACGTTCAGGGCACTGCACATGTTAGCCCAACATTGTCCATTGCTTTATTCCAATGGACAGTGATCGTGCTTGATCAATTTGATCATTCAAGGCTTTTGATGATAATGACCATTTATTCCAATGATTACAGGGACTCTCTTCTCCATCAGCGTGTTAAGCCGCAAGCTAAATGTTGACGATGCGGTGCTTGGCATCTTATCTACCACCAGCAAGATCTGTGGCGCAATCCTCATGGCTTTCGCTAAGACCGACTACGAAGTCTACTTATGTAAGTTCGATTATTTATTTTTAACCCCCGACGCAAAAAGAGGGGTGTTATAAGTTTGACCGCTATGTGTGTCTGTCTGTGTGTCTGTCTGTGGCACCGTAGCTCTTAAACGGGTGGACCGATTTTAATCCGTTTTTTGTTAGCAGGTTTTCTAACGATTGTTCTTAGGCATGTTTCATTAAAATCGGTTCAGCCGTCTTTGAGATATTTATCTTTTACATGAAAAAAGTTTTGTGGGACCAGCCTATGACCATTCCATTGCTGGACAATCTCGTAAAGGGAAGTAAGTAATACACAATAGTTTCAGTTCACCTATCAGTTGAATAAACTTAAAAACTCTTCAAGCAGAAATTTTCATAGCAGCAGTAGCAGATTTTTTCATTCCTTCTCACTATAAATGAAATTAAGATGAAATATATATTTGCATTGTAATTGTAATCATAAATAACTGTTGTAAATGGCACTTATTCAAGAACTGTTACAGGACAGACAGTTTTGTCGTTTACTCTGTGTATGACCTCGAAGATATATTTGAGCATACAATTTTGCTGACACTTGCAAAGAATAGAAAACATCTTTTATGTCAAGTTTTCGCAGGAATCTTCCGACCATGTGAATGTTTAGGTGCCAATATCAGGTGTCAAACTGCGATAAGAATAGTGCCATAAATAGTCTTATAAGGTACAGACTGGTCACAGAAATTCAAAAGCGTTGTGGAATTAATACAATGAAAGACTGAATGAAATTCAGGATACAAAAATATACTTACGATAAAAGTTATAAAACAATTGTGTCCTTATTCTGAATTACAGATCGTCTTAAATATCTTGCATAAAATAAGTAGCTCGACTTAACGCATACGACTGAATACACTTTATCATAATACATATCCTACTTTCACGCAATTATGTCAAAGAATTATGTATAGGTGAAAAACTTAAGTAAAGGACCTGTTGTATGTAGTAGTAACTTGTCCATATAAACAAATTGACGTTCCAAATTCGCAAAATGACTTAAGCTCCATATTAATTCTGTGCACCACTAAATACAACAGATCCTTTACTTAAGTTTTTTACCTATATATGCCGTTAAAAATAAATAAATATGGACATAGGGTAGGTTTCGGAAAAAAATTGAGGTGGTAATTCCCAGTTGCCCCATTTGAAACCCTAAAACATCTATTTTAACGACATTACTTATTTGTTAACCTTTAATGTAAATTGAGTGTGCCCCCATCTGTCTGAACATGATCATTTCTTTTATATAAGAGGGGGCAAACGACAAACGGGTCACCTGATGGAGAGCGATCATCGTCCTCGCTAGTGTATCGAAATATCAAAAGCACATCAAAGTATCAAGATAAATGTCTAATAATAATAGTAATAATATGTTTTATTAACCGTGCAAACTGTGATTACCTTTAAGAAATGTGATATACACGAGCATTTGCTAAACTTAAACGTATTCAAAACGCTGTTCAGAATACCGCGCAAAGTGTTGTGAAACGACGTCAACTACATTGTTACACAAAGTTTTAAGAGTCCACGTGGAATCCGCTTAAGAATTGTTGTATCTTACTTTCGCGTCTCTGTCAAAACTTGATAAGGAAAACCGGCGGAAACATTCAGAGCTATTTATACCTAATAAACAGCGCGTGTATTCTATTTTAGTAATTCAATAGTATTATCACAAAGTTTGGTATTCATGACTTTGCACAATAAACTCTCGTTTCTTAAGATACTTTGTGTCTCGGGAAAATTAAACGTAAGTGCCTGTCTACATGGCAACAACTCAGTGAAGTTACGTACGTTCAGGTCTGTGTGCACATTAACTGAAGGAAAGTGGCGTTGGATTGCGTGAAATAAATAAACACGGATAAAACTACACTTGTTTTATTAATTGCTTTACAGGCTTTTGTTGCGTGCGCGCGAATATAGAGAACGGAGGATAGAGGCGCCACTGACAGCGCGGTAAAAATTGGAACTAAGTTGAAGTTGCGTTCCGATTCTAACACCCACCCTTGGAACGCAATCCCATTTTTTCTACACAATACAAATGTTTATCTGTAGTAGTTCCCTTAGTTAGTATATCAGCAACCATTTTATCTCCACTAACATAACAAAAATTTTTCCGTAAGTTAATAACATGAACCTTTAAAAAATGATAACGAATGTCTATGTGCTTTGATCTAGATAGGTAACAATCATTAGTGGTCAGTCTTATAGCACTTTGGTTATCACTAAAAATGATCATAGGGTTGCTCTGCTGTACACAAAGCTCTTCATCCAGCTGTTGAAGCCACAGCGCTTCCTGCGACGCGGAGGACATGGCCATGTACTCAGCCTCGGCCGTAGACAACGCCACGGTCTGCTGCTTGTGCGAGCGCCAGGAAATAGCACCTCCCTGTAACAAAAAGGTGTAACCCGTGCAAGACTTGCGGTCTCGCACGTCGCTCGCCCAATCGGCGTCACAGTATCCTGTGATATTCTGATTACCATCTTTGGTATAAATTAATTTCAAATCCTTAGTGCCTTGCAGGTATCTGAAAATTCTTTTCACTGCAGTCCAATGGACTTGTTTCGGATCTTTGTTGTATCTGCTGAGCATGTTAACAGCAAAAGAAATATCTGGCCGGGTACTCTGAGCTACATATAGTAGGGCTCCGATGGCTTGTTGGTAAGGACAGTCTGACATTTCTTCCTCTATGTCTTCATAAAATTTGAGACCAACTTCAATTGGTGTTTTCACAGCCTTACAGTCTGCCATTTTGAATCTTGCCAGTATATCTGATATGTATTTTTCTTGATCTAACATCACATCATCCCCTTTTCTAGTTATGTTCAAACCAATGCACTGGCTCGCTTCTCCCAGGTCTTTCATTTCAAAGTGTTGTTTCAGGTTGTCTTTCAGCCAATCTTTTACAGTCTGTTGAGAGGTGAACATAATCAGGTCA
The DNA here is from genome assembly GCA_037349165.1 of Choristoneura rosaceana. Taxonomy (NCBI): domain Eukaryota; kingdom Metazoa; phylum Arthropoda; class Insecta; order Lepidoptera; family Tortricidae; genus Choristoneura; species Choristoneura rosaceana. The sequence goes on from JAZBNJ010000019.1 coordinate 13,785,818, forward strand.
TCGACCCAAACAGCAATGAACGCATTTTTCTCATCATTGTAGTAAACACAGGGATCTGTTTGTGATTGTCTCATTCCCAGTTCATGTAAAACATTGTTTAGTTTTAAGTTTCACAGGCGGCTAGCCTGTTTCAGCCCATAAATTGATTTCTTTAAGAGGCATACCTGTGTGCCCTGTCTATATTCTTCGGGCTGTTGCATGTAAATGTCTTTATCAATCTCTCCTTGAAGGAATGCTGACACAGCATCCATCTGATCAATCTGAAGACCATATCTAGCAGCTAGAGCAAACAGGTAGCGGATAGTGGGATACCGTACAACTGGTGAGAATATCTCTTCATAGTCTCTACCTTTAATCTGGGCATATCCTTTGATGACAAGGCGGGCCTTGTACCGGATAATGTTTCCACTCTGGTCTGTTTTTGTTTTGAATACCCACTTACTTGGTAATGCCTTTTTACCAGCAGGGAGGTCTGTCAGGGTCCAGGTATCATTCTTTATAAGGGAGCTAAATTCCTCATCCATGGCTTCCTTCCATTCTGCAGCCTGCAGGGAAGACAAGGCCTCCTCTACTGTCTGTGGATCTGTCAAGTCGGTAAATAGACATAAATAACTGCTTTTATCATTTTGTTTATGCAGCTTATCACGGGGTCTCAAGTTAATATTACTTCTAGTAGTCTGCTGAAGTTTACTAGGCGGAGAATAGGTAACATCAAGCTCATCAGTATCAGTAGCATACTCACTTGAGTCATCTTCATCATACCTTTTATCAGAGTCGTTACTTGACTTTGTACCTGAAGGTGTCGGGATGACAGATTCTACTGCACAACTTGTTGGTTTTTGCTGACTGGAACTGATGGCTTCCGGCTTCATCTTTTTGTCTGGTGAAGTAGAGCTGTCTGTTACACTGTTCTTCTCGAGTGGCAAATTAGCTGAAATATTATCATGGCATGCTGTTAGTATGTTTTCCTCAATAAAAGCGACATCCCTGCTTTTAGTTACTTTATGTGTTTTCAAATCCATTAGGCGGTAGCCCTTAGTGTTCTCACAATAGCCAACTAGTAACATTTTAACAGATTTTTTGTCCCATTTTTGGCGTTTTTCCTTTGGCACATGAACCATAGCAACTGAGCCAAATATCTTCATGTGCGACAGATTAGGCTTTTTTCCTGTCCACATCTCATATGGTGTTTTGTCATTTAAAGCTTTATGCGGGGATCTGTTAATAATGTATGCTGCAGTAGCTAACGCTTCAGCCCACATGCGCTTGTCCAAATTAGCACCAAACAGCATGCATCTGGCCCTTTCGACCAAAACTCTATTTTTTCTTTCGGCTAAACCGTTATGTTGAGGTGTGTAGGGGGTTGATGTCTGATGAAGGATTCCATGCTTAGACAAGAATTTCTCAAATGTGCTGTTGCAGTATTCTGTGCCATTGTCAGTTCGCAATACTTTAACTTTAAGGTCATGCTTATTCTCCACTTTCATTTTAAAATCATTGAAAATCTCAGTTACATTCAGTTTGTCTTTCATAAAGTATACATGGACCATGCGAGTGAAGTCATCAATAAAAGTTATGAAATATTTCATACCTCCATATGAAGTGGTCTCCATGGGTCCGCACAGGTCTGAATGTATTAGTTCTAAGGGTCTGGTAGCTCTGCTGCCAACATTTTTAAATGGCAGTCTTGCTTGTTTACCTTCATAACAATGGATACAGCTGCTGGTGACATCACTTTTGTCCTGAGTCAGAGTCACACCCTCAGCACAACCAGGTAGCTTCTTCACATCTGGCATGTTCAGATGGCCCATTCGGAGATGCCACAGACGAGTATCATCACTTTTTCCCGCATTTGACAAATGAGCAGTCTCATAATTGTTCTTAGTGTCCAAGATGTACAGTTTGTTGTGAAGTGTGGCCGAGCATACAAGTTTTCCATCTGGATCACGAATTTCACATGCCTTGTCATTAAAAGTAACTTTGTACCCGCTCTTGACAATGGTGCTGACTGAAAGGAGATTGGCTGCTAATCCAGGCACATACAAAATATTCTTGATCTGTATTTTATCATCTTGCTCCAGGTGAATGTCAGCATATCCAACTCCCTTTACAGCTAATGGCTCTCTGTTAGCTACAGTAATGTTTTTCACAGGTGGCTCAGTGATATTGTACATCCAATCGCTTCTTGACGACATGTGCATCGATGCACCTGAATCAATATACCACTTGTCTCTGTCTTCTCCGATGGTGGCTGAAAAAGCTGCCACAAAACTAGAGCTTTCTCCCTTAGTGTGTTCCTTATTCATGGGTTTCTTCCGGCTTCTACAAAACTTTGCCAAGTGTCCATATTTATTGCAGTTAAAGCACCTTGGCCCCTTTGCTTTTGACGATCCTGTGGCACTCTTAGAGTTTGTATAAAACACAGCGTTTTGATTTGATGTATTTACTTCTTGAATTAGCTTTGTCTTCACCAAGTCTGCACTGATTTTAGTACCAGAACTCTCTAGCCCCATAATCATAGGCTTGTATATATCTGGAAGCCCCGCCAACATCAAAGTGCCAAGCCACTCATCATTAACATCAAAGTCAATGTTCCGGAATTTGTGAGCAGTAGTCATTATTTTGCTCACATAGTCTTCGACACTGTTGCTCGACTCGAGAGTTGTGTTGATCAAGTCTTTGAGCAGGCCCACCCTTCTTGTCAAGCCATTATCATCAAAAGCTCTTTGTAAGTTTTCCCATACTTCTTTGGCGGTTTTGCATTCTTGTACATGCACGTAAATCTGTGGGTCTAGAAGAAGAACCATCTTCGCCTTCGCCTTTACGTCTGCCTTGGCGTCTACTACTTCGCCGGTAGCTGGCTCCACACATTTCCACAAGTCTTCATGCTCCAGATATGTTTTCATACTGAATTTCCATGTTGAGAAGTTTTCTCGCCCGGTTAATTTTTCTAGACTGAACATATTTGAGCTCATGTTGTCGTATTTACGCACTTTTATGGAGTCCCGGTACCACTTTTTCCACGCCGTTTTAACCTCAAAATTTTTGAATCTCTTGCACTGTCAGAAGACTTATTTCACGCGTACTGATCCAACCACGCTCTGCTACCATGAAGGAAAGTGGCGTTGGATTGCGTGAAATAAATAAACACGGATAAAACTACACTTGTTTTATTAATTGCTTTACAGGCTTTTGTTGCGTGCGCGCGAATATAGAGAACGGAGGATAGAGGCGCCACTGACAGCGCGGTAAAAATTGGAACTAAGTTGAAGTTGCGTTCCGATTCTAACATTAACCCACGTATTCATAACAAGTTACAGACCAGTAATGACTAAAATATTGTTTTTTCTATATCTGGGAATAGCAAGATTCATCACAACTCACATTATTATTAGTCGAACGGACACCATTAATGGGAATAACAACAAGGGGTTAACTGTTCTTTTAATTTCAGGTCCTCTTGTGGAGATACTCAATGGAACCGCATCCCTAGCTTTGAAGTCAATCGCCTCAAAATTGGTCTCGTATAAAGAATTAGGTTAGTATCTATGCATACCTCATTGTAATTAAGTCCCTTTGGTGCTCAGGCAGAGTACGCTACCATCAACATCATACGTAGGTAATGTTCTCTGCCTCATAACCGAAAAGAATGAATTATTTCAACTTTACATCAAAGAATTTAGACGAGAGAACAAAGTGATGATGAAGATGACAAAGTTGCAAAGGTTGTCGATAGCCGAGAGGTTAGATAACCTGGCTACGAAGCTTGAGGTCCCGGGTTCGTTTCCCAGTTGGGGCAAATATTTATATGAATAGTGGATGAGTAGTAACTATTTATAATTTAATTATTCATTTATTTTTTGTTTAGTGAGTAATGTTTATTTTTTTATCCAGGCAAGGTCTTCTCTTTATTCGGTGTAGCAGAGACGCTGATGCCTTTGATCTTCGCGCCACTATACTCGCGCGTCTACATCGCCACTCTCAAAACACTGCCCGGAACCTTCATGCTGTTCAGTGTAGCGGCCACAATACCAGCTCTGATCATTTTCGGGTAATTTTTCCAATCGATTTCGTTTTCAGCCTAGAAATCTGAATATTCAAAACAGGCCAGCCATTACAGCACAGAATTATTACAGCACAGAGATTGGTCTGGTTTACACTTACGTGTCGAGAAATAAAAGGGAACAGAGAACGAATTCAGCTCTGCAAAGCGTTATATACTAATCCCATTCGTCATTCGTTCAGAGTGAACGGAATGTACTTGCGGCTGGCTCAACCAATCAGTGGCCCGATCTTCGCTAGAAGACCGGTCACTGTGGCCACCAAAGAGACACGAAAATGTTTTGACATCCAGGCTTTTTGCTCGGGAATGAGTGGTGCTTCAGACGCCACAAATGTGAAATCCATCTGCTAGGCATATATAGATTTTGAGTTTTAGTGCCTTTCCACCAACATACTTGCTAGATTGACACATCTAATATAATATATTAGATGTGTAGTATAATATATTAGATAATACACAGTAACACATTAAACATGTGTTACTGATCCTAGAAACTTATCCAAGAAAAATTTCATCCCTCAAAAACTTACAAGCGTAGCAAAACAAAGTCAGTTAACAGGTTTCCTCTACCAAAATAAGAGAGCATTTTCAAAAGTATATTTCTGTTCATATTAAATTTAATTAATGAACAATGATTCCAATGCTAAAACTGCGTTCATAAAATGTGCCTACTTCATGGGCCAAGGACCCTGTTTAATGTTGATACATTTGACATCAGCAGAACCAGTGGCATTAACGCGAGGCATTCACTGTATTATTTAGCTTACATTCATGACTAGATGTCAATGTTTTTAATTTCAGATGGTTCTACAAACAGCATAAAAAGGATTTGAAAAACAAAAGACTGGAAGTGCCCACGGTCACGCCTGTTACAGGAGAAACCCCTGTATTGCCCGCCTGAAACTCAAGCAGCCTTCGAATCAAGGATTTCAGTTATAAATTATTTTATTTTATCTACATTTATAGTGACAAGATGTAAATGAGAATTAAAAAATAAGACACCTATCATTCCAGTACAATAAATGTGTATACAAATACATAACATAAAAACCAAACAACGGCTAACCAATGATAGTATGATTTTCAACCTATCGGGGGAACATCAATAGTACCCATGCAACTTTTTTTTGTTAATTCATTGATAGAAGGTAATAAAAATATAAATTTTACCGGAATGTCAGGAGTACGAGTACCTACGAGTACCTACGAGTTCTTGTGGAAATATTATATTTTTGATATGTAACTACGAGCGAAGCGTGTTTGCTTCGTTGAAAATATTTTTATTTTAGTAAAAAGGGGTATTGACTTAGGGAGAAAATTTATTTGATGTGATAATGACGAGATGTCACAAATATACTCTATGTATAAAACAAGTTTTGTTTCATTTAGAAGGTTCGTTTTTGAAAATATACGCAAAAATATATAAGTATTTGAATTGATCTATGAAATGGGATATATTTGTCACCATCAGATATTTCGGAGCGGCCAAGGTGATCAAAAATATCGAAACATGATCTCTAAATCCTTCATAATAGAGTACATGTTCCGATATTTTTGAACACCTTGGCCGCTCCGAAATATATGATGGCGACTGTCCAGCAAGAAATGTGACGATAAAACACTAGTTCATGGAACCAATACTATGTTATTATAGGAATATAACAAGATTGGTTAGCACAGATGTAAATAAGCAAATGCATTAAAATTTATGAAATTTATCCAATACCATACTTGACGGCTGTCTCGCTATGTAACAGAATTATCATCATCATCCCAGCCTATTTACCTACATCCCACTGCTGGGCACTGGCCTCCTCTTAGAATTAGAGGGCTTGGGCCGTAGTTCCCACGCGTGCCCAGTGTGAATTGAAAACATCACACATACCATTGAATTACTTACAGCTCGTGGTAAATTTCAAATGTAATTCCGCACGTGGATTTCGAAAAACTCAGAGGTACGTGCCGGGGTTTGAACCCACGAACCTCTGCTTGAGAGGCGATAGGTCAAACCACTAGGCCACCTCGGCTTTTTAACATTCTTAGCGGTAGACAATAACAGGATTATGGGCCCGGTTTATTAAATTTGTTTATTTATTGTACAGATATTATACACGGGTTAACACATTTTTCAAAAATTATCTAATGCAATTACTATAATTTAAACTAAAAATTACAATGGGCCCGGTATTATCGGTCCACGGTCAAAATGGGAATGAAGTTTAACATAATAAATTGTACAAAATATTAGACTTGATTGCTCAAAAATATAATTTATTATATACTTACTCGTACATTATGTACAATTAATGTACGCCTCTTACAAAGTTTAATAAAATTATAACGATTTTAAATCTGTAAGACATTCTTTAGGAAAGAGCTCAAAAATCAAGCGCAAAACCATAATAAATTCAAAAGAGGCGAAACGGAATACAAATCGGTTTCCTTCAATTAACAGTTACTTACCATCCTAATTTTTCATCAAATCCTATTAATACCTTAATATTCGGAAACGGTAATAATGAACGGTAATTTAAAAGGAATTAACGACAAAGATGAGGAGACGGTGGAGAGGAATGTGCGTTAATTAACTGAGACAATCGAGTGCGGAATAATTGCCTCCAATTTAACTCCAAGGCTGTACAGAAAGCTATACTATGGTGGTAGATCAGAGTAAACAATAGAACACTAGTACTACGTAGCTCGAGGTCGAAGATACGATATCAAATCAACTCCTTTGACAGGATTCTAGCCCCGTGTGGCCCGAGGAATTAACTAACAATAAGTACCTACTGAAGTTATTTCTCTTGAAACAACCACGTAGTGATTGCTTTTTTAGTATTTTATCTTTGTGATCACTTCATTTGTACACGTATAAATCTACTAAATATATTGACTGCGTACTTAGTCATGTATATAGTCCCATTTTTCAATCAAATGGAATGAAGTTACCAACATAAGAACTGCCAAAAAACATCTTCTATGTTCTACCGTAACAAAATTGCAATTTAACTGCTTTCGGTATGCAAGAAAGGTAAACGTCCGAGTGCTCGTCACTGTACCAATAGTTGGCATCTATTGGACATTAGCGTGTTGAGCACTCGGACGATTACCTTATTGCTTGTATCTAGTTATGTACCATCAGCCAAATAAGTGGTCTATCAATTTTTAAACAAGTTCCTATCAAATGAATATGTCACTGAAGTCGAAGTTTCAAGTTGACAGACACGTCTATTGGCATTATTGTTTTATGACATGCAAAAGATTATCAACTTTAGGGTGGTAGCCCACATATTTGGCTGATGGTACCTCAGAGCCAAGAAGGTGTATTTCTAATCACGTAGCAAACAAGTGGTTAATGCTGTTTATTTACTGCCCAGAATGACATAAATATATTATAGCTTAGCTTTTGACAGTGGTCGTTCGCGCCCCGAACCCCAAACTGGTACCAAAAACTGGAAGACGAACGGCACGCGTGTAAGTGAGACTGCTCGGCACTGATTTGCCTAAATCTAAATAACGGCCGCGTTATATGCCATTACAAATTCCTTGTTTTGTGGAGTCAGAATTAATGCCGGCAACTTTCGAACTCGAAATGCATGACGCATGAAGACTGGCGGGATTGAAACGATATTGTACCTACAAGACATGCTCAGTCTTCAATAATTACAGTCTTTGATATGTACGTGAAAATAGATTAAAGCTAAGTTTGTATCGCAAGGAATCAGCTTAAAGACACATGACAATAAATTGAAGACACGCTCAAAAAGATAATAAACATTGGTCACACTAAACCAATCAACTCATTACGTTACACAATATAATAATTTATGATACAAATAACAGGTATGATATGCTTCTCGCGGGATTTACTTGTGTAGATAGGTAACTACTTATTTCTCAAAAATTTATCTATTTTCAGTTGCCCACTTACAAGAAAAAAGAAAAATATTTCCTGACGCTATTTCAACATAAAAAATAAGTAATACGAGTATAAATAATTTCAATTAAACAAAACCCTGTGGTAAAGGTGATGAAAAATCAGATGTTTTATGATCACATCCTTAGTGTTAATTTGGTGTTAATAATTTCTTGACAAACTAATATCTTAATCAATTTCATGACGGGACTTTTTGAGAAATACTCAGGTACTGTCATAAATTTTTTCATAAATCTCAAAACCATAAGGAACGCGTCGGCAGTCCTCCCGCTAGGTGAATTGACGACAGCGTAAGATTTGCGGTCAACCGATGAATGCAAGTAGCGAGCTGTCGTTCATTGTAGCGTTCTAAGGCAAATGCCTTTGTTCAACGATGGACGTCTTGGGAATGATGATGATGATCACGCTTTATCGTTGATCCGAATACATCGCGTATTGTACGTGTCACGTACTCGAGTGCGGAGGTGCCTTCCGCGCATGGCAATTAGCTTGCGGGGCGCCTCACTGCACCAGAGATTAGGTGATGGGCTTAAAGTACTTGGTAATCTTTTGTGACGCCAAAGAATTATAATTGTCAAGGGAGAGAACACAAATAATTAAGTGTAGTAAAGTTTTTCCATGTCAAAGCCTGTATGCCATATGATTGAATTTGACTTGGCCTGTGTAAAAACTTTTTTCACTACATTTATTACACTTACAAAAATAGGGGTTGGATTAACTTAGAGTGGTTAAGCACCACGTCCGATCCCAATCAGATCCGAATCCATGAGAATACTGTCCGTAGTATACGAGCGTAGTCGTAGAACTAAATAGTTCTCATAAATAGTTCTAAATAGTTCATACAAATGTATGGTATATTGTACGCACTAGATCGGAAAGAAATATAGGATGTCGAAACCATACAAATAGTTCGATTACTCCGGACAGTATTTTCATGGATTCGAACCGGTCGTAGCGCTACTTGTTCTGTGGTAGCGCGAACCGCTCAGAGCTCATTGTCGTCTAAATTGATAATTACTAAAACGGCGAGATATTCATGGCTGCTCATAAAAACACTCTTTACGCTTGATGAACGAAAGTAAAAAAGTCGAAAGTACCTATCCGACATCTTAACAGTTTCAAAGAGGTACGAAGTATTTGCAGTAGTTACATATACCTACCATATACCTTGCAGATATAGGTACGAGTACATGGGTGAAATTCAACAATTTGGTCGCTTGAAGACCGGCATTTAAATATAATTGTAATGGTATAATTCTGTCCGTTGTGCGACAAACAATAATCATATAGAGTGAATCTTTTCAGTTACCCGTTTTATAAGATGGTTAGCTACCGGTTAACAAGGAACACCTTTTAACTCCACTAACAAAAAAAAAGATAACTGTTATATTTTATGACTGATACAGCTGCCGTCGTGACGAAAAACGCAGGAATCGCGAAATGGCGTGAAACTTACTTAATACTTACTGTGTATAAAATGTATATAAAAAAAGAATATACAATACAAATTTTCTTTATTGCATACCATAAATCAGTACAAAAATGTACTTATATAGACACAAAATGCAGGGTAGACAAATAATTTTATTTATGATTCACTCTTGTCTTTGGCATAAAAATAGTTCTGCATTTTGAAGAACCACCATCTGATAATAACACGTAGGTCCGTGCCGGTAACACTGGGAGAAGATAAATGGTCGTTATTTTTTCGACCGTTCCCGAAACTAGCTGTCGACAGTTAACACACGCAGTAAACGTATCCGACTGTACTTTACGGGGAGCGCGAATCGTAAACTGTCCTGTAATTAATCTCCCTCGTTAGCGACTTTTATGTCCAAGTTTTTTTCGGAAATAAAAGTAGATCATTCATTATACTTAATAGATAGATACGATACAACAATGCCTTGCAATGTTGGTTAGGTATTTTTTTGGCTATCATCTATCATTCTCATTCCAGTCGCTAAGTAGTATTAGATTTTGACAGTTGTCTAATGTTTAAAACTTTCGTGATTTTCACTCATAATTAAAATACAACAAACGGTATTATTAGGTACTAGCTTATGCCCGCGACTTTGTCTGCGCGGATGTAGGTTATCGTGCGGTGGCGCCCTCTACCGGAATAAAAAGTATCCTATTTTGATCCTTGCGGTTTAAACTATCTCTATGTATGCCAAATTTCATCAAAATCGGTTAAGTGGTTTCGACGTGAAAGCGTACAGACAGACAGACAGAGTTACTTTCGTATTTATAATATTATTAGTAGGGAAGAGGGATAGGGATTGTCGAGTCTCAAACTTTTTAAAAAGTAAAAGCGGCCGTGGAAATTTTGGCACAAGTCGTATACAGCCAACTCAAATTGCTGCTATCAGTTATTTTGTTGTAACTCCAGACTTTTTTTATTGGATCTGAAACAGCTTGAAGTGTTTTCGGTGGAAAAATACACCTGCTTTTTTTTAACGAAAAAAAAGGCGGGAAAGCACGAATAATTTTATTGGAATAAAATTAAATGTCAATATTTTTTTGAGAAACTATTTCTCAAAAAAAATTGACATTACTGTAGAGGCCGAGCGTAGCGAGGCCGGATAGGGATGCGACGCCGGCAACCCCACGTTCCGGTCCAGGCTTGTATAGTGCTTTTCTCAAACATGACATGAAATTAAATAAAAAACCGGCCAAGAGCGTGTCGGACACGCCCAAAATAGGGTTCCGTAGCCATTACGAATAAATTAAGTAATATTTTTCTAAGGTTTTCGTATTTTATACGGAATCTTCCAAGTTTAGGTATATTTTACACCTTACGCTGCTATTTACTTCTAAACTACTAATAATTCTCAAGCAAACTTAGCCGTTATAGTTTTCCTTGAAAGCTTGATATACTGACTACCCTCCTAAATTTTTTCAAATTTTTCCACCCACCGGTTTAGATTTTAGAGGGGGGGGACGCTCGATTTTAATGAAAATTTGCACTTTTAAGTTGAATATTTCGCAAACACATTACTGAATCGAAAAATCGTTTTAGCAAACCCCTAATGGTTTTAAAATACCTATCAAACGATACCCCACACTAAAGGGTTAGATGAGAAAAAAAATCACCGCCATTTTACGTCTATGGGAGGTACCCTAAAAAAAATTGTATTAGAATTTTTAATTGTACTATTTTGTCGGCATAGTTTAGGTACCTATATATCCGTGCAAAATTACAGCTTTCTAGCATTGATAGTCTCTGAGCAAAGCCGCGGACGGACAGACAGACAGACAGACATGGCGAAACTATAAGGGTTCCGTTTTTGCCATTTTGGCTCCGGAACTCTAAAAACGAGAAATCAAGCTGGCGGGACGCTAGTCTGGTCGCCCTGTTGTGTTGTGTGCACGCGTGTCGCGCTGGCTGCTGGCGCAGCGGCTGCGGAGCGGTGGTGCTGGCGGTGGTAGGCCGTGTCGCAGAGCGCGCGTTGAAACAAAAGACGGTCGCATTGCCGGCCAGCGGCCTGCAAAGTTGTATGAAATTTCTTTGCAGGCCGCTAGAGTCACCGCGCGCAGGGTGCCGAGCCGCAGCGCTTGCAGCGCGATACTTCTCAGCATTTCATGTCATGTTTGAGAATAAAATTATGTTAGTTTCGACTGGAATAGCAATTACTTGCTTCGTAGTTAAATAGACTCACAAGCTCGTCCGTTTAATTCTCATACTCAGCCAGCAATTGCCTACTTCCAGACCACGACAATAATCTAGGTACTCTTAGTTGTCTATGACTGATACCTTGAATTATGGAGAGTTGAGTTTGTGTGACCGATTGAGTGTTGAGTATTTTATGAAATTTCAAAACCATTTAATCAATTTTACAGCTGGATTCAGCGCCAGTTCTCGCCATTGATCGGGGCAGAGTGAGAATGTCTTTGATAGAAGTAGAGCGAGTATTATCTTTGATGAAGGTTGAGTGAAGATTTCTTTGATGAGGGTAGAGCGAGAATATCTTTGATTGAGGTGGAGCGAGGATGTCTTTGGTCAACGTAGAACGAGGATATCTTTGATCGGGGTAGAGCGAGAACGTCTTTGATTCGGGTAGAGCGTGTATATATTTCAGCGTTAAACGCTAAAAACTGGAATTTGCGTCCACTGCTGCCAGATTTTGACACCACTCAACAATAGGCGGCCATCTGCTCCTTTCGCTCCACTCACTAGAGCCGTAAACCAGCTTTGGCTGGATTGAGAAAATGATTCTTAAGGTTACATAATCTATTCTTCCTGAAGATCACTTGCCTTGTTCTCTAATCATAGAATCAGTCCCTGCATTGTCTAACTCGCTTACGCTCGTATACCGTTTGACAGAAAGAAGTGGTGAAATAATTGTGATTCCACGTACACTAGACAACGAGGCCTCTGGTGGTCATAAAATCTTCGCGGCCACGACTGTTAGAAATAGTGTAGTTATAACTTCAAATTTGTACTGCAATAAGTCACGTTCTGTGCCTTCTCTTAATCCTATGTAGACTTAACAGAGCCGATTTAAGTCCATTGCGGTGTGGGAGATGTAATCTAAGTTCGTCCGAAGTTCAGCCGGTTACACAACAATGTGTCTCGTGTGTCAAAAACTTGATCTGGCGACTCTCCAACGCGCCCCAATTGTCACTAAACTGCGATGTTTGTTTCGCATTGGTTTTGTGGGTTTCTTTTAACGAATTGTAAGTTTTCATCATCGTCATATCAGCCATAGGACGTCCATTGTTGGGCAAAGGCCCAACAACCCCCATAGACTTCCATTTGCTTCGGTCGGACCACCTCTCCAAAACACATCCGCATCCACAGCAAACCCGCGATTGTAAAGTATAAGAAGCCAATAAACCCTAACAGATAGACCTACTCTAGAGAAATTCGCTGTACAAGGTTATTCTGAAGAGGTGATAAAGACCTATTCAGTTATCTAGTTATAATAGGCTAGCGTTTGGAAGCCGTGATTAATAAAATTCGTGTTTTTTTGTTTTTAGTTTTGACGTGTGAGATATGGGTTAGTAACACTCTAGTAGTGGCCATTTGGCTCCTTTTCCACCAGAGATGTGCGAGGATGTGTTGCGAGGAATGTGTTTTTCATGAATCAATAAAAACGCTTCATTTACCTAGCCTTGATCCGCTCAGCTGTTTCCACCAGAGATAATAGTCAATGATTATATCATGGACAGGGATATTTGGAGCCTAAATTGAATAAAGAGATTTTGACTTTGACTTTGATATGCTGAGCGTGAATAGGTAAATGAAGCGTTTCTTTACGTTGGTTAATTAAAAATACACATTCCTCGCAACACATCCTCGCATATCTTTGATGGAAATACGACATTTTTACCGTATACAATCTAAATACCGAAATGAATTAAAGGCATTTTTGGTGTGGCCCCTTTCACAGCTGCTCACGCGGTAAATTACATCTTTCGATGTAAAACGCACCGAATCATGCATTTCACACTTGCTCGCTTCTATTACTGTCATTGTATGTTAATAACCAATTAAATCGACTCAAAGGAACTAATAATATATTATGTCATGCTTCACCGCGATATTACAACCCTAAATAAGTATTATATTCCGAAATGTGGTAGAAATTTTCGAGTAGGTAAGTACCTCAAATACCATATTTGAGGTGACGTAAAAACTTGAGTGCTTGCTTTTTGGTAATTAAACAGAAAAACAGAGTCCTGTTGTAGAGTAGTGAGGGATAATTCATACGTTTTGTTAGGCTAATAAAAATACTCAACGTTTTCTAAAATATAATAGTTTACTGTACTGAAAAGGAAGAAACAAACACTTTCTAAGAAAACAACAAAGACAACAAAGAACGAAAATATCGGAGTCGAGTAACACAATGACAGATCAATGAAAACATTTTGCATATATTATTTAAGATACGAGTTTAAGAGCCACCACACATTAATCAATTTTATGGGACAGATCAAAGTGATGCCGTCTCTGTTTATGAGGATAAAACAAAGAGAGACCGCATCGCAGACATCTGTCGAATAAAATTTATCAATGAGTGGTGAAACAGACCCTATATATAGTACAGTACACTTAAACCCTAGTTACTTCTTCTTATTCTTTGGCGGAGGAGGTGGCGGCGGCGGCGGCGGCAGCAGAGGTGGTGTGGGTGGCAATTTTTTATCAGGCCACATCCGTTTTATCATTTCTTCGATAGCTTTGAAAAAAAACGATTAATGAAAATCATAACTTAAAAGTGCCACAGGATACTCCGGATTGACCGGCGGCCATATTGTCTGCACTGCACTCGAAGTCACAATTGTTTTTACAACTTCTCCCTCCCGTATGAATAGCAATGTTGAGAAAGAGATAATGGATGTGATTACGATTGTCCGCGTGTTTCCACGAGAGATATGCGAGGATGTGCTTCATTTACTAGTGGAAACAGCTGGGCGGAACGCGGTTAGGTAAATGAAGTTTTTCTATTGGTTAATGAAAAATACATTCCTCGCAACACATCGTCGCACATCTCTGGTGGAGACGCAGCCTTAAACATTGCAGCCTCAGATCTGAACCTCCTCAGAACTAATTCTCGGATCCTTTAACTAATCAGCGCATTTATTCACTGCCAGAAACGCATGAATTATGCTTTTCCGGTACTTTATCGCAGCGCTGCTGTCAATTTTGCTGTCAATTGAACACACAAATGTGCATTGCGCCTTGTCGCGCCTATAAAAGTCTCGCGGCAAAGAGCCGGCATCGGGATCGCGTGAAAATGTGACGACTTTTGTGTGAAAGTAATATATATCTTAACACTTTTCCAGGCTCCGCTAATTTAGGTAAGCTACTCGTACTACAAAATGAATCAAAGTTTTATGTTGTTTACCAACCAATGAGGGATTAATTTAAAAACAATTATTTAATGACTTTAATTTATTTTGTACCATATTGTAAATGTAGCAGTAGCATGGTCGAATATTTGTGTAAATTAAATTTTATGTGGTCACTACCTACCTACATGAAAGATTTATGCAGTTTTTGAGATGGTTGTATTGCGATCTGAACTATTAGTATGGGTCATGGACTTGCGTACCTACTGTATATATTATTGTCGTCGTCAGATCGTAAAATCCAGTAATTTACATAATGAGATTACCTTACGCCATGCAATTGAAAAATTGAGATGAAAACACACTTAAAGTCCTTTCTATAGTCGTAGTCGGGCAATACAGATGAAAGTCATTTCCGCTTACGAAAATTCTTTGACGTGCCGTACTTCAATGTGCCGCTACTGAGCGTCAGCCTTAATTTTAAATTAATTGCTTCGGACTTATTCCTCTGTCCTTGTATACCAATGTGCAATTTAAACTCAAATTAGCAGTAGAAACTTCCATGGGAAAGGGCGCAGAAAAAACCAGCCTGTGATCATTAAGTATCACTTTAATAAGAAATCTTAAAATCTATTAAAATTAACATTTTTAAAGTATTTCGGAGGACATGATATATAAATGTTTAAATGAAAACTATAACAATAATTAAAATAACTAATTAAAAATTATATAGTGATGATTAAAGTAAAATAAAATTTTAAAAGTAACGATGAATATTCAAACACAGTACACAATCTTTAAAATAATATCAAAATTATTTTACCACGTGACGGTTGTTCCCTTTGATTATTTACCCCACATTAACCCCCAAAATTTTAGTTTAGTTGCTAGAGCTGTTATAATTATATTTGACTAATTCGTAAAATTTGATCGTAAAGCAATCCAAAATCGCTTTATTATGGGATGCCTAAATAAGCACCAAAAATTATATTCCATAAGCTAATACGATAAAATAATGCAGTTCACAGTTACCTATTTGGTTATTTCTTAAAAGAAAGAACAATCAAGAAACTGGATCTATGACACACTTTCTAAACTGTACCTACTAAAAAGCTCCGTAGCTAGGTTCTGTTTGTGCAGCGATTTTGATGATCGTTCGAAATTTGCTTTCTATTTAAACATAAACCAAGGATCTCAGGACTTCCTTAGCACTATTGCATCAAAATTTTATTCAGTGATTTTGAATTCCTATACCTCGTCCAAATATTTCTAAGTATGATTATCATCAGAAATATATCACATTTTTCGTTAAGAGATTCTATAATTAAAATGTTAGTACGAGTATTACTTAATTTAACTAAAATGGAGGGGTTAACTTCGTTCTTCTTTTCATTTTTTCTTCTTTTTCTTGTCCTCCACTGGTGGTAGTAGCTCCGGAGGCGGCGTAGGAGGTAACTTTTTATCTGGCCACACCCTTTTTATAAATTCTTCGACAGCTTTGAATAACAAAATTGAAAATTAAATATCACAAAAGCATTAATCTTGTGATATCAAGCGAGCAACGTTTTAACAATCACGTACGCAAAAAAAATAGTTCATCGTTGACGAACGTTGATAGGTGTTACTTTGAAAGTATTAGACTTAGTAAACCGTAGGTACTTAGCAATATTATCGATTTTAAGATCCGGGCTTCTACGAAGTATTTACTTAATTCTTTCACGTTCAAGTTAGTTCAATTTTTTTTTAATATTTTAATTTAAGTAATCAACGATGACTCGCGTTGTCAGGTCACAGACAAAAAGTAAATTAATTGACAACTTTCGACAGGGAAGTCTGTACTAGGTATACCTTCGATTAAATGGATTTTTAAATTAATAAATTTATTGTACGATTATACAATAACGATACAATTACCAGCATCAACATCTGATGCAACAAAACGTGCATAAATATCTGATACGTATCAGATGTTTTTGCACGCCCCGCTGTGGTAGATATATGCAGGTGGCTTTATGTTACTACATACCCACAACATACGCACGGTCATGTGCCCGTAGAAACTAAGGCTTCGTTTCCATCAGAGATGTGCAAGAATGTGTTGCGAAGAATGTGTTTCGATTAACCAATAGAAACGCTTCATTTACCTAGTTTCCACTAGAGATGTGGTATGCGAGGATAGTTAAATCAATCGTTTCTATATTAGCGTCTCATATCTCTAGTGGAAATGCAGCCTCATGCAACTTACCAGTAAGTTTGATGGTCTTAGAGCCTTTATCCGTCAGGGGGCCAGGCCAACAGTTGGCTACTTCTTCAATGAGGCCTTCATCAACTGGCGCGCCACTTATCTTCATGAACCGCAGCAGTTCCCGCGGTTCCATCAATGGCACCGGGTCCTCGCGCTGACGGATCTTGCGCTGCTCCATAAAGTACAAGCTGTGAAAAAATATGACGAAACATGAACTTCCACGTACAAATAATAGCTTGCAAACGTACGAGTGCTCGTCACTGTCCCAATAGCTGGCATCTTTTTATGTTATGTCATTATTAGCAATAGAGATGATAGCATGGCGTCGTCTATTAGGCATTAGCGTTCGAACTCGGACGTTTACCTTATTATGTTACGAATGTGGCTGCAACAAATATCTACATATTTCACAGATATTATTTTCTCTCCTTTCCCTGTTTGGAATAGTACGAGTCTTTGCAAAGGCCACTTTTCGTGACAGCACCAAAAGCCACCGTCGACTGTAGCGCAAAATTTTTTCAGTGTTGCGCGACTACAGTAAATCAAGAAATGCTTACGCGATGTCCACTTTGCATTTTTTATTCGCCCTGGCAAAGACGAAGTCGAGGCGGTTCATCACAATAAACCGCAGGTCGGGCGTTGAGAGCGTGTAGTCGCGGATCACTTTGCCGTGCGTTATGTTCGTTTTCTTGCGATAGGGTAAAGCCATAACTTCTCGCAGGCCCTGTACAATAAGTTAAAGATTACTATTACTATAATTAATTCATTAGTATTTCATTATAGTCTACAGGGGGATTCCCCGATTTCGTCACAGTAAAAGTAATAGAAAATTTCGGGCTCATTCTAATTGGTCCGAAGCGAAATATACTCAGCGGCACAAAATTTGGCCCACTCTTCATACAAAATTCATCATCATCATGTCAGCCGTAAGACGTCCACTGCTGGACATAGGCCTCCCCCAACGCTCTCCACTCAGACCGGTCTTGTGCTTTCCGTATCCACACACTGGTCAAAGACTTTTGACTTCAAAAACTAATAATGATTAATTAATTAATATTAATTTAAAAAAAATATCTTTTTTTTACAAATTATTTTCATAAATAACAAAACTTACAGCCACAAACTCCCTGTTGACTAGTATATCAGCCATCAAAAGGTTCACCAGTTTCACTGTGTTCAACTTCATCGCCTCCAATAGCATCAATGCTTCTGCAGGCCCCATCGGATTGTTGGACACATTCAAAGTGTGCAACTTCGGGGAGAGTGGCAACCCGCCTGATAAGGCTTTAGCTGCTAATTCACCCAGTCTGCAAGCAGGACCCTGTTTAACAACACTTGTCAAGTCACCAATCCTGTCGCTGGCGATTGTAAGTTATATTCGGTTATATTTAATAGGGCCTAAGTCTAATCCTAAGTCTAAAATTATACAAAATAAACTCTTGTGTTGTGCTGCCATGCCATGCTGCAGACAGAGGTTGTTGTTTCTAGTGCGAAATTATTTAAACGTCATGAAATTACTTTATAGAATGGGTAGGTACGTCTGAAACAAGTACGATGCGAAAGATAATGACTAGATTTTATTTTATTTTATCATTGGATTTATTATATATTTTTTCTTCTTTTCTTTTCTAGTTTGGGTTTTTTGATTTTAGTTTTTTTTTTTATAATTGCTTTTTTATTTGTTTTAGTTTTATTGTATTATAATCCGAAATAAACGACTTTATAGAGTTACTACACGGAATATGAATTAACTCTTAAGATAAAACATGCTTCAATCTGCAATCGTTAATTTTGTTTGTCAAATTAAGAAAGTTTAATTTAAACAAATATCGAAAAAAGAGTACCTTCAATTTATTGTAGCGAAACTAACATAACCTTTTTTAAAAAACAGCATACAAACAGCACAAGACACGACACTCAGTGTACAGTCGAGTTCATAAATTTGTGATTAAAAATTTGTTCAAAAATATCTGAACAGGCTTCTACACCGTTAACAATAGAGTTGTATTTACATATTTTTGATAAAATTTTTGCTCACAAGTTTATGAACTCGACTGTACATTCAATAATAAATAAATAATTCCTATGAACATTCAAGAACTAACTTATTATTGCTGACATCAAGCACACGCAATTTAGGCGCCTGGATTAATTTTTTCAATAGCGGGCCAGTGGTCAGGTTGTTCCAGGAGAAATTGAGTTCAGTGAGAACGTTGTTGTCGCAGAGGACTTTCAACAGACGCCCAGACCCTGAAAAATATTTTTAATCATTTTGTTAACTTGCTAACTTTTGTTATCTTGTTAGACAACAAGAATTATTCGGAGACACATGTATCTAAAGAGGCATTGGCTGAACATTGTGTCAGTCCATGAGCTGCAAATGTCTAGAGGACAGGCTTTACCCCGGTAATGTGAATAGATTAATGGTATACACAGGTGCAGTCAAAGAAACTAAATCGCATGAAAGGATTAGAAAAAACCTTTTCACTGAAAACATAACGTTGTCATTCCGTTTGTCTGCCAATAAAATCGCCGTGTAATTTATTGTGAAAAAGATCCACTTTCCTCAACTGAATTGTATTGTGTGAGACAGGATACTTAAAAAAAAATTTATTCACTGATAAAATCAATAGTGGCAGAGTAATAGTAATACCAGTAGCATGAAAATATAAAACGTATGTAAGTATACCAGTAGAGGGATACATTTTGTTCCACGACACATTTAAGTGCGTGATGGTGTTGTTCCTTTCGATAGAGTCCGCGAAAAGCGCTCCAGACTCCCAGGTTAACTCGTTGTTGCTGAGATTCAACCTGGAAGAAGCCCATAATATTCTTATTTAGAAACTGGTTTCGAACGTTGGTTTCGAAGGCAACCGAAGGGTTTGTTCCCACTCCCACTCACGTGTTCAGTAATTATTACGTAGCTACCTATTTTATTATGAAGTATTCTCTGTCGCAACCGCATATGCACGACTCAGTCGCACAGCTGCTAAATAAAAAAAGTAATGGTTTTTTTTCACAAAATTTGCATTGGTGAAATGTTACTCCTTTTTGTTGTTCCTTTCGTTTTTTACTAATTTACCTCCTCCTCCTCCTCTTTCCTCCTCTAAATTCTGTCATAACTCCTTTATTTCAATTTGTTTCTGGAATTCCTTTCCTTTGTCTATCAGGAAAACCCAATTTCTGGCCAATTTTTCCCCTCCGTAGTACCTACAAATTGTACATGATTGTGCATTATGTGTACATTTTGGTTTTGTATTTCATTTTATTCACTTTTATCTCTCCTGTCAGTTTGTTTTCACCACATGAGAACTACACCCCAAGCCTAAGTATTTCGAGTGGAGGTCTGTGCATTGTGCATGGCAGTGGGACGCATATAAATAGGCCGAAGATATTGCCGATGATGGCCTGATGGAGAGTATAAGTTTATATACACAACAGAAATACGCGATACGCCTCTACGTTAGGAATGTGTTTTTTTTATCTTTTGTAATAAAGTAGCCAAGCTTGAATTAAAACGATAATGATGAGATACACTTTTACCTCTTTATAACAGCGCCTTTTAAGAGTACAGTCGCTAAATATTTAAAGCCTGCGTCTCCCATGTCGGTCGATGATAAATCCAGAAGTTCCATGGTGCGAGATGCCAAGTTGATCACGACTCTTCGGACGCCACTGGGCCCGATCCTGGTGATTTGTTAGAATAGATATAACAAAATACTCTAATGTTTATACTTGTGGCGCCATCTGTTGAGCCATGTACCTGCTTTATAGTGGGCGAGTATGTTTAAAATAAACTTGACTCTGCTCCGAACTAACTTGAAGTTTCACTAAAATAAATATTTTTGTTTTGTATCTCAATACCTAATAAGTATATTTATTAAAAAAATACAAAATCTTTAGCCAGCTCTACACTACCGATGGTCTAAGCAACAGTTTTGTGTTTATTTTATTATATGAATCGAATATAAGAAAACTATCTCCACGAGAAATGAAGGACAACATAACACAAAGGGTAGACAAAACTACACGTGCCAAAAACCGACGCGTGTACGTACACCCACATTCTTCTGGTATTTCGTCACTACTTAAAAAAATCTCGTGTCTCAAATCATTACGTCAATAAAATTTAATTTTGAAATAATCCACATATAGTTCACTCAGAAAAATTATCTACTTAAAGATACAAGCTTTTTTAAAAGTAGTGACGACAGACTGTACGTACAGCAAACGTGTACTATAAAAAAAAAACAAATATCTAATTTTAATTACAATTTTAATGTCGATATCTTGATTTACACCATTCCTGTCCGGGTGGTCCCGATGTGGGATCATGAGGCTTTTTTTTCAGGAGTCCATGCTTTCACTATGGGTTCACAACTTTAAACTGTCCCCAAAGTGGAAGCACACTTGGACGTGTGACCTTGTCAAATCATTTTGTATGGGGACAGAAAACGTGTTAAAATAAAGGCTTTATAAATTTAATGTTGCGTACTTATTTTGTCAGTTTTCATCCATATTTCTTGCTTTTCGTGTTCCGTCTCTATTATAAACACTATTAAATTATTTGTTGTTATATTGAGCGACCATATATTTTTTTACTTTTTTAACAAAAACTAATCTCAAATGTTAAGGTTATTAAGATACAGTCAGCCTAATAATATATGCGGCCAGACAAGCAACACAGCCTTAGCAATAGAATATCGTTGACATCCTTTCAGCACGAAAACCAAAAAAGTTCCTCCTTTACAATTTTAAATAGAATTAAAGGGTAATTTTAGTAAAAAGATCAATGCTCATTTAGTTAAGACAGTTGTTGCCCCCGGCCCGGCATTGTAAAGTTTCTTAACACCTTGAAGTTTTAATGGATGTATTCAATCAAGGGTGTTACAGCCACCTTCATTCTTACACCTACAAGTTAAGAAATTGAGTGACAGCTAATTTAAAATCAGACAAAAACAAGTTTTTGTTTTCTTAGTCAAAAATTCTCTTTCACATTAGCACAATCATTAAAGAACTGATCGAGCTACCCTTTCCTGAAGCTTGAATTCAATTTATTTTTTTAGTTTATGGCATAGCAGGATGTCTGGAATAACACACGCTATTCTGGAATCCCCACTGTGTTGGATAAAAATCCAAAATTTAAAATCTAAAAGTCAAAAATTTGACGCGGGTTTTTATGAAATGAATAGGTATAAAATTACCAATGTAATCTTTCGAGATTCCCACGGGAATCTTTGCATTATCCCGAAATTTAAATTGTTAGGTGTAAAATGGGTTCCGTGTATGAAGCTTGAAACTCATAATAAAACATTGAGATTTATATATTTTTTTTTTTCGGGAAAACAGCCCTTGTCCGGCCAGAATTGCACTTCATAGTGTCGTTGCAGCAGTCGCTATTTATTTAAATGAGTTGACAGAGGTAAATTTACTATTTAAATTTGTATGTGTTCTGCGACCAGAGTTGACTTTATGTTTATCACTCTAACAACCGCATGAAAAGTTGTGGAATGGAGACCACGGATCGGCAAGCGCCGCGTAGAAAGAACGAGATGGATGACCGAACATGATGATGAATTGGTTAAAGCTGCGGTTTCACGGTGGACGCGGGCCGCTTCCGACCGAAATAACTGCAGGTCTATGCCCAACAGTGGACGTCCTATAGCTGACAAGATGATAATGATGATAAATGTCTTAGGTACATTTGTGTTGTACTTACTTGCATTGAGCTAAGACCAGCTCATCTAAAGTCACATTTTCCTTCAGCATCTGTCCGATATGGTAGCATGCATCATCGCTCAAAAAGTTGGAAGTTAAATCAAGCTTCTTGACGAAGGGATTGAGAGCTAACGCGGCACACATCGCTTGCACTCCGATCGGATTTACACAATAATACTGAAACACATCAAGTCTTCAGCTTACTTTTTTAACGAAAGAAGAACTGATAAAGCTAGCTGTCTCCACCCTTTGGCTTGCCTTCAAATTAATCTCCTTCTCGACTAGAGAACGGTGGAACCTCCTGACTGGCACTATTCGCATCTTTTTACACGTGTCCAGATACAACTCCTGACCGTCTGTGGCATATATATGCCTGGGCTCTGGAAGTGATCATATAAACATTACCATTCCTAATAATTTACTTGTAATAAGTGACAAACAAGAGAACAACAAACTTAATTGATTTATACTGATAAAAAGAAAAGCGTTCATTTATTTTCTGATAATCTTACAGATGGACTACCCAAATCTTAACAATTAATTGTGCCAAATAAATATCAGTATCTTCCTCAATTTTTTCTGTCACGCTTGGGTAAATCCCAAAATCCGCTCTTGGGCTCCTCTACTAAAAGTACATGGCGACCAAAATAGACCGAAATAATAACCAAAAAAATTACATCTTTTTGCACGTGTGCACGATAAAATCATCTATTTTTCTCTAATAAACGTTCTTTTTTTGGATGGCCGACCATAAACTTTAGTACAATATTCTAAGGGGCTGTTTCACCATCCATTGATTAGTGTTAGCTGACGGTTAAATGCCGTCTCTATTTGTTTTGTTCGAATAGACGGAGACAGCATCACATTTAATCGTCAGTTAACTCTAATCAATGGATGGTGAAACAGCCCCTAAATTTAAGAGACCGCCACGCCAATGAGATAGCTCTGTTTGAGGTCTACTCAATAGGACAACTGAAAGAGCTATAATAATAATATATTTATTCAAAAACTTCTGTTATAAATATTCCTTAAAACTAATGCTCTACTTCCTAAATACATAGGTACTATAGTCTATAGGATAATATTGAGGTACATACAATAGTACCACTTAGAGACAAGCTAAAGAAGAAAGGCGATCTAAGACGATATTTTAACGATCTTGTTCCATGCTACGAGCCTACGCCGTAGCGGTGCTACGCAAATATAGGGTCCTCATGTAAAAATCATCCCAATTAATTAAGATCTTTGTTATCCACAGATAATAATGTATTGTCGGATCACATTTAACGTGCACGTGTAGCCTTCGGGTGCAAATCGTGCCATCGAAACAAGCTCTTAGAAATGGGCTGGCTATTGTATTTGCTGTGCTTTTTTCATGTATCTGTTGTTCAACTATGACCATTTGAACGCATAATGTTTGAATTTATTACATTGGGTGCGATAAAAATTATGTCATCCACATAGAGAGAAAACTGGCTTAATTTGATAGAATATCGTCCACCTACGCTATTATTAACAATGGTTTTGGCAATATTACAGCAGTCCTTGACCAAATAGCAGTTGAAAATCGATAAGTTTGAAAAGATGAAAAAAACGTTCCTATGATCCCAAAATGTTTCAGACAAAATCCAAACGATTGAATTACATTTTAATAATTAGAAGATTTTTTGTTTGTACACTTTTATGGATTATTACCGGGTTGGGTCAACGCTGCTACTATCCCGGGGTCCTTGATCCCCGGGTAGGCGTAATACACGTGGTTGAGAACGTCACTGTCGGAGAATGGTATGTACTTAGCGCAAATCTCGCCGCTGCCTGGGTCGTAGAGGCCTTGTTTAAACGCCACCATCTTTAAAAAAATCAAAGAAGTACATGAAGTTAATAATAATTAATGTAGAACTCCTGAGTGTTTGATTACTTATAATTTAAATTAAGAAGTCTTAAGCTTACTTCGTGACCACGTCGTGATCATGAAAATCTTAGATATTGGGCAGGTGGAAATGGAAATGATATTAGGATGTTTATTCATTTTTTGTGTTCCATACAATATGATATGAACATTTATCATATTTTGAAGAAATACAAAGACACATGTAAAGAAATCGTAAAAAAATCACAGTATACATACAAATAAAGTAAAAAATCAATTTATTTAAGTAGTTATAGATGCGAACGTAGGTACGCTTGAGAGCATCCTGAGTCAAGGCATACAGCTATTATCAATAAAAAATTACAGTCATCAAGTGGTGATCGATACAATGATTATAAAGTTAAATTTTAACCTTTGGGGTATCAGGTGGCGGCGCGTCAAGGACCAGCGAAGACCACTGTTCCATGGGAGGTTCCTCGGACGACTCAGAAAGATTGCCCTCGAACAATGTCGTGACCGGCACTTCCTCCTCCACTACGCTGCTACCGTGAGACATTTTGCTGTATGCTTAGTGGTTCTCTATTATGTAATTATAAACTTTAACTAACACCGATTGTGCCCGTCGCGTCGTTTTGACTAAATTTAATTGTCATTGATTGACTAAATATTTGTTTTATCTGTATTGTTATGTCGTTATTTCTTTAACAAAGCAGCCAGTATCTCCACGATACCAGTTTTTTAAGGTTGACTTAGATTGTACTATTGTAACTCAGGCCGACCTTCAAAGATCCCTACGACAGCAGAACGTACAAAAATATCTGACACGTCCTACCGGCCCTTGAAATAGACTCGTTTCAGATATATTGCACGCTTATTGTACCAGACGAGACGATATATTTGACAGGTTAGTAATTGAACGTCATGCAAAATAAAACTTGAGCACAAATAAAGTTTATTGCACGGACTAAGAATAGTAGGTACCTATTCTGATATAAAACAGGCATACACAGAATGAACGTATTACTACTTTTTATACATGTTGTCATGTATACCGTTGTTACTTGTTCATCATCATCATCTCAGCCTATATACGTCCCACTGCTGGGCACAGGCCTCCTCTCGGAATGCTCTCATCGCTTGGGCCATAGTTCCCACGCGGGCCCAGTGCGAATTGGGAACTTCACACGCACCATTGAATTGCTTCGCAGGTTTGTGCAGGTTTCCTCACGATGTTTTCCTTTACCGCAAAGCTCGTGGTAAATTGCGCACATGAATTTCGAAAAACTCAGAGGTGCGAGCCGGGATTTGAACCCACGGCCCTCAGCTTGAGAGGCGATAGCTCAAACCATTAGGCCACCACGGCTTGTTACTTGTTATCAACTGAAAATGCGTGTTTCACGTGCTACAACTATAATAATACTTGTGGCATGTTTATTCACAAACGCGACTAAACGCGTATATGAACGTTAACCAGAACTAGTTTGAAATAAGATTTAATAACGCTTTCAGCTTTATTTCACTTTCTAAGGGTTTTATACGTAGTCGACTAATGCATTCTTATTTACTTAATAGTTAATACCGTACTTAGCTCGCTGTGTTAACCACTGGAGCTAATGCATTCCCTGTGAACTGCACTCTTGGATGTTTAGTTATTCTACTGGAATGCTGGGAAAGTATTTATGGTAAAATCTTTTGGCAATTTCGTTCTCGACGTACAGACACGATTAAGTGTTAAATCGTTATTTTTACTGATTTGTAATGACTACATAATGATACATATTGTCTCAAGGTTTTTCAACAGCCATTTAAGATTCTCTCCAATCGTTTGTAAAATATATATTATGTATGATATAGGCATGTATATATGTAACTCTTACAGGCATAATATTATTGCAACTAGAACAATCGTATTTAATTTGGCTGATTTCAAAAGAGATGACATAATTCTAAAATATAAGTATATTATGTACGTATACATATTTTCTGGCTGCGAGAATATTGTTTACAGTCTTTCGAACAAACATAATCGATTAATGGTTTATATCGTTTAATTTACTGTTGTTGTATTCAATAATTTTCCATAAATAATGTTAGTTCATTTGTTACGAACAGACATAGAGGCTTTAAACAACTAATGCAATAAAATATACCAGTCCTCCGCTCTCCAATTCACATGAAAACCTGCCTTTGTATAAATAGCGGCATGATTGCACACAGCTTAGTGTATTTATGTCTGTAACACAGTGGATAAACTGCTTTTTAGGGTTCCGTAGTCAACTAGGAACCCTTTTAGTTTTGCCATGTCTGTCCGCGGCTAAGCTAACAGAGACTGTTAGTACTAGAAAGCTGTAATTTGGCATGAATATACTCAGTCACGCCGACAAAGTGGTTAAATAAAAAATAAAAAATTAGGGTCTTTCCCATAGACAAAGTGCGGGTAAAGTGGGGGTATCGTTGGATAGGTCTCTTAAAACCATTATTTTGGAGGTTGCTAAGACGATTTTTTTATTCAGTGCTCTGTTTGTGAAATATTCAACTTTAAATTGCAAATTTTCGTTAAAATCTAACGCCCTCCCACGCCTTAAAATCTAAACTGTTGGGTGGAAAAATTAAAAAAAAATCAGAATGGTAGTAAAGATATCAAATTTACAAGGAAAATCAATAAAATTTCTTCAGAATTATTTGTAGTTTAAGATAAAATAGCAGCCTAAGGTATAATCTAAACTTGGAAGATTCCGTACATATAAGTAACAAGAAATCCATAGAAAAATATTACTTGATTTTTTCGTGATGGCTACGAAACCCTATCCTGGGCGCTCTTAGCCGGTTTTTAGTTTATTTTTTCGGTATGTCCACTATGATCTAAATGTTAAATTTCTCTTACCATAATTTACAGGTTATAAAGTATATCAAGTAGTCTTATAAATAGTACTTATGTACAGCAACATGTCAATCATACACGCGCCCTCATTTTTCTACCTAGGTTAAATATAGAAAATAGTAACGCTTTTGGTGTGCCCGAACGCAGGGGCTAAAAGCGTCATGCGTCGAGCAATATCTAGCCCCGCAAACATTTGCCGAAGCCAGTTGGCGTCCAAATACAAGCTCCAAAGGGTGACCGTCCTATAAATGGCACTGTATACGATTGAAAGACGTTTTTAAAGCACGTATAGGGTTTTAAAAGATAAATGGAGGTGTAATTGGTTGGTCAACAGATCTGCGGGCCGGGTGAGAGTGCTGTTTGTGTTAGAAAGCTTTCGGACCGTTGTTTATAGGAGATTTGCTACTGGTCTTTGGACTGCAAATACCTACTTAATCTCCGCAGTCAGCAAAAAAAACTTGTGTTAAAAATGAAATGGTAAAGAGTTGATATTGGGTTAGAAATTAATAAAAGTTGCTACTCGGCTAGAATATGTAAAGAACTACAATAAATAGGGTGTAGTTTGGTTTAATCTCAGAATAACAGGTCCATCATAGAATTTCTTTTAAATAGGCACCGGGTATTTCTCTCGTCAAATTAATGATATGCTTAAATTAAAATCACCAATTAGATAAAACAATGGTTCAATTCGCTAATAAACAGTGAACTGTAAATAGAGTAAGCTCTTAGTTCATAAAGCCGAGTTAAATAATAAATTGTGTTTAATGTTTAAGATTACCTTCATACTCGTACATTGAAATATTAGGGCCTAATATTATTATGCTATAATTCCAGAGTACCCTCTTGATCTTGAAGGCTCTTGTACACCCAGATGGTATCGGATTATAAATTTAAATATCGAATAGGTATGCTATGTCTAAAGATAATAATGAGCCCAAGGAGGTTAAAGGTGAGTTTTCTATACTTGCTACTTGGTACTATTTAAATTACAGCAGTAAAATTTATTTTTAACAAAAACTTATATCCGACACATTCCATTTCAACTAAATGATAAACGAAGATCCTATAATATCTAGTCAATAAAATAAACAGTTATTGGCACGCTGAAAAGCTGAACGGAAAATGTCTACTCAACAAGACAGTAAATATGCAATAAAATATTTCCTTAGACAAGCATCGTGATAATGTGATTTTTATACTTTTTACGACGGACGTCTGCTTCATAGCTTTTTATTAAACCGCTCTGTGAAGCAATAAACTCCACGTTTTAAGGAAAACACAAATAAGCTTTCTGACATACTTTCCTGTAATTCGCAAATTTATGGGGTACTCCATAAACTTGTTTAATTGCCTAATACGAGTGAAATGTTGAGTCTGCTATAGGCAGCCGAGCGGCGATTTTTAGATTAGAATTACCTATTCTCCAAGCAAATATTAATTATACCACACCAAAAATACCTCACTACACCCACGCACACAGTGCGTTACGCGTGGAATCGATAAATGAACTAGTTGAAATCCGCAACTTATCTCGCTCGCTGTAATGTATCCTGCTACGCCTCAGTGAAAGCTTTGTTACTGAGCTCAAATGTCATTAAACAAGTCAGCCATTCCGTTTTCAGGAATAGCAACTGCCTCTTCTCCGCCGAAAATTTTTTATTTATGACAAATCGACATGACGCTGGCTCAATCAAAAGGCATAGCCAAAAGAAAAAAAAAAAAAAAAAAAAAAAAATAGCCGAGCATTTGTTAGAAATAACATGAAATATTAATGACCAAGTGCGGGTAGTACGTGATACGAGTGCCGGTACTATTAGTGATCTAGTGCGGGTAGTTCGAAAGACTCGCGCTGCTACGCAAACTTGACACCCCACACTTCAGTCTACTCGGCCTCCGCAATGTTGCCGAAACGTCGAGGTAAATATTACTTGTATCTGTTAGGGTGATAAGTCCCTTTGGTGTTATTTTGACTATGAGTGACAATCACGAAAGTTTAAAACGTTACAATACTGTGTGTGTAGTACCTATATCTTTGTAGCGGTCTGAGGGTCACCAACGGTGCTGGCTGGAAATCAGCACTGAGGTCTTTATTAATGCTTCAGCATTATGCTGAGCCAGTGTCCGATTCACAACCGCAATGACACATACTTTCCTTTATATTGTCTATCTACTTAATACTACTATTGTTGTATCTTGTTTTGTAAATAAGAAATGGATTTTCTTTCTTTCCGTCAAAAAATAATAATTTTCGCTGAAAGCCGCCTTCCCCGTTATAAATTGATCTTACTTATTGGCGTTGACGTTAACACGAGGCATTATCACCATCATCAATCGAGAAGGGCACTGATCTGCCCTAATATTCCAAAGTTGGAAAATCAAATTTCATGTAACGCCGTCCGGGTTGCGCTACTAGGAGAATGAGAGAGACAGTAAAACTTGGTTGTAGTCCCGAGAATATTAACTGTTATTCTCCGTCTGTTTCTTTTTCAATTTTAATTTTCTTCCGACAGCAAGGAATAGGATATGTTATTCGTTATTACTTTTCAATTGTGTACTAACATTGAATCATTCGACATTGGGAATCAGTTTGTTCGAATAATTTTATTTATGGTAAAAACAAATATTTGCTTCCGTTCTATTTGCGCTGTGCGCATTCGCGAGCCAATTTGGTAAATTTATGTAATTCATTTGCTACGCCCGCCATTTGTCCACGTACATGCAAATATTTTTTTGAAAATACAATTCTCTGTTCAGCCGATTGTTAAAGTCAATATGCAGATGAAAATTGCTTGTTATTTTGACTGGATGAAATTGTTAAATATTAACACCGAGTTTTCGATGAAATGTTCACTTTTAGTTGGATATACAACGAGGATTAAAGTCATTTTTGATACCTTGACTATTAGACCCCTGGTTCCTAAACTTTTTCTGGAATTAACCCCTGACAATAGTAGATAGTTGTTGTTTGGATCATAAAACAGAATTCATTGAATCTCTACCATTCCGTTTACTGGATATAAACCTTCTCTGAGAACTATCAGGACTGCTTTGGCTTTTGGGCTATCCAGAGGCAATAACTTCCTGTGACCTTTAGCAGAATATCCATACATTTAGCCATAGTCTAGCTTACATTTCGCCTTCCGATATGGAGTCACCACTTCAGAATGGCCATCAGTTCTATGAGCAACGTGCCTTTTCCAATCGGGTCGTATTGATACTTTGGACCTCGCAACTGCCATCCGCTGGAAATAGCTAAATTCGCGCCATATGCGTTACTTACTTTTATAAAATCATCAGTAAACTTCTTAATCTATCACCCTGGCCTATGAGTTAATAGGAAGTACCTTTGGAAAGTACCTACTCGGCCTGCGAGTTGTTTATACCTGCTAGCGCCGAATGTTCAGGATTCGGTATTGGGCTACGGATCTGTTAACTGCGCTATAATGGTGTTTTTATGATTTTTCCCCTCCATCAACTGAGCCTCTACACCGAGGCTACGAAAATAGCTGCTACAGTGTTCTATGATAACAAAAGCCTTATTAGGCCTCTTTCTCTGTGTTATGAAATGAAGGCTTCGCTATATTTATTTGTTTATCCTACGCTATGCGTGCATTTTATTCGCAACGCTAGCTTTTACGGTATCACTTTGCTCTGTACCTAACTAGAATTCGCGTCAATGAATGTGTTGTATGTATGTGTACATACAATAATAATCTGTAAAATAATCAGAATGTCGGCTTAGTTTCGACTTCAGCGGGAAATCTGATGACATCGAGAAACGGTTTAAATAAAATACTTTGTTCACCTCAGCACCTCAAACAGGCAGGTTTTGCTATGAGAAATCAGTGAGCAAAATCGCATTTTGCTCACTCCGTAAGACAAAGTAACTTTTTAATTATTATTTTTTTAAATGCCTCAGCGTGTGTATCGTGTAGTAAATTATATGTGTCACACGAGATCAAAGTTTTTTGCATCTCGTGTATTTGAATCCCTTGCTGCTCTCAGGATTCTAACCTAGAATCACGAGAGAATCCTACGCTTACTCGAGATTCAAAATCAACACTCGCAACAAAATACAACTTTGCTCTCTTGTTGCACAAATAACTATTTTCGTATTGAAAGTTAAGTTTGCTAGTTGACGTCAGTTGGTACCTTTTTTATGTTGACAACCAAGATGAACCAAAATGAACTCAAAACAAAACGTTGTAAAGTACAGCATCAGTGGGGCTCTTTTAGCATCCCTGTGGTGATTCAATGTAACTGTACCAATTTACTATTAACCTACCCTGTGTTACATTTTTCAGAATTGGCTGGCTTCGTGGCCCGCGCCCGTGCCGTCGTTCGTGGCCGCTGATTTATCTGCCGGGGCGCGTGTTTACCGCGTCGCTCACACTTGACGATCCGCTCCTCCATTCTCGACAACATTCATGAAATTAAACTACCTATATCACAAATAAGTAACCAAACCTAAATACCTATTAGAAATCCAGATTCGAGCACGGTTTTGGTTTAGACCAATAGCACAGTATATATAATTGCCAATAGGTTGCCGAACCGAAGCTACAGCTTCATTGAAACTCTCCAGGGCTACTCCGATTCTCGAAACTCGAAGTTCGTGTCGTGCGGTCCCTCTGACACTCATACTATTTAATATGAGAGCGAGAGGGACTTGTTACATAAAAATACAATCCGTGAGCTTTTAGAAAACCCTTCGGGTTTCGGGGGAAATCGGAAGGATTCGTTAGTAAAAAATGACAATTGTCTTTTTGATTCAGTAGCAATCCATCGCGCGTAGAGTGCACTCGTTTTGTTTTCATTGATTTATATAGAGCAGTTAAAACCACCACTTACATATATTTATTTAGGTAGTTTGTTATTTTTAGGAAATTGATTTCCACGGCGAATCAACTTAAGCAGGGTATTTCTGTAAATAGCCAATCACTGGAAATTGTTTACAATGTATTTATAAATATTTTGTATGTAAGTTGAAATTTTTAAGAAAAAAGTTGGTCGGAAATAGTTTAATAAGGTACAAGACCGAGTTATAGAAGCCACAGGGATTTCGAAAAGTACATTTAAAAATATATAAAAGGAAAACAGACCAAAAAAATTCATTTCACATACCCAAGAGAAGTAGATACAGTATAACAACAGCTCTATATACTTCCAAACAAAAGTAGTACGTTGAGGCAGGGTGTTCTCAATTTAAATTGACGATGGAAGAATTCGAAAATGCTGATTTTGTTTTATTTGTATCATGACAAAAAGTCATATTGTATTAAAATTATAAAAAGATAAAGAAGCGTAATATTATTACAGTAAGGTTTATTTTGTGCTGATGGTTATTCTATACATAACTTTTTACGGTAACTTTGAAAAGTTTTGCAAGTTGATAACAGAACAGAACCGCATATGACGATCGCGTATCATCGTCTAAACCCGAAGCATGCTTCTGAAATCCGAAGGTTTTTTTAAGATCTCACGGAGTGTACAGAGGTTAATATTCAGCGTCACTGGCTGGTAAATACTCCGCTTTTTTGCAGCTTTTTTTGTCATTACGGTTTCGGCAAGTATTAGGTATTGAAAAGATAATGCACAGGGCTTATGAAAACTACAGAAAATACCGATGCTATAGCGATGATGTATGTAGCGTGATCAAAATTCTTGCGATCTGTCCTTCCGTTGTGCTAATAAACGTGGGATGGTACCATAATGGTACGTAATTTAATGAGACGTTTAACCAATTCGCGCGTCATTTGCGTCAATCTTGATAATCAATTGAGGGTGGTGGACGACGATGATGATGAATGTAACATTAACTTTTTTCTTAAATACTTGTGTTTTTTATTTCAGGCCCACCTTGTACGCAGAGCAAGTATGTTTTGCTGCTACCTACTTACTTAGGTACTTACTAATTTCTACAGTCAAAACAATAACTGGCTGAGATAAAATAAATCTAAGTCCACGCGGACGCAGTCGTCGGCACTCCTGGTACAGTCGAGTGCAAAAGTGTAGACTTATCTAACCCGTCAAAAATATGTACCACAGACACTTATTCCGACGTAATTAGACCGTGGTAACATATTGCAGTGTGGTTTGGATAGATACTTACATATTTTTGCACCTGACTGTAGGTAATCCACACAATGCGGGTTATCATAAGGGTGTTATTGTAACTCTTCCACTATTACAACCGCTGAAGTATCAGGCATTTTGGCATGAAAAAAGAATATTTAATGATAGAAATATAAAATTGTTTAAAGCAGAATTACAACAGATAAATTGGAATAACATCTTGAAAAATGATAAAAATACAAACGAAAATTATAACGCATTTCATAAACAAATTATTAATATATTAGACCGCTGTATACCAAAACAAAAACTTGCCATAAAAAAGAAAAAAATGAAACCTTGGCTAAGTGTCGGTTTAAGAGTTTCGTGTAAAAATAAAAGATTGTTAAAATTATTAGTATCTCAAGTAAATAATGCTGTATTAAATAAATATTATAAAACCTACGAAAAAATCTTAAAAAATAGTATAAAATTAGCTAAACGTAAACAATTTGTTAAAAGAATGGAATCTTCCAAAAATATAACTAGAACTATGTGGCAAGTGGTAAAAGAGAGAACAAATAAACAAAGCCTAAAAAATACAGAAAAGTTACAATTACTTATAAATGACATCATTATTGAAAATCCTTCTGAGATTGCTAATACCTTGAATGATTTTTTTGTAACTGTCGGAGCTAGCTCACCAGAGGGAGCTCCAAAAGGCAGACCAGTTATTTCTCCTAATTCTAAGTCAATGTATGTAAGTCCAGTCAGCCAGACTGAAATTAGCCAATTAATATTAAAAATGAAAAATAAGACTAGTTTCGGATACGATGAAATTCCGCCGATCATTATAAAGCAATGTAAAGATGAACTAGTGACTCCGTTAACATATTTAATTAACCAATCTTTTACTGAATCGATTTTTCCTGATCTTTTGAAAATCGCAATAATAAAACCCATTCCCAAAACTAAAATTCCAAGTGAACCAAATACACTTCGTCCCATCGCGTTGCTTTCTTCCTTCTCAAAAATATTTGAATCGGCAATGGCTACGAGATTGAAATCTTTTTGCGAAAAACTAAATATTTTTGATGATTGCCAGTATGGTTTTAGAAAACACAGATCAACTGCTTTTGCTGTGTACAACTTTATTTCTCACGTACTAAACATAATTAATAAACGGAAATATGCTGTTGCTATGTTACTAGACATGAGCAAAGCTTATGATAGGGTTTCTCATGAAATACTACTGAGGAAATTGTACGGGATAGGAGTAAGAGGAATAGCATACGAATGGTTTAAGTCTTACTTGGAAAATCGTAAACAATTTGTGGATATCAAATACCACAATAAAAATGAAAATCTTCTCACTAGCGTAAGGTCTCGCGAACAAACAATGAAGGGTGCAATCCCCCAAGGCAGTGTTTTGGGCTGTATTCTTTTCATTATTTATATAAATGATCTGCCAAAGATTGTAAATAACAGCATACTTTATGCAGATGACATATCAGTTGTTTTCCAATGTAACAACAGCGAGGAGTTAAAACACCAAATGCAAGTCTCTACAAAAAATATAATGAGCTGGCTAGAAGACCATAATTTAACTTTAAACCTAGCTAAAACTAAATTACTGCAAATCAAACCCCGACAAAAAAAACCAATTGAGATAGATTTCTTATTAAATGACCAAAAAATAGAAACAGTGTCTTCGTGCAATTTGTTAGGAATTGAAATAGATTCGGAAATGAACTGGAAAGCGCATGTGAATAAAATAGCGAATAAAGTTTCAAGTTTTACGTATGCTTTGTATGAATTAAAAAAATGTACAAATTTAAAAACTGCTCTAACTGCATATTATGCTTACGCACATGCCTGGCTACGCTATGGCATAACTTTGTGGGGTAATAGTACTCACGCTAACAAATTGTTTACTCTGCAGAAGAAATGTATTAGGATTTTGGTAAATATTAAAAAAACAGACAGTTGCAGACCGCATTTTACGAGGCTGAAAATACTAACAGTTACATCTATATATATTTATGAAATATGTAAATTAGTAAGAGATCATAAACATCTTTTTGCCAATGAAAGAGATAAACAGTGCAATATTAACCTCAGAAAAAGAAACCAGTTACTTAGTTCTTTTACTAACATGAAAATGGTTAGTTCAGGGACACATCATATGGCCATAAAAGTATACAATAAGTTGCCTACCACAATAAAAAACATAGAAAAGAATGCTGTATTTTATAAAAATTTGAAAAATTATTTATTAGAGAAATGTTACTATAAATTGGACGATTATTTAAATACTAATGATAAATGTTGAATTATTTTAGCTATATGTAATAATGATAATGAATTATTTTAGTTCTATGAATGAATTTAAGAATAATAGCAGGGCTAAAAGAGGGGCGAATTGTGTTGAATAAGATGTCATGTACCAAATAAAGCGATAAATATAATAATAATAATAATAATTTAAAGAAATTGACATAAAATTTCAACATAAATTGTACCTATTGACATTAAATATGATTATTATTATTTTTTAAGATAAATATGAATCAGTATACAAAATGTGTCATAAATAATTATAAGTAAATATTTGAATAGATAGACATTCTTATACCCTTACAGGGTGTCATGTACCTACCATCTTGTAAAACTACCATCTAATAATATAATGAACATGAATTTGAATAAATAAATATGAATATGAATACTATATGTCAGAGTGGGTTATCAACACATATAAACATGCCACTTTGTTCTCCCACATCTGAACAAGTCGCTTGTTCAAAATGGGACAAATCCTAAACATTTACGTGCGAATGAGTTTACAAATCCTGCCTCAGGGAACAATACGACATCGGGTCAGAGTCAGACCTGCTTACTTCACAGGCCTTTATTTACATTTAGGGTTATCAATGTTGCCAATTGCAATATAAACTGATTTTTTATAGGTAGGTACCTAATAAATTAATAGATACCCATAAAAAATTGGCTCGAATTATTAAATCCACACAGCGGTGTACCTACACACAGCCAAAGAGGATGATAATTTAAAATTTTTATTTATTCAAAATATTTGCACCCAGTGCTTACGTTTTGGTGAAGTTTTTATTAACTTGTAATGTAATTGGTTATGTTTGTTTGTTCGGTTGGAATTAATATTTCAACTTCAATTTTAAGTGGATATCTTTAACCGATTGAGCTGAAATTTTGCATGCATGTGTAAATCCGATGACAATGAAATATTATTATGACGTAGAGCTGATCTGATGATGATTTAGATGTTGGCCATAGGAACTCTGTAATAAAACGACACGACCGCATCGATTTTGGTCTCATTTGATTCGCTTTGACCTCTACCTACTTTGGTAACCACCAGGGACAAAAAGTACCGCCAGCAAAAAAGCTTGTATTAGTTTTTTTTAGAAAAAAATATTACTGAACTATTTGTTTTGAAAACATTGTACGGAGGTGCGAAACTCTTCATACGCGAGTCGCTCGCACTCGCACTTGACCGATTTTTGTGTATTTTTTTTTAAACAAATCCCGCCTTTGACCTAAAATTGACTTAAAAAATACGGCACGTTAGGCACTAAAAAAAACTACAGTCTGGTAGCAAAGTGCTCGTAGTTTTTATCAAATGAAGTAGGTATTCTTTCAACAACAAAAAAACTCAAGCACACAACTTATAGAACCCTAGCTATACCAAGTGCCATCCACGAAGACGTGTGATTTTGTCAAAATTAGTCATTAATGACATTGTAATAAGAACCACGGCACGCGTCATCGTGAATGACTCTACCTATACCCATAGTTGACATGGACTTGGGCAAAATTAATAACCTACACATTACCTCTACTATAACCTCCTCCAAGGGCTTCAAGGCATAGGTCGAATTACTACTCACCTGTATAACTAAAAACTACAATTCACCTACTTTTAACTTGTTAGAGATAATATATCATTTTAAAGGTCAGACTAAACAAATTAATAGAAATTTGCGCGAAAAAATGGCACATTGAAAAAAAGTGATTTTATTTTATATACATACCTGTTTTTCTTTTTTAAGGTAGGTATGGACCCGTAAAAAATATTTTCACACTAGATTCTAGTCTAGTGATCGGTAGCCCTGCGTGTAGGTCAGCTCATTTTGCTTTATTCGCTGTATCCCGCTTTACGAGTCTTGGGTGATCTTAAAAAGATGAACCGGTACGATTTTGTTTGTTTGCTTCTGAACTCATTATGCGTTTTACGACGGACGCAACATAAAGGATAAATATAAGAACCCATTCCTTGTGCGTGTTAGTAAGTTCGTTTTGTAGTAGGTACCTACCTCTTTATATTTTATATAGCGTAGCCCGCCAGTAATAACTAAGACCCCGTACGCACTATGCGGCTAGCCGTGTGGTTTTAGCGTGCCGTCCCTCTTCAAAATATCGCTTGAGAAAGAGACGGTGCGCTAAAACCGCGCGGCTAGCCGCATAGTGCGTACGGGGTCTAAGGGCCTACGCTAGCCGACGCGGTTCGCACGGAGCGGGAGGATGCCTATAGAAAATAGTATGAAAAGCGCTAGACTGGCCAGCGAAAGCTGTTCACGCATTTTTTATGAAACTTTAATCTGGTATCATTTTTGAGATTGTCAAAATTGTCATATTGTCATTCTAGTCCGGTTTAGATAATTTTGATACTTCGTCTATATGAAATAAAAAAAAATGTTTAATTCAATCTTCTACCATCCTCAAAATGCAAAATGTTATAAAATTATGTTAGAATTAAAATGTTAGAAGATATGTTCACGCCAATCTGGTCAAAATGGTCCAGAAATTGATGCGTCTGGACTGTACGTAAATGGATAAAATTCTAAATTTAAAAAATTCTAAGTATCAACATCGTTTTAATCAGTGTACAGCAAGGTGTTGTCAGACTCTTTTTTTTTTACCGCCGTATGTCGTGGACAGCTTTCACTGGCCCTTTTTATTATTATCTAGGTATAATTCTTTGTAACAACGTTATTTTTAGTGAAATAAACCTTTTTCATTTTTATCATTTATTTTACCGGATCGTATCTCCTCTCACGTATAAATAGTATGAGTATCATATCATGATAGGTCGATGTGACTATGATCTAAAATATTACAAAATATGGACCTACCCTACAAGAGATACAAATTAGTCTACGACAAGTTATTTATTTCACAACTAATTACTGAAGGGATGTATTTGTTACGGGATAAAAACTGGAGCTTAAAGTGAAATTTACCCATAGTCTTTCAAATTTTACGTATATCTTCTTCCATCCGCATTAAAAGCTCTACAAGTGGAACGCCTATTATCGTGCCTAGTGAAGACAACTGCAAATCAACCCGGAAAACGTTTGTGGAATAAGTAAAGAATTAACAACATTATTAATAGTTGCTGTTTTCTCTCTATATAGAGCTCACGCGGGTCAAAGTTCGCGCGTCTGGAGTGGAGCGTTCTGTAAAGTGAAAATAATGGTTAGGTGCTTTAGACGACTTTGATAAAGCCCGCTGTTAAGACGCTGAATCGTCTGCACGGAGGACTGCTGGCGTAAATTATTCCCCCACAATACAGTTTCAGAAAAACGAGCTGCACTAAACTTTACGTGCTTTATTTCCGTTCACTGTGGCCCTTACGGTTGCTGGGTTTTACAAGGGTCCGTTAGTAAGTATTCATTAGTTTCTTGGTTTGGTCTTTGTTTTCTCGCAGTACCTACTCGTGACATGCTTGAAACGGAGATAATATTAATACTTAATATGGTTTTTACGTTACTAGACTCACCACACGATAAACTGATGGTCAGCTCAAACAGCGGCAGACAAAAATTAAATTGCAAAAAACAATAAACAAAAAGAAAAACAAAACAGTAAAACACTGTACGAACAGATTAATATCTGTCGATTGTCATATGTTGTGATATGTAGATATTAGTTACCTACTGATGGGGCAGCCAATTATCCATCTTATATTATTTTGGAAACTAAAAGTTCTTGCCCGCGCGACATTGCGGTCGCATAGTTCTCGACCCCAGACACCGCTTTGTGGCAATAGATGCTCTAGACTTGGAAACTGTTTCATTTGACGACTAGAGTCTCTGGAATGGCTACGAGGGTCACTAAATAAGTTTTGAGATAGAGAAAATTATCAAACATATAACAGCGATTTATTTATATATTTTTTCAAAATACTCTCCACGATGCTCTATACAAATTCCCATTCGTCTAAACCAACATTGGAAACACTTTTGCCAGTCATGATTTGACAGGTCAAAAGTACACTCGTAGCCACTTCGTAGCATGATTCCTCGAAGCTGGGCCTTTGGTCTACCTACGCTATCGCTCAGCTTGGATAACTTTCGGCAGTAATAATAAATATGCATTTATTTATTCAGACAACAAAGATCCATACATTATTAGTAATTTACTTATGACCAGTGATCGGATAATCGGATGCATATTTACCTAAAGTTTAGGTATTAATTAATATGGAATGCACCTTACCATCGAAAAAATCCTGCGATTCTGGGATCGCAAAATTCAGTGTTTCGACTATAGAAACTTATGCATATTTGAGATTTATCTAATGTTAAAAGTACAATACGAAATATAGTTTTTGAAAAAATAAATTATTTTATATTAATATTCGATTGGTGGCAAAAATATGGTTATGGTAGGACCGTTAGCCGTGACACGACAGTATATGCATCCGATTAGTTACCTACGCAATATCGGGAT
Organism: Choristoneura rosaceana; assembly: GCA_037349165.1. NCBI lineage: Eukaryota > Metazoa > Arthropoda > Insecta > Lepidoptera > Tortricidae > Choristoneura > Choristoneura rosaceana. The sequence continues at coordinate 13,826,149 of JAZBNJ010000019.1, forward strand.
CCTTGAATTTTTTTTCAAATAAATTAATCTAAGAAGCCTCTTCCATACTTTTTTAGCTAAAAACAAACTTTAGGTAAACGAAACACTCAGATTGGCTAATATTTAACAGTCATGCTGTTTTCTCGAATGTCACTTAGAAATAAACTTCTCACTTCTTTCTCATTATACATATTATATAAGCTAAATGTGCTTCTAATCTAAAGGTTTAGTAGGTAAGAAAAGTTCTAATTCTAGCAAAATAATTCACGTGTCTTATCACTCTAAAACCTTTATGTAGATTTCTCATAATTTGGGTAGGTACAAAAAGTTTTTGTACTTATTTTCCGAAATATTCAGGTGTAGAGTTTTGAGAGTGGAAGAGTACCTACATGAATAATTTCTTTTAAAACGTTAGCGTCAAGAACTGCTTACACGTGCAACGCAAAGTAGGTACCAGCGTACTGGAAGTACCTATCTACAGCTAATTCAATTATTTTTTACCTAACAACGTTGTAATCGGTAGAGCGTAGCTAACAATCAATCATTTCGTCTATTATGTTCGCCATTTACATATCTACAAGGTCTCGAACTGTACAACAACTACTTACAACAAGCCTTAGTAATACGAAACTGCTTACCAGGCTACCTGTTTTAAATAAAGAAGGCACCACTTCAACTACACTACAAGAACTACAATACGATGTAAGCAAAGTATGATAAGTACACAATTATTTAATAAAAGTTTTGAATACAAATATTACTTAATGTTAATGAACAGGCATTAAACAAACAACTATTTTATAGGTACTAGCTTTTGCCCGCGGCATTGCCCGCGTGGAATTCGGTTATAGCGAGCGGTTCTCTCGGGAACTTGCTGGGCTACTACAAAACTCGAAAATAGAAGTTCGTATCGTACCATTCCGCTGACCCTTATATTATTTAATACGAAAGTGAGAGGGACTACGATACAAACTTCGATTTTCGAGTTTCGTTGTAGCCTTGCCGTGCATTTTTCTGGGATAAAAGTAACCTAGTCACTCTCTGGTCCATAAACTATCTCTATGCCAAAAAGCACGTCGATCAGTCGCTCCGTTTCGACGTGAAAGACGAACAAACATACACACACAAACACTTTCGCATTTATAATTTTACTTACTAATATTATGATGATACTTAATATCATAGTATGGAGGTATGTACTTATTAATTTATTTCGATAAAATCGGGATTCTCGATAATAGTGGCCGCGTACGACCTTTGGCGTGTGCAAAATAATATTTTACGAGGCCCTGTGTTGGCGCACCACAATAAAATTAAATGATGGAAGTTTAGTTAAGCAAAAAAACTGAAACCTTGCGAAGTTGCGAAGCACGAGGCCCCTCAGGCCAAAAGACTGTTGGCGAGGGGCCCAGCCTACAGAACAAAAATACTGAACCAAGTTTTTCTGTTCCGTACAAGAGCTGCTTTACAATGCCCACGCCTCGCTACGCTACTGCTCGGAAACGGCTTTAATGATTTCAATGAAATTTGTTAAGTACCTACCTATGCGAATGTTTTCGGGGGCAGGCAATCAATCTAACTCGGTCTTTTATTTCTAAAAAAATATGGTATTTTCGAATTTTATCTAAAGGGAAACACGGTCGTCCCGGTACTTCTAAAATTAAAATTCTATTTAGTTTCTCAAATTAAAGCAGATTAAAGCCTACGGAAACATCGCAAAAGAAAAATACAAGAATACGAAAATCTATTGTTCACAGAATGTCAGTAATCAATGCGTGCAACGAAACGAAACGAAACGTCAAACGCCAAATTGACAAGTAATGTGTCACGCTCGAATCCAAGCTTTCTCACAAAAATATTGTATTTTAAATAGATTTGTGTACTGTGTAATATTATTTTGACCGTAAAGTATTAAAAATCCCTATAAAAAGCAGCATATATGTCATTACCTGAAGCCTCGGAACGTAAATGAACCCTGACCTCTAATATATAGGTTAGTATGACGATGTCTTCGTTTTGATACCGTATGGGCATGACTTGTCCGCTCATTATTTCACATATTTCATCAAAAAATGTCTACATCTTCATCAGCAATTTTGACGCCCGTGGGTGTCCGCGGTATGAACGTTTTAGATCGTGAAAAATTCTTGCGTAACATAAAAATTCCCGTTCTGAAAGTCGCTGATGAAAAACTATCAAAAATTACACCAATTTGCAAACAATATTTTCTTAAATTAGAGAACTTTAAACCTGTGCAAAGTGTCAGTGGTGAGAAGCTAAAGTGCATCCACCTGAACCCAGAGAAAATTGGTGCATGGACTGATCTTTCTGAAATAGATCGCAAGTCTCTTAAAGAGCATAACGTAAATGAAGACAACTTTATTATGAAGGATATCAAACTATCATATGAAAACTGGTCATACGGGACTATATTCAAAGCTGTTTTGCCAGAAAATGAAGACATTGTAAGTGGTTTTACTCAAGTTGGTCACATAATTCACTTAAATTTGAAAGACCACTTGCTACAGTATCGGCCTCTTATAGGGCAAGTGCTTGTGGACAAGATTAAGAGCTGTCGCACTGTAGTGAACAAGAGCAGCACCATTGACAACACTTACCGTAACTTCAACATGGAGGTGATCGCTGGTGAAGAGAACTTTCTTGTCACTGTAAAAGAAAATCTCTGCAACTTCACATTTGATTTCTCCAAGGTTTACTGGAACTCTCGCCTTGGCCAGGAACATGAAAGGATCTTGAACTTTTTAAAACCTGGGGATGTGCTGTTTGATGTATTTTGCGGTGTTGGTCCGTTTGCAATACCAGCAGTGAAGAAAAAATGCAAAGTATATGCAAATGATTTGAACCCTGACTCTTTCAAATGGCTCAACCACAATGCTAAGACAAACAAATTGAACATGGCTCTTTTTAAGTCATACAATCTAGATGGGAAAGATTTCATCTCCACTGTTTTCAAAGAATATATCACAAACTATTGTCTCGGCAAAGAGAAGTTAGAAAAAGGTGCCAAGATACATGTGACAATGAATTTACCTGCAATTGCTGTTGAATTTTTAAAATGCTACAAAGGCTTAATAGAAGATGAAGAATTATTGGAAAAATTTGATTGTGAAATTATAGTTTACGTATATTGCTTTGCTGCTGGTACTGATGTTCTTGCTGTAGCTAAGTCAATGGTCATTGACAATATTGGCTGTGACATATCTGATAATATAATAGACATCTTTGATGTTAGAAATGTGTCACCAAAAAAGGAGATGATAAGGGTTGGCTTCAAACTCGATAAGGAAGTTATTTTCAGTGCCAAGGACTGTATAAGTGAACCACCAAAAAAAAAACTGTGTGTTGATAAACAGTAGTGATAGTAGTGTCATGCTTGAATAAACAATAAAGTGATAACAACATTTGTGGAAATAGTCTTATTGGAAAGTGTTTTATATTTTGTAAGAAAACAGTTGTATTTGCATATTTGTTATCTTAATCTCCATGAATAAGTAAAAGTTCTACAATAAAGTAGTGTTTTTTTCTAAATAGCATTGTTTTATTTACTTATCTATTAATAGACTAATTAAATAAATAAAAAGTTGTTAATTATTAACATTACTGTCCGGATCCTATACTACTTTGGCTTGATAATAATAATATGCAATTATGTGATGTAATCACTGTTTGTGTAAAAAAACATTGTCATCTAGAGATTGTGAAGTTATCAGTAATGTGTTTTATCTATAATCTATCACATGGTTGAACTGTCCATAGTACACTGAATAAGTAAGCATGCTATTTCTGATATTATCTCCAAGAAATAGGACAACTTTAACCTTGTGATATTCTTAAAAACTGCTAACCTTTCAAGACCTAAAGTTACACAGTATCAAGCTCAAATTGTTTTATGTTTCATTGTATTGTGGTGCACCGTGCACAATGTTGCCTAATAGGTTAAAGTATTTGTAATCTATAATGTTGTACAGTCAGCTGCAGAGAAAAGGTACCCCCCTGTAACGGCGGTATCCATACTACCGCCATTACAGGGGGGTACCCTTTCTCTGCAGCTGACTGTACCACCATCATGTCATGACAGTAATATTATAACAAGCAAAAATATAATTGGCCATTAACTCAAGCAAACTCATCTATTCTTATTCTGACATATTATCTAGTTGCTATGTTCAAAATTAATATTATATTTCTGTTAGCTTTTGCCTGCGATTTTGTCTACAAGTGATAAAAAATGGTACAATTGAAACTTGATAAAATATCATGGTTACTGTACCTAGCTAGATCTTTTCTTGAATATATGCGATGGGTTACTGATAGCAGTTGAAACGCTTGTAGCATGTAGGACATATGGACATCGTCTTAGCCCCAGGGAAGAACTTAAGATAGTTTTTATCCTAGAAAATTGCATATTTCTCGTGGGATAGCGATAAACGATTTCTTCGCAGACCAAGTTGCCGACTATTCTTAAACGTACCAGGAAAACAATTGAAAGATTCTTGAAAGATTCAATTAAAACATTATCAATATTATACGAATCGCACGCAGATAATGTGTGCGAGATTATAGTACCTAATGAAAGCAAAGCAGTATACTAGGTATTTCAGTAGTGCCTAAAATGAAATGTGTTTTGGTTTGATATCGGGGCGTAATTAATTAATCGTCGCGCGATTACATTAATAGTTTCATTATCAGTAGTTAAATAATCTGTCTAAGGTAATTGTTTCAGAAATATGAGTGTTTTAAAGTGCTTTATTAATTATTTTCCAATGATAGAACTTTTTTTACCCAGAGAGTGCTTGCTTCAGCCAGAAGTAGTATTTGATGTTTGTTAATCTTTTAATCTAGTGTTGTACAGTTCCGTGAGATGGCATATTTCATAAAAAAAAATTTTTGGGCACGTATTCTGCTGTGAATTTCAATTAGGTAAGTAAGCTTTGAATTGCTTACATTAATAAATCAGAACGTTGGCGATGGCGACCGAACCATAAAACTCGAAAACACCCATCTTCCCAGAAATAAGAACATGCTAAGTACATCAATTAACAAACCTTCCTGACTTTACAGTCTTTGTAGACTGCACTTGCATCGTAAACTACAGCAAAGACCACACTAATAAGTCAATCTCACCTCCAGATGTAAGTGAAAATAGATTTCAAATACGAGTAAGTATGTATTTAATCTTGACAAACTTTTTTGATCATGAAACTACCGTGAGGCTCACTCATATTAAATGATATTGTAACGGATAACTCACGTCTTAAATCGAGTTTAGCTCGACATGTTTCGGGTTATTTCGAAACCCTTCATCACTGGAGCACGTGTTGTTCAGTGCGCGTGTTGCGGCGGCCGCCGTCGCGTGCTCCAGTGATGAAGGGTTTCGAAATAACCCGAAACAGTCGAGCTAAACTCGATTTAAGACGTGAGTTATCCGTTACAATATCAGTTAATAATCTTGACAAACATAGTACGTAGGTACCTAATAACTCATATCAAATAAAAAGTTGTATATAATCTAAGAATAAGTATTTTTATTTGATCTGAACCTAATAAAGCAAAATGTGTTTGACGTAAAAATACAAACTACCAATGTGAAACAATAGCTGCAGATACTATTATCTTGTGCCAGTTGTGCAAATACATTTAATTACACACATCCCATAATTAAACGGTTAACTGCAAATTGAAACAGACAAGTTTCACCATTTAGTAAACTAATAATAAACAATATTGAACCTTAGGTACGTTTTCTTACAACAGTTCTTCAGACCGAGTCGAGAATTTTAAGTTTTTTAATTTTAGTAATGATTCGGCAGTTATTCTTAACAATTTCTTACAATAATGTGCTAATTAATAAAAAAAGACCAAGTGTTACAGGTTCTAAAGTTAAAATTTAATTAGACGTGTAACTATAAAAAAAAGGTACACTTATGATATTTTATCACTTGTAGTATACAGTTTTGAACCGGAGTAAGTAGTTAAAAAACCTAACCAACGACTTTTTTGGGTTATTTTGCACAAGTGTTCGATCAACTTTTTCTTGCCACTCGTTGCTATAGTTACGGTCTCCTGAGTCACTCTTTAAACTGTAAGTTTATAGGGTTAAAATTTACCAAACACGCAATTTTGTGGTCGTTTTAAGCCCCTTCTATCACTGGTCATCTAATAAGCATGTTAGTATAATGTGACACAACATTTCTTCTATTAAACTGTACTACTTTTGTCCCCTGGCTGACGGGACAGAATAAAAGCAAGGAATAGTTGATCCACCATGTACTTGTACACCATGTTATTAAAAGGTGATGAAACTAGTAAAAAAAAATCCTTAAATCACAAGTTTAGTTGTTTGTATGCGCCGACGCAGGCGCGCGGGGCGTCCGACGGGTAAAAAGCAGCGACGAAGCGAGGCGAGGCCACTTGTGCTAAAGTACCTGCCACATGAACATCGAATTGTTTTTAAGTTGATTTCAAATGCTCATTTCAGACTAGTGTGCGAAATGCCGCAGCAACTCGAAGACGTGGACATGAATCTACCGGATTTCACTGATGTCCTTGAGGAATCTAAACAGGTATGATTATTATTAAATTTATATGAGCTGATTTAAGTTGTAGTATCAGGGCCGCATTTAGAGGTGTGGAGGCCTTGGGGCAACAAAGGAGTGGAGGCCAATAAGGGTCTTTTGATATTTTACTGATTGCCTTATTGAAGTGAAGAAATATACGAATTGTTGTTTCCCAGTATTTACTCGTCGGGATTTGAAAGATTTTTTTTCCGATGTCTATTGTGGGGGCCCCTGTTTTGTGGAGGCCCCGGGCAGTTGCCCCCTTTGCCCTCCCCTAAATCCGGCCCTGTGTAGTATAGAGTAAAGATTTCCCAAGATTGATTCTGAGATTAGAGCCTGTAAATCGTGAATGAATTAACATAGACAAAAACGTATTTTTATTTTATTTTGAATTTCGCGTCTCGAAAATCTCAAGACCTTTCCATATCCATCGGACTTCCCCTCAACACTAAATTTTTCATCAAACCCTATATCCCTACTATCCCTACTAATATTATAAATGCGAAAGTAACTCTGTCTGTCTGTCTGTTACGCTTTCACGTCGAAACCACTGAACCGATTTTGATGAAATTTGGTATATAGGTAGTTTGAACCCCAAGGATCAACATAGGACACTTTTTATTCCGGTAGAGGTCGCCACCGCGCGATAACCTAGATCCACGCAGACGAAGTCGTGGGCATAAGCTAGTAATACATATAAACATAAAAACATTCGATAAGATGCGCATGAAATGCCTTGGACTGGACATGGACGATGGGTACTCGTGTAATATCGCATGCAACATTAGGGGGATTGCAGATGCCTTGCCAATCTAGAGTCCTAATGTGGGATGCCGCAAGCGCCAGTACCTAATTTCACTAGCTTTCTTACTCGCCGAAACAACAGTGCAAGCCCTGCTGTTTCACGGCAGAATTAGCGAGCAAGATGGTGGTAGCAATTCGGGCGGACCTTGTGAAAGGTCCTACCACCTGCAAATAAATAACTATTTATATTTATTAATATTTTATTTATAAATAGAACATAAGCAGCCGGTGCTTATGTTCGCGGCTCCAGATAAAGCGAGGTTGCCTACCTACACCGCTTCTATGAAGTATTTTGCACGGAAACTGGAAAATGGTGCCCCGTGCCATCTGACGCCTAGAGCGATCGCTCCTCTTAGTCTACCCCAGGACCGGCGCTGCAGAACATGTTACAAATTAGAAGCTCTTAAAACATATTTTTAACATTGATGATTCACAGGTGCTTCGAAGATGCTTCAAAAAATACAACCACGACGAAGTATTCCTATCATTCAACGGCGGGAAAGACTGCACAGTGCTCCTTGACATCACCATAAACGTGCTACTAGACATATACAAAACCAATTCTGTGATAAACGACCTCAAAGTCTTGTATATAAGAACAACGAGCCCCTTTAGAGAGCTAGAAGCGTTCGTGAAACAAGTGGAAGCGCACTATGGGATAACACTTGTGGTTACTGAAGGAGAAATGAAGAGTACGCTTCAGAGGATTCTTGAAGAGGACGAGCGGTTGAAAGCTTGTTTGATGGGGACACGCAGGACTGATCCATACAGCAGCGATTTGGAATTCATGCAGGTATGCATCACTATGCAACACTATAACATTACACACAACTAACACTATAACATTACACACAAGTAACACTATACACTATATAACTGCACTATATAACTATGTAGCAAGACAATTTCACGCCGATCTTTTAGACAGGCTGGCTGGCTGGTAAAAGTCGAACCAATTGCGATACGTACAGAGTAGTTAGATTAGATACATACCCTAATTGTATCTACTAAGTTCAACTTTCAGTAGCTTCTTTTCTGCTTACCATTTTCATATACCTGGCTCTGAAGCGTTTCAATTCTACCGCCGTTCCTGTGTGTTACGAAAATCGAAGAATAAAACATCCATGAACTAAACCAATTACAGTTCTGCGAGTTCTGCGACCACACACTACACAGGGATTTCTAGTTGACAGATGACGCAGCTGTTAGTAATATTATGTTTGTAACACACTGGAAACGATTGAAACACTTCAGAGTCCCACTCGCCTAGGTGTATGCTTGCTTATTTATTTTGGTATCTATCTATACCATAAAAAAATCTTTTATTATTCATCATAGCTAATGTGCTTATTTGTTTCTTTCAGAAAACAGATGCGAACTGGCCACAAATAATGCGCGTGTCGCCTCTACTGAACTGGTCCTACCACCAAATATGGAGCTACATCCTGTCGCGACAAGTGCCCTATTGCAGCCTCTATGACAAGGGGTGAGACATTTTTTATTATTTCAATACCTAGTAATAAAATAAAATACTTTTAATGATTGCTTTTATTGTTTCGGATGCTCATATCCGACGATAAATTGTTCGAAGACTAGTTTTTAATAGACATAATAACTTGATGTGAATATCATAATATCATATTGCAATGTTTTGCAACGCTTTCTAAAATAAATTGTTCTTCAAAATTGACAAGTTTAATTCTGTTTCTATTTGAAACGTAAAATTTACCAAAAAAATTTTTTCATTTACCTAACCTAAATAAAATACACAATTATTTTTAATTACTCAATTTAAGTTGGCTAACAAGTGATGTCACAGTTATTGTGATTTGGGACTACAAAATCTATCGAGGAATCACGTTTTACCAGCTCATAAAAAGTTGGACAGTTTCATTCGCTTATTCTGTCTAAATCGAAACACTACTGCTGCGTCAAAAGCGGCAGACTTAAAACTAAAATTGGTATTTACAGATACACATCTATAGGCAGTACAAAGAACACCTGGCCGAATCCAGCCCTGGCGTACAAAGACTGTTCGGGCTGCGTGAACTACCGCGCCGCGTGGCTTCTCCCCGACGGGGCGTTCGAGCGCGCCGGCCGCGGGGCCGCGCCCGCCCCGCTCCCGAATCTCTGCCTACCCACATCCACAGTTGAAAACGGACAGATTCTAAATGAAAATGTACTATAGTTGAAATTAGTTCAAATTAGCTTAATTTGTTTTGAGAACCAGTGCTTGTTAAGAATGAAACTAAATTTAATGAAGTAATTAACAGGTACATATTAGGCAGTGTGCCTTTTAAATACTTACAAAAAAGTTCAAAATAGGTTATTGAAACAAAATCAAGAATAGTGAAATAAAGGTGTGAGCATTCTGTTATTTTAGCTCTAAGCTAATGTGTACAGTCCGCGACGCGTAAGTAGCACTGCACTGAGTAAATCTGCAAATGTGACAATCGAGGACACAATTCAGCGCTTATGCTTGCCAACCTCGCCCGCCCCGCGCATCTATCAAGGCTGAAACATACTATTAAAACGCGACGCCATATCACGTCGTCCGACGCATGTTTTTACTTGCACCTGACCATAATAAAATAAGTTATATGGGACTGATTAATACTGACACGCGTTAGATGGCATGTGTAAGCGTGGGATGACATCAGGTCTTAAATAGTATGTCCGCACCTTCAGTCCCCTACGATACCTTATTCTATACTTCAGTGTATTAACGGTCATGTACTTAAGTGCGTGGATTACCATCTAAAACAAACGCTCACTATCGTCAACCTAACTATGATTTAAAACTGATTCTCGATCTTTTGGTTTATCTTAGTTAGTAGATATTAAATAATAACTTTCTAACCTCAGAGGCTGTTGTTTTAAACTTTTCAGAACAATAAATGACGACAATGTGAACATTAATTTAAAATATCAGGCACAGATTGCCCCAGAAGTTACTTGCCAAAACGGTTCGTCAAAAAATCCTGTCATAAACTGTCGAAGAGCCTTGACGAATGTTCATTTAGTAGTATAATTTTCGAAAACAGAAAATGTCTAAGTATGTAGATAATATTGTTATTTACTTCTAACACCTCATCAATGCATCTTTGTTGTGATTTATAATTATAGGTAAACTTTTAGTATACTCAGCGGCAAAAAATCTGGCCCTCAAATCTATGCAGAGTTTTATATGAAGAGTATGCCAAATTTTGTGCCGAGTATATTTTTAGGAAATTGAAAAGCTCCCCTATATTTATTTTAATTATTGTAGCTTTTAATTTTAACTTATCATTATCAAAGCATGTTTTGTCTCAGTTACTTATGTTTCATATAAGTACTTAACCAGATATTTGAAGATTTATTTATTTTTAGGCTACTTATTAAGACATTTTATGAAGTATTTTATTTAAATTTAGAACAAATTACGTAATTGTGAAAATGTGTTGTAATGTAAAATGTGCTATGCACTGTCAACTAGTTTTATTTCTGAAACATCGTAGAGCGATAAAAATTAAGTATGACTTTAACTTTTAGGTACTAAAGCGTATACATATTTTTGCCCTTGACTGTACTTACTCCGTAGACAAATTGAAATGGTTGACTAAGTATTTGCCCATAAACAAGCAATGCAATCACAAAAGTACTTATACTATGTAAACTCAATCAATGCATTGGCAAAGCATTGTTGAAGCACCAATTTTGCTCCAACGCCAAACCTAACCTACATATAAAAGCGCGTTTAACCCAAGGCATCCTTCTATGGAATTTAGTGTTTGGCAGACATTTCATTATTATTAACCAGTTAATGGACCAAAAAAAGTGTATCGTTGGCAGCATAAAATATAGACTTGGGGGCTGTTTCACCATCCATTAATCAGTGTTAACTAACGGTTAAATGTGATGCCGTCTCCGTCTATTCGAACAAAACAAATAGAGACGGCATCACATTTAACCGTCAGTCAACACTAATCATGGATGGTGAAACAGCCCCTTAGTGAGCAACAAGTGAAACCTCCAGTGAATTAGGTAATTATGTAATAAAGAACACGAATTTATTTTATCGCACCGAATTTTTGTTTTTTTTTTTCATACCATCCTTTCAAATTTTACATGTAAAATATATCATCTATCTATAACCTATTACTTATACATTCATCTTTAAGCATGGACCTCTCAGTTAGTGAATTTCTTTTAAAATGAAAATGTAAAACACAAAAGACCTTACATTAAAATTTTATTTAAACTTAAACTAGATCACACAATTCTATATGTACATTCATTACAAATAAGACACTTATGTTATGACTTGTCATCCGTATTGTTTGGTTTCACGTGTTTTCTCAAGAACTCCTGGAACATCGCCACATCTGCTGGTTTGTCGTCTAAAACAAAAGATTGTATTTTGTAGTCGTAGCTGCAAAATATGGGTAGGATTCGAAAGAGAATGCTGAACATGTTCGTTTTGATTCGCACAAGAAGGAGAATACTGCGTATAAGTTTATGTTAAAAACATTTTTTTTTTTACTTTGCAACTGCCTGAAGGAGGTTTGTTTTTCGAGCTTATGTACATTATATGTATGTGTATATCAGGCAGTCTGGTATTTTGTTTTTTTTTATTGTAGAATAATCGCTTGCATCATGTAACGAGGCTAGAAATCATAGGCACAGACTTTATTTTACTATATAGCCTCGTGTAAGAACACAATCAATGTTTCATCGTTTTAAAAACAGCCAATTATTTTACTTGCATTCAAAACAATTAAAATTAGTAGGTGATTAAATTTTTCCAATTAATCGAGATGGCTACAGACATACCTATTTCTGCGGTTTGTTCAGTGCCTTCTTCATCACTGGAGCTCTCGTTACCAGGATGCTTCAAATACATATCACTCATTTCTCGTCCCATCGTCAGTTCTTCTACCAACTTACTTTTTTCTATCACCGTGTCAGATGTCTCTGTAATTGTGAATCATGTTAATTAAGCATACTTTGCAAAAAAATCGCATTTAACCAAATAGGTATATAGTAAATTAGTGTTTATCCACGGCTTCGCACGCGTTAATTAATCTAGAAGTTGCAATGGAAATTCCGGGATCTTACAAAATTCCCCTGAGAATTCCCAAAATTTATATCGTTGTTCTCATTAAGGTTGTGTCCAAAATTTCAAGACCCTAAGTCCCAGAGGTTGAAATTTCAAGATTTTATCCCTGTCCCGTGGGAATATCGGGATAAAAATTAGCCTATGTGCTATTCCAGACGTCCAGCTACCTACGTACCAAATTTCATGGCTCTAAGCCCAACGGTTGTTATTTCGTGAATTTCAAACTCAACCAACATTTATTGTCATAAAAAACACTACATCACAACAAAGCACAGTAAAAACATAAATAGAACAAGAGAGAAATATTCCCTATCCCGTAGGAATATCGAGATAAAAAGTAGCCTATGTGTTATTTCAGATGTCCAGCAAATTTCATCCAGTTCCGTCCAGCCGTTTTAGCGTGAAAAAGTAAAACACACACAAACTTTCGCATTTATAATATTGGTAGGATTCGTTTCGTATTGGGATTATACAAACTTGGGCCTTTTAGTAATTCTTCTTCTTTCTTTTTCTGTTCTGCTTCTTTTTCAGCGCGCATTTTAAGCCAGTCTGCTTTATATTCGCTGTAACAAATATTTATTCAATTAATATCAGACAAGAAAAGTAAAAAAAAACACTGACAATTTCACACACTCATGGTCCTGCTTGTAGTAGGTAAGTTTCGAATGTAATTTCGCACATAAACTATAGAATAGTCAGAGGTGCGAAGCTGGGATTTTGACCCAGGATTCTCTGCTTGAGGGGACATAGGTCAAATCAATAGGCAGTGGCGTCGTTAGGTAACCAAAGGCCCTGGCCTGGGGCAAAAAATAAACTAGAGCTTCAACTAAACTATTTAAAATCGTTTGTTCCGTAAGTATTCATCATGTTCTGAATTCGACGGACGTACTCCAGATTTTTCATTTATACTTTGTAAGTTAGAGTCCGAGAGGCCCCCTGAGCTTGGGGGCCCCGGGGCACTGCCCCGTCTAGCCCTCCTGTAGCTACGCCACTGCCACTAGGTACTACACTATTCAACAACTATGTATTTATGAAAACCGCAACTGGTATTTATAGACTGAAAAAAAAGAGAAAAACAGCATCTGTTTGCCAAGAGACTTTGTTCTGCAATGTGCATATAAGCTGAGTCGATTATTTATTTTATTTTCGGGATCTGCGAATAAATCATTCATATAATTTCCCTCTTAATACAGTAGTTTGTATTGTACTTTTAAATAGTTTGATTATATTATTTTTAATGCATAACTTTAAACAAACCTACGAACAAAATAATAAGTTTATTATTAATTTGTAGAAAGAAACTGTTGAATAAATCTTTTATTAATTTAAATATAAGAAAAAACTTACGTCTCATATTCCTCTGCAGCTTTGTCCACCAAACTGAAGAATTCATCAAAACCCTAAAAACATGTTTTTAATCAAATAAAACAGATGACACACTCTTGCTCTCATGATAATACATGACTTTTAACAATTTTTAATTTTAATTTAACAAACAATAAAGTAATTAACATATAAAGTCCATGAATGGATGGATGTGTTTAATTCAATTTGGACCAGGGTTTCCCAACCTTTATTTTGCCGAGCAGCCTCCCCAAACCAAAAATAATTTTCATGCCCCCCTTGTTTTAACAAAAATAAGAATAGTATATTTTTTATCGAGAGACTAAAATAAGCCAATATATACCCGAGGTGGTTAGCCACCCGAGCTTTAGCGAGGGTGTCTATTTATCCGAGGGTTTATATTGACTTTTAGTCTCGCGGTGAAAACTCTATTTTTCACTTCGATTGCGAGAAAAAATAGTCAATTTAGTACAAAAAGATTTAACAAAAAATAAAAATAAATCTTTCTAGATTTCGGCGGCAAAAGATTATCAATTATGTCTATTACTCTTTGGTCAACATCATAATTTTCACCATCACTTGATGACATTGTGAGAATAATCAATTTATTTTAATCGTTTACGATTTACGCTCTACAACAATTTCAAAGTTTTCACGGTAAGTATTTTTTTCAATCCAGACACAGATACTACCAATACAAATACTAACAAAATAGCACCGGCGAAATGGTCCATACACAAACGGAAAAATTGAGTGGCGCCACCTTCTATGCGGAAAAAGCACGGAACTAAAACCACGTAGACTAAGAACGTAACATTTTCGTCATTAAAATGGTCCACACACAAACTTATTTTTTGCAAGTAACTGGCTGTTTGAGTTTATCTAAGTCGCTCGAAGTAAATTAAAAAATTAATTACTTTTACTCCCTAGGGAGTAAAGTACTCACTTTACTCCCGTCTCGTAAGGCTATATTGACCCATTTTTAGAGCATGAGAAGTGAAAACACATTTTCTGGGAACGAACAGCTATTCAGAAAGTTAATTTACGTACGCGTTAAATAGTTTTTTCATCTCTCCTGTTCGGAAAGTTTAATTTTCATGGGTAGATAGCCGGGTGGAAAATTGCGTTTTCTCCTCTAGGGTGGAAAGTAATTTTTTTTTAATTTTTCGGCTAGCCACGACATCGAAGATAATTGAGTTACGTCATATTATTAAAATTTGATTAAAATAAAAGCTTTTCAGTAATCTAAATTCAGCTATACATTAAACGACATGTTTATTACGATCTTAATAGGTTCACATTAAAAACATTCTATAATTGGTCTATTTTTTTCGAAATTACAGAATATCAACATTTAAAATTTTTCCTCTATTCTGCTGCCCGCCATAATGCCATGATAGGCATTTTTTTCACGTTTCGGCATGGCCATCTAGATGTAAGTCGTGACCAAGAACATTATATTACAACACTGGAGGTTGAACGCCGAACATCCGTAATAAAAGTCAAACTTCTTGGTTCGGCGTGCAACCTCCAGTTTTGTATAATTATAAGCTCTTTGGTCATGTCGTGGCCAACTCGATTACAGTCTAGTCGGCCGCGGCAAGTGGCCAGTATGCAAAGAGTAAAGTAATGTATGAAAAGGTTGGAGGTTGGATATAAATAAATTTAATTCATTTATATCTTATTAATTTATATCGTAATTATAACTTATATAATTTTGTACATTTATTTATACTAGCCACGACATCGAAGATAATTGAGTTACGTCAATGAGTTTTTTTTTCACGTTTCGGCATGGCCAGATGCACGTCGTGACCAACTCGATTTTTTTTTATAGTCGGCCATGGCAAGTGGCCAGTCGAAAAGGTACCGCTGGAGGTTGAATAGGTTTAAGTAAATTCAATTTATTATTATTCTCGTTTTTTTGTAGTATTTTAGTTTCCTCACAGTCGAAATGAAAAGTAGAGTGTCTAACTCGGGTGAAATAACCCATTTCCCCTCGAACTATTGGCGCTCTCACTTCGTTCGAGCGCCAGAAATATCTCGGTGAAATGGGTCACTTTCCACCCTTGGTTATCAATCTACTATTTCATCTCTCCTGTTCGGAAAGTTTAATTTTCATGGGTAGATAGCCAGGTGGAAAATTGCGTTTTCTCCTCTAGGGTGGAAAGTATTTTTTTTTTAATTTTTCGGCTAGCCACGACATCGAAGATAATTGAGTTACGTCAATGACATTTTTTTTTTCACGTTTCGGCATGGCCATCTAGATGCACGTCGTGACCAACTCGATTTTTTTTTATAGTCGGCCATGGTAAGTGGCCAGTCGAAAAGGTACCGTTGGAGGTTGGATAGGTATAAGTATAAATTCAATTTATTATTATTCTAGTTTTTTTGTAGGATTTTAGTTTCCTCACAGTCGAAATGAAAAGTAGAGTGTCTAACTCGGGTGAAATAACCCATTTCCCCTCGAACTATTGGCGCTCTCACTTCGTTCGAGCGCCAGAAATATCTCGGGTGAAATGGGTCACTTTCCACCCTTGGTTATCAATCTACTATTTTTTACGCCCCCTGACATTTCTCCACGCTACGCCCCCTTCGGGGGGGGGGGGGCGTGTCCATTTAATTGGGAAGTTTGGAGTGAAACAAATCAAATAATACTCACTGCGCCTGTGTGAGAACTAACACCACAACACTTAAGGTCGCAGTAGAAGTTGTCAAGTGCAAGCGCCATGGACCGAGACAAGTTGCCTACATATGTGCTGCCACCCTCTGCATCACCTTCCGCGTCCAAAGCTTCTTGGAATGCCTCGAAATCTCGCATCCATTCAACTGCATAACTGTTGTCCACTACATCTGTCTTAGGTGATAGAGAATAGTTAATGAACTCGCTCAATATGTAGCTTGGCATTCTATATGGTAGTATTTTGTCTCTCAAGCACATAGGTTTAGTTGTACATTTTGTTTTAAATACCAAACTGAAAAATTTATGTAATACCTACATTTTTTACAGCAGTAGGCCATCCATAAGTTCAAGTATTATGTCAGCATAATTTTTATAGTTTTGACCATCCCCCTTGTTAACAAAAGTAAGCAAAGTTCTAAATCCCTTTCCCAAGTGTGAAGTGTGTTGTTATTCATGATAAGTGGTTAAATAAGTATACACATTATTTCTTATATTGCTGACATAATCACCATCCAAGCCCCCATTCCCCATGTCATCAAAAGTAAGCTAAGCAAACATTTTCTCACCCTCCTTTTGGTGCTTATGTCATACCTGAAAGACCTCATATCGTCCCCGTAAAGCGAAAAGTCACTAAGTCGTATTTTGCTGTTTTGAGATACAGATGTTGAAAGTTATGAACATAAAGTTGTAATCTCAAAACAACAAAATACGATTTAGTGACTCTTCGCTCTACGGGGATGATATGCTGTTAGTATGTAATTGGAAAAACCTCTAACATAAACTATGTCCTTAAATAATAACTCACCTTATTCATCACGACAATGAATGGCAGCCTTGCTTTGTACAGTATGGAGCAAGCATACAGCATGTTAGACATGAAAGTTACAGGGGAGACACTGCGCACAGTATCCATCACATACACAATGACGGTGGGGCATGAGGCAGCCAGCGCTTCAGTTATTATCGTTCCCGAGGCTGACCATGTGAACACTTCTATTTGACCTAGCAAGTTTACAAATAATTAGTCTCTAGTTTGACAGTCTATGACCATTTATTAAGACAAGCATTACTGCCAGCGATTGCAGAAGGGTCGAATTACCCCCTCCCAAAAAAAATTAAAGAAAACATTTCGAAAATGATAACTTAGAACAGCATTTTTCAAATTTTCTTGTCATGATCCCTCTTGGTATGAAAAATATTCGGCGACTCCTTGCTTTCCTCCACTTACAGTTAATTGTACTATTTTACATTGATAATACAAATGTTGAATAATCATACACAATCATGGTGAGTATTTTAAACATACTGTGACCCCCTTAAGGACATCCGCGAACCCCTGGGAGGTCACAACACAAAGATTGAAAAACAGTGACTTAGAAAAGTTGTAAAGCCTACATTGTCATTTCAATGTTCAATATTTCAAAATCAGGTGAATTTACTGAAACCACCTTAATTAAACTAGGCTTGAATTAAAAAACTTGCATCTCTATTAATAAGTTGATCTGATAAAAATCGGATGTGAATTTCCAACATAGAAATCCTCCAAAAATCATCATCAGGTCAGACCAATAAGACAGCAGCATACAGGAATTAATCATTGCTGGATCCCTCTGTAAACTGACGATGACAGCAAAAGAATTTTGTTAACCTATAGTTTACCATCATTACAAAATAATACAAAATAATGTATTTTGGTTTGGAGTAAATAAGTAAATTGAGGACTCACCTGGTGTATCAATAATGCAATATTTATGTTTTTGGCCTGCCTTTTCAATTAAATCTACAACCTGGCCAAATTTCGTTGAAAAGAGATTGAGAGCTGTTACAATGCCTCCATTTGGACCTAAACCATATTGCTTCATTACTTCTTTGTAGTTTACTGTGTCTCTTATATCTAAAAAAAAAACATTTTTTTTAGAAAACCTTAATATACAAAACTTTAAAGACTTAAATAATTACTATGAAATACACCTACTGCTGGCTGATTTGAAACAAACAAATTAAGTAATATTGAAGTGAATTTAATAAAAATTATGAGACTGCTTTAAATTAATTACTTTAAATTGAGAAATTCTGACAAAATTCAACAAATACTCACCAATATTAGCAGGATAAGGCACTTCTCGGCACGCCGGATCCAAGTTAATAATATAAGGCCTCGACCCTTCTACTACTTTCCTGGACAGCTGCCTCGTGAAAGAAGTCTTTCCAGCACCTGCCATTCCTAAAAAAACAATAATTACAAAAGAATTAACAGTTATAACAAGAAACAAGCAAAGTAACATTTCATGTTGTCGTTTCCTAACCTAAAATAATCAAGCTTATAGGCTTTCTCGGGTCTTGTTCCATGGCTTCTGGCTTGGATTCAGCCATCGTAAGTAAAGATTTATATATTTCTGTTTTGTGAAATCAAATTGTACTTAAATTTATCAAAATCAGAATTATTTTTCGGAAAAATCAACAAACACGGCTCACGAAACAACGCATTTTATTTTGACAATTGACATTGACGTGAACATGACGTTGACATTCGACTTTTTTTAATTTTGTGGCCTGGAAACTGCGTTTTTGGACACTTGACATGACTATTAGCATTTGGTGCGTTTGGGAAGTCGCTATCAGCAGTAGATACAAACCCAACAGAACCCAACGCTTGTTTTGTATTATAATTTGTTTTGCGCCAATGCTACTACAGACTGACCAACTTATCTGTGAATCAGACCCTAAATTATAGGCAAACCGCGTAACTGAGTCCTCGCCTGCGCGGTACAGGGGCGCGGGGGTAGGACGACAAAGGGGACTGAAGGAGGTGCGGGCGGCAGGCGCTTCTTGGCACAGCTATTCACGCTCGCCGCCCGCACCTCCTTCAGTCCCCTTTGTCGTCCTACCCCCGCGCCTCTGTACCGCGCAGGCGAGGACTCAGTTACGCGGTTTGCCTATAGACCAAACAATATTCGAATGATATTAAAACTTTAACGATTTACAGATGGGTTGGTCTGTCTTTACATGGTGTCTCTATACTTTCCTTCTATTTGTTCTATGAAACTCTAAAACCCATGGGAACCCAAGGATATGTAGTTTAAAAAGCAGTTAGTAGGTAGCGTTATGAATAATAAAAAACGGCCAAGTGCGAGTCGGAATCGCGCACGAAGGGTTCTGTACCATTATCTATACATAACGTGACCATTTATTTTTTTATTCAGAACGGGACTTAAGCTTATTTAGGCCAATTAACAGGTAATCAATGAAAAAATAAACTATTTGAAGACGTTTATTTAGAAAAAGTTAACTATTATTATAGTCCAAATTAAAAAAATATATTCAAAATGTTTAGTTCTATTTGAGAGTTCTATATGAGAGGAACAAATTTGCTTTAACACAGCTGGTGATGCTTTTAAGTAAGAATGAAACTCTTGGCACGTTTTTTTTATGTCCACCTTTGTTATTAAAGGACCTTTAGAACTGAATTTTCGCGCGATTGTTGAAAACGGGACAATTTCGCGTCCCGGTTTTCATTTTGGGGACACCGGGACTCGTAATCAAAAAAAGGGACAGTCCCGTTCGAAACGGGACGTCTGGTCACTTTATCTATACAACATTAGACGTTAACAGAAGCCCCCCCTATAAAGTGATTATACAACTAAAGATTCTGTGAATATTTCAAGCGTCTACCTGTCAGTTACCGATATTAGTATCAAGCAAAAAACGGCAAAACAAGCACGTTTGCTGTATGGGAGCCCCCTTAAATATTTTTATTGTTTTTGGTATTTTTAGTATTTCTTGTTACAGCGGCCACAGTAATACATCTGGAAATTTCTAGTGTCCAACTATTAGGTACGACTTAAGAGATAGAGCCCTGTGACAGACGAGACGGACAGACAGACAGACAGTGGAGTCTCAGTAATAGTGTTTCGTTGGCATCCTTTGGGTATAGAACCGTAAAAAGTAGACGACTGTTCTGTCTGCGTGGTTCTTAAGTTTTAAAACAGAAAAGTATTTGACAACAATGTGTCAAAATAAAAACAAAATGTCACACAAAATAAATCTATGTCAGTTTTATTAAATACAAAATAGGTATTTAACATTATTTACATTTCGAGCATAAAACTACCGTGAGACTCACTCATATTAAATATATTGACCCGGACAACTCACGTCTTAAATCGAGTTTAGTTCGACATATGCGCGTGTCGCAGCAGCCGCCGAGATACGGATTAGCCCGAAACATGTCGAGCTAAAATCGATTTAAGACGCGAGTTATCCGGGTCAATATATTTAATACATTTCGAGCATTTTTCTTATTTCCTTATCTACTCTCATGCACAGGTCGATTCATAAGAGCTGGCACGAATGAAGTGAATGAAAGTATCTGTGACTGCGTACTTATTTGAATACACTTATTATTATTTCCCTTGATGGCGGTCTTAAGGCTTGAATACATTTTACACAACACTAGTCATTTTCCTACAAATATGTCTGTGACATTACTTTTGTTCAATCCATTCGTGCCAGCTCTTGCGAATCAATCTTTAAAATTCGAACACAAATTATTTAGCGCTCACTCCTCATTATTTAAGATAACGTCTTTTTTTTTTGATAGATCGTGCAATTGTTTTTCCTATATTCCTCGGTGTATTTTAGTAAGGCGCAGTGGACGATGAAGCCAAGGGGATGGGCCGCGGCGGTGGTGGCATCTTGTCTAAAGACAGGAACATAATCGGGTACAGTTGGCCGTGCTTCGCGATGCCGCTTTGTATGATGGCGCGAAGCGTATCCGTGTAGGTTGGAAGCGGCTTGCACGTCGATGGATCGCGCCAATGTAAACCTAGCAAGAAATAAGTTTTTGGTAAACATTTCATTTTTAATACAAGCTTTTTTTTTGCTGACTACTTTTTGTTGATTGTACTTGGATTATCACCCAAACTACATTGGCGTATGCAAATTTCAAGTTTGAAGAGTTCCGTTCTGCGAAGACGATGCTATCAGGATGTCATTACCAGATTATTGTACTCTCACGCAATTTACATAAGTATGCCAAATTAGACCCCTAGGCTGATTCACCATCCATTGATTAGTGTTAACTGACGGTTAAATATGATGCCGTCTCTATTTGTTTTTGTTCGAATAAACGGAGACGGCATCACATTTAACCGTCAGTTAACACTAATCAATGTATGGTGGAACAGTCCTTAAAAGTGGGTCGAATTTAACTTGGAAGATTTGACTCGCACATACATACATACATACGTTAAACATTAATAAGCATACATTGCAAGTTAAATAAAAGCTTAAAAAAGTCATTCAAAAGCGGCTCGAACTAAATATTTCAACTATGACACTGATCTTAAAAGGTAATAAAAAAAAGTAATTTCTAGTTTTGTTATCATCAGGAACTTTATGATGTTTACCTGTTTCATCACAAGTAAACAGAGCCGGTGATGGCACATTGTCTCTGGTGTAATTCCATAAACAATCCCTTAAAATCTGGACAATCTGTAATAAAAAAAAGTAAAAATAAGTCAGCATTGCCCACCTTCCCACCCACTCTTTAACCGCCATTGTCTGAATTATAAAACAAAAATGTTCCAGCGCATTTCGCAGCAGTCTTATAAGTAAGACAAAATGTCGTATAGTTTCGGTGTAAGTGGCGATACGGGCACGTAAGATTACAACGCATTAGCGGTTGAAAGGTTGAAAAAAGAAAACGGAATGTTGAGAGTGACACAACCCTGGCAAGAATTAG
This sequence comes from Choristoneura rosaceana, assembly GCA_037349165.1. NCBI lineage: Eukaryota > Metazoa > Arthropoda > Insecta > Lepidoptera > Tortricidae > Choristoneura > Choristoneura rosaceana. Next base: position 13,848,378 of record JAZBNJ010000019.1, read on the forward strand.
CTATTAATACCGGGGAAGGTAAGAGACGCGGAGAAAGAGAGCAAAAGTGACGGTAGTTCCGGACTGACAATATGACAACCGAGCTACGGGTCTGTCTTACTTACAAGTTCAGCAACAAAATATATATAAGACTTTATCGCCTGAACATTAAGGTCGTGTATACATATGTTTTGCACTTGGGCTGTACCTGGTTTATGGCCTACGTCCTTATCCGTACTAATATTATAAATGTGATGTGACTCTGTGTGTATATTTGTTCGTTACCTTACCACTAGGCTAGTTTTTATCCACGAACAATGCATTTCTATCCTAAAATGTTACTCATAAGACTTACCTCGATAGCAGACAAGGTGGGCACCATTTCGACCATATGACTCAGCGGATGTGGCAGCAGCTGCCCGAGCGTCATAGTTTCCAGAAGCTCCGTTAGTGCAGTCTTCTCCCGGATTATTTCTGGCGACTGTGAGTCTGTACAAACAGAATGGCCTTGTTAATGCACGCTCCAGTCTACCATTAATGCACGCCCCACTAACTAACCCTCAATGCACGCTCCAGCCTACCCTTAATGCACGCCCCACTAACCCTCAATGCACGCCCCAGCCTACCCTCAATGCACGCCCTAGCCTACCCTCAATACACGCCCCAGCCTACCCTCAATGCACGCCCCAGCCTACACTCAATGCACGCCCCAGCCTACCCTCAATGCACGCCCCAGCCTACCCTCAATGCACGCTCCAGCCTACCCTTAATGCACGCCCCACTAACTCTCAATGCACGCCCCAGCCTACCCTCAATGCACGCCCTAGCCTACCCTCAATGCAAGCCCCAGCCTACCCTCAATACACGGCCCAGCCTACCCTCAATGCACGCCCCAGCCTACCCTCAATGTGTGTAGTTAACGCTGCTCATACTATTTTTTAATATGCTTCCACTGGCTCCGTGCAAATCGCGTCAGTTAGCGTTGGTCTTAAATTATGAACAGTGGTGAGTGTCTCCAACGAGTGATAGTCTTTACCGGCCCGGATAACACCGACATGGAAATACCGGCCCTGTTTTTTGTGTACAAGCCCATAGAAACTGACAGCAGCTTTTGCAGGTGGTAGGACCTTGTGCAAGGTCCGCCCGGATTGATACCACCATCTTGCTCGCTAATTCTGCCGTGAAGCAGCGTGCTTGCACTGTTGTGTTTCGGCGTGGAGAGTAAGACAGCCGGTGAAATTACTGGCACTTGAGGTATTCGAACTTAGGCCTCTAGGTTGGCAACGCATCTGCAATACCCCTGGTGTTGCAGATGTTTATGGGCGGTGGTGATCTCTTACCACCAGGAGACCCACTTGCTCGTTTGCCTTCCTGTCAAATAAAAAAAGAAAAAAGAACAATCATCTTCAACAATCCCGTTGGGCGACGGTACGTACCGGCCTGCGTGCTGAGCCGGTGCAGCGGCGCGGCGGTGGCGGCGGCGGCCCGCAGCAGCGCGGACGCGAGGCAGAGCGCGGGCCGCGCGCCGGCGCAGCGCCGCAGCGCCGCGCGCGCCACCGCGCTGCTCTCCAGCGCCGATCGCATGTATAGTTCGCGCTCAATGCTCACTTGCTGTAACAAGTTTTTCATATCAGCAATAGTACATTACCGCCGAGGCCGGGAAAAAGCAATAGGGATGATGACGCCATTAAAAAACAATTCGAAAGCACAACTCCAGTAAAAAAACGCTTTATTTTAGCCCTGAAAACCAGATTAATTTTCGATTTACTGTAAAATTAGATTTTTTGCTGCTTTAAAACAAATAAATAGTTAGTTGATTGAGTTGCCGGATAGTGACGTCATAATTCGCTATTGCCATTGAAAATCTATGGGAGAATTGTGTTTTGACAGCTCATAAAAAGTATGTCAGGTGATTAGTGGCATTAGTGGTGTCAACATCCCTATTCGTGGGTGAGTAGTTTGATGTCAATAAATACGAATCCACGAATTGCCATTTCCGCCGAAGCATGTATAGTGCTTTTCTCGAATAATACGAGGAAATAAAGCAAAATTGTTAAAATATTAAAAATGCTTTGGGACCATCTTACCTTAGTGAAGTCTTCGTCGGGCCACGGCAGACCGTTGTACATGACATCAGGGGAGACCAACTCTACGAGCAGCAGCGCCACTGATGTGCAGCCTTCTACGATACCGTTGTTACCGTCCTACGAAAATATACAATTCAATTAGAATAATAATGTCGCACGAGACTCGTCGGATTTAGAATAAAATAGAATTCATTTATTTGGTGTTAAAAAAGTTTGTACATAATTTCTTCGTTTTCCTGAAGATTCATACGAGAAAGAAAAAGAAAACCGTTCTTTTATTTCGATTTCCGAGCGTAACATATCGCTAACTAGTGGCCAAGTAGGTCATTAAAAAATTTAACGGACAAGATAATTTTAGAGAGAAAAGTGGATGTGTTATTTTATTTACTGACCATACAAGACATGAGGGCACCCATAAGCAGTTCGTTGTTGGTGGTAAGTATGGGCGGTATGTCTTTCTTCGCCTCGAACAGGTTCTGTTTGCGAACGCCTTTACCGATAATGCCGGCGTGGAACACCGATGTGTGGCTTTGGGTCAGCTGGGTTATTGGACCCTGGGTAAAAGAAGGAAATATTTTTCATCACACTCATTAGCGTAACTAGGGTTAGGAGGCTGGCCTGGATTTTTGTGTGAAGGTATCAGTATTATTATAGAATTTTGAATCAGTAGCCCAATATCCTACTACAAAAACAAACCCGCGGACCTTTTCGTGTGGTATTACAGCTCACAAGCTGCAAAAGTTTTTTGTTTCATTTGTGGCACCACATAGTTCCTACTCAACTGGTCTTGCTTTATATGTATAACTTTATTTTGCTTCGACAATTCCATGACTTCAATTTAAGTGCTTTCTAATTTGTCGACACGTTGGATTACTCACATGTTTCTGGTTCATATGCATCAACAAGTCTTCCTGCTGCCAATCCTTTGCGGTGACCACGGTGTTGGCGACGACGCTCTTACTGCCAAAAGCTTTCTCTTCCCTGAACATGGCCGTCTCTAGCAAGTCACGCAAAGCCACGGCGCGCGCTAGCTTACTGTGGACGCACAACTTACGCAGCAAGCGGCAGGCGGTTTGGATGCCGCGGAGTTTGCTTATTATATCTGAGGCAAAAAGATTTACAAGGTAAAGCTAAAATTCGGACCGTGAAATTTTGCACAGGTGTTCTTATGGCAACGTAAATGAAAACCACGATGTTATTTTTGGAAGTTCGAATCGCGAATTTTAATGAGGTTTTGAGGAAATATGAAAGATCTAGATGGCGTTAGTGTCAAGATGTGCGTTTGACGTTGCTGCCTTGTTAGCGATTGGCTCATTTCGATTAATATATCGTTTCGCAAATGTCAAATTTGTCAAACGGACCTGAAAATACTAACGCCAAATAACCTATTACAGAAACCGGAGCAAAGCTAAAGGTTAACCATAAGCAGGTAAAGGCTAAAGTCAAATAATCATTGCAATAGAGTTAAAAAAGCCTATGCTTAATTGGGTATCAAACTTAGCCGTGCCTACTATAAAATTACAAAAAGCAGTAATACCTTTTTCGTGTATACATCTGAAGAAATAAGTGACAGTAGATTTGACTATTTTCAAAATAGCTTCAACGCTCGGGGGCAAGCCTTTCGTTCCTGACATGTCTATTCTGTCTAATACCTGTAAAATATAAATATTATGTATTACTTTTATTTTACTTACCGACATGGAACACTATTAGGCTGGGCGCGCGTAGGTAACATTTTGTTACAGTGACAGTCGAATTTCTCTGATCTGTCACTGTAAAAATCATTACCCTTCCCTTGGCTTTGCCGTAGTCGAGTAAAAAGAGAAAGGCAAAACGTCGCACCAGTCAGCGCCTAGCTTTAGGGACGCTGCATTTTTCTTTAAAATAAGGAATCATATAGGCTCTCATAATTATTGAAAGTCGTGATATGTAATGTTGGTCATAACTTTTTTCTCTGAATCCATTCATTATCATCATCATGTCAGCCGAAAGACGTCCACTGCTGGACATAGGCCTCCCCCAAGGCTCTTCACTCAAACCGGTCTTATGCTTTCCGCATCCACCGCTTTCTGAATCCATTAATTGTTCAGATTTTTTATAAAACAAACCTAACTTAACCTATAGATCCTGTAGAACTTGACCATTTATTATGTTTATTTTAAAAAATCTGTAAAATTACGGTTATGGCGGGAAAAAAATTGTGACAAACTTTACATCGTGACCTTAAAACATTATGCGACTAGATAAAGGACCCTAAAACAAGTACTTGTGAACGAATTCTCTCAGTGAAACTTATGGCGTTGTGTCTTGACCCGTAAACTAGTCCTTAATACTCTCTCTGCCAACATGTAAGGCTCTTGGAAACTCGGAAAGAGTTCAAGAAGTCATGGAAGTCGTAGGGGAACCCCCAAATACTTTTAAGGGCAGCGTCGTAAGTCACAAAAATGCCAGTGGACACCGCGGCCTCAGATTGAAGGAGTTTGAAAATATTTCGTCACTACTTTGAAAAAATCTCGTATCTAAAATCAATATGTCAACAAAATTGAACCTTGATATAATGTCTATAAAGTTCACTCAGAAAAATTATCTATTTTAAGCTACGAGTTTTTTTTAAACTAGTGGCGATTTGTGGCTGGTTGTAACAGAATTATTGAGTCGCAGGCGCATCCCATGGCAGGAAGATTGTTAATTGAGATTTTTCCAGAGACAGTATTTTCCAAGACGATGGTAGCTTCTTTGTGGCAGTGTGTGGTATCTTAACAAAACGATGAAAATTAGTCATTTTTGTTACCTCAGCGAGCGCGTGGCATGTTGGCATCTCGTTGAGCGAAGACATCGTGCAATCGAGTTTGATACGCAGCAGCGACGCGGTGTCCTGCAGAGCGGCCGCCAACCGGCAGAGGTTGGCTTCCATCGCCCGCCCGATCGGCCGCGAGCGCAGGTGGGACACGCGGTTAGAGTTCTCCCATCTGACGGGAAGTTAATAATGTCTGTACACATCTTCTAATATTATAAATGCGAAAGTTTGTATGTGTGTGTGTGTATGTTTGTTACTCCTTCACGCTAAAACGGCCAGACGGATTTGGACTGCAAACAATAGGCTAGGTACGTTTTATCATGATATGGGTATGTGGTTGGTATAGAATCTTGAAGTCTCATCAACTGGGTACAGAGTCATAAAATGTGGCACTGTTGTTTATAATGCAACATCTATAAAAACCACAATGTAATCTTTGGGAATTCTCACGAGAATTTAGTAAAATCCGCGAACTGCTGAAGCTAATGATTACGCGTGCGAAGCCGTGGGTAAACACTAGTTGCTTGAACTTTTGATACAAGTTGATTAGGTGATATAACAAGCAAATTACGTCAAGTATTTCGATTAAATCTTCTGACAAAACAGGACTTGCATACGTTCAAGATATCTTTAAACTTTAGTACCCTCAAGTACTCTGTCTAATGATAATTTTATACAAAAGTTCAAACATGAAGAGATCTATAGCGACAAGGTACAGTATACAGATATCTTGACCCCGACTGTACAACACTGTTAACTTAATAGAATTTCATACATGTTGGTTTTTTATTGCACTGCCCCGCACCACTGATACCTAATTACAAAAGCGCACTATTTTAATATAGTTGAAATCCCACCGCACATTGTACAATCTGAATATTACCAGATGATTTATTTAACAAAAACAATAATCACATTTACCTTGACAATTTTATAATGTTCAAACAGAAATGATGCAAGTACGTCTTCTGGTCCTCTGGCACTTTTCCCGTCACGAATATAGTTTTAATCTGCGTGTCGGACACTATGGCTTGCCCCAGAGCTTTCCCGACGGCAGTTTGGACCAGCTCTTGGTACCGCTCTGGGCTCCCTAGCATCCTCTCTGAAGTCTCGGTCGGCACGTGCATAGACATGGTGCCTGCTAATATTCGGACGAAAAGAGCTAGGGTCGTGTCATCGCGGGAATATTGGAGAAGGTAGCTTAAGGTGTTCACGTATTCTGATGGCAGCTTGCAGCCTGGAAATAAGTTTTCTATTTTAGCGATTGACCGTAAGTGATTTTGATCGTCTATTGGCGTCTGTATCTACAGCCTACTTCTACCAATGTCTGAATGTAAACCCGGGCTGTAGGTATTTGTTTTGTTTTGAAAAATTACTTTCTGCTAAGTTTCTTTCGGCGCTTCTTGGCAATGATGGACTTTCTAAAGCGCTGGTACCTAGTTTAAAAAAGTGACATGAAAAAGAGCTCTTTGCGGCCTACTTGCAGAACAAAAGTTTTGAATCTTAATTATTTTTTCTGAGGTTTTCATGTACGGAATTGCATTCGACCGATTACTGCGAAGTGCGAAATTACCACGATCTTTGCAGTGAAGGAAATCGTGAGGAAACCTGTACAACTTGCGAAGTAATTCAATGATATATAGGAAGTTTCCAATCAGCACTGGGATCAGAGCCTTTCATTCTGAGAGTGCCTACCACGCCCAGCAGTAAGGCTGGAATGATGATGATGATGATGACTTTCACAATCGAGTTAAAGTTCACTTACAAACAAGTATAAGCAGCCTGGCGACCGTGTACTGTTCGAGTTGGTTGCCGACGAGCAGACGCTCCCTCAGCACCGGCGCTTCCTCGGCCGCACTCGCTAGCAGCGGGAAATCGTTCTCTGGCAGCAAACCCTCGAACTCCAACTTTTGGAGGAGATACTCTGGAAATAAATTGATAATAAAAAGATTTCTAAGTAAACGGTTTGTACTTAGGCGTGTTAAACGGAGTGCGTACGAAGTCAACTCCTAGTAGCTGGAGCCGAAAAGAAGTATGGTGGGTATGTATCATCATGTCAGCCAAAAGACGTTCACTGCTGGACATAGGCCTCCCCTAATGCTCTCCACTCAGACCGGTCTTGTGATTCCACCGCGATCCCGCTATCTTAACCAGGTCGTAGCTCCATTTTATTGGAGGCCTACCGACAGCTCGTCTCCCGGTCCGCGGACGCCATTCGAGAACCTTTTGACCACATCGGCCATCAGTCCTGTGAGCAATGTGCCCCGCCCACTGCCACTTCAGTTTCGCAATTCTTCGGGCTATGTCAGCGTGGCCGCCCCACGCCACCCGCGCCACTGACACGCGGCGCACTCACCCAGCAGCTGGCGGCAGGCGGCGTGCTGCAGCAGCAGCAGCGTGCAGTGCACGTCAGCGCGCACCAGCAGCGCGACCAGCGTGGCCGCCCCACGCCACCCGCGCCACTGACACGCGGCGCACTCACCCAGCAGCTGGCGGCAGGCGGCGTGCTGCAGCAGCAGCAGCGTGCAGTGCACGTCAGCGCGCACCAGCAGCGCGACCAGCGTGGCCGCCCCACGCCACCCGCGCCACTGACACGCGGCGCACTCACCCAGCAGCTGGCGGCAGGCGGCGTGCTGCAGCAGCAGCAGCGTGCAGTGCACGTCAGCGCGCACCAGCAGCGCGACCAGCGTGGCCGCCCCACGCCACCCGCGCCACTGACACGCGGCGCACTCACCCAGCAGCTGGCGGCAGGCGGCGTGCTGCAGCAGCAGCAGCGTGCAGTGCACGTCAGCGCGCACCAGCAGCGCGACCAGCGTGGCCGCCCCACGCCACCCGCGCCACTGACACGCGGCGCACTCACCCAGCAGCTGGCGGCAGGCGGCGTGCTGCAGCAGCAGCAGCGTGCAGTGCACGTCAGCGCGCACCAGCAGCGCGACCAGCGTGGCCGCCCCACGCCACCCGCGCCACTGACACGCGGCGCACTCACCCAGCAGCTGGCGGCAGGCGGCGTGCTGCAGCAGCAGCAGCGTGCAGTGCACGTCAGCGCGCACCAGCAGCGCGACCAGCGTGGCCGCCCCACGCCACCCGCGCCACTGACACGCGGCGCACTCACCCAGCAGCTGGCGGCAGGCGGCGTGCTGCAGCAGCAGCAGCGTGCAGTGCACGTCAGCGCGCACCAGCAGCGCGACCAGCGTGGCCGCCCCACGCCACCCGCGCCACTGACACGCGGCGCACTCACCCAGCAGCTGGCGGCAGGCGGCGTGCTGCAGCAGCAGCAGCGTGCAGTGCACGTCAGCGCGCACCAGCAGCGCGACCAGCGTGGCCGCCCCACGCCACCCGCGCCACTGACACGCGGCGCACTCACCCAGCAGCTGGCGGCAGGCGGCGTGCTGCAGCAGCAGCAGCGTGCAGTGCACGTCAGCGCGCACCAGCAGCGCGACCAGCGTGGCCGGCCCCACGCCCTCCCACGCCGCCGTGTGCCGCTGGCTCGACCACACCACCCACAGCCGTTGGACCACCTCGTCAGTTACTAACAACACACGGAAAACTATCAATCAAACTCATTTCATTAAGTTTTCCATGCGCAAATCAAAATTGGCACAAACTGACCCCAAACTCTACGCACACAATTGTACAGATCCCACAACTAACAAATGCAGATGTCCAGAAATAACCATTACTTCCAAAATAAAGTATTTAGGAATTATCCTTGATGATTCTCTCTCCTTTAAACCTCATATTGAAACCTTGTGTAACAGAGTACGTAAATTAATTTTTGTTTTCAAAAAACTGCGGTCTTTTGCGGATTCACTGCTTATTAAGAAAGTCTACTTTGCGCTATGTCAATCGGTACTAACTTACTGCATTACTTCATGGGGTGGTCTGCCCAAAAGTGTATTATTAAACCTAGAAAGAGCCCAGCGAGCGGTCCTAAAGGTCTCCACATCCCGCCCTTTCCTTTATCCTACCGCCCTTCTATATAAGGCATGCGAAGTGCTAACAGTTCGTCAGTTATTTATATTCAATACGGTATTAAAACAACACGCTTTAACCCCGTACAATTGTGAACTTACTAACAAAAGACGTAAGGATATTGTTTGCCCCTTAAACACCCGAAAACACAAATTTTCTTCCAGATTTTTTAGCTTCCTAGGTCCATTTCTCTACAATCGACTGAATGCGAAGCTAGAGTTTTATCCGCTCAGCTATGTTAAATGCAAGAGAGCACTCCGAACAGCCCTACAAAACATGTCATACGAAGATACAGAGAAGTTATTGACTGTTGTAAAATAAGGTTTATTATATGTAAATATTGATCGCTAGATTAGATTAGAGAATTAGATGTATATCGCTATTGCTTAGTAAAATAGTCATATCACTAATAGTTGTAATTTACTAGTTATTATGAACCTAATTGTATTAAATTCTGCATTGTGAATAATTAAGATAAACTTTTTGACCTATTTTGCCTGAAACACAGGGAATAATCCTAGTTCAGGCACACGTTTATAAGTCCTATTATATTCTTTTGTATATATTAAATAATAATTACCGTGTACAATGTTATATGAATAAAATATTTGAATTTGAATTTGAATTTGAATCACAACTCAAAACAGAAAAGTATAAAGTCACGAAAGTCGCTATGTCACACACAGTCACAACATTCAATTCTATGGCCTTATATGGAACGAACATAAATAAATAAATTCTCAATCTGTTGTAAATTTATTTCAACTTTTGTAATAATTCATTATGTTTTGTAGACATGCATGAGTATACTTACATGTTTGCTTTATATCTTGAGTCATAGCTTTCAAAACTATATCTGATTTAGACGCCAAGTTTAATAAGTATGGTATGACGTCTCTCTGCTTGTCTGTGTTCCCATTTAATGCTATGGCTTCCTGTAAAAAAGACAATCATCTTATAACGTTAATTACATTCTTCTTCTGTATTCACTTTCAAATCTTGAACGTTAATCGCGGATCGACAAGCGCACCTTAATCAACTAACCCTTTACCAGGCATAGCGCATATCGTCACTACTTAAAAAAAAACTCGTATCTGAAAATAGATAATGTTTTAAGTGAACTTTATACACATTATCTCAAGGTTCAAGTTTGTGGACGTATTAATTTTAGATACAAGGTTTTTTCAAAATAAGTATTGACAATATGTATACTTAGTGACCACATAAATCTATACAAACATTCGAGCTTGCTTGACTTATAATATGATACAAATTCAATTAAAGTCGTAAAGAGATTTTGACTTTGAGTTTGATGGACGGTGTACGTACGGTGAACAGGTCCAGCAGCGCGGCCCGCACGTGCAGCAGCGCCGGCGGGTGGCCGGCCAGCTGCGCCAGCACGGCGTCCGCGCCCAGCGCCAGCGCGCGCGGCGCCACCAGCGCCGGCTCCGCGCGCCCCACCCAGCCCACCGCCCACGAGCACGCTCGGCAGCCTGCCTCGACCAGCAAAATAAACACGTGTCCTACATTACTAGGATTATACTGCGTAATATACCTACCCAATAGATACCTAGATATATTTATTCTCAAAAAAGGTACATAAAGCGCTCGGGTGTTTTATGCGACAAACGCTGCTAACTTGGTTAAAGGCATTTGACGCGCATTAATTTCATATCAGATAATTACCAAATAATGCGCTTGCCGCTGCGCTCACCGCGTAAGAATGTTTGGTAATTTAATTAGATTATCTGATTTAAAATTAATGTTCACACGAAAACACAAGCTGAAACATGGATGCACAGAAAAATAGACGAACAATGGGAATCAAACCCAGGTCCTCAGCAATCCGTGCTATTCCCCTACACCACCAGTTGTCCAGTGGTGGTGTAGGAGAATAGCATAGTCCTGGGTTCGATTCCCAGCGCTGGTCTATTTTTCTGGTTTTTCTGTGCATCCATATTTCAGCTTGTGTTTTCGTCTGAAATATATACATTTGCGGGATGACCGTAAAAGTAATAAAATTTGGAGTTGAAATAAAAAATACAAAATGACTCCAAAAAGTAATCTTAACATGTAACATTACTCACCAAGCATCATGTCAATGCATTTTGCTCTCATATCAGTGTCAAGTAATGTTAAGTTCTGAGCAGTGATGTCTAGTAGTGTTCTGATAGGCTCAGTAGTTTGAAGAGTCCCACCTGACAAAATAACAAAATATTAATATGCTGAAACCAAAAGCAGCAGTACCACCTATTTTTCATGATTGCAGAATTCATATTATTTTGTGTGTCTGTCGTGTTAATTTGACGATGTTTGTATCTCTTTATTTTAAGGTTGTCACCAGTTTTTTAAATTATTTCAAATGTGTTTACATTCCATATTCTGATCCTTTTCTGTCCTGCATGTTGATAAGTTTATTAGGTTAAGTTTAGATTTAGTATAATAAACCCTTAAGGTTAAGGTTCTGGCAGAATACCAGCGTTGCGAAGCAATTTGTGACATTGTGCTGAGCCAGATTCCCTTTTTGTGTCAATTTTGCTCTTTCCGCTTTTGCTTTGTTTGTTTTTTTTTATGTCTTAATGTGGCCAAATAAATATATTTTCTTTCTTTCTTTCTATTAGCATGGCATGATTAAAACAAAATTACTAAATAAATTAAAATAAAATTAGGAATCATTTTTCCCTGACATACATACATAAACAATTTAGTGTAAAACCAAAACAAACATTTAAATTTGTCATTGTATACACATTATTATATAATACAACACATGTGAAGGTGGACACAGGGAGGAGGGAGGAGTTGCATGAAAACACATTTAGGGGCTATTTCACTATCCATTGATTAATGTTAACTAACGGTTAAATGTGATGAAGTCTCTATTTGTTTGTTCAAATAGACGGACACGGCATCACATTTAACTATCAGTAAACACTAATCAATGGATGGTGAAACAGCCTCTTACTTACATACAAAACCACCTGGGTGCCAATCTACTCTGTGCCACCAATAGGTCAGCATCAGCTTTAGTTCAGAGAGGCTCTCAGATATTGACCAAAAAATAAGTTTAAAAATACTTACTTGGCACGTTTTCCTTTTGAGTAGCAATATCCATAATTAAGTTTATGCACCATGGTGCGATGAAGGGTGCCCATGCTTCACCAAGACCACAGAGTTCGGGGCCAATCATGTTCACACTGTCCAGAGCACCTGTTGTGCTTGGGTCTGCCTAAAATAATAATAAAAGATGGTCTAACAAACAGGACATAAACATAACCTATCTGGTATTTAGATTAAGATAATGTAACAAAACATGAATTCTCCCAACCATTAGTTGGCTATTAGTCTATCTATATAATAGGGCACAGACAAAAACCGGCATGTACAACCTACAATAAACAATGTACTTACCTCGTAATCCGTCGGATTGATAGAAACATTGACCGCGCTGTGGAACATCATCGCAAAATATTCAAGGACTGCATCTCTGGCTGCAGGAAAGGTCTTCAGAAGAGAAATACCTATTTTAGTCAGCTCTAAAGCATTTTGGAAATTCCTTCGTGATACACCGTAAATAAAGCTATTGAGGTCAGCTGAAAGAGCAGTGGAACTGCCCGTGGGATTCATTGTAATATTTCTGGTTATTAGCGAGAGTTAAATAAAATATACGATACAGCGAACGCACGCTGATGCTGATGCATAGCAAGAGCAAGCAAAACAAACTTTGACTGACTGACAGTGACAATGACAGATATTTTGTTGACGTTGACAATAGAGTAGACTGACCTTGCCGTACGAAATAATTCATTTATCGTTTTCCATTCGTTTTCACTGTGCAGTATGTTTTTCTTGTTCTGTTTTTTAACTTTTTATTTTTAGTTCACTTATTTTAAGCACCATTATTAATTTATCAATAACACTGACACTTAAAAGCAACATTTTAAAAATTCAACTTTTTAAGACGAGATATCGGTTACTTGACGCTCTATTCTATAAACCGGTATTTATGTTAACCGATTTAAGTTACATTTCTATGCTCCTAGTCTAGGTTGCCGCGTCAAAATAGTTGAGTTGATTGAATCATATTTAAAATTTTATTTAAAAAATAATAAACTGTAATAAGTAAATGCAATGAACATAGTTTTATCACCTTACATGGTGTAAGTATATTTTTTTTATAATTTCGATGAATATTTTTTGCAGTGTATTTTATTTAGGTACTTACGCTTAAAAATATCATTCTGAGAGGAGGCCTGTGCCCAGCAGTGGGACGTATATAGGCTGGGATGATAATGATGATAGTATCACTTTGGTGCTTTAGTAGTTTTTTTTTTTTCACTGTCGAATGTTTATTTTAGGGACTCCCGCAAAGTAGGTATTAGTTTACAACACTCGACAAATTATTATTTTTCGAAGTTCAATAATAAGTGATTACTTTTACGGCTAGGTATTAAATTCAGATTGTCACTAACATTTATTACATTTTTAAGCTTCCGTACTCAAATATGGCAAAAACAGCGCATTTTTATTTTCTTTCGTTCTGACTGTCTGTTTTTTTTTTTGTATTTATGCCTGCTGGTATGTCACAGATATTACCTAATAAATTATTAGAGTTATGTAAAATAAATTTAGATGGCTAGTGGTTTCCTTTGACCGCAGTATATTTCGGGGGGCTATTGCGAAATTCGAACATCAAAGTTCCTATCGCACCTTTCCGATAATTTAATAATATTATCAAATATTCAATTTTATTAGCGTGAGAGGGATGACAACATATTAACTTTTGTTATTATAATTATAATAATGTAATGTGGCACTCCGGCCACGGACATTAGGGATTAAGTAAGTACATGAAAATTTAGTTGACAAAGATCATGACGAAAATACTATATGTGAGATATATTATCAATATGTACGAATGTTTCCAAATATATCGTAACTATTTGCAATCATGTTGCCAGTTTTTGGCATATGAAGCGTGAATTGTAATTGTATCTTTAACCGTAATCTTTTCACCATCTTTTTCACCATCCATTAATTAGTGTTAACTGACGGTTAAATGAGATGCCGTCTCCGAACAAAACAAATAGAGACGGCATAACATTTAACCGTCAGTTAACACAAATCAATGGATGGTGAAACAGCCCCTTATTGTGGCATAGACGCAGGCTGCGTCACGCAGCTATCGTAAGGTCGCGGGTGAGAAAAGTAATTGCTTTAGGTCATTGTCATCATTCTCCAGATTTAATAGATGTCAACAAATGTTTTCGAACTTGTAAGCAGACCCATTTTAAAGATCTTTCCTAAAAGCTTTATGGAAATATTTTTACAAATTCTCACTTAATATATTCTAGAACTAGTGATATAAATAAGTAGAGTTTTCATAGTAAGTAACTAAGTAATTGGTTTTCATTACCTATTTTTTGGATTGACTATGACAGTCAAGGTGGTTGAGTCGAGGCTCGAGGGCATAAATAACTCTATATACATGTGTACATCGACCTTATGGTTAGTGTCAAAAAGGTGTATAACTACATAGATATTTTTGACGACTTGGTAACGTATATATTTATTACCTTGACTATACATACTACTGTTAAAGACACGATTTGCCTTTGAAGTTACGCTCTTTTGTGTCGGCGGATAAGTACCAAAATGTTTTTATTCTTATCCATTGTGCAAAATCCGACACGCGCTTGACCGATTTCTTATACCTATATATCTAGTTGTAAATCAATAGAGTACAGTCATCATCATAAAAAACAGAGTTGTCTAGGAGCAGAAAAAAATATCTGGATACGCATTTACGTAAGGTGGATTGCATAGGTAGGTACCGTATCAGATTGTTTTGTTCGTTTATTTTAATGCACTTATAGCATCCTGTAGACAGCTGCCATACCTATATTAATAATGGCCACAGTATAGAAGTGACCATTCTCAGGCTTACCAAAGAGTTGGTCTTACAACAAAACATGGCTAAAACTAAGATACAGTAGGTAGGTACAAAAGGTGTACAATAATACAGTAATAAAGATTTATTGAAAATGCTAGGATAATAGGAATAGGATACATCAAGTATGGCTCTTAACTTCTCAAGCATAACTCTGTGGGGAAATAATGAACCTTCATTGATTTTGGTATCATAAAGCACAGTATCGGTATTCCAGTGCGTCGAAAATGTTCCCGGAGGCGCACGCACACCGACTGCTTTTTTTACCATCATGAGGAAACGATGTGAGTCCCTCCTCAACCGCAGTCTGGGCAGCACGAATAGCATCTTGAGATGATAACCATCGGCTGCACGCTGGGAATCACCGCTGCTGCAACGTTACGTGCAACTGCATGCGCCTGTAATGAATGCCGGTAACGGGGCGTCTTTAGTTTTAGTTTTATTTATTTCAGTTTAGTAAGCATAAATCAAATACTAACGATAGCGATAAGATTATAATTTATGACTAAACTAACACTATGGATGCGAAGTTCGAAATAAATGATTTGTTTTTGTATTAAAGTACTGACACCGTTGTTGATTATCGTTAATTTTATGGAGAAGTTAACTTAACAAATTATGTCCTACGCTCTCTACGTCCAATCAGTTTATTTAAATTGTGATCCACTGTGGAAAATTCTCACAGTTCACTTGATTTACCAAGTAAACGGCATTGGCATAATCCTGTGTTTAGGTACTATGAGAAGTTTATGAGAAGTTTTGAAAGTTCGACTTTAGCGCATATTAATTTGATAGGAACTTGTTTTAAAAATTGATAGACCACTTATTTAGCTGATGGTACCTATACCTAAATGTGCGAGAGAAAGATCCCATAAAATCGAACATACATATACACTAGCTATGCACTCGATCTGCAGTATAAATTTTATAATCACGCGTAAATTTCATTATTCTTAGCTACTAAGTTAGTAAAAAGCGTGTTTTTTTTTTATTTTAACTATTTCTAAATAATTTTTTCTAACAATTCGGTTTAAAATTTCGTAATTGCATTAGTCATTGCATAGGTCTAATAATCAATATAATAGTACGTATGGATTAATAATAGAAATGTGTAGGTATACAATAGGGGGTAGTAATGCGTGGGGTCGCGCGCGGCAATCAATACGGACTGCGCACGCGATTCGCGCAAGCTCGTCATGTCGTCATGGCCGCCATAAACATGTAGGTAGATACTGTATAGATAAACAGAACAACTACGTACTACGTTGTGGAGGCATAGCTATGTACATATTTAAATGCACATAAAACTGTTGATTTCTTTTTGTTTAAATATCGACTGCAGAAAAAACAGGTGGTTGAACTCTTAGTCACGGTCACGCGGTCGATATTTAGTTAAAATTTATTAAACTAACTATAATAATTTTTTTTATTTAAACTACATAAAACGCCGCCTGTTAGCCGTAATTACCTACGTAGATCGCATTTTTATAATATTATTTTACTTAAATCTTACCTGATTTCAACTGAGCTGAGTAAGTACGATCTACAGCAAAAGATCATCAAACAAATTTACATAATTGCTTTTAACTAAAATGAAAACCTATTTACATACGGCTGATATTGTAAACATGTACAAGTCGAGCTGCGAAAGGTTTTTCATTTTCATTTATCGCTTCCTAAAAAACAACTCGTTACAAGGCTCAACTAGGAAAGGAAGATTGAATAAATATTTTTTATAGGTGCTCAATGACTTTTTTTCCTACTTTTAGAAGCTGTAAAATGTTACGATGTTGAAAAAAGTGTATTGCAATAAGTACAGTCGAACAAATTTAATCATGACCCAGGTTGGAACCTTTGTGCCACTAATGTCATGTTGACATCTCATACTCTTGTCAAGGAAATCATAGTGAAATTGATTATTAAAAGGTTCCACCCTGGATCATGATTCAATTTGTTCGACCGCACCTACTGCTAAAAGTTATGAATTGTCTAGGAGGATCTAATCATCCAACATATGAAGTTATCGACATCTACATCCATGTACCTTAAAGTTATAACTTTTGATGGAAACACGTCTCAATTGGCAATAAAAATACGTTGTACATATAGCGTAATAATATTACGTAAGTAAGGGAAATTTGTTTTAATTATGGAGACAATAATATTTCTCGTAACTGTCTTGGTATAAAAAGTAGACTTTCGGTTGACGAATTTTGAGAAATCCTTGCTAGACAGGGAGTTTTACACCATTTGGTTGGTAAATATACCCTGTATTCAATAACTCTGATGTACTTATGCCGTCGGTACTTAATTTGTTTGTTTATACCACAGGTTTATACTCTTTATTGTACGAAAAGGAAATACCAAAGGTTACAAAAATGTTTAGTATAAAGGCGGATTTATCCCTAAAGGGATCTCTGCCAGTCAACCTTTGCGTGGCAGAGAAGAGTAATGAAAATAAGGGTCGGCAATTAGAGCAAAACATTTTGAATTAATATAAATACTTATAAATCCTTAATACCTAAATATATAAAAAATATAAAACAATAAAAATGGCGAGAAACGGAAAAGGCAATGAACTCAACTTTTAAAACTATACAATTGTGTACATAGAGAATAATTACATATTTATTACAAAACGAGTTGTCAAGTACCTGAATCGAAAACTAGGTAGTGAAATAAAACCCAACCAAAAAATTGCATTGAAATGTGTGTACATACTGCAATAAGTGATTGATAAATACTTATAGATACTGTAGATACTTATACAAAAGTAGACAGGAAGGCGACTTGAGGGAACCAAGCAATTTGC
This sequence comes from Choristoneura rosaceana, assembly GCA_037349165.1. Taxonomy (NCBI): domain Eukaryota; kingdom Metazoa; phylum Arthropoda; class Insecta; order Lepidoptera; family Tortricidae; genus Choristoneura; species Choristoneura rosaceana. Next base: position 13,865,975 of record JAZBNJ010000019.1, read on the forward strand.
GCGTGAACAGGGTGGCGCAACGCGGCGGCGGGGCGGGCGCCGCGTGCGAGCCACTGCCGACGCACCCCTCGCACATGGCGCAGGCGCGCGGCGCAGACCGACGCTCACCGGCATGGATCGATGAGATAAACGCGCAACCCCGCTCCTAAAATCAATACGCTTTCTATCGATTTTTGCAGCCGCAGCCGCCGCACACGAGATTCGAGGGTCGCAAGCGGTGGTTGCGCGCATTGCTTTTATTGCTTAGTTTTGTTTTGTAATTCTTAACAAAATTACTACGGGATTTTAAAGTGGATGAAAGTGAAGAACCGATAATGCACTCGTTATTAATTTAAAACATCATTATCGATTTCCGTTTTTACCGGTTATTGAGGTAGGATTTTTTTTCTAAAACATGCTTTTATTACTATTTTTAGTTTGTATTTATAAATAAACTAAAAACTTTAAAACAAAAACTCAAAAATAACTTTAAAAATATTTTATATAATAAGAATGTTGTAATTTAAATAATAGTACGACGTAAAGTAATTTAGTTAAAAAAAAACCTTCGAGTTCAATTGTAATGTCAGTTAGGATTTGTTCAAGATTTGTTTGATTTCCGGCAAATCAAAACAAGACGCGCCGCCGCCGCTCGAAGGCGGTGTTTTCGCATTGGTAAACAAACAAACAAAACGCGGTTAACTAATGATTTTTCGCAACTACAGATGGAGTGGAAATGATTTAATCGAAAATGACGTCAACGGACACATATCAGTTAAAATGGCACTCTCACAGTTCGCATTTGAACGGTTCCGTGGCGGCTTTGCTGCGTTCGGAGCGGTTTACGGATGTGGTGCTGTGCACGATGGATGGATCGCAGATACCGGCCCACAAGTTCATCCTGAGTTCGTGCAGTGTTTATTTGAGCGGGTTATTCGAGGGACAGAGGCATGTAACGAGGATGGGCGGTATGCTGTACGTGGTGTTGCCTTCGGAAATTTCTACGAAGGCCCTGAAGATATTAGTGGAGTATATGTACAAAGGTTAGTGCAGTATATAATTCTTGCTAGAAATAAGAGGTGAATTGGCTTCCTTGATTTCTTAATTTGCCTAGAATCATAGCTGCTCAGTATTTATTATCAAAAAATATCTGTTTCATTCAGAATAGTTTCCTGCAGGAGACTTGAGCACTATTGATAAATTGCGAACAAGACGAAGACGATACATTAATGTAGTAGGTGGTGTTAAGTTGTTATTAAGGGTGGTGTTAAGGTTTACTGCTTATTTTCGGGTAACATTTTGTACTGTATAGACACTAGTAAAAAATAATGTAAATTTACTTAATTTCAGGTGAAACAACAGTTTCAAATGAAGTATTAGACACAGTTTTAAAGGCTGGGGAAGTCCTCAAGATTCGTGGTCTGTGGAGGCAGACAGACGAGACTGGGGACCCTCCCGCTGAGAAGACAACCACACAGACAACCACCCAAGTTGTTGCAAGTGTTAATAAGCAGATAGTCAGCAAAAAACCTGAAGATACCCAGCCCAAGATAACAGTGAAAAAAGATGACAAGCTTCTTAAAACTTTTAGCCCGATGCAACAACAAGGAGTTACACGGTAAAACTTTAATAGTGGTATTTTTATTTTAGGTTACAAGGATTTGGGTTGAATATTCTTTAAAAATTCAAGAGCAAAGACAAACATACATTTAAAGTATGAAAGTGTTATCTCTTTTTGCCCTTTTGTTACATTCTATTTTAACATCTGCTCTACCTATCTATTTTGCTCTTTACCTTTACAAGCTTAAAGCAAAAAGAAACTCAACTTTAGCATCTAATAATATGAGTGAGGTATTATGAAAGAACTAATGTGAAGATATTTGTAATTCAAACTCACATAAAAACTGCTGAACAGATTCTAAAAGCACTAAACTACAGTTCTATTTAAACCAGACAAAAAAAAATTAACATATTGAATTTTTCATTCCAGCCCTATGTTTATTGGGCCGCCAAAGCTGGTCTTCATCAAGACGACGGAGGGCGGCACTACAGCGGCGCTGCGGCCTGGTGGACCGAAGCAGACCATCCTTGTGGCGCCTGCTCCAGGCCCAGACACCACCACTACCACTACTTCTGCTACACCCTCCATAGCCATAGGTAAAGTACAAGTTACTAAACCTGTCCCAGCCTCTTGTTCAACATGACAGTGGGGTTTCGACGCGGCCGGCCAAAACAGAACACCACCACTGCCAGTACCTTGGCCACTGCCTCCATAGCCATAATAAGTACAAATGACCCTGATGAAATTTCTAAAACGATTTTTCGATTCAGTGATTTTTTTGCAAAATATTCAACTTAAGTGCAAATTAAAATCCTCTAAAATCTAAACCTGTGGGTGGAAAAATTTGAAAAATTTAGGATGATGGTAAGTATATCAAACTTACAAGGAAAACTGTAACTAGCAGCCTAAGTTATAAAATATACCTAAACTTGGAATATTCCGTAGAAAATACGAAATCCTTAGATTTTTTTTTTTTACGTAATGGCTACGGAACCCTATTTCGGGCGTGTTTTTTAGTTAGAGCGTCACCTGTATTTTAATAATTAAACATTGCCATGATTGCCAGCATATTTTAGGTTACGAGAGTTTTTAACGCTCGCTCCCCCATATCAAAAGCCAATTAAGTACAATTAGTGCAGTATTTGACGTTTCCTTGTGTTGTAGCGTCAACAACGATAGCGGACGACTCGCCGGACGAGGCGCCGCCGCCTCGCATGCTGCGCCGGCACGCCGCCGAGCGCAAATATGGCAAGAGGCAGAAGAATGACACCGATGCAGATGAGGGAAAGGACAGCGAGGACAATGTCTCCGTTGTGTCCAGTAAGATATTTTTGACAACAAATTAAAAAAAAACCTTAAATTTTTTTATCTGAGGAATAATTTATTATTTAAAGTCTCTAGCTCCAGTGATTTAGACTGTGTTGTCTATCAGTCTTCAGTGTTGAATTTAATAGGTGTAGGTATTAAATTGTATTGATGTTTGCAAAAAGGGTAAAACGCGTTTTCCCCAAGATGAGACCTTGCTAAATCCATTTTTCATCATTGAAACCCCATATTCTATTAGTATAGCAAATTTTAGTAGAAGCCGTGGTGGCCTAGTGGTTTGACCTATCGCCTCTCAAGCTGAGGGTCGTGGGTTCAAATCCCGGCTCGCACCTCTGAGTTTTTGCCTGCACAAACCTGCACCTGCACAAACCTGCGAAGCAATTCAGTGGTGCGTGTGAAGTTCCCAATCCGCACTGGGCCCGCGTGGGAACTATGGCCCAAGCCCTCTCATTCCGAGAGGAGGCCTGTGCCCAGCAGTGGGACCTATATAGGCTGAGATGATGATGATAGCAAATTTTACTGAAATGGAACTATTTTTGGGAGTTCAAAATATTGTAGACAAATATTTCAGACATGCTTGATGGTATAAGACTAGATAGAAAAATAGGAGCCATGCAATAATATTGGTATCCCTTTACTTGACCGAACTTCATTTGCACGAATTTCATGTGCTATAATATACAAACCGACACCAGCAACTAATACTACGCTAACTTCATTTTTGACAAATTTGCGTTTTTAATCCAATATAATACATAGTATAATTATCTACGTCCACACAAAATTTTATTACAAAATTCTTAAAAACAAAAAGTTTTGAAACTTATAAAACGCCAAGTAAACATACTTTTTAATATCACACGGTCTATAGGCCGCTAACTTTATTTTAGCCGGGTACTTTACGGACACCGTGTGGAGGTGTGTTCGTTAATACTACGTTAAGTACCTGTTATCGTTATTTGTCATCGTTATTTTACGGTATATGACATGGCAAATCGAGAACGTATTGTTACATAAGTTGTCTAGGTATGATATCTTAAAAAAATTGGAAGGTCAAGGAGTTTCTCAAGCATAGTAAAGATCATAATTGGATTGCTTATTACATGTATTTATTGGCTGCAGACCATTTCAAACTAAAAATTAATAACTAGAAAACGGGCATATTCAAAATGAAGGGGATTCCGTGCATTGCATGCCCTTATTGAAAAAACGGCTAGAGATAAAGAAATATATTCACCAGATGAATGGTTTGCCTTAGTACGTTGGGCGAAAGTGAATGAAAGACCCTCTAATGTCATTGAGGTAAAACAAGACATGATTTATAATTTCAAGGCTTCTATTTCCCGGAAAAATTGGACTAAAAATTTGAAGAACGAGAAAGTAGCATGGAAAAAAAATTAAGAAATTCAAATATCTCCTGAAAATTATGGATTTGGGTTACAGGTATAGCTTGATCAATAGTGACATTAATAATATGGATCCAGTGTTTTAAGAAGTCCACCAGGATATCTCGCGTAGAACCTTTTTCTCAAAAGGCGTACACAAGCCTATTAAAAATAAATAAAGCCAAATACAAATACCTATTACACACAAATAACTATTACAAATACCTATTACCAAACACTTAAAATACTTTTGTGACAATAATATTATCCCTCAAAAGTATCATACTTTTTATACTAATCTGCTGTGTGACGCTCAAAATCTTGACGAATCTACTACTGATGTCGAAGATGATAATTGATTTGTATATAATAACGGTGTTTTTTATCTAATTTTCTCACTTTTCCATGATTTTTGACGCAAATAAAACGCCAACTTTCTAAGGTTATCCGTTTAAACAAAGCTAAGTGTAACTTGGATGCGTTTAGAAATATTACAAGTGTGAAGATGTTCACCTGTTGTACGACGCTAACTTTTAAAAGTTTATAAAAAATGCACAAATTTACCATGTTATTTCATTTATAATAATAAAATTGTTATCCTACTATATCGGTGACTTGATTTTTGTATTAAATCTCGTCTAATATAATATTCATACTACATATTAAAAAGCTAACAAGCCCTATTATAGTACGCTAAGTTGGAAATAGCGTTATTTTCATTGATTGTGATCTTTCTGTTTTTGTCACAAAGTACGCTAAGTAGAACTAAATTCAAAATTAATAAAAGAACATTAAAAGTAATTATACATTTCTTTTAATTGTGTATCAAATAAAACTTGGTAAAAAAATTGTAAATATATATTCAGCAGTTTAAAATAAATCGCAAGTTTTCCTTAAATTGGCTTTAACGCAAAGTTACCATTTTCGAGTTAGCGTAGTGTAAAATGTTAGTGTCGAAACGTCATAATTTTGTTTCCTATAAATTCATTATCACTACTCATTTTTACCATATTAATTAAAGGGCAGAATCTTTGTTTCCTATAAAGTTACTTTCAATAATTTCATTTTTCATAATCATTGTAATCCATAAGTATCACATGCCATAATATCATTTGGACGTCAAGAGGATGTACTGATAAATCCCATACGTCAAACAAGCCTTTGAATCAGGTAAATTTTAAGCACATAGATTAGGTTAGGTTAGAATTGCGACATTTGATTTGTGCGAGCGAGCGAAGCGAGCGAGCTAGACGGTTCGGAGCAGAAGCGACTCGGATAGGTTAGGTTCAGAAGGCTAAGGCGGGAGCGAAGCGCAGCGTAGCTCCCGCCTTCGCCTTCGATGTTAGGTTTTTTTTTATAACAGCCCGGATAATAAAGATAATAGATAGATTAGTAATAGAAACCAACATCTCAATTACGCGGAATAGGAGCTCCGCGCACGTACGTAGCCACGATGAATTCAGAAAGAAACAATATTTGGTATGGCGTTTGAATATTCTATTAAATCATATTATTGCACTTAATGATATGGAAAACAATACGTATTGCATTCGTATCGTTATGGCATCAAAGTTTCGTGAAAATAAGAATATATCAAATAAATTTTCTGGTAAACGAAACATTCAAGCAAATGAAGTTTCGGGCATGTGGAGTTCGGGATAATGAAATTATGGCATATAACTTTCGGTCAAACAATAGACAACCATTAAATGATATTGTAACGGATAACTCACGTCTTAAATCGAGTTTAGCTCGATATGTCGAGTCGCGCGAGCAGAGCGGTGGCGCGTCGTGCACGTGTTGCGGCAGTCGCCGAGTCGCGTGCTCCAGTGATGAAGGGTTTCGAAATAACCCGAAACATGTCGAGCTAAACTCGATTTAAGACGTGAGTTATCCGTTACAAATCATTTAATATGAGTGAGTCTCACGGTAGTTTCATGATTAAAATTGCCATGCAATAAATTCAGTATTTATGTTCATAGAAAAGTCAACAGTTAGCAATAACGAGAGTGGCGACGTGGTCGTTAAGGACGAGCCAGAGTGGGACGCATCCAGCATCGAGGAGGAAGAGCGCAGCATCGCGGAGATGTTCCAGCACGAGATGAGCGTCAAGCGGGAACCCGACGACCTTGACATCGACGACGAAGACGGACTGGTAAGACCACACTCGCGCCCACAAACAAGCAAACAAGCTCAAGCACAAGGGATGGTCGCGAGATCAAGAGCGCTCAAAAATACTCGCAGGCAGACCGACACACACGCACACCAGGCGCTATTCTGAGAGAACATCACTGCTCAACTCCACACTTTGGTACTGTTAAATGTAATGTAATGTAAAGAGATTTTTCTATTGCGGCGTTCAATCTATACAAGGTAGTTTCACTCTTAAAATTCCCATGTCAATGACATTTCTAAGGTATAGGTATTGGCGGGCTATTTAACGCAACTCGACGTCTAAGTGCGCCTATTTTGCGTGATGACATTTCTAATTGTTCCCTTAAATCTTACGCCAGAGCTGAATGCGTACATCATCTACACTCACGATACTTCATACTGTTTGTGATTGCACGAGTGCAATCTTGAATGACCTGCCATCCAGCGTCCGTCGCAAATAGCAGGTCATCGACATAGCAGACGACATTTGGTCAGACTGCAGCCTAGTTAAATTAATTTAAGTTAAGGGAAAGATATGATTGCCAGCTGTATTCGTGTTTGTTTGTGTGCAGGTGTACAGTCCGTTAGCGTGCGAGTTGTGTGCGGAGGTGTTCACGCTGCCTGCCGCTTGGGTGCGCCACGTCGAGGGCCACGCGCGCTCCGACCAGCAACATGCAAGGAAACGGAAACACCGCTCAGCCGTCAGTATCTACATACTCTAAATCAAACCTTCCACAGCTTGTCTTCACTGGCAATACAAGGAAACTGATGCCAGTTTGGTTTGTCAGAGTTTGTATCTCCAAATTTTCTAAACGGAATAGTTTTCGCGAAAGCAAAAAATAATCCTTATGATGAAGCCTTTCGATCGGTATGATGAAGCTACAGGATATTTTTTTTTCTCGTGTAGCGGGTTCGATTCTCGGTTCACAACCATGTAATTATTCAAAAATCTATGAATGCAGTTTAAATTGTTTTTTTAAGTTAAAATAATGTCTTCTTTCAGTAAAATGTTCCAACAATATTTAAGGTACTTTCCCTCCATGTGGCATAGCCGTGGGACGCCCTGTTGTACATATACATATTCCATACTAAACTAGAAACCAGTAAGTGTCGTTCACGATCTACTGCTGCGGATTATAATAATTACATGTATCGTGTCAACAGAGCGACGATACCGAAGAGACAATGGCATTGCTGCGCTGCGACCTCTGCCAGAAACACTTCCCCAACCCCGCTGAGTGGGTACGACACGTACAGAGCACGCACACAGAGTCAGGTCAGTATCTGCACCCACCCACCACCTAGAATAATATAGCTTTAGAAACTAGATTAGATCAAAAAGTCACTTACTTCACTTTCGTTCATATGAGAATTATTTTTTATTATTGTGAGGGAGGCAAACGAGTAAGCGGGTCATCTGATGGGAAATGATCACCGCCGCCCATTAGTACCAACTACTTAACACAGATACAGACAGTGGACGTTTTATAGTTTTTAATTTTAATCTCATTCAATTATTATTTATGTTACTTATACTTAGTGCCTTACAGTTTTCGTTCATCTGTCAGGCTTAAATATACACCTTTGTGCACACAGATTAGATTTAAGACAATATTTAAGATAATTTAATTTGCGGAAGAGCGAGCCTCTTGGGATTTCACTGCACTGAGTGTGTTTTTGTATTTTTTCTACACGAACACGGTTTCTATTCCGCAATAGGCTTATAGGGCTTTGGAATAAACCGAATCTTTATTAATGTCTCTTAAGCCTATCCTTGTGCTAATTTTCTTAATCTTTTTGCTGACGTTTGCTATTTTTAAACGCCTTTATTAGTATGTTTCGCAGCAAAAAGGTTAGCATTAAAATACTATTTTATTGAACTATTTTATAAGTGAACCTTATAAACATAGCTGAAAACTGATTGTTATGTATGTGGCTAATTCTCGACAACACAGACCTCATCTTAAATCGAGAACATTCCTCACTGATAACTCCGATATCAAACACGTAAGTTTTCTGCCCACCTAACAGTACACCACTCCTGCCTTGCATTCGTTTGACACCATTACCTTGCTACACTCATGATAATCACTTCAGTTATGTTAAACCTAATGGCTTTGCTTGTGCCTCGCTTTACAGCACAGCTTTTGCGACCAGCAAGCAAAGCGTTATGAAACCTAATGTACCCTTTCTAAATGTATCGATGTCGGTTGTCTAGAATTGGCCATATCAAACAACAGTGCCCCACCAAAACGTCATAATCGTTTCACAGAGGGCACGCAAAACAAGACTTGCTCGCACTGCAAGAAGACATTCCCGTCGCATGCGTCCATGCTCATACACATGCGGACGCATACAGGTGAGTCTCTATTTATTTTACTGTCACACGAATCTGTAACATCTTTTTTTAAAGAAATAGACCAAGTATGTATCTAAGAAAAAAAAAAGGTGAGTATCATGTAGTTGTGTTAGATACTGTGATCTTGTGATGTAATAAGTTTTCACAACCGGTGGTAGATTTATTGGCATTAATAAGTGCTTGTTTTGGATAGAGATATTTTGCCTTTGACAACTTATGTTTTGGATAGTCAATACCATATGTCTTGAAAAAGACTTGCACAGGGCTTGAAAAAGATCTAAGATTCCTTTATTATGTACTGCGTAAAAACTTTAGTAGATTATTTTGTTGTAATCAATCCTCTTTGGACCTTTGTACATCTGAGTTACAACAGAATTTAGCTAGAATAAAAGCATTACTAACGAAATAAATCGTTCCAGGTGAGCGTCCCTTCGTGTGCGGCTTATGCAACAAAGGGTTCAACGTGAAATCGAACTTGCTGCGGCACTTGCGGACGCTGCACGATCAGCTGATCAGTCCGGCGTCGGTGGAGGGCGACGACGACGAGGCGCCCGGGCCCTCAGAGGTCAAGCGCGAGTCCTGAGGGCGCGGGGGCGGGCTGGGACGCGCGCGCGGCCGCCGTGCCACGCGCGACCGCGGAGCATTGGCCGGCCGGCCGGCCTCCGTCGCCGCCGCTCTGCCCAGGAAACAGAGCTACTCTCTATTCCTCAAGCAGCGAGCGGTGCTCTTCTCCGCCAAGAAGTGGAAACAGTGAGACGGGCTGCGATACACCACGGCCGGGCTTGCTATTGATAAATTGATTAGTTGACAATGCAGGCTCGGCTCGTTACTTTAGTTTTGATTTCTATCTCTTCTGAGTTTGTTATCAAAATTTGTAACGCCGCGCCGCGTCTGAATTTCACTTCTCGTCCACCCGCCCTCTTCAGTTTTGACATTACTTTTATCCTTAGGAGTGTCTTATTTGTATTTCAAGTATATGTATTTCTTAATTATCTAGTGTTATTGAGTGAGTGTCATCACCATCACCTTATTGTATAATGGTCTAGTCGCGTAGCCACGTAACTGCTAATTTGTGATTTAATAAAGATTCCGCCTTTGGCTAGTCAAACCTGTTAATTAATAATTTATAATAATGAACCTTAAAATTTGACATTAATGTAGCAGATTCAAAACTCATTTTAACCCAAAAATAATTGAAATAACTTTTTATATAAACCCATATGCATGAAAATAACAGAGTAAGCTATTGAACTTGCGGAGACCAAAGCCATTTGTAAATTTAAGTTTATTTTAAAAGTAAAGGTTAAAAACCTGGTAAATTATTGTATAGATGTAAGTTTCACATTCCATTAAGTTACAACATAACAATTTTGTTTTATAATTTTCTGTAATGGGTACAGATTTTATTTGTCTTATTTCCAATACTCATGTGAAACATGGACATGAATGTATTATTTGATTTAAAGAATGTCAAAATAAAATTTTCAAAGGTATTTCTTTTTCATTTTTATACATTACTGGCTGTTCTGCCGTATAAAAAATAGGTGTTGGGGGGTAGTAGAGTAAGATAAATAGAAGAGGCCATTTTTCTATGGAATAGGTATATTGTGCAGGTTACAAAAATATCATAATTTGTTATCGTTATCAGTCAACCAAATATGAGCCAGAGATCCTGCCTGATCAAACTGAAAGTTTGGTTCATAATACTCATATTGCGCAACAAAATCCACAATGAAATTGATTGTGTTACTGTTGTTTAACAGATACCGTAACTTATATTTAAAAACCTATGTTAAACGGCATGGTTTAAAAATTATCATTAACATAACAAAATTTTATCTAGCTATCTTCCTCCTCAATCTTGGGCGCCAAGTAGTAGCGGATGTGTCCAATATCATGAATGCGATACTCCACTACTAGAGGCACATCTGCTGACATCGACAGTTGGACCTGTAACAAGAATACAGAATGATAGAAAAATTGGGAATGAAAGAAACAGGGGGGCTTATGAAATTCGTATTGTGCTGTCCCTCTCGCTCTCGTATTAAATAATACTAGCGACAGCGGGACGGCAAGGTACAAAGTTCGAGTTTTGTATTTGGTAGTATAGGGCCAGCATAGTACAGACAAGTGAAAAAATATCAACATGGCCAAATTTATAAAAATATGTATAGACAACTTTATACCATTTAGGTCGTATATACATATTATTGTAACTTTAGCCGTGTCGTTGTGTCGATATCTTTGCACTTGACTGTACATTAAGGTTAAAAAATATTTCTTGGCATTGTTTATAGCAAGGCTGGCCAGTGGATTTTCTAGGTGGGCCAAATTTTTTAAGTCTGGGACAGGCTGGCCACTTCTTCCAAGGCCAAATAGCTCTTTTGAATAACGCAGCATCATCATCATTCATTTTTCCTATAAAGTACAAAATCTGAATAAATATCCTGAATAAAATATTATTACTAATTTTAGATGAATATAAAAAAAGATTATTGATAATAAAACAACCAGCTGTAAATTACCTGAGGGCTGAGTGACGTCGCCTTAGTAAAGTAGTTAAGGTACTGGCAGGCAAATGTAAGGGTTACAGGTTCATCCATCTCGATGACAACTGCTTCCTCCTCCTTGTCCACTGAGGCTGTTTGAGCAAGCTTGATGTTTGCCGAACCGATGTCGCCAGTCGACGAGAATTTAACTCCTGAGTAGAGAAGTTATGTGAGTCAGTTTGGTTCTCAATTTGGCTGTATCTTAAGGATCCTCCAGGCTAAGAATGTTATTAATGCTCTTTCTCCCTCTTTAAACTCATTAATGATTGAATTTACAATACCAAAACTCAGTTTTTAAATTTTTATAATTATCCCTACTTAATATTATAAATGCGAAAACTACGAAGTAACTCTGTGTGTCTGTCTGTTACCCTTTCACGTCGAAACCACTGAACCGATTTTGATGAAATTTGGTTTATAGGTAATTTGAACCCCAAGTATCAAGTTCCGGTAGAGGGCGGCACCGCGCGATAACCTAGATCCGCGCAGACGAAGTAGCGGGCATAAACTAGTTCGTAATAATTATTACTAATAATTATAACAGAATAATAATAATTATTATAACAGAATAATAATAATAATAATAACAATTATTAATGACAGTAATAATTATAACAGAATTTCAAAACTGAATCCAAATTGTTATTAGCAGACCTGGGCTGGGACAAGGCATTGAAGTGGATAATCACATTAAAAGTGCACATTTCTCACTCAACTTACCCTCCTTCGTGCAAGATATGACCATAGACTCTCCAAACTGTGACAGATCTCGGCAGATTCTCGCGAACTCTGCGCTCGGCAGGCGAATCGTGCAGCTGTACTCAGTCTCAGGAATACCTGAAAATTATAATAACATTGTCTGTTGAATTTTGGGCTTACTCCATTCTGAAACAGCCGGCAACGCATCTGTAACACAACTTTTGTTATGAATGTCAACAGGCAGCGGTGATTGCTTTCAATCAGGTGACCCGAAAAGAAGGGAAATCCATGATACAGCGCCATAGCAACTTGATTCCCACTGGGTTGCCTAAATTTTTTTACATGACATTAATGATGATAAGTTGCTTTGGATGTGTACACTAGCTGTAAAATGTTGCATGCTGATCACGCTATGTCGCAGTTGCTCTTTAAGCTCTTTAAGTTGCTTAATGAAAATATTAACTCCAGATTGCTGTTTTTATGCTAATGGCCACGCATTTTCAGACTTAAAAAAAGTGAGTTTTTGCATCATTATTTCCTCCAATGCGGCTGGCATAGTAACACGCGTGCACTTAGCCTCAAAAAAAGCGGATTTTTCGGGTACACTACATAAATACGAAAAACGAAATTCCGAAAGTCGGAATCACGAACTTCAAAATACCGATTTTTATAATTCCGAATGTTTTAAAACTCCTAATATGACTATTCCGATTGTTCATAAATCCGATAGTTATAATTCCGAAAATTTAAAATACCTAATGTTTAAAAGTACGATTTTCAAAATTCCGAAGTTTAATAAACCGAACAATAAAAAGTCCGACTCAATAGTAATCCGAAATGTCAAAAATACGAATTCCGAATACCAAAATACCGATTTTCAAAATTCCGAATTTCGATACTCCGAATAATAAGAAGTCCGACTAAATAATAATCCGAATATCAAAAATACGAATTCCGATTACTAAAACACCGATTTTCGAAATTCAGAAAATTCAGAATTACGAATTACTGTTATTTATAACTAATAAATCAATAATTTAAACCCCATCCCCCCAACGTTTAAGATCCCTACCGCAGCTACCTAAAACCCGAATTTAAAATGCATCAATTACATGGTGTGCATAGGTATACATAAGTTCTTTTGCCAAAAATTTTACGATTCTAAGGCAAACTCGACGGAGCTCCGCTTCGCGGAGCTCCTATTCCGCGTAGTTAAGGAGCTTCGCGCCTTGACACAATTCTAACCTAACCTAACCTAAACAGGTTAGACTGACCTAAAAAAGTAGATATTGTTATTAATTGTCATGAATGTAGCAATTCAGCATAATTTTAGGAACACCCAAATAGTCTGAAATATTTTTTTAGTATTCCGAATTTCACAATTCCTAAGAGGTATAATTCCGATTAATCAAAAATACGAAATTTATTTCACCGAATGTCAAAATTCCGAATCAGCAATGAAATTTCGGAAAATTGATAGTCGGAATAATGTTTTTCGGGCTTATAATAGATCGTACTTCTTATTCTTCGGAGTTATAAAAATCGGATATAAAAACAATCGGAATTTTGAAATTCGGTTAAATAAATTTCGTATTTTTGATTAATCGGAATTATAAGTCTTAGGAATTGTGAAATTCGGAGTTTCGAAAATCGGAATTAGCAAATTCGGAATTAAATATTTCGGAGTATTTGGGTGTTCCCGATTTTTCAATTTACTATGAAGTAATAATTAGTTCTTGACATTTTTAGCAGGTTCTAAATACTGACATTAACTTATAGTGTGCTAGAAAATCAGATGTGGATATTTTGAAGATCAATTATTGGCATCGTTGTCAATTAGTTTCAATTTGTAATTTCAATAAGTTTCAAAAACAAAAAAAAAAAAAATTAACACACAATACTTCAATAATTTATGTGTATAATTGATTCTTAGGTTATTAATTACATACTCTGAAAATATCCACACTTAATTTTCTAGCACCTTATATGAACATGTCTTTCCTTACCTAAATGTTCAAGGTCCAAATTCATGAGTTTCATTTCATAGTCAGACACTTTCTCCTGGTTGGGGCTCTCGAACACAAATGTAACAGTGTCTGCGTTGTCCTGCGCCTTCATTGTTACTGTGTCCTTGTCGCCCGCACACTTCAGGATTTTTGACATGCTATCATGAAACAATACAGAATTAAAATTGAAATAAATTACATCACACATTTAATATGAGTTCTAGTTCTAGCAATTTGTGCCACTATAAAATAATATTTAGAGCCAAGCTCTGACAAAACCATTTACATATACCACTTCTTTGATTGTGTAGGGAACTGAGAGAGCACCCATGAGACCGACATGATCATTGATCACTTATATACTCAAAGCCTCGACAAAAATAAGAAAAAAAAAATGGTTTTCTTTCTGCTTCAGCAGACCGTTTTCCATGACTTAATGATTTAGACATTGCATCTATTTAGCGCAATAATGGGATGAATTGTTAAAAAATTCTAAAATTGGTGTGTATCAATTAATAGCAGTAATATTGTGGTGTCAGAGTTATGATAAAAATTTTGGAAGTGTTACACTTACCTCCCTAGATTCATGCCCATGGAGATGTTTCTGTCGCATCTGTATTTGTCGAAGCCATCTGCCCGGAGAGTGAGTGAGACCAGTGACACATGGGAGTTGTCCATTGCCTATAAATATTAAAAAGAAGCTTTGGTGGCCTAGTGGTTTGACTTATCTCAAGCAGAGGGTTGTGGGTTCAAACCCCGGCTTGCACCTCAGTTTTTGAAATTCATGTACGAAATTAAATTTGAAATTTACCACGAGCTTGTGGTTAAGGAAAACATTGTGAGGAAACCTGCACAAAGATATTTCATAGGACCTATACTTTGTTTTCATTAACATTAGAAAGACGGTAAGTGATCTCGATGTGTTTTTTTATTGAAATATAAAAGTCACAGCAAATATGTAACAATTTGCCTACATAAACATAATCATTTACATGCTAATACTTACTGCTTTTTTTTTAATGTTTTCAATAAAAAGACTGCAAAATTGTTAACCCTTTTTCTAATGCTAAAAAAAAATGAAGTATCCTATGAATATACGTCCTATGAAATATCCATTGTAAAAAAAAGTTTTGTTTTTAGTTTCAGTAACAACACTTTGTTTCAAATAATTTATTGAAGTAGGCGTTACTTTGCGGAGGTCCATATCAATGAACTAAAAGAATTTCTTTGCTCACCCGCGACCTTAAGATAGCTAAGTCTATGCAATTTATGCGTGTTCATGCAGTTCCTCCACCTCCACACTGTAAGAACACACACAAGTTGTGAGTCTAACAACTGGTAGCATGGTGTACGGTTGTGTCACTCTGAAGATGAGCTCTGGTTGAGTTCGAAACGTGTCAGTGTGTTGTGGTGGTGGTGATAGATGGGTTTGTGTAATTTGTGTGTTCTTACAGTGTGGAGGTGGAGGAACTGCATGAACACGCATAATTTGCATAGACTTAGCTATCTTAAGGTCGCGGGTGAGCAAAGAAATTCTTTTAGTACACTTTGTTTCACTATTTAACATTTGTTAACTTGACTTTTTAATTTTAAAAAGTCTTGCAATATCATTGAACAGTCAGCAAGATAAAATCTTTTATAATAAACTGACTTATTAAACTGACCTGTAATTGGATTCCATTGTCATCGCAATCAAACGTGGCTTGTGTCAGAAGATCTTTGATGGCTTCGAGCACTTTCTTGAGGATGGAACTCTTGAGTAAACGTGCCTCGAACATTGTTATCTGAGATAATAAAATGCAAAGAAGTAATGTTAGATCAAGAGCTCAAATAAACACTGAAACATTGCCGTACGTAAGACTGCTGATTCCATTCCACTATGACAATGAAAAAGTAACGGCTCCCTGCATTTCCTTTCACACTTCATGAGTATTGATCTCGTTACGATTTACCAACCATATTACAATAAGTTTATTAATGATACTTACATTGTTAGCAAAACCGATTTATAACAAACGACAAATGCTTGAAAGAAAAATGTGGATTCAGTCAATGACGCTAAAGCTGCCGAACACACGAAACAAGACCTAACCAAATGACAGCCGGCGGAGGGAAAAAAAGGCGCGAATTCGATGAAAACGACATCACAAACGTCGTCGTAATAAATTGATTTGAGTGTTTTTAAACATTACTCAAACATTTTATGCTTCAAGAAATATGAAGAAATAGTAGATTAAACAACGGATGCATAAAATGCGTCATTTTACCTCAGACGTTTACTGTCCTCGGAACGAAGAACGGAGTTAATCTATAAAAAAATACATATTTATACAATGTTAAACAATTTTACTTAATTTCCTCCTCCTCTTGAATTTTTAGCATGAAAATAGTTCTGCATTTTGAGCTAGCACAACATGGAATTTGAATTTAACATTGTATTGCGTTTTAAACTAGAAAGTGCTAATCAAATTCAATGGAGCGTGTGCACTTAACGATACGGCCTGGGCTCAACGTGGGATCACTTAGGGCTCCGGTGAGTATAAACGACTTGGGTGAAGTAGCGTGTTTAAAGCACTCGTTGTACAATCTATTCTTTTTTCGTGACTGAATAGTTTGGTATTTTTTTTACACGTAGTATTTACTTTATTCTCTAGAGCGTGAAAAGTTATTTTATGTCATTCAGGCGATCCAGCATACCTTAAATACAACGTTAAAAGATTGAGGTATACCGGTTTGTTGCTAATCCACTTGCCTTTTGAATTACACTAGTGAATTTATGTAGTGTAGAGTAAGATCTGAGGCACTTACTAAGAGAGTTATCATATTATCGGCTCAAGAGTATGAGATTATCGGATCCGATATTGGTATCGGACGACGATGAACGACACCCGATGGCCAACAGCATGTGCTGTTTTCACATATTTCAGACAAAATCGTTTCGATATACGGCCGGCTCAAATTGGCCGCCACGCATAGGGCAGAATAGGGCTCTTCGTACACAAAGACAATTTAGATGCACGCATGCACACATACAAACATTATCGTCCAACAGCCCACGTGCGTCCAATGGTGCCGCCAACATGTCGGTGGGCTCCGACATCGGGCCGGACGACGTGAAAAACATATTTCATTACATTTTACCCGATAACGTATCGTCGTCCGATAGAACGCGAACGAGTAAGATGCAGGATGCAGTTTACCTAGTGATGAAAAAAAACAAGTGAAAAAATTAATCCATTATATTTAATACAGAATAGATTAATAACCTAAATAACGTATAAAAATAGGATTTAAATTTGTTGCCAATCAAAAATAATCTATGCAAAACGAGCCCAATTTCAAACAAAACTCCATCATACTTCAGGGGGATTTAGAAACAAAAAATAACACTTGATCATAATTTTACATATCAAATGAAATTGCCATAGTTCATGTATTCATCATCTGGCAATAAAAACAAACATTACACACTATTATAAATGTAACACAGCACACAATCACTGATGAAAAAATTATTGTAAAATTATATCGAAACATTTTTATAACTGACAATCATTTGAAAATCAAGCGATTAAAATCTTGGCAACACATTTAAAAAACATATTAATTTAGGAATGTTACCACTCTTAAAAAAATCTCACATAAAACAATACTTCGCAACTTTTGTAAATATTACAATCATTGGCTATGCTGATCCAGCGTTGAAGTTATTTTTTTTATTTAAACCTTGTGCTAGGTAAAACATGTTTATTTTTAAAACAAAATTAAAATATTTAATGTACAATTTTCTAATGCGTTGCTTTAGTAAGTACAATCGCTACCATTCAAAAGATACAATAGAGTCAAATTTATAACACCTATAGCCTTGAGCCGACGAATTTTCTTTGTTGTAGATCCCATTCACGCCAACTACATATTCAAGGAGACTATTTTGTCGTATACTATGTCTACTTATACGTTACGACTAAGGTCTTAATGAATGTGCCTTTTGGACGAGGGCGCTACGGTAAAAATTATGTTAGTTTAGTTTTTTTCCACATTCATTAAAATTTCTGTCGCACTGTACCTACGACCTACATACTGTATAGCTTCGACTGTTGACAATTTCATAGCGCTGCAGCTGGTGATGTTGAGTTACTGATATGTATTGTAGTATGTAGGTATTTTATGTTTATGACAACAACCCTACTCTCGTATTTGCCCATTATATCATCGGAATAAGCGACGAGACTTAGACCCAGTTTACAGTATTTTTTTTTTAATGAATCAAGTGGTGCAAAGCGTTTTTTGAAAAATATTTTGAGATACATCGTCGAGTGCGATTCTGGCAACGTTATCTATCATTGTGTATTTGTAGTATGGACAGGGCTCGAAAGAAAGGAAATTCGAAAGCAGCTCTTCTGTTGAGAAAACGAAATAAATATACGATTCGGATGAAAGGAAGTCCGAATGTGAAGCAGCTCTTCTGTTGATAAAACGAAATAAATATACGAAGTGTTTTTTTATGTAACTGAAAACAATTAAAGTTAGAAACCTTTTTTGAGTCAAGAAAATAGATCGTATCACGTCATAGATTTTGTTTAAAAAGAAAATAATGGTGTTTAGAGCCACGGAGGAAAGATATTGCCAAATCAGAAGCATTGAAAGAGCGAATGTATATTTTCCGCCATTAACTGATGGATAATTACTTCCGGATAACCTGATAATATAATTCACGTTCATAAATAAGTGATATGCTTGCGATCTATTGCATTATTTTCATTTTCAGTCCTGTTTAGTCTAGCGCGTCGTTTTTTCGCTCAATGCGTTATATTCTACAAATTAATTCGAAAAAGGATGACTGGGCTTAAAAAATACCGCTGTTCGGCGACTTAGGGAGTCTTAGACCCTTCCTCCCTAGACTCTAGGACAATGCATAGACAAATCGAAATAAGTATAAATAACAGTGGCAGTAGAATAGCGCGCAAAGGGACTTCAGTAACAAATCGTTTGGGGATAATATATCCATTATTCACACCCAGAAGAATGAAGAATTTACTAAAGGTACATACTGGTTCGCAGTTCCCAGGGTTTATTTATATAAAATTTTTGTTGCTAAAACTTGTCTGACCACTATGCCGGCTTGTCAGCTTGTAGTGTAGCTCTTGTACTCGGTTATTGAATAGTTTTTCGATTTTTTTTCCTGTTACTTATACCATGTTCTTTCTTTCACTGTAGAAATCTTCGTGGCCGAACTACGACATATAAGATAAATGAATCACTCAAGTATTTAAAGCCAGTTCGAGGCATGTTTATAATCATAACAGGTCGGGCCACACCATGGACTAGACTACGCAATTTCATAAGTTTACGCTCATTCATTCCACCATCTTATACAGTTAGAAAGAGATAAGTGGTAAATGCAACTGTAATATCCTAAACATAATCCAGCGCAACTCTTCTTTAAATACGCGAGCGATTATGATTTTCCCATAGTCTCACAGTGGTTTTCTATGTAAAATGACGCTGACGTCTTGAGCTTGCTACTCGATACCGTGGGCGAATATCATGACGAGTCCGGGCTCCGTCATCATATGTTCGTCCACGTGCGTGTTGTCACATTGTAAGACCAGCACAGCCTGTTTGCCCGGCACTCGTTTGCACACGTACTTTTCATATAACCTGCAGAGTTACATAAGAAAAATTAATACCTTAGCGATATGCACGCGAATTAGTCTGTAAGTGGTAAATTTTTTGGTGCATTTGCTCTGTCAACATCTTGTTTTTTTACTATCAAGCTTTACGGGAACAACTAGTTCCTTGAATCTTTACATAATAACGAGTATGTATAGAGTATACAATACAATATCTTGTTTTAGTACATTACCTTCTATTATTCTGTCTAGTCTCGAGCGAGGACAGGCCGGGGGGCCACCGCCGCTCGTGGCAATTCTCCATGAGATCATCGATGATGTGTGGCGGGCAGCCCGACTCCGATAGACTCCGCTTTATCATCATCTGCAACGAAGAAACACTCGCTCTAATCGAATACAGGTTTTTAGGCAAGGTTTTTGCAGCACTACTGCTGATTTCTCCTGATAACGACAAGTTGAGATAGGGTAAATGTTTAGTTCTAATACTTTATTTAACTTTTTTTGCTGGATTCATTTCCTGGGCATCGTATACCGGGATAATTGTTGAAGCTTTACTGACACACTTTTTAAGATCTTCATCAGAACGTTAAAGCAAGAAAGAGTTCGAGTTTGAGTACCTGCAGTACGCCGTCGGGATTGGAGATGATGCCGGCTGGCCCGGCGCGACGTACCTCGCGGCAGGATCCCACCACGACTACGCGGTCTAACTCAGTAGGGTTATGCGCTTCGCGCGGCAGCCACGCCTGCAGTTTCTTGAACTAGTCGCGCCCCATAACGCTACGTAGTTTTGTGATTTTTGTGAAATTGGTTCACGATGAAACCAAAAAAATGCACCTGCAGCACGTTGGGCGTTGAGATCATGCCGCCCCAGCGCGTGACGCGCGCGAGCGACGCCGCCCAGCGCGACCCCTCCTCGCGTCTCATACACACGCACCTGCAGCACGTCGTCGGGCGTTGAGATCATGCCGCCCCAGCGCGTGACGCGCGCGAGCGACGCCGCCCAGCGCGACCCCTCCTCGCGTCTCATACACACGCACCTGCAGCACGTCGTCGGGCGTTGAGATCATGCCGCCCCAGCGCGTGACGCGCGCGAGCGACGCCGCCCAGCGCGACCCCTCCTCGCGTCTCATACACACGCACCTGCAGCACGTCGTCGGGCGTTGAGATCATGCCGCCCCAGCGCGTGACGCGCGCGAGCGACGCCGCCCAGCGCGACCCCTCCTCGCGTCTCATACACACGCACCTGCAGCACGTCGTCGGGCGTTGAGATCATGCCGCCCCAGCGCGTGACGCGCGCGAGCGACGCCGCCCAGCGCGACCCCTCCTCGCGTCTCATACACACGCACCTGCAGCACGTCGTCGGGCGTTGAGATCATGCCGCCCCAGCGCGTGACGCGCGCGAGCGACGCCGCCCAGCGCGACCCCTCCTCGCGTCTCATACACACGCACCTGCAGCACGTCGTCGGGCGTTGAGATCATGCCGCCCCAGCGCGTGACGCGCGCGAGCGACGCCGCCCAGCGCGACCCCTCCTCGCGTCTCATACACACGCACCTGCAGCACGTCGTCGGGCGTTGAGATCATGCCGCCCCAGCGCGTGACGCGCGCGAGCGACGCCGCCCAGCGCGACCCCTCCTCGCGTCTCATACACACGCACCTGCAGCACGTCGTCGGGCGTTGAGATCATGCCGCCCCAGCGCGTGACGCGCGCGAGCGACGCCGCCCAGCGCGACCCCTCCTCGCGTCTCATACACACGCACCTGCAGCACGTCGTCGGGCGTTGAGATCATGCCGCCCCAGCGCGTGACGCGCGCGAGCGACGCCGCCCAGCGCGACCCCTCCTCGCGTCTCATACACACGCACCTGCAGCACGTCGTCGGGCGTTGAGATCATGCCGCCCCAGCGCGTGACGCGCGCGCGCGCGAGCGACGCCGCCCAGCGTGACACCTCCTCGCGTTCCATCTGATCCGCCAGGACGCGCATCGTTGGGTTCGATACGCGCATGGCTCGCATGAACTCCTAAAAATCAAAAGGCACCACTTCAAATTTTCACACTCACTTTCACACTCACAGGGTTTCGTTAAGGGCTGCTGCTGGTGGATTAATGACCAAGATAATGCCCACGTTTAGTGACCAAGAAAAGCTGCGATACCGACACAAATTTTGTGTGTGTGTTCAATGAGGGTATCCTCTTGACAAGCGAAATATCGCTAGATGGCGTTAGTATCGTGAGGTCCGTTTGATGTTAGTCTTCCTTGAGATTGGATCGTTTAGTTATCCAATCACAAACCTGACACAAATATCAAAGTTGTGAAACGGACCACATGATACTAACGCCAATTAAGCGTGTCACACACTATGCAGATATGATATTATATTATCAACTGCTTCCTTTTTAAACCTCGTATCTACCCGAATTTTATACAACAAATTAACACTCTATCGTACTTAACATAAAGATTATTCTAAAGCAATTTAATTTGGCCAGATACAAGATTGAGAAAGTAAGCGATCGAATACGACGTTCGCTCTAACTAATTTGTATACGCAGATAATATCTGCACCATCTTTCGATATATATGTATGTCAGTCTCCAGAGATAATTCACGATAAAATATAAATTACTAGCTTTCGCCCGCGGCTCCGCCCGCGCGGTATTCGGTTATCGCGCGCTGTTGCCCCGGGAACTGTGCATTTTTCCGGGATAAAAAGTAGCCTATGTCACTCTCGGGCCCTTAAACTATCTCTATGCCAAAAATCACGTCGATCCGTCGCTCCGTTACGGCGTGAAAGAGGGACAAACATACAAACATATAAACACACAAACACACTTTCGCATTTATAATATTAGTATGGATATTTATATAGTACCACTATCAAAATGAGAGGGGTGTGGAGTGGAAGGAGAGATGCACATCTAATCTAACCAATCAAAATCCGCGCAATCAACCGCACAAATCAAACATACGTTTGCCGCTGCGCTCACCGCGTAAGCGTGTTTGGTAATTAAATTATCTGATGCAAATTGATGTGCATCAAACGCATTGCGTTTAACGCTGCGTTTATCGCATAAAACAACCGAGCGCTTTAAATTGTTTAGGTAAGACCGTAGCCTGTGCGAAAAAAAGGATTCTTGCCACCACATTAAAGTATTAAAAGAAAAGAAGAGTAAGTGAGGTAAAGGATACATTGATGTAAAATAAAAGGGCATGTAAATTAATGGCAGTTGCTATGGTTATGGTTTATGGAGGCGACTGAAAAACAGCGTCTGTTAGCCAAAGGACTTTGTTCTGCAAGGCGCAGGCATAAGCTGAGTCGCTTTCCTTTTTGATAGTTTGATTTTACCTACTTATTATTTGTTGTGTACCTATGTATGTAGAAATTGTAAGCAAAGTATTGAATAAATATCTTAATTATTATTATTTATTATTGCATCCAGAGACGTGGCTCAAGCAACTCAAGGGGCGTAATATCTGTAGTGTGGTGTATGTAAGTGAGGCTCCCCATGAGGCTGACATAGTCACATTTGGTGTACTAAAGCCTCGTTAAAATACTAGATAAAAAAAAAATATATTATTATTATTACTCACCTTCAATAGCGCCAACTCCCGTTTATGCTCATTGATGACCAGCCTCTGCTCGGCCAACTCTTGCTGGAAGTCGGTCAGTTTGCCCTGCTGCGTGGCGATCAGGGCTCGTAGCTCGCGCACGCAGTTGTGTTCCGCCAACTCGTCCTTCGGGATCACGAGGCCGCAGCCGGCCTCGCATGGCATTGGTCGCTTTGGGTTGTACTCACCTAGAACATTGATTAATCTACAGATTGCTGCTGGCTACTGAGATGTAACCCCGCTATTACATTCACAAACGCATGTAACTTTTCCCTTTTTTTTTTTTCGTTCTTTTTGTAGAGGCTTTGAACACTCCAGGTGATCATGTCAGCCTCATGGGTGCTTGCTCATTCTCCTTACGCAAAGGACATATTAAAAAAGTGGTAGATGCAAATGGAACTTTTCTCTGTCGTCTGTGCCCATCAGGATCCAGGTTCTCAGAGAATATATTAATGTTTATTGGTGTTTTTGTCATCCATTATCCAGTATTTACATATGAAACACTTCATTTCATTACAAAACCCATTAATTACCATTGTTTCCTTAATGACTTAACCTTTACACTGTCAACACATGCAGGTTGTTTATGAACTAGCTGCAAAAAGATAGAACAAATTGATTGTCCTTTCCTGTTTCATTAATTAAATTCATGATCGGTTTTTTGGAGTTTTTTTGTATTTTTTATTTCAACTCCAAATTTGTAATTTTTATGGCTATCCCGTGAAACCATATCGAAAATACAAACTGGGACATGGATGCACAGAAAAAGAGACCAGATCCCATGAAACAATATGAGAGTGGAACATAGATGTCGCTAGTGCTGCTGCATAAGTAGCGTAATAGAAATAGGTGTATGTATATATATAAATATTCACGCATTACTTTACAGAGATGATCAATGAAGTCATTAGTAGAATTAATTAATTGAACAAATGGATTAGTTATATATAAGTGGAGTAGCATGGTCAAAAAAAGGTTGTTGAATAACAATATTTAACAAAATGATATATTTAGCAATTCTAACTTACATTCAACTAAATGGGAAGCCAAGGAATCCAGCTTCAGCACAGCGATGCAGCCGTGTGGGGCGTTATCACAACTTGTGCACAATCTGTACGCAAATAAAAAAATTAAGTATCAAAAAAAAAATTAAAACAATTAGACTAGTAATTAAACTAAACATGATTAGGGAGTAGATACAGAGTTCCTAACTAAACATGATTAGGGAGTAAATAGAGAGCTCCTAACTAAACATGATTAGGGAGTAAAAAGGGAGCTAACCGCTGAATTGATTTAGATTAAATTCGATATTGAGATAAGTTGAGACCCTGGGAATGACATAGTATAGTTATTATTCCAGAAAATTGCATAGTCATAATTCTTGCAAACATAGTTACGGGACAAAAGAGAGATTTATATTAATCAAAACAAATGCCAAAACTTTACTTAAATCAAACAAAATAATGTAGGTCAAATATGTATGTACATGGAAAGCCTGAAAACTGTGACATGCACACTGAACATTGCTGTTTTTCTTTAGCACCACACCAATATTTACACACTGCATTAAACACTGACAGATAAAGACTTAATTACAGTATATAAAACGTATTAAACAGGATATTACATAAATCAAGCTCCTGCAATCGAAATATTATCAAGAATGGCTCACCAGTAAAGGTTGGTCGTGTAATAAGTTACGAAATACTAGCCTGGACAGTAAGTTACGTAGTATTCGTGGAACTGGTCTCAACTGGCTGGCGGTTACTGCCTGGCGATCCACTGGACAAGTTGGCTGGCGGCTGATCCACTCGGTGATACACGCGCGACAAAACGCGTGCTCGCACGCTGGCGCCTAATATAATTGATAATTCAGATTAACAGCGAATTTAATAGAGAGGTCTAACTTATATTAACTAAAACAAATAATTTCACCTGTAAAGGGTCCTCTAGAACTCCTGAGCAAATAGGGCAAATCAGCTCCTCGTCAACGTCACCTTGAAACCTTTTTATTTCAAACCCCATTATAAGTATTTTCAAATAGTTCAACACACATCGGCCTGAATTTATCAATACCGTAGTTTTTCAAGTAAAATTTAACACTCAAATCCAAGTAAATAGCAACAAACAACAAACCGAGAACATCAACCTTTCAATATCGTTTCTCTTTTGCATTTGATTGACTGGATTTCGATGATTGACAAACTCTTTGATGACGATTGTGTTCAATTAATAAAAATGTTTTATTTTTATTATTTACTTTAACGCACGACAATAAGTACTAAATTAGCTTGATCAGAACCATATTTTTTATTGGAAAATAGAGTCTACTATTCTAAAGTGACTGTGTGCTGTGAACCAAGTAGGGCATGACATAAAGTAAAGCCACCATAGACAGTAGGTATTCTGTAGTGATGTCCTGACAAGTGAAAACCTTCTGCAGGGCTACTATGAAATTCGCAAAATGGAATTCCGTATCGTATCGTCCCACCGACACTACGACACCGATACGAGAGTGAGAGAAATGGTACGATAAGAACTTAAATTTACGAATTTTGTAGTAGCCCCTCAGGAGGACACGTTACGATACGGTCCGATACGATACGAACGTCCCTAAAAAAAATTGAAAGAGAGAACCAATTGTCTATGATAGCGTAATGTTGCTTCACGTAAGAATACAAAAATCACAAAAATCGTCGAAGAAAAGGTTTTCTGAGCTTGTGTATTATTTTATTTAAAAATGCACAAAAATAGAAAAAGATAATAATTAGATAACACACAATACAAAATAATTAATAAATGAACTAAATACTACTAAGTTAAATAACATTTTTATTTAAATAATTATTTAAGTATTTTTTGTTTTTATTTATTTGTTCTGTAAATATTTTGTTTCATGTCTTCATTTTATTCAAAATTTATTTGGTTAAAAATATCATTTTGAATACACGTTTTTTTTGGTAAAAAAAATTAAGGAGAAAAACCAATACGAATGTAATAAGGATATTTTTACTTTCGAACTTTTTGTAAAAGTGAACATATTATTCATACTCTTGCAGGAATGAAATTAAGGTTACAAAATCAATTAATTACACTATTTTTATTTAAGTATACTTTAAACTTATTATCAATATTTTTATTTTATTCTCGTGCGTAATAAGCTCAAGGGAATTAGAATAGAAATCTATGAAAATGTAATAAAGTAAAAATTCTTTTGTTTTTCTATTCTTTTGCGCCATGGCAGTTTAACGACAGTTTGACTTTATTCTCGAAACAATTAGATTCTAATTGCTTTTTTTTTTTCAAAATATTTATATGGTGGGCTTCAGGAGGTAGGACAGAAGAGGTGACACTCTTTCCCAGCCCGGATAATACCGACCCTGTACTAAACATATCGTTTTAATGTTATAAGTTTTTATATATTACTTGAAATCTCAACTGACCAAAAACGGTGTTAAGGTGGCCAAAAAGTACTTCTACCCCATTTACACTTTGTAAGTAATAATTTATTTTTATAATAGGTTTCTATTTTTGTTAATGTATTTAATTTAAATAATTGTACTGTAACTTCCACTATTTCAGACTTTTAAACCCACTCCTTGTCGGTCCCTACCTTACTGAATGCTAGTGGCTTTTCGACCACTCAAAAGTTTACTAGGAGAGATCCTTTCAAGGGATAATATATAAATATTACGGATAAAATATAAATTCATCTTTGTTTTGTATATGATCAACGTTTAACGATCAAAGTCAAAAATATCTTTATTCAATTTAGGCTATAACAAGCACTAATGAATGTCAAGATATCCACCATCAATTCGGAAAAACCTCTGTTGAGAAAAATCCGGCAAGAGAGTCAAATGAGTTTATATACGATACGTACATACTTTTTTTTTACAACGTACACTTTATTCTTATTTTTACTAGTTTTTGCGGTAAACAATATTTCTTGGCAACATTATAATCGTCTGCCAGTGCCAGCGAAACGAATATGCCAATTTCGTCAAATTGGTTCTGCCTGGTTCTGCCATTGTAAAATGGACTAATGCAGAGGGTGCTGATTCAAGATTCTATTTATTCTTTATTTCTCCAAATTAATCTATTTGATAATACGTAAAAATGAGCGTATTTAAGTCAGCCATGGGCTACTTTAGCTCTGGAGGTGCTAATGGTGGCAGTGATAATGATTTCGTCGGGCAGTTTGTTGAAATCGGGAACATGAAGTTAAGAGTCAAAAAGGTGATTGCAGAAGGTATGTCTCAAGATTTTTATGTAAACGAATAAGAACACTATCAGCCTATGATTCGTGTTTATATCTGTAGTGTTTGTAGTATCAATTAAACTTGTGGTGGCTGGAAACGTCACCGTTCCGTGGGGGCGGATGGATCTTTGTCTGGCGAAATTGAACGAGCATTTAAATGTTTTTAACGTAAGTTGTAAGTTGTTTCGGCATTCTCGTGTTGTATAGTTAGTATTAACACTATGAACAACCTATTATTGATAGTTGTTTTTTTTTTAAATAACACCACAATTTCTTAAGGTGTTATAAAGTAAAATATCAAAATTGCTAAAATAAATTAAGAAGCTACTTCGCTTCACTATTAGGTCATTTTCATAGTAGTAGCATTGACTTTGGTTACACATCCAGAGATAAGGATTGATAATGATAACAATTATCCATTACTGTATCAAGCCAGTGTTTGACAATATATTAACTGAACTGTTAATGATACCAGCCTGCAAGTGTATTTTAGTCTTAAATTTATTTTAGGAAGGGGTTAAATTTAGTGATTTTCTTCATAACATATTTTTTGAAAAGAAGGTAAACTAGCAAGCTGCTACTGATGGCAAGCAACTGACTGTACATAGACATCCAGGGGGGGGGGGGGGTATGGTCTAGTGCCAACCCCAGGATGTTGGCCTACTGATTCAAAATTCTATAATACTGATACCTTCCCATAAAAAACCAAGCCAGCCCCCTCTCCCCTCCCCCAAAATATAACATGTGTCTACATTGGTGAATCTAGGGTTACATTTCTTGCAGAACTGTGCAAGACTGTCCAGGTATTATAGACATAGGCAATGCAATTTCAGAGCTCCCTGATAGATTATGGCTTTTGCCTGAAAGATTATGTATTCACTACAAAAAGTGTTTTTTCATAACTATTTTACAATTAATTATATAATTTACTTAGCAAATCTTTATTTTTAAAGATTCTAATTGCTAGGCTATGAGTTGCTCTTAATGAGTAAATTCTTAATATTTTCATGATGTTTTTTCTGTTCTTAGGATTGCTAGTTCACAAAGTGGGTTATAATACCCGCTTTAGGTGTTAAGGCATTCAGGGTGGCAGAAGCAGAAGAACACTCAGATAAAATAATAAGTGTTTAGTATAAGAAAACGGGAGCTTTAGAAATAAAAAAGGTTGTATTAAATAAGGTCGATAATCTAAACAATATCAAAGAAGGTGCACATCACTTTCATTTAAATTGAATATCCCTAAATTAAAAAATTGTAGGATGTTTATGAATTTTTTGTTCTGCCAGCTGTCTGTCTGTAGGTTTTCTTTTCAACTTCTATCATTTGAAAGACTTTCTTTAGGCAGGGCCACTGCTTTGTCCTGTTCTGGAAGGAAATGCCTATATACATTTTTGGTTGTGACTTATTTATTTATTTCCTAAAGGAGAACCAACAATTGTTATATGTTTTCACAGCTAAGATTGGCCTGCAAATGCAAATTATAAGCAAATGTTATATTTTATTCCATTTAGGCAAACTCAATGTTGTTGTCCACATTTTTTTATGATCAAAGACTTTCCAGAAATTTGATTTAAGTCTAAATTAAAATGGTGTATTATTTTGAGTTGATGCGGTGTTGGTCTGGAAGTGCGAAATATGTATTTATGTACATATAGTATAATTACGTTTGATTTAAAAATAATTGACAAAGTTGGAATAACCCTCTTTTTAATAATGCTTCTGGTTTTTATTTTTACACAGTTGTGATTTCTTTTGTTTCTCCATACTTCTATAAAACTTTGTTTGCAGGTGGTTTTGCATTTGTTTTCGTTGCCCAAGACGTATCATCAGGCACAGAATACGCGCTCAAGAGGCTAATGGCAGCTGACGAACAAGCAAACAAAAATATAATTCAGGAGATTAGTATATTAAAAAAGTTATCGGGGCACCCCAATGTTATTAAATATATAGCCGCTTCTTTTATTGATAAGTCAAAGACTTCACATGGAATGGGAGAGTATTTGCTGCTGACGGACCTGTGCAGTGGAGGCAGCCTCATGGAAGCACTACAGCACCGGGGCCAGGCCTTTCCGCTGCCAACTATCCTCAGGGTCTTCTACCAGGCGTGTAAGGCTGTCCAACACATGCACGCTCAAGTTCCTCCAATAGCACATCGTGATCTCAAACTAGAAAATTTCTTAATATCTAATGAAGGTAATTTTAATAGGATACTTGCTTGAATGTTTTGCGCGGAAATGCCATGTTTTAAATTAAATTTTTATTTTAGGTACTATGAAACTATGTGATTTTGGTTCTGCTACAACAGATGTATATTCGCCTAATCCTTCTTGGAGCGCCAATCAAAGAAATATGTTAGAGGAAAATGTAAGTGAATTTCACTATCTTTTTTTTTTGTGCCAATTGAGTCTCTATCTCAATATCGTCACTATTTTGAGAATGGAAGATGGTGACACAAAATATTAGGTCATTTGTACCAGTATGGCGGTTCTTCAGGGGTCTAATTACGGAATGACAAAAAGAAAATGATGGTCATAGTGCTGGTACCGGCGGCCCAATCGCGTGGGCGTTAATCGAACGTGTCAGATAAATAACGAGTGTCGAACGATTTGTTCCACAAAAATGCTTGTATTTTCCGATAGTCGATAAAAAAGAAGTAGGTGGTAGCGTAATGCCACACTTCTCCGGTGTGACTTACAGCCCGCCATACCGCCACAAATACATTAATTAGAAAAAAAAGTTATGAAGTGCTTTCAATGGTGGAAGTCATTATGACTGCTGTTACCGAGCATGCTCTCCACAGCCAGGGCGAAACTGTATCAGTGCAACACCGACAGCATCATCAATAAAAAGCTTCCATTGTTTTTGCTTCATTTTTTCCGATTTACGATTAGGTATATGGGGAAAAGTTTTGTTAGTGATTTTTTTTAAAAGCTTCTTTATTGTTGACTGCACTTGCATTATTATCCAAATAACAAATCTATACCAAATTTCAAGCTAATCTCATTCCATTGAATTTTATTTCCAAGATTTGAAGAGAAGCTATAACATAGTCACTACTTTGAGAAATCTCGTATCACAAATCAATACGTGAGCGAAAATGAGCCTTGAAATAATGTTCATAAAGTTCACTAAGAAAAATGATTATTTTGAGATGCTATCTTGAGCTAGGCCTAACCCAAAAAGAGGGGTGTTATTATAAGTTTCACGCCAATGTCTGACGTTTGTCAGTGGCATCGTTGCTTCCATGGGGTTTTTTCACGTTTCATTAAAATCAGTTCTGCCGTATTTGGGATAGTGAAGTTTGAAATGGCAATATTGGGGGTTTTGATTTTTAAAGTTTATAAGGTTTTTAAAAGTAGTGACGAAAGGAACATGACGAGTTCAATGAAAGCTTGTAAAAATATAGTATAAAAATTATTATTACTTTTTAGGGTTCCGGAGCCAAAATGGCAAAAACGGAACCCTTATAGTTTCGCCATGTCTGTCTGTCTGTCTGTCTGTCTGTCTGTCTGTCTGTCCGTCTGTCTGTCTGTCTGTCTGTCCGTCCGCGGCTTTGCTCAGAGACTATCAATGCTAGAAAGCTGTAATTTTGCACGGATATATAGGTAAACTATGCCGACAAAACAGTACAATTAAAAATTCTAAAACATTTTTTTTTAGGGTACCTCCCATAGACGTAAAGTGGCGATGATTTTTTTTTTCTCATCCAACCCTATAGTGTGGGGTATTGTTGGATAGGTATTTTAAAACCATTAGGGGTTTGCTAAAACGATTTTTCGATTCAGTCATTTGTTTGCGAAATATTCAACTTTAAAGTGCAAATTTTCATTAAAATCGAGCGTCCCCCCCCTCTAAAATCTAAACCGGTGGGTAGAAAAATTTCAAAAAATTCAGGATGGTAGTCAGTATATCAAACTTCCAAGGAAAACTATAGCGTCTAAGTTTGCTTGAGAATTATTAGTATTTTATGAGTAAATAGCAGCGTAAGGTATAAAATATACCTAAACTTGGAAGATTCCGTATAAAATTCGAAATCCTTAGAAAAATATTACTTAATTTTTTCGTAATGGCTACGGAACCCTATTTTGGGCGTGTCCGACACGCTCTTGGCCGGTTTTTACTAATTAATTACATCCCATCATAAAGGACAGATGAGATGGCTAACTGGGTCAGCTGGCCGTTTATCTACTCTAGTGCCTACATTTTATATTATTACACTTGCTGTTGTCCGCGACTTCGTCTGTGAAAAATGTATTTATTGCTATTCTGCGGGAACTATGCAATTTTCCTGGATATAAAGTATCTTACGTGTTAACCTAAAAAGGTCCAGGTTGTAAACTATCTGTGTCATTCAAATACGTCAGCCCATATTGCGTACCAACAAATAAATAAACATAAAACAACTAAACCTACGCACTATACCTACGCATTAAAGTTTATAATATTTAGTAGGATAACATAACACTTTTGTAAAACCAAGATAGATCGCAGATATTATATGATGCAGTCGAAGGTAAGGGCGATAATTACTACATCGTTCTCTGTCGAGGCAGTGACAATGGGTCTATCTACGGCCAGGCCCCTGTACCACAAATGCTAAAACAAGTGCTACAATTCTACAAAATTGTTACATTTTACTAAGAGAAACTTAACAATTTTGTAGAATTGCAGCACTTGTAACCTTTGTGGTACAGGGGGCAGGTGTGACTAAAATTAGTCTTATTAATGTCTGCCTCTAAAATTTCGCTGGCCACTATAGCCATATTGTAAAAATTAGACTTCGTTTATGCGTTATTTGTTTGTAAAGCAGTAGGGGCTCTAATGAGTGATGTTAGCTCGCTAATTGGCTACGTTAGTGATAACCCTTAGTTTCCTTTAAAAACAGTCTTGTTTAACTTTTTAATTGTTAGGTGCTCAGCGGGTGCAATTAGCTAGCTTTTACCCGCGGCTTCGCACGTATAAACCATTAGTTCTAGCAGTTGAATTTAAATTCCGTGATGTTGCAATTAAATAATGCCCGTGGGCATTTATATACTTAGTGGATATCACTAAAGTTGCGTAAATACGCATCAAATTTAAGTCTCTAATCGTAGCGGCTGATTTTTTTAAAATTTATCCCGAGCTCGTGGGAATGTTATTCTAGACGTCCAGCTATCTAAGTACGAAATTTCATCCAAATCCATCCAGCCGTTGAAGCGTTGAGGTAGTAAACAGCACATACGCACGCTGATACCACCTTTCACAATATCAATAGTAGGATAAATATCAAAAATTATCGGAACAGCCATATTTTTCTGCAAGTATAATCGAGGTATTCGTAGTTTCTTTTATCATAGTAGGTAGATATTGTTAGAAACGCAATATTATACTTGGATAATTGATATCATCACGTTATCGAGTCAGGTGACCGCAAATCTTAAAGGATCTATGCTCTACCAACTTACTATACCTTCTGATAGATGGGTGAGTATCCTGTGTGTTACGAAAATCTAAAGATAAAAATAAATACCTAAAAGTAATAAATACCAAAAATTATTTAAAGTCTCCTGAATCGACCGTAGCCGAAAGACTCGTTTCTACAGCGTCCGTATATCAAAAGACACATTCATCGTAGCATCCGTATGCCAAAAGATCTGTTTCTCATAGCGTCCTTATACCATAAGACCCGTTTATTGTAGCATCCGTATACCATAAGATCCGTTTCTCATTTTCCGTATAAGAGGTTTCACAAATGCACATACCTACCTACGTATTAACAACGGGTGTTTTGGGAAACGAATATCAAGACAAACGTATCTTTTGGCAGAAGCACATTTTGAGAAACGGATTATTTAGGAGAAAGCAGTGACGGGAACGGTTATTTCGGGATTAGGTCTTTTTGGGAAACGGATAACAAGTCAAACGTATCTTTTGGGAGAAGCACATTTTGAGAAACGGATTATTTAGGAAAAAGCAGTGACGGGAACAGTAATTTCGGGATTAGGTCTTTCGGGATATGGATGTCAAGTCATATGTATCTTTTGGGAGAAGTACATTTTGAGAAACGGATTATTAAGGAAAAAGCAGTGACGGTAACGGTAATTTCGGGGTAAGGTCTTTTTGGGAAACGGATATCAAGTCAAACGTATCTTTTGGGAGAAGCACATTTTGGGAAACATTTTCGGGAAACGGATTATTTAGGAAAAGGTAGTGACGGGAACGGATGTTTTGGGAAACGGACAGAACGTTCCGAAACCAGATTTTTTGTTGGCGGAGGTTGGAGTCGGTTTTCGTAATACACGGGAAACTGCGGTAGAAACGCTTCAGAGTTGCACCTAGTTATGAATTTTTGACAACCGTCATAGTACGGCGCCGGATTTAGAAAGTGGAAACTTCAATTAACGGATCCTAAACGACTAAACTCATTCTATTGTCGAAGGTTCAAACGGATGGCACCTATTTGCTTTTAAATATTGCAGTCTATGAGCGTGGCAGGTGCTGAACCATATTTTTATGTATTTTAATAAACGACACCTAACCCTCCGGGGGATTTCAATCTGCAATAATTTACTCTGTAAGCCGTATATATATTTTTTAAATTGAAATAACTAACACAATCTCAATGTGGTATCCATTTATATTTAATACGATATGATGGTGGGAATAATAAGCTCAAGCTAATAGCATTTAATAGGAGAGTACGAGGGACAGTACGATACAAATTTCGAATTTTAATTAGACCCTAGTTTATAAATTACTATCTTTTGCCCTCGGCTTCGCCCGCGTGGAATTCGGTTATCGCGCACTGTTTCCTCGGGAACTGTGCATTTTTTCGGAATAAAAAGTAGCCTATCGCACCCTCCGGCCCATAAACTATCTCTATGCCAAAAATCACGTCGATCCGTCGCTCCATTTCGACGTGAAAGACGGACGGACTTCGCCCACGTCTACATTAGTCCACGCTACGCCACTGACTTCTATTCCAGTGACACGTATACGTGTCACGTACGTAATACATTCTGGTGCCAGTGACATAACGTCTGTGACTTTTTAGTTTTTACTCCTATGCCAGTGACACGCATGTCGTGTCAAAATAATTCGTACCTCCTAAAGGCTGGCCATAGGGTAAGGGTTTAGCGGAACGTTGCCGGAGCCGAATATGACGATCCTCTTACGCTAGGCATAGCGCATATCCTACAGCAGTCACAAATACGTGTCACTGGCATAGGAGTAAGAACTAAAAAGTCACAGACGTTGTGTCACTGTGGCCGAACGTTTTAAACTTAAATAAATATAGGTGTAACTTGAACTTTTATAACGTGTATTAATTATTGTTTTCTTTTTTCAGTTGGCTCAATTCACGACCCCAATGTACAGAGCCCCAGAAATGTTAGACACGTGGGATAACCGAAAAATAGATCATTCCGTGGATGTGTGGGCGCTAGGTTGCATACTGTACACCCTCTGTTACATGCAACATCCGTTTGAGGACTCTGCCAAACTGGCCATACTAAACGGAAACTACAACCTCAACCCCAATGATCAACGCTACAAATGCTTACAAGACGTAATAAGTAAGTTAGTTTTTGTATTATGTACGTTTATTTTCGTGTTTTATATATTTCTAGTTAGTGGAAGTCCTGGTAAATCGCGGCTTCGTGCGTCGATGTTACCAAAGTTCTATTTCACCCTTGTGACCGAAAACGTATCTAAATTACCAAAGGCACAAAAATATACGCAAAAACGGTGTTCTGCCTTTTCGCAGAAATTCATTTGGCCGAATATCATTTGCCAACCAACGTTTCGCCGAAGATTCACTTTACCAACAAACTATTACCAACTTTTTGTATGGCAACGTATCATTTGGTCGAATTATTATATAGCAGAATATCATAATGACTCAAAACGTTTGGAAAACTTATCATTTGTCAAATATTTCACTAGGTCAAACAACTAAAGGAATAACTTTTCGTCAGTGTAAGTGTCAGTGTGTTTGTGTTCTTTTTATACATAAGTAAACTTTCTACTAAAAGTAAGTAAGAGATGGACACCATTTCATAAATTGGCAATATTAATTACAAATAAGACTTTAATGTGTTAGTTAAATCTAATGAGTGGAAAAGTTCAGTTAGGTGCGACGACGAGCGAAGCGAGGAGGAGCAAGCAAACAGCGCACGAAGCCGAGCGAGCGAAGCGAGCGTGCCGCGGCAGCGGCCGGCGAGTGCCAGAATCGTATTTTTATTTTTTAATATATTTCTTTTTAAATATCCAAATCATGAGTCTAATGAAAAATAATATTGAACTGAAAATGGCATCCTTGTAAATAAATGTTTTCAAAATTTGACCGAAGACTAAGTAACTAAAAACCAGCAGGTTTTTCGAAATCTAACACACACACATTTGTACAAGATTAATACCGTGATCATTGCCGTATTGTGTCAAAAAGTCAAACATTGTCATATGGTTATTAGTGCACAAACAAAAACACAACGGAAATGTTGCGCTTACCCACATTACTTATTATATTATACAAAACGAAACCATTATTCAATAAAAAATTAGGAAACATTGTACAACGAAATGAATATTACGCCAACCAAAATATTCTGCTAACCGAAAGTCGGCATTTTGAAAAGTGACTTTATAACAATCCGGCCAAACGTACAGTTGGTAACCGTGAGGTTGGGAAATAAAACTAAACATTTTGATAAGTTGGCGAGTGATCATTCGGCGAAATGAAATTCTGCGAAAAGTTGGTTGGGAAGTAATATTCGGCGAAACAATTTTCGGCGAAAAATTAGAGAACCCGCAAAAACCTCGGAAGACACGTACCTATGGATGCTCCTCTCTATTTATTTGTTAATTTCATGTTACCTATGCTAAAACTGAAACGTAGACTGATACGAATGGCTAGCTACTAGTAAAGTAGGTTAGGTTAGTACTACAACCCCTACAGAAACGCACAATAGGGTAACTTAAAAGTTCATGGCAAATTGTATGAATGTTTCTGCCGTTTGCGTAATAATAAAGATTTGGTACAACGTGTAGTTAATATTTAATTTGTTACGAACTCCGCAGAGCTATGTGGGCTTGCGTTTATCGACTTTTTGAGTTTTAAGTAATAAATATGTGTCATACTGGCGAATTCATGGGAGTTTTGTTGTATTGTGAATAGATTTTTAGTAAATAATTAAGCGCGGCACAGGACGTCCACCAACGAGATGGACGGATGACCTGGTTAAAGTCGCAGCTTCAAGGTGGATGCAGGCCGCTTCCGATATGATGATGATAAAATAATTATTTTGTCTAATTGGTAATTAATTAGCCATCAAACACGGTGGGAATTCATCATTCACAATTGAGTATTATAGTCCTTTGATGTAAACCACCCTATATTTCCATGAATAAAACAATCATAAAATAGTAAATTACTTTTATATTGTTCGAGCTCACAATATTCCTTTGATTTGATCACGCGGAACAGTTTACATCTCTGGTATGTGCTGCCGCCTGTGTTAGTTTTGTTTGATTAAATAGTGTGTTACCACTAGTTCTATTGACAGTACTGGAATAGAGTTCTAAAATAGTACTGTCGATAGAACTAGTGGGAACACACTGATAAAACAGATCTGTTTCATGAAATATCGAAACTTGTCGGAGAGTAGGTATGCTCTTGTGGAGTGGTGCTGACTGGTTGATTGTCCCCAGGCGGCTGCCTGTGCGTGAATCCCGAGGCGCGGCTGAGCGTGAGCGGCGTGCTGGAGCGGCTGGCGGCCGTAGCAGAGTCCAACAATATCAATCTCAAGCAACCACTCAAATTTGAGCGTAAAAAAGTTGAACAATCTGTGGCCACTAGCTCGCCAGGTAATAAGAAGTCAAGTAAATATTACACTACCATTTCCTAAGCGTCCCGGCCACCCGATGCGAGCCTGAACCGTCACTCATTGCGATCGCGGCCCTTAGTTCGATACACATTATGATTCATTATTATGTTCTGTTGCATTCGACATTAAACAGTCCCGAGCTAAATATGGTCAAGTATTTTTTGACTTTTTACACTCAAATTTTTTATATTTTTGTTTCATATTTATTTTGAGTTGATTTTCGTAGAGGTTATTTTATTGATTATAACAATGTGAGATAACTTTACATTCCATTGTTGAATATCGCCAAAAATTGAGCATCACCAAAGGTAAGATTGAAAGAAATGTTTTGAAGGAATTAAGGTAGTATAGCATTTATTTGACTTTTATAATTTATTTAGATTATATTTACGATCAATTTAGTCAGTTGAGTAACGTTTATTTATCTTGCTTCGTTTCATTTTGAAGCGCATTGACAGCGTTCCATCGTAGTTAGTCTTGTACGTGGGAGTTCCGGGACCTAAATGGGGCTCCGACAGTTAGGCCTATATCACGACGTCCCAGTGCAATATAATGACATTCACATGAACAGTCGACGAGACAAGCTTTAATATTTAAGTCTGACGGTAACACGAAATTTGAAATTAATCAATGATTTTTCAAGACATTTCCATTAAGATTAGGGGATAGGGGTAGATGCAAAATAATCGATTCGTAGCTTTCTTTAAAAATTATAAGGAATACCAAATAATTAATGTTACAAAAGTCAGTGTGCGTTTAAAAAATGCATGCCTAAATTTATCTTTAACAAAGTTTTAGAATACTTTCGCTAGTTAGATCATACTTTACTAGGATTTACTAAATCTATTTACATGTACATTCCTGTAAGTTATAAATAATATACCTTCCCGGGGCTTAAACACAATCTGCTCAGCTATTTTTGAACCCCGTTGTAAAATAACGACTTTATATTTTAACAAAACTTACCTAGAGTATAAAATATATTTGTCTTACTTAGAACCTTGCTCTCATAGTTAATTTAAGATGTTTACAGTACTCAGATATACTTTATGTATTTATAACTTATTAACGCATTTGATACATTCAACTAACAAGGAGGAGGGAACATTTTTGTGATTTGCACTAACAAGGTGGGCTGCTTGGGGCTCCTCACTGGTGTGAGGCGCGAGTGTCGCCAACTAGAGTAATGCGTGTGTGTGTGAGAGAGTCTGCGACTCTCGTCAAGTTTAAGGAACTCATTCTGTCCATAGTCGAGGGTTTCCAGCTCTCAAATCAATGGTATAATCTACATACCTTTTCTCGGACAATATAATAAAATTGAAATGTTAAACTGAGGTACAAGTATAGAATAGTGTAGTTTTATATAATATCTAAAAGAGAAAATGTTTAATGTACATTGTCGTATTTAGTAAACTATCACGATTTATAAAATATTTTTGTTAAGACACAATGTCGTTTAATGTAGATTTTGTCACATAACATAATTTTCTGTGCATATTATGATTTAGTCATGCGACTATGTCAAAGCTTAACAAAAGAAATAAAGGAGTATATTCTTCTCATTCATGGTTTGTTTTTATTTCTTGGATAAAGATTGAATCTGGGATTTATTCGAGGTATTTCCGATTATGAAACTTGTGCGTTGCCTTTACACTTTAATTAACATCATGAATATAAATTACGCTACAAAAATAATGAAAACATTATAACCTATGCGATACGTAGGATTAAAACTGTCAGTTAACTTATTACTAATAACCATATTAATATTTTTAACAAGATTACGCATAGTTTATATTGTTTACTATTTTCTCTTTGGTACTGTTTTTTGAGTGTTTCACCTGTTTGTGCTAACAATCACAAGAAATATATAAGTCACACTAACAATCATATTGATAACGAGAAATAGATTTGGCCTTAGTTAATCGCTTCTGGACGCTTTTGCCACGAATATAGCTTGGTTGCTTTGATGCTTGCTTGTATATAACTGAAGCATAGTAAGCACCGAACTCTGCACAAACGTAAAACAAGCGAAGGCAATTGCACCAACATTTTTCAATTTATATCAATTAATTGCACTTGACCTGAACACTCATTGAGCACTTTAATAATTCAGAGAGCTTTATATAATTAACCTACTTTATATATTTATCAGTCAAAATAGTTCAAGCATTAGGAAATATCGTAATGTTTCGTTCATTGTTTAATCAAACCAATGTCCCTCGTCGTAGAACCTCAAGATTGAACACCCGCCGGGGCCACTTAGCCTTTATATAGACTGCTCTTATCTCATTAGATCGCGGTATTTATAGATAAAACTTACTAATACGAATGAATTACGGAATGCTACCAATCTATACTTGTTACTGAATTAGGCATGTAATCTATGTCAAAACATAAATGAGATTAAAGTTTTAACGTACGTTGAAACGATTAGTGTGCATGTGACCTTGTAATGATGTATGGAATCAATGCTTATTTCTGTTTCTTTGATTGAGCATAATTCATTGCATGTATTTGTCCGCTGAGTAGTGCTATTTGGTCCTGCGCCTGAATTTGAACTTTATTCTTAACCTTTTAGTGACGAAGATTGTATTCATTATGATCGATGATGCGCTCTTGATACGAAATGGCCTCAAATACTTTTGACGACACCGTTGACCTTTGCTAATAAATTAAACTGGTGCAAACGAAGGCGTGGGACTCTACATATTTCCATCTGTGTTGCCGTTGAATTGCTATACATATCACGTTTTCTTTTTCATTTTAGGTGTATTCAACTTTTTCGGCTGCCCAATTGTTTTCTCGTTTAAATGACCCGTGGCGCTAGCATGTACTCTTGCGCCGGACTTCGCTCACACCCCTTGACCGCTTGTGCTAGAACCATTGGACATGCTCGCAATGATGAGTATTTGTTTTTACTTATTAGTAATTACGGACGCTCTGTAGGATGGACACAGACTAGCTAAATCATTATTAGTTTAGAAATAAAGCAAAATAATCATAGCTTAAAAATCTATTTTAATCTGAATCCACCCTGCATTGCTTTTTGTGATCTTGTATTCAGGCATGATATGAATGCTAACATGTTATGCGGTTTATTAAAACATCGTAGGCTCCTTTTGTTAAAAAAAATGCCAATTTCGTTTTATCACCGAAAAGCAGCATCCTTTTAGTCAATGTGTAACGAGCATATTATATTTGTGTAAAAAACAAACTACTTAACATTCAAACCAATAAAATTATGCTGTATAAGATAAAGAGTGAGGCACGTGTAAGACACATGCGCTGTGAATAGACACAGAAGATGTAGTAAACGGCTATGCCAGTAAGTAAAATACACTAAGTAAATGTTGAGTTGGAATATTGTTCTATTACGACAGTGAAGGAAATCCTATCGGCCGGGTCACGACAACGCGCGATTTTCTGCGCAGCGAGCGTTTTCTCTTTTCATTGTGCGGTGGAGACGCACGCGGTACAGTCGTCACCTGGCGGCACAGGTTTGCCGCACCGCCGGTCACGCGGAAAGACCATTTCAATAGAATCTACCAAATCGTGCAAACAAGGATGTCCGGCGCTAACACCAGATTGTCCAGTCTATGTTCCTAATAGTATGAATGTGAAAAAAGAGTATTTAAGTTACATTTTAATTTGGTGTTAACGCCATTTGACCATAGTTGCCCACTAAATTGTTAAATTAAATTACTTTTTTGTGCCCGGTTGTATTATAAGTATAAATCAAATAGTGTGTAAAAAAAACCCTTTTCACATTCCATAGAGATTATGTATGCATGGGACACAAATTTTCTATTAAACAATAACATGATACAAAACTCAAAAATAAAACAAATGACGTAAATATCACCAATATCTGTTGAAATATAATCAATATATCTCTTTCAAATATTTAAATATAAATGTATGTAAACTCTTTATTGTACAAAATAAATACAACAAACATAACTGACAAATATAACATTGTCGCAGCATAATTATGGCATCATAGTCCATGACGAATCTAATTGACAATTTAAAACGTCCATATCTATATATTCGCTGTTTTTTAAGATACATATAAAAAAAAAAACCTTCTCAACTCTGTTTGTCAAACATTAAAGATATATTTGAACAAATAAAAAAATCTTGCATATTCTCTACTTGTGAAACTATATATTGATTAAATCGTCTATGTCTATTCATAGCTTTATTTTATTCA
This sequence comes from Choristoneura rosaceana, assembly GCA_037349165.1. Lineage (NCBI taxonomy): Eukaryota > Metazoa > Arthropoda > Insecta > Lepidoptera > Tortricidae > Choristoneura > Choristoneura rosaceana. The sequence goes on from JAZBNJ010000019.1 coordinate 13,907,572, forward strand.
CTGGATCATATTAATTGTCATCTATACATTTTTTTAAAGAAATTATTGAATATGTAAATACTAATACTTAAACAAACTTCATTACCTTACCTTATACATTTAAAGGTGATGTTCCACCGGCGAGGCGAGAAGAGGCGGGGCGAGACGAGAATTCCTCGCCAGTGGAACATCACCTTGAAATTAGTTGAAATGCAGCTAACTTGACAATAATTAAATTAGTCAATCTTGATTATAACATAACTATCTACATTAGATAAACATTGGATAATTTAACAAATAAACATACCAGAACGAAAGTTTTGTTTGTATGAGGCAATTTGCAAATAAAATACATACCTTTTCTTTGACATGTATCAAAAATGTTATGTAGTAATGAACTGCAAATAGAGTGCCTTTGCGAAACATTATTTTTTATAAATTCTACTATTTGTTCATACAAATAAATCAATATACCTTCCAAACATAAACTCTCCTGGCATATTAGGTATTAAACGTAACGGGAAAGTGGATGGACTCTTCGCTGCCGTGTGATTGGGTCTCATGGACACAAATAGGGTCTCCCCCCCCAAAACCTATCGACGCGGAATCGGCTTTAGCCGATCAAAACACTCTTTATGTCCACGCAATAAGAGCGAAAAAGGCCATCGATCGGGTCGGCCGACGTGAAACGACGTTAACCGATGGGAAGACGTCTTTTTCGTTCTTATTACGTGGACATAAAACGTTTTTTGGTCGGCTAAGGTCTAGTCCGCGTCAATAGATGTAAGGAGACTTTACTTGACTGTCGAGCAATAGCATTTTATTATGATTTTGAAAACTTGACTGACATTCCTGTGTCACATTCCGTATTTTTTTTAGTATGTATTGTTATGTGACTCGTAATTTACGTGTTTGACACATTTTAGGCTATGTGTCCAACAGTGCTGAGCGAGGTTACGTGCGACGAAAAAACCAATAGGAAAGTAAAACTACAACACGGTGCGTGGATAGGAAAATATGTAATCTTATCCTCCTAAGCCCTCGCGCACTTTATAACGGACTAATTAACACTAAGAATAACGGCCGAATGTACTTTATCAAGCATAAATTGTTCATTGAATAAAGAATTCTAAGAATTTTGAAATAAAATCCAAAATAGCCAAGCAGGTCAACCATTTCTAGGTTTTAAACGCCAAGTTTGTTAAAAAATGTCAGGACTTAGGAGGATATTGATGGTTTTTTTCCTCGCACACTTCCTAGACCTCGTACAGCTCTAGTCGGCGCGGAGACTAAAATATTTGATATGTTAATTAAGTGAAACAATAAAGTATGTTTCACCTTTTTAAATCCAGTAAAATTTCCTTAAAAATAATTGTACTGGCAGCGTCAGGTACAAAACTACAACCGAAGTGCGGCTAGACTGTACTCTTAGTATTATTTAGTTACCATATCATTGTATTATTATAGGTTAGAGTTTGTTATAAACGAATTTTGTTTATTATTATATTATTAATTTATTTTGAATTAATCAAGCACTTAATTTTATGTCATCTGATTAAGTTATCGTTGTATACAATGAATAGTTTAAATACAGTAGGAATCGAAACTCTTCTGAAACTTCCATTTATGAATTAGAAATTGGATCATTTTGATGACTACTGCTCCTATGTCTATTTATGCTTTTGAAATGGAATATGTCCCTGCCTATACTTGGTTTGGATAGGTATTTAAATAAATGTAAACAAAACAACGTCAATTGGTGTCTTAAAATTGAAATTCCCCCATTAAACCATCTAAACATTTACATGTCTGTATTGAAATACTCTAGTCTAGTTTGTATTAGGAACAATGATATATAAGTAAAATGTTAAAAAATTCTTGAATGTACTAAATCTGGCAGCTGAGGTTTATTTACATTTAGTTAAATACCTATCCAAACCAATTACAACTAGCACAGTTGAACCTTCTGTGTTGCGAAACTTCATGGTTAATTTTCGAGGACTTTGACTTCTTTGGCAGCCTTTGACATACACCCATAGGCTACAGATATATAGACGTCTGTGCGTACTGCTATGAAGTTTTGTAAGTAAAGTAACAAGACGAGTCAAAATCATATGCAAAGGCTTTTGTAGGTACCACTGCACAATTGTCATTCTTAAGATCATCAAAAAACGGATACAAAACTATATATAGGTTCGACAGTGCCCATGGCTCCTGTGATTCGACTGTGTCGTAGCTTTGTGTGAATGTGTGTGAAAACTTTGTTTTCTAATATGAACGCTAGGTGTTTATGCGATCAACCTTAATTTTTTGACTTAAAAGCGATTTTTGAGTTTCTTTTGGTTTGGGCTTTAGTTGGTCAAAGATCCATGAAGAAGCAGTGTTTGAAAACATCCTTTGAATTCGGTCGGACAGATTAATATTCCTGTTTTTTTATTTGGCTGTTATAATATTATAATAGAACGAAGATGCACTAAAGAGTCAAATGAAACCAATTTCAAATATAAAATATCATCATTGACACGGCGGGCATAATTTTTTTCAGCTGAATCTTGCTCCATTTATTTTACGAGAACGCATCTGGGCCACTTTTATATTGATATACTCGTACTTAATCACTGGCATTCCACTTTTTCTAACGCCTGTTTGAATTTGTCTGTAATCATCTAACAAGAGGAAAAGGACGACAAAGGTGTACTGCGAACTGCGAAATCGACCACTAATTTGGTTGCCAAATTTTAAGCTCCTTAACTGTATACATAGTACCTCTATCTAAATATTTATTGTTATTTACCTGCTGGTGCTTTTATAAAGTGTTTATACCGAAAAACAAAAAAAAAATGTTATGGCTAGTGCGAAAACTGATAAGTGTAAGACAAAGATTTTTAGTTAGATTAATGTTGCTGCAGTATGTTTAAAGATTAAAAAGCAGTGGGTGACCAACCCGATTGATGATGGCCAAGGTCGAAAAATAAATCGGCCTATTTTTCAGCGACATCGATACTATTTAATTTAAACTACACTAAATCAATTATTTTAGAATACTTAATTATTCTAAAAAAAAGTATAGGTTTTATCGATACTGCGTCAATATTTTAAATCGGATTGGCAGTAGGTATTTACTTAAGGATAATTGTTTTGTTAAAGTGGCTTTTGTTTGGCTATCGGTTATATATTTTGATTGTGTTATTAAGTTATAATATGTTTTTGGGTGATATATTTTTAAAATTTACGAAAGCTTACGAAGGTTGCCCTAAACTAAGACGGTATTAAAATTAATGCTCAAAATAAGCACATACGTTTTATAACTTGAATTTTTCTACTAAGATATTTGATTGTATTTATATACCTCTAGCTTGAAGGAATAACTATAAACGCTATGAGCTTCTTGTACCTAAATAAACGTATTAAAGTTGTGATTGGTAAAAACTTAGTTATTTTCTGATAATTCCAAACAAATATTGTAAGTTAGATGACTTTTTGTACTTCTCTACTTAATATATTTATTATTCCAATATCCATTCCATCACTGATGTATTTAAAACTTACCCTTTGTTATATAGTTTATAGATGAGCAATATTTTTGTTACTATTAGTCGTTTAAGATATGAAAATGTACCCTTGTAAGATATTCCAATTAGTAAATAAATATACCGTGTAAATTAAAGTTTGTTTTTGTTACTAGCATCACTGACAAGAAACACTTGTTAGAAAATACCAACAGAATACGAAAGCACAGCAACAATAATGAATCATAATTGTAAATTGGTAATTGCTACATACACGTTGGTTATTTGAACTTTTATTTTTGAGTGACAGTCATGTGAACGCCAGATTTTTGTTTTCCAGCTGTGAGCAAAGAGCCGGTGGGCAATCGGCAGGACGTGCCGAATTCTCGGCCTCCGGAGCCGGCGCGGCCGCCGCCGCCCGCGCGCCCGCCGCCCGTGCCGGCCCACTCGGCACCCATGCCCCCGCCGAAAGACTATTCCGGAGGAGGCCTATTCTCATCCATCAAAGGCGGGGCTGGCAGTTTCTTAAAGAACTTAAAGGACACTTCCTCGAAGGTCATGCAGACTGTCCAACAGTAAGTAAACTTAAATTTTAACTGCTTACTCGTATGCAAAAATGTTATTTATATTAATTTACTTGTATTATCTTTCAGATCCATAGCGCGAACTGATCTAGACATAAGCTACATAACGAGTCGCGTGCTCGTGATGCCCTATCCCTCGGAAGGATTAGAGAGCGCCTACAAGACTAATCACATAGATGATGTCAGGGTACGTATGAACTGCGCTGAATCTTATGGGAATAAGCTTAGTTTTGTAGTAAATATATTTTAAGATTATGTATTATATAATGGTAAAATACAAAACATATTCACTTTGTTAGGCATATACATGTACCATAGAACACAATACGACGTTTCTATGATAACGGACCGAGTAAAGACCCCTGCGGTACACCACTAGGGACAGTAACCCACCCAGACATGTAGTTATCAACGACAGCAGCTTGTGATCTAGTAATGTACGAGGAAAACCATCTCAGTAGGTCACCGTGAATACCAATAGCATATACAATTTCGAAATTAGTATAGCGTGATCGATCATATGAAACGCCTAGCTGTAAGTCTTGAGTCTGTAGTCACATTTCTGTTCTTCTTAGGGCCACTTGTAAAACCTAAGGTTATTTTTTTTTATTATATCTGGTTTAGGGATGATAGGATTTTTGACGCTACTTAACCAGGTGTTAACATTTTTTGGACGGATCGTTATTATTAGCTTTTGTAGTTTACTGAAGAGAGGGCGAGCTCGAGTCGCCAGACGAGCCATTCGGCAACGGGAGCCGGAGATGATAGTTAACTCGAAGTTGTTAATTCTGGTCCGCGTAAGCCCTTATATAGCAATGGCGCCAAAGGGCGATCACTCTTAATAGGGATGATGAAGGCATTAAAAATAATTAGAAGGCACAACTCCAGTAAAAAAACGCTTTATTTTAGCCCTGAAAACCAGATTAATTTTCGATTTACTGTAAAATTAGATTTTTTGTTGGTTTAAAACAAATAAATAGTAAGTTAATTGAGTTGCCAGTTAGTGGATTATTATTATTATATGGATCGTATGAAATCTGTTTTTTTTTTATTATTATTATTTGCCCAGCAGTGGGACACCTCTATAGGCTTGTAAATAATAATAATAATTATAGTGACGTCATAACTTATGACTCCATAAGTCGCTATTGCCATCTATCGGGGCCTACCGCCTGATTGCATCTAAGCTTACTGCCGTATCGTAACTTGCAGGCGTTCCTCGAGACCCGCCACCCGGGCGACAAATACTGCGTGTACAACCTGTACCGCGGCGGGCGGCTGCAGTGGGCGCGCGCGGGCGCGGCGCAGGACGCGTGGGCGGCGTGGGCGCCGCACCGCGCGCCGCTGCTGGCGCCGCTGTACCGCCAGCTGCAGCACATGTACCAGTGGCTCGGCCGCGACGAGCGCGCCGCCAGCGTGATCGCCTGCCAGGTGGGTCATACCATTGGGCTACGAATAAATATTATCTGGAAACGTAATTGCTAGCAATGAACGCTTCGATTGTAATTCCATTTGTAGCATTTACGCAAACAAACTGACAGCATTGACAACGTAACACTCACACTCTCTCATACACAACGCCGGCCCGCGATTGGTCCGCGTAAGAGTCGGCGCCGCCCTCTTGCGACAAGCGTGGGGGCGATCTTGCAATGCGTATGCATAACACTTTCCAGGATCGCCAAGTATGGTGTTTTAAATATTATTTACTTACATATGAAAGGTGAGCCCTGTGTTTTTCATATCTGAGTGGCTTCTACACCACTTCACACAACACAACGGCATATTTTTTAAATTGATTCGAGCATAAACACAATCACAAACTTGATCGAAATTTTCCACGGAGCGACTGCACGACTCCAGTTTTACGGCAGAACTGGCGCGACGCACGGTAGATATTTTAAACCCCGCCCGTCGCGGCAGACATTCCGCGGAGTAGCTTTTTGGGCTTAGTTACGTTTCCAGAGAATATTTAATCGTAACCTTTGGGGCACTTGCGATTCCAGGGTACGCAGTTGATAGTTTGCGCGGCAGCAGCGCGCCACCAACACTATACTATTACACGACCATAGAGTTTATATAAATTTCACACGAAAACACAAACCGAAACATGAATGCACAGAAAAACCAGAAAAAACTGGTCCCAGTGGTGGTGTAGGGGAATAGCACGCAGCACGGAATGCTGAGGACCTGGGTTCGATTCCCAGCGCTGGTCTATTTTTTCTGGTTTTTCTGTGCATTCATGTTTCGGTTTGTGTTTTCGTGTGAAATTTATATTAACTTTCACGGGATGACCGTAAAAGAAACAAAAATTTGGAGTTGAAATAAAAAATACAAAAAGACTCCAAATCGTAATCTTGACCATAGAGTTGTTCAGCAGTGGACATCTTCTGATGCTTAATTATAATGATTAGGAAAAAACCGGCCAAGAGCGTATCGGACACGCCCGAAATAGGGCTCCGTAGCCATTACGAAAAAATTAAGTCATATTTTTATAAGGATTCCGTATTTCGTACGGAATATTCCAAGTTTAGGTATATTTTATACCTTAGGCAGCTATTTACTCTTAAAATACTAATAATTTCCAAGAAAACTTAACCGCTATAGTTTTTCTTGTAAGTTTGATATACTTACTACCATCCTAAATTTTTTCAAATTTTTCCACCCACCGGTTTAGACTTTAGAGGGGGAGGGGACGCTCGGTTTTAATGAAAATTTGCGCTTTAAAGTTGAATATTTTGCAAACGAATCACTGAATCGAAAAATTGTTTTAGCAACCCCCTAATGATTTTAAAAGACCTATCCAACGATACCCCACACTACAAGGTTGGATGAAAAAAAAATCACCCCAACTTTACGTCTATGGGAGGTACTCTAAAAAAATTTTTTTATTCTACTGTTTTGTCGGCATAGTTTACATCTATATTCGTGCAAAATTACAGCTTTCTAGCATTGATAGTATCTGAGCAAAGCCGTGGACGGACAGACAGAGAGATAGACAGACAGATAGACCTATAAGGGTTCCGTTTTTGCCATTTTGGCTATGGAGCCCTAAAAATTGGGACTTAGATTTATACATGCGTTTCAAAGTGGCTCTATCTCTAGAGATAGACTTCAAATTTGGCATCCAAGTACTTGTAATAACATCTCACCATGTTCTCACCAGGACGGCAAGTCCATGTCGTGCATGCTGACGTGCGGACTGCTCTTGTACGCCAAGTTGGTGACGGTGCCGGAAGACGCGCTGCAAATCTTCGCGGTCAAACGGTCGCCCATCAACATGCAGCCCACGCAACTTAGATACCTGTATTACCTCAGTCAAATTATTAGGTAAAAATGTGTTGCCACTTTTTTGTTAGTTTTTTTTTTATTAGACTGGAAGGCAAACGTGCACGTGGGTCTCCAGGGGTATTGCAGATGCGTTGCCAACCTAGAGGCCTCAGTTGGAATACCTCAAGTGCCAGTAATTTCACCGGCTGTCTTACTCTCCGCGTCGAAATACAACAGTGCAAGCACTTCTGCTTCACGACAGGATTAGCGAGCAAGGTGGTGGTAGCAATCCGGGCGGACCTTGGACAAGGTCCTACCACCTGCAATTGCGTTTCAGCTTTGAATCTCAATCTATAGTATAAAAATGAATCGCAAAATGTGTTGGTAAGCGCATAACTCTGGAACGACTGGTCCGATTTCGCTAATTCTTTTTTTGTTGTGTTCGCTACTGTCAGGAGAAGGTTTTTATGGAAGAAAATACATAAAAAATACAACGGGGGCGAAGCCGCGGGCAACAGCTAGTATGAAATAAATTTGAACATGTACAGTCAGCTGCAGAGAAAAAGTACCTCCCTGTAACGGCGGTATCCATACTACCGCCATTACAGGGGGGTACCCTTTCTCTGCAGCTGACTGTACATTCACTTGCATTACTTACTCGTAATATCTGCCACAGCGGAGCGTGCAAAGTATCTGATACATCATATGGACCCTAGAAATAGAGTCGTATTAAATATTTATGCACGCTGGTTGTCAGACATTGGTGCTGGTGACTTTATACACCAATTTTGCTGTGGCTCGAGCCGGACGTGGTTTGAATTATGAATATTTTGATCGATTATTGAATAATATTGTTTGTTTTTTTTTAGCTATTGGATTTTATAAATTTTAAAGAGTACCATCAAATTAAAATTAAAATACATAGGCCTTAAAAAATCCAAATGATCCAGGCTATTAAGCCTTCTATTTTTTACCCTAGCTTCCGAACGATCTGTATTATTGACACGCACACATTTTTTTTTCAGACCGGAACCATTACTCCCGCACTTTAGGCCAGTAACATTAGTTTCCTTGACGATCCAGCCAGTACCCTTATTTACGAAAGCCAGGTAAGAACCGATACTTAACCATATATCCATATGCCCCGGCCGGGGCAGATATTTGTATGAATAATACGAATGTTTGTTCTCGGGACTTGGATGTTTGATATGTATTTAAGTATTTATTTATCTATATTTAAGTATGTTTATCCGTTGCCTAGTGTCCATAGTACAAGCTTTGCTTAGTTTGGGACTAGGTCAATTGGTGTCAAGTGTCCCATGATATTTATTATTTATTTATCTAATTGTAGGTAGTGAAGTGCTCTCGTATTTGTAAGCAATATTCTTAATCTGTTATATTTTCTCGCCATTTTGCAGGGATGGGTGCAGACCCTTCATTGAAGTTTACAACGAAGATAGGTTGCTTCTGTCAACGTTGCAGGACTACGATAAGTTACACATGTATACGGCACAAGAAGGCAAGGTACGACTTATCGGCTTTCACATTAACACATGTCTTTTTAATTTGACTTCACAGTAAATCATTTTGACATTTTAACACTTGAACTTTCCCAACTGTTATGGATCGGTACGTCCGTGAATTACAGGTAATGCAGAAATGTATAGAATCATCCATTTATGACGTCACGTAGACGTGGTAGAGCTAGTTTAACGGAGAACCCGACAATAGGGCTCCCTGTTCGTAGGCAGAGGTTTTGTGACAAAGCTGAAAAACGCTTCTAGTGGTCACGCGCGTAGCGATAAGTGTTCACGAATGTGTGAAGTGCGATCAAATACCTATGTACCTAGTAATAAATATACTTCATGAACAAAAAAAAAAGTAAAATGAGAGTTGGATGATACTGTAATCACACTTATCCCACTAATATTATGAATGGGAAAGTTTATAAGTCTACAGACTGTTTGTTTGTTACCCTTTTACCGATGCTTAACCGATAGTCCTTATCCTTCCTTACTATTATAAAGGAGAAAGTGAGTTTGTTTGTTTGTTATGCTTTCACGCCGTAACGGAGCGACGTATCTTCGTGATTTTTGGCATAGAGATAGTTTATGGTCCCGAGTGACATAGGCTACTTTTTATCCCGAAAAAATGCACAGTTCCCGAGCCGCACCGAATACCACGCGGGCGGAGCCGCGGACAAAACCTAGTTTATAATATGAGTGCAATATAGTGCATCTGGAACGCAACGCCTGTATTTCCAGGTGACACTGCCGCTGGACACGACGGTGTGCGGCGACGTGTACATAATAGCGAAGCACGCGCGGCAGCAGCTGGGTCGGGTTCAGGCCGCGTCCATGCTCGCCGTCGGCTTCCACTCCGGCTTTTTACCACCCGACCAGCACGCGGTCAAGTTCACTAGGTGAGCACGTGCTGGCTACGACGAAATTCGAAGTTATTATTATTATTATTATTGAAATAATACACTAGCAGCTCTTAGAGCTGATGCGTGTACATCACTGCACTTGTGTTTTTAGTCTTTCTTTTAAAGTGTTTGTCTAGTCTATTTTTAAAAACTGTTCACTGAAGATTGTATCGTATCGTAGTATCCCTTTCACTCTCGTATAAAAAAAGCGTCAAAGATACGAAGTTCATATTTTGCATCGCTAATTCTGGTGTACAATAAAGAGTAATTGTATTGTATTGTACGAAGCGGTACACCGGATCGCCCTGCAGACTATGCGATTGAATCATAATTTGCCTTTCGTCGTTTTATCTTTCAACAGAATCGGATTTCGGTGTATATAATATACATGGTGTTAAAAAACTACTGTTTTACAATTTAAAAGGCTACTTACTGATTACTAATACGATGCAAGTGGCAAAACAGTAAATTCGAAAAAAAAAGGTATGGAGATAGTTTTCTCGTGATTCAACTTCAATACAAAACTTTTTTTTTTTTTATAAAAATAAGGTTAGCCACTTCAATTCTTACAATTTTTTTTTGAGTCGGTGATTATATTGTAAAAAAAAATTGTTTAACCTTTTTTTTTTCTTTACGATTGACGTAACAATCTCGGCATTTTTATACCTTCTCTTTCAGGTCGGAGATCGACGGAATCGACGAGTCGTCCCCTCTAAACGAGCACTTTCCGTCCGCCGTGACGGTGGTACTGAGCCTGGTTGTTCAGAACGGCTCGCGCCGCAAACCGCGCTCCGACTCCTGGGAGGAAGACCACTCCTTCCCCGTCCGGACGCCTGACGTACTGTTCTCCACTACACTTGAAAGGGACGAGATGATTGAGAACTTTGGTAAGCTTAGAATACGACTATAGGTAGAGTCATTCGCGATGACGCGTGCCGTGGTTCTTATTGCAATGTCATTAGTGTCTAATTTTGACTAAATCACTTTTCTTCGTGGATGGCAGTAGGTATATGAGATAAATTGTTTTTTGTCGTGTACTTAGTGGACGCATAGCCCTCTTTACCAGTACCGATAGCTAAGCAAGAGACCTTTTACACACTAGGCCACGTCTAGGCAACCTTAACTTTGACTCCGTGTGAGAATAGACATCGACTTGCACTGCCAGTCGCACGAGACTGGTCGTGTGTAAACTATATGTTTGAGAACTTGCGTCGTCTGCAAACCGCTATAGAAAATTATGTTGGTCTTATTTTAGACAGTTCGTGAGGGAACGGCTACGCGACGGTTAGCTTCCTAGCGCAGTTTATAAAGTGCTTATTAACTTTCATATTTATTGCTACTTGTAGAAAAAAATAATTATTTGGAGCGAAGTTTTATCGTTAAACCCTAATATAATCATATTTTAAAGTGTATTTAAACGGTTGATTATGTAGAATATATTTAATTTGAATTATATATTATGTATATTGTCATATTTGTATGTTTATGCAGCTAATCTTGGACGCAACCCTGCAAATATACCAACAAGTATGTCGTAGCGATATTGGTAGTTTTTGTATTTATTTACACTGTTATATTGCTACGTAAAACACTAGCAACCTGTACCGTTTTTTCGATTATAGTTTAGTTTATATTGTAACATATCAAAAGTCAAGCATGCATGCACCTTCACATTTTATTATATTGATAATTTTATTTATTCATTATTGTGTGTAAATTCGATGTTAGTTTTTAAATAGGGTTATTTGACATATTGTGAAGAGAACAGAAGAAGAGACAGACAATGCACATGATTCTATTTTTTTGGCCGTGTGGTTATAGTTTTTCGCGACGCACGCTTTTTCACTCTAAGCATGAGTAATTATCATATCAAATCAGACGTTTCACAGAAATCAGATAATAATGATGAGGAATAATTATCAAAATATTGGTCTATTGTAATGGGCCGAATATGTGAACGATTCGAACGATCATACTGTGAGTATGTGATCGGAAGTGGGAATATAATTGTCTAACACTATTCGTGGTTTTAATCAATCCGAACGACGTTCATCCTTACAAATAAATCGTACGGTCGGTTCCCTAACTTATGTATCCACTTTTTCATACTAGTTGCTTAGAAAAGTGGATACTTATGTTAGGGCACCGACTGTACGTATGGGGCTCTTAAGTTTGCAATAATTCAAGTCATCGGTAACATACACTGATTGTAATTACGTTGCCATTACAGTAACAGCAGACTATCCGCCCAGAGAAGCTGAGAAGGCGCCGCCCGCGCGGCCCGCGCCGCCCTCCCCGCAGCCCCCGCGCCGCCCGCCGCCGCCGCAGCCCCAGCCCCAGCCCCAGCCAGAGGTCAACGACCAACCAGACACAGCCGATTTCCTGAACCTGGCCGGCGCAAAGCCGAAAGAGGAGAAAAAATTGAAGAGCGATGACTCGTTCGACTTCTTTGGCATGATGGAGAAACAGGATGATGCGTTTGGAGATTTTCTTGGCGGTCAGGCGGCCACGGATAACGCACAGGTTAGATCCATACTAATATTATAAATGCGAAAGTGTGTTTGTATGTTTGTCCGTCTTTCATGCCGTAACGGAGCGACGGATCGACGTGATTTTTGGCATAGAGATAGTTTATGGGCCCGAGAGTGACATAGGCTACTTTTTATCCCGGAAAATGCACAGTTCCCGAGGGAACAGCGCGCGATAACCGAATACCACCCGGGCGGAGCTGCGGGCAAAAGCTAGTTGGTATACTAAATACAACATCTGCATTGTCCCAGTGTTGGGTAGACCAAATCCGTTTGATTGACGATGAAATTATTTGATTAGCTGTTAATATTGTGGTTGAATTTATTTTATGAGTAACTACGCACGAAGTAAAATTTAGTTACTGTGATTCAAATATTATCTTTTTAGTCATGCAATTTAATATAGCAAGGGAAATCAATGGATGTATCAGCAAAAGCCTTTTTTTTTCCCAGCCATTCTCGGAGTCTATATTCGGGGCCGCCCCGGCGCCTGCACCGGCACCGCCCGACCCCTCGAAGCAGGCCAATGACCTTAACTTCGACCCCTTCGGACTTAACGACCCCCTGCCCAAGCAGGACAATCTGCTCACACCTCAACTTGTCAAGGAAGATGGTAAGCTTGGTGTTGAGTAACATTTGAAGAAACATGGTCATCTATAATTGTCCTGTAATAGGCGAATCCACTACGGCTGGGAGGTTTTGGACTCAATTTAATATTTCGATTTTACGTAAAAAAAATATGGCGTAATTTTTTTTCTACAGAAATATTAACCAATAAAGTGGTAATTTTACAAATAAATGCTATCCTATTCTGCAGTATCTACTTAGTGTAGTGACTTGTCTCTTATTGCTTGATAATGCAGTAATCCGTTCGCGGAGTTGGATTTTCTTGGCGTGAGATTACTAGATGGCGTTAATATTGAGAGGTCCATTTGACGTTATAGTCTTGCTTGTGATTGGCTCAGTCTGTTGTTGAACCAATCACTAACGTGACGCATATGTCAATATTGTCAAACGGACCTTAGGATACTAATTAGGCTCCGTTTCCACCAGAGATGTGCCAAGATGTGTTACGAGGAATGTGTTTATCATGAACTAATAGAAACACTTCATTTACCTCGCCTCGCTCCGCTCAGCTGTTTCCACCAGAGATGTGCTGTGTGAGGTAAATGAAGTTTCCATTGGTTCATGAAAAATATTCCTCACACATAACATAATAACATTACAGTTTTGTAAGTAAGTTTAAAACCCATAAGCTATAGTGTTCTAAATAAAATTGATAAATTTGTAAGCTGACTCAGTCGAGTGCCAAGATACAGGCTCAGCCTAGTTCGGTGCTCACCAGATACATCTGGTATATTGTAATAGTGGTAATTTTTAGATAAATTAAAGTTATTCTTATTTTTATTCTTATTAACCCGCGACGCAAAAAGAGGGGTGTTATAAGTTTGACCGCTATGTGTGTCTGTCTGTGGCACTGTAACTCTTAAACGGGTGGACCGATTTGAATGCGGTTTTTTTTATTTGATAGCAGGTTTTCTAGCGATGGTTCTTAGATATGTTTCATCAAAATCGGTTCAACCATTTTTGAGATATTGAACTTTAAAGTTACGAAGTCGGGGGTTTTCCAACTTTTTGTTGGTTAGGTTATTCTTATCTCTGGTTGAAACGCAGCCTTAGCCTGTCACAGGAATCCTCATTCCTAATTTACATCCCTCAATATCTACAGAGCGTTCCCAAAGCGTGCCTCTCGAAACGCAACCCAAGAAGGATCCATTCGCGGAGCTGGGTTTGCTGGGCGCGAGCATCGGCAACGTGGCGGCGGCCGGCGCGCCGTCGCCGCGCGCGTCGCCCGCGCACACGCCGCTGCACCAGGCGCACACGCCGGCGCGCTCGCCGCACCACCAGCCTGACTACAGGTAATGCTAATGCTTTTTAACCGGCGACGCAAACAGAGGGATGTTATAAGTTTTTTATTTTTTATACTACACGCAACAGATTTGCGTAAGGTTTAGTCTACCGATTGCAGTTGCAGATGTTACTAAAACAAAAAAAAAAAATATATATATTTTTTACATATTTATTTATTCGACTGGAAGGAAAACTAGCAAGTTCTCCTGGTGGTAAGAGTTAACCACGGCCCATAAATATCTGCAACACCAGGGTATTGCAGATGCGTTGCCAAGCTAGAGGCCTAAGCTGGAATACCTGACGTGCCAGTAATTTCACCGGCTGTCTTACTCTCCACGCCGAAACGCAACAGTGCAAGCACTGCTGCTTCACGGCAGGATTAGCGAGCAAGATGGTGGTAGCAATCCGGGCAGACCTTGCACAAGGTCCTACCACCTGCTAAGGTTTTACCGTTACTCTGTGTGTTTGTGGCACCGTAGCTCTTAAACGGGTGAATCGTATTTGAATGCGTTTTTTTTTATTTGAAAGCAAGTTTTTTTAGCGATGCTTCTTAGACATGTTTTATCAAAATAGGTTCAGCCGTTTTTGAGATATTGAACTTTAAAGTGACAATGTCGGGGGTTTTCCAACTTTTTGTTGGTTAGGTTATCTAAGGGCTAACGCTAGCTGGCGCGGGTGCAAGCCTGGGTACAGGTGCATTTAGCGCTGCTTATGCTATTTTTAGGGTTCCGTACCCAAAGGGTGCCAACGGGACCCTATTACTGAGACTCCGCTGTCTGTCTGTCTGTCTGTCTGTCTGTCTGTCTGTCTGTCTGTCTGTCCGTCTGTCCGTCTGTCACAGGGCTCTATCTCTTAAGTCGTAAAAGTTAGACACTTGAAATTTTCACAGATTATGTATTACTGTGGCCGCTATAACAACAAATACTAAAAATAAAATAAAGTTTCAAATTAAAGGGGGTCATCATACAAGAAACATGTTTTTTTAGCGTTTTTTGGTTGCTAGGTGTTATTATCCGTTGCTAAGGCGGCCGAGTCGAATATTTATCTTTAGGTTTGCAATTTTAATGATGTTTTATAAAAGTTTCGATTATATAATTAGTGAATGTCTGGTTTATTCGTTTTTGTGCAAAATTAATCAAGCAATTTATAAACCACAAACCTCAATGAAGCCAAGTTTGATAAAGCATTCGTCAAATCCGCACTGTGCTAATTCACTGTTTACCTATTGTTTTTTTACACTAAAAAAAATCATACTAAGTATTTAACACTATTTACAAGGTTTATAATACGTTTTAAAATTTATTCACTCTAGTCGAGCTTGTTATTATTTAATTACACAACATACGAAGTCGCCGAATTTCCCGCGAATGATTTTTTTTAATTTTATTTTTTTTATAGCCGCGCGCTGCCTTGGGCGGTTAAAGATTTCAGAAGCAAACAGCCAGATCCAAAGAGGTTGAGAATTCGAATTGTTTTTTATTCGAAATACTTGCACAAGTGCTTACATTTCGGCGATATTTTTAAATTATAAATCATAAATCATTTATTTGCATAAAAACATGGTACATATTTTGTGGTAAGAAAGAAAGAGAAGCTTTTCTTTAGCTTGCCCTGTTTGTTTGTTTATTTATTTATCGTTTTTTTGGGTCAGATCTTGGAAGCTAAATTTCATCCACTTCCAATGGTCTGATTGACTTGAAATTTGGCATACTTATGTAAATTTGGAGACAATATAATAATCTGGTAGTGACATCTTGGTGGTCTTGCCAGGATCGCCTCTGCAGGAGGGAACTCCTCAATAGTTAATAGTACCGACTTGAAATTTGGTACAAATATCTAGTTTAGATGACAATACAAGTACAGTCAACAAAAAGTAAATTCGGCAAAAAAGCTTGTATTAAAAATGAAATTTTAACTAAAACTTATTACAAGCATTATAATATTTATTTGCAGTGTGATGTAACTAGGTATGTTTGCTCGGGTGGAATCTTTCAACTCGAATTTTACACGCATGTATAAATCCGATGACAATGCAATATTATTATGACATAGAGCTGATCTGATGATGAAATTAGATGTTGGCCATAGGAATTCTGTAATAAAACGACACAACCGCATCGTACGGAGGTTCGGAACCCTACATGCGCGAGTCGTTCGCACTCGCACTTGACCGATTTTTTTAATAGGCGTCTACCCGTTCTATGCAAACCTCGTCAGCTAGCGTATGCCTTAATACCTCGTTTACAATCACGCGCGCGCTAGTCTATGCTACTACAGATTATACACGAGTTGTATTCAAGAAATAATGTCCGATTTTGACGAAGATTTTTCGAATGAAAATTAAATATTGAAATCAAGTGAATTTTGGTGAAAAAAGGGATTGTAGACGTCTAACATGAATTATAATAGATAAATGCGATCCAGTCAGTGTTTATGCAAGAATTTTTATGAAATCTGGTTTGTTTACACTTTCCATAAATTGGATTGACATAACGTATACTGAGGTATTTTTAAAACATTGTACGGAGGTACGGAACCCTTTATGTACGAGTTCGACTCGCACTTGACTGTTTTTTTATGTATAATCCTGTTTCCCAGTCGAACCCACTTCGAACCAGCCAAGACTCCTATGGACGATAAGCCCAAGAAGCCGGCCGACGTGTTCGGCGACTTGCTCGGCAGCCAGGGCTACGAGTTCGCGGCCAAGCGCGAGTCGGGCCCGCGCACTATGAACGCCATGCGGAAAGAGGAGATGGTGCGCGAAATGGACCCCGATAAACTGAAGATTCATGAATGGGTGAGTACGGATACGAACCGCTATTACTTATAAGCATAAAAAGGAGTCATTATCATCATCAGCCGGAAAACGTCCACTGCTGAACAAAGCCCTCCCCCTCTTAGAACGCCCCAATGAACGACAACTCGCCACTTGAATCCACCGGTTTCCCGAAACTCACGATGATGTCGTCAATCCACCTGGCTTAAGGCCGAAAAAAAGTAATTTTCTAAAATTCACCTGGGTTTGTTACTTACATCATGTGTACGAGTACTATTCCGAATAAAACCTTAGTTGTAATATGACAAAGTTGATAATTGTATCGCACGCGGTGTCAGTCTTCGGAACTATTGCTGCTTTTTATCATCCACCCATACTTGCCATAGATGTAGTAAAACTTTACAACATTATTTTCTCTCTTCAGACGGAAGGCAAGAAAGCCAACATCCGCGCGTTGTTATGCTCGCTGCACACGGTGGTGTGGGAGGACTGTCGCTGGAACCGATGCGACATGTCGCAGCTTGTGTCGGCCGCCGACGTCAAACGGAACTACAGAAAGGCCTGTCTCGCTGTGCATCCTGACAAGGTAGTTCTCCACATGTTTAGTTTAGTCTAGCTTTATAATTATTTTGTTGTATTCTTGGTTGGCCTAAAAACCAGCGCCATGACTGAAGAAATTCAGACATTGGCATTAGCTGAGTGCCATCCATTTTTTTTTAACTACTGTTATAGTTACATAAAGATTTCATGTACAAACTTTTTTAACACCAAAGAAATCCATTCTATTTTATTCTACATAGACATAGCCCTCATATAATAAGCCATATAATGTCCCGCGATGAAAGATTATCTCTATTATATAAAAATAAGTCGGGTTTTCCTTCCTGACGCTATAACTCCAGAACGCAAGAAAAGATTTCAAAGGTTTTGCATTCGTTGGAAAGGTCTCGGGCTCCGTGAGGTTTATAGCAAAGAAAATTCAGGAAAAATTTAAAAAGAAAAGCGGGAAAATATTTTTTCACATAACCGAATACCACGCGGGCGGAGCCGCGGGCAAAAGCTAGTATATAATAAAATAACTTTGATTATAATCTTGATTTGTTTGCTTTTTCATATTTTTTTAACTGTACCATTCCGTTGTTTTTACATTTCTGTACATCTACCAAATTAATTTCAAGTCAGTCCGAACATTGGAAGGGAGATATCAGATAACGCCAAATCTATGACCACCCGCAATATACACTTTGTTGAAGTGCGTTGAGCGTGAGTGCGTTATTTTTTTGCAGAAGACTGGCAGCAAAGCTGCTTTACAATTGGGCTTCAAAATAGTAAAGCGTTTAATTGATTTGTCTCCATCTATTTACTCTACTTTTTTTTTTCTTTTTTAGCAAATGGGCACTGACAACGAGAACATCGCGAAAATGATCTTCATGGAACTGAACAACGCCTGGACTGACTTTGAGAGTGACGTCAAACAACAGAACTTGTTCCAATCTTAATCTCATCGAATGTAATAGTGAATGTCGACCAGGCTAGCCCGAGGCGGTGTACTGAAAGTGTACCCTCAAAGAGCTTATTGTTAGCCAAGAATAAGCTTTGATTGCAGACACCGGAGCATGTTTAAAAGGCAAATGTGAACGGGAAAAGGAGCTACTTATTTTTGTACTTTATACTCTATCCCAGCATTGCCACGTCACCTTTTTTGTTTCACCCACTTGCTCGTTTACCATCCAGTCGTATAAAAAAAAATTGGTATCTTCAATGTGAGTTCTTTTCCAAAATTAACCAACCTTTTGAAGACTTAACGTCCATCACGTAAGTAATCAGTTACTTTTAACCCTGCCTAGTTTGTTTTTTGTCTGTTTGGTTTGAGAAGAAGCGAAAAGTATTGTATGGTTTGGTTTAAGACTTAAACCGAACCATTGGTTACTTATCGCTTCTTAAGTCGAGTTTAGACTTGCAAGAAAAATCGTGTTAGTTGCATTACATTGCGAGGCCGTAAAGCCAACGAGTTTGTAGAGGTCAATCGAGCGCCGCAATGTAATGCAACTTGCACGATTTTTCTTGCAAGTCTAAACTCGGCCTTACTTAAACTTTAAGTTATTATTACTGCCGTTCTATCCTGATACGCTTACATTCAGTGTCTTGCAAATTATAGTAGAGATCAGAAGTTAAATTATATTTTAAAACGAGATGCTGCTTTTTGTTGGGAATAGGGAATAGTGCAAAGCAGCATCTGCTTTATTTAACTCCAAATTATAAATTGTTCAGATCATGATCCGGTGTCGGCAAAAGCAATGTTATTTTTAAATGTAATAAAGTTATACTCTACCTACGTTATAGCATTTACAGTTGAATCCTATTGTAATGTTTATTTAAAATGGGTCAGTATCAATATAAAATTCGTGGTTCATGGTCAATCTCAGAAATACTTAAGGTTCTTTCGCGTCAGAAGCTGGAAGTAGATCTCAGGCATTACTACTACTACCTATAAGAACTACTGGAGAGTCTGATAAGATTACATGAAACAAAAATAATGCGGATATAGTACAATAACAAATAAAGTAGATGTTTCATATTAGGGTTGCCCCAAATACCATACCATTAACTATAAATGTTAAACACCAAGTCCTCTTACATAAAAATAAGTTGCAAGGTAAGTTGTAAATTTGACGTCGTTCGATTCAAACTGCACAATTGTTTTGATGTAATAGACTTAGCAGGTATACATATTTAGCTGATGGTACCATTTACCATTCCATCTTCCCGATTATGCTCGATAATGTAACATAGTTCCAAGTGTTTGTTGTTACGTTCAAATTTAATATGATAGTCGATGTATGTTATATTGAACACACTTATTTAGCGTTAGCAGCTCAAATTATTTTTTTGATGAAGACAAATGATAACTATTAAAATTGTATATTCGGAAATATGGGTATTTTATGAAGCCTTGCATACTAGTAAGCTTTTACTGTTATACAGCTTGTCAGAAAAATATTTTACGTCCCTGCAATAATACGTATATAAGATTTAACGTTGTTTATTTTCTACTCCGTATTTACATATTACGTTGAACACAATCATATTTACATGTGTGTACACCCTACTACTATTTCTGTAATGCTGTCTACTCCTTATGAAAATTCAAAATTATCTCATTGTTGAAATAACTTTTATTTTAGCGTATATAAGCTTGTAGTATGCAGCAAATAAGAGACGATGCGGTTTCTTTATTGCAATTATTTATTTTACAGCCGCATTTGTCAGAAGTTTTGTTTGGTTGTTTAATTCATATACTTAATAATTTACGGAGATCACAAGTGTAACCACTTTTTAGTTTTGTAGAATTTACATCTGTTCTAATTGTATACTGAGGCAGAGAACGAATGGTAGCTTTTGAATTGGTTAAATATTACATATTTAATATACTTACTGCACTTTAAAATCAGTGAAGCCAGTATATTCATGGAAGTACTTTTTTTCGAGTTTTCAGATGGTAAAACTTTATCAATGCGTGGTAAATGGCAATATAAAAAAATCTAATTATTAGGTGTAAGCGAGTTCGGTCATGTAAAAAGGAACGGTTAATTGTTCAAAAATAGTACTTACTAGGCATTTAAGGTATTCTCGTTTAAGTTTGTACATTCCTAATTTAATTAGACATAAATAGGTTCTTCTTCCCAGTTTACAATTAAAGCGACTCACAAATCTGTCATGATTTCAGTTGCTTGATTTTGTGGTCTTATTTTAGTATATAGAAGACTATATATTATTTTGCTACTTATAATCGCAATGAGCCGGTACAACCGCACGATGGTTTCGTTCGTTTTAAATGTATATTTTGCTTAGAAATGAGTGCTACGTGCGAGATGATAACGAAATTATTGTTCAAATAAAAATAAATTATTATGGAATAAACCTTATTTTATTTCTCTTGACTCATCCAAACATACATACCTACACTTAACAGAATTTCCCGAATTAAAAAATAGTTTTGTCAGCTCTCTTCCATTTTGACGTCGAGGCACCCGTAACGTTCTAGAAGTTCCTGCTTCTTTTTCCTGAGAAGAGCTTCTTCTATGTCCTTCTGCGACGGAACAGCCACGTGCGACGTGATGACTTGCGGCTCTGTGTCGTCGTCATCCACTCTCTTATCTTCCGGCTGAAATGTATACAAAAAAGTCCCATAAAATTTACTTGCTGTATACATTTTTACGGACGAATTTCTAAGGACGGTACAGATATATCTAGTAAATAATGTTTTGTCATCGTATTTTGTCGGGAAAAGTTCGTATTTATCCTGCTTTCTCAACTAGCTTACAAAATTTCACTGAAGCTAATTGAGAAAGTGACATAAATACGAAATTAACCGACGAAATACGATGGAAAAACATTAGTCATTAAATCTGTAAGTAGGTACTCTTAATTAACAGCATATAAAAATGCCTGTATAACATATTAACGCATTCAATGCCGGCAACGCATATATTGAGTTTTATTGACTTGCATCTACGTCATGGCCACAATGTAATAGGCCTTTGAAGCCTGAGGCATCTGAGCGAGCCTCCGGCTTGAAAGATAACGGCGAAGGTATAAACATAGTTTAAAAATTTGCTTACGTCTTCAGGGTAAATGTTTTCTTCTTCAGGCAAATCTTGATCTTGGTTCTCTTCTTTGTTTCTCTTCCACTCGTCAACTGCCCGTGCTATTGCTAAAATAAACATTGAAATGTTGTATATTTGCTGCATTCGCATGATTTCGTAATAAATACAAATTAGTTTTTTGTTGATTGTTCTTGAAAATTGTACAGTCAACGTTATAAATAACCGTCATAAAGTACCTTGTCGCTTCAGTCGTTACACAATTTCTTACGGCTTTTCAAACATGACGTTAAAGTGACAAGGTACAAAAGTGATCACTTATTTATGACGCTGACTGTACATAATATATATTCGTTTCATCTCTTTTATTTTTTGTTCAATTGACAAAAAATACGTGTCCAATATTTTCAAACAACTGACAATAAACCGAAGAATTTAAATAGTATAATATCGTCCCTTTTAACAAATATACCATTATTTGAAATCTTCTACATATGTGTATTTCCCGGCATTAGTACAGTCACCAGCACCAATATGACACATTCTCATGGCGGTGACACTACCTATGCCCTATCTACAGGGTGGCCCATTTATATCGGTCAGTATGGGAAAGTCTGAAACTATACGACATACGAAAATTTCTTCTTAGGAACCATGAGATCGATTTTAATAACAAGAAAAACTGCATTCATGTGTTTAAAAAAAAACCTGTACTCAGCTCGGGAATCGAACCCGGTTGTTTTGAAAAAAAAAAACTTACACTATTTCTATTTATATATCGATTGTTTACGTCTTATGCAGTAAATGTCTCCATGAAACATTATGTCTAAAATGAATAAAATGCATTGTTTTCGCATACTTTAATTTATTTTAGTAGGTGTTCGAAGTGTCCACCGTTACAATATTCAACAAATTCTGGCATGTAAAATTGTCTTTATGGTTGTTTGTACCTCTTTGCTGGTAAAATCGATGTCATGGTTCCTAAGAAGAAATTTTCGTATGTCGTATAGTTTCAGAATTTCCATACTGACCGATATAAATGGGCCACCCTGTATACCAATGCAGGTGACGGTAGGGTACCTTCTTTCTCGGCTTCCCGCTCCAGCGGCACCAGCAGCCCGTCGTCGTCGTCGCGGTAGCCGTAATAGTCTGCGTCCACGTCGCGCATGAGGTCGGCGCGCGTGCGGCGCGGCGGCGGCGGCGGTTCCTGCTCGAACAGCTCGCGCACGCCTGCGCAAACGATACTTATTAGGGCTCTCTTCAAAGTCATCCTACTGTCCCACTAATACCTACTTATTATAAACTAGTGTGGCTTTCGCACGCGTAAATCATTTCATCTGGTAGTTAAAATTAATATTCCGGAATTTTTAAATATTCCTTCCCATGAGCATTCCCAAAATTCTATATCGTGGTCTTCATTGATTTTGTACTAAGGAAAACTGACGCTTATAGCCAGCGCCACAGTATATATATAAGCTAAAGCAGTATAGAAGCTACGAAGCTACGATCGAAACGAACACACTCACTGCAGTACCGCGAGACCCCTCAGAGGCTGTGTAGAGCGCGCGTCTGTGTGAGTGTGTTCATTTCGATCGATTTGTTCGTAGCTTTCGTACTGCTTTAGCTTATATAAACCCCCTTGCAAAAAAAAACGGGCACCAATGGTTTTTCAGATTTTTAGGCATTGAAGCTTACAAAGTAAGCTTTCATGCACATAAAATACAAAAACCATAGGTGGCCGTTTTTTTTGCAAGGGGGTATACAGTGCCAGCGCTGGTTTATCTTAAAAAAATACTGCTTATACGATGCCAATAACAAACCAGTGTTGGCTGCCACTGAAACTGCTTCAGGGTAACTTCGCGCATTCCTGGCTCAGCGAGATTTTCCGCTCAATATATCACCGAAGTTCGTGACCTTAACTGAATAAGACACGAGCCACAAGAAACCAAAATACGAACGTCTGTCTCGCACTTTAAGATGTTCGTCAATATAAAATAGCCATTATGTACCCCCTGGAAGCCGTGGTGGCCTAGTGGTTTGACCTATCGCCTCTCAAGTAGAGGGTCGTGGGTTCAAACCCCGGCTCGCACCTCTGAGTTTTTCGAAATTCATGTGCGCAATTACATTTGAAATTTACCACGAGCTTTGCGGCTAAGGAAAACATCGGGAGGAAACCTGCACAAACCTGCGAAGCAATTCAATAAAAAAAAAAAGGTGCGTGTGCACCCAATCCCAACCCAATCCGCACTGGGCCCGCGTGGGAACTATGGCCCAAGCCCTCTTGTTCTGAGAGGCCTGTGCCCAGCAGTGGGACTTATATAGGCTGGGATGGATTATGTACCCACCTGGCAAGTCTTTGGCAGCCCCGAAGTACTTGTACCCCCGGTTGCCGGGCACCTCGCGGCCGTCCTGGTCCAGCATGCGCGGGCCGACGCGCGCGTGGTCGGGCCCGCCCAGCGACTTGATCTGGACCTCCCAGTGACGCTTCTCGCGCATCAGTTTGTTGATCTCGTCGTTCAGGTCCCGGATTCGGAACTCGCCGAGACCGGCTTTGAAAAAAAAACGAAAGATAAAAAAAAAATCTACTAAGGTAAGTCGAGGCAATCGCGCCAGCAGGGGGTAAACGTAAAACGTAAGCACTAATAACGACATCTTAAAACCACGCACCTAAGACTTGACCTAAGACCTGTAAGATGTCATTAGTAGTATTTTATTGTTTCAGCTTGTGTTTTCGTATGAAAGATATAGATTTCACGGGATGACCTTAAAAGTAAAAAAAATTTTTTGGAGTTGAAATAAAAAATGCAAAAAGACTCCAAAAAGTAATCTTAGTATTTTAATGGTCGGCGCGCTTACCCCCTGCTGGCGCGCTTGCCTCGACTCTTATTTAATAGCAGATATGATTGCAACGGCCATAGCTTTGAAACACAGTAAGTTTAATCGAGCTACTATAACAAAATAATGTGCAAAAAGTATGGGCTGAAACAATTTTTAGTTCATAGGTTAGTAATTAAAAAAAAAAAGCTTAGTAGGTACAGTCAGCAACATAGATATGAATACAGCCAAAGTGCAAAAAAATATGTACACGACCTTAATGTTAAGGCAATAAAGTCCTGTATACATATTTTTGACCATTCAAACGTATGTATATTTTTGTTGCTGACTATACCTAAATACTAATAAATATTGAGATTAAGGAATTTGTCTTGGAATTGGTTTTCAACAAAAGCGTTGGCTTGGCTACCCAAGTAGCCAAATAAGTTAATTTTGTGATCTGATTAGCCTGATTAATTTTTTTCTATACTTAAATAAAATAAGAGTAAGCAATGTCATTTGTTTTTATTAAATTTTCGTACGCGTTCTTATATGACGCCGGTTTATTTTTTTCCTTTCTTCTTAGCTTTACCGGTCTTGGTGCTGCTCTTTTTCTTTTTTAGACTAGTTTTGCTTTTCTTTTTGTCTTTCTCTTTTTTGACTGGCTTTTTCGAAACCAGCTTACTGGCGCTGACTTGCTGGCTCATATTATTGTTTTCGACGGGAATGGCACTGGGCGCTTTTGGTGTTACAAGTTCGATTTCTAGATCAGTCTTTTTGTCCTTAGACTCCATTTTCTTGCCGATTTTGAGAATAAAAACATCCTTTTGTGGATGAAAACGCTTCTCCATGTTGACTGGCACTGGGCAGTTGGTAGGTGTAACATTAACAACTTTCCTATCTTTGCTGTCGTAATTTCTGCTAGGAGAATTTATTGAATATTTCAAATTTGACGTATACGTATTGTCGCTTCTACGAACATCCGACGGTAGCTCAAACTGTATCTGATCCCCTGTATTGTATGGAGTATCTTCACATTCACATAGCTCTTGAATCTTGTCATATTTTCCCATTCGTTCAACTTTAGTACTCTTTGGAACTCTAATTTTCAACTCATTGTCGTTCATTTTTGTAAAAATTTCGTCAAATCTTGGCATACCATCTGGAAACAATCGAAACATTAGTACCTAATAACATAATTAAATTATAAAATAAATTTGTTTCAATATTTTGTGAACATAAATGGTTTAGTCACCTGGAGGATTTGCATAATTTGACCGAGATAAGGCAGAATATTGTGACAATGGGCTATCGCTTCTCGACGACCGCGATCTGAGTGGTACTCGTCTATGCTGCGGTTCAGGTCTTTTTGTAAGCGCATCTTCATCTAATAATATTTTTCCTTGGTCATCCATTTCGACCTTTTGACACGAATATAATGTCATGCCATTGCCTTCCTTTAGAAGATACGACGTTCCCTTCGGCTTTGGCGCCGCGGAAAATGCTGTTGTAATCTCTTTACCGAGAAATGACATGCGTACCGATACTTCTATAACACCGATCGCTTCAGGATTTTCGCTCTCACCACAGGACAAATAAAACTGATTTTTGAACAACGGCGTAGATGTAGTG
This sequence comes from Choristoneura rosaceana, assembly GCA_037349165.1. NCBI lineage: Eukaryota > Metazoa > Arthropoda > Insecta > Lepidoptera > Tortricidae > Choristoneura > Choristoneura rosaceana. The sequence continues at coordinate 13,933,601 of JAZBNJ010000019.1, forward strand.
CAAATTATGTTATCTTTAGGCTGTTCTTCAGTCCATTTCTTACATAAATCATCCCTGAGAGCCAAATATTCTTTCGTGTAATCCATTCGAGATATTCCTAATTTCGTAACACAATGTGAGCATGGCGGTTGCTTAGTTAATTCAACAACAATTTCGAATTCATCAATGGAACAAATTTTATCGTAAGTCATAGCAAATAAAATTGACTTCCCGACGTTAATTTTGAAAAAATCTTCAACACTACCGTTATTAGAGTCGTACAATATTATCGGATGCTTGCCCAAAAATGTTGCGGCAATGACGAGGTTGTTACAGTCCATATCGAAACAGTCGCATTTCATTTGAATCTTGTTGACTATTAGTTCAAGTAAAAAGAGGTGATACGGAAAATCGGTAAGATCTTTAACTCTTCCAATGTCATCTTCAGTGCGAGCAATGTCTTCCGACAAGTGTTTGATAGAATTTCTGAGAGCGTTCGCTTCATCAGTCAGTATTTTGCTCATGTTGGCAATTTTATCTATGTTGCTGTCCAACCCTGGAGATTGCGCACCCATGACATTCCCCGATAGCGCTTTTACTGATTCGTTTAATTGTTCGATGTGGTCGCTTATTCGCTTGCCTTGTGGTTCGAGATTAGCTATAGTTTCTTTTGCATCTTCTTTTTTTTCATCCGATCTATTGCTCAAAGTTCCAGGAGGAGTTGATGTTTTCTGCCGTAGACTATCTGGCGACCTGGGCTCATGTTCTTTTTTTAACGAAGCCCGAGGACTGCCCGTGGAGCGCCGTGGACTTGGTGCTACTGGCGATCTAACAGGACTAGCCATTTTCTGTGCCTCACCTACTGGTGACTTGGACTGAGGTTCTTTTTTCAGTGAAGGCTGTCGCGGTGGGCTAGGTGCCACAGGTGATCCCAACGAAGGTTGTTTCTTTATCGGTTCCTGGTCTACTTTGATTGGGGAAGTTTTACGCACGCTGTTGGATCTGATACTAGCGTTAGGAGTAGCAGGAACAGGTGTTGATATAGGCTGGGAACGATTGGAAGTGCGTGGTGAAGTGGCTATAGGAGGTTGGGTGGATCTCTGTGATCCCTTACTCAACACAGCTGACGGCTCACTTGGAATAGCGGGTACTGTGTAATATTCAGGCTGAGCTTCAATAGCAGGCGCGGGCGGGTCGTTAGTCGGTTCGTTTTCTGATTTCACACTTGGTTCTCTGGGGGATTGTGGTTTTGGAGACAATATTGGTGCTTCGGGATTAATATCGTCCATTATGGTAACTGCTTAATTAAAACACTTTAGTCTGGTTTACTTAAAATTTTAACCATCCTTAAACTTGGATCTAAATAAAAAAATTTGACACAATCATCATGACCTAATAGATCATAATGAATTTGTTGAATAAAGTACATATTATACAACTTTTTTACAATATTTCTTATAGTAGATAATCCAGCCTATAAATAATTTTGAAAATAGGCCACTATTGTTAGCCTAGTCCTAAATTATATTAGTAGTATGCAAAGGCATGTGATTAACATACATAGATGTCAAAAATATTCAGTTTAGAAATGCGTAAAAATAATCATATTTCAAAATAAACACATAAAATGAAAAAGCCTTGTGTGATTTTTTTTCCTAATTTTAATATTTTGGTTACTCAGTCTTCAAAATTATACCATTGGATCCTATCCATATTTTTGTTTGTCTGTCTGTCCGTATGTCACAGGTATTATATTCAGAAACTATAGTGCTATACTATAAGTGTTGATTTAGTTTTGATGATAGGTATCTTTTGTAAACTGCTAGGCAGTAAAACAATAACTACCTGAGATAAATCTAAGACAAAGTCGCCGGCACAGCTAGTAAATCATATATTTTAACCAATAACTACCAGACTAGAGCCACTTCGTAGCATCCTTTCTACTCACCATTCTGTATCTGTGCAACCTTCTTGGCGATCTCGCGCACGATCTGTAGACGCCACTTCTCGGCCTGCGGCAGGTCGTTGCACTCTGAGGCTAGGTACGGCCGGCGCTCGCGCATCCCGCCCGCCTCCTGAACCTGCGCCGCGCGCCATCGCGCCAGTGTGGTCCTAGCATAATAAATAATAATAATAATAATAGACCTAAAACTATCATCAGACACACTCAAATTAAATATATTGACCCGGATAACTCCCGTCTTAAAACGAGTTTAGTTCGACATGTTTCGGGCTAATCCATAGCCCTTCTTACTTGACTCGATTTAAGATGTGTGTTATCCGGGTCAATATATTTAATATGAGTAATAGACCTAGTCCCAAACTAAGCAAAGCTTGTACTATGGCTACTAGGCAACAGATTAACACACTTATATAGATAAATACATATTAAACATCCAAGACCTGAGAGAAAACATTCATATTATTCATACAATATCTGCCCCGTCCGGGGATCGAACCCAGGACCTCAGGCTCCATAGTTAGGATCTCTCTAACCACTGGGCCATCTGGTCGTCAAATAAACATACGATTTTTATCCGAAATGTGTGTGCTTAAAAAATATTAAGTAATCAACTGTAACCTTTAACATCAAGACTTTGTTTATCACTATTCCGCGGAAACTGCCTATACAATTTTCCATGATAAGAAATTAATATCCTTTTCCTTATTTGTTAAATTGTTAATCCAGGACATAAATCATGTGATTTACAAAAGTAAAGTAAAATAAAAGCTTGCTTCACATATTTTTATGTATCTTTCACCATTAACAAAGAAACTTAGTAACTTACTTATTAGTTAAGAAACTATTGATTCTTTTACTTACATAGCTTTCTCCGCATTACGAGCCTGTAGGAAACAAAAAAAAATATTAAAATATTTTTGCAATATTTCCCGCTTATAAGTTATAAGAGCTGAGTTTTTAAATAGTATGTTATATTTACGGTTGCGCATGTTATCTTGGCACTTTGATTAACTAATGAATTTTAATATGACATTAGATAAGATCAATTCCTTAAATTATTAACTAACTTAATATCTAGGTAGCATTATTTTATAAGGCGAACACGTCGTCAAAGAGACGTCACTGGCATGGACCCCAGAACGCAGACTGCATTACTTCTTTGTAGCTAACAGCGTATAAACATTTAAGTTAGTAAAGTTCTTAAAAGATTTTTTTTTTTGTCCTAAAGTTACGAGTGGCTGTCGCCTCTTGGCTGTTCGACGGGGAAACTGTGCCATAGACGCGACGCGCGTGCTAATTCTTTAGAATTTATTCTACGATTTTGTCTTTTGAGGAGTGTTTCTCAGTTTAAAATAGAGTGAACAATATTAGTGATAAGTTGTTGCCTGCAACTCCATCCGTGTAGCCCTCATTTGAAGAGACCTACGATAATATTACAAAAAAAAACAAAAGTTTGTTTGGTTGTTACCTCATCATGTCTGAACCGCTTAACGGATTTAGATGAAATTTGGCATATAGATAGTTTGAGCCCCAGGTAAGGACATCTATAGGACAGTTTTATCCCAGAAAATTGCATAGTTTTCATGGGACAGCAAGAAAAAAATTCTGCATGGATGGAGTCGCTGGCAACAGGTTGTGTATAATATTACTGGGATAGATAATTTTTTACCTTAGTTTTATAAATGTAATGTGTATGTAGAGACATAAATAACGTGTTTTAAGATGCATGGTAAAAATGAGGAAGGTGAGGTCAAGGGGGTTAGAACATGCAAGATCATTCACATAGGGGATGGCCATAAGATTTGGAACATTATTATTATGATAGCAATATATTTTGCGCTGTTTGCTATAACTATAATTTGTATGAACAGCTATGAGATTGTCTCTTCTCTTTTAGTCTAGAAATGGAATGTGATCATTCTTTATCACAAGAAAAGAGAAGGATTTGAAAGTTTGCTATGTCCTTCTGACTGATATACATGGGTAATTATGACTGCTAGAAGTGATCTGATTCACGAAATCCAGCTCTGATATATGAACCAACTTCAACTCCTTTATGGAATTGGGTTCTTTAGAGCAATCATTCATTTATATGTAGAAAAATCTTAGCAATTCGTTCCAATTAGACTCCATCCAGATCAGTGCTCTACCGAGGTACTGTAGTACCGATTTGTCGTGATTATTTTGAATCTGTAAGTCACTTTGAATTTACTACCGGAGTACCAGCTTCAGCCTTAATCCGAACATATCTGATGCAATAAAACGGAAGCGAGTTTTGAGTCGCCGATCGCGGGCCCCTTTATCCAACGGGTTCTTCTAGATAAGTAACTCCTTGGAGTCCATAGGGCTTAAAAGGAGACGAAAAGGTATTTATGAGACTGAGACATCCTTCACTGAGAATCTGACTTGAATCTTCAGATCCGAATTAATCGTTTCTACTTTCAATAAATACACTAAAATAGGTGAAACTGGTCATACATCTCTGCTCTTCTGATAGAATTATGGGATATTAGAAACAATTCGAGGAAACACGAAAAGTTAGTAGTTTTAGGTTAACTTAACTTACCATTTCTTATGCTTAGAAGGTTCACCTGTATAAACACTTTAGTATTAAATTTATAACTATCGATTTACAAGGTAAGGTACTTTGTAAGTGAATAAAGAGTTCGCTGTTAGCTAAAATAATGTTTGTTTTGGTTTATTTGAGTGCTGCTTGATTTGATTGACATTTGACTATTCTTGATTTTGACATACATCACGTCGTCATCACAACATCGTTGGTGTCGTTTGTAGGAGAGCGCTTTATTTCATTTTAATCAATGAATTTAGTTAATCGTTATTATTGTTTTAATATTAAAATAAAAAGTGGCAAACTGTAAAGCGAGAAATTTTCCGAGATAGGTAGTTAGAAGTTACTCTATGGCCCGATTGCTTCCGATCCGAATTTTGCCACGCTCCTGCAGGGCTACTACGAAACCCGAAAATCGAAGTTCGTTTTGTACCGTTCCTCTCACACTCTTGTTAAATATATAAGCGTCAGCGGGACGGTGCGATACGAACTTTGATTTTCTAATGTCGTAGTAGCCCTGTGGTCGCACTGAACAAAATCCTATGAAAAAAATAGGTGCGTTCGAAAAGTTACTATCCTACTTTGCTGGCAGTATTCTACTTGAGCTACAGTTAAAAACTTTAGTTTAAACCTCTTTTAAAAACAATTAATTAAGCGCCATTTTTGAAGTTGACAGCTTACTGACTCAAATTAATCAAAAACTTTGGGGAGGTATTATAGAAAACGGTGTGTTTTTATTATTTAATTGGTGTAGTTTTAATGGAATCTTTCCCTCTTTTTTTAAAAATACCGCCAAAAACAATAAAGTCAACTCAGGACAGGTCATACACCCGATTCACTCTCGGAAGAGTAGAATGAACTGTTGCTTCAAGTTTTTTACTTTTAGTAACTGCAATCGAGAAGAAGGGATAAGAAGAATGACTTCAACAGCAATGGATATCATTTTAGAAGTTGAACCAACGGTTGGCTGGGATCTTTGTCCTGCTGAAATACTAATAATTATTTTTGAAAAACTTGACATCACATCGTTGAGGTGCTGCTCATTAGTGAACAGGAGGTGGAAAGAGATTGTCTACGATATATGCGAGGTGAGGATAGGGTAGCATAGCAGTTTAATATGAAAGTGAAGGGCAGTGCACCCAGTTTGACAAACTTTATAACTTTTAGAACTCTAACATGGTTAATGGTTAATAATACCATAAGTCTATTTAATACATTGTAATATTTGTTATTAAGCCAGGGTATAAAATACCTACACTTGACATTCAGTTAACTGTAAAAGCTTAAAAATTTCAGCTACCTTCATAACACTAAATAACTGATCTTTCAATAAGCCTAATTGAAATTACTAGTTATGTTGTACTTTCACCATTAGATAGATCTTATAAATATGTCCAGACCACTTCCTGTCTGACTACATTCAACTGCCAACTATTATTACACCTGTAGCATGGAAATATAACCTGAGAAGTCAATGGCTATGATAGAAGCGAGGTAGTGCACAATCAGATAACTAGTTTACACAAATAATTATGTAGTTTTTTTTTTTTTTTTTTCTGGCTCGCGCGATTTGCGCATCCGCTACAGACGCGTTTAATTATATAGTTTGTTTTATATTTCTGACAATCAGCCAGTATGTTTGTTTTTTTTGTTGTAGTTTAAAGAGCTATGGAAGGAGTTTGCAGAGGATGGAATAGCCAACAATGCCGTGACGCACAGGAGTAAATCTTTGCTAAGCTGGAAAGATCTATACATTAACTCATTATTATGGAACAATATAAAATCTACTACTATTAACAAAATTAATGAAATAGAAAAGTTATTTATAAAGAGTATTTATGTTTATAAGGGTAATTATATTTGTTTTGTTTTTTGTTTTCCTACTATTGGACACTAACTGCTGCATCACTTCTATGGAAGAAATACTAAGTAGCTAGCTCTCTATCACATGAGAATTTCGACAAATCCATTATTGTTGAAGCTCTACGGGATTGACCCTCAAGGAGCATATCTGCCAAACTTCAAATCTATGGCTCCGCTGCACTGGTTTAGATAATGCATTGTCTGCAAGTCACTCTATCATACCTAGATAAATTTCAGTGTTTCATTCTACAAAAAAATTGGTTAAAAGTTTCACATAGACTTCTAATTTTCACATTCAGACGTAATTTTTACCTGATGGATTGGAAGTTTAAATCAAAAACATATTTTTTTTCTTATTTTCAGATAATATCATAATTGTTAGCAGTACTAATGTAGAATATTATAATGTGGAGAGCTTTCAACTTATTGGTGCCATTTCTTTGACATGTGAGTATCTTAGTTTACATTTATTATTATAAAGTTAATGATTATATCAGGGACAGGGATATTTGGAAATCATTTCGATCCGCATTAGCAATCTCTTCAAATAGCGAACCTACTGTGTTAAAAACTCGTGATGTATAGATATATTTAATAATATTGTAAATCTGTTTAAAAATATATATATACCTCGTTGAGTTTCTTGCCGGATTCTTCTCAACAGAGGTTTTTCAGAACCGGTGATAGATTTTTTGACATTTATAAGTGCTTGTTATAGCCCAAATTGAATGAAGATATTTTGACTTTGACTTTGATTTAAAAAGTATAATAAGCACTAAATAACGTTGAACTGTTTGGTTCCAGGTGACTATGTTGAAGAAACTGATGATATGATAGTTGTTGGTTGCAAAAACAATGATTACTACAGAATAACTTTGTTTGGTAAGCTGGATAATTGCGACAATCTCAAAAATATCGAAAAGCACTTCCTCGGGGAGACTTATCACGACGCGTGCGAAGTTAGCCGCTCCTGGCGTTGGAAGTAGGTTTTTCATAATTTATTCATTATTTTTGCCACTCACTTCATATCTATGGGATGTTGTACTTAAATGTCAAACCATTTAAAGAAAGAAAAAATGTATATCACAGTATTGTTTCATAATTAAATTAATTCCCCTATAAATGCAATGGCACTAACTTTTTCTGTGAAAAGGTTCCATAGTGGCTCACGATTCGGTTAGTTGTACTGAGCAGAAGTGCAACAGTGTTTTTTTTTTTATTAGGTATATAAGTTATGCAATAAATGAAACATCTGATTTTTGTTAGTCAATTTTGCGAATAAAGTTAGCAGTAGCGCCCAGATTTGCGATTAGTATAACGGGCGGCATATTAATCGCAAAATGACGCTGCACGCGGGGCAAAAAAGATTGCGAGCACAGTGGAGCATATCGCGCGCTCACTCACACTTATGTGTCTTATGGCAATGCGTAGTGAGCACGACGCCCGTATCAATATTATGTTTGTATGCATTTTTTTTATAACAAATTATAATAAAACTGACCGTTTATCTCTTTTTCAGCTTCAAATTGTTTTGAAGCGCATACATTATTCACTATTTTAGTTCTATCGATAGCGTGTGCTATCACAACACTACGCAAAACACGTTTTATGCATCCACCCCTCGTGCATCGACATTTTTCGATTAGTAGGTATAGTATGTAAAACAAAATAAAAACCTACAAATTGTACGAACAAATGATATCAAGTTAAATGTTACTTACCTACTATATTTTTGTTACAGATTGCACCTTAACGCCTGTTATTTAATCGACTTTAAATCTATCTTGTGGAGGGCTCACAGGCTGGATAACACCTGGCATGTGAAATCAATTGCCAGATACTTTGGGGTCTACCAAGACGCCATAGAGAATTCAATTAGCGTTATGCATATTTACAAGCAGCAGGATGTTTTTGTATCGTTTAAATTTGGAGACCTGATGCGAGTTGACAGAAACGCAATAGAGTTCCGCAGGGTACATCGACCCGAAGTACCGACGCATGTCATTACAGGCCCCATTATCAACAGGAAGCCGTACAAGAAGGGGTTGGACAAGTTTAATGCCTTTCTTAGCGGTACGTATAAATGTCAGCGGCCGATCGTAAAATTCGCCAGATCACGAAATTCCTGGGCATATCGTGAAATGGCGCCATTTCGTGATTTGGCCAGTTTAGGGAGATCATGAAATTCCAAGGCAAATCATGAAACGCCGCCATATCGGTCCTGGCACTTCGCTGGCCGCTGCCGTGGCACGCTCGCTTCGCTCGCTCGGCTCGTGCGTTGTGGTCACAATTCATACTAACCACTCCTCGCTTTGCTCGTCGTACTTAAATTTTTCTTTTTTTCGGCATATCACGACATGTCATGACATGACAAATAAATAAATAAATAACTAAGAAGTTCAAAATTCGAACTTCGTATCTTGCCGTCCCGTTGATGCTAATATCATTTAATACGACGAATTACCTCGTAGCGTACACAACGAACAGAGAAATCGCTCAGGGTTGCTACACACATAAGTGGGCCGGCGTATAAATTGGCCCAGTCGGGGAGTAAAATTGGATATGCAGATGGATATTCGGGGAAAAAGCCGTTCGATTTTGCCGCACATATACACTAGGCAGTTTTCTCGTTCGACAAATACTGCCAAACTGACTATGCCTGCCCGTTTGTGTGTATAGCAACCTTCACAGCGGCTTGGCCGCCTTTCTGTCCGTTGGCTTTCAGTTCACAGCCTAAGTGCCTATGGTCTTCTAGTTGATCTCTGTAAAACCTCTTAAAATTTAATACCTACAACAACGGCTACGAAAGCGCTAACTTATGTATAGTATGAAATTAGGATAAAATTAGATTCAAGCTGTCATCACTCATCTACCATTCTCTTATAGTATTTCGTTTCATAGATTTTTTTTTTCAAAAAAGTTACGGAAAACTACACTAGACACTGACAAAGTTGTCCCCTGACAGAGGCATAGGTATTTTTTGAAACTAAATTAAAATTAAAACAAAAATGCGTACCTAGTACCAATTATTTTGCTGTCGCTAACGCTCAGTTTGAGTAGTAGTGTGGTACCACCTCTATGGGTAACTAACTCGCAATAATTTAATGCAAAGTCGACAAGTGACAAAATTGTGATGTTTATATATGATGAATATGATTAGCTAATAATTTATTTATTTCTGTTTGTATTCCAGCGCCGTTTGGAGTCGGATTCGACGCAGAGTTCACGGAACACGACCTGGTACATTTCTATTACGACGACCCGACGCTGTCATGCGGCATGCAGCACGGCGAAGTCGTGTTCTTGGGATACGATGACGGAAGGGTACGTGTGTACAGTTAAAACAAACTTGGTTCGCCTTTCTGTTGTGTGTCATTTATCTAATATTAGGCTAATCTCCATCTAAGGTACAAACGGTAACGATCGGTTAGGGTTTCCACAAACTCATCGACGCGGAATCGGCTTTGCCCGATCAAAAACTCTTTATATTTTGGATATCTTTATAGGTTCCGCGTCGATAGATGTGGGCAGACCCTTATGATACTAGTGGGTCTACTTAATTACGCTATGGGCCGAGCACGCTTAACTTTCGTTCCGATCGCGTACATATATTACTTTTCGTATTCTCTACATCCCCAAACCCAATTTACACCGCGAGCGGAGCGGATTCATTCGTGTGTATATCAGGGCTTCAACTAGGTTACTGCGACATGTTTAACACGTTCGGTTCTAACCAAAGACCATGTCTGCAAAATGGATGAATTATTTATAACTAGCTTATGCCCGCGACTTCGTCAGCGCGGATCTAGGTTATCGTTATCTACCGGAATAAAAGATATCCTATGTTTATCCTTGGGGTTCAAACTACCTATATACCAAATTTCATCAAAATCGGTTCAGTGGTTTCGACGTGAAAGCGTAACAGACAGACAGACTTTATAGTGTTAGTAGGGATTGAAATAAGAATTTAATAAGTAATTTCGTTTTAGGTGGCAATCATTTTGCTGAAGAATTATACTGAACCTGTTCGTATTATTAACATAAAGGACTTTGAGAAGCATACGTTACTCGACCCAGCCGTTACAGGTTTGGATGTGTGCGAAGTCAAGAATAAGCACATGTTGTTCGTAAAAACTAACTCCAAGATGTATCAGTTGCTCATAGAGTACCCAGATAATTTAATACGTGAGCAAACAGAACTATGGAGTTAATCGAACAGTGTATGAAACATTTTAGTCATTTTTCCCTGGTCAAAATGAATTTTATGATTGACTAAGTAAACTCCCGCAATGTTAAAGGCGCACAATGTTATACATAGATAGTCAATGTTTTTGCCCTTGTGGGATTTACGGATACGTAGTATTGTTGTAGATATTTAATGTGGACTGATTAGCAATTATGTTATTTAAGAGTACAAAATATAATACTTAAATGTGATATAATGATAAGTTTAAACATTATGTACCTAAATTGGTTTTTAATTGCTGTGGACGAGAATAAAATAACTTTAAGCGCTTGTAGGATAAAATGTGAATTGTGAAAATTGTGATTTTAGATTTAGGAATATTTTTTTGTACATTAATGTTGTTTGAAATGACATGTTTTTAAAACATAATGAATTAAATATTAAAATATAGATTGAGTCTTAGTTTTCCTAATTTATCTTAGAGAGGTATCAAAGTAACAGTTTTTAATGTCCGTCTGAAAAAATTTTGGGTGGATGCCAATTTCGTGTAGACTGCTCGATAAAGGTAAAGGGTCGAGTAAAGGGTATACATCCCGTAAGATAGAAGATGCGATAGAGTCTATCTAAGTTATTCGAGTATTATGAGTCACCATGGTTGTGTTGCTCTGATGATGGAACTCTGAGTTCGAAACGCGTGAGTCACCACCAGGTGGTGGTGATGATTGGATTTGTGTGGGTTCTTACGGTGTGGAGGTGGAGGAGCTGCGTGAAAACACATTTCTTGCTTAGATGTAGCTATCGGGCAAGGTCGCGAGAGAGCAAAGTTTATAGTTCATTAATTTGACTAGAACAATTGATGGTTTGTTAGTCAGCAATATGTACATGAATTAGGAAATAAAAAACTTCGGACTGCTAAAGACGAATATAAAATTTATTTAACAACCAATGTACAATATGGTGGAAGTTGCATTTAGCTAATGATATGTAGGCGTAGCAACAACAATAAATAAATAAAGTGAACAACGCAATATAAAATCAATAGTTCCAAAAAACAGTAACGTGTTTGGTTCAAGTAGCACAGTAGGTGGTAATGCAAGTAGGTTGGTGGGGCGCATGGTGCTTTAAATTTGTTGGTATGTTCGTTTTGTTAATCCATATCAACCGCATGCCTAAAAGTATGCACTTAGTCCATATTCTAAGATTACCCAAACTACGCCCCGGGGCATCGAGGCGCTCTCCCAGCGGTACCGAGACAGTACGTTTCGGTCACGGCACGTGTATCTTGAGCTGGACACGTCTATTTTGGTTTATAAGGGAATCGCAAAACAATTACAACCTGTAGAAGGAGTCGCAGCATTAAAAACTTTGGGTACCCCTGCCATATTCTATGGATTATTTAAAATTAAGTACGCACTGGTCAATAACATTATACTAGACTAAATTAAAAATAAGTTCAGATAATAAAACACGTTATACGTTATAAACGAATACCTAGATACTATAATTTTATAAACTTACATTCTAATTCAATTCGTGTACCAGACACATGATTTATATTATTACCTAGACATTATCTACTTAATACGTAACAAGCTATATAAACCTAAGACGTCAGTTATGTATATGTACATTGTATGTACATTTAAACTGAGCGTTTTCTATGCATTTTTTTTAGATTTATTTATAGTTTTCTTACATTACACAGCTTAAAGTACGAACTCTTTGAATAATTACTACATGAATTATTAGAGACCCTTCGAAAAATTCAAAATTTCTACACCGTACTCAATGCATGGTCAGTTGTAGATATTTATCATAGTCAAAGTCATAAGCAAAGGGATTACCTTTGTACATATGCGATTTAAGTAGGGTCTTAACTAGGAACGTTAATCCAAAAATGCTAATTTAAAAATAAAAAATTATCAATTTATCAAAACTCCCCGTTCACGGTAATTAAGCGTACTCAATTACTTAGGTAGGTAGTTCACAATATCAATAAAAAAAGAACTTTCGTTTAATCAATTAATTACAGATTATTAATCGATTCTCAATTAAATGTCAAATTGATTTCCCATTCCGAGCTCCAAAACTCGTACTCGTTCTAATTCATTTCAATGCGACATCGACCTAACGAAAGCTTTAAGCCGATCCATAGGCCGATCACGGCTCGAAAAACAACCTAAATCGGACGCGTTAATTTTGAACTGTGTCAAAATCAAAGAAAAAATCAGCCACCATTCCACTAGTGGGTTAAGGGGTTGTATTAGCGATCTGTCGCGTTAGGGTTGGTGTAGGAGAATCCCCTGAAGGGCTGCTGGTCCATAGAGCGGAGCACCTGGGGCTCCACAGCCGTGAGGCGCGGCCGCTCGCCCGTGAACGCGCGGTCGAAGTACTGCGTGTCCAGGGGATGCCTCTGCAAGCAAAAGACCATAGACTCAGGCAAGCAAGGAAAACCTTGATAAAAAACGAAAACCAAATAGGGAACTAAACAAACGGAGAGACAATGGCCTTTAAAGTTACTCAAAAAAAAACCTAGGTACGTGATTACAAAACGTAAAACTTCTTTGATTATACAATATACAATATACAACGATTCATTGTTGTACCTACATGAGCTTACATGTAAATAGGTACGCCATGAACGATACATTTAAGACCGTTAGATGGCATGGTGCCAAATGCCTTGGCAATAAAAAATATTTCCGTTTTAGTACCTAATAGACCTGTCTGTTTACCACCGGAGGCTGACCCATTTATTGGCTTAGTTCATAGACATTCCTCTAAGGGCTCGATGACGATGATGATGATGAAAATAATACACAGGTGGTTAATTTACATATCTAAGCTTCACGACTAATGTAGGAAGGCGCTTTAAGTCTTATAGGTACGGTTAAGGACTTTAAGTTATGAGCCACCATGGAACCATTTTACAGTAAACGTCATAGTGATATCGCAGTAATTACCTAACAAGAAAATCGTAATGACTTTTCCTTTGACCGTACCGTATAACCTACCCATTGGCGGACTAACAGGGGGGCGGAAGGGGCGGCCCGCCCCGGGCCTCCGGTCTTGGGGGGCCCCCAAATGCCTCCGCGTTCCCCTGATCAAATCCTACAAGACTAAAAATGTGCTTAGTACGTAATTTTTTTAACTGCATTTTTTTTAAAGCTTGGGTCCTCATGTAACCAACTTACCACTTTCGGTTTGAAGGGCGCGTCGAGCTCCCGGCGCTCGAGCCGGTCCCAGTGCACGGGCCGGAAGAAATCCTGGTCCCGGATGTCGCCGTACATGCACTCAGTGCCGCCGAGCCGCGTGCGCGCGTCTTTATCCAACAACTGCAAAGAGAAAAGTATACAATGTACTCTATGAGAAAAGTGTTTGATTTCAAACCTTTTCTTTGAACCCCTTTTCTCAATTACCTAAACCTCATGGTGTCATGTAAGATAAGCGTTATATCTACTTACCTATAATACACAATACCAAAGTAAATCAAAATCCCGAAAGTATGTACAAAAGGTCGATATTTGATATACTGAACCTTTAAATAACTTAAAGCAAATGGTTTTTCATACTGATTAGATACTTACTTAGTAATAAAATAGGTGTGTGCGATAGGTGCGAATTGACAACGGAACCTAGTACCTCCTACCTATAAACTGGTATGTAACCGGTATAGGTCATAGTGACAAAAACTCCATTAAATGATTTGTAATTAAGTAAATTAATTCTACATAATGAATACTTTACCTACCTACGTCTTTGTCTATGTTTGTTGCATCAAGACAGAGATTCCACGCGACTTGTCGGCTGACAAGAATTTGCGACTTGCAACAGTGCTTCACTCTGATAATATGACGTTAAGTCGACAGTTCGTTTAAAGCACTTCTTAAAAACGTGATAAAACCAAGACACGCGCGGGGGTATCTATATGTATACTTAATAGCCTGCGCGTCTTTTCAATTCAAAGTCAGGGGATTCAAATTTGAACTCACTCGTGTTAATATATTGAGCGACTCCTGCGACAGGAACCGCGGGTAGGACGGCATCTCGTTGCAGATGGACCAGAACAGCTCGTCCTCGTCGCAGCCGCTGAACGGGCTCTGGCCGATCAGCATCTCGTACAGCAGCACGCCGAACGACCACCAGTCCACCGTCTGGTTATATTTTAGTCCTTTGATTATCTACGACGAAAAGAAAAAAAATTTAGCAAGGCGCTTAATATTTTATGAAACATAATTGGCAGGGTGAGTATGTGTGAGAGCAGGAAAAGAAGACTCTCTGTCTCCCCTTCTATCACTAACGTATCAAAGTCAAGTTCCAGACAGAGCAAAGATGCTTTCAATAACATCAATAAATTTCATATTGTGTAGTAGCATGTAGTAGTTAGGGACACCATATTCTGAGTGTCTCACATGTCTTAATTAATATTTAATTAGTCTGCCAAGTCTTGAAGTTCTAAATCATACCTTATTTGAAGTTCAAATGATTACTGAAGTAGCTAAATAAATGTAAAATTCAAATTCAAAAATTCCTATTTTTGCTGCTAACAACTTAAGAGTCCTACCTCAGGTGCCATGTAATCGGGAGTGCCGCAGAATGTATCAGCAGTCTTCTCCAAATATATCTGAAGCTTGCACATGCCGAAGTCTGCAATGCGCACATGTCCATCGAAGTCCAGCAGGATATTGTCCAGTTTCAAATCCCTGTTCCAAAAATACTCAAGTTAGAGTTACAACTCAGTGTGAAAATAGTAAAATGATAATAAAATCAGAAGTTAGCTACCTACCTATAAACAATTCCTCTTTTGTGCAGGAACTTCAGTCCCGAAACGATTTCGGCCGCGTAAAATCGCGCCCTAGCTTCAGGGAAACGTCCACTCTGCTGTATGTGAAACATTAAGTCGCCGCCGTTTAAATACTCCATCACGAAGAACAGGTGAGACTAAAAAGAAATAAGTTGATTCTGTTTTATTGCGAATTATGTGCCTAACGGAAGGTTTAAGGTTCCAGATTAGGTAGGTACGGGGAAAAAATAGAAGTTCATTTATATTTCGAAACAGGTCTGGGAAAGAACAAAATAACATTTTCTTTTACAAGAGCAAAGGCTAATTTTAAATACGTACGCAGCGATTTGTAAAGATTAATTTTACTTACGTCTGTCTGAAAGGTTGCGAACAGATGACAAAGATACGGATGGTTTGTTCCGAGAGCAAGCACCTTTCTCTCAATTAGCGTACACTCTACGTCATCGTCTTCGAGTACGACGTCTTTCTTCAAACATTTCACAGCGTAGTAGTATTCCGTGTCTTTCAGCTCAGCTAACAATACCTGGAAGAGATTTTAATCTGTTAATTAACGGATGATCTACTGATATTTTCTTACAGCGGTACGGCTTTAGGTTACGGAACATAATGTTGTACGATGTTCTTGATATAAAGGTAGGTTGTAATTGTATGCGTCCTGCTAATTATAGAGTACCTACGTACGAATAAGTCGTTTCAAGACAAGATTAATATTCGTATGTTTCTTGTCATTTCTAGCGTACGCCACTATTTTTATTTTAAAGATGTCATCAGGATGTAACCTTATATTTAGATGAGGCCGTTGACATTCTCAAACTTCTCTAATGTAAAACAAATAAATTCAAAACATATATTCGATTTATAATTCCTTCAGAGTGGTTGGTTTCTGTAAATTAATATTAGTGTCTATATATTTTGATTAAAATGTAATACACACTGGTGGAGTTAGCTGTTGAGATATACTGCAGGAAACGCGCGCGACAACCGTGCGACACGGGGTTTTCGTTTTATAACTCGAATATATCATTGCTTTCTCTGTATTCTTGGCCCGCTCTCAAAGGCAATTGGGCCAAGCTGTGCTAAACCAGGAAGACTGGCTCACGTAACAGAATAACATACTCGATAATAACACATTATATTTGCAGCACATTATATAGCATCGGCTACAATACTATCTAAATGTCAACGTCGGTGACCAACTGAAACGCTTTCGCTGTGCCAGCCCCAATCCCGCCTGCACCTATAAATATTTTAAGAAAGTTCGACGAGGGTAATTAATTATTTTCTATCTAGCTAGCAGGAAAACCTACTTTTGTTATCTATCACCACCGTTTGTCAGCATGTGAACACACCGGAATAATAATTTGAATAAAACATTCACAAACAAATATAAGTATTTTGAAATTCTAATAAGACAACTGAAGCGTTCCACATTTTTCTTTCATCCGTATTAAAGTCTCGTTCTAAATATTTTCACTCCAACACAACAACATTTCATCAATTAATCTAATATGACGTTTGTGGGAGACACGATGTAATTTGCGACTTTTGGCGATAGGATAGTTTGAGACGGGGCCGATGACACGTGTTTTGTGACGTGCAGTAGGTGTCCAGTGATGTAGGAGCCGAAAATAGATTGTGTGGATGTAGTAATACAAATAGGATGGCATATGTCAGGCCAGGTGAACGGTGAACCAGCGCGAATTGCGCGCCCCGCTGCAAATGGCAAGGTGCCACGCCGCTCCCGAGGAGGTTACGGTCAGTGCATTATCCGTTGACTGCGACTGTATCACTAAAAAACATCGATATTATCTATATTCATATTTTTAATATATTTGCTAGTCGTTTTTTTGCCAAAACAACGACCTGTTTAGTCACTCAAGTGTCAATAGACTGATGACTAATAGGTACTTATGATTGCGAAGTTCCTCATTCCATCTTGTTTGAACGGTAGCGCAGTTCATATTGGCACCATCAAGTCTTTTGTAGGTTTAAAAGGCTGTATTACCTACCAACTATTAACACCTAACAACTATTAGTCGTACCTAATTGTCGAAAATAGCTTTAAAATAGGTAAACGATCTTTACGATGGGGAAACGATCAAACGAATGGCTTACTTGCACAATCGAACTAATTAAATCGTGAACTAATGTGGAACCTTTTCACAGAAAATAGTACCTACAGACATCGCACTGCCTAATAAAGCAGATCATTATGACAATTACTGAAAACAATACCTCTCCTTGCAGTCGGGTAAAACATTCTAAGGTGGGTGAGAATCGAATTATTCGACTGTAGATACCTACGTCATGAACATGGTCATGCTGGTGACGTGACATCTTTTGCGTATAAGCAAAATTTATATCTCATATCGAACTACCTAGTCCGATGTATAATTAATTTGGCAAGACCAAGTAGTTGTACAAGAAGCTACGTAGCACACATTTAAATTGCCAATTTCATAATCATAAATATCAACCTTTATTCTCTAATTCCAGAGAGACTCTAAGTATCAACCCTAAGTATCAACCGCTCATCATAGCGTTTGAAGTGTCATTTGCGTCATTTTGATCACGGTCTTATTGACTATCTAATTATTATGTTCCATTTATCAATCAAAGCTTTCGAGTGCTAGAGTGGACATATATTAAAAAAAAAAGCTGCATACCCTACCTAAACAAGCTCCTCGTTGTATATTTTTTTTACTTTTATTGTACGCATAACTCCCCTTGTTTTGAAATAGAAATTTTCTACGAAATCTTTCCTTTTCCACGTAACAGTATTTGTGTAAGTATCTATGAGCGATTAGGTCTGTCATATTGCGAAGCGGCAAGTGAGTACTAATGTATTCCAGCGACCTAGTTCCTCGGACTATTCTCGTTGCGCGGGTAGGTAACAGGTATCTCTCTATTTCCATTTTATTTCTTAACGGTTTGACACGGATTTCGTCATGACGACCACAGTTTAAAGCTAGAAACACACTGACGCCGGAGGCGGAGCGGTGCTGGTTGTAATATTCGAGCTAACGAGAAAGAGGGCACACAGATTACCGCTCCACGCTTATTTACCGGTGGTAGATTTTTTGACATTCATAAGTGCTTATCATAGCCTAAATTGAATAAAGAGATTTTGACTTTGACTTTGACTTTGATTTCCCGCTTATTTTGTGTGCCCTCTTTCATATTAGCTCGATTATTATAACTGGCACCTACCGCCTCTACATTGTGCTAAACAGGGCAATCGCCCGGGCCTCGCTATTGCACGGGCTTCGCGTAACAACTCAAGCAAATTTACAAAAATATAGATTGTTATATTTTTGAATCACATACTTTTCACGAAGGACAAAGGGCCTCGCAAAGACCTGCCGCCCGGAGCCTCGCAATGGGTAAGGCCGTCATTGCCGCTCCGCCACCGCTCTCTGTCTGTTTCAAACTTAACTCACACCTACTGGCCACAATGATGTGGTGTATACGAATATATACCCAGCTAATGTGGATAACGAACGAGGGTCGTAAAGTTTATTGAGCGGATTTCACAATGCAACCAATAGAGTCTTTTACACTACACTTGATACCTTTCCTCTTTAGTTAGTGTATATCTATTACTTCCAGAATGAATTACAGACTGCTATAATAACGTAGGTAACTTAATTAAGATATATTGTTGAGTTGTTGTTTTATCAATTACGAGTAACATCAATACGAAGTTAGCGGTGTAGCGTTAAGAGCAAGCATATATACGTTTAAAAAATTGGACCTATCAGGTTTATTTTTGAAATTTTATATGTCAAACTATAAGATCATTGCATTTTTTTAGCGTTTGTCATACGTTACTTTTGAGACATGTCGCTCAGCACCGCCACATTCATCTTCGATACTCACTCCTCCACTGACATCGCACCTATGTGTTCAGAAACGTTTTTTTTTTCTTGGCAATATCCCTTGTTTTATTTCTCGTCAGTTTATTTTTGGATAGTATAGACGCTACTACAAGCTTTATGCTTAACGAATATTAACGGGTTTGATAACAAACGATTACGTAGTAGTAATGCCTTTCTTTGTTTGTGTTTAAAATAGGACTGAGCTCCCATTGTGTACTCGTATCTAATGACCTGTAGCGTCGTTTAACTGAAACACACTTATTTATAGGTAGATATTTTAGGTGTATCTAGTACGTCAACATGAAATCATTTTGCAAAAAAAATCTTGCATTCTATTTGCTTGACTGAAGTAGAGCTAATTTCATTCGTAACATAATTTACTTGCAAATATCTAAAACACTGGCTGTCAGAATTAAAATTGATTTGCGCTGATAGGTACATCGTGCCATTTTTATCTACAGAGCAGTCACGTCGGCTCCCTGGCACTCGACTCAACTCAACTCTTGGGTGCATTTAGGTCAACGAGAGAAAACAAAGCTAATTGCGTTTCAAAGGTAGGTATCTGTTGGGTGATTTGTATTGAAAAATATATTGATAGTAGGAAACGTAAGTGGATCCACCTTATTGTATATCCAGGAGAAGTAATTTAGTAAGTACCTATATACCTACGTCTCGTATTAATTTTTGAATTTTGTTTGTATCGAGCCGCTCAACATTTAAAATTTCATCATCATCATCATCACAGCCTATATACGTCCCACTGCTGGGCACAGGCCTCCTCTCGGAATGCCCTCTCATGGGCCATAGTTCCCACGCGGGCCCAGTGCGAATTGGGAACTTCACACGCACCATTTAATTGCTTCGCAGGTTTGTGCAGGTTTCCTCACGATGTTTTCCTTCACCGCAAAGCTCGTGGTAAATTGCGCACATGAATTTCGAAAAACTCAGAGGTGCGAGCCGGGATTTGAACCCACGACCCTCTGCTTGAGAGACGATAGGTCAAACCACTAGGCCACCGCGGCTTACATTTTATACTTAATCTTGACTTAATCATACACAGGGTATTAACAGCCGTGGTGGCCCCCCAAGCAGAGGATAGTGGGTTGAAACCCCGGCTCGCACCTCTGGGTTTTAGAAATTTATGTGCGAAATTACATTTGAATTTTACCATGAGCTTTACGGTGAAGGAAACAAACCTGCGATGTAATTTAATGGTGTGTGTACGGTGTGTGTGCAGTTCCCAATCCGGACTGGGCCCGGGTGAGAACTATGGCCCAAGCCCTCTCACTCTGAGAGGGGGCCGGTGCCGAGCAGGGGGACGTATATAATATAGGCTGGGATGAATATGAAACATAGGGTGTCATAAATTTTTTCCGAAATAGTTCAGAAGATAATTGAGTAGTTTGACTGTACGTTCTTGTGAAGTTTTTCATCGGATTTTTTATTCAAAGTGTAAGTCTTTCAAGCGGTACGAACACTTCGAACATCGATCAACGTATGGAAACCACAACAACCACAATTAAAAAGACTGGATTTTTTTACAAGGGTTCATTCAGTTCAAACAAATCCAACCACCATCTGCTGAAATATTATGGAAGAAATTGACGACACCGTTCGTACATAAAAGAACAAAAACCACCCATAGAAATTACGAAAGTTCTTCAAATTGCTACTTATTTACTTTTTGTACGTACCTTTCCAAAACTGCCTTTTCCAAGTACTTTGACAAAGTGGAAGTCTTCGATATTGTACTTCCTGAACCGCGGGATAGAGCGAGCAGGAGGCGTGAAGCGCCCCGTCTTACGGAACAACTCATACGCCGTCGATTGTTCTGAAACACAAAAAAAAAAACATTACCATCTCCGGCTATATGACCCACGAACGACTGGGCACAAGTTTCTTTCAAACTTTCAAGTTTTTGGCTTTAATTTCGACATCCACACGAACTTATATAGTGTGGATTCCCATCCTGTTTTCCTTCACCGTGAATCTGATATTCAATTCCGCAAGACATATTTTTCAGGGGTGGCCTGGCCTAGATTTTCGTGTGGAGGTATCAGTCAGTATTATAGAATTTGAATCAGTAACCCAAAATCCTGGGGCGGGCACTAGATCATACTGGGGTCGACACGGCCCGCCCGCCCCCCACCCCCTCTATATACGCCTATGCTTAAATCACTTGTTTAATTACTACAAAAACATTAAGGCTACTTCGGTTGTCGCTTTAACAAGATGGCTAAGTATTTAATATACTTAATGTACCTATGAGAACTTCTAAAAATATACTAGTTGATCAGTAAGAGTAGGTGCGTAGGTTAGGTCATTTCATTAAATACATCCTATTAAAATGATATCAACGTTTACTTAGTCTAAAACTGTCAGCTTTAGTTAGATAGAAATAAGCAATTAATATAGTTTATGATTTGTAATTTAAGTCCGTTGACTTCAAATTAAATGAGTTATTAGCGCAAGTGTGCTGGCGCGTTCATATGGGGGAGATTTATATCACTTCGTCATCCTTAATTTTCCTGACACTACAGAGATCCTTATCCGTATAATTGACTACCACTGTAATGTATTCTGTTATAATGCACCTTTTGGTATCTTAATTTAGATTTATGTGATATTGTTGGTACAATGTACCTTTTGAGCAACTATAAAGCGCGCGTTCAGTTACATGCGTGCTCACTCACCGGGGTTCAGCTGAAAACCAGCGCTGCAGCTCTAGTTAGGGCTACGGCACATGCTGAGCTGAGCCCTTTTGGCATCACACTACAGCACAACGTCTCAAATTGTTCTCTCTTCTCCTATTTAATTTATGTTTTCACTGTTTTTGCTGTGATGTAGTGTGTTTTTGTTGTCAATAAATATTGTGAGTTTGAGTTTGAGTTATAAAACAATGTAGGAGTTTGCGACGTCAGAAGATTTTTATCGTCTATTTGGTATTTATAAAAGTATCTCTCTCACTTTTACATTGTTATAAGTTGTTCGTGTCTGAATTTAAAGAAATATTGTTTTGTTTTTCCCAGCCTACGCTGTAGCGGTAGGTATTTACTACGCGAAGCGTTACTAATTAGATTCGAGCTTAGATGATTTGAGCTTACCGCGATTGCGTTGACAATTGACGGGCTACTACAAAACGAATACGAACTTTGACTTCGGCCGAACATTGGGTAAAAATAAAAAAATCGGTCGAATTTCGGCCGTTTAGTAAACTGCATCTAGTGAATTTTAAATACGAATAGATAGATTGTGAAATTTGATTGTTGGAAATACCCTTTAATGATTAAAAATACTAAATACTTGTTTCTCAATGTTTGTAGTTTGTAAAAATTGTGAACCAAAAATTATTTTTTCGTTTAATTTACGAATTGTAATCAAGATGTGTATTTGAAGAATGGGTACCTACTAAGTTCATTGAATTTTTGTTGCATATTTTATTTACTGATATGACAGATATGCTTTCTATTAATTTCAATGAGCCAATGGGCCAATCGCAAGCAAACGTCATACGTCAAATGGACCTCACGCACGTTACTAACGGTATTTAGCGATATTTCGCCTGTGTGAAAACCTTCATTGCAAGCATCAAAACTGATAGCAGCCGTCGATTTTATATGTAGCTCGCATTTACTCATAGTGTAATCTGTGTAAGATAATAAAGCAGCAGGTATCACCGAATTACCAAGTATCATAGATAAGCCAAGAATTTGCCCTTCCACTGAGACCACTTGCAATTTCCATTTAATTTATTTTAAATAATTAATAACTGATAACAGAAAAGAACACGCAAACGCTTGAGTCAGATCCAAAGGTTTCCAACATATTTTTGTGTACCTACAACTTTTCAATGTTTCATCGCAATTGGATCAGTAGAGCTTATTAAAGGGAACGACTCACGCTTGACTGTTTTTATTGTCGTACACTACCAACTTGTGTATGAATTAGAAAGTCAATCCATTGTTATATGATCTGAGTCTGAGTCGAGCTTGGATTTTTTTTTCACCAAACTGTTTTAGTCAGCGTATCGTGTGTGGTGTGATACGAATCGTGTGTGGGTCGTAAGTTAACTTATATTTTTTGCTAATTCTATCTCCTTAGTGTTATCTCATCATTCTAATTATGACATAATTCACGAACAGCGAGTTACACATTAATTCCTTCACCTCGACGGAGATCGTGGCCGCCGCTAAAAATATTAGCTGAGAAGAGACAGAGCAATATCAAGGTCGCCGCGGGTAATTTCGGGGCTTGCAGACGACTACAACTTCCTTATAAAGTTGTTATTAAAATATATGTATTACCTATTATAAAAGATTTTCTCAATAAAATTACCAATGAGTCAGTTAAGCTGCCGATTTTTTTTAATAAGAAAATTACTTCAATTTTACTCAAAGATATTTTACAGCCAAGGCAGACTGAAAACGTTAGCTTTTCTGCTTATTCATAAATAAAATTTTGAACATGAAACTACCGTGAGACTCACTCATATTATATTATTTTTCACCTATGATGAGTTCTGTGACGTTTCGAGTTTGACAGTTTTAGAGATGCATCATTGATCGAGTGAACCATATATTTTTCTAAGAGTTATTAGTACTTATTTCTGGAAAAGTAGCATTGTATTAAAAAAATATATATTTTTCCAGTTTTCCGCCCACCGGGCCACCGTTTTCTCGTTCTCGCTCGAAATAATCCCTCAAATGAATTACAAAATCCCGGCTCTGGGAGTTCAAAACACTCTTTTTTTGGACCGTCTCAGCATTTTGCCAAAAAATAACAAGAAACTTAACGAGGAACAGTAACAAAAGTTAACAACAAAATAATAGAAATGAACAATAACAAATACAATGCAAAGAAAATGCAACGGAAACTCAACTCGTATACACGGCAGACGCACTCGTACCTACTGACAATGATACTGACAAGCACTGGCTCAAGAGGCACAAGATGGTTGTGGCCGCGTCCCAAATAGCCGCGTTTACAAAATCTTGCAAGTTTTGTTTAAAAATGTAAAATATCTTAGTTCACTGTTAGCGAATAATGAACCGCTGCAATTGCCGATAATGTTGTGTCACGTCACTACTCTGTTCCGTTTCACACATTGCGTCATTTAAAAAAATAAATATTTTTCAGTCGTATTCGAAGTAGGCTATTTAACAGACACTGATATTGCTATATATTTTTATCAATAACAGTTTTAATTTTTTTTGATTATTTTGTTTCAAAATAGAAATTATTTTTCAAATATATTTTGCGAACATAGTATGCGTAATTCGGAAAATTTTCAAATGTCACAGAACTCATCTTAGGTGAAAAATACAATAAATGGATATAGTAACGGATAAACCACGTCTTAAATCGAGTTTAGCTCGACCTGTTTCGGGCTATTTCGTAGCCCTTCTTCAAGGGAACACGCGACTCTGCGACTGCCGTAACACGCGCACTACGCGCCACCGCTACTACCACTAGGTACTAGTCGCGCGAGCAGACCGGTGGCGCGTAGTGCATCCCCTGTTTCATCCCCTGTTTTCCTACCCTTAGGGTAGTTTTTTATTTATTTATATGGGACCACCCTCGGAGTATAAGCTATCCAATAAAAAATGATTATCTAAATAGGACTTACTCTGTAAAAAGTTATGTATGTAATAAATTATATGCATACGCGTCTACTTGAGAACCTCCTCTGTTTTTTTTCGTTAAAAATTAGTCAAGATGTACCTAATTGGTATAAGATAAATAAATGTGACATAACTGTAAACATTTCAACTGAAAGCTAATCTAAAAATTTGTGCGGAAGTTTGAACTGTTTATAAAGCGTCACTTATTCGCGGTCAATTTAATATAGTATCGTAATATATTAATGAAACGCTTGCTAGTCTATACAAGTATGTCTTTAGTAAACAAAAACGCGTATGAAAAGATAAAAATTATAAAAACTAATATATTTTTAAAGCCGCTGAACTAATGTTGTTCAGTTTGACGAGTATGATCTATGTTTTAATTATTTGCACGTATTACAGGCCACACCCGGTATAAATAAAATCTGTGTAATAATTTGAATTTAATTAAGTATTTATTGTGCAGATATTGAATCTGGGACGCCGAAATATTTGAACGAGATTACGCCTAATGGCTTATTCATTGCTTTCGACGTGGTATTGCATTATCGATATACGGATATAAAATGACGACGCGACGGTCGGTAGCGCACACAATTTATAAATTTGGCTCGCGATTTGATATTGCCTGATCACAGGGATCATTAGTATTATTAAGCTGTATTAATAGAACAGACGCAAGGGGTCGTGACGAGTAAAATATCACTGGTATGGCTGTTGTTTGACTGAGAGGTTTATGGCATCGTTTAATCGGTCGTTGGTCTTTGCGCTCAAAATCATAACATATAACTTTGAGGTTATGTAAATTCTATAATTAGCGTTCGTGGTCATATAATTGTGATTTTGTTGTGCACAGAAATAAATGCGTGGATGCAGTAAACAAATAAAGCTTTGCGATTTTAACGTACCGTCAGCAAAATAAGTGTCTATCAATTTTTAAACAAGTTCCTATCAAATGAGTATGCGCATAAGTCGAACTTTCAAGTTGACAGACACGGCTCTTAGCGTTATTGTTTTGTGACATGCAAACGATTATCAATTTTAGGGTGGTTGACTGCAGGTAGACCACACATTTGGCTCATGGTACCGCAAATATCTGGTCATAAATAAGGAAACTGGTTTAACGCGCATCACGGATTCAATTTAATCCTTTACCACTACCATGACTTTACTTACAGTGACCGTACTCGATAGCGACGGCATAAATTATTTGTATGGAGAATTGCACAGCGCCTCTACAAAAAAATTTACGCCGTCGCTATCGAGTAGATACGGTCACTGTAAACTCATGGTAATGGTACTTATCTATAGTTTACACAGTACGACTCTAAAAGAAATATAACCTAACCAACAAAAAAATAGAAAACCCTCGACTTTGTAACTTCAAAGTTCAATGTCTCAAAAACGGCTTAACCGATTTTGATGAAACATGTCTTAAGAACCATCTTTTGAAAACCTGATTTCAAATAAAAAACCGCATTAAAATCGGTCCACCCGTTTGAGAGCTACGGTGTCACAGAGAGGCAGACATACAGACAGACAGACGGAGACATAACACCCCTTTTTGCGTCGGGGGTTAAAAAGGGAAATGTAAAACGCAGTGTACCTAAGTACTACGTTTAAGCGTTACATGTTAAAAAACAATTGAACTTAAGCCTTAGCTACTCATTAACACTTAGCTACTCCACTATCACATGTGCACGACAGCTATGTCGTTGTGCAGAAACCTAAGCTCCTCTACTTTCAAATAAATTAACATAATTGACCACAGAAATTTAGTAAAATCCTGTAATTTCAATTCATCTGCTAGATCTAGCTAACGATTTACGCGTGTGAAGCCGCGGGTAAACACTATTAGTTACAGTTAATTTTATTCGTGTCAGACAAGAGTATGACGACACCTAAAAAATTGTTTTCATATTTTATGGCTCCCGCAACTAAAAGTTATGCAACGGTCGGCTACGCGTAGATGTTTTGATTTTCATTTTACAGTAAGATAAAGTGAGTTCCGATTGTGTCGGGATTACGTAATATTGCTCGGGCCTGGAACGCGGAACCCGCAAGTGGGACGATCACAACACAAGTGCTCGGTGTCAGGCGAAATGGGGCGACGGTATCCACACACTACATATGTTATTTCTCGTAAAATGTGATGAGTTAACATTGCGAGCGCTTTGGACTGTATTTACTATCACGAGCATCTATATGTAACAACGAAGCGTAGGTAGGTACATAGATATTTAACTTTAACTTTTTATCATACGCGTAGCATACATACAACTGTAACGCGCGGCATGTAAAGGTTGCACATTATATGAAATATATGTATCAAATATCAAGACAGTCACTACGAGTAACTATATCAAATCAACTAGTCCATTACTATTTGCTTTCATATCCGTCACGCGGCAATTTCTAATAGAATCCCTTCTAAGTGCTTCTCTGACCTCTTTGACTCGTAAAAATATCAAGGTTGGGTTTTGGAGTCTTTTGTATTTTTTATTTCAACTCCAAATTTTTTGACTTTTACGGTCATAACGTAAAATCCATATCGAAAATATAAACTGAAACATAGATGCACAGAAAAACCAGAAAAAGAGACCAGCGCTGGGAATAGAACCCAGGTCCTCAGCATTCCGTGCTGAGTCATACCCCTACGCTACCACTGGACTGTCCAGTGGCAGTGTATGGCACGCAGCATGTTGTATTTTCGATATTGTCATAAAAAATCATCATCATCATCATATCAGCCGTAAGACGTCCACTGTTGGAATTGATTGAAAATGTCTGCCAAATTTCCAGTCCTTTTAGTAGGCACCTAATTAAGGTTATACGTTGTCTGACTCAATTACTATATAAAAATGTATTCATTCGTTATCCCGCGGAACTTTCACTAAGTATCTGGTAATTATACTTACGAAGATAGAGCCACTTTGAACAGAAAATATTAATCATTAATCCCTTCCCAGCGCAGTTCATCTTTATGCCCCCAAAGAATATGTCTGCCTTTCAAGTCTCGGACTACAGTAGCTTTTCGACTGGGCAACGATGAATTAGTCAAGACATTTAATTTTATATGTATACAGATGACATTTGTACCAATTGTTATACTCATAAAGTCGGTCAAGCAAGTATTTCATCGGTTTTGACAAGTCTGGTTTATTAGTCAGAGCAATTATGTATATCACCTGAATTGCTAGCAATAAACCACGCATGTATAAAAAAAATTTTTATTTAGAGAGATGTCAACTAAAGAATAAGTTGACATGCTGCGAATAACTAATGATAACTGAGAACAGGGTAAAACACGGGGTGAAAACGGTACTGGGCAATTAGTATTATCGTGTTCTAATCTAGTTGCTATTTTAGAAATTATTAATGTGATCCAGTTTTGCTGGCAGGTTAATCTGTGCCCAGCGGGAGATATGAGCAGTACTCGTACATGTAAGTGATTTATATTGTAGATTGCTAAGAATTTTCAATAAATCACGATGCTTTTTAGATCCGGCTCGTAAAAGTATTATTTCTATTTAGGTGTAGGTATATATATACTATATACTATAAAAAATGAGTCAAAACTGAGTATTAAGTAATGAACTTTTAGGCAGATTTATATGGCGCGTGGTATAAGCAGATACGGTAAGATATCTGTATCTGACCGCATATCTTTCAATATCGCTTCCTATGTAATTCAATGGAAACACACATAGTAGCGCAGATAATTTATGTTTTATATCGGAAAGTATCTGTGGAGGCTGACATGTATTGAAAGATGGTGTGGATATTATCGTATCTGCGTAGTGTAACGTTTTAAACTTTCGTGATGCTCACTCATAGTCAAAATACCACAAACGGGACTTATCACGCTATTTTTAAACAAGTAATATTTATATTAAATAAATGTTCCGGATAACTCACGTCTTAAATCGAGTTTAGCTCGACATGTTTCGGGCTAATCCGTAGCCCTTCTTCTGTGCGCGTGTTGTAGCAACCGCCGAGTAGCGTTGCTCCGAAGAAGAAGGGCTACGGATTAGCCCGAAACATGTCGAGCTAAACTCGATTTAAGACGTGAGTTATCCGGAACATTTATTTAATATGAGTGAGTCTCACGGTAGTTTTATGTCCAAAGTAATATTTACCTCGACGTTTCGGCAACATTACGTTGCGTAGGTAGTGTGAGCGACGCTTAAGACCTTTCGACAGAAGCAAATAGCTGACAGGTCAGTATAATGTAATTGGTCATCTACACAATAAAGCTCAGCGTTCTCATAAATTCGAATTGAATAAATAGTACACAATTCTATGAAAACATGAAAACCAGATAATAATTTAAACGTATTTAGGTACTTACCTGCGTACAAAAATACAACAGTAACCTAAATGATATGGGGATGATATTTGTAAAGTTAGTGCTGGCAGAGAGCAAAATGATTATCACGTAAGTAAATCTACAGCAAAGCAAACCACATGAATACACTTAATTTGTCTTTACATGAAATCACGCACAGGAATAGGTATTGTTATTGGATGGAACTAGTTCAGAGTGGAATTCAAATTCTATATTGACGATATCTCACCAAGCTGTTGTTCGTGGAAGTTGGGGGTGTTGCCGAGCGCGGGGGCAGCGCTCGCGGAAGGCCCCGCTGTCTCGCCACCTGCGTGAGTAACGCTATTAAATCTGATTTAATTACAATCAATTTTCTCAAGACATGCCGCCCTTAATAATAGCCGTAAGTGTGGGATGCAACTTGTATTGATACACTGGCCCCGTCGAATTTCCACCGATCATCTATAAGAGCAGCAGCAGCAGAAATGGCAGAAACTGCCAAAGGAGGAAAATACGTGGTCTCGGTGCCGAATATAATTTTGTATCTCTCAGCGTCGAGACCTTTGATCCGTGGGGTTGGGCCCCTGGCGCTATGAATCTCTTTAAAGACTTATCAAAGAGATTAAGAGACACTACAGGACACCGAAGAGCTGGCAGCTTCCTCGCTCAACGCTACCAGTCTTACGTTACGATACAGCGAGGAAATGCTCCCAGCATCTTTTGTGCCATGCCGCAGGGGCCATTTTTAGGTTTATTATAGTTTTAGTTTATTTATTGTAATCTTCCTTTTATATTATTCTATCAATAAATTATGTCATTTCTATCAATCTATACACTGATTGATTTGCTGCAATATATTTTGATTGTAAACTTAATAAACTGTTAATTACCTACGAAATTCTACCAATTTCTGCTTTCTATTTATTCTCTGTTTTTAGGGTTCTGTAGTCAAATAGGAACCCTTATAGCGGGTGTGGCTGTAATACGAGCAAATACTGAAAACATAGATCGTACTCGTCAAACTAAACAACATTAGTTCAGCGACTTTTTAAAAATATGGAGTCCTTAGATTTTCCTTTTTTCATACAAATTAAATACTGCAATTAATGTACGCCATCCTAGAACACAACAGCAGGGCTACTACGAAACTCGAAACTCGAAGTTTGTATCGTACCGTCCTTCTCGCTCTCGTATTAAATAGTATAAATGTCAGAGGGCACCCACAACACGACACGAACTTTGAGTTTCGTAGTAGCTTAGCCCTGCTGACGTCGCCTGTTATCTACGCTTCAAATAATTAATCAATTTGCTTTACATTGTTTCTTCGAATAAACTTTAAAGTGTACCCAATAAAAATAAAAATAAAAATTACCTTTTTTAACAGTCGCTGAACTAATGTTGTTAATTTTGACGGGTATGACCTATGTTTTAATTATTTGATCATATTACAGTCTGTCTGTCTTTTCGTCCGCGAAAGCTTTTTTCGCTTTCGTAAGAGAGCCTCTGAGCTTGACAAGAGAGACCGTTAATACTAGATAGAAAGCTGTAATTTGGCATTCATGAGTATACATACATATCAGTCACGCCGACAAAGTGGTAAACGTAAGTGGGGTAGGTACCTCCCATAGAAATAAAGCAAGGGTGATTTTTTTCCGTTGGATAGGTCTTTTAAAACTTTTAAGATCTGTTTGCGAAATATTCAACTTTAAAGTGAAAATTTTCCCACCTCTAAAATCTAAACTGTTGGGCTGAGAAATTTGGATAAATTCAGAATGGTAATAAATATATCAAATTTACAAGGAAAATTATAGCGACTAAGATTTCTTCAGAGTTATTAGTAATTTAAGTGTAAATAGCAGCCTAAGATGTATACCTAAACTTGGAAGATTCCGCACACAATACGAAATCCTTAAAAAAATATTACTTGATTCCGTAATGGCTACTGGTAGGATAGGGATCCTGGGAGTGTCCGACACTCTCTTGGCCGGTTTTCAATATAAAATATTAATTATTATTGATAGTGACATTGAAATAGGCATGTAGGTATATAGCATTCATATGTATTTATATTAGATTATTACATATTCTAGTTAATTATTTTCAAAGAAAGTTGTAAGGAAATGACATGACGGGAAACTATAATATTTGCTGTTAGGTATTATCGGTTAGAAATGCTTTATTGGAATTAATTGTAACAATTAGTTTAGGTTGATTCTGTTGGCAATAAAAATAATATACTTATTTAACATAGATTGTAAAAAGCAAGTTGTTCTTTGTTACATAACATAACTACGTTTCTTTTTGTCTCTATCGTCTAATACTGCGTGAAATAATCTGAGTAGGTATAATTTAAAGCCGTAAATCTATCAAAAACAAACGGAGATACCATAAAATCAACCAAAAATTACTTTGAAAAAATCAACAGACACCGAAGCAATGCCAAACTATATGTTGTCGGAATCAGGAATAAAAATACGTGCAGTGACGTTTGAAGTCCAGCCAAAATAATCGTCGATAGTGTTCGTCGATCGGTTACTCATGATCACGAGGAGCTACGCCCTGGCATCGATCTTCACTGTGAATCGTAATGGCCACTGATCAATCATGTATTTGTAATGAATAAATATGCACATCCATAATAAACTTTGCAGTAATTTAGAAGTTAAGTACGTGGACTTCCTTCATTATGAAGATTTCCCTTACCTAACCTAACCTAATTCGTAGATTGTTACGTCACTTCACAATAGGTTTTTTTTCTAGAAACCTAAATCATTAACTGCTTTTCGTAATAGATAACCAATGCGAGAGATTGATTTTATTAATTCAGCGAGTTTCAACGTACATATATTTCTAGTAAGGCACTGTCTCTTTAAGTTAATTTCAGTGGCAATAGGTGCTATTAATTCTGTAAAGGTGAGCGTGGAGTGATTGGCTGTTGTCCAGACAGGAGCAACCGCATCGCGCGCCCACGCACCAATGTTCTCAACAAATAAACAAATACGCACAAAGCGTCTATCCACTTTGCCATTATAATGTTCATTCGGTTTACAATAAATCTGTAGACAGGTTAATTTCGTGACTTTTGTAGATATAAATAAAAGACTGATGATTATCTTTTATTTTATCATTGCTATACTCGTACACCAATAATTTACTTCATGAACTAAAGCAAATGTGCCACAGAGGTCAATATTCCAATATTACTGACGGATTTGTACTAACATTTATTTATGGATTTTTGCAATCTTTTGATGATACCTAATAATATCCGTTACGTTAGAGATGATTTAGGTACGGGTCGTAAAACAACTTTATCTCGAAAAAGACGTATGACGTCTTAGTGACGCTTGAGTTGATATTATACTGCCTCCAGGAAACGACATCTCAATACCACCATTGCGACTTCTTTTAAAATAATTTCTATAAATTTTACCCACCTTTTTTGGACGCGCTCCGAGATGATAAAGCTTCCACTAAAAGTCGCTGGTTCACCCCGCACAGGTTCGCTGTCAATTTTTCACACTTTCGATGGCAGTTAACATCGCAGTCTAAAACAAAATTAACCGTACGTCGAGCCGCTAGAGGAGGACTGTTGCATAGACATTGTACAATTCGTACGAGTATTTATTAACTAAGCTAAGCCGTGCAAAAGCAACCGTGCATTGGCAGGAGTTTTTGTACACGTTAGAAGGTGGTTAGTGGTTTGGTGTCACAGAGTCAAATACGGAATGTGTGTTTTTCTAATAAAATGTAACGGTGCAGAAAACAAAATATCGTTACCTTTTTTGATGTGGACGAAACCAGCCGGTGAGGTAGGCGCTGAAGAATCAAATCCAGAGTCGTTCGATCCCGTGGAAGTCCTGCCGTCCGTATTGTTTTCACACTCGAAAAACTCTGCAGAACCTTCACTCGCGTCCGACTCGTCCGCATCTTCTTCGTCTGATGAATCCTCTTCGGAAGAAGAAGACTCAGATGAACTCGATGAATGGATAACTTGAGGACTTTTCTTTTGAAGGGGGCGAGGCGTGGCTATTAGTGGCCGTATTGCCAGTTCCTCCTTAACTGGCTTTTTAGATACGACTGGCGGCGGTACAATTTCTTTTAACGACTGTTTTAGTTCTTCATTTTTCTTGCTCGTAGAATTATTTTCAGCCTTAATACTCTCTTTTGTCTTTTGTTCTTCATTTATAATTGCAGTTTTGTCTTTTGGAATGTTTACTGATTCTATTACTGTTGGTATTTCCGGAATAAGTTCAGAAGGTTTCACTTCAGAAACAAGGTTGTCCAGTTTATTTGGTATGCCGTCGACGATTTCATCTTTTTCTTGCGTATTTTCCGAATTATCTTTTTCATCTGATTTTGAACTTATCTCTAGTTTCAAATCAGTATTAACTTTGGTAGTGTCAAGTTTAAATTCAGCAGGTATATATTTTTCCTGAGGCTGTACGTTTTTAGTTTCACTGTGTACAAGGGCGTTATTTTTACTACCGTGTACCGGACAATTTTTTTCAGATACTTTATTTAGTTTTTGGCTTGTTTGATTACTGGAATTAACGACATTATTTTCATTTTTACTGGCTGCGTGTGATTCAGTATCTTTAGTTCGTACAGTTCCAATATCGTCTTTAGTAAGGCTTTTATTGGGTTTGGGATTAGTTGTACTTTTTGTTTCTGGCTTACTTTTAATTTTCTGAGTCACAGGAATTGTGCTAACCCTCTCTTCGCCACTGAAGCTAGCAGTTTGAGGCGACACTGGTCCTGCCTGTGTATTTTCAGTATGTACGGTTAAATTGTCAGCCACTGGTTTATTTTTTTGGCTGTTACTTTCTGTTCTGATGGGAATGGTTTCTGGTATAGTAATTTTACTATATTTATCTGTTTTATCTTGTTTGATATCTGCTTTCAATGAGGTTATCGTTTCAACATTATCGATCTTAGGTATTTCAATTTTATCAGGAGTGGTTTCCGGTGTTGTGATTTTACTACATTTATCTGTTTTATCTTGTATGGTATCGGCTTTTAATGAGGTTGTCGTTTCAACTATATCGATCTCAGGTATTTCAGTTTTATTAATTATAGGTTCTACCGGGTGTTCATTAGTCAGTATGCGCTCGCTTTCTTTTAGCGTAGAAGGTAATTTAGTATTTTCCTTGTCAGTTTCACTTTTACTACTGCATTCTGTTAATTTATCTGGTGAGGGATTTTCGATTCTCGTTTGAGATTGTGAATCATTTTTAACATTAACAATCACATCAGGACTTCTTAATTCCAACTGAGAACTAGATCCTATATTTTTTTCTGATAGATTAATTTGTATTTTAGCTACAGGAATTTCTTCTTCAGCAGTTGTATTACAATCCAATGTCTTTATTGTATTATTAATAACTTCTATGTTTGTGGTAGCAATAACGTTTTGGAAGTTATTTTCAATTTCGGCTACACTATCTTCAGAAGTTTTGTTATCAACGTTTGCAACCGAGTTGGCATCGTTTGCTTGTTCAAAAACATCTTCATTTGCGCTAGATCCTTCATCATCAGGAAACCAGTATAGCGCTCTCCTCCGTTGTTCTCTAGTATCTTCAATAAACTGTTTTCTTTTCTGTAAATAAACCGTCTCCCTTTTTCCAATTTTATCCCAAAAATTACCCTCGTCCGGTTCAGGAGAAGGCACATTATTATCACATTCAGGCTTTTTTCTTAAAAATTTCGTTTTACTTTTCCTAAGTGCATTGGTGATTGTTTTATTTGTTTGATTTATCGCCTTCGGGCTTTCATCGAAATTGTCATCTACTGTACAACTATATGAAATCTCTTTTTTCAACTGTCGTGGTTTTTCTTCGACCGTTACTTCCTCAATTTTAAATTTTAATGGACTAGTTGGAGGAGAAACAGCTACAGATGAAGTAATTTTCGCTTTTAACTTGGGTTTTAATTGAGTGTTTTCGTATTTGACAGACGATCTATTTTCTTCAATTGCAGGCAAAGCTGAACACATTGCTTCCCGAGGAAATTCAGTGATGGAATCCAATCTACCACCAGATGAAGACCTTTTCAAACTGCGCCTTTTTGTAGAGTGTTTAGACTCTTTGAGGTCTTTGGATGTTCTCAAGCGATCGTGCAGTGAATTATCTGATTTCGTTGTTTTTAATAAGTTTTTATGTTCATTTATTTTTTTGCTGTCAGTTGCTGATTCATCCGTTACACCAACTTTGCTCAAATCTAATGTAGCGGTACTCAAATTCTCACTTCTGATTAACGAGTCTAACAGATTGGCTTGTTCCGCTAAAATTTCCATTGAACAGCGTCTATCGGGTGATTTACTAGTACCAGCTGACGGCGTCGGTGGTTCACTTAAAGTAGTAGGAGTTTGTTGTTTATTGCGGAGTTCACTAACAATATTTTCGCTATCACTGTCATTGTTATCTTTTACAATGAATTTCTCTACCAATTTAGCTCCTAGACTTTTCTTTTCTTTTTTGTCTACGTATATTAAGTCTTGCGAGAGCTTTTCTCTCCATCCTTTTGATTCTGTTGTATCCGTATTTTCAGCGTCCTCTTCAACATTTGTTTCAGTATTTTGTATAACATTTTCAGACTTCCGAGGAGAATCTCTTTCTTTTCTTTTGATTGTGTGTAGCCTTACCACAGTCCGGCCTCGCCTTATAGTACTTCTTTGTACCCCTGGCGACGAGTCAATTCCAGTTTCAGGTTTTCCATCTATGCGAGGCATAAACGGACCAGTTTCATTGTCAGCACTCTGTGCTTCAGTTGGCAGTTGTGCAGGTGGTGGCGGTGGTGGCGGACTTTCATCTTTCGGGCGGTATTTGTTTTTTGATACATCAATGTCAGCCGTATTGATGTTTATTGGGCGCGGAGTATAGCTAGACGATTTGAAGCTTCGTTTAGAAATAGGTATCCGCCTAGGACTACTAATTCTTACGGGACTCGCCGTGACCCTTTCCGATATGGTACTGAGCATAGGTGAGTAGTTCCTCCCGCTGCTGGTGATCCATCTCGAGCTGACCGGTGGTCGGGAATATCCTCCAAGAGATGAATGGTTACTATAATTGGAGCCGGGGTTGAGATACGCGGCACTGTATGATGATCCTAAAGGTGTTTTAGAACTGTAACTGTATGGTGCACTGTACGAGGAGGATCCACTGTAGTACATGTTCGATATATGGTCGGAGTATAGAGGCATCGTGACGCGACGCGGCGGGCGGGCGTTGCGTGTGGCGGCATGCGGGCTCGCTCGCGCGGACTGGCGCGCGGCGGCGGCGCAGCGTGCGCGGGCGCCCCTCCCGCCGCCCGCGGAAGCCGCGCCGCCCGCCCAGTCGCAGGTGATTGATTGATGATTATCAAGGAGACAATAATAGCTCATGTGATTTTTCCCATGATGTCGGAAGGAAGTTTTGTGTGTCGCCGCTAAAGAGCTATTATTAAATTGCGTCAGTGATACAAATTGTTACACACTACTGTGTATTTTTAAACGTGTTCAGTCTGTAGGTACAATCTACTCAGTCATCTTTCTTTATTTTATATTTATAGTTATTTTTTCACTAAGTACATGGCATTTTGCCATTAAATACTAAGTCTAGATATTGACAAATAAACAAATAAGTATGCTATAATATTATTTTCGTTAAAATTTAAAACAATTTCGGTGTAAAGTGTCAGAACAGAACAGTTTTGTAAAGAAAATAAATTTTACACATCTCATGCTCGTAAAATTCGTATTTATTCTCGATATAACCTAGGTGACATTAAATACTTTTTATGCTCTAATGCATAAAGTAAAGTTTTTATCTAAGACCAAGGTTTCATCTAAAACAAAGTTTAAGTTTTTATTTTCAATATAATTCGTGTTGATGAATACGTATGTAGTTTTTGCGTTAC
Source organism: Choristoneura rosaceana (assembly GCA_037349165.1). Taxonomy (NCBI): domain Eukaryota; kingdom Metazoa; phylum Arthropoda; class Insecta; order Lepidoptera; family Tortricidae; genus Choristoneura; species Choristoneura rosaceana. Next base: position 13,970,687 of record JAZBNJ010000019.1, read on the forward strand.
TTAGAGTAAGTGCCTAGATATGACTGACTTAGGCGTTGTTACCTTTCAGATTTCACACTAATGTGATGGTTAATTTATTTGATTATTCATACATGTAAGTATTTATCGACGGTCTAACTAGTAGATATTATTCAATTTGACTCGCTTCGTTTTAAAGAGAAATTTAAGTAATTGTATGTAAAACATTGTTGCTTTTAAAATTATAGGACAAATTACTCAAAAAGTTCTTGCAAGACTCAAGCCTATTTTTTTTAACATAAAACTACCGTGAGACTACTCACTCATTTTAAATATATTGACCCGGATAACTCACGTCTTAAATCGAGTTTAGCTCGACTTGTTTCGGGCTAATCCGTAGCCCTTCCTTCTCGCAGCAACGCCTATTTTTTAATTTATATTTTGAGTCATTGTTAAACCGTTGAAAATAACAATTTGTCATAAACTTTAAGCCAGATAAAACAAGTAAAGTGGACTCGACATTAGAGATTACTTTGTTTTAATAACAACAGTCACTGAACTCGTTGCGTTGATGGTAGAACGAGACCCACTTCAACGCGAAGGATCGACGTGCAATAAATACTGCGACCCATCAATATGATCCATACTGATCTGATGGTTTTCAATCTTATATTTCTTACTTCAAATATTCATTTTCGTCAATATTATGCTTGACTATACAATTACTAAATACCACAATAGGTGGTAAATATCTGAAGATCATGATATTAATTGTACATTGTGCCTTAGCCTACATAACAAATAACTAGCATGACCTTCGTGGAAGAATAAAAATAATAAACTAGTTTTTCGTCTTGTGGGAATACAAAATAAAATTGTCTTACTGTACTTATGTGACACAAAGGTGTTTGCCAAATTTTAAGACTCCAGTGGTTTGGACTATAGTTCAGTCAATCAGTCATGGTAGGTACTGCTTGTATACATAAATGTAAATATTTTTAAAATTGCTTTCTTGGGGTTGGGTATGAGGCTATTAAATATCATTTTAGGTATGATTCAACTGTAGGTATCATATCTGGAGGAGCCCAAACTTGGTATGTTTTGACAATATTTTTTATTTTAATTTATAACAAGTGACCGAAATATAATGATATGATATAGGTAGCCCTTTCGATACTCACACGATAGGTTTCAGAAAAAAAAAATCCTACACGAAAAAAAGATGACGTTTTAAGTCTCCTTTTTGTTTTATTTTCGTGCTCCGATTTTCATGCTTTTAACACCATTGCAGCTTTTTACTGAATTTCGGGGTGTACCTAGCACTATAAATAAACAAGGCAGTATTCCCAACGTTTAAGGGTGAGTAAGGGTGAGCAACATCTTCTTGATTCAAGATTGCCTAATGGAGAATTAATATGAATAGATTATGGTTAATGGTTAATAGATAGAAAAAAAAATGCGTTTGGACTTTTATTTCTTCACTGTTTATCTGTATAACAGTAAATGTGCTAAGAAAAAAGTGATGCTAATTTTGATAATTTTTGTTTCGTCATTAATTATTCTACACATAGATTTACACCGTTGACTAAGAGCCTCGTGTCAATCAAGATATAATCAAGGTAGCAGTGCTATAAATACCAACATAGGAATCAATTTAAGCAACCGCCCCCATGTTGGATCTTATCCCATGTCAAGTAGACGCGCGTGATGCTTTCTTGACAATTGGAAAGGCACAGTTTTATTTTTATATATTCACTCAGCGGCGGCCTTACCCATTGCTAGGTTCCGGGCGGCAGGTCTTTGCGAGGCCCTTTGTCCTTCGTGACAAGTAGGTATCTGATGCGAAAATATAATAAAATAAATATATATTTAAAAAAAAAATAGATTTTTTTAAAATGGTCTTGGGTTGTTGCGTGAGGCCCCTACAAGAGCGAGGCCCGGGCGATTGCCCTGTTCGCCACCACCTAAGGCTGCCACTGCACACACTTAATGTAGCTCTTCCTGAAACTTGAATTGAAATACCATTATTCTGGTTTTTAGTCTTCCAGTTGTAATAATGTCTATTCATTTCTTTTTCTCTTTAGTCCTTGTGCGCTCTTATTTCTCGGAACCAATGGGAAGTTGAAATATAGGTTAGCTTCTCATTATCACCCCTACGATAATTTTTTCCACCTGGAGCGCATAAACAAAATAAACAAGCTTACACCTTTCTGAGTATTGTGATTAATCAAATTCTTATGTGCTGCCAAAATCTTGTATCACGCTTGTCATCCGTGGCGAATCTAAATATGGAAAATTACTTGAATCTTGGATGTTTATTCTTGGAATAAATTCAATGTTTAACCATCATAATTCAGCGAAATTCTCGCTTGCATGAAAGTTTTTCAGTTTCTTAGTTTCACTGACGTACTCATTTCATTATGTTAGATAAATGACCATAAACGGTACAGCGCCCACAAACGGCATTTCTGCCCTATAGACGAGGAGTTTTATTACTCTATAATTACCTTCTACTTACAGTGTTTATTATTACAGTTAAGGCTATAAACTGGCATTCGAGTAAGAATTTCACATGCCGAGTGGGAGTCATAGGTACAGTCAGCTGCAGGGAAAAGGTACCCCCGTGTAACGGCGGTATCCATACTACCGCCATTACAGGGGGGTACCCTTTCTCTGCAGCTGACTGTACATAGCAAAAAGACAGTTAGCGATATCATTCAAATAAACATTCAACATAACACCTAACGAAATCATTAATTACTTTACAAATATATTTGTTACTGACAGCGAAGCCACTCAAACACGATTAATTCCTATTACTAATATATTTAAGGAAAAAAAAAACAAATATATGAAACTAGAGTCTTATGTTAAATACATAATGTAACACACCGTAATATGTGTATGAGTGTTGGTTACATATTGTGAAGACTTTAGCAGTATATAGGTTTTCCGGCTTTTAGGAACAGTGGAATTAAAAAAGCAGATAGCAAAAAAGTTGTAGATAAATAACAATTGAAAACGTTGCTGTATTTGCTACCCATTTTTTTTCAACTTTGTTGGACGCTTACACGTAAGATGAAAAAAATTATTATACATTGAACTTAAAGTGTGGCGGTTTTATCGCAATGGGGTACGACTTCTTTTATGGTGTACCTGTATTCGGTGAGCAACGTGGTTCATAGGCACGACGACTTGTAATAATTGTAGGGCAGAAGTACCGGTTTTGGCCACCTTAAGCCCGTTTTTGGCCAGTTGACATTTGCAGTCATATGTAAAAAGTTATAATATTAAAATAAAATGTTTAGTGAATTTTCAAAAGTTTATACTGAAACAAATAAAGTTTATAATGATTTATTACTATAAATTTATTTCAAACGTATATTTAAACGATAAATGGCCATAAATGGTGCAGCAGCCACAAACGGTACTTCTGCCCTATTTATTTTGAGAGTGGACATATTGATGTTCACTCTCAAAATAAATGCACATATAGGTACCTATGGGTACTATTTCGAGTTACTTTCGAGCGTATCGTCAGCGTGGATCCGCTGCTGCCGCTCCCCTCGCGGACCACCGAAAATGCAGCCTTAATCTTTGGAAAAAATGTAACTTCACTTTTAAGCAATTGCCAAAAAACCGTCAGTCATTAAGGTTAATTTCTGAGGAATAACACAGAAACGTTTCTGCAATTAAATCAGCACTGCTCATAAAGAGTGAAACCATAGTAAAGCGGGCCGATTTTTCAAATCACGTATTTGAAAATAAGTAGATACTATATACAGCGTGTCTTTTTGATACTACCTCAAACTGTAACCAGACGAATGAAAACAAATTGTTAATTTAAAAATTAACTACCAGAGCGTAATTAATTTTTGAAATATTTTCACGCAGTAATGTAATGCGTACAATAATTTGATACGTGAGAGAAACGTTCTGTGACAGTTGTCACATCAACAAGTGCGACGTTTTGAATAAAAACAAAGCAGTATCACGAAGTAATACATTGCGTATAATAAAATGTGATTATTAGGGCCTTTACTAACTACCCTTAAAGTTCGAGGTAGTATCAAAAATACACGCTGTATATTCTAAAGTGTAAGCCAGTCGAAAATTTAATTTGAGCTACAGTTAATTTATAACAAGACAGATTGTTACCAGATTTCTCATACAAAAACTATCATTTAATTGCGATCGCGACCGTCAGAAACGTTAAGGCAATACGGCCTCTGTTTTGCTTTAAACGAACTGCTGAACACAAAAAAAAAAACAAATTCGTGACCAAGTACTTTATTTGTTTTCACCACAAATAGGGAACAGCTAATCAAACTAGTCAATCGAATTGTAAAAGATTGAAGAAACGCAAAATCGTAGTGTTAAAATTAACTTATTAAGTATTGGTCTCTCATTTGTATATTGTTGCTGGCTGACAATGGAACTCAGTACAGTGAATTTGCTTACAAACTTTTTTAACCTGCGGCGCCGGTGGCAGGATGATGGTTCTGAAGTCCCGACGCAGTCATATTGGTCAGAATATGCGCTAATTAAGCTCTTGTAAGACAAATTTAATAAATTCCAATATTAAACGGTTCAACTTACGATTATAACGCGCCAAACACACACAGGACGGGTGCGGGCCGGAAGACGGTTAAGGTTGCGTTAGGTCCATATACCATGTAAACAGTAGGGCTACTACGAAATTCGAAGTTCGTGTCGTGCGATCCCTCTGGCACTTATACTATTTAATACGAGAGCGAGAGGGACCACACGACACGAACTTCAAGTTTCGAGTTTCGTAGTAGCCCTGCAGGCCCGCCGCACTTTCGACCCGACCCGCTCCCGACCCGCGCTCGTCCTGTTTGTGTTTTGCGCTTAAGACAGAAACGGGTCGACAAGTTTTGATATTTTTGAAAGATCTTTATCACAGGTGCGTGCATTCGCGACGGCGGCGCTCCCGCACTATGTTCTAATCGGACCGCTCCTGACTTATAATCGTAAGTGGAATCTTTTTATTTCGTAATTGATCAGAATAGACTCTGTATACTACAGAGATTTATCCCACACAGGAAAATAGTCTTACGAAGACCGTGACTTCAGTTGGGGCTCCAAAACCACCGTGTGACTCATACCTTCAACAAAAGCAAAATAAACGACTACCTATTAAAGGTAGTCGTTTGTTTTGGTTGTTGTTTGTTTTGAAACCAAAACAAAATACAAATATATAGGCTGGGAGTCGGAGGAGGAGCGGGCCGCGCATCGGTTCCTATACATATGTAGGCAAGTTGCTATGCGTGCATATAACACGACTACCTATTAAAGGTAGTCGTTTGTTTTGGTTTTGTTGAAGCTGAATAGGTTAAGAGGTGGGTAGCGGTAGACTGCCGCTTGGTACCTTCGCACTTCAGCCCCTGCTTGAAGAAGCCGTAGAGCAGCGCGCCGCAGTGGTCGCAAAAGGTGGGCGACATGAACTGGTGCGGCCGGAACCGGTGAGGCACGTCCACCTTGAAGCGCTCGCGCAGGTACTGCGGCAATAAAAACATTTAAAAATATTTAAATGTTTTTATAACAAATCAAAATAACTAAACAAACTAAAATTTTACAAAACTAAAAGTTACGAATAAAAAATGCCCTGGAGATCGCTCACTTGGGGCATCGTCCCCAGGACGGAGGCCGCATTGCCCCTCTGCACCGCCAAACTTAGACAGTAAATAATAATAAATGTTTTAGACAGTTACAGTTTACAGTCCATTCGTAGGTAACTTATAATTAGGTTAAATTTAAAATAACAGTGAAATGAAACCTTCACGACTTTAAAAATCGATTGCCTACAGTACATCTCACAAAGATTGCGCTAAGCCCAAACACGGCTTAGTTACATTGTTTTATGAAAGAGTTTCGTTTTTTTAAGTCGATGAAATAAAATACCAAAATCTTCTGCTAAATGTAACAAATACTTTTCTGTCAGTAAAAATCGGATCAGCCAAACGCGAGATAATCGCTGACAAACATACATGCATAAAGATTAAACTGAGAACCTCCTTTTTTGAAATCAGTTAAAATACCAAAACCTTCCCCTAAATGTAACAAATAATTTTCTGAAAACCGCATCAAAATCGGTTCAGCCAAATGCGAGGTAATAGCGGACAAACATATATAGATACATACTGATCAAACTGAGAACCTCCATTTTATGAAATCGGTTAAAAAATAAATGTTTGAAAAATCGTTACTACTGTAATTATTAAATGCTACTAGATTTAACTTAAAAGTAATTATACTGAATAACTGAACCTTGAATTATTAGTTATGTTAAGTAAGTTGAATTCGCACAAAAAAGTCGCATCGATACTTTATTTTATACGCATACGTAGTGAATTACTTAAAGCTTAATGTGCTACGAATATGCCTACGACACTGCTACGACTTGTCTACGGCGCGGGTTGTAGCGCTACGCCGTAGAGCCTTGTAGCACTCGCAAGGTCAACCACCAACTCGGTTACTACAATATTTACCCCCTTATTCATAAAACTTAACAAGCCTATGTTAACTAACAAATGCTTTGTCCCTTTCTAACAAATACAAATGTCGAAGTGACAGATAAGGACAAACGAATTTTAGCGGCATTTTAACTAAAATAGGTTTGATTGTCGTTTATGAATAAGGGGGTTAATTTATACAGGATGTTAAGTAGATAAAATAGTGGATACATTTTTGACCTACGGATAACGGGCACTTTGGAAATTCTTAGAAAGAGAAATAAAGTTTAGTAAAAATGCCATTTCAAGGGATGTTTGGACTTTTAAGTAGCTTTTGTTTTTAAATTCACATTCTTTCGAAATTTTGCATAATATATTTCATAATAATCTTAAAACGATAAAGAATTATGCACAACAATATTGAACTGATTTCCCTTTAGATGTCATTGTGGCAAACAGGTACAGATTTTACCTTAGGATAGCAATTATAATGTCGATTTATGAAAGCCACGTGAATCATAAATGAGTTGTAGATAGGCAAGTTAGATTCACTATAAGTAATACCGTGGAGGGAGAGGCTACGTAAAAGAGATCTCTCTTCAGGCAGATGTTATACCTGGGGACCGAAGTACGATGGAAGACCGTAGGAAATTGTATTAAATGTAGTATTTATGCGCCCTTTACCTGGTTTGGATGGTAACTAAGTATTTGGTGTCTTAAATATTGAAATTCCCCCATTAATCTATCTAAACATTTTCATTTCTCTATTGAAATACATTAGTCTACCCTCATTTAACTCACCACAGTGGCATCCGAGTGCGCCGAGGTGCCAGGACATTTTCATTTCTCTATTGAAATACATTAGTCTACCCTCATTTAACTCACCACAGTGGCATCCGAGTGCGCCGAGGTGCCAGGACATTTTCATTTCTCTATTGAAATACATTAGTCTACCCTCATTTAACTCACCACAGTGGCATCCGAGTGCGCCGAGGTGCCAGGACATTTTCATTTCTCTATTGAAATACATTAGTCTACCCTCATTTAACTCACCACAGTGGCATCCGAGTGCGCCGAGGTGCCAGGACATTTTCATTTCTCTATTGAAATACATTAGTCTACCCTCATTTAACTCACCACAGTGGCATCCGAGTGCGCCGAGGTGCCAGGACATTTTCATTTCTCTATTGAAATACATTAGTCTACCCTCATTTAACTCACCACAGTGGCATCCGAGTGCGCCGAGGTGCCAGGACATTTTCATTTCTCTATTGAAATACATTAGTCTACCCTCATTTAACTCACCACAGTGGCATCCGAGTGCGCCGAGGTGCCAGGACATTTTCATTTCTCTATTGAAATACATTAGTCTACCCTCATTTAACTCACCACAGTGGCATCCGAGTGCGCCGACGTGCCAGGACATTTCCCCAGCAGCTTGTCGTGGCACCGCTTGTGCACGGCCGTCTGGCACGCAACGCAGCGGTAGCCCTGCTTGCCGAAGCCCCAGAGGAACTCCTTGCAGAACGCGCAAAACGTCGGCTGCCGGAAGAACTTGGCCACGAATCGGTGCCCGTTCACCTCGTGCACCCTGGAACAGAGAAAGTAGGAAGTTGTTAATGGAATACTGGTACATTTGTGAACCACAAGATCACGGTATTGCGAAGGGAGGCACTGAATTTGTAGGACAGAAAAGAAATACTTCGGGAACTTTTTGTCCAGATGTCTGCCCACAAATCAGACGGTGTTAAAAATACGCTTTAGTAAGGTAAGATGCGGTTGGTAGGTAGGTGCAGTATTCGGTAAAATTTACTGAAGTATTTTTTTTACTAAAAATAAAAATATGACTTTTATATATTTTAACCAATCCTTTCATTTGTTTCAAAAGTCAATTCTATAGTAGTTAATAGTAAACTATGTCAGTAAAGAGATTGATGTAAATAACTTCAAAATTTAGGTTACTCCCTCTAAGTCACCCATTATTTCCAAATTTCACCAATTTCCAAATTCTAATGTCCAGAAATATTTACGCAAAAATGACGTTATTTCTACTCTGGTGACTCAAAATGGGTGCTCGTTAAAGGAATTAACATACCATGACGTGTAATTATTTTCTTTGTCTCACTACTCAGAATGTTCCGATATAGAGCGAGAAGATTTTCCCTATTTACATTCTGTTCTAAGGAATTGTATTTTTAGCGTGTTAAGTGCTAACATAGTGACAGCCCACGTGGGCACGTTACGTGATGGATAGACGTCGGCTCCCGCGCCAAGAATTATGTCGCGCCACGACACAGGTAACTAATATCGAGAAGGCGTTGCCGGTAAACAAGCGTCTACCTGCCTACCTACTTAGCAGACGTCTTAATAGACATATGCTTGATATCTGATACTTACATGATGCTTAAGCATAGCAAAACATGGTGAGTGATTGATAAATGTTTAATGTGAAAGTTATTAAACACACACAAACATCATGCCATGTATTCCCAAATGGGGTAGGCTAGGCAGAGCATACGAAACGTTACCGCTCTGGAGCCACTTTTAGCAATTATAGGTTTAAAGTTTGATAAAAACGGTACAATTGTGACAATTTGCTAGCCTGTCGCCTGCGGTATACTATAACCTATATGCCTATTCTCAGTCGCCACTTACGACACGCGTCGCTAAGTTCATGCTAAGTCGCGGGTCGCGTGACCCGGTCGCAGACGCGTGTCGCAGCGGCGAACCGATGATTTATGCAATGATCAATAGTGTATCATTACATTAAACATATAATTTCTGAATCTGATCTGAATTAAACATCTATTTTCATAGCATAGATTAGGCATGTCAACTAACATCTAAAAGTAAACACCTTTGAGTCAAAGTCAAAATATCTGTACTTATTCAATTTAGGCTATATGCACCACCTATGAAGGCAAAAAAATCTACCACGGCATGTCTTTATTTTTGCGTTGGCTCTGTAACCGTTTTAAGGTCACAATGAATCAGTTTAAAAACAATATTTTAAGCGTGAACCATGTCACGTTGTACTGACTGTACCGATGGAACCATTGAGTTGGATCGGCGCTCGCGTCTCGCTCGTAAACTCCAATTGCGATTAGTTATGCATGAATATTTTCAGCCTAATTTATGCTCATTTGAGAGCTTGTTCCGCTCAGACAGTGTTTTTGCTATCGCTCAATTTTATCGTCGTAATAAAGAGGCTATTACCGATATCAAATTAGTTTCTGGATACTTAATCTATTTTGGGCGCCTTCTACTCGCGCTTTGCTCTTCGCGCTTATAAAATCAGCCACATTGACCGATAAAACCGTTTCGCTTGGAAAAGTCCGTAGATTTTTCTAGGACAAAATCTTAGGATGAGCTCACTAAATGAACACCTAAGCCGTTCATTTAGTACAGATGGTAAATAGCTTCTGTAATATAAGATACTGCATCAACAGCAAAGCTTCATCTGGCAAATCTGCCAAGTCCTAAGTGGCTGTAATAAATATGGTTTCCGTCTCGTTTTATACAACAAAATGCCATAGTAAAAGTAATTTTAACAGAAGCGAGGTTCGAGGAATTTAACTTTTACGCCAAATTATTGTGTCAGCTCATATAATTTCTTGATGTACCTATTTAGTCTTTCACTGTATCTCAGCGATTAAAACTTTCTTAGATATGTGAAAGCGTAGGTACCTATTAACTACTACTACTGGTTACTATTTGTGGTGTACAATAAAGAGTATTTGTATTGTATTGTGTTGTAATGTAACCTTTTGCGGGGACACAGAAAATCGTGTATTTTTATTTTGATATTTCCTTTTTGTTTTGTTTGTGTTTGTTGTCTATTGTTTTTTTTTTGTTGTATTTGTGTGTCTTTGTGAATGTGAATAAATGTCTTTCTTTTTCTTCTTCTTCTTTGTACCTGTGGTGTTTGATGGCGCCCCGCCGTTGCGTGATGCGCTTGCCGCGCGAGCGCCGCGCCTCCGCCGCGCCCGCCGGGCCCGCGCCCTCGGCCCAGGACCCGCCTGGGAACCACTGGAATACCAAATAAAATTTGCTTACGTAGATGTTGGAAAGATTTATTAAATTTCTTTGAAAATAAACACATTGCAAGCGACTCGCACTCGGCCAATTTTTTTGAAGTTTATATAGGTAGGTATATATGCTTTATATGTAGAAGGTTTTTACGGAAAAAATGCGTAGAAAGTTTCAAATTTTAAGAAAACTTAGTGTCTGTGTGAACTTTACGAGTACTAACGTAAAGTTAGTGCAATTTTGAACATCCATACTAATATTATAAATGCGAAAGTGTGTGTGTTTGTCCGTCTTTCACGCCGTAACGGAGCGACGTGATTTTTGGCATAGAGATAGTTTATGGGCCCGAGAGTGACAGTAGGCTACATTTTATCCCGGAAAAAAGCACAGTTCCCGAAGGAATAGCGCGCGATATCCGAATACCACGCGGGCGGAGCCGCGGGCAAAAGCTACTAAGTAAATAAAGTTAATAGTGCGTTAAATTACAACCGCTAGGATCATTTACTAGGCGAGTACAGACTATTTCACGATGTAATTTTTGGAAATTTATAATGCCTAATGGTTCACGCTAAAGTAACCTTTAGCGTGAACCATTAGGCATTATAAATTTATAATGTGTAAAATAAATAATATCATAACATACTGTTTGTCCGATATCTGAGTAGTGTTAGCTCATGAAACGAGCATAGTATGTAGGTGCATATATCACTTTTAGTGGCAACCTTCTTATTCCTGTCTTCGTGAACATAAATGCTTCATGTTTGTTATGTGTATTTACCACGCGTGAAATAATACGTTCGTAAAAGCAGGCACTAAACCAAAATCACTATTGCCGGTTCCTAGAAGATACTTATATCTCTAGATTAGTCATGTATGTACCTAAACTAAAAATGTAAGTACCTAGTTGGCCGTTGACAGTAAATAAGCTATATTGTACCTTACCTACCTACTTTAGTTACCTACACTAAGTAAAAAAGACTTCAACATATCAGGAAATTAACTCTCTACTGATTTGGTTGAAGTCCTGCCTCAGCACGACCTTCTACTAAGTAAGCCTATTAGATGAAGTACTTACTCGTATTTAGGTAAATTCCACTCTTGCTAAGATCAAAAAAAGGTTCCTTTCATGAGTTTTTGGAGTCAGTTATTTTTTTATTTACATTTCTTATTCTTTCGTGTAATTAATCAATATACAATAGTTTCATGTTAACTAATCCTCATCATATTTCATTCAAATTGAGAGATGTTAAATGTTACGTAAGGAGTCTTCCGTGCTTCAGTACCTATCAGGTCCGCTATGCCAATTGTTTCCAAGAGACCAATAGATCTATAGAAATGCTTCATTTACTTAACCTATCCTTGCTCCCTTTCCACCAAAGCTGTGCTGTGGGAGGATAGGTAAATAAAGCGTATTTCTATTGGTTCATGAAAAACACATTACTCACAACACATCCTCGCACATCTCTAGTGGAAACGCAGCCTCAACTAATCACTAAATATGTACTTAAATCATAACAATTAAAAATGTTGCAGCAATCGAATCGTAACCCGTTAGCTAACTGTGGACTTTCTCATTAGTTCCACTTTACCAAATGGTGATTTCCGAGAGCAAAATGCACGAATTACTACACAATTTGATTACACTATAATAACTCTTGATAGAACGAAGAAGTCTCCCGAAAAGAACAAAGCTATAATAGTCGGAGTTATAGTCGGATCGCCCCCACCTTATGACCGTGAGTGGAAACGTTTGGGTATTTCATAGTTTTAGATCCCATTAATAGTTATATAAAATGACGATATGATGCCGTTCAACCTGCTTGTTAATACACAATGCTATGTATCAGTCAACGCTAATGACGGAGGCTTGACCGACTGCCAACAATTCATAGTCACGTTGACGAATAAAAAGCGGTTGGCAAAATAACCGATGAACCAAAAACAATGGGATTTAGAGCGTTAAATAACTTAAAAACTTTGCTATGGGTGATTGTATCATCGTATATACAGAGTGTATTTTTTATAAAAAAGCACAAATAGTTACGAGACGTTGGTTTTAGTGCTATGAAACGATAATGCAATAAATTTTAAGTCTAGCATTAACCACCAGATCGTAAAATTTCGAGCAACAGAGCATAGTGAGCATGTTTATGCAATGTTTCAAGTAAAAAAAAACTTGATATATGGCGTGCTAATTTGTTTTTTAAGGAAAAAGTTTAATTTTCTAATAAAACGTATGAAGGTATGTTTTTAGTGTCTTTACTAACTACCCCTAAAGTTTTCGGTTATAATAGAAATACATGCTGTATATAGCCGAAACATGTTTTAGGTATACTTAATTCCATTTAAAAACAACAATAAAACCAATACGAGTAAAACTTTAGTTGATGTGTATACCGGCTAGACAATGTAGGTAGAATAGGTATAACGTCATTCATCCCACACTACGTACCAAGTATGTTAAAACATACTTTAAAAATACTTTAAAGATTTAAAAATCGTTTAGCTAAATCCGAGATCGTGTTTGAATCGCTCCGCTCACCACCAAGCCCCATTTTTCTTTCCCAATTATATGAAGTACTACATTCAGCAACATCTTAGTCGCCAAGAATTATGACGCCTTGAGTGAAATGACAAAATCTTGTTCAACATACCCGAAACCAGGACGGCATCGGCATCCCGCCGAGCCGACGCTTCGCCAACTCAAGCGTCACAGACGGAGCCGGGCAGGAAAGCCATCGCCAAATAAAAAATGGCCGTAACACCGTTGTGCCCTTACAGATGAAGACTCGCTACTAGATGCACCGGTATTCTCATAGAAAGCGTCGTTGCTCAAGGTCTTTTTTATGAATTCTCTGGCATGGATCCGGGTGATTACGGTTTGAATTATAGTATGTATGTCAAATGGCTGAAATTGAGAATCCGTTTGTCATACATCTTGTTATGGATTAGATTGTTGCTGCATGACACGTGGTAATGTGACTCCTACAAAGTTTGGACTTCAGACCACGACTGTCTTACTGAATAGTGAGTCCCTCTATCTTCTTCATTCGAACTTTATTCCTTCTTCTCACTTCATCTGCAGTTGGTAGCTGGTAAAGTGAAACCGTCAGAATTGGGCAAAGAGCATCAAGGTTGCATTCCGCGCGGGCACGCCGCATAGAACAGTAAATGCATGGATATAAATAGAGGAAGTAAACGGGAGCTAAACGTTTGTGGAACTTCGCTCGACGTGCGTCATTCAGGTATCAGTTAAGTGCCCGCGAGCATTGAACTGTTGCTGATTTATTACTGCTACTGCTAATGCACATTATAGTCTACTTTGATTACAAGGTAGTTAAGATATTCCGAAAATATATGAACTAATTAACTAGGTAGGTACCTACCCATTAGAGCAGACTTTGCATTCGTTTGTACTGTGGGGACTGTAGCTGGTAGAGCTTAGGTATAGGGGATCTACGCGCGTGATGCTAAACTCAATTCAAATAAAAGGTTGTTTCTTCAGTACTCGCTTCATGTATTCATAGATATAGAACTTAAAGATATACTTTTACAAACATAGGTCAAGCCTCTCAGGCTGTCGGGAGCAATCTGTGCTCCGGCATGTATATCGCTGTCAATCCTGTTTTTTTAATCGATATCCAGAATTATAAAATACAAAAATACTATAATTATACAAAATACATTCAGTCTAGCCTGCCAGGCGGTCATTTTTACCACCTACCAGCGGTATACAGCCTAATCTCTACAGTACAGTCCCGCTCAAATATACCTACACATTTAGATATTTTAGTGTGTAAATACATACTCGTAGTTTCAGTGCTATTGCTTCATATGGCAGGAAATCTTCATACGTAAAGTGAAGAGGCTATAAAATAACCTAGCGGTTTCTACTAAAATGTGTTAAATTTGAGGGTTCTTAAGGAAGCAAGCACCTAAATAATCCACTGATCGATAAACATTATCGTCGTTATGTAGTATTTTTAGTAGGTTTAACATTAAGGTTATATCAGCTTTAAAATGTTCTTGAAATTAAATGATAAACTTTCTATAAGTAAATATTTCTGTAACAGTTTTAAATCGCATGTTCTGGATCATTTCATGTAGCAATGTTTGACAAGAAAACACAGTCGTTCAGAGACTGAGTGAGAGGATGATTGGGAAGATAAATAAACAGAGGTGGTTATACAGCGTGTTACCGGCAGACAGGCAGGGATTTCTGTAACTTAACCATTAATAAAACCAATTAATACATTAAAATTCAGACTTTGTTATCTTTGTAGCAAAATATGTATTTTTGTTTTTATGCCATAAGAACCATTATGCATTGTAACTATTATTATATGTATTGATCACTATACATTTCAAGCTTATGCGTTTAGAACTTATGTCAAATAACTTTATTATATTTTATAATTTTCGGTATTTCAACTGTATGTATTTTAATCGATATGTGTTTCAAATTTATATAATACTTACATACCCGATGTTAAATTTTACTGGTGCAATAAATATCGGTTGTCTGGAAGAACCTTTAAACTCAAACTCTTTATTGCGTTAAATGTAGTGATGAGTGTAAAATGTATTTAATACTAGCGGCCCGCCCGGCTCCGCACGGCACGGGTACAATATTCAAAATAACCCTCCTTTGAACAGTCGGGTAGAAAGTTCTCCGTGCCGGCGCAGCCCGTAGTTTGCATGAGCAAAATTAAAAAAAAAACTGCCTAAGTGCGAGTTAGACTCCTGCACGAAAGGTTCCATATCTACATTATAAATTAGCAAAAAAAGGCAAAAAAAAACTACGTTTGCTCTGTGGGAGCCCCCTTAAATATTTATTTTATTTTAATTATTTGTTTTTTTTTTTAATTTATGACTCATTTATGTTATACAAAAAAAAAAATACAATTATAAAACTGCAAAACAGTAAAGATGTTTAAAGTGAATGAATATTAAAATAAATATTCTGTGAATACCTATTTCAAGCAACTACCTGTTGCCATTATTAATATCGAGCAAAAACGGCAAAAATAATCACATTTGTTGCATGGGAGCCCCCCTTCAATATTAATTTTATTCTGTTTTTAATATTTGTTATTACAGCGACAACAGATATATGTACATCATCTGTGAAAACTTCAACTGTCTAACTATCACTGTTCATGAGATACAGCCTATTGACCGACAGACAGACGGGCAGTGGAGTCGCAGTAATAGAGTCCCGTTTTCATCACCCTTTGGGCACAGAACTATAAAAAGGTCTCTAATTAAGGGCACTTTACACACATTTTTCAGCTCCATTTCCCAGAAACTACACCACAACACTACCCGCTCGAAGCTGGGGCGTATCAGGCGTAGAGTAAGTAAGTGCATTCATTGGTTAGATTGATATTTTTAATTTCGTAATATTCTTTGAATGGAATGTCCGATTTGGATAATTTAAAAAGTACTGTACAGGTAATGAAACCGTCTTGAATATAAAATTATTTATTTGGATAAGAATTAATACAAAGGTATGGACGACATGGTCTGATTTTACTTAGTCGGCATTACAGTCAACTTTTAAAATTTAAAAAAGTTTATATAGCGACAGAACTACAATAGTTGGACATATGGTATCGCGAAGTTTTTTGTAGATATTAAGTAAATGTAATAGTGATTAAATTTTCATGAATGTGTAGAACATTTATTTTGTTCTATCATCAATAGTTTCCACAGTGCATGCGATGAAAGATGTTTCGTGGCAACTTTTTTTACACTTTGAGTTACATTATTGAAATTTAGTACGGAGCCCTAATTCTTTCTGGTAATAAATATAGCCTATGGTACTTTGGAATAATTTTGCATTGTAATAGTGAAAGAATTTTTAAAATCGGTTTAGTAGTTTTTGAGTTAATCCGTAACAACCATCCAAAAATACAAAAATTAAAAAAATACAAATCTTACCTCATTATAATATTATATAGCCATGTTACTCGGAGATAGTGTAGCTTCCCAACGGTGAAAGATTTTTTTTAATTGGTCCTTTAGTTTCGGAGCTTATTCAATGCAAACAAACAAACTACCAAATCTTTCCTAAGCTTTTTGGTCCTCGTGGTCGCGATATAAAAAATGGCTAAGAAACAATGCTGTAGGTAAGTATATAATGCAATAACAAACATGTTTTGTTTATCGACCTTCACAATCGAGTTCATGCGTAAATAAACAGTGCGCATACTCTTTACTGTACGCGTTACAGTGGCATGTTACTTGAAATAATTTGTTCCTGGTTTAACGTCATATTGATACGATGGTAGAGCATTGGTAGAGTTACACCGATGTTAATTTCTATATCTCTTTGATGTGTCTATCTACATGTCGAATGTAATTCAATGACGTGTGTTTAACCGGATTTATAGCAAAAAATATTCCTCTTCGGACGATATTTGAGTTAGGGTTATCAAACAATGCTCTTTATTGAGACAACATACAAATGGTAGAGATCGTTTTTTTCTGTTGACAACGCTCTCTGGTAGCTAGCTAACCTAATTATGTTGTTTTTAAACGGTGACCAAGTCAGTCAGCAACTCACTTCATTCGCGAGCAGCCGCTGGGCGGAGTGGCGCGGGGCGGCGCGCGGCGCGGGCGAAGCCCGGCGGCGCCCCCCGCCCGTGAATATCATCGGCGCGCGCGCATGCCTGCGCCGCCGACCCGCGCGCGAGCTGCCGCGCCGTCCGCCGTCGCCTCGCTCCCACAACAACGTATTTATAAACGAAATTCCACGCACTCGCGCGGTATCCGCCTCCGGATACAACTTTTTACACGACTTTCGACACTTACGTCGTACGGAGCACTGAAGAGGCGGGTCGGAACGATTGTCTACCGGAGTCGGCGTGAGTCAGCCGCGCGAGCAGCCGCCCGCCCGCCGCTGACTTTGCATTCGGAAAACCGGAGCTTTAAATAATTGTAAGCTCACTAAAGATACAAAAGAATGCATTCGATTAATGGGAAAGAGTATTTTTAGATGGCCTCATTGTTTATTTATGTTTGAGATTCGTGAAAATGGATCGCGAAATGTCTTAATACTTTAAAAAAATGTGAAATCGAGTTTATTCCAAAGTTTGTTTAGACGGAGAGCGGAGCGAGTCAGGTGCAAATTCAGACAAATGGTGACCTATTTACTTTCTTGGTGATAAATAAATAACCACAGGAAATTTATAGGTACATTGAATTGATATTTCCTGTAAAAGATAGTAGAACACTCTTAAAAAAAATCTGGAATATTTCAGCAAATAGTTTGATAAGTTTAATTGAACAGCCCTACAAATGTTTTTATTAATTTTTTTTATTATGAATGAAAAATATTACACTGATTGTGTTCTAAGTATACCTACAGCGTCAAATGGGTAACTTTTTGAATCAAATATGCCGATGAAAAACCTTCACACAGATTCTTCGTCGCAGTGACCCAACCATCTGGTGAAATATTCTGGATTCATTTCAAGATACCTTGTGTACTTCGGTAGGTATACAAACAGACAGATAATGTAAGTAAACAGGCGGCGGTCCGCGTGCTCCTCGGCTGCGCGTATAAAACGGCGATAAATGGACGCTGAAATTAAACAGCGGTCAGGTTACGAGCGATCGCCGATAGTTATTCGCTTCACGGTTCACGCGCTACTAGCGAGCTACCGCCGTCAAATGTTTATGACGGTACCGATAAAATAATTCAAATACTTACACCGCTCTTGTCCTACTCTATTGTTGATGGTGATGTAAGTAGTTTCTCGGTCGACCACAGAAGATAGATCTGCATAGATAGATATACGTCGTCTATGTACTCTCTATTCGAAATATTTTTTCTGTATTACAGATACTGAAGGGTTAATTGCTCTGCCTGTAGAGTAATTAATCTAACCTGTTGCACTTGCAAAAAATTTTTAGTAGATTAGGTACTTACTTAATCACTTTCAACTCAAACATTAAAACTTTAGCGTGATAATTTAGTATAAGTCTTTGTAGATGTATGTCTAAATTAAACACAATTACTTCTGTGAAATTAAAACTATTATTTCCACATTATTTCATATAGAAACATTAAGTATTTATAAGTTGTAATGTAGTATTTTCACAAATATGTACTTATTATTTATGTAGTTGAGCTCTACGCTGCTGGAACACCATTTAATTGTTGTTTACTTGCGCTCTAGAAAAGTAAACAATGTGTAGGACGAACGAAGGACCTGTAACAGAAAGCAGGATACTTACTTTGAAGTCGAACGGATTAAGCACTTAGTTTTGTAAGAGCTTGTCCAAAGGACAAGCCCAATCTATATATATAAAATTCAAAGTCCTGACTGACTGACTGACTGACTGACTGACTGACTGATATATCAACGCACAGCCCAAACCACTGGACCTAGAGACTTGAAATTTTGCACATAGGTACCTTATACAATGTAGGCATCCACTAAGGAAGGATTTTTGAAAATTCCCACGGGAACGGGAAATATCGGGATTTATATATTCGACTCTGAGTGACCTTATCTCAGTAACAATAATAACTAGACTCTTCAAATTTGTTACACAAGTAGGTATTACATTAATTAAAACATTAATTTCAGGCTTTTTGGAAATTCCCACGGGATAAGGAAAAAACGTGATTTATATATTCAGTTCAACGGAATCCCATGAACAATAATTACTAGACTCTTGAAATTTGGCATAGAAGTAGGTAATTATAATAGTAAAAAACGATTTTAAGGATTTTTGGAAATTCCCACGGGACAAGGAGAAAACGGGATTTATATTCAGTTCAACGGGATGGTCTTATCGTTTTAACCGAAATTTAGCATTTAGGTTCCTTGGGGGGTCCAGGAGTCTATCACAAAAGGATTTCCCGAAATTCTGACGGGAACGGGAAAAAACGGGATTTTTTGTTTTTCTGGTCTTAGAAAGCTGAACTTTGGCATGTAGGTTGCTTGAGGAGTGTAGGAAAGCATTAAAGAGATAATTTCCCGAAATTCCTACGGGAAAGGAAAAAAAACGGGATTTTTCGCTTAATGGATGCAGAAAGCTGAAAATAGCATGTCGATTGCTTGGGGAGCGCAGAGGAGCATTGAGAGTGGAGTTTTCGAAATTCCCACGGGAACGGAAAAAAAATGCATTTTTCGTTTTACTGGTCGCAGAAAGCTGACATTTGGCATACAGGTTGCTTGAAGAGTGGAGGGAAGCATTAAGAGTTAATTTTCCGAAACTTCCACGGGAAAGGGAAAAAACGGGATTTTTCGTTTTACTGGACGCAGAAAGCTGAAAATCGACATGTAGATTGCTTGGGGAGTGTAGAAAATTACAAAATTCCCACGGGAACGGGAAAAGCGGGATTTTTTATTTTACTGGTCGTAGAAAGCTGAAATTTGGCAAGTGGGTTCCTTGGGGAGTGTAGGGGAGCGTTGAGAGAGAATATCCCGAAAATTATTACGGGAAGGGGAAAATTGGGACTTTTCTTTTTCTTTCTTATTTTTTTTAATTTTTTTTTTATTCGAAAGAGTATACTCCCAAAGTGGTCCATTGTCACCAAATTAGGATCTGATGACGGGATCACAGGGAAATCGAGGGCAACCCTCAAATTTTGTAGGGACGCATTACGTTTTTCATATATTTTCTCAAGCTATTTAAGTATTTGCGTCTGATAGACATCATCTCATGTTGATGAGCTGATGATGGAAGGTAAAACTCCTTAACGGTTAGGAGTTGAGGTTTTTTTTAAATATTATAATATGCAGGTATTAGACATTTAGTTGTTTTCATTCTGGTTACTCAGGTGAGCTGATGTTGGAAGGTATAACTCCTTAACGGTTAGGACACATTATAGTACCTACGCCAAACCAATCAACTGATCAGAAAGAAAGAAAGAAAGAAAGAAGAAAAACTTTTTAAACTTTTTCTGTTTCTTTGTTTATTGGGGGTAATCTCTGAAACAACTGAGGTGATTAAAAAAAGACTATTAGGGAAAGCTTTTTAAAAATCTATACCCTAAATAATAGAAGCCTGTTTCAATTCAATCGCGGACGTTCTATTGAACTCACTTATTTCTATCCCACGGGAATCCTATGTCACACAGGTACAAAGTCGCGGGCAAAAGAAACAAGTAGGTTTTCTAAAATTACACGCCCCTGACCTGGAAATGTGAAACAGGGCTTTAAAGTCGATTTTTAAATTCGAATATTTGCAAATATTATCCTCCGAAAAATCAATTAAAACACGAAAATAAATATCGTAGAAAGTAAATCTGTGTTACCCCAAATTTAACGCGGGCGAAGCCGCGGGCAAAAGCTAGTTGTAATCTAAAGTATTTATTGTCGGTGTCCTAGAGCAGGATTCTATGGTGCTAATGGGCGTCTCGTATCAGACTGCTACCACATCCTACTGCGGCTGACGCTTAAGTCTAGTGTTGCTGTAAAGTTCTGGAGAACATTCTTTTAGGAGAGAATTTATGCGAATTAAAAAAACGAGCGGTTGTTAACGATACGAGTATCTATTGAATTGAATTGTGAGGACACAATAAATACAGACTTTTCCGGTATAAAATGCGAAATTCGAACTTCGTATCTTGCCGTCCCGCTGACGCTTATTTATTTAATACGAGAGTAAGAGAGACGGCATAATACGAACTTTGATTTTCGAATTTTGTAGTAGCCCTCCCCCCCTTCAGTAACTGCCTTACAGCGATATAGGTCTCCAGCGACATGGGTATGATGTAAGCGGTGCGCGGCGCGACGGCGCGCGAGCAGCGCACCATCATCACTAGTAGCAGCCGGCGCAGGCGCGGCGACAGCGACACCCAATCGCAGAAGTACAGGGAGCGGTTAAGGAACTCACTCTGTCGATGATTGTATATCGTTAGAAGGTATTGGCAGCATATATGCGTGCGTTTTAGTAGATTGATAACCAAGGGTGGAAAGTGACCCATTTCAGCCAAGATATTTCGTTCGAGGGGAAATGGGTTAATTCACCCGAGTTAGACACTCTACTTTTCATTTCGACTGTGAGGAAACTAAAATACTACAAAAAATTAGAATAATAATAAATTGATTTAACTTGTACCTATCCAACCTCCAACGGTACCTTTTCGACTGGCCACTTGCCACGGCCGACTATAAAAAAAAATCGAGTTGGTCACGACATGAAAAAAATGTCATTGATGTAACTCAATTATCTTCGATGCCGTGACTAGTCAAAAAATTAAAAAAAAATTACTTTCCGCCAGAGGAGAAAACGCAATTTTCCACCCAGCTATCTTCCCATGAAAATTAAACTTTCCTATAACAGGAGAGATGAAAACGCAATTTTCCACCCGGCTATACCCTTAGTGTAAGTTTTCGGTTACAAAATACGTCTCGATCGCGTTCGCGTTAAAACTTCAATTTGTATGGAAACACGAACAGCGCCTCTAGCGGAACGTTTGCGACGTTCGTGTTTCCATACAAATTGAGATTTTAACGCGAACGCGATCGAGACGTGTTTTGTAACCGAAAACTTACACTAAGGGTACAGGAGAGATCAAATAGTAGATTGATAACCAAGGGTGGAAAGTGACCCATTTCACCGAGATATTTCTGGCGCTCGAACGAAGTGAGAGCGCCAATAGTTCGAGGGGAAATGGGTTATTTCACCCGAGTTAGACACTCTACTTTTCATTTCGACTGTGAGGAAACTAAAATACTACAAAAAAACGAGAATAATAATAAATTGAATTTACTTAAACCTATCCAACCTCCAGCGCTACCTTTTCGACTGGCCACTTGCCATGGCCGACTATAAAAAAAAAAATCGAGTTGGTTACGACGTGCTTCTAGATGGCCATGCCGAAACGTGAAAAAAAAAACTCATTGACGTAACTCAATTATCTTCGATGTCGTGGCTAGTATAAATAAATGTACAAAATTATGTAAGTTATAATTACGATATAAATTAATAAGATATAAATAAATTAAATTTATTTATATCCAACCTCCAACCTTTTCATACATTACTTTACTCTTTGCATACTGGCCACTTGCCGCGGCCGACTAGACTGTAATCGAGTCGGCCACGATATGACCAAAGAGCTTATAATTATACAAAACTGGAGGTTGCACGCCGAACCAAGAAGTTTGACTTTTATTACGGATGTTCGGCGTTCAACCTCCAGTGTTGTATATAATGTTCTTGGTCACGACTTACATCTAGATGGCCATGCCGAAACGTGAAAAAAATGCCTATCATGGCATTATGGCGGGCAGCAGAATAGAGGAAAAATTTTAAATGCTGATATTTTGTAATTTCGAAAAAAATAGACCAATTGTAGAATGTTTTTAATGTGAACCTATTAAGATCGTAATAAACATGTCGTTTAATGTATAGCTGAATTTAGATTACTGAAAAGCTTTTATTTTAATAATATGACGTAACTCAATTATCTTCGATGTCGTGGCTAGCCGAAAAATTAAAAAAAAAATACTTTCCACCCTAGAGGAGAAAACGCAATTTTCCACCCGTCTATCTACCCATGAAAATTAAACTTTCCGAACAGGAGAGATGAAAAGGTAATTTTTCACCGGCGAGGCGAGACGACGCGGGGCGAAACAAGAATTGAAATTTGTATGCATTCTCGCGCGCCTGCCGCGAGCCGCCGCCAGCCTTCGCGGGCTCCGCCATACAATACTGGATGTTGACACCCACCAATCAACTGACGTACTTTTTATGGGCTGTCAAAACACGTCGAAATAGCGAATTATGACGTCACTATCCGGCAACTCAATCAACTGACTATGTATTGGTGTGAGTATAGTGTAGTGACAATTGCTTTAAAGCAACAAAAAATCTAATTTTACGGTACATCGACAATTAATCAGATTTTCAGGGCTAAAATAAAGCGTTTTTTTTTACATCCCTATTTCAATTTTCGTCTCGCCCCGCCTCGCTTAGCAAGAGAATAAGAACCCGAACTTTTTTCGTCCAATATATCAGTGCTATGATAATGAACAAAGTGATGTACTTCGATCCGATGGTGTCGAAGACGATCTTCGAGGGCTTTTCGTCGATTTGATTTTTGAAAAGATTTATTGAAACTCATAATAGAAAGAAAAGAAAGAAAGAAAAAAATATTTTGGCTCCATAACTACCACCTAAGACTAAGACTAAAACCAGCACCATAACTATATTAGATACTTGGTGACACGACAGGACACCAAAAAGGGTCTCCACTCAGCATATGTTGCCGCACATTATGTGCAGCAACGCTGGTTTTCTGTGGAGCCCAGATAATAAGGTAAAACGAACCAATCCAAATGAACCTACCTCATATTTGACTTGAGTCCCGTAAAAGCAATAAATAAATAGCTGCGCTAACATGCAGCATAAGTATATTGCCATCGTGACCAGCTCTGCGGAAAATATACTTAGCTGAAACAAGAAAGTTAATCTTTTAATATAAAGCCTGAATAGGTACGCTAAATGAATCCACCATTTTATTTAACAACTTCAACGTCTAAGGGGCTGTTTCCCCATTCCTTAACTGACGGATAAATGTGATGCCGTCTCCGTCTACTCGAACAAAACAAATAGAGACGGCGTCACATTTACCCGTCAGTTAAAAAAACTAATCAATTAGTGGTGAGCCCTTAAGTTTTCAGTCATACAACAGGGTACAAACTAAGTGAGCTCTATATTAGTGTCACCCCTTCAAACTCACCCCAGCGATCTTATACACCGTCATGCAAATAACCCAGGCCATCACGAAGAACTGCACAACCATGGCCTCGCCGAACACCTTCTCCACTTCGCTGGTGAACCTTTACATAATAAACGTTATTTCGCGTAAAATCACTTCACCTTGGATAAACAAAGAATGTTGCTTATTACTACCGTATATAATAGTATATATTTACACTTCTCATGCTCTAAAAGTAGGTCAAATAGCCTTACGAGGCGGGAGTAAAGTGAGTACCTACTTTAGTCCCTAGAGAGCAAAAGTAATTATTTTTTCAATTTACTTCGAGTGACTTAGATAAACTCAAACAGCCAGTACTTGCTTAGTTTTTGGCATAAAGTAATATTGTGTGTGGACCATTTTCAAGACGAAAATGTTACGTTCTTAGTCTACGTAGTCTTTCCCATCCTTTTTCCTCATAGAAGGTGGCGGCATTTTATTTATTCCAGTTTATATGGACCACTTCGCCGATGCGATTTTGTTATATTTGTGTCTAGTTGGAAAAAAAATACTTACCGCGAAATTTTTTAAATTGTGGTAGAGCGTAAATCATTATAAAACAGATTATCCTATCATGTCAACAAAATTGCGACCACGAAAATCATACGGAATAAACGCTCGAATAATGACTCAGTTATCTGTTGTTTTATTTTAACACGTTTAAATAAATATAGCAATATGTTTCATCCGAGTGAAACAGCCACAATGAAAATTTTTGACCACAAGTGCCAACTCAACGTGGCCTAAACTTGCTCACCACACGATTTGCTTGTAGTGCTCCACGCAGCGCGCAACTCTTTTTCTGAGCAACTCCCCGAACGCTGCGTCCTCAACATCTTTAAACGTTTTCGGCACACTTGCGTTATTTATTTTCGTGTCTAATTCCGCCCAGTTCCGATCCACCAGATGCTCTAAATTGTATCTCACCATCTGCAGTTGAATCTTGCTGTGTGCGAAAAACGCTACAATGGTACAGTCCAAAGTCACGTTGCCGTATGCTTGGAAAGTTATTACGATCGTGTTGAACGACAGTGCTATGGCAAAGCTGGAAAAATATTAATACATATTAGTTTGATTAATAAATATTATGGAGCTTAGTATTAACACCAATATTGATATACTAAGAGAGTTTGCCTAATCCAACATATTTAGTACTTAAGTATTATAAAATGGTTAGTATTAGGTACATTAAATCTTATAAAGTAGAAAGGTAAGGTAGAGTCATTCACGATGACGCGTGCCGTGATTCTTATTAAAATGTAATTAATGTCTAGTTTTGACTAAAATCAGGCGTCTTCGTGGATGGAACTAGGTATATTATTATATAGGGTGTAATTTATGGTATTTATTTTCATGTATTTTCAATGAAATCAGATGGAAAAGGGGAGTGCGTTAAGTACTTTGTTTTAGTTTTATTTATTATTATTTTTTATTTATGTAAGTATTTAAAGTCTAGGTAAGATATTTTTATGTACTTAGATAGTCTTAATTACATAAACATCCAAGACCCGAGAACAAACATTATTAAAAAGTAGAAAGAGTATAAATAAGGTTTCGGAGCGGAGCGGAGACATGCACATCCTTACGGTAACACGTCGTTAGTGTGGAACGGGAAGTAGCCGGTGAACTCCACGTCCTCGCCGAGGATTCTGTTGACGAGTGGGAACAGCCCGAACATGAACCCGCAGACGTAAATAGCGACGTGGTAGAGTTTTAGCAGACGAGACATCTCTAGCGCGTGAGCCTTCATGATCCCTTCTTGATAAGCGTTTCGAGATGCGAAAAGAGGACCTAAAATTTTAATAATGCTTCATTCAATATCATTTCAGCTAACTAAAGAACTAAGTCACATTATCATCATTTCGGTCTGTATACGTCCCACTCTAGGGCACGGGTTTCTTCTCAGGGGTTTGGGCTGGCTCACACGGGCCCAATGCCATTCTTCGCAGGTAATATGCGCAGGTTTCCTGTTTTAAATCAATATGGAAGCTCGTTGTAAATTTTTAATGAAATTTCGCACGTAATTTCGAAAAACTCAGAGATATACATATATGACCCCGGTATCGAACCCACGATAGGTCACACCACTTGCACTTGGGTGCCACGGCTTCCTAAGCTAACTAAGCTTGTACTTTATTTGGGTCATTATTCGAGCGTTTATTCCGTATGACTTTCATGGGCCCATTTTTGTTGACATATTCGAAGATTTTGTTACTGTTTCCAGGTTATCCAGTAGAAATACAGGACTTCTAAACAATAATCGAAAATGTCATCTTTAGACAGCCCTTTCATATAAAAATGTGACCATGAAAATGAGCCGGTTGAAACGGTTGAATGATGACCCATTTACAATGATACGTCGCACCCTTCGTGCAAGAAACGCGTAATAAGTCCTATTAGGTTTGTATGTGTTTTACGCGTTTCTTGCACGAAGGGTGCGACGTATACTTTGTCTTTAGCTGACCTTCTATAATCTCAACAAGACGGTCAATGCGAGCGCTCCTGGCGTTGAATGCAATCTGCTTGCCGAGCGTGTTTAGAGTCGTCAGTAGCACAAACAACGTGTTCACCATC
The DNA here is from genome assembly GCA_037349165.1 of Choristoneura rosaceana. Lineage (NCBI taxonomy): Eukaryota > Metazoa > Arthropoda > Insecta > Lepidoptera > Tortricidae > Choristoneura > Choristoneura rosaceana. The sequence goes on from JAZBNJ010000019.1 coordinate 13,997,453, forward strand.
TGCTCCGTGCTGTGGCGAGACTGCAATCATCAACTTTATAGTCTAGTGAAATCACATTCTTTTTTTTTAACCACTTCTTTCCGTCACATGGTATAAGAATAAGACGAGGGTAGAAAGAGACGGTAAACGTGATTGCAAACATCAATGCACACAGGAAAGCAATTACCTACAAGGCAAGGCTAGCTAGCAGTAGACAAATATACTCGTACTGATTAATAAAGATTAATAAGAATGAAATATTTTTCATTAGGTGATAGTGAACATCGTGGCGTGGCGTCGCAGACAGAGAATTACTAATGGCTATTCACATTGTAATCATCGTGTCTGCTGAAAGAGGTCCACTGCTGCACATAGGCCTCCCCAACGCTCTCCACTCTTCACAAAGTACTCGTATGTATAATGAATATTAAGTGGGTACTTTTAGATATACCAACCAATTTATTTGTATACCTGGTGCACAAATACATAGGTAAGCAACTTTTATATTCATATCTCTATGAGTTCAGATAAACCTTTCCCATCATACTGTGAGTAGGTACACGTAGTAATTGTTTTATCCTACAATTGATTGGATCTCGTGAAATGCCGGGTGGCCAATAGGTCACAATGGGCGCCTTGCGACCACTTCAAGGAAATGATTTCTCACTCGCAAATGAACGAACTTAGAGTAATAGAATAGTATTTTGTTCAACAAGGGACAACAATAACAATAGCCGCAATGAAATGTGAAAATTTTATAGTATACAGTGGTGGCTAGGCCCGTGCCCGGAGTGTCCACTAGAAAAGAGGGAGTTTGAATTCGTAAACATATCTTTATGCCTAAAATGAAATTGGCGGCTCAAGCGCACGGTTACCACCCCAACTATCATCGAACTTACCTGAATGACCCGTACAACATGTTGTAAGTTATAAGTGATAACTATAATCCACACCACAGTCCGATATGCGTCATGCAAGGATTGTTTCAATTGGGTTATCGGTTTCAAAACGATTTTGAAATAACCGACCCTGGCAAGGGCGTCAAAATTTTGCCTGAAAGCTTGGAATGAGGGATACATGTTTGACTACTTTCGTACAGCTATAAATTAGTTATAGTAAGGAAATTTACAGTGGTTTTTATAACCTGGGTACTTATACGTAGTTTTTTTCAGGCTTCAAGAATTATAAAGTGATGATCTGCTTTAAAATTCATGATCAAATAGCTACAGGACGTTACTATAAGTTTCTATTTTCAAAGTAGTCGTCAAACATCAAGTTTGTTTTTATACAAATACGCACTTTCTCGTTATTTTTTTTTTCACTCATTGTGGCTCTATCGCGTTCGCGTATCTTCCCCGCTACAACACATCTGATAGGTACTTATTGCCTCCTCTACATATCGACGGATGCGTCGGCAGATTGTATCTGCGGATGCGTCCGCCGAGGTGTAGAGGGTGGTTTTTGCTTGTCTGTGGTAGGTATTTAACGTCGGCCGATGCATCTGCCACTCATCCGTTTGGTGTCGGTTTTTCGACACGGATCAAAGGGTGACAGCGCGAACGCAACGCGCCTGTCCGATGTGTGGACGGATCGCAATTTATCCGAAGATATGGTTGCGGATCCATCTGCTGACGCATCCGTCGATATGTAGAGGAGGCATAAGACTAAACATCTGGTAGCATGATGAACGGATGTTGCCCTAAAGATGAGCTCTCGTTGAGTTAGAAACACGTCAGTGTAATGTGGTGGTGGTGAGAGAGGGGTTTGTGTGATTTGTGAGTGTTCTTAGTGTTGGAGGTGGAGGAACTGCATGAACACACATTTCTTGCATAAACAACACAGCTTAATGATTGCGGGTGAGTAAAGTAATTGTTTCAGTTCATTGATATGGACCTCCGCAAAACAACGACTGACGCAATCATTTTATTCATCTTTTTGTAGTTGACTGTTGACATAACAATTAAAGCATTTTTTTTTGTAAAGGTACTTTTCAAAATAAAGTAGTTGCATCTAGATATCTCCAATCATCATAAAACTTTGTTTATACGAGCTCCAAGCTACATCCTGTAGCTTAAAAATAATATTTTCTGTCGCAGGGTGTTAATTTCGCAAGTCCTCCATTAGTACCAATCACGTTTTCAATTAAGCGGCAATTAAGTTGTTTTACGACCACCAACCGCTAGTTAAGTATCGACGCGGGGCTTACTACTTAAATGAAACTTAAAATCTATGTTAATTATCAGCTTCTACGAATGTTGGAATAAATAACTACGTACGTAGAAATCAATCATAAGGCTAAACGGTGATGAGAAGCGTGGGGAGAGAGTACCATAGAGATCTCTCTCCAGGTAAATGTTATGCCTGGGGACCGAAGTCCGAAGGAATGAATGAATGAATGATAGTTTATTATAGTGTTTGTTTAGTTTATGTTTGGAAGACCGTCGGAAGTATGTATATGCGTCCGAGTTGAGAAACTTCGATGGCGCGATGCAGGATGTTAGAATTGCTATACTTACTCACTAGATGGCGTTAGGAGTCGCTACAAACGTAGGGTAGATTCACAAATACTGGCACAAATGAGTTGGATGAGTGAATGATAATGTCTGTGTACATTCATATCTTGATGAAATATATACACGTCAATTCAATACATACATTAAACAAATTATTTAGATAAATATAAAATCTCGTCCGATAACATGCAGTGTAAAATAATCGCTACGTATATCTCTTGCCGTGAACCGCGGAAATGCAGCGAAGCAGCTAAATTTCGTTTCAGTTTCACTGTGATTTCTGCGGCGGTAGTTTCGATGGGCTCTTATCAAGGCCCCTAGCCTACACCAGATCTTCGAAAATGCAGGTTTTTGAAGGCATTTCTTTTAGGTTTAGTATACACTAAACGCTGTCTTAGTGAATCTCTGGGTATAGTGGAAGTAGTAGCAAATTCTTAAGCACCCTTTGCTTATCAAATGAGCAGAATTTCAGTGAAGCAAGAGTCGTGAAAATATGCCGAAAGGTTTGCCCTCAAAGCAAACTGCCATAACATGTCTTCTCGATTTTTTTTTATTTATTAATTAATATAAGAAAAATACAATTATTAATTTATCGCATCGTTAAACCGCAATACGGTTTGTATCGATGCTACATTTCGATTCAATTGGTTTAGTAAAAAAAATAAGCGTTCAGTAATACGCGGAACGTGGTTATACCTGTTGTCAACTAAGACTGGCCGCCTTTACATTTTTTTATAACTTTGTGTGATTTGCTGCTACACCCAAACCTCTTTGGAAAAGATGGACCAGTTATGAGTAAATGGGAAGAATGTGGGCTTATTTAAAAAACAAAAGTTGTCATTTTAAAATTATTTATTGTTTTACATTTTTATTGATCAGAAAATAAATGATCATTATTACACATATTTGGCATTCAGCTCTGGCCGAACATCTGTAATTACTCTCTGTGAGGTTGGAATGTGAAATAAGATTCGTCGAACAATTTATTCGCGGGCTAACGCAGTGCAGCAGCTTTCACATGGTTTTGTACTATGGAAAGTAAAATGCAACACATAGCTCAACCGTGCCGGTTAGAAATATCTCATTATTAATTTAACAGCTGGATCCAACAAGCACTATAATAATCAATTTAAACATAAATATCCCTACGCAGTTTTAATTCACAATTTCATAAACCCAGAGCATCCGGCTAGCGGAACGATCAGTGTCCTAGTTGTCGCGCGCGCGCGGCGATCGGTCACTCTATTAGTATATCGGGGCGCTGTCTCTTGGGGGACGTCTCGTCGTCGGCCGGTTCTTTCCTCTTGAGGGGTTTGGTGTCGGTGTGCTCGGGGAGGTCGTCGTCGCTGTCGGGGCGGGGGTCGGGGTCGCTGGGGTCGGCGGGGTCGTGCGGCGCGAGGCGGTCGGCGGGCGGCGGCGCCTCGCCCGTCTCGGCCGCGTCGGGCGGCGGCCGCGCGCGGCGGCCCGCCCCGTCCGCCGCCGCCGCGCGCTTGCTGGCCGCGATGCGCATCGACAGCGCGCGGTGCAACTGCACTATGTCGCCTGGCGCACCCTGCAAATTAAAGCACACAATCATGAATATCTCTCTTCGAATTACATTCTGTTGCACAGTTAAATCTACTGTCAAGAAGACTTTAATATCTAAGGCAAAAAAAAAAAAAGTCAATGATTATATCATGGACAGGGATATTAAGAAATAATTCCGATCCGCATTAGCGAACCCTTCAAATAGCGAACCTACCGTGTTAAAAATAAAATTGTGATAAATACTTGTGATGTATAGTATATATCATTTATAAATATTGTGAATCTGTTAAAAAAAATACCTCATTGAGTTTCTTGCCGGATTCTTCTCAACAGAGGTATTTTCCGAACCGGTGGTAGATTTTTTGACGTTCATAAGTGCTTGTTATAGCCTAAATTGAATAAAGAGATTTAGACTTTGACTCTTGATAGAGTGGTCGTGACGTCAGTTGAGGATCAGTATTCAGTAGTGACTTTCATGACGACTTCCTTAGAAAATAATGTCCTGGTTCTACTAACTATCAAATTCAATCACAGTACTCACCATAATAAGGAATAGTTTGACTTGCTGCTGCGCGTCGACGGCGGTGATCCTTAGGGACTTGGAGCCGGCGCGCTCCACCACCATGTCGGGCCACAGCTTGGTGTTGAGCACGACGCGCAGCGACCCCGACACGCGCGCCACCAGCCGCGCCGCGCCCGCGACCCCCGCCGCCGCGCCCGCGACCCCCGCCCCCGCCGGGTCGTTCAGCCGCAGCACGCCGCGCCCGCGCTCGCGCCAGCTGCCAGACTCCCATGCGAATAGTCGGCACGATATCTAAACAAGAGAGGGACTTGGTGAAACCAAACACAATACTTTTTTTTAACACTTTCAGTGCCAAGAACGCGCTAGGCGTTTTCTCTGTTCGTAGGCAGTTTTTGCTACAAAGCGGAAAAATGCTGTTAGGCGCTACGAGCGTAGCCGCGTAGCGATTGCGACAACGAATGTGTTAACTAAATACAGTATAAAAGCTTTTGTTAGCTTTGAACTTAATTTTAAGCCACTTCTTATGACACAAAACTCTATTCACTTTATTCAAAAATCGCATCATACCTAATAAAAAAGTCTAGGTTATTGTGAAGTAAAGCTACTAAGGTTTCTGTAGAATCTGCTATGTTAGCTCTGCTAGTGCATTAGAATGCCATGACCAAGTGTGGCTATGGATTAACTGCACAGGAGGTAATGTCATCTCATCACATTAATTGCTACCACATCTAAAACACGACCATCTATCAGGTTCTTGGCACTGGATGTGTTGAATGTGTATGTTATACTCCAACAAGCAAGTCCTGGCACACGCAACGTAAAGCAAACCTCCTGTTTGAAACCTTAAACATCAGTCCAGGAAGCGGCAAAATATAATTTAAAATCTAATTTTAACCATTCAATATAAAGCTGGTCAGTCACATTTGCACTAATACGCGAAGTATAGTAAGACTACATTTACATTTCATATACGCGTATGTGAGTGACCCGTATTTTTTAGCCACTGAACGTGTTGCCCATCCTATTTTTTTTTATTTGCCGCTCTCTCTTCTCAAGACTTGTTTGTCACATTGTAAGGGAGTACCTGCAGGACGTTGACCTCTCCCTCCTCGCCGGTGGTGGTGACGGCGGCGGCAGGCAGCGGCGGGCGCGCGTGCGAGCGCTCGTACTCCGCCGCCGCCGCCGCGAGCCCCTCGCCGCCGCTGTTGGAGTCGCTGTTGCTGCACTCCTCCTGGACCGTACAATTGGCCACATATTACTAATAATTAAGCCATAAGTCAAATAAAAAGACACTATATTTTAGCCATGAAATTATTTAGCTAAATAGAACTGGATAAATATTGTGAGACAACCTACTTCAGTTGATCTTATCTAGTAACTAAGCTAAGCTTCTCATGGGCATGGGCACTAGGCAAATAGATACTCAAACACATGTGGTAACACAGGTGTAGCTCCATCTCAAGATATTGGAGGGAAGAAGTTTCCATAATTTTTCTTTTGGAGACAGTTAATAATATATGTCATTTGTTGCTTCAAAATAAATAACTATTTAGTCAATTACTCGTAATTGGTGGCCACAACTACATTATACAAATGACATGTTCAAATCAATTGTCAGACAGTAACTACTTACAGATTGACCAACTTATCTATGAATCGGAGCAAACAATACTGCACTTTATGCAAATGGCATAAAAAAAATCACAGATGAGTTAGTCAGTCTGCAATGCAGCCAGTCTCCAACTGGGATAGGCAGATAAAAACTCAAAAAAAAAACTAAATTATAAGCATTGCATTTTCGATATAAAACAGTTTCATGTTATTGACTGAAAACATACTACATAAATCACTGTAGCTATAGCTATAGGTAGAGTCACCAGAGTTTATGTCACACACAAGAACATGTCATGTAACAACAATGGGATTATGACATTCACTCATTCATTCTCATATATCAGTTCTTCATGTAGCTGTGTGTAATCATTCACTACAACTCTCGTTCTTTTTTTTTTCCTAATTTATATGGAACCAATTACGAGGTATACACTATCCAATAAAAAAGAATTATCAAAATTAGACCACTCTGTAAAAACTTATGCAAGGTCATACTTTAAAATCAGTGAGTGAACAATCAATCATCTTCTGTTTTCCTGCCCTTGGGGTTGGATTTATTTTTCCTTTAAATGGGACCACCTTTGGGGTCTACAAAGAATTGTCAAAATCAGACAACTCTGTAAAAAGTTATGCCGGGTCATACATAAAAACATTGACACCCTCTTACATTTTTTTTCAAGAGTTATGAATTGTGTTTGTTGAATACATAAACATTAAAATGATGCACAGAAATTGAGAGTTGACAAACCTGAGTATTTTCTTTAACAGAAGCAGCTGCATTAGTGAACAATAACTCAGAGGTGCCATTGCTTATATTATGCTCAGATGGTCCTGCATCACCATTGTTCACATTTTCCTGTATAACAACCCGCTCACTCAGGTTCTGCCCAAAAACAAACCCGGAAGTCCCAGATGCAGGCTGGGCTGGGGTGGGCACATGGCTCGAGTTCCTTGGAGCAGCCCCTGTTGCTCCTAATGGTACAAATTTGGGTGCATCTTCTTTTGTTTCTTTAAGTCTTTCTTCAGTTTCAGTTTTGTCAGTTTCACTTTCAGGTTTTTTGGCAACCTCTTCCGTATCAGTGACTTTTAGGAATGGGTTATTGCTAGGTTTCAGCTGGGACGGACGTAGAATAGAGCCTGGAATTTAATTGATATCTAGTTACAAGGATTGTTTTTTACAAAAACAATTGTTGTTATAGTGAAATATATGCATGTGAAATTGGTAGAGTTAAGAACATACCAAATGGATTGGATCCAAACCCTGATGAGCCAAATGTTCCAAGGCGCGGTTTTGCCAGCACAGATCGAGACTGAGATGTTCCATTATTCATATCTGCAATCAATTAACATTATCATAGAACCAAGTGATATACGTTTACAGTAGTGAAGATCAGCAAGTATAAATACACAAACATTGGGGAAGTAAACAACCGTTACACTGACACTGCTGACCGTCATTTTTGTCTTAATTTAGTGATTCAATTGAAATCAGCTCATGGCAGAATTGAATCGATGTTAAAATATCAATTCAAGGATGATAAGTTGTTGCAGATTTAATAGTAAAATGTAATGGTTAAAAATACAATTCAGCACAGTTTAGCATGCCAAATACTTATAAAGGTGACAAAAAAATTACATTGAATATGCAGCATGGCTTGGGCACTTAGGAACATACTCTGCCCTACTGTAATGTACCAGTTCATAACAACTAATTCTAGCCTAAGTTATCTTTATCGACGTGTCTTTTGGAATTTAATAATTTAAGAGTTAATTACGAAAAAGATATACAATACCTTGCTTTGCATCTGCCATTGTCGATTATCGAGGAAAGACAAGACAAGCAAAAGCAATGCGAAACCGAACGAAACGCGAGCAATGACATTACACTCAATGTTGCCAATTATTAAGCATTGGCAAATAAAAAAATCAACAACGCGTTTTTAAGTTAGACTCAAACAGATTAGAATGCGGCTACATGCAGTCGCTCGTCACTCATTTGCAGCCGTAGACAGAGAATATATTATAAGATAATTATAAGAGAGTGTATTATAAGTCTATGTTTGCAGCGATAAATCTGGTCACGTGACCCCGTTTTAAATGTGATTTTGAATTTCCCGCGACTCAAAAAAGGTAGCGTCAATGTCAAGACGCCGCGTCTAGCAGGAGCAATAAGACGGCTGCTTGCTCGAATGATCTTGGTCTTGGAAGCTGACTTCTTAATTTCATTTAGTAGCAGCCGTGGCAGTGGTACAAATCTGTACAAATAAAAGAAATTGGAGTGAATGAAAAAAAATCAGTGTTTAAGCCAAAATCGAAGAGGTTTTTTCCAAGCTCAATATTTTCAGCTTTATCGCTATATATCACGCAGGTGACCAGATTGGACAATGGAACGTTGAGCGATTTGCATGTGGCCGCGCCTTATAATGTTTTTTTTTTGTTCTGAGTTTTTTTTCAAACGTCAATGATTGATTGACTTAACAATGACAGCAGCTAGCTTTGACAGATTGTTGTCTCACATACGTCATGGGAGTGTTACTTTAATTTACTACGTTTTTAATATAATATTTTGTTTATAGTACATTCCATTTATATTATACTGTACATAATTAAGAAATCAAAGTTTTTAAATGAAATGAATTAGCTAAGCAATTGTAAAAATACAAACTTTGTAAATAGTTTCCTGCGATGTACTTGGTGTTCCTGCAACTCTAAAAGACCTGCTAAGTGCATTTACTTCCTCGGAAATTTACTTAACAAAGGTAAGGATCTTTTAGTAATGATTCTTGAAATTAAGCCTTTGGTGTCTAAAGAGAAACTTATTAATCATTTAAGGCAGCAGTGGCTTAACCAATAAACCTGGAAACATAATTTTTAAAGCTAAATTTACTTTAATATTGGTGTTAAACCTGCTCTACCTTTTTTAATATTTATAAGCTTTCGCTCGAGGTTACATCCCGCGTGAAGCTTAAATATTAAAGCAAGCAAGCATATAAACAAACATTTTGCTTGAGCAAGCCAACCAGTAAGCTGCAAACATGCTGATATGAAGTGGAAAAGAAACCATGTATTCCAGATATAACAGGTAAATGGATAATCTTTGAATTGCAGATAGAGGGCTCTAAGGATATTCTAATAAATATTTCTTTTTTTTTAATAATTATTTATTATTTTTTTTTAAATTAAAGATGGGGAAAAATAGTCAATTTTACTACACCCAACATGGTCCATAGAGAATAATTGATATGGCTAGGGATAAATGGTTAATCATAAAATAATATATATGTAGTTCTTAACTTAACTTTAACGTTAACTTTTCACTGTAAAACTAGACTTTGTTTGTGTTGTTTTCAAATACCATTAAATAGGCATGTGTTTAAGTGTAAGTTTAAGTGTATTGGCTACTGGTTAAGTTCTACTGTATTTTTTTAATCAGCACAAGAGGTCAAAGTTCATATAATGTGCAATCAAAAATGCAAAATGTTTTCAAATTTTTGATTAGCAGCAATATTAAGAAAACAAACAATAAAAAAAATACCAAGAAGAACCTCACTCAAAAATGAGAACAAGGGTGTTCTTTATAAAGGGAAAAAAAGAGCAAAAATGTTGAAACTGTGGGCACCTTTATAGAATGTTTCAAACCCAATCTGTAGTTCATAGATAATCCACTATTTACCTAATATCCTTTAAAGTATGCAAAATATTAAATGGTCATCATATAGAAAACTATAGGTTAGGTTAGGATAGGTTTATTTTATAAGAATTCTAAGCAATCATTGGATTCAGAGAAAAAAAGAGTTATGACAAACGATAGTTCTGACAAAAATTACATTCGGACTTTCGATAAGTATGCGAGCCAATATGGACCCTCTAAGTACTTATGAGATATACACATTCGATATTGATAGTGGTGTAACTTTAGGGTGGCAGGGCAGGGCCCCGGCCCAAGAGGCAGCAAGGTCAGAATTATTTTTTTAACATTGTACCTGAGAATTTTATTTTACTTAAAATTGAACTAAGTAAGTACAATGTGACGACTTTTACTGATAGGGCCCCAGATGGTATAGTTAAGCCACTGAATATTGTGGTGGTAAATTTAGTTTTATAATATGAGATTATAATATTTATAATATGAGAAAATACTACAAATAACGCAAAGATCTATGCCAGCAATATAACAATATCAATCAGTCTCAAGCTCTGAAGAGCTATCAAAATTGTATGTCATTATATATCTAAATTTTTCATGCCTATGAGGCAAATCATAGTGTAGTTATGTTTATATTGTGACTTGTTAGCTGTGTTTTTGCAACAACAAAGTAGGTACCTATTTCACATTTCATTTCAACCATATCCCTTTTTGTAATAAAATAAGAGAGAAAAAATTAAATGATTAAACTTATATAATAATCATACTAGAGTCGGGGGTAATAACGATATTCGAAATTCGAAGTTCGCGTCTCTCTAACTCTCGTTTTAAATAAAACCGCCCAAGAGCGTGTCGGACATGCCCGAAATAGGGTTCCGTAGCCATTACGAAAAAAATTAGTTATATTTTTCTGTAGATTTCGTATTTTGTACGGAATATTCGAAGTTTACGTATATTTACCCTTAGGCCGCTATTTAATAAAATAATAAAATCTTTATTCAATAAGACAAAATTGCACAAAATAGGAATAAAAAATGAACAAGAAAGCATAGGTTAAACACAGTACAATTAAATAAGTTGAGTCCTGACTCACAAACTAGGCAAGGCCTGTATCTTGCAAGTCAGTGTTCGTCACGTATGCGAACTAATAGAATAATGCTAGGTATATTCCAAGGTGCTACTATTTACTCTTAAACTACTTATAATTCTCAAGAAAACTTAACTGTTATACCTAGTTTTCATTGTAAGTTTGATATACTTACAATGATACTTACCAAGGCGGCATCGACATGCTAAAAGCGGCATTGGGCCGGGCGCTCGCGGTCGCATTCACCATCTCTTTCTGGCGTCACCCCCTACCGTGTGGCAGAAAACGACCGTGATACCAACTGCGGTAGACAATAAGACGTCTGGTTAGGTTTGATTGGTAATATGCATTGTCCCAAATGTAAATAATGGTATTATTACTATCCAATAAAAATAATCTTAAACTTTAAGTAGGGGAAAATTGATCACTGAGTATTAAGTTGAAATTAACACTTTTGATTCAAGAATCAATTAACACCTATCTACTCATTCATGACTTTGAAGATTCAATCACACTATTTGCTGCTTTCAACTTATTTTCTTGCCGTAAATCACTAGGTATGTTGTTTTGTAATGTTTTTCATTATCTTGTTGAGTAGATAAGGATTTTTCGTCAAGTCACAATGAGCCTGCTGACGTCACGGAAATCAAATGTCAGGATTTTTGCGCCATTTCCTGAAAGTCTTAGGTTGAATAACACGGTTATAATGCGGATATAGACGTCACAGGTGAGGCCCTATGACTCGTAGAAACACTCCCAACTCAACGGCGCGCGAAGTAAGACGAGCGAAATGTTTAGTTCCTCTTTCTGCCGTTCTGTTTTTTGTCACAGGACCCTAAAAGTATACTAGATGTTAATCACTCTCTTAACCTGCCTCATTGAATTCAAGATCAAGGTATCAGCTAAAACTTCTTTTTGGACTGTGGCTTCGACAACTGGTTTTTATTTTGCGACGCCCATTTCGATGCAGATACCTGCTTGTACTGTAACTCATAATCATAACTTTCGCGACGCCTCTAGGAAAGCAAGCACCCCTGCGCCCGGGGCATCGCAACTAGTCGAGATAAGCCAATGGGCTTAGTTTTTTGGGTGGCAAAGGCAATTTCCTGGACTATACAGTAGTTTTCTGGACTAAACATTCAAATAATTATTACCGAAAAATGCCATTTTACGCGCTAATATTAAGGTGCTTTAGAAATTACTTTGGGATTATAGTATGGCGTGGTAGTCAAACAAAAACATGTCGTTGATGTCAAAAATGATAAGAGGAGTGAAGCAATCATACTATTTATTTTAATATTTGGCCAAAAAGTGAAATCCAGAGTACCTATCCAATTACAGGCATATTTGCTTTAAACAAAGGATTTATAAACAGCCTTGATCGCGAGACGCATAATCAATTGTGTACTTAATTCTCAACACATAATAGTAAATCAAATGAGTTGTACCCGATTCTGAGGGGCATCCTGGGCTTGGGCCAGGATGCCCCTTCTAATCTGGTTTCTAATATGGCTGTGTGATATTATATCATGGGGACTTTTATTTTAGTAGCGATTAGATATTCAGAAAGGTCGCCTTCGAAGTATAAAATGTTTATTTGTTGCTGAGTCACGCTCGCCGACGTGCGGTGCGATGCTTTTGTGGTATTTACAAGATACAGATTGTTCAGTTCTTCGTGGTCTTTGTAACTGTTAGCTTGTACGCGTTTATAATAAGCGAATATAGAATTAAAAATAGTGTGAGCCGTTGAGGCGCCCTGCGCACGTCGGCTCTCCTCCCGCGAACAGGACGGGGAACAATGCCTTATGGATCGTTTAAAGAACTTTAAAAAGTGTACTAACACTAACTCTTTAATCAAACATAACTAGTCTAAAACTCCCAGTCAGTGCGTTTACATTAAAATTATGTGTATTGGTGTGTTGTGATATTTTTGTGTAGAAAAAGTGAATCTAAAGGTGTAGCTGTCCTCATTTGAAGTATTAATTAGAAGTATTAAGTGTGAGATTGTTTGAACTCACCTTATAGTCATGAGACTGAATGACCCCAAAGAAAATATCCAGGACTTCCTGTACAGAACTAACGGTAATCCATTACTATAAGTATGTAGAAGTAATTCACAAGGGAAACCGATCTATGTATGTAATTATGTATAGACGGATGATTATGTATCGAGACAAAATCTCTGAAGAAATCTCTTAAAATCGAAATATACTTACCACCTCGCAAACTTGATAAATATAGCAGTCACAATTCAGGTATATATTTTAAACTTCTTCTGTTTACCAATTTATTTGGTTTCTCTTGGTGTATAAGCTCAACTTGTTTAATCAGTCAAATTTGAGGGCGAACGACCGGCAAATGCTATCTCCTTGAATTCAATGATACATCAGGCCAAGTTCGCATAGTCAATGCCAAGGCAAGTTCTACTTCAAGTTCTTCATACTTACTTTTCCATCATCACCGCATTCACCATGTTATGTTGACTGCCACTGATCTCGCTCGCCTACTAGACTTCATTTAATGAGCCCTCAGTTTCCATAATCTTACTGTAACGCTTTGTGTTGGTTACTTCTTCACCTTTTCTTGACCTACCAGAAAATTGTGCACCATCACGTATCACAGGTGTCGTAACAACGTGGCAAATCGTGTGCCTTAGATCTTGCTAGTAACCCGCGCTGGTGCTGCGCCCGCAGTCCCTGAGTCGATCGTACGGCGTAGAACGTGAGTACGCTACGCACAGTTAAAAGACCGCGGGACGAGCGCGGGCACGTATGTGTATACACCTCCGTCATTTGCATCGGTCTTCCGCTACCCAGTCACGTTAGAACTACAGCAGTGAACAGTGTTAAAAGAAAGTTTACTCAGAACATCGATCCAATAATGAACTCCTGTTACCGAATGCAATCTTATATTGCAGACATTTATTTTGTGAGCAGAAAAAGAGACAAGTGAATTAAACTAGGTACTTACACATTCATATTAGCAGCTGCCTACTCTATCTAAGCAAGCATAGTATACTCGTACAAGTGGATATTATCCACTTGTGAGATCCTGCTTCGTGCCGAGTCTAACCTTTCGTGTACGATGACATGTAATATAGAGGAACGGTTCTTCCCCCGCTAAGTCGAACAAAATACAATCTGCACTGCAGCGCTGCAGTGCAACTCCTCAACTTTTCTAAGAATGATCCGGCGTCATTCAAGCTGTAGTAATTTGTTTGGATTAATTATTTTTTCATATACTCACGAGTTTTGTTAGAGGTTTGGTTTGGTAGCGAGTATGAGTTCGTACGCATTTATAGTAAGTTTTGTGGAACAGACGACGAAGGCAGTATGGATACGGACATGGAAGGCGTGGGGCGCAGCAACCTACTGGACGACATGCCGCCGTTCAACTACGAGGCCACGCTGCAGGGCGACGTCGGCGCCGGCTGCAACGACGTCGGCGACATGACCTTCTGCATGGGCAACTATGTCTCGGATTTCATGAAGGTATGCAAACTAGAAGTTTAAGGGCTAAAAGCCGTGGCAGCCTGTTGGTTTCACCATAGCCTTAGGGTAAATACCGCAAACATTATTATGTAGCCTTAGCCTCTCAGGCAAACAGTTGTGGGTTTTAACTCGGGATTTCCATCTCCAAATTTTTAGAAGTTATGACTGAAATTACACTTGAAATTAACCATGATCCGGGAAAATAAAATGTCTTGGGCATGGCAAAATCCATCCACTTGTGAAGCAAGCGCCCGCTTGGAAACTATAGCCCAAGCTCTATCAATGAGCGAGGAGGCTTCTACGCAGCAATGGGACGTATGAGTGAGAAAGCGTAACAAGTGGGAAAACTAGTTCTGTTCTGTTACAGTTTATAGTCATGTGACAGACAGAGACGGACTAATGGCGTAGTTAGCTATAGTAAAATGGGTCCTGTTCCCGTGCGCATCCTTTGCGTACAAAACCTAAAAACTACTATTGAGGTAAAAAAAAAATACCTTGTTAAAACTTTTATTTACTTATAGTTATAGGTAATACTAGTATTGTACCTAGGTATATGCAGTAATTCAACGAGAATTGTTTCCCAAGCCTGTGATTGACAGTTGTGAGCGATATGCATTGATGTGATAGGCTAATGTGTAAGAGTTTATCGCTAGAGACAATGAGCTATAATGTGCCTTATAGTCATGATGAGGTATGCTAAGCAAGAATGAAACCCTTCGTCTTCATCGAGCTACGTTAGATAATATCTTTAAGTTTACGTGATGTATAAATAAGCAATTATTTAAAAAAACATAAACAATTGTAATGTGACGTGATGTGATTAGATTACAACTTTAGAAACTTAAATTAATCAATGAATTGAGTCGATCATACATTTACATAAAGTCGAGTGTTACGCGAAAGCGGCAAATGTTTTCAAAGGCGGTATTTTTCGAGATAAGCCATTTGCTGTACAAATATAACTATAAATAAATGTAATAGACTAATAGGTACAAAAACTTGACAATACCTCAGAATGCTAATGCTCGGAAACACTTTATACGATTGATCAATGAGAGTGACGATTGTTATGCAGATTCAAGGAACGTATTGATTTTATGATGATCCTATGTTAAACGCTCATGCATTTTACATATTCGTGATTTCATTAAATTCACTCAGGGCTGTTAATGTATATTTTTAATTAATTGATCTAGACTAAAGTTAAATGAATGGATGTGCCAAATGCGCAGCGATGCCTACCCAACGCGCCGGGCGGATATTGCAAGTTCAGGATGACTTGTCAAACGCGTACACGTAGCTCCATATAATTAAAATATGTTATTGAAAAGCAAGTCTGTAAAATACAGAGCTAATAGCAACGATTTAAGAATGATTTGGTTTATTCTAAAAGTGAAACATCGAGGTAAATATTAGGTACTCGTGTGTCTAGCGTGATAAATACTGTGTGTGTGGTAATTTAACTATGATACAAGCCATTTCCACAGTGGAAGATGGCTAGCAAGTAGGAAGTAAAATGAGGGCTTAGAAAGAGTCTCTTGGTTTTTACCTACGGAACTATGAAGCATATGACAATCTCGACCTTGGACGAATTTTTCTTTGTAAATATTATTCAACAGACCGACTCTACGATACACGTCCGTACGTATGCTAGAAGTATGTTCAGTTGGTATGTTCTCGCTATCGCAAGCTAGCATGACTTGCACGTTTCATAATGCCACGCAGTCTCATAAAATGGGAATATTGATAAGTTAGCACTTAAATATTAATTTACCACATAATTAAATAGGAAATGTGAAAAATAATTATTTAATCTCATTGACGTTTGACATTGAAAAGTAAAAGTTACGTAGGTAATTAAGAATCACTATTCTATGCGTACCTACCCAATTAATTAGACTCTTCGATGGATATATTATATCGTTCGCATGAATAGCATTTCCTGCTTCTTGACTCTACTATGTGAGAGAGTCGAATAGTTGGTGACTCATTTTTTTTTCAGTCTGTACTTTAAGTAAGCACATAGATACGTCAATCTTAGAGAAGAGCGTTAATTTATTCAATGCAACACAAGGAAATGATCCCATCCATCCATTTAAATTAACTGCGTGGGCCAACGCTATAAGTTAAATTGTTATTGCTGAAGCTGATTTATATTAGAGATGTATCTTAATCATCCAGCAACTGTTAAAATAAACTTATTCCGAGGAACTATCCAATATAGCGACAATTCGGCGCTGTTCAATGCTGCTACAGTTTAGTGGCACTACGACCGCCACTTTTTCGTAGCAGTTTTTCCTCTATCTCTTACATGGAACAAACCTACTTTTTTTTGTAAAACACAAATTAGTTGTTTTCACTATGGCACTCAATAATTAAATATTTGCAATTTTTATAGTTTGTATTTTTTTAAATCGAACAAACAAATTGTATATTTTTTCCACTCCATTGTTTAATTCCTCCATAATTATATATACTTTAACTTATAAATATTGACACGCTGTAATGTAATCAAGTAAAATAAAAGTTTATTTATTAAATTATACAAGTTACTGTTCAAGGTCACCTCGTGCACAAAACATATAAATATCCAATGAACTGTATTCAATGTCACGGAAGAATAATTTGTAGTTGAATTAATTATTATGTCACTTCGTTATAATGATACTGGGAATGATGCAACTTTAGTGGCGACCGCGACTAGATCCCTACTAATATTATAAGTGCGAAAGTAACTCTCGTCTGCCTGTCTGTTACGCTTTCACGTCGAAACCGCTGAACCGATTTTGATGAAATTTGGTATAGAGATCGTTTAAGCCCCAAAGATCAACATAGGATACTTTTTATTCCGGTAGAAGGCGCTACCGCGCGATAACCTAGGTCCGCGCAGACGAAGTCGCGGGCATAAGCTAGTATTAGATAAACCTGAATAAATGTTAGAGTAATTAGTGAAAAATTGCTTGCTCGCAAACAGCACCCCAATAAGCACGCTGACTTGTGTGCAATGCTTTAAATAAAGCCCGCGAATCTTTTTTATCGGGGTTATAGCCTAAGGGCTGTAATGGATTTTTAGGGTTCCGGACCCAAAATGGCAAAAACGGAACCCATATAGTTTCGCCATGACTGTCTGTCTGTCTGTCCGTCCGCGACTTTGATCAGGGACTATCAGTGCTAGAAAGCTGTAATTTTGCACGGATATATAGGTAAACTATGCCGACAAAATAGTACAATTAAAAATTCAAAAACAATTTTTTTTAAGGTACCTCCCATAGACGTAAAGTGGCGGTGACATTTTTTTTCTCATCCAACCCTATAGTGTGGGGTTAACCATTAGGGGTTTGCTCAAACGATTTTTCGATTCAGTAATTTGTTTGCGAAATATTCAACTTTAAAGTGCAAATTTTCATTAAAATCGAGGGTCCCCCCCCCCTCTAAAATCTAAACCGGTGGGTGGAAAATTTTGAAAAAATTCAGGATGATAGTCAGTATATCAAACTCCCAAGGAAAACTATAACGGCTAAGTTTCCTTGAGAATTATTAGTAGTTTATGAGTAAATAGCAGCGTAAGGTATAAAATACGAAATCCTTAGAAAAATATTACTTAATTTTTTCGTAATGGCTACGGAACCCTATTTTGGGCGTGTCCGACACGCTCTTGGCCGGTTTTTTTTAAATTTTTTGCACCACATACGTTTCTGGCATGGTACAGGTTCAATTTCGGACAGAGAGGTTACTTAACCGTAAATAGAACTTTTTCGTTTAAACAAATTTTATTAATTTAAATTTATTTTCCTATCATCATCATCATATCAGCCGTCGGGTCGGACGTCCACTATTGAACATAGGCATACCCCAGACCACCGTTGCTTTACTTAGTAAAGGTCGGCATCCACTGTGAGCTTGCGGCTTTAACAATGTCATCCGTCCAACTTGTTGGTGGAAGTCCGACGCTGCGCTTGATGCTCCGTGCTCTGCATTCGAGAACGTTTCGGCCCCAACAGCCATCTATTCTCCGCGCTATATGGCCTATATTACCTATGGTTTTGGTGAGACATTATTGTCACCAAACTTACTTCTTTTAGTACCTACGTCAAATTTCAACTTAATTGAATACCAAGAAGTTGTCGAAAAATGGTTTTTTTTTTTAAACCACATCTATAACTTAATAGAAAGAAAGAAAGAAAGAAATATTTATTTTGGCTCCATTCATAAGTACCACCTAAGACTAAGACTAAAACATACAACGAACTTAGCAAGTTAAATAACATCGTCTAATTTTTTTTTTAAATAGTGTATGATTTCGAAATATAATGTGGCTTATCTCTGTGGAATGACTTGCGGACTTAATGTTATCTTGCTGTAGATATTAAATGAAACAAGCATCAAAGCCTATGATCTGCTTTTAACTAGTTAGGTGGTAACAAAAATAATAGTAGATTGTTCAACAAGGGACTAAAACAAGCCATAATGACACCAGATTTTAAACCACCCGAGCAGAGTGAAGGTGGCTATAGTTCGAATATCACTCTACTTTTCACTTTCAATGCGAGGGAAAAAACGAAGTTCTATAAAAAAATTCAATATTACTTTTTTACAACGTACGGTCAATACGAGTAATGGACGCTTGTAAAGTAGTAGAAAAACTAGTAGAAAATTATTTTGAAGGTTTCTGTAGTCGGTTAAATTTTTTGTAAAATTTTTTTTTTGTTTATGGGTTTTTAGGGATTTGTGTTGCTACAAGTGCATCTCACAACGATTCCATTAAGCCCAAACACGGCATAGTTATATTATTTTATAACAAGGTACTGGTACCCACGGTCTTCTTCATCAAGCCCAGTTCACCAAACGATACTTTCTGAATGTAAATACTTAACTTGGTGTTAAAAATGCCAAAATCGCTATAGGTGTTCTTATAAAATTTGAAAGTTGCCCTCGATTTCTGTAAGATCTCATCATCAGATCCTGATTTGGTGACAGTGGGATCACCTCGAAAGTATGTCCTTTAGAACGAAGAAATAATTTTGAAATTCGGCCTACAATTGGTGGAGTTATCACGTAACAAACATACAAAAAAACATACACACGAATTGAGAACCTCCTCCTCACAAACACCGTGACTGGCTGTTTAGGGGTTTTCAGAGTAAATTTAAAAAAAAAAAACTGTAATCCCTAGAGATTAACAAGAAGCTTTAGTCACACACACAGAGACTAAAATAACGTTTTAAGAGCCTGAGAAGTAAAAAAACTGTTGTCATGAACGCACCACATCATAAAATGTTGAGCTGTCTATAGATACCCCGAGCACTATAATCAATCATGATAAAGAGCATTACCATTAGGTCAGGTTAGCTATTGCTAACTGATGCTAATGAGTTTGTTATAAACATGTTATTAATATCGGGCAAGAGCATATCGTGCCACACGCAGTGTTGGGTTCCGTATTAATAGGCAAATATTCTTGTTATGTCAGGACATAACTTAGTGTTGCCACATCTAGCCCTGTTGATTCAGATGTTTGATTTTTTTCATTGATCCAAGGGTCTAAGTATTTAATATTTAATTTTAGCTTAATACCTCCACGTGTTCCTGAGAAAAGAAACCTTGACAAACAAAAGAAAGTGATCCTACTAGAGTTCCATTTTTGCCGACTGAGATACGAAACCCTAGCCCGACTTTAAAAGTGAATCGTGATGCGTTCTTGTCTTCAGATGATGTTCACGATGCGCTCCCACCACATGCTCACCGACGTCGTGCTAGAAGTCGGCAGCGAGCTGTTCCACGTGCACAAAGTCGTCCTCGCGGCCGGCAGCCCCTATTTCAAGGTAAACACGCTTCATTTCTCGAAACAGCCCAAAAAAATATAACATACAATTGAACAGGACAGATTGACTGAAAGGAGGCAGAATTATGCTCTGGTTGAGAGGGATCTCGACGATATTTACGAGTACATCATCAACATGGTAGGACCTTGTGCAAGGTCCGCCCGGATTGCTACCACCATCTTGCTCGCTAATCCTGCCGTAAAGCAGCAGTGCTTGCACTGTTATGTTTCGGCGTTGAGAGTAAGACAGCCGGTGAGATTACTGGCACTTGAGGTATTCTATCTTAGGCCTCTAGGTTGGCAACGCATCTGCAATACTCCTGGTGTTGTAGATGTTTATGGGCGGTGGTGATCTCTTACCATCAGGAGACCCACTTGCTCGTTTACCATCGAGTCGAATAAAAAAAAAAACTACGGCAAATACCTACAGTCGAAGAAACTGAATCACATACCAGGGTGGAAACTTTGTGCTACTAATGTCATGTTAACATTCTATACAGCTGCTATAGAAATCATAGTGGAATTGATTATGAAAATCTTCCACCCTGGTACGCAGATCAGTTTCCTCAACAATACCTAAAAGCCCGTAGAAAAATGCTTGTGTGAACGGCGGCAGTGCATGGGCCGACGTAAAATTCATATCAAAGCCGCAGTCTGTATCTCTTCACCCCATTTACTTGCACGCTGTGCCGTCGTGGTTGAACATGCGTGTCATGCAGCTTTCGTATTGGGTTGCATTGCATTATCGACTAAGTAAAGGTCGCCAAATCAATATTTCATTCATTTATAATAATGTAACGAATGGCATGCAAAGATGACGTAAGTACCTAGGTACTTTGTAAACGTAACAGATTCAAAGTTCGAGTGATAACCAGCAAAGAAAATTAAATCGTTCTGGGCTCCATGGACCATTTCCTAGAATATTCATTTGTTGGAAAATCCATTTTCTCCAATGTCCATTCTAATTTCCCCGAAACCTTCTAAACTTATAATCGCAAGTAATTTGGATCATACAGATCAGACAAATACTACAGACCATTAAAATAGCAATAAGAACTCCACGCCGATGGACCTGTTACTAACTCTTTAGATAAAATCAATACTGGGCACAAACGTGATGGGCAGTAAGGGAGCAACTGACGACAGCGCCACCAAGTGTTTATAACTTACTAGGTTTTGCCCGCGGCTCCGCCCGCGTGGTGTTCGGTTATGGCGCGATGTTCCCTCGGGAACTGTGCATTTTTCCGGGGTAAAAAGTAGCCTATGTCACTCTCGGGCCCATAAACTATCCCTATGCCAAAAATCACGTCAATCCGTCTTTCCGTTACGGCGTGAAAGACAAACAAACACAAAGCATCTATACATATAATAAAGCTGAAGAGGGTCGAAAGTCTGTACATAGAAGATATTTGAAAAAAAGTTAGCTGGGGATACTTAGAATCGATAACAGAACACGTTGCAATAGTTTTTAGAATTTTTGTCTGTTTGTCTGTTTATCTGTTTATCTGTTTATCTGTTTGTCGTTTTTTTGTGCGGGCATCACGTGAGAACGGCTGAACGGATTTTGGTGCAAACTTTACTAATCTGTCGAGAAAATCCCCGGCCAAATTATAGGCTATCAAAATTCAACCCTTAGACTATAAAAATTCAACCCTTAAAAGAGGAGGTAGCCACTACACTCGATTGAGTTTGCACCTTCAAGTTTTCAAATACGGGCTGACTATCGAGTACCCCGCTATACTAACAGATGGCGCTGAAATTTATAACGTTGTGGCATGATTAAGTCGCTCAGTAAGGATTTTGCCAAATTAAGAAATTTAGAAGAGGGGTACGGATATCAACAAATTTAATTGAATATTTTAAATGATAATGAACAAAATTAAACGATAGTAAATTAATTGCCACACATTGCAGTGCCATCTTTTGGAGAACTGAGTAAACATTAAGTAATGAAGAATAAATGGGTTTACATAGTTACGTAATGTAATACCGACACACATAATATAATTGCAAATTACTTGCTATCATTTTATTACGATATAATACAAAATTATGAATTCACTCTGTCATGAATTATACCTAATCGTAATTATATCGCATTCATTTATTTGTATATTTTAAGCACTTCTCTTTTAAAATATGGCTTTTCTGTCCTAATGGGACGAATTCGCCAGTGTCTAAGTATTCTCATTGAGAAGCAACGTTGTAAGGTGATTGTAGTTTTATTTTACTTAATAATGGCTATGGAGGGTGGGTACTTAGAAAAAAAATCATTTGCGGAGTAAATGTCAAACGATTTGGGGCTCGCCTTTTATACGCGTTACTTTGCCTTTCTGTATGTAAAATTTTATTCTTTGAGTATGATACATACCTATAGGCATTTCAATCTATCGCTGTACCCTGTATCTCTCCGATTTCAACAAATTTTGGGAGGTAGACTCGGTCCATGATTCTGAGCTGTAAAACAGAGTCTCGAGATGTGAATGTGAATAGTAGATAGAAAGAAATGCCCATAGATGAGAAACTTAGTGAACAGGTTTTTCAGTTGATATTTATCAGCAGTTTGAAAGAATTTTTCGAAAATCCCATGGAATCGGAAAATGTGGGACACTGAAGTTTGTGAGAAAATCTGATTAGGTACTCTCGAACCAACTGTATCGTAACCAATGATATTATATGTTACTATCGTAAAGTATGTAGAAGCTCACTGATCGTAACCCACTGCGAAGCCTTTTCGTAGAAAAAGTAATAGTGACATCGCATTGCTTTACAAGGGAATTTATTATGACACTTTGATAAAATTTAACTATGCATCAGGACTCAAAGTTTTACAATACAATAAAATACAAATACTCTTTTCACTTCTCATGCTTTAAAAGTAGGTCAATATAGCCTTAAAAGGTGGGAGTAAAGTGAGTACTTTAGTCCCTAGGGAGTAAAAGTAATTAATTTTTTTAATTTACTTCGTGTGACTTAGATAAACCCAAACAGCCAGTTACAAAAAATAAGATTGTGTGTGGACCATTTTCATGACGCAAATGTTACGTTCTTAGTCTACGTGGTCTTAGTTCTATGCTTTTTCCGCATAGAAGGTGGCGCCATTCTATTTTTTCGTTTGTTTATGGACCATTTCGCCGATGCTATTTTGTTGTATCTGTGTCTGGTTGGAAAAAAATACTTCTCGTGAAAACTTTGAAATTGTTGTAGAGCGTAAATCGTAAACGATTAAATTAAATTGATTATTCTCACAATGTCATCAAGTGATAGTGAAAATTATGATATCGAGCAAAGAGCAAAATACATAATTGATACCTAATCTTTTGCAGCCGAAATGTCGAAAGATTTTTTTTAAACTTTTTTGTACTATACTATTTTTTCTCGCAATCGAAGTGAAAAATAGAGTTTTCACCGCGAGACAAAAAGTCAATTATAAACCCTCGGATAAATAGACACCCTCGCTATTCGGCTTATTTTAGTCTCTCGATAAAAAATATACTATTATTGTACACCAGAAACTACACAACTTTGTTGTATTGTAATGTTTCGGGGAAAAATGTTTGGCAATCTGATTCATTTCGCCACTTTTTATTTCCCAACTGTTTAATATTTCTGAAACTGTAAATATTTCATGATTTTTAGGGTTCCGGAGCCAAAATGGCAAAAACGGAACCCTTATATAGTTTCGCCATGTCTGTCTGTCTGTCTGTCGGCTTTGCTCAAGGACTATCAAAGCTAGAAAGCTGTAATTTTGCACGGATATATAGGTAAACTATGCCGACAAAATAGTACAATTAAAAATTCAAAAACATTTTTTTTTAGGGTACCTCCCATAGACGTAAAGTGGTGGTGATTTTTTTTTCTCATCCAACCCTATATTGTGGGGTATCGTTGGATAGTAATTTTGAAACCATTAGGGGTTTGCTAAAACGATTTTTCGATTCAGTAATTTGTTCGTGAAATATTCAACTTTAAAGTGCAAATTTTCATTAAAATCGAGCGTCCCCCCCTCTAAAATCTAAACCGGTGGGTGGAAAAAATTGAAAAAATTCACGATGGTATTCAGTATATCATACTTCCAAGAAAAACTATAACGGCTAAGTTTGCTTGAAAAATATTAGTAGTTTATGAGTAAATAGCAACGTAAGGTAAAAAATATACCTAAACTTGGAAGATTCCCTACAAAATACGAAATCCTTAGAAAATATTACTTAATTTTTTCGTAATGGCTACAGAACCCTATTTTGGGCGTGTCCGACACGCTCTTGGCCGGTTTTATAAAACTAATCTACACGATGGCCCTGAAATAAGTCCTGAAATATTTACAGTTTTAGAGTTACGAAATGAAAAGTTGCGAAAAGGCAGTACCCAGAATTCAAATGGTTCGACTAAAGGTTCCACTGTACTATGGAGTACTTTCTAAACATCGAAATCTACGCAGACGAAGTCGCGGGCAAAAGCTAGTTTATAATATTAGTATGCATAAATAAATGATGGATCATGCTTCAAATTGCCACTTATAAAGTTCCTATAACGCTGGTGTGATGTATGGTCGACCAGGAAAGTGCCTTACCAATTTTAATGACAGTTTCTACTTCAGAAATAAAATAATAAGGCTGATTGTCATACTTATTGACTCGTGAGTGAAAATAGGCTTTGACGTTTTATGTAAGGGCTACACTGCAAATGACATTCATTAAACCTTAGAGTGGTAAACCAATTTCTTGGTCGACTATGATTATGTTTTGACAAATAAAATGATTGATTGACTATGCGTGTGCCAAATAATTTGTAAATAGATAATTAAAAATTTAGAATTATGATCCGCGTAGGTACATATACTGAGATCAATGGTCTCAAGTTCAAGGGCGTTTAACGTCATCTTATCATTTACCTATAAGTCTTTCCTTTTCCTTATGATATGAAGCATATCCGGATTGTATATTAGCAAATTTCATACGAGTACGTTCAATGTCCGTGTTAGTGGAAGAAAAGTGACTCCACCTTTTCTTATCAAATCAAGTTCCAAGTGGAAAAAATATTTTTTTATATGCTCCGTTTCCACCAGAGATGTGCGAGAATGTGTTTTTCATGAACCAATAGAAACAGTTCATTTACCTCGTCTTGCTCCGCTCAGCTGTTTCCACTAAAACCACTAAAGATGTGCTGTGCGAGTATAGGTAAACGAAGCATTTCTATTGATTGATGAAAAACATTCCTCGCACATCTCTGGTGAAAAGGCAGCCTTAAGGTGGTTTTCGACCGGCGAGGCGAGACGAGAATTGAAATTTGTATCGCGGCGGCCCGCAGCGACTCGCGGCGGGCGCGCGAGAATGCATACAAATATCAATTCTCGTCTCGCCCCGCCGGTGGAAAATCACCATTATTCTCTTTTTAGTTGTCTATTTACAAATTTACAAAACTTGAAATAAGTACATTTCCGAAATATTGTAAGCAATGTAAAAATACTTACATTTGTTTTCGCTAACGACCTTCTAGTAGGATATTAAATAAATGTCATGTCATGCGCTATCTTATCGGTACGATAGCGTGGCTGTGCTCATCATCGCAAATCATTGCGCACCTGCGACTGTAAACATTATTAGTCCTATTGCTAACCGTCTCAATAATAGATTCGTGTCATATATGGGTGAAAACCAAAAAGTTACACACCGTTAAAGCTGCGTTAGCACGTAGTTTTTATTTCCATTAACTTTTTCCATTGTGACACGAAAATTAATCATACATTTGGAAAAAGTTAATGGAAATTAAAACTACGTGCTAACGCAGCTTTAACGGTGAGCAACTTTTTGGTCTTCACTCTTCACCCATATAATGCTGTAGGAAATAAACGCTACGTTTATACGAGTAAATAAATACTTTTTTATCGATTGTCACAAAACTCATACAATTTTTTTACTGGTGGTTATGACAACTTGCCATGCCACCGCAGTCCCCGTTATCCTTTTTTTTTCTTTTTTTTTTGACGCTGCGTAAATGCTTAAAATATTTCGAAGGCATTTTAACTCAAGCTCAAGGTTACTGGACAGTTAAACCGTAGACCAGCGCCCGCGATACGCTCAAGATAAAATGTTGTTTATTGGAAAAATGCAAGTCATGTCACGACTAAACCCTATTTAATTTTGTTATTGTAGACCTATGCTAATTCCGTTTTATTTTAATACATAATTATGTTTTCCTTCTTTAGTATATTAAATTGCTTAAGTGAACATTAGTCAATTAGGTATTCCAATTCAATTATGAAATCGTTTTGAGTTCTAATTCGCAATAACAAGTCCTAGTTACTACGTTATCATTATCAATAAACGACGAGGGCACCTTATATAAATATGAGAGAATGTAAACAAGTTTCCTATAATTTGAATCCTATTTTATTGTGCTGTTGTCGTATTAGGTTGGCGTAATATTCGCAAAAATTGTCTATAAAATCACCGAACCATGATCCCTGTCTCCACATACTATCTATGCCTCTCTGCGTCCTGCCTAGAGTCGTACACTTAAGTTGACAGACAGTGCCTTGATCTACTAAAAAACCAGATTAATGACTTTCGTAAAGAAATCCATCTCTTTCTCGCAGGCGATGTTCACGAGCGGTCTAAAAGAGTGCGAGATGTCCCGCGTGCGACTGCAAGGCGTGTGTCCGTCGGCGATGGCATGGCTCGTGTACTTCATGTACACGGGTAAAGTACGCATCACTGAGGTCACCGTCTGCCAGTTGTTACCCGCCGCTACAATGTTCCAGGTATTTATTAGTCTGGATTACTAACCCCTCTTAGTTAGATGCTGAACTGACGCAAGCTGTTTGAGCTGTTGCTTGAGGTAATTAAAATTTTCAATCCTGCCTTCACGTAGCTTGCGCCGTCAACTCAGTCAGTACCTGACTTTTGCTATCCGTCTGGTGTCTCATGCAGTCATAGCGGCCAGCTTGGTTCACAATACAACGAATGTTGCGAAACACTCTGCAGTCTAGTCAGAATTGTATGCATAATCCATCATTTATCTAATTTGTCGGTACGGAAAATCATCGCGATTTCACAATAATTATCAGAGATCAGAAACATTTATTTGTATGAGTACAGTATGCGTCATTCAACCTACATGAAGGTGTACATGTACAAATACAGGGGAGGTTATGTTTTTTTTTTCTTTTCACTGTATTTCATTTCCACTTCGATGACAGAAAGCCACGAAACACGAAGTATGGACTATGGAATGGCCAAACGTCACTCACAATTTGGCATGTTCATTGTATTGCTTAACTTATGCCAGGCCACAACTGCTGCATCACTCCGTCAATAATAGTCAATTACTTAGGTCTGGGAGTAGGTTTACACGGACACGCTGTACCTACTCGTATATCATCAGGTGTTAAGTAATAACCGCCACCCTTGGACAACTAAATTTTAATTCTTTTCCATTAGGACAGTTGGTGCGTTGCTGTGTGCTTGCGATTCCGTTTAATAATACAAAGCCAGTAATGCTGTTCCGGCTGAGGCGATAATGCGTTTCTCAAAAATCCAAGAAGAACAAACAAATAAAAATAAATTAAAAAATGATAAGCAAAACGTATTGAGTAATAACAAAACAATACTCCGCCCTTTTATCCCCCTATATTTTTATATATTAATATATTTTTATTTATAAAAATAATGCCTGCATTTTTTTTATTTAGCCTGTATTTTTTTAGCAAAACACCTAAAGTTGTTTTCATTTATTGCAGCACTGATAAAATCGTTGTCATACTGATTTTATATAGGTGTTTATACATGTGTTTAAAAAGTTGTTAGCTAGACAACATCGGAATTTTATAAAAATTGATATGTATTTACTAAAGACGACTTCTACGATAATTAAAAAAGTAGAATTTTATGAGTTCCATTTATTTAAAAGAGATTTGGGTAGCTAAATTTTACTGTTTTTTTTTTTAGTACATAGAAATACAAGATTGTTCGGTCAGAATCATAAATATTCGCACACTATAGTAGGTAGTTTAACTTTAGTAGTTTGTACTTTAACATCGCCTTACTGAACTACCGTGGAAAATTCACAGAGGAGCTAACGCAATATTTGTGACACGGTACAAAATGCTGATGTTTATGACTTTTACAAAGTACTTACTTGTTTTCGGAGGCTTAGTTCGTTCTATGTATACTTTAACCTTCACTCTTTGTATTTTGCTTGAACATTATCTTATAGATACGTAAATTATGTGTTCATATCGGTCACACACGCTCAACATTACATTTTGTTTTGTTGAGTGTTCCTCTACATTGAAACTTGAAAAGTCAATGACCTATAACACTTAATGGCCAATTTGCTGTTACCCATCGTACGTGTACGCAAACATTACTATTTTAGTCCGGCTTACTCTAGTCTAATCTAGCTATAAATAAAAGAAGCGACAATAAAGCAAAAACCTCTTTTTTTAATTAATGAATAAATTATTGCACCTTAGGCAATTGATGAATTGCAGTATCTTAAATGTCCCAGAGAATTATGTGTACGTGAGCTGTCCAAATGAGGTTCGAATTATAAACTATTAAATTATCTTCCCAATCAAAAAAACACGAATACTTATCAGATTAATTATGTATCTGTGCGTTGTCACGCGCCTACACGCCCCGTTATTAGAGTAATTCGAATTAATTGAATATTGCTGTGTTGTTTTTAATATTTTCATTTTATTTCATTTATAATGCGATTCAGACATTAAGGCTTTAGCCATGATTCTCCGTTTATTATCTTTTTGATCAGATTTTGATTAAACTATTTCGACTATTTTATTTTTACGTGTGTACTTTTTTTATCGCTCTGTCGTTGATAATAACTTATATTATAGATACGTCTATAAACTTAAATCAAAAAAGCTAACGACTCAGAATATCGAATCATGAATTAAAGCAATAGATATACTTTGTCACCCTTATTAGACAAAAAAATATTCAAGATATAATTGTGGATTAGAGTGGCACAGAACCGGCCAGAGTTGCGTGAAAATAAAGAGGCCTTTACGCAGCAATGAGTGGATGTGGGCTGATTTGATTGATTGATTGAAGACATATTAAAAAAAAAATAAGAAAGAAAGGAAGAAAATATTTATTCGGCATATAAACAAAGTAACAAGATAAAACAATAGCAAGGTGATGTAGGTACCAAAGTATATTCGTATGCTTGATAACAATGTGCTTAACAAGACAGTGTCTTATAAATACTAAGACTACCGAATTAAAAATAATGTTTACCTTTTTCTGTTTTAATAACAGTAGGTAATGTGAAATATTCCATAAATGTTGTTTGCCAAATGTAAAAAGGTGGTCCTAGCAGATGTGACGTGTTTTCATGTGCTCAGAACCAAAATCGCGCTATACATTTGCTTTCGGAATCGGCGCCAAAGTCTTCTAATTTTATATAGAGGCAAAGGTGTTCTCTTAAATCCATGCTTGTATAAAACAGTGAGAATTAATGTATATCTGTCAAATAGTAGACTGTACAACAAGAGCATAAAACGAGCCATTATACCCGAGACGTTCATATAGCCACTCGAGCCGGTACGGTGAGGGTGGATAGACACGTCGAGGGGAAAATGGCTCGTTTTATGCTCGAGTTCTACACTACTTTTCACTGCGATGGCGAGGAAGTGAAATAGCCACAGTAGAAACAATTGTTCACTTACTATGTACCTTTTATCGTTCAAGCATTAGTATATCATTATAATTTTTTAATTTTACTGAGCTATTTCGATTGATTAATTGATTTGTAGTTTTATAAAAAATAAAAATTATTAAAAAACATATGTACATACTTCTTTGTTTGCGGCTGTTTACACCTGATTGACTTGAAAAACTGTTGTACCGGCTCGGGTGGCTATACATATGAACGTCTTGGGCACAAAGTAGATGGCTCGTTTTATGCTCTTGTTGTACAATCTACTATTGTAACTCATCATCCCAGTCTATATACGTCCCACTGCTGGGCACAGGCCTCCTCTTAGAATGAGAGGGCTTGGGCCATAGTTCCCACGCAGGCCCAGTGCGGATTGGGAACCTCACATGCACCATTGAATTGCTTCGCAGGTTTGTGCAGGTTTCCTCACAATGTTTTCCTTCACCGCAAAGGTCGTGGTAAATTTCAAATGTAACAATAAATAATATCTATCTGTAATTCGGCACATGAATTTCGAAAAACTCAGAGGTGCGAGCCGGGGTTTAAACCCACGACCCCCTACTTAAGAGGCGATAGGTTAAACGACTAGGCCACCACGGCTTGTAACTATTGTAATTGTAACTTTTACAATAATATCTAAGGTATTATATATAAAGATACGATACGACTCATTGATGCTTTTATTGTCTCATACAATACGATACAATACAATAACTCTTTATTGCACACCAACACAGAAAGCAGTACAGAAAAACAGGTACAGGTATATGTATTGTGACGTCCTCAGTCCAGTGGCAAAACAATGAATTTGCTTAATTACTAATCGAGAAAATACTACATCAAAATCACGTTTGCTACTTCTAAATTATACATATTCGTGGTTTTGGCACGGAATCGACGTTGTAATAAAAACTTATCGGGTAATTCCCATTAATTCCATTACAAACTACTTTATATTTGACAAGTTAAATGAAATTTGTTGATCGTTTCAGTCATACTGTAACCATCCAAGTTACGAAACCAGTTTTTCCTCCCGTCGTCGCTGAACACAAAACTTATCCCAATTTAACTAGCATACGAGTATGAAAAGCGTGTAAACGATGCACCCTACTAAAATAAACGGGTCTCACGTTTTTATAGCTAGATTTCATCCCCAGCCGTGGTTCATTATTAAAAAATACCTCTGCTATCCTACTTCCTACAATATTTATTATAAATGTGAAAGTTTGTGAAGATGTTTGTTACTCAATCACGTCTAAACCGCTGAACCGATTTCGATGAAATTCGGTATACAGATAGTTTGAGTCCTGGGGGAGGACATAGGATAGTTTTTGTCCCGGAAAACTGCATAGCTCCCGCGGGATAGCGATAAACGTATATTGCGCAGACGGAGTCGCGGGCAACAGCTAGGTAATACATAAATATCCCGTTAAGTCACCAGGGTATACTCAAGTGCAAAAATATGCGTTTTAAACCCAGTCGAAAATTATGTTATTTACCACCTTATTACAACAGAATAAGAGTCCGTGGTACAATCACCTGCATTAAGTAATATCTAGATATTTACTACAGCGGAGCGTTCATAAATATATGACATCTCGGCCCTAAAAATCTGAAATAGAGTCGTATCAGATATTTTATGCTCGCTTTGTTGTGTTAGGTATTGGTGCTGGTGACTGTACAGTTTAATCCATCCATACTCAAAAATTCAAATTCAAAATTCAAATCATTTATTCAGTAAATAGGCCGCAATGGGCACTTTTACACGTCATTTTTTTTAAACTACCAGCGCTTTCGGAAAGACCATCATTGCCAAGAAGAATGCGCCGCAAGAAACTTGGCAGAAAGTCATTTTTTCAAAATAAAATAATTACAAATAAAATACTTAAAAACTACAGTAAACAATTAAACAAAAAATTACAAAAAAAATAATTTAATAATAATACAGGGATGTATGGGGTCCCTTAGTTACAAAATTAAACACTAACTATATCTACGTTAAGCTAATATTATAAATGCGAAAGTGTGTTTGTATGTTTGTGTGCTTGTCCGTCTTTCACTTCGTAACGGAGCGACGGATCGACTTGATTTTTGGGATAGAGATAGTTTATGGGCCCGAAAGTGACATAGGCTACTTTTTATCCCGGAAAAATGCACAGTTCCCGAGGGAACAGCGCGCGATAACCGAACACCACGCGGGCGGAGCCGCGGGCAAAAGCTAGTAATTGTATATGTATAGGAACTCAATGTTTGACAAATAAATTATCTTTACATATTTTTGAAACGTCGGATGAGTTCGTTTTTGTGTACACAACTGTACATAGGGCATTGATTTCCGCTCTTTTCATATGAATTTTTGTTATACTAAAACAGAATGCTTATATTATCAGCCACAGGTGAAAGAGACAGCACAAAACTATTCAGAATCAACCTAACAAGAAGATATCTTGTTGGGTAAATCTTTTTAAAATTTTAGTTAGTGGTGGTTGTGAACATAATATCAGTGTGTGGGCAGATCTCGAACGTGATCGAAGCTTGCTGCGCGTTCCTGGAGCGGCAGCTCGGGCCGTCCAACGCCATCGGCATCGCCAACTTCGCGGAGCAGCACGGCTGCGTCGACCTCAAACAGAAGGCCAACCAGTTCATCGAAAGGCATTTCACAGAGGTACCTATTTATTTATTTTACACTGGCTCCGCTAAAAACGCTTCCCCTTATTGCGCAAGTCAAAACCCCGCCCGACCCGCACCCGGTGCAAAAGTACCGAAAATACCCGCCGCATTACCGCGCTGTATTGCCAATGATATCCGTTGAACCAGGTACGAGCCCGATCTAGGATCGCAACCCCTTTCGCGCATTCGCACCTAACTAACCTAACCTAACCTAACCTACCTACCTATTTGTATTACTTACCTACTTATATTACGCTATTTTCTCCCTTTTGGCACTAGGCGAAAAGGCGAGGCCTTGGGTTGGTAGGAATGCGACAAGCGAGAAAACGGCACGTGTGCTAGACCAGCAAGACTTAAATCATGAAAAGAAAATCTTTCCTGACCAATCTCTACTAACCTTATGTTTGTAAAATCTGTACATTAGTATAACTATAACTTTAATTTGTATAAACCTCCGCAAAGTAACACTTATAAATTACTAGCTTATGCCCGCGACTTCGTTTGCGCGGACCTAGGTTATCGCGCGGTGGCGCCCTCTACCGGAATAAAAAGTATCCTATGTTGATCCTTGGGGCTTAAACTATCTCTATACCAAATTTCATCAAAATCGGTTCAGCGGTTTCGACGTGAAAGCGTAACAGACAGACAGAGTTACTTTCGCATTTATAATATTAGTATGAATTGGGAAAATTGTTAAAAAGAGCATAGAATTTAATCTTTAGACCATTCTAAAATACAAAATAAAGGTTTCTTTTGTATATTTAAAGCAAGTTATTAAAAAATCACGTCGAATCTCCGCTACCATTACTGAATTATTATGTATATTATCGTAAACGAAACAAGTTTTATCGTAAATTAAGTACCTAGATACATAGCACGAAGTTTTGCGATTTCATAATATTTCTTTGATATTGTATTAACATTATGAAATCTACCGAAATTTATCTCTTATATTTTGCATATGTATATATCTATTTAATGCTCTACATCAAAAAGTATAGTCCCCACCGCTATTACTCAACACTTGCGCACCTTGATAGGTACTGTCACTTAATTACAGTGTAGACCTTAAACTACACTAATTTATTACTATCTATCAGGTAGACACTTGCCTGTTTAATAAGATGATAACTGATATAAAATAGTAGATACTTTTAGTACCACGATTTACACAAGTTTTAACAAGGCACTTTTCAAGTAAATACTTAATAATGACAATGTCAATTCGATTCCGTACTAGTATGAGCATTTGGCAGTGACATGAGGGATTGACTTTAAGGGGCTGTTTCGCCATCCATTGATTAGTCTTAACCGACGGTTAAATTCGATGCCGTCACTGTCTATTCGAACAAAACAAATAGAGACGGCATCACATTTAACCGTATAAATTGTGTAATTGAATTGTAGACATTTTGAGTCGTTTTTAATAGGTATCAAAAAAATTTGCATTGGCAAGAAGTCACTAGCTAATATTACTTTTGCCAAAAAAATCTATCTGCTATTATACTGTTTATTTTCTTTCTAGGTGTGTCAAGAAGAAGAATTTCTACAGTTAACCCCTTCGGAGTTAATATCGCTGATCCGGAAAGATGAACTAAATGTCAGAGAAGAGTGCGAAGTCTACAATGCGGTACTGAGTTGGGTGAGTTAGCTTTGCTACTTGAATTATCTGGATATAAATTAAGTTTAAGTTAAAACCGAATGCCCAGCAGATGACATATTCCAATTAATTTTGCTTCAATTTCCTAACTATCTATGATTTTATAGCTGTAACCAATAGCTTAAGTCAAGATTAGAAGAACCACCATAAACCATTCGTTTTACACAGTATAATCTCTTAGGCATTTTTTTTTCTTCAACTGAATGGCAAACGAGCAAGCGGGTCTCCTGATCCTGATTATTAGTGCTTTAATCTTCGAAATATATACTAAAAACGACGAACAAAAAAAGACAAACAATGACATTCAAATCGAACTGTAAATAAAAAATAAAGTTTTGCAAGATAAACGCGTTATTTCCGTTTTTTATGCCACGTTTTATATGATCTTTGTCGTACGGTATTTTATAGTAGGAGTGTGTATAGGTATATTATGTTCAGCAGAACACTAGAAAGAAAGAAAGAAAAATGGTTTATTTACGGCTCCAACAGCACCACCACCAAACATTTAATTTTACTTAAGTTAAACAATAGAGCTATAAAAAGGGTCTCCACTCAGCATCTGTTGCTACCACGTTGCTAGCAACTTGAAGTTTTTAGAGTTCTAGAGTTCTAGGAATGTGGTATCGTCATTATTATTTGTTATTGCTGCCATTTCCCCGGTGTGTGATATCATCGCGTAGATTGTTAAGCGTTTATCAAGTCTACGTATCATGTCTCAGCGTCACCACGCTTGCCTACTCCCAAGATAACTGCGTCATGTACAATTATATAATCCATCTGGTTGTAATTTGGCTTCTACGAATATTATCAAAGGGGAATCATTCAGTTCAATTTTGTTTATTTTTAAGTGTTACGTAGTCCTGTAAGGAAGTCCGTGTAAGATAGTTCCGCCATGTCTTTCCGTCCGTCCGCGGCTTAACTTAGAGACTGTTGGTGCTAGAAACATTTTGCTTGACCCGACATGCACTTTCCTATTACGCAAACGGTACTTAATACAATTTGGCTAGAGCCTCTTCACAGTTAAAAAACATGTAAATAAAGGCGGAGTTAGCTCGATATCAACTACACATAAATTTGGATATATAAGGTTACAAGGGTTAACTAAATTTATTTGCAATAAAATACCTGCAAACAATATTATCGGGCGAGTCACAAAAACATGACTTAAATCAATATATTATATTGTTTATTCAATTTTTGCAATGTTTGAACTTGCGGGAGAGCAACAGTTGTATCACGATGACTTCAACCTTTTGTGTATGACTTGTACATTTTGCGATTTTTAAGAGTTATTATATAAAAATATTTAGGATAGGAGGACGGACATATTCGCAATTCCTTTCTGTTTAAAATCCGGTTACATAATTTTGAATTTACCATTTACATACACACAAAAAAAATCAACTCTTCTGGCCTTAGTTTAGACAAGGGAATCCGATAAAAGCTTCCTGTGATATTAATAGACCGTGATGTAGGTTGAATTAAAAAATCTGCCCCTTCATATACATCTTAACTTTGGTATACGAAGTGGAATAACTGTCACTTCCATCCCTAATCTCATCGCGGTCTAATAACACGGTCTGCAGGAGATGTTTCCCTTTTACCTTGCAACTCCGCTTGTGATACGTAAAATAAATGTAGTTAGTAAAATTGGACTTGTGCAGAGTTAGGGCCTTCGTAGTGGGCGTATTTTTTACGGGCACTTCAAACAAATTTCAGTATCCTTTCTACTAGGGTTTCAAGAATTTTCTGCGCCTAAAAAAAGCCGCGTGCATTCTTGCAATTCAAATTCAAAATTGATCACTGCGTATTATATTGCAGGCGTTAGAATGAAAAATTACAAACTAAGAATACATATTACGCCCTGCTAGAGCCCGGCAAGTTAGTGTGCGGGGAGGCTCCAATAGAGAGATCTCTCTCATGTTATGCCTGGGGACCGGAGTCCGCAGGACGACCATCGGAAGTGAAGTTGTGTGCGTCCGAGTTGAGACACTTTGATAACGTGTAGGATTGGAGTTTCTATATTTGCTCACTAGATAGCGTTGGGAGACATTACATTAGTAACAGCGGGGTACCTCAATAGGGATGTTGACACCACCAATCAACTTTTTATAAGCTGTCAAAACACAATTCTCCCATAGAGTTTCAATGGCAATAGCGACTTATGACGTCATTATCCGGCAACTCAATCAACTAACTATTTATTTGTTTTAAACGAACAAAAAATCTAATTTTACAGTAAATCGAAAATTAATCTGGTTCTCAGGGCTAAAATAAAGCGTTTTTTTACTGGAGTTGTGCCTTCGAATTATTTTTTAATGGGGTCATCATCCTTATTAAAGAGATAAAGAGGGTTGCCTACGATGCTGGCTGAAAATCAGCGCTGGGTGTTTTAACGCTTCAGCATTATGCTGAGCCAGTGTCCGATTCACAATCGCAATGACACATACCTTTGTGTTGTTTATTTGTACCAAATAGTATTGTTGTCTTGTGTTGTGAATGAATGTATTTTCTTTCTTTCTTTTCTTATTAATTACTAGCTTTTGCCCGCGGCTCCGCCCGCGTGGTATTCGGTTATCGCGCGCTGTTCCCTCGGGATCTGTGCATTTTTCCGGGATAAAAAGTAGCCTATATCACTCTCGGGCCCATAAACTATCTCCATGCCAAAAATCACGTCGATCCGTCGCTCCGTTACGGCATGAAAGGCGGACAAACACACAAACATACAAACACACTTTGACATTTATAATATTATTATGGATATGGATAGTATATTAAATGCCTAAATGCCAAGTTTCATAGTTTTATCTTCGACAGCGACGAACTTCCACCATATAAACTTTCACCCCCTATTTTAACCCCTTAAAGCCTCTTTTTCGCGATAAAAG
Source organism: Choristoneura rosaceana (assembly GCA_037349165.1). Classification (NCBI taxonomy): domain Eukaryota; kingdom Metazoa; phylum Arthropoda; class Insecta; order Lepidoptera; family Tortricidae; genus Choristoneura; species Choristoneura rosaceana. Next base: position 14,034,553 of record JAZBNJ010000019.1, read on the forward strand.
ATAGCCTATGTCCTTTCGCAAGGTCTATTCTATCTCTGTACCAAATTTCATCCAAATCGGTTCAGCGGTTTTGGCGTGAAAGCGTAACAGACAGACAGACAGAGTTACTTTCGCATTTATAATATTAGTATGGATTTGTCATGTCTAATCAATGTATGATGATCTCAGGTGAAGTACGACGAGGACCGGCGGCACCCACGAATGGAGCACATCCTGCAGGCGGTGCGCTGCCAGTACCTCACGCCGAGCTTCCTCAAGGAGCAGATGAGCTCGTGCTCCGTGCTGCAGAAGGTGCCCGCGTGTCGCGAGTACCTCGCCAGGATATTCCAGGTACATAACAATCTTTTTCACTTCTCATGCTCTAAAAGTGGGTCAATATAGCCTTACGAGACGGGAGTAAAGTGAGCACTTTACTCCCTGGGGAGTAAAAGTAATTAATTTTTTTAATTTACTTCGAGTGACTTAGATAAACTCAAACAGCCAGTTACTTGCAAAAAATAAGTTTGTGTGTGGACCATTTTAATCACGAATATGTTACGTTCTTAGTCTACGTGGTCTTAGTTCTTGCTTATTCCGCATAGAATGTGGCGCCATTCTATTTTTCCGTTTGTGTATGGACCATTTCATCGATGCAATTTTGCTATGTCTGTGTGTTGGAAAAAAATACTTACCGCGAAAACTTTGACATTGTTGTAGAGCGTAAATCGCAAACGATTAAAATAAATTGATTATTCTCACAATGTCGTCAAGTGATAGCGAAAATTATGATGTCGAGCAATCAAGGGAAATAATAATAAGAGCAAAAGACATAATTGATAATTTTCTGTCGCTGAAATCTAGAAAGATTTATTTTTATTTTTTGATTTAATCTTTTTATACCAAACTGACTATTTTTTTCTCGCAATCGAAGTGAAAAATAGAGTTTTCACCACGAGACTAAAAGTCAATACAAACCCTCGGATAAATAGCCAGGCTAACAGCCTCGGGTATGTATTGGCTTATTTTAGTCTCTCGATAAAAAATATACTATATAATAACAAATGTAATTGTCATAGCTAGTAATAATTGTATCGGCTGGTTAAGGAAACCATGGTCAAAGAAAAAAATAATGTTACTGGAGACCATAAAATGCCGAAGGGGAAATATGATAGGACACTTGATACACACGACAACTTCTTTCCTAACCTGCTGGAAAGCAAAATAGAAGGAAAACGAGGTAGAGGAAGACCAATATTGATCTATTTTAACCAGGTGAAGGAAAGGGTGGGTGTCGTGTCGTATCAGGAAGTCAAACAGCTGGCCGAAGACCGTGCGGAGTGGCGATTACTCCACCGACAAGAGCATAGCTCTTAAATTTAAGAAGAAGAAGGTTAAATCAATTCACCAGAGTAGAGTCGTTATTTCCTAGTAGCAAAATTTCCATTCGATTTTTTACTGAAGCTAATTTTCACAGTTAGCTTGCGCGAAGCTTTCGCTTCTGTGTGGTTTTGGCCTCTCGGACCGAAGCAAACTTATCATAACCTAAACCTACATTAGGAAAAAACGCGAATGGAAATTTTGCTACTAACTAGAAAATAATGATTCTGGTAAATTGATCTGACCAACCTCTGCGATTTCCTTTATTTCCCTAACTACAGTATAAGAATCAAGTGTTTAATTTTAGCACGATTGCAAGTCTAATTTGTCGAAAGGATTGAGGGCTGGCGCCTACTTGGCCTCTACTATTGTCTTCAGCCATCGCTCAGCTTGGATAAGTTAACGCATTCACTATCGGTCATTCGTATTTTCGCCTATATGGGTTTTCGTGACTTTCACCCAGTGCCGCCGACACATGCGTTTAGCAGTCATGTACGCACATGTGCGTTTGCGGCACCTGACGAAGTCTTTGGTCTGACTGCCTGTAGCAGGTTGGGTAGATATTTGATTGTATGAGTGCACCGGCCCCGATCAAGTGTGATGCGGTCGGCTCAACATATTGCTCTTGTTGCCATAACTAGACCTCGTTATCAAGCGAGCATGGCAGTTTGGTAGCTACCTAAAGTGATGTGCAATGTCAACAAAAAGCTTTTTGATTAAGTTTTTTAGAAAAATTTTTGAGTTCCCATTTTTAATGCACATCACTAATGTTAGGTAGACGTCATACTGCCCGCTTGATAACGGGGTATAGCCGTAAGCCATAACATAATATCTAACATAAATGTATCTTAAGAAAATCTAAAATATCATACGTAATAATGTGTAAACTTTGCCATATCGCCAATATGACTTTTGAGTAAACCGTGGTACATGCTAATGAAATTATCTGGCCCTATACTACGAAATGCGAAACTCGAACTTCGTATGTTACCGACCCGCTGACGCTTATGTCATTCAATACGCGAGTGAAAGGGACGGTGCGATACGAACTTTACGAACTACGATTTTCGAGTTTCGTAGTAGTCCCGCTGAAATGACGATTTGGGGTTTTGTCCAAGGTAATATTTAGTTACATAAACGTTGACTGATCCTAAGTTATTCAGAACGAGCGTATGTGTTTACTAGTGTTTCTTATTATTTTTAGATTTAAATATATAAATACGAGCTTTGCGGTGAAGGAAAACATCATAAGGAAACCTGCACAAACCTGCGAAGCAATTCAATGGTGCGTGTGAAGTTCCCAATCCGAACTAGGCCCGCGTGGGAACTATGGCTCAAGCCCTCTTGTTCTGAGAGGAGGCCTGTGCCCAGTAGTGGGACGTATATAGGCTGGGATGGATGGAGAAAAATAAATAAAGAACAACTTTGCACTCTGACGATTGTTTTTTTTTTAGAAAAATATCAAAAATAAAGAAATGAACAATCTAGTTCAATGACACTATGTATTCACAGTTGCGATGTATATGAGTAATATACAGCTATATAATTATTATTGGCTCCGCCCGCGTGGTATTCGGTTATCGCGCGCTGTTCCCTCGGGAACTGTGCATTTTTCCGGGATAAAAAGTACCCATGTTACGCTCTGGCCCATAAACTATCTCTATGCCAAAAATCACGTCGATCCATCGCTCCGTTACGGCGTGAAAGACGGACAAACACAGAAACACACTTTCGCATTTATAATATTAGTATGGATAAGTACAGTTTTTTTAAACAAAAAAAAATAAAATAAAAAACCAGAGCGCCAGTTTTAAAAATGTTGTCTGTGAGTATAGGACTTAAAATATTTTTTCACTTCTCATGCCTGTAAACTTCGTATTTAAATGCAAGATCTAGGTGAAATAATCAAAATTAATGAATAAAACAAAAAAATATATAATTAAATAGCAATGCCCGAAAAATAAAAGATACGTAGTAAGTGAATAATTGTTTCCACTGTTTTTACCCAACTGCAAGGCTCTCTTTGTATTGTGTATTTCATTTCCTTGCAATCGAAGTGAAAAGCAGAGTGTACAACACGAGCATTAAACCCACTTTACCCTCGACGTGTCTATCCACCCTCGCCGTACCAGCTCGGATGGCTATATGAACGCCTTGGGTAAAATAGCTGTACAATCTACTATTTGTCAACTAGTTGAAAATTGATTAAATTTGTGCCAACTTAACATGCTGCTTTCGAATTATATTTTAATTTCAGGCGAATGGAAAGATAACTGTCGCCAAGGGAAATAATAGCAATAGGTATATCGTAGCCAAAAAAATAAGCTATGGTGTGTGTACACAGATGAATAATATGTTATGGGAGGGGACTGTTACAGTTACTGACTTGCACATTTTAACATTATCATGTTTATTTTTCAATACCATGAAATGATAAGGAAAGGACGTAGGTCAATAAGAAATTAGGCAGGACGATGTCATGGCACTTGAAACCGTGGTGCAATAAGGATTCCACACGGGCAAAATGACTTGGCAATTTTCACCCGAGTGGTCCATAGTTCGTTAGACTCAGTTGCTAGTTCACCTTTAGTTGGTGTAAAGGTTTCACGCGTCCTTGTGGTGTCTCCCAACTTATCAGTGGTGCTTTTGTGTTATTACTAAAACTATTAATAAATTCATAAATAAGCTTTTCTTAAATCGGCCTGCCGGAAAATAATATTTAGATTATATTTTTTCTCATGACAAGTGTACGATTCGCTCCAATTTGTAAAAGTTAAAATGAACTGTGGTGTTATCTTATCATAACTTAACTCGACAATCACTTTGTGGTGTGGCATTGATTAGACGCGTAGTGATCGAATTATAGTTTTATAAATAGCATTTAATATTAACAACTCGACTTGGTGACGTGCCGGGATCTTTCGCATACTATATACTTATCGGCGTATACAGGTCGTTTATCTGAAGCTAGCGTGTGCACGTATACAGTACAACCACGCCACGTATGCATTTTTACTAGGCATATTTTGTGACGTTACGCGTAAAAACCAACAAATTTATATTATATATATAATATGACGGCTGTTATTGATAATCGACCTGTATTGCATGATTATTATTTGTATTTTTTACTATCCGAATTAAAAGGCTGAGATTTAAGTTTACATTTGACAAGCGGCAAACTGGTAACTTTCTAAATTTCATCTTAAATCTGAATTTAGGAAACTACACATAGGTAATAACTAAATAATGGCGGCGTCCGAAGATAACGATAGCTTACTTCAAGAAATACAGGTAATTACGTTTTAATAACTTTTGTAAAAAAAAAACCATCTCATTTTGTTGGTGATACTTGATTACATTATATGTCATCGGAGCTCTATACACGTACCAAATTCAATCTTTCGTACCATTGAAAGTGGGTAAAAATCGGGTTGCAAGAGTTATTTTGTTTGCCAATTATAAAATAAATATACACTCCAACACACACACACACACACACGCACACGTACACGCACACACACGCACACACACGCACCCTAATTAAGTAGTTATTTAATCTTATTTTTCACTTCTCATGCTCTAAAAATGGGTCAATATAGCCTTACGAGACGGGAGTAAAGTGAGCACTTTACTCCCTAGGGAGTAAAAGTAATTAATTTTTTAAATTTACTTCGAGCGACTTAGATAAACTCAAACAGCCAGTTACTTGCAAAAAATAAGTTTGTGTGTGGACCATTTTAATGACGAAAATGTTACGTTCTTAGTCTACGTGGTCTTAGTTCTATGCTTTTTCCGCATAGAAGGTGGCGCCACTCTATTTTTCCGTTTGTGTATGGACCATTTCGCCGGTGCTATTTTGTTAGTATCTGTATTGGTAGTATCTGTGTCTGGATGGAAAAAAATACTTACCGTGAAAACTTTGAAATTGTTGTAGAGCGTAAATAGAAAACGATTAAAATAAATTGATTATTCTCACAATGTCATCAAGTGATAGTGAAAATTATGATGTTGACCAAAGAGTAATAGACATAATTGATAATCTTTTACCGCCGAAATCTAGAAAGATTTATTTTTATTTTTTGTTAAATCTTTTTGTACTAAATTGACTATTTTTTCTCGCAATCGAAGTGAAAAATAGAGTTTTCACCGCGAGACTAAAAGTCAATATAAACCCTCGGATAAATAGACACCCTCGCTAAAGCTCGGGTGGCTAACCACCTCGGGTATATATTGGCTTATTTTAGTCTCTCGATAAAAAATATACTATTATTATATTATAGTTATTCCGCTTGGTTTTTGTTAACGCCGAGTTTAGGAAGAGCGGAACTTTCCGATACAAGCATACTATGCTTAATGGGAAGTTCCAATAGGTAGGTACTAGGTACAAGGGTTTAAATAACACTTCTAGACAGTTGCGTCTTAAAAATTTGTTTATTTTGTCTGTAACTAAATATTCAATTTTTTAAGGCAATTAATTTGTTTCACCAGGGAATCATTCATCGGTGTGAAAATTTACGTAGATTTGTAGTCAAGTTAAGAATGATTCATTAATCTAATTAGTGGTGTGAGCACTTATCAGTTTACAATAATAGTGTTCGGGCCCACGTCTAAGAATCATCAATTTCGTTATGCAATAAGCATGACAAAGCAATTATGAGAAATTCTGCTGACGTAGCAAAAATATGGCAATCAATTATATGACTCATAATAGTTGCGAGAAAAAAAACATATATTTTTATTATAATGCTACTGAAGCTGTAGTTTATTTTACGATTATTCTATTTTTACCGATTTTATACCGACAAGCAAAAATAAATAGTCCCTTTTTATACAAGTTGTATAAAACTCGGTGTAGACGACCTACTGCATAAGACATTATAAAATAAACAACTTTTTTAAACAGATTCTAACGTGAATAAAATTATAATGGCTGAACCGATCATGATAAAATTTATTTAAACCACCTCTGAGTCTTTAACTATCGAAAAAAAATTTAAAGGCTTAATATTAAAGTAGGTTACAGTATATACCCTAGGCGACAGGCTAGCAACCAGTCACTATTGTACCTTTTTTGACAATCTTAAAACCTATAATTGCTAAAAGTGACTCCGAAGTGGTAACGTTGTTTGTGCTGTGGGTGTGTAATATTAAAATTTTACATAACTCAAGATTAAAATCATGTTTGATTTCACATTGTCACTGTCTAGGTCTTTTAAAACAAATGATGAAATTTTAAATGTTTTTTTTTATTAACCGATACCTTCGCTACACACACATCATGCATCCAGAAATATTTAAAAAAAAAAAGGGACATAGTTTCATACAACACAAGATATCCTGACAAATTAGATTTGCCTAAGATAAATACAATAATGAAAAAAAGAAATAGTTTCATACAGTGCATAAGACTTTACAATAATTTACCGGAGTCCATAAAACTACTCCCATTGAATTCCTTCAAAACTCAACTGTTCCGTTGGCTTCACGAGAAGTGTTATTACTCTCTAAGGGAGTATCTGGATAATATGTGAATGATAAATAATTGTATAATTGATAATTGAATAATTAGTAATTTAATAATTGAACATTTAATATTGTATAATTTAATATTTAATTTGCATAATTTAATAATAATATTTTTTATCAAAAAGACATTTTGTTGCAATATGTCTTTATAATAGGTGCAATGACATTTAAGGTATAATTCATCAAAGAATAGGCGGAACTAAACAAATGGATATATATTAGAGTAGTAGTAGTATTTTGTTATTAATATAGTTAATCTCAATATTTGCATGACTTATAAAGTTTGAATGTATGAGACTCATAAATCGTTGAACATCATGTAGTGTACTACATTTAAAGCAAATAAATACATTTCATTCATTCATTCATTTCATTCGTCAGCTGTGAACTTATTTTGAGAATTTTGCACTAGGTAGGTAGATTTTTGAGATAACACAGGAAAATTTCAATGTAGGTACATAATATGAAATCTTTTAGCCGACCAACTTAACTACTTATAAGAATTGTTGATGACATGATTTTAAACTGAGTCAAAAAAAGATGACTAAACATATTTCTGTTGCCATCGGCAATCAGTTTAAAGTACTTTAGTAGTTATTTACTTGATTATTTTTCTCTTTGGAGATTAAAATTAATTTACTAAGGTATAGTAAAAATACTACATATACCGTTCATTCTAAGTGGAGGCCTGTGCCCAGCAGTGGGACGTATATAAGCTGATATGAGGTGAAAAATAGTAAAATTATTAAAAAAAAACGCATCACATATATAAACAATAAACAAACGCTAAATTACACAGACGTAACTCTTAACTCAGTATCGTCGCTCTCCTTACTATTGCTAACTGTCGGAACGTAACTCATACGTGGCCACATAGCACTCTTAATCGACGCAGCGACGAGGCGTCATCTGGTCCTGTCCACGGTGCAACAACTTTTCATCTCTGTTCCTATGCTAACACTTAATATTTTCGACCCAAAAAGACATCCCTCCATTTGACTGTACGACTGACTTGGCCTATTAATGTCCGCTCTATCGCAGCCACATCTAAACATTTACTATACAACAAGCTTTTCGGTTGCAGGACCTGACTTTGCACAAGAAGCCGGTGGTGAAGGAGCGGCGGCCGAACACGCCTCGCATCATCTACGTAGCCGGCGGCTACTTCCGCCACTCCATCGACGTGTTCGAAGCCTTCAACCTGGACGACGGCTCCTGGACCACGCTGCCACGGCTTACGGTGCCGCGGTCTGGACTCGGCGCTGCTTTCCTCAAGGTAAGACAAAGGCTTATCCCCTTATTCATAAAACTTATCTAACAAATGCTTTGTCCCTTTCTAACAAATACAAATGTCGAAGTGACAGATAAGGACAAACGAATTTTAGCGGCATTTTAACTAAAACAGGTTTGATTGTCGTTTATGAATAAGGGGGTTAGTTCGTATAATGCCACTCACTGAGTAACTGCAGCGCAGCCAATAGGGTGGGTGTGTTTTTACACGACATAAAATAGAAATAAAAATAATTTATATTCAAGAATACGGTTAGTTACAGGTCTTAAATTCTCAGGGCATGCGTATTAAACCTGCAAGAAAGTGTTCAAATGATAGGAGAAATTCTTCCGTAAACTAGGTATACATAATTGAATATCATATTCACATCTTTTTCATCTGCTCTTTGTCATCTAGCGAAATACTATCTAGCAATCATTAGTTCGTATTAAGCATTAGAAGTGTTGAATTGAAGTCATGTCTCCACTTGGCGAACGGCCAAATACTGCTTAGGAAGTAAATCGATTCAAATGTAGTTTAGGTACTATCACTGAAAAATTATCGCAATCGGAAATATGCACGGCTAGGATTACTTGCTGTTTTATATTTTCTTAAGTCATCATGATAACAATAAAAATAATAAGAAATCTTTATTTCGCATAAGTAAGAATTAGGTACAAACATGTTCATGTTAAGGTGAAAAGTGAAAACCGGCCAAGAGCGTGTCGGACACGCCCGAAATAGGGTTCCGTAGCCATTACGAAAAAAATAAGTAAGTAATATTTTTCTAAGGATTTCGTATTTTGTTCGGAATATTCCAAGTTTAGGTATATTTTATACCTTAGGCTGCTATTTACTCTTAAACTACTAATAATTCTCAAGAAAACTTAACCGTTATAGTTTTCCCATGCTACGGACCTCTAGGGGGTCCGTGGACCCCACGTTAAGAAACCCTGCCTTATAGTTTCGCCATATCTGTCTGTCTGTCTGTCCGTCCGTCCGCGGCTTTGCTCAGGGACTATCAATGCTAGAAAGCTGTAATTTTGCACGAATATATATGTAAATTATGCCGACAAAAAGAAATACACAATAGACAATAAAGAACTGTAAAAAAATTTTTTTTAGAGTACCTCCCATAGACGTAAAGTGGGGGTGATTTTTTTTTCTCATCAAATCTTGTAGTGTGGGGTATTGTTGGATAGGTCTTTTAAAACCATAAGGGGGTTGCTAAAACGATTTCTCAATTCAGTAAAGCGCAGCGTTGCTCCCGCCTTAGCATAAAGAAATATCTTTATAGCAGCCCGGATAATAAAGACAATTAGATAGATTAATAATATAAAAAAGCTATTTTAATCAATCATAACCAAAATAAACACTATTTAGTATGGCGTTTGAATATTCTATTAAATAATATTATTGCACTTAATAATATGGAAAACAATACGTATTGCATTCGTATCATTATGGCGTCAAATTTTCGGGAAGATAAGAATATATCAAATAAATTTTCTACTAAACAAAACATTCGGGCATATAAACTTCGGGCAAATGAAATTATGACAAGTAACTTTCGGGAAAACAATAGATAACCGAAATTAATAATGTTTTCCTAAGAACCTAAACACGTTCGCCCTCTGAGAGACGAACAACCGCTCAAGTAGCAAGTTACCGGCAATACTATCTAAGTACCTGAGCGACCGAGCTTTGCTCGGGCTAAAACTCGATATTAAGCGTTTTCCCAGAAATAAGACCAAGCTAGATTGATTTGTCATCTCCGAAAACCCCCATATACCAAAGTTCATCGAAATCTTTGAAGCCATTTCAGAGATTCTACACTAACACAAACTATTCGTGTAATCGTTAGTACGTATCAGATGCTTTTTGAGTGCTTGAGCCCTAATAAATATTATACCAAACCATGTTTAAAACGGTCATTAGTTTTGAAAAAAAATGGAGGCCAAAGCTCCGAGCGTGGACTTTGTTCCAACATGACGCGCGCATAAATTTAACCGGTCAAAGTCCACTGGCTCCAGATGAATCATCGGATTATTACTCGGAAATTCTATTGGCAGATGAGTAGTTGCACAACGTAAAACCGACATCCATCAGTTATATGGGAGTAATGTACTTAGTCAAAAACACATAACTAGGTACCCTTCCCATGTTTTGTCAATTAGAAAGAAAGAAAAGAAAGAAAAACATTTATTCGTGACGTTTTACAAATTGAGAGGAAGAAAAACAACAAACATCAACAAATTTTGTCACGAAATGGTCCCAACTCAGCATGATGTCAACCTTGCGGCCGACGCTGGTCTTCCGTTGGAACCATTCGGAGAGTTAAAATCAACAATGAACTCGACAACAAAAAAAAAAAAAAAAATTCTTTACAATACACAAAACTAGTAATTTACAACATAAAAATATACCTTAACTACACAATATTCAAATAATAGTAAAATAATAATAACAATAATAACTATAACAATATGCCCGTCTGTATAGACCTGTTGCCTTTGCCAATCATTCAATATTGATTGACGTGGCAAAAGAAAGCAAATAAAAAAAAAAAAACTATGGACGTGGCATGGATGGATTCATAGTTCGTGTAAACAAAAATAAGTTCCGAATCATCCATTACCATTCACCCAACAATAAAAAATATCATTGCAAAGTGTAAACCAAACATCACAGTCACGGCAGCGCCTATGGGACTGGAATTAGGTTTTATTTACTTGTTGCCGGCTACCTGAACCGTTTCTATACGAGTATATATTATGCCATTACATTATGTACATTTCATTTTATATTGCTACTCGTACTAACATAGAAAACTTTTATTTTTTCCGAATTTGAATTACCTATCAATTTAGAATAGACGGACGGACAAGAAATTCCTTTACCACTCGTAAGGTTAATTTATTATCGTTTGTAGAGTGTAAACATCACAGTAATTTCACTCGCAACCTTTTTTTTCCGATGCCAGATGTCATAAAAAATTATAAAGTACTTAGGTAGGTACTCGGTCGATTATACACCCACAGGGAACGTGTAATATGTTAAGTAACGTGTTGGTATGTGTGCAGGGTCTGTTCTACGCGGTGGGGGGTCGCAACACGTCACCGGGGTCGTCGTACGACAGCGACTGGGTCGACGTGTACAACCCCGCCGCCGAGCACTGGCGCCCCTGCAGCCCCATGTCCGTGCCGAGGCATAGGGTAAGTTCGCTTCACACCACCATGCTAGCCACCACCCAGTAAGTACTTCTAGCCACCACCCTGTACTTCTCTGAAGTCTCTTAAAGGCCCTTCGTTTGCTAACTTGCGCGGGGGCGTGTTATTTCAATAAAGTAGATACCCGTCGCACGCAGCGCTGCTCTATTACATGACATGAAACCCTGTGTGCGCCCGTGCCGTGCACCCCCGCGAGTAAGCCCTTAGTTAGATGGTGGAGAAAATATAGTGGCCCCGTATAATTTATCTTACCATCGAAATGAAGCTTAATATGCAGACGTGGAAACAGAATCGCGCACCAGAGTGAAACCTTTTTTGAAAATCAGTTTCACGGCGGTTTTTTGCCAAATATAGGAATAGAATATCAACATGACATTTGTAGCGAAATGATTCCACCTTGATACGCGATTCAAATTCGTCGATTATTTCACTGGAGCAGTAGTTTATTTCATGAATCTTAAAGTTCTTGCAGTTTCCAATTAAGTCTCGAGGCAATCTTACCAGTTTTACGTTTACACGAAATCGCATTATGAAAAATTCGCAACGTTTTTCCTTCAAATCTTTTGAAGCGGCTTTATTAATTAAATTGCTAAATCGAGCACATTATGAGAGCTGAACTTACTTAAAACAAAAATACTATTGATTTGCAGGTAGGAGTAGCGGTGATGGACGGACTTTTATATGCGGTAGGCGGTTCAGCGGGCTCAGAATATCACAAATCCGTAGAATGGTAAGTGTTTTTCGCAAAGCGTACAAATAGTAAAACAGTACAAAATGAGCTCTCTACAATAACTTCTCATTGACTAATAGTACTATACTACAAGTAACCGACCTAATGTACAATTAGGATATTGATACGGCCAAAGTAACAAAAATATCTAATCACGACCTTAATGCCAAGTCAATAAAGTCGCGTATAGGTATTTTTGCAACTTTGACCGTATTTTTTTTTAGTTAACTGTATATCGATTGACCAATTGTCTGGACCATAATTATGGAGTGTCTAATGGTCTCCTCACATCTACCGACGCAAAATCGGCTTAAGCAAAGCATACTGTACGTCACATTTTTTTTTGAGCGACTTACCTTCAAATCCTACAAACCTTTAGGGGCTGTTTCACCATTCATTGGTTAGTGTTAACTGACGGTTAACTGTGATGCCGTCTCCGTCTATTCGAACAAAACAAATAGAGACGGCATCACAGTTAACCGTCAGTTAACACTAATCAAACACATTATGTGTGAATGTGTCACCCTCGCCAGATTAAGAATGACTCTTTGGCGTCGAATACCAGCGCCAGGAGACTTTAAGGCACTACCGCTACGTCAAATCATCCAATTTATGGAAGAGGTGATAAAAGCAATGGAGTAAATGCGAAGGAGGGGTAATTACACAAAAGATCCCTACGGGTCGAAGTGTATCCGCAAGGACCCCTTAACTTTAAGATAAGATAAGAACATAGATGGTGAGACAGCTCCTTACTGTGCATGTTTGTGAGAACGTTTGTCTGTGGCAGTTACGACCCGGAGAAAGACGCGTGGTCAAAGGTGGCGCCGATGGCGAGCGCGCGGCTGGGCGTGGGCGTGGCCGTGGTCAACCGGCTGCTGTACGCCGTGGGCGGGTTCGACGGCGCGCGCCGCGTCGCCACCGCCGAGTGCTACCACCCCGAGAACAACCGCTGGACCGAGATCGCGCCCATGGCGCAGGCGCGCAGCGGCGCCGGTCAGTAACCACACACCTTTCGACAGAATACTTTCTCAAACTCGTATCTGGGCGTTTTTTTTTTAAAAAGTGTACCCTTTTTTTTTAATTTTGGAAACCCATATGATTTTTCCTATTCAGAATCGAGAGCACAATCGATTCCGATAGTTTTAAAAATGACCCCAAAAAAAATGACAGTTTTCGACGTTTTTTCAATACACTCAGTATGGGCGTGACAAGTGACTCATAAAACTACACTTTTTTTTTTTAAACGCCCATCTACCCGAATTATATATAATCCAGTAACTTTGTAGCCTGAAAGTATGGGGGCAGTATGCGTCAAATCCGGTAGTTCTGAAATTTTGCAGACTTGTTTATGATGTTGGCCTAATGAATAATCCAAGTTTGTGACCTCGAGCGCCGAACGCAACTTTGTCAAAAATCGAAAAAACCGCGAAAAAATCGATATTTTTTTCAAATTTCGGCGATTATAACCCTAAAGGACTAGTGTTTGAAAAAACTTTCTTAGAACGTTTTAAAGAAGACTAAATTTGCTACAACATGATACTAGATTTGTCTCTGTGGACCCAATAGTTTCTAAGATTAAGCCTTTCAAAGTGTATCGTTTTTTCGAACTTCGCAATTTAGGCAACCACAACACCTATAACCTTGACGAGCTGCGGTACCGACTATTCGCTAGGGCTACGACGAAAACCAGCTTCAATCTAGCCAGGTTACCTCCCACAAGAGACTCTGCTCGATTTCACTCCTTGCGGACATACCATCAGGTAAAAATTTGTCCTTGCATCAGTAATTCACATAACATATCATTCATCATTTTCTATTCTCATATACAATCTTCTTACATGTACAGGCGTGGTTGGGAGTCACACTTAACCCTGGGGGTGGCTATATACACACCACAAAGCCTCAATCCCAAAACGATGACCAGAGATGCAGCCCCACAACACCTCTTGCAGATGATTACTTGCGGCTGCACGAAGGGTTGTGGGATCGCGTGCAGCTGCAGGAAGACAGGATTAAAATACTCATTAGTCTGTAGACACTGCAGCGAGGCCTCTTGTGACAATATACCTGATGTTGCAGTAGTAAAATCCTAGAAGGCGACGATCTGTCCGATGTCGAAATGGAGGATGACTTGACGGCACAAAACGTCGACGATTCATTACCATCCCCTGATGGGGATATGCCATCCCAATACGTCGATCCAGATACGGACGAACCTCAATCGGGACCTTCCAAAAGGGCCAAATTAATTTGATTTTTTGATTTTGAATATTACTCAATTTCCTAACAAATAAACTTATTAACTTCTGTTGTACTTTTCTTTTTTATTTACTTCATTATTCGTAGCTTAACTTTAACATCATTGTTCACACTCCTCATTATCTTTTTTAACATCCTATCATAAAAGTACAGGGCTTCGATAGTATAATCAGGGTCAAAATTCATTCAGAACGACAGAATCCCAAAAAATTGCGAAGTTCGTAAAAATGATAAACTTTGAAAGGCTTAATCTTAGAAACTATTGGGTCCACAGAGACAATTCTTATATCATATTGTAGCAAATTTAGTTTTCTTTAAAACGTTTTAAGAAAGTTTTTCAAACACTAGTCCTTTAGGGTTATAATCGCCAAAATTTGAAAAAAATACGTTTTTTTTCGCGGTTTTTTCGATTTTTGACAAAGTTGCGTTCGGCGCTCGAGGTCACAAACTTGGATTATTCATTAGGACAACATCATAAACAAGAGTGCAAAAATTCAGAACTACCGGATTTGACGCATACTGCCGATGTATAAAGTTACTGGACTAATACAACAAATCAACACAATCATATCTTAACCTTTTTCCAGGCCGCGCTAATTTAGATAAATCATAGTTTAATGTTGTTTACATGAGGGATTAATTAAAAATTTTAAGATTATGCGATTTTGTAACATCTGTGTCTGGTTGGAAAAAAATACTTATCACGAAAACTTTGAAATTGTCGTAGAGCATAAATCATAAACGATTAATGACTTATAAACCCTCGGATAAATAGACACTAGGCTAATCACAGGGTATTATTATTATTATATTGGCTTATTTTAGTCCCTAGATAAAAAATATACTATTGTGTGGTGTTCGCTTGTGTCATGTGATATTTAATCTCCAGGCGTGGCAGCTCTGGGGCAGTTTATCTACGTGGTGGGCGGCTACGACGGCTCGCAACAACTGGCCTCGGTGGAGCGCTACGACACGGAGCGCGACGTGTGGGAGCCCGCGACCGCCGTGCGCATCGCGCGCTCCGCGCTCTCGCTCACCGTGCTCGACAATAAACTATATGCCATGGGTGAGTAGCTACGCGTGAACAGTGGCGCCATCATCATCATATTAGCATCGCATCGACCTCTCGTTGTTTCGGTTGGAAGCGGCCTGCATCCACATAATGTCTAATCAACAAAGCTTAATATCTAATGTAGTATAGATAACGGTACGGAACCCTTCGTGCGCGAGTCCGACTCGCACTTGGCCAATTTCTAGAAAATTTTGCCCATGCAAACTACTGGCTACCGGCACGGAGATCTTTTGACCCGACTATCCAAAGTAGGGTTATTTTGAATATTGTACCAAAATTTTAATAAATCGTGTGTCTTGTCCTATATGTCATGTATGTATGTATGTATGTCGATGGATGGGGGGAGATTAAACCTATCGACTTTTCGGCAGAGACGAAAACAATAATAATCATTTCCACATTAAAAGTGTCTTGTTTCAACTAAATTTCTTTTCCAGGCGGCTACGACGGCACATCATTCCTCGACATCGTGGAGGTGTTCGACCCGAGCACGGGCCAGTGGCAGCCGGGCCCGCCGCTGACGTCGGTGCGGTCGGGGCACGCGTCGGCCGTGTGCTACCAGCACGTGGCGCTCAGCGCGGAGCTCGCCGACGCGGAGGCCGAGCTCGCGCGCCGCGCCAAGCGCCCGCCCTCCGCCGCGTCATCGCGCGGCGACGACATACCCATGGCCGGCAACATCATAGGCACGCTATCCAATAACAACTGCCGGGGATGCTTATAGCGGCCGCCCGTCTAGCCGAGTGATTTGAAGCGACGGCAGCTCCGGACGAGGGCCCAATGTTTTGCTGCCATGTGGCGGATATAATAGGAACCCGCTAAATATTACGTAAAAAGACTATTTGTGTAATAAACTGAAACCTCTGAGTGACGCGTGACGCGCGGCGACCGAGGCCGGCTGATCGTTGTGAAGTGATGATTGCGTAGTCAAAAGTTAAAACTATATTGTTATATATTTCAGTTGCAATGTGACCGATAAGTGAGTTATATTTATACTTTTTTTGTATAATTATAATAATGTAAATATATTGTTAAGGGCTCTTTGTAAGGAAAACAAAGACTGTTATGGGAATAAAAGATTGAATATCGATTTAGAGAGTATTATTTACCAAAACGCGTGTAATACAATCATCATCAAAACAACTTAATAAGTAGTTATGAAGAAAACTTATAAGTACATTCTAAATTAGTTAATTGAAGTATCATTTAAATGCTATACACCGTGTTATTTTTTATTTCCGTTAACTTGATGGGGGCAATCTACAGGTCAAATTAAGTTAATTTCTCAAAGACAATAGTGACCTAACTCTTACTGTCTAAAAGATAATTAATTATTAGCAGTAAATCAGCGTAAAGGTCCTTAATTTATTTATGACGTTTTTTCAAAGTCCTTAACTAATCCGTCTTTAACCCAAACATATTTATCAAAAGAAAGTTAAACATGTGGTTTTTTTATGTCTCTCTACGTCAATGTCACTTGTCAAGTTTGTTTATTTTACGATTTAATTATTAACAATGACTAAAGCTGTACGCATGAAAAAAAAATGTATGTTCTCGAAAAAACGTTTTTTAAATTTTAGAAAAAGTTAATTATCAGGTAATTCACACCAATGAACTGAGCCGCCTGCCGAAGTTAACGGAAGTAAAAAAAAACTCGGTGTATTCTTGTACTTTTTTGCAAAGTAATCAATTTAAAGCCTGACAGTTATTTATATGAGGTTCAGTCATTTTTCGGAATTTCATTGGAACTAGTTGCTAACAACACTGATGACAATTTTCAAGGCTGTTATGTCATCATACCATAAGTTAATATTTTCGGATCATCGTATCTAAAATGCCATGGTGCTTGGCCGCACAATCGAAATCGATACCAAGAAATTTCTGGATGACACAGAATCGTGTTCAAGATTAAACTGTATTATCTTTATAAGGTTACTACAATCCGTGAGCTTTTAGTAAACCCTTCGGTTTTCGGGGGAAATCGGAAGGATTCGTTAGTAGAAAATGACAATTGTTTTTTTGACTTAGTAGCAATCCATCACGCGAAGAGTGCACTCGTTGTGTTTTCATTAATTTATATAGAGTGGTTAAAACCACCACTTACTTATTTATTTAGTTTATTTTTCAAAAATTGATTTCCATGAGAGTCAACTTAACCAGGGTATTTCTGTAAATAGCCAATAACGAGAAATTATTCATAACGTATATATATTTTTAAAGAAGATAAAAGTTTCAAGAAATGTGTTGATTGTAAATATTTTAATGAGGTTCAAGACCGAGTTATAGAAGCAGAGGATTTCGATAATTACATTAAAAAATAATAAACGAAGCAGACCAAAAAAATTAATTTGACATACCCAAGAAAAGTAGACACAGTATAACAGCTCTATATACTTCCAAACAAAGTAGTGTGTTAAGGCGGGATGTTCTCTATTCAAATGAACGATGGAAGAATTCGAAAATGCTGATTTTGTTTTATTTGTATCATGGTAAAAATTCATATTGTATTAAAATTAGAAAATGATAAATAAGCGTAATATTATTACGGTAAGGTTTATTTTGTACTGGTATTCTTTACATAACATTTTACGGTAGCTTCGAAAAGTTTTGCAAGTTGATAACAGAACAGAATCACATATCACGATCGCGTGTCATCGTCAATATCCGAAGTATGTTTCTAAAATCCGAAGGTTTTTTTAAGAGATCACGGAGTGTATATTAATCATAAGCAAGTTCCAAAAGCTGTGTCATTATACAAATCATGCGATATGGTTATCGACCTTGTCACTGAAGTGTTGTTAACGAAAGTATCAAAAACTTGAAATTGTAGAGATGACGTACGAAAAGTTGACATTTCTTACCACTTTTAACATTGTTACCGAGCCTTAGCTCTTTCTTAAGAGTTCAGATAAAGCTGATGTTTATCTAAGTATAAAAAAAAAGAAACTATGAAAAACCTCAAAATAAGTGGACTGGCCGTCTTCCATATTACTTTTTACGGCATCTTGGGCTTAAAATAGTTATTTAACCTATGTATGTATTTACAATAAATAATCTTAATCTAAATAATAGACAGGTGGTTTGCAATTTGAGACGGTGGTGCAGTACCCGTAGTTTATTTACAAGTGGTTGAGAGTGAGGTCTTCAGATGTTCAGGTTTTACAACAATACTGTCTATTGATGCAAGCACAAAAACAATAATATTAAACAGATCAAACTAATTGAATATGAGACAGCCAAATTATGTATAAGAATAATTCATATCAAAGAACAAGAAATTAATCTTATGTAATCGATTCATCCCAGATACAATTACTGAGTTGAATTAAATACTAAAAAATCTTATATTTTAATTTTTAATTTAAGTAATTCAGTCGGTGAAGCTAATCCATTATAGATAAACCTGAACAAATTTTAAGGATATCACGGTCGACATCTGCACATGCTGTAACTTACTCTAGGAAGGCAGTAAAATTCATTGTCTAACACAAATTGCTTATAATAATTCAGCAATAACCTAAACTATAACCACTGAAATAGTGGACCTGCTAATTGCTGCGTAACATATTGATTACCGTACTAGTTTTCTTCGTCGCCTGTAACAGTATATTCTTACATCAGGTATATCAGACTCGTCATTTTTAGAAACCAGATTCTCATTTGCCGGTTTAATATTAACAGAGCTCAGTGTGTTGGCGGACGGTTGTATTTCTGAAGAAGTATTGCAGGTAGATAACTCTCTGGTAGGCGTTGACGTAGCCAGTGCCTTCAGTGGGGTATATTGATTTTCTGACGTATTAATTTGGAGAGCATTCGCATCTGAAGGCTGGACGCCACTGGATATTACAATGGTATTCACCAATCCAATATCTTCTGTCACGGCTTCAAGGTTGGGAGTATCGTCAATCCTAGTATTACTAACAATTTCTTTTGATTCCTTATCTACAGTCAACTTTTCTTCATCAGTTTTGGTTTTTACACTCATGTTTTCGATAGGAACAAGTGTATCTTCAAAAACTTTAGGCAAGTTAGTATCAATGGCTTCTTTTGAGGTTTCTCCACAAGATTCATTTTCTTTGTTACTATTCTTTATGGCTGGTTTATTTAGTTCTGCTATAATCTGATTTTCTGTAATATCGGATTCTTTTTCTGCCTCGCTAAAAGGAAACATTTTGTCTTCTTTAGATTTCTTATTACTCTTTGCATGATCTTTGTTTTTTTCGTTACATTTTAAAGAACTAATTTTTGTTTTCTTTTCAGGTTTAGTAACATTTCGTGTGTCCTTCGATTTATCACACGATACTGCTGGTTTCTCCTCGATTACTAAAGGTGTTCCAGCAGTAGGATCTATTTTTTTACCAATTTTTATTGTTTCTTCGGACGTTTCACTTGATGCTACTATCCTTTCTTCGGATATTGTGTATTCAGATTTGCTGTTAATATCCTTATTAGGTCTAATAGTGTTGGACACTTCTTCAGAATTTTCCACCAATGGCATTAACTTAACATCAGATATGAAATGTCTATCTACAACATCACTTTCTGTTTTCCCATCGAGCCTATACCCATTCGATATTTCTTTACACTTTTCAAATGAAGCTAGAGCTTTTAAGCTAGGCTTTAAATGTTCTACCACAACATTGCTTTCAGATTTAGATGTTTTTGTTTCTGTGCATTCTTCATTGGGTGCTACTGCTTTTACCCTGGGTTTTGAATGTGTTTCAATAGTATTGCTCTTTATTATCTGAATAGGTATATTTACGTATATTTCTTTTGGCTTATCACTAGTTGCAGCAGTGCTTACTTCCAGTTTAGTACCGTTAGGCGTGTCCTTACATTTTTTATTAGATTCCGCTATTTGAACTTTTGACACTAAAGCTGTTCCAAGATCATCTATTTTAATTTCCTTTGCGGGTTTATTTCGATCAAGTTGTTCTTCCATTTTTTCTACTTCTGAAAGTAAAGTTGTTTTACCACCATCAGTCGTTGAATTTACGATATTTGACAAATTTTTGTCATTTAAATCATTAGCGTCCTTACTCAATATAACGTCAGATTTTTTGTGTTTATTATGATGCGCACGACTATTATTGTCATTAGTATCCTTAGTTTTAATTTTTTCTTCCAAGTGTAAAGAGTCTGATTGAGGACAAATCGCGTTTAGATTAGTTCCTGATATTTCTTTTTTAGCTGCTAGTGTTCGAACATTGTTTTGCTTGACCTGCAGTGGAATTCCGTCCAGCGCGTCTTCGCATACGGCCGAGTAGCTATTGGGAATTTGCGTAGGCGCCAGCTTTGGAGCGAGCTCTAGATCTTCGGGAGCTATCAAACTGCTACTGTCGCCAAACAGTTCAATAAACTTATTCCTAGCTTTAGCGTCTTTATCCTTATCCGTTTTAGACCTAGTTTTTCTTGTTGGAGTTTTGTCTTTAGAAACATCTCTATGGGACTTCTTTTTAGTTTTATGTTTCTTTTTAGTGTCTGGCAGTTCGTTTTCTTTAAGCTGAACTTGAGTATCATCGATGGTTTCGTCACTTAACTCTAAATCACCTTCTACAATATTCCTTATGGAAGATAGTTTTTGTTCTAGTATATTTAATTCTGCTTCGTTTTTGTCCATTTTCAAAATCTTGGCAGATACACTTTTGCACTCTGCATTACTGGGCAATTTAGATGACTCCACAGTTTTAGCAACATTCGAGATGTCAATGCTGTCATTGACTGAAGTTGAATCCTTATGTAATAAACTTGGTCTTCTATCTTTACTACTATGTATGATTGTATCGGTTTTATTACTTTTGGTATCCTGAACCACATCAGTGTTAATTTTTTGTCCCTTTAGTGGTATTTTGTACTTCGAAATTTTACAATTTTTTTCTTCCTCATGCAATTTCTCTTCAGTATGTTTAGATCTTAAGTTATCTTTAACATTATCTTTCTTAGTACTACTATGGGGATCATGCTTATCTGCCTGATGCCTCCGAATTCCTATATCATGATTGACATCCCGAATACCTTTGTTAATAGTACCGTCACCAGGCGGTATAGCAGAATCGGACACGGGTTTATCTAAGTCTGCATAAATACTATTTACAAGTTCATCATTGATTTGACTTTGTTGATAAGCTTCTCTCGGTTTGAAGGGATGATGTTCATGATGAACTTGCCTATCATTACGCCTTACTTCATCAGTATGTGGGTATTGGTCTCCTCTAAATCTCTTTAATGGGGGTTGATCATAGTCCCCATGAATTTGTGTTAAACTTGCCATTTTATTTTTACCTGCATAGGTGTCTGAATAGTAGTTCCTATCCATGTCTGGGTTTTGATCACTCCTACCTCTATCAGGATAAGGGCGTCGTTCGCGGCGTCTCTGCTGGTATCTTTCACCATTTTCCATCCATCTATGTCTATCAAACTGTTGTAAAAAACGGTCATCTCCAAACTCTCGCTTGCCATATCGAGCTCTGTCTGGACTATATTTGTTTCTAATAGGATATGGTAAGTCATGTTTATCTCTGATCATATTTCTATCATTTTCGTAAAATCTTCTACTCCTATTTTTATTAAAACTGTCTCTTGGTGTATCATTGTAGTTAATCCGTTTATCTTGTGGGCCAGATGACTCATTGTAAACCCTACAATGCTGTGGTTCATCTCGAACTCTCTTCTGGCTTCTTTGTGGTTCATCTCCAAAAGAAGTGCTTTTAGATGTTTTTGGTTCTAATGCAGAATACATATCCTCAAATTCTTCATCGGAGCTGAATTTCAAAAATTGTTGGCTGAAACAGACAATCATTTTTAAAGCATTATCTTTAAGTCAATGGAAACTTTCAACTTGATAGATATGCATCCACTTTTTATTGTTATATTGGCACAAAATTTGGCAGTTATGCATAGTTTAGATAGAAATCCACTCCTTCATAGTACCATAAACCTGATCTGATAATGGAGTCAGAACCACTGGAGGCACTGGAACTCCAAGACAGAACAACATATCTTAGCCATGTTTGGGCTTTTTAGAATAATCTTAGGGCAGTCATTCTCAAAGTGTGCTCTGCGGAGCCCTAGGGCTCTGCAAAAGTACCATACCATAATTAGAATAAGTACTTATGGTGTACTGTGTAAGGAAAAGAATTACAACTTCCCATTCAACTAGTTGTTTTTGACTATTTTAGAGCAACAACAACAAAAATATTTAATTTTGGAATAGGGTTCCATTCTCAATAAAGTTTAAACCATTGTCTTAGGTCTTAGTGTGTACTTTAACTGAGAATGGTATCTAGTGATGGGAGAATAGTATCTATCTGATGATGGATCAGTTAGGTAAGTTCTGGAAATCCAAAACAAAACAATGTAATGTAGATGATTTCCATGGTCTGATGATGAAGCAGGCAGTTACCACAATAGCAAGCTTTTTAAACTATAATTATTAAAGATGCAATTTCCTAGATAACACTGTATTATGATATTTATTTATTATTTATTTACTTATTTATTATATATGCTACACAAGGCATTTACTATCAATCAAATACACCAAGTGTACCTTTTCACTAAGCAATAAAGACATATGTGTTTAAATCCATTTCAAATTGAAAAAAACATACCTTGTTAATGTAGATATTCTTCTATCCGTTACACTTCCCCCTTGAAATTTATCATCATGGTAGTTCTCTCTGTGGTTAGGAAAGGCCTCATTTTGGCAAGGTTCATTTTCCTTACTGGCATTTCTGGCAATGGATTTGGCACTTTCTCCAACTTTGTTCTCTGTGCTTAATGATTTGCTAGATTTTTCAGTTGCAGTAGAGCTGTTATCTGATGGCGATTTTCTAGGAATAAAGACAAGCTAGTTATTTATTCGTCTACATACATCCGACAGATATAGATTAGACTAGATTACGCAAATGCATCTACTTCGCGTGTCCGAACCCCATACAAAGACTCGACCGCTAACTGACTAATCATGACTAGCGACTGACTCGATTCTCACGGCGCGGGCGGGCGGCGCATTGGAATCGATTTTGCGCAGACATCAGGGAATTCAAATCGCTAAGTTGCTCTCGAGACATCACAGTAGATATAAAAAAGTGACACGGTTGGTTTTCATACAGATTGAGGTGTTTACGTTATCTAGTGTAATATATTTCTGTGGTTACAGAGCATGTCACTTTGTTTTGTAACAGTGAAAAGGTTGTAACATGATTTTTATAAATTCAAATTATACTGTACTCTGTGGCTCATGTCTTTAATATATACTATATACTGATACTGATACTGATAGGTAGCAAGCAGTTAAAAGTTAAGTACCTAAATTCTTCCCTTTCTTTTAGATCTTCTGCCCTGTTAGGGTTGATTTTCTTTTTCACATTTCCTTCAGCTTTCACTTTATAAACATTCATTAGTTTATGTCTGTGATCCGGCTTATCTTGAAACTGTTTTAACACCAACATGTCCTTTCTGAAAAAATCATGAATAATTGAGTTTAGATTATGTAAACCAAGAATGTATGCTTTTAAAAATTTAATGTTTTTTCTTCTAATAAAAAAAATAGTATCATGTAGTAGATTCCAGCAAACAATGGCATGGCAAGCATATTCTCTATGGACTGTGTGTGGCGAGCGCGAAATTCAATTATGTCTAGTGTACTGGACACATTATTATAATCAATAAAATATGTAGTATAGATAGCGCCACGACAATTTAAGTGAATGATTACACACATAGTTACAAAAAGAAACGATTGCACAAAAGAAGAATGAATGAAATGAATGAGTAAATGTCGAAATCCTGCTGTCATTATATGACATGTTGTAGCTGTTGTGTGTGTGTAATCATTCACTTCAACTCTCGTGGCACTACCTATATTAACTTGGTAAGGTCATGCAGTTGTACTCACTCTATATTAAGGTTTTTAATCATATCAGTCTTTCTCTTAATCTCAGCCCTGGCACTTTTCAGAAGAGAAGAATAGTTAGTTTCTAGTTTTTTCAACTCTGTCGATAAGTTGTCGAAATCCTGCAAAATACTCTAAAAAATCAATGCTCATCCATTCAATAGTCTTCCTACTCATATCTGATGACAGCTTGCATTAAGATACATGTCTTTTTTTTGCATTCCAACAATCATTAGGGCAGAATTACTTTACAGTCCTTAATATTATAATTGCTAAAGTAACTCTGTATGTCTATCATCACCCCCCTGGGCTGGGTCCAGGACCTAGGTGGACCGGTGCATCTATTATTATCAAAGCTAAAGTATAACTTCTTTTGACTTGACCATGACTATTTGCCCCCCCCCCCCCCTGGCACCAAAGCTGGATCCGTCCTTCCAAGCAAAAGTTAGTACTAAATATTATTCCTTGCATACTGTAAATCAATGAAATGTCCTCAAAACATGTTTTTATTCCTCAAAATATTTAGTCAGGCATATAGTTAATAAAAATGCCAGATGTAAAATGAGTCAATATATCATTTTAAAAAGGCAGGTGCAAGCAAGAGACAAAGTAAATGGCTAGCTTTGCATGTTGCTTGATTTAAAACCAACTGAGCACAACTAAATTTATGTAAAACCCAAGCCACAAGCCCATAATCATACATTATGATTGCACAGTTAAAGAGTGGCTTTGCATGAACCTACTCCTCAAGTACATAGGCATATATAGGAGGATACCAGGTGGGCAATTCTGCTTTGAGGCAACAACCATAGCATCTCAGGGTTCGGGCCCTTGGAAACTAATCCTTAACATGCCAATGTTCAAGAAGCAATAGAAATCTGTAATAAGTGTAATAATATGTGATTTAGGTAAGTAGTTGGAATTGATAGGGTTATTAATTACAAAAAGCCATGTATAGTTAATACAAAAAATTAATGACAAATCAAGGCATTTAACAAGAACTTACTTTTTGCAATGTTGTCATGGAGTCTGCATATTGTGCCAACTTTTGTTTCAACTCATCATTTTCAGCCCTCAACTGGAATAATAGAGCAAGCTTAGAAAAATAGTTTACTGATTACCGTGTCATAAACAAAGTAGCATAGCGATGCGATGATTACGAACAACACAACAAAAGGGACTACACAGGAATTGAGACAGGATTACGTATGCTGAATAGTGTAATATAAAAATTGATAGTAGATTCAAGAGTACACGAACACTAATAAATAAATTGGCGGCAAAACAACGCATTCTTACCTCGTTAACTACATTAACGTCATTAAAATTTTCCAAATCATCGTATATATCTTCCATGGTGAGTTTTTCCGCAATAAGAAACAACAAAAGCTAAAAACTAATATAGGGCTATGAGAATTACTGATTTTTATGATTCATTAGATATAAAAAGCAATGGAAAACATTTTATTTTACTCAACCAACAGGGAAAATGGAATGACAGCAGTATTCACCAGTGTTGCCAAGAAATCGGAACTTGCTGTCGCCATTTTTCACGGCTTGAGTAGTCTTTTGTAGCCATTAGGCTGTAGCCAAATTTGTACTGTGAGGAGTGAGGTCGCCTAAAAAAGTAGCCTTTGTGTTTTTCCAGATCAGGTGTCAAATTTCAAAACTCTAAGGGGCTGTAAGATTAGTAAGATTATCCAAAATATACTAGTCATGTCAAAATATCTTTATTCTATGTAGGCTACAAGCACTTATGAACGTCAAAGAAAAATCTACCTCCGGTTTGAAAAAACCTCTATTGAGAAGAATTCGGCAGCTTATTGCGAGATATATATATTTTTAAACTGATTTACAATATTATTAAAGATGATATCTATACATAATAACATATATTTCATAACTTTATTTTTAACACAGTAGGCTCGCTATTTGAAGTAAGGGATTACCAATGCGGATCCGAGATATTTCCAAATAGGCCTTAGATATTAATATCTTCTTGACAATAGATCTGACTTTTTATAATTTTTTTATCATTGGTAATATTTTCCGAGAGGAGGCCTGTGCCCAGCAGTGGGACGTATATAGGCTGAGATGATGATGATGAATATTTTTTGGAATTTTATTAGTACAGAACCCTACATTGCACTTGGCCAGTTTTATTGTTAATTTTGCATCATTATATCAGCCGAAAGACATCCACTACTGGACATAGGCCCTCCCCAAGGCTCTCCCTCCTCTCAGACTAGTTTTGTGCTTTCCGCATCCAACTCGATCCCGCGATCTTTACCAGGTCAAATTCAAAATTCAAATTCAAAAAAGGTCGTCGCTTCATCGTGTTAGAGACCTCCGAATACTACAGTAAATTTTTTATGATTGGGTTAATTTTGCATGTTTTTTTTTTAAATTATTTATTTATGACTTTTCTTTTTAAACCCAATTAAACGCTACATTTTGCGAGGGTGGTATTTTTTTCTTCTACATAAGCACAAGAAAAAAATATTTGTGTTATGTTCAACTACTATAAAAAGACCTTGTCCTTCGAGTAGACTGACCAGTTGTCATTTAGAACGTCGCCGATTTCAAATTCAAGTAGCCTAATTGGCGACTAAATGCCTACATTGGCAACATTGGCATTGATAGCTAGTGTTGCAATGTCTGTTTACCATTTTACCCTGGCAGCACTTAAGCTTTACCCGTGATTTTGAATTGGAATTGAAAAAAATAACGAGCAATATTATACGCTCAGGGGGCTACTACAAAATTAAATCGAAGTTCGTGTCGTATCAACCCTTTTACTCATAATTGATAGTATAAGCGTCAGCGGGAGGGCCCGAAAGATACAAAGATTTACTATTATAGCCCCCCAAGCCCTATACTACGAAGTGCAAAATTTGAACTTCATTTGTATCTTCGTAGGTACCTTACCATTCCGCTGATGCTAAATACCTTGATAGCGCTAATATTATATATTTTTAATTTATTACGAGAGTAAGAGGGACGGTCCGATACGAACTTTGAAAGGAATTCGTAAATTCGTAGTAACCCCCTAGTATTAGTCCCCTATTTTTGAACGAAATGATCCTTACGCCGTATTTTATTTACTCAACCAGAGCTCAAGCAAAACGTAATGGTTATTTTATCTTTGTGACTAATCGACAAAGAGATTTTCGAGATTTTTAAATAAAAAAGTATCTAAGCTACTGAAAAAATCGCTGCAAATTTTAGGCGCCGCTTCCGTCACTACAGTACAGTGGTATTTTTTTATTACATGGCAACACAGGTTTCACGGTTTCATTCATTCGTTTCGTTTGGGTACGCCTACGCCTCTATGTAGAATCAATCACTCATTCATTTCATGCCCATCTCGTTTTTTTGGCATTTCGCTTTCATTCGTACTTTTCACTGGTGCGTATCGCAAGGATCGCTCGTCGCGTTGATAGCATATCGGACCTGGAATTCAAGTGTGTTTCTTAAATTAATTCTTAATGGATTCTCGCTCAACAAATATATGTTCCGATAGAACAGATCCAATGCGAAGTCGGTGTCGTTGACTATGTCGGTGGGTGAATCTGTAGTTCGCGTAGTGTTCATGCAATAGTGCAACAAGCGACGAGAGTCGCAACGGGCGCGCGTAAACATAGGAGAGCATCTCGGTGTCAAGATGCCTACGGACTCCGAGTGCGAGTGCGAGACTGTGTCGAAGGAGTGGCTGCTGGCGAAGCTGCGATCGGACGAGCGCGACATGGTGCTGATCGACTGCCGCGGCTCCAACGAGTACGCGGTGTCTCACATCCGGTCGGCGGTGAACTTCTCGATCCCGACGATCATGCTGCGGCGGCTGGCGGCGGGCAAGATAGAGCTGTCGTCCACGGTGCAGTGCAAGGAGCTGAAGGCGCGCATCGCAGCGTGTCGCGCGCGCGGCGTGTTCGTGCTGTACGGCGCGCCGGCGCCCGCCGCGCCCGATGCCGTGCACGCCGTGCTGCTGCGCCGTCTCAAACAGGACCAACTCAACGTTGTCTGTCTGCAAGGTATGCACAAGCTTACTGCCATCCAACTGACCTTAGCATAGACTTATAATACACTATAGACGGCGGCTCAGCGTGCCGCTGAAAGGGACAGGAGACAAGAGTACATGCATAATTAGGGTTACCCTCTCAAAGTAATTTACCCCACGTCACATGCGATCTTTTTCTAAGTTTTAAATTTTTATAGACAACTAATACAGGAAGGTACATATTTATAATTCAAGCTAAAGTTAACTAAGTAGATAAAAAGAAAATGATGAAATAATAGGCATTTCATGATTTAATATGTACATTTAAGAAGAAGTACCGTTTTTGGCCACTGTACCGTTTCATCTCAGCCTATATACGTCCCACTGCTGGGCACAGGCCTCCTCTCGGAATGAGAGGGCTTGGGCCATAGTTCCCACGCGGGCCCAGTGCGGATTGGGAACTTCACACTCACCATTGAATTGCTTTGCAGGTTTCCTCACGATGTTTTCCTTCACCGCAAAGCTCGTGGTAAATTGCGCACATGAATTTCGAAAAACTGAAAGGTGCGAGCCGGGATTTGAACCCACGACCCTTAGCTTGAGAGACAATAGGTCAAACCACTAGGCCACCACGGCTTTTGATTTGTTCGGTGTCAACTATGAACTCTGGTTTCCCTTCAAAAGGAATAAATCTTTCGCCTTTTACTGCACCGTTTATGGCCATTTATTGTTTAAATATACGTTTGAAATAAATGTATAGTTATAAATCACTACAAACTTTATTAGTTTCAGAATTAACTTTTGAAAACTCACTAAAAATATTATTTTTATGACTCCAAATGTCAAGTGGTCAAAAACGGGCTTAAGATGGCCAAAGCCGGTACTTTTGCCTATCAAAGAAACGGATTTATTTGTAAATCGAAATTTCACAGACTGAATTCTATAACGGATACCGATAAATGAATTCTTGGCACACACGGGCAAAGGCTAGTAAACGATAAAAATAAAACATGCATATAAACCATAACATATTTTTATTATATAAAAAAAGCGCCACATTCGTCGATCCTGCGTCCCCCGCATCCAACGGATACTGTTACCGTTAAAGTCGGAGTGACGTAGTGGCTCTTATGTTCAAACACCCCTTTTCCCCTGGCTGCAATCCACTTCTGGTGTAAATTAGGATTTTCCGGGAAACTGTAATAGAATTAAAATGTTACTTAATACTTAAAAATATTTAATGATATTTATTAGATGCACAACAGAAAATAATACCCATAAATTGTGGGAAAACAAATATTGAAAATTTGGCAACACCGGACAAAATTTATTTGTAGGTTATGATTACGATTATTTTGTTTTTGATTATTTTATTGATCGTATTATGTACTTAATTTACTTTATTTTACTTGACATTCTTTAGAATACTATCTAGCACATAATAAAAAGGCCTAATAACTGTTAAAAACGTTTATACTTACGAATGAAAAGATATGTCGGGCAGTTTCATTTCACTATCACTTTTACACCCTAAAATACTACACCGCACCATATTTTCTTCAATATTGTTTAGAATATTGAACCACAAACTTTTTAAAGCAATATTGAGAATATTTTATCACGTTTATGAGTATTTTCCTAGCTTTTTTCTAAGAGCGCGAACAAAATCAGCTGAGCATCTGTCAAGTTTGTTTAGCAAACTACTTTGCTAAACAAACCTGACCTTGAAAAAAACCGGCACGCGTGGCGAAACAAAAAATCGAATCATTGCATCTCATTTCTTTACACACATTTGGCGTAAGTTACTCTTTTTCTTGTGCGAATGCGACGGAAGCTATCAATTCGTCTAGGGATTCTCTGTCTACGGACCTTAGCTACAGTGGAAACATAATTGTATGTGGCACTCGCACTATGAAGACAAATCAAATAATACCTACTTTGTTTCACAAAGTCGTTAAAGCAATCTATTCTGAAAAGTAAAAACGATGCTGATCATTTGTTTATATCTGAAACTTGTCTTAACATCTTTGAGTCATCTTGTTTGTTACAATAAGATTTCTATTGCAATCTTAACTGATGTACAGTAAGGAGCATACTAAGAATTTACAAGAATGCTCATACAATATGAAACATTTGAAACAATGTTATGCCTGTAAAACAAGAGCAGTGACTGACTGACAGATAATTGAATTGAATTCTGTGATTCCAAATAGTACCACCACCTTACAGTAATAAGACTAAAACTAGCACTAAAACTTTTCACTTCTCATGCTCTTAAAGTTCATGTTCATTTTGGGTCTAGGCAGCATAAAATTACTTTTTATGCTCTAGTGCATAAGGTAAAATTTTCATATAAAACCAAGGTAATCATGTGTCAACTGCCACAAACAAAAAAGTTTCTTCATATTTTTGTTAATCATTTTTAATTTAGGTATACAAAACTAAAAATCAATCAAATTAAACCAATAAAACTAAAAAATATATAATTACTAGTGTTTACCTGCAGCTTCGCACATGTGAATCATTAGATACAGTAGTTGAATTGAAATTCTGGGATTTTGTTAAATTCTCGTGGGAAGTCCCTAAAATTACATTGTGGCATTGTGGTTTTCATTGACTTTAAATGCCAAATTTCATTTCATTGCAAGGTTTTATCCCTATTCTGTGGGAATATCGGGATAAAAAGTAGCCTATCTGTTATTCCCGACATCCAGCTACCTACATACCAAATTTCATGACTAAGCCCAGTGGTTGATATTTAGAAATTTTATCCCTATCCCGTGGGAATATTGGGCTAAAAAGCATCCTATGTTTTAATCCAGGTTATAAACTAACTTTCTGCCAAATTTCATCCAAATCCGTATAGCCGTTTCAGCATGAAGAAGTGACAAACATACTGGCTCACTCACAAACTCACTCAAACACTCGCAAATTTTCACATTTATAATATTAGTAGGATATAATAATGCATGAAAAATAAAATATACATTGAAAGTCAACAATTGTTTCCACTGTTGCTATTTCGTCTCCTCGTAATCGAAGTGTAAAACTCGAGCAATAAACCCATTTTCCCCTCAAGGTGTCTATCCACCCTCGCAGTACCGGCTTGGGAGGCTATTAGTTCAGTACAATTAGATCAAAATTTGGCAAAATTAAAGCAAGAGGTTTATCTATCAGGATATGTAGGTTATAGAGAAAAAATAAATTTTACCCACTCTCCCCCCCCCCTCCGGGGGGAGCGTCACCCCCCCGCGCCCCCGAATATGTCCCGGATCGCGGTATTTTCCATTATAAAAAAAAACCGTACACGATACATAAAAAGTGTGTAGGAACGAAATAATCCTTGATAAATTTACTATAAACCTTTTATACATTTAAAAGCGATATCACCTATAGTTCCAGCGCAATTTGATACCAAATACTAACTTTTTTTATAATTAATCTATTTTTTCGGCTAAAAGGTTAGTTTTCTTAAATACTTCACATTTTACCGCCAAGATATGTATGACAGAAGTAAAGAATAGAATATTTTCTTTTTAAAAAGGTATAATTAATTTCTAAAATCTTTCATTTACCATTGCTATGCTATTTTTTTAATTTAGTTCATTTGGCCATTTAGCGAAATATAAATGTTCATACTGGTTAAATGGTGTTACTTTAAATACCATTAGATTCTCATATGTTTTCCTATAAGCTATAGGTATGGACCTATTTTCTGTATTTAAAAAAAAAAATTAGGCCCTGCTGGGCTTTTAGGAGATAGGGGCGGGGAAATGGTTAATTTTCACCTACTTTCTTAAATAACTTCAAAACGGATTAATTTAAAATAATGAAAAATATATATTTGAGTTTTTCATAATGTACCCTTTCATTTGATATGTCACATGATATAGTTTCTACATTTTTTTTTCTAATTTATCCCCCCCATCCCCCCAAACTGGCCCCCGTGTTTAAAATTAATTAATTTACTTTACACTTCCGTGTTTGGGTCATCAATTTACATAGGTGAACTAAATTTGAATTCAATCGGTCTAGTAGTTTCGGATCAAATTGGCTATGACAGATGGACGGTTTAGGTATATTTATACCTTAGGCTGCAATTTATTCTTAAACTACTAATAATTCTCAAGAAAACTTAACCGTTATAGTTTTTCTTGCAAGTTTGATATACTTACTATCGTCCTGAATTTTTTTTAATTTTTTCTACCCACCGGTTTAGATTTTAGAGGGGGGGACGCCCGAATTTAATGAAAATTTGCGCTTTAAAGTTTAATATTTTGCAAATGAATCACTGAATGGAAAAATTGTTTTAGCAACCCCCTAATGATTTTAAAAAACCTATCCAACGATACCCCACACTACAAGCTTGGAAGAGAAAAAAAAAACACCCCCACTTTACGTCTATGGGAGGTACTAAAAAAAATTATTTTTTTTAATTTTTTATTACACTGTTTTGTCGGCATAGTTTACATATATATTCGTGCAAAATTACAGCTTTCTAGCATTGATAGTCTCTGAGCAAAGCCGAGAACGGACAGACAGACAGACAGACAGACATGGCGCAACTATGAGGGTTCCGCTTTTGCCATTTTGGCTACGGAACCCTAAAAAATGTGTAATATTTTATTATAATCTTAGTTACGGACTAAATAGTTTTTTTTTTGGTACTTTTTCCTAAGTTAATGTCGCAGTAGCTGATTATGGTGAATTTTCAAAATAGCATAGCAGCGTCAAATGAATGAGTTTAGAAATGAATTATACCTTTTTATAAAGAATATATCCTGTTCTTCACTTTATTCATACATATCTTGGCGGTAAAGTGTGAAATAATTGAAAAAACTAAACAATTAACAAAAAAAACTGGATAAATTATTAAAAATGTTCGTATTTGGTGCCAGATTGCGCTGAAACTGTAAGTGGTATCGCTTTTGTATGTATGAAAGGTTTATAGTAAATTTATCTAGGATTATTTAGTTCCTACACACTTTTTATGTATCGTGTACGGTTTTCTTTTATAATGGAAAATAGCGCGATCCGGGACATATTCGAGGGCGCGGGGGGGTGACGCTCCCCCCGGAGGGGGGGGAGAGTGGGTAAAATTTATTTTTTCTCCATAACCTACATATCCTGATAGATAAACCTCTTGCTTTAATTTTGCCAATTTTTCCATACATTGCAATCTAATTTTCTTCAACTATATATTGATGTCTTGGGTAAAATGGCTTGTTTTATGCACTCATTGTACAATCTACTATTTTTTATATTGTCTCTATTTAATTGGTACCTAACCTACTTGTTGAATTGTTTTACTTCCCCCACACAAAAGGTTAGTTAATAAGTCAGAATCCGTTTAGGTACTAATGTTTTAGCTAATAATGTTTGGCAAACTGTTTCATTTTGCAACTTTTCATTTCCCAACTGTTTAAAATTTCTAAAACTAAAATTTTCAGGATTTATATAAAACTAACCTAACTTAAAGGGTCCCAATGGCCCTGAAATAAATCCTGAAATATTTATAGTTTTAGAGTTTGCAAAATGAAAAGTTACGAAATGAAACAGTATTCTAAACGTCAGTTGGGAAATGACTGAATACCATCAGAATTAAAATAAAATGTCATACAAATTGAATATAGGTAACAAAACCTCAGGTTCAAGCAAAAATATCTTCCTCCGTGTGTCGTTTCATAATTTATTTGATTCAATCAGACTGGAAATCTTTCAAACTAGTGCTTAATATATGTATATAATTGCTGTTGCACGAGAAGAATTTATTATATTTTGTACACACACTTATTTGAGACAATATTTTAAAAATTGAAAATTTGACAATTGTTACCTTTTCTCTAGTTCATTCACTGCTAAGCACTCATACTTCTGTAATGCCTAATTATTCAATTAATTTATTTGGTATTTGGTAATGTTATTTTGTGAGTCAATCACATAGTGGTTTAAATGCTAAATGATCTGTACCAGTTGTTTCCAAAGTCATAATATAAAATATATAAACTGCAAATCATCTTCAAAAAGTGATTAACTTTGTAGCTCCACCCAAAACCTAATACTTGAGTTAAAGAAATGCTACAACAAGACTACAATACTTCAATGGCTGGGAATGATTTTAAATGATAATATACATGTACAATTTGTGCAACCCATAGTTTAGTAAATATTGGTATACCTATATCCTGTAACCCAGTGTTTCCCAAACATTGTTCTGCCATGGCCCGGTAATTTTCACACTGCACCTCCATGACCCCTTAATGCTTTTACAATTTGCTATGATTTCATACTTTTAAATCATACCAAAAAGTATGGCTATTAGTCCCAAAAGTTCTAAATTAAAAACTAAAATAAAATATCGCGAATGACAGAAGCCTGGAATAATCCATGGAAGTATTTATGTTTTACTTAAAGGTGCGGCCTTATGCTTATGCAGTCTTTTGTCGCTCGTTTGCAGCAATAATTCTGGTCACGTGACCCCTTTTTGTGGTACAACTACAAATATGTTAAATTGGAGTGAATGAAAAAAAAGAACAGTGTTTTTGCCGAAATTGAAGAAGTATTTTTTTTTTCAGCAATAAAGCTCAACATTTTCAGCTTTATCACTATATGTCACGTGACCAGATTTTACGCTGGAAACGGAGCGAGCGTTGAGCGATGCCGATGAGCATGTGGCCGCGCCTTAAAGTGTGTTGTCAGGCAAGAGCAGCAACTAGACTATCAAGAAGTGCATGTCTCTTCTCCATAATTTTATTGAGATCTATTCCTAAGTTTTCATTGGATGAAATTTGGCTGAACATGTCTTCGCTAATATAGTAAATGTGAAAGTAGTAACTCTGTCTGCCTGTTAACTTTTCATGCTTTAATCGCAGAACTGATTTCAATGAAATTTGGTATGCAGAAAATTTGCGACACTAAGAAGGACATAGGATAGTTTTTATTCTAGACATTGCATAGTTCCCGTTGGATAGTTATATAAATGAAATCTTCAGACACAATTGCTGGCAAATGCTAGTTACAAAAATGCCTAAAAAAATTATTCTTGTCATATGTAAATAGTTAAATAAGTACCCATATGTGTCTCGTAATATAATTTTACTGGATTTGAACTGCATTTTGCATGTAAATAAATATATACTAAATTATCAAAATACTTTGGTTTGGTTTTCGTCGCCAAGTCGTACTGCCGTCGGAATGCAAAAGGGCACATCTAACATTTTGTTAATCTCGAGGAATTATTTGATGAAAGTTTTTTGTTTCTTACAAAAAATAATACATGCATAATCATATTATTATAATTTACTATTTAATACATACATAATCGTAATATTATGATTTTTTAGATGAAAATACATATAATATCAATAATTTTATGGTAACATATACATACATTTTTATTTTGATTATTTATTTCTTAATAAATTATATTTTTTGTTTTTTACTTAGTAAAATAAATAAAGTAAAAATAGTTTTGCAACATAGTATAGGCACAGCACAACTAATCAAATATGCCTTTTTATTTTAACATTTTAGACAAGTTGATGCAATGTTATATTGTAAATAAATAAATTTCTATTATAAATAGGCATATTTTCTATTATTTATGCCCTTTTTATGCATTTCCATTTTGATACTCAAAATCATTTAACATTAAAGAAAAGGCACATATTTAGCCTACATAATGCTAAATTTGCCTTTGCTAAAATAAGCATCACTTAAAAAATCAAAAAATCATAGGGAATAGCTATTGCAAAGTTATGCCTTCTAATTTTAATCTAAACATATCGAAATATGCCTGATATGTAATATGCCTCTTTGTTTAAATATCTCGGGCAGTTGTGCCCTATAGGCTAACGGTATCTCCGAAAGCCATTTTTCAAACAATATACAAAAAATCAGGCAGATGCGTCTTTTCTTCCTAATCCTGAATATTGTATTTAACTCAATTTCACAAAAATTTAGTTGTGCCCCTTTTCGTTATGACGGCAGCGTAGCACTAACCTATTAGCATTTAAAGAAGCGTCTTAAAAGCAATGCCGGAGGTCGCGGGCGGCATCCGCTCCACCAAACGTGGGAGAGGAAGTCCACTACTTATTGTGCTCTTCAATGCGAGACGATAGATTATGATCGCCGCTCCGCACACATACAAACATACGCGTTTATTCTTACATTATACCTAGTATGAAGAATCCGACCGTTTATACTGCATTCCAAAAATCTTTATGTAGTTTGTTATCTCGCTTATACCTAGTGCCATGAAGTGCCATTCACGAAGACGCGTAATTTGGTCAAAATGAGACATTAATGCCATTGTAATAAGAACCACGGCACGCGTCATCGTGAATGACTCGACCTATAATCCTTTCGAACAAAGTATTGTTTCAGAAACTAGCAAAAGGTCCAATATTCTAAACTGCAAATGAACACCTTCTTGACGACTTTCTTGGGAAATAGTGTGGTGGTTACTACTTGCCTTCCACTCCACATCGTAGTGCTAGAGTTCGGAGTACGCAGTTGGCATGGAGAGCTCTGCTGCTGGCCACTCTCATGCCAGATGCCTTGGTCGCCTTTTTCACACACCAAAACAGACACCCAAAGAAAGAGATGGGTCAGTCATATTCTAAAATCGAGAACGGCACGGCACAAAGTAGAACAAGGCTTTATTGTTATCGTTTACAAAAAAAATCTTGTTGAATTCTAATGAAATACCAATAAACTGATCTAATAAGCTTAACGAAAGCCAAACAGGTCGGACGCCGTCTAATTTGGCTGCACACGCTACCTAAAACCCTGGCTATGTCCGGCTTTGTCCAGAAGCCTGGCGACGATA
Source organism: Choristoneura rosaceana (assembly GCA_037349165.1). Lineage (NCBI taxonomy): Eukaryota > Metazoa > Arthropoda > Insecta > Lepidoptera > Tortricidae > Choristoneura > Choristoneura rosaceana. The sequence continues at coordinate 14,071,719 of JAZBNJ010000019.1, forward strand.
TGCAAGTACGTTACTATTAAAGGTTATTCCTGAACTGTAATGAAATGAACAATGCATGTGTAATACTCCTTTAAAACGGGCAATGAACAGATCATCAAAGAGCACAGGGTGAAAAATCATCGAACGAACATAAACGGGATGATCAAAGAAGGTGGCCGGAAACGCACCGCCTCGGCCCACGTCCGACGGAAGAGCGCCACGATTTTATTGATAGGTTCCTGTTTTATACTCACGTCCTGTCAATTTCATTACACTCGACGGTTTCAGATGCAAATGTTTTTAAATAAAAATCACAAACATTATAGGTCCCCTATCAGACTAGCAGAATTCATCCTATTAATCGGTCAACTGGCGAATAGTACCACTTAAGTCGGCTGCTCCTCGATCGTAAAATAAATAGCATGTATGTGCGTCCGAACAACAGGATGTAGCCGGCCAGGCTGAGTGTAAATGCCTGACCGCTTTGGAACTCCAGTGCTCTACCAGAGGAAATCGTTACCATCTGGTTGCGTTAATATTACCGACGAAAGCGAAATCGGATGGGGAAAGGAAGCTATAATGCTTGTTCTGGTTCTAACTGGAACTATTGCCACTACTTGAAACAATTGAGGACTTATGCTTGGATTATTATAAGTACGAAAGAATATCTAGTCTTTCATACTATATTTTGTTTCTGACTCTATTTTTTGCAATTTGGCAAGTCGAATGCCAATCCTTAGCGACACACGATGTAAGATACCTATATAAAAATGCATGTAGTTTTGATGTGGCTAATCCATAACATTCCTATGATGATCAGTTCGCATAGACGTGTGACGACGAAACATAAAACTTACCTATCATTTAATTACAAGCTGCTGCCTGCTAGTAAAGGATTGATAACTCCCCTTACGAATGGCTTAAATCCTATCACTATTACTTACATTTTGTTGGAAGTTTTGCTAGTGTTAAAGTTGTATCATGGGCATGGACAAGTAACTTTCCTATTGCCTTGGCTTCCGTTCGTTTCCTTCCATATTGTTTTTGTGATTAAAGTTTAAAAAAAGTAAGCGTTCTCTGAATGGAGCTCCAAGTGAACCTACCTAACTATAATTATCTATTCAAAGGAGTAGCATTGGCATTGATAGTTTTTGTGTGCTGATGTAATGTCCAAACACCGGTACACAACAGCAGGTATATATCTAGTTAGGAGATAAACTACGCATTGTATTCTGATTTATTTATGTCTCGTTACGCGACGATGGTTCTATTAAAATATTCTGCATTTGTCGGTTTATGTTTTTCATCGCATTCTCTATGAGCCCGACATGGCGCGCGCGGGTAGCTCGTTTGTTGTGCTCTGCTGATACTCCGTATCGGAGAATTATCTGTTGGTTGACAACGCATGTTACCGATATTATCGGCGAAAGCCAGTCACGTACATGTCTAATTTAAGTAATTTACACCTAACAAACAATACATAGGAATCCTTATATGCTACTAGCGTTTACCCGCGACTTTCCACGCTTAAATCATTAGATATAGCAGTTGAATTGAAATTCCGGGATTTTATTAAATTCTCATCGGAATTCCCTAAAATTACATCGTGGTTTTCATTGACGTTAAATTAAAACAGACATGCCAAATTTCATGACTCTAAGCCCAGCGGTTGTTGTTTAGAGATTTTATCCCTACCCCGTGGGAATATCGGGATGAAAACTGTCCTGTTTTAATCCTGGTTATAAACTAACTTTTTGACAATTTTAATCACCATCATTTAAAATTTCAGCGCTGGTCTATTTTTCTGGTTTTTCTGTGCATCCATGTTTCGGCTTGTGTTTTCGTGTGAAATATATAAATTTCATCCATATCCGTCCTGCTGTTTCAGCGTAACAAACACTCACTCACTCACAAACTTTCTCAGGTATAATATTAGTAGGAATAGTAGGATTATAAATTATATTCAACGGCAAAGTCGAAAAATCATCGTGATTATTTTTCTTCTTTCTCAAACCTTTCAAATTCATTTACCTTATTAGATTCTGAAGGCCCATCTTGTTATTTATCTACTCGCTGGAGGTTATTTTTGTATACCTATCTGTTCTAGTCGGGCACCTTCCATGCTTTTAACGCGAAAACTCTTATTTCATCGATTGTTACAAGTTGAATCTCATCCAATGACGTCAATACTTTCCGGGAATGTAGTCTTCTCAGAACATGTCCATACATTACTGCTCAGTTTATTTATAACTACCTATGGATTCTTCTACCTATGGATCTGTGTGTTTTTTTAATATTTCATTTATTTACATGCTGGGTTTGTAGAAGCTGCTAATATTTGTATTAAGGTCTCAAATAGATGACATCGAGGACAATTTATGGCGAGAACGATTCAACCAAGTATTTTTTTTTTACTTTTAATATACGTAGGCGAGCTAAGCTAAGTCGCATAATTGACCTATCGATCGATGCGATCTTCATTGAGGCTAACGGCTGTTACAACCTCAGGCCCAATAAAAAATAAACGTAGGTGTTTCTGCGAGCGGCAAAATAAGGCTCATAACTCATAAATACGGAAAATCAAGAATAATAAACCTTTTTTTTATTTAACCTTAACCTAAGTACTAGGACTACTAGGTGAAGTCGGTGCTTCAGCACGAGCCAGGAGGAGTGATAGAAGCCTATCAGGTATACGACTATAGGTCCACTCCTGATGGCTAGTGCTGAGGCACCGACTTCAGACTAGTACCTATAAAAGGTTAAATAAAAAAAAGGTTTATTATTTTTTGCTTTTCCTATTTTTCGGCGGGTAAACTTTTTTGTTAAAAAGTTTTTATTTTATACTTTTTCCTCATTTTTTTTCCAAATTGATATAATAATAATAATAATAATAAAATTTCAGACCAATGATCCATATTATTGTTATTGTTAGTGTTATGTTAGTTTGTGGTGATATAATACCAACTTCAAGGTATACCCTAGCCAATACAAAAATAATTATCAAAATCGGACTACCTACTCTGTAAAAAGTTATACCTGGTCAAACATTACAATCAGAGACTGAACAATAAATTATCCCCTGTTTTCCTACCCTTAGGGTAGGATCTTTTTCCAAATTTATATGGGCCCATCCTCGAAGTATACGTTTTCCAATAAAAAAGGAATTATTAAAATCGGACTACTCTGTATAAAAAATTAAAAATATATACATGACGACTTCAGAACCTCTTACGTTTTTTTTTCGTCGGTTAAAAACTATGCCTCTCCGTATGCATACAAGTGCAACCACACTTCATCAAACAAATTAATTATATTACAGGAGGCGGCATTTTATTAGATAAAACTATTTCATATTGTCTGAAAATGCACATTAGTTTTTTCTTAATGCTTACGGGCTCTAAATGTCAACCACTCCAGAATCAAAAAATAATTATTAACAATATTTTATAACTCGTTCTCTCCACGCGAGCTCAACTTGCACTTGTCCGGTTTTTCAACAACTTTCAACTTTCTGAAAATTTACAACTTCGGATCTGATATGTTAAAAAAAAAATGAAAACACAAAATAAAATTCCCTGAAATTTACTATGCCGATCGATATGTTACGAGTGTTTATTGTATTAACATAATTTATCACAAGCTTTTATTTAGTTACACCGAATGTGCTTTATAAAGTACAAATTGTTCATTGAATAAAGAATTCTAACATTTTTGAAATAGTATCCAAAATTTCAGTTTTTCGCTATAAGAAATAAACAAATATTTTGACTATTTCTGTAAGAAATGGATGCACTGATAAGTCTGGTCATGGCAAATGTTACCCTCACTTTGTTGTTCACAGAATTCTGTCTTTACATTTTATTTAGTCTGAAATTATTTACCTTAATTAACTTCTGACTGTGTCTATTTGAACACACTACTATATTTCACGATATTTTCAATTTGCCATGATAGGTTGGTAAAAAATGTCATGTAATAGAGCCCATTGCGGTTACTGAATAAATGATTTGAATTAGGTTAGTTACTGGTATTTGTAATAAATTTAGGTTTCACGCCCAACACAAATTTTGTTTCAAAAGCCGTAGGTATTTTCGTTTAGTCGATCAATAAGTAATCGGTAACTCATTAAAAGTCTGATAGACTCATTACACACCGCTTTATTTAAGGTTGGGTGGCCTGGTGGGTATCACATTTTTAGGTTTATTTTGAGCGACGTTTTATTATCATTAATAAACTTCAGTATTATCGTCTGGTATATATAGGTGCCCTTTGTTTGCTTGATTACAGTGCAAACACGACACGCATTAATAGTAATTAGATTGACGATTATCTCTTTAATTATACCTACAGCGTTCTTATTGCGCTACTCTACCAAAACAAACTGCTATTGTACCTACTACCAAATTGGAAAAAGGTAGTTTTCACATTTTCACAAAAAACGGTATGAACTTTCGACCAGACATAAGGACGTAGGTATAGAGATATGCAGATTGTTGCAGATAAAATTAAATGTATCCTTATATCATAAAATAACATGCGAATCAGTAGGCACCTGATTCCGGATAACTACCAGATATATCCGTGTCATCATCACATCAATATTAAGCCCATGTTAACTACTACTTCATCTATGATAAATTGTGAAATAAAAAAACATATTTTTTGTCCATGAGCACCTGGAGTTCCAAAGTTATTCACGGTTGATGTATTGCGAAGTCAATGCATGTTAAATAGAAGTACCCTCTGCCGGGGTGGACATAGGTGCTTGGAAGGCATAGCAATAGGTTAATAGTGGGCTGGATGGCGCAAGGTTGTTGGTAAATGGCGCGGGAAGGCCGCGGGCCGCTGGCCAAGGCCTCCCCGCACCTGCCGCAGCCCCGCCGCCCCGCGCCGCCCCCGCCCGCACGGGATTCCGCACCTACTTACTACTTACCCTTAATATCTTTGTTCTTACACTTTATCTATTACTTAACCTACTCGTATGCGTATGACGGAAGTCTTTTCCAGTCCCAGATTCTAGTTTTCTGTTTCGAATGAGTTCGATGTCTCTAGCAAATGTAGAGATCTTTTCGTTACCTTCTCGTTATTCTTATTAGTATGTTATTGTTTTTCTGAAATTACTTAGCAGTGGCGAAGCGTTCGTAAAACCCTACTCCCATCCGCTTGCCTATATTTACATAATAGAACAACAGCCAGGACATACCTACGGGATTTGTGAAAGGTGTAAACGATCTTTGCTTCGGCTTATAAGGAAATATCTGACGTTACGCCACTGGTACTTAGTTGGTTTTTTTATGTCACTATATAGATGACGTTAGGTAATGAGTGGATAATCCTTGAACTACGGATAGAGAGCATTTAAGACGTAAAAGTTGCACGGTTTTCGAGATACGTACCTTTTTGGAAACGGTGATGCCTATCTGATAACACTCACGAATATTGAGCAAAAATAAAAATTAAAAAAAATAATTTAAGTGCTATGATCAAAAAATTTAATAACGGTGTTCATTTTCGAAAAAAACCTTAAAGTCCAAATATGTATGTATCTCGAAAACCGTGCAACTTTTACTAAACCTATTTAATTTAGCTTCATTATATCGTCCTAAGTGCCCTTTATCCGTAGTTTATCGATTGTCCATTCACTACCTAAAATAGTTCAAAACGTAAAAATAAAATAAAATAAGAGTTATTTTTGTCGTACGTAACTCAATCTTAAGGTGGGCAACCTGGACCTAGTTAGTCAGCTTGACATTAATGGAATTTCTGTGTATGGCCCAGTGCCGTGGGTGGTGGCGACCACAAAATACTCAAAATTATGCGATCAACATTCACGTAAGATTTGCAAGTGGGCGGTAATATCCATTTAGGTTGAAGGATTCCGTCTACGCGTGCGAATTTAATAGGAGTTCTTGCAAGCTCGGGCGCGCGGGGAGGCGGCGCGGGGGCGGCGGGTTCATTGAGTGCGGCGGATGAATGGGCGAGGTGAGTCATCGGATCGATGCCGCGCCGCCGCCCTGCGCGCCGCCGCCGTCCTCGCACCCCTTGTGTCGCCATCACTGCTACCCTCCGCCTCGTACCGCACGACGTTGCCTTGCAAGGAAACCCTATCCCATTGTTTTTGTAAAGTTCAGCGAGCAAGATTTTGCTAAGCTAAAGACATGACTTTATGATTGATTGAATTGTACCAAATTACGCAATAACTTTTCCTTAAGTTTGATCTGGTTTTTGGATAGGTGCCTAGTATATCTCTATTACTTACCTAATTGATGATGATGACAGATGTTTATTATCAACAGAATAGGCGGCTAGTACACTAGTCCCGCTACTACGTCAATATAACACTTTTTTTTAGTTTTTTACCCTAACCCACGAGTTTTTGTAATGCAATAGCAACTTGCTACCTGATAACGTGCTAGCCACCCTAATCAAGCATTCGATGAAACAAGTGGGTACTGCGTGTCCTTAATACTAATTGAAAATAGTTGTCATGCTCATGCCGGTACATTGTGTGGACAGCATGTGAAGGACGTAACGGGGGCGGCATTAGCAGCACAATGGGGCGGCGCGGCGCGGCGTGGGCGCAGACAGGAAGCCGCGGGCCGCGGCGGACGCGCGTCGCCCCCAGCCGCGCCGGCCCGGGCCTGCTGGCGCTGCCCATTGTCCTGTTGTCTGAACTGTCACAGATCGAGCTGACACGGCTTACTGATACATTATGTAGTTGTTTAGGAGATACATATATAGGTTTTCATTCGCTTACACTTGTACTCGTACTCGTAGTATTAGTATCGCTAATACCTACCAAATATCACTAATTCAGCATGTTAAGGTAGTTGTATGATATTATTTATTACTCGAATATAAAAACTTTGCGAGGAACAATGCTGCACAGAAGTAATACATAGTAATAATAATGTAAATACACATAGAACAATCTGTATATCCGGAGACATGCTCTCACTCACATTTTGAATAGGTATGATGTAATTTCTTCGTCCATCATAAAATTTATAATATTGCTTAGCAGTCTGTTCAATATATGAATGGACAGTGCACGTTTTAGGAAGTCCAAACTTAATTCTAATCTAGATATCGAAGACAATAAATTAGTTTAATTTATTCATTAACTAGCTATTGCCCGCAACTCCGTTTACGTAGAATACGTTTATTGCTATCCCGCGGGAACTATGCAATTTTCTGGGATTAAAACTATTCTATCTAGCGAATTTGATCTGAATGGGTTCAACGGTTAACACGTGAAGAGATAGGTGACAATCAAAGATACAGACTTACAAATTTCCGCATTTATAATAAATAATATAGTAAAACTTAATTTCGCTAATTATTTTTTTGTTGTGTTTGCTATTGTCAGGAAAAGGTTCTTATAAAAGAAGATTTAGAAAATAAAAAAAAAATCTACACCGGTAATAAATATTAGTGAGATTTAACTTTGCTATTTTTCACATTAAAACAATAAAAATAATTATCTTATTTTGTTAAAAACAGAAACGTCTTCTTAAAAAATTGCTTATGAGGCAGAGAACAACGTTCTGCAAGAAACGGATGATTTATAATATTGTTAGCTCAAGAAATATTCTGTGAATTATTTATAGCTTTTAATCACCAGTGTGGATCTAAATTTGATGACTTTTATTTAATCATATACAAATTGTTAACTTTTTACATTTAATGCACTGCACCAAATTTGATGAAATTTGGGATGGAAAAAATCTTGAACTTCATAGCAGGAATTACGAGTAGAATATTTTTAAACAGGATCCCCTGCCTGACAGCGGATGAGTCCACGAAACACAGTTATTCAATGTTTAAATATAAATTGAATCATCTATCTAATACCTTTAAAAGAGCAGTCCTTGTATATATGTTTCGGGGATCTCAGAAACGGCTCCAGCGATTTCGATGAAATTTGGTATTTAGGGGTTTTCGGGGATGATAAATCGATCTAGCTGAGTCTTCTCTCTGGGAATACGCTTAATTATAAACGAGTTTTAGCCCGAGCAAAGCCCGGTCACCCAGTTACTTAATATTATGTAGCAAATTACGTATTAATATTGTGTTATTTTGTAAGTACATTGATACGTATTAATCTACTTACAAAATCAACAAAATGATGACTTCTTTAACTTATCACTTCTTTTATTCATTATTATCATCATTATTACGACTGCAAAAAATGTTTAGAACCCCTTCTTCTGTGACCTTCTAGAGTCCAATGTTATTTTGAATGGACTAAACTTACTTACTTGATATTCTTAAAAAGCGTCGCGCCCCTCCTTTACGATTAAAATTATTGAACGCTTAATTATTTAAAAATACGTAATTATTTCTTTCAAATCCCAAATTCCCAACATAATAAGTAATTATAATGTTTTTGAGTTGCGAGTCCCGCCGCCCTACTCGCACTCGCATTTTTTACATTGTATAAGATTGAAACTGACCCGCTTAGTGCCATACATGTACATTCTGAATCCAATGTCACAAAGATATCCTTACATTGATAACTACTTTCATCAGACAGCACGATTACAACCGAGCATTCAAGCGTACCCAATCAATAAAAGTACCTAGATAACGTTCAGCTAGGTAGATACGTGAATACTAAAAATCTGCAGTAGCGGTCGATAGTAATCAATGAAATGAATGGCGAAACGTCAATGAAACAAAAAGAATGAATGGAACAAGCCTTGCGTAACGTTGTTTGGTCCACAAGTCGATTGTTAGCACAGCAGTCCGTCATTAGATTTGCTCTGTTCTAATGAATGAGTAGCTTCGTTATGAGTGTGTGAACTGCATGCATAGAATTTTCCACTAAATTACTTGTTAATATGATGTCACCTAAACATAAACATTTTAGTTTTCCATACACCTGACCTTGAGTGTCTTGTCACGATTTACTATTGTATTGTTAACTCTTGTTTATGTTACACAGGTAGCTTCATTATTAACAGTAACGAAACTTCTAAATGCCAGAAATAAATATGTGATAGGTACTTAGTTAAAAACATTTCGAAAACAATTCCATATTATATTTTTCTGAGGTTCAGTGTCCTCATAACTACTGATGCACCTACGAGTATATTACGCTGACATTGGAACTACCTAAGTATGTCTTAATTGATTGAATCAGGCGTTACTTTGCGGAAGTCCATAATCAATGAACTAAAAGAATTTCTATACGGTGTACGGTTGTATAAACTTAACTATCGGTAGCGGGTGAGCAAACAAATTATTTTAGTTCATTAATTATGTCTTTTCATGTTTCTCAGCATTTATTAAATAGTCCTAAATTATTTATCTGAACTTAAAAACATTTGGGTAAACTACTCTGGAATACACGGCTCAAATAAGAAAATCTTAAAACAATGAGTCAACAGTCAACAGAATATTGACAATGATCCTACACTTGACAATGTGTATTTCGGTACAGATTACTAAGAAGACCCGCGTGCTCAGTCTAGTTTTAGTGGTAAATTAGATCGATGTACTTAGCGCTGTGTTTGTAGAGACAATTCCATTAATTTTGACAGTAATGCAGCCAGGGTTAGTTGTTAACTCGTAGCTACTTAAACTCGAGACCATGCTCCATTTGGTGAAAAAAAGGGAAGTTTTGGGAGACGTTGTATTTGATCATGACCTTGTTTGTCGACAGGTGACTTTGAGGAGTTCCACCGCGCCTACCCGGAGTGGTGCAGCGAGGCCGGCGGGCAGCACGTGCCGCACCTGCCGCTCATGGGGCTACGGTCAGTACCATTGCCATCTACTAGATCTAGCCTACCGACTGCTAAACTGATGCTACCGACCATACCGCCGCCACATTAACAGAGCCACCGATCGAATAAATTTCGGATTTTTGCGCGCTTATACCCGTAGATACTGTCAGAATAAACATTATAGAGAAAACATCAACACAACTGTAATAGTTCCTACCTACCTAAATATCAAGCGGTTAGCGGACCAGTACCCATAAACATTTTAATTCTAGTTTGAGTTTTCTGACAAAGTTAGTAAAAATAACAAATTCCGAGTAGTCTGTAATTCAATAAGTATCACAATGTTTCTGCGAGTCGCCTTTTGAAATACACCGCTGCGTTTAATTGCGCGAACGAGGAAACTCGGCGCACGCGTGGGAATCCGATCTCTTGCGCTTGCGACGTTTTCCTTAATCACCTCGTATCGACGGAAAAAGCCGACGGTCCAACGAGCGATTCCGGTACAACTGGATACCGATACCGGCTTTCTTAATAAGACCTCGTTGATGAGCTCTTTAATCGTATTCCATGGGAAACGGGCGCTTCTGATGCTGCGGGGTCTAATGTGCTGTTTTTATCGATAACAGGGTGAGTCTATTAAGTAGATTGATATAAGCAAATAATATTTTAGTAATGGAGTTATGGGTTTAATGATAAGTCGCTTCCGCTTCTATATTTTTAACGGGAAAAAGGACTAAATAAATATTTAATGCGGTACCTAAAATACTCAAATACGTTTGATTAGAAGATTACAAATTATCTGAAATAAAATAAAGTTATCGTGTAATTTCATTGGTGACGTTTAGATACCTTAATACCTTTATTTAAGCTTCCCTAATAATTGTTATTTTGTTAAACCACTATTATTGTTAATTTAGTCCCAACATGCAACAGTAGTGGTAAAATATTTGGTAAAACCGTGGGCAAATCTGTAGATCGTCGTTATCTGTATTTTTTATATATTATACAAGCTCTATCAGGCTTTTCTTCATAAACTACACAGTTGTCACAATGTTGACATTAACATGTTAATATTGTAAAGGTATTCGATTAAAAACCATTCATTGATACTGCAGAAATAAATACCGTAATATAGGTAGGTAGCTACATTTTAATGGAAACGTTTTTCAGTCTGGCGGATCGCTTACTAAATCAAAAAACGTTTAGAAGAACGGTATTAGCTAAAAACGGATTATCTACTTCTTAGTATAGGTATTACATCGAAAGACTATTTCTTTCTAAGTGTTATGCCAACGTTGCTCTGTAAAAACTTGTATTAGTATGCATCGTCAAGTTGACTGCAAGGTTTGGATTGCACGCTTGGATGATTTTCTCGTCCATACCAAACTGAGTCTGTATAGTTTGAGAACGTATCTATACTTGGTTTCGATAGGTATTTAACTAAATGTAAACAAATGTTACTGCAGCTGCAAGATTTGGTACATTAAAATAAATAAATTATATATCACGGGACAATTCACACCAATCGACCTAGTCCCAAAGTAAGCTTAGCAAAGCTTGTTATGGGTACTAAGTAAGTAACGGATAAATATAAATAAGTAGATAGATACATACTTAAATACGTACATTAAAGGATTTTCAACATTTTACTTATCTATCATTGTAACAAAAACTAGACTAGTCTATGTCAATTCAATACAGAAATGTAAATGTTTTGATACTTTAATGGGGGAATTTCAATATTTAAGACACCAATTGACGTTGTTTTGTTTAGTTAAATACCTATCTAAACCAAGTAAAGAGGCGTAATTGAAACGAGATCGGAGTGTGCGTGAGTGTGCTATCGGGATAAAAAGTAGTTTCTCAGCGTCAGCCGGCGCCCCGACAGCTAACGAGGATCTTAGTCATACTCACTTTGCTCAGTTAGCGATTATATGTGAATTGAATGCGCATATCCTTTATTAGGCTTCACGGGGGCAAATCAAGGTTCATTGAAAACAACACTTCAATGTCAAATATTCCATTCTGCGATTCCATTCATCATTGCGTGACCGTACCGCAGTTACGGTGGCTGTTTATACAATTGGCATCGCTTTGATGCGATTGCTTTGTGTCGAAGTTATTATGAAACCTTCGGGTCGCTAAGTTATGAAATCCATTGAGTAGCCATATAAAGTTATATTTTATTCACCTTTTGTATATATATAAAATATGGTAGCGAATCCCTTTCCTTGCAAGTAGCATTTCGCATTATGAAAGATGAATCAAATTATTACCGACATATTCATTTGATAGGAACTTGTTTAAAAATTTATAGATCACCTATTTGGCTGATGGTACAATGTGTCATGTCAATGCGGCAGAGTAAAAAAGTGATCCGCTACTTTTGATCGACTTTACACACTTGTGGCGTTAATAAAATATAGTTTTTGTTTTAAGAATTATTCATAAATGTATTTTATACATCATGAAACTTAACTGTATGCGAACTATTGGACACGGGTGTATACAATTTAGTTCTTTCGGTTTTGAGACCCTGTTTTGAGAGGTTTTGAGTTCCTTGGGATCCCGGCGTTCGCAAAGTAAGAGAGCTGATCGACATCACTGACGACCAAAGGGCTGGAAGTTCTCTCAACGAATTGCCATCGCTATTCACCGAGGGAATTCTGACAGCCTGTGGACACCATACCAACGGGGCAATTTTAATTTTAAGTTAATTCTTATTTAATTTAAAAATAATTAAGTCTTTGTATTTATTAAAATTTCAATAACATAGTACGAAATTAAAATTGACATTCCATTAAAAATACTAAAGAAATAATTTTGAATGCACCCATCGTAATTGTCTGGCTTGATTGGCAGAAACTTTGGCTCAATTAAATTAAGTTTCATTGAGCATACGCTTTAATAATAGACAATCGATTACTGCTAGCTAGAAGGTAGATTTAGAAACTTGGTAATAATTTAATCTTTTGGCCTTTTACGAAGACATTTCGTCACCGGTAGACGCAGTAGAGCATTGCAGTAGCGAAGGCGGTGGCGGCGAAACCTAGTGTTACGCGCGCGGTCAATGGAGAGCGCGCCATTCATGCAGCTAAGTCGCACAATCGGGGCCGCACCAACAAAATACTCAGTCGCTCTCCTTTTGATGAGTTCTTTGCTTGTTTCTCTTATTTTAGCTAATCGCAAAGGTATTTATTTATATTTGAAATTAATTTTAATAAATTAATTGTTAAGTAGATTTAAAACCAACTGCCCACTTATCTAACATATCGTTTAGTGACGCGTCTGATGATATCGGTTTCGTACGTTTAATATGAGAGGGAGTACGTCACGATAAATATAGATGGAACCTAAATTAGAAACGGATTAGTCCGCGTTCTTAATTAATGAAGAATGTTAATGAACCGCGTCTAATACGAGATAGATACCTACCACGTGATTCATCAGTCCGCGGAAGATTCGGCTGGTGTGGATCCGGCTCGCTCAGCACGCTGCCGTTCACTACGCCGTTCTCCGTTCACTCTTGTACAGTTTTCGTAATGCATTGCAATCTACAAACAACACGTATATAATTACTACTATACTCTACCCTACCTGTTCATTCTGCATACCTTATAACGTAAGCGATTACTTTACTGGATTACGAAGCATATAGTTCTGTTTTTAAGACATTCGTTAAATACTAATTATTAACCACGAGACAAAGTCATTAAAACATGTTTTTTTTTAATGATAGATACTGTCCACGCACGTCAATGGATTAACGATAAAATCATAATCGTTTCCTAATGAATAGCAGAAAGCATTGCAGGATAACAACGCTTTGTAATAATTTAAGAACTCATAAATATAGAATTTTGGTTAGGGCTTACTAACAGTTCAATCATACTTCTTTCTAAGTTTAAAAATAGCTATCGTTTCATTTTTGGAGCTTATAATAAAGTCGTTTATGTGCTAACTGAACCGTAAATCTGAGTTATTTTGAGTACCTACTGCAAAACTCTGTGAACCCCTTTTATGTTGAACCTAATTGGAGTTTTCCGTTTTCTTCGCCCACGGCCGCGCTGCCTACCGGCACCTTTCGCGATAACATTACGAACTATAAATAGAAACATTTGAATACTTTATGGTCTAAATGTAATGACGCCTACGCGCCGCCCCCGGCGCCCCGGGCGCCGCGCCGGCCGCGGCTGATCGCGCGCTGTCATACGCTATATCTGTGCGTGTGTATTGATGCTGAAGGAAACATCTATTTCTGTTAACGGATCACTTCCGTTTGCGAAGCCTACGCTGTACCAGCGGTACAAGCACGCCGCGACGCCATCTCCCGCAGGATGTCGCCTCACGCGCGTGGGAGTAGCTTGTTTTATCGCTCTGCCGCGAATCCTCACAAATGGCTCCACTTCAAAGCAAAATGTTACTCTCTTTTTCAATCTCTTCAATCCACAAAGGACATGGTATTTAATCTTAGTCGCGTAGGCCTTGGCCGTCCGGTGCCGGCCTTGTCAATGTAACCCTTTGCGCAAATACTCTCAGGACCCTCGCCTCGTAACATTAGGTTGTGTAGAGAGCACTGAGTACCCTCATCAACTTACGCCGCTGACATTTATACGCCAGCTATATAGGACGCCAAACAAATAATTGATCGTTTGTTGGTGGTGTTGTAATTGAAATATATTTTTTTGCAGATGCTTAATTCAATTGTACCTACCTATTTAATTTAGTTTATTTTAATTGTCTTGTAAACTGTCTTAAATGGTAGGATATCATAATTAATTATTGTTGAAATCGGTTGATAGTAAGAAAAGATAAAGTGTTGTTGTGGTCTTGGCCAGGTCCGGGTGACGGCGCCGTGTGACGTCACGGCGACGTCAGCGCTCGCGTGAGTTCATTCACGGCACCCCAACGACGCCCGGTCACGGCCAGATCACCTAATCTTGAATTATTTTAGCCCCCACATTACCCGATAACATTCGAGCGAATTACTTACGTCAAAAATACAAAAAAAAAGAAACATTCGAACAATCCATTAATTAACGCGAGGGTAACACCTACGCCCAAGAGGTATATCCGCTACACCTATTTAGTCTGAGCCTAGTTTTAACCATTTATTATTATATTGTTTCGCTTTGTTGGAGGCAGTAGGCACATACACCAGACGTTACCAATAAATTATCACTTGAATGCATTCCTCAGTTAAACCAAACACTGACTCAACCTATTTACTTATAAAGCGCCAATGCTTTCAGTTAAGGCATCTGGTTTTAATTTATGTTGTTTGCTTTTAAATTCAGAAATGCGTAGGTTACCATTTTAAGGAAAGCAATATTAAGCTAAAGTTTTAATTAAGATAGGTAACTAACGAAATGAAATTAAGTTAACTAAATTTAGGGGATAATCTCTGAAATAACGCAATTTATTTTATAAATTCTATCTCTATAATCCGTAGTGGCCTAGTGGTTTGACCTATCACCTCCCAAGCCAGAGGGTCGTGGCTTCAAACTCCGGCTCGCACGTCTGTTTTTGAAATTCATGTGCGGAATTACATTTGAAATTTACCACGAGAATTGCGGTGAAGGAAAACATCGTAAGGAAAACTGGACAAACCTGCGAAGCAATTCAATGGTGCGTGTGAAGTTCCCAATCCGCACTGGGCCCGCGTGGTAACTATGGCCCAAGCTCTCTCGTTCTGGGAGGAGGCCTGTGCCCAGCACTGGGACGTATATAGGCTCGGATGGGATGGATCTCTACAAAAAAGCTACATTATCATCGATTATATTAGAATTCTTGTTATCACGGGAAAATGCAGATTCTGTGAGATGCAAACGATATCGCGGGCAACGTCTAGTAGAATATTATATTTTATCAAATGGCTGAAAAATTACTTACCTATAGTGGTCCGTTCCTAAAAATCTATATTTTAACCTCCTAAGCCCTCGCGTACTTTATAAAGGAGTTATTAACACTAAGAATAACGGCCGAATGTACTTTATAAAGCACAAATTGTTTATTGAATAAAGAATTCTAAGAATTTTGAAATAAGTAATATCCAAAATAACAAAGCAGGTCAACAAAAATGTCAGGACTCAGGAGGCTATTGTTATTTTTACATAATGACTATTTCTCAAAAAGTAGTCTCTAATATTTTTTACCTGTTTTGCAGCTAGTTTATGAAAAGTTCTATGCAAAGCGCGAGAAATTAATTATTTTGTATGCTTCCGGTGAGAACCGAATTTTACTCTAGAACCCGAAGTATATAGGTACATATTCGAAATTTCACTTTACATAATATTTTGTAAATTAGAACGGATAATCACACATAAATAAAGCTTCCATAAAATTATTGATTTTATTATACACAACCCGATGAGTAATAGCTAAGTTAAGTACTGCATAATTATTTGCAAATTTATTTAACACGTCATTTTAAATATCAATTTAATTTCCACATTTTAGTTCTACATTTTGTATAAAAAGCCCCCCTCCCAAGTAATCAAGAACTTGTATACTTATTTTCATACTTCTAAGTCCAGAAATGAGAAAATTTTCATACAATCTTTACCCCCCCCATTTCACCCCTTTAGGGGGGAATTTTATCCATTTCATATACGCAAATAATTTTTGATTGTAATCGAGAACTAATATACCTATTTTCATAGTTCTAAGTCCAGTAATGAGAAAATTTCCATACAAACTTTACCCCCCATTTTACCCTTTTAGGGGGGAATTTTATCTATTTCACCTACACAGATAATTTTTAATGGTAATCAAGAACTTGTATACTTATTTTCATACTTCTAAGTCCAGAAATGATAAAATTTCCATACAATCTTTACCCCCCCATTTTACCCCTTTAGGGGGGAATTTTACCCATTTCATATACGCAGATAATTTTTGATTGTAATCGAGAACTAATATACCTATTTTCATAGTTCTAAGTCCAAAAATGAGAAAAATTCCATACAAACTTTATCCCCCATTTTACCCCTTTAGGGGGGTATTTTATCCATTTCAACTAAACAGATAATTTTCAATTGTAATCAAAATTTTATACACCTATTTTCATACTTCGAAGTCCAGAAATGAGAAAATTGCATATAAGCTTCACCCCCCTATTTCACCCCCTTAGGGGATTAATTTCCAAAAATCCTTTCTTATTAGTGCTCACTTACATCATAAAAGGAACCCCTGTACCAAATTTCAAGTTTCTAGGCCCAGCGGCTTGGGCTGTGCGTTGATATATAACCCAGTGAGTCAGGTTTGTCTTTTATATATATAGATAGATTGTACATATTATAACGTAGATATACTTACTTATATGCCATTAATCAGTACACTGTCATGTCCTGTCTTCAACTACTACTAGTACGGATGTCATGTATCATTTCACATCCGCGGAAGTCTTTTAAGTAAACTACATGACGGGCGAAGCGAGGCTGTGTTAGAATAGAGCATCGTTTCGTTAGGCTGAGTAGACGGGCAGGCGGTGTATACAATACCTAATACTATACAGTATACATATACCCGGTGTGCCTACGCGGTCCAGCGGCCTCGACACACTTGCTCTAAATGTAACTTGCTGTACCTATTCACCGCACCTACTAATTAAACCATCATACTACATTAGAACACAACTACCTTATTTTCTGTCCCTAAGTACGAGCAAGCAGTTTTACTACAATAGCTAACTACAGATATTATTATTGGTAATTGAGAGCAGGATAGAATAATTTATGTACCTACCTAATTAATTAAAATAAACTGCACTTATGTAACTTGTTTGCACTTGGGAATGGATATTATTAGTTTAAGTAAGTAGTACTACTGAGAGTAAATTTTATTTATATATATTTTCTATCCATTTCATGTCTATATGTTATTATTCATATGATTAAATCAAATGAAATGGGTACCCATTTCACATCATCTAATCTAACCGACGAGTAAAATCCTGCCGGCCGGTTCGGGCTCGTTAAAAGTCCTGCGAGGATGGTAACTAGTAAGTCCGGCATTAAAAAACCGTCCCTTGCAGCAGGCGGTCATTGGCAGCGCGGCGGCCGCGCGGGCCGCATTCCTGCGCCGGCGCACGCACGCCCACACGCGCCGCGCTCCGCGAGACCCGACCAGCCTTACCATAAGCTATTCACTGGCTAAACGGGCAATGCGCGACGTCAACGCGGCAATGAGTTATTTATTATTGGTACCTATAACTACACTCAGTGTCCAAGGTTATGTTCCATATCATTTTTAAGGATCCGTACCTCAAAAGGACAAAAGGGAACCCGTATAGGATCACTTTGTTCTCCGTCTCCAGACGTTCATCTGTCAACAACCTTTTCCTCAGAACGCGTGGGGGTATCAAGCTGACAATCAAGAGATACTGTCATTACTTATCAAAGTACCTAATTCCATGCAAATTGCCTTAACTAAAAAATTATATATGCTAATTCCGGTTGTGTTAGAAACTTAAAATTTGGTATGAAGGTAGCTCTTATAGCAGAACCAATAGAAAAGTCTAATAATCTTAATTTTTTGTCTGTCTATGTTAGTAAGCGTCGAAAATGACCCCTAACCGCGTATATTTTGCTTAGGCGAGCGGCTCTGCTAACATTGGATATCCATAGATAGTTACAAATTTGTACGGAACTCTCTGTGCGCGAGCCCGACTCGCACTTGGCCGATTTTTTTTATTAAGTTTAACAAAGAACCTTGCGTTAGAAATCCGTTGTAGAAGTACTACGAACCTCTCTTTTCTATTCATACAGAATTGCCTACATGTAAGCTCGACATGTCCTATGATAGCTGATTATACGTATAATAAATAGAATAGAATAAAAAACAATAAAAATGAAATGGACAAATAATAAAGTCGGTAAACTATTGTATTTTCATTCATGTATTTTCAGATACACAAATGTGTATCTACTACTGACACCGATATCTATAGTTTTAAAATTAAATCTTTAAACCTCTGTAAACATACAGTTCCATACGTTTAAACACTATTAACTCTGGGTTAGCTAGTAACTCAGATACATTACACACTTAACTTTAACTTCTAGAGCGCGCAAGCCCGTTTTAGGTTGGCCCTTAACTGAACTTAATTTTAATTAGGTATATGTAGTTACATCGATCGTGGTATGAAAGCCCTTAGGCTAGGTCTTATAAATGACCACAGCATTATCCATGCATAATTAATTAATTAATGTGTTAAGTAGTGATTTAGTTATGATGCCCTCGCCACGTTAACTATCTCTGTTAGGACATATGCGGACAGGCGATGGCGGGCCGCGCTCGCCGCCCGAGTGGCCTGCCCATGCCATGCCATGCCATGCCATAGCCGTCGTTCATTAATAACGCGGGCGACCGTGTCACGGCTTCCGGCGCGCTCCGCTCCACTCCGGCCCCATTCAAATACAAATTGGATTCGCACGAAGCCGTTGTCACTCGGTTACACAATGCACTGCCTACTACAAGTACCCACTATGCGCGCCATTTCAATGAGACACGAGTATCGTTCATTGTAGACTTTATAACGACTGCGGCATTAAATTCACATTTCATAAATTATTTTCTCGCTCCCGCTTTATCTTATGTACTTGTACATGTTAGAATAATTTGAAATGTTTTTGCATGAACTGTTGCCGTGTTGTTTGATGTCTATATTTGGCGGCTGATTGTTATTGGTTTGGATGGCTACAGGCGGATCTGGTCCCTTTTATTCGGGAGGGACGCCCACGAATTTTCCCAATGAATAAACAACTTATTAAACTTCTATTTTCAGCACCGAGCATGTATAAGGTTTGTCTGATCTCGGTTCTGCTTAATGTTTCTCGTTATCGACCACGTTTGTGTTTTTTATAAAATACAGGTTTTATTATCGAGTTAGTTGTTCTCACAGGGTTTTTTCGAAATTTTGGGTGGTAGGTTAGTTATCGTTTCTAGACTGATTTGATTACCTATGTTTATACTAAGTCTGAAGTCAAAGTCAAAATACCTTTATTCAATTTAGGCTATAAGAAGCACTTATGAATGTCAAAAAAAATCTGCCACCTGTTCGGAAAAACCTCTGTTAAGAAGAATACGGCAAGAAACTCAACGAGGTATATATATTTTTAAACAGATTTACAATATTATCTTTACATCACAAGTATTTAACACAACTTTATTTTTAACACAAGTAAATAGTTTCGCTATTTGAAGGGATCGCTAAAGCGGATCGGAATTTTTTCCAAATATCCCTGTCCATGATATAATTATTAACTTTATAATACGCCTTAGATATTAATGTCTTCTTGACAATAATACATAGCTAGATATATATCTAGCTACCTTCGATGTCAGTCCCAAGCTTTGCAAGTAACTATAGGCAATGTAGACGGAGCCATGAAAAAAACTTAACAACACAGGCTTCACTGAAATTAGCCCGCAGGAAGATGACTCGGCGATTTGCGGAAAATTGTTCATAACCGTTTGCAATGTGAATGACGTAAATTGTAAATTAACGATAAAAATGTTACGGTCAATTCCTGGACTTCTGACTGGGGGAATCTTCGTACCGTGACTAACCTACTGCCGGCATATGTTTTTGAAGAATACTGAAGTCAAATACTCATCACAATTCTATCACGTCACACATAGGCCAGTATGTGGGCAATGTATCAACGCAAAAACCAAATGATTGTAATTTAAATTCAATATTGAATCCTGACCAAGAGCAATTAAATAGACACCCATGTATGACGCAGCCAAACTCGAATTTGTCTCTTATGGCACAAGCAGAGTGACGACACGGCCGCCGCCGTATGACATCATGGCAGTTGTTGCTGAATTGAATGAGTTATTCGTTTAATGGACATGTAGTCACCTATCTAGAGTTATTACGATCAATCGGAGCGTCGGCGCGATTATCAGCGACGTCGTGCGTGGGCGGCTCCCCTGAATGGCCGGCGCCCACGCGCCCGCGCCGCCCGCGCGCTGCCTACTACCGACACCGCCGTACCTCGCCGCGTTCATTATGTACGACGGAACCACATAACGCCCACTACCAGCTGTTTTCTTGTAAATAATTATCTTGATGACCATTCGCGTAGCACTGATTTAATTTCGTGCTCATGTTCATCAATATGAATGCCTAGAAGGACTTTAAATAGAATTAGCGAAGCTATTGTGATTTATTTGCTGTCGTTGACTACGCTTCTTTGGGTTCTGAATATCCACATTTGTTTATCCTATTAAGTAAATTGTATGTGGTCGTTTCAGTACCTACTCGCTTAAAAACACGGTACAAATTTAATAAACCTGACATTTTAGTCAAACATGTAGAAAAAGCTGATTTTTTTTGTTTGGAAGATGCACATTATGCTTACAGCCCTGTTCGGAAAAACAGAAGGTATGTTACCCCCAGCCCCCTTAAACTAATTGTTACGCCTAGCCGACTTCTGGAAATACGTTTCCCGAGATTTAAGAATCAAAGTTTCTGTATGAACTCTGCTGAGGCAGAAGAACACTAATTTTCCCAACATAAGATTCAACTGCGGTACCTACCTAAATATTACCTAACTTAGGAAATAATACATAGTCGTCAAGTTTGAATTTACAAAGTACTTAATAAAAAAAAGCTCTGTAAAAGTATGTGTAGGTAATTCAAGCTACTTCGGCTAGTGCAGCCGCGTAATCCTTTGCTGAATAGGCGCGAAGCCTGAATGAGCACCTAGCCTCGTGCTTGGTTGGTTTTACGATACCGTTTCACATCAAAATCCATTCATAGAATAGATATCAATGTCTTTCATTCAATAATCAACAATATCGAAACAATAGCTTATTAAATATAGCTGAAAGTCAAGTAAGAATAGCAGAGCTGTACCTAATTTATGCTTTAGAGCATTTTTTACTTACTTAGTTACTTATCGCCAGTATAGCTACTGTAAAATAATTGACGGTCTAGTTTCATTGAAGAACTGTTTAATCCACCCAAGTGATGTTTGACAAGTTTATCAAGTTAGCAGTTAATCACTGCGGATCTGTAGGCGGCTGTCGTGCCCGCCCAGGCGTAGTGGCAAGTCAGATTTGCCGACGAGGCGGGAACATGCTCATCTTAATTTGATTGCTTTCCAAACTGCAAACTGAATGGCGTCGATTCGACTGTGATGGCGAATTTGGAAGTGTCTTATTCCCCACGCGGAGGCGGCGGCGGGCGCGGAGCCGGCGCGTGGGCGGCCATTGAGCGCGGGGGCAGGTGAATGGCGCCCCCGGCCCGCCCACCCCATTCAGCTGCTGCGGTCGATCGCGCCGCGCCGCCGCGCCGCCGCACCGCTCCGCCCGGAGCCCGATGCTACAACCCTTATCTACCCACTTCATACACTAAACAACAAGAGACGATTGACACTCTGAATTACTTACAGTTTAATAAATGTCACACTAAATATATGTAATATAACTTACACGACTTGCGGATTGTTGCAGATTTTTCTTGTTTGTCCAAACCAATCTACGTTATTTTATACTTCCCAATCAATCAAATATTTCATTCTCATAGTATGAAATATAGGTACCGCTATTAACAAAATGCACCAAAAGGCATCATTCGAGCGGCCCCATGAATGACGACCCTTTGGTTATTGGATCTCGGGCTCAAGGACTATGGAACCGCAATTTAATTATATCGAGATATTTTTAGCGCGCAGGGATTTACAAAGTTTTAAACTTTTAGGGATGTAATAGATTTCAATGTTATTTGTTAACATTATGTATGAATTTTTTGTCAATTAGAGATACTCTTTTCTACTCTACTCAAATCTGTCTACTGCAGACCCTTAGTCTTGAGCAGAAAATTCCGATTGAAACCGAACTGAGACTGACCGAGAAAATGGAACGCGTGGATAATGTATTTCTGTGATAAATATGAGCTGACTTATTTACCAAAACTACTTCAGTATTTAGATTGTAGTGAAGTGACTATACATTGAACAAAGAAAAAGTCAGAGTAGTTCACTCCAATCATATCCGAGATCACAAAGACAACCTTAAGGAAAGCGGCACGCTGCAAATCAGTTCAATGTTGTTGATGAAGTGCTACTTGTGAAACTACGGCCAAAAACCTTCTCATTCTCTTAGGGGGGCTGTGCCCACCACTGGGCCGTATATAAGGTGAACTCCAGCTGTCTATTGGCTCCTCCGGTTAATGATAAATCAGATACCTTTAGCCGTTTGAGACTTAATGGTGAGAATATAATCTCAAGGTATTTATCATTACTAATTGTGATTCCAGATCGCTGCGTATCTCCGGGTCCGGTTGCGAAGAGACGCTGTCTTCGGGGTCGTCGTCGGAGTGCGAGGAGCCGGCCGCCGCGCCGCAGGACTTCCCCGTCGAGATCCTGCCCAACCTCTACCTCGGCAACTCCAGCAACAGCGAGGACTGCGACGCGCTCGCTAGGCACAACATCAAGGTACTTACATTACATTACCTACCTACGTAACGGCACGGTTTCTACCACGAACGGAGCGGATTCATTAATGACTTAGTTCAACTTACATCGATGTACTTTATTGCGGTTCGGTTTAAGTACTTTCATGTAGCCGATCGTTGTACAGTCAAGTGCAAAAATAAGTATCTATTTGAACCACTCAAAAATATGTTAGTACCTACGGTCTTATTTCGTTGGAATAAGAGTCTGTGGTACGGTCAAGGAGGTTAATTCATTGGCCACCATGGAACCATTTCACAGTAAAGGTCATAGTGACATCGCGTTAATTAACAAGGAAAGTCGTAATGACTTTTCCTTTGAAAAGGTTCCATGGTGGCCTCTGTACTTATTTGTCAAACTTTGAATAAGTTCATATTTTTACACTTGACTGTACGTAGCTGCGCCCGCATTTGTATCATTTTGTCGTATCGTATCTCCGTTGCGTTTTAGTCGCGTTGCACCGACGCGTGTCAAGATCGCTAGCGTGGACGCAAAAACAGTGCGACCATTTGATCTGATCGCTCGGGAGCGATGTTGATACGCGTATATTATTATATAACCCCGCACACTCGCGATCGGATACGCGTATCAAGATCGGTAAGTATCGAAGTATTTGGATACTGTATCACGATACGAAGTTACGATTTGATACGCGATACGCCGTGATCGCTCTCGAGTGGTTTTTCCCCGATCATCATACGATACGAATAGCGTCTACACTTAATGATACGGCGTTACGATACGATCCAGCTTAACGTTTCTGACACTCGCGATCGCAATCAAAGGAAAGTTTTCGTATACAAAAACTGTCATTTGATTGTGATTGCGAGTGTCAAAAATGTTAAACAATACGGCATCTGGTTGAATATATTATGATTGGCATGACCTAGCCCATGCTAATGTTAAAAATCATTGTATTTACCATAGACATTAAAACTACTCTTCGATGGAGGCCCTAACTTTTATTAAGTTCTTAGAGTAACGCTGAGATTCGCTGTCAATTTTGAATTACCCTACAGCTCTGCTGACGGTCTCGAATGTTCTCCACCTCCCTCTAGAATCCATTGCCAAAATGAATCCTACTAAAGTAACATAAGGTCAACCTCCAAAATCATATAGAATCTAATGTTACGGCCATTGTATTATAGGTCATGCACGGCCATCGCTAAATTGAAATGGCGCGCCACGAGCCATTGTCCACTGGCAATTGTCCGCCACGATGCGCCATCGTTTCCCGTACGCAATGGCGTTGTCGGTCGGATAATACGAGCGGCATCGGAAAGTGTGTGTTCGCTGAGCGAGTGTGTTTGTGCAGTACGTGCTGAACGTGACGCCGGATCTGCCCAACGCGTTCGAGGAGGCCGGCGGCGCCATCAGCTACCTGAAGATCCCCATCGCAGACCACTGGAGCCAGAACCTCGCCGTGCACTTCCCGCAGGCCATACGCTTTATCGGTCAGTTGCTAATACATACAACTTGTTACATATATTGTATTGAAATTATTTAACACTTCGATTAATTAAAATCATAAACTTTTATCGTTGCCATTGATTAATCGTGAAAGGGTATCGAGATGGGAGGTGCTTTAAAATCCTTACATGGCATATTATCTCGGGGTGAGGGGAGAATAGCCATTTTCACGTAATTAAAAAAAAAAAAAAACAGTTTACTGCAGACAACAGTTACTATGGGCGTTAGTACATTATTCATTTAAAAACTATGTTACTAATTATAATTTTTAATTTAAAAATCTGCCACTAGGCATTACTAGGATAATCCCTACTAATATTATAAATATGAAAATAACTTCGTCTGTCTCTCTATCTGCAACCTCTTCATGCTCATACCTAAATTTTGGTTTAGATGAAATTTGTTATGGATGGAGATAGTTTGAGATCCTAGGAAGGACAAGATAGTTTTTATCCCGAAAAAGCGCATGCTTAGACGGATGGCGAAAATTTTATTATATCAAATGACTACTGATACCTAATTATGTCTTTGTTACCATCAGACAAATCTGTGGTCTACCATCCTGAAGTTGATAATCGTTTGCATTAAAACAATAATGCCGATGACGTGTCTGTCAACTTAATTAACTGATGGTTGCCCCTGATTGATGCTGAGAAGTCGTGCCGTTCTGTTAATTTTTCCGTACTGTGCTGTCTGAGCCGTTGTGACATGTGACGTTAGTGGCGGTATGTTTATCGTTTTGGTGTGGTTGCAGAGGAGGCGATGTCGGCGCGCTGCGGCGTGCTGGTGCACTGCGTGGCGGGCGTGTCCCGCTCGGTGACGGTGACGCTGGCGTACCTGATGCAGCGCCACCGGCTGAGCCTGCGCGACGCCTTCGAGCTGGTGCGCGCGCGCAAGACCGACATCGCGCCCAACTTCCACTTCATGCGCCAGCTGCACGCCTTCGAGCAGGACCTCGGCCTGAGGGAGCGCAGCGCCAGCCTGAGTAAGGTCTGCACTGTCATTGCCCCGAGAACCACCCGCTCCCCGCTACCCGCTACTCGCTATCTTTAGTCTACGCGTGCACTATGCGGTAAGCCATGCGGTTTGAACGCGGCGTCTCTTTGCCTCTCGAGCGATACTTTTTTTTTTATTCGACTGGATGACAAACGAGCAAGTGGGTCTCCTGATGGTGAGAGATCGCCACCGCCCATAGACACTTGCAACACCAGGGGGATTGCAGATGCGTTGCCAACCTAGAGGTATAAGATGGAACCCCAAGTGCCAGTAATTTAACCGGCTGTCTTACTCGACGCCAAAACGCAACAGTGCAAGCACTGCTGCTTTACGGCAGGATTAGCGAGCAAGATGGTGGTAACAAATCGGGCGAACCTTGCACAAGATCCTACCACCTGCAAAAATACTTTGAAGAGGGACGGTACGCTAAAACCGCGCGGCTAACCGCATAGTGCGCACGTGGCCTTACACTGTCGTCTTAGACTTCATTTAAATGGTGCGAGAATTATTGTGCAATCGGCAGTGCATTACCGCCAATGTTTAATTCATTGTAAAATGTTTCGCGGCCCAGCAATGTAACTAAATCGTGCTAGCATCTCGTTTGGCGTTTTCACGATGTTTTCGTTCACCCTAAAGCTCGTGGTTATTTTCAGATGAAATAAATATAGCACATGACTTTGGAAAAATTCTAGACTGAAAGATAGCCCTTGTTTTATCACTATTTTATGCGATGACGAATCTGTCGAACCAGTGGAAGAGTCGAGAGTAATGTTAATACGCTCAGTATAACTTTATGAAATCCTGTACTAATCATAGCATGCTCCCTCTCCCTCGCTATAATCCGCTTCGTGTAATTAAAACATGGTCGGTGTTCTCGTGTGTAATGTGGCGGCGTTCCAGGTGCTGGAGGAGTTGGGCGTGCGTGAGTCGGAGGTGGCGGCGGCGGCGGAGGCGGCGGGCGCGTGCGGCTGCGCGCCGCCGCCGCACGGCGTGTCGCCGGACTCGGGCATCGAGTTCGACCGCTGGAGCGCCGCGCGCGACACGCCGCAATGACAGTTCTTCACGCCGCCCGCGCCCGCGCCCGCGCCCGCCTCGCCGCCCGCCTGAGCCGCGCCGCCAGCTAGCGCCCCACCCCACTCACTAGAGCAACACTTAGAATGACGCGACGGTACGCCGCGCTCCCCGGCGAATGTAGGATTAGTGGACCCGGCCGCGGCGCCGTAGTAGCCAGTGCAATAGTAGCCCGTGCCGGCGTTAAGGATTGCAGCGGTTCAGCTCGGCGACGGTTCGTTTATGATCGTTGTTCAACTGGAATTGTTGTAGGTGTAGTTATGAAAAACGTGTACAAATGTCGCGACTGTTCTCGTGGCGATAGTTACAAACTTGACAGACGGTACGGAGCCCGGGGCTGCGCAGCGAGCGGCGCTCGTCGTCAGTTCTGTTCGCGCACGCGGGAGGACCTCGCGCGACCGTTCTCGCTCGCTACGGACCGTTTTACGATCTAGATACGTTAGAAAGCACTTACGAATGTCAAGTAATTAAATCTATTTAGTGCCACGAATACTATTGATATATTGTAATCGTAAGTGAATGGATTTAGAAAGTATGAAATGTACGTTATAGATAAGCCAATTTTTATAAGTTTGATATCTATATGTACTAAGAATTTATGGATACGCAACTGAAAATGCATTCCCGAATGTATCTTCCAATATTATGCATTTTGAGTTCACATTGTTATTCGAATGGTGTTTTGTTGTTGAGGTTGCGCACGCGGGTGCCGCGCGTCTCCGTGAGGGGCGCGGCGCCGCGGACACGTCTCCGTGTGTAAATGAAATATATTTTTGTGTACCTATACAAACTAACACTTAAACGGATTTGATATATTTAGTTGTTGTTAACCACAACAATATCGAGTCGTCTCGGTGAGCCAAAAAGTTCAAGAGTCTACTTATTAAAGATGACTTTTTGCTTACCATGCGACGCCGGTGGTTCATTATTTTATTATAAACGTTGTTATTTGTAGTAACACAGGGCTTCTCAAAACTCTTCCATTGTTGTTGATATAATAAACGTAAATATATGTATTTGTATGCAAGTTTGCGCGGATGTGCGTGTGATATAGTCTTAATTCTCTTCTTAAATATATAAATATATTTACAAATTTTCATAACACTGACCACTGCTGCCGGATGTTAATTAAGAAATTAGACCCCCCTAGCGTCGTTATATTTTATTTCTAAACGTTACGCAATTATAACTTAAGAATAATATTATGTAATCGAATATAAAAAAGTAGCAAATAATGAATTATTTTTCTAAGAGTCCTCTTAAAAACCTCTAATAATCTCGAATAATAGAGTCATGATAAGGACAGCGCGGCAGACGTTTGCTAGCAAATTGGTATTTTTGTAAGCGCCTAGCGGGCCCGCTCCCGCCGGCTACTAAGTAATAATTTTGTTTGTAGCATTAAAATTTTCAAAAACATCCATTGTCTATTCAGTGATATTTCTATGAATTATATTTTTCTATATGGTCGATATGTTTTTTTATATTTTTTGTGTGTAAATGGCAAGCTTTAAAGTTAAGTATCCACGTTAACTGTACAAGTATAATTGTTAACGAGCTGTAAATTTGTTGTAGCCTAAGACTTATACTATTGAGAAGTCGCTTCCTCGATACTTGATGCCAACATATTATAGGTGCAAATGATTTGATAAAAGTCTATTCTATGCAATAGCGTATGCAAAGTTTGAAACGTTGAAAAGCGCAGATGTTATTGTTATCGTAGGTCGTATTTTCAGTAACCAAATGTAACTTTTTTTATGAATATTGGGGCATGTAATTATTTAAGAGAGTAGAATATTCTAAATATTAACACATTGGGTGCACTTTTCATTTGATTTGTAGATATCTTACACTAAGTTTAATAGATCTTTCTCGCAGTAGAAGGTGGTCTGTGTAAAACTTCATATTCCTTAATCTTTCCGTCCATTCCATTATTATTTTCACAACTAACATGCTTTAGTAAAATAATTAGGAGTTGTTATGCACGCGATAGCACCATTGTTGATCAATATTTCCATAAAAGCACGTGTAAGATATCTAATAATCAAAATGTGTTAAAATTGTAGTGCACAAATCACTAAACCCTATTCGTATGTGCACGATCTGTACGCAGCCGATGCATGCCGTCGCATCACAATTATGTACATAGAGATAACGTAAACAGTTGTTTAAATTGGAACATAAAATAACTGTTAACAAAGATGTTTATAATGTTTTAGACGTCTTTTAGTGCTTTTTCCCTAAGGTACCTAAAGCCACATGGCACACGTAATATTAACCTCAAAACAAATATAAACACTGTTAATTGAATAAACTATCGTTTTATTTATTCATTAAATCCTGTCTCCAACATTATCATGCTGCGGTATTCAGGCCGCACAACAGGTGTCTTCAAACTTTTAGACTTTTAGAGGGGCTCGCGGGCCGTAGTTTAGCGACTCCTGCCCTACAATACGAGGTGCAAAATTCGAACTTCGTATTTTGCTGTCCTGCTGACGCTTATATTATTTAATACGAGAGCGAGAGGGACGATACGATACGAAAATCGTGGTTCGCATCGTACCGGTTATGGGCACGGTCACTAATTTGAGGATAGTAAAAAAAGTATAAGAAGGTAGCGCCACGATATGGCTGAAACGTTCTTGAACATCTGAGAATTGCGGGCGAATGTAATATATCCTTTAATATAATGATGAGATGATACGTTACTGTAAAACAACTTTGTTATCATTTCCAATACTTTATTTAACTTCTTCAATTATCAATTCTTATTGTGTTATTTTCTCACGAAACCCCATGTAATTATTGTACTTTTGAACGCGACGGTCGGCCACAGACAAAAACAAAATCTGAAAATCTTTCCATGGGCACAGAATATATAATAGTACTAACGTACAGAATGGCCACGCTCGGCCCCGCACCGATTCAAGTTACCCCACCCACCCGCTGGGTCGTACTGAGTCACCGACTTCGAGCTAATAGGTACCTAGAAAAATATTTCCAAGGGTTTTACAGTCGGTTCCATTTTTTGTTATTTTTTTGGAGTCGGTTTTACTTTTTTGTTAAAAAAAATTATTCCTAAACACGCCTAAGGTACGTTATTTTATAACAGAGTTCCGTTACCTACCTTTTGGCTTCTTACTAGCTCATCTAGATATGTTAATCATGATCGTTTTTAGACGAGCGAGCATGACTTAGGTTCGATGAGTTCCATTGGTCACCTATGGTTTTCTTCATCAGGTTCAGGTTACCCAATGATACTTTCTGAATGTAAATGCTTATCTTAATGCTAAAAATGCCAAAATCGCTATAGGTGTGCCTATAAAATTTGAGGTTTGCCCTCGATTTCCTTAGGATCCCATCATCAGATCTTAACTTTGTGAAAATGGGACCACCTCAGAGGAATATAATCGGTCCACAATTGACCTTGTAATCGGTGAACATACTTTAAAAAAAATACAAACATTGGAACATAGAACCTCCTCCTTTTCTTGAAGTCTGTTAAAAATGGCTCGTTTTATGCTCTCGTACAATCTACTATTTTTTGTTGTATATAATCTAAGTATTTTTATTATTAATATTAGTATTATTAAAACTCGCAAATCAACATTCTGAAGGGTCCACGAAATCAATTTTCTTTGGGGAAGACGCAATAATTTTAAGAGAGGAGATTAAGGAAACAGCAAGGGTATATGTTATTTTTTATTTAATTACTTTCTCAAGTAGATGAAGTATAATAATTGTGGTTAATAACAATACAATGGATTTGTGTTATAACTATTTCCATTTAAAAATCTTAAGATCAATAATACATCGGAGCTGCCGTACGTAGCTACTTGTTCGAGTGTATTCTATGTACAGTCTAGACGAATCATAATTAAAACTCCATTCTACAAATAAATCTCAATCTCTTGCTAATTGACTATCGTTGGGTGAATACTGAGAATATGTAAAGAATTCCCAGGAACTAAATTAATACTAACTCCAAATAGGCCTCGCGTCCTTAATTTCATATGTAAACTCTCGATATAATCATCTATAAATAAACATTTACATATACAAACAGGTGTACAAAACCTTAACGTAACCATAAGGACTTCCCTACCGATATATTTACAAAACTAGTACGCAATAAATTGGTGCTATGCGTCAATTAGTTTCTCTAAAGATAGCTACCAATCAGTATGAAGATGAATGCACGCAGGCGCGGGCGCCGCTGCGCAGTGACTCGAGTCGGGAGCTGGCTTTACTAACGCACGGATTGTCAGTCCGCTCCTAGTTTTGTCACATAAGTATACAGCTTTGGCACAGTCATGTGCTTATTTTTATTTTATTTTATTATATACAACAAAGGCTTCACAATCGATTATTGCTTTATATTAAGTTGATACTGAATCAATTTCGTTTGATTTGAATGCTAATTAAACTCTAATACATTAAATATATCATATGTAACCGATATTAGTGTTATACACATTTTGCAGTGAATAATTTGAAAACTTTTTTAGGAATGATTCTTAAAGTAATAATATTATAAGATATATATTCTTTGGAATGTAACGAAGCTCTTTCAAAGGCAGGGATAAATTTATCAAATATAGAGATGGCAGAGCCAATAGATATGACGGATATTCTACAGTAGTTCACTAAGGTCCACAAAAAGGCACCTTCCACGTCGACACGGAATATTGGTCCACCAAATAATTATATTCTATTTTACATCCAAATCACATAATAATAATAATAATGGCACCAATAAATTTTGAATCATCTGAGCTTGACAGTAATTATAATGAATGTGCCATTGTCCACTAAACAGAGTGCTCGATCAAAATATGTGTAGGTCGACCTGGATTTCAACCAAACATCAATTTTGCAGATCACAACGACCGACGCCAACCGATCCCGAAAACTAAGGTAGGTCTCAGTGATCGAATCATCATGTGAATTATAATACACTTGTACCCTACCCTCCCCAAAACAACAGAATGGGGCGCTATACTTTTTTACGGTCTCCACTGCGAGTATTCAAGTGAATGTAACACGAATATATCATTAGATGCCAAATCTGAAGCATTTTCATTCGTGAATGCTCACGGCCGAGACTGAGCTCGTT
This sequence comes from Choristoneura rosaceana, assembly GCA_037349165.1. Classification (NCBI taxonomy): domain Eukaryota; kingdom Metazoa; phylum Arthropoda; class Insecta; order Lepidoptera; family Tortricidae; genus Choristoneura; species Choristoneura rosaceana. The sequence continues at coordinate 14,103,545 of JAZBNJ010000019.1, forward strand.
TAAATAGGATACTTATCTTGAATATCGACCGGCTGTGATCTGCAATTAATTAGGTATAATCTTTAATAACATCTAGTACTTCTTATGTATTTTAATATAAATAATCATTGCACTAGCTGCTAAGGCGACGTTATGTAAACAACAATCAAAATGTATTATCATAAAAATATATTCGCTTGTAAAAAGGTATCTAACATCCTATATGTAAATTGGTGCTGCATCCTGGTAAAGGCAAATGTGGTCGGGTGATTATTACACATGAGATAAATTTATTACTAAAATCATCTAAAATCAGGACAATATATGCAGTTCGTGTTACGGGGATTCTAGGGTCCTAGGCCTCGGTTGAAGAGCTACCGGTATATAATATTACTGGTAGAAATATACGTGGCCGTTTGTTTATTTAATACTGAATTGAAATGTTCCAGCGAGGGTATGAATCATTAACCGAAGGTGAGTTGTGAGTTATCCCTGAGTGCGGCGCGGGCGCGGTCAGTGCACTGCGTCGATGTCTCGCTGCGCGCGTGATATCTTCACCTGAAACATTAATGCGAGTTACATTTTCATGAGAAACATTGGCACTGCTCTGAATAGTCGTTAAAATTCAAAGGCTGAATAAGAAACATAGGACACCAGTTTAAAAAGATTAAGGGGCTGTTTCACCATCCACTGATTAGTGATAACTGTTAACTGACGGTTAAATGTGATGCCGTCTCCGTCTATTCGAACAAAACAAATAGAGACGGCATCACATTTAACCATCAGTTAACACTAATCAATGGATGGTGAAACAGCACCTAAATATATTAAAAAATGGAATATCTTTAAACCAAATAAATCCTAATGTTTTTAATACTGTGACTCCCTCTACATGTTGTATTAGTAAATTATAAGAAGTGTGGTATGTAAGCGTGCGTATAACCTTATCCTTGGGCGTGTTGGGGTCGCCGGCCTCGAGCGCGAACATCTTCATCTTGTCCTTGAAGGAGAGGTGCTCGGGCACGGGCGCGGCGCTCGCGGCCGCCTGCTGCTTCTCGGCTAGCCGGCGCGCGCGCGGGTCCCTGTCGCAGCATCATAACATAATGAGGGGTTCTTGACTTGCGAAATATCGCTAGACGGCGTTAGTATCGAGAGACCCGTTTCACGTTAGTCTCGCTTGCGACTGGCTTATTTAGTTATGTAACCAAATACAAACGTGACACAAATGTCGAAGTTGTCAAACGGACCTCACGATACTCTTATTGGGAACTTGACAAACCCATACCACCAATCAATTAACATATTGTTTGTAGCCTGTAGCATAATTTTCATTCGTGTTTTCTCCAAATGCTTTTTCTCAGTATGACTTTTTACTGAAGCTAATTTTCACAACCGTGTTGTTTCCCATTTCATTTTTATCGACATTGAAACAATGTCGACGGAGCTACACTTCCGCGGAGCTCCTATTTCTGTGTGCTTTTGGGGCTTCGGGCCGATGAAACTTAACCTAAATCTAGATATGTTTCTGTGTAAATATATATATTTAGAAAAAACGCTGTTTCAGTGTTATTCACCATTTTTGAGAAAAGCTTTATATTAGTCTCGGCTGGAATAGCAATTGCTGGCTTCGTATTTGTTAAACGGACTCGCAAGCTCGTCCGTTTAATACTAATACTCAGCCAGCAATTGGCTACTTCCAGGCCACGACAATAATCTACTATTAACAAAATGATAAATGGTGTTACCGGTAAACCTCCTGCGCGCCGATGACGCCGGGCGTGTGCGCGGGCGCGGCGGCCGGCGACGCCCCCAGCATGCTCTCCGCTTCCTCCAGGAACCGCTGCAGTTCACAAAATCATACAATAGCTGCATTTCTCTCTCGACATACGAGTGTATTTTATTTCCGACTTTGTCCGTGGCACTCAGCAAAAAAGTGATTCTAACGCAAATCAGACATAATTATCGCTTTGCTTTTTTACTAACAATTAAATATTTTTGATAATTCCGTTAAAGTTCAAAATAACATGCAAGCGATACGACTAGAGATCGTCTTAACTATTTGTCGTATCTTATAGTTCTGCTTCACATACAAGCTACTTCGACGTTTTTACGTTATTTTATCTTGCTATTCATATATTATTATTTTTTGTATACAATTTGACGATCCTTTTGTGAATATCTTATAATTACCTTACATGTATTTATAATGCATTTTTTCATAAGGAAATAAATGAATCTAATCTAAGAAGGTCGATCATGTGGACCAGTGACCAGGTTTCTTTTTATTCGTGAGAAATTAGTAATTCTAAAATGTATATGTAGCGTTTGTGAAAGGTAATGTTTGTAAAGTATGTGTGTGTACTAACGTCAGGGTCCTCGTTGGCGGGCGGGTCGAGCGGCGGCGGCGAGCTGGCGGGCGGCGCGGGCGGCGCGGGCGCGGCGGCGGGCGCGGCCTGCGCGCGCTCGTGGAACGAAACGCGCTTGTCACGACCCTGCCCTGGCGGCGAGCTACACAAACATTCAATTAATATTACATATTATTATTATTTCTCGTTTCTTGTTGGACACATTTGCCTTATGATTAACCTCGATTTATAGTATACTAGCGACCCGCCCCGGCTTCGCAGCGCAGGGGCAAATAATAAAAAAACAGTCTAGTAGTTTTTAAGTTAATTCGTAACAAACATTCAAAAATTTTAAATTCAAATAATATTAGTATAGAAAAGTATAGGGTGTGATTTTTTGTATTATAGTCGTTTCTTAGAAGAAAGGAAAACCTACTAACAACGAACCGTTCTCGAATTTATTGGAGAAACAACCGTTAGTTTGCGAATGGGTGATATAAATACTATAATCAAAGCAAGATCGTCAGACAGGATCAGAAGGTTCTCGAATGGCGTCCGCGGACCGGGAGACGAGGTGTCAGGAGGCCTCAACAAGATGGAGGGACGACCTGGTTAAGATCGCAGTGGATGCGGAAAACACAAGACCGGAGTGGAGAGCCTCGGGGGAGGCCTATGTCCAGCAGTGGATATCTGTCAGCTGACATTAAGATGATGAGGAAGATGGTACGTACTGCGGCGTGGGGGTGTGCTCGGGCGGCGAGAGCGCGCGCGCGCGCGTGGCCATGACGGCGAAGGACGAGCCGCGCTCGGGCGGCGGCGGCGGCGCCACGCTCAGCGCCGCCACGCCCGCCGCCGCCTCCGACACGCTCTCCTCGCCTCCCGCCTGCAAACAAGACACGACATATTAACTATAACCAGAACTTTCAAGACAGAAAAAAAAGCATAATATCTTTTTATGTAATATAATATAAGTAATATCGTATAAGTGTTAATCGTATGGACCTCAAAAATATAATGACACTAGCTTATGCCCGCAACTTCGTCTGTGCGGACCTAGGATATCGCGCGGTGGCACCCTCCACCGGAATAAAAAGTATCCTATGTTGATCCTTGGGGCTTAAACTATCTCTATACCAAATTTCATCAAAATCGGTGCAGTGGTTTCGACATGAAAGCGTAACAGACAGACAGACAGAGTTACTTTCGCATTTATAATATTAGTAGGGAAGTAGGGATTACAGAAAAAAAAACTGCAGAATGAGGTATACCGTATCTTGCGCGTATCCGTTGGTGACTTCGGGGCGAGGTGTGTTGGTCTTGAGGATTGACTTGGGCGGCGGTGGCGCGCGGCTCGCGTCGGGCGGCGGCCGGCCTGGATCTTGTTGTGGTCGGCCCGGCTCATGTTGTGGCCGGCCAGGTTCGTATTGTGGCCGGCCTGGGTCGTATTGTGGCCGGCCCGGTTCATATTGTGGCCGGCCCGGTTCGTATTGTGGCCGGCCCTGTTCATGTTGAGGCCGACCCGGTTCAAGTTGTGGTCGGCCCGGTTCTTGCTGCAATCGACCGGATTCATGCTGTGTCCGACTCGACGACTCGTATTGTTGGCGATTTGGTTCGTACTGCGGCCGACCAGTCTCGTGCTGCGGCCGGCCCGGCTCGGGTGGGGGCGACGGACTGTCCTCGTCCACTCCAGTCTCCATGTTGGCATTATCCTCCTAAAGTTAAAAAAAAATACGCGTATGACAAATTGTATCCTAGTACTCAGCCTGTGATATTTTTAAAAACCGAAAACGTAGGTGATGATGACAACCCGTGTGCGTATCGCGGCATTACCTGTTTGTGCTGCGAGGCGCGCCGCTCGAAGTCCCGCTCCAGCTGCAGCGCGCGTAGCTGCTGGCTCTGCGCCGGCGAGCGCGCCGCGCCCAGCGCCACCAGCGCCGCGATCGCTGCGTCCCTGACACACCCAATAAACAATGGTTATAACAGTCATTAACATTAAATATACGATCCTAACGTTACCCTTGTAAAAAAACTTCTATAAAAAAACAAAAATAAGCTCTGAGTAAAATAGCTCTAAATAAAAACGGAGTACCTATCCACGACACGGAATAAAACTTCAAGGAGACTGAATACCCGGAATCGGATATCAGCATGAAAATTATATTTAATGTGTATACTACAATAATTATTCGTGATAGACTTTTATATTCCTTAAAAACGAATTAATGTTCACGACCGTTTTTTAAAGATTATTGAAATAGACACATTAACTTATATATTAAAAAGTGTTCTATCAGACAACATTATTAATTTCCATTAAATTTTTGCATTAAAAATGCAACGTTGCCAGCTCAGCCGATATAAAACGCTCTTAAACCAATAAAAGTTTTTTCACGGATATTTTTGCTAAAAGTTTTGCATGTACTCGTATAAACGTAAGTTATACCTGCGGCTTCTGGCGTGGGCTCGTCTCGCTTCAGCTTGTCGCTCGCGCTCCTCTCGCTGCCACGGGTTGTGCGCGGCGGCCGCGCCCGCCCCCGCCACCGCGCGAGGCGCGCCTCCGTACGGCGACACCGCTAGTGGCTCCATGGCACTCGCCACATAACGCTCTGTTCGTGACATATACGCCATAATACAGAAATCTCTTAGGCTGATGCTATGATATTTAATAGTGATCTAAACGAAATTATTTAATAGTTTTTGACTGTATTCGTATTTTACTATCATCATCATATCAGCCGTAGGACGTGTACTATCGAACATAGACCTCACTTATTTAAACTTTTGGTAACTAGGTACTTTATCCAAATGAGTTTTGAAAAGTCAAAATTAGAGGACCAGAGCATGATCTGGAAATTATATATTTGATTTAACTTATTTATTTGACTTCTAATATTTGATTACAGACAATAAAAAGGTGAAACTATGTAAATACAATCTTGAAATTGTAATAAATAATAAAGAAAGCTACCAGTTTCTGTAAACTTACCATCGTCGGGCTGTATCATCGTGGGCTGTGGCTGGGTTTGTTGTTGGTATTGTTCTTCAAGCTCGGATTCGGACCGTCTCACACCCTGTTAGAAGACGTAAGCAATGCATGTTTTTTAAACATAAAAAAAATATTTTACCAAAATCAATATGAAAGACGTGCCACAACGAAATTAATAATTCCACTGTCGGCAACACGCTTATCATCTTTCTGCTTAATATTAATAAAACAAAAACATACCTGCGGCTTAGGAGCGACAGGCGGCTGCGCGCGTTGCGGCGACGGCGGCCCCGGTGGGTGCCATTCGTACCTACAACATTCACATTTTTAAAACTTGCTTATAAGCTGAAATGGCTATCAAGAGATTATATTATCCAATTGTTACGTAATAAGGATCCTTAAAACAACAGTGCCAGCCGAGTTTCATAAAAGGATCAAATGAGTGTTTTAAGGCCTAATTACGTACAGTTGCATAAATTATTCTATGCACATATTAAAAGTATTCTAAAATGGGTTCAGAAACCGATGACAAGTGACCTGCACTGCATTACTGACTTGTTCTACCAGTAACATATCAATAGTTGTTAAACGAATGTAATGAATAATTAATTGATCTACTATGTTCCCTGTAGTAATTTTATTATGTTCTCTGTGACAATTGCAATGATAGCTCATATTATTGTGTATATTTAGGGCCTGTTTAACCACTTATCGACTAACATTAAGTGTCAGATTAAAGTAATGCCGTACTTGTTTATTCGGACAAAACAAACAGAGACGGCATCACTGATATCCGTCACTTAACGTTAGTCGACCAGTGGTGAAACAGACCCTTAAGGGTGCTGTCAAAAATTGATAATGTTTTAGATGCAGGTTTACGTGCTTCACAAGGATCATCGGAACGAATATACGATACCTTTGCGGCTGGCCGGCGTGCTGATAGGGCTGCGGCGGGCTCATCGGCGGCGCATGCATGTGTTGGTGCATCTGGTGCATGTTCTGCTGCATCGCCTGCACATTCCCTTGTATGTTCTGCGGCACGCCTTGCTGCATGTTACTGACATGCATAGCTTGCTGCATGCCTTGTTGCATGTTCTGTTGGTGATGCATGTTGAGATGCATGGTGGGCGACATGGGCGGGTGCGGCGGGTGCGTGTAGTGCGCGGGGCTGGCGAGGCCGGCGTGCGCCGCGTGCGGCGGGAGAGTGCCCGCCTTCTGGGCCAGCTGGTACTGCATGTGTTGCCGCCGCGTCACCTCTTCGGACATCTCTGCTAGTTTTGCTGAACGGGCCATTGCGGTTTGTTGGTTCGGCTATAATTAAAGATGGTAGTAGTACATTAATGCTGAGGTCGGGAAGTAGGTGATTGCCGGACGGGGGGAAAGAGGCCGAGCGGGAGCGAGGCCGTCTATGATACACTTAACTTTTAAAACGGAACACTCTTGGCGAATTTAACTTTCCTTTTCTTTAAACTGAATCTTAAAATTTTATGTAGATGTTTTAGCGCTTTAATTAAACGCGAAAACATTCAATCTCTTTTTCACTTTCGTGTCGGTTGCCTGTATTGACATATTTCTTTTGAGCATTAAAAAAGTCAGCGCAGCGTCTAAAGGTGTAATTTCATACTTATATTGCTGACCAGGATCGGCAATCAGTCGATGAACTAGGTCCATCGTAAAATGTATCTCTGTGGTCTGTTTGTTGTCTGTAGTCTTGATTTTTTTCAAAGGTACCTAATGCGAATATTTCCAAGCATGTTTGAGAAAAAAGCTTATTATACTTTCAATAAGATTCATAACGGATAAGAGACGCAGTTTATCAGTAATTCAGTAGGGTTACTCACGTGATGTTGCGGCGGGGCGGGCGACGCGGGCGAGGCGGGCGCGTCGAGCGGCGCGGGCGCGTAGTGCGCCGACTGCGGCCGGTTGCTGCCCGTGGAGCTGCGTAACGACGACCACCTGTTCACACAAGTTATTTGCATGCAAAGAGCTGCTTCCAGAATCTTAGGCTAAAAAATTTAATCGGTAAATCTGGATACGGATGACACTTTCGTATTATGTGCATTTTGATACTACCTGATCTTGGCTTAGCAGTTAACTCTGAGTTATATGGATAAATTTAACAAACCCTAACTATTTACTTTACAATGGTCGTATCCTAACGTGGAATTTCTATTACAGTTCTGAAAGTAGGCACATCATCTCTTTCTTCATGCAAATTTCGGAAACCTCGGAGTTGTTCATTAAATAGTATAATAATAATAGTTATTTTTTTAAATCACTGCTTCTGTGGTTTTAAATTATTACATTACTGTAGAATTCGCGAAATAGGGAATTGCCGGCCGAGTAGTAATAGATGGCCGAGTGTTAACGGGGGCATCTAGACATACGAGGCCGACAATTCCTGTTCGCGGACGAGAGTTGTATAGTGTTTTTCTCAAATAAATTCAAGGAAATAATACCTGGTCACTTGATGATGAACACATATCGGAAACAATAACACTTATTTGAATAAAAAAATACACTCGTTTTAGGTATAAACCTCATAACAATAAATAACCTTCTGCTTGGTGCAACAATCTACTATTCTATTTTACTGTATTGATTAGGCACCAAGGGAAATACAACGTTTGTATTTAGAAAACAGAAAATTGATTGGTAAAGCGTTTCAACAATATAGAACAAGAGTGAGAAGTATGTATGTAATGACCGGTCTTGGAGCGCGTGCTCGTGCGCGGGCAGGTTCTGGTAGAAGCCGTCGTGCGGCGCGGCGGTGAGGTTGTGGCTGCTGCGCGAGCGGCCCGCCCACGCCGCGCCCGCCGCGCTCGCCGCGCTCGCCGCCGCCACGTTGGCTACGCTCGCGCTGCCCGAATGCATGCTTACGCTGGAAATCATTCAGAACAAGAAACACTTCATTATTTGTTTATCACAGCATGCCACATAAGTACAGTCGGAGTAAAAAAGGTTTGTCACCTTAAGATCTATTTTTCTTTGCTCAGTATGAGCGCTCATCTGTTTTAACGATTGAGTAAGACATACTGCGTCAACCTGTCAACCTGCTAAACATAATCAGGTGACCATAGCAACCCTACAACTAAACCTTGGCACTGATAAACATTGACAATTAAATAGAACATTATTTGATTGAAACTTTTACGTAGTTGTTTATTAAAAAGGTTTTGTATTGATATGAAACTAGACATATGTTAGAGGTGTATACTATTTGATCCTTGTTGTCATGCCAAGTAAGTATAATTTGATATGCACTTGTCTACTTAATACTTTGGTTTCAAAACGTACTAAGAGTCTACACGCCCATAGAAACTGACAGGAGTTTCTATGGGCGTGTACACAAAAAACTGGGCCGGTATTTCCATGTCGGTGTTATCCGGGCCGGGAAAAACTGTCCACCCTCATGCGTTCCTATTACATCATGGCATGGCATGACACGTTATAATGTGTAGAGCTGTTTATTCTGCGGTGCAGTTACCCGTGCGGCGGCGGCGGCGGCGCGTCGTGCAGCTCGTGGTGCAGCGCGGGCGTGCTCTTGCTGGGCTTCACGGGCTCGGCCGCCAGCCGCGCCGGCAGGTCGCGCTCCGACGCGCGCCGCGCCGCGCCCGCGCCCGCCACAGCCCCCGCCGCGCCCTCGCCCGCTGCGAACATCAAACATCTTTAATGTACGCGGTATACTTGTGTCGCTAATACTATCAGAGTGCCATCGACACGGAGAGACAACATAAAAACAAAAATTCCATAATGCGACTTTAGTGAAAATAAACTTTATTTTAGCCCTGAATACAAAAGCTTTCCAACAAATAAAGTTTTTAACGATTCACAGTTATTTAAATTATATATTTGATATACGGGGTGTAGATCGCGATTACATGTAATGAGCTTCCAATATTTCGATGCAGTTGCATGCATTATGATCACGGGTAAGATCGGGAGAATATCAGGAGCTTATTAAAGGTAAAAATCACAGTTCATATTTTATAAAAAATATGTTTAAGTCGATTTACTTGGCAAAAAAGTGCTAATCTAACTAGCTATTGCCATACAAAATCTATGGTAGAGTAGTGTTTTGACAGCTCATAAAAAGTATGCCAGTATAAGTACCCGGCGCCATCATCCTATTATATCAACATGAACAAGGTTTGTATGAACTTCTACTTCACATCAATCTTCTAGATATAATTGTATACTACTTAGATGTCACCTTCAAAACGATAAATGTTAGAGAGTATTTATACAACCAACGAAAATAGTCTTAAATCTACTACAATAAAATAACATCAACATACGATTAACGAGAATATACGAGGCAATGCAGTGATATTGGCAAACAATAACGAATAAATAAAAACGAAGACTTAAAATAATAACGACAGGTGACTCTTACGTTTAAAAAATGACAGTCAGCATCGATCTTCACGAAGGTTTGCTCATTTGACCGAGGATGCTGGCTGTAAACATAAACGTGTCCATGCTCGAACTAAGTACATAGTGTGCCGGAGTGCAGTAATCTGTGGTGGGGGCTAGAACACACCTATCATGCGGGTTTCTTACTGGGGCAGCAGCGGCACGGCGCGCGCACGTCGGGGCAGCTCTGCGCCGCGCGGAGCGACGCTCGCCGCGACGACCGCTCGTCCTCACTAGACACGTTAAACAAGGACGAGCCGCTCTTTTGTGTTGCCGTCGCCGCTACTGGCGCCGGACTGGACCCTCCGCTACTTTTGAGCGATTCCTTGCTCTGTTTGGTCGGGTCCGAGTTGACACTAGACTGGTTAGACTTCAATCGTATGTTGTCCAGTGTTATGATTCTGGGAGTGGTGTCCGGGATTTCGTTGAAGACGTAAGTGTTAGGCGCGCGAGAGCTCTGGTCGGACATGTCGGCCTGCTCGTCGGGTAAGTTGGGCAGTTCAAACTCATTACCCTGCGCGAGTGTGTCGCCGCTGCCTCGCGACCCGTACCGCGACCAGTCTTCCAGCTGGATCAGGATGCTCTTCACTTCCTCCTCGGACATTTTCTCGCCTCGACTTTCGCTCGTGTCCGTTTTCAAGGACTCGTACTGTATATCTATTAAGCTGGCGCTCGTAGGTATGTTTTCTTTCGGTTTGTAGGTTTTATCGTTCCGACAGCTCAAATTGGGGCTCGATTGGCAGTTTCTTTTGTAATTTTTGGCACAATATCTGAGATTTATGTCGTTAAACTGTTTTGTGAGCGCTCGGACGCGACCGAAGGCGGGGCGGTACTCGTCGGGAGACTTCCAAGACTTGCGGTCCACGCTGTCGAGCACCTGTTTAGCGCCCGTGTCCGCCGGAGTGGGGAACTTACGTCCACCGAACAAGTATTTATCGTTCGTCGTGTCGTCGAAAGACTCTGATGTCGACGGACCTCCCGCATCTTCCGATTTACTGTAAGCCTTCGAAATATTAAACAATGCCCTCTTTAATCGGCAGTGCATATCGCCTATTGTCTGCGTATCTCTATCGAGGTCCAGCTTGAGATCTAGTTTCCTGGGATGAGGTTGCGGTGGGATCGGGTGGGATTCCTTTTCGTCGACATCCATGGGTTCGGCAGGCGTCTGGCAGCCGGCGTCGGCAGTTCGCGGCGCGTCGGGCGCATCGGGGTCATCGTCGGCGCGGTCGAGCGACAGCGCGGGCAGGATGCGACGCGTGCGCGGCGGCGGCTGCTCCGCGATGAGCGGCTCGAGCGCGGGCTCGTCGATGAAGGGGATGAGCGGCGCCTCGGGCTGCGGCGCGCGGCAGCACGAGCACGCGCTCACACACTCGTCGGCCGCCGTGCAGCGCCGCCCCCTCCACGCGTCCGGCGAGCGGAACAGCTCCAGTGTCAGCCGCGTGTCGATGGGCCGCATCTGCGGGGGAAGCCGCGCCGGCTCGCCGCTGTCGCTGCCCGCCGGGCGCGGCGGCGACGGCGGCCGGGGCGGCGCGGGCGGCGCGGGGGGCGCGGGCGGCGGAGGCGGCGACTCATCGCGCGGCACGTGACTGTCGTAGGTGCCGGTGTCGCTGGCCTGCTGTTCGTCGAAGTCTTCGCAGGTAAACGTGAATATGGGCACGGGGCGCGGCGGCGCGCAGTGGAGCTCGAGCGGGCAGCCGGGCGTGTCGGGCGACGCGTCCTCGCGCAGCTGGTTGTTCTCGCGGTCCAGCGTGATGATGAGCCGCGGGATGGACCCGTGGTAGTGCGGCCGGCACTCCTCGCTCTCCGACGTGCTAGATTCGGTGGACTCGTCTCTCAGAAGGTGACATCGGTCGTGACACGGACGCCGATATCCTGTAACGGAATCAGTTATGTGAACGAGGAAATGCGCCAGCGATCCATTCCGAGCCGGTGCGTCAATTCGACGATCGGCTCGAGGCGACTCGAAATGTACAAAAACCAACAACGCACAACAACGAAACTAATTTATACGGGAGCTGCGAAACGAAAAAAAAGAAGCCGGAATTCGATAAAATAAATAGACTCAGAAACAGCGGAAACGATAAAACATAAAAACAAAACTAGAATTTCAACGGAAAACATAAATCGTCCCTCATAACGAGAACGAAACAATGCAGGAACAGAAGTCGAACGGTAAAGGCAGGGGCGGACGGGCACTTGTGTGCGGACATGGCAAAACAAAGCGCAAGCAGCCTGCGTGCATTGCCTGCGGTGGCGAGCTCGGAGCGCGGGCTGGCGGCGCGCAGCAGCGCGGGGTGCGGGTTGGTGAACGTGCCCGAGTTGCGCCGCCGCCGGTCCTCGTACTGCACGCTCGCGTCCTCCTCCTCGCCTACGGTCGCACCCACCAATCAGTTAGATCAAATCCTTGCAACAACTTACCTCAAATGTAAGTATCCATACCCAAGCTTTGTACGCTTTACGGTATCGTATTTATTATCCGTTGCATTCAAGGTTTTTTTAATCTGTATGTATACCTAGAACGCGTTAAGATTTGATTAATTTATTTGCTAATGTGACAAATTTGGTTATTTTACCATACTGTACTCGACGTCATACACTCAGTAAGACGACAGCGCATTCGCTCTATTTTTTTATTCCTCTCATTCAATGACATTTAAACAGGTATAATTCATCAAAGCTCTCATTTCATTTCAACAGTAACTAACAATTAAGTATCTATGTAATGGTTCGTCACTACTTTGAAAAATTTCGTACCCAACCAAATCAACCCTTAAATAATGTTCATAAAGTTAACTCAGAAATAAATTACAGATACGAAAAATATACGAGCTTTTTAAGAGTAGTAACGTTGTCTGGTCGCACCGTCATTAATTTTATTTTTAGATTTACATAAAATAACATAAAGCAGATTTCAACTAAATGATATTTGAACAAGTATAATACTAAAAACTATAAATAATAGTGCCTAAGCAGGCGAGATTTCAAAATCTTGTCCTGCGCCTCATTAGTTGACGTGATCATAATTGTATTAATCAGTTCTGAAAGGGTTATATTTAGCGTCTATACTACCTAACGTGGCCCTAACGCTGACTGCTAATAGTGAGAAGAGGCAAAGGCAGCGGTACCTGGTTTCTGGTTGTAGGCGGGTTGGTGCAGCAACGTCGCCAAGCCGTGCAGCACGGCGCCCTGTTTGGCCACCTCCAGCGTCACCGTGGGGCCCGTCCGCACAAGGTATTCCGCCGCCTGTCCGATACCAATCAAAAGTTTTTTTTTTAAATCATTCTCAATACGCTGGCATAACGATGGGAGATGTATTCTTTTTAATAATTTATTGATTTTTTACAGATTTTATTATGTTTTGGTACCTATTTGTAAAGTGTTTTTCTTTTTAATATGCAATCGCTGCAATAACACATTTTGAGCAATCAACTTGAACAACGATGCGAAAAACCGGGGCTAGCGTCAGATTTTTATTCCTCCTTATCAGTTGTATACATCAACAAGTCGCACCTTTTCCTGGGTGATGCCGACGAGCGACTGTCCGTCGACGGAGAGCAGCTGGTCGCCGGCCGCGAGCCGCCCGTCGGCCGCCGCCGCGCCGCCCGCCACCACAGACTTTATGTAGATTCCGAGCTTGCTCTGTCCTGCGCCCTGTACACAAGAAATCATTAGATGGTAATTTAGCCAAAATCGGGAGTTTTTAACGTTGCCTGTTCTATTTGTTCGATAACTCGCCGAGTATATTTAAAAGTGGCGTAAGTAAAGAATAAAAATAATTTGTAATGGACTGTTACAGTTCATTATAGTTATTTTAATATTTTGACTTATGCAACTTCTGCATTGGTCCAGCGATTTGTAAAACTAAAACTTTACATATCGACCTATGAAATTGTTGCCATGTTATAACATTTTACGTCAAAAATGTGACAGCTAAAAAGAAAGTGGTTCTATCATTTAAATGTAAACTCGAACCAACTGAACGTGATCCACTGTGTAACCTTATCACATTGCTTGACAAGGGAATTTATTATGACAATTCAGTGTGAGAACATTCTACGGTGGGCCAGGAATCAATTGGTTTGACTGTACTCTTTGTCTTCATTCTCTATGCAAACAAAATTGAACACAACGTCCATAAGTTACCCGCTAAATAATTAACCACATAAAAAGTACCTGTGCCATGGCTGGCACATGACTTATCTGAATTGTGCCGATAGGAGTGCGTTGTTGATCTCACGCGCATTGATTCAGATAGGTTTCCGTAGATTAATAGCATAGGTAATAGGTTAACATTAGGTATATAAGTTTGTAATAAGAGTAGTGAAATTAGTTCAGTATTAGTTCAGTAAGAGTTAGTAGTCAGTTCAGTGAAGTTCTGTTCCCCTAAAGTACCCACCGGCGGGCCGTGTATGTTATCAGCGGTGGCGTGTCTCGTTACCTTGGCGGCGACGATGCTGAGCCCCATGCCGTTGGAGTTCTTGTTGAGCTGTATGATGTGGAGGGCGGGGTCGGGCGGGCGGCGCGCGGCGGCGCCGTAGCCCGCCATGTACACGGTCCACACGCCGCGCGCCAGCGGCTGGTGCGCCAGGCGGCACAGCCCGCCGCGCTGCAGCGGCGCCACGAACTCGGCCAGCCCGGGCGGCACGCCGCGGACCACCTCCGCGCTGAACCCGTCCCCGGGGATCAGCAGGCCCACGCCCAGCCAACAGCTCTCCTCTAACGTTATCTGAAAACATGTGACACAGTTCATTCTGCTATCAGAAGCCGGGATAAGTTTCGTCGGGTATAGTATTCAAGCAAAATATTCCTTTAAAACTAACAAGTAGAGATACGCCCGACGTATTATAAGTTTTTTTTTCCATAGTTTCTCCACAATGTTCTTTGTATTCGAGCAGACTTTAAACACTTTTCTGCTAAACTGGAGCCATATCTAAAAATATATAGGGAGTGCTCCGATTTGACGATAATTTTGATTTTACGAAAAATCTGACATTATTTATACACAGTAGTAACTTTTGATGACCAAACCACTGATGAGTTAGTCGCGACATATCGAAATAGTGATAATTTTGAAAATTTATCGTTGTGGATATTGAGGACCTTAATAAAGTTTTTACTTGCAAATTTAAGCGACCTCTAAACGTGGTCTCAATTATATATTTTTTATTAAATAAAAATAGTCAAGCTGTTCTTACGTAATTTCATAGGATCGGTTTTGTCAAAGATTTAGAAAAAATAAATAAACACATCCATCACACCATTAAACTGTACAGTCATTTAATCGCTTAGCGAAATTTAAAATAATTTAAAGGATATAAATAATAAAGTTAGGTCACCTCCCGTCCGTCGGCCTTGCAGAGCTCGTCGGCGAGCGCGGTGGCGTGCGCGGCGGCGGCGTCGACGACGTCGGGCGGCGCCAGCGGCGTGAGCAGCGCGCGCACCTGCACCGAGTTCAGCTTGAAGCACGCAGCCAGCGCCGCGCGCGCCTCCGCGCCCGTGCGGTACGTGCCGCTGATCAGCCGCGCTGCACACACACACACACGCGTCACTACTACTGATCATCAACAATCATCTCTACCCATAAGCTGGGCACAGGCTTTCTTTAAAATTGACATGGTTTGGGCTGCGGTCTCCATGTTGGCCCAGTTCGGATTGAAAACTTCACACATACAACAACACTGCTGCTCTCTATGTTGGTCTTTACTGTAAAGCTCGAGAGGCCATAGGTAAAACGACTAGAGTTTAGTCGTGCCGTGTACTCACCGGCCTGGTGCGTGCGCGCCAGATGGCAGTCTGCGGGCAGCTCCAGCCCCTGGCGCTCGGCCCACGCGGCCAGCAGCGCCAGCCGCGCGGCCAGCGCCGCGCCCCACCGCGCCGAAACCGTGCCCGGCTCCGTCACCAACTGCCGACACCATATAGGATAACGTTTATCACCTCACTTATAAATACTAAGCAATTCGATTCGATACAAACGATGATGAAAGTTTAACTGGATGATTCCTTCCTTCAAGTACTATTATTATCCTGTGTACTGTTATTTTCATGTGTTTTTAAGTACAATAGTTTTTACAATACAATACATGATTTCGTTAATGTCGAAGTTGAAAAAGACACTGCTTAAAACATTTTTATTTAATTTAGACGTCCAATAGTAGAAACGATGAATTAAATTCTTAATTAAATTAAGCAGAATTCATTTAAATCTGAATCAAAGTCGCATTCACTATTATTTGTTCCTGTCGCAGTATATGAGCGTTCACCTTGTTGAAGCAGACAGCGTTGATGTAATGGAAGAGATGCGAGAACAGCTGTATGGTGAGCGCGGCGTTGACGCGGCAGCGGCGCAGCAGCACCATGGCGGCGGCCAGCGCCTGCAGCGTGGGCGCCGTCGCCTCGGTCGCGTCGCCCAGCGCCGGGCTCGTCAGCGTGCCCAGCGCGCGGGACAGCTCCTCTTGGAAACACGACACCAGGTTGCTGTGCCACACAATACAATCATACTTTAGGTTAGCTGGAAGAGATCCCTTTTTAGGGATAAGTTCGCCTTTGTTCTCCTCTCTGTGTATTTGTATTTTTATTTTTATGTGCAATAAAGAGTTTACATACGTACACACATACTTTATTATACAACACGATTGAACTTGTACACAGAGAGAAAATTACAAGATAAGCAAGGCAAAATGAACGTCGTTTGTGTTTAGTTACTACTGGGTGTAAATGGATCGATCAACTTTTTCTTGCCACTCGTTGCTATAGTTACGGTCTCCTGAGTCACTCTTTAAACCGTAAGTTTATAGGATAAAAAATGACCAAACATGCATTTTTGTGGTCGCTTTAAGCCCCTTCTATTACTGGTCAACTAATAAGCATGTTAGTATGATGTGACATAACATTTCTTCTATTAAACTGTACTAATTTTATCCCCTGGCTGACGGGATAGAATAACAGCAAGGAACAGTTGATCCACCCAAATAATGCTTGACTCCTATTCCATAAACCTGACACGACACTGACACTGCAATCTAAATGTACCTAAACGCATAAATTAAATCCAGTTTAAAACCAGAACTCCTCAAATCAACAATATTAATTAATAGTAGCTCGTCACGTTTATGGAATAATTGTTACTTACCCGGTGATATCGCGTGTCATTTGTCACCATAAAATCTATCATCAATCATTATCACATCGACAGTCAAAGTGATGCAAACTAAAAAGTATAAACATTGTCCATACATTATACATACATAATACTAAACATATATAACGCAGGAAAAAAGGATGCGGTTTACGTATGCCAGAGTAATTAATTGTCGACCCGAAATGTACGACAATAATGCATTACTACGTAAGTTCGCCTTTGTACTTACATGTATCTCATTGTGTTTGTTTACTTAAATATTTTATACAATAAAAAAATGCGTAAATAATAAGGTCAAACTATTATTTATTTAATTGTACAACCATTCACAAAAATTATACTTGTTTACCACACACCACATTTTATCAGTCACACAGTCGGTATCATAAGAAACCGGAGCTATCTAGGTGCTCAAAAAATCTGAATAATACTCACACGATTGACAATAAGGTCCAGTTCAGTTATTTTTGACCGTTTATACACTCCAAAGTTTTAAATGGCATCTGTACCGATGTTAATTACGGCGACTAATATGATTCAGTGGTCCAACTTGAGTATGGCTTGTCAAATTCAAGTCAATTCGAATCTTCCGATTCAGTTTAGACCGATACCGATTCTCAAAGGGTTTAACCGTAGTCCAGTTTATAAACTGAATTAGTTTACAACGCAAAGCCATATAACTCTAGTCCTGATCGATGAATCGATCCTAAAATGGCAGCCGGGGGGAATTGGTCGTAAAATTCAATTTAATGAACATGAACTTTAGCACGCGCCGTAAAATGTTTGAGGTCAACATCATCGGAGGAGTCAAATGAAATGACGTTATAGTAAAACACTTACCTGAACGCGTTTTGCACCGTCGCCGGCAGCAACTCTTGGGCTTGCGTGGAGAAGGATGAGATGTGTCGGTCGCATTTAAGGAAGTGTAGTAGTTCGCTAGCGTTCGCCATCCAGAATGCTTGGGCGGCTGAGTCTGTACACCGCTCCTGAACACAATACAGGCGGTCAAGTCAGATGTTCAAACACACAGTGAAACAATAAAGAATATTTAAAGCTTTCGCTTTCGGTTTGTACAGACTTACTAAGAATCACTTTTGCACTGCGTCCGATCATTCGAACAATGACGGTCTGAAGTAAAGGAAATACTATTTGTATGAGAAATCGGTTAACATAATTGGGATTCAGTAACACAATCTCTAATATACCTACTACTAATGCATCGAACATATACTTCTAGGATTTGGACGCAGTGCAGAACCACTTCTATCACATCCTTGATCATACTGTTCCAAGTGTGTATGTAATATAGGTCACTACCTGCACAGTGGCGTGTATAAGCGTGGCCACGTGATGTAGGAAAGCGGTCAGTTTGTGAGCACGCTCTGTCGGCGTCAGCTCGGGCCGGTAGTGCGTTGACGCGCGGTACCTGAAAAAGTTTTTACTCAGTTACTTTTACAATTAAAGGAACAAGCTTGTATTTTATTTACAAAAAAAAACAAGGAACAGTAGATACCGTATAATGGAACTTCAGAACGCACCCGAAAAAAATGACGTATTACAAATTAAAATAACGTATTACAGTACGTTCAATCTGTAACTCGCGCCAAACTGTAATTTTCCACCCTTGCATAACAAATAACTATTAACTTAAACTTTCACTTGGTTATTTATTATATTTAAACGAATTGCATTACTATGACATTAAGGGGCTGTTTCACCACCCTTTGATTAGTCTTAACCTACGGTTAAATGTGATGCCGTCTCTGTTCATTTTGTTCGAATAGACGGAGACGGTATCACATTTAACCGTCAGTTATGATTAATCAATGGATGGTGAAACAGCCCCTAAGTAAATGGTTCATTTGATAAGGTGATAATACTGTGATCAAGTCGGCGATTTCAGAAGTAACACATAGTAGAAGATACAAACCTAAGTCGACCTTCACCGGTCTGATAATATAATGAAACTTATTTTATAATAAATTTAGTATACTAGAAAATATATTGGAAATGGGTTTGCTGAAAAAAATCCTGAACAGGCTATTATTATTTAAAAAAAAAACTTGATTTAAAAAATCCAAAAAACAACTCGTGATTGACCGCTATCACACTTCATGACAAGTATACACACACAAGACACAAGGTGTCATACAAAAACAATCGTCGAGCGTATCAGCTAGTTTTGACAGCACTGACCTGGCGCAGAGATAGAGCGTGTAGACGGGCGCCAGTTTGAAGGCGGGCGCGTGCGGGTCGAGCCGCGTGATGACGGCGGCGAGGAACTGCGCCTGCCCCGCCTCGGGGAACTCCAGCACGGCCGGCAGGATCGCCTCCTGGCCCGGCCGCGCCGCGCTGCCCACCGTCGCGCTCATCCTAACACATTCAAACAACGTTACTATGTTACTGCCTAAGATTAGGCAACCGAGGAACAAGCGCTTATTATAGATGGTCCTGGATTTATTTTAAGTCTAAACCTGGCAACTAAACTTTGTGGCGCATAATTATTAATAAAAATTTACTCAGCACCTTGAATCGGTTATACTCGTAGATATAGAACACAGCTCAATTCTAATAGTTATAGATCTTAGACTGAGCATGTCTGTCACATGGGTAGAGGGTGGGCTAATTTGAGAAACTTATCAATACTTATCATAGTATAGAAAAACATCGGAATTATTGACTTTTCAATATTAATTAATAAGCAAGCAACAAAAGCACAAACAACAAATATATCCATAACGCAAACGAATAAACACAATGAATATTTGAATAAGAGCAAGCGTTCAGTTCGAGTTCAGTAAAGTGCCCAATTAAGACCCGAGTTCACCAACTACAACATAATCATTGATTACGTAACCGCATGTTAAAATTTAACAGTTGTTTAAACAGACCGCGTTTTTTTTCGTGTTCACCATTTCTTTCTAAACATCGGTTAACAAACCAATCGTTTTTGAACGAATGAGTCAAAAATGACCGAATGGTATTACACTACTTTGTGAAGATGGGAGCGGATCCGCTTATCTTGCTTTTACCAGTGCATCGTTCAAAAATGGTCGGGCAATATTATAATACTGCAAAATGTAATGACCGTTCTGTCAGAGGTAATGTTCGTAATGAACGTAGGTATTCATTATTTAGTATCATTTTTCCTGTCATGTCAGGTCAGTTGTCAAAACACAAACGTTCCTTCCTCATTGTTTTGTTTGGTTTGGATTCAAGTTTTCACTCTGCTTTTGAATTAATTACTAGTGAATATGGAGGATAAACGCAAGCGTACAGTAAATTTCACCAGTGACGAGAAAGCGGTACTTACGGAACTGGTAATAAAATATAGAACCGTTATAGAAAATAAAAAAACCGACGCTACAACAAATGCCGAAAAAGTAAATGGTTGGAAGCTCCTATCTGATGAATTTAATGCTATCAGCACTTACTGCAAACGTGCTCCCGAGAGTTTAAAGACTTGCTGGGAGAATATCAAACGCCAAACAAAAAAAGAATCTGCGAGTCGGAAACGAGAGATGTTTAAAACCGGTAAGCAAACGTGGTGATTTTCGTGATGATGACCATTTACCTTCCTACTTAGTTCATAACACACACATTATTACACATGCTATTATTTTTAGGCGGTGGAAGACCACCCCCTCCTCCTCCAAGTACTGGAGCGGGCTGCATGATAGAGACAATCTTGGGACCTGCTTTGGAAGGACTAGATAATCCATATGATGGTGATGCTTTCCTAGATATTAATGTAAGTACTGAAAAGTGATTAAAAATGTAACTTTTAAGAAAATATTATAGTACATAATTTATTCATGTAACCATAGATATAACTATTAAATTGTGTCACTATACAGATTTAGCAAAAAATCTTGCCCCGGAGTAAACAGGCTCTAAAATGACATTTTGAAGTACCTATGTATTGCCATATTGGTTCTAAAAAATATTATAATATTTGTTATGTTCAATAACTGTACAATTGATAGATATTTATCTTCAGATATTACTAGCTTTAAAGCAGGTTTCTGAACCAGTGCTCCATGGACCCCTAAGGGTTTGTCGCAGGAGTACTGGAAGTCCATGGGAGATGTTTATAAGATATCACCTCAAGTAGGTTTGTGATGGAAATAAGGGGAACCCTTTGCCTAGCCCGTGGGAAACTTTAGTAGGCTAAAAAAGTAGGTATGCAACATATAGTTAGCACTCTTCGGTATGTTAAAGTAGCTAAATAAAAAATTCAAATTAATATCACGGGACAATTCACACCAATTGATGAAGTCCCAAAGTAAGCTTAGCAAAGCTTGTGTTATGAGTACTAAGCAACGGATAAATATAATTATATAGATATATTATATATAATTATATAGATATATTAAACACCCAAGACCCGAGAACAAACATTCATTTTTCATACAAATATCTCCCCGACACAGAAATTGAACCCGGGACCTCAAGCTTCATAATTAGGTTCTCTAACCACTAGGCCATATGGTCTGGTCTGGTGGAACTACTAGTCTTTAGCTTTTGTTTATTTAGCAGAACATAAGCACCAAATAATATTTAGTGAATACTGATGATTAGCTCCTTGTTCTTCCCCTTAATTGAATCAGAAGGGGTCCATCAGACATGACTATAAAAAGTTTAAGAAACTGTGCTTTAAAGTAAAGCTGTATTATTTAATTACTTTTCTTCATTTTATTTTCAGGATAAAGAAAATGTTATCACTGAATCTACCACTAATGAGTGCCCTCAGATGAACTCTGACACTGAGGTTTGTTTATTAATATTTATGTTGTTACCCAAGATGGATGAAAGTGTGATGTTTACTTAATATTTTGGTTTCAGTTTCTTAATAATGAAAATGACGTTATGCATGTCATTGAGATAATGGAGAATACTGAATCTTTGTGCACACAGAGCCAGAGCCCTATTGCTGGGCCAAGTCGTGACAGTAAATATGCCGCAGTACAAAAAAAATTCAATACGGTAGGCATGTCTCAAGAACTTTCGGTAATAAAATTATTATGTGTGTTTATGGTGTGTTTAGAGTGGATGTTACAATTAATTCGTTTTCAAATAAGCAGTATTTACTGTTCTTTGTTATAGCAGTTTATTTACTATTATATTATATGTATTGTTTACAGGAAAATAATTTGAAATGGGAGGGGTGGACACCAAATTCTTTAAAAAGGCCAGTATCCGATGTGCTTAGGGAAAACGGAAATAGCTGGCTAAAAAGAAGGAGACCCGCATCTGACCAGCTAAGTCTGAGTGACCAGCTTATTCAAGAAAAAATAAACTTGGTAAAAAGTATGATAAAAAACTCAGAGGAAGAATCTAAAAGAAGAATTTTGATTTTAGAGGAGCAACTAAAACAAGAAAAAATTAAAACAGAAAATTTAATGAAGAAATAAATTAATTATTATTATTACTATTTATATGTTATTTGGTATTATTATTATGGTTATTTATTTTCCCTTTTTTAATATTTGTAATAAAGACCC
Source organism: Choristoneura rosaceana (assembly GCA_037349165.1). NCBI lineage: Eukaryota > Metazoa > Arthropoda > Insecta > Lepidoptera > Tortricidae > Choristoneura > Choristoneura rosaceana. The sequence continues at coordinate 14,125,913 of JAZBNJ010000019.1, forward strand.
ATTTAATAAAACTAGTTGTATTTATTACATACTACCATTTATTGTTTAAGTATTACCTACAATATTATGAATATTGCAGTGTTTTGAAATAGTTATTAATTAATTTTCTCCTGACTGGGTTAATGTCTCTTACTTCTCTGCCATTATCAGGGTGCCGCTGCTGTCTTATCCTGCCTTGTTCTATTATAGCTTCCCAAGGAGCAGGTAGTTCCAAAGCAGGGTCATCAGGAGGGCATTCTTCTCTCTTGAATTGGAGTAAATTATGAAGGACAGCAGTAGCCACAATTATTGGAAGGCAGTTTTTCAAATGGACATGCAATCCCAATCCAAGTACTGGAAATCGTCTCTTCCACATCCCAAACAATCTTTCTATGGGGTTTCGAGTCCTTATTTGTGACTCATTATATAATGTTTCCTCAGCTGTTTGAACCCTATCAAGAGGCATCATTATGTAGCTTCTATTCATGTAGCCGCTATCTGCCACAAGAACCGAGTGGTTGTATGTGCCCAACTCGAACATAGCATTTCTACGCGATGCGCTGAAAATGCGTTCGTCATGCGTACTACCTGGCCACCTAGCTACAATGTCGGATATTATAAGTCGGGCATTGCATACAGCCTGAACATTTATAGACATATAGCCCTTTCGATTTCTGAAGGTTTCTGCATGATTGCCTCCAGGTGAAATTATTTTGACGTGGGTACAGTCCAATGCTCCTATCACATTTGGAAATTTGGCAATATTATAAAACTCCATTTGAGTTTTCCTAATATCGTCTGGGGTTTCTGGAAATCGTATGAATTTCTTATTAAGAGAGGCAATGGCTGCGGTCACTCGATGGATCGCCCTGTTCGCCGTAGGTCTGCTGACACCAGCAAAGTCTCCCATAGTCAGCTGGTGACTTCCAGTGGCATAGTACCTCAAAGTAAGAAGCAGCTGATTTATGGGTGACAGGGAATTGTTTCTGAAAATAATAGTATATTGTAGGTAGATATAGTTATTTTTTATATATTATTTATTTATATTAATAATACGTCAGTAAACACAAATATTTAAATCAAAAATCTAACCTCTAACTATCCAGTTTCTATCATGACCCACAACAATACTTAGTCCCAACATAATGAATAGTAAGTAAATAAAAGTGAAATAATGTACCTATAGGTATTTTAAACTTACCTGTCGCTTGGAAATTCCAACTTTCTTTCAATTAAATCCAGTAATTCCATAGCACTACGTTTATATAAACGAAATCTTGTAGCAAATGCTTTCTCATCATATTCTTCGAAATAATTGCGCCGTATTTGAAATATACGGGGAGCGCGCAAAATTCTTTCCATATTTTCAAAATCATCTAACGCATTATCCTCTTCAAATATATAATTTATAGCGTCTTGCATTTTTATTTCGTAACAAATTTTAGGTACGTCAAATGCCAAACCAATGGTTAAACCAAGATGGATACTGCGTTTAAGTTAATCGGTCGATTATGGTACTTAACCAACGGTTAGTGCGTGGTGAACAGCATAATATTGTTAAACAGCCGTTTACGGTTTAAACAGTTGTTTAAAATTTAAACATCTGTTGGTGAACACGGGCCTAAGACCCGAGTTCACCAACTACAACATAATCATTGATTACGTAACCGCATGTTAAAATTTAACAGTTGTTTAAACAGACCGCGTTTTTTTTCGTGTTCACCATTTCTTTCTAAACATCGGTTAACAAACCAATCGTTTTTGAACGAATGAGTCAAAAATGACCGAATGGTATTACACTACTTTGTGAAGATGGGAGCGGATCCGCTTATCTTGCTTTTACCAGTGCATCGTTCAAAAATGGTCGGGCAATATTATAATACTGCAAAATGTAATGACCGTTCTGTCAGAGGTAATGTTCGTAATGAACGTAGGTATTCATTATTTAGTATCATTTTTCCTGTCATGTCAGGTCAGTTGTCAAAACACAAACGTTCCTTCCTCATTGTTTTGTTTGGTTTGGATTCAAGTTTTCACTCTGCTTTTGAATTAATTACTAGTGAATATGGAGGATAAACGCAAGCGTACAGTAAATTTCACCAGTGACGAGAAAGCGGTACTTACGGAACTGGTAATAAAATATAGAACCGTTATAGAAAATAAAAAAACCGACGCTACAACAAATGCCGAAAAAGTAAATGGTTGGAAGCTCCTATCTGATGAATTTAATGCTATCAGCACTTACTGCAAACGTGCTCCCGAGAGTTTAAAGACTTGCTGGGAGAATATCAAACGCCAAACAAAAAAAGAATCTGCGAGTCGGAAACGAGAGATGTTTAAAACCGGTAAGCAAACGTGGTGATTTTCGTGATGATGACCATTTACCTTCCTACTTAGTTCATAACACACACATTATTACACATGCTATTATTTTTAGGCGGTGGAAGACCACCCCCTCCTCCTCCAAGTACTGGAGCGGGCTGCATGATAGAGACAATCTTGGGACCTGCTTTGGAAGGACTAGATAATCCATATGATGGTGATGCTTTCCTAGATATTAATGTAAGTACTGAAAAGTGATTAAAAATGTAACTTTTAAGAAAATATTATAGTACATAATTTATTCATGTAACCATAGATATAACTATTAAATTGTGTCACTATACAGATTTAGCAAAAAATCTTGCCCCGGAGTAAACAGGCTCTAAAATGACATTTTGAAGTACCTATGTATTGCCATATTGGTTCTAAAAAATATTATAATATTTGTTATGTTCAATAACTGTACAATTGATAGATATTTATCTTCAGATATTACTAGCTTTAAAGCAGGTTTCTGAACCAGTGCTCCATGGACCCCTAAGGGTTTGTCGCAGGAGTACTGGAAGTCCATGGGAGATGTTTATAAGATATCACCTCAAGTAGGTTTGTGATGGAAATAAGGGGAACCCTTTGCCTAGCCCGTGGGAAACTTTAGTAGGCTAAAAAAGTAGGTATGCAACATATAGTTAGCACTCTTCGGTATGTTAAAGTAGCTAAATAAAAAATTCAAATTAATATCACGGGACAATTCACACCAATTGATGAAGTCCCAAAGTAAGCTTAGCAAAGCTTGTGTTATGAGTACTAAGCAACGGATAAATATAATTATATAGATATATTATATATAATTATATAGATATATTAAACACCCAAGACCCGAGAACAAACATTCATTTTTCATACAAATATCTCCCCGACACAGAAATTGAACCCGGGACCTCAAGCTTCATAATTAGGTTCTCTAACCACTAGGCCATATGGTCTGGTCTGGTGGAACTACTAGTCTTTAGCTTTTGTTTATTTAGCAGAACATAAGCACCAAATAATATTTAGTGAATACTGATGATTAGCTCCTTGTTCTTCCCCTTAATTGAATCAGAAGGGGTCCATCAGACATGACTATAAAAAGTTTAAGAAACTGTGCTTTAAAGTAAAGCTGTATTATTTAATTACTTTTCTTCATTTTATTTTCAGGATAAAGAAAATGTTATCACTGAATCTACCACTAATGAGTGCCCTCAGATGAACTCTGACACTGAGGTTTGTTTATTAATATTTATGTTGTTACCCAAGATGGATGAAAGTGTGATGTTTACTTAATATTTTGGTTTCAGTTTCTTAATAATGAAAATGACGTTATGCATGTCATTGAGATAATGGAGAATACTGAATCTTTGTGCACACAGAGCCAGAGCCCTATTGCTGGGCCAAGTCGTGACAGTAAATATGCCGCAGTACAAAAAAAATTCAATACGGTAGGCATGTCTCAAGAACTTTCGGTAATAAAATTATTATGTGTGTTTATGGTGTGTTTAGAGTGGATGTTACAATTAATTCGTTTTCAAATAAGCAGTATTTACTGTTCTTTGTTATAGCAGTTTATTTACTATTATATTATATGTATTGTTTACAGGAAAATAATTTGAAATGGGAGGGGTGGACACCAAATTCTTTAAAAAGGCCAGTATCCGATGTGCTTAGGGAAAACGGAAATAGCTGGCTAAAAAGAAGGAGACCCGCATCTGACCAGCTAAGTCTGAGTGACCAGCTTATTCAAGAAAAAATAAACTTGGTAAAAAGTATGATAAAAAACTCAGAGGAAGAATCTAAAAGAAGAATTTTGATTTTAGAGGAGCAACTAAAACAAGAAAAAATTAAAACAGAAAATTTAATGAAGAAATAAATTAATTATTATTATTACTATTTATATGTTATTTGGTATTATTATTATGGTTATTTATTTTCCCTTTTTTAATATTTGTAATAAAGACCCATTTAATAAAACTAGTTGTATTTATTACATACTACCATTTATTGTTTAAGTATTACCTACAATATTATGAATATTGCAGTGTTTTGAAATAGTTATTAATTAATTTTCTCCTGACTGGGTTAATGTCTCTTACTTCTCTGCCATTATCAGGGTGCCGCTGCTGTCTTATCCTGCCTTGTTCTATTATAGCTTCCCAAGGAGCAGGTAGTTCCAAAGCAGGGTCATCAGGAGGGCATTCTTCTCTCTTGAATTGGAGTAAATTATGAAGGACAGCAGTAGCCACAATTATTGGAAGGCAGTTTTTCAAATGGACATGCAATCCCAATCCAAGTACTGGAAATCGTCTCTTCCACATCCCAAACAATCTTTCTATGGGGTTTCGAGTCCTTATTTGTGACTCATTATATAATGTTTCCTCAGCTGTTTGAACCCTATCAAGAGGCATCATTATGTAGCTTCTATTCATGTAGCCGCTATCTGCCACAAGAACCGAGTGGTTGTATGTGCCCAACTCGAACATAGCATTTCTACGCGATGCGCTGAAAATGCGTTCGTCATGCGTACTACCTGGCCACCTAGCTACAATGTCGGATATTATAAGTCGGGCATTGCATACAGCCTGAACATTTATAGACATATAGCCCTTTCGATTTCTGAAGGTTTCTGCATGATTGCCTCCAGGTGAAATTATTTTGACGTGGGTACAGTCCAATGCTCCTATCACATTTGGAAATTTGGCAATATTATAAAACTCCATTTGAGTTTTCCTAATATCGTCTGGGGTTTCTGGAAATCGTATGAATTTCTTATTAAGAGAGGCAATGGCTGCGGTCACTCGATGGATCGCCCTGTTCGCCGTAGGTCTGCTGACACCAGCAAAGTCTCCCATAGTCAGCTGGTGACTTCCAGTGGCATAGTACCTCAAAGTAAGAAGCAGCTGATTTATGGGTGACAGGGAATTGTTTCTGAAAATAATAGTATATTGTAGGTAGATATAGTTATTTTTTATATATTATTTATTTATATTAATAATACGTCAGTAAACACAAATATTTAAATCAAAAATCTAACCTCTAACTATCCAGTTTCTATCATGACCCACAACAATACTTAGTCCCAACATAATGAATAGTAAGTAAATAAAAGTGAAATAATGTACCTATAGGTATTTTAAACTTACCTGTCGCTTGGAAATTCCAACTTTCTTTCAATTAAATCCAGTAATTCCATAGCACTACGTTTATATAAACGAAATCTTGTAGCAAATGCTTTCTCATCATATTCTTCGAAATAATTGCGCCGTATTTGAAATATACGGGGAGCGCGCAAAATTCTTTCCATATTTTCAAAATCATCTAACGCATTATCCTCTTCAAATATATAATTTATAGCGTCTTGCATTTTTATTTCGTAACAAATTTTAGGTACGTCAAATGCCAAACCAATGGTTAAACCAAGATGGATACTGCGTTTAAGTTAATCGGTCGATTATGGTACTTAACCAACGGTTAGTGCGTGGTGAACAGCATAATATTGTTAAACAGCCGTTTACGGTTTAAACAGTTGTTTAAAATTTAAACATCTGTTGGTGAACACGGGCCTAAGACCCGAGTTCACCAACTACAACATAATCATTGATTACGTAACCGCATGTTAAAATTTAACAGTTGTTTAAACAGACCGCGTTTTTTTTCGTGTTCACCATTTCTTTCTAAACATCGGTTAACAAACCAATCGTTTTTGAACGAATGAGTCAAAAATGACCGAATGGTATTACACTACTTTGTGAAGATGGGAGCGGATCCGCTTATCTTGCTTTTACCAGTGCATCGTTCAAAAATGGTCGGGCAATATTATAATACTGCAAAATGTAATGACCGTTCTGTCAGAGGTAATGTTCGTAATGAACGTAGGTATTCATTATTTAGTATCATTTTTCCTGTCATGTCAGGTCAGTTGTCAAAACACAAACGTTCCTTCCTCATTGTTTTGTTTGGTTTGGATTCAAGTTTTCACTCTGCTTTTGAATTAATTACTAGTGAATATGGAGGATAAACGCAAGCGTACAGTAAATTTCACCAGTGACGAGAAAGCGGTACTTACGGAACTGGTAATAAAATATAGAACCGTTATAGAAAATAAAAAAACCGACGCTACAACAAATGCCGAAAAAGTAAATGGTTGGAAGCTCCTATCTGATGAATTTAATGCTATCAGCACTTACTGCAAACGTGCTCCCGAGAGTTTAAAGACTTGCTGGGAGAATATCAAACGCCAAACAAAAAAAGAATCTGCGAGTCGGAAACGAGAGATGTTTAAAACCGGTAAGCAAACGTGGTGATTTTCGTGATGATGACCATTTACCTTCCTACTTAGTTCATAACACACACATTATTACACATGCTATTATTTTTAGGCGGTGGAAGACCACCCCCTCCTCCTCCAAGTACTGGAGCGGGCTGCATGATAGAGACAATCTTGGGACCTGCTTTGGAAGGACTAGATAATCCATATGATGGTGATGCTTTCCTAGATATTAATGTAAGTACTGAAAAGTGATTAAAAATGTAACTTTTAAGAAAATATTATAGTACATAATTTATTCATGTAACCATAGATATAACTATTAAATTGTGTCACTATACAGATTTAGCAAAAAATCTTGCCCCGGAGTAAACAGGCTCTAAAATGACATTTTGAAGTACCTATGTATTGCCATATTGGTTCTAAAAAATATTATAATATTTGTTATGTTCAATAACTGTACAATTGATAGATATTTATCTTCAGATATTACTAGCTTTAAAGCAGGTTTCTGAACCAGTGCTCCATGGACCCCTAAGGGTTTGTCGCAGGAGTACTGGAAGTCCATGGGAGATGTTTATAAGATATCACCTCAAGTAGGTTTGTGATGGAAATAAGGGGAACCCTTTGCCTAGCCCGTGGGAAACTTTAGTAGGCTAAAAAAGTAGGTATGCAACATATAGTTAGCACTCTTCGGTATGTTAAAGTAGCTAAATAAAAAATTCAAATTAATATCACGGGACAATTCACACCAATTGATGAAGTCCCAAAGTAAGCTTAGCAAAGCTTGTGTTATGAGTACTAAGCAACGGATAAATATAATTATATAGATATATTATATATAATTATATAGATATATTAAACACCCAAGACCCGAGAACAAACATTCATTTTTCATACAAATATCTCCCCGACACAGAAATTGAACCCGGGACCTCAAGCTTCATAATTAGGTTCTCTAACCACTAGGCCATATGGTCTGGTCTGGTGGAACTACTAGTCTTTAGCTTTTGTTTATTTAGCAGAACATAAGCACCAAATAATATTTAGTGAATACTGATGATTAGCTCCTTGTTCTTCCCCTTAATTGAATCAGAAGGGGTCCATCAGACATGACTATAAAAAGTTTAAGAAACTGTGCTTTAAAGTAAAGCTGTATTATTTAATTACTTTTCTTCATTTTATTTTCAGGATAAAGAAAATGTTATCACTGAATCTACCACTAATGAGTGCCCTCAGATGAACTCTGACACTGAGGTTTGTTTATTAATATTTATGTTGTTACCCAAGATGGATGAAAGTGTGATGTTTACTTAATATTTTGGTTTCAGTTTCTTAATAATGAAAATGACGTTATGCATGTCATTGAGATAATGGAGAATACTGAATCTTTGTGCACACAGAGCCAGAGCCCTATTGCTGGGCCAAGTCGTGACAGTAAATATGCCGCAGTACAAAAAAAATTCAATACGGTAGGCATGTCTCAAGAACTTTCGGTAATAAAATTATTATGTGTGTTTATGGTGTGTTTAGAGTGGATGTTACAATTAATTCGTTTTCAAATAAGCAGTATTTACTGTTCTTTGTTATAGCAGTTTATTTACTATTATATTATATGTATTGTTTACAGGAAAATAATTTGAAATGGGAGGGGTGGACACCAAATTCTTTAAAAAGGCCAGTATCCGATGTGCTTAGGGAAAACGGAAATAGCTGGCTAAAAAGAAGGAGACCCGCATCTGACCAGCTAAGTCTGAGTGACCAGCTTATTCAAGAAAAAATAAACTTGGTAAAAAGTATGATAAAAAACTCAGAGGAAGAATCTAAAAGAAGAATTTTGATTTTAGAGGAGCAACTAAAACAAGAAAAAATTAAAACAGAAAATTTAATGAAGAAATAAATTAATTATTATTATTACTATTTATATGTTATTTGGTATTATTATTATGGTTATTTATTTTCCCTTTTTTAATATTTGTAATAAAGACCCATTTAATAAAACTAGTTGTATTTATTACATACTACCATTTATTGTTTAAGTATTACCTACAATATTATGAATATTGCAGTGTTTTGAAATAGTTATTAATTAATTTTCTCCTGACTGGGTTAATGTCTCTTACTTCTCTGCCATTATCAGGGTGCCGCTGCTGTCTTATCCTGCCTTGTTCTATTATAGCTTCCCAAGGAGCAGGTAGTTCCAAAGCAGGGTCATCAGGAGGGCATTCTTCTCTCTTGAATTGGAGTAAATTATGAAGGACAGCAGTAGCCACAATTATTGGAAGGCAGTTTTTCAAATGGACATGCAATCCCAATCCAAGTACTGGAAATCGTCTCTTCCACATCCCAAACAATCTTTCTATGGGGTTTCGAGTCCTTATTTGTGACTCATTATATAATGTTTCCTCAGCTGTTTGAACCCTATCAAGAGGCATCATTATGTAGCTTCTATTCATGTAGCCGCTATCTGCCACAAGAACCGAGTGGTTGTATGTGCCCAACTCGAACATAGCATTTCTACGCGATGCGCTGAAAATGCGTTCGTCATGCGTACTACCTGGCCACCTAGCTACAATGTCGGATATTATAAGTCGGGCATTGCATACAGCCTGAACATTTATAGACATATAGCCCTTTCGATTTCTGAAGGTTTCTGCATGATTGCCTCCAGGTGAAATTATTTTGACGTGGGTACAGTCCAATGCTCCTATCACATTTGGAAATTTGGCAATATTATAAAACTCCATTTGAGTTTTCCTAATATCGTCTGGGGTTTCTGGAAATCGTATGAATTTCTTATTAAGAGAGGCAATGGCTGCGGTCACTCGATGGATCGCCCTGTTCGCCGTAGGTCTGCTGACACCAGCAAAGTCTCCCATAGTCAGCTGGTGACTTCCAGTGGCATAGTACCTCAAAGTAAGAAGCAGCTGATTTATGGGTGACAGGGAATTGTTTCTGAAAATAATAGTATATTGTAGGTAGATATAGTTATTTTTTATATATTATTTATTTATATTAATAATACGTCAGTAAACACAAATATTTAAATCAAAAATCTAACCTCTAACTATCCAGTTTCTATCATGACCCACAACAATACTTAGTCCCAACATAATGAATAGTAAGTAAATAAAAGTGAAATAATGTACCTATAGGTATTTTAAACTTACCTGTCGCTTGGAAATTCCAACTTTCTTTCAATTAAATCCAGTAATTCCATAGCACTACGTTTATATAAACGAAATCTTGTAGCAAATGCTTTCTCATCATATTCTTCGAAATAATTGCGCCGTATTTGAAATATACGGGGAGCGCGCAAAATTCTTTCCATATTTTCAAAATCATCTAACGCATTATCCTCTTCAAATATATAATTTATAGCGTCTTGCATTTTTATTTCGTAACAAATTTTAGGTACGTCAAATGCCAAACCAATGGTTAAACCAAGATGGATACTGCGTTTAAGTTAATCGGTCGATTATGGTACTTAACCAACGGTTAGTGCGTGGTGAACAGCATAATATTGTTAAACAGCCGTTTACGGTTTAAACAGTTGTTTAAAATTTAAACATCTGTTGGTGAACACGGGCCTAAGACCCGAGTTCACCAACTACAACATAATCATTGATTACGTAACCGCATGTTAAAATTTAACAGTTGTTTAAACAGACCGCGTTTTTTTTCGTGTTCACCATTTCTTTCTAAACATCGGTTAACAAACCAATCGTTTTTGAACGAATGAGTCAAAAATGACCGAATGGTATTACACTACTTTGTGAAGATGGGAGCGGATCCGCTTATCTTGCTTTTACCAGTGCATCGTTCAAAAATGGTCGGGCAATATTATAATACTGCAAAATGTAATGACCGTTCTGTCAGAGGTAATGTTCGTAATGAACGTAGGTATTCATTATTTAGTATCATTTTTCCTGTCATGTCAGGTCAGTTGTCAAAACACAAACGTTCCTTCCTCATTGTTTTGTTTGGTTTGGATTCAAGTTTTCACTCTGCTTTTGAATTAATTACTAGTGAATATGGAGGATAAACGCAAGCGTACAGTAAATTTCACCAGTGACGAGAAAGCGGTACTTACGGAACTGGTAATAAAATATAGAACCGTTATAGAAAATAAAAAAACCGACGCTACAACAAATGCCGAAAAAGTAAATGGTTGGAAGCTCCTATCTGATGAATTTAATGCTATCAGCACTTACTGCAAACGTGCTCCCGAGAGTTTAAAGACTTGCTGGGAGAATATCAAACGCCAAACAAAAAAAGAATCTGCGAGTCGGAAACGAGAGATGTTTAAAACCGGTAAGCAAACGTGGTGATTTTCGTGATGATGACCATTTACCTTCCTACTTAGTTCATAACACACACATTATTACACATGCTATTATTTTTAGGCGGTGGAAGACCACCCCCTCCTCCTCCAAGTACTGGAGCGGGCTGCATGATAGAGACAATCTTGGGACCTGCTTTGGAAGGACTAGATAATCCATATGATGGTGATGCTTTCCTAGATATTAATGTAAGTACTGAAAAGTGATTAAAAATGTAACTTTTAAGAAAATATTATAGTACATAATTTATTCATGTAACCATAGATATAACTATTAAATTGTGTCACTATACAGATTTAGCAAAAAATCTTGCCCCGGAGTAAACAGGCTCTAAAATGACATTTTGAAGTACCTATGTATTGCCATATTGGTTCTAAAAAATATTATAATATTTGTTATGTTCAATAACTGTACAATTGATAGATATTTATCTTCAGATATTACTAGCTTTAAAGCAGGTTTCTGAACCAGTGCTCCATGGACCCCTAAGGGTTTGTCGCAGGAGTACTGGAAGTCCATGGGAGATGTTTATAAGATATCACCTCAAGTAGGTTTGTGATGGAAATAAGGGGAACCCTTTGCCTAGCCCGTGGGAAACTTTAGTAGGCTAAAAAAGTAGGTATGCAACATATAGTTAGCACTCTTCGGTATGTTAAAGTAGCTAAATAAAAAATTCAAATTAATATCACGGGACAATTCACACCAATTGATGAAGTCCCAAAGTAAGCTTAGCAAAGCTTGTGTTATGAGTACTAAGCAACGGATAAATATAATTATATAGATATATTATATATAATTATATAGATATATTAAACACCCAAGACCCGAGAACAAACATTCATTTTTCATACAAATATCTCCCCGACACAGAAATTGAACCCGGGACCTCAAGCTTCATAATTAGGTTCTCTAACCACTAGGCCATATGGTCTGGTCTGGTGGAACTACTAGTCTTTAGCTTTTGTTTATTTAGCAGAACATAAGCACCAAATAATATTTAGTGAATACTGATGATTAGCTCCTTGTTCTTCCCCTTAATTGAATCAGAAGGGGTCCATCAGACATGACTATAAAAAGTTTAAGAAACTGTGCTTTAAAGTAAAGCTGTATTATTTAATTACTTTTCTTCATTTTATTTTCAGGATAAAGAAAATGTTATCACTGAATCTACCACTAATGAGTGCCCTCAGATGAACTCTGACACTGAGGTTTGTTTATTAATATTTATGTTGTTACCCAAGATGGATGAAAGTGTGATGTTTACTTAATATTTTGGTTTCAGTTTCTTAATAATGAAAATGACGTTATGCATGTCATTGAGATAATGGAGAATACTGAATCTTTGTGCACACAGAGCCAGAGCCCTATTGCTGGGCCAAGTCGTGACAGTAAATATGCCGCAGTACAAAAAAAATTCAATACGGTAGGCATGTCTCAAGAACTTTCGGTAATAAAATTATTATGTGTGTTTATGGTGTGTTTAGAGTGGATGTTACAATTAATTCGTTTTCAAATAAGCAGTATTTACTGTTCTTTGTTATAGCAGTTTATTTACTATTATATTATATGTATTGTTTACAGGAAAATAATTTGAAATGGGAGGGGTGGACACCAAATTCTTTAAAAAGGCCAGTATCCGATGTGCTTAGGGAAAACGGAAATAGCTGGCTAAAAAGAAGGAGACCCGCATCTGACCAGCTAAGTCTGAGTGACCAGCTTATTCAAGAAAAAATAAACTTGGTAAAAAGTATGATAAAAAACTCAGAGGAAGAATCTAAAAGAAGAATTTTGATTTTAGAGGAGCAACTAAAACAAGAAAAAATTAAAACAGAAAATTTAATGAAGAAATAAATTAATTATTATTATTACTATTTATATGTTATTTGGTATTATTATTATGGTTATTTATTTTCCCTTTTTTAATATTTGTAATAAAGACCCATTTAATAAAACTAGTTGTATTTATTACATACTACCATTTATTGTTTAAGTATTACCTACAATATTATGAATATTGCAGTGTTTTGAAATAGTTATTAATTAATTTTCTCCTGACTGGGTTAATGTCTCTTACTTCTCTGCCATTATCAGGGTGCCGCTGCTGTCTTATCCTGCCTTGTTCTATTATAGCTTCCCAAGGAGCAGGTAGTTCCAAAGCAGGGTCATCAGGAGGGCATTCTTCTCTCTTGAATTGGAGTAAATTATGAAGGACAGCAGTAGCCACAATTATTGGAAGGCAGTTTTTCAAATGGACATGCAATCCCAATCCAAGTACTGGAAATCGTCTCTTCCACATCCCAAACAATCTTTCTATGGGGTTTCGAGTCCTTATTTGTGACTCATTATATAATGTTTCCTCAGCTGTTTGAACCCTATCAAGAGGCATCATTATGTAGCTTCTATTCATGTAGCCGCTATCTGCCACAAGAACCGAGTGGTTGTATGTGCCCAACTCGAACATAGCATTTCTACGCGATGCGCTGAAAATGCGTTCGTCATGCGTACTACCTGGCCACCTAGCTACAATGTCGGATATTATAAGTCGGGCATTGCATACAGCCTGAACATTTATAGACATATAGCCCTTTCGATTTCTGAAGGTTTCTGCATGATTGCCTCCAGGTGAAATTATTTTGACGTGGGTACAGTCCAATGCTCCTATCACATTTGGAAATTTGGCAATATTATAAAACTCCATTTGAGTTTTCCTAATATCGTCTGGGGTTTCTGGAAATCGTATGAATTTCTTATTAAGAGAGGCAATGGCTGCGGTCACTCGATGGATCGCCCTGTTCGCCGTAGGTCTGCTGACACCAGCAAAGTCTCCCATAGTCAGCTGGTGACTTCCAGTGGCATAGTACCTCAAAGTAAGAAGCAGCTGATTTATGGGTGACAGGGAATTGTTTCTGAAAATAATAGTATATTGTAGGTAGATATAGTTATTTTTTATATATTATTTATTTATATTAATAATACGTCAGTAAACACAAATATTTAAATCAAAAATCTAACCTCTAACTATCCAGTTTCTATCATGACCCACAACAATACTTAGTCCCAACATAATGAATAGTAAGTAAATAAAAGTGAAATAATGTACCTATAGGTATTTTAAACTTACCTGTCGCTTGGAAATTCCAACTTTCTTTCAATTAAATCCAGTAATTCCATAGCACTACGTTTATATAAACGAAATCTTGTAGCAAATGCTTTCTCATCATATTCTTCGAAATAATTGCGCCGTATTTGAAATATACGGGGAGCGCGCAAAATTCTTTCCATATTTTCAAAATCATCTAACGCATTATCCTCTTCAAATATATAATTTATAGCGTCTTGCATTTTTATTTCGTAACAAATTTTAGGTACGTCAAATGCCAAACCAATGGTTAAACCAAGATGGATACTGCGTTTAAGTTAATCGGTCGATTATGGTACTTAACCAACGGTTAGTGCGTGGTGAACAGCATAATATTGTTAAACAGCCGTTTACGGTTTAAACAGTTGTTTAAAATTTAAACATCTGTTGGTGAACACGGGCCTAAGACCCGAGTTCACCAACTACAACATAATCATTGATTACGTAACCGCATGTTAAAATTTAACAGTTGTTTAAACAGACCGCGTTTTTTTTCGTGTTCACCATTTCTTTCTAAACATCGGTTAACAAACCAATCGTTTTTGAACGAATGAGTCAAAAATGACCGAATGGTATTACACTACTTTGTGAAGATGGGAGCGGATCCGCTTATCTTGCTTTTACCAGTGCATCGTTCAAAAATGGTCGGGCAATATTATAATACTGCAAAATGTAATGACCGTTCTGTCAGAGGTAATGTTCGTAATGAACGTAGGTATTCATTATTTAGTATCATTTTTCCTGTCATGTCAGGTCAGTTGTCAAAACACAAACGTTCCTTCCTCATTGTTTTGTTTGGTTTGGATTCAAGTTTTCACTCTGCTTTTGAATTAATTACTAGTGAATATGGAGGATAAACGCAAGCGTACAGTAAATTTCACCAGTGACGAGAAAGCGGTACTTACGGAACTGGTAATAAAATATAGAACCGTTATAGAAAATAAAAAAACCGACGCTACAACAAATGCCGAAAAAGTAAATGGTTGGAAGCTCCTATCTGATGAATTTAATGCTATCAGCACTTACTGCAAACGTGCTCCCGAGAGTTTAAAGACTTGCTGGGAGAATATCAAACGCCAAACAAAAAAAGAATCTGCGAGTCGGAAACGAGAGATGTTTAAAACCGGTAAGCAAACGTGGTGATTTTCGTGATGATGACCATTTACCTTCCTACTTAGTTCATAACACACACATTATTACACATGCTATTATTTTTAGGCGGTGGAAGACCACCCCCTCCTCCTCCAAGTACTGGAGCGGGCTGCATGATAGAGACAATCTTGGGACCTGCTTTGGAAGGACTAGATAATCCATATGATGGTGATGCTTTCCTAGATATTAATGTAAGTACTGAAAAGTGATTAAAAATGTAACTTTTAAGAAAATATTATAGTACATAATTTATTCATGTAACCATAGATATAACTATTAAATTGTGTCACTATACAGATTTAGCAAAAAATCTTGCCCCGGAGTAAACAGGCTCTAAAATGACATTTTGAAGTACCTATGTATTGCCATATTGGTTCTAAAAAATATTATAATATTTGTTATGTTCAATAACTGTACAATTGATAGATATTTATCTTCAGATATTACTAGCTTTAAAGCAGGTTTCTGAACCAGTGCTCCATGGACCCCTAAGGGTTTGTCGCAGGAGTACTGGAAGTCCATGGGAGATGTTTATAAGATATCACCTCAAGTAGGTTTGTGATGGAAATAAGGGGAACCCTTTGCCTAGCCCGTGGGAAACTTTAGTAGGCTAAAAAAGTAGGTATGCAACATATAGTTAGCACTCTTCGGTATGTTAAAGTAGCTAAATAAAAAATTCAAATTAATATCACGGGACAATTCACACCAATTGATGAAGTCCCAAAGTAAGCTTAGCAAAGCTTGTGTTATGAGTACTAAGCAACGGATAAATATAATTATATAGATATATTATATATAATTATATAGATATATTAAACACCCAAGACCCGAGAACAAACATTCATTTTTCATACAAATATCTCCCCGACACAGAAATTGAACCCGGGACCTCAAGCTTCATAATTAGGTTCTCTAACCACTAGGCCATATGGTCTGGTCTGGTGGAACTACTAGTCTTTAGCTTTTGTTTATTTAGCAGAACATAAGCACCAAATAATATTTAGTGAATACTGATGATTAGCTCCTTGTTCTTCCCCTTAATTGAATCAGAAGGGGTCCATCAGACATGACTATAAAAAGTTTAAGAAACTGTGCTTTAAAGTAAAGCTGTATTATTTAATTACTTTTCTTCATTTTATTTTCAGGATAAAGAAAATGTTATCACTGAATCTACCACTAATGAGTGCCCTCAGATGAACTCTGACACTGAGGTTTGTTTATTAATATTTATGTTGTTACCCAAGATGGATGAAAGTGTGATGTTTACTTAATATTTTGGTTTCAGTTTCTTAATAATGAAAATGACGTTATGCATGTCATTGAGATAATGGAGAATACTGAATCTTTGTGCACACAGAGCCAGAGCCCTATTGCTGGGCCAAGTCGTGACAGTAAATATGCCGCAGTACAAAAAAAATTCAATACGGTAGGCATGTCTCAAGAACTTTCGGTAATAAAATTATTATGTGTGTTTATGGTGTGTTTAGAGTGGATGTTACAATTAATTCGTTTTCAAATAAGCAGTATTTACTGTTCTTTGTTATAGCAGTTTATTTACTATTATATTATATGTATTGTTTACAGGAAAATAATTTGAAATGGGAGGGGTGGACACCAAATTCTTTAAAAAGGCCAGTATCCGATGTGCTTAGGGAAAACGGAAATAGCTGGCTAAAAAGAAGGAGACCCGCATCTGACCAGCTAAGTCTGAGTGACCAGCTTATTCAAGAAAAAATAAACTTGGTAAAAAGTATGATAAAAAACTCAGAGGAAGAATCTAAAAGAAGAATTTTGATTTTAGAGGAGCAACTAAAACAAGAAAAAATTAAAACAGAAAATTTAATGAAGAAATAAATTAATTATTATTATTACTATTTATATGTTATTTGGTATTATTATTATGGTTATTTATTTTCCCTTTTTTAATATTTGTAATAAAGACCCATTTAATAAAACTAGTTGTATTTATTACATACTACCATTTATTGTTTAAGTATTACCTACAATATTATGAATATTGCAGTGTTTTGAAATAGTTATTAATTAATTTTCTCCTGACTGGGTTAATGTCTCTTACTTCTCTGCCATTATCAGGGTGCCGCTGCTGTCTTATCCTGCCTTGTTCTATTATAGCTTCCCAAGGAGCAGGTAGTTCCAAAGCAGGGTCATCAGGAGGGCATTCTTCTCTCTTGAATTGGAGTAAATTATGAACAGTGATCGGAATAGGCAGAGTATAAATGCCTAAACTTAGTAGAACAAAGTCATGAAGTGGAGACTTCCTTGCGATAACATTTTTTTCCGGGACTAAAGTCCCGGGAACGTACTAAGTAGCTAATAGTGTTATAAATGGGATAAAAAAATGTATTTCTGGTTCAGTAGAATCAATAGGCACAAAATAAAACAACCAATAATATAAACGGATTTTTATACATATATTAATTTGTTTGTAACATTCTTTACAGATATTACTTAAGTCAAAATACAAATAAAATAAAAATCGTTTATTTTAGGTTATTCACCCAGAGAAAATACAAAATGACGGAGAAACGGATTAAAATTATAGTTATATAAAAGTAAATCCCATAATTGAATCCCGGATGTATCAATAATTCAGTAGTAACAGCAACACTACATTTTTTTACTTAACATGAAAATCACCATAACGTTTATTTTATTATATTTTAAAACTGTTCTGTC
Source organism: Choristoneura rosaceana (assembly GCA_037349165.1). Lineage (NCBI taxonomy): Eukaryota > Metazoa > Arthropoda > Insecta > Lepidoptera > Tortricidae > Choristoneura > Choristoneura rosaceana. Next base: position 14,143,842 of record JAZBNJ010000019.1, read on the forward strand.
TCTTTTACCCTCGTTCACATTTTATGTTTAAGTGAAAGAGATAGACATAATAGTAGTCGTCTATTATATTGCTCGTGGTTCCTATTGTTGTCGCTTATCGTGTAAAAGAGAAAGAAGACGTCGTTAACACTTGTTGCTGCTACCTGCTACCCTTTTTATGCATTAATAATAAGTTGACAATACAGTGTCATACTATCCTTTGTCGAGTACAGACGTGTTTATACTGTGTTTCTATGATATTTGGCGTTGGATTGTTTACTGGAATTTCATCTGCTATTATCTACCTGATTACTTGGCTTGAACTTGGACACTGACTTTGCTTTGATTGGATTTGACGATTACTGGATACTGAAAACACCACGAATACTGCAAGACTGCCAAGTTTCAATATTCAATCACAACTAAATTTTATTGACGAAAACTATGCAATTATTCAAGTGACACTTACAAAGTTACAAGAATCTAAATTATCACTACAAGAATATTTTGAAATCATTGACAACGTTAGATGTGTCTTGAACTGGTCGTCTAATGAAGCAATAGAAAATAAATTAGAGAAAGTTATAGAACGGAATCCTGACTATGATATAATTAGAGAAAAAAGCGAAAAAATTGTACAGGAGATCGACGCAGATGACGAGTTATATTATAAATTTGCACCGCTCACGTCTGTGGATGTTGAAAGGTCATTTTCAACTTACAAGTGGATTTTAAGCATCAAAAGAAACCGACTTACCCCTGAAAATATAGAAAAATTATTGGTAATATATTTTAATTATCTACAAGAAAAAGATATTAGTTATGATTATGAATATGATCCTGACACTGAAGATGTTAACGATTTCTAATTTTGTGTTTGTATGTTATGTTGTGAGATTTAAAAAATATATAATGCCTATTTTACTATGGTTTTCTTGATTTTGTTTGATTTGATTTTTATTTTTGTTATGTATTATTTTCATTTTATTATGTATTTTTTGTATTTTCTCTGGGTGAATAACCTGAAATAAACGATTTTTATTTTATTTGTATTTTGACTTAAGTAATATCTATAAAGAATGTTACAAACAAATCAATATATATATAAGAATCCGCTTATATTATTGGTTGTTTTATTTTGTGCCTGTTGATTCTATTGAACCCGAAATACATTTTTTTTATCCCATTTATAACAATATATTAGTTACTTAGTATGTTCCCGGGACTTAAGTCACGCAAAAAAATGTTATCGCAAGGAAGTCTCCACTTCATGACTTTGTTCTACTAAGTTTAGGTATTTATACTCTGCCTATTCCGATCACTGATTATGAAGGACAGCAGTAGCCACAATTATTGGAAGGCAGTTTTTCAAATGGACATGCAATCCCAATCCAAGTACTGGAAATCGTCTCTTCCACATCCCAAACAATCTTTCTATGGGGTTTCGAGTCCTTATTTGTGACTCATTATATAATGTTTCCTCAGCTGTTTGAACCCTATCAAGAGGCATCATTATGTAGCTTCTATTCATGTAGCCGCTATCTGCCACAAGAACCGAGTGGTTGTATGTGCCCAACTCGAACATAGCATTTCTACGCGATGCGCTGAAAATGCGTTCGTCATGCGTACTACCTGGCCACCTAGCTACAATGTCGGATATTATAAGTCGGGCATTGCATACAGCCTGAACATTTATAGACATATAGCCCTTTCGATTTCTGAAGGTTTCTGCATGATTGCCTCCAGGTGAAATTATTTTGACGTGGGTACAGTCCAATGCTCCTATCACATTTGGAAATTTGGCAATATTATAAAACTCCATTTGAGTTTTCCTAATATCGTCTGGGGTTTCTGGAAATCGTATGAATTTCTTATTAAGAGAGGCAATGGCTGCGGTCACTCGATGGATCGCCCTGTTCGCCGTAGGTCTGCTGACACCAGCAAAGTCTCCCATAGTCAGCTGGTGACTTCCAGTGGCATAGTACCTCAAAGTAAGAAGCAGCTGATTTATGGGTGACAGGGAATTGTTTCTGAAAATAATAGTATATTGTAGGTAGATATAGTTATTTTTTATATATTATTTATTTATATTAATAATACGTCAGTAAACACAAATATTTAAATCAAAAATCTAACCTCTAACTATCCAGTTTCTATCATGACCCACAACAATACTTAGTCCCAACATAATGAATAGTAAGTAAATAAAAGTGAAATAATGTACCTATAGGTATTTTAAACTTACCTGTCGCTTGGAAATTCCAACTTTCTTTCAATTAAATCCAGTAATTCCATAGCACTACGTTTATATAAACGAAATCTTGTAGCAAATGCTTTCTCATCATATTCTTCGAAATAATTGCGCCGTATTTGAAATATACGGGGAGCGCGCAAAATTCTTTCCATATTTTCAAAATCATCTAACGCATTATCCTCTTCAAATATATAATTTATAGCGTCTTGCATTTTTATTTCGTAACAAATTTTAGGTACGTCAAATGCCAAACCAATGGTTAAACCAAGATGGATACTGCGTTTAAGTTAATCGGTCGATTATGGTACTTAACCAACGGTTAGTGCGTGGTGAACAGCATAATATTGTTAAACAGCCGTTTACGGTTTAAACAGTTGTTTAAAATTTAAACATCTGTTGGTGAACACGGGCCTAAAACCAGCGCCTCGATTCGCGGTAAACAAACTTTCGTCTATACTTCAAAACGTTAACCTGTTTCAATTTTAAAATATGCTGCAAATCTCATGGCGATGGTAAGTGGATGCTAATAATCGTAATGACAATGTCACCGACGTCTACCGACGTCTAGCTAGGTGTACCTGTTGTCGTGGCCGGAGCCGCCGCTCTTGGCGCTGCAAATGCTCTTGGTCTCGACGTTGCCGTCTAGGTCGAAGGTGGTCTCATAATTGTCCTTATAGTTGGAGTTGTTGTTCCGGTGGGAGGCGTGGTCGTCGCGCAGGTAGTCATCCTTTGAGGCGTGCGAGAGCACGGAGTCGTTGTCGAGTTTGAGCGTGTTGTTGTTGTAGGGCGTGAGGGTGTCGTTGGCGTCGCGGTACTGGTAGGGGTCGTCGGGGCCGGCGGGGCTGCCGCCGCGCGCGGGGCTCGCCGCGCGCTCCTCGCCCTCCGCCAGCGCCGAGCCCGACCTACGCGACCGACGTACACAAGCGCATGTCGTGAGCAGTGATACAAACATGCAAACGTATAAGGATGAACGGAACACAAATGATTAGAAGCGACGGCTTCCCGTGCTCGAAACGTGTTAGGAAAATAGTGAAAGCTATCTATTGAGTGAGATAAAAACAAAACAATAACAGAAAATATTCACTGCTTTCGTAACAGATGAGAAACATTAAACAAACGATTGATGTTAATAAAATTAAGACGAAAGTGCATGAATGAAAGATCTAAATTTGATAATATACTCCGTTTGAAGTATCGTAAGAAAAACAACATCTAATATGTCTAGGACACTAGAACGACACTAAGACGACACTTATAAGCAGGGCGGAGGGGCGCTCACCTGTCGTAGATGGAGCCGGAGCCGAAGTGCTGCGACTGCGACAGGTTCCTGTTGAGGAGGTTCTCCTGGTTCGGGTCCACGAAGCGGAACGTCGACACGCGCCCGAACTTGAGCAGGCACCCGTGCTGTTGGTGACAACGAAATACAAATTGCAACATCTTACTATTCTTGTGACAGATAAGTTACATTGTGTTTATGCTCTCATTTACAAGAATAAAGAGGGAAGATTTATATTTTTGGAAGTTTGTTACGAATTAACTCAAAAACTACTAGACTGATTTTTCCTTTCACTATTAGAATGGTAAATTATTCCAAAATGCCATAGGCTACATTTATTACCAGAAAAAAATTACGGTTCTGTACTAAAACTTCAATAATGGAACTCACAAGTGTAAAAAAAGTTGCACATAAAACATCTTTCACTGCATGTGCTGTGGAAACTATTGATGATAAAACAAAAATGCTGTATGATATTAAAGCATATCAATGTCTACAAAAAACTTCGCGATAGCATATGTCCAACTATCGTAATTATGTCACTACAACTACTTTTTTATATTTTAAAAATTGACAGAAATGCTGACTAAAATCAGACCATATTATCCATACCTTTGTATTCATCCTTATCCAAATAAATAATTTCATATTCAAGACGGTTTCATTCAAGACAAAGATTATTTTTGAATTATTCAAATCGGACATTCCATTCAAAAGATATTACGAATTTAATAAAATCAATCGAACCAAAAAATGCATTTTCTCAAACATGCTCGGAAATGTATGCGTTAATGTCACGAAATGGATCCATGAAGTTTCTCATTTATGGCTCCCTACCGCCTCCCTACATTACTTCATGGCCTAGTCCATGAAGTATGTATGAAAATCCATTATTGTCCGCTGCTCTAACTTTTTAAATTTGCTTACTAACATTAAACTGATAGGAAAAATTACAGACAGCCAACCACCACTACTCTGTAAGCATTTGCGATATTGCGATGCGATGCATGCATGGAGAGATGGATGGATGGATGGATGGATGGATGGATGGATGGATGGATGGATGCATGGATGGATGGATGGATGGATGGTTGGTTGGTTGGTCGGTCGGTTGGTTGGTCGGTTGGTTGGTCGGTCGGTTGGTTGGTCGGTCGGTTGGTCGGTCGGTCGGTCGGTTGGTCGGTCGGTTGGTCGGTCGGTCGGTCGATTAGTCGGTCGGACGGTCGGTTGGTTGGTCGGTCGGTCGGTCGGTCGGTTGGTCGGTCGGTCGGTCGGTCGGTCAGTTTGACGGTCGGTTGGTCGGTCAGTCGGTTGGTCGGTGGATTGGTCGGTTGGTCGGTCGGTCGGTCGGTCGATTAGTCGGTCGGTCGGTCGGTCGGTCGGTCGGTCGGTTGGTCGGTCGGTCGGTTGGTCGATGTATTGGTCGGTCGATCAGTCGGTTTGACGGTCGGTTGGTCGGTCAGTGGTTGGTCGATCGATGGATTGGTCGGTCGGTTGGTCGGTGGATTGGTCGGTCGGTCGGTTGATTAGTCGGTCGGTCAGTCGGTCGGTTGGTCGGTCGGTCGGTCGGTCGGTTTGACGGTCGGTCGGTCGGTTGGTCGGTCAGTCGGTTGGTCGGTCAGTTGGTCGGTGGATTGGTCGGTCGTTCGGTTGGTCGGCCGGTCGGTTGGTCAGTTGGTCGGTCGGTCGGTCGGTTATTCGGTTGGTCGGTCGGTCGGTTGGTCGGTTGGTTGGTTGGATGAAATATTTCCTCACATTGTTTGAGAAAAGCACTATACATGCCTCGGCCAGAACAGGGATTGCTGGACTCGTTTTATCCGGCCTCGTCTACGACTCGGCCGTCTACCCCGACCTCGTCCATCAATCCCTTACTTCATGGCCTCTGCAGTAATGTACTATTACTCTACGTTGACGCGCCCCGGCTTCACGTGGGTGGGGTGTAGTTTTTGGGAAATTGAGTTGAAAATCTTTGTGAAGTGCGCTCGATTACAGAGCTATTTAGAGTTCTGTGCCCAAAGGGTAATAAAAACGGGACCTTATTACTAAGACTCCACTGTCCGTCTGTCCGTCTGTCTGTCTGTCTTTCTCATGAACCGTGATAGCTAGACAGTTGAAATTTTCACAGATGACGTATTTCTGTTGCCGCTATAACAACAAATAGGTACTACAAACAGCATAAAATAAACATTTAAGGCTCCCATACCACAAATACCCGTTTTTTATTTTATTTTGCCCGTGCGAAGCCGGGACGAGTGGCTAGTTTATCATAAATTACGTTTCCAGGCGATTCCACTGAAAACAGGGCATAATTTATAACGGGAAAACAGTAAACATCGCAGGAAGGCTCTGTCAGCGTGTTTATTCATATTTAATCGTGTGGGAATCATAGCTTCTGTGTAATTCATAGCATATTCCAATTTATTATGTGTGTCAGTACGTGAGCGTTGTGTCGTAATCGTAATGTGTCCATGTGAATGAAGCAAATAAACGGTAGAAGTGCACAATGGCCTGGGGCCGACAGACATCAATAAACAGGTGACGTTTCACAGCGCGTTCCGTTGTCGGTCGAAACGACGTATTCAACGTTAGATGTACAGTAAAAAGTAATGGAATCACCGAATTTTATGCCCCGAACGTAACGTAAAACACGGAATAATAAAACGGAAATCTAGGAGAACGACGTTGAACGAGACGACGCATAAAGGAAACATTAAAAATTGGAAACCATGCAACGTTGACAATTGAAGTATTTTGAAATTGCTATTTCCCTTCGCTGCAAATATCACAATGGAAGAAATCTTGTTTCAGAATGTTTTTTCATTGCGAAGAGTACGTAGGCACTGAGTACTTTTAGCAAGCCATCAGGAAACTGTCTGAATGACTACAAAAAGCCTTCTCTGCTAATAGGTTAATTGAGTTTCTTTGTCGGCTCGAATACGGCTTATCTCGGCATCGAGCCCAGAATTTGAGTAAGTCCGGAAAGTGCTTCTTGTTTGCTTTAATCTACTAAAAAACTTCTTCATGTTATCTCCAAACCTGCCGGGCAGCTAATTTCTTAATAGATAATTACATTTACATATACTATACAGGTTGTACGGCACATGGACCGTCAAATTTTTTTGGGATATTATTGGGGTTATTTGCTATATTTTCGCCCTTGGATCTTGGGTCCTAAGGATTTTGGAGATATGATTTTTTAAATGTTTTTCTTAAATTTCCCGAAATCCCGCCTTTAAACGTTCGTAATTTTTTTTATTAACTCAGATTTATTTTTTATCAATGTGTAGCATATTGTTAGCAAGGTCATAAGCATAAGCTAGAGAAGTAATTTAAAAAAAAATTAACTACTCAATTATTTTTTAGAATAAAAATCCTCCTACGTCCCCCTGAGACTGTGAATTATAATAAACACTATTGTTATTTGAACAAGCATGTATTACCAAGTATAAAATATAAAAAATAATAATTTTACATACATTGATAAAAAGTTTAAAAACGTTTAAAGGCGAGATTTCGGATATTTGAGAAAAACATTTAAAAAATCATATCTCCAGAACCGTAACCCTTAGGACCCAAGGTCTAAGGGTGGAAAGATAGCAAATAACCCCAATAATATCCCACAAAAATTTACGGTCCATGTGCCGAACACCCTGTACAGCCTGTCCTCTTTTGTAGCTGAGCAAGTCCTTGTGTATTAGAAAGACAAGTAACGATTGAAGTATATTTTAAATGAAGTGCGTAATTTTATTTACTTGAGGGAATACTTTAAAATCACGTTTTTCAACCCATTTTTTTTTTTTTCAATTTCACAACGCAGTTTAGCGCTGCCTACCCTGGAATTGACCCAATGAACGCCTATGGCGACGATTATGTATTACCTGCAACGGGAGCGAGTGCGGAGCGACAGCGCGACGGCCGTTGACGTAGACTTGGGCGTCAGCGTGCAGCGGTGTGGCGGTGAAGCCTCCGGCCTCGCCCGCCGCCACCAGGCAGTGCCGCGGCTGAATCGACGGCCCGTACAGCTGGAGCGCTGACCCATTGCCTGACCCAACCTGAGGACACCAATTATATGAACATCCATACAACAACAGCAATATTGTCACATCATCTGTCCTATAAGCCATGGGAAATTACCTTGCGGAAAGCAGGTTCTGTGACGTATTAATTGATTTTATAGATATCCCACTCCCATTCGTAAGCATATTGCAATGCTGCAATGCAGTATCACCACGACATAGTAAAAGATTTTTTTTTATATTTCTAAACTTTATAATATATTTTATTTACAGAATGTGACAGTTGATTTATATTCTGTTCATAAAAGTAATCCCACAGAATTTATGCTTATTGTTTGTTTGCCACCCAATCTTCTGACTTATGCAGTATCATTTGTTTGATGGCCGCTGCGTAAGCCACTGCGGGAGTTACTCCCGGACAATCCGCAGTGAAAAGTGGCCACAGGCGCGTTTGTGAACTACGAGCTTAAATGCCTCTTGGCTGTCTGACAACACCATTATTTACGTCCTAGTCGTCACTGTATAAAATATTACACTTCTCCGAAATTAAATTAAAATGAAATTAACAGCACAAAACAAAGCGAAAAACAGATTATTTCATTCTGAAACTACATTGTAAGTGGAAATAAAATGTAATTTAGTCTTATTTATTAGGTAATTATGTGAATAACTAGAGGTCCACTAAACTTTAACAAGAAAAAGTTATAAATACCTTTAATAACAGTTACTTACGTAATTTCGATATACTATATCAAAGTTGCCTACTAAAACGCACCACATTAAATAAGGAATACTTAATAATCTTTCCCGTTCCCACAGTTCTACCTTTTCAGCGTACGTTTTACGATACTTTTTATACATTTCCTAAATTTTGACTCAATGACCGTTAAAAACTTTATGATTCACTTTGCGCTCTATACAAATAAACCCACGCACGGGATACGCATTCCGAACTCCTTCGCGTTCTAAATGTTAAATAATTTCTTATGAGTCAGCTGGTGCTCGGGGGTTACCATCGTGGGCGTTTAATACAGCCTCCTCAATAATGCCTTCAATATCAAATTAAACCTAAATAAAGTTATTCATGAAGTCAAAGGTTACATTTCTTAGAGTTTCGTACCTATATCATATACAGTCAACATACGGTATTTGTAGATCGTATTCATTAATTATTCCGGAGTCAAAGTGGGTAGTAACGTAGAAACACTAGTTATTGACATTTGCGACGACTTTCCTTTTTCTCACATTGTTCAAGGTTAACTTAAGCAGATAAATGACACCTACCTAACAAAGCTTTAGGCCTTTCTTCGGCACTGCGTATTATCACCATCGAACGTCAATCAACAGAAAGGACCCGTTCAACGTATAATTGAATAGAGATGACATTGGGCACTGATTGGACGATGGAACGGTCGAGGTCATATCGTCCATGAGCAACTTATGTGTAATGGCTTTAACTGTCTTTAATTTCTAGAAAATTTGAAATTGTTCTCAATATACTATCGGGGGAATTAAAAAAAATTACAAATACAAATAAAAGTTTCACTTAGGTATAGTCAAAATACCACAAACGGAACTTATCACGCTAAAACACACGAGAAGGTAATATTTCCTCGAAGTTTCTACCACATTACAGTGGCCGTACTTTTTCTAGTTTCGACATACGATGGGTTAATCATCATTAATCCATAATTGAATGACTCTTCGATAATCGCTACACAATACTTTAATTCCTTTTGCAGGGTAAAACCCAACTAAAATAAGATTATTCCAGAATATGAAGAATGGCTAGCATACTACGTTCTAATCATATTGACATGAGATAAAGTCTGATTTTCCAATGAAATACTTACAAACAGTTAGTTAACATGATGATACCTGGGTTCCAAGATTTTTGTTTCGGGTAATAATAACAATGTGTTGTATACGTAACGTACCTCGAGCATGTCGCCAGTGATGCGCACGCGGCGGCCGTTCTCGAGCGGCGAGCCGTCGGGCGCGACCTCGACCAGCATGGGCTCGCAGCCGGGCCGCGCGCTGCTGCCGCCGGCGCCGCAGCCCGCGCCCACGCCCGTCGTCTTCTTCTTGCGCCGCCGCGGCTGCGAGTCCGCCGGCCGCCGCCGCACGTGGAACATGATGGAGCCTGGACGACATCAAACGTTATAAATACGTGAAATGGAAACTCATGATACGTGGCAGTAGATATGAAGTATTACGGTTGAAGCTTCGACTTTAGCCGAACTTTCGGCGTGAAAGCATTTTCGGCTTTGGTCACAATTCAGCCGAACATTCCGCCGAAAATGAAAGTTTCAAAAGGTTGGGTCAGCATCACAAGTAGCTGCTCACTTTTTTAGTACCTACGAATAAATAATGTTTTTGAGGTAACATTTCTATTCATGATCGTTTTCAATTTTTTCACAAGTTATCCTCTTGAAGTACAGAACCAAATAAGATAATACAGAACAAGATAAGAATAAAATAACCTCTTCTGCGGTTCGTTAGATTAATTTCACAAACGCGTTTTTTCTGAGTAGCGAATTTTCACGATCGCAAAACTTATTCGTCTTTTTTCAAATAATCGACTGGTGAAATAAGCGAAAAAAATAACCGCGAACATTAAAAAACGCTTCATGAAAAATTGCTACGTCAATAAAAGCGAACAAGTAAATTTGCGATCGCGAAAAACCGCGATGTGTGGAAATTCGCTACTCAGAAACAATGTGTCTGTAAAAATTATCTAACAAATCCTTTTATACATAATACGCCGTCGACAGCTAAATGTGCTCTGCCACGTGGAAATTCCGAATTTCTGATGTAGGCATGCACAATTTAATAACCTAAAGGCGTCTTTATAGAATTACCCGCTGTTTCCTGAGACTTCATCTGGGAATAATTTGTTTATCGCTATCCCGTAGGCATTCTGCAATTTCCCGGGATAAAAACTATCCTAGGTTGGCTTTCGCATTTTCACTATCAGTAGGAATTCGTCGTTTGACCTGTTTTACTCTCCGGTGGAACGACAACAGAAAATTACCTAAAAACCGCTTTTTGGCTAACTTAATAAGAAAGCTTAATCGAATTTGATGCAACCAGATTATTATGGTAGACATGCAGAGGCTCGACACAACGGTATTACCGTGGGTGGATACCTGATACAAAATAACGCATTTAAGGCTGATCTACACAGTGCAATGAGAGTATGGAGCTTAGGTAGGTATAACCGTTAATGTTAAAAGTTAAATAAAGCTTTTATTATGAGCTAATTAATGCGAGTTAATTATTTACCTCATAGATGCGAACGAACCACTTCCCCGACACACGAGAAACTATTTAGTGCATAACGTAAACGACGTTAATTACTTACCGACCGCTGGCTACTACACGTTAGTGCAAAGTATTGAAAAGGTGCTTTCAATATTCTGAAGTCGACTTTATTATTATATTAACTTGTGGTTTACTTTAACTGTCATTGTCATTAGTGGGAGGTCAGCGGTAATAATAATCGATAAAAACAGGTAGCTAGGTAACTTCGTTCAAATGAATACAACATTCGATGAATCAACTGACTTCTATCCTAAGCAACCACCATATTAATACATATTACGTAAACGAAAGTCGTTCAACGCTTGAAAAGGGTAGTATTGTTACAATTGTCATAATGTGATTTTGAGCGGCCGTAAGTGTTGGAGCACATACTCGTATTTCAGTCGCGTTCCATTTAGGGGTATTGCGGGTTTAAGTGCACTCGAGCCTTCAAGGCGGAGGGAGGGGGGGGCAGGTAGACAAGCGCGCCTCTAGTGTCAACATCATTAGCGTCTACAGTGCTGTCGCGCGCGCCGACCCACTGCTGCTACGAGAGTAGCTACGAGCTACGACATTTCGTAGACTTTTGTTGTAGCGCTGAAACATTAATTTGCTACGAACAAAGTCATCCACTATAAACATAGATTTTGAAGCCGTAGCAGCCGTGTCGCACCGTCGTTCAGTACAGTTTAATTAACCCAACCAGTAAAGTTCAAAATAATATATATCGGCTGCCATAACTCAGGCTACAGGGCATTATTTACGAGCGATGCTTCCGAAATTAAACTACGAAACTGTACCTAATATTACAAGTACGTACGACAAGTAAAATCAGTTCTGGTTTCTTAAAATAAATTCATCTTTCATAAAACGTCTAAATTTTGTTTGGTGGGGTCGTGTTCTAAAGCCCCCTTTTGTCCTTCGTAATTAATTTGATTAGTGATATTTTACATAATTTCGCTTCTGACTAAGTGAACTTTCTTCGGAGATAATAATTCGATCGAAAGTCGAGAAACAAATGAAAAAAGTCGCAAGATATCAAAATTAGGTTTACAGTGTGAATACGGGGTAAATTTATTCAACTAGGTCGGTTAACTACATAGGTAGCTGTACCTTTATGACGATTTTCTTGGGAAAATTTACACCGCAAAGCTGAAGTCCGGAGTTCGTAGTTGGCAATAGAGAATACCCACTCTCATAATTCCTTCGTTTAGTCGATTTATTCGTAGTTTAGTCGCTTTTTATAACACTGATGGGAAGAAATGGGTAATTCTAAAACCGGGCACGCTACGATGATATTGCGGTTTAAATTATTAAGACATGATTAATGGAGAAACAAAGACCTATTTCCTTCATTCAAGCATTTGATTACAAAATACAAAAGAGAATTAGTAAATAGTCGAATTCGAGAGCTTGACTCATTTGAATTTAAAATGGCATCAATAATAAAAGACTTAAGTCACAACAAACCATCAGCCATCACAGCAAACAACAAACAATAAAGAAGCAACGGCTTCTAAACTTGACACTAAATAATTACATTTGATAGCTTTGCATGAAGTTTGACGTTCATCCTTTAGGATATTACCTACTTCGGCTGTAATTTTTGTTGTGACCTTGGCTTTATTATACTTACCGCAAGCATTTGAGTTCTTTAGAAACAATGAGCGACATGTAATGTCATGTTTTAGAATTCCACTCCGTGACTAATTTAAAGCCAAAATCAAACAAATCAGCAATAATAAACCATAAAGTGCGTAACCTTCTATAACAATTAGGTATACTTATATTTATGTTATAAAATTTGATAATTAGACAAAAACGTTTATTTTATACTATAAGATAGACATAGGTCAGTTAAATGCATACATGCAGGTTATAAAATACTTATCGCGAAAACACGTGCCGCTTCAATACTGCACCAAGCATATTCAAGATTATATGTATGGCTCACGTGTGTTATGAACTGTTTACATAAACACTCTCTTTTAAGAAGACTATAAACTACATCATCATAATTGTCGTCGGAGCTACATATGAAAGAAAATGCTTATTGCAATGCAATATCAATCTGACCACATGAAGTCGCCCAAAATTCACGTAGATTTAAAAAGGAAATGTATTATTAAATTTTCCGGTGTGTTTGATGTACGATAGCAAATAATTCATAGGTATATAATTATGTGCATTGTATGTAGGTACTTACCACAGAACTAATAATTAGAGGAACTGGAATAGCATGCGTTCTAAGTGTGAAACGGCTATACGGCTAAGAAGCATGTATTTATTCATTCTGTTTAGTCTAAAAATCAGCGGACGGTTGCTCATAAAATAAAAATAGTTATTGCAGAAATTAGGCTCAAAAAATTATAAGAATAATTATAAGAACACACAACATAACATTTCACTAGTGACTACAATAATTTACAAAAAAAAATATGAAAAACGTTTGCGCATCAATAGGCGATAGGCGAAAAACTGACGACAACGCGTCTAAAGAGGTAATAAAAGCTGACAAATAATCCTCTCTTATTAGTTTGTACTTTAAATAAAAGCTTGGAAAAGTAAAAAAATAATAATTGCCGACATGAAAACCTGCAGATCTCATTTCCATTCTAACCCGAAATCGGTGGCAAATCAATCACAAAAGCAAACAGAGCAACGTCATTGTTGTAATGATCGATTATACGTGCAAAAACAATCTTAATTATGTAACTGTAGGCTATTTCCATGTATGTAGATATATATGCGAATCGATTTTCCTCTGCGCTCTGACGTTTATGTAAACAAAAATCTAGCTACGGTAAAAAACAAACCGGAACACATGATTGCACTAAAATTTATTTTTTAGTATCTCGTGGTTCAGACTTTTCATAAGTCAGTTAGAATATTGTCCCTTTAATAAAAGTTAAAAAGCTATTATCAATTCCTGTTTATTGTCAATAATTACGTTATTTGCATACTGAAGAATCCTAAATTACGGATCATCGTTAAATTAATTAAAATTCATTTATTTCAAGTAAAAAACTCATATGGAATACAAAAAAAATATGCACGTCAATTTTAACTTTCATGTATAACGAGGAGCAAAATACCAACGCACCAAAATTGAAAACACACAATGTAAAATCCCTAACAATAAACAAAACTTCTGAGTTTTTAGCCTGCCAAACGAAATACACAAAACAAACATTCATAATCTGATTCTCCATTGTAAGCTTAATTTAATATTCGAGTACGATTACGATCACGGCACTGGACGACAAATGCACCTAGGTTAGCTAAATCAATAAGCAGCATGCACTCGTCGAACATTAAATATTTATGAGATTTGGCATATTTAACATATGACTGTGAGTACAACTAAATAACGTATGCCGATACAATGTGATAAGAGTTCGTGCATAACTAAATTAATTCATATAATTATATGTATTTTTAAAATGTATAACATTTTATTCTATACTCTATTTATTAAACCAAGATACTAGTGACAGTATGAAATGTCAAATGTAAAAATAATGTGAACAGCATAATACGAATAATCTTTGATGTCAGTTTGCGACATTATTGCAAATAATCGGTAAAACATAATATTTTATCGAAACATATTATACTTTTCTTAAGCATTGAGCTTTTAGGCAGAACTTGCTTATAACCAAATGAAATTTAAACATCAACATTTATAAAAGGTAGAAATATCTCCTAAACAGTGGCATTTTCATTAGACCCATTTTACTTTTTTAGAATGTCGTAAGTGTGTTGGTACGTCACAGATCAGTTCATACTTAACATTTTATACGTATAACACAGGTACTTACCGAAACTTTTCGGTGATTACCGGTTGTGGCACATCATTATTTATGAGAATTTAGTATCTTGGTTAATTAAAAAAAAGAGTATAGGTATACATTCTGGATATTTTTTGCCCTAAATAACTGTTACTTTTATACAAAAAAATATTTTCATATCCGACCAATAACAAAATAAACCACAAGTCATATCTAATAAGTGTTTAAAATTAAATTTTACAAGTATAGCGAATTTAAATTTTGACTCATATTGTGACAAAAACGTGAGCAACTAGTTTCCCCTTATATCCAAAAGATCTCTTGGTTTTATGAAAAAATATTTTTAGATTCATCAAATTTTTACTACTCAAAAAAATAATTCCACTTGAATCATGAAATCAAAATTTCCCATGGTCATAATGCAAACCGTGTCACATTCGTCACCCTACACAAAAAAGGAGCGATACCCTGCTCTTAAAGTTTGGCAGACATGTCGTAAAGTGCCTTTTGTAACACACCCCTACGAACACGAATGTAATATAAGTCTACATGTTCAGATCGCTATGTAATATTGCGATTCTGTATAAATATTACATCGACATAGAATACTGTTCAGTTAAATGTGAAGGTGTATCGTGTGACAAGTTTCTTACGAATCTCTAGTAAAACAAATATTTTTGCATAAAAATTACCAAGAACTACCTCCTTCGTTCCGTTGCGAAGTCTGGAACTAAATGATCTGTTCGTCAGCATATTTAAGAGGTGGCCAACATGTTTTTGGAGCCATATTAGAGTTGTGGTCGCGGGTTGTGAATTGGTATATCTGTATAAGTCGCTTCGATCCGGCGGTCTAACTGAAACTGGCCTCAATACCTCCCCTCCACAACGCTGTTGTACACCACCGGACGCTCATAAGCATTGCTACGAGTATAATGCTTTAAGGTTCGGGTGTCATTTAAGTTTGACTTTAAAGAGACAATATTGTTTTAACTAGACATATCAATAATCGAATGCAGATTTAAAAGCAGAAGGCAGTGTAACTTACAAATAAGTTTTAAATAGGGTATTTCACAACTTTTCATTTACGATCAGCTTTCTCTTCAGCTTAAATGATTTATGTATAGGTGTGAATAAGTAGTATTAAGCAGGACCTGAATGTCTTCGACAACTTAACTTTTCGACTTTCCATAGTATTTTTTGAATGTAACCATCTCAAGTACTTGTTACGAATTAGGATGCAATGATGTTGCATTGCAGTTATTGTAAGCAAATTCTGTTGTCCAATATTCAATTTAGTTGCTGAGTTAAAATAAAACGTTATTGCTGACACGGCATTGAGCAACAAACACTATTATTGAGCTGTCACCGCGATTACACGTACAACGTCATTGTTGTTGTTCATAATTACTATGACTCATCAGAGTCATCACCGATATAATGTTGTCACGTTAGTCAATTAGCACAAAATGATCACACTGTTGTCAATTTTGAATAGTTTTGTCATATCTTAGTGGTGAAGATTGCACGCCCAAAGCAAGGCCTTGTGGCTTGTAGGCGGCAGCGGCCGCGCCCGACGCCCGGCCCAGCGTAGGGTGTTCGGCGGGACTGTCGCATGCCTGCGTGACTTATGAATTCGTGCGTAATTACCCCACCTGTAGCTCCAACACTAACACATCAACGTTTTTACAAGCCGCCCCGCCAGTCGATAGCAACACATTGATAGTGCTTTTCCATGTGTCAGTCGAGATTTGAAAATGCGTTGTATGCAAAATATCTTAAACAGCATCGATCCGAGTTGGAAGTTTTATGATACTCGTAATAGCAGCGAATACGAGCGAGCCGCGATCTGCATGCACATTGGTATGCGACCCCAACTAAAAGTAGGCCGCGAATAACGAAATTCCACAACGATAAGCAAGTTTACGTCCCTGTTCAGTTTTTCCTTAAATCAAGCCAACAATGAAATCATGTTAACTTTTAAATACTTCTTGATGTTTGTGATGTCCAAAGAAAAAAATTGGAATTATGGTCCATTAATAAAAACCTAACAATGGTAGAATGAAAGTAGCAGCAAAACATCTGATATTGATCGTCCACTCAATTATTAGAAGCGGTGAAAATGTTCTCGTACTCTCGTACACATAAACATAGCACAGCAATCCGATAGCGATCTCAAACGTCTCTCTACATTACACATAACGTGATCAGGGCCGGTCGGGCAGCACATAAAGGGAAAACCTCCATTTCAGAAAGGTCAGATGTATACGTACAATGTTATTTGATAAGTACACACTTGTCCAATGTAATATAATAATGTTGTCTACTTTTTTACAGTTTATTATTTTCCGTACAAATTTAACAGCATAAAAGCATTCTTCCAAGAATGTCCATTTAATATGAAGTCAACAAGGTACGTCCGTGGTCACCTCCTTATTTGGTGATGTTTAGAAGTATGAGATGTAGTTTAACCGAAAGCTCGATGTGCACAACAACTGTGATTTTTAAAAATATTTAAAATTAAAGTAACTTAGACGGCCTTAAGTTAAGGCTTAGAAATGCAATACACCAGATTATTAAAAAATTAATATGTCAGATATAACTTTGTAAGTAATAATGATATAATAAATGTCAGACAACCCCATCAAGTTAATATCCGTGAATAGGGTTCCATATATTACTACGATATGTGAACCCGATTTTTACAATAGCTAGCTATATTTGCAGTTGTCTTTTAAATTATTGGCATCCAATAAAAAGGGATAAAGTTAACGTCACCGTCTATGGAAATAGAAAAGGGTTAGGGACATGGATTTCAACGAGCAGACGTCTTCACTTAAGGGCCTTTGCACACCGCGTTTTTTAAACGCGTTAACGCGCATTTCTATCAATACAAACGTGATACGTACTCAAGTTGATTAACTGCTATCAACGCGCGTTCTAAAGCACGCGTCGATGGCGCATTTAAAAAACGCGGTGCGTAAAGCATTCAAAATCTGCTACACAACAGAAAAATTAAAAACATAGACAAAAATTACAGCTTTGTGTTTGTTATGAAACTCCAACAAGTCATACACGAGGTAAACGTACCAGTGCTCGTCACTGTCCTAATAGTTGCAATCTTTAATCTTATTAGCAATAGAGATGACAGCATGATGTCGTCTATTGGGCATTAGCGTGTCGAGCATTCGGACATTTACCTTATTTCAAGTAAAATTTGATTGTTAGCTACAGGAGGTTCTTTAGATTGTCGTAATTACACTGAATAACTTTAATTATTAATATCGTATAAATACTGTCAGTGTAGAGCGTCCTCGCCCTTATTACATTGTATGTTTTGCCGAGCGGCAGTACCTATTGTATAAAACAAGGGCCACTCAACAATCTCAACGTCGGCACGGGCGGACCTTCTCAAATGCAGCAACGGAGATAAAACACTTCTTTCTGCAACATTACTGCAATAGTGGTAAGTATATTACAAATAAAGCACTATTTAGTCGATTATCTGTTTACACTAAAATAGATACAAACATCTTATTCTACTCGTACCATAATTGTTTCGCAAACTATTTAGCTTTGAAATCATTTATTTGTTGATTAGATTAGGGGTTATTTTTTCCACTCTCGCGATTTTATTTCTTTACTTTGTAAATCTCAGCTAGTAAGAAATATTTGCTTTATTAAGTAATGAACTTATTTTATAACCAGGTTAGGAATTTGTAACTGTCAATAATATAATTGTAATTTCAGCATTCTGGTGCAGCCATCGCAATAAATAAAAAATGACACGTTTATAAGCGATCACAATGCACAGATATACACCCTGTCTATCGACGCGCTTAAGTGTAGTAAACCAAATAATTCTATCGAAAAAAGATTATATAAGGATGATTCATATACCGCATTTTATACTGACATTTTGAATTATGATTGGAATTTTATTTTTTTGACTACGATCTCTGTTAATGACAAATTTATTAAGTTATTTAATATTCTGACGCATTACATTGACATCCATTTCCCCATAAAAAAGGTACATGCAAAAAATAAAAATGTCGTACCGTGGATGACAGAAAGCCTATCAAAACTGATCCAAAACCACAATGATTTAACGGAAATGAAACGGCAATATCCGAATAACGCGGTTCTGATAGAAAGCATTGCACGTAGTTCAGAATTAATTAAATCGCAAACTTTAACTGCTCGTCAACAATACACTGAGAGTCGTATACAAAATAGCAAAAACCCTTCCAAAGAGTTGTGGCGCGTCGTTAATGAGGAAATATCATCAAAATCGAGAGCATCCGCTTATCCACTAAAAGATGAACAGGCTAATGAAATTTCACCAAACAGAGTACCTGAACACCTCAACCAGCACTTTCTTACGATTGCTTCTAAGCATACACTACAAAAAAATACTCGTACTTCTGTAAAATATTTATCGGATTTCCTCCACGATGTTAATATTCCTGACTTTACCTTACCCACAGTAACACTCGCTGACCTGAACAGAGTCTTACGCTCGATGATGAAGACGCGCGGCACTCTTGACGTATACGACATCTCAGTTAACATACTCATGTGTATCTGGCCGATTATTTCGGGACTACTGGTAGAACTTATTAATAATATGTTTACGAGTGGAGTTTACCCAGATGTTCTGAAAAAAACCAGAGTATCTCCAGTTTATAAGGGAAAAGGTGACAGATGTTCAGTAGACAGCTACAGACCAATAACCATAGTGCCAAATATCTCAAAAATTATTGAATCGATTTTATCTGATAGCTTAATGCGTCATCTGGAGACAAATGACCTACTAACAGACCAGCAATTTGCATATAGACAGGGCAGATCAACCACATCGGCTGCGTACAAGGTATATGACTGCATCACGACAGCATTAGATAATAAAAATAAGGTAGCGAGTATATTTTGCGACCTTTCCAAGGCTTTTGATGTGATAAATCATCAATTGCTATTGGAAAAGATCGGACAATACGGGATAACAAATACCGCCTTAGAACTATTTAGATCCTTTCTAGCAGGTAGGCAGCAGACGGTTGCGGTCCATGTGGGTGGAAAGAGGGTTAAATCCAAGCCTGGTAGTGTTGATATTGGTATTCCACAAGGTTCGGCATTAGGAAATACCCTTTTTTTACTTTTTGTCAATGATCTCGTGGCCTCTGTTGCTGATGGCCTAGTAGTGCTGTTCGCAGACGACACCACAGTAGTAGTGAGCGCGTCTACGTATACGCAGCTTGAGGACAGCATAGGTACCGTGTGTGACCAGCTGCAAGGGTGGTTCGCGGCAAATGGACTAGTCATGAACGCAACAAAGTCCAACGTCATGTTGTGTTCCGCCAGAACCCACACCGCTATCCCGCATATACAAAGTCCACTGCCATTGTGCAATTCGAGCAGGTTTCTGGGCTTTGAGATTGATTCTGGGCTGACCTGGAAACAGCACGTGGATAAGCTTTGCGAAAAACTATGTGGTGCTGTTTTTGCTTTGCGAAAGCTTAAGCCAATCGTTTCCGGGAAAGCTCTAGTTCAAATCTACCACGCTCATTTCCACTCACTCCTGTCATATGGAATAATTCTGTGGGGAAATTCCACCAACTCCGACAGAGTGTTTAAGGTCCAGAAGCGAGCTCTGCGCACATTAGCGGGCGTTAAACCTAGGGACTCTTGCAGGGAGCTATTCAAAAAATTCGGGATATTGACGCAATATTCACAATATGTTTATGATATTGTAATGGTTACTCGCCGAAACATACATTCACTCAAACGTGTCAATATCCCGGGTAGAATAACCCGCCAAACCGGACGATTGCAAGCGGTGCCACGGCGATTGGTGCTGCTCGACAAAAATCCGCGCGTCATAGGCCCTAGGTTTTATGAAAAACTACCCGCAGATTTAAAAAGTGAATGTTCGGACGAGACATTTGGACGTCGACTCAAGAAACTTCTTTTGGACAAATCACTGTACTCAGTAAAAGAGTACAGTGAAATGAAATTTAATTAACTGATTATGATTTTGTCTGTACCTTTATGTACCATTTTGTTTTAAATTTCTGATTTTTGTTTGTTTTTATTTGACACTTTTCACATTATGTGACTTTATTTATTTATTTTTTATTTTTTCTTTTCATTATCGACATTATTTTGTCCTGTTTTTTGTGGACTACATTTTATTTTACATTGACTTTTATTTACACTGACATTTTAATTATTATTATTTTTTTTTTTTTTTTTTTTTTTTTTTTATTTGACATAGCAATTGTAATTTTTATTTTTAAGTCTTTACCTTAAATTATTGTTATTATTTTTAAATTTGATTCTCATTTGACATTGTAATTCTGATTCTATTTTTAACTGACATTTTATTGAAATTTCCTATTATCATGTATTATTATTATTTTTTGTGTACAATTTGACGATCCTTTTGTGAATATCTTATAACTACTTTACATGTACTTATAATGCATTTTTTCATCAGGAAATAAATGAATCTAATCTAATCTAATCTATTATATAATAACTAGCTGTTGCCTGCGACTCCGTCTGCGTAGAATTCGCTTATCGCTATCCCGTGGGTACTATGCATTTTGGGAGATAAAAAGTAGCCTATGTCATTCCTCGCGACTCCGTCTATCTCTACTATACCTACTGAATTTCATCTAAATCGGTTCAGCGTATGAAGCATGAATATAATAAATAAAATTATTAGTAGGGAAGTAGGGACTTCATGTATTTTTAATGAAATCTTGTCTAAATAAATGTACAAATTTGTGTTACCATTTGAATCAGCACAGGTAGTGGACATAAAATATAAAATGTACGCATTAAATTATGGGCGCAAAGCGACAATATGCATGCATAACATGCCTCTATCATTTATATTGGGATTATATTTAATTAATAAATGGAGCCATGATGGATCAGTATTCGTAACGCAAGCACGCTCGCGCGGGCGGCAATACAATACCCTTATTTTCAATGCAATGAAGTTTAATGAAACCCTTTCTTTGCATAAAAGGAGTTTGAGTTATGTCAATAAAAACTTGCGAGAGCTTGGTAAATTCGACGTTTTAAACGTCCAATGAAAATAAATGTATTAATAAAAGTAATTTAAGTTCTTCATATCGTAATGGTAAGCGTGGTGTGATATAGTAACCTATGTTATAGTAATCTCCGTAGTGGGCGCAGCACTCGAGGCGGCCGCGGACGAGGCGCCGGCACGCAACGGCGCGCCGCGTTCGACGGACCTTGCGTAAACAATGCGGGCGGGACCTCGCGACCGAGCAGACTACTTATGTTGACACACATCACCAAACAACTCGACTACGATTCGACTTAATAAACAAGCCTTGACTGCGCAAAATGCTATAAACTTCCATGTGATATTACAGCAAATTACGGCAAAGCAAAGGTGAAAAAAATCTTGCTTCAACGGAAAAGTCGTCTCTAGAGGCTTAGATAAGCGTATATGAGATCAGAGGTAACATAACGAACAAAAGAATGTATCTATGTAGACCTTTCGACTGAAATCTTCTTAGCAAACAATCGTGATAATACAGGCCATAGCATCTTACCTTTTGGACGTAACCCTTAGAAAATGTGTCCTCGTTTTATTCGATGGTCGGAGTGAATACAAATTTTGATACATGACGATCTTTCATTTTCTGAAGTTCGTAGTGATATTCGACTTATGAATTATTAATTTCGGCATATAATCGTTCCAGAAATGCACCAAAAAGAACTGAAAAGATAAGCTGGCGAGACAAAATGATGTCAATGACAAGTTAAATAAGGTTTTCGTTAAAGTTTTAAAGTTTAACACCTTTTTAACACTATTGAAAGTCATCAGATGATCATCAGGATACGTTTTGGGACAGAACGTCTCTCAATTCGCTCAATTTCACTCCATTACATTACTGATAAACGATTTTTAATTTTTAGTGTAAAAATTCCTAACACACAATAATCTTCTACTACACAGCAACCAATACACTTTACCATCCGTAAACTTTATCAGGTAACAAATATAAAAATGGGCAACGGGTAAAATGGTATCTAGGGTACTGACGCGATTGCTGGCAATTGGTACTCTCCGTGGCTAATATTCCTAAAAATTCTAGTATTGATGTTTTATTCGGAGATGATTCGGAGTAATATCTAATTATGTGTAATGTTTAAATCCAAGCCTTTCAGTGTGCATCTAACTTTAAATTTTATGAGTTTTAATCTCTATCATTTCCATGTGCATATTAATTCATTATGCGTAAGTACATCATAATATGACATACCTACTAAGCGTTTTGGTTTTGACTGTAAGACTTTTATTGTGTTAAATAAGTATACAATAAGGGCACAGGAACAGGACTAAAAATAGTCAATGGAGATTAGTAAGCCTGTTGAAGATTTGACAATTTATTATAATATAATTTAAATATTCATATTTTATTATTTTTTATTTTCGGGACACGCGAAAATAATGCACACGTAGAAAAATATTCAGCAAGTATTTCTAGTTTAACAAACAAGACAATATAAGATCCCGGGGGAACTCAATATCTGCAAACCAACCGATAGCGCCTAGAGGAATCTTCTGTCGGAAGTCAACGATCCAACTTTTGTAAAGCTCAAATTCTTAGAGTATAGGCAAGTCTAGAGAATAGAGAGAATAAACTTTTGCTACAGATTTGCTGTCAGAAACAAGTGTAAACTATGTGTAACTAGCTTTTGTGCGCGACTGTGTCTGCAAACAATTCGTTTATCGCCACTCCGTGAGAATAATGCAATTTTTACCGGAAAAACGTGGTAGAAAAGTAGTCTAAAATTAAGAACTACCAATAAAGAGGACAAGGACACCATAGTCGTTACTCCGTTCTCCAATCGTACCACACATCAAACCGCGCCTCTTTTAGGCGTGGACGGGATGTTTTAATAAAGTGGTTCGACAATAAGACAAGTAAAAAAAAAATCCTACAATTCCCTCGGGAACTGCAGTTTTCCGGGATAAAAAGTAGCCTATTTCACTCTGGGGCCCATGAACTATCTCTATCCGAAAATCACGTCGATCCGTCGCTCCGTTTCGACGTGAAAGACGGACAAACATACAAACACAGACATTTTCTCATTTATAATATTAGTATGGAAGTATGGATTTAATAGTTTCGAAAAAAAAACTAAGAAATCTAAAA
The DNA here is from genome assembly GCA_037349165.1 of Choristoneura rosaceana. Taxonomy (NCBI): domain Eukaryota; kingdom Metazoa; phylum Arthropoda; class Insecta; order Lepidoptera; family Tortricidae; genus Choristoneura; species Choristoneura rosaceana. The sequence continues at coordinate 14,167,664 of JAZBNJ010000019.1, forward strand.
TTAGAGCAAATTTTAGTGCAAAGAAAGCAAATTTTACTCCATGTTGTTTCTCTACTAATTATAATTACAGGTGTGCGTGCCGGCTTTGCATTAAACAAACATTGCCGGCGAAAAGTTCAACGACCATCTTCGTGTAGCGATAAATAAGTCGTTCGAAATGAACAAAGACAATTAAATACGCTTAATGATTTTAATTTATCCATAAATAAATAAAATTGCATTAAAATAATTTCTTTACTCACCCGCGACCAAACCGCGCCAATTCCCAATTCCAATTCGCCAATTCGCGAGTGAAGAAAGAAATTATTTTAGTTCATTGGTTATGGACCAAAGTAACGCCTGATTGAATAAATTAAATTAAATTGCGTCTAAAAGAAAACATCGGCCCAGTGCAAGTCGGACCCACGCACAGAGGGTTCTGTACAAAACTCAAACTGGGAATGATAACAAAGGTAAATAATGTACACAAATAATAAAAATCGGTCAAGCGTTTAAGAGTCTTAGGGAAGATATCTAAACTTTGTGAATAAAATTAAAAATAATAACTTTTCTTGTGTACATGGAGACTCTCCCTTAATTTTTGATGTTATTTGAATTTTATTTCTTGTTGTGTTGGAACGGCATTATGTGCAAATTTCAACTCTATCTACTACTAGTTTCGAGATAGATAGGTACAACCCTATGACAGGCAGACTGACAGACGAACAGTAAAGCGACAGTAATGTAGATAGAGCTCCGTTTGTCACCCTTCGGAACTCTCTTAAGTAGCTTTCTACTCTTAGCGTGGTCGTCGATTAAGGATCAATACCTCCAGTGAAACTTCATGAAGACTTTCTTGAGAAAATAGTGTGGTGGTTTCCCCTTGCCTTCCACACCGCAGTGCTGGAGTCCGGAGTTCTTAGTTGGCAATAAAGAGCGCTACTGCACACTTTCTCATCAGGTCCCTTAGTCGCTTTTTGCCACCACCACAGAAAGAGATGGGTTCGTCCTATTCTAAAATAATCGGGCACGGCAATGGAGTTTTTGGTATATCTATACTTTAAGATATTATTGTGTTCATGTGAAGTCAACTGAAAAGAAAAATATTTCCAATATACATTTAGAACTCTGGACCGAAAAAACTTAGTGCGTCCCTTGAAATGATGATTGATGATGTCTCAACGTATCAACAGGGTTAGACATAGCTACACCTGTAGGGCAAAATGAAAAATGGGAACTATTTACTGTGAAATAAATACCCAACATCGACAAGATACAGGCTATACCTCCGTATAACGAAAAATTATGTGATACTCGATATCCACGCATTGTGTAACGTGTTATGAAGACGTTGATTTGGAATTATTGAGCGCCTAATGTAAATAACTGGGATTTATATTCACACATTTAATGTATTCGATGTGCTATGAAATAAATTGATAATATTACTTCGAACAAACAATCAGTGGCGTAGCTACTGGACAAGGGCCCTGTACATAGAGAAAGGATCGGGCCATCACCCATGATGATGTATACATAAAAAAAATATAAGAAAAAATGGAAACGGCTACAAAAACCATGAAAATAATTTTCTATCAGTCTGAAGTCGGTGCCTCAGCACGAGCCAGCAGGAGTGGACCTATAGGTAGTTATCTAACTCACCTACATACTACATATTGGGCTTCAATCACTCCTGCTGGCTCGTGTTGAGACACTGACTTCAGACTGGTAGAAAATTATTTCATGGTTTTTGTAGTCAGTTCAATTATTTGTCATATTTTTTTTTCCCCCATTTCAGTGTAAATAATCTAAGATACAATAGTTTCATGTCAACTGCTCGTCACACTGTGGGCTGAAAATCGGCTTTCATAGACATAGGAATCGAAGTTAACATTTTGAAGTTTTTTTACTTGAAATGGCTATCACTTGCCATTATTATGCTAAATTATGATCCTGGCGTGATTTGGCACGAAAACTGATGAGTTATATATTTTTTTCGAAACAAATGTATGGAGCTGGAACGAAAAGACGGGATATCTCGGGAACCGCAAAAGAAACACAAATATCCTTACAGTCGGTTATACTACTAATTATTCCTGATTTTTTGACATACTACATATTTCAGTCGCAGGTGCGGTTTTTTTTTTAAAAATCGACGAAATTTTTTATTTATTTTTTCCGTCCCAGACGTCTTACTTTATAGATAAAAGACAGTAATATGTATGATTCGCCTTTCTAATACAGGATGGGTTATTTTTAATCAAATTTTCAGGTTTTTTTTTTACATAAGTTAGTTTTATCTATCACCTACACTAAAATGATCAAATATACAGAACCATAACAAGTATAAAGAAAATCAAATAATAAACAATTAAACAGTTTATTCCTCTATATCACTGTCTTCTGAATCTAATTCGGAGTCAGGTTCTACGTCACACGCACCCAAAACCTCAATTTGGGGTTCCTCTAACCTAAGTAGGTCTATCGTTTCTGTAAAAAACGCCTGTTTCTTCTTTGCATCCAGGGTCGGTCTCATTGCAGTAATTAGAGGATCGGAGGATACACTAAGCGTGTTGAGAATATCCTCGTTGGATGCTTGTTACTTTTTTTCCTGGAGTTCCTTGTTCCTTCCCTGAACCTCCTAAAATCTTTATTCCGAGCTTCTGAAGCTTCTTCCGAGAGACTTCCGATAGGTACAATCGCATTGTTGGCGATGATATCAGCTCCGTGAATTAGCAATTTATGCACGGTTGATGGCATGTAGTACCAATCATAGAACTCTACGTACTTTTTAGCCATCTCTTAGGCATACTCTTTAAAATTTGAAATAAATATATGTTCCCTGGATGTTATTGCTTGTAGTATTACAGTAAATCTGCGTACGAGCTCTTCATTCAATCCCGTTATTGCTGCAGTTTTTTCTGGATTTTCGAAAAACCTTCTTGCTGTATTTCCATCGTTGGTGGTCCCTGAACCTTGCTTCACGTTGTCAATGAAAAGGTTAAGCTCTTTTTTAAATTGACCTTGAATTGTCTTCTTTGTTTCGTTCATAATTTTTTGCATACCTTTAACATGCCTTGAAAAAGTCTAAAAAGTACGTAGAGTTCTATGATTGGTAGGTACTACATGCCATCAACCGTGCATAAATTGCTAATTCACGAGGCTGATATCATCGCCAACAATGCGATTGTACTTATCGGAAGTCTCACGGAAGAAGCTTCAGAAGCTCGGAATAAAGATTTTAGGAGGTTCAGGGAACATAACTCCAGGAAAAAATGTAGACAAGCATCCAACGAGGATATTCTCAACACGCTTATTGTATCCTCCGATCCTCTAATTACTGCAATGAGACCGATCCTGGATGCAAAGAAGAAACAGGCGTTTTTTACAGAAACGATAGACCTACTTAGGTTAGAGGAACCCCAAATTGAGGTTTTGGGTGCGTGTGACGTAGAACCTGACTCCGAATTAGATTCAGAAGACAGTGATATAGAGGAATAAACTGTTTATTATTTGATTTTCTTTATACTTGTTATGGTTCTGTATATTTGATCATTTTAATGTAGGTGATAGACAAAACTAACTTATGTAAAAAAAAAACTGAAAATTTGATTAAAAATAACCCATCCTGTATTAGAAAGGCGAATCGTGCATATTACTGTCTTTTATCTATAAAGTAAGACGTCTGGGACGGAAAAAATAAATAAAAAATTTCGTCGATTTTAAAAAAAAAAACCGCACCTGCGACTGAAATATGTAGTATGTCAAAAAATCAGGAATAATTAGTAGTATAACCGACTGTAAGGATATTTGTGTTTCTTTTGCGGTTCCCGAGATATCCCGTCTTTTCGTTCCAGCTCCATACATTTGTTTTGAAAAAAATATATAACTCATCAGTTTTCGTGCCAAATCACGCCAGGATCATAACTTAGCATAATAATGACAAGTGATAGCCATTTCAAGTAAAAAAACTTCAAAATGTTAACTTCGATTCCTATGTCTATGAAAGCCGATTTTCAGCCCACAGTGCGTCACCTTTTACGAAAGATTGCTTTTTCTGATGTAAAGACGTTCATTATTGAGGAGTCTTGGTGCTTCTCTACTAGTTCCATTTTACCATATGCATTACGACGAGTATAAATTGCTTAGCAACTGTGTTAAAGTAATTGAAATTCAACCCATGAAATACTTGTTATTGAGTAAGTAGTAAATTCGATGTTTTTTTTTTTAAATGGCTAGAGCCTGCTCACAAGAATTTTTTTCTCTTTTTCTTTTCTGCTCCTCTTCTTTCAAAGCTTAGGTTAGAGGGCTCCCTGAGGTCCGGGGCTCTGGTGCACTGCACCACCTGGCCGTACGATAGCTACGCCACTGCAAACTATACATACTCAAGTGCTTGCAAAAAGTAAAAGTTTATCCCGGAATTATGTTCAGATTACGAAACGAATTGCATATTGCATAATATATTTGCAAAAAAACCGGCCAAGTGCGAGTCGGACTCGCGCACTAAGGGTTCCGTCCGTACCATTATCTATACAGCATTAAGCCCGCCTGTGTGCTTAACACTTTTTTTGTAACCTTTTTGTAAAATAAAGAGTAAGTATAAAGAAACAAACATTAGATATTGGCAAAAAAATACATTTGATGTATGGGAGCCCCCCTTAAATATTTATTTTATTTTGATTTAATTATATATTTTTAAAGTGAATATACGACTAATACTAATATATTCTATAAATATTTCAAGCCTCTACCCGTTGCCGTTATTAATATCGAGCAAAAAATGGCAAAAAAAAACGCGTTTGTTGTATGGGAGCCGTCCACCCCCTTTAATGTTTTTTTTATTCTGTTCTAGTATCAGTTGTTATAGCGGCAACAAAAATACATAATCTGTGAAAATTTCAACTGTCTAGCTGTCACGGTTCATGAGATACAGCCTGTTTACAGACGGACGGACGGTCGGACAGCGGAGACTTAGTAATAGGGTCTAGTTTTTACCCTTTGAGTACGGAACCCTAAAAAGTAAACATTTTCATACATACGAAAAAACACGGTGGGCACCCATGGGATTCCATGAATGAAGTCCCTCGGCAAAAACTCCTAAAGAAATATTCATCTCGTAGGAGACATGCGAAACTGCTACCGTAACGTTCACGACGTGTCTTCCTACGAAAGTATATGGGTACGATATCCCTCTAAAACACAAATGTACATATTATGTATAAGAGAAAGGATTCAAAGTTTCGCTTTCGCGACCTCGTGCACTAGATACATTTATAGCAACACGATCGCGTTATCACGCACTTGCACAGTACTTAGCTTAGCCTCGTACGATTTGGATTTTTAATAATATGCCATTTACGCCGCGGCATTAAAATTTATTATGCGATAGCAAGCGTGAATTAGTCCATAATGTAGAATAATGATGTTTATGAAATATACTGAAAAATTCCGTGATATACTGTAATTTAAGTATGTAGGTACTTGCATAATAATAAACCATAACTGCCGTTTTCGTTCCAAGGGTAACATTAAATTAAATACCATTTTACATAATTCTAATCGCTTTTTTCCTACCACAAATCAGTCTTAAATCAATCGAAGTGTTTCGACAAACACTATTATGTCAGGACAAGACAAGTTATCTCATTTGATTTACAAAATAGAACATCACAACTTCGTCTTGTGCATAAATTAAACGAATTCAAAAACCTTCGGAAAGGCCCATCTAAACCAAATCCTACCGAGTTGTGCTAACAACATTACGAAAACATCAGAGTTAAATCCATGTAACTATAGGTAAGTGAATGTTAAGTTAGTTTAAATACGGGAAGTTTAGTTTGTAGAGCGGGCAAGTTTACACAAACAATGGGGTGCGGGGGCGGCGCAGAAACAACATCCATAACCCGCAAGTTGATCCCCGACCTAATACACCAGCTATTCGTCTCCGATGTCGACCCAATAGGGTTATTAGGGCAGGTGTACTGGTACTACCTACGTCGCCTTGACATTTAAAATGTAAAAACTTGAAACAAGTGGGTAAATGTAGCAGTGGCTAGCACATGTCGACCGTTCGTTACAATTAAGTATCTAAACAATATACTTAGATCAAGCTAGCAGAATATTATCATTAATCGTTCAGTTCATGTATGTACCTAACACATTCGTCTGCATTTTTTAAAAGAAAAACTAAAGATGGCTGATACAAAATTTTAGAAACTTTATATCTCATCAAAACATAAATGTGAACTGAGAGCCAAGTTCAATATTATAATATATGCCCTGATTGTCGACTTTAACGACAAAAAAAGTGAGATCGAAATGGGTGCGAAGTGCCAAGGTACCAAGTTCATTGGTCAGTCCTGACATTTATTTATAACAATATAAAATATTTTATAACAACTTAAAATATAATTTCTTCTTATAACTTAGGGGGATAATATTATATTGAAGCCAAAGGTCGGAATTGGCTAGTTTTCATATAGGAATTATATTATAGCCCTTACAAGTTTTAAAGCTGTAAGTTGTTATTTTATTCTTCTGAAAATTTGGGCTGCAGGTAGAAACTAGCAATCGAACATAGGTAGGGTTGCCATCCGTCGCGTATATACGGGACTGTCACGTAAGGGGGTCAAAGTGGCTCCAAAAGGTTCGGGTAAAATTACACACGGTGCTGCTCGCCAGTTCTGTTAGCTTGAACTTGGCTTGACAGGATACCGCGTGACTAGATCCGCTTGTAAAAGAAATGTTTGTGAATCGTTGAATTTGACGGAGTATATTTTTGTGATCGATGTAGCAGACCAAGTCAAGCGTTTAAAGCTGATTTGTTGAATTTTTTTCCGCAACCAGAAGAATAAAAAATTTCTATACACATATTCAAAAGAGACCAAAACGTATTTTCATTCATGAATAATCAGAAAAAAATTAATAGCACCGACCGATGCAGCATTACCCATTGCAAATAAATAGTCCAGTTTTAAATCCGGTTTCATGACCGATCCAATTAGACTAGGACGGATTTCAATATGTATACAGCGTGATTGGTAATTCAACCTATTCCTTTCAGGAGGTTATGCTGGAGATAATTTGCATTAGTCCAATTAACTAGGGGTCTAGATATAGTGGTTTCGAATTATTTAATTGTTTCCCTTTATTTATAATAACCGCCTCTACACCTAAAACTGATAGATATAAAAAAATACATCACATTGGACACTAAAAACAATACCTAAGTATTTCTGATAACTGATAACTGATGAATACACAACTTCTTTAAATAACGGATAAAGTAAAAGAAAATCTTTTTTAAAATACAAGTACTTTAGTCATTTTTTTATCTCTAGGTTTCGTTTGAATAATTGAGGATCGCTACCGCCATCTTATTCGCTAATTCTGCCGCCAACCCTGATTCATATAATTTTTGCGCCAAGTGTCCTACATTTATTTTGAGTATTTCTCAATTAGGTGTTGAAAGGAAATGTACAGTTAGATTATTTACTTGAATTTTAATAACCGTTTATTAAGATTTTTTTACTAGATTGTTTATTTAAAGAAGTTATTTATTCATCAGCTATCAGAAAAATGGTTTTACAGTGTTCAATGCGAGTTTTGGGTGGAGGCGGTTATTGTTAAATAAATCGAAAAATATATATAACTCGCAAACCACTCAACTTAGATCCATAATTGACCGGATCAACATTATTGCAATTGGATCTAGTTTAATCTCTTCAAAGGAATACGTCGTATTACTAATCACCCAGTAGAACTCATTTATTTGGTTACGTTCGGTGTTTGTATATTGTCTTGTGTAAACAAAATACTTAATCCCACAGCTACTAACACGTGCTAAAGTGGTCGGGGAATAAGGGAGACGCGCTTTTCGCTCCACTCCACTGAACAGAAAATCTAATCTCAAGACTCCTATGAGAGTACATATAACAGAATACATCCACTGAGCAAGCGGCATAAGATTAAGTATAAAGTAATCGATCGTTTGTTTTAAGTTATCGCTACTTTGTAACGCATAAAATATGAGTGGAAATTTTAATAGCAACAAAAACTGCATGTATGCACCTGAAGTTTATGTTGAACCGTAGCTTTGTCCATTTCCCTCCATGCCCGCGTTGTGCACTGCATATAATTAATTACCTTCGTTTTTTTTCTAAGCTAGAACTAGTTCAACGGTAAATGTTCGTCGGTCTTACAAATAACATTGTTACTTTAAATACGGCACCATTTCCATAGCACTATTTAGTTGACAAATATGTACACAAAGATACCCACATGTATTCGCTTCATTTATTCCTTGATTACTAAAGACACTTTGCAAATAACTATCAATATCACCGTGGGTCCCATTCAAAGAGCAATTTGTAATTGAGATTACTCTCAAAGGAGGACTTAAAAGGTCATGTTACTCGTAGACAGACCATTTTATGAGCAGACAGTAAAAGTGCTCTTTATCGTGACATTTTCTCGACGAAATAAAACTGGTCAGCACTAAGACAAAAGAAATATCTCGTTTATTGAGGTCGCAGTAAAATGATTTCGAAAGTTTCGGGTCCTATCGGATTAAGTTGATATCTCGAACGATACCAATCCAAGTTAAACCGATAACACTGGAATGAATTCGCGGCTAATACGATGTTCATGTCGCGAACTTGCAAATAAGTTAATGCAATTTAAAAAAATTATACTGAACTCCGCCGAGACCTTGAAGGTCGGTATTATGCATACCTATCGATTCGGCGAAACAACGGACATCGAACCACGGAACGAGTTAAAAATACCATCACCGGCGAGTCGACCGGCATCTGCGGACACACCGGTCGGACTACTTCGGCCACATGCGTTTGTTTACTATGCGATATCGGCGCCGGCGGCGGCAGATCTTCGACCACAGCGATGGGACGTCGCCAATTTATTTTGAAGTAAGTAAAAGTAGTTTTCAAACTTACGGCGGATGCCCCAATCCATGTCGAAGTTAAGCACGCGACAAAGAGTCGCGTTTTGCGACTGGCGCTCGGCGCGCGGCGCGGCGTCTGGCAGGCGACTGCCGCGTCCTGCGCGCTCGCTCCCGCTGCTACCATTGTGCGGCGTATGGGACCGCGGTCCGCGACCAGGACGAGCCTCCGCGCGGAAATTGCGGACTCCGCGGAGCGTCTCGGGCCCGCGGTGCCGCTTAATGAGCTAGCCTTATCACACAATGAGCAACGACGCCAACGACCTAGTCATTTCCCACTGGAAATTACACGTTATTTTATGGACTGGCGACGTGCGGTTAGGAATAATGGTTCGTCCTCTCCTTGAGCATGATCGATGTAGGTTAGGTACTTATTGTATAATTATACCTAGCCAAACTTAACGCACTCATACGTTTGAAAATATTGAATACGAAACGTTTAGGTACTATCAACGATATGATAATTTTGTAATGCTTTGCAATTTAATAATCCCAAGCAAGCCTAACTTCACGCGCGCATCTGAAGCAACTCTATTTGGCACGTAATGCTTCTGTTGCCTAGCTGACTATAGAACCATTGTTGGTCAGAATTATAGGAAAATATCTTGGAATATTTCACTTAATTTACAACAAAGCAAAGCTTGCACTTTTATGGGTCTAGACAAAGGATAAGTCGTTACGTACAAGTAGAGCTTCGCGGACTTACATAATTAATGTTTCGATAAGAGGCCTTTTCTTTCTTTACCCCAGGAATACCAAGTCATTATAGCCAGTTTTCGCACTTCTGTGGTACAGAATCCTAAAATATTCATGCACTCATTCATAATATAGGCGCTATCAATTATCAAACTAAAGTAAACAAAGCCCCAAATAAAATGAAGGAGATTTAATAATTTTGGTTGCTTTTACCTCGCATAACATATTGTAGTAAAACGTTGTATGACATAAAACTCACTCCGCTCGTGTTTTATAAGTTCACTGAAGCTCGTTGGTAGTTGCATAAATTTGTGTGGAACCCTCGGTGCACGAGTTTTTTTACTCTAATACCTGCTATATTTTCGGCGTAAACCAGCGTTACAGGCAATGAACAATAAATTCATAATGCTAACACAAATTAGCCCCTGGGTACCATTTTAGGCGAACGTAAATCTTAATTGTGGGTCAGATTTAATACTTTAACGTGTTATGGTGGCCGTTCATCAGTCCGGTGGTAGAGTGCGTACCTATTTTGCTGTTTGTTACGGACACATAAACTTACAAAGTAATCACTAATCAACAAAGACAAGGTGTATTTAAAATTTATTTTTCAATTTTGGTCACAAATTAATGTTTCCATACCTACGTTGATCGATGTTGATCGATGTCACCGCGTTAAAGGCGTGATTACGTTTCAATAAAAATATCCGATGAAAAACCTTTGCAGGGGCATTCACTCAAGTTAACCCAGTAACTTGAAATAATTCGGAAAATAAAGGTACCAAAAGAGCTGTTAAATAGTACCAACTATTTAACAGCTTTTTTCTGATGTTTTCCGTTAATTTAGTTCAAATTTGGATTTTAATTTTCAAACTTTTTTCTAACCTTCAACATTCGTCAACAACTTCATGCTATTCTTCAATTCTCAGATTCGTTTCATTCTAATTTCTTTAATCTATGTTGGTAGGTAATGTAAAAAAACTTACTTAACTATAAAGTGGTTACGTAATTGTTTTTGAATCTCAATAAACTGCAATATCGTTACAGGAGACGTCAAAAGAAACGGCTGGTAAATAGCCCTATTCCCGCCCAATAAATCACTTCTAGAGACCCAAAACGCGCTCTGAATTCTGATTATCTCATACTTTCACAGTCATCATCATCAGCTATTTGCTGAATAAGTAGTTATTGCCATTTTTTTTAAAGAGAATCAATCGAATTTGTAGCAAAAAGAAAGAAAGTTCAAGAAAACATACGTAACATAATGTACACTTTATACATAACATACATACAGTTTTGAGTCCGTATCTCCATTGTATGGCGAATACAGGACGGATGGCTACATTTTAATCTTCACGTCTGATTAGCTTTAAATATCGTGTCATACGTGAACACAATGCACGTACCTGCATATGAAGTGTGATCTAGATATTCCAAAATTTGTTCTGCTATTTATTTGATCGGTAAAAAACAAATTTAAGTTGCACACCTGGAGTATTTCTAATGGTAGACTAAAGCAATTAAGAAAATAAATTGTTCTCGAACGAATATTTAAAGCGCGCTGCTCGAAATGTTTTGTTTTAATTGAATTTGTGATCACGGAGCATTTTTCCCGGATATCTATGGAACTAAATACATGCAGTTTCTTTTATACTACCAACTTAGATTATAGATTTACAAAACATAAACAATATTAATAGTAAAAAAAAAAAACTCGCTTTAATAGTAAACCCATATAAGACATAATTGGTCAAAATACACCCTAAGACTATTCTAACAGCTCAAACACGGGTGGGTTAAGTTACGTTCTTACGAGAGAGTAACTTGATGCCTGCCTGACTGCTCTGTCATCAGACCCTGAATACCATTTTTTGTCAAAGTACACCCTAAGACTATTCTAACAAGCTCAAACATGGCTAGGTTACGTTGTTCTGGCTTAAGAGTTCAAGTGAAAAGTTTCCGGCTATTGGTCATCATCAGATCAGCTCGATAGCACCAAATTATTTTATGACAACAGGACTAAAGCATAAGTCGTTGAAAGTAGCTGAAATCGTCCAAATATCGTGTAAAGGTTGAGGAGAAGTGAGGCAATATCGAAAGTCCGGAGGTTGTGCTGAGGCTGAAATGCTCTTAAAAAACACACTACTAACAATTATATACGGAAACGCTAGTAAACTGAACCGCGGTATTATTTTTTGACAATGTCAAAAGTGACAGGTGATGTAGTTTTGTTTTATTACAACATTTCAATGTCATATAAACCACTTAAACAAATATTTCTAATTAATAATAGGAAATAAAAATAAGAGCTGCAGTTCCTCGATTATTAAGACGTCTACTGTCGAAAAAAAAAATTTGCAGCTCTTCAAAAAACTTTATACCGCTATCAGAAGTGGGTAAAAATTCCGTTCTAACATTCCATTACATACATAGTACATAGATCCCTTAAAGGGATTAGTTCCCTTTGTATCACGTAGGTATCTTAACGTTTAGCAATGATTTTTCTTTCTTTATTTTGTGCAACAAACGTTTTAGATGCATATATTCTTAGATAGTAACAAGTAAACCCAATTCTAAGAACGGTTTACTATTATGTTGCATAAAATCGAATCTCATAATTTCGATTCTAATAAAAACCTTGAGCAGAATCATCATATCACCGAATTACTTTTCGCAAATATTTTTCTCATAATTTTGTAAAGCAGAATATTAACATCACTTAATATCGATGAGAATAATATTTATATGTTCGAATAGTTGCTACGCAGAAAGACATATATCATAATATTACTTTGCACAAGGATAATAAAAAGCAGAATAAATTTTTACTAAACATTCCTTGCAAGTAAATTAATTGTCGTTCTATATTAACCTAACCTTTATTGGCAGCAGTAAGATTCTGGCGCTTCGTCGCCCGCTGCCGCGGCATGCTCGCTTCGATTGGTCGGCTTGCGCGATGTTGTGGTAGCAGTTCTAACCTAACCCAACCTACTATGTAGCTACTGTACTGTTCTGGCGCTTTGCCTGCTGCTGTTACAGCACGCTTACATTGCTGGCCTTACTTTAACCTTAACCCATTCTTATGGTAACTGTTAGTTCCTTTAACTATCTCATTACGCCATGTTAAAGTCACCGTTATTTAAAATTCCGTGAAAATACAATAGTCTAAACTAGTATTTTGTTATGCCACTATGGCATATCAAAGTCGGCGATACTAATGTTCTGCTATATTCTGCAGAAGTATATTCGGCGAGTGTTTTGCTATTTAATATTCTGAGAAATTACTATAATTCGAACTGATAATTATGCAAAGTTATGATTATGCAAAAGCATCATTGAGAAAAAAAATGAGATACCTGTTATGCGAAGTGTATTTCGGAGAATCGATATTACGAGTATGCAAGATAAAGGGAACGTGTTAAAAATAGAAAGAAATTAGTTGAAGCGAGAGATACTCTTCTCCCCTCATTCATCATTTAACGGAAATCCAATTTACAAAACTTATTTTTAAGAGCTAAACAAATTTATTTACACACAAAATAAGTAAATAAGATGAAGATAACATTACTCACTGCGATGTGGGTGTGTCATGACGATGGCGAGCGGGCACTCGTCATCCTCGAGTATGCTCTCGGAGTTGTCCGCTGTATCCACCTAAAATGATATAGTCAATGTAATACTGCTGCTGCTCACTGACTGACTAGAGGCGGTGAATTGTGGCCGGGCTGCCACTAGTGACCTACAGCTACTGTAGATGTAGCAGGGCAGGGGCCATATGGGCGTGTACACGAAAATCAGGGCCGGTATTTACATGTCGGTATTATCCGGGCCGGGAAAGAGTGTCACCCGTAGCAGGTTATCGGTGGTGGCGATGTGGCCATAATGCTGTAGGTGCAAATGCGGACTCATATGTAGACACTAATCGCCACCACCACTGGCCTTAAGTGTAGCCCATTGAAAAAATCATATTGTAGCTGATGTCAACAGCCAACCAAATACACATAGTCCTTTGAAACGATTCTGCATTGAAATACTAACAACAAATGTACTTCCGTTCTAGGTAATCGAAAACTAATCAAAATTTTACACTGCCAAGTATTTACCTCGTTCGTAAACATCACAAATGCTACGTTATATCGATGCAATACGGTGCATTTCTCTTATGAAGAGCTAATCCGAAAATTTTGCTGATCAAACGTGAAACTGAAGCGATAGCTAACGTACAGGGTACTTCATGTAGCCGAATAGCTCTCCGTAACGCGGAGGTCTCTCATTTATGCATGGAGTTCGATAACACCAAGCCAGTCCACACATTTAGTACGAGATACGTAGAGTACAAGTTTCCAATCCAAGTTGCGGTTGTTAGAGAGCGAAATAGCACCCTACAAGGCGGGGAACAAAGCGGATCTATTCGGCCGTAAACTTATACCGGAGTAAATGATAGATGAGACCGGCAGAAGCATGTTAAGTGCCAGAATTCGAAATATCTATTCAAGAGGGTGTTCCAAACACGCGTACTGAATAGCTTAGACGTACAAAAAGTCAAAAGGATGAATAGGATTCGTTTTCATATCGTTTTATAATCGAATTTCGTTGTTTTTTTTTTGCTAAAGTAATTACTAAATAAATTTGGTCTTGTCTTTTTACAGAAGAAATAATCAACAGCAATTAGCAAAGCTATTTAACATAAAATTTTCTAATTCGTATCTCACTACTACCATGAATCGTATCGATAAATGATTGTAACTTTAACACGATAATGAGTATTGTCCGGCCGCGCGTAGTTTCCGCCTTGCCCTTTGCTGTTTTTGCCCGGGCGACAAAGCTTCTTCGGGGTGCACTTTCAGCCTTCAGATAAAATCAGTCGAAATTAGGTCACCAGCGAAGTATTTAATAGACGAAAAGAGGCAGGGGAAAATAATATATAGTACTAGCCGTTACCCGCGACTCATTCCGCCCAAAATTCGTTTATCGCTATCCCGCGGGAACTATGCAATTTTCCGTGATAAAAACTATCCTATGTCCTTCTCGGAAATCTAAACTAGTTATATAGAGAATTTCATCTAAATCGTTTCATTGGACGAAAGGACGCACGTAGGTAATAGCATTCACCATTACTTTCCAGAAATAAGAATGAGAAAAAATAAAGAAAGAAAGAAAAGAAAGTTCGTGCGTTACACCTGAGTCGCACGACCTGAAGTCATCTAGTTACAATCTGACAGCTATAGTTTTTTAATGGATGTTCGTGTCCAAACAATAGGCGATCTTTTCATCGTGATATATCATGTAAAGAGAAGGTGCGTGCTCACCTGGACGATGCAAAAGTGGTGCGGGTCGTGGCGCGACAGGCCGTACTTGTCGAGCATCTCGCGCACGACGCCGGCCGCCGTGTCGCCCACAGAGAGGAGCAACGTCTTATAAGGCACGTCCGGCGACAGCGACGAACCGTATATCTTCAGGGTGCCACCTGTGTGTACGCAAAAACATTTAGTTAAACCCATCGACCAGTATTAAATCAGTTACGGGGTGTTTGTTAGCATTTGTTTCCTTTTATAATGCCTTCCTTCTTTCTGTAAAAAAAAAGGTTGTCTGGAAGAAATCGCTCTTAAGCCATAAGGTCGCCTATTGCTTACCTTGTAATTTTCTCTCTGGTAGGTACACCTGTTTCCGGTATCGCTTACTATTTCTGGTATACACTAAGGAGTCATTGTATTGTATTGAGAGATTACAATTCCCAACACGTATCGGTTTATAAAACTCGCTTCCCTCGGGTTTGAAGATCACCGGCACTAGTTGGGAATAACATACGTTTTGTACTCGTTACCATAAAAAAACTACTGACCGATAGTAATTGTCGTAGTTTTGTTGTAGGCATATCAAATCAACTAAAATATCATAGTTGTGTTTAAAATAAATAACAAAACGCGAATATATTCGAATATACTTAAGGGAACATGACAGAGGCGGGACATACTTTATTACATAAACGTACCATTACGTACTTCCACCGATTCTGCATATATCTCTATATCATACAATATCATACTCATACCTATTTTGTCACAGGCATGATTAAATATTCAAACAACTGCTACAATGACGAAATAAAAACACATTTGTAAGGGATCTCTTATTATGATCTAACATAATAAATTCACACGATAAAACTATGGTCATAATATAAGGATTTAAGACATAGACTGTTGTCTTTCTAGTTTTGAAAATTAATAATAATTAGAAATTCTACATACATATAAGCTCCACTGGTGACCTATTTAAATACAACTCAAAGTTCTTGTATTTTACAAGCTGATGATTTAACTTGCAATGTTCGTAAGTATGTAAGTTGTCTTCAAATCGTACAAAACAAAACTAATTTGACCCACTTGAAGTGATGGAATAGGTTATACGTAGGTACAGATTCGTATTTTTCATGACAATGCAATGCAGGACAATACAGCAAAAAGCTTTAAACTTAATAATTTTCCAATAAGTCGTCAAGACACCAATCCCCTATTAATATTGTACATGGAACTCCCGGGCGTGTTCTCTGTTCTACTAAGCACCAGTACCTACGAAACGATACAATTCATGCTTCCGGTCGGCATCAAAACAATTTTAAAACACAATCGTTATGAAACGATGCCAAGTGAAAGGGACAAACGGGCGGAAGGTAAGGGATTTAATGAGTATTATATTTCTGTGCTGCTATTTAGCAGCTAAAAACACTGATGGAGATGGATATTAGTGGCGTTTACTTAGTTACGTCTTGACTGACAAATAAAAGCTTGTAAAAACTCAAGGATGTAATTAATTACCTAAATAACGTTATGATATCTAATAGTAATCTAAAGAGAGATCATATTGAGTGTGTTTGTTTATAATGGATAAATTCAAAAACTACTGAATCGATCTAAATAGGTATTCATCGAGTAAAAGACTAATTTTATCATGGATTCCCGTGTAAAGTTCTCATAAAACGCCGGCGAGTTATATATTTGTATAATATGTAGAAGGTAGACTAAAGCAAAGCTTTAGAGGGATTAATCAGTTTAACGACGAAGTATAGCAAGTGAAGTGCCGCATAAATTACTTGGCACTGACAAAACGGGTATTAACTGTAGTCTCTTATTCCAATGTGCCAATTCGAACATAAGCACGGATTGACTCTAGAAGAGTTTCATTCAAATCAATGCAGGAAATCTGCCGATTTTATTAACGGAACATTCGCATTTAACGACAATAGTTTTGAAAAATAACAGGATTACTATCAATCACATTTAATGCATACACGAGCTTTCAGGCATGCGGCAGTAAGATTCAATTAGGGCATAGCACCAAAATACAGATTTGCATAACTTTTGTAACTGCTAAACTTTCGTGATTCGTGACTTCCGGGACGGCTGGTAACTTTAAGCCACATACATATTTAACTAGAACTTTGCTACCATGACAAAGAACGTTATCATTTGTCGTGTATTCCCCAGAAATATTTTTTCATTAAATAAAAGCATGGCTAAGTAAACAAAACTGGCTTGAATATCTTTTAAGAGACGTATGAGAAAAGTTTGAGCATAATATTTACGGTATTTACCTACTTTACGACATTCAGAACGTTTAAGGACCTAGTTCTATTATAAAACAACTGTCGCTCGTAACTTTCTGGACTTTTTGTAGTCAAGCAAAGACTATTACATAAGACTCTAGTGAGACGCTTTTAACGCTCACTCGGGGCTCATAGATAGGAAACTTTTTTCCACTAATTGCTCCATATGAAAGGTGAATATTTCCCTTGTTCCCCGTACATAACCAAGTTACATTACCAGCACTGGGAGAGGACAAATAATTCCTACTCCAAAACCGGGTTTTGGAGTAGGATTTTTTTATTCCTTGTACAGAACCAACGTCGTGGCCGGTAATGTACGGGGAAAAATAATTCATAGTACAATACCCGGTTTTGGAGTAGGATTCATTAATGCCTTGTACAGAACAAGCTTCAGTAAAGCTGAAACTAAAAAGCGTTCAGTAAGCGTTCACTTTAAATCGTAATTTAGTGATACAAAGCATTATTTGCATTTAACTTTATATTTTTCATTAATTTAATCCCCATTTCGAGTGCCACAAACTATCACAAAATAATAAATTATATATCTAAACAACATGGTTGTGAATCTAGATCATTATTTATTAGCTACCGCCCGTGGCTTCGTCTGCGAAGAATTAGTTACAAGCGGAAGCGACGCCACCTCGTGGGACTTGCTTAACTTTCCGAGTTTTGAAAGTTATCATTACAGACAGCGTGCCCGCCCTCTCTATGAGACGTATCCCGTAGCTTAGTCCACTGCATGATTCAACACAAATAAAACAGATGGCGCTGTAAACAACTTCCGTTATTTTAGGGTTACTGTCTCTCAACTCCCATAATGATCACTCGCGTGTCTGTCTCTATGTCCGTCCGGTGATCCAAAAACATGGAAATTATGTATATTGTGTGACATTTAAAATGAAAGGGCTCGTTGAGATGATCACAAAATAATATATATCGTATAGTAGTGCCACGAGGGTGCACGGGTGCCATGATGATTAGGATTACACACACAGCTACAAAAAGAAGTGATTGCACAAAAGGAGTAAATGTCAAACAAAATCCTGCTGTACACACACGCACGCACGCACGCACGCGCACACACACTTTCGCACTTATAATATTATAAATAGGAAAGTAGGATTAGTAGGATAGGAAGGAAGTAGGATAAATCCATTATTACATTTCATTAGACAGCTATAGACCCACCTGTGTCGGGGCCGCCGTCTTTCGAGCGGAACTGCTGCAGCTTGCGCTCGAGCTTCTGCTGGCGGCGGCGGCGCATCACCGCCTCCGGGTTGCTGATGCTGCGCGTGAAAGATGTCTCCGGCAGTTCTGGAACAAATACAATTCAATTAACTACATACTTAACCTCACTGGTATACCACTGTTTGTTTACCTGAAGTTACAACTTTTTTACGGTCTTCAAGCACGATAGTGGCAACGTAGTCATTTTACGCTACAAACGTGGCGACCAGTATTTTCATATTAGTTTGGTCGGTTTTGGCTCATCTTGGAACACTCAAACAGTCGGCTGCTGTTTAGAATCCGGATCGTAGGCATATATCCAAGATTCGTTTTCACTGATAATGTCATAAACGTGTTTAGAGTCTCCTCGGTTGAATTGCGCATGCAGAGTTTTGCAACACCATCTAACGCGAGCTATTTTTTAGTCTTCACATATCGAAAATCAGAATGTCGAACGATTATAAGTATAAATTATCGAACGGTACAATTATTAATGCATCGAATGGAAGTAAAAAAAAAAAGTTAATATAAGCAATGCATGCAGGTTTATGTGTTTTTCTTACAACACCACGGTTTGTAATGAAGCAGGTCAACCTTGAAACTATTCTCAAGTTCTATTTATATGCCTGAACAAAAGTTCAGTCCTTAATCACCTGTGTAAAGTTTTTCAGCAACAGGTCTGTTTTCGTTGTTCGTATCCGATTTCAGTCGGGATAGTTTTTCTTTTTTCTTCAGTTCTTTCTTTTCGCGTTTCGACAGTTTCCGCTTGAAGTTCTGGTCACCTTTCTCATTGACCGTCGACAGGGAAACCTGCAAAATAAAGAAAATTCAGTCAGCAAAAATAGCACTGGTCGTAGGCGTCAAATGCTTTCAGAGGGCAGTGACAGTAAAACGCTCATAAAAAACTAATAAGCGTTACTTAATAATTGAAAATAAAGTGCCCCTAAAGCGGTAGGAACAATCAGGATGAAAGAATGTAATCTATGTAGTATTCGAAGAGAATACAATAAAAGGGGAATATAGAATATAAAATTCTTAGGGAAACTTATAAGTCACAGTTGATTACTATTAATTAACTTATTTATTGTACAGTATAAAATTGTTTTTTTTTTCTGCTAATACTTCACACGGACATTCATGATTGCGTCGTTTTCGTTTCTTAGGTACGGTTTTGCTGAGAGGCGACAGAATAAAAATCATACTAGTATTTAAACATCATGTTTCTCTTGATTTCCGTTAACTTCGATAGACGGCACAGTTCACTTTGTTTCTTCTTTTATAAATTTCTTTGCCTTGACTCATTGCTAAATAGATTTGAATCAAAAAGAAACTTCAGTTACGGACTTAGGTACTTTTCATTCAGTTATGTCTATGGGACGGGATTTACATGTGTAAATTCCCAAAACCTTCCTCCCACCAATCACTTATTTTAGTTGTTGGCTCCACTGTTCCTTTTAATTGGTATTGGCCGCAAAATGTTTCTAACGGAACACCAGCGTCGGTTGCAAGACCGATATTATGCTGAATGGGGGCTATCGCGAATGAATTTTCCGCTAGAGGCGCTAGTGTAGCGTGAGGTCAACGAAATGTCAAATCTCATAGTTTTTGGGTGAGCTACGCGGGTTTATTTATAATTAGAATAATTTTGTGAATATTTTGCATTACCTGAAATTAATTATGGCAATTATGCGATAAGGGGCAATTAACGTCTGTAATTTGAGACAGTTTTGTCTTTCGAAAACTTTTGCCCTCCCTTTTTCCGATCAAAACGGGATTATGCAATACTGTGGTTGCTCAATATGTTTATGGTACTGTTTTACGATGTCTTAAATATGATTTTAATCTAAACTTTGTTTTCACGGCCGTTATAACAGACTTTTAAAAACCTCACGCAACAGTGGCGCCAGAGAAAAAACGATAGCCCTCATTGGGACCATTTCGTAACAATTTGTCTCTGTTTCTTTTTTTTAAACCTAAAAAGTCACGAATAAGGTTTTTCTTTCGTTCTTCCCAGATAAATAAAAGCTAGTAAGCTAAATCACCGGAGGCATAGACGTGCATTGGGTCAATTCCAGGGTAGGCAGCGCCTTGAACGGCGGCGCGAGTTATCGCGGCTACCCTGGGATTGACGTAATGCACGCCATTCGGAGGTATAGTAGTAAGGTGTCAGCGGATGAACTCACGTCCGAGTTGGTGGAGCACTTGAGCAGGAACCGTCCCTCGCGGTCGTCCGCGTGCCAGTTGAGCTGCACCAGCAGCGGCTTCTCGTGCGGCTCCAGCCGGCGCTCGTCGTCCGGCCCGTGCGTCTCCCACAGCGAGTACGAGCCCAGCGAGAGCATGCGCATGTCCGGACGGAACTTCTCGATCAGCGTCTCTGCACACACCCAACACAACAATAAATACAACGTGTATCATCATCATCAGCCGGCAGACGTCCTCTCCTGAACAAAGGCCTCCCCCCTTAGAACGCCACAATGAACGACAACTAGACACTTGCATCCACCGGCCTGCCAACGCTTCATCTTCCGGTTTCTGGTCGCCAGTTGAGGATTTTCCTCCCCCAACGGACAACGCATATACAAGGAGTTAATTAAGTAACTGGACACATAAGACACCTCAAAATTATTTTTTCATTTTGAGTCAGTTGATTGCGTATATTTTCGAATACCTTCATTAAAATATCCGCGTTTTTTGGTAAGTCAGTAATTTCTAGTTCATTCCAAACTCTATACTCATCATTTGTATTTGTCAGTCGCACTGCACATTTAGGTTTTCAGAAGAAAATGAAACTGACAGCAAAACCTACAAGAATTCTATCTATAGGGATAGGGAATTACTGTAATTTTCTGCCGTCAGAGTTCAGCACTAGCACAAAACCATAAACAGTTTTTAATATCATATAAAATTTTTGGAAATATAGCTCTATCATATTATTTTGTTAATAATAAATAATATCATGATTTGTAGAGGTACTAACTAATACTCTTTGGTCATGATCTGCCATAGCACAATTTGTGGTCATGGCGACCAAATATAAAGAGGACTGACGTCATGGAAATTTGCGCTAGTGTCGCCCCCTGCGCGGAACTTTGTCTATTATGCCCTATTGTAAATAAAGTGGTAAACTCAATATAATACGTTCATTTACGGACAATAATTCACTAAAACACCACTAGATAGCGCTAGTAGTACTTAATTCACGTCTTACTGTGAGTTTTTTTTTTTGTTTTGTATTTTTTTTTTCATATCGTCATGCAAGATTTGAGACAAAGCACGAGGCAAAGTACAAATCGAGAGCGTAAATATTGTATTGGAAGAGTGAGTGACGAATGGAATAAACGCTGTTTCAGTAATTATAGATTTTTTGCTCATTATCCAACATTAGCGTTTGTAGGTTCTTGTCTTCACATTTGTCCACCCAGACATCACTTAGTACCGGCACTAGGTTGATTCCAACTCGGCCAAATTTGGCGTGGATGCTACCTTTTTTTTTTCTCTTATCGATTATTATATTATAACCAATTCAATACGCTAACTAACGCTGCTGAAACTCAAAAGGGTCATAAATCATAACATAGATGCCAAATTATTAAAGAAAAAAAAAATTTTATAACAAAAAATAGAACCGACTACAAAAAACCATGAAAATAATTTTCTACCAGCCTGAAGTCGGTGCCTCAGCACGAGCCAGCAGGAGTGATTGAAGCCATTTAATCGTATAGTGGTAGGTGAGGTAGACGATTGTAGGTCCACTCCTGCTGGCTCGTGCTGAGGCACCGACTTCAGGCTGGTAGAAAATTATTTTCATGGTTTTTTGTAGTCGGTTCTATTTTTTGTTATAAAATTTTTTTTTCACGCTTTTTAGTGTAAAACATCTAAGATACAATAGTTTAATGTCAATTGCTCATCACCTTTTACGAAAAATTGCTATTTCCGATGCAGAGATGTTCATTATTGAGGAGTCCTGGTGCTTCACCACCCATTCCATTTCACCATATGTGTTCCGAGGAGCATAAATTGCTTAGCAACTGTGTTAAAGCAATTGAAATTCAACCCATGAAATACTTGTTATTGAGTAGTAACTCCGATGGTCAACTGTGGTCTTCATCATCAGTTCCACTTTACCAAATGATGATTTTCAAGAGCAAATGCACGAGTTACTACTAAATATATCAAAATTACCATAGGTGTCCCTACAACATTTGAAGAGTTCCCTCGATTTCCTTAGGATCCAATCATCAGATCCTGATTTGGTGCTTATGGGACCTAATTGAAAGCATTCGTAGATAAACGCAAAAAAAAATTTTCAAATCGGTTCATAAATGACGGAGTTCTGAGGTAACAAACATAAAAAAAAATAAAAAAAAATAAAAAAAAAAAAACATACAACCGAATTGATA
This sequence comes from Choristoneura rosaceana, assembly GCA_037349165.1. Taxonomy (NCBI): domain Eukaryota; kingdom Metazoa; phylum Arthropoda; class Insecta; order Lepidoptera; family Tortricidae; genus Choristoneura; species Choristoneura rosaceana. Next base: position 14,190,531 of record JAZBNJ010000019.1, read on the forward strand.
ACCTCCTCCTTTTTTTGAAGTCGGTTAATTAAGTCTAAAAGCAGGCTGCCAACGAATACTTTTAATTGTAGCTTTATTACATTATTCATTGATAAAACTCCAATCAAATTGGTTCGGCACGCGAAGCTTCAACGATAATAAATAGGATCATATGAGAATGTGCTAGATTAGGTTGGTTAGACGCTTTTTCTTATCGAAGTATACTAATATTATACATTTTAATAGAGAACTAAACCTTAGTATGTTTGCTTGTTTGTATACATAAAATTCTTATAGGTTTTCATGTAATCTACAAGCAACTATATTATTATTATGTTTTTATTTTTCAAAATTTTAGGCTCCGTAGTTTCAGAGATCAGGGGGAAATGGTAAATTTTCGTCTTCTTTCATGAATAAATTCTAAATTATTTATTTTACAATAAGACCGACGTTCGAGATCCTCATAACGAGCCCTTTCATTTGTTATCGGACACAATAAGGTTTGCTAAAAACTGTTTTTTTTTTAATTTTCTAATTTGTCCCCGGAAAATGACCCTTTTTTAATATTTATTTACTTTACAGATCTGTGTTTGGGTCATAGCATAACACCATCCTACCAAATTTCACCTGATTTGGTCCAGTAGTTTCGGAGCAAATTGGCTGTGAAGAATGGACGGACAGACAGACGCACGAGTGATCCTTTAATAATAACGTACTAAAAAGTACGTTAAACATTCTAGAAATCCTTAATTTACCTATGACATCACTGACGGTGGCGTCGGAAGCGACGCGAATGCATTTCGTCGCTATCTTTTGCCCGGAGTCTTGAAAATAGAACCGCATCACTCCATGGAACTCCAAGTTCTGTAATAAATGTAAAACTTTCGTTTCATAATGGTGCAAAGTGGTTGCATACAAGTCGAAACCAGGAACAAAGACTTGGGGCTAACAACTTTTTATCATTGTATAATCTACGCTTCAGAGATAAGATTTGTTTATATTGACTAAGTAAATTCTACGTAAAGGTTTCGTCAAAGGAACTCGTTTTAATTGCTGTACATAATCCATAGTTATAATAAGTAAAAAAGAATTCACGCATTTAAAAATATTTACGTATCTTTTGTGATTTTGTAATTACGTATTTTATTTTGAGTTATGGGTGATAGTAATACGTAACGAAGACTCAGTGTGTGGATTTTTAAAAATGTACTACACAAAGACACCACAAAGAAGCTATAAAACGGTCTGCCTCTGCGCGTCTTACCAGTTGCAGGTGTAAACAATACTTTTATAGCTCGGGTGAGCTTAAACAGCAATTTTATGATTCGTGCATATAAGACAACTAGCTTTTGCCTGCGGCTTCGCCCGTGTAGAATTCGTTGTTCCCTCGGGGAACTAAGCATTTTTTCGGGATAACCTATGTCACTCTCTGGCCCATAAACTATCTCTATGCCAAAAATCACGTCGATCCGTAGCTTCGTTTCGACGTGAAAGACGGACAAACATACATATAAACACACAAACACATACACTTTCGCATATATAATATTAGTATACTAGCTTTTGCCTGCGGCTCCGCCCGCGTGAAATTCGGTTATCGCGCGCTGTTTCCTCGGGAACTATGCATTTTTTCGGGATAAAAAGTAGCCTATGTCACTCTCGGGCCCATAAACTATCTCTATGCCAAAAATCACGTCAATCCGTCGCTCCGTTACGACGTGAAAGAGGGACAAACATACAAACATACAAACACACTTGCGCATTTATAATATTAGTATGGATGAATTAATATGGATGTCACCGTTACTGTAAACTATATTAATCTCAACTCAACTTTTAAAGAAACACTGGTCTTTTTGCTACCAAATTGACCTCAATACAATACAAAAAAGGCTGTTTTTTGAATTCTCTTTAACAGTTAATTTTAGACCCCTTATTGACATTTTGATCTGGGCGGGCATATCTTATCTAAACTAATGCGTCATACATGATACTGGCACTAACAGGTGCACAGAGATGTACTGGATACCGACGCATTATCGCCGTAAGAGTCAGAGATACACTGATATGGTCAATATTTCAATTAATCACATCGTTATTTCAGCGACTTGTACGACTATAAAATGGTTGGACAACAGCGCTTCGGAAGTTTGCTACCTTGATTTTCCAGTCACAAGAGGATCTTCATAATCCATGTACGAATATTATAAATGCGAAAGAGTGTGTGTTTGTGTATATGTTTGTCCGTCTTTCACGTCGAAACGGAGCAACGGATCGACGCGATTTTTGGCATAGAGATAGTTTATGGGCCCGAGAGTGACATAGGCTACTTTTATCCCGGAAAAATGCACAGTTCCCTAGGGAATAGCGCGCGATAACCGAATTCGCTTGTCTTTATATATAAAAAGAAAAGTCCTGCCTGACTAATTGACCCATCAATGTCGAAGCCGCACTCCAGGCTCTAAAATCTTGAAATTTTGCACAGAGGTTCGATTGTTCCAACCTAATGTTGTTTTACTATAGAACAATTATGAATATTAACCATTGCGATTAACGTAAAAGATCATAATAATAATCTCGTTTCCCCGAGTGCTCAATTTATGACATTCACTACTTGATACTTCGACTTACTAACATATTATAATCATTGCTCAAAGGTTACAATGTACAATATGTGCCCAACAACTGGCTCAAGAGCGTAGCTGTTTTCATTTGTACTGAAATAAGTATTTACATTGTTTTTAATGTTACCTCGTTGGGTTCACTGAGCTCGAACAGGTCGAGGCGGTTGGCGTTCCACTGTTGGATCATGTTGCGAAGCGCCTCGCGCTCCAGCATGCGCTTATCCGCCGCATCCATCGTGTCACCGCATCAAGTCGCCCTGCAACATAATACCGAATCATAAACAACCTTGTTACGAATACTGTACGGCAAAAGCATTGGAATTCTATGCAAGTGCCTCCAGCTCAAAGTGGACAAAATCGCAATAGCTATCATCTATTGCAATATATTGTCGAGGTTTACTAGGAATCAAACCAACATTATCATCTTGCGTGTATTTCGTCCATCAGCATACCGAGCCAAATACTTATTGCTCGATTATCGATAATACTTAAAGGGTCAACGTTGCTTAAATCAGGACTGGGCTAGTGAAATTGCTTTTGCAATCGTTCATTATTGAAGAGTCCCGGTACTTCACCACCCGTTCCATTTCACCTTATAAATTACGACGAGCATAAGTTGCTTAGCAAGTGTGGTAAAGTAATTGAAATTCACCCCGTGAAGTACTTGTTATTGAGTAGTAACTCTGTCAGTCAAATATGATCTTCATCATCAGTTCCACTGCTCCATTTGCAAATGCACGAGTTACTATTACTACTAAATATGTCTACGCATTACCATAGGTGTCCGTACAATATTTCAAGAGTTCTTTCGATTTTCTTAGGATCCAATCATCAGATCCTGATTTGGTGCGTATGGGAACTAATTGAAGGCATTTTTATAGACGAACAATTTTGAAGTCTGTTAAAAAAAGTGTGGAAGCGTTTTTGATACCGTCATCTACGATTCTTTTAACATTTAATCCACACATCCTTGTCTTTGTAGTAAGTATGTATGTATCGCCGGGGGAAACAGAAGATAACAATGTTTTGAAATTATAATACCTATTACAGTTGACAATACTCGGTTCGGCGCACCTACCCGGAGCGTAACGAGTCGATTATTATCAGATCTATAAATTGGTGATTACGATAATATTTTGATAGGGCATATAATCATGTAATTTAATAGTTGCTACTTTTGTGTAGCTTTGTGACTTTACCAGGTAAAGTTCACCTCTTTCTGTGAAAACAAAAGTAGTTTTTATATCGCTTGCGCTTGCGTCCCTGGCTGATTGTTGGCTATGGCAGTTGTCCTAGGGATTTGAACCTTCTCAATTTATGCAATTTGGAATTGGACAGTTATAAGAAATGATACCCAATCGTTAATTCAGGAGCTCGTAATGGTGTTGTTTCCGATCATCTGTCATTTTCTTTCCGTTCTATTTTGATTTGATTGATGTAACGAACAATCGTTTACAAGGCGTTATCCGTTGCATTGCTCAATGTAGACACTAACGACTAACAAGCGAAAAAACGGTGAAACTATAGAATCAAGCAGACGGTGTCTATGGCAATGGCAACCATTCGATGGTGGGTAATCAAACATCGAGGTCATGCGGCTAGCCAAAGTTTAAGGCACTTTCTATTTTCGTTGAGCATTCCGTCGCTGGATTTGGCACTCGACAAAAAATGCTTTCGACGCTTAGGTATTCATTTGTGACTTTGTTTTCCTTAATCAACAATTGAATCAATCTGGCATGCATGATAGCAAAATACTAGTTGTAGTATTAGTTGCAGGTTATTACATACTAATTAACGTGGCCGCTGTCTAAATAAAATAATAAATAGATATGTTAAAAACATAATCTAGTGTACAAAGTGGGCGGAACCTGGCATTCATCATTAACCTACAGACGCACCTACACACGCACACTTTAGTAGGTATTTATAACGTAAACATATGGCCCGCCGGTAATGAAACATACCGCGACCGATATGCCCGTAACATCATTTACTCATGGCTTCAAGGATTGCTAACCGAAATTTGGTCTCAACAGAGCATAGTACCTACAATATATGTAAATGTTTCAACGAGAAGTCACAGGAACGCCTGCAAACTATGGTCAAAGATGACCAATTTATACATATAGTTTTGTTAAGCTAAACATAAAATATGTGCTTCTACGTATGAATACTTATAGGTGTGCATCAGTTGCATTCCAAGCAACAACGGCAGCGCCCAGCTATGTAGAGATGTAAGTACGTAGAAATAGATTAACGTATACGTTTCGCGTTACTTGGAAACGTGTTTCCTATTTTAAATTTTCATCCGAAACCAGTTTATTAGTGTAAGCTGTCAGAAACCGAACCAGCCGTCGGCGAGTTGTTATGGTTGGGCTCGCTTCCGCTATTTGCCTGATTGTGCCTGCACCGCACACTCGCATAGACCTGGATAAGTAACGAGGAACGGTTCTTAAAAAAACATATCATTGACGCATAAGATAAACTCTAGAGGTGCACCGCTCGTTTCAGTATTATAGGTAAACACATGCATCTCGTCTAATATCAACCAATCATTTAGCAGGCCGTTGCGATATTTTGATATGAATTAACAAACCAATGATAAATGGATTTCATTCATTGAAGCAAATCTAAAAAGCAGAGTAAAGTGAGCCTCTAAAGTAAACGCACGCCATATTTTTCTATACTGTAGGTACTTAAGTAGCGTTTCCACCAATAATATGCGAGGATGTGTTGCGAGGGATGTGTTTTTCATTAACCAATAGAAACGTTTCATTTACCTACACATCTTCGCACAGCACATCTCTGGTAAAACAGCTGAGCGGAGCGAGGCGAGTTAAATGAGGCGTTTCTATTGGTTAATGAAAAACATATTTCTCGCAACACATCTTTGCACATCTCTGATGGAAACGCTGCTTTAGGCACGAGTACTGTTTAGAGAAGAGGGAGAATTGTGAAAACTGTGAAAACTTTCATTGAGGCGGAGTGGAGACAACATTTGGATTTTCTTTAAAATAATTCGTCCTTTCGCACGTCTCCGTCTCCACTCCGCTACACTGCAAATAGAAAGGAAAGTGTATGGATTTTATTTGTTTTATTGAGAAGGGAGCGCAGAAGAGTTGTCAATCGCGTTGGAACTTCACGCTTGGTTGCCGACCTTGCCCCTTCCTGTGCTGCGGTGAACTGTGCGTACCAAACAGTATGTTGTAGTACTGGCTAGACTACCATCATTTCTTATAACTCATCATACAACATCAACATTAACTCGAACTCGAATTAGATATGATTAAAAATAAACGCTTGTGGCATGCGCGCAATTTTTTATGCTTTCTCAATAGGAATTTGGACGGTAAGTACGAAACGAGCGGAAGTAAACCAGTTTCTAATATTTATCACCATCTGATATAACGTCTCAACGAACTTAGATGATAAAAGGCTCAGTCCAAGTGCTACTTAAGTACTGAAATTTATTTGTGGCAAACAGTCGCCAACAAATAAAATTTTTGAGATTTATCACGTTATTTTTAGACTATGGCATGGACTTCTAATAGGTTTTTCTGTTAACTATAAATATAGAACAAGTGCGAGTCGGACTCACGCACCGAGGGTTCTGTACAAATTTGTATGTAAAATAGATCGTTGATGAAGTCTTGAGGATTGTTCCCGTTTTATCAGATTATTTTTTCCTCTAAAATATAAAATAGAAACTATGTACTTAACATAATCTAAAACATAAAATATTTAACACAATGGAAAAAGAAAAGTAAATAAACGAAATAAAAAAAAACCGTTCCGTACACATTTATTTATATGTAGGTATGTAAGTGAATGGGAATCGTATCTTGAAGATATTTCTCGCTTCGTTTCATAACTATGTATTTGTATTACATTCATACCAAATTTCAAGATTCTGAGTTCACGAGAATTACCCTGTAGGTTTTGATGTGGTTTTGATTCCCTTGCGAGTTTCGACAATTTGCGGAAATTGGCAGCATAAACGGTTGCATCTTCTGATTGCGTCGGCTTAGAAGTTTAATTTTTTCACAGCTCCAAGGGACAGTAGACCTCAATATTTGATATAAATTTCAACTTGATACCTCCACGCGTTCCCGAGAAAAAGGTTTTGACAGAGAACGGACAGACAGAAGGACAACAAAGTGATCATATAAGTGTTCCGTTTTTCCTTTCTAATTTGTCTAATTTACTAATTTGTCCCCAAATGTTGCCCCTTTAGTCAAAGTCAAAATTCACTTACATTTACATTCCATGTCCGTGTTCCATCACAAAATACACGTGTGTACCAATTTTCGGTTCTGTCAAGGTTCAGTGGAATCCGAACAATTTGGCTATAAAAGGCGGATAGATAAAAAAAAAAGGCGGATAGATAGACAACCAGACAGACAGACGCACGAGTGATCCCATGAAAGGTTTCCCATACAAGAAACTACCTACTTCAATGTCGTCCGGTCCGTTCAGCTCATACATTTTCATCACATTTCACATGAACTGCCCTGTTTGGAGGACATAGAATGTATGTAATGTGACAAATACTTAAGTGTTTCTTGTTTTTCGGAACTAACTCAACACGAAGGACAAAGTGCATTCACAAACCTGAAACCGCTCAAAGTTAAGCTATTATACCAAAAAAAAGTCTCAATTAATATCATTACTGCCTCTCGGCCTTTCTCATTTTATTATGCACCTGTCTAATTACCGTACCGCTTTATTCCCGCACTAGTGACACGGTAATTAGACTTGAGTACACAGATAAATGTAAACGGCAGCCATCCTTTTTCTAGATGAGCACTCAGTTTCAGTGCCGTGTCGCTTTTGTCTGACAAGAAAAACGGTACGGTAATTAGACAGGTGCACAATAAAATGAGAATGGCCGATCTGTAGATTCTGGTGTAAAATAAAAACACCTACGTTCGTTAGTTCGAACAGTTAACTTTAACAATGAAAGCCAGGATGCCGCGAGCGAACCATACACGCAAGTTATAAATCATGTAAACACAAACAATCTATTTTCCATTGAACACGTTAATTCCGTTTAACGTGGCCGCGTGGCGTGGGAACGTAAGCGGTTACTACGATACGACGTGCGCAAAAACTGCGCTGCGACCCTCATGGCAAGTGCATAGGGGCGGAACAAGTGGACCTACCCGGGACGACCCAGACGCTCTTGTTATCAATGGGTTTGTTACCACTTCTCATTTCTCGACATTCCACGAACGATGAGTTGAACACTTGCTCTTTTTGTGCAGAGGGTCGTCTAGTGCGAGGGCAAAAAATAAATTCTTAGGTTAAGAGGCTTCAAGTACGAGCACGTTTACCTCATTCCATTAAGCTGAAATTAAATACTTACCTACTCATACTATTATCCAAGGGGTGGCATTGCACACCCCGACACACTATAAAGATAGTTCTATTATGTACAATCTTAGTTAATGGATTTAACAACGCCAAAAAGCAACACGTAAGTAAACCGTTTTATCCTAACTAATTAAAATGTACCATGTTCTGTATCGAGCAATTTTTACGACACAACATCTTAAAGCTCCGCGTAAGGCTTATTATAGCGGTTCAGTAAATTATCTGAATGTCGCAGACTTGGATGCGCCTCGCCATTCATAAGATCGCGTGTTCGTTAATTCAAGTTACGGGAATCGCGAAACCAGATAGATGCCTGTGTGCGACTCGGAACGTTCGCAAGATGGTGACTGCCGTACGATGTGTATCTAACTCGCCTTAATGTTCACAGACCTCGTCAACATTCGCTCTCTACCATAGCAAACGATTTGATAAGGCGAAGTTAACTGCGGCGGCGGTCATGCGACAAAAGCGCGAGTTTAAAGAGTTACTGCAAGATGCATCCAGCGCTTGAGAACTTTGTCCCCTCGTGTGAAGACTCCCATGTCTGTTATGAAATGCGACTGTACTGTTATATGGTGTCACGTCACGCAATACTAATTGATGTCTACGACGTTATTACACCGTCGTGTTGTCTTCACTCAGCCGTTTCGTTCTCCGGTTGCGCTTATGCGGTTATCTCTAAAACTACATGTAGCATTTAAAACCGGCTTTTGTATTAGTCGTGCCCTCGTTACAGAAATGCAGCGACCAGTTTAGCTCTCCTTTATCAATGTCAAGACGAGAGGGCGATTTTCGGCGACCATTTAATTCTGACCTTGACTTTTTTTATTTTTGTTACACCTCCCTATTGTTCGAATTACTAATTTATATGTAACTTAAATTATAGAATAACCACCCTAAAACAACGCAATACAAAAAGGCAACGAGCCACTAAAACCGAATAATAAAATAAATAATCCACCCACTCCATGACCTTCTGATATGCACGAGACTATCGATTGAGTTTAATTATTAAGTACGAGTAAATAAATCATTAACTACTTAAAATGTGGAGTCGGTATTGTCGAACGGAATGCAAAGGTACAAAGATAAAGGCATGACTCACATGGAAGGCACGCGAGACACTGCCGAGAACTAAGCTCCACCCTGACAACCTTAGCGCTTAAGTACAGGGTTATTAGGTATCATGCATTATTAAGTATGACACTTCTGTCGCACAGTGCAGCTACTTCATGTCATGAACTTTTAAACCTTATCCTAATCAATCACCATGATTAAGACCTAAAGTTATAATCCTCATACAATTATTGCGCATTTCATATGGATATACATTATTGCGAACTTCATAAAGTACAAATTGTTACTGGTATTAAACCTTGCCTAATCCAAACTTGAAGACCTTAATGATACTGAAAAACTTTTCAACAGTTACTAACATTTACCAATAATTACCTCTAATCATAATTACTTCTTATTAAATTATGATTGGTTATTTGTATTTTTGTATTTTTTATTTCGACTCCAAATTTATTACTTTTAGGTCATCCATCCATAAAACCATATCGAAAATACAAACTGAGACAAGGATGCACAGAAAAACCAGAAAAAGAGCCCAGCACTGGGAATCGAACCCAGGTCCTCAGCATTCCGTGCTGCCTGCTATACCCCTGTACACTACCACTAGAAAAAAAAAAACATAAATATGTATTTAAGTAATTTCTGCCCGCCCCAGCCTTGTATGTACGTATATTGTCTACTCTGTCTGTGGTACGGGTGTGCTTATTTTTTTAACACTCATGCACAGTACAAACCCTGTTTATCCTGTCAATTAAAAAAAAACGCCCAAGATACGAAAGCCGTTACGAAAAAAATCAAGTAATATTATGTGCTATTACCAGAAAAAGAGTGTATGTTCACGGCAGTTACAGTTGTACGTCCTTTTGTTGAGAAGCGCAGTTTTTCGGCAATACCTCAAAAACGGTATATCCGATCACGTTGAAACTAATTTTCGTTGAAAGTATTAGCTAATGTAATGTATCTACCTATCTCACTGCTGTCTATGGTGAAGATTCATTAGTATTAAGTAGGAGGCAATTATACCAAGCCGCTGCCCTAGAAAGTACACGTTTGCCCGAAGCGCACCTGCACCTGTTCTATAGTTTACAAACTCAACACGACATATTCTGGCATCGAGTCTAGGATCGCATTACCAAGCTGTCAGCATCTCTTCAAAAATATTGTAAGTTTTATTTTTTAAACATTATATTAAGCTGTCGTCTTAAGATATGAATGTATTTTTAGAGAGTCATGTCTATTGGCAGTGATAGTAGGGCAGTTCGTATACGTAGTCGGGTTTCGTTCCGATGCGTCAGAGAGAGCACGGCGCGATGTGACACTGTGACGAGTTCGCGGCCGCCCAGAGTCGTTTTGCGATCTGGGCACAGGCGCACAGCACAGGTACCGGCTAGGAGAAAAGTGTGACACGGGTGGCATTAGATGGCATTAGCGTTCACCGCTGTGAATGGCCGTGACCGGACCAAAGCGGACGGACGCGTTCACTATCGATGAAAGCGGGACCACGAAATACGCGATTACATAGCGTTACTGATTGGTTTTCGCGAGACAGCACAATTTTTTGAAATGCACGAATCGTGGAATTAGTTGCGTAATCATTTTATTGACAATCGCCTTAAAATTCGGCAAGTTCATAAACTTGTCTTTAAATTGTGTGGACAAACACAGGATGTGATCTGATTGTTCCGTAACTTTTTGCTCGTGATGGGGGCACTGTTTTTGGATCGATAACCTGAGTATGCCAGGTACAAGAACAGATAGGAAATAAAACTATTTAAAAGTCCCTAAACCAGTAATGGAGTAAGGTAACGGGATACAATCAGCCCCGGTGTCGTACCTTCTACTTTATCGACCATAGAAGGGTGTACGAAGGGCGAGTCGGAGCCTGGCACCAAGTGTACCATGCAATGTGTACCTCACGCAGGTTCCCTCAATGGGTAACCAGACACGAAAAATGACATTCACGACTTTTTCACGTCGTCACGACGACACAGATTTTGTGACTTGTCAACTACCTAGCATTGATAGAAAAATGCTCTTTCACACGAATACCAAAAAAAAATATTGTTAAGCTAATATCGTTCAACGTCTGCACTTAAACGTGCTGAAAGAACCGCTCGGTTAATTGTACTTACTTAATTTGGAAACAGTCGAAATAGCAAACTACCGCGGATTTAAAAGATAATCTCAGACAATACCCGTCTTGCGCCATTGATGTTCAGACAAAAGCGAGATGCCATTACAAGCCATTGTTTCCAAAATCATTTTGCAAGTCGGTGCTTAAACGATAAATAATACGTAATTTACTTACTTACTCATTTCAATATCACGTTCTATTTTCACCGCTATGAAATATTCTCACAACATTGTAATTGTATTGACACTATTCTGATTAGATATCAGCAAGAGGTACCTGCCTACTTACCTTGTTGGCTTATTACATTAACATGCTCAGGCGTAAGTACGACTTACATAGTTGACAGTGACCCAATTTGAAAACAATAAATACACGTATTTTCAAGCCAGTTGCAAATTGCAATATTTAACAATATAAAATAGAATAAATAAATATATGTATTTATGTATTGTATAACGTTATATTAACAAGTATGTGTATAAAAAATTAAAATTAGTAGTTAGGTAAGTTAAGTAGCTACCTAAAGTAAAGACTGTCCACGATAAAATCCCGGCATGTCTGATCTGGTGTATCTTTGTAATGAATGCTAATTTTACAGCAGTGTTTTTTTGTAATAGTCAGTGGTTATGAAACTACATAATAAAAATACAATCACAAAAAAATGTTAGAGTATCTGTGAGTTTTAGCTTTATGTATTTTACTGTGCCTAAATTGCTCTGTACAGCCACAATTGTATTTATATTTTATATTTTCACAGGCTGTTTTATGCTCATTGGGATATTGTCGTTCCAATAAAAATCATGATATTACTGTTTTCTACTTGGGGGAGTCGGGAAAACTTTCTAATCCAAGCACCTAAAGCAGTTTTTATATAGGAGGCATTTTTCTGTAAAAAAGGCAAATTCACCAAAGTTAAAACACTTCGAAACTAAACTACATACCTCAATCTGAAGTCAATTCGAAAAATACCTATGAGCTGTCGTGAAAAGACAATGTTAGAAGTAAAAAGTGGAATGTCCAGTTTTTTTTATATATATAAACTTTACATAAAAATCTAGAAAAGACCGTCAGAAGACATTGTGCAAAATAATTTAGGCACAGTCTAATATATAAAGCTAAAACTCACAGACGCCCTAACTTTTTATTATGATTATATTTGTAATGAATGTTGAAAATTAACATTCATTACAAAGATCAGGCATGCCCGGATTTTATCGTGTACACTTTAAATTATTTTTGTTTTATTTTTCGAAGCAACATCAAAAGTTTTTCCCAAATAAACAATACGAAACCCGCAATCAGCAAGTAGATACCTAAGCCAATCAGTCGGACTGTGTGGGGATCAATAACGGATGGCTATTTATTTTCGTCAACTAGTTTAGTTCATTTAGGTTAGGACACACATCAAAAGATTGTCTTGCCTTAGCCTCGTAACCAATAAATAAATAAAAAATAGGCAAATAATCGCGCCTTATGGGATCTATTTGAGTCCATTCAATTGAACGGACTCTAGAAGGTCACAGAAGAAGGGGTTCTAATTTTTTTTTTTCAAATCATTATAATAATAATGATGAATACAAGATGAAGTCATGATTTTGTTTGTTTTGTAAATAGATAAATACATAATTTACTAACAAAATAACACAACATAAATACATACCTTGACACATAATATTAATTCGATTTATATTTATAAATTTAATAATGTGTTTCGTGGACTCATCCACTCTCATTCCCTGAGTAAAAATAATCTACGCGTAATCCTAGCTTTTTTTCAATTCCAAATTTCATCAAATTCGGTGCAGTGCTTTAGTTGTAAAAAAGTTAACTATTTTTATATGGTTAAAGGTCACATTTAGATCCAAACCGGCGGTTGATAACTATAAATAATGTAGAGAATATTTCTTGAGTTAATAATATTATAAACGTTTCGTTTCTTACAGAATGTTGTTTACCTCTGCGCCTCTGCCTCTTTAGGTATTTTATAGGAAGACGTTTCTGTTTTTAACAAAATAGAAAAGTTTTTTAATGTTTTTAAATTATGATATTAAAAATTGCAAAGTTAATCTCAATAATATAATGTGTTGTAAGTCTTTGTTTGTTACCTACCTCTTCACGTGTTAACCGCTGAACCGATTTAGATGAAATTCGGTATACAGATAGTACAACTCCCGGGGAATGACATAGAATAGTTTTTATCCCGGCAAATTGCATAGTTTCCCAACGGAGTAGCGGGCAACAACAGCTAGTTAATGAATAAATGAAAGTAATATTGATGCATGATACACTAAAAAAAATCAATTTATTAAAAGACTTCCTAAAGCGTGCGCTATAAAGGGCCTAATTTCCCTTCTGTCCATTCCTTTCCTGAACAGCTGTAGTTCAGCCCGAAATCCAAAACGAACGGAGGGTTCGTGTTTGTATTATAATTATCTAAACTCTGTTGCATCAACATCGATTCGAGCAGATGCACATTACTTAAAACAAATAATAAATCAGCGCAAGACCGTTGTATGTACTCCATTCACGCGCACTTTACATTTCACTATACAAACCAACATAGCTTTCTTCGCTCGATAGCGAATTACCAACGTTTTGGTTTGTTTGCATAAGTGAAATATTCTTATACCGTGCTTCATTCTAGAACAAGTTTGTTGCATAAGACTTTTCCATAGAATAAGCAAACACGGGCAAATATTTCGGCTATGATGAAATTTCGACCAATGAATCATGCGTAGCATCCAATGGTGCGTAAAGCTGGTATGCATAGTACTTATAGTAGGTATATCCCCACACGTATTATGTTAAAGTATTTGTTTAGGTAGTAGAGTGGTAGTCGGTCGGTGGTAGGTGCACCGAGCGCGTTCCACTTGCAGTCTAATTGAATTAGTGGCAATCGGCTCTGCTGACGCGTTGTACTCCGTGGTTACTGCGCCAATGCCGGCAATGCTGGTACCGCCCCTCCATTCATACTCTCTATCCTATAGTTAATACATATCCCACTCACCATGGCATAGATAATTACAAATGTACATTATACTCGTATATCTTCATTTTTACCCAAATAAATTGAAACGCTTTTTTTTTATTTGAGCATGTTTTAATATAGGCACCTATGTAATGTTTAATATAACATAAATATTGAAAATGGAAGCCCAAAACAAATTATTTTCGCGCGCCTCTCATCAGTTATTTCATGTTTTTAAATTCGTACTTTGTATTCGGCGATCACAATTTGTTGTTTTTGTGGCGCGCGGAGTTGTACCCTTGCGGTGCGAAAAGCAACATGACACCGCATCTGCCAAGCGAAGGGCCTCTATCGGACCGAACTCCGTACAATGACCTATACAACTAGACTATTCCTATTGTCTATTCAATATGACTGAAGAAAGTCCCCATTCATTTCATGTCATTCTCATCTCCTAATTCAAATAAAATCAGTAAAACTTTGTTTTCATTCAGACCTCAAATTATCGGTGCGCAATATGCAGAAGTTTACGAGTAGGTAGGTACGCAGTCGAATCATTTGATACCGGTATCTGACTCACCGTAGACCGTCCTCGCAATAAGTGTCATAATGGTCTTCCTGGTAAAGCAATAAAATGTTAAGCAGTTAGAAATTTTTTTTGTGTGAAAAGGTTCTACAGTGTGGGGTAACAAGTTGATTCGATAGTACGCAATGATATGCATAATTTACTTAGTACATTCGTGTTTTCATTACTATACTAGACATTTACTCGTAGATAATCGTGAATGAAGATTTTGCTAAGAAATTGATTAATCTCTTCCGTTGGTGCAATAACTCTAAATAGTCGACATCCACTACCACCACAGGTTCCAAGCTCAAGGCAGCCAGTGATAATGATAGCGTACGACGTGGTACTTAAAAACTGGTTATAGTAAATACTTATGCTACTTACGGGCAGGCGGGACGACGCAAACGTGAAAGTTTTAGCCAGCGATTAGTTTAATATGTTTATCTCGGAAACCTGACTACTACATTGACCTACATGTTAATCTACAAAATCTTTCCATCGAGATCAAAATATTTTGGTCACGCATCAAAAACCGTATAGAAAACTGTCAAAGTGTCAAAAAAGTAAACCTCACACAACAACGTAAAAATTGCACATACCGACATACATGCACCTCGTAGAGCTCTAAGCTAAGATCAGAACAGTTCTAAGATGTTCATGCATTCTAAGTCCAACACAGATAGAAAATCTTAAGGAAAAGGGCTTGGCCGCAGGGACACACACAGCTATGATTGAGCGGGCCCTTCTGTGCGGAGAAAACGGCGTGAGAAAGTAAAAAGACGCAATCAGCGAGAGAAAAGCTCGCCACGGCAAGTACGGGCAGCCCCTTGATAGAATGCTTAAAAATTCAGGACATAGGCCAACGCTCGACTCCGCTACGACTATGACCCACTGCCGTCAGTTTCACATTACTAGCAGTGTTTATGGCCATAGCATGCCCTTTATAATTGGAAAAAATTTGGTGTTGCGTTGTGTGCCTCGAAACTTGTAAGAAAATTTTGATGAAGACATCTTAAACACGTACAGACAGTTAAGAATTCATTTGGAGTTATGTTAATATACTTAGTAGGATTTTCTGACACGCTCTGTCTGCTATTGCTAACCTAAACTATAGGGACTTACGTAGAAAAAGTATTCAGTCGGCAGTAGACAGCAGCTGTTAG
Source organism: Choristoneura rosaceana (assembly GCA_037349165.1). Lineage (NCBI taxonomy): Eukaryota > Metazoa > Arthropoda > Insecta > Lepidoptera > Tortricidae > Choristoneura > Choristoneura rosaceana. Next base: position 14,206,417 of record JAZBNJ010000019.1, read on the forward strand.
CGTAATCAAGTCAGAACTACGCCATGCTATCTGCAACAAGCGAAATGGTTTCAAGTTATTAATTGCACATAAACTTACATACGTTTGCAATGTAACAAAAGACAAATCACCAGTCAATAGTATATTGTGTCTTAAGGGCGGTAACTAAGGAATTACGAACGAGAGTCAATTAGAAGCCCGAACTCGAAGACTGAGGGCTTTAATGAGTCGATGTTCGTAATTCTAGTGCCGCCCTTGCGACATACAATATTTTTCATCACATTTGCGAGTAAAATTTTATATTTGTAAAAGAAAAAATATAATTTTTCCAAATATTGCCGAAACCGCCGCCTGCACTCTTGGCCCCACCGCTCTCCCCCTCTCGCAGCGTGTCCCTGAGCCGCGTGTAAATGTGGTCCTTCTGCTGCGCAGCAGCAGTAGCGGGCAATGACACATTTACCGATCTTGGGCTTCATGGACAGATGAAGGTTCAGATGGAGATTCAGGGACAAGAAAATTAGTACGCGCAATGCAATAATGGTCTCGCCGGAAGACCAGCGCTGGCCCCTCCCCCGGAGTCCGCATTTATGCTGAAGCGGGCGGGACCTTTTTTACACACTATAGGTAGCCTGCATGTTACGTACGACACGGTTTACGAGCAAATGTGATGAAGCGAAGTAACGTGACTTAGTCACCTCTTCTGAGCAAGAAGATATATTGTTTAGATGTGCATTTTTTTTCCAGCCAGATGGATACACATTATACACAATCAATTTCCTTGCATGGTGATACCCTACTAATGTAACAATCAAAAGCATTTCATAATCGTACTTTTTGTTAAGACTGGCTCTTTATTTACCATTTAGGAAGAGCTGTTTCACCACCCTTTGATTGATTTTATTAGACGGATAAATTTAATCAATGGATGGTGAAACAGGGGGTTAGTATAAGGTTAGTATAATTAGGGGCTGTTTCACCATCCATCTATTAGTGTTAACCGACGGTTAAATGCAATGCCGTCTCCGTCTATTCGAACAAAACAAATGGAGACAGGATCTCATTCAACCGTCATTTAACACCAATCAATGGATGATGAAACAGCCCCTTAGTAAGGGGCCATTCATAAAGTACGTCACACCTATTTTGACCATTTTTGAGACCCCCCCCCCCCCTCACACGAATTGCCATGAAAATTGCACTTATTTTGTTCCTCTGTCACAAACCGCTTGAGCTTGACCCCTCCCCCAATGTATGACGTACTTTATGGATGACCCCTAATCGTGAAAACTAAACCTGTCCAGCTCTTGACCAGATTTCGGAAGGTCATTAGTAACGTAATAATCGATACTTTACCTATAGTTAGAAGAAGGCAAACTTAATCGCGCGATAAGCGACCAAACCATATAAATTGGAACCTACCTACCTACCTGCTTGGGATTGTTCGCAATCAGTCTATTGAGTCACGGCGTGCATCTGTGACTCACTGAGGCAACGACCCGAGCGGTACCCCAGATTTATTATGTGTTGCAAATTGAAGAGATAAAAGTTCATAATATTGATGCTTATTTAACGGTAATTAATTACATTACCTAATAAAATAAATTGACAATTTTAACCCACAACGTACTGTATATTGTAGAGAAGGTTAACTCTTTTTCTTCCAACTATGCTTTAATTTCATCATAACCGCACTAAATACCGACACAAAGCGGGACTCTTCTGCTCGAGAGCAGAAAATATGTATGAAAATTCTTTATGGCATTGTTTTAGATTATTTTTTAATTGCACCAGCAAAGAGGTAATACAAGTATTTTTGCTATAAAATTTGCCTGCACAGTGTGAAAAAAATCTAGTGTGAAGTGAAATTTGACAGATTGTGTACAAAAAAATGTTGATACCAATCCTATCAATAATAGTAAGTAGCCGTATCTAGAAATAGTATATTTTTTATCGGGGGACTAAAATACACCCGGGTGGTTAGCTACCCGAGCTTTAGCGAGGGTGTCTATTTATCCGAGGGTTTGTATTGAATTTTAGTTTCGTGGTGAAAACCCTATTTTTCACTTCGATTGCGAGAAAAAATAGTCAGTTTAGTACAAAAAGATTTAGGTAATCGAAAAATAAAAATAAATCTTTCTAGATTTCGGCACCAAAAGATTATCAATTATGTCTTTTGCTCTTTGCTCGACATCATAATCGCCATCACTTGACGACATTGTGAGAATAATCAATTTATTTTAATCGTTTACGATTTACGCTCCGCAACGATTTCAAAGTTTTCGCGGTAAATATTTTTTTCTTCCAACTACGCTTTAATTTCATCATAATCGCACTAAATACCCAGCACAAAGTGGGACTTTTCTGCTCTAGAGCAGAAAAAATGCATGAAAATCCTTTATTGCGTTTTTATATATAATTTTTTTATTGCACCACCAAAGAGGTAGCACAAGCATTTTTGTTATAAAATTTGCATGCATATTGTAAAAAAGTCTAGTGTTACTTTGGTCAACCTGACGGTCTCATGAAATTTGCCAGAACGCGGGTAAAAATATCTGCTACTAGTTACTAAAACTGCAAAAAAAAAGTAAAAAAAAAAAAAAAAAAAAAAATTGGCGGGAACAAAGCTAAAGCCAACTGAATGAAATACAAATGTCGTTAAAATTATCGTGCACTAGCAATTTTGTAAATTAAACATTTTAAACGTGGGTTAAATGAACATCGAACATATTGTATCTTTAGGAATTATGTAAATTATAAATTTCGATTCTTGCAGTTTTGTCTTTAAGAATATCGTACTTAGAAATTTTGATTTTCGCTACGGAACTAATTTAGAAAAATGGGATCATCGAGTGCTAGTGCTAGTGACATTTCTTTCCTATTAATTGTTTAGCATGATTTTTTTTTCGTCTACTATTCCTGTAATAATTGAAAGAAAAGCAGATTAGGCACCTCGCATTAAGTCGCTGACGCTCGGGCTCCAAATCGGCACTCGGTGCAATAATAAACAACTTTCTGCTTGGTGCAACAATCTACTATTTCTGACGGCCAGCCCATCTATTGCCACTGTGATGCCAGTTCGTAAATTAATGTAGTTGCTGTGCGTGTTCTTAGATAACAATCATACTCATGTAGGTACCTATTTGATCTGGGTACACAAATAAAATTAAAATTTAATTAGGTACGATGTGTTCTAAAATGAAGCTCAACTGAAGCTGTCATAAAACGATAAAGCATCGGTTATGGAATAGGTGTGCTGAGTGTTCGAGGATAAAGCCCATACGAGGCTAATTAGAATGTAAAACCTGTAGCGGCGCAACTCGGGAATAGATATCGGTGTGGTCGTATAGTAAGTAAGTAGTACGCACAGTCAGGCATGGCACGTGTTACGATTTTGATATTCAGTTGTCCAAGTACCTTAAGCAAACAGAAGAGGACGAACGTATTAAACAAACCAATGTCTAAGATTGATGTCATGAACATTCAACTAGGTTATTTCTACCCATAGTTAGACGGGGTGGTAAGTCAACATTGTAATAAGCATGTATTGATAAAAAAAATCATGACCAATTTCATAACATAAATGCACTCAGTCGGCACTAAAAAACGTCTCTTGTCAGAAAGGGGTAAACGAGATTTTTAATTTTTTGCTGTCCAAGTATTGAGTCTCGAAACAAAGAAATCTCTTTGGTTAATAATCGAAGACTGTTGCATTGCCTGTTGCCTAACAAGGAAGTCTGTTTGTGGGTAAACTAAATATTATGAATATGAAATACTTAATTAATGTTGGATTCAAAGAAAACCTATGGTGTAGTTAGTAAAGAAAAACGAGAAGTCTTCTTATTTTTAAACGATCCGACATTTTCATTCTGCATATTTCATAAATTAGCCATAAATTTTAAGATTTGTTTTCGGGGGATGAAAGTTACCGTAATTCAAGGTCTATTAAGGGGCTACCCGAGGTTTTTGTTGATTTTTGACAAGTTTTGAATCGTATCTCCTACTTTTGCACTACAGATAGAATTATATATAAGTCAAACGGCTACCGGTTCTACAATCTTTTATCTCCATTTTTGTCTACCGGATTTTGAAAGAAATTAATACTTCATTTTGTATGATTTTTTTAAACATTGTCTAAAAAAACACTTATTTCGTATCTCTATTGACGTGAAAGATCTAACATATACGAAATTTACATATTTGGGCTCATTTTTGATGTCTCTAAAAACGTGTCGAGAGTTTTCATTTGAAACTAATTAACACAAAATTTATGGCCAGAAAATCAGTTTTTAGGCCTAAAATTGTTCAACTGATGCCAAATATCTCGAAGCCAATGAACTTTGCAGTAAATATGGGATACTTTATTGCTTAAAGCCATTGTTGTAATATAATAAGCTACAAAAAACATTAGGAAACTAAGGAATTCAGATCGAAGGTCATTGGGGCATGGTTTCCCCTTAATGAAGTAGACAAAAAATGGCAGATTTGCAGATCGGACACTTTTAATGGGCGTATTGTTGTTAACTGATTTTTAGACTGTTCTGTGTTATCAACGAAAACCCCACATATCTCGCAAAATATTTATCTTATAAGTATGGGTAAAAATTACATTAAAATTTAAGCGATGCCCCCCCTTGCCCATACCCTCTGGGAGGAGGTAGGACGTCTAAAGTTTGATAGGACTCGGCAGATCCTCATTTCTAGTGTACATATTTTGCCGCCGAAATACCCTATTTTTCTTGAACTACACACAATTCTAGTTATTTTCGCGAGTTTTTGGAGTCAGTTAAATTGTTTGCTATACAAAGTGTTAATTAAATAACTGAAAACCAGAAAGTAGTTTGCTCAGAATCGAGAGGTACCTAGATTCCATTACACTTTACACTATGTTCTAAACCAGGTCATGTTTGTGTTTTTAAATCCCTTTTTAATTGTGCCCAGTCTAAAAGTTACGACTGCAACAGGCACCATTAAATATTTTAGCGAGGTGCAGTCAATGTACGATTTTCATCTAAAAACGTCAAAGCGCAACTGACAGATGGTGTAGAGTTAGAAATGAAGTAGAATTACTGACTAAGCAAAACACATGAATATCTTTTTAAATGATAGGTAAAGATATTCAGAAATAAATGAAATCAACCAAGGAACATAAAATTAAAAAATATTTTTGGGTGTCTGACTTTTTTTTTATTTGACTGGAAGGCATACGTGCAAGTGGGTCTCCTGGTGGTACGAGATCACCATCGCCCATAAATAAACACCCTGCAACACCAGGGGTATTGCAGATGCGTTGGCAACCTAGAGGCCTGAGATGGAATACCTCAAGTGTCAGTTGTTTTACCAGCTGTTTTACTCTCCACGCCGAAACACAACAGTGCAAGCACTTCTGCTTCACGGCGGGATTAGCGAGCAAGATGGTGGTAGCAATGCGGGCGGACCTTGCACAAAGTCCTATGACCTGCAAAACTTTTCAGTTATTTAACACCTTGTAAATATTTTTTCTGCTTAAGTAGACGATAGCATAAAATTTGATACATACAAGACCACATCTCGGTTTTTTTTGCTGTTTTGACGTACGTTAGAAAGACGCTTGGGCTGTCGTAACGTGTTTTCAAGAAATAGTACAGCGAAAATATTGCAGATCAGTGACGACGTGCCGCTATGTAGGTACAAGGTTTCCGCAAATGAAATAAGATCATAACAGAGCGAGGTTCAGTGGTTCAGCGAAGCGCTACAACTTCCTGCGCCGCTGTGTCGCATGCGCAAACGCAACGGTCGCGAGTCGCGACGAATGCACCACCGTGACGCGCTCTGATGACAATCCGAATGAGGTGTACCGTACACTTCGGCTAAACTACTCCCTGAAATGAGAGAGTCGCGGGACCATTATAACTATACTTTTCTGTCTTTCATAATATTAAGTGTCATACATTATTACGTATTTGCACATATAGGTTGTCCCGTAAGTAAGTACCACAACAAACTTAAAGGGGAAATAGGTGGGCAGGTCATGTAGCAGATAGGCAGACATAGAAAAATTACCTCAATATTATTTTTTTTTTTCGAATTTTCCGATTTTTTTTATAACTAAGATTTGGAGTTGTGATATTCGAAATTGATTATTTTTGGATATTTATATTGGAAAACCATCTTGAATAGTTTTGCATTTTTTTTACTTCAATTTTAATTTTTTCTCTTCTGAACTTTGCTTTGGTCAAGCTTTGACCTATCACTATGAGAAAAAAATACATGACCACTGTTTAGCTTACTAGCTTAAAAACATGTCCATTTAAATATACATTAAAACATTAATGTCCATTCAATAATGATTGATACAGGCGAGCCAAAAAAATTATTTCATTGAACCTACTAACTATTTACTTAATGCAATTTATTTTTTAAGAAGTATATCATCTAGATGGCCACCGTATCATCATTGGCAGTCTTGCAATCAACTATGTAAACTTTGAAAAACTTTGTATTGATAACGGTTTATTAGGGCAAACTGGACACTTTAGATATCCCCACATTTTCCTTCATTATTTTCCAATAAATTCGGAACCTCTCATCATTTCTCTTTATATGTAGCTGCCTTGTTTGTTTTATATTAATTGTCGAACCAGTTTGCTTGAACTTTTCAATCCAATTATTACATGATGTAAGTTGTATCCAATTCTAAACAGGTGTCATACAGTAACATTGAAATCATTGTTTTTTATAAAATTGTTTAACACGGAAAGCCCGTTCGCCATGGAACACTCTCTTTTAAAAAAAATGCACAAACTGACACATATTTTCACGCCAACTACCCACCTTTAGCTCTGACAGTTTTCGAAAAATTCATTGTTGCTATTTGCAAAAATTTTTGGCCAACCCTGTACAACAAAATATTACATTAGCATTAAGCACATTACAAATAGTGTCAGGCCAGTACCCTACCCTATTTCATTTGTACTATCAGTAGAATTACATATTTTAAATACATATTACATATTGAAAATTATAATATGGCAAATGAATAATTTTCTAATCTAAGACAAAAATAAGATCTAAGATAAAATTGTATTAGTTGCAGTTGATTATCCTTGTACTATTGCTTATTCTGTGGCTTATCTTAATTAATATCACAGTATAAGTAACAGTAGTGTACAGAAGCTTCACTACCATACAATAAAAAAAAAAGGAACTGAATTAAAAAATCTTGTAACTAATTTTCTACCAGTTTGAAGTTGGTGCCTCACCTATACTACATATTGGAGTTCAATCACTCCTGCTGGCTCAAGCTGAGTAGAAAATTATTTTCAAGGTCAAGTACAAATTGTTCATTGATAATCTTAATTTTTTTTAAATAATATCCAAAATAAATAAACTGATGAATGACATCTAGGTCTTATTTACTATGTTTGTTAAAAAAAAAAGGACTCAGGAGGATCCAGGTACTTCCCATTCAGGGATGTTAGGGAGCTCTGATTCCGTTTCTGTTAAGTCAAAACTTCCGTTTGTTAATAAACATCCGTTTTGGTTCTGGTTCCCTTACTTTTGAAAGGAAATTATATTGGATGTCAATGTTTACCGCAGCAAATGGACAAACAAAAAAACAACAGAAGGCTAATTATGTAACATTTCTGACACTTGCTATTGCAATCTGATGACAGTTTTTTTATGCGAAAACTATAATTTGATTGTGATTGCGAATGTCAGAAATGTTACACAATACACCATCGGGTTTAGTAGACCTACCCTTGACATCCCGTCCATATCTATCACTCAGGCTCTAATTCTGGTTCCGGTTCCGTTTCAGTTCCAATTCTATTTCTGGTTCCGATAAACTAAATTGAAAACACTGGTTCTGCTTTCGGGTCCTATAAAACCATATCTGTTACATCCCTGCTTCCCATATATTTACGGGACCTCCTGGCACAAGTATTTCTATACTTAAAAGGAAGTCCCAACCTTGATACTATAATTGTAAACACTAAAAGAATGCAATATAATATTTTCATTTTTCATTTTCATTTTCATTTTCATATATCAAATTGCGTCCTAACACATTTAGCAATTTTAGCATGATAAAAAAAAACTAATAAATTGTCAGCAATTTTGCCATTGCTTTCAGAGCAGAAATTCATGAAATAGATACCAAAATAGGACCAAAAAAAATTTTACTGTTCGAACAACTTTTTTTTATCTTTCCCTACCCACAAAATTTATCAATTTATAATTTTGAATGATTTTCTAAATTCTTCATATATTCACTGTATATATAGTGTAACTAGCTTTTACCCGCGGCTCCGCCGGTTATCGCGCGCTGTTCCCTCGGGAACTGTGCATTTTTCTGGGATAAAAAGTAGCCTATGTCACTCTTGGGCGCATAAACTATCTCTATGCCAAAAATCACGTCGATCCGTCGCTCCGTTACGGCGTGAAAGACGGACAAACATACAAACACACTTTCGCATTTATAATATTAGTATGGATGGAGTAATTAAAATGATTCAAGTGAATTGGTGACAGATGGTCTATTTTCATCTTTTATCTTAAATAACTTACAAACTGTTTATTCTAACCTTTCATAATAATGTATTGTCAAAATAGATTTCAGATGGGCAAAATAACCAAAACAAATAAAACTAAAATTAAGTGTTTCCTTACATCTTGCCAAAACTTGGAAAATGATAAAAAATATATATTTGAGACACTTATATCAAGACATTTTAATTAATTGCAGAGTAGTATGCTTTTGCCTCAGAAGTAATATAATAAATCCTGTATTTTTTTATGTTACACTCCGTAACACCCAGATGCTCGAGTGCAAAATTGTAACCAGTGCAACAATTCAACTTGGATCAGTATACTTCAAGCTAATTAGCTATGACAGGTAGTAAGTATACTCCAATTCAATAGAATCTAACAATCCTGTAGACACTTCCAGCCTTCTAATATGAACACCGGGCTGCCTAAGGCTTTATGATGTGACTTTTATTCTTTTTTGATTCCTTTTAGATGATAATTGCAACAACAGGGACATATATAATCAAGCGTGCCCACGTTAGGGTGTGTTAAATGTGTAGAAAATTGTTAGATTCTATTGAATTGTACTTTAGACAGACACACGAGTGACCCTATAAGGTTCTGTTTAAGGTTTCAATAAGGTAAGAATAATGTCAAGCAAAAAACATGGAAAAATATTTATTTCTAAATTCAGTTAATAACGAGATTGAGATGTCAGCGCTGCCGCAATACATTTAGACTTCAGAATTATTGCTAGACTTTATAATAATAATTTAATGCAAAACATACCTTCTAAACATGCAAACGTTAGGGTGCAAAGAAACAGGTAATAAAAGTAACATACTATTAAATACTATTATACTAATACTAACCCGTGAGATGAAATAATCCTTTTCTTATCAACACAGCAAGACTTTATTCACTCATTTTAAAACAGTTTCAACTGAACAACAACACTTGAATAACTTTGAAATTAGTCGTAAAACTTTTCAAGGCACAACTATAATAACACGACACAATTATCGTTATCACACTTTACGTAATTGTAAATCGAAATGGATTCTACAATGTTATTTATAATATGTTTACCGAGAAATCATTGCATGACAGCATGGTGTGTATTTCACCAAATAATATTTCTCAACGGACGGAAACAAACTTGACGAGCTCACTTCACGACGACAAGGCACGCACGCACAAATAAATATACAGATAATAAAATAAAAATTGTCAGTGGGGAGGGATAGCCAGACTAAAAATTTATTTTGTTAAGTTGGCTAAAACTGAATAGTTCAGTTTAATAAGCGTCTGCGACACGACATGATTTCAAGCTCCAGCAAGTTAATAGGACAGTCCTATTCGCACGGATACTCCCCTATTTCAATTTAGTTTGGATTTAGTACCTACCCTACACCTCACCTACACCGATCACCGAATATCAGCAGTGATGCGCATTACTAGGTCGTACATTACGCCTGTAATTTCTGGGACGTACAATAACGACGCCCAAGTCAGCAGGCTACTCCGAACTCGAAGTTCGTGTCATGCTATCCCTTATATACTATTTATAACGAGAGCGAGAGGGACGACACGACACTAACTTCGAGTTTCGAATTTCGGAGTAGCCCCACGGGCTTCATGGTGCGTACCACCGTACCACGATTGTACTACCATTCCACGCTTGCACTATAGTTACGAATAATTCTTATTATTCGTAGACTCTAAGCAAACATTCGGAACGGTCGGGTGCCCTCTATTTCGCATACTTTTTAATGTCCAAAACTGATTAGGCATAACAGGTTTCGCATAATATTTATTTACGCCGAATCTTAAACTTGCCGAAATTTAGTTCGGCAATGGTTCGGCATAATTCTGTACACAAGCAGAATAATGGTTTAGCCGAATTTATTTAAGCATAATATTAACATGGCCGAATTTTACTATGCATAATTTTAATAGGCCGAAGTCTTGTCCAAATCTGTGTCCGAAAATAAATTACCTAATTACTATTTATGACTAGAAAAATAGGTTATTAGGTTAGTATTTGTAACGGAACAAACAGCCACCGGTAAGAGGCATGAGCATAAAGCGGGTAACATGTTGCTCAACTATAGGTTAGGTTAGGTTAAGCGCCTTAACTAGGCGGAATAGGAACTCCGCGAACGCGAAGCAGAGCTCCATCGACATCGTCTCAGAGTCGTTAAATTCACATAAATACTTGCTTTCCAGACATAAAATTGATGTTACATAAGTACTCGAAAGGAACTTTCTGCCTAAACAATATTCGGAATTCACAAATTATGCGTAAAGCCCATTCGACTTACATTGGTTACGCGTAAACAGTTTCGGCATGAGTACTATTATGCGTGAACAGATTATGCAAAATAAAATTATGACAAAAAAATTATGTAAACAAGGGGAACCGTGACGGTCATATTTAGTAAGTTTTTTGTGTTCTAGATACTTCGCTCGAACTTGCGTTTTGAATTGTCTTGAAACTTATTAGTTTCCAGTCATCGGATGGACATCAAATTAATTTAGCACATGCTTAGAGTTCCGTAAGCTAAACTTCATGTTAACAAAATAAATTAATAATTTAAGGCAAGTGCGAAAATCAAGGCACACTAAGGGTTTCATAGATTTATTTATACTTTGTTCTAAAATTGTACATTCACGCACATACACCCAATAAATGACTAAAAACTTGTTTTTCAGTCTGCTTCGAATACAAAAAAAAAGACGATACAAAACAGCTCTACGCATATCACTACTTACATGATACTCTATGTACTTCGTGTAACGGCGACAAAGATACCAGAAACATTATTTCAATTTAAAAACATTCCAAACTTCCAAGATGTACAATATTGAAATAAGGGAAAAAAATAAAAATAAAATCAAAATGAAAATATTTATTATAGAAAATAATACTTCTCATCTGAAGTCAAATGAATTAATCTACAAAGTCATATGATTCAATTTTCTTAATATAAATCAGATTACGCAATACCTATTACAATAAATCTACAAAAAGGATCTTACAAATTATATCTTAAAGTTGTACGTTTCTAGGGAGAGCCATGATCCCCAAAATTTATCCATGTAAGAATTTCATTCTGTGTCAAAGTGTGAAAATTTATTGTAAAATATTTAAAAGGGGGCTTTTATCTTACAATCAAAGAATAATGTTTCTTCAGACATGATTAAATACTGGGTAGGCAGACTCTGAGAGTTTCAAGCTGTCGAGATAACCCCTAAATGTTATCAGAAATTTCTTGAGTCAATGTCTAAAACACAATGAATTAATCCCGACAGACAATAAGACTTATGTTGAAGAACAAATTACACTAAGAACGAGTGTAGTGTTGTAGTGTCAAGAGTAGTGTTTACTGGTCAGAGCCCTCATCTTCTTCTTCATCATCCTGTTCCTCCTCGGTGGAGGCTGCATCCTTCCGCGGCGGCGGCGCGTCCTTGCGCGGCCGGCCTCGCCCCCGGCCCTCGCCACTGCCACCCTGTACAAACATCAAAATTATCATCTTAAAAAAAAAGTGAGGTTCGGGGTGCCATTAGCATGTACTACAGACTCATTTGTACCTATCTGGTATGTGCAATACTTCTAATTGTGTACTATACATAAAACTGTCTTTGCAAATAGCAAATAAATTATTCTTATTCAATTTCAATGCAGAATACAAGATAGACGTGAAATGTGAAAGTGCTCAAGTTACAAATAAATGATTTACTGACTTTCATTGATCAAATCTTTCCACAAAGATACTACTGCAGTCGACCATCAGGGTTGCCTTAATGATATAATTGAACATACCTTAGCCTTCGGAGCTGCAGCTCTCTTCTTAGATCCTTTAGGCCGACCACGACCCCGTTTTGCTACTGGCGCTTGTTCATCATCAGAAGACTTTGTAGATTCTTTAGCTTTTGTAGCTGCTGGTGGTCTTCCCCGTTTCTTAGTATCTGCTTTGGCCTCCTGAAGATTTGATTACAGTTATCGTTTTTATTAACAAAATATTATCAAATTTAATCCATATAAGTACTTACTGCTTGTGTTCCATTAGCCTTAGGTCTGCCACGGCCCTTCTTCTCTACGGCTGTTGAACCATCATCAGACATTATGGGGAAAATAAATTTTACAGCTGATAGGCAAAATCTGAAAAAAAAAAAAAAAAAATTATGGGTGATAATTGAAATATTCGAAAATTAAAATAATTAGTGATGACTAATTAACAACCCTGTAATATTAAATTATCTTCTTGTTTATAGACATAATTTGATAAAGAAATAATAAGTATGCAAAAAATTGCGATAAATTGGACTTTTCCTATTTCAAATTTTGCTATGAATTGCATTACGATGCTAACACAGCATTGGTAGGTAAGTTACCGAGATATTGATTTCAATAAAGTCGTCGCCAATAAAAAAACAAACATCACAAAAACCTTACTTCAAAAAATAATACGAAATTGGTATTCGTAAGTCAAATCGACTTCAAATGAAAGTTTAGTTCGAAACAAAAGAGTGAAAAGTCAATATTCAGTTCCAAATTAGAAAATTCCAAGACGACGCCAACCCTGTTGTAGGCAAATTTACGCAGAACTACAACACACTTGCTTTTAATTTCAATACTATTCACAAAGATCACTCTAATTTGTATTAAGAACTTGAATAAAAGTCTTTATTTATCTTGTAAAATGCAGTAAGAAAATATCTAGCGATACCAAGCTCACGAAGCCATTACACCTTCCCTTCATAATGGAGTCCGCTTGGATCAGGTAAATAAGAAATTGTGTGTGTATTTACTATGATTAGGAGAATAAAGGTAACTAATTGCACATGTACTTTAACAAGGATTTGTAGTCAAATTAAATGAAATATAAAATCACAAGAAAAAGCGCGAACAAAAATACTTACACAGTTGTTTACTGCAAGCGTTATCGCAATGGCGGGCGGGCCGGCGACGGACGATGTCGTTTATTCTGGCGTCTATGTAGAGGGCGCGCCAGTCGGCTTACTTGAGTGCAAACGTAAAAAATGTGAAAATACATTATGCTGGAGACACATGTAAAACAATCGGGAAACAAATTTTTCAATTCATTACTATAATTACTATTTCTTCAACTTTACGAATAGAGAGAAGAGAGAGAGAGAGAGAGAGAGAGAGAGAGAGAAAGAATTTGACTTAATCAAATCAACTAGAATCACAAATGTACAGTCACTGAAATAAAAAATAATGTTTCAATATTAGCTACTTACTCGCTTTGCGTGTTTTTTTTTATAAACAAACAAATATTGTACACAATAATCAACAAAAATAAATAAAAATAGAACTGAAACTAATTATAAAAATATAAAATAAAAATAATCCTAAAAATCTATATTTACAAATATCAGCCAAGTCACTGCTATTGAGCAGGCTGGCTGTGGCTGCGTTTCCTCGTTGTATAGCAATACCAATACGTTGACCGAGGAAAGAGAGCCTATGGTCGCCAGTGGAACGGCCCAGCTTCTTCTTTTTTTTAATTTAAAGATTTTTTTATAGGACCCCACGGACCGAGCGTTTCAACGGCAAAAGCCGAAAATATTAAATTATTTGCCAGGTTCTCATAAATATGGCATTTTGCTGTTTCGGCCAATGCCGCCGCTGCACCAGCCTTCAATGATGTCTTAGCAAGATGAGAAGGCGTCAATGTGTCCACATATGTAGCATCCCAAATAAGCGGCCGTCCTATTTTCCAAGGAACAAGCGTCATTCTCATCATCATTACGAACTAATCCAACCGGCTTCAAAGTAGACCGAACGTTGACGCTGGTAAGAGCCCGACGGATTATATCATTGAGGCAAGCGTGGTGGGATAGACGGCCTGGCGCTTTTGTAAAAGCTAAACCGTGGTTATTATTACCCCTGCTAAATTCGATACCAATGATTTTTGTAAGAACTTGTGCTTGTGCGAGAGCCGCATTCACATTTATCTGTCGTTCACAACACAATGCGACAGACAAATGTGAATGCAGCTTTAAGCGTTAGGCGGACTAAAGTATCGAGTATTGCTATCAAAAGTATCGATACTAACACGGTATCGAATTCGAAAGTATCATTGACCATTTTGTAATGGCAATCATTTGGTGTGGTAAATATAAAAATACAATAAATAAATTAAAAAAAAGTTTATTTTTTAAATAATTCATTGTCACGTCATGATGTGTCTGAAACCTGTCAGTCAAGAAAAAGCGCGGGAAGCTACGTAGTGAACAGCGCCTTTTTTATTTTCAATTTTTCAATAATATTAAATCCGTCTATTTAACTGTTCTTAGTAGTAAATTTGGGGCGGTTTTTGCAATGGGGAGAAAGAAGAGGAAAAAGGATGGAAAAGTTGTAACTGAGGGGACTGATTCAGACAATGACTCGGTATCCTCTGATAGCTCGACCAAAAACAAATACGAACCTTTCAGAGTCCTTGATTATATACGTAGTTATCCAGAAAATGGCGGTAACTTTGAATACATTGTTTTCTTTGAATCTACTGAAGCCGGGAAGCCTCTAGGTGACAGGGATTTGATGAGTATGTCATCGACCCTGAAACGATTTAATAAGGGAGTCAAACAACTTATCCGTATGAATAAGTACAAAATAGGAGTAATTTTCGAACGAGCTTCATTCGCAAATGCTGCCCTAATAAATAGTAAATACCTGGACACATACAAAATGAGAGCATCCATCCCAGCCGGAGCCACAGAAGTCACGGGCGTCATTACGCACGTGCCTATAAATCTCTCTAATCAAGAGATTTACGATGCCATCTCCAGCACGAAAAACGTAGTGCAGATAAGAAGATTTATGAGACGTACTAAAATAGATGATGATTTTCAGGTTACACCCACCCAGACAGTATCAATAACCTTTTCCTGCCCAGTCCTGCCCGATTCTATAGACCTAAACAGTTGGCGCTTCACGGTAAGACCCTACATTCCACCCATCAAGCAATGCCTGCGATGCCTAAGGTATGGCCACATCGGTAAATACTGTAAAAATGCAGAACGATGCTCAGTCTGTGGAGACAACCACAATTTTAAAACATGTACAATGGACACAAAAAACGCTATCTGTGTACATTGCCAAGGTCAGCACATAGCTATATCCCGAGATTGCCCAGTAAAAATAAGGAAAATGAAAGAAAACACAGATTTATTTCATAAAAGATCATACAATGCAGTAGTAAAAGAAAAGTCATTTCCTCCTCTATCCCAAACAGATCAATTTATATCCCTCCTTAATTCAGATAAAGTTTTAGACATTTTATTAAATTCAATAGTAAAATTAATATCACTCAACAAATTTAACCAAAAGGAAATCAATTCGAAATCCATCAAAGATGTCCTCTTAGAAACATTCAATGTTGAAAAAAATAATCTTAAAACTTAATGGATTCTCTAAACATAGTTCAATGGAACGCTCAGAGCCTAATATGCCATCGACATATTTTTTCTAAATTTCTATACGACAATTCTATACATGTTGCTGTAATTTGTGAAACTTGGCTTAGGCCACATCATAAATTACAGTTTAAAGAATACAACATGGTAAGACTAGACTCAGGCAACACTCACAATGGTGTAGCCATTCTTATACATAACAAACTAAATTACACAGCTATACAAACTCAACATGATGACTCTCTACAAAATGTTGCAATTAGGTTACAATACAATAATAAAGAATTATCCATAGTTAGTTTATACAGTCCAGGTAATTGCACACCTCATTTTTCAAAAAGAAAATTAAATAATCTTCTCCATAACATTCCTGAACCGATCTTCTTAGCAGGAGATTTCAATGCCCACCACCTGCTCTGGGGATGCTCATCTATTGATGCAAGGGGCCGTGACATTTATGAAAGTTTAAATGAAAATTATTTAGTCATTCTTAATAATGGACAGCCTACAACTGTCGGCAGCCACACCTGGCAGCCCAATGCTCTGGACCTAACCATTGTATCACCTTCTTTGGCTCTTGATTGCGATTGGATGGTAACTGATGATCCACTTGGCAGTTTCCATCTACCTGTAATGACAAAAATATTAATTAATAATAATACTCATAACTCTGGAGTACTCAACAATCAGAATCATAAACCTTTTCCACAACACTTAAATTGCAGAAACATTGATTTTGAAAAATATACTATAAAACTGGATAGTTTAGTACTGAATCATGATTTTGACCTATCTGATCCATTAAAATCATATGCAGAATTAACTAAATTTATAAATATGGCTGCAGAGGAATGCACAATAGTCCAATACAAATTATCATCTACACACACAATAGACCATACCTTGACAAATCAAAGCTTGACAAAACCAAAAAAACAAAGAATTCCACTGCCATGGTGGAATCAAAACTGTACCAATGCCGTAAATGCTGCTAAACAAGCATATTTAACTTTTAAAGCAAACCCAACTGAAATAAATTACATATCTTTTAAACATAAGCAAGCTCAAAGGAAACTTATTTTGAATAACGAGAGAAAGTCAAGCTGGTATTCCCTTACTGAAACATTTAACAGAACAACACCTCTATCATATGTCTGGTCAATGATGAGAAAATTTAATAAGAAATCCAAAGTCAACAATGTTACAGTTAACCTAGACTTAACTAGCAATTTTCTTAAAAAATATACACCAGACACCGTTGAGTCTCCTTTAAATTTAAGTGAAGAATCTACATCAGCATCTCATGTAGATTACTTAACAAATCCGTTTTCACTAGCAGAATTTAATGCAGCCATCTCTTCACGAAAAGATACAGCTTGTGGACTCGACGGTATTCCATACAAGATGTTGAAGTATGCCAGTATTAACGCCCGAAAAGTAATACTGAATATTTTTAATTCGTTATGGCAAAAAGGTCTCATACCAACTCAGTGGAAAACAGATTGCCTCATTTTGGCCTTAAAACCTAACAAAGACAAGAATAACTATGAATCCTATAGGCCAATTACCTTAACATCTTGTATGGGGAAAATTTTCGAGCAACTATTAAAACAGAGGTTAGAATTTTACATAGAACACAATAACATTTTACCTTCTAATCAGTTTGGTTTTAGAAAAGGTCGATCTGCTAGAGAGAGTATATGCCATCTACAATTAGATATTTACAATTCACTTAAAAAACACAACGTTTTATTTGCAGTGTTTTTTGACATCACCGGTGCGTTTAATAACGTTAACCTACATATACTGTCAAAAGAGTTAATGTTGCTAGGACTACCTAAAAAAATCGTACTATGGATATTTCATTTTCTGCATGGTAGAGAAGTATATGCCAAAACTCAAAATTATCTACTTGGCCCAAGGGAGTCTTATAAAGGTGTTTGTCAAGGTGGAATATTAAGCCCACTAGTATTTCTGTTGTATATAAACAAGCTTAACTGTGTATTAGGATCAGAAGTTAGTAATCTACAATATGCCGATGATCTTGTTGTTTATGCCTCAGGCTCTGACCCACGCGCTACCGTCAACAATTTAAATATTTCGCTACAAAAGCTAAATAGCTATTTTAAATACTTAAACTTAGATATCAATGCGGATAAAACTAAAGTAGTAGTTTTTAATGGAGTGGGCATTAAACAAAAGAATTACAAAATCTCTTACAATAACTCTGAGTTGTGTTCTGATGACTCCGTAAAATTTTTAGGTATTACTTTTACGAATAACATGTCTTGGAACAAATATGTCGATCATATTATGCTAAGAGCATCAAAGGCTTTGAATGTTATAAAATCATTATCATCAACATACTGGGGTGCAGATCCTAAAATTCTATTGAATTTATATAAAGCATTAATACGCAGCCATTTCGAGTATGGTTTCCTTTGTTTCGCGTCAAATGATAAATTGGTTAAGAAACTGGATATTCTTCAAAACCACAGCTTAAGAACTGTCATTGGCGCCTTCAGGACAACTCCAATTAATTCCTTACAGGTAGAATGCAATACTCCCCCTTTGCTAATAAGATTTAAATATTTAAAATTCAAATTTCTTCTCCACTTAAGTTCAGTAGCTTCCAATCTTCTCTTTAAAAAGATTTATTCCTTATATAATTTATTTTCTTGCCGCAACATTTCAACGGTCCCATATATTCTTCATGACTTTTCATATGTTAATGAATTAAAACTGCGTGGTAACCTATTTACCAGTGAACGAAATTGGGCTTGTTATAATGGTAGCTATGAAAGTAAATATACCACCATCCCTGTTCATATTGACACAAAGTTGAAAAATAAACAAGAGGTTTACCAGATGATTTCAACCTTCGAAAACTCCATACCAGTTTACACAGATGGTTCAAAATCTACGTCTACTTGTTCATTTGCCTTCTACGTACCTCATTATAAATTCGGTTATGGAGAACAGTTAACAGAATACTTTAGTATTTTCTATGCAGAATCTCTGGCTATATTCAAAGTCCTGCAGTTTATAAATCAAAAAAGACACACTAATAGATGGTTAATAGTAACAGATAGCATGAGTGTTTTGAAATCTCTTCAAAGCACACCCATGAACAGTAAAGTTAACTACATTATATACGACATTAAACAACTGTGGTGGCAATTACATTGTGATAATGTTTTTATTGAATTTATGTGGACTCCGGCTCATATTGGTGTGAAAGGCAACGAGAACGCAGACTTTCTCGCGAAGACTGCTTGCAATTTCGATGGATGCCTGGGCAGTGATGAGGGCAGCTCTGTCTCATATGGCGTTCACTACACGGATTTGGTAGCCAAGACTAAAGAAACCATTACCTCTGAATGGTCCTCTTACTGGAACAATGCAAAAATTCACAAAGGCGCATGGTATGCTTCCATTAATAAATCTATCGGCAAAAAACCTTGGTTCTCCAAATCACATCTGTATAAAGGACGAAAATACTATACCATTATATCTCGCTTACGATTTGGCCACTGTCGCATTAATGCACATTTACATAGAATGAAAATAGCCCTGTCACCTAAATGTAACGAATGCAATTTAAATTTGGACCAAACAATAGATCACATAATTTTTGATTGTCCCGCTTACAATATCCAACGACTAGCCCTGATTGGCGAGCTGATGACTCTTTACCAACCGAGTCCGATCCCGCGCGGTACTCAAGAGCTTCTCAAGAATACTGACACTTACATCCATATTTATGAATACATCTGTTCAACCATACGAAATCTTTGAAATGGACCTAAAGAAACCGGAATCGACACACCACCTGAAATTGACTCATCACCTGGAATAGAGACATCACCCGGAATGAACACATCACCTGGAAATGACACATCACCTGGAAATGACACATCACCTGGAATTGACACACTCGGATACTACAACTGAAGACGAGGCTTGAAGCCTTTATCAACCATGAACTGAAGACTTGGCTCATGCCTAACAAATTAACTGAAGACTTGGCCTCTGTGTGGCCTTACTAAAACTACCAAAATAAGAAAAAATGTAACAATGAAGACTTGGCTGTATGGTGTTCAACCTTTGCCTTTTCCCTTAGAGGAAAGAATAATAAATAAAAAAAAAAAAAAAAAAAAACCTGTCAGTCAATTCTGTCATTCATTAAATTCAAATTCATTTATGAGAAAGAAAAGTGCTTGCTGTGCTGAATTTTTCAATTTTTTCTCAAAAATAATAATATAGGTATAAAATAGCTGAGAACACAATATGACAAAGAAAAACTGTCCATGTAACCTAGTTAAAACTGTGGTTGAAACAAGTTGAAAAAGTATAAAAAACTATAGCGTTATGGATAGGTTATTAAATTTATTTTTTTGTGTTTTGATGTATCATTAATTAATTAAATATGAAGGAACCGATAGAACCCAGCAAAGAAGACTGTTGTAATAGTGGATGTAATCCGTGTGTGTTTGACGTATACGAAAAACAGATGAAATTGTACGAAGCTTACTTAAAAAATGGTTCAGAAGCCGCCGTGGTCGATGA
The DNA here is from genome assembly GCA_037349165.1 of Choristoneura rosaceana. Classification (NCBI taxonomy): domain Eukaryota; kingdom Metazoa; phylum Arthropoda; class Insecta; order Lepidoptera; family Tortricidae; genus Choristoneura; species Choristoneura rosaceana. Next base: position 14,226,919 of record JAZBNJ010000019.1, read on the forward strand.
AAACGCTATTTCGCAATTAGAATATACTTCATTTAAAGTTGTTGATAGTATTGATTTATGTCCAGCTCATAAACTAATTGCATTTAAAAGATGTAATAATAGCAGTGGAAAGTTATTATGGACAGCTGGTGATCATTTTCTAGTTAAATATAAATCGGAACAGTTAGTTTGCACAAGAGCATATACACCTATAAAATATAGGGTGGGAAGATTTGACTTTGATTTTGAAATTGTTGTTAAAAAATATGAAAATGGGATTGTGTCTGATTACTTATACAATTTAGAAGAAGGCAAAGAAACTCTGTGGAGAGGTCCCTATGGGATTTATGAACATGTTCCTAATAAATATATTAGAATAATCATGATTGCGCAAGGGACTGGCATAGCACCATTATATTCTATTATACAAAATATAGTGAACAATGAAGATGATTTTACTAAAATAGTTTTGTACTTCTGCTGTCCTTCACAAGAAAAAATTTTGTTTAGGGATGACCTCTACTCATTCCAATCTTACTGGAATTTTAAATACTCTGTATTTCTGAGCTGCAGTTCTGTGTGTGATTGTAAGTATCAAGAACCTATCAAATGTAGGAGGCTTCAACAGGAAGATGTCAAATCTTTGAATGTCTCCTCAACAAATGATCAGTTTTTGCTTTGTGGTTCATCCTCATTTATGGATGAATTTAGAAATATGTTATGCGCAGAAAATGTTACCTCTGATAATATCGTAATGTTTTAAGGCAAGGCCCTAGCCAGGATACTGTCAAGAGGGAGGCAAGCAATAAAAACCTAATTAGAATAGACCTAAGCTGCACATGCTGAAGTTTGCAAGCATTCCTGTTAATTGTTTTATTCTTTAGATGGGGGCAGTGCTCCTTCCTTTATCTTTACCCTTGTTTTAAGCTATTTCCTAAGTATCTTATCTTGTGTATAATATTATTTACATTTGTTGCCAATTACAAATAAAGTCTAGACTTCTGTGAATGGCAAATTAAGGCCAGTAAAACTATGTCATGCCATGTCCATACAGTTCTAGAGAAAACTAGTTGGGTTTGGAACACACACCAGTTGATACATAGCTTTAGCTGGCCTCACTTGTTGGTAGATTATAAGTTTATCAGAAAACTTCAGAAGTACTGGGAACTGAGAAGCAGATCTTCTTGGTTTTAACATAATGTTCTTTGCCAGGGCAAGTTCTTTTAACTTTATTATTATGTTGTTCTAGTTTAAGATCTTTATCTGAAGTTAGAGATTTATTGCCAGTTATAGTATCTTTAAACATCCATTGATATTTACTGAAGTAAATTTACTATCCAATTCTGTCTGAGTTAGCTAAATAAATATTTCTACATATATTTTTTGGCAATAGAACTTTCTAAAGAGACATGCTAAATTTTTTACAAAAATTTTGTTTTATTAATGTTGTTGTGAAACATGTACCAAAAATAAATAATGTATGTAATTGTTAACAACATTTTTTTTAGACAAAAAGCATTTTCGGAAAGCCAGTTAAAGTGTTGGTTTGTATCTCGTCCAGCAATCCTATGGTAGATTGTACAACAAGAGCATAAAACAAGCCCTTTTTACATGAGATATTCACATGATCGATGATCATTCCTTTAAAAGTTAATTTCTATTGAGAGGAAATTAAATAGCGACAGTGGGAACAATTGTTCACTTACTAGGTAAATTTTTGTTGTGATTGATTTTTAGTTTTATATAAATTTAAAATTATAAAAAAGAAATATGTAAATATGTAATTTATTTTGATTGATTTTTAGTTTTAAATAAATTAGAAATAATTTAAAAAACATGTAGAAACTCTTTTGTTTGTGCCTGTTGACACCTGATAACTGTCTTTATGCAATGCACTAGTGCATAAAAAGTCATTTTATGTCGCCTGAGGTTTACTTATTATATTTTCGCATCACATACTTTTCAAGAAGGACAAAGGGTTAATCTGTGGCCCAGCACGATCTCTCTCTGAACATTGTGCGTATTTTGGCAAATGACGCAATTTAAATCTAAGCGCAAAATTCTGACTTCGTACCTTGCCGTTCAGTTGACGGGAGTGAGAGGGATGGAACGACACGAATTTTGTATGATAGAATATTGTATGAGCCAAAAAGGAGCTAAAGGTAGGGTCTCTGCTTGGCTTATGATCTCTTTTTAGCATTGCCAGTATTTTAAAAAAACCTATTTTTTTTGTAACGATAAAATTATAAGATACTTGTTTATTAATCATAAAGTGAAGGAACCCAAAGGTTTGGTCGGAATATTATTTTAAAAGCGAAAGTAATTTTCCGTGTGACACTAGACTTTATAGGTACAATCCCTTTGCTGTATTTAAGCAGCGTTGCCACAATAATTCCAACAGCTTGGCGAAGGAAGGTTTTTGTAGAACGCATTCCTCTGAAGTGAAATACCCGTGTGGACGCGCCATTATGGAAACGGAAGCGGTCTCATTTTCTGACATTGTTTTCTGACTTCGAACCTATTACCAGAAGGGCTACTCCGAAACACAACGTTCGAAGCTCGTGTCGTGCGATCCCTCTCGCTCTCGTATTAAATAGTATAAGTGTGAGAGAGACCGCACGACACGAACTTCGAACGTTGTTTTTCGGAGTAGCCCTTCAGTTTACTATCTCCACTATGTGTATAAGCTTCTTGTGGTATCTACATGTCAGGGATGTAACGGATGTGGTTTTATCGGAACCGAAAGCGGAACCAGATGTTTTTAATTTAGTTTATCGGAATCGGAACCAGAAACGGAATCGGAGCCTGGTGATAGGTGGACAAGATGCGTAACGTTTCTGATCACAATCAAATGATAGTTTTCGCATACAAAAACTGTCATTAGACTACTGTGATCGCGAGTGTCAGAAAAGCCTTCTGTTTGTTTTTGATGTAGGTGTGCCGCTGATGTCCAGTCGCCGCGGTAGCATTGACATCCGATGTAACTTCCGTTTCAAAAGTAATGGAAACTGATGTTGAATATGAAACGGAAGTTCCGACATAACGGAAACGGAGTTAGTTTTTTTTTAAGGCCGAGGCTGCACTAGGGCTAAACCGCCGCGGCAGGGCTACTACGAAACTCGAAGTTCATGTGGTGCGGTCCCTCTGACACTTATACTATTTAATACGAGAGTGAGGAGACGGTACGATACGAACTCTCGAGTTTCGAGTTTGTAGTAGCCCTGCTGCGGCTTTTAATTGCCGCGTTACTTTTTTATACAAGCAAAACAGCCAGTGCACCCGCTTGCATTAGTTCACTTGATTCACAAAGGCACGCGGTTAAAAACCGCGGCGGCTTAGCCGTTTAACCTAACCACGCTGGTGGGTAACTACTTATAGTAACACCTAACCACGCAAAAAGATCAGTTGGATTATTTCATGCTGGCAACATTCATGCTCAGATATGGATTTTTTCGCGCCGGCGCGAAACGTGTGTCGCTCCGCCAATCTTTAGCCCGCAATATTCTTTACAATAAATAATTGATTGTGTTTATTATGATATGAAATTTCATATTATCTTTAGGGAAGACAACAACACAATGTGCTACACGTAATTAAATAATATTATTCCAAATAGTTGTATTTTTAAATGGATTGAGGTATTTAATAACGCTGCTGACAAACGCTCGATATAATATAAAGAATAAGAAAAATGGGCTCTATCGTGCTGAAAAGTTTATCTATCCTTTTAGGCGTGTTCTTCATATTCGTTGGAATTACAAAATTAACACCATTTATTTCAAAGGAATTGCACAAAGACTTGGTAAGTGAGATATGTATTACTTAATTGTGTTTTTCTATTACTATAAGGTCTATAAGCATTAAAAGGTCGGCGATGCATTGATTTTGTTGCGGAGCGATGAGAATTGCTATTTCGGTAGTTGGCCTGCCGCCTAATTCCTGCCGGTCGGTCGCGACGACGGCGGGTTAGACAAGGCGAGCGGCGGCACTGCCCCCTCCTGAGACTCAATCTATTCAATTAATCACTGCTAAATTAATGTTCACATTCTGTAACAATGTTCTTAATTCTCATTCTATTTACGTTGCTATGATTTGATTTATTATAAGATGTTAAATTATATAGTCACTTATTCTATACCAAAGTAGTGAGTTTAAAATTGTAACATGTGAGCTTATCTTATAAGGATAAAAGTTAACGAGTAAAAATGTTGCTTGGTTTGTTCTCAGCTCAGTATTTTTGTAATTACGAGCTTTGGTCATTATGTCTTTACAACGGTTAAACATAGGTAGGTATTTCAATAAAATACATAGTTATACGACGCGTTATTTACTTAGGTATTACCAGCTATCGTTATCACAGGATCCTGAAATAGCTCGATTGTTTTACAACAAGGCTACTACGAAATCGCGGAGTTGTGTCGTTCGGTCCCTCTGATACTTATATTATTTAACACGAGAGCGAGAGGAACGGTATGATACGAACTTCGATTTTCGAACTTCGGAGTATGCCCTTAGGTATAAAAAATCGATCTGATATCTATTAGATTTTCTTGGGAAAGTTATTTATTTTTGACAAATTAGAGAATTTCAAAAATATTTGGTACTGACGACATTAGAATTATAACTGCATATTAATGCCATAGCAGTGCGCACTCAAAGATGTCTTGACTACGTAGGAACCGCATCAATTTTAGATTTACATCATGCTTCGCGCAGCAAGGTCAAGTCATGTTCGTTTACGTATTCGGATACCCGGGATACCTAATAAGAATAACTGACGCATTTTTGCACGTGTATTTTTTAAACTTACGCTCACGCTTTGCTTTAAATTATTTTTGTATACTTTACTGGGATAGAACATTAACCTTTTAAAGCGTGCTAAGTTATGAAATTAGGTAGGTAAAAATAAATATCTTGAAAGAGGCGGCATATCAGCAGGGCTACTACGAAACTCGAAGTTCGTGTCGTGCGGTACCTCTCTCATATTAAATAGTATAAAGTGTCAGAGGAACCGCACGACACGATCTTCGAGTTTCGTGTTTCGGAGTAGCCCTGCAGATTTGAATGTAAGCACGTAAGATCGTTCGTGAAACTGTTGAATGTTGTGATGCAAGGTTCTTGTAAGGTGTGAGACCTGAAAAGCTCAAATATGTTAGACGTGATAAGGTAACAAAACAGACTTAAAAACTTTCGCATTTATGATATCAATGGGATATTTTCATTAGTGCCATGCTAGTTCCTTTGAGATACTTACATAAAACTTTTTAATGACAATGAAAAATCAAAAGGAAAGTTAAGACAACACCAATTTACCGACCGGAAGTAGCTTCGCTTCTGTGGCTTCCGTTTATTATCCAAATACCTACAGTAAACCAAGTAGGCGAGAGTATGCCAGAATCTGAGCAATTAGTAATACATACTGTAGACATACACATTATTGAGTAATGTGGATTAGGTACTAGTACTATTTACTCAAGAACTCGAACCTTGATTACTTATTGTAGGATTATGAATATACCTATTATATTTAAACAGATTTAACAGAAGCAACTTTATGGCTTAATTATTATTTAAGAATCTATGGTTGAGCTTGGCTGACTTTTGTGTTTAATAATTGAAAAATTGATCATGTTCGAAGGACCATAATGAACAAGCCGCAATTTCTTGGACCAAGAGTCGTGTTGATTTTGAACCTGCTACATTTATTCATATTCATTTTATTCACCTTATTTTTAGAGAGGTTTGATTTTTATGATTAACCCTATTTTATTTTAGTCATTTTGATCTCTGGTGTAGAAAGTGTAACCTAATACATGCCTTTGTAGGTATACCTATTAAAGAAAAATATTTTTAAAATAAACGAATCTTTCACTTGCGTAAATTTTCCTATCTTCAGTATTGATATACGACGGTTTTTGGGAGGTACAGTTGACTACAAAGTGATCGATACAGTTAAAGCTATACAGTGTGGAAAAATAATTAGGGCCCTTGTAAAAAAAAAAAATGTTCCGGTCTCGGACGAAGCAAATGAGTTTTAGAAAATCTTTTACTCAATGCAGTTTTGTTTCTTCTTAAAAATAAAGGAACGAGTCCTTTAAGTTAAATGAGCCAACTTCTTTAAGTTGTTAATTTAAGGTAGTTTCTCTTGGGCTTACCTACTTATTCTGTGTCCAGGGCCCGATTTATTTTTCCACACTGCATATACATTCAAAAACCGAGTCTATTGACTGAACTTAGAAGTTGTTAGACAGAGCCTGTGCGCAGTGGAAGCGTGATGGGCCCATAACATGTTGGACAGAAAACCATTGATTCACCAATATCCTTAATTTATAGCAGAAAATTACTGATAGGAGGATCCAACTTGATAATTAATTATTTATAATGTCAAAGTATAATAATAATAAACATGGATGTGAGCAGACGAGCAAGGGAAGCAACACAGAACGAATAACTAGGAGCGACTGACCAGACGTCAAATCTAGGGGTGCCTTATTTCGCATAAAATTAATTTGTCCTAATATGAATTCGTGTAAAAGATTTGGCATAACATAATTATGCGTACCTAGCAGTGTTTGGATCTTTTCGGTGAATATTTTATATTTATTTATTTATAGGTCCTTACCTACCTACTGTTGCTCGCGACTCCGTCCGCATAGAAGTATGAAAAATAGTTTACGTTCTTTTCTAAGAACAACCGAATATACTCGTACCTACAAAAAAAAAAAATCGATGTAGCCGTTTCGGAGGGTTTTGTGTTATAAACACTATGACACGAGAATTTTAATATATTAGATTAAGCTTTGACCGTATCTGTTTATCAGTCGACTGTAAATACCAGTTAACATTTAATATACACATAATATGTAAAATGAACTAGGTTTTGCCCACGACTTCGTCTGCGAAGAATTCGTTTATTTCGAATTCAGAACTACACGCAATTTACCTGGCTAACTATGCTATGTCTTTCCTAGGGTCTCCAACTATCCCAACTATCTTCGTATCAAATTTTACTTTAACAGATAGACAGACAGACAGCTAGAGATAATATATAGTCCCACTAAACCGCTGAACCGATTTAGATGAAATTCGGTATAACTATACTTGTTCTATTTACTTATTCTGTGGTATAACTAATTTGAGTCCCCGGGACGGACATATAGCATTGTTTTATCCTGGAAAATGGCAAAGTTTCCGCGGGATAGCGATAAACGAATTCTACGCGAATAATGACAAAAATACCCGCACAAAATTCATCCAAGCGACGTCGGCGTCGCACGTGACATGTTATGTTAACACAAACATTTCATCTGTTTCAGAGGAAAGAATACGTAAGATACGCCAAAGTGTTTCCATTAACTGAAACGTTAGACTTCAAGCTCCCGTCGAAATGGTACCGACGGACCGTGGGCGCGCTCGAGATACTCTTCGGGCTCACCCTGGCACTAGTTCCTGGGCGTAAGTCGGTTACGTTTTTTTCTCGTCATTGTTTTCTCTCCAATAATGTCGGTATAATCTGTCATTTTTAGGGTTCCGGAGCCAAAATGGCAAAAACGGAACCGTTATAGTTTCGCCATGTCTGTCTGCCTGTCTGTCCGTCCGCGGCTTTGCTCAGGGACTAGGTATCAATGCTTGAAAGCTGTAATTTTGCACTTTGTAAAGTGGCGGTGATTTTTTTTTCTCATCTATCCCTATAGTGTGGGGTATCGTTAGATAGGTATTTTAAAACCATTTGGGGTTTGCTGAAACGATTTTTCGATTCAGTAATGTGTTTGCGAAATATTCAACTTCAAAGTGCAAATTTTCATTAAAATCAAGCGCCCCCCCCCCTCTAAAATTTAAACCGGTGGGTGGAAAAATTTGAAATAATTCGGTATGGTAGTCAGTATATCAAACTTCCAAGGACGGCTAAGTTTGCTCGAGAATTATTAGTAGTTTATGAGTAAATAGCAGCGTAAGGTATAAAATATACCTAAACTTGGAAGATTCCGTGTAAAATACGACATCCTTAGAAAAATATTACTTATTTTTTTCGTAATGGCTACGGAACCCTATTTTGGGCGTGTCCGACACGCTCTTGGCCGGTTTTTTCTTTTTTACAGTTGAATGTTGCCCCGCGAATGTTATTGTTCGTTATTTCTAATTTGTATTTTGAGGGTAAAGCACTCTACCTAATGTAAAACTATTCTAATAATCAGCTAAAATAAAGCGCCCTCGTGCAAACGCCACCCAAATTCATTAAGTACAAGCTTTTATTTAGTTTCACCTGTCCCGTTGTCTGTCTGTAGTCAAATTCAAGTTCCAGTAGTCAGATTGACTTGAAATATGAAATAGGTACTTATGTAAATTGCGTGACAATACAATAATGGTAGTGACATTGTGAACATGAAACTACAATGAGACTCACTCATTAAATGATATTGTAACGGATAACTCACGTATTAAATCGAGTTTAGCTTGACATGTTTCGGGCTATTTCGTATCCCTTCTTCACAGAAGCACGCGACTCGGCGGTTGCCGCAACACGCGCACTACGATATAAATTATATATATATTTAATATCAGTCTCCAGAACTAAACTATCTACACACGCTTTCTTATAATGACGAGTATCCATCTAAGAGGTTATCCTGAACCTATAGCATTCTTACTACATAAGGTAGATGTGACAAACGTTACATAAATTTATTTTTCCTTATTAGTTCATTAATTTTTCCCAATAAAAGCTTGTTTTTAAAAAGGTTTATTTTCTTTTAATCTTTTTTAGATCTCTGTTGAACTTTACCATGGGTCGAGAATACGACGGTTAAGAGTTCGTTGGTTGTTACAGACAAGATAAAGAACGCGGCTAACATCGGGCTGGTGGCTCTGATGGTGCTAGCGGCGTACTCGCACGTGATGGTCGGCGACCCCTTCGACCGCTGTGCGCCCGCGCTTGTTTTCTTCTTCATGCTGTGCGGACGACTCGTTGTCTGGTAAATTAACAAAACCTACTTATACATATAGTTAGTTATAGTATTAGTTCGGCTCCGTGAGTTCGCCTTTGTACATATTTGTTTTTTTTTTGTCAACTGTATTTTACTTATTTTGTACAATAAAGCGTTTACATACATACATACATACATATAGCCTACAGCATGCAGTGAGATACCTACAGACGGCCGTTTTAAGAATCTGACATTAGGTACCTGAATCTGCCGTTTAAATAATCTGCCGTTCAGGGAAAAAGGGCAGTATAGTGTAGAAATGATACGGTGTCAAGATAATACGGGTGCGTGGACTGCGTGGTGATAGTTGTAATTAACGCACCACTGCATCGTTCAGGTGTTTAGTGGTATAGGTAGAGCGCTGTTATGAGCCTCGTTGCCCTTGGAATCAATTATGCTAATTAACTAGGGCCTACACCCCCCACCTCCCCCTGTATATATGCCTATGACGGTCAAAGGAGCAGTAGTTATTACCCGATGCTCAGTGTAAATTCATTTTTTTTTCTAGCAGCCGAATGGTCGTTTGAGTTGTATAGCTCTTCGTTGTAGAAGCAAATCTACTCAGTAGTTTCCTGGCAATAAACTGAATAATGTACCAACATAGCAAACGTTGCTTCTTTGAAAAACATGTCAGATTATTATAACAAATTTATTACTTGCCATGAAACGTTTTAAATTAGCTATCCCGGACGGCGTTAAAAAATATATTGAGATAATAATTTTTCGTCTTTGATTACGATACTTTTTCTATGACACGGTTTATTTTAGAAAAAATATAATCTGCATTTAGAGCCACCTACGCAGCGTTGGATGTAAAGTTATGCACAATGAACGGATTTCTTCTTTTCCGTGAATCTCTCTTTAAAAGGATTAGCTACATTGAACTTTAATCTTTATTACTTGGTCAACAATGCTTATTATTTTATAGGTCGTCAAAGCTGACCTCAAAGAGTTTGATTACCCCGACCATTACTAACAGTGTAACGTATTTAGTCGGGATAGTAACTCTACATGACTCTACCTTGACCAATTTCTATGTGATGTAAACACGAGTTACGAAATAAAATTAGTGGTATCACACGCCGAACATCGGACTGGCAACGCGCCAGCGCAGGAATCTGCGCGGACGCAGAGTGTCGCGCAAATAATACGCGTTCCAGTTGATTGCGATTCCAACTATTCTATTCTATTTAATTATACTGTGTACTGTGGGGCTGCGCTGCAAGGAAGGCGGATTGTTCTTCGATAAATATCCGCATGATACATCCGAATATGTCCTCATTTGTGAATCCTTTCTTTAGATACATATAAATCATAATAGCAACACGATTTAGAAATATGCAAAGGATATTAATACTTACTGACTAAGGATCCCACAACAAACAGTAGAAAACTGCTGTATGAGAAACAAAATTCCACAAAAATGTTGCCCTATTTACGTTAAAAAGTGGCAGTTACGTAGAAAATAGCACGTTCATTATAATTCCTAAAATTCATTGTCTGTTTTTTTGGAATTATTAAAACTAAAAGTTTATGATGAACTTTATACTCATATTTAAAAATCATAAATAACATTGTTCATGCTACTGTGAAATAAATGCATTAAGCAACTTTTTTTTCTAGGTACCAGATTAGTCGTCGCGAGGAGTTGGAGAGGAGCGCAGCGACGCAGAATGGCAACGGACTCAAACGAGAGTAGCTTGGCAACTGTTTTTTTGACCAACCAGAATGGTTTATTGTCATTCATAAATTCAATTCATTATCGGCACTGATTGCTTACTGCAGAGAAGTACCTAGATAGGTGAAATTTGGAACCGCATTTTGCACATTTTAACCTTCTCTAAAAATGTTTCATGTCTTGTCTTTAGGACATACATACAAAATTGTCACTATTTGTGATTTTATGCTAGTCATTTACCATTGTTTAGCGTTCAGATACCATTGTTTCGTCTCCTAAACTACATGAACTAAATCGATCAAAATACTTTTGATTTAGCCCTAGTGCAAATAGGTATTTACAATTTAATTATCTATAGGTCGCCTTGGTCGTCCGAAATTAGATCACGAATAACGTAAAATCGCGCTCCCGTAATGATCGACTGGAGTTATTTGTACTTAAAAGTGATATTAATTTAAGCGATACCTAAGTACTAGGTTCATTTTGTATGTGTGAGTATGATAGCAAGGATTAGATATGTAACGTAGGTACTTACAGTAACTGCCACTGTATATTATATTGGTAGGTTTAGATAACTATTGCACAAAGATAAATATTTGTTTATGATATATGCACCCTTACATTTGAGGTGTCTTATTTGCTCAAAAGGATTACACTAAACAGCTGTTAGCTATGTGTTTATATAATTTAAAAGCCATTATCAATCTAGTCACGGTAGAAGTTATATCTTTGTATTTATTCAGTGGTAAATCTTTATAAAATAGGAGAAGGCATATTATTACAGTCACATGCTCATGCATGCACATGTTATACCAGATTTTATTAAGGATAACGTTTTAAGACATGTACCTAATGCAGATTGTTGCCCATTGCAAACTTCACATTGACTGGAGGATGATAATTGAATATTGATACTACTTATTTATAGCAAAATTCGATTTTGATGGTTGTATTATTTATTTGTGTGATGTGCGTAATGTGGTTGAAGTGTGATTGTTAATGAATAAATGGAAAGAAAATTATTTCTTTTATTTCTATCTACATATGTACTCCCAATACTTTTAAATTAAACTCGAATCAGTTAAAGCTGTTTGTTTTTATATTTATTTCAAATTAATATAATATGTACTTAATTAAATTATGGTATAACCTAATTTATACAAATGATTAGCGACATCTGTTGGTATTTATTTTGTGTAATATTAATTACACAATCATAAACTCTTATATAAAAAAAAAAAAACAAAATATTAGTAAAGGTAGGTATTATCTGCAGGCTTATATTTGTACCAGTTATGATATAGGGCCTATTTTGTAAACCATAAATAAAATATAATAATTTGTTACATGCCTTACATGAACTTCTTCAAGCAGGATCCCGTCCAGTATGCAATAATTCTAAGGCGTTAGTGAGATTTGTAATAGCCGTTTTGATATCTTCATAGTTGAGTGCACTACTAGCCCACTTGCAATACTTCTGTGCTTTTGCGATTTGATCAGGCGTCAGCTGGGCCACGCTTGTGGTGGTGTCCCCGTACAATGACGTTGGTGCTGGTTGTTGTGAAGGGTCGTAAGGGACAAATCCGCCGGGGTTAGGGTCTGGCGTGTATGGTACAGGAGGCAGCTGAGACGCCGCTTGCATAGCCAGGTTGGGGTCTGGTAACGAGCTACTGAAGCTACTGGGGACGGTCGGCAGCGAGGCGGGCGAGGGCGCCGCGGGCGTGAAGCCGGGCGCCTGCGGTATACCAGATGGCGCTGGTTGGTCATTAGTAGCAGGTAAATTGTCCTCTGGTTCACCTCCTTCAGATTGTATCGGCCCTGCAATGTGATGTAATGCTTAGATTAATTTAGACATAATAATACATTATGTACATGTATACAGTAAAAACAATAATACATTATGGTTTTTACTGTTGTTTAGGCACTTTTCCCACCGCCGGCGAGGAAGCGATCAACTATTTTCTTGTTCAAGAAACAAACAATGACAAGATTAACAATAAATACAGATTCCCGTGTCAGATGTCGATACACATAGAAGTCTTCGATCGCTGGCTATTGGCTGGCTGTTGGTGGATCGGCTGGTTGTTCTCTCTCCACTAGTTTGTCGCAGTGACAAAAAATAAAACTCGCCAAGAGAACAAACAGCTGTCATTTTACTCTACAGTCCGAGTATTCGCCCGTCACGCTCGTACACTCGCTTATAGCCCAGCTACAAAACTATTGGACCTACATACTTGCTTCTCGCTGCTCGCTAACTCGTTACCAACTTCTAGCTCTACTCGCTTTTCGCTCATCGTCGGCAGTGGGATAAGTGCCTTATTTCATTTAAAAAATACAAATATTTTGTGCTGTCACATTAAAAAAATAGGTAAGTAAAACTGGATGGTGGACTGAAAATGTGACCGGCCTATTGCCATTTAAGTTACGCCACTCTCCTACCGATGTCGGTAACTTTGGTTCGTTGGAAAAATAGTATGAACAGCGCTTATAACTGCCCGCGTGGCGCGCGTCGGACTTTACCCGTACCCGCAGGCGTGAGCCCGCTCCGTAACCCGCGCCAGCCAGCATAGGCCCTTTGATTAAAGGGCCGTAAAGCTCAAGCTAGTTGTTGCTAGTTGTAGTAGTTGCCTTTGTATATTTTCGCGGAATTTGAATCCAACTACCGCACCCCATGATTCATGCAAGAGAAGCCGCAGTGAAGATGAAGGCTAGTTAATGAGTAATAGAAAGGTCATTGTTCTTTGCAGTCGTTTTGCGTTAATTTCAATAAATAGACAGTTAAACTAGTGTACTTCAATGTCTGGCATATCAACTCACCAGGAACTGGTGCTTCTCCATTCTTCAAACAGTTGTGGATGTAAGCAGCTTTCCACTTGGCATATTTCCTATTCTGAGCTGCTTCGTCTGTCAGATCACCGAATGTAGTCAGAACGTCGTAAATCATGCCTGCTGTGTAAAATGCTTTTACCATATTTCTGAAAAATATTCATACTTGAAAATAACTTTATGTACTAAAACAATTACGTAAAAAAAAACCAAGTGTAGAGTAGAGCTGCTGCACACAGGGTCATAAATAGCAGCTTATGGAGATGAAGGTCTACCATGCACAAAGGTTCAATTTTTAGATAAGATAGCTACTTATAATCCATGGAGCCAGCAAGCCGTTTCAAAAAAAGTATAAGGTTGCAAATTGTGATAAAAAAGTTACATGTAACAGATATGTCTTACTTTCCATAACTTTGTTCCCTATCCTGTTTGTCAGCAAAAAGGAATAGTCTCAAAGCATAGTTCTCTAGATGAGCCTGTCCTGCAACCTCATTGGTCACTGCCTCATTATCTTTGTATGTCTTCTTCGCTTCTTCCAACCAGTCCATCAAAGCTGAAAATATATTATACAGGGATATAAAAAAAATAATAATTAAAAAACATTTTTTTGGGGTACCTCCCATAGACGTAAAGTGGGGGTGATTTTTTTTTTTCTCATTCAACCTTGTAGAGTGGGGTACCTATCGTTGGATAGGTCTTTTAAAACCATTAGGGGGTTGCTAAAATGATTTTTCGATTCAGTGATTTATTTGCAAAATATTCAACTTTAAAATGCAAATTTTCATAAAAATCAAAATTAGAAAAAATCAGGATGGTAGTAAGTATATCAAACTTACAAGGAAAACTATAATGGTTAAGTTTTCTTGAGAATTATTAATAGTTTCAGAGTAAATAGCAGCCTAAGGTATAAAATATACCTAAGCTTGGAATATTCCGTACAAAATACGAAATCCTTAGAAAGATATTAACTTAATTTTTTCGTAATGGTTACAGAACCCTATTTCGGGCGTGTCCGACACACTCTTGGCTGGTTTTTAATGGGTCCAGAGACCGGTCCAGTATTGTTTTAAGGCAGTCAGTCCATTTGGTTTTTTTTTTTTTTAATACTTTTTTGCCATTTCTGTGGAATATGTAGCCTTTATGTGTGATACACATAATATAAATATCATTTTGTTATACAATAAGGAATATAATTTTTAATCTTGTTTTTTTTTTCATAATTATGCCATATTCAGTGCTGGATTAGCCTATAAGCATCACGTCTTGGGGACCACCATAAACCGCATCAAAACAATTTTTTTAGCACATAATAAGCCTGGTTCCGGCTACTTATGGATTGGGGGGGGGGTGTCACAGGCGTGGATTGCTTCGGGGATCAAATAGTCTTAATTGGTACTGGCCATACTGTTATATTATAAATCTTATGCAACTTCAACAGTTATGAAAAAAATGTAATGATACATACATTCATATGATCAAAAAACAAAATCCTCCTTCAAGCAGTTGGGTAAAAAAGGCAACAACTTTGTCTCTTACTTCACATGATATCAAAAGAAGGACAACCATAATTCGTGAAATACTTATTACTTAAGCTCCATATTGATTCTGTGCACTACTACATACAACAGGTCATTTACTTAAGTTTTTCACCTTACCTCCTGGGGTTCAAAGTGATAATTCTAACACATATTGTTAGCAATAGAACTTAAATCTTTTGAAAAAGGAATAAAGTATCATTTTCTCTGTATCATTAAAATTTCCAAAAAAAATAAATTAAAAAACATTTATGAGACATCAAGTTTTAAATTTCGATGCCATATTATGTTGTATGGTGGGCCACAGGAGGTTATAGCCAGTGGGAGGATGATAGATGCATCTTCCGATGTAAGCTGTGCGTAATTGTAAAATGATACTTCACCATTGTTGGGGAAATAATCTCTATCACTGAAATTTTTATACAAAAAAATATTAATCAAGTTTATACAAAAAGTCTTATGTATCTTATGCTTTCGTCACCATATTGCATCCATCATCCATCCTTTACTTATCATTTATGACAGGAGCAAAAATTCAATCTTTACATATAAAACCATTGGTACATAATATTAAAAAACAATATACAAAAATGATCAAAACCTTCATTGGCTGACATTTTGGTAAATAATAAAATAAATTGAGATTAAACATCCTTACACATTAAAACTTTTGTCTCCTCTGGTGTTTTCTTTGTGGTTGTTTTCAGGCCAACTTGTAAAGCATGAAGCCTGCACCAATAGGCCACAACTGGATCTCTATTCTCATGTTCTGACGCAACTTTCAAATAATGTTGAATTGACTTCAAACTGGGCGGGCACTCGGGAATGTTTGCCATTTCGACGAATTACTATACTTATGACTAAACAAAGAGAACAACAAAATAATTATGCAAGACGTTTTAATAGTAATTTTTAAAAAACAGAGGTGCAAGATTACTAAAATGTAATAGTAAATAACTCAACATATTAGCAATTAATAATGTAATAAAAAATATACATGGAACGAAAGAAACACTTGATGTTCTTTCAATAAATACACAGAACAGTGAAGTGAATTATGCCTATTATGGATAAATATCTTATTTTTAAGATACCTTATATTTTTAATGCCGAATTATACTTGATTTATAATCGTAATAGATTAGAGGGTTAGACGCAGTAATTTGATTAAAAAACCCAAAATAACAATTACATGAAAATGACGTCAGATCAGACAGACAGAGCCTGACAGTGCTGACAGACAGTGTTGCCACTTTAGTTTTCGTAATGTGGGCAGTTGAAGAAGCTAAAAAGGGCTAGATCGAGCTAGATGGATGATGGAGCACAAATTACAAAAAAAAAAAGACTTGCTGTAATAACCTAACCAACAAAAAGTTGAGAAGCCCCCTATGCCCTGACTTTGTCACTTTAAAGTTCAATATCTCAAAAATGGCTGAACCGATTTTGATGAAACATGTCTAAGAACCATCGCTAAAAACCTGCTATCAAATAAAAAAACCGAATTCGAATCGGTCCACCTGTTTAGGAGCTATGGTGCTACAGACAGACACACATAGCGGTCAAACTAAAAAGGCTAAAAAACACCTTAACTAATGATTTCTATTATCCCCGCCACCGCCACTCTACGGGGAATAGCGGGGCACAGAGATGCGGTATGTTGCAGTAATCGAACAAGTGTTGTCTAACTATCAGTTTCTATGGGCGTGTACACAAAAAATAGGGTCGGTACTTCCAGGTCAGTGTTATCCGGGCCGGGAAAGATTGTCTCCCAACGCCCTCGACCACGACCGCTGAAACTGCCGTTCTGCTTTACCCTCGTTGAGTTGGGTATATTATGATGCAAAGCCCACTCTTTCTTACTACTACACTTTTAACTTGAACTACTAAACTTTTTACTAAATTTATTACATTTTTAATTTACTTTTGATTTGTAGATTAAATCAACTTTAGGGTCTTCCCCTTAGGTCTGCCCTAGGTGTTCTGCAAAATTATCTCGTTTCGCTTTCTTGACAGAAATAGGTTTTAGAACGTTAACGTCACGTCAATCAAGTTCAAACTTCAAAGTCAAGTAGCAAATGCGTGATTGTTTCAGTCTGTTTTAATACAGCATTTTTGTGATCTGATAAAACCACGATTCCTAATAAATTTTACAAATTACAGTTATTCAACATGCCATCCAAGCAAAGAAAAATCGCAATGATGGGATACAGATCTGTTGGTAATGTGCACGTTCCAAAATTTTTGCGTCTTACATCGTTTTGACGTATAATTAATTTATAACAAAAAATGTTGCAGGTAAATCCTCGCTAATTATTCAATTCGTAGAAGGACAATTTGTTGATTCTTATGACCCGACCATTGAAAATAGTAAGTAATTAAAAACGATCATTGCTTTGTACCACGTATAATTTCATTTGATGCTTCAATGTTGCTATTTGTTTACGGTTTTGCTGCGTAATATTGTTGTTATTGCTTATAAAATACGTTAACTTAGTCTTAAGTTTTGTTAATCTTGCGCTTGTTTTAATTTTTTCTTCTATGAACTAATACATTTTTGATATGTAATGTGCGCGCCTGATATCACTCACATGGTGTCTTTTGTTTCTTGTTCAAAGCTTTTACGAAGTTTATCCGCCTAAACTCAACGGAATATGAGGTAAAGCTGGTGGATACAGCTGGTCAGGATGAGTTCAGCATATTCCCACTTCAGTATAGCATGGACTTCCATGGATATGTCCTGGTCTACTCCATCAACTCTAGTAAAAGCTTTCAAATCGTACAAGTAATTTATGATAAGTTACTTGACATGGTAGGAAAGATACAGTAAGTAAATGAATACTATACATACAGCTAAAATATTTTAGTCTGGCTTACTAGTGAATTTAATGTAACTTAGATGAGAACCTTGGACAACTTTAAAATATTCTTTAGTATTACCAAAAAAAAATTTTTTTTTTATGGGGATTTTATCACAAACTATATGCCAATAAAAAAAGCACTACTTGAAAACTACAATGTTCTAAATTACCATAGACTACTTTTTGTGCAAAGAGATATTAACCTTTTGAATGCCACAGCCGTCAAAACACAACAGTTGAAAATCGTGCCATAAGCATAATGTCGGCATTTCATGGTGCCTATGGAACAGGTTAATAAGGATGTCATAATATGTCGATCTTTGCTATCCATTTTTGTTCAATCAATATATCCTATATTTGGTTTTGAACCATGGTTTCTTTTTCAGTGTGCCCATAGTATTAGTTGGGAACAAAACAGATCTCCATCTCGAAAGAAAAATCAGCACAGATGAGGGGAAGAGACTTGCAGAGAAGTGGAAGGCTGCATTCGTGGAAACCAGTGCTAAAAGAAATGAGGTAACATCTTTTACATTAATTTTCCTATTCAAAATTCTGTAAAATTGAGATAAAATTACATTATGACCTTAAAAATATAAAAGAGACTATCTCATGACATGATCAATGTTTTTTAAAATTCTAAATTGAAATTTTTAAATGTGTGATTTCAGTCAGTAGCTGATTTATTCCATGCCATATTGCTGGAGATAGAGCGGTCCGATGGTCACATAAAAGAAAGCAGTAGTGGGTGTGTTTTATGTTAATGGAACATTTTACTGAACAATGTGCTTTTTACTTAAGCGGAAGTGAACTAGATCTAATTTTAGATTATGCCGAGGTCTTATGAATGCAATTAAAGCATAAATGTGTGAGCATAGGCCTATACATTTTTGTTTAAGATTTACGCTTAAATTAATGCTCTTACCTCAGAGTTTGATTGACCGCCTGACCGGTGTTTATGATAGTTACTATAGCCAGTAACTGCAGCGCCTTATGGGCTCTGTTCCTTTTTAAGTACATTGATTTGGAAGACAAAATTAGTAAAGCCTGATAAATGTTTAACTTAGCAGCCCTTTTTAAAAGTATTCAGCATCACAACAACCTAAGAGATATACTTCTTCTACTTCTAAGTTTCTACACTCTTGACAGAGCAGTTGTAAAATAAATAAAAGTATTTCATATGCGAAATCAACATCATGTTAGTAACAGAAACAGTAGTGATAACTTACAGACTAGGTGTTAGTATACATTATGCAATCAACAAACAAAAGAAAGTTATTAATGTGACCACCTTGTACAAATGCCCACCCAGTACATCAATATAGCGCAATCAAGACGTCCAGCCAACATGATCAGAATGCCTTTACTGCTATTCCTCACACGTCTTAGCAACGAGGCGATTCTTTTGCGCCTGATGGCATGAAACCCTGTTCAAAATCATGAAAACACTGTTGCGTTTCGGCTGGTGAAATTACTGCCACTTGAGGTATTCCATCTTAGGCCTCTAGGTTGGCAATGGATCTGCAGTACTCCTGGTGTTGCAGATGTTTATGGGCGGTGGTGATCTCTTACCATGAGGAGACCCACTTGCCTGTTTGCCATCCAGTTGAATAAAAAAAAAACCTTTCAGTTCTCGACTCTGTGAACATACCTGAAGCACTACAGTGGCTTGGGAGCTTTAAAGCATTCTGAAGATGTTGTTGTACTGGACACGTACCGTATTATAAGTGCGCTTCGTGTGCGTCGCCCATAGACTGCTTGTGTATAAGGAGGTTGTGCGATGATCAGTAGTGTACATTGATGTTGGCATTCTTGGGAAACTAGTGTGGTGGTTTGTCCTTGCCATCCACGCCATATAGAGCTGTAGTCCAGAGTTAATAGTGGGCAATCAGGACTGCTGCTGCTCACTCGTACATTAAGCGACTAAGGGACCTTAACTTACCTTTAACTAACCCCAAGATACATTTTGGTCTATTAATTTTGTCTTTCAAGCATCAGTTTGTTTACTGTACATATTGCATTAAATGGAATATTTTACGTAGTTGTAGCACAGTTTTATGAAATATTGCATTTAATTTAGAATTTATAGGTGTTGTGGTATGTTGCTTAAAACTTATAAATAAAAAAAAATAATAGCAGTACCTACCTAATAGTTCTCTAATAAATCAAGCTCTACATATATTGTAAACCCAAAGCAAAAGATTATTCTTAATTGTTTTGATGCATAACTCTTATTGAAGTCACTTACAGATAACTCATTAGATAAGACATTGACCCCTCTGAGTCAAGAGTTAAACAATACTAAATAAATATATTTGTTTGAAACATAAATCTGTATAGTACTAATTACTGCATATCATGATGCCGATCATATTCTACACTTTTTAAATTATTTCTGTCTAAGTATAATAATATGATCCAAAAATTAGGTTTTTATTTAAGTTGATTTTTTTAATGCTTATTCTATTTTGAATATTTTTAATGTTGGTGGATTTGGGTATACATGTATATTTATTTTCAATTAATTGATGAATCACTTTAGAGGTAGATTAACAAGAATTGATTTATTGAATTGGAACTAATTATGATTTGTGTTGAATTCTGAATAAGTATTCATATTTAAGGAAGTATAGTTTTATTAACTACCTACATGATAAATTATTGATTTTATGTATATTATATAAAATTTCGGGTGTAAGCATAAAATTGTGTTTGTACCTCTCATAATAAATTAACTGTAGCACCATCGTCATTGTCGTGTCGTCATTTTGTATTTGAAACAAAGTGCTTATTTACAGTGAGTTATGAAAGGGATAAACCATTTTTAACCGACATTATTATGGTTAGCTCTAGGTACTGTATATTTAGTTATTTACGAAAACGAAACAAAATGGAATATTTGTTTGTATTGTTTACTTAATATTTTAGGTACCTACCTAAAATGTCTGCTTGATTGTAGATAAAATGCTATGTAACTATAATAAGGTGCTTACCTTTATGTGTAATTGCAATATTGTTTTAAGTTTTTAGCACATACATATTTTTATTTTGACTTTTAGTTTCTGTCGGCTACTTGTATTTCTAGGGTATCCCATATATTGTGTGAGACTTCATTAAAATCGTGGAACCCCAGATCGTATATCAAACTGACTATAGATTGTATTATCCAATGTAAATGCGTTTCATTTAAAAAAGATACACTGAGCGACAAAAAAAGTATGGCATATTAGTCACTAAGACAAATTGCGGCTACCTGTGTTTAATTTAAGTGCATAAGTACCATAAATTAAGGATCAACTATAATTAATTTCGTTTGCAGAGATCGTCCTGTCGAGATTATTTTTGTTTTTGTTTGTGTTTTTTGTTCCGTATTTTTCTGTAGATAAATATTTTGAACTCAGATGAATGGGCAAAACTAAGAGCAATGAAGTAGTTAATGGTATAATAGTATGCGCACATTAGGTAGTCCAAAGACGAATTGTTATATGTACGTAGGATAAAACGTGATAAAGCTGTCGTTCTGTTAGTATCAAATATGGTGTGAGAATAATATAAACTGGATACCTAGTATAAAATATCGGATAGCACTTAGAAATATTTTGCCATAAGGCTAGGCATCTACCAGATGCCACGATGTGAAGCGGTGTGCGGAAAAAAACACTAATAGGATTACTTCCCGTTTTTGTAGCCTCGCTCAGCGCTGCTTTCCTATTGTTGGATTTTTCCCTCGAACACTGCATCCGCTTTTTCGTACACCTCCGCAGGCCCCTCTTTCCATTGGGCACTATTTGCATTATTGAAGTTGGGAGTAGACCTTCTCTGATAGATGTGCAGCCTAACGCTATGAACGTTAAATTGTGTCCCTTTGATTTTTTTAACCTTATACCTAGCAAACAGTGTATGATAGAAAATGAAATTTGGCGTTGGATAGGTGACCCGGTCGCAGAATATGTAATATAGTATTGCCTATATTATGTTATGTAATACTTATTCTGCGGTCAGGTGGAAGAAGGATTCATCGGATAGGTATGGTTGTGTATGATCAACTGAATGAATCTTTTTGAGTTTATGCCTAATCCCGCAAAATAATATACCTAAATCGAATTTATATAAAGGCGCGAGTGAACAGGAATAGTAAGTTTGAACATCGCGAGGGTGATTTCAACGAGTGTGTTCGGAGAAATGAATTGGGTCGTAAATAAGTAGGTGAAGTTATTCATAACTACTATTTAGATTTAAACGTTTACCACTGCCAAGTATTTTATAAATTAGTTCGACTAATAACGTAGGTTGGAACTATATTTGAACTTTCCTTGGGAAGTCCGTGCAATCTGATCGTTTGGATTATTTAAATTGGATTTATCAGTTCAATGACGCTTATTAACTAAAATCCTTGGCCGACCAGGCCAGGCACAATCTAGGGTTTCGCAGTTGTCATATTCCCGAAAACTTAATTTTGCAGCTATTTTGGTATCTTTGCGTATTCTTTTCTACATATTCTATTTTTACAAATCAACTCTGTTTAAGCCAGTAGGTAATGTAGTCATAATATCTTTTCCTGTTACTTTCTTTCACTCTAGGCTAGGCCTACAAAGAATATTTTACAAATATAGACAGTGGCGTAGCGCGCCTTGGCGGGGCCCCGTATAAAATTTTGTTGGGGGCCCTTATGATGGGTAAAGATTTCGCAATTCGCACAATAGAAAAAAAAAATGTGCTTAAAAGTAAAAGAATAGTTATTCATCATAATTATGTCACTTTTTCCAAATTTTTAAAAAAAATTACGCAGGCAGGGGCCCCCGTGGCCCAGGGGCCCCGTATAATTGATACGGCAGATACGGTGGTAGCTACGCCCCTGAATATAGATGATAAATAAGTTACATTTACAAAACATTTTTTTTGCCTAAATAACTGTGTTTTTTTTTCGTATTTACCGACCAATAAAAAGCAGCGATATGTATCTTCGTTTTGAGAAATTGCTGCTATATTTCTCAGTTTTCCTTGCACTGTTGACCTTTATAATGCTGATAGGAGTGGGAGTTTTCACAGTTAAATTAAAGCCGGCAACGCATCTGCAGTCCTGATGGTGCTGCGGATGTCTATGGGCGACGGTGATCACTTAACATCAGGTGAACCGTCTGCTCATTTGTCTGCTATTAAAAAAAAAATGTGTTACTGTTCGGAAATAAAACAAAAAATACTATGTAAGTAACCCGTAGTAATACGTTGGTGGTTTACTTGGTTTGCCCAATATTGGTATCTATTGTATTTTTGCAGGTGGTAGGACCTTGTGCAAGGTCCGCCCGGATTGCTACCACCATCTTGTTCGCTAATCCTGCCGTGAAGCAGCAGTGCTTGCACTGTTGTGTTTCGGCACGGAGAGTAAGACAGCCGGTGAAATTACTGGCACTTGAGGTATTCCAACTTAGGCCTCTAGGTTGGCAACGCATCTGCAATACCACTGGTGTTGCAGATATTTATGGGCGGTGGTGATCTCTTACCACCAGGAGACCCACTTGCTCGTTTTCCTTCCAATCGAATAAAAAAAAAAGTTGTTAAGGGACTTGTCATGCCAGGTACGTACCTACCTACGGTTCTGCGTCCCGCGGTCCGATGCTCATAAGACTTACTCAATATGAGGACGCGTGATACGCATCCGGTGTGACAATTCCTTAAGAAAGAAACTACTTTTGTTGTCCAACACAAACGAAACTGCTTTAGTTGTTTTGTATTTTAGCTCTACTACATTTTACAATAGATAGTACATATTTAGCTATCTTGTTAATAACTGTCCGTAATATAACTGATACCTATCACCAATTTGTGTGTTAAGCTATATCTGTGGTGATATATGTTATTTATAGTTTTCATTTGTAAATAGTTAACTATAATTATGTTATATTAAACAGCTGCTGATACATATAGTTTTATTAATGGCCACTTGCTGGAAACACATAAATCTCGAGTTAGCGTTAAGCTTAGTTTAGTAGTGTCAAAATGTATGGAACTGTCAAGCTTAAGCCAGGCTTAACTACTAAATCTAGATTTATTTTTACCTGCAAGACGGCCTAAGACAATGACAGTTAAGTTCAAGTTCAAGTTTTGATTGTACCTACTATCAGATCCATTAGCCAATTCTGTGGTCTACCATAAAACAATAAAGCCAATAAACGTGTCTGTCAACTTGAAAGTTCTACTCTAGCGACATTTCATTTGATAGGAACTTGCTTGAAAATTGATAGACCATTTATTTGGCTGATGGTACCTGTAGCGACTCCTAGCGCCATCTTGTGAGCACATATAGAAACTCCAACCAGTGTTCTACATCGCGCTATCGAAGTATCACAACTCGGACGCTTATAATATAACTACCGACGCTCTTCCCTAGGTATGAGACCGGTCTGGAGAGAGATCTCTCTATTGGAGGCTCCCCCCTTATAGTTCGCTCTGCAAATAGATAGAAAACAACAACCTGCTCGTTAAAAAAATTCTATATCCCGGCTAATCTTAGGCGAATAAAATCAAGCTAACGCATTGGTCGACTCGGAAAGCAACCCACACAGGTACCTAGCACATTTCATCAGAATCATTAGAGCAGCGCGGCTACTCCGAAATTCGAAGTTCGTGTCGTACCGTCCCTCTCACTCTCGTATTAAATAGTTTAAATGTCAGAGAGACGGAACGACATGAACTTCGAATTTCGAAGTAGGTCCTCTGCTTCCAGAATCCCTCAAATTGATATAATAAGTATATTATAATTTGACGACCGGATGGCCAAGTGGTTAGAGAACTTGACTACGAAACTTGAGGTCCCGGGTTCGATTCCCGGCCGCGGCAGATATTTGCGTGAATAATACGAATGTTTGTTCTCGGGTCTTGGATGTTTTGTCCGTTGCCTAATATCCAAAGTACAAGCTTTGCTTAGTTCGGGACCAGGTCTATTGGTGTCAAGTGTCCCATGATTTTTATTTACTTACTTATTGATATTTAATAGGTACTGATTTTTTTTATTAAAATTTTTATTTATTGATTTACACAATAAAAACTTAATAATAATAATTAAAACATCATATCTGTGAATAAAAAACTCATATAAATCTAAGAAAGGCCCCTGTGGCATAGTTCCAATCCAAGAATGCTAGCCAAATGCTAGCGGCATAATCGCTGTACTTATGGCGCCAAGTCTCCCTTTAAATTTTGTCTGTCAGCGGTGGCGGCGTCGTCCAATCTCTTTTTTTTTTACACTGGATTCCTCGATTTATTGTTGCCATATTCAAGCATTTTAAGTCAAAAAATACGAGTCTAATCTTAGTCTACTAGTTTAGTAATTTCTACCCTTATAAATTTTATCCATCCAGAATCCAATTTCGTTACTATAAAATGGTCTGATTGAAGTTTATTGTTTAAATTTCTTCTGTTTGATTACGTTTACAATAATTTGGACTAGGACTCACGCGTGCGCGGTTTGTCATTTTGACATGTCCGATTTTCTGTCATGTCAGTTGTCAACAAGCGTAGTACTGTCAACAAGTTTATTGTGAAAATGGCGACTACCGGAGTTGGTTTTCGATGGTTAGATATATTGGAAAAGGAATTTGATAAAGCCTGTGTGGAGCTGGACACATCTATAGGTAAATATCTTGTAAACTTTTACAAATTAACCATTGAACAGCCTACGTTCCCCGCTAGTAACATTCATTGTATTTAATTTTGATTCTTTGACCGTGTCTGGTTTAGGTTTATGCAATAATAACGCGGAATATTTAATATTGATTACTTTTATCATTCTAGGTTCTTCTTAGGAGTTATTGATGAAAGTGTTTGTCAGTTCAGTTTAATAATTCATCCACGAGGTTCTTCAAGACACGTCGCTCGCCTTTTAAGTTTTTATTTAGATTAACAATTACAAATATCAGTTATAACAAAGTAAAAACTTTGCTCAGCACTCTCAAATTCGATTACCGCTAGGATGTGGCTCTCTGTAGGTGTTTGTTTGATATTGTCTGGTAAATGTAGGTGTACTATAAAGTACAAACAAAGTTGCATCATAGGTACATGTAATAATAAAACTGGTTCATAATTATTAAGAATTTATGAAGTTATATTAAAGCTAAATGTTTGTTTATTTCAGTGGAGTTGGATTCAGAGGAGTCAGAGTCAGTGTTTGCAGCACGGCAGAAGATCGCCACACTAAGCTCATGTTTTGCACAACTCACGCACAAGGCTCTTACTATATTTCAGAACAGTGCAAAACTTGAGGTAGGTCCTAGGTGTAGTAATCTAGCACACTACAACATAGACTAGCACTTCTACATAATGTGTTTTTTGGACATGTAAAGGTTTAAATTATTTTTACAAAGAAATAGGTTTGCGTTTGAACACAATCACGCCTGATGGTAAGCAAAGATGAGGAATATGATAGAGTATGCTTGCCTTATAAATGCTCATTTGACCCTAGATTTGAAGCTAGCCAGTTAGGGAAGTAATTAGTAAAGATATATAAACATATAATGTCTATCTAAAATACATTTGGGCTTGGGCCCCTTGTTAACCTGGAAACTCAGCTAATCTGGTGAAAATTAGACTGTTATGGCACTACACTAGTGCTAGCTATTGTAGTCTATTTCAACTACCCAGTGTCTAGCTGCAAGAGCAAACGTTAAGCTTGTGCGTGCCATTATCTGAAAAAGTTTGGAAACTAATAAAATGCTAAGTTATTAAAATCATCTATTGAGAGGCTTTTGGATAATTTAGATTTATCCAAATTCATCACACCATGTTAAATATCCCTTTCGTGGGCATATGAACGACAGATGGAGCTAAGGGTAATGACTAATGAACCTTATTAGTAGTTATTAAGGATTTCCTTAAAAATCGTGTTTGAATACTCTAACTGGCAACTATTTGCCTATACCAATAAAAGGGATAAGGCATACTAATGTATAGGAAGGTGTAGGTATAGTAAGTATTTTATCATTATAAATGAAACAGTAATCACAGTTATTATAAAAATTTATACAAATCTATTAAGTATTTATTGTTCATGTCGCTGGTTTCCTCCAGCTAGGACCTCTGTCATATGGATGTTTGTGTAGATGCCTTCGGTGCGGTGCCCTGGTGCTCAACTCAAGTGTATGGTGGTCGGGCTCTGGAGTGACAATTAGGAGGTCTTTGTTCTCGTTTAAATCATCGATTCCCTCTCCATCATCAAAGAAGTCATTGTCTTGGTCATCACTCCCCCAGTATTCTGCAGACTCCTGTTCTCCCCTGAAATTGGAATGTAAGAATTAATACATTTGTTATAATATGTCCATTGCCTACTATTGACAAAAATATAAGGAAAAATCTTGAAGTTCATGTTTAAGTAGTGGAGAAAAGGAATAGAAATCTTTGCCTTGCTCTTTGCATTTGCAGAAGTAGACCACATCTCTAGGCAAAATAATAATTAAGTATTATTTACTGGCTGGAAATTTCAATAGCCTGGCCAAACGGAGACACAATTCTGTAAAAATCTGGGGCTACAAGGGATATCATTATGTTTACTGTCGTCCCTTTTGTCTCCAGAAGGAGATACCTGCTGAGACATTATATGTTTCATCTCTATTTACTTACTTAATCCCTTTGAGCTTCAGCATGAGTCTATCAGCAGCTGACGTGACGTCGGAAGCTTGCGCGGGCGTGTCCGAGTCGTCGCCGACTCTGGCTTCCAAGCGTTGCAACGTCGCGTCTGCGCGTTCTGTCAGTGCTATGAATTTCTCAGTCAGCTGCTGTAGTTCAGTCTCTTTGAAGGTGGCGTGCGAGGTGTTTCGGAAAACGCTCTCTAAACGACGACACGTCGCGTCGCTCTGAAAATAGTCAATTTCATATGTAAATGTCTACTGTAATAAGAACAAAATAATGTTTATTAATAATTAAATCCATATTAATAATTAACACGGACCTGTAATGATCGCCCCGCACTCAGAAACTTCATAACTCTGTTGTCATGACTCCTCATGCTGACTTGAATGTTTTGTAATTCTTGGAACGTCGAAGCCGTCCTGGAAACAATCGAATTGACTATCTTAAACTCATATAAACTTTTTTGTCTATACAGACGAGAGTATTTTTCATTAAAAGCCAAGTTTCTCTTGGGATTTTCGATATTTACTGGCTCTATTATTTTATGACTTCACTACTTAATCTATCCCAGCCTATATACGTCCCACTGCTGGGCACAGACCTCCTCTCAGAACAAGAGGGCTTGGGCCATAGTTCCCACGCGGGCCCAGTTCGGATTGGAAGCTTCATACGCATCATTGAATTGCTTCGCAGGTTTGTGCAGGTTTCCTCACGATGTTTTCCTTCAACGCAAAGCTCGTGGTAAATTTCAAATGTAACTCCGCACATGAATTTCGAAAAACTCAGGTGCGAGTCGGAATTTGTACCCACGAACCTCTGCTTGAGAGGCGATAGGTCAAACAAACCACTAGGTCACCACGGCTTCACTCCTCAAATTTCGACTAAATTTAAATGGAAGTTTAAGAGTAAATCAATGTCATCAAATCGGTTCATAGATCGAGAACTTCCTTATTTTGCCGCCGTTAAATAAGTGAAGTTCAGCCAAGTTAATCTTATAATCAAATTATATTTAAATTGCTTAGGTATAATATGGCTCAGGCGAATAGTTATTCTCCATACTTATTTATCAGCGAATCAATCAATTTGTCCAGCACATCTGCAACATGCGTGGGATCATCCAGCTGTACTCTTTGGCATGTGTCCACAAAACGCTTTTGTGCGTCCATTACTTCTTGCATCTGAAAACGATAGGATAATAATTATTAGTTGAAATAATCTATAACTGAATAGCGAAAATTTGCAGAAAGGGGACTAAACAGGCACCCTCCTAGCGTAGTGAGGTTTAATCTTTGGGTTGGGCTGTTATAGACAGACGGCATTCCAACAGCAATGCACCTAACTGCCGACTGTTTATACATTTTCCATTGCAGTCGGGAAAACTGCACGCCAGCTGCGATGTGTGCGGTGGGCAGTTGCAGTTGGAATGTAGTCCGTTTGTAACGGCTGTATGGTTTTCAGCTAAAACAGGAAACATAGTCTTTTTCAGAAATCAATTGACGACCGGATGGCTAAGTGGTTAGAGAACCTGACTACGAAGCTTGAGGTCCCGGGTTCGAATCCCGGCCGGGGCAGATATTTGTATTAATAATACGAATGTTTGTTCTCGGGTCTTGGATGTTTAATATGTACTTAAGTATTTATTTATCTATATTTAAGTATGTTTATCCGTTGCCTAGTGTCCATAGTACAAGCTTTGCTTAGTTTGGGACTAGGTCAATTGGTGTCAAGTGTCCCATGATATTATTATTTATTTATTTATTTATTATTAATTTAGAAGCAAACACGTAGCATAATAAGATCGGACAAGCACAGGTTTCTAGTCTCGTAACGGTGTCAGCCTTTTTGGAGAATTCAGCAAAAAGAAATCAACTACTCTCTCATCCAGAGATAGAGTAACCGCATTTCTTATTCACACTACGCTATGGGTGTACTAGTCCAAATGATTCAGACACTTCTCTGACTATCTTAAGACGAACTTACTCTCAAATCGATCTTGTCTGTGTTGTCGTTGAGTCGTTTGGAGAAAGCGGCCTCGAGGTCGACGGAGGAGAGCCTCGCGTCGCGCTGCCGCCGCGCCAGGGCCCGCAGCCCGTCGGCCAGCTCGCGCCGCGTCGCGTTCACCAGGGACAGCCCGTCCCGCATCAGCGACTCCAGCACGAGACCTCGCCGCCACGTATCCGCATACGCACCGCTTACCTACCGTTTGAAAACGAAATTCTTTGCTGCGCCCTTGCCCCATACATTTTACAAGATCTATCAGTTAGATGCCTTTAGAAACATACTTCTGTTTTTGAGATTTTATAGTCTTACATCGGCCAGTCTAATATTACTGGAAGCGAGAGTAGGACGAATATATATCTTTCTTGAATTTTACCTTTTCAAGCAAATGTCTGTGAGAAGTAAGATGACTTGTCAAGTTCTGCGCAATGTCAACAATTTTATCTTGGCTGCGCTCTATCTTCTCTGCACTTTCTTTAACAGCGGTCTGCAAATTAAAGGTTTTAACGCATTTAAATACATTCGATGTAACAAAATTGTTAATTACAACTTTGACGAAATCTGTACGAAGAAATAGTGTGGTAGACTTGGCGGTGTACTCGTCAACGATCAACATGATAGATAGTTTTTTCGCACGCGTTCAGCTGCTTTTTCATTGAATCGTAATTTAATTTTAATCTATCCTCACACAGCATATAATTTTAATTTGATAGATGTACAGTCAGCTGCAGAGAAAGGGTACCCCCCTGTAATGGCGGTAGTATGGATACCGCCGTTACGGGGGGGTACCTTTTCTCTGCAGCTGACTGTACATACCAAAACCAACATACCATTGAGTAGGCCTCCAACAAGATGGAGCGACGACCTGGTTAAGATCGCAGGATCGCCGTGGATGCGAAAAGCACAAGACCGGTCTGAGTGGAGAGCCTTGGGGGAGGCCTATGTCCAGCAGTGGACGTCTTTCGGCTGACATGATGTACATAACATACCAAATTAATCGAAGTAGGTATGGCAGGTAAACTTACTTCAATGCTAGTTTGAAGCATATGTACCCTGTGTTCCAATCTCTCAGCCGCTAACTGAGCTCTTTCCAACCTCAAGGACAGTGTGGTCTCCACGCGATCTGAAATCCATCATTAAAACTTCCCGTCAAACTTATGAATTCATATTGTTAATTAATTCAAAGGCGCCGATGGCTCAACGCAACTATTGATTAAGGGCCCTTGCTGGGTCAATTGGTGTGCTGGAGTGTATTGCGAAAGTTGACCGCACGCATCCTAAAATAGGATATGGCACAATAGTCGCATTACTCATCGGTTTCCCGGATGGGTATAGCTCTATGAGCAGTCTAGAATTTACAGCCGCATCTATTGGTACGCGAGGGGTAAAACGTTAACTAGTACTAGTACCATCAAGGTAATTCTTGATCCTTAACGTCTCGTTAAAAATATACAAATCAACCAAATTCCATTAAATCAGACTCCAAACCAATTCTGCTCGTAATGCTGTACTGATTGAAGTATCGTAATGCTGACTGAATGTTACCGAGTTTGTCTTGTATGACTTCTAACTTTCGCGCTTGCTTTGCCTGCACGGCGCTTATGGTGTCCAAAACTCGCAGCCGCTCTTCGATTTTACTCAGGACACCGTTGAGTTCCTGAAAACACAAAACGTAATCCCTTGTATCACAAACGAAGATTGATATTTAAACACTGATATTTAATTTGGTTATATTTTTGGTTATTTTGTTGTTATTCGCCAAGTTTTCACCTTTAATATTTAAAATGATTTTTTATAAAATCAATATTCTGTAAAAGGTGAGGGAGGATTGTTAGTATTTGGGTCAATCAACTTTTTACTCATTACTATACTCCATTTATTTTAACATTCGAAATTTAACGGTAAAATTTGCACACGTTTTTGAATGAAACAACGAAACTTTAAAATTGTGTTAACTTCTATATTTTAAAAACATAATAAATACAGCTAATAAATGTACATGTAGGTATTTTTAGTCCATTTGTGTTCGAAATACCGAGACATGTTTCTAAACTATCCCAAATTTCATGATTCTAAGCCCAACAGTTGTTATTTCGAGATTTTCTGATATGTATATCGGGATAAAAAGTAGCCTATAAAATATGTTATTCCAGATGTCCAGCTATCAAATTTCATCTAAATCCGTCCAGCCGTTTTAGCGTGAAGGAGTAACACACACGCACGCACGCATGGACGCACGCACGCACGCATGTACGAACGCACGCACGCACAAAAACTTTCGTATTTTTAATATAAGTAGGATACAGTTTTCATTTGGTAAAGAAAAGACATAAGGGACGTGTGTTGCTTGTCAAAGGTCCGCCCGGATTGCTACCACCATCTTGCTCGCTAATCCTGCCGTGAAGCAGAAGTGCTTGCACTGTTGTGTTTCGGCGCGGAGTATAAGACAGCCGGTGAAATTACTTGCACTTGAGGTATTCCAACTTAGGCCTCTAGGTTGGCAACGCATCTGCAATACCCCTGGTGTTGCAGATCTTTAAGGGCGGTGGTGATCTCTTACGACCAGGACACCCACTTGCTCGTTTGCCTTCCAGTCGAATAAAAAAAAACGTGTTAGACTGACTTTAGTGGCGTGCACGCTGTGCGGGTAAACGCGCAGGGCGTGGGGCTCCGCGGGCGAGCAGCGCGCCAAGCACAGGCACGCCAGCGCCACTGCCGCGCTTAACATCGCCCCGTCTGGAACAAACGGCGGGTTTGTTACTGCAATAGGCTATTGTTTTCAAAAAAATCTAATACATCTATACTTAAATTATCAGAAAATATACACGTACACTTTTGATTAAGTTTGTCAATTGAACAAAAAATTATGAAGTTAAAGCCAGATAAGTTACGTGTGACATCACGCCGCGCGAGACTTTAGCTCGGCGTGACGTCACAGGCCCCACTCCTTTGTAATTTTTTGCTTGATTGACAAAAGAAAAAATACCTATCTAAAATTTTTTTACCTTATCTAGCTGACTGAGACCAAAATAAATAATTTTTTAGAACACTGCCCAATCACTGGCACTTGAGGTATTCCAACTTAGGCCTCTAGCTTGGCAACGCATCTGCAATACCCCTGGTGTTGCAGATGTTTATGGGCGGTGGTGATCTCTTACTACCAGGAGACCCACTTGCTCGTTTGCCTTCCAGTCGAATAAACATAGAACCTAAATATAACTGCAGAAGAAGGCAAAATATGGCTCCTGACTTTTAAACACTTGCACAAACAGCGGAACTTACATAGATGTTCATTTTCCTGTATGATGTATTATTGGGAATTGTAGCATATAGGCAGTGGTTACTATCTTATGTAAGTAAGTTTTAATTGCTTCCATTCTAGCAACAGAAACGTGTATATCATTCTGTTAAAATAATTGGTGGGCTTCGAGACTGTACCAAGATATCTGGAATGCATAGATTGCGTTGCATAGCAACTTTATTATCACGTGTTAGCAATAGTAATTTTTATAATAAAATAGTTGTAAGTTTTCATGTCCTGCTGCGCTATTCTGATCCGCGAATACGATGCTTATACATATTTTAGTAGAACCATTATATGTATAGTAGTCAAGTGGGTTCTGATAACATGAGCATTTGTGTAAGTAATAAACATGCGAACGACTTTACATTTTATATTATCAATCTCAGTAAAGGGATAGGTAAGCAGGTAAGCAGCGCCTCAATCATTTAAAATGCGTACCTTAAGATCTAAACGTAAACGAAAGCGGAAATTAATGTTGACACGGTAAGAGCATTAGTCAAGCCTTAGGGCTATTGCGGCGATGCTAACCTAAGCGGGCGTTGAATTCAAAA
This sequence comes from Choristoneura rosaceana, assembly GCA_037349165.1. Lineage (NCBI taxonomy): Eukaryota > Metazoa > Arthropoda > Insecta > Lepidoptera > Tortricidae > Choristoneura > Choristoneura rosaceana. The sequence continues at coordinate 14,260,250 of JAZBNJ010000019.1, forward strand.
ATAATCCCGGGAAATTCCCAAAGTAAGCGTTTTATTATGTTAAAGTTAAACTAACGATTTTTTTATTCAGGAATAAAAATACTAAAGCGCTGTTGTAATGTACTGCATGTAATGTCGTAGAAAAAATACGAAAATTATTTCAGATAGGAGCAAAAGGCGTTCTGCTTACCTGCTTACCACAAATGAAAATAGTTTTGTATTGTATGAAAATACCTGTTCAATTGACCGGGAGCGCGAAGCGACTCTGTTTCAGCTTAGCTAAAAATGCTTTCGTATGTCTGTCCAGCTCTACGTATCGAATTTTTAACTCGATTCTCGTGAAATTTGATAAGCAGCTTCGATAAAAGGTTTTTATACCACTAGTTTTTTTTTAATTACAGCTTTGGAGTTCAGGGAACAAAAATATCAAATTTCAGTAATTTCGCGAGTTCTACGGTATAACTCACAGAGCTACTAGTTTACTCTTTTGCAAATAATGCATTCGTCTGAAACTACAAAATTAGACACTAGACAGGAACATTTTCAGAGTAATTATTCGCAGAGTGCGTTTCAGTGCCATTTGTTAACATGAAGTTAACATGTAGCCCGCGTCGTCGCTCGCATCATTCTGTCATTTGCGGCACGACAGGGCATTGTTTATATCAAACATCGCCGGCAGGTGTGCCGAGGCGTCCTGTTTATATGCACTTATTTATTTGCATTCCGGTGCAGTTCGTGGACCCCGGATAGTCGGATTATCATTGTCTAACGCCCCCGCCTCCGACTCGACCTGTCATCAGCCTTTTGCTGGCTGCCAAAAGTATCAACTTTCGTAATGTTGAGCTTCATGCGCTATTGTTGTGGCCAAACATATAATGTGCTCTTCAATAATATATTATTTGAAATCTGGTGTCCAGTTTCTCAAGTTTGTTTTTATTCCATCGTCTTTTACTGCTGCACGGGCTTTATTCATGCTGTATTTTGGTTAAGGTTGACCGGTTTTATGCTTATTTAATCTATTTCGAACAATAAAACTTTGCTTGCAATTCTGAGTGCGTCGCGTTGGACTGTATAAATACTATACAGTCACCGAACCAGTAGCCGAATCCATTAGTTCCAGTGAGTGAGGATTATTGGGCCGTAATTATTATGTGTTTGATGGTGTCGGATCGTCACGTAGTCGCACTCATTCAGCCGGCCCAATTCGTCGCAGCCCGGCGCGGGCGCAGCGGCCGGCACCGTATCACTGTTAATTGACGTCTGATCACAGTCGAAAGGCTGTCCGAATTACTTGCGCCTCGGGCGGACGTGATCAATGACTTCTGAAACATCAATCTATCATTGATTGATCCAATAATTACGCTTAATGAGACTTTATGAAAGGGCGCTATGCTCGCCCGAACATCGATAAAGACTGTCTTAATGCAAACGTCTTACTTAGACGTTGACTCTGTCAGTTCGATCAGCTCAAGAGAGTAAAAGGACAATTAGAAGTGCATAGTCTTAAAAGATGATTTTACAATACTTTTTTTTATACGAGGGCATTTCGAGCTTTAGCATGGTACCCTACCCTCTGGGTGCACGTGGAGTACATCGACCCCGTTCAAAATTAAACTTAAGCGATAAACCAGATGTACGAGTATTAAAGATCGATTCGATATGACATGTTGAAAGAGATATTTTGTTCCGTGCATACCAAAAATCGATTGGTTTTGTAAAGGTAGGATTAGTGTTTAATTTCCTGGAAGTCCTACGATACCGTCATACTTATCATCATCACGCAGCGAGCGCGGACCAGACGAGCGCACTAGACGCATGTTTATATTCAAACCTACGTACAATTACTGTCGGCTCCTTGTCAAAGTTCAGTGGAGCTGGAAGGGAGCCAACGCGGCTAGAGTGCGTACTTCCAGGTGCTAACACACTTTCTTTGGTTTCAGTGAGATCATTCACTTGATAGATGCCTAAATTTTTGGCTACATTTACAATTCCTGGTTCAATTTAAAGTTCTAAATACTATTCATGTCGTTATTTTCGGTTTGCTGCAATTTAAAAAAAAAGTTTTATTATCACTACATCATGCTCTCGCTTATCCTTTGCGTGACATTACAAAGTTTACTGACCGCAAGAAACATATTCGTTCTTCCCTTCCTATTGGCATTGTGTGAAGGGACTTCCTAGTGAGATCACGTTTATTTCTAAGCTGCAAGTTTGCGCTGTAAGGTCTTATGTCTCTTTGTCTACGCGCTCGTCTACACTGTTTTGGAATCCTGGAGCGATTCATTCTATGTACAGAATGGACGACTCAGAACAACGGTGAAAATTAATCGGATTTTTTGTTGTCGAGTCACGCGGCTTCCGTTGTTAAATTAAAATACGGGAAAGGGAGATAAATATCCTTATGCTTTTTTATTTTCACCGTGATATGTGCGTTTCGTAAATGAAATCTTAAGACCACCCTACCCGGCCGTACCAGTGGCTGACTCTTGGTTTATTTTAATCGTAGCTGGTTTTAGATGGCTGATACGTAGTTACAGCTTAAGGAACTTTACAACGCTGAATACAAGTTTATTTCTGTGAAGTGTTAACAATGGTTATCTAGCAAACGTCTAACGTTGAGCTGGTTTGTTAAGATTAATCGCTAAAATGTCGCCTGCTCTGTTAGACATCCTCACAAAGAGGACTTAGAGATAGTGTGGTCTGGTCTATATATAAAATCGTAATGCCGAGGTTACAACACATGTTCTATTAGATGGTCTCAATACTCTCAATCGTAATCCGCGTTGAATGCCGAGCCCACCGCGACGTCATCCAAAAGATCTTAATAGAGATAAATTGCAGATCAAGTCCCACCGACGCTTGTTAATCCTTTGAAAATGGCATTAGTATTATGAGACTCATCACTTATAATTATTTTATAATGAAAGGTAAAAAATAGAGGTCAGTGAGACAACTTTACTGGCAAATGTATATAGATCTGCTATTAATATTCGAAAGTGACTAGATGAAGTCAAACCTATAACACGCATGTATTTTATACGGATTAATCTGCGAATGTAAATATGTTTAATGATATTCGTTGGTATGCGGTTTCTAGGCTGTTTGGTGTTGGTGGACTTAGTTTACTGTCTGCCACTATGCAGCTTCGAAATCGGCTGCGCGGGCGCTTCGGCTTTGGCGAGCTTGCTTACCTGTCTCGGGCTTCTCTCGGAATGCCGTTTGGTAGCCGCTGACTGTAAATTTTGCGTTCATGTTGCAATTTCGTGATTCACCACTTGACAATTATAATATTTTTTTTAACCAGTCTTGCCGGGTTAAGGGATTTAATAAAAATAACTCCACCGTGATTTAAAAGCTTTGGTCATCAGACCTTCGTCACAATAGACATAATGATAGGGTACTTAATATGTAACAGTTTTTCAAACTGTTTGTTTTAAAACCCGTAATTAAAATCGGAATGCTAGTTCGATGCACGTGTCCTCATAGACTGGCCGTTGTTGAAAGGGGTGGGACGCGTGTCAAAGCACGTCTGCCACCTTAAAATCCACCACGACTCACGAGGCTTATTAATCCACCCGGTGACAGCATATTTACATCGTCACGGATTTTGAAACTATTTTGATAGTAGGTAATAACCTACCCATACTTTTACAAAAGGCAAAATCTAGTAGTTCATTAAAGTGATGGACTTCTTACCCATACTAAAAATACTCCAAGAATATGTTCGCGTTATCAGCTTGCCTTAGGTCGTGTCACATCTCGTCCTCATTTCTGAGACTGCGTGTTCACTAGTAAAGATTGAAAATAAATATACCTACAAACACTTGTCTTGTTCTTCGTAATTTATACACAAAACAAAAACGATTAAATAAACAGAGACGTCGAAGTGTTTGAGTGGGGAAAGTGTGATATTTAAGTAGGCTTATGGGATGTTTAATGTTCTTGTACAAATCCTTTCAGTGTTGGTATTGTCAACGGTATCAGGTGGTAGTAAGTGGGTTAGCGAGGTAGACGGCGCGGCGGCCGCTTGCGCAAACCGGCAATTAGTTGGTACCGCACAGACTAGCATAAAATAAGGAATTTTGGACGCATAAATCGCAAAACTAATTGCTAGTTATATTTACGATCGCACTTATGTTTACATAGTCGCATAACGTTACTTTATTAGCAAAATTGCCGCTTTTGTCGTACCTAACTTATAGTAGCAAGTTCAGCTTGTCCGACGCGGAGACATCACTGTGACTCATTGCAATTGCGTTTTATTTTCTTCTGTCGAAGGTCGGGCATATTTTTCAGTTGTTTTACGCCTTGATATTAAAAGAGACAATTTTGTAATTAAGCATTACTATAAACACCATGTTGTTTTTTATTTCCGTCAACTTTAAGGGAACATTGAACATGTTCAATTAAGTTAATTTTTCTGAGACACTAATGGTAATTATTAACTTTCACTGCTAAAAAGATAATCAAGAATTAAGATGAATTATGCGCAGTGAGATAAATTTATGACATTTTATAAAGTCCGTAACAATAAGTATTTTTAATTCACACAGGTATAGCAGCTCAAAAAAAGGTTACACACATACCTACTTAAATAACAGATTATAGGTTTATTTAACTAAATTAATTTGATTGTAATTTACTTAAATAAAAAGTTTTGTATTTCTCTCTTGTGTCACGTCAATTTCAATCGTCAAATTTGTGAATTTTATCATTAAAAAGATTGTTAATGATTATGATAAATCGTTAAGAAACAGGCAAAAAACTTTTCTTTTTCATCTCAGGTCGGCTAGAACTTTTGTAGCTCGTGTGCTGTAAAATCTTTAAAATATTTTTTTCTAGACGTCATTCCAAATCCAATGAGCCATCACACACACTGGGCCACAATGAGCCACACTTGTTTTTCGGAGCTTTATCAGACGCGTGTAATACGATTTTGAACTTGCGATTGCGGGCCATGCTACCGTCTTTATCCAAGTTAGCTGGCCTAGAAATTGATATTGAGATAAGTCCATATTTTGAAGTAAGTTAGATTTCATTCAATACATTGTTAGTTTGAAGTTGTTAAATCGCCTTATATTTGAAAATATTAATGATCGAGTGGTCGTTTAAAAGGATTGCGTGATCGGCGATAATTTTGTGGAGTTGGGGTACTATTATGTTTTTGTTTTTATCAATACATTCAGAAGTTCCATGACGATTATTTAATTCAAATGTTTAGCTAAATGCCTTTTTTGGAAAGATGTTATTTCGATATTTAATTAACTTAAAATGCTCGTATAATCGCCTTAGTCCTCTAGCGAACGTGGCGCAAGTGAAACAGTGTGTGTTTTATTTTTTTATTTTACGGGATTTTAGATTACATAACACTAACACATAACAGAGCATAATAAGTCATTATTTTTATCAATATAAAATACAACAAATGTTCTAGATTTAGTGTGAAACCTTGTTAAGTTTCCTTTTGCGCCAAGTTTTTTGCCAGACTTTGGTTAATTTTTTCCCCTTCAACTGAAGTTGCTTATCTGAAGTCCAATATCAGTAGACGTACCGTACGTAATGTTATTTTGTCACTAGATTTTTTTAAATAATACAGTGAAAATTATATTATTGCTTTAATATTGACTCTTATCATTTTAAGATCCTCATAATCCACTGTCAAAATAGTGTCGAATATCACTGTTGATGTTGGTGTGTCTGTGTCACTTTACTCTTGACAACTTTAAAACACAAAGCTATTACATAAACTCCGGCTAATCCCACTAAACATTTGCTTTATCAACAGAATGCAGCCCGACTCATCCATCAGTATTTGTAGCTCGGCGACAAAAAGCTTAGCGTTTACGTCGTTAATCTCTTTATCAAATAGTTGAAACGTGGTCGAGTATCCCGGGTGCTCGGTTCGTACACCTTGATTGTGCAACACGGGACTGCATATTTAAGTCACTCTAATCGCCTCTCTGAATACAATAAAGCACCGAACTGCACGCCGCATGCCTGCCGCTCCTTGTACAGGTTCTAATAAAACTTATCTGTTTTGGAGACAATAACCATTGCCTTAAGACACTATGATATTTAACGATTTACCCTTCACTTAACATATTGCTCTTGAGTCGCTTCAGGTGATTCATCGCTATAAATAGATCATACGAATTAAAGCGCAACATGGCTTTCTTCCTTACACTCGATTGATTTGTAGTTTCATAAACATGCACCTTTCTGATCCTTGCCGTCATTCGAGTTTTGTTTCCTACAGGGGCAACGGAGGATCGGGAAGTACCTACCTAAGCTGATTCATAATTTCCTTGTTGTCTTGTACGGAAACGTGTTAGCTGGTGTCAAGAGGGTCGCATGACGGGCAGGTTCAATGTCTTAGTAACACGTCAGTGTTCTTTGTCGGCCTATCACTAAAAACAATAGACTTTAAAGTGACAATGAAAACCGATAATATATATTATATGTATGTATATGTAAGTAGTAAAATTTAAAAGCTAAGCGTATATCGGTCTGGATTATACCGCACCAGCCGGCAGGTATCGTGGCTCGAATGCGTTTGTTTTCTCATTTGTTTTCGTACGAGACGGCCCATTAGGACAGGATTTTTAGAACATTCTTTTATTATTTTTGGTACAATCTCGTGCACAGATATTGACTTCATGGTAGCCATTTTAACCTTCGCAGTCGATGTCCACGTAATTTAGTATATATCTTACATATGTTAGCGAACCGGCTCCGCCGTGACATTATCTTAATTACGACATTAGCATGATGATGATTCGCTTTGAATACACATTAGGAGGTAGATTTATCACGGACCGCCATCTCGCTGCGATATTTTGCGCTCTACATGCAAATAACTGGTATCTAATGCTATATAACCATAACGGATTGACTTGTATTTTGATATTACCGCAGAACGAGTAACAGTGTTCGAGCGGCCAAGAACACTGATAAACAGCATTGAAAAGTGGACGAATTCAATGTAACATGGAAACATCGGTAACGAATTAAAAAATGCAGTCCGCCCTTCAATTTTCTAGTAAATTTCAAAACAAAGGTTACGAAATGTAAATGCCGGTACTTTCTCTCGCCTCGCAACTGATAGGTATACGCGGGAAGTATGGAGGTTAAGAAAACATGGTTACATCTTTGTTACAAAGATAGGATGCAAATTAAAAAAAAAATCACAGAGACTATATCATATCATCATCACATGGATTCAAACTTTGTTGAAATCCTGTGCAAACAGATTTTGAATTTAATCGTTTTATACAATTTTCAAAGACTTTCTTTTTTAGTCCGCAATAACGTAGGGCTGTAAACTTTATAGTTCTGCTGCAATTAGTTATAATGAATACTGATATGTTATTATCAGTATCTCGTTTACTTTAAAACAGTCTTGGCTATGTAAGATCACTTTAAATTTTAACTCTCAAAAATCAAAAATCCTTGGTTGCGTGCGTAAAGTAAAACATGAAGGTGTATTTAATTTTGTTTCATTTGTGTTTTAGAGGCAGCTATAAAAAAAGGTTAATGGAACCTAGTATTTGTTTTTTTTTATGTATGACATTATCTGTCTCGCGCTCTGGAGTCCCAGGTGATGTTTGTAAAGAGCAAATACTGTGTGTACTTGTGGCAGACGGGAGCAGCAGTCGCCATCGCCACCGGCTGCTCGCCGTCGCTTGTTTGCACAAGGTTCTCGCATAACTCTCAATTCAATGACAAAGCCTTCGAGCGCCGCGTCTGGCGACCAGCTACCGTCACACTCGACCACTTGGGATAGGTTGTTATACAAACACAAACCCAATCACTAAATCACTTACACCCAGACCAAGGCACCTTTTTAACATCACCTAATTTTACAAGCTTTTAATTAGTTTCACCTCTCCCGTTGTCTGTCTGCCTGTAGTCAAATCTTTCAAGTTAAATTCGACCGTACAGTAGTCCGATTGACTTGAAATTTGGCATACGTATGTAAATTGCGTGATAATACAATCTGGTAGTAATATTCTGGCAGTTTCGCCAAAATCGTCTCCGCTGGACGGAACTCTTCAACGGTTAATGGCATCGACTTGAAATTTAGTATGCAAATGTAGTTTGGGTGACAATGTGAGTAAAGTCATCAAAGTTCACCAAAAAAAGAGGGTTAGTTAGTTCAAAACGTATAAGACGTTTTGAACTAACTAACCCTCTTATTTATAATCTTTTTGTAATGCTCACCTTATTACATTAGCCTAATATTCGTATGTCTCTATCTGTCACTTTGCAATTTGTTTTTGTCATACATTTTTTTACAACTGGTTTACAACTTTTTATGGATAAGGTGATGAGATTATTATTTATCATAATAAAGCTTTATACCACCACAGAGAGACATTGAGATATAAGGAAATCGTTCGGTGCGGCGAAACAAACCGCAGGATACTCAATCATGTCTTCCATTTATTGAGCTGTTGTAGGTACCAGGCGAAAGTCAACAGCTCAAGTGAGTAAACACGTTCCAAGTGAGCAATATATGAATCTTAATTATAAATGAATGTCAGATATTGAATTGCTATACAAGCGGTGGAGTCTGAGTCACTTTACGAAGGGAATGAGAAACGAGTAACTATATTATAAAAACTTGCTGCGCATATTGCATTGCAACGCGATAGTTATTATGTCGCGCTTCTGCATTTTATCGCCTCCGCGCCTACTATTGCCGTTAATTAAAGCCCTTGCCTAACAAATGCTTAAGGGCATACCTGTGTGATTATTATGATATCTTATTGGCTTACGTATTCGATTGACCTATTAGTGTAGAAACAGTCAATTACCGTATTTTACGTAATGAGTCTATGTAGTACGTTTAATTGGCCGTTGAACATTTTTTTAAGATTTATTGATGATTAAAGGTTCCTTCTACGGTTTCCTTGACCGGTATGAAATCATCGGTGTTGCGGCTACGCTAACGAGTGTTTACTCTCGTATTGCCCTTCACTCGATCGCTCTTCCCACATCGTTATGCAATGATAGGGCCCGCGCAGTTTGCAGTAGCTTTCAGGCCCCGTTGGCTGGCCGTCCCGGCAGGTCCAGTGATGCCTCTGACAATTAGATTTAGCTTGTCTTTCTCGATGATTATCATATTAGGCATGGGGCCGGAGCCGGCGGCGTTGCGCCGCTGCACACCGCTTTGCCAGTTAACTAATGTCGTCGTCCCACTAATGTCTTGATTTATGCCTTCGCACTAGGTTCGTTCACATTTACTTGCTGAGAATTCTAATTAAATCGGTTCTGGACGCGGCCGTACCCTTAACTGCTAAAGTGGATTTAACAGTTAATATATTTTACTAGCAGCAGTGCCACTTTACTAAGATCAAAGTTTAAACTTGCATTAGGTACCTCTTGAATACTTAACGCTTAATTGAGAATTGATATTACATGCATACATGTAATATATATACATACATATCTATATGCATTAAGTTAAGAATGTGTCTGATTTGATGTATCTCTGCTGGTAGAAATATTGATACGTAATAATCATCTTTTTGACGATCCGCAGCCAAGTCACGATCATCTAATTTGATGACCTACCGAAGTAACCCGTTGTTCAAAATACTAGATTTTTATAATTAGCAATAAATAAATAAGTTTTTGCTGAAAGCTTAATCATTAGTTACGGTATCGCATGTTTGATAATAGGCCGGGCTACTGTTATCTAGCATCTAGGTACGGGATTCTGGCGATGAAGTCTAGAGGTTTGGCAGGCGTCCTCCTTCTGATATGATGAGTTTATTGCCGCTTGGTATGTTTTATTAGGCTGCCGTGATTCAGGCCGATGTAGATTAGATCGAGTAAATACTGTTAGCCGTCGTAAATTTTTACTACTGGCATAATATATGTCATTAGTACATTCACCACTACTCTAGCCCACTTGCCTATTTTTTTTTTAAATGTGTTGTCGACCAAGAAAGCTCTTTACCAATTTTAATAAGGCTGATTGTCATATTGACTACACAGTATACAGGCATGGAATAACATCATTGACGAGCACGTGACGAAAATGTCATTTAATGACATTAAACTATAGTGGTAAACCTATTTCTTAGCCGACTATACCTAGTATATGATAGGTTGTAATACAGCTACGTATAAAGCTTTTTGTGGAGTGAAGAATTCAGTTTTAACTTTTTTCACGTTTGCTTGCTGCAATAATTTTGCAGTAATTCAAGAATACTTAGGTAAAATTCAAGTAATCCGCAGTTCGCACAATTGTTGTTTACGGTTACCGATAGTGCCTGGCTTGATTGATGGTCGCAACGAGACAGCAGGACTATGACTCCGTTGATTTATTGTTCCGATGTGACCTTTGTCCTTTTCCTGCGGAAATCTATTTTGCAGCATTCGTATCTTATTGTAAATATGCACTATTGTGTAGTATAGTGTGCAGTACCCATAACGATTACAGTTTTTGTTTTTCGTGTGCGACATAGAAACTTCGCTGGTGTTTTTGACTTCAAATATTTTATAGTTTTTTTACATGCAACCATAGTTCGACTAATAATACAGTAGGCTATACACCCATGTTTTTCTTGATATCCGTTAGCTTCGACAGATGGATCAGTTCATTGATAGAAACTACCTACCAGGGCCCAATTGCATAATAAAGTACAAGCTAAGTAATAATATTAGTGAATTTCAATACCAAGTCGCTAATGTAATTACAGTGCTTTCATTGCAGCATGGTGTGGGTGACACTTGCTGCACGTTTCGTTTTACTCAAAAAAAGTTGCTGCGGTCTAAATATATTATATGAAAGTATATTTCTTTAGTAGCCTGAACATGACTGGCGTAAAATATTTGAATATAAAGAACTGCTACTTTTATAATTAAATTGGAATAATTCGAAATTTTCTCATTTTAAAATTCAACCGATTGTGTTTTATTTAAAATTTAGTTTAGAAAAGTGAATATTTCGAATTGTTTCAGTTTCATTTTTAAGGTACGCTATGTTATAGGACCTACTTACGAAATAAATTTTAAGCTATCAGATTTTTATAATTACTTAATTACCTAATTAAATTCAAAGCACAATGGGGAATGGATGAAAATTTTAGAAACGCTTGAAACTTTTTTTATCGATAGGAATAACCTTTCTAAATAACAAAAAATATCCGATTTTTAAGTAGCATAAATTAATAAAAAAAAATTAAATACTTTTCCTTACCGCCTAATTACGACATCCGGTCCGGTTTCCGGTCGGTTACGGGTTTTCCATAGTCCAGAATAAAAAATATTAAAAAAGAATTTACACTCCGCGAGCTCTTAAAAAAACCTTCGGATTTTAGAAGCATGCTTCGGGTATAGACTATGACACGCGATCGTGATATGCGGTTCTGTTCTGTTATCAAAACTTTTCAAATGCTTTTCAAAGTTGCCGTAAAAAGTTATGCAAAGAATAACCACCAGTACGAAATAGACCTTACTGTAATACAACATTCTGACTAGTCAGTTGTTAAATGTCAAATTGTAAAATTAAATGACTTGGCGAGTGACTTTGACATAAGTAGGTACATAACCCAGAAGAGATACATCGAAAAATTCAATTACATATCTAGCCTTCTGTTGCTAAATATATGTAGGTATATGTGTTAATCAAAAACACTTAAACAACTAATAAAAAATAAACTTAAAGGGTGTTCCCATATAATAAACGTGTTTTTTCGGCTGGATTTTTAAATATTGTCCATTGTACGGTGGTAAAAAACGGAATCTTTTGTATGCGAATTGGACTCGTACTTGGCCGTTTTTTTTTATTTAGTTTCTTTTAATTAGTTAGTTTATTAGTTTTTCATTAATACCTATCCAAATCGAGCCTTAAAAGACCTTGTGCCAGGAAGGATATTTGCATATTCGGTATAATTCTTATATTTTAAGTCACCTATGGCCAATTATAAGCAATATTAAGATTAATAAATACATTAAAATGTATATTTCTGTATTATCTAATACGCGAAGGCTGTATTATTATTTAAGCGGCTCTAGATAAAAGCACATTTTATTACTTCGGCGAAGCTTCGACGGGATCGAATGCATATTTTAGTCTTATAATATGAATATTGATTTTGTATTTTACGCATTGATATTATAAGGAAAATATTAATATTTTCCTGATTTGGTTTGTTGAATACTGAATTTGCATATTAGTCGAGAATATACTAGTATTTTCGTTATTATTTTGATTTATATCCGTGGTAATCACAATAATCGCAATTACACCTGAGAGATTCAGTTATACTTACCGCTATCGCGAACTGCGATCGTTTAATTCGCGAACGTTGGGAACTGAGTGTATTATTAATTTACTATACCGCCTCTTTCGGGAACCTCTTTTCCATTTAATTTGGTTAGAATAGCGTAAAGTAAACAAGGCGCTTGTAATTTCGCATGACGGATATTGCGCGCGCAATCACAACACGGCGTACAGTGATAATGATAAGAAGATAAAACATTGCGTACCGATCTAAGGTTAATCCTGACGCTGGTTATCCTAGGGCCGCTTCATACATTCACTGGCACTATGTTCACTACCGGTCATTTCACGAACTTGAACTGTTGCTCTTCGTGTGTGTCGCGTGTTTGTTTGTTTATGGATGCGTGCGACAGGTGCGCGCGCTACAGCATCCGCAGCGGCTTTGGCGGCCGGCGGCTGCGGCGCCTGCGCCGGCCACGCCCCGTGCGTACGCGCGCCTCCCCGCCCGCCTGAAGGCTTCCTTATTTCCTTTTTCATGAGATTTTCCTCGTATTCAACTGGTTAATACTTATAAGGATTTATAGGTGGTTGTTGTGATTTTGTCGTAAAAGGGTTTAAACCTCTGCATTTCAATAGATAGGTATCGGTTTCATCGCTCTTTTGAGTTTCTAACGAGATCAATTAAGTAACTAGTATTTTTTTTAAAGAATAGTCAATTACTTGGCTCACCCGCGACCTTAATGATAGCTACGTTTATGCAATAAATGGGTGTTCCTACGGTTCCTCCACCTCCACACTAAGAACACACAAACCCATCTATCACCACCACCACACTACACTGACGATTTTTTCGAACTCAACCAGAGCTCATCGTCAGAGCAATACAACCGTAAAATTAAAAAATATGAATAAGTATATATATTTAATAAATTATTTAAAGATAGTCACTTTTGATTCAATGTTGCAATAACAAGTTCATGTACCGAACCTTCCTTGTATAAGAGTACAATATGAGCTGCATGAATAAGATATCTCAGGATCGATTGATTACCAAGTCTAACAGAACATTTACGGAGGACAAACGTTTCAAATGTGTGGTTTGCTGAATCGTCGTTATACTATTCTTATTGGATGCTGGATATTGCCCGCGACGTCGTCTGCTAAGAATTCGTTTATATAGCGTGCCCTCAGAAACAAACATTTTCTTCGGGATTAATGGATATCCCTTTAATTATTCTGGTCTTCTAATATAATGTGTGCAAAATTTCATGGCAATTGGTTCACATACCAACAAACAAACTCACCTTCGTATTTAAAATATTAGTAAAGAAGTAAGGACGACATCTACTTAATGATAGAATAGAAATCTAAAACAACTTAGGTAAACAAAACGTTAGAACTCAAGAAATGCACGGCACTGGGTTTCTTGGAGTAAGTAATAAAATAACCATTGAATCTCAACAGGCTTACTCAGTAGAATGCGTGAGAAAGATCGTAGTCGAAAGCCCATAAATTGAATATAGAATTTGACTAAATGAGTTCCTTGATTAGACGCTAATTAAGAAAAAGGAATACTCTATGAGAGTAACATTCATTTTATCGTGAAACGATGTCGCATCGTCTCATGTGTTTGTATGCGATGTAGTTAATTCAAACACTTGTGCTGCTTGCATCACGTCGTAAATATTAAGCTTCTCATACGCTCTATCGATAAACGCAATCAATATTGGTTCTGTTGCTACTTTCAATTATATAAATACACTTTCCCTTCAATGTTTTCATTAGAGCTAATACAAATGTACTTTTTCAAAGTTAACCATCATCATGTGTAAGTTTTACATAATTTGGCTTGGCTTAGCAGCAACCATTTAAAGCTACTTCGGAAAGCCAATGACAACATTACCATACTTGGTTTCTGGTATAAGAAGATATCTGCCGGCATTTTCGCTACTTGGTAGAGTCATGGTAGAGTCACTGTATCAATAAGTTTATTTGAATGCTGATCGTTACGTGGAATGCTTACTTGAAACACTTATCGCGTCAGACATCTCCGGTTTGTTTTTCTAGAATGATTATTTGATAAAAGACTGACGTTTTATACTGAATTAGCATTTGCTCGCGACTTTCTCGGCTAAAAATTTCCCGTGAAAACTATGCAATTTTTTGGGATGAAACTATTCTTTGTCCTTCTCAAGGTCTCAAATTACCTCCCTAAATTGTTAAGCGATATAATCATGAGCTGGGTCAATCAACTATTTAGTGTAACTTGTTGCCATGGTAACGTCTTCTCCTGAGTGACTTATTAAAAGTATGATTTTATGAGATACAAATCCACTAAAAATTCGGAGTTGTGACAGCTTTAAGGGAATTCTGTCATGGCTCATTTCCTAAGCATGCTTATATACATTGCAAACATTTTTCTAACGTAAGTTACGGGACAGAATAACATGCACTAAATAGTTGATTGATTATGATTCAGTACTATTTCTAAGTTTGTTAACTATATGATGGTTTAAAACATAGCTTCATGTCGTACTGTGCACCAGTGAAAATTCCTAAAGTGACATCGCAAGGTACGGACAGGATTGGCGGTTGTGCTTGTATTGCAATTAGCCAATTACAATTTTCGATTACCACGGAGCATGCCCATTGCCGGTCGCGTTACTCGCCGACAGGTTTTGTAGGTTTTGCCTTACGGGAACGTATGGGTAGTCAGTACGGGTGGCCAATTGCTCTTTCCTGCCAAGTAAACTTGTATCCGTGCACATTATTTATTGATTGTGCATACATAATTATATTGCTTTGGGTATTGGTAACTTGGAATTGGTTCTTGTTAACGCTATAATCGATTCAATCTGAATGTAGACTACTCTACTACGTATAAATACTGGACAGGAATACATGTCCCATGAGGTATGTTTTGCGATAAGCTCAAGACTGGAAGCCGAGCGAAGCGGCTATTCGACCGGGACGCGTAAGTAGGTACTAAGTGAATTCTATTCGGTAAATGAGCAACACATTAGTATATTATGATTAGGTATTATTAAAATCAGTTGTATAATTAATTCAGGCCTATCTAATAAATAAAATAATTTGTCTTACGTAGTATGTGGATATTTTTTTTATACACCTGCCTGCCTATGAACCCACTTTTGTTAAACAGCCCTTTTCATTTGCAGGTTTTAATTGAAATATTTGGATTGAAATTTGCTGGCTTTTGTCGCTTTAATGAATCATAAAGTTGTGATTTATTGCCCGTAACAGATTAATCTAACCTAGTGCAGTAATAAAGTTTACAGTAAGCACTTACGTCCAGTTAGCCCTCGGTCATCGTCACCACCACTTCAGCTTGTATCTTGTTATATGATTAAATTGCAACTTCTCTTCTGTAGATTTATAAGTCACGCGCTAGGAAGTTCGTGCCGGTAAAATGCTTTTATAGCAGTCAATTTAGACGTAGTGCGACTTGGTATTGATTCGCCTGAATTTATAGTTTTATTGGTTGTAAATATCTGTATCGATTTCCTTTTTCTCATGGTCATGGTCGGACTGGTACCTACTCTCGTAGGTGTCATCCAATTCATATGTTAAAAAATCATATAAAATTATAGTCACCGTGAAGGACTGAATATTATGCTTCGCTCTCGTAACCTACTTAACATGATTACTATTCCATGTCAGGATATAATTAGAGGAAAGCAATAAACCTGTATGGCATTCACCCGTACGACGATTACGCTTCTGGTATTAATAGTGATCCCGATTTTACTGCAACTACTTAAATTTATATTTCTAGCTAAAACGTTTACCAGCAGTAACTTCAACGAAATAATATGCAACACCTGAATCTGCAAATGTATTTTTTTAATTCTGTGCGTAAAGCTTGTCGAGTATTTTCTTGTAAACGATATTTGCGAGAGGTGTCAAATCGGACAAAAGGTTTCTCTGGCTCTCTTTCAGCATGCTAAAGTGCAAAAACATAGAGAAACATGTTACATATTTCATGGAATTATTTCGGAAAGAACTAGTCTACTATTAAGCTTAAAATTCTTTTTCGTACATATAAAGTCAACATACTCATATTTAGTTACAAACATACCTTGCTGTCAAGTAAGCATCGTTAGTTGGCGGCCATTAATTTCAATTCATAACGTATCTTTCTATGCTGGTGCTGTGCAATGTGATATTTTACAAAATCGTGCGTGTTCTGCGACGAGTTATGATAATGCTAGCATGAGTTCACCGGCGTTGACAGGATAAATGCGCGCTCGTGCTGTCTGTCCACAGTAGTAGCATAATTAACTAGCTAGTACCTTCCAAACATTATCATTCAATCCATATTCGTAATTTGATTCTTGTTAATCATGACATAAAAACAGTCTTCAATCCCTACTAATATTATAAATGCGAAAGTAACTCTGTCTGTCTGTCGGTCTGTCTGTCTGTCTGTCTGTTACGCTTTCACGTTAAAACCGCTGAACCAATTTCGATGAAATTTGGTATAGAGATAGCTTAAGCCCCAAGGATCAAGGATCAACAGGATACTTTTTGTTCCGGTAGAGGGCGCCACCGTGCGATAACCTAGGTCCGTGCAGGCGAAGTCGCGGGCATAAGCTAGTTTACAATATGTTACTATTTCTTTTCACAATTGAGAAGTTATTTTGAAATGTACGGCTTGTATTATACTGACATGCTCATTTGTTACCCTAGTCCTTTCTCCAACTGTGAGATTTGTTTGGTATCTTTGCTCAGCATGTTGATTCATCCCGCAGCTGGGTCGGTATGAACGTATATATTCTTGTTATTTTACATTAGCTATTATCCGAAGTGTTGATGAATCGTTCTTGCTTTATAAGAGTCGTAAACTTCGATGTTTCCTGATTACTAAAATTACTATTGCACTTCGGTTTATTGGATTGCGCGAATGCAATGAAATGTTGCATGCGAGTCTGAGAGAAGCATGATCCTGCGTTAGAAATTCTTTGCTTACAAAATTGACACATGAGATGTTTACAATACAGACCTTTAAACACGTACGCAAGCAATAAAGAGGCTGTGAGGTAAACAGGCCAAGGATACCGCACACGCATCGCCAATTAAATTTAATTGATTATTTAAGTCTTGGATTTAAGTATGTTGGCGATTCGAAACGTCTAACCTTTCTAGATTACAATTTGGACATCTAGCGTGTACTTTCCTACTCTTTTGCTTCTGTAAATTACATTATATATAAATATTAGCTAGCCTATACATATGTAGTGTTAAACCGAAGTAAAATATCCACATCAACCTTCAGGTCACCCTGTATAGATAAGAGTCAAAATCTTAAAAAGTAAGTTTATTTATGGTAAAACCTAAAACGTATATCGCCATAAAATAATATTTATAAACTCACGACTTTACTTCCTTATAAGATTGAGTTGTTTTGCAGCTCTTATAGTACGCGTTGACTTATAAAATCAATCGGTAAAAGAACGCTGTAAAAAAACAGTGAAAGACTTTCTCGGTAGTGGCCGTGTATCAGACTACTCTGAACGGATGTAAAGGCCTTTACTATCTCTTTGATTAACGTGTTGTTCTCCTAGATTGGTTCTATAATGAGATACATCATCTGATCTGGCTTTCTTATACCTATTGTTTACCGGTAAGTTTAAACTTGTAAATACATTTATGGTACACGTCGATTCGCTAGAGCTGAAGGGCTACTCCGAAACACAACGTTCGAAGTTCGTGTCGTGCGATCCCTCTCGCTCTCGTATTAAATAGTATAAGTGTGAGAGGGATCGCACGACACGAACTTCGAACGTTGTGTTTCGGAGTAGCCCTTCTGGTACGAATGAATCGAATAAAGAATGACAATGCTTATGCTTGCATCACAAAATGATTAAATACAGCTCGATTCAATAAGTGAGAATTGTGTTATAATTATAAGAAGTATTATGTACTTGGTTACAAAATATTAGGAGGCCCTTTATAAGAACGACACTCGCACAGTGACAAATACTTTCTTTCAATTCATTCAAATCAGCTCTTGCGAATCCACCTGTAGGAGGTACTGTTTTAAGCCACGCTCCGCGAAGTAATGGTTGACATTCGGCTTATTTTTAGGGTTCCGTAACCAAAATGGCAAAAACGGAACCCTTACAGTTTCGCCATGTCTGTCTGTCTGTCCGTCCGCGGCTTTGGTCAGGGACTATCAATGTAGAAAGCTGTAATTTTGCAAAAATATATATGCCGACAAACTGGTACAAGAAAAAATTAAAAAAAAATTACAATTGGTATCTCCCATAGACGTAAAGTGGGGGTGATTTCATAAATCATAAATCAAAATTTTCTTGAGAATTATTAGTAAATAGCAGCCTAAGGTGTAAAATATACCTAAAATTGGAATATTCCGTACAAAATACGAAATCCTAATGGCTACGGAACGGAACCCTAATTCAGGCGTGTCCGACATGCTCTTGGCCGTTTTTTTTTTTAATTTTGACTTTTCTTTGAGTAAAGATAAATTTTATACGTAGGTAACTCACGTCGCTCACCAAGAAAACTTTACTTTTGTAGGAACTTTGTGTACGGGCTCCCCATATTTAAGTTTGTTCCCAACGAGTCACAGTGTGACAGTTAAGGGTGTGACTCTTTGGGAACAAATGCATATTTACCTTTTTATGCCTTGCCCCGCATAGGTTTTTCCTTGCCATCCAACAAAGTACCCTGATCGCCCAGTAGCACTGCCCACACAATTAGTAGTTAAAGTAAATGGCTTTATTGTCTGTTCAACTAGACATTACGTAACATAATATCGTCATCAAAATTCAGTATATTGACCTCTGACTTTTGTCTCTAAGTAGTAAAATCGAGGGGATAACGACTTCTCGCGTTCCTACTTAATCCAGAATTTCAGACCATTAAAGGCCTGCTGTATTGGCAACTGCGCCTTGCTATCTTTTAATTCTAGATGCTCTCTACAAAAATATGTATTAACCCCAGCTAAAGCCATTTTTTTTCCCTATCTGCACTGCACTGGAGGAAGTCACAGTAATAGGTGTTGTAAAGGCCAAAGTAAATAAATTGAAAAAAATACTAGTTAAAACTATGAATAAAAAAATTATATAAACATTTAAATGGATGTCATGTTTGACAGGCAATAATTTTGTTGTATGTTAACATGAGCGGTTCTGCGTATTAAACTGCATATGATTTGCATTTTATACAGGAAAGGCATGTTAAATTTTATAATCGATGTCCCTTTACCGTGTGAATTATATTTTTAATATAACCCGTTGACCATGCGGCGTGGCAGGGAATAGTTTTACGATAGTAATTTTCGCAAATGATGCGGGACCGGCTTTTCGTACCACGTACGTGACTGTTGAATGAGAAGATATATCGACATATGCACGCGCAGCTTTACCCAAACAGCTTATCCAAAAACTGCACGTCACCGTTTTCATTGTGCTTCCCCTGTTTGTGTTGTTACCCGATACGCGGTGTAACGCTCATTATTACGTGTCCTAAGAATTATTGGTCGGCGACAGTAGGGGCTGGCGTGCTGCCGGCGGGATAAATCCTTGCGGTCCACTTTGTGGTTCGGCGGAGCGTGCAGCCATCCTCGACGTTGTGACCGCAAACAGCGGCTGGTCGCACAAACCCGTTCCTAGTCTCGGTCACTAGCCAGCACGGGGCCGCTCAGCTCATTGATCATTGCTCTCACATCCGACGCGAACATCGCGGAATTGGTATAATGAAATGCGCTTTATGCGCGTTCAAAGAAAACATTCATATGAAACGTGCTGCTTGGCTCTGCCTATCAAGCATTCTAACTATTTCTAACTCTGCTTTAGTACACCAAGCACTTGTGTATGTAAATATTGCGTTAGAATTGTTAAGTCTTGATTGCAGGTGGTTGGCAATCCCAGGGTACAATGCAGATGCAGTTGATGATTCATGGCCCGACCTCGGTACCTATGAACCCATATAATTTCGCTGCCAATTTTAGTGCAAAGTGGAATGCTCATAAACCATTGTATGTTTGTGTTTATGGTTTCGAATTATTTCGGTGCGTTTGCGCTACCACTTGCTATGCTTTTTTGCGGTCCCGGAAATAGATACAAGGGCTCAATTGTATAATAAAATACAAGCTAGTAATATTAGTGAATTTGTATAAAAAGACTAATGAGCATTTAAAAAAAAGTGTACTTTTTTAAAATTTGGAAAAGATGTAGTTCTTCCTACGCAGAATCAAGAGCACAGCCGATTCCGATAGTTTAAAAAAATGACTAAAAAAAAAGACAGTTTTGTGACGTTTTTTTTTCATACACACAGTATGGGCGTCACAAAACTGACTCATAAGATTTTGTATAAAAAAATTAAATACATTTTGAAAGAAAAGGTACAGTAAAATACTCCGATATTTGCTCCAAATTATATAATAAAGACAGATAGACATGGAGAAACTATAAGGGTTCCGTTTTTGCCATTTCATCATCATGACTTCGTAGCAAATATTAAATGACATATACGCATAACTTACTAGTAGTAGTTAACATAAATAATATTCTTTTCCAGAGATAATATTTAATTTAATAGTCATATTCCTCTGGAATCGATTAAGAAAAAATAAACGCTATCCAAAAACGGCATAAGCAATTAAACGTCAGCCAGTAATTTAATAGGCACCAGACGTTAATAGGAGCGCATGACATTAGCATGCCGTCATTCTGGGAGCCGCTTCGGCATAGCTGCGTTTATGCAGTTCGCAGAAGTAAGTGTGCGAAACTGCCGACACTGCAGCGTCTGCACACGACGCCTGGTGCGGCCGCACAATCACGATCTCTATGTATATCCTGGGTTATCTGAATATCGAATGTTAAAATACCGAATACATTAAAATATCGAATGGGTCATAATATCGAAAAGATCTTATTTTTGTTAAGAGTAAGTATTTTTTTTTAGATTCTTTTAAATCTAACCTATACCTAACCTAAGGGGCTGTGTACGTTGCCGTTTTAATAAATCCTGAAAAGTTTTCGGTTTCAGAAAATAAATCTATCCTGCACACCTATGTATATATACTTCATAGATCACAAACAAAAAAACAGTATCTAGTCTTGAATAAGCTTAGTAAATGAAATGATTCGCGTCGCAAGAAAACGTACGCACGCTTCACCTGTAAAACGGTCCGAGATTTATCACCTAGGTAGGTACTAAACAAATACGTATTAGAATTATAGTTTATCCCTTGACCTCATTACACGCTGTTGTATTTATCGTTATACTCAATTTAAAGACATGACGTATTTATCCATAAATTTTGAATTAGCGACAAAAACAAGCGATTAAGTTAAATAAAATAGTAGATTATACAACAAGTGCATAAAGTGCACAATTTTATACGGGAAGTTTATATCCACCCGCGCAGCGGGCGAGGATTGGTAATTAAGTCCAGAGTAAAATGATTTTTTATGACCAAGTTAAGTATACACTACACTATCTGCTTTTCACTTCGACTGTAGGGAAATTAAAAAACAACGCTGGGAGCAAAAGTTCATTTACTAGTTACCTTTTATGTTTTTAATTTTATGCTAATAAAATAGATAATAGTAATAAAATAAATTAATACATATAGAGCATGATGAATTAACTTATTATCTATAATAATAGTATAAAATCTAAAAAATATATATTAAAACTTATTTAAAATTGAAAAAGACTCCAAAAATCAATCTTAATTTATTTATAAACCTCGCGACTGTTGACGCCTGATTGCCTTGGTCTCAGGCGAAGATTTTACTTTATGCACTAGTGCAAAAATAGTCATTTTGTGACGCCTATATTTGACATAAATACGAAGTTAATGAGTATGAGAAGAAAGAAGTTTTTGTAAAACATACAAGCTTTTTATGCTAGCTGTACTTTTTGTTGACTGTTTTTAAATTGACACGAACAAATCTAATACAAATATCAAGTCTCTCTCATCCGACAACTGAAATTGGGTCAAAATTACACGCAGCCGAAACAGGTGATACTAATCAAATAAAAACTTGTAAAATAACCTTATAAGTGTTACAAACAAAACAGATGATCAAATAATAGAATACAAAATTAAAGAGTTTGGCTTTACTCCAATGAACGTGGCTAGTGAACTACTCTAGGGCAACAAACTACAACATACTCGTACTGCCGCCTCGGTATAAAAATATGGCTCCTATCGTGTTGCTACATCGAAAATCGCTTAGTTAGTGCTTTTTTGGATGTTTTTTCTTTAATGTTTGTCCCCTGGAATTTGTCGAAACGTATTTCGTTTAATAATCTATATCTCGCATATAAATTGGCAAGTCGTGTCTGAAGTCAGCGATTAGGTTACTGACCCTCTTTAACTCTTTAATGGAAACCGATTGTGCCGAAGCGAAAAGCGGCGCAATGTCTACTGATACGGCAAATGGATCGCGCGAGGAGCGTCCCGCGGCGAGCCTATCCACGACTCGCTGATAACATCCAATGCTTGGGTGGCGATCCATCTCTATTGTTTGATTCATTCACAAATCTTTAAAACCATTGGTACCCATTGGCTTGACGTGTGCCCATATAGGCTTAAAATATTTTTTATGGTAATGGATGGATGCATTGCGGCTTTACGAATATGTAATCATAAATTCCAATGCACCGGCTGTAGCGGGATTAGAATAGTTGCACAAGCATCAAGTGTCGTTTACGCGTGGGTGCAGTAGGCTAACTGGCCGAAACGTTCGCCAACTTTACTATTTCAGGCGGTGATCAGTTCAACCGAGCGGTTAATTACTTCGAACCCTGTGCGAAGCGTCGTGTTGTTTGACATCAGTTGTTCCTGAGAGATCTTAATTGTCTTGGAAATCGGTAGCTCAAACAATCAGTCCTTAGTGTTTTATGAACAGTTAACACAGCCAGAGATGTTTTGCATATTGACTAGTAATGAGTGAAAAGGCGGAGGATGGTCATGTTCCCGACGTGATCGGACTGCAGGCGCGGCCGAGAGCGACGCATGCAAATGACGAGCACACGGCGCGGCAGATCGTTGTCGATACACCGGAACAATGTAGGGCGTCGCAAGACAAATGAACGGCGACCTCGCGCGAACATGCTTAAGATAACTCGACTTTTCTTTTTGACAATAGTCAAAATTATACCGCGAATTAGTGACGGGCTTTGTTTGCATTGGCGGATCATCTTTGTTAAGTAGGTACAAAAACATTCCTCTAGTTTGTAAAGTTATAGAAGCTAACCTGCCGCGGCGACTTTAGTGAGCTACATTACACACTTAAACAAGTGTGTGGTCGCTTGTCAAAAGTTAGAAAATGAGTCGCTACTAAAACATGATAGTTATGCTGTAATTCAAATGAGTCTCAAATTTCATTGTACCCGGACATGCGGCGAAGATGTCGACACGGAGAGTTTGGAGATTTATTGTTGTTGCGATGAATCCACGTGTGGCTCGCGGCGCAGCGCGTGCGCCAGCGGCCTAATCATTCGTATCGGAGATGTGTGCGACGATATAGAACAGCGGTGAATCAATCTTTCGACCGCTGCTTGGACGTTATCTGTGATCGGCGCCCACACCAGAGAAAAGGGCTTTCGTCAATCATTTAGCGCACATCGCTAGCGACTTCCGATAGCGGAGCAAGAACAGATCGTATTGGGCAGCGCTGATAGCGCTTAGCGATGCAACGCATATCGGAATATCGCAATAACTCGCGACTTAATTAGGGAATAGATGAAAGCGCTGTCATCGATCTTTGGCTTTCAAATTGCCCGCGGCTGTTGGCTGCAGAACATGTTATGTGTTACTTGCGGTTTATTGGCTCCCTAATGAACTGTAGTCATTGTCTACTTGTGCGACCTAACTGTACATGGTTTATTGTGGTTTTATTGTGGCCACATTTATTGAAGATTTTATATTATAAACGAGCACTGTAGGCAGACGTGAACATTGTTATGATATCCACTATGCAACGGACGCCCACTCGTGCGCCTATTATAGGCGATAATGATCTTGAAATCAGCGTAGGTCGTGTTTATTGAATCTTATAAGGTTCATCCCTCACAATGTCTATTCGTCAAGTTACAAAAGCTCAATACATATTGCATAACGAAGTATTTGTGCATAATACGTAATATTTTTTCCGTATGCATAAATAACTGTAACTTTTGCTGGCGAACTGTTCTGAAAGTGAAATCCATTTGAACACGAGGTATAGCAAACTATTGATAAGTCACGAACGGCCACCTTTCTCGGTGCTTATTTACATGTGAATATAGAGAAAATGTCTTATCGCATACTAATCCTGAACTATGCTTCGCTCTGCGGCGACCTATCAATTCGACGATCTTTAACTATCGACAAAATTCACATAAATACTACTTACGTGGTTTTTATAAAGACAACTATGTTTGGATTATGTTGTTAATGTTTTAAACAGCCATTTCTTATTTATTCAGCAGCTGGCGGGATCCGGCTCTACGCTAAATCAACTTTGTTGATTTTCTAAATTCGCTTATCGGTTAAGTTTTGTACTTCCTCACAATGTTTTCTTTTGTTTGTTCTCGGGCCTTGGATGTTTATGTATTTAAGTATTTATTTATCTGTAGGTATTTAAGTATGTTTATCCGTTGCCTAGTGTCCATAATACAAGCTTTGCTTAGTTTGGGACTAGGTCAATTGGTGTCAAGTGTCCCATGATATTTATTTATTTATTTATTTACAAGTAGATTGTGCGTACCTATTGATTTTTAGGGTTCCGTACGGTACCTCAAAAAGAACAAACTGAACACTTACAGTATCACTTTGTTGTCCGTCTGTCTGTCGGTTAGTCAAGACCCTTTTTCTCAGGAACGCCTGGATGTAGTTATCAAGGTGAAATTAATATAAAATACTCAGGTCTGCCACCTTTTCAAGCAGTACGAAAACTTCTAATAACACACACACAGTCATTAATTTACTAACAAAGGTATTTCCATACAAATTTCCGCAACCGAAAAACCTATAAGTAGGCTACTTCCGGTTGTCCTAGAAACTTGAAATATGGTATGAAATATAATTATTTTTTAATGTATTTGTGTCTAGGTCTGTAACCATCTAAAATGGAGTGTGGGGACACTCCATACTTTACTTTAGGAGAGGGGCTTTGTTAACACTTCATATTCATAGATACTATACTTTGTACGGAAACCTCGGTGTGCGAGTCAGATTTTTACTTGGCCTGTTATTAACAGTTGCTTTTATTTAAAGAGAACAATGAATTTTCTGTTTTAGCGTTATCAGCAGTTTTCAATGTCTCTACCTACATACACCTTTCCAGTGATATGATATGACCACTGAAAAAGATCCCCTTGACTTACTGAGGCATAATATATATCAGTGTATAGTGAAATGGCTATTCTAATATATCCATCTATGCAACTAGTAGATAGGTACATACATGGAACGGACCACCGCGCTCGCGCAGCTGCCGCGTGGCTCGCATTGCATCCACTTGAGATGGCCACTGCATTCGCTTACTTAGCCTACAAGATACCATTACACTTCCGAGTTCGCTCCTAGCTATAAACATTGCACGCATACCTGTGTGTTAATATAACCTATATAAAACAAAATGACTCTGCAGTGGTCTTGTTCGAGTCGAGATAGGACCTTGGGCCTATCTTGGCTATAAATCACATTGCAATTGACACTGCAGATCGAATAGCCGTTCGTTAATGCCAGTTTACATGACAGGGGTGCGGTGGGTACAGTACCAGTCACGTATAGAGGTCAAACGATTTATGTGCGCGTGCCCACTGTTGACACCACTAACATCTGTCCGCATTAATTCGAATTTACGCCGCCGTTAATTTGAGCCCAGATTAAGTTTGATTCTATTGTGGTAATCCTGTAGTGTCATCTGACAATGCCTCTTTATACGATCATGTTCCTTTGCTTGATATTATGAAGTAGTATTTATTATAACATGGATTATTTACCTCTCTTGCAGGCGGAGCTCGTGGATATGAGGGCAGAATTAGTACAGGCGCGGGCGACTTCTGCCGGTGAGTAATTCTGTTTTAGTGCATATTGGTAATAAAGTTGAACTGCATATTTTAATGCAGGTTTTATGCAAGCATGGCTATAAAATTAAACTTTCTACTTAGCTTGTGAACTTAAGCAAATCATGTTCCTACAGCATTTACGATTACGTTATAAACTATGATGGTCACATTTCAAGTATACGAGGTAAAGGTATGGGTTTTTGATCTTAGCTCAAGTGGCTTCTGATCCGCTTTCGCCGAAACTCTCACATTCTTTTTAGTGTTGTAAAGGACTCGAGTTCTGGGAGATCTTTTTATTACGACTTGGAACTCAAATGACGAGACTCAACTCAGTACATAAAGAACTTCTTTATTGCAGAACTACCAAACTAGCTAGTCTCAGCGAGTCTCCCATAGGACTCCTGTCCTTTTTCTGCATACGAGTCCTTTGGTAAAACGAGTCGTGCTCGAGCCGTATTATTGTTTGAGCCCACCTCACCTTCAAAGATTAAGAAGTACAGTTATCGATATAAATAATCACTTATAGTGTTATAAATATATCAATGCTTATAAATTAATTCTTTTTTATTCCGTGTTAGGTACTGTTAAGCCCCTTCTCCCTTACATTACTAATAAGAGAGTGATTCCATTTACTAATTTCGATTACTCTTTATTTTATGTTTTGTTTTAGTAATGTTAATTTCAATATTTAAAATAAATTTTCGCAGCTAGAGTCGGACTCATATTTTGAATCTAGCCGCGAGTCTAATTTGGAAACTATAGTCGCTACTCGAGTCGCTAGAATCACGCTCTATAGTTTTATTATGCTATGGGGCTGTTTCACCATCCATTGATTAGTGTTAACTGACGGTTAAATAACAAACTTTAATATACTATGTTATGTAATTATGTTATAACTGTGTATTGTATCACATGCGTCACATGTTGTAGGGAGTAATGTTAAGTTGCGGTTATTGTGTGAATTTAGGCGTATAGCACATCTCCCCCGGAAGTTACTCTTCACCCCCACAAAAAAGGAAAAAAAAAATGTGACGAACGCGGTCGAGTTTGACATTTTTTTTTTGTTAATATTTCTAATTATTATTATTTTTTTTTTTACTTATTATGGAAATATAATTTAGTGTTATTCTTATGAGTTATATATGTTTGCTTATTTTTTAATATTTTTACATTTGGAGACATGTCTTCTAGCACCTCGTAGGGTCCAGTATAAATGGGATCTAATTTATTTCCTACTTGGTTTTTCAAAAGTACATAGTCACCTTGTTTATAGGTTAGTGAATTAATTTTCTTATCATATATTAGTTTTCTATTAGTTTTTCTTAATATTAAATTATCTTTTGCTTCTAACTGTGCCTTTTGCAATCTGAACTTAAATTCTTTAGGGTAACTTTCATAGTTATAAAGAGGGTCGACGGAAGTAATCAAATTGTTTGGTAAGTTACATAATTTTCCGAAAACTAACTCATATGGCGTATATTGTGTCTCAGTATGTACGGTATTATTGTAGGAAAAACACCAATAGGCTAGCCAGCTGCTCCAGTCACTACTATTGTTGCTGCATTGTATCCTGAGGTACGCTCCTAGACTCTTGTGTGTGTTTTCTAGTGCGCCTATTGTTTCATGGTGGTATGCAGTTGAGTGGAGTTTATTAATATTTAACAAATTGCATATTTCAGTAAACACACTAGACATAAATTCGGTACCTTGATCTGTTATTATATCCTTAGGTACGCCGTATCTTAGAATTATATTATTTACAAACGCTTTACTTACAGATTCAGTGTCTTTTCGTTCTAAGGGATAAGCCTCGACGAACTTTGAGAGCTCGCACTGAATCGTTAATATATACTTAAAATTTAAATTATCTACATCTAAGGGCCCTAGTATATCTAAAGAAATTCTTTCAAAAGATGTACTTGGTGTTGTGGTTATCACCATTGGCTCCTTAATATACTTATTAGTGTGTTTGTTAAATTGGCAATGTGCACACTTTTTTACATATCTATATACATCGTTGGTCATTCCTGGCCAAAAATAATATCTTTTTATGTTATTTAGCATTCTGTTTACCCCCGCGTGACCGCTAGTTGGTAACAGATGGAAGTCATTTAAAATTACTCTGATTTCATCTTTGTCGTAAATTTTCGTAACGCCTTTTATTACAAGGATTCTAGGAATTTCACACGTATAGTTTGCTAAAAATGCTTTTAAATTCGCTGCATTCTGCTTATTTTTAATTATAAAAACTTCACTTATATCTAACTTTCTGCAAAATAATTCTAATTCCCTCGCTAACACACTTACGGTAGATAACGATCGGGATGTTAGATGAATGCATGATTTATTCGGTTCGTATACAAAACATCCTTTATCACTCACTGTTATATTTTGGCATTTATTCTTTATTATCTGGTAATTTGAGTCAATGATCAGCTCTACACAATTTTTAGGTGCTTTGAGAATATCCACTATTTTAGGTTGATCATCTGCGGGTAAATCTGCGGATGTACCTGGTCTTAAGTTGTTATTAGTACACGTCAGTTGCCTGCGCTGTTTTTCTGCTTGTGCTCTTGTCGTGACTGATACAACGTGTGTCCTGATGTTTTTTAAATCTTCGCTATTTAATGGTAACCGACTCAATGCATCTGCGGCTGCATTATGTCGTCCGGGAATGTACTCGATGTCGAAATTGAATTCTTCCAAATATAATCTAAATTTCGTTAGTCTACTCGAAGGATCAGTCATTCCAAAGAGATAAATTAGAGGTCGATGATCAGTTACAATCTTGAACTTTTTCCCATACAAATAAGGTCTAAAGTGTCTAGTAGCCCAAACAATAGCTAATAACTCTAGTTCAATAATGGGATATCGGGTTTCAGCTGGTTTTAGGTTACGGCTGGCATACGCTACAACCTTTCCGTTGCTGTTAGACAGTACGGCGCCTAGACCTGTCTTTGATGCATCTGTGTGTAATATAAATTTACTATTTGTAGAAAAATCTGGATAGTCTAACACCTGAGGGCTTGTGAGTGCCTTTTTTAATTCTATGAATGCTATTTCACACTCGGTGGACCAATGAAAAGTTACGTTTTTCTTAGATAGCTTATTAAGTGGGTAAGCAATATTTGCAAAGTTGCGAATGAACCGTCTGTAGTAGTTTGCAAACGCAACAAATCTTTTGACCTCATCGGTGTTTGTTGGTCTCGGATATTTATCTAATGCTTCTATTTTTGCCGGGTCTGGTTCTACGCCGTGTGAAGTGATTTTATGGCCTAAATACATGATTTCTTTGCGCAAAAATTCGCATTTCAAAGGATTAAGCTTAAGATTGGTGCTTCTCAATCTTTCCAGAACAAGAATAAGGTTTTTATTATGAGTAGTCATTGAATTTCCTATGACAATGCAATCATCTAAGTATATAAAGCACTGTTTATAATTTAGTCCTGACATAGCTATGGTCATTAGTCTAGAGAAAACGCTTGGGCTAGTGCGAAGTCCCATTGGGCACCTCTTCATTTGATACATTTTATCGGTTGTGAAAGCAGTGTATTTCCGAGATTCTTTGTTCAAAGAAAGTTGATAGTAACCTTGAGATAGGTCAAGCTTTGAAAAATATATACTTCCTGCTAGAGAATCTAGTATCTCTGTGATATTAGGCAACGGGAACTTGTCATCTTGTATTTTATTATTCAGTTGCCTATAGTCCACGACCAGCCTCCATTTCTTTTCTCCTACTTTATCACTTCTTTTTGGGACAAGCAGGACGGGACTGGACCATTCCGAAGTAGTTTCTTCAATGATGTCGTTATCAATCATGTTTTGAATCTGCTTTTGTAATTCCCCACGCAAGGCGTGTGGTATTCTATATGGTTTTACATAGACAGGGCTTGTCTTTTCTTTTAATTTAATAGAATGCTGTAATAGGTTGGTGGTACTTAGTTTGTCACCTGGCAGATGGAATACATCTGCGTATTTTGCACAGATTTGCTCTATCGCTAATTGTTCTTGCTCGTTTAGATACTCATGTAAATTTAAAAGGTCCAGCAAAGTTTTTATTCTAGTGACATTAATTTTTTCAGTGTCAAAATGGCAAATATCAAAATTACCTAAACTGTACACTTTTACAGTGGCCAAGTCTAAATTTACAGTGGCGTCAGTAGTATTTAGAATTCGTATTGGGATTTTACCCTTGTTGGGTTTTGAAATTAAACCGGCCACGAAAACACCTGGTTGTAGTTCTTCTGCTAATACTACACAGTCCTCGCAAAGCTGTGCGGGTATGTGTGTGATAATCTCACAACGTGGTGGAATTGTATATTCATAATTATTAGCATTTCCTTCGATTGGTATTAAAGCAGACTGTCCTTTGTTTTCTAAACTTAACGTACTATGCTTGTAGCTAATTGTTGCGTTGTATCGGTTGAAAAAGTTTTGACCTATAATTCCATTAGCAAAACAAGATAAATTTCTAAAAACGTAAAATTTTTGCTGGCAAATTATATTGTTAAAGTTTAAATTTAAATAAACGAATCCTTCTGAAATTAAATTTCCGCAAATACCTTTTATTGTTATTCTGTCCACCTGTATTTGCTTAAGTATATCATGCCTATTCTTCAAATACTCGTACCTAATGACACATAAGCTTGCACCGCTGTCTACTAATAAACTTAATTTATCCCCATGACCAATTGTACAGTTGACTGTACTAAAATTGTTATAACTGAATATTCCATTATACATGTTATTCACGAAAAAACTGCCTGTTATTGTTTTCGTTGCTATCTACTGTATCTGCTGCCTCCGTGTCAGGTTCATCGTGCTCGCTACGTACGTGCTGGACACGTGCGGCCGCGGGGCGCGGGAAGTCGCGTGAGGCGCGACTGCTGCGCGGACTGCGCGATGACGGGGCGTGATATTGCCCTGGTTGCGAAATTCCCACATCGTGGTTTTTGCTGGAATTATACCACGTATTGCTCGCCCTACTTGAATGTCCCCGGTAATTGGCATGTTGATACTGGCGTGGATAATTATTGCGATTATAGAAGGTTCCATTACCACGAGTATTACGAGGCTGAGTTCGACGATAGTCGTCATACGTCGTATTATGTCTGTAATAGGAGACATGGTCATCTCTAGGTAATGAAATTTGCTCATCAAGTGCTGTCCTAATTGCCTCTGGCAACGATGTAAACTGCCTAGCAGATATTATAGTGCTCAATTTTTGGTCCGAGAGTCCATCAGCAAAGCGTTTGATGGCCGACTTCTCGTTCATCGGCCGTAATATGTCATACTTATTAGTGTCGCCTTCGGCCTGAGAAATCGTCAGGTTGACGAAGAGATCCTCTATCTCTGCGCCATATGACTCTATACTTCTATGTCCCTGCCTAGCTCTGTATAGCTGTGCCTGAATCGCTTCAGCAGATTTTTTTTGTATTAAAAATTTACGCATATCAGTAACCAGACTTTCTACGCTAGCGTATGATGTTTTTAAGCGTAGCTTAGCGCTAGACGACAACCTAGTCTTAAGGACAAAGTCTATTAGGAGGTCATGCGATTCATCCTTGATAGTGGTGCTGTACATTAAAATGCCATCTATCAATTGGTTCGTAATGTTCTCTTGACCTGTCAAAATGGGTAACAAGGCGATGGCCGTTTTAATGTCAAAATCTGATTTGCCCATCTTGCCTTCCGTCTGTGTTTCGGTATCCACTAGTTTTAACAAATTCTTAATTTTATTGTAAGTTAACTTAATTTCGTCTATTAATGTATTTATTAACAAAGCATCAGGTGTACTTATGCTTTGTTCCTGAAACTGAGACACAATACCCGCTACTGCGTTATATAACTCGCGTGCTTCCTCTAGCTTTTTCCGTCCGATTTCCTTCTGTCGCCTCTCTGGGCCTAATTTTACAATGGTTTCCCTTAATTTATTTAATTTATCACGTATAGATTGTATCTCTAATGACATGCTACTTATAATTTGCGGATGAAAAATTATTATTCACTCATCTGGATGCCTAGTACCTAACGTTCATACTTTTACATAATTAAAATAACAAAATTAATAAAACATGCTTAAAAATAACTCACGTGCATTGCGCGGTTCATTGTACCTAAATGTAGGTCATGCTGACACTGCACGGCTGCTCGGCGTTGAAGCGACGATCTCGTGGTCACGTGTGGTGAGGCTGACGTTGGCGGGACGGGATGCTTATGCTTGATGCTGGGCCGGGCTAACCCTGGACACCCCGGAACATGGGCCGGGATTTCCCTGGACACCTCTGGAATTGGGCCGGGATTTCCCTGGACACCTCTTGAGTTGCGAGCCGGGTTAACCCTGGACAACGCTCTTCTTTCTTCTCAATAGTTAGTGTAATCTTGAACGAATCTTCTTTCTTCAAAAATAGGTCTTCTAAATTGGTGATATAGGTTCCCGATAATCTTCTTTCTTCCGAATTTAACGCCGAGTCTTCTTAATTAACCATAATAATTATCTTCATGACTTATAGTTTTTCTTCTATGTTCATCCTTCTTTCTTGATGTCTCCTTATGATGGTAATTCTCGATGTTTATATTTCCGTTCGTTAGGCAAGGTCGCCATGAAGTAGGTTGAGAGAGATCGAGGAGTTTAAGTAAAATCACTCATAGTATCAGAGATGTTGTATTCTCGATAGTCTAAATATAAGCACGGACTTAAAGATTAATTACACATATTTATTAACTAATTAGTGCTTACTAGCTATTACTCAATTACGTGCGTCACATGTTGTAGGGAGTAATGTTAAGTTGCGGTTATTGTGTGAATTTAGGCGTATAGCACAGTAAATTAAAGCACCTGCTAAAATGTGTACCTACCTTACTTCTTTCTATTGCAAAGGTCGAATGGAAGAGATCACTTTGAAGCTATAAAGATAAAGATGATTTACCACCGGCAAGGCGAGACGAGATTAGCCGCGATGTATTATATTATTATTTATTAGTGACCCCTCCAAAATTTTAGGCTGCGACCGCGCCAGCTTGGTCGTGTCTCGGAGCACCAATAATTCATATTCCAATATTCAAGTATTTTTCCTAAGTCTCTTAGAGAAACGACCTACCTACTTTGCTCGCACTTTTTGGCGAACCGATCGTCGGTCTTCGATTATGTGGGCAAAAATACTATGTATATGTATACTTACTCGTAATATTGTGCCATAGAGTCGCCAGACGAGCAGGAAGACGTGTCTGCGGGCGCGGCGGAGGCGGCACGCGCGCGCTCCGAGGCGGCGCAGCTCGCGCGAGAGAACGCCGCGCTGCGGGAAACTGTGCTCGCGCTGCACTCCGAGCTGTTCGGCGCCAGGTGAGGGCACATCCTTAGACGCAGGTAGGTACATCATAGAATGCAACGAGTATTATGTGAGTAGAATTTCATCGTTTTGTCTTTATCGAGTTGGCAGTAAGAAATGGCTGAAGGAGTGACCTTTTGCTCGTTATTTATCTTAATAGATTATACATAAATAGTGAATGTAAAAGTTTGTATCTGCCTGTGTATGTGCGTGCACGCGAGGCGCACGTGTTTGTTTGTTATTCTTGTACGCGATATTAGGAGGAGAAATTTGTGTAAAATCTTGTATCACGGGATTGAGATTTATGTATGTAAAGTCTTAAAATCTTCTGAAAGTCCAGAGACGTCAAATTTTGCATAGGTTTTCTAAATGAATACTCATTAGTAGAATGTAGTAAGATGCCGGAATTTCACTGCCATAACTAAATGGTTCTAGTAAATAGAGTACCTAATGGAAATGATAGTGTGTGTGTTGTGGTGTACAAAAAAGAGTCATTGTATTGTATTGTGTTTAGATTGGCGACTAAGTACCTGGACAAAGAGCTAGCGGGCCGGATACAGCAACTCCAGCTGCTTGGGAGGGACATGCGCGCCGAAGTACGCGACTCGCTTTGGGCACAGGTAAGTAAATAAAAAATAAAAAAAGTAAAAATTGTTTATTACAAGAAACAACACATACAATGGAGTTACAAATATCTGTTGGTCCCACACTAGGCTGGGCCTGTAACGTGGTGACCGGATTCGGTACTCAATTATTTAATTACGATTTATTTATATGTGTCTGTGAAAGTACTATGTAAGTGTCCGTTTTGTATTAATATCGCTTCTAAATTTGTACAACTTTTTAATAGTTCCTATGTTATTTTATTGCTCTTGTATTGTTTTTAGTCTACATTACTAAATTCTGCCAATGAACTTTAATTCACAATGTTGCTGTCTTATTTTCTCGCAAATCGAAAACCAGAGTGATTTCGTTCATAAAATCAATTTTGCTCTCGATTTAACTGTTCACCCTCGCCTGCGATTCGGGTTAAAATGGCGTGTCTTAGGCTACGTCCGCACTATGCGGTTAACCGCGTGATTTTAGCGCACCGTCCTCTTCAAAATATCGCTTGTGGAAGAGATACTTAATATCAGGGCGCAGTGACCCAAAATGAGTCTTGGCCTCCAACACCAAATTACCACATGCTTTGCGATCTTGAGCCAGCTCTTGCCAACCTTCGCCCCCGAGGTCCGAAAGGTCTTTCAAGATCTGTGAAAGATATGGCGCGCTCAAACAGCACGGTTAGCCGCATTGTGCGTACGTACTCTCATGGGCTTAAATATTGTACAATCTCAGCCCAGTTTCTCGAAGCTTCAGTCTAATATATTATTAGTGTTTTGTTTCATTTTCTAATACAATTTATCAGACGAAACACTAATATTATTAGACTAATCGTCACTTCTTTAAAAAAAACTCGTAGCTCAAAATAGATAATTTTTCTGAGTGAATTTTACAGACATTACATCAAGGTTCAATTTTGTTGACATATTGATTTTAGGTACGAGATTTTTTCAAAGTAGTGACGTAATATGCTTTGAGGAACAGGGTCCTGGTATCGTTTGTGTCGTCAGGTGGAGGCCGAGATCCTGTTGCAGCGGCACAAGACGCTGGTGCGCGTGTGCCGCGGGCTGGCGCCGTGCCCCGCGCGCCCGCCGCGCTCGCCGCGCGCGCCGCGCCCGCGCACCGTGCGCGTGCGGCGCTCGCCGCACCTCGGCCTCGGCATCTCCGTCACGGTACACAGACCCGCGCAGGCACACACACAGACGCACATCTGGAAAAGACGAAGATAGTTCCTAATTAATTAAAACAATTACTTTGCTCACCCGCGTCCTTATGATAGCTATGTTTATGTAAGAAATGTGTGTTCATGCAGTTCCACGTCTACACTGTAAGAACACACACAAATCACAAAAACCCATCTGTCACCACCAACACACTACACTGACACGTTTCGAACTCAACCAGAGCTCATCTTCAGTATAACACAACCGGCTGGTTGGTTTTGAATTTAATAGTATTGTATCTGGTGCTCAGACGTTACTTGAAGATGTGAAAAAATTACTTTATGCCAAGTTTCTTGCGGCGTAATGTTTTTGGCAATGGTCTTTCCGAAAGCGCTGGTAGTAAAAAAGTGACATGTTAAAAAGCCTGTGTGGCCTACGTTCAGATAAACGATTTGTATTTTTTTTAATTCGTCGAAGAACTGAAGTCACCCACATAGCTAGAAAAATATGCAAGTTGAAGTGGCAAGGGGCGGGCCATATCGCTCGAAGGACAGATAACCGTTGGGGAAGAAAAGTTCTCGAGTGGCGACCACGAACCTGAAGACGAAGTGTTGGCAGGCATCCCATAAGGTGGACTGACGACATCGTGAGAGTTGCGGGAAACCGTCGGATGCAAGTAGCGTGTTGTCGTTCATTGGGGCGTTCTAAGGGGGAGGCCTTTGTTCAGTGGGTCTTCCGGCTAATGATGATGATAATTATTTGTTGATGCAAAATGAGAGGCGATAATACGTTCCGGATGCTTGTCGGTGCAGGGCGGGCGCGAGCACGGCGTGCCGATCCTGATCTCGGAGCTGGAGGCGGGCGGGCCGGCCGCGCTCACCGGCGACCTCTACGTCGGCGACGCCATCCTCGCCATCAACGACCAGGACCTCACGCAGGTCCGTACAGAGGACGTCTGTATATTACGACACACATTTAGGGCTCAGGTGGTTTGTGACACAAGAGCTTGGATTTACAGTCGCCATCAGGCCCAATTTCACCACCGTGACAATTGTCAGTGACACATGTCGAGCGACGGCTAAGGTGCTCAAAAATATCGAAATATGGATTCTAATGCATCGAGAATAGAGTGCATGTTCCGATATTTTTGTCTACTTCAGCCGCTTCGAAATATCTAATGGAGACTGTACTTCATGGACCATTCTGATTATAGTGTGTTTTGCTTTTAGACCTTTCTAATTTTATGATGTTTCATTTTGGGGTTTTGCTATTGGACTATCTAATAATGGAACCATTTATTTTTAGGCAATTTTTTTACTAGGGCATTTACTATCAATTAATTATTATGCTAATAGGCTAATTTTCTTTTAGGCCGTTTCGATACGAAGTTATTAATTTAAGGACATGTCGTGTCCTTCTTAGCTCTACTCTACGTAGTCTTTGCGTTTATTTGCGAACATTTAGGCCTGTTAGCTCACATGTTCATTTACTTCGCAACTTATCGATTAATAATTATATTTTTGGTCACCCTGTACTAAGATACGGGGTAAACCCAATGAAATCACCAAAATAGCATAAAACAAAGTAATTTATTCAACTCCGTTCGTATCCTTCAAAATAAGGTAACTTAAATAGTGGATTCACTCACAAACAAAAGGTATAATTCATTGTTGAAATTTGACTTTAGTTCACGTTGGTATAAGTAGTTTAAAATTCGGAATTTATCAGAATTGGCTTAGTTTTCGCCGGCTCCTTCGCTAGCATCACTCATGTAAGCAGAAGTCCGCTGGCACTTATTAAAGTGCAATTTAAAAAATGCTGTTTATGTTGCCACATGCTTAATACAAGATTAGTAACTATTTACGAGTACTTCGCGAAATCAGGAAAGGTTAAAGCGATTAATAGGTACCTAGCAGTCTGTGTTAGAGATAAAATTATGATATTTATGATCCATATACTTAATATTGTAAATGCGAAAGTAACTCTGTCTGTCTGTCTGTCTGTCTGTCTGTCTGTCTGTTACGCTTTCACGCCAAAACCGCTGAACCGATTTGGATGAAATTTGGTACAGATATAGAATAGACCTTGGGAAAGGACATAGGCTATCTTTTATCGCGAAAAAGAGGCTTTAAGGGGTTAAAATAGGGGGTGAAAGTTTATATGGTGGAAGTTCGTCGCTGTCGAAGATAAAATTATGAAACTTGGCATTTAGGCATTTAATATACTATCCATATCCATACTATTAATATTATAAATGTCAAAGTGTGTTTGTATGTTTGTCCGTCTTTCACGCCGTAACGGAGCGACGGATCGACGTGATTTTTGGCATGGAGATAGTTTATGGGCCCGAGAGTGATATAGGCTACTTTTTATCCCGGAAAAATGCACAGATCCCGAGGGAACAGCGCGCGATAACCGAATACCACGCGGGCGGAGCCGCGGGCAAAAGCTAGTAATAAATATTTCGATGTTGAAGGTATTCAACTCAGAATGAATAATAAATTATTTTTACTTAGTAACTGATTCATCGTAAATGATCTTGGTCTAGATACCAGGCACTCGAACGTCTGTTTGCAAAATGCTAATAAACCGATGAGTAATTGTGTGTAGAGACTACCGAGCACACTTGAGAATTTCGACGAACACTCATAAATTTGACTCAATGACTTTTTTTTACTCCTAGGTTCATTGACTAGTGTTTTTGAACGATTCGCTGATACGGCATTTCGTTCGATTGGTCACCTAGCTAGTGGATTCCTGTAGAATGAAATAAATCAAACGGTGCATTCAAACAAAACTATGTAGCTATAATACTTTATTCTATAACTAGCTGTTGCCCATACTTCTACGTGAACGGAGTCACGTTCACGTAGAAGTATGAAAAATATTTTACGTCCTATTCTCAGAATTAATTAAGCCGTTTCAGAGGAGTTTGGTCACAAAAATTGTGTCCACAGGGACGCATTATCCGGATATTCTCTCTTATTACCTGGCAGTAGAGCCGCAATTTTGATCACCGTAACCGCTCATCCACTTCTGCTGGTGACTGTACCACGACTCTCTAATGTCCCATTAATTTCTGCTGCAGTCAATAGACAGCGTTGTCAGAGGGAACGTTATGCTTGTATTTCTAAGGCGAATGAAACAGCAGGTTAAGGCTAGTGCATTTAAGCGGAATGCACTGGCCAAAGTTAACTATAAAACTTCGAGTTAAGTGTTAAGGTTAGTTAGTGCCAAAATTTACCATCATCCGTAACGCAGAGTTAACGATTTTTTAATGATTTACGAACAGTAGACTGTGCAAGCCGCCCTTATAAAAAAAATACGAGTAGTAAAATTATTCCAAAGGAAGACCAGCGCGGCTGCAAGGCCGACATTATACTGACTGAGTTGGGCCCATTTCGTTACAATTTCTCTGTTTTTGTTATTCTCTTTTTAAAAAACTTTAAATTTCACTAATAAATGTTTTTCTTCCATTATTTTTATTATTATTATTGCCCTCAATGGCGGCCTTAAGGCTTAAGCCAATGTCACTTTCCTTATAATAGCAAATATCGTCACTACTTTAAAAATAACTCGTATCTCAAAATGGATAATTTTACTTGGTGCACTTTATGACCATTAGATCAAGGCTCAATTTTGTTGACGTATTGATGTGAGATACGAGATTTTTTAAAAGTAGTGACTATATTGTGATTGTTACCACAGGCGTGCCACAAGGAGGCGGTGGCGGCGCTGCAGGCCGTGAAGGGCGACTGCGCGCTGCGCGTGCAGTTCATCGCCGCAGACGACGACGACCGTCTCTCTGAAGACAACTACCGGTAACCGCACCCCTTACCCTACTCTAACACTCCGACTGCGCGCTGCGCGTGCAGTTCATCGCCGCAGAGTTCGCGGAACACATGATATAGAGGATTTAATATATGGATGTAGATAAAATATTGTATGCAACTGTACGTAATTAAGACTCGTGTGACCCTTTTATGAAACTCGGCTACGCCTCGTTTCATGAAACCACACTCGTGTTATAAGGACCCCTATTACGATCCAGTTGCATAAATAGGTATTACAAGCTTTTACTTGCAATGTACTTATATGTATAGTGCTGTAATATTACCCAACGTTTGCTTTACTTGGAACTTGTACTCCTTCCAACTGTGAATGCTGAGTGAATGATATATTGGTTTGGTCGCAGGTTCCCTCTGTACCCCGAGGACGGCGAAGTGTTCGGCGCGGAGCCCGACGGGTCCGGCGCCACGCCCACCGCGCCGCGCACGCCCGATTACAACCGGTAACTTAAGTTCCTGTCATCATCATCATTATCATTTCAGCCTGTATAGGATCCATTGCTGGGAACAGACCTCTCAAAATGAGAGGGTTTGGGTCATAATTCCCACGCGGGCCCAGCTTGGATTGGGAACTTAACTCACACCATTTAATTGATTTCACCGGAAAGCTTGTGATAAATTTTGAATGTAATTTCGAAACTCAAACTCAGCAATGCGAGCCTGGGTTTGAACGCACGATACTTTGCTTAAGAGACCATAGGTCAAACCACTGAGCCACCACGGCTACATTGCCACACTCATTGCGTCTTCAGTGGGGATATTACTCTTGCGGAATCCACAAATAGTAGGCGATACAGAAAACAGGTACACAGAAAGAACAAGGTAAACAAATAGGCGGCCTTATCGTTTAAGAGCCTTATCGTTATTTCTCCACCGAAAACACCACAAGCTGTTTCAGACCCAATAAAAAAAGTCCGCAGCTCCAACACAACAACTGATACCAGCCATTTTGAGTTGGCTGTGCACGACTTGTGCCAACATTTCCATGGCTGTTTTAACTTTTCGAAAAGTTTGGGACTCGATAATAATGGAATTTGTATGTGACATTATTGTCGAGCTAGCGAGCCAGCAATCTTTTCACTTTTCAATTTCTCGCTGACCGTAAACTATGCACTTCGCCTTCTGATAAGTAAGGGATAATGACAACTTTTACGGACATTTTTGAGCAAAATTAATTTAGGGAGTAAGATAAATAAAGTACGACCTGACGTGTTTATTGCAGGGCGCACTCGCCGGCGGAGTCGGACTGCGGCGCGCGCTACCCGCCCGCCGCTTACAACAACGTCAATAACAACCTGGCCATCCTCGACATGGACGATGACGGTAATACCAGCACACCTTTTATGAATCTCGTTCCAAGAGTTTCCCACGCTACAGCGTCGATAATATTGCAATGCCGCGTGATCAACAATCGCAAATGCCGCGTATCTGACACAGATAAAAGGAGAACAACGCAATTTAACCGCATTTGGGCTTGCTAGAATCATTTTAAGGTTTTCTTTGCCCAAGAATGTTATTCAAGGTCTGGTGACAGTGGCGCAACTATAGGGTGGCAGGGCTGGCAAAATGCCACGGGTCCCCGACCCAAGAGTTTTTTTAGGGTTCCGTAACCAAAGGGTGCCAACGGAACCCTATTACTGAGACTCCGCTGTCTGTCTGTCTGTTTGTCCGTCTGTCACAGGGCTCTATCTCTTGATTCGTTAGTTAGTTTGACATTTGAAATTTTCACAGATTATGTATTACTGTGACCACTATAACAACAAATACTAAAAACAATAAAATAAATATTTAAAGAAGGCTCCCATACAACAAACGTGATTGTTTTGCCGGTTTTTTTTGCTTGATATTAATAACGGCCACAGGCGACACTTGAAATTTTCACAGAAATTTAGTTGTAAAATCGCTTTAAAAATAAATAATTAATTAAAATAAAATAAATATTTAAGGGGGCTCCGATACAGCAAACTTGATTTTTTACCGTTTTTTTGCTTATGTCTAATATTGTATAGATAATGGTACGGAACCCTTCGTGCGCAAGTCCGACTCGATCGCACTTGGCCGGTTTTCTTACTATTAGTATTATGTGGTTCCATTGTAGTATCTACTCTTGTTTCTGTTGTCCTTTCAATCGTTCAAAGATTAACTGGAAGAGATCCCTTTAAGGGATAAGTTCGCCTTTGTACATCTCTTTGTCTTGCAAATTTTAAATTTCATATGTTTTATATGTACAACTAGCTTATGCTCGCGACTTCGTCTGCGCGGACCTAGGTTATCGCGCGGTGGTGCCCTCTACCGGAATAAAAAGGATCCTTGGGGCTTAAACTATCTCTATGCCAAATTTCATCTAAATCGGTTCAGCGGTTTCGACGTGAAAGCGTTACAGACAGATAGACAGAGTTACTTTCGCATTTATAATATTAGTAGGGACAAAGAGTTACAATACAATACAATACAATATGTCGTTTGTCAGGTATCCGCATAGAGGCGCTGGCGCGGCGCGCGCCGTTCGGCGGCGCGTCGGCGTCGGCGAGCGCGGAGTCGACGCCGGTGCACGCGCGCCGCGCGCCGCACAAGAAGAAGCGCAAGCCCGCCGACTGGCGCTCCAAGGGCGCCTACCACAGCGTCGACGACGCGCACTCCTCCGACGACCCCAAGCCCGCGCACACGGTACTCTAGTGCATTGTTTCCTGACCTGTGGTCCGAGCATATGTTTGGGGGTCCGCGGTCCCATACGCATCTATATATTACTTAGAGCATTAACAAAAATAATATTGTCCGAAAATTGCAACTTTTTTAGGGTTCCGGAGCCAAAATGGCAAAAACGGAATCCTTATACTTTCGCCATGTCTGTCTGTCCGTCTGTCCGTCCGCGGCTTTGCTCAAGAACTATCGATGCTAGAAAGCTGTTATTTTTCACGGATATATAGGTAAACTATGCCGACAAAATAATATAATTAAGAATTCAAAAACATTTTTTTTAGGGTACCTCCCATAGACGTAAAGTGGCGGTGATTTTTTTTTTCTCATTCAACCCTATAGTGTGGGGTATCGTTGGATAGGTATTTTAAAACCATAACGTTGCTTGAGAATTATTAGTAGTTTATGAGTAAATAGCAACGTATGGTGTAATATACCTAAACTTGGAAGATAAAATACGAAATCCTTAGAAAAATATTACTTAATTTTTTCGTAATGGCTCCGGAACCCTATTTTGGGCGTGTCCGACACGCTCTTGGTCCGCGGCTGAAAAAGGTTAGGAACCGTTGCTCTACTGGACAGACGGTCCACGATTCATATCAAGCCCTATTTCAATTAAAATCACTCGCTCATGAAACTACGTTTATAATTATTAAATCAACTAACTTCGTTGGCAGCTCGCATACAAGTCTATCTAACTCCATTGCGCCCGTTCGTTGTAATAATATTCAAAAATAGAAATAGGTTGCCAGTTCTACATGATCGAGCACCAAGGAGTTTTACATAGTTAGTACAGTACCACGCACGCATCTAACGACTCTAGCGACTTGTACTCATCAAATTGAAATAATGATAATAGTTTAAATCATTTCTAAATGTATTATTTGTTCCTCAATAAATCATTTTTAATATGTAAAAAAAAAATGATGCATTTTACTTCGCGCTATTTAGTTCCATAAGCATGACTTCCGACGGGTTAGCATAATTTCGTTTAAAAACCGGCTGGTTTTAATTTTGGTGGTCTAAGTAGAAAATTAGCAATTGGTCTAAGTAGCACGTGGTTTAAGAAACAGGGTAAAAAACTGGGTAGGTCCAGTTGCTTCTTAGCCCACTTGGGTACTTAGAACAGCTGCTTTTTAAACGAAGATACTATACCCTTCCGACTCTCTTCCTTCGGACTTCGGTCCCCAGGTATGACATCTAATACATGTTACGAATTAATAGGTGGCGCCTTTGGGTGGGGGAGAGGGCGCGGCGGGCGGCGAGTCCCCGCCGGCGCGGCGCGAGGCGCCGTTCCGGATAGGGTCGGCGCGGCGCGTCGGAGCGCTGTGCAACGGCGTGCGCGCGCCGCCCGCGCCGCTGCCGCCGCCGCCGGCGCTGGCGCCCGCGCGCCCCGGCGACGGCGACCCCGACTTCGGAACTCCCGTCTGAACTTTGCCTCTCCTAAAAGTGCTTTCATTTATGCGTTGCATATTTTTAACTTCCGACCGCTCGCTGGCCGTCTTTGACTTTCGCGCTCTTGTTTTTATGTAGAAACGAAATTTGACCGATTTTTTCGTAAACCGAGTGGAAATCCTAAGAAACTTGCGCGGCTGATCGACGGTGCCACCCTTCGCTTCGGTTTTCTCGTGATCCCGGTCGAAACTTTGAAAACAATAAAGAATGCGTTTTACTCGAATATTAATTTATGTTGTTACTAAATAAACGTTTTGCGGATACCTTCATGCGAGCGAAAGCGAACGATAGATATTCAACCGACTACTTGAGTAATAAAAAATAAGTTAATGTAATTATTTTAGTAGCAATTTGTTCATGGACTATATTGGATTTCGTGAAGTTATGCTAATTCGCTTCCTTAGATAGAAACAAGTCTCATTTTTGCCATAATAGTACTGTTAACCGTGAAAGTAAAGGTTGAAAAGGATTAATGGTCACTTTCGCGAAAGTATTTTCTAGCATTAAAAAATATCCATGGTTATAGTTGAGTCAGTTTATGATCTCTGTGATAGTATGTAAACCTTTATCAGAGTAAAGACAGGTTTTTGACATCACTCTTGTGTGAGTCATGATTGCAAGTGTCACAGAGAGCATCGTAAAATGACTACCATAGTAAATATTTTTTCGTCACCCGATACCTATTAACAAAGTAGTGGAGTTAACGAAGTAACCAGAATGTTGACTGACTGCGTGTTATATCTATGCGTGACTAATTGTGTTTTTCGAAATGGTTACCACGCAATGAGCTGTCAGTACTTACCATAACTATTTGTTAGTCAAATATCGCAGATCGAGTCTAAGAAAAGAAAAATAAAGAACCGGATGTGAATGCCGGCCACATAAATGATCCAATATGGATCACTATTCATTAGATTTAGATACAAAAATAATGTTGCAAATGTTGCTTTTTTTTAGAATTAAAGAATAGAGTTACTTTTGATTGTCTTATCATTGAGATCTAAAGACCTGACCCGGTTTATTATTTGACGGCTGAGAAGAGCATACTAAATGTGCCAGACTATAAACATTCATTGGCTAACCACTGGCTCAACTTAATTAGGTGCAGCATCTATAACTAGCTCTCAACTCTCCATTGATGTAAATATCTCATTACAATGTTCGGAATAAATATGTAGTTGGTAACTGCTTTGTCTTTTTTGCACAAATTATGAAGACTGTAACGGATTTATATTTATTCGTTTGTCATATTGATCTCTTCTTTTATATATTATCTAATACTTATACTTGGTGTCTAATAAAACTTCATCAATTTCAGCATTTTGAAATATACAAATTGATACAGTTTATTAAGTAACCGAGTGTAGTTTACACTTTATCCATATTATATTTTGTAAGAGTTTATTTAAAGTTTATAAAGATCTTTATTTTTA
Source organism: Choristoneura rosaceana (assembly GCA_037349165.1). NCBI lineage: Eukaryota > Metazoa > Arthropoda > Insecta > Lepidoptera > Tortricidae > Choristoneura > Choristoneura rosaceana. Next base: position 14,305,049 of record JAZBNJ010000019.1, read on the forward strand.
CTCTTGTTTTTATATTAATGCTATTCTATGAATTTAGTATTATTTATTGTACCTAATTTGTTTGTTTTTTATAAGTTTATTTAAATTATCTTCAAACAAACAAAGGCTGTTCCGTTTTTTAGTTGGTTAAAAATTAAATTTAAAAACATATCATGTACCTAGAAGTCAGATTTGTAATAAATTTTATGTTATAATGTAAACTTGTGAAGTGCAGTCATCATCACACTTAACTAACTATTCGTTAACTATGCGAGAAGTTACTACATAAATAGTAATACTGCCCTCCTAAGCAAAGAGGCGCTATCTAAAAAAAATCGCTTTTCTGTCATTTACACCATATGATGAATGTTTTAAGCTACACAATAGTATTAATAACTCAAAAGTGTTTTTTTTTTTTTTGAGATAGCGCCTTTTGGCTTAGGATGGCAGAATAATAGTCTTTAAGTGTATTAATGACGTACCTATTTAAATAGGTTTGTGGAATCCAACTACTGCTTGTAAAAAAATGTTGTTTATTTCCGTTATGCTTAAAAGAAATATTTACAATTATGTCCTTGTAGGTTATCCAAGAACGTTTACTTGAAATCACGTCTTTTTTATTATTACTTGTTGACAGCATCTGCGTCGGCGTCCCGCAGGGACTTTGTACTTTCCCAGCATAAAGAGCTACCCTAATCAGAATAAGTGTAGCTATCTATTAGTGAAAGAAATTTTAGAATCTGTTCAGTAGTATCAGAGATTACCCCCAATCTACAAACAAATAAATATTTTACCTCTTTGTCATATTAATAGGTATGGATATAACTGCCGTGAATATTCATTTATTTTAAAACTACATTTAGCTCGTTTGAACCCCGTAGCCGCTAGCGTTTATCGCGGACCTAGTCCTGTGTCTACAATTATGTGAACAGGCTGGATATGTTGTTAAACGCTTGTGTGCAAGAGTTTTTCTATTCATGGTTATTTTAAATTAAAACAAATATTTAGATAGATTGTAGCTGTTAGTAATAAGTTTTTAAAATATATGTAATGTATAACAAATGGCACTAAATTTAATCTAAAAAATATCAGATGTAATATTTGGCTCATTTGTTGATATTAAAAACGCTATTCCGAGACTTATTTTACTGTCTATTCCGAGACTTGTGATTTAACTGTAGATGAACAATGACTGCCGTAGTACATTCCACCCGCGCTCGCGATGCATCCCTATGTTGCCGCGGTGGTGCGTTCCGGATGATCATGTTTACAGGACAATACGCCTACGTATTATATATGTATCAATTTTGTAATAAAATTGATAAGAAAATTCTGTTTGTTTTTTTTTTACCCTTTTTCAACCTGCGAAATTTAGGGTACAATCTAGATGAGATATTTCTTTAATTGTTTAAGAACAATGAAATGAGACCCCTGAGACTGCGTTTCTTTCCAGAGGATGTGTTGAGAGGGATGTTTCTTACAAAGCTTTTCTATTGGTTCGATAACGAACACACTCCTCGCAACACTTCTTCGTACATGATCTCAGGTGCAATGAATTATCATTCCACCTGAGATCATGTACGAAGAAGTGTTGCGAATATTGCTTAAAAAAAATATTAATTAATAATAATAATTAATAAAAAAAAACATATAGTATAGCTGCTTAGACTCGTAAAATCTAATTTCCCGAGACTTCTCTAAGATTCAGTCCTTTTTAGAAGGATCATTTTCTCGTAAGGTTCATTGTATAAACATTGTTAAGTACATACAGTACAGTGTAGACAAAATTATTTATTAAAATTATAAAAATACTAGCTTATGCCGGCGACTTCGTCTGCGTGGACCTAGGTTATCGCGCGGTGGCGCCCTCTACCGGAATAAAAAGTATCCTATGTTGATCCTTGGGGCTTAAACTATCTCTACACCAAATTTCATCAAAATCGGTTCAGCGGTTTCGACGTGACAGCGTAACAGACAGACAGACAGGGTTACTTTCGCATTTATAATATTAGTATGGATTTTTGACCTATCATAGTGATAGTCGATAAGTGAGAAACTTATCGACTCTGCTTACCTATTATAAATGATGTTGATATTATTATATACTCAGCGGCACAAAATTTGGCCCACTCTGCATACAAAATTATCCGTTATTGCATACATTTGAGGGCCAGATTTTTTGCCGCTAAGTATTAAATATTAGTTTTTATATTGGGTAGGTTGTCGTTACCTAACTGATCAGTGATCATGTTATGTAGAGCGTTCTTTTTCCGCATACAAAATTGGATATTTTTGACTAAAAAAGAAGTACATAGTTAAAAACCGGAAAATATGGAAAAAAAAATTGTAGACATGCCGCAGTGCTGGAAGCCGGAGTTCAAGAAATGATGTATTGAATACCGTAAAACGGATCGCATAGACACGTTCAAGTAGTGGCTATTATCGCTTTTAATTGACAGCTGTTTTGTTGTAACAAATCATAACGTACGATGGCCTAATATGGACTAAAAGTTAATATATATAGAGCCGCTTTAGAATCGTCATAACGCTGGCATTCACTGTGAATTTCCAAAGCTTTTGGATCTGTGGAAGGACGGATTGTCGTAAACGTCATAATTTTCCCCTACTCTATGGGCACATTTGGTAAAGTAAAACACGAATGGCCAAGCCTATTTTTTCGATTTAGTGTTCAACGCTATTGTTTTTTTTATATTATTTTAATCTAAAATATCGAATTACAATCATGGTTGTCAAGGTATATGTTAGTGGTATTTCCGGAAACAAGGAGGTATGTTTAATATTAGAAAATTCCTGGGTTGGCCGGGCACTTTCTTCGACTTTTCACGAAGCTGATTCATATAACGATGGTGTTTTTGATTACGTGATTCTCCATAATTCCAGGTAAAAAAAAGGCAACAACGAGTTTTGATGATATTGGATTCGAAAAACATTAAATATGACATCATTGACATTACGGAGCCGGGACGAGAAGCGGATAAGGAATTTATGCAAAACAACTCGAAGTCGAACGGAGCCACCGTGAGCGACCCTAACCCGCGCTCCCCGCTACCGCCGCAGCTGTTCAACGACGAGGAGTACTGCGGGGTGAGCGCTAATAGCTGACGCAGGGAATTGACTTTACATTAGTGCCACTATGCGAAAAATATACTCACGCCTCACGGCCATAAGGCACTAAACTGCAGATGTAAACATTGCGACAACCTTCACATTTGTTGAAAGTGCCATGATCTTGGCTATAGTAGAACATTCCAATTGATATCTGAAGTCACAAGAATAAACATCTTTAAATCAGACCTAAAAGAGAAAACAAGGTCATTTGGCTGCATTCTTAAATAATACTGTGTTAAATAAAATTTATAGTTTAATGCAAGACATAATTTCACAATAAGTTAATTATCTTTATCAGTAAATCTTGCTTTGTTTTTAATGCACCTAGTAAAGTTTTGATGTTACATCTCAACAGGATTATGATGAATTTGACCTGGCTAATGAAGTAGACACCTTGGAGCAGTTCTTGAAAGTAGAACTCCCTCCAGAAGATCCGCCGGCAGAGGAGGAAAAGGTATTTACCATTACTGTTAATTTTTCTAATATTTAAGATCTGAGTTTCTTAGCTGAATCTCAAATCTGGGTCACAATATTATGTGTAATTTATTAAAAATACTTGTTAATTTTCATCTTGATCAGATACTGACATTAGGTTTTGAAAACAAATTTTAATGCAATTAAATTTTTAGGTTGTGAATGGGGATGCTGAAAAAAATGAAGATGAGAGCAAAGCATCCAAAGAAAATTCACAAGAAAGAGAAACTGCTGATGTTGAACATGCTGAGAAAGAAAGCACGCCTGCTAAAGAAGGGTCACCAGGAAAAGATGAGACCCAATCCAAGGAAGGTACTCCTGCCAAGGATGGTGCTCCATCAAAAGAAGGCACCCCAGCAAAGGAAGGAACTCCATCAAAGGAAGGCACCCCAGCAAAGGAAGGAACTCCATCAAAGGAGGGCACTCCTGCTAAAGAAGGCACCCCTGACAAGAAAGCCACTCCATCAAGGGAAAGCACACCTGCTTCTAATGCAGTTAAGTCTAAAGAGAGCACCCCTGCTGCAGACGATGATGAGTCAGTTGAAGAATCAAGGGAAACATCTGTTGAAAGACAGTCTGTGGAGAAAGAAGCACCAATTGAAGAAATAAAAGCTACTGAAGTTGAAACTGTAGTTGATTCTAAGACATCATCAAAAGAAAATACACCTCAAAGGGAAAATGGATCCGTTGGATCTCGTGAGCAATCTGAGGATAAAGATGTGAACAGTGCTGCTGTGAAAAAGGACAACCCATCAGAGGCTTTAATTGAAAGCGAGCAGGCCGCTGCTGCGGAGTAATTGACTGGTTATTTTTACTTGCTTCTCAGCTCAAATTAAGCCCCTCTTAGCACTAAGCGAGCATTATCATTAAGTCTATTCTGTTATTTATGGTGCATCATTCACTTCTTTGTCATAATTATTAGTCATTGTATATAATGCAAAGAAGTTTTCGTTGAGAACTTGTGTTGTGGCGATGTATAGAATTACATGTTAACAATGAAGTGGCCTATTATCATAATCATTAGATTTATAACTCATTTTAATGAAGTTACAGATTAAGATTTCTATTTAACAATTTTATCCTTCAATTAAGGCTTGTATTATTTTAAAAGTATTAATATTTCTTTTTTTTACAAATTAACGCAAAGTGGATTATACGAAATTTTTAAATAATTTATTTACTGATGTAAGTATTGTACTAATAAGATTGATTTTGTAATAGATTCTTAGGTATCCTGAGTAAGACATCCTGCCGACATTTTGTTCATTCGTCTTGCCATGAATTATTTTGACGATGACATTTTGCTAGATTATCTTTAAAAGTATTTTTAATGTAAAAAAAAGTGCAGTGTTTGTTGTTTTGCAAACTGTTCATGACAAGTTTATTTCATTAATGTTTTATAATTAAAGACAGTTTTAACTAATTTTTTCATATGAATTATATAAATTACTATAAATATTCGCGCTTTTATTTCGACGAAACCATTTCAACTGAAGATGGACTGTCACAAATTATAAAAAGACGAGGGTAAATTAAATTCTGTATTTCGATTACTTTGAGCAAATAAAACTTTATAATAATTTAAGAACATACATTAAACTTATCATTAGTAGGTACATAACATAAACGGAATAACATGTTATAAAATCTAATGGAAATGTAAACATTCAAGTATCTAATGTACTTTACTATATACGTAAAGGAATAATTTTCTAATAAATAGCCTCCAAATCCATCATAATTCCGAATCCTCATATACTCTTTTTGGCGGATGGAGAGGGTGGGTTGCTGAACTCCTTCATCAAGGACTCTTCGGTTAGGTCGATGTTCCTGCGTCGGAGGTCGCAGTCGTCGTCGAGTAAGCAAGCCTGAATGTTTTTATCTAGCTTGAGGTGCTGGCGCGAGTCTGCGAACTCTTCCACGAGGCTGAGGTTCCGTTTGATGCCGTCTACGAGCCGGACGACAGAGTATTCCCCGATTGCGGCGCCCTCCTGCAGTTTGGTCCCCGCGATGCGCCCTACCGCGGACTGTCTGACGTCCGCGACTAGCTGCGAGCTCCACTGCCGCAGGTTGCTGACGATCGTCACGGGACTCTCGAACTCGTTAGGCACGATCCCGTCGACCTCCGCCTCGAAGAACGATAGCAACGGGAACCAAATTCTCGTCCTGAAAATAGACAAAATGCAAATCAAGATTGCATTATCGTTGCACGATTAAATTATAACGTTTAATCGCATGTTATCGTATCAATTCGGGAAATGTTTCTCATTCCGCTGAAAAATATGGGCATGCTTTATTATTGAATAGGACTTGATAACGATATGTATACGACATTAATTAACAACGTCAGGGAGCGGCATAACTATGCGTCATACGTTAGATTATGTAGGGCTGGGTGATGAATAACGCAACGGGTGTGGGCGATGTGGACAGTGCTAAATGCACGGAGCGTGATTGGTAGTTCACGGACTTTACGATAGTCAAATATTCACAATCAATCAAAGCTTCTTATTATATACACATTATATATTAACGGAATAAATGGTCAGCTAAAATATCTATTGAGATTAAGCTGCCAGATGCAAGCCTAGGCCTTAGAAAAATACATTTTGCATTGCTAATGTGGATAGGATGTATCTTTTATCCTACTTTATTTACAATCGGGGAACGCGGCACAACCCGCGTATGACATGGCTGTAAATTGCCGATTAACTTTTGACTTTTAGTTAAATCTTGTACCGCGAACTCCAAAGAGTTGGTTTTGAAGGTTTTTCCCGACTGCCCGAAGCATTAGGTATGATATATTATATGTATGTATGTTTGTGTCTATTTCTTTGGCCCTCTCTGTAAGGACGGTCTTCACCGTATAATATCGTTAAATTTGTTAAAATTGTCGGAGTGACATAAGGTATGTAATATTTCAAAATGAGCATCTGCGAAAACAAAATATACCTAATTTCGGAAACAGTATGCTTAGTGTATTTTCCCTTTCACAAAATAAGTCTCGATCGCGTTCGCGTTAAAATCTCAATTTGTATGGAAACACGGACAGCGCCTCTAGCGGAAAGTTTGCGCAACATCATTTGTGAATGTAGGTTTGCTACGTAAACTATTTCGTCCGCGTATCGTAACGAAAACGGGTGACGATGCCGCACCGTGGACATGTGGCGGCTACGTATCGACGATCGAACGCTCAATTTACGGCTTCGAATAGTAAACGAATGTTTTGTGAAAACGCCACACTAGAGGCACGGATCTAACGATTTCGATAAATTGCTACGCTTAGTAAAAAGCACCATCCATCATTCCCGTACACATACGGTACCTCCTTACACTGAAACCAAGCCGCATTACCTGGAAGAGTCGTTCTGCATAAGCGCCTGGTTGTTAGACAGCGTGTGGTAGTAGAGGAACAGCCGGGAGGTGATGTAGAATGCGATGAACACGTCGATGGAGTAGTGCTCGTGCGCCGCCAGGATGAAGAAGATGCCGAACATGTTCATCACCCACGTCAGGATATGCAGCAGATACAGGTTGCGCGACGTATCTGTAAGAGGCACTTTAGTTTTATACACGCAATTTATGTTTCTGAAAATGCGCTCCTAAAGGCCTAAAGTCCGGAATACCTACTTACATATGCCTGTAGCTGGCGCACATTCGTCAAACATCATATGAATGACTATTTCTCAAAAAGTTATCCATTTTTAAATTTTTCAGTTGTCCACTTATTAAAAAAAATCTGGCGCTATTTCACCACAAAAAATAAGTAATATTGTTTTTAAATATATACAAAACCTTGTGGTAAGTGATAAAAAGTCAGACAATCTTTGTTTTTGGATCCAATAGAAAGTTTTGATGTAGTTACAAAATTACGATTTTTTCCTCACAAGATTTCGCAACGTTTTCCTGACGTCAAGAAATTTTGAATGTTTTATGTAGTTTATGTTTTATGATCTCGTCCTTAGGGTTAATAATTTCTTGACAAAACTGATTTCTCCTCAATTTCATGAGGGGACAACTTTTTGAGAAATACTCAAATAGGTATGACGCAAAGCATGCGAGTTAGACTAGTAATTAAATGTGCAAACTACTGGATTGTGTATTCCGGGCCTAAGGCGCGTATTCTCTGCAAGGCTACCACGAAATTCGAAAATCGAAGTTCGTATCGTACCGTCCCGCCTACGCTTATGTTATTTAATACGAGAGTGAAAGGGACGGCACGATACGAACTTCGAATTTCGTGTTTCGTAGTAGCCCTTCTGTTCATTGCGCAGCCGAGATGCTCGCCCAACAGTGGTTATCGGGCAACACACGTAATGTACATAGAAGGCGCTCACCGCGCTGCTGCCCATTGGCATCCAGTTCGCGACTTGATGATGGGCCCACATTTGTGTCATTTTAGCAAATCGTATCTCCGTCACGTCGTAGCAAGTATCGTGGCGAAATTGGACGCTTACATCAGATACGCCGTGTTGTATAATTGCGTGATCATGATACTCGTCGGGGTCATACGACACGAGAACGATATGCTGGAATTATTACACATGTGGATCACCTTTATGTAGCAAAGGGCGAGACTAATTGCTCATAGATCCGATAATGACGTTGGGGCTGTAATGTTTTGAGGGCCTACTCTGAAGTTCGAAAATCGAAGTTCGTATCGTACCGTCTCTCGCTCTCCCATTAAATAGTGTGTCAGAGGGACCGAACGACACGAACTTCGATTTTCGAATTTCGTTACAGCCCTGCTGGAGTGGCGAAAAGGCGAAAATTGACCACCTTTTACACACCTTTTTAGGTCTACCAAGTTGGTAGACCTCACACTAAGGTGCGTGGTGGACGAACTATCTGATAAAGAATAAAGGTCGCGGAAAGCTATTGGAAAATTAATTTGGGTGGTACGTGTAGATCAGACCCGGACGGATTGACAAGAAATTTCATATACATAACATAATATAATCATCATCATCAGCTTATGTTCGTCCATTGCTGGACATATAGTTCAGTACAATTAGATCAAAATTTGGCAAAATTAAAGCAAGAGGTTTATCTATCAGGATATGTAGGTTATAGAGAAAAAATAAATTTTACCCACTCCCCCCCCCCCCCTCCGGGGGGAGCGTCACCCCCCCGTGCCCTCGAATATGTCCCGGATCGCGGTATTTTCCATTATAAAAGAAAACCGTACACGATACATAAAAAGTGTGTAGGAACGAAATAATCCTTGATAAATTTACTATAAACCTTTCATACATTTAAAAGCGATATCACTTATAGTTCCAGCGCAATATGATACCAAATACTAACTTTTTTTTAAATTAATCTATTTTTTCGGCTAAAAGGTTAGTTTTCTCAAATACTTCACATTTTACCGCCAAGATATGTATGACAGAAGTAAAGAATAGAATAAATTCTTTATAAAAAGGTATAATTAATTTCTAAAATCTTTCATTTACCATTGCTATGCTATTTTTTTAATTTAGTTCATTTGGCCATTCAGCGAAATATAAATGTTCATACTGGTTAAATGGTGTTACTTTAAATACCATTAGATTCTCATATGTTTTCCTATAAGCTATAGGTATGGACCTATTTTCTGTATTTAAAAAAAAATGTAGGCCCTGCTGGGCTTTTAGGAGATAGGGGCGGGGAAATGGTTAATTTTCACCTATTTTCTTAAATAACTTCAAAACGGATTAATTTAAAATAATGAAAAATATATATTTGAGATTTTCATAATGTACCCTTTCATTTGATATGTCACATGATATAGTTTCTACATTTTTTTTTCTAATTTACCCCCCCCATCCCCCCAAACTGGCCCCCGTGTTAAAAATTAATTAATTTACTTTACACGTCCGTGTTTGGGTCATCAATTTACATAGGTGAACTAAATTTGAATTCAATCGGTCTAGTAGTTTCGGATCAAATTGGCTATGACAGACGGACGGTTTAGGTATATTTATACCTTAGGCTGCAATTTATTCTTAAACTACTAATAATTGTCAAGAAAACTTAACCGTTATAGTTTTCCTTGCAAGTTTGATATACTTACTATCGTCCTGAATTTTTTTTAATTTTTTCTACCCACCGGTTTAGATTTTAGAGGAGGGACGCCCGATTTTAATGAAAATTTGCGCTTTAAAGTTTAATATTTTGCAAATGAATCACTGAATGGAAAAATTGTTTTAGCAACCCCCTAATAATTTTAAAAAACCTATCCAACGATACCCCACACTACAAGGTTGGATGAGAAAAAAAAAAACACCCCCACTTTACGTCTATGGGAGGTACTAAAAAAAATTTTTTTTTTTAATTTTTTATTACACTGTTTTGTCGGCATAGTTTACATATATATTCGTGCAAAATTACAGCTTTCTAGCATTGATAGTCTCTGAGCAAAGCCGCGAACGGACAGACAGACAGACAGACAGACATGGCGCAACTATGAGGGTTCCGCTTTTGCCATTTTGGCTACGGAACCCTAAAAAATGTGTAATATTTTATTATAATCTTACTTACGGACTAAATAGTTTTTTTTTTGGTACTTTTTCCTAAGTTAATGTCGCAGTAGCTGATTAGTATTTTCAAAATAGCATAGTAGCGTCAAATGAATGAGTTTAGAAATGAATTATACCTTTTTACAAAGAAGATATCCTGTTCTTTACTTTAGTCATACATATCTTGGCGGTAAAGTGTGAAATAATTGAAAAAACTAAACAATTAACAAAAAAAACTGGATAAATTATTAAAAATGTTCGTATTTGGTGCCAGAGATTGCGCTGAAACTGGAAGTGGTATCGCTTTTGTATGTATGAAAGGTTTATAGTAAATTTATCTAGGATTATTTCGTTCCTACACACTTTTTATGTATCGTGTACGGTTTTCTTTTATAATGGAAAATACCGCGATCCGGGACATATTCGAGGGCGCGGGGGGGTGACGCTCCCCCCGGAGGGGGGGGGGGAGAGTGGGTAAAATTTATTTTTTCTCCATAACCTACATATCCTGATAGATAAACCTCTTGCTTTAATTTTGCCAATTTTTCCATACATTGCAATCTAATTTTCTTCAACTAATAGGTCTCTCCCATGGCACGCCACTGAAAACGATCCTCGGCCACTCTCATTCAGCTCTTGCCAGCTGCCCTAATGTAATAATATATGTAACTAGCGACCCGCTTCGGCTTCACACAGGCAAAATTAAAAAAAAAAACGGTCAAGTGAGAGTCGGGACTCCCGCACGAAAGGTTACATACCTATACAACATTAGACATTAGCAAAAAACGGCAAAAAACTACGTTGGCTGTATAGAAGCCCCCTTAAATATTTATTTTAATTTAATTATTTATTTTTACCTGAATGAATACGAAAATAAATATTCTGTGAATATTTCAAGCAACTACCTGTTGCTGTCGTTAATATCGAGCAAAAACGTCAAAAAAAATCACGTTTGCTGTGTGGGAGCCCCCCTTAAATATTTATTTTGTTCTGTTTTTAGTATTTGTTGTTATAACGGCAACAGAAATACATCATCTATGAAAACTTCAACTGTCTGACTATCCGGTTCATGAGATACAGCCTATTGACAGACAGATAGACGGACAGTGGTCTTAGTGATGGTCCCGTTTTTATCACCCTTTGGCCACATTCAACAATCAAACAATCTTGAATAAAATGAACATATTCATTAAAAAAAATTTTTTTTTTTTTTGGTATTTAGTCGAATTGAAAGCTTAGTTGTATTTTTATCGCCATCATCGTACGATCTTCGCAATTAAAATTATCTGCGCGTAAAGGTTAAGCACGCTGTACTCGATAGTTAGGTACTTATAGAAGTAAAGTCGGGTTCCATGACTTGTTAACTAATAAAAACTCTACTTAGCCGAGACAGTTTTCCTTTTAAATTCGTAATGCTCGTGCAAAATCACAGCTTTCTAGCATTAGCAGTCTGTAAGCCGCGTAACTATAAGGGTTCCTTGTAGGATTACGGATCCCTAACAAAGCGTTAGCGTATTTTGAATGTCGATATACAAAACTACTAAGTAATAACTTTGTACTTTGTTTGTTTTTGTTTGTATGTTTTTTAAACCAATAAATATAATGATTCTTATATCTTTATTCACTTGTTATTTATCACTCGTTACTGCGTGGTAAAGAAATGCCCAGCGATCATTAGCATTTTTGGGTATTAGCCCAGATATTTTTTTAATTCCATAAGCCAAGCCAACCACTTAAGTATTAAATTCAATCAATCATGCAATATAGTTTTATCAGACTCGCCTACTGGCATGAAACGTAATACAATACTGTTGTGTGTCAGGCACAGGCAGCCGCACCGCACAGCCACTGAACTTTAGATCAACACGCGATGCCAAAATTGAAACCACTGATGAAATGTTTACGCATACTGTTAAGCGAAAATTACATTAAACATCACGAAGATCGTATGAGTTTCAATTAATTATTATTTATCGCAGGTTATCCAGTAATACCTACCATGAATCTGTAATGCTGTAAGTATTACCGCAATGACGCATACTATCTTACTACCTATCTATACTATCCTACTTAATAATATTGTTATGTTTTATTTTTATTTTGTGTAGTGTCGTCTATTGTTGTGTTGTGAATAAAAGTATTTCTTTATTTCTTATTTCTATTATATTGTTGACAAATAAATAAATAGACGTAGGTAGGTGGGAGAATATTCTATTCAGCGTTTTGCAGCGTTTTTTTGTCACTAGTGTCTTTGCAGCTGTTATTAAAAAAGGTAATGACCAGGGTTATTTTTTATGAAAATTCAAGACAATACTGATGCTGAATTTAGCGTGATTGAAATTCTTGTAAGTTGTCTTTCCGTTGTGCTATACTATAATAAACGCGGGACGCTAATGACGTTTGACCGCGTGGTCAAAACGCTCAAATATTCGCCCACTTGCGTAATGTAAACGCTACAATTATCTATATGTTTTATTATGTATTTCATTTAACTGACTACAAAGGGGGTTTACCCGGTTTACCTCGTCCAGAGCACTCTCGCAAATCCTACGTGGAAGTTGATTGTAATCCCCATGTAATGTCTCGCACATGACACCCAATAAAACAGAGCTAATCTCTACCGGCATCGCATCGTCTATTTGCGTGCAATACATTCAACTCGGCGTAGATACGAGTTATATCCGTAACTACCTTGACTCTTAATTAAGCGCGATGTCGATTATAAATTACGATTTAAAAATGGCATTGTACTATAATTTATACATTTTGAAGTACTTGAGATAATGCCAAATGTTTACGTTGACGTTGTTAATTTTGCGTAGGTTCCGCTCGTAAAAGCGTAGCACTATTGTGAATGTCTTTTATATTACAACGCTACTTGAAGACTTAGTAACATAGATCGCTGATATGCGCATATTCATAAATAAAACTTAATTCGCATGACGCAAGCGGACGGTCAAACGCCGCATTTAGGTCAAGTTATTACTTCTATTGATAAACAAGTGTTTAGAAAACAAGATAGTGATACAAATTGTAGGTATTTGTAAGAAAATCCAGGTTGACGATACGATAGAGCGAATGTCAACAAAGAGCGAATGCGTCACATCGACGCCGCGCTTCCTCGTGCGTCGATAACCAGGTTCATTGCTGTTTATCGAAGCACAATGTTTTGACGAATTTCTAATTCGCAAAATGTTTTCGTTTTGTTATCTGTCTAAATATGGTAACATGTTAACATAATACGCATTATTTTGAATATTTTTATTTCTTAAGTTAAACTTATAATATAAAATTGGCATTTTTGTACTTATATTACGCAGTAGGTACGTACGTATTATATTAAGTAATAGTACAAATTTATTACGGACCTTTATTAGTGAATTTACTACATAAAATTTGGCTCTGCTCACGTTCCAAAAATAACAAATTTGCGTTTTCCTACAGAAGTTTCCGAGTGCTACAAAGGGAAAGTCTTATCAAAATTCTTCATTTATTGCATAATCCCTTATCTTTCTTAGATTTAAGATGTAACGAGGCCTTCACTGGTATGTTCCAAACGGAATAGTAACCATTACAGTGTTTGTGGGTAAGTGGGGCATTGGCTTCAAATACTCGATAAACTTTAGGTCACAAACCGGGAAACGTTCGCGTGTTAAATGTGCATGTACGCGATTACACACGTCATGTTAAAAATGACCTCTGCATTTGTGACTATTTTCCATTACCGACCTAACAATAACATAGCGCTTTGCGTTTGCGTGTTTGCCTTGCCTCAGTCATATCATAAATGCGAGTATAAAGTCCACGCTTTGTTTCGTTCCGTTCCATCACTTATTTCATCATGTAAATCTATATGCTTAAATAAAAATGAATTGAAGACACGTATGTTAGCGCATCATTAATAGGAACGGCTACACCTATTTATTTTTTTTGTTGTGTTTATAATTGTCCGGACATTTGTATGAAAGAAAAAGTGGGGAAAGTTGTATAAAAAAGTACAAAATCGGGTTTGAAAATCTCCATACAAAAAGTGAGTGAGACTGTGAGACAGAAGCCTGCAGGGTAGATTTAGTCTTATTTAGTCATTGTCATTCATTAGTTTGTGCGTATCGTTTGTGTGAGTGAGTGAGTATGTTTGTTATTTCTTCACGCTGAAACGGCTGCACGGATTTGGATAAAATTTGGCGAAAAGTTATTTTAAATATCACCTGGATTAAAACATAGGATACTTACACGGGATAGGGATAAAATCTCTAAATAACAACCGCTGGGCTTAGAGTCATGAAATTTGGTATGGGTGTTTTAATTTAACGTCAATGAAAACCACGATGTACTTTTAGAGAATTCCCACGAGAATTTAATAAAATTACGGAATTTTCCTTTCCTAAAAAAAATTACATTCGGTAAAGTAGCAAGAAAGAGGTCATAAGTATAATAGACTTGGAGCCATCAACTAAAAGTATCACTGTTTGGAGCCGCCTATAAAAACTCATTGTCATCATACAAGTACTCCAGAGGCCGTATTCTCTAACGCGCTGACGTTTCCGATTGCATTCGCTATCTCTTTCTACCCTCGTCTTACATCGTGTGATAGAAGTGGTGAAAACAATTTCAAGTATATTAGGCAATAAGGCCTCAGATCTATGCAGTCTTTTACTTACATTCAGTGATGAAGAAATTAAGCAGCGTCAAAGCGACCGTATGTCCGGAGAACATGTAGTCCCCACAGGTGCGCACTCCGCGGACGGACATGCCCGCGCCGCTCCAGATGTCGTAGGCCTGACGTAGCCGCCGCCCCCACACCGTCAGGTCGTCCGCAGGCGGGTACGACCGCGGCTCGCACTTCAGGTGCGACCCGGGGACCGAAAGCGACGTGATCAGCATCGTGAAACAACGCAGCAGGAATACCGTGCCCGCGAGAGCTAGGAATCTCCGCAGGAGGATAAATCTGAAAAAAAAAATGCGTCAAAAGCATTCCTAGAGACAAACCCTTCAAGACCGTTATTCGGACGTAGATATATTAAGTTTATGATTTACTAGTTTTCAATCTTTTTTTAAGAAGTTCTTCATGTTTTCAATGGTTACTTGACGACTTATACATAGGCCTTAAACTGCTGGGTACAAACCAGCCGGTAACCGATTCGTGGTGGCATAAATAGTTCCGAGATTTCGAGTTGGGATTTCTGTCTAGAGAATTGCTGTGCAGGCAGGGTCCTATCCTAACGGATGACGTACATGAACATGAGTACAGATGTTCCTATTGTAAAGCTCGAATTATCTTCATCTAACTAAAGTCTAGGCTAAGTTCGATTAAAGGAGCGGTGTGGAGAGCATGCGATAAAAACGGTGAGCATACGATGCGTCACTTCGATTCCGTACCGTCACAGTTTTTTAAGCAGCAGTGTGGCCGCTCCTTAAATTCGGTTCAATTTTTAAATGTCTTGGCGAAGTAATGCCATTTTAGTGTCAGTTGAGAGTGAGACTTCATGATAGACAAATTGAAATTATGTGAGACAAAGGCGAGTTCGTTACTGTACGCGAACAAAGCACCATTCTTATCTTTTCTACATGTTTTCACAGCTGGGAATAATATGTATAGGCTTGGCAGTTTTTTGATTGATCTTGCAAAGATAGAGTAACATTACGACTGGTAATATAATTAGGCATAAACTAGTACAAGTTTAATCAATTAATCATATCATCTGTCTCTCCTAAGTCTTTGTATGCAACTGACAAAGATGACAACAAAATATTATATAGATAAATAATAAAGACACATTGTATCAATAACAAAGGAGTGTTAGTTAACAAAGTCAAAGGTGTGTTAGTGTGGCACTGTAAACATTGCCACATTTCTGGCAGGAACAAAGAATTCATTTAGTTCAAATGTGTCACAATAATGTGTTTATTAATAGACTACTATGGCAGTATGACAATGTATTACGTTAACATGAAACAAAGAAGTTCAAAGGGCATGTAAAAATTTTTGCACAACAGATCAGGATGTGGCAATGAGCACAACAAATAAGTGAGCTCAAGTGCAACTGTGTCACATTCAGAGACTTCAACAATTGCAAGGGGCATTATCCTCTACATACAATACAAATTGAAATGATTGGTTGCAGGAACCACTTTTGAATACATAAAAGATCTGGGATGTTGCATTATAATAGTTGGATTATCTCTTTGTCTTTACATTAAACACTAGCCAAAGAATCTTGCTATATCTCAAATCAAAACATACAATTTTGGTTACTTAGTTTGTTTGCCTAATAAGAAGGATACATAGAATTTTTAAATGGGTCTACTTAAGTATTACAAGAGGCCAAAGCATCAATTTTAATTTAATAGTAATATAAAGATATATAATAGATTCTGGGTTTTTATAACTTGATGGCATTATATAACATACATTAGCTATTTTATATAACATATATTAGTCATGAGCTCATGATAACTTTTAAAATACCTAGGTATAATATATGACTTTTATCAAAATACTTTAAATCGTTTTATCATACTAAACTAGCAAATTCTTGGATTTACAAGTGCTTGACAGGTTGCAAGTCACACAAAAATTATGGATAAAAAATAACTGTGAATTTAAGCATTATCTATTCTATTTCACAGTAAGGTTTACATACTTTTCAATGACAACATTAGAAATTCAGATGTTTTAGTTTTACTACGGTAATTAATATAAAAATAATTATCTTAATTATTCCATTGTTGGTTAAACAAAAAATTATAATAACATTTTTCATCTTGAGATTATCAAAATCATCATTGAAAACTCAAATCTGATTCCCTTTCATACTTTCTTATGTTTTTGTTTGATATGATGATTGATTTATGTTATAAACAGTATGATACTATAACAATATGAAGTAAGTAAAGAGGTAGCATGGATATTTACATAATAGCGACAGTTGAAAGGATAAATTGACTAAGCCACATTTTTGTGTAAATTTTGAGGCAGCTCAAATAACAGAGAAAAATTTACCAATTCCAAAAATGTATATAAAGCACTATATTAAAAAATTATGCTTAGCAATTTTGCTTTCAACTGTCGATATAGTAGAATTACTTTATATAAAAATACTTTTAGAAAAAAAATTGTTTTGCATAAATATAATTATGTTAATCATGATTTTAATAGTACCTATGTTTATGGAAGAGCAGCACACCAAGCCAGATGGCCATAAGCAGCGAGCCTGTGATCTCGCACATGTCAAAGGCCCATGGTATGTGCGGCACATTGTCCAAGAACAGATCTGGCAATGGCGGATACTTTTTCATATCAGGGACTTTGTCATGGACTATCACCATCACTACTGCAGTCACCCATGTTACCAGAAATACATAACCTGCAAACAATGAAGAAAGCATATACAATATAAAAAATAATAATACAATCACAACAAATATTACTTTGTTTTGGATGATTTTGCTGAGTATTTCCAAATAAAGGGTACAAATAAACAACATGATTTTGCACAAAGATCATGATTATTTTGGCACATAAACTCTGCAACATTGAGAGAGTTACACATGTGTAAACTATTATTAAATTTTAGCACATGTTTGGAGAGATGACAGAATAATAGTTTGTGATACAAAGTACTCTTACCTAGTGCTAAAGCAGCTTTCCACACCTCTGGCTTTAATTTTGAGGCCTTCGCGTCTGGAGAAAAAGTTGGCACACATTCATTGTTTCTCTCATATGAGAAATCACTAGGCAGTTTATTGTGAAGATTATAACTAAGATGCGATAAGTTAGTGCCGAGGAAGTTTATGTTAGTGGAGGGGTTCCCGAGCTGGCTCTCGTCGCAGAGCCCCAGCTCGCACATCGCCACGCGATTTTGTCTCTGTAATTTCTTTACCAGCAGAATAAACCGTTTTCTTTCACCAAGTTTTAGCTGATCAAATGGGTATTCATAAAAGTCCCTGTCGACGAAACAGAGCAAACATTGACCGTCTATATTCTGAGATCTACAAATATCTATTATAAAATTAGACATTTTATCTTTATGTAATAAATCTAACACTTCTTTGTTAGTCCAGTTAATCGCTTCCGACTCCATTGTCATAACTTTTCACACAAGCGAATGAATACCGAACCATAAAATATTTATTTTCACTAGTGAATTTAGGAGTTACTTAAACGTAAATATTTACAGATACACTGAGACATCTCTAACAAAAACTGATTATTTATCCATTCGAGTATCAAATCAAACGTCACACTAGTACTCGCTGCGCGGTGACAACTACTAGTCGGTGTTACCAGTAACCAGTAAACTACTTAACGTACAACCAGGGCTTGTTAACGTTACCAAATTCACACTATAAGTAACGTTACATAACGGTAAAATCATAAAAACACCCAGTACCTTTATTACAGTACAACGTTAATTGAAAACTGAACATTACAGTATCGTCACCCAATTACCGTTACTTTTACCGGAAAATTCTTAGACTATGCATTTACACAGTCCCAAAGAAAACATCACGGTCAACGTGACATTTGCAGCTATATTTAGGTAGATGTCAATATAACTAATAATAATTCAAATTCATAAAATTGCTCTATATGTACCCAGTATTTACTGATGAATCAGTAGAACTTACGAAAAATAAGATATACCATCCTTTTTTCTCATTTTTGAGCCAATATTCACACAATTTTTAAGCCCAGTATTTAACCATCGTTGACAAATACACGATCTATGGTTAAAACAAGACTAATCTTAAAACTCGGATACAGTTGAAAACTTCCGAGTTTTATATTACCCATTTTTTCCGTCTGATTGTGTATCTAAGTAATATATAATCTAAGGGTAAATCAAATTTACTTCACATTATAATTTAACGTTAATTTTGTATATCGTTACCATTTTTATACCGGTAAAAATTGTATAAGTAACGGTAAATTGTTTAACGTTAATTACGATATAACGTTAAATCTGTTTGACAGCGATAACGTTACCAACTTTTTAACGGTATTTGGACCCCTGCTTTGCTTACTATTGTATTTTTCACCCATCGAAATAGTAAGTACCTGGAATGAACACTCCAAAAACAGACGAACAAAAACCGACCCAAACCCATTGACATAAGAACTAAGGGCCTCCGGTCCGGGTGAAATAGCAAGCACGGAGTCAGTGTGTCCCTGTCTAACTATTGCCAGGATATAAATAATAAATAATTAGTAAATTTTAGTTTCGTGAGCGTTACCTTTTAAAAATATTGAATAAAATGTATATACATTTATAATAAGCAATAACTACACAATATATATTTTTTTTTAATGAAATAAGCTTTATATCTTTTTACATGAGCTAATTTTAACTTGATGGTAGGTTTTATTAATTTCTCAATGGCCACACCAAACAGTAAGATGGCGCCTTCGTTATTGAGACTAGGGTGACAATCTTTTCACGATGTATTGAAATGGCTAATATGTAATATTTATTATAATATAATATTTTATACCCATCATACGTATTGTCTAATACGAATGATACATACATGCATAAAATAATAATCCTACTACATTATAGTATATTATTATTATAAATTTTGAAAATTTCCAAGGGAATTTGGAAAATCCTGAAAATTTCAATTAAAACTACCGGACCGATTCAGTTTACGCGTGTGAAGCCGCTGGTAAAAGCTACTAAATAATGAATAAGTATATAATTAAGTGACAACAGTGAGTGAGTGAGTTTAATTGTTTGATTTAATTTAGTTTTATTTAATATTAATTTTTATTTCATTGTTGTAATTTGTAATCATCATCATCATCATCCCAGCCTATATACTCTTGGAAATGATGAAATGAGGTGGGGAAGAGAAACGTGGATCGATCTTGGGAAGTTTCTACTGGCTTCTTCAGTGAAATAAAAATGCACCACTTCAGTATTCACTTTCACAATTATATTGTACGTTAGAAACGTTTGTGGCTTACAATGATTGAGTATATTAATTAGAATTAAGGCTAAGCGAGACCGATACAAAAATATTGCTTTCATCGGAGCAACCGGATACAGCGAGAGAGAGTGACAGATAGTTCGATACAGATCAAGGGCAAGTGTCAAACTTCCTTAGTGCTTATCGAACAAATAACAGGTGTGCCAACATCATGTGAGCATGCCTGCATTTAATGCAACATTTTCAACACTTCCCCTCATGCAAACATGAGAAAAACAACTATACAATGCAGAGATAAACATTATATAACTATATAACCCAATTAACAACTCAAGTTAATTAAAGCTCTACATTGACTCTACCCATGTAAGGCACGACTCTATGTGCCGCCAATTAAAACATAACTCTATGTCAATTGACAAACAAGCTTTGTCAACTGACATGATCTTACAAGATTATGTCACAATACCCTATGCTCAAACAACCAAAGACAAATTAAGGCTCTACATTTCGCAAACATAAGTCACTAACAAAACCTGAGTGCTTAAGGCCAGGTAAAGGTTTTGTAAACAAATCAGCTACCATATTTTCAGTTGGCAAGTATTTAACAACAATATTCTTATCTTTTACAACATCTTTCACAAAATGGTAGCGAAGATCAATATGTTTGGTCTTTTTGTGGCAGTATTCTTTAGTTTCAAGCAATTTTAATGCACTTTGATTATCACTAAAGATTCTACAATTAAAATGTTTAACAAAAATTTCATACATGAAATTCTGAATAAAACATATTTCTTTGCATGAATCACTCAAAGCCAAATATTCAGCCTCTGTAGTCGAAAGCGCAACACATCGCTGTTTGCGTGATTCCCAACACACTGTAGAATCACCCAATTTGACAACAAAGCCACTATAGGACCGCCGGTCCACGACATCATTGGCCCAGGCAGCATCAGCAAACACTGACATATCAAAACTGCCAGACTTGACAAATACCAATCTATGATTTATAGTACCACTCAAGTACCTCAAAATTCTCTTGGCAGATAACCAATGATCTCGTGTAAAAGCCGTATTAAATTGACTCAAATGACTTAGAGCATAAGTTATATCTGGCCTCGTACAGACTGATAGGTACATTAAACAACCTATTAACTCTCTATATGGGAAGTTACTATCAGGTAAACTATTTTTGTCTGTAGCCTTTTCCAATTTATTATTTACAGTCATAGGCGTCGAGACACTTTTACAATTATTCATTCCAAAACGGCTTAACAGCCTTTTAATATATTCTGATTGTTCAAACATTAAAATGCCACGACTTCTATCTCTATGAACTTTAATACCTAAACAGTTCCTTATAGGACCCAAGCTTTTACAACTAAATTCAGACTTTAGTAAGCTATATAATTTTTCTTTGTCACTGTTACAATTAGAAAATATATAAAAGTCATCGACATACAATGCAATCATTGTCAAATTATTATTATTCTTTCTAACATATACACATGGTTCACACTTATTCTGAATATAACCATGATTAGTCAACACATCATGAACTTTATTGTTCCATAGCCTGCTAGCTTGCTTAAGGCCATACAAACTTTTATTTAACAAGCAAACTTTAGACTTATTACTAGAAAAACCTACAGGCTGTTCCATGTAAATTCGTTCATCAATATTACTATGTAAGAAAGCAGTATTTACGTCTACATGTTCCATATCCATGTTTAATTCATTAGCAATACAAAACAAAATTCTTAACGTTGTCTGTCGTACAACTGGCGAGAAGGTGTCAGTGTAATCTACACCAGGCTTCTGACTAAAACCCCTTGCCACTAAACGAGCTTTATATTTTGTATAATTGCCAGAGTCATCAGATTTTAATTTATAAACCCATTTGCAACTAACTATGTTATGCTTAGTAGGTCTGTCAACAATTTGCCAAACTTTATTTTTAATAAGAGAGTCATACTCTTCCTGCATGGCAATTAGCCACTTATCTTTGTTAGGGCTTGCCATTGCTTCTTCATATGACTGAGGTTCATCATAGGCAAAATTATGTACTGTGAAAGACAGATCTGATGAGTCAGACAAACAATATTCTGCATACCTTACTGGTCTTTTATTACGTGTAGAGCGAACAGGTCGCGTGGAACAAACAGGTTGGTCGCTAACAGGTGCTGGAGCACCCAAATCTTCCCCTCGAACAACAGTTTCGTTACATGATGAAGAACTCAAGTCTTCACTATCTCCACAGTCTGCCTCATCAGCACTTTGGAAGGAGGAGTCTTCTGAAATTGGAGAAAAATATTCATTATTAAGTGGACTTTGCACTGTACTTTCATCAGATTGACAAATATTATTGTCAGCTGATACATTAATTATTTCATCATTATTTATTTCTGAATTATTTGTGGTTTCATTATTTAAATTATTGCACTGCATTTCAACCACATTGCTATTATTATTATTTAATGATGAATTATCAATATTAGAATGAATTAAATTGCTCTGCATGTCATCATTATAAGAATAAATTTTATTATTGCATTTAGTATCACAGTTTTCAGATGTCATATTATTATTTAAAAATTTATCTTCAAAAAATATAACATTTCTAGAAACTATTATTTTATTTGGAACACGGGGATCTATTAACCTATAGCCTTTCGTATGGTCACAATAACCAACAAAAATACAATGTTGTGATTTAGCGTCAAGCTTATCACGCTTTATGCCTGGTATAAGCGTCAGAGCACGACAACCGAAGACACGTAGATGGCTCAGGTCAACTTTGTTGCCTGTCCAAACTTCCTCAGGAAGTCTATTAGGTACAGCAGCTGTGGGGCTTCTATTTTTAAGGTAAATTGCAGTAGCAACTGCCTCACCCCAGTATACCTTGCTGAGACCGGATTCCTGAAGCATACAACGTACCTTTTCAAAAAGTGAACGGTTCAATCGTTCCGAGACCCCATTTTGAGCAGGACTATAGGGAGCGGTCTTTTGATGTATGATACCATGACTCTGCAAATACTCTGTAAACTCATTACTACAATACTCTCCTCCTCCGTCCGAACGGAACATTTTAATAAAGTATCCGGTTTGCTTCTCAACAGTGGCTTTAAAATACTTAAATTTGGACAAAACTTCAGACTTTCTCTTAAGCAAATAACCATAGGTTTTACGAGAAAAATCATCTGTAAAAGTAAGCAGGTATTTAGATCCACCTAAACTGCTAACAGGCATCGGTCCACACACATCTGAATGGATAAGCTCCAACAGTTGCTTGGCACGCCTAGCTTCACCCCTAGGAAAACTTTGCATTGCTTGCTTCCCCTCAACGCATGACATACAACCTTTTATGGCTGCATCACACTGAGATGGCTGAAACTTAACACTAATAGCAATGTCACGGAGTACACTTACCCCATGGTAACTAAGGTGACCGAGCCTCTTGTGCCATAACTCCGATGACACCATCATTGCAGTATCTGTGTGCTGCGAGCTTTGTGGCAGCAACACATCCTCCAAATTCTTCATGGCCACACATGACCTAATCTGTGGATCAGAAGAAACAGAACCATGCACATTGTCCAAAATATAAATTCCTCCCTGTTTAGTGGCAGTTATCATTAAAGATTTCCCTTTAAAAACATAACAATTGTTACTATTGAAATTAACAGAAAAAGCCTTCTCACACAATTTACTGACACTAACTAAATTAGTTGAGAGGTCAGGTACATATAGAACATCTGTTATAACCTGTAATTTGTTATTTTTCATGGGAATACCAACATCACCAAAACCTAAACATGGTAGGGAGCCACCATCAGCAACAACAACAGTCTGCTGACATTTTGTGAAAGCCTTAAAGTCCAGGATCCAAGCGGCATTATGAAGCGCACATTTAGCAGAAGAAGTGACCATCAAAGCTTCATTATGGTCAGATTTCCTCTTATTGTTTTTCTTCAGTTTAAAACATCTCGCCTTGATGTGCCCAGGTTTGTGACAAAAATGGCACACAGGAACTTTTCGCTTAGAAAAAAGAGCTAAATCATCAGGTTTCTCGTTACTTCTCCTACGATGATCTTCTTGTAGAAGTCTAGTTCTCACCATTTCGCTATTGAGCCTGTCAGTGATTGAAGCTGTTTCCAAACTACTCACCAAGACATCAAATTCCTGCGGGAGTCCCGACAGCAGCAGCTCGGCTATCTCTGAGTCTTCAATGGACCTCCCAATGTCACTAAGCTGGTGCACAAGAGTCATAATGTACTGGATATACTCGTTCATGCTACTAAAATTATTGTAGCTGGCTTGATGAAGCTGTCTAAGCAGCATTACTCGTCTATAAAATCCCCTATCCTCAAAAACCTTGCATATTGCGTCCCAGGCCTCCTTTGCCGTCTTAGCATTTCGCACATATTGGATGCATGATGCCCTGAGGGATAGATTTATACGAGCTAAAGCACGCTGGTCGTTTACGACGTCGATGACGCCTGCCGCGGTTCCATCTATACAACTCCAAAGCCCGTCAATTATCAATGCGTTCTTCATGTAATGTTTCCACACGCAAAAATTGCTCACACCTTCCAAACGATCAAAGGGAGCATATGAACATGGCTTGACTCCATGTGCAGAAGCCACATTTTCATGCGCCGTCGCTTCGCTTTGTTCTGACATTCTGTCAAACCACGCCACGCGGGCGTCACGGCCAAAAGTAATGAATCTTCACAAACGGTGGACAGTTTTTTCTTCTTTATTTCACCAAAAGCAAACACAGGTAGATCGTCTGGCGCCCTTAACCTCTTAGAAATGATGAAATGAGGTGGGGAAGAGAAACGTGGATCGATCTTGGGAAGTTTCTACTGGCTTCTTCAGTGAAATAAAAATGCACCACTTCAGTATTCACTTTCACAATTATATTGTACGTTAGAAACGTTTGT
Organism: Choristoneura rosaceana; assembly: GCA_037349165.1. Taxonomy (NCBI): domain Eukaryota; kingdom Metazoa; phylum Arthropoda; class Insecta; order Lepidoptera; family Tortricidae; genus Choristoneura; species Choristoneura rosaceana. The sequence continues at coordinate 14,330,010 of JAZBNJ010000019.1, forward strand.
GGCTTACAATGATTGAGTATATTAATTAGAATTAAGGCTAAGCGAGACCGATACAAAAATATTGCTTTCATCGGAGCAACCGGATACAGCGAGAGAGAGTGACAGATAGTTCGATACAGATCAAGGGCAAGTGTCAAACTTCCTTAGTGCTTATCGAACAAATAACAGGTGTGCCAACATCATGTGAGCATGCCTGCATTTAATGCAACATTTTCAACATATACGGCCCACTGCTGGACACAGGCCTCCTCTCAGAATGTGATTGTGGTTTAATTTAATAAGTGATTTTTTTCTGTAGTAACAACTTAAGTCTTCATTCATTTATTAAACTAAATTAACTGACTTATGTATCTTCTTTTTCATACTAGTTGTACCTATAGAAAAGTGAATACTTCTGTTACTAGCACCGACGTACATACCTAAAATTTATTTGCTCTAGTCTCTACCAGCCGTATCATAAGGACTTGGTATACAAGTAATAAAGAATCTGGTTATTGCTACTTAGTATATTTTTCTAACAAAGAAGTACTAGGAGGAAGGAATGTCTCATTAATCGCATAAAATTATGGTCATACTAATAGAGTGAGATAAAATAACCCTGTGGTAGCTGTCTCTATCGCCAAGCGATCGGCTCGCTATTCCTGCACAGTGCACCTTCCAGGTACTTACTATTTCGATGTTTTCACCTAAGATGAGTTCCGTGACATTTGAATATTTTCCGAATTACGCATACTATGTTCGCAAAATATATTTTAAAAATAATTTCTATTTTGAAACAAATTAATCAAAAAAATTTAAAACTGTTATTTTTAAAAATATATAGCAATATCAGTGTCTGTTAAATAGCCTCCATTGAATACGATACAAAAATATTTATTTTTTATATAACGCAATGTGTGAAACGGAACAGACTAGTGACGTGACACAACATTATCGGCAATTGCAGCGGTTCATTATTCGATAACAGTGAACTTAGATATTTTACATTTTTAAACAAAACTTGCAAAATTTTATAAACGCGGCTATTTGCGACGCGGCCGCAACCATCTTGTGCCTCTTGTGGCCAGTACTTGTCAGTATCATTGTCAGTAAGTACGAGTACGTCTGCCGTGTATACGAGTTGAGTTTCCGTTGCATTTTCTTTGCATTGTATTTGTTATTGTTCATTTCTATTATTATTGTTGTTGACTTTTGTTACTGTTTCTCGTTAAGTTTGTTGTTATTTTTTGGCAAAATGCTGAAACAGTCCAAAAAAAGAGTGTTTTGAACTCCCAGAGTCGGGAGTTTGTAATTCGTTTGAGGGATTATTTCGAGCGAGAACGAGAGAGTGGCCCGGTGGGCGGAAAACTGGAAAATAAATATATATTTTTTAATATAATGCAACTTTTTCAAAAATAAGTACTAACTCTTAGAAAAATCTATGGTTCACTCGATCAATGATACATCTCTAAAACTGTCAAACTCGAAACGTCACAGAACTCATCATAGGTGAAAAATAATATACGTTTCGTTTCAGTAGGGCTACTACGAAACTCAACTCACAACTCAAAGTTCGTGTCGTTCGGTCCCTCTGACACTTATACTATTCAATACGAGAGAGAGAAACTCGAAGTTCGTATCGTGCCGTCCCTCTCGCTCTCGTAATCCATACTAATATTATAAATGCGAAAGTGTATTTGTCTGTTTGTCCGTCTTTCACGCCGTAAAGGAGCGACGGATCGACCTGAATTTTGGCATAGAGAGAGTTTATGGGCCCGAGAGTGACATAGGCTACTTTTTATCCCGGAAAAATGCACAGTTCCCGAGGGAACAGCGCGCGATAACGCCGATAACCGAATATCACGCAGGCGGAGCCGCGGTCAAAACCTAGTAAATAGTATAAATGAGTTGTCAACATGACATTAGTAGCACAAAGGTTCCACCCTGGGTCATGATTCAATTTGTTCGACTGCACTGGAAATCGACTCTAAATAATTTCAATCAAATTTTGGCATATTTTTTACAGGCATTTTCGTGGAACCCGTTCGACCCAGAAGGGCTACTCCGAAACACAACGTTCGAAGTTCGTGTCGTGCGGTCCCTCTCACACTCTCATACGAGAGCGAGAGGGATCGCACGACACGAACTTCGAGCGTTGTGTATCGGAGTAGCCCTTCTGAGCTGCCTCTCTTGTAGTCGCGCAACATTTTGTGGCTGTTAATTAAAGCCAGGGATATACTGGGGGACAAATATTCCACGACATGTGACGGTGACATGTCAAGCGAAGCCGGCTGATTGCGCCTGACATATCTGGCGATACCCGACGTCGCGCGATGTTGCCAGACAGCAGGGCTACTCCGAAACTCGAAGTTCGTGTCGTGCGGCCTCTCTCGCTCTCGTATTAAATAGTATACGTGTCAGGGGGACCGCATGACACGAATTTCGAGTTTCGTGGTAGCCCTGCAGGTCGACCGAAGTCTGGCAACGTCGCGCCACTTTACCCGACGTCGCTGGCTACACGTGTTGCAGGACATTTGTCCCCTAGTGTATCCATGGCTTAAACATTGAGTAGTATTAAATTATTGAGGGCACGGTAGTGCTCCGCTACTTCATTGCTACCTACCATTAGTTATCTATTTTTTCAAATTAAGTATAATAGATACTATCTATAGTTGCGTTTTGCACAGCTTTAACAGTTCAACACAAAATAATATTTTCAATATTATTGGGCAAAGTGCACTGGGTAAAATGAAATAAAACCCGTTTAGGAGATACAGTATAAAATACAATATATTTTATTAGATAGTTATTGCAAAATTTGATTTCATTAATGCAACACGCATTACCATACGATGACGCAACATTATAGCACTCTCTATTATACGGATTATAACATATCAATAATATAACATCAATAATCATGATTAAAGTTTCAAATAAGATGGTAATGAAAAAACTATGAAACTAAGGCGTTATTTTATTTATGTTTTAAAATAAAATAACATTTTGTATCATCAATCATTGTAAGTAAATATTTTAAAGAGGTTGAAGGCATAGAAATACATCTCTGCTGTTCTGAATACTGTGGGAAGGTGGGCATTTACTTGTAAAATAAGTAAGATTAAGAACAAAAAATGAGTATTTCACTTCAATAAAATGTTGTTGCTTTGTTTGAATTAGCTAAGTATTTGACTACCATGGAAGCACCTTTGCAAAATACGCGTTACAAAAGTGGCATGGTTCGGGTAGACTTTTGTCAAGGTCAAAGATATCTTTACACTTTACCAGCTTATCGTTGTCATATAATGTTTGACATTTTGTATAAAGTTGTCAGAAGGCTTACAGTAACAAGGTACTAAAGTGTAAAGATATCTACGACCTTGACTGTACATACAACAGAATACACCAATTGAACAATCGATAAAATGGATATAAATCAAACTTGTATTGAATTGAACATAACATTCAGCATCGATACATCAAGCATTACCTACTTGTTTTTCTGTTTAAATAATATAACTTGGAATTTGTATATTTTGTTATAAATATTTAATTAATGACGAAACCACGTGAGCATTGGTTATTTAAATAAATAGTCATTTCGTGGTATTATTGACAATGGGCTACAAAAATATTATATATTACCATGGACATCATACTATAAATCAAACCAGCAGAGAAGAGTAAGAATGGGCAGTATGTCGTCATCACATTTCACTGTGATTTCCAGTGCGTGGGCGTGAGGTCTTGCAACCAGTTGAGGTTATTAAAATACTGAAATAAACTATTGATCTATCGTATTCAATAAATAACTTAAAAGATAGATCAAATATAACATTGGGTGTTCATTACAATAATAAACAACTAAATAACAAATAGTAACTGTGACTTCCTTGTTGTTGCAGTCGTTATGAAGTATACCGGGTCGGGTAAGTAACTCAAGTATATCAGACAACATCCTCTATTAGAGTCGCCTTCTAATGCGCTTGAGCAACTTGCTCGTTGCTTCCAGTGGCGTATCGTGGGTATCAGAATTCCGGGGCGGAAGAAAATTTTGCCGCCTTCTTATTTAGGCATTTCCATTTAAAAACTATAGTATACAGGATGTCATTATTGTCCCATTCATTTATAGAAAAGGGATTCCCCGATTTCGTTACAGGTCCGAATCGTATATGCCACAAAAATGTGACCCATATTATTATCAAGCTAAGGAATTTTGCTACCCTCTAAAAATGCCACCCGGGGCGGGCCGCCCCCCTTGCCCCCACTACGCTACGCCACTGGCTGCTTGATACTTGACGACGACTGTTTAGTACACACATCAAAAGTGTCATGGGATCGATCACGTACAAAACGTACTAGTTTGATCCCTTGACATTTTTGAGCAGTTGTAATTAAATACGTTAACATAAATTACTAGGTACCTATATTGTTTGAGTTCAACATAAAAATAACATGTTATCAATAAGACAACTAACAAAATACTAAATGCAAATATAAGAAGTACCTATTCATTGAACACATGGTGTAGTCACATTTATGAATAATATGAATTACAGAGCTACACATTATTAGGAAGATTCATATTGTATCAGGTGGGAGACATTACTAAAGTACACTAGCTGAGGAATGGTGCGGTCAGTCGCGAGAATACTGGCTATTGTCATGAGTTAAGCTAGGGCGAGGGTGATCAGACCGGCACTATATATCTTTCTGTATACCCTACTATAAATATAAATATTATAAATGCAACTGTTTCAGATTCCTTACTATTAAATTATGAATAAATGTATTTATCGGTATTGAACACAGGCAGTGAGCGACTTTAGGTAGCGAGGTACGCATGTAAATAGTTAATAATAACAATAGCTGTCAGACAAAACTTGACCGAATGAATTTAGTTTGCGTTAGAGTAATACAGCAAATACTGGCTTATTCATATTATGATCGCAGCAAACTGAATTCGTCCGGAACTCAAGTCGAAACAAGGATCGGTATTACATTCATTTTATAACATAATATTACAACCTTAACTAAATACACACATCAAAAATTATTAGGGATCAATCTCCTAGATGCATTCTCACATGCGTTTCATCCCTAAACATTTTTCAGCATTGCTAGTCCTTTCCACTGTGGACGATCGATTTGACTTTAATAACAGATCCTCTGGCATGGCTAGCATGGTCGCTAGTTTGAAATTGCCAGTCTTTTTCGTTTTATTCCAAAGAATCCAAAAGGAGACGGCTCCCGATGCCCGCAAATTCCTAGTCAAATTAACTGTATCGCTTAACCAGCATCCGCAGGTAAAATTATAAGATAACATAAATAACAATCTTTCTGTACACATAGAAAAATAATACACGGGTATAATACCACTAAAATAGGAAGTCGTACCGTCATCATGGTAATATCAATACGGAGTTAATTATGTATGACAAACACTGAGATAATCGTCTTACATGAGTTTTAATCGGTGAATCACTTCTCTTAACAAGTTACAGGACAAGGTTCCCATTTCGATAAAAAAATTAGTTTTCGTTCACTGGAAACCTTGAATTAACGAGGCTTTAGGCCAAGTTTGCTCCATATAAGTAGTCAGACTGGGTCGCACTAGTGTGCATATGTGACACATCACGCGCAATCACACACAAGCTAGCACTTGCACTCAATGGCGTAGGGCCTATGTGTCCTTTCTCCCAGAATATACAATTGCAATGGCAAAAAGTGGTGTCCCGCGCTCATTGGCATGCGGTGTGGGCAGGCAGCGCTAGCGATTGCACCCACACCCACCCGACACACCCAGCAGCATAGGCATCAGTAACACATTTTAAGTAGGCCTATGGTGGCACTCCACCGTCCCTATTGCGTGTGGGCGACGCGGCGGGCTAGGAGCGCGATAGGCTCGGCCATGAAGGCAGAGAAGTCTGCATCCAGGAACAGTTCGTGCAAGAACCGGCGCGCGACCAACAGGTAGGTGTCTCGCGCAAGCTGCGCGCAAACGTCCGAGTACACGCACGCGCTGCGGAACACTTCTGGGTGCTTCTGCTTCAGCGTCAGTAGCGCCGAGCGCGTCTGAAAATAGCATTTTAATACTATATGAACTTGAAGCAAATTAAGGGCTCCGTTATATAATTTGCTACAAGACCCGAGCAGGCTTGTTCCGGCTCTGAGTACCTGTATTACATTAAGATTGGTTTTTTGGAATCTTTTTGTATGTTTTATTTCAATTCCAAATTCTTACTTTTACAAAAACTTAACAACGATAACGATATCTCTTGTCCGGGTGAGCGGTTAGTTCCAATGGAATGCCGAAAGTGTCTCGATGAGGGCTACGGCTACGGCATAGATGTCGCAGCGTCACAGCTTAAGTGGCTAAATAAGAAACAAACAAGCTGAGATATGTGGTGCACAGGGGAAATTTGTGTCTGTACCGTTGTCCAGCAGTGGTATAGCGGTACAGCACGCGGCACGGAATGCCGAGGACCTGGGTTCGATTCCCAGTGCTGGTCTTATTTTTCTGGTTTTTCTGTGCATCTATACTTCAGTTTGTATTTCCAATTTACCTGTATTACAGTAAAAGGGCACGGACCTGCTTAAGATAGATGGGGTTGGACATGAACCGCACGTGCCGCAACACCTCTGCGTGCGGCCCGTGCGCGCGCGCTGATCCGCCGCTCGTCCGCGACGCCGGCGCAGTTTCCAGCCCTGCAAAGCAATTTCATAGAGCGTGAGTGAAGTTTCCAATCAGCATTGGTCCTGTGGGAGCTACAGCCCAAGCCCTCTCATTCTGAGTTTATGTGTCGTTGCATTGGTTTTATCTTAAACAGTCGGTATCATTTGGTGAATCTCTGTGGTCCTGCACGAGGGCAGCGCCGGCCATAAGGCCGTCATTATACTGAGACGGGACCATTTCGTAATAAATAATATGTCCGTATGTTACTCTTTCTACGAATTTTGTTGTAACTCTTGTCATTGTCAAAAAACAATTTATTCGCATCAAAAAAAATCCAGACTCTTGATGTTTCGTAAAGCCATTTTTTTTCTTACATTTGTAATTATCTAATGCAATAACTCAAAATGTTAGTGAGACTGTGGTAATTTTAACACGAGGAGAAGGGTTAGTAGCTACTGACATTTCACACACCCACTGGCACGTTTGGAAGGCGTATTTCATCGCCTTTTAGTGTTAATATCTTACCAAGAAAAAACGCCTCTCTCAGTTCATGCGACGACGGCGGCCTGGTCCGCGTACACACGAGACATTCGTTCGCGGCGTGCCGCCACTTGCTTGCCTCACTCTCGCTCGCCTCCTGCAAATACTTCGTCTCATCTTTGTTAGCATTAGCGTCACTAGCTGTACTGTTTTGCCGTTCTATCGTCTTGACGTTCTCTTTTGCATCAGAGTTTTGAACCGTTTTGGCGCTGATGGACGCTTTGTCTGTGCTCGCTGCAGTTCGACTTGTGACTGTGGCGGTGGAACTCATACGTGAACTGACATCTGTTGAACTTGATACGTCAACTTCAACGCCTAAAAAAAAAATAGGTTAGTTGCTCACTACTTTCCTTGTATAAATTAAATTTTAATCCATTATTGGGGAGTTTGACGTTTTAACGAGCAGTTTAAAATAGACAAGAGTGGCGTAGAAATAATTACTCACATTTACTCATCCGTTTGTTTTCGGTGCCCGCTATACTCGAGTCAGCTAATATAGAGGTTTTCATCGCTTTTGTAGGATCTTTCTCGTTTGTATCCCCATTAATGCCGTTATAACTAAAGTCTCTGTAAAAAAGACAACGTTGAAAATTTTAAAAACTATACAATAAGTTGTATCTTATCGTTTTGGGAATGACAGCCACCAATGGGAATGAAACCACATACATATTTAAAAAATAAAAACGTCATCCTCGGCATGTCCGACCTGCGGCAGCACGATTAGCATGACGAGGATGTATGCTCGGGCACTGAGCAGCCTGGCTGTTCAGCCAGTGCAGTGCAGTGTGCACAAAAAAAAACACCTCATAAAAGTCATGAATGACGCATTCTCATTGGTTAATTTAATTTTACATGCAGCAGACGATTAGTCGCCACCAGAGCGATGGCGCGTAGAGCGCGTGTTGCGGCAGCTTCCAAGTCGCATGCTTCTATGAAGAAGGGCTACGAAATAGCCCGAAACATGTCCAGTTAATCTCGATTTAAGACGTGAGTTATCTGTTACAATATCATTTAATATTTTGAAACTTCTCATTATTTAGCAAAAATAGTATTACGGAAATAATACCTAAAGTTAAATTAAAATAATACAGAATATTTAAAGAATGTTTAAGAAATTTAAGAAACTTACAATAGTTATTAATTTTATCACTTTCAAATGCAATATCCCGAAACTGTATTTTATCGGTTTGTATTGTGATATTTATTTATTTATTTACTAGCTTTTGCCCGCGGCTTCAGCCACGTGGAATTAGGTTATCGCGCGCTGTTCCCTCGGGAACTGTGCATTATTTCGGGATAAAAAGCAGCCTATGTCACTCTCGGGTCCATAAACTATATCTACACCTAAAATCGCGTCGATCCGCCGCTCCGTTTCGACGTGAAAAACGGACAAACATACACATAAACACACCCTTTCACATTTATAATATTAGTATTGATTTTTTTGTCAATAAAAACTATAGCAATACATTTAAAAACAAATGCGCTGTAAAATTCAAATTATACACAAAAAACTAGGGATTTATTTAAAGAGAGACGGAAGTGTATTTGGGAAAATTAACTATTTTACCGACACTTTGGGCGTCTTCGGCGTTACCAAAAAATCGTACTTCCAACAAGATATTTCATTGTTTAATAGGTTGAACTTACGTAGGATGGCATTTATTCATGTATAATAATAATAATAATATAGCCTTTCTGTTCCGAACTGGTAGTTTTTTTTTTGTGTATGTTATCAGTTATCATAAAATGTCTCTCAGTTCGGTGTGTCTTTTGACATAGGCCTCCTCCAACTGCCTCTATTGGACTCTGTCATCTGCAACTCTGGTCCAGTATGGTCCCAGGGTTAGGCGGAAATCGTCTTCCCATCTTCTTATCGGACGTCCCCGTTGTCTGTTTCCATCTCTTGGGTACCAGAGTGTTACCTGTTTACTCCATTTTTCTGCTTTACAGCGTAACATATGACCCGTCCATCCCCATTTTAAATGGTCAATTCTGGTAATCATGTATACCAACTATTAAATTACAGATAAAACATGTTTACTTACAAAAAAACTGCAATTGTTTGAAAAATGTCGCAGAAAGATTAGTGCCGGTAATAAAGTTGATTGGCCCATTTACCTAGGGAAGAGGTCAGCGAGATCTCTCGGCAGGCAGATCCCGACGTAGTGCGGCGGCGGGCGCGCGGGCGGCGGCGGCGCGGGCGGCGCGCGCGGCGGCGGGGACAGCCGCGGGCCCGCGCCGCCCTCCGCCACGCCCAGCGGCTTCCAGTCGTAATCCAGCAGGCTGGCGGACAGACCACATGTTATCGTACACGTAGTACAGACGAATGAACTCGATCATCATCATCATCATCTCAGCCTATATACGTCCCACTGCTGGGCACAGGCCTCCTCTCGGAATGAGAGGGCTTGGGCCATAGTTCCCACGCGGGCCCAGTGCGGATTGGGAACTTCACACGCACTATTGAATTGCTTCGCAGGTTTGTGCAGGTTTCCTCACGATGTTTTCCTTCACCGCAAAGCTCGTGGTAAATTGCGCACATGAATTTCGAAAAACTCAGAGGTGCGAGCCGATCATGTATAAAGGTAATAATATTTTGGGACAAATTACACCAAACTAAGCAACTTGTACTATGGGCATTTAACAACGGATAGACATACATGTATGCAAATGTCCGTCTACAGCATTTTTGCGACAGCGACAGCGCGCTAACAAATACCGATATTAATTGGGCGCGAAAATCAAAAATGGTCAAATCGCTATAACTTCCTAAAAATAAAATATTTTCGATTTGTCGCACTTTTGATATGCATTTGCTTATATAAATTAGAATATATTAAGTGAAACCCATGTGAAACGCATTTTATTTTTATTTTTTTGTTGACCGGTGTAAGAGACCCCGTAGACCGCAGACTTTCTATCGACCGATACCGCACACTACAACGCAGAAGTTACTAATCTTATTTCGTCTAACCCCCACTTTGAAAATCAGTTATTATGTAGCACTCCCCATTTTTTTTTACTTCTTAAAAACCTCAACAACGTATTATACTCTAGGCCTCCAGCGCCCACAAGGGGACGTTATCGCCCACTTTGGAAAAGACTACTATAACGATTCGGTATCCGCTGTTATAGTGTGCGCATTTACATACATCTTTATACTGATTAAAAAACCCAATTAAACTATCGGCCAATAGAAAGTTTGCGGTCTCCGGGTGCTCTAATAGTCCAGCCAGAGCCGTGTGTCACGTAGTTACCTCAACTTGGCCATTCGCTCGCGGGTGGACTTGGCGCGGTCGCGCAGCGAGGAGAAGGGCTTGGCGCGGCGGCGCGTGTCCGACAGCAGCCAGCTCAGGTCGTCCATGTCGCTCGAGCCGGACGCCGCGCTCTCCGACAAGTGCGGTCTGACAAACGTATCAGTTTAATAGTTGAGCTAGCCGCCTCGCGAGGTGGTTACCTCTCGAGGCGGGTCAATCAACTTCCTTCTTGTGACTAGTTGCTATAGTTACGGTCTCCCGAGTCACTCTTTAAAATGTAAGTTTATAGGATTAAAATATGCCAGACATACATTTTTGTGGTAGTTTTAAGCCCTTTTTATGATTGTTCATCTAATAAGCATGTTAGTATAATTTGAGACATTTCTTTTAACAAACTTGTGTCCCCTCGCTGACGGGACGGGAAATGATCCACGAAAATACATATATATTAAACACCTAAGACTCGAGAACGAACACTCGTATTATTCATACAATCTGTCCCGATCGGGATCAAACTCGTGATCTCAAGCTTCGTAGTCAGGTGGGCTATCAGGTCTTCCAACCAAAGCATACATCAATTAATCATTATTCCAAGAAAGTGCGCACCATTTGTTTTTACCCTCACCTATATAGTTTGACAAAAAAAAGTGGTGAACATGATTGCGCTTTCAAATGCGTTAGACAATAAGGCCTTTAATTGCAAAATTGTATTACCGTCTGTGTTTGTTTAGTGATATTAACGTCGCGTATCCTGTCATGTCCAATTGAGATGGCGGGGAGCTCGATACTTCTGGAGCCGTAAAACCTGAAAACAGGCATAATGTAAAAAAAAAAAAATACGAAAGTTACAGCTTCATCGATTTAAGTGTATATAATGTTGAAATTTTACTTGAACTTGAGGTTCGGCGTTGCGTCTCCGAGAGTCTCGGTCGATGAGAAGTACTGCCGCTCTTCATGCCGTATAAACTTGAGGAACTAGGAATGGGGCTCAGTGTTAGAACACGATCGCTGGAAAATCAAAACGAGATTATCAAACACAACTTACGGACGTCAACGAGAGCATGAATGTGTGGGGTTTCATTTATCATAATATTCAGTGATTATGGTTTTCAGTAAGCTGTCCAGTTCAAGCTACACTTCGCATTTTCACTTGATCATGAACGCCTAAATTGATTAATTATTCATATTGTTAAAACCAGTTAGAAAAGCTAATAATAATGACTTTTATTTACACTCACGGAATAGCATATTTCCCGAGAACAGAATCGCAACTGCTCACTCCACTCGTACTGGACTCGCTCGTGTTCCTGACTCTCCCTTCGTGAGCTTGGTCTACAGAATTCATCCTGCCAATGATGAGTCGGTTCTCAATCGGCATCCGATGCGCGCCGGGCCGCTCGTACGAGATATCTCTCAAGATCTCCACAGTGCGGGATTCCGGCATGAAGTTACGATTGTGTGCAGCTCCTTGAGACGGCAGCGTATGCGACTTTCGTTTGTCAGGTTCCTTTATGAAGGTAATTTTGTGATCAGGCACGTCCTCGTTGGTGGTAGTGGGTGGTTTGGGGGCTTCAGAATGCGTGCTTTCGGCCGCGCTGTCTGTATGGTCGGAGTGTTCGCTCGTCTCCACATCGAACACTTGGAAGCGGCGCTCGGGCGAAGTGACGTCATTGTGGAATTTTTGGTCGGGAATCGGGTAAAAATCGTCCTGTATTATCGGGAACTGGTCGTGTCTCGTGTGTCTCACGCACAGCCAACCTGCATGGAATTTGTACCCAAATTATATATTTTCATTTACATTTTAACTAAAATAAGCAAGGTTACAACAGACATCACATGAAGCTTATTTCAGACACATATTCCGGAAAACTAAACATGTCGAAACTTAGTAGGTATGTCGATGCGCAATTTTATGCTTGAATCTTAAAGTATGCAACACGGTGTTGTCTACTACCAATCATAGGTTAGAAAAAACCAACTTACCAAGATCAGCCAACATATTGGCGCCGTCATAGGTACTGCCAATGACACCGAGGACGTACAGCGCGGTCGCTCGCACGGAGTACACTTGGCAGTGTTTAGCGAGCGCGATGATCCGTGCCAGCACCGAGTCTTCCCCGCTGGCCAGACTGACCAGCTGTTGAAGCCCTAGTGGGTGCAGCGCGGCGTTACCCACCGCCCATAGAGACGCTTTCGTGTCCATTATCTCTGTCTCCGATGCGCAAGTTTGACGTTGCAATGTCTAAGGAGAACATACACATAATTAATTCATTTGAAAAAGGTTTCAACGAAGTAACATCCCACCAAAAGGTAGGTTTGGATGGAACTGTGTAATAATAGTAATTGTGAATATCAGCGGTGATCTTGCAGCGATGCAACTGGCAGCAAACCTTGTTAGTTCATTTTTACAGTTGTTTCCCTCAGCCCACCAAAATGCGGAACAATGGATGGATTAATAACGATTAATAACGGACGAGTAAGTATCGTAGTGATAATTTATTTGTATATTTATTAATAAAAAATTACAATAAGAAACTGCTGCTGTAAAATTCACAAAAAAATTCACAAAAAGGTATACAAAAAATCCACGAAATTAAAAGTTAGTTGCTTTCCTAAAGCGATGGACCCTCCAGCCAGAAGTCGGGGTGCAGGAACATTAGTCGGCACTTGGAGTTTAAGAGCCTACGCTAGCTCACGTGGTTTGCACGGAGTGGGTGGACGCGCTTACAAAAATAGTATGAGCAGAGCTAATGCGTCGCGTGCGATGGATTTTACCTGTAAACTGTACCCACAGGCGTGCGCCCGTTCCGTCCACCCACGCCAGCTAGCATAAGGCCTAAATAAAAGAGCGAAAGGACTATCGGCAACTTTGTATGGCAAGAATACCAAAAATCAAGAGAGCTGAGAATTATGTCTTTAAATAGGTCTTTACGTGTATTTAATTTCATCCTATGGGCACCAAGTTCAATTTCATTGCAAAACTGAGATATTAAAATTTTATTCAGAGTAAAAATCTATGAGAAACTGTTACCTGGAAAGTTCTCCTGGTTTTAAAAATTCTGCAGAGTAATTAAGACAGATTTAATCGTGCACAAATTGTGTAAAATAAAAATATGTTTGTAGCCTTAACATTGTTCTCCAACATCAAGCAAGATTTTACATAAGGTGTTCTACCGATATTGACCAAGTCAAACATAGTTTCTCGTAGATATTTTTACTCTGACTAAAATAAGAACGAAATAAAATAAAGTAGATAAGTAGATTAGTGATCTAACTCTCAGCCCTGTTGGTTTTTGGTGTATTTTATGACATGGTCCTTTGAACATGACACTACTGTGAGTGACTCACTCATATTAAATGATATTGTAACGGATACAGTAACAGTCAGTGTGTAACAGTAACAGTCGCGCGAGCAGAGCGGTGGCGCGTAGTGCGTGTGTTGCGGCAGCCGCCGAGTCGCGTGCTCCTTTGAAGAAGGGCTTCGAAATAGCCCGAAATAGTCGAGCTGAATTTGATTTAAGACGTGAGTTATCCGTTACAATATCATTTTTATCTCTCCTGTTCGGAAAGTTTAATTTTCATGGGTAGATAGCCGGGTGGAAAATTGCGTTTTCTCCTCTAGGGTGGAAAGTAATTTTTTTAAAATTTTTCGGCTAGCCACGACATCGAAGATAATTGAGTTACGTCAATGACATTTTTTTTCACATTTCGGCATGGCCATCTAGATGCACGTCGTGACCAACTCGATTTTTTTTTATAGTCTGCCATGGCAAGTGGCCAGTCGAAAAGGTACCGTTGGAGGTTGGATAGGTATAAGTAAATTCAATTTATTATTATTCTCGTTTTTTTGTAGTATTTTAGTTTCCTCACAGTCGAAATGAAAAGTAGAGTGTCTAACTCGGGTGAAATAACCCATTTCCCCTCGAACTATTGGCGTTCTCACTTCGTTCGAGCGCCAGACATATCTCGGGTGAAATGGGTCACTTTCCACCCTTGGTTATCAATCTACTATTTCATCTCTCCTGTTCGGAAAGTTTAATTTTCATGGGTAGATAGCCGGGTGGAAAATTGCGTTTTCATCTCTAAGGTGAAAAGTAATCTTTTTTTAAAATTTTTGATTAACCATGGAATCAAGGATAATTGAGTTACGTCAATGATACTTTTTTTTCACGTTTCGGCATGGCTATCTAGATGCACGTCATTTTTTTTTTTTTTTTCGACTGGAAGGCAAACGAGCAAGTGGGTCTGTGGGTGGGTGGGTGGTAAGAGATCACCACCGCCCATAAACATCTGCAACACCAGGCCAACCAGGCCAGGCCAGGTCGTGACCAAGTCGGTTTTTTTTTATAGTAGCCGTGGCAAGTGGCCAGGTCGAAAAGGTACCGTTTCTACGTACCGTTTAACTCGGGTGAAATTACCCATTTCCCCTTGAACTATTGACGCTCGAACGAAGTGGGAAATATCTCGGGTGAAATGGGTCACTTTCCACCCTTGGTTATCAATCTACTATTAACATAGTCCTTTGTACAATGGAGTGACGTACGTTAGCCAGCGGCGGCAGCGCGGCGGGCAGCAGGAGGCGCGCGAGCGGCGGGCAGCGCGCGAGCGCGGCCAGCAGGTGCGGCGGGGGGCGCGCGGCGCGCCGCGCCCGGCCCGCGCGCCCGCCGCCCTCCTCGCTCAGCGCCAGGGCTTCGTGGACGCCCGCCTCCACCAGCCGCACGTACCTGGTGATTGATATCACTATAAACACGGAAACCAACCCTCCTGTTACGTACGCGGGGACCAGTAATGCTCGACCCTGTATTGCTCAGCCATCACTGTACGACCTGATAATACGAACTCATTTTGGATTTGAATTATCAAGTCGGACAATATTAGGTCGTGCATTATTAGGGTGTCCAAATTTTTGCTCGGCCTGTTAATGCTCGACCTGTTATTGTACGACCTAATAATCGGAATCCAATCGAATCGAATGACTATAGATTTGTGTTAGGTTGTGTTAGGTTCAATTGTGACCACAATGCGCGAGCCGAGCGAGCGCAGCGAGCGTGCCGCGGTAGCGGCCGGCGAAGCGCCAGGACCAAATTAAGTTATTTTGTACTAAATTTGTTAATATTCGGTGTACACGAGAAACAAATGATCAATGTGAGAACAGAGTGCTTGCTGTCAAAAGTGTGCTCCGATTATTAGGTCGTACAATATCAGGTTGTCCAATAGCACGTCGAACGTTATTGGTACAGGGTGATAAAGCTCGACCCGTATTCCAAGTGACATGTGATTGAATTATCAGGTCGTACAAAATCGGGCGAGCATTGACCAGGTCGTACAATACATACACCCACATACGCTACGTGCCTGCGGATCTCTAAATCTAGTGACATCGCAACCGAGCTGCGTTAGCTGACGAAGCGAACGTGCCAGCGCCGCGTGAGCACGAAGCACGAGGCGCTGACCAAGCACCGCGCGCCAGCGGCGGACGCAGCCTCCAACAGTTAGTCAATTGCTAACATCGCATTGGCTCAGGCTCATAAGTTAAGTTAGGCTTAAGAATTTTAATTAAATTAATTCCATCTAATTGGGTTTTTGGACTCTTCGCCTGCAACTTCCATATTTCTCCTCCCCTCCTTGTAGTAAGTTCCAGTTTGTTTAGTGGTATAGTAAACAGAAACCGGCCAAGAACATGTCGGACACGCCCGAAATAGGGTTCCGTTCAGTAGTCATTACGAAAAAATTAAGTAATCTTTTTCTAAGGATTTCGTATTTTGTATGGAATACTCCAAGTTTAGGTATATTTTATACTTTAGGCTGCTATTTACTCTTAAACTACAAATACAAGAAAACTTAACCATTTTCAAATTTTTCCATCCACGGGTTAGATTTTAGAGGGGGGGGGGGACGCTCGATTTTAATGAAAATTTGCACTTTAAAGTTGAATATTTTGCAAAATCATCACTGAATCGAATTGAAAAATCATTTTAGCAACCCCCTAATGATTTCAAAAGACCTATCCAACGATACCCTACACTACAAGGTTGGACGAGAAAAAAAAATCATCCCCACTTTACGTCTATGTGAGGCACACTAAAAAAAAATATTTATTTTTATTGTACTGTTTTGTCGGCATTGTTTACATATATGTCCGTGCAAAATTACAGCTTTCTAGTATTGATACTCTCTCAGCGTAGTCGCGGATGGACAGACAGACAGACATGGCCAAACTATAAGGGTTTCGTTTTTGCCATTTTGGCTACGGAACCCTAAAAAGTGCAAACTAGTACTACATATAGTAGTTAGTGTCCAGGATATTCAGAAACAGTGGCGAAAGACTATGCTGTGAATAGTCCCTACAACAGGTGGAAACTTTGCAGCTGATGTATGCAAAAGTAACGCATCTAAACCGCCTAAATGAAAGTGCTGTATCAAAAGATATCTATTCAATTTCATAACTTAAACAATGTCAACTTGTTATGCTGAGCTGCAAGCTGCAAGTTATTATACTTACAACTAACTGATTCGTAAAACATCATTTAATTTCCTTAAAAATATGGTTAAAAAACAAGTAAACCAAATACCTATAATTATAGCTCCTGGTCCAGTAATCTAAATGCTTCTTGATAAACGCCTTCACTTTGAGATCCGGGGCTGGGCCGATGGCGGCAATTTCGAGTCCAAGCCAAATGAGGTACCCACGGTCACTGGCCACCGAAAAATCCAGAGATGTAGGATCCATGGCCTTATCCAGTCGACAGTTGAGACCCAGCGCTACCCTCTGTAGCACAAGCTTATCGAACAAAGCCTGCAATAAAACACAGTGTTGATTCCATCAGTCCTGATCCTGATTGGGAACGCTGTGCGATTATGATCAGGTTAAAGAAGTTATGATATGAATTGTAATTTGAGTTCAGGTCATAGTGTTTAACAACACTTGTGACTTTCTCACGGAAATGTATAGGTTTCTAAAATTGGCTTATAGTATAATGTATTGTGAAACCATACCACTGTACCCTAGCTTTACCACGCAATATTACTACTTTCTACTAAGCGCAGATTTGGTTCAGGACTTCTGGATTAGAGTTTAAGATTAGTCGTGAGTCATTATTTTAGGTTTGACTGGCTGTTTTGTTGAGAAACAAAAGGAAGATCCCTGGGCCAAAGCAAAATAACCCGAGTTTTTCTTTTATTGGCTAAATGAATGTTACTAACATTATAAACGCGAAAATGAGTTTGTTTCCTTTTTCACGCCACAACTACTGAACCGATTGCCATTAAATTCTCATACATCATATTATTATTAGATGACCAGAATAAAATTATTAAAAGCACTCACAGGGACGCTGTAGGCTTCCTCCAGTACCATCAGAGCGCTCTTGACGACCGACTTGGACTCGTCCTTAATCTGCGCCACCAGCATTTGCAGTACCCACGTCTCCATATCCACGCCGCTCGCTTCTTCCGCCTTATGCGAACTCTTCATGTGATCTTGCACGTAATTCTTCTTTAACTTTGATCTCCTACGCAACAGTTCCTTGGATTTTTGTGACGCGCGCAGTAATACGTTGAGGAACTGAGTAGCGTAGAGCCTCGATGCGAGTATGCTGCATGTCAGGGTTTTGGCGAGAATGTCGCGCGGGTAGGAGTCTAAACTGTAGTCCAGACTTGACACTACTAGTTTTACGTAGCAGCTGTGATGCGTCTTCGTTGATAGTTCCAAAAGGCTGCAATGACGATAAATATTGACGTTGTCATAAATTAAATATGCATACCTAGTGGTCAAATGTCGTGGTAACTTTAGAAAAAGTATTGTCGCTTTTAAGCCCGGGTTGTAATGAATACGGCAAAAGTTTGAAACAATATACAATGATGCTGCTGATGGCAGCGATGACTGGATTTCAAACATTCATTGTCAGTGAACATTACAAAAAACCCGAACTGTGCTACATATATTTTTGTATAAAGAGTTTAGTAATTCTATCACCTATCTGCTGATCTACTTAAGTAACTTACTTGTTATACAGCCCGCTCTGTTTGAGCAGGCTGAGTCCGTGGTGCGAGTGGCACAGCTGCCCTATGAACAGGAAATACATCTGGCACATGGTGTTGCTCATATGTTGCGGGCTGAACAGACACTCGTGCGCGCGCCGCCCTGTCTCTATCGCCTCCACTTGCCGGTTCACATCGGCGAAGAAATCTTCTAGCAGCTTTTGCGAGTCCGCCTGAATGAGATAGATGATATTGCGATTTAAATAGATGATTACGTCAAATCATGCGCGTTTAAGCTACTTTATAACTTTGTAGGTGCTGATTTTTTTTAATAGGGAACACCTGAAACACTCGAGGGTTGCCGATGTATTGTCAGCCCAGAGGGCTAAGATAGAATACCTCATGTGGCAACAACTCTCCTGGCTGTCATAGTACCCATACATTGCTGCTTGGTGGCAGGATTAGCGAATAAAGTGGTCGTAACGATCTGAACGTATTCTACACAGATCCTACCACCCGCAGACTACACAAATCATCGTCAAAATAAAAATAACTGAATCAGGACAAATTCTGGGTTTACCCTTGAAATGTCGACAAACTTTTAATCGAATAACAATTAAAAGTCAACGTTTCCTATTGTTTAATTTCATCGAATGATTAAAATGTGTATTTTTAAATCACCGATTTTTAATTTCTGGAAATATTATTTAATAGATAGTTAATTTACTTGGCAGAATTAAATACATACGGTGGATTCGATTTGTGGCATTCGAAAATGGCGGATGTAGACAATATCTAATTTTGCTATTTCTGTTTCTTTGGCTAGTTGAAGTATAATTTGTGTGTGTGAACAGTGATTACAAAATTCAATATTGCTCTCGTGTCTGACATTCTTTAATGCGCAAGTAGTCTCCACGTGGTTTCTGGAATTTTACTATCAAGTTACAAAAACTACCATCACCGTACAACGTTGCCTCTCGAAAGGGAGTACTTTGACACTGGCGAAGTTGTCCTATTAATTAGGACAGAAGCCATATTTTAAAAGAGAAGAAGAAGACTATACATACATCGTGGTGCCTCAGCAGGTGCCTGATGAGCTGGCAGCCGGCGCGCGTGGCCGCGTGGCCGGTGGACGACGTGGACAGGTCCGTGTGCGAGTACTTGTTGGCTGACGGCCGCAGGTAGTTGATGATGCGCCCGACCCACGCCTTGTGCCGGCTGTCGCACAGGTCCAGGATCGGCGCACTGTCGCTCTCCTGAACACATGCGCAATACAGTGCTTTGTAATGTAATGCCAGATCACACTGTTATGTAATATCACTTGTTGAATGGTATTGCCGCCATTGCGATGTTTGCATAAAGCGCATAATTAACAACACCCTATGGCAGCGGTTCTTAACCTTTTAATTAGGAGGTAGGAGGGACCATTTGACAAAATTTCTGTCTTGCTATGGACCACCAACTAAACTGTTTGAAGGTAATATACGGTAAAAATAAAATCCATACTAATATTATAAATGCGAAAGTAACTCTGTCTGTCTGTCTGCCTGTTACGCTTTCACGCCAAAACCGCTGAACCGATTTTGATGAAATTTGGCACAGAGATAGACTAGACCTTGGGAAAGAACATAGGCTACCTTTTATTCCGAAAAAAAAAAAAGGCTTGAAGGGGTTGAAATAGGGGATGAAATTTTATATGGAAGTTGGTCATTTATAAAGATAAAAGCATGAAACTTGGCATTTAGGCAGTTAATAAAAAATAAGTAGATATTTGTTCGAGCGTTTTTGAAAATTCGACCTGTGAGGGGGTGAAATAGGGGATGCAAGTTTATATGGAAGTTCGTCATTTTTAAACATAAAACCATGAAACTTGATATTTAGGCAGTTAATAAGAAATAACTAGATATATGTTCGAGCATTTTTGAAAATTCGGCCTGTGAGGGGATGAAATTTTTTATGGAAGGAAGGAAAAATACTTCCCAAAATAACTATTCAACGCGGACGGAGTCGCGGGCAAAAGCTAGTTGTAAATAAATGAATGTTTTGCCAATTCGTTGTTGATGCCTTCGCGGACCATTTCGAGTTCTTCCAGGGACCACCAGTGGTCTCCTGATCACCGGTTAAGAACCATTGCATAGGGCATATGCTATGTTATGATATAATGTGATGAAATAAATAGAGTATTGAGTGATGTGACTTACGAATATGTCGGTACTGAAAAAAGTCAGCATTACTTTCATCTGTTTCATTAGGCTAAAGTTGCAAATAAAGCTTCTCGCAAGTAGGTGAAACGATAGTTGATACCTAGCTATTACACCAAACTGAGGCGATACCGATTGCAGAGTGATGTTTGTTTTATTTTATTCGTGTAATAAGTAATGTCTAGTTTCTTGGAATATTTTACTTATGTATCTGATCTCGAAGTTTGATAAAATATTTTAGATGACCCTAAAAAAGGAGTAATTACCTTCAAAATGGCTCGTATTATTTCCCAATTCCACGTGTTACCATCTTTATTTTGCATGACCAACGTGCACCGAATCAAATTGTCACTTTCCCGTTCGAACAGATTAAAAAAGTTAGCCGATTTAGTCACTTTACTGACCGCGGCACTAGTCCGAGAACTGACACTTTTACTCTTCACTAACGCGCTGACGTTTCTGGTGTCGACGTCGGCGCGCGAGCCGACACTATGCCGCTGCTTCGGTTCGGTCTCGCTCTCGTCGTCGGATTCATTGAGGAATTCGATGCTGTTGTCTCTATAGAGGATAGGTTCCGGCTTAGCCATGTTGGCGTTGTCGATTTCCTTTCTGGTTTTGGCGGAGTCCTCCGCCCGTTGTCTGTAAGTCCCGCCGCAGTACTGTATGATGTGGTCGAGGAACAGCGAGTGTGTGGCGGGGCGCGCTTCGTGGATGGCGAGGAGCCGCCTGAGCGCCGCCACGGCCGCGAGCGCCTGCGGCCGCCCGCCGGCTGCTTGCGACATCAGCAGCGGCAGCGCCGGCGTCACGTTGCACACTTGGGGAGGCAGCAACACGTGGATCAGGTGCAACAGCTGCCCCAGAAGTACGGTCGCACGGACAGATATGAACGTGTCGCTAGTCACTATCACTTCAGTTAAACCGTCCAGTAATCCAACCTGAAACCAAATTAATTTTTCACTTCTCACTGTCGTAAAGTTCGTGTTTATGCTGGATCTAGGCGACATAAAATGACTTCTTATGTTCTAGCGCATAAAATAAAATCTTCGTCTAATACCAACTCAAGACCAAGGTAATCTGGTGTCAATATCCACAAATAAAAAAGTTTCTATATGTTTTTTAGATATTTTTTAATTTATATAAAACTAAAAATCAATCAAATCAATCATAATAAATCAGTAAAATTAAAATAATGATGTTGCTATTTCATTTCCTTGCCGTCGAAGTGAAAAGCAGAGTGTAAAACTCGAGCATTAAACCCATTTTGCCTTCGACGTGTCTATCCACCCTCGCCTTACCGGCTCGGTTGGCTATATGAACGCCTCGGGTAAAATGGCTCGTTTTATGCTCTTGTGGTACAATCTACTATTTGTTGTACTGCTCAAAAACACTAAATTAGAAAGCAGTGTAATATTTATCGTTACACTACACTTCACACGCGAGTTAAATGTCGTTTAAGTACTATTACCGGAGCTCCAACTAGAATATAACAATCCCTACTAATATTATAAATGCGAAAGTAACTCTGTTTGTCTGTCTGTTACGCTTTCACGTCGAAACCACTGAACCGATTTTGATGAAATTTGGTATATGGGTAGTTTGAACCCCAAGGATCAACATAGGATACCTTTTATTCTGATAGAGGGCGCTACCGCGCGATAACCTAGATCCGCGCAGACGTAGTCGCGGGCATAAACTAGTTATCAATAAGCGTACGATATCTGTTAAGATCGTCACTACACAGTAAGCGCATAAGCTGAGGCGTGCGGACGGATATTCCCACTCTTTTCATTATCAGACCCCGACAGCATTTATTTTAATTAGCGCGCAAAGTACTGCTATGATTCCATTACATTTGATGGATTGTGAATAATTGTGATCAAACCTCAAATATATTTAGTAATTTGACTCGTACAAATCAACGCACGTAAAAAGAGCTCCTGGCAATATACCTGCGCAGTGAGCGAAATACGAACCAAATTGGCGGCGAAGCAGTGGTGACGCGGAAGGGGGCGTAGGAGCCAATGAGGAAGGTAGGCGCGCGCGCGCGGTTGTCACGCCATTGGCTTATTAGTTGACAGATGCGCAAACGTATCCCCTCCACTAGCCACCCAGAGCTCTTTTTACGTGCGTTGACTTGTAATTACCTCTAAGAAGCACTGAAGTAATAGCGCAAGGTGAATTTCCGATATGTCAGATCCAGTTGCACCAAGATGAGGCAGAATGGAGATGCCTTCAGCGGCTATAAAGCCTTCGTTAAGTCGCCACGCGTCCTGAAATTGTTCGCATTTAGCAACATGTTAACCAAAACTCAAAAAACAAAACAACAATTCAAAGTAATACTTACTTGAAAGTCGGAAGGATCAACGGCGTCTAGTGCGACGGAAATTTCATCTGTCCATTCTGGCTGAGGTAAGCCAACCAATTCGTACAGTAGATCTAGTATTGCTTTCTGAAAACGAAATCCTTTATTTTGTCAAACAATAAATACATATTCGATGAAAAAAAAAAACCGCGTTGAGACAGAATTTTTTAATTAATTAAAAAATACGAACGTTTTAAATTTTCAATTAGACAGAGAGATTCGACATGGAAATGACACATACTACAGTCACGTCATAGTACAGTCAAATGCAAAATTAGTATCTATTCGAACCATTTAATAGTAGATTGATAACCAAGGGTGGAAAGTGACCCATTTCACCAAGATATTTCTGGCGCTCGAACGAAGTGAGAGCGCCAATAGTTCGAGGGGAAATGGGTTATTTCACCCGAGTTAGACACTCTACTTTTCATTTCGACTGTGAGGAAACTAAAATACTACAAAAAAACGAGAATAATAATAAATTGAATTTACTTAAACCTATCCAACCTCCAGCGGTACCTTTTCGACTGGCCACTTGCCATGGCAGACTATAAAATAAAAATCGAGTTGGTCACGACGTGCATCTAGATGGCCATGCCGAAACGTGAAAAAAAAACTCATTGACGTAACTCAATGGGGGCTATCGCGAATGAATTTTCCGCTAGAGGCGCTAGTGTAGCGTGAGGTCAACGAAATGTCAAATCTCATAGTTTTTGGGTGAGCTACGCGGGTTTATTTACAATTAGAATAATTTTGTGAGTATTTTGCATTATCTGGAATTAATTATGGCAATTATGCGATAAGGGGCAACGAACGTCTGTAATTTGAGACAGTTTTGTCGTTCGAAAACTTTTGTCCTCCCTTTTTTCCGAACAAAACGGGATTATTAAATACTGTGGTTGCTCGATATGTTTATGGTACTGTTTTACGATGTATTAATAGCTATTTATGCAACTGTATCGCAATAGGGGTCCTTATAATACGAGTGTGGTTTCATGAAACGAGGCGTAGCCGAGTTTCATAAAAGGGTCACACGAGTGTTATAAGGCCTATTTGCGTACAGTTGCATACAATATTTTATCTACGTTCATATATTAAATCCTCTATCATGTGTTCAAGAACCATTACCTGCTGGTGAAGAAGTACCTGCATTGCAACCAGAACTAATACTAGGACCTTCACTTTGCTGGTAAATTATGAGTCATTTCCTTCGCCACATCTAAAATATCGGGCGGAGTCAAATCTTCTTCGCATTCACTGATATCAGACATTTTTAAGCAAAAACGAAATTTTCTCACGAAAATACGTACAAAAAAATGACAACGTATGAACGGAATGGCGGTAAAACCCAGTACATCACTGCGCATGTCCGGCATGTACGCGCATGCGCAAAAGCGGGCACTGCCACAGACAAATGAATATTGGAATCAAAACTTGTTGATATAAACTTTTTGGATTTGCCCTGTATCGTAATGGTTTAAAAAATTATATTATAACATTATTTAGTTAGAAGAGAAGTGTGATAATGTGATTTTTTTTTAATATTTCGGTATTGTGTTTAAAAAGTATGTAAATATAAACTCGTTTTGAATTTTATAATTGGAATATTACGATGCGAGAGTAGATAAATATGATTTTAATCTAAACTTTGTTTTCACGGCCGTTATAACAGACTTTTAAAAACCTCACGCAACAGTGGCGCCAACTAGTGAGAGAAAAAACGATAGCCCTCATTATCTTCGATGTCGTGGCTAGTATAAATAAATGTACAAAATTATATAAGTTATAATTACGATATAAATTAATAAGATATAAATAAATTAAATTTATTTATATCCAACCTCCAACCTTTTCATACATTACTTTACTCTTTGCATACTGGCCACTTTCCGCGGCCGACTAGACTGTAATCGAGTTGGCCACGACATGACCAAAGAGCTTATAATTATACAAAACTGGAGGTTGCACGCCGAACCAAGAAGTTTGACTTTTATTACGGATGTTCGGCGTTCAACCTCCAGTGTTGTATATAATGTTCTTGGTCACGACTTACATCTAGATGGCCATGCCGAAATGTAAAAAAAATGCCTATCATGGCATTATGGCGGGCAGCAGAATAGAGGAAAAATTTTAAATGTTGATATTCTGTAATTTCGAAAAAATAGACCAATTGTAGAATGTTTTTAATGTGAACCTATTAAGATCGTAATAAACATGTCGTTTAATGTATAGCTGAATTTAGATTACTGAAAAGCTTTTATTTTAATAATATGACGTAACTCAATTATCTTCGATGTCGTGGCTAGCCGAAAAATTAAAAAAAATTTACTTTCCACCCTAGAGGAGAAAACGCAATTTTCCACCCGGCTATCTACCCATGAAAATTAAACTTTCCGAACAGGAGAGATGAAAAAATATTTTACTACGGCCTTATTGCGTGTCGGAATAAGAGTCTGTGGTACAGTCATCAGCACCAATATCTGACACAACAAGCGTGCATAAATATCTGATACGATTCTATTTCTAGGGCCGGAAGGACGTGTCAGATATTTCTGCACGCTCCACTGTGGCAAATATTAATGCTGGTGACTGTACTTATTTTTGAAACTTTGGCTAAGTTCATATTTTTTCATCTCTCCTGTTCGGAAAGTTTAATTTTCATGGGTAGATAGCCGGGTGGAAAATTGCGTTTTCTCCTCTAGGGTGGAAAGTATTTTATTTTTTTATTTTTCGGCTAGCCACGATATCGAAGATAATTGAGTTACGTCAATGACATTTTTTTTCACGTTTCGGCATGGCCATCTAGATGCACGTCGTGACCAACTCGATTTTTTTTTATTTATACTCGGCCATGGCAAGTGGCCAGTCGAAAATGTACCGTTGGAGGTTGGATAGGTATAAGTAAATTCAATTTATTATTATTCTCTTTTTTTTTGTAGTATGTATTCTAGTTTCCTCACAGTCGAAATGAAAAGTAGAGTGTCTAACTCGGGTGAAATAACCCATTTCCCCTCGAACTATTGGCGCTCTCACTTCGTTCGAACGCCAGAAATATCTCGGGTGGAATGGGTCACTTTCCACCCTTGCTTATCAATCTACTATTACACTTGGCTGTACTATGACGCTATAGGACACGACGACCATAGAAAGTCCACACCTAATTCTTTTAGAAAGTGATTTCGCACATACTCGGACTTCCAATCTGGGCAGGTAGAGTGTGGACACCATGGCCCGGAGGCCGCCGGCGTTCCTTGGGTGGCAGAAGTGCAGCAGCCCCGGCCAGCTGCGCAGCACGCACAGCAGCGCCAGCCGGCTGCACGTGAAACGCATCTCGCGCTCGTCTCTGAAACAAAACACTACTTTGACAAACCAAACAAAGGACACACGCACGCACGCACGCACGCACGCACGCACGCACGCACGCACGCACGCACGCACCCACACACACACACACACACACACACACACAGAATACCGGCGTGAAATAGTCGTCCGGTGGGTGGGAGATCCGGAGGCCCAACTCCCCTCCCCCCTCTCCCACTCCCCTTTAGTCTGACAACGCACCCACAGTCCTAATAATGCTGTAGGTGTCCATGATCACTGACCATCAAGTGACCCGCATGCTCGTTTTCCAGTTATTTAATAATAAAAAAATAAATACTAAGAAAACATTCGTGACATTATGGGAACAAAAAAATGAGCATGTCACGAAATGGTCCCAAACCAGCAAACTGGCGGTCTTGCGAACGGCGCTGATCTTCTTTTTCGACCATCCGGTGATCATACATTATAAAAAAAGTTTATGACAAAGTGAAAACGACACAATCTTCAGATTACAAAAAAAAAGCACTAAACATTATGTGGATTACCCCATAGGCATAGACTAGTCTCCTTTACCCTTTCGGGTCATGACAAAAAAGAAATAAAAAAAAAACAACATATAGGCTAGGCCACGCTAACTACCGTTACAAATGCGTTATCAACTGTTCAAGTCGTATGATATCGCCTTAGAATAGCGATCGCAAGCTATATGACGAGTGTCGCTTGTCATCGCACGAACTAAGTTTCCCGGTATTAGGCATTCAGTTGTTGTCAAACGCAGCCCGTAGAGTGGCTATATTACGGAAATTTAACAAAAAAGAATCGGTAGGTTTGTGGCCGGCCTCGTTCGGCTTGTATCCCGCACCGCACATCACTCCGCCATATGCGACACAAACACATGCTTAGGCTTTTGTAATACTAGGAGGATTAAACCGTTACTTGTTGGCGTCGCTGGCAACAGGGCGGAAGTGGAAATCACAGTAGGGGAAGCTGAGACTGGTGAGGTCTATTCTGGCAGCGGCGCGCGAAACGGGGTCATTCAGCGTATGGAGAAGGACTCCGCACAACGCCTCAGCCATGTGTGGGGTCGCGCACTCCGCCAGCTGCCGCGTCACCGCCGTCACGCCGCCGCACGCTATGAACAGCTCCGGGTTCAGTACGCCTGCGGAAACGACTCGTATAAACCACAACAGGTTACATACAATACAATACACTTTTTTTTAAATAACTGATCCGTGTTTAACCCTTATATCACCTGATGAAAATTCAAAGTGCAGATGAGGCCAAAGGTCTTACTGATTCAGTAACAACCTTTTCATTCTAGCATTGAAGAGCTTTTATAAAACTATTTATTGAAGGTATTGATGAAATTACAAGGGAAGCAATAGACGCCTTATCATTTTACACTTTTTAGATAGATCTCTATCTACTTACCTTAATTCACTTTCTGATTTTTTTTATTTAATTATGTAGTTTGCCGTTAAGAATTATTTTACATAAAAAAACCCTACTGTAACATGTCTAGAACACGTTTTAAAAACCACAATTAATCGAACCTGGGTTTTATTAATCCGGGAACGCATCAGGCATCACTCATTCCCGATTCATCAAAGTTTCTAAGTTTTTGAATTTATTAAGTCAGATTTGGACTATGGCTCCGATCATTCTGAATGAATATGCTGCTACGATTCCCCAATCAGATTCCAAAATTACCTCGAGTTTCAGCGTCTGCATCAGTTTTCAAGCTGAAAAGAACGTCTCGAAACCTTCTTACATATCTCAGCCATCGTGGCGATAGCGGGCCTGGACAGGCGGTCGGGCGCGGCCTCGCCGGTGCCGGCGCGCGCGACGGCCGCCAGCCCTCGTAACAGCCCCTTGTCGACGGTGGCGCCGCGCAGCGCCCGCGCCCCGCCGCGCGCGCCCGCCACCGCCACCACGCGCCGCACCACGCGCAGCGCTTGCGCTCGCTCCTCCTCGTTGCGGACCATTATATCCATTGACCTGGGGATTGTCTCGGGTTGGGTGATCGTCTTTACTGGCCGGATAACACCGACACGGAAATACCGGCCCTGTCTTTTGTGTACACGCCCATAGAAACTGACAGGAGCTTCTATGGACGTGTACACGAAAAACAGGACCGGTATTTCAATGTCGGTGTTATCCGGGCCGGTATAAAGACTATCACCCCTTGGGTTACACACTGGGTCACAGTTCAGTACACTAAACATAATAATACTGACAAAACGCCATATGTATAAGGTTTGGGACAATGCAAAATGGCAAACCTAGCTTTCGCAATAGGGTGTGGGAGGAGGCTCCTTTAGAGATCTCTCTCCAAGCAGGTGTTATGCCTGGGGACTGAAGTCTGAAGGACGAGCGTCCGTAGTTGTGTATACGCGTCTCAGTTATGAAACTTCGATAGCGCGATGTGGGACATTTTTGGAGTTTCTATATGTGCTCACTAGATGGCGCTAGGAGTAGCTACAAGGGTACAGTTAATTAAATCAATCGGTAGTAGATTGTACAACAAGAGCATAAAACAAGCCATTTTACTTTTACCCGAGGTGTTCATATAAAAAAATATTTTTGACTTCTCATACTCGTAAAGTTCGTATTTATGCTGGATCTAGACGACATATAACGACTTTTTATGCTCTAGTGCTCTAGTGCATCTTTGTCTAAGATCAAGGAAATCAGTTGTCAACAGCCACAAACAAAAAAAAATCTATATATATCTTTAGTAATTTATAATTTTGATAAAACTAAAAATCAAACAAATCAGTTAAACGAAGATATTTTATGTAAGATTTATTTGAGAGGGAAGGGACAGATGCGCACTCAGATTTAGGTTATATGTACGATAAAACAAAAAGCTGCATGCATGAAAAATAATGAATTATATAGTAAATTTACTATCTGTACTTAAACTAATTGCGCGTGAGCAACTCAGTCTTTCGCTAACCGAGGCCACATAAAATGCTTAAAATTAGTTGTATCCTTTTTTTTTGTTTCAGTTTAATGCAGTGTAGCTATCAGCCAAATATGTGGTCTACCACTCTAAAGTTGATAATCGTTTGCATGTCATAAAACAATAATGCCAATAGATGTGTCTGTCAACTTGAAAGTTCGACTTTAGCAACATATTCATTTGATAGAATCTTGTTTAAAAATTGATAGACTAGTTATTTGGCTGATGATACATAGATGTAAACCAGATGTCTCTAAATACTCTTATACTAAACTGCGCATGCAAATTAGGACAATTGATGATAGTGTGCAACAATTTATAATAGGGTATTTTTACTCCTGATATACCCTATATTATATATCTATCTTTTTCTATAACTATTTTCTATATGTAGTAGGTATAGCGCTAATTACGTGTGAATTGTGTGTGCATGCTGGTATGTCTTTCTCTGTCCAATCTTGAATTACGAACCATTAGAACTATTATTATTTAGTAACAAATCTTCAATAAGTGTTATACAAAGACATGCTTGGCATTCTATTATCACAAAGATAAGGACGACATTTCCTTGGACGTTTGAGAAAAAACTGTTTTTCCATTTGATAACATGCACTGATTGGTTTTGATTTCTTAAATAAATAGAAAATAGTCAAATACTGAATTCGCAAGCATTCCCTACGCAAGCTGGTCACACTGAGGTACTGACACTGGCTACCAATGGCATACAGTGGCTCAATCCCAAGGTAGGCATCCACACCAGTGCTGACTGTACACTAGTACCATAGTAAAAGAGAACAAGTAGGCTCACTACGAACAAAAGTACATCGCGCAGCTTAAATGGTACGCACGCATCTGCCGCACGCACACTGATAATTTAAGGAGGATTAAGTTTTCTTTAGTTAAGGTTTTATTATGGACTAGCTTTTGCCCGCGACTTCGTCTGCGTAGATTTCGATGTTTAGAAAGTACTCCATAGTACAGTGGAACCTTTAGTCGAACCATTTGAATTCTGGGTACTGCCTTTTCGCAACTTTTCATTTCGTAACTCTAAAACTGTAAATATTTCAGGACTTATTTCAGGGCCATCGTGTAGATTAGTTTTATAAAACCGGCCAAGAGCGTGTCGGACACGCCCAAAATAGGGTTCTGTAGCCATTACGAAAAAATTAAGTAATATTTTCTAAGGATTTCGTATTTTGTAGGGAATCTTCCAAGTTTAGGTATATTTTTTACCTTACGTTGCTATTTACTCATAAACTACTAATATTTTTCAAGCAAACTTAGCCGTTATAGTTTTTCTTGGAAGTATAATATACTGAATACCATCCTGAATTTTTTCAATTTTTTCCACCCACCGGTTTAGATTTTAGAGGGGGGGACGCTCGATTTTAATGAAAATTTGCACTTTAAAGTTGAATATTTCACGAACAAATTACTGAATCGAAAAATCGTTTTAGCAAACCCCTAATGGTTTCAAAATTACTATCCAACGATACCCCACAATATAGGGTTGGATGAGAAAAAAAAATCACCACCACTTTACGTCTATGGGAGGTACCCTAAAAAAAAATGTTTTTGAATTTTTAATTGTACTATTTTGTCGGCATAGTTTACCTATATATCCGTGCAAAATTACAGCTTTCTAGCTTTGATAGTCCTTGAGCAAAACCGACAGACAGACAGACAGACATGGCGAAACTATATAAGGGTTCCGTTTTTGCCATTTTGGCTCCGGAACCCTAAAAATCATGAAATATTTACAGTTTCAGAAATATTAAACAGTTGGGAAATAAAAAGTGGCGAAATGAATCAGATTGCCAAACGTTTTTCCCCGAAACATTAGTAAACAACAAAGTTGTGTAGTTTCTGGTGTACAATAATAGTATATTTTTTATCGAGAGACTAAAATAAGCCGAATAGCGAGGGTGTCTATTTATCCGAGGGTTTATAATTGACTTTTGTCTCGCGGTGAAAACTCTATTTTTCACTTCGATTGCGAGAAAAAATAGTGTAGTACAAAAAAGTTTAAAAAAAATCTTTCGACATTTCGGCGGCAAAAGATTAGGTATCAATTATGTATTTTGCTCTTTGCTCGATATCATAATTTTCACTATCACTTGATGACATTGTGAGAATAATCAATTTAATTTAATCGTTTACGATTTACGCTCTACAACAATTTCAAAGTTTTCACGAGAAGTATTTTTTTCCAACCAGACACAGATACAACAAAATAGCATCGGCGAAATGGTCCATAAACAAACGAAAAAATAGAATGGCGCCACCTTCTATGCGGAAAAAGCATAGAACTAAGACCACGTAGACTAAGAACGTAACATTTGCGTCATGAAAATGGTCCACACACAATCTTATTTTTTGTAACTGGCTGTTTGGGTTTATCTAAGTCACACGAAGTAAATTAAAAAATTAATTACTTTTACTCCCTAGGGACTAAAGTACTCACTTTACTCCCACCTTTTAAGGCTATATTGACCTACTTTTAAAGCATGAGAAGTGAAAAGAGTATTTGTATTTTATTGTATTGTAAAACTTTGAGTCCTGATGCATAGTTAAATTTTATCAAAGTGTCATAATAAATTCCCTTGTAAAGCAATGCGATGTCACTATTACTTTTTCTACGAAAAGGCTTCGCAGTGGGTTACGATCAGTGAGCTTCTACATACTTTACGATAGTAACATATAATATCATTGGTTACGATACAGTTGGTTCGAGAGTACCTAATCAGATTTTCTCACAAACTTCAGTGTCCCACATTTTCCGATTCCATGGGATTTTCGAAAAATTCTTTCAAACTGCTGATAAATATCAACTGAAAAACCTGTTCACTAAGTTTCTCATCTATGGGCATTTCTTTCTATCTACTATTCACATTCACATCTCGAGACTCTGTTTTACAGCTCAGAATCATGGACCGAGTCTACCTCCCAAAATTTGTTGAAATCGGAGAGATACAGGGTACAGCGATAGATTGAAATGCCTATAGGTATGTACTCGTATCATACTCAAAGAATAAAATTTTACATACAGAAAGGCAAAGTAACGCGTATAAAAGGCGAGCCCCAAATCGTTTGACATTTACTCCGCAAATGATTTTTTTTCTAAGTACCCACCCTCCATAGCCATTATTAAGTAAAATAAAACTACAATCACCTTACAACGTTGCTTCTCAATGAGAATACTTAGACACTGGCGAATTCGTCCCATTAGGACAGAAAAGCCATATTTTAAAAGAGAAGTGCTTAAAATATACAAATAAATGAATGCGATATAATTACGATTAGGTATAATTCATGACAGAGTGAATTCATAATTTTGTATTATATCGTAATAAAATGATAGCAAGTAATTTGCAATTATATTATGTGTGTCGGTATTACATTACGTAACTATGTAAACCCATTTATTCTTCATTACTTAATGTTTACTCAGTTCTCCAAAAGATGGCACTGCAATGTGTGGCAACTAATTTACTATCGTTTAATTTTGTTCATTATCATTTAAAATATTCAATTAAATTTGTTGATATCCGTACCCCTCTTCTAAATTTCTTAATTTGGCAAAATCCTTACTGAGCGACTTAATCATGCCACAACGTTATTAATTTCAGCGCCATCTGTTAGTATAGCGGGGTACTCGATAGTCAGCCCGTATTTGAAAACTTGAAGGTGCAAACTCAATCGAGTGTAGTGGCTACCTCCTCTTTTAAGGGTTGAATTTTTATAGTCTAAGGGTTGAATTTTGATAGCCTATAATTTGGCCGGGGATTTTCTCGACAGATTAGTAAAGTTTGCACCAAAATCCGTTCAGCCGTTCTCACGTGATGCCCGCACAAAAAAACGACAAACAGATAAACAGATAAACAGATAAACAGATAAACAGACAAACAGACAAAAATTCTAAAAACTATTGCAACGTGTTCTGTTATCGATTCTAAGTATCCCCAGCTAACTTTTTTTCAAATATCTTCTATGTACAGACTTTCGACCCTCTTCAGCTTTATTATATGTATAGATTAAGTAAGTTAGGTCTGCGCCGTACGATTCGATTTTAGCTCGTTCGCCTTGCGCTCGCTTGGCGAGATGATCACCTTTTACGTTCGCGTACTTGTACTTACGTTTTTTTTTTTTGTATTAGGTATAGTTAGTAAATTAGTGGTATATATTTTCGTAAAAGGACACATAAAAAAATAATAGATACCTACCTACCTATAAACAATACAGTTATAGTATTCATGTGTAGTTAAACATGAGTAGTATGTATGCAGTCGCCATCACCATTCCGTTGATTTTATAAATAATACTAGCTTTTGCCCGCGGCTCCGCCCGCGTGGTAATCGGTTATCACGCGCTGTTCCCTGGGGAACTGTGCATTTTTCCGGGATAAAAAGTAGCCTATGTCACTCTCGGGCCCATAAACTATCTCTCCCAAAAATTACGACGATCCGTCACTCCGTTACGGCGTGAAAGACAGACAAACATACAAACACACTTTCGCATTTATAATATTAGTAAGGATTTTTAATTTAGAATAAAAATAATAATAATAATATAACGGCATAGAACCTGTCTGGTTTCTCTAGACACAGATATTAGACAATTTTAAATTATCTTTCGTACTAAAATTATTTGCCAGTACCTAATTAATCTAAAATAGACATTGACAACCCGAGGCGTTCATGCCGGGGTAGGTAGTCAAGTCTCCTAAAGGGTCGGAGTAAACCTACTTGTCCTCTTTTACTATGCTTATACTACCAATGCATGACATTTTCATTTCATTTTAAGTTCTAATGTTGCTGGTATAAGTCTACTTAGAGCCTAAGCTTTGCACTGCCATTTCATCTAAGATTAAATTTACATTTTGCAAGTAAAACTTACCTTGTGACAAGATATGGCAACTTTAAATTATTAAACATTGCAACATCATTTTCAGTTCTTATCAAGTATCGTAGTACTCTTAAAGCTGCTGCTCGCATCACCATTGACTCATCAACGAGACTTATTCTGATGCTAAAATTAAATAAAAACCAAAATTTAGTTATCAAATACACTTCTTTTGTTATTTAATTTTGTTTATCTATTTTTAAGTTTTGCATAGTGAGCATGACAAAATAATTGCAAATTCATTTAATCAAATATACTTAAAACTATTTAACTGACCATAATCTAATTCTCACTAACAGAAAAACATTTACTGAATATCAATTCAAATACTTTTTAACAAAAAAATTAAACCACCAAATAGACTGCAAAGCAAAAAATAATAAACTTCTTATATTTAACCTTAATCTAGGTACCAGTTTGCAGTTGGTGCCTCAGCATGAGCCAGGAGGAGTGATAGAAGCCCATCAGGTAAACTAGAGGTCCACTCCTGCGGGCTAGTGCTGAGGCACCGACTTCAAACTGGTACCTAGATTAAAGCTAAATAAAATATATATGATGTGTCAACTTGAAAACCTCCTTCATTTTATTTTATGCCAAATTCAGAATTTAAATATGAAAGTTATTATATTTGAATTATTTGCCCAGCATATCAAGGAGAAATGTGAAACAAGAAAAATATTTTATTAAGTGCTGCTTTTTCATCATCTAAATAACAGACCAAACACTGCACTATAGTTCCAATAGATGCCAGAAAAATAACTCAAAGAATAAAATGGCACTTACCATGTCATCAACTCATCTGAAGTAAATCCCAAATCATTAATGTCATCTTTGCCTAGAAGTGTCACCAGTGCATTTAAGTAGGAAAGTCTACGGGTTTCTGAACTACTCTTCTGTGCCCCCTTGAACTTTGTAATCTTTGGTGGCGCAGTTTTATTGGTGGGTGACACTTCATGGTGGAATGGTCTTGATATGTACAGCCCTTCAATTATTGCTGTGACATTTTCCATAGGTGTTTTGTTTTTGGTATCCAGTTTAAATAAGTCTCCATAGTTTTTACCTATATGAAAAGTAATTGGGTCAGTATCATTTGTATCAAGTCATAAAAATGATTTATGATCAAGTGTACAAAAAGCTACATGTTAACAATTCAGTAAACAAATACAAAAATGAGTTTTTAGAGAAGATCAATTCATGAATTTGAGTTTTAACTATGATAATATTGAATACAACATGGCCAGTAAAGTGTGTATTGTGATAAACATTCAAACCTATTTCAATAACAAACTACCTTCTCACTACCTCAAGTTTCTAACCTCATTTAAAACTTACTTTCCTGAAATATGCTTTCAATTGTTATTTTAATGTTTGATCATTATATCACTTTGTTGTGCCTAATTAAAATAAAGACTTAATCAAGCATTACCTTTTCCACGACTGTACCAATTTTCAGAAGTAGCCATTATAAAATCATTTCATGGCACAGTTGATGAACGAAAGAAGCTCATGGTATAATAAGTCACGACAATGCTTTCTATTAGAGAATACACACATTTGAAGTAAACACAAAATTGATAAAGGAAAAATGCAAATGTAACAAAGTACAAAATGTTATTGACAATTTTCTAAATATTATTTACGAAAGCTTGCTTGACTTGATTTTGAGGTTATATTGGGTATCAATGTTGCTATACTTTAATGACAGTAAACACTGCAGTGCGGCATCGACGCCACTTTTTATAAAGCTTTTTTTTACAAAGAAATTTGTTTACATTAGCAGACATTAACTATGCAATAAAGGAAACTTAATTATTATTGTTGTTTAGTTAAGCTAAGATTATTACACTAAAATACTAAGCTAAGATTACTACCACAAGTAATCATGGAAGTCTAACATTGTAAAATTTGTTGTAATGTAAGGCGATTGTAGGGTTCCGTAGTTAACAAATCACCCTCTAATTATTTAAAGTGGAAAAAAGTATGTTTACTCATTTATCCCCTAGTCTGTCTGTCTGTAAGCCCCATACTACGAAAAACGAAATACGACAATCGATATTCGAATCGTACCGTTCCTCTCACTCTCGTATTAAATAACATAAGCGTAGGCGGAACGGTACGATTCAAACTTTGATTTTCGAATTTCGTGGTAGCCTTGCTGTTCTGAAGGGCTACTCCGAAACACGAAATTCAAAGTTCGTATCGTACCGTCCCTTTCACTCTCGTATTAAATAACATAAGCGTAGGCGGGACGGTACGATACGAACTTCGATTTTCGAATTTCGTGGTAGCCTTGCTGATATCCGATATTGGGCCGGTCAATGTGAAAACGCTCTGACTTGATCTTTTTTTGAACACTTAAATGATCGTGTATATTTTCTTGTCCAAAATAACAGTCGTGACATCGTCACTACTTTCTAAAAATCTCGTATCTTACATCAATATGTTAACAAAATTGAACCTTGACATAATATTCACAGTTCTCTCAAAAAAGTTGTCTATTTTTAGCATCGAAATAGTAAGTACTCTGGAATGAACACTCCAAAAACAGACGAGCAAAAACCGACCTAAAAGACATAGACATAAGAACTAATGGGCTCCGGTCCGGGTGAAATAGCAAGCACGGAGTCAGTGTGTCCCTCTCTAACTATTGCCAGGAAATAAATAATAAATAATTAGTAAATTTTAGTTTCGTGAGTGTTGTCTTTTAAAAATATTGAATAAAATTTATACATTTATAATAAGCAATAATTACACGATTTAATATTTTTTTAATGAAATATGCTTTAGATCTTTTTTCACGAGCTAATTTTAACTTGATGGTAGGTTTTATTAATTTCTCAATGGCCACACCAAACAGTAAGATGGTAGCTTCGTTATTGAGACTAGGGTGACAATCTTTTCACGATGTATCCAAATGGCTAATATTTAATATTTATTATAATATAATATTTTATACCCATCATACGTATTGTCTAATACATTATATTATATTATTATTATAAATTATGAAAATTTCCAGGGGAATTTGGAAAAATCCCGAAAATTTCAATTATAACTACCAGATCGATTCAGTTTACGCGTGCGAAGACGCTGGTAAAAGTTAATAAATAATGAATAAGTAAATAATAGTGTGATATATATATATATATATATATAGTCACTTAGTCTTCATTCATTTATTAACCTAAATGATAGAGCATCTAATATCGGTCGGTTTTTGCAATATCGGTATTTTTTCAATACCGATATTTCGGTTTTTGGTATTTTTTCGATATTCGTACCACTAAAGTAAAATGAATGAGTTTCTCACTTCCAAAACCTTTCCGGTTCCGACAATCTTAAGTACGAGTAGGTAGCTAAGATTATTTCAAAAATATCTAAGATTATATTAATGAAATAAGTATATATTCTCCGGGTCGTACCTGGTTCAGCAGGTAGCGCTGGCCATTCAGCGGGGTAATGCGGCCGGCATTATGGGCACCTTTGAGCCGGGTACGACGCGGAGTGGTGGGTTTTAGGTTAGGTTTTAGTTAGTTAGTTTGTACGTTTACTGTAGTTTTAAGTTTATTTTATTTGGTTTATATTCTGTAGTTGTATGAATTTGTGATTAATTATTTTGATGAAATAAGTATTAATGCATTTGTGACTTGCAACTTTTGAGTGTTGCGACTCTATTTAATAACAAAATAATTGGTATTTAGAGATCAATATCGAAATACCGGTATTATACAATGTCAATACCGGTTTTGCCATTATCATAAGTTTTACCTATAGAAAAGTGAATACTTATGTTACTAGCACCGACGTACAAATCTAAAATTTATTTGCTCTAGGCTCTACCAGCCGTATCATAAGGACTTGGTATACAAGTAATAAAAATTCTGGTTATTGCTACTTAGTATATTTTTCTGACAAAGAAGTACTAGGAGGAAGGAATGTCTCATTAATTGCATAAAATTATGGTCATACTAATAGAGTGAGATAAAATAACCCTGTGGTAGCTATCTCTATCGGCAAAAAGTCGGACCGTGATTCCTGCACAGTGCACATTCCAGGTACTTACTATTTCGATGATTTTTAGGTACGAGTTTTTTTTAAAGAAGTTGTTTTTACATTTAATACTTTATAGTAAGATTTGTATTGTATGGCTTTAGGTCTTTACCTTTTTTTTTTTTTTTTTTTTTTATACGACTGGAAGGCAAACAAGCATGTGGGTCTCCTGGTGGTAAGAGATCACCACCGCCCATAAACATCTGCAACACCAGGGTATTGCAGATGCGTTGCCAACCTAGAGGCCTAAGTTGGAATACCTCAAGTGCCAGAAATTTCACCGGCTGTCTTACTCTCCGCGCCGAAACACAACAGTGCAACTGCTGCTTCCCTTACCTTTTGGAGAGAAAAGTAAATTATGATAACTGTCATTGTCATTGTCAATAATATGTCAATTGCAGAAAACACAGATCTACTGGACACAGTAGGTAATGTAGAATTTTGAACAGTTCATACGAATAGTTTGTAGTATATTTTATGTACTGAGTTGAATACTGACTAACACGGGTGGTATTTGTTTGATTTCATTATACATGATTACACCTACTAATCATTTCCTGTAGAGGTAAGTTCTCATGAACTTCGTGTAAACAACACGGTTATCTTTTAAGTTTTCATGAACTTTCTTAACAACATGGTTTCCTCTTAAGAACACCGGGAACCCGTACGGGTTTAATATGTTATAAATAACAAAAAACGTATATGTTGCAGGGATTTCCTTTGAGTAAAAACTTATAAACGAAATATTATTATTAGCTTTTCAATATGGAACTTGTGGAAGTTGATCCACCAGTCGCTCATCAGAGACCTGCCGATGAAAGAATTAAAGAGTGGACTAAGAATGAAATTTTTGATCTTCTTCAGACCATTAAAATTTTTGGATCGCGAGACATCACACAAATAGGAGAAAACATTCCAACGAAATCAACCGAACAAATTAAAAAAGCTATTGAATATTATAAGGAAAAAGCTAACATGCAGGTTAATCCTACTGTTAAAAAAAAGTTGCCAACCAAAAAGAATGATTTAAAACGGCCACCTGTACCATTAAACAGCTGGGCTAAGTTATTACAAGAATCTTTGAGCTTCACTGAACTGCACACTGAGACAGCAACTGCTTTGAGATTGATTGCTGAGTTTGATAATATTCCAGCTGCCAAGAACACAGACAATATTGATTTCAGAAATGTATATCATTCTATAGCTAATGCATTGGAGGGGAAGGCAATACCAGATAACACACCTTTGGCCGTCATTATAAATAAATGCATTGTCGATACAGCTTTGACAAGCAGAGCGTTCATGAGACCTGGAGCAGTGCACAATATTGTTGATTGGATTGATATGTCTGATAAACATCTCCATGTCTTACCAAGGCCTACTGAAAATACTGAACTGGCAACATTAAGACATTTGGCCTCACAAAGATCTTATAACCCCTTAAACATATCTGAACAACATCTGAAGCCCACTTAAGTCTTAGTCCAAGACTAAACCCAAGGACTCAGTATTTTTACTAGGCAATGTAATCATAAAGGTAAATAAGTAAATAAAATATTTCAGAGCATAAAAATAGTTTAATTTAATTTTATCAGTACTTAATAAACAGTGAGTTTAGTGAACAGAACAGTTACAATTTATAATAAAATATTAAATCTTACAATAGCACATATTACAGAGGTTGAAACAGGAAGTAAACCTCATAAAAGCTGCTCCTTATGGGATTACTTATCCCAAGTGTAAGAAAATGGCCACTAACCACTTCTAAATAAGGAAATATTGTCTTTGAGTACATACTAATAATAATGATTATTTAATGCATTATTAAATCAAAAGATTAAAATAATGAATTTACTCATAGTTAAATTTTATTTGATTCATGTAACATTATTCATTTACAAGAGGTGTCAAAACAAACAGCTTTTCTATACTACAGTTATCACCTATGTGTTCAACCATTCCACAAATTTGCTGAACAGTTTGAGTGCTACGCTAACGACTCTGTCCCAAAAGCCAGATTCTTCTGGAGCTTGTTGTTGCGGCGCGCTGAAGTCATTGTCATCAAACGTTTCCATTTGACGTTTTTCACGGACCAATGATTCTACTTCTTGCACATCATCTGGAAATCACAAGCAATATAAAGAGTTTGCTCTTTTATTTAGAAATATATATATTATATATTATGCACTTGTCCGTACGAGTAGAGTACAGTCAGCATCAGAAGTAGTAGCTAGATCAGTTTTTCCCTCTGTCGCATTGACACATTGTCAATCTTGCATGGCGTTTAGTATGTGGCTGTAAAACGACTAAGTACAAAAGTACGAAAGTGTACAGCTACTTTTGATGCTGACTGTATCTATATAATATGAATTGTGTTCCACGCAACTTACTCCGATATGACGCGTCACGAACGGCAATCTGAAAACAAGTTTTTCACCATTTATTGTACAGTCAAGTGTAAAAATATGAACTTATTCAAAGTTTCAAAAATAAGTACCACAGACTTTTATTCCGACACAATAAAGCCGAAGTAAAATATTTTTGAGTGGTTCGAATAGATACTTATTTTTGCATTTCACTGCACCTACAAACTACAAATTGCGTCGATAAAACAGTCCACGGCTGCATTGTTATGTTAAGACAAATTCAGGCTCTGGAATTAACTGGAAGTAGCGGCTGCTAGCAGTAAGTCTTATATCAGAAGCTAAACCTTGATTATGGCTACAATGGGTCCAATTAATCAACTCAATCCCTGTAGTAAACTTAAGAGATTGTGCACACTAGCGTTTTTTCAGCGAAACGGGAATGCGGTGCGGCGAGCTCTCTGCGGTACCTCCGCGATATTTGCCGCCAGTGTGACGCGGACCGTATATGACCGTACGTGGCCTAATCGCAGCGTCCACGCGACCGGCGGCACGCAGGCGGCGAATAATCGCGGAGATACCGCAGCGTGCTCGCCGCGTTCACGCTCCGCCGGCAAAAACCGCTTCATTAAAGTATCATGGCAAATGGCAATTTTGGATTTTCAAAATTCTATAAAGTAGATAAATCTGTAACTATGATTAGATTACCTACGTAATTAAATAGATTCCTTTTGTTTGCGACCAATAAAAAAAATAAAAAAATAAAACTGTTTATTTCAATAAAAAAAATACACATACATTTCATTAATTAACCACTAATCCTTAATTAATATGATTAGATTAGATAGGATTAGATTTTATAGGATTAGATTGGATTATTTAGGATTGGTAAAGGTAAAACCCACCCAGTGGCGGCGCAGGACCTAATAAAACTTGGCGCGGGCAAGATAGTTTCTCTGCGGCCTTACGATGGCACACCATACATTAGATTACGGATTTTTAAATTAGCAAAAAAACGGGAGACCCCAGGCTGGCTATGGCCCAGGTCGCCTACGTCTAGCCTAGTACCGCCCGCCGACGGCGCTCTACCTTTTAGATGAAGTAATTTTATTCAGCAGGTTATTCTGACAACATCGGTCTCTAGCCTTTATGTATACCTACGTTTCACTACTGGACACTCCAAATGTGAAGGCTTGGGCTATAGTTCCCCAAGCCACATTATTGAACTGATTTTCGATTATCGCGCACTGTTCCCTCGGGAACTGTACATTTTTCTGGGATAAAAAGTAGCCTGTCACACTCGGGTCCATAAACTATCTCTATGCCAGAAATCACGTCGATCCGTCGCTCCGTTACGGCGTGAAAGATGGACAAACACACAAACATACAAACACACACTTTCGCATTTATAATATTAGTATGGATTTCGTAATTTAGATGCTACGTATATGTTAAACTGCAAGGTGCAGTTGCTATTTA
This sequence comes from Choristoneura rosaceana, assembly GCA_037349165.1. NCBI lineage: Eukaryota > Metazoa > Arthropoda > Insecta > Lepidoptera > Tortricidae > Choristoneura > Choristoneura rosaceana. The sequence goes on from JAZBNJ010000019.1 coordinate 14,372,091, forward strand.
TTTATACCAGCTTCGGCTTAATTAATTAAGTAGATACTCCGTTAAAATATAATCCTAATCAGTGATACGAATACGAAACCCGTATTTCAAGGTTTAGGTATTCCTGAGCCACATTTCGTCAGTACAGTACTCACTTGATATCCACTGGTAAATATAGTAAAACATATTGCAAGTAAAACTACGATCGACGCGAGGTGCAGATGGATGGGTCTCATGTCGTCAAAGGCAATTACCACATTAAATCTCCATGACTGTGAACTTGCGTTTTATACAAGGGCGTGGTTTCAGCCGCTCGATTGTAGCGGAAAATCATAGTCTACCGTGAATACACAGGCAGCACGGCCATTACTATTGTCGGTACTTTAAGTGGTTACCTATTAAGTATGACATCTTTCCTTATTTGGAAAAATTGGGATATGTTTTTAGCTAGAGTCAGACTATATAAAACCTAAACACCCCAAAAATATTTTTTTAATTTTAAGTCAGTTGATTGCATTTATTTTTGAATATCTTCATCATATGAAAAGATATTCGTGTTTTGCTAAGTCAGTAATTCTACCTACTTATTTTCTAACTACACTTATAATTAAATCGCACATTGACCGCAAACTGGCCATTAAATTATCGAAATTGTAATCTTCCTAAAATATTTAATTGGCGCCTGTTGCAGTCGTTACTTTTAGACTGGGCACAATAGAAAAGGGATTAAGAAACACAAATACAACCTAATTTAAAACATAGTTTTTTTATGGTATAGGGGGCAAACGAGCAGACGGATCGCCTGATGGTGAGTGATTACCGTCGCCCATGGACACTTGCAACACCAGAAGAGTCACAAGTGCGTTGCCGGCCTTTAAGGTAGAAGTAGGTACGCTCTTTTCTTGAAAGCTTGAAGGCTTGAAGTGTACTTACCTAATCAATTCTACTCTCGATTCTGAACAAACTACTTTCTGGTTTTCAGTTACCTATTTAATTAACACCTTGTATAATACTAGACATTACCCGTGGCTTCACACGCGTAAACTATTTGATATGGCTGTTGAATTTAAATTTCGGGATTTTACCAAATTCCCAATTTTTTTTATTCTACTGGATGGCAAACGAGCAAGTGGGTCTCCTGATGATAAGAGGTCATGGAGAAGAGATAAGGTGGTAGGACCTTGTGCAAGGCCCGCTCGGATTGCTACCACCATCTTGCTCGCTAATCCTGCCGTGAAGCAGCAGTGCAGCAAGCAGTGCTTGCACTGTTGTGTTTCGGCGTGGAGAGTAAGACAGCCGGTGAAATTACTGGCACTTGAGGTATCCCATCTTAGGCCTCTAGGTTGGCAACGCATGTTCAACCCCCCTGGTGTTGCAGGTGTCTATGGGCGGTGGTGATCTCTTACCATCAGGAGACCTACTTGCTCGTTTGCCTTCCAGTCGTATAAAAAAAACACGATGCCTGTAAAATTCTGTAGACATAAAATGAGGGCAAAAGAAGGGAAAACGTTAAATAATACAGCCGCAAGGTTCAATAGTGCCTCTATAAAAAAAAAGTGTGCGTTTTCACAAAACATTAATTTACTATTCGAAGACGTAAATTATCGAGCGTTCGATCGTTGATACGTAGGCGCCACGTGTCCATGGTGCGGCGTCATCCCACTGCTATGCACAGGCACAGAATAGGTATATAATAGTACTAACGTACAGGTCTAATTCACAAATTCAGTTCACATCTACGAACAAATAATAAGACTTATTAGGTTCATATACATAGGTAGGTAAGCTAATAAAATAACAAAAGCAAAGCAGTTCCACTCCACGGATTGACCTACCCTGTAACCTGTAAGTATGCGTTTCCCACAATACCAACATTGTCCACGAAGTTAGGGCGGCACACCAGCAGAGCTGTGCGAGGATAATCTGTATTTTTTAACTTTTTATTGTGCGTCCCCTCTTGTTTTAGGTGTCCTGTCCATCGCATAAAGGTTAACTGGAAGAGATCTCTCTAAAGGATAAATTTGCCCTTGTACATTTACTTCTCTGTTTTCTCGTTTTTCTACAACACTGTTGGATTTAAAAAGCGAGTATACCACTTGTTGTAAGGCCGGCAACACAAATGCAATTCCAATGGTAGTTTAGGTGTCCATAGGCGACGGTGATTATTTTTTTTATATATTAGAGGGGGAAAACGAGCATGCGGGTCACCTGATGGGAAGCAGTCACCGCCGCTCGTGGACACCTGCCGACAGGACAGGAGTGCTAGATACCACTCGTTACCGGCCTTTTGAGAGACTGATAGGCACTTACACTTAACACCAAGTAAACCGCGTGCCCGTTTACCAGTTTTTAAATCTGTTAAAATGTATTTTATGTTAAACGTACCTACATACACAATATCCATTAACACCCGCCCCCTCCCCTATATATAGGGGCGTATATATAACGCCTATGATCTTGATCCACCTCCTATCATAATAATAATTTATAATCATAATAATAATCATTTATTGCGTGGAATTCAGATTACAGTTATATTACAGATATAGCAGTACAAATAAAGTTTACCGAATCCTACCTTTTGCTTTCAGGTGTAGATACACATCGACACAAATTGAAAATATAAAACCATTTTCATTAAGCATAGCATCAAAATTAAATGTCCAAATTATACCTACACGCATTATTCAATAGAATTTACAATGTCAAATTAAAATTAACAAACATGAATTAACAAGTGTGATTAATTTGTAATCTACATATATATCGATGGTAATCTATAAGTGTAAAACCCAGACCCAGATTCTGCGCATCTCAAAGTCAAAGTCAAAATCTCTTTATTCAATTTAGGCTATAACAAGCACTTAATGAACGTCAAAAAATCTACCACCGGTTCGGAAAATCTCTATCATCTCTTGTATAGGCTCTATAATAGTGGAGAACCACCCTTACCTTTGCATGTCGTTTTTATTGGGCGACCTTGTCGATTCATCGTGTCGTGCCGCATGAAAGCACGCGTACAATGGGACACGGGGATAGAGTGCGAGTGGGATTAAGTAAAGTCATAGTCATCGTTAGCGGAACTAACACGTAATTACACAACATGCGATTTTCGTGTCCATCCAGGCTACTTCAGGTTCAAGGGTAATGGCATTGGAGTTTGTTTGTTTTGTACGTGTGTAAACTATTTATTATAACAAAAAAATGGAGTAAGCAAGTAACTCTATGGTACCCAAGAGATGGTACTAGGAAAAAGGAACGCCCAATGAGAAGATGGGAAGACGATATTCGTCTGATCCTGGGATCTTATTGGACAAGGGTAGCAGCAGCGAACAGAGTCCAATGGAAACAGTTGGAGGAGGCCTATGCCAAAAGGCACACCGAACAGCGAGATATTTTATAATACTGAAGTTAAGAAATCATCTTATGCAAATGTTCGGAAATTAAAGGCTATTATTATTATTATAAACTATTAATTGCATAATAATAAAGAAACTATTTTCTCTATTTAAGTATACCTAGAGCCATCCACGAAGACGCGTAATTTTATCAAAATTTGTCATAACTGTAATAAGAACCACGGCACGCGTCATCGTGAATGACTCTACCTATATGTTTATCCGTTGCCTAGTACTAGTGACGGCATACGACCGAAATTTGGCGTGGGCAAGAGAAATTTCGCGAGGCCCTATAATGGCACACCACACATTAGATGACGGGTGTTTAAATGAGTAAAAGAACGAGACTTTCGAGGCGCGAGGCCCCTCAGACTGCGAGGCCGTGCCCCACGTCGCCTAAGCATAGCGCCACCTCTGCCTAGTACCCATAACACAAGTTTTGCTGACTTAGGAACTAGGTTTTTTTACATTCTTTAGTTCCAACTTGAATATAGATCATCTATTTATATCAGTTGGTAGTAATAAGGTCATAGTACTTAAATAAAACAATAATAATTAACTTACACCATTTAATTAAAGCTAGGGCTAAAGTTATTTCTTGGATCCCCCAAAGCCGGAGAAGCCCATGATTTGCGCGAGTTCGGACTGCGCTGGAGCGTCCTCAGGCTCCTCGGTCTCCTGGAGCTTGCGCTTCTTGTCGCGGCGACGCTCGCGGCGGAGCTCCTTGACGCGCGCCTCCTCCTCAGCCGCTTCCCGTAGCCGACTGTCCAGTTCATACTCCCGGATTCTTTCCTCTAACTTGCGTTTGTTGGTTGCAAATCTTGCTTTGACCTGAAGTAGAAAGATAAAACATTTTCACTTTCTTTTATCTACATATCGCATTTCTAGACCAAGAGATATTAACTCAAAATAATTCATCATTTCAATTTAAACCTTCCAGAAACTGGATGAAATGAGGTATTATTTTGAGTTAATACACCCTTCTGTTTTATGGTCACATCCTCCTCGCCCCAAAGTATCAGTAATTAATTAATAAAGGTGTTTAAAAATCAAAGTAATGTGTAATATGTACAAAGTAGCCCTGTTTTTCTAGGCAGATGATGACAAAGGTGTTTAACAGATGCTTAACTAAGATTTTTTTTTAACGTAAATATTGTTTAACCTCCTACTTTTTATCGCAGGTTTATTGCAGAGTTCCTGCAGAATAGTGATAGTGAAATTTCGTCCAGAACAAGTAGCAAGCTGATATAAAATATGAGAATATTAAAGACCATTGCAGGAGGTTTTAGCACAATAGAAGTAATTTTAGTGTGTGTACATTCAGTCTACAGTACCTTACTTACTCTAGAAAGAAATCAGACAGTTACTGCTTTTGATTTTAATATTAATGACCCAATTACCTGATCCAAAGAGCTTCTCTCAATCTTCATGGACATGCCAAGATTTCTTTGATGCTTCTTGCCATTGATGTGGTCAAGAAAGTTGATGGAGTCCTTGACAACACAGTCGCACACATTGCAATAGTAACCCCCAGATTGTGAAGTGGGGGTGTTCTTGGTGATGACCACACTCTTGCCTAACTTGGAGTCTAAATCTACTTTATATTCCCTCTGCTTCAGCAACTCTCGCTTCACTGGTGGGGCTGGAAATAATTAAAAAAAATATTATAATTTTTACTAATGACTATTGTACTTTGTCAACCCTGGAAAGCCCTGCGCATTGCATTGTCGAATAACTAATTATTATATACTAGTTTTGATCATCTTTTAATATATAGTGCTTATCTAAAATTATCCAAAAAAGTTTTAGCCGTCTTTTGTGTTGTACCATATTGTAACAGCAACGAAATTATAGGACCTCACTGTTGCTACTAAGGGATGCATTTTGAAGACATTCTATATAGCTCTCTGTAAACTCATGGTAATAACAAAAAGTTCATCCAAGGGATCCCTTGATAGATGTATAAAGATACATTCAGGTTTAGCCTTAATTACGAATATGCTAGAGAGCATGAACATTCCAGATCAAGCTATTTGGTCCCACTAAACAGAAGAAAGAATAGTTTAATTAAATCTGCTTACCTTTCTTCTTCGAGCGCTCATCTTCTTCTAGTTCTGCCTTCAATCTCTCTGCTGCGATCTTTTCGAACTCATCCTTGTCCCATTTTCTACGGTGGTCTTCAGGCCTTGTACTCATCTTGGATGTGTTTTTGAACTTTGCGTTAAAATATATGTACCGTTTTCAGTACTTAAGAAGGTCTAAATGAATTCGTTATGAATTTATATCACAACAGAAAACATTTCCGTGTCTACATTAACAATAAAATAACACTACAAATACCATAAATAATTAAATTCTCAAGTGTCACCGTCATGTCAGTATGACAACCAATGTTGCCAACTCTTAGAAATTCGAGTCGCTAAACTCAAAATCAAAACTCGCTAGAATGTCGCTAAAATTAATTCCACCAAGAGTGAGCGGTCTCACGATTTTGTCTGAGACAGGTCACTGGTAAAAAAAAAATTAGAAGATTTCCGATTTCATCGAAATGGATTTTTTTTTCATAGCTAAAGCATAAAAGATTGAAGCTTAAATTTTTAAAAGTTTGAATTTGGTGCTCAAGCGCGTTGGTCGCTTTCCATATAGGTAGATCTCTTGGCACTGTATAATGCTCGTCATTGAGTTGACAAAAAAAAATATTGGTCCTAGAACTGTTGAAATTTATATTCCAAAAGTCGCCAGAAAAGTCGCTACGCTAAACCATTTTTGTCGTCAAAACTTGTTTTTAGTAGCTAAGACTTAAGCAAAAGTCATTAATTCTAGCGAACTCGCTAAATTGGCAACACAGTGACAACACCAGAGACACATGTTTTTTTGTTAATCCCCGAAGGAAAGCCAAAGGGAATAAACCCTATAGAAACATGTCAGAAATACTATTTAAATTTTGATAATGTGCGTCGAGATTTAAAGCTGTCCCTTCACATCTAGTACTTTTTGGTGTTAGTTTTGTGCACAGGTTTTGTGTGTAGATTTAGTTATCTTTCTCATGTTTTTATTCACCATCACATATCTGTTTGAATCTTAAATATAATATAAATTTTTGAAAAGAAAAATCTATCTCCGACCTATACCTAAATGCCACAGGCCTCCTCTCATAATGAAAGGATTTGGACAGTACTTAGTTCTCGCGGTGGTCTAGTGTTTCGCAGGTAGGTATACACAGCTTACAGCTTTCCTCACGATGTTTTATTTCTCTGAAAATCACGTGCTAAATTTAAAATGAAAAAATAAACCTAGGTAACATTCTGCATTTTTTTTATTTCATTGTATGGCAAACGAGCAAGTGGTTCTCCTGATGGTAAGAGATTACCACCCCCTATAAACATCTGCAACACCAGGGGTATTGCAGATGCGTTGCCAACCTAGAGGCCTAAGATGGGATACCTCAAGTGCCAGTAATTTCACCGGATGTCTTACTCTCCACGCCGAAACACAACAGTCATTAACGATTTTCCTTGGTCAGTCTCGTAAAACAAAATAATTAGTGCATGGGGTTATGCATGTCGCATAAGAAACTTCCTTAATATTAACCGATACGAGTAAACGGGCAATGTTTGTAATGGATGTAATGTAATGTAATGTAATGCATGATCTACCGAGTTAAAGTCTCTACTCATCTACCGAGATCTACGTGCTGTGCTGTAGTTTACGAGTGATTGAATCACAAATTATTAGTATCTTTGTAAACCTTAAAATAACATTTTAATCAGGGCATAATTAACATAGTTCGTTTTCTATGAACTGAGATGTTTAAACGCATGTTCAACCGTTGTCTCAGTTTTTGTGGTACACGGTAAAAATTTCGCATTTATACGACTTCTTTAGTCCGGTAACGTATACAATCGATCGAGGACCTCCTCTGACTTGAAATAAGCTCTTTCACTCGAATGCTAAGAACTACCTATTGCCTTTGACGTGGGAAGGTAAATTCTTTCAATGAAGCTTAAGACTCAAGGTTTCTCGACATACAAAGGTGGTTTCCATTTCGTTAGGCACAGAAGAATAAAATAGACTAAAACGGTTTATTATACATTTTATTGTAGTTTTATTAGGGCGCTAGCGCCGCATGAGATATTTAAACGTGAATCGATGTTTTATTGCTCGTAAAACTCTTAGAGGCGTTTAAGCGTGATTGATAAAGACTAGCTCCTTCGCAATATCTTACATTGTTACCGATAACATGCGTAATGGCGTATTACTACCGTATGACACATTTAAAATGGATTTTGCTTTATTAAATTGCTATACTCCATGTGGTGAATTTCGAAGAACAACCTAATAGCTCCCGGTAACTCTTTAACCGATAAGGGCGACATACCGCAGAATATATATATACCACAGAATATACATACTTAGTAGCCAAATGAGGCAGAGGCGGGCGGGCAACATCTGTTCATAATTTTTGTGAACGAGTATTTCATCATCATCATCATCCCAGCCTATATACGTCCCACTGCCGGTGCGAGCTGGGGTTTGAACCCACGATCCTCTGCTTGAGCGGCCACAGGTCAAACCACTAGGCCACCACGGCTTAGTGTTTGTATACCTACCGAATCATACGACATACCTAATGTGTCCCATTATTTACAAACAAAACAGTTGCAAGTCGTAAGGAGGAATCCCACCGGTCATGCGTTGCTGACAGCTGGCCCCTGTACCACAAGCGTTACAAGTGCTACAATCCATACTAATATTATAAATGCGAAAGTGTGTTTGTATGTTTGTATATTTGTCCGTTTTTCACGCCGTAACGGAGCGACGGATCGACGTGATTTTTGGCATAGAGATAGTTTATGGACCCGAGAGTGACATAGGCTACTTTTTATCCGCGCGCGATAACCGAATACCACGCGGACGGAGCCGCGGACAAAAGCTAGTTCCACATAAATGTCACTTTTTTGTATGAGAATGTTAACAATTAGGTGCATGTCGATTTGTAGCTCTTGTAATTTTTGCGGTACAGGGGCCTGGTCTAGGAGTAGGTAAGGGACTGAAGGTACCTATTAGGTACACAAATAAACTTATTGCCACGTCAAAGTTCTCATTCACGATTACAGAAGTTATTACACGTTTCAGCCTACAACTACTCCAATTAAATTCGAAATAACAGCTGTTCATAGTTAACTAACGCGACAACTTTCGCTGAGCAACAAGAGTTGTGAAATTTCTCGTTTAATGCCGTACCGTGCGTTGAACTTCAAATACTCCAATCAAGCCGCCATTCTGTAACTACGTACAGACTTGTTGGTGCCAGGTGCTGAAAAGTTAAGGTACAATTTGGTACTAAACATACTTAGTTCATTTTTTTCCTTTTTGTTGCTTGTAGTTAAGTATTTTTGCTAATGAATCGTAATGCTCTAGCGGGTGTGCAATGTGCCATCAAAAATATTTTCGCACATCAAAACTTTTTACTGATCATCAAAAAAACAAAATGAATTTGTGTTCTGGTAAACAACCTTACAATTCAAATTCCAAACATATCTTTACACAATCCTTTAAATCTCTTCCAATAATAACGACGACTTTTTCAGATAATGCTTGTTTTGTTATATAGAGGCAAAAACCACTAAAAGATGGAGTTAATTTTTTTTTGTAGTTATAATGTTGTTATCATTACATACTCATTGTAATTATTTGAAACCTAGAAAATAAGTAATAGTATAATCTACTGTTCACATAACTGAGATTTTATCATTATTATAGACTTAATTTCAATTCCAAACTTTATAAACGAGTTTTCTCCAAAATTTATAGTGACTTTTTTGAACGAGGTAGTTGGGTCTGCCTTTAACCCGGCGACGTATTATAATAATCAATGCCTACAAATAGGTAGGTACTTACCTACAAGAGTGCCAGTTATGTTAGTATTCGCAGAACAAATTAATTCAAGCCATCTAACTTTTTTACTCAATAGCGTGTCATACTAATTGTACAGGCATGTAACATTTTTCAAATTAAACTAACAGAGGCGGCCTTGCCTTGCGGCTCCTGGTGGCAGGTCTTTGCGAGGCCCTTTGTCCTTGTGATGCGAAAATATAGTTAAATTTGTGTGTGAGAGAGACGGTACGATACGAACTTCTATTTTCAAATTTCGTAGTAGCCCCCACTGATCAACGGACCGAGAAAAAACCGTTCTCCGCTGAAAACGTTCGAATAATCGCACAGGGCACCAATAGTCCCCACCGCGTAGAAATTTCGGAACATAATGCTATTGTTTCAGGCTGAATAAATCCGCGTTTGTTTACCGAGACAATATATGGGATAACAGAAAAAGCATATTTGTCAGAGTAAAATATAACAACCCTCATAGACAAGCATGGGTTAATGCGACGTGATTTGGGGCAAGAAGCTTGACGAAGTGGCGTCGTGAGGCGAACGAGCGCGCCGACCGTGACACATGGCGCGGCTATAACATTATTATGACGAAAAACTACATTTCGCCCTTTTTGCCATTGGAATAGCAGTTATCTATCATGCCGTATATAGCTCTTGATAAATAGTTTTATGACGTTTTATATGCTTTTGCAATGTTATGACTCCCGAGGTGAGTGCGGGATACATTTGGCGCCATTTATCGCGACAATGTTTGCGTGATGGATTACTTTGTGTATTTATTGCCAGGCCAGATACCTAAATATGAAAGCGAGAAGATGACAAACGCTCGGTTTCAAGTGGATCTAGAAGTTTTTTATACAAGCTTGCAAATTTACGCTTTCGTACTTCAATGAACTAAAAGTTAGTTGATTGATATGGACCTCCGCAAAGTAACGCCTGATTCATGCCTGATTCAATAAATTTATTCGTACATCGGTATGAAAAGAGGAAGCCTTAGTATATAACATGACTTGAATGTCCTTCTGTCTCTTCTGTCTCTCAAGTCCCATTTTCTGAGGAACACGTGGAGGTAAAAAGTCAAAATAATTATGAAGCATAAACCACGTAAAATCAAAGAACTTTAAATAACTATTAGAAAACAAGTCTTTTACAAATATTTAATCCCAATGCGGAATATAGCGAGTACAACAGCCGGGACCCATTATTTTAAGTTTTTGGGTCAGTCACATTGTTTAATGTAGTTATACCTTGTTTAACGTGGAGGATGCCACGACAGGGAAACTATGTACTTTAGATAGGAGGTACTACGTACCCGTAGACACAGGACAAAGTAGTAATGATTCTGAAAAAATGTTCCGCCTACTGAAGGAACTAGATATCTGAAAATGAAATTACCTGTACGGTGAAAACTTTACCCACACAAAAAAAACATCCGTACCTATCCGTATCCGGATTTTCCTGTAATAATAAACTTAGTGCCGAGGAGAATTTAATTGTGCAGAGCAGAACAGTGGAGCGTACCTGTTTAAAGTAGATGAACTTTTTTTATAGGTATGTAGGTACATGTTAACTCTTCAGCTTTTGTATTTAATATAGCCACCGCTGGGGACAGGCCTTGACTCAGGATAAAAGAGTTTGAGTTGTACGAGTAGTTCCCATGTGGAGTATTGTGGAGCCAGAGCGGATTGAAAACTTTGCACGCACTATTGAATCGCTTCGCATGTCCACTATGTTATTAAACGAGTTAGGAGTCGTTAGCGAAGTTACTAGGTATTACGATTTCCCAAATTAATTCGGCTTGGTCTGTTAAGAGCAATCAATGCTTAAGACACGTAGAGAAACTTACGGATTCAGCAAAGTTGTTAAAAGCCAAGCATAAAGTTTGAACTTCGAATGCCTAATTAGTAATGGCTTTACTTATTCACAAAGTTCATTGGCTTGCTTTGCTTCGCATTACAAGCGAGGCCTCGTAAACTGAGCAGTTTACTGCGGTCGAGATTCTTTGTTTTTCCCCGCGCCCAGTTTATTTTTTTCAGTCACTTTCAATGTAAATTGCATTGGTCTCGCGAGGCAAACAAAGCCTGAGACGCGTCGCGGGCGCCGGCCGTTCTCGTGATAAAGCGACTTCACCCCGTGGAATGACACCATTTCGTTACACCTCATCACCTGCAAGTTCTCAGCTCACCCTCAAATTTTATTCCCCATTTCGGGTTTATTAGCCTCCTCGTGACCTGAAGTAAGCGGCGCCAGTTTTCAAAATTGTAGCCTATTTTCTCGTTAATGGTGCGCAAGTATTCATACTTTCATTTCTGTACTGTCCGCATAATGTCGTGTGAAGGTTAATTTATAGCGCTTTCCATCATGCAATATTTTGCGTCGGTTTTGGTGTCAGAATGGGCCGTGCGTTGCACAAAGGTTTCCTTTTACGTATAACATATTATATATAGGTTCATGCGTAAATCAGTTAGCGTTTGTCACTTCCTTAACTCCAAATAAAATATTTTATTTAACTAAAGCAAAGTTCTATTACTTTCGAAATTATTATTTTCTTCGCAATCAAAATCAAAGATCTTTAGGTTTCATAAAAGCGTACGTAGTTCAATTAAGCCCCATTAGTTATTTCACCCTCGATCCAGGCCGTAAGTATTCTCGCTCAAACAGTCAGACAGTGACCTCATTAGACTTAACTGAGCATAGTTGCAGGTAGATGTAGCCTAGATACACGCGCCTATAGGTCACAAAACATCGAACATGAGTCCGACTCGGTGTTCGTTCAGCTCTGAATTTCCGGCGACCGACAGAGTTGTCGAGTTCACGGAACAGTACAAGGCCTGGTTACATGACATCTTCGACTATTCAAGTTTACCTATTTTCGTTGAATTCATGAATTAAACTGGGGTGGTATCGAAACTAAACCGCAATTCCAGCTATCACTCTATGTTTCTAAGTATTACGTTTGATACACTTTGAAAGACCATAGGCTGGTATGCCTACTCGTACATACCCACAGCATAGCATATTCGTATAGCGTACCTAGACAAACTCGATTAGGTATATAAACGAAAGTCACGTAAAACGGCCCTTTAAAGTTTCAGTTTTGTTTTATTAGTGTTCAACCAAGAATTTTTCACGATTCACCTGCTCAAGTGGCATGAAATGAACCTTTTTCATCGAAACTTTCCGTAAGTCGCCACGTTTCTGGTTCGCTTTGTATAGTAGGGTGTAGGTTAGGTACTATAATTTTGTTACTTGTAGATTTGTAGTGTATAGGCCCTATACGTAAGTAATAAAAGGAGAGCTCCTTTTATTACCTAAGCTTGCTATCATATAGTAATAAACGATATTAGAAGAATTTGCTACTCTCTGTTTCTCGAAAATTCTACTGACATTGCGAAACTAATTAGAAACATCACATCACTCACAAGTTTATTAATGGTGCTCAATAATTACAAGTAGGTATAAATAGGATTAATCCGTTTTCTCTTGAAACTGACTTTCATTCGCTTTCGTAGAATTTCAGCAATCTGGGGGTATTTAACAGCAACTGCCGATAGTTTCATAATAGATCTTTTGACATGTCTAGATTATCGCGTAAACAGCAACACTGGCTCAGGAATCGACGTTACTTGTCTGACGACGTCGTTCATTTTTCATTGAAGCTCAGACTCAAATGCCCTCTCCCCTGCTTCCAAAGTTTTCAGACAAAGGTAGCGACCCCGACTTGCTGACTTTAGGACTTTTGCAGAAATCTTTAACTAGCTTATTTAATAACACCGAATTTGGCTTCGTGCTTACTCAGATGGGCTTTTCATTAAAACATAAAATACGATGTGGTAAAAAAGTTTCTTAGTTTAGACGAAAATAGATAGCCTAGCTGATTTTTTTTTGTGTGTGACCAACACATTTCTACAAATTTATAAACAATCCATTACACTATTACATTTGTGGCTTTGTAGCTTTCGCCGGAAAAATTGGCCATGATATTAGTGATTTCCTGCTACAAAAACGCCGCCGTTTCCAATAGCTGTCCATTCTTAAAGTTATTATCCACTAAAACAATGCCCAATAAGTATAAAACATAACAACGACGATTTATACTGCCGAAACATAAAAAAACAGGAATGAAAACGTTTAGAAAAACGACAATTTGGAGTTACAATATGCCGACTGAGGAAGAGGGTTTGAATTGGGCCCCGGCCCATTTGTTAAATTACTGACTGTAAAAATTAATGTCCATTGATGTATGTGCCCGCCTCCGCCGCGTCAGCAACCCCGGGACCTGGGGGGCTACTACGAAATTCAAAAACGAAGTTCGTATCTTACTGTCCCTCTCATCCTCGTATTAAATAGGTAATTAGCGTAAGCGGGACGGTACAATACGAACTTCGATTTTCGAATTTCGTAATATGTCCCTGATAGCTACGGGTATCTTTATTTCACTTCGAAAAAGGATTGGTATCCAACGTAGAACCATGTAAAACTGTGTTCTAGGCATTTCATTGACGTTTTCGTCGTTTCACTGCTGAATCGTGAACAGTTTTTCGCTCAAGCAGCTTCTGAATATCTATTTTTATGTATTTCATGCGCTATGCTATGCGTGAAAAATAGGTACCTATTAAAATATCACCGTAAATTAATTAAGATCTAATAGCACCTGGCTTAGAATGTAAGATAAATTTCTTTAATTTTTTACTTGTAACGTTTTTTTTTCACTTAGTTATTTTTAGGATAGTTTTTTTTATTTCAATTGTATATTCACTAACTTGTTTTAATGTGTTGTTTAATAAAAAGGTTATAGATATTAAATATAAAAAATATGAGATACATTTATACGTTACAAGGTTGAGAGAATTCTCAATTAATCCAGACATTCTAGGTATTATTTAGGTACGATTGTTCTATACATACGGTACGACAAAAATAATGTAGGTACACCTATCTAATCGACGTAGATCGAAAAGGGAAAAATACTTACAATATACTTAAATTTGCTTTTATTTTGCGTTGCGAACTTTTTACCCACATGTTTTTTATATTGAGTTCACCAGTGGGTAATCAAGTATGTAACGGAATCTTTCAGTTTGATTTTCACGCACTTCCTATTTGTAGTATTTATAGGAAATTTGGCATTTATGCGTGATTCTGATACATTAGGTACAAAAACTATGGCACCATTGATATGATCTGATAAAGGAGCCACAAACTAGGCATTAGAACTCCAGGAAAAACAACTGGATTGACTGTATTGGGTTTGTTAGAATAGTCTCAGGGTGCACTTTGTTCCAGACCGGTAGGTAGTTAAGTCGTGCAGGTTTACGATTAATGGCTACTTGCTGGAAATACATAAATCTCGATTTAGCGTTAAGCTTAGGTTAGTAGTGTCAAAATGTATGGAACTGTCAAGCTTAAGCCAGGTTTAACTACTAAATCTAGATTTATTTTTTCCTGCAAGGCGGTCTAAAGCGTGTACTTAGGTTTTTAAACTATTTATATATTTTTAATTTAATATGATAAGGAGAAAATGAAAAGGTGAGTAATCCGATGGAAATCAATTATCGCCGCCAGCGGACGTCTATAACATAAGTGGGGTTACGGTAGGTAATAGCAAGTCTTCTTTATTTCAATGCAGTTTTATAAAACCTCAAACAGTTTGAAATATAATATCCCAGTTTATCAGACGTATTGATGCGATAATGTTAAGACTAAGAGTGATTTCCCGGGTCATAAAAATAGACATAAAGTTAGCGCTTTCTCTGTAGGAAGCATACGAAAAGCAGTACATATTTTAGCGTTCAATCAACACTGTTTATGAACGGAGGATAAGGCGTATATTTTTTACAAAGGCTCGACAATATTCAGTAGCCGCATGCATTTTGAAAAAGTTATTAAGTGAGTCATAAATTCTATCTTCATTGAAGATAGGCTGAATGAATAATAAATATTTTTGAGCTAAGCATTCGATATGTCACATTTGATATATTGCTGAACCAAAAATAAAAACAGTAAAAGAGATAACTTAGTTGCCTTCTATATTCTTGATAGAAATCTCATTAGTAGCTCTATTCGTCGCACGATTTTCTGTTCTTTAAATATACAACTTTACGGGGTTTTTATTCTGTTATTGCCAGCAAAATCCACATAAAGGAGTGACCACACCGCGACCCAAATTACGGAGGCGATGCGGAATAGCAGTGACGTGCCGTAAACGTCAGGACTTCACCGCATGCTCTCCACGCAAAGTCGAGACATTTCGGCACGTCACTGCGATTTGGCACCATTGGCGTAGTTTGAGCAGCGATGTGGAGGGCATGCTATAAAATCGTAACGCACTTAATAATATTGTTGTGCCTTTTGTGGTGAATAAATGTATTTTATTACTTTCTTTCTTTCTTACAGCACGTCACTGCGATTCCGTACCGTGTAAGTATTTTGAGCTGCAGTGTGGCCAGTCCTTAACTACATATCTTGTTCAAGTTTTTATCCGAATAAGCTACGGGTCAGCAAGGCTACCACGAAATTCGAAAATCGAAGTTCGTATCGTACCGTCCCGCCTACGCTTATGTTATTTAATACGAGAGTGAGAGGGATAGTACGATACGAACTTCGAATTTTGTGTTTCGGAGTAGCCCTTCAGGATTGTAAAAGAGAAAACGCTTTATATCTCCTCAAGCCGTCAAGTGCAGGGTGAGCGATGTGTGCCGATGACAGCACACTATCTAAATCTCGTCCGGCCAAGTGTGGACCGGACATGTCTGGGACGCTACCTGCCGGTCAAAGCCTAGTCAAGCGTAAATTTTACGGAACTCCCTAATCATGAGTTTGAATAAGGTTGAGGATAAATAAAGGTGCAGAGTATGAATGGATAAAATATGTATATCGCTTTGGGTCGGATTTGTAACAGCAGGCGGGTGACAGGATATTTTCTGGGCACATTTTTCTGTGGGGATTGCTGTAGGAGAGAACAATGTTTGTTTTGTGTGGATATTATCAAAGACGGACATCAAAGAAGTAGCGATGGCATAATACCTAACAGATTAAACAAGGTTTACACTCAGTTCCGTCCACGTTCAATAATGCTCTCTCACGCTGAAGGGTATATAATGGCTGTATGTATGTACCTAGTGATCGAGCTTGGTTCGGAGTATTTTTTTGCTAAAATCCGAGATACCTAATTAAGTTAGTTCAATATGAAAGCCCCCATAATTAAATAGTATACCAACGTTGCTTTCCAATCGCTTAATATTATAAGAATTGCTTGTTTGACGGTAGGTAGGTTTAAATAAAAGTAAGATAATTACGACCGTTTTCTAAAGCTGTGAATCGGTCGCGACAAGCAGTGCAGGTTTTGGCTGTAATTTTAAAGCCGAGTTTTTACTTGCAAGAGAAATCGTGCAAATTGCTGACATTGCGGCGTCGATTGGTAACTAAGTACAAACTCGTCGGCTTTACGGCTTCGCAAGGTAATGCAACTAGCACGATTTTTCTTGCAAGTCTACACTTTATTATCCCAGACCTACCCCCCGTTTTACCAATAATTGATTAATTTTACCTATGTGACAGATATCTGTGATGCCGTCATTTTTTGTTCTGTTCTTTCGTAATAGCCGGAGATGGTATTAAGTACATTTATCTGTCAAATCTTTTCTTTTTGAACTGCTTTTTTTTGTGGCATTAAATGATTTCTTTTCTTTCTTTCAAATAAAATGAGTGATGAAGGTGGTGAAACAGGCCCTTAGATTAAACCGACTTTACCTGCGGCTTCGCACGCGTAAACCATTAAATCCGGAGTTGAATAAAAATTTTGGGACTTACTAATTTCCCTCGAGAATTCTCAAAAAACTACATCGTAGATGTCGTTTAACGTTTACATATAAGACACCCGTCTAAACTTCATGTTTCTAATCCTTGCGATTGAGATTTAAAGATTTTATCCCAGTCCCGTGAGAATATCGTGGTAAAAAGTAGTCTATGTATTAATCCAGACTTTCAGCTATCTACTACCAAATGTCATCCAAATTCATCCAGCCATTTTAGCGTGAAGGAGTAACAAATATAAACACACATACTCACAAACTTTCGCGTTTGTGTTGTGTATGTTTGTTTGTGCTTGTGTGTGTGTTTTGGCATCATACTGGATGTAAAATGATTTTCGTAATCCATTTTGTTGTCTGAAAGATTATGTTAAAGTTACGTTTCTGGAATTTTGAACATGAAACTACCGTGAGACTCACTCATATTAAATGATATTGTAACGGATAACTCACGTCTTAAATCGAGTTTAGTTCAACATGTTTCGGGCATGTGTCGCGCGAGCAGAGCGGTGGCGCGTAGTGCGCGTGTTGCAGCAGCCGCTGAGTTGCGTGCTCCCTTGAAAAAGGGCTACGAAATAGTCCGAAACAGTCGAGCTAAACTCGATTTAAAAAGTAAGCTATCCATTATAATATCATTTTCATTTAATATGTTTCTGGAATTGTAGCCTTGACCTGTACTTACCTGCAATGTAGAGGAACATTATTATTTACTGTATATTATATGCATGAGGGTGTTAGGCTATTTAATGCACACATTGTAAGACGGCTCAACTAGGCGACGTACAGTGACATTAGATATTAAGCTTATTTCCCTCGGGCCATGCCCATGTTGCAAGCAAACGCTGCACATATGCATATGTTAATTCATTGTTTCAAACCAAATTTATATTAAATCAAATGCATTGCGTCTAGACCAGAATTATGGACTAAGCTGCAGTATACAGCTGGCCAATTTATGCGCGTGATATTGAGACTAAATCGGACTTCATTATCCGCCAAGCAGGTGCTCGAGTCGGTGTACTGCCGTTTCGCCAAAATATTTTTCGCCAAATTTCACTTCCCAAAAAACTTATCGGCTATCGCACTAGTTTCATTTCCCAAACGAATCTTTAGCATATTTACATTTCGCATTTTTTTTTCGCTTTTGATTAATTCGGTCAAATTATCATTTGGCATAATTTTACTTTGTCAAATTTTATTACGACAAATGTTTATTAAGCAAACGTTTATTTTGGCTAATATTGTATTCCAAAAAAAATTTTGTTCAAAATACATTTCGCACAAATCAACCACAAAAACTAACTGCTACCAGAAAAGTAGGTTAGGTTAGAACTACGTCTTCCACAGAAACGAACTGCTATCAGAAAAGTAGATGAGGTTAGACTGCGTCCCCCACAGAAACGAACTGTTACCAGAAAAGTAGGTTAGGTTAGGTTAAAACTGCATCCCCCGCAAAAACAAACTGCCATCAGAAAAGTAGGTTAGGTTAGAACTGCGCCCCCCCACAGAAACGAACTGTTCCCAGAAAAGTAGGTTATTACGTCATGCGATATTTTGGAAAGAGTACGTTATGCCAAACGATACATTTTACTAAATAATACTTGACAATATGAAACATGACTAAGTAATTATTTGGGAAACAATAATTTGTTAAAAAAAAATATTTACTGTAAAATTGTGATAAGTTTTTTTTGCCCAATGATTTTTTGCCAAATGATAATTTGAGTAAAATATTTTGGGATGTGATACTTTGGGAAAAGTTTTTTGGCCATACATTAGTAATCCGCTCGAGTCCTAGTTGTTGCAAAAGACTTTTCTTTGAAACAGATACCTACATTAATAATTCTGGTGCAAAGGTTGTCCATCGCGGTGTAACAAGGCAACAAGCTTATTCTAATTGGGTGAAAGCTTTTCTTAACATAATATATAAGGATATTTCGGTAAAAAACCCTTAGTGTAAGTTTTCGGTTACAAAATACGCCTCGATCGCGTTCGCGTTAAATTATCAATTTGTATGGAAACACGAACAGCGCCTCTAGCGGAACGTTTGCTATGTTCGTGTCATACAAATCGAGATTTTCACGCGAATATGCGATCGAGACGTATTTTGTAACCGAAAACTTACAGTAAGGGTACTGTTGAATGTACCTCTGGTAGTGCACTTGGGGGATGTCAGCAGTAGCCGAAAGATGTCCACTGCTGGCATAGGCCTCCCCCAAGGCTCTCCACTCAGACCGGTCTTGTGCTTTTCGCATCCACCGCGATCCCGCGATCTTAATCGTCGCTCCATCTTGTTGGAGGCCTACCGACATCATTCATTGTATATAAATATTTAAAGATTTTACGAAAACAAGGGTCAGCTATAAATACTTGATAGGGCTGCTAAATAAGTTTAGCTTACTTACAATTTTATCTAGATGTCTGTCACTTACAGGGTACCTAGAGAATCACGTCACAAAGGCCTAACTCATTTCAGTTATTTTAAGACAACCAAAAAAGAAACAAAAAAGTATTTGTAAAAGTCCTAATGTATTTTTACGTACGTGCCGTATTTGTGCTGAGGAATTTATATTTCTGTCTTTAAATCAGTGTTTTTCAACCTGTGGGTGGCGATCCCCTGGGGGATCGCGAAGCCTCTTTACGGGAGCCGCAAAGCCCCTATTAGTTGCTGGGAAAACTACTACAGTAAAAAAACAATAAGCTTAAAAATATTTATTAAGAAAATGTTAACTATGTAATCTATATATATAAAAGGCAAACCTGACTCACTGGGTTATATATCAACGCACAGCCCAAACCGCTGGGCCTAGAAACTTGAAATTTGGTACAGGGGTTCCTTTTATGATGTAAGTGAGCACTAAGAAAGGATTTTTGGAAATTCATCCCCTAAGGGGGTGAAATGGGGAGGTGAAGCTTATATGCAATTTTGTTATTTTTGAACTTAGAAGTATGAAAATAGGTGTATAAGTTTTTGATTACAATCAAAAATGATCTGTTTAGGTGAAATGGATAAAATTCCCCCCTAATGGGGTAAAATGGGGGGTAAAGTTTGTATGGAAATTTTCTCATTTCTGGACTTAGAAGAATGAAAATAGGTATATAAGTTCTCGATTACAATTAAAAATTATCTGTGTGAGCGAAATGGATAAAATTCCCCCCTAAAAGTGTCAAATGGGGGGTAAAGTTTGTATGGAAATTTTCTCATTTCTGGAATTAGATCTATGAAAATAGGTATATAGGTTCTCGATTAGAATCAAAAATTATCTGAGTATATGAAATGGATAAAATTCCCCCCTAATGGGGTAAAATGGGGGGGTCAAGTTTGCATGGAAATTTTCCCATTTCTGAACTTAGAACTATGAAAATAGGTGTTTAAGTTCTCGATTACAATTAAAAATTATCTGTCCAGATGAAATGGATAAAATTCCCCCCCTAAAGGGATAAAATGGAGGGTAAAGATTATATGGAAATTTTCTCATTTCTGGACTTAGAAGTATGAAAATAGGTAAACAAGTTCTCGATTACAATTTAAAATTATCTGTGTAGGTGAAATAGATAAAATTATCCCCTAAAGGTGTAAAATGGGGGGTAAAGATGATATGGCAATTGTCTAAATTCTGGATTTAGATATATGAAAAATATAGATATACAAGTTTTCGATTACAATTAAAAACTATCTATGTAGGTGAAATGGGTAAAATTACCCCTAAAAGGGTAAAATGGGGGGTGAAGTTTGTATTGAAATTTTCTGATTTCTGGACTTAGCAGTATGAAAATTGCTATTAGGTAAGTATACATATACCTATTGGTATTAAGGGTCCTGATAACAAATAAAAATTATCTCCGCAGGCAAAGATAAAGAAAGAAGAAGTAGCTTTCGACTTAGTAGGGGGGAGTTTTTATGAGACTTCCTTATTTCTACACTAAAAATATGGCTGGTCACCATTTAAAATAATCCGTATGGTGTTGACGACTTCAATAGGGGAGGGGGTTTTTCATACAATATGGAGGTTAATTAAATAAAACATATAGCCTGATAACTAAAGTACACGCGGACGAAGTCGCGGGCAAAAGCTAGTAATATTATAGGACCCATGGGCAACTTTGCATGGGAAGTGTACCAACAACCAACAGAGCTGAGAATTATGTCATTAAATAGGTCTTTACGTGTACTTCATTTCATTCTATGGGCACCACGTTCAATTTCATTGCAAAGCTGAGATATTCAAGTTTTATTCAGAGTAAATATGTATGAGAAATTGTGTTTTATCTTTTTTTTTATTCGACTGGAAGGAAAACGAGCAAGTGGGTCTCCTGGTGGTAAGAGATCACTACCGCCCATAAACATACGCAACACCAGGGTTATTGCAGATGCGTTGCCAACCTAGAGGTCTAGGATGGAATACCACAAGTGCCAGTAATTTCACCGGCTGTCTTACTCTCTACGCCGAAACACAACATTGCAAGCACTGCTGCTTCACGGCAGGATTGGCGAGCAAGATGGTGGTAGCAATAAGGACGGACCTTGCACATGGTCTTACCACCTGCACAGTTCTCCTTATAAATCCCTTCTCAAAATCTCACCTTATCTGGACAGGTCTCCTTATAAATCCCGCTTTAAAAATCCTGAAGGGTAATAAAGACAGATTTACTCAGGTATCAAGGTGTGAAAAATAAAAAAAATTTCGTAGCCTTAACATTGTTTTCCAAGATTTCATACAAGCTAATATATAAGGTGTTCTACCGATATTCTCCTAGAAAAACAGTTTCTCATGGATATTTACTCTGACTTATATTTATTTAATCATTTTAAGTACCTATCTTAAATTTGATAAAACTATCTATCTTTACTCTGACTATAATATTGTATATCTCAGGTTATGCAATGAAATTCAACTTTGTGCCCATAGAACGAAATTAAGTAGATACTTTTTAGTTACCTAACTCTCAGCTCTGTTGATTTTTGGTCCATTTTGACGCATGGTCCTTTGTCACAAAATAAAATAAAATAAAATAGGTCGCGAAAAACTCTGTGGGTAGAATAGAGCACTGAAAGACCGTAGATAGTGTACATGTGTGTTTGTGTAGTGGACTAGAGTCCACCACACAAAGGTTGGCTACGTGTGGCTCGATGTGCTCATTAGGCGATAAACTGTGTGAAGCAGAGCGATCATTTACGAATGTACAGTATTTAAGTAGGTAGTTAAGTTACTTAGTTTACTAGTGTTAACCCAAGGCTTTGCACGTGCAAACCATAAGAACAGCAGATTAATTAAAATTCCCCGAATCGGCGATGATGAATTCTTAAATTTTCGGGATTTTATCCCGATCCCATAAGAATATTGGGACAGATCCATACTAATATTATAAATGCGAAAGTGTGTTTGTGTGTTTGTTTATTTATCCGTCTTTCACGCCGTAGCAGAGCAACTGATCGACGTGATTTTTGGCATAGAGATAGTTTATAGGCCCGAGAGTGACATAGGCTACTTTTTATCCGTGCGCGATAACCGAAAACCACGCGGGCGGCGCCGCGGGCAAAAGCTAGTAGTAGCATAGGTATAGCTTTAGTTATTCCAGATATCCAGCTATCTACATACCAAATTTCATCCAAATGCATCAAGCCATTTTAGTGTAAAGGAGAAATCACGGAGAAATAATTACGAATGCCGGGAAATTCGCAAAAATATACATCGTGGTTAGTGACGTTGCAAGCAAAACAAACGTATCAGCGGTTAGAATTCCGTGATTCTATTCCGTTTCCGTGAGAATATCGGGATAAAAGTAGCCCACAGATACCCTAATATACCATATTTCATCCAAATCCGTCCAGCTATTTTACTATGAAGGAATAACAAATACACACACAAACTATAACTTTATAATATTAAGAATTTGCATTAAAAACGTGATTACAGCGTAGGTAAATTGCTTTTTATTATTTTCTTTGATTGCGGTACTTGAAAAGACTCGTTAATTAAGCTGTAATTCGTTTCTTTTACATTTGAGATAAATTAGTAAGTGGCTTGCATAATGGTAAGCAATCATAGCCATACTCGTGGACAGCAGCAATATGCTGGGTGTTAGCCGACGTCGGCTCTAGCGGATACCGAGTATTTTAGGTAGTACAGTCACCAGCACCAATATCTGACACAATAAGCGTGCATAAATATCTGATACGACTCTATTTCTAGGGCCGGATGGACGTATCAGATATTTTTGCACGCTCCGCTGTGGCAGATATTAATGCTGGTGACTGTACCTACCCTTTTACGGGTATTTCCACGAGCGTCTCAACCGCTGTCAGTCCCTTGCCAGAGATTTTAAGAATTGGAAGGCAGATTGTTTTTTAATTATGACGTAAATAGCTCTGTACTCAGGCCAGAATCTATTTCAATACAAAAATCAATGCATATGAATTATTTACTTCTTAATATAAACAGCTCGTGGAAATACCCTTACAATAAACTTTATTATGACTCGCTATGCAGGCATGTCACTAAGACATTTCGGGAGAAAAAGTTCCTCAGTGGCATCTAAGCTATTTTAATTTCTTCGATTGTCCATTTCCTTCGCCATGTGCAGAGCTGACAGAGAGAAAATGCAATAAAACCGTATTCTCCTACAAGAGTGAAAATGAACTGAGTTTAGGTATGTGATTACGGGATACAGGTTTTTGCGAAAGTGGAAATACCTACCTAATTATGTTTTCTCTTAGTGTGGAAAACTTTTCTTAATTAACGGCAACCTTGCAACCTTATTAATTAATGTTGTTAAAATTGCGAACGGCATATTTTTCTCGTTTCCAGAATTTTAGAATTCTAGGTCAGGTGTTCCCAAACAGTTTATTATATTTTGTCGTTACGCCTTGAAAACTCGCACTTATAAATCGTAATGCACCGCTGATCCGTTCGAACTTTACTTATAGCGCTCCATGGTGTAGTGTTTTACTGAACGGTATTACTAATTTGAAATGTAAACTAAAGTACACATGCAACTTATTTGATTTAACTCACTTCTTGCACTCACTTTTGTATTACTTTATCGTGAATTAAATTATACTTACTGTGTTACTGGATTTATGAAATCGGCGTGTTCCGGTCCCTACTACCAAACCATAGCGATCGTTAGTCGATCCCGCTTGCTCTACCAACGTTACCTTTGCCTTTAAATTCAGGCCATGATCTCTGCGAGCACTCGCAAGTGTCGGACGCGGCACGAGAACGGATCTCGCGTGGAAACGGAAGCGAGTTCTAGTTTCCTTTAGTGAGGCATTTACGCACCGCCGGGACCTCTCACCCTGAATATTTCACTCCACACGCTGCCCTTTGTTTTCTTACGTGACGTACCTTCGAAGGTATGAATTAAACGGCATTTCTTTGCCGGCCTTGTCAGGAATAACCCGTCGTCTAACTATTGCTTACATGTTTTATTTACAGAACTACGTTTTAGTAATTTATTTTTGTTACGCCTAGAAATACCTGAGTAGCGAAGAAAACTGTTTAAAATTTCCGATTTTTTTTTACATGAAACTGTCCGTGATTGATCCCTATCTCACCTGATGTTAAGTGCCGATGAGACCAAAGGTGTATCTCATTGGTTCAGTAACAGCCTATTCACTCTAGCCTTGAAGAGCCCTAGATTGATTAGAAATAAAAGCTTTTTTTTTTATTTTCTTTTCTTCTTCTTGTTGACATTATGCTAGGTGTTATTAGGTACGTATGGTGTCAATTACGGATCGGTTTCCAAAATCATTTTTTAATTCTAAATGACACTTTTAGGCAGTTTTATCGTTACCAAGTCAGGATCTGATGCGTGTATCCTAGGGAAATTAGGAGAAACTCTAGAAATACCTACCTACTAAATAAAGGAAAACGAACCACATTTTTACTCTTATAAAATAGCGTAACCGTCAGAATATAACTAGTAAAAATAAAATTTAGGCAACTTGAATATAATATTAATTTTGGCCAATGTCTAGTTTCGTTCATGCCGTGCCACTAGCGAGAAATGTAATAAAATGGTATTGTACGAATTGTAATTCCAATAGTTGAAAAGGTCTTGGACAAGGTATTTAATTTAACTACTGAACAATTTTTTTCGCCAAATACAAATACGTTTTCTCTCACTGTTTTCTCAAAAGCTTTCTTATAAATTCTACTCTGGCAAAAGTCAAAAGCATTTAATTTAAAACCTCCTCTGATTTTTTACACTTTTTTTTCAATTAAAACAATAAATAATAATTCTTAAATAACAACATGTTTATAATATTATTTAAGCTCTCGTGAAATTTATAAAACTAATATAATTGCACGAACTAGTTAGACCGTTACTGATTTATAATCGTGAGTTGGACAGTTTAATTTCGCAGCTTTATATAATATGTTTATTTATTTACATGATAAAATTTGTGACAATATTTCTCCAAAGCATTGCCGCTTCGGGAATATTTACTTTATAAGAGAAAGTATATATAAATATAGATTTTCACCCACTTGTGCCGGTCGGATTGATTTCAAATTTACACTATGTGTGTAGCTTGAATAATAATGTACCTAAGTACAAAAACACAAAAAAAAAGATTATATTAAATATACTCGTAGGTAGGTAGTTATTATATTTTCGTACCGCAAAATGAAAAACCGGCCAAGAGCGTGTCGGACACGCCCAAAATAGGGTTCCGTAGCCATTACGAAAAAATTAAGTAAATATTTTTCTAAGGATTTTGTATTTTATACGGAATCTTCCAAGTTTAGGTAAATATATTTTATACCTTACGCTGATATTTACTTATAAACTACTAATAATTCTCAAGCAAACTTGGCCGTTATAGTTTTCCTTGGAAGTTTGATATACTGACTACCATTCTGAATTTTTTTTAATTTTTCCACCCTCCGGTTTAGATTTTAGAGGGGGGGACGCTAGATTTTAATGAAAATTTGCACTTTAAAGTTGAATATTTCGCAAACAAATTACTGAATCAAAAAATCGTTTTAGCAAACCCCTAATGGTTTTAAAATAGCTATCCAACGATACACAACACTATAGGGTTGGATGAGAAAAAAAAATCACCGCCACTTTACGTCTATGGGAGGTACCCTAAAAAAATTGTTTTTGAATTTTTTTATTGTACTATTTTGTCGGCATAGTTTACCTACCTCGCGGTCAAAGAAAACGGGTCGGTACGAAAAACTAGAATATCTCCTAAAATAATAGAGCTAGGAGCATGAATTAAACTGTATATTGTAGATAATTCTATAATTAATTAAACGACATGATAGGTGTGAAAGTTATTCATTTGTTTATTCTAATCACGTACAAAACAAAATATTTACAAATTTTACGTAGAAAAATTAACACTTGGTACCTCACATTACAACAGAAAAAACTAACTTTAAATCAAATTAATTCTTCTTATTGCCTTCACGGGCTCTTTTTAAAGCTTCCAGATGATTGGGCATGCTCTTCATTAGGTTTCTTATGCGATTATGCGGGATATTGATTCATCCTTCCACTAACGCATGTTTCAGGTCTCTAAGTGTAGCTAGAGCGGAGTTTCGATTTCTTACATGCCTTCCAAGCTCGTCCCATACATGCTCGATCGGATTTAAGTCCGGACTTCTTGAGGGTCAGTTCATAAAAATCATACCAACGTCATCAAATCAATCTGAGCTGTGTATGGCCTGGCGTTTTCATGCATGAACATGGGATTTTCACCCATATTAATTAAGTATGGACCGTCATGCTCATTAAGAATCTCTTCTACATATCTTGCACTAGTTAGCGTACCATTTTTTAAGAAGACTTACTCCATGTGAGTCTCTGAAGAGATTACAGCTCTGGCCACAATAGACCCACCGACAAACTACACTTTTTCCTCGAAATAAGCTCGAGTAAAACGTTCACCTGGCCGTTTGTAAGCTCTTCGCCGCCCATCATGTGCATAGAGCATAAATCTGGATTCATCAGAAAACATATTTCTTGCCAATTCTTCGTCTGCCCACCATCTGTGTTCGCGGGCGTAAATCAATCTTGCTGTTTGCTGCCCCTTTTCAAGTTTTGGGCCATTTGCCGGTCTACGTGGGGTCAAATTAGCTTCTTGTAGCCGCCGCCTTACAGTCCACTCGCTTATGTCATCTTTTCGAGTCTCTCGAAGTTGATTTTGGACTTCAACAGCCGTGAGGTGCCGATTTCGGAGCATGGTTGTAACAATAAATTGATCTTCTCGAGCTGCAGTACATCTCGGTCTGCTGGTTCCTGGTCTTCTAATGTTCTGCCCAGTTTCTCGGAAACGTTGGACGACTCTCTGCACGATAGAAAGTGACATGCCAACAGTTCTCGCTGTTCTTCTCTGAATTCCGCCTTCTTCTAACATAGTGACGATACGTGTACATTCTTCTGGTGTCAGCCACATGATAGTAAATCAAGAATGATCAAGAAAGACAACAATGAGTGCCTTTTATCATTATGCTTTGACAGATTGAAAATAAAAGTGAGAAAACAGGCAAAAGTAAAACAAGTGCAATTTTAATTTAGACCCTAATTGGGTCATTCTACTTTAAAATGCACAAAACATGTCCCCACATTAAAACTTCAGTAAAAAAAAAACGCATAATGCTTAAGCAACTTTACCTAAGAACAATAATTATTAATTTATATTGTTTCATTTATAATGACACTACAATATAAATAATTTAAAAATAAATAGTATTTTTAATGGTAACATAGTAGTCATAATGTGGTAACAGAGTGGTTTTCTTAAGATATAAGGTGTGTCCTGAGCCAATGTTGCCACATTTTCAACAGTACAAATTCTATTTTAAGATTTACATTCAAAATATTTCCATGAAGCATGCAAAAATAAAGCCTTGAGATTTTACATTATGATTGTTTTATTTTTTTTCGTTCATCAAAACTAATAATATATTTTTTTTTCACTTCGTCCCAAACGAACGAAGATTTTGGAGCTACACTCTGTTTAGTCATTAAATTGGATACCAAAAGATAGATGGCACTTTTGTATGGTCTAACCCGTAAATCTTGATGTAATTATCTATTGCCGACCCCCCGCTGGGTGAGAGGAAACGATACATTTTAACCAGTCATCGCCGAACCGCTGTACGTGGCACGTGTTTTTATTGTGAGTGCGCTCTGTTACCGGAATATTGGGGTGATTATATAACTATTCGAAATAAGTACATGTTTATTACTTGCTCCTGTTATTATTACATCTATTTAATACAGATATTTTTTTGAAAAATTGCTTAGATTTTGTGATATTTTGCTAGAAACACAAAATTTACAACTCTGTTACTGCTCCCCTATGTTATTATGTGATGGTAACAGAGTTGTACATCACGTGTATTTGAAGGAATAATGGTTCCTTTGAAGTTTTTTTTTGCATAACTAGCGGTTATTTTTGGTTCAGGATATCGGCAAATGTCATCATGCCACTCACTACTGCTAAAAAACAACGGCGGTATAGAGAAAGGTGCGAGTAAAATTCGGAGAAGGTGGTTGAAAAGAAAAGAAAAGATTTAGATAGGTATCACGCAAAAAAAAAACGATTAGTGAAGGATATGACTGAGCGAGAATACCGAAGCATGAAAAAAATGGAGAATATCAAATTCTAAACGAAGAGCCAGAGAAAGAGCGTTACGTAGTTTTATGCAAAACACCAGATTCATCTCGATTTCCATCTCCTCTATACTCTGTGATAAATGTTTAATCAATGTTTAATCAGATCATCATCATCATCATGTCAGCCGAAAGACGTCCACTGCTGGACATGGACCTCCTCCAAGGCTCTACACTCAGACCGGTCTTGTGCTTTCCGCATCCACCGCGATCCCGCGATTTTAACCAAGTTACTTAAACAAGATACTTGATCAGATACTTAATTTCAGTTGATGTTAAAACCAAATTAATATTATATAGTTTACGATTCCAAAAAGTTCATATTACTTGATTATATTAATTATAAAATTATATGTGTACACTATGTTACCGCAGTACAACTCTGTTACTTTAGTGTCCCTAGAAAATTTCAACATAAATGATTGATTATCATCCATTGTAGTATATTTATTATGAAATTTACTAATGACAAGGTAAGAAAAACAATAATGTGTTAGATTAAAAAGCATTTCATTTTCTTTTGACCACTTTTATAATCAATATTAAAACTTTTTGGTTTAATAAGTTGTAGAAAGTAACAGAGCTGTTGTGAATAATGATTAATAAAAATAAAGACTGATAATGGCACCGTAATTTTGCATTTAAGTCAAAGTAAAAATTATATTATTATCCTAAGTACAGAAGTTTATTTCAAATGTTACTCTAATTTTATTTGAAAAATATATTATTCTTGGTAACAGAGTTGTATATTTTTTGTACCCTGACCTGCAAAACTTAGCTTAATTGACTAAGGTTTCAATAAAGAGCTCGGCAAAGTGTAAAATATAATAAAGTATGAAATGTTAAACATAGGAACACGAAAAAAAGAACAAAAATAACCTGAAAAAAAAACAACAAAAAGAAAAGTGTATCGCACAAAATGTGCATTTCAAAGTAGAATGACCCAATTAGAGTTTTTTTTAATTTTAACTTTTTCCAGCAACCATGTAAAACATTTGAAGGTTGTATTTAATACGATATTAAATTCTCTTTAATATAGAGTCAGTTTAGTATAAGTAAACCTTTTCATTTTCAAAATTTTAAGGTTTTCGTCACTGACCCGTATTATTTGACCGCGAGTGTATATATACGTGCAAAATTACAGCTTTCTAGCATTGATAGTCCCTGAGCAAAGCCGCGGACGGACAAACAGACAGACTAGTATATCAAACTTCCAATAAAAACTATAACGGCTAAGTTTGCTTGAGAATTATTAGTAGTTTATGAGTATATAGCAGCGTAAGGTATAAAATATACCTAAACTTGGAAGATTCCGTATAAAATACGAAATCCTTAGAAAGATATTACTTAATTTTTTCGTAATGGCTACAGAACTCTATTTTGGGCGTGTCCGACACGCTCTTGGCTGGTTTTTTTACTTATTAAATCTTCTTAAATTTTAGTGTGCAAAGTCGTCGTTTTCAGAAAGTTGTTATGTCTCTTTCTTCCATTGGGCTTAATTCTTACTTTAGATTGGCTTTAATGTGTTTTAATAATCCTGCTTAATGTCCGATTTCAACCCAGAGAACATCAGACAAAATGAACAAGTGCACAGTAAGGGACCAACCAGCATGCGGGTCACCTGATGGGAATCAATCACCACCGATCGTGGACACCCTCAACATTAGGGATAGGTAACGAGTGCTTTGCCGGTTTCAGGGATTGATAGGTTTTAAAGTTGGATTTTGTCGCTGAAGTCCAAAGTTTTACGCAATCAAGTATTAGAAATGATGGATATGTGAACTCTACATTAAATTGTTGAAGTCGTAAATATACTACTAAAATTCTGAAATTTCTAATATTATCTACTGGGCTGAAGTGTAGCCATTGTTGACCGTCGAGACGAGTGGCTGCGGCCCGCTACAGTGTTAGAGTCTACACCAAATAGGATTACAGTTTGTCGACACGGAGCTTTCCCATTGTTCTGCAACGTCTGAAGCTTAAAGCCC
This sequence comes from Choristoneura rosaceana, assembly GCA_037349165.1. Lineage (NCBI taxonomy): Eukaryota > Metazoa > Arthropoda > Insecta > Lepidoptera > Tortricidae > Choristoneura > Choristoneura rosaceana. The sequence goes on from JAZBNJ010000019.1 coordinate 14,402,799, forward strand.
GCTCAACAATCTGTGCGCACCGTTACGTGCACAGTTTACTAATTATAACCCTGAAGAATATTTCTAAGGTGCGCGTAACTAACATTCCTTTAAGTAATCCAGTTTAGAAGAGTTGTTTAAGTTAAAAGGTCAGCCAAGAAACAACGTACACGCTGAAAACATTTTTAAGGAATACTCGTTGCTGTGTGAGTCATTAGTGAGTCTGATAATTTAAAAAATAGCGGGTGAGTGATTTTGTATACAAAAACTTTCCGATTAGAATTTTCATATGTATTTAGTTTAATATACGACACACAATCTACTAAAGATGTTCACAATCAAATTATATTTTTATGAACGTGATAACTATGTTTGACAAACAATCTCTTGATTGCCTTATTATGGCAATAGTAGGTACTTCTTGTTAAAATTTACTAGTTTTACTTGCGTTTTAAACCTTTACTTTCTGCAGACTTGGACTAAAGTCAACGGGCCGTGCGTCCGTTGTGAATGGCTGGGTAACTGGGGTGCCTTTATTTGTTCCTTGGTAAGGATATTATTCAATTGCTATTCAGATTGGGAACTAGGTCGTGCCATAATTACGCCTAAGCTAGGCCAGTATCAACGCGACACAGAATGATGCCTGATTACACCGTACACACAAAACACTAATTTCACTGGGAAATTGTAAATTGCAAATTGAAGAATGTTTAAAAGCAAGCATCCGCTCGGAAATGTTTGGCACGAACATTTTGGACGCGTCGTAGACTTAATTTAATTTCTTCTTCGACGCAATTTTATTTTATTGCGGAGTTACCTTTTTATGGAGATGCTTACTTTTTATTATTTCGTCACATCCCAGATTGTATTCGGGTTCTTATTTTGTGATTTCTGAAAATAATATGTAAATATGTATACCTATGCATAAAGAACGACCGAAGATACTGAAAATAATATTATCATTTCGAGTTGAGCGCAAACGTTATTATCTATGTGTACCCATACTGATATGCAAAGATCGTGATTTTGGTCTGTAATTTTTTGCTTTCATACGATACGTTTACCTTTATGATAACATTATTCCAAATGAAATACTTTAATAGCTATTTCATATCATCTTCAAGAGAAAAATACAAATCACGCATGTAATTGGGACCTATTTTCGCCACACACATAAGGTTGTTGTATAAAGAAACATCGCCTCGTCGATAACAAGCCCTTACAAATGGCGCTCGTCTCTACTCGTGGATGTAAACGACGGGATTGACCAATCCTGAGATAAATTTACATAAACATATACAGATCTCTAGGCTATCGCGGAAAGAACATACATTTGGTATCGTTACAGCAAAACTTCCCATGGGTATGATTTTTTCGTACTCAGGCGTGAGTTAACCGTCAGATATATATTTTAAGATGAATAATACAAGTGAATGTAAACTCCCTAATTTCGCATGCCATTTGTGTTGTGGTAGATTTTAGTGATTTGTATGTTATTTTTAAGATCTTCTAGTACTAAAATCCTGTGAAATAAATTATTTTGAATAAGGTATTTGGTAAGGTAATTGGTTTGAATAAGGCTTATTGTATTGTATTGTAAAACTCTTTATCCCACTAATATTTGTTACTTCATCACGTCTAAACCAAAGTACCGATTTAGATGAAATTCGATATACATATACTGATACTTTGAGTCACGGAGAAGGACATAGGAAGAAAGAAAGAAGAGTACCGCGGCAAGATTGATGCTTTGTTACAAATGCTTTACTTCTAAAGAGGCCCAAAATGGTTTTTACAAACATAAGTTACCTTATTGCATTTATTTTCAATACTTAATTAAATTATTCCAGTAAATATTCAAAGTTTTGCTAATTCAGTAATTCTACTTGATTTCGTAATCTAAACTGTATTTTTCTTTGCCAGTTGCGCTTTGCTATTTTCATAAGGAGATCAATACGACAGAAAAACTACCAGCATAAAATTATCTCTTTAGTAAGTGCCTAGCCTCGCTAAAATATTTAAATAATTGGCGAATGCTGCATTTGTAGACTGATCAAAGTGAAAAAGAGATTTATAAAACACACAATCTGCTTTCAAAGTTCCATTCTGAACAAACACCTTTGAGGTTTTTATTTAATTACCCACTTTAATATACCTGACTAGGTAATAACTAAGTTGACAAAAAATATTGTTTATGTATGAAGGCATTGTCCCCTATGAATAGTGTACATGTCGATATTTCGAGTCCTCTAAAAGTGAATTTATAAGTATAGCCACCTAAGTCCTCGCGTACTTTATAAAGGACTAATTAACACTAAGAATAACGGCCGATTGACTTTATAAAGTAATGTACAAATTGTTCATTGAAAAAAGAATTTTAAGAATTTTAAAATAATATCCAAAATAACAAAGCAGTTTAACCACGTCTAGGTCTTAAACGCTAAGTTTGTTAAAAAAATGTCAGGACTTAGGAGGAAAGTAATAGTACTACTACTCAACTTCTATAAGTAGAGCAAAGAAAAGATATGGCAAGGGAAGGCGATGTCTCCTGTCTCCCTGGTGTAGAACCCAGCTCCTAAGAAGAAAAATACAAAAAATCTTGTGCATAGGTCATTGTACGGTCACAGTGCGGGAATGTTACGTGACCTACTACTTTTCATCGTTTAGCTGAGTAATAAATACTCGAAGTAAATATTGTCATTAATAAACTACACTGCCAAATTCAATTACGAACTACGGTGGCAAGTTGCTAGACAATCCCGTATTGTGACTGTACCTATAAATTATTTACAAACGAAACGTCAGAACTAAAGTAACGAAATTGGAAATACTGAACACTAAGAGGTTAATACAATGTACCTAAGCTGGATTACGAGTATATACAAATATCAATCAACCGAATTTTCGAAGTCGTTATAAATTCAAAATGACAATTCAGCTTTGCATTCGGTATTTACTAATTCCAGTTGGAATGGTTTTGTGGATTCTGTTACCAGTAATAAATTGCAAATAGTTTGAACATTTTGTTTCGGTTTGTATGGAGCGGTGGGGGCGGGTGGTGGGGCGGCGCGGGTGCGGGGCCATATATCGCGAGCTTTCTGTTATGGACCATTACCGGCGCATTACTGCGCTTATATGAAAATTACCTACGATACAATTTCAACGAAAGGGATGTGAAAATACCATCTAATACGTACTGTCTTCGTATTTGTATTCGAGATGAAACATTCACATGGCGTTTTCTTTTACTATACCGTCTGTTGCGATTCCTGAACAATCAATGCGCGGTGCGGTTTATTTTGTACATTTTGTACTGGAAATGGTTAACGTTAGTAGCAAATTACGTGCAATTACTTAATGTACCGGTTCGAAACATCGTCAAACAACTACGGCAAAACAATTTAGTAGAGAGCCCGCACAAAGTTAGAGCCACATACCAAGGTATACGATAAGGTGTTCCTGACGAGGTAAATTTTAGATTAGGTGGGCGCATGGTGCGTACCTTAATAATGTGAGCAAACAAAGCAGGCATGGTTCAAGTTAAGGGCTTTATTAATATGCATTGTTATGGTTACCCGACTAGGTAGATTATAGCCTGAAAGATACTTACTTAATTTCGTCGAATGTTGTTCATCTTTGTGACAGTTATTCGCTGAACGAAACGATTTCGGTTCACGTCCAACACTGCTCTAATTAATACTAAATAACGCAAACCTTTTCACTGGTGCTTAAGGCCGTTCCCTGAGCCAAATACGCAAAACTAGCCCAAGAATGATCCTACTTTTCTACGAAACGTTGATATTTGTAGACGTGGGAAAAATATATATGATTCTTGATTATATTATCTTGTCAACGACAGCTTTCGATACACGATTCATCACACTTCGCTCGATACAATTAATTCCCAAAGTAACCTCCAATGCGAATTTTTATTCCAACTTTACTTGTTTTTTTACTACGTTACACTATGAAACAAAAAATAGAGAAAAATCAATCATAACTTAAATAGTCCTTTGACAGCTTCCGAATTTCAATAATTTGAGGCAATATTTTTAAAATAAATAAAAATCGACAAATTCTATCGTAAAAAGATATTGACTTACGGCCTGCAATGTCTATCTCCGTCATTCTTTCGAAATGTGACAGTGACCGCTGAGCGCTCGTGCTAGACGGACATGTACTAAGTTTCCCCAAAAAAATACAAGATTTTATTTAATTTGCCTTGCAAATATATTATTGTAGTGTTACTTGCAAAAACTGTGTTGTGTCTCCTACTGATATACCACCGTGTGCGTGTGTATTATGGGTAACAAACAATTGAATAAGAAGGAAAAATCTCGAAAGACAACTCATAAGATTCTAAAAAACGATGAAACTAACGTAAGTAAAAAAATATATTTATTAAACAGTGAAAATAGTATTTATTTCGTTATAAAATTACTAATTTGCAAATTTAATTTTCTGTGAACAAACCAGAACAAACATTACAATCATGAATATGCATATAGTTCAGAATTTCACGCGCCACAAATAAGCATTGGTGGCGTAGTGGTTTCACCGATAGAAAATATAGGTATTAGGCGACCATAATCAGTCAAATGTGCCGAGAGTTCGAATCACAACTCGTAACTAAGCTTTTTGCTTTTTTATTTTTAGGTAAAAGAGAAAATTTGATATTTTTACAGCCGAACAAAATACAAAATCTTCGGACTCCATCGAGTGAGTATAATTAAATTACTTGACTTATGCTGTTTTATCCCTAGCTACGTAACACAATACAAAACAATTTAGGTATCTTTATTTACAGACTGCAAATGGTGCAAATTTTTGCAGGTGGTAGGACCTTGTGCAAGGTCCGCCCGGATTGCTACCACCATCTTGATCGCTAATCCTGCCGTGAAGCAGCAGTGCTTGCACTGTTGTGTTTCGGCGCGAAGAGTAAGACAGCCGGTGAAATTACTGGCACTTGAGGTATTCTAACTTAGGCCTCTAGGTTGGCAACGCATCTGCAATACCCCTGGTGTTGCAGATGTTTATGGGCGGTGGTGATCTCTTACCACCAGGAGACCCACTTGCTCGTTTGCCTTCCAGTCGAATAAAAAAAAAATGGTAACGGAATCTCCGATTTTATCAACCGCTTGCACCTGTAGCGAGTAAGTTCTAATCTCCAATAGACTTTATTTATCCTTATAAATTTAAAAATACCTACCTACCTAGGTCGCACGTAAATTCGTGCGTTGCGATAAATACCTTACTACCCACAGCGGCGCGTACCTACGAAAAGAATGGTCGCGTGACCTTAGTTTTTTTTTATTCGACTGGAAAGCAAACGAGCAAGTGGGTCTCTTGGTGGTAAGAGATCACCACCGCCCATAAACATCTGCAACATCAGGGGTATTGCAGATGCGTTGCCAACCTAGAGGCCTAAGTAGGAATACCTCAAGTGCCAGTAATTGCACCGGCTATCTTACTCTCCGCGCCGAAACACAACAGTGCAAGCACTGCTGCTTTACGGCAGGATTAGCGATCAAGATGGTAATAGCAATCCGGGTGGACCTTGCACAAGGTCCTACCACCTGCAAGTTAGATATAGTGAATTAAAAAACCGGTGAAAACTAAAAACTGGTTAATAACCACATCGACGGATACAAAACCGGTTAACCGGTTTTTTGCAAACTGTTTAAAATTGAAGTATTAGACGATAATTTTACTATTATTGGTTGTTATTGATGTTAACGGCGTATTTTGTGAGATTTAAATATACTCTCTACTAATAAGGGAAGGTGGGTTACAGTGGATCATGGGTAACAGTGGTCCAGTTGAATGAAGTTTTAACTCATTTATTTATTAAATTGTTTAATAGTCTTTTATCACAAGTAAAAACAAAGCTAACACACTAATATAAAATCGCGATGTAAAAAAAAATCAGTTAAAATTCAGTGTAATCAAGTGTCATCAGTTAAAATCAGTGAAATCGTAAAATTATATGATAGAGTTTCATATCCATTATGCCATTGACTCTCACGAGATCACCAACTTTATCACCCGCAAAACATCCCCAGACCATAACCGATCAGTGATCCAGTCCTGCACTGTTGGCACACGCGTAGCTTTGCCTTTTGTTCGCCTTCTTGTCGTCGAATATATTTGACGATGTCTCCCCCCAAAAATGCAATTTCGATTCGTCGTAAAATAAAACTTTTGACCACTGCTCAGGCGTCCAATCTTTGTATTTTTGTATCTGTCTTATTATTCAGAGAATAATATTATCCTTTGTATTAAATACATAGCTAGAATAACATTTTTTTAACTTCGCGTACCAGATTTGCGTCTAGGGAATGCAAACCGGTTAAATACCGGTTTTTTGTAACTTTCGGCAGTTATTAACCAAATTGGAAATAGTCCTTAAATATGTGTAAATTGCCTAAAATAGATACCCCAGAATAATCTTGAGACTAGAAAACGACGAATATAGCATGGGAACTTTTTTTTTAAACAAGAATACACACTCGTATTTCTTCGTATAGTGGACAACAAGAAGTTGATTCATCTTTTTAATTAAATTTCGTCATCAATGTGCTGATAAAACATACGAGCCAAAAGGAAAAATTACATTGCTGAAACTACAATACCGGTCAAAAGTTTAAGTTCATTCTGTGAAATTAGGTTTTCATATTAAATTATATTGATATTGAAATATAGCATATACTTTGAATTTATATGACTACCCAGTAAGAAAATAAATACTTATTCGAGGAATTGTTCTATTGTAAATATAATATTGTCTGTATTTCCTATGAAATTTTATAAATTCCGCAATTATTAAAAATGAGTCCTCAAAGTTGATCTGAGTGTCGAAACTCGTGCTCTTAATGTAGGTCTGTCCAATGAAGGCTTCACGAGTTAACGACACAAAAAATTGCTGAAAAATGAAGGTTTCCCAAACTGCTGTCATAAGTGCTTTGAAACGAAAACGTGATCTTAATTCCAGTCGATTTCGTTTAGGTACGCCAAGTCACGTCAAAAAGCGAAGACAATTTTATTTACGCCCAGAGCAAACGCCAACAAACTCGAACTGCTAAAGAAATTCGCGAAGAACTCAACGCCACCATCAGTCAGTATCCGTTTCGATGGTGGTGGAAGTATGTTACGTAAACCGAATATGGGTAAAAGATTGTAATGGGCTCAAAAATACAGAGATAGGACGCCTGAGCAGTGGTCTAAAGTTTTATTTTACGACGAATCGAAATTGCAATTTTCGGGGGAGACATCATCAAACATATTCGACGACAAGAAGGCCAACGAAAGGCAAAACTATGCGTGATGCCAACAGTGCAGAACTGGATCACTGATCAGTTATAGTCTGGAGATGTTTTGCGGGTGATAAAGTTGGTGATTTCGTGAGAGTCAATGGCATAATGGATATGAAACTCTATCATCACATTTTGCAACTTCACGCTTTTCCATCCAAAAAACGAATTTTAACTGATATTTTTTGTGACGTTTTATTAGTGGGTTAGGTTTGTTTTTACTTATAATAAGAGACTATTAAATAATTTTATAAATAAATGAGTTAAAACTTCATTCCACCGGAATCACAGAAAATTTCATTTATTTAGAACTTAAATATGTACTTTTTTACTTACTAGGTGCCCAATGGGAACACACAAATACTCCCAAAATATTAAATTCCGAATTCGCTAATTTTGATTTTCACAATTCCTAAGACATATAATTCCGATTACTTAAAAACACGAATTTCATTTTTCCGAATTTCAAAATATCGATTTTTTATATCCAATTTTTAAAACTCCGAAGAATTAAAAGCACGAAATGTTATTGGCCTGAAGTACAGTATTCTGATTAGCAAATTTCCGAAATGACATCGCCAATTCGGAAATATGACATTCGGCAAAATAAACTTCGTGGTTTTATTAATCGGAAACTTGAATTTCGAATCTTGAATAAATATCAATTAATTTAGGTAAATTGAACTGCATAGGATAGGTTAGGTTAGAATTGCGTCAAAGCGCGAAGCGCCTTAACTGCGCGGAATAGGAGCTCCGTGATGCAGAGCTCCATCGAACTTGTAACACATTGCTGAAAATGAATAACAGTATTACTTTTTAGACCAATCTAACCTACATTACCTATCTATAGCTTACGTTTAGAAGTCGGGATTTATTATTGATCGGTGTAATTTAATTCCTCGGAATTTTGAAAATCGGTATTTTAGTAATCGGAATTCGTATTTTTGACATTTCGGTTTATTATTGAGTCGAACTTCTTATTGTTCGATGTATTAAAATTCGGAATTTTGAAAATCGTAATTTAAAAAATGACGATTATTAAGTTTCGGATTTATCAAAAATCGGAATAGTCATAGTAAGACTTTTAAAACATTCGGAATTATAAAAATCGGTATTTTGAAGTTCGTGATTCCGACTTTCGGAATTTCTTAATTCTTCTTTTTCTGAATTTCTTTCGGTATTTATGTAGTGTACCCGTGCCCTATACACCGCAACATTACCTCTCGTTTCGATACTGAGACGATGACTAGTTTGGCAAGCGGGGGAGTAAGAGCAACAACTTCGAATCCACTCACGGGCATGCGTGTAATACACATAAAATTATACCAAAAGATCCACTGTTACCCATGATCCACTGTAACCCACCTTCCTCTATTAATACAGAGTATATTTAAATACTTATTTAAATCTCACAAAATACGCCGTTAACACCAATAGTAACCAAGAATAGTAAAATTATCGTTTTCAAATAGTTTGCAAAAAAACTGCTAAAAACCGGTTAACCAGTTTCGAATCCCTCAATACGGTTATTAACCGATTTTTGGTTTTCACTGGTTTTTTCATTCTCTATTTGCGTCGTAAATTGATTTATCACAAAGTTCTTATAATCTATCGTGCAGGGCTTACTTCTGTTTCTCTCGTTAGTTCTTTGCCACCGGTGCTTTATAGGTACATATGTCCATGACAAATTGTAAATGCTAACACATTTAATATATTTTCAGTTACAAATATCGTTCGATGCCGAGAAGAGGTTCCTGACAAAACAGTTGATCGAAGAATTGTCGCAGTTATTAGTATTTTTTTTACAAAATTACAATCATTTGCAATCATGGACCCTTAGAATGCGGTATTCAAAAGATGCAGTTCGTTGGAGAAGTACCTAAAACATGGGCTAACATCAAAATTTATGTTTCGGTGTAAAAACAATGTTTTTGAAATAAGAGTTGACTTCATTAAAATGAATATTTAATTTACACTATGCTCTATTTTATTACTTCAATTTAACTTTAACGCCATCTATGCGATCCTGCATGCTTTTTTCGGTCTAGTAATACGTTTTACAAATCAGTGTCCTGTTAGTTCAGTTGAGTCGCCACTTTTTACGTGGCGCTGTTGTATCGGCAATAATCGGCATTGTATCGAGGGGCGGGACGGCTGGCGCGGGGGAGGGGCTCGATTTTAGAATTCGTTTGGGTACGGGAACGGCCTTAATCCAGGACAACAATGAACTAATTTGCGCACAACTCCGCGAGGGAAGTACTTTATTACTTTTTTTACCCACCTTTCGTTACTGTTGCAGATATTTGTAAAGTTTTATTCGTCATTTTTCTGCGCACGAAGTAGAAAACAAGGCAATCACAACTTTGTGACGGAGCTGCGGAAACTTCGAGCCGAGTCTGTAGCAAATTGACTACATTGTGTTACTGTCGGAAAGGAATTCATGTCATTGCAAAATGGTAATGCCCCACACTGTTGACGCAAACTGAAGGCCGCATTACCATAAGATTACAGAATATATAAATAGAAAGGCAAAAGACAGCTTGACAGCATAATAACTCTAGGTTTTTTCTTTACGTTTTCGTTTCGGGGGAGTTGTTGGAATTTCATATTCCCCGGAACGGATTCCGATAGCAGAAGCTAACGAAAGATAATTTTAGGCCATCGCATACATAACTTACTTACTTCAAATAAACATCAGTTCCTACGAATATTAAAAGTATAAATAAGATTGCAGCATACGAGTACGATTGTACTTAACAATGAGTCAATGAATAATGGCGAAAAATATGATGAGAGCCAAAGTATCGGCATTGCAGATGGCTGATGGCGGATGACTAAAATAGATAGAAGTGTCTACTGAAGCTGAAGATATATCATCACAGAATATTATCTTGCACAGCAATAGTTTGGCTACAAAACCGACGGGAGGCTTTGAAATTAAAAATATGAAGATAGAGTACTTAGGTATAACAAAACTGCTTAGGACCGTTTCTAAATTTAATCTGCTTAGTTTTCAATGGCTAGCGAAATGGGGATTAGCCCTTTTGTATAAGCGCCCTTCAACGTCTAAGGTTTCTAGCTGAGCTTCATTCTGGGATTGTGCCTAGAAGCCTAATGGGCCTGCGCCGCCTAAGCTAATAAATTTACGAGAGTTAACAGCAGACACGTACCTTCCTACGTGCTAGGCCCATTGAAATGGCCGTCGCAAATTTGTCTGCCATTCAATCGACGACGTCACTTAAAATGTACTAAAAAACACTAATTTCAAACCCAAGTGCTTCAACAAGGCTTTGCGCTTCGAAAAAAATATTACACAGATAATATATGTAATATTCCTTTCGAATCCTTTCATTTGTAAACGAAATGTAACAAAAATAAGCTCTACACTTGGACTCAAAGGCAAACTTCATCCAATGCACGGTGCTGGTTAAGATGTAATTGGTGGAATGGCTCTTTGACTAAGCCTTGCTGGCAAGACGTAAGGTCAATGACGTCCGCGAAGCCAGGGGTAAGCCGGCAGATATATATGGCGTCTTTAGCTGAGGGTTGCGGCCCTCGAACAACCGTGACAGACCCGTCGATAATCTGGACTACTCCCTTTCCCATCTAATTGAATAACTATGTTTCGGGATTGCTGTGTGTGTTATCAAAGTGTATAAATGCGAAGATACTGTCGGTAATTACTTTTAGGACGTTCTTAGAAAGTTAGCGTGCTCGGTAATTTGTTAGCGTGGTCAGAGTACAACGAAAAGTAGGATAATTATCTGATTTGATTAGTAAAATAGTGTTCCCTCCAAGATTGTATTCGTTGCAAGTTTCTGAGTAAGTAAATAATTATTTCTAAATACGCATACATTTCTAAATTTAAGATTAAAGTTTCTGTAGATACTACGAGTATAATTTTCTCTTTTCAAACGTTAGCCTATTTATATTGCTAAGTTTTAATTTTAAATTTCGAAGCTGACGCAATTGTAAGAAAGTGTTGACCCTTGAAAATTGGTTGGGCAGTTTGACGCGGAGAGCGATGGTACACATTTTTACATCCTAAATTGGGGTTTGTTAAAAAAGGTTAGGTCAAAATGAACCTGCACCGTTCGTAATTGAAGCAGGCTACCGTTGGTGGGATTTATCAATTTCGCAAACTCATCTGCGACCCGAAGCCAAAGGGTTCTCGATTTAGATTAAAATCTGTATTATTATTTGAAACATTGCGGGTGGGTACCTAACATGCTTAAGTGTGTTTTGTCTAAGGGTCTGGCCGTTTCCGTATCTATGTGCGGACCTTAGATAAAAGACAATCTCCCTAGTTTTAAGGTCTTTGGGTTTTCAAATAGTTTGATGGTGGAAATGGGATAATTGCGAGAAATTCCGGAATAGGTTTACCTAACCTCAATGATGGACTATTTAGATTATTTAGATATAGGTGAAAATTCTGTTTTTTTTTTTAAATGAAACCACTTGATTTGCGAAATGAGAATAATATATGCTAATATTAATTATGTAAGGTAAGAACTAACAGCTGATTTTTTTTGTACGTTCTGAAAAAGAAAAGATTATTCTTTACCTTCTTAGCTTCGCTAGCTGGGTTTATTTATGCCCATCCCACGTCTCAAGTTTCACTAAATCTGCAGAAAACCTTAATTTTTATTCACTAAATGACATAACTCGAGTTAAAATCAAAATAAATTGCAACTTCTCGCGGAACAAGCCACAATGGTTACTATTTTGTTCTAGTAAAGGAGTGAAGTACTTAAAATAATTAGCCCTTCGGTGGTTAAGGGTGTAATTGTTATCATTTTACGGGCAGGGCAGGTCTCTAGGCGTTACTAAAGCCTTAACGAGCAAGGCTCGACGAAGTGCTGCAATAAAGATTTGCTAACTATAATGGTGGTAGGGAAATGTTTGGAATAAAAAAACTGGTTAAGAGAGTGTCGAAGTTAGTATGATGACATGGTTGAGTAATCTGTAGGCGTTACTATGAAGAAGTATAAGTTTCATTTATTACTATTTAACTATAAGAAAGGATTCCCAAATTTAGTTTCAGATCGTTACATATTCTGGCCAGTTTGCTGGTAAAATTTGACTTTATCGATATTGATTTAACAAGATTAAAGAGCCAGTTTCCTATTTGTTTTCCACATACATTCACAACTTATGGACCAACATTCAGATAAATTTGTACGAATGTTTGCATTCTCTGGGGCTAGAAGCTAGTACCATTAGTTAACTTAGTTTAAATGGCCGTTACATATCAAATGTTTCAGAGAAATACTATGAGTACATTCACCAAGAACATTTGAAGAGAATCGGCGAAAAAAGCCGCTATAGGTAAAGCTGTATAAAAACAATTGAAATCTGATTAGATTTCGTTTCTGAAGTACCCTCAATCACGGCATTCCCGAGGACGAGTATTGAGCTGTATATATCCCCCGTAGCCAATAACAATGAATATTAGGCAAATGCTAATTGTTCTTTATGGCATTCATTTCGGCACGAAGATAACGGGATAACCACATGTAATAATAGAAACACAGGACACGGATGAGACAGTTTCAAACCCTGTTTTCGTCGGAATTAATTAAAATATTATAGTATTGAATACCTACTTGGCTTTTTCCCATTCCTCTCCTATCGGGGGTTGGACAACATCATCAACATCATCATCATGTCAGCCGAAAGACGTCCACTGCTGGACATAGGCCTCCCCCAAGGCTCTCCACTCAGACCGGTCTTGTGCTTTTCGCATCCACCGCGATCCCGCGATCTTAGCCAGGACAACATCATGGCAATTCTAATTTTGGCTTGACTAAGCGCTTCTTGAGGAGTTCGTCACAATCATTTATTGCAAGGTAGTGAATAAGTACAAAACACTACTTAATAACATTAAATATTTTACAATTTAAACGTCGTATTCGAATTCTGTGGTGGGAGAATAATGTGGCCAAAAACAATGTTTTTTAACGAATGAACATGCCTTTCATTTTGAAAATGAAACATAGCATACATATTATTATTATTATTATTTATTATTCTAATTTTTTGTCATGATTGTTGGCTGAATAAATATATTTATATTCTATTCTATTATACTACAAATAATTCGTTTCCTTTTCATCCATTTTCAGCGTGCGGTTCTCAGGTAAATGCCTTCTTATGGCTCCGTATATTTCCAGCAAAATATCAAATTACATGACGTTCCGCAAGCATGTCCTTCCACGGACGTTACCTAGTCCGATATCATTTTGATTTTAATCTCACTACTGTTGGTTTATTAAAAAAAGTCCTGATGAATATCGAATACTTGGTGACCCTGACAGATCCAATACGTCCCCACATTTATACAGATTGAACCTGCCGAACGTATTGGCCGTAATTGAAAAATACTCGCTAAGGCTGTAATGGATTTGAACAAAACGTTGTCAGTGACAGAAAAAAGACAAAATATAGAGACAGATCAAGTGTATTGAACTGTGTAACTATAGATAAAGGATATAAATTGAAACAATAAAGCAAACGTCAGATTAATATGATATTAATTTAATATTAATATCGTGTAAGATCCCAATTATTAATTTTGAACTAACTAAAACTAAACTTAATACGAAAACTTACTAAAATTAAACAAGAGATTAGATACAAGCACGAGTAAGGCATTAATAGTCGTGGTGGCCTAGTGGTTTACCCCTCAAGCTGAGGATAGTGGGTTCAAACCCAGGTTCACATCTCTGAGTTTTTCGACATTCATTTACGAAATTACATTCGCAGTTTACCTCTACTACGTGCTTTGCGGTGAAGAAAACATCGTGAGGAAACCTGCACAAACTGCGTAGCACTGGCTGGTGTGTGTGAAGTTCCCAATCCGCGCTGGGTCAACGTGGGAACTACGGCCCAAGCCCTCTTATGGTGAGAGGAGGGTTGTGCCCAGCAGTGGGACTTATGCGGCTAGTAAGATATAGATGATAAAGGCGTTAATACTGGTAGGTTTAAAAATGAATTGATGTTTCGTAGCCAGGCGCTCGCTTTGGCTACGTACGCCGTAGGCTCTGCAAGCTGCATTCAATAATGTTCCCGCGATGGCCTACGGCGCTACGGTGCCCGCGTAGCACGCAGTAGAAAGCTCGCTACGCTCGTAGCGCGTAGCAGCATTTTTCCGCTTTGCAGTGAAAACTGTCTACGAACAGAGAACGCTCCTAGCGTGTTCTTGTCACTGAAAGTGTTAAACATCTATAAATAAAACTAGCTGTTGCCCGCGACTCTGTCGGCGTATGAGAAAGAGTTTACGTCTTATTCTCAAACCTACTGAATATAGGTACACAAAAAAAAATCATAAAAATCGGTCAAGCCGTTTCGTTGGAGTTTGGTCAGAAACATTGTGACACGCGAATTATATATATTAGAGATAATAATTTTAAATGAAACGTCAAAAAATATAATAATACTAGCTTTTGCCCGCGGCTCCGCCCGCGCGGTATTCGGTTATCGCGCGCTGTTCCCTCGGGAACTGTGCATTTTTCCGGGATAAAAAGTAGCCTATGTCACTCTCGGGCTCATAAACTATCTTTATGCCAAAAATCACGTCGATCCGTCGCTCCGTTACGGCGTGAAAGAGGGACAAACATACAAACATACAAACACACAAACATACAAACACACTTTCGCATTTATAATATTAGTATGGATGGATTTAATAATTATTTAGTATCCGACCGACACAGTTGTAAGCTTCGGAAACTCGATTACGGCTGAAACGTAATTTTTACGAACCTGAACGTACAGATCGATTCACAAGAACTCTCGTGCCAACGGGGTTTATATCGGATGGCATACAATTATTAGTCCTAGTGTCGCATAACGTCTTTTGTCCTAACAACGTATGGCTTTACACTTTTTTCCGCATATTTTTGATTTTCCGAAATTGTTGGTCCTATTATCGTTTGTCCTAAATATTAATTGTCCTATCGTTTGATGTGGCTAAGATTCAACTGTCGAATGATTGATGTGCATAATTGTAGTTGTTATAATTATAGTAAGGATCGTTTAGAGATGACAAAAAAAAATAACCTCGATGACTACGCTTCGCTCCCGCCTTAGTCTTCTATCTAACGTAACCTATCCGAGTCGGGGTACATAGATAAAATCTCAGTGTTGACATCATGAGCAAAAAAATCGAAATATGTATCATTATGAACAATATAGGTATATAGGTACTTTATTCAAAAAATATAATATACTTAACAACTTTAGTTAGTTTGTAGGTACGTTTTAAGTTTAATTTATTTTGTTTTTTTTTATGTGTGTTTTAAAATTGTACCAACCATTATATTAATAAATGATATGTTTTTTTATTAAATATTACTTAATTCTTAACAAATAGTTTTCGGAGAAATGATTCTTATGATTACAAAGCGGTATTATTATAAATAATCTAATAAAAAATTGTATGTGAGCCAATATAGACCCGTACACCTACTTAAATACGTATAATTGGTTCTTGTTAAAATTTTAAGTGAAAACTTGAGAGCAAATATAGTCTAGACTTAGTTACTTTAGTGGTCTCACTCAGGTCCTAGACAGTAACTTCGTGACTTTGAACAATGTCTACTAAGCAGTGGTTTCAGTTTATTAAGTTCTTTTAAAGTGAGTTTTCGAAGATACAGCAGGCACTTACCTACCAACTCCATCACAGTGACTTGAGACCAGATGAAATTGAATTAGTGAAGATAATAATTTAAGAAACGAAGTACCCTGTAAAGAAATTATACCTAACATTATAATCTATCACATGCATACAATTATTTTAAATCAATATACTCAAATAGCTTTTGCGAACGGAGTTGTAAATAAGTGTTAAAGGGTGTGGGTGAGCGAAATCGGATATGGCTAGCATAAAAAAATGATATTTTTGATAAATTTACTGTACAACACAAAACTTTTGTCATTTTTTAAACAGAAGTAATTACCACGCGCAAATCGCACCCGCCTCCATGACTTGCAAAAATTATACGACCAACTGCAACGTGCTTTAATCTGATAAATCACATTTTATATATTTTTTCTCAAAAATCCAAGGAAATGTCGTCCTTATCTTCATGATCATAGAATGCCAAGTAAATCGTTGAATAGCACTTATTGAAGATTCGTTCTGCTTTTAAATTAGAAGATAGTAATGGAATTTCATGCAACATTGCCAGGAAAGGCCAGCAAAGAGATTGTCTTTCGTTTCAAATTAGAGGATAGTAATGGAATTTCATACAACATTGCCGGCCAAGGCCAGTAAAGAGATTGTCTTTTGTTTCAGTGGGTTTTATTTATTTTATTGACTATCTATGGCATACTGCCAATCAAAAAAATCGTACCTAGTTCGTGAATGTGTATTTACTTTTTAATCTCTTATTTGACTGAATTATTTAACTAGAGTAAATCAAGTATTCAATAAATAATAAACAAGGATTGATGTTTATTGTCAATAATTTATTAAAATAACCAGTTAATAAAGCGTACGTTTGAGCCGGGTACGACGCGGAATGGTGGGTTTTAGGTTGTAGGTTAGGTTTTAGTTTGTAGGTTTACTATAGTTTTAAGTTGATTTTTTTTTGTGTTTATTTAATTGTAGTAAGTGATTGCAAATCTTATGAGAAACAAATAATCTTAAACCATTAATAAAGTATCCTCAGTTTATTTTATAAATAAAATCAACACAAGATTTGGCAAAATATATATAGACGTTGCACATGATTCAATATGCACATACAGCTTAAAGTATTCCTTTAGAATTCCTATCGACTTGCAGTATGCTAAGTAAGAATGCAGCAACATTGCCGTTTGGCATTTTGCTTTGGACCCAGCCACGCGAAATGAAATCGTTTCGGCTCCCGCGTCACACTTTGTCTCTTTAGTGAACTATAAAACTGTAAGCGCGCGATCTTTTAGATATACTCTTAGAATATTAAATAAACCAGAAACCTTATTTATATTACTGTCAATGCGACTAATCATGTTTTAAATAATTTGCTCTCTCTCTCTCTTTAAGTGCCTCTCCAACTAGTGAAGGTTGGCAGTCACCTCCGCATATCTGATTCGGTCTTTTGCCAGTCTAAAAAGCTCCGCAGCGCTTTTAACTCCCGTCCATTCATTCGTCTTTTAGCCAACACATGCATCCGTCAAATAAAATAGACACAGAGAGCTGAAAAAACTAAAAACACATTTTAATTGTAAACCTGTATATCTGCTCCATCATCAATCAGATTGTGACTTACCATTATTGGTCAAAGTGCACCCTAAGATAACTCTAACAACCCAAACACAGTCAGGTTACTTTGTACCGTCTTGGACTTCCAGTATCTGTTTTACTGCTCCCTCGTCAGACCCTGAATACCATTATAATCAAATACACACCAAGACGATTCTTACAAGCCCAGACACGGCTAGCTCATGTTGTTCTGTCTTGGAGTTTGAGTGCTTAGCTCCCGGCTTCATCGTCAGATCAGTTCGATGGTACCCACAACTACTAAGAAATACTACATATGATACTATTACCATATTACTTTGTCATCAGAGCTATGCATGAATACAAAGTTTCGTCTCAATACTACAAAAAGAAGTGGGTGAAAATCGAATTGCATTCATAGATTCAATTCAATAGTTACTGCTGAAGTTAATATAAAGCGTTTAAAAGGCATTAGAGGTAATATGTTGATAATCATAATCATAATCGTTTCAAACTCACTACTAAGATAAGGAATAAAGGAAACTGGTGGATATCCTGCGCGCTGTTTTCGCTTTAATTCTGGACAAACTTGCCATAGTGCGCGGATTCTGGTTTCTTTTATATTCTATGTTATTTTAAAATTGTTTACGCTCTCCCCTTTTATTGGAAAGAATACTGATAGTATCTAGCCAATAATGTCACTAGTATTGCGAACAACGTCAATCACCTTCTACTATACAGTAGATAAAATAAAAAAAGTAAGACAAAAAAATCGAATTAATTATTTCGATTGTCTATATAGTCTTTTTTCCATGTTTTAATGTACTTAGGTATTTTAAGTTTAGGATACTTTTATTTCAATATAATTGTTAATTACTTTATCAAACTATGCTAGAATATGAACCATAGTAAATATGTATTTTAGTTTCTAATGTAAGTAGGTACGGCTTCACCAAGCTGGCTTATGTTAGGATTTCAGTGGTACAAAACAAACGATAACTTTTATTAAACAGTAAAGAAACATTTATTGAGATACTTAATTTTATTCATAAAGAAAACTTTTGATAGAAGATTCGAAAGAAACTTCACTTTAAAACAACTCTTCTTCTTGAGGAAGGAAAAGTTCTGCGACGAATTTTAGAACTCTATAATCAAAAGTAAATGAGTGTTTGGTAATGGTTAATGTTCCGTATACCATTACGCAATGTTATCTGCAATAGCCAAGTTTCGTCGTTCGTTACAGTGTTCACACTGAAAACAATTGCGTCGTCGCAGGGAATTTTGCTTTGTGCCGGTTTAACCAAACGCTCGGTATTCGGTAACCACCAAGTTTCGTTATCTATCACAGTAGTTTACCAATATATTGGGGAATTTGGGAACACAGGGCTAAATAACTTGATACCTGAGACGATAAATATTGGGGCTGTTTTGCTAGTTTTGCAGCTAGACTTGTATGCGAATTTCATAATTTATACCTACTGTGGGTACGGGTTTGTTATCGAAAGGAACTTTATTTTAGTAAATTTATTATTCGTGAGCTAGTAAAATTTTTTGAACAAACATTTTTTCATAATTTTAAAATATAAATGAAACACCAAATTAGTGTTATACTTTAGCCCGGGCCGCCAAGATGGGTCTCTGATGTCGTTATACGCCTTACTTATTTACGCGTTTTTCAGAGAAATCAGTGTAATCAAATGGTAATCTTGCGTTAGGACTTAGGATTAGTATTGTGTTTTTAGGAAACAATTAGTGATCGATGATACAATAACTGTTATTAGTTACTTCATCCGCGTCCCGTGAGAACATCTAGATATTTATTTACTTAGTCTGGCAGTGGCTGGCAGGACGCAGCACGATTGTTATGCAGTGCCCATATAACATCAAGTAAGGTTTATTGAAGAAAAATTGTGAAAGACTTGTTAATGGCCTGTTGGCCAGAGCAAAACTCATGTCGTACTAAATGCTTTAAAATGTTTAGTTAATGATCTTGACTCAGCATTACAATGCAGATAGTTCAATGGACTACAAGCGCATCAGTCAGACCAAATCCTTTGTATTTAAATGCAGCCTTACAGCAACAGATAAAACTGTTTGTAGTGTCGATATAAACGCCGTAAAGAATAGCGTGAGGGAAATAACAATATCGCATTGAATTCTTGGTAATTCTTCACTCGACTGTCAAACACTCGTAAAAGATATTGGAAACAATTTGAGCGATATCTCGCCTCCGCGGACGTGTTCTTAGACGATGACTTACAAAGAAATATGAATAGCGATCTCTTACTCGATCCTCCCTAATGTACTTTGACAGTCTCATATTGTTACAGAAACTTCCAATTTATTCTTTTTATGCACGATACGATCTTTATGCTCCCGCCCTATTGACTTTTTGTATCGAGTTTTCAGGGTTCCGTTGGTGTTCTGGATTTGTTCTATTCAACGCCAAATGTAAAGCAAGGCCGGATATTGTTATCGAAATAAACTTTAAATTACTTTTGCTTCCAGGAAAATTCAATTTAATTAATAAGACTGTACCTACTTGGAAAATATGAACTTTACTAACGCAGATAATTTGGAAGCAATTTAGCAAGTATAGGTAAATTGATTATAATTTTCTTTGAATTTGAAAATTTCCAATGAAAAGTAGCCAATGAGCTGCGTGCTCCATAGTTATTACAAAATTAATTATATTAGCTTTAGTCAACGGCATGTTTTAGCCTGTTGTGCCGATTACACACACAGACCCTCGTATTTGGTAAGACGATAATTTAAGTATTATAGTTTATGTGAGTTTCTTGTAAATAAATCGAATAAGTATAATTATGGTTTTTGTATGTAAGCGACAATCACGCGCACGATACTATATTGTCGTCCACGAAATCACACGAAATTCACATATAGGTAATTCACATAAAAAAATAATCAGTTGACTTTCATCCCAGCTTATTTGCACGTAAATTTAATTTAAACAGTCCAGTTTATTGAAGTTAACGTCGGCTGGCCTGGCGGTCACACATTGGAAGCTTTCGAGTTTTGTACACAAGGAAAATTAAATATAATTTTCTTATTATAAAATCAGAATATTCTGGCGTTTCCATTATTTCGCATAGCCTCCGGTATTTTCCCCTTTATTTATAAGCATCCTTAACCTCTCCCTTAAAAATTGTTATACTTTTTCCCACTTGCGTCCTAAACAAATATTTGCGCACAGCTTCCGCTCAAAATCATTGACTTTGGGCTCTCGACGAACGAGATGTTTGTTCGCGTGATTGCGGTACAGTATTTCCGGCGGCTGGAAGCCAAATAACTTCATCTTTTCAGGTATTTGTCTAAGGAATATGTGTGTGCGGTTGCCCCATGGACGCAGTAAACGATTGCGTACGTTTAACTACTTTGACAGTTATTTTTAAAGCTCATGCTCCGCTCATCGGTAGTTATTATTTGGTGCTTATAACGGTTTTCTTTGGTAATGCTAGTTAGTTGTTTTCACAAAGTACATACTTTCCTTAATTATTTTACTAGGTAACTTAGAAAATAATCTCTATATACTTACCTGCATTCACTGTAATGCTTGCTATTTTTTGGTTTTCAATAAAGAGTCAATGTATTAAAGGATATTGTAATGGATAACTCACGTCTTACATCGAGTTTAGCTCGACTTGTTTCGGGCTATTTCGAAACCCTTCATCTATGGAGCACGCGACTCGGCGGCTGCCGCAACACGCGCACTGAGCAGCAATAGTGTAATGTTGTATAGATTATGGTACGGAACCCTTCGTGCCCGAGTCCGAATCGCACTTGGCCGGGTTTTTTATATATAAAAAACGTTCCCGTGGTATGAATTTTAGCTTAATAATAATTATGCGCCGATTATACGTAGTTTTATAGTTTAAACACTAAAATAACAAATTCCAGCTCACCCCATAGTGAGGTCAGAGGGGTAGGAAAATTAAAAAAAAATACGATAATAAATTACCAGAAAAAAGGAGATATAATATGTCTAAAAATATAACTAAATTACTTTCAGAGCCAGCTCAGCCAGAAATTTTAATTAGAAAGTGAAAACACAAAATATTAGTCTATTTATATTATTCTATTGCCCCCGCAATCCCTTCTTACCCCGTTTTACGGTACAGCGTATACATTGTTTATAAATATCCTTTTGTTAAATTTGTCGGTTTTTAATATTGTCTGGTTATTCTGGAGACAGGCGAGGCTCGGCCGGCTGGCAGTGGCTGCCTGCCATTAATCTCCCTCGGCCAGCGCCTGCGTGGGAATGACAGCAATCGTTAGTTATCCGCTTGCTATGTTGTTATGACTCCGACATTGTCTATTATTGAACGTTCATGGGACAATTTAGGAATAGGGTTGAAGCACTGACGAAGATACAAATGTTTTAGTCGGTAAAAGTTGGAGAACGAATAGAAAGGATTGGATGTTAGGTATACATACTCGTAGTCTCGGTATGGGCTTTGACTAATCGTCTATACTGTATTAATGAACCAATATACATTTACTAAAATCATAAAACATCACGGGTTTACTTCAGTACGGTTCAACCTATTTGGCTAATAATTTTTCGTTATGTTTTTAATTGTTTGTATGAAAAAAAAGAATAGTAGGTAAGAAATAAGCTTCAGCGCTTTATTTCACAAATTTTTCAATATAAAAGTAAATATCGTGGACAGTTTCAGATTAAGTTAAGATACTCGTACATAATCACTTTTAAATTTAAACTACAACTTACGTCGATAAAATTCCTTAGTTAAAACTGAAAATGCATGTACCTACTTAATTACAGAGTTTTAGTAGTACCCTAATTTTCATAGTTATCCCGATCAACAACAAAAGCGTAATAAAACTAAACATAAACTAGACAGAACTGGGTGTTCATGAAGACGTAACAGTTAACGGTGCCATCATCTAGAAGTGTTATTTGGACCGTCTAGAAGGTAGGGCTCTCATAGTTACGGGTCGTGGCGTAAGCCCATTTTCTGTGACACTTAAGTATAAGAATAGAATATATTATTATTAAGATTAAGGGGCTGTTTCACCACCCATTGATTAATTTTAATTGACGGATAAATGTGATGCCATCTCTGTCTCTGTCTCTGTATTCGAACAAAACAAACAGGGACGGCATTACATTTATCAGTCAGCAGATTAAAATCAATGGATGGTGAAACAGGGGGCTATGCCATATTATTTAACGCACGGACTCTCGAGATCTCATTCACCGTCTCATTCTCGCCTCATCGTATAATACAGCGTGAGAACAAGAAGTTAAAATACCATATACGGGACTTATCACGCTATTTTTACACAAGTAATATTTACCTCGACGTTACGGCAACGTTACAGTTACTGTAGAGTTACTCCATGCGGTAGAGTCAAAAAGTCCGCTACTTTTGATGCTGGCTGTACGTACATCACCGGAAGGCCACTACACCAAAGTCGATCTCGAAAAGCACTCTGTTGTTTTGATTTTACACCAAGAAGTGTATTATGAACTAAGAACAAGGATCTAATTAAAGCTCGACTTCGTATTGCCATGTCGTTGCTAAATTGTGCACAAAATTTCAGTTTATAGACATCGATTTTAAATCGATGTTTATGAATACCGTAGTTCTATAGCTGAGAAGTCAAAATTAAACTAAGGATAGTAGGGGCCTTTCACCACTGATTTTGTGTAACGGGTATATATGACGCCGGTTGTCTATTGTTTGAACGAAAGTTATATGCCATAATTTCATTATCCCGAACTTCACATGCCCGAAACTTCATTTGCTCGAATGTTTCGTTTACTAGAAAATTTATTTGATATATTCTTATTTTCCCGAAACTTTGATGTCATAATGATACGAATGAAATACGTAATTGTTTTCCATATAATTAAGTGCAATAATAATATGATTTAATAGAATATTCAGACGCCATAGTAAATAGTGTTTATTTTGATTATGATTGATTCAAATTTCTTTTTTCTATTACTAATCTATCTATCTATTATTAACCGGGCTGCTATAAAAAAATACCTAACATCGAAGGCTAAGGCGGGCGCTACGCTGCGCTTCGCTCCCGCCTTAGCCTTCTGAACCTAACCTATCCCAGTCGCTTCTGCTCCGAACCGTCTTGCTCGCTCGCTTCGCTCGCTCGCACAAATCAAATGTCGCAATTCTAACCTAACCTAGTCTATGTGATTAAAATTTACCTGATTCAAAGGCTTGTTTGACGTATGGCATTTATCAGTATTATCCTCTTGACGACCAAATGATATTATGGCATGTGATACTTATGGCTTACAATGATTATGAAAAATGAAATTATTGAAATTAATATTATGGGAAACAAAGATTCTGTTATTTGATTAATATGGTAAAAATGAGTAGTGAAAATGAATTTATAGAAAACAACATTATGACGGTTGTATATTATAGCACATGAAATTCGGGAAAATGAAATTCGGGCAAGTAAAGGTATACCGTTTCGTTCGAATAAGCAGAGACGGCGTCACATTTATCATTATATAAAATATATCAATGAGTGGTGAAACAGGCCCTAATTGTGACTCACAATAACTTATTAGAACGATAACCAATGTCAAATCAGCCATCGATTCCTTCAATTTTATGGCTAATTTGCGTACATTGCGTATGTATAAAAGTGAGTTTTTGATGAGATAGAGTTACGAATCCATACTAATATTATAAATGCGAAAGTGTGTGTGTTTCTGTGTTTGTGTATATGTTTGTCCTCCTTAACGTCGAAACGGAGCGACGAATCGACGTGATTTTTGTCATAGAGATAGTTTATAGGCCAGAGAATGACATATGCTACTTTTTATCCCGGAAAAATGCACAGTTCCCGAGGGAACAGCGCGCGATAACCGGATTCCACGCGGGCGAAGCCGCGGGCTAAAGCTAGTAATGATATAAACGTAAACCTAGTAAAGAATCCAGTTATCATTAAACACACTCGAAAACTCTGGCTTACGTGTGATATTTATGTTTCTTAATAAACACCAGTAAAATACCAGGCTAACCCAGTGTTAACTAACGAAGGCTTTGCCATGCACGTATGAAACTGAGCTCAACCCCCCCAAACAACATTATAACAATCCCAACTTGCTTAAACTGTGACTTTTCACGGAAATTGGGTTTAAAACTGTTTAACATTTCCATATGGGTGCCGCGTCGCTGCTGGCTGCGATTCTATATTATGGTATACATGCAATACATAATGGTCGTGCTTAACCGTAAAATAGCTCAAGAATAAACGCATTACCCTCCGGCGGTATCGGAAAAACCTGTTCTGGAATTTTAAAGCTGTGCGGGCTCAGGTTTATGGGAAAATACTAAATGAGAAATATATTGGTCACTAAAGATACCACTTAGCCGATTGGGTATTAATCCCTCTACCCTTGCCCAAGGAAATGAAAATCTAATGTCTTACTTAATATGAATTTACGGTTCCGGTTTTATTAGCATAATAAAATTAAAGAGGCCAGCAATAATACTGGGCTGTAAAGTAAAATAATGTAATTTGGCCAGCGTTTAACAGGTTCGGTTTTAGTGTTGAGAACAGCAAAGTGTACACGCAATTACAACGGATCCTCCCGCACGAGGCGGTCGGGATATATTGTAGTAAATAATTAACGAACGCCGCCAGTATTAGGACACGCGCCCATTCTCATTCACCCGAATATTAAGTTACATGGGTCTGTGTTTATAGTGACAAATATGGATGCTCAGCCGGTATTAAGGCCTAACTAGTTCGGCGGAGTTCTGCCCGAACGCACTCTACTAGTGCACGGAAAGACATTTCAAAAAGGCGTTTTAGTGAGTAAACATTCATAGCATATTTAAAGGGTGTGTAATTAAAGCTAAACAGGATATTTTGTTGGCTTTGAGAGTATTTGTTTTGGAGAGCAATTTCCTTAATAACTTCTGAACGCTCACCGAGGAAATTGGCGATCCGCCTCCGAGACGACACTTCGATTTTTCCTGCATGTTGTCTCCCGGGAAATGTATTTCTATTCCTGCAGCTCAGCTTATTATGCAAATACTAAATAATTTTAGACAGGATACGAGAGTGCCTAAAAGCGTTATGAACTTAACTTCATTTTTCTTTAATGTTATAAATTGTGGAGATGAAAGTGGCTCTGCGAATATAATAAAGCGTAACGGAAATAACATTGAAGTGGTCCACAGAAACAAGGAAATAGATGGACGTGTGCCGATAAAATAAAACATTACGGCTTTATGTGAGGCAATGTGAGGTAGTATTTCAGATTCCACGCAGTAGATAAACGTGCAAAGGATGAAAACAATAAAAAAGTTTACTTTCTAAGGCACTATCAGTATCAGTACCCTAGCAAAAATAATCATTACTCACTTTTTACTACAATATTTAAAATCAAATTAGTTTCCTGATTGTTTATACAAAAGCAAGATTACGCCTTCGGAATGATTAATTCCATTTGCCTCGGGGTAAATTACAGACAGCGGGAATGTAATCCGTTTTGGAAATTGAAGAGAAATACAGATCTTCGACACAATAGAACAGATCTTGAGTAATGTGTAATCTGCGTAGTAAA
This sequence comes from Choristoneura rosaceana, assembly GCA_037349165.1. Lineage (NCBI taxonomy): Eukaryota > Metazoa > Arthropoda > Insecta > Lepidoptera > Tortricidae > Choristoneura > Choristoneura rosaceana. Next base: position 14,428,894 of record JAZBNJ010000019.1, read on the forward strand.
ATCTAAAACGGGTCCGTTCAAACAACGTCATCCTTTGTTCTGGTAATAAACTGTCAGGGCACAAAAGAATTTCACAGACATTGGATGCCATCCGCTAAAATTTAACGCTTTTGTCACACACTAACGGGATATCCTATTCCCTCGATTGTTTTTCAACCTATTCTGCTTTCCTTGCTCAAGGGTTATTTGGCATTGTTAGTGTTTACCTTGGTTTGATACACACGTGTAGGATGATGGATAGCGGCGATGTTTCCAGGTAGGAAGCTTTCCGAAGGTAATTCAAATACAGGTTTTCTTTAAATTTGCCGGAATATTTCTGAAGGATATAGCGTCAGTTTGAATGAACGCCCCTGCAAAAGTTTTTCATCAGAATTTTTTACTCTAAGTGTAGGACTATAGTGACGCCAAAGCACGGCAGATTTTGAACATGAATCGAACTACAATTAAGATGTAGTGAAAAATGTTTACAACGATGCTCAGTCAAACTGACAGAACCATCGCTAAAATATTCTGCAAGAATTCAAAGACACGTTGTATATACACTATAATATAATAAACTTTTATTTTACATTTACTGTCACGGTGTAAAAGAAATCCCACCAAAAACATTCTGTAAAAAACTAGCCAAGTCTCGATGGAGCTGCTTGTTTATCTCTAAAAAGTTATGAAATCTAGACAAAGTCGTGCCAACTCTAAGGTTCCTTACTGCGATTTCTTTATTATTTTAGTTAATGTTGTGTGACTTGGCCGTGACTGTACCCACTCACGTGTAAAGAATGTTGAGTCTTAAGTCTTATTATTATTATTCTTTATACGTTAGTGGGTACAAGTCAACGGCCAAGTCACACAACATTAACTATAATAATAAAGAAATCGCAGTAAGGAACCTTAGAGTTGGCACGACTTTGTCTAGATTTCATTACTTTTTGGAGATAAACAAGCAGCTCCATCGAGACTTGGCTAGTTTTTTACAGAATGTTTTTGGTTCTTTCTCATTAGGTGAGAATTTTTGAGCATTACGATTTAAATGGGTCCCGACTATTAACTTTAAGTTAGCTACTTAACAAAGTTCTAGCCCACTAGACTTGTTTCCTTCTTTTAAGTATTTTTTAAAGTAGTCGGGTTTTTTGATTCTTTTAATTTAATGTTTTATTTAAGCTATATTGTATTAAATCTGTCTAGAACACTAACACGTCTATCGCCAACGCGGACTATTTTTTACTATTATTATTGTTACCTCTTAATGTGTGTATTAATATGTGTAAATAAATATATATCTCTCTCTCCCTCTCTCTCTGTCTCTCATCTCTCTTAGACGGAGCTATATCTCGAGAACCTAACTGTAATTCTCTGTAATAGATAGCTGAATTACCAAAATAATGACTGTGTATTTCTATTGGCGCTACAACAAAAGGTAATAAAATAAAATTAATAGAAACATAAAGAAGACATTTATTCACTAACACAGGAAAACAAAAAATATTTTATAAATGAAAAAATATGAAAATAATATGAATGATCACATATTTATTTATGTATAAAACAAAGAAAAAATTACACAGAATATTATATGAAATAAAAAAGAAAAAAGCAAATAATTAAATTAAAACTAAAACTAAAATAAAAACTAGCTTTTAAATCAACACAAGAATAATAAAGTAAAATATAAACAAAAATAAAAGAAAGAAATACCTGATACCAATGAAATGAATGAAAATGTACTAGGTACTCAGAAAACAGTAGTAAAAAAAAAATTATACGGCTTTTGAATTGGTGATCAAAGAGATCGCAAACGCAATAAATACCTCTGCCAACTCCGTGTTATAGGTAGAGTCTTTCACGATGACGCGTGCCGTGGTTCTTATTACAATGTTATTAATGTCTAATTATGACAAAATCGAGTGTCTTCGTGGATCGCACTAGGTAATTATTATTATAAATTTTATTCCAAACTATTATTTGGAATAAAAATTTGAAGCGACAAATGGAACTATTAAATATTCAACATAAACGTAAACAATAAATAAAGAAGTCTTACATTTTAATTTACCATAAAAAACTAAAAACAACAAACAAATTACATAGTGCCAAATAACGAACTCGAACTAAATCATCGCGATAACATGAATGCCAGAAGTAGCATAATTGAAAGAAATTGTTTATTTGCAAATGGAAAAAAGTAAAGGAGCAATTATATGTAATTAGGAATATTTTGTACGGCAACACCTGCGTGGTCTAATCATTTAAATACAATTAAACCTCACAAGCCGGCCAGTTGCTGATTTGGTTATTCGCATTATCAATTCCAATCACTAAAATTGTTACAATGACAAATAACCTGGGTTTTTACACTATACTATAGTATGTCTATTAACAAAATGGTAGCAAATGAAAATGAAACTACATCAAAGTAAAATTTTACCATACGTTTGTTTTCATTTAATAATAAAATTTATGTCACAATTTGATGTATATAATTTTGAGATGAATATATATATTTTTTTCGTCCGTTAATTCTTTTTTTTTCTTCTATTGACTTTTTTTTATGTGACATCCATTGTTAGTCTATAACTTAATTGTAATAGGTACATCTATGACTTTACATTTAATCTAACTTAATATTTACAACACAAGGAAACAAACAAAACAAAAATAATACCTATATAAAAAATAATTTAAAACTACAACTAACTTACTCTAGAACTAACATATTATCTTAATTAAACTTAAATATAATTTACATTTAAATTTTTAAAGCGCCCCTCGTCCTCTGATTCTGTATCAGTTTCATAAACGTCACTAAAAACTTCGTCAGCACGGGGATTTTCCACCTCCTCCCCGTAATTGTACATTTCCTCTGGTGGAGGTGCAAACATACGAGTGAAAGGAGGGTCCAATCTAAAGTCCTCGTCCTCAGACATGTCTGATCCTGATTCTGTGTCATCATCCTAAAAAAAAGAAGATTTATCTAATTGTTGCCATGAGATTGGATAATTAAAACAATATTTGAATGTAGTTAAAAAAAATGCATTTACTTTATACTGTAAGTAATAAAATTGTAAGTTAACGAAGAGTTTAGGCAGATTGATGAGAGAAAACTTACAGATACGGAAACGGAGTCGCTTCTGTCCGCCAGCATAGATTGCGAGGCTTCCGCAGATACTTGTGGCCGGATTACCGATGTCTGATAAAACAAAAGAACGATCAATTAATATACATATTATTAATAATAAAAAAAAATACTATTTATAAAGGTATAGCTAATGAATTCCTTGAGTAGATCTGATGAAAAAAAAAATTGTTGTACTTACATAGAATTCCATCAGCTTAAAATGTTCCTCTCCGACCGGCTCGCGGAGAGGGCCTGCCAGGGCCCCGGAGGAGAGCAGCGACCGCAGTTTGGTCAAGAGCTGCTTCCGCTCTCTCAACGCTCTCGTCGATGACTGACCACGACCTATAGAGCACATTACTGTTTTTATTGTCGGGTTATAGATTTTAATAAACTTGTATTATTTTTGTAGTACTCGAACAGTCAAACAGGAATGTAGGAATATACCTACATACACATACCTGAGGCCATGATACAGCGGTAAATATCGCGCCCTTGCTTCTCAATCACCCGTGCCTGGACAGATGCTGCCTCAGTTCGAGCAACCTGTGAAAACATACATATTATGTTATACTTAATTACTAAAAAATTAAATTTTTAAGTTTATCTAGTAGATAGGTATAATTCTAATCAATTCACAACTTTTTATAGTAATGCGGGATTTAATATAATTCAAATAGCACTCGAAGATAGGATGCATCACCAAATAATATATATTTTTTAATTGGTTTTTGGGATATTTCTGTATTTTTTATTTCAACTCCAAATTTTAATTTTTACAGTCATCCAGTTTTTTAAATATTTTTTTCTAATAAAAAATACATTCTGAAAGTATTTTTGTATTTTTCCATCGAAAACTTTAATAAGCTTCATATAAATGGGAATGAAAACTCACTTCGGCCTCTAAGACTTCCAAGTCCACTATTTCCGAGTCCATATCGCTGTCGCTATCAACGGAGTATCCGAACCGTGACATCTTTAAACTTTTCACAGCAAGACAAATCACGACAAGCACGGCAGAAAGTTCGACCGAGACTGACATAATTTTTAAAATTTCCATAGTCTCCTAACACTCGCCCCGTCAAGTAGATACGGGATTAATTGCAAACCATTAGTGCAATTAGAAAAACAGGGTTTTAACAATGGATTTAATGAGGTTTCACTTAGGACTGTGGCTGTCATTATTAGTGGATGCGTCATCAGGAACAACTTCCCAGGGAGGCATGATTGCAATCGAAATTATAAATTAATAAAAACTAATTACCTAAGCAACAAAAAGTTGGAAAACCCAAGAGTTTGTCATTTCAAAGTTCAATATCTCAAAAACATGTCTAAGAACCATCGCTTGAAAACTTGATTTTAAATAAAAAAACCGCATTCAAATCGGTCCACCCGTTAAAGAGCTACCGTGCCAACCGTGCCACAGATAGACATACAGACAGACATACATAGCGTTTTAACTTATAACACCTCTCTTTTTGCCTCGGGGGCTAAAAACCGAATTCTTGAACAATCGAAGTAACTATAGGTACTAACTGTTAAAATGATTAATAGTAATGCCCACCATTTTATAACCCCTGGCCACAGAATAAGTACCTAATACTTAGTACCACCGAAGAAAAAGAGGGGTGTTATAAATTTGACCACTATGTATGTCTGTCGGTCTGTGTGTCTGTCTGTGTCACCATAGCAGTTAAACAGGTGGACCGATTTGGATGCGGTTTTTTTATTTGAAAGCAGGGTTTCCAGCAATGTTTCTTAGACATGTTTCATCGAAATCGGTTCAGTCATTTTTGAGATATTGAACTTTAAAGTGACAAAGTCGGGGGTTTTTCAATTTTTTTAATTGAAACCTACTTTTTATTTGTAATGTTTTCGTTGTTGTTTACAAATAGCGAAAGAAATACATTATAAAATAACAATATAAATAATACAACAAGAACACAACAACAACAACATCACACCACAACACAACAATAACACAAACAATACAACAATAACAATAGAAATAATTTTCATGCTGCTGAAGACTCACACATTGGCCTCACTTACACTTTAGCAGGTGAGATAGGGTGTAGACGGGTAAATGTAAAAAAACAATAAATTAAAAAATCAAAAAACCCGACTGCCTGAAAAAATACTGAAAAGAAGAAAACAAATCTAGTGGGCTAAAACTTTGTTAAGTAGCTAAATTAATGTAAGAGTACGTAGTAAGCTATTTAACAAAGTTCTAGCCCACTAGACTTGTTTTCTTCTTTTCAGTATTTTTTTAGGCAGTCGGGTTTTTGATTTTTTAATTTATTGTTTTATTTGACACTTTTCTGTGAAAATGGTATATTAAAATGGTTATAAGCCATACATTTTTAGAATGAGCTAATTATTAGCTTTCATTTGATACCCCACTCGATAGGATTAATATATTTTTTTAAATTACAAAATAGCGCCAAAAATCCGCCAATTTGATTTTTAATAAGTATTTCACGTACCCAGTGTCACTCGCGTCATTAAGAAAAATCCAATGAGTAGTTACGAGTGGACATAGGAATAGACATACTTACATACATATGCGTCCTTCTTCGCAGTCGGGTAAAAAACATTTACGTCATTTATAAGCAGGTCGGTTACAGTAAAGTTTGAATCTAGTCTTAACATAAACAGTACATACTACTAACACGGATAAATGATCCGTTAGCCGACCGTTGAATGGTCGATTTCTCCTTTACACAAAATAAAATGGACATTCAATGGTACCAAAAAATCTCGAACATTTCAAAGACAAATACAAAAGGGAATTGTTTATGGGAGCTCAATGGCGCGGTGAGCCGGAGGTGGCAAATCACTGCCCGTTTCCGGAGGGACTCTTCGGAAATTGAGAAAGTCTCCGGCCCTGACATCACTAAGTCATGATGAGGGAAAAAGTTCGCTGATCTGCCAGAATTTTCTACGATTAGCGAGCTTATTCTGACTCTTGGTTCGTCTTAAAATACGATTAAGAGTCGGCGACAGGGCCGTGATTGCACCGATTGTGATCGATAACGAGGTGAGGCTTGTGGTCCAAAATTTGCTAAGAGTAAATTACTAGTGTACCTATTTTAGGGTTTGAGTATCCTTGCATACGCAAAGTTTTGTTGAAACCGTTATAGTTGGAGGTTTCGGCGGTCCGTGTCCAAAGTAAAAAATATTATGCAGTAAATATCTAAAGTTTATTTTATTAGGCACTGTGAAGTTTGATATAGTGAATGGGTTAAGATTTTTTTTTCATATTTTTATTTTTGTTGTCATTGATTTGATAGTGGGTACTAGAATACATGTACAATACGCTCTTTAAATTTAAATCTTTTCATTACAACCACAAAATCACTACAATAATGCACTTGCAATATGCACGTCCAAGTAAATCAGATTTCTAGAATGTGCATCTCCGGACGATGAGTACGAGTAATGGCCCGCAAAATTTATAATCCACATCCATAGCTGCGCGAAACAAAACACAATTACATCTACCAAGATGTGAATATGTCTTTACCTTTAAATTTAAACTAGATATAGAACGTCGATTACGCCGATGCATTAAATAGTTTGAAATGCCTACGTTCAAAATCACCATTTCGCCCGATATCCGAATGTCCGAATTTGATTGGTACTATACACAAATATGTTTCCAATTTGTTTGTAATTCTGTCGTTTCGCTAGATCCACGGATGCGTCAGCGCCTGTGATAAATGATGACGATCGTTTCTCGATTTGTTATGGAAATGTGTAGGCAACTGTGTGCCGGTACCTGGCGGAATATTTATGGCGGATGCGTTGCTATGCTCGATTGACAGTCACCAAGAGAGCCGCTTGTTTACGGGCGGGGCTTACGATTTATACCGGCCCTGTGCGTGTAATATACCAGATAACTCAATTTATGGCACTAAAACGGCGGCTATATTGTGTCACCTTCCATGACTCTGTACCTATATCAACTAGAATTATGATGACTAGTTCGGGCGTCTTACATCTACATTGCTACAGTTACACGCGCCCGCTGCAGAGGAAGATTTCATAAAACGTTGCTCACCGGTTCGGAATTGTCGGCCTGGACAAATTATGGTAAATTATTCACTCATACATTACCCATATTTGAATTATAATGTACCCGCATCCTTAAATGTTCAAGATATAAGTGGGGCACGAGAGACAGCATTTTAATGTATTTTCTTAAAATACCAGTTTGTAAAAGCGTTTAAATGGTTTTAAAAAAAATCAGATTTATACTGTTTAAGGGAAATTTTTATTGTTTCACTAATTACTGAATCACTTTTCAGTGAAATAAAATAACGCACTCCGTGTAAAAAACCAAAATAATCTTTTTCTAAACCAGCGCTGGAAACCCTAAAACGAAATATATTTAATAAAGTGCGGATAAAAATACTGTATAATATAACGATGCGATTTAGGAAGTACGAACAAATAAACAGAACGCTTGATGACGTTTTGCGATTGCAACGATTATTACTTGTATTAGGTTTGCTATTTGGAACAAAACTGTCGGCAATGGGCTGAGGTATTTTATGTAATAAAATTGTTCGCTCCAGTTGTATTGTGGAGTAGCACGGCACGAGGTGACACAGAAATATCGCCGCCGCCGCATGCCCGGCCTCTGCCAGTTCAATAACAAATTGGAAATTGGACGAACGAGGATATAGTAAATAAAATTTCCTATATCCGAGTCAATTACATTACTGGGCCATCTTTGCTCGCCATCCCTTTCTGATTAGGATTTGGTCCCATGAAAATTGTTACTTTGGTTCCTTTAATACCACTTGTCTCGAATAACCGTTATTTTCTTTTCGCGGCGTTTCGTAATAAATCTGAATTAGTGCGCGCGTTTGCGATTGCTGTTTTCGACAGGCGGTTAATGATGAAATTGAAATGCAATTAATAAAAACGGTGATTGGGTTTTCTGGACTTTATTGATGGTATGTTCGACTGATTGAGTTTTTAATTTAAAACCAAAACCAAATAACAAGTTCAGACATTCAGGTCGTGAAACCGGGAACTCTAGCTCTATAGTCAAGGTTTATCACTAGGTAAAAAAAATTATCGAATCTTTCGATTCGGTTCTGTGTTAGTGAATAAATGTCTTCTTTCTTTCTTTCTTTCTTTTCTTCTTCGATTTAAGACGTGAGGTATCCGTTACAATATCATTTAATATGAGTGAGTCTCACGGTGGTTTCATGTTCAAAATCAGGAGACCCACTTGCTCGTTTGCCATCCAGTCGAATAAAAACAAAAATACGAAAATCCTTACAAAAATATTACTTACTTCATTTTTTCGTAATGGCTACGGAAGCGTATTTGGGGCGTGTCCGACACGCTCTTGGTCGGTTTTTTTCTAAACTTCAGTAAATGACCTGTTGTAATGTAAAAGTGCACATAATTGATTCGGGCCTTAAGTCATTTTCCGAATATGGAACGTCGACTTATCTACAAACAACAGGTAATTTACTTAAGTTTTTCACCTGTACATAGTGTCGATAGCGTGAGCGATGCCAGCGATCCCGAATCAGGTATCTGCGTGGATCGCGTGCGGCGCGTCCCGACGATAAACAAAATAACAGATTTATTTGCATTATTGCAGCCGATAGGTCGCCGTGTGGCACCAGCCGCACGGCTTGTCAAGTGGTTGTTGTACCAAAAATATTGATGGCCAAGTTGTTTTAGTTGTATGTTGTAGTTGTGTTGTGTTGTTATTGTTTTTGCAGGTGGTAGGACCTTGTGCAAGGTCCGCCCGGAGTGCTACCACCATCTTGCTCACTAATCCTGCCGTGAAGCAGCAGTGCTTTGCGCTGTTGTGTTCGGCGCGGAGAGTAAGACAGCCGGTGAAATTACTGGCCCTTGAGGTATCCCATCTTAGGGCTCTAGGTTGGTAACGTATCTGCAATACCCCTGGTGTTGCTGTGTTTATTGGCGGTGGTGATCTCTTACCATCAGGAGACTAGGAGACCAACTTGCTCACACAATGCCTGCACAATGTTCTTGTTTTTCGTGTATTTTTAAAGCTTGACGCAATAGTTTACCTGTGTATCTGTGTGTCTCAGTGGCGTAGCATAGTGCGTGCGGGGCGTGGGGAGGGGGGCGGTCCAATTTTGAGGAGGCGGCAAAATTTCATAGTAAATAATACTGAATGAATAATATCTTCTTATATAATAATATAATTCACATTATTATACGATTCGGACCGTTTAGAATGAGCACGAAATGTTCCATTGGTACTTATACTGTGAAATCGGGGAATCCCCTTTCTATAATTTAATGGTGCAATATCTTGTATAGGTACTAGGTATGGTTTTTTAAACCTAAACAAGAGGGCGGCAAAATTTTCTTCCTCCCCGGGCGGCTGACACCCACACTACACGCTACGCCACTGTCTGTCTGTGAGATAATAGGTACGAGTATGTGGCAAAATACGTGGAGACGGACGTATTTTGATGGGATTTTTAGTATATCGTCTACATTGCTCTAGTATCCACAGTACAAGCGTTGCTTAGTTCGGGACTAGGTCAATTGGTCTCAAGTGTCCCATGATCCATCCATACTAATATTATATATTATTATATTTGCAATAGATAACATTCGCCTGTTACGGTAACGTTCTAAAAAGAAAAGACATTATTTTTAGAGTAGAACACTCAGAAGTCTAGTTATACTAAGAAATCAAACACGTTATTGACACTGAAACGTAAATTAGCTAATGCATAATCCACATGCCAAAAATTGTATTATCTGTGTATGTTCTTACTATGTTGAATAAATCACAACGCTCCGTCATAAACGTATCTATTCCACTAGCAATATGGGGGTAAAGAAGACAGGGGCAAGACGAATGTTGGTGTGGGCATAAAGAAATCGCAGGTAACGGGAGGACAGCGAGACGGTTACAGACCATTATTCCATCGCTCCGACTCGGAAGTTATTAGGAGTAATGTAGTGGCGGCGGAATGCGCCTTTTTGTTGTCTGGACAAAGGGAAGCGACATAGTTTCCAAGGAGACGCAATCCCTCGTACCTCAAATAATTATTGCTCGAGCTACGCTTCGCATGATATTGTTACGTTCGTGGGGTGGGTTCGTGATTGAAAAGCACTTTTAACACCGATGAATAAGAGTAGGATTTATTTTCACACTGTTACTTAACTTTACAAAACACTTAAAAACAGTTCACAGTAATTTCGCACTCAAAAACTCACTTACAAGTCGCTTTGATTCTCTTCGATGTTTATCGCTCGGTATCGCATTCGAAAAACTGTCTCCGCCGCAACCTCGCCCGGCTTATATACCCCCGGTGAATCGGTCCACAAAGTTCGAGAACAGTCCAGCTAGGACGTCATACCTACATCTCGAATGTTCCTGAAACGAGTAGAGTGTCTGTCTCTTTCATGTGCTATCTCTCTCACACAGTTACTAGAATGTTCCGGAAACAGGATCATCAGTCTGTTTCTCTCGCACATATAGGCCATCCCTGTCACACACCTTCTCGAATGTTCTCAGTATAGCTGTCTCTTTCTAATCGTGCTATCTCTTTCACTCCTATTGAAGATTTCGCCATATACTGAAATGTAGTTCAAAGGCCCATAAGGGGTCCTGAAAACGCCTGAAAACGGGTTTTCAGGTTATGGCGTCATCGGATAGAGGGTGGCCTGAAACGGACTGAAAACATGTTTCAGGCGCCTGAAAACGACGGTAACTTGGGTGAAATTTTGATAAACTAATATGTGATAGAGCGTCCTCTGAAACGGCCTGAAACAGTATTCCAGCCTGCTGAAAACGCCTCCAATGGGTCGAAAAGCACGATTAAAGTTTCCACCTAACCCACCGCCGTAACACTGCCCCCTCCTAAGACATGCTCGTCCCGAGCATCATTAGATCCATGGTATTTGGCCAATCGATCAACATGAACAATCTTACAGGGGCTACGCGCGTTACGCTGTATTCGGTATGTGACATCGTTGATCCTAGTGACTACTTTGTACGGCCCTTCCCAACTCGGTGATAATTTCGGGGACTTCCCTTTTTTTCGCATAGGGTTATGTAGCCACACCAACGATCCTTCCTCAAATCTCGTCTGGTTAGACTTCCGGTCATATCTGGTCTTCATCTTTTCGCTGGCCTGCAGTCCGTGTTCACGAACATGATTGTGAACACCATCAATCCGGTTTCGCAGTTCACTTGCATATTCTGAAATCGTCTTTGGTGCATCTGGAGGTCGTCCTGTCAGTAGATCCGCAGGTAACCGCAGTTCTCTTCCAAAATTAGCACACGCAGGTGTCACGGCCGTGCTTTCGTGAACTGCGGTACGATACGACATTAAAAAGAGTGGAATATGCCTGTCCCAATCTTTTTGATGGCTGTCAACTACTTTGGCCAAATGTCGTTCCAGAGTCTGATTAAACCTCTCGACCATCCCGTCTGACTGTGGATGATAGGACGTAGTGCGAGTTTTATGAATTCCCATGACTCGGCAAGTCTCCTGAAACACCAGAGATTCAAAGTTTCTTCCCTGATCGCTGTGGATCTCAAGAGGTACTCCATACCGACAAAATACTTCAGCCACTACCGTTTCCGCTACTGTGACTGCCTCTTGATTTGGAATGGCAAACACTTCAGGCCATTTGGTGAAATAGTCCATGACCACAAGGATGTACTTGTTTCCGCGGTCAGAGATCGGGAACGGCCCTGCGACGTCCAAAGCAATTCTTTCCCAAGGTGCCCCCACATTATAAACTTTAAGCGCACCTCTACTGCGTGTATGTGGCCCCTTGACCGACGAGCAGCTAGTACACTTCCTACACCAGTCTTCCACATCTTCCCGACAGTGTATCCAGTAAAATCGTTGTCGAATCTTCATCAGAGTCCTTTTTACTCCTAGATGCCCGCCGGAAATGCCATCATGAAAGGATCTTAAAACATCGCTAACTCTCTTCCTTGGTACGACCACTTGAAGGTGAGCATCCTTTCCGTTCGCTGACTCCCATTTCCTACACAGTACGCCATTGTGCATAATCAGACTTTCCCATTGCGCCCAGTAGCTCTTGGTCACTGTACTCATCGGAGCTACTTCACACCACTTTGGTTTGGGCATTCCACCGTTAATCCAGTCGTAAATGGGTTTTATGTCACGATCTTCCTGTTGAGCTTCTTGCATGACAGCGTCACTCCATTCCTTGCTAACAGTGTCGGTCCTCAACATCTTCACGCAGTCCTTATCCTCTTGTCTTAAACAGTGTTTGCAGTCATCCGGACAAGGCCTTCGGGAGAGGGCATCTGCATTTCCATGTGACTTTCCACTTCGATGCTCCCCTTGGACGGGAATGTTCTGGCCGGTAGCCGTTTGCAGCTGAAGATGCATTGGTCGGACTTGATGATCTCTGTTCAGGTGTTTTAGCAGTCGAGAACTGATCACAGTTCGAGAAGCTCCGGTGTCGATAGTAAGGTGACATGGCACTCCGCCAATTTCTCCTTTGACAGCCGGACTGTTCCCGTTGTTCGCCTGGGAGATCATAACTGGGACATTTTGACCACCAGCCAGCACTCGTCCCATAGTCCTGGCTTTTACTCGTTTCCCCTGTTGCTGCCGTTCTGGATTACCAGAGCTTGCTGGCCTGTCCATTTGGTCCGAGTCTCGTCGCCTCCAATGTCTTTTCGGGCAGCCAAATTGCATGTGTCCTCGTTCTCCGCAGTTGTAACATCGAGGTCCCGTTTCTCGAGGTGGAGCAATCGGCTCCCTGGCAGTGACTTCGCGTACCCTGAAGGATCTTGTTGGGTCTTGGCGTACAGCTTCCACCTCGAGAGCATGGGCAAGCGCATCCTTCAAACTCCCATGGTGACCCAGTCGTACAGCAGCCCTCACTTCAAAGTCTCGAATCCCATCTATGAATGTCTGCACTAGCATTCCATCCGTAAAAGAGGATGAATCTCGGTATGCTTTTTGGACCAGTTTCTCTATTTCTAGGGCCCACTTTTGTAATGACTCATTACGACCCTGGGTCCTATCCTTCAGTTGAGCTCTGTAGACGTGCTCTAGATGACTGTCACCGAAGCGTGCTTCTAAAGCTTCAAGGAGACGGTCATATGTCTTATCCTTTCCCAACGTTTCCAAGATACTGAGAGCTTCATCCCGTAGCGCCAAACTCAGTGCCGTTTTTGCATAATCCTTGCTCCAGCCATTTGTTTCCGCAACCAACTCGAATTGGTGCTTGTATGCGGCCCATGAAGAGGTACCATCAAATGGTGGTAACTTTAACTTTTCACCTCCTGTGGCTGGTGCACCCGATAAACTGGTGGTGCCGTTGGCCACTTTAATTTCCAACTTCTGGAGGCGATTCTCGTGGCCTTCTACCTTTTCGTTGACACCGTTGAGGCGCTGTTCGTGATTTTCGACTTTAATGTCCACTGCCACAATTTTATCCTGGACCTCAGCCATCTCCTTTTTCCATTCTGCGGTTGCGTCGTGTACCTCACGGAGGAGTTCGAACTGGTTCTTTTGTTCCTCCTGTAGAATCCTAGCTTGTTCCTCCTGCTTTCTAGCATGTTCCTCCTGCCTTCTAGCTTGTTCCTCCTGCCTTCTAGCTTGTTCTTCCTGCTTTCTAGCATGTTCCTCCTGCCTTCTAGCTTGTTCTTCCTGCTTTCTAGCATGTTCCTCCTGCCTTCTAGCTTGTTCCTCCTGCCTTCTAGCTTGTTCTTTCAGGAGGACCAGAATCGCGTTGATGTCTATTTCCGGCTTTGGGGATACTGCCGCCGCTGTATCTGACGCTGCGGCGGTGTCTGTAGGGTCCCCAGCTGCGGCGCGGCTTCGGGTCTGCATCCTCTCCTTCTCTTCTTCTCGCGGAGTAAGCGGCATTTTCAATCCCACTTCTGACACCAAATGTTACGTTCGTGGGGTGGGTTCGTGATTGAAAAGCACTTTTAACACCGATGAATAAGAGTAGGATTTATTTTCACACTGTTACTTAACTTTACAAAACACTTAAAAACAGTTCACAGTAATTTCGCACTCAAAAACTCACTTACAAGTCGCTTTGATTCTCTTCGATGTTTATCGCTCGGTATCGCATTCGAAAAACTGTCTCCGCCGCAACCTCGCCCGGCTTATATACCCCCGGTGAATCGGTCCACAAAGTTCGAGAACAGTCCAGCTAGGACGTCATACCTACATCTCGAATGTTCCTGAAACGAGTAGAGTGTCTGTCTCTTTCATGTGCTATCTCTCTCACACAGTTACTAGAATGTTCCGGAAACAGGATCATCAGTCTGTTTCTCTCGCACATATAGGCCATCCCTGTCACACACCTTCTCGAATGTTCTCAGTATAGCTGTCTCTTTCTAATCGTGCTATCTCTTTCACTCCTATTGAAGATTTCGCCATATACTGAAATGTAGTTCAAAGGCCCATAAGGGGTCCTGAAAACGCCTGAAAACGGGTTTTCAGGTTATGGCGTCATCGGATAGAGGGTGGCCTGAAACGGACTGAAAACATGTTTCAGGCGCCTGAAAACGACGGTAACTTGGGTGAAATTTTGATAAACTAATATGTGATAGAGCGTCCTCTGAAACGGCCTGAAACAGTATTCCAGCCTGCTGAAAACGCCTACAATGGGTCGAAAAGCACGATTAAAGTTTCCACCTAACCCACCGCCGTAACAATATCAAATGCGTTCTCGTTAGAGAATATGGATTATCTAATACGTACGTAATGACTTCAGTAGAGCTTGTTAAAACCGTTTGCCATTCTGTTTTCAAATTGGTAACGTGGTTGGAATAAACGAGCGAACATTGGATGTTGCTAGATTCATGATAGTTTCTACCTAGTTAGGTAAGCTTAGTAAATAGGTATCTACTTTACTTACTAAATCAAATAGCAAAAAAGAGTTACCATTCGTTCGTGTTGTATCAGTGAAAAAGAAAAAGATTACGAATGACGTTGAAACATTTAAAACAGAATGGAAATAAACTGTTGCCAATGGTTTAAAAGTTTTGTGGCGAATGGTTTAAAAATGTAAATTTTTCTGGCTTAGCGTCGCACTTCATCTTATCCGCAGAACGACTAGCGACACAAACTTCTCGATGCACCGTTGATCATAGGAAATGGGCGAGGTTTCCGGAAATGTTACTATGTGTTTCTGGTCAATAAAGAGTTGTTGTGTTGTATTGTAATGCATCGAAATTGGTAGGGGCCGGGCATCCGGTTGGTGGTTTGTGGGTCGAGAGGGGTGTCGTGGGCCGCACATAAACATCGAAAGTGAAAGTAGCTTGAGATAAATCCGACGTAGATGTGTGCGAGGCAAGGCTAAAGGTTAGGTTTTGAATAAATCAGGGCCGGCGAGGTCGCAAGGTGAGCTTGGCCGGTCCTCGGTCCGTCCGTCGCGGCCAATATCGCATTTATATGAGTTCGTTATGCGTCCGCTCGGAATAACCGATCCTGTTATCGAACGCCGGGCCCGATAGCACCGAGACGTAATTTGGATTTTGACGATCCCTTGACCCTCGAGAACCTTTGATCGCTAATCCCGGTGCCTACTGGCTGTGCCGCGCTCGGTTTATCTTTCTCCGACTATAAATATTTTTGACAACCCCTTGTAAACCTACTTAAAGAAATTACATTATTCTCTGCGGTAATAGCTATAAAAAAGGTGTCCCTTATGAGACGTTGTAAAAATGTCTCGAGGTTTTGTAACATGATTCTTGGCTTATTGACAAATCCAGTGAACTTTAAATTAGGTCAGATCGAATTCTGACCTGTCAGACTGACCGTTTGGCTCAGTTTTCTATCTCATACTGTATTAAGTATCTGAATTAATTTTATAGCGTAGTTTTGGAACATTCGATGTACCTATGTACCTAATAGTGGTTATGGTTATGAATTTGGTGACGTGGGTAAGTACTTATTTCATAATTTAAACAAGCCAATTTCATTAAAATTCACGCCATTTATGTGGTAGCATTAAAATATTATGAATACGAGTGAGTTACTTATTGTACATTCTTCTATTTTCCTTACTTACCGTCATGATCAAAGTACCCAACGCCGGAAGACCCGCTAAATGTCGATCCGACAAGGTTATTTCCCTGTCATTCCATCACAGCTGGTACAATATTGCTGCCTAAAATCTGTAAGCAGAAAACATTTTCAAATAGCTTCGACATTTGGCGGCGTGGCTGACACCTGCCACTCGGTGAGCTATCCGGCCTTTTTATGTTGCAGTCGCCGCCCGAGCCCGCTGCAGCGATGGCGCCCGCCCGGCGCGTCAGCGCACGCCACTTTATTTACCGCCGGAGCATACAAGCCACGTGCCATATAAATAGGCACCACAATAATCCGCAAATGGTTTAATAATGTAATTGACGGCGCGTCATGAAATATCGCCTGACAGAAAGCGCCGCGTCTTCCAGCTTTTCATACGCTCCAAAGACATTACAAAATCGTAAAATAAAAATGACTACGACTATATTACGGGGTGCGATGAGATTTCGAGTTGGAATGGCGGCCATGAAATAAAGGAGCCAATGTAGCGTGACAGTCACCTGCGTCTCGCGGTGATATATTGCGTTATTATGTGCACAGCATTACGCCAAGACGACGCCTCATTAAAAGTTAAAACTCTGAATTTTGCTCTCTCACTGCTAGATTGCGTTTTTTCAGGGAGTTTGTCATTTTTCTTTATTTCCTTGAGGCAGTGAAATTTTCAATTTACATACACTTATACCCACTTATGAATCGTTCAGGAACAAAAATCCGGTGAGAAAAACAGTTCACTCCAGTAAATTGCTCCTTGGTACGTACCGCAACTGAGCGGAGCTGTTTTTATTTTGTTTCGACGAAGTATTTTGCTTAATGTTATATGACATCAAAAAGAGTATTACTTGGTATTATGTTACATTATACTTTTTTACTAACCACAACTAACGTAATTATTGAACCAGGCGTTACTTTGCGGAGGCCCACATCAATGAACTAAAATAATTTCTTCGCTCACCCGCGACCTTACGATAGCTAAGCTTATGCAAAATATGCGTGTTAATGACGCGTTTCGAACTCAACCAGAGCTCATCTTCAGAGCAACAGAACCAGACACCACGCTACAATCCCATCTCATGTGTATGTCTAACATCTGGTTGTGTTGCTCTGAAGATGAGCTCTGGTTGAGTTCGAAACGCGTCAGTTTAGTGTGATGGTGGTGATAGATGGTGGTGGGTTTGTGTGATCTGTGTATGTACTTAAAACTTAGGTATAAGGTCGCGGGTGAGCAAAGAAGAACTGCTGAAAAAATACAATTCCAAATCTTGCTTGTCGATTAGGTGTGTTGAATTTAGATTTGGAATACTCTTAATTGGGATCCCAATTTAATGGCCTAAAATTTATTTCATTCGTATTGTAAACTAGCTTTTGCCCGCGACTTCGTCCACGTGTACTTTAGTTATCAGACCATATGTTTTATTTAATTAACCTCTATATTGTATGAAAAACCCCCTCCCCTATTGAAGTCGTCAACACCATATGGATCATTTTAAATTGTGATCAGCCAAATTTTTAGTGTAGAAATAAGGAAGTCTCATAAAAACTCCCCCCTAATAAATCGAAAGCTACTTCTTCTTTCTTTATCTTTGCCTACGCAGATAATTTTTATTTGTTATCAGGACCCTTAATACCAATATATGTATACTTAATAGCAATTTCCATACTACTAAGTCCAAATCAGAAAATTTCAATACAAACTTTACCCCCTATTTTACCCTTTTAGGGGGGAATTTTATTCATTTCACTTGCACAGATAATTTTTAATTGTAATCGAGAACTTATAAACCTATTTTCATACTTTTAAGTCCAGAAATGCGAAAAGTTCCATACAAACTTTACCCCCCCCCCCCATTTTACCCTTTTAGGGGTAATTTTATCCATTTCACTTCAATTTTTAATTGGTGTCAAGTGTCCCATGATATTATTATTATTATTATTATTATTAATCGAAAACTTGCACCTAGTCCTATATTTTTCATACATCTAAATCCAGAAATGAGAAAATTTCCATACAATCTTTACCCCTAATTTTATCCCTTTAGGGGGGAATTTTATCCATTTTATATACGCAATAATTTATGATTGTAATCGAAAACATATATACCTATTTTCATAGTTCTAAGTCCAGAAATAAGAAAACTTCCATACAAACTTTACCCCCCCATTTTACCCTTTTAGGGAGAAATTTAATCCATTTTACTTACACAGATAATTTTTAATTGTAATCGAGAACTTAAACACCTATTTTCATAGTTCTAAGTCCAGAAATGGGAAAATTTTCATACTAACTTTAACCCCCCCATTTTACCCCATTAGGGGGGAATTTTATCCATTTCATATACTCAGATAATTTTTGATTGTAATCAAGAACCTATATATCTATTTTCATAGATCTAATTCCAGAAATGAGAAAATTTCCATACAAACTTTACCCCCCCATTTTACCCCTTTAGGGGGGTATTTTATCCATTTTACCGAGACAAATCATTTTTAATTGTAATCAAGAACTTATACACCTATTTTCATACTTCTAAATGACAAAATTGCATATAAGCTTCACCCCCCCATTTGACCCCCTTAGGGGATGAAATTCTAAAAATCCTTTCTTAGTGCTCACTTACATCATAAAAGGAACCACTGTACCAAATTTCAAGTTCCTAGGCCCAGTGGTTTGGGCTGTGCGTTGATATATAACCCAGTGAGTCAGGTTTGCCTTTTATATATATAGAAGATACTTTTCTTAAATTGAAAATAGTGTATCGCTAAGTATTATTACTAACTTAGTAAATTATACATTTTGGAGTAACATTTAAAGCAATGAACCTTGTCAGCCCGACAGTACTTAACTTTGTGGGTAGATTGAGCATGAATTTAAAGATGAATGGAACTTAGGTTTATCTTATTTAGCAATTATAGCAACTTTTCAGGTACCTGTACACATATGGTGAATTCACTTTCATTTTAGTAACTTTGATGAAAAAATCCTGTCTTACAACCTACATAATGCCGACCGACCGGATAGCTCAGTGGTTAGAGAACCTGGTTACGAAGCTTGAGGTCCCGGGTTCGATCCCTGGTCGGGGCAGATATTCGTATGGAATGTACCAATGTTTGTCCTCGGATCTTGGGTGTTTAATATGTACAATCCATAATAAAATTTTTGGTTACTTTAGGATAGGTCTATTGGTGTCAAGTGTCTCGTGAGGTATTTATATTTTTATTTTGTTTGTAATGGTTTCTTTCTGCAGAATTATGCGTTTGGTAAATCATATTGTAAGGGGATCACCAAGTTGTATTCGAATGCTTGCAGTGAATTTATGTTTTGGCTATTGCTTGCTTTATGTACCATAGAGTGGACGTAGGTAGGTTTCCATAATTGTTTTTATGACCGACCGTCCGCTATATTGCGACAATAAATAACGCCTGCCATATAGATTTATGAGTACACGTTCAAAATATTGGATGAATACAAATGATTCTTTTATCAGATCCGATACTTCATTTTAATGTTGTTTAAATATTAACAACATTTTAACAACAAATTAGGTATTATATGCATAGATAAGCACCGTAGAGAAATTTAATTATCGAGTTACTTCCATCTGCTTACCGAGGATTAAACGAATAAAAATTAGAGCGGAAGATTAATGTTTCTAATAAATTTGGTATGGATAATTTAGCACAGAGTGATCCCGAAAATCTCTATGGATTTTACCTTAGCGGCTGAGTTGGTGCGTTCGGTCATTATTCTCGACTCTCCCGGTCCGCGGGGACTCTGGGGTACTGTAACTTTTCTCTAACTCATTGTCTCGTTATGGTAATCTCCTCCGGGAAAGCGCTCTTTAATTCCATCATTGAGTGACCGTGACTTCGAAAATCTCTATACACGAGACTAGCTGCTCCGTATTTGCTCTATATTATCCTTTTTTCGCATGTGAAAAATCACGTGCCCGGGAAAAATCAGTTTACTAAATAAATAAAATACAAAGGGCGACCGAGACCGATGAAAGGGAGGGCTGGCAGTCACGGTCAGTTAAACAATGCCTTTCGGATGCTAATGACTATACGATAGGTTTTGACGTCAAAAGAAATGAGCCTCTAACCGGATGAATAAGGTTTTGGTTCAATTATGTTGCAAATCTTTTGAAATTAAGATCGCACGCTAATACACATTTAATTTTACGGTTTCAGTATTTTTAGGAGCGATATATGTTAATACACTTGCTCAACTTTTACTTAATTTAAACGGAATTTACCTTAATTTTAGACTTGATACTGAAACTTAGGCATATTTGCTTAAAACGTGTGCTCGAAATTACAATTGAAGACTGAACGAGTAGAGACAGTATGGGTATGTAAATAATCCAACGGCCGACGAGCATCCAGTCTACCCTGTCCCTTCAGAAATATCCATTTGAAGACAGACGACGGATTGGCCCGCACAGCGCGCTGCTCGTGAGATGTGCTGAGTATTATTATGTTTATTTACGGGTGTAGAGGTGCGTAAAGGTTTCGACGATGTTTGACTGCGGCGATTTATTTAACGAGTAGCTTTATTTGTTTGCAGGGCTGGCGGTCGCCAGTATGGCGTCCCTTTCTAATGCCACCCCATTAACTTCGTGTTCGCTGTAAATTGTGCCAGTTACAACTTTATCATCGAGTCAGTAAGAGCCAGTTCAGGATTCTGCAGCTGTCAGTGCTGTTTAATTAATGACTTAATAGTTGCCATCTCATGTGCACAGTGATGTATAGTGTAAACTTAAGACCGGCTGCCACTCTCGGCCGGGGACATCGGTCATTAGTAACTGCTGTGGCGCTTTTGGATTAAATTAATTTAATTTACACGCCATGACCTTGTACCTATAGTGAAGAAAATAACATATCTTGTCTTAAGTTGGTAATCTGGTTGAAGCATTAAGTATTTATGAACCGTGTTTTCAATAGTACAAAGCGTTGGTTTATGAGATTTAAATATAAATTTGCCTAGTCCAGTGTTTTGACAAGTCATGCAGAGGATCATGAGATAAAATTTGGGCTAGCACTTCTGAGTTTTATGTGCATAACTGCGTTACATTTGAAATTTACCACGAGCTTGAGGGTGATGTTAAACATCATAAGAACACACCGCACATCTGTGCTAAGCTATTCACACCCGCATTGTGGCAGCGTGAGAACTATATACAACCCAAGTATTTTAAAAGCAGTCCTGTGGCCAGCAGGTGACAGGAGATGATAGTCAATAACAAATTTAATTAATTTAGTGGACTGAAATAATTTCTTAACTCATTATTGTTTTGGTTCATTGATATGGGCCTCCGCAAGGTTGAATATTGTAGGTAATGATTTTAATTTAATGAATTTCACTTAGTTTAATTTAATTTTATGAATTTATTTTGACTTATTATAATTTTATATAATTTAATGTACTTACTGTTGTTTAATAATTTTAAAATGACCTAATGTTTGATCGAGTTAAATGAAATTTTATGGAATATAATATAATGTAATGAAATCTAATTTGATGCAGTCTGGAGAGATTTCATGTACTTAATGTAAATACAATTTAATTTAGATTTGTTGGTGGGTTTTATATATTGTATCAGAATTTTGTGTAATTCGTCTCAGGGCATGATGGAATAAGGTTATATTATAATTATTGTTATTAATTTTTATTATGAAAATGGTTAATTTTTATTTTAAGAAAGAATGTAAGTACTCATTATTTGTATAGTGCTGTGCCCTAACAGGGTAGATGTTGAACGTTTTATACTTTCTAAAATCTTATCACAACATTTAGCGCAATAAATATTTTGAATTTGAATTTGAAATGAGAAATATTATATTTTTCCTTTATTTACAAAGTCGTTCTTCAAAACGTAAAGTCACTTTGATGGTTGATATATTCTTGTACCCATATATGTATTTTATAAGCGGTTTACAATTTTCATCACTTATCAAATAAATTCCGTGAAATTAGTTGTCGGAACGCGTGGGGAGTGCGGCTGGCAAACTCTTCAGATCCAATAAGTTCGCTGCGACGAGCACCGATAGATTACACCGCTGATAAGCAGCACTTATTGTACGGGAACCTAAATTATTTATTATTAAATCCGAGCGTGAGTTTCTTTGAAGAAATGCTGCTCAATATCGCGTTTCGGGTTTCCGATCGATAAACCTGACTTTTTACAAACTAGCTCGCTGAAAATGTTTATTTTTCAGCAATTTTAATTAGTTAGCGATACGAATTCAAAATACCCTTAAAGAAAAAAAATTTTTGGGTCATTATTCCAGCCTTTTTCAGTTTGATTTTCGTGGGCATATTTTTTTCGAAATGGTAGTTGATTTTGTTAGGTACAGTCTTCGGGTTATGTAGTTGATGTACAGAACGTCTATAAATTAATCGAAAACGTCATCAAATTCCACAGCTCATTCATAAAAAAATGTGACCACGAAAATGAGCTGGTTGAAACGCTCGAACTCTTTTGCACTATGATGTTTTGAATTTAAGTGAAGACTTTTGCAAAAAGCCAAAAGGATAAAAGTATGGCTTAGAAGACATTAAAGTGACCAAGGGACAGAAAATTAACACGTTAAGCGTCAAACACTAGGTATGAACAATCTCTTTCGGGTGTGACAAATACTTGTCGCACCCATTAATCTAGGGAAGCCAGCCAGGTAGGCCGCGTAATTAAAACGTGTCTATCTTCATTTTAAATTTATTTCGTTGTCAGGACAACAAAAAAAGACCTAGCTATCTCCCTTAATGAAGATAGCATCAAATTGTAATTATACAAGTTATAATAACTTGCTACTTATGTACATTTTGATTCGAATATCTTATTACGATATGATTGTTGTTTACTCATGTCCTGTTGCCTATGTGTACGTTGTATAGTTTGTGTAGTGCTCAAATTTAAATTGCGAATAGCTGCTTTTTACCAAAGAAGGAATAAACGAAATATGATAGTTATCATGTCTTGTCTCTATAATTAGTTGGTTCGAGTACCCGATTTACTCGTAGAAGATCAATGTACTTCGGCATTCGACTCCTTTGACTTTAGATCAAATAATAAGTCCTGATAGGTATTTGCTTAGTTTTATGAATAGACATGTCTAAGATATGTTGAAGATTTACGGGGGGCGGGACGGGGCTTGGAGGTTAAAGGGATAAAATTAGTAGACATAATGATCGCTTTAACATTCACCATGGATGAATAAGGTGTAGATAGCTAGGAGAGATGGTGTGACCTTAAAACTCTCGACGTAAGACATACCTACAGCTAAGCATAGAGACAAGAGTTCTGAAGGCGTGACCTCTAGATTAGTCCTTCCGGAACTATTCGCGCGGTCGTTAGTGTAATGGGCGCAGGACTGAAGATAAATTTGTTCAACGGGCGAACATTAACACTTCGACAAATCAACCGACTTGACCTTCAATGAGCTTACAGGTGGAAAATCTGTTAATGACTTCCTTTTTCCTTTGTAGAAATTTACCGGCGGTCTGTAATTGTATTGTGTTTGCTGAATTAGGGCGTTGCTAAGTTTTGTTGAGTCAGACAATGTATCGATACCTTGGGGCTCAAAGGGCGTAAAGCACAAAACACAACTTTTCAGGAGAAGCAAATCGCAGAAGAAGCAAAAGAAAGTCGCATATTGCTTACCTTAGAAAATCTCTATGTATATACCTGTGTTTTCTGTACTGCTTACTGTGTTGGTGTGCAATAAAGAGTTATTGTATTGTATATTTTAATAGATCTTTTGCATATTTATGCGTAATCGTAAAGATGACTTTTTTTAATGCTGCATGGCTTGAAGGTTACGCAAAAACAGCAAAGTGGTAGTGCAGCGGAAACTTTACTGTCCTTTTTTTGGGCGATAAGTAAAAAGAAAAACTTATGGAACTTAACAAGTCGTTGATTGAATTAGAAATCGAAGAAAAACAAATTAATAACCTTATACGATACCTTATAAATGTTTACGAGTATCTATATCAAAAGTGACAGTCGTATAATGCTAATCATAAACGACAAATTAATATACAAGTATTTGTTAGGTAACTCTAACAAGGCTCTATCAAATTTACGCAACAAGATATTCCGGGCCACACCTCCCTGAGGCCTGCGATGTCATCCGAGCCAAGTAATTGAATCAGGACCATGTGACGGAGAGGTGTAGGCGCTCATTACTCACGCGGCGCAGGTGATCTCGCGCACAATATCCACGGCAAAGTGAACCCTATTTGTCATAACTATGAAAAACGAAAATTTAAGTCTGCTCGAGATCTTAAAATGTGTGTCTGAAATTTGAGTAGCAGTCTTAGAAAAAGTAAATTACATCAAAGGCGAGTCAGCTGCTTACTGATTTTTTTCACTGAACGCAAAGAGGGAAAATGTTCAAAGCTTTATAATGCTTTTTAAGCAACATTTTCCTTGTAATAGTTTCAACAGATGACTTGACGAAACAACAAATTTCCAGTTCAAAGGTATAGTAACCGGGCAGACTTTGATAATCTTACCCTGGAAGGACAGTGTAAATAGTGGTGGAAAGTTTTTCCTTCTTCGGTCGGTGTTAAAGTAAATTGTAGAGCGAATTCAACTTTAATGAAAATGGGTTCGAAGGCGTTTACCTCGGTGGTTGAACGCGACTGCTGCAGCATTGCGGGCCCGTTACGAAAACTCAAACTTGGTCAATATTGGAACCCCGGTAGCTTTAAATTGCTTTACGTAGATCTTATTTTGATCAATTACGTTCCAAAACGAATTAAGCGTTAATAGATTGAGAATTTAAAACCATTAACGTTCTAATTTTAAATGAACCAAAGTTTTATGAGCAATCCAATATTAATCCATATATACTAATATTATAAATGCGAAAGTGTATGTGTTTGTGTGTATGTTTGTCCGTCTTTCAAGTCGAAACGGGGCAACGGATCGACGTGGTTTTAGGGATAGAGATAGTTTACGGGCCAGAGAGTGACATAGGCCACTTTTTATCCCGGAAAATGCACAGTTCCCGAGGGAACAGCGCGCGATAGCCGAATTCCACGCGGGCGAAGCCGCGGACAAAAGCTAGTAGTCAATATAAAGTCATAAAGTGTAACGTTATGTACCTTAATTTCGAAATCAGTAGGTATAACAATTTGATTACGGAGAGAGGGCTATATTAATGAAATACAACCTTCTGAAAATTATTTCAAGCATTTTCATTATGTTCATGCGTATCAAGATCAAAGTGAAACGTTTGAACCCAATTAGTCATTAAATTGGCTCATAAACAAAGGTCGTTGCAGACATACTACCTCTACGTCTAAGCTAATGACAATGAACTTTGCAATTTCCAACTTCATTTACAAATTACCGCAAGGAAATTTGCCTAACACATTTGTCAAAACTATGTTTGCCCTTGAGCGAAGACCGCAACATTTCCCTAACTGAACCCAAAGTAGGGTCGCGCTGTTTCATTTTGCGACAACATTTTCACTTATTACTCTGATAATTTTTGGGTAAGTATACGTTAATTACTTTAAATGAGAAAATTCTTAATTAATACTTAGATAGCTATGGTTTTTTCTGTAAATTGGTTTACGGATATGAGGAAATTTTTGAATAAATGAGGTATCTTTCAATTAATTTTTAATTTAACTTACCCCCTGTTTCACCATCCATTGATAAAATTTATTTGACGGATAAATGTGATGCCGTCTCTGTTTGTTTTGTTCGAATAGACGGAGACGGCATCACATTTATCCGTCAAATAAATTTTATCAATGGATGGTAAAACAGGGGGTTAGTCATTTGTTATGTTACAGGGAGTCTGGTTCGATTCTACTCGCATAATTGAGCTACTTTTGTTGTGCTAATTTTTAAAAATATGATAAAGATAAAGATAAGATAAAGATAAAGAAAAAGACAATTTGTACGGAAACGCCTTTTTTTTTTGAAGAAAGTAGTACGAGTTGATCCCTTGGGGTAAGATGATTCTTTACGATTGTGCTGAAACCACTAACGTCAGTTAGTAGATCTAGAGAGGTGTTCGGAGCTATGTATTACCAGTGAAATCTACTCCTCAGTCAAATCGTAACGGCGGCGTGAGCGATACATCGAGTTTGACGAGAAAAAGGAAAAGTCGTGTACGGCTGATCTATAGGCATGATTTTGAGCTTATGTTACTTTTATTTAAACAATGTTAAATGTAATGACTGTTGTGTTTGTTTGTATCTTTTCTATGCTTAATTTTAGTATTTTAAGGTCCATATTTTTGTTTAATTTTAAATCTCGAATATTATAAACAATCATCGACGTACGTTTCGATCTATCAGTCTGTGTTTTTCTCTATCTTCAGGGTACTTGTAGTCTATTATTTATATTAATAATTCGGAGAATATACCACAATATATATATTTTTTACTTTATGTTATTACAAAAGGAAAACCACTCAAGGCGAGTAGTCGCAGGAATCGAAGACAGGCTGTTGATACTGTGAAAAATGGCATGGCTTTTTTAAAATAAAAAGCTAGTAAAGTTTCAGTGCCCATAATGTCATTGAAACGAAGGTCCAAAGTAAAGAAAATAGCTGTTGTAAAATACTATTTTTAAAATATTTATTTTCTAGGAATGGGAGTAAGATTTTCATACGGGTAATCTTACCCCTATCTGAGAGATCTTCTTACCCATAGGGGTGTACAAGATAATTACTTGGTAAGGGTTTTTTTAAAAAAGAAATATTTTAGTGACACCTCTATTAATTTCTGGTTTTGAGTATGAGGATATCTAAGTTTCCTCATAGTCAAATATAAATTAGTAATTGCCTGTAATTTGGGTGTACCCTGAAAATATGCATTTCACAGCGATTCCCGCTTAAGGAGATCATCTCGTACTATACCTTTCCATATGTGGGTATGTATGTCCATTTCTTTGGTCCTCCCTGCAGCCTTAATAAATGACTATCCTTTGGTTGTGATAATTTAGAAGTTTAATTTTTTTACTGCTTCAAGGATGATCCGTCCATGCTTTTCGGAGATTATCTTGACTACAAAGTGATTTTGTAAGGGTTCCTATTTTCCTTTTGAAGCACAGAACCCCTAAAAATTAATAATTTAAATTTTAGGAGCTCGAAATGTTTTCGTTTCAAAATAAATTATTTTTTTCCAACGATATTTCGAGAATGAGACAAGCTCCCAACTAAATACCTTTAGGAAGCCGTTGTATAAGGGTTACATCCGACCAAAATATACTTGTCAACGGAACTTAAGGCATTAAAACGGTTATTTAAATTATTTTGAATGTGAATCAACCGACGGTGAAAATTCTGGGAACAAATTATTTTGATTTATGGGCCGCGTGCCACCCATGCCGCTGCGGAAATAGAAACGGGACATGTTTCTAATAAATACTTATATTTAGCAGATTAATGATCTCTTAAGATTTGGGCAGGAACAGGGCTGAATTAACAAATAAGCAGACTAGGCAACTGCCTGAAGCCCCGCGCGCGCTTTAAACAATGTTGACAGTGTCTCAAGAGTGAAATGAGAGAGAGTGATTTTTTATCCTCAGTGGAAATAGATATTGTTGCTATTTTTAAACGCATGCGGTGGCGTAAGAATAAAAAAGTCATTGTTATTATGCTGTTATAAGAACATCCCTTCATAATATATAGGTACTTTCACTGTATGATAGCCGAATGTGGTGGATGTAGCAAGGCGTTAAGGCGGTACATTAAATATTAAGGCGGCGGGGTGGCGCGTCCACCTGTGTTCCAGTTAATGTGTCTCAACACCTACTTTATCAACACGCCTTTTATGTCTCTTGTAAAGTCATGGGTGTCTAAAATGTGGTGAAGAAATGACCATTTTAGTGAGATAAGTAGAGTTGCAACTACATAATGTATGGGATATTATTAAAATCAGTACAGTAAAGACTACATGCACCCTGCAAGCATCTTCTGTCTCACTTACTGACCTCTTGTATGCAGATTTTTCAATCCAACTTTTTTGCTCTTATGCCTTGTAAGGATTACGAACATAATAAAAAGAATTAACCGAATAAGTGCAGCCATTCTGAAGTGATGACAACATACAATTCTTTAATTATTTAAAAGAGAGAGGGAGAAAGTATCACAGATATTTGTCAAATAAAATACCAGGAAATTATCAGAGACTGCTAATAACTTCCTAGAAGGAAGTATAATTCCAAATTTAATTAACAAAAATAATCATTTTTTTCGCTCAAAATTTGGTGCGACTTAGTATTTTATTTAAGTGCAGAGACACATAGCGCAGTCAGCTCACATACGAGTGTAAGCGCACTAGAATATTAGCTGACCCAGTGCTAACGTTCCTAGAACCAGGGACGCGGCGACGGCCGACGGGAACGGGCCGCAAGCTTTAGGCGATCGCACGATGCGGTCGCAGGGCTCAAATGTCAGTTAGGACACCTATTCCAGTTCAATATAATTAATCGCGCGTTCGTACGAGTAAAATTCGCGCGAACCTACGATGATCGCGCATTCGCGTTCTATTAGGGCGATGCCTTAGTTCCCAATCGCACGCTGTTGCAACTAGACGTAACAAGTGAACAATAAAGGAAAATCTTTCTTTTCGTAGAATCGCTGCAGCTCAAGTAAGATAGCCCCACGTTGGTGACCTCAGACAAGAATACGGGAAAAAAATTGTAATAAGAATGTTTCCACAATCAGGACAGCAGCCAAGAACTTCTGGGTTTATGCACATACCACAACTACAAGACGAACAGTATGTGAAACGGAATACAGACGTCATGGCAATCTTCGCTATCCGCAAATCCGAATTCTGGACGGATCAGCCTAGAATCTAGTTTATCACAGTAGAGGCTACGTTAGCTCCACAGAGGATTAGTGACGATTCGAAATTTGATATTGATATTGATAATATTAGAAGAAATCCTTATTTCCTTTTACTTTTCTCATTTAATCCGACCTAGACAATGTGACACGTTGTAATTGAAGACACAAAAATCCAATTTTGCATCACGACGCTTACGAAACTTTTACGTCGAAAGAAACGAGTTCAGTACTGTCAAAATCATTAGCTGCCTCCCGAACTCATCTTGAGATTGGGTTCAAGTCTTTTCTCACTCACAAGTAACTCTGAAGTCACTTGAACATTAGACGACGAAGCGAAGTTACACAAACTTTAGTAATTTAAAATAATTAAATTATTTCGGAATAATACAAGTATATTCTATGTGCGTATAGATAAACAGACAGACCTTTCTCCGGGATTGGTTCAGTCAGGTCAATTGAGTTTACGAGCAATAAAAGCTTTCCCTTACATATGTAAGGGATTCGAACCCGTTGCGAAATATTTGGCTCACATTTATTATCACGTTTGTTATGATATTGCACGCTGAATAGCGGAACAAGGGATGATGGTTGGGATAAGCTATTGGAGAGTCTAATTTAAAAGTTTATTATTTATTCAAAGTTTTGTTTTTACAAAAAATAGAAAAGACAATATAACAATTCAGTTCCATCGCATATTTAGTTAAGTTTTGGCTCATTTTTAATTTTAGAACTCTTGCATTGGCATGCCTCCCACTAGGTAGACTGACGATAGCATGCAAGTTGCGGGCTACCGGTGGATGCAAGTGGCGAGCTGTCGTTCATTGTGGCGTTCTAAGGGGGAGGCTTTTGTTCAGCAGTGGGCGTCTTACGGCTGATGAAAATCATGATGATAAACTCATTTGTACATATATTAAAAGCTCTGGTTTACTTTGATGAAGAAATATTCTAATGATAAGTGCATGTGCGGCTCCAGTCACAAATTCATGAAATGCAGTAATTGAACTATAAAACGCAGCTAATAGACGTACCTACTCTGTGTTAGTGTAATTTTTGTTGCAATCCATTAATATTAGCGACGTAGCAATTAGGGCTCAGCTGTGTGCATTCAAGCGACAAGCCGCGCTGTAACTGCGGTCTGCGTTGTTTTGTTTATCCATTACGCGCGGTTTCTCCTCTTCCGATAGAGGAAAGCTTAAATTTAAAACTTTATTAGGATAAAGTCAAGGGGAAGCCAGGACTGAAATAAACTTAGTAAGGCTGGGACATATTTCAAAAACGAAAAGGTAATATTTATAGGCACGCGAGCGTAATTGAATCTCCGTCTACGCGATCCGTAATTAATTAGCAAAATTGCTGCTTGCAGCGCAATCATCTTATTTGTTAGAGCTGCAAAATAAGTATTATATTCGCGTAACCCTTTCCGGGTTGTCTGCCACTTTCTATTTATGTCAGTGCGAGCTGGGTGGCGTACCCTCCATAAATCAGAGGCGTTTTGTTCAGGCCCATTACATCGTTTTACCGCCTTCCTACTGAGACAAAATTAGATCATACCGAAGGGAAAACCCCGTGTTACTGGCCATTCATAACTTGTGTTGTAAAACCTTTAACAGTCGCAGTCGACCAGAGCCGGCGTTTAGTGCGGGCGCGCCGCCGCCGTTAACCGCTTTAGAGCTTCGACGTTTATGTGCCATGTAGACAAGTCAATTACCTATACTCGCAGACAACCCTATTTTACGTGTGATACGTCGCAATGTCGCGTTACAGCCATGAAAGTGCGATTATGAGTTTCGCTTGATGGGTGAATTACAACACAAGTTTGTGCTAGTGACTACAGTGACTAGCACTTGCTTAGTAACTGGTCGAACGGGCGCACTTAGGGCTCCGTACAAATTCGTAGATCTATGAATATATCTAAGATGTTAATAGAACCTATCTCCTAAGCACTAGTTATTAACATAAACAGATAGGCATAAAATTTCAGACTTTTCTTATTGGTTATGCTAGAGCTGCCTTTATGTTTCAAGTTTT
This sequence comes from Choristoneura rosaceana, assembly GCA_037349165.1. Lineage (NCBI taxonomy): Eukaryota > Metazoa > Arthropoda > Insecta > Lepidoptera > Tortricidae > Choristoneura > Choristoneura rosaceana. Next base: position 14,459,908 of record JAZBNJ010000019.1, read on the forward strand.
TAGGACAACTGGAAGTACGATATATTTAAGTATGATTAAAAAATGATTTGTATGGAAACACCTTTTTTAATTTAATGACTGTGTCTTTAGATTTCCTGAGTATTTAATATTAATTTCAGCTTGATAAAGCTTCACGCATTCCTGAAAAAAAAAGGATATTGACAGACGGATGAAGACCAACAAAGTGATCTTATTTAAGATTAAAGTGGTTGAAGTTTTCTTAAACAGGAAATCAGCTAGAAACAACTTACATTAATTTGTTCAAGGCGAGGATAATTCGATAAGCTTGCGAAACAGTAGAAGCGCAAGTGAACGAAAGCTCGGACGAGTTACTGGGGCGAGCACTTAATTGGGTTTCCTTGACAGGCCCGACCACGCCCCCAACTATATATTTATATATTATTACCCGAGAGCGATCCATAAATCCCACTCGCCGAGAAAATTATTGTGTTAGAATAATATTTTTATCAAACCAACGCTGCGTCTTTATTTTCTCTGTATGAAATAGCGCTCCTATTCTAGCCGCGAATGATACAGGATTCCATTTTGAGATGAAAACGATACGTCTTGAAAATACCTTCGTCTTACTCATATCATCTGGATAAGGATAGGAAGATGTAAAATATGACCAAATAAATAAAAAACTGGAATGAACAAAACTTGTCTCAATACCATCAACCTAGGTTATAAAGTTTTTATTATCATTGCTAGACAGGGCGGCTGTTTCGTTACCTATGTTTCATATCTCCATTTGCTTAGTTTTGTTTCTTCAGATTGGTGTTATTTGATAATATTTTTTCTAAATACAAGAGTATCTTTTAAGGTATTACACCGTATCATACCATGACCATAATAGCAACGTGTCAGGCAAAATAGTAGATTGTACAACAAGAGCATAAAACTCGCCATTTCACCCGAGACGTTTATATAGCCACCCGAGCCGGTACGGCGAGGGTGCATAGGTACGGCGAGGGTGGATAGATACGTCGAGGGGAAAATGGGTTCAATGTTCGAGTTTTACACTCTGCTTTTCACTTCGATAGCGAGGAAATTAAATAGCAACAGTGGAAACAATGATTCACTTTCTATGTACATTTTATTTTTAGGCATTATTATAATAATTCTATTTTTAATTTTACTGATTTATTATGATTGATTTGGTTGCCTTTAAGTTTTATATCACGTAAAACTTATTTAAAAAATATATAGAAACATTTTTGTTTGTGGCTGTTGACACCAGATTACCTTGGTCTTAAGTTGGTCTTGGACGAAGATTTTATTTTATGCACTAGAGCATAAAAATTAATTTTATGTCGCCTAGATACAGCATAAACACGAACTTTACGAGCATGAGTAGTGAAAAATATATTCTTTGTAACGAAATTTATGAGACTATGCCCACTAGCATGTTTCTCAACCAACCGTCGCCGTCGCGTGTCGTGTATGCACTTGACATTCCATTCCTGACACGTTGCTACTTATTTATTACAGTCATGGCGTGGTGCAGTGGGTACAGACCTTTATTTCGAAAAGTACCCGCGGTGGTACAGTCAACGTCATAAATAAGTGATCACTTTTGTTCCTTGTCACTTCAACGTCATGTTTGAAAAGCCATACGAGATTGTGTAACGACTGAAAGCGACAAGGTACAGAAATAATCACTTATGTATGACGTTGTACCACGATATTTTCTGAACGTAAACACAACCGCAAATTGCCCCCAATGCTCTCATTTGCTTAGGCAATAAATGTAATTTGGCGAAACAAAACTTCAAAGTCACATTATTCAAGGAGTTATTTACTGGTTTTGTTTTTCATCTTACACTTCATGACTCCGACAATGTTTTCTTATGTAACAATTTTTATACGTCTTGCAAGAAAAATAATGGAGTTACAGTTACAGTCAGATATTTGTTTATGTGGCGGTCTGTAACAACAAACATACATATTACGGTTTTCATCTCATTCCAACTTTGAAGAACTTCCGCGTGTTTCATCATGATCATCATAAATAACATGTTAGTTTAGCTGACGTCGTCTTATCTGCAAGTCTATATTATGTTCCACATGAGGCAGAAACCAATTCTTAGAATGAGACAACTTGGGCTGTAGTTCTAAAGTGTACACAGAAATCATATCACACTAAAATAGCATTCGAAAGTGCTAAAATCTGTGTGCCTATTGCTACAAAACTACTGCTTAAATTATAGTTTCAAGTAGTTCAATAAAATTATTTTGTACTGTTATTTTCTACTACTCTACTTTTGTTATAAAGTCAGCACAAGTTCTCACTATTTTCAAATGATATTTTCGAGAAAAGTGATTTCGAGAATTGGGCCCCATTTCTCCAGCCAGGATTGAGCTGATTGGGGATTTTACGCGCAGTTTGAACTGCTGTGTTGTTTTAGCTTTACGCGCATTTTTTTCTTTTACTAACATGTAAAGGGTAGGTACCTAAGGTGAAAATCACGTAACCATTACGCATAAGAGTGGGATTGAATTTACATGATCTTAAGATACTTAGCAATTTTGCTAAGTACGATGTTGCTCAGGCAACATGTCACTCCAATGACTGACACAATATTATCATCAAGCAAACGCATTTCATGGTGGCATGTATGTATTGTATGTAGTAGGGAATATCACGCAAAACTCTGCGCAGGGGGCGACACTAGCATAAACCGTAAACAAATCGCCATGACAACATTAGTTCTCTTTGTTGTTTGTGGCCATGACGGTTCACGACATATTTAGTGACTAATAAAGGAGCGGCCATACCGCTGCTTAAAAAACGGTGACGGTACGGAATCGCAGTGAAGTTTCGTATTCGCACCATTTTTTGCATGCTTTTCACACTGCTACTTAAAATATGCAAATAGTGCGAAATCGCAGTGACGTGCCATAAACGTCACGAGTTTTGTTCTGTAAAGTCCTACAGAGCTACTACGAAACTCGAAACTCGAAGTTCGTTTCGTGCAGTCCCTCTCGCTCTCGTATTAAATAGTATAAGTGTCAGAGGGAACGCACAACACGAACTTCGAGTTACGAGTTTCGTAGTAGCCCTTCTGGTAACGTTTACGGCATGTCATTGCGATTCTGTATTTCAAGCAGCGGTGCGCATACGATGCGTCACTGCGATTCCGTACCGTCACCGTTTTTTATGCAGCGGTATGGCGGCTTCTTTAGATGATATTTACATCGATAGTAGCTGTATCTCCAAAAGTTTAATTGACTTAATGTGATATTATGGCACCCTATGGACATTTAAAAGACATTTATTTACAGTCTAAGTCTAATGGTCTCACCGGAAGATCAGCGCTGACTCTACCATAGGAGTCCGCATTTTATGCTGAGGCGGGACCATTTCGGGCGCAAGCAAATGTTTATTTTCGATTATTTTTTGTTTATTTTTTAATTACTTTTATTGCCCCGAATATTTTTTCATTTCATTTCATTTCATTTTATTTCATTTAAGACATTCTAAAAACTGTTTAAGGTTTGTGCTAGTGCTGCATTCTGACGGCAGAACATTGCAGTGATATTCCCTATTATTAATCACTTCGCTGCGGCCAGTGTTATTTCACAGTTCACTTGTCAGCGGGGACGAACGAGAATCACGGCGTCACATGTGAACTCTTTTTTAGCTACCCTTCGATTATTGAGGCTTGCAATGCCGCAAGAACTTTACTGCACTGCATATTTAATGACATAATTATTCTTTCACTTCTCATTCTCGTGAAATTCGTATTTATACTGGATCTAGGCGACAGAAAATACCGGCTACTACTACCAGCTTTCCTGTCCTCTGTTTATGGTTCGCTACCTCTCGTCAGTTACATTTTAAACGTTTCACAGTTACTCGACGATGAGTTAGCGTGCCTGAAGGAGGCCAGAGAAGCTTGGTGTGTTTCATGTCCTGGAGCGAACATCCCAGTTCTTCGTCATATTCAGAAGGATTGGGACTCCCCTCGGCTAAAAGCAATCCATGCTTCTCTGTTAGAAAATAGCCCAGACGACCCTGAACGTGCCCGTCTCCTAGCAGTATCAGCCCCGGAGTCAGGCCATTGGCTCAATGCCCTCCCTTCCCGTCAGTTAGGTACGGTTCTGGATCCAAGCACCTTGAGGATAGCAATATCCTTAAGGCTTGGTTGCAGAATATGTATCTCCCACACTTGCACCTGTGGTAAAGACGTAGATCAGCTGGGACGTCATGGCCTTTCATGTTCCAAAAGCGCTGGTCGCTTATTCCGCCATAGCACCATCAACGACCTGGTCCGTCGCTCGCTTGCCACCGTCTCTGTGCCCGCAATCCTTGAACCCGTGGGCATGGCCAGAGACGATGGCAAGCGCCCCGACGGGGCTACTCTGGTGCCTTGGAAGCTGGGTAGGGCTCTGGTGTGGGACGCAACGTGTGTCGACACTTTCGCGCAGTCCCACATTCAGGCATTACAAGCTGGGGCTGCAGCTGACCAGGCTCAAGTTCTCAAGCGCCGCAAATACTCTTCTCTTTTAAAGGATTATGAGTTTGCGGCGCTCGCTGTGGAGACACTGGGCCCCTGGTCGGCTGACATGAAGGCTTTCATTGGGGCCTTGTCGTCCCGGCTGAAAGAGACCTTAGGAGACCCCAGAGCTGGCGCTTACCTCTCCCAGCGAATTTCTTTGACTGTACAGAGAGGTAATGCCGCCAGTGTGTTGGGGTCTATGCCGCAGGAGGGCCTCTTAGATGGTGTTTTCTTTTTATAGTTGGGTATATTTATATAGTTTTATTTATTTTGTTTCCTATCATATTGTTGTATCTACTGTTATTATCCCAATAAAGAAATATTTACTTCTACAGAAAATTACTTTTTATGCTCTAGTGCATAAAGTAAAATATTCGTCTAAGACCAAGGCCTTAAATTTGTGTCAACAGCCACAAACAAAAGAGTTTCATAATTGTTAATTTGTATCAAACTAAAAATCAATCAAATCGATTAAACTAAAATTTCATAATTATATAGCAATGCATGCAAAATAAAAGGTACAGTAATTAGGTTGCTATTTCATCTCCTCGCAATCGAAGTGAAAACCAGAGAGAAAACTCTAGCATTAAAACCCATTTTCCCCTCGACGTATTTTTCCACCCTCGCATTACGGCTCGAGTGGCTTTATGAACGTCTCGGGTAAAATGGCTTGTTTTATGCTCTTGTTGTACAATTTAAACTACATTTCAATAGAATCTGACAATTTCCTAGACATTCAAGACAAGACACAGACACCTTAACGTGGGCACATTTAATTTGTTGATGTGGTTATAACCTAAAAGGAATAAAAAAAAGAATAGTCACATCACCAAGACCTAGGCAACTTGGTGTTCATATTAATTGGCTGGAAGTGTGTACAGGATTGTCAAATTCTATTGAAATGGAGTTTACTACATTTTATACTACGGCTTTTAATGCTAGTTTGTCATAAAACCAACTCAACTCTCCAAGGCAACATGCGGTATACTGACGAACAAAAATAAGATACCTACCTTTTAGTAATTTATGTAAGTACGTCAATACTTCGGAGGGGGTGAAATCACGTGATGTTATTATGTACCTATGACTTGGCTTTTCAAGTAACTGAAATTATGATTATTTCTAAGATTCCTCATAATTGTAACGTTTTAGTAATAATCACACACACAGACACACACACAGTTCATTCTTTAATTGCAAGATACATCAAGTGAAACTTAATAAATATTCCACAGGGAAACTTTTTTCACATCCCAGCTTCAGTCGTTTTAACTACATGAAAGAGTTTCCGATACGAACCGACGACTATTTAAAAGCAATTTAATGCCTACTTTACGCCCTTGTCTTTAGATCTATTTTGTCACGCGCGGCGTTCGGATCCCCTATCCAATATAACGCTTTACAAACAATGTGCGAAATCTCCATCATGATTTTGTTGTTTTAAATTATTATTCAAGTTAACTAACATTATGAGTTTAATGTAAAGCGCTGCGTCAGGTGAATTAAGGAGCCATTAGGGATCCATTGTCTGTTGGTTCTAGCATTAAGATAACGCGGGTAGTGGATATACCTGAAACCATCTTAGCATTTTTTACTTTTTCATTCGTTTCTCTTTTCTACTAAAGCACATTTAAGTGCAGACGCTTAATGCGCGACTATTCAACTCAGCAAAGACTATTCAAAAGCTTAGACAAGAGTAGGTACATTATACTTTTTTATTTCAGTAGGTATTCATGTACGCGTGCGTGTGGTGTCGGGTTAGAATGACACCTCTCCATTTCTTCAGTGGATGTCGTAAGAGGCGACTGAAAATATAGTTTAAGGTATGGCGTATATATATAGGCTAGCAACCTGTCACTATTGTACCGTTTTTTGTCAACTTAAACCCCAAAATTGCTAAAATTAAATAAAGCAAATATAATTTAGGAATACAGGCGTGATGTTTGTTGTTTGTGTATTCATGTAACGCCCCTAACATATACATACATGTATTTACATACATGTTACATGTAACTTACATGTATTGTACTCGTATTTACACATGCCTAACGTAGTATCTAATATGTTTGTTTGTTTTTACTCTTTATTGTACAAAAAGGTTACATAAAAAAATGCTTAGTACTTAGTAATATGTGATTTTTCACACCAACTGCTCGACAATGCCTAATTATATATCATGCAAACCTTTCTCAAAGACGGGGCGTAATGTTGTACTGAATTTCATTATAACCCGTTGGTTAGTAATGTGATTCTCACTTCTCATTGTAATGCGTTTAAAGTCTAAGTAATTTCTTCAAAATCGCAGGGCGCACAGCCCGTACAGCTCAGCCCCGCGGACGGCCCGCGCCACAACGAATTTATTTAAAAATCGAACTTATTCGAAAATCGAGCTGGTCACGCCACGGCAAACCGAACGAAAAAAAATTCAAATACTTAAAATATAAGCCGCGAGTGTTACTTATACGCTGCAATTTTAAGTATCAAAACTGCATTAGAACATTGTGCATTAAGGGGCGTAAGAAGGAGATTACTAACGAGAGTCTATTAGAAGCCCGACGCCGGAGGCGTACCATAGATAATACTAAGTACCGTGTTTAGTTTAGTATTCGAATGGTCTTACGGCCAGATTATTTCAACATGCTATAAAAATGTTTACTAAATTATTGCGAAACAATTCGATATAAATTTAAAATATAAAAATGACGAAGTTTTATGAAGCGTGGCAAATTTTTATGGGGTAAATTTAGGTTTTCTAAGTTTTAAAGATTTAAATAAAACGTTGGCTGACTTGAAACCTCTTTAGTCTGAGATGACGTATCTACTAACTTTTTAAAACTAAAATTATAACTCCTTTAACTTTACTATACGTAAATCCATAATTCCCGCGTGAACGATTGAGGCCATTGTCTTTTAGTATACAGGCATAGAATAAAGTCATTGATGAGCAAGTGTGATGAAAAAGGAGATATCGATTTGATGAAAGTGATTTGACTTCACGGAGTCCATTAAATTAGACGCCTTAGGCATTGTTAATAATCTACTCCCAGAGAAGTCGAAGGAAAAATATTTTATTTGTTATTTACTTTGTCAATTATATATAATTAGTAATTAAAATATGCTGGTAAATGCTGGATCTAGACGGCATAAAAATACTTTTGTAATTTTTGTAATCAGGTGTCAACAACCTTAGACTATATACAACACTAGACCGAGCCTCAGTAAGAAACAATGCGATTGAAAACGTCCACTCTTTTTCTTGTTTGTGTGCGTGGCGACCACGTGACAGCTTCGTCTTTACACTCGAGTTACGTCAATCCGGTTGTCACTGTGTGCGTGCTAAATGATACCACGTAATGTCAAATCCCCCAAAATTTGGGGGAAAATTATTACGACACGACGAAAATTAGACGCTAGTAAAAGTAATGGCGAATGTAATCAAATAAAAAATGAATTAATAAAACTAAAACAGACAGACATGGCGAAACTATAAACTGTTTATCCCTCTGTGTACAAAATTACCTATTTAGGCATACATTTGAGAGCCGAATTTTTTACCGCTCAGACAGTATTATGCTTTATTCGTGAATATTAAACTCAATAATATTATAGGCAAACCGCCTAACTGAGTCCTCGCCTGCGCGGTATAGGGGCGCGGGGGTAGGACGACAATGGGGACTGAAGGAGGTGCGGGCGGCGAGCGGAATGAGCTGTGCTAAGAAGCGCCTGCCACCCGCACCTCCTTCAGTCCCCTTTGTCGTCTTACCCCCGCGTCCCTGTACCGCGCAGGCGAGGACTCAGTTACGCGGTTTGCCTATACATGAATTCTTAGTACTAAAGATTATTTTCCAAAAGATTTTTTTATTTGAATAAGTAGCACCTAGCGCCACGACAGTTAAATGTTAATCTTTAATTTAACATAGTAAATAAGTTATCGACTTTCTATAAATTATTAATTCAATCGTCGTCATCATCATCCCAGCCTATATACGTCCCAATGCTGGGCACAGGCCTCCTCTCAGAATTAAAGGGCTTGGGCCATAGTTCCACGCGGGCCCATTGCGGATTGGGAACTTCACACGCACCATTGAATTGCTTCGCAGGTTTGTGCAGGTTTCCTCACGATGTTTTCCTTCACCGCAAAGCTCGTGGTAAATTGCGCACATGAATTTCGAAAAACTCAGAGGTGCGAGCCGGGATTTGAACCCACGACCCTCTGCTTGAGAGGCGATAGGTCAAACCACTAATCCACCACGGCTTCAATAATTTATTCAATAGTTCAATTAAAATATATATTTTTTTATATATCAAACACTGCTGTAGCGTTTTTAGAAATAGATTTCAGAATTATCTGCAGAACTTGGCTATTATTTTTCACGTTTATATTTTTGGTGGGATCTAGACACGCGGTAGCATGTAACGATAAGTCCAAGCTAACAAAACTGACGATGACTTATCGTATCTGCTTAATGTGTGATGGGCTTTAAGAAATTATCACAACTTATGTAAATGTTCGGAAATTAAAGGCTATTATTATTATTATATCAATCTCAAATAAATACAGAATAAAAGAAAGCTCAATAAGATGGTGCAAATATTCATTAAAATATCAAAGAACATTAATTAGATTCGTCATTTTCTCAAATAGATTAAAAATAAAAACTGTTCAGGTTCAGGTGAAATCGATATATTTCGACTTTGTGCCCAATACAAACTTTTCAGTACGATTTTGACTGAATTGTGGGGAATTTTGCACTGGAAACTGGTATCACCTATAAAAAATGTCACACAATTCTAACCTAAATAATTTAATCTTTTCTTACGAAATTTTATGGTTTCTGGAGTACTTACCGATGGAAAGTCACGTTATTAGGATTTTTAATCCTGCCTTTATAATTGCGGCACACTTTTATAGCACATTTGGTCATATTTCGGCACTTTTGTATTGCGCGCTCCGCATACGTCACCTACGGTGTCACAATGCAGACTGAGGGGAGGAAAATGACTTATAAGCCAACAGTTGGCTTATATTTTTTGGGGACGTTTTCATGCCGCCGACGGTCCATCTAGTGTTGTATATAATCTAAGTCAACAACCACAAACAAAAAGTTTCGATATACTTTTTTAATAATTTTATTTTTATGTAAAACTAAAAGCCAATCAAAATAAATCAATAAAATCAAAAAAAAAATTATTATATAGCAATCTATGAAAAATAAAAGGTACCAAGCAAGTGAACAATTGTTTCCACTGTTACTATTTCATTTCCTCGCAGTCTTAGTGAAAAGCAGAGCGTAAAACTCGAGCGTTAGACCCATTTTCCCCTCGACGTGTCTATCCACATCCATATGTGAACGCCTCGGGTAAAACGGCTCGTTTTATGCTCTTGTTGTACAATCTACTATTTCTAGTAGCATTAGTCTTTATTGTCTCGCAAAAGGTGAGAAAAGTAGAGTATACTCATCGGGGATAAAACTGATTTTGCTTTTGACGCACGTAAATACTTAACTTCTCTCAGAACTCATGTTAATTTGGTGTACAATTTACTATTAACAGTGATCATGAAATAATAGGATATTAAAGACGAACTATCTACTAATAGTTAGAAGTTATTGGCTTGTTTTGACTGTTAAATGAAAATATTATAGCTATATATTGAAAGTCAGCAGGTGGTATTAATACGTCTTTAATCAAATTCAAATGTTCCTCAAAGTAAACTTTGTTTCCACAAGACTGATTAGTGCGCAATATCGGAAGTAATATGCGGCGTAAGTTCCACCATCATTTCGCAGAAGCTTATCATTTCGGAGAAGCTTTTTATATGTTTAAACTTCTCAACCGTAAAGTGAAGTAAGAATAAAATTTGATGAAATAAAGGTGAAACTCAACGAACGAAGTTAAAGAAAAAAAAAATGTATTAAGTATTGCTTGCGTTTAGTGTCATACTCAGATGATGGTAAAAAAAGTTTTCGGGCACAGTTTAAAGTCTATCCATTTTCTCTAACCAGGCCTTTGTATTGCGATGCCGCAGTGATTCAATTTGGAACCATCATCGTAGGTGTTAAGATCAGCGTTGTTTCCACGCTCTGTGTCAATGGTGCCGACACATTACGGCGTCCCTCCAATATCCCGCTGTAGCTCTGTTTGTTACTGTTTGTCATGTCCCTGTCATCGGATGATGTATGTTATGTGCAGGGCGATCCTATCAGATATTTTCTATTTCTGTCACGACGCGGGTGGTACCAGCTACCTAAAAACATTATTTAGGTACATATCTTTTCGTTTACGGAAATTACTTTTTGTGCGTCACAAATATTTCATCGGTTCGGGATATTTTTATCTGAGGGTTAATAGGATTGATGAATTAGGGAATCGAATCTTCCTCTGGAATAAGGATACAGTATTACTAGCGCTAGTACTTAGGCACACAGAAAATAGAGCATTACGGCTGCAGAAAAATAACGAGTGGGTAGTCTGTTAACTACATTTTCTACAGCTCCTTGCAAGAGGATGATGTAGACACAGGACCAGGAACGTAATTAAGAAGGTCAGCCACAAGGGTGTATCGTGTAGGATGTGGGTAGGCAGTCAATGACATCGAATTGATTGCATGAAGGTAATAAAATTATCTAATTGTGTCTATGTAGGTACACGCTTAGTACTAAACCGAGAAAATGGGCAAAAATAAGGTGATTTACATTTCAATTATATGGTGTTTGAACGTGCCATGTTATCTCTGGATGTATTCGTAGCTACATTGTAACCATGAATCCATCAGAGATATTCCGCGTCATCTCTAAATTTGACGATCGATCAAATTTATAATTGAAAAGTTACTGTTAGCTTAGGGAAGTAGAACTGGTATGGGTATGTCGGTAGTACAAATTTAATTAAGAGTAACTAGCTTTCCCCAGTAGGTCGTTATCGACTCGTGTAGCTCAGCTTGTGAATACGGCGTTTTTAATTAACATTTTCTATGTCAACTCCTCGTTTGTGCATTTTTTATAAAGCGTTTCAAGTGCACACCGTGCACCGCTGGTAATGTAAATTTTACTAAAGTTCTTTTAACATTTTCAGGGGCTCCCGGCAAACCTTGGATTTGATTCCTAAAAGACTTCGGGTAAATCTTATGCTTCAGGCCTACAGATATAGGAAAGATACAGATACAGAAGGAAGGAGTAGGATGAGTGTAAAGTACCTAATGTAAGAGGATGTATGAGTGCCAAGGTGAATGTTCGAATATTTAAATATATTTTTGACGTTTTTACACAAGAGAAAAATTGCAATTCTACTAAGAGAAAGAAGTGTAAAATTGTAAGTTGATTTAAATGTAATTTTATTTTATTCCTATATAAATGTGTTTTTATTCAGTCTACTAGTACCTAATCCTAAAATAATGTCTATCAATCAAGCTAATGCTTTCGTGAATTTCGTGATATATGTAAAAGCAATGCCATGTGAGGTTTTTTGTTAATTTATGTGATTGTTCTCGTTGCATAGAGCTACAATGAAAGTTAATTAAGTTTTCGCACCACAAAAAATTTTTTTTTTTTATTCGACTGGATATCAAACGAGCAAGTGGTTCTCCTCATACTGAGATTTCGTTTAATTAAGATCATCATAATCATCATTATGTCAGCCAAAAGACGTCCACTGCTGGACATAATAGGCCTCCCCCAAGGCCCTCCGCTCAGACCGGTCTTGTGCTTTCCACATCCACCGCGATCCCGCGATCTTAACCAAGTCGTCGCTCCATCTTGTTGGAGGCCTATCGACAGCTCGACTCAAGATACGTTAATAATTAAGATACCTTCAATAATATGCAGTTATCTAATATGGATTTTTTGCACTTTAGTTCATTAGTTCGTATATTGAATGCTAGAAACAGATTTTAAAATAGTTTAACTGTATTTTTATTGCCAGATTTATTCAAACTAAGATAGATTTTTCCATTATGAATTCAATGGGGGCTATCGCGAATGAATTTTCCGCTAGAGGCGCTAGTGTAGCGTTAGGTCAACGAAATGTCAAATCTCATAGTTTTTGGGTGAGCTATGCGCGTTTATTTATAATTAGAATAATTTTGTGAATATTTTGCATTATCTGAAATTAATTATGGCAATTATGCGATAAGGGGCAATGAACGTATGTAATTTGAGACATTTTGTCTTTCGAAAACTTTTGTCCTCCCTTTTTTCCGAACAAAACGGGATTATGCAATACTGTGGTTGCTCGATATGTTTATGGCACTATTTTACAATGTATTAAATATGATTTTAGTCTAAACTTTGTTTTCACGGCCGTTATAACAGACTTTTAAAAACCTCACGCAACAGTGGCGCCATCTAGTGAGAGAAAAAACGATAGCCCTCATTAGATATATGTTGTGTATTTTTACCAATAAAGCTACGTTAAACTAACTTCTTTATACATCTCTTGTTATTTTTACTAAATACGGACCTAATAATATTATAAAAATGAAACTGTCTAAACTATTGAAACAACCATTGTTAAGTGACCCTACGTTAGCAGGCACAACAGCAGGTATATGCTAGAAAGGAGGTTAGAGCCCCTGGTGCAAAGGGAAATGTGTCCTATAGCGCACGTAATACTGTACATTAAAGGGACATTTACTTTGTTCCCAAGCTATACAAGTTACGTGTTTTAGAGATGAGATTCGGGCCGAGGTTTCCCGAGACTCGGTTGGATCTGCGGCGTAACTAACTGCATGACTTGAAATGTGTTTTCCTACAACAAAGCCTGGGTTTCGATGGATTTACTTTCGTAGGTACTGGTGTTGTATACGGAGGAGACGCATAAGTTTGATACTTGTCGGAACCGTTGTATCTGCCCCTATTGTTTGATTTCGCTTCGGGTAAAAATAAGACATACCATGCCTTCGCTAAACATGAAATTCGAAATAGGGGTGTATTTTGGTCTCCCATAAAATTTAAGCTGGATTTTTTCAGCTGATAACAGTTTTCATCATTTTTTTTTTCATAATTATTTTTACAGATTCGCTGGTCCAAATTATAATTTTTATCACTGGAAAGTAAAAATGAATTATTCGCAAATAGAGTCGCGGACAAAAGCTAGTTTAAAAATAAAATAATATCATTCATTAGTTTCTTATAAAATGTAGTTCTTCTAGTACTTTAAAATAACATACTTCTGAATAATTATCAACATACCTTTAAATATGAATGATGACATATTTATAAATTCTATGATTATTTTGAAAACCATAGTCATTAGCGTGAATAATATGGGAACTAATTTATGACTTTCAAAAATCGGATCAAAATTTTTCTGGGTAGCAAAGGGACCCGTCAATATGCGGAATGTACCTGACTACCTTGAACGTAGACTTAATTAACATGATAACGTTCATTTATTACCTCCCCATACAGGGAATAGGCGATTAATCAAAAATCATCACGGTAATAATAATAATATAGATAAAATAATAGTTGACAGTTGAGTCGCAAAGGTTTAATTGAAACTAAGTTGATAAAGTAATAGCCATAGCTATAAATTTCCCTCTTGTGAGATTTTTCAACAAGTTTCTCAATTTAGACGAAGGCTCTAGCAGTTTTACGGCACCCGAGGGACAACCCCGATCGTTTTGCCTACAAAGTATTATTCCATATGAATTTCAAGTGCCGGTAGGTATATTGCATTAAGCCGGGCAGTTTTCCGCTCGTTGCCGCGTTCGCGGGTTGGACGACACAAAAAACCCCATATTCTTATTTCTGTGGACGTTTACTGCCGCAGTTACAACACTTTTTACAAATTGGATTTGAACCGGCGAACTTTCATAAAATACGCTCATATTTACGTCATGCGGGAACGCGGTATTCACGTTGTGAGTAGAGAAAGATTTCGCTATAAATCAGAATTAAATTTTAACTTTTCATACCGTTTATGTTTTCCACAGTAAATTTGGTTAAAAATATTTTTTGTAGAATCCTCTCTAGAATTCTCACATAGAAATTGGAGCTATGTGGTTGTGCCAAACATACATGACGACTCCGTCACATTTTGCAAGTCTTTCTTCCACGGTTTTGTTAATTTAAAGACTTTAGTTAAATAATATAACGAAAACACCGGTGAAAATTTTCAGCAGCGTAGGTATCATAAAGTTCAGATTCAGAACGTAACGTTCTGTAGGTTCATACGCCACGTAGATGGATATTTGTGCGCTATAACAAAATAACGACGTTGGTATTCACGATCACGAAGGATGCCCACAGCGGAACAGGATGTCTATCTAAATGAAGATAACGGAACGTGTTTTGTTACCGTAACAAGTTGCGCCTAACAAAGGGTCGGCGATGTGTTGCTTTGTGGAATTAATCACACCTTTAAATGGTTGTTTTCACGCCCACAGTCGTGTTTCTAACGTCTTTTGAAATGATTACGTGTTAACAAATCTCACTTGAATTGTTCGGAGTTTATATCACCCTTTTCAAATTGTAAACGAAAATTTTGGTAGCATGTTCATTTTTCACAGATAGACACTTTTTAAAGTATGGATCGTATGGATCTATCACTCGTTGACTACTGGCTGGGTCGAGCCCTCATCATTGTCTATGTAGGTATAGTTTTAGTTCTAGCTTCAAATTCACTCTGATCTAGTAACAAAGAAAAAGCATTGTGGTAGTTTCTTGTGGTAGTCGTTTATGTTCTGTCCATGTGTTCTGTCACATCGCTCCGCCCGCGTGGTATTCGGTTATCGCGCGCTGTTCCCTCGGGAACTGTGCATTTTCCCGGGATAAAAAGTAGCCTATGTCACTCTCGGGCCCATAAACTATCTCTATCCAAAAAATCACGACGATCCGTTCGCTCCATTACGGCGTGAAAGACAGACAAACACACAAACACACACACTTTCGGATTTATAATATTATATTTAGTATAGTATGGAATATCTTGAATCATGAGTATTGTCAGTATTAATCGAGATCAAAAACCGAGAATAATTAAAACATTCCCTAATAATTGTTTTCAAACTAAATTTGAAAAGTATCTTTTCATATTGTAAGTTGTTTACAATGGGGGCTATCGCGAATGAATTTTCCGCTAGAGGCGCTAGTGTAGCGTGAGGTCAACGAAATGTCAAATCTCATAGTTTTTCGGTGAGCTACGCGGGTTTATTTATAATTAGAATAATTTTGTGAGTATTTTGCATTATCTGAAATTAATTATGGCAATTATGCGATAAGGGGCAATGAACGTCTGTAATTTGAGACAGTTTTGTCGTTCGAAAACTTTTGTCCTCCCTTTTTTCCGAACAAAACGGGATTATGCAATACTGTGGTTGCTCGATATGTTTATGGTACTGTTTTACGATGTATTAAATATGATTTTAATCTAAACTTTGTTTTCACGGCCGTTAAAACAGACTTTTAAAAACCTCACGCAACAGTGGCGCCAACTAGTGAGAGAAAAAACGATAGCCCTCATTGCAAAAGAATATTGGAGATATTTCACACGAAAACACAAGCCGAAACATGAATGCACAGAAAAACCAGAAAAATAGACCAGCGCTGGGAATCGAACCCAGGTCCTCAGCATTCCGTGCTGCGTGCTATTCCCCTACACCACCACTGGACAGGAGACTAGACACGAATTTTTCCTATGCACCCATATTTCAACTTTTTGGATTCTTTTTCATTTGTCACTTTAGCAGCGACACTAACGCCATCTATGGATCTACGTTCTTAACGAGAAACATTTTTTCCACTCCCGTCGAAGCTATCCGCTCACCAGGGACAAGAGATGTCGCTATTAAGCAATCAAATCAAGATTACGATTTGGAGTCTTTTTGTATTTTTTTTGTATTTTAGCGCTGGTCTATTTTTCTGGTTTTTCTGTGCATTCATGTTTCGGCTTGTGTTTTCGTGTGAAATATTAAACTTTCACGGGATAACCGTAAAAGAAACAAAAAATTTGGAATAAAAAATACAAAAAGACTCCAAATCGTAATCTTGATTTGATTGCTTAATAGCGACATCTCTTGTCCCTGGTGAGCGGATAGCTTCGACGGGAGTGGAAAAAATGTTTCTCGTTGAGAACGTAGATCCATAGATGGCGTTAGTGTCGCTGCTAAAGTGACAAATGAAAAAGAATCCAAAAAGTTGAAATATGGGTGCATAGGAAAAATTCGTGTCTAGTCTCCTGTCCAGTGGTGGTGTAGGGGAATAGCACGCAGCACGGAATGCTGAGGACCTGGGTTCGATTCCCAGCGCTGGTCTATTTTTCTGGTTTTTCTGTGCATTCATGTTTCGGCTTGTGTTTTCGTGTGAAATATTAAACTTTCACGGGATAACCGTAAAAGAAACAAAAAATTTGGAGTTGAAATAAAAAATACAAAAAGACTCCAAATCGTAATCTTAATATTGGAGATGTTTCAATGTTCAAAAAAGAACAATCTATGAAATACAAGTTAAGCTAGTACTTTAAATATCAATTTAGAGATAAGGCTTACCTGAGAAAATATTTTGACGAAAACTTAGTAAAGTGCCTCTCGAGGCCCTACTACAACGTACGTACTCGTATCTACAGGATTTGTGCATAATTTAGCGGAGTTAAGCCAAGATCTCAGAGAAGATCAGTGCGGGTATGGCTATGTTCCCACCCACGGTCGCCTTGCCCGCAATCGTCTTAAACTCGCACCTTCAACTACCCGCCTTTCACAAAAACGAAACTTTCGTGTAACTGTATAAGTAACGGATGTACTTACCAACAAAATGAAAAGAGCACAAACTAAAGAGAAACTGAAAACTTCCAACTAAAATTAAATTACCACAAATGTTGTTGTGTCGTCGAGCCAAAAACTTGTGTTATCTCGCCTTGCGGGTCGTAGAAATGTTACACCACTTGCTCATATAAGTTGGGATAGCATTGAATACGGCCTATAAAAACCAGACGGAGCATGATTTTACTCTGATGGTTAACCTATCCGAAATTTATTACCTACTCTCTTGAGAAATTTATTAGGAAATTGCCCAAACTTATCAGGGGGTGATGCGGTTAGACTTTCGACTTTACTTCCGTTACATAATATGTGTTTTTGGGATGCTAGGGAAGACCTTGTAGCTTAAAGTAGGTGGCATAAAATATATACATGTATAAAATGCACCTGCACCTGTGTGCCTTTCAATTTATAAATTTTTAGCGGCAGTAAACCATTTCGATGTTTTACTTAGATTGGCTTTGTCTACGACTTTGTTTTAGCGTGGGTTTGTAAATTTGACTATGATAATAAGTTCAAAACTTCATCAAGAACTCATTTAGATTTGAAAAATAAAACGGTAAGTATCTAGTAACAATAAGTAGTACCCAGGTATTTATTCTTACGACGTTTTCGAAGAAAAAAGACTCTGTATTTTCGCAAATTAAAACGGTACAATTATCAAGGGATTGTTGGAACAAAGTAAGAAATGAAATGTTTGAAATTAATAGCATGTCGGGTCATGAACTCAGTAGGATTCTTTTATTTCCAAAGACCGCGTATAATGATGTATGCGAGAACGTGGCTCACAGAATGAACATTGTTTACGTTTTAATTCCCCTGTTCCACACACCATCGCTCATACTCGCCTCCGCTTTATTTTCCAGTGAAATGTCGGCTCCTCGAATAACTGAAAACGGAATAAATTATTTCATCAATAGCAAAAATCCTTTTTAAAAATACCTCTCCAATAGCTTCCGTGATATAAATATTTTGAAGAATCGATACCTATTATATTATTTCGATAAAAGTTCACGGTTTCATGTTTTTGATTTGACAACAGACTGAATGGAGCATGTAAATAAAACGAAAACAGATCATTAGGCAAAAAATGTCTGAGTGAAAAACTTTTAGTTGAATAGGGAATGTCTGTGACAATGGGGTGTGTACGTCAACAGTGTTGTCGTCGGAACGAGCATTGTGACGCCGGCCATAAGTTATTCAAAGTCACAACTTTTGCTTCGCTGAAATATTGTCCTGACTACAATATCGTGTTGCTACCTGTTGGAGTGCTTACTAAGTTGGCTTATACTTCGCAAGGCTTATCGCAATTCATTAGGCGTGCACGAACTTGCTTACAAAGTAACATTCCGTGGGTGTCGGTTGCGGAGTTGCCGCTTAATTCATGCTTACTTGGATACAGAGTGACAGCGGGCGTCGTCATATTAACGCAGCGGACAGCTGGCCGCCGGATGCTCCACAAATAAACTCCCCTTCAGGTGCCTCGCCGAACATACATCATACTTCAGACGTAATTAAGGCGTGAACGATCCCTCGATACACCAGCTTTGCTTGTTAACCGCGCGCTAATAATAGACGCTAATTAAAGATACTTTATCTTACTGGGTGAAGACGGCGCCTTTATGTAGCTTTAGACTTACTTCTTATAATTAGCAAAGACTTAAGTATGTTGTAAGGTTGGAAACTACTTAGGCATTTTTTTTATTCGATATTTAAACAATTCTAACACTATGTATTCTGAACATATATTACTATTATTTCTCTACGAAGCGCTCTACCAATGTCCGTGACAAAGAAAGTAAATTATAATTATAATATGAGGACAGCTTTTATAAGAAAATTTTCAGACATATTCAAAAGTAATCTAATGTTAACAGTTCCTTGTCCCGTTGCAATGTGCAGCGTCCTTTTGACACGTCCCGTCCTGTCCCCATAGTAATGATAAAGTAATGTAATATACCCAATGAAATGTCCGCATAGTAATATTTATTGGTTAAGTATCTAGATGTGTTTCAAGAATAAAAATAAAATAATGTAATACGTAATAAAATGTATTATTTATCGAAAGATCAACTGCGTTACTTACAACCTAGACATGAGGTACGTGCCTCGTGGGATAGAGAACCTGTTAATTTGTAAAATATGAACAGGGTCTTGTTAGAACGGTGTAGACAGGCTTTAAGGTTGTAAGGGTTGATTGTAAGGGCTCTGCTTATTAGTACCTATAATAAATAAAAAGAAAGAAGTGACAAATTATTACGCTCAAAATCAAAGGATAGTAATAGTGCTGTGGTCTTCATACACTTTTTTACAGTTACCATTCTTGACAAGTTTACTTTACTGTGTCGACATTCTTCGAATAGCAAGTGCCAACAGCTGTCGGCAGGGGGCGTTCATGAGTCACCTCTGCCACTTCCTTTAGTAGAAGCACTTGTCTAATTTTAGCAGGTGACTCGTCTTTATCTAATGTCCAACCGAAAGGCAAGATGAAATATTTTAGGCAGATTAAAATGAGGACTTCCTGTAGGTAAAAACTTGTGGTATTCCTTTTGGAGTATTATTTGATTGTAAATTATTAGAAAGGTATTTCAGACGCATAAAAATTTTACGTTTAGCTTAACTCAAATACCTACAGGTATTGCTTTTATAGGTATTGTTATATTTATCAACTTAATGACTATAAGTACAAAATGTAAATATAGATTTTTAGGTTTAGAGTAAGTTAGTTATAGTTTTTTTTAATTATTTATTTCTGTTAATTATTGTATATATTATTTGTTTGTTTATAAATAAATATATGAGTACAAAATTTTTTTGCTAAAATTGGGAGTGAAAAAACGATTTTGAACTTGAAACTACGTGAGAGTCACTCATATTAAATAGATCGTTTTAAGACGTGACTTATTCGTTACAATATCATTTAATTGAAGTGAAAAAACAAGGTAAAGACATAATAATTACATGTCAATTAATGATATTATCAATCATTGATTTATACATATCAACTTAACTAACTTTTTTCATAAAATAGATGGTGGGTAAAAATTAAATAACAATTTGTCATACATGACATGACAAATACCTTGTATAACGTGGAGGACGCCTCAGTAGAGAAATTATACATAACTACACTACGATTATTAAATTTCCATTTTGACACTCGGGATGTCACGGTTTAAATCGTAAAGGTAAATTACAAACCAATTACTACAAATTATTATTTGTTTTGTTTTTTACCAGCGACGGCCTTAGGGGGTGGCGAACAGGGCAATCGAACGGGGCCTCGCTCTTACAGGGGCCTCACGCAACAATCTAAGCAAATTTTAAAAATATAGATGTTTTTAACTATATTTTCGCATCACATACTTTTCACGAAAGACAAAGGGCAAATATCTGCCGCCCGGAGCCTCGCGATGGGTAAGGCCGCCGCTGTTTTTTATTTACTATTAAGCTTTTTTACCTTGTCTAATATACAAAGCCCTATTAGACGTTGTAGCGGCCATCACCAAACCTTGATTGCAATCATTGTAGAATTGGCGAATGTCAAAGTGGAGATAAAATCATACTGTATCTATAGGTCCTTATGTGTTTTCCCAACAACTATACGTAATACCATGTTGTAAACTGTGATCCACCAATTTGGAATCATATGTCATAAACATTTTACCTAATCGAGGGGCCCGTTTGTCAACGTTTACATACGCGATGAAAAATGTAACCCCACCCACGCCGCATATTAGGAACAATTCTACACTCAGATTACACGTGAAATATGTTTAGTGGTCACGAATCATTGGTTTCATTATAGAGCTGAACAAGCGCCGCAAGTATTCGTAAGCCGAAATGTAGAAAGTATGAAACGGAAGACGTGGCTATGCCGAGTTGGTTTATGAATTCACTTTGCGGAGCGTGGTGCTTCAACTTGCTATAAAACTGAGTCGTATTTCCAAAGGGTTTTGACGTGATGTAATTTTCGTAGAAAATCCTTTAATTCCGTCTACAGAGGTGAGGTTAGAACATTATTTCCATGCACGCTGTCGACGTCTTGAATTGTGTGATTTAAGAGAAGGTCTTTACTTGAGATATCGTGTAACTGGGTATTTATTAAGCCTGGTATCGCCTCATGTGAGGTATACTGTGAGGGATGTAGGTGATAACTTGTTACTTGATCTTGTACTCAAGTGGGTTAGGTTATTTAAATATAAGTACATAATATATTGTGTTTATAACATTGACATCTATGTACCTTACGGCACATACATACTTGTACATACATATATATCGATGGTTTATAACATGAAATTGTTTTATAATATGAAAAGATGGCAGATGGGCTACAGGGAGAAACATCTGAGTACTTTGTTTTTTGGTAGTAATATGTATAAATTAATTAATTAATTAATTGTGATCCACCGTGAAACCTTTTCACAATTAATGTCATGATGACGCATCGCAATGCCTATCAAGGAAAAATTATTCTGACGTTAACTGTGGGAAATTTTTACGATCGGTTAAGATTTAAATGGTTTGTTTGTAGTTACATTTGAACAATATACTTAACGTTGGATCAATGAGGTACCTAATGTCACTATTAATCTTCATCATATTATCGTCATTATACCTGTACTAAAACTTTTTAAATTAATAACAGTTAAAAAAGTCAGTAGTTTTAGTTTACTGTAAAAGGATACATATGTGGCCATTTCATTACTACTATACATTTCACTATATTTATTAATATGAAATTCCCTGAGCGATAAGACACATCATAGTGCCAACCTTACTAGAATTGTTCCGTTTCGATATACACACATTATTACTAGTACAATTTTAAGAATATTCCAGTATCATGAATAAAATAAGCTTCCACAATTCCCTCTACTATGGAAAATTTTAAAAATACAATATTTACATAAATTTATGCAAAAAATCAGCTCTCTACATTCTAGAACTCTTCATAACTATGCGTAAACGGCTAATGTATTTTCAGTAACTGCAAAATCGAATGATGTTCGGAATCGAAATTTTAACCTCGCTAAGTACTTAAAAGTTTGAATTGATTCTGTATTTAATTTTCCATTTCCTTCCTTCCTATTCAATGTTTAGAGTACAAACATTCACGTTTCATTCATGTTTCTGTGATGGCCTAGTGGTTTGGTCTATGGCCTCTCAAGCAGAGGAGCGTAGGTTTAAATTCCGGCTTGCACCTCTGAGTTTTTCGAAATTCATGGGCCCGCGCGGGAACTATTGCCCAAGCCCTCTCCTTCTGGTGGGAGCCATGTGACCAGCAGTGAGACGTTTATAGGCTAGCATGATGATGATTTATGTTTATCACACAAATGTATGCCTTTATGCCCTCTAGTTCCACAGTCAGGGACAATAACCATTAAGCTATCTGGTAGTACAAATATTGGATTAACTGTATTTATGATTCGTTTATTGCTGTTTAATACTCAAGCGACGAAACAATGAGCTACGGGGACCCGCGGCCTAATTATTGATAGAGTTAATTGTCTGTGAAACAGGGCAGATAATGTCCACTTTAGGGGAAACGTGGAAATACCATTCGCTATATTATGCAGAACATGTATTTACGTAAGCAAATGCTGTCATTTTGGAGCAAATCTGGGTTAATAGGGAACCGAAGCTGATATGAAATCTGCTGCACTTGTGATTGTCAAATGTGCTGATCTGTTAAATACAATACCTCTCCTTGCAGTCGGGTAAAAAGGTACTACTAATCCACAACAAGTTTCGTCAGGTAAATTAAACTATAAACAAGAAAAGAAATACTCTATCTATACCTGTATCTGTATGTGTATCTGTATCTGTGTCTGTGTATCTGTGTCTGTGTATCTGTGTGTGTGTGTATCTGTACTCTATCTGTTTAATTTTACAAATAGTTCCCATCACTCCGTTCAATTTGAATCAACCGGAATCTTCCCATATACTTATTGGCCTGTGTCCGTTGAGCATCAGGTAGTGCTTCAAAAGGAAGAACCTGCTTAGAATTATCGTTAATAGTTAAAGATAGACAGTTTGAAGGCCGTTTCAGCTCTACATTTTTAAAGCAATCTGGCAGCAAATTAAATCTCTTCCAAAAATCGATGCCGAGTATAAAATGAGACGAGATATCGGGAATAACATGTGCGTTTATGAGGAAAGATTTTTCATTAAACTGCACAGGTAATTCTATAAAACCAATAGAACGAGCAGGCTGTCCATTTGCAGCTCGAACAGAGATTTTATGTGACGAGTTAAGTACAAATCCCTGACTAAGTAAATGTACATGCGAGTTATTACCTAGAATGGTAATAGAACTACCACTGTCAAGTAAACCACAGAGAGTCAAATTATTTACATTTATATTTACATAAGGACGTTCATCGTCAATTTGGTCGTCAAAGAGGATCAAAGAAGTTTTATAGGACAACATAAAAAGTCGAACTACGGAGAGCCAGTCCTCCCACTCTTTACGCGAATATTTACAATCATTATTTACAATATTTCTTTGACCCTCAGTTACTAGTTTTTTGGAATAGATTTAGCTTTGTTATTTACAGACTTATTACAAGTAGGACACTCAGAGCTACGAAAACCGTCCAATCCACACTTAAAACAAATTATTTTACGCGGTTCTTTACACATGCGCAGTGAGTGACCATTGACTCTACAGCGCACGCAAAATTGCTTATTTGTATTAACAATATTTACAGAATGATTATTTACAGGTTTATATACAAAGTCCTCAGTCAAAGTAGAAGGACTGCTGGTGGGAGGTTCCTTGAAATTTCTAGAGCGGTCTAGACAAGCCTCGTACTTTTTACAAATCAACTTCAAACTCTCTATGGATTGGACGTCAGACTGAGCTACCATAATATCGTACTCAGGACGGATATTCCTCAACAGAATTTTAAGTTTGTCTGCTTCAGGCATAGTATAGGAAAGTTTAGCAAATAAACCCAACATAATGGCGAAATAAACGACAACCGACTCATCTCTACCCTGAGTGCGGTCCTCGATTTCGCGGAGCAGTTTATAATCGTAGTCAAATATATCAAAATCATCAAACAGTTTAGTTTTTAAGCTCTCCCAGTTATGAAAACTGTCTTTATATGCGCGAAACCAATGTAGAGCCTTATCGGTAAAAATTTCGAATGAATGAGCTAGTAAATTTTCTTTTGATAAATTTCTAGACACTGCAAACTCCTCAAGTTTTTGTATGAAAGCGCGGGGACAACCGACTCCCGCAAATGTGAATTTACGGAATTCACTGGTCACTCCGCGGTCACAGTGCACAATGATCTTAGTGTCTGCGCTAGGACCGGAGTTTGCTGTGGCGTAAGACGTCGAAGATTCGCTCGCAATGCTGTTTTTACTGTCGAAACGAATTTTTAAGGCACTAAATCTGGAAACAAGGTCTTTATACGTAGTACGGTATTCCTCATTATCAGAGACATCGATACGCTGAAGGCGTAAATAGATATGAGTCAAAAAAGACTGTATTTTCTGTACAAGCTTTGCATCACAGGTACTTTCGTAAAGAATGATTTTATCCTCGACAAAAGAAAGCGATTTTTCAGTGCCACTACAATCATCGGCAACTGAAAAAGTTGAGGTCAAGTCTTCAGCACTAAATTTGTCTAACAAGTGAACGAGCTGTCGCCGCTGCTCCGCGACTGTGGGGAGCGGCTCGGCCTGCCTGATGCTCAATTCGTACATGAGCTCATTTTTATTTAACAAATTTACATTCAAACCCTTAAAATCCATCTCAAAGCCTAGTTATGTACAAAAAAATATAAATTATATACTTATTAACATGTACATGACATAAACAGACGATACGTAAGCAAGCGTAAGTTCCTAACACAAAAAATAACAAGAAACAAAGATATACACAAAAACAGAACGAATTGGAAAATTAGGCTATGTACAAAAATATTGTTAAAGTATAAAATTAATACACTATATACAGGAAAACAGGTAAACAGGTAATTTAGTATTTACAAGCGCTATATACATAACCTAATCCAAGTCATGAGTAAGACTCACGTACTGACTGAAACAACCCTTGGGCGCCAATGTAACCGGCTAGCCGGTCGGAGAAATAATAGGCGTGTGGTTACAAAATAACAATATAATATAAAAAGAAAATATATACAATTGATTCAGTCAGCACTGCTCTTCTCGATAAATTTAAAAAAAACACTGGCCTGAGACTTGTAGGACAGGTAGGGAAACAGGGCAGGGTGTTAAGGTCGCCTCGGAGCGTCCAGTCGCGCCGGCGATCTGCTCCGAGGCAGCGGAGCGGAGTGGAAGTGGAGATGGAGATTGAGATTCAGCAGGAAAAAGGAAGGGCTGCAGTAGTGGCAGCCCTTATATTACAAGTAGTAATCAGTGTAATAGCTAGCACCGATAAAATATTTTATATTTTCTTTTAAAGAAAACCAAATTTCGGCTTACGCCTTGTCAAATACTAAGAGCCAAAAGAACGGAAAAAAAACAAAAGCGTATCAACAATTTAGAATTTAGAGTTTTTTTTCTGTAAGCGGCCAGTTGCGCACCGCGGAAGTTTGCCATGTTACAGTATCTGTATCTGTGTCTGTGTATCTGTGTCTGTGTATCTGTGTGTGTGTGTATCTGTACTCTATCTGTTTAATTTTACAAATAGTTCCCATCACTCCGTTCAATTTGAATCAACCGGAATCTTCCCATATACTTCTTTACTCACAAAGTAGCAGGTAAGCACGGGCAGTGGAAGAATTAGGTTAAAGGTTGTGGTCATCATCACCATCATATCAGCCGTAGGACGTCCACTTTGGACATAGGCCATGGGGGAGGACCTCCAGTTGCTTTGATTGGAAGCGGCCTGCATCCACCTTGACACTGCGGTTTGTTGTAAGAGGTTTTAGGTACCTATTACCTTTGTTAGAAGTAGGACTCACTTCAGCTGTCTAGAATGTAACTGACTTACCGTACACCGGAACACCGGACCGAAACACCGTGACTTCTTGCAAAATTCTTGCTTCATTATTTGTTTGTTCTTGCATTATTTATCATTTTGTAAATGTTTTTTTCTTTTTGTCGTGATGTTTTGGCTCAATAAACGTCTTTGCATTTTGTTCTAATTCACATATAACTATTAAATTTATTGGGTCGCTTCGTTAGACATTAGATGCTGAAAAATTATGAGAATAAATCGCTGTCTTGCTTTCATTTATAGACTAATATTGAATTAATTTTGTCTATTATTAATGAACAGGTAAATTTAGTATCATCTCCCTTGCTAACTTGGCTTGGGGTCTAATTTCAGCAATAGTAGTTATTATAACACGTCTTAATAGTAAATAAATAAAAATACAAGGTAGTTTAATATGACGATTAAAATTTATTAATATTTTATGGGTAGGTACTTTTTTTTTGTTTGAGAAAAAACTTAGGTGGATACTTAGAGAGTTACAGTGACAAATTAAAACGATTATTGCGGTTTGTTAGTCTAACATCTGGTAGCATGGTGTACGGTTGTGTTGCTCTGAAGATGAGCTCTGGTTGAGTTCGAAACGCGTGAGTGTAGTGTGGTGGTGGTGTTGATAAATGGGTTTGTGTGATTTGTGTGTGTTCTTACAGTGTGGAGGTGGACACGCATAACACGCATATTTTGCATAAACTTAGATATCATAAGGTCGCGGGTGAGCAAATAAATTATTTTAGTTCATTGAATTAGTGTAAAAAATAACCTTGATGTCACAAAGCAGAGATCTTAAATTGATATCAAGTTTTTGTTATGACAAATTGTCACTTAGGCAAAAGTTTTTGGCCAAAATTTGGCAAGCGTATCGTGTTGCGGAACCCGCAAATAGTGAGTTGCCTGAGCACGCTGGTGGACCGACTGCAGGCGGTACCTAATAAAATTTAGTTAAGCTGTATAAAATGGCTCGCCCAAGTGAGTTCGTCGCTTATGTGCTGTGCATAAAATTTATGCATCCAACGACGCAATTTCAGACTTTCCTTTAGAATGAATTCTTCGAAAATACGACGCTATGCTTATCGTTTAAAAAAATAGAAATTTTCAATTGAAAATTGCAGAAAAACATAAAAACTCGGAAATAATAATTAAATTATATTTAGATCATGTACCACGTGATATTTTTAGTATCCGTTAACTTTGAGGGAACATTTGATGGAGTTAATTTCGATACTAGATACTAACCTAACCGAAGCCTTAAAAGATAATTAAGAATTAAGATAATTAATTACGCGCTCTTAATACTCTTTCATAAGACTCTTTTCTTTTTTAAACTCCGTAACTAAAATGTACCTCATATTAAATAAATGTTCCGGATAACTCACGGCTTAAATCGAGTTTAGCTCGACTCGGCGGCTGCTACAACACGCGCACTGCGCGCCGCCGCTCTGCTCGCGCGAGCACGAAGACCACCTTCCGAAGAAGAAGGGCTACGGATTAGCCCGAAACAGTCGAGCTAAACTCGATTTAAGACGTGAGTTATCCGGAACATTTATTTAATATGAGTGAGTCTCACGGTAGTTTTATGTCTAAAATGTACCTATTTGATTCATACGATATACTTATCAAAACAAGGTTAAAATTGTGAGTTTTGTATGTGCCTCTTGCAATACATTAAAGTGCAGCGTAGGACGTCCACCAACGAGATGAACGGATGACCTGGTTAAAACCGCGCAGGTTCACGGTGGATGCAAGCCGCTGCCCACCGAAGCGACTGGAGGTCGATGTGGGAGATCTATCTCCAACAATGGACGTCCTGCGGTTGAGGTGATGATGATGATTTTATGATGATCCCTATTACAAATAATTACCCGTTATTTTGCTTCGTGGACAAGATAGTAGGAGAAATTACTAGCTTAAAGGCATTCCATGGAGGAATCCCAAAAGCGTAGCCCACGCACAGGCTTTCTGTTTGGTGGTCTTATGTTGATACGGCTTAGTTTTTACTTTTCGAGCGAGGTTGGGATGCGAGCTCACCTGCCTACTTAGTACAACAATAAAATACAATGCTGATACACAAGAAATAGATAATGTTCATTTGACGAAAGTTTCCATATATATATGAATTCTATGTGGCACATAATGGCCCTACCAAAGTCATTATTGATATATCAAAATATCAGTAGAATAGGTACAACAATATCAGAGTTGTACTGTATACTATAAATACTGAAAAATATATATAAAACTATTGTATTTAAGTAAATATTGCGAAAGGCATTTGAATAACTAAAGTCGGGACGGGAATCGAGCCAGCCACAATTTTACTTTAGCATACGAGAATAACTAATCGCTCCCATATTCCCTCCAAGTCTGTATTAAACTCGCCGTTGCAAATAAAGTGCTTTACCTATTATGAATTTTATTCTTTAGATTTGAAATATATAAAATTTAGAATATAAAAAAGGCCACTAGGCAAGAGCCATTTCACCTCAAATACAGTTTTAGCATTTTATCACGAATAACGTTATCTTGCATAGAGAATGGATGATTTAAAATTTAAATTCAGTTCAATTCCTTAAACTGAAAATCCGAGCCAACATCCTATAGCGGAAAGATAGTAATTCATGGACCTAGTTACTTAAGTCTCAAGCTAATTCCATTCCAAATTTCCAAGTTACGCTGTAAAGGCAGACAAAATAATCTCATAGTTTTAAAACTAAACGAATAAACATCAGTCTTCGCAACAAACACAGTTAATATCCGAGTAATACATTAAGGTGCCGTTTGACACAAATGCGTAAAGGGATCAAAGTTGGCAAGTTAGGTCGCGTAGAACAAGTCATCTAACGGTGTAGTTGCGTGCGCGCGGAAGCAACAAAGAATCCCCTGTTTGTCTAGCGCACATTAGTGTAACAGGCTTCCGGCGCCGCGCCCGCGCCCGTGCCGGCTGCTACGGATGTCACCGCCCCTAAACTTACCCGAACACCCTGCAACTTTGACATTCAACTAGACTACAGCTACGAAAATGGGCTCCAATTGTTTATGTTTCCTCGACCAACTAAAGTTCGCTCAGCCCGTCTATCCATTGAGAAAATATCCGCCGAGGAAGCCTGGCTTAGCGTCGTCGTCACGTACTGAACAATACAATTTTGTGTCCGGAGCGAGAGACGTTAAATATAAATCCAGATTTACGTCTCATTGGATCTCGGGTCTAAGTGTAACTATGTATCGAGTAGAGAATAACGTCTGCTGAGATCGAAGAAAGAAGCAATAAAACGCGTGAGGCATGTGCGGTCCTCGCCGAAATAAAAGGACTAGAGTATATAAAAAACGTAACGAGGATGTAGGACAGCCGGAGCGTCAGCCGCTGCCGCCCCCGGCCATTAATCTCTGCTTTATTATAAACACAGAGCCGACCGAATCGTAAACACACTTTAATGTACACTCCGTGCGCTCTTACGCTTAAATGATTTTATTATCGCTACACAAAATATTCATTAATCGCCCACGTCGACTGTGCGACGATTAAGAATGAAATTACGTGGGAAAACGTATTGCACCCAGTTTACGTGGCAACAACGTTCAAGAAAACTTACTGCGCATAAATAAAAGAGATTAGGTACAGATAATGTTCTGGAATATTTTCGTCCTTTTGTACTTTGGTACTTTGTTACAAGATACAAAGGGCACTACGTATCAAATTTTTTTTATATCGTTCTGTGTACTGGTATCTTTATATTTACGTATATATATGTACGTAGATGATTTGTGAAAATCCGATTAAGAGGGCGATGTATTGTGGGCATGGAAAAATAACTCATTTGCAGCACACCCCGACAATGGCTGAGAGTTACGCTTTATTAATTTTCGTCCGATAGGATTATTTTGTCAGCACAGTCTTGTCAAAACGTCAGGGCCTTCTAAACTGTCGACGGGCGTGATTTAAATAATTTTGGCGAGCTTTTAGATAGCGTAAATCAGTTTGCGGCTTATTTCAATCATCGGATTGTTTTTGTGCGCTTGCTGTGCTATCGTAAATTGCTTGCAAATAATGAAAGCGTTATTCGGAAATTAGTTGTGACTATTCATTTAACAATATTCACGTTACTGTTTTATAATTTGCGTTGATTGGATATAGATTGTTTATGTTGACGTAACTGCAATAATACCATTTAAAGGAATTAAAATGTATAAACTAGCTGATGCCTGCAACCTTTCAAAAGTAGTCTATGCCTGCCTATGTTGGCCCACTCTCCGTACAAAATTACCTATTACTGCATACATAGGGGCCTATGAGGGCCAGATTTTCTGCCACTCAGTATACTACACTATGTATATTCCTACTTAAATGAAACAATTTTTAGAATTCGGACGGTTCCAGAGGGTATACCCTAAATAAACAAATACAAACAAATAAACACACAAACGTTATCTTTCTGTAACGTTAATTGAACGTCGATCCGTATATTTTATTAGGGTGACTGATCTATATAGAGTGAATTTCATAAATAGACAAGTTCGCTATTAGTTTTCACGGTAGTCATAAATATTTGATTCTTTAGTTAATAATTTTATTTACATTTGCTGTATGTATAGGTATATTACTAGTATAAGTTTAAATAGATTATCTGCTTTAAGTGTCATGTAATCCAAAAAATCAAGTTTTACTTTTCAGTAAAAATAAGTAGGTAGTTCAAAGTGCAGTTGTTACGAGAAATTTGCGAAATCAGTTAAATTATTTTCCTTTTTGGCATAGGTTTGACAATCCAAATCCAATCCGAAAGGCCGGTTAAATGGACGAATCGAGCATGTCGTCGATCAACACAATATCCGCTATAATGTGTATTTAGCTTTGCTTGGAATGTCATGAGCATCGCCCTCAAATCAGCAATACTGCGAAATGGCGTAAGATGAATGTCCAGAAATATAATGGTTTAATGGTATATCGCGATCAGCACTACTATTCCATGTCTATGAATGAATGAATGATAAATTATTCACAGAACACATGGTACGAATAGGATGGTTATATAAAACTACAATAAGTATTAGCAATTCATAAGGCATGTGAATCAATCTTATAATTAGCAAGTAATAAGTAGCATTAAGTTATTGTGTTTAATCCCTATAAATTAATAAATAAAATTAAAACGTTTTCCATTTTTATTGCCTTCGCGAACTCAATAGAGTTTAACGTCAATACGTTGATTATTCAATTGTTAAGACATGAGAGTCTTCCTTTATTTCCGCTACTTATTTATTCGTCAGAGAGTGATTCGATTTCGTCAGTGGACGTTTTTAAGATCGGAAACAAGTGTTGATTTTGTAGTGTGTTATATTTTGAAGTAATATCTCAATCTACTTATCCTTTGCGAAAGTTTGCTAGCAGCATTATTAACACATTGCTCGGAGGAAATTCGGTCACCTTGTCAACTATTCCGCTGTGTTTACCCTAATACTATCTTCTTCTCCCTCTCGCGCGGAGCCAAAATCACAATAAGATAGGTATGTACATCGCCACCAATGATAGCCGTTATATAGCAACACAGCCCAGGCCTGTCAAGACCACTGCCAAACAACGCAGTGGATATTATATATTGCGCGAGCGACCCAGATTAAATCATTATATTATTTACTTCTTAATAACGTCGGAATAAACTGCTCTTTGTTTTTCTTTTAGCGCGCAATACAAGCTTTACTTCCCTTCTTCCTGCATACGTAAATATACCGCACGAGACTTTAATTTTCAAGGAAAGTGTAACATATTATTAATTCAAGACATCACAGGAAACAAGACCGGATTTAATTTAACGTTTTCAATTCGGATTCGCCAAAGTAAACTCTATCTGCGCCTCTTTTTAAAACAGCGTAATGCAAGGAAGTGCTTAAAACGGTGCGGATTGTGGATTTCAACTTAAGGATAATTGGAAACACTTTTAAATAGATGCTGTCCCGAAAGTGGCGCTTTACTAGTTATGACGGGACTTTATTTTGCAATTGCTTTGTAAGAAAGCATTTTCTTTATTATGTTTTTATCTAGGTGCTTTATATTTAAAGAAAAGGTTAAGTTTCGCTCGGCATAGGTAAATAAGTAAATGGAGACTGAACAAGGAGTTGTTTGTGCCTTTTGGAAGCGTGTCTGTCTACTTACTCGTTTGACTTTGTTATCATAGGGACGTAGTAGGTACGATTATCGTATAGTAGGTACCTACGCTATATACCAATGTAAAGTGTCATCAAACTTTTTTATTTATTTATTTCTCTCTCTGATGTCGAATGTGTGGATGGGTAGCTTTCAGGAACAAAAAAATGGTTGCAAGATTATAACACTAATTAAACTTAGCGTTCCGCGAACCCAATTTTCATTTCATTCACTCTAACCTAACTTCAAACGACATAAATCTGAGTTAAAAGTTAATTTCGTCAATCCGGATAATTCCTCATGGTTTAATCAGACTAAGTTGGGTGTAATTAATGTTCACTAAGGCCACACAATCTAGGAAAGCTTCGGCTTAGCCGGCTATGGAGCTCGGGTTCGGTCGGGCACGGCGCGCCGCGCAGCGCCGCCGCCAGTGCCGTGGGGGCGGCCGGTCGGTCTCAACGCTCGCTCCAACCAAACGCGCGCCACACTCATTATTAAAATTTACGTCACTAAGCTGTCAAGAACTCTGTCAAACAAATGATAGTGTAACCCTAAGTACGAGGCATGAAGAGTTCCAATTAGCCGGCTGCGAGGGTGCTAGTGATTTTGCCGCGCTTTAAGTTTATTGAGTAAAAACTTTAGCGACGTTTTAACTTACTTTGTGCCCGGGATTTAATAAAAAAGTATGGTTTAATTGAACAATTATAAATACAAGATTATAAAATCTTAATATCGCTGCTAAAAGTGTTGACAGCTGGAAGTGTTATTAAAAGTGCGTGTTATTTACTTTTATTCAAAAATATATGTAAGTTATTATTATTAAAGTTTTACTATAAGCTACCTATAGAACTCAACATTGCTGGAGCCAAGAACAAACACAGGGCTAAGCGAAATAATATCGTTTAGCCATACAGTAGTCTTAATAACTGAAATCGGTACATATTCATATAAATAGGTGCGTAATATTTTGAAGTAGGTTAAATAGTGACGATAAAATAATATTCGTGGCTGATATTATTCGTAGTGGCTGATAAACGAGTTTATATTGAACAGGTCACTAGATAAACAGATTAATTTTTTTTGTATGTACGGCCGTACGCTTAAGATACATCATTCAGTTAGTAGTAAAAAAAGATACTGAATAATAACCATTCTAGGGCGTTCCATGTTCTGTCACAAGCAATGTCACCGACGACGCCGCCGGCGATGGTTCACGAGCGAGCGCCGCTGGCTGGCCTACTTGAACATATTCCTTCAGTTTGAGGGTTCCGTAGGTAAAGGGTTATAAACGGAACAATGTTATAATGTCACCACAGTTAGGTACTAGCTCTCAACTTCGTCTGGGAAGAATTAGTTCTTCGCGTGCCCTCGGATCAACAATTTTTTCAGGATAAAAGTATCCTGTTTTTATTCTGGTCTTCTAATATGATGTACTTATACACTTTGTAGCAAGTGGTTCAGTAGCTAAGGCGTAAAGGCAAAACAAACAAACTCACTTTTTATTTATTTTAGTAGGGATTGTGTGTTCATTAGACTTATTTAGCTTACAAAAGCAGGTTACATAGATGCGTTACTGCACATTAGTACTTACTATTATTTATAAAATTGGTCAAGTGCGCGTCAGAATCGTGCATCGAAGGTTTAGTACAATGGTAGTTATGTGAATATGTACGTATGTAAATACTTTATTGTCCATAAAACACAAAATGATACAAAAGAAAACAACAAAAGAAAAAGAGTACAAAGATGAATTTATCCCTAAAAGGGATCTTTCCAAGCTAATCTGAACTGGAAAGGAAAACTCAAAGATAGGTGAACAGTAATTTATGAACAGTGAGAAGAAAGAAACATATAACATACTCGTATAAATAAGTAGGTACACTAAATAAACAACAATAATAATAATATCCAGTGTTTGTAGAGCTTTGTTTTGCTCCTAGGCTAAATTTACGCAATTTGGGCTTATTTTTAACCCCCGACGCAAAAAGAGGGGTATTATAAGTTTAACCGCTATGTGTGTCTGTCTTTCTCTGTCTGTCTGTGTGTCTGTCAATCTGTCTGTGGCACCGTAGCTCTTAAACGGTTGGACCGATTTGAATGCGGTTTTTTTTATTGAAAGCATGGTTTTAGTTAGATTAGTTAATACTGATACGGACGGATCGATGATTTTCAGAGTTTTCTTACTGGTTGTGTTATAAGCACTACCTTCATAACAAATTTCAAAGTTGTAGGCAAACTAGAAGTACCCAAAAGATTTAGATTTCTTGACCATTTTTATTTTATTTTTTATTAGAAATAAATTTTTTTACTGCTCTAATAAATACCAAACTTAAGTAGTTGGTATTAATTTTAGCTTGATACCTTCACACGTTTTTGAGAAAAAGGGTCTTGGCAGACGGACGGACAGACGGAAAAACAACAAAGTGATCCTATAAGAGTTTTGCCAACTGAGGTACGGAACTCTAAAAACTAAAAATTTTTACCATGTGCCAAGCAAAATAAATTATTTCATTTCATTTCATGGTTGTCCATCTGTCCGTCACAGGGCTGCGTTCAAGAACCGTAATAGATAGACAGCAAAAGTTAATATAGACTAGCTATGTGTATTTCTATTGCCTCTACTACAACAAATAAGAAAAAAAAGAGGCCCTCTCACAAGTAACCGTTTATTTTTAATATTACTTATCTCTGCGTTTAAACTCGGAATAACAGTAGAGATTATTTACTGTTTTACAAATACTTATTAAAAACATCGCTCGAAGAGTAGATAACCGTCGGGGGTGCGCGGGGGCAAAAGATTCCTTAGTAGCGACCAGGAATCGGAAGACAAAGCGTTGGCAGGCCTCTAATAACTAAGTGGACTGAGGACATCGCCAGAGTTGCGGGCGACTGGTGGATGCAAGTGGCGAGTTGTCATTCATTATGGCGTTCTAATGGGTGCTCAAGGAGAAAAGGGCTACGAATTGACCCGAAATAGGTCGAGATGAACTCCAATTAAGAAGCGAGTTATTTGGGTTTATTTCACTACTAGATTTTGCCCGCGGCTTCGCCCGCGTGGAATTCGGTTATCGCGCGCTGTTCCCTCGGAAACTGTGCACATGTTTCCGTGATAAAAAGTAGCCTATGTCACTCTCTGGCCCATAAACTATCTCTATGCCAAAAGTCACGTCGATCCATCGCTTCGTTTTGACGTGAAAGACGGACAAACCCGACATGCAAACACAAACATACAAACTTTTGCATTTATAATATTAGTATGGATAAGCAAGTTTCATAGTAGTTTCATGTTTAAAATAATATATTTTTTTATCTGATAACATAGTTGCCACAGCACATTCAGTTAAAACCAACAAGCCGAATGCCATCCAATAACGTATATAAATGATGAAGTTTAAGCTTTATTTTCATTCCATTCTGTAATGTTTGCATGGCATGACGCGAGCATTTTCTACATTGGAGTACAAAAAAGCTTATTTTTCATTTTCATATTTCATCATAGCACCAGTCTATTTAACCAGCTTTAAATTATAGTAAGATGAATTAATGGCTGAAATTTTGAAGCGAAATGAAATCTTTCTACATTTTCAAGATGGAAATTTTCATAATAGTCATCAGCAATAAAAGAAATCGGGTAGGTAGGTCTAATACGTCAACTATACCCTTTCATAGTGCAAATTATGCATGAAACATACGAATATCGTACATATTAAAGGAGAATTCCAGCTTGGAACAGCGGTATTTGCAGAGCATAAGATAGTGTACCTAGGAGCTATTCTCTTGATCTCATCTCAGCACATATTTGCGGATGAAGTTGGTAATATGAGTAGTCCGATCTTGCCGGCACTTAAGGGCACTTGTTATCTAAGTTGGAGAGAGTGCTTCGTTCTGCGGGGAAGTAGCGAGCCCGGACTATTGCATTAGCAGCAAATTAGACAGAAGAAACAGAACATGCTCATATAACGGGCGAAAATGAGATAAAACACAAATTTCTGCCAAAGTTAATCACTAAGTACTTGCGTTTACGTTTACTCTTAATTACCTTTTTACAAAGCTTTATTAATTATTGGGTCCCAGCTTGCGGCTTTCGCTTGTTTTCCTTGCCGAGATAATTTTAAAGGTTAAACTTCGGCTTTTGAGAGTGCGTCCGGGTTAATATATGTATCAAATGACTCATAAAGGGAAAACATTTTTCTACATTTTAAAGCGAAACATTCGGAAAACGCGCATAATGTAGTTTCCTACTCAAGTTCGGCAAATATTAGATATTCAGTTGTAGCTTGTAAAGATATCTTACGATAGTTTTACTTTTAAATTCAGTATCTACTCCCGTCGTGAATTTTTACGCGCACCCTAAAACAATAATTTGGCAGTGCACTAAGAAAATTTTTAACTTAAAATGAGAAAGAGAGAGCGAGAGAGAATGTTTAATTATTTTTATAAGATCTATCTTAAACCAAAACACGATATTTTAAAGACGATGACTAATAACTCAGTTTTATGTGAAGGCTGATGATGATGATGTGAACAAAGTACCCTACATTTTTTCAAAACTTTTTTTATTTATTATTAAATACCCCACTTAGGTATGTAGGTAAAGCTTCTTAGTGCTAAAAGAGTCTCTGAGTTAAGCCGCTGACAGATGGATGAAAGGACAAACAGAAAGATAGATGGACGAAAATTCCGAAACTATGTCTAAGGATGCCTTATTTGTCATTTTAATTACGGTATGTTTGTAATCCGAACTAGAAGATAAAAATCAAAAAGAAAGATTTAAACAAATAAAAATAACGCATTCACACGAGAAGAAAACTATCAAATGAAGTGTAAACGCATTGAATCGGAACAATTCATGCATTGCAGAATAAATGGTGGCATATCATTTCGTAACAAAATATGGGACACGGTGCGAGGCGCTCAGCAAAATGTGTCGCATTGCTCTTTGTGCGCCTTCTTTTGTTCGCTGATCTACTCGCGGCGGAACAGAGATGCAGTTTGTTTTCCATTTACGCATTTTGTGTTTCCGTACAACCTTATCGCTATAGAAGATAATTTATATGCCGGTATGTCAGTAAACAGCGTGCTGTACAGTTTCATGTACGTTAATCATAATGATTATATATATCAAGATTACTATTTGGAGTCTTTTTGTATTTTTTATTTTAACTCCAATTTTTTTTAATTCTACATGTCTATAATTGATAGTTTTGTCCTAATGTCAAATAGAACAAGATGGCCACCAAAATTATTTTAAATTATTTATTAAATTAAAATTGTTATCCATATCAGCCGCAGTTTTATGTTTTTAGGTTGACAATAATTGACTTGGTATTATTTCTATAAATAGGAGCCAAATATTAAGTTTTTCTTAGAATTATGCACATCACAGACATATTTTGATGATTAGTGGTGATTTTTTTTTAAAGTAAAATTTCACTATAGTCTGCGATCGGTTCCATACAAGCCAACGTTAAATAATCTCTTTTACATATCTTCCATTAATAATTAACCAGGCGTTTCTGCTGTAGCTGTGACATCTACGACAGAGTGAAAAGGCCTGTTTAATAATGTGCCATGCTCAGCCATATCGCTGACAAGGTTTGAGATATTTCGGGCACCGAGTATTTTGGAAATTCAACGAGAACTATTTGAATGGATAATTATAGTAGTGGTTTATTATTTTCCACTTTGAAAGTACCTAAATCACTCAGTCCGTTAAACACCATACAACGTCTCTTTAATAAACATCAATAAATTTATACATTGAGAAAATTTACAAGATTAGATTTGACGCTACAGTGATGAATGTACAGTTACCTAAATATTTTTTATGAATAGAAGGAAGCTTCTTTAACTTTCAAAGTCCTCAACGTAATTCTATCGTGGTCTAAAAATGGGCCGGTATCGTTGGCGGCCCGCATGAGACAAAATTACTTTCAAGACAGCAAAACTTTCTTCGCAAACTTCGTACTCTATTCTTTATAAAAGACCATTATACTCCAGATGGGGCTAATAAAACGACTACTTATCTTAAATTGTTACCCTATTATCAAGCTCATAAATAAGAGCAAGAGGCCGATTTCCAATGTGCCGACGTAAATATCTCTTCAACCATAAGACCTAGAAGCTAGGATTTAGTAGAGTCCTTGTCCCAAAAGTATGCTGTAACTTTAGCGAATGGAGTTCCGCTGAAGTAGCTTTATACCTACTTCACATAATCGTTCAAAAGAAACCGCTTACCTAAATATTAAAACGGGAAGGATTTTTGTCACTGATCTCTTTGTGCGTGGTCGAAGATTAATCTCTTTCTCACTGGAACGTTCTTTAATTTATAATGCTTTTAATAAATAAGGAAAGAGTAAATTAATTAACACGTATTCGTATATAACATGTGCTGTAGAAGTAGATACGTGTACTAAAGTTAAAGGGAAGTGTACACAGATGTCAAAATAATGCATGGCACACATTATGAAGTGAATAATTTTTAGGGACAACATTAAAGTTCATAGACTTGTGAGCAAAAAATTTATCAAACATAATCAAAATCATAATCTGAACACGCTTCTATGCCGACAATATATTACAGTCGTGTTCAGATATTTTTGATCAAATTTTTGCTCGTTTGTTTATGAGCTCGACTGTACAATCTCATATTGACGACCGGATGGCCTAGTGGTTAGAGAACCTGATTATGAACTTGAGGTCCCGGGTTCGATTCCCAGCTGGGGCAGATATTTGTATGAACAATACGAATGTTAGCTCTCGGGTCTTGGATATTTAATATGTATTTAAGTATGTATTTATCTATATAAGTATGTTTATGCGTTGCCTAGTGTCCATGTTACAGCTTTGCTTAGTTTGGGACAGGTCAATTGGTGTCAAGTGTCCCATGATATTTATTTATTTATATTATGACAGCGGAACCCTTATAGTTTCGCCATATCTGTCTGTCTGTCTATCTGTCCGCCGCTTTGCTCAGGGACTATCAGTGATAGAAAGTTGTAATAGTGCACGAATATATATATGTAAACTATCCCGATAAAATGGTACAATAAAAAAATAAAAAAAATAAATTTTAAGTTACCTCCCATTGAAAAAATTCAGGATGGTAGTAAGTTTAACAAACTTACAAGGAAAACTATAACGGTTAAGTTTTGTTGAGAATTATTAATAGTTTGAGAATAAATAGCAGTCTAAGGTATAAAATATACCTAAACGTGGAATATTTTGAACAAAATACAAAATCCTTAAAAAAATTTTTTAATGGCTACTGAACCCTATTTCTGGTGTGTCCGACACGCTCTTGGTCGGTTTTTTAGTATTTATTATATTCTATAGCGGCCAGGTTATACATAATTTTTGAAAATTTCAGTTGTCTAAAATAGAGTTCCGTTTTTACCCTTAAGCATATATTATTTTTATGTCTTGATTATGTTTTACTTCAAAGTTTGAATTTGTCAATGAAAACGAATCGTAATAATTCTAATTTAAAACAAAGTATTAAATTTATTGAAATTCGTCTTTGACGTTTCCATGAAACGAAAAGTTTGCCTTTAGTCCTTTTATCAGCAAGTAACTTTCCCGTAGTTTAATTAATTAATCAACTTTGCAATCCTGTAGAAGTAGGTAGTTAATTACTTCTTTTTGTGAAAAATGCAAGAGCATTTGTGCTTCTGTCACCTTGATACTTACGTAAAGTGGAGCGTCATGGTTTCGCTACTAGGTATATTCTAAGACATAACGCCCGACGCTTGCCTTTCTCGACTATTTAACAATAATAGAGAATCTGCAGGAAGCTGCTGACAAATGGCTATTAGCTTAGAAACGATGTCGCAGTTTCCTTCGCAGAGAGGAAGCAGATAATAACTATAACCTGAACAGCAATAATGCGGAAATACGCCCGAGTGCGGATGTTTTCCGTCCCGTTAATATAACTTCGCTGAAAAAAATAATGAAAGGGATCATTTCAGAAATTCCTCCAATATCTCCGAGATTGGAAAGGACAGGCTAAATTGAAGGATTATACGTTTTGTCTGTGTCAATATGATAAGAGCTGAGAAAGGCGGGAGCCGGGGTCGATGTGAAATGCAAATAAAGGACAAAGAGCGTCTCACAAAGATTGGTTCAATGGTTTGGGTAACAGCTGCGGCGTACATCGCCGTTTCGACGCCACAAGTTAGACCTTGATGTGGATGGATGACGGAGACGGCGGCTAGCCCATTGATCACCCTACTCTACAGGTTCAATTGTTATTACGAGTATCCTATTAAAAGGCCGCCTTTTACATAATCCAAAACAAACAAAAATAATAATAATAAATTAGTAATTAACCCCCCGCACCCCCGGCCCGCACCTCTGAGTTTTTCGAAATTCATGTGCGAAATTACATTTGAAATTTACCACGAGCTTTGTGGTTTAGGAAAACATCTTGAGGAAACCTGCACCACCTGTGAAGTAATTTAATGGTATGTGTGAAGCTCCCAATCCGTACTGGGACCGCGTGAGAACTACGGCCCAAGCCCTCTCATTCTGAGAGGAGGCCTGTGCCCAGCAGTGGGACGTAAATAGGCTGGGATGATGAGTAATTAATAACTCTACGCCGCGTATGACAGAACCGACGTTTTTGTAAACCCTACCCAAAAATAGAGGTGTTATAAGTTTGACGCCAATGTCTGTCAGTTTGTTTGTGTCATCGTAGTATTAACGGATGGACGTTTTACGTAAAAGCGAGTTTCCTTACGCTAGATCTTAGGCCTTAGCTAAGTATATTCTTTCATTAATTTTGAGATCTTGAACTTTGAAACGACAAATCTTTGAAATTTTGATTTCTGACTCACAGTTACGCAATTCTCCATTCGTCTCGTGATCATGCCGTATGCAACTGTGCCGAAATATCGAGCTTCTCTAAAATCAAGGTACGCGGGACAAAACACGAATTTAAATCATAAAATTAGTAATGTCCGTGATAGTCCAAAATGTCCAAATAGTCTAAAACATTGTAATGTCTGGCGCATTTCACATTTTCTAAGTTACATTATTTGTGTCACCTACTAAGAGTTAAGAATATAAGATCTCTGTTTTGATAAAATTTTGTCTTGAATCCAATAATGTATGTAATTTTTTAAATTATCTTTCATTTTGATAAAAAATTACATAATATTCAAACAAAAGATACGGTTAACGCTTTGCGGTTGATCTCCAGAGCTATTGAACCTGTTTATGGATAATTAATATGAGTTTATCACGAGCAGGGCCATATTTATTTATCTAGAGTTTCAACCCAAATATATGGTTCATTAATATGTACGAAATACGAAGTAAATGTAAATACACAAGTTCCTGAGAATTTACCAAAGCAGAGTGGAAAATAAATAATTAACAGGCTTCTATTGAACATCCTCGCGTATCTTTATTGAAAAAAAACAAGACCGAAATATAGACGCTTATCACGATACGAAAAAAAGAATGAGGGTGATGATAGCGATAAAATCAAAGTCAGGGAGATCAAAGCTTTTTGTTCTCTTGATACGTCGGTGGAAGCTGAATGAAAATATATTTGTACAATAGGAAAAATAAGACGGTTATATGTATTATAGGTATAAACAAGGTAAAAGTAGGTACAGCTTTGTGTAGAAAACCGTTATAAGTCTCTTCTAGTCAAACCCCTTTACGGTTCGGTACGCAAATAGTGTCAGCGGGACCCTAATACTAAGTCTTCACTTTCTGTCTGTGCGTCTGTCGGTAGCAACTTGTGTTGGTAAACAACCAATGGTCAGAAAAAATTACAATGCTGTAGACTTAATTATACTGTGAAATGAAAACTAGCTCATCATCCCATCCTATAGGTACATGTACCACTGCTGGGCACAGACATCCTCTAAAACAGCGGTTCTTAACCTTTTAGTCAGGAGGTACCACTTGACAAAATTTCTGTCTTGCGATGGACCATCAACTGGTTGAAGGTAATATAATAATAATAATAATAAACGTTTAATGCAGACCAGGGTCCATAGATTGCTGGTAACATGTAATCTTATTCAAAAGGGTTAGTAATACAAAGAAAGCAGCAGTGCTTGCACTGTTGTGTTTCGGCGCGGACAGTAAGACAGCCGGTGAAATTACTGGCACTTGAGGTATTCCAACTTAGGCCTCTTGGTTGGCAACGCATCTGCAATACCCATGGTGTTGCAGTTGTTTATGGGCGGTGGCGATCTCTTACCAACAGGGGACCCACTTGCTCGTTTGCCTTCCAGTGGAATAAAAAAAAATATCATGAAAATTACTAATTAAAATCAAAATAAAATACAGTCAAAATTATAATCAAAATTAAAGTTAATATACTGTAAAAGTAAAATTGTAAATGAATGAACGGTTACGACCGCCACTTGACTGGCGAGTCGTTTTGTCAAATTGTTGTTGATGGCTTCGCGGTCCGCGGATCACCGGTTAAGACCACTGCTCTAAAAAAAAACAGAACGAGCTCTTCAAACAAGCTGAAAAAAAATTGTTTTGTTATTCCTATGTGCCATAGTAAAACACATTCTGTAAAAGTTTGCATGTGTACATGCATAATGTTTAGTGACGCATTTATCACACGTGCCCTTGGCTGATCTTAAAAGAACAGATCATGCAAAGTTATCGTTAGAAACATTTCATTAGTAATGACATGCTAAAGAACACTATTATAGCCTTCTGAATACTCAATACTTGCTCATGTTTGCAAGCGTATCGCTTTACGAATGCATGAGCCCTCGTTTGTGTACGAAATACATCAATCGGCTCTGATTGCCACGGAAACTGTTCGCGGCTGGGGCAGAGTGCGTCGAAGCGAAAATGCCACTAAATCACTGCCGCATTGTAGGGAGTTCGGCATCATTTGACAACATTAGGCAAATTGGGGTTAGATTTCATCGGATTTACTTATTGTGATTAAAGAAAATCTTATTAACATCTTATTAGCACGAAAGGCCGCAGCACATCGTGTTTGTATGTTCTCTTTTTGCGTTTCAAATTAAAATATAAATGCACTGAGTTATAAGCGAGAGAATTACGTAACTGTTAGACCCTTAACATAGCAAACAATTTCAAAATATTTCTCTTAAGCTCCACGGTTTTTTGTGTCACTTTTTATCTAAAAAGGTGCCTCACTAGCCGTGCAAGTGAAGTAAACAGTAGATGAAGGTGAAATCTCTATTATACTCGAGAATCAAGGAAATATCTTCACTTGGTTATCTGAAAATTACGGTGTTGAAGGACCTGTGTAACGTATGTACTTGCCCGCCATTTTCCTGCCTCTAGAAACTACGCACCCAATTAGTCAGGGAAGGAATAATTATAGTAAGAAAGATTTTGATATACGTCGAAAATCTGTTATGTGGTATTTATTCGTTATTTTCAAGCAAAAGTTTCGTTTTAATTAACAGTCGACTCTTTACTATTAGACCTAGTAGCTTGTTGCACAGTCAATGTCATAAATAAGTGATCACTTCTGTACCCTGTCGTTTTCTGTCGGTACACAATTTCGTATGGCTTTTCAAACTTTTCAACGTTAAAATGACTAGGTACAAAAGTGATCACTTATTTATGATCTAAAAAGATTTTTTATTAAAAATGTGAATGTCAACGTTTAAATACTTATAACGCGCGCACAGTTGAATTTTATTCCATT
Source organism: Choristoneura rosaceana (assembly GCA_037349165.1). Lineage (NCBI taxonomy): Eukaryota > Metazoa > Arthropoda > Insecta > Lepidoptera > Tortricidae > Choristoneura > Choristoneura rosaceana. The sequence continues at coordinate 14,503,939 of JAZBNJ010000019.1, forward strand.
AAAAAGTATGAGATAGCAGAAGATATAGATAGATAGATATAATAGATATAATCGGTGGTTATTATCCAATAAAGTTGAAGTTGAATAAAGATATTATAGTAAATGCGATTACAGATAAGAAATAGAACGTTCAAAATGATAAAACAAAGTAGTCACTAGTCACTGTTTCATACGCGTATTTAATAATTAGAATGAATTTCAGGATCAAAATTCCATTTGTATTTGTTACTTTCAATGAAAACATGACGAGTTTATCAAGTTACAACACCCTTCAAATTGGAATTAAAGAAAAAGTATGATTGAAAAGGAAACAAAGGTATCATCCACAGCATTTCCGATAACAGGAAAACTTTATTAATTTACATAATCTTTACATTTATCTGCTCTCTCCGAAACAAATTAATTAAAATGAAACTTCGCCGCCTGCACAGATTTTCCTCTTATTACTCTTTCTTCATATATTTTTATGGCAACAAATTGTCTGGAGGCTCATTGTGATGTTTACTTATTCTTCATAGTATTATCTGGATGCCAAAATCTCTTGTTAAAGATACTTAGAAATTAATTTAAGTTGTCGTTGGAGTTTTTATTGTGTAAATCACGATTCAAAAAGATCTTACAAAAGTTTTCTTTCTAGATCGCTGTATCAAGTTTTCCTTGGATTATTAATGGTCGGTTTTATATTTACGTGTTTATCTTTTATGACTTTAAAAATGGGAAGAAAAACATTTTATTTACGGTCCCAAAAGTACTACCACCAAACGGAAAAATTGTAATTAAAAAAATAAAAATAAAAGTGATGTGTTATAGTTACTGTTACTGTAATGAACACAATTATTCTTGGTTTGTGTAAAACGCAATACCAATAGCCTAAAACGCGAGTTAGACAAATTTAGTGAATAATGTAGATAAGATAGGCGCGAATTATGCAGTTAGTTTAAGTTTAGTTAAGGCTACGCGGATGTTGGTCTATTAAGTATAGACTAAAGCGTAGCAACGTAATGCGACGTAGTGAGTATGTAGGTACCTAGGTAGATACCTAATTCGCATTTTAGTCATAACATGACTTATCATACGTTGAATACAGTTTCTGTGGGATGGAGACGAAGTTACGAGTAACGGTTAGCCTATGAATACAAGCAAATGTATGAACAAGACGAAGAAATATTCACTAGGTACAAATGAGAAAGTTATACTATTTATTAGTTAGTAAAAAGAAACAGATTTATTTGTCGGTCTTAGTATTCTAAGACCGATGGAAGACAGAAACGTGTACATACACGTAACGGTCGCTTTTTTAAAACAAGAAAAGAACCTTTTTACTAACAATCGGAACCAATTAAACTACAAAAACAAAAGTAGATTGTACAACAAGAAGATAAGACGAACTATTTTACCCGGTACGGCGGTATGGCGAGGGTGGATAGACACGTCGAAGGGAAATGGGTTTAATGCTCGAGTTTTACACTCTGCTTTTCACTTAAGTCGCGAGGAAATAAAATAGCAACAATGAAAACAATTGTTCACTTTCTATGTACCTTTTATTTTTTATTCATTGTATTATTATGTTTTTTAATTATATATTTTTGATTTAATTGATTTAATTGTTTTTTAGTTTTAAATTAGTATATAAATAGATAAATAAATAGATTTTTTTTTTACTTTGCGGCTGATAACGTTGACTGACACCTTGATGACGTGGCCTTAGACGAAGATTTTACTTTATTAACTAGAGCATAAAAAATCATTTTATATCGCCTAGATCCAGCATAAACACGAATTTTACGAGCATGAGAACGAAAATATATTTTTTATTCAACGCAATCATAAAATATTATACTAATTCAACACCTTTACCTACTAATAAAAAAATTAATTCCTTGGAACCCCGTGTAGTAAAAATTAAAAGTACAGGAAAGACTTCGCAGGATAAGGAGCAATTATAAACAGTTTCACTGCAACAGTTAAATAAATGAAATCCCGCAAATAAAGCGTTGTTACGCCTTTCCGCCTTTCTCTTATGCGATAATCTGCTTTACAGTTTCGAATTAAGAAAAGTTTATTTAAATTAGAAATTGTTAACTATTCATTGTTTTCATTGCATAATCCATATTTAAGTCTACATACTATTTTACATTTTCGACTAAATTGTTCGAATAAATTGGAATAAATCCTTTTAACGATACAACTGCCTATTGTTGACCTCTACGTTTTTTTTTTCATTTTTTGTATCGATATATCGATATTGAACATTGGATAAGTGAGAAGTCACAATGACAGATCAACAATGCCGTGAAAATTCTGGAGTCTGGTTACAACAAATCTAATGATATTGAAATTCGTGCAACCGTTTAGGCTACAGCCCCATAGCTAGACCGCGTAACTTAATAATTCGATTTCATATTTCTGTTGCAGTCCTATAATAAATAAGTGTTCCATTAGTATCTTTATAAAAGATATATCTTTATTTACGACTATATTATATGAAACTTATAAGCTACTAATTTCACAGATATATAAAAAAAGTATGAAATAAAAACAAATTTGAATCAGTCGGGACCCATAACTGAGAATTTTGAGCCGGTCAAGATATTACTGGGTTCTGAACTCCTGACTGTTAAAGTATAAGTTACTTAACTGAGTTCTCTCTTTTCGGATCTTTAATTTATGAACATTAAAATCTACTGTGTAAAAGATACTGTGCACTTCTACGGGTAAAGGCGCGTATTTGCGCTTGCTTTTTTTACCCTGCGGTACCAAGTTCAAGAAAAAATAAATCTGCAGGGCTACCACGAAATTCGAAATTCGAAGTTCGTATTGTACCGTTCCTCTCCGTATTGAATAGTAGAAATAAGTGTCAGAGGGACCGCACGACCGAACTACTAGTTTCGAGTTTCGTAGTAGCCCTTCTGAAATCTCCGCATTGGACGCTATTCCGTTTTCACTCTAACGCCCACCTTTCTTTTATTTATCCGCCTCATTTAAATAGTACGATAGACTTTATTGAGCGATAAAGTCACAGTATCGTACATCTCAGTGCAGTAGCTATCCTCACAAATGAGCTGCGTAATGTGCTCGTGTTACTGCCGCGACGGTCATTACCGACTGCGGCCGCCCATAAACTAGCCCTGGACACATAACTAGTGCTTGACAACAACAATAAAATGAGAGTGCCATCTTTAAAATGACGTGTTTGATATATTATGCGCCTTGTACGCCCTAGTTCGCCGTATTTTAGTTTTGCGGAAAGTCAATAAGAATATGCCGCTTGAAGCGTAAGAGTATCAGATTTTCGGCCAAATTGTTTACATAGCGTGATAGTAAGTGTCGTTTGTGGTATTTTGACTATTGCTATATGTATATTTTTTATTACAGTCGTGATATTCAGAATTAGGTATTTATAAAACGATTGCAGGATTGTTAAGCTGAATAATCTAATTTCAATCAATGATATTATATCACGCATAACTGTGGTTTAACGTTAATGTTAAATCTCAGCATCAGTATATTATGTATATATAATTTATATAGAGCTCCATACGAAAATGTTTTAGTAACCTAAGCAGTATCTAAGCATAACAAAAGATAATAAACAATTCGCAGAATTAGGTCATTCAGCATCTTTAATACAAAAGTAATAAACTACACTAAACCATTATCCATAAATATAATAATCTCTTACTAAGCAGTAAGAGTAAGTCTTGAGCAGTAGTTTCTCTCATAGATGTAACTCGAAAATACATTTTACCAACTAGCAATAGGTATCCATATTTTATTTTCACAAAAATATTTTTCTTCAACAGTTCAGCGAGATGACTTCGTTCGGCAGACTTTAAAAATGTGTATGTGCTGAATACACAGGACTGTTAATGTGTGCGTGGACTTAAGTGTGCTTATATACAGTGGGAACTGTGCGTGTGCCCCATGAGAGGTCTCCCGCGGCCGGCAAGCTATCGCAGGCGGAATGGCGCTCGTCCCGTCGACCGGTAGCCGCATCTACGTGGCGTTCTTCGCTACCGTCTTCTGGGGAATGGGTGAGTGACAACGTTCATTACCGTTACACGAATGACAAATGGAGACATTTTTTTCTATCACCGACGTCTTTTATAAACTGACCGCAATGAACGAGGATCCGTCTGGGAAAATTGGCGCGCTTGTTTTGTTGAAAGGTTTGTTTTATGATACTTAGAATTGGTTCCATTTACATTATCGAAACGGATGATTAATAGATAGTTAATAGGTAGGTAGGTAGGGCCGGTGAAAATGTATCTGCAACACCATCGATCACCTAATTTGTGCATTTTTGGTCACCCAATATTTGTTCCTATAATAGTAGCAATACAATAGCTAATCATAATCATAATCATTTATTGTGCGATGAAATAACAAACGCCTTTCGCCTTTTTTCGGCTCGCTAAAATAACTCTTTATTGCACACCAACACATAACAAGCAGTAGGTACAGAAAATACAGGTATACTCGTATATAGACAGAGACTCACCAAACATTATGATCAAACTATAATGTAAGACACAGGTTTACATTACTTTGTTGACTCATACTAAGAGACAGTTTTGATTAATATGTCTACTAATATATATATATTTCTTAAGGACAGATATTATAATTCGAGTACTTATTGCTGATTAGTGACGCATCTAAAATTAGGTGACAGAAAATATAGTTCCCGTTTAAATTTATATCAATATATATTTTAGTCCGATTATAATGAGATAAGAGTTTCAAAAGCTTCAATAACATCTGAATGATTAGGTAGATATATAGGTACCTACTTTGATGACAGATGAATTCGAATGTACGTATACAAAGTATAATACTATATCTTAATAACTTAAAATTATTATACAATTTCAAGTTAGATACCTATTTAAAACGTGATGATTTGAAGTATTTTTAGGTCTATTCTTTCAACACACTATAATGAATTAAAGAACTTTGTTTTCACGATAGCTTTTGTTCGCTACTTCGTCGCTGTTTATAAATACGTTTTATTCTATATTAATTACCTACCTAATTTGCTTTGTATTAATGGAAGGACTGTGCATTAACAATGAACAGTTTAGCATTGCCCGGAGCTGTAAACCCCTTCCTCTTAGTTCAAAGGTACAGTTATCCTTTGTTGTAAATCGTTTACATCGCAAAACAAAATACATGGCTTACCTACTTTTAAAGATACCACTAAGAATAATGCAGATACAATTTCTATCAAGGTTATGTAGAAACATTTGTTTAAAATTAAATATTCATTCGAGGAATTTCAGTTGACATGACACATGCATTTATCGCTCTTAGGAGCGGAAATATGGATATCGTTATATTATATTTCGAACATACTTGGTACAAAATTAACCTAGTACCTACAGTACGAGTACTTACTAAGCCTGAAGTACGAATGACATTGTTTGGCACAAGCTCCACCAATGACAAAAGAAAGTCAAAACTCCACGAATAATGAGAAGCCGCGTAAAACTACGCCTTGCTTACTATGCGTCTACTTTAACGCGGTTGCGTATTCAACCAATTACCGAAGTTTGTATACAATTCTGTGCGTGGAACAGTACCTATGCCCACGGCAAGGTGTGATTTTACTGGCCTTACACATTTCCGGTCGCAGAAATCCGTCTTTACTTTTATTTAATATTTAAGAACCCATGGTTCAAAATTGTATAGAAACTGAATCGCGTACCAGAGGGGCTACTACGAAACTTAAAATCGAAGTTCGTATCGCACCCTCCCTTATACTCGCGTATTAAATGACATAAGCGTCAGCGGGACGGCAACATACGAAGTTCGAGGTTTGCACTTCGTAATACAGCAAGATGGAAACTTTTATTGCAAATACCTTGTAGATATACCAAATACCTACCAAAGAAATCATCTTAAAATTAATTGTGAGGCTCCACCTCGGTATGCGATTCAGTTTCCTCGACTGTACTTGATCGTCTTTGAAGAGAATCATTGGGTCAAAAGGGACCTAACAACAACCAAAATTTGCTACCTCCAAATCTTTATGGAATTAACGATCTCCACGCGCCTCTAGCCCCTTCATGCAATGCGAGGCCCGGGAGGCAATAAAATCATATTAAATTTTATACACCTAACTGTATTACATTTTCCCGTTTAGATTACGTCTTTTGTGATGAGATAGAAATACGCCTTATTAATTACAAAGACCGGGGTGCTCTCAAGTTTTCATACTGGCTTTCAGTAACATTGACAGCAATGTAATAGAACCCTCCATTACCTTTATTACTTATTGACAGGATCCAACCCTGATGCTCTGTTGTTATGCTGGCTGGTTACGGAAAATAACTAATAATTCGTTTATGGTGTACCAATTCTATAACAGTCTTTTGTTGGAGGAAAATACGACTTGTCTTGTTACGATGTTACCCGTATCTTGGTTTTTAATCTTGCTTCGAGACCTTTTAGTAATTTTCTACAGCCGTATTGTCGACATAGCCACAACAGATGCAGATTTAAGTGCTATAAACCCATATTTAAAAGAAATTGTTAATTTAGAATTAACCGCGAATTAACTACCAGAGCGTAATTATTTTTTTTTTTTCGAGCAGCAATGTAGTGCGTATGCGTACAGTGGCGTACAATAATTTTCTACGAAAGAGAAGCGTTCTGTGACAGCTGTCACGTCAACAAATGCTACGCTTTGGATAAAACAAAGTAGTATGTGCTAATTTATTGATTAATAAAAATAATAAGTCGTAATATTTTACTAAAATATCATAAAGTGTTTATTAGGCCTTTTTCTAACTACCCTTAAATTTTGTGGTTGTTTCAAAAATACGCACGGTATAACATAATAGAAACTGCAGCTTTTCTCAGTTGAATTTAAGTTGCTCTTTTTGGTAGGTAAGATCCGTTTAGGTTTTATTTGCATAGTGCAACGTAAATTAAGTACCAGCACAATTTTTTTGTAAAGCCCGGTTATAAAACAATCAAAGCGAATTTCTATAGCGGTGATCTTACATCATCGTAGAAAAAATGTCTATAATAGGTATTAGACAACATTTATTCAGCATTTTTTTTTATTCGACTGGAAGACAAACGAGCAATTGGGTCTCCTGGTGATAAGAGATCCCCACCCCCCAAAAACATCTGCAACACCAGGGGTATTGCAGATGCGTTGCCAACCTAGAGGCCTAAGATGGAATACCTCAAGTGCCAGTAATTTCATCGGCTGTCTTACTCTCCACGCCGAAACATAACAGTGCAGGCACTGCTGCTTCACGGCAGGATTAGCGAGCAAGATGGTGGTATCAATCCCGCCCGGATTGCACAAGGTCCTACCAACTGCAAGTGAACAATATTAAAAATATTCATGATCTTTTTTTTTGGTGTCTAGCAACTTATTTCTATTATTATTATTACGTAATGATATTCTGTAAGGTCACGTCAAAGGCTGACACAATTATTTTTTTGCGTTCGTATTAGGTAATACTGCTAGTTGTTTTAGTTTTTAGAGAAAAAGCTTACTTAGAACTTAAAGAGTGTAACTATTACAGAATCTTTTCACATTATTGCTTCTATATAATATTCTAATATTACGTATCATATAACAAAAGATGTAGTCTCCTCGGCACATTATGAGATTCCCTTTTTACGTCGTCAGATCGGCTTATGGAAAACAGGGCCATCATCCCACTTAACTTCATATAACGTAGCATGTTACTGGTAATATATTGAACGTTTCATTTTGTTTTGCTTAGTGTCTATTTCGCACTTGTTAACAAAATTTAGTTCAGCGTTTTTTCTTTTCTTAGTTAAGAATGTTAACTCTTTTGTAAAAGTTAGATCTCTGTTTGACCTTTAAAGCTTGTTGACACCTCTGACTTCAGTTGCAACTCAAATAATTTATTAAGTTTTGAAGGAATTTCTTCAAAGTTTTTAAAAGTCAATTTTAACGGCTTCAAATGACCAAAAAATATTGAATGAATTTAAAATCAGGTATTAATTAACGTCTTAACTAAACGTGTTATGAGATTCGCCCCTCGGTAATTTTACTAAATGGCAAGAAGATAATTTTAATATAAATAATGGCTTTTACCTACGTAAGCGTTACCTACGTACGCACAAGCTGGGTAAACTAAATAGTTTTCAAGAGAACATCTTAAACTTAAACGATTACATGTACCGCCGAACTGACTCCCAGGGCGTTCAGTGTACAACACCGCATAGCCGGAATCTCTCGTATTCAAGCGCTATGTGGCTTACATGCACTGAATATTCCCCTGTGATGAGCCTGCATTGTGTTTCGTGTTCCGTCGCTCGTCGGTGGTGGACCGTATTACTATTGTAGACACTCGATTCCTTCCAATACAAAATGAGCTTCACAAAAATGTAACTTAAACTCAAGCTGTTACAAAGCCTTAATTTTCCTTATGTATCATATTATACCACATTCTAATTACTCTTAATGGTTTTACTTAATTGCTATCTTGTACGTGTTCACCTATGAACAGTGGTGTGGATTATAGAGCATGGAACATGATTTAGTCGCTGTTTCTACGTTTACTAATTTTAGGTTATTAATCTCTATACAAGCTTAAGCTTTAACAACGTAACTATGAAATTATTCCTTATGAAAATAGCTAAGTAAAGTAAAAAGTTAGAACGCACAAAGAACATTAAATTTTTAGAGATTGTCAGACATTTGGCGCTCAGTATCAAAAAGTAATTTCAACGGCTCTGAAGCTGTAACGTAAGAGTTTAAAAGCTATTTATTAACGTAAAGGTAAGTGCTTCGACACTTCGAACCCGAAAGTGCTCGGCGCTGGCTGAAGTGTATGCTGAATATCAATTGTGACGTTCCATTATATGCTCCTGATATTTTCAAATTTTAGAATCGTGAGTCGTAAGTTCGGAATTTTATTCAGATACCCCACGTCACATCAACTCGGCTTCTCCATTTTTCACAAAGGACAGCAGGTAAAATATCATAACAAAATATATCTTACCTTTGCGCGTCTAATAAACATGGTTAAACGTTAAACTTGGCGAGAACTTAATGCTTTACGACTGCGGTAACGTAATCCGAGTGAGATACACAAAATTACCAGCTCTTACGCCATCACACAAAGCACTTGTTTCTACAAGATCGTTAAACAAAGTTAACACACGTGATGAGATTAAAGCGATAAGGAATTGCAGACTCGTTTTGGAGACGGGAAATAGTAGCATTTGTCTAGAGATAAATTAACCCTTGTCTTGCTAAGAGTCGTTACTGTGACATTTGTATCACTCAAAGGCAGGAAACTACCAATTTCTCTCAGTCAGCGCTTGTTAAAGCAAAGTCGTCTCTATTTCAGCATTGCCGTAGTTTTGCTCATAACGTGAAACAACTGGGAAATAAAATGTATGATATTGTCTGTTATTATTTTGTTATACAATTTAATTCGAAAAACTACTGCAATACGCATTGTATTGTATTTCATAATGAAATAGTAGCTACCGTATATTTTGCACCGAGGGACTTGAGCCATAACAAACCCGAAGTGGTTAGCCGCCCTCGCTTCAGCGAGGGTCGGCAAAGAAAGATCGAGGGTGTTATGGCTTTTAGTCTTAAGGTGAAAACTATACGTGTGCGAGAAAACATAAACAAGCATTGAACTACAAGTCAAGCTAGTGACAACACCGAGTTTGCGGAAAAAATGTGAAGTAGATACTTTATTTTAAGGAATGATCACACAACTATTAATTTTGGGATTGAAATATAATGTATAATAGTTTCATTGGCAGTTTTGCGAATAGCTATATGTTTTTAAATAACAATAATAGTCGCAGTAATTTGATAAATATTTGGGCGAATTCGAAAAAATAATGTACTCGTTCCTTTTTGAAATTTTGAAAAAAAATGTAGTTTTTCCCACTCAGAATCAAGAACACAATTGATTCCGATAATTTAAAAAAATCCCGATGTGTTGCGACGTTTTTTTCATACCCTAAGTATGGGCGTGACCAAACTAACTCATAAAATTTTGTATAAAATGGGGATATTTTTTTTAAATGATCGGAATCGATTGTGCTCTTGATCCTGAATAGGAAAAACCACATTTTTTACAAAATTTGAAAAAAGGAAAGGGTACACTAGTATCCATAGTACAAGCTTTGCTTAGTTTGGGACTAGGTCAATTGGTGTCAAGTGTCCCATGACATTTATTTATTTACTTTAAAAAAAATTATGCCGGTTTTTTTTTAATTTAATAAAACTTGGTTGACTCTCTCAATTTCTTTTGGAAAAGTGGTAAACTATGTCACCCTGATAAGGTCTAGGTAATATCCATCTGTCGCATTTAATTCGTATTATCATGTATTATACTCCGTCTCGTCTGTCATAATATGAAAGATGTGTACTTCATAGCCCCTTAATTATTCGAGCGAGGCTTATACAAACTCATATCAACGGCAAAGTTATATGAATCTAATTTTCGTGTATGTTTACGTAAAGAAGCTTAGAGGCTAGCAATTTCAACTTTATCAATGCAATCTGTATATATTAGTGAGTAGGTATGATTTCCATAAGCATCTGCATTTTAAACACTTTGTAATTCTCAAATCTGTTAAGATACAATCAAATCAAGTGCTAGTCGGACCATGCTTAATGAAGGGTCCGTGGTCAAAATTAAGTAAAAATACATAGTTATAGTAATATCGATTCGTTTTTCACAAATCAGTGGATTTCTAAAGGAAAATCATTGTGGTTATGTTTTTTGACAAAGCTACTAAGTTGAAAATACAAACCGAAACATAGATGCACAGAAAAACCAGAAAAATAAGACCAACACTGGGAATCGAACCCAGGCCCTCGGCATTCCGTGCCGCGTGCTATACCGCTACACCACTGCTGGTCAACGGCACAGACACGAATTTTCCCTATGCATCACATATCTCAGCTTGTTTTTACTTTACTTTGTAACTTAAGCAGTTACCTAGCGCCATCTATATTGTCTAACTCTCAACGAGAAGCCTTCAATATCTCCTTCGGAACCAACCGTTCACCCGGACAAGAGATGTCGCTAATAAGCAATCAAATTATGATTGGTTTTTGGAATCTTTTTGTATTTTTTATTTCAATTCCAAATTTTTACTTTTACGGTCATCCCGTGAAACCTAAATTGAATTGATTGATTTTTTCAATTTAGGTTTCACGGGATGACCGTAAAAGTAAAAATTTGGAATTGAAATAAAAAATACAAAAAGATTCCAAAAACCAATCATAAAGCTACTAAGGACTAGCATTATTTACATACATAATAATATTTGATATCAATGAATATCTCCATTATGCACTACTATATATATATAGCTACTCGTAAAAGTTTATCCATATCTAAGTCTTTATGACATTGACTTTAGATCTATTTTTACTTATTCTGTGTTACACTACTTATTTCACTACTTGGGGGTTTTCAGAAAAAAAAAATCCGTTTTGCTTTAATTAACCTTTATTTTTCCATACAAAATTTATTTGTCAGTTGTGTGACGGTCCATACAACATGTTGTATGTTTAACTGCGTCACAAAACTGACAATTAAAAGTGGTACACTCTTTTTATTGCTTAAATCAATAGTGCTCGTGATTCAGCGTAGAAATAACCCAAAATTGGCTAGGTTTAAAAAAAGTACAGGGTAAACTTTTTTCTGAAAATTCCCACTATCTATAGTCCTAGCGTCCGAGTAGGACGACATGCGAATGACATTTCATCTGTCACAGACGGATAGGACGAAAACAAGGGTTTAGTTATTGCCATTTTGGCTTGAATATGTATATATATTTTCGTCTGAACTTAAAGCATACTCTATACCCCATTTTATAAGGTGTACATCCACATTTTAAAAAGTTTCATACATGTAAGCTTTAATAGAGGTAAAACGTAGTGAATTAATCAGGAGTGCAGTTCGTTTGCTGTCATTTTCAGTGTGCTTCTTGTAGCACAATAGAGTTGTTGGGTACTTTATTTTGCTGTTTGTGCAAGCTTTTTGCACCGCCGTGATGTATGATGTTTTAGCTCTTTTATAACAGTTTTAGCTGTAAAGTCCCGTGAGTTAAAAAAAACCTTACTTTATTTTGTAGTTTAGACTATAACGGATATTCGAAAACTATCCAGTACTCGGGTATTGAATTTTATTATGCTATCTGGCTGGATACTGTATATTCAAAAACTACCTGCGTTTTAAGAGTTTTGTGCCACAGTCGTCAAAATTTAAATTATGATAAAATCACTTTGTTTCTGTCCGTCTGTAAACACGCATTTGCTCAAGAACGCTTAGAAGTTAAGCTGATATATTATGATGAACTTGATATCAAAAATTCAAATCTGACACCCTTTGGAACAGCGAAAAAACATTCTAGGTAGGTATTCACAAGAAACGGTCATGAAAAGTGTTTCCATACAAATTGCCGAAGAATCAAAGCATATAGGATAATTCCAATTTTTATATAGTTAAAATTTGGTATGAAGGTACTTCTTGTATATATATACTAGTTTAGGCTAAACTGTGTGTTGTTTGACAGCGAATCAGTCACTCACTTTTCCGTTTTGTGGTTGTAGGAGATAAAAAGTTTTTTTTTTATTTGTACCTATGTGTGGGTGTGTATTTTTTATTTTTTTATACATATACCTAATCCATTGATTATAATTTAATCGTGACTGGCTAGTTTATTAAATCAATATTTATTTACTTAAATGACAAAAACATTTACTTCAATATTTCTTGTTAATGTCTGCAAGTTGATAAAACCGGCCAAGAGCGTGTCGGACACGCCCAAAATAGGGTTCCGTAGCCATTACGAAAAATTAAGTCATATTTTTCTAAGGATTTCGTATTTTATACGGAATCTTCCAAGTTTAGGTACCTCACCTTATTGTACCTTAGGTAGGTTTTATACCTTACGCTGCTATTTACTTATAAACTACTAATAATTCTCAAGCAAACATAGCCGTTATAGTTTTCCATGAAAGTTTGATATACTGACTACCATCCTGAATTTTTTCAAATTTTTCCACCCACCGGTTTAGATTTTAGAGGGGGACGCTCGATTTTAATGAAAATTTGCACTTTAAAGTTGAATATTTCGCAAACGCTTTACTGAATCGAAAAATCGTTTTTGTAAACCCCTAATGGTTTTAAAATACCTATCCAACGATACCCCACACTATAGGGTTGGATGAGAAAAAAAAATCACCGCCACTTTACGTCTATGGGAGGTACCCTAAAAAAATTGTTTTTGAATTTTTAATTATACTATTTTGTCGGCATAGTTTACCTATATATCCGTGCAAAATTACAGCTTTCTAGCATTGATTGTCCCTGAGCAAAGCCGCGGACGGACAGACAGACAGACAGACGGACAGACAGACAGACAGACAGACATGGCGAAACTATAAGGTTTCCGTTTTTGCCATTTTGGCTCCGGAACCCTAAAAGATGACTACAGGTGAATCCTGTTCATCCTGGTGTTAACTGTTTCACAAGAGACGTAAAATGTTAATCCGTGACTCAAGGATGTGTCTCAAAGAGATTTATCAATGAACCTTTTGATGCAGACAGCTATTTGATATAGCGTATCATGAGATCAACCATGTTTGCATCATAGAAGTAGGTATTCTTAGTAAATTCAGTGAAAGGATATTCATTCTAAGAATTGGCGCAAATACAACGCTAACATTGAGAAAATTGGTAATATACAGAAAAAGGGAAAGTTTCCTGCAATCGGAACCGACAAGCGTGAATAAAACAGTGATGAATGTGATAGAGGCGAAAGAGTTATGTCATGACCCTAGTAAGTCGAAATCTGTGCTGCGTGACATTGGAGTGAGAGAACAAACATAGAAGCTGAGGGCGTATTGCCTAACATTTCTGACGCTCGCGATCGCAATCAAATGACAGATTTCGCATTCTGTCATTTGATTGCGATCGCGAGCATCAGAAACTTGATTATAATACTCCTGTCACTGTCTTTTATTATCTTCGCATAATTTCAAACGCTCGCTCAATATCGATGATAAAAGATAGATATCTAAAGAAAGTTCGATTACCCTACGGTGCTACGAATAAAGTGTATTCAATAAGGCAAACAGCAGCGGGGATGTAAGCTAGAGGCGTCCGCTGCCCAAACTCATTGATATCCAGCCAAAGTGTCCGAGTGATTGATCGATGGCAGGGCTCCATTCAACTTACCGGCACCCGCTCCGATATTTTATACATTATTTAGCTTCTAAGTGATTTGTACGGAGAAATTTATTAACATTATCAGCGATAGCTCTTATGATATGATTTATATGGTTTATTATTATATTAGCAGAAGATCATTCTTGCTGTAAGAAATAAACCGGCCTAGAGCGCGTCGGACTCACGCTCCTTCCGTATAGTCAAAGTCATATCCGTAATACGAGTAATAAACATTATCACCCAAGTTTCAAGCTCACTGGAGAAGATAAAAAATTGTTCGGTACAAGATTTTGTACCTTGGTGGCTCCTCATTCTTTTGCTGTCGAATATTTTAAAAAAAATGCAGTATTCTACTCAACAAGTTCTAAATTGATAACTATATCCCAATCGATGGGGTAGGTCAAAACATTGAACTGTATGGTAGTACCCCCTAAAAATAAATTTCTTTTTGACAATTTGTATGGCTTCTGGTCAATAATATAGGTACTCGTACTATAAAAAGCCGTGGCGGCCTAGTAGTTTAACCTATCGCCTCTCAAGTAGAGGGTCGTTAGTTCGAAATTCATGCGCGGAATGGCATTTGAATTTTATCATGAGCTTTGCGATGAAGGAAAACATCGTGAGGAAACCTGCATAAACCTGCGAAGCAATTCAATGATGCTTGTGAATTTCCCAATCCACATTGGGCCCGTGTGGGAACTATGGCCCAAGCCCTCTCATTCTGAGAGGAGGCCTGTGCCCAGCAGTGGGACGTACATTACATAGACTGGGATGATGATAATGATGATAAAAAAATTAAGTTTGCAGCCCAACCTGACCAGACGACAGACGGACAGTGACAGAAATACTTAAGGCTCCGTTTAGACCCATCGTGTATCGAATTCTGAAAACTACAGGAACCTTATAGCTCGGTTTGAAAGTCAAGCACATTTTTTTTCGGAAGTTAGCCAAGGGGTTCGATCACAAACACTATCTAGTTCACTAAACAGTAATAAACTTGTGCTACAAGATGCGACCTGCACTTCATAATTGATCTTTAAGTTGGTAACACATCTTCAACCCCTCTATTATTGCTGGTATGCATTGACAGCGACAATCACGTGCCTTAGATCTCCTTGTCTTCTTCTTGCACGCTTTCTTTGTTGATTTTTTTTTTTTAAGTATGGCCACAGAGAAGAGCCAAAACAGAAAATGTCGACGGCCGTAAAAAGGAAGACATCTTATATTTTTAGGTTGACAAAAATTAAATTAACTCCAGTGGAGTGTAAACCGCAATATTCCGCTGCCGCCACGTCACTTTCTGTTCTGTTTTAAGCATTGTGATTGAAATAAACAAAGTAGGTACCTACGGTAAAAATATATAAATATACTTACCGATAGGCAATGAATAAAATTGGTGCTATTTAGAACTAAATATTCCAATAAGTGAGTATACGTTACTTTGTACTTTTGGTAGAACAATGGCATAATTCCACATTTTTATTTTTATTTTCTATTTTTTTGATTTCTAGACAATCATAATCCTGTTTTATCGAAGGTACGATATTAACATTTTTTTTTGATTTTAGACAATTATGCCGTTATACTACCGAAAGTACGGTATGGATTTATTTTAAAGTTCTAGATTTTTTTTGCCTACATATTAAACATAAATTTGAATTAGTACCGTTTTATGCTTGAAGTCCATCAGATACTGTTTGAATTATATACCAATTATTGTGTTGCACGCAAATGAGCCGTGCAATTCCTATTACTGACGTTGTACTGGCTGATTATTAAACACATTTATTCAAATTACCCTTTGAGTAACATTAAACGCTTTCTCATATTTAAGTTTTGAGGTTATTTTTTCCCCCTCTTGACGTATAGTTGAACTATCATTAAATATCGCGGTGCTTTCGCAGTTATTTTTACTATCGAGTAAAAAACCATTGCGCGGTCAACGATCCTGCTAAAATACCTAAATTACAAGGGTTTCGGTTTGCAAACAGAAACCTAAAAATGGCGGGCATGCGACCTAGTTCAGTGATTTAATATTTAACTAACGAATTCAATTACCCGCCAACCGCTGTTATTAACATTTAATAAGGCCCAAGTTTCACTCGCCATCAGTCCCCAGTAATAACCGGTTTTCAACTTTGTTTTTTAAAATATTCGAAGAGTTCCTCCAAATCTTTGAGTTTTCTCAAGTCGGGACCGAGACGAGGGTAGGTGCTTTGCATAATTACATGTCATATCGACGCATATCATCTAAATTTCACGTTTGAAGGATGAACAAATTAATTCTCCTTCTGCGTTTCGAGAGCAAACGTTTCCGATGCCAAAAGGTTAATGGATGAATTGTTTTATCCCCTACCAATAACTTTCTGAATTGATCTAAAATGAAATCCGTTGAACGTACTTTTAAATATTATTTTAGACTGGTTGTTTCCCGCGACTTCGTTTGCAAAGAAGTCCTGTGGCAAAAAGTAGCCTCGGTTAAGGTTTTCTACGCGTGAAATTTTACTCAAACTTTTTACAAAATTTTGCATTTCTGTCGAAATCTTTCAAACAATTTTAACCATGTAAATGAATGTTGATACTGTAAGCACGAAAAGTTACGCGAGAGTATCAAATTGATATGAGGAAGGAAACGAAATTTATTAAAACAACGTGTAGATATTATGCTTCGGTTCCATTAATATTCCTTAGCAACGTTTATTTTCGCCCGAAATGTTGTTTGTCAAAACTTCGGTAAAAATCTTTCGCACCAAATTCAAGGAAAATGTCACAAGTTATTTACAGTATAAGGGGACGTTATAAGCCTTATTTGATATGGATTAAGCGAGTCGAGGAAAATGAAGTTCCTTGGCAGACATTGTTTGAGCGCTTTTACACGAAACGACCACAATGCCGTCCTGCAGACATTCCCGAGTTTTCTCTTTTCTGTACAGCTGTTTATCTTTGCCAGAGTTAGATTTCATGGACGGCTGCTTTGAAATTATTCCCTTTTCTTAAAAAAAAAACAACTGCTTATTGTATAACATCCGCTCTTTATAGCATCGTCTTCTTTTTCACTGCGATGAATGAGAGTGAATTATGTGAGATCCAATGAGTATTTAATTTTTTACTAATTTAATATTAATTCTGTGTGCTTACTTAATAATAATAATAATAATATGGATACCTGATTATCTGCAAGGTATACAAGTATACCTACAGTATACAAAATATCTTTAAATTACTCAGAAATATTCAGCAGATAGTGGGACATATATAGGCTGAAGATGATGATGATGATGATGATTCAGCAGATAGCTGGGTTAGTTTGACCAAACACAGCCTAAATGTGTATTACGATTTTTTTGTGGTTGACAAATATTACTATACTTTGAATTAAATATTTCGATGAAAAACCACAGGGATGTTTAGTCCAAAGACGGTTTCTTGACAGACAATTCGCTACATGGCGTCAATATCGAGAGGTACGTTTGACGTTATAGTCTGCCTTGTGATTGGTCCGTCATTTTCTTGAGTACGGAACTCCGAAGCTACCGTGCAACGGCTAACCGAAAGGTTTTTTTTTCACCTCGACATTTGCGGAATCAGATAGTTTCGATGAAGCTATATATAGGTATATTTGAATTGAATTGAATCACAAAACAAAACCCTCATTAACATAATATCTAAGAGGCTATGTTTTACAAAACCAAAAGGGCTCTTGAATTGCCTAGATACCTTTGTTTATTACGTAAAATTTGAAATTTATTACTCTTTTAATTTGATACTTCAGTATACAAGATAAGTTTAGTTTGGTCTTATTTTTCTGGTTTCTCTGTGCATCTATATTTTCAGTTTGTATTTTGTGAATGGGAACGTTGGGAGAGGAAGACCTAGACGAACGTACCACGATCAAATCGGGGACATTCTGAAGAAAGGTCGGGTCAGGAGTACTCTAAACCGACGTGCATGCATGAAAAGATAGATGAATGTAGAAGAAGCGAGAGTTGTATGTCAGAATCGTAGCAAGTGTAAGGATGTAGTCTCTGCCTACCCCGTTGGGAAAGAGGCGTGATTTTATGTATGTATGTATGTATGTATTTTCAATTTAAGTTTAGTACCATTCGTACACCAGCAGAGCTGTCAAAGTAATAATAATAATAATAATAAGAGACTCTCGCTAGATGGCTGGATCAAGGGCCAGATACAGAAGGCGGTACTTCTGGACACGGCACGCATCGTCCGGAGGTTCCTCACTCTGCAGCCCTAACCACCGATAACTTGGGCCCTGCTCCGTTACCGGTGGCAAACTAGGTTAGGTTTTTATAATTTTTTTATTTTGTATGTACTTTTCTGTATTTTACTTTTTATAACAATTATAAAAACCTAATCATAAGAATAAAAAGAAATAAAGATAATAATAATAATAATAGTTTATTGCATATAAAAAAAAAGTACAACAACAAATATTTAGGTGTAGGTACAATGTTCACACATCAGTTTACCCTCTAACTCCTAAGCTAAGTAAAAACTTGTATTATAGGAGTTAGTGGCCGACCATACGCATCCATGCACTTAAGGCATCATAAAAATTGCTACGCCTAAATTTTAGATAGCAAAAAAAAAAGTAAAAAAATAGTAATAATAATAAAAGTAACAAGAAAATAATAATACTAATATAACTACAATTTTGAGTCTCAAAACCAACAACAACAACAATAGCAAACGGAGTCAACCGAGTTCATAGTTCATACAGAAACATAAGCTTCGACTTGATCATAGTCCAATTCTAGGAGCCATGCTGTCAGTTTGTTTTTCACTTCAAATTTACTCAGGCTGTAAATAGGATTAATTTTGTGGATTGCATTGTAAAGCCTGCAACTCATTGCATCATACTGACGCCGAGCACATTTAGTCCGGTATAAGACCCGAGGACACACAAGAGGTCCGCGACGTGATTGACTCATGTCCGCCACAAAAGGTAACATAGAGTGACGTCGTAAAACAGTACGCAAAATGTACAGCTTTCGGACAGACAAGACACGGCACTCGGCATACAGTTTAGAAGTTGCGTAGTCACGACGCTTAAAATTCATGACCTTGAGAACAGCTCTTTGAGCCCTCTCCAGGCCAAGGTTCAGAGTTTTATAACAGCTACCCCAAACCGGAATGCAATAGGACAGGATTGACTCACATAGCGCAGTGTATACGG
The DNA here is from genome assembly GCA_037349165.1 of Choristoneura rosaceana. Taxonomy (NCBI): domain Eukaryota; kingdom Metazoa; phylum Arthropoda; class Insecta; order Lepidoptera; family Tortricidae; genus Choristoneura; species Choristoneura rosaceana. The sequence goes on from JAZBNJ010000019.1 coordinate 14,523,340, forward strand.
TTTTCATAACGTCCAAGTCAGCAGAGTACCGTAGGTTTTTGAATATAAAAATAAGTTTCCTAACCCTCCCCGTCAATGCGCTCACCTGGGGGCGCCAGCTGAGCTGCTCATCAACGTAGACCCCCAAATACTTAACGCTTATGGTGCGCTCAAGAGCAGAGCAGCCGCATCCCAAGCGAGGATCATCACAGGCATGGGCAATGACAGAGCCAGTCCAATCAGGGGGTTCAGGAGAATGCGGTAGATAGAAACGTAAAATGTTGGTTTTTTGGACATTTAACGAGAGTAAATTCCTAGCGAGCCATTTTCCTACAGTCCACAGAGAAAGCTCTGCACTAGTTTTAGCAAAGTAACAAATAAACATTCCTCTAGGTGAATCAATCGAATTTCATCTAACTAGGTATGTTTAATGGTGTTCGGACTGTTGTCAAAAGTTAAATTAGAGGTAATTATTAACTGCTAATCATGCATGATTTTTTTTTCTCCAAATGCTATTGTACTGATAGTTAATGTAATTTTTTATTTATTTATTTATTAATCATGTTCATGTTCTCACGCATGACGAAAGACAAAGTATTCACCCGTGCCAACTAAAAAGTATTGAAATTAACCTGGTCCAACGGGATCGAAGACTCATTAAAAAAGTTGTAACTCTCTATCCTTCCTAAAAAAAGTATGTACCTACCTACAAGTATGTGCAAACAAGGTTGTCAATGTTCAAGATAATGCTACAAAACAGCTGATCTGGTGGAAACGATCTCTGAGGTATGCTAGTTAAAAAAATATACTCCGTGTTTTTCTTGATTTCCGTTAACTCCGACAAACGGCTCAGTTGAACTAACTGGTAATAAAAATGTTCTTGTTGTCGGGTTCGTGGTTTAAAAATTTTTTTTTTTTCGCGACTTATATAGTAAAAAAAAAAGTTTGCAACTCTTGCTAAATATGTATTACTTAAAAACACTTCAATAACGGACTTTAAAAAAGCGTCATAAAGAACCTTTTAGGCTTTGTTTTACTGCGTGTATGAATCATCTTATTCCTGATTATCTATTACACAGCAAGACATAAGACACTAGTGTAGGTATTAAAATACAAATGTTCCATATTTGATTGTTATAGCTAGTCTAACTTAATATAAGTCTTAAATAGTCTTTGACATTATCTAACTAATTTAATATTCATAATCCTAACTCCTGAAAAGGTGTAAACTAAGTTGCTACACGTAGCAAAAATAAGTTGGGCAATGTTTTTGCACATTTACTCTAAGTTGGCTTTCCGCTTCGCGACGCGGCCGCAACAGCGGCATCCCAGGGGAACAGTTTATTTTTCTGGCACAAAAACTGTGCTTATTCAGACTCTTATCTGCATATGCCAAATTCAAACAGCTGGGTCGATCTCTCGAGGCATCCGGGTGTAAATATGAACACATTCATTATGGCAGTACCTAACAAGATAAATAGAACCCCATTCTCACAAACAAACCGGCGCTTCCCGTTTCAAATGGACGGCTTATTTTCAATGTAACTAGAGAAGAAAGTTGATAAATGAAAAAGGGAGAAAATTTTAAAAGGCAACGTAAAAAACCGAAACTTTAAAGTTTTAAAGTATCGCAAAAAAAAATAAAAAGAGTTCCCTAGTTGTAGCATTATTATTTTTCAGCTCGAGCGGGCCAGAACGAGTACATTGAGCAAGCTAAACGCCTTTTGTGAACTAAAAAGACAAGTCGGTGCTTTGCTTTTATAGTGATAGCTTTTACGGCTATAAATAGCTTCCGTTAACTCTAAAATATATCAAACCAACGAACAGTATCAAATGCAATCATCGCCTTTTTGATGACGACCGACAGTTTGTAATGCAAGTATCGGCTGCCATCAGACTGAAGCCGTGAGTGTCGATTCCGGTTCAAATTTTTTAAATTCAACGCTATCAAAATGAATACTACTTTTTTTTATCGAACCGCTGGCAAACGAGAAGGCGGGTCACCTGACGATAAGTGACCACCGCCGCCCATGGACACCTACAGCATTATTAGATTGATGATAGCTATAAGAGATGAGTGCTCTACGATGTAAAATTTAATTAAATCAACGCTGTCTCTTGTTCAATAACGTATACTAACATAGTTATAAATAAACTACTAATAATATATGGATCTTTGTTATATGAATAAATAAATGAATTATTATAATTATTACTATTATTATGACTATTACTATTTATTTATTATAATTATTACTATTTATTAGGGTGCGTTGCCGGCCTTCCAATTAGGCGATTCACTAGCCTTTGAAGGTACCCAAATCATAGCTAGATGGAAAAACCCCAGCAACGAGTCCATCATATTTTACACGCGTACTTTATTATGAATACCTACATAGATTTGAATATTTAAATCTTTGTTACTCCATCACGATAAAACGGCTCAACGGATTTGACAATCAGATGGTTTACAACGTAGATCTAGATAAATAAATTTTACAGACCAACTTAAATTGTAAAGACAAAATCACGGGCAACTAGTATTTATGTTTAACCGTTTGTTGTTCGCAGGCGTCCGAGGCCTCCACAACCTGGAAATAAACGTGCCTAGTGCAGTCCTGGTGGGCGAGACCGTGACGCTGGAATGTAGCTGGGAGCTGGAGGACGAGGAGGCGTTGTACAGCGTCAAGTGGTACCGCGGCCGGGAGGAGTTCTACCGCTACATCCCGAAGGAGCTGCCGCATACTAGGGTGTTCCCTCTGCCGGGGATTGAAGTTGACGTAAGTTTTATACACCGTGTGAAAAAAAAGAGTACCTAGTGTTTTAGGGTTTGAGTATGTATGTATGATAATGTAAGTATCTGTGTAAAAAGTTATAGTTTCGTAAATATCGTTCGTGACAAGTCTTATGTTTTAGAAGTTATGAAACTTTTAGAGCATTATAAGAAACCCTTATAGTTTCGTCATGTCCATTCTTCTGCCCAGTACCGAACATTTTTCGATTTATAAATCCATTTGCAAATTTTTAAACTTTAAAATGCAAATTTCTATTAAAATATCCCCCCGCTACAAGCAAAATTGCTAGCTGGAAAAATCTACGTATTAAATTACTAATTGTTACATAGATGGATTTTTATGATGGATTTTGATGGATGGATGGATGGATTTTTAAGTTAAAGAATATAAAATGTTATTAAATATTTGCTGCATGTTGGTACGGAACCCTACACTGAACGTGGCCTGACATGCACTTGGCCAACTTTTTAACAGCATATCCTCGCTTATGAATGAAATAATTTTCTTCCTCATTTTTGTTAAGCTGATTATTTTCACCGTCGGTACAGGACCAAATACATACTTAATTAATTATATCCAAACTTTATTTAACAATTCTTGAATGCCAAAGGTTACAACGCGACGCTCCAAGAATTTACTCGCTGTAAAACCTTTTGACGCCACGATAAGATAAGATTTAAATTACAATTTTCAGCCATGTCTTTCCCTTATCATTTGCACAACGACAACATGTATTAAAAATTATTATAATCATATGGGTTGTGATTTAGACGACGAGCTTTCAGTATCCGACACACTACAGTGCATGCCTTTTGCGTTTCTTTTTACCTTACCGCCACTGCTCAGCAAAAGGAACGATATGCGTTTTTAGTCACGTACTGCACACACTATCACAAAAAAATACTTTTATTCAAAGGATCCTGCTTCAGCTTTGTTTCTACAAAATAAATATTAGCGTGAGACATCAGCATATGACATAGTTATTTTGTATTTCTTGTACCTACATACTTATATCTGTTTCATTATTGTCACTTTGATCATACTAATGTTTCACCAAGCGTTACACCCCCGCTCTGGCGCGTTTTTCTGGTTAAAAATAAACAAGATTTATTGAAATAAGATTTTTGGAGTCGCTAATTTGTTCGGAAAACCAATCAATCAACCGATCAACCAATTTGTTACGAGTCAATTGAAACGTGATATTTAAAAGTAGCTATCGTGTAGCGGGCGATTTAATCTACATGCCAATCATGATTAAAACCTAAAAAACATGTGATTCAGATGAAACCGATAGGGGTTCCGTATTAGCACCGTATTAGTTAAGTTAACCTCTAGGGTTTAGTAATCGCTTTTGTGCAGTAGTATCGGATCGAGACTATACCCAGTAAATCCTAGTTAGATCTTGTACGGAATAGATAGTTGGTTCATGTTCCAATTATTTTGGAAAGGCAATAAAGTGCTATTTGGGTTATGTATAATGCGATGTAGGTATGTAGTAGTTTTCTTCAAGATATACTTTGAGCTATTTTTAAACTGCGAAATTGTGATAATTTCTGACTGCTTTTAGTTCGGGATACAATTTATTTGACATTACATTATTTGTGGAAGCATTACTATAGGGAGTATCATGAAACTTCGAATAATCAAATAATTACTGTCTACGAGTATATATAACTGGTAATTTATGAAGCAGTTTAGCAAACAGTTAATACAGTGATTCTTGTGTACCATCCCACTATCCCACTAATATAATAAATGCGAAAGTTTGTAAGTCAGTCTGTTTGTTTGTTTGTTACTTCATCACGTCTAAACCGCTGAACCGATTTAGATGAAATCCGGTATACAGATAGTTTGAGTACCGAGGAAGGACATAGGTAGTTTTTATCCCGGAAAGTTATAATACTTTTTGTTGCATACTTATTTATTAAAATTAGATAGTATAATTTGCAGTTCTCAACCCGAAAACTTAGGGATGTGAACCAAATATACTTTTTAACGGTCAACTTAACTTGCTTTCCACCAATACCGGACTTGCCATCCAAAAACTCATAACACGAGCAACCACCCCCCAATGGCATCAACATCAATAAATAAAGCCATAAACCCTTCTTCGGTATCGTTTGCTCTTTATACATAAATCTACGGAATCAACGGAACGTACGTGCCAATTTATAGGGAATTTAGCAGTGACCGCTTATTATCACGCCTCTATCGGCCTTTCCCTGTCTTCTTACCATAAAGTAATCGCTTTTTCAAGAATCTGAAGCAGTTGTCTGCCTCTCTGCCTATTCTATATGCAAATACCAAATAGAGGGTAATACGAGATGACGCCGAGATAAAACTTAATGTTGCTCTTGGTGTATTCAATGCATACATTTGGCTTCAACTGAAATATACGGATTAGTGAGAAGTTTAACCATTAAAAGTAGTTTTGTTCTGAAGTGATTAAGTTAGAAAGCTAATTTTAGTAATTAGTGTTTCGTGATGCTTGAAATTAATCCATTTTAGTTAAGCGATGTGCCTAGCCTAACTAATTAGGTGGCTCCGGTGATTAAATTCATTTTAATTTTTACGTGAAATTGAACAAAAGACAATTGAAGCATTGGATGCAACAAGGGCGAACGTTGTAAATAAAATAGAGAACGCCTTTTGTTGCTTCCAATACTTCAATTGCGTCATGCAATCTGAATAAAATTTAACACGCGATTTAAAATGCTATTACCTTCTCTAGTGGCAATTCTTTTTTTATATAATTTTTGTTTATTTCGTCGTTACATTGTGGATCCATCCATAACAATATACCTACTGTCAGCTTTTTTGTGGTAAAAAAGGTTTTACCTATTTATCTATTGTCTACTTAAATATATAATAATAAGTAGCTGTTGCCTGCGACATCGTCTACGGATAATTCGTTCATCACGCCGTGGGAGCTAAACCGATTTCTAGGATAAAACTATCGTTATTATGTCGTCATTTACATGTACCTACCACATAATTCTTGCTCGCGACTGCGTCAGTGAAAAATTCGTCTATCGCACGTTCACGGGAACTACACAATCTCACGGGATAAAAACTATCCTTTGTTCTTGTCAGCGTCTCAAACTATCTTCATTCCAAATTTCATCACGATCGGTTGATTACTTTATGACGATATACCGGGTGTAGGCTGTAATACGAGCAAAAAATTAAAACATAGATCTTCCTAATCAAACTCAAAAACATAAGTTCAGCGACTCTTAAAAATAATGGAGTTTTGAATTTTCCTTTTTTCATGCAAATTAAATATTGCTATCAATGTACGCCATCCTAGAACCCAACTGACGTCGCCTATCACTATCACGCTACAAACATCAAGCATTTTGCTTTCCATTGCTTCTTCGAATAAAAGCGTAATAAAAAATTAAAAACTAATTATTATTAAAAGTCGCTGAACTAATGTTGTCCAGTTTGAGGAGTACGATGTACCTATGTTTTAATTATTTGCTCATATTACATGGCACACCCGGTATATGAGTAACATATAAATAAACATACTCTCATTCGCATTTATAACATTAAAAGGATAAGGAGTAATTGCTTAACGTACTTAATCCTGTCTGTACGCTTAATTAATGGAATAATTGATCGTATTTTATCTTCTTTTCCTTTTTTTTTTCTTTTCCTTCTTTTTATTTTTTTTCTGGGCCCGCGTGGGAACTTGGTACGGTCCAAGCCCTCACATTGGAGAGGACGCCTGCGTCCAGCAGTGGGACGTAAATAGGTTGGGATGATGAATTTATCTTACTTAGCACTTAAGTACTACAAGATCTAAAATGCTAATAGAAAAATGCGAAATCGAAATCCTACGTATTTCGTAACCACAAGTAGGTACACATTAAACGAAATCTTTCGTTTTACCCAATTCTGTATCGCTTTAATATGAGGTATTATTAAACGTGCCTACGTAAGACCAGAATGTGCCAGAATGTAAAAAGCGGTGTCATTTGAGAAATGTGTTCTACAAATCCTTTTGCGCGAGCTAATAAGAATTAAAGACAGAATTCTGCGAATAACGATCGAGATCGCGTAAAACTACGCCTTACCTCGTGGGCGTGTGCGTTACTCAACTACTTTGTGCGTGCAACTGCATGCTACGGCGTGGTGTGTTTGTTTTATAGGCCTATTTGCTATTGTATAGGCGGATTTCTGGCTCTGTCTCTCTGCATCGTAAAATGAACCTGCAGTATGAAAAGCCATCTTTTCTTTTAGAGTTATTTTATGGAAAGTACTAATTAAGATAGGTGATATACTCGTAGGATATTATGTTTCAAGTAACATATCGTAATAATTATTTGTAGGGTACCTAATTAAAAAAACAAAAAAAAACACGTTTTATTTAATGGTAACTGCTATACATCCCAAAAACTTCTAAAAAGCTCAAACACTGCTAGGTTACACCGTTCTGTCTTGGGATTCCAGTGCCTACCTGACTGGGACTGCTCCATCATCAGACTCTGGGTACTCCCCGTAGTCAAAATATATTTTGACTAGCTTATGCCCGCGACTTCGTCTGCGCGGATCTAGGTTATTGCGCGGTGGCGCCCTTTACCGGAAGGTATCCTATGTTGATCCTTGGGGTTCAAATTACCTAACTATATACGAAATTTCATCAAAATCAGTTTTGTGGTTTGGACGTGAAAGCGTAATAGACAGACAGAGTTACTTTGGCATTTATAATATTAGTAGGGATGTTAGAATAGAACGAGGTCAAACAACGCTAGGTTACATTAGTCTCTCTTGAAGCTGCAATGTCTGGCTTCCGAGTCCATTATCACATCAGCTTGATAGTACTTAATATATTAGTACCTGGGCTGGGCAACCGAGCTTTGCTCAGACTAAAACTCAGAATAAGCGCTTTTCCACAGATAAGACCAAGCTAGATCGATTTGTCATCCCCGAAAACGTCGGAAAAATCGATGGAGCCGTTTCCGAGATCCCCGAAATATATTTGTACAGATTATAAACTTATTGTATCTTTAGACGCGGAGCAATTGATGTATACATTATCTATCCCTAAAACTTTTTTAATTAATGTAATGTAAGCCTGACAGACTTTCAGAGGTGGGATTGATTTGAAGTTTGGTGGGTATACATCAATTATTCTGTAAGCTGGATGACAATGTTTGCAGTCAGGAAAACAAGTTTGTATTCGATTTATTTAGCAAATAGGTACTTATTTAACATTGAGAATGGTAACAAATCTTTTTTTTACTTTTTGTTTATCAGATTCAGATGACACTTTGCGTACGAAATGGTCTTGGAACTAAACCCTGAATGATAGTATCTATATAAGAATTGCTCGTTTAAAGATATTAGATGGATTATATTGCCGTCAGGTCTACTAATTTCAATAAAATAACAAAAAGTGGATGAAAATGAAGTTGAAAGATTCCGTTACATTCTTATATGTATGCATGTACACTTAATAAAGTAAATCATAAATGAATCTAATTTATGCATGTTATAAAAAATATTTCATTTTATGCCCTGAAAAAAGGATAGCTGTACTGTTGTTAGGCTACTTGACGTTTAGCCAAAATTTACTAATTAGGTAATATTGCTAACTAATTTTGTAAGACATCATCGAACTCTTAGCTACTATAGTAAGGCCTTAGTTTTGTAGTCACTCAAGTAATGTTAACAATTTTTTTTGTTACTGTTAGCAAATCTTTTTTTTTTTCAGTTTTCTAAAAGAATTAGTTCCAGATTGTAACTACGTACATATTCGTTGTAAAGTTATGTTCAGCTCAGTGCAATGGAAGTTACAAATTATAGTTGTACAGACCTTGTTATTTCCTTATAATGGGTTCCATATCACTGTAATCACTGATTTATATCACGTTGGTAATAAACAAGTTTCTTTCAGAACACGTAAGTGTAATTAGCATGAATAGTCTACCACCTTATTGTGCTAAATTGTATTATTCAAAGAGTACAACTCAAATTGTTAGTATTTACATTTAAGTTCCGATAACATTATAGATCAATATCAATTCCTAATTATTTAACACGGAAGGTTTTTCACTGGACACTTTTTGTGCATATGATTATGTACTTAGTTACCTACGGTCGATTCCGTAACTTATGTAGGTGAGGTATCTACTTTTTCATACTAAATAGTAGCATAGAAAAGTAGAGATTCTTATGTAAGGTACGTATACTTAATAAATAAATAAATGAAATCTTTTATTTAGATAACAAAATAGTTGTACAAGCAGCGGTTGAGACCTCCTAGTAGGTAAAAAACATTACTTAAATGACAAAACACACACTGTTTGTGGAACACGACGTCGTTCGTTAGATTTAATTTTCCATGTAAATATAACTATTTACGAGCTCAGCTCTCTGTGAAAACTACTTTGAAATACCTGCAACGATTTTACTTTGTAGCGCGGTTTTAATGTTAAAATATGAACTATCGGTATAGGTACAAAGTGAGTAATTTGAATGATCAGGTTTTGATGTGCAACCACCATTTTTATACGCAGACATTAATTACCTACTCTTGTCAAATTGCGTCCGTGTCTTAACTCATCACGTACTGTTACGTGAGCCTAAAAGTATACTCCAAGCTTAAACAAAACACAGGCGGTACATCATTTCGTGTCGGCCGCAACGTGTTTTTGTACGCATTAGCGGCATCTCCGAGGTCCTGCTATTGAACCCTAGGATATTTTTTCCGCAGTACAATTTACTTAGCAAAAAAAGGGCATAAGTCAACAGCTTGTGTCAGCCGAAAAGTCTCAGCTGAATTCTATAATATAACGACATGCACAACTCAAAGGTCTTTATTCAAAGCACGTACGGGTACGATTTTTACAACGAGCCCGATAAACGCGCTAAGCACATTGTTTTTAGAATTCATGATCTGTATGCAGTAATTTTTTACAGCGTAGTGCCCGGTCAAAACCCTTCCATAAGTCACTGATAATACCCAATGTGGCTATAAATGTCGTACATAATTTAACCTTGATTAATGCCCCATAATATATACTTTAAAATTATATAAGTCGTGTTAGATAAATAGGAACTTACATCCTATAAATCGTAGGCTCAACATTACAAATCAGTATCTTCAGCCTAAGTCTTTGTCTAACATAAGAACAAAAAAGTTAGAGGAGAAGCGATTAATCAAAAAGCCGAGCGAACAGACCCATTAATTAAAGCGTGAAGCGAGCTTACTTCATGAATTAAGTTTTTGTGTTTTTTAGAACCCTTCTGGTGAAAATAATTCGTCCGACAAATAATAATATACGAAAAGTCGGAGTTTGTGTTCCGCTTAAAGTGGCTTGGGAGCGTTCGGGATGTCACTCTGTGCGCGTAAATAACGTTACCTCACACCCGCTCTGTTTATGCATTAGGTTAAAGCTGTCTTCCGATTGGAAATTATATTTGCCAGTTTGTCAGTTTCTGGCGTGTGTGTAATGTATTGTGTTTATTGGAAACATGACTTTACAGTGAAATAAATAAATAAAATAAACTATATATACACGGCTAATATACTCGGCTAACAATTTAACATTTTGTGATAATGCGTGAAATGTTTTGAAAATTATAATACTATAATGCTTGTGCCAAATAAATGCCATCATTTAATTGGCTAGGAGTGATTTAAATCAAAGTAAAATGTATTTATACTTACTTTAATTATTATTTTCATCTCTGTCTGATTTCACACTAGTCCAGCAAAAACAAGCTGCTATATCTATTGTAATAGGTACGCATTAGAAATAATACACGCAAAGTGAACTCATCACAACAATTCGCGACATTATGTAATAGGTAGGTATCGTTCGGGCATGAGAAAAGAAAATAATTCAAATCATATTGAAATTGCTATAATTTGTTTAATTGACCAGTAATGCCAACACAAACGCCAGGATTAAAACGTTGTACATAATTACCGCATTTTATTTTGCAGACCCCGAATGTGCTTTTAAAATACCTATTGAGATTTTATTTAACACACAAATAAATTCATGGAGAATTTTATCGGGTAAAATGTTTTCTTAATATTGTTCTCAAATTCTTACTTATACTTAACGGACCATCACTTATGAATTAAGAAGTTATTACACTGAAGTATAAAATTTTTAGTATTTCCTTGCGGTCAAGTGAAGGATTAAACACACTAAGAAAATACATGAGAGCAAGCGGAAGTTGACATACTACAAGAAGGGGTTGTGCGGTAGCCTAGCCGCAGTTTAAATTTATGTGTATGTACCTACATTCTAATTACACGTGTAGCGTCCCACACAGCCACCCCGTTACCACATAACGAGCGTCATTCATATACGTTTTATCAAGCTTTAAAGAAAATTACATTTGTAATTCTAGCAATTAGCGAACGCGTAGGTCGTAAATTCTCCCAGAGTAAGTCTTATGTATTCTTAAGATGTCTGCCCACAAAACAAACAAGTGCCCGCACAAAAATGGCCCTTTTTCGTTGCAAAATAAACAGCTATAATTATACCAAATTTGTAAACTATATATAATTTCAATCGCAGTCAAAGTCAAAATTTCTTGTTTCTTTACAAATTCATAACAAAATATCGTCACACTAATGCAAATTAGGGCACTTACCATGACCAAAGCGATAGATGATAAAGCGTACACGCTGCCTTCTCTTTTTAATCTATCATAGGAATGGTCTAACTACGTACCACTGGCAGCGCAGCGAGCATTTTTTTTGTTCATTGCGGGACCGAGATGCTTGCCGTCCAGTGGTTACCTGGCAGCAAGGGAAAACGCTCGCCACACCGCCGCTCGTAGTCATGGCCACACCAAAAGTATTTAAAAAAAATTAATATAAAGAATATGCAAGCAAAGTTTTAGAAAGTTTTCCTTTGACAGATATCCAGATCCGGAGCTCGACGCGTAGTGCTCCAGCAGGCGACGCCAGCAATGGCGGGTCGATTCCGCTGCGAGGTCTCCGCCGACGCACCCACTTTCCACACAGAAATACGCTCAGCGCCTCTTGAAGTCGTTGGTAAGCTATTTTTTTACCTAAAAACTTTTGTGATGTAATCGTGATGACGATGAACACAACTTACCGAACGGTTTAACCCTTCTGAGTTTCTGTGCTGTTTCAGCTTTCTGTGTTTGTTTTCTTTCTTTCTTTATTTTTACCATTTAAAATTGTAATAAGCAATTAAGGCTGGGTTTCCACCTAATGTGTTGGAGGAATGTATTTTTCATAAACTGATAGAAAAGCTTCATTTACCTGTCCTCCAGCACAGCTCTAGTGGAAACGCTAAGCGTAGCAAGCATAGGTAAATTAAGCGTCCGCAGTCCGAAGCGTGAGAAGTATATATGCGGAGGTACCATAGCCTGGATCTAAAACGAAATTATCTTCCTGCTCCGTTATAATTTTTATTTCATTTTCATATTTTTAGTTTTTTTTTTTTTAATTCAAATCGGTATTTACAGCCGATTAAGGAAGAGAGACACAACACGGCATTATACGACATCAAAGTCACTCAAAGGGCTATGGAGAGGGTTATGCTCGGGGTTTCTCTGCGGGATAGAATCAGAAATAATGATATCCGCAGTAGAACTAAGGTTACTGATATAGCCCGAAGAATTGCGAAACTTAAGCGGCAGTGGGCGGGGCACATAGCTGAACTGACAGCTGATGGGGTCAAAAGGTTCTCGAATGACGTCCGCGGACCGGGAGACGAGTTGTCGGTAGGCCTCCAACAAGATGGAGCGACGACCTGGTTAAGATCGCGAGGTCGCGTTGGATGGGAAAAGCACAAGACCGGTCTGAGGAGAGCCTTGGGGGAGCCTATGCCCAGCAGTGGACATCTTTCGGCTGACATATGACGATGATGATGATTTACAGCCAGCTGTAGTAAAATGTAATCCCCCGTAACAAGCACGATCGCACTAGGCCCTAGTGACTAGGGAGTTACTATTCTCTGCAGCTCACTACAAATAAATTGGCTACAGATGAGCTCTATTGTTACCTACTTAAATTCAAATTTTAACTATTTTATAAAAGCTTTTTTCTTCGAAGGATTTTATGATCAATCTGCTTGGAATATTTTTTGTATAGATACCTAATTAGGTATGTTAGATTACATTATTTAGATGTTGCTGCGTTGCAGAAAATGCAATAACAGTTACTTGTTACATATAACTTCATTGGTATAGGTAATGCTTTACTATGTGTGAGAATAGAGAATATACAAACATTGACGTTTTATAATTTTACATAAAAAGAACTTAGTTACAGAACGAAGAGTTATTTACTTTAAGGACCGAAGCCGAAGCAGCACTAAATTTGAAATACCGTGGGCCCTAAAACCACATGCACATCTGTTTAAAATTAACTAATCTCGCCCTTTACAAATTTGAATTAAGGGAAAGCGCTTTAGAAACATTTAAGTAGCTTGAACTTAACGGCAGCTGAAATCCGTAAATTTTTAACATCCAATTATTAAGGGAAATTGTTCAGTTGTTAAGTACGTAACAGGAGTTAAACGGTGAAAGAAAACTTAGACGCACTCAAACAATGTCGAAAGGGAAAAGATCCTGAAACCTTTTGAAGAGAAAATAAATTTAAAGTATTTCATACCACTACTTTAAGCGAAATGAAATGCTCGGTGTGATATCGTGAAAAGGCTAGTCCTATTTATAACAGCACATACTTTGATTTATTTTACACTAACACTGAGAACGTAAGTAGTACCTATATTACGACTGTTTTAATTACATTAATAGACATTAGTGGCTTTGTGATGTGAGGCAGAGCTGTTGTTTTTCAGACGCAATTTCGGTTTCCGGGGCCTGTGGTTGCGACCTAAGACCGGCTCAGCTAATTTGTGGTCCGGCCATTATCTTTGCACCTTGTGGCTTCCCTATTGCTTCTTCAATTTCACAGTCATCTAATATTCCAGGCTCCTTACGTCCAATATTAATACTTTAGTAATAGCGGCCGCTCGCCGCCTGTAGGTATTATTTGGTTTCGATATAATAAGTTCCGTTTACCGGCAACGGTCCCTTTGAGTATTCTATTTGAGAATTAACAGATATTACTTTACGATCCTGGCAAATGCCATCAAAGCGGAAAACGTATTTCCTGCTTTATTAGCTGGTGTAATTATTTAATTTCCACTGAACAAATACTCATAAAATATTAGTAAGAAATACTTTGCTGCAGGATTTATTTTATTATTAAATTCTTAAAATGATGCTTGATCTCTTTCCTCATTATTATTTTTTTGTTTTTATATCTAATTTTACCTACTTAATTGTAATCCGCTTCGCTCTGCTTTCCGAAAAAACAAGACGCGATACTATAATCGCTTCCTAATTTTTTTATAGCTAATGGCGCAATGCTCTCAGATTAAATCAAAAAGGTAAATTTAGCTGGGGTGATAGTCAGGGTGAGGGTCAGGGTTAGGGGGTTTCGAAAAATGTTCGATGCTGTTTTTTGACTTTTATTTGCTGTAAATAAAAAATCCAACTCGATCACTTTTGTGACTTTATGATGCTTGTTCCTTGCATATTTTATTACGGCCAAGTACCTCCATTGATTCACGAACATTGAAAAAGTCAATGAAAATAAGTAAAAATAATAAAAGGTACTATTATTTTATATTACCAACCATTTGTTTCCCGACTTATGTTAGAACTAGCTTTTGCCTGCGGCTTCGCCCGTGTGGAATGTGAATGTCGTTCCGTGTCAACATGAAAGACGGACAAACATACAAATACACACACTTTCGCATTTATAATATTAGTATGGATTACGAACTTAACGAACAGTAGATAGGTACTTAACTTATGCAAGGATCGATGACTATACGAGTATAAGGTTATTTAAATCTAAATGAACATTCGTCGCGGTAATGTAACTTTTACATAAATTGCTATACTTTTTTTTAAAGTTTTCATATAAGCGCGCTAAATAAGTTGACAACGAAAACCGATATTGTGCTAGTTTCCAGTTACTTTCACCAAAACGCTGCCAGGAGCTTCGCGAACGGTCATTTAATTTTCCACTGTCGACATTTTGGCTTCATTCCAAGACTCAAAGAACACAAAGGCATTTGATTTTATACAAAAACTAACAAATTGCCACATATCCATCCCTTCCGTTTGTTGCAAGCAAAACGTCAATACAATCGCCATTTGTCAGCACAAAAATTCCATCAAGCATTTTTTGTGCCAACTGGGGACCCTTCACACCAGCTCCAAACAAAGAATTGATGAGTATTTCAGTTGACAAAAACTATGGCGACAGTACAGCGTGCGTATATGGAGATATTGGTAAGGCAATGTTGGGGTTAGCGAATGTAAACAAACGTGCCTGAAGTGAAACCCGAAGCATTATTCGTATTATTTATACCAAGTTAACCTGAACAAGGGCTGTTATTTTTGATCAGCCTACTATTGACGGTCGTGACCGTTCATAATTACACTTTAGTGTACGCTGGCTAGCAGTATAATTAATTTAGCGAAACGGTAACGGGTTACCAGTAAATTTACAGGTCAGGTAGTTTTGTTTGTTCGTTTAAACGAGAGCTATATGTTAAACTAATTTAAAGTACCAAACACAACTTACCTACGCACACAAAGTCCCCACAAGGCCAGAACGATAATATTTATTATTTTTTTAGGCGCCCATGCTTCTTCAAAAAGAAAAACATTGTCCTTATAGGATCACTTCATTATCCTTTGGTCTGTCAGTCTGCGAGACTGCGAATCTGTATATCCTTCAGACTTTTTCTCAGGAACGAATAAAAGTATCCATTAAGTGAATATTAATGTCATTGAAAGCCGGAACATACTTGTGTCTCAAATTGGGACCATGCTGAAGCATGTCGTGGATTGGGGTAGACTTAACTTAGTTCAGTTTAATCCCCAGAAGACACAGGCATGCGCGTTCTCCACTAAAAGGGATCCCTTTGTTGTCTCACCTTGTTTTGAAGGTACTCCCCTTGATGCCAAATCGTCTATTGGGATCCCGGGTGTCGACATTTCGAGTGATGTTCAGTTTCGTGGTCATTTGGAAGGGCTAAGTTAGCTTTAAAAAAATTGGGGGTGCTTAATAGAGCGGGACAGTACTTCTCACCAGCCCATCGCTTACAACTCTATAAGGCGCAGGTTAAGCCGCACATGGAGTACTGTTCTCATCTCTGGGCTGGGGCACCCAAGTACCAAATTCTTCCATTTGACCGTATCCAACGTAGAGCTGCTCGATTTGTCGATAACCAGGCACTTTCAGGCCTACTCGATCCTTTGGCTTTGCGGAGGGATGTGTCGTCTCTCTGCATATTATACCGTATTTATCATGGGGAGTGTTCTGACGAACTGTTCGATTTGTTGCCTGCGGCTAAATTCCACCACCGGACTTCGAGGAACCGTCTGTCTTTCCATCCTCACCATCTCGATGATTGGCAGTCAAGTACCGTACGTTTTAAGCGAAACTTCTTCCCTCGCACGACGAAGATATGGAATCAGCTTACTGCGGCAACATTTCCGGAGCGTTACATTTTAAGGATCTTTAAAAAACGAGCCTACCAATTCCTTAAAGGGTCGGCAACGCACCTGTGATTCCCCTGGTTGCGGGTGGCCATGGGCGACGGTGATCGCTCTCCATCAGGTGACCCGTCTGCTCGTTTGCCCCCTCTTATATAAAAAAATAAAATAATAATAATATCAAAACTTAGTTAATAATACCATAAACTAAGAGACTTAGGGCTCAGCTGTTCAGCCTGTAAAAAATAAAGTTCCATCTAACATGGCGAAGATGAACTGAGAGATTAGCCATATATATCTTTGGATAAGTCAAGAGTAGAGGCCTTTGCCCAGCAGTGGGATACAGTTAGAGGCTAAATATAGAGAGAGAAAGATATACCCATGTTTCAGATCGATGCTATCTAACAAAGCATGGTTTTAAACTTTGAAAATTAAATAAAAATACTACTCGTATTCAGTTAATTCTCATTTGTGAGCCAAATATAAACCCCTGCCCTCGAAGGGAAGGGCACTAAATTAGCACAGATTAGCTCGTCATTCTTAGACTATTCGTTTAGTATTTTTTAAGTTTACCATGACTTTGTTGCAGAGCCGCCAGAGTGGCGCCCAAAACTGGTGTCGGACCGATCCTGGTACGGAGTGGGTTCGAGTCTGCGCGCCACGTGCGCCGTGCCGCCCGCGCACCCGCCCGCTAACATCACCTTTGCACTCAACGGGAGGGAGGTAAGATGCTTCAAAAAATGCTGCTGTAAACAAGTCCTTCCTTCTTTCTGTAAAAAGGTTGCCTGGAAGAGATCGCTCTTAAGCGATAAGGCCGCCTATTGCTTACCTTGTAATTTTCTCTGTGTACCTGTTTTCTGTATCGCTTATTATTTCTGGTGTACAATAAAGAGTATTTGTATTGTATTGTATTGTATTGTAAAAATAATCCTATATTTAAATAACTCAAGCTATCGGCAGTATCGGCGGCAGGGTTAGCAATTTTGTTTACCTCTAGAGCTTAAGTTAAACCCCCCTAAAACTAACCATTTTTTTTTGGAAAAAACCCCTATATATATAAAATAAAACAAATTGGTTTAAATTTCTTTAATGTTTTAAGTTATTCATTATTTAGGATCAGTTCGATTTTGCCAATACAACACTCAGTCACTCAACAGCCACGCCACAGACCTGAAAATCAAAATATATATTGAAAGCCTTTATGAAAGCCGCAAAAGATTGTTCAGCCGCGCTACAAATCACAATAACGTAAATCGGAATCGTTCGGTCGAGTATTTCTTTCTCAGTCGTACTTACGAGTTCGACCTATACAGGGCGGGATACATTGCGGTATCGAGAACGTTCCATTTTCAGTAATAATTTAGTTTACTATATCACACAAACTGGTATGGAAAAATCCTGATACATACCTCTAAAAATATTAAGCCCCTAAAAAAATCCCATGCTCCTTATTACCCCCCTAAATTTAAGGGTAAAACCCCTAAGTTGGCACCCCTGATCTCGATCTCGAAAACTCGATTCCTACTGGGTTGCCAAAATTTTGTACTTGGTAAACCTATACTACCTACGAGGAGTTTCATCCGAAGACACACCTATCTACAACACGCCTATCACTCTCCGGGTTGCCTAACGAAAATATTTACACCACGTCGCTGGTGCCGAGACAAGATGCCTGCGCAGTCTATTCGCACTAGTTTAATGGCCAAAAGATAACTAGAGGAGTTACTCATAAATTCATTTTTTAATATAACTAATCTTAAGCTGAATTAATACATTTTCATTTTGTCATCCTTGCAAGTCCACTGCCGTATACGTGAAGGTCGAATTTGGACGGACGGACACGCATACAGACGTACAACAACGTGATTAAGGGTTCCGTTTTTTCTAGCTGAGGTACGGAACCATAAGTTGCTCCATTACGGTGTAAATCTTGTTATCCTCGCAGGGAAGCTAACCAGTGTCAACTATTAAGCGGATTACGGACGGATTGGTGATTTATTTCTTATTGATCTGTTGTGGCTAAGGAAGTCGTATGAATGATCGCAATTGTAGTACAAACGGTACAAATAAGTATAAGAATACTGGAAATGCATCTGGAATGAAAATCTAATAACTAACCGAAATTTGGCATGATTATTTTTAATCCAATGCGAATCCTTTTTTGGTACCTGCAATTTTTTCTTATTCTACTGGACAGCAATTGAACAAGTGGGTCTCCTGATGGTAAGAGATCACCATCAATACCAGGGGTATTGCAGATGCGTCGCCTACCTAGAGGCCTAGACCTAGACCTAGAGGCCTAAGATGGATACGGGCGCAGGCTGAGAATCAGCGCTGCAAGTTTCTTTCGCTCGCAGCTTATGCTGAGCCTGAGCCCATTGCCACCTAATTACGTGAAATTGTTTTTTTTTTACTGTGTAGTCTTATTATCAGTGGCAATAAATGATTTTATTATTATTATTATGTTATACCTCAAGTGGCATCAATTTCACCGGCTGTCTTACTCTCCACGTTGAAACACAACAATGTAATTGTCGGGAATCGGTAGGTTTTAATAATTTACCTATTGTTTAAACTAAAAACCAAACACAAACTGGAAAATTATTGAATCCATTTTGATTGATGAATCCTTGCAGATATAATTACTTTAGCTAGACACTGATGTTTGCGTAATTAAAACATTAAGTAAAGCTTCGAAGAATTAAAGCCGATTTAAAGCAAATTTATTCAGAAAGAGGCGAATAAACATTCGCGTCAAGATTGCCGATAAAGCTGGCCGCAGATAAATTGGTTTTCAAGCAAAATGATATAATTGAAAAAATTAACGAACTGACATTTTGAATTAAAATTGTAAATAAGCTCTGTCCGCCTCAACTCAAGTCACCCAGTATTTGATGAATTCGAAATAACTTTTCCAACTGAATTTCAGTGAACAATTTACAAAAGTAAATAAAAAAACGAAAATTGTACTGAGGTTTTATGTTGGTTACAATTACTAGCTTTTATCTTGGGCTTTTTTTTTTGACATGATTAAGTGGAAAAGAATTCCGAAATATTTGGTTTTTGGCCAAATTTTTGCTTGTCTTATAAAAGGAACTTTGTTAGGTACCTACTGCGTAATACGTATTTACTAGTTTTCTAGATTAACCTGTTACTGATTTTTAATGATTTACCTACGCCTTTGTACCCACATAATTTTTTTTTCAAAGAATTATAACGATGTCACTATTTTGTGAGAAAGGGCGTGTTGTTTTGTATTTCAATGTATCTGCGCAAAAAAACTTACAGTAGTATTAAAGATATTCTTTGTGCCCAGCACAGCCTTTCAAATCAAGTTCAGGTATGACATGATAAGGTCTCCTGTCAAGAACTATGATCTGGGTACGGACCTAGAAAAAAACCGGATATTAAAGCCATTTCTACAAACCCTATGTCGAAAAGCGAAATATCAAAGGACTTGAGGACATCTGTTATATCGGTATGTTACATGTTAGTGGTAGGATATGTCATAAAACTAAAAAAGGACATGTTTCTAGACACCTATATTACCGAATGAATAGTGAATGTTATAGATTATGAAAACAATACATATAAGTTTGTAAATTGTAATTTCGTCGAAATAATTGAAAGTTTAGTGGATATGTACGGCAAAGGAAAGAAAACATTTGATATAAATGAATTTGTTAATTAATTGCATCCCATTGAGTTCAACTCGGAAGATATTGTTTATTTATTTATTTAGAACAGTCAACTACAATGATCGATGCGGTCAAAGTTGGGAAAATATGTGTACAAATAATAAATAAATAAATAATGTTAAGTCAGTAAAATCGTGTATACGAGTAGGTACCAATTATTGTAATTTTTGCTGTATCGTTTTTTTTGTAGTTGACTGTACATTTAGGTACATAGTAAAACATTACAGACTGAGCTATAAAAACTAGTCACATTTACTTTGTCATCCATACTAATATTATAAATGCGAAAGTGTGTTTGTGTGTTTGTATGTTTGTATGTTTGTCCTTCTTTCACGCCGTAACGGAGCGACGGATCAACGTGATTTTTGGCATAGAGATAGTTTATGGGCCCGAGAGTGCCATAGGCTACTTTTTATCCCAGAAAAATGCACAGTTCCCGAGGGAACAGCGCGCGATAACCGAATACCACGCGGGCGGAGCCGCGGGCAAAAGCTAGTTAGTATCATAAAACTGTGTGATTTTACATAGTTTTAATGATTCACGGTTTATTGCAAGACATAGTAGACAGGTACATCATATATTTATTTGCTACGAGATTACCTACATGTGATCATGATGCGTGCAACTGCGTTAAAATACCGGGAACTCATTGAAGGTACATACTTGTCCAAATGTGTCCCATTGTTTAGAAAGAAAGAATTTAGAAAGAACTCACACACAAGTACTCTTTTCTACCAAAAACCTTGAATAGAGTGAAAATTGGCAAGACATTTTCCTAAGTCGAGCTTCGCAGGCCGAGATGGCGCTCTTTAACGACCTTACTGCAAGCTTTTTAGCTTACAAAGCTAAAATGGAAACTACTTGGTGGAACGTGTCACCCCTTTAGTTTCATACTGTTATAATGATACTAGCTTTTGCCCGCGACTTCGCTCGCGCATAATTAGTATGTAGTTTAAACCTTTTTTGATCCTACAGGAACCATACATTGTTTAGGGATAAAAAGTAGCCTATAATATTATTTGCGTAATAGAAAAAAAAGTGTTAATGCTGTAACTTCTAGTTAGTTTTTGGTATTCGACTTGATAAACGATCAAAAAAGGCATTCTTATTCTAAAAATGACATTTATAGGATTATTAGTTTAGGAGATATGATTTTTTTTCTAAAATCTCAAAAGTTTTTGGGCTCTGGTGAACACTTTGGATTTTGCGGGTTACAGCAGGATTGCTTTTTACCGTCGATATGTTAATCCAGGGTATATACCTACCTACCTGTATGCCAAATTTTGTGCAAATCCGTTCAGTGGTTTTTGTGTGAAAGAATAACAAACAAAGATCCATTCATCCATACAAACTTTCGCGTTTATGATATTATGAGATGAGATGAGAAAATTAGATGAGATGAGAATGAGGTGAGTTGAGATGCGATGCGATCCATTTAATTTAAGGCTTGAAGTAATGATCAAATTGTAACACACGTTTCTCGGTATTTCGAACACAAATGGACTAAAAATACCTACATGAACACTTATTAGCTGTATTTAATATGTTTTTATGATAGAAGTTAACACAATTTGAAATACTTAGTTTCCTTGTTTCATTTAAAAACGTATGCAAATCTTACCGTTAAATTTCAATTGTTAAAATAAGTAGGTATAATTCTAGTTAGTTAATCGTAGTACTTACATATACACAGATCGGTCTAGCAATTATTTAGTTTAGATAGGCGGTACAATGGGACTGTCAATGAATTCAAAGGGTTTAATCATTAGGTATCATTAATTCGAGACCTATATACTTTGAACATTAAGACGTTACGGTTTAAAAATTGTCCGGAGCCTTTGATTCGCATTAAAATGCTTATTTAAGTGGCAGTGGACAGGTTGGGAACACGGGTCCGAGAGAACAATAGGCAGTTACTTCACTTTGACGTCGCTGTTGTTTTTGCCCGCTGCGTAGGCGAGTTCATTAATCACAAAGCAGCTCTGTCTAAACTAGATAAGCTTTTAGCAAGCCTCCCTTTATCTATGGCAGATCACGTCTGTTTTCTGGCCGTGACCTATTTCACCTGAAGTATTTCTGATTCCGATAATTTTGTTTCAGATCGATTTGGAGTCGTTGGTGCACGAGTTGCCAGAGTGGTTTAAATGGGAACTTCCACCGAAAGCCGAAACGACGACGACGGAGCAGGCGGAGGACGATATAAATTTCAATATATTCCATGATGAGAGCAACATGCAATACTTGGATGAGTCCTACATAAATTTACATAAGGAGGAGATACGGCGGCCTCCGAAAGAAAGTCCTAAGCTGGTGTTTGAGAGGACGGGGCCGGACACGAGACTGGTGTCTGTAGGCGACGTGGCGTTCGTAGTGCGTAACGAGGCGTTCGAGCGCGGCAGCCTGCGCCTCACCTGCATTGCCAGCATATACAACCTGTATGCGGCGCGCGCAGAGCTAATCTTTGATATGGAGCAGCCAGAAGTTGCTTCAGTTTTAGGAGTACGTAATTGTGCCATAGGTGAGTTAAAGTTCGAAGAGCAATACCTAGGTATTTATTACCCAAATTCTTAAGTTCACAACTAAGCATAATACGCATGGAATTAATTCAACGAATTGAGTTAAACGTTTGAGTTTCTGTGACAAATGGGATACCTACTGTGTTAATTTTATGCAAAAACAACCATTAACACGGGTCGTTAGCAAACCATTAAGAACTGAAAACTTTAATTTTATGTAATGTCCTGTGAGTTAAGAGTCTTAAGCTAAATTGAAATCAGGAGCAAAAATGGACGAAAAATAAGGAACATATTTATCTTTAATTTCCACAATGTTTATGTTATTTTATTAAGAATGACTTGCTTATGTCAGAACTCTAGTCTGCTTACATTATATTTGCATTCTTTAAGCCTGTACCAGTATATGTTTTGTGCCTTTACTTTATTTGATGCGCCTCAGTTATTGAATTATATAGGTTTAAATATATACGTAGTCGAAGAACAATAATATTTTGGTATATAGGTAGGCAGATTTTTTTTTTTACTAAATATTTATTGTGGGTTGAAAAAGTCTGGACAGTGACACCTCAGTCCGGATTTATTTTTTACCGCCGACTTGAGATTTCTTGCATCGGCCAACCGGCATTTGGAGTCAGTATAGTGACACCGAGCTCAATAAATTTTAGTTTATTTATTCTCTTATTCACTCTCTTATTGCATAATTAGCATGTGTGGCTTGTCTATAATTATAAGATAAAAAAACCATTGTCTGAAAAAGCTTGACAAAAAAACCCAAACTCAAAAATAAAGACCGCAAAACTCCCTATATCTGCAACTTGCAAAATCAATTCTATTGCATCCCCTGCAATAAAATTATAGTAAATTTATCTTTCACATTAAGTCAGTCTAGCGAGCCACATTAAGGCTAAGTAGGTAATGCTAAAATAAGTTATTCTAAATATTCTTTGTAAATACTTATAATTTATCTAATACTTTCAAATGAATGTTATTTAAACGACCAATTTGCCATCACTAGTAAAAAATCTACGTTGAGAACCACTTATTTGCAAATAAACCTTTTGGGGCTTGGGTCTCTGTTCCCTTTATCTCAATGCTCTGATGGATTCTAATGTTCGATGCCTGATTTTCTGCCTTACTACATCCAGGTTTCGATTACTTGATGTAATCCACCCGATACCGAGCTATCTGGAAAATATTTGCCCATGATATATATCTAATTATGTCAATATTTTTAACATTCTTTAATAAGACCGACCTACTTTTTTAGATGGAATTATTTAGGTAATCTGCCTGCTTAAATAATGGTATTTCAAGTTGTTTCGTCTCTTTTATGTCCTTTTGTGTGTTGTTATTTAATTTGTAAAAATATAAGCAAAAGAAGTATTCAATGTAATTGCTTCTAAGAAATAATAATATTACGATTTTGTTCCAGATTCAACTAGTTTCAGCAAATGGCGGATACCGGTGTCCGTCGTGTCACTCCTGTACCTCCTGCGGTAGTCATCTTCACATCCATTGAGTTATTAAGTACAAATTCAGTCTTAAGGCCTCCGTAATAAATGTGATTCTCATTTTGTACAAACTCATTAGACATATCCAAAAGTATGAATTTATCACCCGTTTAGAGTCTAATTGAAGTTGTTTCGTTTTATACCAAAAATGGATCTTTTAAAATAGATATTTAGTGTTAGTCGTAGGTCAAACTGGCCAAAGTATAGATTACATATTTAGTGGTATAGACGGAGAGAGCGTTATTAAGTAAATAGATACATCTACATTTCAATCATATTTAGCTAATACAATGTGATAAATACAAATGACTCATTGTATGAACACGGTTGCAGTATTTTTTTATAATTCTGCATTAGTGTTTGTGCCAGTGAGACTTGGCGTCTGTTTTAAATGGACATCTCTGTCTAAAAGATTGTACATAAAGCATCACCGAAAAAGGTTCATTGTAAATGAACTGGATTCGTCACTGTTTCTCTTGGCTGTTCTAAGCCACCCTTTGTTTCCTTTTTAATTTTTGGAACAATGAGTAGCGAAATAGCGAAAGACTGATGGATTAAGTGAACTTCATAACCATTTAATTTTGTGTAACGTAACATTTTACCTAAAGATTTATCTCGATGGTCTATGTTTGGTTTAGATAATACTTATAGTTTGTATTATGGTAATGATGAATATGTAAATAATAAATTACACAGATCTATGTAAATTGAAATAATTACAAATTAGAAATAAAAAGATGTTGAAATTATGACCTACTTTTACTTGTCCTTATTCCGTATAAAATAATTTGGAATACGTATTCGAAACATGATTAAACTGCCTGCCTATGTCGACAAAATGTTTAAAAGAAAAACAAGAAGGAAATAAAAAAAGAACTCACGTAGATCGAGATAGAATATAACAGTAAATTACGTTAATCTGTGCAAAAAGGACCGTTTAACATTGAAATCTTAAAAAAAAAAACTTTAAATTGTTAGGTTTCAATTTGCAAAAGTAGACGCTTATTTCGCACTGGACTCCACCCTCTAATTGATTTGCGTAAGAATTGCTTAATAAAATAAATGTCAACATTAACCGGGGATAGAACCAACAAATACGCCCTCAATAGGCGGCTATATCGCAGACGTATTTCTTGCGCTTACAAAAATAACTGAGTAATTTCCCCTTGGAAGAGTTCCACCTAAGCCTTAATCAATCATAGTAGGGGATGGAGTCCACAATAAACAGTAGGAATACCGCTATTATCCTCGGAGAAAATCATTTATTGAGGAGTTAGATTGTCGGGGGCAATGGATTATTCAGCTTAGAGCAAATGACGCGCCATTTCATTCACTTTATGCTCTGAACGACTCCCATTACATCTCATTTTTAAAATAATATCCAGTCCATCTTACCTGCTGTAGGCGTGCGGCTGGAATTCTATTTAGACGTAGCAATGGACGAGCTTTTTAACTTGTGCCAGAGAAAATAGGAAGGGAAAGACAAAGTAATTTGTTACAACGTTTGGTGTCATTGATCTGTATTTTAGATATGACATACTCGTAAATAGTATAATATAATAATATAGAATAATAGTATCGAATTAAATGAGGGCTCCAATTTCTTCGATATTGACATATTTTTAACGTAGGTAGAGTCGAAGAAACTGAATCGCGTACCAGGGTGAGATCTTTTTATAATAAATTTCGCTATAATTTCTTTGGCAGATTATATGGAATGTCAATATGACATCAGTAGCACAATTTTATTGTTCCATCCTGGTACGTCATTTAGATTCTTGAACTGTACATAAACTGCTTAAACACAGCAACAAGTTCGTATGGAAATTTTTTATTCAGGAGCATTCAGTAAGGCCGACAAAAAATGATGTTTTAAATAATGTATATAATACATAAATAAACCCATAAAAATAAACTAATCATAAAATAAACTTCTGTTTATAAATACATACAAAAAATCACACAAATTTTGGATCAAAGTTATCCGAAATAAATTATTTACATTTTGTTATAACATGAACAATACATAAAAATAGAATTACTTACTACTGGAAAAATAGCGTATTTTAGCGGCAAAATATGTGCATCACTGAAAAATTGTTTATAACTTTATCTTGGCACTAGAAATGAGAATCTGAAAGAAAGAAATATTTATCTGACGAGTCGTACTCCTACCAAAATAAGAGGGTTCTCAAAAACTCAAAGAGAAAAAATCACATCTTTTTCACCCTTTCCATCAACGAACAACGATGAACAATATTGCTATGGTTGCTATATTTGCTCGAAGCAACTAGCAACTCCACAGGTCGCCTATCTGCAGACTAAGTTCGACGGCTATTCAAAGCCCGTGATCGATCCGTCATCGGTCTATAGGTAAATTACTTATTCCAGTCGATCGTTGAACATCAAGCACACAACTGCAATCTCAGTTTGAATACTCTCAAAACTTAATCCAAGAACCAATTGGATTCGTTGCTAAGTTATGTACCTATATTTGCGACGCTGATCACGACTGTCGTAGAATAAAGGATAGGTAACCGTTTCATGAACAGTGATTTTAACTTTAGCTATTTTCACTCTTAAAAAAATATCACATATTATATCACATATTATATTATTATATATTATTTTTGATTTTAATTAACTTTAATGGCTAATTTCTCCAAGTGACCCAACTCTTACTAGGTCTTACTCTTTAAATAATAATCAATAGTTCGGAATCCTCGACTTTGACTCGCACTGTGCCGGTTTTTTTTTTTTTAATAATAGGTATATGAATTAGTTTCACTTGGTGCTCTGTTTCGTAAATAGATTTATATGCATTAAAACTTAGTTTATTTAAAAATCGATATGAAACATATTACGAACCATTTATTTTTACGACTAGTTTTACTATCACGACTCGTAGTTGAAATAATTAATCCTCCCGAGTGCACTCAAACGAACAAGCGTTAACTGAAAACGCATCTTCCGATATTTCCAATCGCGCGGAAAACAATAAACAGGAATTATTATTTGGTAGCTACATCGGCTCGGCCCAGCTCACAATGAAGCCAACAATTTATTTTCCATTACTTTCCATTGTCGGCGGCCGTTGCGGCAACGCAAAACCAATAACAATCTGTTACGTTTTACAGTCTAAGGCTTTCGCCGACCGACACTATTGTCCGCCGTACTTTACACGACCGCTCTTTTCATTTGCTTCGTCACTTTATTGGACGAAATCCATTACGCGGCAAGCTGTCACCATTGAATGACTCCGTTACCCAGCTTAAACCTTTCTATAAAATGAAAGAGTTCTTAACGAAGTCTTTACTTTTAGATTTATTTAGACTTTAAATTGCTTGCTAATTCATTCATGGAAAATTATGAATGGAACAATCCTTTCTCTTAAACCACAAAGTTGGCGACGCGATAGACGCGTCTGCGTCTACTTCTAACTATTTATCCATAACTAAAGAGTTGCTCAGTTTGTAAATTGTTTACACTATATGTACATATGCTAATATCGTTCAGATTATGAGCTTGTAAATATTCAATTTCATTAAGCCTAATCCGTTTTGCTTATAAAAACCAAATCGTAGTTAAAAGCCAGCCTTAGGTAATCTGTCTCGTAACAAACTCTAAACTAGGCCACAACTTGTAATGACTACCTAACCTTAGGGAATTGATTTAGTTTGAAATTAAAATAGTTAGAGACTGTAGGTAACATGTAATGAAAGATTAAATAAATCTTTAGTCTTAAAAGCAAAGTTAAAGTTTGAAGGGAGGCGCCGCGGGGCCGCGTGGTCGGTGGCTGACTTCCTAATGGATAGTGCCTGTACCATCATTTCAACTTATTGTTAAACAAAACCTTTAAGGAAATGTGCCAAAGTTAGGAATAATTTTTAAAACGCATTAAGCGGACAGTTACAGGTTGCTTTGTCGCATTAAATTTGAGTTTTTAAATTAAGTATTGAACACTTAAGCCAACCTCGGAGACCACTCGATGCCTATTCAAGGATGAGTGCTCTTTAAACCGAAAGAAAATCTCTCGGAGGGAGGAATTAATCCACGGTGTCTCGTTGAGAAAATTCTACGTAAATCGGTTCACAATTTAGTCGATATTGGTCTTTTTGCACAGAGATTTTTGGTTTTATTAAATTCTTGCAAGTTGAAATACCTACTAACGTGAAAAATAAAGAAACAGTGAATGACAACTTAGGAATTATGGAATAATTTTCAACATTTACGTGTTCTGCCAGAAAAATTAAAATATAAAAATTCTGTCCGAAAATCGTTGGATGGCAATCACAAGGATTGGTCGGAGGGTTGGATTAGATTGACGCATCACTGTTTTTCCCCATGCCTTCTCAACTTCTCTTAGATTACTCGCGGCTTCATTCGCGTACCTAAATCAAAAACCCTGGCAATCTTCATATTTCGAAAATTACGTCAGTATCTTGTTTTTACTCCGTCCGTTCATCGCACTTTGCTTTTGATGTAAACCAGACTGCGCAAATACGATCGCGTTTATAATAATATAACAAGTTTTTGCCCGCGACTTCGCCTGCGTGGATTTCGGCTATCGCGCGCTATTCCCTCGGGAACTGTGCATTTTTCCGAGATAAAAAGTAGCCTCTTTCACTCTCTGGCCCATAAACTATATCCATGTCAAAAATCACGTCAATCCGTTGCTCCGTTTCGACGTGAAAGACGGACAAACATACACACGAACATAAAAACACACACTTTTGCATTTATTTTTTTTTTTTGACAAAGGTCAGAGAAAACAGAGCTTCTGCTCAACAGAGGTTTCTCCGAACCGGTGGTAGATTTTTTTGACATTCATAAGTGCTTGTTATAGCCTAAATTGAATAAATATATTTTGACTTAATTTGGGATTTGGGACTAGATTAATTTAATTTAGCATTGATAATTTTTTACAATGTGGTCTAATTCGAAACCATTTCCAGGAATAGGCTTATTAAATAATTTTACAACACTTTAGTAAAAAAATACTACATGATCGTGACCTTTGTTTGACCTTCATCGTAAATAAACGTTACGTAACTAAACCGCTTAATACCAATACAGCAGGTGACAGATGACACTACGTTTTTTTTAAATAATTGTGTCGGACAAAGAAAAACGTAGTTTTTAACGCCATGGCAACTACGGTTAGCCCACCTCCAAAATTCTTCAAAAACATGTCTTAAATTCGCCTATTATCGTCGTTGTATTGTACTTGTTGTTAATATTGCAATGCCCTTAAACAGGGTTTGTACTTAGACCTAAGGTGACTGTACAAAGTGCAATGATGAAATAAATAAATATAAAAAAAAGTTTTTTTTTTTTGAGGCCAATGAACATTGGTAAAGTCATGATGCTTATTATTTCTTTGCTAACTGTAACCAAATCTTGAAATTATCTTGATCGTATCTGTGTAACGTAAGCTCCTTTATTACATTGCGCGTAATATAATTACGTAAAGACTTGTCACACGCCGACGGGTCCCCGGCCGCGTCGCCGGCTTGCCCGCGGGGATTGCGTGTCTTTGCTGTCTACGCGTGCGGCAGATCTCGATCAATGAGGGCCTCTGTGACTAGATGGGGGCCATCTATAAAGTACGTCAAACCAATTTTGACCCTCTTCAGGACCCCCTCCCCTTGTCACACGTATTGCTATGAAATTTGCTATTATTTTGTTTTTGTGTCACTAACCACTTGACCCCCCCCTAAATGTGTGACGTACTTCAGTGGCGGATTTACAAATTTTCCGCCAGTAGGCTATTAAATTTTTGCCGCCCCTACATTGAGCTATGAAATTCGGTAGGTACCGATATTATTATTAATCTAATCTCATATTATCGCCAAGTCGAGCAAAAAAGCGGCACGGCCGTATCTGCCTTTTCTCGAAGCAGTTCAGGCCATTTTCGACCCCTCATTATATAATAAATACTTGACAATCGCACTTAAACAATCTAACTTAATGTAGCACGTATTACTTGTGAGTACATTGTGTTTTCATGCGATGGCCAAATCAATCTATTTATTTAAAACAAAAAAGATTTTTAATATTGATATGGTCACTATACGATGTTGTTTAAGTTAGCTAATTATGTAATATAATAACAGATTCAGACAGGAGGACCCATAACTTGGGACTGAATAAATTAACCAACTTGGTATTACATGGATTTCACAACTTTTTACGGTAGAAGAACTGAGTTGCGAGACTTGTTTTTTTTTTAACAAGTTAGGTACGTTTTTGATGGCGTTACTTATACTACCTACCTACGAAATTCCGACTTTATGATTTGTGCTCTATCACCTTCATTACATCAGCTTTTCCATCAATTTTCTTATTTTTTTTCTTTTAGTTTTTGGGTATGTTTCCGAGCTGAAAGAAGCTCAATCATTCATATATCAATATCTATAATGTGGGGTAAGGTTTAAAGAACACTTACACTAATAATGTGAAGTTTGAAAAATACACCTTACTTAAAAAAACGTAGAAACATACATTTGGTAAACGGTATTAAATATTTTTTCATCTCTCCTGTTCGGAAAGTTTAATTTTCATGGGTAGATAGCCGGGTGGAAAATTGCTTTTCCTCCTCTAGGGTGGAAAGTAATTTTTTTTTAATTTTTCGGCTAGCCATGACATCGAAGATAAAATTGAGTTACGTCAACGACATTTTTTTTTCACGTTTCGGCATGGCAAGTGGCCAGTCGAAAAGGTACCGATGGAGGTTGGATAGGTACAAGTAAATTAAATTTATTATTAACAATCAAAATAACAACAATATTAAAACAAAAAAGAACTGTATACAAAAATTAAAATTAAACTAAAACTAACCTACTTACTTACAAATAAACCCCCCCCCCCAGATCACCGTCGCTGCTCATTGTGCCATTTATTATTAATATTATTATTCTCGTTTTTTTGGAGTATTTCAGTTTCCTCACAGTCGAAATGAAAAGAAGAGTGTCTAACTCGGGTGAAATAACCCATTTCCACCCTTGGTTATCAATCTACTATTTCATCTCTCCTGTTCGGAAAGTTTAATTTTCATGGGTAGATAGCCGGGTGGACAATTGCGTTTTCTCCTCTAGGGTGGAAAGTAATTTTTTTTAAATTTTTCGGCTAGCCACGACATCGAAATTTTTTTTTCACGTTTTGGCATGGCCATCTAGATGCACGTCGTGACCAACTCGATTTTTTTTTATAGTCAGCCATGGCAAGTGGCCAGTCAAAAAGGTACCGTTGGAGGTTGGATAGGTATAAGTAAATTCAATTTATTATTATTCCCGTTTTTTTGTAGTATTTGAGTTTCCTCACAGTCGAAATGAAAAGTAGAGTGTCTAACTCAGGTGAAATAACCCATTTCCCCTCGAACTATTGGCGCTCTCACTTCGTTCGAGCGCCAGAAATATCTCGGCTGAAATGGGTCACTTTCCACCCTTGGTTATCAATCTACTATTTCTTCCAACTATGCCTTAATTTCATCATAACCGCCGCACTAAATACCCAGCGCAAGCGGGGCTTTTCTGCTCTAGAGCAGAAAAAATTTAAGAAAATTCTTTATTGCATTGTTTTAGATTTTTTTTTACTGCACCACCAAAGAGGTAACGCAAGTATTTTTGGTATAAAATTAGACTGCATAGTGTAAAAAAAAGCTAGTGTTAGGTTGGTCATCCTGACGGTCTTATGAGATTTGACAGATTTCGTACAAAAAATCGTTGCTACCAATGCTATCAAAAATAGTAAGCAGCCGTATTTAAAAAAAAAATTACCCGCCATCTGTCAAATTTCAGATGGGCATGAGGTCGGCCAACCAAACACACAAAGTTTTTTTTTATAATAATATAATAATAATAATAATAATAATGTCATTTATTTCAGATTATTATCCATAGTTTGTTAGTTACAAAGCCTTATTATTATGTTAGTACTTAAGTAAAATTAAAATTAAACTTCATTAAAAAACAATTCAATACTAGCTACTTAGTTAGGCATTGGTCGCTACATGCAAGCGATTCCAATGGTAGAAGAACGGGCCGTCCAGACGCTCTGCCACCGTGCGCAGGAGGCTGTTGGAGCTGCTGGCGAGGCGCTGCAGCAGGGACGCGGCGCGCTTGCGCATGATCGCGTGGAAGCCGTCCGTGCGCGCCTCCGCGAACATTCCTGACGCGCTGCAGCGCCTCTCCAGCCCCAACAGCATCCTGAAAGCGTTGTTGTATTGGACGCGCAGGGCGCTGTAAGCCTTTTGAGTAAAGTCGACCCACAGGCTGCAGGTGTAAAACGACTGGCAGTATGCCTTGAACAGAGTGATCTTTACGTTCTTAGTACACCGCGCAAACCTACGGATCAACATATTACTCCTGACTGCCAGCGCCCTACGCTCCCTCTCGACGTCCTTGTTGTCCGAGAGTGACGCCGTGACCCAGTGCCCCAGGTATTTGAATTCCTGAACCATTTTAAGAGGAGTCCCATAAAGCTTAACCGGTAGAATACGTGGGTATGTTTTTGTACCAGCCTTACGAGGGCCAATCCGAAAATTTTTAGTTAAACAAAAAATAAAAGGTATATAATAAAACTTTATTTACAACTTTTCAAAGTATTCCCCTGCTGCATTTATGCACTTATGCATTCTACCGAACCAACTTTCAAAACAGGAAAAATACTGTTCTTGTGGAAGGTCGAAAAAAAGTCGCCTGAATTCATCCACTGCTTCATCCGCCGTCGAAAATCGACGTCCACGTAATGATTTTTTTACCGTGGGGAACAGAAAAAAATCACACGGAGCCAGGTCAGGGCTATAGGGAGGGTGTGGTAACAGTTGCACTCCTGACTTGTTCAAAAAATCCATAGTTTTGGCAGCCGTATGAGCAGGAGCATTATCTTGATGAAAAATGACGCCCCGCGTTCCGCTACTTGGACGACTGACACTCAGCTCCTGGAAGGCCTGTGGCAAGCAAACTTCGCTGTACCATTGGCTGGTAACTGTTTTCTGATCTTCAAGTGGAATTACAGCTACAGGCCCACTACGTCGAAAAAAAACAGCAACCATTTTTTTGTTGACGCTTCGGCCGCGAACTACTTTAGTGGGTAAATCATCTTCTTCAAAGACCCATTCTGTTGATTGCTGTTTTGTAAATGGGTCGTAGCTGTATATCCAAGATTCGTCGGATGTCACAATGTAGGTCACTTGTTGTGAATTGCCTCCTTCGAATTTATTGAGCATAAATTTGCACCAATCGACACGTCTATCTTTTTGCTCCTGTGTGAGACAATGTGGTATCCATCGAGAGGCAACCTTCCGAACTTGAAGGTGATCATGTAAAATGGTAGAAACAGCCTGGGATCCAATCTTCAGTTCGTTCTGTATCTCTCGCTGGGTAATGTTTCGAGATTCCTTGATTAGCCACTCCACCCTGATGACGTTTTCTAGAGTGACTGCCGTTGCCGGTCGCCCCGGTCTAGGATCATCTTTGACATCGCTCCGCCCACGCTTAAATTCACGGAACCAGTAACTGATGGTGGCAAGAGACGGGGATAATGCCCCAAAAGCACTGGTTAAATTTTCATGGGAATCCTTGTATGTTAACCCTCGTTTATAATCGTAATATATCATAGCACGAAATGCTTCCCACGTTACCTCCATTGTTGCAAATAAAAAGTGACAGACATGTTTTTTTTGTAAATTCATAAAAAAATAACTGAATGTCACTGGCCAGTGAAATTACACAAAAAAGTTTGTAATAGAATTTGCCTTTAAGCTACAATAAAATTAAATGAATAGTATTAATAACACGCCGTTGACTAACTATTTTCGGATCAGCCCTCGTAAATACCAGTATCTCACTCTTAGAGGTATTATACCTGAGGCCATGGGTCCCCGCGTAACGCTCGCATATACACAGCAGTTCCTGGAGGGCACAGATTGATGGGCTCAGCAACACCATATCGTCTGCATAGCTTATGTTATTTATAAAAGAGCCACCGATTGAACATCCTATCATAGCACTGCTGAGCTCACCAATCAGCCGGTCTACATACAGACTGAAGAGCTTTGGCGAGGTGAGCCCCCCTTGCCTTACTCCACATTCCAGCCTATATGCTTCGGATAACGAGCCAGACCACCTCACTACATTGTTTTGATGTCCATACCAATATTTAAACATTTCAATGAGTTCACTCGGAAGTGACGTGTCCTCGTACAGTTTATGCCAAAGTTTTTCATATGACACCAAATCGAAGGCCTTAGACAAATCAAGAAAACACGCATAAACTGGCGTTTTCCTGTCTGTATAGTACCGGACAGTATGCTTGAGACACAAAACTGCTGCCTCTGTGGAAAGTCCGGCTCTAAATCCAAATTGCGCGTCATTGAGGCGCATGTGCTTGTCCAGTTGGTTCTCAAGCATACCGTCCAGCACCTTTGCTACAATAGTGGCCAACGATATGGGTCTATAATTTTTAACGTTAGAGGCGTCTCCCGTGCGGTTTTTAATTATAGGGACTACAACTGTTCTCATTAATTCTTCAGGTAAGTAGGTATGGCTGATACAAAAGGAAAAGAACATCGCCAGCACACGCGGTACATGGACTCCAGCATGTCGAATGTGTTCGATACTTAAAGAGTCGTGCCCTGGCGATTTTCCACTCTTCATGCTTTTTATGACAGCCGCTACCTCTGTCGCCGTGAAAACTACAGGAGGCCCCATCGACACTGGCCCTTTGTCATCCTCTTTGTCCACTAATAATGACTCAACTTTGAAACTATTTTTGAATAGATTTGCAATCTGGTCCGGCTCGCTAATACCCTCCACACTCGCGGGAAGGCTCGACTTAGGACTAAGTTTATTTGTCTGTTTCCAAAAACCAGAAAAGTCTTTACTTGCGTGGTGTGTTGCAATAATATCCATTTTTATTTGCTCGCTATTGTCTTGGCACCATTTTAATTTTTGTTTGAAAGCTTTCTTAGTCTCCAACATGTTTTTATAAACCGACCCGTGCTTTGGCCTCCCCCACTCAACCCAAGTCTGAAAGGCAAGTCGAGCCCCCGCGTGCGCCTGGCGAACATGTTTATTCCACCCAACTATCTGTTTTTTCCTATTTCTATTATCTAAACCATAACTGAAGCTAGCAGCACTTGTAAGAATGTCAATAAATTTTTTATAAAAATACAATTTTATACAGCTACTTACTATTTTTGATAGGATTGGTACATTTTTTGTACGAAATCTGTCAAATTTCACAAGACCGTCAGGTTGACCAATTTAACACTAGATTTTCTACACTATGCAGGCTAATTTTATCCCTTGTTCCCCGTACATAACCAACTTACATTACCAGCACTGGGAGAGGACAAATAATTTGAATTTTTTGAAGGTTTTTTTTTTCCTTGTACAAAACCAACGTCATAGCCGGTAATGTACGAGGAAAAATAATTCATAGTACAATACCCGGTTTTGGAGTAGGATTCATTACCTAATGCCTTGTACAGAACAAGCTTCAGTAAAAAAGCATATTACTGAAGTTTATTTTCACAATCTCACTTTTTCCCAATATTAATCGACACAGAAACAATGTCGACGGAGCTCCGCTGCGGAGCTCCTACTTTTGTGTAGTTTTGGCCCTTTGGGCCGATGCAAACTTAACATAACCTAAACCTACCTATGTTTATGTGTCGATTGAACTTGGGAACAAACGCGATTGCGAAAATAAGCTTCAGTAAAAAAGTATAGTTCTGTACAAGGCATTAATGAATCCCACTCCGAAACCGGGTAGGGTTCTATGAATTATTTTTCCTCGTAAATTACCGGCCATGACGTTGCTTTTGTACAAGGAAAAAAAAATCCTACTCCAAAACCCGGAATTATTTGTCCTCTCCCAGTGCTGGTAATGTAAGTTGGTTATGTACGGGGAACAAGGGAATTTTATAGCAAAAATACTTATGTTACCTCTTTGGTGGTGCAATTAAAAAAAACCGACCAAGAGCGTGTCGGACACGCCCGAAATAGAATTCCGTAACTATTACGAAAAAAAAAGTAATATATTTTTAAGGATTTCGTATTTTGTACGGAATATTCCAAGTTTAGGTGAATATTTTATACCTTATGCTGCAATTTACTCTTAAACTAGAGGTACTAATAATTCTCAAAAAAACTTAACCGCTACAGTTTTCCCTGTAAAAATTTATTTAGCAACCCCCTTATGATTTTAAAAGACCTATCCAACAATACCCCACACTATAAGATTGGATGAGAAAAAAAACTCACCCCCACTCTACGTCTATGGGAGGTAGGTACTCAAAAAATAATTTTTTGTACCATTTTGTCGGCATAGTTCACATATATATTCCTGCTAAATTATTACAGCTTTCTAGCTTTGATAGCCCCTGAGCAAAACCGCGGATTGACGGACGGACGGACGGACAAACAGACAGACATCACGAAACTGTAAGGGTTCCGTTTTTGCCATTTTGGCTACGGAGCCCTAAAAATCTAAAACAGTGCAATAAAGGATTTTCATAAATTTTTTCTGCTCTAGAGCAGAAATGTCCGGCTTTTTTCTGGGTATTTAGTGCGGTTTTGATGAAATTAAAGCATAGTTGGAAAGTAAAGCAGATTAGCACCTCGCATTAAGTAGGCAATTTATATGTCCTCGACCTTCTTAAAGCCCTCTATTGGATCTATTCTAGGATGATTCTAGGATATAAATCATGGAATGTGATGTGTTTGTCATGTCATGAATCAATACAATAGCTTCTTTTCCCATCCCATTTTCGCACAGCACAGTTCTAGTAGAAATAGTTGAACGGAGCGAGGACAGGTAAATAAAGCGTTTTAATTTATTCATTTTTATGAGAAAACACTTTCTTCTTATTCTTCTCACTTCTTTGAAACTAGTTTTCTCAATTTATGTAGGTAAAATTTATTTTTAATTTTCGTCCGAAAAATTTTTTTTATCTTGGCCAAATTTGCCGCCCCCTGAAATTTGCCGCCCTAGGCTCCAGCCTACTTAGCCTCTATGGTAAATCCGCCACTGACGTACTTTATGGATGACCCCTAGCTGAGCTATCATGGGGTCCGTTTGACAACTTTGATGTTTGTGTTACATTTGTGATTGCTTAGTCCCATCGCCGGCGAATAGCGAGAAGATTTATTTAATCGTATGGCATACATTTGCAATAGGCTTATAATATTATTATATAGTTACATACATATAGAGTTACAAAATACAAAAACAATAACGATAAAACATGCGAGAAGAGTGTTTTTAATATGAAAATGTACTAAAAATAACCTTACAAAATAACCTAACCTACTAAAAATACTATTTTCTAGCTACTCGCCATCGGTGGGACTAGTGCCTTTGATAATTAAATGAGCCGCAAGCAAATCTGTAACGTCCAATGCTCCCGTCTCGATATTATCTAGCAATGTTTTGCCCGTCAAGAAGCGAAATGTTTGCATGCTCGTCTTTGCTATGAGAATGAACTTGTAGACAGGTCGGAACAGTTAGCCAATGGCATGGTGTTTGTTATAGTTGAGTCTGTGTTTGATATACATGTGCCGATTTATGTGGACGTTCCCAATCCGCACTGGGCCCGCGTGGGAACTATGGCCCAAGCCCTCTCATTCCGAGAGGAGGCCTGTGCCCAGCAGTGGGACGTATACAGGCTGAGATGATGATGATGTGGACGTGCACATGCAACATGTGGCGCACAGACGTGCACGCTTAGTAGCGTAGGTAGAAGTAAAATAAAAAGGTGGTAGGTAGTTCGTTTATCTCCAACGCAAAATTCTCTATTCAGTGAAAAACAATAAAAAACCGGCTATGTGCGAGTCGGACTCGCGCACGAAGGGTTCCGTGCCATCTATACAACATTCATTATTTAGACATTAGCAAAGAACGGTAAAAAATCACGTTTGTTGTATGGGAGCCCCCTTTAAAGATATATTTCATTCTGTTTTTTTTTATTCGACTGGAAGGCAAACGAGCAAGTGGGTCTCCTGGTGGTAAGAGATCACCACCGCCCATAAACATCTGCAACACCAGGGGTATTGCAGATGCGTTGCCAACCTAGAGGCCTAAGTTGGAATACCTCAAGTGCCAGTAATTTCACCGGCTGTCTTACTCTCCGCGCCGAAACACAACAGTGCAAGCACTGCTGCTTCACGGCAGGATTAGCGAGCAAGATGGTGGTAGCAATCCGGGCGGACCTTGCACAAGGTCCTACCACCTGCAAATGTCCTGTTTTATTATTTGTTGTTATAACGGCTACAATTACACATAATCGTAAGTTTCAACTGTCCGACTATCAAGGTTCATGACTCATAAGATACAGCCTGGTGACAGACGGACAGTGAAGTCTTAAAATAGGGTTTACGTTTTTACCCTTTGGGTATGGAACCCTAAAAATAAGCTAAATTAAACACAGATTTACGAGTACAACCCGTTTTAAAGCTTTTGATGGTAGTAGTGGACAGTTCGAATGCACGTTTTAACTGTGGAAAGTTATTCGGCAATTAAAAGGACGGTATTTGTAATACAATAAAATTTCAATACAAACTTTTTAGGCTGACTGTACTTTTTATTGACTGTGTTTTTATTGACTTGCATTGTCATTTAAATTGCATATCCGTATCAAATTTCAAGTCGGTACTTTTAACCATTTAGGAGTTACCTTCTGCAGAGACGATCCTGACAGGACCACCAAGATGTCACTACCAGATTAATATATTACTAGCTTTTGCCCGCGGCTCCGCCCGCTTGGTAATCGGTTATCGAGCGCTGTTCCCTGTTTCCTCGGGAACTGTGCATTTTTCCGGGATAAAAAGTAGCCTAAATATGTCACTCTCGGGCCCATAAACTATCTCTATGCCAATAATCACGTCGATCCGTCGCTCCGTTACGGCGTGAAAGACGGACAAACACACAAACATACAAACACACTTTCGCATTTATAATATTAAGTATGGATCACCAAATTTATATAAGTATGTCAAATTTCAAGTCAATGGTACTGCTGGAAGTGGGTCAAATTTAGCTTCCAAGATTTTACCCAAACAAATAAATAAACAAGGCAAGCTAAAGAAACGCTTGTAAAAAATTGGGATCGATGTTCGTGAGTACCATGATTTAATAAATATTTTAGTTGGGACATTGCTTTTATTCCGTTTTTCTACCAAAAATCGTTCGGAAATGTCTACCCATGTCATGCCATCTCTGAAATTGCGTGCCAATGCCCTCCGGCTCATTCATTATGGATAACAAGTACCTATGTGTATGTATTGAACAGGCTCATAATTATTCTAAGAATCATCTTTTCATTCAATTTACGTTTTAGATTTTTCTCTTCGAACTGGAATCAAAAAATACGGAGGTAGGTCATGAAAAGACAGGGTGAATATTACCTAGTTCTTAATGTAGAGCTCTACACTCTACAATTTTCTATATCTCTACATATTTAATATCAAAAACCGTAACACGGCCGCTTCCCGCCGCCTGTTCCTCAGTATGTACAGTCAGCAGCAGAAGTACACGAGTTTTTGTGTTCCTCAAAATTATCTAAACACTCTCTATCACCTTGCCAGTAGAGTCATGTGTAAGTCATTTTCAGCACCGTAACCGCTCATGACTGTACACTTAGATTTTTTTTAATTTTGCGACGGATTAATGCGGTTTCCACTATGAATTAGAAACTTATCACAAAAACCTTAAGTGTAGGTATAATATAACTTCGGGTTCGGCACTTCGGCTTCCTGTGGGTGTAGTTTTAGGGAAAGGGAGTTGAACAATGCAATAACTTAGGTAAGCGCCTTTGATAACTTCCTTGGCTTTATTTATTTTTTCACCTCTTTTTTTTGGCTTCGCACGGGTGCAAATCTATGCGTAGCCAGTTGTCTATACAAATTGGCTTTGGCTTAAAAAAAACAATGTTAATTTATATACATTTTTTTCACAAAATAGGCTAATTTATGACACGTATTTGAAGGATTTCTGTTTTAGTTGGGTTTAAAAATTTTCATCTTATTTATAAGTTACCTGAATTATAGCTAACCATAGTTGCCATGGCATTAAAAACTACGTTTATCTTTGCCCGTCACAATTATTTTAAAAAACGTAATGTCATCTATCACCTGTCAGTGTTAGGATTAGGAGGTTTAGTTACATAACGCTTATTTACGATGAAGGTTAAACAAAGGTGAAACGTTATTTTGCAAACATACACATGATCATGACTGTAGTATTTTTTTACTAAAATGTTATGATTTTATAAGCCTATTCCTCGAAATGGTTTTGGAATTAGACCACATTGTAAAAAAGTGATCAATGCCAATTACCTAAGTATCGTGGCAAGGTGTACCTACCCTTCGACGCATCTGTACTGGACGGACAACCACGCATTGAGTTGTAGGGTATGAGAGGACGTTATTAAACTGTAAATTGGTAAGTATGAACTTTTTACTACGTTGGACTTGACGATGCTTGTTGCGGATATTCCCATGTATTTTTCGCATGTTTATTTATTAAGTTAACGAAGTATGCGGTATATTTTTATATGTAGGTATCAATAATCTTAATATTATTTTAACTTGCAACATTCCCTCGTAATTATCGCGTTAGCGCGTAAGCATTCTTAGTGGATCATAGCAACAAATATAAGTTATGTGGACTCATAGTAGCGTCGAAGGCACTGGGTAAAATTCTCTAATTTTATATATTTTATAATAATAATGCGTCTATGCTGTGGTGCTTTGTGAAAGCCAGCAAAACGTTCAAGGACTGTATAACGTATTCTAAATAATATTGCACATTCTGAAAGAAAAATCTATTATTTATCCCACAACAACACAAGACCGCGTCATTATAAAAGTAAATTGAAGTTACCGGCACAAAACGGTAGATGGCGCAATAACGTACAAGTTGGTAAATTGGATTCGCGCCCGAGGGACGACAGGCGCGACGACGGCTAATCACGTCCCCATTGCAAATCATAGTAACGCGTGACGCTTGCTATTTTTCGACAGCGTGACAAATTTGCTAGCATCACTATAAAAATCGAATGATATTGAGTTGAATTTGTGATAGTAGAGGACTTTAAGCAGAAAAGTATTCGGGGAAATCAGTCCTAATATTTAAAGAAAGTACCTGTGCGTGTGACCGAGCATTGCTCAGGGTTCTTTTTCTGTTAAATCGTGTTTTTTAGATGTTACGTATTTAGGCCGTCTTGCAGGTAAAAACAAATCTAGATTTAGCAGTTAAACCTGGATTAAGCTTGACAGTTTTAAAGATTTTGACACTACTAAACTGAGCTTAACGCCAACTCGAGATTTATAAGTTACCAGCAAGTAACCATTAAATAAGCTTTAAAAGTACCTAAAACATGTAGTGAATAAAAATAAAAATAAAAAATAAAATACAGCTCTCTCCCGTCCAAAATACGAACCATCTCTCGTTTGCTACTCTAACACTATACCTCCCTACAGCTAAACCAATAAGCTGATGAAAGAGGTACAAATTAACCGATTTTATTGCGCACGATATTCGGGCTGAAAAAAAACCTACAAAATTCGTGAGCATGCGTTTTCCCAGAGATACGACCAAGTTAGATCGATATTTGTCTCCAAAAACCCATGCGTACCAAATTTCGTCCAAATCAATAGACCCGCCTCCGAAATCCCAGAAATAAATAAATTATATGTAAATATAAGAATTGCTTGCCTAAAGACATAAAAACAAGTAGCCATAGGAACGGACATTTGAAAGCGATGCACCTGTTTGACATCTTTTAAATAATGCAACTAGCTGGATTGCTAATTATGCACTACTAAAAACGAGGTGACATCACCTCTGTCTTTCTGTATACTAACAGACAAGAACTATTAGAGCCTTTATTATTTTTAGATTGCGGAACTCTAAAAAGAGAAATAAAACATGGGTCTTTGTTCAAACGCCTTTGTAGTCTGCTCGTTCGAGAAAAGAAAATAATTTCATTTTAACATTTCCGAGGGACTTCTTTATACTACGTAGGTATGTTTTCGTTTTAATACAATATTTAATTGGAATTTTAACGTTGAAAACTAAAAGTAATTAATTAAAGTTACTTTCAAAAAAGCACTGCCTTCTTGAGTTACGTATCTAAACCTTTAAAAAATTGCACAGTACCTGACAGATTCTGTAGAAGTACAAGTTAAGTTCCTTTTGAAACTCTACCTTTTCTGGTTAACTCCACTATACTTGGTTTGGATAGGTATTTAGCTAAATGTAAACAAACTTCAGCTGCCAAGGACATTCAAGGATTTTAAACATTTTACTTAACTATCGTTGTAATACAAATTAGACTATTGTATTTTAATACAGAAATGTAAATGTTTAGATACTTTAATGGGGGAATTTCAATATTAAGGGGCTGTTTCACCATCCATTGATTAGTGTTTAACTGACGGTTAAATGTGATGCCGTCTCCGTCTATTCGAACAAAACAAATAGAGACGGCATCACATTTAACCGTTAGTTAACACTAATCAATGGATGGTGAAACAGCCCCTTAAGACATCAATTGACGTTGTTTTTACATTTAGTTAAATACCTATCCAAACTAAGTATAAGTGTATTTGTTGTGATAAATACCAACACGTTTAAGTATGTTATTGATAATTATGCTAACAATTTTTTGGGATCTTCTGAGCGATAATTCCTTTGACCTGAGAAGGTCTCTGGTAGTGTACGGGTTCTTGATAACCCTTAGTGATACATTTTTTTTATTCAACCGGATGGAAAACGAGCAAGTGGGTCTCCTGATGGTAAGATATCACCATTGCCCATAAACATCTGCAGCACGAGGGGTATTGCAGATGCGTTGCTAACCTAGAGCTCTAAGATGGGATACCTCAAGTGCCAATAATTTGACCGGCGGTCTTACTCTCTATGCCGAAACACAACAATGCAAGCACCGCTGCTTCACGCCAGGATTAGCGAGCAAGATGGTAGTAGCAATCCGGGCGGACCTTGCACAAGGTCCTACCACCTAAAAAATATGCTTGATAAGTTGCTGTTATGATGTTGATATTTATGATTCTTGATATTGATTGTACTTGATACTTATTTGGTGCTGTTATAGCTGATTTATATTGATACACATATATACTGATATGATGATGAGAATACACTGATAGACCGATCGGTTTGATTAATATGTTAATTAATAAACACTAGCGTATATACTACACGATTGCTAAGCTAGAAGTGGAGCAAGTACAAGTAAAAATGCAATCGTATTAAAATAATTAATAATAAAGACATTTGTACGGTTGTAAAGACCGTACAAGTAGAGTTGCCACATCTGACGGTACATACTTGTCTTTACTTTACTACTTTAAACATATTTAAAGTTTCGTTCCAATAAAACAAAAAGTAATTACTTGATCTAAAAATAGGTTTGATTTATAAGTAAATGCCAAATTAAGATTCAGTCTATTCTGAGGAACTTGTTATCGTCGAGAGCTCCGGATTTCTAACATCAGTTGAAATTGCCACCGACTTTCGCTAGCTTGTTAATTGTTCAATGATCTGACTAAGCTACGTGAAAATTATTGTAGGGTTCAGTATCTACTAAAGAAAACCAGAAACCTTATGGGTATTGCTTATTTTTTATTTCATTTTCTTAATCGACTTATAAATTCTAACTTTAATAATTGATTTAGATTCGAGCTTGGAAGTCGCATTACATCCCCTGCTGGTGATCATACGATCATATGTCTCAATATGCGCATTAAATTATATCCTACACAACTTCACGTATTGTGTAATACGCTCGTGGCCAGTTATTTCTGAACAGTTAGGTTGAGTCCCGGTCCTATAAAGTTATTTATATCAATTGTATATTGTCAATCGAGCAAGTGCTTGTTCAGATATTTATAAGTATATTGATAGCTCTGATGTTATGTAAAAATACTCAGGGGCGGATCTTGAATTTGTGGGGCCCTGGGCTAATACTGCTTAGGGGCCCTACCTAATTGCTCAAACATCATGATCGGATTCTTTTAAATCTAAATATATAAAAATCAATTGCTGTTCGTTAGTCTCGCTAAAACTCGAGAACGGCTGGACCGATTTGGCTAATTTTTGTTTTGAATTATTTGTGGAAGTCCAGGAAAGGTTTCAAATGTGAGTAATCTGAAAAAAAAGAGGTGGTACGAAGTTTGCTGGGTCAGCTAGTTCT
Source organism: Choristoneura rosaceana (assembly GCA_037349165.1). Taxonomy (NCBI): domain Eukaryota; kingdom Metazoa; phylum Arthropoda; class Insecta; order Lepidoptera; family Tortricidae; genus Choristoneura; species Choristoneura rosaceana. The sequence continues at coordinate 14,567,587 of JAZBNJ010000019.1, forward strand.
ACATAACTTTTATTATTGACAATATCGTCTATTGTTTTTAGTTCAGGTTGGGGGCCCTTTGTATCCACGGGGCCCTAGGCTGCAGCCCAAAATGCCTTTAAGTAGATCCGCCCCTGAAAATACTCCTGCAAAAATACTGCTGCTGTAGCGTGTCAATACAAATATAATCAACAAAAAACAATACCTCTCCTTGCAGTCGGGTAAAAAGTACCTAATGTCAGCTGGAATTCATTCAGTCACATTTATTTGTGTTCATTATGGACCCGCGCGCGGCAGCTTGACCTTCGTTATACTATAAAGCCTGAAAGTTTTTTGTACCACAGTTAACAACGATGCCAACAATGAAATTTGGATATTGAGCGTTTTGGAAAATATAAATTTCGCCTTAAATTCATTATAATATAAAACTAATTTTTTATATATTTTGTTCAGAATTATATTAGAAATCACGAGTGCAATCCCCTGCCAGACAACCCTAAAATATGTTGAAATAGATCCTTGACAAAATTATATAATTGGTTGCTGTACGCATGTACGTAGACGACTGCAGTATTATTTTGTGACGGTATCAGCCTTAAATTATGACACGGACATTCTCAGCATCCCTATGGGACCCTTATACCATAAGGCTCGACTCATTCATGACAGTTTTGTTTCGAATAGTATAGAATCGGAAACTACAATCAAACTGGAAAACTAACTAGTGAAGCAGAGTTTGCGTAACCACTCTAGCCATGGGCACTGTTTTTTTTTGCAATCCTATTTCAGAGACGTATTTCATTTAAACTTTGGTTGCAAACAAGCTTTTGTTTTAAATATGCAGCGGGATAGTATTTTTTTTAGTGATGCAGGTATTTTTTGTGTCGTAAGAAGTGCATATTTTCAGCAATGCGTGTATTTTGATTTCGTTATTTCGAAGCTTTAATAGATCTTTTTTATTATTTTTATACATTTCAATTCCAAGAAAGTTCGAATACCTGTACTAAATTTAATTAGACCAACTTAAAAAAACGATAATGTTGTCCAGCATCCATTGAACTAGAAATTATAATTTTGTAAGTATCACGTAGTATGAGAATTTACCCTCCATAATAATCTTATATCTCGAAATAATAATAACGGCCGTTTATTTGTATTGAGACTTGACTTGAGTTATTAATATAGTAATTATTGTTACTTTATTAAATAACGTTCAATTAATACTGGCTACAGATATTGGCTGAGTCAGACAATGAAGAAAATATTAAAGACAGATCGACGTTTCAAATTACGTCGAATGAAACCTGCTCGATACTCAATCTCACTCTTAATCAGGTATATTTATATTTTAGGAACAATTGATTTGAAACGTGATAACTTGAAGTTCTTCTTCACAGCGCTTGCGGCAAGTAATATGTCCTTTATTTTTCTAAAATTAAGCTGTCTAGGTAGCCAAATAAGTGGCCTGTCAATTTTTAAACAAGTTCCTATCAAATTAATATGTCGCTAAAGACGAACTTCCAAGTTGACAGACACGTCTATTGGCATTATTGTTTTGTGACATGCAAACGATTATCAACTTTAGGGTGATAACCACGTATTTGGCTGATGGTACATTGTTTAAATTTGTGTGAGATTTTTTTCTGGATAATTATGGCAGGTATTGTGTGAAGATACGGAACGGTTGATGCATAAAATAGACTCATACTCAGGCGGTTATCTGAGAAACCTTGTTTTAAATTGCATATTTGAACATGTATGTAATAAATGTAAACCCCTATAATAAAAAGAAAATAAGGAAAGGTACCCTTGGATGTATTTAAATAAAATAAATAAATAAATATCATGGGACACTTGACACCAATTGACCTAGTCCCAAACTAAGCAAAGCTTGTACTATGGACACTAGGCAACGGATAAACATACTTAAATATAGATAAATAAATACTTATATACATATTAAACATCCAAGACCCGAGAACAAACATTCTTATTATTCATACAAATATCTGCCCCGGCCGGGATTCGAACCCGGGACCTCAAGCTTCGTAGTCAGGTTCTCTAACTACTTAGCCATCCGGTCGTCGGTCCGGTCGTCGGGGCGTCCGGTCGGTCGGTTTGTTAGCCAGTGAAAATTTACAGCATTACAGTAATAATACAAAGATTTATAATTATACAGGAGTGATTTCGTGTTAAAAATAAAATTGTGTTAAATACTTGTAATGTATAGTATATATATATCATTTATAAATATTGTGAATCTGTTTTTTTTTAAATACCTCGTTGAACTTCTTGCCGGATTCTTCTCAACAGAGGTTTTTTCCGAACCGGTGGTAGATTTTTTGACGTTCATAAGTGCTTGTCATAGCCTAAATTGAATAAAGAGAATTTGACTTTGACTTTGATTTAATGTTATTTTCACAAGTTGATAAAAAAACACCACGCACATAAATTTTGACATCAATTTCAATTTTTACATCATTTTATACTTCATTTCCAATATCCGGTTTAACAACCTCACCTACCTACATGATAAAAGAAAACTCCGTAAAATATTTCACTCCCCCTATAGTAGTTTGTGTTGTGCGTCTATATTTACAATCTAATTTCAAATTTAAAACAAAATATAATGATAATTATTATTTAATTTTTTATTTGAGATAAATACATATCGGCTGACTGTCACTTTGTTAGTACGAGTATATAACAAGTCATCACGTGATATGGGAGAGGTAGTATACTTACATTTAATTACTGCCTACCTCCCTTATACAAATATCTATCTCCATTAATCACAGAGGATTAAAACAATTGACTCCACTCTAAATAAGTATCTCACAGCTAATCCACGCAGTGTCCCGTAGCAGCATTTATCCAGCTAAGCCTTGAAACAAAATTAACAAAACATAACGGGGAGACTTCTAAAACAGCAGTAACGTTTAATTTTTATTGGGGGCCGTACGATAAGCATCCTTCTGTAGCTGTTCTTTGTTTAAACTTAAATTAGTGCCGGGAATGTTCACTTGCGAAACGCTAGGTCTAATTTACACTTTACTAGCCAGCGCACAAAGCCCAATTGAAATAACTTGACGAACGTTTGCTTTAATTAATCATAAAGAGTCGGACAGTCATACGAGCAAGTTCGCGTACTTTTATGCGGGTGGTGAAGTTTTTTTGCTCGTGAGTCACCTGAGTTTGCAAATTTGATCAAACAACACACGAGTGAATCTCGCCGAGCGACCAGATATCCTAACTTCAGGAGTAAATCGTTGTAAAAACTTCAATAAGTAATTAATTAATTAAAAATTAACTTTCTTACCGTACCCGCAATACAGCTTGCTAATACATAATAAACTTTTATCTACTCTCGCATCGTAATATTCGAATTATTAAATTCAAAACGAGTTTATATTTACATACTTTTTAAACACAATACCGAAATATTAAAAAAAAAATACTTTATAACACTTCTCTTCTAACAAAATAATGTTATAATATAATTTTTTAAACCATTACGATACAGGGCAAATCCAAAAAGTTTATACCAACAAGTTTTGATTCCAATATTCACTTGTCTGTGGCAGTGCCTGCTTTAGCGCATGCGCGCACATCCCGCACATGCGCAGTGATGTACTGGTTTTACCGCCATTCCGTTCATAGGTTGTCATTCTGTTGTACGAATTTTCGTGAGAAAATTTTGTTTTTGCTTAAAAATGTCTGATATCAGTGAATGCGAAGAAGATTTGACTCCGCCCGATATTTTAGATTCGGCGAAGGAATGACTCATAATTTACCAGCAAAGTGAAGGTCCTAGTATAAGTTCTGGTTGCAATGCAGGTAATTAATTCTCAATGTTTCTTGAACACATGATAGAGGATTTAATATATGAACGTAGATAAAATATTGTATGCAACTGTACGCAATTAGGCCTTATAACACTCGTGTGACCCTTTTATGAAACTCGGCTACGCCTCGTTTCATGAAACCACACTCGTATTAAAAGGACCCCTATTGCGATACAGTTGCATAAATAGCTATTATTGCACAAGATTTGTCAATAATGAATTGATTTAGAGACGGTATTTTATTCCCATTTTACCTTGCTAAGTGTTCCGCTATCTCAAACCATGTGTTTTTTTAGTACAAGATATGTCCTTTGAATTTTTAAAACTAACCTGCTATCAATAGTTATACAAGTAACTGTCCACCGAATAATCAGTAACTTGCGCGATGTAACTGGGCCCTTAGTAGAGGTTCGAGTGATGGATGTGCGCTCTCAATCTCTGTCTACTCGATTATTGAGAGCTTTACCTTGCAACCAACAATTTATAGTTTAAACCAAATAGACAAAACAGATGAGCTAAACAGTTTTTTTTTAATTCTAGGAACTTTATAAAAAGATAAATTAATTGATTATTAATTATACTTCTTACTTAATATTATAATTGTGAAAGTTTGTAAAGATGTTTGGATGGTGTTATTCAATCTCGTCAAAACCGTTAAACCGCACACACAGAACACACAAACATCACGCCTGTATTCCCAAATGGTGTATGAGCACACGAAACGTTACCGCTTCGGAGCCACTCTTAGCAATGTTAGGTTTTAAGTTTGACAAAAAAGGTACAATAGTGACAGGTTGCTAGCCTGTCGCCTATGGTATACCTTAACCTATATCCTCAGTCGTCTCTTACGATATTCACGGAAGAAATGGAAAGGTATAATTCTAACGGCTAAACCGATTTAGATGAAATTCGGTACACAGATATTTTGAGTCCCGGGGAAGGAGACAGAATATTTTTTATTCCGGAAAATTGCATAGTTCCCGCGGGATGGCGATAAACGAATACTACGTGGACAGAGTCACGGGCAACAGCTAGTATAAGAAAAAAATGTTAAAATCACTATCTCGCGGGAACTCCATGACTTATCAGAATAAAATTATTAGACCCACTTGCTCGTTTGCCTTCCAGTCGAATAAAAAAAAAACTTATTATTACCAAGGTCATAAATTAATATTGAGCCGAATTTAATCAAATTCATCAAGCTGTAGTAGCATGAAAGAGTACAAACACATACTTACTTACGAACTTTCGGCCAATTTACAAGCTTTTTCATTTCTGATAATTATTAAAATTCAATTATGTTCTCTATAACAGTTATAAATTAAAAATTTGGAACACAACGTAACAACCAAAAGAATAATAGGTAGAGTTGAAATAAAATGGTAACATCTCTCTTATAATTTCTTCACTTCTAAAGAGTTCTTGAATACTTAGATTTTTTCAAGCAATAATAATTCGTCAGTTGTTATTCATATCATGTTCCCGTAGCGAGCCGCACAAACAAAATATGGACGTCTTAATCATCCACATCTCACTTTGCCCTTTCACCTTTCTTTGGTTAAACAAAAAATACCTACTTGAATGGCATAATACAACAAATACATTATTCATTATTCGAACTACTATTCTCGGTTTCGCCGTTTTACCTTGACGCTTATCTTGTACAGTCAGCATCAAAGTAGCTGGTTACTTTTGTACTTTGTCGTTTTACAGCCAAGTACTTAGCGCCATACAAGATTCATCATCATCATGTCAGCCGAAAGACGTCCACTGCTGGACATAGGCCTCCCCCAAGGCTCTCCACTCAGACCGGTCTTGTGCTTTTCGCATCCACCGCGATCCCGCGATCTTAGCCAGGTCGTCGCTCCATCTTGTTGGAGGCCTACCGACAGCTCGTCTCCCGGTCCGCGGACGCCATTCGAGAACCTTCTTACCCCATCGGCCATCAGTCCTGCGTGCAATGTGCCCCGCCCACTGCCACTTCAGTTTCGCAATTTTTCGGGCTATGTCAGTAATCTTAGTTCTACTACGGATATCATCATTTCTGATTCTATCCCGCAGAGAAACCCCTAGCATAGCCCTCTCCATAGCCCTTTGAGTGACAAGACTAACAATACATGCAAAATTAAGAATATTATGTTAATGTGACAGAGTAAAAAAGTAACCAGATACTTTTGATATTGACCGTACCCATAATAAGGAAACACAACCACTCTGTGTATAACGAAGGCCTATAGAAAGTGCTTTTGCTTGAAGTGAAATTACTTGCAGTGTGAAAGTGTGTGCACGCGACTTTATAGAGTCCTTGCTTAAGAAATACAATTTGAAACATAAAAAACCGGCCAAGAGCGTGTCGGACACGCCCAAAATAGGGTTCCGGAACCATTACGAAAAAATTAAGTAATATTTTTCTAAGGATTTCGTACTTTATACGGAATCTTCCAAGTATAGGTATATTTTATACCTTACGCTGCTATTTACTCATAAACTACTAATATTTATCAAGCAAACTTAGCCGCTATAGTTTTCCTTGGAAGTTTAATGTACTGACTACCATCCTTAATTTTTCCAAATTTTTCCACCCACCGGTTTAGATTTTAGAGGGGGGGGGACGCCCGATTTTAATGAAAATTTGTACTTTAAAGTTGAATATTTCGCAAACAAATTACTGAATCGAAAAATCGTGTTAGCAAACCCCTAATGGTTTTAAAATACCTATCCAACGATACCCCACACTATAGGGTTGCATGAGAAAAAAAAAATCACCTCCACTTTACGTCTATGGGAGGTACCCTAAAAAAAATTGTTTTTGAATTTTTGATTGTACTATTTTGTCGGCATAGTTTACTTATATATCCGTGCAAAATTACAGCTTTCTAGCATTGATAGCGCCTGAGCAAAGCCGCGGACGGACAGACAGACAGACAGACAGACAGACAGACGGACAGACGGACAGACAAACAGACAGACAGACAGACATGGCGAAACTATAAGGGTTCCGTTTTTGGCTCCGGAACCCTAAAAATAGAGTTTGAAACTCCAAATAAAAGCTAATTTCACAACGGAATTTTCGATTTTAGTGGTTAAACAAAAAAAAAATAAGAAAATTAAAAACATTTAATGGAAAAACCATTTCTAAAATGGTAAATATCTAAATCTTCGTGCTTGTCGAACTATGTGTAAAAGCTGTGGACTCAAACACCTATCTTTAATCGGACAAATAAATAAGGTTGAATGATTGATTTTAAATTTAATGACTCTAATTTTAAATTTAAAGACCTACTGTCCTGAAAGGAGATCTTGCAGTGGAACATAACTATATAGGAATAAATGTGAGTTGCGTTGTGAATGTTAAAAAAACTTCTAGATATATTTAAAAAAAAACATTGGGTTAGTTGCGTTTTGCCAGAACACAATTGAAACTATCCAACTTGTTTAATACGACAATAAAGACTGGAAATTGGATAAAACAACTAAAAACAAATCATACACAATTGTTGCCATTTACATTTTACCTATGATAAAAATGTGATTTACAAAGATAGGAGCGCCCTTAAAATATCAAGCTTATGCTAGAATCAAAATCGATTTTTCTAAGTATCAAGTTTGTTTCATGTTTTATCTGCCACAGGATTCAAGCCTGGCTTACGATCAAGGGCGTTAAAGTATTTACTATTAGCAATCGATCAATCTCTTAAGCGATAGCCTGAGGCGTGATGGATCCAGCATCAATACTTGTTCCATTCTCTTTAAAGTGCATTATTGGGTAATCTTTCGTACTTTACCATAGATAGCCTTAATGCTTAAGTGATTGGGATTGATTTTAGAGCAATTTGGTTTCCCAAAAATATTCAAAATATTGCGTAGATATTTGATTCCGAATGTAACTAGATATAAATTAATTATCTACTGAAAGTAAAAAAAAAACCTCGCATTAAAAGGCATCGTCTGATAAACTTACGTAAACGATTATACTTCGTACACGAACTTGCTGATAAATGCTGATTTTTTATATTTGCATCAAAAACCACAGCACATTTCACGTCGCGTTTTTGTTTTTCTTAAAGAAGAGATAGTTGGTGCCTGAGAATAAGCTAACACGCTATCATGACGCGAGAGGTCTCGACGGGCAGGGCTGCCGTTTGCTTTTTATACGAGGCCACAGAGTGCTCTCTGCCGCCACTATCCACTATGCACTAGATCAGTGGTTCCCAACCTTTTTATAACCAGGGACCAGTTTGATTTTAATATTCATACTTTTTGAATCTGGCGTCACTTCGCGGAGGTCATATTAATGAACTACATAGACTTACTTGTTCACCTTAACCTTAACCCTACTTTAGGTCGTGGGTGAGCAAAGTAATGGTTAGTTGATTCATAAATAACAGGGACCATCAGGTTATAAGAAATTGTAGCTATCAATTCAAAAATCTGTCTACCTACTTAAATCTGTCTGTCTGTTACACGACTTACCTAGACTGGCCCTAGGACACGTAGGATAGTTTTCAACTCGGAAAAATGCATATTATTCCAATAGGGTGTCGATATCGTAGACGGCGTCGGGACAACAGTTAATTTAACGTTAGTAATTGTATTAAAAGCTACATTTGTTTCTTGCTGCAATTTTGCTTTTGGTCAAAGTTTAAACTTTCGTGGTCCTTATTTACTTCTTACGGACCAGTGATAGTGCGTGGGACACGGGGCCACTGTTTTGGAACCACTGCACTCCATTAAGTGAAATATTCAAATTTCATACAACACATAATCATCAAGTAATTTAAGAGCACGCGGAAGCCACAAATTTAACAAACGTATTCTCAGTTTTCTCTTTAAATTGCTACAATACAGAAATGGTTTTTGAATTTGATTAGATTTAGGTCACCTTTGCTGTAGCATTTTCAATAAAAACTTAGACTGTCATTAATCTGTGTGTCAGTTCATATAAAACTATTTTAAGTTTAAGTATGTAGGACATAAAAATTATAATTGTCTTGTCTTGTCGATTCTGCGTGACAATTACTTTATTGAAATTTCGCGTTTAACGCTAGTGTCTACTATTAATCGCGTGGAATTAACTAACGAGAGATTTCTTTTACCTGCATCTGATTTATTCTGTTACTTTTATTATGATTATCTTTTACCAGAGTCTCTGCCTGCGTTAGCTCTTAATTCAAACAGTCAAATTGTAATTCAACTCAATTCCCATAAGGGTTCCCGAAAAATAAATTGTGGTTTTCATTATGTTGTACGGCAAACACCCAGGAAAAAATCATGATTGTAGACTTTGCAGTTAAGATTTTGGAATTTTTCATGGATCTTAGGATAAAAAACCTTGGGAATCGTGGTAGTATATGTATTTTAAGATACTTTTCTAATAATAGGTTACTTATATAGGTAAGTTTTGCACAGTATTTATAAAATTGTTTAGAGTGATTCATTTCGCCAACAAACTGTCATGCAGTTTGGCGAAAAAATTGTGTTCATGTATACACTGTGTAATTGTTAAAATTAAATTAATAAAAAAATAAATAAATAAAGTAGCATGTGTTATTTCCAAACGTCCAGCTACCTACATACCAAATTTCATCCAAATTCGTTCCTCCGTTTTAGCGTGAAAGAGTAAAAAACGCATACACACGCACATACATACAAACTTTCGCATTTAAAATATAACATTAGTAGGATAACCCTTCTATTTCAGAAAATGTTGAAAAACCCCCGATATTGTCATTTCAAAGTTCCATATCTCAAAAATGGCTGAACCGATTTCAATGAAACATAGCTAAGAACCACCCTAAGAAAACTTGCTTCTACTCAAACTAACCGGATCGAAATCAGTCCACCCGTTTGAGAGCTACAATGCCACATACACAGACAGACAGATATTGGCGTCAAACTTATAACCCCTCTTTTGGCGTCGGAAGTTAATAAAGAACTATAGGTACCTATTATGTACCTACATACATTTCCAAGGAACATTAAACCAGTCGCTATATCTTGATACAACCCGCCCTTAAGCAAACTCACGTTCTTAATCCGCCAGTAAATGGTCACAGGACTCTGGCACCGTGTTCGGGCTACAATTGGCGTCTCCTACTTTTTGTTGAGCGCCGCTTTTGAATTTTAATGAGCAGAGAGACCGGTAAAAGTCAAGTTGCGGCTTAAAGATTTATAAGACCGAAGTGATATTGCTTAATTGGTGTCCACTGCCGCTTTTATCCGACCTGAAGTCTTTATGAATGGACGGTTTTGGTAATTTTTGTATTTGCTAGAGCTTCTAATGTATTTACCTAATTAGAATTGATTGAAGTTTGTAGCGTGTGTTGTGACTCATCTTAATACGAGTTGTTTGTGCCATTTCAAACATTAAATATATGTATATAAAAACTCTTCTCAAACAATAATTTTCGTACTATCTCCAGTAAAGAAAATATTGAGTAGAATTGTAGATTGATAAAGTTTCCAAAAATATTTACATATTTTATTAGGAACATTAGTGAAAAACGCTAATTTCCTCAATAAGTGGTGCTCTCTAAAATGAAAGTATAACCATAGCGATTAGCCGCGATACGGCATTCAATATTCATGCCGGCATCAATCATCATTACTTTTTACGAACGCAAAGCTCGATCGGCTGCTCACTCCGCCATACGGGATTCGTACTGCGAACATCGTACAATACGAGCATCCCATAATCGAACGTCGTAATTGAAATTATGTAACGGAATTTACTTAGTAATAAGTAGTATCAACAATTCAGTCACGCGCCGCTATGCACGCAGCGCGAATACAAATAATCCATTCCGACGTGCATCATTCTTGTTTGCGTTACTGAATATTTTACTTTTGATGTAATTTTCATTTCTGATGGCGTCGAAAATTTTATTCAGTGGAAGCACGGAACGTTCTGTTTGTGAAATATTAAATGGAGTTAGATATCTAAGAGTTTGTGCGGCACTTCGCGAAGTTTATTCAGGCCGTGACGAGCGCGGGAATTAGCACTTGTAATGCAGACTCGATACGTTTGTTATCTACATATTATTGCTTATTTTTCGCTTACTCAATATAACAATCTTAGGTTTCAAAGAAGCCTTAGCTGCATAGAAATGGTAAATGTATTGTTAGCATAATAATTATTATTATATTTAGTAAAGCATTATTGCTGCTTCTGTCAATTACTAAGGTGGAAGGTTAGGTCGTTTCAGTGAATAAAGTTTTAGAAAAGTTTTATTAAAATATACTGAGCGGCAAAAAATCTGGCCCTCAAATGTATGCAGTAATAGGTAATTTTGTATGGAGAGTAGGCCAAATTTTATGCCGTTGTGTATATAATTCGTGCAAAATACCACATTGAACCAACGATGACAACAATATAAATAAATGATGTTGTCGTATTTATCGTAAACTATCGAAATTATTTTTTCATGTTACCTACTCATGAAAGGGTTCGATGGCACATTACAATAAATCCTATATTTATATAGGTTTCTGACCGGCAGGACTGAAAATTGGCCTTAAAAATGTACATATTAAACTTATCCGGATTAATTCCATGAAAGATTCATGTACTTAATAGCAATGGATTTATTTCCAAAAAAAATCACAAAGGAGCACATCAATTTCTCAGCTCATAAAACACAATAAATTATGCGGACTCATAAACTTCTCTTTGTTTGAAATAGGCTAAACATATTTTAATTACCTGTACTTAACTGAAATTAAATTAACCTGAGGCCCCAAGCGACAAAAAGCTTAACGTATAAAATTTTCTCCACAAACAAAAAGGCTAATTTCATAATTCAACATCGAATAAGAACTTATTCCGCGGGATTAAATTTTACACAGCCTATTTACATGACTAGAAAACCACAAAAGACATCATAATCTTATGTCAGCAATTACAATCCTTTGAAATTAAACAAAGCCCATCCGGTGGAATTAGCCACGCATTTGTGGGGAATTAAAATAAACGTTTCCTCTCGGCTGGCAACGTGAGCTCTGCTTTAAAGAGGGTGATTAGCGTTCACGTGCGCGCGAAATTGCCTCAATACAACGCGAGAACGCGACACGCATCGCCCCGCATCCCTCGGGCTGTCTAGCCGGTAGCCGCCACACCCATGAAGAGACGAGACATGTATCTAAGCCACTACGCCATTCAAGAGACGTATTCAGCATAATGATATACGTATACCTACATACGATAGTATACACGATTTGCATTCGCTTTCGAGTACTTACCTATATATAAAAAAAAATTGTCTTGCATAAGTGAACAAACACAACCGTTTGAAAGAGTATTTTCATGCAAAAATCGTTAGTAACCAAATGTACTTATGGTTGACGTAGAATTTGGTATGAATGTTTATCAACCATGTTTGTTTACTTATTTTATACAATAACTAGCTTTTGCCCGCGGCTCCGCCCGCGTTGTATTCGGTTATCGCGCGCTGTTCTCTCGGGAACTGTGCATTTTCCGGGATAAAAAGTAGCCTATGTCACTCTCGGGTCCATAAACTATCTCTATGCTAAAAATCACGTCGATCCGTCGCTCCGTTACGGCGTGAAAGACGGACAAACGCACAAACACGCAAACACACAAACATACAAACACACTTTCGCATTTATAATATTAGTTCGGATTCGCGTTGGAGCGTCGTCGCGGAGCGCAGAGTCGCAAAGAACCGCGGTGAAAAAAAATCGCAAAAACTAGTTTAAAACAGTGTTTTGCTAAAACAATTACAAAAATATCAAACCTAGTAAATTCAAATAAGTGAAAGTGAAAACTGAATTTAAAAAATCGCAGTATCTCTGAAGATATAATCAAAAATATTCTAAATTGTAGAGTTAAATATTCAAAACAAAGCAGAAAACTGTGTTAAGTGGTACCACGCGTAAGCGACGCGATATCCACGGCGCTTACGTCGTTCTTCTCGCGAACTTTTCAACGCACTCATAACGACCCTTTTGAACGTTGTTTACATTTTGAATTCAAAATACTGATTATTATTACATGTCAGTAAAGTGCTGCGATATTTAAAACTTTGAAGATGATTTGTCACGGCTGTAATAGAACGATAAATCGAGGTGAACTGCTAAGTTGCAGTGGATGTAGACTAACGTACCACTACATGTGTCTCAATTTTACATCTGCATATTTCAGAGAAAATAAACATAATCTAGAAAGATCTTGGAAATGCCCAGTTTGTTTAAACAAAGTGCGCCGTACAAATAACGACCGAACACCCATCCGTAATCAGTACGTCCCACCATCAATCGATACAAACCCGGATGCGACCACTACAGAGGTTTTTGATCTGAGTACTGCTGAAAATTACTCCGGTAACAACACGATTTATCGGAATGAAAGCTGTAATGACGATTCGAGTATCCTGGGGGACACATTACAAGAGACATCGTCTAAAAATACCATAACCATAGAGCAATTTGAAAAAATTTTAGAGAAGAAACTGTCTGAAAATAAACAACAAATGATATCAGATATAAAATCTCTCATAGTAACAGAAGTACAAGACGCCCTATTTAAATTTAAAAGTGAAATGTTAAAAACTACAAACACTCTTTTATCAGAACAGCAGAACCAAAAACAAGACATAGAAAAAATAAATAATACTATAATTATGCTTGAAGCTAAAAACCAGAATTTACAGAGTGAAATAAAGGAGATACAAAAACGTATGAAGCAGCCGTTTGAGCCTAAAATAATATCGGATGAAAATAAAAATAGTAAAAAAATTGTTTTGCACGGATTGGAAGACTCCTATGGAGAAACTGAAAACGACCTACAAGAGAGACTAACATACATATTCAAAGAAATTATGAACGTAAACCTAGATGGGTATATTGAGGAAATATATCGGATTGGGAAAAGGGGAAATAAGAGGCCGATCGTTATAGAATTTATAAGTAAAAAAGTTACGAAATATCTGATACAGAATAACATTTACTTCAAAAACTCTGGTTTGTCAATTACCGCATATTTGGATGAGCAAGCACTGAAGACAAGACGACATTTAATTGAGAAACTCCGCGAAGCCAGGTATGAGGGTAAGCACGCGATCATAAGAGAAAATAAGTTATTTATTAACGGCGAGGAATACACTGACTTTACTTCAGACACTTCAAGCAAACGTATATCCGAGCCAACACGAAACTCAAACAGAGATGAAAGCACAGAACAAATGAACCCTAACGGGTGCCATTCATTTCGAAACTGACTTTAATATATTGGTGCAAAATACACAAAGTTTAAAAAACAAAACACACATTATTGAAAGCTTACTAAATGATAAACAATACCAAATAGCATGTCTTTCAGAAACTTGGATTACAGATGACCAGAAAGAAACTGTACAAGTGAATGGTTACACATTCGGCGCGAGCTATAATCGTCGTGAACATAGAGGAGGTGGAACAGCGATATTAGTGAAGGAGGGTGTACAGTATAGAGACTGGTCGGAAATTAGTGATCTATCCAAAGAACGTATAATAGAGTGTTGTGCTATAGAATTAAAACCAAATGTTGTATTAATAGTTTTGTATAGACCAGACCGAGAAATAGATAAATTTTTTGAAGTATTAAATAATTTACTGTGTAAGTTGAAGTCAAAGAGTCAGAAACATATAATTGTGGCAGGAGATTTTAACATAGACGCAAATCGCAACTCAAAAAACTATCAAAATCTAATTAACCTTATGCTTGAGTACAATCTTCACCAAATAATTGACCAGCCCACCAGGGACACAAATACGAGTACATCTTGCATAGATTTAATTTTTACAAACAACAAAGCCTTTAATGTAACAGTAAAAGATTTAGGTATCTCTGACCACAAAAGCCTATTATACACTTTCAAACAAAATTGTGATACAAAAACAAATAATTACAGAACAAAGAGAAATTTCAAACCTGGAAATATACGACTGTTTAAATCAGCACTGCAAAAAGTTGATTGGAACTCAATTTTTAAAAGCGAGAACAACATCAATGAAAACTATAATCTTTTTGATAACAAACTCAAAATACTGCTTGACATCTTTGTCCCATATAGACGTGTGAAAATCAAAAATAAAAACTGTAAACACTGGCTTACAACCGGTCTCAAAATCTCTTGCAAACATAAACGAATTTTAAGAATTCATACTCATCAAACGAAAAATACAGTTCTAATAAAACACTATAAAAGGTACACAAAAACTCTCAAACAGTGTGTAAAAAAATCCAAGCAGAATATTTTTAAGCATCAAATGATGACCTCAGAAAATAAAAACAAAACAATGTGGACTATAGTAAAACAAGTTACAATGAAAGATGTAAAAAATTCTCATAAAAATTTGTCAATAAAAACAGAAAAAAATACATTGGAGAAAAGCCCACATAAAGTAGCAAACATATTTAATGAATTTTATGCTTCAGTAGGCAAAAAAATATCAGATACTGATAGCGACGACATAGGCACTCCTACCGGCCGACCTATCGTCCAACCAGCTTTAAACTCCATGTTTTTACAACCTGCCACAGAAAAAGAAGTGCGTAAATTAATACAGCGTCTACCCAATAAATACAGTTGTGGAGTTGATGAAATACCCTCGATTTTAACGAAGGCTTGTATTGACGAACTTACCCCACCTTTAACTCGATTAGTCAATCAATCATTTACAGAATGTTGCTTCCCGGACAAATTAAAAATAGCTAAAATAAAACCAATTTTAAAAAAAGGTGGAAAATCTGATGACCCCGGCGAATACAGACCTATTGCACTTCTCCCCGTACCATCTAAAATATTTGAAAAATGTCACACCGCAATCCGCAATGCACCGCAATGTGACAAACCGCATCTACAGTTTTCTGGAAAAATATCAACTACTGGACAAAAACCAATTCGGATTTCGGAAAAAGCATTCCACCACTCTCGCGGCTTATACTTATGTGCAGGAAATACTAAATTCTTTGAGAGATAAGGAAAGTGCAGTGGGACTACTGTTAGACATGTCTAAAGCATACGACCGAGTGTCTCATACTATTTTAATACAAAAACTAAATGCGATTGGAGTTCGTGGCAACTCACTAAACTGGATGAAGTCGTATTTATCAAACCGTAAACAGTATGTTGAAATCGAACATCTTGACATTCACTCTAAACAAATAAAAACCGTCAAATCAGAAATTAAACTTATAGATAGTTCTATTCCTCAGGGTAGTGTGTTGGGATGTGTGCTCTTTCTTGTCTATATAAACGACCTTCCAAAAATTACAAATCAAAAGTGTGTAATGTTTGCGGATGATGTTTCCCTGCTGTTTAAATTCTCTAACAAACATGACCATGACTTGACAATAGAAGAAACTTATAATACAGTTACACATTGGCTAAGAGATCATAACCTACTAATAAACAAAAATAAAACAAAAATTATTCAATTCAGACCGTGGCAGAAACCACCTATCGACCTAAACAATATTCTAAATAAACTGAACATCGAAGAAGTAACCCATTGCACCCTGTT
Organism: Choristoneura rosaceana; assembly: GCA_037349165.1. NCBI lineage: Eukaryota > Metazoa > Arthropoda > Insecta > Lepidoptera > Tortricidae > Choristoneura > Choristoneura rosaceana. The sequence goes on from JAZBNJ010000019.1 coordinate 14,583,933, forward strand.
AGGACTCACACTAGACTCACATTTAAACTGGAAAAACCATATAGAAAAAACGAAATCTAAACTGTCCCAGTTCGTATACGCGTTGGGTGTCCTCAAGACTAACACCAACCTTACGTGTGCGCTGTCTGTGTACCACGCGCGCGCCGTCTCGTGGCTGCGCTACGGGCTGCTGCTGTGGGGGTGCAGCACAGATGCCCATAAACTGTTTGTTATGCAAAAGAAATGTCTCCGAATCTTAGCAAATATCTGCCAACCAAATAGCTGTAGACCATATTTTAAAAAGTTTAATTTATTGACACTCCCCTCTTTGTATATTTTGGAAGTAGCCTTGTTCGTCAGAAATAATATTCACCTTTTTAAATTTTCAAAAAACATGCGACGTAAACATGACCTAGTCCTCCCTGAACCAAAATTAAGTATTTTTAAAAACGGGCCATATTACAAAGCGATACAATTATACAATAGAATTCCCATAGAATTAAGAACTGAAAAAAACAACATATCATTTAATAAAAAGTTTAAAAAATTCCTAATAGATAAATGTTACTACTCGATCTCGGAATTTATGGAGGATGGTTTGTAATTTATTAGCAAATTAGCTTCTGATCTCAAGTGTTTCTGATCTCAACTTCTCAAGTGATATATATTTGATGTTCCTTTATTAAGCTATGTTTTATGTTTATGTTATTATGTTGTTGTAAAATTAATTAATTAATTAATTAATATAGGTTTAGTACAAACAATTATAACAAATGCTATACCCTACCAGGGTTCATGTTAACCTTAAGACCTTGTTACATGTATGCAATAAATAAAAATAAATAAATAAATAAAATAAATAAAAAATAGTATGGATGAGTTTGTATCATAGGAATAATTGTGTTAAAAATGCCTCTTAGCACAATTGTCTAAAAGCAACAGTAAAAAATAAAAAAATATTTTCGTACTAGCTTTATGCTCGCGACTTCGTCTGCGTGGACCTAGATTATCGCGTGGTGGCGCCCTCTACCGGAATATACAGTATCCTATGTTGATCTTTGGGGCTTAAACTATCTCTATACCAAATTTCATCAAAATCGGTTCAGCGGTTTCGACGTGAAAGCGTAACAGACAGACAGACAGACCGACAGACAGACAGAGTTACTTTCGCATTTATAATATTAGTAGGGATTAATGGAAATATTTACGTTCTCGTATAAAATTTTATAATACCTTCATTTCTATTGTCATTTGTTTGATATTTCGTGCTTTACTCGATTCAAAACCGATAATTTTGTTCAGGAACACGTAGCTTAATATATATACCTAGTGCCATCCACGAAGACGCGTGTTTTTGTCAAAATTAGACATTAACAACATTGTAATAAGAACCACGGCACGCGTCATCGTGACTGACTCTACCTATATCTAGGTAAAAGATGGAACTAAATATCGTTCGATTTGAAAATTCCAATAAGTCACGACAAAAAAGTTTTCCACATAGAATATGCAATTCTATTGTAGGAGAGGCAGATTTGAAATTGAAAATAGCAGCCAGGGCGCGGGAGTAGGGGCCGATTATTAAAATCACATCAATCGAAAAAGGTAAAACTTTGTATTGCTACAAAAAAACAGCTCAAATGAAACAGCTGACTAGTTGACAAGATTAGTTATAGAGGTCTAATTTAATTAAATAGGTTGTAATATAGATGAATATTGTTGAGGCAACACGTGTAACGATGAACGGACGGGATTAGCTTTAGACTAGATTTTAATGTTGTTTGTTTGATATTGTTTGACAATTTTTTTTTGATTTTTGTTATATGTCTCTTTTATCCACGAACATAGTTTTAAGAGCTTTCTATTATTGTTACTAATCTATTTTTAAGCCCCGACACAAAAGAGGGGTGTTATAAGTTTAACCGCTGTGTGTCTGTCTGTGGCACAGTAACTCTTAAACGGGTGGACCGAATTGAATGAAGTTTTTTATTTGAAAGCAGGTTTTCTAGCGATGGTTCTTAGACATGTTTTATCAAAATCGGTTCTGGCGTTTTTGAGGTATTGAACTTTGACATGACAAAGTCCGGGATTTTCAACTTTTTGTTGGTTAGGTTATGTATGTGTCTATTTGCTGAAATTGTTTTTTATCCCACTAATACTATAAATGCGAACGCCTAAACCGCTGAACCGATCTAGGTGAAATTCGGTAAGTATACAAATAGTTTCGAGTCCCGGAGAACGACATAGGATAGTTTATATCCCGAAAAATTGCATAGTTATCGCTATCCCGCGCGATAAGGGGTAAGGGCTAGTAATTGAATAAATGTTTAATGGACTACAAAAAATGAAATGAAATGCTATTTATTTGACATTAGTTAAATCCGTAATTTAATTAAATAGTCTACTCGTTGGCAAGATTAGTTAGAGCTAAACTTAAATTAAAAATCATAATAGTAAATTCCAAAAATACTAAATTACAGTACCCACAGGAAATTTTAACACCATGTAGAACGTTTCGAGAGATGTGATTTCAAAAATCGATCCCCAGTCCGCCGGGTCGTTTATTTAGGCGAGTGCGCTTTGTTCTAATGTTGCCGCCTGCTCGCTCGCTAGCAGGGGAGCTACTACGAATTTCGAAAATCGAATTTCGCATCGTACCATCCCTCTCACTCTCCTATTAAATACTATAAACGTCAGTGAGACGGCAAGATATGGAGTTCGAACGTTGCACTTCGTAGTTTCGGGCCAGCAAGGCTACCACGAAATTCGAAAATCGAAGTTCGTATCGTACCGTCCCGCCTACGCTTATGTTATTTAACACGAGAGTGAGAGGGACGGCACGATACGAACTTCGAATTTCGTGTTTCGGAGTAGCCCTTCAGGTATAACTCTAATAGATTGTCATCGCTGCTGCACTAACTAACGCTTAAGCTTTGCGATTGTGTCAGAGGTTTCATAACTGTGGTTTATAACTGTTGAAATGGCGCGCCAAGTTATTAATGCTAAAGTTTCTGTTCTGCGGTTTAGAATAAAATAGCAACTAAAATCTGGTTTAATAACGGTGTTAACCGGTTAACTGTGAGGCTGACGTACGCGCTAAGGTTCCGTACAAATTGAAAGCTGACGAAAAGTTTGTAATTCATAGTATTTCTGTATAAAACCCAACCGAAAGTTGGATCATTGCATCGAAGGTTCCGTTTGTATAGTGCAGCCCCCTACAGATAAATTACATTATTTTTTTCCTAAACTCGCCTTAAGTTTGACGTGTTTTTATTATTTGTGATGTGCAATATTTATTTACAATATCTTTGTTTGTATGTTGAATCATTCTTAGTTCTTGCTAAATTTCATGATTCTATGTAAGTGGAAACGCAGCAGTGACCCTCTACATTTTATTTCTCAAAGTTTTTGTATGATATAATATTAAAAAGGTTGTATACCGTCTTGATCACGTTATTTTTTTTCGGTTACCCTGCCCTAAGTAATCCTGAGAAAAAGGTTTTTAACTGACAGCAAAACGAACAAGGAAGCGACCTCAGAAGGGTTCCACTCTTGATTTGAAGTACGGAATCTTGAAAATGGAATGAACCCCAAAATCTGAACTAAAAATTAATCTTTTTACCCACGATAAATTTCGTTAGGTAAGAAGAGTTTGGTATGTCTTCAGATTTCAGATGCAAAACCTCGCGGTTTCAATTCACGACGTTATGTTATATTTGTTATCGCGCAAAAAATAGCAAACCGTTGGGAATCAATTTGTTACGGCAACGCCACTATCCTCTCTTAGTTCAAGAAATGAAAATGGTTCCCCACAGCGCAGTCCGGCTAGTTTATCTCAGGGATTACTCGCTTTACTCTATATCAATTTGGTGAGTGTACATCGTGACTCGCACCAGTGATCCCAGAGCTCTTCTTTCACTATGACTGGCAATAGTTTTAGGAGTCCGCGGAAAATGGATGAGACTCGAAGCAAATTGTGGTTGGACTGGACATGCAATGCACAGGAGTACCGCGAGCAGTAATTGTGGTAAACCTGTGGAAATCGAGGTTTACCTTTCTAACTGAAAATCAGTAAGGTAAGGAGATTGAGTTAGAAAAGATTTTGTTTTATTATTATTTTTTATACCTAAGTATTCCTTTCTTCTCTCCTCTGTTTTCCGTACTGCTTACTATATTAGTGTTTAGTAAATACTCGTACCTAGTAATTTATTGCACTTATTCTAATTGTTTGTGAAGAAAGGTATATATTCCAAGGCTTTGCTCTCTCAAATGAATCATTAAGTTTGACAGTTTTTACCTGTACTCATTTTTATAGACTTAACGATTACGATTTTAGGAGTTTATGTGATTTAATTTAATAAATAATTAGTAATTTTATTAGTGATTTTACCATAAAGTAAAGCAAACTCGGGGATATAAATATCTATACAACAACAATAGTGCCAAATATACCGGATGTGGCCTGTTACAGGAGCAAATAATTAAAACATAGATCGTACTCATCAAAATGAACGACATTAGTTCAGCGAATTTTAAAAATAAATATTTTTTATTTTATTTCTATTTCACTTTAAAGTTTATTCGAAGAAGCAATGAAAGCAAAAATGCTTGATGCTTGAAGGGTGACAGGCGTGCCAATTGGACCCTAGGATGGAGTAGGTACATTGATAACACTATTTAATTTGTATGAAAAAGGGAAAATCTAACGCTTCCATTACTTAAAAAAGTCGCTGAACTAATTTTGTCCAGACTAAGGACGATCTATGTCTTAATTATTTGCTCCTATTACAGGCCAGAGGCCACTCCCGGTATTTACACATCAACCTCGAGGTTAGCAGTATAAAGGTATAGTCGAAGTCATTAATAAGTGATCTGCACCTTCTCGCTTTCAGTCTTTTCAAACAAGATGTTACAAAGTGACAAGGTACAAAAGTGATCACTTATTTATAAATGACGTTGACTGTACATCACATATTGACGACCGGATGGCCAAGTGGTTAGAGAACCTGACTACAAAGCTTGAGGTCCCGGGTGCGAATTCCGACCAGGGCAGATGAATAATACGAATGTTTGTTCTCGAGTTTTGCCGGTTTTAGATGTTTAATATGTATTAAAGTATGTATCTATCTATACATATATAATGCTTTGTCCTGAATGACTGACTGACGGATCAACGCACAGCCTAAACCGCAGATCGGAGAGGCCTGAAACTTGGAGGGTGTGATCTTTGTATGACGTAGGCATCTGATAAGAAAGGATTTTCCGAAATCCTACCCCTAAGGGGGTGGTAAAGGGGACAAAGTTTCATTGGCGTACACAGGGGGGGTGGCAAGGGGGGGCAGCTGCCCCCTTCGATTTTGTTTACCTTCTTACTAACTATCTGCTGTTGTCGATAATTATGTTTGTTTATTTGACGAGTTGCTTATAAAATTTGATTCGTCCAGAACCTGGGTACGCCCATGCAAAGTCTGTAGGTATGTTACAATGTGATTCCTTGTTCCAATCTACTTAAAATTTTGCATAAAAATAAACAGAATTGAAAGAAGACGTGTGTTTCGAATTTTATTGAAATTCATCCCCTAACGCGGTTAAAAGGGGTAGAAAGTAATTTTGGGGGTGATTTGCTTCGAAGTTGATATGAATACTCCTTAGTGCTTTTGATTTCAATTACATAAATTATAATTTATTTTGACACATGTTTGAAAACTCAATCAGATTTTATACAAAAAAAGTTGATCTCACATAAAAGCTTGGAGCAATGCAAATACTCTTTAATATTGGAAATTCGGTAGGTACACAGATAGATTGAGTTCCGGAGAAGGATAAGGATAGTTCTATTCCCAAATAATTGCATAGTTCCTGCGGGATCGATAAACGAAATCTACGCTGGCGGAGCCACGGGCAACAGCTAGTTTACCTTTATAAGTATGTTTATTCGTTGCCTAGTGTCCATAGTAGTACAAGCTTTGCTTAGTTTGGGACTAGGTCAATTGGTGTCAAGTGTCCCATGATATTTATTTATCATATTTTTGTCGTCTTGATAACGTCAGAATCCTCAGAATTAAATTAACTCAATTCGATATAATTTAAAACTTTATACAAAAACAACAGCTATAATTATTATAAAAGTGAGATTAGATCGAATTATGTTTGTTCAATTCTAAAGGTGCATATTTATGACCTTGACCGTACATACGGAAATCAAACAAATTAGTTTTCATCTCTACAATTTTCGTGTAATGTCGGCGGGCGTAAAGCCGTTAATAAAAACAATGGAATATCGTAATCAGCGTCAGTTCAAGTTCAGATAAAGAATATTCCGGCACAAGCTAGGTCGTTAGACCGGTGCCCTACCATGGATTAGTAAGACTGTCTTTGCCAAAACTACATTGCAAAACTACAATAATATTTTTTTCCTGGTTCCAATGAGGATTGCACGCCATTCGGACGACGAAAGACAAACTTAAATTAAAACACGTCTAAAACAGCTATGAGCTACAAAAGGTTATAGTTATCATATCTACTCGTCTGTTTAACAACTAAATATTTCTATTTTATTAACTCAGTTACAAAATAAGCCAGCTGGGTCCTTAGTCCAGGCTCATTTTCTTTCGCCCCCAGGCGACCAGTATATTAGAATTTGTAGAAAATCCTGACTAATACTATAAATGTGAAAGTGATTTTGTTTGTTTATTTGTTTCGCTTTTCCGCCTTAACTACAATTTATTCAAAGAGGAAACGCTGCCAGCATCTTCGGGACCTTACCTAAGGGGTACTCTGAAGATAATTTGTTTTAATTTTAGGTTCTATTTTTATTTTATGTAAGTTTTTTTTTATGTACTGTACTGACCCCACACTTCGTGTATCAAACTTTGTGAATTTATTTTAATCATGAGTAACCTCTTTGGGAAAAATTTTTGTTTGAAAGTGGATAGCAAGAATGTCAAAAGAAAAAAGGAAGAAGGGATTGGGTTGTCAAGTGTCATGAAAAGAAAGATGTGCTAACCAAAATTAAATAAAATAAAATGTGAATTCTTTGATAACGCAATGAAAAGGCCTAGAAATCCATATATTAACTTAAAACCAATAATTAAAAATGGAGTACGGAGGTTACAAACGGTTTCAGTGGAAATTAAATAAAATCTAGTTTGACAGTCGTTGGATATTCGCATAGCAAGGTCGCTACGTATAGGATTTCAAACTCCGAACAAAACATAACACCCGGAGTTATAAGGAATGGATTACTAGGTCTTATCGTCGTGATAGAAGTGTAAATAGGTGTCCAATAGTGCAAGGCTGTGTGTGCTGGTGACGTGAGTTATTTACAATTGCTTTTGCCCTTTAATATTATGAGTTTCAGCGGACTGAGTGGCTACGGGGAGGATAGTGACAGTTGCTGTCATCATGACGAGAGGAGGAGGAACTGGTTGAAGACTATGAAGATACGCAAGTCTGGATTGATGGCGTGTAAGTTGAATTTGAATTGAATTAAATAAATGTGATTTTATTGAAATATAAAAATTATGAAAACGAAAGACAAATTACTCGGGATTTGATGGAATAGTAAACATTGCTTATAATTAATTGCTCGAGCTTGCCCCGCGGTTAATACGCCCCAAAATACATAAAGCTTTGAATTGTGCGGTTCCTACAATAATATTTAATTTCATGCTGGCGTCGACGTCCAACGTGATGGAGATATCCTGGCTGGCTGTGTGGTGTGATGTGCAATGGGACGTGATTGGAGTATTGGCGTGCGGTCCGAGTGCTGATGGCGGTTCCTGGATGTCCCTAGCTAAGTCCTTCCCTTATCCCAGTAGTTAATGATGTTACGACATAACAGCGTCGGAACAGTGAGGAGTATGTCGGGATCCTACCACTGTTATTGTATTCTGATTTGAGCTAATTATACAATTTGTAGATAGAAGTAAAGTACAGTTGGTCATAATTATATTATGATTTCCACGTAATCTGACATTTGTTGTCACAATGTTATAAATTTGAAAGACCAGCATTTAGACATAATGTCTATGACATTTTGATAGAATGTCTAATAAATTCAAACCGAGATGGAACCGCGACACTCCTGAGATCTCATTTCAAATCGGTCTTTGGTTCTATACGAACGTATACAATAATTTTATAAATAATTTATCCGTGTTCTAAATTTTAAACTTTCAAAATATAAAGAATAAATAACACCAGTCTAAATTCAAAAGATCTAAATTTAAATATTTGAAATTTAGAAGTCAAATTCAAATGATCGAATTGATTCAAATACGGGTCATTACTGTTCTGTTCTGCTGACGTTACGGAGTGTTACGAAGACATTGAATTGTTGAATATTTTTAACGAACATTATCTTCAATTGATTTAAACTATATTACTATTGACGGTACTGAAGTTACCATCGGTGTGTGGATACTATAGCGAAGAACTAATATATTTGTGGCACAAATCTAAGACAGTGAGTATACATTAGTAAAATTAAAATTGAATATCAAAACTGCTTATATATTATAACATGCTAGAAACTCCAAGGTTAATGGAAACGAGATATTAATAATTGACTTCAGCTTATTGTGTAATTGTTTATATTTCCTCAATGTTTCTTCCAAATTGCCCTGCGTATTTGGCCTAACTTTACAAATAAGCTATTTGGACCTAGAACCGGGGTGTATCACGGTCTCCACAAATACCTATACTAAACCAGATTACTTAATTTTGTCACCATTCTAATGATTTTAATAGAAACCCAGATAGCTCGGGAAGGATAGCTATACAATTCTATACTTACTATTGTATCCAGTTGGTGGAGCGAATGGAACTAGTGTGCCACAGATACGAGTACTAATCTAGCTGGCTGGGTATTAATGGTCGGTATTGCGCGCATGGATACTGTACAAAGTACCCTTACAGACTCCACAAACCATTATGATCGACGTTTCACAATGGAGTCTGTAGATTATTCAAAATTGTGTTTGGGGACCGAGGGTCTTCAGATACATGTGGTCACCAGGGGTCAATTCCACCTCTGGCCGCTGAACGTTGCATCCTCTTTGTCGGACTAACCACCCGGCAATACGGACTCTGTCCGATGGGGTTGTTTACTACTCACTTGGCAATAGGGCTAAAGTGGGGTTGCGGTTAAACAAGGTCTAACGACTAATAGTGGCGTTGGGAGTCCTTGTGGGGCATGTGGGGGGAAGGAGACTTTCTCTCTCTTGGTTGTGGACACAAATTGTGGAACGCGTCGTAATAACACAAACATGATTCCGAGTTGTTCTTCCTGACGCTAGTCTGTTAGAGGTTGGGGGGGGGGAAGAGGAGACCGTAGGTGTATAGGATAGTCACTCAGGAAAAGGTTAGGGATTAACAAAGCCTGCCTCGGGAGTGACTATGATTTTGTTCTCCACTCATTCATTTGAAGACGAAGTACGCACGTGATTGACATACGACATTAATTCAATCCCCTCACGAGGTGCCGAGGCAGCCCGTGGGGGAGTGACCAGTACGGTGACGAGCTCCACAGGCCCGGGCGGGGAGGGGCCCGGCCTATACGGCATAAATCACCTCTTTTTATATTAATTAAGCGGAAATATAATCAAAAATAGATAGTAACAAGAATAATTTCTTATACTAAACGAAATAACTTTTGAGTTTCCTGTATGTATAACCAACGCTTTCTCAAAGAGGTAGTTACTCTACTAAATAGCCCTCTCACTCGGTTCGATCCTAGGTCTACTATAAATTATTATACAACTAAGGGTTCCTACAAACAGACGATGGCCGTAATTATACTTAGATAAAAGTATATAAATAAAAATATAGTGTCTACCCCTATTGGGAACAGTACAAATTGGTGCCGTGACCAGGATCCTGAGTCTCAAGTAGCGGGCTGTTGAGAAAAAAAAAGAGAAAAAAAATTTTTTTTCGAAAAAAAAAAAAAAAAAAAAAAATTTTTTTTTTTGTGGTATTCATAGCTTTGAAATTTCAGGTTTGACATGGCCAATACGCTAAGAAAAGGAAAGGGAACGTTTACCGTTGTGTTAGAGGGTAATATTGGTTGTGGGAAGTCGACCCTATTAGAGTCTCTGCATACCAATAAGATGGTGACCGTTTTACCAGAACCTGTCCAAAAATGGCAAAATGTAAAGGGCGTCAACCTCTTCAAATTAATGGTAGAAGACCCCAAGCGGTGGGCTTATGTATTCCAAAATTATGTGGTGTCGACTCTGCTAGAACATCACACCTTGCGAGTAGAAACGCCAATTAAGATAATAGAAAGGTCAATATTTAGTGCGAGGCATTGTTTTATGAAAATACTACGTGAAAACGAGTTGATACACCCTGTAGAGGCGGAGATATTCGAGAATTGGATCTCGTTTGTCAAGGAAAAGGCTTTAGCTAATGTAGATTTGGGAATTTACGTACGAAGTTCCCCGGAGGTGGTTTTACAAAGAATAAAAACTAGAGGTAGAATAGAGGAAAGTGCTATTACACTTGATTATATAAACCGATTGCACGAAAAACATGAGCATTGGCTAACGGGGAATGCTTGGAAGGACTCTTTCCAAGAGTTACGTATTATAGATGGTGATAGAGGAATAGCGGATGTTGTAAAACAATATATGTCGATAGAAGAAGAAATCAAACAACAATGGTGAATTAAGATCAATCGGGGCTATTAGTAAAGAAAATTTTAATGTATTACAGAAACACAACTATGAGCAAAATGATCCAAGCTGGCAAGGAAATGCGTGCTAAGGCGAAGGCTGCTGGAGCGACACCTGGAATAGTGAAGAAAACAACACCTGCTACTGGGGGTTCGTCTGCGATGGCACTCATGATGCGGAACATGCGTAGGACAATTGGGCAACTGCATTTAAAGGTATCGGAGCTGCAGGGAAAAATGCAGGAAGAACCAGTACGGGATAAGGTTAGAGAAACAATGCCTCAACTCGCAATGTATCCAGTGATAGATGGAAGGTTGGATAAACCCAAATACCCCGGAAGGTACGACGTACATCCAGTTACCTTCATAGAGGACCTATTTTCGTACCTAAGAAGGTTGCCGACTAAAGAACATGTAATCGACAATATTATCGGGTGCTTAGAAGGAGATGTCAGGCGGTGGGCGAGAATTTATAAGGATCGTTGGGACAACGAGGAAGATTTTAAAGCTGATTTTATGGATACTTATTGGGGAGAGTCTGAACAAAATCAATTAAGACGGAATATAGTGTGTGGAGTGTGGGAGAAGAATACTCATAAATCCATGATGGGTTACTTTATTTCACTAGCAGGACAAGCAAAAATGTTGAGTACGCCTCTAATGGAAAATCAATTAGTTAATGATTTAATGCACCATTTCCCTAGAGAAGTACAATATGCCTGGAGGATGAGGAAAGGGGAATCGATAATAGAAGCCACTGAATTCTTAAGAGATTTGGATGACGTAGATAAACAGGACCGTTATGTGGAAGGTGGAAGCTCTAATCAAACCCTACCAGGAATGAAGCGAGGGATGCCTGCGACTGGGAAATCAAATTTTGGAAATAAGAAGCCGAAAATAATCGCTAATTTGGAGATAAACGAAGAAGAAGAGCAGGAGAGGTGTAAAGATAGTGGTAAGAATTTAAACTAATGTTAGCTAGTCCAGATGCTCCGGGATTAGCTTATAAACATAGGGGCAACTATTTTAGGTTTGCGCTACGGCATATGTTGTCATCGGGATGGGTGCCAGGAGTAGGGTTAGGAAAAAGGGAAAATGGGAAATTATACCCTGTAGTAGCAACAGGCGTGAGGACGAAATTGGATAAATCAGGATTTGGCTTTATCCCCACGGACGTGGAGGATCAGATACCAACCAATTTTGAGGGACTGTCGAGCTTGTCTCTTAACTTAGCAGGTAGGCCGGTAGTAGTAGAACCCATGCAGAATTTTGTCACAGCGTCGTTATTTGATGAAGAGGTTTCTTTTGAGGAAATAGGGCATAAAATCAAAGCTGAAATTTGGTTAGAGATTTTAGGGAATAAAATACGTTGTCTAATAGATACGGGGAGTGAAGTTAGTTGTATTTCTGAGGAATTATTTGAATGGTTACAGTCGAGAGGAGATGTACAACTACCCTCATTGCCGGTAAAGCCTATACAAATAAGAGGGGCGGTAGGGCAGAAGAGTTTAAAAATACAACAATTATGTTCCATAGAAATAAAAATTCAAGAAGTAATTTTCGATACGGGACTGTTAGTTGTTTCTAGGTTGACTGTACCGGTAATTTTAGGGTTCGACTGGCTGTTGTCATACAAAGCTATTATTACATTACAAGATCCTAGATCACTAATGTTGGAAATGAAGGGGGGAAGAATTACCGTGCCTTTCATTGAGGAAGACCAAAGAATTGCAGCCATTAGGTCATTACAGTTGGAAAACGATGGTGAGGCTAACCACGAAGTATGCGAGGTAGATTTTTTAGACAGAATTAAAGCGGGTATAGAATTGACCGTTGACATGAGGAAATCATTGAAGCAGATTTTAGAGGCCCATAGGATAGTGTTCACCAAGCGAATTGGTAGGGCAAATTGTTATACTCATCACATTAGTATGCATGAGCATGTCCCGAGAATTAATCGGTCTTATCCCATCCCTTATGCATACCGATCCAAGGTAGAAGATAAATTACAGGAAATGGTAGATATGGGTATTATTTCGAGAGGTTCAACACCGTATAGTAGTCCACTCACATTTACTTCCAAAACTGATGGGACTATTCGAATATTATTAGATGCCAGGGAAATTAACAAATATATGGTAGCGGAATCAGAGGCTCCTCCAATGCAGATAGATATTCTAAATGCATTTCACGGGGTTAAGTACATAACTATTATAGATTTGAATAATGCTTATTTTCAAATCCCGATTTCAGAAACAAGTAGACAGTATACAGGTTTCACTGTTAATGGGAAGTCTTATATGTATAATGTATTGCCACAGGGATTGAAAACGTCAGTTGGAAGTTTTAGCCGGGCTATGGATGTAATATTAGGTCCGAGTGTTAGAAGTTTCTGTGTAAATTATTTAGATGATCTAGCTATACTAACCGACGGTCAGTGGGAGGATCATTTGGAACAAATAGATCTGGTATTAGAACGGTTGGAAAGAGCGGGATTAACATGTAATTTAGAAAAGTGTAAATTTGCATGTCAGGAAGTTAAGATGTTAGGTCACATTGTATCTACCGAGGGAATTCGAACGGACCCAGCTAAGGTCGAGTCAATTCAAAAGTTCCCTACCCCGAAAAAGGTGAAACATGTTAGGGCATTCTTAGGTTTATGTAATTATTATCGGAGGTTTATTCCAAATTATAGTAGTCTAATAGTTCCCCTGACGAAATTATTGAAGAAAGGGCAAAGTTGGTATTGGGATGAGGAGTTAGATAAGGCGTTTTGGAATTTGAAACAAGAATTTTCGACTACCATCCTTTTGTCTCATCCAGACGTGAGTAAACCTTACTATTTGCAAACTGATAGTTCAGGAGTAGGTATTGCGGGGGTATTGTATCAGTACGATGAAAAAGGAGAAATACGAATTTTAAGCTTTTGTAGTAGATCATTAAGGGGTTCGGAATTAAGATGGACTGTTACTGAGCAAGAGTTTTGGGCCATAATTTATGGAATAAAGAAATTTGAGACATACTTGCGGGGAGCCGAGTTAATTATTAGGACAGATCACAAGGCGTTAGTGTTTGTTAAGAACATTAGGTTATACAACAGTCGGATCACTAGGTGGATATTATATTTAGAACAATTTAACTATACTGTAGAACATGTCAAGGGGACGGAGAACATAGGGGTAGACATTTTATCTAGATTTCCGAATGATGGGGAGATACAGGAGGGGAAATTGTGGTATCCGAGTATAATGTACATGGGAGTGCAAGAAAATAAAGAATTACAGGATAAATTAGGGGAAATGGCCCAACTACAAGATAGGGATAATGTGATAAGGGGCATAAAAAATAGGCTGTCGAATCCAGGACTAGAGGGAGTAAGTGATCGGTTAGCGCGGATAGCAAGCCGTTGTATCACAGAGAATGGAATTCTTTATTTCAATAGGCTGGATAGTCCAAACAGAGTATTGTATTTACCAGAAATTTTACAGGCGGAGGTATGTAGGCAGGTTCACTTAGAATTGGGGCACTTAGGAGTTTATAAAATGATAAAATATTTACAGGACAGATTCTACTGGCTAAAGATGAGGGAAACAATCAGAGATTTTGTTAGGAGTTGTCATCTTTGTCAATTGTCAAAGGTAGACAATATTAAGTATGTAGGTACTTGTAAGTCAATTATATCCGAGAATCCAGGTGACTTAGTGATGGCGGACCTCTATGGGCCGTTGCCGATATCGAGAGGAGGAATTTCGCATATATTTGTCATACAAGATTCTTTCACTAAATATATAAAACTATATGGGTTGAAGGCGGCAACAGCAAGGGCAGTGGTGTCTAGGATGCGAGATTTTGCATTAACAATAAAACCAAAGAAGGTTATGACAGATCGAGGGAGGCAATTTATAGGGGATGTATGGAGATTAGGATTGCGCGGTATTGGTGTTAAGACAATATATACTTCTATTAGAAACCCGAGACCTAATACTGCAGAAGTGGTGAATAAACAGTTAGGAAAGTTTTTCAGAATTTATTGTCATGAACAACATAGGAGCTGGGGATGTTGGTTGAAAAAGATTGAGGAGTTGTACAATAATACTCTCCACTTGAGTACGGGTTTCACCCCTAATGAGGTCCTTAGCGGGAATTCGACGCAACTTTCAATAGACCGATCTTTAATAAATTTTACGAAAAATAAGAGCGTTAATGAAATACGTGAACAAGTTAGGGTAAATTTACGTAGTGCTAGTAAGAAACGTCAGGATAGATTCAACAAGAATCACAACTTGATTCAATACCAAATAGGGGACTTGGTTAAAGTCCGTAGACTAAATAAATCTGACTCGTTGAGTGGAAGGATTAAGAAATTTGAATTGATATACGATGGACCCTATATAGTTGCAGATAGGTACTATGAGAATGTATATGTACTCGTGCACCCAGAAACACTAGTAGAAAAGGGGTTGTTTAATGCTGTACACTTGGCACGATATTATGTCTAGTGGGAAGTCTTACATTAGAGGTTTATAGTGACTTGTTGTCAGTTTTGTGTTGACATGTGAATAGGGAACTTGCTTATAGTTGTGAAAGGGATAAATAATTTCAAGAACAATATTGAGTTGTAAAATATTGTAATAATTTTAGATTATTATTAAGGTGGTTTAGAATGCGGATAAAATTGGATGTATTGATTTGTAGAATTATTAAACGTTACTGAAAATATTTTGGTGTTTGATTGTAATTAGAAGTTAGTTATAGGGAAGTATAGGTTGGGGGGGGAGGTAGATGGGGGGTAAGGTAATTGAATAGCTACTGACAGTTGAATGAATGATCATTAGGGACAGGGAAATTAACGTGTTATGAGTTGGGACAGAATAGATGATGAGCTAAGTATACAGGGTGTGTGTAACTGAGGTATGGACGAAATATACAGGGTGTGGAAATGTGATTGCGCTTAAAATAAATTAACTTTATGAATATTATATGATAAGTATAGAATTAAATCTCGATTTAAAAGAATGAAATAGAGATTTAAGGGGGGGGATTGTACTGACCCCACACTTCGTGTATCAAACTTTGTGAATTTATTTTAATCATGAGTAACCTCTTTGGGAAAAATTTTTGTTTGAAAGTGGATAGCAAGAATGTCAAAAGAAAAAAGGAAGAAGGGATTGGGTTGTCAAGTGTCATGAAAAGAAAGATGTGCTAACCAAAATTAAATAAAATAAAATGTGAATTCTTTGATAACGCAATGAAAAGGCCTAGAAATCCATATATTAACTTAAAACCAATAATTAAAAATGGAGTACGGAGGTTACAAACGGTTTCAGTGGAAATTAAATAAAATCTAGTTTGACAGTCGTTGGATATTCGCATAGCAAGGTCGCTACGTATAGGATTTCAAACTCCGAACAAAACATAACACCCGGAGTTATAAGGAATGGATTACTAGGTCTTATCGTCGTGATAGAAGTGTAAATAGGTGTCCAATAGTGCAAGGCTGTGTGTGCTGGTGACGTGAGTTATTTACAATTGCTTTTGCCCTTTAATATTATGAGTTTCAGCGGACTGAGTGGCTACGGGGAGGATAGTGACAGTTGCTGTCATCATGACGAGAGGAGGAGGAACTGGTTGAAGACTATGAAGATACGCAAGTCTGGATTGATGGCGTGTAAGTTGAATTTGAATTGAATTAAATAAATGTGATTTTATTGAAATATAAAAATTATGAAAACGAAAGACAAATTACTCGGGATTTGATGGAATAGTAAACATTGCTTATAATTAATTGCTCGAGCTTGCCCCGCGGTTAATACGCCCCAAAATACATAAAGCTTTGAATTGTGCGGTTCCTACAATAATATTTAATTTCATGCTGGCGTCGACGTCCAACGTGATGGAGATATCCTGGCTGGCTGTGTGGTGTGATGTGCAATGGGACGTGATTGGAGTATTGGCGTGCGGTCCGAGTGCTGATGGCGGTTCCTGGATGTCCCTAGCTAAGTCCTTCCCTTATCCCAGTAGTTAATGATGTTACGACATAACAGCGTCGGAACAGTGAGGAGTATGTCGGGATCCTACCACTGTTATTGTATTCTGATTTGAGCTAATTATACAATTTGTAGATAGAAGTAAAGTACAGTTGGTCATAATTATATTATGATTTCCACGTAATCTGACATTTGTTGTCACAATGTTATAAATTTGAAAGACCAGCATTTAGACATAATGTCTATGACATTTTGATAGAATGTCTAATAAATTCAAACCGAGATGGAACCGCGACACTCCTGAGATCTCATTTCAAATCGGTCTTTGGTTCTATACGAACGTATACAATAATTTTATAAATAATTTATCCGTGTTCTAAATTTTAAACTTTCAAAATATAAAGAATAAATAACACCAGTCTAAATTCAAAAGATCTAAATTTAAATATTTGAAATTTAGAAGTCAAATTCAAATGATCGAATTGATTCAAATACGGGTCATTACTGTTCTGTTCTGCTGACGTTACGGAGTGTTACGAAGACATTGAATTGTTGAATATTTTTAACGAACATTATCTTCAATTGATTTAAACTATATTACTATTGACGGTACTGAAGTTACCATCGGTGTGTGGATACTATAGCGAAGAACTAATATATTTGTGGCACAAATCTAAGACAGTGAGTATACATTAGTAAAATTAAAATTGAATATCAAAACTGCTTATATATTATAACATGCTAGAAACTCCAAGGTTAATGGAAACGAGATATTAATAATTGACTTCAGCTTATTGTGTAATTGTTTATATTTCCTCAATGTTTCTTCCAAATTGCCCTGCGTATTTGGCCTAACTTTACAAATAAGCTATTTGGACCTAGAACCGGGGTGTATCACGGTCTCCACAAATACCTATACTAAACCAGATTACTTAATTTTGTCACCATTCTAATGATTTTAATAGAAACCCAGATAGCTCGGGAAGGATAGCTATACAATTCTATACTTACTATTGTATCCAGTTGGTGGAGCGAATGGAACTAGTGTGCCACAGATACGAGTACTAATCTAGCTGGCTGGGTATTAATGGTCGGTATTGCGCGCATGGATACTGTACAAAGTACCCTTACAGACTCCACAAACCATTATGATCGACGTTTCACAATGGAGTCTGTAGATTATTCAAAATTGTGTTTGGGGACCGAGGGTCTTCAGATACATGTGGTCACCAGGGGTCAATTCCACCTCTGGCCGCTGAACGTTGCATCCTCTTTGTCGGACTAACCACCCGGCAATACGGACTCTGTCCGATGGGGTTGTTTACTACTCACTTGGCAATAGGGCTAAAGTGGGGTTGCGGTTAAACAAGGTCTAACGACTAATAGTGGCGTTGGGAGTCCTTGTGGGGCATGTGGGGGGAAGGAGACTTTCTCTCTCTTGGTTGTGGACACAAATTGTGGAACGCGTCGTAATAACACAAACATGATTCCGAGTTGTTCTTCCTGACGCTAGTCTGTTAGAGGTTGGGGGGGGGGGAAGAGGAGACCGTAGGTGTATAGGATAGTCACTCAGGAAAAGGTTAGGGATTAACAAAGCCTGCCTCGGGAGTGACTATGATTTTGTTCTCCACTCATTCATTTGAAGACGAAGTACGCACGTGATTGACATACGACATTAATTCAATCCCCTCACGAGGTGCCGAGGCAGCCCGTGGGGGAGTGACCAGTACGGTGACGAGCTCCACAGGCCCGGGCGGGGAGGGGCCCGGCCTATACGGCATAAATCACCTCTTTTTATATTAATTAAGCGGAAATATAATCAAAAATAGATAGTAACAAGAATAATTTCTTATACTAAACGAAATAACTTTTGAGTTTCCTGTATGTATAACCAACGCTTTCTCAAAGAGGTAGTTACTCTACTAAATAGCCCTCTCACTCGGTTCGATCCTAGGTCTACTATAAATTATTATACAACTAAGGGTTCCTACAAACAGACGATGGCCGTAATTATACTTAGATAAAAGTATATAAATAAAAATATAGTGTCTACCCCTATTGGGAACAGTACAGTACCTAGGTATTTCACACGAAAACACAAGCCGAAACATGAATGCACAGAAAAACCAGAAAAATAGACCAGCGCTGGGAATCGAACCCAGGTCCTCAGCATTCCGTGCTGCGTGCTATTCCCCTACACCACCACTGGACAGGAGACTAGACACGAATTTTTCCTATGCACCCATATTTCAACTAGGATTCTTTTTCATTTGTCACTTTAGCAGCACGGAATGCTGAGGACCTGGGTTCGATTCCCAGCGCTGGTCTATTTTTCTGGTTTTTCTGTGCATTCATGTTTCGGCTTGTGTTTTCGTGTGAAATATTAAACTTTCACGGGATAACCGTAAAAGAAACAAAAAATTTGGAGTTGAAATAAAAAATACAAAAAGACTCCAAATCGTAATCTTGAGTACCTAGGTAATTTTAGTTAAGTTATTTTTAGGATATTTTTTATTTTACATTTTTTTTTTTTTTTTTTTTGGTAGCTTATAATGTGTCCCACTGCAGGGCAAAAGCCTCCCCTTTCTTACTCCACTCGTCTCTACTTTTGGCCAGCTCTTGCCAATCTGACTGGAATCGGTCCAAGTCGTCCCGCCATCTCCTCCTAGGTCTGCCTCTGCTCCGGTGCCCGTCGCATGGAACTTATAAAATGTAACTTATAAACATGTAACTTATAAAATACTAGTTTTTGCCCGCGGCTCCGCCCGCGTGGTATTCGGTTATCGCGTGCATTTTTCCGGGATAAAAAGTAGCCTATATCACTCTCGGGCCCATAAACTACCTATATGCCAAAAATCACGTCGATCCGTCTCTCCGTTACGGCGTGAAAGAGGGACAAACATACAAACACACTTTCGCATTTATAATATTAGTATGGAAGTATGGATGTTCTTGTGATCACACTATAAATTAATGTCATAAAATTTTACATACCTACATCATGTTAGAGAATCAAAATATTTTTAGTATAGGTACCTTTTACCCTGAAATAATTGAATGGTTCCGAGGGCACGCGATAAACTATGAAAGCTTCAGTTTCAGGGAATAGCTCGCCACGGATCTGGCGCATGGTGAGCGTCAGCGCAGAACAGTCTTCATGGGCCATGCTGGCACCAATCTCAGCATTAACTTTTACGCGCGCATGAAAATGCCCCCACAGTGGAAGTCGCGACTATTTACATGAATCGCGGCTCTAAGTGTTACTTTACTTGGGGGCTAATGGGCCATTGTTTCTTACTTACGGGACAATATACGTAATAACCAGTTTATATATGTACATACAATACATGATCACTGACAAATGTCAAACAAATATGCAGTACTAAACTCTTTATTCCAATAAAATGATTGAAAGAAAGTAAAATGTTTATTCGTGATTACAAGAGTTACAACAAAAACGAAAAAAAAAAACAAGTTCGTGTTGGGCCACTTGTAACGTAAGGTTCCGTACTAACAGGGACGACAACGCGGGAAATGTTAAATTCAAAGTTTTGATCTATTTAACTTACCTAATACCTGTTGACTTAACCTGTTGATATAGTTTCCTTCTAAGTTATACATACTTACTTACCTAGAATTTCACCTGAACCCAAGTGTTTATTTAGATGGGCGGAGGGACGTAAACAGGTAGGTACACTAACAAAAATATGGAATTTAATATTCCCAAACCGATCCCTAAAATCGGAAAATGGTTTCATCAAGCCTGTACTTTGGAATGAATTTTCACGATTTTCACACGATTGGGGTAAATGAGAAAAAAGACACCCAAGCTTTCAGTATCAATTCATACCGAGACGTAACGTTGCCGCAATTGAGAAAACAATTCCATTGATTACCTACTCGTTGACTTATTCTTACAGCGAAACCCAAAGTATTTCCTGAGTAAGCACGTGTTTGCGGCTCCGAAAATTCTCTAAAATCTAATACAAAAGTAACTATTAAAATAGTAAATATCGTTTAAAGTATGTTTATGGGGGAGGCCTATGTCCGGACGTCCAATGGCTGATTTGGTCTGATGATGACGTCAAATTACAGCTTTCTATAGCAGTCTTTGTGCTAAGCTCTGAATTCGCGGAAATTACGAAACTATTTTATACATTTGCGCCATTTTGCCATTTAATTAATAATCCCACTCGCACAGCGAAGTACTTTTAAGCCAGATACTAATCTCGAGCAATATTTACACAAACCGATCTGTTTACCTAATTAAGACTAGTCGCTCAAAGTCCCGCCTACAGCGCCTCGTAGTGTGTATGACTATCACATGGCGTGAAAACATTCTTCTGAAGTTTTGAAACTGAGTAGAGTTAAGCTAAACAGATTTGTAAATAGTAAGTATGTACATGGCATTGGTGAGTAGTAGTATTATCTGAAATTAATTTATTTTACTATAGCATCGATCATTTTTATATACCTCATCGATTTTATTTCTGGAATTTTCTCAAGAGAGGTTTTTCCAAGCATGTGGTATTTTTTTGACATCTATATAACTCCATCTATCCCAGCCTATTCACGTCCCACTGCTGGGCACAGGCCTCCTCTCAGAACAAGAGGACTTGGGCTATAGTTCCCACGCGGGCCCAGTGCGGATTGGGAACTTCACACGCACCATTGAATTGGTTCGCAGGTTTGTGCAGGTTTCCTCACGATGCTTTCCTTCACCGCAAATGTAATTCCGCACATGAATTTCGAAAAACTCAGAGGTGCGAGCCGGGCATTCATATAAGTACCCAAATTTAACTCTAATTAAGAGATATTGCAACGCCTGGATCAATTCATTATAAAAACTCGTACTTAAACCATAATCCACATTACCGTGCCAATTATCACAACGACAATAAACACGTTCCAACTCTCATCCAAGCCATCATCTGAAGGCTGAAAGACAGTGTCGTTTGAACGTATGTGCTAATTATCCAACATTTTCCTCCATTTCGGCAATATTCAGCATGTTAACGCGATGTCTTTAGTAATCATCCTCTCAACGAATATCGCAGAAATTATGCTTAGAGCGAATACCGTTGAGGGCATAAATATCTATCTATACAGCTATAGCATTAATTAAATTTACGTGTCGCTAAACTTCTAACTCAGATTATGTCCACTCTACCTTCTTAGGGAAGTATCTACCTTATTTGCCTTTTCTTTTGATACCAAAATCTAAAAATGCATAGAGTTAGACTTATCTGAGTTTCAAGTTAAGCAACACATATGTAGACATCGACCTTATGTTTAGTGGCATAAAGGTATATAAGTACATATTTTGATGTCTTGAGAATTGATAAACCATTTTTCTTTCTTTCTACGTTTATGACTTGTCTTTGCGCATATGAGAGAGAGAGTAAATAAGCAAGGGAACATATTATTTAGACAGAACTGTTTTCTACGTCTGAAAATTTTAATGTTATAGATTCTAGACAGCGTTATGTTTTTAGCAAGAACTAACTTCGCCTTTTTTTAGTCTACAGCGGTGAAGCCAGAGGGCAATGTTTTTTTTAATTAATTTATTATTTATTTAATAAAACATTACACCATCATTACAGGACATTCAATGCGATAGCGTACCAACATATTATACAATTTAATATACATACATAAGCTTACTTAAAAGTTGACATAAAGGAATCTGTTATACTAATATAACATTACAATAACATAATACATAAAAAGTTACTTTAGTTTCAATTAACAAAACTGTTTATGTCTCATTATACTCGTCATTATATAGGACAAAAGCCACATTTCGAACGCGTGCAACCTCATAATTATTTAATAAAGAAGAATTCCAAAGAAAAATACCGTTAATACAATTGCCATTTGCACAAAATTACAAAGGCGGGCTTCATAATTCAGCCACAAAAAGTAAAAAGAAGAAAATTCTACAATGGAACTTATTCCATCATTTGAAAAGGTACTGCAACAAGTTAAAGTCGGTCCTAGTTTACTTCGCCTTATTCCCTCGAGATTGGGAACTTCGTGAAAATTAGGTACAATGTAGCGAAGAAAACCTCGGTCATAATGTTGGATCTAATCAAACAAACTTGAAGAAAAAGCGATTTGTTGTTCTACTTAATTCTTAAGAACGGGCGATTTTAATTTAACAACGACGAACATAAAATGTCGACCGTTGTCGATAGTTTGTATAAAGAATGACTATTCTTCGTGGCTCGTAAGGAGCAAATTTGAAGACATAGAAGATAATAAGATAAAAAAACCGCTGAACCGATTTAGATTCTTTGTACTAACTTTATATTTTGATTTTGATTGTGATTATGTACCTAATTTAAAATATTGTTATTTTGTTAATAATATGAAGCCTTCAGTTTTGAAATAAATATTATTATTATACAGATACATATAAATTGAGTCCCGGGGAAGGTCATAGGATTATTTTTATCCCGGAAAATTGCATAGTTCCTACGGAATACCAATAAACAAATTCTTCGCGGACGGAGTCGCGGGCAACAACTGGTAGATTATATTTAGTTTAGCTAAATTTAATCGGTACAGTGTCAGTAATCGACTAACGTCCTTGTATACTTACTTACATACGGTAAAATAATCTATGTTATAAATAGTTGAGCAATCAGAAACTATTTCGTTACGATTAATTTACATGACCTAAATCTAAAGAATGTCTCTTTGTAACAAAATATTTCTTATTTTAAGATAAGTAGTTGAGTGAGTAGGTACCTAGTGTAGACCAAAACAAGCTGATTTTAATGCAGAGCGAGTCAGTATCGTGTCCTAGATCCCTTGTCAGGCCGGAGCCCGAGGGTGGACTGAAAGGAAAGACCTACGCGTGTATGATTACGTAGCGTACATACCTAAACATCTAAGGCCTATATTGTTATACTTAATACATATTTAGCTGTCTGAACTATACACGAATCTAGCTTGAAGTATCCCTACATTAAATTGGTACTTAATTTTCACTTAAATAACACCGATGGCAGATTTTTCTTAATTATAGATCTGTGTCACCTGAAATTATCATTATGATGTTGACGACTGATGAGTCGGGCAACCGTCTGTTTAATAGACTAAAGTGATTGGATCATAATACGTACGTACGTAAGTGGCGATTACACTGAGTCGCCGAACTTGTTTCAAACTACTTGGGCCAACGAACGTCGTCTTATACTACCGTGTTCTTTACACTTTTGCGGTCGCCGCATGCAGCATGCGGCGAACGACTTAGTGTAATTGCCGCTTTAGTCGTGCAACCCGGTCGCTTACGTTCTTCAGTGCTTTATATAAGCAGTAAGTCGCGTGAGCCGAAGCCGTATTGCCTAACGTTTCTGACGCTCGCGATCGTAATCAAATGACAGATTTCGCATACAAAACTGTCATTTGATTGCGATCGCGAGCGTCAGAAACGTTAGGCAATACGGCCTCTATCGCGCTCGTGTGTCGTCGTCCGTAACAGACCGCTAAGGACAGAACCTTTCGTGACGTATTAATAATAAGCTTGGTTTCAGTTTTTTATTTATTTAAATTGATATGAATAAGTTTCATCAGTACCTTACTTCCTTACTAGTTAATATTATAAATGCGAAAGTAACTCTGTCTGCTATTGCTTTATCATGCTAAACCGATTTAGATGAAATTGAGTACCTACGGAGATAGTTTGAAACCCGGAAAAGAACATAGTATGGTTTTTATCTCGGAAAATTGCATAGTTCCCGCGGGATAGCGGCAAACGAGTTATTGGCAGACAAAGTCGACGGCAAAATCTAGTAGAATTAAAAAGTACGAAAGAAAGAATAAATTAAAGATCAGCCGCCACCACTTCTTGTTCTTGCATGTGCTATTAGCTACAGTCAAAGAAACTAAGTCACACACTAGGGTGGAACTTTTGTACTTCTAATGTCATATTGACCCAAACAAATCATAGCAAAATTGATTTTGAAAAAGTCCCACCCTGGTACGCGATGCAGTTACAGATAATTAGTTGTACGTACCTACATATACATATAGCACTAGCACATATCAGTAAAAGCATTCCAACAACATGACACTGTGCTGCTCAGCCGATATCTCTTCGGACTCTAGCATCGCGGCCATAAGCATACTACTAGTATGATTTTATTGGAATAACGTAAACAGGGCCTAAGCGCTCAAAAATACTTTAACGCGGGCTCGCGCTTGACAATAGAGTCATGTTCACTTATTTAAAAGCACCTATGTCCCGTATATCTCTTGACGACGGTACTTACTGCCGTTTGCTGGATTCAAAGAAAGCGTTCGACAGGCACTTATGGGAGTTTTACGATGAAGTGAAAGGTTCCCATATGAAGTTAGATTCCCATGGGAAGATAAATATATTCCCATTAGATCAGTGTTCTGTTTGGAAAGAAGAATGCGTCAGTAACTCGTATTGAGTCTATTTTAACTAGTTAAAACAGATTTAGTTTTCCATCAATAAGTTTATTGGGATGTTTTTAGTTATTGAATTGAAAAAAAATGAGGCTAAACTTTTACGAGATTTAGAATAGTTTATCGTGTAATATTTTAGCTAATCCTCCAAATTGTATCCTATCCTTTTGAAGTAAATTCATAGTAAAGATTTCAATAACTATAATGTCATGATTGGTTTTTTGGAGTCTTTTTGTATTTTTCTTTCAACTCCAAATTTGTTACTTTTTAGTTGGATTTAGTTCTTTCTGATTTTTCTGTGCATCCATGTCTCAGATTATATTTTCGATAACTATAATGTTTTAAATTTCCGTGATTTTCATTTCTAATTACTAGGACACCCCGGACTACCACGGTTAACGAATACCTAATCATCATACCTAGCTAGACGATTCAGTCAAATTGCAGTGGCGGTGGTTTACTACTTACTACAAGTCCCGTGTATGTAGTGTATTGTAGTTACTACCTAGTAGTAAGTTGTTATTCAAATAACTACTCATAAAATGTTTGATCCACAATTCTATTTTACTTTAGCAGCCAGTATAAACACTGCACTATTGCTCGTTTTAATTTTTAGTATTTATAAATAAAATAATCTATAACTATCAAATTCTAGTCTCGAACTAAAACGGAATTAGCGGTAGTTAGATATTGAAATAGGAGAATCGTTACCCGCATCTATGCACAGCACAGCACGGCAAAGTAACGTACCATTAAATATCTCATCGACTAGTCTAAATATATGAATTTTATATAATAAACATTCCAAATGTCTATTTGAATTAAGCCAGAGGATTCATTCAAACTCCGTTATTATTCTCAAATAAAAAACACCTGAAAATAATTTAAACATCTTCTATAAAACACTGCAGATTATTAATAAGACCAACCAATCCTTTATGTATTTAAAGGTATTTACTTGAGTGACTACAAAACTGAGGCCTACTAGTTGTAGCTAAAAGTTAGGTGATGTCTTACAAAATCAGTTTTGTAATATTAGCATAATTTTGGTTCCTGATTAGTAAATTTTGGCTAAATGTCAAGTAGCCAAACTAGTTCAGCTATCCTTTTTTTTCAGTGTAACGCCTAAAACCGAGGTCTTTTATCGAGTATCGAATAAGCCGACTTCATCGCATCCCTAGTACACATTAGCTCCGTTACTTAGCGTTATTGCGCCGCTTCGTGCGTTCCTGGTGCATTATGAACCACTTTAATCCACACATGTGTGTGTGTATATGTGGATTAGGTTGGGCTCTCTGATTCGGTAACGAAGTGTTAATGATTTGATTTATTGTAACTAATGTTGTTGAATTGCTTCAGTACGCAGGATTTGAAATGAATTCCGTCTAGTAAAATAATAATAATAATATCACGGGACACTTGACACCAATTGACCTAGTCCCGCACTAAGCAAAGCTTGTACTATGGACACTAGGTAACGGATAAACATACTTATATAGATAAATACATACCTACTTAAATACATATTAAACATCCAAGACCCGAGAACAAACATTCGTATTATTCATACAAAATATCTGCCCCGGCCGGGATTCGAACCCGGGACCTCAAGCTTCGTAGGCAGGTTCTCTAACTACTCAGCCATCCGGTCGTCAATTTGCACAATATTCTCAAAATACCGAATACAATACAATACAATGACTCTTTATTGAACATCATAACATAAGTGTAGTAATTCTTAATACAGAACAGTCTCATTTGTGAAAACAATATATTACTGTATTTGCTCAAACTTCTTACTGCACTTAAGCTCCACCGTAGTCAAACTCTGCAAAGACTAATGCTACAATACTTTACAGAGTGCAACGAAACTATCACACAATACATTATGCACTGGCTACGGCGTAGTAGCTACGAAACGTAGAAGATATGTAGCATTGGTAGGATTCAGTCTAGTATCTTATGCTTTTTGTTACCTTTGTATATCGAAAGTTTGTTAAAAATGTAATGTTCTAATTCCAAACCTGACATTTTGAAATTTGGACAAAAAAAAAAGAAAAACTGCCAGTAATTTATTAATATTCTTTTTTTTACAAGAATTTTACATCTACGCAATATAAAATATTTTTTTTTAGTTTTTTAGATATTTTGTATTTTATTTCTTTATTACTTATTCATTTAAATTTTTGTTTATTTAATTTGTAGTTTGTTACTACTTATTAATTTAATCGGTGTATGAATCAAATATTTATTTAATATTTCAATTAGACAAAATAATTATAATATGTTCACGATCAAAATGTGTATTGAGTATAAATAAACAAAGCTATAAGTATATATAAAATAAAGTTATATAGTTTCTTCGAAAATTACCTTCAACATTTAAAATGACTAACATCGAGTTTATATTATTGCCATACTTACCGTAGTACCGGCTTAAATTAATTATACCTACTGAAAACTGAAGAAACAGATTAATTCGCTGTCGGCTCATATTGTGATCAAAGGTAGAGTGGCCATCTAAACTACGTCAGTATCTTGTCAGGAACACACCATTTCATTCCTTCCCTAGGTTTCTGTCTTACCTACTTATAATGAAACGTCGGTACGGTCATCAACGACCGTGTTTATACTGGGTGATTCCTGGGTCATGAGTAGAAGTGAACGGGGTGATGAGGACATTTACACTGAGCAACTTCTACTATGGGAACAGCCCCGAAATCGCGAAAAAAAAAACCATCTAATCAAGAGATGATCGATCGCTAACTATCCGAAATGTATGGAATAGCAGATTTTTTTTCTGCCATTTCGTGGCTGGTCCCATAGTAAAAGTTGCACAGTGTGAATGTCCTCATCACCCCCTTCACTCCTGCTCATGACCCAGGAATCACCCAGTATAAGCACTAAAGGGTCCATATTTTTGAGGTAGCTTTGATTTATTATCTTCTCTCTTCGATTCTAACATGTCATAATGAGACACTTTAGGGGTTTATCATCAAATTAACGACACTTAAATAATCTGATTTTATTTCAAAGTCACCGTTTCAAGTATTTTCATTTCATCGACAATTCAATTCGTGGAATTGTCATTACAATTAATTTCAATTTTAATTGTCCGATGATGGTTGTGTTATTTCATGAAAAACGTTACGTAATTTATTGTTTAATTTTTTTTAATAACATAAAACTTACTTCATTTAAAATCACTTGAATATAAGTTATTTTACAATTAACTTAACCTACTTTTCTGGTATCAGTTCGATTGTGCGAGTGTCACAGCTCTAACCTAACCTAACCTACTTTTCTGAACTTCTGAAGATGTTTGCAACTTAATCCTGCAATAACTCCTGAAACAATACGGATGTAATTTGATACAAATAAGTTCCGGGAAAAGACATAGGATAGTTGGTATCCTGAAAAATTTTCTAGTACACGCGGGATAGGTAGTAATATACGAATTCTTCGCCAACGAATCTCGACAAATACTAAATTATTTAAAAATAATAGTTGAAAAAAGTCAAATAGTTTCGTTGTCTATATCTGGTAGAATTATTAACATTTAAATTATTAAGTTGACACACATTTACCACCTGTTTTAACTTAACTGAATTATCCGTCGCGTGAATATCAAAGATAAACATATAAAAGAAGACACGGCTTTTACAGTAAACCGCAGAGAATTCGTAATTAAGGACTTCATTTTAATTTCATGACGCCTGTCAACATCAAAAATTCCCAGCCATAAACCCATTGTGACGACTCAGTAAATTCTCACTCTGCGTTTTATGTAACAATTCATTTCGAAAGAGCACGCTAGAATAAAACTTAAAGGCGTCATAATAAGACTGTGAGTTGTGAGGGCTGCAGGAAAAGCGTTTAGGGGAAATTTTAATTTAATAGCGTATCGTAAACAGACGTTCAATCCTGATAGACAAACAAAAAAGCAACAAGTTATTTGAGCGCGTACCGTTGTGTCCACACGTCGCTGCAGCTTCGCAGAAGTTGCGTAGATTGAAACGGACTTTATTGGTTTCGTATCGTTGTAATTAAATTTAGCGCGTACTTGAACAATGCTATATGATTTTAAATAAATAAAAAACGCAAATTGATTTGAATAAGAAAGAGTTTTTATTTCTTTCCAGCTGTGTCTTGATCATCATGACTCATGACTACACAGTTTCAAGCATATAAAAAAACTAAAGAGAGTCAATGAACGATACCACTTATGTGAGACCAAATATTGCGATCAAAGCAGGTTTTCACATGTTAAAATTTTAATAATGTAAGAACATCAATTTATTGAAATTATTGTTAGTTATTTTCTATTAAATATTCCATGGAGCGGTCAATTATTCAATTACATATTCATCATTGTTTGTTCACTTAAATATACAAAGGTAACTTTCATCAGGGAAATTGATGTTAAATAATATCCGAAATATTTTGGTGCCAATATACGTAATCGTCGACCTACTTCTTTCCTTCTGAGATGACTGAAACAGAGGGCGAGTTCCTCAAGACAAAGTTGCTGAGCTAATGCCGTTCAATTTGACAAATACTATCTACGTTTTAATTTAACTATTTAAAAGGCCCACGCGGTATACCAGGTATTTCCCAGGACCAATAAATTAAAGTAGAAGAATTTTAAGTCCAAGAGATTTTAATTAAATTCATGTTAAAATATTATGTCTGTCAATCAATTCATCAATCAATAGTACAATCATACGACACAATATAAACAATACGACTTACTACTGAAAGGCAACCGCGATGTTAAGACTCAATTACTGAAGTTCAATTTGAAGAGCTATTATTATCAACTCATTGTGTTCATTTGTAGTTTCTATAATGAGTATATTTTTTTACGTTTCGTTACGCATTACTTCTAATACAGAAGTATAATTGTGGTGTTTTTTTTTTCATTTTGAAAAATAACTCGTTTCGAATTCACCAGATTTCTAAAATAGTATATTTTCCGAACATTATAATATATTTTATAAATACAGCTTGGCTCTTCTGTACGACCGTAGACTCTGATATTTAAGAAATATATTATTATAACTATTCAAAGAGCTTCGAAATCTTGTCTGGGGGCTAATTTCATGTAAATAGTTATAATTTGACTGTTCTTTGATGTTTTCTGTTGTATTAAATGATACCTATATAACATTCCCGAGATCTCCAATTTTGGAATATTTAACATTGTAGATATCGAGAACCAAGGGCTTGCCACGTCATGTAAGTAATTACCCTGCGACCGTCGTTCCGTCAAACACCAAATTAAATGAAGTTTACTTTGATTGTTAATTAAACTTGACCATAATTTCATATTGAGCTGTGGGCAAACTGTGCAATGTTCAATAAATAGAACAACGCAAAACTTCAGGGAACCTGGCTTAAGATAACAAGAAGAGGCGAAACTCATTAAAGT
This sequence comes from Choristoneura rosaceana, assembly GCA_037349165.1. Classification (NCBI taxonomy): domain Eukaryota; kingdom Metazoa; phylum Arthropoda; class Insecta; order Lepidoptera; family Tortricidae; genus Choristoneura; species Choristoneura rosaceana. The sequence continues at coordinate 14,614,444 of JAZBNJ010000019.1, forward strand.
TTTATGTTGGAAGCTGGACGCAGCGGCGCGCGAGCTGTTGATCTTATCTTGGGCTATTCGGGCAAATTATGGTCGGTAAGTGGTAGCGGCTACAGCCCAGCGTAAGAAGGAAAGCTCACCTTTTGCTTTAAAATGTCCATAAAATAGTCGGCAGAAATATACATACACACAAACATCATGCCTGTATTCCCAAATGGGGTAAGCAGAGCACACGAAACGTTGCCGCTTCAAAGCCACTTTTAGCAATTTTAGATTTTAAGATCGACAAAACCGTACAACAGTGACAGGTTACTTAGCCTGTCGCCTACGGTATACCTTAACCTACATCATCAGTCGCCTCTTATAACATCCACGGAAGAAATGGAGAGGCGTAATTCTAACCCGACACCACACGGGCAGAAATATAATTAATAATATAATAATTTATCAAAAATATTTTTTTTCAGGACCGCGTCGAGGTATCAAGCTGAAAGTAATATCATATTCTAACGTCTGCTACACCTTAGAGCAGTGAAAAATCCTACTTCTATCTCAACAAAATCAAAAGATACAGTAATTAAAAAATATTTCCAAACAAATTACCGGTGAATCAGATCATGGAAAGCACCTCTAGTCATTCTAAAAACTTGATACAAAGGTAACTCTTAAGAACAACCAATAGAAAGATCTGAAGAACTTTCTTTTTAATATCCTTCTAAGTCAAAAACCAGACTAAAACACAGCGCACAACTCATAAAATTTCGCATGTAGGTATTATATGTATTAGTACGATTGGTAAGATCAGTTTCGACCTCTTGGATCGAAATAACATATGCACTTAAAGTAGAAGAAAAGTACTCAAAGCAAAACCCTCGGTTGAGTTTGATTATGTATTTCAAATTAAAATTAACTCATGGAAAAGGAAACGTTCGAAGACATCATTGCTCGTGTAATCACGCAGTCCTTATTCACAGGCACTGCTTTTAAGTAATCTTCAAACGGTAAATCATGAAATTTAAATACGGTTTTAATTAGGTACCAAAGCTCAATATCTTCACACAACTGAAACAGTAATTCAGCTATTAATATTTTATTAATCAATGTTCTAAGATGCAAGAAGTTTCTGGGGGTGATTTTTAAGACGTTTACGTTAGCTGAGAATAAAGTATACAGCTCAGAGGTTCGAATAATCTACATCACTGGATCAACTTGCTAACCCACGTATTTATATATCGTACATATTAATACATAAATCATCCGATGTCTCGCTATCCTGCAATCCAAGGCACTAAAATAAGTGTGCGTGCATGTGTGTTACCCGTGTGATGTCGGGTTAGAATTATACCTCTCCATTTCTTCCGTGGATATCCTAAGAAGCGACTGAGGATAGGGGTTAAGGTACACCGTAGGCGACAGGCTAGCAACCTGTCACATATGTACATACTGTCAAACTTCAAACCTAAAATTGCTAAAACTGGCTCCGAAGCGGTAACTCTTCATGTGCTCTGCCCGCCCCATTTGGGAATACAGGCGTGATGTTTGTGTAGTACTTGTACAAGTATCTCAAAGTTTGTAATTTGTATTTTGTTTATTTTCTTTTGTGCAATAAATAGAACCTACTTGTGTAAACAATACAACTAACGGTTTACGCAAGAAAAGTCGCAAGTCTTGTTGCTCTTAAAATATACTAATGCTACCTTTAGTCGTCAGGGTCGCGTTAGGATATTATGTTAGGATACTGTCAGAAATAACTGTATGATCAGTTCCACTGTGGCACCAGCCTAACCCACCGGCAATGTTTTCGCTCGGTACGTCGCAGTGTAGTGTCCTCAAAAACGGTTACTCTTAGTTCTGCGTTCACAAAAAGCCTTTGTCCATACCTTTTGTAGTTACAATTCGTTTTGTTCTTTTTGTGCTATATTATTTGTCAGCTTGCTCGACCTAGTTTCTTTCTCTATCATTGTCAAGAGACGCTCGAAATAACTTGTAGACATTTAAATTTTAAATTGACTTAGTAAGTCTTAATCTATATATTTTCTTATTGAACACACGTCATTTTAAGCCAACCAGCGTTTTAAGATGCATTTAATGGAATCCTACCACTAATATTATAAACGCGAAAGTGTGTTTGTGTGTTTGTCCCTCTTTCACGCCGTAAGGGAGTGACGGATCGAAGTGATTTTAGCATAGAGATAATTTATGGGCCCGAGAGTGACATAGGCTACTTTTTATCCTGGAAAAATGAACAGTTCCCGAGGGAACAGCGCCCGTTAACCGAATACCACGCGGGCGAAGCCGCGGGCAAAAGCTACTATTTTAATAAAGCGATATACTTAGTGTGCTCGAGTTTTATAAAATCTTTAAAAATAAATAACATGACTCATTAATGGATGGAACATCGAATGATAACATTTATTTTCGATTTCTGCTATTACAATTACTTAAATTGCTGCTGCGTATTTTATCGCCAAATAATTCGTATATCTGTATCCCGCAGAAACTCCCGAATTTTCCGGGATACAAAGCATTATATAATATGCTTTTAAATCTATGCGTCATTCTAATTTATAAACTATCTTTGTCCCTTTTAATCAAATCCGTTAAACCATTTAACCATTTAGTTTTGCTTGATTAGGTAAGTAACAAACACCCAGATATTAAAACTTATATATTTATAAATTCGTCGGATATAGCTTAGTACTACAGATAACAACTAATCGAACTCGATATTTAACTGCGATGATTATGTTTATTTCCTTTTTTGATATTATTTAATAATTTAACTTATTTTATTTAAATTGCCACTAGTACAGTCAATGGTAAAATAAGCAATAAATATAACCATTTTACTACGACTGACGTGACTTAAGGATGCTTAAGGATATCGTTTGCATTTGGTTGTATCATTGTATCGCAATAAATGTGAAAGAAATTATTGATTCAATAATCAATGCGCTTCTAACTCATAACTTCCTCAAAAGCGTGGAAACCTCTCACAAAAGAAGACTAATATTCGGCGGTATGAAAGGCTTCGTCCCCCTTTCTGGAGCCGTGAGTTCGCAAACAAAACAATGACTTCTGCATTACGGAACTTCACTATAATATCGGGATCTTAAGTAGACTATTATGTCAGTTTATCAGACTTTGCCTCCGGTTAACTAATTAATTAAATCTCTTGGAAAAACTCAGCTTGTGTAAATTTCTCGTTTACTCGGAATTTACTGCGATTTAGTGCGTAAAGAACTAAAACAGTAACTTTGCTCACCCGCGACCTTATGATAGCTATGTTTATGCAAGATATGCGCATGGTATGTATGTGTATGTGTGTGTGTGTGACAGGGTATATTATTAATGAACAAGTAAATTTAGTATCTTCTCCCTTTTTTCATTTCAGCAATAATAGTCAGGATTAATAAAACACACCTTAACAGTAAATTAATCAAAATTAAAGGTAGTTTTACATGACGATTAAATTTAGAAAAATGTAGTGGGTAGTTCTGTTTGAGAAAAAATATAAGTGGGTACTTGGGAGTTACAGTGACAAATTAAAACGTTTGTTAGTCTATCTGATAGGTAGCATGGTGTATGGTAGTGTTGCTCTGGAGATGAGCCCTAGTTGAGTTCGAAACGCGTCAGTGTAGTGTGGAGGTGGAGGAACTACATAAACACTTAAACTATCTTGCATACCTAAAAGTTGCTGGGCGCTTTAAAAAAGTGTACCCTTTCATTATTTTTGAAAATCAGGAAAAAATATGTTTTTCCCTACTCAGAATCAAGAGCACAATTGATTGCGAAAATTAAAAAAAATATATATTGTAAAGGTTCGAAGCTCGAGCTCTACATTATTTAAACGCCATCGCTTAGAACCCCTGGAAACTGAAAAGTCCCTAGAGCCTAAAAAACTAGTTTGACTATCGTGAAAGAAAAAAGAATATGAAAAAGTAATCTAAACACGACTTGTATGCAAAGTACCGCAGTGAGAGACTCTTGTGCTACGCAATTTCCCACACGTGCTACGCTGTAGCAGCTACGAGCTACGAAATATAAATAAGAATTTGAAATATATCGTGTTAATTTGGCTTATGTTACTTTAAAAGTAATTTAATGCAAGTAATATTTTTCTTACGGTTATCAGCATTTGAATAGGTTTTAGGACATAGTTTTAATTGAAATATTAACGTGAACGAAAAACATTTATACATCAATAACTTTTTCCTGAAACTGAAAAATTTCTTAATAGATTGTCTTTGGAACTTAAACAAAAAACAATTTGAAGGCTTATAGGAACTTCTAATGTTGCCATAATGCAAAATATTTCAAAGATATTTCATATCCTCAGGTGTTCCGAGAAGAGCTATCACACATCAATTTTCGCTAGTAACTAATCGCTCAGAGCGTCACTCTCCAACTTGGTAAGACAGGTAAGGATGCACTGAGCGAGCAGCGAGAGAATGGCGCATGCTAGTCCCCCTGGTGAATAATCATAAGGCAGTGAACTGACTCGAAACTCACCACTCTGAGGGTGGATTCACACTTTTATCATTTTATCCATATTTTATCGTATCGTATCTCCGTTGCATAAAAAGATAGAGAGAGAGAGAGAGAGAGAGAGAAAAATTTATTTACAAGTATCGATACACAGAAAATACATTAGGAGGACAGAACAAAAAAGAAGACTATAGAGTAGCTTAAATTGCACCGATAAGTATCATGATGTGATGACGCCATTGGGACGTTCAAATCAGATACGGCACGTGATGAGTGATCGCGTATTTTCACGGTCAATCTATAATATCTACTAGGTAATTAATATTATAAATGTGAAAGTTTGTGTTTGCGTGTGTTTGTGTTATGTTTTTACTCATTCATGCTAAAATGACTAGACGAATTTGAACAAAGTTACGAGTATGTAGGCTGAACTTCTGGAATAACCCATAAGCTACTTTTTATCCCAATTTTCCCACGGAATAGGAATAAAATTTCAACCGCTGGGATTAGAGACGTGGAATATAACGCGGTTAATGAACACCACGTTGCATTCTTTAATTTTTTACGGGAATTACTGAAATAATGGAATTCCAACCACGAGTAAGTGGTATAATGTGAATCCACCTTAACGACACAACTCACCAAAGTAGGTTGAATCTATCATCAGAACCGAAGTTTCAAATTCCCATCGACCGTGCAGCTACGGAGCTAATGCCTTCTGAAATTTACCTCGCGCCAAACGTTATGCGAAAAATGAAGTGTAATATTTACTTACTTTCAAAACGAAGCTGACGAATCGTTGAAATAGTTGGTTGTTGTTGTAACGGTTTCAAAGTACATTTGAAAGCCATCATTGCGCGAATACATTTTTAATCACAATTAGTATCATATTGATAAAAATATTGTTTGAGAAAGCGCTATCTAGCAAAAAAATCTCAGGCAACTAACTTTACTAGGACGCTTTAATTTTATCAAAGAGATTAAGAATACTGTTTACGTATGTAGTTCCAGCTTTAAATGTCAGGGGGCGCTGTTATGTATGGGAAACTAATTAACATTAAATTATAAGTTATTTCATGAAAAATAAGAGGAAACAAACATTCAGATTGAATGCATTGGTTGTTGTATGAATTTCAGCAAAATATTGGTTATAAAAAACATTATACTTTAGGTACAAAATGCATGAAACAGAAATTAGTATATTTGTCATGATTACACGAAATACACCCAAAACGCAAGGAAAATTCTTATTAAATAAGATTTTATAGGAGATGAGCTTTCTTTTATCCAAGTTTCGTTTCATTCTGTTCAGTAGTTAAGTCACAATTAAACTTCAAAGTTATGGTGTTATTTAGTACTTATTGATCGGGTAGCGGACATTTATTAAGAGTGAATGAATATCTTAAATATTCATTAATTAATTAAAGAAATGGGGTTTACATACTTGATTTTGGATATATATTTAGATTTCATTTAGCAAATATTGGAAAAACTATTCACCTATTTAAATTATAAAAAAAAGTAGTTAAATTGTTAAAAGTATTGATTAAAATGGCTGAGGCTGGTGAGGCCAGTGAGGCTGTTGAGGCTCGAAATCCTTGAAATGCGGTTGAAGACTGAAATGCTTGAAATGCTGTTGACGACCGAGATGCTTGAGATGCTGAAAAGGGCTGAAGACTATAAATAGAGGTGGAATTGTAGGACCGGGGCATTCAACATTTAGGCTTGGGCGCGAGAGAGCATCGACGTTAGAATTGAACTATTTTAAGATTATTTGCGAGTATTGGGGATCAGTTTAAAGCGAATTTAAATTTACGCGGGTTCTTTGTAGTATAAATTTAATTGGGGATTTTAATTATTTCACATTTTATTATTGAGAATTTTACATAGTTTATTTGGGTATTAGGTAATATAAATTGCTGAGTGAGTATTGTCTTATAAAATGGATATGTTTAGTCACATGGGTTTTAGTTTGCTACTGCTATAGTGGTAAATTATTATCCCTTTATTTACATTTGAAATATTTAAGTTTTAGTTCCTATTAGAGGAACTTTTCTGTGGGAATTTGATTTGCTATTTTCTATAGATAGTGAATTATTTTCTTACGCAATTGTACTAACCCTTTTATATTTTCTGTGTCCTTCCCTGATAAACGGGTGGCGTCTGGCTCATCATAACATATGGTGAGTTAGGCAGCTTGTATGACTCGAAACCTAACATGGTGTCAACATAAGGTAATACAAGTCACCTGTCTTCCTGAAATGAGTGGGCGTTTCAGAGGCAGAGAGATGAAAGTCGATCTGTCTAGTCACCCATACGGAATACTGTCTAACGTTATAACGAGCATGTAGGACTATAATCTAGACCGTGCCGTTTTAGGCGCATGTCTTTGTATAATTGGAATTCAGTATTGCGGACCCGTATCTATATATTTATTTATGAACACCTGTAAGTATCCAGTCCGCTGGCTCCCTCTTCTTAGGGGCTATATTGCCAGGGAGCTAGCAACATTTAGGTCTGCGTGGTAGGGCAGGAACACACCGTCTTCTTATTAGGAAAGCTAGGCAAGGCAATGCATTGCACCGAGCGGCCTTACATTACACTAAATGTAAATGTGGGAAAAGGCATTTCCCTAGTGTTGCCAACTTCATACAAAGCTAGGGGGCTCGAGCCAAGCGTAAATTACAAGATAGGTTGGTAGGAAATGTAGGTAGGAATTTGGATAAGGAATAGCTAGCGAGGCAAGTCTTACACCGGACGAGCCTTATGTACACACACCTCACGTTTAATTTGAAGAGATCAATTCTCTTAGGTTGGTAATCTTCACAGAGCTAGGGACAGATTAAATTCATACACATCATTGTTTATTCCTAGAGTTGTAGATTCTGTTGACAAACTCAATCTGAATTCATAAGAAACTCCTAAGAGTGCTCTATCTTAAGACAGCTATGTGCTCCAATAAAACTATAATTTATCATGTTATAAAGCTAGCTTGAAAGTTATAGATTGAGGATTTGGTACAGCCAGGGAGGCTCCCCGTTGGTTGTCTTACTGCCTGTAGGAGAAGACACTGACACGGCTCGTACTATATGAATCATCTATGATGTGATAGTTACCTCTATAGCATAAAAGACTTTCCGTTGGAGAGTGGCCTCTGTGATCGACTGCTTTCTGTTTGAGTTATTAAAGTAAATAGAAGTATTTCAATTACTTGATTGAATGAGTCAATAGATTAGACAATTATTGGTAACTATAGGGACTTATATATATGCATTATCAATCTACGGTAAAGTTTACTGGTGAATGAGTCGGAAAATTGGGCAAGTTCACTGGTAAGCTGGCAATGAATGAGTCATAAGGTTAGGCCATTCATTGTAAACAGTAGGGACTCAATGGAAATGTCATAAAGTTAGGCTTTCCATTGATATCTTGCAGTTGGGTTGCTGTGGATGAGTCATAAGGTTAGGCGAGTTCACTGATAACCTACTGTAAGCTAAGTATTATATTTATTATAGGAATTGTATCTGTACTAAAGACTTTGTATGCACCATTGTTAGTGCGTAGATTTCTGATCTACAATATGCCTCTTCTGAAAGGGAAATATTGTAGATTTGGAGGCGCTGGAGGGTCCGTAGGGGATGGAATATGGCTTTAAACCATAAAGGTGGGACCCCCGGGGGCATCGCGCCCCCGGTATCAGTACGTAATACACTTACAATTCATATTCTAAAGTTTGAGAAAGTTCCTGAGTAAAATAGTTTTCTACATAGGTTGCTTAGTTATATGATAGTTATTCCATTCTTACTTTTCACTTAAATTACTTTGGGTTACTCAGTGTTCACAACATAGGTCCTACATATATCACTAGACGATTCACATGGCCATTTTAACTAATAATATTTATAAGTAGTAGGGCATTGACCTGAACTAAGTTATACTATATTAAGAGTTATTAAGTTTATCAATAAGTATGTTGAATAAGTAGTTAATTTTAAACACAAGATAGATATAAGTATTAGCAGTAAGAAACATCATCATCAGTTCAGTTCTTTACTAGGTTCCTGTAGGGGTGCAGTTACAATTTGGTGCCGTGACCAGGATGAACTAAAGTTGTATTTTAATTAGTGTTTGGTGTTTGTTTGATAAAAAGTAGGTTCTTTGACAGTTTGTTGACACTTAGTATTTATGAGATAGGATAGCAAACTAAGGGTACTTACTAGATCAGTAAATTTCATGCTAAGTTAGTTTAGATATTAAGGTTCATTAGTTAAGTTTCGAGTGACTGTTTTCTCATAAACAGTCACAATTTGCTGTTCGTGGAATGGAGGTGAAAGTAAGAGTGGAAATTTATAGTTCACACTAGGAATAGGAGTAAGGAAAATTAAGTTGAACACAACAAAATGTTATACAAGACATTGAAGTTTAATGAAAATAGTACAGTTTGTCACTAGGTAGGATGAGGATTTAGGTAGGCTTCACTTAAATCTATATCGTTCACGGTTGTAGCACTTATAGTTATTCGAATCTCCTTCTGAAAACAATAATATATTGTAAATTTGGTAGATTTCATCAGTTAACTTTTGACGTTGGAACGATTCACTTTAAACCATGGTTCAATAGCCAGCTGACGTTGCCGTGTTACTTGGAAATTTTTGATTGTCAGATTTTAGTTCTTGAAGTTCTATTAATACGGGTTCATAATTAATTATAGCACAATTTTATCACGATAAATTAGAAAACTAAAGCCCGCCATTTAGAGAAAAGTCAAAAGTGACATTGACTTGACACCTTGACGTGCGGTGCGCATGTGTGATTGATGTTCTGAAACTTCTGAAACCGATAGGAGATGCGAGATAGAATCATATACGTCATATGGTTCCATTTTACTACGTAGAGAATGAGTTTAAATTTTACACATAATTGGGTTATTGTTATCATACTTATTAGGAAAGTCATTATAAAATTACGATACAATACAATGACTCCTTGTTAAGCACCAGCAGGTGTTGAGTGGTATGAAGAACATAGGCATCTGAAAATAGCAATTTTCTTAACCAGCATGACAGGCGAGGCGGCCTTGTAGCTTCAGAGCGATGTTTTCCAGAGATCCAAGTTAAAACATAGAGAATAACTTATTTATTAGTAGCTAAGCTGTTTAAATTTTATTAGAAACCGGAAAATATAGGTAGATAAATGCTGAAAGTAGGTATGTCAAATGTTATATTGGTTTGGTAATCTGGGGGTCGGCAGGAATTACCTATAGGCCTCTAGGTTGGCAGCGCCTATGCAGTGCCCCTGGTGTTGCGGATGTTTGTGGGCGGTGGTGATGTCTTACCGCCGGGGGGCCCGCTTGCTCGTTTGTCTTCCAGTCAAATAAAAAAATCTACTCACTAGAAAAGTAGCATAAAATAGGCTTTAGTCTTACATACGGGGGGTCGTAACTTAAATAAATTCAGGATAGGCTATTTTACAAATTATGTGAGCTAAACGAGCATTTTTAGAAATTTAATTAGGCCAAATTAAAAGTTATGATAATAATAATTAGGGATTAGCAAGCTATAATATTGTCACTCATGACAGGTGTATTTTCCCTTAAAGAAATTCTCTAAAGCTATTTGGCCCATGCACTTTTGTTCTGAGAGGAGGCCTGTGCCCAGCAGTGGGGCGTATATAGGCTGGGATGATGATGATTAAGCTAGAAATAGGGACAAGCTCAAAAGTAAAAGGAAAGAGTATTAGTATGTATGTACAAAAATGTCAATGCTTATGCATATACAATTTTCACTTTGATTTAGGAATAGTAGAAGCAAAATGATATAATCCAAGCACTCTTGCTCTCAGAGGACGCCTGTGCCTGGCGGTAGGGAATGCGTAGGCTGGAAATAGGCTCACACTTAGATAAATAATGCAAATATAAAAGGTTCAGAAACCCGAGGAAGCTACTGAGATTTAAAAACAAGTTTAGTTATCAAAATCGGCTTAGCATTTTATTTGACTTGAGGCTTAGACAAGCATAGTTAGGAAGATTAATTCAATAGCAAAGAGATAGGCTGCATAGTAAAATTATGAAAGTTTGTGTAGTTTAGGAAAACAGCAGTTAAGAGGTCAAGTAAAGCCTAGCTTCATGAAGGTTATATACTCAAGTCACTTGTGTATAAAGATTTATTAGGTAATAAGACTATTTGTTTATCAAGATCATAGGGAAGTAGGCATACAAAACAATTGGCCAATATTTTAAAATAATGAGGGTCGCCTGATTAAAAGGAGTTAAATTTGTAAAAAAATGGTTTACCTTGTGTAGTTATAGAGCAAATTTCAAGTTGCAGTTATTTCAATACAGTATAGGGAAAGTCAATAGACATTTTAGGAAATAAATAAAAGAAAGTAAGCTTTTTATTAGTATGCAATAAGATAAAGGAATTATTTTAGTTGCATATTCACTGCAGAGTATGATAGTATGTTAAGTTTATTTCATCAAAATAAAATGGTTGCTGGCGGGTAATTCACTCTATCCATAAAGCACAGGGAAGAAATACAACAGTAGGCTGGTAGTAGGATATCTTGAGTTAGCACCTCACTCTTGACAGATTTTATGCTGGGATTTTTAAAATTTGTTGACAGTTGCTAGTGTTTAGCTCAAAGGTAGTAGGAACGTTGTTACTCCCGAGGAAAATTTTAATTTTAAGATTGGATTTCGCTTTACCTGTAAACAAAACAAATAAAAAAAAAAATAATCAACTATGATGAGATCTAAAAGGTTTGATGATAGTGTACTATTAATAAAACAACCAGAAAGGTTGGCTTAGTTATGTTAGTTTATTTCATTAGTACAGGTTTTGTTCGACATTTAGTATGAGATTTAGTATGGCGGTTTTAATATTGAGAAAACTTAACAGATTGGAAAATTAGTTCATGCGATGGTAGTTATAAGATTATTATTTTGAGTATGTATGTATGTATGAAAAGGATTCAATGAGAAACTGATAACATAGGATAAATTACCAAAAATAATCATTATGAAGGCAGGTGTAGTTGAGATTTTATTTAGGTTGTCTTCCAGACAAATTAGTGGTGATCCACTTTACATAAATGTCATCTTGATTGGTTATAAAGGGCGATAGGTAAACTACCAACTACGTCAGTGGTTCATAATCCATGATAACTTCTTCAGTGACTGAAAGCAAAATATCATTATTACTTCAAATTTACTAACTTACAATTAGTATAAACAGTTTCAATATGAAATAAAAGATAATAAGTAGCTGCTATCTATTGAATGCTTATAGAATGGGAAAGAATTTGTTTGAATAATATTAGTAAAAACAATAGAATGTATGTACGGAACATTAATTACCTTTGTAGTTCAAGTTCTTAATTGAACTAACACTATTACCACTGTTATGTAGGATCCATGGATATATTTTGGTCAAACTCGAAAGGTTAAATTAAACATAATTTGATTTGAACATTGCGTTGTTTTGGTTTTAATAAATATATCGACCACCAATAAAATTATCAACGTTGATCAGTGGTTGCAAACATAGACAAGAAACACATCGCTTACAACATTTTTAATGTTTGACGGCTGTCACGTTACGGAAAAGTAAAGGCATCATGGCCATGCAGCCTAATTGTGCATAGACTATAGAAGAAATAATTGTTTTCGTATGGAAAAATTCTATTAAGTATGAATTTTATGTTATTCATTTACAAATAGTAGGGTAAAAAACAAGTACAATGTTTATAGGTAATATAATTTTATAGGTGCGAAAGTTTGCCGGTCTGTTTGTTTGCTGATTTGTTTGTTTGTTGCTTCATCGCGTTTGAACCGAACCGCTGGGCCGATTTGAGTGAGATTTGGTATGATGCTGATTTGGGTCTCGGGGATACTCTGAAAATGCTCCAATATAAAATTGGTAGATAGGCACTAAGAGAAAGGAACGTTGACACAGATTAGTAATTGTTGGCGGTTGTAAATTAGTTGAGGTAGTCCTTTTATAAAGGACATGGTGGTGATAGTCAATTTTATTATTGTTTCATTAGTAATTAAAATAGATTTAATATATAGTTATTATTCTGTAAGATATTGTAGAATAAAATAGAATTTAAGTTAAGATGTAATACGTGTAATGTAAGTGGTAGTACGGTTATTAACCGACTTAAAAAAAAAGGGAGTAGGTTTTAGTTTGACCGGTAATGTATGTATGTTTGTCCGCGATTGTCTCGCGTTTGGCTGAACCGATTATGATGCTGTTTTTAGAAAGGTATTTATTACATTTAGGAGAAATTTTGGTGTTTTAGTTTAATTTAATCTGGTAGCGGATTTAAAGTATTCGAACAACCTTGGTAGTGACATTGACAGTTCAGTGAGGGACGAAACTTGAGCAACTTGAGTTGAGGAAAAAAATTGTGGTTTGAAATTGTTGCAATCGACATATGTTTTAATTAAATTTTGGAAAAAAAATTACAATAGGGAATACAATTACAGTTGAAGTGATAAGTTTGTATATGTTCGTTAATTGACAATCAGTGTTTGGATTCATGTCCTTGATTGATTAAAACTTTATTCATAACTAAGTAACTCTTTAGTCATAACAAAGTTTTCGAGTTTGTTAAAAGATATTTGTCTAACTAAGGTGATTGATGATTTGTAAAACAGCGTGTATAACGATGAGTGGTTCAATGCGATTTAGTGTTGTGTTTAGGTTGTTCATGAAAGAGTTTGGCTGGGGCTTTTGAATGTGCAAGCCAATGCAAGGTAAAGAGTGAATAATATTTAAAGGTGGGAGGGTTTTAATATCTCATCAGTTTTATAGTTAAGACAGATCATTTACTAATAGTTTGCCCAAGAATCACTATACTTACAAATGAACTATTTGTTCGAAAGGTGTTAGGCTAGGCGAGATCGCATAATCAATGTTAATATTGCTTACAAATAGTTCATTACTCTACTAGTACGAAAACGTTATGGCCCACACTACACATTCTCCAAGGTTTGTTTGTTGTTGTGTTGGAGGGGAGGTTTTGAGATTGGTGATGAATTAATGGAGACTTATCACTATAGCATTGTAATGCATAACAGATTCTTTGGTTTTAGGAGGGGATATGTTGTTGTTATTTTCTGAGCCAAAGGAAGGGGGATGACGGCAACATTTTGCTCATCTAGTACGTTGGCCTCACAACCCAGCGCCTCTGGAAAAATTCAAAGATCTGGCTTTGGTGATATTTATTTCATTACATGATTCACTTTAGTTTCAGAGGTTTCATCCAGGGCAATGATAGATAAATCATGGTTTAAAAACATACAACATAATACATTTCGAAGGCAAACATTGGTAAATTATAGAAAAAAAAAAAACATGTATTCGCGATTTTATTTTTTTGTTGGATCCATTTACATTGATTGTCAATTTTTGTAAAATTTACCATCTATGCAAATGGAGAGGGTCGGATGTAACGGTTTCAAAGTACATTTGAAAGCCATCATTGCGCGAATACATTTTTAATCACAATTAGTATCATATTGATAAAAATATTGTTTGAGAAAGCGCTATCTAGCAAAAAAATCTCAGGCAACTAACTTTACTAGGACGCTTTAATTTTATCAAAGAGATTAAGAATACTGTTTACGTATGTAGTTCCAGCTTTAAATGTCAGGGGGCGCTGTTATGTATGGGAAACTAATTAACATTAAATTATAAGTTATTTCATGAAAAATAAGAGGAAACAAACATTCAGATTGAATGCATTGGTTGTTGTATGAATTTCAGCAAAATATTGGTTATAAAAAACATTATACTTTAGGTACAAAATGCATGAAACAGAAATTAGTATATTTGTCATGATTACACGAAATACACCCAAAACGCAAGGAAAATTCTTATTAAATAAGATTTTATAGGAGATGAGCTTTCTTTTATCCAAGTTTCGTTTCATTCTGTTCAGTAGTTAAGTCACAATTAAACTTCAAAGTTATGGTGTTATTTAGTACTTATTGATCGGGTAGCGGACATTTATTAAGAGTGAATGAATATCTTAAATATTCATTAATTAATTAAAGAAATGGGGTTTACATACTTGATTTTGGATATATATTTAGATTTCATTTAGCAAATATTGGAAAAACTATTCACCTATTTAAATTATAAAAAAAAGTAGTTAAATTGTTAAAAGTATTGATTAAAATGGCTGAGGCTGGTGAGGCCAGTGAGGCTGTTGAGGCTCGAAATCCTTGAAATGCGGTTGAAGACTGAAATGCTTGAAATGCTGTTGACGACCGAGATGCTTGAGATGCTGAAAAGGGCTGAAGACTATAAATAGAGGTGGAATTGTAGGACCGGGGCATTCAACATTTAGGCTTGGGCGCGAGAGAGCATCGACGTTAGAATTGAACTATTTTAAGATTATTTGCGAGTATTGGGGATCAGTTTAAAGCGAATTTAAATTTACGCGGGTTCTTTGTAGTATAAATTTAATTGGGGATTTTAATTATTTCACATTTTATTATTGAGAATTTTACATAGTTTATTTGGGTATTAGGTAATATAAATTGCTGAGTGAGTATTGTCTTATAAAATGGATATGTTTAGTCACATGGGTTTTAGTTTGCTACTGCTATAGTGGTAAATTATTATCCCTTTATTTACATTTGAAATATTTAAGTTTTAGTTCCTATTAGAGGAACTTTTCTGTGGGAATTTGATTTGCTATTTTCTATAGATAGTGAATTATTTTCTTACGCAATTGTACTAACCCTTTTATATTTTCTGTGTCCTTCCCTGATAAACGGGTGGCGTCTGGCTCATCATAACATATGGTGAGTTAGGCAGCTTGTATGACTCGAAACCTAACATGGTGTCAACATAAGGTAATACAAGTCACCTGTCTTCCTGAAATGAGTGGGCGTTTCAGAGGCAGAGAGATGAAAGTCGATCTGTCTAGTCACCCATACGGAATACTGTCTAACGTTATAACGAGCATGTAGGACTATAATCTAGACCGTGCCGTTTTAGGCGCATGTCTTTGTATAATTGGAATTCAGTATTGCGGACCCGTATCTATATATTTATTTATGAACACCTGTAAGTATCCAGTCCGCTGGCTCCCTCTTCTTAGGGGCTATATTGCCAGGGAGCTAGCAACATTTAGGTCTGCGTGGTAGGGCAGGAACACACCGTCTTCTTATTAGGAAAGCTAGGCAAGGCAATGCATTGCACCGAGCGGCCTTACATTACACTAAATGTAAATGTGGGAAAAGGCATTTCCCTAGTGTTGCCAACTTCATACAAAGCTAGGGGGCTCGAGCCAAGCGTAAATTACAAGATAGGTTGGTAGGAAATGTAGGTAGGAATTTGGATAAGGAATAGCTAGCGAGGCAAGTCTTACACCGGACGAGCCTTATGTACACACACCTCACGTTTAATTTGAAGAGATCAATTCTCTTAGGTTGGTAATCTTCACAGAGCTAGGGACAGATTAAATTCATACACATCATTGTTTATTCCTAGAGTTGTAGATTCTGTTGACAAACTCAATCTGAATTCATAAGAAACTCCTAAGAGTGCTCTATCTTAAGACAGCTATGTGCTCCAATAAAACTATAATTTATCATGTTATAAAGCTAGCTTGAAAGTTATAGATTGAGGATTTGGTACAGCCAGGGAGGCTCCCCGTTGGTTGTCTTACTGCCTGTAGGAGAAGACACTGACACGGCTCGTACTATATGAATCATCTATGATGTGATAGTTACCTCTATAGCATAAAAGACTTTCCGTTGGAGAGTGGCCTCTGTGATCGACTGCTTTCTGTTTGAGTTATTAAAGTAAATAGAAGTATTTCAATTACTTGATTGAATGAGTCAATAGATTAGACAATTATTGGTAACTATAGGGACTTATATATATGCATTATCAATCTACGGTAAAGTTTACTGGTGAATGAGTCGGAAAATTGGGCAAGTTCACTGGTAAGCTGGCAATGAATGAGTCATAAGGTTAGGCCATTCATTGTAAACAGTAGGGACTCAATGGAAATGTCATAAAGTTAGGCTTTCCATTGATATCTTGCAGTTGGGTTGCTGTGGATGAGTCATAAGGTTAGGCGAGTTCACTGATAACCTACTGTAAGCTAAGTATTATATTTATTATAGGAATTGTATCTGTACTAAAGACTTTGTATGCACCATTGTTAGTGCGTAGATTTCTGATCTACAATATGCCTCTTCTGAAAGGGAAATATTGTAGATTTGGAGGCGCTGGAGGGTCCGTAGGGGATGGAATATGGCTTTAAACCATAAAGGTGGGACCCCCGGGGGCATCGCGCCCCCGGTATCAGTACGTAATACACTTACAATTCATATTCTAAAGTTTGAGAAAGTTCCTGAGTAAAATAGTTTTCTACATAGGTTGCTTAGTTATATGATAGTTATTCCATTCTTACTTTTCACTTAAATTACTTTGGGTTACTCAGTGTTCACAACATAGGTCCTACATATATCACTAGACGATTCACATGGCCATTTTAACTAATAATATTTATAAGTAGTAGGGCATTGACCTGAACTAAGTTATACTATATTAAGAGTTATTAAGTTTATCAATAAGTATGTTGAATAAGTAGTTAATTTTAAACACAAGATAGATATAAGTATTAGCAGTAAGAAACATCATCATCAGTTCAGTTCTTTACTAGGTTCCTGTAGGGGTGCAGTTACATTGTCTTGTTCCTGGATTAAATGCCGTCGTTAGTTTTTATGCATGCAGCCGTATTTTGAGATAATAGCTGCAAAAACATATTTATTGAAACAAGGAAGGTGCCCACATCGATAACATGCTTTTTATACAACAAGACAATAATATTTTTTTTGTAATAACGGGCCTTTATACATTGTAAAACTTTCACAAAAACAAACCCGAATAGAATAAACAGTTGTGTGGTTCATAAAGTTAGAATCCGACGGTTCATTTGTGTGAAATCATTCACTCAAAGTGATATGACTTAACACAAAATGAAACGAAAGTGGCCATACAGTGAAAGAAGAACTTTATTCGAGCGAATAAAATCAGATATGATATTACCCTAACGGCCACAGCCGTATAGTGTTAAAATAAAGATAAGTACACACTTTTATGTTTAGCATCCTAAAAAATAGCCATATGATCATTACTAGCATAATATGTCAAGTAGCATTTGCTCGAAATTAGTTTTAGAGCTATTTTTAAGTATGCTTAAATCTTCTACGAGACCATTAAAGATTAAACTCAAAAATTACCAGGATCAATTGTATTTACTTCTAACTGAACAATAATTAATGTGTTTTTATTCCCAATGGCCATCGAACTCTCTAGTATTTCTTTCCCTCATTGCGCTATCTCTGTTAGTCTCGCTACTTATAAAAACCAGTCGGTTAATCAGTGTCAGGGCGAACAAAAAGCGGATGGAGCTAGTGGATGCTTAATTAGAACCGGATTGTACATCGTGGAAGTCTTATTATCCGGATTCACTAACCCCTAGAGCATTTATCAAGAATTTGTGGGAATTTCATCAAAACGGGTACACGAATTCTTAATAAACTTTGCATTTGACATCCCTTGAGTAACGTAGCAAACTACTTCATAACTAGCCCTTGGATTCAATTATTGGCTTTGACTTTGACAGACTCTGCAAATGCTAATAATGTTTGCCTTACATTTATACTTATACAGGGTGTTCCGTAAGTAGTACGACAAAATTAAATGGGAGATAGGTCATTTACTAGATATAAAAAATTACCTTAGTAAAAATCTCGAGAAATTTAGATTTTTCTGACTTTTGAAAAATGTATTACCCTCACTAAAATTTAAAAATTGTTAACTTAACCTAGCCAAACATTATAATAGTAATAAATAAACCTAAGCAACGTTATTAGGTTTTTTATTTAAAGAAAGTAAGTAAACTATCCATTGCATATAATAACTATTTTAGTAATATGTTTTTTTTAGTTTCAGTTTTATTTTTGTGATGTCTCTGTACTGTTTTTGGTGATCAATAAAGAATATTTGTATTGTATTGTATTGTAATAGTAAGAGTAAATAGTACACAACGGTATTAAGTTAATTTATCTCTAAGAAGATAAACCAATTTACAGATTAATACAAATTAGATGTGTCGGTCAAATGACAAGATACAAAATTATACATATCGACTGATATTTTACTATGATACATCAAGCACACAGGGTAAAGCATCTTTACTCGATTTTAAGGTTTTTGTCAATGACATTAGAGCGGGCGTAGAATTTCATTTCGGCAACGGGCCTGAAACCGTCAGGTCGGCAAACTATAATCAATTTGACGAAATTAAATTACAAGGGCTCCTGACCCAATAAATGATTCCCAACTCCCTGCGAGGCATTTTATAAATCTTATACGTCCCAAACTAAATAAAGGCGACGTGGTGGGAAAAGTGAAGGCGATGTGAGGTCAATTTAACAAGCAAAATAGATAGTTATTATCACTTTATACACGACACGATACACCACTTACTATTAGGTAGGTACATAATTATGCTGCCGTATCGATGTTTGTGCTCTCTTACTAGACTATTATGCTGGCGTCGCGATGTTTGTACTCGTATAACTATATTATTCTCTCGCATGGCTAGAATAGGATTAAATATGGCGCTATAATTAAATACAAACACAGGACACTTCCATCATGCAAAAACGCCCGTACTTAAAGTAGGGTAGGTAGTTGGCAGTTACTATAAATTTTACATAAACGAAAGTTATTACGAGTCACGTCAAATATTAGAGATACTTTTCTACGCCTAGATACTTAGAAAGTACCTTTTTTAAATCTTACAAATCAGTATACATTTACGTACACGATAACCATAGGCCAAATATATCAAAAATTAATACCTCATCTGGAGACACATGGCCAACTGACAGACCAGCAATTTGCGTACAAACAGGGCAGATCGCAGACCACATCGGCTGCGTAAAAGGTGTACGATTGCATATTGCATCACGACACGACAGTATTAGATAATAAAAATAAGGTGGCGTAGGTATATTTTGTGACTTTTCCAAGACGTTTGATGTGATAAATCAGCGATTGTTATTTCTTTCTATGTATATTATTTTTATTTTTTATTATTAAATTTATTTCATAGATCGTTACAATTTCTTAAATTTGATATACTTAGATAAGTTTTTACCCCTAATTACTGTTATTAAGTACTTTTTATAAATTACATTATAATTTGACATTGTAATTTTGTTTTTGGCTGTCATTTTATTGTAATTTGCTACTATCAATACATCCATACCATACTTTAAGTAAGTATTATAAATGCGAAAGTGTGTTTTGTGTTTGTATGTTTGTCCATCTTTCACGTCGAAATGATGCGACGGATCGACGTGTCACTACATAGGCTACTTTTTATCTCGGAAAATGCACAGTTCCCGAGTAAACAGTTGGAGGCAATAAAGATTTTTTGAATTTGTTTTTTTATTTTTATTTAAAAAAGCCAGTCATTTCTTTTCTCTTTCTCTCTCTCTTGTTACTCGACATGTATTTATAATGTATTTTTTCATAAGGTAATAAATAAATGTAATCTTTTCTAATCGTACTTTAATTTGAATTAAAGTATGTCTTTGAAGACATTTTAACATTGTAATGAGCTTTGTACTTCTGGGAATTACTCATAAATTGAAAATTCTGAACAAGTAGGTACAATATGGATGGACTTATTTAATTGTAAATCAAACGTTCTGCTTTTGGTTAAGTAATCCAAGATTCCGAGAAATTTTAAGAGCAAATATTGAAGTTATCGAAGTTGGAATGACTAAATAACTAATCCATAGAACAAACAGCCTTGAAGTAGATTGATTAGATATTTTGAAAGTTTAAATTGGGTATCGGGAAAATCACGATCCTTTATCATGAAAAGTGATAAATATAGAATAAAACAATTTCCCTCAGCTTTTTCTTCGAACTCTGTTACTTTGAGTCTTCATAAAGTTAATCGACAGCCAGTATTTTGTGACAGCTATTTGTGACTCGTTTCTAGAAAAGTACTTTTGAGTACCTACCTATTACATTATCAAATCAACTAAAACATACTCTACTGTGGACCACTTTAACAGAAAATTTAGTGATAATCATATAAATTGTGCCACTTACTGTTAAAAAAAAATCGGCCAAGAGCGTGTCGGACATGCCCGAAATAAGGTTAAGTAGCCATTACGTAAAAAATAAGTCATATTTTTCTAAGGATTTCGTATTTTGTATGAATAATACGAATGTTTGTTCTTGGGTCTTGGGTGTTTGATATGTATTTAAGTATGTATTTATCACATAAGTATGTTTATCCTTTGCCTAGTATCCATAGTACAAGCTTTGCTTAGTTTGGGACTAGGTCAATTGGTGTCAATTGTCCCAATATATTTATTTATTTATTTGATTTACTACCACACTGAATTTTTTCACATTTTTCCACCCACCGGTTTAGATTTTAGAGGGGGGGGGGGGCGCTCGATTTTAATGCAAATTTGCGCTTTAAAGTTGAATAATACTAAACGAATCATTGAATCGAAAAATTGTTTTAGCAACCTCCTAATGATTGACTGACTGACCTATCCCACACTACAAGGTTGGATGAGGGAAAAAAATCACGCCCACTTAACGTCTATGGGACCCTAACCTTAAAAAGGTGTGTCAGAAAAATGTTACGTGTGAGCTTCATAAGAAATAATTTAGGAACTCCGGCACTTCCTATCAAATTAGTTAGTTGTAGTAGCTATCACATAAATAATAAATAACAAACAAGTAATAGCGATCTAATCTAAGCTTTATCATACATTTAAGAGAAATATCTAGGTTGCAAGCGCAAACTTAGTGGTTTTTACATCGGAGAGGAATTCTATTTTCTCAGTGACGTAATTTCCAGCCACTGCAGCAATTTCCAAGAATAACAGTGTTGCATTATCGTCGTATTGTACTAAAATTGTAAGCCCATTAGTTAATAAAACTTAAACTTTTGGGCTTCTGCCTTTTAAAATTAGATTATTTAAATATTTACCATAAAATTGTATTTTGTTCACTAAACCTGCTAAAATTGATTCTTACTTCTCCATCCATTCCATTGTAAAGGTTGCCTGGAAGAGATCGCTCTGAAGCGATAGGGGCCTATTGCTTACCTCAGAAAATCTCTGTGTGTACCTGTGTTTTCTGTACTGCTTACTGTGTGTTGGTGTGCAATAAAGAGTTATTGTATTGTAAACTAAGAATATTATTAAATTATTAATTTTTTAAAGTTGTTCATTAAATCTGAATGTTAAATATGACTGACGTTAACGGCATAAGAACAAATTTGTCCATCCTTTTCTCATTGTAATCTGTCTTACATGTGTTTTATGTACAATAAAGAGAATATACCCATATACATACAAATTGGTGTACGAAAGCCCGTCAAATTATGTATAACTCAGCATAAATGTAAAAAAAATTAAAGATTTGGTCAAATCTCTAATGGCTCTTCAGTCTCATCTATACGTAATATTAGGCGATATAGGTAGAGATCAATTTTCAAATCAGTTTTAAACAATTAAAAAAAAACACAAAACGCCTTAACATACTTGAAACGATAGTTTTCCATGAACTGACTTGTGTCACAGTATAAATATGTAAGCTAAAGCAGTATGGAAGCTGCGAACAAATCACTACTCGGTACTAATCGGTACTGCAGTACCGCGAGATCCCTCAGAGGCCGTGTAGAGCGCGGGTCTGTGTGAGTGTGGTCGTTTCAATCGTAGCTTCGAAGCTTCCATACTGCTTTAGCTTATATATATACTGTGCTTGTGTTCTACACATATTTTGTGATAGCAAAGTAAAATAATTACCCGTCCGGCATTCAAATCACAGCAAACGCAGCAATAACTTTATACTAGCATCTTTGCTGGTGCACGTGCTATGTACCCTCGGCCTGGCGATTCAAGGAATGTGGACCAGCGGTCGGTCAAATATGCTGTTATTAGCTGTAAATTGTGAAAGGTCAGCCACGCGCAATTTACACCGCCACAAGAACTTATATTACTTGTCGTACTTGCTATGTGCTGAGCTAAATGTGTTGAAACTGTAAGGGCTTACTTGTAAAATAAGTATTGAAGTATCGAAAATACAAACTGAAACATAAATCCACAGAAAAACTGGACACCACACCACCACGATTACCACCATACCCAGTGATGGTGTTGGGGTAGAGCACGAAACACGGAATCTGAGGACCTGGATTCGATTCCCAGCGCTAGTCTCTTTTTCTAGTTTTTCTGTGCATCTATGTTCAGTTTGTATTTTCGATATGGATTTTACAGGATGACCGTAAAAGTAACAAAATTTGGAGTTGAAATAAAAAATACAAAAAGACTCCAAAAACCAATCTTAAGTATTGAAGTACTTTATTCAAAAACATCAATAAATATAAATAAATCATGATCCGCGACAAGCTGCGTCAACACTGGTACAGAACACAGAATAATAATATCAGCAACAGGCCTCGTCAATAAATTAAACTCGTATCTATTATAAACCATCATCTGCAACATGCTTCTCCATAAAAACTAGCCTGAAACCCTCCTCCCTTCATCATCATCATACCCGTCCGTACTTTCGTCCCTATTCCATCCGTAAGTACATCCATACTTCGACCAATGTAATCTATTGGGTAAATATTATTTTGTAATCGTAAGTTTTTTTTTGTTTAAATATGGTATCTTGCGAAATTCTATAAAATCTGCACACAAAAACAGCACTGTTGGTTGATGAAAATTTGCTCAATAGCAATGTGCTCCGAATATTTCGCTCTTATTAATCATTGCAGTAGCTATTATTTGTATCAAACACGTATACAGATGAATTACATGTCCATATTAGGTCGAGTTATGCGTAATCCAATTAATAAGATCGTACTGAGAAATACTTACTAGAGGTAGGTACCAGATACTTATAAATTAAGTTGAAGTACGTTAATCAGATAGAATAATCCTACACAGGTAATTAATAGTTAGCGAAAGGAAAATATTAAATCTCTTTTTCGTAAACGAAAAAAAAACCTCGCTAAATAAATACAGGTTTTCCATCTAAAGCGTGGTGGACGTGAAAGCGTTTTTAATCTAGGAAATAAAGATTCGGCTAGGGATTAGTTTCAGCCGAGGAGTATAATCTGTGGCATAAAACCTCGAAAAGCACTCGGCGGGTAAGTAACATACAATATATACGAGTATAGGCATTTTATTTGTTATGATAACATGTAGCGTTGGTGCTCGACAAGTAGGTATGACTATTTAGTAAGTACGTTAGGTATACTTATGTGAAATTTTACTGACGTTTAAAGATAGCTAAGAAAAACTTGTGAGAACTATAATTATGTACTTACTTATTTATTACGTTCGTTATATTTTATTTAGTAGGCACTTCAAATTACACAAAATAATATGAAGAGAAAAACAATTTAATGGCAGGCTTTTAATGTGCTTTTATAAATTAAATCACTTAGTTAAAAATTATGTTAATTCAAACTGCCTCTTAGGTACAGTCGAGTTTATAAACTTGTGAGCAAAAATTTTATTAAAAATATCTGAACACGCTCCTACTCCGTTAACAATAGAGTCGTGTTCAGATATTTTTGATCAAACATATAACACATAAGACAAGGCATATTGTGCTCAGTGGATACTCCAAGATGGCTATCGACTTGGATAGAATAAGCTAAATTATTTCAAAACGTTTTAAGCTTTCGTGATTTTCACACACGAGTACCTCGACTTTTCGGAAACATTGCAGTGGCTACGGCCGAGTAGACAATTAGATACGACGATTGATTAGTAAATGATTTTTATAGTACCTAATTTTACTAGGCACTTTTTTCATAATTTAGTATCCATAACAATTCGGGATCATCATCATCATCAGCAGGAAGACGTCCACTGCTGACAAAGGCCTCCTTAGAATACCACAATAAACGACAACTCTCCACCATCCACCAGTTGCCTGTAACTCTCACGATGTCGTTAGTCCACCTAGTGAGAGGCCTGCCAACGCTTCGTCTTCGCCACTCAAGCAAGGACTCTTTTCCCCCAACGGTTATCAGTTCTTCGAGCGATGTGGCCCGCCCATTGCCACATCAACTTTCATACTATTCCGGCTACTTATGTCGGTAACTTTACTTCACGGTGGATTCGGTTCGGACGTTCAAGATAAAATCAAACTTGAAACATAGGTACAACGAGCAAAGATCCATTAAACGAGTTTAAGGAAAACCAGATTGTACATTACTATACCAACTAAATTAAGCCTCCCTTTCTATTTCCGAACCCGACCTGGGCTGATTTGGCCTTTATTTATAATACAGGAAACGAATCTAAACAAACAAGCATTATTTAACTCTCAACATGTCTCGATGTTCGCTAATTACCACATTTGTTCTGTTTGCTACTCGCTAGAAGAAGAATTAATCAAAGCTAGGTTTTATTTTAAGTTTATCCTCAGAAATAATATGGTTAAAGAAAGAAATAAATAAATAAATAAATATCACGGAACAATTCACACCAATTGACCTAGTCCCAAAGTAAGCTTAGCAAAGCTTGTGTTATGGGTACTAAGCAACGGATAAACATAATTATATAGATAGATAGATACATACTTAAATACATATTAAACACCCAAGACCCGAGAACAAACATTCGTATTGTCAAATTGAACAAACTCCAATCTTTTATTATCGATAATGGTATATTATATTGATTTATTGTTGCTAAGCTGTAGTAGCTTATTTGTTGGACCTATGGCCTCTCAAAAATGAAGTCCTGGGTTCGAAGCTGGGAAATCTCTGAGTTTTTCGCATATATCATGAGCTTTACGGTGAAGGAAAACATCATGAGAAAACCTGCACACCTGCGAAGAAAATTCAATAATGTGTTTACACAAGTTTCTAATCCGCATTTTACCCTCGCATTCTGAGAGGAGGCCTGTGCCCTGCAGTGAGATGCGACGTATATGTTGTTAGATGGGAAGCACTGGGAATTATTAAAACTTATACCAAAACCACAGAATAGATAATAGTACAAGTACAGAAGTCTCTCTGTTTTGATTTTCACAAATGCCGCCTTTTTATGTGCCTACATAATTATTATTAACAAACGGACCGCACGCGAGCAGCCGACATTGAGCTCTCTGGCGCCGCGTGAAGGTCGACATTATTCCACACCTTGTCAGATATTCCGAAAATAGGGTTGTCAATACTTTAATGGAATACCTACCTATTATACTATCAGATTTATGCTGTTTATAATATTTACTTAGCAGTTGCACTTTTATTTATTCTATGGCGCGGGGTCGAATATTATGTAAGAATAAGCTAGGTACCAGTCTAGTCCAGCGCAACTATGCTTAGCGACTCTCGTTGCGAGACGTCACCCGTCACTTTCTCACAGTAGTGCACAGAAAGAGACAGGTAATATGTACATCTCATGCGAGAAATAGTCACATGTCTTGTGATTGTCTAAACGGATTCTAATATTCGATTTCATCACACAAATACTTGCCACTGCCGGGATTCGAACCCAGGACCGCTGCTCGAGAGGCAGATGCACTACCGACCGAGCCAGCCGCGTCGTCGAAATCAAATAAGTATAAATACCATGCAAGGTACACATGCAGAAACTGTTATACCTACCTATTAGGTAAATGAATACCGAACATATAAATCAGTTTACACAGGTATACACGACACGTGATTTTCTTTTGATGTAGGTATGGATTATATGTATATGTAGCTACTTACCACCTATTTTAAATAAGTATATGATATAAAACATTTGTGTGTATATTCATTAATTATTGTTATAGATTTAGGTACCATTACAGTAGATATAAATTAGTAATGAATACCGTACCTTTCGCTATCTTTCTCACTTGCCGGAACCAAGAAAAACCGACAATTACTATTTTTTTCATTGTTCCGACAATCGGCTGCAATGCAGTATTTTTTTGGATACATATTGCCAATTAAAATATGACACGCGTTTGCGACGTAAATTGAGTCGTACTGCGTAAGAGGCGCGCGCGCGCGTGCGCCACGGGTCAGTGCGCGGCAACCACTGAATCGCCTCAACGTTGGGGAGGCCCGGTACGCACTTTTAGCTCGGCGGCGGAATGGCGTAGTGACACCCCCCTGCCAAAACGTCTAAATGCTTCTATCAAATATTGAATTTGAATACTCGTCTTTTTTATCATGTCAGCCGAAAGACGTCCACTGCTGGACATAGGCCTCCCCCAAGGCTCTCCACTCAAACCGGTCTTGTGCATTTCGCATTCACCGCGATCCCGCGATCCTCGTCTTTTTATTATGATGGTATTTACTGCATTGTCATGTCACCGAGCTATCTCTGACAATTCAAAAGTCAAAAAGATCCTATAAATTGGATTGGTTTTATCCTGATTTCAGCAAAACACGAAAAGAATATACTTAAATATACATAGTTATTCGGACATTGTTTAATCGTATTAAATTTCAAAGGGACGCTCGCTAAAGGACTAATACAAACCTTATTAGGGTTATGAGGAAAATTCATAATCAATCATATCCCCCGCTGGTTGATAAATGGTGGCGCAGGAAGCGATCGATCAAATAAACACAGAATTACAGGGCTCGAGTTGCTATTGAGCCATTTTGTGATAGGTTCATTATGGTACACTCAAGGGTGAGACTAAGGTATCAAACAAACAACGTTTCGCAAGTATTTAACAAACAGCGTTTAGCAAACTTTTGTTTCACAAGTTAATAATTTTATTACACCACATTGCACAAATTTGATCATTTTACTAACTCTTTATTTATCAAACTATCGTGCAACAAATCACTATTTGGCAAACTATTCATGTATTATTTTCTTCATTTGACAGACCTCCTCTCAAATTAAGACTTCACACACCGTTGAAATTGTTCCACAGGTTTGAACGGGATGTTTTCGTCACTTGAACACTGGCGGTAAATTTTATATTGTGTGTTCGCACATGAATTTCGAATACTCAGAAGTGAGAGCTCAGATGAACCCACTGCCCTCTGCTCGAGAAGTCATAGGTCAAACCTTTGGTCAAACCACTAGGCCACCACGGCTTATAGAGTTTGGCTAGTGAAAAATGAGCTCAGCTATTATTTGAGTGGCAACATTATTCAAATGTCATGGGCAAACAGACCAGAGTATAAGAAAACAGACACTTGAGCTTGTACTATTACCTATTTTGTGAGTTTAGTACCTTCGAGTGTTAAAATAGAGTTTTTTTTTGGAAATTTACTGCTGTAACGTGGGACATGGGTGAAACAATCAAAAGTGGTATACGATAGATTATTTTTACCATGATAAGCAAATTCAAACAAAAACAAGCATAGAGTGTTTAGATGGCAAAATATTACTTATGATACAAATCCCTTTCAGAACTGGTCAATATAATTGTGATTCCGAAGATTCACGTTTTCTCACAAATATTCGTATTAACCTTTTTGTGTTCAACATATCGTTTTAAATATTTACTTATTATACGATATAGACAGAGAAGCATAAAGTAGGCACGATTCTTTTCCCTAATCCTCACTTTTCTATTGGTGATACCATCTGCATTTTTTTTTAATTTGCCGCAGTATTGCAGGGTCATCTTTCATTAGCCAGACTATAGTAGTGGGTTACTCTTATGGGTACGATTTTTCATACATCCTTCAAGAAAAACATTGGGTACAGATAGGTACAAAGATTCATTGTTGTTTAAAGACGGATTAAAACTAAAGATAAGTCTAGTGGTCTAAAACTCTCTTAAGTAGCTAATTTAAAGTTCAACAGTCGAGACCCATTACTAAGAGTTTTTGAGCGTCACGATTTAAATGGGTTCCAACTGTTGAACATTAAATTAGCTACTTAGTAGCTAGTAGGTATAAATTATACCTACTGTTATCTTATTATACCGTACAATGATGTTGAAAAACGACCCGAAAACTTGAAATTTACTTGGATGTAAATGGTTTTACCCATATTTAGCTCATTGGCGTTCTACTAAACAAAGTTACGTCCAACTATGTACAGAATAACAATTAACGGTTCTCGCTGCACACTAGCAATAATTTACAAAGTACAATTGAGCCCAATGTACGGAAACTTTGCTGTTCTGCCTATAAATGCCTAATCTTAGATTATGTAGACAATAGTTTAAGGGAGAGCAGTGAATCAAGGCCGAGAAGTAAGCCTATAAATTAGCATTTGCATTACAGAAGCTTTGGGGCTGGAACATTCCAGAAGTGAACGACTTATCGGCAGCTTCGCCCGCCGGCGAATACTTATCGATTGTATTAACGGATTAAATAAAAGTTGGTTGTGTTTGTTGCAGTTTTGAAAGGTTTTTTTTAATATCTCGGGAGACCTATTCCCAAAGTAAGCAAAGCGTGTGTTTTGGGTAGGTATGTACTAAGGCAATGGATAAAAAAGTTAAATGTTCATTAATTAAATAAGATACTTCATCTTTAAGCCATTGATATACCTAATTTGGATCTGAATTTACGCCCTGGCATCTCAGCTGTACACTTAGGCGACTTAATAAATTAGGCAACATACTAACAATAAGATCTCATGATCGAAACGCATACGCAGGCGTTATGTTGCACAACGTCAGTAAATTTATGCTCCATACCCAAGTTTAAGGCTTGCTTAATAGAATTTCACTTGCTTCGAGGAGTAATTTCGTTTACAAGTCTCTTTGGCAAAGAGACTGAACTGAAGCGATCTGCGATATACATAACATGAAGCATACCTAATTATAATCACGTCACAACTGTAATGCATTCGCATTATTCTATGCTACAATCTTAGGCCTCTAGGTAAGCAACGCACCAGGGGTGTTGCAGATGTTTATGGGCGGTACTGAGCTCTTACCATCAGAAACCCACTTGCTCGTTTGCCATCGAGTCGAATAATAATAACAAAAACAATAAAGTCTAGAATTTCTAGTAAGAGTACGGAATGCAAGTTTCATTCTTAGTTTTAAGCTTAACACTTACGGTTCAACACACGATACAAAAGCGTAATAATTGTGGATTGGATTGTGGATTACTGGCACTTGAGGTATTCCAACTTAGGCCTCTAGGTTGGCAACGCGTCTGCAATACCCCTGGTGTTGCAGATGTTTATGGGCGGTGGTGATCTCTTACCACCAGGAGACCCACTTGCTCGTTTGCCTTCCAGTGGAATAAAAAAAAAAAAAAAAAAAAAATTTGTCCGTACCTACTTTAATATTGTTTACGTTATTACTATTGGAGTCTGAGTTTTTGGTAACAAAAAAAACACACAAGAACCAGCAACCAGTTAATATATTTTTTACTATATTTAACAATAAGCCATGGTTTTGAATAATCCATCCTTGATTTAAAATGAATAATATAATAGCAAATGCAAGTTAAAGTACATAATAACTTAAAAACCTTTGCGAGGATGCATTGTAGTTATTGCAACACTTCACTAGACTAGCATGAATATTTTTGACCGGAAATATCAGTACCGTCGCCAGTTCTTTTCATTCTGCTATTAATATTTTCATCCGATGCAGTCTTCAAGTCGTAAGCCCAGCCAATCCAAGCGAAGAAATCAATGAATTTCGCAGTCCAATTCATTCCAATATTACCTAAAATAAAAACAATAATATACCTGTTGACAATGCAAAGACTAAGCCAGCAATTATGTTTGATAATCTGTACATCCAAAATAACAATATAAATTTACGCACTGAAAGAAACATCAAGTCAGTCCATTTTAAGTAATTAACCAGCCATGGCTTTATTGTTGGAACATGATACGAGAAATACCGATAGGTAAACAACAATACAAATACAATACAAACAAATGGAGGTATTTCGTGTCATGTGTACTGTTCTAAAAAATCGTTAATTACCTCGGTAAATAAGGTTTTTTTTTTTAATTAGGTATGTATGTGCCATAATTATGTGATACATTACCTAGTTCAGATGCTCTATAGTCCCAAGGAAATACATGATGGTAATTGTGAAAGTTTTCTCCAAGACATGCAATGAAAGCCATTTTGTTTTCAGCCGGCAAAATGTTTTTGTCGTAGGGCCTATAGCCGTATAAATGGGCTGCGCTGTTTACAAGGAATATGCTGTTGAGACTAAAGACATAACGCAGCATCGTGATGTGCCAAGCGTTGCTCAGCGTCTCTCCCCAGAAGTACATCGGTATTATCGTTGGCAATACGAAGCATATCATGCCTATGAAAGGTATTGCATACCTGAAAGTAATGTAAAGTAATGTCATGCTTACGCTTATTGTTGCTTACATTATAACTTTTTAGTTGTTACTCAATCGATCTAGGGTGTCTATCATTATATATATCCAAATTTGTCGCGTCGATTTTCATGTATGCCGTCGAAAAATTACTCCACAAATGTCGTAAATCGATCACAAAATCAATCACAGTCGAATAACTTTTCATCGTTAGCTATTACGCTACAGTACTTTATAAAACCACTACTTTATAAAAATAATCCTACTTTTATATCACAGTCTTGATAACATTAACTGTGTAATGTAGTTAACAATGTTATAAAAACTATCCTTACTTTTTTTGAAACCGCAAGATAGGATTGCTATAAATATCAGACATGTCGATCGTCTTTGCCCTTTTCTTGACTTCGGGGTGCTTTTTCACCAGCAGCCAGCCGACGTGTGAATAAAAGAACCCTCTGCTTGCGTTGTGGGGGTCCCCATCCGTATCACTATATTTGTGGTGCATTCTGTGATCTCTGATCCAATGAATAGCACTATTTTGAAATGATAACGAGTTGAAGATTATAAGGATGATTTGCAGGGGTACCGTCGCTTTGTAGCTTCTGTGTGCCCAAAGTCTGTGAGCGCCTGCTGTTATGCCTAAGATTGCCATCTCGTTAAGGATGATAGCTGTAATACAAGTCGATGTTATTCAACGATATAAAAATAATACAAGTAACTATTAGAGTACTATATGTATAGCTCTGGATAGGGAGATATGGAAGTCAAGAGGAGAGGCCTTTGCCCAGCAGTGGGACACAGTTATAGGCTAAATATAATAATAATAATAACTATTAGAGTTGGTTAATTGTAACAGTGTCAAACAAAGACCAGAAGACGTAGTCTCTAGCAGCATTCACCATCTCTTTATACCGTCGGCTTGTGGTCGGCTTATAGCGAATGATGAAAGAAGAGGTGAAATAGTAGATTGTACATATACCTAGGGGATTACGTCACGGACGCGATATTGGATACTGAGCGTGACGAAGGACTCTAGATTTAACTTCCGAGCATAGCGAGGGTGTTGTGAGTTGATTCCCGAGAGAAGCGAGGGAATAAAGAAGGATCAGTGAAGGATTTAAGTGTGCCCAAGGCATAATCAGTTTTATCCCCGAGGAGTATACTCTACTTTTCTAACCTTTTGCGAGACAGTAAAAACCAAGGCTACTAGAAAAAGTATCCATCTAATACCTTTAAACGAGCAATTCTAGTATAAATATAATCAGAATCTCGGGAACGGGTCCAACGATTTCGATGAAATTTGATATGTGAGGGTTTTCGGGGATGACAAATTACAAGTGTAGTGTTTTTCCTTGGATTTCTCTGGGAGTAGATTATTAACAATGCCTAAGGCGTTTAATTTAATGAACTCCGGAGTCAAATCACTTTCGTCTCTCGACATTTTCTTCTTCTTTTGCAGTTTTGATACGTATAATTTGCAGCATACTGAAAGTACTGAAACACTCGCGGGTTTTGTTTTAAGTATTTGATTTTTTTTCGTTCGCTGAGCTGTAAGGGCTGTACGTCGTGCTATTTTGAAGAAATTAGAATTTTAGGTTAGGTTAGCTTGAGGTCCCGGGTTCGAATACCGGCCGGGGCAGATATTTGTATGAATAATACAAATGTTTGTTCTCGGGTCTTGGATGTTTAATATTTATTTAAGTATTTAGTTATCTATATTTAAGTATGTTTATCCGTTGCCTAGTGTCCATAGTACAAGCTTTGCTTAGTTTGGGACTAGGTTAATTGGTGTCAAGTGTCCCATGATATTTATTATTTATTATTATTATTAATATGCCGGAAAGTATCGCGCCACAGGCGCTACGGCTCGCCTGCCTGCACGCAATTACTCTTGCGGCCTGCAAAGAGTTTTCGTACAAATTTCCCGCCCTCGGGCGGCAATGCGACCGTCTTTTGTTTCAACGCGAGGTGCAGCACGGCGCGCGCCCCCCGCCAGCACCGCTACCTGCAGCCGCCGCGCCAGCAGCCACACAACACGGCGACGAGATAGCATCCTACCAGCTTCATTTGTTTTTTTTTTAATTCATGTCATGTTTGGGAAAAGCACTATACAAGCCCCAGCCAGAACGCGGGGTTGCCGGCCTCTACAGTAATGTTTATACAGTAGTATTTCATCACACTTGCTCGTCAATGACTTTATTCCATGCCTGTATACTAAAAGACAATGGCCTCAATTATGGATTTAAGTTTTAAAAAGTTACTAGGTACGTCATTTCAGACTATAGAGGTTTCAAGTCAGCCAACTTCTTTAAAACTTAAAAAACCTAATTTTAAACCTATTTTTTAACCTGTTTGACAAATAAATTATTTATATTTGTATTTTTTTGTATTATACCCCATAAAAATTTGTCACGCTTCATGAAACTTCGTTATTTTTATATTTTAAATTTATATCAAATTGTTTTGCAATATATATTTTTTTAGCATGTTGAAACAATCTGGCAGTAAGACCATTCGAATTCTAAAGTAAACACGGTACTTAGTATTATCTATGGTAGACTACTCGAAAAAAGTGACAGTCAGTGGGGCTACCACGAAATTCGAAAATCGAAGTTCATATCGTGTTCCTGACGCTAATATTATTTAATACGAGAGTGAGAGGGACGGTACGATACGAGCTTCGATTTTCGAATTTTGTAGTAGCCCCCTGTATTGGCGGGTAGTCATATTTTATTCAGTTGTTTTCTTAGCGTCTTGCTTTTGCTGAGCTGTGAAGTGTTTGAATACAAAATAATTTAATTTTTGCATTTTTTTCCTCGCAATGTGATGAAAATCATTGTGTGTATCACGGGCCTAAGAGGATTACAAACTCGCGTCATTAAAATCCCTCCGCCTCCGGCGTTGGGCTTCTGATAGACTCTCGTTAGTAATCCCCTTCTTACGTCCCTTAATGCACAATGCACTATTAAATGCACATCACATTACTAACCAGCGGATCGTAATATAATTCAGTACAACTTTACGCCCTGGCGAAACCTAAGGGCTATTGATTTACTTTGAGAAAGGTTTACATGATACATAATTAGGCACTGTCGAGCAGGTGCTGTGAAAACGATTGTAATCCAAACGTATTCCACAATAAGCGACTTTTCAGGCGGGGACGCACTGGATGCCATATCCCATGACAATTATGTAAAATTCGTCCTTAATGTCAAGTTTAGGTACCTCATAAAGGGAACACTTAAACAATTTAAATTTTTTGTTGCAAATATCAGGACTTTTTTTGTATATTAAAATAACGACAAATTCTCTCTAAGATACATAATCTTCTTATACTATGTACTGGTTTTATGAGTTCCACAAAACTGTTCGGTTTATTGCTTACGGCTAAGCATCGTACGTTGCAGCTGCAAAAACAGTAGAACTACACCCGTAATTAAAGTAGAAACAATAAAATTAAATACGTACCAAGTATAATAGTTTGCCATTTAGCAGAAGTAAAGCATAAGTATAAACCATATAGCCCAGCGATGTGCCAGTATCCAAAGGTTAACAGGTTCGTGTATATTATTTGATACTTTCTGGGTGCAGCTTGTGGTGCCACTAATTTTTCAAATTTCTCTTCACTTTCCGGCATATCTGATTCCATATCTTCTACATTTGGCGCCATAATTCTTCTTTTCACGATATTCATAAATCTGAAAAAAAAAACTGTAAACACCGTCTGTCCAACAAAGGGCTTTTTTAATAACTGCGCAATGGCGTATGATCGAGATTTAGATGGAGATCGTCTGTTGTTTTATAATATAGTTCACTTCAGGACTAATACGAAACTCAAAACTCGAAGTTCGTATCGTACCGTCCCTCTCACTCTCGCATAAAAAATATAAGTGTCAGAGGGACCGCACGACACGAACTTTGAGTTTCGCAGTAGCCCTGCTGTTTCTGGTAGTGACGTGTGTAGTCAGGAGCAAGTTTTATGATAGCAAATGTCAAACTAAGGTGTATATCATTGGCGAGACATTAATGACTGTAATGGCGTTAAGGCCAGGTTATCCGTAATAGCAATAATTGATTTAATTTTATATTTTCAAATCTTCTTTTTAGACTTATAAAATATAAATTCTAGTGCCGCTAACCCTAACTGGGCAATGGAACAGCACGATGGTTATAGTGGTTTAATAAGTAATTACATGAAAATCAAATAAAGAAGTAGTCTTTACAATATCCATACTATACTATAAGTACTATACTATATACTTACTATACTATACTATAATATAATAATGTTATAATAATTATATTATATTTTATATTAATATTAAAAATGCGAAAGTGTGCTTGTATGTTTGTGTGTTTGTCCGTCTTTCACGCCATAATCGACGTGATTTTTGGCATAGAGATAGTTTATGGGTCCGAGAGTGACATAGGCTACTTTTTATACCGGAAAAATGCACACTTCCCGAGGGAACAGCGCGCGATAACTGAAACCACGCGGGCGGAGCCGCGGGCAAAAGCTAGTATATAATATATTTTTAACACAAAATAATTTGTAGTTTACGTTACGAGTCCAGCCGACATCCGAGCCACGCAATACGCACGGTGCACTCTTAAAGATTACACAATACAAGTTTGAAACTCTATTCTAAAGCACAGTTTAGATCTGCAATAAAAATCGTGCAAGTTGCATTACATTGCGAGACCGTAAAGCAATCAAGTACGAAGTGGTTCATCAAACACCGCATTCTAACTTGCAAGATTTTTCTTGTAGCAGGTCTAAACTGGGTTTTAGACTGTTAAAAACAAAATATGGCGACATTTACTACCGCCGCGTCATTAATGTCACTCGGAAATCAATCTATCTTTTTCCATGTACCTAATGTTATTGAGAAATAAGCTGAAAATTTAAAACGTTAAATTGGAATGTCTCCATTATCTACAACATAAAAAAATCACATGCATCATTTCACAGCCGAACTGAATTTTATCGTTAGCGCTCGATGACAGTGAGTGAGTTAAAGGCCTTATTGTACGCACTTGGTATCATAATCGATTTTACCACTGCTTTCTGTCACACGGTGTAGGATGACGATAGTAAGAGACAGTGAAAGCGATTACGAGTGCTTGGGTTTTAGGCAATACGACCACTGCATACATTGAATGCTGGGCATCAAACCTACTGTTTTGTGAGAAATGTAGTTAGCCAGCAATGCAACGTGTCTCACTTGTGTCAGCAAACCCTTATACATAATATATGTAGGTAAACATATTTCAAATTTCGTTTTGTTTAATTATATATCGCCTTTTATTAACATACAATATATTATAACATATCTAATATCAACAGTTTTAACTTTCAACTCTTAAGATTGTTATATTAATTGCTCTGTTTTTTCACTTAGTTAATTGTTTTCATTAAATATCCTTCAAGTACCATCTACGAGTATTATTTGAAACTAGAGAAACACGACAATGCTTTTAGACACTGCGTTTAAGACCCAACCATGCTAGGAAATTTCGGAATGTCTCAAGTAAGTGCATACTTGTTCGCCTCTCCTCATCGGATCTATATATTAAAGTTTGGTCGAGTTGGACTTAATTTAAGGTAGCCAGTCGCCAATATTGTCACATTATCGTCTAGTGAAAACCATGGAAACATATTTTATATACCTGCACAAATGTACGCAAATATAAAAAATCATATTTTTAAACGCTTTTTCTATGAAGAAAAAGTATTGTGTTGTACCTATACTTCATTTAATTTAGAATTAGAAACCATAATAACATTATATTGCGTCTGATCAATTATTTCTTACCTAGCAAATAGTCCGGTACAATAGTCTGGGAGCCGCAAAATGATATTGTTTTAATGCCACTTTATTTGCATGTCGTCAATTGTTATTCTAGTAGAAATTGTAAAGAGATTACATTTCACAAGCCGCAATATAATGTTGCTGTAGTTTCTAATTCTAAATTAAATGAAGTATACATATTTGAAATCGTATGTGTAGATAGCCGTAATAGTGAGTACGCATAATATAATAAATAATATATAGCATTTGTCGTTGACCCCCCGGTCTCGTTCATTTAACTACTTAGTACAAGTTGGCGGATTTAGCCGCTTCACGAACGACATAGTTTAGTTTTACAACACAAGTCTAGCACTTGGGATTGCCGGTACCTGGCAACTCTGTTTCATTCATTACGAATTCAAAGTGCTGTTTATACATAAGAGCGAGGTTAACACTCGATTCTCTCAAACGCACCTATATGAATGTATAATTAGGGTTCAAGTGGCCCTAAAGGTGCAATTAACGAACGGTTAACAGTCGTTATGGGGCCTGCCAAACAAGCTACAATGATAACGCGGTTTTTAAAGGCCTTATTGAATCAGGGTTAAGTATTTTTAAACTCCATTTAATGTTATACAAAATGATATTATTTTAAAACATGTGATTACGTTTGATGAAAAATATTAGGGATCGATCAAAGAGATGCAAAATTCAAATCTATTGTCAACAAGACATTAATGTTTATTGTCGTGGTGGCGTGGCCTGGAAGTAGGAAATTGCTAGCAGAGTATGGGAATTGTGTTAAAAATGTATTTTCACTTCTCATGCTCGTAAAGTTCATGTTTATTCTGGATCTAGGCGACATATAACCTAACCAACAAAAAGTTGGAAATCTGTTGGGAATCTCAAAAACGATTTTGATGAAACATGTCTAAGAACCATAGCTAAAAAGTCTGCTTTCAAATAAAAAAAACCGCATTCAAATCGATCCACCCCTTTAAGAGCTACGGTGCCACAGACAAACACACAGACACAGCCATCCATGGACACTAGGACTGCGCGGGTGCGTTGCTGGCCTAAAGAGGAGTAAAGGGGGAGGGGAGTAACCACTCACTTGCTTTCGGTAACTAGAGCTACCAACTTTGACAACCTACAAATTGCTTCTGGTAGCCAGAGCTACCAGACGACCTTTATACGATTTTTGATTTTTAATCTGTGAAAAGCCCTTTCGGAGCGGTTTAAACTGTGTCCTAAACATACCCAAATAAGATAGCAACACATTAAAAAATTGGCAGCCAACATTATAGAACAAAAATATTTTTAAATAGCTGTCGTTCTCAACTTGGTGAAAGAGTGAAGTTGCGGAAAAGTGAACAGTGATTTAAAAATGCCGTAAGTATTCAAATTTATATTTTACTATGAAAAGTATACATCAAACGATTCTGTGTTTATCTGTCTATCAGATTATAGCTATATTTCAGTCCCAATTAATAATTATGAATTATAATCTCACTTCAAAGTAGTTAAGACAGAGATTTTTTCGGTGACTTGCGATTGAAATGGCCAACATTTTGAAGGAAATAGAATATTTCTTGTAATATTCTAGTGATTAAAACAGCTTAAGTATTAAGTTTCATAAATAAACATAAAATCATTAACATCTATGACTTATTTATACAGGATTAGCGAATAAAACAAGTAACGGTCCATGTAAGTACGGGCACGGGTGATGGTAGCTGTAGCTGCCAAAAGCAATTTAGCCAACTGCTCGTTTTGAATTTGTAAGGCATGGAGCACACCAGACGCGCTGCGATCGCGTTTGGTACATTTTGTGATTTGTTCCTACTAATGTTAACAATGGTGTCAGACTAATCCCGGTGTTTCGCTTTTTTAATATATGTATGTTTTATGTATTAAATTATGTGGTCCTATCAAATCTCGAATGTTCAAAGAGTAAGTATAGGTATTTTGTAGGGATAAAAAAATGACTTAATTCTTTAATAAAATAAACTAAAATTACAACCAACCTTTTACAGATTAAAGAATATTATATATCTATAAAAAAGTGGTGTTACATTATAATTCGAATACTGCTGGATTGATTTTCATGGCTTTTAATTTATTATATTATTCTCCGCCTAGAATAGCGGAATAAATATATATTTCTTACTAGCTGACCCGGCAAACTTCGTACTGCCTAATTTTTTTTCATATTTACTCACCTTTTAAACCTTCCCTGGACTTCCACAAATAATTCAAAACATAAATTAACCAAATCGGTCCACCCGTTCTAGTTTTAGCGAGACTAACGAACAGCAATTGATATATATATGAATGTATTATTATAAAACTTGAAAAAAAAAAATTGGCCATAAAATATATATCTTATATATATATATATATATATATATATATACATATATATATATACATATAAGATATATATTTTATTGCCAATTTTTTTTTTTCAAGTTTTATAATAATACATTTCCACCTTTCTACCGGGATGGGAACTGGGACGAGAACAAGAAAGGAAACGAGAACAATAAATAATTAAAATCGTAAGCAATATTTACTAAAAAAAATTAGAAAGCACAACAACGCTTGCTGGGTCAGCTAATTATTTCATAAAATATTTTTTTTAAGTAAATGAGCTCAACTAATTGAGGCTGCTTATGTTTACTCATCTATTTAACAAGTGTATTCTTCATTGCATGTTTTTTAACTAATTTACTACTATTGTTCATTTAATTCGACTGTGTTGGCTAATTAGTTGATAACTTTTAATAATCTAAAAATACATACCATAATATAACCGTAAGTTTTGCAGAGTGACCAGTTTTTTTAGTAGGTTACGTTAACAGCAACCATGGGGTAGAACAAAGTATATTTGACAAAAAATATACTCTTGGCGGTTTTTACGTAACCATGGTATTATATATATTATATAAATTGGGGAAATAGTAAAAAGACTGTTATTTACTCTTCTGCTATATGAATCAAGTACTGCTCTTCGGGTTCTTCATTTATATCTATGACGACTGCGGGGCTCTTAACAAATTTTACATTTGCTCGGAAAACAGTTAAGATTGCATTTAAAGCATCTTTTGATTGGCGGAAAAGCAGTGCATGAGGTGTGTTTTTGTGCATGGGGTTTTATTTTTATGTAGGCTATTTTATATGATTTAAACAGACCAATTAAATCAAAAAATAACGAAGAACAAAGACCACGCGGTCGTGGACGAGGACGTGCGCGAGGGCGAGGACGCGGGCGAGGACAGGGAAAGGGCTTAGCTCAGCCCAGAGAACTATTTCCTCCTGAGCAAAGTTCATCTCCAAGCCCACCATCACCGGTTCCGGGTCCTAGTTCCAGGTTAATTTAATTATTTACTTATACCTACCTACAGATTACCATGTCGTCACTACTTCCGAAAAACCTTGTAGCAACCTGATTTCAATAAATTAGACACGGCGGGAACTTGTATGTAAATAATATTTACAAATATTTTTTTTTTTAGATCATATGAAGAAGAAAAGGCGGTGATTTTAAAACGGATCGCCGAAACAAAAAAAAGGTTAAACGCTATTCCGACGGAGACCCGTAATACCTATGTAGCCAAGAAAAGGGAGAAGCAGCTGGAGAGGTTCTTGCTGCCAGACGCCCCTCCTCGCAAGCAGACGAGGTGAGACATCTAAAACCACAGTTATACATATGTATTACCATTGCGGTATACACTGAAGTAACTGTATTAAAATATAACAATTATGTTTTAGGAAACAGTCGCCCAATAGAACCGAATGCCGGTTAATGCCTGGGTCTCCGGCGACACCTCCAGCTCGGAAGCTTATGCCGTGGGAGATAATGTAAGATGTTTGTATATGACATCGTATAATTGTAACTCCGCGAGAATATAAATCGCGCGCGAGATTATAAACGGATTGGTTAGCTTACGTTAGATTACAATCTCGCGCGTTAGATTATGGGTATGTTTTGGTTTGTATTTTCAATTTATAAACCTATGGGTGTTTACAATCTTATGGTGACATAAGGTATATATACAATGGGCTGCAGAATTGGTTGACCAATTTATTACTGAATTTATTTATAAATAATTGACCATGCATTTGTGCAGCCCATAATAAATTAATTAAATTGCTTTCATAATGCTTTTTACGTCACCCTAGGCCGTAATTGGAATTTGTCAGTGGGCAGACTCACTAGGAGAAAATCTCACTTCCTGGCCGAGGCAAGACGCAACTTTAGATCAACCGCGGGCGGTAACTAGTAAAGAATCCGATCCGAAGGGAACCACAAACACAGACATATACTAATTCACCGCCCTAGGTATGGTAATGTACTATAATCAATTCACGTTTACATATTTTGCCTACAGAGAAGATGACCCTGCCTGCGATGGATTGGCGACTACGCCTCGCCATCAAAAGCTCGAGCCAGAATGTGATACCCCAACTAGGTGATTTTTAGATGCTGTTTTATTGTTTTGTTAACAACTTTTCAAAAATACAAACTTCATGCGTTTTTTAACTTTTGCAGCGTTTTAAGTTTCGATAGTGCCGTGGAAGTCCCGGGCTTCTCACCCCTGCGAGTTGACTGGACTACAGGCAATCTGAGTATGTTGTGTTTACTCTGACCCTAGTGAACAATTCTCGATTTTTTATGATCAATGCTAATTTTGATTTGTATTTCAGGGAAACAAACACCCGTCACACCGGCAACACACAGGTCCCAAAAACCGGCCCCTTCAAAGGCAGATTCAAATGCAAGTAAGTGCACGCAAATACACGAGTATTATTTCCTTGACATATCGATTTCTTATGATTTTTCTAATTTTGAATTGTATTTCAGGGAACAAAACGCCCGTCAAACTCCCACCGTCCACGCTAAAGACACAAAAACCTGGCCCTTCAAAAGAAAATGTTATTCCAAGTAAGTGTCAATTTCCTTTGCATATTCACTGATTTAGGGAGATGGGGTGAACAATATTAAAATAATACCCAGCTAAAAAAACTAATTATTTAGTAATATTATTTTCTGTTTCAGATATTATTAAAAAGGACACCAAAACTAAACATAACAAAAAAGAAGTGATTACTGGACCAGGTATGTTACAAACATAATTTATTTATCAGACTGTTTATGTGATATTTTTCATCATTATTATTTGCTTTATTCATGTTCAATTTGATACTCGGTTTTTTTACTAAAATCACAATCACACAGTGACGGATACATAATACAAAAGAAACATTATTAAAGGTAAACCAAAAATATATGACTATTGTCAAGAGGGCGCTATTGTTCTTATTTATATGGCAATAGTTCAGTATAGTTGGAATAATGACATCTTGACTTGTCTACAACGTTTACCTGTTATTAGCTCTGATGTTAATTTGGAAAGGTTTTGTAGTTCATTACCCAAACTTTTTTTTAGTAGATTATTATAAACATTATTTACAATGTTCCGTTGTTGACTACGAATCGTTTTGGGCATTTTTGTTATTGTTCAAAGAAATCGCCAAAGTGACACTGACAATA
This sequence comes from Choristoneura rosaceana, assembly GCA_037349165.1. NCBI lineage: Eukaryota > Metazoa > Arthropoda > Insecta > Lepidoptera > Tortricidae > Choristoneura > Choristoneura rosaceana. Next base: position 14,656,583 of record JAZBNJ010000019.1, read on the forward strand.
ATTAAAATTATTGACAGTCAAAGAAATGAGTTCCAATGAAATTCCGCAACATGGCGAGTAGTCATATATTTCTGGTCAGGCTTTAAAAGCGAAATATAAAATACATACATATGTTTAATACATACATACATAAAATCACGCCTCTTTCCTTACATACATGAGTGTTGGTACTAGCACCCCTCTATGCACAGCCAGACGAGCTCTTTTGGAGATTTTCTGGCTATTCATAAAGGTGTGTAATGCTCCATTCACTATGTTATCAGCCTTTACTCTCCTTTCAATATCACTTTCACACCTTCGATCCCTAGTAAGCATCGATCCCAGGTACACAAATTCATTCACTTGCTCCAAGTTTTCGTCACCAATCCGGACACACACTTCCGTTACGTTTTCTTCCTTTTCAAATACCATAACTTTCGTCTTTTTTACGTCGTGTTTGTTTCGTCGTTTTGTCGAAATATAAAATTATTTGTAAAAACACATTTGGAGTTCATAATGGTGTTTTTTTTATCATTTATTGTTATATTTGATATTGAACATAATCAAGTAGCTTGTTAAATTTTTAGATTACGGAACCAAGAGAGCCGAGGAGATTTTTGAGGGCTGGTGCCAAACATTGCAGGGTGAAAGTGACGAAGACGAGGAAGATGATGTTGGTGATATTGTTGATAAGCAAACTCCCGTCGACATCACATGCGAAGAGTCCGCTATATTGCCACCAAATTTAGCCGAAGACGTTCGCCAGTGGCTGGAAGACGAAGACGCAGACGCTGACAAGACCATAACGACCATGCTACCGATCGACCATCTGACATTTGACTGGACATGCGACCATACATCATTTAAAGGCCAGCGTGAGATATTTACAGCTACACCTGGACCCACATTTGATTTAGATGACACCACGACCCCACTTGATATATTCCGTAAAATCTTCGACGATCACCTCCTAGATCTAATAGTAACACAGACGAACAAGCACTCCAACTTACTAATTGACCAAATAACAACTGAACACTCTAGACTCATTAAGTGGGAAAACACCGACAGAGAGGAGATACTCATTTTCCTTGCTATACTCATTTTGCAAGGGTTAGCCCCACTTAATGTCGAGTCCGACTACTTCAAGGAGAATGGGTATCTCACCCTGAAATATTTTAAAAACCTCATGACATATAACCGATTTACTCTACTGAAACGAATGACACATTTTTCTGATAATATGACTGACCTGACGGGACTGACATGTGCCCAGAAAAAGCTTCGGAAGATACAGCCTGTACTTGACCACTTGAATGAAAAATTCGGCAAGCTGTATATTCCGAAGCAAAACATAGCCATAGACGAATCACTCCTCAAATGGCACGGTCGGCTCTCCTTTGCACAAAAAATCGCTACAAAAGCTGCGAAAGTTGGCGTAAAAAGTTACGAGTTGTGCGAGTCTGACACGGGCTATTTGTGGAGCTTTTTCGTCTACACAGGAAAGGACGGGAAGACTACTGACGGCATAGACAGACAGGACAAAAATGACCAGCCCGACAGTGACTTGACTGACGAACCTGTGGCAACTTCTGCGTCTTCGATGCCTCCACCTCCTACGAACGCCACTGCACAGATTGTGCAGAGCCTGGCAAAGCCTTTGCTGGGGTTGGGGTACACGTTAATAATGGACAATTTTTATAATTCGCCATTATTAGCGCGGTACCTCAAATCCCAAAAGACCGATTGCTTTGGGACACTGCGGGTAAACCGCGAATTTGTACCAGAGGCAATTAAGTCTCTCGCAAAAACGGAGATGCGGATCGGAGAACTTGTCCAGACCTTTTCAAGGGATGTGAGCATCGTTTTGTGGCGTGACACAAATATAGTGGCCATGATTTCGACTTTCCACGGAGGTGAGGTGGGTGGAAAGGAGAAATACGGCCGCTATAAGTACAAGCCCCAAGCTGTACTCGACTACAACATTTCAATGGGCGGCGTGGATAGGAAAGATCAATTGCTATCTGCGCACCCCATTGAAAGGTCGAAAAATATGGCTTGGTACAAAAAAGTTTTCCGTCGACTTTTAAATGTGTCGATCCATAATGCGTTCGTCATATTTAAAAGCCGAAACACAAACACCACAAATCGGGCATTTCGACGACGCTTGGCCGATGAAATGATTGCAGCATATTTGCCACCTCGAGTAAATTGCAATCCCCTTGTGAAAACACAAGCAATTATACAGTCACCAGGAGGACAAAAAAGACCCATACTCCAAGGTAACCATTTCATCGGCCAAGGGCCGTCGAAAAATGCTCGATGCCACTGGTGCAGGAAGTCTCGCTCGAAATATATCTGTAAGCAATGTGAGGTGACACTTTGCTTAGAGATATGTTTTGAGGAGTACCATACCAAATATTAGGGTGCCGTTCAAGTTCTACAAACTTCTTGCATATTTTCATTTAACTACTGACAAAATTCATAATAAACAATTTGCATAAAAACAAAATTCATAATTGTAATATACATTACATTTAACTAACAGAACAGTCAATAATCATACTGAAATTAGTCATAATGTTATGAACATAAGGTATAATATTACTAGGTATAGTTACGTTTAAATTTGGCATAATTACAAAAAATCATAACAACATTTAAACTAATAATTGGCAACATTTTATGTGGCAAATGATTATGAAGCAAATGATTTACTTAGGCAAATTACAAATCGTCAAATGTCATTTGGGCAAATATAAACTTTGCAGAATTGGTTTTCTAATGTCTCGGCGAAAATTATTTCGAAATTTTATCAAGTGGTCGAAAAATCTTAACTTTACCAATTTCACCTTAATTAGTGTATAGATATCATACTAGTACTAGTACTAGTGTATAGATATTGTAAATCTGTTTTAAAAATATATATATCTCGTTGAGTATCTTGCCGGATTCTTCTGAACCGAGGTTTTTCCGAGCCGGTGGTAGATTTTTTTGACATTCATAAGTGCTTGTTATAGACGGAGAGCGGACTGCAAAATTTCGTACCTACTTGATACCGCGATGAACTGTACAATGGTTTCCCATAAAACTGATGCTAAGTCCGAATTAAATAGTCTGCCATGGCGGAACTTGCCGAAAGTACCAAAAAAATAGCCACTTCCGGTGCGAAAAAAGGGGTGTCATTTTACCCATCTGATACTGAAATAGTAGTCATGGCATCAGTTAGGAATTTACTGGTAGGTACAGAAAAGCGAAATATGTCATTATTTTTTTTGCCGGAAGTGCTCGGCAGACGCTCTCAAAGGTGACCATCAGGACCCCTAAATATACCCATCTGATACCAGCATGAAACCAATTCCAGACGGTAGGTATGAACCCTCATTCCCAGAATATATAAGTCTGCCAGGGCTATTCCTGCCGAAACACCTTGACATACGAGTTTATGTGAGCAACCTATACTCCACTCAATATAGATATTTCAATTTCCATTAATCCAACAAAGCTGAATTTTGTTGGAGACCTTGGGTACACCATTAGAAATAAAGTGTCAAAAGTCCCCATTGATCCAATGTGTGCAAAAAGTTATTTGGGATCAAAGTTCAAAATTTTGGGTTATTTGTTTTTTTTTTTTCGAAAATGGTAAGTTTTATCAAGAAGTACCCCGAGACAAAAATTATAGATCTTAAAATTATCTACAAAAATGATATTTATACTTTTTTTTGTAAGAATTACCATTCCCGAGATATCACGATTCTAAAAGTTGAAGAAGTCACGTTCCACATGATAGCACATTTATGCCACATATACCTATAGGGTGACTGGGTAATTCGACCTATTTCATGAAAGGGGTTATTCTAGAGCTTATTTGCAATGTTTTTGGCCAGTAAACCAGGGATTGAAAACCCTCATTTCCGGAATATATAACTCTGCCAAGGCTTTTTCTGCCGAAACACCTTGACATGCGAGATTATTATTTATTTATGTATTTGAATTTTTATGTATTTATTTATTTATGTATTTGAATTTTTATGATTTATTACTTATGTATTTGAATTTTTATGTATTTATTTATTTATGTATTCTAATTTTTATGACTTATTTATTTATTTTTGTATTATGTGCTTATTATTTGTAGTGTACAATAAAGAGTCATTGTGTTGTATTTTAGGTGTGTTTGGTTGTGTTTAATGAAACACCTTAATTGATTGTATAGAAGTAGAAGAAGAAATTTATTTACAGAAAAATTTTATATAAGAAAAGTAAACAAAGTGCAACTAGTGTAGGGTTCACGGAGGATATAAAAGATCCATCGGATCGCCGCGCTCTCGCTAAATGAGCTACGCAACGCTCGGCTACCACGATTTCGATAAAAAATTTCGATAAGGTTTTCAGGGATGACAAATCGATCTATCTTGCTCTTGTTTCTGGAAACACGCTTATTATCGAGTTTAAGCCCGAGCCGAATTTCTGAGACGAAAGCGTGTTTCCAGAAACAAGAGCAAGATAGATCGATTTGTCATCCCTGAAAACCTTATCGATTTTTTTTATCGAAATCGTGGTCGCCGAGCTTTACGTAGCTCATTTAGCGAGAGCGCGGCGATCCGATGGCTCTTTTATATTCTCCGTGAACCTTAAACTAGTTGCACTTTGTTTACTTTTCATATATAATTTTTTTCTGTAAATAAATTTCTTCTTCTACTTCTATACAATCAATTAAGGTGTTTCATTCAACACAACCAAACACACCTAAAATACAACACAATGACTATTTATTGTGTACCAGAAATAGTAAGCACATAATCTCGCATGTCAAGGTGTTTCGGCAGAAAAAGCCTTGGCAGAGTTATATATTCTGGAAATGAGGGTTTTCAATCCCTGGTTTACTGGCCAAAAACATTGCAAATAAGCTCTAGAATAACCCCTTTCATGAAATAGGTCGAATTACCCAGTCACCCTATAGGTATATGTGGCATAAATGTGCTATCATGTGGAACGTGACTTCTTCAACTTTTAGAATCGTGATATCTCGGGAATGGTAATTCTTACAAAAAAAAGTATGAATATCATTTTTGTAGATAATTTTAAGATCTATAATTTATAATTTTTGTCTCGGGGTACTTCTTGATAAAACTTACAATTTTCGAAAAAAAAACAAATAACCTAAAATTTTGAACTTTGATCCCAAATAACTTTTTGCACACATTGGATCAATGGGGACTTTTGACACTATTTCTAATGGTGTACCCAAGGTCTCCACCAAAATTCAGCTTTGTTGGATTTATGTAAATTGAAATATCTATATTGAGCGGAGTAGAGGTTACTCACATAAACTCGTATGTCAAGGTGTTTTGGCAGGAATAGCCCTGGCAGACTTATATATTCTGGGAATGAGGGTTCATACCTACCGTCTGGAATTGGTTTCATGCTGGTATCAATTGGGTATATTTAGGGGTCCTGATGGTCACCTTTGAGAGCGTCTGCCGAGCACTTCCGGCAAAAAAAAGACATATTTCGCTTTTCTGTGCCTACCAGTAAATTCCTAACTGATGCCATGACTATTGTTTCAGTATCAAATGGGTAAAATGACACCCCTTTTTTCGCACCGGAAGTGGCAATTTTTTTGGTACTTTCGGCAAGTTCCGCTGTGGCAGACTATTAAATTCGGACTTAGCATCAGTTTTATGGGAAACCATTGTACATTTCATCGCGGTATCAAGTAGGTACGAAATTTTGCAGTCCGCTCTCCGGCTATTATAGCCTAAATTGAATAAAGATATTTTGACTTTGACTTTGAAACGAGAGAGCCGCTGAGGTATATATCATAATCATGCATTATATCTAAAGTTTTTATAAAAAAGTACATTATGCGTTTTCAATGGTATACAAAATGACTATTATATAACTTGTTTACTATGTAATGACATATTATGCAAATTGACTTATTATTTTCGAAATTATGCAATTTGTTTTTATGTAAGTTCATTATTTCTATACATTAAAATTATGATATTCGTATTATGCAAAATGGAAATTCGCCAATTGTTTTTATGCAAATCATTACACATCCAAAATATCTGCTACAGAGATCTGCTGCAGACATCGAATCAATTTTTATCTTGCAAAAGAGAGCAATTAGAGCGATTTATAATTTGAAGACGTGTGAATCTTTAAGATCTTTTTTTAAGGAAACTGGTATCCTAACCCTGCCGTCGCTTTATGTTTTTGAAATAATCATGTACGTTAGGAAGAACATATGTGATTTTCCCACTAACGTCGATAAGCCAAAGGCTACTAGAAACACAGGAAAGCTTAAAGTTCCATCTTACAGACTGGCTAAAACCAAAAAGTCGTTTTTGGGAAATTGCATACGTTTTTATAATAAAATTCCAAAAAATATTACTAAAGAAACTGATACAAAATTTAAATCTACTGTCAAAAAGACGTTAATATCTAAAGCTTATTATAAAGTCAATGATTATATCATGGACACTGGACAAGGATATTTGGAAATAACTCCGATCCGCATTAACGATCCCTTCAAATAGCGAACCTACTATGTTAAAAATAAAATTGTGTTAAATACTTGTAATGTATAGTATATAGATATCATTTATAAATATTGTGAATCTGTTTTTAAAAAAAAAAAAATACCTCTTTGATTTTCTTGTCGGATTCTTCTCAACAGAGGTTTTTTCCGAACAGGTGGTAGATTTTTTGACGGTCATAAGTGCTTGTTATAGCCTTAATTGAATAAAAAAAAATTGACTTTGTCTTTGAATATTAGGACTAAGATTGTACAAAAAATATTAAGGTCGATTTTTATTCAAGAAATACTTTTTAATTTCTACTCTTTTTTGCCAGACTATACATACATTTATAATCATTAATTTGGTATCTGGTTATTTGTTGTCTGGTAAAGAATGCCTCTAGGCCGCCTTTTGTAAGTTAAGTTTTTTCTATTGTGCAATAAAGATTAAGTAAATAAATTAAAATTTGTCATGTAAAAATACAATAATTACAACCACATTCGATCTTTTTTATCCACTGCCTAACAGCAAGTTTGCTAAAACCTCTTTTAATGCCTATCCTAATATCCTTTTATGCCTATAATAATAACTTTATTTTATCATTTATATTTAAAAATACAGTCTAACGTAGAACCACCTTATTTTTTTAAAAGTCTGAATAAATTACGACTGCATAACTGTTAAAGACTCGAACATAAAGTAAATGAAAAGAGGTAAAACATTTGCAAATATTAAGTTATCTACATTAAACTATATAAAGACCGTAATACTTAAAATAACATATGTTCAATTCTAAAACACTGCATAGACCCGGTGGCGCCCGTTGTGTTCCGACCCTAACGGGCCGCCATGTTTGTTTGTTTGCTTTCGGCCGGCAGTTGAGCAGGTGTCGCGGCACGTGTTGAGTTTTTCGCGTAACGGCTTTGTTTATTTACCTTAAAATCTGTGATTCTATGTAATAATGGTTTACTTTGTGTAATTGTGGTTTCCTAGGTACAGACTGTGATTTATAATGTGTTTGTGTCGTGTGATATTGTGGTTTTAAGGGTTTTTAGTTCGGCTGAAAACCGAAACTTCGGTGGTACGTACATAATTTTTGTTATTTAGACTCATAGAACCGTAATTTACGTGATTATTGCAAAATATATCCATTCTTATTTTATGATTATTAGTTGCTCTTTCTTATTAGAACTATATTTTGGTTCTTGACTTTCTAAATTAGCCACAAATAAATCACGATTCAAAGAAACAATTTCGCCCCGTCTTGCGTTACGTACCTAAAAATGAAATGATGTTTACTATACAATTTTATATGAATACTTATACTGTATTTGGCATCAAATGAAAGAACAATTAGTGTACTTTTTTTTAAATGTAATCAAAAAGGGTGTTATCGCTTTAGTTTTTTTTCTAAAAATGCATTTCTGCTTGAAGTCTTCAATTTTATCAGTGTGTCAGTTTTACGCATTTTTTATATTTTTTTTCAGTATTGTAATCCATAAAAATAAGTAATTACGTCGAATCTTTGTTTAATTGGCTTTTTTGTGTAAAATAAACATAGCAAATGGTCAAGTAGAAGCCAAGTTATGAATTTTTCAATAAAACACGGCATCTCGCGGAAAGTTTTCACAAATGACAGAGCAATATAGGCCACCATTTTTAAAATCCAAAAGCAAGTGAGTGGGTAAAAGGGAGAGAAGGAGTTCGGCCTCCGGATCTCCCACTAACCATACGAAACATAGTAGCAAAACTACTTCATAATAATATTACACGTCGGTATTCTGTGAGAGTGTGGTAGTAACAGGTCTAGCCGGCCCATTCATACTGCAGCCAGCAAGTGATTACAGTAAGGCTCTGCCACATGTAATGTGTTTTAGTTTAAGCGATTGATAATAAAACAAATATGTTATACTTTTTAAAGTCAAGTGCTAAGGTTACGCGTTTCCTTATTTCAGTATTAGGTATTACCACAGCGCGTAGCAGAACCTAACTGACAAATTATACAAAGCTCCCAAAATATTAAAATATTAATAAGCCCGAAATATATTTTAAAGATAGATTCCAAGCAATCCTAGCCTGGCGCAAGAATTATCTCCAATTTTCCGCAAACCCTTTATAGCTACTAAAAGGTCAAGGAAGACCTTCTTGTACTTTAACCGTCGGCAACGTCTATATTTTTAGAAATTCGAACAAAAATGCGGATAAAATATCAACATAATTGGCCACTCCTACATTAGACAATGGAAGGAAACCTTAGACGTACGACCGTCTTAATTACACTGACTTTGCTGGCTCCTGGAGGCCGAAAAGGCTTCAACGGACTTAATTGTACCAAATAATTTGGTAGCGTGCACTTTGAGGGACTTAAGTCATTTAAATAATTTAATTAACAAAGAATCTAAAGCTTACTCTGAGCTCATTTATTATCTGCACGGAGAAAATACTTAAATAACGACGTCGCTGTGTGTTATAAATATTCAGTTAAAGTACGAGTTAGGAAGAGGTTGTTGTGATTATTTCTACTGGCATCTTTAAGTCCAGCTAACTTGTTTTTCTCACTATGGTTCGGTTCGGCTGTAATCGTGGAGGGTAACAAATCTTAATTTAATAGTTTTCGTGTAGTGGACGGTAAAACTTGGGATAGCGTAAATCACTTAATTCTTGGAGATCGTACTTCCCAAACCACAGGAGTGCCGTAATGCAGCACGGCCTCGGCCCAGCCAGTGATAATAACAAATGCTCTCGGATTTTACTCCGCTCAAATAATCACGCCTGGAATAATCACCTCTTTATTATTATCCTATTCCTGCACAGTTGCAAGTAATTAGGTTCTTTATAAGTTAAATCGGAAACGGTATAAAAGAAAATTGAGATACCTAGTTATTTTTAAATATCGTAACGTAGTAGATGGAAAACCTTCTGCTCCCATCCTCCCTTGACTTAAACAAAGGATGCCTTACGTCGTTTCGCCATTATTCAGAAGACGTGTCCGCACCAAATTACACCTTTGGGTACGTAACGTACCTTACTAACCCAAAAAAAACTATCAAACGACACATTAGAAACTTGTCTTACTGGCCAAAGTCACGATAAGTATTTGTTTACTTAAATAAAGAATAATTGTTTATGCTCCAACAACATGAGGAATCAACATTTATTTATGTTTGTGATATTGACAGCAATAGGCAGGTACCTTATAAACTTCATTGGTGTCTAATTCATAATAACAATAGTTATTTGTGCAACAAGAGAGCAAAATTTTTTTTTGCTGCGATCGTTGATTTTGAATCCCGAGTAAGAGAAGGACACACAAAAACAACACTTCAATTTTACAATCGAATCACGAGTGTAGCGAGTTAGATTCAAACACACGAGATGAAAAAAAACTTTAGTCTCACGTGACACAATATAGGTACATTTTTTCACCTATGCAGCGAGAACATAAAAAAAGTTAGAATAAAACCACATAATACTTACCTTTTAACAAAACGAACAATATATTTTTTTTTAATATAATCCTTTTATAAAATATAATAATAACATTTAAAACATTTACTCAATAATCATACGTACAGTCGCCATTACATCTTTAAAAATTCACCAGAAAGTTAAGAATGGCATGCAATGAGAGGTTTTGAATTGAGATCGAAAAAGTGCCCAGTAATAGTGCTAGCGGTACACCTCGAAATTCAGTAAAAAGTTGAAAGTGGTGTTAAAAGCATGAAAATCTGAACGACTTATTTAGGCCCTAATACGAATCAACTTGACCCGCAGCACGAAAATTTATTAAGCGTTACCTTTCGATATTTTTAAGACAAACGGTTTACAAGAAAGAGGAGGGAGGGACACAATTTTTGCTACTTTGGGAGCGATTATTTCCGGAAATCTTCAACTAATCAAAAATTATTTGAGAAACCTAACTATCTTTTCAAAAGAGCTGTCGAACTATGTGCCACACGTTGATGCGAGTTAAAAGCCTTTTTTTTGTGTATGGAGTGTCCCCCCTATTTAGTATACCTAGAAATAAGTTTTCTGAAGCACAATATTTTTAATAAAGCCATATCTACTGAGAAATCTGACCACGTGCACTTAGATGGAATAGGTACCTCAACCAGAGTTTATTGATTGGATGTTCACTACGCTGCGTACGTACCTAATGTACCAAAGACGCTGTTTCAGAGTAAATACTTGCTATCTGTTTTTGATTGGGTCGTAGAGTCGTCGTTTGCCCAAATATTCCTCGATAAATACATGCATCGCAGCGCTCCGGTATCGAGCAAGCTGCGGAACAGGAAAAGACATTTGGAACTTTGCAGAATATTTATGTGTTTAACCCACTCTCCGAGGAAATAACAGAACACAAAGCGATTAAACTTTATATTTGTAGCTGTGAAATTCGACAAGTATTTTCTGCACGCGCTACTTAATGGTAATGCTATAATTTATATTCTAACGTAAGGGTGAAAACAGGAAAATTCTCGGAAAGAGATTCCGTTTCCTCCCTCCGGGTGACAATGTGTGACCCTTATATCCACATGCCGCAACTCAAGAACCCCTCATTATTGTAATCGGCAGTCTGGGAATGGAAAAACAATTGGGTGCTTACCGCCTATTTACAAAATAAGATCAGAATTACTTATACAAACACTGAGCATATGGATATTTATAGACGATCGAATTAAATCAAATATTTTGTAATTAGTTTGACCAATAATTGGTTTCAAGAAAGCGTAAAACAAGTTACTTTGCGTTTAACAGGAAAGAATGCCGTTCATTTGTACTTGTAAGACTTTTCTCTGAAACAGTTGAGTACGAATTGCTGAGCTAAAGTGGAAAAGCATCCAAGTTCACTTTTTCATTTCACTCTCCGGCATCTCAAAAATTTCAGTCTCGAACCGTTGTCTGGTAGGTAAATAAAATAGCTCGCTCTTACTCGGTGCTCAGCCGTTCAAGTTCTGCCAAGTTAAACTTCGAACATTTAGCTGAGCGCGATAGAAAATGTCAAAACACATAGTAAGTAATGAGAGTGAAAATACGCAGCGTACGGACGCCACTCGGGTAAAATCGAAAACTCATTAGCAAGTCGAACAACAACGTCGCAAGTCATCGCCGGCGCAGCCCCGCGGCGGGTAATTCATCACAACGGTATAGTTTCAGCAGGCCGCGTCCTTATCCCGATATGAGGAGACTCATTATGCTTCATTGTGCCTTTGATGCTCCCTATTCATTAGGTGCCTATTTAATCTGTGAATGAAATATTAGCACACAAGCGTAAAGCTTCACTTTAGATTGCCAAATAGTTTTCAGTTGTAGGTAGTAAACCTAGTAGTTTGATCTAAGGCTTCAAGCGAGATCGGTTCGAACTCGAACTCGCCCCTCTAACTTTTTTGGAAATATGCGCGCGTATTTACACTTAAAACTTACCATATTATCATTGTTAAAAAGCCGTGTTGATCTACTGGTTTGACCTATTGCCTCTCAAGCAGAGGGTCGTGGGTTCAAACCCCGGCTCGCACCTCTGAGTTTTTCGAAATTTATGTGCGGAAATACATTTGAAATTTATCACGACCTTTGCGGTGAAGGAAAACATCTTGAGGAAACCTGCACAAACCTGCGAAGCAATTCAATGGTGCGTGTGAAGTTTCCAATCTGCACAGGGCTCGAGTGGGAACTATGGCCCAAACCCTCATTCTGAGAGGAAGCCTGTGCCCAGCCAGTGGGACGTATATATAGGCTGGGATGATGATGACGATGATGATTATTATTATTCAAATTGTTTATTTATTCAAAATTTGTTTACACCTAAAGTCTAGTAAGCGCTGAAATTACGCTTAGGTGTTAGTAGGTACACAATAAACCGACACTATTGACTCGATGTAATACAAATAGCTCTGAATAGATCGCTTAAATATTACCTAAACTAATGTTATGTTGTATTATTACAATATCATGATTTTTAGGGTTCCATAGCGAAAATGGCAAAAACGGAACCCTTATAGTTTCGTCATGTCTGTCGGTCTATCCGTCCGCGGCTTTGCTCAGGAACTATCAATGCTAGAAAGCTGTAATTTTGCACGAATATATGTATAAGTATGTAAACTATGCCGACAAATTGGTATAATAAAAATTACCAAAAAAAATTTTTTTAGAGAACCTCCCGTATATAGACGTATATACCTAGACGAAAAGTGGGGGTGATTTTTTTTCTCATCCAACTTTGTAGTGTGGGCTATCGTTGGATAAGTCTTTCAAAGTGCAAATTTTCAAAAAAAAAATATTACTCAATTTTTTCGTGATGGCTACGGAACCCTATTTTGAGTGTGTCCGACAAGCTCTTGGCCGATTTTTAATCGCAGCATAAATATCGTGGTCTGCGTAGGAAGTACAGCACTTTCACCCTGTGAAGTTTCTTTACCCAGCACTAACAGTGAGACATATACATATAGGACGGAATAATCATTCATGACAAGCCAAGCTTCATCAGGTAAATCTAGGTGTAAGTAGGTAATTAGAAAGTTCATTTGTACTTCCGCATGTAGGTCATACATATCATAACACTTATGGTAGACCATTTATGACTATGATTTGGCAGAGAGGACTAGCATTATCATTTACTGAACTTTATTAAAGTGAAGTGTGGCCTAAGCGCCGCGAGGGGGGGGTTTTACGGCCGCTGACGCTGACTAAACGACTCCCATCTTACTGCAATCGACCGTTACCGACCTCTCAACTACCATTTTTAGCTTCGATAGTTTATATTATTACTAGCGACCCGCCCTAGTTTAGCGTGTCAATTATGGAAAAACTAGCTTCTGCCCGCGGCTTCGCCAGCGTGGAATTCCCTAGGGAACTGCGCATTTTTCCGGGATAAAAAGTAGCCTATGTCGCTCTCGGGCCCATAAACTATCTCTATGCCAAAAATCTCGTCAATCCGTCGCTCCGTTATGGCTTGAAAGACGGACAAACACACAAACATACAAACACACTTTCGCATTTATAATATTAATATGGATGGAAGTATGGATTATTTGTAAGATATTTTAGTACAGATTGTTACAGACAAAGCAGATCACAACATTCGAAGAAAACGTTCCACGCAACTTATATTAGAAACTGGCGGAAAACATGCCAGCCCCAATGCCCAATCACCGACTGAGCAATTAATATCCGCCTGGCACCCAATAAAACTGAGGCACGTATAAATCCTGACGAGTGGATAGTTTCCGTATAATGTCGGAATTATCGGAACTGCCTTTATTAATTGCGGAAAAGCGTTGCAAATGTATTCTTGAATAAAAGTGAGGGCAAGGTGTTCCGACTTTCTGAGAAGCTTGGAACTCACTGTATTTTTGGCAGACGTCTCACTTGACCTATATAATTTAATTTCGTTGTAATATAGTGTTTTCAGTGAAGTTTTTGATGGCCCGATAGCCCAATCAAGAACCTGGCTAACGAAGCTTGAGGTCGGGTTCGATCCCCGGTCGGGGCAGATACTTTCATGAAAAACATAATCTTCCTTCAGGCAGTCGGGTAAAAATACGAATGTTTGGTCTCGAGTCGTGGGTGTTTAATATGTATTTAAGTTTATATGTATATCTTGTTGTATTTCGTTAAGTTTATGTATCCAATGTACCTAACACAAGCTGGGCTTACTTTGGAACTAGGTAAATTGTTGTCAAGAGTTCAGTGATATAAAGTAAGAGTTTTCTTTCACGTAATATGGTTGTGCGTAGTTGAGGAGATTTCAGTAGGTAAAATCGGTCGACCGCGGCCCCAGGTGACACGTCGTGTCGTCTCTCTGTTTAACAACCTAAGTTTAGATCTGCCGGGTGCGGCGAGTGGCAACCGTTTACCCGCTCAACGCCGCGTCGCAAACAACATTTTATGTGGAATCACGTTTCTGGCGACGGCTGAAGAAACATTATTAAGGTCACTTAAGTAATACCAATAACGTACCTTGGTACTTACTCGCTTGTAAAAAGCTACTTTTCTGCGACTATGATTTTCTTTAGGCTTCATACGTATTGTGTATGGGAATTTGTACGCATGCAACACTGATTGATGTTTGACAACTGTCACGTATGACAGCTCTGCTCTTCTCTTCTTCCTTCGGTGGCAATGGTTGCAAACACCTCTGATCTTGCTCTGTTGTTATTATAGAAATAAATCTCGTTTTATACTTGTAATCTTTAAGGCCCACCATTACTTATGGTAAATAAACTGGTCATCACCAAAAAATTTGGAGTTTATTTGTCGAGCAAATCCTACCATAACCTGCGCTGACACATTTGCACGGTCATCCAGTCCTCTCAACAGTATGCCACTTTGTTCCTTTTGCCACACTAAAAAATATTTTCTACCTACTTACATTAATTAAGATTATAGTTGAATCCCAAATTTTATTATTTATTATTTGTAAGTATTTTGTGTATCATGTAGGTACCAAGGTGTAGTACCTACAAGAGTTGTACTGTTCGTTTTGGCAAATTTATAAATCTTATCCATCTTATCTGACACTTTATAGTGAAATTGGCAATAGATAGATTAAAGTGTGCCATAATTTAAAATGTACTTATAAAATCCATTAGAAAAACGGCTCTACATACAGAAGTGAAACGGCTTAATCTCTTAAAAAGGAAAATTCAGTTAACGTAGGAATTAAATTAATGGACGAAGGATTATACTACTGAAATTAAATGAAGCTATCAATTAAAGAGTTTAAATTGATATAAATTATAAGATCGTTGGCTGGCTCCGCCGAATCCGCTTTGCGCTATCGCGGCCGGCCGCGGCGCGGCTGATCTCCGCACTTCATTTAATTTCGTCCAGCCGCCACGATCCCCTCACGTACTCCTATTCCATTTGCCGTCTTTATGTCTATGGAAAAGTCATACCAAACATGCCTTTCGTATTCTTTGGCTCGTTTACTACCCGAGATTATCCATCTAAATTCTGTCTTATTACGCAATAAAAATGCCACAATGAATGAAGCCATGTTGCTGCCTGTACTTTTATCTGAAGTGTTTTGAGAATTTTAATATGAGAATTCTTTTCCTCCAAATCTTTCGGGTAAAATTCATTCTTTATTCATGACCATTTCCGAGATTAATGTATTAAGCTTGATAAAAGTCACTTAAACTTATGACAAAAAGATTACGTAGATTGAATAAAAAAAGAATAAGGATATCTTGTAGGGTCTTAAACAAACTAAGTGAAAACGAGGTAATAAGTTACTCAGCTTCTCGAACTTTAAAGTTAAAACTTAGCATGCAAGAGAAAATAGTGCTACACTTGCCAGCAAACGAGAATTATTTAGCTTCTTTTCTCTGCATTTATAATATGACCAAACTCTTGGAAACTTTCTTAATTAGATTCGTCTTAACCGAAAGTTAATGTAAAATACAGCCGACTTTTGCTCTCTTAATGTCACGTAGGTTCGCCAGCGCCTATAACTCAAAACTCTTTGAATGCACTCGAGTGGAAAACTTGAATTCTCGTTATTTTACGGGTCACTTAGATTTCTGTTCTCGAATGTGCACTTTGTTTGAGTTAAGTTCTGTAGCAATGTGCCTCATTTTTAAAGGTATTTTTGTAGTTAAGAAAAAAACTGAATGTTTTTAGCATATCTAAATGGTGGAACTTAGTGCAGGTATAAACAAATCACTTACATAATATGTAAGTCGAGTTTGACCTAATATATTTTAGATTATCTAGGTACTCAATCCTTAATCTTTATGTAAATATTTGGTAGTGCAAGCAATGGTATTGAGTCGAACATTGCGCACATTATAAGGCGACACGCTTCACTACCAACCACATCCAAAGAAAGACTTTGTATTAATCCAAAAAATAGCGGGCTAAACTCGATTTTTTTCTATTTATGTTTTTAAACCAATCAACAATTAACCTTTATCTCACCTGATGGACACCTTGTCATGAAGTTGAAGATGTAACTTACTGATTTAGTAATTTTGCCGTTAAGTAGCCCAAAATTGTACCTGAAAACTTAATTTCACACATTCTCGCAGGTTGCTTAAGCGTAAAAGTAAAAGCTGCGTCATTGAATTAATCGCATCATAATGCTTCTGTAAACCAGTTAAACTTGCTTAAGTTAATTTCGTATTGTCAGGCAGGAATTATTGAACCATTTCATCATTCATCGCCATTTTGAGTCCAATTATCTGCATCTTATCGAAATCAATCATTTCAGCTACGCAGACGGAAGGGATCGAGGCAACTCGCGCGCGTAACCGACTAATAACCCAATAATAGTTCCGGGCTTAATATTAAGCACGTGAGTTACTAATAAGAGCTTTGAGTGTTGCAACTCGTTTAACGAGTTTGAACACTTTGAACAGGTTAATTAAGAGAGGCGGCGGGGTGTGAAATTGTAAACGCATGTGAAAACATTCGGCGGCTTCTGGACCAGTTTCCGCGCTGCCTTTCCAGGGTATCGGTCCTTATCGGACATGGGCTCGTTACCGTCGCAGGTAGCTACATTTCCCATTGTTGCTGAATAAAGAGATAACAAAACAACGGCACTGGACTAACACAAATACTCACTTAGAACAGATTAGAGAACGCTTCAACACTAAAATGTAATTAAATCTCCAGCGTTCTTTTAGTAACCTAATCGCCTCTTCAGCGTTGTACGGATGTCAGAAACAAAATGTCCCATTAAAGCTTCAAAGAAAAGTGGACACTGAATCGTTGAAAAGTGAATGAATTCCATTAGAGGAAGTGGAATTAAAACCAGCCCGCTCGCTAAATGATAATTTAGCTGTGAGCAAAATAATTTCAGTGCGACATTGTTGAGTGATCGTACTCACTTGCCATTAGATTTGAATTTAACAGACATGTTATTATTCAAATATTTACGTTTTCCCCAATTCGTATAATTATTCGGGATAATTTGTTATAATGTTCTGCCGCTGTATTTAACATCAGATCCTACCTCTACAAATAAGGCGAACTGTTAAAACCCGCAAACCCATTAGTTTGATAACGCGACTTAGTAACTTGTGTTACGTCCAATCCGAATAAAGGGTAAGTTTTAGGTAAATTACCTTGAAAATTTGTAAACGAATATAATAAAACATCGACAATGGCGTTTAATTTAATGGCTACCTTTTGTTTAATGATGTTTTAACGACCGGAATACTTATAATATTAACTAGCTTTAATTTGTCGACAAACAACCATTTATTTAAGTCGAGTCAACAAATCATTGCGTTAAAAGAATTGGGGAAATCTATGTGGCGACGCTTTGTCTATTGGAGCATAAAGTTGGGGCGCGACGAGGAAATATTGAAATTTGAATTTATTGCCCTAAGGAAAAACGAATAGACGTACCTACCTGTTTGTATTAGACGCGGGTTTAGGGAGTTTATATTTAAATGATTGGAGGATGCAGTAAAACAACCATTTGCTGTAGACGGTAGATCAAGTAATCCTTTATTTATTTGAACGCTGCTTTATAAACGAAACGCAGGTGACCATAGACTATACAACATGCCCTTTCTTTAAAAAATAAATAAATCTGACACTTGACATTTCGACACATTGACAGTTGACAGCTAACAATATACATTTATTGAATAATAACATGCCTTAAAATTATTAATTAATTAATCAGATTATACAAAACAACAATAAATAATTACAATAAAAATTTCAAAATGTCGAATACATAATAATACAATACAATTAATTTCCAATTTATTTACAATTATATGCTATGTCTAAATATGTAATTTTACAATAATAAATTATTTACAAGTCCAATCTATTTGTTTTCTTCAGCAATCTACCTCTAGAACTGTATCTTATTTCAGGTGTATTGCTACCAATTGCAATGTCTAACATTTCTGGTAAGTTTTGAACATTATTACTTGATTCTGACTGACTATCGGACTGACACATGACTATTTGATTTTCATTCAAGAATTCTGTATCTTGATTGTTCTCATTCATTTCAACAAACAATGGAGACAATATGATATCCCCATCATTACATAAACTTGACATAGGACTTACAATATCTGAAATATTTGACATATTATTTTCATTGTTCTTATTTTGTGATACATTGCTTTTATTATATGGACTATCTGCACTTGACCGACTTGACTCCATTGACATAAATGTTTCATTTATGGAGTTTGTTTTTGAACTATTTTGATTTTGACTACAATTGTTACAACTTGACACTTGGTTTTGAGCATTCACAATATACTCTGGAATGTAATAATATTTCATTGCATCATCCTCTTTTAGACATTTTTGATTTTTATTTGGACTTTGACCTTTCGACTTTTCAGTAAAACTTGACTTGTTATTTTTGTTTGTAACTACTTGGCTTGACTGATTGGAATATGGCTTGTGACTATTAAGGTTTGACATATTTGACATATTTGACTTAAACAATTTAATATGTTGAGAATTTCTTCTGTATGTTACACCATTTTCATTTTTTACTATATATGACCTAGGAAATTTAGTCTTAGACACAATATAACCTTTAGACCATGTCAGATCTTTGGGGTTTTTCTTAAAATATACTTCATCATTAAGCTGAAAATCATGACACTTTTTAGCATTTTTATTATAGTAAGACTTACTTTTTTCTATCATTTCAGTCTTATTTTTGAAATGATCAGAAAATTTTACTATTTTAGGTTTTAACTGACTAGTTTTTATGGGTAATTTTGTTCTTAACTTTCTTGACATGAGTAATTCAGATGGTGACTTTAAATTACCTCTAGGTGTTGTCCTATACTGTAGCAAACCTGTATAAATATCTGTGCCTGAATGTTCACATTTTTTTAATATGTTTTTTATTATTTTCACAGAAATTTCTGCGAGTCCGTTCGACCTTGACAAATGAGGACTAGACATTATGTGTTCAATATCCCAGTCCTTCATGAAATTATGAAATTCATTGGAACTGTATGGTGGACCTCCGTCGCTTACCAATTGTACTGGAATTCCATGACGGGCAAAAATAGACTTCAATTGTGTTATTATTGTTTGACTTCTACTATCTGTATTTAACTGAGCTATTTCAATGTAGTTAGAATAATAATCAACGACTAGCAAATATTTTTTATTATTGTATTCAAATAAATCTGTTGCTACCTTTTGCCATGGCAATACTGGTTGTTCATGAGTTAATAAAGTTTCCTTCGTTTTATTTGCACTGTGTGTCATACAAGTCTCACATTGTCTGATTTTCATTTCTATGTCATTATAAATATTAGGCCAAAATACAATACCACGGGCTAAATTTTTAGTTTTTTCCATGCCCCTATGACCCTCGTGTAACTGCTGTAATATTTCTGACCGCATTGACTTTGGAATGATTACTGATTGGTTTTTGAAGACTATTTCATCAACTACATGAATTTCATCTCGAATATTCCAATATGGCAGGGTTAAAGGATCACAATGTTGTTTACTATTAGGCCATCCTATTTTATGATATTCTTTTAATTTTTGTAAGATTTTATCTGACTTTGTATGAGACACAATTTGCTGTAACCTACCCTCACTTATTGCCAAATTTGAAGTCAACAACCTTACCTGACAAACAATATTGTTTTCAAATTCATCCAAATCTAATTTCTCTACCTCGGTATTAATGACAGGCGCTCTAGACAAAGTATCTGAGATATACATTTCAGTTCCTTTTGTATATGAGACAATTAGGTCGTATGATTGTAACGTGATCATCATTCTTTGAAGTCTTGCTGGCACATCTGAAAGTGGCTTTTTAAACAGTGTGATCAAAGGTTGATGATCCGTTTCGACCTGTATTGTTTTGCCATAGATATATTGATGAAATTTTTTACATCCGAAAACAATTGCATACAATTCTTTCTCTATTTGCGCGTAATTTTCTTGAGTTTTTGTTAAAGACTTTGATGAATAAGCTATGGGGTTTTTCCCATGGAAAATGACTGCCCCAACTGCTTTCTGACTTGCATCGACTGACATTCTAACTGGCTTATTTACATCATAGTGGACCAAGACAGGTGACTGACAAATTAATTTCTTCAAATTTACAAATTGCTTATCATGGTTTAGTGTCCACTGCCAAATATTTTGTTTTTTAAGTAGATCTCTCAGTAAACTTGTTTCATGAGCCAAATTAGGAATATATGAACCTAAGTAATTTACCATACCGAGAAATCGTTGGAGATCTTTGACATTCTCCGGCTTCGGCATTTTCATTATAGCTTCTATTTTTGAAGAATCTGCCGATATGCCATTTTTATTAAAAATATGCCCTACATAAGAAACTTCGGTCTTATTAAATTTACATTTTGACTTATTGAATTTTAAATTAATTTCTCTAGCCTTTTTAAGAACATTTTCTAACCTAGCGTCGTGTTCTGCTTGGTTTGAGCCATAAACTAGTATGTCATCTACGAAAATTAAAACACCAGGTAATTCACCAAATAAATCTGTCATGACTCGATGAAAAATTTCACCACTCGAGTTTATGCCATAAGGTAGACGTAGAAATTTGTACCTACCAAATTGAGTATTGAATGTACATAGGTCACTACTCTCTGAATCAAGTTTAATCATCCAATAGCCTGAATTCGCATCTAATTTTGAAAATATTGCAGCACCAGCAACCTTTGAGCGTAAATCATCTAAAGTAGGATATGGAAAATGAGGTCTTTTAATAGCTTTATTTAAATTTCTTGGGTCTAAACAAATGCGTAATTGACCGTTAGGTTTTTCTACAGGAACTATAGCGTTAACCCAATTAGTTGGTTTAGTTACCTTTTGAATGACTTGCAATTTTTCCATTCTGTCTAGCTCTGACTTTAGTTTTGGGTGCAATGCGTATGGAATTCGGCGAACTGGGCAGACTTTTGGAGTGATGCTATTATCTATCTCTAAATGCGCTTCGAATGGTAAACATCCTAACCCTTCGAAAGTATCTGAATAATTTTCGATAATTGTTTGTACTGACCTTTGGTTCTGGTTAATAATAATCGGTGTGTTCGTTAATTTAAACATTCTTTTCACGATGCCACATTCCTCACAAGTCTTCCAGCCTAATATAGTAGCACATTTACAATTTACCACTATAAAATTAATATTCACTTTTTGACCGTTATCAAAAGTACATGCTAATGCGACACTACCCACATTTTCTATAAGTTGACCTGAAAATGTAAATATTCTATCTTTTGTCTTTTTTATAGGAATTTTAATGTTACAAATGTTCTCTAAATGATATAATGTTTCCAAAGAAATTACATTGATGTCAGCTCCAGTGTCAATTTGACAGTTAATTTTATGGTCAAAGAAATTAATATTTATTTTCCAATTAGATGAATTACAATTATTTTGGCTATTATTATTTATTGAATTAATTACAAAATCATTAGAAAAATTATCATTATCAGAAATGTCGGTTAAATTTAAAATGTCAGTTTCATTCAAATTCAAATTACTGGTATTTATAGAACTTACATTTTTATTGTTTTTATTTCTGTCGCTGAAGTAACAATATGCCGCGAAGTGGTTTGGTTTCTTGCAGATGGAACATATTTTTCCTTGAGCTGGACATTTTATTCTGTGCTGCTGACCACATCTTTTACAGACTGTTTTATTGCCTCGTGAACTACTGTTTGACCTGAAATTGCCTGAAAAGAAATTGTTGGTTCTTCTTTCTTGACTTTGACTATTGTTTCTATATTTTCGCTGGCTGTCGAAATTATGTCTTGATTTATGTCTCGTCGGTGTTGAGCTTCTACTAATATGACTTCTTTTGGAAATGGCTTGTACTTGAAGATCATTTTCTTTATTTCCAAGCTTTTTTGATCTCTGGCATGATAATTCGATTGTTTTAGCTGCTTCGACTGCTTCGTTAACATCTTTGAATTCTTTTTGAAGAAGTTTTTCTTTTATTTGACTGTCTTTAATGCCAATTATGAACATATCTTTGACTAGAGACTCTTTTAATGTTTCGAATTTGCAACTTGACGACAAATTATTTAAATAAGTCACATATTCATCTAGAGACTCGTTTTGTTCTTGGTAACGGGTGAAAAAATTGTATCTTTCGACCGTTACATTTTTATATTCGTTAAATTTTAAATCAAATTTTTTCAACATGGACGTTAACGTTTCATCTTTGGACTCGACATTGAAAGAGTTAAATATTTGCAGACCTTCATCGCCTATTGCATTAAGGAATATAGCGATTTGTTTTGACTCTGGTACTTTTTCTATGTCATTTGCTTCGAAATAAATTAGGAATTTTTGTTTCCACAGCTTCCATTTTTCGGAATTAGCACAGTCTTTTCCTCCATTATCTTTAGATAAGCATAGAGGTTTCAGATTATTAGCTAAAATAACATTATGTACCTTTTCTCCCATTTTGACTGTGTTTTTTCTTTCTTGACTTCTTCAATTTTTCTTCAGACTTGTAATATTTCTTGACTTCAGACTATTTCTCGGCACTCTGACAACATGGGTTACTTTTAACACCATGGGCCACTTCTGACACCATGTATTAGACGCGGGTTTAGGGAGTTTATATTTAAATGATTGGAGGATGCAGTAAAACAACCATTTGCTGTAGACGGTAGATCAAGTAATCCTTTATTTATTTGAACGCTGCTTTATAAACGAAACGCAGGTGACCATAGACTATACAACACTGTTGAATACTTTTGTTCCTTTTAGATTTACAGTCCTTTTACAATTAGGCGCCTAATAAATATTTAAATTTGTTACAATCAAAGGAACCCGAATTTATTACAAACCCACGAAAACTTTATTACTTAATGTCGTTATTAGGCAAGAACAGTGTCCCGCCCACTGTAAAAAAAATTGAACAGGGAAACCATAATTTTTATACCTTATAATGTCAAACATACCAGACCAATTGGAAAAACCACTAAAAACTACTACTTCCTTAGTTAACATGATACCTACTAGGTACTACACATACACACACTAGCTACACATACGTGCGTCATATAGATACATTAAGTACCTAAGTAACAAATAAATCTCCTTCACCTACGTTCCGGGAAATAAATGTATAATCTCGCTCGCTATTTAAAACGTTCCCGGTTCAAAGGTTGTCTACAAACTTAAGTAGCGCTAAATAATTGGAGTTAAGTCAAATGAGCTCAGACAAGCGAGGGGCTTTAATATTTCGAGGAACCGCACAACGATTACGTCTTCGCCCGTGTCACCTTCCCCTCAGTATCTCTTGCTAAGGCATTCTCTAATAGAAATATAAATCTCCACCGCCAGTCGAGATTTATCGAGCACCCCAAATCACCCTTTTTATTAGTCACGTTTGCTATACGCAATTCTTTGCTCTGCGAGGATAATTATAATTACCTACAGTCTCGTCTCGTACGTGTGTCATTGAATACTCAAAGGCACGCTTTAAATGTGCTAATTGTACACCACATTACATTTCTGAGGGTACCGAGCCATGAGATAGGCTTGCTTCACGTGCTCTGAGAAGTAATTGCTGTTGTGTCATTAGCTACTTGACTGTGTCATACAAATAATTTACAACGAAAATAATATGAAACATTTTCATGTTTTTGTTGTGCTTTTACATGTTCAGATCAGATTCAGATTACGCGCATTATCGCGAAGGGCTGTAACGGATTCGACAAAAATCTAGTGTTACGGCTATTTTAAATCTCGAGATCGATCTGTAATGTTTTTTCTTCGGGAAATAAATAAATAATAATATAAATAAGTCACTCAGGTACCTAGTCAGGTTTATAGGTTAAGGTTTGAATTAACGGTCAAATTGTAACACACGTTTCTCGGTATTTCGAACACAAATGGACTAATAATAGGTACCGGAGGTACATTTATTAGCAGTATTTAGTACCTATGTTTTTACTATACCTAGAAGTTAACACAATATTTTAAATAGTTTCGTTGCTTCATTTAAAATCGTGTGCAAATTTTACCGTTAAGTTTCAAATGTCAAAATAAATAGAGTATAGTTATTTACCCTACAGATGCTTTGTTTATTCAGTCTGTTTCAGCAAATGTTACCTGCATAAACACGTACCTACGTAATAGTACATAATAGCTTTATGTATAAATTAATATCTATATACCTCTGTGCTTGGATCCCTGCGGCAATATCGTGCATGTAGGTAGGTACTTTGACTCACAAAACTAGCTATTTGCGTTGCTTACCTAGTTGATCCACTTAGTGCAAATCTTTTGGTATCTATATTACCTATGATATTACTTATATGAGCTTCTGTTTGTACAAAATGAACACAGTAATAAAAATGTTTAACGTTTAAAAACCTACACAGCTACCAAAAAATGTAGCAATTATGTTTTTTTTTATCATGAGAGGGAGGCAAACGTCAGGGAGGCAAAAATCAGGGATATAATTTACTAAAACCATTCAAATTCAAATTCAAATATTTTATTTGCATAAACAAGGGTACACGTACATTGCACGTAGGTTGAATTTACCTACTTGTACCTACTAATAAAACAGAGCAGCGAAGGTCCCATTTTATTTATTGCCAGTCGAAGTGACATTAAATATGAATCTATTTCACGTCACAAGCAAGATGCAACAACAAGAATCCACAATTTTTCAAAACATGCACAAAAC
Organism: Choristoneura rosaceana; assembly: GCA_037349165.1. Classification (NCBI taxonomy): domain Eukaryota; kingdom Metazoa; phylum Arthropoda; class Insecta; order Lepidoptera; family Tortricidae; genus Choristoneura; species Choristoneura rosaceana. The sequence goes on from JAZBNJ010000019.1 coordinate 14,681,735, forward strand.
ACGGAAAGATTTTGAAGACATGGCTAATTCGAAACAAAAAAGGCAGCATGACTGGGTGTCGTGATTCAATCTGTGTCGCGTCGCGAGGAACAAACAAGGAAACAGAAGTAATTCCTTTAAAACTTTTAAAGCAAAAACTAAGAGACATTTTCTCGGTGGGGCTCTGTAATGGTCCGGTGAAATGTTTATAGCGGCGCGTCCGCTGGCGGGCCGCGGACTCCGGCCTTTAGCTTAAACAAAAGAAACAAATCTCAGATCGCAATAAATTGTAGGGCCGCGGAGATTTATACTTTGATTAGCGTCTCTCTATTCGTCGAATTCTCGCACTTTATTGACTCCCGACACAACAACAGGATATCGCAATCGCAAGCCTACGTAGCGCCTGCGAAAAATAAAAGCAATCTTGTTAAAGAGTGATAAAACTTGGTCACTTTGATGTTTTTAATTAAGAAATGAAAAAAAGGAAATGAGAAGTATAAATGGATTCCTCAAAGAACGACTAAACAAATATCACTTGACCAAAGCCTATCTTCAAAGCGCTTTTCTGTACTTAAAGAAATCGAATGCTTGGAAAAGTGGGCATATTCTTTTTGAAAACTTTCTGCTGGTACTCTCATTTAAATTGTTTTCATTTTTATAGCAGTAGGTATCTTTTGTGTGAAGGTTGATTAATACTAATAAAAAAAAATTGTTTCCGTTAGCACCTGACTGCCTTGGTCTTATGCGAAGATTTTACATTATGCACTAGAGCATAAAAAGTAATTTTATGTCGCCTAAATCCGCATAAATACGAAGTTAGTGTAATGAGAAGTGAAAATTTATTTGTCTTATCGATGTCTCACGAATGAATATATGTACAACCATGTAATGTACACAAATCAAACTTATGTTCCGTGACATAGCGCTGTGTAGATATTTATAAACTTTTTAGTAAAGTATTATTTATGACCATCGTGGTACATGGTGTATGATAATATATCTTAAGGCGCGGCCACATGCAAGTCGCTCGACGCTCGTTTCCAGCGTCAAATCTGGTCACGTGACATATAACGATAAAGCTGAAAATCTTAAGCTTTTCGCTGGAAAAAAACCTCATCAATTTCGACAAAAACACTGTTTTTTTTATTCACTCCAATTACATACTTTTATATAGAAGAAAGAAAGAAAGAAAATATATTACATTTATTGTTGGATATATGTTGTACCATTGCTACCAAAGAGCACTGCTACGACTACAACTAAATGAGATTAAAAAATCAGCTTCCAAGACCAAGATCATTCCTGCAATCAGCCATCTTGTCTCTGCTGCTTGACGCGGCGACTTGGCGCTACTTTTTTGAGTCGAGGGAAATTCAAAATCACATTCAAAATGGGGTCACGTTACTAGATTTATCGCTGCAAACGAGCGACGAGCGACTGCATGAGGCCGCACCTTGTAGATCAACCGTAACGACGTAGCGACAGAGCCACCGAACAATTATCTGACTGGTTTTTGACGTGGGTTGCAGACTTATGGAGGGAGAGTATGGTCTGACTTCAAAGGGTTCGAAGCGTCAACCTAGTTACTTTGTAGTAGCTAGGATAGGTACTTAATATAATTTAATGCCATCGTTATAATATGTGAAACTATTTACATAGTATAAAACAAAGTCGCTTCCGGTTGTCTGCCCTCTGTATATACATATATCCATATCCATATATATGATATGGAGCTCCAGGCATTTGCCAGTTATTTAGTGTGTAAGTTTAGTTTGTATTATTGTTGATGTGTACGTATATATTGTTCGTACTAACATAGGCAATAAGGTATTTCATTGTTACTAACATGATATGGATAATATCCGAAATAAAAGAACATTTACTATTATTATATAGGTACGAATAATAATTTCTCTACTTACGTATCTATATAGGTATGTCGAGATGTACTAAACAACGGTTTTCATCATTTGATCGAGTGAATTAAAAAAAAGGTTTAAGAAAGAAAGAAGCAAAATATTAAGGTAAGTACCTACTTACCTACTACCTTTTAATCTGCCCACATCTATAAGTATAATTATAAAAAACTCAGGCCTTACGATCAAATAAACGCAGAAACGTAGGTCTAAATAGTTACAAAAGTGCCCACGTACATGCTGCTTGAAATCAGTTTTTTTTTATATCACGTCGGTGACAAACAGGCATGAGGTCCGCCTGATGTTAAGCAATTACCGCCGCCTAGGAACGCTTGCAACACCCGAAGTATCACTCGCGCCTTACCGACCCTGCATAAACCTTTTTATACCCCTTTTGAAGACCTCCATGCTGTAACTCGCTGTGTTTCCTGTTTGTACCACCCAAACTTAGCCGATAATCTTCAATGTGCTAGTTTCGATACGTTAAGATGAGCCACAAGTCTGAGAAAAAAGGATTCTCAAACTTGTAATTCCTATGTGCCTGCTGCTATACGTAGGTAACGCCCTATTTTCTAAATACAAAGTGTATTTGTTTATTTTGCCCTCTTCTAGAGACTTTACTTTGGTCACTAGACTAGATGTTATAAGTAGGGATGGGCGGAAATTCGTTTCACATTCGGTTTAACCGAATTTCGGCAGCTTGAGCATTTCGACTGAAATTAACAGAAACCATGTCTGGCATGCTTAGTAATGCTTCGGATTATCACGTCGTACATTATTGCGCGTACATTCCGAGCTGTACATCGACGGGGAAGAAGTAAATTCTCCTATCTCACACAGGCCTACTGAGTGAGATAGGAGAATTTACTTCTTCCCCGTCGACATTATTGTTTCCCTATTTATTAAATTAACAAAAAAAATACTGCAGGGCTACTATGAAACACAAAACTCGAAGTTCGTATCGTATCGTCCCTCTTGCTCTCATATTAAATAGTATAAGTGTCAGAGTGCAGCCCTGCTGCACTCGAAACCTGAAGTTCGTGTCGTGCGGTCCCTCTCGCTCTCGTGCTAAATAGTATAAGCGTCAGAGGGACCGCACGACACACGAACTTTGAGTTTTCGAGTTTCATAGTTGCTGTGCGCTGCGGCGCGCGCGCTTGACATCGATTCAAACTTTCATGATATGACATTGACACTTCACTCACTTATTTACATACAGAATTCAGAATTGTTACAGAAGAAAGATAAGAACTGGGTGTGTATTGTGTTATCACCAAAGTAGATAATAACTTTGTTATCGTTACTCAATAATACAAATGCACGATTTTGTTACTCAACTTAATTTATTAGAAGAAGTATAATAGCGCTCCGAAATCTTCGTCAATATGGTGAGAGAAGTGTTACAAACTTTTGGTAAGTTTTCAATTACTTTTTGGTAAGATATTTCCACTAATGTGATATTATATTGATGCCGGATGTAAATAATTATGTCTTAATGTTATTAGATCCGACTATGTTTCAAAACATACACATAAATAGGAACAGCGTGGACGAACAGGTGAAAACGATATTAGATCGTAATCCCGTGTGGCGCACTGAAACCTTCAATGCTTGGTTGCTCAAAGCAGTGACAGTGATAGACTTGACTACTTTATCCGGCGATGACACCACATCGAATGTTACGAGGCTTTGTATAAGGGTTTGTACATTACACAAGTTGATTTTATTATTTGATCAGGTTTCTATTAGAATTAACTACACAACTAATGCAATTATAAAATACTAATATTATATAGTTTATAAAAGATGTAATAAAGATACCAAATGTGTCTCACTGTCTAGAACAAATAGGTAAATAAAGAAATAGAAATCTTAGAACATTCAATTGAAACTCCTGACTATGGTTTCACTGCGATCAAAGCTGAATTTTGGCTAGAAATCTGCTCTAGCAACGTTTTCAGCATCAGGTACAATCCAGCTTAAGGTTTTGTTATGTGCTAGTTCACTGGTAGAACTTAAAATATTGGGATATTTAACACTGGTAATAAAAATTTCTATGCTCCAATTATTTATTTTTTTACCCAGGCTGCGCATCCGCTGTCACAAAAATTAACTGAAGATTTAGGACTAAGTAACTCAGAAAAGGTCAGAACGGCAGCAGTGTGTGTTTACCCCAACAGAGTTGCTGATGCTTACAGTGTACTTAAGCGAATGGACCTGACTGCACAAATCCAAGTTGCTTCTGGTAAGTTTATTTTTTGTGCTGACAATCAGAACTAAGTATACTTACAGTCAATGTAATTAAATTTATTGGAATAATAATGGTCCCATAGAGCCATGCGATCGTTTCCCCAATTTTGAGGTTGGTTATGAGATGACACTGGTAGACAACTTTAGGTCGAGTATTGTCTAGTACAGTCAGCTGCAGAGAAAAGGTACCCCCCTGTAACGGCGGTATCCATACTTACCGCCATACAGGGGGGTACCCTTTCTCTGCAGCTGACTGTACATTGTTTCCTAACCTGTGGTCTGTGGATCCCTGGGGGTCCGGGAGCATATGTTTGGGGGTCTGCGGTCTCATACGCAACGTCTTACTTAGAGCATTAACAAAAATAATATTGTCCAAAAATTGCATCTTTTTTTCACTCAGGGGTCCTTGGCATTATGCTTGATTTCCTTGGGGGTCCGCGGCTGAAAAAAGATAGGAACCGCTGGTCTAGTACCTTAGAAAGTCTTGTACAGTATTACTCCTGAAACTACCAATGTCAACACAGATAAAATAAATAAAAATGTCCGTCCATGTTGGTGCAAGTTATAATAAAATTCACAGGCTAAACAAAGTTGGCACATCAAGCTGTTGCCTCGTGCCCAGTGTTCAGCTGGACAACTTTGAGTATATTAACTAATAACTGTTGCTGACAACTTTGTTTGTCAAGAATTTGTTTGTCATTATTCTGTGGGAACTATGCAATTTTCCAAGATAAAAACAGGCATCTCCAACTGAGTCCTTTGTAACTGATATAAATAATCTGCAAGATACTTAGATATTTTATACAAACCTTATTAGATAAAAACTACATACCATTATGTCCTTCCCAAAATATCACCATACCAAGTTTCTATCTTTTTTTTTATTTTATTCGACTCGATGGCAAACGCATGTGGGTCTCCTGATGGTAAGAGATACCCCACCCATAGACACCTGCAACACCAGGGCGATTGCAGATGCGTTGCCAACCTAGAGGCCTAAGATAGGATACCTCAAGTGCCTGTAATTTCACCGGCTGTCTTACTCTCCACGCCGAAACACAACAGTGTAAGCACTGCTGCTTCACGGCAGGATTAGCGAGTAAGATGGTGGTAGCAATCCGGGCGGACTTTGCACAAGGTCCTACCACCTGCAAAATCCTATCTAAATCATTGTAGCAGTTTAAGAGGTAACAGACAGACAAACAGAGTTACTTTCGAATTTATGAAAACATATATATTGAGTAAGAATTTCTTGTTACAGTTGCTACTGGTTTTCCCTCTGGCCTGTACCCTCTTCAAACCAGATTACATGAAATAAAGAAGGCAGTAGAAGATGGAGCTACGGAGATTGATGTGGTGCTAGATCGTAGTCTGGTGCTCACTGGAAAGTGGGATGTCTTGTATGATGAGGTTCACGCGATGCGCAAGGAATGTGGAGATGCCCATCTCAAGGTTATCCTTGGGGTTGGTGAACTGGGAACTTATGAAAATGTGAGTAAATATGAAAGTGTTCACTTTTCGTTATTTGCATTATCATTAAACTTACATTATGTACATAAGTATAACAAATTTCAAGTCAGTCTGACCACTAGAAGTCTTGCAGTACAAGTGGATCAAAATTATTTAACTTACAATAGTTACAATATTTGAAGCAAAGAAATACATATGAGGTGAAGTTAAATATATATATGCTTGTAATATTATAAAGCTTGTTCTTCACTATTTAGATCCACAGATTGCAAGTTGGCTGCCAGATATGTTTGTGTGCTTGATTTTGTAATTATATTAAGTTCTTATAACTTAAGTTTGTCACCATTTTTTCGCATTTGTTTATGTCATGAAGTAATGGTGATATCTGTAGGCAGCAGTAACAATCGACCTTTTCCACTCTTAGGAAAACACTGTCTAAAGATATGTATATATATGATCTTGTGTTACAGGTGTACAAAGCGTCAATGATCTCAATGATGGCAGGTGCAGACTTCATTAAGACCTCCACGGGCAAGGAGGCGGTGAATGCGACGCTACCCGTCGGCCTCGTCATGTGCCGAGCTATAAGAAAGTTCTATCAAATGACTGGGCAAAGGGTAAGAGTGACTTACAATAAAAATGCATTTTTAGAAATCAGAATATCTCATTTACATGTAGGTAACCCATGCATTACTGGAAAGGAGAAGAGGTTGGGGTCTCTGGAACATTTTAGATTAGATCGATTTTAGTTTTAATCTCACATTCACTGTCTCTGTTTTGTTAATCAGCAAAAAAATTATTTGTTAGTAAATTTAATAAAACGAAAATAAAAACAATATACTATTTACTGCTTTACGTAAATGTTTTGTAGGTGGCCGATCATATCACTAGTCCAGCTAGCCCATCAGGTATCCTCAGGGGCGTACCCAGCTTCTGGCCTGGGGGGGGAAGTCAGAAATTTTTAGGTCAGATCGTCCGCGCTTGTTTTACACCCTACACAAAGACACCTACTTACATGAAACACAAGGTATATGTAGTGTGTAGGGCAAATATTCGCAAGGGATCCTGCTTCATAGATAAACGGTCATAATAATATATTGTAGAACATACAATTTCCAGGGAGGTGGAGCTGCCCCCCCCCCCCCCCCCCTCTGCGTACGCCCATGGGTATCCTATGTAAGCTAAACTAATGTAAGAATGAGTTAAACATAATTTTTTTTTGTATGTAGGGGTAGTCTGTGGAACCCTATTTCTACACTATCTCTGATTAAAGTAAGCTTACTTTTCATTGTAAAGCACAAAATACCCTTGGGACATAGATTTATAAAGTTGCCGGCAACTATAATTCTAGTGTGTAACGTTATAACTATGGGAATCATTCGTCATTCCTCTGATATAAACTGACATCTAACCGTATTGGGGACAGGTGGGCCTGAAACCAGCTGGTGGTATAAAGACGGCCCGTGATGCCGTTAACTGGTTAGTACTGGTTCACACCGAACTGGGGCCTGAATGGCTGTCACCGACATTGTTCCGCATTGGCGCATCGAGCCTCCTCGACGTGATTGAGAAACATTTGGAGTCCAATGCCGTTCCGTTCAAAGCTGAGGAGCTACAAGGGTGAATGACACGCCGCCGTGAATAGTTTTGGCGACGAGTAGAAGAGAGGAAAAGTTAACTGGTAAGTATGTTTACAAAAGAAATTTGAATAAGTATATTGTGTACCTTGTTGTTGTTTCTTGAGAAAAAAATGAGTCCAAAACAAAATTATTCTTTTATTTTAATTTAAAATATAAACTGCAGGAGAAATATACAAAATTATAAATTAACTACATCTTAACTGCCGACTAACTCACTTCTATTTTTGAATAAGTCAGCAAAAGTCTTATTTCTAAAATTATCTAAGCATTTACATTTTGTTTTACTTAAATATGACACCGATATAACGAATTAGTAACTTAACGATTGGTTAATTTTATTTATAAATCACAATACTGAAATTACATTAAATGCTCATAACATAAAATCCTCATTATTAGGTACAACACTGAGCAGTCAATATACTTACATGCTAAATTTAAACTTTATTAATATATCCTTTACAGTTTTTTTCACTATTCATAAAAACTCTATACCTACCTAATTTTCCCGACCGACGATTTATTTTTGGAATTTCTGAAGTCGAAAAATTGTTTTCAGAATACTTAAACATAGTTTTCGATTAATACTTTACTTTTAACGCAATTTTGTTTCGATAGCAGTTGCCATTAAGCAACTAAAAGGAAAATAAATTAAATTTTTAAAGGCCGTCTCATTGCGCTATACAGTTATAATTTAAATATTTTATACCATATAAAAAATAAAAAATAAACAGAAAGGTACTTAAACGTAAAGGTTTTCATGGCAAATACTGGATGTTTGGAATATATGTTAAGAAAAAAAAAAGGTATTTGGTAGAAAGTCGAACGTGATGATTTTAAGGAACGACGGCAGGTAATTACAAAAATTTTAATCACATTAGTTTTATCTAAAATCTCTCTGAGATAATAATTTAATGTCATTTTAATAATTCCCATTTCTGTCTAGAAAATTTCAATTATAAAGTCTCTTAGTTGTTTACGTGTTTGCTGTAAACAAAGCTGTAGGCGTTAAAATGCTTAAGTTTGAAGAAAACGTCTCCGGCTAATCGTCCTTCTAAATACATAGTTATAAAGAAAATTATTTACATTTGAAATGAAATTAAGGGGTTCCTATGTAGCCAGTTTTCGACAGCTAGATAGGTGTAGATACCTACCGCATCCTTCGTGCTTGAAATACCTACAGGCAACTAGGCGCGTTTTTTTCATATATGCAAGGTGGCATGCGAGAAAATACCGTAGGTAGATATTACACCGCTCTTTCAAGCCGAATTCGCTTTTATACAACAAATTTCAAGAAGCTAGCGATACATTACGGGGACGATAAGCTAACGAGCTATAAGTGATCCATCCAGCTCTGTAATGTAATGCTACTTTCATGAAATCAGTTGCATAGTCTAAATTCGGCTTTTATGTCAGATCTCATACAGTCGAGTCAATGAAAGTTATAAACGTGTAGGGTGAACACAATATCATAGGTATGTATGCAGTTGACTCTACAGTCCCCGTACATATTTAGGAAATGCACCCATCTCTGTGGTTGGTGTTCACGGTTCGTTTTCTACGGGGGCCTCGGCGCGGAATCCGTGCTCGGGATGGGCATCGTAGTTGACCACGCGGAGTTTCCCGTGCTTGTCCATGTAGCCGTAGTGGCCTCGTACGTGGCCGTCGTTGTCGCGCTCTTCGAAACGGAACTGGCGGTTCTTACTGGAATAAGATTAATCAGCGATCAGTGATCATTCAACAAAGGGTCAGAAGTTATAGTGTCTCACGCATTCGGAATTGCAATCGCATTTACAATCTCTATCAAGCGGTGGATATACATAGGTAATATTTACTTTTTTTTCTTCCAATATTTTATTTCACTACTTTGTCGGCGTAGTAAACTTACATGGGTACAGTCACCAGCAACAATATCTAACACAACAAAGCAAACGATCTGACACGACTATTTCTAGAGCCAGTATGACATGTCAGATATTTTTGCACATTCCGCTTTCTAGCACTAGTAATAGAAGCTAAGCTGAGCCACGGACGGACATGGCGAAACTATGGATACTACATGGGTTCTTTGCCCTACAGAACCCTAAAACAAACAATAATTTTCCGAAACATCTGTATTCAAATACGCGTGACCCGTTTGTTATTTAGTTATGACCATAAAACAACTTTAAATTTGAGTTAACTAGACAAAAGGCAGGTACCCGTGATTTGCAAACTTGTCTATCGTCGATTGTTATCTTTATTGCCGTCATCACGCGACGCGGCACAATGAAGACTTACAAATGGTACCTACGCTTTGTGCTATAATGTTAATTGACTCGGTGAAATGTAGGACTGGGACCTTTGAACTATTCTGTGTCATGTGCGCTAATTCTAAGTATGTCAGGCATTCTGTAACTAATTGCTTTGTTCATACCTTAAACCGTATCACAAACCGTTTACAAATTCAATAGCCGACATACTAACATAACTTACATATGTCCCTTTGTCAATTACATTTTAGTTATTGGTGTTACAAGAGCGGTACGGTGCGGGGCGGGTGTTAAAGACAGTTGTAAAGAGATGGACATTCAAAAGCCCGCTCTGGAGGCTGGAGGTTTTTATGACTCGAACGCTTGTAATTGCTGTTCCGGCCTTGTGTCATACAACACTACTGGGGACCGCCCAATCCGGCAGCGGTCAGAGTTTTCTCCTGAGAAAGTCACACTAAATAAAGAGAAACCGGAGTCGCTCATCGAGGGCTCCAAACAAATTGCTAGATGTCTATCAATATCCAGTGTTAGCAGAGCCCCTGTCCAAAGCAAGATGTGCGCATTGTGAGGTTATTTTAGAAAAAAAAAAACAAGATATTCAGATTTTTCTTATTCATTTTCGCTATGCTATAAGAGCTACATTTTAAGTATCTAGGATGACCGGAAGTAGGTACCTACCCTATTATAGGTTTACGGCTACGGCAATTTGTATGGGAACGAAACACCTTTTTTGATGACTGTATCTTTTAATTGCGTCGACTTACTTTGATTATTTTTCACACCTTCAAGGGGTAGTAGACCTATTTGACATTCATTTCGCTTGATACATGCGTACCTAAGAAAAGAGTCTTTACAGACACAGGAACAACAAAAATCGTCGGCGCTCAAAAATCGTCCTGTCACTATAATATCAACCCAAAAATGTACAAACTCACCCCTTCCCAGTGTCGTAGCCGAACTGATAGCTGTGAGGCCCCTTCATGCCGTGCATGCGGAACTCTGTCCGGTCTCCCGCGGGCGGGGGCTTGGATGGGGCTCCACCAGATAGCGGCCTCGGGGGCGGTGTTGGCGGCGCCTGCCGAAGTGGCGCGGGGTACACATTACCTGTGGACACAAATTATCTTCTATATCAAACCACAAAGTAGATAATAATATAAAACAAACTAAATTTTTTATACGGTTCGATTAAGTTGTCATAATTTGATCTGAGGTCATATTGTGCTTTTTAACCTAATATTTGACCTAATAAGTAGGTAATCCTTTTAAGATAATTTTATCAAAGTGACTACGTTTTACCTGCAGTTGCACACGCGTGAACCATTAGATCCGGCAGTTGATTTGAAATTCCACGATTTTACTAAATTTTCACGGGAAATTTGAAAAATTACAACATGTATTTGCATTTAAACGGACACTGCATATAAAACTCAAGAATTCTGCTTGCTGAATTTCACGTCAATAATCCTAGCATTTGAAGCATTTATTTATTCCAGACGTCCAGTCCTCATTCAAAATTTCGTCTGACTCCGTCCAGTCATTTTAGCGTGAAATGAACACTGATATTGCATTAAAAACAACTGTGCTAAATTGCATGGTTCTCAAGTCTTAACTTAGCGATTGAGATTTCAAGATTTTATTCTAATACACAAACATAAATGGGTATGCATGCAGAGCACAAGAAACACTTTTAACAATTTTCGATTTTAAGTTTGACAAAAACAGTAGGTACAATAGTGACAGATGATGATGACTAGCCTGTCGCCTACCTTATACCTTAATACCTTGGGAGAAAAAGTAGTTATTTAACTAGCCTGTGTTATTCCAGACGTCCAGCTACATACCTTTCTCATGTAATTACTTACCCACTTATCTATACATATGTAGGGATAACTGGCACAACCATGCTAACTTTTCTCTGTTATGTATTATATGCAATAGGTACTTACGTCCAGGGTATCTAAAGTGAGTTTCTGAAGCATCTTGTTCCGCTGCAGGCGCGCCGCTTTGTTGCTCTTCAATAGATGCCAATTGTTGTTGCTAAAGAAGGAAGATATCAATGATATTAAAAAAAAATTCTTTTCAATTTATTGAATTTATGAGCAAATTTTACACTAACCTTAGCAGCTTTTTCCTTCCTAAGCTTGCGTTTCTGTTTAGCTTTCTCGTACAAATAAATCTCTTTATCTGCCGGTATCGAAAATTCACTATCATCGCCAGAAGCTGGATTAAATGGTTTCACGGGCTTTGCTTTGGGGGCATCGGTTAAAGATTCTTCAGCGAATTGAGCTAACGGAATTGGTACGGGCTTAAATGTCCCTGGATACTTTTTCGGGTATATTTTTGTAGGGGTTTTATACTTCGGAGACAGGGGCTTTGGTGGCGTGAGATGCAAAGAAAGCGTCGGCTCAGCAGCTTTAATTTGGAAATTTACAGGCGTGTTTTTTGTTAGCAGTGGATTAAAATTCTGATTAACTTCCATAATCGGTAGTTCGTACACTTCTTGCTGAGGTGCGACGAATTGTTGACGCTGATCCTCATAGGGAAGCTCTAATTCAACTGACGGAGTAGGGAGTATAAAGTGGTTTTGTGCATTTTCTAAAGGAGGTTCTAGTTGCCTTGAAGGTACTGGTAGAGCAATTTGCTGTTCGAATTGATGTGCTTTTCCGGCTCTTAGATTTTCTATGTTAAATTGTGGTGCAGGACTTTCTTCTGCCATAAAAATAGGAATAGCTCCTTGTTGTTGCGCCTGGGGCAGCAGAATGCTTGGATTATCCTGTGGTGATGATTGAGGTATGGGATACCAATCCGACTGGGCGCCAGTATTAGCAGGGACGTAATAGAAGTCCTCTTGCTTCTCTTGGGTCGGAGGCAACAGGTAAGTGGGTATTATATCCTGCTTGTCTTCAGCGGGCTTATGCGGGTTCGGTGGCACGAGATAACTGTCGACGTTGTCTTCATCTGATTCGTAGTAAATTGGAGCGCCTTGCGTTGGGCTCGAATCGTTCACTTTAATTGTGTCCGTCGTGCTTTCTTCTTTGTCGTCGACTGGCACTCTGATCGCTACTGTATACACGACGAGTACCCAGGCCTGAAAATAATGCAAATAGATCGAATCATTTTTAAACGCGAAGTTAATTTTCTAGGTAATAGAGCTGGCCAAGTAGGGTGTCGAACTACATATAACAAAGGGCTAGTTGAAATGAAGTCAACATAGTTCCCACAACGATCGCTGAACCTCCAAAAAAGAATTGCTTATATGAAAATCGTATAGGTTGCGTTGCGTTCATTTGTGTAAGAAAGAATTGACGGTATTTACATTAGACAAATTTCATGGAAATTATTTATAACTTCATTTATCCAAAAAAATCGAAGAAAACCTCTCCGTGATTTTTGAATAGTTTTTCAATGAACCCATCACATACCACCACCGTACGCTTGTTTGTAAATATTTTCTTCCCATGTATACCATAAAATATATGCGAAAGGTAACTAAGTAATTTTAAATTTTATTTATGTGGTGAAGTACTAAAAGTTGCACACCTTAACGCAGGTAGTTAGAATTACTAATAACTTTTCCATTGTGATGCTAAAATTAATCATACATTTAAGGTGTGCGACTTTTTACTCTTCCCCCATTTGTAGGTGTACTGGTACACCTCTCACACACACTGGTACGCTCTTTATAGTTTCCGGGTAAACGCCTATGACATGGACAGATACAGATAGGCTGGACGAAACAAACAATAAAGACTCTGTTTTGTATTTATCTCTACGTAACCCTAAAAAGTAAAAGTCAATCAGTCGTCAAAATATTCAAATCACAAAATATTCAAATCAAAATCATAAAAGTCATGAAAGTAATTAAACCGTTAATTTAGCCCGCAGCAAACAAAGAATAAGAAAGTAAACGGAATTGCTTAACGACCTAAACAGCCGATTAACTACAAAAAATATATGAGAATTTTCTATTACATCACGTCACGTAATCTTCAATTAAAGGAAACTATGTCACTACCGAAGAAAAAGTATATCTTGGAGCAAAAAAATCTTGTGGTGATGGCCGACTATTGCACTTAACGGCCACTGGAGCGGCACAGACAACACAGTTTGTTTTGTTGTTTCTATTTGTGACGTTTGAATGATGCAGTGGCAGATGGTTTGTTTGGCCAGGAAATAAACATTTGGCTATAGGCACTCAACGAATTTCGCTTATTTTTGCAATGACAATATAATCATGTTGTACTTTCTAAATGTATGTTAATTATTAGCTTGACACGCAAGGTTTCCTATAAATATTTATTATCTTAATCAAGTCGTAGGATTCAATTGGCATCATACAAATCGGAGGTATATCTACATCGTACAATCAAAAACTGTCGTAACTCGAAATTTTTTTTGCAAAAAATGCTCGATTTTTCTGTATAATTAACTCAAAAAGCCCCAAATTGTGAGTAACGACAGTTTTTGATTTCGTGTGCGAAACAGGTCTCCTAGTCGTCACCTGTTTTAAGTCTAAAATAAATGAACAGGCTGTTTTCAGAAGGTTTCCAGTTTACTGTCACTACCAAATTTCTATTACGGTCAGAGATACCGTAGCCGCCAGACATATTTTATGAAGGACAAAACCTGGGTTACTGTGTAGTGTTAATAATTATGTTCTTATGCCTGTATACCTGTTGAGTTTAATTTTGTCTTTCAGAATTTAAATTGTTTGACGGCACTGGCATGGGGACAGTATAAGTAGGTACAGTCAAGGAATTTAATTCATGGGCCACCATGGAACCTTTTCAAAGGAAAAGCCATTACGACTTTCCTTGTTAATTAATGCGATGTCACTATGACGTTTACTGTGAAATGGTTCCACGGTGGCCAATGAATTAAACTCCTTGACCGTACCTACACGGAACCTACAAAGATAAAAAAAATTGCACATGCTTATTCATAACACGACTCCGCCACTGAATTGAATCGAAATTGAAAGCGCCAAAAAAAACACGCGAAGTGTTAAAGTAGATTACACTACATTTACACGATTCGCATTGTCACGTTTTCAATTGAGAAAGAATAGATGTCATAATACTCCGTAACCGAATGGCAGTGCAAAAATTTTTATTTCTGCTGCTCTAGTAACGGTTTTGCAAATGTAATCACTGCAAATAATTATAATGACTCCCTAGCACTAATATAATATGACGCAAGAAAAATAAGTAAGTAGGTATAGGTAATTTATTGATAATTATTAGGGAAAGAGTAACTCCTACCTACGAGTGCAAATAAATATTGTATTATAAAAATTGTATTGTAATATTGAAGTTGTAAATTCAGTAATCAATCCACTTCATTTTTAATTGAATGAGTGATTCCACCTCTGTTTGCACTCGCAAGTCATAACTTAATCACAAATTTCACCCAAAGCTAATGTATGTTGGTTTGCAAAATGCCTTTGATAAGGTCTTGTCAACAGTCTTAATTTGTTTTACCTAGGCTCCAACCTCACGTACCTGCGCATTATAAATTAAGAACATGCCTAATTTGACGCTAGATACTGCTTGGAATTGAGTACCTAAATTGGATTTACCGTCAGCCAATCCAGAGTTTGTAATCGTTCCGAAGTAATCTCACTCGAGCGTTTTATGTACCTTAGTAAAACCAAAAAGTTTTACCGCGTACTGCTAATGATGTGTGGTTTCTTCGATGTTCACGTCCGTTTACATCCGCTGTGAGACCGTAAAAACAACATGAACCGCGCGTTAATATTTCAGAGTTTAAAACTGATGCTCATTTATCTTGAATAGTTTTTACTCATCTAAAGTAAGCATTAAAAAAAAAGTCTTGGGATACATACTCATTATCCCTACACAAAGTAGGCCCATATTTAAATGTTCAGAACTGATTGGAGATGAAAATATCCCTAGGCCCTTTTGATGAGTGTATATTATGGAAAAGATAAGTTCTATTCTCATGGCTCCAAGTTTTATTTGAGGGCATAGTAATAAAATTGGCAAGTGATATCGATTTTAATGTAGTTAATCAAGTTTCGGATAGAGTTAGTCAAACAATAAGTATGCAAGTTTTTAAGTGTTTTAATTATTTGAGCACTTCATAGCGTAACGATGGTGAACCAGGTACGACCTACGCCAGGTTATGTAGCGGGTATGAAGCATTTTAAACCAAAATGCGTATGCGAAAGGGATGCCTACTTTATACCAAGGTATATCTAAGACATCTTAGAAATTACGAGGCCTCTAAGACGACTGTGTAACAGCGCTTCGGCAAACGGCGATAAACTGTTTGCGCTCCTAATATATCCAACAACCAATCTCGAGCAATTTTTGATATGTTGTCAGTCCATAGGTATACAGCTAGCTTAAATTTTGTCGTTTATGAAAAGAATAAATACCTAGGCTTAAGTTCACAGACGTAAATCATGCCTAAATTACTCCGTAGTAATTTACGGCGTTACGAGCTCCGTTGTGACAGAAAATCGTGCCCGATTTCATGAGACAAGTTAGAAAATATTGCGTCAGGTGCATCCACTTGAATAAGATAACGAAAGTAACAGTTTTCCTTTTGTTGTGAATCGATTTGTTACCTTACCGCTTGTAATTATGGTACACTTGACCTGGCCGACTCAAGGCCGGCTCGCGAAAGACGCTTCTTTATGCTCGAACCAAATTAGATTCTGCATTAAAGATTCGTAATATAGTTAACCGTTTTATTGGAAGTAAAATTTCGTACGACAATCTTTATATTTAATATTTATTTATTTATATATTTGCAACAAAGGAATTTCTATCTACATTAACAATCAGACTGCAGTCACGACACTCCGCCATGTAGTGCCGTAGACTGTTAGATCTAGATTATTAAAATGTGTGTTATCTTTTGGTAATTTAGGACAGAAGTACCGTTTGTGGCCACTGTACCGTTTATGGCCATTATTTGTTTTTTTTTATTCGACTGAATGGCAAACGAGCAAGTGGGTCTCCTGATGGTAAGAGATCACCACCGCCCATGAACAATAGTAATAAATCATTACAAACTTTATTCGTTTCAGTATAAACTTTTGAAAACTCACTAAACATATTTATTTTAATACATACCATAAATTTTTATATATAATGTCAACTGGCCAAAAACGGGCTTAAGGTATTCAAAACCGGTACTTCTGCCCTATGTGTTTGTTTTTCATTGTGGTAGGTAATAGTTAAAATAGTTAGATTAACCCGTGGAGCGTACTATGATCACAGGTGTAATGTAAATTTTGTGGCATGTAGCGTTATAGACTACAAATTTTGTCATAGATACTTTTCAAACGTGTTATCATAGAGCTGGTCACGGGTTAAAATACTTTATATTATAGAGAAATTCCATGAAATATTTAGTTTTATATTTTCGTCCTTGCTTTTCAAACGAAATGACAACAGTAGAAAAAAGCTCGTACCTATGCAGATGCTATGTACGAGAGTGAATTGAAAAGTTTTGAGCCTAACCTTTAAAATAAAGACTTGAGGTTTTAAAACAATTTTATTTCTCTACGTAGTCTCCTAAACGTTCTATAAATTTTTGCCACCTTGCTTCCAACTTCATTATTCCTTGTAAAAAAAAAAGAATCTTCAAGGTTATCGAAATAGTCGGTTACAGCTTCTTGTACCTCAAAATTCGTTGAAAATTTCCTTCCTGCTAAGTGTTTTTTTAAGTTCGGGAAAAGATGGTAGTCTGAAGGGGCCAAGTCCGGCGAATAGGGTGGATGTGGCAACAATTCAAACCCACAGCTATGGATTTGTGCCATAGATTTCGCTGCAGTATGGACAGGTGCATTGTTTTGGTGGAAAAACACTTTTTTGGATATCATACCAGGTCTTTTTATTTTTATTTCTTCACGCAAACGTTGTAAGAGGGTGCAGTAGTAATCAGCATTTATGGTTTTACCCTTTTCGAGATAATCAACCATGATGACCCCCTGGCAATCCCAAAAAACTGAAGCCATTACCTTCTTCGCGGGTAAAATGGCCTTAGCTTTTTTAGGAGGTGGAGAACCTGACCTTTTCCATTGTTTGGATTGCACTTTTGACTCCGGTGTATTGTGGTGGACCCAAGTTTCATCCATAGTTATGAAACGACTAAGAAAATCTTGTGGGTCGCATTGATACAGATTCAAACAATCCTGTGACACTGTGTGGAGGGTGCGTTTATTTTCAGCTGAAAGCAGTCTTGGTACTCACCTAGCAGAAACCTTAGAAAATCCAAGGTCCTTGGTGATTATGTTTTGTATTCGCTCATAGGAAATGCCAATTGTCTCCGCTATCTCTGCAACTTTCAACCGCCGGTCATCCATAATCATGTCTAGTATTTTATTGACATTTTCATCTGTAGAAGCCGTTATTGGTCTACCACACCTAGGTTCATCTTCAACTGCTTCTCTGCCGCGTTTAAAATCTGCTACCCATCGTTTTACAGTGGCATATGATGGAGCGGATTCTCCTAAAGTATGGCACATGTCTTCGAAAATTTACTTTGGCGTTAAGCCCTTTTTTTGTAAGTATTTGATCACAGAACGGTGCTCAATTTTATCCATTATAAAGGAAATCGCGAACCTCGGTTATTAAATCGAACACAAAATTTGCAATTGTGACAGAAGAAAAACAAAATATAGTGCATTATGATGAAAAAATATGTAAGTCTTATGTGCCAGTATTATTTTTTATTTTTTATTTCATTATCAACCTCAGGCTCAAAACTTTTCAATTCACCCTCGTATACTTGGGTACCTACAGTGCTAAAGCTCTTAATCTTTGTAGATTTCAACAAATATAAATTAAATTAATTAATTAAATTAAAGTTTAAATATTAACTTAATTAGGATAATTTCAAGTTGAAGAATGGTGAAGAAATTACTAACTTTAATTTTTTCATAAAAGTTATAATTGAATTGTTTCCTGTTCGAAAGTCATCTTAGTATGCCCCAGGACAGTGATGAGATTTAATTATGTCAATTTCACAATTTACTTACCTACAGAGGTAGGTATATCCAATAAAACATAAAAATAAATTTGTTGATATAACCTATATCAATTAAATTATAACCTACCTAGAGTCAGTACAGTTGCAAAGAAAATTAATTTTTCTGTTACAACCAATCGTCAGTTGCAAAATAAACCCTCTTGTTACAACCTGCACTCAAAGGAAAGAAAATGCACCCTCCTGTTACAACACACATAAATTACAAAGGAAATTAATTCTCCTATTTCAACCCAGCGCCAGTTGCAAAGAAAATTTACCCTCCTATAACAACCTAGAGTCAGTTCAAACAAAATTAACCTTTCTTTAACAACCTAGAGTGAGTTGCAAAGACAATTTACCCTCCTGTTACAACCTAGAGTCAGTTGAAACAAAATTAACCTTTCTTTTACAACCTAGAGTGAGTTGCAAAGAAAATTTATCCTCCTGTTACAACCTAGAGTCAGTTCAAACAAAATTAACCTTTCTTTTACAACCTAGAGTGAGTTGCAAAGAAAATTTACCCTACTGTTACAACCTAGAGTCAGTTCAAACAAAATTAACCTTTCTTTTACAACCTAGAGTGAGTTGCAAAGGAAATTCATCCTCCTGTTACAACCTAGAGTCAGTTCAAACAAAATTAACCTTTCTTTTACAACCTAGAGTGAGTTGCAAAGAAAATTTACCCTCCTGTTACAACCTAGAGTCAGTTCAAACAAAATTAACCTTTCTTTTACAACCTAGACTAAAGTGAGTTGCGAAGAAAGATTACCCTCCTGTTACAACCTAGAGTCAGTTGCAAAAGTAACCCTCCGGTCATATACGAGCCCGACTGCACTGGCTTACAATGCATCAACGTAGTACATAACTTTTTCATATCAATCTCAATAATTATACGGAAATATCTGACTCATACGTATCATGTAGATTGTAGGTAACTCATCTATTTCATTATTTAAGTTCATTCGTCCATTGATGAAATATTTGCTTGTTTATCTGGCGGGGACATTTTGTTTGTAGCCGTTTGCGGTCAGGGGTAAATGGGGCGAATATTTTTATTAATAACTTTCTTTTCTAGGAGAGCTGTAAAAGCCGCTTTCGAGACTCAATGGGTGATCGTAAGCGATACCTTTGCCAAGTAGATATCGAGTGTCAGCAATGCTTTGAGAGAAATTTCTGGGAAATGATACACTGAGATGAATTGGAGCTCAGACTTAGGTTAGTCGATAAATAGATTTCTAGAATCTGGTTTATAAACCAGGTTTATTCGAATTCTTGGATTAGACAAAACCGCCTTTAATAGCAGTAAACTACATTATTTCTTTGTGCATAATTACGAACATATAATTAATCTTACTCGTAGTATTGCAGTCCATTGTCTAAAATAACTAAACACCTAAATATGACGGGACGGTTGACGCCAATTGATCCAGTCCTAGACTATGGTCGACGCTATGGGTAGATACTAAACAACGGATGAACATACATGTGTGTCTTCTGTATTAGAGAATAACCCCCTTATTCATAAATGACAATCAAACCTATTTTAGTTAAAATGCCGCTAAAATTCGTTTGTCCTTATCTGTCACTTCGACATTTGTATTTGTTAGAAAGGGACAAAGCATTTGTTAGTTAACATAGGCTTGTTAAGTTTTATGAATAAGGGGGTAAATGTTTTCTTTCTTTTTATATATATAGAGATATAGCAGTTGTTCGCGAAGAATTCGTCTATCGCTATCCCGCGGGAACTATGCAATTTTCCAGGTTAAAAACTATCCTATACAGATATTTTGAATCCCGGGGAAGGTTCCGCAGGACTCAAAATATCTGTATAGGTACCGAATTTCATCTAAATCGTTTCTGCGGTTTAGACGTGATAAGGTAACAAAGAAACAGACTTACAAACTGTCGCATTTATAATATTAGTAGTTATAATACTTATTGGTGGTGGAAGCATTACAGTCAAGTGTAAAAATATGAACTTATTCAAAGTTTCAAAAAAAAGTATCACATATATTCCTGGCAATAAGGCCGTAGTAACATATTTTCAAGTGAATCGAATAGATACTTATTTTTGCACTTGGCTGTACATAAAATATAACTAAACGAACATCCAAAACACGAGAATAAACAAACAGTCATATTTTTTCATACAAACATTTCCCCCGACCGATTATCGAACCTGGAGCCTCAAGCTTTATAGTCAGTTTCAACTACCTACCGTTTAGGTACACAGTCATCAATTAAAAATGCCACTAAAGTTGGTTTGAAACGTGATTCCTCAATTTCCTAATGTTTTATGAATACAGCTGAACTAAAAAGCAAATAAAATCCATTTTACTAGCCATTGTATTTTTAATGAGCTATCTTATTGAACGAGAGATATTGAATGGAAAGTGAGACTAATAGGCTACGACTCAGCAAGCAAAATATTCGTGTACTTGCTAAAGAAATGTTCGTTAGATATGCCCTTTTAACTGAAATGGTTTCTTTTTCCGTACATATTTTTTTAAGCCAATACCAATCAAAGAAAGTGGATACCCTTCCATAGTTCTACCAAATCTAACACAATCAGCGTAAAATTGCAATGCTCAGTATAATTACCTAATTGCAATGTATAACGGAAACTGATACTAGATTATGAATACTACGAAAATGGAAAATAATTCCAAAGTACTTTTTTACCAATATTTTCAAGATAATTTACGCTGGCAATAAATTAATTTAACTTTGTAATTTCCCATTTTTCTAAGCCACGAATTAAGTAAGAGGGACTAGGGCTTTAATCCTTACTAGTATGTATTATAAATTCCAAAGTAAGTATGTTCGTTTGTTTACGCTTCAAGTCAACCGATCGTTATAAAATTTTATATGAAAATAGTTTGAGATCCTGGAAAGAGCATATGATAGTTTTTATCCCAGAAAATTGTATGATTCTTGCGAGCCATATATGAATTATTCACAGACGAAGTCGCGGCAGGCAACAGCTAGTGCCTCATGTATTAGCGAAAACTAATGTAATTCATCATTTACTTTTCATTTATAGGAATGCTTAGGTCTTTGATTCATCTGTATACCTTTGATATTTGCGTAAACATGATAGCATCAAGTGCCGACGTTTTAGTAGATTAGTGCCTAGCAATATTCAGCTCCTTTTGATGGACTTAAAATAAGGGTCTCATGAATAACGAGCTTATTCGCCCCTTTTTACTGACTTATTTAATGTACATCTGATTCTACACTTTAGGTAATGTTTCTGCTCAGCGGAGTTATTCACTAAATAAGTTAAGCAAAGTACCTAAGTACTTACCATACATAATTGCCGCCACATCTCGATGTCCTTTACCCTGAAGTAATTACACTTTAAAAAACAAACAGTTTGTCGCTGTCAAAATAATGAGTTGTCACAACACCTTGACGTTTGGAAGTTCGCGCGTCGATCTCCCGCCCTATACTGCGTCCGCGTCGCGGTCGCTGCTCATAATAAAATAAAAAGGCGGGGAGGAAAGGAGTTTATATAAGATCGCCAATTTACCTCTCCGCAGTGATCCAACTTGTCTACACTTTGTTTTGTTCTCTATAGTTCCTATTTACTCTAATGATCCGATTATAGACATTATTTTAGAAACAATTCATGCGCGAAATCACCAAGACTTTGGATGGTTCAATTTAACGTAGTAAAAATTATTAGAACAGGTGCGTACCTAATTAAGTTGACCAATTAATTGAGTCCGCTCTTGCTAAATGTTTGACGTAAAAAAGTATTCAAAAAGGCTAAATAGTTACTAAATAGAAGTCGTTTGGCCTAATTGTCGAGGTTCAGCCTTCTGATTGCGATCTCTTAGATAATAGACTCTATTAGAAATTTGGTTAGTTAGTTAGTTCTAGTTAGTCTTACAATTTAGGCCTTTAGCTGGGAGGGTTGAAGCTATCAAGTTATTTAAATTATTGATTGATTCAGGCATTACGGTATTTTGCGGAGGTGAATAACAAATATCTACAAACATTTACCGGTGGCTCTGCAACTTGCACGTGCAGGAAATCTATACGCATGAAGATGGTATAAATAAAAATACAAAAAGACTCCAAATAACCAATCATAATTTGATTGCTTAGTAGCGACATCTCTTGTTTATGTGAGCGGTTAGTTCCGAAAGAATGTAACGTCTCTCGATGAGAGCGAAACATAGTTGTTGCTAGTGCTACTACTTAAGTAGCGTAGTAGAAATAAGCAACCTGAGATATGTGTGCATAGGAGTAATTCGTGTCTGTACTCCTGTCCAGTGGTGGTGTAGGGGTATGGCACGCAGCATGGAATGCTGAGGACGTAGGTTCGATTCCCAGCGCTGGTCTTATTTTTCTGGTTTTTCTGTGCATCTATATATCAGTTTGTATTTTCAATTCAGTTTTGCAATATTAGCATTATTACATATTTGTCACTTTTTCAAACTGAATTATTACTCAGGATTTAAAAAAAGCGCACTTGACTGTAGGTTCCAACAGAAATCCTTCCTAATAAAGCATAATTTATTTTATTACTTACATAGGAAACAATAACCCATAATATCTATCTAGTTTATTGACCTAGATATGTACCTAATAGCAAATAATGTAGCGTCCAGATATTTTATTACGTAATTTATAGCATTTCCACGGGCCTGTGTGTAAATATGTAGGTACAATATTGTTTTTAATATTAATTCAACAGCCGAGAGCTTCGAAAGTACAAATCAGTGTTGGTTAATCAAAATGCCTTTCTATCAAGTCTTCTGGATATTCTGCTTTATGTGTCATATTCACTCATATTTGGTTACGTACCATAGAACTAAGAATAAAAGGAATAGACATGTTACCTTATACGTACCTATATTTAATTTCACATCGGTCGGGAATTTTGCGCCTTTGTCACTGTCTGTGAGCACACGATTTTTCGTAATTTCATTGGGTTTAATTAGATGAAACAATGAAATGTAATGCTTTTTAAACCACCATCTGTACGTACATTTTTAACTTATTGGTATTCAGCTAACTTTGTTAAAACTGAGCTGGGAAAATAAATATACAGCATTTAAGCCAAATCACAGTCGCATTTTATCCTAATTTTATTTATTACCTATTTTATGCTTTTAAAATGGCTGTTAATAAATTTGTAGTAACTTTCATAGGTACGTGATGTTTTATGTTTTTGCTCTTGCATAGAATTTAGAATTTTTTATAATTGTACGCAAACATTTGATTGTTAATACTAGACACGATCCATTTAAGTAGAACCTAGGTATGAAGTTTCTATTAAGAATCACACAAGAACGTAACTTGGAAACAGACCTCAGAACCTTGTATACTACTTCTGTAAGCTCATGTATCCTTGAGGATTCTCTACAAAACTTTGTAAATAGTTGATTCTTTAGGCCCACTTGCAGTAAACATATAAATCTCGAGTTAGCGTTAAGCTTAGTTTAGTAGTGTCATATTGTATGGAAATGTCAAGCTTAAGCCTAGATTAACTACTAAATCTAGATTTATTTTTTCCTGCAAGGCGGCCTAACTCTTTTATCTATCATTTTAAAGTTATCTAAATTGAATACTTACTGAGATCGACCCAGCAACATAGTTAAAATCTAAGACTAGTAAATCTGTAGTCTGTACTTACTATCTAGACCTACCTATCAGATTATCCTATAGTTTAATTGTTTTTATTACAAGTTTTGAAACACAATTTAATTTGATTTAATAGGTTTCCACCATCACAAAAAAGCAAAAGCTTCTCTTAAAGTTAATATTGCAAACCATCAATAGTTGGCTTTGATCAAAAACACCATTAAAAGTTTTTGTTTAATGCGGAAGTTTGCCTCTATTGGTAAGCGTAATTATGTAATGGCTGGCCGGACAAACCACACGGCTTCTGGACTTACAGTAATAGGTGTAGAACAGTTTGCCAGGAAATAAGTTTATTGTAAAAGTTGGTGCTTTGTGTACGATTATTTTGGTAACCTAGCTAAGTGTATATTTACGATGTGTTTATTAAATAATTGAAAACCTCAGACACCCAATTTTTTTTTTCATTTTATATTAGTTGATTGCATTTATTTTCGAATATCGTCATTATATCAATTATGAGTTATAAATACAAATTATGAGTGTATAGAGCTAGAAATGCAGCAGAATTACTTACTTAGCAAAACATACGAATATCTTTTAAAATAATGAAGGTCCATTCAAAAATTCATGCAATTAACTAACTAAATAAATGAAAAAATATTTTTGGGGTAAGTAAGTATCTGAGGTTTTCAGCTATTTAATTAACACCTTGTAAGGCTGGGATGCTGATTATGACTTTTTGTTATTCCATTTTCACCGGATTAACACACATGAACTAAACATTTTTTTAATTGGTTGAAATATGTCCCGATCAAACCAGTTATACCAAAAGACATATAAATCTGCCTAAAAGTTCATTACTTAATACTCAGTTTTGACGCATTTTTGAGATACATTTTTAGACGTCTGGAGGTGTGAATTGTCCCGTGATATTTATTTATTATTATTATTTACTATAGTTTTTGTGGTAGTAGTCGTGGCAATGACCTTCTAGGCAAAGTTAGGCAGCGGAAGGTATAGTAATAGTAAACTGTAACCGTACGTAATTTATGCTTCCTGGTGTTACATCGGAATGACGTCGTGAAGAATCAGATCATCGTAGTTACCTCTGCTGACCTTAGACTATTTTTCTCAGCGAGTTGAGTTTTGTAACAATCTCAAAGCACTTAATGATGGGACTTGTCTCTTCTTTAGCCTAAGATATCACAACATTTTTTCTGCCACTTTTGGTGGCAGACGAGATATATACACGTATTCAGCTTATACCTACGCAACGCATACACATGGCATAATTATTGAGTTTTTTTCTTAATTAGTAATATTACAAATTTTGTAATGCTACTCAAATAGATTAGAAATAGACTTCAAATAAAATATGAAAAAAATACATGTCCAGACAGCTTATCTCAGCATACCTACAGCTTAACTCCTTGGTTCAAATTGGTAACTTACTAATTATACAAATTAATTAATTAAAATACCTACTTTGTCTTGTTTTTACTTACTTACCTCGTGTGATATTGAATCTTTTCCTCTGTTGTTGACCAATCTACTATTATTGTTTAAGAAGAGAGACGTAAACAAAGATATATCTGCCTTGATAATTAGAAACAACAATTTAACTAGCACGGACACGTACGTCGTACAATATGAGACACATATTAATAAATGAAGTCAATACCTAGGTATATTAGTGTAAAACTGTAGAATATTATATCAGTAAGGCAATTTTTTAAGGTAGTTCGAATAATCATATCAATCAAAACCGTCACACCAATGCGGCATACGCAATATGACCAATTAATGCCTGTTACGTTTTTCGGCGAAAGAAAAAATTATATAGGATATTTGCCGACCCAAGGATAGAGCGAGTCTTGCAGTCACTCTACTTATTTTATTAGTGCCAGGTAGTGATGGACGCCGAAATCAGTTGGCAAGGGACATGAAAATCAAACTGTTACTTCCCCGCTTACTCGTACTTAACTTTGAAAAGTTTTGCAAGTTGATAACAAAACCGCATATCACGAGTTCACGACCGCGTTTCATCGTCAATACCTGAAGCATGCTTCTAAAATCAGAAGGTTTTTTAAGAGCTCACGGGGTGTATGCACGTTCCCTAGATATTAAAAAAATACCCTATGTTAAACTGGAACAGCGTGTAGCTGTATATTAGTGAAAGATTATTTAACATCTGTGCAAGCAAAGATTACCTCCACATTAAAGCAAACACTCAAAGTTTGATTCTTTAATTATATGATGACTATGGATTCCTTGTGTCGGTACTAAAACTCAATTTCCGCGCATTTATTCCCAACCCACGTGGGAAAAAAGCCTAAATGTCGCGTCCAAACAGAAGCGCCGCTAAGACTGGTACACAATGAGATAATTATAATTGTACATAATTAACTTTATTGTTATGCAGCTCACGGTGACTTATTATCGTGTAATTTTCACGGTGCTTAGGTCGAGCCCTTGCTTTGGACACGACGGATCAAACAGGTACTTATTACTTATTATCTGTCAAGGCGATCGTGTTGGCTTTAATCAGCCTCAATGATGTCACAATTCAATTAAAAGTGGTAGGTACTTGGTAATCATTGCACTCAGTTTTCCTATACAATGCAAGAATTTTTGTTTTACCTATCAGCACAGATTGATATTTTGCTAAAACCAGCGCCTGCCCTGGTTTACAGCAAGAGCCGTCGCTCTAGGCGCTAGGTTGCCAGGGACGACATTTTCTAGTGCATAAATAAAATTATGATGGCGCCCTTTGAGAAGTGCTGAAGCGGTGTAGACAATCGCACTCTACCTTGATCAAGGGCTAGAGCCGGCCGTCAAGCTCCACTCAAACAACAATCCAGCATCCCTTTTGGTGGTGGTGGTGGTGATAGTGCAAAATTGCATGCCTGTAAGTATTAACTTAGGTACACAGTTATACAATAAATTTTTATTATTATTATTATTATTATAGGACCTTGTGCAAGGTCCGCCCGGATTGCTGCCACCATCTTGCTCGCTAATCGTGCCGTGAAGCAGCAGTACTTGCACTGTTGTGTTTCGGCGCGGAGAGTAAGACAGCCAGTGAAATTACTGGCACTTGAGATATTCCAACTTAGGCCTCTAGGTTGACAACGCATCTGCAATACCCCTGGTGTTGCAGATATTTATGGGCGGTGGTGATCTCTTACCACCAGGAGACCCACTTGCTCGTTTTCCTTCCAGTCGTAAAAAAAAATCCCTGCAGTCAGCTAGAAACCGTTCAAAGCCAGCCAAGTCTCCAAGCAGCCAGGTGCACGCCAGGTAACGCGAACTTTAGGGTTCCATGTAGTAGGTACCTGTTTTATGTATTGTTTACTATCAGACCCTCCTTCCTACTGGGCATTCTGGGCCCCAAGTGACTGAAAAAATATTTACATAATGTAGATTGTAATAGTTTACTTGCCCCAAGTTCACGCATTGCATAGCAAGGGGGGGATGAGGCTTGATCAAGGTAGAGAAAAATTGTCTAAACTCTACACCGCTTCCGTCCTTTTAAAAATGCGTCATAATAATTTTATTTTGCGCTGGAGCCATTATCGTTAGACGCCTAGAGCGGCCGCTCCTTTGCTCTACCACAGGACCGGCGCTGGGATGGGTCCTGGGAATTCTTGGTCACATTACCCTGAAGTCTGTGTGTGCGTGTGAAGTGTGTGAAGAATATTTGTATTGTATTGTGTCCAGGACCTTCGATAACTTAAAGACGGTCTGGCTTTACAGTGTTCAATAAAGGGTTATGGTATTGTATTGCCGCGAGCTTGGTCGCGCAATGAATAGAAAAAACACTCGCCGTGCTGCCGGTCGCGTGAAGCTGTATAATGTAGGTAGTTACTTTAAATATGTAAGTAGGTGCGTAACATGGGCCCTAGCTAGCTAACCTACTAGGTAATAAATTCCGTGAATCCCAAACGAAAGTCCAGTGAAAGTGTTATCGTTAAACGTTAATGGTAAAGTTGGACCTGGTAAAAACGGGTTTTTGTACATAAGGATATAAATGAATTCATTGACAGGGTAATTAATTACTTATGTAATGAAAACTAGTTTTAAAGACGTATCTGCTACTAGGTCCCGATACTCATACGTAAGATTGGCAAGAGCCTCATACATAGGTTATACATGGTTATACCTAGATAGTGCAAAATTGCATGCCTGTAAGTATTAACTTAGGTACACATAACCAACAAAAAACTTACCTAAATATAATATGTTTATGGAAACTTGTTGAAATTAAACTACGAACCTACTCTGCATGAAACTACTTGTAGTGCCCTGGAGTGGGACGTATGTATGTATGTAAACTCTTTATTGTACAAAATAAGTAAAATACAATCGACAAAAAAATATATATATGTATTTATTTATGTATTCAGAGGGCGTTTTAAAAAAAAAGCCCTTACCCTCTCTTTTTTTTATATTTTGGAAAAAAATATGGTTTTTCCTACTAAGAATCAAGAGCACAATCGATTCCGATAGTTTAAAAAAATTTCCCCAAAAAAATTGTTTTGCGACCAAAAAGTTTTGCGACCTTTTTTTCATACAATCATTATGGACGTGACAAAACTGAGTCATAAAATTTTGTATGAAAAACTGGGGACATTTTTTGAAAGAAAAGAAAAGAAAGAAAAGAAAAATTTATTTTGGCCCCATAAGTACCACCTAAGACTAAGAAATGAAATGAAATGATCGGAATCGATTGTGCTCTTGATTCTGAGTAGGAAAAATCATATTTTTTCCAAAATTTCATAAAAACGGAAGGGGTACACTTTTCTTTTAAAACGCCCAATTGTAAGTATATAGTCTGAGATGATGAGAGAGAATAATCTTTGAAAATACTAAATTATGAAACTACTGTGAGATTCACTCATATTAAATGATATTGTAACGGATAACTCACGTCTTAAATCAAGTTTAGCTTGACTTGTTTCGGGCTATTTCGTAGCCCTTCTTCAAGGGAGCACGCGACTCGGCGGCTGCCGCAACACACGCACTACGCGCCACCGCTCTGCTGCTGCTGGTCGCGCGAAAAATTATTGTTTTGAAAGTTTTGATGTATGTGCGTGAAATTATTGTGTTGCTATAACCTAAGGTAGTTAAGGCTCCTTTTAATTGCGATGCCAATGAAATTGTATCAAAATGCTCTAGTCGAAATGTTTGGTTGTGGACGGCGAGTGAATGTAGCTATCAATATACTGCATTGACTGGACTGCACTGGCAGGCATGAAATGGACCTCTAACCACAACAATCATTGGAACTGACGGCCTGACGTTAAATCCAAAACCTAGTTATGCAACGAATTTAACCGAAACTAGAAATCAGAATAGTCAATTACTTGATTGAAAGCTTATAGCTATTTTAGAATTCCATCTGCGAAAAACTCGTTTATCGCTATCTCGCGGGAAATATGCAATTTTCCGAAATAAGTAAAGACTATCTTATGTCCCAGAGGTCACAAACTGTCTTCATACCAAGTTGGTTCAGTGGTTTAAGCGTGATGACTGATGAGATAACATATAGACAGGCATATTTTCGCCCTTATGAGTCCTTAGTAATATGATATTATAAACTAACCTACATAATCTTTCCAGCAGTTTACAATCTCGCGAAGCCACGAGCCTTGCGAGCTTTGCGGTGAAAGAAAACATCGTGAGGAAACCTGCACAAACCTGAGAAGCAATTCAATGGTGCGTGTGAAGTTCCCAATCCGCACTGGGCCCGCGTGGGAACTATGGCCCAAGCCCTCTCATTCTGAGAGGAGGCCTGTGCTCAGCAGTGGGACGTATATAGGCTGGGATGAT
The DNA here is from genome assembly GCA_037349165.1 of Choristoneura rosaceana. NCBI lineage: Eukaryota > Metazoa > Arthropoda > Insecta > Lepidoptera > Tortricidae > Choristoneura > Choristoneura rosaceana. Next base: position 14,711,672 of record JAZBNJ010000019.1, read on the forward strand.
GATGATGACAATCTCGCGAAATCCTACTTACGCGAAATACTACTTATTATAATAGCTTTATTTAATTATGTGTGTGTGCGTGTGTGTGTGTATTTGTTACTCCTCCATGCTAAATATGAAGTGAATGAAATGTGTAGATAGCTAACATCTGGAGTAACACATACTTAGGATACTTTTTATCGATTTACCTACTGTCATTTAGTGCAAATGGAAAATTTACAACTCGAAATTATATCACAGAATAAGTAATAGTACAAATACAGAAGGCATGATTCTTATGCCTAAACGTGACTTGTACGGCAGTAAAGCTTCTGTACTTGTACTATTACTTATTCTGTGGTATAATTTCGAGTTGTCCATTTTCCATTTGCACCAAATGACAGTAAGTAAATCTTTTTATGATTGCCGATGGTTCCACGGGATAGGGATAAAATCTCGAAATAACAACTGTTGGGCTTTTTTTGGGATGGTTGGCAACGTCAATGAAATGCGATTTTCGGGAATTCCCCAAGGAATTTTGTAATATCCTGGAATAAGTGCTGTATCTAATGATTTACGCGTGCCGCAGGTAAACTCTAATAGATGATATATAGAAACTAAAGATGTTCACAATCATCCTTATTCTGTGATAATAGCATGACATATATATTGTCCGTTTAATAGATTCCTTGGTCAACGCCCCGTGATCTCCACGGAACAAGCCATTGAGGTTTAACAACCGCTAATGACAACAAAAACTTCTTTTGTATGTAACTCGGGGACACGCTGTGCTCAAAGGAAGAACAGCGACTAACATGCCGTTAGAAACATCATTGTTCCAATTTAACGCTTAGCAAGTCTTCTTTTACATAGCTATTGTCTCGACTAAAATTATGTTCGTCGGATTTATAAAGAAGAGCTAACATTTAATAAAAAGTGTTAATTTTCTTACAGGGTTTCGTAAACGTGATCACACAGTTTATATAAGCTAAAGCAGTATGGAAGCTACGAACAAATCGATCGAAACGAACACACTCACACAGACGCGAGCTCTACACGGCCTCTAAGGGGGTCTCGCGGTACTGCAGTACCGCTACTATATACTGTGGTGATGACCACGTTGATGAAAATTATCAGCTTATGCTTTTCCCTATATACAGGCTGTAATCGTTAAGTGTGCCCAGGCGATTATTTCGTAACTATTACAGATTGGTATAAAAAAACTGGGAACTGATATCGAAAGTACGTTACCTACCTAATGAGTAAAATGACAATATTAACTTTTTAAAAGTAAAAAGAGAAATATCCCATACATTTAGTACAAGATTAGTGGAAAGGTTTTAATTTCCTTTTACCTTAAGCTAAAGTATGATATAATAATAATAATTTTCAAGTAGATACACATTTACCAGTACCATACCACATGAAATTAAATAAGGAAAATACCTAAAACCTTTCTATAATTTCGTACTAAATGTATGGGAGTGTTTGATGTAAAAATTATGGATAGGTATTATAAGTAGTAATAGTTACGGAATAATCACCTGGATTAGATTAGGTACACCTGTAGAATAAGCTTGATATCGTCTTCCTTGTAGATTTTCAACCCCCGACGCAAAAAGAAGGGTGTTATACGTTTGACGCCAATGTATGTCTGTCTGTCTATGGCATCGGAACTCTCAAACGGGTGGACCAATTTCGATGCAGTTTTTTTTTAACGTAAAAGCGAGCTTCCTTGCTGTAGTTCTTAGCTATACTACATTAGAATTGGTTCAGTATTTTTGAGATATTGACCTTTTGAATGGCCATGTCGGGGGTTTTCAACTTTTCTAATATTTACACTTTAAAGTGGGGATTTTTTATTATTTTTATGGTTCTTTAGTACAACCTACAAGGAACCGTTAGTTTCATCATGTCCGTCCGTCCGTGACTTAGCTTATACTCCATTTAATTTAAGATTTGAATTAACGGTCAAATTGTAGCACACGTTTCTCGGTGGGTATTTCGAACACAAATTGACTCAAAATACCTACATGTACACTTATTAGCTGTATTTATTACATTTTTACTATAGAAGTTAACACAATTTTAAATAGTTTCATTGTTTTATTTAAAAACGTGTGCAAATTTTACCGTTAAGTTTCAAATATTAAAATAAATGGAGTATAGAGACTTTTAAGCTGTAATTTTGCATTAGTACGGAACCCTATACCTACTACACGTGACCCGACACGCACTTGGGTTTTTCAATTTAGTGATCCCTTTGTAAAACATAAAACTTAAAATTTGCTTACTTACAAGCCGACTAAGCCAGTAGGTACCTATTTACTTCCTTGTTCATCTATTTCCCTGGGGTGGACATTAAAAAAAAAACAAATGGCTGTTTACCTACATTATTATTAAAATGAATTCATAGCACTTTAATAGCTTGTCTAATTGGATGCTTACTTCGTGACTTATAATATTTTTTGCTATCTACTGTAACGACATACGTAATTACAGAAAATCATATTTGACCTTACTCGGCTGGGTTGGGAAGGGTTATTTATAGACAAAACGAGATAGTAATCATGTGTGTCTATAATGTAATATAACTAAGCCGACAGAACCGATCTTGTAGTGAAGATATGTAACAAACTATTATTTTATATAGGTACAGTCAGCAGCAGAAGTGGATGATCGGTTACGGTGCTCAAAATGATCTAGGTACAGTCAAGGAAATAAAATCGCTACCCAAGGTGGAACATTTGTGCTACTAATGTCATACCTATTGATATTGTAATACATCTGCTAAATAAATCATAGCAAAAATTATAATGAAAAGGTTCCACCCTGGGGCGTAAATTAATTGACTGTATACACGACTACTGCTAAGGTACACATTGAGAGAGTTAAGATCGTTTTGAGCTCCAAAACCGCTTATCTACTTCTGTTGCTGACTGCACTAATAAATTATTATTTGTTTTTTGGCTAAATGCTGTCACATTAATGACGCAAGTAGGCCAAGAATATCTTTACATAATCATCATCATTATCAGCCTTAGGACGTCCACTGTCGGAAATAGGCCTCCCCCATATACTCGTTGCTTTGGTTGGAAGCGGCGTGCATCCACCGTGAATAAAAAGACGCAGTTTGGCTGATTACCTACCACTATTATCAAATATCGGATCGGCGGATTGGGTACTAACTGATAAAAAAACAAATTGCTTTACTGTAGTCAAAGTTCACGAACATTTCCAGTTTTAGAGATACTTTGTAAAATACGTTGTTGGATTCCGATATTGTAATTGCGATGCGTGACATCAATTCACCACAGTCCCACGTTCTAGGAGTAATAAACAGTGACAAAAAATTATAAAGCGTTAAATTTAGCGGTCAAACATCTCGGGACTTCGAATTCGTTTCCATATTTTCTCAAGTGCGAAGCGAACTGCGTAAACAAATCGTTCAAAAGAAATACACAAGGTCTGTTTGGTCGTAAAACTACACACAGATATGTATAGATATAGTACATAATGTATTTCTATTGGGAAAAGGCGGATTTCAATCGGAACCTCCGGATGGTATTCGGATATCGCGTGCTGTTCCCTCGGGAACTGTGCATTTTTCTGGGATAAAAAGTAGCCTATGTCACTCTCGAGCCCATATATCACGTCGATCCGTCGCTCAGTTACGGTGTGAAAGACGGACAAACACACAAACACACTTTCGTATTTATAATATTAGTATTGATAAATCAGTGATAAACATAACTAGGCAAATCGTATTATACGGAGCAGCGGTGTTAGCTGACCAAATCAGAAATTTCATCGAAAAAAACAATACCTCTTCTTGCAGTCGGGTAATAAAAGAAACCGGTGCATTTATTTATAAGTAAAGTAAAGCAATTCATTCTCTTATAAAGTTTTATTTCGTACAATGGGCTCTACTCAAAGGTAATTATAATAAATGGCCATGTTACTGTTTTCTGATTTCTTTATTAGATATCGCCAGTACAGTACTATGGATCAATTTAAAATGCAATGTTTATGTATCACTTCGATCAATGCCGAACACTTATTTGTACACAGGTCAACACACAAATGACTATAAATTAAGAAAAAACAATGCCTGCACTTCTACTTTTCGTCAGGTGTGCGAGATTCATTTTGATAAAGACGATAATTACAAGGGAAGCATTTCATTTGTTTTCTTAACAAACTATATGATCTGATATTAATTTAAACTTATCTTACGGTTTTTATTTAATCTAAACTTTGCGAATTCCGTATACACAAGCAAAAATAATACTGCTAACGTAACGTTACTATTGTGACATAAGTTATCAGACTTTTACATATATCTACATGTACGCATAGGAACCAGAGCAGTGTTGCGTACCGACCTGAAGTGGACCTGAGGCCATAGACAAGACGCCCTTGAGCATATCGCTAGACAACACGAGCAAAGGTTTATCTTTCTCTTAAGGTATGCGCACACGAGCAACTTTGCCTCCGCGATTTTGTCTCACATCAAGTCTATGGGTTAGTATAGAAGTGTGCACACGTAGCGACGCGACTACCCATAGAGTTGACGTGAGAGACAAAATAGTCGCGAAAACAAAAGTTGCTCGTGCGCGCATATCCTTACGCGTAAGGGCCTACGCTAGCTGACGCGGTTTGCACGGAGCTTGTGGACGCCTATTGAATAGTAGGTATATAGTTGTATTTGTATAGTATGAGCAGCGCCAACTGCACACGCCCGCACTCGCAGGCGTGCCCGCTCCGTACATCCGCGCAGGCCCTAAGACTTTGCTTGGTCCAGTACCAACGCTTTTAGGCACCTTGCCTACATCACTGGACGGCTGCCTCGTTCAAGAAGAGCTTCATAGATTGTTGCAAGAGACGTTTAAAAGCCCTGGCCCGCATTCCGATTCACTTTCACCTTTTTTGATTAAATTTACATTTCCGTCAAAATTTGATACAAAAAGTACAAAAAAAAATCGTTCTATTACAAATTATGAGACGAACGTAACACACCAAATAAAAAATAGAAAATCATCTATCGTTATGAAATGTTATAATTTGTAATAGTTATCACGTTCGGAACACCGTCAAAACGTATTTATAAGATTAGATATACAGTTTTCATGCATTATGCCTGCATACGCTTCTACTATGTTAGTGTTACATATGTATCACTGTCCTATTCAATGGATAAATGAGAACTTTTCTAAGATATCATTAATTATGTAAGTGGGCTCCTATCTATGCTACAAATTACATTGATAAATACCGTCATACATACTATATTCGACTAACACTAAGAAATCAACGTATCACATCCATCGACTCATCCATAGCCACGGTAATGGAAAGACAATCATTTACATTAGCTGTAAAGTACTAAGTTTATTTTGACACTGGTAATAAGAATGTTTTAAAAACTGTGCATGCGTATATTCGTCCTACTCGTATTATAATAATTATAATAAGTACCAATGTGATAGGACATTTCACAGCATTCACAAAACGTATCTGGGATACAACATGTCCCATACATAGAAAAAGAAATAAATAGTCAAATAAAATACAGTAAAATTTTGTATGCATGTCAAATTATGCATTAAAATATTTATAAAATAACTAATTACAAGAACGAATGTCATGAACTCTCAAATATAGAAAAAATTGAAAAAGCATAAAAATCTTCCCACTCGGAGGAATGGACAATAATGGCCGCTCTAATAAACACATTCACACAGTTAGATTCTCAAAAATAACATCTAAAATTACGTTTCACTCATTAATATTCGAATGTTGTTCAGTTTACCACTGGGGGTTAGGGGGGAGGTAATTGTCGGGGGGCGGCGCAGCCGGGGGGTAGGGCGGCGCCGGCGCCGGGCCCGGCGGCGCGCCGTACGGCGGGTAGTACGGCGCCCCGCCGTAACCGCCGTAGTACGCCGGGCTCGGGTACGCGCCGTAACTGTAACCTGAAACAAACAGTTAGGTGAAATTAATTGGATACTGGAAAGCCGTGGTGGCCTAGTGGTTTGACCTATCGCCTCTCAAGCAGAGGGTCGTGGGTTCAAATCCCGGCTCGCACCTCTGCGTTTTTCGAAATTCATGTGCGCAATTTACCACGAGCTTTGCGGTGAAGGAAAATATCGTGAGGAAACCTGCACAAACCTACGAAGCAATTCAATGGTGCGTGTGAAGTTCCCAATCAACACTGGGCCCGCGTGGGAACTATGGCCCAAGCCCTCTCATTCCGAGAGGAGGCCTGTGCCCAGCAGTGGGACGTATATAGGCTGAGATGATGATGATGATGATGAATTGGATACTAAAGCAACATATCCACATTCTGCAAGTAGTCTACTGAGTGGCCTTACCTCATCGAAAATAGGTACTCTCATTTAAAAGTTTCAGTTAACGGTATTTTTTTACGAAATCCAGATATGTTTGTTCCTCCTCAGACTGAGTGGGTGACTTTACAAGTTATCAATTGACCATTACTTCGAAATAATAGGAAATGTAAGTGGTACGCAGTTGTACTAACCTGGATATTGTGCGTATGGCGCATCTGGAGGCGGTCCCGTAGCTGCAAACGGTTTACTGCCGTCACCGGGCATCGCTGGTGAACCCATCATAGGGCTCGGAGCCATATTCAGCGGCAAAGGCTGCGGTTTACCCTGCCCGTGGGGCAAGGGATGCGACATGGGCGACTCGTGCGACATCCCTGGCATAGGCAGACCCATAGGGCTCTGACCCAAGGGAGCCACAGGAGTTGTATTATGCACAGACTCCCCCCGCGATTTAGCGGTACCAGGGGAACCGAGTAGACTAGACACACTATGTGACATTCCCGAATTCATCGGCTGCCGTTCACTTTGAGATTCTGAACTATCCTTGTTGGGAGACTTTTTCTTCTTAGATTTAGAGCCCGACTTCTCTTCGCTCCCAGGAGAGTAGGACTGAGTAATATCGTCTAAATTTTTACGGAAATCCGGCATGCTCTCCTTGTTGAGGACGCTGGCGGTTCTTTCTAATATACTCAAACTAGATTCGGTCGGCGGCCGGACGCCTGGCCTTTGATGCCTATAATTTTTCAGTAAATTGACTTTTCTCGCGACGTTATCCATACTCGGGGCGGTATCCATCGAATTATTTCGCGATGATCTGGATCCGTCGTTGGAGTTCTCGGAAGATTTGTTCTCCAAAGCCTCCTCGGAAGGCAACTTTTCATCGGTTGTTAAAACAATAGGTTCGGATTCTATTTTATCTTCACTGTTGGCGTTTTTCTTTTGTTTCTCTGAGTTTGTTGACGACTTAGAATCTTCTGAATGCTCATTGTTAGCCCGCTTTGATTTTTGGACACTGGAGAGCTCGTTTTTGCCTTCTCTCTTTTCTTCTTCGTCGTCGCTGTCTAGTATTTGAGTATCATCTTCAGATTCTGGCCTATTAGTTGGTGGGTTGGAATCGCTGTTTTCGTTATCAGATCTCTTTGTTTCCTTTTTAATTTTGGTTATACTAAGGGAACCTGGCAAGTTGGGCCTCAGTATTCTCCCCGGTAGCTGCCCTAGCCTCTGTCGCATGGCACCATACGACCTCATTTCTCCCAACCGATTCCTGATGTCAGCAATCTTCTGGCCGGGAAGTAGTGGTCTCGAGATTTTGTTGTGGCCTATTATAGACGGTCTCGTCATCACTCGCTGATAGCCTGGTCTCGGTCCAGTTTTAGAAGTGATAGTGATTGCAGAGTTGTTTTTCAGGGATCCTGGTATACTTCCTGGTCGACTGCCGAGAACTGTAAGAAAATATTAAAATAAGTATATCTGTAAAAATATACAGCTTTAAACAACACTGAAATATTCAATATTTATATCTATTTAAATTAAACCCTTCTATAGATTTACTTACTCTTCTTTCCAATTGGACTATTGTCTTTGTCACCGCCCTTTTGCCCCAGAGATGTCTTGATCGCGATGATCTTGCCAGATTCCAACTGCATGTAGATACCCTTTGGCGATTTGAGTACCATGACGCGTTGACCCGCTTTCAGAACAATGTTAGTCTTTTCAGCGGAGTTGGTTGGTATCACCACATCTGCGAATAAATATTTTTATTGTAACAACAATTATCATCATTACGCCAACGAGAGCGCGCACCCGCAAACACCAAGAGGATTGCAGATGCGATACCAATCTAAACGGGTGACACTCTTTCCCGGCCCGGATAATACCGACATGGAAATACCAGCTCTGTTTTTTGTGTACACGCCCATAGAAACTGACAGGAGCTTCTATGGGCGTGTACTCGAAAAATAGGGTCGGTATTTCCATGTCGGTATTATCCGGGCCGAGAAAGAGTGTTACCCAAACTAAACAGTATAGAGGGGATAGAATTCATAGAATAGCTCGTGTACTGTCACCATCAGATATTTCGAAGCGGTTGAGGTGGGCAAAAATATCGGAACATGCACTCTATTTCCAAGGAATTCATGTTCCATTATGTTTAATCACTCCGAAATATCAGACGGCGACTGTACCAGTAATTACACCATCTGTCTTTAACTCCGTGCCGGTACGCAGTAGCGTCAGCACTCAGCACAGCTGCTTGGGAGCAGGATTTGCGAGTAAGATGGTGTTAGCGACTGAAATGTTATCAAACAGTGTAAAACTTTCAAAACTATGTAAGTCTCGTTGACATCTTTTTATTTTCCTTGATTTGTATTAATTTGCATTAACGTGTAGTTAATGACCTTTTCATAATTAAAAGCATTTTTTTGAAATTAATTAAGTTTTTTAATTTATTTATTGCTGAGACTTGACGGCTCCGTCACTTTAAAAAAATGGCTTTATTTATTTGACATTTATTCACACTCACAAAGACACACAAATGCAAAAAAAAACAATAAACAGCAAACAAAACAAAACCAAAAAAGAAATACAAAAATAAAAATACACGATTTTCTGTGTCCCCGGAAAAGTGAAACGGCCGCTGACTCAGCACAATGCTGAGCCGTTAGACGCCTGCAGCGCTGATATTGTCAGAACCGTCTGTGACTCACGGTATAGTGATGTTTACCTAAAGGCAGCGTCATCTCCTGCGCCGTCATGCCCTGCCGACGCCACACGTCAGCCGGGATCCAGCGCGCGCCGTGCTGCATCGGCCGCACTGACGCCACGGGCCGCTGCACCACGCTGCCGTCCGCCGTACGCACCGTGCGGTACGCCGGCGTCGGCTTGGGGGCGGACGCCGCCTTCTTCTCCAACTCGTATCTGTACAAAGTTAGCATATAACTACATCTTGAAAGGTGCGTGACACTCGGGGGAGACACTATTTACCGGACCTGATAATACCGACCCGATGTTTCGTGTACACCAGAAGTCATGTCAAACTGACATGGACAAAATGTGGCAATAGTAACACAAAGTATAAAAACAAAGCAACAAAACCTCTCACACCACGGCCCGTCACCGAGGGAGAAAATGACTACCACCCTCGAGCCCAGAAGCTGGAGGAGGCCCTTGCTAAGAGGCAAACTGAATTGCACCCAATTCAGAATAAAGGGGCTTATTATTATTATTATTATCCGGGCCGGTAAATAGTGTGACACTCGGTAGAACCATGTTGCAGTCAGCATTTCCTGGACTCTTCAAAAAAATCTTGATAAGGGCAGCAGAGGATCCCTGTGACAGGGTTCTACGGAGTGTTATATTAGATCTGGCATCAAAATTCTGGGATTTAATGAATTTCGATGGAAATTCCCAAGAAATGGATCCCATGCGATTACTAAAGCTACTTTTTATTGTGTCCAAAGCAAGACCCGGCAGATTGCTGATTTGGGACCATTTCATGACATGCGTAACAATTTTATTTTTTTATTATTATTTTTATCCATGTCACGTCACGTCATGTCATGTCACGAATAAGTGTTTTCTTTCTTTCTTTGATATTCCCATATCGCGATAAAAAATTGCTTTAGTCCGCATGGTACGGTGCTACTTTTCAACTCCAGCCGTACGCGCACACTCTAAATTCAGCGCTAGCGATTAGCGTCAATTGTTTGCACAAGTCTAATAATTTGACGCGGCCGGTGAACGCTGGCGCCAAAAAATTTACAAGTACTCTGTTCCAGGCCAGCATTGCGCTGCTGCGTCGCAAAAAATGGTGCAGAAACTGTTTACATTATATCACGTAAAACAGTAAGAAAGAAGAAGTCTTCACTCGCAATATGATCCACTTAATAGCCGATTCCGTCAATCGTTGATAGCGAGTAACGATCAAAAACTAATACATTTATTTCCTTGTAGAACAGAAGATAATCCACACAGACTACTCCAAATAACGTGTAGTAAAATAAAATATTTTGTCAAGGAAATTATTACGTAAAGCCAACTAAAACAGGATTTCAACAGTCCAACGAGATAGAGAGATCAAATGTCAATCTGAAACTATTTTTGCAAAATAATTTCAGCAATTCATAGACCTTTTCTTATTTTTATTTCGTAGCAATGCCGACCAACTTTAGGGTTCTGTCCACCAACAAAAACTGTTTTTATCGCAAAAGAACAAATAATAAAGCCAGGCAATAGCCAGCTGAACTCAAAATTTGATAACAGCACACATATTGTAAGGTGGTACGAAACCCTTGGATACTAATCCAGTGCAGTGTTTTTCTACATCTACTTTTTTTAATTAGGGCATGATAGGCAAGCAAATCATGCCAATAATGTAACAAAGTTGGTCTTTATAGAACATTTTACTCTTGCTTCTAAGCCGTGATCACTCGTGCTCATCAATTCGACAAAATTTATTTTTCAAACGTTATTTAAGCTAGGTATTTCATAACCATTCAGTAAGCCACGGCTGCAATAAAAACATTTCAGAAAAACATTGACGTGAGTTTTGTTCTATTTTATGCCTAAAACATTAAAGTGGATGATTATCCATGTTGTAGAGGTAATAAACTGAAATAAAAAGGTGCTTTTGTATTAATAAATCCAAACAATATCTTACCCTCTCTGCGCTAATCTCTTTTCGGCACTGGACAATTTCTTCTCTTTCCTGTCGACCAGCAGCGATTCGTGTTGGAAAGGCTCCTTGCTGAGCAGCCGGCTGTGCTGGGCTATGATGCCCTGCATCAGTACGTCTAAGTACTTGTCTTTATGCTCTGATAGGTCCTTTGGCTCCGATTCCTGTGGCAAAATGTTTGTGATTGGATCTCTAATAATGTATAGGTTCAGGCGTTACTTTGGGTAAGGTAAGTCTAATATTATTCTAAGTGGTACGTTTGGTTGCGATGAAACAAAAAAAGGTAATGTTTAATGTTTATTTGGGCACAAACGGTACAATTACAAAAATACGGTAAATACGATAAGGCTGCGTTTCCACCAATAATGTGCGAAGACGTATTGCGAGAAATGTTTTTTTTCATTAACCAATAAAAACGCTTCATTTACCTCGCCTCGCACAGCACATCTCTAGTGGATACAGCTGAGCAGAGCGAGGCGAGGTAAATGAAGCGTTTCTATTGGTTCCTGAAAAACATATTCCTCGCACATCTCCTGTGGAAACGGAGCTTAAGATGAGCAATTTTCAGGTCAAGATTTTTCAACCTGGAACTTTAAATAATTGTCCTTAGGCATTTAAAACACTCCAATCTGAAGAGGTTAACATAGATAGTTGGACCTGTAATTTTAAATTGTTGCTTATTGTTGTTGTAACACGATTGAAGAGATAACGGTGAAGTATCAAGAGGAGGCCGCAGACGGTAAACAAAGTGATCGAACAAAAACATGACGCAAAAAGTTCAATACTCGTACCTACTTCGTTAAAAATATAACAGTCAAATTAACACATCTTTTTAATAAAACTCAGACTTGCTGAAATATTTTTTAATTAACAATATTAATGCATTAGTATTTGTTACTTCCGAGATCGGATTTTTAAAAAACAAGCGCGAGTTTGACCGTAAAATTTTTAATGTTTAGACGCACCGGGATCCTTTCGACTGCCATAATGTTATAAGTCATAATGTAATGTTTGTCATAAAAAAAAAACCCGCTGGAACCGTAAAATTTTCATATTTTTTTTAAATGGTCACCTGTAGAACTCTACAGACTATCTACGTTCTTAACGAAACGAAAAATAGTATACTAATTATCCTATCCTGTAATTTTTTTTTATTACGGTACAAACGCATAGTAAGGTATTACAAATACGCAACAACATTAGGCACGCCAAAAGTGTGACTGATTCTAAATTCAGATCAATAAATATGAAGAAATTCGACGCGATGTTTTATTATGTTAGTAATGAAAAATTTCACGGTCTCGGTTGTGTAATTAGACCATAAGCCACAGCGTCACCTTGTATCTTAATCAAAGAAATAATATTTTGTGAAACTTTAACAAAAGATATTTCGTTTATAAAATTACAAAATAGTAGATTTTAGGGTTCCGTAATGTATTAGGAAAGTGATAGGCAGAACACAATACTATAAAAATCTGTATGGTGTGATAAAAAATTTAATCAGACATTAAGGGGCTGTTTCACAGTCCATTAATTAGTGTTAACTGACGGTTAAATATGATGCCGTCTCCGTCTATTTGAACAAAACAAATAGAGACGCCACAACATATAGTAGCAAATTTAAATGAGGGCCACCGCTGAAAACTTTTAGACAACAACAAAACAAAAGGGACTAGACATCCTCCTTTTTGGCATAGTTTAATTACCTTCTCGTCATTGTCAAAGCACAGGTTAGTGATCTCCTTCATAGAGAGCACGGCGTCCGGGTTGCATTCGTCGACGACGCGGTCGGCCATGCCCTGCTTGTTTATCTGCCGGTCGTAGATCTTCTTCTCAAGGCACCAGTCCATCACAAACCGGTATACGAAGCAGGGCTTCCTCTGCCCGTACCTAAGGTGTTGAAGGAAAAATAATGCGTAAGTACTTTTTATAGCAAATAAGCGCAGCGTAGGACGTCCACCAACGAGATGGACAGATGACCTGATCATATATATTCTTGCTACCAACTTGCTACCAACCGAAGCAACTGGAAGGCTATGGGGAGGCCAATGTCCAACAGTGGAAGTCTTGGAGTGGAGTGGAGAGTGAAATGATATTGAGCTCACAAGATGGCCATATATGTATTGTGACGCATAACATGTCGTCGACCGTACATTGCGCGCAATGTCCCTTACCTTAATTGAACCTACGGTCGACGATGTGCAGTAGACGGAAACAAGTTTCAATTTTCCACCAACCATCTATTAAAAAAACCTGTGACTGAAGACCATACCTTATGCGCAACTTTATGAATGGGAGATTTGAATAGGGCATAATTTAACCCTTTCGTTCCGGATGACGAGTTAACTCGTCTTGTGCGATGTGCTCGCAGATCCGGTAGACGAGTAAACTCTTCTTAAAAAAATTGACATTACATATATGAATATGGAAAACTGGGTAGATTTTGTGTATGGCTTTGCCGGAACGAAAGGGTTAAATGGGTTTATGAAGCGACCACATGAATGCGTCTTAGTTTAGTAAGGGCCTCTGGAGATGGCCTATTTAATACCAATGAGGTGTTTTAAAGTTAATGTACAATATGTCAACAGCATTTTCATCAGAATTATTGATTCAAAATGTAATCACACCTTTGACACAGTATGCTTACAATATTGTTCAATCTATGTTAACCACAATTAAAACATTTTTGCATACATTAACAGGGAGCTGAGTCAAATTAACCCAACCACCTACTGCAATATCCCGGATTCATTTTAAAACACCTTTTAATTTTTAATTTTCTGTAATCAAATCAGTGTATGTAACAAAGAACCTGTAAACGCGGCAGACAGCCTGCGTGTCGTGGCAGGGGTTCCAACTGGCGTCGAACACGATCACGCGGTTGGCTCCGACCAGGTTGATGCCGAGCGAGCCGGCGCGCGTCGACACAAGGAACAGGTAGATGTGGGGATTCGCGTTGAACTCGTTTATAAGCTTCTCGCGCTCCAAAGCGTGCGTGGAACCGTCCAGACCTGACGGGGAAAATAGGAACACGTTTACTAATATTTCCTTAAATCAAGGGTGAATGGATTTTCGCTAGAGGTTACAAAGATCATTTTATTTCTTCTTCAATTTCTATTTTTTGAGCTGAGTTTTTGTCCACCTTCATTATAATGGTCATTATAGTGAAGCTTAAAAGCCTAAGTAGAACAATGATATTTTGATTTTAAATAATACTTACGGTAATAATTAGTGTTTCTCTCCCACAAGCAATTCGTCCCTGGAATGTAATTTCTTTCCAGAAAGTCTTCAATGAGATTCAAGGTAAACAAACTCTGGCTGAAAAGGAGTATTCTGTCACCCATCTTTATGCTTTCATTCAGCAAGTAAAAGAAAAGTTCCATCTTAGAGGAATTCTCTATAATGCCTGGTATATAATCTTTTAAAAGTTCAGTTGCCCAGTCATAGGTCATCTCCTCAGCTTTCTTTACTAACGCCAATTCTTCTTCTCTGTTTAATTTTTCTTCTTTCTCACTCTCCTCAGATTCCGAATCATCTTTTTCTTTTGGTGCTTTTGAGTCCTTTTTTGTTTTGGACCCTTTTGGCCTGCCACGCGGTCTGGGCTTTTCCGCTTTTTTATTTTCTCTGCTTTTTCCTTTCGGTTTCGTTTTCTTACCACTTTCTTCTTCAGATTCAGATGCATCGCTCCTGATGACATTCGATTTTGCTGGCTTTTTCTTCTTATCCCCTGCTTTGCTCTTGTTATCCTTCGCTAAACTTGAAATTTCTGGTTTCCCCTTTTTGGTGTCGTTTTTGACAATCATCTTCGTGTCTAAGTCAGCGATTTTGACTTCACCATCTGATTCAGATTTCTCAGTTTTCTCTTCGGCTTTGAGTTTATCAACTTCCGTCTTAATTGTGTCTAGAGGCCAGGAAGTTAGTGGGCTTCCAGAGCTATTGCTTCCGAGGGGCGGTTTCGTTTCGAGTGCTGGATAACTGGGGAACGGATAGTTGCTGTTTCCATTATTTTCCGCTTGATTGGGAAAGCCTGGCATGTTCGTTTGGTTGTAATTAAATGCCGGATTTCCGTATGGCACAACTGGTGCTGTGTGCCCAGATCCCGCTGCCTCGGATTTAATTTCCTCTGATAGAAAACCAGCAGTATTGTTAGGTTCGTTTTTGATTTGAACTTGTCCCTGACTGCCAGGTACATTTGACGGAACGTTATTAGAATAACCAGGATAGTTCGGTGGATGATTACCGAACTGATTCTGTGGAAAACCGGGGCCGTCGTTCGGTTTAGTTTCATTAGATTGGAAGCCTTGAGCGTCGGTAGGATCTGATTTTATAGCGGCTTGTGGCTCTTCCTTGGGCGTCTGGTTGGGCGGCATATTATTGGGATATGCGGGGAAGTTTGCTCTATTTTCATATTGGTTGTATGGTGCAGATGGGTTGGTTCCGTACGGAGCGTCGGTGCCTGCATAAGGCGGTGGGTAGGGCTGGTTAGGGTACCCGCCCGGTGGAGCTTGGTTATTCGGGTAC
The DNA here is from genome assembly GCA_037349165.1 of Choristoneura rosaceana. Taxonomy (NCBI): domain Eukaryota; kingdom Metazoa; phylum Arthropoda; class Insecta; order Lepidoptera; family Tortricidae; genus Choristoneura; species Choristoneura rosaceana. The sequence continues at coordinate 14,727,188 of JAZBNJ010000019.1, forward strand.
GGTCCTGGAGGAGCGTTCGGATTGAAGTCTGGGAAACCTGGCGCGTTCTGGTAAGAACCTTGATATGGTGGCCGGGGCTGGTTCCCGTAACTCGTACCTGGCACTTGATCTTGGTTGTTAGCGTAGGGCTGCAGTGAGTTCCCTGGATAGGGGGTGTCATTTGAAGGTGGATTATAGTTTGGTGGGTATTGTTGGGGGTTATTGAACTCGGATGGAGGGGTCCCTCTGTAATCCTGGGGAGGCTGGTTGTTGGGGTACTGAGGATTGTTGTAGTACCCTGAATTGCCGTAATAGTTGCCGTTGCCCCAATAGTTTTGATTGTAGTTTTGGTTGCACTCTGGATTATTTTGAGGGTACTGGTTGGGGTAGTTACTGTCGTAAGGAGGTTGCTGAGGGTAGTAATTCCCGGGGTAATTTTGGTTATAACTCTGGTTCGGCGGGTAGTAGCCAGGCCCTTGGTTCTGGTAGTTGTAGGGGGGATACTGTCCACCAGGTTGGTCGGGTCTGTAATTTTGAGGGGGTCCATAAGGTCCATTGGGAGGGTAAGGAGCATTGCCATAGGGCATATCAGGTCGCGAGATCGCAGAGCCTGTTGATGTATTTGGAGGAATGGTCGCGGCTGGCTTTTTAGGTGCACCCTGTGAACAAAATGTTCAGTTAGGACTGGAGATATTCAATCAGCATTGTTTGTCAGCAACTCTATTTGATTATATTATACATCCGTAAAAGTTTGAAGAGAGCAAGAGAGGAAGCCCATAGCTTAATGTCAATAAAATTTAAGTTTCCGTTTGATTCATTGCATTATTTACCCTAGTTTTGGCAGCTCTTCTCGGCTGGTTCTTGCTGTTCCGCGCTCGACCCGCCTTTGTCACTCCTCCTAATTCTTCGAGGTCTAAATCGTCTTCGATCGCAGCATTAACTTCACTCCGCTTCCGCAAAAAGTTGTACAAAACGTCGGGGTGATTCCATATCTGTAAAAAAAGTTATCTTTAGCTCTTGAGTATTGGTCAAAGTGCGTATTGGTCAATATGTTTCAAATAAATAATATTGGTCATTACGCGTCGGGAGGCATTAAAGCATCTGTTGCACCTAGCAAAATTAGCTCAAATTGCCGCTATAAATTTTGTCACTGTCCCGTAATTTTTAAAACAGAATAATAGTGGTAAGACGTGCTAGCCAATTTGAAGCATATCAAAAATCCATACTCCATATACTATAATATTATAAATGCGAAAGTATGTTTGTGTGTTTGTATCTTTGTCCGTCTTTCACGCCGTAACGGAGCAACGGATCGTGATTTTTAGCATAGAGATAATTTATGGTCCCGAGAGTGACATAGGCTACTTTTCATCACGGAAAAATGCACATTTCCCGAGAGAACAGCGCGCGATAACCGAATACCACGCGGGCGGAGCCGCGGGCAAAAGCTAGTCAAAAATAAATTATAAAAGTAGAGACTTTCAAATAAATAAACTGCATAACAGATTACTCTTTGAAGTTTGAAATTTGATAGAGCTTTTATTTTACCAAGTCAAACTTGGAAGCGACAATTTTCATATCGATTTTTCTAATATGGCTTGTATAAATACTATACATCTGTTGTATGCTCTGCAGACTACAACCATAGTAAAAGTGTAAAAGTACGTGCACTCCGACCCTTTAGGAGACTAACCTGCCTACTCCGCCGCGGACGCTTAGGGTTGTCTACTTTAGATTAATTACCTACCGGCAAAGTCTAAGAGCGCGTGCTTGTGCGCGTCCGTGTGCTAGTGCGTGTGCTTGTGCGCATGCTTGTGCGCGTGCGCGTGCGTGTGCTAAAGCGCGTGCGCGTGCTTGTGCGCGTGCGCGTGCTTTTACGCGTGCGCGTGCTTGTGCGCGTGCGTGTGCTTGTGCGCGTGCGCGTGCGTGTGCTTGTGCGCGTGCTTGTGCGCGTGCGTGTGCAACAAAATTGAACCTTGATTACTGTCTATAAAGTTCACTCAGAAAAATTATCTATTTTGAGCTAAAAGTAGTGACGATATTTATTTATTTACCTAACACAAAAACAAAAAAACGACTACGACTACGCGAACGTGAAGAGAGCGCGAGACGAGCAGGAAACGTACGGCACCGGCGACAGCGCAGCCTTGACTGAATACTGGTTAGTCCTGGGTAGATTATCAGTGTGTGCGTGCGGCAGTGCGAGCGTACTGGCGCCAAGCGGCGCGCACACATTTAAGCCGCGCGATGTACTTTTGTTCGTAGTGAACCTACTTTTACACTTTTACTATGCTACAACTCTGCCTTTGCTCGTTTCGCGGCGCCGGCCCGAATAAAAGATGAGGGTTTAGTGATTGGTGTGCTAAATCGGTTTTCTCAACCGATTTTCACAAAGAGAGAGAGATACCACATACAACTTACCTTGCAGCAAATAGCGAAAGCTTTCAAGGGATTCGGCACGGACGTTGAGCGAACGACTTCATTCATGAACCTGTCGTATAGTTTACGCTGCAACGGGGTCATGCGCACTAAGAGTACGTATTCTTCCTTTTGCGGTAAAGTTGATTGTAATACTGCATGAGATCGCCTGTAAATGGAAACCAAGTCTTTAGATACCTAAGCACAGATTACACCACAGATCACACTACGTACTGACTCGATCAGTGGCGACGCACGGTAATATCAAGATTCACGGTAATATCAAGATTCCCACCAGATTTCCTAAATGTTTTTAGATAACGTGAGTGGTGACAAATATGGTTAAAATTGTGTATACCCAACCGTGAGGTTTTGCATCTGATGACATATTTAACCCACGCTACTCTCTATACTTGGTTTGGATAGGTATTTAACTAAATGTAAACAAAACAACGTCAATTGGTGTCTTAAATAGTGAAATTTCCCCATTAAACTATCCAAATATTTACATTTCTGTATTGAAATACACTAGTCTAGTTTGTATTTATACTAATAGCACAGAATATATAATAGTACTAACGTACAGAATGGCCACGCTCCGCCCCGCACCGGTTCGAGTTACCCCACCCCTCAAGCGTAGCCTGGCGGAAACCTGACAGATAGCAGTCGGGCGCGCGACGCGATGTATGTCGGCCGCACGGCACTAAGCTCGGGACTCTCGGGAGCAATAACTTTGCGAAATGGTGATACCTATACTGTGCATTGTATGGGTGTTTGTCAACAGCAAGGCTACTACGAAATACGAAAATCGAAGTTCATGTCGTTCGTTCCCTCTGACATTTATACTGTTTCATACGAGAGCGAGAGAGACGGTAGCATACGAACTTCGATTTTCGAACGTCGGAGTAGGCCCGCAGTTCATTGTTCGGTGCTAGATCGGTGACGGTGGGTTCGCGAGCAAGCGCCAACTTGTCAGTGGGCGCGCGAGAAATATGGTACACTTACCTACCCTACTTACTTCCTTTTGTAAATAAATAATGCTTTCTAAAAGTATCGCGATTAATACATGAAAATCATGAAATAACTACTTAGGTACCGAATAATTCGTTTAAGTTTGTAGTCAAATATTTATTGTAATTTAAAACAATAATGCTTAAATACACATTAACACATTATCAGACACATTTTAAGTAGGTTTAAATAAAAATATATGATTAACGATTACATTTATTTACACATCTAAGCCATACCTACATACCCTATAGTACTAGGGTTTTGCGATAGTCAACCCTGTGTCACTTACGCACACATTGACGCGTGTACAGACGTCATCGTGCCTATGTAGATTCCAGAACACGAATTTTGTATGGCGTGGCCGCCCTGTGCTAATAGATAAGTAAAATGTTTAAAATACTTGAATGTACCAAATTTGGCAGCTGAAGTTTGTTTGCATTTATTTAATTACCTAACTAAACGTTTCAAGTATAGTCCATCATCATATGACGGCCGGATGGCTAAGTGGTTAGAGAACCTGACTACGAAGCTTGAGGTCCCGGGTTCGAATCCCGGCCGGGGCAGATATTTGTATGAATAATACCATGGACGAAGTATAGTATGGACGTGCAGCCTCCATACATAAGATAGTTCCTCGTTGCTTAGTACGAAAAAAAGAACTAGATGTCGCCAGATGTATTGAACCGGTATAATACATAATTTTAGTGGCGACATTGCTCTATTTAGCATGGTGGCAATAATGTTCAACTCTTTAAAGTACCTCTGTGAGTTCACTAAACTTCGTTATGTTGTAGAAGGTAATACTAGATGGCGTTATATTCCTTCGAGCGCCAAGTTTTGAATTTTTTTCGCAGCAATTACAGAATTGTTCACGATTTACGTGTGAACTAAACTATGGAGTTTGATTTGAATCCGCAATCTGACATATTACGAGGGCTGTTTGAAAAGTACCCGGTTATGGAAAGAAAACACATTTTTTTTGTATTTATGCATTTATTTTTCTACGTAGTCACCTTTTAATTCTATACATTTGTTCCACCTATACCAAGCTTTATTAAACCATCTAAAAAGAATGATTTTGGAAAGTCATTAAAATAGGCCTCTGTGGCAGCAATGACTTCGTCATTTGATCCAAATCGCTTACCACCGAGCCATTTTTTTTTTAGGTTGGGAAACAAAAAGAAATCGCATAGGGCCAAATCTGGAGAATACGGGGGGTGAGGCAATAGTTCGTAGCGTAACTGTGCTAATTTAGCCGTCACAACTCTGGACGAATGAGCCGGGGCGTTGTCGTGATGAAACAATTCTTTTTTCTTTTTTAAATGGGGTCGTTTGTCCTTCAACACGCCGTCAAATTCAGCCAATAAATTGGCATAGTACTGCCCTGTTATCGTTTTCACCTTTTTCATGTAGTCAATATGTATAATACCCTGCGAATCCCAAAAAACAGTCGCCATGACCTTTCCAGGTTTTTGCTTTCTTTGGAGCAGGGTCACCCGGTAAAATCCACTGCTTCGACTGCTCTTTCATTTCGGGGGTGTAGTGGTGAACCCACGTTTCGTCCACGGTCACGAAACGACGCAGAAACTCCTTCGGGTTACGTTTGAACACGACCAAACACTGCTCCGATAGTCAGTCAGTTCCGTTTTTGCTCCGTTCAACTCGCAATCATGGACTGAGTCTATCTTTCAAATTTTGTTGAAATCGGAGAGATAAACTCATGGTACAACGGTAGATAGAAATACCCATTAGGGCATTTACCGTATTATTATTTATTTAGCGTATTAATGCTACAGCTAGAGATGCATCTGTCAAATTATTAAAGAGAAAAATGTGAGACAGATATATGTGATGACAATACTGTACTGTTTTCGATGATTGTCACATCGCTTACCTGAAATTAGCATAGCTATTTTTTTATCGATGTTCGACCTATTTTTCTATGTTGTTCTGATATATTTGATGTGTTGACCTCTTTGGTTGACTGTTTAGATAAAAGTGGTTTTTGACAGCTAAAGTACGTATTTACGTGAATAGTGCCATCTAGAAACAATGTCGGGAAAATCCTCAGCGCCGTTTCCCTGGACTATGCATTGCTATATTTGCGTTTAGTGCCATCTAGATATAATGTAGAAAAAATCTCAGCGCCATCTAGTCATAATCGTGGATTTTGGCTTTGTTCCGGTGGACGTTTTTTAGTATGGAGAATAACAATCCATACTCTATTTCATCCATGATAATACGAATGTTTGTTCTCGGGTCTTGGATGTTTAATATGTATTTAAGTATTTATTTATCTATATAAGTATGTTTATCCGTTGCCTAGTACCCATAGTACAAGCTTTGCTTTTGGGACTAGGTCAATTGGTGTCAAGTGTCCCGTGATATTTATTTATTTATTTATTTTATTTATATCGTCAAAATTTAAGAGTTGCTTTCTTGTCGGTGGACTGACACTTCCCCCTTCCCCCTCTTATCAGTCATTCGACTCTCCAGGTTGCTTAACGTAAATATTCAACCTACGCCACTGATTTTTTTTCCCCGAAGAGATTTAATTAAGAATGTTTTTACCTTTGCACGAAGCCGACAAGTAGGGAATGCAACACATGGGCGCGGTATCTCATAAGCCGGATGTCCTGCGGCGTAGAATCGATACACTGGCCGTTCTGTATGGGCCGCTCGAACATGTTGCAGAACTCTGTCTTGCTGCCCAAGTAGTTCGGTCGCACGAAGTCTACCATGCACCAGTACTCCAGCAGGTTGTTTTGGAGGGGATAACCTGTGGAGTAAATGTTTTATGACGGGTTTTTCTTACGCTCCGGTTAAGTGAATCTATTATTGTCTATTAATTCTACGTTTCTCCTGTCTGTTATTTCTGCCACTTACATTAGTCTGTTCATATTTATTAATTTCTTAGAAATTGGTTGTCTGGAAGAGATCTCTTACCACCAGGAGACCCACTTGCTCGTTTGCCTTCCAGTCGAATAAAAAAAAAAAAAAAAGATCGCTTTTTAGCGATAAGACCGCCTATTGTCTATCGGATTTTTTTATTTTTGTAATGTCTCTACTGTTTTTCGTGATCAATAAAGAATATTTGTATTGTATTGTATTGTGATCCTGGTACGCCCAAAGCAAGATAGCAGGGGATACCATTTTCCAGTTTCCAGTGCAATTTTTTTTTTTGCGCTTTTTGAAAAGTGCGGAAGCGATGTAGACAATCTCGCTCGACCTTCATCAAGGGCTAGAGCCGACTTTATACCCTAGTAAATTCAGCATCAATAGTACCTGCATACTTTTGTACTTTGTCATTTTATAGCAACCTACAGTCAAGGGCAAAAGTATGTATACACCTACCTTTTCACTTTAACCACTGTGACAGTTCATATATGGCAGTTGAAATATGACGAAAATAGACAAGGTAATACTTGTGAGATCGTATAATTGGCTTTATTGATACCATGAAATAAGTTTACTCTGTAAATTATAGCTGTTGCTTCTCCGAAAATAAAATAAATAAATAAATCAAGTGTATACATATTTTTGCCCTTGACTGTACTTAACACCATACAAATTCGGCAAATATGCTAGATATATGCATATGCATATGCGACAAAGTAAAAAAGTGGTCCTTTAGTTTTGATGCTGACTGTACCATCCGTCAAAGTAACGCCTAATTCAATAATGAAATAAACAGAATCTTACCAGTAAGAACGACTCGACGCTTGGTCCTCATTTGCTTCAAAGCGTATGATATGTTCGAATGAGAGTTTTTGATTCTATGTCCTTCGTCACATATCACCAAATCTGGTCCGGGCCGAACTAGGGCTTCGTACATCTCTGAAAGTCAAAGCAACAACCATTAGTGACGTCCCAAGCTATAATTAATTCGGTTTGCAGATCTAGCTGAGTGGTGTGCCAATGGAAAATGACTACATTCAGCTCAGCAGGGAACTGACAGGTCAATGATGATGATGATAATTTCAGTCACAAAATAAACAAAAAAAAATGCCACAAATTTATACTACATTTACTAAATTTGTTTTAGTCTTAGTCTTAGGTGGTACTTACTTAGCCAAAATAAATCTTTCTTTCTTTAAAGGAACATTCAAATATTTAGACACTTATTTGTGCCTACCTATACTTACCACAACGCCGGCGATGGGATTTTAGACTAAAAATCAAGGCAAAAACTCACCATCCAAAAGTTTTTTATCTTCTTCATTAACGGCGTCCTCTTTTTTCTCATCTTTCTTCAATTCCTCTTTAATCTCAGCATCGAGTTTGCACGATGACTCACCATCCTCTTTGTCTAATTTCGAGTCTTCAGAGATCTTCGAGTGAAATGTGGTGTCGGAACCCTAGAATTCATGTACATATGTATGTCAGATTGTAAATATTCAAAATACATAACTAGGAAAAGAAACGGTGAACGGTATCAGCTTGCAGCGCCAATAGGGATGTTGACACCACCAATTAACTGACGTACTTTTTATGTGCTGTCAAAACACAATTCTCCCATAAAGTTTCAATGGAAATAGCGAATTATGACGTCACTATCCGGCAACTCAATCAACTAACTATTTATTTGTTTTAAAGCAACAAAAAATCTAATTTTATAGTAAATCGAAAATTAATCTGGTTTTCAGGGCTAAAATAAAGCGTTTTTTTTTACTGGAGTTGTGGCTTCGATTTCGTTTTGAATTCTATGCATGATTTAGGCTAAGTTTATTATAATTGTACACAATTTTGCATGATACTTGTATCTATTGATAGCAAATAAAGAAACTGAAACTGAAACTGAAACTGAATCAGTGGCGGACTAAGCCCGTCAGAGGCCCGGGGCGGCAAAGCTGAATGAGTACCCAAACTTAAAAAAAAAACCAGTTTAAAAAAATTTTGGTACTAAGTACATTTTTAGTCTTGTAGGATTCGATCGGGGGAACGCGGAGGCATTTGGGGGCCCCCCAAGACCGAAAGCCCGGGGCGGGCCGCCCCTTCCGCCCCCCTGTTAGTCCGCCACTGCTTCGAATTATTTTTTAAAGGCGTCATCATCCCTATTGGACCGCTCGTAACACGAGCCCACGGTTTCCTCAAAGGGCCGGCAACGTATCCTTATTCTGTAATTCTACATTTTATGTTATGGTATGGGTGTTGATGGTCGGCAGTGATTGCTATATCTATCAGATGACCCATTTGTCCGTTTGATTCTACCTTATATAAAAAAAATTACACACGTGTGTTGTGTACCCACAATGTAAGCGTAGAAAATATATGAAGGGTCCACGGAAAGAACATGTCTAGTCACTTTTTTTTTTTAATTGAGATTTTAATCTCAAAATGTAGAGCTCACAAAGTACTATAACTTACCATTGAATTAAATAATCTGAAAACATTATAAATTGTATTTTTTAACTTTTAAAGAAATGGTAACCATAGTAATTGTTCGTGATGGAGGACCAACTTTAAAACCGCTATATCTCAAAAAGTTGCTTAGGTGACTAGAATTTTTTTTTCCGTGGACCCTTCATATACAAGAACGTACTATTTACAAGAACACATCCGACTAAAACTAAACAATCGGGAGCTGTTTCACCATCTATTGACTAAATTACTGACGGTTAAATGTGATGCCGTCTCTATTTGTTTTGTTCGAATAGACGGAGACGGCATCACATTTAACCGTCAGTTAACACTAATAAATGTATTGTGAAACAGCTCCTTAGTGTGAGGTTAAAATCTTGAGGTATAAATTTTCATTAAGTTTCATTTGTTTCAGCCAAAGGTATGTTCTATGGCGCCTACCTGAGTGTCGTCATTAATCGCATCTGTCTTCTCATTTCTCTTTTCCCTTTCTTCTCTCTCCTTTTCTTTCTCAGCCTCAGCTTTTAGCTCGGCCTTCTTTTTCTTACGAGGTTTCTTGTCCTTTTTCATACTTAGGAGTCTGTATAGCTCGTATCCTATCATGAGAACGCCGCCGGTGGTTGTCCAATCCTGAAATAAAATAAATTTAACATGTAAAAAAGGAGATTCGATTTGTGGCATTCGAAGATGGCGGATGTAGACAATATTTAATTTTGCTATTTCTGTTTCTTTGGCTAGTTGAAGTATAATTTTGATAGTGTTTTATGCGGCGATTAACCTTAACAGTGAACAGTGATCACTAAATTCAATATTGCTCTCGTGTCTGACATTTTTTAATGCGCAAGTTGTCTCCACATGGTTTCTGTAATTTTACTATCAACAGAGATGGGACATTTTCAAAATACTAGTATTTAAAATACAAAATACAAAATACAAAATACGTATTTCCATTTTGTATTTAAATACTTTTTTTAGAAAAGCATTTTGTATTTTATTTGAAATACATTTAAGGACATATTTTGTATTTGCAAAATACAAAATACTTTTTAATAAGTTTAATTCTTACTATGGCAACACTGAACTATATCTTGTTTTCGGGCCACTATAATAAAAAAATAGTTTGTATAAATAAATAAGTAATGAATCGTCCCTGACTAATTGTGTGTGTTTGTGTTCTATCTAATTCCCTCGCACATCTCTGATGGAAGCAGCCTAATCCGCTTGGCTGATTTTGGTGAATAGGACATACGCTACTTTTATGCTGGAATTATGAAAATAGTCCGCATAGAAGTATGACAAATAGTTTACTGTGTGACTAGTATATATATTCAGACCTACCGAATATATATACTAGTCACCAGCACCAATATCTGATGCAACAAGCGTGCAAAAATATCTGACACGTCAATCCGGCCTTACAAATAAGAGTCATATCAGATATTTATGCACGCTTGTTGCATCAGATAATGGTGCTGGTGACTGTACACAAAAAAAACCGGCCAAGAGCGTGTCGGACACGCCCAAAATAGGGTTCCGTAGCCATTTCGACAAAATTAAGTAATATTTTCTAAGGATTTCGTATTTTATACGGAATCTTCCAAGTTTAGGTATATTTTATACCTTACGCTGCTATTTACTCATAAACTACTAATAATTCTCAAGCAAACTTAGCCGTTATAGTTTTCCTTGGAAGTGTGATATACTGACTACCATCCTGAATTTTTTCAAATTTTTCCACCCACCGGTTTAGATTTTAGAGGGGGGGGGACGCTCGATTTTAACGAAAATTCGCACTTTAAAGTTGAATATTTCGCAAACAAATTACTGAATCGAAAAATCGTTTTAGCAAACCCCTAATAGTTTTAAAATACCTATCCAACGATACCCCACACTATAGGGTTGGATGAGAAAAAAGAAATCACCGCCACTTTACGTCTATGGGAGGTACCCTAAAAAAAATTATTTATTGTCAAGTCATGTTCATTACAATAAGATGTCACTTAGTAGTTTTTAGTAGTTTTTTTAGTATTTTTTTTTGAATTTTTAATTGTACTGTTTTATCGGCATAGTTTACTTATATATCCGGGCAAAATTGCAGCTTTCTAGCATTGATAGTCCCTGAGCAAAGCCGCGAACGGACAGACAGACGGACAGACAGACAGACAGACATGGCGAAATTATAAGGGTTCTGTTTTTGCCATTTTGGCTCCGGAACTCTAAATACAAGCCGTCTTGGACGAGTTTGGTCACAAACACTGTGTCACGAGAATTTCATATAAGTATTAGGTAGAAGATTGTGTTTCGCGCAAACAAATAGTTCAACGCCGACGAAGTCGCGGACGGAAAGCTAGTAAATAATCAATAAAGAACTTACCCTACTAATATTATATATGCTATTATGAAATTTGGTACGGTTGTTTTTAAATGCAACGTCTATGAAAAACACGATGTAATTTTCGGAAATTCCCACGGAAAATTTTGTTTTATACTTCTTCACGCCAGAATGACTTGACGGATTTGGATGAAATTTGGTATGTAGGTAGCTGGATGTCTGGAATAACACATTGGCTACTTTTTACTCCGATATTCTCACGGGATAAGGATAAAATCTAATAATTTCAACCACTGGGTAAACCCAAAGATCAGTCATTAAATTTTGGATAGGTTGTTCTTGTTACAACGTCAATGAAGATCATGATAAAAATTTTGGGAATAGGGAATATTACTGCAATTTTCTGCCGTCAGAGTGCAGCACTAGCACAAAACCTTAAACAGTTTTTCGAGTATTTTGTACGAAGGATGCCATAAGCCATAATATCATAATTATTTCAATTAAATTTTTGGACATATAGCTCTATCGTGACAAACGATGTAAATTTCATGTTATTTTGCTACTAATAAATGGATGAACACCAAAGAATTGCACGCCGTTAAAGCTGCGTCAGCAGGTATTTATAATTACAATTATTTTTTTCCATTGTGACACGAAAATTAATCATACATTAGAAAAAGTTAATGGAAATTTAGACTACCTGCTAACGCAGCTTTAACGGTGTGCAACTTTTTGGTTTTCACCTAAGTACCTATGTCATAATTTCTATAGGTATTAATACTCTTTTGTCTGTCGCAGAGCTTTGCCTTATATGCCCTATTCCCAGAGAAATTTTGTAAAATCCCGGAATTTCAATTGCAACACTAACTACCAGATCGAATAGTTTACGCGTGCTGAGTCGCGCGCAAAATCTTGTTTCATATAAAAGTATTTTATTTGAATAAAGTATTTTGAAAATACCTATTTTGTATTTTGTATTTAAAATACTTAAAGCAAAAATATTTTGTATTTTGCATTTCAAATACCAAAATTAGAAAAGTATTTGCATTTTGTATTTAAATACTTTTTTAAAAGTATTTTGCACATCTCTGACTATCAAGTTACAAAATCTACAATCACCGTACAACGTTGCCTCTCGAAAGAGAATACTTTAACACTGGCGAAATTGTCTTATTAATTAGGACAGAAGCCATATTTAAAAAAAGAGGAAGAAGAACATGTAAAAAAGTTCTCACTGACTGATTCAAGCCCATTCTGCGACTGCCAAACACTTAAAACCAGAAAGCTACAATTTTACACAAAGATTTATTTAATGATGCAACAGAAAAAATCAAAATGTGTAACAAATTCCCACTTATTGGCAACTGTGGCATCGGATTTGAACCACTGGGAAAAAAAATCTCATCTGGTGGATAATTGGGCAAATAAAATTCCATTAGTTCACAGTGCAAGCAAAGGCGTGCGGTTCATCTCCTTCTGCCTCCGTGTGAATCCTACATAACGTTTGCTGGGGCATCCAAAACCGGTTTTTATTGTATGGAGAAAAACCGGGGAGTTAAAAAAAATATTACAGTACATAATAAGAATAAAATTAACCTTAAAAAAAACCCTAGAGCCACCTTTGTCTCAAATAATATCAATAACGCGGATTAAGTTAAAAATAGAAAAAGATAGCTTTAAATTTTGCACCAATTAGTGCCAAAGCATATGAAAATGAAAATGAAAACAGTTCATTTGGGTATTTTAGGTGGTATACAGACGAGGTTGGAGCCTCCTATTAAGCAAAAAGTATGCTTGTGTCAGGAGACAGAAATATGAATGTTCAAGAACAGCTAGTTACCTTGACGACTTTGGCACGCATCTGCAGCGTCTTGTGGCTGTCGTTCAGTACGTAGATGGGGAAGTTGCGCGGGCGCACCTCGCCGTGCGCCGCCAGGGGGCTCGACGCGCCCTCCACCGGCAGCCACATATTGAACTCCGCTACCTGTTTTAATCACAGTTTTATACTGACATGTAGGCTACGAATAAATATTGTTTATGTCCGCATCGGGTTCTGTCAAAACTGTCACAGTGAAAACATCTATGTCGCGCGCTTCTCCGCATTTTAATACGAAATATAGTGTAAAAGTGATTAGTTTCAAAGAATAACGTGTTAATCGCAACGAAAGTTCGGCACGGGTCACAATTAAATAATAAAATCGACGCAAAGTGCTATAAAGTAGACTAAATCATCAAAAATCGATAGCAATAATTTTGGTATTGTGGGTAGTCTGTGTGGATTGTCAGTTCAAGTTTGTTCGTTCGTCAGTTGTCAAATAGAAAGGAATTGAATATCCGAGGTTGCCAGCAGAAAGAAAAAACTACTATTGGTAGAAAAATAAAAATAAAAAACAACTCCATCTCTCACAAATAATGGAAGAACAAATGAAATTGCTGTGGTGTAATATAAAGGAAGAGATGGAAAAACAAAACAACAAACAAATGCAAATCTTAACCGAAACCATTACTAAAACTTTAGATGAACATTTGGTACCCTTTCGGCTGGAAAATGAAGCTTTAAAAAAAGAGGTTGAGACATTGCGATCTAAAATAAATTATCTAGAATTAGAAGGAAGAAAAAACAACATAATCTTACATGGGGTGGAAGAAAAGGAGACTAACAACTCAGAACTGACAAAGATGGTGCTTGGACTGCTCAATAGGACCAATAATAAAGCGCAGAACGAAACCCATGAATGGGACAAATGGGAAATTAGCAAATTATATAGAGTTGGAAAAAAGACTGTCAATAAAATAAGACCTATTAAGATTACTTTCACTCTTACATGGCGCAGAAACGAAATTCTTAAAAACAAGAAGAACTTCCCGAAAGGAACATATATTACGGAAGATTTGCCCAAGGAAGAGGTTGAAATAAGAAAGACACTGATTCCGGCACTGAAAGATGCTAGAGCTTCTGGAAAGTACGCAATCATAAGGAATGGTAGACTTATAATAAAGGAGAGGTTGGAGAAGGAAAAAAGGAAAAGAATTCCGTCTTCACCACCCTCTACGCCCCCTAGTAACTTCAGCACAGCTCACAAAATTGACAGTGCAGCCAAACCCGCTAAACTACCTAGAAGCAACCCATTTGAATCCATGAGAAACAGAGCAAACTCACAAACAGAACATATGTTATCAAAAAACTAAAAAATGGCAGAAAACAAAGAACAAAACCTAATACAAAAACAACCACTAATAATAAAAATAAAACAAGTCCCAAGCCGGCTGGTCCCCGTGGGACTTCAGACCAACACCCTCCAACTAAAAGAAGAAATTCAATTAAAATCGCAACTCTAAATACCAGAACCTTAAGGACACAAGAAAGCCTACTAGAATTGGAAAAGTCACTAGAGAATATAAACTACGACATTTTGGGCATCAGCGAGCTAAGAAGGATAGACGAGAAAATAGAAGAACACAAAAACTATATATTATATCATAAAGGGGAAACAGCAGGACAAAGAGGAGTGGGATTTCTCATTAAGAAATCCTTAAAAGAAAACATTTTGGAGCTATTTGGCCTTTCAGATAGGTTGGCAATTCTTAACATCAAACTACCTGGATACACGAAAATGTGGACCATAATTCAGGTTTATGCCCCTACCGAGAGTTCAGGGAAAAAAGACATTGATGAATTTTATAATAACTTAAGCAATACTATTAGAAAATATGATAACAACAACCTCATTATCATGGGAGATTTTAATGCACAAGTAGGCGTAAGAGAGCCAGGGGAGGAACACATATTGGGTGAATACAGCTACGGAGAGAGAAGTCCCAATGGACACAGATTAACAGACTTTCTAATACAAAATAACCTGACACTACTCAATTCGATTTTTAAGAAAAAGCCAAAGTCCAAATGGACCTGGGTATCCCCAGATGGAAAAAACAAAAACGAAATCGATTTTATAATCACAAATAAAGCCAAATATTTTAATGACACACATGTCATACAAAGTTTGAACTTTAATACTGATCATCGTATGGTGCGTAGCTGCCTTAAAAGGCACCCAACAAAAAATTCCAGAAAAACCATAAAAAAGACCACAACATTGTCGTCAGAAGACTACGCAAAGACAATCAATCCATCTGACATCAAGCCACTTCTTGAAATTGTAAACTCCGATAAAAGTATTTGTGAAAAATATGATTATCTAGACGAAAAACTCTCACAAATGAAGAAAACAGATATTAAAAAAGATAAAAATAATTTTAGTGATAAAACAATTAAGTTGCTAGAGGAAAGAATGTTATTAATATCAAATAAAACCAAAAACAAGGATCGAAACAACATCTCTAAACTTAGCAAACAGATACGAGAAAGCATGAGAAAAGACAGAAAATTGAAGAGATTGAAAAAACTGGAAGACAAGATCAAAAAAACAGGCGGAGCCAAAAAGGCTTTTAAGGAGTTGTGGGACCATGGAAAAGAATGGGTTCCTAAATTGAAAAGTGATAAATCAGGCTTGGAGACAAAACGAAAGGAAATCCAGAAATTGGCTACAAAATACTATAGTGATCTCTACTCGAACTCAGACAAAGTCCAAGAAGTGGAAACCAACGGAATTCCACAAAATAAACATACTGATTTACCACCTATACTCAAAACAGAAGTAGAGAGAGCTATATACTCCCAAAAAATGGAAAAAGCTCCAGGACCTGACAACATATCAAATGAACTAATAAGAGGTACAGCTGAAGAACTGATTCCGATCCTAACAAGGCTTTTCAATGAGATTCTTTGTACAGGCATAATTCCAGAGCAGTGGGGAAAATCTCACATCATACTACTGCACAAGAAAGGATCCAAGGAGGACATTAGTAACTACAGACCGATAAGCTTGATATCAAATATCTATAAAGTCTTCGCAAAAGTCATCCTTGGAAGAATTACACAACAACTAGATGACAATCAACCCATAGAACAGGCTGGATTTAGAAAAAACTACAGTACAATTGATCACATTCACACCATTAAGCAAATTTTAGAAAAAAGCAATGAATACCAAAAACCTGTTTATATAATCTTTGTAGATTATGCTAAAGCCTTTGATAGTCTGAATCATAGCAACATCTGGTCAGCCCTGGAAGGCCAAGGAGTGGACAGCAAATACATCAGGATCATCAGAAACATATACAACATAAGCAAAGGCAGTATAAAACTTGAAACAATAGGAGACCAATTTCCCATAGATAGAGGGGTCAGACAAGGAGACCCGTTGTCCCCTAACCTTTTTACAGCGGTGCTAGAAAACATCTTCAGAAATCTAGACTGGGACGGATACGGCCTCAATATAAATGGCTGTCGTCTCAATCATTTGAGATTTGCGGATGACCTTATTTTGCTTGAGGAAGACCCAAATAAAATACAAACAATGGTACAATCTTTAGCCAGCAAGAGCAGGGAAGCAGGTCTCCAAATGAATATTACAAAAACAAAAGTGATGACCAACTCCACAGAGGTTGATATACTACTGGACGGAAATAGGCTCGAGTATGTACAAGAGTATGTATATTTAGGACAGATAATTGCCCCAACAGACCAAATGTCAAAAGAAATAAACAGGAGGATTGCTAGTGGCTGGAAAAAATACTGGTCTTTGAAAGAAATAATGAAAAGTAAAGAAGTAAGCATAAATATCAAAAGAAAAACTTTCAATACTTGCATCCTGCCCTGTATCACATATGGGAGTGAGACCTGGTCCCTCACCCAGAATCACAGAGAAAAACTAGCCAAGTGTCAGCGGGCAATGGAGAGGAGTATGTTGGCAATAAAACTTAACGATAGAATTACCTCAACTGAAATAAGAAACAAAACTAAACTTACCAACATACTTACCAGAATTGACCACTTAAAATGGGGATGGACGGGTCATATGTTACGCTGTAAAGCAGATAAATGGAGTAAGCAGGTAACACTCTGGTACCCAAGAGATGGAAACAGACAACGGGGACGTCCAATAAGAAGATGGGAAGACGATTTCCGCCTAACCCTGGGACCATACTGGACCAGAGTTGCAGATGACAGAGTCCAATGGAGGCAGTTGGAGGAGGCCTATGTCAAAAGACACACCGAACTGAGGGACATTTTATAATAACTGATAACATACACAAAATAGAAAACTACCAGTTCGGAACAGAAAGGCTATATTATTATTATTATATTATTATTATATGTCCGCATCAGTATGACCATTTTATGTAGTGATTTTATCACCACCTGCTGTAATTGTAATAAAAAATATTATTTATTTTCATTGTTGTATTTAAACATTCAATAAGAAAATAAACTGGTAAACAAGCCAAGTAAGTTATTTTAGTCTGATTCTGCATAATGCCATCCACGCACTGTCAGATCGTCCCACGCTTGTCGCAAGGGGGCGGCGCCGACTCTTACGCAGACCAATCGCGGGCCAGCGTTGTGTATGAGAGAGTGTGAGTATTACGTTGTCATTGCTGTTAGTTTGTTTGCGTAAATGCTACAAATGGAATCACAATCGAAGCGTTCATTGCTAGCAGTTACGCTTCCAGAGAATATTTATTCGTAGCATGTAGGTATAGTCGAGGAAACTAATAGTCACATACCATGTTGGAATCAGCAGGGAGGGTTACTCCCCCTGAACATATATTCATGAGCTTTCACCATTCATATATTAACTTTTCTGATGTGTGTCTGATTCATTTACATCTAGATTTTCTTTTCTCAGATCGCTGTGGTACCGTGATTGGTTATATGTAAGCACTATGATATGAATGATTACACACACAGCTAAAGAACTGATTGCACAAAAGGAGAATGAAATTAAATGAATGAATGAATGTCAAAATCCTGCTGTCATTACACATGCTGTAGCTGTGTGTAATCATTCACTTCAAATCTCGTGGCACTATCTATATCTATCAGGTCCAGGGTTCGAATACGCTTCCTAGGTTGTCATAGAGCTAAGGAACGCCTGAAGATGGTTTCACACATAAATACCCTAAATAATCAAATATACATACCCAATTCTGCAACGTATTGATAGGCATGATACACAACACGGTCTTCGAGGTTGTGTGCCTCAGGAATATATCGCAGAAACAAACTATCTGTAGCGTCTTCCCGAGACCCATTGAATGCGCCAGTATGCAACCGAAGCCAGTGGAGGTAGAGAACCGTTCAACTGATTCTATTATGTTGTCGAACAGGAATCTAACACCTCCAATCTGAAATTAGAGTGTTTCTTTGAAACAAAGTCCATCTTAATTTATTTTGGAATTTTTATAACATAATGTTTTTATTTATTTATGGAGAAATGGTTCTGTTTCTCACGGTTCAACACCCTGTAAGGCTACGTTTCCACCACAGTTTCCAACAGCTCTAGTGGAAACAGCTGAGCGAAGCGAGGATAGGGAAATTAAGCGTTTTTATTGGTTCATATGAAACATATATCTCGCAACGCATACTCGCACATCTTTGATGAAAACGCAGCCTAAGACGTAGTAAAAATTACGACGGATTTTATGAAATTCTCACGGGATAGGGAGCGAGAAAGCAAGCGTAACCCAGAGTGAATAGGCTGTTACTGAACCAGTGAGATACACCTTTGGCCGCGCCTGCACTTAACATCAGGTGAAACAGGGGTCAATCACGGCCAGTTTTTAGTAAAAATAAAATGTTTCATACATTCAACTGTTCCAATAACTATCGCATAAGGTCAAATCGCTGTTATACAAGGTACAGATAACATTTGGTACATACCTGATGAGGTTTAATGACCCGCGCAATTTGAGGTGCCAGGAAAATGTCTTCCTCGTTTTCGTGATGGCCGATATTAATCAAGACACGCCCTTGCTCGTCCGGCGTGTTGTAAGCATCATTCACATGAAGACCTAAGGGAAAAATTGAGTTGTGTGAATAAATAAAAGTACCAATGAGCTTTTACTTCTAATATTTTAAATCACGAGCACGGACTCCGACACTGCGATGTGAAAGACAAGGGAGAAAACATCACACTATTTTCTCATGATAAAGTTCACAAAGCCATTCCCAATTGATGACTATAACCTCTTCATCAAGAGTGTAACAACTCAAGATATTTTTATTGAGGTTTAGTGTATTTGTGTAATGCCAGCATTATCATTATCAAGCATAAAACACTTCCCAGACCAGCACCAGATTTCCTGACGGCAAAGGGGTGCTTGATGACCCTTACATCTGTACTGCATCTTCCAATACTCAAAAAGTCTATCTAGACACGTGGCAGCGTGTCAAGTACAAAAGAAGAGAACGTGTGTGCGACTAAGCGGTCGTGTGTATTACACGAACCATTTACAGCCACTTTGGACCCCTGATATCATATACACTACCCCCTTAAACTGTCACTGTCGCTGCTGAAATCATTGAAACCTTACTTACAGACCTTATAAAACTGAGATAGGAGATTTAGCAACAACCAATACCCTGTACGGTTAGCATCAAAAATAGCTGCATACTTTTGTACTTTGTCGTTGTACAGCAACATACTTAACAACATACATATTTGACAAATGTGTTAAAACGACAAAGTGAAAAAGTGATCCTCTACTTTTGATGCTGACTGTACCTACTACCACAAAAGTTACAAGTGTTACAATTCGACCAAATTATTAGGGATGGGCCGAAATTCGTTTTACATTCGGTTAAACCGAACTTCGGCAGGTTTTACCGAACTTCGGCATTCGGCCGAAATTCGGTTTATAATGCCGAACTTCGGCCGAAATTCGTCACTTCATCATCATACTACATGACTGGGCGAGTCAGAATAAAATGTAGTTCTACTTTCATAAGCTTTTTAGAAACTATGTTTTACTTTTACATTTCTTTTGGAGTCAGAATTAAGTAAATAAAAAGTCAGAAATAGGTATGTAACAGAGATCGTTTATTTATTTTTAATCATAATCAGTTCTTTTCTTTATAATTAGCATAAGAATAAGAAAAATAAACATAAGAGATTATCTGTCTGGACATGAATAAAAACCGGCCAAGAGCGTGTCGGACACGCTCAAAATAGGGTTCCGTAGCCGTTACGAAAAAATTAAGTAATATTTTTCTAAGGATTTCGTATTTTATACGAAATTTTCCAAGTTTAGGTATATTTTATACCTTACGCTGCTCTATTTACTCATAAACTACTAATAATTCTCAAGCAAACTTAGCCGTTATAGTTTTCCTTGAAAGTTTGATATACTGACTACCATCCTGATTTTTTTCAAATTTTTCCACCCACCGGTTTAGATTTTAGATGGGGGGACGCTCGATTTTAATGAAAATTAGCACATAATTTATTGAATCAGGCGTTACTTTGCGGAGGTCCATATCAATGAACTAAAATAATTTCTTTGCTCACCCGCGACCTTAAGATAGCTAAGTCTATGCAAATTATGCGTGTTCATGCAGTTCCTCCACCTCCACACTGTAAGAACACACACAAATTACACAAACCCATCTATCACCACCACCACAACACACTGACGCGTTTCGAACTCAACCAGAGCTCATCTTCAGAGTGAAAACAGTTTTCAGTGAAGTCAACTTCACTCTGAAGATGAGCTCTGGTTGAGTTCGAAACGCGTCAGTGTGTTGTGGTGGTGGTGATAGATGGGTTTGTGTAATTTGTGTGTGTTCTTACAGTGTGGAGGTGGAGGAACTGCATGAACACGCATAATTTGCATAGACTTAGCTATCTTAAGGTCGCGGGTGAGCAAATAAATTATTTTAGTTCATTGAAAATTAGCACTTTAAAGTTGAATATTTCGCAAACAAAGTACTGAATCGAAAAATCGTTTTAGCAAACCCCTAATAATGGTTTTAAAATATCTATCCAACGATACCCCACACTATAGGGTTGAATGAGAAAAAAAAAATCACCGCCACTTTACGTCTACCTACCGTCTAGGTACCCTAAAAAAAATGTTTTAGAATTTTTAATTGTACTATTTTGTCGGCATAGTTTACCTATATAACCGTGCAAAATTACAGCTTTCTAGCATTGATAGTCCCTGAGCAACGCCGCGGACGGACGACAGACACACAGACAGACATACAGACATAGCGAAACTACAAGGGTTCCGTTTTTGCCATTTTGGCTCCGGAACCCTAAAAAATAGAAAGGTAGGTACACTCATTAGTAGCCGTTTTAATATTGGATATATATATATATATATATATATATATTTTATGCGACTGTAAGACAAACGAGCAAGTGAGTCTCCTGGTGGTAAGAGATCACCACCGCCCATAGACATCTGCAACACCAGGGGTATTGCAGATGCGTTGCCAACCTAGAGGCCTAAGCATTAACTTTGAGCAATTTATAATTAGCATAAGAAAACATAATAATATAAATTAGCGTAAACAAGTCATGACCTGCCGCTTTGGAGAAAAGCGCGGGAATGTCAACCGAATTTCGGCCGAACTTCGTATTCGGTCTTGTTTAATACCGAATGTTCGGCCGAAGTTCGAATTCGGTCCATTCTACATTCGGCCCATCACTACAAATTATAACCCTTTGTGGTCCAAGGGCCAAGCTACTGTTTAAATGTAAATAGGTAAACCTTAGATCACAAATTAAACTGAAATTTTTATTCACCTGAATTATTAGGATCCTCCTCAGCCTCAGGACTGGGTGGAACCTCAGAGTCTGACAGCATAATGCAGTCATCAGAATCAGATGTAGACGATGACGAGTCTTCCCCGCTACTGCTGTCAACAATTTCTACAACCTGAAAATTCAGAAAAATTTAAGGTTAATCAGTGACAGACAGAACAGGACCTCATAAGCATGGCGCATGGGCATGTATACCTAGTGGTTTATCAAAAAATAATATTACCTCCTTCTTATCAGTCTTCTGGTCGGATTTTGGTGGTTTCTGCAGAGCTGATCCTGAGGTGGTAGGTTTAGAAATTTTGGTCACTTCAACCTGACCTTGTTTCATTGTGGTCTTCTTAACTTCACCAGATGGCAACTTAACCAGTACAGTATTTGGTAAGCTGTAATTAAAATATGTACATATATATAAGTTTCGTAGAGAAATGTAGTTCTTAAAGATGTTAATTAATGTTTATAATGCAATAAACAATCAGTGAAAATTTTAACTGAAATTTCAAACTTTTTTAATTTGTGTTTCTGAGTATTATATAACAGTTTGATGGTTTACATACTTGAGTTTTTGCCCGGGACCAGATTTTTTCAATATTGACGATCCTCCTTGCAGTAGTGATATTGTTTTCTGATGTATTTTGTTTTGTCTGTTGATTGCTATTTGTCTTTGTACCTGATGAAAAAAAGAGCAAATACAAGTAAAAACAAAACTACCAAATATGATTCTGTACATACATATTATGCACAAAAAATATTAGTTTGTGTATCCTTAGTAATCCTTACTATCCTTACTAATATTATAAGTGCAAAAGTATGCCTGTCTGAGTGTTATCTTGTCACGCTTAAACCACAGACAAAGTTGTGGGCTACAGCTAGTATCTAATATACTAGGCAGCTTTTAGGATAATCGGAAAATCACTTTACTGCCAGGATACTTTTTATTATTACTTATAAGCAGAAAACAGTAATTTAGCCTGATCCAGCACATTATTCATGGGAACCACATGACACAATTTATGGTAACCCTAGCACATACATAACCCTGGCAGCACTGTCATCTAATGTAATTTAATTAAGAGTTGAACCTATAGCCTAAATTGAATAAAGATTTTCATAAATATTAAGGGTTAGTACTTTCACTTCATCATCATCATCATCATCATCCCAGCCTATATACATCCCACTGCTGGGCACAGGCCTCCTCTCAGAATGAGAGGGCTTGGGCCATAGTTCCCACGCGGGCCCAGTGCGGATTGGGAACTTCACACGCACCATTGAATTGCTTCTCAGGTTTGTGCAGGTTTCCTCACGATGTTTTCCTTCACCGCAAAGCTCGTGGTAAATTTCAAATGTAATTCCGCACATGAATTTCGAAAAACTCAGAGGTGCGAGCCGGGGTTTGAACCCACGACCCTCTACTTGAGAGGCGATAGGTCAAACCACTAGGCCACCATGGCTTCTTACTTTCACTTAATATGGCCTAATTCGCTAAGTAACACCATTATTAGCTAAGTAACTGACACAGTAATATCCAATTAAAAACTCGCTAGATAATTTACCATAATGTTATTTACCTCTCTGATAATCCTCTGCTGCTCCTGTACTCTCGCCAACCGCTCTGACTCCTGCCGCTGCGCAGCCAGGGTTGAAGCATCCAGGTTTTTCTCATCCATAACATCTCTGATATTGCGACGCATGTTTATGGCATTTGAATTTTGCTTTTTCTAAAATTAAGAGATTATTGTTAGTACCACATGGAGGCGATCAGTTGAGGAGGCTGGCTCAATTGTTCTCGGCTGGGAAGAGCTGGAAGAAGCTGCGCAAGATCGAGCCAAATGGAAAACTCTTCTACAAGCCCTATGTCCCTAGTGAGGGATAACAGGATCACATCATCATCATCATTGTTAGTATATGACTTTGAAAAAAAAATTGTATGTTCTTATATTCGTCACAACTTTGAAAAAATTTCATATCTCTAATCAATATGTTAACAAAATTGACCCTTGAAAAATTAACAATTTCAAGGTATCATTCTTTTTAAAAATAGGGACAATAATGTACAATAGACAATACAGCTTAAGTTACAGATATAAAAACTGAGATGGTTATATCCACCTAAACAACAAGTGAAGGTCAATAAGTTGAGAGTGAAATGGGTTTTATTGAACTAGTGACACACTCTCCTTTTCACTTTGACTGTGAGAAAATTAAACAGCAACAGTGCAAATAAATATTCATTTAGTTGCTTTTAATTTTCATGCATTGCTAGTTCAACAAAAACATATTGGAATTGTGTAGTTTTTATTTCTTTAATTTTATTTAAAAATATATATATTATAAATTATAATATGAAAAACTTTATTGATTCTTGCTGTTGATGCTTGATTGCCTTGGTCATATAATATTATGTTGTGTATGTGAAACAAAATATTAAGTTCATGACATGAGAAGTGGAAAATATTGTTATACAGAGATTGAACTTTTAAGGGTTATGGTTTGATAATCACAAGAAATGAGAATGAATCTCTTTTATACTTATAAAGAATTAATGGTTAAACATTTAAATTAATTTATAATAATTAAGCTGTCTTCAGGGCCAGCCTTAGCTATCTAGGCACCCTGGGCGACTCATGTTTTTGGTGCCTTTTTAGATACAAGCAACAAAAGACAGGTCATAGGTATTTGTTAGACATAGAATACTCATACTGAATCCTACAAGATAACTTAAATTAAGTGGTTAAGAGAAGGTGACCTGTGGTAACTGGCGCCTAGGCTGCTGTCGGTCGCCCCTCCTAAATCCGGCACTAGTTGTGTTAGAAGTTGAATTTTATACTTTCCACTTTCCATGAAGTTTATGACTAGTAATGTTAATGTATTAACTAAACAAATTTGAGGTCTAATGTTCATCTAAAAATCACAAATGAGGCCACAGAGTGAAAAAGAAAGGTCAGGGTAGTAAATCAGAATGTAAAAATACTCACTTCTTCTTCAGTCTCTGGTTTATTCTCATCTTCTTCAGGAGGTTTATCTTCCTCCTCTTCTTTTTTGATTGGCTTAACACTAATCTCACCCATTTCCTTCAACTTTTCTGTGATGTCAAAGTCTTGACTGTTCTCTTCTTGCTTCATATCTAACAACTCTTCCGCACTCTTCTCTGGACACAATTCACTCTCTTCTACTTCAGATATCTCTACATTTTTAGTCAAATCTAAGTCACCATCACTTATAATGTCACTTATAGATAAAGTTTTCTTTTCTTCAGGTACCTCTTGAGGCTTTGCAGTCTCCGGAGGAGGTGTTGGGGATTTAGGCGGCTTTTGAACGCTTTTCTTACCTTGTACAAAATCACCCGTTTCGGGGTCAATGTAACTCTCATCATCCTCATTCAATTCCTCAACAGCATTGGGGTTAACGACAAACTCTTCCTCTGACAACCCATCACTGTCCGATTTGCAATCTTCACTTGAAAAATCACTTAACTCTAATATGTTATTACCAACTAGACTTCGAATGGTAACACCAGTGTCTTTTTTAAGTTTTTTCGTGAAATCGTGGAATTGTTTGACGGCTTCTAGTTTCCTCTTGTTGCTCATGGGGCGAGGGCGCGGAGCCGAGCGCCGGCGGCCACGCATGGCTGCAGCTTGTGCGAAGTGCGCTCGTTGTATCCTCGCTATAGTATCGTCGTCTTCCTCACTGTCCCATGTATCTTCATCAGAAGCCTCGTCATCCTGCCCTTTGACCGTTCTCTTGTTGCCCACAGAACTACTGCCGCTTGCGTCACTCATCGTTTCCCAGTCTCAAAAACCCACCATCCAAAGCTCATGTCCTAGGACGCAAGTGGGATCTTTGCATTCAAAATGCCATCCTTAAACGCGTTTTCCTAAAACATATCACAAAATAAAGCACCTGATATAACTGTAAACAAACAATGATACTATTTCTTGGACTCCCAAACAAAATAAATCTTTCTGTGAGAACCTTACGTCCTTTGTAACTATTTCATGGCTCACAGAAAATGTATAAATAGGAAAGGAAATAAGCCGGATATCACCCTATAATATTCACCTTAGGCGATTCCTTAAATCGGAAAACATTATATGCTTTTGTTATTTAATTATTAATTACCACTACAAAATAATATCCGCAATTAAATTTTAGGGAAGCCATTACTTCCGCAGTAAATAGCCTATTCGACAAGCGTGTGTTTACAAAAATTGTCAGAAGATGTCACAAGAAAGCTATCAGATGACTCTTGAATGCGAATTGTTCTTAAGGTGTGTAATTGCATGTCGTTCTGTACAATTGTGCATGTGATTTTGACCTTGTCATAAATAATTTTGGGCACAAAACACATCCTTGTTGACTTGCATCAATACGGTGTAAGTTACAAAAGCAATTTTTTTTACACAATGGCAACATTATTGATTTTATCCAGTGTTGTCATACAAAAACCATAGACACTAAACCTTATTTCGTTTTTACGATAAATGACAAAAGAAAATCTAAACAGCCGAAAATTATTATTTTATTTTTACCCGTGATTTTTACTTTCACTAAGTTATTAACTTGTTCAAATGATAAAGCTTGGATTTTTCAACAACGATATAGAAAATGGATTGTTATTGATAAAATTGAAGTTCACTTCACGGTTTCCGGGTCAACGGCAAAATACTAAGTTCAAACATTTTTTGATCTCTGACATCGGTGCCGTTCTACAATTTCATTACTTCAAATGCTTCAAATGGATCATGTTCCCCTTTGTTAGTCGAGTACTAAAATTATAAACGCGAAAGTAACTCGGTCTGTCTGTTACGCTTTCACGTCGAAACCACTAAACCGATTTTGATGAAATTTGGTATAGAGATAGTTTGAACCCCAAGGCTCAACATAGGATAGGGTACCTTTAATTCAGGGAGAGGGCGCCACCGCGCGATAATCTATATCTTATATCCGCCCAGACGAACTCGCGATTATGAGCTAGTCCTTTATAATGCGAAGCACCGAAGCACGGAAAAAAATATAGAATGTATCGAGCTAAATATACGGAAACTACTCTCTATTTCTGTGGGGATATGTACAGTTAGAATATTTCACAGTTTTGTCGCACCTACGATCTATACATTATTATGATAAAGCTTTCAGACTGATTAGAATGACCACGAAATTTTCGATTACTACTGTGTCGAAATCGGGGAATCCCCTTTTTTTACCCGACTGCGAAGATAGGGTGTCTGACGCGTATATGTAAGTATGTATGTCTATTCCTATCATCATCATCATCTCAGCCTATATACGTCCCACTGCTGGGCACAGGCCTCCTCTCGGAATGAGAGGGCTTGGGCCATAGTTCCCACGCGGGCCCAGTGCGGATTGGGAACTTCACACGCACCATTGAATTGCTTCGCAGGTTTGTGCAGGTTTCCTCACGATGTTTTCCTTCACCGCAAAGCTCGTGGTAAATTGCGCACATGAATTTCGAGAAACTCAGAGGTGCGAGCCGGGATTTGAACCCACGAACCTCTGCTTGAGAGGCGATAGGTCAAACCACTAGGCCACCACGACTACTAGGCCACCACGACTCTATCTCTATGTCTATTCCTATGTCTTCTCGTAACTATTCAACGGTTGAACCGATTTTGATGAAGGATACGTCGTCATCGGATTACGCGAGTGACACTGGCGGATTTTTGGCGCCAAATTGTAATTTTTCAAAAAAAAAAAATTATTCTTTCTTGTCGAGTGGGGTATCAAATGAAAGCTAATAATTAGACCATTCTAAAAATATATGGGGTTATAACAGTTTTAATATACCATTTTCACAGAAGTGTGAAATAAAACAATTCTTACCTAATAGGTCCAGACTGTTGAACTTTAAGTTAGCTACTTAACAAAGTTCTAGCCCACTAGACTTGTTTTCATCTTTTTAGTATTTTTAAGGCAGTCGGGTTTTTGATTTTTTTTTTAATTTGTTTTATCATAATGAATGGTACAATATTGACATCTTGTATAGGTATTAGTTTTTCAAAACCCCGGGAGGCTGATACCTAATACCCACGCTACGCAACTGAGTAAGTATATGTACCCCCCCACAAACAATATCAGAATGGCTGCCAAGCGCATTACCCTAGGGAGTGCGGCCCAAGCCGGGTACCCTACATACTTTTTTTATGCTATATTATTATGCACATATTTTATGCAGACTCGCACCCCAGCGTCTAAAAATACTTGACGGCCTTGTCTAAAACCTTTATCGCTTTATTTGGTACATATAAAAAAATATGACAAGGCAAATACGTATTTTGCGTTTTCACCTGTCTGGGCATTTTAGAAAAAAGATATATAAATAATAAACAACAAAACACACCTTTAATCATTGATCTATTTACATAAATAAGATTGATAATTTACTACAGCTTCTTGGATTTACTTATGCAGCAGCACCCACAAGACGCTGCTCGCGTTTTCTGAGGCGACGCTCGCGTTCGAATTCCTTCATGCGTAGAACGTAACTGTGAAAAGAACGTAAATCATTTTTAAAACCAATATAGCCAAACTGTATATAACATTACGACAAAGGATTAAGGTGTTCATGCACCCCGCACTAAACTTTTTGGTATTGCAGAATCAAACTTTTTAAAGACCCCATCAAAGAGGCTAAAAGAAAAAAATCTGTCAGTGTCACAATAGTAATCAAATATGTTTCAGAATATTCTATCAGCATTATTAGATTAATTGCAATATCATTGAAACTTAAATAATCATGTCAGATCAAGTGGCTCAAACCAATAATAAAAGAAAAAGTCAACAAAGGCTGACTGCATCGGTACAACAAAATCGTGAAAGTTGTAAACCTATGATTCACTTGGAATCCAAATGGGGAACAGTATGGTACTGCCTCTTGTATAACAAGTAATAAGATTATAAGAAAGTATAAGAATATATTGTAAATACCATCTAAAATGTAACAACAATCACACAGGTAACAATATCCCATTAATTATAGCTATAGGTAGGCCTGTGGCAAACCATATGTATTCTTTACCGAGTAACAAGTACTTCATCTGATTTGAAGTAACAAATCATTACTAATGGATATGTCTCATTGCCCGTATCAGTCATACTCTGTTCTGTGATCACACTGACTGAAGTGACAGATGATACTAAGGCCACCATGAACCACCGCAAAGGCCAAGCGCGACGCACAGACATATATGTCGTATTATAATTATAATTACAATATTAGTTTAGATCTATTACAATAATCTCTTTAAAATATACTTTAGAACATTATGAACCGCAAAAAAAAAAAAACAGGGTACGTCACATCTAGACTGATGATACAGTAACAATACAGTTCAGTTTTGCTTTGTATAAAGTATGTTTGTTCATACCATACAGTGACGGGATGCGGTCGGGATGGTCGCATCAAACGTAACGATACAACAGTAACAAGTACTGGTTAATAAAGTAACAAATACATACGGATACCAAGGTTTTCATTACTTTTACAGCCCTATTGCTAGGTAGTGCCCAGAAGTAACATGTTCCAATTAGCTACAAGGTAACCCAACACTCACTCTTGATGTTCGCAGTTCAGGTAGTTATGTTTTTCATGGGCACACTTGTACAACAACGGCATCTTGTTGTATCTGCATATTTGGTACTCTAATAAATGGTCAGCACAAAAGTCGCGAAATTTAGGCGGGATTTTAGCTGAGACAAGGGCTTCTTGGCTTACTGGCATCACTGTAATAACAAATAGCAAGTTATGAGCCTAACCTAAAGGAAACAATTATATAATAGCAAAAATACCTTTTACTTAATAACCACAAAGTATTGAATAGTTAAATTCACGGTCAGTTCTATAAAATTTGATCGTGTAACTGGCATATTCGAGATAAATACCTCGTTGTTTTCGTTCAAAATCAAATCCAGCCTGCGGGTCAAATGTTGGTTTATCATCCATTATGAGGCCTACATCGCGCGCATTTAAAGAACCCATTATTTGACCCATTTTGTTTAGCTCAGTCTGAACTGAGTAGCCTTTTATGC
This sequence comes from Choristoneura rosaceana, assembly GCA_037349165.1. Classification (NCBI taxonomy): domain Eukaryota; kingdom Metazoa; phylum Arthropoda; class Insecta; order Lepidoptera; family Tortricidae; genus Choristoneura; species Choristoneura rosaceana. The sequence goes on from JAZBNJ010000019.1 coordinate 14,757,011, forward strand.
AATTATTATAACTTTATTTTATTTTAGTCGGTCGAATTTTATTTTGTGCCTCACACACACAACAAAAGATTTACGAACTACGCTACGACACTACGAGTGAGATTGACAGCTGCAGTGTTGCCAACCCTCTCAAAGCAAAAAACAGCAGTTCGAACTTAAAAAAACAGTACAAAAGAGTAGAAGTACAACAACGTAGTAACATGTAACTAAAATAAAATACGTGCCAAATAAAAATAGGTCTGTTAAATATATATACCTGACATTAACTACAAAAGAGACAGTTAAGCAGCGTTTTCACCAGAGATGCGCGAGGATGAAAATGTGTTGCGAAGAATATGTTTTTCATTAACCTATACAACACACTTCATTTACTTCGTCTCGCTCCGGTCAGCTGTTTCCACCAGAGTTGTGCCGTGCGAGGATGTGTCAATGAAGCGTTTCTATTGTTTAACGAAAAACACCTCCATCGCAAAACATCCTCGGACATTATTGATGGAAACGCTGCTTTAGACAATAGAAAAGTTAGTCTGTTTGTCCTATTCTTATTTGAATCGCATAAGATTTTTAAAAAAATCGGATATAGGCTTAGCTATTTTTTATTATTTTATTATTCGGCTTTGAGTCCAAGCCACTATGAGTGCATATTATTATATATGGCTGGAATAAAATTAGCCACCAAAAACAGTAGAAATTGTTATTAAACAAAAAACAGATGTTATGGTGAAAAAGTAGATCTACTGTTAAATAGTAGGGTTGGTAACACTGGTCAGCTGGCTGGCTGGACTGCAACGCTACTACGAAACTCGAAGTTCGTAACGAACCATCCCTCTCGCTCTCGTATCAAAGTGCTTAAGTGTAAGAGGGACCGCATGACACAAACTTCGAGTTTCACAGTAGCCCTGCTGGAGTTGACAGCACCAGTCCAGTTCCAGTTATAACTGGAAGGCTACTCCGAAATACTGTTCCAATCCCTCTTCTATTAAAATTATTAGCGTGAGCAGGTTAAAGCAATACAAAGTTTAAATTTCGAACCTAGGTCGGAATATACTTAAAGCAAAACATACCGTCTATTGACTCGTTTGCAACTTCCGGTGGAGTATGGAGGTAGATATAAAAATTACTTGTGTTGTGAGGCAATTCCTCTCCATTCGCTATCTCAAAAGCTGTTAATATCACTTAATTTGATATGGATACCGTAACAAGATACAAGAAGCACAATTTAACTATATTAAAAACCATCGGAAAGGGTACCTACGGGTAAGGATTTTTGTGCAATGGTAAATACGAAGCTAAGCAAAAAAGCAGAGCACTGTTTTTTTAATTTTTAATTTTATTTCCAGAAATGTTTTCTTATGCGAAAAAACTGACACTCTACTAACAATTGTGAAAGACATACAACTGAATATAAAAATTCAAGACCACAAAAAGGTAGGCTACATAAAGTCCTGTCCTTTGAGGCTTTCAGCCTTCCTTGTCAGTAATGTGTGATTTAAACTAGGAGAGACCATCTTTAGTAACTTTTATTGTTTTTTTCAGGATATTGATAATGAAGTGGATATTCTGTCAACCATGAACCATCCCAATATAATACGATTCTACGATTGTTATTATACAGAGCATTATGTGATGATATCAATGGAATATGCTACGGGGGGAAATCTAGCAGAACGCATGTATCAACGATATCCAAAATTAGTAAAACAAGAGGTACTTACATTCTTTATAAGTAGGTACGGATTTTTCAGCTAACATAGAATTAGTGATGTAACGAATGTAATTTTTATGAACATTCGCGAATGCGAATGTAAATTTCTGCTACCGACCGACATTCGCGAATGCGAATATTCGCAGTCTCGTTCGAACGAAGTGCGTTCCGTTTGTATTTTGTTCCGAGAATTACAGAGTATGTAGACGCATCAAAATAGAAGAACATGATATATTATACCTAATTCGATAACTGTAATTTTCTTTTGATATGATATAAAGTATTGTTAGTTCTAGTTGAAATAAAAAACGCATCCGATTCTAGTGTCATTCCACTTGCGCCGGTTTTTTTTTCGTAAACAAAACAAGTGAGTTTTGAGGTTTAAGTAACTTTTTCTTGTATTAAAAAACACGTGAAATGAATGGATTTTATTTATTAATCCACTATCATCTAATAACTGATTTATTTTCTGCTATTCATATCCACAAAACATTCGCAGAAATTTTGCGAATGCAAATATGCAAAAATATGCGAATGCGAATATTTGATACATCACTAGATGAGTATTTAGTTTGTACATTCATCGTTGTGTCTTTCTTACAGGAAATACTTTTCTACGTGTCGCAAATATTGCTTGGCGTGAATTACATCCATAGTCTCAAGGTCATTCATAGGGATTTGAAAGCAGAAAACATTCTTCTGACCGGCAAACATGGAGTTTTAGTTAAAATAGGGGACTTCGGTATTTCAAAGATGCTAGCTTCGTAAGTACTCTCTTCCATTGCTGGGGCGTTCAAATACATTTTTGCACCTTAACCTGCTTAGGTGCAAAAATGCTTAGGTACGTACTTAATTACCCTACTCCTACTAATAGGTACTAAATAATGCGGAAGCTTGTAGCATGTATTTGTTATTCATTCACGTTAGACGGCTGGACGGATTTAGATGAAATAATAGTATAAAGATAGCTGAACATCTGGAATATAAGGATCCATCCATTGACATCTAAATATGTAGCTTATGGATACATCGGGTGACACTCTTTCCCGGCCCGGATAACACCGACATGTAAATACCGGCCCTGTTTTTGTGTACACGCCCATAGAAACTACAAATAGCGGCATGAGAGTTTAGCGCTGAGTGAACCGTGAAAGGGATAGCTGCGCATGGGGGCATGGGCGCGGGGGACGTAATGCGACTGGAAAGCCAATCGGCGCTACGCCCGCCCGCCCTTCCCCTTACGTGTGATACCTTACTTTTGACTTCTGCGCAATATCCGTCAGCGCTAAACTCTCGTGCCGCTACTTGTAACAGGAGCTTTTATGGGCGTGTACACGAAAAACAGGATCTGTATTTTCCGGGCCGGGAAAGAGTGTCACCTAGAAGTGAAGCCTGCAAACGTAAATAGATGGCGGTGCAAGCTCTTCCGAAAGTTTTGTTGTTAGGCAAAAGATGGCGTTACCATCAATGATTAAAATTTTGCAGAGCTAAGAAAACATCAACGGTCATCGGCACTCCTTATTATTTGGCGCCTGAACTCTGTGAAGGAAAACCTTACGATACTAAAAGCGACGTGTGGGCTCTCGGTTGCTTACTATACGAAATGTGTACTCACAAAAGGGCTTTCGAGTCCGAGGTAAGACAAGTACTTAATGTTGTACATCTATACTAATTAATTGGGTACAAAAAATATGATGCTATTTAGTCAGACAGTTTTGACTATCAAAAAATATTGTAAACCTATTTTTTCTTTTGTCAATCAAACAAAGAGTGACAAAGATGAAGCTCGTCAAATTTAGGCAAATGGGGACCCATCATCACTCCGTGCATAAGTCGCATGCGTGACGCCGCGGCGCCGTGCGCAACTTTAACACTGGTTATATCTTCATCATAATATAGTAGTTTGTGCAACTGTTACGTAATAAGGCCCCTTAAAACACGAGTGTGGTTTTATGAAACGAGGATCATACGAGTTTTTCCACTTTGTATCTTTTATTTCAGACATTAGTCGGTTTAGTAAAAGCTATAACATCAGAGAGCGTGCATCCAATCGACTTAACGATTTACGAGAGGGGTATGCAGGATCTGATAGACTCTATGTTGTCAATTTTACCTTCAAAACGGCCTACGGTAAAGGAACTGATGGGGAGAGCAATTCTTTTGCCTATGATATACACGGTTTTTCTGGATGCAGGTGATGACGTAATTTTATATAAAATTGTCGAGAGGTTTTATTAGAATGTCTCCATTATTATGATTATTGAATTGTATGAGAATTTTATCAGTTTGACCAACATTAATACTGACGTAGCCCAGTTCGGCTGATTATTTAACTGTATTGATTATTAATGCATTCACTGCCACCGACGCACATATGCGTTTTCGGAACTTCGCTCAGTGCCGCTGTCATAATTATTCATAAATTTTGAACGCACACGTGCGTCGGTGGCATCAGTGGAAGTCAGGTGGCAGTGAATGCGTTAAAATGAGTTTATGTGCAGGATACATTACCTACTGTATTTTTTTGATAATTATATGACAGTGCAATGTGAATAAATCAATAAATAAAGTATTTGAAGGTTTTCATATTTCTTTTTTTTACTAAGGAATGGAAAAATACACTCGACACTGGCAATATTGTAATTTGACGGAAAGAGCCATGCGTCGGTGATAGTGTAATACCGTGTGAGTAGCATTTTCCATAAATTATAATTTTTCACTGTCGAGAACAGACTAACATGGTACTGTTGTTGTTCTGACAGTGCAAATTATACCATATGGCAATAAATACAAGTTACTATTTTTTTAAATGAAACTACTTTTTATGACTGATGAATTTATTAAAAGAAAACTCGCTGATCAGAAAATGTGTGTGTATCTGTTCTTTTGCCAAATAAGGTTTGGTTTTGTGTAGTATCCACCTTAAAAGCAATAACCGTAGTCTGTTCTAATCAGCTTAACTCGGCACAAGAGTAGGTAAATCTTAAGATAAGGAAAACTTAGTTAATCTGTTCTTACAGCTAAAAATCTTAGTTCAGTATTTTCATTGGCCATTTGTCTGGTCAGTCTCCATCTCCTCATTTTCTTCTGAAATTAAAAAAAAAGGAATTAAACTTGGCAACAAACAATAATGTACAGGAAACGGAAATTTAACACTTTTGCTATAAATTTATAGTTGATACTAGTTGTTGCCCGCGAGTCCGTTCGCGTAGAAGTATGAAAAGTAGTTTTACGTCCTATTCTCAGACCTCTCGAATATACACAAAAAAATCATAAAATCAGTCAAGCCGTTTCGGAGGACTTTGGTCACAAACACGGTCACACGATATACTTAGTAGATTTAAAATGTTAATTAATTTGCAAATCTGTATGAAGATCTGTTTGCTGATAACAATTAAATTAATTCTGCACAAATCCAGCTTCCTGAATTTCTGATTACGAAGTCACTTGACGTAAAAATTTCAGCTGCAATAAAATATTCAACAATGAAATTAATAGTGTTTTGCGTAGCACCAAAACAATGACAAAAGCTATTTTTTATGATGCACCATTCACAGGATAGCTCCTTCAGGTAACACCATGGTGATGGAATCCTGTGGAAATGTTGTTTCATTTATTTTTATACCGTAACATAATATTGCACATGACAGTTACACATATATGTCTGGCATTAAAAAATAATATTATATTAGTTTACTTGCAACAATTTTTAAATTTCCCTACATAACTTTTAGAAGGTAGTTACATAATATGTTACTGTTCCTCCAAAGTTCCAAACTACAATCATTACACAATAGGCAGGCTTTACTTTATGTGTAGCTTCATTAATAAGTTGGAATCAATGACTTTTTTTTTTATTCGACTTGATGGAAAACGAGCAAGTGGGTCTCCTGATGGTAAGAGATCACTACCGCCCATAAAAAATCTGCAACACCAGGGGTATGGCAGATGCGTTGCCAACCTAGAGGCCTAAGATGGGATACCTCAAGTGCCAGTAATTTCACCGGCTGTCTTACTCTCCACACCGAGACACAACAGTGCAAGCACTGCTGCTTCACGGCAGGATTAGCAAGCAAGATGGTGGTAGCAATCCGGGCGGACCTTGCACAAGATCCTACCACCTGCAAAAAATGCCTTTGCTTGATCCAAGTCATCCATGCATGAAACAAAACAAAAGTTGAATAAAACAAATTGACATCTTACGCTGGCCATTGCTCGGTTGAACTTGTAACGGTTTCTGTCCAGGGATCTGCCCCGACTGCAGCATTCTTGTTAACCTCTCAACTTCTTGCAGCGACGATGCATTCTTTATTGCCTCACGGATTTTATGTATTTCCTGAGGAGTAAGATCTGCAAAGAAGGAAATTCACAAGTTCGTCAGAAATTCACTAACAGTTTATGGATAAGCCATGATTTTCCAATAGGTTCACAGTCCGATGAGGCACGTGCCTCATGATCATGGACGGTTACACTGATACATCCATGTGGCTCATTTGCCTCAAGACAATGACATATCTTATATGAAACTTTACAAGTGTTTCATTTCATTATTTATTACTGTGGAGACAAAAGCCTGGCTCAACCTGATAAAACTTTTAATTTAGACTTGTTTGTGCTCAGTGATACTTACTGGTGACTTTAGAGTCTGGCATATTCCCACCAGGCACAAATGTTTTAGCCTTTCTAGTGATCTCCTTTTGTATCTCCTTGCCTTTTTTACTTTTAAACAAAGTTGTGGCTTCCTCTCTGTCCTTTGCTTTGATCTTTCTGAAATCCAGCAGCCTCAGATTTGGCATTTTATACGCTATGTATGCTCTGAAAAGTCAAAAAGTGTTTAATTTAATTTTATCAAGCAATTGTGCTTAATCCTTAGCTTTATTTACACTTTTAATAAAAACATATTTTTACAAACAGAACTTGGGAGTGATCACTAGTATATGGAACAAGCATTGATAACTGAGATTATCAATATAGGAAATAGGAACTCACTACCTGTCACAAAATTTTGTCCCATGGATTCCTGTTTGGTTATCATCAACGGCAATGCATCATAACATATGACATTAATTACGCAAAAAAAACAAATGATGACAAAAAAATCATCAATATCTATCTACCCATATCATCAAAAGTAAGAAATATACGAGCGAGTATGTGTGCAGATTAGCATTTGTGATGCAAGACTTGTAAACAAACTATTAAATAAATCTTTTTTTTTGTTTCTCATGCTATCCATTATTATTATTTAGGTAAAGCTTTATCTATCCATACAGTACAATAACTTTATTTAAAAATTATTTTAGTAATAGTTTACTCTTTACTATATGGCCCCTATTGGGTTAAAGCCTCCTCTATCTCTTTACACTTTCATATCTCTCGAGCAGTGTTCATCCAGATATTTCCAGTCGTTTTAACAATTTCATCAATGATAGGTTGATGAAATTGTAATATCCATATAATAAGGTTTCAACAATACCTGTAATGCTGTTTGTTTGCAACTGGATTGTTCATAAGTGACAGGGTTTTCAGTTTTGACAAAGTTGCTAGAGGGTCCAAATCACCAAGCTCCGTTATGTTATTATTGGACAATATTAAAGAGTCCAAGTTGGGTAAATATTCTTCCAAGGATTCACCCAGTCGTCTGTAAGATGTTATGATTATAAACAACAGATGTAGAAATCAATTTTAGTGTGAAGTGCAAAAATAATGATACTGTTATACTTACACAATCCTGTTGTTATTTAGCAGTAAGCATTTCAACCTCTTCAGTAGTGGAAATCCATCAAGCTTTCTGATATCATTGTCTGAGAAATCAATCGTGTCGAACTGATCAAGAGTAGCTCCTAAGTTCTCTATTTGCGGTATTTTGTAACCTGGAAACAGGAGGCAACAAATGTAAGTACAATTTAATTAGCGGGTTAACTATCATGTACCAGTCCGTGCCAAGCCCGGTTTGAGAATAGGACAGATCCGTGTCTCGCGCCCGAGGGTGTCCTCAAAGGCGACTAAGAGAATTGTTATGAATTAAAAGTCCGGTGCGAATGTTACAATAAACAGGATTAGACCAAAAAACATGGGTTTATTTGAACCAATTTGATTACGTCCGTCGGTACTAACCTCTCAAATCCAGTTCGCGATCGCGACATGGATTCATATATTGCATGGAGTTTTGTATAAGTTCTGTTGTAAGCTTCACCATTTTCGAAACTCGACGTCTTTATATAGGACTGTTATTAATTTACCAATTTAAATATTTAGGAAAACGCTATTATATTCACAAACAACACAAACACCATTTCATGAGAATTGAAATAACAGTGTTGCCACCACAGATTTTTTTACACTGCGAATGCGAAATAAATGAATAAATGAATGGTCACACTAGTGACAGTGGTGCTCCCACCCTATTTTTTCAGAAGTCGCTAAAAATTATGCAAAGACGTCAGTAAGTGGGAACCCCATATATTTATGTCGTCATAATTTTATCGATTCCCTTTAAAAAGGAGAAACCATTGTGTATTTATTCATTTATTTCGCGTTCCTCGGGAACGGCTCTTTTCTATGTGGGGAGGTCTCGAGGCGAACAACCGATTTTGCTTGGTCTTATCTTTGGAAAAATGCGTATATTCGAATTTTTTTGAGTGTCAAAAAAACTAGTCTAAATTTATAAAACGCCCGATAAGAATCGCTGACATAGTCCCAAAAGCCTCTAGATTTAGCTTTAAATTACTATGATGGCAACACTAGAGCATAGACAACAACATCAGAACACAGTTTTTTTTTTGTGTTGTTGCGTGCCGAAGGTAAGGAATGTAGCCCATTCAACTTTATTTTCAATGAGTTATAATTATGCTAACTTTAAAACCAGATACGAGTTGGAGAAGTAAGCGAAGTATGTATGTATGTATGTATGTAAACTCTTTATTGTACAAAATAAGTAAAATACAGTTGACAAAAAAACAAATATGTACAAAGGCGAACTTACCTTTGAGTGGATGAGAGGAGCATTGCAAAAAGTTACCCCCTTATTCATAAAACTTAACAAGCCTATGTTAACTAACAAATGCTTTGTCCCTTTCTAACAAATACAAATGTCGAAGTGACAGATAAGGACAAACGAATTTTAGCGGCATTTTAACTAAAATAGGTTTGATTGTCGTTTATGAATAAGGGGGTAAGTCTCTGCCCCAAGCCGACGCCGGCGTACCTACCGCACGGTGGGCACGCGGACGGTAGCGTGGTACAGCGGTCCGTGGCCTCTGTGTGGCCCATGGAGACGGCCGAGGCCGACGTGTAGACCCGGCATGGCAAAACCGCCCAGGAGATGACGCTGCTTCTATTTTCTAATTTAATAAAATCTCGTAATCTCAATTCGACTGCCAGTTTGGCTTTCGCGAGCGAACCCGCGGATAAATGTTAAAATTGTAGTGCTACGGATAGCGTCCGTAGCACCCTTCGCCGTCGCTGCAAGGGACAAGTTCGTTTCGTTAGCGTTTTATCTACTTAGACTTAAAACGATATTTACATCCACTTGCCTATTTTGAAATTTTCAAAATAAATAGTATTTTTTACTACTGTAGAATTTAAGCAAATAAGTTAAGTAATCTTTATTTCCCTGATAAAAATACTTTCAAGCTAAGCTAAGCTAAAGGCTACAATAATTACACAGTCATTATCCTGAACTTGGAAAATTCCTGTGTTTCAGGTGTAACCTACCTACAGGTATAGGTGGGACCTAGTACCTACATAGATGAGGGTTCTGGAACCAAACCAATTTTTGTCGCATGTCGCACGCAAAATATAAGAAAGGAAGAAATCTTTGAAGAAATCACAAAATTAAAGAGCAACAATAAGTATATTTTTTTTTCAAAGAAGAGTAGGTAATTAAAAACATAAAAATATTCAGCCACATGCTTCGTCAAATAAATTAACATAAAAATAGTTTTATGTTTTCTTATATAGTTTTCTGCAGTGTGAGAAAACCTGCACAGCCTGCGAAGCAATTTAATGGTGCGTGTGAAGTTCCCAATCCGCACTGGGCCCGCGTGGGAACTATGGCCCCAGCCCTCTCATTCTGAGAGAAGGCCTGTGCCCAGCAGTGGGACGTATATAGGCTGGGGTGATATAGTTTTCTTATATTCTGTAGCCTCTTTAGGTATGTATATTTAATATACTTAGTCAATTATTTTTTCTATATCTTCGTAGGATAAATGAATTTGCTGAACAGTTTTAAGGAAAATATTATCTAAAGTAATAACTCATAATACAAAACTATTTTGAATTTGCTGATCATATTTTTATCAGCTTCAACGTGCCTATCCGTGTAATCTTAAAGGTAAACTGGGTCAAAGTCAAGTCTGCAAAATTCTAATCTTTACCCACTTTTAATAACCCTACCCGTGGCTTCCGTAGTCTCGTGAGCTAACTTTGGGGGCGGCAGACGTGAGCTTGCCTTCGGAATCCAAAAGCTTAATGGTTACTTGACCTGAAATGTATCTTTCAGATTTTTTTTTTTCATTTATGGCGGTGGAAGCATTCTACACTTCCGCTTAACGTAGGTATAGTTAGTTTTCAGTTTTGTAACTAAGGGACCCCATACATCCCTGTATTATTATTATTGTAATTTTCTCTTTAATTCTATACTTACTGTAGTTTTTAAGTATTTTATTTGTAATTATTTTATTTTGAAAAAAATGACTTTCTGCCAAGTTTCTTGCGGCGCATTCTTTTTGGCAATGATGGTCTTTCCGAAAGCGCTGGTAGTTTAAAAAAAATGACGAGTAAAAGTGCCCATTGCGGCCTATTTGCTGAATAAATGATTTGAATTTGAATTTGATTTGAATTTGTAGTTGTATCTTTCTGATAGTTGAATTGAAATTCTGGAATTATTCTACATTCTCACAATACCTTTCATAAATTAAATTGGTAGTATTTACTATTTGTAGTATACGTAGCCCCCGCAGCCGTAAAGGCGTGTTTGTGTTCCGATTTCAACAAGATGTTCCACACGGTCATGGTCGCTAAAAATATGCCGGTGTTTTTGTGTCACAGATAATCATAATTATCATGCGTCCCTTTTTCAGAGCAAAATTTAAAACTGGTGTCGGTTGCGTCCCTACCCTACCATAAGTGTGTATTTAATTAAAATAGTAATATTATCTCAATCGATACATCAACATAGCTTATTTCAATGACAATATTATCACAAGTAATCTACAGATTATAATAAAGTATTTGTAAATTAGCTCTATCTACAAGCATTATCTTTTTCTACGCAGTAGGTAAGTGATCAAACATAAAAGAAAAACTAAACAACGACTAACCCAATTCGATATAGGTATGTTCCTACACGATGTGTGGCTTTAGAAAGTATTAATATTTGTATAAGAGTTTTTGTACGTCTCATAATAGAAGGAAGGAGAGGTAGAGCGCTATTTAGCCCTTTATAAGGCAGAGGCGATTTAGCGACCACATGCATTGATTTAGAAATTCAACCTTATTGTTTTAGTAATAAGTTACAATATTCATTGTAATTATTGAAAATACTACTAGCTTTAAAAATATCCTTTGCCGGATATGTATTCGATAGCTGCTTTTGATTCTGTGGTAGTATGCTCCAATAAATGGGGCCTTATAAAGGGTTAGAGAATTGTAGTAGTAGCAAAATAGTTTGTTACTTGTAACACTTATTTTTGAGTACAATAAACATTATTATTATTTATTATTATTATTAATAGTTCAATATAAGAAGTTTAAACACAGTACCGAATTCCATTGGCCTGTAGTTACGAGTTTGTCGACTGTAGTCTATCAAAGGTATGTTTAATAATTGTAGGTAGGTAGGTAGAGAGTTTTTTTCTGAAGGTACTTACTTACAATTCTTCTCTGTGTGTTGGGGTTGATGCGGAAAATTAGTCTACTATAAAACGGACATAAAAAAAAATGAAACCATATTTTGAGTTTTCTCCCATATCTTTTTATTCTAAATACATTAATATTCTTTAGTTCAACTCAAATAGTCATTTAAACTATTACAAGCTATTTTCTTTTATTTTAAACATAAATAATAAGTAATGCAAATGACCAGCATTGCACACTTTTAACGTGTTATTAATAATAATTTTATCTAGGTATTATCCAATCTTAGCCGTAGTACAGGTAAAACACACAAGTTCGAATTATACTGGTTACCTACTATGATATTTAGTATGGGATGCGATTAAGTAAAAATATTGTTCTTCAGGTTTACGCTTACGAGACCTCACTACAGTCTCTTAATTTGCATATACAGACTTGAGACTCAAGAACGTAAGCGTATTGACAATCTACCATGCAAGACCATATGATGAAAAATTAATAATTAACATTATATGTATATTATTATTGAAAAACTAAATATCCCCAGAGCTACTGGTGCGGTTACGTAGTAGGTAGGCATAATAAGTTGCTATGTTTTACATTACGAACTACGCAAGATTGGGTACGTACATTATACACAGATCTACTGTAGTACGAACATTTTATTTAACACAATTTTGTTACAGAGACATAGGTACATTAGAAAACAAATGATTCTAAGCGTAATCTTTCTATTTTTAACACACAAGTATTTAAGCGTCTTATTTTTTTCTTATGTCAGGGTAGACTTGACATATCGACCCTAATCTATGCACTTCCAAAATCAGACATTTTGAAGACATCTCGGCGCTCGACTGTTTCCCAACTTTATCTCTGATCGCCGATTAAAATCTTAATTTACCTACGAAAATAATGTACATTGGACCTTCATTCTTGACTCTGATGAATGATTGGTGAAAATGACCTGCATTTATAAAACATAATAATACTCATTGAGATACTAGGGAGAACAAACAAGTGTAAGGAACTAAAACGTTATTAATCAAAATATCTTTTGAGTACATGAAAGTATAGAGACCAGCTCATAAAACAATCGCTAGAATTTACATTAACATGGATATAATGGCATACAAACATCCTTAAAGGTACATGTGAATAAGTAGTCGCACCCTCATCGTAGAGTACAAATGCTGAGGGTACCAGTTATTATCGTAGGTAGACTGCCACGTGCTATGCAAGGGAGACTGCCGCTAACAGCAATGTACATTACTTATATTGTGACTACGCTGGCTTACGTTGTAACTCCAAGTCAGATCTGCAGACGACGCAACATCGATATACTGAAGGTTAAAGCTTCATTCGCGTTAAGAAAATATAACTAACAACATTTTCCCGAGCCGCCAGTTACCTACGTAGCTGCTTTAATATTCCCGCTCATGAATTATTTTCCTAATACGAATGAATATTGAAGTAAATGAGAGATTATTTATATGCAAGTAACTTAAAGTAGGTATGATTGTTGTGCGAAGTGTGAAGGTGAATGAAAGTGCCTGAAATCAGGGCAGACAGACTAGCATGTAGTATTGCAAGGCCCGGCCTGCACGCCGCTACCGATTACACACTTAGGTTAATTACTTCTGCAAACGATTGCACTGAAAATTCGAGAGAAAACTTATTCGCAAACCACTCTTGTTAGTAGGTATTTAACATTTTAATGAAACACTTCAAGCTGTTAGTTGCATACTTACACAAAACTTTTACCATAACATAAGATTCATGACTAACGTTATGGGTAAAAGAGATAATACCTATTTCACATAAAAATACGTTATGCTAAAAGAAAAATAAAAAGGGATCGCCAGCGACCCTTATACGAAATGAGGTGCTAGAGGTGAGCTGAGCGAGCCGGCGCAGGAGCGGCAGCCGAATATCAAATATTCAGGAAAAAGACACGACAACAACTCCAAAAGGCAATTTTTAAAATTTACCTTAAAATAGATTACAATTTACGATAGGTACCTATTACGTTAATATATTTTGGTGAATAACATCATTATCGCAAACCCGTATTAAATATGAGAAACGTGGATGATATGACAATATAAATTACCCTTTCATACCAATTAATAAGCGTTTTCAATGTCCTAACTTAGTCGCGCCGCGTCGTGCGGCGGCGGCATTATAACTACTTACACGACTTTAACTTTATACCAACCGAAAACTAACTAGTTACAGGGATTCCGAACGTTTTTGTTACTTAGGAAATTGAACTTTACACATCTTTGGTTAGACAAAACGAAACAACAGTAAAAACACTAGACAATCGAATGATACAGTCATTGGAGGGACATATTATTTAGTCGTTAGGTTACCTAATCAACATTGCATAATAATCAATCACATATAAATAATCATGGTCGAAATGTTACGACGGACCCGGTGGTCGTTCCATTTCGACGTAAGCGTCAACAAGTGTTTACATTATTATTATCCGATCCGACAGAAGACCGCACGCCGGGCCGGGCGCCCCCGGGCGCCGCGGGCGGCCAGGGCCAGGGCTCGGGCTCCGCGGCGAGGCGCCCCGCGCTCTACTGCCAGAGCTTCCACCACACCTGCATCTTCTCAGAGAGTTTCTTACAGATTCCCAGTAGTTTCCGTCACATCCCGCCGTCGCCTTCCCCTTCGCATTCTTCTGAGCCTTCACCCTCTTCCAGTGTTACCTGTAGACAATAAGAAAACCTTGCTGTAGAATTATTATTATTCATGATGATTACATTCCATTCAAAGTCGAGTGTTAAAAAAATTCATGATGAGGATTAGAAATAATACTCACTTGGAAGCGTATTTGTTCGGGGCGATCGTCGTCAGATATTGCATGAGACTGCGCGGGCGCGGGCGGTGGTGAGGGCGGGATCATGCTTTGGTAGTAGTCGCGGTTCTCTTCCAGCGTGTCCAGGATGTCCTGCGCGTCGGGATGCACTAAGTCCGCCCACGTCTCCCACAACGGATGCACGATGTAGTCGATGAATCCGACCTGACTCTTCTCTATTGTTGAATTATGCCTGTCGCACATCGGACTGATATCCATTCCGTGCTCTCTTTCACGATCACCCTGCTGGAAGAACTCCTCCATAAGTAACGCGACCCACCTCTTGTACAAAGGCAGAGGTTTTGTGGGATTACTCAGATCGGCACAATGTACGAGATTCTCTAGCACCTGTATTCTGTCCGTGTAATTGTCCAGCAATAACACGCCGCTACCGGCCACCTTCTTCGTCTCCACCATCGTCTTTAAGTCCGCCAGAAGTGTCATGTGTTTCGACATGTCCGTCGAGAGCACCATATCTATAACCATTTTTCTGAGCGTCTGCCTCTGTTTCTTGTGAAGGTTTACGAATATGTCACATCCGTCGTTCTGTAGCAGCTTGAAAGCAACAGCAAGGTGGTGGTTTTCTAATACGGACTCGTCATTATACATAAGTGCGAGTTCGGAGCTAGAGTTGACTAGGAATTGGTTGGTGAGGCCGGGGTGGTCGACATCATGCACGCAAGCGGCGAACAGAGCCGCACACACTTCGATGGGCGTGAACACGGCGTCGAGGGCGGGTGTGTTGAGAAGCACGTTGGTAGATTGTGTGACGTCGGCTGCGTGCAACGAGTTGTGGAAGGGATTGTCACGGATGTAGTGTTCTTCAAGCGTTACCGCGAACGCAAGGAACGTGCGCGCATGGATCTGTAAGGTGGCGAGCAACTCGCGCTGGCAGAAAGCTGCGTAGGCGACAGCGGTGAGCGGCCGTCCGCACGACAAGTCTCCGATCCGGAAGATGTCCACGCCCCAGCGGTCCAGGTCGCTTAGTTGGCGGCCCAGTTCCTCCTCGTGCGGTGTGTCCACGCCGTACCGCGGCACACGTTCGCCGGTGAAGCTGTTTGTGTGTGTCAATGTCCTCTTCACGCCAGTGATCTGAGAATGGAAATGAATTGGTTAGATTACGACATGTCACCAATAAACTGTATTGCAAGGACGACGGATGCGTACAAGTAGTCCGCTAGTGCGTACGACCTCTATTTGAATAGAGGCGTGTTCAGGGTCAAAAAACCAACAATGATTAGATAACTAAGAGAAAAACATTGAAGGTACGGGAGTTTCCCTGACCTTTCGACATCTGAGTCTCTATAGCTATTTATATATTTTATTTGTGAAGTCTGTCGTATGCCTACTGCGATAATTTGTATCACATCAAATCAAGCAAAATGTATTTATAGAGGTGTCGCATTCTAGATTAATTATACCAACCTGTGACATGGTAGTCGCAGGGCCGCCATGGCGAGGTTTCTCCTTCTTCTTGATACGTTCAGAGGCTTCATCAACTTGCAATGAGGGCAGGTCAAGTTCCTGTTGTTTGTCTGTAATAAGAAAATAATAAATTAGTAGTCATTCATATGCATACTGCTAGTACGAGTACTGATGTATTCATGTACAATGTACCTACATTAAGTCATGTAGCCCATGTAGATACATAATGATATATCAATTGTGCTTATATTGATGAAACATTATATCGAACGAGGTTTTGAAAGTGATACATAGTATCAACAGTTTAATAAATTTAAAGTGACAACTGTTCCAGATGGCATGTACCAATCACGCGGGGATGTACTCGCCAGAAATAACATATTACATTTTAACAAGTCATAATCGATTCATATTGACATTACGTAAGTTAGCCCTGAGCGAGGAAACAGAACTAGTTTAACTTTTCGACATACGTGTTCTTATGGGTTATAAATTAAACGATTCTAATCGTTTAACCAGAACCGTGCCATTGGTATCATTACGGAAAGAAAGTAGGTGATGTGAAGTGCGCATTTCATATTATATTTGATAGATATCGTTCTAGGTCGCGGTATTTGTGTCATTATAACACCTAGCTCCATCGATCAATATAAAGATATTATGTCACGTCACGCCAAGTGTTAGCAAACCTCCAGCCCGCTCGGCATCACCTACCTTGAGAAATAATTGCGCGTTGCGAAACAGATAAGACGTTCATGGCGTTGACCCATTTCATACGATAAGTGATTTTTACGTAAACGCCGACTTGCTTCAGTTGAATAATCTCAAAGGCTTTTTACTTAGTTAGGTACTCGTTGTTCTTTACACGTCATAAATCGAGCATTATATTTCAACGCGTTACGCGTAGGACGTTTTGTAGGCTTTTCCATAGAAATCTGACAGGACTTAAGACCACTTAAACCTAGAATAAAAAGACTGCAAGTGCCCCTTAAAATAATAGACAAGACAATCTGACAAAATTGTATAAGTCCGAAGTAGATGACACCTTTTGCAAAACAAAAAGTAAGAGCCTAAATATAACAGATACAAATAAAACGAACTTATTTATTATAGTATGAAAGATGTAAACATACTTGGCAAATACGTGCCTGAAAGTCAACCTTTGTACTGAGATGATCTTTAAATACAACAATAGTATCATCTTGATCTCGATCTAATGATTAGATCTGAGTCGATTTTATGTAAGCGATTAACAGTCATAATGAGTTCAATGTACAAAACTGGCGTCACCGGGGCCAGCCGTGATTGTATAATTTGGGTAGGTACAATGTGTTTATAATAATAAATAAATAATAAATAAATATCACAGGACAATTCACACCAATTGACCTAGTCCCAAAGTAAGCTTAGCAAAGCTTGTGTTATGGGTACAAAGCAACGGATAAACATAATTATATAGATAGATACATACTTAAATACATATTAAACACCCAAGACCCGAGAACAAACATTCGTATTACTCATACAAATATCTGCCCCGACACGGGAATCGAACCCGGGACCTCAAGCTTCGTAGTCAGGGTCTCTAACCACTAGGCCATCTGGTCGCCTCGGTTTATAAATAACTAGCTTTTGCCCGCAGCTTCGCCCGCATGATATTCAGTTATCGCGCGCTGTTCCGTCGGGAACTATGCCTTTTTCCGGGATAAAAAGTAGCCTATGTCACTCTCGGGCCCATAAACTATCTCTATGCCAAAAAGCACGTCGATCCGTCGCTCCGTTACAGTGTGAAAGAAGGAACACACAAATAGACAAACATACAAACACACTTGATTCGCATTTATAATATTAATATGGATTACACAAATTTTAGCAGGTCGATTACTCTCCCACGCAAGAGTATATCTTCTCAAAATATATCTAATCTCAAGTGATAACAAAATAAAAATAAGGCCGCAATAAAAGTTATACTTAGCTAAAACTAAATTTGTTCAAAGCTGAGAATTAATAAAGCGATAATATAAATTGATTGATCTCATTATTTTATCACAGTTATATCGAGCACCGAGGTTGTTTGGTTTGTTAATGATAACATAAAAATATTTCCGATTTAAAAAGTGAAATGATTGATTACACAAACATGTATGCAAATAAATAACACAAAAATGTTCAAAAGCGTTATTTCATTTTATAGGTCGACGTATCACATTCAGTAAAAGCTCATAACATACCGCTTACAAAATAAAACAACGCAATCAAAGAAGCAGATCTAGATTACAAGCGGCACAGCCTACATCTTTTTTATTAACAACTCTCTAGAGTGTGTATTACGTTACTTTGGCCTAATTTATTTTTGTTATAAATAAATCCTGTTGAAAAACATTCTAGCGAGTTCTATGAAATCGCAAACTCTTACTGACGCGGAGTTCGGCAAAACACGCTGGGTGTTCTGTAGTAAAATAATCTTATTTTTGTACAGACATAAACTACGACGCCGCGTTCCGACGCGTGAGCTATCCGCACCTAATTTATGACGAAGGAAACAAAACAATTTCAATTGCTCAGTAAGTAATTTATGCCATCGCCGAGGGAAAAACTTTGCGATGGACGAGAGGCGCTCACAAACAAATTAAACGAACGCGCGGCGCCGGACAATTGCCTCAATGACTCGTTGAGCCACTCAAATACCCATGTCCTGCATATTTTATGTTCCCAATAAACTCCCCTTGAATATTCATGGCGATGAAGGCCTGCTAATAGTAGGGCGCATCGTTATACTTCGCTAAAAGCTAAATGACTGCTGAGGGAGGCATTTTAATTTATACTGCCTTTATACACGAGGATATTTAATAGGTGATCAGGTAGGTACAGACGAGGATACTGAATCACACACCAGCGAGGAACCTTTATGCTACTAATGTCATGTTGACTTCCCATATATCTGCCAAAGAAATCACAGAAAAATTGATTATGAAAGGTGATTCAGTTTCCTCTAATTTAGAGATCGATAGCGGTGAAGCACTTTGAAGTCGCAGATATATGTATATAACCAATTTTTTTCTGCGTAATTTTTTATTTTAGCAAATAACTCATAAATTTCTAATTCAAATTTAGTATCACCGTGCTAATATTTAATCTATGTTTATTATTTATTACGTAGATATCTTGCTAACCAATAACAAAAATTAATCAGATTTTTTTTATTCCCTTATTTTTCATATTACAACCATCTTTTTTCAATTGCATGTCATAGAGCTGCTATTCAGAGAGCTTTTACCTACTGTTTAATGTACGGAACCGACGTTGCGCGAGTCCGAATCAGACTTAGCAGAATTTTTGTTCTTATTATCTCGAATGAACCAGCAATAATTCGAGCGGTGCTATCAAAAGTCAAAATACATAACATTGCTATCTTCATCCGTACGTAACTTAAATTTCACCTCCGGGATGTATCATCAGCCACAGATGTGGTCTACAACCCTAAAGTAAATAATCGTTTGAATGTCATAAAACAATAATGCCAATAGACGTGTCTGTCAACTTGAAAGTTCGATTTTAGCGACATCGACATGTTCATTTGATAGGAATAGGAACTTTACTTTTTTACTCTGTCACATTAACACATTTGTCAATCTTGTATGGCGCTAAATACGTGGCTTTAAAACGACAAGTACAAAAGTAACCAGCTACTTTTGATGCTGACTGTACAAGCCTTATCATTATTAGCTAGCTCGCTGCCTGAGCAAGAGGTCATCAAATTCTTATCTACAGATAAGTAATTATGTTTATTTACTTACTACGGTGGGCCACATAGTCAAGTGTGATTATCAGTTTGAAATACATTCAGACTATTACCGTGAGAGGCAAGGATACACGTCATGTCAGTCTTAAGCTCGCGGTACGTCGCTCTAGACTTAGGGTTGCCCTTTGGAAAAATGAAAACGCCCTCTTCAAAATTCTAACATCTGCCTAAAAGTCCTGACCTTTTCTGTAACAGTGATTTGGCGTAGGTAGCTTAAATGCACTTGATTTTAATTTAAGCAATAATAATTAAGATCTCTTTAGCTGTATAATTATAAAATATCCTATTTTAAATTGTTTCGAAAGAAATTTACAATTTAAAAATTTAGAAATTTAAGAGAAGATTACTTAATAGTTACTTATAATTATCATTTGATTCAATAAAACTGTAATTTTTTTAATAAATGTAATTTTTCAAAAACCCCAAAACTTGCCAAGTCCAGCCGCAATCCTGGCAAAGGGTCACAAGTTCTGTCAAGTCGTATGGCAACCCTACTCTAGACTGAACAACAGATAAGAAACGCGCTACGTTTAATATTTTATTGCCTCCTCTAGCTCATCCGTTAGTTATAATAAGATAGCGTAAATCTTTTTTCGCCGATTAGATACCGTATCTTTCAACGTGTTACAAAACACGCGATGATGAGGAAAGAACTTTAAGATTCAGTTAAAAGCCGGTGTTAAATATCTAATATATAAAAATAAGTCGGGTTTTCCTTTCTGACGCTATAACTCCAGAACGCAAGAAAAGATTTCAAAGGTTTTGCATTCGTTGGAAAGGTCTCGGGCTCCGTGAGGTTTATAGCAAAGAAAACTCAGGAAAAATTTAAAAAGAAAAGCGGGGAAATATTTTTTTACATAACCGAATACCACGCGGGCGGTGCCGCGGGCAAAAGCTAGTATTTTATAATTTTTAGGGTCCTGTACCTCACAGTTGGCAAAAACAGAACCCTTAAATGGTCACTTTCTTGTCCATCCGTTTGTTTGGCTATTTATCTGTATCTCAAGACATTTTTCTCATTAACGCATGGATATAAGGTAAACTTAATAACAACTACTCAGGTCTGTTATCCCTTGGAGTAATAAAAAAAAACAAACTTCTAAGTAGATGCAATCAAACGATACCTACAGTCATTAAAAAAATTGTCTCTATACATATTGGCTGGTTGGCCTAGAAACTAGAAATATGGTATGAAGGTAGCTATTATTGTACAATCTGATAACCTTATTTTTTATCTTTTCTATGTTTGTGTTTGAGATTTTAAACAACCCCACACTGCGTACATTTTGCTTAGGGGCCGGGCTCCGCTAACATTGTAAATACGTAGAAATTTGTACGGAACCCTCGATGTGCGAGTCCGGTTCGCACTTGGCTGGTTTTTATGGATGGTTTCGCTTTCTTAAATGTATGAATTATGTAAGTGCTTACTTAAGTATCATGAGTTTCTCTTTGATACAGAGCACTCTAATGAAGCGGGGAGGGCGGGAATATTGTTTGGGCGGGCGGGGTTCGGCTCAGACGTCACGGCCTATATACCTAGTTGAGTGACTCAAACGACAAACACGGTCAAACAAAGCTACATAGTTACATACTTTGATGTAAAGCTATTTAGTTCACCTCACTTAATTTTCTACATACCTTACGCGTTTGAGTTATTTGGTGTCTCTTATATGTCACGCCGATATCATTCGTGAAGTTTGTGAGTTTTATTTACAATATGACTCTTAAAAATGACTATATTACTTAATATTATAAATGCGAAAGTGTGTGTGTTTGTATGTTTGTGTGTGTTTTCCGTCTTTCACGCTGTAACGGAGCGACTGATCGACGTGATTTTTGGCATAAAGATAGTTTATGGGCCCGAGAGTGACATAGGCTACTTTTTATCCCGGAAAAATGCACAGTTCCCGAGGGAACAGCGCGTGATAACCGAATACCACATGGACTATATAACTTATATCATGTTATGTGTGTTAAAAAAATAGTTCATTTATTTGGACTGTAAGTTAACTACCAGGTAGTTTCTATTAATGAATTGTGCTGTTTGTCGAAGTTAGCGAAAATCAAGAAAACAGTGTAGATTCTATCCAAGCTCCAAGCTCTAATATCGAATATTACAAAGCTATCTATAATTGTTCAGATGATATTATTATTTTGTATCTATTGTACGGTATAACAATGGAAAGGCAATATCCAAGGCAATAAACGCACGACATAAAAAGCCTGTAGTTTTTTCTAGAACACAATAACCTGAAAATCTTTCATTTTCATTTTGTAAACTCTTTCAATGAGACGGTAAAACTTTATTGCGCTTCTAAATCAACTTTCATAAAAGTTCGCATTCCTCATTTTACACCGGCATGGAAATTAAACAGAGCTTTCATAACCGAAGCCAAACAAACTTGCAGCAAGTTATCGGACGGGACTCCTATTTATTTTCTTTTGAGAATTTTATCCTTGTTAGATAAAATTGAACATGAATAATTGGTAAAAGGAACATTATTTATGCCAGCATTTTGCGGACTTATATTGTCATTCAATATCTCAATTTGCATACTAAGGGTCTATTTCACCACCTGTCGACTAACTTTAAGTGTCAGATAAAAGTAATACCGTCTTTCTTTATTCGGACAAAACAAACAGAGACGGCATCACTGATACCCGCCACTTAAAGTTAGTCGACAAGTGGTGAAACGAGCTCTAAGTTTCACATAACTGTGACTCTTGAAAATGGGTGAAATTTTGTTCGAACCACATGTAAAGACTAACTAAGTAATAAAATTGTAAGTTAACCCTTTTCCAGGCCCCGCTTATTTCGATACGGTGCTACAAAATGAATCATATTTTTAAATATTGTTTAGCTATGAGGGATTGATTTAAAAACTAATATTATTTTTAACGGTTTCAATTGAATTGGTACCATATTATAAACTCAGCAAAGTCGAATATTTGTGAACATTTATGTGGTCGCTATATGCGCTACGCCTGGAATAGGGTTAACTTAAAGCTTATAAAAAGTAACACTTACCCAAGAAAGTGGAGCAGATGTACTCGGAGATTTGGTTGCCGGATTTGCTGGACTCCGAAAAGTGGCTCAGTTCCTTGTTCAGCATCCGTTTGAACTGGAAATGTAACAATTCCACTGAATGAGCCATCCTTGCAGCACGGCGTCGCAACCAACGGGTTGGTCCACAACGGAAGGATTGTCTCTCGGCGCACACGCGCATTTCACAAAAAAAATAAAAAAGTGTTTAAAAAAAAAGTCAAAATTCCAAGTCCACTTGTGTTCAACGCACACCACGCGCTATGTTTATCGCTAGTGTTAACGGTCAACACGTGTTTTAGAGTGGAGCGCTAAGGCAATACTGAACTGAAGCTACGCGTCAAACCGCTGATACGGCCTCGCGCTAACCGTCTAGCCTGTCGTCATTGCATCACGCTACGCGCTGGAATACACCTTCCTCGAATTCGAGTCACTCTACCATATCCCGAAATCTCATGAATCGAATTTTCTCTAGCGCGAGTCGTTCGCTTTGCCTTGGTAAAACAATTACCGTCGCCAAAAGTGTCGCGCTGCAGTGAGTCGTTGCTGATTGGATTTGCGGAGCTCCGACCGACGACATGGCTTCGGTTTAAAGTAGCATAACCAGACGAGACCGCTTTGTTTAAAGTACAATTGAACAGAGTTTTCAAATTTGCCTTTGTTGTCCGTCAAGACTCAATAACATTTTTATCTAAGAATCGTAATGAGAATAATTAGTGCTTTATTGTATGAACGTAAATATGATAAAGGTGGATATCGGATCAAATCACTCCAACAGCTCACGCAGCCGGCCTAGTAACGTGATAAAAGCTTAGCATATTACTGATAAATTTTGGTCTCATAGGATTTGGTTGCCGAGCAGCGGCATCATCCATCACTAAAATTGAGCGAACATACCTACATTTTGTATCTACCTACTGAAAAATTCTAAACGTGTACTTGACATAGTTTTCTATCACCTTGTGACGTTATCCCCGGTTGGCTTAGGATGGGAAGTCAACTATTTCGAGGTCTAATTAGATCCCAATGAGCTAGACTAATCTACTTTATTCCATTCTACCTAAACTGGGAATATCTACAGGGACTGAAAATCGAACTCTTGCGCCTAAATCGATAACGAAGACTTTGCTAGGTGATGGCGTTCGTTGTATCGAAAAAGCTTGATGCCTACCATGCTATTACTATCAGAGCTCTGTTGGCAATACTAAAATAAACACGAGGTAAATGTGACGTCTTTGATTGCATGTGTCTCTACGAGTGTGGCGATGATTTTCCGAAAATCGAATTTTACTGCTAGCTATTTTTCCATTCGCATAATTTCCCAATCTAATCTTTTCCTGATAGACTTTTTTTCCGAAAGTAGATTTCTTCGGAAGCTATTTTTCCATTCGCAAAATTTCCCAATCTAATTATTTTCCTGATAGTATTTTTTTTCCGAATGTAGATTTTTTCAGAAGGTATTTTTCGATTCGCAAAATTTCCCAGTCTCGAGTTTTCCCTTGCGTTTAACTCTTTTTTCGATACCTAGGTAAAGTCTAAAGGTCAGAGCTCATTAGAGCCACCCGGCACTCGACCAGCACCGCCTCGACTTTCGGCGTGTCCACTCGTTGTCTGTAGGTGGTCCACGGGTGGACGGTGCGTTGAAAACGAGTAGACCTCACGTAGTCAACGAGTGAACATCGCTTGGTCCACGAATTACCAAGTAGTCTATTATGAAATGAGGATAGGGAGCACTACACAGTGCTAACAGCTATGGGCTCCTACAGAAGCCTGCAATGTTATGCGATGCGATGTCGCATTGCAGGAACTAACGATGCGAATGAGGGCTATCGTTTTTTCTCTCACTAGATGGCGCCACTGTTGCATGAGGTTTTTAAAAGTCTGTTATAACGGCCGTGAAAACAAAGTTTAGATTAAAATCATATTTAATACATCGTAAAACAGTACCATAAACATATTGAGCAACCACAGTATTGCGTAATCCCGTTTTGTTCGGAAAAAAGGGAGGGTAAAAGTTTTCGAAAGACAAAACTGTCTCAAATTACAGACGTTTATTGCCCCTTATCACATAATTGCCATAATTAATTTCAGGTAATGCGAAATATTCACAAAATTATTCTAATTTTAAATAAACCCGCATAGCTCACCCAAAAACTATGAGATTTGACATTTCGTTGACCTCACGCTACACTAGCGCCTCTAGCGGAAAATTCATTCGCGATAGCCCCCATTGCTGCGATACGATTTAGTGCGGCAAAGCGTTAGTGCAGGTCACCATACCTGATATATATGATTAGGAGTATCGCAGGAATTCGCAGGATTGCACGACGCGAATCAGATCGGGAGTTTTTGCGATGCGTCCTGCGAGCTCGCAGATTTTTGCAATGTGATGCGAATTCGCAGTTTTGTGTGGGAGCCCTATCACCGAGTGTTCTACTCACCGTCCATGCGTGGACACCTCGCGAGCAAGGCGATCCGGTAATGCTATGGAGTTGATGTAATGAGCTCATGTCCATACAAATCCAAGGAATACTAACTGCGGTGGTGATCGGCCGTGCCGGGTGGACCTAGTGAGCTTTGACCTTTATTGGCTTTGCATGAAACTTTCATGGGTCGAATTTTCTCTATTTGTATAATAGTGAGGACCTACCACCATATGGTTAAATGTTTCTGTTGTACAGATCAGTTCACTCACGAAGGCACGCCCCTCCACAGCTAATTAGAATTAATTATTATCAATGTGCACGAGTATTTACATGTTGTCTTAGTCTTAGTGTGCGTGACTGACTATAGACTTGCGACTGAGGACACGTTCGAGCTACGCACACATAGACTTTCACAGATTTTCACAAATTTACTCTTCGGGTAAATACCAACAGAAAAAAAAATCGGGAATGGAAAAATCGCTTGCAGCAAAATTTGATTTTCGGAAAATCAGCCCTCCGGGAAAAAAACTAACAGAAAAATAACACTTGGGAAAATTTGCGAATGGAAAAATTGCTTGCAGTAAAATTCGATTTCCAGAAAATAAACCCTCCGGGAAAAAAACTAACAGAAAAATAAAAATTGGGAAATTTTGCGAAAGGAAAAATCACTTGTAGTAAAATTCGATTTTCGGAAAATCATCGCCACACTCGTCTCTACTAGTCTCTACTATATAAAGCTTATTTGGCCAAGACTATTTTTAGATCTTTTGACGTGAAATAATCGTTGGTCATAGACGTTTTTTGCAAGAACAATCACCTCCACCTGTCGCAGGAAATGAAAAGTTAAATTTAACCAAAAGGAACGAAGCTGATTTTATTATAAACACAATTAGGTACCCATAGTTGCATAAAAACGCGAGTTATTCTGAGTGTCACTTCACGGGACAGTGATTCTGAACCTCTCTGACGACATGCTATCGGCTTTGTTCGGTCAGTGAGAGTCGTTTTGTGCTCGTACTTACATTAAAACAAACCAAATAACAACACATTTGCAAAGTAGGTCGCAGCGGCGGATAACTTATATAAGATTCTCTGAATTTTGTAGAGAACAAAGCCACTTCACTGGAACATACATTTGCATAATCATTTTGAGTTAATGAAGTTTGTAGATAAATTATTCTATTGGGAATCCTGGAAAGTGTCCAAAGATTTAAAAGTAGAGTTAAGTGGAATGACGGTCACTCGGTCAGCGGTGATGATCTCGCGGGAAAATTAAAAAAATATGTAACCCACTCACGAGTCAAGTTTCCAAGAAGTGATTCATTTCTTTAAAAAGTGGAGTGCTCTTGACGTAATTTCGATAAAATTTGCTGTTCCATGTTTACTTTTACAAGATCGCTGGAAAGGCAATTAGTTCTGTGTACTAATTCTTATCGATTGTGGCCGATTAATAATTCTGCACGCCAACTGAGGTTGATTGGATTCTATTGATCATCCAGAAATCCTTACGGATAATCATATTATCGTTCGCTCATTATGATTCAAAACCGAAGAGAATTAACAATAATAGAATAAGACACTGTATCAAGGATATCACAAGTTTCTTATTTAATCAGTGTCTATTTAATTTTTACGAGTTTATACCAATAGTTGTAAAATTGTGGACCGCTGTGGTCATGATTTCTTCCCCCTTAAATCTAATACTTTTAAACAAGCAATTCTTGTGTATATATATAAAATTTATAGGTATATATGGAATGGAAATGGCTCCAACGATTTCGATGAAATTTGGTATGTAGGGGTTTTCGGGCATGAAAAATCGATCTAGCTTGGTCTTATCTCTGGGAAATAGCTTATTAACGAGTTTTAGTCCGCCCAGGTACTATTACCATGATTCTAGCAAATCAAGGGGTTTTATGTTTCGTCAAGAGGAAATCAATAGTAAAAGCCACGCAATTAAATTCAGGAGTACTGAATGACTTGCACTGCAAAATCATTAATGACATTGGTCTTTTACGTGACTGGTACACGGTAAAAATAATAAAAGTGCTCATCTCTTAGTTCAATTATGACTCAAAAACGTCAGCCATATCGTCCGATACTCAGTCAGAGTTTCTGATAACTAACAAGGGAAATGAAAAGTGACGGTTTTTAGAATTCCATGCGTCAAAAGGAAAAATGGCACCCTTATTCATCCATGTGTCTGTCTGTTTATCTGTCTAGCTCGTCCATTTTTGACAGCCGATTTGCACATACGTGCTTCTATAACGGACGTGTACGTAAAAAAAAATTAACGTCCGTATCATCACGGATTACTTAATTGTTACTTTACTATCATGAGAGTCTCTAAAAGACATTTTTGTGATTTTATTATGATACTTATAAAGCCATTAAAGAAAACATATCAGATCATTGACTCCATCCCCACTTAACGCCCACATGGCGGTCAACATTAGTTTTATTCCAGGAAAACTGGAAAAACTTTAAGAAGTCCATAATCAAAACAGGACATGGCAAATCTCCCAGTATTTTGCATAAATATAAGAAGCGTGGAGTGATCACTTTCGTCAGGCATCCTGCAGTGTGAGAAACACCAGTTAGGTACAGTCAAGTGCAAAAATATCGACACAGCCAAAGTTACAAAAATATCCTCCTCCTTCCTTCGATCCTTAATGTTGAGGGCACAAAGTCGTGTACATACATATTTTTGTAACTTTGGCCGTGTCAACATCTTTGCACTTGACTGTACTCGTATGTCTTCGGATGCAACACCTCGCAGTTAGTGCTTCTAAGCTTTGCTATAGTTACTAATCATCTGTGACGTTACCAAAGTCTAAGAATTTTTTTACACTGTGACGTTACGTAGCATGGTTGACCCGGTGAGACTCAAGTTGTTAGAGGTGGTTCCCACTTGTCGGATGTCGGGCCGGATTTTAATCTGCCTTTGTTCACATTACTCGGTTGTCGGCTACGATCGCAGCTGGCGCCACTGGCGCTGCTACGGGCCTACGGTCAACCCCGACATCTAACCAATGTGAACAGCAGAGCTACTACGAAAGTCGGAACTCGAAGTTCGTGTCGTGCGGTCCCTCTGACACTTATACTATTTAATACGAGAGCGAGAGGGACGGTACGATACGAACTGCGAGTTTCGACTTTCGAAGTAGCCCTGTGGCGTCATACTTACTCATAGACCCGACACGATTTTTTTTTTACACGACGTAGGGGGGTCGCAAAACACCCGATCCCGGACTGACCTCCGACAAGGGGAACAAGCTCTTACAGCGCCACGCTACTGGTATTTATTTATTTATTCTTAAAAATGTGCACCTCAACAGCTAGAACCAAGACAGAACAAACTTTCAATAACCTTCTTAATTATACAAAACAATAGCATTTCTACTTATTGTGATTTCAATATGCGGCACCCTCGTTACGCGTAACCAACTTGCATTTAGCTGCGGTATGTTTTAAAAGAAAACTTTTCTTTTAAAAGATATAACTTTTTGGAATTACCCGGAGTAAAAGGAAAGAGGCGGCACTGTGACTCCAATGCCCAGATAACGCGTGCAAAAAATAACGTAATATAATATTAGCATTGCATTGCGGGGCTGCGATACTAAACAGATATAGGTAATCGATAGAGCGACGCAATGTAAATCAACTTCCACGAATTCTCACGTATGTTTTAGTTGGTATGCAATTCCCTGAATCACGGGGTAACCCTGAATTGATTTCGCTTGCAACGTCACGAAGATGCGACCCAAGAGTGACGTTTAACAGGAAATAAATAATCCTTACTACACTACTACGAGATTCTTTTGCGGTTAAAGTTTACAGTAGAATTGGGTTTTAAAATAATTTTATCAATTTTGCTGCCATGCCAATAAATTAAACAGGAAAGGGAATTTTATAGCGATTAAACACGTCACGGTAACTAAGGTGATTGTGGTCAGCAAGAAAATACAAACGTATTAAAAGTATATTATATCCATGGTGTTCCTAATTATCTCTCATAGTGAAAAAATTCAATAGACACTTTAAAAAGTAATCAACTAAAGATCAACAAAAACATGACACGTGACGTGTTATTCGTTAAAATATAAATATAGACAGGCAGAGAGACAAACAGACAGGCTGAGAGCGTAGACCTGTTAATAGCGTTTCTTTTACTAAGTAAGCCCTATCAATATGTCTAATCCATCCATAAATTCGGGATAAATGTCACCCTTTTTGAAATTACTTCATATCTCTCAGTAAAATAGTCTAAGTAAAACAGGCAAGTATTTTGGTTCTTTGTTTACAAATATTAATTTCTAAATAAAGAAAACTGAAGGAAGAAGAAGAAGAGGAAGAAATAAAGAAAAGAAACAATATTATATTTTATGCATACAAAGTATAAACGATTTCTGTTGACCTCTATAATTTGAGACATCCTTCCACGATATAAGATAGTTGTCTAATCCATATAAATTAAGTTTAGGATAGATGACTCGCCAAGAAACAGCGCACCTAACCCACAAAAACTTTGACCTCACAATGCTTTTCCGTAAAATCGTAGTGAGATATGCGACAGTCCTACTTAGTGGTAGTGGAAAGTCTCTCATAAAATCGCATGATATTCACTCGCGAAACTAGAATAATTAAATACGGGATGCGTATATTCCTTAGGCATCTCTAACGGTTATAGCTTGTTTTATGTAAATCTATGGAACAAAGACGCAATAGGCGGGATCACGCTGAACAAATGAATTATAGTGATGTGCCTAAATAATTTAATTATAATTATAACAGGAAAATAGCTATGTTTACTATGAAATAATCTGCAGGAAACTTCCGTCAGCGTTTATACAGAAACCGGGCAAATCATAGGTGAGAATGTATAATATCTCAAATCTAAATGGAATCCAATAGGAGAGTAACAAATTTTGATATTGCCAGTAATTATTTTAACTAGCATTAAAGAAAGATGCTTAGTTTTTTGGGTGTGCCGGACGGAATTTGAAACGGCATTTCTAGACTATACACGCCAAGTGTCCTATAATGTGGAACACGAGGCTCACGTTCAACTCAATCGAAAATTATGATCGCTTGCATGCGCCAACAGTAACAGTAACAACAGGAACTCTACAATTTCCCCAGATAAAATTATCCTAATTATGTCTTTCCCGAGTTCTAAAATTATCTCCATACCAGGTTTCATCTACAAATCACTTCAGCGATTTAAGAATGAAGTGTTAAAAGACAAACAAAGTACTTTCGCATTTGTAATATTGGTATGGATATGGATTTCACCCTACATGTGATAAATATTTACTTATCCGGATGGTAACCTATCAATTTACAAGCATGTATCTTCAAGATTAGCGATTATCAACAGCAACGTAAAAATAGCATCTTATTGTAGGTAGAATTGTAGGAATAAACCCAAACATCCATTAATAGAAACAGATAAAACAGTTTTATACTGTTTGCTAATTCACGTCATTTGGGATTAAGATAGCAGGGCTTGACTTAGGATAAAGTAATGACACTAAAGTTCGCCTACAGCCGAACGGCCAGTTACCTACCCACTCATTAAACTTTGACTGTTCCAAAGTTAAAACTTTACGATTCCTTTAAAAAAATATTTTCCCGGTCATTACTAAAAGATTTTCAAGTTGAACCTAACTTGAACGCTCAATTAACTGACCTTTTTAATTTAGATCCTTCGTAAATATTCCGCTAGAAAGGAATGTCTTCTATTCACAGTATCGATTAGGTATACAAAGTTTGGCTCATAAAAAGAGGATTGAAATAAAAATTGGACATCAGAATGGTTTGACAAAACGGTTGCATACAAAATTATAATTGTAAAAGGATCCATTGGATATCTTTTGATCCCACTTTATTGCGTGTTAGTATTCTTTGTTATAAAGCCATATTTAGCACACACTTATGCAAGTCAGGACAATGCTCACAATTGCGACTGACAAACTAAAAGGCGAACCCATACGATGAATCATTTGCTTTGTCCCTTTCAGTTCGATCTATTTAGTGTTATATTTTTTCATGCTAATGTGACTTTGACCTTAACCCTGTGTTTTCACTTATGCGTCACGAAATTTCATAAAACCTGCGACGCACATTTGAAATCTCACGTTTACACGAACGAGGAAAAACACATACCACGAATTCGATCCGCCGTATTTTTCAGAATTGGACCAATTTATGCATTGTGTCGGACAAGGACCGTATTTATTAAACTTTGTTGTTCAAATTTTGTTTGACCGTATTTATTAAACACGATACGGAATTTATACATTTCGATGTTCATCTTATTGGCAGCTATGCACGAATAAATTGAATACCGAGAAATAATTGCTTGAACAATGAGACCTCGGAGCAGTACCTCACATTTTAATGTATGTGGACTTATAATGATGGATGCAATAGATTTCTTAGAAATATTTGGTCGCCATCGATTTTGATGCACAGATTTGCAGGAGAGCTACGTAACAACAGAAAACCTTACTATTTAGTAACACCTACTGACAAGAGTGGTGACCAGAAACGTCAACATTTTGCTCGTGAACATGACAGCTGTGTACGGGCGAGCAACACTGTTCGTAACTTTTTACGCTAGTTGCCGTCTCTATACACACTAAAACGGTAGTGGTGAGCGATGCGCATACACCCAGAATCACCTAGTTATAGGTGGAAATGACTTGTCTTGTCAGGTCAAGCTCAAGCCAATTGGTCTGAATTCTGTTAACGAGATTCCAGATCTTACTTGTTTTAGTCTGTGCTTTAATTTAAAGTCTAGTCGAAAAATTAAGCACTTTTGCTGAAGAACATTTAAACGGGTTGCTGATTGTGATTAGACAGTTGTTTCAGTTATTTGTAGGCTGCAGCTGTATGTGTTATCATTATATCAATTACTTATCGGTTGTGTGTGTGTTCAGTTGTTTGTTACTTTCAGAGCATCTACATACTACTAACCATGACCTACATTTTTTGCAGCATTCATTCGTTTATATATACGTTGTGTTTACTCAAACTTTATTACGCTTAGGTTTGTTTATCGATACGAACTACATGGTATAACGAAATACAAGAACGATTATTACATTTTTATTGGCTGTCACAGGACGCAATAACTCTTTCAATCTCGTTTATGATAATTCGTAATTAATGAGTGAACGTGGAACTGAAATTTAATTTTGTGTCATCATTATGTTTGGTATACCAATTGGCGTTGGCAGAATATGGTAGGCAAAGATAGAAAGAAAAGTGTACTAACGTGTTCTGTGCCAATGATACCTTGTTGGATTTTTACATGTATCATAACATAACCGATGTGTTGTTCCGAACAGTGTTTAGTAGGTAGAAAGTAGCGCTTTTTGGAAACCTAATTGAAGTAGCAGTGACTTTCACATTACGTGATAATCAAGACGGCTTTCCCGAATAATGTGTCATGAAACACGTATCCAACGAATTCATGTCGTCTATAATACGAACTGGTCGCGGTCGGGGTAGACGTGACCGTAGCCACGAGCCCTCACCGAGCCTATCTCCATCCGATATAAACCCAGCACAAAGTACCTATTTACAGGACGCGTAATATGTTTGCGTTGTGTAATAATGTTTACGATACGGAGAGTGTCGTCGATGAACGAGTATCAAATACGGGCTTGCTACCGGGAAAGCCCGCAGCTATAAATTCGGAACGATTGATGCGTGACGCGGCCAATTATTGACTTGTGTCGTGTTATAAAAATCAATTTATGATAGTTCGTCGAATTTTTTCAGGATAAAGGGCAGCGCATCATGCGTAGGAAATTCCCATTGGCAAATTAACGGGGCACTTAATATAGGTATAGTATAATATAATCAAGCAATAGCTTTAAGTCAACTATAACTAACAACATATGGATTCATTCCGAAAGAATGACTATTATTATTATTATAAGTTCCTAATCTGTACTGGACCCGGGGTCAGTCACTGAGAATGAGGTGCAGTCGGACGTTTCGAGGCTGCGGTTCATTATTATAAAAAAAGAGGTCCAGATGATGCTTAAAAAAGCATTTCCCTTTGTTCTGAAAACCCGACCATTGCCCTTTTTTTACGATAATAACAATTACAGGATCAAATTGGTTTTTGTGAGCAGCTTTTGCTCGATTAAAATCAATACTATGAGACGAATTCAATGAAAGGTAGGTAATGAAACATTTCATGTTCGTGGAAACAAATTGTGAGATGTTGGCTTAATATCCATTAATTACTGTGACATCTTACTTTGCGATGTAACTTCCAATAACTATTTAGTTGGTGGCCGTCACGAGACTTTCATGTTGCAATAACGATAGTGCACCAAGACAACACAATAATAGAGCGCGATGCTAATCCTAACCTATAGATAGAGACGTATCATACTTATGTAGGAACCAACATAGTTACACAGTTCCGCACCAAAACGGGAAACTCTGCTCAGTATCAATAGATGCCCGGGAATATTGGAAATCTCATATGTATATCTAAACATAACACAATACCCGCGCATGAAGGGCTTTCATCTATTGACAAGTAATTAACTACCTATCGTTTACCATTCGTGCGGGTGCAAATAGAAGCCAAACAGTCTCATATTTTATCAAAGCCATGAAATAGGCGTTTCAGTGACGCAATAGGTAGAGAGTTTCGCGTATAACGTTCGTTTCAAAGCATTGCAACATGCAACAAAAGACTTTCATGCACGTGTAGTTAATATCGGTTTTATGACGATCGGTTTCTACGGAAGCTTTTGTATATTCTACTTTATTTTTAATTTACTTTTTTTTTGTCGTATTTTATGATTAATCATAGCGTAATAGACGTCCGGAAAGGATTAAAAATAATACCTTTATCTAATGACGACTAATTATGTTTACGTGTTAATCTGGCTTGTAATATATTCGAATATATTTATTTCTGTAGATTAAGTCATTTTTAATCCTGATATCTACACTTTTGTTTCAGTTAGTTTAATGTTAAGTAGGTAAGTGTAGTTACTGTTTACTATCTTAATATTGTTGCTCTTAATATAGGAAGTAACGAAGTGAAACGTTAAATACGTTGGTAGCTCAGGTACATTATCACATACTACACACCCAAAAGTTTAAAGATAATTTTATTGTACGCCCCAAAACACAATAAAATTATCTCTAAACTTTTTAAAGACCTTTACGAATGCCAGACTCTTTTTCGTAAGCATCACTGAACGATATAAAAAAAAACTTTATTTCATTTATCATTTAAGTTGTGTTGGAAATAGGTACAGGTGTAGTAAAGGGCACGCAAGCGAGTGGGAGAAAGCGTTATGTGTGGGCTTCATTTGACAGCGTAACGAAGACGCATTTTATTCTTCACACAAGAATATGTGAGGAAAGTATGGGGATACCAAAGAAATTTTAACGAATGAGACGATGTGGAAATGAAACATACGTTAGACGTTAAAATAACATTACGAGTAAATACAACAACTGATGATGAGGCAATATAAATGTTGTCGTAGAAGTGTAGAATACTTCCACAGTCATCATTTAAAAAAAATATATAACGTAGTCTCGGGACCTTAGCCTGTCCAAATAGACGGATAAAGAAATAAAAAAAAATTAAAGAAATATAATGTACTAAATGCTGGTTTTCTTAGTACACGCGAATAAGTGATGAGTATTTATGGTGACACCTTACAGGATTTTTTCAATTTAAAAATTAGAGCACCCATCATGATGCCGTGCCGCGAGTTTTTTTTCTGGCATTTGTTTGACAACTATTTACTTCCTTAACTGATTTACGAAAACGAATACAACACAGAAAGATGAGCTTATAGAGTTAATATCAACTGTTACTGTTATCAATAAAATAGAGTGGTTCGAATTTAATTGAGACCACCGATCTGGTACAATTTGTAGGCTAGTCAACGTCGCTAACAGTGGGTACAAATACTGTGTACCTTCTTTACGAGAATTTCTACATGACAGATTGTGTGTGACAAGTATTTTTCCTGAACCATTTTGTATGGATAAAAGATTACCTGACGATTAGCAAGTAGGTGTCGAACGGCGCTAATAAAAGCTCCGTTTCCCATGATGTTTTAGCGTGATTTTCAGTCGCTTGATATGAGCGAGCGTTCACAAATCAACGAATCATGCTTAGTAAGAATAGTAGGTACAATAATACTATAATTATATAAATATAAAATTGTTATTCTCATGATCGCCGTTGTTGGACTCTGGGACGGCCCGCGTCATGAGCTATGTCTATATTGATAAAACATATCTAAAACGAGGTCAAATCACTACTGATTCCATATTGTACTAAAAGGTGAAGTTTACCTCGGGATTTCCGGATTAATCTCGGAATGACCGGCATAACGTTAGATGAACTCCCCTTTATTTCAAGTCGTAAAAACTCGCAAGTAACTTATAGATAGGACCCTAATGTGAGATGGGTTTATTTTATTTGTTTTGGGCTATTTTGTGGGACACACATCACATTTAAAATTTATTGTTATTAATTAAACTTCGGGTAGTATTTTTAAATAGAATTAGATACTTATAGTAATGTACCAACCTACATATTACTTATTGTGTTTGAATGTTTTGATTGTTTGATGTGATGTAAAACATGATATGACTGGTGCACTATTAAATAGTACTATTATAATTTATTTTAATGCATTTCTCGAAATCATAATACCTTAACTATGCTCTGTTTTTCATCTATCGCTCTTCCGAAACCCATCAACGATCTGCTATTGTTGTTTTCATATCCCCAAACCATTATTTTATATCCCTAATAACATGTCATCTCATCACACAGGGCAGCTGGCATCAAACAAAATCAAAATTAATAAACCAATATACATACGCGTCAACACATGATAAACATAGGCATGTGTTTGAATATCCCATTGTGTTCAGGAAACTCATGTCAACCTTCGGCGCTCGGGCGGGCGGCCGCGCTCTGAGGTCGCCACAGACGTCATACTCGAACCGGGCCATTTGTTCAATACCCTTTTGCTATAGCAACATAAAAATCCAATCGTATTACCCTTGATTCGGGGTTCAATTAGGTATATTTTTATGCTTGTATATCAAAAATGTATACATGTTTCAGCGTTAACGGCCCAAGTGTTTTTTTTTACAGCAATAGGCTTGCGTTTGACCATATCACGCCAGATGGTAAGCAAAAGTGGAGGATTAAGATGGTGCACGTTTTCCTAATAATATTGATACCGCATTTACACAATCGTGTTCGCTATTCATGCCCTTTGATTCACGTCTGAAAAATCCCTCCCAACGCGAGCGCGCTAATCGCGAGGCGAGGTGCGAGGCGAATAGCGAGCGCACTGTTTGCATATGCATGTTCGTTATTCGCCTCGCCATTCGCCTCGCAATTCGCACATTGTTACACAATGCGGCATTAAATAAGAATTGGCGATAACGACCACTGTGATTATTTTTTAAAATTGTAGTTATTTAAAAAGATGCGTAACTACGAGTATTTCTTCGCAATGAAATCAATTTCATTTGTTACATGTAATTAAGCTTTTAAACTTGGCCAAGCAAATTAAGTAGATAATATATGGGAGAAATGTACTTAAATTTTATTAGCCACAACCTTGCCGCAATAAACTAACAGGGGATTCCAATGATGGTAACATTGTCCATACTCTACAAACACGTATCACTTGACTATAAAATTACTTATACTACTTTAGGTAGGTAATAAAACTACTATTTTAGGTTTGGGGTAGTGCGTTAAAAGTAGTTTGGAACTTTCAAACTACATTTTCGCAAACGGGTCGACGCTTTTATCACAGGTTAGTCTAGTATATTCCTATATGACAGTTGAGACGTATACGTGTGAGTGAGATACAAGTTAATGTTGATCAAATAAGTGGAATTATGTCGGGTCCAACAGCTTTCAATCGCTAAGCTACAAAAACAAACGGAACAAGTCACAGCCAACTTTCCATTGGACCCACGGGGATTGGAAATTACTAACACACTAAAACTACTTAGTGAGCACTAAGGATTACTTTCGACGCACTAATACTAGTTACAAACATTGTCAATAAAGGTTTTGAAGAGGTTCTACATTGTTTTCAATAAAGGGTTCTCTAAATTATGATGGCATTTGGCAAAGTATTTTAAGTAGAATTAGAATTTTTGGTCAAATAAAAAAGTTAATAAGTTTCATAAAATTATATGTAGATCGGCCAAATATGAGGTTTACCACCCTAAAGTTGATCATCACCACCACCCTAATGTCAATAAGGCGTCTCTGTCAAAATGAAAATTTGATTTTAGCGACATATTTTTTTCATAGGCAGGCATTCGACTAAACATTAATTGGCGACTTATTTGGCCGACTATACAGGTCATTTTATATTTTATATCCGGTATAGCAGATTCAATTTTCCTGAACATCACTATAAAAGTTTTTCACTAAAGTTTTGATTCAACATGAAGTCACCCCTTTTATCACATTTTGAATGTTGAATGGACGGAATCATTTGTAAACTACAATATAAAAAATCCTGAAAAACATTTACAGATGTGTCCAGTCAGAGTAACCTAATCATCTGCTGAAATATTTCGATTTTCCAGTCGCAGCACACACCAAAATTGTTACCTCGTGTCAATATTGCGAATCGCGTGGCGTGTTAATAACCATGATACCTATCACAAGATTTCAGGGTGTTGTGACTGACGTCACTTTGTCAGGCATTAGTCGTCCGAGTTAGTGACTCATGTTGACAAATTAGGACTCTATCTATTCAAAAACCCCTGACGTATGCATGATTACGATTAACCTTTGGTATATCGCGTGAGCTGTATCAAGAAATCAAGCGTAGCTCGCTTTTAGAATTAACGATTTAAAATTCGCAATGTTTCTTGCTATCTTGCTTTACGTAGTACGTTCACCAATATTATATCTAGATACGATAAAGGATTAAAAATTTAATTCTATCACAAGCTTAATTTTCTGGTCGACCTTTTCGCAAAAGTCATAGTTTCATCACATTATTACCTAATATTAAGAAAAATCAGTGCGACATTTATTATGCGAAGGGAAGGTTCTAGGGTGGATCAGGACTTAGGAGTGAAATGGTTCAACTTTAAACAGTTTAGATAATATAAATAATATTAGACCTTTTACTATCTTAAATATGGAGTATCGGAAAGTACCATATATGGTAATGAAGTACCTATTACATCCATTTATCACATGGTATAGTTTCTATATTTATTTTCTAGAATTTTATTTCATTGACCAATTATGATTCCATACGTATTGTAGGTGCATGCCCTGCTTACACTTATGTTAATTACCTATTGAAGGAAAAGTCCTGGGTAACCGACCGACTCATCAACGCCTAGCTTAAACATCGAACCTAAAAAGACACATAGAGGTAATTTTTTTTAGTTGTGAGTTTCATAAAAAAATATGCCGCGTAAATTTGTTGCTTATAAAGTCCTATTTGTCAGCATTTAGATGTAGAACCGCCAAGGCTTTAGCAGGAAACGGAATC
Source organism: Choristoneura rosaceana (assembly GCA_037349165.1). Taxonomy (NCBI): domain Eukaryota; kingdom Metazoa; phylum Arthropoda; class Insecta; order Lepidoptera; family Tortricidae; genus Choristoneura; species Choristoneura rosaceana. The sequence goes on from JAZBNJ010000019.1 coordinate 14,795,701, forward strand.
TAGCAAAAGTTTTGAAGAAGCTAGTTTATAATTATAATAACTTACATACTGGAGCGTGCTTTTGGCATTCCACAAGGAATACCTACTTTGTTTTAACACAAAAGTATTTAGAAAATTTATTTTAGTCACAGAAGCTTTTCTTAGGAATCTCAGAAAACCACAAAGACATGCCATTCGTCGGCATGACGCTTCTGGAACGTAGTTAGCATCATTGTTGCTAGAATTTTAACGTAAATAAATAATAACTCAATGGAAAACGTATTTGAGATACGCCATGTTTATTTCAAAATTCGTGTTAAGCGTGCAGGTTAAAATGTTTACTCAAAATTATATTTGGATTCACGGTAATATGGCATTCAAATTCAATCGTAACTTAGAACCTTTTTCGAAAAATTTAGATACTTAACTTTGCACTTCGCAGAACAAAAAAAAGCTATTACTCTATGTAAATTAAAAAATAGTTATTTGTTATGCAAGGCTGGAAAGTGACTGTTTGGCGCGAGTGCATATAATTGAAACCTGAGCAAGCGAAGGATTCTAGGATTGAACCACGAGCGAAGCGAGTGGTTCAAATGAAGAATCCTGAGCGCAGTCGAGGGTTTCAAAGGCACGAGACGCTAAACAACTTTACAGCCGAGCGAAACACACAATTTTTCACCTCACTACAGCGAGAAAATGGCAAATGGACGAAAAATTGAAATTTGAATTGATTGATTGGAATTTTTTGTGTGTTTTTTTTTTGTACCTACCTATTTCCTTTTTGTACAATAAAGAGTTTAAACAAACAAACAAACAAACAAAAACTTACTGTGAAAGTAGTTTTTAATAAGTCAGTTTTATTATCCACTTATCAAACATTTTTAGTCTTATAAAGGTATAATAGTATTTAAGTACAATCCAAATCGATATAACGGTATTACAGTGGGTAGGTACGTATATACAGTTACTATTTTGAAAAGGATTGCATGGCATAAGTATCGAGGTGTACTAAAAATTAAAAGTAAAATTACAAAATAAATCTTTAGTAATAAGAATAAAATAACAGATTAATTAACAGATTTAAATATTAGGTACTTCAACAAATGTATGACGAACTTTCTTTGTGAACACGGAAATATTAACGCTTTCTTCCTCAACCTCGTATCTACCCGAATTGTATACAACAAATAAACACTCTATCATACTTAACATAAAGATGATTCTATAGCAATTTTGTGGCCAGATACGAGGTTGTGAAAGTAAGCGGTCGATGTATTTTCAAGGGGGCAGCCGTTCACGATAACGTTCGAATTTCAAAAACTCTTTCCAGCCTAGAGGATAAAAAGCTACTTTCCACGCAGATTTCGAAGGATAAAGAAAGCATTTTCGAGCTAGTGAGGTGAAAAAAAAATGTTAGTGCAGGGGTTCAAGTCATAAGCCATAAATTTTAATAATAATAAATTTCAAGACTCTATCTCCAGTAGTTTAAATTGTGTGTAAGGGGTAAGTAATCTATTTGTCAGGCAGTCAGTCATTTAGTCAACGTTACTCTTTTAAACTTTTAAACGCCATCATCATCCACCATCATCTTAAGTGACATGTTTGTTTTTAATTATCAACACCTGTAGATAAACCTGCAGATAATTAAAAATAAATACATATAAGATGATGTCAGACATCAAGGAGGATCTAAACCAGCAGATAATTAAAAATAAACGGTGTTACATGACGTATATTTTGAGTAGGTAAAAGTCCAGTTTGCAGTATCGGCTTGGAATGTGATACCCGCCCAATTATAATAAATCAATACCAAACTTTATAAATCAGAAATCAAAACTCGATCAATATAATATTCCAATCAGGACAACTTCGAAACAATTAGCTGTACATCAAGTGCGACGGTTCAGGGGCGACAGAATACTAAACTTTACCCCAATTAGCCGAAAATAATCATGACTGACACTGACTGAAATATTCTCAAGAATACAACCAATAATTCACGGAGATTTTCAGACGATATCAACGAAAACGCGAATTTCTGATGAAAAGCAACTAATTAGAGTTCGCGTAAGCGACTTATATGATTACTGTTAGTCAGTACTGAATATAAATGGGGTAGAAACGTAGTAACGAGAAAGAGGGAAGAGGAGAGGAGACTGTGACGCGGGCTGATTCACAAAGTACGAGAAATTTTAGAAGGAGGATTTAACTTTGGCAAACCGATATACCTACACCGCATTGTCTAATTTTAAGAGGAAGGTACTCTGAATTTAAATTAAGCACAGTAAAATAAAGTCAATTCAATTAGTTGTACTATTAAAATTACGTGAATGTGAAGGGTAGAAAAATATTGCACAAGTAGTCGTAACGGCTGGTTTAATGTTTAAATGGGACAATATTTGAATAAAAAATATTCACCTGAATATTTTTTCAAACATGCCGCCAACCAAAATACATATTTCACAACATTTGGCAAAGGAGGATTATCGCATGAATTCAATTAATACATAGAGTGCATATTTATCATTATCACCTTAATTCATTCCACGAAAATCATAATAACGTATTTACGTGTTTTTCTCAGTTGTCACCATTTACAATTGGTACTACAGACAAATAAGCTATTGTAAAAAGTCATACAAACTTTTTGGCTGCCGGTAATTTTTATTCAGTGTACTTGTATTATCATACAAATGTCATAATATCTGTACCAAGTACCAGCCAATCCGATCATTAGAAATTAATGAAATTCTTGCAAGATTTAACGTCAATAGACATATACAAACATCGTAAATTAAATAAAAGCTTGTAAAGTTTTCTTTAACTTAATGAGAACAGTTTGACAGACTGAAACGACTACTGAAAAGACAAGTGCAGGAAATACGTACATTTTGCAATCAGATCCTTCAATAATTGCTTCTTCGCTAAAAAAATCTGTCTCTCTTTTTCTCTTTTGTTATTTAAGGGAGAAGCAAGGTAAATCTGTGTAGTTAATTGTTGTGAACCTCCGCAAAGTAACATATGAATCAATCAATTATTCCATTTAGATTTAAATAATCACGCTCAAGTTTACATTCCTATTCCGATACTACGTTGCTTATCAAAGTGTTGTGTTTGATAAAGATTATTCGTATTGTAGGTGTTGAGTGTAAGGGCGCGAGGCATGGCAAGGCGGGCGCCTACGTGACCTGGGCGGCGCGCGTCACGCTCGCAAGGCCAGAGACCTCCGCCACGGTTCCGTACAAAACATTATCAGACGCGATAACCACATTTTAAAGGCCGTTTTGTTTATAATCGGCGCTAGATTTACACTATTAGCACCCGAAATATTTAGTTTACACATTGTTGGGGATCTCAGAGCGGCATGCGCTTATACGGCGCGAAGTGAAATGGAAGCTTGATTTCATTATTATCAAGCCGATAGGGTTAGAAAAAATAGGTTTTATTTGCGTCAGCTGAAACCGATAGTAGGCTCTTGCCCTTATTGAGCTTGCTGCTTGATTTTGTTCACAAAATTGCAGAAACTATTACCCGTCTCAATACTTTTATTTGATGAGTTTCTATTCTGGTTTATTTGCTTCCATCTTACAAACATGGTAATAAATAACTCACTCAGTTGGGAGTACTTTACACCTAACAACAGTACTAACCTTACCCGTAACGACAGCATTTTCCCACCTCTGTGTAAACTATCATAGCATCACGGAAATATTGCGCAGTTATTGTAAACCAACCGTATTCATTTCCGCAAAAGAACACGCTAAGGCTAGCAATTACGTTAAAGACAAGCATTGGAATAACAATAATACAAGATAGCCTTAAATACAGTATGGCTCGCATCTCAACAATGGCCTAGAGCCGTCTGCGAGAATGATACACAAAAACATTCGTTGATACACGACAACAGTAAACACTATGTCATTTAATGAGGTCCACGAATAGCCGTTACAAAAATAGAACACTAGCATTGAGGAGTATTTTTAAATCATTGTAATTAAGTCTAGTTAGACATGTAACTGTATCTAGTGGCGGCATATATTTTTCAAAGGCCGGATCTACGTCATACTACGAGGCTACGCGGTGCCCTCCGACTTTTAATGATGGCACGTCACGCACGCGAGACATGCCACAACCTTAAAAAAAAAAGTTATTCCCAAATGGATCCAACCGCCGCCGCCGTTATTGGCGGCTTTTATTTACACGTGCATAATGCTTGAAACACATTTAGTATTATCTGTATTAGCTACGACCCTAGAGTACTTATACCACGCATTCACTTGTAAATGTAAAAAAAAATATCTATTCCATACGTAATTTTTGCAACACGTTTTCAACTTGCGACTCCGACGAATATTAAAACAAAAACATGGCCGTGTTCTGGATAAAATATATCCGTGAGCCTCTACTGAAAAAAGCGAACATGTTACGTGAGCAAACTTTTCGACTTTTAATTGGAGTCTTCTTGTAAGAGTACGCAGAATACATAAAAGCCGCGCATGTTCATTGTTAAAAATAGAAATTTGGAGAAACCGGGAGGTAAATTATTCTACTTCAGAGGTTCATCGTAGGGGTCGTAATTTAAATTTACTAACCGGACCCATATCAGGATTTGTATACGAAATTAGCGGTAGAATTTGGTTAATAAATCTACGTACGGAGTGGCTAAGCCTAAGAGGCTTATCATTATCAAGTTTAGCACGAGTAAGACCGGTCCTCTGTATTAGGTACGGGTCGTGCCGTGCAGCATGCAGCATACGACCGATATCATTGTGACGTCAAGGTGATCGATACATTCACGAGGACCTCACTCAATACTACATAGAATAAAAATAATACCGCAGTTGTAGTATTATCTATGAACTATTCATCTTTTTCTTACAAACTCACAACATATATTGACTTTACTCATAGTCATGTCTTTATTCTATTGACAAAAACAATATTATGCACTAGGACAAATCTTACATTTATTGCGAAAAATGCTCATTTCAAGGCTTAAAGACTCGAACCCCAAAAAATCTAGAGGCTTAACGACTCAAATGCAACGACTTGCATCCATACGCATAAAATAAACCAATTTAATTCTCAAATATAGTCTTAAATGTTCGAGTCTTTAAGCCTCGAAATGAGCGCTATCCACAACTCTGCTTTACAGTCATAAAACAATTATTGTGGGTGGAGTCGTATGATTGTCGTTAAATAAGTCTTAACATCGCAAAAGAAAATGAATTTATTTATGTGTGTCTGAAGTCGGAAATTGAATGTTGGAACTTCGTAAAACGTAAGGGATGCGGAATACGATCTATCAAGAAATCTGTATCTGACTGCCTTAGTAGATAGGAAAAACCATTTCATCTTTAATTTCTTTCACATAAACATTTAACTCAACCGAAATGAAATCATGTAAACGCTCCGAAAGAAGTGGGAATTTTTCACGTCACACACAATGCTTAGATGATATCTTATGAGAGTTTTTCAGACCCATGTTACGCTATGTATAGAAGCTAGAACCTAAAAATATAATTTTATTTACCCAGAAAATAATAATTTAATCAGAATTCAGATTTTATTGTGTATTTGGTGGTTTTAACTAGGAACAAGTTATACCTCAAAAATTTAATTAAAATAAAAGGAAAAGTTTTTTATGCACGCTTCAGTACTTTATCTAACCGTGAGTTGTGGTTGACATAAGAATACTCTGCATGAATTAACCTGTTCCTTGAAACGTAATGAAAATTATCTCACTTGATTTTGTAGTTTCTGTGGTGTTGTGACTCTTAAAAGAATTTATTCAATGAAAAAAAAAAAACTAAATTTTATTATAATTAAAACGCATGTGTCGTGTCCTGAACAACCGTTCGTGATACTAAACTTTTCCAAGGGTCAGATCTATTTTCATTTCCTAGAAAATTTTTCGGGCGCTTTGAGCTCCAAATTTGCCCTTTGAATCGCTTCAATATGTTTTGTTAGCAACCACTACTCTCATCTCGGCTGCGGTTTCATAAGCCACGCCTCCTCTGCCCTGGTTTCATCTCGCCGGGTACGCAGATTCAGGGTCTATTGTCCAATGTTATTGTTCAGGGTCTAATGTCATGACACATCAATTTTAAGTACGTTAAAGCCATCCGATTTATTTATACATATTCGTGGTAACCATTTCATAACTAGCTATGTGATATTGATATGTAATGTAAAATCTTCGTCTAAGACCAAGGTAATCATTTGTCAACAGCCACGAACAAAAAGTTTCTATATTTTTTTTATTTTTTTTTATTTTATATAAAACTACAAAATCAATCAAGTCAATCGAAATAAATGAATAAAACTAAAAATGAATAGCAATGCATGAAAAATAAAAGTTACTTAGTAAGTGAACAATTGTTTCCGCTCTTACTATTTCATTTCCTCGCCATCGAAGTGAAAAGCAGAGCAAAACTCGAGCATTAAACCCATTTTCCCCTCGACGCGTCTATCCACCCTCGCTGCACCACCTGTGTGGCTATGAACTTCTCGGGCAAAATGACTTTACACTCTTATTTTGTTGTACAATCTACTATTAAATAAAGCACTTTTAAGGTAGCCTTGCAAACCTTAGTTGTTGTTAAGTTTCCTATTTTTTTTACAATGTATTAAAATAAATTGAGTAAAACACCACCAAAATAATTATTTTCACTTTTAATTCAAGGGGAAAATGTTTTGAGATCGAGCTAATCTTAAGAACCGAAACTTGGGATCTTGTCTAAGAATCCAAACAAACTCATTAAATAAGACGTGAGATGAATGATAAGTAAATTCAAGATATTGACTTTGAAGCGAGGATCTAATCCATCTTTTTCCAGAAATCATTAAAACTTTTGCCGATTCAAAGGGGCTTTATATGTGAGATCGAATATCCAATATAACGCAGGTAATATTAACAAACATTTTAGCAAATATAAACAGGTAGGTGGAATAATACGCTCGGAATGAAAAAGTTAACCTTCAATAATGGTTTATAAAGAAAGGTACTCCTTTGATAGAGTTGCCGACAGAGCACGTGTGTGTGAAGTGTCACATTATTGCATGGTTTGTTTAAGTAAGTGATCGTTTTCTGCCTTTCAGGTGCCGCACAATACGGTCTAAGTACATCACAAAAAGGTGGTATGCTGGTGCTAACATACGAGCCCTAGTTCGTGTTTTCATGCCGGTAACTTTCCGCTGGCCAACGGATAAAGCAATCACATAGCAAATAGACGTACAGCCGCAATAACTTCTATAATACGGTGTATAATCCGCTTGTTATACAGAGTTTTTCCATTCAATTTTACCGTTCGCAGTGGACCTGAATAATGCATTTAATCGTCATAACGTAACAAATAGAAGATTGCTTTATATGTTTTTATTAAATTATTCATCGACAAACTCACGCGTGGGGTTTGTAGCACTAACGAGCTTCTTGATACGAGGGCTCTTAAAAGATACTAATAAATATCATGATAAAAAAATTGCATAAAAAGATTATTCGCGTTCGCAGAGAGACAATACTTATAGTGATTTTCATAATTAATGCTAAGTTAAACAGTGATTCATTCACAATTGTTTATAATATAAATCATACGTCACAATAAGTCATCGCTTGCCTATTTATTACGAGCAATTACAGTATGCGATAAACTAGAAAAAACACCAACCAACTTAATTAACCTCTTGGGGGGTTATCCTGTCCTTCTCGCACTTGCTCGGTTTTGAAAATATGTTGATTTAACTTTTTTTAAAGGTGACGATTAAGCTGTTTTTTTTTATTTCCGTTAACTTCGGCAGACGGCTCAATGCTTTGATATGAACTAGGTAGGTACCTGATAGGACTTAAATAATCAAATAGTAAAATAAACAAAATGTACAAGTGACATTGACATCATAAATACATAAGAGAGACCAAAAAAATCCACTTGTCCAACTTTCTTTTGCTTTATGTGTGAACCTAGAACGGATTAGTTATGGACTTTGAAAAAACGTCACAATTTAAATTAAGGACCTTTAAGCTGTTTATCTGCTAATAATTAATTATTTTAACTCTTGATTTGATTATCTTTTAAACAGTCAGAGTTAAGCCTCGTGTCTTCGAGAAATTAATTTAGTTTGATCTGTAGATTGTCCCTTTCAAGTTAACGGAAATAAAAAATAACACGTGTAATATTACACTTACCTTAAGTGAGGCCATATCAGATACTGAGCGATGTGTTTGTATGGTTTCGAGCTGGTCCAGGCACCAATCCAGCTCCTCCACCGTTTCTAAAGCCAGCTTCATGTAAGCTTCGTCTATAACAAAAGAAAATTTTCTTTATATATCAATATTTTTTTATAATACGCGATGAAATCAAAATAATGTTTGGATTCGCAATAGTCTTATCAATATCATAGCATCGCTAAATACTAACTGGTACCTTAATAGTTTGAAAAGTAATGGAAACCCCTCATTTTGCTTTATTGCGGTTTATAGGTTTACATTGCCCTTGTAAGTGGCATCTATCAGTTGGTCACTAGATTAAAACGCAGTCGGGTAAAAAAATCTGGCCGCAGTTTTCATAAAAGATACACTGTAATTCAAACTCTAGCCTTTGATAACCTTAGTTACACTGAAAGTGTTGTCATGTAAAGTAAAACAGTAAAAAAAAAACAGTTATCAAAATCAAGGTACTTTTATAGGACGGTTAAAATTTATTAATATTGTGTAGCTAGTTTTGTTTTGTTTAAGAAAAATATACCTACGATATATAAAAATATACTTGGGGAGTTATAGTGACAAATTAAAACGGTGGTTGCGGTTTGTTAGTCTAACAACTGGTAGCATGGTGTACGGTTGTGTTACTCTGAAGATGAGCTCTGGTTGAGTTCGAAACGCGTCAGTGTCGTGTGGTGATGGTGATAGATGGGTTTGTGTGATTTATGTGTGTTCTTACGGTGTACTGGTGGAGGAACTGCGTGAACACGCATATTTTGCATAACCTTGGCTATCACAAGGTCACGGGAGAACAGGGAAATTCTTTTGGTTATTGATATGGACCTCCGCAAAGTCACGCCTGATTCAATAAATTAAGCTTGAAATTATTTCAAAAATCTACAAGCTATTTCAATATGTCCACCACCACTGATAGACTCCGGGACAGTGAACATAAATGAAATCTTTCAGTAAAAAGCTTCCTGTATAATCCGATGGACTTAATTGCCTTAGAAAATACAGCACACTTGAATCATAATTAAATGAAACTGGTGATCCAAAGTTAGACTTAATTCGAAATTAGTCAAGCAATACATTAATTAATCTGGGAATTACATTCAAAGTTGTCTAACAATTTGAAAGGCAATACAAAATGACGTGGGCAGGGCTTAGAAATATTTGAGGTTGTTTTTATTACAATGAAACATTTAGACAGAAAATAAAACATCATTTGGAAATTTCAAAATCATAAGAATTCAATGTAAAATAAACAATCAACATTCGCCACGAATACCTGAATCTTTGAAGAGTAATTTTCGCTGAATTTGTACTGAATATTCGAGTCAGATATATTTTGTAACAAGTAAACATCCGAAAAGAGTGACCTTAAAATGTAGTAACAATGAAATGCAGTAAAACTTATCTGATAACTTTAAACGGACGATATTTGTGTATTTGTTTACTTCTGGGATCTCGGTGACGGCCATAAGGATTTCGATGAAATTTGCTATTTGGGGATTCAGGGGCGAACCATCGATATAACAAGTTCCTTCCGAAGGCCTTATCTATGAGGAAACGTGTGTTTTCGAACTTTAGCCCATCACCCAGGTTCTTATAAACTAAATTCAAGTATTCTAAGCTAGACTGTATTAAAAAAGGGGGTGAAAAAATATCCCGTGTAATATATATCATGTATGTTAGGAAGAACATATGTGATTTTCCCATTAACCTCGATAAGCCAAAGGCTACTAGAAACACAGGGAAGCTTAAAGTTCCATTTTACAGACTGGCTAAAACCAAAATGTCGTTTCTGGGAAGTTGCATACGTTTTTATCATAAAATTCCAAAAAATATAACAAATGAAACGGATACAAAATTCAGACTATTGTCAAAAGATTGTCAAGAAGACATTAATATCTAAGGCGTATTACTTATAAAGTTAATGATTATATCATGGACTGGGATATTTGGAAATAATTCCGATCCGCATTGGCGATCCCTTCAAATAGCTAACCTAGTGTTAAAAATAAAGTTGTGTTAAATACTTGTCGCACATGATATTTAATACCGTATTAACTCAAAATAAAACTATATCAATTAATAATATTGTAAATCTGTTTAAAAAAGATATACCTACCTTGTTGAGTTTCTTGCCGGGTTCTTCTCAACAGAGGTTTTTCCGAACCGGTGGTAGATTTTTTTTTAGATATTCAAGTACTTGTTATAGCTTAAATTGAATAAAGATATTTTACTCTGACTTTTGATTTTGATCCAGATGCTTAAATTGCACAAATCTTCAATCAACCGTCAAACCGGCTGCAACCGGACGAAACCAGTAATCGTACTATCTTGTTGACATACAGAATTCGGCGTCCCGTATCTTAAAAATTAGCGTAGCTTTAATATAAATCAATGGAGCTAATGCTAGTCGAGGTTCCGATAATGCGACCTTCCGGCGATTACATGTTACACGATGTTTATAACATTATGTTGCACGGCAAAGGCTCGTGTTGTACGTGCGTCACAGAGCTCTTCTTTCCAGATAGTACAGATAACTGATGAATTTTGACCCCCTATTTGTTTGTTATTGGTCAATCTTAGTTACAGCTGAATAAGTGATTGTAAGGCAGATGCAATCTTAATCTTATCCGAATGGGTATTCCTTGGGTTTGACTGAGAACGACACGTTTTTGTGATGTCGCCACATACTCGATGAGTGGCATGGGAAGTGGCGAAAAAAAGCAGATACGTAGACTGGAGAGTCACGACTTACCATGCTATTCATTATGTCCATACTCATCGTCCTCTGTCTCTCTTGTCATAACCGAAGTAACAGGGAAGAGTTGCACGAGAGAGCCCTGCGCGGCCGCTGCAGGGCTACTATGAAACTCGAAGTTCGTGTCGTGCGGTCCCTTTGACACTTATACTATTTAACACGAGAGCGAGGGGGATCACACGACACGAATTTCGAGTTTCGAGTTTCGTAGTAGCCCTGCTGTATTACGCATCGCGATAACGGGATGACTAGAGCGTAGTGTTGTGAGAAGACAAACCTTCAAGACTTTTGATCTAAGAACGAAGCTTTTAAGGCTTAAGCGTTGAAGAAGGTTGAACTAATAAAAAAAAATAAAAAAAAATCACTGCATTTTTGAATTATCGTTACCGAATTACAATTTACTCTATTATGCTTCATTTAAATTATAATTATACCTTTACTTTAATAAACATTAAATAAGTAAGAATTCAGCTTGTTTGATCATATTTCCTTAAAAGCGTATAAGACTCCAATAAGGCTTTATACCTCAAAGCGGTGTTTTGTCAAATATTTCCAGAACGCGACCCCCCTCGATTTGAAAATTATTTGGCGTCCCCCTGCTCTCCTCTCACAGTTATTTGTACCTATTATCTTACGTTAATATACAAACATTGAATAATACACACTTCTGCCCTATTGTGTCTATGGGGAGATAGGCACTTTATCGAGAACTGCAGGTTTTGCTACAACGTGGGAGTGGGGTGAACTTTCAAGGACGATATGTCTTCATGTTTCTGATGTATAAAACAAATGCACGGCTGCTCATTGTCATGCGCGAGTGTGGGACGTAACTGCAGCGTGGGAATGCCTTAAGCTGACTTTAAAGTTGCTGCGTTAACCATGCAACGATTCTAGTTCACTATTTAAATTTCCCTTTGATCATACCAATTTGTCAAGGTGGAAATTTCTTTTCAAATAATAAACCGACTTGTTAAACCCTGACAGGATAACTGCAAAGACTTTAAATTTTATCCATAGGTACCTACAATTACGACCTTCAAATTAATTTGGGACCCATACAATATCTATCATCTTGTATGAAAATTCTATGGGTTTTTTCACAAAATCTATATAAATAAAAATAAATTGCCGAAATGTGTGTACGTGATAACCGCCGAATGATCGCACCGAATTAGATAATTAGTTTTTCATTGTGTTCGTGATTGTAAAGATAAGGTTTATGCGTAACAAAATTAAAAAAAAAGACTCGGGAGCGAAGCCGGTGGCTACAGCTAGTATATCATAAATTAGAGATTTAGAGATCGTGATCGTACCTTAAATATAAGAAATTAAAAAATAAAAACATCCATCTCATTTTCTGCCCCTTTGGTCTGTTGGAAATTGTTGTTGAAAATGCGAAAAAAACGATACTCATTCAATTCCCACCGTGCTTTAAAAATCAGGAGCAAACGCCAATGAAAATCTACATATTCATGTGTTTGCTGAAAGCAATTTTGTGTACGTATGTGCTGTGAACTTTTCACCACTAGGATGTATTTTTAATCCTTCTTCAAAAAGGAGTGGTTAGAAGTTGCTATGATTATTTGAGCTTTTCATTATTTTCATGTTATTTGACTCCCATGATTGCTTTCGATTGTTCATGATATATTCATATTTATGTTTCACCGCATACTACGACTGTTATATTCTTAACAGCGAAAGAAATGCGCTTTAATATAAACTATCACATAAACACCATAGGATGCAGTTACTGACACCTGAAATATGAAAACAGAATCATACCTAATCTAAAACATCGTAAAGTAGTGTGAGTTAGTGACATTATTTTTATTTTTTTGATTCATAATTATATTAGTTATTAATTAATATAAAATCGTCACTGGAAAGGCAAAATTACTTAACCGCCAAATTGGGCATATTGAGTTATATACATATTCGGAATCAGCGAATTTTTCTGCGTCGATCTATCTGGGTAACGTAGCTATCCAAGCACTTTTGTGGCGCTTCAGTAACCCGTAAATAGGCGGTTATTTTGTTTTTCCTTTTACTGAAGAGCCACACTTTTTGGTCTTTTTTGCACATGTGTCGCATAAGTAATATCTCTTTGCCGTAAAAATACAAAAACTGCAATTTAAGTAAAACTGTCTTCTTATCTTGTGATAAATAAAACTCTTTCAGTATTTGTGTTTTTCCTACAATATTACAAGTAGCTCTATTAAAGTAATTTTGTTTTATTTTCAATCGGATCGAGCATGGCGTATAAGAAAAGTTGTCTTCGTGCTTTTGTCGAGTGAATGACGTATACGTGACTGAGTCATCCAGTTATTTTTAATGTTGGGAACTAAAAGCAGCTTTTAAGAAATAATCCTATGCTTGACAACATCATATCAGTATTATTTAAATGAATATGTTTTGCTATTAAAGTAGTTTACGCGTAATGAAAATGCGCGAGCGCAAGCAGTTAAGTCAGTCTCCTCGAATATTTAGCCTTTATATTTAGTTCTTCATAGGAGCAAATCCACTTAAATATGCCAGAACTAAATGTGAAAAGAAAATTACTTGTATTAATTAAAGTATTTATCATATAGTAGTTTTTTTTTTAAATACTGACGTAATATAAACAGATTTTTTCTGACCTTATCGTAATTCCTGACGCCCACAACAAGATGCATGTTTGTGTTTACTGATATTGATGTTAACCATTTTACAGAACTCACTATGTCAGAGAACTCTAAGTGATGTGTACCAAGTGTGTGTATGTAAAAGAAACTGACTGACTAGGTAACTTATAGATCAACGCACAGCCAAGACCGCTGTCAGGTCTTAAGTAGAAACTTGAAATTTGGAATATATATATGTTCCTTAATAGGTGTAGACGCATACTAAGAAAAGATTTTTCGAAATTAATCCCCTAAGGGGGTGAAATGAGGCCCCAAAGTTTGTATGTGGAAACAAGATTAGTTAGACAATTTTATTTGAAACCTCATAGGAGTACTCCTAACGGTAAATGAATAAACATGTGTATTGGGTTTTTTGAGGGTTCAACCCCAATAAGAGGGAAATGTGGTAAAAAAGTCCGAAAATCAACATGGGTATGGTTACTATAGTTTATCAGGTCGATGATTACGAAAACAATAACGATTTTAAAATCCAATGTGCCGGATGTGAAATATCATCTCCCCTGTTGGGGTACGATGGGATTGAAATGTCAATATGGGTATGGGCAGTGATATCTTGGTAGTATGGCCAGGATCGTCTCCGTAGGAGGGAACGCCTCAAACTTTAATGGCACATCCAAGAAACTTTGCACGATCGTTCAATTTCAATGACAATGCTTTTATATAATAGAAACCACCTGATGCTGTATTCAGTCAGGTCTTCTGCTTATAAAGGAACTCCTCAAAAGTTGATATCATAGATACCACATTGTTGCAAACGCAACTATTTTTATTTTGTTATTTGTGTTACTTTTGAATCTATACCTACACAAGATTTAAACGCAATAAAGAGGGCATGACGTTAAATTTTTATTTAACCAATCACAGCTTCGCACGCACTTGAATATAAAGCTCTGTAACCGTCAAATTTTTTGACATTTTCCTCTGTAAACCAGTTACCTCTGAAAAATAAGTACTTTCAGTCGAATCTTTATCGAAGTTTTACTCAAGCATTACCAGAACACCCTATACTTCAGCAGCTTGAGTTTTGATGTTACAGATAACTTAATGAAAAACTAAAATATATTTAAAAAGCTATTACTTAAGTTTGTTCTAAAAAAAACGAAAATAAACATTAAATGCCTACGCCAAATTAATCAATGCATTATGTAATATAATGTAACTAAACATAAGATTCCAAAGTATCATAGAGGTGCCCTTAGGAAGGATGTTTCGAACCATTAGATACCAATACCATTGGATATTGGATTTTTGGAACCGTTGGATAGGGAAAAATATCTAAACTTTATCTGTTTTTTTTTTTAATTTTTGAAACAAATGAGCTAATTAAAAAACAACTATTAGTGAAAGATTTATAAAAATTCGATTCCCGGAATAATAGAAACCTGTTTCGATTCAATCGCCAACAGTATAGTTTTCTACGGAATTCACTCATTCCTACACGCGGGAATGTGAATGATGATGTGAAACAGAGGTTCAAAGTTTGTACAAATTATGATTGTTTAGGTTTATTTATGAATTCAACATTTTGCAAATATATTCCTCCAAAAAAGCAATTAAAACACGAAAAAAAGAAAAGTTAATTTTCCGGGGAAATTTAATTTTATATTTAGGTAATCGAAAATTTTAATTAAATCGACAAGAAATAAATAAATTACAATAAAGAATACTTAATTGAAATCATTATAAAAAAATGTTCCTATTAATGTTATGAATACCATACTATGATACATATATGAATACCATACTATGGTAAACATCGAGATAATTCGTTAATATTATTAAAAAAAAGTTGAAACTTTCTTGTTTTATTTGTTGCAAAATAACTTTTTCTTCAGTCATTATGGCAAGTGTAAGAAATAAAACGTTCTTACTGAGTCATACTAGAAGTAGATACCTACTTTACGATGACTATCTTTTATTTAAATACCTTGTATTAAGAATTTCAAATAAACTAACTATAGTTAAAATACTGGAAGCATTTCATTTGTGTTGCAGTTGTTACATAATTTTTTGTGTATGTGATGATTAGATTTTAACTACTTCAGTATAATGCATGGCCTTTTTTTTATTCAAACAGACTTATGAGTAGTTTTATTGTACTTATAAGTAGGTAAATTCATCGCTGGAGTCATTTTCTTCGTATAAATAATTTTGCCAAACTTACTTTAAATGAATTTTGGCTCACTTATTAATTTATGTGTTTGCCTTTTAAGTAGTAATACCATACGTAGAAAAAGCAACACGTTTAATTGAAGTCATTTTACCTCACCTGGACAGCAACCATACTACATTAAACGAAATTTTCACGTACTTTTATTTCTACATGTTATGTGTTATCAGTACTTTCAAACTACATAGAAAGTTTAAGCTGATGGTACTTAAGATATTTTGACTTACTAAAAAATAAGTTAATATTACTTAAGCGCCACTTATTTCCTCAAATAGTGCACAAAATAATAGGGAGCCTAGTGATAAACATAGATCAATCAAATAGATTTTCATAAAAACTTCTTTTATAAAAATCGGATGATTAGATAAAAAGATATGAATTTTTTTCTTAAAAAAAAAACTTTAAATGGCTTTTTCTCGAAATGTCATTTTGGCGTTTCAGTAATTTTGCCTTTACAGTGACGAAATGTATTCATATTACTATTACTTAACTATTTGTATTCTTAATTCCCATATGCTACTTATTCTGAGAAATATTTCGTCTGCTCCGACAGTGGACAATGAGTAAAACCTTTTCAAACTTCTTCAATTAACCCTCTGCGACTGATGTGCGGTCTATCAGACACCGCTAAATAAACTTCATGTTGCCAATTCGCCGTTTCGCTTGATATAGCTCCGTCTCGCTCAGTACCTTCCTCGAATGACTCGCGGCATTGGTCAGTGACGCCCGAACGGCGACGCGGTGCACACGCTTGGAGGTACGAGCTGCGGGTGTCTCACAGACGTAAGTACAGCAACAAGTCCTGAGTCTGACAGACCTCACCTCATAAAATCATTTATGTGCCCATAGTGTCCAACAGACCTCACCTCATAAAATCATCTACATTTTCATAGTGTCTGTCGGACGTCACCTCAGAAAAATATTAATGTTTCTGTAGTATCTCAGAGACCTAACCACATAATTAATTATATTTTAGATGGCCGATCACAGTTTGCGGGAGTCTAGACCGTCAAAACGAAATCATAGCGGGTTTCCAGTGATTGCTAGCGACCAACAAATTAGTCAGTGGCTGGAAGAACTAAACGATGAAGGTGATTTTAGCGACGTTGACGACTCAGTTGAAGACCCTGACTTCGTGGCTGATGCAGTTGAAGTAGCTGAACCGGATAGCGGACCGACAATTCAAGAAGTAAGTGATGGCTCTACTACAAGTGGAAATGAGAGTTCGGATTATGAAGATAACCTTCCCCTTAGCTTGAGGGCCAATTCAGCACGTGGTAGGGGCGTCACTAACTACATCGGCAAAAACGGCTACTTATGGTCAAAAACCGAGTTTGCAAGGACAAGTAGAACACCAGCTCACAATATTGTCCACGTGTCTCGTCCGACAGAACCGTCTGCATTTCAAAATTTTTATGAAATTTGGTCAAAAATCTTTGATCTCGAAATGGTTAACCGGCTTGTGATTTACACCAATAAAAAATTACGTTCCTATCGTGAACAATTTCGTAATTCTGGTAGAGGAGAACTAAAAGATACTAACGAAACAGAAATACTTAGTTTGCTTGGACTCCTCTATTACAGTGCAGTATTTAAATGTAATAATGCCGACGCAAACTATTTATTCGCAACAGATGGCACTGGACACGAAATTTTTAGATGTGTAATGTCAAAATATCGATTCTGTACGTTGCTCAACTGTCTTCGACTTGATGACGGGGCTGACCGCCAAGAGCGATTGAAAACCGACCCATTAGCAGCAGTATCATGGTTTTTCAATAAGTTTGTGAAAAATTCTCAACAAAACTTTACACCTGGACCAAATACCTGTATTGACGAGATGCTCATACCCTTCAAAGGTCGATGTAAATTTATCATTTACATGCCCAAAAAACCAGCCAAATATGGAATAAAGGTCGTCATTTTGTGCGATGCTGAAACTTTTTACGCCTATAACGCATACATTTACAGTGGCAAGAATTCAGATGGCGAAGGTCTGTCGGAAGCGGAGAGAAAACTTGCGATTCCTACTCAGTCTGTTTTAAGACTGGTCAAACCTATAGAAAATAGTAATCGGAATGTAACGGCAGATAACTGGTTCAGCTCAATACAGGTCGTCGAAATGTTGGGATCAAAAAATCTAACATACCTAGGAACTCTGAAAAAAAAACAAACGAGAAATTCCACCCGAGTTTCAGCCAAATAAAAGCAGAGAACTGGAAAGCTCTTTGTATGGCTTTACTAAAGACTTCACCTTGTTGTCATATGTGCCGAAAAAAAATAAGGCTGTGATTTTGATTTCTTCCTCCCATCACGTGAAAAGTTCTGATGAAACAACCAACAAACCAACTATGATCATGGACTATAATCATACTAAGGGCGGAGTGGACGAAATCGATAAAAAATGTTCGGTATATTCGAGCAGTCGAAAGACTCGTCGATGGCCCATGACCATATTTTATAGAATTTTAGACCTAGCTGGTACTAATGCCTATGTGCTCTACAAGGGATGTCTTGGTACCAAACTACGTAGAGGCGAATTTCTAAAGTCTTTGGCAAGAGAATTAGTTCTTCCAAGCTTGCAACAACGTGTATATAACGACAGACTACCACGAGAACTGCGATTAACAATAAAAAGAGTTTTAGGAAATGATTTGCTGAACGCAAAACATGCACCATATGTCCTGCTAGATTGAAGAGGAAAACAAGGTTCGCCTGCTGTGCTTGCAACAGGGCAGTTTGTCTCCAATGTTCGGACCATGTATGCGTAGATTGCAAAATGGATCTCTAAAATAAGTACAAGTCAAAGACTGATTAGTGCCTTATTCTACCTTTAGATTTTGTTGATTTTTTTTATAAGAAGCAATAATGCTTCGAAGAAGAAAAAAATATTAAGTTTATCGAAGTTGTTAATTGTTAAGTTTTTTTTTTAATTTCTAAGCGAACCTAAGTACAAAATGTCTGAAATTGTGATCTCAATAAAGTTGATTTTATATTTCTTATTTATTTCATTTCTAAACCAATTTTTCATTATACTACAATCAATCATAAATGAAATAATCGTTTTATATAATAATGATTCCCATTTTCAAATTAGTTATTTTTTTATGAATTATCAAAAATGACGTCTGACAGACCTCACATCAGTCAAATATTTCTAAAAAATTCACCACAGTTGCAGAGGGTTAAACATGCACCAAAACATTCTTTAATTGATTTTGATGGATCATACGGAATATAGGTCAAAGCAACGGCTGCGGCAGACAGAGACAATCTAGAGCACTCTAAACTAATAATTATTTTGTTTAGAAATTAAGCTCATCGTGCTTATTGTTGGGACGATTAGCAAGTTACAAACGAGCGTTTTTTTTGGCTTGTAGAAACATATTGTACCTACTATACTTACTTCGAACCTGGTTAAGATCGCGGGATCGCGGTGGATGCGTAAAGCACAAGACGGGTCTGAGTGGAGAGCCTTGGGGGAGGCCTATGTCCAGCAGTGGACGTCTTTCGGCTGACATGATGATGATGATGATACTTAGTTCGGATAGGTATTTAATTAAATGTAAACAAACTTCAGCTACCAGGTTTGGTACATTCCAGGATTTTAATTTTAATTTTAAAAACTTTTTACTTATCTGTCATTGTAATACAAACTAGACTAGTGTATTTCAAAACAGAAATGTAAATGTTTATATAGTTCAATGGGGGGATTTCAATATTTAAGACACCAATTGACGTTTTGTTTACATTTAGTTAAATACTATCGAAACCAAGTATAGGTTTTAAGAAACCAAGTTCCCAATCCGCATTGGGCCCGCGTGGGAAATACGACCTAAGTTCTCTCATTCTGAGAGGATATGCTCGCTCAGCAGTGGGACGTAATAGGCTGGGATGATGAAGACGAGGTTTTAAGAACTATATGAAAACGTTTACGTAACAATTTGCGAGTTAGTTATCATTATGAGAAAAATATTGACAACTATTTTATGATACTTTCCAATCGACTCATTGTACTTTATGATGTCTGATATTATAATATACGACACCTTTCAACGAGAAATTCTGAGGATCTATAAAACGGCTCTAATGATTTTGATGCGATTCGGATGTGGTGCGCAATTTTAGTACGGTCGGTTCCCTAACTTATGTATCCACTTTTTCATACTAGTTGCATAGAAAAGTGGATACTTATGTTAGGGCACCGACTGTACTTCAGTTCCTTGGAATCTGAGATAGCAAAGAAAAAAAATAAAACATGCAGTAATATTTTTCTCAGAAGTTTCAATGATCTTTGATTCAATAGATACATTTCTCAGATATCTATGAACACAGTGTCTGAAATAGAGCTAGTGACGTTATCAAGTGTGTGAGTATTTATCAATATTCGCTACCATAATATGATTATATTCGTAGAGAAAAACGTTTTTCTTTTCTAGAATAACATGAACGACTGGAAACAATAAAATAAACTGCAGAAAAGTAGATAATTTTTTTTATTATATAATTCACTACACCATCACAATTTTTTACCAGTCAGAAATTTGAGTGAATGAGAGTAGCATTTGCTAAAGGGACCCACAAAGAAAAAAATCTTTATAACCAGATCCGATCGTTCCGGCCGCCGCGTCCGGCCCGCCGGTCTACGGCGCCGGCACGACACTGACCTACATACCGCTTTTCCTGGAAGCGGGCGACAGCCCACGTCCTGAATTCTCCTCGGAACCGCAACTCATTAGTACCTGTCACGCTCCAAATACGAGATACGTTGTAAACTTTTTATATTTCCACGAGTATCCCCTAGAATTAGTAGGATTGCGTGATGGTATGTGGACGCTTAGTCAACAATTCAGATTAGCTATTAAATAAACGAGAAGAGTTATTTACGTAAGTAGCGATAGGATGAGCTCCTATTTTTTACACACGTACATTCTCCTCTCTCAACAAAAAAGTGAACATTCAAAACACTAATTAGGTTAGGTTCATTGGGTAGCTTCTAGAAAGGCAAAACGTCAGGATATAGGAGCCCCGCTGTGTGCGACTCCATGCACTTGGCAGATGAAGAGAAATTGTACGATTCTAGAGAAAAGTTCAAGACTGAGAAGTATGCAAAAATATTACCTACACAATTGCCCGGAACCGAAAATACCGCGATTAGCTCGAATAAATCTAATTTAAATAGCTAAATGGTTGTAGAAGCGAAGACGGGTTTGCATTTTGGCAAGGGTATCATATTAACCTACTTGTACATTCACCAGCACCAAAATCTGACACAATAAGCGTGCTTTAATATTTGATACGATTATATTTCTAGGGCCGGAAAGACATATCAGATATTTTTGCACGCTCCGCTGTGGCAGATATTTTATGCTGGTGTCTGTACTGGTATGTAGGTATTATTGTACGTTGCTGGTCCCGGGGTAGCAAGGATATTTTTCCTGTTCACTGATGTGCCACGGCAAAATCACACCTGAATCATAAACTAGATACCTACATGCATTCTTCGAAAACATTAGAACATAAAATAAAGAACAATCATTAATAATAACCGGCCAGGTAAGAGTCGAGCTCGCACTATAAATACTCAAAACATAATGAAGAAAAACAAATAATTTTGGTAAAGAAATTGAGAATGATACATTTATGTCAGTGCCGATACGGAACCCTCAGTGCAGTAGCTCAACTAGCACGTGGCCGATTATTCCAATAATTAAATAATTTTACCTTTGCCTCGGAATATAATGCGAAGATATAACAGATACATACTTTCAACTTTTCAAAAACAAAAAGATGGAACTGTCACATCACGACCCGGGGTCGGATAAAGATTCCACTCGTTTTGATTATCACCCAAATGGAATGGAACAAACACAAAGAAAATTTATTGTAGCCGAACAACCTTATGTTAGTTAGCACAATAACACACTGGGCCTCCGATCGCACGAACTAAATGAATATTGAAAAATCCAAGTGACAATTGCTCAATCACGATTTAGGCAAGTTTGCTTTTGATTTGTTAAATTTGTGTGTACTTGATAATAGAGCTTGAACCTTCAGAGAACTCATTGACAGCTAAATACAACTTAAAATTGTCTGGGGACAAAATATGCTAGCTAAAATAATAAACCTTTTACCCTTGTTGCCGACAAAATCCGTTATAATTAAGTTTCATTGATACTCTCTAAATTGTTTGGATAAGAGTAAACTACAGCACATAAATTAAATTTGTTGCTGGGTTAGGGTTAACCATACGAAAAGCCGGACACGGGACTTGTGAAAAAACGTTCGTACTTATGTAAAAAAAGATTAATTTTTGCCCCATGATTGGTTTTTTGGAATCTTTTTGTATTTTTTATTTCAATTCCAAATTTTTACTTTTACGGTCATCCCGTGAAACCTAAATTGAAAATACAAACCGAAACATAAATGCACAGAAAAACCAGAAAAATAAGTCCAACACTGGGAATCGAACCCAGGTCCTCGGCATTCCGTGCCGCGTGCTATACCGCTACACCACTGCTGGTCAACGGCACAGACACGAATTTCCCTATGCATCACATATCTCAGCTTGTTTTTACTTTACTTTGTAACTTAAGCAGTTACCTAGCGCCATCTATATAGTCTAACTCTCAACCAGTGTTGGTCTTATTTTTCTGGTTTTTCTGTGCATCTATGTTTCGGTTTGTATTTTCAATTTTTAATTTTTACCCGACTGCAAGGAGAGATATTATTTTCATTAATATACCTACTTCAAAATGTTTACAGATTATGTAAGGTATGAGTACGAGGTACGAGTTCTCGTCACTGTCCCAATAGTTAGCACTTTTAATCTTATACGTCACTAGCTTTTGCTCACGGCTTCGCCCGCATGGTATTCAGTTATCGCGCGCTGTTCCCTTGGGAACTGTGCATTTTTCCGAGATAAAAGGTAGCCTATGTCACTCTCGGCCCCATAAACTATCTCTATGCCAAAAATCATGTCGATCCGTCGCTCCGTTACGGCGTGAAAGACGGACAAACATACAAACACACATACATATAAACACACTTTTGCATTTATAATATTAGTATGGATTAGCAATAAAGATGACAGCAGGGTGTTGTCTATTGGGCATTAGCGTGTCGAGCACTCGACGTTTACCCTATTCGTATTCACGGCCGCTGTAGAAATAAATATAGCGAGTCCCCAAACAACAAACATGTTTTTTTTATTCAGCTCGAATCTTTAATGGCATTCGTGGTGGCCCGGGGCCCCTAATTGCGCGATTGTCAAATGTCCGGTTTTTTTTACACAATCAAAACCCGGACTAATCAGACGTATCCGGACGGATGACAATCCGGTCAGGGAGCTCATGTTGCGGGTTTGGTTTTTAAATGTTGCCAGCGCATTGGTCTCTAACTGTAATGCTGTAAAATTTTCTTGGAATAAATAAATAATAAATAAATAAATGTTACAGTTTCAGTAGGTATTTTAGAGGAAAACCACATATATTTGCCCTGCACGCATAAAATAGTGAGTGGTCTGTCTCGAGTTTTTCCAACGAGAACATTTGTTGCAGGAAAAGAGCTTATTAACAGGGATTCTTTGAAATTAAACAATAGAGCCTGCAGGGCTACTTCGAAACTCGAAGTTCGTGTCGTACTGTCCCTCTCGCTCTCGTATTAAACAATATAAGTGTCAGAGGGACCGCACGACATGAACTTCAGGTTTCGAGTTTCGTATAGCCCTGCTGAATCAAAGACATATGAAGTATACCTGTACAAAGGAGTAACGTGCCAGTCTTACTGATAGATAACACACAGCCTTAGACCCTCCATATACAGACTCCTTAGAATATTCAGGACCCCCGCACGATATCTACTTCAACCTGACTACTCCATGCAGCCCTTATGAAGTCGGGCAATTGTATTTGTTCGCAACATGACTGCTCCAGTCAGTAACGGAGGCAGTGAGATAGCGCGGAGGAGGAAAGCGCCGAGCAAACGGAGTAAAACCGTTTCAAACTGTCCGTTTACGGCGGGTCAAGCATCTTTTGCTGCTGGCAGCACGCCGTGAACTCGTACTATCGAAGGCCGAAGGGAACTTCGGGTTGGTCTTCAAACAAAATCGTTCATCTATTGCTTACTTTCCAGCCTCTACAACAGTGTACTATTTTAATGTCAAGTATACTACTCAAAAGAAAGTAGGTGCCACGTGAGTATTATTTGTAAATCGAAAATACTCATTAATATATTTCTTTACAAAATCTCTCGTCTCAAAATGGTTTTGGTAATACAAAGTAAGAGAAAACAAATAATTTTGGTTAAATAAATTTTATTCAGATAAAACACAAATATATATTATTGATTTCATTTTACCGATGAAACTCTAGTGGTCCTTATCTATTTTCTTTTGACTAGTATGTTAGATAAAACTTCTAAATTTCATAGAGCAAGTTGAACAACGAAACCTCTTCTTTATAAGCCAAAATTACAGCCGAATAACTCTATTTCGGGGTTGTTATCTTATCAGTTATCATTATAAGAAAAATATCTTATGGGTCAAATAAAATCTTAACGAGCAATCAACCTTCACAATAAAGGATACTCTTGAGTTAAGCTAAAACAAATTGTAATCTTAATCAGTCGAATCGACGACAGCCTTGGAGGTCATTTGCGAACGAAATAAGTTACCCGTTAAATATTGAAATTTGTCTCATAACATTCTTAAGTTAAGTACATAAAGTTACTTAATAATTTACAAAATTATTACACGAAATTCAGTGGCAGAGTCTGAGTCAAAATCAGGAAATAAGACGCAGCGAACCCGTTATTGTTTAATCGCCAATTAACTAAATCTTTAACTAAATCCGGTATATATTAATATAAAATAACGGTATCCTATTAATTAGTATCTCGCCTCATTCGTTTTTCGTTAAATTGTTATTTCGTCTCCTTCCGTATTCGTCACTCATTCATCATTCGTTTTGTTGCAGCGCATTTGGTGTTTAACTTTAATAGCTGTAATTTTTTTGTTGAAAAATAAATAATAAATAAATAATTTATTTTTTTCTGGCTTCACGAATGCAATTTATCTGCTTCACCGTAATCAGTTCTAGGTAATACAATATTTAAATTAGATGTTTGAGTGAATCGGCAAAACCCACAAGGACTGCCCCATAAATGTTTCCCGATTTTCAAGTTGTGTATATACACTCAACAGCACAAAATTTGGCCCACTCTTCATACAAAACTACCTATTATTGTTTCAC
Source organism: Choristoneura rosaceana (assembly GCA_037349165.1). Taxonomy (NCBI): domain Eukaryota; kingdom Metazoa; phylum Arthropoda; class Insecta; order Lepidoptera; family Tortricidae; genus Choristoneura; species Choristoneura rosaceana. Next base: position 14,820,755 of record JAZBNJ010000019.1, read on the forward strand.
ACGAAAACACAAGCCGAAACATGGATGCACAGAAAACCAAAAAAAAAATAGACCAGCGCTGGGAATCGAACCTCGGTCCTCATCATTCCGTGCTGTGTGCTATTCCCCTACAACACCGCTGGACAGGAGACCAGACACGAATTTTTCCTATGCACCAATATTTCAACTTGCATTATTTACACAGTCACTTTAGCAGCGACACTAACGCCATCTATGTACTAGTTTCTCATCGAGAAACATTTTACATACCCATCGGAACTATCCGCTCACCAGGGACAAGAGATGTCAAATCAAGATTACTACTTGGAGTATTTTTTTGTGTTTTTTATTTCAACTCCAAATTTTTGTTTAGGGAATCGAACCCAGATACCTATTATTATTACTACCTAGCTACGTTGTGCCTTGATAAAACAGCGAAGGGCGGTAAGGGCGGCAGCAAAATAAAAAACATCCTGGTACAGTCGCCACCAGATATTTCGGAGTAGCCAAGGTGATCAAAAATATCGAAACATGATCTTTGATCTCTAATACCTTAATAATAGATTGCATGTGCCGGTATTTTCGACCACCTTGACCGCTCCGAAATATCTAATGGTGACTGTGTATGTGTAGGTACGTGATTTAGCTTCTTCCACTGTACTTTGTAAAATACCTCAGCACTAATTGTGGGCGGTCGAGAAGCTGAAAAAAATCATAAGCCAATCAAAAACAACATTCGAGAAACGGACTGTGTAGGCGAAAACAATGCAATATGTTACTTACCACGAATTACGAGTACCAGTTGGTAGTAAACAGTGTGAGTAAAGATTGCCGTCAAAACATCCGGCGGCTATCACAATAATAAAGGCTCGCCCATGATTAGACAACTGCATTTTGTCAATCAGCCCCGTTAATGTCACACCGATACAGGAAAACATATCTATTTGTCAGCTGAATATGCGATCATACGATTGGGACTTTTCCTGTTGACCTGAATCGATATTAAGAATTACGATATGCTATCGATATAATTACGTTCTAACTATTGCACAATAGCCTTGATCAGCTAAATAATATAACGTTATCTACCTAGGATAGATGGGAGCACTATCAGCTAGATCGTATAACGTTTGGTCTAATTCCTATAGGATATAGTATACTAACACAAAATTACAATAAAAATAAAATAAACGCAGCTATCGCAAACAATTACGCAGGGAGCTAATTAATTATCTATAATTATTTAAAATGTTCACTAATATTCTGAAAAATACGACCTTTGTATTAACAAGATACAGATTTTTATAAATACATCAAATTTTGAAGCTATAGAATGTATAAGAGCCAGTATAGACGGACTGCATTACGATTGCGACGTAACCGAAACTGCCGACAATACATTTTAATCAGAGCCAGTGTTCAGTTGTACTAATCGCAATGAAAAATGTATGGGAATTTTGCTTTCCTGTTAACATTTACCCATCGTATTAGCTCATATAGATAAACCTAATAAATTGTTAATCCAGCAGACTCGTACATGTTTTACTGGAGAAGCAAGGTAAAGTAATTTAGTTCATAGATATAAACCTCCGCAAAGTAACGCCTGATTTAATCAATTAATCATAACTACTTCCGATTTCTATCTTGTAATTAACTGAAAAGAAATTGCCCCAGGACGCAACTCACATTCTGGTTTTGTCAGCAGATATTCTAAAGCTTTTTACAGGTAGGTACACAATTAGGCAATAATTTGTGATTTCTTTGAAAAAAAAAAAACTTTGAGTACAAGATGACAACCGGTTGCTCTTCAGTAGGTCCCAAATTAGAGACCGTGACTTTCACGTATACGTTAGGTATATCTAATACATTAGATATGAAAAACCTTTTGCCATCTTACTTGCTCGCGGGTTAGAAATATGTCTCTCCCAGTTGGAGATATCTCGGTTTCAGGGTTACAGTTCTCTTGTTAAACAAATGGGAACCCTTATAAATCTGTACAGGGTATCCGTTGTTACTGCCACCCGGGATGTATTTCGAAATCTATGCTTTCGATATCCTGCGGAATGATAACTTGGATCTATTTATCAAAAAGTAGCAGGGTAAAAAGGAGGTCAAGGATCTAGACTAGTCTTTTAAAATTTAGTAATCGATGAAAAAAAGGAACCGTAGTGCTAGAAAAATGGATTGAAATAAACACTTTTTACGTCAAAAGGTTCGTCTCGGACGAGCAAACTAAGTAGGTATAACAAAATCTGCATGACTGAAATATCATTCGCCGTCGCGTCGCAATTCAACACGTTCCTTGTCCAGTGTTCCATTTGGACAACAAAACTGCGTTGCCCTTATCCAAAAGGATGCATTATGATGGCATACAAAATCCAAATAAAATGTTCAATAAAAAGAACATGCAAGTAGGTTCCTAACATTCATTATAATTTCCAAAAGTGAGTTAACCAGGCTAGAGCGTACCAGGACAATATTATTAATACATAATCTAGAAAAGCAAAGCATTTTGAAAGAATCCCACCGGTCGCGTAACTATATAAGTAGGTATAACTTAATAAACGTAGATATCGTTCTATGAAAGCACCTGTACCATGCTAAAAGCTTTCAAAGTTATCACTTTGCCACCCTTCTCGTGAAGCAATTTTCGGGAAGCATTCAGTAAATTCCCAGAAGAAAACACGCTTGTTACTAAGCTACTGGTACAAGGATAGCGGGCTCGAATGTCAAGTTTTAAAGACATCATAAAGTATTTTGAATCGATTTTGTTGCCAGCTAGAGACAATGGTGGAAGTTTATCCTTATTAAAGATTCAATGGTCCTTTCGATATCAATATAACCCAAATTCTGTTAAACTGGCTTAATTAAAAGCTCAGTCGAGGGTCAGGTCAGGTGTATAGGTAGCTACAGTTAAAAGTACGGTAAATAATCATATCAGATTATAGTCAATTTATCAAAGTAAACGGGACATTTCACTTTGAATAAATCTGGCCCTCAAATGTATGCAGTAATAGATAAATTTGTATGGAGAGTGGGCCAAATTTTGTGCCGTTGAGTATAGTAACTTTCGCTTCTCTGTTGTGAGAATTAAGAATTCCCCAGGAGTTAGGTATTGTTTATATAAAACTTTTAGTCACTTCCTTCACATAATGCATAATCTTTTCCTGGTAGATAGATCAGACGGATTACTGACACATGGTTTTGTTTACAAAATGGTTCTACGAAATATTATACTATCGCGTTATAAGTGTTAATCAGGTAGCGATAACTCTGTTCTCGATTGACGGATTATCAGAAAGATTTGTTTACTTGCGGCAACGTAATATTCTGCGACTTATGAAATGTTGACGAGTTTATCTAATCTTTAAAAAAAATAATTATCTTTTCTTCAATGTTGAACTATATAAATAGACAGATCTTTTGAACAGAGAGAGAAAGAGAATTAGAACAGATGATGAAGTTAATTAAGAGCTATAAATAGGGGTGCAGCATCACTTACAACGTAGCACCAGAAGTTACAAATCCTTTATATGTAGAAAAAATTATCTGGCATCTGAGGTAAATCTTAAAATGATTTCTTGACTTTGTACTTTCATTGCTCGTCACTACCACTTAAAGGTCGACTGGCAGAAATCCCTTCAAGGATAAGTCTGCCTTTGTACTTAACACTTTTTATTTTTTTCTGTTACCTTTTTGTTTTTACTTTCATTATATTACAATAAAGAGTATAAATAAACAAACAAACTGCTAAAGACAAAAGAATGGTTAGCATAATTTAAAAAGCGTTTAGTTAGTATTAGTCAGACATTTAGTAGGTACCTACTTCTATGAATGTGGACTTAGCATGGTTAAGCTGTTGTTGATATAAAGATCATCAATTAAGAGGAGACACAAGCGGTACCTAATACAAAAACTCTTGATAAATAGTATTTGCCCTGGATTAAAACCGATTTTAGATATTCTACCTATACTAAACGTTATTTTAACGTTTAGTATAGGTAGAACGGTAAAAATTTTCGTGTCACACACAAGTTGTCTAGATTTTTCCATACAAATGCGGTACCTAAACCGGAAATTCCCGGTTCTCGCCATACAAACTCAGTAGCGGGAGCAAACCCTAGTCACAACGGAAAACTTTCGTATTGATTTAATGTCTTACAACGGGACCTTTTCCAGTCAGTCGTTTTATACACTCAACTACCATTTAATATAGTCCAACTTATTGGTCCCCACTACATTTTCATAGTATTTTTAGGTGGTATTAAGGTGTAACTTTTGAACTCCACCCAGCTTAAGTAATTATGTACGATTACGTGAATTTGTAATAGCTTTGCGAATATTCCAGTCAAGTCATATCTATTGCGATGATAACCTTAATTGGTACAAACGGTCAGCATGACGCTGCTGTCTTACGCGGCTGTTTTACGTGAGATTAAAACAATTAATGGATTACTGATAGTAATTGTAACATGAAAAACACCCTAATTAGTTTAAATAGTAGTAACTATATTTGTTCGTGTTACGTACGCATTATGGCGTGGCGATATTCATGATTTCTGTTTTTAAGTACTTACTACCTATCAAATATCATTTGATTCCCGACTCTTATCCATCGTCGAACTTTCTAACAGTAAATTTTGTTGAGGTTCATTATCAAATGCAAAGTTTTTGCTGGCTGTTTTTATTAAACAGTACGTTTTTCATATTGACATGTTACTCATGTTTTGTTGTTCCTTGACATTCGTTTATGCTGTTTGTTTTGCAAATTAGAGAAAACTATTTCTATTATTTACTTGTGTTTTCTTGAGATTAAGCCAACTCTGCTGATATCCTCAACAATTTTGCCTTATCAAATGAATTTTACAACCGAGCAGCGAAGTGTTTAGATAGCCTGATCTGAAAAATTGCATAGTTCCGGCAAGACAGTGACAAACAAATTTTTATTTTTGTAGTTTTAAACGCATCCGTATGACAAGTTTATGTGTGCATAGCTTGACCGTGTTCTCAGTCACAAGCATACCGTCAGTCACGCACACTGAGACTAAGACAACGTGTAAGTATGAGGTTTACTCGTGCACATTGATGAGCTGTGGAGGGACTCGACTTCATGAGTGAACAGATCTGTAGGTACTTGGCGAACGAAGTTAGGGACAAAAGCTAAATAGGTAAAGAAACACAAATTCAGGAATGTAAGCACGCGAGAAGCTAATATTTTGTTTGCTATTAAATGAAAAGTTAACAAGTCTTGTGTTATTTTCATTATTTTTTAAATTAGAGTATAAGCTTCACGAACAGCGAAATATCTTACCTCCAGGGTTCAGGTTTTTCGGTTGTGGTGTCACAGCCGACGCCGCACCCGACGATCTTCGGGACCTGAAAAGAGAACAGAAATAAAATGATACATTAATTTATAACAAAATCTCGTCCTTTTAATGGTACAGTGATTCACAACCCACGCACAACCTTAAACGACCGAAGCTAGAGACTAGAGATTTGGCAAATATATAGCTCGATTATTATACAGTTGCGCTGAGAAGAGTTTTTTCGTAATTTCTACTGAGTGAGGAGCTAAAACATATTTTTATTTTTCCAAGAGGCGAGCGAGTTTTGACAATAAACTCATTTTATTAAGAACCTATAGGAGAAGGGTTCGATATCAGTTTCATCGACCGGTGTGGTTATTAAGTGATAGAGTAAGTGACTCTATATATAGGGTAGTGTAATAAAATATTCCGATGGATTGAAAAGATTCTCCTTTTTTTTTAAATACATTATTCATTTCTAAGTTTAATCGGATTCGTTATATGAGTATTGTGCCTTGAAATAAATTTCAGTTTTCCTTATTTCATATCATTGCTGCGATGTAAAGTGGATTAATATTAAAGCAATTTCAATAGAACTATTAGTGCGGCATCAGATGAAAAAGGCCGGTTGTTCTATAAATAGGTTCTCTTTGCTATACGAATACTTGTCGCGCTAATCAGATCTATGAAAGAGAAGTTATTCTAAAGGTACTTATCATGGCTCTAATATTTCGCCAATTATATATACCGTATCGAAAGAATCCTATGTTTAAAGTGACGTCATTGAGAAATAGTGCAAAATACGTAGGTTTTCATGATTCAGAACCCACAGAAACAGAATTTAATTAATTAGGCAGTTATAAATGAATGTCATAGAAATTAATTTAATCTTATCTACTTACTCCATAGTCTCATAAGAACATTGACGACCGGTTGGCCTAGTAGTTAGAGAACCTGATTACAAAGCTTGAGGTCCCGGGTTCAATTCCCGGCCAGGCCAGATACATATTTGTATGAATAATACGAATTGTTCTCAGGTCTTGGATGTTTAATATGTATTTATTTATACCCGTTGCCTAGTAAGTATCCATGAATTTGCTTAGTTTGAAATTAGGTTAATTAGTGTCAAGTGTCTCATGATATTTTTCTATTATTATATACACTAACAATCAACAATAACACTAACAAAACAATGGATCTACTCAGTTATCCGAAAATAAATGATTTGAATTAAAGGTAATATTTAGCTTTGAAGCGATTAAATTTTGTTTTCGCCATCAAGAGTGTTTTGATGCCTATAATATTTAAGTACAATGAATGAAGGCGTGCGTGGGCGGGGGAAAAATGGCAGGTGACGCCCGTATCCGCGAATAAAGTATTTCTTGAATGGACATTATAGAAATAAAACGGGCAGCGTTCTATGGGTTCGCGTATTTCAGGAGGCTTGTGTTCTCTCGCATATTCCCCCTAAGGATTAAATAGAGCAAGTCAGCTTCCCGAATTAGGTAACCCTTAGCCACAAGTAGCCTTTAGTTTTTTTACTAATGGATGTATCAATTCCTGCTTGAGCTTTATTTTTTATTGTTTGTTTTCAGTACAACTGCTTAAAAGTCTACTGTTTCTTTAATAATAAGCAAGTGCTAAAATTTCTGAGATTTAAATAAAACAATGAAGTCTATAAACCACCGTTAAAAAGTAAGGCGCATTTTTCATAAAAACATAAAAACGGCTGTTAAAAAGTCATTAGCCTGAACATCATAATTACAGTTTCCTAAGTTTAGTTCAAACGAAAAAGTGAGCACAAAGACAAGAAACCCGTGGACTGTAAAGTTGTCAGAACTTACATTTCTTTTAGAAAGGAAAAGCCTGACAATACGGCTGTTGCTTGTTTTAACTTTGCTAGTGTTTAATTTTCCTCAAATAATAGTTTCTTTTAGATCTTAGTCACGTTTTACGAATGTTAAGCATATTTATTTATTTACTATACGTTATTCACCTTTATGTCCATTTCATCTGCATTTCAATTATGCCCACCTTTCCAAGTTCTCCGCAATCTCACTTTGTCTAGTGTACCTACTAACTAGTTGATTTTTCCAACTCGTCCATTTCATAATCTTCTTTACATTCCTGTCTCGTCCGTTTTCTATCTATCCCAAATCCATATTTCGTCTTTATTCTCAACTTGTCCACATGGAGATCAGTAAAAACTGTATTTCTTGAAAATAAATACCTACGTCGTTATAATGTTACATGGCACTTAAACGGATAACTTCAAAGTAAATTATCATAAATACTATACCAATACAAGTAAATGCAACGTTCAAATCATCTGCATTAAATGCGATGTCGTGCACGACATCGTTTAGTTCTATTAATAGCTAGTATTAGACATAAATGTAGACGAGCATTATCTTTAAACTAGACTCATATGAACATGTGGCAGATAATCAAGAACCGTCTCGACTATAAGGTCGGGGTCAAAATGTATGACAGATGAGTTTGTTTCTAATCTTAACCGACGCATCGTCGAACTATAAACCTATTTTTAACCGCGTTAACTGTCTGAAGCACATTCTTTTTGATTTATTTTTATAGTTTGTTTAAGTAAGACGACCTCACTACATATTACATAATCATATAGTACAACTTCTACATCAATATCCCTATTATCCCGTTGCACATAATATTTTATTTTTTATTCTTTCCATCTAATGTATTTTTATGTGTATCGAATATGTGTAAATAAATGTTTCTCTCTCTCTCACTCTCATACATTCATTTCATTATCGGTAGCGCATATAATGTCTTACATTTCGTGTCTCTGTAACAATTATATTTACAATATTTTTATGGCTCTTCTATAGTACAGCCACTTACATTAATATCAGTATAATTGGCCGTGTATTGTACAGCTATCATAATGCTTGTGAGCAAAAATTCAATCATCAAAGATATCTGAACATGCTTCTATGCCGTTAACAACAGAGTCGTGTTCACATACTTTTTGATTATTTTTTTTCTCACAACTTCATGAACTCGACTGTACCTTTACAGGTTTTCAGTGAGAGTATTATTACTCGGCTAAATCTAATAATAGTGACTAAATTATATGAATACTTGGTGAAAAACGGCACAACAATTCGTAAGGTGACTGTACGATAGCGGAGAGACAACTCAGAGAATCCGGCCAATCACATTAGCTGAGCACGTTTCAGTTTCTATTGAAGTGGTGGTTTATTTCCTTATAAATATACTAGGAAATTGCTATACTTGGTTTGGATAAGGTATTTAACTAAATGTAAACAAACTTCAGCTGCCAGATTTGATAAATTCAAAGATTTTAAACATTTTACGTACTTATCTATCAGGGTAATACAAACTAGACTTATTTATTTCAATGCAGAAATATAAATGTTTAGGTAGTTCAATGGGGGAATATCAACATTTAAGACATCAATTGACGTTTTTTTGTTTACATTTAGTTACATACCTATAAATAAAAATAAATAAATAAATATCATGGGACACTTGACACCAATTGACCTAGTCCCAAACTAAGCAAAGCTTGTACTATGGGTACCAAACCAAATGTAGCTTTATTGTTTTACCTAAAATCAGAACTAATTATGGTCGAAAGACAATTACTTGTGAAGGTGTGCGCCTGTACAATAAAATACTATTATTTATAAAAACAGCGAACTCGTTTAACTAATTCAAAAAACAATTTGCTCAATACAATATGTAATTGATAACAAATTTGCTGTTGTAAAATTTCAAAGAATGACTAAAAATGGGCAAATATCTACTACTACCACCACCTACCTACGTCATACCTATATATTGAACAAATACTACTATGCTATACTAAATATACCTAAGCTTGGAATATTCCGTACAAAATACGAAATCCTTAGAAAAATATTACTTAATTTTTTCGTAATCGCTATGGAACCCTATCTCGGGCGTGTCCGACACGCTCTCGGCCGGTTTTTTATGTTTACTCTCACCGCCAAACGGATTTGTGCTATATAAATTTTAAAATAATTTAGTGATAGTGCAAACTATTGTTCTCATGGAAGTGATGTAATGTCTTATATTATATGGGAAAAATGTCTTAAAACCTAAACCTAACTTACTACATACTGGATACATGGTGACGATAAAGATGGCCACTTTGATGGATCTGGTCGATCACAAAATTTCGTTAAAGGGTCGCGAGACAGTCATACATATATCGGCGTCGACAAAATCACACGTCATGCTAACGAGATCGTTAAAACTTCGAGCGCCATTCCTGAGTATAAGTATATAAGGCGTTTTGCTGACATTTAGGACATCAAGGTATATTTTGGTTAAATTTGTAATATTAATATATATCTATGCAGTTGCTAGAGTATGACCAATGACCACCTAAATAATGATAGACTGGGAGGTCAACATTTTCTAAAAGTTTGCCAGTTCCCAAAAAGTTTGAAAAGGAGACATGGTGATTACGTTTCTAATTTTATTTCCTTATTTTCTTATTTATCTACAAGCATCTGTATTTTTTCATTGCCAACATAGACTCTTTTTCGATAAATAAACTCATACGACTGCAAAGCCGCCTTACAGCTTACATTGTTTACTATGTTGGAAGCGAACGGTACTTTCCACTCTTTGCTTTGAGCAACAAAAAGGTTTTTTATCTATAGGTGCCGTAAGCCCCTCCCCGGCAACGGGTTGTTGAGTCTTTGTTCTTCGTCCACACTTTGCCTGTCAAAGATTCTTGTTGACATTATTGTCTGTGCCATCTCTTTCACACATACGGTTTTTCCTTGGAGTGTTTTGATCATGGTATCTTTTTGTACTTACATATGCTCGGCAAAGAACAGGGAAACGTACAACTATTCAACATTATGTCACATGTGTCTATGTATGTATTTACGTGACCTTGCTTCGCGGCGGGCTTACGAATCCTGTCAAGTGCCCTTCGGTAAAGGTAGGTGAATCCAACGCTACGTTACGAGACGACATAATCAGTAAACGTATACCTATCTCAAAGAAATCTTTTGCAACCTCAAAACCTTTTGATATGGAGATAACTTGTTTATACACATCAAGTTTCATTTTGCTGTGAATGTAATATATTCTGTTAAGAAATCAGACACATTTTAAGTTTAGGAACATAACAGGAATTCGCCTTGTTTTTTTACACACATTTTTTTTTATTAGCCTCTTTTTGTGTCCCACTGCTGGGCAAAGCCCTCTCCTCTCTTGCTCCACTCCTGCCTATCTAAGGCGAGCTCCCATCATCCCACATTATAAGCATCTAAGTCGTCCCTCCATCCCAAATAATATTTAAATAATGTCGCGTGAAATCATATCAACACGAAAGAAGAATTAAACGTAACTCTTCAAAAACTTCATCAACGAACTAAAAGAATTTCTTTGGTCACCCGCGACCTTATGATACATCTAGTAATTTTATGCAAAATATGCGTGTTCATGCAGTTCCTCCACCTTCACACTGTAAGAACACATAAATCACACAAACTCATCTATCACCACCACCACACTACACTGACACTGACGCTTTTCGAACTCAACTAGAGCTGATCTTCAGAGCAACACAGATGGGTTGATGGGTGGGGATAGATGGGTTTGTATGATTTGTGTGTTCTTACAGTGTGAAGTTGGAGGAACTGCATGAACACGCATGTTCTGCATAAACTTAGCTATCATCACAAGGTCGCGGGTGAGCAAAGAAATTAGTTTGTTCATTGATATTTACGGACCTCCGCAAAGTAACGCCTGATTCAATAAATTATTTAAAAACTTCATCTGCATAAAATAAGGACACAGTACCAACCAATCCCGCAGAATCTTCTTTTGAACTTTTACGTGATTAACCAATTTAATCATAAAACATGTCTCGTAAAAGCAAATGTTACAGTAATGGGTAAAGACCATGAATCTCCTCGTGTGCTCGTTATAGTTATCCTCTACCAGAAAGCCTCGAGGAGGCAATAGTATCGCTTAGAGTTTAAGCCTTAGACCGACGCACCCTGGCCTGGGGCCTGGGCAACAACGTAAACTAGTTTATAACTGGCTGTTAGACGAGGTTCAGTCTGCGTAAAATTCTTTATGCTATCCTGTGGGACCTATATGCAATTTTCCGTGATAAAAGCTAACCTGTGTAAGCTATGTCCTCCTAGGATGTCAATTTCATCTAAATCGGTTTAAGCGCGAAGAGGTACCTAACCGACACGCACACAGGCGCACATAGTTATTAAACAATCGTGACATTGGTAGAAATATTAATAAAGTCGTTGAAGCTATACATTAAGATTTACATTAAATTTAATAAATTTAAGAAACGTTGAAGCGATTTATAATCCAAGATTGTGTTCTTTCTGTTTGTGTTTCAAACAAATTTAATCAGTGCGTCATTCATTGAATAAAAACTTCGAAATATCTTAAAATACTTCGACATTTATATCATAGAAATATTTAGTACAATTAGCTTAAAAAAATAACGAAAAATTAAAACCGACTCCAAAAATATTACACTGGATTAAATAGGATTAAGTCTGGCAAATAAAATAAAACAAAAGCTAAAATTTTGAAAGGCTTAAAAAGAAAGGTAGGTATATTTTAAAACTAGATTTTTCTCTGATTTCCAATAAAAGCAACAAGGGTTCCATTGACGTAGTTTCGAGGCCTTTTAAATCCACAAATCCGTTTCGATAAAATAAATAAATCTCTACAATTTCAACTTCCAGGTTGATCAAGCATTCAAGAAAAGGGACTGAAACTGCTTTGAAACATGTAATGAGAAAATACTCAGAAGCACTGTACCTAAAATTAAAAGACATTTTATTTTTCTCTACGTCGTGGTGATAAATGTAAGATTATTATTAACATTAATACTTAAAAAAAAACTAAAAGATTAACTACATAACATACCGTAAAAGTATCGTTAGATATTTTTCTTGCTTTCTCATAGTAATTTACTATACTTAAATTGTAAATAGTTCAAAAAAATTACTAAATTATCAAAATAACTGTTTTTGCCCCCAATTTCATCTGCTTCCAGTATGTACTAATTTTGCACTATTCGGGGTGAAAACATTGTAGCTTTCTATTACTAGGTACAGATTTTAAAATTGATTTCGAAAGTCTAGAGATTGCTGTCTATTAAAACAAACACATAAAAAGTTCCCATCTTGACTACATTGGTACATTTTAACTGAAAAATAGTAGCAATTTTTCAATTTACGTAACAGGCATAAGAAATTTTGCTTCAGTCATACGAAGTGTCCAACAATATGAAGTACTATCTCCAAATACAAATAACAGACAATGTACTCACGTGCCCGTCTTACACCACAAAATGAAGCACATAATGCACGGAAGTTTAAAAAGTCGACGTAGGTTTCAAACGTCGCGATTTTGAAGCGGAATACCGTTGCTGCCATTTGATGTAGCCCGCGATTATGTTTCCGCACGTAGAACGAAATGTAACAACACAACGCTGGCTGGTGTACGTACAACGGAACGACACTCAATTATGCTCAAGTTGACAAAGATTTCAAAGACTCGAGTTTCTTAAGCTATCGCGAGTTCAGAATACTTCATAAAAAGTATAAAGACGTGTATGGCTGTGCCGGGCAAAAGAAATTCTGCTTTGTTCCTGAGCAAATTTTACTTTTATTTATACCTACGCTAATAAGTAAGGGTTTTGAAATGTCAGGGTGAGTTTGGTAACGTCATTCGTTTTGTTAACAACTTTAATTTTCTTATTTATTCATGGTAGACATGAGTAACCAAAATAAATTAATTTTTAGGGTTCCGTAGTCAAAATGGCAAAAAAAGTTTATGAGTAAATAGCAGCCTAAGGTATAAAATATACCTAAACTTGGAATATTCGGCACAAAATACGAAATCCTTAGAAAAATATTTCTTATTTTTTTCGTATTTTTAATTATTATTATCCATTCTTCGTTCTGTTTCAACAAAATTCAAACGTCTCTCTTTGTCACTGGAGAATAACCTCAACTTTTATTAAAAATGTCGAAATTTGAAATAAACAGATACCTACCCATTCTCTGAAGCACAAACAGTTCCGCTTACAATATTGAATTTATACAAGTCTTTGCCAGTAACTTTTGATGTTATATCTCACTTAGAATGAAGTTTGCGAACTTTAGCAGTTTCCAAAGGGGTCAAAAGAGCTATTAAGGAAACCGATGGGTAATTAGGTATGCGGTAGAAAGCTTTATAATATACAATTATACATACTACGGAAATGCGAGCAAGAAAATCCTTTACTAGAATGTTTCTTACTATTTTATAATAGTAGTTTATGCAACTGTTACGTTTTACAATTGCATACATTACTTTATCTACATCGATATTATTAGGTCCTCTATCATGCCGTGCGTTCAAGAAACATTGAGAATGACCTGGATTGCAACCAGAACTATATCATATGCCTATAGCTCTATTGCCAGTAATTTCACCGGCTGTCAGCAAGACGGTGGTAGCTATCCGGGCGGACCTTGCACAAGGACCTTACTATGTCTGACCCACAAGCTCCTGCGCCTGCAGATGAAGACCCGTTACCGCTCCGGTGCGGTAATGTTCATTACGATATTGATTTCGGATTCGAAATAAACATTACGATACTGCCGTGTTCATAATAGAATCCAATGTCGTAATGCTGGTCATAATTTATGGTTTTGAACGCATAATAAAGGACTATATGGGTGTAGATAATAGCTATTTATGCAACTGTATCGCAATAGGGGTCCTTTTAATACGAGTGTGGTTTCATGAAACGAGGCGTAGCCGAGTTTCATAAAATGGTCACACGAGTGTTATAAGGCCTAATTGCGTACAGTTGCATACAATATTTTATCTACGTTCATATATTAAATCCTCTATCATGTGTTCAAGAAACATTGAGAATTAATTACCTGCATTGCAACCAGAACTTATACTAGGACCTTCACTTTGCTGGTAAATTATGAGTCATTCCTTCGCCGAATCTAAAATATCGGGCGGAGTCAAATCTTCTTCGCATTCACTGATATCAGACATTTTTAAGTAAAAACAAAATTTTCTCACGAAAATTCGTACAACAGAATGACAACCTATGAACGGAATGGCGGTAAAACCAGTACATCACTGCGCATGTGCGGGATGTGCGCGCATGCGCTAAAGCAGGCACTGCCACAGACAAGTGAATATTGGAATCAAAACTTGTTGGTATAAACTTTTTGGATTTGCCCTGTATCGTAATGGTTTAAAAAATTATATTATAACATTATTTTGTTAGAAGAGAAGTGTTATAAAGTAATTTTTTTTTAATATTTCGGTATTGTGTTTAAAAAGTATGTAAATATAAACTCGTTTTGAATTTTATAATTCGAATATTACGATGCGAGAGTAGATAAAGTTATTTATAGGTAGTTAGGTTATTTAAATGGCTCTTCTCTGTCTCTTTTAAAATTGACAATAGAAAACCGTGTTTCAATAACATTCACAGTTAAATATTTTATTAAAAATTAACAGCGTTAACGAGATAAAAAGAAAATGTTTTAGGTATTATTGTCGCAACCACTCTCTCATTTTAATGAAACGTGGGAGGTAAGTCTAGACTAACTGTTCTAGAAAGACAAAATAAATAAATATCTAGTTTATTTTAATTGTTGTCGTCAACGAGAAAATAATGAAAATGAATCAAGAGCTTATCGGACCACGCGCAATGTAGGGCTCCGTTCTAATCTATAACTCGTTAATTTAAAAGCTTAATATTTCATAAACGCCTCCGGATCTTGAAAAGGAACCACAGATTGGTTTGAAACATAGAAATATCTCGCCTTATCTATTTATATACTCAGCGGCACAAAATTTGGCCCACCGTTCATACAAAATTACCGATTCTGTATACATTTGAGGGCCACATTTTTTGGCGCTCAGTATATTATTACGCCAGTGAACGGACTTTATTTCAGATAGACATGACGAAGTCCTAAAGGTTTCTTGTTTTAACTACAGAACCCAAAACAAAGTCTTATTTAAATACTCGATATGTGTAACTAAAGCATAAGTGGGTAGGTTTCCGACTTAATGACATTTTCAAACACATGCCAGACGCAAACACTCAAATACGCAATGACAAATGTCAAAGCAACGTGTGTGGGAACAATGTTTAAAGTATCGCAAGGCCGTCAACCCGGACGGTCGCTTACGGCTCGCGTGCGCCCGCGCCGTCACATCGCTCACGTCATTGCTACGTCACTAGTACTGAGAGCTAATAAGATGACAGTACGAACACAGTTATGGCACAATCACGCGCAACAGTTCAAATTATAACTCACGGCTAAATTTGGTTGCCGTGAGCTACACCTGGGAACATACGTAAGAGCTACCTTCACACCAAATTTCAAGTTTTGAAGATAACAGGAAGCACCCTAATTGGTTGTTCGGTTAGAACAATTTGTATAAAACCACCTTTTTAAATGACTGTAAATATTGATTGCATTGACTTAGACATTTTAATATTTTCACTGCTTCAAGAAATAGCAGACCTGAGTTATTGATATTTTTTCAGCTTGACGCTTTCCGGAGCAAAAGGGTCTTGACAGAGAGACTTGGCTTGAGAGTTGACGGACAGATGTACAACAAAATGGTCCTGTAAGCACAATCATACTACATACATAGTGACACAAAGCCACTTGAGGTATCTTCCTCGAGGATAATACCCTTGAGTAAGTTATAATAGTCATATTCTATATAATAGCTGCTTCGTAAGTTAGCTAAGACCTAGTAGGTCCGCTATTTGCATGGGACAGAGACAGGGACAAGTTTCTTGTCTATTGCATATGTGAAAACGGAGCCATTGTATGTTAAACAGTCATGTATAATTAAGTTTTGGGTACAGGCATCCATTCTCTCTTGATGAGAGTTACGATCGAGATACAGTAAGACAATGAATAATATAAATTAAATGAGAATGTCAAGATTATAATTTATTATTATTACATAGTTACATTATTTTAACGTCATATTAATGCTGGGCATAAACCGCCTCTTAAAATGATAGGGCCTGAGCTGTAGTCCGCACGCGAGCCCAGTGTGAATTGGGAAATTCACACGCACGATGGTGACATTGCTTCGCAAATATAAATTTGCTATGATAATATAAAATGCTCATATGAAAATACACGTTTCGTCGGGTATAGTACAAATCTGCGTAAATAGCATTTAATAATTTCCGTGTAGGTATCTGACAGCTAATTTCAAATTTTTAACCAAATTCGTTGAAATAAAAAAAAGAATACAAAGTTAAAACATTCACATGTAAAGCTACATGTTTCGTAGATACTCGGTATTTAGATTCGGTAGATACGCGGATCTACACTATCCCCGAAGGTTTTCCCCGTGTACTCTTATTTCGAAAAAATGTTGAAGGATAAGCATGGGTTCCCATGATTCTCCTCTTGATGAACCTTACGTTAGATAACTAGACCACCGCGGCAACGTCAAACTAGCAGATTTAAATCACCGAGTAACTTATTATGCCGTTCACAGATTGAGCTCAGTGTTGTGAGTACATCAACGTTATTCGACCTTGCACTTGCTCACGCGCCGATGACGTAGACACGTTCAGAAACTACCAATGATATGTGGTACATACCTATAACCACAGACGAGAGATCCGACAAAGACTTATTGCACTTGTCAGGCGTAAACAAACCACGTACCTAATGCCATTACGATCGAATGATTTAATTTATTTAAAGCGTTACGTAAAAGTGCAAATAAGAGTGAGAGGGATTGTAAGTACGATACGAACTTCGATTTTAGAATTTCGGAGTAGGCCATCTGTTCCTTGTTAATTTAAAATATGTATTTTTCGTGGTATAATGTATCTGATATTCTGGTCCGCAGGTTCATGTGTACTACCAACACTAAAATCAGATGCAACAAAGCGTTCATAACTACCTAATACGACTCTATTTGTAGGGCCGGAAGGACGTGTCAGGTATTATTGTACAGTCACCAGCATTAATATCTGCCACAGCGGAGCGTGCAAAAATATCTGACACATCCTTCCGGCCCTAGAAATAGAGTCGTAACAGATATTTATGCACGTTTGTTGTGTCAGATATTGGTGCTTGTGACTGTACGCTTTACTGTGGCAGATATTATAATGCAGGTGATATACATGTTGTCACATAACATGCTCATAATTTTTATTTTTTATTTGGCTGGATGGCAAACGAGCAAGTGGGTCTTCTGATGGTAAGAGATCACCTCCCATAAACTTAGGAACGTATGTTTACTTAGAAACCAAAAATCACAGAGAAAAGTGTCAGTGGCTGTATACTTCAATAGTTTTATCAATTTTCATTCCAGATACACTCGGCGGGTGCACTACCAGGCACTAAAGAGCTGCCATTCTGTGTTGCAGCTTATCCCGCGTACCTAACAGAGCTTACTGTAGAAAATATAACGAAGATCCACTTGCTTTTGCACGTGATGCAATTTACAATACCTTTGACCGGACAGCATGATGCTCAGAAAACTAATGCGCAGAATACGTTCGGCGTAACTAACACGTTGATAACCTTAATGGACTTACAATGGAGCAATTACCAGTTCTTTGACAACAGATACATAATTGCTCTAACTACAGCTTAAATCGTTCCAGGCAATAAGCCTGTCCGATACAGGCGTCTTAAAGCGATGAGTACTGCGTCAGTTCCGTTCACAGTTGGGAATTACAGTACGGCCACTTATATAAGATCTCATTTGAAAACATCATTGAAACAGCCCTTGATAAGATGTTAATTGACTAAGCAGTTACTATCAACTACATATTTGTGTAAATGCGGTAGTATCCAAGAAGTGTTAAATATATATTCTCTACCCTTTAGACAAAGACGAATAGAACGTGCTGATTAAGTAGACTGTTTTTTACCTATTTATGTATTTTTTTGTATTCATCTAATCCAATGATTTACAAAGTTAAACATCACTGAGGAAAAACTATGCTCTACTCAGGATTTCAGTCTGTGTCAAGAGGGTAGAGATACTTTCTATAAGTTATTCAGCTTGCTGTCAAATATGTTTAAGCATGTCCACAGTTTTAGAGTATTTACAAGGACCAAAAACCGACTGGCGATATGTTATCAACCTCGGTACTGGCACCAACTGATGGAACTACTTATACTATCCCAAAAATCAAATTTGAATTACATACTATGACAACAAACGTAGCTGGTCTGATATTTCTGAATATGAAGGCTATTGCGTCTTTTTTTAACTTCCCTTGTAAATCTGTTCGCAGATTGTATTATATAATGATTATGGCTCAATATAGGTACTGAAAATCAATATTGATTTAAAGTGTGAATGAAGTTTTATTAATTACTGACTTTATTAATTATTTAATTGACATTATTGAGATAGATTAAAAAACAGGGGCCGCAGGCAGATTAGCAAAGTAATTGGATTGAATTCATAGCAGAGACGTCTAATTCAATTAGATAATTATCTAAGTGGAAATTATTTTGAAAATAAACACAAAGCATCCAACAGTGATGTTCATAGGACCTGGGACCTGTGTGGCAGTATTGTAAGTTCCCCAAGTTTTTATATTGTTGAAATCCCACATCTACCCACTGCTGGGCATTTGCCTCTTCATTTTCACGTCACTTTGCTTTGTCCTGGGCTAGTCTCATCCACAGTTTACCAACCGACTGTCAGATATCATCCGAACAATGGGATCCACCTATCATATAAAATACTACAAAACGTACTTTGAAAATTTGACTTCAAAATTTACACAATTTTAAAAATAACTCGAGGAAACTCTAGAACATTGACATAGCCAAGATTTTTAATTAAGCAAATGCTGACAATGTACGGCAGCAACAGCGCAAAGAAGGTGAAGCACGTTGTCGTCATGGCGTCTAAATGTATATGACAATATTAAGACGAGTAATTGCTGGTAATTTCGGTATCCTACACACATTTTCCCTAAATGTGACAAGTTAATTAAACATACGCCACCTTTCGCGGCTGAACATTTATATGGCTTTTGATATAATGTACGAATACGAATTGGTACATCGGGGGACGTTATCACAGTATATATATATACTGTGACGTTATTATACATTTCTATTTGAAATACGGTTTCTCACAAGGTTATATTTTGGAGTTGCTAGGACGTAACTAACTAGAAATGTATTTATTAATCACTTTTAAACATTCAAACTATACATTGGTTAGCTGTGTTCCAATTTTACAGTTAAGTATTTAGAAATAAAAAATGTGTGGCTGTAACAAAATGATCACTTTAAAAAAAAGTTCAGTGTCATCTTTCTTTTTAACAGTACCTACTGCATATTTTTGGGATAGATACTTTAAACTTCGCAAAGTGTTATTTTGATAAAAGAGTCGTTTTTCATTTTAAATTTTTTATCACAATTGTCTACTACTTTTTCGATAAATGACTTTATTTAAACAAAATAGTTTAGACTAACTGCGGGCTACCGGCACGGATACCTCTTTACCCGACTGTCCAAAGGGTTATTTCGTACCCGTGCCGAGCCGGGACGGGGAGCTAGTTTATAATAAACTGAAAATGATGAATAAGAGGAGTCACTTGGATATTGTACGGAAACTGAGTATTTAACTTTGCTCTTCTGTGTACACATCCATCAATTACCCAAACGACGCCCCCTTCAAATGACGAGATTTTATTTGAAATACAAGAAGTACCGAGTACACAGCTTGACACATCCAATCTGTAGTATGCATGCAAAAACTCTCAACTTATTTCCATGGCAAATTCAATTTGTTCTCTTATCCTTCAAGGACGTGGCAAAGATCTCATAAATCGGCGCTGCCTATTTATTGGCTTTGCTCGCTCAACATAAACTTTGGCATCCATTAACTTGATTGTTGTTTGCTTTCGTCAGTAAATCAAGGATAAATTTTAAAGGATTTTGATCGAAAATAAGTTTTGAGCTGTGTATTTTTGGAAGGGATGTTAGCGGATTATATATAGCAATTTAACCATTTTCCCCGGGCCCTTATTATAAGGCCCCACTAATTTAGACATGCTACAGCAAAATGAATCATAGTTTTATATTGTTTATCTAAAAGGGATTAATTTTATAACGAATAATATTTTCAATTACTTCAAATGATTTTGGACCATATTTACATTAGAGCAAGGTCTAATATTTATGTACATTTATATGGTCACTTTATACCTCTATGCCTGGAAAAAGGTTAAGATAAGAGAATGTTTAGTCATGGCGCAGATGATACTGTAGACCGTACAAGCTCTACATCCTGTAAGTAGTACTCTTAGAATATTACATAGGTGTTTCTGTCACAACCTGATTTACATTAATCTTATTTTGGTGAAATCATTTAACTTGATTAAATGAACTTGATAACGATTGTTAAAATACGGTTTCGTATCTGTTGTCAATTTTAGACGAAGATCAATTAAAAACTCGACATCAAACAAATTGAAGTGTATGCGGTGCTGGCTTCTAACAAGCCGTTCAGTAGTTAACATAAAAAAACTAAATTGAGAACAAAATAAACTGTGGCACTCACACAAAGTATAATTTTACCTAGTTATTAAAAATTGTGGTTTGCTGTAGTTGTATTCTTATAAATTATTTTGTTATTAATACTCACTTGGATACTGGCACGTTGGTGAGAGATAGAAAGTTGTTGCGAACACTGCGCAGACTCGCTAGCACCTGGGCGAAGGGTGTCACTATCAGGTCTTCTCCGTGACTGTGGACAAAAATTAACCCTATTATAATCATAATCACGCACAATACAGAACAGGGTGAACTAAATTATATAATGGCATGCAAACGTAAGACTGCGGAAAAATCGATTACCTACAAAGTTTCGTCCAAAAGTATAGAGATGTCTATAGTAGCGGTTTTCATTTCAAAACAAACAACGTACCAGAATGTTTAAGAGGTGATCATTAGAGAGTAATTGAAGATAAACAAAATAGATCACGCCATGCTCATTGCTTTAGGTGTAAACAAAGGCAGTTTTTCCTGGAAAAGAAAATCCCCCGGAAGGTCAGCAATTAGGGGACAAGAAGGGCGGAGAGGTCGATAAAGAGACAGGTCGGGATATTTTCGTTTCCATCCTTCCTCTCTCAATAGAAGGAAAACTAAATTGTAATTGACAGTGGAATATAAAAAAAACACCGGCTCGTATTAAGTGTAGAGTTAGTCGAAACAGAAATAAATATTTGGAGTAGTTATGCGCATAAAGCCGCGGTTTACCACCACATAAGGGTGCAAAAGCTTAAAAGCAGAAAATAATTTTCAAAATCCCGTGCTATGCTTTTCTAAGAAAAATGATTACTTGATTAGTACCAAAATATGAACAGAGATTGCTTTGCATACAAGACAGAACAGAAAAAATACGGGAAGAAAATATAACATCTACTAAAGAAGTTTTTCTACGGCTGCGCGACATCAGAAATTCTACAAACGTTAATAGAGTTTCAGGCTAAATCTGTATCTGCAAATTGAACACTCCCGATCTTGTAAAGGTAAAATTTGTCCCGACAAGGTACGTAAACCTTGTGTCAAAGTTTAATTGACATTTAAGTTCGACGTACCTTCCAAGTTGGGAAACATCTTCGGTAAAGGTAGGTAGGGTTTGTTTTAAACGATAATCAACATCGCTATCTATCAACGGGTTCATTACAAACTAATTTCGTTGGGTCTAGTCTCTCACAATTTAGGAAACACTATGCATAAATTACAGCAAGCCTGGAAACAGGAAGGTAAAGCTACAGGCGTACTGCCACTAGAAGAAACTAGCGCACTTATTTTACTATGAAAGCAGGCAAGTACAAACTTGAACAGACTATAAATCAAAAGAAGTTTTATACAAGTTATACGACACGCTTTAAAATACCGGTAACAAAGTTTTTGAAAATATTATATTTATTCTAGCTGTTGCCCGTGACGTCTCGTCTGCGAAGAATTCATTTACTACACTACGCTCCCGTGGGAACTATACAATTTTCCGGGATTATTTTGGTTCATTTAGGCATCAGAGTTTTCATCGCAAGGTAAGCGTTAGCGAGCCATGGAGTCCACATCTTATAATATAAAAATGAATCGCAAAATGTGTTGGTAAGCGCATAACTCAACAACGCCTGGACCGATTTCACTAATTATTTTTTTGTTGTATTCGTTATTGTCAGGAGAAGGTTTTTATGAAGAAAATGACGATAATGATGAAATTATGAAAAAATAGAATATGAAGGAAATATAGAGAAAATACAACGGGGGCGAAGCCGCGGGCAGCAGCTAGTTAGCAATAAAATTAAAATTCGTATTCATATTCATACTATAATAACCAATAGAAACTTTTGAATATGATGTTTTGTTATAAGTACAATAAAAATATAAAAGTTATATTAATATAACTAGGTTTAATATATTTATTTGGTCGTTTTCATGTCCTAAAACAGTTAAAGTACAAAAATAAGAAGTATTGTTCATTCACTAGATCTTGGAAACTAATAAATAAACTAGCTATAGGTAAGTGACATAGTTCATTCACTGGAAAACTTGAACCTTGCTGATGATTTTTTTGTATACATTCAATAGGTCTGGTTAGAATATAAATCTTTTAATTCCCCTCACTAACACAAAAGCTGCGATTTGGTCATAATATGCCATTCAGATAGCTCTGGCTAAGAGACTGAGCGTGATAAACAATACAGTAAACATTGTGTGTCACAGTCGTTTTAGATAATTGTTGGGAGATCCAAGGCCGTTTAACAATATAATATTAATTGTTCTATGTTTCTGTTGATGGCGTATTATTTGAATAGTCTTATTCGTATTAAGAGATTTTTCTATTGTCAAATCATAAAGTTAAATATGCTCGTTGCAAATCTAAGCCACAAAGGCGTCGGCCAATCACAATTTATTCTGAGCCAGATTTTATTCCGACACAAAATCGATAGGATCGAGCCGAGCAGAAAGTTAAATTTTAATTAACGCAAACTTGATTTAGCACCAAAAGTTAATGCTGGTAATTCCGTGAAAATTGATGATGAAGCGTATAGCGGTATTTAAAGACATAAGCTCGTTGCGGAAAATTCATTACTCCGTGCTCGAAAAACGTCATTCGTCGTACGTGAAAATCTTCAACACAGCTACGAGGGTAACGAAAGATCATACGAATCCATTTAATACGTTGGTATCTAAGTCTTTTTGACTTTTGTACTTTTCACATAGGGTTTATGACGTTTTTTACGGGCTTTGAATCTCTTGGATTATTCGCCGTAAAGGTTCGTTGGCGCGTATTAATGCCACCACTTTACCTGTACGGGGCTGATTTATTACAAGTGTTAAACATACATGAATTAAGTAGGCGAATATATTATAAATTTTGAGGTAAAACAATTGCCTGCTACACAATGCAAATTAAAACTAAGCCAGTATTTTTAAATAGCAGTCTCCCTTCTTTATTACCTACACATAAATAATAAACATGAAACTCTGTGAAAGTTAAAACTTTAAATTCTCTTATTTTATTCGCACCAGTCGATACGCAAAGGGTTATGTGCTTAGAAAATGAGCAAGATTTACGATGTAATCGTAGAAAATGTATTCAATATGTATTCATGAGAATAAAATATGTATGAAGAGCTACTTGTCGCAGATATTCTGGAGAATATGGACTAAAGCTTTGTTTTCTTCTATGAGTAGTTTCGTCGCAGAAATAAACGGATAGAAATACAAATTGTTAGTATCGTTGGAAGATCCGACGATGGAGTATGGTGTTATATTGTTGTATACTGTTATTCTCCCAAAAGGACACATATCGCATAATCTATACCCATCCATACTAATATTATAAATGCGAAAGTGTGTGTGTTTGTATGTTTGTCCATCTTTCACGTCGAAACGGAGTGATGGATCGACATTATTTTTGGCATAGAGATAGTTTATGGGCCAGAGAGTGACATAGGCTACTTTTCATCCCGGAAAAATGCACAGTCTGGAACAGCGCGCGATAACTGAATTCCACGAGAGCGAAGCCGCGGGCAAAATCTAGTATTATCTAAACCGCCGTAACTAAACCAAAGCTAAGCTTTCAAAAGCAACTTATTTCTATTCGCGAAGGTAATCAAACTTTATCTGTGTTTGCTTTCGTGTGAAATAAAGTAGAAATTAGTTGATAATTTCGCGGTACACCTCAATACGAACGTGCCATTTCCCATCAGTCAGGTATTTGGAGCTCTCGTGATCGACTGGGCAGCGGTCCAGGCCTCTTAGCCAAGAGTAGGTATCATCCGCGTCTCGCGATGTATCATCTCACATGATTTCAGCTTATTAATATTTTTAAACTTTCGAACTGACGGCACGCGTTTACGCTTTCAAAAATATGATTACGATTTGTCCTGTGACTGATGATTCATTTGTTTTTGTTTTTCACCGAATACTCATACTTGAGTAACATTTCTCTGATTGCCTGGTAAACATTGTCACTGTCAAGAAAATCTGTTTGTAAGGGGGCGTTCAAGTAATACGTAACGCAATTTCGGAAGATTTTGACCCCTCTCTCCCTCTGTAACGCCCCGCAACATTTTTCTGTACCCTCCTCCCAAATGTTCGTAGCACCAAAATGACCATATTTCTATTTTTTTTTTAGCTTTTCTTTAGCCGTTATTTGAGGACATTATAGCATGTACTTGTTAAAAAAAAGTGTGACGTAACGCGTTGTTCGAGCCCACCCCTCCCCCTCCTATAACACATCGTAACCACAGCATATATATAAGCTAAAGCAGTATGGAAGCTACGAACAAATCGATCGAAACGAACACACTCACACAGACGCGCGCTCTACACGGCCTCTAAGGGGGTCTCGCGGTACTGCAGTACTTCAGTAGCTTCGTAGCTTCCATACTGCTTTAGCTTATATATATACTGTGTCGTAACGTTTTACAAGACCCCCCCCCCATTGCGTTACATAATACTTGAACGCTCTCATAGTAGTGAGTATATTTCTATATGCAGACCTAGTTAATCTCCGTGACAAGCACCGTTTAGAACGAGTCAAGTTAACAACAGACGTGAACCCATCATTTTCCTGCGACGTAGTCTGTTATTTAAAACGACTTCGCTTTTATTCTTCCTTATTAACAACGGCACTAAAAATAACACGTGCAAGGCCGTGAAGCCGCAAACGGTTCAAGTGTCCCGATGCACGCGAGACTTGGTTATAGTGTCACTGCAACAGAACTATAAGCTGACTACTAGTGATGTACCTATCTACTAGTTACGAGAGATGACTAGCCGGCTAGATTTTTAGTCGGCGAATAGTTGGCACAAAATGCCAAATGTAGGTACTATACGGCACTTTATAATGCATCGGTACTGACAAGCCAGCAGCCTGTTATTAAAGATACTTCGTTTTAGTTTACACCAGCCATACTCATCCCTTTATCGTGTGAGTTACAAATAGGTTGTAGCAAAGGGCCACAGCATTGATTTTCAACTGCATTAAAAAGTCAAAATCGTTAAAAATCAATATAATTTTTATGCCAGTTGCCGAAACTTAGCCGGCCGCAGGATGAGTACAGTTGGCTTAAAGAATTATCGTTCAGAATAGAACTTATCGAATTACTTAAAACTTTTTACTTTGCTATTCCGTAACTATCAAAGGTTGTTATTTATTGACATAGAAATAGACAGACAGAGTGAAGACGCGAAGATCTGAATCAATGAATTACAGATTGGAGTATTTCTTGCACATTTAAGTTGACCACTTCCCTATACTATATATACAAGGTTTTTTGTTCATTTGTTCTTTCCATCTTAAAAGTTCTTTATACTCGTATTTTAAATCATAAACTGCAATAGGCAGCGAATCGTAAATATGTAGTACAAGCTACTACTAGAGGCCATCTTAAGAAATAAAAAACAATGCGACTGAGTAAGGTTGCACGGAAGAGATCGCTCTTAAGCGTTAAGGCCGCCTATTGCTTACCTTGTTATTTTCCCTGTGTGTATCTGTTTTCTGTATTGTTTTCTGCACTATTTCTGGTGTATAATAAAGAGTCATTGTATTGTAATAGGGCATTGGAACATAAGTTTTTTTGAAAGACGATCAAATACATACTACTTTATGTAACTGTGTCAACCCCTGTGTTTATTATAAGTAAAACCTTTTAGCTTGGTATCCGCGGACAAGTTTGGAATAGTAAGGGGAAAGAATAATCCATTACCCACTCAGCTGGATTATGTTAAGCGAGCGGGAAAATGTGTATTAGCTACTCAATGAAAATATTATAGTGAGTAGGTATATGAAAGAGTTATATTCACCTAATGATACCAACTTAGAGTTTGATTCTTATTTTTTTCGCTGGTTTCTAAATAAAGACTCACAATAAATATCATCATCATCTCACAACAAGAGTTCCTACTGTGCCTAGGCCATAGTTCCCTCGCGGGCCCAGTGCGGATTGGGCCATTGAATTGCTTCGCAGGTTTTGTGCAGGTTTCCTCACGATGTTTTCCTTCGTAATTCCGCACATGAATTTAGGTAAGGTACCGTCGTCATTAAAGCGCGCTAAATATTAGTCGATTTATATCATCATCATCACCATCATCCCAGCCTTCATACCTAAGTCCCACTGCTAGGCACAGGCCTCTCAGAATGAGAGGGCTTGGGCCGTAGTTTCCACGCGGGCCCAGTGCGGATTGGGAAGTACACACATCTCGATGTTTTCCTTCATCTCCAGCTCATAGTAAATTTCAAACGTAATTTAGCACATGAATTTCGAAAAACTCAGAGGTGCGAGCCGGGGTTTCAACCCACGCCCCTCTGCTTGAGACGCGATAGGTCGAACCACTAGGCCACCACGGCTCAATAAATATAAAATCAAAAATAGGTTTTCATAACTCCAAACCCACATGCGAAATATTTTTATGTGATACAGGCTTGTTAAAGCTGCCGTGTTTTTAGAACACTGAACTATGAACGTGTTAAAAACTAAATCGACATGCCATTAGGTTATCATTTATCAAAGTCCGAAATCTTCAAGCTATATTGGGATAAGTCTCGTAAGATAAAGCAACTAATCTGTAAGTCATTCACGTCCAAAACAAGATAAAAATTTTAAATATCACAGGTTAATTGACCGATTAAATGAAGAGAATTATCTATATTTTATCTTATTTATCAACCTTAATTGCACTTGAAGACTACGGTTTTATTGTTTGATCGATGTTTTATGTAAACAAATTAACAATTAAACATGACATGTTATTATTACAAGCTTTTATTTAACTTGTTGCGTGAGTTTGGGCCAAAGCTTAGAAGTCAAATTCAATATAGGTACAATGCAAGTACAGTTAACACAATTTTCATACAGTTAGAAAAAAGCTTGTATCCAAAGCGCTTTTTTTACAAAAGCTACAAATTTTTAGAATAGTATCCGTAGAAATAAGAGTAAAATAATTTATTACTTTAACACGTCAAAAACTTACTAAAGTGTACCCATGACGCTGAGTGCTTGCTAATTGAATAAAACCACCTATATGAGTAATTTTAGGTACTTGCAGGCCTAATAATACGACCAAAAATAATTGTGGGTAAAGACGTAAAAGCAGGAAAGACATATCATTATCCGGTTGGTAAGTTTTATAGAAACCACTTTATTACATATACTCATTTTAGTATGACATTAAGTGAATTGGTTATTAATAAATTGATCGGTACTGCTTACACTTAGCCATTATAACGATGCTTTGAAAGTATGATACGTAACGCGTGCCATATAATTACTACCTACCGAGATAAGTATTTAATAATGAAAATTGACATTCTAATTAAGATCTCTTTGACAAGTCAAACTGCAGGTACTTTATATTCAGATAAAAAACTAATCTGGTAAATCAACTGAACATGACAGTTTTCTCCAAAAAAGAAAAAAAGTAATCACGCTCCGACGTATTTTTCCAGCTCACTACATTCACGGACAAAAAGCAAACATGTTGAAAATGGCAATTTGTTCGAATTCCTTAATTTAGTGTTCTAATTTTGACGACAGAGGGGCCGCCAAATCACGTACGCGCGTTAAATTGAATAAAACCTAATTCCCCGGTTTACGATGTCGCTTATATTGAGTTTTGTACAATTCGTCATGTAAACAGTTTTATTGCGAGCCAATGTCGTTGAATCGGAAACGAAAATTTACTAAAATATTGGTAGTAAGTGGACATGAGACTTATATTTTTTTTCTATGTAGAAGCTGCAGCTAATAAAATGATGATGATTAGAATCCATTGCAATTGATTAAGATACCAAACACTGCATCATATAATACCGACTAAAGAATCAATTTTTTATACCTAATGCCAAATTTTAAGTCAACTACTGGAAACGAATGTAATTCACTTTGCAAGATTTGAAACGTAAAACTTATTTAGACAGAAGTATTATGTATTAATTTACTTGAAAAGGTTAAATAAAAGCTTGTAATGAAAACTAAATGTCATTATAGGAAAGAAATGTTAGCAGACATTCTGTCCGTAAACTGCCTTTGCAGCCAAGAAATCACTCAAGAAAATTGTTGAAAGTTTGCCTCGAGCCGTGAAAATCCTACTTCGTACCGTTGTTCAAACACTTTCGCAAAATGCAAATGGCGAACAGTTTCTTCGTCCGTTTTACATAATTAATTAACAAGAGCACGCTTGTCTTTTAACAGTACGTTCATAAAAGATTGGCAAATTGATTTTGTTCGTTAGTTTTATTGGTAATTAAAATAAAATGTGTTTGCTTTCGTAGGGAAAATATTGGTTTCTCACTTTAGGTTAACTCAATAATATGCAAAGTATTTATTGAAAATTTGCTTGGTGATTCGAATTAAGTGAAATAATACTATCAAATAAGTTTCTGTTAAGAAAATAATTTTTAATAAAAGCTTTAATTGCTGACAGTACCTTTTTGACTGTACATATCCGTACCAAATTTCAAGTCGACGCTTTTAACTGCTGATGAGTTCCGTCCTGCGGAGACGATCCTGGTACGACCACCGAGATGTCACTCCCTATTCTACTGTCACCAAATTTACACAAGTACCTATGCCAAATTTCAAGTCAATCAGATCACTAGAAATGGGTCAAATTTAGCTTCCAACATTTGACCCAAATAAATAAATATTTAGGCCAAACTAAAGAAAAGCTTGAAAAAAAACGTATGCCCGTATAGTTTACCTTTATAAGCATCGGAGCTGTCTGGCGCTTAAAAAATCTGAACACGGCTGTATCACAATACAAGTAATTACTTGTATTGTGGCTGTATTGTCAATTGCTATCGTGTTTTTATTTATAATTTCAGATATTTTTAGCATCTAGATTTGAGCTCTGATATTTATAATGGCGTCTTTACAAACCTACCTACAATACGCAATACGCAGATATAAAAACTAGTCAAGTCACGTTACCTCATTTTGTAAAAGTTTTCCTCCAATTCCAACATGTCGCTAAATAATAAATTATGGGAAATTATACACGTATTATAAATTTATGAAATTCTGATGATGTTAAAAATATTTTCCACGCGGGTATTTATTGTGACATGACAAAGTCAAAAGTGACATGACAAATGATTATCAATTATTTTATTCTATACTTTTAAAATATACAAAAAGGTTCCACGCAAAACATTGAACTTTAATATTTCAGACGAGCAATGTATTGGTCACTATCGGCAATGTGTCGGTGATTGTCGACGGCGTGGTATTCGGTTACCGGGCGCTGTTCCCTCGGGAACTGTGCATTTTCCCGGGATAAAAAGTAGCCTATGTCACTTTCGGACTTATAAACTATCTCTATGCCAAAAATCACGTCAGTTAGTTACGCGTGGAAGACAGACAAACACACTTTCGAATTTGTAATATTAGTATGGATAACATGGCCGACCTACGTATTTAAGTTTAAGTATTAAAAGGGGCCAGTCTGAAAATCAGCGCTGGGTATATACCTACCAGCCTACCACCACTCTAGCAAAAGCTGAGACTGGCATCCATTGCCTACATAATTCAGTAATTGTTTTGTTTTAATTTGTAATTTTATGTGGTTTTATTTTTATTTTCGTAGTTTTTTTTTTATTGTTTGAAGAAGTTAAGAGATTTATTTGTCACAGGTAGGTAATGCTATCTAACATCCAAAACTAAAACTCTATATAAACTAAACTAATGTTACAAAATAAAAATGTCATCCAAATTTTCTGCCTCAGGCATTGACCCCAAGACACTGGCAGCATTAGGTACCTCTCTGAACTATGTTATGTATAATATTATGTTATGTTATTCCTAATCTTTGCGAGAGGTAAGTGCCAGCCCTGGGGTCGCCTGAGGCCAAAACCAGACGAGTAGATAAGTCCTTGATAGAAAAAATTGTGTCTTCCGACCATGATCCCATTGTCTCGAAAGCAAGCGCCGCAAACTCATGTTAGTTTGTTAAAGCTGAGTGTTTGCGGCGCTTGTTTATCTGAGCTTGTTCAGCAGCCGCCCCAGCTCTGAGCGAGGTGCTCTGGATGTGAGACGTGGCAAGATGACACACGTTAACATGTGGTAATAAGGATATTTTTATTTTTCTAATCATCCTTAACAGGAACCCTAAATTAACCTCATTCATCTGTAAATTTAAAAATAAATTCATCGCACAAATTTGTAAGTTCAGTGCCCTTCCAGTCTACTTTTCTCATAAAAACAATTACCCAAAACGAAGCTCCTAAAATTGAAAGTAATTTGCGCTGTGCCAAAATCACCTGTGATTTATTAACTTAGGTATTTATCTATCGAACCTTTTTGTTTATTTTTCGTACGTTATTTATATCGGGCGGTGCCGAGACTGGAAAATTAGCTCCATGGGAATATAACGTTTATTTAGGTAGCTACATTTTAATCAGTTGCTACCCTTTCGAACCGATGTGCGTCTATCTTACTCATGTATTTTATATGCTCATGCGAAACCTAATTTACCAGATTAGGTGCACGTAAGTCGTGGGATGAGGCGATAATAAGAATTTCACAGTTCAGAAGTCAGTGGCAGGTATGGGGGCGAAAATTGGTTTTATGAGGCCCTGTGAGAGAAAACGGAAATTGCTCGTAACATCCTTACTGAACAGCTCGTAGCGGAGCAATTATGTTCACGTGTGAACAAACATTTTTTTCATGGATTTATATTATTTTTTAAATGTGCAGAGAATGTATTTATGTGAGCATTTTTTTAGGGAGTAAATATTCTTTAACTTCCATGCTCATTATGTGTATTGGACTTAATCGCAATCAACTCAAAATTGCTGCTTGTGGATAGAAAATAATTAGAACGGTTTTTAGAAAAGAAAAGTAACAGCTAATAGTTAAATATATTAAATTCAATTGCTTCGTTATACACTGTGCCTATGGATCCAATTAGTTCATCTAAACAACTTGCTTCTTAATTACTGGCGCCATTTAGTCAATTAGAACTGAATAGTTCTCGTTGAGCAATGTTTGTTTTAAAACATTTGTATTTAAATCCAACGTCAACGGCACATTGCCATGCGAAACACGAAGCTTCACTATTATCGGCCCGTATTCTCTGCGCCTGCATGATGCATACAATTAGTGTCAATTGTTTTAAAGCGCATCCTTCTTGTAATAAATGAAGTCGGTTAAAAAGTAACAGAGGACGTATTGCATTGATGGTGAACTTTGGGCATGGCGTTATAATTATGTAAAAGGATCTAAAAGCTAAAAATCGTCGACATGAAATGCAGCTTAATCGCTTCTAATGCAGGAAGTCCAGTTTAAAGAGTACCTAGAATCATGCTTACCTGTAAAATCTTAATAACAAGAACATCCTCTGAATAGAACTGAACAAGTAGACAAAATTATCTGCCTTAAAGAGTTGGCATATTGGATGGATTTTACGTAGCGGTCCGGTCTCCTCATATATTATACTTGTAAAATAATAACTGACAAAAAATGAGTAATAAGCCCCCATTAAGCTATTAGGAATCGTCAAGAATGTACCTATATAGATATTTGATTCACAGATATTACTCGCAATAGAAAACTGCAGTAGATAGACTTCAAGGCTGTTCGTCCACTCAACGATACCTTCAGGTGATCGATTTCATATCGCCATCGTTCGTTATGCAGGAGAAGTATCGGTGTTGACATCGGATACAACCCAACCTATCTGTATATATCTGTACATACCATTGGCGTAGTTCAGGTGACGTCTCCGTACAATGTATGAGGGGAAACGTGATCGGTTTATCGGTTCACTTCAGAGGAAAAGGTTCTTGAAATAAGATATCGACAATATTATTTTTTGCGGGATGATATTCAGGTAAAGTTCATACGTATTAGTGGCTGAAATATAGACGTTGCGTGACTATTGGTTTTCAAAAATAACTAGCAGATACTGATTCGGAGTCGGCGCGTTGCCGGGCTAACACAAATGTTGCTGCATACAGATTTGCCTACGTGTAGTTTTAGAGCAATGATTTTCGTCTGAGATTTATTTAACAGAGCCTCCTGTCGAAGTTAGAAAGAAACAAAGAAAGAAAGAAAAGAAAGAAGACATTTATTCACTAACACAGAAGACACACATATACAGCAAAATTTACACAAATAAACTAATATACCAAACCAAATAAAGTTAAACGAAATCGAAAAAAAAAATTCATATCTGGAATGTAGATAGTCCCACTATTCCCACTAATATTATAATGCGAAAGTTGTTCACGTCACGTCACGTCACGTCTAAACGTCTAAATCACGTCTAAACTGCTGAACTGATTTAGATGAAATTCGGTATATAGATAGTTTAAATCTCGGGGAAGAACTGAGGATAGTTTTTTTCCCGGAACATTGCATAGTTCCCGCGGGATAGCGACAGACGCATTCTACGCGGACGAAGTCACAGGTAACAGGCCAGTGTAGTATAATATTCAAAGGCGTAGTAAAAAAAGTGACACTTGGCTCGTAATAACAGTAAAGCGTACAACAATACGTTTTAAATCATCATAATTATACTAAACGACAGCTGACGACAACTAAAGATTAGGAAAACATAGCAAGCAAATGTTATAATGGAAATCAAACCCTGTGATAGTCTGCTTTTTATAGTTCCGTACCCAAAGGATGTTACCGACGCCTTACTAAGCTCTTTCTGCCTGTCTGTCCGTTTGTCTCACAGCTGTATCTTCAGTATTGTGATAAGAAGACAGGTTAACAAACTTACATGATGTATACAGAAAACATAATTGATTTAATCACCATAACACACTATAGTGATATAGAAATAGCGAACGCTCGTAATGCTATGAAAATTGGTTAAGTTCATTGGCGTGTTAAAATGTTTAGGTATTGCATAAGGTTACATATAAATTAAATACATTTAGTGAGGCAACTCACAGTAAATTTGCATAGCATGTTACTCGTCACCGGCAGCCCGTAGATAAAGTTCGAGAGCCACACTTATTTCCCCCGAGCACTTATTTATACTTGAAATATAAACTGAACATTTTATAATACTCAAACAGAACGGTCTGGATGAAAATAACAGGGTCTTCAAATATGAAGCTAAAACTTATCTTTTATTCTTTTTGCTCGTTAAAATAAAGATTATTGTGTAACTATGATGTTTTTGTAACGTAACGGTTCAGCATCATCATCATCATCATCAGCCTACAGCACTCCACTCCTGCACATAGGCGTCATCCACAGCGCGCCACAATACTCTGTCTTCAGCCCCTCGCATTCATCCGCCGCCAGCAACCCTCTTAAGATCGTCCGTCCACCGTGCCTCAGGACGCTCTACACTACATTTTTCCGTTCGTGGTCTCCTTTCGAGGACTTATCTGCTCCACTATTCATCAGTCCTGCGACAGACAAGGCCAGCCCAAAGCCACTTCAGCGAACTAATTCTTTAAAAAACCGACGTTAACGTAAAGGTTAGGTTGCTTTAATTTGGTGTTATGTTATACCACTGTAGGCATTGACACAGTTGGAATGCCTTGACAAGCGTTAAACGTTTTGATTTATACAAACATTATCACCATCGAAAGACGCATACTGCTGAGGGATGGGAGCCCAGAGAGCACGAGAATGATTGTAGGTCACGCTGGGTTTTGAACTTGGTATATATAAATGGTATAGGTAATGAAATTAAATCTTCGCGACCATTTGACTTTTCGTTGCCCACATTACGAGCACCTATATCATATATAACTCTCATACCGTACAATGTCATGCTACTCTCCTAGCGTTATTATAGAGTTACTTGCTAGACGCACTGAAACTGCAATACGAAATGCGTCGCACACGCGCAGCTCCAAAGTAGGTACTGTGTGTGGTGGATGGATAGGTAATTTACTATCTTTTTACCCGACTGCCCGAAGGAGGGTTATGTTTTTAGTTGATCATCTTAGGCCTCATCTTCGCCTTCCACCAAGCGAGATTGAGGCCAAACGTAAGTCTGTATAAAAAAGGCTGGGCCAGTGCGAGTCGGATTCGCGCACCGAGGGTTCTGTACATATTTATAGGTATGTAAGTAAACGGGAATCTTGTCATGAAGATATTTTTCGTTTTTTCCTAGTGATTTAAGATTGAGTCTATGCAGGCAGAGCCCTACTATTAAGCAAAATGTACGCAGTGAGGGGTCACATTATATTGGTAATTGATATTTACAGACAGACATAAAAAATCAAGATTTTCAGACTTTTCTAGTTGGTTGTGCTACATACCAAATATTGAAAAATTATACCTTCATACCAAATTTCCAGATTCTGAATTTAAGGGGAGTACCCGGTAGGTTTTGATTCCCTTGCAGGTTTCGAAGCGGAAATTTCCAGCTAAACGGCTGCATCTTTTGATTGCGTTGGCTTAAAAGTTTGATTTTTTCACATCTCCAAGGGACAGTAGACCTCAGTATTTGATATAAATATCAGCTTGATAGCTCCACGCGTTCCCGAGAAAAAGAGTCTCGACAGACAGACAGACAGACGAATAAAAAATGATTCTAGAAGGGTACTTTTTTCCTTTTGAGGTACGGAACCCAAAAACATCATCACTAAAATTGGAATTCCGAAAGACGAAACAAAAAATCAAGTTTTTTGATGTAATACTTGAACTCTCGCATCTATTCTAAGACGTAAACATAAGTAAATGGTCATTTGTTGGCTAATAAAAAACGTCATTAATTTGACAGTCAACGAAACGACTATGTAAATAAATGATGGCAATTTGTAGATGGTATAAATGTAAGAGTATGAATACAGACACTTTGTTTTCTCAAGCTTGTAACTGCTTCTGGTACGGCTAATGCTGTAATTCTGGAGCCATGCCAAGAACTGTGGAGCGCCACATAGCGATCACTTTATTAGTAGAGTATAAAAAAGCGTACAAAAGCGGGCACTATTCCTCAAATACCTGCATTATTCAACGTTAACGCTGAGTTAATTAGATCCACATGATGATGGTTCTCCTTTCAAATCAAAAATATTAGTATTACCAAGGTAAAAAAACATTTTATATTTATGTAGTTCGCCAGTTATAGGTAGAGTCATTTCATTAATGTCTAATTTTGACAGAATCACGCGGGCCAAAACTCGATAAGAAGCGTTTTCCCAGAAAGAAACACCATGTTAAATCGATTTGTCATCCCTGAAAACCCCTACATACCGAATTTCATCGAAATCATTGGAGCCGCTTCCGAGATCCCCGATATAAGTGTATAATATATAATTATAATTATATATGTACAAGAATTGCTCGTTTAAAAGTAAACAGGTAGATATTGGACTCAAACATAATTTTCATTTCATCAATTTTGAACATGAATCTACCGTGAGACTCCCTCATATTAAAGTCATAGTAAAGTTATGAGTCGCATGCTCCTGTGAAGAAGGGCTACGAAATAGCCTGAAACATGTCAAGCTAAACTCGATTTAAGGCGTGATTTATCCGTTACGATATTATTTTCATTTTGTCAATCTAACAAAAAATTACAAAGATGAAGTGCGTCTAAGTTCGGGAGTGGAAGCCTGTGACCTTCTGATGGCGCGATTATCTTCTATAAGTACTCATTTAAACTTAGAGGTATTAAGAGTCTCTAAAATAAGACGAGGACAGATGGACGGACAAACATGGCGAAACCATCAGGCTTCGATTCATACTCTACTAACTACGGAACCCTAAAACACGTACCTTTATAAAACGTTACCAAGCTCTTGCATTATTCTGTACAGGGGCCCTCCAATTGGAAAAGGGATTCACAATACACGTACTAACTTCACCCTGCCTACAGGTGCGTGAGGGCAACATCTTCATTGCTCTTTTAGGGCCCGTCTGCCTTAAGGACATGATAACTAAGTAAAAAGAAACTTGTTCAAAAACTTTTTTGCTTCGGCTCGGCATTTCTATTTACATCGGTATGCCACTTACTTGACGAGATTGATGTGGAAAGCGAAGTTATTTTTATACCTAATTATTTCATGATTTTATTTGAACAGACTACATTTTTGGGGTTCCGTGCCTCCAAAGAAAAAAAAAACAGAACCCTTATAAGGTCACTTGGTTATCAGTTAGGATTCTTTTTCTCAGAAATGGCGTGGAGGCGTGGAGGTATGAAGCTGAAATTAATAACAAATACTCAGTTTTGCACCTTTTGTCACACAAACTACAGTTTAAAATGGGTTTGCATATAAATTGCCGTAATCGAAAAAGCAAAATTTAATTTTAATACATTTAATTTACAATAATTAATATCATTACCTGCATTGCTGTTGCTCGTGATTTCATCTGCAAAGAATTCCTTTACCTTGCGCCTGTGGCAACTGTACTGTTTTCCAGGATTTATATTATCCTATGTTTCAAATGTCATTACAATCGTTTGAATAAAGTTGAGTACCTACTATACATGTGAAAGCGTAGCCAATAAATACCCTCACATTTGTATTTATAATTAAAATGTTATAGTGGATTTACAAAGATTGTAGGTATGTCGTAAAATTTTAAAGCAAGGATTAATTAAAAACTAGCAAAAAGTAAAGTAAAAAATAATATAAAGAAAAAATAACAAATGAACTTAAATCACGTCTGATCAAGATTTGAACTCTAGACCTCCTATTAATACGTCCAACACTACCACTGAACCATGAAGTTGACAACAAATCTAGGTGTCGATATTACCAATCTTTATTGCGCTTAAAATCTATAATAACTAAAAAAGCAATGCTCAAAAACACCCGTTTTCCCAGAGATTCCAACACATCAACATTTCGCCCCTGAAAGCACCCGTAGCAAATTTCGTTCGCCGATTCCGAGACCCCCGAAATAAATAAATAAATATAAGTACAAAAGAATTGCTTCTTTATGCGGCTTTGACGCCGTATCAAAACTCTGTCATATCAAAAATATTTATACCGTATTACCGTTATTTAGATATATCTTGTCAATATCATAACAGCAACTCAGCATTTTAGCCTTAAGGTCTTGGGCTGGGCTTAGATAAGTCAGTTTTTTAACCATAAATTTTATAAGTTTTAGCATCGCTTTTATCGAAATATTTACTAGTTCATGCGTGTCGCAAATTGCTAGAGTATAGTATCACTTCGTCTAAAAAGAAGCTGGTCTAAGTACCAAGCTATCTAAAAAGCAACTGGTCTCAGTAAGGAGTGGTCTAAGTAGCAACTGGTTTAAGTAGCAAGTGGTCTTAAAAGCAAACTGACCCTGACCTTTTAGTCTCGGAAACTTGAAAAAATATAGATTAAGTTAGAGTTCTGACAAGGCATCAGCCATGTGGAAGCCGAGCTACGTCAACTTGGAGTCAAAGAATTTTATACCACTTGCTACATCAACTGCTTTTTGGACGAAATAATCCTAACCCACCTCTTTATTCTTCTTTAAATATGTGACTTAATTTATGGCTGGCCCCCTAACGTGCAATATAAATATTTTTAATGGCATTAAGAGTTTATTTTAGACACCTCGCAGGTCGTCTGCAAAGTTCACCGGTTCGCAGTACACAAGCGGGCGCACTTGAATTCAATCACCGCGTCCTTTGTAAACAGAGGCGGGCGAGGGCGTCAAGAGCCAGCCTAATAAAAATAATATCCTACGAGAAGCACGTTTAAAATGCTATCGCAAATGTGAAATCTGAAGTAGCTTTCACTTCTAACAAATAAATATAACAAAAGCTAGTGAAATATCAATCGTGTTGTACAGTCAAGTAAAAAAAAAAAGAACTAATTCAAAGTTTCAAAAATATGTACACTCTTCTTCAGAAACATATTTTCGAGTGGTTCGAATGGAGACATTTTTTCACTTGACTGAACGAATAAAATTTAAAGAGCTCTAGTTTAGCTCATGATGAAAGTTCCGTTAGATGGCGCTGTTATAAAAATTATTGATATATTTTGTCTGATTTTTCATTCACTATTTAAATAATTATATCAATAAACATTTCCTGTTGGAGCACCTAAGTATAAACAATATTAGAACTTCGTTGTTGACATTAAATATTCATTCAAGTACAGATTTATTATTGTTAAGGTTTAGTCTTTTATTTGTCGCCTAGAAAAAAAACACTATTTAGTGCTCAGTTTATTAGTTTCAAAATGCATGAAACTGGGGAACTGAAGCCAAGTTTAACGACTAAACTAGATCTTTTTTCAGCAAGTGGCCGTTTGATACGGTAACGACACCGATGATGTAATTGTAACGGTCTTTTCACTTTGAGTCTACTAAAACAAACGTTTTCCTTCTTTCTTTTTCCTTAAAGGGACAAGTTCGCTTTCATAGATGTAAGTATCTGAACATTTTTGTATATTTGTGTTTGTTTCTCATTTTTGTACACTGTATTAAACGACAAATTTGTTGCTTTGATTTTAAAAACATCTTTATCGTAAGTTTTTGTCTGTGTTTTTAAATAAAGAAAAAAAGCTATCACTTCACTTACTACCATATGAGTGTAAAAACTCTAAGTAAATGAATTTGCGGTTGTTCGATTCACGCTCGCGGCGTCAGCTTTATCACAATGGCGTTATAAATAGAATCCAGGTTCTGTTCTCATTCACGTGTATCCAATTAACCTCCCACATTTACCTAGACCAGCGCCACCTCGTAAAATAATTCTCGCCCTAAGACATTTTCTTGGGAAAACTGATTCCTTTTTCTTTAGCGGCGTGGGAGAAACTGCAAAGCCGATGTCCATGTTGATTCTTGAGTGCTATCAGAATTTCTTTGCAATGTTTTCGCGTTGTAGGTACAATCAGTATTAAAAGTAGCTGCTTTTCTACCTTGTCGTTTTAAAGCCACGATGAGTTTATGCGACAACATAAAAAGTGGTTGCTATTTTAAATGAAAACTGTACGACAGCAGGCAAACTCAAATTTTTAAAGATGGAACTGAAAGAATTAGCCAATAGTGATTAAGGATAGATACATCATATTAATATTATCTATAAATATCTGTTAATTCGCATGTGAGTATTAAAGTTCGTAACTAAGTAATTATTTGTTAATGGATATACTGTGCAAGTAATAAAACAACCAAATAATCTGTATAGTTATTTTGATTATCGAAGTTGGACGAAAAGGCCCTGATTCATTAGGTCCCTTCCCTTGGGTATTATATAAGATATTACGTTATTACCAAACTTCCTTACCCGTCCTAAGAAAAAGCGATATCAGAGTGAATACAGTGTTAATCTAGTTCAGATTTAACGCAAAATATTATAAAATAATTAGGTATACTGAGCTTACAGAAATTATCAAAATTACAAAACCAATTTTAGGATAAGATAAAGCAAAAGAATTATAAAGCAAAACGAATTTAGTTATTTTAGGATTTCGATACTTCAACGAAAAAAGAAATGCTTCTATGATCAATTTCGTACATGTATCACAAGTCCCAACTTTGTCTAATTGATGCAGGTATATTAACTTAGACAAGAGTCATATTAAAAAAAAAAATTGACTAATTTGAGCTTCATTATATTATTATGTATATATTCGGCAGTTACAACTTTTTCGAAAGTTTATATTCTCGCACAAAAACAGCGAATATAATGGTGCTTCCTGTTCAGATAGAGTTACGTTAGGCAAAGAGTAAGACCATAAAGTACAAAATTAAATAATCAAAAATTGCGATTTGTCCAACTCACATTGGCTTGTTCTTTCGCAGAACGAAGAACCTATCTGTAGCATTATTTTCATTTCTTATTATTTATTTATCCATTTACACACATACATCTAATTACATAGCGGCAGAGAAGTCCTAAAAGAAACAACTTGTTTTAACTTTTTGAAAGAGTCACAACACAACGAATCTAATCTCATATTAGTAAATAGAGAAATTGGGTGGTAAAACTTAACATATACAAAGATTCATAGCATCAAAACAAAACGCTAACTAGTAGACTAGAAGAAAAACTGAGTAAATCAGAAAAAAAAGAACGTTTTAATAAATGAAAGAGCATTTCTCCATTAACGACAGAGAGTGGAATTCTCTGTTGCAACAGTTAACTCCTGTGGGGAGCCAGCGGGGATTGATATAGCAAATTAACGCTCGCACTTGGCTTTTAGACGTATATTGCACCAAGGAGCAGTAAAAGTCAATCGTAATACTCAAAAGGAAACCTTACTACTATCAATACTTATACGTTAAGAAGTATTAGACGCAGGAAAAGAAAAGTACACCCTATTTATAAAAGCTTTTTGTTCCCTTCTTAAAAGTATTTGTTAGCTCTCGTTTTCTTGCCGAGTCGAGAGTCCATTTACAAGATATTTGGGTCTTACAGTAGATTTTTTTGTTAAAATATTTCCCTAAAAATGTTACCTGACTATATTAAATTTTGCTCTCAAACCATAAGGCGGCCCTTGAGCTTTGCGGCAGAGTCGAGCTCAAAGGATAGCCTTCCGCATAATCAAATCATTTTGCGACCTGGTTTCAAATATTATTCGATTTGTTCGAATTATTTCGGACCTTTCCACTCCAGTTGCTCGCATTAGAGTTAAAGAAGTATTGGCTCCTAGGATATTCACAATGAGCTCACGTGCGCTACCGATCGAAGCTTATTCTTCTGTAGGGCTTTGTCAAAAAGGTAATAGTCACAGTCACAGGTTGAAAAAGGAAAGAACTGAGTATTTTTTATTCCTTTCTTTTGAGATACAAACTTACATTTGTAGTTATATGTACTTTTGTCGCAATTTAAAATCCGTGATAGGGATCCGTAAATGCGCAAAATAAAGAGAGTTCATTCATTATTTTGAAATTCTCAGTTCGAGAATAAATTGCATTCGATAGTACTTTCGTAATTACGAATGAGCACTTAATTATTTATTAAATTTAATAACTAGATTGATTTAATA
The DNA here is from genome assembly GCA_037349165.1 of Choristoneura rosaceana. NCBI lineage: Eukaryota > Metazoa > Arthropoda > Insecta > Lepidoptera > Tortricidae > Choristoneura > Choristoneura rosaceana. Next base: position 14,862,493 of record JAZBNJ010000019.1, read on the forward strand.
CCTACTCAGATTAAAAATGCAATTAGTACCTGCACCTACCATGCAATACAATACAATACAATAACTCTTTATTTCATGATGGGTGAATTAAAAAAAACGGACTTAAAATGTTAGTATTCGTAAAGGTTCGAATTTTTGGTAACAAAACTTGAAATAATTCATTATTTTTAAGCTAATTGAAGTGCCATCACAAATTGGTATTATGAGATTCATGGTCACGATGCAAAAAAATCGGAAAATGGAAATATTATTCTTGTTTTTGTAATCGTTAAAGTGTTTGGTACTGTTAAAATTATCGAGAGCAGATGGTAGTGATGAAATGAAGTGCCGAAGGTGATACTGATTGAATAAACATTTTCGGTTGTGTGAACTTGTGTGCCGTTGTATGTGAGGAATTTTCGATCAAAGACAGCCACTTCTTTCCAACGTTTTATTTCTAAGATGTATTTTATCGTTTGTTTAATGAACATAAATATAGACATTTATAGAAGTGTCAGCATACTAAAATGATTTAACATTTAAATGACTTAACAACATCATCCACCTGTGGTTCAATAAAGATGTGAAGTGCCAAGCCGGGCCTGTTCTTATCAATTTATTTATAAAAGAGCTCGCCCGGCAAACATTGCCGGGGAAAATATAACCTTTACTTTCTCTTGTATACATGTAAACGTAGGTAGGCACCAGTATCCTTTTAGAATTGGGGGTATAGGATAAAGGAACCTACACATGGAAATGGAACTTTTCTTACGGGGTCTGAATACAAAATGCTTTAGTCGTTATAATGGTATTATATCGGCTGGAATAATAGTTCTTTGTTTTAGGCTGATGAACAGAAATTTTTAATTTGAAATAACACTGGATAAAGATCATATCGCATCGTTATGGATAAGATAGAAGCTTTACGCTGTTTTTTAGCTTTCTAAGTTCAAAACTTTGACCCGTAAAGTCAGTTCCTCAACCAGGAATTCTTTTTTTATAAACTAAGACATTTATAAGCGCAGAGTTAGTTTTGTACAATATTAATAATCATTCTTGATTCAACACACATCTACGTTAAATTCGATAACTTCAAATCAAATACCAGGGACGTCGAATCAATGGGCAAAACAGTTTAATTGTCCTCTATTTTCCCGTAAATTGTTCAGCGATTTGCTTCATTATTGTCTGGTCCAACACCTTTGTTAACTGGATTTGTGGACGACTGTTTGATCAGGCACCAGCTCGAACAGTGTTTGGTCAGGAGATTGCTAACTATCATTGTTGATATTGTAATAATAGACGAAGCGTGTTGTTGCCAAGATATTTGGTACACAGGCCGCTGCTGAGCGGTATTTCACGCCTAGGCATATTTTTATGTATATCCTTCTCTGAGCATTTTGAGACACTGAAAATTTTAAGTGGCTTCTCAAAGCGTCAGAGTTTTAAGTAGAAATAAGCTCTCGAATATGTACTTTCGAAGGATTTTGCGGCTCACACAGAAAAAAATAAAATAAAAATAATCTATTCCGTTGAAAGTGAGACGAGCGTTACTACGCAACGTTGCCCATTTTGCGATGAGAAATAACTTCTCTATAATCTTTTTGGGATGTCGCGGCGGCAGCGTATTTTCATAATTTTTTACCGACTTAAGAAACGACAGGAATCTAAATAGAAGTCCGCACCAGATGAAGATAAGAACGCGAGGTATGCGGGAAGGAATGAAATACCAGTCTGCGGAGCAATTGAAAGGCGACCTTTAGCCCACTATGCTGCAACGGACTGGATAAAGAGCAATGGCGAAGAGCAAGATTTTTCCAGCGCAAGGAAAGGTTTGCTCTGCTTTTGATGTTAAGTACTCTTACTTGTGAACGGTTCCACTTAAAATTTATTAAACTCTATGTATTTTTCCTAACAAAGAACTTGTGCGAAGGCTACGAAGAAGTTTTAATTAAATTAACATCAAGTGAGTGGTTTCCATTTGCAAAAACAAGTCAAATATTGAATTTTTTTCAGTTTATTAAAAGAATTATGATTTGCTACAACCGACGTTACAGAAAGTTTTTTTAATTGAGTAGATTAAAAATATTATTGGGTTTATTAGACCTGTGTTAGAAAATACAATGAATAGCTTTTTAGATCAAATTCTCTTACGTGCACGTCTTTTGAGTAGGTATCTCAAATGTTCATAATCTTTATATGAGTTTTTTCTACAGTGCCTTTTGTTAATGCAAATACGTAGTATGAAATCTTGATTTAAGAGATTAGATGAATGAAATTAGAAGTCTGTTGTCTCCTTACTCCAGTAACTGAATGTACGCGATACATTAGCAATATATATTTTCAAAGTTAAGTATATCAAAAGTATACACAAGGTTTCACATAGCATCAAATGTATTGCCCAACGCGTGACGAAATCGCGAAAACAAATGAAATCTGTGCGATGACAAAGAAAAAGCAACTCACGCATCGCGCCGGGTTCGTTCGTCCCAGAATTTCTCCCAGAAAGAAGATCTATTTTTGATGCGGAGCACGCTCGTGCTGAGCGTTCGCGGCAGGGTGCCGCCGCTGCTGCTGCCGGAGACTCCGGTGGCCATGCTGTGCTCAGACGCGGAGCTCTTCGTGATGAACGACACTGCAACGCCTCCGAGCCTCTCGGCCTGAGACTCCGAACGCTGCATGACTCTTCACTCAACGGCCGACACTACCATAACACGGCCTATCACTGCAAGACCAACTGACTCCGGCTATCACACGGCTCGCGTCATCATTACGTGATTAAGGTCGACCGTTTAACTCCTACGCTGTCCTACGATGTAAGACATCTCGCCGAGAGGACCGGCTACTTTCGCCGGTAATTACGTAAATGCTCGGCCCGGCAATGACGCTTTGTTAATACGTAGCAGGTGAGTTCTGGCGATAAAACAGCGGGTTCGTTTCGTCAGTCCTTATCAACAGTAATCTATAAACAAACCGCGTGTGTTATTACTCTCCCTGTGAAATAACTATCAATATCACAACAGCGTCGTAATCAATAAAGTCATATCATATCTTATTTAGGTACGATAATTGAATTAAAAAAATGTAGGCCTCATCCTTGGCACTAATAGGGCCGGCGTGTACAGCGAGCTGGACCGGTCCCGAGACCAGTGAACGCCCTGGACACTGACACTTTCAGCACAAGCACGTTGTGGATTTGTACTTGTATTTTAAAAACATGGCATTTCGCGCGTGATCACTTATAATTGAGCTCCCTGGTAGAGCTCTGGGATCAAAAAGAATAGAGTCACATTTTTGGTTGGGGTGGGGGGTTTGTCGAGTTGGGTTTTAGCGGCACAACAGAACGGCGCGTGTGGTAGGGCATAGAAGGTGGCGTGTCGCCGGCAGCCCGCGCGGACTATCAATGGAGTCGAGTCGGCGGCGTGGGAGGGGCTGCGGGGGGCGCGGGGTCTCGCCCGGCGCGCCCCGGCCGCGGCCAGCGAGCGAGCGCGACGTCGCCCGACGCCCGACGTCGCCCGACGTTCAATTTGGCGCGGACGGAGCCGGCGGCAGCGGTGAGCGCCGGTAATCAATGTTCGAAGCAAATCGAGGGCCACGAATTCGCCACCAATGCCAAGTACGATTGGGACGTTAAAGTGACGTTAATGTGACTTCAATAACATGTACGCGGCGCGACGTCTGGGGTAAAACATGAAAGTATTACTCCAAATGCGTATCTATTTATTCGAGTTTTTGTCAACAGTAACGGATCCATTCCAAAAATATTGATACCTACAACGTTGAATAACACATTTAAGAAGAAAACTAGGATAAGTAAGTTTCTTTCAAGAAGTAATTTTAAATACCTATAATTTTTTATTGACTCTACTTACATTGTCATTTACCTGGTGACCTGACACACAGGGCCCTCCTAGTTCGGGCACAAGTCTCCTCCACGCGAGTCTATGTCTAGTGATTTTATTGGGACTGTTATTTGTAATTACCTACTTGGTGGTGGAGAAAACAATAAACGATTATTATTATTATTATTATCTTTATTTCTTTTTATTCTTAGGATTAGGTTTTTATAATAGTTATAAAAAGTAAAATACAGAAAAGTATATACAAAATAAAAAAATTATAAAAACCTAACCTAGTTTGCCACCGGTGACGGAGCAGGCCCAAGTTATCGGTGGTCAGGGCCGCAGAGTGAGGAACCTCCGGACGATGCGTGCCGTGTCCAGAAGTACCGCCTTCTGTATCTGGCCCTTGATCCAGCCATCTAGCGCTAGTCTCTTGAGATGTTGGTCGAGGCTCTTCGCTATTAGACCGTTTGCCGAAACGACTATCGGGACAATGATCGTCGAGTCAACATCCCACATAGCAGTCACCTCGTGAGCCAAGTCAAGGTACTTGCTGAGTTTGTCCTTCTCGGCCTTCACGAGGTTCTCGTCATGCGGGATGGTGATGTCGATGAGCATTGTCTGGCGGTTTGATCGATCTGTCAGCACAATATCAGGCTTATTCGCTACAATAGTCCTGTCCGTGATGACAGATCGATCCCAATAGAGCGTGGCACGACCATTTTCGAGAACTGGCGCAGGGACATACCTATAATACGGCACCTCAGAGTGTACAAGGTCGTATCGAAGAGCAAGTTGCTGGTGGATAATCCTGGCTACTAAGTTATGTCTGTGCAAATACTCACCGTTAGCAAGATGAGAACAACCGGAGATAATATGCCTGAGTGACTCCCCAGGACGGCGGCATGCCCGACAAATGTCGACCGTACCGTCCTTCAGGATATACCTCCGGTAGTTGTTCGTCATGATAACTTCGTCAGCAATTGCACACACAAAACTCTCGGTTTCCCCAAAGAGGTCCCCGAAACGTAACCAGGTCACCGACGCGAGAAGGTCTACATCAGGCCCTATTAGGGCCTTGTAGAACCGCCCGTGTAGCTCCTTGCTCTTCAATACGTTCTTGCGATCTTCCGTGCTCATTACCATAGGTCTGCGCCAATTTTCGTTTGCCAAGGATAGCGGGGTGAGGTGTCTGTCTACTGCCACAACATCGCGATGCATCCCACACTCGTTGTTAAGGAAATAATCCCTAAGTCTGCATACCTCGCGGTTGTGGAGATTTTTGGCATTAAGAAAGCCACGACCTCCACATTTCCGTGGGATGTACAGCCTCATGACAGACGAACGTGGGTGTAGCATGCGATGGGTAGTAAGTAGTAGGCGGACCCTCCGGTCCAGGGCCTCCAGTTCAGTCTCAGTCCACCTTAGTATGCCAAAGGAGTATGTAAGCAGGGGCATCACCCAGGCGTTAAAGGCGCGCACCTTATTACCACCCGACAAAAGACTGTTAAGTACCTTTGAAAGGCGGCAAAAGAAACGCTCCTTTACCGTCTGCTTGATGTCTCTGTCAACGATACCTAAAGCCTGTGACATACCAAGGTATTTGTAGGTTTCGGCTTCGGAGAGAGATCTGAGGGTCATTGTTGCAGAAAGTTGCAAATCTGGCGAATTTACAACTTTTCCCCGTTGTACATTCATGACCGCACACTTATCTACACCAAATTCCATTCTGATGCCGTTACTGAAAGTCTCTGTCTTCTTTAGTAACACCATCAGATCTTGGTGTTTTGGTGCAAACAGTTTCAGGTCATCCATGTACAATAGGTGAGAAATGATCTGACCCCCTCTCCGAAGTCGGCATCCTAACCCTGAATCCCTCAGCAGAGTGCTGAGTGGATTCAGAGCAAGGCAAAACCACAGTGGGCTCAAACTGTCACCCTGGAAAATACCACGCTCTATCCTTATAGAGTCCTGCGAATCAAGGATGCCATGTCTCCTTCCTGGTAGACGAAGGACAGTGATCCACTGTCTCATACATGAGCCTAAAAAGGATCTTAAAGCTGTATCAACTTTATACAGCTCTAAGACCCTCTCAAGCCATGAATGAGGTACCGAATCATAGGCCTTCTTGTAGTCGATCCAGGCAGCTGACATGGCTCCCTTGTTTCGCCGGACTTGTTGGCAAATGGTCATGTCGATGAGGAGAAGCTCTTTAGTACCACGGGACCCAACCCTACATCCATTCCATTAGACGACCAGATGGCCTAGTGGTTAGTGACCCTGACTACGAAGCTTGAGGTCCCGGGTTCGATTCCCGTGTCGGGGCAGATATTTGTATGAAAAATACGAATGTTTGTTCTCGGGTCTTGGGTGTTTAATATGTATTTAAGTATGTATCTATCTATATAATTATGTTTATCCGTTGCTTAGTACCCATAACACAAGCTTTACTAAGCTTACTTTGGGACTAGGTCAATTGGTGTGAATTGTCCCGTGATATTTATTATTATTATTTATTATTATTATTTATTTATTATTCTGAGAGGGGGCCAAAACGTTGTTCGCAACAATGTGCGAGTTGATTTTAGTTGTCAGAATGGATGTAAGGAGTTTGTACAACGTAGGCAAGCATGTTATGGGTCGATAGTTCTTGGCTTCCGTGGTACTACCGGACTTATAGAGCAGGGAGGTAACACCAGTTGTGAGGAAAGCTGGTAGGGAACCAAGCTCAAGGGCTTGTTGAAATTGTGTTGCTAAACGTTCGTGGGAACATCGGAACCATTTTATCCAGAAGTTGTGTAGTCCATCCGGTCCAGGGCTTTTCCAGTTCTGGGTCGTGCGGATCGCAGAAGTAATGTCATTAGGGTTTAGAGTAACAGCCTCCATAGGCTCGATAGGTTCGCACGAGCGTTCCACAACACTCATCCACTCTCCCTCAGTGTGTCTGACAGGCACCGACCAGATACCGCGCCAGAAATTAATCATGGCGTCTGTATCCGGGAGCTGTCCATCGGACACACGTTGGCCAGTTTCCTCCCATTTCCGGTATACCTTCCTTTGGTCACTCTGGAAGAGGCGATTTTGCTGAAATCTATCTACACGTTCTCTGTAGCGGCGGATACGGCTTGCCCACGCATAGACTTTCTGCTTCAGGAAGTCAATACGCTCCGTGACACAGGCCATGTAGTCACAGGGAGCGATACCGGTCCCCGCAAAGGCCTGGTTCACAAAGCGCATCACTCGGGGGCGATTGTTGCCTCCCCTGAAGCAGATTAGCTTTGCTATGAGAGTCCGGGATGTGTTGATACGACGCTCGATCCGTACCTGCCACGCGGGGCATCCCCGGCAGGTCGCGGTACTCGGTCAGTGTCCGGAAATTTGACGCGGGCAGCGCGGCACGCCGCGATGGCTCCACAATACAAAATCGAGTGCGTATCGGCTAAATCTTCACTAGCCCGAATATACGGATCTAGTAAAGCATCCGGGGCCCCCATTAGCGCTAGATTGCGTCTGTTCATGAGCAAGCGCGGTAGTCGCGGTCTAGAGTTGGGTGTGGGACGATACTGCACAATCGCCTCCTCCAGAGTCCTCCTCAGTTGCTCATTGGCCTGGGTACTTACGCTAATGTTCGCACCATCTTCCACGTCGACACCGGGATCATCCCGTGGTGCCTGCAGTGCTAGATCGGGAGTAAGTATCGGAGCAGGCGTCGAAACAGGGGGATCCCGGGTAGAGGTGGAAGCGGTACGAGCTGGCAAGTACTCCAAGCGAAGCCAATCAAGAGTCAAGTCATCCAGTCGCTTCAGGCGTAGGATAGCTCTCACTTGATCCGATAGTCGCTGTGCAGTTACAGTCATGGCTGGTTCAAGGGTCTGGAACAGTGGCAAAATCCGGTCACGGTATGCCGTAATATTGGTTCCCCCCTCTGTAGCCTCATAGTAGGCACGCATGCAATTAACATTCATGGAATGAGTCCATCGCATGCGGTGCACTACACCACCGGTAGCGGGGGCCGAAGGCGGGGCAGATTGTCCCACAGGCCCCAAGCGTGCCGGCAGCGGTCGCCTTCCTCGTCGCGCTGGTGGTGGTGGCGGCGGGGGCGGGGCCCTACGCTCGTCACTGCTCGACTCGGTGCTGGTGTCGGGCGCCGTGGCGAACTCGTCGCCTGACGACGATGCCGAGGAGCTGGGCGGCGCGGGCGGGTGTGATGATCGTGCACGTTCTGTGGCCGCTCTTGTTTTCCGTCTTGTTAACATTTGTAACTTATAAAACTATAAATATCGTCGTAGTTGTTGATTAGTTGACAACGTCAACCACGTGTCAAAATCACAATGGTATTTTTCCGTGAATAAATATGGAAATGGCGACATTGCGATCTTATTTATAGTTCTAACACGCGTGCGATACTTTATAGAGAAATAAACGTTTCGTTATTATTATTATTATTATTGTCATCCAAACCCTACGAATCCGTACCGAATTCCAAATCAAACCGTGCGTGTGTGGGTCTGGGTCAAATCGACTAACAAGCTAGGATACCTAATTACCTACCCACATATGATTCTAACAAACATTGTATTAGATACGTAAAAGCTTGTAAAAAATGACTCTACAATTCATTATAATAAGATACGAATTTATGCTTTAGTAGGTATTATTTTCGCTATTGATTGTAGGGTTAAGCCTAAACAATATTAAAACTAAGAATTCTGTTTAAAATTCGCAGCGTTGATAGTTATTACTGGAAACAGGATATAAAGCATCTTAAAATAACTCCATTCCCTAAGATAACATTAAGTTCCAAATGAATACCAGATCTTTGTATTCCGATTTCGCATCTTGAGACAAATAAAGCGCTCTTCTCTTTTCAATTGGTACCATATTTTCCATAATTATAAATTACGTCGCAAATTACGAAAGGTTCATGTTTGTTTAATGTTCATTTATTTCCATTTTTAGGGTTCCATATCAGAATCTGTAGGGTTGTAAAAGGAAATCTAATACTGTCGCTATGCTGTTCGTCTGTCTGTTGTGGGTCAGTCTGTATCTCGAGAATCGCAACACAGACAGCTTAATCGTATACATAAGATTGTAGAGGTATTCTATTGCCGCTACAACGACAAATGTAATAAAAATAAAGGGAGGTCCTATAGATATGTATTATTTTATTTACGTTCTATCTCTATGGCAGTAAGCATAATTATTTATAAACCTAAAACTGGGAATCACAATAGAGATAAATAGTATTGAATATCAACAAAATAATAAACTCTAACCAAGTGTGGTATTTTTTTTTAATCTTTATTATAATAAAAGGGTTTGATCAACAGTGATCATGCCACCCTTATTGGGGATTAAAGTGTGGTATTGGTGTTAGGGAAAAAAATAACTTTGTAATTTGTTTATTAGTGGTTGTATTTTATGAACGTAAACCGTTACTGTAGATCCTAGTCAGTTAGATTTTTAGAGATGTATGGAACCCTAGGTGTGCGAGTCCGACTCTCAATTGGCCGGTTTTTATTCATAATTTGATGAATCATCACTTATGAGTGATTAAATATCTTTTAGTACGAGGCAAGACGGCTCCTTCTTAGTTATTTTAAGACTCTACTTTGTAACACACACACACACACACACACACACACACACACACACACACAAACATCACGCAGAGGGGTAGGCAGTGTACACGAAACATTACCGCTTCGGAGCCACTTTAGCCAACTTTAGGTTTTAAGTTTGACAGAAACGGTTCAATAGTGTCAGTTTGCTAGCCTGTCGCCTACGGTATACCTGAACCTATATCCTCGGTCACCTCTTACGACATCCACGGAAAAAATGGAGTGGTGTAGTTCTAACCCGACTTCACACGGGTAGGGTAACCTTAACGGGGTAATGGGGTGCCTTGGATAAAAATAAGTTTCAAATAATTTTGATTTCGTTTTTAAAACGAGCTTTTTCATAAACGTACTAAATTGAATATCAATTTGATCATCAGTTTCTTTCATTGTACATACATATCTATATATTATGGGAAGCCGTGGTGGCCTAGTGGTTTAACCTATCGCCTCTCAAGTAGAGGGTCGTGGGTTCAAACCCCGGCTCGCACCTCTGAGTTTTTCGAAATTCATGTGCGGAATTACATTTGAAATTTACCACGAGCTGTGCGGTGAAGGAAAACATCGTGAAGAAACCTGCACAAACCTGCGAAGCAATTCAATGGTGCGTGTAAAGTTCCCAATCCGCACTGGGCCCGCGTGGGAACTATGGCCCAAGCCCTCTCATTCTGAGAGGAGGCCTGTGCCCAGCAGTGGGTCGTATATAGGCTGATATGATGACATACATATCTACATTTGCAAGTTAAATAAAAGCTTATAAAAACCCGGTGGGAATCAAATTATTAAGGAAAATATTTTTATACGGTACATTCGTTGGGAAGCTTACTGTACCCAAGTGGTAAATTAGAAAATAATGGCTTACCGGGGGTGGTGCCGCGATAATTTCAAGCAAATAAGCTTTTATTAAAACAAATTGTACAAAATCCCGTTTAGGTAAGAAATTCTCGTGAAAAATCTCTTACCTATTTTTAGTAGAGTTTCATTTACGTTGCTGTTATTTTTCGAGTATTTCTTACAGCTTATCTATAAGCAGTTAGGGATTAGATTTTTAATTTTATTTTTTCACCCAGTTTTTCTTTCCTCAAACTGTGTTCTACGTATTTTTTTATGCTATAGCTATCGGCGATTTTGTGTTAAGACGGTAATCTTACACTTTAGCATTTTGATGAATGTCAGACTTCAAACAGAGACGCTTGGTGAACTATCACAACATAGACGCTAACGTGGCTCTCACTACAACGCGTTTCGAGTTTGAAGCATGTATGTGTTTGTGTGATTTAATATGTTGATTTATAAGCAAGCAGTAGGTACAATCAGCAGCAGAAATGGATGAGCGGTTACGGTGCTCAAAATGAATACACGACTCTATTGCTAAGGTAATAAGAGAGTTATCACATCATTTTGAGCACCACAAGTGTTCATCAGTGAGGGTGGAACCATTTCGCGGCAAATATTATCTGGACGTTCCATATATCTGCTTTAGGGGAACAGGACTTCACTGAACTGACTAACTGAATTAATACTGAACTCTTATTACAAGCTTATATGCCTAATCTTAATCTATTACCTACGCTACTAATCTATGGAAACCTATCTGGATTAATGCGCATGAGATCAATAACGCACTCCTATCGGCACCATTCAGATAAGCCATGTGCCAGCCATGGCACATCTACTAAAGAAATTATCGTCAGATTGATGGTGAATGCTCCGTCCTAGAGTTTCTTCGACCTCACACACTATTGTCACGCCGTAAGAGGTTTAGTTTTAATTCCTAGCGCTTTGAAGCTTCATAAAGAAATAACAAAGGAGTTAGTAGGAGTAACAGAGGACCAAAGAGCTGGCAGTTTCCTCGGAGAAAGAATTAGCTTAGCTATTTAAAGTGGGAACACTGCCAGCTTCATCAGTACTTTGCCTAAAGGGACTGCTTTAATTTTTTTTTAAAATTTTCAATACTTAAATCAGTAATCAGTCATTTATTTGCTCAAACACACAGAAGGTGATTTAAAGAAAGAAAGAAAGAAGTGATTTATTCACATCTACAAAGACGCACAAATACAAAAAAAATTATAAACAACAAACAAATAAAAAACGGCCAAGTGCGAGTCGGACTCGCGCACGAAGGGTTCCGTACCATAATATACAACATTACACATTAGCAAAAAAACACGTTTGTTGTATGGGAGCCCTCCTTAAATATTTATTTTATTTGAATTAGGTATTTATTTTTAAAGTGAACATACGACTAAATATTCTATGAATATTTCAAGCGTCTACCTGTTTCCGTTATTAATATCGAGCAAAAAATGGCAACAACATCAGGTTTTTTGTATGGGAGCTCCCCTAAAATATTTATGTTTTTGGTGGCTCGGTTTTTGATAGCTCGATTTTAAGTTAAAGATCTGGATTTCTGATTATTTAACTAGAAAAAAATCTAGGATAAGGGATACCAACGGGTATAATACGATGTATTTCATACCAAGCTCAAAGTTAAATAGTTATGAAAACCATGACAATAAACCACGAAAATAGCCAATGGCGACTGATCGAATAGAAATACCCACTTCAAAATAAACAAATGCTGGAAAAGCGTATTCCATGAAAAATTACGGTAAACGGATTTACTACGTGTGAAGTGCATATTCAGAAAAAATCGGCCAAGTGCGTATCGGGCCACGCACAATGAAGGGCTCCTCGGCAGGACTACGGAACCCTAAAAAGGCAAAAAGCATTCAAAAATTTAATGCTTCCTCCTTTTTGAGACTGAAAAAAATGCTTCCAAATTCGTATCGTATATCGTATCTTGACCTCTTCATCCGCCTACTCTAGCAAAAATCTGTCAATCAGATATATAAGTCGAACGACAAATCTAGGGACACGGTAGTGCCCCCGCCAAGTCGAGCAATCCTTTCTACTACAAGGCACTCTAACATGAGCTTGTAACTTCAAGTTTAAAACTAATAAAGGGCATTCACGTTTAAGATATAGTTGTACAAGAAACATCGCCAATTCTTTCCAATAGCAATCGACAATATGAGCCCGAAACGTGCTTGAAAGGGTCTGAGCGTACAAGCATTTGGACTACGAACAAAATGAATAAAAACTTCAGTACCCATCGGACCGCCCGCACTTGTTTCCAGGTTTGTGCGTTTTTAGTTTCCATCCCAATATGGCTGAGCTGAGCTGAGGAATACCAAATACCTGCTGATTTTCTATCATATTCCCGTTTCAAGTAACGCTGAGATCAGCTTCGGTATGTAAACAAATCCCCTGGAAATCCTATGCTTTACAATATGTATGAGTATTACGTATTAACTTTCGAAAAAAACCTCGCAAGCCGTGTCTTTTGTATGAAAAAAAAGCTGGATCCGACGTAATTTTTTTTAAATTGTCCCCCCCCCTCCCTCCCTCTGAGTCAGAAGCTGGGTACATACTTAGGCCCTTGGAACTGCTTACTAGTTGTATGAAGGTCTCTACACCTATAAGCGCATAATATACTTCGAATTTAAATTGCACATTTTAGGTAGGTACGAGCCCAGGTTTGAACCCTCAATACTTAGTTAGAGGAGGTTGAACAAAAACATTGCTAAAGGAAGGGTTTGCCAAATAATGCGTTCAGTCGAACACGTTTTAAGTGAAACATTAGTTAATCGAAAGCAGAATAGCAAATCTGGTCTAAGGCCATAAAGACACCGAGTCACGTACTACGCCCGCGTCGCTAACCCTGGAAACAGCATTAATGTGAACCTTAAAAATTAAAGAGACGATTAATATTTCAAGCTGGTAACTTTAATAATTGCTTCGTATATCGCTATGCGGCACATTAACTCGATTACTTTCGGATTACACCCGAGAGGCAGTCATCCTGAACTGGAATCACGTAACAGACGCTTAACACAACGGGTAGAGTAGATACATGGTATCAGCGAAATTTGGTTATCAGAGAATCATGTAACGTGTAACACGAAATGTTTGGAAGAGGAATTCAATATCGAGTTTTATTATTTATTTTTACGGATACGTCATAGCCACAGGCTTAGTTCGCTTCTGTAGTTACATAAATATATGTACCTTTCTTGGTATTTGTCAATAATATTTATATTTAAGATACACGCTCAGCCTAGTTTGGTACATACTTACGAGATAATGCTGATCATTTTTGTAATCTTGTAATTTATACTTTAATAAACTATTTTATTCTAGTCTTTATATTAATACAATAAAGTATTTACTTTTATATGCATACTTCACTCACCAACAAGAGTGGAAAACACTGGAAGGTCTAAAGCATTCAAAACGATTCATCGAAAATGTCAGCACAAACTGGACTAAAAAACTCTGAACACTCAGTAGGAAACAACTCCGACATATCGTCGGGGCATTTACAGGTCACTTCGATACTAAACACATACAAGTAAAGAAGGGACTACAGGACAATGAAGATAGTAGAATGTGTAGCGAGGAAGACGAAACAATGGAACACATTATGTGTGAATGCGACGCCCTCGCCAGATTAAGAACGAGACTCTTTGGCGACGGATACCCCGCGCCAGGAGACTTTAAGGCACTACCGCTACGTCAAATCATCCAATTTATGAAAGAGGTGATAAAGGCAATGGGGTAAGTGCGAAGGAGGGGTAATTACACAAAAGATCCATACGAAGTGTATCCGCAAGGACCCCTAACTTTAAGATAAGACATGTATACTTCTATACTAATATTATAAATCCAAACGTATTTCTGTTTGTCAGTTTGTTACCTTCTTAAGCTTAAACTACACCTCAGTTGCCAACTACGAACTTTGGACTCCTGAAGGAAGGAAAGGGGAGACCACTTACCCAAGAAAATTACCATAAAGGTGCACTACAACTGTTTCTAATCCAACGACTACTACGAGTACCATTTTGTCAGAGTGTAGCAACATAGAGGAGAAAAGAGAATTCTGATTATTTATTCCGATCTTCTAATATGATGAGTGCGAAATTTCATGGCAGTTAAGGCGTGAAAGCGAAACAAAGAAACAAACAAACTCGCTTTAGCATTTATGAAATTAGTAAGGAAAATGATATTATTATGTAAATTAACGTGACACGTAAAAATATAATCTAATATAAATCTGCCGAACAAACAGTTCATTGCTAAATGATTTTATATTGTGCAAGTATGATATTATGAAAGTCATACTATGAGTAGCTAACGAGTGCATTTATGTCGATTCACTGATTAGAACATCATATTTTCATGAAATTCAAGCAGTCATAGTAAATTTATCAAAACGGACCCGACAAAATGTTCTAAATAATGTGCACTATAAATACTTACTTAAATAACATAATAAAAATAAAAACTACAACAATTTGCAGGAGATAATTTTTACGAAAACATTTTTTCTACATAAAATAAAGGTATGACAGTTTTAAATTAAAAAAAAATTGGAAACAAAAGCGGGAGCTGCATCGATAAATTGTGATAAGTACGAGTACGTATTTATCGCGTAACCTGTAAAGTAACTGCATTATCACGGCAGTTTTCACTTCATAGCCAATATTTTAACTAATTGGTTTAGCTTCATTATAAAGCGATACGTGCTATCTAAAACTTAAGAGATATAAAAACTGGATATAAAGCCAAAAAAGGTCGTGTTGTAACTACTCGGAGCATGCATTCGTATTCGATATTCAAAGTTCAGCAAGTCCATATGAGCAATCACGTTGCATATTTTTGTGTAGCAGAACTGCATGAAGTCTACAGTGTGTTACCAGCAGCCAGGATTTTTTAAGGGAGGTTAAAATTGATATTTATTGATAAAAGAAACTAAATAATATACACACTGAATGAATATTAAACATAACAAAGAATTAGCCTAGCTATTCAAAGAGGAAACGCTGCCAGCATCTTGGCGACCTTGCCTAAGGGGTACTCTTTGGACAATTTGTTTTAGTTTTAGGTTAAATTATTATTTTATTTTAGGTTAAAATTTAATTGATAAACTAAAATTCAGACTTCTCAACTTTCTAACAAAGTTATAATTGCCAGCAACGTACAACACAGTAAATTTACCACCGTTAACAAATCAATTGGAACTGACATGTTCATTATATTTTGATCAAAGTTCCATAATAAATAAAGTAAAAAAAAAAACTAATCAATGTTTTTGTCGGTTGTTACTTACACTTGCTTGTCAATTTACTTTGCTGTACATTGCTGGAAATTATAATTTTGTTAGAAAGTTAACAAAGTGAACTTTAGTTTACTAACTAAATTAATGTCATGGTTAAGTTACAGAAATGTGTTACTTTGCCCTCGCTTAAAAAAAGCCTGTCTGCCTTTAACACACTAGGTATATAACTGACTACGGGACCGATTCTCGAAATCATATCACTCGAAAATACCATTTGAAAGTAAGTGATAGTTTTCGAACAGCATTTTGTACAGTCTCTATCTCAAATATCAAGCAAATATCTAAAAGTTGTCTGTGTACTCATTAAAATCTAAAGAATAAAACATCTGACATTAAAATCTGAAGTATTGGCAAGCGCGTAATGTGTTCGTTCAGATATATTTAACCAGCTGGTTTGACATTTGATGATAAGTATTTAATTATTTGACATAATATTTAAGTACGTGTCCCTACGCCGTCGAGGAAGCGATTATCTATCGCCGATTTTCACATGATTTTTCCGCTTAAGAAACGAACACAATATATAAATTACATGTCAGTAAATGAGATAAATATACTCAAGACTCATTAAAGGTAAAATTTTCTTCTTCTCTGCCTTCTCTATGTTAAAGTCAGTATATAATTATTGCGACTGAACTGGACTTAAAAAAAAATACCTCGTTGAGTTTCTTGCCGGATTCTTCTCAACAGAGGTTTTTTTCCGAACCGGTGGTAGATTAAAAAAATGACGTGTAAAAGTGCCCATTGCGGCCTATTTGCTGAATAAATGATTTGACTTTGACTTTGACTTTGACTGGTAAGTATTTACGAGAGATGTGATTTTAAAAATCGGTTCTTAGTTAGAAATAAACCAAAAATAATAAATAATCCTAGTTCTGGTATCTATAAATCTGCGGCCATAAAGTATGTAATATGATTTTTCTACTCCAATACTGTTATCTGTGACTTACTTAATCACCAACGCTAATATAAGAACATAATTAACAAGACTCTGGCAAAATCTATAGTCTATTCCCCATAACAGCACTGTATCGTAATGTTGCTAAAACGATACTGCGGGCACTTACTTTTTTTTAATTCGTCCGTTTTGACAAGCTAAAGTGCAGCCACTTACTTGGTTTTAATATAGAACAAAAACTTTCCGAACATAATTCATAGCTGCCAACATAAGTAACACATATTTTTTTCAAAATAGTCGCTAGCAAGTTACGTCAATTAAAAACAAAGTTCACCATAGACAACTTTTGACATTTAAAAATTTTCCCGCCATTATTGTTTGCCTTAATATTTTAGTATGAGTAAAGTTTTAAAAGATAGAAACTAGTGATTTTAAGCAAGTTTACGTGAAACTTATTAAACATGGATGCAGATGAAAATATTATTTCTACGCCCGAAGAAATATTCGCAGCAGCCCAAGTAGTGACTGAAAGTTTGTTGCCTTCTAAATCACGGCACCTATATGACAAAACCTACAAAAATTTAATGTCGTGGAGATTAGAACACCAGACCTCGTCATTTTCGGAGAACGTATTACTAGCGTATTTCCAAAATTTTATTGGAAAATTTGAGCCATCTTCACTATGTGGGTGGACTATTCCAAATTAAAGTCGTCGCTTAGTATATACCACCAAACCAAACTAACATATCAAAATATTATTGAAACGAAGATCTGAAGATTTTGATGCAAAGAAAGCGAAAACTTTTTCTCCGGACGACTTAAGGAAATTCATCGATGAAGCACCAGATCAAATCTATCTTTTCAAAAAGGTACGTAATTGTTTCAAAAATATTTTTGAGCGAGAGATGTATTTACTATTTATTTGATAAATATTGCAGTTTTTCCTGTGTAAGCAAAGTTTGTATTTAATTTGATTATAATAATCTTCCAATTTCTCTTTTTGTTACAGGTTGCGGTAATATTTGGGATCATGGTGCTTGTCGCAGACAAGAGCTGCATAATTTAAAAATAGATGCCCATGATACGCTGGTAGTACATGTGATGAACACGAAAAACAGAATCGATCGGACTCTTTTATTATATTAAATTTTTCTTTCTCTAATTTTATGTTTTATTTATTAAGTAGGTAGTCGTAGAAAAAGTATTGTATGCAACGTTGTATAAATAAGTCAAAAAAAGCTCGTGGCGTTTTTTCTTACGATGTTCGCTTCGCTCACATCGTAACTTACGCCGCTCACATTTTTTGACCCCTATTATACAACTGTTGCATAAAATACTATTATTCACTTCTGTAGTCATTATTTTGATTCACATTGATAACTGTGCCAAGCGGCGGATGCTCTAACTTGAATCTATCAAGGAGAGGTGCATGCATCGCAGATGCGACCGAGACTGCACTACAAAAGCTAAAAATACACCATATATCATGTTCGCGACGCCTGCCCCTGTCACTAGCTCTTAGAATATACACCACACGTGAGATCCACTTTAAGACTTGAGAGACTTTCATTTGGAGACATTTTGTGTAGTTCGGATTTTGTTTTTTTAGTTCGTTCATAAAATCTTTAAAATAGACAAGTATAAGTAAATATAAGAAGAATATGGTTTTAAGTAGTAAAAACTTACCTTTTAAAGTCGCCACTTAGAGACCAATTGTTAAGATTGAAAGCACAACACTGTTACAGAAAAGACTAACAACAAAAGCTTTCTAATAAAATGACAATTAAAAGCAAACAAATCGCATAGGAAAAAGCAAGCGTGCTAAAACGTGCGTTGGTAATTATACATACGCTCTGTCCAGCTGCGCCGCCTCGGACTCCTTGAATCTGCAAGCAATGAAAAAATAAGGAAAGGGAAAATTGCCCGGGTACAGTCGAAGTCAGTCGACGGGCGTTGGACCTATATGCGGGTATATGCTCAGCTTTTACATATATATCAGTGCCAGGACTGTCGATGCGGCGACGGCAGACAAGCCCTGTGAGAGCGCTGTGACAGTAGCATTGTGCCGTGCGGTGCGACATCGACGGAACAATCAAAAATGTTATATACACATATACGGTTTAGCTCCAATCGGCGAGTGCGTTTTACGGCCAGAAGGCTCCATTGTATGCTATTGTGAGTAAGCTCGCAAGTGAAATGTTAGTAGTTCACAGTGTTAGATACAAATGGTATTATTGTTAATTATATTGCTTACTTTGCATCTCCGCCTCAAGGAGTTGTTGACATTTAGAGTGTCTTCGCATTCAGCCTTTGAGACCTTTGTCGTGCGAAGAGGTGGTGAGAGTGATTTAGTGTGTGCTTGTTATTTAGCTAACTTTGAGTGCTTTGAGGTGTGGTGAAATTAAAATGAAACTAAAATTTTGTTTGTATTGGTATTGTCATGTGCGGTGAACTCCAAAATAACTCGCATAATCTTTTTATAACATCTGTAACCATTATATATTAAAAAAAAACACTTCGGACTCATAACTAAATGTTTGAAAGTGCATTATAATAATACAATACGTATGTAGTAAATGTTTTCATTATAATTTATATGGTGAATGTAAAATTTTAGTTTCCTTTTATCCAATTTCTACAGTTTTACTCGTATCACTGATTATTATATTAAATTGAGAGTTATTATTGAATTCTTCTAATATTGTAAATTAGGCTTTGCCTTTAGAAATGAAACTGAATCACTGACTTAATATTTTAAGCATTTCCCAATTGAATATTCATGATAAAATAACGAGAATAATGCGAGATTTTTATGGATAGAGACAATTTATACAATTTATAGCTCTACTTGGACAAAGGGTTTCAGTAGAGTTTAAAATACATTATCACGTGCTCAAAAGTCGAAAGATAAACGCGGTCAATATCCTTAAGAACGAGTGTATCTCAGATAGTTCAGCTGACAACGGCATTCTTGTTGAACACGTTTGATTAGATCCAAGAGATATCAACGGGATACTGATAAGATCTCATTGATAGAGTATTTAGTTTACGTCACTACAAATGTAATAATATGTTTTGGAAGGAAGTGAGCATATACTTATATCATTGAGGTAAGTAAGTTTATTTAATTGTATCCATTTCGCTGGGTAATTAAACTTCATTGACATACCAGCGACTTTGTGTGACGTAAGTACTTAAATAGTTTGCAATTTCTAAAGACTGACACAGTCAAAGTCTGTGTAGTGTGCTCGTAGTTTCCCGTAATTAATTTAGCCAAGTCGCAAATAAACTTTACATAGGTAAGTACGGTGTTCATACCTAGTAGGTACATTCCGAAACGAGGTCCCGCTCGTCTGGATAAACAACTTTAATTGACAGTATTTTCTCATTTACTGATCCACAAACAAGTTTACTCGTTAAAATTAAGAGATTGTTCATAGTGTTGATGTGTGCATGAATGACGATACAATATGAGTGTCGAATGTCGATATCAATCGAATTGTGTCCTTGTATTCGATGTATCGGGCTAGAAATGTCACTACCCAGTTAGATGCTGTTGTATGGAAACCATTGAATTTGAATGGCCAGGCTAATGCTAGACAGCTCTGTTGTCGCACTGTGCTTGTTCTACACCTCTGTCCCCTTTGGCTGTAGTGTCCAGTGCGACTAAGCGAGTATCTGAACTAGTACTCGTGCTGGTGTTACCCTGAAGATTTAACAAAAGACAAAGTCAACACTAACCTTTCGCTGGCTATCGAGCTATTTCTCGACATCGACTTAGGTGACATTTCGAAGTCCGAGTCGGATCGGTAGAGAAAAGATTCGCGGCGCTGCGGCATGGCTTGGAGCACGAGGGCTGTGGAGGGCGAGCCTCCCTCGAGCGGGGAGCGCGCGCCCCCCGCGCCCCCGCCAGCGGCGCCGCCATTTTCCACATCGAAGCTGAAACAAAACAAACAAAATAAATCACACGCACATAAAATTAAGCAACATTGTTTAAGTCAATCGATGCCGATTTAATGTTCGCATTATCATTAAGTGACTCAAAAAATATTTTATGATTGTATAAATTTTGAAATTTATTTTTTTCACTGCTCCAATGGTCTTGACTTGACAGACAGACAGATAACAAAGTGATTCTATAATAAGGGTTCCGTTTTTTTGTACTACTCGGTAGGAATTGAGTTGCTAGGTACGACGCGCCCGGCCGCAATGCTTTACAAATACAAAAACACACTTATGACATCGGGGTTTTCAAGAAAAGGGCTTATATTTTCTTAAAAGGCCGGTAACGGACCACTAACTCTTCCTGAGTAGTTGATACTCATGCTCCCTCTCATAAAAAAAGTCAATCCACAACTGGATATGCACCATGATACCATAGAAACTAGACGTTCTTTCAGCTCTAAAAACCAGATTCATATCAATGAACTGCAAAATTAAATTATTAGTTACTTTTCAACAAATAAATAGTTTCAATGGGAGAAACGTGTTTGACAGCTCAATAAAAAGTACCTACATCTATTGATTTGCGATATATTTTAACCCATTCGCTCTCAATATTTAACCATAATAAAAGGTTGTACTTTACAATTCTATTGAATAATGTTTTTCCATCGTAGTTTGTCTGTAAACTTCGTATTTATATTGCTTTCTCAATCAGCTTCAGTAAATTCTATTGAGCTAGGTGAAAAAGCGTTCGTATCTTACGAAATTTTCCGACCAAATACGTTGGCAAAACATTATCCGCTACATGCGTAATCTGTGGTTGTAATAATAAATTAGGGTTTCTGTAACACGCTAGATGGCGCTAGTATCGTGAGGTCCATTTGACATCTTCGACATTTGTGTCACATTTGTGATTGTTTAAATAACTAAATGAACCAATGGCAAGCAAGACCATAATGTCAAATGGACCTTACGATAGTTACTAACCCCAATTACCGATATTTCCCCTGCCAAGGAGCTCTAATTTCACGAAGTTCGAATGCTGTCAATTACCTTATAGTCACAGTCATGGTATGTCACAGTGAAAAATCATGGATCATTTACGTCAGTGCTTTCCGCGCGCAAAGCACGAGCTAAAATCACTATCACTCGAGTCATCCGTACCTAATCAAGTATGATTAGTTACACACACATCCGGTTTCAATCACATTTCAATAGGGACTGAAGTTTAATAAGATAATAAGGTTTAATCAGATTGACTAGTAGCTTATCGCAGTAGCTGTTCAACGAGATAATCGTTCTATCCTAGATAAAAGTTGATGACAACTCGCTGTCGGCGTCGTTTGTTAGTTTTTGAGGTCTGTGACGGAATTGCATTAGAAAGGTATCGTAACCGCAACTGCCGACTGTCTGCCCATGTATTACGATAGCAGCTAGCGTGCAGTTTGCGTGCGTTTTGCGAGCAGTTTTGCTGCCCGCAAATGGAACTGCATTGAGAAATGTGAAGTGAAAATTGTGTTGCAGCTGAAATGGTGATGTGTGACGTCGCAAGAGCGAATTAGCGATGTGGATTCCCCGATGTCCGCGCAAAATCGATGAAATGGGGCTCGAGTCAGTCACTAGTCCTGATTAGTCAGTTAGCGGTCAGCCTTTGTATGGGGCCAACCCCGACGTTTGGTCGGGTTTCGGCCACGCGAAATAGATGCATTTGCGTAATCTAGTGTAATCTATATCTGTGGTAATTCCGCACATGAATTTCGAAAAACTCAGAGGTGCGAGCCTTTGAACCCACACGAATTGAATAAAGATATTTTGAATTTTGACTTTGACTTGCTTTTACTCCGTAAAAGTTAAGTGTAATTAGGTTAAAAGGCGAGTTTCCATTCACCACATTTTTGACTTTTTAACCGTCGAAAAAAACGGAGGAGGTTCTCAAAGTTCTTTTACAGAGTAGTCCGACTTTGATAAATAACCTCGAAGTTCGTCCCACATACATTTGAAAAAAGAACTACCTTAAGGGGGAATAAATCATAAAAAAATTAAACCGCCGTAAAAATGAAAAAGTAAAAAATAATATACCATTTTTATTTAGCCTTAATCTAGGTACCCGTTTGAAGTCGGTGCCTCAGCACTAACCAGCAGAAGTGGACTTATTCCTATATGCACATAAGTATAACAGTCGTCTACCTGATGGGCTTCCATCACTCCTCCTGAGGCACCGACTTTAAGATTAAGGCTGATATAAATACTTTATTGTTTTTTGCTTTTAAGTTTTAAGGTTAAGATGGTTTAATTTTTTGTTAAAAAGTTTAACTATCGATTTTACACAATATATATTATTTACAAATGAAAAAAATAAAATAAAAAAAATATTAAAAATCTATTATAAATATATGAAAGGCCCCTGTGGCAAGGGTCCAAGAATGCTGGCAGCCATGCTTTTATTTTTGATATGGCAACATTTTTGAATGAAAAATTTCATCGGTTTTCTATACTGCAAAATCGAACTCTATTCCTTTAAATTGTATTAGACATGTTTTTCGTCATCAGATAATTATTCTATTTTCGCAGAAATTAGATAGATTATCCAAAAGATAAAGCATTTGACGTCAAAAGGGCTTAAGCAATGATGCAGTAAAAATAATAAGCATATTATGTAAGTTTACACACAATTAGTATTCACGTTTTTTGATTGTTAATTACTTCTTGGCTTAATGTTAATGCGACTGCAAAGTTATCAGTAATATCATACGAATAATGATACTGATATATATTTAGTACATAAAAATAATGAAGTTAAAGAACTCAGTGAAGTCAAAAGTGTAGTAAGAAGTAATAATTCTCTCTCTCTCTCTCTTGCTCTACAAAATATTATAGTGTAAAACGAAAATGATATTGTATCACTCGAAAATACCATTCAAAGGTGCTAAAAACCTGTACATTGCTATAGAACCACGTCTCCAATAAAAATTATGACTTAATAGGTAGCAAGATTATTTATTCAAAGAATAAATAGCGTCTGTAGATGTGCCCGAATAATTCTTACGGACAAGTTCATAAAATCTTTAGTTATTTCTTTAGTCTTATTTGTGTTATTAAATATCTCACCTCCACTGGACTTGATTCAGTATTAGATAGTGAATGCTTGTGAATGGTATTCCATCTGACTGACTTTCCCAGTCAGATATCAATCGAAATACGGTGGCATCTGAAGTATCAATTACCTACCTACTTATTGTATAAAATGAGTAACATTTTCACATCCATTAGGTAATCTAAAACTTTATTATTTAGTGCCAAATGTCAGAATGAAAAATGTATAGGTATACGATAGGTATACAGACTGACTAATTTATCTGTGAATAGAAAAGTTTTAATGTCGTTTGCATTGCATAGTGTAGTATTGCTTGGTCTGATTCACATAATTATAAGCTGGTCAGTTTGTATCGAAGCCAATTTAGAGAGCACGAACGATACGATACGAACTTTTCCAATACATCCAAAACTATGTTTTGATTCCAAAACGTATAAATAAAAGCATTAAAATCTTCCACCAGGTATCCTTGTATTTTAGAGTGAATCTCATGAATAATCTCATAAATATTTTTAAGTATTAGTTGGTTTAAAAGAAGGTTTGTGTATAATACGACGGAAAGCCATTAAGCAACTACATCAGTACGTTTTACAAGTAAAGGTGCAAAAGCACAAAATATTATCGAAACTCTCAACCAACTTTCAGCGACATCTAGTTTAGATACGGTAAACTAATAACTCCTTCTGCCAGGTTAAGCGGCGAGCTTTTAATAAACCTCTGTCGTTCCGACTGCTACCACTAGAGGTCTCTTTAAAAACATTCACAGAACCGTTCATTATTTTGGAAACAATAAAACTAAAAATAAAATAAAGGTACTTAGTAAAAATTATATGATTAAGTATTGAATAAACATAGGTATGTGTTAAAATATTAAATAAATATAAAATTGTGAAAAGAGTAACTCATCACTAGCGCCACCTGTTCATACTCTGTAGTAGTTAGTTTTTTTTTTAATACACTGTCTTGTCGCCATCTTATGTCAAGTTGTTTTCTTCCGTGTCTCAATATTATTATAAAAGCATCAATACTTAATCAGTTCAATTAAATATCAATTCTAAGAGGTTATGGGCGCCATACACGATCTAAAATAAGAAGATTCACTGAAAATATTGTGTAGTTTTGAGGATTACCGAAGATAAAAATTTTAACCTCAAAAAGGCGGAACACACCGGTCAGCGAAAATGTCCTCAGGTTTCCCACTTGCAAATATAGAGAAGTTAACCGGTCGGGATAATTACGCAACATGGAAATTTGCCGTAAAAAATTATTTGCAACACGAAGAACTATGGGAATATATCGAACCCGGGCCCGAGACCAAAGAAGACAAAGTTAAAGATACAAAGGCAAAGTCGAAGATTATCCTTCTGATAGATCCAATCAACTATATTCATGTTCAGGAAGCTGAGTCAGCTAAACAGGTATGGTCGAATTTGGAAAAGGCTTTCGACGACTCCGGTCTTACTAGAAAGGTGGGTCTATTGCGTGATTTAATTACGACGACGCTCGACAACTGCGACAGTGTGGAGGACTACGTAAATAAAATCATGTCGACGTCTCACAAGCTCCGAAACATTGGCTTTTCCGTGGGTGATGAGTGGCTTGGAACGTTGCTACTAGCAGGACTGCCTGATACTTACAAACCCATGATAATGGCCATAGAAAGCTCTGGCAAGGCGATCACCGCTGATTCCGTTAAGACTAAAATTCTTCAGGATGTGAAAGAGTCCAAGCCAAATGTTGCTTTTTATGCTAAAAATAAATATAATGCCAAGTCTCTGCAAAATACTAACCAACAAAAGCCCCAAGCTAAGGGTCCCCGCTGCTTTAATTGTAATAAATATGGTCACTTGTCGAAACACTGCTATTTTCAGAAAAAAAAGTCTGCAAGCAATGTCAAACAAGAAAAAGATAATAATACTTACTTTGCTGCTTTTTCAGCTGGTTCAAATCTGGACAACACTTGTTGGTACATAGACTCTGGTGCATCCATGCACATGTGCAACAGATCCGAGTGGCTATATGATTTGGAAGCTCCCCCAATATCGAGCATCAAAGTAGCAGACAGCAAGACGGTAGCAGTTAAAGCATGCGGTAAGGCAGATTTGATTATTAAAGACTCCGATGGCACTGATAAGAAAATTCAGGTAAAAAATGTTCTATATGTACCAGAATTAACAACAAACCTTCTCTCAGTAAGTCAGATGACAAAGAGCAGCTGTGAAGTTGTTTTTGAAAAGGATGGCTGTAAAATATACCAAAATGGTAAATTAATTATGAAAGCCAGCTGTTTGAACAACATGTATAAAGTGAATACAACTGAAGCTTCTGTATTTTTATCCATGGCTCAGGAAGAAAATGCTCATTTATGGCACCAAAGAATGGGCCATCTGAATTTTACAGACCTGCAGAAGATTAATGAATGTACTGAAGGTGCGAAAGTGTCAGTTCCGAAGAATAGTTTTGTCTGTGACACTTGTCTAAAAGGCAAGCAGAGTCGACAACCATTCAAACACACAGGCACCAGGGCTACCGAACTCCTTGAATTGATCCACTCTGACATATGTGGCCCGATGGAGGTAAGCTCTTTAGGTAAAGCAAAATATTTCCTTACATTCATCGATGATTATTCTAGAAAGGTATTTGTTTATCCTATTAAAAACAAATCTGAAACATTAGATAAATTTAAAGAATTCCGAAATCTAGTGGAAAAACAGACTGGCAAATCCATAAAAATATTGCGCTCAGATAATGGTACAGAATATATTAATCAAGATTTTGATAAGTACATGAAAGCATCTGGTATCAGACATCAAACAACAAACCCCTACACTTCTGAGCAAAATGGCTTATCGGAAAGGATGAACCGCACATTGGTGGAACGAGCTAAATGTTTGATTTTAAATTCCAGACTAAGGAAGGACTTCTGGGCAGAAGCGATCTGCACTGCTGCCTACATTGTTAACCGATCGCCTACTAAAGCACTGGACTACCGCACCCCAGAAGAACTATGGTCAGGTAAAAAGCCAAACTTGGAGCATATGAGAGTATTTGGGTGCCCCGCTATGGTACATATACCTAAACAAAAGAGACTAAAATGGGACCCAAAGTCTGTTGAAGTGATTTTTGTGGGGTATTGCAATGATACAAAAGGCTACAGGCTGTATGATGAAAAAAAGAAAGCCATAATTAAGAGTAGAGATGTAATATTCAAAGAAAAGAATATTATTAATATTTCTGTACCTGTACCACTATCTGATCCACAACTGTCCGATGAGATTGCGCAAAGCAGTACACAAGAAGTCACAAATACAAGCATTGATGAAACATTGACTGACGACTCTTTTTTGAGTGGGCAAGAAAGGGTTGATAGCAGTGATGAAGACTACATACCTGAGAAAGACATGAAATCTCTTGTGCCGAGCAACATCACGCTGAGACCTCGGAATAAAATAGTAAGACCGACCTTTCTATGCTATGAAGACACACCTGAACTACCAACTCAATTATTGTATGCAGAGCCCAAAACTGTAGAAGAAGCCTTATCCTGTAATGAAGCTGATCAATGGAAGACTGCAATGGACAGTGAATTTCAGTCATTAATTCAGAACAACACTTGGACGCTCACAGACCTGCCCGATAATAAAAGAGCCATTCCCTGTAAGTGGTTATTCAAGGTAAAGACAAGTGTTGATGGGAACATTGAAAGATATAAAGCAAGGCTCGTTATAAAAGGCTACAGACAACAAAAAGGTGTGGAATATAATGAAATATATGCTCCGGTAGCAAGGCACACTTCAATCAGGTACCTCCTTTCACTGGCAGTTAAACATAAATTGTATATAGAGCAGATGGACGCTGTCACCGCATTCCTGCAAGGGGAAATTGACACCGAAATATATATGACCCAGCCACCATTATATGAGTATGGTGACAAAGTATGCAAATTGAACAAGTCCATTTACGGACTGAAGCAGGCAAGCCGCCAATGGAATTTGAAACTGAGTGCTGCCTTGAAAGAGTTGGGATTTATTTGTTCATCTTTAGACACATGTGTATATTACCAAATTAATGGTGAAGACATTATATACATTATATTATATGTTGATGACATGTTGTTATTTTTCAATAACAAGAAGAAAGCAGAAAACATCAAACACAATTTAATGAAAAAGTTCAATCTTAAAGATTTGGGTAAAGTTCATCACTTCATCGGTTGGAGAATAACACAAAGTGAAGACAGAAGAAAAATATATATTGACCAAACTGCATATATAGAAAAAGTACTTGATCGATTCAACATGACTGACTGCAAAACTGTGAATGCACCTTGCGACCCAAGCAACAAGTTGCTTGCAACACAGGAAGATGACTGTATTTTAAAAGATGTACCATATCAAGAAGCCATAGGAAGTCTGTTATATCTATCATATGGCACTCGCCCAGACATATGTTATGCAGTAAATAAACTAAGCAGTTTCAATAAAAAACCTGAAATACAGCACTGGATTGCAGTCAAAAGAATAATAAGATTCTTGAAAGGAACCAAAGATCTCAGAATCTCTTACATGGAGAACAAACATGAAAACCAAATTCATGGTTTCTGTGACTCCGATTGGGCGTCCGATAATGATAGCCGGAGGTCCTGCTCTGGCTACATATTTCTGTTTCAGGGTGCACCTGTGTCCTGGTGTTCCAAGAAGCAGAGCACCGTGGCACTGTCAACCATGGAGGCCGAGTACATGGCACTTGCGGCTGCCACACAGGAGGCGCTCTGGCTGCGTCAGCTGGAGGCTCAGCTGCGGCCTGGCGACCCTGCCAGCCCCGCCGAAGGCTCCGAGCCCACGCTCATCTATTGCGATAACCAAAGCGCCATTCACTTTGCAGGCAAAGACTCTTACAATGCTAGAAGCAAACACATAGACATCAAGTTCCACTTCTTGAGAGAAAAAATTGCCAACAAGGAGATTAAAGTCAATTATGTGGAAACAAACAACATGACTGCCGACGTTTTGACCAAAGCAACATTCAAGCACCAGGTTGAGAACTGCACGAAGATGATGGGTCTCATTAACTTTTCAAATTCTAATTGATAAGGGGAATGTTAAAATATTAAATAAATATAAAATTGTGAAAAGAGTAACTCATCACTAGCGCCACCTGTTCATACTCTGTAGTAGTTAGTTTTTTTTTTAATACACTGTCTTGTCGCCATCTTATGTCAAGTTGTTTTCTTCCGTGTCTCAATATTATTATAAAAGCATCAATACTTAATCAGTTCAATTAAATATCAATTCTAAGAGTATGAATACGGGTAACTATTTTAAAATAATATTTTCAGGAAAAAATCATTTTACAAGGTTTTAATTTCAGATTAAGGTGGCACGACTTCCATACTAACTAATTTTCCCAACCATTTGCGCTTGAAAGATTATTTGAAACTAAAACCACATCTCTTGACGTTTATTTCGTTATCTAGTTGCGTCATTTTTTATTTACCTTAAGAAAGCTTTTGATTAATAGCTTAATCTAAATGATTATTTTGGTTCATTTTTGTCAATATGTGAGTGAACAGCCGACAGTATCGTACACCAACGGCTTGGTTAGTAGTGTGCGTTTCAGCCACGTTGTCAACTCGCCGACAATTCGATGATAAGCGACGTTGCCAGATTTCGTTCGATTTGTCTGATCAAAATTACATAATTACCATTTTGAAGCTCGTTTCCCTATTTTTTTTAATATTTTTGCTGGCCATAGGTACAAAGTCCGTCAGTCGAAAGACTGAAGCGCAACGAACAAATGCATTGCCAATTTATTGGATTTTCGACAGAAATTAGGAAGAAAATGACATAACATGAACGAATTAATAAATAAGTACGGAAAATTGCATTAACGGATTATAAATTAGTAGTGATAAAATCAGACAAAAGCTGCATGGCTTGTGGCTTTAGCTTTTTCCAAAAAATAAAAATAAAAAAAGCATCTCAATTGTCAAATGTCAAGTCATAATTTTTTGTTCGTTAGTTGTCATAACATTGTAAAAACTAGAGTAACTTTTTCCTAAATTAAATTATCGTAATTTGTCCTCGAAATTGGCGGAATTATAATTATCTATAATCTATAATGTGAATGAAGTTATATTTTCAAGTATTGACCTGAATTATAATTCACATTGGAAACTATGAAGCCACGAATTTTGCGAATAAAATACATATAAAGCATCAATACTCGATACTCTAGTCTCGGAAAAGACGCATTATAAGGAAATTGAAAAGTAAGTACTGTAGAGACTGAGTACAACATACATATACTGCGCTCACCAACCCGCTTATCAAGCGTGGCGAGTACTTACCTAAGTATTGGCAACTCGGGAAAATATGTATGGAAGAGGCCTAAAGTCCACCGGTGAACGTCCTGAGGCTAATATGAAGATGATGACGGTGATGATAATGTTGAAAACCATATCCCTACTTCCATACTAATATTATAAATGCGAAAGTGTATGTGTTTATTTATATGTTTGTCCGTTTTTCACGTCGAAACGGAGCGACGGGTCGGCGTGATTTTTGGCATAGAGATAGTTTATTGGTCAGAGATTGATATTAGCTATTTTTTACCCTGGAAAAATGCACAGTTCCAGAACCCTTACCCTTGGTAGCGGATTTCAATTTTGAGCTTAATATCTCGGTAATTTTGGAGTTCAGAGAAAAGTTCATTTGACAAAATATGCTTCTTCAAAATATGTTTTGTTTTCATAAAAAAATATTTAATTACAGATGTGTATGAGACTGGCACAAGACTGGAAAAGTGGCGTGAAAATGCAAGAGGCACTCAGCAGTGGTATATCAGCTCGTCTTGTTATGCGCTGAGAAGCCTTAGAGACGAACTCACAGTACAACAACTTACCATGGTCTATTATTCCCTAGTAGAATCACGCCTACGATGCAGTATAAAATTTTGGGGTCAAAGTTTCGCTTACAATATCAAAAAGGCATTTGTTGCACAGAAACGAGCTATAAGAACCATTGTGCGAATCCCATCCTGGCAATCTTGTAGAGAATATTTCACCAAATTAAATATCCTAACAGTTCCCTCTCTTTACATTTTGACCCTATTAACTGATGTTGTTAAACACCCAGAAAAATTTGAGACACACGACCAAAGAGCATGTAGACAAAACACTCGTAGAAAAGATTTATTTAAATCCATTGCACCATCCCTAGAAGTAGTTCAGCACAGTACTAGAAACCAAACAGTAAAATTATACAATAGTCTTCCCACTGACTTAAAATCCATAAATTGCGTTAAATTGTTCAAAAGGCGACTCAGGGTTTATTTGATAAGTAAATGTTTTTATGATATTAATGATTTTATTAACGATAGTTTAAATTAGTTATAAGAAATGTTTTACCAGTTTCCTTAGTTGTTGTTTTTTTATTTATATGTTTATTAGGTTAAGATTTAACAAGAGGCTATATGTAATAGTTTTTAATATCCAACACAATTTGTATTGTTATGGAAATAAATTGAAAATTGAAAATTGAATTGAAAATTGTATGTGGGCTAATTTGATTGATTGATGTAAATAAACAAATAAAAACTGACTTAGTGATGGATTTTTTTAATTTGTTGTTCAATAGGGCCTTCGTTTACTACCCAACCAATTAAATTTGAAATAAAAATAAACAAGTCTAATTTCATATGGTCACGTTTTTCGTAGAAGGAAAATATCGTGAAGAAACGTGCAACCCCCTGTAAAATAATTAATGGTGTGTGCTATATTTCAATTCACACTGGGCCTGCGTTGAAAACAACGCCCAAACCAAGCCCTCATTGTGAGAGGAGGCCTGTATGTATGTATAGGGATAATAATAATGATTATGACTAATTTTCCCATAGTATGTAAACTGTATTGTAAAAAATATATAACCCATATGCAACCCATGTGCTACTAATGTATTGTTGACATCCCATACATCTACCAAAGAAATCACAGCGTAATTGAATATGAAAAGGTTCCACCCTGGTACGTGATTCGGTTTCCTTGACTTTGTAAAGAGGACCTTATCCCTCGAAGGGCTCTCTACCAAGCAACCCTTGAGTAGATGTGAGGAATAAGTCTCATAGTAGGTATTGTAGTTGTGCATATTCATAGATAGATTCGCTTAAAATGTTAAAAAAATGTGCCTAAATTAGGTCTTATTAATTTTTTGCTACACATTTCAATAAACATTAACGTCATTAACAGAGAACTATAAAAAAAAAACAAAAAAAGCTTAATTGTTCAACGGGTTTGAACCCGAACTTCCTAAGCTATTCTTAGGGTAAACTCGAGCCTTATAAACTAGGCCATTCTGCTCTTTGATCATGCTAGCGAAATTAACAAAGACTTTTGTTTACATCAAATTGCAAGCATGTGTGCGAAAATATCAGTCGAAACTGCAGCATTCCCAAATGAAAGTATTTTCTGAATTAAAATACATCTGAAACTTGGTAGAATATATTACAAATTTCACTCTACGGGCGCTAGGTACATTATTTTATAAAAATATCCACATTTTCATTCCTAAAAAAAATAAAATACGTGGAATTTGCACACTAACGTCATCTACTGGCGCTGTAGTGCCTAGCTGACCGTGACAAACCACCTTAATAAAATTTACTTGCTTTAGTTTTATGTTTTATCGCGACTAAGGAGCAACTTTTAAGTTATGTTTGAAATTGAATCGGAGTTATATGATGGCCCAAGAAATAATGCTATCTATTACACTACACCGTAAAAAACATACACAGAGCCGCCTCAGAGCATTGGGATCTGGGACTTGATTGATAAAGCGATTGATGTCTTTGACAACAAAACGCATGGTTTCCGTGCAGGCGGATATATGGCGCAGTCTGACTGCCTGCTGTGTTATCATTACGGACTGCACATTATGAATAATACTGAACTATTAATGCGGAACATGGAATTCTGAACTGCTCTTTGCTTGTATCAAGTCTTAACCTTTTGTACGCCAATGTCGGTTTCAGTTCTCAAGATCTACCGTGCTCACTATATTATCAACATATGAAGGCGCTAGGCGTTGAACTAGAATGTACAATAGTGACGTGAGAGTATGTTTGCTCAAAGTTTACATTCGCTTTTGGTAATATTATAATCACAGTGCGTGTTGACTTTTGTATCCTACAATGGCGTCAAAATTATTAAGTAAGTATACAGATTTTTTTTATTCGACTGGATGCCAAACGAGCAAGTGGGTCTCCTGATGGTGAGAGGTCACCACCGCCCATAGACACCTGCAACACCAGGGGGATTGCATATGCGTTGCCAACCTAGAAGCCTAAGAAGAAGCACTGCTGCTTCACGGTAGAATTAGCAGGGTTAGGATGTACAAATATCATTGAAATAAACGTTCGGAAGAACCGGATTCAATGAAGGAGTCAGGAATTGATAAATGGAGTCAATTTCAATACCTATCAAATCATTTCTCGGAGTCGAGATTACCTACCAATGTCTAGTAGATACAAAAGCAACAACTATAGATTAAACAGTCACCATTAGATTGATGCAAGTTAAAAATAATCGAGTATTTATTGCTAGATATATCGGGTTTTGAAATCTCTTTGATGAAAGTGACGGGTAGTTTCAACTTTCAACGCGTCGATGAATGTTGACCACCGATCAAAGTTTATGAATGATGTGTTGAGATATTTTTGACAACCTATTAGATCAAGGGACTATATACTCTGTTTCTACGGCAGGCGAAAAAACGAACATTGAAGAAGTATACTCGTATATTTTGTCCGATGCATTTCTTTATCATTTGCTCTTAAATCTTACAAATTTTCAAAGTATGAGCTGTTTGTAGTGGTCACTCAAGACAATGTAACTTGTTGTTTATATTTTAAGTAGAATGACATTGAGAGATACATGCAAAAGGTTGCCCATAGATTTTTTTTCGCCTGTCTTAAAAACAGAATACGAGTTTACTCGTAGTATAGAGTAGTGACTCTTAGGTACTAAGTTTTTTAAACCAACGCCACATCGGAACACCACGGTACCGTCGTCATTAAAGCGCGCTAAATATTTTTTAGCAGTCGATTTATATCATCATCATCCCAGCCTACATACGTCCCACAGCTGCGCACAGGCCTCCTCTCAGAATGAGAGGGCTCGGGTCGTAGTTCCCACGCGGGCCTGCTTTGCAGGTTTGTGCAGGTGAGGCATCACGATGTTTTCCTTCACCTACAGCTCGTGGTCAATTTCAAATGTAATTTAGCATATGAATTTCGAAAACTCAAGAGGTGCGAGCCGGGGTTTGAACCCACGATCCTCTGCCACAGGTCAAACCACCAGGCCACCACGGCTCTCGATCGATTCGGCGGTCGATTTATATATATAGTATTACTAGCTTTTGCCCGCGGCTCCGCCCGCGTGAACTGTGCATTTTTCCGGGATAAAAGTAGCCTATGGCACTCTCGGGCCCATAAACTATCTCTATGCCAAAAATCACGTCGATCCGTCGCTCCGTTACGGCGTGAAAGAGGGACAAACATACAAACATACAAACACACAAACACACAAACACACAAACATACAAACACACAAACACACTTTCGCATTTATAATATTAGTATGGATATGTAGTAAATAGAAGAAAGTATAATGATTTTTAACCGACTTCAAAAAAAGGAGGAGGTTATCAATTCGGTTGTGTTTTTTTTTTTTTTTTTTTTTTTTTTTATGTTTGTTACCTCAGAACTCCGTCGTTTGAGAACCGATTTCAATTTTTTTTTTGCGATCGTCTAGGAATGCTTTCAATTAGGTCCCATAAGCACCAAATCAGGATCTGATGATTGGATCCTAAGGAAATCGAGGGAACTCTTCAAATGTTGTAGGGACACCTGTGGTAATTTGGATATATTTTGCAGTAACTCGTGCATTTGCTCTTGAAAAATCATAATTTGGTGAAGTGGAACTGATGATGAAGACCACATTTGACCAACAGAGCTACTACTCAATAACAAGTACTTCACGGGTTGAATTTCAATTACTTTAACACAGTTGATAAGCAATTTATGCTCGTCGTAATGCATATGGTAAAATGGAATGGGTGGTGAAGCACCAGGACTCCTCAATAATGAACGTCTCTGCATCAGAAAAAGCAATCTTTCGTAAAAGGTGTCAAGCAGTTGACATTAAGCTATTGTATTTTAGATTATTAACACTAAAAAGCGTGAAAAAAAAATTTTGTAACAAAAAATTGAACCGACTACAAAAAAACATGAAAATAATTTTCTACCAGTCTGAAGAGGGAACTATGGCCCAAGCCCTCTCATTCTGAGTGGAGGCCTGTGCCCAGCAGTGGGACGTATATAGGCTGGGACGAAACTGAAGTCGGTGCCTCAGTACGAGACAGCAGGAGTGATTGAAGTCTAATATATAAAGTATGGGTATGTATATGGGTATGTATAAGGTATGTAGGTGAAGAAGACGACTATAGGTCCACTCCTGCTGGCTCGTGCTGAGGCACCGACTTCAGTTTCGTCCCAGCCTATATACGTCCCACTGCTGGGCACAGGCCTCCACTCAGAATGAGAGGGCTTGGGCCATAGTTCCCTCTTCAGACTGGTAGAAAATTATTTTCATGTTTTTTTGTAGTCGGTTCAATTTTTTTAAGTTCATCAGTACCTCCGCAAACAACATCGTAGACGCAGTGTTAAATATTACTATATTAATAAGAATTGAAGTGGCATTAACTTGTAAAGATTGATACTGATAAAGCACTATCTTAAATGAGGATATGTAGGTATGTCGCTTTGCACATTGTCACTTATAAATAACATTTCCTTCGCCACACTAAAATTTAACAACAAAAAAGAATAAAGATCATATCAAGTGGGATGTTTTATAAATAGAGTCGCACTCAGTTTTTAACCGACTTCAAAAAAAGGAGGAGGTTATCAATTCGGTTTTTTTTTTACCTGCTGGCTCGTGCTGAGGCACCGACTTCAGGCTGGTAGAAAATTATTTTCATGGTTTTTTTGTAGTCGGTTCTATTTTTTGTTATAATTTTTTTTTATACAGTCAACAGCTCCAAGTTTGAAATTAGTTTTTTTTTATACAGTATAAGCTTATAAAAGTAGGCAGTATAGGTTTATATGCTTTAAAATCAGGACAAAGTAGAACTGATAGCGAGTTATATGGACACCCGTTGAACAGTCAAATTGGTCTTACATTCATCTATCTGCCTACATTTATATACATTATAAGCC
This sequence comes from Choristoneura rosaceana, assembly GCA_037349165.1. Classification (NCBI taxonomy): domain Eukaryota; kingdom Metazoa; phylum Arthropoda; class Insecta; order Lepidoptera; family Tortricidae; genus Choristoneura; species Choristoneura rosaceana. The sequence goes on from JAZBNJ010000019.1 coordinate 14,898,323, forward strand.
AACCAACTCTGGCTTCCATTTATTACAATTAATTACAAATGGAGTCGAGCCAGAGGCTTAGCTCAGCCAATGCTCAGCGGATTTTTATTTAAACGTGAAATTTCATACCGCTAAAAATCGTTCTTCAATCAATTAAATCTGTTAAGGATTTAGGGTGTTCTCATTTTAAATATTATTCGAATAGAAAATCGCCAAACTTTTTCATAATATCTAGATACTTGATGATGATAAGCTGTAGAAGCGTTAAATATGAGGGCGCCACTATCTTCGTTAATGTCACGTTTCACTATTTATCTATTTTCTGAATCGCATTGTGACTATTATTAAATTACCGGCTTTTGCCCGCGTCTTCGACCGCGTGGAATTCGGTTATCGCGCGCTGTTCCCTCCGGAACTGTGCATTTTTCCGGGATAAAAAGTAGCCTATGTTACTTTCTGGCCCATAAACTATCTCTATACCAAAAATCACGTCGATTTGTCGCTCCGTTTCGACGTGAAAGACGGACAAACATACAAGCACACATACTGTCGCATTTATAATATTAGTATGGATTATGACTATGATGTTCAATATACTTAGAGCCATCAATGGTTATTGACGTATTACGTAATCTATATTCATTTAACTCGATAAATATTTAACTCATACTACTTAATAAATATCTATTCGTAAATTTATTACACCCGAAATAATTTTAAAATAAGGTGACGCATTTGCAAACACGGCACAACATAATAGATACGCATTGTGCATTACGCATTGCAAGTATTGCGATTGGTTTTTAATGAGACAAGTATTAATAAAACGTAAAGCTAAAGTTGTTGCCTTAGATAATTTATGAAATTTTTCAATTGATACTGAAATAATTTAGGCTGAAACCAACTTGAAAAACTATATGACCAAAAAAGACTTCGAATCGAACCGATGAGATTAATAGTCCTTAAACGCGGGCATACACGTTAAAGCGGCATCTTTTCAATGTACAATAATCGCAAAAACATCACATTATACACCACCTATATAATAATATAAGCATTTTTGATGGCACGGCACGCATGGGATTCACACAGCAGAAGTTAGCTAAGTAAGTTTATTATAGATGATCTTCCGGCAACGCAACACTCCCAAGGGCTAGGCGTAAACAGTTCGGTACACATCTCAAAACAGACATCACGAGCTGTGGTTCCATTCTCTTTGTGAGAGGTTTGACTTTGAAATTCGATATGCAATAAAACAAGAATTCGTCGGTCCAGTCGGCAAGTGTCGCATTACTAATGGCGGGCTCTCGTCTACAGCGTTCGAGTGGAAAATTTGATGTTCAAACTTGCGGAATGTGACCCGGGGTAGGGCTCTGTCCCCTTTGACATGTCACGACATCAGCCGCATCGCCCTGGACATGCCTGCCTTTAACCCTTTGCAACTATTCGCTTCCTGATGGTGAAATTGTTACGTTATTTTATGTTTCGGCGCCACCGAACGGTTAGGTGTGTTGGCAGCGATAGACCTGCAGTGAAAAAGCTTCAAGTTTGGTTGTAGTCAAAAATGAAGTAATAAGTATTCGTTGGACTAATGGATCCTAATTTCACTGCCAATTTATTTGGTTGCGTTAATGTTATTCTAGCGCAAAAGATTCTTCAATGATCTACGAGTGCGTATATAGGTTACAATATCAATTTTATTAAAGAGAGAAAGAAAGAAAGAAACCATTTATTCGTGACAAAGTAGCATAGTATAACAAAAAAAAGATATTAAAAAGTACGAAATTGTTATGTCACGAAATGTTCCCAAATCAGCAAAAATTGACAGTCTAATTTTAACCGTTAAAATGTTAGCCGTTAAAAATAAATAAATAAAATCTGATTTCTATTGCATTTATATTAGTTAAAATGTTATGATAAAACATACGACAGGAAAAAATATTGCATGAATTGTACGAGTGAATTAAATATTATTTAAATAAATAACAATAACATAAACAATAGGACGTGTCGTAACGAGGATAATAACAGAAAAGGATATTTACGTTTGTTATTGTCGTTGTGAATAGTTTAGTTCTTCACACGAACCACAACCTATTAAATAAAAGTACGCAATAGAATGTGGTACAATGAATTGTGAGTAGGTACCTACGTATTGCATCTCCCGTAGAAAATTTGTGCTGAGAAGTAATTAATATTTCAAAAGCGATCCGTATTATTTTCATTGTTGTGCTCGTACTCAAAAGACATTGGTAGCGAGCCAATTCCATTTAGATGACAGATATTTAAATAAATCATAAAGCACACCAGCCAAAGCGATGGCGGTAACATAATTTCACTTTCTGGTAACTGATAGTTGCAATGATAGGGTTAAAGAAAATAACATGCTGATTGTGTGTCCTCGTCTATAACTACGTTTTCTCCTTGATATCCTACTAACAATTAACAATCGGGTTAAATGGGGTTTCTTCATGCAGCGTAAATGAAGACCACGATGTTTGGGATATTCATGGTAATTTAGAAGAACTTCGGAATTAAATGGTTTACCTATTAAGTGCGCGGAGCACAAAACATCTTCACTTTGATTTTAACTGCGTGGGTTAGAGAAGAATAGATATAATAGGTACAATAGAGAAGATAATCTTTTCATCACACACGCAACTCGGAACCGGTACAAAAAATACGATTTTAATTTACTTGCTGCTGTGATAAAAAGTAATCGGTGTGAAACGGATGTACCTAAATGCAAATACAATGTGAATTGACAATGTTGACAAATTAAGTGTCACATTTGCGTATTTACGCTATTTTTAAAGCAACAAGTGTAAATAAAACAAAACCGGCGACGCGTTCGCGTTGACAGGTGTAACTAATTTCGGGTGTCAGCCGATAATCAGGCAGTCAGGCATCTTTAAGTCATTCTTGACTACGTGTCCAGTTAATATGCCTGACTATATGCCTGAATATTGAATATTTTGAAGCGACAATATGAATATGTGTAGCCAATACCTTGGCCTTACTGCGGTGTCTGCATAAGCGGTGAAGATTTCAAGATGTTTAGAGTTTGATAATGTTATTTTTATATATACATTACAGTAGCGTGATGCCGTAACAACTCGATTTCCAACGTTTGACCTATATTTAAACCAGGTGATCTTATTGGACGTAACATACGATATTTTATAATATACGATCACGTGGGTGATCGGGTTAGAAGGTCCTAGTGGATACTTCGTATTTTTTTAAGTGACGTCAGTGACAGCGAGTATGGTAATGGCAGATATCCATTTAGTCATGTTTTTCTTTTACCCGGATTTCTTCAGCCCAACGAAAATTTTCACTACAACGTCGCAGGGCTTTACAAGTTCTCAATGATTGTTTCTACTCTAGAACTTGAAGTGAAACGTTTCCTATTTAAATAGGGGATGTACGGATCTATTTATTTTGTCAAATCATCATCATCATCATCATATACGTCCCACCGGCACAGGCCTCCTCTCAGAATGATAGGGCTTGGGCTATAGTTCCCACGTGGGCCCAGTGCGGATTGGGAACTTCACACGCACCATTGAATTGATTCGCAGGTTTGTGCAGGTTTCCTCAAGATGTTTTCCTTCACCGCAAAGCTCGTGGTAAATTTTCGGGATTTGAACCCAGGACCCTCTGCTTGAGAGGCGATAGGTCAAACTCAAGGCCACCACGGCTTTTTTATTTTGTCAAATGATCCAATGAAATTTCGAGCCAGTTTTTGGATTCAGGGAACCTCTGCGATTTCACCTGCCAAGAATTCGTTTATGAACTATCCCGTAGGAACAATGCAGTTTTCCTTTGTCCTTCACGTGGTTTGGAATAATTTATATAATAAATGTTTTTCTAAATCAGTTCAGCTGTCAAACCGGGGAGAGGTAGCAAACAGATATAAATGGGGTTAATTTTGTAGTTGTAATATTAAATAGTTAGGATTCTTGGCACGTTTTTAATACCTGCCAGTAGTCCGTCTCCGGGCGGACACCGGCGGTCTTCGAAGCGGACGTCGGGACGCCCCCCGAGCGCTCCAACGACGCGGCGCTTCGCTCCATCTGAAGAAGCCACTCGTTCAACCACCAGTCGAGCCAGACCAGACTCTACTTAACTTTTCAAAAACTAACATTACTGTCATTTTGTGTACACCGTGGGCAATAAAGATTGTGTGGGGAACCATGCTGTGGGCATAGGCAACTAATAAGTACACAACCTAGGAATCCATTTTTTTAACTGATCCCTGAAGTGAGAGCAAATGAGACCTAAGATTTAGCTTACAGGTTCCGTAACAGCCTATTTAATTAAAAGTGATATTTATTATTAGTGGAGAAGAATTAGCAACTTAAAACAGAAGAGAACATTGACGTTCTCCCGAGCCATCTATGTTGAGAATTGTTTTTTTTTTTTTTTAACAGCTTATAATGTGTCCCACTGCAGGGCAAAAGCCTGAGAATTGATAGAATTGAAATGAAATGAAATTAAATGAAATGAAATAAAATTTATTTGTCATAAGTGGGTGTACAGTGGTTCAAATGTAATAGACTATAAATAAGATCGCCACTCAGTGCCACTAAGTGGCCAAAAAAAAAAATTGTTTTGTTCTGTATTAAATTTTAAATTGCTACATAAGATAGGTACGGTATTAATATCCTAAGCGTACCCAAATATTTTGTAAATATAATATATTTATACAAAATATATCAAGTTTGATTTACAATCAAATTTTTCTTTTTTCTATTTTTTATAATACTTAAAACAATTTTGAAATATCTCTGTCTGAACGTGAGCCACGATCAATAATTTTGAGAGGTCTTATGACGCGCTAAAAGATGAATCACAGCGAACAATTTTCGCAGCCAAGAGATGCAGTGGGCGAAACGACGGTAAGGCAATCTTGACATAATAAATTATATACAAATTGTACTTTAAAATAACGCGTTAAAAACAACTTTAGCGCGTGACTATAAACATATTTATGCTAATAACTTTCAACTATTCAGACAAACCAGACCAATTCGTTCACTATGAGTCTGCTGTACATAAATAATAAAATAAAAACTAAAACATCGCATCTTTAGTCCGTCGAGATATCATTTAGTAATAGTTGTTAATTTGTTGGAAAGAATGAGAGATGCAATTTTACTAAAATGTAAATGTAGCACAGTTATTAAAAAAGAAATGCCTAAATCATTTATTTTTCCTTCATTTACCAGTCTTAGCATTTGTAAGTTTATCTAAAGAAAAGTTTGAACATTTATGTACTCGTGCGTACACCTGTCTATAGTCTGCTATTGCCTCGAAATTCTGCCTAGTTTTCTCGTTTTCAGCGCACTAGTACTTATTCTGCATGAACAATACACATTTCACCAACTCACATACCGTTTCGACATCGAGGGTAGCAGAAATAGAATGAAACTTTTCCGTTTCATATCGTCTTTTGATTCCGGGTATCACGCAGAGCACTATGTGCCCGGTTGAATTCCAGTAAGGTTTCACTCCATATACCCGTTTGAAAAGAATCCGCTCGCGGTGCACTGCACGTTATTAAATCACTCAATTAATTTCTTTGTGTCCAATCCTTTGTCGATTGATACACACTAGGGTGATTGAATTCCTTTGTAGGGATTACCGGGGACCTGTGGAAGTATTTCGGAATGTATCCGAGCTTGAATAATTTGCAACTTCATGTTACTAGTCCGTTTAATAGGTAGGTTATTTCCACGGTGAATAGGCAAAGTAAAAGTTCGTACAATGTATGAATGAGAACGATAGCCTCACAATAATGCAATGAAAGCTTTTCACGCCATATTATTTCTGCAACTCTGTTTCATGATATTAAGTTACATCGAAAATTTTACAATATTGCACTGACTACAAAGAAGTCCATTGTCCGGTTTATGTAGTTAAATAAAAATTGTAAGCATTTCACCATTTTCACCTGCCGTTAAAAGCAGGAAGCTTTAAACTTAATCTCACTTTGATGTTGCGTCTAAACACAATTTCCTCCTGTCTGCGATAAATAGGAAGACCGTTTCTTCATTTTCCTATGGCTCTTTAAACTCCGACGTACTCGTGTTGCTTTAACTAGAAAGTCTTTCATAGAGCTAGTATAATAAAACCTTCTAAAATGTTGCATAATACGTATTTCAAGTCAAGATTTAATAATAGGTATCTAACGCTGTTTGAGATATACTTGAATTCTAAAAACTAGGTATTGCGATTAGCTAGTCTTCGCGTTAATACTAACTTTGCAAATAATTCCTATCAATTGATCTGATAAAGTTAATCAATATTTATGACGATCAAGTCAACGTCATATCTCGCATTACTTGTAAATTGGTAAAATCCCTAAATCCTACCATAGAGCTCCACCACATTTAATTTGAAGGTGATTTGTAATAAACAGAAAGTGTTCCAAACTGTCGGTAAGCGTGTTATTGCTAGTGAGAACTTCATTTTTTTAAGGAAATGAAAGTAACAGTTTTAATTAGCCAAGTACATGAGTTGTGAAGGCCAATTCCCAACGATTATGTCAGGTTATCGAGCGTGTTTCAATGAAAATGTTTTGGCTAATCGTTGTTTGAAATTACCTAATAGGTTGTGTACAAAACAAATGCGTGCAGCGTTTGTGATTGTTGACTAGTGAACTACATCTTCGTCTTCATTTGCACTAACCATCGGGTATGAGATAAGGACAATCGTGGTCAAGTTTACATTAAATAGATTGTACCTAATCGAGTATTTAGAAGTAAAATAAATAATGTTGGTTAAGTTAGTATTAAAGATTGAAATTCCCTTGCACAATGATACGCAATAACGTATCATTGTGCAAGTAATAACTTTGATTACGATTAAGATCTGTACACCACTTGTCTTGTGTGTAATTCCAGTGTAGATATGATATGATCTCAATTTAAGTTATTATTATAGTTTGCCCTTGCACGGTGACACGTTTTGACTATAATTTGATTACTATAAGATCTGTGCACTACGTGTGAGTAAGATAGATATGATTATAATCCCAATCGCAACAGGACGTGGACCTCTTAGAGTGGTCGCTAGTGCTGGTCTGGCTGGAGCTGGTGGTGGTGGTGCTAAGAGTGGAGAGGTCGCTGGAGGCGCGCGCCGAGCGCAGCCGCGGCAGCACGGGGGCCTCGTCGGCCTCCGGCGTGGCGGCCGGCGCCTCGCACGCCCAGCCCAGCGCGCGCGCCGCTGCCCACACCGCGAACACGAAGGTCAGCATGGCGCGGCTATCGCGCCGCGCGCCCGCCTCGCCTGCGCGCGCCCGCGCCCCACAAACACTCCCGTGAAACCATCGGTCCAAGTTCACAACGTAACGCACCAGCGTGAATCAGTCGGACACTCCGCGAGCTGCAGACCGTCACTCGCGCTCGCCGCGGTCGCGTGAGTGTCACGTGTGGCCGGCGTCGGCCGTGCGGTGTGCGCGACTCACGCGAGCGCTCGACCACTACTGTACCGGACTCGTGGATTCGTTGCCGCCGCAGAGCGATCACATCAATTCACTAGCCGCTGGTATCTAACATCGTCATATCGAATGAAATAAACGTTCGCCGGCATTTTGCGTTAATTGATCCGTTTATCTGCACACTAATTAATCCGGCATTGCTAAAAAACGTGGTTCACGTACGGTATTTACCTGCGGTTATATTCGCAACACGGGTATATGAACGGGTCATTGCTACGGCACGGGTCAGTGGTGGAGCACTCGGGAGCGCCGGGCGCCGGTGTAGGTTACGCGGTGTTGTTGATACCGGGTGTTTATGCGAGCGGCGAGCGGCGAGCGGCTGCGTGACGCGGTTGTTGACGTTGCGCGGCGCGGGGAACGTGAGAGCGGCGACGTCACCCGCGCCGCCGCCGACCGAAAGGGCACGTTCTATATTTGTAACAGGCCCACAGTCACATCACTGCAAGATATCGATACGATTGTGTCATTTATCGGTGCAAGTTCAGAAACGATATCACTTGTTGCACGCGCGGTCCGTATCGGTGGCTGTGTCGCGGTGCGGGTGATAAATCGATCAGGCCGGCGGTTTCGGAGCGGAGAAGCGAGCGAAGGTGTGCTTCGCGCGGGTAAATCGTGTCAACGTCATGTCGGTCGGGAGCAGCACCACGAAACACCCTGCGTCTGCCCGGCGGCCATATTGGCACCGCCATTTTGCCGGGGGTCGAAAGGGGCGAGCCGCATGCGTACGCCGGCACGCAACCCCTGCGGAGGAAACGACGCAAGTCGCGTGCCGTGCGGGCGGAAGCAGCGCTTACACCGAGGTCTCAAGGACTAGTTTTACGCGCTGCCCGAAGCACGTTCGTTTGTAGGTCAGGAAACTTCCAATGTATCCTCTGAAGCTTGCCGCGGATCACGGGGACTGATTTCAGTTTCATAGATTTAGGTTAGAAGAGATACTCAATGAAAGGCATGGAATTACATATAAGAATTATAATATTGCTATCGATTTTCAGGTGCGCTAGTCACTGCGCTCCTCATTTTTTGTTTTCATTAATTTTAGTAACGAATCTTTAGCTTCATTAAATGTCTTTTTTTATTCCAATAATAACTTATTAACCTGAATCTTAAATACAGAATTGTTCCACAATTTCAGCAGGTAAAGTAAGGAATATGCATACAATTCATCAATATTCAAAGACTTCTCCCACTTAAACAAACTAACTGCTTTAGCAATTAAAATTTACACGCCAAACTTTCACAGGCTGTTGCCCTTGATTCAAACTTGCCAGTCTTAATTAGAATTTTGAGTTTGGATCAGACAATTGGCTGGAAAGAAAACTTAATAAACAAAAGAACGTTACAACATCTGGTTGTTAAGTTGGTGCACATGTAGGTTATTGTAGGTATACGGCCACGTGGTGTGAACTTGACCTTTCGGTTTGCCCCTACGTAGGGATAGCAATGCACCTCACTCATTCTGATTCGTTTATCCATTTACTAATTGATCAGGGCCACGATATGTCGGTCAACACACGTGTTGTGCAACGTTGAAAGTTGGATTGCAAATAAACTTTATTCTACTTGAAAAAGTTGACCCTGGTTAGTTTTTGCAGTCTCTTATTTTAATGGTATATCGTTTTTAATGATCTTAAAATATTTTTGAGAGTTGTTTGGTTGCAAGGTGGCGGCTGACATTTTTGATGTTAAAATTCACTGTTTACGCGCATATGGAAACTTTTCAGTAACAGAATTAATGAATTTGTAGGTAAAAAAAACCTGCCTAAAAGCCTCGTTTGTGAACAATTTTAGGTGGCTTTGAGGTTTTGCCGTCATAACCAGCCGTGAGATGTTCTCGTCACCGCATTGTGCACTTTATTCAGCTACATTCGACGCGATACAATTTTGAATGGGCAGCGAAAACAATTGAATAAATTGTCCAACAGTTACATATTTAAAACAAAAGAACACGGGATTTGCATAAAATTTGAATTCGAAATGTAATGAAATAAAAATTTGCCACGCATGTCCATCCCAAATTGTTTGAAGGTGGGTGACATCGCCTAAAGGACATGGTATTAACGATTTTCCGCTCTTGGGCTGCGCCAGGTATTATCAGGTGTCATGTTATTAAAAAGTTAGGGCAGGCGTAGATTGGCCTACAGGGGGTGAAGGTATGTATGTGTTCAGTATTATAGGAGTCTATTTTATTTAAAACTAGCTTATGCCCGCAAGTGCCCGCTCTCTATCGTAATAAAAGGTATCCTATGTTGATCCTTGGTGCTCAAACTACCTATATACCAAATTTCATCAAAATCGGTTTAGTGGTTTTGACGTGAAATCGTAACAGACAGACAGAGTTATTTTCTCATTACAATATTAAAGTACGGATTGATGACAATATGAATGAATGCCACGATAATTACTAATTTCAAAATTCAAAAATATTTATATCGTAAGCTTTTTAAAACATTTTTCTCCGGCCTGTACACGCCCTTCTGCTGAACACATATCTCTCTTCAGATTGAAAGGGTTAATAGGGTTCGCACGTGGGTTCATTATCGATTGGCAACTTCACACACACACCTTGAATTGCTTCACATGTACACGAGTTTCACGATATTTTCCTTCACTAAATAGTTAATAGTAAATTTCAAAAATGCAAGTCCAGATTTTAACACACGATTATTTACGGCTATTCCGGCTTCAAAAAGATTATCTGAGAAAAAAATTACACAAATACACAAATAAAACCACTCGGTTCTTGCCAGGCCTCAACCTTACTCAGTGGACAACGCTGTAACGCGATATACACAACTAAATTAGTAGTATGCCTTTCACGTTAGTTCGCCACACAATACTCGTTACCTCGGACTAATGGTTGTCTCCGTCCATATTATTACGGCTGTGGCCAAACATAATTAGAGTGAGGATTGCACGTAGATGCAATTACGGCTCCCTTTACTGCAAGATTGCACTGTAATGAATAATGCTGCCGTGTTCTAGAACCGGTGTAAATGTGGACGAGGTGATTTTACGCGGAAGCACTTTGAACCTAATGTCAATTAGTTTTGAAATTTATTTAGATACTTGTATTACGAACATAGAGTATAATAAGATTAATAACGTACCTACTTTATAAGCGGTTTAAGTCAAATAAAAATAATGTTTTCTTGCGTTACCCGTCACATAACTACAGGTAAAAGAGTAAAATTACTATGAAATCAGTATGAAAATTAGAGATTGAAATAAAAGGGTGAAGTTTGGAACTATGGAATATAGAAATTGCTGCAGCTACAGATCAAGTTTTGCGTTTTAATTACTTGTCCAAAATTAAAATTACCTGCTTTTTGCATTCAAATATATGAAAAATATATCCCTGAAGAGGTGAAATTAACGATGAATATTTTGAAACTGATCAGCGATTAATTTCTGTCTAAATTGATAGTGATGATTAGTGCAGATGAGGCCAAATATGTACCTCCGGTACCTCCCTTTTCAGTGGTTAATTTTAATATTGTGAATTAATCTGAACAGTAGAGAGGAGACTAGAGATCAATGAACATCCAATTCAACGCTAACAAAGTGACTGACAAAACCTGTATTTAACGTTATTATCTTACGTTAAATTCATAATTTCCTATATGGGAACTCTACATGCAAACTTCAAGAAAGCAGCACGGAATTATTTCCAAAGCCATACAACACTTACAAATGAGCATGTGTTTTAAACCATCGATATTCCAAGGTAAACAAACACGTCTGCGTAGCGTAAACACTTTTCACCACAAGTGACCAGTCATCATAAATGTGGGTACCGTACCCACTCGCGGCCTTCAATCGAGAACGGATATTTTTATAGACAGCCGGAAACTGTGTTTATTTTTATACTCTAAGTACCCAGAACTAGCATAATGCGAATAGTTTTACAATGGTTAGCACACGCATTGTTTTCTCTTACGTCGCTTCTACTCTTTCTCGCTAAATCCGTCAGTAAAGCAGTGGCGTAGCTAGGTAACCAAAGGCCCTGGGGCAAAAAATAAACTAGGGCTCCAATAAACTATTTAAAATCATTTGTTCCGTATGCGTCGTGTTTCCAATTCGACGCACTCTAGATTTGTCATAGTTTGTAAGTCAGAGTCCGAGGGGCCCCCTGAGCGTGGGGGCCCCGGGGCACTGCCCCGTCTAGCCCTTGGGTAGCTACGCCACTGCAGTAAAGGAGGGACGACGAATAAGAAAACAGTGCGTATTCTAGATAGCCTAGCCTCCCAGCTATTTTTAAACCAAATAGGCCAGCATCCTAAAGAATTTTAATTAGTCTGTCGGTTACATAATCAGAAAATATACGAAACTTGTTTTGGACACGTGGGGGCTTTCAGAAAAAAATGTACCCGTTTTTCCTTAATTATCCTTAATTTTCCATACAAAATTTATTAGTCAGTTTTGTGACGGTCCATACAACATGTATGGTTAGCTGCGTCACAAAACTGATAATTAAAAGTGGGACACTTTTTTATTGCTTAAATTGATAGTGCTCGTGATTCTGAGTAGAAATATAACCCAAAATTTGTTAAGTTAAAAAAAAGTACAGGGTACGCTTTTTTTCTGAAAATGCCCACTTTTTATTTTGGCAATTAAACAAAAAAAAAATGAAGATATACCCCGAGTAAGACACTTTTTAGTACCCACTTTCGAACTTGTAGAGTGCTGAAATGACAATTGAACAAATCATAAGTAATCGTCTGCCGCATGTGAAATTAAATTGACCAATGAGAATGCGTCATTTATGACTTTTATTTTTATATGCGTTTTTTTTTCTTAAACGTATAATAACGCAGGATATGAGTCTTTCATATTAGCCACCGATAGGTATTATCAGTGTCATCTAGTAGGGGCTAGGTCGTGCGGTAGCAAAGTAACGTTTCTTACCGCATATGTTTCTTATACGTATATGTTTAGTTAGAAATATAAGTAATAATTTTTCTTTTGTTGTGGTTTTACTGACTACTACCTAAGAGTTAAGCGGTGTAACCGCAATACAATGGCGTCAGAGTTACGTACTTTACGAAGAGATTCTGTTTAACAATACACGCGCACACACAGACACAGACACACACACACACACAAAACACAGCTTAGTTGGGTGGTCTATGTTTTATTAGTACCTGGGCGACCGAGCTTTGCTCGTGCTAAAACCCGATAATGACCGCTTTCCTAGAGATAAGACCAAGTTAGATCGATTTTTCATCCCCGAAAACCTCTACATGCCAAATTTCATCGAAATCGTTGGAGCCGTTTTCGAGATCCCCGAAATATATTTATATAAATACAAGAATTGCTCGTTAAAGGTATTAAATAGATGTCAATTTCAAATGCTGTGTGAAACCGTTGTATTAAAGCTGTTGCAAATACTATGTGTAACAAAACAAATAGCATACAAATTCGTAGTAGTAACGGCGACATTTGACAACTGACAGCTGTCAATCCGACTTTTTTTCATTAAACAGACCAAGACACGAAACCTATTAATCTCACAAAACGTGTGATTTGTCGAAATAAAGTTTCAATTTATTTTTCCAAGGAAACGGTAAGTGAAAAAATATATATGTATCTCCAGCAGTGAGCTCGTACGTTACGGGTATAAGTCTACTAATATCGATAAAATATGTAACATGGAATATCTCAGAAAATTTAAAGTACCAAATTACTAAAATTTCATTTGTTACATTATTGAAACAAATGAAATATAAAAACTAAGTAAAAATATACTTATTTTACAATAATAATAATTTTAACACATCGAAACAATACATTTTCTGTCAATAAACAAAATTTATTAATTACTAAAAACGTTATCATTATTACGAACTGGATTGTTACTCGCAGCGTTAGTCCCAATCACAAACACGTCCCTGAAATCACGTAGTAGTATCGTAGAGATTTCAGCGATCAGTACACTGTTCGTTTACTTTGATGGTAATGTTTACTGTCATTAAATTCTATGAACCTTGTTCCCTTTCCGGCCGCCGCGTCATTTGCCAATATGTTTCGGTTTAAGGTGAACTCAATGATACTCACAATCCCTATCAGTTTAACATATACAAGGTGTTTATTAACAAAACTGAATACCTAAAAGTACCTCAAAGTCTACCTAAATAGAACTAAAAGTATTATTCTTACTACAATTATTATCGAGGACCGGAATTCTCATAGCAAAAATCAAATGTCAAGAGGGATTGACCATTGCGTTTTATTGACTATTCCAGTTATCTATTTTTCGCATGTTACCGACTTTTTACATTATTCTGTAACATTTAATTTTGACCTCTCTGATAAGCCACTTGCATCTCTTTATTAAAATAAATTACGTCACGTCACATTTGACATTTGATGTCGCTTGAATTTTCATAAGTATTATTTTTATTAGGTTTCCGTGTTAACCAAAACGGTTAATCTTAAAAGAAAAACTATTAACAAATGGATAAAGTAATAAACTATAAACTTCTCTTAATTGTAAATTATTCTCTTACTTTTCTTAGTTTAAATTGTGACAATGTAGAGAAAATAATGACAATTCTTTGTTTTACAGACAAGATGAAGAAAGTACAATTAGTACAGATATTGATTTTGACTCTGTTATTTTGAATGAAGGTTAGTCTATCGTCAGTTACACTGTTTAACATTTCCGTTTCGGTTTTATGTTTAAATTATAACAAACACAGAGGTCTATTTTTTTTTTGGTAGCATAATAGTGTCCCACTGCAGGACAAAGGCCTCCCCCATTACAGGTTTAATTTCGTTACCTAAAACATATCGTGCTAACTGATAATGAAACATCGACATTCGATAAAACACAATGGTCCATCCGGCATCCCTCTTGACATTTGATTTTTGCTATGAAAATTCCGCTCCTTGATTATTATTATTACTAAAAATTCTGACGTTCCTGACTTATAATCATGAGTTGAATAGTTTAATTTTATTAATATGCTTCACGACAGTTATGCAATATTATTGTATTTTTTTGGAATCGAGAGTAGAATTGACCGCACTATACTGTAAATCCGGTTGTGTTTTTTTTCACCGCTTATTTTTACTGTGCCCTGTCTTAAAGATACAAATGCAACATACTTAATGCCAATGTAATTAATACATTATTATTGTATTGTAAGTTATGTAACTTACTCCTAGCGTCACGATTTTAATTGGGTTCATACTGCTGAAATATAGACACGCGGTAGCGTGTCAAGCCAAGTTCAAGCTAACAGAACTGGCGAGCAGCACCGTGGTAATTTAAATTAAATTACTTAGGTAAGCACGTTCTAGATTACTAGGTTGTTTTTATTGCGACCCACCTAGGCTTTGCACGAGAGTAGCTTTGAAAAAAAAAAAGATTCAAAAAGAAAAGTTTGCTTACCAACAATGAAAAGCAAATCACATATTAAAGACTGTACACGATAAAATTCGGTCATGCATGATCTGGTCTTACTTCGCAGTGAATAGATAGATAAAGAACTTTATTTCCACAACACATACACGGCTTAGTAAATAAAAAACAATTGTGAAGTGACATACTATGAAATTACTAAGTACTATGAAAGTACATAAAAAATACGATTATAATAAAATGTTAGAGCGCCTGTGAGTTTTAGCTTAATGTATTTCACTCCTTACGGTACCTTAAGGTACCTTTGTTATATGTTCTCAGATAGCTTGCATATGCAAAATACGCAAATCTGCGTATTTTGTGTAAGTATATAATAGTAGTGGTAGTAGTAGTGTAGTTCAAGACAATTGGGTGTGATATACATAATAATGGAGTGGTGACCTATGTTGTAAAAGACACTAGCTGTAGGAAGCAGTGGATAAACAATGGCAGATTAAATTACTTGATCTGCACAAGGACCTTGCTCAGGCAATATTTGCGCGTCAAACAAGGGCCGTGTCATTTATACTGTGCTGCCTTTTTACATCTTTATTATAAACTAGCTTTTGCCCGCGGCTTCGCTCGCGTTAAATTTGGGGTAACATACATTTACTTTCTGCGATCCTTATTTCGTGTTTTGATTGATTTTTCGGAGGATTACACGGAAATAGAAATGCAGATAGACGTCGTTTTAGACCAAAGGTTCCCAAACTTATTTCGTCTAACGCCCATTTTTTTTCACTTTAAAAACCTCAATAACATATTTAATTCTCGCTTAATGAAGGCACAAAGGTGAACAAAAAATCTGGGCCTCTTACCGCCCCCCTCTAGGCCTCCAGCGCCCACAGAGGGATGTTATCGCTTTGGGAAAGACTGTTTTGGACAGATGGTGCAAATTTTGGAATTAAAAAATCAACATAATATACGTATGTATTATCTACCTGCATGTCAAATTTAAGGTCTCTACCCTAATATTTAAAATTATGGAGTTAGAGCCACTTTGAAGTGAAAATATAAATCCCATTTATTCCTTATCCAACGGGAATATGGATAAATCCTGAAAATTGTTTTTAGCTGTTAGTATTACCTACTTGAATGCCAAATTAAAGTTTCTAATAATAAAAAAATACGAAAATAGGGTCATTTTGAAATGAAAACATAAATCCCATTTATTCCCGTGGAAATTTTAAAAATCCTTTCTTAGTGCGCGTCTACTACTATTAAGGAACATCCAGTTTGGGCTGTGCGTTAATCTATAAGTCAGTCAGTCAGAAAATTAAAAACCAAAATTTCAATTTGCCGTCAAACTTGTCGTGCTATTATCCCGTTGGGAAGATGCAAAAAACTGGAATGTAATTTACCCTAAATCAAAGTATAGTGTTACAGTTATAGCCAAATAGCGACTTCGAAAGGGTGTTTCTTTCATTACCTACTCACCATATCAAAATATAGTGACGAGGAAATTACAAGCAGTGTAGAAATCTAGAGAGTAAATTTACCAGCTCCATTGAACCAGCCCTCAGGGTAAACATAAAACAATCAAAGAACAAACTAGCATCGATATTCGCATGAAAGTGGTTTAGCGTGCTAATGGAAAGTACTCTCTATTCTCGAGAGAATAGCGTGACACGAGAATGTGCCAAGTGGATAATCGTTGCTTAATGGGGAAGCCGCCTTGACCGGGTGCAATCTTATTACCCTCTATTTACCGGGACATCTTCACTGCATTATACTCGTCTAAATGTGTATTGCGTCTACTGTAAGTGGAATCTCAAACGATAGGAATGTTCCTAAAAAAGTCATAAGTTTATTTTGCGAATAAGCCACAGAGGGCTATTTTACATGCCCTTCTTTGTGACTACAATACCAGCTTTTTCGGGCAGACTATTATTGTCAAGAATAATGTGCCCCAAGAAATTTGTCGACAACTTTTTTTTTTCCAGAAACATGTCATTGTATCGGTACTTTAGTACGATTTGAACTAAAACATTAGTTATTTTATTTAAGGTTTCTCACTTATTCTAGTAACTCACCCTAAAGCAGAAT
The DNA here is from genome assembly GCA_037349165.1 of Choristoneura rosaceana. NCBI lineage: Eukaryota > Metazoa > Arthropoda > Insecta > Lepidoptera > Tortricidae > Choristoneura > Choristoneura rosaceana. The sequence goes on from JAZBNJ010000019.1 coordinate 14,915,257, forward strand.
GAAATTAATGATAATTGGGACAAATTTACCTTCACTAAATAAAAATACGAAAACTGAATATTCGAAGAATCGCCTATGTTACGTTATTCGATGAAAAGTTGTCGGCAAAATAATATGTACCCATGTTTATATATTCTACATACAAATAGCCTTTGTTCAGCATAGAACATAAAAAGTATAATAGAATGTTGATAAAACAGTATATAAGTTGATTATGTTGGTAGAGGCAACATACTCCCATGTTTTTTGCCTGCTTGTGTTGAACACACTTAATCAGCAGCTAACTAAATCCCCTACTCAAACATACATGAAACTATTTACACAAAATTAACGACCTCTTTATTTCCAGTCATATCCTCGCAAAGTATATAGGTTAATTACTAAACAGCCCGACGCAGCTGAGAGGAGTAAGTGCAAATGTGTGTTTCATGAAACTCGCTTTAAGATTGAATTGCTTCCAAGTGACCTTATTATCATTTTACGCTAAGCTCTGTATCCATCGGTGGCGAGATTTTGCAGCTTACAGTAAATAATGTCTTTTCAACGGAACTTCGTCTGCGCAACTTTTGTTTATCGATAAAAAAACTCGGTCGAGGAGCTCGTTCCCATGCAATCGGTGTTCTGATCTACTCGAGGGTTGAGCGCAAGTCATTTGAAAAGGAGTTCAAAATTAGGGATCGATTCACGACAATCCCATTAGTGGATAGAAAGAAAGAAAGAAAGAAAGAAAGAAAGAAAGAAAGAAAGAAAACATTTATTCGTGACAAAAAAATAAAATACCTAAATAAAAAACAAAAAATAGCTAGCTAGCAATCTGCCGTTCTCGCGAACGGCGCTGTTCTTCCTTTGGGACCATCTGGTCATCATACATTAAAAAAAAATACACATAAAAATAGCAGCAATTGACCTACTAGAAATATTTTGCAAGGATATTGAATATAAAAAAAAGCTTTAGTGACCGCTCAAGCATAGGGTCGTCAGTTTGAACACTTTGAACCCATGCTTCCATTTCTGAATTTTCCGGAGCTTAAGAACAAAGTAACACTGGAATTTACTATGCGTTTTACCGCCTTAGCTTACCCGGAAAATTGCAAAGTTCCCGCGGGATAGTGATTAACGAAGTAGCGACGGAGTTGCTTATACGGACGGAGTCGTTATTATAAACACCACCAATCAACATACAAAATTAACAAAAATTAAAAATAAAACTAGACAGATTATAAGTGGCAGGTAAATGTTATGAAGAGAAGTATACAAGTATGAATCAATTCAGTGGTATGTGTGTGAAGTTCCCAATCCTCTCTGTTACAGCATGGGAACTACAACCACAATCTGAGAGGAGGTATGTGCCCAGTGTATATGTGGGCAAGTGTGTAGTCCGAAGATGAGACAATTTTTTTTAACGTCATTATTACTATGCCCCTATTTCAGAAGCACAATTCAAAATCGGTATTTAATCGACCAGAATAATTATGATAAAACTTAATAACTAAAATTTAATATGACACAAAAATAAGTTTCGCAAAAGCCAAAAATAGGCAGAAACTTTTTGTGGTTACTTGCGTTATTCATTTTTAAAATATTTATTTTATATAATATATTTCTTTAAAAAAAGGTTAAACTTATTTTCTATATACCTATTGTATCTCTGTCTAGATAAAAAAGTCTTGCTTTAATAAATACAAATAGGAACGTCAGCGCGACGTGCCATAAAGAAGATGTAATTGGTTACAAAAGACGTATGTAAATATTCATAAACATACCACCTTTGACTGCTATTACCTTAAAGGAAAAGTCACGCAAGATTTTTTGCCCCAAAATAAAGCGGCACTCTTCGACGACATAAACCTTCGCAGATTTGGAACCTTTTGACTGCTTACTTATAGACCTTTCGCAAGCTTTTAAGATAGTTACCGAAAATGTTGTACCTAAACCACTTATTTGGGTCACAATTACCAGTACCCTGAAATCGGCAATCTCTTCTAGTTTTCGGAAGTCTATTGCGAGTAAAATTACTATCAAAGCCCAAATCCAAAATAAAGTACAGGCAAAGTGGTACCTATTTAGTTAGTATTTGCAATATTGTATTGAAATTTAATATTTGTTATACCTGTACTTAAAGTAATTGGACTCTGGTAACTCAACATCTGGCTTTTATTTTATCAAAAAGTTCTTGTGGTAAATTTAATTTACAATTCACCCCTTTTCGTCATGGTATTTATTGATTGCGTTATTAGCGGAGCTTTGGCGGAGCTCTACAAGATATCTAAAATTAATCCGAAATATAATAAATAAAAATAAAATATATAAAAATATTTCACTTAGACTCGTAATGCAGTGGGCTGAACACAGAACACCTGTAATACTCGTAGTTTTTCTTCGAGATTTTGGATTCAAAATGTATTCATGCTTTTGACGCGATAAACTTATAACAAATATACTGAGCAGCGAAAAATCTGGCCCTCAAATGTATGCAGTAGCAAATAATTATGTATATGAAGTGGGCCTAATTTTGTGCCGCTGAGTAAGTAGGTATATAATAATTAAAACTGTAATATGAAAACTATGACTACTTATTTGCCTACCTACTTAATCTGTGGCTAGAGCTAGAGCTATGGTTATGAGATCACTAACGCGTCGCACGCATTTACTGGTTGGAAAAAATAGACGGCAAAAATTAAGGAAATTTACCGGAAAACCATAATACGTAGCTATGTCAATTTTTATCATTGGGATTTTAAAAATGTTTAATTTTAATTTTAACACGTTAACTGCGGGGCCATTTTCAATGAACTCTCAGCCAGTGCGTTGGACACCTATAAGAACTCGTAACCAAGCTTTAGTTCAGTGCGTATGAGACCCAATCAGACTCCTAAAAAATAAATTTCGAAAATAACGTAAATCTCGCTCAAAAAGCTATGTATCGATATGTTTTTTGTTTATAGATAAAGACAATCCATTGCTCTATCTTTAGACGAGTTCGCATGCAGTTTTGACATAAATATACAGAGTAAATACAAAACAAATATAGGGTATCGAATGTATCTCAAGCCGCAACTGAAGTAAGTTCAATTTGTGTACGAACTAGTGATGGGATTGAAATAAAACATGAATAGTCGATAACTATTTTATATTCAAAGATTTTTAACAAGGAAAGTGTTTTTCGTTAAAACATGGTACGGAGGGCATATTTGAACGTTTTCTAAAATTTTTATGTTACTTGTCGATGGAGTAACACATTTTGGCATTTCAATAACTTTCTTACATTTTAACTTTTTTTTTATTCGACTAGATGGCAAACGAGCAAATGGGTCTCCTGATGGTAAGAGATCACCACTGCCCATAGACACCTGCAACACCAGGGGGATCTAATTAATTAATTAGCTCCGGATTAAATTTTTTTATTAGTAATTATAAGTTTTTTGGTTTGTTTGAATATATGTTTATTACTCGGGATCTAATTAATTTATTGGATCTAAGCCAAAACAAAAATTGTTTTTTTTCATTTTTATGGCACTCATACACAACTGCTTCATAAACACTTTATTCTTAACGAGATTTTTTCCTAAATAACGCGTGGCCTTTCACTTCGATACTTGAACAGCACTAAAACAATATGGTGCAGCGCACGCGCCACTCGCTCTCCTCTCCTTGCGGCTACGAGGCCTGCGATTCAGGAGACTCAAAAGATCGCGTAACGCACCAAATGAATAAAGTTATTACTCAGTGCGTGCGTGCGACCTAAACGATCTCCAATTTTTATTAATTCACAGGTGAATTTAATTTTTAGCAGGAAGCAAGTTTCTATATTTGTCTCCGTCATATTTGTAGTAATTCAGCTGCTATTGCCTCCCGCACAGAGGTGAGAAATACGAAATCGGGTGCAGCACTGAATGAAAGTCTCATACGAGATGTTTTAGATCTCATAACGCAGTGAACGTGTTAATGCTGACTTAGGGAAGACACGATGCACTATCTAATTAACATAGGTAAGGTTTAAATTGATAGTAACCCATTTTATGGGCTTTCGTCTGAAATAAACTTTTTCATTACATTTCATATAATTATATGACTTTTGTTGTTCTATTGGGGTCGCTTGTTGGTAATAATTATAAAGTTAGAATTAATAATCAGTTATTTAATTTAGTATTAAAGTAATTAGTTTCAAAATGATATTAGGTATCAGAGCATATTACTACATATTATCTAGGTGTAACAGTTTTTGTACCTATTACTTATTTTTAATTTATTTTTATAAATTTGATATTTTTAAAGTATAGAATTGAATATTAAAACCTTTGGATGGGTTTCGTAATAAAACAAAGGGATTACAAAACCTTTGAGATCATATTTACGATATTTAATATTTTACAGGAGTGTTGTTTTAATGAACCCTTTCAATGTAAAATGTTTTTTTTTTATTCCACGCAATAACTAATAGCCTAAACATAACACTTTTCAAAGATAAAATTAATTGATAATCTTAAAAGCGAATTTTAATCTCTGTGTGTGTGTTCTCACATAACATTCAAGTAGATATTAGAATAAATTATGTGAAAACGTTCATTGAAAACTGCTCATAAAATATAACCAGTAATCTTCTAGTAATAGATATATTATGCTTATATAAAAAGTGTAATTAAACATAACTCTTTTATAAAAGTAAAGTAACTAAAACCTCATTAACAATTTTACCGCCGGCTACAACTTGAGAAAGAATAATAAAATAGATGTCCCGGTTAAGATTTCTTGAATGCTGAATGAGTTCCGCAGTTCCGCATTACGAGTGATTTTTTTTTTTTTAATATACATAAATAATAAAACAAATCGAAGAAAGAATAGGTATGCGTACGTTTTTTTATGCATAATTATATCATACTAAACATAGGTGTCAAGTTTTTTTCAATCAAAAAGTTAAAGTCTTAAATGATTTTTACAATTACTTTTTATGAAATCTATAGATAGATTAGATCCAAAGTCACGTCTTAAATCGAGTTTAGCTCGACATGTTTCGGGTTATTTCGAAACCCTTCTTCCAAGGAGCACGCGACTCGGCGGCTGCCGCAACACGCGCACTACGCGCCACCGCTCTGCTCGCGCGACTTACCATATCATTTAATATAAGTGAGTCTCACGGTAGTTTCATGTTTAATATCTCAGTATACCCGTAACCATGGTCATGACGCTAGTAGATGGATTAAAATATACTCGTAGGTACAGAAACACAACTACTGGCGACTTTTCTGTTTGTTGCACGGCCAAGATACCGCACAAAGGTTACCTGGCCGTACAGTCACCAGCAACAATATTTTGTTTATCTATTTTGATGAACTGTTTCGGTAAATTTAAAATTTTCGGTCCTTTTATCTTTCCATTGTTTTGTCTACCTACTCTTGTTTCTGATATTCAAAAATTCCCCTCTCCTCCCCCTTCCTCTTTCCCTTTTAGGGATAAGTTCACCTTTGTACATCTCTTTGTTTTGTTAACTGTTGTTTTCATATGTTTTATTTATAATAAAAAGTTACACAATACAATTACCGGGTGTGATGCGGGTGGTCCTCCTGACCGCTGCTGCGCTTCCTCTTGCGGCGGAAGCACCAGTCCTGGCCCATCGCATCACAGCCGGCGCGCCGCGAGCCCCCCGCGCCCAGCGCGCGCCCACTCACTCCGCGGCAACCATAACGCCTCACTAGACCTTCACTTTATACTAAAACTACCTTAAGATGCACTGACGTCTTATAAATGTATCTAGAACAGCTCTTAAACTGCCTTAGCTGAATCCACTTCACTTGTCTTGCATGCGGCAACTATGGTAACACTAGACCTTAAGTTTGTTGTACTGTCTGTAGATCAACGCATTGACACGGATTCTGTAGTTGCAATATCTCTGCGAGTGAAGTTCAATATGATACTAAAGTACGACGTAAAATGAACACTTCACTCGTGTGTCGCCAACCGATACCTCACTTGTCGTTCTCAATGTCCTTATTCAACGCTTTTCATGGATGCTTAGAATCTTAAGCAAAATAACACTAAGATTTTATTTTAATTTTAATTTGGCTTTTCTTATATCTTGTAGTCTTAAATGAACACACTGGTTTCAACTGTAGTCCAAATAGGCTTTCTAGGGCCAATGCTTAAAACATTGCAATGGCACGCAGCAATCGGTACACAATATTTAAGACTTGAAAGTTTCATCAAATGTCCTTAGTCCAGCTTCAAACAAATACACAGCCGTACCTCCATTGCCACCTTATTCTGGGAAAAGTTATTCGCTGTCAGAAGTAAGTAGGTAAGTTTTTATTTTAGTGCCAACTTGCTCAATTTCAAGTTGAACCATGTGAGTGAATTTAACAACTGGGATATTTTATGCAACTTTCGTTTTAAGAAACCATTTCACTCTGTAAAATGTCAACAACCCTTCATCCTCATCCTGTGTTTTCAACTTTATTATTTATGTCAAAGTTTGAGTGGAGTTCTTCTTTATTATTAGAAAACTTTGTCCAGCTGTGTTATCTTCCAGTTCAAGTTTAAATGCAATGCTTTAGAATTTGAAAACTTTACTTTTATAGTTGCACCTTGAACTGCATTTGGTATGCAAAATAATTAGAAGTTTAACATTGTTTCGTTTTCAAATTACGATGACGAGTTTCCGAATAAATGAACGAAACACATTAAAGCATTATTTTAATTATGTATTCTTTGATACGTCTCAAAACTTCTAAGACGTTAATATTCTCATTATAACATTGTTTCTGCTAAAGCGTATGTAAATTAAATTCGGGCTTGCAATTAAGGTAGCAAGCGGGAAAGCCAGTTTTCTCGTGCGGCGCGATTTCGAACGTTTATTGAGGCTTCTTGAATGTTCAACAAAAGTATTATAATTAAAAATTTGAGCCGTACTTTATATTGAATAAAGAGGGTAGGGACTAAGTACCCAGTTTTAATATTCAGGGTCGAAACACGGGATTGTTGACCCACTTACCACTGTTCGTTATTTAGTCTTAATATTATCATTAGTTCATCCGATAATTATTACACGGCCAAATCACTAGCAGTGGTGAAGCAGGGCTACTACGAAATTCGAAACTCGAAGTTCGTATCATGCGGTCCCTCTCGCTCTCGTATTAAATAGTATAAGTGTCAGAGGGATCGCACGTCACGAACTTCGAGTTTCGTAGTAGCCTTGCGGTGGCAAGTGACTCAACGATCTCGCGTTATCACTGTAATACCTATGAATCATTTTATTACTGACCCACTGTAGAACGTTTTGTTTTCATAATAAGTTTCATAGCGAATTCTATTAAGCAAAGCTATGTCACTATGACTTTTGGTGTGAAAAGGTTTCACAGTGGCTACATAGTATGTATGTATGTAAACTCTTTATTGTACAAAATAAGTAAAATACATACACACACACACACACACACACACACACACACACACACTTACATAGTTTTAGTTAAGTTAATACATAAATTAAAAAAAATAATGATGGATGGTAACTTGAATAAATTTAAAATAACAAAGTTTCATGCCGTAAGTATTAGCAGAAAATGGTCGGTTCTGGTACTGCACTGGTTGCTACCGCGGTACGCTCGCTTTGCTCGCTCGGCTCACGCGCTGAAGGTTGCAGTTCTATCTAACACTCCTCCTCGCTTCGCTCGTCGTTGTACGAGTACCTAACCAGATCTGTAGTAGAATAGGTACAAGCATTTAATTAAGAAACAGATCTATTTATTAGGCGAGAGATCTATTATTTTGATGATTGAACTTTGATGATCAAACTATAATTTAAGATAAGTACAAGCTAACATTATTCTGATTATTCATACTTAGAGACAGTTTTGATTAATACGAGGATGATGACTAACTACTATTTTTCTCAGGGACACATATTATAATTAGGGTAAGTTAAGTATTACCCATTACTGACATGTCTAGGTAAAATTAGGTGACAGAAAATATAGTTCCCATAATTTAAGGGGTCAAACTCTAAGTCGAATTATTTAGATAACACTAACAATTGAAGCAAAACTTGTCGTAATCATACCTACCATACGGCAACATAAATGAAATACAATAATATTCCTTGGAGGCTAATGAAAATATAGTAACATTATCATATTTATAGGGGTAGGGCGTCTCAGAAACCAACGTGGTTTAATTAAACGAGATACAGCGGCATACCTACTTAATAATATAATGTCGTAGGTACGCAATATCTTGTGGAGAATTTGTGAAACAACTTGCTAGTTTGCGGAAGGTAACCATAGTAACACTCTTATGTAAATTATTCGTGTCAATATTAGGCTCTTCGTTACAGATTAGTACACTACTTAAAAAAAAGCTCTTATTTAAAATCGTTTTTTTTTTTCTGAGTGAACTTTCAAAAATTGTATCGGTTGACATGTTGATTTTGACATACGAAATTTTTTCAAAGTAGCGACGGCTATATGTTAAATTAGGTGGCCCATGACTTTGTCCGTGCAGAATTCAGTTAGTGAGATTTCCGCCCAAATACTATTGGTTAAAGTATTAGGTTGTCTACAATTATAATAGGTAATTTTACAGCAGATTTAAAGTCACTTGTAGAGGCTTGTATACGAGTATACATGAGAAATAATCACACATGTATAATCAATTATTTATTTATTTACGTAGGGAGCCGCCAAGCCAACAGTATATTTATACAAATGCCTTGTATAGCGAATAACTATAATACTTAATAACCATTTAATTTGCACGGGGCAGCTCCAATAGGCCAAATTACCCTCAAAGTGCGACGCAGCCGTCGGATCAATACGTACGTCACCCAATCCACGTCCCATCACCCCAAACAATGGTCCTGCCAAAGAACATTATGATTTCCCACACAAATTGACCTTTTGTCCAGCCCACATTAATTCAGTAACAGATTACAAGCGTCCCCTGCACTCGGTTCGTTAAGCACAGCAACAAAATGTTAAATAAATTCCTTTCAGACCGCCTCCTGGCCCGGATCGATTACAGGTGTGTCAAAATGTGACAGTCAGATGGAAAAGGGTTCCGCCCAATTTATGGACGCGAAACCGCGGGAGTCGGGTCAATCGGAAGATTTTCCTTTCACTCGGATTGTCACAGCATAGTTGTGATGAATGACATGAAAAAAGTTTTATTTCCGCGCCGCTACTGATCAAAAGAAACATCTGTGTAAGTGAAGGCTGCTTGACGTAGTTGATCAAAAGAGATTAAGTATTTCTTTAGTAACAGAAAATTTACTTAGTACCTACTTGGTGTTTTTCTTTCTGATTTTTAATAAACAATAATTATTTTACACTACATACTTATTACAACTCAAAAGAGTTTACCTGCCTCTGTTAATCCTTATTTTACACCTAAAATACCTGAAATTAGTATTATTAGCATATGTATTTTGGACCGTAGAGTGTTGAATTTATGAACGCAATACATGTAACTTGGTTTTTCTTTAATTTATTTAGTTTCTATTTAATTGGTGTTTGTTCTAGTTTTCTTTTGTCAACAAAAAGCGCAGTCAGCAAAAATATTTTATTAAGAATACTTATTTTTATACAAAACTTATTTACTCTATTTTTAACCCCTATAACACAAGTCCTTAGATTATATACAACACTAGATGGACCGTCGGCGGCACGAAAACGTCCACCAAAAATATAAGCCAACTGTTGGCTTATAAGTGATTTTCCCCTCCTCAGTCTGCATTGTGACACCGTAGGTGACGTATGTGGAGCGCGCAATACAAAAGTGCCGAAATATGACCAAATGTGCTATAAAAGTGTGCCGCAATTATAAAGGCAGGCTTAAAAATCCTAATGACGTGACTTTCCATCGGTAAGTACTCCAGAATCCATAAAATTTCGTAAGAAAAGATTAAATTATTTAGGTTAGAATTGTGTGACATTTTTTATAGGTGATACCAGTTTCCAGTGCAAAATTCCCCACAATTCAGTCAAAATCGTACTGAAAAGTTTGTATTGGGCACAAAGTCGAAATATATCGATTTCACCTGAATCTGAACAGTTTTTATTTTTAATCTATTTGAGAAAATGACGAATCTAATTAATGTTCTTTGAAATTTTAATAAATATTTGCACCATCTTATTGAGCTTGACATATATCGACAGATGCCACAGATTATTATCTGCGTATAAAAATTGATCTGCGTATAACATCTGTAGATACAAATATGGTACAGTGTTTTATCTGCAGATAGATACAGGTTGATGTAATAGGCTTGGGTAAAAAAAAACGATATATCAAAATATGTGATGGTAGAACCTTGTGCAAGGTCCGCCCGGATTGCTATCACCATTACTTCTCTAGCGTCTAATTTTCGTCGTGTCGTAATAATTTTCCCCCAAATTTTGGGGATTTGACATTACGTGGTATCATTTAGCACGCACACAGTGACAACCAGATTGACGTAACTCGAGTGTAAAGACGGAGCTGTCACGTGGTCGCCACGCACACAAACAAGAAAAAGAGTGGACGTTTTCAATCGCATTGTTTCTTACTGAGGCTCGGTCTAGTGTTGTATATAGTCTAAGCACAAGTCAATCAAATCTTTGTAAGTAAGTACAAATCGAGCTGCGAGTCAAGTTGAGTTAGTCACAGAAATAGATCTTAAAAATTACAGACCAATCATAAATAAATCATAATTCTGGTAACTTTCAGTTTTAGCAGGTAATCCCAATCACAGAGGGCACCCAATCGGATCTAAGCTAAGATTTCTTGATTAAGCAAATCAAGGAATACGGATCTTAGTCTAACGACTGGTGCCATTCTTTTAAAAAAAAAATATTCGACTGGATGGCAAACGAGCAAGTGGTGCAAGTTTTCATTTAATGTGGTGCATATTCACTGTAAGTTTCCAATTAAGAATATTAAATGCGTTTAAATTAAGTCCCCATACCACTAGTCTTTATTCTGAATAACGTTAAGATTCGTTTGCTTTTTGTTTTTATGCCCGAAGGAGAAAGAGTCGCGACATAAATTATTCACGCTCAAGGTTACACATCCTTGGCTTATGTGACCGCTAGTAAAAGCCAACCAAAGAAAAATTTGGATCGTTATGTGGGTTCTATAGAAAATAACATATTTTCCGACATATTATACACTCGTAGCACGGGTTATTTAATTAGTAAAGTTCGCTATTACACTCGTTTGCTTCTGACATCAATAATTTCATAACAACGAATAGCCTTAATAATAACAACATCCGACTTCCTTGATTTCTATTTTAATATGTTATAACTTTTACAATTTCCATCTCATCAAACTTTTGCAGCGCCTAAGCAACATGGAGGGCAATTAAAGTCGTGGCTCGTTATTCACGAATCCAAGATTGGGGATACAAAATTCATGCTCCGATTTTTACGGTACCTAATCTTCGAGTATTTGCGGTGGCAAATTGCCTATTCTAAGGGCTGGGGTTCCTAACTTTATACTGTCGATGGTTTCGCGGGGTCCCTGATAAATGTAACCCTAAAGAGTTATAAGACACTACGCCAAGGTTGGATTTAGCGCGTTTTAGCCAAAGGCAGACTATTCGTTCTGCTTACGCTCGCCCAAATGTATTCTCGTCTCGATTCTCGTAATAAGCCCAAGGGCAATCTAGAAGGAACGACATTGGATAGAGCGATGAAACAAAACGCAGACGTCACGGCGTATACAGCAGAAAAATATTCATATTTTATTGACGATGTAAAGGAAGTATGTACGAGTAGTCTAGCATAAGGAAATACGCACGATGCCAGAAAATACCTATTATGTTAAGTAGTATATAAAATTAAGTACCACTTTGTGAGAGACCTCTCGCGTAAAATGTGACTCGAGTTTCTCATACGCTATGTTTAAACTAACTGCGTATACGTGAAAGTGTATCTACTATGCATAGTTATGGCCTCTCTGTACATCTATAGGCTTCGTCACTCTTATGTTTTTATTACGATTGTTGTATTTATGTGCTGTATTAATTTAAAGTATGTAACCGTTTTGTTAAATATGGTGAAGGCGGCTCATAAAAGAACATAGAGAAGCTATTTTATGGGTTCCATTTAGAAATCCTCCTTTTAAGCCGTGGAGGATAATAAGCATAAGCCGTTTCATAAATAAACGAGGCACTTGCTTAAGGGCTTATATTGCAAAGAAAATATTGTTCTTCCCGCCGTTGTCTTTTGTATCAAAATCTTTACAGCCTGTACCTACATCTTTCTCGCTTTAATAATAAGTAAAGAACAAGGCAAATTTTACTTTAGTCCAGCGAGTAATTTTAAGTGAACAGCTAAGTATTTTACGAGTTAAAATGTCAGATTGTTTGTTATTTGTTTGATAAAATATTGACCCTTACGAAGTTTTGCAAAAATACTGTTTATTAAAATCACCTATTTGAAAAGCCTCCAAATTGTAAATATTTCAATGAGACTTAAAAATTACATGTTACAGATTTATTAAATAGTTTTTGTATGTGTGTACGTATCTATTCTGTCTGTTATAGTAGAGTTTATAATAGGTTAGAGTAAGTTTTGTTCGCTTATTTGTATGTTGAAACTACTGAACAAGTAGTACAATTCCAGATTAACTTATAGGCTACTTTTATCCCGGGAAAGTGTAAAGTTCCAGACGCAGACAAAGTTTCATCCAGTATTATATATAATATACAAATATTATTAGTTATGATGACTTGTATGTTACAATAGTGAAATTAAATTAGGACTAAAATATTAAATTAGAATAAAAAAAATGCAAACAATGCAGTGAAACAGACAACACGCTTTGCACAGGACATGTCATGTCATGTTTGATAAATATTGGAGTTCAATTACCCTATCAGCTGGACGAGTTGGTTGTAAGGTCATTGACCTTGCTTGCACATCACAAATAGGATTGCTTTTTAATACAAATTCTCAAGGAAATGTTAACGACAATCTATTTGTATTCTTCCTTCGTATTTATATTTTCTATGCTTTAAATTGATTAGTATGTGGGTTATTGTAACATTTAAGTTTAGATAGTATGTATCCTTCAAACAATTACTTATCAAAATTCAAGCAGTATGGTATACAATGGCAGCAAATGCAAGATGCATTATTTTTATTTGGTTAACTAAGTATTTAGCATGCTATATTAATTCTACTGTAATATTTCCATTCAGAAATGTCAGGTTGATACTTGGATCTTGATTATTATAAGGATTAAGTCACGTTCTTTGCAAGCCTCACTACGTCAGGTAAAGATTAGCAGAAACAATGTTCTCAGCTCACAGGAAAGGCCATGAGCTAAAATTGGAGCTTGAATTACAACGCTTATAGAACCTATGTAATTCATTAAGGTGCAGGTACTTAATAATGTACGAGTAACAAACTCGTTGCTTAAAGTTATACAGCCATACTCATGACATCGCAGGGGCCCACTAATCACACACAGGGTGTATGTTAACGTGTTTTAAAACAATTAACATCGGAAACTCGTGATCGTGTTTAGGTAATACGTTCGGGCGCGTGACGAGGCGCGCGGTCGCGAGAGGCACTAACGCCGCCCGGGTCCGACCAGTGACGTCAGAGGGCCCTGCCCCGCGCATGCGCGTCCCGACCTCCGGCATACTCCAAAACTCTCCACGAGGGCCCTCCATCTCGAGACCTCAACTTCGCTTTGGGACTTAATCGATTTTTGAGCTGCAGCGTGCTCCAGGTGAGTTCGATGCAGATTGTCGTCAGGTGGGCTTCGTAGTTCGGTGCATGGGCTCAAGAACACGGCATTGCTTAAGTTTACTCGGCAGGTTTTGTGTTTTTCTGCAAAAAAATTCAATGTTGACATTGCTACTATTCTGAAATATCGATGGGGATGCGAATTTTCATACATAATGCACACTAGAGACCGTGTTGTCTTACGCGCTGACGTTCGCGATTCATTTCGACATCTCTTTCTACCCTCGTCTTATACCATACAATGTGACATAAGGAAGTGATGAAAACGAATGTGATTCCATAATGAGTTAGGCAAGTTTGACAATTTCTGAAAGGTACACATTCAAAGGCGAAATTAGGGGTTTTTCTAACATGGGTATATCTGGTCTGGTACCTGACAAAAGTATCATACCAAGTAAATATTAACGAATGTCCAGATATTTACATACCAAATTTCTTCCGTTCAATCCGTCAAATCCGTCTAGCCATTTTAGCGTGAAGGAGTAACAAGCATACACACACTGATAGAGTCAAAAGAAGAGCACATTTTAATTCAGCATTAACTTTAATGATAGAAAAAAAAGAAAATCAAGAAAAACATTTCAGAAGAAGCCATAGTACTCGTATGACATAAAATGGAGTAGGCGGGGCCTGATGTTGTGGATAGCACTGCAAGGCCGGGTCACTAAGCTATGTATCGTACGCAACTGCAATGTAATATCTAAGTGTTCGACGACCAATCGGCGACCGGATGGCCAAGTGGTTAGAGATCCTGACTATGAAGCTTGTGGTCCCGGGTTCGATTCCCAGCCGGGGCATATATTTGTATGAATCCATATCCATCCATACTTACTAATATTATAAATGCGAAAGTGTGTTTGTATGTTTGTCTGTCTTTCACACCTTAACGGAGCGACGGATCGACGTGATTTTTGACATAGAGATAGTTTATGGGCCCGAGAGTGACAGAGGCTACTTTTTATCCCGGAAAAATGCAAAGTTCCCGAGGGAACAGCGCGCGATAACCGAATACTACGCGGGCGGATCCGCGGGTAAAAGCTAGAAATAGATACAAATGTTTGTTCTCGGATCGACTTATTAAATTCTGTCATCGGATGACAATTTACTTGTTGACATATACACAGATATGTAAAGTCGCCGAGAATCGAGAGTTAATTATTGAGTGTTATTGTTTTTTTTTGCTTTTATCAATGAAAATAGTTAAACATCACATGATTTTTATATTATGTATTTTTACTAAGACTGTTGGTAAACAGACAATATACATGCATAGTGTTAGCTACGAACACTAATTGCAAGTCAAACAGAAGGTTGTAAGTACATACTTACAATAATATAACAAACAATGTATAACGTTAAGATATTTTTAAGTAAATGGAAACATTGAATTCTTCCTTCTCAACACACAATATTTTGTGGCTTCAATATTAAATTCAGAAAAGTAAAGTGGAAAAAATATTATGTTTCACGGCCTCCTTTAATTACCTTAATTGAAGTGGTTGTTTTTATTTAAATCCTCATAACGTACTAATGTTTAAATTTACATAGCTATCCTCAGTTTTGCAGTCAACAAATGCTAATGATATGCGAGTCGCGCGTGAATAGATCTCTCGCGTCCAAGTACCTTGCCGCTTTCAATCAAAATCTATTTTAGTTCAGGCACAACGTCTTAGATAATTAAGACGATAGGTCTAAAAAGTTGTAGTTGACGTATCGAAAAATTCTTTTGACATTAGTTATGTAAATGACGTATTAAAATTAGGTATTTTTTGCATTTAGAATGGCAAAACTAGCGTATTTTTCCCTTTTAAATATAAACGTCGCCCAGCTTCAAATGCGAAGAAAAATATAATAATGCTGCCGACTTTGACAAAATATACATAATTATATAAGACCATTTTTTAGGTGTATATCATAGAGCGAAATAATTTTGAAATTTAATATGTGATACAAGATTTCTTGGCTAACTATAGATGCTTGCATTGATATACTATATAACCTACATATGTACACCAAACATCAAGACACGTCTCAAAGTTAGCTTATTTATGTTGCTGAATATACTCGTACAATACATAAATAATACAATTTAAAACATCCCAAAGCAAGCAATTTTTATATTCATAGGCTGATACAATGAGCTTGCGTTTATTTACATACAACGGAGCTCCATTAGGGTCCCTTGTCACAATGAACGACCGTCAAATTATAAAACCATTGTTTCGGTTTCATGAGGTCGCCGCCATTTTCCACACCTCATTAGTTACCTACTGAATAATATGTGATATAGATACAGGAGATCGGTAAAGGCGTTATGTACGCAAGCATGATTAGCATGACATTGACAGGCTGTATGCGGTGGGAGGTGGGAGCATTTAGGTCGGCTTTGAAAGATCAGTCAGTTAAGCAGCGTATCCACCAATAATGTACGAGGAATGTGTTTTTAATTAACCAATAGAAAAGCTTTAGTTACGCATCCTCGCACAGCACATCTCTGGTGGAAACAGCTAAGCGGAGCGAGGCGAGGTAAATGAAGCGTTCCTATTGGTTAATGAAAAGCTTATTCCTCGCAACACATCTTCGCACATCTCTGGTGGAAACGCTGCTTTAATCCCTACTTGAGCACTTTCAGTATAAGGCTGATCAGGTTCGGAAACAAGTACCTATTGTAAATAAGCAGTTAATTAAGCAGTTAAGTTCGCCTTTGTACATCTTATTATCCTGTGTTCTGTTATTATCATGTGTTTTTATGTACAATAAAGAGTTTTACAATACAATACAATACAATTTTGGCGATAGCAGTTTTGTTTTGAATACAGTTGCGGTTTCGGTAAAAAATTGTCTGAACAGCAAGTTGTACGGCTTATTTGGGTTATTTTTATTTTCTTAGCAGGAATTTGATAGTGTAAAAAATTATAGAACTATTGTTGTTACGAGTACAGTCGGTGCCCTAACATAAGTATCCACTTTTCTATACAACTAGTATGAAAAAGTGGATACATAAGTTAGGGCACCGACCGCACGTATTTTGTTTGTCAATGCAGTGCATATTTTTGAAAACGTTTTAATTTCGATATATACAATAGATATTTTGTGTTCAAATAAGTATCGGTGCCAGTAAAACTCAGTAATTATTTATTATTTAAGAAATATAATTAATTGACAAAGGTGAACGATGGTCCTAAAAGATAACTTCCAGCTTATATTTAGTAGACGACGAGAATATTAAAGGACATTATTGAGGCGTTTCATAGGAACCAGCCTTGAAATGCGTATTTTAATGATAAATAGGCAGTTAAAATAATGGCCTCAAGGTGTATTGTGTCACTCTTGACGGATGTGTGCCGTTAAATATGGTGACAACGAACATTTACACAAAATGGGCTGTATTATTACAAACACAAAAGGAACCGTACTCAAAACGGGACATTAATAAGACAAGAAGTCAAAAGTATATGAGGGAAAAGCTAACAGAAATAAGTAATATTAAGTTAAATGTAGACAACGTTCAAACATTGACACAATAAAAAAATCTACCCTCATGGCCTATTCCACTACTCTACTACGTTCCTTTTATTTTATGAGACACATATCTGTGACGTCTCTGTTTAATCGAACAGAATAAACAGAGACCGTATTATGAAATCTGTCTAAGATATAGAAGAAGAAGAAGATAGCAGGAACTCTCTTACTTGGCCATGGACTCGACGTGGCATGTTCGCGTTGCACTGTGGGCATTTCCGGTGCTCACAGTAGAAATGATATAGATAAAGCATCTCTTTCGCTCTCGCAAATATTTCAACAAATAAATCAAGTGAAGTTACAGAAAGAAAAAAAAATCGTTTATTAACGGCTCATAAATAGATACCACCACCACCACCAAACACTTCATTTTACTTGAGTTGACAATAAAACAATAAAATATAACAAAATACACCGTGATGTGAGTAGTCACCGAAAAAGTTCTAGCTTTAATTATTTTTAAATACTGTTACTGCTGTCTATACGACAGCCCGTTTTTATTAGTTTAAATATGAAGTTTAATTACCGTAAACCTAATAACAGCGTTTAAATTCTGTGTACTTGATTATAAACGTCAATATGTACGTTATAATTTGAAAGGAAAAGTCTGTCCACACTAATGTTCCAGCCCCGAGGTGCCGGAGCGGTAAGCGAATTATCTCTATTCATTGTGTGTCTTACTAGGTTACCACTGTGCGACACGAGCATCGGCCGCGCAATGAAAAGCAAAAGGAGCGTCGCTTCGGGAATCGCCCGTAGTCGTGACCGCGCCTTATGTTGTAAGTGGGTGCGTGTTTCTGGGTGAAGGTTAAACTCACCTCCGGCTAGGTTAAAGCGGTTAAAGCCCTCTATCTCACTGTTACCTTAATGGTGTTACCTTTTTCGTGTATACAACAAATTAAGAAGGTAATTTTATGCATACGTGGAAGCGTTATATTTTGCAAGGAAATGTTTACTTTACTCTGTCCCCCGGGATTTTCGGCACTGAACTGAATAAGAAGTATACTAGTATGTTTTAAATCATGATTTTCATTCTTATTTAGGTACTAACAATCATGAGTAAGACATTATAATCGAGCTTATTGAACCACAAACCACAATATTACTACTTTTTTCCTCTGCTAAGTAGCTACAACTTCGCTTCATTGATGTGGGCCTACGCAAAGTAACACTTGAATCAATAAATTTTAATGTAAGTAGCCATTTACTGGGTGAAATTTTGAATGTGATACAAAAGTACACACACACACACACACACACACACACACACACACAGCTTCCTGGGACAATATTACCGGACTGGGATCTTTAAAAGTCTCTCAAAGTGAAGGCAAGGCACCTGTGACAGGCTACAGGTGTCCATGAGCGGTGGTGATTGCTTCTCATCAGATAACCCTAATGCTATATTTATATATATGAAAAAAGGACACATATATACCAAATTCCACTTTATAACATTAGTAGAATAAATATATTACAACACTACTGTTCGGTTATTATATTAAGAGAACTTCCGAACTCAAGATACGGTAAAATACGGTAAAAACAACGGGGTCTACGAAATATTGGCCGTAGCAAGGCTACGAGAGCCTACGTGGGTCGGCGCGCGTAGCTTAGAAAGAGACGTAGCTATGAAAATTGCCAACATAGCATTGCGTACCGTTATGAAAAGCGTGCCGAGATTTGCTGTTCCTCATTTATTCCTGAGTGATCGCAGACTGAGTGATTGCAGAGTTGTGCGGATTAAACTTGCTATTTTGCGAAATTCTCATTACAAGCTTTTGTTTAAATGGGAATAATTTAATTTAATTTTATGCATTATTGTTAACGAAAGGTTAAGTAACTTTTGACTTAAGTAGATCATATTTGTATGTATAGTATATGTATATATTTAACTGTAAAGTTCACTTTTGAATATTATGTTTGTGGGACATAAATTATAGGCCTCAGCAAGGGTAAAAATTTACAAGTAAAATTAGACCTACTTGCAGTGGTTAAATTGATTAGAATTTGACATATATACGCATGAAACTACCTTTAGACTCACTCATATTAAATTATATTGTAACGGATAACTCACGTTTTAAATCGAGTTTAGCTAGTGAGCACTGTCAAATGCAGTGCAGTGCAGTGTAGTGACACTGCACTGCACTGCATTTGACAGTGACATTAAAAATGACGATAAAAATGTGGGTAGTTGTGCGCCTGTGTTAGTTTCGTCGGACAGGCTCGCGAGCAGAGCGGTGGCGCGTAGTGCGCGTGTTGCGGCAGCCGCCGAGTCGCGTGCTCCAGTGATGAAGGGTTTCGAAATAACCCGAAACATGTCGACCTAAACGCGATTTACGACGTGAGTTATCCGTTACAATATCATTTAATATATACGCATGCTTTAACGACAGTGCTAGAAAATCTAACAAAAAGTAAAGTCAGTAAAAACATGTATTTTTTGCAAAGGAACTAATGTAAATAGGTATATAATCTTCATATTGTATTTGGTTTGACGACCGGTTGCCAAGTGGTTAGAGAACCTGAGTACGAAGTTTGAGGTCCCGGGTTCGATTTTCGGCCGGGGCAGATATTTGTATGAATAATACGAATGTTTGTTCTCGGGTCTTAGATGTTTTTTATTTATCTATATAAGTATGTTTATCCGTTGCCTAGTATCCATAGTACAAGCTTTGCTTAGTTTGGAACTAGGTCAATTAGTGTCAAGTGTCCCATGATATTTATTATTATTATTCATTAATTGTAGTGGTGAGAGACGATACTCGTAACTAGCTGTCGATGGAGTATATTTTAACTGTGGTAGATTAAGCTTGTGCGCGCGGTTTTTCCTATCAGGATTCCGAAATATTCTTATTCTCGTAATACCACACATACTACAAAATAATTATAAAAAAATTGTGTAGTAATTTTTTGCAGCGAAGATTTGGTCTTCTTTTTCCATTAGTAAAGCCGAAACGGGCAGCTAATACTGTAGTACAAATCATCTCGATCTTTTTAACCAAATTATTACTGTTAGGTGTTACAAATCCATTGAATAATGTTTTTCCATCCTATTTTATCGGATAAGTTTGTTTTGAGCATGAAACTACCGTTAGACTCACTCATATTAAATAATATTGTAACGTAACTCACGACTGATGCGTATCGCGCAAGCAGAGCGGTGGCGCGTAGTGCGCGTGTTGCGGCAGCCGTCGAGTCGCGTGCTCCCTTGAAGAAGGGCTACGAAATATCCCGAAACATAAACTCGATTTAAGACGTGAGTTATCCGTTACAATATCATTTTATATGCATAAATTTGTATTTATCTTGCCTTCTAAATTAGCTTCACTAAATTCGGTAAGCTAATTGATAAAGCGATAAATACAAACTTTTCTATACTAGTAGAATGCAGATAGATTAAAGACAAAGATATTTTATAGTGAATGTCATAGTGACGGCTCTTGACTAGCTAAGACGATAGGCACACAGATCTGTCCCTGATCACACAAATACACAAACCTTGTGTCCCGTTTATCAGTCAGGTGCACGCCTGACGCACACAAAGGCGATGCTGAATAGGATTTTCGGTATACTTCGATATTTGCCGAAGCGTGGACCTTTAGTTTTGGTCTAAGTATATGAAACCGAGTTAGAAGTGATATTCATATAAAATGAGACGGAAAACTCGGAATAAATGTAAGGAGAATGGAGAATTGGTCTATCAGCGGATAGTGGATAAATTAGTTTCATACGATAAATACTTTTATAATAATAACCTTTATTACTTATGCTAATTTTGAGACCGTTAGATCATCATTTTATTTTAATGTTGAGTTTTCCCTTCTTAATTACTAAACGTAGGTCAATAATGGGGAATGTCTGAAGAATTTAGAAACGCTTGAAACTTTTATATCAATAGGATAGGAATAACCTTTCTAAATAACAGAAAAAAAATCATATTTTTAAGAGGCATCGCATAATTTAAAAAAATTGAAAGAGTTTTCTTTACCGCCAAATTACGACAGTCCGGTCGGTTACGGGTTGTTCCATAGTTCAGAAGAAAAAACATTAAAAAAGAATTTGTGTCTTTGAATCGATTGTTTTGACAGGTGACACTCTTTACCGGGCAGAATAATACTGACATGGAAATACCGACCCTGTTTTTCATCTACAAACCCATAGAAGCTCATGTCGGTATTTCCATATCAGTATTAGCCGAGCCGGTAAAGAGTGTCACCTGTCAAAACGATCGAGTATTTCCTGTTTGGTTTCATTTGAAGAAAAAATACCATCCTCGAAAAAGATCTTAGAAAGTACTTTTGTTCCTCTATTAAAATTTTGAACCGTAATGTTACTTGAGACATGTCAGAAATTTATTATCAGGGTCATTATTTGAGCGTTTACGTATTCCATCTGATTTCCGTGAGCAGATTTTTGTTGTCATGGTAGAAGATTCTGTTACAGTCTAGAAAAATAATCGAAAATGTCATAAAATTCTACAAAAACTTGACCACGAAAATGAGGCAGTTGAAATGCTCGAAGCATTCTCGCACCTAAAAATTCACAAGAATCAGAAAGATTCTATTTCGCATAAAATTACTGATTACTTTTCTAATTTAGAGTCGGCAGCTTTTACTTTGGGGCGAGCGGGCGAAAGCGGGGCAGAAGCGCGGGGGTGCAGGGTGCAGGTGAGTCTGACGTCACACGTGTGACGTCAAACCTGGGGGCGGGGCGGCTCGGCCGACGACCGACTACCACTCGAAACCACCAACAGAACACCACCCGACGAAACCAAACCAAAAACAACCTTAACCTCTAGCAGTTAGAGAGTCAGGAGTTGCCCAAATGTAGTTTAAGAAATGGCCTTATTTCAAAAGCAAACTCAAGTAACTCTCATCTTATAGTAAGCGGGAAAATGTGCGGCCATCTTTCATAATGATCGGCGCCAAGTTTCAGCAGCTGGGTAACTAGATTTATCAATTTGTGGGAAGTTTTAATGTTTATTATTAATAAGAGTAACGTTCTAAAATAGTTAAAACTATGGATGTCGTTTTCCGTATGGTTCGTTAAAAAATGCTCATGGCCTGAAGTTACTGAAAAAGTTTTGATTGAAATGTTCTGATGTATATAATAATATTTTATAATATGAGTGTTGTAAAATGTTTGAACATTAAGAACTATAGGTACTTATTATACGAAACAAATTTTTAATGTATCAGATTTTTATAATCAATAAATAAAATTCAAAGCACAATTAAGTGAAGAAACTATTACTTGTGTATTAATTGGTAAGTAACTAACGAACATTTTTGCAAACTCCGTTTAGCCTTGCTTACCTAATTGGTAAATAATATTCCAACCTAGAATTTTATTAATATTCTCATCCAAATAAACGTAATCATTGGATTAATGATGACATGAATTATGATTAAGATTTTAAATTATTAGTTTTATCGAAGTGTCGACACTTTCACTCTATATAGTCTGTGATATTGAGAGCTGTCTCCCTCGCCATGCTATAGAATGAAAGCACTGTAATGGCCCCATGCAGAAAAAAATGGCAATGGTTAAATAGCTAAACTAAGCTTAACATTCGAGATTTCTATCAGTATCAAAAACTATTTAAAGCAAATGGGCTAAATTTTAAAGGTTTTGGGGTGTGTCCTTCCTAATTTTGTAAATTTTATGTCAAAAGTAAATACTTAAGAGATTTTATTACAAAGATATTTTATGCTCGAGGTACTCGTAGATTATATGATACATACTGAATTCTGAATAAAATATAATATCTGAAATTAAAACCTGTATGTAACACGCATTGACGAAAAAAAATATCTTCATACCCAAAAATGTAACGTTTTCAAGTTTGCCAGCTACGAGCAAGATTTCGAACCGGTTGGATCGCCGACGGTTCTAAAGTACCTACGCGTACATACACTTATACGGTGACACACACAGGCAAAAAAGGTCGTCGAGCTATAAAAGTACGCGTACTTGCTCGTCTGCGTCTGTCAAGAGAAATTATTATTCAGCGAGGAGCGATTTAGTTACAGCGCCACCTATCCACGACAACTGAAACTTTGACGCTTGCCAAGCTAAAGGTTGACTGCTGAGTCGCTTCAGTCTGAGCCTGAAAATTGTCGCGTCCATGTTTTCCTACACTTTCACAGATGGCGTTGTGCTCTAAAAATACTTCTTTCGTTTTCCGATAGAGGTCGCCAAACCGATCTTTAGTTACTTACGGCGCTTACATTTGTTATTTTTAGTAGTTTTTTATAACAAGATAGTAACTTCTTGTATTAGTTTTATGGATATATGTAAATAAGAATGGATGACAATTCAAATGTAGCTAATAAAAGTGGGTATAGCCACAGAATAGATAATAATAGCTAGCAAAAATGGAAAAAAATAATACTATCATTAAACAAAATACCTATACTTAACTATACTATGTAATATAATATGTAATATTATAAATACGAAAGTGTGTGTGTTCATGTGTATGTATGTTTGTCCGTCTTTCACGTCGAAACGGAGTGACGGATCAATGTCGATTTTTGGCATAGAGATAGTTTAGGCCAGAGAGTCACTTCGGCTGCTTTTTATCCCTGAAAAATACACATCTCCCGAGGGAACAGCGCGCGATAGCCGAATTCCACGAGGACGAGGCCGCTAGCAAAAGCTAGTATTTTTTATAAAGGAACCATTTATATTCTTACCTTATTTTTATTATTTGTTGTTATAATGATCATAATAAGTACCTATACACACTGAAATAATTCGCAAGTTTCTGTCCACTGTCATTGAAAATGAACTAACGATACAAAAACACGTGTTTTTATTTATTTTTAATTTACTTTAATTATTCAATGTTAATCAAGGCTGCAATATTTACAAGAGCTATAGTCTATACGAGTAGTACAATTATTTGTGAAATATCTTGTGATATAAAGCTAATGGCCGAGAAACCGATTTCAAATTCCGCCTGATTATTCAGTTTTAGCGGAAGGTGCGGATCCATCTTCGACTATCATCCCCCCTTAATCTGATGCGTAGTCATGCGACTTTTAGATTGACTCAGCTACAGATTCAGTACACAAATTGTTTGACTTATCAGACGATCCAGATAATAAACGACGCAGTAAATTTTTTACAAACACTTATGGATGATGATGATGATGATGATGAATGTACAGTCACCAGCATTAGTATCTGCCACAGCGGAGCATGCAAAAATATCTGACACGTCCTTCCGGCCCTAGGAATAGAGTCGTATCAGATATTTATGCACGCTTGTTGTGTCAGATATTGGTGCTGGTGACTGTACCACCGACAACACTCCAATCGACTATAGCCTATGCTTCCTGAAACTTTTTCTTTTCCTATTTGGAAGCAATTAAATTGTGACGCCTATCTTGTCTAAACGAGCCCATAGAGGGTAAGCTTGAAATTTATAACTGCCCTTGTTGAACGACGGGGGCTAAATTTAGGCTCCAATTTGGAATTCCATTTTCCTTTGAGCAAGTTACACAGACAGAACCCTTTTAATAATGGCAAAAAATCCAATACAATTTAATGGTCCACGATTGCCGTGCCAGCACTTTTAGAATTGGCACAGTATAGTATTTTATTATGAAATCACTCAATTAAGCCCTTACGTTTTAATTTCTGCGGTTCTTTCCTCTTACTTCTTAATATTAAGAAGTTTCCTCACGAAACTTGGAATATAATAAATTTTCTACAGTTCATTTCACAATTATTAGGTGACAGAAATAATTGGCTACAGCAGGTAATTGAATCTCTTTCAGACTAAAGCATGGCTGGAAAGTAAGAAAGAATTGCTATCGTGTCAGGTATCTAGTTAATTTTTATGCTACGTAGTCAATGGTAATAAGAGGTAGGTAGAAGTAATGATAATAAGCCTTTTATAATTTCACTTCTTTTGAAGTTCGTTCTAAATCTAGACTTTTTAATACAATTAGAAGTGTATAAAACACACTTATTTTCTAATCATTCCTCCTCAGCGCTGCCAATTTCAATATCACGAAAGAAGAGGGCAGACAATAAAATAAATTACAACTTTTAAGCTCTCCTTTCTTTTTATCTTTCATCCAATAAATTATTTCAGGCGGAGAGTTAAAAAGTTTCATACTTCGTGTTCTAAGTAAGTTTCGTTAATGTGGTCGTTACGTGCAATTTTAATGTTTTTTTTTTTTGCATAAAATATCTTTATCGTATCCCCCCCTCTCTCTCCCTCCTGTATTTTGTCTCTTAGGAATAGTTGGAAAATTTGAATCGTGGATTTTCCTGACGTAAAATAAGTATTCTTACATTTTGGTGGACAAAAATATTTTTGACAATAAAAAAT
Organism: Choristoneura rosaceana; assembly: GCA_037349165.1. Classification (NCBI taxonomy): domain Eukaryota; kingdom Metazoa; phylum Arthropoda; class Insecta; order Lepidoptera; family Tortricidae; genus Choristoneura; species Choristoneura rosaceana. The sequence continues at coordinate 14,940,859 of JAZBNJ010000019.1, forward strand.
TGCGATGAAATCTTATTATGATTTGACATTCACTGAGAAAATGTTCCACGGCGGGTCAGAAATCTACTGAGAATACTTCAATTTATACCCATTGATAAAGTAAAGCTTGCACAATTTGTATATTAGGCAACGGATGAATGAAGCTTAAAATATAGATAAAATACACCTGTTTCAATATATAATTAAAAATATAAAAGATTTCAGAAAAAAACATTGCTATTTTGTACAAATATATTCTACTTCGACCGGGGATCGAACCCGCAGCCTGAAATTTCATAGTCAGGTCCTCTAGCCACCAGTCCATCTAGATAGTCCTCGCTGTCTCTTTGGTTGGATACGAAGTTGTGTATTTGCCAATTTATATTATTTGTTCAGCAGCTAAGCGAAATAATACAAAAGGTAAACAGACTGAGTTACTCTCGTGATCGTTTGGAATAAGACTTCGAGCTTATAACGGATTGAATGACAGTTCGTTTTAAGGAACGATTAAGGTGAGGCTTTGACTGACAGCCTCTGAGCCGTAGACCATGGAAGTAGGTTAATATGGACACCGTCTCAAAACATTTTGTTGGCAATATTTGGAAAATTAAAGGTATATTTTTCGTTCGTAGAAGCTTGTCCAAACTTACGTACTTTAATATCTTACTTACTTTAATACGTACTTACTTTAACGTACTTTAATACTTTAAAATCAAACCAAGCGCGACTATCAGCTTTCAAAAGTGTTTTGCGATACTTTGGTTTGATTACTCACGTTAAGTTGGAGGGACTTATAGTTATGAGAAACTATAATAACCTTGCTTGGCTGCTACTCCAGTTTTAATATCGGAGAAGCGAGGTAAAGATCATTATTCATTGATATAAGCCTCCGCAAATCAACGCGAATCAAGCAACTAAGGAAAAGAAGTGCAAACCGAGGGGTATCCAAACATCTGGACATTCCTTTGAGCAATGCTTACCATGAAGCAACGGATAATGAGGATTGGAGAACTATTTATGAACTTTCCAAAAAATGATGTTTTACTTGGACTGTTCTTATACTTTTACATGAAAAAAAAAAAATGTTAAACACCACATTTTACATTTTAACCAGTCTGGCCTTTTGTACTAAAATCTAATTAAAATCTTTAAGCTTCTGCTATACCTACTCTATTTTTTTACAGAACAGATGTTAGCGTTTTTTGATCCTTTTCGTCGATATTGTTAACGAGAGAAACAAAACAACACTCAATCAAATAAAATTGGTTCTGAATCGGATTTAGATAACCGCATTACAAAAAATCCAATAAAAAATTTCATCCAATCCCTACTTTTTTGAACACTGTACTGTAAATAAACATGTGAGCCAATCAACTTTTTTACCGACACTAATCTGTCCGCGACATTTTTCAAACAAGTGCAGATTTTTGTAAGTAAACATGTTTTTTCTGTAATTTAATAGACGGTGTATATGAATACATGCCATTCTACGTAAGTTCAACCTATTAAACCGTGAAATATCTTGTTGGAAGTACGATTTTTTGGTAACGCCAGAGACAATTTTGGTAACGCAGGAGACGCCTAAAGTGTTGGTAAAATAGTTGATTGGCCTATGTACCTTGTAGATATCGTATATGTATTTGGAAATTCGAGTTTATCAGTAAAAATAATCAGTAAAAAGCACATTTTAAATCATAGTAACTAGGTAATCACAAAAAAAAAGCAACACACGCTGCATTTTCTGAAATGCATGAAGCAAATATGAAAAAATAAACAATTACCCTACGATATTTATATGCTCATCTGTCGAAGCTCTAAACACATGCCTCCGAGGGGTTTTCCCCCAAACTCGTACATTACGAAGGGCCTTGACGCAGCAACGCGTTGTTTAATCCCCCGAGGGGCAGATATAAAATGGTATTTTCATTTCAATAATCTCATTAGTTCCGTTTCAACGAAAACCATCCAGTTAATTGTACGACCCGATTAGGAAATATAAGGAAATGATTAATATGTAGAGCTATACAGCTATGTCGCAAGTCATTACAAGAGTTTCTAGTTTAATTGAAATTGATTTGGTGGGGAAGTTGATTGCGTCAAGGAACATCATTTAGACGGCCATATTGTATGCCAGTCACGTTGCCTGAAACCCCAGGGGCAGCTTTTTCATATAAATCTTGTACGGTATAAACCTCTTAAAAGGCGGCGGCATTGAAGAGTCTTAAAATTTTCCGCCTTATTTAATTTATACGAGCCCAAAGGAAGTAATAATACTATAATTACTGTCACTTCTGCTGTCAGTAGGTACCTAGTCTTAAAATTTTCCCCCTTTTTAATTTATACAAGCCCAAAGGAAAATTAAATAATAATACTATAATTACTATTAATTCTGCCGCAGTAGGTACCTACGGTTAGATCTTTTAATCTATGCCATAGATTTGAATGCGGTGTCCACTAGGTACCATTCAAATCATGATACATTATAAATATGAAATGTACATAATAATACTGGCACGTCCCGGCTTCGTGCGGGTATAGTTTTTGGGAAATGAAGCTGAAAAATTGCTTCAGATATAAATATACAGATATACAAGTCCAGACGAACATAAAACCTCAATTAATTTTGCGTTTCTACTGTAGCTTTGTCGGTATACCAATACCAGATTCGTGAAAAAGCAAAAGGGAACTTTTAAAGCTGAAGCGTTCGCTTTGAAAATCTAGCACCTTTCTTTGACTCACGATGGCAAAAGCCTAATTGGGACGGTTTGTAATCTAGATAAATGTCCGCGTTTAATTCAAACGACAGTCATATTTCATAACAGGTTTTCAGCAGCAGATGACGGCGTCGACAGCTTATCCCGATAGCCACTGATTAATCATTAATAATTTCATTACAGCCTCTGTTATAATATGTACAAAAAGGTCAGCTAACTGTTTAAGCCACTTATTATAACGAGATTTTACAAATTAACTCCTTATGATGTAACTAATTAAAATAAATGTTAAACTATACCTACTTAAAAGAGTAGAGAATCGACGAAAGGGAAAATAAATACCTCATTAATTTGTCCCGGAAAAATGCATAGTTTCCGCAGGATAGCGATAAACGAATTCTACGCGGACGGAGTCGTGAGCAACAGCTAGTATGTATGAATATAAATACAAATAGGTATACAGAGGCGAGCAAAGGCGAACTTATCCCTAAATAGGGATCTCTTCCAGCTAACCTAATCTAAAGCTAGCAATTGTGTCTATATAAAATTGTTGCCACATTCACACACACATTTTACGTCAAAAATATGCCAGTTTTATATACAATGCAGTTTTTATTGTTATTAGATTTTTTTTGTGTTTTAGTAAAATTGTCTATCTTCCTAAAGCCCAAATCAAATTATTGATTTATGAACATCAAACTTTATGTTATTTATGATAGAGTTTAATTTAAAATTACAGTAAGTCCTTTATTAAGGACTGAGCGTTAGGAGGCTATTTACAATATAATATACTTTCCGTACATGTGGCTTAGCCATGGGACATCTTAACTGTCATCATGGCATCACTGTACTTAATTATTTCTTGAATATCATAGAGGTGTACTTAGATTACCATAGGGTAGATAACTAACTCATGTTTTATTCTTCCACTGAATAAAGCTATTAATTTTAAAGTCAGCTTAATATTATTATTGGATTGAAAATCGAACACTCGTCTCATCTGCTTTATACGGCTAAATCTGCGAAAAAGATTCCTTTAGACATCCATTTGCTGGAATTATACTTCTAATACAAAGAGACAAAGACGGATCCAAACCTACAGATTTTTCGGATCGGATGTTCTCTACTAGAAACGTAATATCGTAGCAAAGCAAGTGCAACAAGGTAAAAGAATTTCTTATTGGGAAATTGGCTTTTCCATCAGCTTTCCGTAATTGGAGTACATGTAAATGCGAGATACAATTTAATAAGAGTGCCTGTGCACGCTGCATTGATATTTTCTTCCTGTAGTTTTTTTTTGCAGTAGTATTTACATAAGCCACAGGAAATAAGAAAGAAGTAAGTAGGTATTTATTTTGACAAATTTCGACACTATATATTTACTATTAGAAAAATTAATTATTATACAGCCATGAAAAATAAGATAAAATAGAATAAAGTACAGTCACCAGCATTAATATCTGCCATAGTGGAGCGTGAAAAAATATCTGACACGTCCTTTCAACCCTAGTAATAGAGTCGTATCAGATATTTATACACGCTCGTTGTGTCAGATATTGGGGCTGGTAACTGTACCATTGACAACACTTCAATTGACTATAGCCTATGTTTCTTGAAATTTTTCTTTTCCTATTTGGAAGCAATAAAATTGTGACCCCTTTCTGGTCCCTAAACGAGGCCGTAGAGGGTAAGCTTGAAATTTATAACTGCCCTTGTTGAACGACGGGGGCTAAATTTAGGCTCCATGCTGCGGCAACCCGTGTGAAGCCTGTAGTATCTCACTCATTTTCTTACAATCTATTATCAACTGTGCAAATATGTATGTTACAAATATTTACTAGGTTTTAGAAGCGATACATACCTAATAAAAGATTTTTTCAATGGGAATAAGTACGAGAGCACAGTTCGCAGTTTAGAGATCGAGGTTTGATATATCCATCATCCATCCATCCCAGCATATATACGTCCAACTGCTGGGCACAAGCCTCCTTCCAGAACAAGAGGGTTTGGGCCGAAGTTCTCACGCGGGCCCAGTGTGGATTGGGAACTTCACACGCACCATTAAATTGCTTCGCAGGCTTATGTAGGTAAATCTTGTGGTGAATTTCAAATGCAATTCCGCACATGAACTTCGTTTGAGATATATCCATAGTTAAATGCTTAATGAAGGGTTTATTACTAGTACTAGAAACCCTGAAGAGCTTTAATAATGGTAGGTTTAAATGGACGTCTTTCACAAACCTAGTTTCGTGGAAACCATTAATATGTAGGTTACGAGTAGTGCAACAATAAGCTGGCGGTAATCAATAGAGTACTGCAGGCACGAATTCGGTCTGTGATGGTGTATAGGTTGTACTACAACGGCCATGACATGAGTACCTACGAGTACAATGAACTAGATTATGTAGGTACAATGTAGTTCTTTTTCTGCGTAACAAGTTAGTCAAATCACTTTTCTATGACTATGTTTTTCGATTGTTCGATATATGTATATTGGTACTAGTCACTTTGCCTGTCTAACATCTCTTTGCGGTTAAACCGCTTAACTGATTTCGACAAAATTTGCTATGAACAGAGATTGAGACCCTGGGAAAGACACAGAATTGTTTTTATTTAGCCTGGACAACTATACAATTCTCGCGATAAACGAATTCTTCACAAACGAAGGTAAAAGCTAGTATACGCCTTTATTAATGACAAGGGGCCAGCGTAGCCTTTTATTAGCTTTGGTAATCTTTCAAATGCTAGTTACACTTAATAAAGATGATATGTAAGATAAAAAAAACATGAATTATATGATTACTATCTACTCGCATGTATACTTAGACTAATTACGCGTGAGCAACTCACTCTTTCGCTAACCGAGGCCGCGCAAAATCCTTAAAATTAGGATTAAGGACTCGCTTTGAATGTTTTTTTAAAGAATGAAATAAAGAAAAAAAATATCGCCACAAAAAAACTAAAATAATACATTTATTTCACCTTTCTGCTGGCATTGCTATACAAGTATACAATCTGTTAATGTTCACAAAGGCCAACACTCAAACCGACACAGCTGACACGGGCCGACAGATGATGTGTGACGAAGAAGATAGGAACACGCGCTATCTAGATGGCGGTGACTAAGAACCCTTTGAGGTTTTCAAAAGCTTTTGTCGGAGCTTTCAAGTAAGATTACATAATACGATCATTTACTTCACAGTGACTTGTAAAATGCTTACAACTAGAGGTTGACTCCCAAAGTTAAATGGTGAAAAGAAATATTTTTTTTACACTTTACGTTTAGATTACCTACACTTTATACATATATAAAAATATGTAAAATTTTGCAAATGTTTTTAATGTAGTGAATTAACTTTTAATTTATTTTTAATTTACCTTATTTCGTGGAGCTTCTTACTTTTGACGGTCATAAAAATATTGCCTACATTACAAAAGCAAATCTTAGTAGATACTTCATTCTACAGAACTTGCGATGGAGAACAGGGTGACCATACGCTTGATAATTTTTACTCATTCAAATTAGCTAATATTAATTCATTACAGTTTCATTGCTTGCTTTAAGAGCTGTTTGAACTACGACATTTGAATATTGAAAATAATTAGCAAAACCGAATTGGGCAAGATATAGGTTTCACTTACAGTTTGTTCTGGCTCTATTCCTCAGTCCCAGGGACACATTTAAGACACAATCACAGCACTTTCAGAGTTTTTTATGAATAATTTAAAAGAGCGCGCGCCGGCCGGCATTCATTTCGAGCTGTCAAATTTGCGCAACTGACTGGTGGCGCCGCCGTGCGGGAGAAAGCGGAATGTTCATTCAGCCAGTATGTTTTTGATATGTGCAGGAGGTTTTAATGCACATATTACTAATTATATCTGCCCAATGTAACGTACATAAACCCCCCACCGGGAATCTACCCCAGATTCCCCAGTTTACAAACAAAACCAGGGATGGTATTGAATAAGGTAAGTGGACTGTATAGTGTAAGTATTTGTTGACTTAGTGAACTAAACACGTGTAGCTGTAAATTGAGTAAAATAAATGACTTATTTCGAACCTAAAATTGTCATAAACTTGACACCTTCTTGCGTCAAATTCATGCAAAGAAACAAAGGAAAATAAAAATTATGCTGAATCTAATTCCATTGGAAGTGGTCTAAGCTTTACAACGGGTCGCGTGTATTCGCCATTCTGGATTTTTACTTTTACCACCCGTACAACTCCATCAGCTCCTGGATAAAGTTCCGTCACATGACCGAGATGCCATTGAAGCGGAGGAGCGTCAGCATGCATAAGAACGAGTTCATCAACTTGAATATTACGACAATTCCTATGCCATTTTGTCGCTGCTGCAGCGTGTGCAAATAATCGTTTAATTGCAATGTACGCGGACCGATATGTAAATAAATTTTATGAAAATAGTCGATAAGAATTTTTGTAAAGTTGCACTTTTTAGGAAGCAATAATGGATACTTCTTTTGATACGGTAGTTCGGCGAAAGACAACCTACCCCCCACCCTGAGAAAACCGAGGGGGTCGACATAAGGTGCTAACCTTTTAAGTGAAGAACTACAGCTGTAACCATTGGAAATTGCTTGGATATCAGCTGCAAAATGCTCTCGCTGAACGGATTTAATGAGCACATCGTGTGCGTTCTTTAAATCTGATAGAGACGAAGGACCTGTGTTCCTATTAGACTTCGTCGATCTACAATTGTTAATAAATTGAAAACAACGAGCTAAGACATTTTGAAGTTTGCTAAAACTCGAATATTTTTCAGTTAAATTATAAACAAGATTTGAGTCACGTGTTGTGTTTTGCACGCTAGTTTGAGCCAAAGTCGCGCATGGAATTTTGAGTTCTGGCACATTTGCCGATTTAAATTGATCAATTGATTTTACTGGCCAATTCTCTCTTGGTGCGTCTAGCCAGCTCGGTCCTCCGAGCCACTCCGCTGTCGATAACAGCACGGAAGGTAGCGCTCCGCGCGAGCACACGTCAGCGGGGTTGGACGCGCCGCTCACGTGAAACCAACAATCGCTTTGCACGGTCTCTAAGATTTTGGAGACACGCGAAGCCACAAAGGTTTTGAGGTTGTAACTGGGTGTATTCAACCAACTCAGCACCACAGAGGAATCGGTAAACAAGAGTATTTCATGAACAGGAATTCGTTCAGACAATATTGACTTCGTATATTTGACTAACTTGACTAACAAATGCGCAGCCATTAGCTCGAGACGTGGAATGGTCACTGTCTTCAAGGGTGCAACCTTGGATTTGCAATGACCAGACTGACCTTCGAATCACCTTGATTGTTAAAACTACGCAAATAGATGACCGCAGCTATTCCTTGAACTGAAGCATCGCAGAATCCTAGTATCTGGTAGTAGCTGTGCTGTTTGACAGTAACCTGGCGCTCGTGGCTAAAATTCGACAACAGCGGGAGCTCTGACATGTAGGTGAGCCACTCCTTTTCCAGTTCCGGAGGCAGCCGCTCATCCCAACCCAGCTGTTGGAGCCAGAGTTTCTGCATGAAGCATTTCGCGTAGAATATGCAAGGAGCCACGAAACCTAAGGGATCATACTGACGACCAATCTGTGACAAAACACTACGCTTGGTGATCGCCTGTGAAGCTGGAAGTGGGTGGAATACGAAGGAAAACACATCTTCGGCGGGTCGCCACTGCAGACCTAAAACTTTTATGGACAGGTCCTTGTCATCCTCGAATGCAATGGGCGTTTCGCGGTGATCAGCTGGAACCCGAGCCAGTACCTGGGGACAGTTGCTAGCCCACTTACGAAGCAGAAATCCTCCTCCACTCAGCAACTCTAACAGTTCATCCTGTAGCTTAGCTGCTTCATCATAGCTGCTCACTGACCACAGAAGGTCATCGACGAAGAAACCTTTTTTTAGAACCTTGCTCGCTAAAGGATACTTCTCGCAGTCGTCGTCAGCCAGCTGATGCAGGACACGGATCGCTAGGTACGGACTGCTAGCAACACCATATGTGATCGTGTTTAACTCATACACTTTTAAAGGTTGATCAGGTTGAAACCTCCACAAGATGTGTTGGTAATTGCGTTGAGATTTTTCGATCAAGGTCATTCGAAACATTTTACAAATGTCACTTGACAAGCAAATTTCATGTATACGAAAATTTATTAAAATCTCATTAATATCTGCTTGAAGCTTAGGACCGGCGTAAACGACTGAATTTAAAGAATTATTATTTGTCGTTTTGCATGAGGCGTCAAAAACTACTCGGAGTTTTGTCGTGGTACTTGACGGTCGGAGAATACAAAAGTGAGGAATTATGTACTTAGAATCCACAGTACCAAAATCACCTACGCAAGTCATGTGACCAAGGCTTTCATATTCGGACATGAATTTATTATATTCTTCCTTAAGTTCCGGAAGACGATTCAGCTTTGTTTCTAAATTGTTGAAACGACGTAACGCTTGTGGAGTCGAATCGCCGAGATCAAAACTGGGTTTGAACGGGTACTTCACTGTATAACGTCCCGTAGTATCGCGACTGTGTTCGTTTTGGAACAATTGTTCGACATACAAATCTTCTGGTTTTTTAGTGACGTCATACGGCACGTTTTCAGTCTCCCAGAAAGAGTTCATGATTTTATCGATACTACTAGTTTTATTAGCAGAGAACAAGTTGAGCGAGGCTGTATTTGACTCACAATCGTCACTCAGTACTGTCTGACCAGTAATGACATATCCGAATATGGAATGCATCGCGACGGGCAAACCCGGGTCACGTGGTAGTATATTTTGACCGTCATAAATGTAGGGAAATAAGTCACCTGCGATCAACAAGTCAACTGGAGCCGCCGAAAAGTAGTTCGGGTCAGCTAACTCTAGATTTTTGAAATTATTGATAACTTTGTTTGATAAGGTTACTGTAGGTAAGTTGCTAGTTATATTACTTACGACAACAGTATCAGTGCTAAGCACCGGACCAAATGAGTTTCGTGGTTTAATTGAACATGTAACCAGACCGAAATCTTGCACTGGCGCACCTCCCAGACCCATGGGTTCAAACTGACACTTGCGTCGAGACAAACCCAGGCGCTGGGCACACTCTTTTGTCATATAACCGGACATGGCACCGCTGTCAATGACTGCACGTACGGCGTGGTAAGTTCCCCATCGATCTGCGACGTGCACCATGGCAGTGCCTAACAGCACGGTTGAATTTGACGAACAAGTCAAGCCGACGTTTGGCATTGACCTTTGACTTTGATTTTGACCATTTGAAACGTTTTGAATACTTGAAATGTTTTGACTATTTGAACCGTTTTGATTAATTGATGAATTTTGAACAGTTGGAACTGTATCTAAGTGAATACTGTGATGGTGCGGTTGTTTACACAGCACACAACGCACTTTTGACGTACACTCGGACAACGAATGCTGACGAAAGCAATTTTCGCATAATTGAAGCTGTTTCACTTTGTCAAGACGCTGCACCGGTGTTAAATCAAAAAACTCGAAACATCGATAAGTTGAATGCGGTTTGTCGCAAAATAGACATCTATTTGAGCGTTCGCTATTATTCTTACTCACAGCTGATAAGCACGGCTTTTGGAACTGCTTCGGTGCACTACTGTAATTAGCAGCATTATTATTATTTTTTCGAACAAAATTCGGCTTTGCAGAGGTGTTAGGGACACTCTTAGGCGTAAACTGAATTTTTGATGTACTAATTTTAACCTCCGACATTTCCAAAACACGCGCCTGTTTCTCTACGAAATTAATCAGCTGTTCGTAAGTAGGTATATCGGTTTGATCTACTGATTGTTCGAATTCGCGCCTAGTGACGGGGTCTAAATTTCGCAATCCCATATAAAACAGTATGAAACTCGATAGGTTACTGATTTTCAAAAGTTTCAATGCTTTAACACACTCTTGATACGTTTGTAAAAATGTGTTTAGACCAGTAGCCGACTCAGTTGACAAAAGCTTAAATTGAAACAGCCGATCTAAATAGCTCGTAGCTAAGGCACGAGTGTTCTCAAATTTTTTGACTAGCAAAGCCCATACTATCGGATAATTATCGGCCGTCACTGGCATCCCTTTGACCACAGTCAATGCCGAACCGCTGACTGCGGAGAGCAGGTAATAAAACTTCTCAATGTTCGTAATATCATTGTTGTTATGAATTAAACTCGTAAACGTGTCATAGAATGTTTGCCAGTTTTCTAATTTGCTATCGAAATGGAACAATTCTAGTTTAGGCAGCCGCGGCTTAGCCGACCGCGAGTCTGGCCCGGCAGCGCCCGGGCCGCGGCCCGCGGAGCGCGACGAAGGTCCGCTACCGCTGCCGTCACACGATTGCCAAGTGTCGCTATTAGCCTCCGCTACACTCAGAATACGGAAATACATGTCGTCAAAGGTTTGAATTTCCTGATAATTTGGTTTAAATTTCGGGTTTTGTTTCTTATTGTAAGAATTTAACTCGAATATGCATTGTTCGAAACATTCCCGAGTCGAATGAAGTTCTTTGAGTCGCAAATTAAATTCGGTTAAACGCTCTGGTGGAGTTGATTTGGATAGTTCAAATAACGTTTGACATCGTATAAAAAGCAGTTCTTTTTTGTTAATAAGTTGTTCGACATCGAATTCTTTTTCGTCCATTTCGAATTAAAAAACAAAAGACGCGCGCGACGCGTTGCAAAGAACGAAAATTGAAAACGTTTATTTTATACGTATTATTCTAGGTAAATAACTTAGATTAGAAATAAGCCTGTTACCTTAAAACTGCGTGAAATGTGTGTTTTATGTGTATGAATGTGTATTTAGTTTGCAAACTGAGGATGCGGTTCGATTGACCAAAATGTTTGAACTACGACATTTGAATATTGAAAATAATTAGCAAAACCGAATTGGGCAAGATATAGGTTTCACTTACAGTTTGTTCTGGCTCTATTCCTCAGTCCCAGGGACACATTTAAGACACAATCACAGCACTTTCAGAGTTTTTTATGAATAATTTAAAAGAGCGCGCGCCGGCCGGCATTCATTTCGAGCTGTCAAATTTGCGCAACTGACTGGTGGCGCCGCCGTGCGGGAGAAAGCGGAATGTTCATTCAGCCAGTATGTTTTTGATATGTGCAGGAGGTTTTAATGCACATATTACTAATTATATCTGCCCAATGTAACGTACAAGAGCTAATGCACTGAATTAGCCTAGAAATGCTGCGTTAGAAATACGATATTTGACAACTTCTGAATTTGCCAAGTCTTAGTTTTACATAATTATTATAATGAAAATATAGTTATAGAGACAATGTTCAGTGAAGAGAAAACTTAAATCGGTTGAAAATTCGATTTTAGTGATTTTTTGAAAAATCTATTTACCCGTCTCTTTCTCAAACGCTTTTCTCTATGCAGCAAGTATGGCGCTACTGGCGTGTGACAACACACGCCAATATATCTTTCTCTGTCTAATCTTGAACTTCAAACCTTTATAACTTTGTTATTTGTAAAAGTAGCTTAAAAATGGTATCTCATGAACCGTGCTAGTAAGACAGTTGAAATTATCACAGATTATGTATAACAACTGTAAAAATAGTTGTCACTACAGATAATAAACCATATTTTTTTTTTATTCTACTGGAAGGCAAACGAGCAAGTGGGTCTCCTGGTGGTAAGAGGTCACCACCGCCCATAAACATCTGAAACACCAGGGGTATTGCAGATGCGTTGCCAACCTAGAAGCCTAAGATGGAATGCCTCAAGTGCCAGTAATTTCACCGGCTGTCTTACTCTCCACGCCGAAACACAACAGTGCAAGCACTGCTGCTTCACGGCAGGATTAGCGAGCAAGATGGTGGTAGCAATCCGGGCGGAACTTGCACAAGGTCCTACCACCTGCTATATAATTGTAGTTATGGCTAATTTCTGTGACAGAAAGGAACTTTGTATAGCTTGTCGTTTTGTACGGTTAACTACCGGTTAAAATGGTGCAACTTTATGAACACCCATTAACTAACAAATTTCTCGGTCAATTTACGTAGCAGTTAACCGAGATGCAAGTCAAAGTTTCACGTAACGAGTAAATTACAACGCCAAATGCATAGTATGTTCGGAAACCTGGCTTATGCGGTTGTTAAGCGGTCACAAGGGTTTACCTGGTTGGTTAACTAGGTACACAAAATGCTATAAGTATACATACATATATAGACATATACATACATATATATGAACCCCTAATTCATTCCCATCGTATAAATTTGGAGCACACGATTACTTCCGAATGCTGCAGACGTGTCTATGAATTATTGTATTAATAAGGTGATGTGTTTTGTATTAAATAAAAGGGGTGCTTTATTTATTGTGACCGATTATGTCAAACCACGAGTTTGAAGTATATCAATATCACACTGAGATGTTATAACCCCCCATGATCAAATTATATAGAGAATGTAGTGTAAACAAATATCTAATAAAAATATTAGGTATAACTTAGGTGCTAACCGCTCTATATCGATCTCTCGATGCGACCTTTCCCTATAATACGGTTTTTTGATGGGTACTGAAACTGACTGAATCAGCATATCAAATACAAACGTTTCCAAGAAAATACCACGGGAATGAATTTTTCACTACATGTATATAACTAGTGGTGTGGAGTGAACATTTTTATTAGGCAATCCGATGAGCGATATATATAAGCGTGAGTTAGATATAGGGGCTGTTTCATCATCCATTGATTAGTTTTAACTGACGGTTAAATATGATGCCGTCTCTATTTGTTTTGTTCGAATAGACGGAGACGGCATCACATTTAACCGTCAGTTAACAATAATCAATGGATGGTGAAACCGTCCCATAATCTCCGAATGCAATTTGATGCTTGTCATCACTGACGTCACGAAAAAAATTTAGGAAACCCGGTGGGAATCAAGTTGTAGTTCAAAAATAATTAGGAAATTATGTACATTCTATAAATTTCTCGTTTATTAAAATTTATTTCAAGATAGGAAGTTTCGTTATGGTACGTGATTTGCCAGCGGCGTTTTTCGGTGGACATGGTTTTATAACGTAAGTCTACGTAGTAAAAAAATCCGGACTGCTATAAGTCATGGCCTCCAATATGTATTCAGCCAACCCTTCATAATGTGTTTAACAATAAAACCTGAGGGTAGATATTTTTGAATAGTCGCAGTAAATATCGCCGGATGACAAGCAAGACTAGGTACAAAATTTATGTCACTGCTCTTAAAAAGGTCGTATCTAGTTAGTAATTTCATACTGAGATACGAGCTTTGTTGTAAGTAGCTATTTGGTACTCAGTGACTTTTGCTTGTCACTCGACGATATTAAAGTCCTAAATTGCGTGACAGGCCGCATAAAGATATTTATATTTTAGGGTATCTTACCTACAGACGGCTACTCATTTATAAATCATTTCATCATCATCATCCCAGCCTATATACGTCCCACTGCTGGTCACAGGCCTCTTCTCAGAATGAGAGGGCTTGAGCCATAGTTCCCACGCGGGCTCAGTGCGGATTGGGAACTTCACCCGCACTGCAGTTTGTCACGATGTTTTCCTTCACCGGCACAGCTCGTGGTAAATTTCAAATGTAATTCCGTACATGGATTTCGAAAAACTCAGAGGTGCGAACCGGGGTTTGAACCCACGACCCTCTGCTTGAGAGGCGATAGGTCAAACCACTAGGCCACCACGGCTTATAATAATTTCGTCACTACTTTGAAAAACTCTCGTATCTCAAATCAATACGTCAACAAAATTGACTCTTAAAATAATGTTCATAAAGTTCACTCAGTAAAATTATCGATTTTAAGATACAGGCTTTTTTCAAAGTAGTGACGATTTGCTTGTTATTAATTAGAATACTTTTTCATGGACAATCATTGGCCATTATTCCAGTTCTAAGTTTGAAATTATGAATATTGCAGCAGTGTTTTCAAATGAAACTTGCGAATCCCGACTCGCTACTAACAACAACAATTACACGCAAGGTTACAGGCAAACTTAAATGAAAGCTTGTAGATGTATGTTGCTTAATAATGTACAGGATGTCCGGAATAACGATGCAGAAACTTAATGCACATTGAAATATTAGGAACAGTTTAGAATAGGTCTTAGCAAAGCTAAAAGTGATGTTATCTTTAGCAAGGTTCGTTTGCCCGAATTTCATATGCCCGAATGTATCGTTTGCTAGAATTTTTATTTGTCATAAAGTAATTTCTTCAGAGTTGATATTAAACTAACCTAACCTAACCTACTGCATTCTACATGATGACATTTAAAAAAATCCAGAAAAAAGCACGGTCCTATATATTTTATGGCAAATGTTAGTATGGCAAGTGAAAGTCGGGCAAATGAAATTCGGACAAGTAAAGGTATACGCTTTAGCAATATACACCGATCGAACAAGGAAAGGTGCTGGTAGTAAGCCGTCTGTAGATGAATATCACATATTTAATTTTGATTAAGACATTTAGGGTTAACGCTCTTTTTAATACTCCAGCGTAGCATTTCCTGAATTTCCTACATTTTTTTCCGGACACCCTGTATATTGACAGGTTCTGTAATAAAAGAGTGTTAAGGAAACAGTAGCTATAATCGAGCGAGGAAACGACGGGCATTGAGATAAATGACGGCCATTTTGCGTTCCAACTTGTAACGAAGGCCCATTGTTGCGGACGAAAAATTATACATGCTGTATATGTTGCTGAGGCATTTTTTCTTTATTCAAATTAAAGAGCAATTATCAAACTAGCGACGAAGTAATCATGTAACTAGATACTTATTTCAAAGCAAGATCTCAACGTTTGTCAATTGTGTTCGTTCATATTTTGCATAATAAGGAGTTTACATACCTACATACATATAGGTAGAGTCATTCACGATGACGCGTGCCGTGGTTCTTATTAAAATATCATTAATGGCTAATTTTGACAAAATCACGCGTCCTCGCGGATGGCATTAGGTATACAAGAGCAGCTTTACTTACTATAATATTCAACAATGCAGCAGTACCTACTTACAAGTAGGTAGATTTAACAGTAATTTCAAAATGAAACAGGAAGTTTATTGATTAGATTACTAATAGGTAGATACCCACATGATCTGACTATAAGACTAAAACATTCGACACAGATCTACGTCATACACATAATCTACTGCGAAAACGAAGCATAAATTACTTCTTTCAGATAATATTTTCAACATAGCGACGCGATTTATAGTTTCAAATATATTATGAACATATTTACCGTCCGCTGATCCAATTTTCTAGTTCGGGTATGCACGGAAATCGCCCCAGAGGATGTTATTTATCAAGCCTACAAGAGGAGTAAATATGTTCGATTATCGTTATCTGCGATGTTGGAACATGTTTTTGCACGAGGCCGGCTCAACGTACCGTGAATTTTGAATAAAATTATAGACTCAACAAGTTCATGATTAGAGTTTTCTTTACACCACAAGATATTACTTTTAACGTTAAGTCTAATTTTGAGCTGTATAAGAAATCACGAAAATTGCATTACACCGAGACGCTCGTCTACTTCAAACTTGCTCGCTTTACGGCCTGGTAATGTAGAGGAACACAGTACCACATTACGTAATGTTTTACAAGTCAAACTAGGTTTTAAAATCGAGATTTAAAAGCGAGTTTCGCGGTTTCCATGATATGTCGGTCGGATCCAGATCTCAGTTGTGGTAGTTTTGATAAAATTATAGATAGAGGCCTTATTTCATATCACTCATTGATATTTTATAATTAAAGATGAATGTGATACCGTCTCCGATTATTAAGACAAAACAAACAGCATTAGTTATCTGACAAATAAAATGTACCAATGAGTGGTGGAACAGGCCCTAACTTTGCTAAGGTTATCTAATAAAATTTTATTTTGAGACCAAGATGTTTTGAGATCCAGGAATATTAATAAAGAGGTAAAAAAAAAATTAGTAGGTTTAACCCAAAGCGTAAAAATGTAGTTGTATTTTAGCTTCCATTTGTACGTCTTTGTTAAATGAAATTTAATTTTAATTCGACTAATAACTCACTTGAGATTTCGAAGTTCAAGCTGACTTGTTAAAGCTCTCACAAGCTCGAAACGAGCGAACTTTGGAGAGTTCCAACTACGATTACAGTACCTGGCTGATAATTCTGGACTGGACGTTCCATACTAGTTGAAGAACTCACCTGTGAACAAAAGAAACTCAAATTAGTATATACTATACTACTATTAGTATGTACTATACGCTAATACAATAATTACCGTACGCTTAACCTTTTATTAAATACAACTTATTATTAATCTTGCAGCGTTCTAGTTTATTTGTCGAGGCTATAAACTTGATTTTAAAATTTTGGTGGTTTGGCCATTATAGTTTGTTTGGTATCAACTTGAAAATTGGCACGGATATCTAGTTTTGAAGACATTTAAAAAAAAACAATTTATTCCTATCATCAAAAGGATTCCGCGCGGAGCCAGAATATGTGTCGCTACACGTCTTTCTCACCTTCTCGACAAGTGTGTCGAAACCAACAGTATCGAATCCTGGCGCGATCTCCTTTCCTTCGCATACCGCACCCTCCACACTACCACCACAACTGAAGATAAGCACACTTCATTAACACAAAAGATCAAAGACAACTGCATCAACCCCTTAGACCCAGCTCTCAATTCACAATCAACTAAAAAAAACAAATCCGTTTACAACCTGTCTAAAGCCGTTGAAAATAAAATTTCTGATGGAGATTTAAAAGGCGCTGCCCAGCTACTTTTTTCCAGTGACGTTCTATCACCCAACTCTCCTGACACTCTCTCGGCCTTACAATCGAAGCATCCCCCAGCCCCAGCAACACCTCCATTTCTTGATCCCCTTACAGCAACACAGGACTGCCTACGAATCGAAGAAAATCATATAGTCGATGGAATTTCCAGCTTCAAAACCGGCTCTGCAGCAGGCCTCGACGGAATTTCTCCGCAACACCTAAAGGACCTGACTTCACACAGTGTCGGCGACCCCGCAAAGAAACTAATAATATCCCTTAAAAATATAATTAATCTCATGTTGACCGGAGGAGTAAATCCAGAAATAGTCCCGATTTTATACGGGGCTAACCTCATTGCTCTTTCAAAAAAGGATGGCGGCGTGAGACCCATTGCAGTCGGTGCTACGCTAAGACGCCTAGCTTCGAAAATCGCCGTTCGACAAATACTACCTAAATTACAGAAGCAATTCGAACCGACCCAATTAGGTTTCGGGACTAAAGGTGGTTGTGAGGCAGCTGTACACGCCTTGCGCACCTACCTTTCTACCGACCAATGTGAGGTGTTGCTGAAAGTCGACGTCAAAAATGCCTTTAATTCTTTAAACAGAGACACCCTGCTGGCAGAAGCCAGAGACAATATCCCGGAACTGTACAATTACCTCCTACAAAGTTATGCCGATCCCTCTAAATTAATGTATCGCAATAACCAACTTTCCTCAGAAGTTGGTTGCCAGCAGGGTGACCCCCTCGGGCCAGCCATTTTCAGTCTAGGCATAAACCCGATCATTCAAAATTTAAGTTCAAAATTTAATGTTTGGTATTTAGATGACGGTACCCTGGGAGGAAATGTGGACTCCTTACTTTCAGACCTTACTGTTCTCAAAAACAAATTTGAATCCATTGGTTTAGTTTTAAATTTCAGCAAATGCGAACTTTACATTCATAGCACTTCCCTAGATCACTCTGAAATTATAGATAAATTTAATATTTTAACTCCTAATATCAAAATTTTAACCAAGGATTCACTTAACCTCCTAGGAACCCCCATTTTTGACGAAGCCTTCCCGGACCATATAAAAAAGACCATCTCTAAATTCAAAGATTGCTCAGATCGTCTACTTGAAATTAACTCCCATTCAGCCCTTTTTATCCTGAAATTTTGCCTTTTCGTCCCAAAATTTACTTATATGCTTCGCTGCAGCCCCTTCTGGCAACATCAAAATTTACTAACACCTATTGACTCCCTAATCAAAACTAATTTGGAATCGATACTAAATTTAAGGCTCAGCGAAGAGTCTTGGTGTCAAGCATCCCTCCCCGTCCGGTACGGAGGTTTAGGATTGCGAAAAATTACCAGTGTTGCCCTACCAGCATTTTTGTCGTCCGTCCATAGCTCTTACAATCTTGTAGGTACTATCCTAGGGGATCCCCTTCTAAACTACAAGATTGCAGGCTTGGACTGCGCCCTAAATGCTTGGTTGACTGCCTGCCCTGGACAAAACGTTCCAGTAAATCCAAAATCCCAAAAGTGCTGGGATGATGCGATTTCAAAATTATGTTACTCTAACTTACTCAATAGCAGCTCTGGAGCGGAACGCGCACGTCTGACTGCTGTCGGATGCAAGGAGTCCGGTCACTGGTTGAACGCATACCCCTGTTCAAATACCGGCACCTTCATAGACAGTACCACGCTTCGCCTGGCAGTCAGCCTGCGCCTAGGGGTCCCTATTTGTGCTCCGCACAAATGCCCCTGTGGCAGTGTCGTTGACCAACTGGGACACCACGGACTGTCATGCGCTAAAAGTGCCGGCCGCTTTTCGCGACACGCCGCCCTAAATGATATTATCCGCCGGTCTCTTGCTAGCGCGAACGTGCCTGCGGTGCTCGAACCAGTCGGCATCGCACGCGATGATGGCAAGAGACCGGATGGGATGTCCCTAATACCGTGGAAAATGGGTCGGGTGCTGGTGTGGGACGCAACCTGCGTGGACACTCTAGCCCCGTCTCATCTCCACGGTACTATACAGAGGGCCGGCGCAGCCGCCGAGGCGGCCGAAGTTTTAAAAAAGCGAAAATATAGTGGTCTCGACGCCGGATACAACTTCATTGCCTTCGGCGTCGAGACGCTCGGTCCGTGGGGCCCTGGCGCAAGGGATCTTTTCAGCCAACTGGCTAAGAGACTGGTCGACGCCACCGGAGACAAGAGGGCTGGCAGCTTCCTCGCACAGCGTATTAGCATCGCCATACAGCGAGGAAATGCTGCCAGCATTATTGGAACCATGCCACAGGGGCCTTTTTTAGAGTTATATTAGTTTTTAATTATTATTATTAAGTATTTATAGTTTAATTCATTTCTAAATGTATTATTTGTTCCTCAATAAATCGAATTTAAAAATTACCAAATCCAAAATCCAAATTTATTATTTTTTTAGTTTTTTGATATTTTGTTTTTTTTTTGTTTTTTTTTTCTTCTTTATTAATTATTCATTTAAGTTTTAATTTAATTTATTTAATTTGTAATTCATTCATTGTAAATTTTTGTTTTTAATTGAATAAAGATTTTTTTTTATTTAAAAATGTTTTATTTTACAAAAGCTCATTAATTATGAAAAGTTACAATATATTTGTTTCTGTGTCTGACAAAGGTCCAGATCCAGGTGACAAATAAAGGCAAACGTACGGCAAGCCATTCGCTGGCAGCTGTCAAACCCAACACTTCATTAGGTGTCACAAATGTACATGTGGGTTCACATGGCTGCAGAATTATTATATCAACACTAGGCAAATGTTTCAAAAACGCACATTGCCGGCACTGAATTTTAAAGTTCACCAACTTAAAACTTGAGTTTATTCAGAATACGTTTCATTTCTTAACTTTAAGTCTGAAGTCTTAAGAATGTCACAATGGCTATCAAGGAAATAATTATGAAATGGCAATTTTAAAGTGACATCACAATTCAATGTTTTCCACCTGAATCGGTGAACTTCTTAATAATTCGCAAAGGTAGAAGGGACACTCAGCTTTCAAAGGCGTTCTTCGTGCTCTTGTAAACAAAGCGGGAGCGCATTCTTAAGTGGACGAGCGAAATAGACACTAATTTCTTTAGTGAGAACATAAAACGCTGCGTCGACATCTATTTCTACGAGCGTAGGTTTGATTTGGTAAAATTTAAGCAAATTATTCTCAAAACTATCTTTTTTATTGAAGTTGGAAAATGGATACTAAACTATTCTGGCGTTTAAAGTTCAAGAAAGAAAAGGACTACGTTTTTGAGGATTTGAAGTTCCTGCATCCAAAATTTCTCATACATCTATTTATAATTCGGCCTCGATCTACTTCTTCAACTTAAGTTTTTGTATTCCGTATGAATAATTTAATCTCCGTGACAATTTAAACGAGCACTAGCATGACGGGAGAAAATTGTCCCATCTCACACTGTACCTATGTTTCACCATCCATCTCTCGACGCCTCGTTCGCGAATGTCTCAGTAATTGCTCACGTACCTACATCTTTATACACGTAACTGTCTCTAGTTCACTAAGTGTTGTTAGGATACCGTAATTAATTTCTGACCTCAATTACCTTGGAGTGATGATCGATTTGACAGTTATTTGGTGTCAGGTGCCAAAAAGTTTTGGAAGATTGAGTACTTACTTACCTACTGCTTATAGACGGTGAAAATTACGAAAAGCTTTTAATAAGTAGGTACCTACTTTCTGAAATGACTGTTGTTGCTAGTACAAAAAATTACAAGTCGAAGGTTTTGGTAAGTGAATAGCATTAATCTGATAAGAATGGATATTGTTGAAATGTATAATAAGTAACTGAAAACTCGTTTATGTTATGTAAACCTAATACGAATAAAAAATCCACACATGTATCTAAAAATACGGAAAATAATAGCTACGCAAATATTGAAAATATTTACTACACGAGCGAGGCGCTTTGTCATAAGGAAAGCCAGTGAACTGATTCAAACCAACATAATCTTTCAGTATTTTTTTAGATCGCTCAAAATCAACCGCTAAATCTGTTTACCTCCCGCAATGACTAAAGCATTTCAATTTAGGTCTTCACAATTTGTTATTTAAAGTGGGAAAAACTTGACCGAACTAAATATACTTCGGCAGTAGTTTGGAATTTCTCGTTCTGAGTGAATCACGGCTAAATAAAACGCTAAACAATAGGATAGACAATGCCTTTCTTTGAAAAACTTAATAAATGGAAATTAAACTTGCAGTTTCTTTTTACAAGCTCTTACTCAGGTTTAATGTATATTTTACAGGAACGTGTCAAGAGTTCCACGTTCATGAACGTATATTGCATGGGCTATAAACGAGGTAGCTCTGTTTTGCATGAACGCACATTAAAGTGGACTTCAAAAGGAAAAGTACATACTTGTCGTTTTACTTAGTAATTACTATAACTGGATGCAAATGAATGCGGCTCTTTCGCTGGCCGGTTGTAGGTATGCATCATGTTTTTGTAAAAAGTATTCCATTTTAAGTATAGATCATTTTTGAGAATCTGAACACCAAAGGTCAGTTTTCGTTTTTAACGAATTTAGTTTACATGATAAAAACTAGTTTTTGTCAAAAAAATTATGTAAATTTTTTTGCCAGCTGTATTCAATCCATAAATCTGCTGGAAGGGGATCAAAATTTCCTTGGATAATATAAAGCATAATCGCTTATAAAAAGTATATTCTCCCTTGTCTTAACTAAAATAAACTGTTTTCCAATCTCATAACAAAAACTTTAAAGTTTGCAGGGTTTTGTTGCAAGCCACAGTAAATTTTTAAAGTAAAATATAATTTTACTTTGAAATATTATTAGGAAACGAGTTTACCTACCTTAAGCTTTGTCGTCTGGTGCAAAATAAAACCACTGAAATATTACTTTATGTAACCACAGTTTTAATTTATAGGTACTTTTTTTAGAAAAGCTTCTTGAAATGCTTTGTACAAGCGAAATAAATAATATGAAGAGTCATAGTATAAAAACACGCGAGACTAATTATAATTAACTTTATTGCAAGTTATTTTATTACAAAGAGTGTAATTGACACTGAAATGTATTTTTTAGGGCCAGCAAATTAGAAGGCCGTTGACTGACAGCAGTCTGTATAAGAGAGAGAGAACATAGACAACAGATTTTAGACATAGATAAAATTAGATTTAATGTTGCCTGTGATAAATATTTTTCTTTATGTTTACATTTTTTATTATTTTATTTTAATATTAACAAAATAACTTTATTTATTTAAATATTCAAATTTTTAATATGTATTTTATTTTATGTTCGTGTATTGAACAGTTATTGTTTACCAAAGTCGATAATAATATGTACCAAAATTATTGATTACTGTACAGGTAAGTATTATAAAAATGCCTTAAAATGTATCTGGAAATGTTTCACGGGATGTTTATGTGTATCAGCGCTGGGTGCATGCTGCCATGTGTCCAGCATACGCTGAGATTGGTACCCATTCCGGCAATCGTAGCTGGTTTATTTTACTGTAATAATGTTGTGGCAATAAGTGTTTTTTTTTATGTTAGTTAGTTTTTTATTACGTTTACTGTAAAGGTCTGCCATATGAATTGTATTCAAGATGAAGTCACCCTTTTCACGCCGTAATCTTACATGTATTGTATTATACAAATTCATAAACACATTTAATTTAGACAAAATATGTCATGACAATCACTCAGTATCAATAAAATACACTATGCATGTAACCTGCCTTGTCTAATCTGAATTCGAATTTAGTTGTTCGCCACACGAATACTTGTAATAATAAAGATTGATATATGGTTTAGGGGCGCTTAAAAACGCTGAAGCCAAACTTTGATAGCTGTATCGTGACCTTGTAGGTACCACAAGGCCGAAATCAGTCTGAACATGTTAATTGCGTGGAAATATTTACGTTAAAATAACTGGTTTAACTATAGCAAGATTACTGTAGATATGGTACAGTCAAGTGCAAAGACACGGCCAAAGTTACAAAAATATGTATAGATGACCTTAGTGTTAAGTGCATAAACTTCACTGTACGATATCCACGATAATCTTGCTATAGTTACCTGGTTTATTTTGAAGTAAATATTTCCCCTCAATTAACATGTTCAGACTGATTTAGGTTAGATTAAGAACGAGTCCGCTTTAGATCGAGGTGCACGTCATACCTGATGGGGTGGTACCTAAACTCTATAGCTAATTATGCTTAAGCTAGCAATAGATAGTCCGGACTGTGAGTACAGGACTGGTCCTACCCTAATAGCACAATTTGATGATTTAATATACCTTAGTATGTACCAACCTTTTTCATCCTCTAACAGTTTCTCTCAAATCTCGAATAGTTAATAATGTTATTTGACTGTAAAGCTACGAATAAGAATATACGACCGGATGGCCAAGTGGTTAGAGAACCTGACTACGAAGCCTGAGGTCCCGGGTTCGAATCCCGGCCGGGGCAAATATTTGTATGATGAATACGAATGTTTGTTCTCGGGTCTTGGATGTTTAATATGTATTTAAGTATGTATTTATCTATATAAGTATGTTTATCCGTTGCTTAGTACCCATAACACAAGCTTTGCTAAGCTTACTTTGGGGCTAGGTCAATTGGTGTGAATTGTCCCGTGATATTTATTTATTTTTTTATTTATATATTCGTAGCTGCAAAGCGACTATGTCACTCTTGATTAAATTAGATTGTCTTACTGCTCTAGATATCAGTCAATTTGAATCCAATGGCATACCACTTAAGTTAAGATAATAACTTTAACCTAACCTACGTCATAAGCTCCCTTCGTGTTACCTTGCTGATATGTCCGACGCCTTGTTCAATGTAACCTTTCCACCGTAAGGGTAAGGATGATATATATCATTTACTCCCCTCCCTTTTAACTTACGGTTTGTCCTGGAATAATAGATGCTATAACAATGACTATGCCCCTTTATAGAATTAAAGGGAGTATAAACACAACTAATCTCTAAATATCTAGAGAATTTATGGACATTTTCGCTATCCCGGCTAACTGGGGAAAATAGGTCAAATCGCACAATGGGTAGGCTTACTTAAATTAATATCGGTTAGCCCATTTGATTCGAAATTTAATTATTGGTGTTACATTGGACATTGATTATTTTGTGTATATTTAGTTAGATGCTTCTTTAGGCCGTTGGAGTCGAAATGTTCTCGAATGGAGACCGCGGATCAGCATGCAAGCGCAGCGTATGACGTTCACCAACGAGATGAACACATGACATGATATGGTTAAAGCCGCGGGTTCACGGTGGATGCAGGCCGCTTCCAAGCGAAGCAACTGGAAATCTATGACCAACAGTGGACGTCCTACGGCTAATATGATGATGAGATACCTACATATACTTCCTTAATATAATCCTAAGTAATATGAAGTCATATTGTGACGATGTTTTTCATAGATTTTCCTTAATATTTGTAGTATTTGAAATGTGAACGTAATTCTTAAATGCAGGTAAAATATATATAATAGGAAGGCTTGCAAGCATTGGTGAAGTTTAACCACTGAGCCAAGCGGAACATGCACGCATTCTACCACGCAGAAACGATACATATATAGGTAACTTAGACAGCATCTAAGGACAAAAAATAATTGTGCAAATTATGGGGTGCCTTAAAAACCTAACTCGAATAAGCTAGTCAAAAGCTCGAACTCTGTACTCGTTCTTTGAATTACTTACAGGCTTGTATTGAGTATAACTCTAACTTATTGGCTTAAATAGCTTCTTTTAAGATTATTTATGCAGCCTACAATAGAGTATAAGCAGGCTAATGTTGATGTAAACTTGTCTCAGATATTCGCTGGTGTAGGTACTGTTTAAGTATTCGTACTTAGCTTTTGCTGTCGGCCATAATATTCCTTTTAAGTTTGTTATTACAGAATTATGTCCTATCAGCTCAATCCAAAATGGTGTTCGGTAAATATTTGAGGAATTGACATATTGAATAAGAAACTAAAAAGAATAATTATATGTCAGGCCTTAACTTGAGCTATTTATTTTGCTCTTTACATGCCAAAAATCCATAAAACATTTAAATGCTTACAGATACGTTGTTATAATTATCCTTTTGTACGTTTATTTTGATTCTTTATTTTTTTACTCATTGTCGGGTTATAATAACGAGCAAATTTTAATACGTCTGGCTTTTTAATTAGTTGCGAATAAAATATTATTATTAAAGTCTAGT
Organism: Choristoneura rosaceana; assembly: GCA_037349165.1. Classification (NCBI taxonomy): domain Eukaryota; kingdom Metazoa; phylum Arthropoda; class Insecta; order Lepidoptera; family Tortricidae; genus Choristoneura; species Choristoneura rosaceana. Next base: position 14,966,574 of record JAZBNJ010000019.1, read on the forward strand.
AAAAGTGGATTATAAAATGGATGCTACATTTAATTTGAATACATATTTTTGTAATTTTACTACCGTCCATATTTAGTTAATCAAGCTCTTTTTGCACATTTTCTGGTAAAGTAAGTATAATTTATTACAATTTTTGATGTATACAATTTCAAGTTTAATCTACGATTAAACCTACGAAATAATATCGTTATTGACTAACTGCTCAATGACTGTGCATAGAATTAATTTAACGATATATTTATATTTCAGGATCTGTCTTCCCCTATTGTATTCTGACTGAAACATTATACCTACACTTATATCTTCCACGATTAAGCCCAAAATCTAATGACACCCAGATGACAGAGATAAAAAGTGACACGGTTGGTTTTATACAGATTGAGAAACTTGGCTAATCTAGTTAAATGTGTAATCTGTGTTAAAATCTATAAAGCCGTTTTGTCCGCATCATGTGCCAAACATATAGATCTCGTACTCTACGAGCACACTCGTGCTGAAATACATTAGTTTCTGGCAGCATACGATTTAAAAACAAATGAAAAACGCGCAACCGACACGATGCAACGCAAGACATTCCATGTTTCATGAAGTGCCAGAGTTATTATCTAACGCATTTGAAATCTCAATCGTCTTCACCACTTTTTTTATCAAATGGCATAGGATGAGGGTGAAAAGAGATAGTCAATATGACCGCTAGAGCCCATGCGTTAGAAGACGGTCTCAGGTCACGAATATGCAGCTAGACTAATCGCCCTGTTTCAGCTAGAACGTTGTCGTGATGCGACAGGTAGGTTAACTTGGGTTTTGCATTCGGAATTTTAATGCGAACACAGTGCATTGAACTCTTAGCGAGGTATACCTGTTTCTCTACAGTGAAAAGGCTTTTACACGCTACCGTTACAGCTTTAGAGCTATAGGTAGCATAATTAAGTTGGTGATTCTGTGGTTAGCTCGTGTAAATGTTTCTCTAAACTGTGCAAGTGGAAGGGAACCGACGACGTTGATTCTAGAATCAATCCCGTATATCGTTCATCTAACAGAATATTGACACAATATTCTTTTTAAAGATCACACAAGAAAGTGATTTGAAGTGATTTGTGTATTTGCATGATAAACTGATGAGCGATATGTACTTATACCTATGAAAAATAAAACGATTTACTTCATGTCTATTGCAAGTTAAATATGTATTTATACCTTAATTTTTACGAAGAACTCTTATGACATAAGGTGGTGACCAAAATCTAGAATTAGGAGTATTTTTAACCCAGAAATCGTTAATTCAAAGTCATGTTTTCGAGAAAAAAAATCAATTTGGGAGGCATTTTAATTTAATTCTTTCATTGTCTTTTGGCGATAGTATAAAGATGTTTAGCCAGATAGCTGATCATTTTACCTAATAATAGACGTAACCAACTATCCTCAAAGGGTTTTCTCACAATAATACGAGTACGCAGTAATCTTATAATTTACTGAGGTTAATTTGTACTCGCCTGAATTTTAGTGCTTACAAGTAGGAATATTATTCATAAATAAAGACTTTAAATTTTATTTTAAGAAAAGATGTGTTTTGTCCGTGTCTGGGAAATGCAAATGTAAAAGAGAAATACAAACGATTGTTAACAGAAGTATAACAAGCGGTTATGAACAAAGGCGAAAAAGGAACTTTAGTTAAATTTATCATAAAATATAGATTTGTGGGATGTTACAACAGAAAACATTGCTATACACAACAGTATTTACTTTATTTCATTTTAGCAGTAACAGGCTAAACCGCGGACGGATGGATGGTCAAAACGAAACTATAAAAGAGCTCCTCGAAAAACTACAGAACCCCAAAAAGCAGTGCTTCTAATGAGTATGCTATAAATAAATTGGAAACACCAAAGGAAATTATGGCTTCAAAGAATGCACGTAGTCTGTGTAAGGCATTTTACAGCGCAATTTCTTGGTGTGAAAAGCAACCCAGGCTTTGTTAAGATAGCATAGGCAAGGTAATAAAGCGGAATTTATGCAACCCTGGTGGTAATTTAAAACTAAACGCTAAACTATATAACTTAGTGCTACCTAATAAATAACAGTTCTGTCAGCTCAGCTTCTAAACCCGAAATACCGGCGTCGTCTTTATAAATAAATACTTAAATCACGACCTAATACCTAGTGCCATCCACGAAGACGCGTGATTTTGTCAAAATTAGACATTAATGACATTGTAATAAGAACCACGGCACGCGTCATCGTGAATGACTCTACCTATACACTACTGTGTTTATATTGCCCGGGTATAAGTAAGTAGGTATACAGGTAGGCTAGGTATATAAACAGCATAAATAACATTGAATTTTTAAAAGTATCTAATCCATATCTTGACTACTAAGCTGAATAAATTCACCGAGCATAACCTTAATATTTTATGACCAGCTGGGTTTGAGGCAAAGCAGCAAAAATAACTGAACATCCCCTGGGGTTCCAAAAAAATATTTTCCCCTTTGAATGTAACCGAGACCCTTGGCTGTTGTAACTCCATTTGACGAGGGATTTTTTGTGTAAATATTTAAGATTTATAAAATAAAACAGCATCAACTTACCTCAATTATCAGTGTATATTTGATATCGTAATGAAATTAAATCTCTTGTACTTCAATTGGCATATTTGACCAAGTAATGTAAAAATAAAGAGATCATCAAGAGGTAAAAAGCGACGACGTGTAATTTTGGTCATGTCTTTAGTTGGAATTTTTTACTACTAGTAATTTTTATACTTTGACGATTTATTGATTGGATATTTTTATGTTGTTGGACATAAGTCGTGCAAAGGGTACCTATTAGTTGAGACGGTACGCTATAAAGCCCTGATAGCCACGCAGAGCTTAGAGACTTAAAATTTGCAAGCATTATTCATTGGGAATTTATAAAAATTCTCACGGAATAGAGCTTACGAATTTTAATTTTTTCACGGAAGTGAAGCTGCGGGCTATTGAAATAATTTGTTTATTTATTTGTCAACAAAAAATTACAGCACTACACCAATTGAAGTTGAAACACCAATGCGCTATAAAATTCAAATAAAACAAAAATAGGTACACAAAAAGATATAAAATATACAAAAATTATATAAAAAAACATGTGGGTAATAAAACAACCACGATGTAATACTATGTTGATTATTAATAATTACAAAGTTTATGAGTGATTGTGAGTGTGTGATGTGTGTGCATATTTCTGTTACTATCTATTTTACGTTAACATCTGGACAAATTTAGATGTAATTTTGTACAGTCGAGTTCATAAACTTGTGAGCAAAAATTTGATCAAAAATAGCGAGCAAGACTCTATTGTTAACGACGTAGAAGCGTGTTTAGATATATTTGATAAATTTTTGGCTTTACTTTTTTACTTTTTATCACAATTTTTCCTCAAAAACCACGTCAAATTCAAAATTTTAACCACAACGTCTAAAGACATAAAAGTCTGTCCCAGTGTTTATCATACAATGCATGAATTCCCATGGGAATTAGTAAAATCCCGGAATTTTTCTTCAACTAATAGTTTATGCGAGCAAAGTCGTGGGTAAATGCTAGTTACTAATATTATTTGTACGTCTACTTCTTCACAAAATCATAGTTTTATACGTCCTAAAATATCATACCGCGACCCTGCAAATATTTATGTTGTGTTCCCATTCCAAGATGGGTAGGTACTTGGTAGTACGCTTGTAGTAGGCTTCATTTATTTTGATTTAATTTCAGTTAACGAGATGAGTGGGGGACTCTACCCTCTTGAACAAATATCGAGATCTTAAGATGTGCCCACTTATTTACGAACATGGATCAACAAACGACTTAATGAAGACAGGCAGGTGTACCGATTCAAGGCTTCTCATCGGTCAAATTCACAAATATAAATACATAAATAAATAAATATTTTATGACTTTATTAAATCAATTTATTTAATATTATTTCAGCTCGAACAAAGTCACGAGCAAAAGCTAGTTTACCGGCACATAATAAATCAGCGCCGTGTGTTTAATAACAATCGTACGCTAAGACTTTAAAGGGCCGACATGGTGTCAAATTGGCAGAAATAATGTCACAGTTGAAACAGAAAACAGTACACTAATTTGACTTGCGTCTATGATGCGTGTAGTGTAGAGGCTACGAATGTGCGACACATATATCTTGACATACAGAACCCGCCTTTCACAATTGAACAATAATCATAAATACTTATATGTTACAAAACTATTGTGACACATATTATTATTAAACAAATGGCAAAATATGGTTACAAATATTAACCAATGTTCATATTAATTTGCCCCTGTTTATGAAATTTAGTCTTTGACTAATTGATCACTAAATGTTCCTCACGGTCGTTCAAAGGATGACTGGAGGAGAGCTCTTGTAGAGACGGGTTCGGTGTTGTGTATGTGTCTTGACACTGTGTTGTTGCAATGGAAGGATTGTGTAGTTAACTTTCTCATAATATATTATTTATAAAAAAATTACATCGCGATGATAAAGACCAAATACTACCGATGTATGTTGACTGGGCTGAGCAAACACAGCGGCATTAGTTTCGTTTGCTAGAGATGACCTACTGTTCCCTTTTTCTACTGTGTCGGAGTGCTTTGCTTTCGGGGAATGGTACATGCGATTTTAAATAGGACTGCTTCGGGCAGGAGAGGGATCAGATGAGATCAGAGGGAGTTGGAGTGAGATCTTGACCGTTCGCATACGCGTGTCTTTAAGCAGAAGTTATTCCAAGTAAGTGAGACCGGCTCACATTTAATTTAAATTAATTAATTCAAATTATTCAAAATTCTGTTATTGTGCATTAATTTTAAAATAGTGTTTGATTATTAGTGTTTATTATCATTTTGTTTATTTCGTGTTCTGTGTTCGTGAATTCCCCTTTTGTGATTATCCTCATAACCTTCTTACCTTGGCCGCACGGGGCGACTCTCCGGGGCCAATCCTTATAACCCTTTTAACTTGGCTGCTCGGGGCCACTCTCCGGAGCCATTCCTCATATCCATCTTACCTAGGCTGCTCGGGGCGACTCTCCGGAGCCTTTCCTTCCTACTAAACCTTCTGGAGTTTGCGATTATAGAATACATTAGTTTTGTTAGATATCTGCTTAAAGTAGGGACTGTACGGGACGAGGTTCCCGGTCTCCTCACCTGAAACCTAACGGTGATATACGACAGTGTGGAGATTTAACGTCCGAAAGGACGGGATCAGGCGTTGGGATTCGACCTGGCACTCGATTTATATTTGTCTTAACTGACAGTCGAGTTACTATCCCACAGCGCGTACCCGGTCTTGGTGTATCTGCTGGGTCAGTGCATGTAAGATCGGTGGTGCTGGTCTTATCTATATATGTATATATTCCCAACGTATCTCTCTGCCCTACCTCAGGAGCATCCCTGACTACGGTCGCGAATGAGGTTCTTAGGGAGGCCTAGGATTAGGTGTTATAGCTAGACAGAGGTCGCCGCCTCGATCCCTTAGTTAGACTAGGATAGTTTTCCATTGCACCTCGGAAAACTATGAGGCTTCACCTCAAGGTTCGTATTAGAATAGTTTAGATTAGCTAGGAAATCGTTTGATATACCGTTACTTTATTTTATCGGGGCTTAGGATTTGCCGTTAGGACTTGTTAGTGTTTTAATCAAAACTTTAACTTGATAGGAAAGTCATATAAACTACCCGATTTATATTAAATAGAAGGGTCATGTTATAACTCAAGTGTATCTAAATAATAGCAATTATTACGTTTCTAAATCTGACATTTGTTGAGGTTAAATACAGGCAAATGTGTATTTATTAATTTTACAATATATTAAAACAGTATAAGACCAATCACGATCTAGATAGTTGTGTACCACAGGAAGATTAACAATTTGTGAGACTTATGAAATAAATACTCTTTGGTTTATGACTGATATGATTATAATACCATTTTATTACGAATTACTTTGATACCAACTGTTATTTGGCAGATTACTTATTGACTGACTGACTTGATGCTTTGAATTCATTTGTGAGAATATTATTGTTTTGTTGATTGCTCAACTTTGAGTTGAATTGGGTGTATATATTTTGCAATTCTTAGATCCCATTAAATAGAAGCCAGGGTAGCTTATTATACATTTTAATAAATAATTAAACGCGTTCTGTAAAATAAAGAAACACCCAAATAACTATTAAAGTAGTTTTCCTCCTGAACCTATATAAAAGGTCAGCATAGGGCAATTAGAGACCTAGTAGACCTGGTTTCTTGCGTCCTCTTTCCCTTTAAATAACATTACATAACTTACCGACTATAGACAAGTAAACTCAACTGTCTCGTGTTGGAGTCTCTTAGGGTCTATGGAACGAGAGACACAGCTACTGGTAAATAGCCAGGGAGAAAACTCCAGGGCGGAGGTGGGGCCCTAGCCACGACACAAGACATAATTGCTTATCTTCCATTACAATTACCTTTTGTTTACAATTTTAACACAGGTTTAATTTTACATACGATAGTGACAGTCATTCCTATTACAAGTTTTATAATTGTCCTATTTAAAATATATTTAGTGAGTTCTAACTTTATTCGTGAGGGTTAGTTAGTTTTATTGATAGACATCCCTTATTTCTACTAAACGAGGTTGGTTTACTATTCACAACGTAGGACACTAGACGATCACATGGCCAAAATAAATCAATTTTCCTTCGTACTTGTCCGCAGTTACTTCCCTGTCGTAAGTTCCCTATAATGTAATAAATATTTTATTCCTTGTCCGATAATATTTATTACTTGTCCGGTGTAATAATTAAATTTGATAAGATTTTAAATAAGATTTTAAATAATATTAACTTATTTTTTTAAATTAATTTTTAATTTAAAATAACTTAGGGGGGGGGAGGTTACACAGGCAACTGGGGACATTTAACATTCCGTCGAGCCCTTAATGTAACTATCAGAAGAAATTAATATTCATAACTTCTGAAAGCTAGTAAATTCACCTAGGTGAATAACTTGTGAAGTGTGTTTATGAACCAAGCATGTAGAGATCAAACAGACACGCTCTTTGATTCATTTAAGTACGATTCACATTGAGTGGACGTATGCTTAGTGTATTTTCCCATTCACAAAATACGTCTCGATCGCGTTCGCATTAAAATCTCAATTTGTATGGAAACACGGACAGCGCCTCTAGCGGAAAGTTTGAGCAACAACTTTTGTGAGTGTAGGTTTGCTACGTAAACTATTTCGTCCGCGTATCGTAACGAAAACGGGTGACGATGCCGCACCGTGGACATATGGTGCCTACGTGGCAAAGACGCCTGATTTTGTCAAAATTAGATAGTAATGACATTTTAATAAGAATCACAGCACGCGTCATCGTCAATGACTCTACCTATAGTATGCAACTTCACTGAAACATTTCATATTTGTCGTCCAAATTAATTGCGGCTTCGGTTGACCAGAGGGCTGGCTTTTTCTTAGCGCAAAGAATAAGCATTGCCATACAGCGTGGTAATGCTGCCAGCCTTCTGGGTACCTTACCACCTGGCAGCGATTTTTGGCAATTTTTTTTATTTATAAGTTTAGTTTGTATGTAGTTTTAGTTACCTTTTTTTTATTTGTACTGTGTTGTGTTTTATAAATACCTAAAACATTTCATCGGCCCGTATTATATTCGTGTTGGGCACAGTAAAAAAGGGATTTAAAAACACAAACACAACCTGATGAACCTGATTTAAAACAGAGTGTAATCAATCCTATTCTCTATTCTCAGCAAACTTCTTTACGGTTTTCAGTTATTTAATTAAGACATTGTATAAGTATATTTTTTTAGTTTTAATGATTTATTTTGATTGATTTAATTCACTTTTAGTTTAATATTTATAAATGTAATGATAGATGTAATGTTGATCATGCATGATAATGCATGATTATGCATTACATCTGTGTTTCCAAATTTGTTTTCAGTCAAAACGTGCTGACTCGACAATTTCTCTCTCATGTCAAATTATTGTACGAAAATATTTCTGATCGGGTAGCTAATGCTAAACTAAAAAAATATTGCTATATCTCTTCACAATTAAATACTAAACACCAGTGGCTCCTTACTTTTGTGTTTTTACAAAAAAAAAGACGCTTATACTTAAAAGCGTAAAATATTAAATGACAAAATTCTGTGGTGGTCTACAAATGAAATCGGTTGACTACGTAGTAGTTGTATTTAGGTCCATTTACATATAATGTTTCCCTGGTAGACAAATTAAATACCTACAATACCAAAGTCTGGTACCGGCATCAACAGGTAATACCGTCTTATAATTCATTGTAAATAGCTCTGCTGGTTTACATTAATAAACTAGGTAATGTTTACCGAGTAAAGCCAGTTATTGGAGTTTAATTTGAAGGAATAACAACGTTGAATTTTGAACAGCTCTCGGGGAATAGTCACTGATATAGATATAACAAGCAATAATCACTTAAGTAAGAATAATTTACAGAGGGACTAAGCATATTTTATTAGAGTGTAGTATTGTAATTTATTATTTGGTCCTACTTCAAAGTGTTACGTTATACCATTATTTGCCATATTAAATAGTTTCAAAAATTATTTTTCAACTCAAGTATTCGCTACAGTGTCTACCTGCTATTAGTTAGTCACTCTGTGGATGTGGAGATGAAAATAGTAGAAAGAAAACCATAAAAAACACGAAACTACAGTATAATAATATTTCGTAAGTTATTCTAACGAGCTACTCCCCGCTAACGGCTCACGATATAAATATCCATTTACTATTACCTAACTAATAAAACGGTCTTCTTCTTAAATTCAAGAGCTAGCTTTTGTTGGTGGAGTAATCGCCACTCCGCGCGGTCTTCGGCCAGCTGTTTGACTTCCTGATCCGACACGGCATCCACTTTCTCCTTCACTTGGTCAAAATAGCTCAATCTTGGTCTTCCTCTGCCTCGTTTTCCTTCTATTTTGCCTTCCAGCAGTTTTAGAAAGAAATTGTTGATTCGTATCATGTGACCTATCATATTTCTCCTTCTGCAATTTATGGTGTCCAGTAAGATTCTTTTTTTTTTTCACCATAAAGCAGACAGACCAGTAAAACGGTAGTGGTATAAAAATCAATTAACTCCGCTTGAATAAATATTCATACGAAATAGAGCAAAATGAAAACCGAAAGGCACTGCGTGTAAATCAAGCGATTTGACATTTTGCTATTCACAGCCCCATTGAGTTGAAAGCTTTTTCTCGCTGAATAAAGTTAAGCACTTGGAGTACAGTCATTTGGCTGAGAATTGAATAACATTCAGAATATCTGTTCCGTGCTCGTTATTTATATAGGTTTTCAATCATTTTTACTAAAAGATTTTATTCTTTCGTGATTCTCACTCATAGTCAAAATACCATAAACGGGACTTATCACGCTATATTTACACAAGTAATATTTACCTCGACGTTTCGGCAACGTTTCAGTTGTCTGCTCGTAACCACGGCAACTGTAACGTTGCCGAAACGTCGAGGTAAATATTACTTGTGTAAAAATAGCGTGATAAGTCCCGTTTATGGTATTTTGACTCTATGATTTTATTCAACTTCACCTGTGTAGCCTGGAAACCAAACCAAATTTCGACCACTTTTAGTATCTGATTGAATTAGTATACTTATTGACTACACGTTACTAGTTAGCTTACATTTTTGCTTTGCAAATTCGTAAACCATTTTTGATCACTTTCTGGTTTCGATTGAGCTGAGGTTTGGTATAAGTATTTTTGTAAAATCGGTGACAATACAATAAACTGGTATTAACAATCTGGTGGTCCAGTCAGGATTGTCTCAGCACAACGGAACTCTTCAAATGTTAATGGCATGATGGATGACTTAAAATTTGGTACATTCAATAAAAAGCTTGAATATTAAATGTTTTTGACATAAACTTCCGGAATAATAGCAGAAAATAGGCTGGCAATTGACAAAGTTAGGTTAGCCAATTAAATTACGCATCTGACTATTAAATACCCTTTATTACAAATATCGAAAAACAGAAAGATCTAGAAAGCTTGCAATACCAAAATAATTAGTAAAAAACAGTCTTTTGAATGCCAATAAAGCGCAAAATATGGCATTGCCAAAATAAATTAATAGTTTTTAATAATATCACCTGACATTTTGTTAATCTAAACCTATGTAAGCTTTCTGAAAATCCTTTTGTTTTCGTTTAAAAGCGCTTACCAATTTTATTTTCATCACACAAACTTGCTGTTTCATGCTTCTTTTCAACTTCAACCCTATTTATTAACTAATTTGTACTAGTCACCGTGCATAACAGAAATATTTCCAAATACAGAATAATGTAGGAGAAAATTCGTTCCATCGTAATGGTCTAATGATACATTAATGTTGCCGTGGGGTAAAGATATCTTTCTTCTTTTTACCCGACTGCCCGAAGGAGGACTATTTATCAAAGAGGTAAGCAAAAAATGTTCAAAAAGATTATTGACATGAATTAACTGTATTCATAAAAGCTTCTGTTCTCGGTTTGGACGGCCGCCAGAGCTTAAAGCTTGTAGTCCACTTATGTGTTGTTTGACGACCACTACACGCTTAATATATGCCTAAGATGCAGGAAATCGTAGCTTTCGTCAGTTAAAAGCATGTTACACGTAATTGTGACAATTTAATTATAATATAACCTCAACAAACTTACAGTTAACGTTTAGCAGTTCCATGTTAAGCGGAATTTCAAATGAAAGCAGTCAAAAGCAGACCTCACATGCCGCCGGCGACGCCAGGCTGTCAAGCCTACATACCCTACGCCTTTGAAGTGTTAAAATATTCACGAACTTTTTTAAACGTCTGAGCCAGCATGATATTCGACATGAAACTCACGTCATCGTGCCTATTTCGTACCGCCTAGACAAACACTTTCTTTTATATCAACTGTAATGTTTGCAAAATGGCAAGATGCCATCTTTTTATTTTAATTAGGTACCAAAAGTGCGAAAGTACTCTGTCTATGTTTGCACCATTTACTCATGGTTACACAGACTATATTTTTGGTGTATTACTTAGAGAAAATATTGCAATATAACTTTCATGATGAACCATATTATGGTTCTTTCTTTTGTATATCATCATCATTTGCCGAGCCTGTTTTTTCATATCTTTTGGGATCGGACCTCCTAGATCTATCAAATTCATCGTTTTCGTATAAAACTGGTGTGCCCAGATGCAAGGCGGCAGTTTCGCGAATCAATTCACATCTCAATATATATGAGAGTTTTATCGGAAAAACATTTAGCGTAACGACAAATACGCTAGCGTGAGTAATAAAGTATCCAGTACGACGGCTTGTTCTATTTTTAAAAAGGTCTTAATTTATCTCGAAATTGATAAAGAAAATAAATTGATATACTTCCTAAACTCTATTCTCAATTTTATCGTTTTGAGAGCTTTTTACAAAGTAGGTACGATACGATAGGTAGGTACGATATAAGTATTACGAGTAGGTACAAAAGGGAATACATAAGGCACAAGGAGGCATTCCGTCATCGCTCTTCGAGTCGGCAAAGCACCTCCTCCCTCCCTCTAGTCAATATCATAGGAATGCGACCAGAGCGACTATTAAAACCATTATCGGACCTACATAACCAATAATCAAAGGAAATTAAATAACTATCGTGTGTGTTACCTTCCATATTCAATGTCGCTTCTTTTCCGTCATTTATATGTTATTTATTTATTTTATTTATTTATTTATTTCATCATTGCACTTTGTACAGTCACCTTAGGTCTAAGTACAACCCTGTTTAAGGGCATAGCAATATTAGCAACAAGTACAATACAATACAATACAATACAAATACTCTTTCTATTATTTCACACCAGAAGTAGTAAGCATGCATTAGTATTGAAGTATATTGCACTTGTCCAAACTTAACTAAAAACATGAGTAGGTTATAACAAATTAATAAAATTCATGCACATCAGGCATGCATTATTATTTATTCATTTATGTATTTCTAATATACTTTTTCAAAAGGTTATAAATATATCTAATCTAATCATAAAAATTTATTATTTAATGTAAACTTTAAACTATCTGCAATAACAAATTTTTTAACAACTAACTTTACTACCGGCCGAGCGAGGATACCTAATAACACGTACAGGCTTTTTCTCACACTTCATTGCTATTCCTCTTTTATTAATTCTATGATAGAACCAATTGGAGTGACCTGCTGTAGCACCTTTTCATTGCAATACATCTCAATGCTCGAAAAAGAAATTCATTAGTATTAGTTATTACGTCTATTGTGTAGGTTATTGTGTAGGTAGTAGTAGGTTTCGATACAAATGGTTCGCTTTACTAACAGGTATTTTGCAAACTATACACCAAAACGTCACCACTTGACTTATCATCATAGCCTGCTTCATAAAAAAGCAATTTTCAACCAAACACAGCTCATACTGAATTAATGAACGGGTGTAGTTTTTAACTTCAAGCACTAGTATAAAACTTCGAGAAACTTCAATACTCATGAATAATTTTGTACTAAATAATGAGGACGTGGATCTCATTACTTATTTATGACTAGGGAAGCCCGGGACCATTGCGGCGGACCCCAGGTTTGTATACGTGCATCTATCCAAAATAGCAACTGGCAATAGTAATCTACATGTCAAATAAGTAGTATTACATTATTTTGAAACAAATAGATGAATAGTAACAGTAATAATAAAATACTCGTACTATTCAAAAATATAAAGTTCGCAAAGTATAATCTAAAACAAGGTCAGCAAAAATAAAAAAAAACGCCTCGCCTCCCCTCATTGTTAATTTAATCATTTGTGTACAACAATATTTAAATTGTATGCAGTATATTACAAGTCTGTTATTTTCCATAAATAAGTATTTTTCAATTCTTTTGAATTAGTAATTATTTTCCATTAATTCTAATCACGAAAACATCACAATACAAAATAAGAAATTTGTTTTATATTCTTATTATTTTTTAAAATATGGCTTCTGTCCTAATTAATAAGACAATTTCGCCAATGTCAAAGTATTCTCTTTCGAGAGGCAACGTTGTACGGTGATTGTAGTTTTTGCAACTTGATAGCAAAATTCCAGAAACCACGTGGAGACAACTTGCGCATTAAAAAATGTCAGACACGAGAGCAATATTGAATATCGTGATCACTGTTCACTGTTAAGGTTAATCGCCGCATAAAACACTATCAAAATTATACTTCAACTAGCCAAAGAAACAGAAATAGCAAAATTAAACATTGTTCCACATCCTCCATGTTCGAATGCCACAAATCGAATCTTGTTTTATATTTCCACAATAGCTGTGTGATATTCCTTATCATTTATCAAGTCTTTCTTTGTCTGTTATTACAGATACCTAAACAATCCTGAAGCGGGGCCACTAGGGGCTTGGGAAAAACAAATGCATACAAAATAAGGTAAAAATGAGATACGACATTTGGTAGATCCTTTACCAGCGGCTCTTGATTATTCTGACCTTCATAGTGTTTTCTTATATTCATGGTATTTACATACAATTTATTATTGAATTTTAAATTGCAATAACTTTATTGTACAACAGCAAACAATAAATGTTCGTGTCACTATGGAAGAAGTTAATGGAAATTGTAACTACTTGCTAACGCAGCTTAAACGGTGTGAAAATTTTTGGTTTTTACCCAACTTAAACTTAACAAACTTACATAAGACAATGAAAATGACTGAAACTAAAACAAATAGGTAGATAGTTATAGAATTAAGTAGGAAATATTCATATTTCCAACCTAAATGTTAGCTAATTGGGAATTAGATTTGCAACTACGGCAATATCAGTAAATCCAAGTAATATTTATTTATAATATACAACAGAAAAACATGTTTTAAACTTTCGTGATTTTCACTCATAGTCAAAATACCACCAACGGGACTTATCACGCTAACACACATATGAGTAATATTTACCTCGACTTTTCGGCAACATTGAAGTGGCCGTGGTCACGAGTAGACGAGTAGAGTAAAGATGTTGCCGAAACGTCGCGGTAAATATTACTCGTGCGTGTTAGCGTGATAAGTCCCGTTGGTGGTATTTTGACTATGAAAAAAAAACATGGTCAACTAACTAAATTGAAAATTTAACCCTGTCGATGCTAAGTGTTATTAAATGGGATTCCAATGGAGTAAAGGCTTTTCATTTCCAGTATCGGTGTCGTTTGTAGCAATATTTCTATAATTGCCGCTGTTTACGGCGACGGGAGTCGTTATCGACAGCTGCCTCTTTCTTTTATTGCCAGAGAACTGCACCGGGGACCCCAACTAAATGTTAATGTATACAGGATGCTGCAGACGTGATTAGGATTAACCCTATAGCTTAGTAAGTAATATATAAAAATCGTTTACGAGATACATTGACATTTTTGATTTTTATTGAAAAAAATTCCGTATGAGAAGGACGATTCTGTATGAATGGAAGCTTATATTGATGTCGTTTAAACTGTTTGTTTGTCAGTCTATCATAGGACTCCTAAGAACCGTTGTTAGTGAGCCAGCTGCAACAACGTGTATTTTTACTGTCGCTACAACAGCAAAATTATAGTTAGTAAAGAAAGAGTTTTAATGCATGGATTCACAAAAACTAACTTTGTTTTTAAATTATAGTCCGACGATCCTAACATACTTTTGAACGTTTTTTTTTTCTGTATTTCTATTATATGGAACTGCAAAAAGATACTTTTGTTAAATTTCTACAGTATCGATTAGTATCCCCTAGTATACCTTTGATCACTACACACAGTATTTGTAACATTACGACTTTTCATTTCTTTTTTTCGCCAGCACCTTAAAAAAATTCCACTGCACCAAAACCATCGCTTCAACTTTACTTGAATGGATTCAACATCCATGTGTTTGCTAGAAATACACGCATTCGCAAAGACAATAGTACATAGTTGCGAGATTACGACACCTTGGACTGTTTTGTAGTATTACAAGCTGTATTGTGGATCACCTGTGCACACACGGCCGGGCACCTACTTACCCAACTGTGTACGGGATTAAGATTATTGTCAATGACACACGATTCTGTTGAGCAGGTAACTATGGTGATATTTAATACAATTCAAAAAGATCTTTGTAAGAATAAGATATATCGACGACCGGATGGCTAAGTGGTTAGAGAACCTGACCACGAAACTTGAGGTCCCGGGTTCGAATCCCGGCCGGGGCAGATGTTTGTATGAATAATACGAATATTTGTTCTCGGGTCTTGGATGTTTAATATGTATTTAAGTATTTATTTATCTATATTTAAGTATGTTTATCCGTTGCCTAGTGTCCATAGTACAAGCTTTGCTTAGTTTGGAACTAGGTTAATTGGTGTCAAGAGTCCCATGATACTTATTTATTATTATTATTATTATATATCGTCACTACTCTGAAAAAAGCACGTATCTCAAAATCGATAATTTTACTGAGTGAAGTTTATGAACATTATTTCAAGAGTAAATTTTGCTGACGTAATGATTTGCGATACGAGATTTTTTTTAAAGTAAGTCTTATCCAGGTAAGCGATCAAATATTCGTATTTTACATCCGCAACTAGCCGATTCAAGCCGTCAACAGTGTTAGCAGCAGACAAAGAATAAATACATTTTCGAGGTCTTGTTAATCAATATTATAGTTATTTATAAAATCTTTACTATGATGTATATTTTTCTAAGCTAAGTCCGTTCCAACATATCGGACCACTTGCCAACAATCCAAATTTAGACAAGCTACGAGCACAAGCACTTTAGACATCGGTTTGAAGCCAATCGTATCAAATACAACACGACAGAGTTAAGAAGACAACTAAGATTGTACATTTCTGCCGCTTCTTGCTCAATATTTCCCTATTCATTCTCTTGAGATCACGTTTTTGTTTATATATCGGAACAGCGAATCTACTAATGTGTTTATTGTGCAGACACGAGAAGCTAAACCTATCAATGCTTCCTCGTGATCAGTAAATACATTTATTCGGTCCCTGGGCTTAAATATTTACACAATAATTAACCAGGGAAATTGAATATTTACTTATTTTTTGTTTGGAATTAGCAACGTACGCGGAATTGAGCTAAAGGTCTCTACTCACTGAACCGTATGCCATGACCGTAATAGGTACGTCGCAGGAACGGAATGTCAAGCGCATACATGACACGCGACGGCGACGTTTTGTTAGGAAACGTGCTAGTGGGCATAGTCTACTTTTCAATACAAATAATATATTTTGCCTGACACGTTTACTATCAAGTTGACTATCATGGTACAATACGGTGCAATGGGTGGGGACCTTAATTGACTGAAGAGGAAATAATATTTATAGAGTCGCCTCTTTCTACAATAACAAACGGCGGAATGAATAGTCCGTATCGATATCAGGATACTAACAAAACTACGAGTAAGTGTCAATTAATGTTATGACTTAATACTATCACAAATCAACCATTTAGGTATTTAGATACAGTTTATCATTACAATTTAGCGGATGAATCATTAAATTATCACGAAAAAATATATAAACGTAATGAATTACCGATCAGAGTCCCTTACAACACAGTCTCTATAAAAATAAAGTCTAACGTTTTTTTTACAAATGCTTGCTTAGTTAGCCTGTTTTATTTGTACAATATTTGAAACGAAACATTATTTTAGCTGGATGACATTTACTTTATATAATTTTTTTCAAGATTTAGAAGGTTATATTAATTTTGCCCAGCAAAAGTTTTTTTATAACAGTGATAAGGATAAACACCCGTAGGCTTTTTATTCACGGTTACAATTGACTGAGTAATCGGTGGTGACTGAGTAATGGCACGTTAGACTCAATTAATTCAGACTGGAGATTGGATTGCCCACAGTAGATGGTAATGTTGCTTTGCATCTAAAGATCTTCGCTCACTATACCGTGCTGCATTCCATAACCGTCTTGCACAAAGTCAATAATTACTTACGGGTTCATACGTATTTGTATATGAGTGCGTCCTTAAAAATATACCTAGCAATATCCACTTCAATAATGTTCACAAGAAGTGATAAACATTAAGATTGGTTTTTGGAGTCTTTTTGTATTTTTTATTTCAACTCCAAATTTGTTACTTTTACGGCCATCCCGTGAAATCCAACAAAAATACATACTGAAACAAGGATGGAGACCAGCACTGGGAATCGAACCCAAGTCCTCAGCATTCCGTGCTGCGTGCCCTACCCCTACACCACCACTGGACAGGAGTCTAGACACAAATTTCTCCCATACACCACACATTTCAGCTTGCTTTTTTCTTAGTTACTGAAGCAGCGACACTAGAAACATCTATGTCATCTATAATGAGGGCTAAAACATTTCAGTTTGTATTGTCGTTGATAAACATTAGATGTAATTACGAAATCCATATTTTCATTGTATTATATACCTACCTTATACTAACATGGAAAACTAAAATATTATAGTCAGTTCGGTAAGATGAGAAATTGGGACCCCATCATTATACAGTTCTATTATATTAATAGTTAACTAAATTGTATGAATATATGTAGACATTATAAAATTATGACGTTTCGTTTATTAATTATTATATACAGTGAACTTTATATTAAACAAGTTCATACTCCATACGCTATTGCGTGCATCAACCTTTTTAATGAACAGCTTTCTTCTGCCTAGCCTGGCCGGCTTTTGTCTGATTGTTCTGTATTGACTGTCTTAATAAAATTGTTTGTGTAATTTTGTATAACTAATTGCCTATTATATATATATATATATATGTATTGTTTTTTGATACTTGTGATTGCTTTAATTTTATTTTTGTTTTTGCCTGTAAGCTCTACTGCGTAATGTTTATCACTATTCTCTTTTTTATGTTATTTATGTTAAATTGTATGTCATTATCTTGTGTTTATATAACTTGCTTTAGTTTTTAGTTACTGTGGACCCACTGAAAATCAGCGTCGTGGCACCGCGTGCCATGACACATGCTGAGGGGTGTCCCTTTTTTGTGACAGCTACATATGTACTTATTGTTTAGCTGAACTGTATTGTTTTACTCGTAGTTGTACAAAAATAAATATTTTCTATTCTATTCTATTCTATTCATTGAGGGTAGGCAGCTCTAGTGTTGCCTACCCTACTGCGGGAGCTTGGCGTGCTGCTGCAAGCGCAATCTACCAGCTGCCCACCCTGGATTGACCTACTGCACGCTATAGACAAAGTGACCTTGCATTTTACTTCATAGGTTTTATGTACCTACCGTGTATTACCTATCCTTTGTACATCATCGTGACCTATATTTATCGGAGTGACAGATCGTAGGCACTCCGTTATGACGTATACGGATGAATTCGGGTTGTGCGATTGTGTACAAACGGATAGGTAGTACACTACTGTCATGTGTAAGCACTAGTCTGCGTCTGGCAGCATTATGTGTCCGAAACTGTTAGAAGCATATCGTGTTTTGTCCGTGACAAGCTTGTTTTGTAGTAGGCTGTAAATTCAGGTAATATTTCTCTTGCTTGTTTGTGTCGGAATAGTGAGGATCCTACATGGTACCGTTAAGTGAGCGAAAAGCTTTAGGATGTATTGGTCACTTTAACAATTTCAGACTCTTTTCATTTATCACAATATGGTACTACGGCTCTCTCATTTAGAGAGGAGACCTACGCCTAGCAGTGGGACGTATATAGGCTGGGATGGTGATGACATGGTAAAATCGACGGCATAAATATCTATACAGCCATAGTGTCAAATATATGCATACATCGACCGTGGGTAGTGACGTAAAGGTGTATATCTACAGATATTTTTGACGTCTTGGCAACGTACATATATTATATGCCCGTGACTGTACTATATTCTGAAATACGGCAACTCAATTTGTAGTAAACATATGGCACCCCCCACCTACCGAGTAGCTTAGCTGTGTTATTAAAATTTGGTCCATAAATTCGACCTGGATAAATTCGTGGAAAACGTAAGTTCGTTAGCGGAGAACAAAATATATGGCTCCCCCTGCACTGTTGGCTACAGTAGGCACGGTTTTAGGTGATCGGTGGCGGTTGAGCGTTTGTTTTTTAATACATTGCATGTGTTGTGAGTCAACCACTGCGCGCTATACGTCTCGACCATGCAATGAATAGGGAAATCGCTTGCTGCACGGCCGGTCGTGCACAGTCGTGAGTGGGTGCGGTGCAGCGGCAAACTAATTTAATACCAGCTTTCCGCTTGCAATCAGCGGACCGGGTATTATGTCAACTAACGAGGTTTCTATGGTTACTGTTGAAGCAGTTGCAGGGTTTGTAAAATAAATAGTATAAGGCCGTGTTACTTTGGCTCTTAAAGCTTAACTTTGCCTTCTGTGATTAACACGGACCAGCCCCCTGTACCGCAAAAGTTACAAGTGCTACAATCCTACAAAACTGTGAAGTTTCTGTTAGTATAACGTAACAATTTTGTAGAATTGTAGCAATTGTAACTTTTATGGTACAAGGACCAGGTTGTATTGATAGGTACAGTCACCAGCACCAATATCTGATGTAACAAGCGTGCATAAATATCTGATACGACTCTATTTCTAGGGCCGGATGGACGTGTCAGATATTTTTGCACGCTTGTTGCATCAGATATTGGTGCTGGTGATTGTACTTTTGTATTGATATTATAGCACATTGCCATGTGGTTAGTTTTAGCTGACAGCCCATGTTTTTATGTTTGTATTAAACCCTTCTGTATGTGGTTTTTAAGTAGGCCAAATGTTCATTGGACCAATATTGTCCTGATCCTACGATAATGATGGCATAGAAGAAAGAGGTTGGAAATGTCTAGTGGACGTCATATAACGTTGCAAATTTGACCAATGGCAAGGTCTACACCTTAACCTCCAACCTTTTATGCTGTTACTCTACTTACTACGTTTCTTACATGAGTATGGAGTCGGACCCAGGACTGCTCTGCCACGCTGCGTTGGGTTGGGAACTGCATTTCGGCGTAGTTGTAACTTTTTTATATCAGAGGGAAAACGAGCATTCGGATCACCTGATGCAAAAGAATCACCGCCGCCCATATACATTCAAAACATAAGCTGAGTTACGGATGCGTTGCCGGCCCTTTAAGAAATGAGTAGTTTAATTTTTAGAAGATGTAATTTTTTTTCAGCGCATAGGTAGGTAATGCAAATGAAATCTTTTATATCTGTAAAAGTGTATCTCTATCTCTATATCACTCTAAAATTAATCATGCAAGAATATCAGCAGATGGTTGAGTTAGCGCGACGGAATATCCCTTTAAAAGATTTTTCACCAGAATTTTTGTTATTGACGATGAAATAAAAGTCACGCTTTGGAACCAGTTCGATTTGAACAATGCATGGAAACGTAATCCTGATAAACATTAATTCATAGGGATGTTCGGTAAAATAAAAGTAACCGCCGGCGAAAATACTCCGTATTAATTTTTACCAAAAAATACACTTTGACACTTAGGCTATTTACGAGTATTATATTGGCTTATCAATTGAGTGTAATATTTTGTGACGCGGACGGCTGTTGTAATATTAATGAAACATTCGAATTCCAAAGAAAACCATAGTTTTGAATGATTCATTTTTAATCTTCACATCCTATATATTATTATTAGGTGTAAGCCAAATTGTGTGTGCGTATGTTTGTTACTATTTTGCACATATATTACAGTCTCTGCCTACCCCGTTGGGAAAGACGCCTGATTTTATGTATGTATGTATGTACACGCTGGTGTGATGATCATGACTCAACAGAAAGTATGAAATATCGGAAGCCCATTATCTATGTATCGCGGTCTATATCCCGTAGTAAAATATGCATATACTTGAAATGTTTAGGTAATTAACAAAATGTAAACAAACTTCAGCGGCCAGATTTGGCGCATTCAAGGATTTTTAAAATTTTACTTAGGTATATATGTATTCATTGTAATACAAACCAGACTCATGTTTTTCAATAGGTACGCCTAAATATCGAATGTATGTATTGAACGTAAATATTAAAATATCGAATGGGTCTAATATCGAAAGGTTTATTTTCTGAAACCGAAAACTTTTCAGCATTAATTAAAACGACATCGTATAGAATCTATTAGGTTAGGTTAGGTTAGATTTATAACAATCTAAAAAAATACAGTCTCAAAAGAAATACCTTTTCAATATTATGACCCATTCGATATTTTAATACATTCGGTATTTTAACATTCGATATTCAGATACGTAACCGGTTCAATGCAGAAATGTAAATGTTTCGATAGTTTAATGGGGGAATTTGAGACACCAATTATTACTGACGTTGTTTTGTTTAAATTTTGTTTATCACCTAAACCTTTCAAGTGTAGTATGCTCAGAAAATGTTAGATATTGATATTTTACCTGCATAATAAAGACCTTCATGTTGCAATAACGGTTGCAATATCGTTTATCGTCCCATGTGCATAGAAGATCCCGACGAGACAACATCCGGAGCGGATCGTCTACAAATCGACTTAGAAACCTCAAGAATCTTATTACTAGACCGGATTGCATGCAACTGCATATTTGCTTATGCATTGGCATATAAAGCCAATTTCTAACGGTTATTGCGTACACCTAGAATCTTGTGATGATGCATATTTTAGCTACTTGAAACACTTGTAGAGCAAGAAACATAACGTAGGTACAGTAAACGTCATAAATAAGTCATCACCTTTGTAGCTTGTCACTTTAACGTCATGTTTGAAAAGCCATACGAAATTGTGTAACAACTGAAAGCGACTAGGTACAGAAATAATCACTTATTTATGACGTTGACTGTACCTACTACTTAACATAGCATCCTTTGAATAATTCTCAATTAACTCAGTGTATGTGGAACATTACATTTTAAGCTTTTAATATTTTTACTTTTTACTTTTCTATATTCAGTCCCCTACTAACTATTACCTTCGAAAAATAGAGGACACTGCTTAGGTACTAACTACAATGCTTTTACTACATCCATAACCGCGATGACGTATGCATTCGCTTTTGAAGGCTTGTGTGTGTGTGTGTGTGTGTGTGCGTACTCGAAGCATAAGCTCTTGAAATTCAGTCTATCGCCGTCCGCGGGCCAAGAAAGCGATATTCAGTGGTACGATCACTTAGTGGCTATTCGGTTCCTTTGGAGTACTATTTTCAGCAAAGTCCATCTTGATTGCTAATCGGGTGTTTCAGCATGGGGAGTAAAATTGCCAGTGATATTATTGGCTCAAAACGTAATCTATCTTAGCCCTCTTGGCTGACTACGGATTTGCAGACCTCTGGAGATAATAATAATTTTTACTGACAATAAAATACAGAATCAGAATAAAGTCCCTGACATCTAAGCTAGGTTAAACCTGTATGTATAGATGCGAGTATGGGAGGTGACTCTCTCACTTGCACATTTACAACCCTACGAGTATGTCATAAGAAAAGACTGGATTCGCTATACAATTTTTTATAATAAATGCCTCAATGGCTTTCTCGGTGGGCACTACGATGGTTTATTGGGCCAAAGTTGTACTACGAGTCTACGAGGCTGTTTATGTGGTCACTCCCCTTGGATTATAATTCAGTGAGACTTAGAAAATAAATATTTGACTCAGGGGCTGTGTCACCATCCATTGATTAGTGTTAACTGACGGTTAAATGTGATGCCGTCTCTATTTGTTTTGTTCGAATAGACGGAGTCGGCGTCACATCTAACCGTCAATTAAAACTAATCAATGGATGGTGACACAGCCCCTGAGTCAAATATTTATTTTCTAAGTCTCACTGAATTATAATCCAAGGGGAGTGACCACATATTGTCATAATAAAAAATTGCAAACCTTAACTCAGGTAGTTTAAAATCACTATTATTGTTCCATTGTGACCCGAAAATTATCCATAAAAAAGTAAAATTATTTTTCGCGTCATAATGGATAAAAATATAGTGAAATTCTAAATTAACTACCTTCGTTAAGGTGTGCAACCTTTTGGTCTTCACCTAAATAGAGATAGTATTAACGCTTCTATTTTTAGTAACAACAACAGACAATCAATTATATTGACCATCAAATGATCTGGTATCGGTCTGGTTTCGATTCACGAGTCATAATAACGTTGGACTTTGTCCGCTACTGAAATTAATATATCGAAAAACTCCGAACACTATTAGTTGCACGTCATGGGATAAAGTTAATGCGATAGTTTCAATTTCGGCAAACGGTATCAGACTGCTGATTACCATTATCACTGAACTCATAACTGTCAGGTTGTAATCACATCGTCATGGCTGACATAAAAACGGTATCTTATCGATAATGTTGGACAATAAAACATCTCTAAACATTTGTGTTTGAAGATGAATTAAGGATGTCGATGATTGAAAGTATGTTTTACAGCTGGGTCTGCGTGGAAATAATCAGCCAGCAGCTGTTTTGATACAATAATAATTTAGTTAATTATTTCGAAGTTACTTTTACGTAAACACTGGCGCTTTATTATAGAATAACTGCTTTGAATTTAATTTTATTTTTGTGAAATATTTCCGGGTCCACGACTGTATTCTAAGTCATCTTTTAAATTTTAATATTATGTTGTTTAATATCGTTAAATACCTACCACTTTCTTACGTTTAAAATTTTGTGTTGTTCTATGAAATATTGACGTATTTCATCTTGTGTTTAATTTTGTGACAGCGACGAAATTATGTATCAAAATTTGAACGGTGACTACGAAATCACCTTGTTTTATACCTATGGATATCTTATTCTTACTATTGGTTTATTTGCAATAAATATAGATATGGGTAACGAAGTTATTGTTTTCAGGTTTATAGGCGTATAAAGATTGGCGTACCGTATTTTACGGTAGATTCACTAGTTTTTTTTAAATTTCATTCGATTGGGCAACCCAGCAACCCGATAACAGCAACGACATTCGCTATTTATGTTGAGAGAGAAAATAAAAAAAAAACACCCCCAGTAACGCTAAATAAGATTGCCTAATTCCAAATAAATGTCATATAAGACTCCAGCCTTGTTCGAAAAAGCAAAAAGAATCCTTAATTTTGACCTTCGTTTATTTTGTGGCCTATCTTAGCGGGATTGTATGTGTGTGTTAAAATTATTCTCGGTTGATTATTTGGTAGCTCATTAATGGTAGGCTCGGTTTACATTCCGCAGAAAATATAGCTTTTGTTTAATATTTATACGAACAAGCTTTAATTTCAGACTTTTGATAAACATTACTACATTTTCACCCAAAAATATACCGGGTGTGGCCTGTAATAGGTACGAGCACAAAATTAAAACATAGATCGTCTACGTCAAACTGAACAACATTAGTTTAGCGACTTTTAAAAATAATCTGTTAATTATTTGGTAGCTCACTAATGGTAGGTGCAGTTGACATTCCGCAGAAAATATACCATATGTGTAATATTTGTACGAATAAGCTTTAATTTCAGATTTTTAATAAATATTACCACAAAATTGACCAGTGAGGTTTTTCCTTCAGAAATATAGACATATCACTGTCACACAAATCGCACAAAGCTCGAAAGATCATTTATTTTCAGCCTAATCGAGTTTCTTTTCATCATAACAAAAATAAGCATCGTGTATCGTGGGAAAACAAACAGGTGAACATCATCCTCCGACCATAAAATGCTCAGCGTACCTAAATGTACATATGTTGGTCTCGTTTTTCACAGAATTAATCCCTCGTCTGTATTTATGTAATGCTTTAAATTAAGAGCGTCAAATGAGCCCTGGTAAATAAATAATAATTTACATGGAAGGTACATCAACTTTCCAACAGACCGACTACTTCAGTGGATATTAATTTTGTGTATATCTCGATGAAATTATCTGAGTCAGATAATCTGATCAGAAGTGCTTTTTTATTTTATCTCGTAGACTTACACGTATTATTATGTTTGCTATCAGTGTATGTAGGTACCTGAGGACTGAAGGAAAATTATTCGAAATTCCCCAGATCGTAACTGTTCCAATTTAAAAAGTTTACAAGCAAACATAAACACGCCTGATGTAAAGAGTTTTATGTACATCACGCATACGTGCTGACGCACACCAAAGCGCTGATGTATTTCTCTTGGCAAGTGGAAAGTTGGAATTACTATCTAAGAAATAATCACGTTACAATGATTCTCGAACATTCTTTAATATTGACAGATATAAATGAGAATACGCATTCGAAGAGTTGGCAGTCTCACCGTTCATTGTATATATTTTTAGCAATGACTAAGCCGATTTTTATACAAAAGATCACCTATCTTATAGGTGATCTCTTTCGATTATTGTCAAACATATAAGTACAAAAGATAAACTAAACATAACAGATTTGTGCTTCATGGCAATAGTGTACGACACCTGTAGCCACAAAATGTGCCAGAAAATGACTAATGAGTGAGTATTCTACTTTATAAATAGAAGTGCAACAAAGATATTTTAGTTTATACCTTTCAAAAAATACTTCGGAGCCATCTGAATCGCTGCGCGGCAGTATTAGTTTTGGCAGCACCATACCCTTCTTCCGCCTGCCACGTATGCCAGGCGGAGAGGGCCATTGCAGCTCGGTGATGGCCAGCGGGCTGTGCGGGCTGAGAATTGTCAACCGGCGTTCTGGAGGCGGGAGGCTTAGCTGCTGCAAGGCTCTCCTTTCAGTACTTGCAAACAGCCCTCGTCTTTTTTCAGCCGAGGCTCCCATATCCTCCCCAGACAAGGCCCGACGGGCGGGCGCACCTCTCGTTTCTCTAATATCTCTTTCACTCGCCGTCAAAAACGAGCTGCGATGGGATCGTACCACGGTACATGAGCTAGCCGGGCGAGCCGGCGAGGATTCCTTGCATGGACGGAGACTTTCCATAGAGCGGGCAGACTCGACCCGAGCCGCAGCCAAGTACTGCCCGCTCGTCGCAGTCGTATGCGCCACCTCACATTCTTCCTGACTAGAGCTGGACGTGCCGCTGCGGGAGAACGTGCTCGTTTTAGAAATAAAACTTCGGTCACTAAACTGAGCGGCAGCAGATATGCTCGACGAATTTGCGTCGTTGGACTCGGAGGAGGCCTGCTGCCGCACACAGCTCTCCTCCAGCGAGTGGTGCACGACACGTGCATTAAGCGAACTAAATTTAGCCAGGTTTTGCCTGCGAATTTTCTTCTCGTCGTCTTCCTCCTCCATTTTTATAACTAACTAACACTTGCCATTTACACTTAACCGCGCACTATATAACTCAATACACCATTATTTATGCTTTCAAGATCTTTATTGGGTAATATTTTTCTTTATTATAAATAATTATCATAAAATAATAAGGAACACTCGACACAGTCTTTGACACTCTTTGTAACCACCATCACAGGCACGTTAGGTACACCTGAAACAAATCATGCAATTAGACGCATTCATATCATTGCTGTGTAAAATATTTGATGCTTGATGATAAAGAGATGAAAGGAATATGTAAGCAGGAAACAAATGAGGAGATGATAGTTATCTAACGTTTTATTTAGCTCAGACTGGCCAATTTATAATTAGCTACTTTTCTAAATTACTGTGCGATGTCAGATTCCTGTCTTTCCTACGTATTCAATATGTTTCATTTATAATTTTTAAGTTAAAAGCCTCTCAACTTATCCGTGTTTGAATTACGCAAACGCTTTCATTTAATCAGGTTTGCGGCCTCGTAAGTACACAGTTTGTTTTAAAGCCAAATTGACTCGGAAAAGACTCAATTTAGAATTCTCGTTCTCTGCGCCACCTAAATATTCACGTAAGTAGGTAAACGTCGATTATTTTCGGCACAATATATACTAGCAATTTACCTTAGAGGGGGATCTGTTCAGTCATGCATTTTAATTTCTCTTTGTTAGTAAGTGTTACAATAAATGGGGTTTTTTCAATTACTTTGAATCAGTTGGCTGATTTAGAGTCAAGTGCCAGTTGCCCCGCCTGGTTTGCACAGTCAGTGAGCGCCTTCACTTGTTCTGAATTAAGTCCTGAAGCTTTCACTTGGACATCAGCACTCTTCGAATGTTCTGAGCTCTCACTGCTGGACTCTATCCTCTTTGTCGTTTTGTTCCCAAGGTGGTCAATATGGATCTCCTCTTCGAACTCCTCTTCGTAACTCGCCTGGAAACTCTCACGGAACTCCTGTCTTGCTTGTATGGATACTTTTTCTGTGGTTTGTTTTTGCTGAATCATTTCATCCATACTCTTCTTGATCAACTGTTGGCCAGCCTCGAGTTTGGTAGTGGATTGAGACATTGTGGGTAATTGTAGTCAAATCTAAAAATTAACAAAAGTATGTCGGTACTATAAAAGAGTTAATTTAGTTTTACTTAGTACAAAAGTAGCCTGGGTTAATAAATTATGCAGGATAGAATCAAATTTGTAAGTTTTTTCATTTCTTTGGTACATTTAAATATAGAAATGTTTTATTTTTGTTAGTGCCCGCGGCAGACAGATTTGATTCAATTAATTGTTGTTTTTCATTGTTCCAAGATTGATTTTCTTAAGTCAAATAAATTATTCATCGGGTAAACTCAGGATGCATTTATGTAAATTAGAAATCCCAGTTTGATAGAAACTGATAGCAGTGTTTGGCTTGGAGCCAGCAGAGAAATGTTTGGAGCACAGTTAAATTTACGCTGTTCGAGAATTTTTTAACGGTGCGGGCTATTCTTCTATTAAATCAACATTCTGGATCAGGTCGTCGTCCAGGTCGAATTCCTTTCAAAAATCTTAAAAGAATTCACGCGTAACGGGGTCAAAGACTTTCAAACTATTTTTTTTATTCGATTAGGTATGTTCGTTTTAGGGCTCACTATGGTATTCAAAGGATTTTGACAAGACCCTATTACTAGAACTACTAAATTTTTAGTCTATATTATTAGTATGCTGTAATAGTTACCAACAAATAGTAATAATCAAGCTAAAGAAACGTACTTGGTTATTTTTTGACGACACGTGCTTATGACCCAGATGTTAAACTAGACTAGGTAAGTTAAGTACAAGATATTAAAAGTCATTAAATGCCTGCCCCGGCACGCACTAACATTGTAGCTCCAATATTTCATTGCGTAGAGAATATTTTATTAATTTAAATCTACAAAGGAACATTGGTCTTTGTAATCTTGTTAATAACGTTGTTAACGAGCACTCAATTACTTGGTATTTCATGAATTTACGTTCAAGAACTTTTCATTTTATCCACTGATATCAAAAGTATTTCTGCTTAGTAACATAAGATGATAATATTTTAAAATAGTTATCAGTATAATCCTAACGAAACACAAAACAATAGAAAACGTTAAAGTTAAAAAAAAAAACTTAAAACCATAAAACGAACCTCAGACGCTCGACAAAAATAATCCAATTGTCACTGGCCAGTGATACACTTCAAAATTTGAATAAAAAATTGAGATGTTTTCAGTATGAAGCTTGCGCGTGGACTGGCTGGCGGGGAGTCGGCGTCGGGCTTTGTTTCGGCGAGCTTTGCGTGGGCGCGGCTCCAGAGCCGCTAGCTGCGTCTGCGCAACGCGACTTGGCCAAAATAACGCGACATTCGCGACATCTGTCTTGGCATATTAACTAACTCGATAATTAATTTCGGCAACCCCAGACACGTCAAACTAAATTGCATTCTTAAAAGGGCAGTAATGTGAATTCGGTTTCGTAACGAAATACAAGGTGTTTTAAAGTTAATTTATAGAGAATTTCAGCTTATAATTGGGCAAGTTTAAATGAATACCTAATTAAGGTTTCATATCTCGACCTATATAGCCACATCCCACAGTAAGGCACATTCTTCCTATCAGAACGAGAGGGCTTGGGCTGTAGCTTCCACGCGGGTCCGGTGCGGATCGAGAATTTCAGACACACCATGGAATTAATTCACATTGCAGGTTAAATTTCAAATGTGATTTCGCACATGAATTTCGGAAAAACTCATAGGTAGAACTCCGGATTTGAACTTGCGATCCTCTGCTTATTTAGTCGAGAAAATCCATAGGTCAAACATAGGTTTATTCAATATAGTGACTTTCTTTGACACGGTACACTTTGGAGGTTAATCAATAAGAGTATATGGGGAAAAATATCAACCTGTAATAAAACATCTTGAAATACTTTTACAAAGGTGTTCGATTTCCTGAACATTCTTAGATAACTGCGAAATGGAGATAAATGCGTACTATTAAACCCACATTAAACCACTTTGTGCAGAAACACGTGTCGAGATAACTATCAGGTGCGCCAATTCACAAGAGCCGCAGTAAGACGCCAGAAATAGCGATATGCGTCAACGGACTGAGAAAAGTCGTGAAATGATGACTCCTTGGTATGGGGGCGATAATCATAATAAACATTATTGCATTCGGATGAATAATGATTGGCAAAGCTCCCTATGACTAAGAGACCAAGGGACTGCCGCGGTATGTGTCTCGTCTAACAAACTGCTGAAAATTATTCAGGAAAACCTTCGGCATAATTTATTTCCCAACTTTGATTGTTTTTCCCAAAGGAGCCGTAAATAAACGCCGATCTTTATACATTAGTCACAGTGGCTAACTATATCACTAATAAAATGCTTTTGTTGTGAGGTGTAAAGTATTATTGGTTATAATAAACACCTACATTTTCTGCAAACTTGACCAGTCATTTCGCAAAATTGGTGTCGCATTTCAAATCTAGTTTTAGACGTGAATGAATTGTAGATATTATTCATCATTTCCAATTATGATACAATGTTTTTGATTGATTGTGAAGGGACGCTATAAAACGAGCATAAGTATAGTAACTGAAGAGATTATTGTTACGACATTTTTCCTAGTTGGAACACAATGCCGCAGATTTCTTTTGGTAAAGCCTAGATAATATAGATTGAAAATAGAGTCGAGCTAGTAAAATTAAATACAACCATCGTATTAAAAACCATATTTCAGTACATTACGCCACGAATTCAGACCGCTCAGGTCACATGCTTCATTTATGTAGATTATTGTCTGCAAGATCATAATATGATATAAGAACAGCCTGTATTTTATAACATGATTAAAGCGGATTTTCTTATATTTAAGAGTTTCAGTGCTCCTCCACCAAAGAAGAAGTGGGCTAGTAAAAATACTTTTATGCCAATTGCTAAATAAATCTCACAGTTTATTGGGATCGGACCTTGATTTTCACATAAACTTTTATATGTCAACCACAAAAACGCAATAGATGTATTATTATTATTTCAGATTCCTTTACATGTTTTGGACGTCAAAAGTATTTCAGTGTAATGACAACATTAATATCAAACAAAAGTATTTCGTCTATTCGTTTTTCAAGGCTTTTAAATAACCTCATTTATCAAACTGATGTTACTGTGACTGTTGTTGGTTATTATTTGTATACTCTTTATTGTATTGTACGGCATATTTAGTATTTATATCCTAAATTCTTTTGTAAACTGTTAGAGTAGTAGAACTAGTATTAGTATATGTTGTTTAAATTAACATTATGGAATCAAATCATGTAACGTACGTAAAGCGATCGGTTGGCATTAAGTAAAAAAGTTGATGTTGAAGTATAATCAAGTTTTGTTAACATTTCCACACAAGCTTTACTTTAAACTTTTTATTTGCCATATATTACGAGTACGTCCCGTGAAGCTACGTTCGCTCGGCATTATAATATAGGAACATGTCAGTATACATTATACATTATTATTATTATCATTATGTTAGTATACATTATTATTATTGTATGTCAGTATACATTATCTAAACCATGAGTTGAACTCAAAATATTAGGTAATATCATTAAATTTTAACTTCATCTTTCCGACCTATACCTCTACTTCACTTGTCTTAAAGAGGCCTCAATTCAGAACACGAAAACTCGGCCTTTGATTTCCACGCGGGTCCATCAGGAGATTGGGAATTTCACACACACCATTAAATTCCTTCGCACGTGCGTGCATCTGTCTTCAGGACGTTTTCCTTCGTCGTAAAGCCCGTTGTCAATTTCAAATGCGACAACATGGATTTCCAAAAACTCAAGTGTGAACTTGAGTTTGAACCTACAATCCTCTGCTTGAGAAACAAAGGATGAAACTACAGGCTACCATGGCCCTTAAAATAAGCTTTAATTAATATACATATTCTACTTGAATTGACGTGACATTAGTTTGGACTTTATTAGATATTGCGGGCATCAAATGTAGGAGCCAGTTAAACGAGGATTACTCCGCTCGAGGCCTCTTCATTTCATGGATTACGACGGGCTTTGGTGGAGACGAAATTAATTAACTAATCGCTGACTTCATCACATCCACATCACATTGTTTGTGAAGATGAAAAACGTGCTGCTTCAAACGCAACCCGTCACATTTCCACATAACCATGAGTCTGTGATATTTCCACCTAACGTCTGTGTACGTCAGGAAATTTTTAAAGTTACATTGAAATTTTTGTCATTAGAGTCATATTTAAATAAAACCAAGGCCATGTGTCGTAATGAAATCTGATGTGAAATTAAGGTCAGTTAAATAAGTAGTTGCCCAAAAATAATTGCCCAGTCCTATAAATAAATGAGAGAAATCCTTATCCAATTCCGTATCATATAATTGAAAGGGACGTTGTATTCATAACCTTTCGGCGCATTTTCATCTGCGCTGATATAAATTTAACCATTAAAAGTGAAAATTGATCCCTGGACATTTTAAACTTGTACTACTCTTGTGGGACGAACTGGACGACCTCTTGAAGGGCTGGCCCTTATATGTAGCGGACAGAGAGCAGTGGAAGTATCGGGGGGAGGCCTTTCCTCAGCAGTGGGACAAAATAGGCTAATAATAATAATAATAATAATAATAATAGCTACTCTTGCACCACTTCACAACATACATATACTAGGGTAATGATTCACAGAAAAAAAATACAATGATAATACGAAAACGTACGCAAAGAATTGACATGTGCTTGCTTGCATAAGGACAATGGCAGACTTTTAACGCACTGGACACGATTTTCAAGCCTCACCTGCTTGGACACTACTTTAAATGGGTCATTTGTTACTTTTCATGATTATCACCGGACGGTGCTGGCTGAAAATCGGCACTGGGGTAGTTTAACGTTTCAGCATTGAGCTGATCTAGCGTCCGTTATGCAACTGCAATGACATACTCTACAAGTATCCTTCGTGTTGTCT
Organism: Choristoneura rosaceana; assembly: GCA_037349165.1. Taxonomy (NCBI): domain Eukaryota; kingdom Metazoa; phylum Arthropoda; class Insecta; order Lepidoptera; family Tortricidae; genus Choristoneura; species Choristoneura rosaceana. The sequence goes on from JAZBNJ010000019.1 coordinate 14,998,880, forward strand.
ATTTGTAATAATATTGTTGTCTCTTGTGTTGTTGTGAATAATTCTTTCTTTGTTTTTCTTTATTTGTCGTTTATTCGTAGCAGTAAAATCATGACAAGTGTAAATTATTTTGAGTTCTACATCGCTCAACAACTTTTATTATTGACCATACATGTAGTAATTATAGAGTCAGTACTGGCACCGGATGCATGTTTGCATGTGTTTAAAATACGAGCAAACGTTGACACATTTATAAGGTGCATGCACTCATTTATTTGATTTAATGATGAACATAACGTTCTGCACAGAAGTTTATTCTGAAACATGTGTATCTAATAATAATAAATATGAGATATAATATAGCTTAATACTGAGACAAGTTTTGGAAAACTTCTTCTGTGTATTTATGCTCGATGACTAAGAAAATGTATCTACGATAGAGGCGATAGCATCCTGAACGAAAATATATAGAGGAATCAGATTAAGCGTGGGATTAAAGCACTCATCAAGTGTGGGTTGCTAACTAAAATTATCGGTAAATATCTATCCATTAAAATAAAGTTCTTCTACTACCGCAATTTGATCTAAAGGTACGACTGCAAACCTAAGTTATTCTTAAATAAAAAAGCACAAGTGGACACAAGAAAATTATGTACTTGTATTTTTTCGTTTTGAAGTTGTATTATATTCAGTGGTACCTTTTGATTTTATTGACGTAGGTACTAGATACAATTTGTTTATTTGATTAACTTAATATTATTGTTGTTACTTTATTTAAATAAGACTATAAAATTAGCAGGGAGTGCCAGGCTACTGGTTGACCGGATTCCTAGGCCTCCAAATTTAACAGGCAGGGTTGCTTGGTCCCAGCTGGAGGGAGTAAAGGTTAAATTTGTAATTTTGCTCACTGTTTCTTTTAAAATTTGATCGATGTTAGAAGTAATTGTAGGAAATTTCCAAACCGGTGAACAACGCAGCAAATATATAAATTTTGGGGAAAAAAGGCAGAGGCGTAAGATGTGCATAGCCATATGCGGGCTGATTTCATATAGCAGATTTGACGTATTTTGGAATTGCTCTATTTTAGCATTTAGGGTCGAAGGTATTGAATCGTCAAAAATAGGTGCTCCGAGAAGCGTAAGGGTGTCACGGGATAAAACTGAAATATTAGAAATGAGATTATTTACGCTGTCTATTATATTGGTTTGAAGGGTAGGGGAAATACTCTCATTTATGAAAATCTCGCACTTATTGGTGTTAAGTGTAAGGCCGATCTCTGAGAAACGTTTAATAATGGAATCGAGGTCAGCCTTAACTGAGGCGGCTGTTCCTCCAATAGTGCCATCATCTAAATACCAGATGTTTAATTCTGACTGAAGCTGAGTGATTATAGGGTGAATCGTAGATACAATACAATTTATTTGATATACGTATAAAATATTTTAAATAGCAGAAGCTAAAGATACCCTATCTTCGTGTGACGTAAGTAAAGGCCGAGTTACAAGTAGCTACATCCCTCAAGCCGTGTATTTTCTAAAAGTAAGTTCGATCAGTTCGGCGAACAAGACCCATCATTCTTGCCGGTGTCACTATCACCTCGGCCAAAATGGCCCCGACGCTACGGCCTATTGATTTACAGGGTAAATATATTACGATAGTTCATTTTTACCCATCTACGGCAAAGATAAAAAGCTTAGGTTTATGTATGATTGTTCTAGTCTATATATAATGTTCATTTCTTAAGATTGGTTTTTGGAGTCTTTTTGTATTGTTTATTTCAACTCCAAATTTTGTTACTTTTGTTGCTTTTACGGTTAATAGCAGCCTATTTATTCTGATCTTGCCATTTTTACAAGTATTTTATTAACTTGTAATGTTTGTAAAGTTCGGGTCAAACATTCCAAGTAAATTTTGCCCTACTTCCAGTGGTCAGACTGTCATGAAATTTGGATGCATAGGAACTTATGTAATTCTGGGGACAACACAATAATCGGGTAGTGACATCCTGCATTTATATTCAGTTTAGATGAAAACGTTTTAACATACTGCTGCAGCTGGGCTGAACCGAGTCTACCAGCTTGAGCCTACTGACGCTGCAGCCAGAGTCGTCTCCTCATAAGGAAATTCCTCATTCATAAATAGTGGAATGCAAGGGTATACCATCACTCGATTTTCTAAAGAAAGTCGTCATAAAGGTTCGCTAGTGATCCTCAACTGAAGTCCATATCCTCTCTGTCCAGAGTGTAGCGACTTAGAAGAAGAAATGTCTAAAGCTGTACTAGCTGTATGAAGACCTTTAGACCTAGACCCTTAACGTTACGAAGTGATCAATTCTGGTACGTCTGTCTGTCAAGTACACTCTATCAATTCGCAGGTGCAAGTGATATACGCCCCGCAAATAGCTGGGAGTCAGTAACAAAGCAAATAACCGGCATTCTCGTGTAAATAGAGACGCCTTATTTGCTTAATTGTTCCGAGCCTCCCAAAACGGGGCTATTGTTTAAACGTCTGACTCGGGAGAATAAACATCATAAACAAAAATTACCCGAAATAACGGTAATTAATAAAAATACTAAGTATGACGAAATACGCCGTTGCCGGCGAATGTTTCACTTTGTCTTAGATTTTATTTGACTTTTTTTTTCTTTATACCTATCGTTTCTATTTTTATGATCTCGGGCTACCAATAGCGTGGTATGGTAATAACTCAATTCCCACTGATAGCCGGAAGTTATAAAAATAGAAACTGTTCCGTACCGGGAAACAATTTTTTTGGTTAATATTTTTATGTATAAGTTTATGTGATGAGACAGCAACACAAGTTGGAAGATCGTTATTTTTTATGTATGGTATCCCTACGGTCTTCTAGCGATTTTCTGCTGCCTGTTCGGAAGCCTTCATTCCTCTGGGGATAGCAACACCAACGCGCCTTCACAGCTCTCCGGCAGATATACGGAGCGAGTTGTGTTTTTGCTTCGAAAGTAATCTGTTGGCTGCAAGCATGGCTAACACTTAAAAATTATTCCTGTGCCGTGTGTGCGTTGTAAGGACTCTTTTGCCTTGGACGATAAGTTTACCAGTGCCCTTAGACCCCTGTGTACGCTAAATTCAGCTCAAAGACAGCACCTGGACTATTTGCTAATCCCTTGGAACCCGAGGCGGTGGATGGACAGTAGCGGTAAGTCATTTGGAGCCCTAGGAATATCATACAGAAACAATATAAAGATAAAAATACAAATAAAACCTAAAATAAAGTGAAAACATCACCCGCAACAGCGTATTTCGTCATACTTAGTATTTTTTTTTTAATAATATAAATGGACTGTCATAGATAAATGGGAACTTTTTCGGGTTCACGCTGCTCTAATATTATAACGATTCATGTAACTACTTAGTACTGATAAAGGCACTAAAACTTGATGTGAGTGGTAGTAGTTTTACCTATCAGTAGGTCGTCAATGTAACGTCGTATCAGAAGCTCAAAGCATTGGCGGAGAGGCGTACAGAATGGCGATTACTCCACCTTAACTCAATCAGTGATTAATTGAACAATTTTTTTGTCACTCTAATAAGAAATATTTAAAAATAAGACGAAAAATAAAACGCCTGAAAGAATTGTTTGATTGAATCGTCTAGAAGTATGAATAATGCAAAAAATCTCAGTGTAAACAGAAGCAAACGAGATTGAATATCAAATAACCAGACTTATTATGATCGCAAACTTTTAAAGCAGTAAAGGTCAGTCTTATATTTATTAAAGTATTAAAGAAACCCAGGTAGGTAACAGAATATTAAAGCGCTGAAGGTACTCAAAAATATTTGAACATAGTCCTTAGTATATACCTAGTCCATAGTGACCTTCTGTATATCTATCGGATAAGGTCGCCCCTTTACTATTTGTTAAGAAAAAAAATTGAACATCTATTTCTAAGACCGAAGTATGATACACTTAAAATTTAAAATTAAACTCGAATTGATTGAACCATTACAAATAGTATGCAAATAAAAAAAACGTCACCATTCTATTATAGACAACTCGTGAGACACATTAATAAAAATTACTTTAAACAGTTCGGCTCACTATTTTATGACAGGAACAGTATTAATCACGGCTTATAATCATGAGTTAAACAGTATAATTTAGTATTTCTAAAAATAGTTAATATAGAACTTTTTCATGCAACCAAAACATTAAAGAAGACTTCAAAATTAACATAGTACTTTTTTTAAGAATTTTTAAACACAGGGTCCCTTGCTTACCCATTTAAGACGTTTAGCGGCTGTAAGCACCTTAATTATTGGCAGATGCGCTTTAGAGAGCGTTCAGATATCTTTGAACTCCTCCAAAGTTCTGGCTTTACACCACAATTCGATTTACGAACTTCGTATCGTGCCGTCCCATTCATGTCAATAATTTTAACAGAAAAGTAAGAGAGACGATACTACGAACAACAAATTTCTAATTTCGCCCCCCTGATCTATACAATCTCGTTTATTTGCGCGGCACGATACCTTCAGAAAATTATCAGCACAATTTACATAACCCAACCCATTATTATGTCAAGACCTTTGGTAGAAAATAGTTCGTCTACGGTGCATGGTGGTGCAGGCACGCGAAGGTAACTTCCGTCCCAGCGATGCCTATCTGTCTGCCTTATGCTACCCTGCCCTTACGGATGACCTCACCGAGGCGCGTGCCTATTCATTTGCTATCTCTGGCGTGCTGGGACTCTAAGCCAGGGTTATCGTGTCCCAGTTAAACGCTCGTTAAGCGGCGGAGGAAGCCACTTTAGGTTGGTAAGGGACTGGCGAGTAAATTATTATTTTCAGTATCTTAAAGCTGAGTTTAGACTACGATACTACACACAGTACACTTAGTGTAGCATGAAGTAACTTTATAAGAACATGGGCGACCGCGTACACACAGAGACACTTTGTGTATTTACTGAGTACCGTGTAAAGTGCCACAGTCTGTTTGAGCCTTAAGAATATCGAATTTTGTTTTAATTGCAGGAAATACAACAAATAAAAGAGCATTTCGTTCTCTGACCTTTAGCAATGCGATACAACAACATCTTGTCATAATATAGAGCTAAGTACGTTTGAAAATCGATGGAGGCTTCTGCATGTTTGTGACCACATTTTTTTTAAATTTTATTCAAAAGGTGTTAGAGTCAAATACAAAAACAAAATAAGGCTTTAGCTACGATATTATTATATAGGTGCTCGTAAGGTATTCACATGCAGGTTATATTTAAACTCGAGTTAAGCACGGTGAATATAGTTTTTTGATGTGTGGTACCAAAGGTGGTAGGTACCCAGGTGGTTAGGTTTTACTTATTACAAAGAAGTATTACATTTGACCGTAATCATGCCTCATGGTAAGATGATGAAGTTTAACATATGTAGTTTGATTGTCTGGTAAATGCCTATTCAATGTAAAGCAATAAATAAATTACTTAAGTATAAGTTTTGTATATACATTAGTATTTGACTAATATTATAAATCAGAAAATTAGCGAGGAATAAAAAATACAAAAAGACTCCAAATAGTAATCTTAATTAGCGAGGTGTTTGGATGTTTGTTATTTAATTATTTAATAACTGCTCGACGGATTTGGATTAAATTTAGTACTCATAGTTCGTGACCTGGATTGAGACATAAGATGTTTTTACCCTGAAAAATTGCAGTTTCCGCGGGATAGCAAGAAACAAGTTCTTCGCAGACGAAGCCGCGAGTAACAGCTAGTATTTACATATAATTTACAGTGTACGAGTAGTTGCCTTTTTACCTTTAGCATATAATTTAGATTGTGTCGAAAACCAAGGTAGTATTTATAAGAAAGTAAAACACGGAGAGCGTAAGCGTATCAATACAATCATATTTCAAGGCCACCTCTAGCGTGTTACATACAATTTCATGTCTCAATATTAGAATTTTCGAACTTGAACTGGCTTTCTCCATGGTAATGGCATATGGAACCTTCCACAAATCGACCTTAATGCACGCACAGTCATTTCGTTCAAATTAAGGTGCTGCTTAGGAGGTTTATTAGTTTTATCGAAGTTTCAGTGACCTTTCACGACATTCAAAGTCAAACACGTCACTGATTTCATTAATGTAGTCAGAATGGCTATTGCGTAAAATTTCTGACACTCGCGATCGCAACCAAATGACAGATTTCCCATAAAAAAAGTGTCATTTGATTGCAATCGCGAGCATCAGAAACGTTAAGCAATACGGCATCTGGTTTAGTTGAACGCTAACATTATTATCTTTAGTTAAATTCGGAAAATTGTGTGCTAGGTGTCGCTTTGCCTCGAGACTCAATAATACCGATGTACCTATCAAATGCATGGAATAAACTGGCCGAGTGAGCTGTGATCTTACTGCATAACAAACACAAGATAAGGATACGTCTCGCCCATGATGTTGTCAGCTTAGAATTTTCTCATCGCAATCCCTCGAGAACTATATTTACCGTGGTAAAAGGATGCTATACAAAAATGATAAGTGTCCGGGTCTAGGTCGTGGCTCTGTCTGTATGTAAAATTTGGTCGAAAACCGTTTAGCTTTCACATGTGATTGACAAATATATAAATTTACAAAGTTTCGCATTATAATAATTATTACGAACATAATTGTATTAAATTCTGCATTGTGAATAATTAAGATAAAAATTTTGATCTATATTTTGTCTGAAACAGGGAATCCTAGTTCAGGCACACGTTTATAGGTATGACTATATTTTATATGTACTTATTTTGTTTTTATTTTATATGTGTGTATGTATGTATTTTATTTTATATTAAAACATAATTACCGTGTATTATGTTATATGAATAAAATAATATTTGAATTTTAATCAATTTTGTGGTATGAATTGGATGTATATCTGTAACGCCGTGTAAATGTTATGAAATAAATAAATGAGCTTATTTAAAAATACAGACGATGTGACCTTGGGTTTATTTCTTATTCCTTAAGAATTTCCGAAAATCCCTGAAGAATATCCAGTTAGTTGTTAGTCAATCAGTCACATTACTGTTTTATAGGTGTACATTAAAAAACATATATTTTTAATTAGTTACTCCTAGACTATAGGCCAGGACCATCAACACCAAAAAAGGATATTAAATGTTGATACAAGATAAACTTTTTCGATATCCGATGTAAGGTTCTTTTTGTGACATAACATGAGATGTAGCGCCTACAGCTTTGATGGAATGGCGCAAAAAATGTAACGCTAAAATGTTTTTTCAATACTTATTACTTTGCAAAGTTCGCATATAAGCAGAACTTTTCATTACGAAAGTATGGGTAGCGAAATAATTTAAGTGTTACGAGGAAAGTAACTTATTTAAGGTAACAAGCATTGGTAAAAAAAAAACAATTAAAATGCCTGTTTTTTTGCGATGGTTGTTTTTAATTAACCCCTGACACAAAAATAGGGGTGTTATGGTGTTATATAATAAGTTTGATTTCTATGTGTGTCTGTGTGTCTATCTGTGGCACCGTAGTTCTTAAACCGGTGGCCCGATTTGAATGCATTTTTTTATTTGAAATCAGGTTTACCAGCAATGGTTTGTAGGATTGTTTCATCAAAATCAGTTTAGCCGTTTATGGACAATGTACTATTCTTTATTTTGGACAACACATTGGTCCATAACATACGAGGGCGACACTGAAAGTTTTTAGAACTGGCCACTTGTAAACAATATATTAAAAAAGTAAGTTTAAATTTTGAAAATGGAACTCTTTGCCAATATTATTGAGTATGTATTTCATTCATTTGTCATTAGTTTTACGATTTGGCGGCAAATTGAAAATTGTCTGTGTCACGTCAACATGAATTTAACTCGCGAAAATTTTCGTGCAATGATTTTTTATGACTTTCGATGTCATTTAAGTCAACAAGAAAGCTATGATAGACTTCGATTGGCCTTTCATGATGAAGCTCCATCTCGTGCGACCATTTACAACTGGTTTAATGAGTTTAAACGTGGTCGCACTAATCTCACCGACGATCTGCGTGAGGGACGGCCTTCTACGGCGACGACTGAAAATAACATCAGTGTTGTGCAGCGTATGATAGAGACTGACAAAAGAGTGACGTATCAGCAGATTCGGACAAGCTTAGGCATCGGTATGAGTCAAGTGCATAAAATCCTCCATGAACATTTAGCGGTCAGGAAGCTTTGTGCGAGGTGGATACCTCATAATTTGACCGAGGCCCAAAAACTCCGTCGGGTTGATTGGTGCCGTGAAATGATTGAAAGATTTAACGGAGGTGACTCAAACGCTGTTTTCGACATACTTACGGGTGACGAAAGCTGGGTTTACTGTTATGATCCAGAAACCAAGAGACAGTCTGCTCAATGGGTGTTTCCTTTCGAGGAGTTGCCAACTAAAGTGAAGAGAGGTCGAAGCGTGGGAAAAAAGATGGTGGCCTCGTTCTTCGGAAGGACAGGTCACTATGCGACAATTGCTTTAGAGGATCAAAAAACAGTTGCTGCAGAGTGGTACACTAACAATTGTTTGCCACTTGTATTGGAAAAAGTTCGGGAGAAGCGACCTCGAAGTAGGATCCTTCTTCACCACGACAACGCCTCGTCGCACACCGCCAGGCGAACAATCGACTATTTAGTGACGTCAAACGTGGAATTACTGGGTCACCCGCCGTATAGCCCCGACCTCGCACCTTGCGATTTTTATTTATTCCCGAAAATAAAAGAAAAACTTCGAGGAAAACTTTTTATGAACACCGAGGAAGCAGTGGGTGCGTTTCAAAAGGCCGTCGAAGAGACCCCTAAGGACGACTGGGCTAAGTGCTTTTCTCAGTGGTTCCATCGGATGCAGCGGTGTATTGATGTGAATGGACACTATTTTGAAAAGATATAATAAAACTAATAACTTGCTAGTTTGCTCAGTTTTTGATTTTCTAAGAACTTTCAGTTTGACCCTCGTAATATTATATTAAAGTAGTAAATCTTATTATAATTTAGTGATAGTAATATTTTAATAACTAATGATATAATTCAAAGAAAAAAGTTCACACGTTAATAAGCCAATGTTTCCCTATTTGGTGAAATACCTAACAAAATCTTGCTCATGATTGTTTTTTTGGAATCTTTTTGTATTTTTTATTTCAATTCCAAATTTTTACTTTTACGGTCATCCCGTGAAACCTAAATTGAAAATACAAACCAAAATATAGATGCACAGAAAAACCAGAAAAACTGGTGGCCAACCAGCAGTGGTGTAGGGGTATAGCACGCGGCACGGAATGTCGAGGACCTGGGTTCGATTCCCAGTGTTGGTCTTATTTTTCTGGTTTTTCTGTGCATCTATGTTTCGGTTTGTATTTTCAAAATCTTGCTGAACTAATCTATTTTGAATATTTCTCTTTACTTTTTCCTTCTCGTGATAGAAAAATAACAGTTATATTTTGTTAGGATAGTTTTCAAAACTCTATCACAAGATATACGGGTATGTAGATATTAAAGAAATAAATATCCGAATAATTCGTTCGTTTTTGTCAGAGGTTCTGCTATTCTTGTATTAATTTATGCTAACAAAAGTGGACATAAAAATGACATAAAGGCAATAACATTTATACGAATCGAATTTCCCTAATGCTTAAAGTACTTACGATCGGTCAAGAGTATCGACAATTTAAACTAAACTAAAGGCAGCCCTCTAATAACTCGTCCCATCATCACATGATTTACAACTTGATGTTTATCTAACCTAGTAACCTATCAACTCGTTAGTGTACTACCGATTTTATCTTAACACATTTAAAATATTCACTACGTGAATTATTTAAATAACGAGTTTTGTTTGAGTGATCAAGTACATTGATTTGCAGTTTTTTTATGACTGTGTCACTTCCATAGTATTTTTTGACATGGATGAACCATGATAGCTTTGATAAATCAATATTCACTCTTACGTTACGTTACGTTAATATTCGTGGTACAAGCGGGTAGGGCGGTTTTCTTCAAACTCAACACTAGGATTCATTTTTTCTTTTTTTTTAAGAAAATTTGAAAAATTATACTTTTAAATCCTAAAACTAAATAGATTCAAATACAGTTGTTGTTCATTTTCATTGAAACATATACTCGAATAAGTAACGAGTAAAGATTGGAAATATTACAGCGAGTTAAAAACACCTGTTTTAATAAACAGCCCTCATCCAACTGATTAAACAAGATGCCTGAGTCATCAATATAACATTATACCTACGTTTCAGTTCGGAAGGTCGAACTCTGTAACCATAACGTTCCCTGACGTTTTGATTGATTCGATATCAGTGGAAGTAGAGGCAGTACAACGAATTGATTCACATCCATTCTGTCGCTGTTTAACCCTCGGCTATTGAGTATTACTTCAAACGCGTTGGATGGGAATGTGAATTAGATTCCTTTCAAACAGGACAGAACGGAATCTAACGCGTGAAAACCGTAATTGCTGTATTGGTCAATATAATTACTGTCGATATAAATTTTCGCCTTTCAAGTTAGTATTTGAATGGTTTTTAAGCCAAGTAGAGGTTTTTTATTCCACTAAAACTAAATAAATTCGACCATTTAGCTAAAATAACTCTATTCCTGTAGATTCCATTTACTGTGACGTGATTTACCTAGGCACCTACTGTAATTTTAGAAAAAATAAATATTTAGTATATAAATATAAATATATGCCCCATCTCATTGTTTCACTTAACTGTTCATTCACTTATTTATTGCATATAATTACACAAAACGCAGAAAACTTTTGCTGTAGGACAGGTTGTAGGACAAAAAATAGTAAATAAAAAAGTTAAATCGCCGGGTGACGCGGTATAGTAGGTAAATGAAAGGCTGTGTGTAAAGTAGTCTTCTCAGTGTGTTGCAATTCACAACACCAAAAATCTAAATATGAGAACTTGATGGGTGTTTACTTTATTACGTTACGAGTATATCATAAGCTACAAACAAAACACTAGAACGGTGAATCTTTAAGTCTAACCCATCAATGAAATAAATCAAACGCAATATCAGTAAAAGACTCTTATGTTATGTTTTCAAAGTACTCAAAAGTTATGTGGGATTGAAAATAAATTGTTGTGAGAAAAAAAAGACATTTTATATATAACACGGGTGAAGAACATGTCGAGGAGATGATTATATATATATATATATATATATATATATATATATATATATATATATATATATATATATATATATATGTACAATAGGAGGATAAGACACAAAAATCGGTTCACATTGTTAGTAGAGTTCTTTGAGCTAAATAGGCTAGACAAATGACTGCCTCTATACGAAGGGAATCATCATAAATATTTCGAAATATATAGAAAGAGTGTTGTTAAAATTTATGTCTCCTATATTTCTGTTCATTTTCTTGTCATGAAATCAGGAGAACAAGCTTGAACCAGTTTTATTCCATGATTAAGCTCTTGTAAAATTTGTTTGTGTAAAAAATAAGCAGTAGCATGCGAAATGCGTAGTTATTTTACTTATAATTTTACGAGTATGAGCTTGACCTAGTGAATGAAAATAGAGCTCAAGTGACTTGCATATTTTTTTTCAGTAATGTAAACAGAGAGAGCTACATTAAAAAAATCCACAACCCGGAAAAAGGGGTGTTACATAATCATGAGTAAAAAGGACCAATAAATCCAAATCACTTCCTGCTTCACCTGATGAGTGAGTTAACGTATTTAGTATCGATTCGCTGCCAACCGGTCAGTACGCCGCCGCGCCCACTCAACTGCACTGCACTCAATTAATATCATACTTATGAACTATTTCTGCTCACACGTTCGCGTGCGATTGATCGAATTTCACGTCGCAAAATTAATAGCATTTATAAGCCGATCACATCTGGTAATCAACATACATAATTGACGAATTAACTGCGTGTGCCGTATTCACTTTTCAATCTGTTGTGAATTTAGCCTGAAACAAGTCAGACATCGGGCTCATGTCACATCAACAACTATCTGATAATATTTCAAAAGTATTATATCGAGAAACGTAATCCGGATCAACTCTACACAGCTTTGTTAATGTATGCAAGTTCTTCGCAGTTCAATCTACCGGGTTGTGGAATTGGTAACCGACTCCTCAGATGTGGCTCACAACTTCTTGAATTTTAAGAACACTCATTTGTTTATTATATTCTCATGTATTGGATGGATTACGCTTCTATATTTTCATATTTGTATAAAAAAGTTTATTGTTATAGCTTTTTATTGTAGTTTCCACGATTTCTGACTTTTAAACTCACTTTTTGTCGGTCTATAATTGAATTCTTCACTCACTTTTCAAAGTTTGACTGGCAAAAATCCTTAAGTTCGCTTTGTACACCTAAACTTATGTCAACTGTGTTTGTTTCTTAATTTATGTACACAATACGGCTTTTTTAACAAAAAATACAAGTAAATTTCCACCGTAATTACGCGAAAATTCATTAACCCACAACTCGCACGACAAAAAATTAAAAACAAAAGAAACCCTAATCTCACTATCACTACTACGAAACGAAACGTTAGCCTATAATTAATTGAGTTGATTAAGTTGGTCGTGGATCACGTCTACACAATCGCCTGTACTGTATTACACCTTTTCAACATCTTCTTCTTCGTCGGTATCAGCATTGCTGAAGGTCGTGTCTAGTGTGCCTGCTTTTCAATGTTTTTCTATATATTTCTTTATTGCTTCTGTAACACGTAGGCCGGTGAGAGACTTAACTAGGTCTGACCATTAGATAGATGAGTGACCAGGTATCTTTTCTCGTGGACCTTATCTCTCAATATTAGTTTTTCTAGACTCTGAGTTCCCGCAGGCTTTTTAATATATTATGTAGTTCTTTGAGATATTGTAATGTAGTAGATGCTCATCGTTCATCAATTTTTTCACCTCATACGTCAATGTAATGCTGACACCATCGTAAACAATGCTGGTGCCTTCGCGTACGTCAATATCAATAAACGTCAAGTCAGATATTCCATTAAATCACTCAAAATCTTTCATGCATTTAGTAAGGATATAAAAAATATGTAAGACAGTGATTTCTTCTATTGCGTCGGCAAATTTCGTTCCCGAAAGCTAAAAGAATTAGAATTTGTTATTTACAAATGAGTATTCGACATTTTTTTGATGTCGTGCAAAAGCAATTTCCAGTCGTTAGTAGCTCGTTAAAAGTATATAATAGACAATAACTGTACAAATTCAACTTTGATTAAAGTTCTGAATAGTAGTTTGTTTTCAAGTGTTTTCAAGTGTATGCGTATGTTCCTACTTTGTACTCGTCACTACTATATAGGCTCAACTAAATATTTGACTCAATTAGGTAAGTTTTCCTACTTTAATGTGCCTTTAAAAGTTATTTTTGGCGACTTCGTCTACCAACAAATCGTTTGTCGCTATCCTGCGGGATAAAACTATTCTAAATCATTTCCAGAGCTTCAAACTAACTTCATACCAATTTCATTTAAATCAGCTTACCAATTTAAACTTGAAGAAATAACAAACAAGCAGACAGAGTTACTTGAGTTGATAATATTATGTGAGATTATTTGATACTTTCTTGACCTATCGACATTAGGTAGACATGTAAATCGGCCGAGTGTCGTAAATATGTCGTGATTACAAGACCTTGAGTAGTCACATGTATTGTTATGTCTACCTACTTTCATGCACCGACGCAGTCACGAAGAGCAAACAAATATAATATACATACTCGTATAACATCATAGACTTATGGGCGTCTCGAAAGGTTTTAAAATCTAATGATTTATTGAATAATCAAGTATACCAAACGAGGCGTTTAATTTGTTTTACGCTTTGATTCTATTTACAAAAGCATCGTACTTTTAACTATTTACTAGGTTTTTTGATGCATTATTTTTAATGACATAATTTGACAACAAATAAATAAACATAATTTGTATTTTAAGTTTAGGATTATTACACAAGTGTACCAACTTTAAGGTCAATCGGAGACCAGGAAGTGGTTGAAAAATGGTTTACAATGCAGAGAAAAGGTACCCCCCTGTAACGGCGGTATCCATCCATACTACCGCCATTACAGGGGGGTACCCTTTCTCTGCAGCTGACTGTACATACGAACATTGCAAGTTCAATAAAAAATCAAATAAATTACAAATATCGGCTCATAAATAGATATAAAATTATAGGCCGAATAGTTTTGTAGTGGCCAATAGAGCGCCGCGATGTAATGCAACTTGCACGATTTTTATTGCTGGTACCTATAAACTGCTTGTTGTTTTACTGCTTTAAATGACGGATTTTCGAATGAACAACTAAAAGAGAAGCTTTCGAGTCCCTTAAGACCGTCAAATCGTAGGCCCACGTCGCTTATGCCTACTGCTACTTCTGGGATCCCATATTTCGTGATTGAAGGCCAGTTGATTGGCAACTTTGTCAGTAACACACTATTACGGTCGTTTACACCGAAATGCTAGTGGCAGATCTAATCTCAAACATAATAACGAGTTCCCCTGGTTAATATTTGCGCTATAAAACCAGTTGGTAGGGATTTGGGATACGAATGAAGTTAAATGCTTGTTGAATCATTAAAAACTTAAACCATGCAAGCTAAGCTCCAAATGAAATTGCGTATTTTATGACGTTCAGTTTTTTTTTTTTAGGGAAATGTTAATAAGTACGCAGTATTATACTCGTAAGTGCAACATTGCACTTAAAAGGAGGACTACGGCGACGTACTGTATTGCATTTTGGAAACTGAGGAGGTCCTTTTTTTTAAATTCGGTGAAAAATCGAAAGAAACCGAACTAACTAAACTAAGAACTAGCTTTGTATGGAATTAACGTTCTGATTCACACAGACATCCCTTCGATTAATTATTGCATTTCTCTAGAAGAACTATTTATGTCCTTATCAGTTCCCAAACTACCTCCACACCAAATTTCATTTCATCAGCAGTTTACGCGTGAAAAGGTAACAGACAGACAAAGTTACCTTTGAGTTTATAATATTACTAAGGATAATCAAGTGACATATATTTTACTATCTAATGAGACAGCAACACTGACGATTCGGGCAAAGTTTTTTACAGGTAAAAGTTAACAAAAATCCCGCTTTCTTAGTAGTAGTGTCCGCATAGAAAATATAGACGCAACAACATATATATATATAGAGAAAATATTTAAGTTTCATATTTATGTAGGTACTATAAAAGGAGGATTTTCTCTCTCTCTGGGGGCTCTGAAGCGATAAGGCCGCCTATTGCTTACCTCAGAAAGTGTCTGTGTATATACCTGTTTTCTGTAATTGTTTGCTATATGTTGGTGTGCAATAAAGAGTTATTGTATTGTATTGTATTGATTTTCTTAAGTTTTCCCCTATAGCCACTATGAGTCCCGATTGAATACGGTAATCCTCGAGTCAGCAATGTAACCCTAATTCTTGGACATCGATCATTTATAAGGCCACGTAAAAATCGCAGTTTAAGATGTTCAACAAAATTAATAATCTAGCTAAATAAGCGTGTTTTGGGATCTTAATCTCGTTTAAAATAAGCTCTTCAAGTCGGCTCGAGAAGTACTCCTCGCTCAAAGAGTGACCCTCAGCGACCCAAAATGTGTTTGTGGTAAATTGAAACTTTTATTCGCGTTCACTTAACACTCAAATGAAGGTTACATTAAATTTAGCTTTAACTTTCTTTGCTTTCTTGCTTTAGCTTTAAATAAATCCCAATACATTACGAGTATTTTGTAAAATAAGGTTGTCACGTTGTCATGGAGGCGTCCATGGTAATTGTGCATAAATAAACATACAAAACAAATTGTCTTTATTGTCATCTTTATAATAGACAAAAAATACCACTTAGAATACTTAAGTCAAATGGCACGACAGTAGTGACTATGTGTTTAACGATAGTAGATTTTTTATAATGACTTCAAATTGGCGCCGAAATTTCATTTCACTAATTTCGTGTAAGTACTTCTTATAAGCAGGCAAATTGATAGTCACAAGGGAAATTAATAACACAATGGGCGCAAAGGGAAGTGCCATTTGAATATAATTATTCTTAAACGACAAATGAATTGTCAGCCGAAAATGTTTGGTCTAATTGCACCCATAAATATTTTATTGCAAGTAAAAATGGTCACGGTGCTAATATATTTACTGTCGTTTTATTGGTAGTCTCATTGTGTAGATAACAATAAAGCAGTGGGTTTTTTCTCTTTGTCGATTAAGTACCGAGAATGAAATGATATAAATTATAGCTCTACTGTTCCTTTTGGGAGTTAAAATTATAATAAACTGGATGAAGTTTTTCTTTGAACAAACGATGCTTTATAAAATAACTCAGTATCGTAACTCCTCAGGTCGCTATACATAGAATCTTGTTAACGCGCATCAGTTGCAGGTGCGATGCATTTGATAGAGAAGGCGTAGATATTCACAAACTATTTACTATAACACAGTAGTCGTTAATGAATAATGATAGGTACTCAATTGATATCATAACAAAAGAATATTACCTATCTTGAAGATCTTGTCGTAAAAAAGACGCGTTAAATTAAAAGACACTTAATAAAGCACATCATTAATAGTTACATTACAAATTATCGTGATTTTCCTACACATAATATATGTATTCATAACTAAATAGATTATTATAAAGTTGTTAAAAATAAACAAGATTTTAGTTAATAACATTTTTTGTCAAATCCTACAAATTTCCACTTTTACTGTGACTACCAGGATTTTAGGGAAATTGCGATATTCCGAGGAAAAATAAGTGATGATAGAATGGAGGGTTTACTAATGTTTCGGCGAAAAACGTTTGGCAACCTGCTTCATTTCGCAACTGTTAAATACTTATTTCTGAAACTATAAATATTTCACTTTTTTTATAAAAGTAACCTAACCTAAAGGGTTCTACACGATGGCCCTGAAATAAATCCTGAAATATTTACAGTTTTAGAGTTTGTGAAATGAAAAGTTGCGAACTAAACTACTAAACTGAGCTTAACGCTAACTCGAGACTTATGTGTTTCCAGCAAGTAGACATTAGTCATCATATTGGAGTTCTTTTGTTATACTTACGTCAAACAAGAATTTAAAAAGGTGTGTTCGGAATGTAATATTGCCTTGAACGAGGCTTAATTTTAAATCTGCACCGTGATTACACGATGACTTAACACTAGATCAATCAGATTGGATTTAGATTGATTAATCGATTGTAAAAATAAAGAGTACACTTAGTTCAATCCAATTAATTAGTTAAATCAACTCTGTACGCCAATTACGCTCCCGAAAGTTTCGGACGTGGGTGTTTTAATCTATTTTTTGTTGACAAGTGCCAAAACTATAATTGGTTTTGTATGCGGATGTATGAGCGCGGATATAGTTAAAATATCACGTTCGGCTACCATTCATTTTTAAAAAGAAATAGAAGAAAAAAGAAACATTAATCAAGAAAAATCGAGCTGTTAAGATGCCTCATCAAAATTCTCTGTCACATTGAAATCAACTTCAGTCTAGACTAGATTGACGATTCAAGGTAAAAAAAATATATAAATCTACATATAGCTAGCAAGCCGTTCAAGTTTAAGTTCACAATATTTTACCGATAGGGCAGAAATACGAGTACACGATATTTGTAAAGATTTTAGGTAATTTCACACAAAAACAAATCGGGAAAGCCACACTAAAATACAAATTTGTACCATATTACGGGATAGAAGCACGCTTAAAAAATTCGTATTGAGGGGAAGGAAGCAAGCGCGAATAAAAAATACGTTTAACAGTTTTATAAAAAGAAATGAGAATATCGCGTAGCCTCGAGTTCTTTATTCCAAGTAGATTCGACACAGCCTATGAAAAACCTCTTTGAAGTTTAATACGTAATCGTTTCAGTGTTATTAGAGTTATTTAAACAGATGTGATTTTAAGTATTCTTATACAATTTCGTGAAGAATGTGTGAGTTTCTATAGGAAATATAAAACAACTGCTCCGGTAAGAACAATAAACTGTGTAGCGTATTGGAAGGGTGGGCGGCAGGTAAAGCCGTGGCTTAGCTCGACTAACCAAAGATATTGAATTTCGATAAGATTGGAGCAATAATTCAAAAGGATAGGTTAAGAAGATGCGTAAGCTCTGGTACTGCAGAAATAAGAGAACTTACGTTGACAATGAGGGGTGATTTTGTAGATTTATTAGTATGAAGATGCGGGTTCGTCTCTTACGGTGTATTCCTCGTAACCTTTGAAACTTTAAATAGTTTTAGTAAGAGAGTGAAGTACTTTTTTAGTGTAATTTTACCGAGTTCATACTGATTATCTGGTATTCAATATGAAATTCAGAAAAGCTCGTTGAATTTTCTTATTGAGTCACATTATCTAACCATCAACAAAGCAAAGTTTAACGTCCCGTTTTCCAAATAAGATATCACGCAAATGTCGATGTAAATCACCAAAACGATTGTTTTTCCGCTAATAAAATAATAAAGTATAAATATCGTTATTACGATCAAATCATTGAATTCAGTTTAACAAATCGTCTATTGAATCATAGATGGATAGGGACATTGTAGAGTCATTACATCAACTGACTTGTCTTGCTTCGACAGTAATTATTTTAAAACAAAATATCAGTGATTGTTCTCAGTGATTATTTTCATTAGTAAAGTAATAAATGTAACAAACTAGGCATCATTTTTATGTTTTGCAGCTATAATTTGTATGAATGATATGAACGGAGTTCACGCGATTTACGACTAAATTCAAATCAGCTGCTCAAAGTTACTGACTATACTGCATTAACTAAAATAACTGTTTATTAACTGATTTGTAACGTTATTTGAACCAAAACAACATCACATTTATCAATTAGGAGGTAAAGTATAAGCTTTAAATGCTTCCAAGGTATCACGACAATCTTCCAGTGTGCATTAATATTTAAGTAGCCATACACCTACTTGACTTTTTGAACAAAAAAGGTCGAGTAATCTACGAACCGAGGCGAATGGAAATAGAATAAGGAATAATAAACAAAGTATCTTTTACCGGGGGCACAACTGTTTTACACTGAGAGATTTTATTGCAAGAACAGCTTTAAAGATCGGGAAAGCTAATCTTAATATCATAGTGAAATATGACGACATTCGCGTTGCTTTAATCTTAGCGCTGCTACGATTATGATGTCTTAACCATCGAAAATTTATGAGATATAACTCCTACCTGATCTTCTAATAAAACGGGATTATCACATGACGAGTATCTAACAGCCTTCATGCCGGTAGAAGGAGCTTCCCTCACAAATTTCTAAATTGTAAAGTCAAGCTAAACCCAGAAATTTCGCACGGTTATTTACATCATTGATTTTAGTTTGCTGAAGCTAAAAATCTGTTACTGTGTTTATTTACAGAACGAAGTGACATTCAGTAACTGGTTTTTAATTTATCCGCGTGACGTGATGCATCCGAATGTCGTAAAAGATGTCAAGTAACTCTGACTAGGAAATTACGATGGTATATTTTGTAACGCCAAGGAGCTCATTTGATAGCGTTATTAATGCTTATGAAGTATGTATCGATAACGTATTACAATAATTTAACTTATATTGGGTAATTAAAACTTTAACCTTTCAAAGTTCTGTTTGATTGACTCATCAATACTCAGCTCAAACCTTTGGACTTCCAAAGCTATGCAGTAATTGCTGTAGACAAGGCACAGGGACTAATTTTGTGATTCTCGTGGGACAAGGAGTTCTGGAACGACGGCGAAGCCGTGGATTTAAGCTAGTCAAGCTAAATCCACTACAAATAATTTGTTGTATGGGAATGCTTACAAATGTAAGGCCAATAACAAATTTCAGTAAGTTCCAGACCAGTTTCCGACAGACAGTGCGAAATGGGGAAATTCGATAGATATTCAAATAGGAAAATCTCAAAGAACCATCGAAAATGATATCTACATTTGAAACATACAGTTCTATTCATTATCGGAAGCCTACTAAAGCGGTTAAACAAAATCGTGTTGATACTATAAATCAATTGTTTCGTTAGATAAATTCTGAAGTCTATGACTTAATGAGTAATTACACCAGATATAACACCTCCATAATCTTGATAAGCTAATAAGGTTCAGGCTCATCTCAAGGACAAGGCCAGATAAGAGAGCAATTTCTTGGTTGGTGATGAAAACTAAATTCACTTTCTAAATTTAATGACGCGTTTTTTTTTGGGATGCCGGAGCTCTTGTGCACCTTAATTAAGTTTACGTTACAATTTAGGTTGTCTTAGAAAATTAAGATGGATATAAGTCCGCTGCAGTTTCATTGAGTTGGTAATATAAATTAACTCCGTAAATAAGGTACTTATTTATGCGTAGGTTGCAATATTAGCTGTGTGGTTTACGTTGTTTTTTAAGTAGGTATCCAATCCATGGTCATTTTCAGCGTTGCCTGAGAACAACGCGCAGCTGAAGTCCACTTTTAATTCCGTCGTTTGACACAACAAGCCGCGTGTCTGTCACCACCGCCGTAATCTAGCCGAAAGTGTGTAACACGACTAATAGTTTGTTTTGTTTGCACTAAAAATAAATTGGCTAGCTGTCATTTAAAATTAGATAACTATCTACAGATTGCTACAGCCTGATAGGTGGTAATTGGGATGATGCGAGGGTTTTAGGTGAGGTGGTTCGAGCGGTTTTTACCTGAGGGCAGTTGGCGGGGTTAGGAGGTGGGTTCGCGCGGGTAGCGGCGCGGGCGCGGGCGCGGGCGCGGGCGCGAGCAGCGGGCCGAGGCGCGTGTGGCCACGCGTGCCAGCCGGTTACGACTGCCGCGGCCGCCGTCGCTGCCGCCGAGCTGGCCCGGACACCGCGCTTATCGGCCGCGCCACCGCTGTGCACTCACAACATACAACCACGTTACACCTGATAATACGTTTACAATTCACAAGTCCATGCTAAAATTTCTTTTCCCTAATCGGATAACAATTAATCGAACGCGTTATCTAGAATAATTGAGTTAGCGTTGTTTGACCTTTAATTTGGCGGAGATAAAGAAACGAGTTAAAAAACTATGACATTGTACTATACCGTGGTGATCGGTGACCTTAAGATTGACTCATATCTGAGATAAGCTTGTAGAATGACCTTTTTTATCTCAGAATAAATTGGACTGCGACAACAACGGAGACTCGTACACAGCTAATTAAGAGAAATAGTGTTACAGGGTGTTATTGGATTATGTTCAGTTAGTTAACTTCTTCATATAACGTTAACTCATGATAATTGAACAAGAACAAGTCGTTGCATATGACGCATTTATAATAAATCGAAGAAGATTGATACGCAGTTCTTCAAAACATTTATTTAAAGAAACATTACTTTATCCAAATTCGTATTTTATTAAACAAATTGCCTTTATGTTGAACCCACTTCAATTTCAATTCACACCGATTTTCATGCTTAGGTCAGAAATTTACATGTTTATTTGTGAATGCCAAGTGCCTTTCCCATTTCGTTTAGAAGATGGAAGCGTTTGACAGACAGACAGACGACCCTTTAGGCCCTTCGGGTGCGAAACTCTAAAAGGGAACAGGGGAAAGGAATGGTTAACCATCTCGCATGAGTGAACATTGCGGTTTACGGATTGTTATTGCAGCCATTCAACACAAGTTGCTTATAATAAACTACCTAGATATATTACCACAAGGAACGGAAAATGGGAGATCTACTTTATGTTTGCGAAGCAGGTGCTGGTTTTTCATGGGCAGGATGTACAATTCTAACCCTGTCGTCTTTGAGACCCTGGGTCCATGTAGTCTTAGCGCATATGGATCCTTAAAAGATTTCCATAAGCGCCTTGTTGACACAACTAGAGAGAAAAATCACAGTATATATATAAGCTAAAGCAGTATGGAATCTACGAAGCTACGATCGAAACGAACACACTCACACAGACGCGCGCTCTACACGGCCTTTGAGGGGGTCTCGCGGTACTGCAGTACCGAGTGTGTTCGTTTCGATCGATTTGTTCGTAGCTTCCATTCTGCTTTAGCTTATATATATACTGTGGCAAAAGGCCGTCAGCTATCTCTCTCAAAGAAATAGCATAGCTATTAATCGAGCAAATGCTGCCAGCCTTTTGAGCGCAATAGCATGGATGCCATTTCTAGATTGAATTTACCATTTACTTTTCCACTATAAATGGTCCACAAGTAAAGTTGCTTTAGGCCCTGTTTACATTATTCCAGTAAAATCGTTCCAGTAGCATGGCAATGCGGTGTTCGATCGATGTTTTTGTAACTTGTTAGCATCGCGACCTCACAATGTAACGCTACTACTGCGATTTTACTCAATGAATGTAAAAAAGGTCTTATAAAGATAACTTTCCTACGTTTACGGTAGGTGCTCTACAAAAATATGAATAACTAGTCTACAACGGCTCAAATGGAAGGAAGTCATTAGGGAAAAACGGAAAAACAGACGAATCGAGAACCTCTCTTTCAAAGGTCAGTTAAAAATACTTAGAGATTCCAATAGAAGATACGCTGGGGTATCATTAACATTTGCAAATCACGGGCGTCATGGCTTATGTACAGTGAATAGTTACCTAATGTTTAAAAATTACGGCTAACGGAAATAGTTATTTGTGCAACGAGAGAGCAAAGTTGTTTTTTCCTGCGAGTGTTGATTTTAAATCCCGAGTAAGCGAAGGATTCCATAATTGAATCACGAGTGTAGCGAGTAGCGAGTGATTCTAGGTTACAATTCTGAGATCAGCGAGGAATTCAAAAACACGAGATGCAAAAAAACTTTGGTTTCGTGTGACACATAATAACTTATCTATCACCTCAGCAGCGAGAAAATAATTTAAAGGTTAAAATAAAACCACATTTATTTACAAAACAAACTATATATTTTTTTTATATATTCTGATTATTAAGAAACAAATGTAGTAATCTAGTAATCATATTTAAAACCGTTTCTCAAAAATAATGCGTCCAGTCGCCATTACATCTTTAAAAAGTTACCAGAAAGTTAAAAATGCTAGGTGATACATACTTCTCGCCACTAACCTCCGCTCTTTAAAAAAAAAAACAATTAAAATGTTAGGTACTTTATACAAATCAGTGAGCAGAATAAAAATTTTCTCGCTGATTTTTAATAGCAAAATCTGCCTGTTTAAGCTGCTGAGGTGAAAAACTTAACGCTTGAGTTTGTAGCAAGTCTAAGTATCAAAGAAAATTGCGGTCGATTTCAATGGCCGTTCATGGCATAAATTATCGGACTAAAAAAGAAAAGAAAAGTTATGAAAGCCAAGTAAAAGCCTTTAAACTAGAAGTGGTTCTATTTATTACAAATGAGTCCCGTCTTTGTTTTAAATTGAGATAAGTCATAGTTTTACGAGTAGGTAAGTACCTACCTAGAATTTTTAAAGTGATACCCACCAGTCCGCAGCTTAGGTTAGAGGATAGAGAATACCTACTAGTATTACAAAGCTGTAATTTTTCCATATGTATAATACATATGTTAACCACAAGGACAAAGTTTTCGTTTCGTCATGATTTCGTTTTTTTTTTCATTTTGAAGGTAAGTAGATAATTTGTAAGAGACGTTGATGTTTTAACAAATTATTCAACATTTTCATACATCTGAAGAATGTACTGGAGGCATTATGAGAATACTTAATTACTGAAGCACGTCAAAAATCAAAGCCTACACAAGCAATATAAGATTATAAGAAAGGGTTCTCAAGTCTTTTTAAACCTTGTAATAAACGTAAGTCAAATCAGCCCACATCCATCCACTGCTGGGTAAAAGCCTCTTCATTTTCACGCCACTTTGCCCGATCCTGTGCTAGACTGATCCAAGTAAAAAAAAAAAAAAAATTAAAGTAACTAAAATTTATAAGGAAAAACCTCAAAAAAATAAATAAAATAATTTTACATGTTAAACAACTTTTTCCACGTCACGAAATGTAATTGTTACAATTATCTAGCTATTGATAAAAAATTAAAAAGGAAATAAAGTAACCCGACTGACTTCTAACTGACCAATGAAATTCTAGGACAAATATTTAGACTTAGAACGCTGACACAGTTGTTAAGAGGTTTTCTTTATGTTCTATCTCAGTATGACAAGGAACAAGGACGTCTTTTCCGAAATTCCCACGGGATAGAGAATTCTTTCATGAGGATAAAGCGCGGACGTAAGGGGCCGTTCATTAATTACGTAGAGACTCAGAAGGGAAGGGGGGGGAGGTATTCAAAATCTCTACATTACTTTATCTCGAGGGGACCGGGAAATAGGTACCTAAGATTTTATGCTGGGGTCAGTCGGGTGGCAAGCGTTGTTCTCCCATATGAATGGAGAGTGAGGGTAGGAAGTTGAAAAATACTATACGACCTATTGTAGACCTACTGAATAAATATAAAACAAAAAAGAACTAAAATCAATTGAATCGTTTCGCAGAAGTGTCGAGTGCGACCACAAATACAAATAGATGAGATTTTTTTATTTATTAGAAAATTATTGATCATTTCTATAAGAAATGTGTGAGATCAGTGCCAGATATTTGAGTTAAAAACTTCAAGGACGGAATAATAGAAGCTATGAGATATATTTCCAATATACGTCTAATTGTAAAAATGTGATCTATCCGATGAAAAAACTAGGTACCTAAGGCAATCCACACATATATAATTATTAATACGGATTGGTATTATACTATAGACTTATTTTAATTTCTGAATCGATGGCAAAAGGGTTTAGCAGGCTAAGGAAGGACATGTGGCCCCTGTGAGGAATAGTTGAATTGTCAAACGTCAATTGTTTGTCGCCTCATAACTTTATTTTACTGATTAAAATAAGCTACTTTTACCGTTAAAAATCAAAATTCTCACGGACGAAAAAGTTGCGAGCAACAGCTAGTTACATTCACAACAAAGACGTGTAAAAAGACCCAGATTTGGGCCGAGATGAGAACATAAACCTAATAACCCAAGAAGAGAGGTGAAAGGTGTAATAACTCGAGTCCCACCGGGTTGCCTTAATTTTTTACGTGACGCCAGTGATGACAAGTGTGGCATAGCTTGTGTATACTAACTGCGAGGTATTGTATCCGAAGATATAACTATATGACACCGTTCTCATTCTCTGGGTTGCCTAGCAAAAATAATCACTTTACGCTACTGGAAGGCATGTATCCAATAGTAAGACACAATTCTTTTGTAAGCTGGCAGAATAATGATAAAACGTAATCACATTTTTCCTGTAAAACCTTACATCGTCTCTCGTTTCATTGTAATAATAACTGCTATATTTTAATGAAAACGAAAATAATGCTGCGGTAAAATTAAAATTTGCGGCGTTTTTAGCAAAGCGCCATTTTATACGCAAACACGATTGTTTTGTTTGAAGAAAGGGTCGTTGGTACGCTACGGTATAACTTTGTGAGGTATCATCTAATTTCGGACGGTTATTGTGTACTTTTGTGAGACAAAGGCCAATTGTTATATGACATAAAAGTGTAAGGTTATATAGAAAACTACAAGAAATATAACAAGAGACGATTTCCTACATCTTTATTTCTCAACAAATATGAACTGGCTTACTAACCTTGGTGGGATGACTATCATGTATTTCCTCAATGTTGCCAACTGGTTCAAACAAAGCTTAAAAAAATATAAATAAAAAAACCGACTGCTTTAGAAAAATACGAAAAAAAAGAAAACAAGTCTAGTGAGCTAAGCAGCTAACTTAAAGTTCAACACTCGGGACCCATTGGGAACTAAGATTTTTTAAGCTGGTTACGATTTGAATAGGTCCCGGCTGTTGAACTTTAAGTTGGCTACTTAACAGAGTTTTAGCTCACTAGACTTGGTTTATTTTTTTAGTATTTATTTAAGGCAGTCGGTTTTTTTATTTTTTATTTATTGTTTTATTTCACACTTTTTTGATATTTCTGTGAAAATGGTTGATTACAACTATTATAACCCCTATACTATATTTAGAATGGCCTAGTTATTAGTTCTCATTTGATACCCTAATTGATAGTTTGAATATATATTTTTTAATAACTCACATTTTGGCGCCAAAAATCCGCCTTTTCAATTTTTAAGAATTTTATGTGCCCAGTGTCACTCGCGTCGTCAAGACGCATCCAATGACGAATTATTTATCAAAATTGGTTCAGTCGTTCAGTGGTTACGAGAGAACATAGTAATAAACATACATACATACTACGTGTCAAACGCATAACCCTCCTTTTTCGCAGTTGGGCAATGAAAAAGTAAGAAAAATTACCACTTTTGCGGTTTTTTTAGATTTGATTAAGCTTAGTTTAATACTTAGTGTCAGCTTAACTCAGGGTAATAAATCTATTTTACTGCGAGATAAGATAACCTAAGAGTTGAATCCCGTTACTAATGGGTCATGCGTTTATTGAAAATGCGAAATAAAATCATTAAAAAAACTGAAGAAAATGGACCTAATTTTTTCCACCATGCAGTTAGTTGTTATTGGATTACACTTACTCTATTATTTAAGAGCAGATTTTTCAATCCTTAAAAAACTTTTATTCATAGATTAATGAAGATACATCTGTAAAATACTTAGGTAAAATAAGTGCTCACATGAGTATTAAAAATCCGGCTTTTAAACTGGATATATTCAATTTCAACAAAGCGAATCTTTCCGTGAAACCAGCCCTTTACTTTTAATTTGCGACAAGTAGCATTGCGAGGATATTTCTCGAATGTTTTTCGGCTCACTTCGCATAACGCTCTCTGGATTATTGGCACTTTTCAGCATTTGATAACCCGCTGTTTATTCGGTTGGATTCATTCAGACATTCAGGAATTTGTCGCCGATATGTTTACAATTTTATGGGCGCTGCGATTTTTTGATTTGAATTTTCTTTTTCGTTTTCATTCGATGTGTGGCGTGTTTTACTCGTATAACGACCGCCTGCACAGATATTTACGCTGTTAATAACTAATTTCCGTTCCTTATGTCAGTGTAAATTAAGATAAGTTATTGGCGTACCTATCGATTAAAAAGATATCAATTAGTTCTGAAACAAGTTTATTGAGATTATAACTTTTGAAAATTTCATGATTTTCACTTGGTTATTTAAATGATCGATAGAGATAGTTGAATAATCTACATACCAGGGCCATCTCTAATACAAAAATTTAATTGTTGATATTAATTCATAATGTATAACAAATTTCAAGTCAATTTGACCACTATACTAGAAGTAGGCATGTGGAAAATATATTTAAACAAACACAATAAGGTAAAGGTACAATTGAAGTATACTAAACTATACTACAAATAACTTAACTACTTATATAAATTCCACCAAGTCTTGTTCCTGCGGAATAGTGCCCATAGGTGGGTAAAACTCAGTATATAAGACGGGATTACCGAGAGACATGGAAACACTGGGACAGGTGAAACTAAGTAGATAAAAGCTTGTAAAAAAAGAATATTAAAGTAGAATACAATACAATTACTCTTTATTATACATCACAAATAGTAAGCGATATAGAAAACTGGTACACAGAAAAGGATGAAGTATAGGTTTTCAGAGTCCAGAGTGCAAATGCTATAATTGAAAAAGTAACAGTAAAGATTTATATTTTTCGAGAAGATACCACTGAAAATCTTTACTTACATACTTACAGAGAATGTACAGTCAAGTGTAAAGATATGAACTTATTCAATGTTTCAAAAATAAGTACCACAGACTCTTATTCCGACGCATAAGGCCGTTAGTAACATATTTTTGAGTGGTTCAAATAGATACTTACTTTTGCACTTGACTGTACTTGTTTTCTGTAAAAAAAAATACAGGGCGTTAATAATTTTGTGCTTTAAGTGCGAGCGTCATCAACCTGTCTGTCTTAGAGTATATTTGCGATGTTAAAATGGTTAAGTGCTTGAGCGAAAAAATATGTTTCACTGACGAAAATTTGTAATAATACGAACATCATAACATTTTTATGGATTATGGTAAATTAGGAATTAGTTCCTCAAGAAAATACGAGAAGACTACAACGTAATTATCAGAATTATGTTCAATTATAAACTATTAATTGGAAAGTACATCTAAAGTTTTTGCGTGTAACTGGCATGCTCGTAAAATGTCAGGCGTGTCAGGGGGTTACAACGAAAATCGAAAATTGAAGTTCGTATCGAACCGTCCCTCTCACTCTCGTATTAAATAATAATAGCGTCAATGGGACAGCATGATACGAAGTTCGAATTTGGACTTCGTAGTACAGGGCCAGAACTTTGTCAATCCCGTGGCGCAGTCGTAGGAGTAATGACTACGGATATCGAAATACGCAGTGAGCCGACTTCTACGCGTTATCCCAACATGCCGTGACTGTTGTTTCTGACACAAAGTATTTAATGGATCACCCGGAAAATATAGCCTTTGACTTTCGAAGCTGAAGCAAAATTATATCAAAGCAAAGGTAAAGGAATCAGCTGTATATTTTTATCTTAGATTTACATAATGAAGTCAGTGGGAAAATGTGTGTTAAATAAGTCAGAACCACTGTATAAAAAATCGCAAAGTTGTATTTCATGTTAATAAAGCAGCAGCGACTTTTGCATAAGACGTTCTCGGAAATGCACCGATTTAAAAACTACTTCAATCTTAGTATAAATTATTCACGGGATTCGGCGAAAACTTTCAGAAACTCTGATTAAATAAGTCAAAGTTTATAGTCATTTTTCTTTTTAGGGTTCCGTACCTCGAACGAAAGGAAAAAACAGAACCCTTGTAGGATCACTTTGTTGTCCGTCTGTCGGTCTATCAAGTCAAGACCCTTTTTCTCAGGAACGCGTGGAGGTATCAAGCTGAAATTGATATCGAATACTGAGGTCTACTGTCCCTTGGAGCTGTGAAAAATCAAAATTCTAAGCCAACGCAATCAAAAGATACAGCCGTACATACTGCAAATTGTCGACACTCGCAAGGAAATCAAAACCTACAGGCAGTGCCGTCTTTCACCTATTAGAGGCCCTGGGCACAACATGCTGCATTCGGTAAGCCTGATTTTCAGGCAAGAATTGAGTAGCTATCGGTTATAATTTGGTAATTAAGTAGGGACTAGGGGGCCCCAATCCATCGCGGGGCCCTGGGCACGTGCCCAGTGTGCCCAGTGGGGAAGAGGGGTCTGCCTACAGGGTACTTCCGGTGAACTCAGAATCTTGAAATTTGGTACGAAGCAACATCTTATAGCACAAAAATAAAGAAAAATTGCGAAAAGCATATATTTTTAGTGAGATCATTATAGTAAAACTCGCACTTTGGGCAAACACTGGAAGTATATATTTATGTTTATTCGACTGACTAAGTGTTTTATTATGTTTGTTGCACCGAATCAGGAAATGGTAGAAAATAGTAACTGCACCTGTAAGTGTGGTGAAATACAGGTTTGGTGTCACGGCCGCACAATGAAAAGAAAAAAAATCTCATGTCTTTTTCTTCTGTTCTGCGATTGTGATATTTTATGACGTTGACTAAATATAAATTTTCTTTCTTAAAAAAATAGTCGCTCTCCTTAAAGTGGTAAAGGGCTATTCAGATCAAATATAGCTTTTCAAAACAGGATAATAACACTTTAAAAGATGATGGAATAATTTGAGTATTAGATCGCTTATCATTCGATGAATCGCATGCTCTATTGTCTCACTGCTAAAAAAATAACTTAGTAAAACCAGGTTATCTACATCTAATAGACCCTGAATTAACAAGATCCCAGGCTGACGCAGGTGGATCTCAATGAATTAATTAATTTACTTGGTAATAAATTGACTTTTTCATGCTGTAAGGGAAATAAGGCACGATTGGGTAATATGTTTCCTTAGTAAATAATCCAGTTAGATTATCAAAATATATTGGAGACGCATTTTTTCCGAGAGAAAAAAAACTTTTTAACAAAAAATGGAACCGACTTCAAACCTTGATAAACTCCTGCTAGCTCGTGCTGAGGAATCAACTTCAAACTAGTAGTAGTAGTAGTAGTTATTTCCAAGGTTTTTAAGTCAGTTCCATTTTTTAGTACTTAAAATTTTGATTTTTTTAATTTTATTTTTTTAACTAAAGTGCATCTTACAACGATTCCATTAAGTAAAAATACGGCATAATTATATTATTTTATAACAGAGTACTGGTACCTACGGTCTTCTTTACCAGGTCCAGTTCTCCAAATGCTACTCTTTGAATGTAAACACTTGACTTGGTGTTAAAAATTAGAAGGTTGCCCTCGGTTTCTCTAAGATCCCATCATCAGATCCTGACTTGAAGTCAGTGAGACCACCTCGAAAGTATATCCTTCAAAACAAAAAAAATAATTTTGAAATTCGGCCCACAATTGGCGTAACATCGCGTAACAAACTTCCAAAAAAAACATACAGCCGAATTGAGAATCTCCTCCTTTTTTGAAATCGGTTGAAAAATTACAAAGGTAAAGTGCGTCAAAGTCTCGGAGTGGGGCTTGTGACATAATGTTTAAGTAAACAGTGCACCAAGGCGTGACGTCCCACGAATCTTTGATAAATAACATATGCAATGCCGATAGATAGAGATACGCTTTCCAACTACACCATAAGTGAGAGATAAACAATTTGGATACTCTTTCCAACTATACAATAAGTAGTAAGAGATAAACAATTTGTTTCCCAACCTACCATCTGATCTCAACCATAGTGTTGCTAAAAGTATAAAATAAATAAAAAATACACAAAGTTTAAATTATTTTATTATTTTTTATTTATTAGAAATTTAGTTTACGATTAAACATCTTTAAACTTCAAATTACTGCTTAGCAAGTAAGGCCCGGTTCATTTTGTCGAAATACGGGACAAAAACGGGGCATGTAGTAATATGGGACGGGCTGATCAATTACTGTGAAAGTCCGTATACGGGACGAATGGCAACCCTAGCTATATCGGCATTACTTGTTTAATCGAAAAAAGAAAAATACGTGTACAATATTTTTTTAAAGTCTCACTGATGGATTTTTTTTAGGAATTCGCACCCACACGAAATAACTTGCGTCTTCGACGGAACAATACGGGCCCCCACCTTTTTTTAAAGTACATATACAAGTATAGGGTTTTCATTTCAGCAGTCTTGTGGGAAAACGTATTGAAAAAACCCCACGTGCGGAAATCATACAACAATTACGATCATGAAAGGGCAGTAACGAGGAGATAATCAAAACGAAGCCGGGAAGGTTATATATGTGCGTATGGAACAGTAATAAGCATGTTATTTCTGCGAGCATCTGAAAGATGGTATTTTTATCTAATGTTTTCAATTTCTCTTTACCCGTAAGAATATTATAAATGCGAAAGTTTGTTTGTTTGCTTGTTACCTTTTCCCGTCTAAGCCGCTGAACCGATTTAGATGAAATTTGGTATACAGATAGTTCAGTAACGGGGAAGGACATAGGATAGTTTTATCCCGGATTTTTTTATGGTTCCCGCAGGATAGCGTAAAAGGAATTATACGCGGACGGAGTCCAGGCCAACAGCTGGTGATCTAATATACAACTTATTAACTCTTTACATCAAGAAGTGACATTTAAGGTTAGCATTAAATGTACAATAAAAGGCAGCCAAGTCGATCACCATGTAGAAAAACTATATATACAAATTTACTAAAAAAACATAGTGATGTCCATCGCACAGACAGTACCTTTCATTCAAAATTTCATAACCTTAAATATGTTGAAAAGTAACGTAGATCGGTACCTAAGTACGATGCAAATCCTAAAATACCTGGGACCGGCTGGAAAGGCGAAGCCTGTTCTAAGATGTAAATTGATGATGTACTTTACCGTGTTGGTATAAGATAAATCTCAAAGCTTGGAGCTTTTACCTTCTATAAAACTTCACTTTAAATAACCTTTTTCAATCTCTGTCATCATCGCTACAATCTTGAGTAATTCTACTGTTCAAAGTAACGTTCTTTAGGCGATGTTACTAGTAAAAGATAAAATCACAATACGTCACAAGAAATCGAAGAACCAAGAACAAAATGACAAGAATAATGATAATAATTGTCTGATTCCGTTTTCTCGTCGAGCAATCTCTGTGACGTCAGAGCTACAGTGAAATTGCCCTTCGAGCGTCGTAATAATAAAACACCAGGGAACAAGATTCAACCGTCTGTAAGCAATCTTGAGGGTAATAACCTAACCATAAAATTTTCATTTTTAATTCAAGTTTTTTTGCTGACTGTACTTTTTGTTGACTGTACTTGCATTGTCACCCAAACTACACTTGCATACCAAATTTCAAGTCGATGCATTAACCGTTGAAGAGTTCCGTCCTGCGGGGATGATCCTGGGTGGACTACTAGGATGTCACTACTAGTTTATTTTTATTGCCACGCGATTTACATAAGTATTCCGACTTTCAGAATGTAAATCTGAGTACTGGAAAATGGACAAATTTAACTTGCAGGATTTGATTACATACAGACAGACAGACAACGGGACAGGTGAAACTACACTGTAATATGGATGATATATTGACCTTTGCCATTGCGAAGAGCGCGAACTCTATTTGCTGACTCTCGAATCTAAATTTATCACAAAAATAGACGGACACTAGATCCAGAGCAGTCAAGTGCAAAAATATGTACATATCTATTCGAATAACTTAAAAACATGTTACCACGGTCTTATTACGTTGAAGACTGTGATACATATTTTTGAAACTTTAAATAAGTTCATATTTTTATACTTGACTGAACAAATGACGTAGTAAATTACGTTGCCACCTTTCACATTTACACGTCCATTAGGAATGTTACAGTACTTATAGGTACGTATATTATTTTCACGCAACGCAAAAAAAGCCCGGTGTGAGTCCGACTCGCGTACCGAGGGTTGCCTTCAAATTTGTAGGTATGAAAATCCATTGTTAGTAGAGCCCTTTCCTATTCAAACAAAATGTACGTTACATGGGGTTATTTTGGGTGGTGACATAAAGAAAAAAAAAAGTTTTCAAACAATGTCTTATCGGTTGTGCTTTAAGAGCTACTATGACACTAAATTAAAAATTTTAAGGGAAACAATTTGTGTGGAAATGTCGGTTACCGATCGTAAAAATTGCCAAATCACGAAATTCCTGGGTTTATCGTGAAATGGCGCCATTTCATGAATTGGCTAACAAACTCACCGTTTAACGATTTGCCTAGTGACGTTTAGGCAGATCATGAAATTCCTAGGCATACCTATCATGAAACGCCGGCATTTCATGATTTGGCCAGTTTAGGCAGATCATGAAATTCCTAGGCATGTCATGAAACGCCGCCATATCGGTTCTGGCACTTTGCCGGCCGCTGCCGCGGACGCTCGCTACGCTCGCTCGGCACGGCTGTGGTCACAATTCGTACTAACGACTCCTCTCTTCGCTGGTCGTACCTAAATTTTTAGTAGGTATATAGCGCTAGGAATATCGATAAATGCCTGGCCAACTTTTAGGCATATCATGAAAAGGCGCCATTTCATTAAATAAGGTTGTAATAAAAATGAAAATTTTATGGTTAGTTTATTCTTACTGAAGTACGTACCCAATGATGTTACCAATCTTAGTAATCCTGAAGAATTTACATTTAGATACTTAAAGAAAGAAAGAAAGAAAGGAAATACATTTATCCACAACACAAGACACAACAATAGCATTAAGTACAAATAGACAACACATAGGAAATTATGCGTCATTGCGGTTGTGAATCGGACGCTGGCTCAGCATAACGCTGAAGTGTTATTAATAAACACCCCAGCGCTGATTTTCAGCCAGCACCGCATCACTTACATTTGTAAGTTATTAAAAACAGGACTGACGCGATTCCTTTTAAATAATTTCGTACAAGCAGGTAATTTTCTCTAATTCCTTCGAGCTTCAAAATAAAATCTTCTCGAAACTTTATGACAGCAAGTATTTACCTTCTGTAATGTAATTAATCTTATTTAATAAAGCTCAACTTGTTAGGCGCTGTTTGAGATATGTACTGATTCCGTAGTTTATATTACACAAACATGTAGTAATTAAGATCTGTATTTACGTATTCTAAGCAAATAAATAATTCTTTCTTTCTTTCTTTCAAATAATAATTAAATTATTTGCTAACAAGCTTGACTCGGGTTCTTTTGTGGTAGTCGTTGCTTTTCAAAGTAACACGTATCCTTATTAGTTTATCTCTGTCTGTGCCTTGGTCTAATTCTGTGTATTTTTATGCCTGAGGAGCGCAAGTGCACCTCCTTGCACCCCGGGTGCCCATGCAAATATCCCGCGACCCGTGACATGTGACACTTGTATCGGCAGCAACGTCAATGCAATTCTGATTTGGTGTGACATGTTTGAAGACATGTTTTACGTGTACACATTGTGTTGAGCGAAGTCCGGTAACGTTGTACTTCACTCGACGTCGCTGGCGACCCGTATTGTGAGACATTTGTCTTCTACTAAATCCTTGTCTTCAATGAGGCCATTGCTAAGACCTAGTTATATCTTTTTGAATTATAAAACTTTGATTAAAAGCACATCCATACTAGTATTATAAATGCGAAAGTGTGTTTGTGTGTTTGTATGTTTGTCCCTCTTTCACGCCGTAACGGAGCGACGGATCGACATGATTTTTGGCATAGGGATAGTTTTTGAGCCCAAGAGTGACATAGGCTACATTTTATCCCAGAAAAATGTACAGTTCCTGAGTGAACAGCGCGCAATAACCGAATACCACGCGGGCGGTGCCGCGGGCAAAAGCGGTTTTATAAAACCTATTAATTTAAATAGGTAATATATAAATATCTATACCTACTTAGTTTGGATAGGTATTGAACTAAATGTAAATAAAATAACGTCAATTGGTGTCTTAAATATTGAAATTCGCCTATTAGACTATCTAAACATTTACATTTTCTGTATTAAATACACTAGTCTAGTTTGTATTACAATTATAGATGAGTAAACTGTTTGAAATCCTTCAATGTACTAAATCTGGTAGCTGAAATTTGTTTAGATTTAGTTAAATACCTATCCAAACCATAGTATAGTTTTACTGACGTGGTAAATGTGCAGCAATGTACCCAAGTATATTTTTCACTCCGTATTAACGTTAGCCTTAGACACATCAGCAAAAAAAAACCCACACTGAAATCGCTTATGATATAAAATATGCTTGTTTATTATTTCTGTTTATCTAGTGAGGGAGCGTTTGAGTTTATCTTTCTTAGAAGTCTACTTACTTGCGTCGCCCACGCTCTGTATTGTTACGAGACCTATGTTTAATATTACATTCATGTTTTACGGACAAAGCACAGAATATACCGAAATAAACCATTTCTTTTCTCTAAACGCTAGGAACCATGCGAGTAAGCATTCAAATATGTAATAGGATTTTGGATACAGGTCTGATTTCTATATCTGGAGGGATAGATGAGTTCGATTTACAAATTCAGTGTACATATGCGATCATTTCATTATATAATGGTACGAATTATACCTGTACCCTTAGCGTAAGTTTTTGGTCACAAAATACGTCTCAAAAGTCTCAATTTGTATGGAAGCACGAACATCGCAAACGTTCCGTTAGAGGCGCTGTTCGTGTTTCCGTACAAATTGAGATTTTAACGCGAACGCGATCGAGACGTATTTTGTAACCGAAAACTTACACTAAGGGTACTGCATGGCTACTACGAAACTCGAAACTCGAAGTTCGTATCGTACCGTCCCTCTCGCTCGTGTCAGAAGAAGTGTCAGAAGACCGCATGACAGGAACTTCGATTTTCTTAGTAGCCCTGCTGTTATATTGAGCGGGACGTAGGGTTTTTACTCGACTGCTTTACTCTCATTGACACTATGAATATTGATATTTAATTATTACAAATTCTCTTCTGAGCGCGTACGTAAGATGATTGCTTCACGATAATACATAACAAAACATTGAGAAACTTTGACAAGAAATTTCATTCAAAATAATGCAAGTATCAACAAGTTTTCCAGTGGGCAAAGTTTCACGGGACGTAACCGTAATCACATCATAACGTTACGTCGAGCCCCATACAACATGGTCCTACCATGCTTGAAACTTACGAAATTCAACTTTGCGATTTAGGTAAGAGATTTTGTTTCAGATTAAGTTAAAATTAAGGAGCTACGGAGGTAAGGAGCTGCTTCTAGTTGTATATCTTGACAATTGATTGGAATGTCCAAAGTGTTTATGTGGATGACTTGTTAGTGGTTAAGACTTCGGACATTATCGCAACCAATTATCACCCGTACAGGTTATTTGGATGTGTGTACAAATAATATCTATGTACCTACCAGCAGATGATCCAGAACTCCGACTTCTGGCCGGAGGACGTGGTCTTCCGTCGATTTAGAGAAGCAGGGTTAAAAATCCCTAAAGAACTTATTTTTAATTACATACCTACTTTTTGTGTTTTTAATGTTTTTTTTTTATAATTTAAATTTTACAGCGCATTGGTTTTACTGTGGTGCTGTAATTTTTTACTGACAAAAAAAATCTATACATAATTTTT
Organism: Choristoneura rosaceana; assembly: GCA_037349165.1. Lineage (NCBI taxonomy): Eukaryota > Metazoa > Arthropoda > Insecta > Lepidoptera > Tortricidae > Choristoneura > Choristoneura rosaceana. The sequence continues at coordinate 15,035,458 of JAZBNJ010000019.1, forward strand.
ATTGTGCATAAAAATTAAAAAAAATAAAACATTAGATAGAGTGAACTTAAAATTTTCAAGGAGAAATTATTCCTAGCTAACAAGGAGTCTCTTTTAGCTAACCTGGTTTAGAGGGAAAATGTACAGATTTTAATAATAATATTTTTTTATAATTCTTTTGGTATTTTTCGAAATAGTGTGATTACAACAAAAGATAAAATTAAAGAAAAACATTATCTTACACCTTTCCTGATGTGTTTTAAAAGTTATTTGTTTTGTGAAAACTTAAAAGTTTTATAAAATTATAACCGTACTTTTTAACTTTTAGCACACTATCATAATGTGCAAAAAACTTGCCATTTATTATTTACAAGTTTTAGAAACATCCGATTACAATCTTATCCTCCAAACTTCAAATCAACAACGAAAGTATTCGGGTTAAAACTGCCTTTGCATTTTGTTCGCTTACTTACCTGACATTTGCTCCACTGGAACTAATTCAATTGCGCCTGCGACTGCCTCTGAAAAGCCGATACATACCTGAAACAAAAGAATAGAGATAAGCCAATGAATTTAAAACGTCGCCGAAGCTTTACAATACGATTTGTGAAGTTATTTTAATAAATTTGTTCGCAAAGTTTTATTGAAATTTTCGGAGATTTTTGACGTTTGAGGATTTTCATTTTAAGTATTATATTATACAAATTTATATAAGTCTTTTCTGAGCAACCATAAAGATATTAGTTAATTGGTGGAAACTGTTTTGGCTTTTGTGCTATCGAAATTTAAATATTTATGTGTATTATTTTTTTGCTGTTTGTTTCCCTTTATCAATAAATAAAAAAAAAAAAAAAAAAAAGTATACTCCTTTACTTTTCTTTTTGGAATTAGGTAAGCCGGATTCTTTTTACTTAGAATCACGAGCACTGTTGATTTTGACGAAGAAAAAATTTGTCCTCAATTTCGCATACAATTTTTATGCGTTCATTTCGTGACGACACATCAATACTATACTATACTATACTAAAATATTATAAATGCGAAAGTGTGAGCGTTGTATGTTTGTGTGTGTGTATATGTTTGTCCGTCTTTCACGTTGAAACGGAGCGACGGATCGACGTGATATTTGGCAGAGAGATAGTTTGTAGCTTTTTCCCGCAGCTTCGCCCGCGTGGAATGAGTTGTCGCGCGCTTTTTCCTAGGGAACTACGCATATTTCTGAGATAAAAATTAGTCTATGTCAATCTGGTCCATAAATTATCTCTATGCCAAAAATCATGTCGACCGTTGCTCCGTTTCGACGTGAAAGAAGGACAAACATACAAGCACGTACACTTTCGCATTTATAATATTAGTATGGACATATGGCAAACGAGCAAGTGGGTCTCCTGATGGTAAGAGATCACCACCGCCCATAAACATCTGCAACACCAGGGGTATTGCAGACGCGTTGCCAACCTAAAGGCCTAAGATGGGATACCTCAAGCGCCAGTAATTTCACCGGCTGTCTCTCCACGCCGAAACACAACAGTGCAAGCACGCTGCTTCATGGCAAGATTACCGAGCAAGATGGTGGTAGCAATCAGGGCGGACTTTGCACAAGGTCCTACCACCTGCAATACCAGGGTATCTTTGTGCTACTTATCTCACGTTGACCTCTCATACGTTTGCCAAAGAAATCATAGCGAAATTGATCGTGAGAAAGTGTCTGCACGGTTACAGCATTTCAATGAGCATATCACACTGTAAAACTGCAACATATGTATAATGTAGTTGTGGTGTTCATTCAACACTTTTGTGTTTCTATTTTAAAAACGTACATTGCTTTGAAATATCTCTACAATTACTAGCAATTACGTGCAGGTGGATTATGCATGTTCGTGCAGTAAAGGTTATTGGTGGGTAATTTTAAGTGCTATCCAGAGATAGAATCTGTAGTTTTATTTCAAAAACAAAACAATGTAATAAAACTGAAAGTATAATTACTTTTGTGATAAAGCACATAAATGGTTTTAGGTAAAATGTCCTTTTTAGGGTTTTCTAGTCTAAGGATGATAAACTAAACCCGATTAAACTGTCCTTTTGCTGTCTATCACAGGGTCGTGTCGTATCTCAAGAAATATAGGAATGATATTAAATTAAAAATGAAAGGGGAGCAATCAAGTCAAGATAAAGTGAGAACAAGATCAGTCTAAAAAAATACGTTTAATTAATTTTATTACAACTTAATCAATTAAGGCTATACAATCAAAGGCACAATTCAATAAAATAAAAATATGAAATGTCAAATACACCTAATTACACAAAAATGGATAAAAAAAAACAATCAGATCAATAAATCAATTAAGATCAATCTTGGATCATAAATTCGGACAGAAAACCTTAATGTTCATTGAGACTTCCCCAATTAGTTGCTGCAAACCTCAGAGTTAATTTTATACAGCTTGTATTTTCATGTCAATCAGATTAAAAGAGGTAAATCTACTTTAAAAAATTACACAGTTACAAATAAAGCTAATTAAACGACGTTAATTGTTCTATTCAGAGCTAAGATAAATGAGAGCTAACACAAAAAAGATCTTTCGCGAAAGATAACATAGATTTCAACAACAGGGATTATTTAATGATCCTAAGCTCCGTGGAACGGGACACCATAAGTTCAATTTCCGCTGTTTTCCCAAAGGTCCGTATCTAAAGGCAGACTTATTTATCAGCTGTTAGAAGATACTGACAGCTGAAAATAAGCTTGCCGGTGAAGGTTCATCATCGACAATTAATACCTTTGATGTTTTATGTTGTACTAAAATCAGTACAGTATATTTTATTTTTAATTTAACACTTTTGTAAAATACCATGAGTTATATGTCGGGACATGCGCAATTGTGTAGTAGCAATAGCGTACTGTTCTAAATATATGACAAACATTAAGTTGTGCTAAATTATTACTCGTGAACTTGTAGAGCTTTTTCAATAAGGAAACTCCATTGATGGTTCTTTAAACTATGATAGATTTCCTTTTAAATTCGTGATAACTTACGTAATGTACGCCATTCTTTTTACATTTTTCAAGCCAACGGTTTAGCTTGTAACCTTTAGCCTCCGCCTACCAAAGGTACTTTTTTGGCTTTTTTTTTGGCACTTTCAAATCATATTGCTTAGAGCTTAAGATGTTCAGGGAAAATAGAGGAAAAATCTCTAGCTTTTCCTACTAGTTTTTCACGATGTACTTTACAAAGGACATGAGTGTGCAATTTTAATTATTTCTTATGTCCTTCCAAAAGGAAGGATGTAGGCACGAGGCAGGGGGATGCTTTTGACTCTAACAAAAATATTACACGTTATGGCGTAATATTTTCCAAACTGATTCATCCTACTAACGCATTGACCTAAAATGTTTTTGAGCTATTTAATGATACGCTACAGATCTGTAAGAAAAAAGTGATAGTGTTAAAATTATAACCAACGTAAAACAAGACAGTCAGTATATGTAAAATGTCTCACTGTCCGATTTTCTTGTCACCAAACGCTCCGCGCCTGTCGCATTACACACTTATTGCAATAAAAATAAAAATGGGCAATAAATAAATATAGGTAACTCACCTCTTTAGCACACTAATATAGTTTGGGAATGCGGAACGGCTGTAGACTTATGGTTTGAGCACAAACACGCAAGTTAAGAGATTTAAGCGATTTAGCCACTCAACCATAAAAGTCATAAAGTTTTTTATTATGATGTCTTGTCTTTTTTTGTATAAAATAGCTGAAGGGAAAACCCAATTGTTAATACAAAGCTACTAATTATTTACTATTATTCATATTATGCATAATGTATGTTTTGTCTTTTTTTTCTGAACATAACTGACGTTTGGAAAATTAATGATGTAAGTAACTGGTTACTTTTCACTTAAATGATAATAAAACACGTTTTTTCAAATATTAAAAAAACCTCTTTTCTGTGGAACTATTTTTTTTGTGTGTTAGTGTTTGTGTCTCTATGACATCATTAACTTTAAATGGACAAACTATCTCGCAAATAAAATAACTGGTTGAAAATAAATAAGTATACAAATTGTCAATTGTGTGTAAAAAAAAATTGTCGTTCCTAGTGAAAAAAAGATACAAATGCTGAATCGATTTTAATAAATATATTTAATAAATTATTTTAATTGTTTTATTTGATAATCAAAAAACTGCATTTTTATCAAATAAATAATCATGTGTATATATTGAATGATCATACCTATATTAAGGAATATAAAACGTATACAACAAATACTGATGACGAAATAACTGATCTGGCAATAAACTTATCAATGGGCCGGGTTTATTAAAATCAATTTACAAGCTGTTCAAATTACTCTTTCGTAATCTAATTACTTGCTGAGCAGAGCCAAGAGGCTACACAGCTTTCTGATGAATGAATAAATAGAATTATCGGTCTAGTAAATTACATTCATAGAATTAATGAAGTAAAATGATTTTGATTGCTTTGTTTGTTTTTGGTTAGTTTATTGGTAACTTAACTTTTCCGGATTAAATTCTTAAACATTATCTGAAATGCTTAAAATGGAGCAGTACATAATTTTTGTCACATCCAAAAGAATAAATATTTATTAACATTAACATTCTTTTCGGTTTTATTTTAGTTTATCGGGTGACCTTTTAAAGTGTTAATTTATCAAGCATAGACGCCAAAAATAACTTTCATTAACCCAATTTCAGTTTTAATTTTATATCAATCACACAAATTTATCCCTGCCCAACTTTGGAAGGAACTCATTAAGGGTTCAAGTGGAAAAGCCAATATAACACTTATTTAAAGACGTGAACTTTCCAACAGACTTTCCAATTAGTAAAGTGGGAAATGGGTTTACGAGTACGCGATATTTGTAAAGTCCCAAAGGTGCAGTAGGATATCTGGCTTCGGTCCAAATAGCTTGGAAAATGCAATCGAATTAACTTGAGCCGAATTTGTAATTACGAGTTCGCGGAACGAGAGTGAAAGACTGTGTTTTCATACAAACGTTGTTTGGTTCTAATTTATATGGAACGAACCGAATTGAAATACAAGTTATGAAAAAAAATAGCGGATCTTAAGCCGTAACGTAAGGTGATAAAAAAACTACTCGTTAAACTCTGTCTGCATCTCACAAGACAATATTTGCACTTTCTTCTGGAAAAAGAAAATGTAGGTAGACTATATTATGTATTTATTGAGCATTTTTTTAAACAATTATGGTTCATACAAAAATACACGAACAAACTAAGTAACTTCTTATAAGTAGAATAGGAGTGGACTAGTATATATAGATTGTAAATTATAGTATAGAGTTATACATTTTATTCCTGATAAATTTAACTAAGACTTAAGTACTTAAGTTCTAAAGATAATGATTTATTTTCTGAAAATACTTCGATATCAATTTACTTTTAAATAATGAAATTAAAACTATAAAGTAGTAAATGTTTTGGATATATATTATTTTAACTTTTTAATTGATCAAAATTGTAATGCAAAGTCGGTGCTTTTTCCTGGTAAATGTTATTAAGACTGCTAAACCTACATTTGCAACGTTTTAATTTGATCAAAAGGGTTGGATATCAAATCCAACCGAAGTAATCCATAGCTCTCACAAAGATTGACGTCGCTATAAATATAAACTGGTCGAAATGCGTCCTCTCTGTGCCCTTGCCTCAAAGGACTCTGAAAATCAAATTGTATTGAGCAAGTGACCGCTTAAAATCAGTACTGATAGTCAGGAAACTACACGAGATTACTTAAAGTTAACATAAGTATTGTTTACTTTTTTCTAGACTGAAAATTTGCATAATGAATTTTTTTTTAGCTTTTCATTTTTGCATCATTAATCAATAATGGGGGATCAAATATCAATAAGGTACAAAATATAAAAATTGCAATAAAATTACTCTTGATCTTACAACAGGATCAACAAAATATAACCTCAATCTAATAGTTTTTAATGATTTGCATTGAATTAAACTAAGTACAGAAACTACTGGATGTACTCTACAGGATGAAAACCGTGATTATCTCCGAGCTTACGACACTATGACCCAGTGATGACCTAGCCGTTATTATTGATGTTAGCTGCGGCGAAATACCAGGAGCTCACTAAAGTAATCATGGCTTAAATAGCAAGTAATAATATATCTAGTAGCTAGGTATTGTATTATATAATAACTCATTATTGTATGTACAACAAAATTAACATTTAACAGGAGAAAGAAATGTACGAAGGCAACTTATCCCTCAAGGGGATTTCTTCCGGAAATTTTATATAATTATAACTAACCTAAATTTGACTTTTGCCCCGACATGGTGATAATCTTTTAAACTGCTATGTATTGCGTATGAGGCGTATGTAAGTAAGTAACTATTCAAAATCAGGTATTATTAAGATATAAAAAATAAAAAATAGAACTCGTTGAGTTTCTTGCCGGATTCTTCTCAACAGAGGTTTATCCGAACCGGTGGTAGATTCTATGACGTTCATAAGTGCTTGTCATAGCCTAAATTGAATGAAGAGGTTTTGACTTTGACTTTGAATATTTGAAAATAGTGACGAATTATAGCTTAAAATTAAATCGCTTGCCTCTATTGAATTGTAGCAAGCCAAGCGGCAATACGAATATGTGACTCGTCCCGTCCCCGGCTATTTCCGTAAGGGCATATTGCCAACGCCCGGGACTTCTCAAGTCACCTGAAAAACATTTAAAAAGTTTCTGTCCAATGACTCAGAGCGCAAAGAAATTTCTCCGTCAGACGGATTTCGAGGGCTTGGAAATAAAGTAATACCGCTTGAGTAAGTTATCGTTTGATTGTTAATTCGATTCCGTTCGTACTATAGATTTAGAACGTACTAGAGTTATATAAATTGGCTCCAACCGGGACGAAACTGAAAAAAAAGAACCAATAAAAGTTTGAACGTGAGCAAGAAAATCAAGGTCCTTTCGTTACAGATCTGAAGTGTTACCAGATCTTTAAAGGCTCATAGCCTAGCTCTTTCGCTGTAAGAAAATAGGTTACGTTTATCTACCTATCTCTTTCTAAAGTTTCTCTAACTCTCTCGCGCTTTCGAACTTTTACGATAGTTGCGGTGTGTATTTTTACGGTCACAATTAGTAACCAGTTGGTATGAGTGCTATGATGTTAATTTGCAATAAGTTTAAAGTAAAATAAAAAGAGTAGCAATGGATTGTGTACAATAATTTGACAAAAGAGAAGCGGATTTGTGATAGTTATCACGTTTTAAGCGCGACGTTTCGAATATACTAAATGCAAAAGTATTCTAATTTACTTTACATAACGTTTAAAGTTTTCGATTTTATATTATAGAAACACAGGATACGCTATACTTATTCTAGTAATATGTGTTTAGTATGTAGTGCACTTTTGGAATATCACATTTTACAGGAAATTTAAAGAGGTATAGGAAGGGTAGGTACAAGCCACAAACTGTACCATTAGTGTAAGTTTTCGGTGACAAAGTACGTCTCGATCGCGTTCGCGTAAAAATCTCAATTTTATTTAATTTCAATTTAATTGTAACCGAAAACTTACAATAAGGGCACTGATCTCATAGCATTTGAGACTTTATCGCAAACGCGTTTTTTGCGTTTGACTCAAACGTTTGTTGCGAAAAAGTCACACAAATTAATGATTAAGATAAGGAAGAAACTTGGAAGAAAGAACATGTCGTGTTGTCATTTCTATATTTACCGCTATATTCAGGGGAGTTTCTATATTAAAAATATACTGAGGGGCACAAAATCTGTCCCACTCTCCATTCAAAATTATCTAGAACTGCATACATTTGAGTGCTAGATTTTTGCCGCTCATTATATTTAGGTGAATTTCTGTGAACTAAAAGAATTTCTTTGCTCACCCGCGACCTTACATAAGGTCGCGGGTGAGCAAAGAAATTCTTTTAGTTCATTGATATGGACCTCCGCAAAGTAACGCCTGATTCAATAAATTATTTGAATTTCTGTGTTTGTTTTTTTTAACTATAATGGGGGTGCACCGGTTTATGGCCTATGAAGTACGTTCTGAATGTTTGTATTCAGCTGACCTATTCTGAACCCTGTTGGACCTTTGTACAGACAAAGACACTTACTTCACTTTAAGTTTTTTCTCAAAATGTTAATTCCTCTTTAAATTAAATGTCTCAACTAAATTCTATACGAAACAAACCGTTGGAACCACAAACAAAATACTGTGATCCTCGTAGATATAAATCAGTGGGCAGCGCACCCATCCATTAATTTTGCCGCCTGCTTAGTGGTAGTTTATCTTTTAACGAACGGTCGATAACAAGGATCTAAACATTTTGTAAACACGTTTTTACAATTAAAAGAAGTTCTTTGCTCACCCGCGAGTCCCGCGACCTTACGATAGTAAAGTTTATGCAAAATATGCGTGTTTATGCAGTTCCTCCACCTCCACACTGTAAGAACACACGCACAATCACACAAACCCACCTACCACCACCACCACATTATACTAACGCATTTTGAATTCAACCAAAGCTCATCTTCAGAGCAACACAACCATACACCTGTGCTACCAGATGTTAGACTAATAAACCACAACAACCGTTTTAATTTTTCACTGTAACTCCCTAAGTACCCAGCTATTTTTTCTCAAACAAAACAAAATCTCCTATAAAAAAGTCCTATAAAACTACCTTGAATTTTTGTTACAATTTATATACTGTCAAGGCGTTTTTTATGCAGCAAGATAAACTAAAGTGTAGCATCTGACCGAAACTTATCAGTAGTAGTAGTAGTAAAGACTATCGCAAACACTAGATGGCCTACAGATTATTGCTACCATAGAAGGCCAAGATAAAATGCGTCCTCAGTCTACGTCTACTACCACTAACGTCCACGAACATTTTTTGACTACGTTTCATCACATCATTATCATCAGCCGGAAGACGTCCACTGCTGAACAAAGGCCACAATGAACGCCACAATGAATGACAACTCGTCACTTGCATCCACCGGTTTTATGCAACTCTCACGATGCAACGTGACTCTCTCATGTGGCAATGGGCGGGCCACATCGCTCGAAGAACAGATAACCGTTGGGGAAGAAAAGTTCTCCAGTGGCGACCAGGAACCGGAAGACGAAACGTTGGCAGACCTCCCACCAGGTGGACTGAATACGTTTATTTCAACAATATTAGGATAACTTATCAATTAAGTTAGACAGCTATTAATTGTTTCAGTCTATGAGTATGCATCTACCTACAAAAATATTTATTATTTCTTTTACTAAATAAGTATTAATTGAAGATCATTTTGAATTTTAGAAACTACGTGCTAAGACATTTAATTCTAATCTAGCGTGTTACACGCAAGTAAACTTGATTACTACTTGACTTAGCACGTAGTTCCTAAAATTCAAAATGATCCGCAATTAACCTTTGTTTCATTTATTTTTTATTCTTCTTCCTGCCTGTCTAATGTTCTTTATAAGGAACATAATTTAGGATTTTGATCGGCTGATTTCTGCCTAGTGTCCTTTATAAATCACACTTTCAAACTGCCTGACTTTGATCAAAATATCGTTGTGCTTTGATCCTTGCTATCGGCATTTGATCTGACGTTTTGATCTATAATTCACGGACGAGAGCAAAGAGTAATTTCGTCTTAAATGAAGTATGAAACCTCAGCAACTGATTTTTCTGTGTGTCCGTTACACTCATCAGTCAACGTCGTCTTATCAACCTCCGGTTTTTGTGAAGGTTTTTGCCACGAAAAACAGACCCGTTCTGATTACAATGGTTCATTTAAGAAAGATCTAAGGTTTACAAAAAACTACAGACTACTTAATAAACTACACTACATTTGACGTGTATTTAAATTTTTGCTATTTTTCATTCAGCTTTCAAACTAACCTACCGGAATGAACAATTAATCAGCCCGGTATATATAAGTTTATTTAACAAGTATACATGAGGCTTAAAACATTTGATCAAAAATATCTGAACACGACTCTATTCTTAACGGCATAGAAGCGTTTTCAGATATTTTTGATCAAATTTTTGGTTATAAGTTTATTGACTCGACTCTACTTACCAAAACTATTAAACTAATACGAAATAATATTTTTTAAAGATGACGGACATCCAAACATCGGGATATCATAAAAGAACACGCAGAGCCGTGTCTACATCCGATAGAAAATGTTTCAATAATATCTTCAAGTTTTATTGAGGAACAAATAATACATTTAGAAATGATTTAAACTATAAAAACTTAATAATAATAATTAAAAACTAATATAACTCTAAAAAAGGCCCCTGTGGCATGGTTCCAAGAATGCTGGCAGCATTTCCTCGCTGTATGGCGATGCTAAGTTGATAAGTTTATGAAAAAGTTGTCGACTTCATACGGTCACCATCCGCAATTCCGCAAGCCAAATCCGCTCTTTACTAGCGAGTAAATGTCACGGTTTAAAATCAGAAAACGTATGTTTCTTGAAAGCGTTTGGTCTCTAAACGTTGTTCGATTTAACTGCAATAATATTGACTGAACGGCAAATTTTCCTGCCATTAACATCCATTCCTGCCGATGAATTATTGCCCGTCATTGTAAGGCGGGTGCTATTTTTACTGACTTTAAAAACACGAACTACTTCAAGAATCCCAATTTCGTTAGAAATTTCCATCACAATGAATATGGATATGAATATGAAAGAAAACGAACAAAAATAAATTTGAATTGCATAGATAATTAATTAATGAATACCGGGTGTGGCCTGTGTTGCAGGTGGTAGGACCTTGGCAAGGTCCGCCCGGATTGCTACCTCCATCTTGCTCGCTCATCCTACTGTGAAGCAGCAGTACTTGCACTGTTGTGTTTTGGCGTGGAGAGTAAGACAGCCGGTGAAATCACTGGTACTTGAGGTATCCCATCTTTGGCCTCTAGGTTGGCAATGCATTTGCAATACCCCTGGTGTTGCAGATGTTTATGGGCGGTGGTGATCTTTTACCATCAGGAGACGCACTTGCTCGTTTGCCATCCAATCAAATAAAAAGAAAGCAAATAATTAAAACATAGATTATACTCCTCAAACTGAACAACATTAGTTCAGCGACTTTTAAAAGTAATTAGTTTTTTAAATTTTTTTTACACTTTTAAGTTTAGTCGAAGAATCACTGTAAGCAAAATTCTTGATGTTTGTAGCGTGACAAGCGACGTCAGTTGTGTTCTAGGATGGCGTACATTGATAGCAGTATTTAATTTGTATGGAAAAGGAAAATTCAATGCCTCCATTAGTTTTTAAAGTCTCTGAACTAATGTTGTTCAGTTTGAGGAGTACGGTCTATGTTTTAATTTTTTGCTCGTACTACAGGCCACACCCGGTATACTGTTTTAACAGCAGTGTGAAATCGATATATTTTTTAATGTTTTGAGGTACTGAAAACAATCCGCATATATTATATACCTATTGCCATCCACGAAGACGCGTGAATTTGTCAAAATTAGCCATTAATGACATTGTAATAAGAACCATGGCACGCGTCATCGTGAATGACTACCTATATCACTATACAAAGGAGACGAAGTTCGAATTTTGCAATTTGTAGTATAGACCTAGAATACAGGACCAGAGGCGTTTACTGTCTAACGCGCGGGCTCAGTCATTGCCTTCACCATCTCTTTCTGTCACAATCTTACACCGTTAGACGGAAAGAAATAACGAATGCTATAATCGTTTGCGCATTAGAACGGCCTCAGGAATCTGTCCCTTCTTTTCTTCCTTCTTAAATTTACTATGGTGATAATGATAACGTAGTGAAAGCATAAAATTTTATAACAAAAAATTGAACCGACTACAAAAAACCATGAAAATAATAAATTTTTCTACCAGTCTGAAGTTGGTCGGTGCCTCATTCTCTAATAGGAGTTCTGAGGTAACAAACATAAAAAAAATACAACCGAATAGATAACCTCCTCCTTTTTAGGGTTCCGGAGCCAAAATGGCAAAAACGGAACCCTTATAGTTTCGCCATGTCTGTCTGTCTGTCCGTCTGTCTGTCTGTCTGTCCGTCCGCGGCTTTGCTCAGAGACTATCAATGCTAGAAAGCTGTAATTTTGCACGGATATATAGGTAAACTATGTCGACAAAATAGTACAATTAAAAATTCAAAAACAATTTTTTTTAGGGTACCTCCCATAGACGTAAAGTGGCGGTGATTTTTTTTTTCTCATCCAACCTTATAGTGTGGGGTATCGTTGGATAGGTATTTTAAAACCATTAGGGGTTTGCTAAAACGATTTTTCGATTCAGTCATCTGTTTGCGAAATATTCAACTTTAAAGTGCAAATTTTCATTAAAATCGAGCGTCCCCCCCCCTCTAAAATCTAACCCGGTGGGTGGAAAAATTTGAAAAAATTCAAGATGGTAGTCATTATATCAAACTTCCAAGGAAAACTATAACGGCTAAGTTTGCTTGAGAACTATTAGTAGTTTATGAGTAAATAGCAGCGTAAGGTATAAAATGTACCTAAACTTGGAAGATTCCGTATAAAATACGAAATCCTTAGAAAAATATTACTTAATTTTTTCGTAGTGGCTACGGAACCCTATTTTGGGCGTGTCCGACACGCTCTTGGCCGGTTTTTTTGAAGTCGGTTAGAAAAGCGTTGAGTGGTTTGATTTGGAAATAACCTCGATATTCCGTACCACATTCTGTCAATTAAACCACACTCAACTGCCCTTATTTGACGATTTTATTTAATTTACATTTTGCGTTCCTCTGACGCAGCCCCTGCTCATTGGGGTACGTCAAATTCGAATGGAATAAACAGCAGCCGACCCCTCTTTAATTCGCGCTGCCTTTAAATTTAACTACGCCAGTTAATTGCTAATTACTCCAGTTTGGCAAACATCCTACGCCGCCATCGACAATTTTTTTTAATTAGAGCAAAGTGAGAGCCTTACCGACTTTTCAATTAAATCAATACATTGCAAACGCGATGTGGTTTTTTTATTATTATTCGACTGGATGACAAACGAGTAAGTGGGTCTCCTGATGGTAAGAGATCACCACCGCCCATAAACATCTGCAACACCAGAGGTATTGTAGATGCGTTGCCAACCTAGAGGCCTAAGATTTGATATCTCAAGTGCAAGTAAATTCACCGGCTGTCTTGCTCTCAACGCAGAAACACAACAGTGCAAGCACTGCTGCTTCACGGCAGGATTAGCGAGCAAGATGGTGGTAGCAATCCGGGCGGCCCTTGCACAAGGTCCTACCACCTGTATGTTTCCAGCATATTTGACAGAAAATCACTAAAATTTGCATTTTTATTTCTGTCAGTATGGTATCTTAGCTAAGTTTAGTTTTATTTTTAACCGATTTCAGAAAAGAGGAGGAGGAGGTTCTCAATTCGAGTTTGTTTTTTTTTTGTATATTTGTTACGCGATAACTCCGCCAATTGTGGGCTGAATTTTATTTATTTTTTGTTTTAAAGGACATATTTACTTCCGAGGTGGTGGTTTTACAAAAAACGGAACTGACCAGCTCCAGCAGCAACAGCAATATTTTTCCCTTTTTCAAACAAATTCAATATTTTGAATTAAGTATACAAAATACGGTTTCCGCGACTGTTATCAGAATTTTAACTCTGTTTACTTACAAAACGGTTTCGTTGTTTGCCATCAATGCAAATTTAAGGGTTGATTTGAATAAATCTAAATAGTACACTTGTTGTTTTTTTTTTAATATTTATTTTGTTCTGATTATTGAATCATTGAAAATAATGCAAAGTAGTATCAGGATTCCAATCATTTAATTACCATCGTGCATTAACGGCATACCTAAAGCATTATTACTCACGAATATTTCCGAAAAATCCTTTAGATACTTAATTGTACACAAGCGTAATAGTAGAGAAAGACAAACCTAAATGGACCTAAAAATACTCTTTGTAAATGGCTTCATTTTATTTTACAGCGCCATCTATTGGCACGAGAAAGACTTGCCTCGTTTCAGAGCCGACTACAGTCCAGCCGCGCCGTCTCCTCACAGCGCGCATTTCAGCCGTAACGACTCGATCCCGCGTTTTCCGGCGAAGAGTCGAGCTCGCCGTCGTACGCTCCGCAGCGCCCTCCTCGGTTTCAGCAATAGGAAGCATAACGACCCGTTCGTGTCCAAGTATAGCGGTGTAGACACAAAAACACAGATGTCGCCGTTCACTCACATTTTTTTAAATCTTCACCCCTCTCTTTTGTAAAGTAGCAAGAAAGTGTAGTGCATTATAAAATATTTTAGCTCTGTTTCACTTTCAACAATAAACCTAGACTGTTAAATACCAGTCTATGATAATAAATACATTCGCGAAATATTAAAACAATACTTAAAATTAAATAGCAAAAATTTTGCAATACATAAGTAAAAAGTAAAAATATAAAATACGTATTGAAATTTGTATACGTTTTGATTGATGAACGCCTGTTACGCTAAGATTCACTCGACTGATTCGAAAGCAGTTCAATAATGATTGCCCATGATTGAACGAGGTTAATAGGAGTATGACAATTCCCTAAACCAATTTATTACCATGCTAACAATATTGTTTACTCCAGGGCCTTGGAGAGACAATCTACAACGACTTCTAATGGAGTACTCGACGGGCTATCCCTAAGCACTTAAGTAGCCAAAACTTGATAAGTAAATGATATTTTACTGTAAACACGTTTACATATTTTCGTTGATTTAGTAATTGTAAACATAACATGAATAATTTAAACAAGACGTCGTGAAATTCACTTATTATGTATTTTGTTACCCGGCAACGGACTTCGAGTGTGATGATATTTTAAACCGAAGAAAATTTGGCACAAAAACAAGTAAATATCTTATCGCTTCATAGTGATGAAACTTTGTTATGTTCCAACTGGATTGCATGCAAATAACGTCCAATTATGATTCAAATTGCAGAATTCATTAATACGTTAAAAAAATATTTCTAAGCAGTATTAGATTTGCATGAAAAATGATTCTTTATATTCTTAAAAGCATGCCCAACATCTACGAAACACATTTTGTTTGACAAATAAAACATCCATTGTAATCAAAACGTGAAATAATACCACCGAAGATGAGTAGTATTTTTTAAAGACAATATTCAGAGAGCGTTGGTGTCAAGAGGAATTTGGAGGTGGACGACCTATACTCCGTTTAATTTAAGGTTCGAATTAACGGTCAAATTGTAACACACGTTTCTCGGTATTTCCAACACAAGTGGACTAAAAATACCTACATGTACCTCCATTTATTAGCGGTATTTATTATATATTTTTTCATAGAACTGAAGACAATTTTAAATAGTTTCGTTGTATCATTTTAAAACATGTGAAAATTTCACTGTTAAGTTTCAAATGTTAAAGAAAATGGAGTATAGTGCGCTAAACATTATGGACGAGACCAAATTGGCTTGACCTTGCTGGTTAGGCCACGTTGAAGGGATGGGAGAGACGATGTGTGGCCGAAAAGGCTCCGAAATGGGGACGTCCTGTTAGACGATCCAGACATCGCTGGATTGATGAAGTTCTAACTAAAAGAATCGTGCACCCTATAAGTGCCCGACTGGCAATGGTCGCACAGGATCGGTACAAATAGCAAAAACTGATGTTGGAGGTCCAAATCCACTTAGAGTTTCTGTGATGGCGAGTGTTCTCAGAATATCATAAATAGTAGTTAATATATCTTCGTGGTATCATTATTCAATTACTGACTAATTATGACATTTTGTCTTACCGAAAACAATCAATCATATGTGTTGACATCTTGAGTGGCATACACTTGCCTTTCAACGTATCAGAAATATACGAGTATATTTATATCCTCAAGTCTTTCTCTCTGAATTCTTCTTTATGACTCACTACTTTTTCTCAGTTCAAGTAGAAAAAAGAATGTTCTATTCTTAAATGAAATTCATGATAATACGCATAGTTTAAGAGAATCAACGGTTGCCCTAGATACGATCTTAATTTGGGATTCATTTAATTTTAAATGTATTTATTATGCGTTGTCTCAAGGCTAGAAAACAATCGCGGCATATTATTAAATAGAACACAAAAATGCAAGTACTTAGGTCCTTGAATAATACCTATATATTTATATATGAATCGGTTACTCACTGAAAAAATAGTATCACAAGACAAATGAGCCGAAAAAATGTTTTCAGATAGTTTGCAAGTTTTCCCACCGGAATACATTTTTTTCTCGTTAGCGCTGGAACGTTGAAGATGTGAAATTTTCATAAACTTTTCCGTCAACTTTATGAAGCTAAATGAAATATTTTTCTTCGTGTTTTAGCTCGTATTAACTCAAGAATCTTTAAAAAATTTCGCTGCTGCCTGATTTTTTTAATACTTAAACTTAAGTACTTGTACTAATACCCAACGGAACCATATATCTTAAACCATAAACCATACTAACTGAAAGACATACGTGTCGTATCTGTATTGTTATTTATTAGATACAGTTGCCGGTAAACTGCAAAGTAAAGCGTCATAATGAAGGTAAAGTCGAAGATACTTTAGTGCTAAAGCTAAGTTAAAATCAATTTGGCACATTAAGGGGCTGTTTCACCATCCATTGATTAGTGTTAACTGACGGTTAAAAGTGATGCCGTCTCCGTTTATTCGAACAAAACAAATAGAGACGGCATCACATTAATAACCAGTTAACACTAATCAATGGATGGTGAAACAGCCCCTAAAACTCGTTACCCAAACTGCTTGCCAGCATCTGTGCGAAACCTATATGAACAATTAAATGTTAAATTCTGAGTAAAAGCGTAAACCTATTGATGTTTATAGGGGATGTTCTTTATCTCTTCTGATTTAGCAGAACCTGATCAATGTTCCGTGACAAACGCGCTTACAGTCAAAATTATCCTCTTTGGGGATCAAGAGGCAAAACAGCGTTTCCTACACGTAATATGTTGTTATAATTATCTACTTTACACCTCAAACCTTATTATCGACAGTCATAAATAAGTTTTTGGTCAAAATTTCATTTTTAATACGAGCTTTTTTGCGGACTGTACCTACTTTTTGTCGACTTTACTTGCATTATCACTGAAACTACATTTTCATACCAAATTTCAAGTCGATGACATTAAGAGTTCCGTCCTGCGGAGACGATTCTGCCCGAACTACCAGGATGCATCTACCAGATTATTGTATTGTCACGCAATTAACATAAGTATGCCAAATTTCAAGTCGATCCGACTACTGGAAGTTGGTCGAATTTAACTTGCAAGATTTGACTAGGTATCGACAAACGGCGGGACAGGTGAAACTAAATAAAAGCTTGTAAAAACAATGTTTCTATGTAACTTCATTTTGTTACCTTTTATCCTAACTCAATTACGAATATAGATGGACCGAAATTTTACTTTTGCTACCTTTCTCGCTACTTTTCAAAACAGCTTTTATGAGACGAAACACGCATTCATTGCCGCTCACTTCATCGTTTCAGGTTTCCAACATCACTTCAGTGAGACATCAGTCTCAGTTCGATGCACTTGTGAGTCGTTCACATTCACTCTTTCGGCAGGCACTTATACCAACATCGAGCACTGAACACAGCCACTCCACTCTTGATAACGCGTTTCAGTACACTTTTTCGATATATTTTAATTCGAATCGACGTTTATATCGGTCGCAGCGCCGCGTGGACTGCGCGTGAGTGCTGGCGCGTAAACCATCTGTAGCGCCTGCTCTACACATATTCCATATTCTAAATAGTCTTGGATACGATGACAACTGGCTATCTCCGTTTTTATGAATACACCTTGTCTCGAAAAAATATTGACGAAGATAAGTCAATGTCTGCCGCTCATGACGGGAGACGGCCAGTGTGACTCAATACGAAACGACGAAAATATATAATTATTTTTAAATTGGTCTGCTAAAATAATAAACAACTAAATCCGGCGCCAATATGGATTCTTTCCTCTCGCTGCCATGTGATCGGAAGAAAATATTGATCGATAATGCAAGATTACAGCCGCTGTAATATTGTGTTCGTGTCAGGTGTTGTAAAAGTATGATCGTGCGTGACTGAGTTTAACTTTAAACTAGTAGGTACCTAATGCTTAATGTAAGTCCATAAACAAACCTTTCATGTATCTTATTTAAGACACACAGACAGTAATTAGTAAATGTATTCACAACACTACTACGTATGGAAATAACAATCTGTGAGTACCTAAAGCAAACAACTGAAAAACGATTTGATAAAGGTAGTATGATTAGCGGCAGTCAGCTATGATATCAATGAACAAAACCAGAACATTACAGAAAATCAAAAATGGGCCTACTGGCTAAAGCTGAGTTGTTTTTTTTATGTATTTTTTTTGTACGTCGTCATGGTTTCTCTTAGCCTTTTCATTTTGGTTTACGCCCATACTGCTGTTGTCTTACTTATTTTATGCTGCTGATGTATTTTTATTTTTTGACACATTTTGTTAGATTTTTTAACCTTAGCCCAACACCAACATACGCAAAACTGTCAGACACAAAAGTGTGCTTCGAATTGCAAAAGTTACAAACAGAACTAGAGTTGTCTGTCAGTGGCCTTCTGCTCTGTAGGCCCTCACTAATGAGAAGTGCCACAGTAATTTGTTGCATTAGCCTTTTTGCTTACAATAATGTACTTAATTTAGTATTATAGTTTTTTGGGTTCCGGTAACGGCTGGGTCCGCTATCTGGCCGTCCTTCGGTCATATATTCATAATACCGTATGTTTTGAACCGTACAAGGTACTAGATAGACAATCAAATTTTTCGGAGTAGATACCTGTTACTACATAATAAAAATTAATTAAAAAAGATATTTAATTAATGACTACTTCCCAAAAAGTCAACTCCCCTTAACTGGCTAAGATTCGTGATTTCACATAATTAATTAATTAATTAATGATATTTTATCAAAGTATACGCTTTGAGGGAGTTCTATTACAAATAAATAAGACATGCACCTACTCATTTTACGAGATTTTTACTTAGTCTCAGTAATAACATTGTACAATGGTTGGTGCCGTCGTGGTATGAAAGTAGGAAGTCCGATTTGCATTTACTTCGGTCATTTTTCAAATGCAGCTCAAATTCTGGATTTAATTTTTAGGGGATCTTTATGGATACATACGGACATTCACGGGCATGAAACCAAACATTTATTTAAGATTTTAACAAAATACATATGGCAATTTTAGTCTATTTGTGTACCTACGTAAACTAAACGTAACAATACTATAAAATTATTCGACTGAAATATTATTATCATCACAATTATATAAAAAATATAAGAATTTTCATAAATATGAATGCGAAACAACAAACAAAATCATATAATCACTCGATTTTCTTTTACTTCATATTAGATGTTATTTTTTACTTGTGATAACATCAACAACTTAATGGAAATATTTAACTCGTTTATCAACCCTTAAAGTCGTATTGACTTCAAAGTAAATATTTCAATGTTTTTAGATCCACGATAACTTATAACATGACTTGATAATACTCATTATTATTATAGAGGGAATGAAATACCAAGCTCAATGGCTGAAGTAAATGACTAAGCAAGTCTGATGATGGTCAACTGAGCTCACGGGCTCAACTTGCTGCGGGCTCCGTTAACCCTGAAGGGCTACTCCGAAACACAAATTCGAAGTTCGTGTCGTGCGATCCCTCTCGCTCTCGTATTAAATAGTATAAGTGTCAGAGGGACCGCACGACACGAACTTCGAATTTTGTATTTCGGAGTAGCCCTTCTGAAACGGATGCGGGTTTCCAAAGGACCTATCATTAATACTCCCAGGCAGGGTGCGAGTTAGTTTTGCGGAATAACATGCGCATTGCTCTGTATTAATAATGCGATATAATATTTAATATCTTTGGTGTTTACGCGCGCGACAGAAATAGATCGTGGCAGGGATTCAAATATGTCGCGCGTCCCGCCCCGAACCCATCCGAGTGACGCTCTCACTGTCAAATTATACGCACCTGCATTCAATATTATTTCCAAATTTACAGTGTTTTATAGTCATAGAGAAATCATGTGTTACGTAAGTTAAATAAATATTAAACATGAAGGTTGAGTTAGAAAATTGAATAAGAGTTTAGCGAACTAAATCGCGAGATATACTGTATCAAGTGCAAGAGCTTGTTGCCAAAATATCAAAAATGGTTTTTGTATAATTTTCAAATACTTAAATAAGTAGGTAGTTTTGAAATTATTTAAGAAAATAGACAAAAATCGACCAAGACCTAGTTATAACATTAATCTATCGTAAGGTGTAAAAATAGTGGTGTGAACATATTTTTCAACGAAAATAAATTACGATAAAATAAATAAATAACAAAATAAAATGTAAAAATTTCTTTGCTTTATAATATCTTTTAAAAAATCTTATTGATTTTAGAAATTTTATGATATAAATTGCAGACTCTGAAGTCCGTACAATAAATTGAAAATTGTATTTATTTATACCTAAAAACCAAAGGAACAATTGAAGAAACAAAATTGGTATACAATCTAAAGCTACCATAAAGCGAAATACTACACACAGCAAAAAGATAGTAAAGATTTCCACGTGAAATCTGAATGAATAATCCGGTCACGCTTCTCTTCGTCGCTCAGAAATAGATCTTATTTTAGTTACCTACATACTTATGAGACGTGAAATTCGACCGCGTAAGGTCGGAGGCACAGAACTAATAAGATGAATAAGATGAATAGAAACGTCGTTCGAACTATAAACGCGACTGCGTATGTGGCTAAAAAATCAAATATTAATTTTCCCTACTCAGTTTGTTACGAAGTCAACTGGTCACAAAATGGATTAAATAATATTGCAGAGATATATATAATAGCTCGAAAAAGAGTACTGTCTGACGCACACGGAATCACAAGTTAGGAAATGAGATCGCGAATGCTCGGGTGTAAACAAGACATTATGCCAGCAACTTGACGAGTCGATGCATTATGGTCATAGGAGATAAAGACAGGAGAGGCAAAAAGCGTAAAATCGACTGTGGAAGGAAATACATATTAGCCTTCCGAAATAAGCCTTAGGTACTTCTTTTCATTGTGGAGACAGCAGGACCGATCTGGAAGAGAGAGAGACAGATAGTTAATCTGGATGGAGAAAGGTTGGAAAGGCGTATGCCCAACGGTGGGTGAAAACACGCTGAAGAAGAAGAAGAAGAGACTTTTTTCCTATCCCTCTAATATTATAAACGCAAAAGTTTGTAAGTCGGTTTGTTTATTACTTCATCATGTTGCAGGTGGTAGTACCTTGTGCAAGGTCCGATCGGATTGCTACCACCATCTTGCGCGCTAATCCTGCCGTGAAGCAGCTCTGCTTGTACTGTTGTGTTTTGGCGTGGAGAGTAAAACAGCCGGTGAAATTACTGGCACTTGAGGTATCCCATCTTAGGCCTCTAAGTTGGCAACGCATCTGCATTCCCCCTGGTGTTGCAGGTATCTATGGGTGGTGGTGACCTCATACCATCAGAAGACGAACTTGCTCGTTTGCCATCCAGTCGTTCATACAACAAAAAAAAACCTGTTTTTGTATGGCCTGTGATGTTGAACATTGTAATCATTGTAATTGTATTGTATAAAATTTCTTTTCGTCTTATTATTAGTTCTATGGTTGAAGGCAACTTGTGAGATATGAGAAAATAAACACGCACGATATGAAATTGGAAGAAAGACGTCGCTGTTGACGGTAACTTTAATTTAGGGCCCCTCTTGAAACAAACATCCTATCGCCAAGTTTTCGGGTTATCTGAAATCAAAGAATTTTTGTACAACTTCATAATAATATTTCTATTCAAATCTTCTTTTTGGCATCGGATATTTTTTTTTTGTTTAGATAACAAGCGTTCTTGCTTATTTGACCACACAATTAAATTTACTCAATCAATAAAATCTAATATGATGGACTATATTTTATTGTTTTTTTTTTCAGTTTATTAGACCTCCTTCTCGTAAATAATGTATCAAAAAAAAAACCGATTAGATTAAAAAAAAGAAGAAAACATGGTGGTCTAAAACTCTGTCAAGTACCTGAAAGTTCAACAGTCGGGCCCCTCTATAGCAATAAATATCTTTTTCATAAATGAAGTCGCTACAAACATTCTTGGGAATGGGTCATAAATTAAAGTTCGGAAATGTACAGCAACATTCATATAATGAAATTTTCTACCAGCTATCTGAACTCCTGGGAGCTACAAGCTCCATTACGCATACGATACAATACAGAATACACTCCTCTCTTTGATTAATGAGTTCCTTCTTTCTTAAATCCGCCAGCCCCCGTACAAAACTGTGTGCTCTAAGGATAATGCGGATTTAGTAGAAATCGATCTGTTGCCAATGAATAGCGGTTGATTCAAGATTCACTTATGAATCTTTTGAGACCGTGGTTCGAGGACTTTTCAAATATCAATCAAGTTTTTTTCGGATAGCCGCTAGAAATTCTGAAACACAATACTCAATCCCGTTAGCTATACGAAATAAGAATTCAACTGCAATTACATTGTTGTGATTTAAACCCTTATTTAAAGTGTTATTTTAAGTGTCGGATTCACTGTTTGTTGTTTTGTTATTTTGTAAAATGTTTGCAGTCCTGATGGTCCCAGAAGAAGACCAGCGCCATTCACACGGGCGGCATTATACTGATTTGGGACCATTCGTGACCGTGACTCATCGCTTCCTGAGTTATATACGTATTATAATATATACAAACCTTGCCCTTGGATCACTCCATCTTTTGATGAAAACCACTTTAAAATCCGTTACGCAGTTTAAAAGATCCAAGCATACAGAGGAGCAGACGGCGGGAAGCGATTTAGTTTTATACCTACTACGAGTATGTATATGTAAAGAAAATAAAGTCAAGGATTAACGTCACATTAAGGGCGACGTGCGTGTGAGAGGTTAGTGATGGTATTAAACACTTTGCTAACTAACTAGGCAGACATTTAGCCGTATGATACGGCCCGTATCACAGGACCGGAGCTTGGTTGCGTTTAATTAATTGAATTAAAACTGGGAGTGGACTAGTAGAGCTTCGTTCGCCTACGATAGTTATTTACTAATTTTTAGGGTTCTATAGACAACGAAGCACCCTTACAGTTTCGCCGTGTCCATAATCCGTCTGTGTATTCTCACGCGTCTACTTATTCTTGTAAATCACGCCTACAAAGTAGTAAAGTGGATATTTTTTATGATACCCTCCCTATGGCTAAAACGGAGGAAGTTTCTGTTTCGTTTTTTCTAAGATGGTGTCCTTGAACATTTTTTGGTAGTTCAAAATATTTAGACGTGTAAGTGAAAAACTGCAAAGAGGCCTGTGCACAGCACTCGGACGTATATGAAATGAAATAATATTTTGTACAGTCACCAGCACCAATATCTGACAAAACAAGCGTGTATAAATATGTGATACGACTCTATTTCTCGGGCTGGTAGGCATTTGTTATTATAATTCTTACTAAGTAATAACTATTTTTAAATCTTTTGTTTACAGAATTAGGAATTTACAGATTACAGAGCCAAATAAGCAGTCTATCAGTTTTTAAACCTTTTCCTCTCAAATTAATATTATTAAGTCGCTAAAAGCAAGTTCACAGAGACGCGTCTTATCTAACGATAATTACAATTCATTCAAGTTTCTTGCTAACGTTTCTCAATTCTTCAATATATGCGGCAAGAAACTGATAGCGGTTGAAAAGCTCGTAGAACAACCTTAGTTGCCCGCGACTTATTTTGTGTAGAATCCTGTTATCGCTATCCCGCGGGAGCTATTCATTATTCTGGAATAAAAAGTCTGTCACCCCCAGGCCAGGCCATAAGCTATCTCTATGCAAAAATTACTTCGATCTGTTACCCTGTTGCTATGAGAAAGGAGCAACAAGCAAAACCAATAACCATACTTTCGCATATTATTACACAAGCTTGAGTCTACTACGTCAATTAGTTGCTAAAGATGTGTTCAGAATAAAAGGTAGTCGAAATTTTTTATTTTCAAATGTTACAGTGATTTATTCGCATCCTTCTCAAATAATTTATTGAATCAGGCGTTACTTTGTCAATGAATTACTTACAGACATACTTTGCTCATTCGAGACCTTAAGCCTAAGACCTTCAAGGTCAGGGGTGAGCAAAGTAATTGTTTATAGTTTATACTGTCTTAGCCCCTTAAGCTGGCAAACGGGTCGACCATCTTCTGGTGTTGCTTATTTTCCATCCTATTTATAAAATGAACTAGCTTTTCCCCTTCGGCTTTGCCCGCGTGGAATTCGGTTATCGCGCATTATTCCCTCGGGAACTGTGCATTTTACCGAGATAAAAAGCAGCCTATGTCACTCTCTGGCCCATGAACTACATATATCTAAGGCGAAAATCACGTCGATCCGTCGCGCCATTTCGACGTGAACGACGGAGAAACATACAAACACGCACACTTTTGCATTTATAGTATTAGTACCTATGGGTATAGGTGTTTTAAAATATATCCGCAATACTTCAGCAGGTACTTGAGTTAGTATTTCTATTCACCTCTGTTATGATTTTCATAGAAATGTTTGATTTCAGATGAATTCACCGCCCTTTGAGGTCGTTCACTTTAAACATCGACTAAATCACTAAAACGATTCAAATTCAATTCACTTAAACAAATTCAACCCCCTACTAAAATATTTCAGATTATTTTGAAAATACTTTATATAAAGTAATATTATTCATTCTTAGTTGTGTCCGTAGTACCTATTGAAAATCTTTGTTATGAAATACTTGTATATTCTAGTCTGAATAATGCATTTTTTTTTTACCATAATGATTATCGATAAATACAAGTAGCTATCATCTATATTTTTTTAGGTTAAGTATTAAGTTTAGTATTGCATTTCAGATTCTGGCGGCTGTGAGGCGCCAGAAATGTTAAAATTTAATATGTTTGTATGTAGATACTTGCTCACTTCCTTGCAATAAATAATTGATCTATCGATTGATATAGTAGTACATGGAAGCCATTCGTTTGGTTTGGCCGTGCTTACAGTGGCGACGTTAAAACTGTTCTAAAGTAATAATCTTCTTTCCAAAATAACATCGGCAGACCTAATTAGGACGGTCACCGTTTCCCTTTCATCAGCACTAATCCGTGTAACGAGATTTGCCCACGGTTAGACCTTTTAAACCGTATCAGTTTCCCATAAATCACGATAATACCTCAATTTAACTGTGTACCTGAATCCTGAATCCCGGGCCCGAGAATATTTTATTCGTATTCGTTCACTTAAATCGGATTGCTGGCGATCGAAAAATACTAATTAAAGTGATAGGTACGCAGTGGCATTTTAAGGCTGTGTTTCCACCAAAGATGTGCCAGGATGTGTTGCGAGGAATGTGTTTTTATGGACCAATAGAAACGCTAAGTTACCTAAACTCGCAAAGCATAGCTGGTGGAAACAGCTGAGCTGAGCGGAAAGAGGCGAGGTAAATGAAGCGTTTCTATTGGTTCGCCAAAAAGACATTCCTCGCAGCAACATCCTCGCACAAATCTGTTGGAAACGGAGTCTATGGCAGAAGCTGAAAATTTCACTGTAATATTGTCGGTTCTAGAACTTCTTCGTTTCACTCTCGGTCTTTGTGGTTTTCGTTGCTTCAAGAACTTATAAAGACTTACAATTCACCTCTTGTCTCTAGCAAATACTTTTCTTGTGTATACGCATCCGTGAAAGGGACCGTCAACGATTGTTTTTGTTGGGCAACTTTACACATGCCCAAGTACAATTACCAGCATTGACAACTGCCATAAAAAAGCAAAAATATCTGACACGTCCTTCCAGCCCTCGAAATAGAGTCGTATCAGATATTTATGCACGCTTGATATGTCAGATATTGGTGCTGGTGACTGTACCTTCAACATGACCCTGAACCATCAGCCATTATTTTGACTCATCAATTTAATTATGTTGAAAAATGGGCCTCGTGGAAAACAGATAATACCTATATTAATCAATTTTATTTATCTCGTTTAATTTTGTTCCTAACCAAATGATGAATTGTTTAATATTCTTTATTTTTAGCAATTCGTATGACAATAGATTCGCACATAAATAAAATAGTCAAAAATGAATGAAAGGGGAACTAAATATTCCCATATAAAATCATTGCCACACTCAATCGTTTTACCTCAAAAATGTACCAAGTAACTAACGTGGCGCATAAAAAAAATTCTATTCAGTTGCAAAGTCTACGAACATAACCAATAAAAAGTTGGAAAACCCCCGACTTTGTCACTTCAAAGTTCAATATCTCAAAAACGGCTGAACTGATTTTGATAAAACATGTCTAAGAACCATTGCTAGAAAACCTATTTAAAAAAAAAAACTTTATTCAAATTCGGTCCACCCGTTTAAGAGCTACGGTGCCACAGACAAACAGACAGACAGACACACATACATACACATAGCGGTCAAACTTATGACACCCCTCTTTTTGCGTCGGGGGTTAAAAATAACAAAACAGTTATTTTTGAAATGTGCTGCAATATAATACTACAAACCTTATTGGCAATAACAAAAGAAACTAACATCTGAGAAATAAATACAATTTGAGAACCTCCTTTGAGAAACTTACGGTCGAGCTCATAACGCCAAAGCTAATTTATAACATCAAAGACATTGGAGCCAGTATAAAAAATACCCAACACCGAATACTACGAAGAAGAAAGTTCGAACATTGAATTTTCCCAAGACACCATAATTTATTTTCAATTTATTTGACTTCCCAATTTTAGGGTAAGTCAACATTTAATTAAATAATACTGTCGACAAGTTAATACGATCAGACTTGTTACCTTATCTTTTGCTATGCAGTGAAGTCTTTAAAATTTAATTAGTACTTTATACATATAACACGGATGCACAAGCACCTAAACAAATAAAGTCCCTTAATCGCATTTTACGACACGCACGCCACGGGAAGAGATGGGGATTTTATTAACTTTACACTGAAAAAAAAAATGCTAACAGTAACAAAAAAAAATGTTGCTTGTAACATTACTTGTGTGATTACAAAACTAAGGCCTACTAGTAGCTAAAAGTTAGGTGATGTCTTACAAAATCGTTGTGCATTATTAGCTTGAGGTTCATAATTAGTAAATTTTTGCTAAACGTCAAGTAGCCAAACTTCTTTAGCTATACTTTTTTTTCAGTATATTGTTACCTATAAAAAAACGTAATGATGCACAATAAAGAGCATCTCCATTATCACACTGAAAAAAAAGATAATTGCTAACAGTAACAAAAAAAATAATGCTTGTAACATAATTTGAATGACTACAAAACTAAGGCCCACTAGTAGCCAAAAGTTAGGTGATGTCTTACAAAATCGGTTTTGTAATATTAGCATAATTTTGGTTCATAATTAGTAAATTTTGGCTAAGCGTCAAGAAGCCAAATTAGTTCAGTTATGCTTTTTTTTCAGTGCATATTTGTTTATCCAACTGCTAACATTCAACAGCGAAATTTCGACGATGGCAAAACATCAAAACTGTAATTGGCATCAAAGGCTGATTTCCTATTCCCGAGATTGTTCAATTTCCTTCTGATCATGATTGCATATCGCTTCCATATATGCCTCAGTCTGCTGCATTTAATACCTACATAAATAATTTTACACCTCACAAATTCAATGAATTTATGAATGTTTGACTGATTTATATTTTTACAAAACGATTGAGTGACGTAGGGTAAAACACGGATAGTTGCTCCGAGGGTACAGTTGCCTCGATTGCAATAACTCTAGTTTCACTAATGAAACACATATTATATTATTTATCTATCGAAAGACTCTGCAACTATAACTAAGTTGACCGTGTTGCATGTCTCTGTGCGATTGCATGGGACGACTAGGTGCGATCAAAGTTTTTATGGGATAAAAATGTCCTCTTTCTCGTCGAGGGATCTATCCTAAACATAATTTACATGGATTAAGCAACTATCCCCTGTATGGGATAGTTGTCCCAAAATTTAGAGGTCCGTAAAAATCGCCAAAACTCTGGAAATATTAATGATAATGTTTGTTCCTTTCATAAATTTGAAAATAATAAACCAAAGTACCTACCTACCTGTTTTACAAATAAAGAATCTTGCTTTTGTACGAAGAAACATAAAGTAATTTCAAAAAGTGGGGCATCTATTCGGATTTTACCCTACTTACTAGAAAAACATACGAGCAACCTCATGCATCTTCTTTGAAGTCCTGTTTCAACAGGTCATTGTTTTCGCCGGATGGATGCAGTACGTGGCCCTTTTAACCCGTCCTTGTGTCAAGTCAAAGTGATATGCGCACCCGCACTTTAGCACATGTGCAAAATGGTAATACCCCTCTCGGCATCCCTTCTCAGACGTTATTTAAATAATGTGTTGCGTTTGCGGGCCACGTTTTTTACATACGTGATGCGAGAGTTGTGATGTGAAAACATGCTCCGTAAGGAATTGAGGGCTGAAAGCAACAGTGCCACATGTTTTTCTCTAAATTATAGAGAGTGATTTTGGTGCTGCTTAAAGGCTTAGCAGTAATCCTTTATCTTCTCGGCCATTAGTATTCTCATTTTTGTTTTACTCCCGGCCCAAAGGAGGGATGCTATAAATTTCACGCCCATGTCTGTTGTAATGTGACGTTGTAACTGTCAAACGGATGGACCGACTTCGATACGGTTTTTTAAATGAAAGCGGGTTTCCTTGTTTTGGTTCTTAGCTTGTTTGATAAAAAATGATTTAGTTGTTTTTGAGATATTAAAGTTTGAAAATGACAATGTCGGAGATTTATCAAATTTCCTAAGTTGGTTAAGTTAGGTTATTGTGTTCGGCCCTTTTAACCAATACGCCACTTAAAGTGTTCGGCTGTCATTAGCTTATCTTAGGCTTAACAGTGATTAGTTGTTTGTTTGTTTGTTTATACTCTCTATTGTACAAAAAGGAAATACAAAAATATCACACAAAAAGAAGTTGTTTCACCATCCATTGATTAGTGTTAACTGACGGTTAAATGTGATGCCGTCTCCGTCTATTCGAACGAAACAAATAGAGACGGCATCACATTTAACCGTCAGTTAGCACTAATCAATGGATGGTGAAACAGCCCTTTAGAACATGAAACTACTATACTATGATATTGTAACGGATAACTAACATCTTAAATCGAATTTAGCTCGACACGTTTCGGGAAAATTCGTAGCTCTTCTTCCAAGGAGCAAGCAGGCAAGGGGGGGGAGGGCTACGAATTAACCCGAAACATATCGAGCTAAACTCGATTTAAGACGTGAGTTATCCATTACAATATCATTTAATATGAGTAGTTAGTAGAAGTTGAAACTATTTACTTACATCCATTCAATAGATCTTTGTAGAAGGTTAAAAGTTCTATCTAATACCTACTAGCTTGACCTATGATCTCACATAGAGGATATAGTTAGTTAAAACTCGGGTTCACTTCCTTGGGTTTTTCAGAACATATAATATGAAAAATTACATCGCTGAGGGAAAACAACTGCCAAGTATTTAGTTCAATGTGAGTTACAAATTCGCAGTTATCCTGCTCAAGCCCTTATTGCAACAGGAGTGGACAACAGTGGAACGTATATTACAATCTTAAGAAGACGACGCGGTTACTTGTTTCTATTGTAGTACTGTCCAGTTTCTACGAGACGAAGCTTCATGAGTGAAGTTTGTCAAATAAAATAAAATGTAGCAGTGTTACTTCTAACTGGCGCACTGGAGCAAGTTTCATGAGTTTTCCAAGAAAGTTGCTTTAAGATCCAACTTGTAGCAATGTGACACAGTGTTAGACTAGTAAGGTCATCGTGTCAAAATATAGGAATAATTAGCCTGAAAAGTAATTACGCGATGTTAATTAAGTAGATACTATTTCGTTGCCAAAAAGTCATTTTTATGTCGCCTAGATCCAGCATAAACACGAACTTTACGAACATGAGAAGTGAAAAATATCTTAGCAGACTATAATACGACAAATATAGCACTTAAAGTAACTGCCACTTCAATCTCAAATGAAAATTCTTCTTCTTCTTCTCTTTTAAAATATGGCTTTCTGTCCTAATTAATAGGACAATTTCGCCAGTGTCAAAGTACTCCGTTTGAGAGGGACGTTGTACGGTGATTGTAGTTTTTGCAACTTGATAGTAAAATTCCAGAAACCACGTGGAGACAACTTGCGCATTAAAAAATGTCAGACACGAGAGCAATACAGAATTTTGTGATCACTGTTCACTGTTAAGGTTAATCGCCGCATAAAACACTATCAAAATTATACTTCAACTAGCCAAAGAAGCAGAAATAGCAAAATTAAATATTGTCTACATCCGCCATGTTCGAATGCTACAAATCGAAACTCAAATGAAAATAATGAGAACTCAAAATGACATTTCAAAGTTCAATACCGCCGCAAGGTCCGTCCGTTCGGTCCATTCATTTGAGAGCTACAATGCCACCGACAGACAGACATCGGCGTCGAATTTGTAACACCCCTCTTTTGGCGTCCGGGATTAAAATAACATATTGTATATTGTCTGTCCCTATCGGCAACGCGAAGACACAAAACCTCACCCGCGACACGGCGTTTAGTAGATGGTAAGATTAGCGAGACCGGTTACAGAGTGTTTTCTTCGCCACTCACCCCTCACCCGAACTTAAGCTCCGAGATTACTGTCCTATTTAACTTAACTACCGCACATAACACATTTTCGGTGACACATGGAAAGTGTTTGGAGCCCCCGTAATTAAGACTTAATGAGGTCACATTATGTGGATTGAATCTTTAATTAATATTACGTCACGTTATACGTAATTACGGTTAAGCGACGAGCGAAAACTATATTTTGGTGCCTTCAGCGCGGCAACTTTATCTTTGGTATAATTAACAGTCAGTTCGCGTCAGACGAGATGGTGTAAAGTGCGGGTAGCAGTCAAGGTAACTGAAACGTAAACCAGGGTGGAACCTTTCCACGACCAATTTCGCGATGATTTGTTTGACAGACGTATGGAATAATTTGTAGTGAAAAGATTTCACCCTGATACACGATTCAGTTTCATCGATTGTGGCTATTAAAAACTGGAAAGCAACTAGTTTACTAATTTCCCCGCATTGGATTATAAATTAATTCCTAAAATTATAAATGCGAAAATTACTATGTCGTTCTATCTGTCTGTCACCACCGTACCAATTTAAATTTGGTATGGAGATAAACCCTGGGAATAACATAAGTTAGTAGTAATCCCGGAAAATTGTATCGACGCTATTAGCTATAAACGAATTCTTAACAAAGTCGCTGCATAAGCTAGCATAATATACGTGTATGTATTTCGACCTTCGATTACTGCTATAGAAAATAATAACAAAAAAATTACAAGCAAATTAGGTCATTTTAGGCGACCGGGTCAGGGCACGCGTTATCTGTACCGATAGGATGCCCACGCGAAATTCGGAGACATTCGGGTGAAAGCATTGTACCAAAAACGGGAGCAAAAACGACTGAAGACAGAGAGCACGATACAATAGGCGAGGCCAGTCGGAATGAGCGTTCACGTGGCTGCCATTGTTGTGCTAATGTTCAGGACAGGCCACTGTTTAAACGATGAGAGCCTCTCATGAATATTAACCGATATTGTCTTACCAACGCGACTGCTAGTCCGCTGAAAACAACCCAGGTATTACAGATATAGCTATCTACAGCCGAGGACGTCGCATCGCATTGTACTGAAGTCGGTATCCAGTAACGTGAACTTAAGATTTACATCACGCTTTCTTAATAAAATATGTACCACCATCTTGGCGCTTGGGTTAAAACTCACTTCGAGTCACGGAAAGCCTCTTAATGCCGAATATAATCCATAAAGAATTGAATCGAGGTAAAAATCGAATGGGATACCTTAGATAATGTCGATTATTTGGCTTTTGTTAGCACCATATTATATTTTAGTACTAGCGATTTTTATTACTACTGACTTATAAATAGATCGTTCTTTTACATAGATCATTCTTTTACATAGATCATTCTGTTTATAAAAAAAATTGCCAAAAAACAATTGTTATGGTAATAATTACGAAGTTACAATTCTATCTGAACAAGATTGTACAGCGAACTAGTTTTCAGGTAAAGTTATAATACCTATGAGTAAGTCCTAGCTAGGTAGTATCTCCGCATAACCTAATAATAATTAGTACTGTCTTTATTTAGTAGGATTTGTTTTCAAACTAGTCAGCAGATGAAAAACGAAAACGTTGACTTTGAGAAGATCGGGAGTTCCTCTCCTGAATTATGCAACCAAGCTTAATTAAAGTTCCTGGAATGTTAAAGTAAGTCGCTTAAAAATAAGGCCGCATTATACTTAAACAGTTATTATAGTATATAATACTTGAAGCTAAACGACGCTACTCATGTATTGACTTTTATCTACTCTCGCATCGTAATATTCGAATTATAAAATTCAAAACGAGTTTATATTTACATACTTTTTAAACACAATACCGAAATATTAAAAAAAAATCACTTTATAACACTTCTCTTCTAACGAAATAATGTTATAATATAATTTTTTAAACCATTACGATACAGGGCAAATCCAAAAAGTTTATATCAACAAGTTTTGATTTCAATATTCACTTGTCTGTGGCAGTGCCCGCTTTAGCGCATGCGCGCACATGCCGCACATGCGCAGTGATGTACTGAGTTTTACCGCCATTCCGTTCATAGGTTGTTATTTTTAACCCCCGACGCAAAAAAAGGGGTGTTATATGTTTGACCGCTATGTGTGTCTGTGTGTCTGTCTGTGTGTCTGTCTGTGTGTCTGTCTGTGTGTCTGTGTGTAAGTCTGTGGCACCGTAGCTCTTAAGCGGGTGGACTGATTTGAATGCGGTTTTTTTTATTTGAAAGCTGGTTTTTTGGCGATGGTTCTTAGACATGTTTTATCAAAATCGGTTCAGCCGTTTCAAGATCATCAGCTCTTTTGTTCGCTGCGGTAGGAATTTTATATGCATAATGGGTATTTACTTTACTTTCAAGCATATTTGGAACGTAAAATTTGAAACACCCATGTATGCTATATAACTATGCAAGATTATGCAATTCTCGGCCTGATGCTGCAGCCAGGATATCCAGAACACCAGTAGGTACACCCTTGATAAAACCATAGCAGATATATCGTGTTTGGATTCGTTTCGATTAGTTTTTGATTCTATATACAATGCAATGGTGGCAACAAGATGAGCTGATGCTGCAGCCAAGATATCCAGCACACATGAGCACTATAAAAAATAATAGCACATATGTCGTGTTTGGATTCGTTTTGATCAGTAATTGATTCTACATACAATGCAGTGGTGGCAACACGACGAGCTGATGCTGCAGTCAGGATATATCCAGCACACCAGTATACCTACTCTTCAAAAAAAAAAATTAGCAGACATGTCGTGTTTGATTCCTTTTGATCAGTATTTGATTCTACATACAATGCAATGGTGGCAATACGAGCTGAGCTGCAGCCAGGATATTCAATACACTAGTACACTTTAAAAAAAAATATAACAAAGTTTAAAAAGCATGAAATAAAAAAACTAAAATTAAAAATTTTAAAAACCCCCGACAAAAAAACGCCAGCAAAACAAAAATAAAAACGAAAAAAAAAGGCGCCAAAAAAGAACAACTAAAAAGTAAAAAATAATTATGCACTACCTAGCTGTTGCCCGCGACTTCATCTGCGAAGAATTCGTTTAGCCCTATCCCGCGGGGACTATGGTGATTTCCCGCAAAATTAGCCCAAGTTAATTTAGTATAAGTACCTAGTAATATTTTTTTTATCTAAGCGTAGTCGGTGTCGGGGGACCGCTAAGGTTCATACTTTAAAAATACATATGCACTTTAGTTTCCTGTTAACCTTAGCGGTCCCCCGACACCGACTACGCTTAGATAAAAAAAATATTACTAGGTACTTATACTAAATTAACTTGGGCTAATTTTGCGGGAAATCACCATAGTCCCCGCGGGATAGGGCTAAACGAATTCTTCGCAGATGAAGTCGCGGGCAACAGCTAGGTAGTGCATAATTATTTTTTACTTTTTAGTTGTTCTTTTTTGGCGCCTTTTTTTTTCGTTTTTATTTTTGTTTTGCTGGCGTTTTTTTGTCGGGGGTTTTTGTTGTACGAATTTTCGTGAGAAAATTTAGTTTTTGCTTAAAAATGTCTGATATCAGTGAATGCGCAGAAGATTTGACTCCGCCCGATATTTTAGAAGCGGCGAAGGAAATGACTCATAATTTACTAGCAAAGTGAAGGTCCTAGTATAAGTTCTGGTTGCAATGCAGGTAATTCTTCACCAGCAGGTAATGGTTCTTGAACACATGATAGAGGATTTAATATATGAACGTAGATAAATATTGTATGCAACTGTACGCAATTAGGCCTTATAACACTCGTGTGACCCTTTTATGAAACTCGGCTACGCCTCGTTTCATGAAACCACACTCGTGTTATATGGACCCCTATTGCGATACAGTTGCATAAATAGCTATTGTCACATAGGTTTACGAGTAGGATTTAAGTCTTCACCATTAGGAGACCCACTTGCTCGTTTGCCATCCAGTCGAATAAAAAAAAAGTATTTAAGGGAAGTCTCTTCGTTCCATTCTCCACGCAAACGTAGTCCCGGTCTCATTTGAAAACTAGGCAACAGAAGTAGATGAAATTTTGTAAGTATCGACTAGACGTAATTATCTATGCCTGTGGTTTTTCAGATTTTCATATAAATGTGCAATATCAGAAATACAGGAGCTCAAAAGTCGACAAAAAAAAAAGATGTCAACTTTGCACGAGAATTACATACTATTAAAGCATTTTTACAAAAATCGAAAAAACCACATGCATAGAAAATATAATGAAGATCTTGACTGTCAAATATCATTGATTTCTGTGCTATAATATTCGTATAATATTAGGACAACGAAACCCAAAATTCAACCGCCCAAATCTTGAAAAGCTTACAGCTATCTCGATATACTTTAGCGGGAAGCGAAGAAGCGGGAGGGGATATGCATTGGGGGGGGGGGGGGGGGGGCTGCGAGCGCTTATGTCACGTGCGATAAAGACGGCAATATCCCAAACGAATACCTAACGCGGCCGCGCGGCCGGCAGGGAAACTCCTCTTAAGAATTCGTCCGATACTGTACGTCGAATTGCGTTTTTGAATAGTTTATTGTTGTATGAGATTTGAATAATAGCGCAGTAGGTACCCTGGTAGATACGGAAGAATTATAATTTTTGAAGCACGATGACAATTGGTTTTGTCTTAAAAGTCGAATGGAGATTGCCATTAGGGTGGGAGGAATTCCGGTAGGTAAGGAAGTAAGTACTTATCGTCCTGTAAGTTGGGGTTTTAAAATCTTTTTAACCATTCGTAAAGGCGAATCGTCTTTTCCTAAATTACCGTTCCATTTGGAAAACTTTATACCAGTAAATCATTAGTGTTGTCATAACACTGTAAAACTTTATATTTTGATACGTTGTTTTGTTATTTATTACTCATTATTTTTTACCACTCTACTTACAGATGTTTCAATATTATTTTTAATATTCATAGGAGTAACGAAGTAACATGTGTATGGTAAAATTGTTTTTACCATAGCATTGTCTGCTGAACCAAAACACGATGCGCGATGTAGCTATAAATTAAGGCACAATTTAAAATTTTAATGAACCAAAGTGTCTTGTTTTATTTACAGTTGAAAATAAAATCAAACCTAGCGGTTACAGCGGTATGGGGGTAGTCCACTGGTTGGACTAAATTTGTCTGACTGTTGTTGAGACTTACCGCTGTTTGCGGTTTTGGCAACGCAGGGGAGACGTATTCGGAGACTAGTGCCTTTAAAAGTTTGTTCGTAAACTTTACAAGTTCCTACGCTTAATTACATGGTCTGAATTTTAGGAACAGGATATACAGGAATTCATTTCTGCGCATTTCCCTCGTTTTTAACAATACTCATTTTATTTTGCTTTTAAAGTTACTGTTACTACAAAATGGTAATTTCACTTTACTCCTAGATTAAATCATGTCATTTTGAAATAGCTTTGTACATTGAAATCGTACCTATTTCCCTAAGATATTGACTCCATGTACGCAATAATACTTGCAATCAACTAATGAATATTGTTTACATGTTATTTGGTCATCCTATTGTGTCGAACACACAATCTGCCTGCACGCTCTCCGCACTGCAATTCTACTTAAGCTATCAATAGGTTGCTAATCCTATATTGCTATTTCAATAGGTCTTGTGACGTTAACCTACATTATAATACACACATAGTATAATATACTACTGTATATTCGATTGTTATACAGGAAACATGCAACAACTCAACCCTTTTTGCCAAGGCCGAACACCAGATACAAGACAGCTTTTAGCTTTTGTAGTAGTGCATTGTCATCATCGTCGTATGAACCCGTGGCTATCCACTGCTGAACGCATGCCTTCCTGAGTCATCTCCAAATAATTTTCTAATCATTTTCAATACGTTTTTCATCGGAAGGCCTATACCTTTGAATGTACCTATCGAACAATTTTATTTCTGATCCATCGCAAATAGTTTTCACATTAAGTTTCACAGTGAATGCCCTTATCAAGCAGTGGGATGTCTCTATAACTATTTCTGTGAAGAGGTTCTACAATGGAGCATAATTTAGTTGATTTTTAGGTACTACATAGTTTGGAATTATCGAGACGAGATATCAGTGTTTCACACGACTTCTTTGCCAAATGTTTTACCTCTTTAAACATTTCAGGTACCTACTTTTTTTCAGATTCAACATTTAGTGATGTTTGGAGCTTACATCCCTAAAACTGGTGACTTTTTCATAATTTCTAGCGATCTTTGTAGTGTTAATTTTTGCACTTCAAAAGTCGCTAGATCATGCATGTTGGTAACACTGACTCACCTACATATCCAGGAATGCCGTCTCCTCGGGATACTGGCGAGAGTGAGCGAGGCGAACGGCGGCAGCGCACTCGGCGGGTCGTCCTGTTCATCCTGGGCTGGCGCCCCACTCACGCGCACCTCTGGCACGCGCAAATGCCGACCGGCCATCACGACGCTGCACCCCCAAACCCCATACCTCAATCGGAAGAGATGTACCCTTAACGGTTAATCTCGTTATTCGATTTGCGAACCGCTTAACGGCTTTTTGGGGTCTTGCACTACCTACAAAACTGGAAAGAAAAAATGTGTTACCTCCAACGGTTCTTTTTTTGTACCTACTTAATTTTATATTTGCTTACGTGAACGTAACGTGTTGTTTGGGTGTGTATGTTGGCTGAAAAATAAAGGCTCTATTTAAGAAAGTATAAAGTAAAAATGTAAAGCCAGACATTTATCTGTACGTAGGTAGGTGCCTTCATAGTTCAGTACAGTTGCATAGACGGTAGTAGCAGCTTTGTTAAAGAAGCCTCATAAGTTCATCCGATTACGAGGTACCGTGTTAAATGCAAAAGATTCGGCTAATCCATGCCGCCCTCGGCAGTTTTTTTAATACGTAGATACATTGTGGAGCACCTTTTACGTAAACCTACTATCACCTGTATTTTATTGCATAAGCAATGGATAGATGTGATATAAAACTATGTCTACTCAATCAATAAAAAATACACAGCAACATAATTATAGGTAAGTATGACAATATTAGTGAGACAGAATGAATCTTGGCCCTGACTAAGAAGTACCTACCGATACCGACTTAGATTTAACCATTTGCCCCATAGTATAAAAATCAAGCTTTAACAGCTGCAAACAGTGGTGAAAGTCACACATACAATCTCTTAGGTGAAACGGAAAGCGCCTTGAAACCGTCGTGGGCAATAAAAATAAAAACAACAGTAAATCCGCTTCTTTTCATTTCTGTTCTGCAGTAACACAAAGCAATAAATTTTAAGACTTTATCAGGGAAGATAACCGTTATAGTGGACTAAACGCGTAACATTTACAAAATTTCGGTTGCAAATAAAGAATCACAGCGCAAAAGGGAAAAGAAAGGAAACGGTCACAGACAATAACATTTTTTGATTTGACCGTAACAACTGTCCCATCTGTTGGC
This sequence comes from Choristoneura rosaceana, assembly GCA_037349165.1. Classification (NCBI taxonomy): domain Eukaryota; kingdom Metazoa; phylum Arthropoda; class Insecta; order Lepidoptera; family Tortricidae; genus Choristoneura; species Choristoneura rosaceana. The sequence continues at coordinate 15,073,668 of JAZBNJ010000019.1, forward strand.
TGTCTGCCTAAATCTGCGCCGGCCGCGCCCTCAAGGCTGGTATATTTCACCTCACTTTAACGGTGCAGCTTACCGTCCAGCTAAATTACAACAAAAAATACAATGACATTACTTTTGAGCTTTATATGTCCGCAAAAGCGTATAAATGTTTATTATTTTCGGCTTAAAGTTTTCCTCGTTCGCTCCCCTGCATCGATTTCCGAGGAGACAGTAAACATTGGTATGGCTGGAGATGGCACAAAAGGCTCTTGATCATTATTACTGGGGCAGATGGTGCCCTTTATATTTATGTAGTGAGCTTAACATTCGATTTCACTACAGGGAAGCGCCGTGCTCAATGTGACAAGGGACATTCCTTTTCGAGCGTTTTCACGGAAATTAGGAACCCTGAACGTGTCTGTTTCCCCACGTAAAGAACAGTTTGTACACATGTCGTACGAGGGCTAATCGAACTTGTGTTACGGAGCCGGAATATTAAACAACACCTTACGACGTGATCTAGGTGGTCTAGTCGTTACTTTGACGACAAGTTAAGATTAAATCTAACTTTAATTCTGGTTTCAACTTTGTATGAGCCTATCAAAATAGTAGCAATTTTTTTCAAGTTACATTATACTAGCTGTTGCCTGAGACTCCGTCCGCGTAGAAATCGTTTATCGCTATCCCGCAGGAATTCTGCAATTTTGTGGGATAAAAACTAGCCTATGTCCTTTCCCGGGACTCAAACTATCTGTAAATATACCGAATTATTATCCAAAGCCGTGGTGGCCTAGTGGTTTGACCTATCGCCTCTCAAGCAGAGGGTCGTGGGTTCAAACCCCGGCTCGCACCTCTGAGTTTTTCGAAATTAATGTGCGGAATTACATTTGAAATTTACCACAAGCTTTGCGGTGAAGGAAAACATCGTGAGGAAACCTGCACAAACTTGAGAAGCAATTCAATGGTGCGTGTGAAGTTCCCAATCCGCACTGGGCCCGCGTGGGAACTTTGGCCCAAGCCCTCTCATTCTGAGAGGAGGCCTGTGCCCAGCAGTGGGCCGTATATAGGCTGGGATGATGATTATCCAAATCGGTTAAGCGGTTTGGACGTGAAACAAACAAACAGTCTTAAAAAAGTTCGCACTAATAATATTAGGTAACAGTGGGATTTAAGTAAAATAATGTTGATATACTTTACAGTTCGCTCTGGAAATAATAAACCTTGAGAGGGCCGAGCCCACAAGTCGCTACGTTTTTATTGCCTTTATACAACGTAAGTTCAGAGCTGTCGTAGGCACGGCAAGTTGAACGACTGTTACGATATCGTTTTGATCTATCAAAGTGTAATGACCCCGCCGCTTAAAGATAACTTTTGTATTGAAAAACAATATATCGTAAGACGTTATTTTATTTTTAGAACACCTGGGTAGGTAAGCGTTTCAATTACGATTCGAATTCGTAATATTAGTTTATAGGACAAGAGCTTCTAATTTCTTCTGTTTAATGAGATCTTATCAAGCGTACTAGTACTACTTCACGAACCAAGTAGGTAGGTACGATTAATATCAAATGGTTTGGTAACAAAGTACCTAACCAACCGCCGACTCAGTATAATCAAATACCAATTTTCATAGAAGCATGACAAATAAATGACAAGAATGAAATCCTATGAATAAGTAAATAGCAAAGCAATCAGATAAATTTGACTCACGGTCCTATCGATAAAAGTCAACTAAGTATGCCCCAGAGATACCGTGAAGTAAGGTCATAACCATGAGGCGTTACTATACTCTTAACTAAGTAGCTTATGGCGACCATGCCAAAGCTATTGTACTGAGTCGCCGGGGGAAGGTGGAGAGGCAATAAACCTCCAGGCCTTAAACTACAAAGTCCAAAATTCGAACTTCTCTTGCCGTCCCGCTGACGCTTATGTTATTCAGTACGAGAGTGAGAGGGACGATACGATACGAATCGATTTTTGAATTTCGTAGTAACCCCTCAGTAGGGTAAGCATGTATTGCGATTAATCGCCGATCCCGACCTTTGCGTGAGCAGCACGCCTGACGGACGCGCGGCACGCTCACCGGCAAAACTATTTGCCGTTCGAAATCATTAGGCGTTCGATTTTCTACCTTCAGAAGCAATGGCTTTAGCTTAGGCTTGTTTGGATTAATGAAGCAAATATACTGATAAATTAGTGTCAATAAACTGTTGATCTATGTCAGTGTGCAAATGTCGCTGACGCACGATAAGAGCAAGTAAAGTACAGTCAGCAGCAGAAGCAGACGAGCAGGAGTCGTGTGTAGATAATTGTGAGCATCGTAACCACTCATTCAAGACTTGTGCTGTTGACTGTAACTATCTACGTACAATTGAAACAAACAGTAAAATTTGAAATGCAGTATTTTTCTTTTTACAAACAATGTTTTGAAGTGTCGCGATTTTTTTGTCGTAGTTAATACCACGTTAATAAGTTTCGTGTGCTCTGCCTACCCCATTTGGGAATACAGGCGTAATGTGTGTGTTTGTGTGTGTGTGTTTGTTAATAAAACACCCGGGAAGACATCAAAAAATTGGACCGTGTTATCCTATAGATTTAACCATACAAGGACTGAATGGATAAAGTACTGCTTTGATACAAAAATTACCCATAGGTACAATAAAATTACACAGGCACTTAATTGTCTATTACATAACGAAATTATTTCTAACTACCGGTGATAGATGTTAAGTGACTCTATCACTCTGGGACTTGATCAAAACCTTCGACTTATGAATTGCAATTTTTTTCTATTATTTTAGGTTTTTTTTATTCGATAATTTTTTTCTTATACATTTAGTTATTTAAATACAAATACAAGAATAATTAAGCACATAATTTACATAATTAAATATATATTTTTACTTTCCTTGTAATCGAAATGAAAAGTAGTGTTTAACTCGGGAAAAACACCAAAATAATATTTATTGGCACCCAAGCATAGCGAAGATTAAGTTGTCTCGTGTGGTATTTAAGCTCTAGTGCATAAAGTAAAACCTTTGTCTAAGATCAAGATAATCAGGTGTCAACAGCCGCAAACAAAAAGGTTTATACATTTTTTTACTAATTTTTATTTTATGTAAAACTATAAATCAATAAAACTAAAAATGTATAATTATATAGCAATGCATGAAAAATAAAAGGTGCCTAGCAAGTGAACAATTGTTTCCACTGTTGCTATTTAATTTCCTCTCAATCGAAGTGAAAAACAGAGTGTAAAACTCGAGCATGCTGTGGCTATATTAACGTCTCGGGTAAAATGGCTCGTTTTATGCTCTCGTTGTACAATCCACGATTGTTTGTTAGGTACGCTTTTACGATTAAAGTACTCAACCGATAGTGACAAAATTTGGTATGGAGAATTGAAGCTAATTTGAGACACTGAGAAGGACATATGACAGTTTTTATCCCGACTTAAATTAGGGTAGGTAACTAAAAATAGTGATATAAAAACCGTTATAAATTTAGAATAAACAGATGAAGTAGACATAACTGGGCCATTTGCCGTGAAGACCCCACCCATCATTAACCGGTACAGTCCGCTTATATTTTAACGGTGCTAATGAAAATATAAACAAAGGTCCGCCGCTGATGGGTTGGCCGAATAAGGCAGCGCATACAGTTCTAAATGAAACCCAGAAACAATGAACAATAATACTTCTATCAAATGTACCTATTCAGAATAATGTGCATGCAACCAGGTGAGCGAGATACCACTGAGGCAACTTTTTAATGTAAGGATATGAGTGGAGTTGTATTTTATAAGACTCAGCGAATAAACTGAGATACTGCTGCGTTTAACTTTTTTAAAGAAATTGAATTAAAAGGTTACCCTGGTGTTGCAGTTGTTTATGAGCGGTATGGTGATCTCTTACCACCAGGAGACCCACTTGCTCGTTTGCCTTCCAGTCGAATAAAAAAAAAACTCTCTGACCCTGTCCAGATGGAGCGTTTTGCGCGCGAGGGTACTCTTGCGTAGACATTCGCGCGATTCCGAGGCACAGAAGGGCTACTCCGAAACACGAAATTCGAAGTTCGTATCGTACCGTCCCTCTCACTCTCGTATTAAATAACATAAGCGTAGGCGGGACGGTACAATACGAACTTCGATTTTCGAATTTCGTGGTAGCCTTGCTGAATTACATACATCCTGTCCAGATGCTCTCACTATGGAAGCGAGCAAGAGCATCTGGACGGGGTGTAAGTATGTAGCTCTAGTGTCTAACGCGCGAGTGTCTAAGCGCGAGTGCTCTCACGCACAATACGCAGTACTTACACAAATCGGTGTAAGATGGTGACAAAAAGAGATGATGAAAGTGATGGCAACAGCCCGCGCGTAGAAATAAGGCCTCTGAAATGATGATGGCGATAAAATAACTTTCAGTAAATATTTAGAATCGTGTACCTATACTTACGTATAAACAAACGACTACTAGGAATAGAGTATTAATCATATTCCGATACCAAGATACATTATCTATGGGTACACGTAACAGGTAAATACTGGTACCTGTACCTACTCAGCATTATGTCAAGCAGATAACGACCCCAAAATCGGGTGTCGAGTTACACTAAGTGATACGCGCCGTGATTTAATTAGACTAAACACGTGAATGATAAATCACAATTTTTCCAGCGAACATTTTGCTGTCTAGAAGTGGCAAGAATAAAAATGTTTAATCTAATTATTATGATATTTCACACGAAAACACAAGCCGAAACATGAATGCACAGAAAAACCAGAAAAATAGACCAGCGCTGGGAATCGAACCCAGGTCCTCAGCATTCCGTGCTGCGTGCTATTCCCCTACACCACCACTGGACAGGAGACTAGACACGAATTTTTCCTATGCACCCATATTTCAACTTTGGATTCTTTTTCATTTGTCACTTTAGCAGCGACACTAACGCCATCTATGGATCTACGTTCTCAACGAGAAACATTTTTTCCACTCCCGTCGAAGCTATCCGCTCACCAGGGACAAGAGATGTCGCTATTAAGCAATCAAATCAAGATTACGATTTGGAGTCTTTTTGTATTTTTTATTTCAACTCCAAATTTTTTTGTTTCTTTTACGGTTATCCCGTGAAAGTTTAATATTTCACACGAAAACACAAGCCGAAACATGAATGCATAGAAAAACCAGAAAAATAGACCAGCGCTGGGAATCGAACCCAGATCCTCAGCATTCCGTGCTGCGTGCTATTCCCCTACACCACCACTGGACAGGAGACTAGACACGAATTTTTCCTATGCACCCATATTTCAACTTTGGATTCTTTTTCATTTGTCACTTTAGCAGCGACACTAACGCCATCTATGGATCTACGTTCTCAACGAGAAACATTTTTTCCACTCCCGTCGAAGCTATCCGCTCACCAGGGACAAGAGATGTCGCTATTAAGCAATCAAATCAAGATTACGATTTGGAGTCTTTTTGTATTTTTTATTTCAACTCCAAATTTTTTTGTTTCTTTTACGGTTATCCCGTGAAAGTTTAATATTTCACACGAAAACACAAGCCGAAACATGAATGCACAGAAAAACCAGAAAAATAGACCAGCGCTGGGAATCGAACCCAGGTCCTCAGCATTCCGTGCTGCGTGCTATTCCCCTACACCACCACTGGACAGGAGACTAGACACGAATTTTTCCTATGCACCCATATTTCAACTTTGGATTCTTTTTCATTTGTCACTTTAGCAGCGACACTAACGCCATCTATGGATCTACGTTCTCAACGAGAAACATTTTTTCCACTCCCGTCGAAGCTATCCGCTCACCAGGGACAAGAGATGTCGCTATTAAGCAATCAAATCAAGATTACGATTTGGAGTCTTTTTGTATTTTTTATTTCAACTCCAAATTTTTTTGTTTCTTTTACGGTTATCCCGTGAAAGTTTAATATTTCACACGAAAACACAAGCCGAAACATGAATGCACAGAAAAACCAGAAAAATAGACCAGCGCTGGGAATCGAACCCAGGTCCTCAGCATTCCGTGCTGCGTGCTATTCCCCTACACCACCACTGGACAGGAGACTAGACACGAATTTTTCCTATGCACCCATATTTCAACTTTGGATTCTTTTTCATTTGTCACTTTAGCAGCGACACTAACGCCATCTATGGATCTACGTTCTCAACGAGAAACATTTTTTCCACTCCCGTCGAAGCTATCCGCTCACCAGGGACAAGAGATGTCGCTATTAAGCAATCAAATCAAGATTACGATTTGGAGTCTTTTTGTATTTTTTATTTCAACTCCAAATTTTTTTGTTTCTTTTACGGTTATCCCGTGAAAGTTTAATATTTCACACGAAAACACAAGCCGAAACATGAATGCACAGAAAAACCAGAAAAATAGACCAGCGCTGGGAATCGAACCCAGGTCCTCAGCATTCCGTGCTGCGTGCTATTCCCCTACACCACCACTGGACAGGAGACTAGACACGAATTTTTCCTATGCACCCATATTTCAACTTTGGATTCTTTTTCATTTGTCACTTTAGCAGCGACACTAACGCCATCTATGGATCTACGTTCTCAACGAGAAACATTTTTTCCACTCCCGTCGAAGCTATCCGCTCACCAGGGACAAGAGATGTCGCTATTAAGCAATCAAATCAAGATTACGATTTGGAGTCTTTTTGTATTTTTTATTTCAACTCCAAATTTTTTTGTTTCTTTTACGGTTATCCCGTGAAAGTTTAATATTTCACACGAAAACACAAGCCGAAACATGAATGCACAGAAAAACCAGAAAAATAGACCAGCGCTGGGAATCGAACCCAGGTCCTCAGCATTCCGTGCTGCGTGCTATTCCCCTACACCACCACTGGACAGGAGACTAGACACGAATTTTTCCTATGCACCCATATTTCAACTTTGGATTCTTTTTCATTTGTCACTTTAGCAGCGACACTAACGCCATCTATGGATCTACGTTCTCAACGAGAAACATTTTTTCCACTCCCGTCGAAGCTATCCGCTCACCAGGGACAAGAGATGTCGCTATTAAGCAATCAAATCAAGATTACGATTTGGAGTCTTTTTGTATTTTTTATTTCAACTCCAAATTTTTTTGTTTCTTTTACGGTTATCCCGTGAAAGTTTAATATTTCACACGAAAACACAAGCCGAAACATGAATGCACAGAAAAACCAGAAAAATAGACCAGCGCTGGGAATCGAACCCAGGTCCTCAGCATTCCGTGCTGCGTGCTATTCCCCTACACCACCACTGGACAGGAGACTAGACACGAATTTTTCCTATGCACCCATATTTCAACTTTGGATTCTTTTTCATTTGTCACTTTAGCAGCGACACTAACGCCATCTATGGATCTACGTTCTCAACGAGAAACATTTTTTCCACTCCCGTCGAAGCTATCCGCTCACCAGGGACAAGAGATGTCGCTATTAAGCAATCAAATCAAGATTACGATTTGGAGTCTTTTTGTATTTTTTATTTCAACTCCAAATTTTTTTGTTTCTTTTACGGTTATCCCGTGAAAGTTTAATATTTCACACGAAAACACAAGCCGAAACATGAATGCACAGAAAAACCAGAAAAATAGACCAGCGCTGGGAATCGAACCCAGGTCCTCAGCATTCCGTGCTGCGTGCTATTCCCCTACACCACCACTGGACAGGAGACTAGACACGAATTTTTCCTATGCACCCATATTTCAACTTTGGATTCTTTTTCATTTGTCACTTTAGCAGCGACACTAACGCCATCTATGGATCTACGTTCTCAACGAGAAACATTTTTTCCACTCCCGTCGAAGCTATCCGCTCACCAGGGACAAGAGATGTCGCTATTAAGCAATCAAATCAAGATTACGATTTGGAGTCTTTTTGTATTTTTTATTTCAACTCCAAATTTTTTTGTTTCTTTTACGGTTATCCCGTGAAAGTTTAATATTTCACACGAAAACACAAGCCGAAACATGAATGCACAGAAAAACCAGAAAAATAGACCAGCGCTGGGAATCGAACCCAGGTCCTCAGCATTCCGTGCTGCGTGCTATTCCCCTACACCACCACTGGACAGGAGACTAGACACAAATAGATAGAAATATTAAACTTTCACGGGATAACCGTAAAAGAAACAAAAAAATTTGGAGTTGAAATAAAAAATACAAAAAGACTCCAAATCGTAATCTTGATTTGATTGCTTAATAGCGACATCTCTTGTCCCTGGTGAGCGGATAGCTTCGACGGGAGTGGAAAAAATGTTTCTCGTTGAGAACGTAGATCCATAGATGGCGTTAGTGTCGCTGCTAAAGTGACAAATGAAAAAGAATCCAAAGTTGAAATATGGGTGCATAGGAAAAATTCGTGTCTAGTCTCCTGTCCAGTGGTGGTGTAGGGGAATAGCACGCAGCACGGAATGCTGAGGACCTGGGTTCGATTCCCAGCGCTGGTCTATTTTTCTGGTTTTTCTGTGCATTCATGTTTCGGCTTGTGTTTTCGTGTGAAATATTAAACTTTCACGGGATAACCGTAAAAGAAACAAAAAAATTTGGAGTTGAAATAAAAAATACAAAAAGACTCCAAATCGTAATCTTGATTTGATTGCTTAATAGCGACATCTCTTGTCCCTGGTGAGCGGATAGCTTCGACGGGAGTGGAAAAAATGTTTCTCGTTGAGAACGTAGATCCATAGATGGCGTTAGTGTCGCTGCTAAAGTGACAAATGAAAAAGAATCCAAAGTTGAAATATGGGTGCATAGGAAAATTCGTGTCTAGTCTCCTGTCCAGTGGTGGTGTAGGGGAATAGCACGCAGCACGGAATGCTGAGGACCTGGGTTCGATTCCCAGCGCTGGTCTATTTTTCTGGTTTTTCTGTGCATTCATGTTTCGGCTTGTGTTTTCGTGTGAAATATTAAACTTTCACGGGATAACCGTAAAAGAAACAAAAAAATTTGGAGTTGAAATAAAAAATACAAAAAGACTCCAAATCGTAATCTAATTATTATGACTTGCTAACTTTGTAGGTTTGTGGTTTGATTTTCATAAAAAACTGGCCAGGTGCGAGTTGGATTCGCGCACCGAGGATTCAGTAGGTACAGATTTATAAGCATCTACGAATGTCCAGTGTCAACTAATCTCTGGTTCTAAGCAAAATACACACAACACAGGGCCATTCTAGATTTGTTACTGATAAAGACAAACTCAAAAAAAAGGTTTCCGGACTTTCCGTATTGGTTGTTAAACTTACACGAAATTATAAGTTTTTTTTAGGACAACTGGAAATAAGTTACCCTGTAAGTTTTTACTCTTGGGCAAGTTGTATGAAAACACTTTTTTTAACTCATGTATTTTTTGATTCCGTTGACTTACGATTATATCCAAGGAGGGTTATGTTTTTTCTACTTCTATTGGCAGTCTACTAAGTATTTGATATTTATTTCAGCTTAATACTTCCAGGCGTTCCTGAGAAAAAGTGTTTTGACTGACAGGCAGATAACCATGTGATCTTGTAAGGGTTCTTTTTGTTAGTGACTGAGGTACGGAACCCTAAAAACAGCACAACCAGATACCAGGAAACGATAGCAAAATTGTTAGCGAAATTTAAAAACACAACTCAGAAACAGACTTATAAATAAGTTTGTTTCCGAGTTGTGTTTTTTAAATTATATTATTATTATTACGTTGCAAGTTAAAAAAGCCTCTACTCGTAAAAATAATGAGTCACTAGTCATGCAAAGTAGTAGTATTTCAAGATAGATTATGAGGGAGAGAAATTTATACTATAGTTTAGGTACCAATCGCCACATTTAGCTTTGAGAGAAATTTATACTATAGTTTAGGTACCAATCGCCACATTTAGCTTTGTATTTATAGCAATCAAGTAAAGTGCTTTACCATTTTAAGACAGAATCGAAAATACTATCTGAGACATGGATGTACATACAGAAAAACCACCAACCACCAACCAGCGCTGGGCATCGAACCCTGGGTGTTATTCCGTAAAACCATAATATGGTTTGGCAGAAAATGTTTTAAAAATGTGATTGGTTATATGGATTCTTTTGTATTTTTTATTTCAACTCCTGTTTCTAGTACTGTCATTCCGTAAAATCATATTGTAGACTCCAAATAACCAATCACATATTTTTGAAGACATTTTCTGCCTTAGAAAAAAAATTACGGCTGATTGTCACATTAGAGCCCTTCATGTAAAAATGATGTTGAACCTTAAGGTGACAAAAGAAATTCTTCATCGTCTACACCGTAACCTTCAGCTCACACTTCAATGGTTGATATTTCTATTACTACTCAGGGTAAGTAAATGCAATAAAATATCTAATCCCTTCCAGGCGGCGAGGGCTGGCAATAATCCCCGCACAAGTGGCAAGCCCACATAATTTCCTGACGTATCACACGCCAACTCACCGAAGGCGAAGGTTCGCTTTATTTTATTACTCTTCGCCTCTTCGCCGATTGCATACATCAACAGTTTTACGTCTACTTGCACGATTAGGCTATCGTACAAATTTATTTGTTCAACGTTCATGACACGGTTAGGTTTAAATGAATGTACACTACACAACTAATTTTAATCTTTTGTTCTTTCCGCACTTACTATACGGTTGTATGATTTTAAGGGCATTTTAAGTAGGCGTTACAATAAGTACTAATTTTTTTGTTAGTACCTACTAGAAAATATGTTTAAATATTACAAGCAAAAAGCAATTGTGTTTTCTTTTAGTAGTCATAAAAAAAAAACAAATGACGACCAAGCCAGACTTTGGTTTATTGTTTCAGCCATAAAGTGCATCTTAAATGACACTCTTGAGATTATGTCAATAAAATCCTTTGATCATATTAATCTAATATCTTCTAAATCAAAGATTACTTACTTGCATCATTACATTCGACGCTTGAAAGGAGAAATTGACTAAGCGACATTTTTTTAAGGTAGTGAATTATGTACATATTTTGAATCAGTTAAATTTACTCCTTCCAAATATGTATATAACCTTAAAAATGTCGCTTAGTCAATTTCTCCTTTCAAGCGTCGTATGAAAATCATAACCGTCTAGCGAAAATTACGCAATAAAACCTATCACGTAGAAATCGCGTTACATTCGCAAATTAATAATCGTAAAATTAATTTGTACGTGCGACCGTGCGAGCCGTGTGTTTAACAAACAGCCGAGATAAAGGACAATGGGCCTCGCCCGGCTGTGACGTCATTTTAATACCGCGATTATTTTTATGTCACGGAATAATTGGATCTCACAGATCAAGCGATATGCATTGAGCGGCACCAATGGCGCTATAAAATTTGCACCTCTGTAACAAACCATGAAAATCTACTTTTTATTAAAGAATAAAGCTGTCAAAAAGGATTTTATAGTGAATTGAGATCCACTTTCATCTTTTAAGGCGCCTAAGAAACAAAATTAGGACTTTCGCCTTTTCTCGTATCTCATCAACAATTTGTTAACAGGTGTTCTGGACGAGTGCTTATCGGCCAATTAAAACTTTGACAGAATCCATAACTCATCGATGAAACAAACAACAAGAGCCAGGGCATCGTTAGATATTTTTCAACATTATTCATCGAGGTAGTTCATCTTCGAAGTGTGTAACTAAACATATAAAGCTTTAAACGAACCGGTCTTATCAAAACATAATGACTACACTTCAGGACTGGTTGCCTATGTAATGAGTTAAATTATGGCGGTATTTGTAATTACTAATGACAAATTACCGCTACACTTCATAGGACAGAGTAGAACATGCCCGCCGAATGCATCCGTATCGCTCGGTTGAAATTACTACAGGTTGCTTAACTGATATTATGATGAGCAAAACTGAAAAGGACATGAAGTTAGTGGCGTAATAGACATGTTTAACTAGCGGAAGCGTGCCACGGCTAGCGATGATTAGGAGAAAGCAAATTAAGTATGCCTATATCCAGCATCGAGTGATGTTTTGAGGGCTGCGTTTGCCATTCCATACATTAGATTAGATAAGATTATTTATTCATTCAGTATAAAATTACATCATAATTTGTACATGTCAAAGTTACGAGAATTTATACTGAAATTGTCAAGAATACACAAAAGATTAAATTAGAAAATAATTAAATGTCACAAGATGTTAAAATTGAGTAAAATAAGTAATAAAAAGCAATAAAACAATTACAATTCGAAACAGGTTCTTCAGTCGGGATCGTCATACATTTAAAAAGACATAACCTGAATAAAAAATAATATAGGTATTTAAAAGAAACATGAAAAATTATAGAGAGTATTTGCTGAATAGATCTGATGGCCTATAAAACAGTGTTACTGTAATGATCAAGTGGTCCCAGGAGTGATCCTTGCGGCAACCTTGATCCCGGTTTTGGTTTACCGTTAACAGAGACACGACGCAAGTAATTTGGGAAAGGTTAAATTAATGGCTGCGTTTTCAGCAAACGTGCTGATTAACGATGTTGCGTTGAAGTCTAGTTTGTAATTAGTTCAGGGGTTACCTTCTTTACAAATTTAAAATCAGTTGTGGCGAGATGAACCTGTGTCAGCAAGGATTAATTATACATTTTATACAGTCATTGTCTAGCTTTTGTTAAACTTCCCTTGTTTATTACTGTTACTGTTTCATAATGTTGAAATGACTGTAAACATTAACTGACCTAGGTTTAGTTTGTTATTTTTATGGAGGTTCATGAATGTTCCGTTAGCTGCTGCGTATGCTGTTTGTAATATTTTACCCAGCTACATTTTAAGTGGAAAATATTATATACAAACTCAAGTATAAAATAAGAGCAATGAAAATATCGATGTAGAATCCATTATCATTTGTCATCTTTATTACCATTGCCTCTACATAATATTTAGAAGTAATGATTTTAACACTGACACATAAAATTGTCGGGTCAATAGTAGATTGCAGGGATGTTATGGAGCTCCGTATCCGTAACCGAAACTATCGGATATCCGAAATAAAAAACTATCCGTAACCGTAACCGAATCCGATATAAAAATTTCGGATAGTTTCGGATAGGGGTGGAGTCTAAATGCGACATGTTGTGAAAGGTTTTTGTTCTTACCGGCCGAGCCCACAGAACAGCGCGCGTCTTCTGCATCTATTGTTCATTATTTTATTGCGAAATCGTAATTTACGACTCGTAATTACATTTAAAGTCAAGTCATTTATATTCCTATTTGTATTTTAGTTTTACACTTCCATAAAAATCCAATATCCGTAACCGAAACCGAAACTATCGGATAATCCGTAATAATTTAACATCCGTAACCGTAACCGTAACCGGTAATATCCGTATCCATATCCAGATCCGAAATGTTATATCCATAACATCCCTGGTAGATTGTACAACAAGAGCATAAAAAAGAGCCATTTTACCCGAGGCCTTTGATTGAGATGAAATTAAATAGCACCAGTGGAAAAACTTGTTCACTTACTAGGTACCTTTTATTTTTCATAAATTGCTTTGCGGTCGGAGTTTAACAAAGGGGGGGGGGGGAATTTTCCAAGTCCTTAAATTGGGCTCCCGCCGAAGATTTTATTTTATGCACTAAAAAGTAATTTTATGTACACTTGCACTGGCACTTGAGGTATTCCATCTCAGGCCTCTAGGTTGGCAACGCATCTGCAATACCCTGATGTTGCAGATGTTTATGGGCGGTGGTGATCTCTTACCACCAGGAGACCCACTTGTTCGTTTGCCTTCCAGTGGAATAAAAAAATAAAAAAAATGTCGCCTAGATCCTACATAAATACCAATTTTACGACATGACATGACACGTGAAAAATATTTTTAGTACACCTACTGCCATAAAGTGCCGATAAAAATTATAAGCACTTGCAAAACTGTAGAAATCTCAATATACTCAATACCTAGTCTGTACTTTAGTTCTCAACCGGACAACAATGTTAATTTTTCAAATATTCTACTGGGTTTTTTTTATTATAAAACCCACTCAAATTACCACTGCATTACCAGTCTTCACGGCCACTCAAAAAAAAATGACGATAGTTTTTATTTTCTACTTTAAACCCAAATAAATAAACACTTAATCACTTGATCATGGGACACTTGATATCAATTGGCCTAGGACTAGGTAACTAAGCAAAGTTAAAGTTACTTTTGTATAAAAGTCATTACTTTGCTACGAGTATGCGTAGGTACGCCGTTCTGAATTAGAAAATATTTTTATGAAGATTATCGGAAAGGTTAAAAATATCCGCTTAAATATCTAAAGGACTTTGTTATAGGCATCAAATGGAATTTTGAATTTGAATTGTCTGATTTCTGAACAGATGATTCTTTGTTTTTATAACGTTGCAGTATACCTCATATTATTGACAAATAAATAATGTTGCGTGGGCGTAATGCCAAGTGGCACGCGATGGAGAATAATTAGAGGAAGATAGCTGCAACGTCACAATTACCAACAAGGAAAAGACAAATGACTATTAAAAGGACTAGTCCGCGTGCAACGTGAAACTAGTTTATAATTTTACTATTTTACTACCAACTAAGAGTAAATATTCTTAGATAGAACGCTTGATGTATCTGATACAAATACAATACAATACAAATAAGTTATCTCACAAGCTTAAACTTTTCAATTTAAGCAATTAAAGCCATGTTCAGTTTCACATTTTGCTACTCTTTTGAGAACCTCGGCGGCTCCAGTATCGTAAAAATAGCGACTTCAAATACAAGGGTACAAATTAGTTACCTACATTCAAAGAACAAGTTTAGTGACTTTGGTGTCACCATTATGTTTTTTTTAACAGTATTATGTTGTTTCTGTTTGATGAGTCCCACGTCACTTTTGGGTTCGTAAATATATTATAAATATATTTTTCTTTCTATCTTTTTTTCCTTACAGTATTATCACAAGCAATTCGGAATTTGTTATAAAACATCAAACCTAAGTATTTTGTCAACGAGTAGAATTTACGTTCCGCTTAAAAATACGTGACAGAATAACGTAATAAACGAATATTCTATGTCAAATTTAATAAGGTCGAGTAACCACTTGTTAGATCGAAGAGTATCGAACGATACGTCAGCAAGCTATAAGTAAGACGCAGCAGGAAACTTTGGTACCTACTCGTACTTATAGGTATATTGTCGTAATTGTAACTTTGTACAATTTTTTCCATTTGGGTATCAACTGTTGTGTGTAACGTACCTTACCTACTAATATCCCGCTAATATATGTATATAAATGCGAAAGTTTGTAAGTCTATTTGTTTGTTACTGCAACACGTCTAAACAACTGAACCGATTTAGATGGAATTATATATACAGACTGAGTCCCGGAGAAGGACATACGTTAGTTTTTATCAAAGAAAATTGTGATGTTCCCGCCGAATAGCATTAAACGAATTCTGCGCAAACAGAGTTGCAGATAAATTAGTTTATACTAAAATAAAGTAAAATATTGCAATTTTAAATAGATAGTTATTCCGTAATAATCAGGGGGGAGGCCTATGTCCAACATTAGACGTCCTACAGCTGATATGCTGCTGATGAAGTTAGGTTGGTAGAGTTATTTAAGTATTAAGGAAAACTTACTGCTCCCTTTTATCTTATTCAAATACTTAATCTACTCAGCGGGCCGTTGTCCCCGTTTGCATTGCTTAGGCGTTATCGCGGGCCCGGATTATTTTCCCAGCGCTGCGCCGGAGTGCACAATGCAAATTGCACTCACAAAGTTTCACACGTTTTTTTATGACGTTTTAAAATACGGTAAATATTTTAAATTGTATAATTACTGTCAGTGTGAATAATCATGGTTTTCCGAGCTATTATTCTATTACTAGCCTGTTACTAGCGACTCCATCTGCGTAGAATTTGTTTGTCGCTATCCCGCGGGCACTGTGAAATTTTCGGGGATTAAAACAACCCTATGAAAACCAGCGCTACTGTGCATAACGTGTGACAACACATGCTGCAATGACTGGAGGCCTTTTTGGTGTCCTGTCGTGTCACAACCTAACTTAATTTTTATTGTTAGTTTTCGTCTTACTTCTATAAGGTGGTGGTACTGATGGAACCAAATAAATCTTTCTTTCCTTCTCTGGGACTTAAACTATATATACCAAATTTCATCTAAAGCGGTTCAGCGGTTTAGACGTGATGAGGTACCAAACATACAACCAAGAAAAAAATTTTGTACAAAAAGAGTTTACATACATACATACATACATACTAGCTGTTACCCGCGACTCCGTCCAGTAGAATTCGGTTATCTCTATCTCGCGTTATTTATGAAATTTTCCGGGATAAAAGCTATCCTATGTCCTCTCCTGGGATTCAAGCTATCTGTATACCGAATTTCATCTAAACGCGAAGTAACAAACAAACATACAAACAAACAGTTCTTCGAAAGGTAAAAACGTTGGAACCCTGTTAGGATAATTTTGTAGTCCATCTCTCCGCCGTCAGAAATGTTTGCAGGTGTTGTAGGTAAGCTTGGCAACTTGTATTGTTAATCATTTTTATAATCCATACTAATATTATAAATGCGAAAGTGTGTTTGTATATTTGTGTGTTTGTCCAGCTTTCACGTCGTGACAGAACGATGGATCGACGTGATTTTTGGCATAGAGATAGTTTATGGGCCCGAGAGTGACATAGGCTACTTTTTATCCCGCCAATAGCCAGTTAAAAAATATATACTATATAATTATATTACTTTTAAAGTGTCAGTTGCCTAAATGAACTGACATTAAGTTTGCACATGTATGTCTAACGATTGTTTAAGTCTTACCGCTTTGGGAATTTTGGAAATTTCCATAACATAGCGCAACAATCTTATATTCGACTACCGAAGTCAATGGTTAAAGAAAAAGTAAGGCTAGTAAGTCATATAACTTTGTTACCAAAATAACCCAGAAAGTAACATCCGTTTTACCAATACCTGCCTCTTATAAAGGCTCACGTAACAAGTCGCGTATGTACGCAACCTTTTCGTGAAATAAACTGTAAATATTTGTTCAGGATTACACTGAATCAGTAAAGCTTAGCAAACAGAAGGGCCCATTCGACCACAAAGCCTCCATACAGATATGTAAAAACACCATTACAATTATTTACAGACATTTTAACCCAGCAGTAAATTTGAATGTTGCTGACGTTTGTAGTTTCACGCATGTGTTGCTGACAGTAGTGGCACATTTATTTCGCGTTGACTCTTATTATAAAGCGTGTCATGTGCGAGTCACATCTTTTACCTGATTACTATTTATTTATTTATTATAGTCAAATTGTAATATTAATGGTGTTAACACACGACCGACTGAATGTGAGCAATGAGCTGACTGCTTTTTCGCTATCTTTTAATAAGATATTTATTACGATAGTTGCCATTTATTGAAGAAAAAAATATCAATGTGTATGTTAAGCTTAGATGAGTGCGTAAGTACCAAAATGTATAGAACTGTCAAGCTTAATAAACCAAGTTTAACAACCTAATCTAGATTAAGTTTTTAAGCAACCATAATACTCCGGTAAAATAAAGTGGTCACAAAAATAATCGCTGTACTTGCACAAGCGTTTATTTTACAGTCATTAGTTCAAACGAATGCGATAAATTCTCTCAAACATTTCAACAACTTCAATTAAAAACCGGACATCTAACTTTAAATACGTTTTATCGAAGAGGGTAACAATGGAGTTTCAAGTGCTTTGAACTCAAAAGTGAATAGACTGTTCAAAATACAGCTAAATTCAAAAGTTTCAGCCAGTTACAGTCGAACTCGAAAACAACTCCTCCCTACGTAATGAGATGTCTTTTATAATTACACATCTCGAAGTCGATTCAATTACGTGAGTTCTGGCGTATTGTTTCCGTCAAGTTCAACAGGTAGGTACAACAACAATATTCGTCTCGGCTAAAACAAAATAAACTACCATAAATAACTCTACCTTGAATAAAAACTTTTAAACAAGAACTCGACGGTATACTATCTTGTTTTAATTATAAAGTGGAACTTTATTGATAATGGAGTCGATTCGTTATTTAATGTATTTAAAAAAAATAGAGCGTAGCATATTAGGAGTGAAACGGATGACCAGAATCCGGAACACTACGCTGCGCTCAAAAACACGCATAACCGACATTGGGAAAAAGACTGCTAAGCTAAAATGGGACTGAGCTGGACACGTCTGCCGCATGCACCCACAAAGGTGGGCTCGCACAGTTACTTAGTGGGTGCCGGCGAACGGCCAGCGATATCGAGGCAGATCGAGAAGGAAATGGCGGGACGATCTGGACACGTACGCAAAGGACTGGCCTGACATTGCGTCAGAATGAGAGTTGTGGAGGTCAAGAGGGGAGGCCTTTGCCCAGCAGTAGGACACTTTACAGGCTACTTAAAAAAAAAATTCGCCATACAACTGTGGCGATTTCTGCAATCTAATTAATCGACCCAAGATCAAGCACACTCTAAGGTTAGGCACGCAAATATAAAAATCAGTATTGATTTAAATGTTCAGTTCTTGAACTGAATCAAAGTTCAAATAATTTTAGAGGATAATTCGTAGAGGATAATATGGAAGAACTATTGCTAGTACAGTATGATGTCAAATCACTAATGTTTATTTTTAAATTATTTTGCATAATTCTTTAAGAGTAAACCTGTGGGAGTAAGGCTGGCTTGAAAATTACTGTGAATCTCAAAAGAGATAATGACAAAAAGGTTTCCAATAATACTTTCCATAAATTGATTATATTTAGCATTACCGTCAGAGCCATAAATAAATGGAAATTTCCGGCCATGCTTCTGAAATAAACGAGATACAGCCAGCTTTGATTAGGTGTACATCACTAACGATTTGGCTCGCACAGGACATGAATTTTCTATGGTCGCATAATTCATTCCCTAATGGGTTTTGGTTCACAAGTTACGAGTTAGTACTAAACGACGCAGATGGTTTTAAACCAATTATTAAGTAGCGAAGAAGAGATTTAAGTTCAAAAGTAACGGCCGGCAACTTAAGTTCTGTGGGTTAGAGTAAAAGTCAACCCCTATATCTACAGCCGCAAACTTTAAACATCCTAACACCGAAGACAAAATAGCCTGTACCACTACCATGAGTTTACAGTGACCGTACTCGATAGCGACGGCGTAAATTATTTGCGCCGTCGCAAAAATTTACGCCGTCGCTACAAATAATTTACGCCGTCTCTACAAATAATTTACGCCGTAGCTATTGAATTACGGTCACTGTAAACTCATAGTGGTAAACTACTGGTGGTTGCTGATTTTTAGGGTTCCGTAATCAAAGGGTGCCAACGAAACCCTATTACTGCCGCTGTCTATCTGTCCGTCCGTCTGTTACAGGGCTCTATGTATCTCTTGAGTCGTAACAGTTAGATACTTGAAATTGTCACAGATTATTTACTGAGGCCGCTATAACAAATACTAAAAAACAGAATAAAATAAATATTTGTGATTTCAGTCCGAAATATATGCGATTGGCGTACACTTACCCACTGCGTACGTTTACCTCACACGACTCTATGCTAAGTTACGCTAACGATTGCCAATTTTAAACTAGCCGTTGGATCTACGTTTAAGTAAATTTTGAGGTGCAGTAATTTTATAGCTAATTCATCGAAAAAAATTACCTAACCGGTATCTAGTTATAATAAGTTTGCGTAACTCCCCTTTAGTGTATTTTTTTATTGTTGCCACACTGCACTGTAGACACCAGACGTACACATAAATATAGCTACATATTAGCGGTGCACAGTGCGGTTAGTCTGGCTTGCCATGAGACTGCGTCTTGAATATCTTCAAGGGTAACGTTTTGTCCATTGACATGGGTCACCAAGATGGAAGACTGAACTCCATTTTGCACGACTCGACTCTAAAATGGACACTGGAGTTTCGAGTCTTCTTTATAAGTAACGAGTACTTTATTAATAGAACTGAGTCGTCAAACGACTGAACGACTTGCAGAAGCATGTAAAAGAGATTTTCATTTTCTTTTCCATTAACATAAATCACTTAGCACCGTATGGTTTCTGCGGATAATAGGCCTTTCACTGAATATTCCGCTGTCGTCACCAAGTTATTCATTCAGCCATTTAACAGCGCATTAATCTTAATTTGACTGGAATAACTAACCGTTAAAACAAAGTTAGCACATGAAGACACAGTTTACATAGTTAATGGTAGACACACATTTAATTTGGATTAAATAAACATCTAAAGTAAGTAATCATATACATGTACAGAATTTGCACCTACTTTAGAAACCATTCTTACGACCTCATAACCTAACCAACAAAAAGTTGGAAAATCCTGGACATTGTCACTCCAAAGTTCAATATCTCAAAAACAGCTGAAACTATTTTGATAAAACATGTGTAAGAACTACCGCTATAAAACCTACTTTCAAATAAAAAAAATGCATTCAAATCAGTTCACCCGTTTAAGAGCTATGGTGCCACAGACAGACAGACACACATAGCGGTCAAACTTATAACTTATAACTACTACTATAAACTAATAATAAAGACTTCGTCTGCGAAAATTTGTTTACCATTCATATCGTCATATCATTAAATTATCCTGTTATCTGTTAATTTCATGTGTTTTTATGCACAAAAAAAGAATGCAATTATTACCTTATTAAGGTCGGGCATACATATCCTTGTAGTTGACTGGCTAAGACAACCATACAATATCGAGTATGACGGCGGTAAAACTGTACTTAAACCATCGCTCAACTCACTTGAAGTGGTAACTTTTAACAGGATAATAACGATCGAGTGCCTGATAATTGTGATAAAATTACATATCACTACATAAAATAGGTAGTTATTTTTGCAACTGGCTCTTAAACTAATTGCGTCTTTCTCATAGATTTTTATAACAGTAAATTATGTATTGTATCAGTTTTATGGTTTAGGTCAATCCAATTTATAGAAAGGGCAAACAAAGACGCCATTAACCCGACCATAGACAATTAATGACGTGAAAACCTAGAACCTATTGCAAAATAATTAATCTGTTCAGTAAATCGATTAATTTATTAATCATTGCTAGAAAACCTGCTATCAAATAAAAAAAACCGCATTCAAATCGGCCCAACCGTTTAAGAGCTACCGTGCCACAGACAGACACACAGACACGCATAGCGGTCGAACTTATAACACCCCTCTTTTTGCGCCGGGGGTTAAGAAAAAAGAAGCTGTAGATGCAATCTATACTTTGTTTTATATCTTTAAAAGGTATCCGTTTGCACGATATTAGATTACAGTTATCTTTACATTGTATATCAAACTTATATCTACCCTAATACATACGTATATATGTATTTATGTAAGCGTATCGAATATCAGTCAAGCATGTACTTGAATTATACTGTTTGATCTATGTTAATATAATAAATCCATGTATATGTCAATTTTGTGCGTTCGGCAGTAATGGAATGGGTAATCAAAATCATGGACGAGTTATTGACGGATATTTTTAACCCTCGACGAAAAAAGAATGGTTTTATAAGTTTTTCCGCTCTTAAGCGGATGAACCGATTTGAATGCGGTTTTTTTATTTGAAATCAGGTTTTTTATCGATGGTTCTTACCTAGACATGTTTCATCAAAATCGGTTTAGCCATTTTTAAGATACTCATTGAACTTTTTCGGGAACAAGGTTTTGCGATAATGTACGTCATAATTTACATGCTCATATAACTAAACTAAACTAATTATAACGCGAATTTAAAACTCATCATCCCATTAAATTGAAATCTATAAACATTTATTTAAGTATAATTTAACATTAATATATACAAACGCACGCTTACAGCGCGTTTCATTTGCAACAATAAAGCGTGTAAAATCTGCCAAAATGCGATAAAAACGCGCAGAGCACGCGCGCATCGAAAACTCCCGTCGTCAGCGCTTAAAAAAAATTCATGTGGAAGGTCCCTAATGGTAAACGCGAGCGAAGCCGCGTACAGAGCCTAGTTAAAGAGCAATAAACGCATACCTCTATTATTTCATATTGACCCCATAGGTTCGAATTATTTGCTAAGTCATGAAACACTTTGTATACCTACTTCAGTGACAATAAAGTCGATTCTTTCTTGTCTATTTGGTCGTATAGGAAGATTTCCTCTCGTGTGATGGTCGCTATTATCGACTGTCATTTTATATACCCTGCTCCATAAATTCATGAGTGGGCTACTTCCGCGTCTAAATGATCAATGAAAGGTTGGACAAGCAGTCTCGCAAAAGCATTGTAAATAAAAGATTTGCAGACAGTTCATCTACCGTAACTATAATATAGATGCAGAAACTTTTGTTTCAGGGAATGAAATTTTGCTTGGTAGTATTCTGCAGGACGGTAGAGAAAAGTACGTTTCCGTGCCTATTTTATTTAATAATTATGAACGTGTCTTATGGCAGCTTCAATTCGAAATATAAATGTTTAGTCTTCATTAAAGTCATATACTAAAATGTTGTTCATTAAATTATACATGTTTGTTTAGTTAATCTTTTTTTAGCAAAGTACCTAAGTAGTTTTAGTTAGTAGTAAGATTTGGAAGTAGGTACCTGATTTTATTTCGATTTTCTAAGACTTTTTCAATCATAATGGTGATTATGTCCATTTTACAACTAGATGCTTTTCGGGAAATAAATACCCACCCTATAAGCTACCTCGATACTTTTTGTGATCACGGCATGGAAAATTATAATAAGTAGTCCTTGAGTGGCGACCACGAACCGGAAGACGAAGCGTTGGCAGGCCTCACACCAGGTGGACTGACGACATCGTGAGAGTTGCGAGAAACCGGTGGATGCAAGTGGCGAGTTGTGTTTCATTGCGGCGTTCTAAGGGGGAGGCCTTTGTCCAGCATTGGACGTCTTCCGGATGATGATGAGATTAAAAACAATAAAAGTACTAAGTACAAGATGCATCATACATTTCTAAGACATAGGATTAAAAAAACCGTATAACTTTAAACTATTTTTACCACCGGCAGCTACCGTTGAATAATACAGCAACGTCGATCCGCAAAATTCATGAGCCGCGTCACCATTTTCATTGCATATTGGAATATCTGACTAAATTTAACGTAGCAGAAACCAAATGATGACCTTCTGCGATCTGTCCACATATAAAATATTGTTTGTAACTTCTACGTTCTTATTTGTCCCTAATTCTATCGTTGAGCTTATCTTTGCAGTTCTTTATAATACCATCTTTTGTCCTAGAATTTTTTATTTTCCACGAATAAAATATAATCTGTGTCAATCAAAGATAGTAAGTACTACTTTCTTTGCTAAATGAAAGTGTTTTTTGATGCGTTTCAAGGATTTGTAAACAAATAATCACCCAAAATTAACCTCTTCATTATTTTATTTTTAATTTTTATTTTAAGTTAGTTTTTAGATATGGTCCTCATTGAAAATCAGCACCACGGCTTGCCGTGGCATTACGCTGAGTGGGAACCTATTTAGCGTCATTTATGTCTTTATTTGTTCTATGTCTGTTTTATGGCGTTAAATAAATAATCTGTAAGGTGATTATTGTACGGGTCATGTTGCCAAAAATATTTTATTTTTTAATATATTTACACCACTAGGTGTTTCGTCGACTTCATACGCGTGCGGACTTTCATCAAAATTTGACAAAAAAAAAAACTTGCTTATTTATCGTCATACTCTATTCGAAAAGGAATAAAAAGCTTTCTAGAATCACCTTCCTGCCTAAACTGACCTATTAACGCATTCACTGCCACCGACGCACATATGCGTTTCCAGAACTTCACCCAGTGCCACTGTCATAATTATTCATACATTTTGAACGCACATGTGCGTCGGTGGCACCTGTGGAAGTCAGGTGGCAGTGAACCCGTTAAGAATAGGTAAAATGAAATATAAAAGAGTAATTAACATAAAAATAAAGTAAGTAAGATAAAAAAACGTGACCCTCATATTCTAGATAAGATATTTAGGTGTAGTACCTAGTGCCAACCAGGCGTTTCCCATCAGATTACAGGCACCGCCTCCTACGTGACATCGTCTTTTTATTACGGCTAGATTCTTTGGTCCTGACATATTCACCCACGTTCTAGCTTTCACTACATTATTAATATATCCTGTCATACATAAGAGAAATTTCAACGACATAATAAATTTCCCATGACATAATTGCAGTGTGTAAAAGTGTTTCATGCGTGTAAAATGTATCTAGAAATTCCGGTGTCTGCGACATTTACGAGTGTTTAAAACCGTACAACTACCCACACGACGTTTTCCAGACAGGCACTCGACTAAAATCAGTTTTCTCAATTACAACCAGCGTGTTGATTGCTTTGTAAAGTCAATTACAACGATATTGTTTATTTCTTCGATGATCAAAGTAACATAAAAATATAGGAAGTGCCACGGGAGTTCAAGTGAATAAAATTACACACACAGCCTATGATATGTCGTGTACTTAATGACAGCAGGATTTTGACATTTGCTCATTCATTTCCCTTAATTCTTCTTTTGTGCAATCAGTTGTAGCTGTGTAATCATTCATTTCAACCTTCGTGGCACTATCTATAACATTTAGACTTATTTGTGCTGATTCTGGTCCAACATGTTAGATGCAAGGATATGAAGGTATTGACTGAAAATCAGTTCTGTTAGAAGGCACTTACGAGTATATCTACTGCAGCATAATGGTGGATGAAGTTCCTTTTCGACATCATCAAATTTT
Source organism: Choristoneura rosaceana (assembly GCA_037349165.1). NCBI lineage: Eukaryota > Metazoa > Arthropoda > Insecta > Lepidoptera > Tortricidae > Choristoneura > Choristoneura rosaceana. The sequence continues at coordinate 15,098,419 of JAZBNJ010000019.1, forward strand.
TTTTTTTTAATTCCTGAATTATTATAAAGAGTCAGTGTACTTTTTGAAGTCGAACAAAATTATTTCAATGATAAATTCATAATAAATGTGAGATTATTTAAATTGTCAAGTATTTAGTAAAAAAAATTATGGTTCTCAACTCTAGCTTTAGTATTAACAGTATTTTATTGCAGTTCTGTATTGCCATCGGAATTAAATAAAAGCAGAAACAAAAGATAGCATTACATGTAATACACCTCTGATAATAAAATGTGTACTAAAAATTCTAAGTATTATAAATAAACACCTAACGGAAAAACCTTGTTACTATAATATAATAAAATACTAGTGTCTTGTAGTCATTATATTACGTGTTATTTCCTTATCATAATTGTGTGTAGCTACCTAAAGTACGCATAAAAATTTACTGAGGGCCAGTTTTCATAATATTTCAAATGAAAAACGAACCATTATTTTTTTAGGCAGTATATTTTTGCTATGATACCCTGTTTCCGAAGTGGAATGAGAAACATAATAACTTTTTTCTTTATATCAATTAATCTAGAAAAATTTATAGGTCCCCGCGACGTTCGAGTAAATCCCCATTTAGCATCATGGGCTCCCTTACTATGTACACGTGCTCTGATATCACATTTTCGAAGGGAAAATTTTGAGTGAGGTTCCCAGAATTTACAAAGAAACGATATGGAACTTTTAAGGTCTTCCGGGAGGTTTTGGAATCGTGCGTTTAATAGCTATTACTCCTTTGAGCTTATAATAAATGTAGAAACCAATGGGCCCTGATGGCCGGAACTCATTGTCTATGAATTCAAAGGGTTCTTCTGCGTCCCTTATCACACCCTTGTTAGGCCCTTTCGCCTGCTTTTTTCACTCTGAACCCCTCTGCGATACAACTTTTTCAATATTCGACAATTACATTGTTAGAACTGATTCGAATGTTTCATTATGATTGAATTGCTTTTTCGCTATAGGTACATAACTAATTTTGTTAAATTTCAGGCCAAGCTAATTCTTATTTGCTTCATAAAATTATAAAATTGCTATAAGAGATTTCAAATTGTCGTAAACTGTTAAATTTTCATATAAAACTCCGAGCATTTTGATGAGTTAGTACCTAAAAACCCAAAACAAAAAATTGTTGACTGTCCTAGCATTGTCATCCAAACATAGTTATGTTATGTACCTATACCTACTTACTGACATGTAACCTACCTACATACAAAATTTCAAGTCAATTTGATTACTACACGTAAATGAAATTAGACTGAAATATTGAAATCTACAGATTAAAAAAAAACTTTATAAAATATGTATACATTTTTTTAAACATCGCCTATAAAACTGTCCAGAATCACAAAATAAACCCGCATCCGTCCTCTTTCGCAGCAACACTAATGTATTCGTGTATTTTTTACATAGGAATCTTATCTGACTTTCAATGGTTATAATTCTATTTTCGAAATTCGACTTCTAAATTCCACTTTACAACTTTTAAGTTCCCGATCAGCTTTCAAGTCACGGTTTGGGTTTTTCGTCTGCTCGCGATCCCCCCCAAATAGATGTTCTACGTTTTGGATGTTCAGCGATTTCTTGAACCTTGACAAGATTATCGGTGCCGTATACATCTTGAACGAACTCCTACCCATCACTCGCCTTCTGTAAAGACGGCCTTCACAGCCAAAGATATCTACTTATGAGTAAAAATATAAATATTCCACACATTAATACACAAACCATTGAGTACTACATAATTTTTCGTATTTTATTTTGCCTTTGTACTGTAGGTTTGCAAACATAAGTATTTATAAAAAAAACTTGTTTATTCAGTTATAAATTATAAATAATACTACCGAATATATTTTTATTATCTTCGAATAGGATGGATGGTTCCGCCAAAGCTATTAGAAACGTTTTAACTTGCGATAACAAAGTAAAAAAAAACTATTTTGGTCAGAGTTAAAATAATAAGATGCTGTTTTATTATTTTTGTTAATAAAATAACGTGCCTACCCAGCACAAAAAAAAGTACCGAATAATTGTTATTGTTAAATATTTTTGACATATTTTCGTTTCAAGGTCATCCTATTTATGATTATGTTATTCTGATTCTGCAACAAAAAAAAATTAACGGTAAATATGTGAAACGACATAGACGAGACACACTAAACTAAAAACGTCGTATAATTTAGCACGACTTTGACAAGGGTCATACGAGTAGGCGTTCGGATGTTCTTTTTCAAAATACATTTGTTTGATTCTGATTTATTACCTGGTCGGATCCCTTCTGATCAACTGGATTCCCGTGTACACTCGTCTAAATGAATCCGAACAAATAAATCTAACTTAATACCAACCCCTCGTAAATATTCAACAGGCATGGAAACATTAAAGAAAACGAGTATTAAATAAGAAAAAGTTACCTTTCGGATGGTAGACTTTTTTATCACATCAGATCGCAAGATTCAGTTACGAGCAGACGAACAAAAATTTAAGAGTGAAGTTTATGAACTCAAGGTAGGCTTTTTGGTCGTGGAAAAATGTCAACGGGAAGATTTCAGACGTTGGCATGGCACACATCTGGCAAGTTTCAAAGGGGAGATTTGAAGTGACCTGACACGTGTTTCGTGTTCGACACGTTTCTCGAGTTCAACATGAGCGCGACACGTCGAGGTGTCCGGACAATTTACTTCGTAACGCCCACGAGCCACATACCGAATGTCAGCCTGCTTTTGCGCAATCAAGGAATCCATTTAGCGGTTTTATAGCCCTGAAAAGTCTTTGCTCTTAGCCCGATTGACAGCTATATTACCTCGTTCATGTCTTTGAATTGGCTTTGAACTTGCAAGAAATCTTACATCGACAAGTTTTCAGCTGAGAAAGACAAATCGCATACAATAAACCGCACAGTTACGAAGCTGCTACGAGAATCTTGCTGTTTTAGTTTAGTAAATATTTGTGTTCATGTACTTTACTTTTTTTTTCATGTTGTGTTGCTGTCAGTTACTGCAGGCATGTCTCTGGTGGCCGTTAATATTTTGCAAGTGTAATTTTAACCAACTCTCAATATACTCGTACCTACCGATTGACTTGAAAGACATGTCGGTGCATCTAATCTAGGTTTGATAACAAAGGAAACATACGTTAAATGTGATTTTGACATGTGATGTCTGTTTTTTTTTGTTACAAAAATATTATTTTTTTGCTTCTTTCTATATTTAAATTTATCAAACAATACGAAGTTAAGTACTGTATGGCGCACCGGGCGATCGACCTTAACCGAAAAGATGGTCCATGCTGATAATCCTTAGCTGACATCTGTAACAAGCGCCCTAACGAGAGCCAAGAGCCACCCTAGGGTTCCGTAACTGAGAAGGAAAAACAAAAACCCTTATACGTCCATTTAGTTGTCCGTATGTCTGTTTGTTATACCTATTTTTAGGTACGCGTGGAGGTATCATATCAACTGGAAATAGGTGTTAATAAGTATGTATTTTTTGTACGCAGAAATGAAAATAAACGTTTCATTTCAAATTGACTTTATAATTTGTCGCAATGTTTTAAATGTTTCACTTTTATAACCAACAAACTAAGTTCAGACCAACATTCAATACAATCCAGTAAAACTTCACGAGGTTTCGAGATGTTTTCAACTCTGCAACCTACTCCAGACGGCTGGCAAATTGGGAAAAAAAGATGAAAGTTTCAAGTCTCCAGTTTCAAACTATGCACATTGTTTTACAATCCACCGTGGAGCAGGTGCTGGGCCGAAAGTAAATGTCAGCAAAAAGTTGGACTTAACTTTTACTGCAAATTTAAGCATCTAAAGTTAAATTCGTTTTATGTACGAAAAGGAATCCATTATTAAGCATTGTTCTGACTAATGTAAGACTTCACTAAATGTTATGACCGCATAAAATTTACTTGTTCGCTGAACCATTAAATTTGGCGTTTGAATAGAGATTTCGGGGTTTCTTAAATTCCCATGGGAATCCCTAAAACTTAAACGTGGTCCGTGGGGACCCGAAGCTAAAAAAAAAGAAGCTTGTGAGTACCACAGGTGACCACTATAAAGCTGGCTCTTTCCTCAGTCAATATATTGGCATTGCCATAACCATAAAGACGCGGAAACGCAGCCAGCCTTATGGAACCCCGCCCAATCGCCCAATAGTAGCGACTTAGCTGATATTTTTAAATCGATACCTGCAAGGAATATCATCGTAACTCTATTTTTGTAAATTTTGAGTAATAATCATGATTTAGCAAGAAATAAAATTAACTTTTTTAGCTCTTTTTTCTTATCCTTGTATCTCAACTCCTTTGCGTTTAAAAGGTAGAGCATTTAAAAACATTGTAAGGGTACACTGGGGTGAATAAAATAGCAGCTTTAGTTACACCATAGTCCTTTCAAATTACCTTTGTCGCAATGGCATGAAAAAAATTGCTTTACTATTTACATTGTTATACCTCGACACAACTCCTTATTATACTAACATTGAATATTTACAAAGATAATTGTATGTCTGAGCTACAACACAATTTTCCAAACATAATGTTCTGTATAGAATATCATCGTAAGTCACTAAAAAGGGTAAAATAAATGTATTTGTGACAAAACAACCAAAAAAATTTTGGTTTTAGCTTTGTTGATTATAATATACATACACGACAGTTTTGTACAAAGAATCAACTTTTTTTTATTAAATAAAAATATAACTCTTTGATTTGCCGCCCCGTAAAGTTAGTGAAAACTAGTTACGATGGTATTCCTTGCTGGTGTCGAAATATAGATTTTTAGGCTTAGAGTATTTTATTTAGAAATAGAAATAAATATAAACTTTATTGTAACTGTGTACATAATAGGGTGGTTACAAAATTACAGCTTTCTAGCATTGATAGACCCTGAGCAAAGCCGCGGACGGACTGACAGACAGACAGACATGGCGAAACTATAAGGGTTCCGTTTTTGCGATTTTGGCTCCGGAACCCTAAAAAGAAGTGAGAATAGACTAAAATAGAAGAGGTCATAGTTTTCAGGACCCTTGCTGCATTATCTCTCTGCCCATTAAAGTACTTACAGTCTTTGGGCGAACTAAGAGCCTAAAGGCTACAAAAAATCCCTAGTTACGTAATTCACTCTACTGGATAATAGCCTCCTCTGTCAAAGATAGCAATTTACTACGAAATAGTATGAAACATTGACATGTTTTTACCTAAGCAAAGAAACATTGTTTCGAATGTAATACCGGACGGCAACAGGCTCGTCAGTTGCTCGAATTATGTTCCGCAAAAAATCGTCACCTACTTCTTGCAACGAGCGGCCTGAACATGGTGACTTATGGCTTTTGTGTACACTATTGACAGTCAGGAGTGTTGGACATTTATGGTCATGTTAAAAACAAAAACTTTTTGACATTACCGATTTGTTTACACGTGTACGAATGAAACGAAGATAAAAGGATAAGTACTTACAGTGAATATTTCACAACATAGCTGTTAAAGTATAAACAACAACAAATACATTTTCTGTCAGCTATTGTCGAAAATATAAGGCAATGTAAGTAAATTTTTACTAGCAGTTTTATGTGCTAGTTAGCGGTGACTAAACTGATTTGATCTTGCACATCTTATAAGGGAATTTTATCAATGTAATGTTAAGACACCAACAGGAATGTCTAATTTGCATTGCTTTGAAAACAAAAAGAGGATATAGTATGACTACTCTAATGAAAAATAAAAATACGAGCTATGGGTAATCGTTTTCGTTTTTCCATTTCGTGTCTAAGTGAGTTTGCATTTCATTACCGCGTTCGCCAGTTTTCACGTTTTCGCTGGAGCTAAAAAGTTACAATGAAATCCATCAAATGTTTTGTTGTTTTTCAGGGAATTATATATTAATCTGAGTCGGTAATATATTTGAGAGCTATCATTTCAAAATGAGTAAAACATTATTTTCGTACCCTGTCCTGTACTCTTTTCTACTTTTCATGACATTATTAACATCAAGTTTAGGTACCGATCTCGATCAGAAAATCTGCTTCCGAATCCTCGGATAGATCGGAAATTTACTACAATAGGTTATCTAAATAACGGATTATATTGGAAAAACATTTAATTTCCGATATCAACAGATTTCTTATCAAACCGATATAGATCATAGAAATGCCAATTAAATAAACAAGTCCTGTAGAAAATGACAATATTATGTCAATAGAGATAAACAATTTTGTATAGAAGCACGGCTGCGTAGTTCCGTTTGTTGTTATACATATATGTATAATACCAAACTGATAGTGAAGCGCGCGTAGATTACACATTTTTCATCCGGTCAATCGATAGCAAATTACATAATGTAACAATTAAAATGCTCAGTTTCATCACGAAGAATCATTATATACAATGGTTAAATTATTTAGATCAAAACTATATTAAAGCAGTCGTAAATATCTATGCAGATGCGTATACCTATCAACCTAAAAAAATGTAATATAAATGTAATGTGTGTGTAATGTGTCATTGCTGTTAGAAATAAATTATTTTCGTTCTTTCATTCTTTGAAACGAGATTCCCAAATCCGCAGTATTGAAGTGGTTGGGCATTCCAAACAGTACTGTCCTGTTTTATTTCGTCTTACTTAATGAATCCACGAATTGATGAATTTCAGTGCAAAGTTCACGCTCATTTTATTGGATAAGTATATAATGACTCATAATTAAGTTTTGACGTATTTTAATAGAAAATGCGAAACAAATGACAAAATCAACCGTGACAGTCCATTGGTCAGAATTTAAAAGCATCCATTTTCAGTGTTTTGGTGTTTCTGCCGTGAAAAAGTTCACATTTGTGACTGCTTTGCATAGCTGTTGCTAAATTATTAAAGAAATATTTTGTGACCTCCTGTATTTTAAGTTTTTTTGTAGACTCTCAGAAGATTTAAATAATAGTTCAACGACCATTGAGGTTGTTGACCAACATAACGTAGGTAGGTTACCGACAACGTATTTTGACACATATAATATGTAATACGAATATAATTCGCAACAGGAATGGACAGAGTGATTGAATCTTGTTTAAATTTTATGACGCAGCTAATGAGGCGCCCATTTTTATTTTTAAATTCACTTTTGCATACAAATAGCATCATTAAAATAGTTTATTAGCATAAGTTTCTAATGTGGTGCGAGACTTACCGTCAAGGTCAATATCGGTTTCAATCCGTAAACAAAAAACCGGATTGAAGACCGCACATTGAAATTTAATTATGTATGAATATTGAATCAGTAGTTGCGGACGGCTACTGGCACCGCCACAGTACGATGCATGCGTTGCGATCGTCAGCTATTTCCTGTTTAAGTAAGAAGAAGCAAACGAACCGCGTCCGACGCAAGCACAACATACACACCACGCGGTAATTACTATTGGGATCGCAGACAGTGAAGGAAACACAAAAAAATATTATAACTCCATTGTCAAGGTCAAGCGTTTAAACAACACATTACATTCACGTTTTTACCTATTCAAAACACGGCATAACTTACTTTAGCAAACTTCACTCAAAATAAAAATTGCTACCGGATAACTGGTATCCTAGAACGCCGCGCACTATGTGTGCTATTTGGCGGTACTAATTGCTGATCGGACGTTATCGGGTAAGCAATTTATGGAGGTAGTTGACATTTCGTAGGCATGTGCCTGCTACGTTGAGCGGAGGCGCCCGGCCGCGGCAGGCTGCTCGCTCACTCGCGGTTGGGAGAGGACTGGTGCGTGCCGCGGAGTCGCGGCAGCGGCGCCGACGGCGACCGCGGCCCGCGTGGCCCGGCCCTATAGCCCTGGATCATCCACTGCGTTAACGCCACACATAAATATCATCCTGGCACTGACATTTATTTGGTTTGTCGCCTGACGTCACAGCTTACCGACGCAACCTTTACTCCCTGAACTTTTAGCGCCCTTGACTATGAAATTGCGTGCGAAAATTTATGACTGCACCCTATATTGATACCTACAGAAACGTGATTAGGTCAATTGTGATTCAATGTTCGAGAGTCAAATTGAAATGGGAACAAAAACTTAGTTTTCCGTAGATTGCGGATGTTAAATGTATTGTTTTAGAAGTGGCGGTGCTGATAAAGCGTTTGATGTTAAAAGTGTGGAACAAACTGTGTTATTGCTGATGATTGGCAATCGGACGGGCTCACCGGAGTGTGTCATCGTAATTAGCCCGTGTCTACGTCACAATAAATGATAACAAACATTTCCTCTTAAGCACTGGCGGGCTTGGCGGCATATTATACGTAATTAAAAATAATTAAACTAGATAAATATTTATCTTTGAGTATTAAATGAAAACAGTAATTTTTTCGTCAATAGGTACCCATGTTAAACGATATCTACCGGGGTGTTCCCTGTAGCAAGAAACGATAAATAAAAAATAGTATAAGTATATTACCTTATCAGTAAACGCACCTAAGTAGTTCTAATTTAAATTGTTACTAGCTGTTTCCCCTGACTTCGTCCGCGATTAAATTTATCGCCATCTTGCGGAATTTATGTAATTTTCCGGGATAAACACACACAAAGATCACGCCTGTATTCCCAAATAGGGTAGGCAGAGTACACGAAACGTTACTGCTTCGGAGCCACTTTCTTTAGGGATAAAAACTATCTGATAAACGCCATAGTTTAAATACCTATATATAAAAAGGCCATATCAATCAAAATAATTATAACACCTTACCAGCTATGCAACTTTATGTATATTGTATATCATTATTATTTTTACAGGCTTCTATTCCAATTTCAACGCTCGTATATATATAAGTTTTGTTTGTTTGTAAGTTAATAGCGATATAAAAATTGCACACCATTTTTCAACCACTCTGATATCCGTAACAGTTACGTAAGGTCCAGTCCAGAGACAATCCATTAATCTGGAACTATGTTAGTTGCGTCATGCGGGAAGACTCGGACAGTCCGGGTTTGGGATCCCAACCGGTGCGTCCGTTCATTCCGTGTCAAAATGCTTCTCAGAAGCGAAAGTACCCCTTGTTGGTGGTGCCGGTCTCGAGGACCGTGTCTCGCCGCAAGACGCCGCTGGTTTGCGCTCTGCAATAGCTGAATGCGTTTCGGGGTGCAGCTCCTGATGCCGATGTACAGTCGGAGAAAAAAAGGTTCGTCACCTTAAGATCTATTTTCCTTTGCTGAGTATGAGCGCTCATCTGCTTTACCGATTGAGTAGGACATACTGCGTCAACCTGTCAACCTGCTAAACATAATCAGGTGACCATAGACACCCTACAACTACACCTTGGCACTGACAAGCACTGACAATTAAATAGAAACTTTATTTGATTGAAACTTTTACGTAGTTGTTTATTAAAAAGGTTTTGTATTGATATGAAACTAGACATAATGTTAGAGGTGTATACTATTTTGACCCTTGTTATCATGCCAAGTAAGTAAAATTTGATATGCATTTGTCTACTTAGTACTTTGGTCTCAAAACGTACTAAAAGTCTATGACTTCTTAAAGGAATCAATTTAATAACTGACGAAGTTTTTTCTACCCCCACTGTACTTGCATGCAGATGGGCTTTGGTAGGTAAATGACAATAAAATATTAGAGCTATTGTGTGATGATGGATGAACGTCCTTCATCTTTTTATTGTTTTTATGTAGGTATGTGGAATCTTCACAGTGTTTTGCCGACCAACTCTCAAATAGATTTTTTTAGAACTCTAAAATAGTTGACTTGTCTTTATAAACCTTTTATGTCCTGGAATTTACCCTGATTGATTTCATCATATACAACAAATAGATACTATTTCAAGGATAGCCCCACCCTTTCTTATCCCGTAATAGTACTTTAAATGTACCTTCCTGTTCTTTAATCCCAACCAATATCCATTCAATCTCCCAATCGCCTGCTTTCGAACTCATTATCACAGCGAGCCTCCATCCCATTATCCGTAACTGCTTGATAAATAACAAAAACAAATCGAAATATTTCTTTGGCTAAAGTACGAGTCGTTTCTGAGGTTTTAATGTACGAATTGCTGTAAGAAATTGAGTTAAACAGGTCGTAATTTAAAAAATCAGAACAAATTCAATAACAAATCAAAGGTCGTATTGTCAACGCTCTAACGTTTACAATTGTATACACCATCCCTTTCTATCCTCATCTTACGCCGTGTGACAGAAAGAATTCATGTAAACGACTGCGTGATTTCAAGTGTATCACACAATAAGGCCCCTAAACAATTATCAATTTCACTATCAAATCAACAGAATTTTACTGTAGAATCTTTTTACAGAAAAAGTCATAGTAACATTGCGTTGTCACGGTACATGAAACTTACTGTGAGAACGTTCTACGATGGGTAAAGAATCATCAGGTACTTATTTACTAAATATTCCATTCCTTAAACCACTCTGTTCAACCCAGAGACCCACCAAACTCAGAGAGCCCCAGAAACACTGAGAGCTACCGCTCTCTCATAAGTTACTACTCAGTGGATAAACTAAAAAAAACACTTGGTCACCCGCGACCTCATGATAGCTACGTTTATGCAAGAAAGCAAGAAATGTGTATTCATGCAGTTCCTCCAACTTCTTCCACTTACACTGTAAGAACAGACGCAAATCCATCTATCACCAGTGGTAATTTACTACCACCACACCACAATGACTGTTTCGAACTTGACCAGAGCTCATCTTCAGAACAACAGAACCGTTCACTATGCCACCAAATGTTAAACTAAAAAACCAAAACAAACATTTTAATTTGTCACGTAAGTAACTCCCCAAGTACCCACTTCATTTTTTTTCAAACAAACAAACACATAAACGTAGCTATCTTAAGGTAGCAGTCGAGCAAAGTAATGGTGACTTTCCACCGGCGAGGCGATACGAGATGAGACGAGCAATCCAACAAGTTTTCCACGAACTTTACAGTTAAGGAAAACATCGTCAGGAAACTTACACATACCTTCGAAGTGATTCAATAGTATGTGTGAAGTTCCCAATGTGCACTGGCCCCGCGTGGGAACTACGGCCCAAGCCCTCTTATTATGAGGGGAGACCTGTGCCCAGCAGTGGGACGTGTACCTATATTATTATGCTGGGACGATGATGACGACGATGAATTTTTCCACGCAATGTTTTATCAATAAACCATAATACCTCATAAAATATATTCGCTCCAGAAAACGAAACGCAAAAATCTGCAATCGAAGCAAACCCTCTCGCCTCGCGCAAACCGAGGACAAATAGGGAATATTTGTCACGTCACTTTAAGTCTCCCTGTATAGAGCCGAACTGAGCCAACTGCCAAAACCAAGTCATAGGGATTCCAATTTATTTGCAAAGCAACCTAATTTGATTATGTGAATAAATAATAAAATATGCAGTATTTTATTTGACATCTGTAAGAAATATTCTGCAAAGTAGGTGTAATTTTATTTGACATCTGGAAGGAATATTCTGCAAAGTCAGAATCAATGCTTCAGAATAAAAACAGTAAGACTTAGGTAAGTACAGTATATCCGGTCATAAAGATTGTAGGGGAGACTGGGGTCAATTGGAACGTTTTTGATAAAATCGAATATTCTACCGTCATTTCGTACCAAATTGGTTTCTTGAATGGTGTCAGTTGTAGTTAAGTTATCTAGCTATATGGTAAAAAGTTTAATTTGACTTCATGAGCTACTAATAAAGAGTTAGAAGAATTTTAGAAAATCGCGGAAAACGTTTCAAATGCCCCCAGGGTTGGGTCAAATGAAACTAAGGTGGGGGGTAGTTGAAACACCAAGAACAAAATAGGTATTTATTACAATAATTCTCATTAAGAACTACATAATTTTAGAATCATATCAACCAAAGCCAGTCTTTGAATTTAACATAATTTCATGGCACCTAATGACCCTAACTTATCATATAGGACTGCATTATTTTAGTATTGAGATCGACTTACTAATTTAATAAACATTTATAAAAGTTTCTCATGTAAAATATAACACGAAGTGTTTGAGTATCCAACAATAGTTCTTACATAAGAGAAATTTGGCAATTAGAAGATATAAATGGACAAATTATTGGTAACATAAGGAAAAAACGTATAGAAACATATCAGATTAATCCCAGATTAATCAGATTCACAGTTATGACACCAATATTGAAGATTGTGCAAGCCTCGTATGCTCACAACTTACACCCAGAACATTGCAGTCAATCTTCTCCAGGTCTGCTGCTTATATAGCTTTCCATGTAAACCAGGCATGAGCAGGTAATTCCTGAGATTCAAAAAACACTTTACCTACTGTGTAGAGAGCATCTATCGACGCGTAATTGGCAAAAGCGATTTAAAAAAGCTTTATGTCTACGCAATAAAAGCGAAAAAGACGTCAACGCATCGGTAGGCGTCGGCCGAGCCGATCCAAGCCAAACCATCCCTTTTTGAAACATGTTTCAATTGCCCCCGAAAATTTTGTTTCAATCGCCCCATCAACCTACCTGTAAATATTAAATTACGTAAAAAAATAACGGAACACCGTAGGATTAGGACAAACCACTTTATTTAAGACTATAATACTCATAGATTATAGTAGTTTAGGAATATGGAACATAGTAATCATGATTGTAAATCAATAAACAATAAAAAAACATGAAAAATACTTACTTTTTGGGTCAAAAAAGTAATATGGTCACTTAAAAATGTCCAACGGGCTTGGAGCCGCGACGCGCTCTGTAGACAGGTTTGTCCAGGTTTGCCGATCTTTTCCCGCCTTGGACCCCTGCCGCTATGACTATCCGTCTCTGAGTTATTTGACTTGTTTCAAATGACCCGCGTTTCAATTGACCCCAGTCTCCCCTACATCGTGCATGTCTTTGGAAAGAGACTCTGCTAATTTCCGCTTTGTAGAGCATTTGTCATACACTACTTATGTGACATTTGTCAGTCGTTGTACAGCTGCAATTGAGTACGCGCGGACGCATTTAGATGAAAATGTATAGTAAAGAGTTGTTGAAACCACTCAAAACTTTAAATTGTACGATGGCATCTTTAGAAACAAGAGGGAACTATCTTTTTATAGTAGTTGCAACAGCTCTCTATAGATATCCGAAGTTTACATGTCATTAATTTGATGTAAACTAAATTAAGTCCATCAAGGTGCAGTATTTATTTTATACTAGCCATTGCCCGCGGCGCCGCCCGCGTGTATTTGATTATCGCGCGCTGTTCCCTCGGGAACTGTGCATTTTCTCGAGACAAAAGTAGCCTATGTTACTCTCGGGCCAAACATCACGTCGATCCGTCGTTCCGTTACGACGTGATAGATGGACAAACTCACAAACACACTTCCGCATTTATAATATTAGTATGGATAAAACGTCACTGAATAAATACGATGATTGATGGACGGTGGCCAGTATTCGGATATCGTCGTCTAATAAACAGCCATTGTCTTTTTCCCAAGACTGATGTGCAATCTTTATCGCCGGATACTGTAAGAGAGAATAAGAGTGGTAAATGTCTTGTTTGATTATAACTCACAGTTAATTAAGTAGTTAAATATACGTTTTAGTCAACAATTACTGCTGAAACTATTGCACGTGAGGGCTAAGGTTATTCGCCCGTTCATGTGCCCTTAAAATGAGTGCAATCGCCCCCATACCTACTCTGACTAGTAAAGTAGCCCAAGGGCAGGTGGTAGGACCTTGTGCAAGGTCCGCCCGGATTGCTACCACCATCTTGCTCGCTAATCTTGCCGTGAAGCAGCAGTGCTTGCACAGTTGTTTCGGCGTGGAGAGTAAGACAGCCGGTGAAATTACTGGCCACTTGAGGTATCCCATCTTAGGCCTCAAGGTTGGCAACGCATCTGCAATCCCCCTGGTGTTGCAGGTGTCTATGGGCGGTGGTGATCTCTTACCATCAGGAGGCCCACATGCTCGTTTGCCATCCAGTCGAATAAAAAAAATACTTTGTTTTTATTCACAGTTTTGGGTAGTAAATACAAGATAATGCTTTGTAGAAAATAAATACACGTGGTAGCTAAAACCAGCACTTTTTTGCAAGAGGAGCAAGGTAAGGTCATTCGAGTTCAGTAACTGACACCGGTATTTTGAATTGCTGTGACGCACCGTCTTATTTTAGTGTCTAAATACTAACCTGTAATGTTTTTCTCATCTCTAAATCGTCTTCACTTACCTGCAACAAAAAAAATACATATTGTTAGTTATATTTAGTAAACACAATACACATGTAACGCAAGTTTTAATTGACTACCTATTCACATGTGGGCTCGCCGTCAGCGTCCGAATTCCAACAATCATTTTCACTTCTCATGCTCGTAAAGTTCGTACTTATGCTGGATCTAGGCGACGTAAAATGACTTTTTATGCTCTAGGTCTAGTGCATAAACTAAAATCTTCGTCTAAGACAAAGGCAATCAGATGTAAAAAGCCACAAACAAAGAAGTTTTCTACGTATATTTTTCAATAATTTTTAATTTATCTAAAATCAATCAATCAAATCAATCAAAATAGATCAATAAAACTAAAAATTTATAATTATGTAATGATTGATGCATGATCGAAAAAGTACATAAGTAGGTAGTAAGTGAACAATTGTTTCCACGCTTGATATTTAATTTCCTCGCCATGAAAGTGAAAAGCAGAGTGTAAAACTCGAGTATTAAATCCATTTTCTCCTCAACATGTCTATCTCCGAACCGCCTCGTATAGCCACAAGTAAAAAGTTACGTCTCGGGTAAAATGGCTCGTTTTATGCTCTAGTTGTACAATCATACAATCTACTATTACATTAACTGGTACGAGTATTAAAGAACCTCGTAGGCACTAATCAAGCAAACTATACGTCAAGCTGTTGGCTTGATAATCATTCTTCTTCGGAATAAACATCGCCGAACGCGTGATTTATTTAACACCAGCAATCTTATTTATCTTCTACCTACTCGTTCGTAGAGTACAGGAAATCTTTATTTGACCCTTTTGTTTTTGAAGAAATTGTTAGACGGTTACAAAAATGGTTGATACTAATAACATATCCATTGCTTTGGAGGTCTAGTGAATGTATTTTTCTAATCATAATCCAACTGCCGAACCCAGACCGAAAGTGCCGAAAGACCCAAAGTTAGATTAGATAAGTATATGTTATTTTTACTGACTATTGATTCCGCCAAAAACAACAAAGAATGTAAGTGTTAGGTTAGGACTACGTTTATGTTTACTTATAAAGATGCCATTGAATTCGACATCTTCCTTTGCCAGAAAAAGGTTTCACGTGGCTAAGGGTCTTTGAATAACATATCACAAAGGCTCATTTTGTTGTCACTTCGACCAACCCTAGAGGCATACAGTAATTATATTTAAAAATATTTTAGGTACTCGAATCGTTTAACGGAATGTGTGCCAAAAGGGCTGAAAAGGGCTGTTTGTTTCGGATTTAATGCTAATTAATGGGTTTCCTTCTCCTGAGTCCTAGTCCTTATTACCTAGTGAGTGTTTGTCTATACTAAGTAGTATAGATATAGATACTATTACAAAACGGTAAAGTGTGAGTTTGTGAGGTTGTAGGGGATAATCTCTAGATTTAGTGAACCGATTTTGATGAAATTCGGTATACAAATAAATAAATAATAATAAATAAATAAATAAATATCATGGGACAATTCACACCAATTGACCTAGTCCCAAAGTAAGCTTAGCAAAGCTTGTGTTATGGATACTAGGCAACGGATGTTTGAACTACGACATTTGAATATTGAAAATAATTAGCAAAACCGAATTGGGCAAGATATAGGTTTCACTTACAGTTTGTTCTGGCTCTTTTCCTCAGTCCTTGGGACACATTTAAGACACAATCACAGCACTTTCAGAGTTTTTATGAATAATTTAAAAGAGCGCGCGCCGGCCGGCATTCATTTCGAGCTGTCAAATTTGCGCAACTGACTCGTGGCGCCGCCGTGCGGGAGAAAGCGGAATGTTCATTCAGCCAGTATGTTTTTGATATGTGCAGGAGGTTTTAATGCACATATTACTAATTATATCTGCCCAATGTAACGTACATAAACCCCCCACCGGGAATCTACCCCAGATTCCCCAGTTTACAAACAAAACCAGGGATGGTATTGAATAAGGTAAGTGGACTGTATAGTGTAAGTATTTGTTGACTTAGTGAACTAAACACGTGTAGCTGTAAATTGAGTAAAATAAATGACTTATTTCGAACCTAAAATTGTCATAAATTTGACACCTTCTTGCGTCAAATTCATGCAAAGAAACAAAGGAAAATAAAAATTATGCTGAATCCAATTCCATTGGAAGTGGACTAAGCTTTACAACGGGTCGCGTGTATTCGCCATTCTGGATTTTTACTTTTACCACCCGTACAACTCCATCAGCTCCTGGATAAAGTTCCGTCACACGACCGAGAGGCCATTGAAGCGGAGGAGCGTCAGCATGCATAAGAACGAGTTCATCAACTTGAATATTACGACAATTCCTATGCCATTTTTGTCGCTGCTGCAGCGTGTGCAAATAATCGTTTAATTGCAATGTACGCGGACCGATATGTAAATAAATTTTATGAAAATAGTCGATAAGAATTTTTGTAAAGTTGCACTTTTTAGGAAGCAATAATGGATACTTCTTTTGATACGGTAGTTCGGCGAAAGACAACCTACCCCCCACCCTGAGAAAACCGAGGGGGTCGACATAAGGTGCTAACCTTTTAAGTGAAGAACTACAGCTGTAACCATTGGAAATTGCTTGGATATCAGCTGCAAAATGCTCTCGCTGAACGGATTTAATGAGCACATCGTGTGCGTTCTTTAAATCTGATAGAGACGAAGGACCTGTGTTCCTATTAGACTTCGTCGATCTACAATTGTTAATAAATTGAAAACAACGAGCTAAGACATTTTGAAGTTTGCTAAAACTCGAATATTTTTCAGTTAAATTATAAACAAGATTTGAGTCACGTGTTGTGTTTTGCACGCTAGTTTGAGCCAAAGTCGCGCATGGAATTTTGAGTTCTGGCACATTTGCCGATTTAAATTGATCAATTGATTTTACTGGCCAATTCTCTCTTGGTGCGTCTAGCCAGCTCGGTCCTCCGAGCCACTCCGCTGTCGATAACAGCACGGAAGGTAGCGCTCCGCGCGAGCACACGTCAGCGGGGTTGGACGCGCCGCTCACGTGAAACCAACAATCGCTTTGCACGGTCTCTAAGATTTTGGAGACACGCGAAGCCACAAAGGTTTTGAGGTTGTAACTGGGTGTATTCAACCAACTCAGCACCACAGAGGAATCGGTAAACAAGAGTATTTCATGAACAGGAATTCGTTCAGACAATATTGACTTCGTATATTTGACTAACTTGACTAACAAATGCGCAGCCATTAGCTCGAGACGTGGAATGGTCACTGTCTTCAAGGGTGCAACCTTGGATTTGCAATGACCAGACTGACCTTCGAATCACCTTGATTGTTAAAACTACGCAAATAGATGACCGCAGCTATTCCTTGAACTGAAGCATCGCAGAATCCTAGTATCTGGTAGTAGCTGTGCTGTTTGACAGTAACCTGGCGCTCGTGGCTAAAATTCGACAATAGCGGGAGCTCTGACATGTAGGTGAGCCACTCCTTTTCTAGTTCCGGAGGCAGCCGCTCATCCCAACCCAGCTGTTGGAGCCAGAGTTTCTGCATGAAGCATTTCGCGTAGAATATGCAAGGAGCCACGAAACCTAAGGGATCATACTGACGACCTATCTGTGACAAGACACTACGCTTGGTGATCGCCTGTGAAGCTGGAAGTGGATGGAATACGAAGGAAAACACATCTTCGGCGGGTCGCCACTGCAGACCTAAAACTTTTATGGATAGGTCCTTGTCATCCTCGAATGCAATGGGCGTTTCGCGGTGATCAGCTGGAACCCGAGCCAGTACCTGGGGACAGTTGCTGGCCCACTTACGAAGCAGAAATCCTCCTCCACTCAGCAACTCTAACAGTTCATCCTGTAGCCTAGCTGCTTCATCATAGCTGCTCACTGACCACAGAAGGTCATCGACGAAGAAACCCTTTTTTAGAACCTTGCTCGCTAAAGGATACTTCTCGCAGTCGTCGTCAGCCAGTTGATGCAGGACTCGGATCGCTAGGTACGGACTGCTAGCAACGCCGTATGTGATCGTGTTTAACTCATACACCTTTAAAGGTTGATCAGGTTGAAACCTCCACAAGATGTGTTGGTAATTGCGTTGAGATTTTTCGATCAAGGTCATTCGAAACATTTTACAAATGTCACTTGACAAGCAAATTTCATGTATACGAAAATTTATTAAAATCTCATTAATATCTGCTTGAAGCTTAGGACCGGCGTAAACGACTGAATTTAAAGAATTATTATTTGTCGTTTTGCATGAGGCGTCAAAAACTACTCGGAGTTTTGTCGTGGTACTTGACGGTCGGAGAATACAAAAGTGAGGAATTATGTACTTAGAATCCACAGTACCAAAATCACCTACGCAAGTCATGTGACCAAGGCTTTCATATTCGGACATGAATTTATTATATTCTTCCTTAAGTTCCGGAAGACGATTCAGCTTTGTTTCTAAATTGTTGAAACGACGTAACGCTTGTGGAGTCGAATCGCCGAGATCAAAACTGGGTTTGAACGGGTACTTCACTGTATAACGTCCCGTAGTATCGCGACTGTGTTCGTTTTGGAACAATTGTTCGACATACAAATCTTCTGGTTTTTTAGTGACGTCATACGGCACGTTTTTAGTCTCCCAGAAAGAGTTCATGATTTTATCGATACTACTAGTTTTATTAGCAGAGAACAAGTTGAGCGAGGCTGTATTTGACTCACAATCGTCACTCAGTACTGTCTGACCAGTAATGACATATCCGAATATGGAATGCATCGCGACGGGCAAACCCGGGTCACGTGGTAGTATATTTTGACCGTCATAAATGTAGGGAAATAAGTCACCTGCGATCAACAAGTCAACTGGAGCCGCCGAAAAGTAGTTCGGGTCAGCTAACTCTAGATTTTTGAAATTATTGATAACTTTGTTTGATAAGGTTACTGTAGGTAAGTTGCTAGTTATATTACTTACGACAACAGTATCAGTGCTAAGCACCGGACCAAATGAGTTTCGTGGTTTAATTGAACATGTAACCAGACCGAAATCTTGCACTGGCGCACCTCCCAGACCCATGGGTTCAAACTGACACTTGCGTCGAGACAAACCCAGGCGCTGGGCACACTCTTTTGTCATATAACCGGACATGGCACCGCTGTCAATGACTGCACGTACGGCGTGGTAAGTTCCCCATCGGTCTGCGACGTGCACCATGGCAGTGCCTAACAGCACGGTTGAATTTGACGAACAAGTCAAGCCGACGTTTGGCATTGACCTTTGACTTTGATTTTGACCATTTGAAACGTTTTGAATACTTGAAATGTTTTGACTATTTGAACCGTTTTGATTAATTGATGAATTTTGAACAGTTGGAACTGTATCTAAGTGAATACTGTGATGGTGCGGTTGTTTACACAGCACACAACGCACTTTTGACGTACACTCGGACAACGAATGCTGACGAAAGCAATTTTCGCATAATTGAAGCTGTTTCACTTTGTCAAGACGCTGCACCGGTGTTAAATCAAAAAACTCGAAACATCGATAAGTTGAATGCGGTTTGTCGCAAAATAGACATCTATTTGATCGTTCGCTATTATTCTTACTCACAGCTGACAAGCACGGCTTTTGGAACTGCTTTGGTGCACTACTGTAATTAGCAGCATTATTATTATTTTTTCGAACACAATTCGGCTTTGCAGAGGTGTTAGGGACACTCTTAGGCGTAAACTGAATTTTTGATGTACTAATTTTAACCTCCGACATTTCCAAAACACGCGCCTGTTTCTCTACGAAATTAATCAGCTGTTCGTAAGTAGGTATATCGGTTTGATCTACTGATTGTTCGAATTCGCGCCTAGTGACGGGGTCTAAATTTCGCAATCCCATATAAAACAGTATGAAACTCGATAGGTTACTGATTTTCAAAAGTTTCAATGCTTTAACACACTCTTGATACGTTTGTAAAAATGTGTTTAGACCAGTAGCCGACTCAGTTGACAAAGGCTTAAATTGAAACAGCCGATCTAAATAGCTCGTAGCTAAGGCACGAGTGTTCTCAAATTTTTTGACTAGCAAAGCCCATACTATCGGATAATTATCGGCCGTCACTGGCATCCCTTTGACCACAGTCAATGCCGAACCGCTGACTGCGGAGAGCAGGTAATAAAACTTCTCAATGTTCGTAATATCATTGTTGTTATGAATTAAACTCGTAAACGTGTCATAGAATGTTTGCCAGTTTTCTAATTTGCTATCGAAATGGAACAATTCTAGTTTAGGCAGCCGCGGCTTAGCCGACCGCGAGTCTGGCCCGGCAGCGCCCGGGCCGCGGCCCGCGGAGCGCGACGAAGGTCCGCTACCGCTGCCGTCACACGATTGCCAAGTGTCGCTATTAGTCTCCGCTACACTCAGAATACGGAAATACATGTCGTCAAAGGTTTGAATTTCCTGATAATTTGGTTTAAATTTCGGGTTTTGTTTCTTATTGTAAGAATTTAACTCGAATATGCATTGTTCGAAACATTCCCGAGTCGAATGAAGTTCTTTGAGTCGCAAATTAAATTCGGTTAAACGCTCTGGTGGAGTTGATTTGGATAGTTCAAATAACGTTTGACATCGTATAAAAAGCAGTTCTTTTTTGTTAATAAGTTGTTCGACATCGAATTCTTTTTCGTCCATTTCGAATTAAAAAACAAAAGACGCGCGCGACGCGTTGCAAAGAACGAAAATTGAAAACGTTTATTTTATACGTATTATTCTAGGTAAATAACTTAGATTAGAAATAAGCCTGTTACCTTAAAACTGCGTGAAATGTGTGTTTTATGTGTATGAATGTGTATTTAGTTTGCAAACTGAGGATGCGGTTCGATTGACCAAAATGTTTGAACTACGACATTTGAATATTGAAAATAATTAGCAAAACCGAATTGGGCAAGATATAGGTTTCACTTACAGTTTGTTCTGGCTCTTTTCCTCAGTCCTTGGGACACATTTAAGACACAATCACAGCACTTTCAGAGTTTTTATGAATAATTTAAAAGAGCGCGCGCCGGCCGGCATTCATTTCGAGCTGTCAAATTTGCGCAACTGACTCGTGGCGCCGCCGTGCGGGAGAAAGCGGAATGTTCATTCAGCCAGTATGTTTTTGATATGTGCAGGAGGTTTTAATGCACATATTACTAATTATATCTGCCCAATGTAACGTACAACGGATAAACATACTTATATAGATAAATACATACTTAAATACATAATAAACATCCAAGACCCGAGAACAAACATTCGTATTATTCATACAAATATCTGCCCCGGCCGGGATTCGAACCCGGGACCTCAAGCTTCGTAGTCAGGTGCTCCAACCACTGGGCCATCTGGTCGTCAAATAGTTCTTTGTTCCGGAGAACATAGTATAGCTTTTATTCCGAAAAATCGCATAGTACCGGCGGGATAGCGAAAAAGTAAAGTGTAAAGACTACGCAAACGGAGTCGCGAATAACAGCTACCCGAATAATAAAATCTAATAGTCCAGAATGACTTAGACATTGAAACTATTTTCTTCCTCTGAAATTTTTCGAATTTCTCCAATTTAAGGTAACTTATTTGCCGTATGTAAATTGAAGGGTACGACGACAAAGTACAAAGTTAACAGCCTGATGTTATTATTAAAATTGTATAAAGGAGTAGAAAGGAACGGGCATTTCTCAGCACGGATCGCGCTGCCCCCAGGGGGCGGGTTAAGTTGACTTATACTAAATACAAGACGACTTAACATCCTTAAGCCAACATTGAGCGTGTAGAAAAAAAAGGACATTAACAAGACGCTTGTTAGAGAAAAGTAATAAAAAGTTGTTGAATTTGTCGTTGTCGAGCTATGTTCGGGCGACTGGCCGCGGGCCCCGGCGTATCGACCGCCCGTGACGTAACACCGAGCTGCGGCGAACCGCATTGAAGCGGACCCTAATTTTGCCAAGGAATTTCTAAATACTTCCCTTAAAGTCCGATAAGTTCAATGGTTACAACAGATACGCAACGGGCTTGTTAAGGACAGGATTAGGAGTATAGGCAAGAAGCTATAGGTAGACTAAACTTTTATGTTCTATTTCCTCACGTTGAATATTGTTATGAAAGCGTTTTATTATACTTGACTCCTGTCTTATAACTTTTATTAGCTGTCAAACTCTCAAACGGTCTCGGATAAAATACAATAATTCACTCGAAATTCCCTCGCAGCAGGTTTTCTTTAACGTTTCCCGAAATGGATTGAAAAGATTTATGAAAAAGGGTTTTTCTTAAATGAAAATAATAATTTACGTACTTTTGGTTGGATAATCGTTTAACCACGTTAGAGCAATTTATAATTTGAAGACGCGTGAATCTTTAAGATATTTTTTTAAGAAAACAGGTATCCTAATCCTGGAATAATAATATTTGGAAATAATTCTGATCCACACAAGCGATCCCTTCAAATAACGAACCTAGAGTAGGTACTTATTAAAAATAAAGTTGTATTAATACTTGTGATATTGTATAGATATCATTTAATAATATTGTAAACCTGCTTTAAAAAAAATATACTTCGTTGAGTTTCTTGCCGGATTCTTCTCAACAGAGGTTTTTTCGAACCGGTCGTAGATATTTTTTGACATTCATAAGTGCTTGGTATAGCCTAAATTGAATAAAGATATTTTGACTTTGACCTTTGACTTGACTTTGAAAGCTTGGCTTTAAATTTAGGTTTCACGTAGGTAAAGATGTAGAGATTAACTCAGCATGTATTACGTATTATCATTATCATACTATTTAATTTAAATTGGATTTTGATTGTTCACAAATAGCTAAGGATAAGGGCACGTACAATTGCAGTATGGCATACTTGAAATTTATACTTTCAGAAATTCTGAAATTTAAGTGATATTCTTCCAGCGGCTGAAATTTGCAACACAAAACAAATATAAATGGATATCTGATCGATCTCAATTGGTAAGTAGATAGGTATGTTATCGTTCCACCCGATTTTAATAGAATAACTTGTAAAATCTACATTTACCAGAAAAAAAGAGATAATAACATTATTATATTTTTAGAATACCTAAACCAAATCAGTCTGGATAAGTTGAAGCATTCGTTTCATTAAACACCTTTTTCACTAGCACAATTCAATCTAATGTGGTTAAAAAAGCTGAGAAACTCCTTAAAATTGTCAATCTATATGTCTTTTGGTGGTGGAACTACGCCAGGAAAAGTCTTATCCAAACTAATATTATAAATGCGAAAGTAACTCTGTCTGTCTGTTACGCTTTCACGCCAAAACCGCTGAACCGATTTTGATTAAATTTGGTACAGGGATAGAATAGACCTTGGGAAAGAACAAAGGCTATCTTTTATCGCGAAAAAGAAGCTTTAAGGGGTTGAAATAGGGGGTGAAAGTTTGACGCTGTCGAAGATAAAACCATGAAACTTGGCATTTAAGCACTTAATCCATATACTAATATTATAAATGCAAAAGTGTATGCGTTTGTGTGTTTGTATGTATGTTTGTCCATCCTAACGGAGCGACGGATCGACGTAATTTTTTGCATAGAGGTAGTTTATGGGCCCAAAAGTGACATAGGCTACTTTTTTTCCGGAGAAATTGTCAGTTCTCGAGGGAACAGCGCGCGATAACAGAATACCACGCGGGCGGAGCCGCGGGCAAAAGCTAGTTTTTAAATATAAAAAACGTAAATGATATCTCACTAACAGGGGAACAGCCTTCGCTGCTTTTTCTCGACCCTGGCCACGGCCTATTATACCAATCCGGCCTAATAAGTATATCTAAATCGGGTCGCAATATACGTGTCAGACTGTGCCTCTGGTGACCTTCGCTTGGGCTGGGACTAAATCGATGGCAATTTTGACCTAATGACTCGGATGCTTTTGGCAGACATTGTCTCACCAGCTCCATTCCAGTTTTGAGGTGGTATAATACCCAAATCAACATTCCTTCAGCAATCATATTTCTGATTCGATTTGGCCCGATCGAATTTGATAATCATGAACGCCGGTGGTAGGTTTTCTAATAAAAATAGAGGTAGATGAGTTGTTGTGGTGCTCAAAATGATCTAAGCATTCTCTTATTACCATGGCAGTAGGGCCGCGTATTGTGTACATAATTTCGATTTCCGTGTATACGTAACCGCTCATCCAGTTCTGCTGCTGAGTGTGCCTATTAAAAAAGTACTTTATTTTTCCATAAGGATATTGTCAGACTTCAGTATTACCTTAACTAAAAAGGAAAGTTTTGTAGCTGTTCAAAGTAGTAACGATACTATTTAAATTAGGTATTTCTGGCATAAACTGATGTAATAGTCTTTTTAATGACTCACCGTAAGAGTAATCTTGATTACAAATGACCTAGGAAAGTTTAATATACTAACTCAACGATCGACACCCTGTTAACAATGAGCAATCATTGAAGACATCGAAAAGGCGTTTCCATCACGATCGCCTTTGTCGATCACACAATGAAATACTTCTACTCTGAGTAGACTTGATAGCTAATATTGTTTGATTGATTCCAGCCCTTCTGCTTTATCAGAGCTTTTAATAAGACACTAAAAATGTTTTGTTTTGTCGAATCTTGCTGCATAATAATTACAAAGTGTAAATATTTACCCGGTCCGTTCCGTAGCGACATTTTTAAGATAAAAAATCATCAGGAAATTTCTATCACGGATGTATTTATCGAAAAAAAATCCAAGCATACGAAATTTTATTTCAGCAAGTTTTGGCGTGAAGACGTGACAAGAAAGCACAATAACTTTTATAATATTGATTTATTTATTATGAAGTTTTACAGCGGCCAATTGATTCTTAAATCCCAAATGAAATTCGGATTTGCAATTAGTATTCAAGAAAAATTTTCGTTTCAATTAGTAAAACTAAAATCTAATTCCGTGAAGCAAGAGTCAGCCTTCGTAAGCTAAAGTGGCACTAAAATCGCACTTACTTCAGTTTCTTAAAAAGTTATTGTGTGTAATCTTAGGTACAAGATGTAAGTTTTTAAAAGTGTAAAGATGTATTGACAGAATAGTGACAACTTTAAACTAAATTAAATAAAAGACTAAGGTAGTGTGAGAAAGTAGAATTAACTTGTTAAATAGATAACAGATAAGATAAAA
Organism: Choristoneura rosaceana; assembly: GCA_037349165.1. Classification (NCBI taxonomy): domain Eukaryota; kingdom Metazoa; phylum Arthropoda; class Insecta; order Lepidoptera; family Tortricidae; genus Choristoneura; species Choristoneura rosaceana. The sequence goes on from JAZBNJ010000019.1 coordinate 15,123,743, forward strand.
CTTGGAAATATTTCAAAGAGATTGGAACTGGCAGAAGCACTCAACAGGAATAGAAATGAAATGATTTCATCATGTCTAAAGAAAACAGCGATCCTCGGATACCTATAAATGTTAGGTTCCGTAATAGAATCGGAGGTATTACTTACCAAAACCTTTCAACGTCAAGTGTTTAATCCAATTAGACGGAGCAATTTAAAAAGGGCGAAATTGAATCTGATACTCAAATTTAATTATAAAAATTAAAAATCCGAAACTCGCATTTATTTACCAAGATTGAGGATGAAATTTTGATTTTGCACAAATCGGTTTTGTTCCCAACAAATAACTAATAAAATATTCGTACCGACTCCCTCGTCCGATATCGAAGCGCGAAAGCGCGAAATATCCAGCCACTTATCCTCAGAGCAAGGATGCTTAAACATGTCGACTGATGGAAGTGACTATCGTATTCCGCGGTTTCACTCAAAATTTATCGCTTAACTCATCTTTCGCTTCCCAGTGTTTCGCAAAAGGAGACCCATGCCATTATTTCACTTACCGAAAAACATGTATTCGCTATCAATAGTTGGGAACTAGTAAGTAAGTGTTCTTCCACCACTTTCTTGTATTGCTTTTATCATATCGAACTTCGCCATAAATATGAAATATATTCGCAATACAAAACTGTGTCTGATCTGAACCAAACTATGAAGGTCATAAAGTGCTGTTATTGTTTATTAAATTTATTTGTTTACTAATTTTTACCCGCGGCTTTGCATAATATAAAAATATTGTAAGCATTATAAACCATGAGGTTATATTGAAAGTCCGGGATTTTACAAAAAGTCCAGTGAAAATTCCGAAAAATTTCTTCACGAAAGTATTTCATTAACGTGCATAAAATAAATCTGCGTTAAATTTCATATTTCGCACACGCATATATTTTTTCAAATATTTCACATCTATATATATATATATATATATAAAAGGCAAACCTGACTCACTGTGTTATATATCAACGCACAGCCCAAACCGCTGGGCCTAGAAACTTGAAATTTGGTACAGAGGTTCCTTTTATGATGTAAGTGAGCACTAAGAAAGGATTTTTGGAAATTCATCCCCTAAGGGGGTGAAATAGGGGGGTGAAGCTTATATGCAATTTTGTCATTTTTGGACTTAGAAGTATGAAAATAGGTGTATAAGTTCTTGATTACAATTAAAAATGATCTGTCTAGGTGAAATGGATAAAATACCCCCCTAAAGGGGTAAAATGGGGGGGTAAAGTTTGTATGGGAATTTTCTCATTTCTGGACTTAGAAGTATGAAAATAGGTGCATAAGTTCTCGATTACAATTAAAAATTATTTGTGGAAGCGAAATGGATAAAATTCCCCCCTAAAAGTGTAAAATGGGGGGGTAAAATTTGTATGGAAATTTTCTCATTTCTGGAATTAGATCTATGAAAATAAGTATATAGGTTCTCGATTACAATCAAAAATTATCTGAGTATTATGAAATGGATAAAATTCCCCCCTAATGGGGTAAAGTGGGGGGTAAAGTTTGTATGGAAATTTTCCCATTTCTGGACTTAGTACTATGAAAATAGGTGTATAAGTTCTCGATTACAATTAAAAATTATCTGTGTAAGCGAAATGGATAAAATTCCCCCCTAAAAGTGTAAAATGGGGGGTAAAGTTTGTATGGAAATTTTCTCATTTCTGGAATTAGATCTAGGAAAATAAGTATATAGGTTCTCGATTACAATCAAAAATTATCTGAGTATATGAGATGGATAAAATTCCCCCCTAATGGGGTAAAATGGGGGGGTAAAGTTTGTATGGAAATTTTCCCATTTCTGGACTTAGAACTATGAAAATAGGTGTTTAAGTTTTCGATTACAATTAAAAATTATCGGTTCAGATGAAATGGATAAAATTCCCCCCTAAAGGGATAAAATGGAGGGTAAAGATGATATGGAAATTTTCTCATTTCTAGACTTAGAAATATGAAAATAGGTATACAAGTTCTCGATTACAATTTAAAATTATCTGTGTAGGTGAAATAGATAAAATTATCCCCTAAAGGTGTAAAATGGGGGGTAAAGATTATATGGCAATTGTCTCATTTCTGGATTTAGAAATATGAAAAATATAGAGGTATACAAGTTTTCGATTACAATTAAAAACTATCTATGTAGGTGAAATGGATAAAATCACCCCTAAAAGGGTAAAATGGGGGGTGAAGTTTGTATTGAAATTTTCTGATTTCTGGACTTAGCAGTATGAAAATTGCTATTAGGTAAGTATACATATACTTATTGGTATTAAGGGTTCTGATAACAAATAAAAATTATCTCCGTAGGCAAAGATAAAGAAAGAAGAATTAGCTTTCGACTTATTAGGGGGGAGTTTTTATGAGACTTCCTTATTTCTACACTAAAAATATGGCTGGTCACCATTTAAAATGATCCGTATGGTGTTGACGACTTCAATAAGGTAGGGGGTTTTTCATACAATATGGAGGTTAATTAAATAAAACATAATATGGCCTCATAACTAAAGTACACGCGGACGAAGTCGCGGGCAAAAGCTAGTTTAAGATATTAGTAGAATTCCGAAACCGCACATATTTTAATAGCAATTTGATTTGCTAGAAAAGAATTTTTTGGCAACCTGTTTACAACAACAAATCTCAATGGAATAAGCACAGTAACGAGTTAGTATGTACAATTAGGGTTTTAAAAGCGTGTTATTCTTTAGAAAATAGAGTGTAGCCTTTCGAATAGTCATTAACAGAAATTCAGTTAATTTCTATTGTTTTCTAATATATTATTTAATAAAAACACCACTCACATCGTACTCTTGTTCTAGTTAACCTTAAAATTTAGAGGCCCTTTATGTAAAGGATTTTTTCGCGTTCTTACTCCCCATAGAGGCAGAGGTAATATCGTTTCCTTTGCTAACCCTGTAAATAGCGTCTCATCCCATCCGCATAAAACGACCATTTTGATGATCCATTCGCATTCGAGGCGCAAAATGAAGCAATGTGAGCCCCATTACTGGCAAAAAGATAAAGGGGTACGTTTTTCTTCATATCAGCACTTATGAATAAGAAAAAAAATCATGTCACTTATTGGCCGGCTGCTTGTTATACCTAGTTAGTGTCATCCACGAAGACGCGAAATTTTGTCAAAATTAGCCATTAATGACATTGTAATAAAAACCATGGCACGCCGTCATCGTGAATGACTCTACCTATACGCATGTTTGCAATGTAGCTTACCAAGTAGGAGAAATTTTGCAACAATTCCTGATTTGGAATTAAAATATAGGTTTCACAGTTCTACGCACTGTTGCGCATGGAACACCAATTCGTGTTCAATATTCGGACATTTCAAATTTAAATTACAAAATACAATTTCGCTCACGGATATCACGTGCGAGCCCAAATTTGATCCTACAATTCTCTGCATGAGAGGCCAAGTCAAACCACTAGGCCACCACGGCTGTAGTTAGTAGTTATTTAAGTTCGTATTTATATTTACGTTAAATAAGAACGTGTAAAAACCCGTGTATGTTGTTAAACCTCCGCCAATGCATGTCATTCGCAGCTCATAGAGCCATTTTTCTTTATACACGGTATTGCAGTAACCGTCACCGTCTTTGACGGGGTTAGAACAAACAAAGAGCGATTTTAAAAGCCGTTCTACATGATTACCTGTCAAGTGTAGAAAATACACGAGGCATTTTGTAATTGTTAACTATTAGCTTTTGTTGAGAACAGCTCGTTTTCAAGGCGTGTTAAAATTTATTCTATTGCATGTAATTTGACAATCACGTGCCGTAAAATTCGTACCTACACAGTTAAACACATTTACTGATTTGTTTTACAGAGTATTAACTTGTGGATGGCTAATTTGTAAACTAACGAAACTAATTTTTAATCGACTTGAAAAAGATATTCTCCTTTTTTCCTGGAATCATATGTAGACGCACAATTTTCTAAGAGACTATTCCACGATAATTTATAATTTATATACAAGCTTCGTATGCTATCGTCTAAAATCTTGTTAATAAGTGAATTTCCTTTGGCAGGTGTAGCGTGATGACGCTACCTTATAAAAGTATTTTGAGTATTTATGGGTCCACTTTAGGCTGTTGCTGTCTGTCCGCGTAAAATTTGATTATCGCTATCCCGCGGGAACCTATATAGATAATTAAGACGAACTACGTAATTTTCTGAGATAAAAACTGTCCTATATTCTTCCCAGGACTCAAAGTATTAATATACCGAATTTTCTCTAAATCGGTTTAGTGGCTAAGCCACGTACCTAATTCTAATATTTTTCGCATTTATAATATTACTGAAGTTTTATTCGCAGATAACTTAAAAAAATATTGTTATTGTTGAAGAGGCGAAAACTGACTGCCGCTTTCGAATTTTACGAGTTTAACTAGTTATTTTTTCGGGATCAAAAGTAGCCTATGTCACTCTCTGGCCCATAAACTATCTCTACGCCAAAAATTACGTCGATCAGTTGCTCCATTTCGACGTAAAAAACGGACAAATATACAACACACACTTTCACATTTATAATATTAGTATGAATTTCTATTTCGTAGAAACACGCGCCTAACACAACTCGAAGTACTTATTTTTTATGGGAACATCTTAACTAATGACTGGATCTTTTGATTGCTTTGATTCAGCAGTTAGATTTTTCACTGCCCAAGCAGACCTGAGTATTTCATATTAATTTCAGCTAGATATGTCCACGCATTCCTGGAAAAAGAAGGTTGACGGATGGACAAGCAGACGGACAATAAAGTAATCCTATAATGGTTTCATTTTTGCCGACTGAGATACGAAACTCAAAATACAAATAACCAACAAACAAAATATGAGCTACTCGTAAGAAAATACATTAATTTGATTACCCATGAAGCGATTTTCTATGTCACAATACCGTCAATCAGCAAAATTAACATTATTTTTCTGTAGGAAAGTAACGGAAAAAACAACACGGTAAAAAATGTCCATCATTAGTCTATCTTAGTAAAGATTTGTGTCGTCATTTATTTCATCTTTGTAACAAGCTATAAACGACTGAACTTCGAATTATTTGACCGGTCTTTTTTTCCTAACAATTTAGGTTTAATAGGTTGATATGAGTTGGGTTTATTGTGGTGATATAATATATTTGGAATAGCTGACACAGAAACGTTGTTCTGCCATATAAGAAATGGGGGACAGGAAGAGGAGAGTGAAAAATACTATTGCGACGTACCTACCAAATACACAAAACAAAAAATAAAATTCAATTAAGCTGTTTCGGAGGAGTGTGACCAGTTTTGTTTTTCTAAACATTATCTATGTTTAATAGTACTTAGATGTAAGATTTTCATGTATTTTCTTGCGTGCCTTTGTAAGAGTATCGATCAAGAAATAATTACTCTCATACACATGGCCGGATACAATTCTTGTCAGAAAAGTGCAAGTAAGAAGAGCAATTTGTTGAGAGTATCACGGAACGGCAGCCTTTGGCGGGCCATAGTAGTGTCGTGACAGTAAACTAACTTTTATCGTGCATTTGTATATATATTTTATCGTGTGTCCAAATAATATCGGCTTGACTACAAGTATGTGAACTGAAAACCTCACGAGTTTTTGAAAAGGCTGAAACATTTAAAAATTTAAACAAGTCCATGATCCAAACCTCGTCGTCAAAATGTAGTCTTTAATCATGTTCATTTTGGTGCACACTGTCAAAAAAATCCAAAGAAGAATAGACCAATTAAATTTTAATTAGCGCATCTGTTCACAAAATTTCACAAGAATCGGTTGTGTAATGCGACCTGAAGAGAAAAACAATATCCGCCGGACGTACGGAAACATTTCAATTTAATTTTAAGCTAAAAGGAAGATGCTTCCTCAGTCCTCTACAAATTTAATCTTTATTATCATGTATTTACCGTCGAGGAAACCGAATCGAGTACCACAGTGAGACACTTTCATATATTACATAGTAAAGGGTATAGCCCTGTATGGATGGCGAAACTGCCTTTGACGAAAAAGTGGTTTTCCTTTGGCTCGGATAATTGTCTTTACATACGTTGTAATTTGACCAAATTTTAGCCCCAAAATGGGCGTGGTTTTTGAGATAATTAAAAAAAAAGGAAAATCGTTTTTATTTTTTATTTACCAAACTAGTGGCCCGATTTTCACGAAATTTTTATATATTATGTAGAAAATTAAGAACGTTTTTTTCTTTAAAAAAAATCCAATTAATTTTATATTTAAGTAAAAAAAATCATTTTTTTAATATTAATAATTTTTTTTTTTTTTACTTGCGAGGTGGCGACACCTACCAATATCAGATATATTATGACCCATTTAATACTCTAATACATATATTTTTTTCAAAAACATTCATTTGGATCATCAGGTTAAAATAAGCGAATTTGTAACATCTCATACATAGCCTTTACTACGTACATGGGCGTTTTCAAAAAAGTTGTTGAAATGACTTTTTTTTTAAAAGTGGATGAAATTTGGTATTCCTACTCAGAATCAGGAGCACTTTCGATTATAATAGGAGAAAAAAAATGTCTCAATATTTTTTATTCCATTACGTTACCGTTTTCATACGCGTATCTGTGGCGGTAGTGTAATGGATAACACAAAATTATATGAAAAACCTGGGACACTTTTTTTCCTATTGCAATCGAAAGTGCTCCTGATTCTGATTAGGAATACCAAATTTCATCCACATCTGACAAAAAAGTCATTTCAACATCTTTTTTTTGAAAACGCCCACCTACGTAACATAGGATTCAATAGTAGGGTGGGTTGAAATTTTTTTTTTTTTTATTTTCTTAGCAAGGGGGTTAGAATTTGTACCTTATGAAAAAAGAAAATTTTTCAAAAAAAAAAATTTTTACTTAATATTTTGAGATGGCCCACTCCCTTTTAAAATTAATAATCTATTAAATGAAGTAGTACCAAAAAATATATATTAAAGGTGTTCTAGAACCTGTAGGGTCACCCCTCGAAAGCCAATTGGAAATCAAAAGTAAAAAAAAAAAAATCTATTATTTTTGTAATTAATGTAAAAAATCAAAAAATGACTTCTCTTTCTTTTGTATTAAAGTAAAAAAAATCACAATCGACAATTTTTAGACGTCTTCCACGATGTTTGACCGAAAAAAATTTTTTTTGTTGGAACTACCTCATTTGATAAATTATTAATTTTAAAAGCGAGTGGGCCACCTCAAAACATTAGATAAAAAAATTATTTTTTTTTTGAAAAATTTTCTTTTTTCATAAGGTAGAAAATTCTACCCCCATGCTAAGAAAATAAATAAAAAAATTTTTTTTCAACCCACCCTACTATTGAATCCTATGTTACGTAGGTGGGCGTTTTCAAAAAAAAGATGTTGAAATGACTTTTTTGTCAGATGTGGATGAAATTTGGTATTCCTAATCAGAATCAGGAGCACTTTCGATTGCAATAGGAAAAAAAAGTGTCCCAGGTTTTTCATATAATTTTGTGTTATCCATTACACTACCGCCACAGATACGCGTATGAAAACGGTAACGTAATGGAATAAAAAATATTGAGATATTTTTTTTTCTCCTATTATTATCGAAAGTGCTCCTGATTCTGAGTAGGAATACCAAATTTCATCCACTTCTAAAAAAAAAGTCATTTCAACAACTTTTTTTGAAAACGCCCATGTACGTACTACGTAGTAAAGAGAAGGCTATGTATGAGATGTTACAAATTCGCTTATTTTAACCTGATGATCCAAATGAATGTTTTTGAAAAAAAAATATGTATTAGAGTATTAAATGGGTCATAATATATCTGATAGTGGTAGGTGTCGCCACCTCGCAAGTAAAAAAAAATAATTTATGAATATTAAAAAAATTTTTTTTTTTTACTTAAATATAAAATTAATTGGATTTTTTTTAAAGAAAAAAACGCTCTTAATTTTCTACATAATATATAAAAATTTCGTGAAAATCGGGCCACTAGTTTGGTAAATAAAAAATAAAAACGATTTTCCTTTTTTTTTAATTATCTCAAAAACCACGCCCATTTTGGGGCTAAAATTTGGTCAAATTACAACGTATGTAAAGACAATTATCCGAGCCAAAGGAAAACCACTTTCTCGTCAAAGGCAGTTTCGCCATCCATACAGGGCTATACCCTTTCGCTACGATTTCTTTGACAGATATATGAAATGTCAATATGATAGATATTATATTATAGCTCAAAGACTGCACCCTGGTACGCGAATCAGTTTCTTTATCTTTACAATGTCGTGTCACAATGTATCTTTTTTGACACTTTAAAAGGCGTAAAAAATATTGAGCTTCATAAATTAGTTGAAAGTTTTAATTTTGATTTAGTACTACGAACCGTAAGTGAATCGTAACAATGTCCGGGTGCAACATTACTTTAAGCAAGAATGGCGGCAGATTTCCGATAGTCAAGTCACGATCTAAAACTTTTACAACGCTTTATCGATTACGGTTTCCTTCTCTGAAAGGAAAAATACAACTGAAACTTAGTGGAAAACAGAAGGTTTTTAATAACTCTAGCTAATAGCCAGCTAGCTAGTAATAGTCTACTATTCCCAGTGCAGTATTATCCTTACTATTATAAAGGGGACAGTGAGTTTGTTTGTTTGTTATGCTTTCACGCTGTAACGGAGCGACGGATCGACGTGATTTTCGGCATAAGTAAAGATAGTTTATAGTCCGGAGAGTGACATAGGCTACTTTTTATCCAGGAAAAATGCACAGTTCTGGATGGAACAGCGCGCGATAGCCGAATACCACGCGGGCGGAGCCGCGGGCAAAGGCTAGTTATAAAATAAAGCTTTATTTAATTTTAAAGCGATATTTTATAATAAACTTGAAATATTTCTTTGTTGATTTTCAAATATTGCAAGTCGAGTTTTTTTCCACTTCTTAATATTTAATGATCTGATTGAGTTCCAATTTGATACGGATACATATATACCTACATACATACATACCTAGATAGTATAATAGTACAAGTAGAGTCAATAAAAAGTAAACCCCTCTAAGAAGATTATGATTATTATATTAAACGTATGTCGCCAATATATTTCCAGATAATCCAAATGCAGTCAGTTAGATAGAATATTTTTTTAACCAGAAATGTACACCATTTTTATGTACGGTCACGGGCGTCAATTCGGGATCAGTTTCGTAAAAAACCCTTTGAATCACCATATACAATGACAGGTTCGATCTTAAGGGTCCCAAATTAACGCTGCATGTCATTAGTAGGATTAATTAATTCCTAAAACCACAACAACCAATCTGGCCGTTTTCAAATCTATGATGAAATGGGCATTTTTATTAGGCAAGCGTGCGCCATCTTTTCACTTCCCATCAGACGTGATTATGGTCAAACGCAAGCCTAGTTTTGTATAAAAAGAAAAGAAATACTTTAACCCCTGTAAAAACTTAGTAAAGTATAAGGGGACTGTTCAAAAGTTGAGTGCGGAAAGGCAGCAGGGCGCGCGCCGCATCAAGATTTAATTGCTTTGGCGCTCTTCCATCCCACGACGGCGGTATTTAACTAGGAGACCACATCACAATTTAATCTATCTTTACCTTTCATGTATCTATTTACTGTAAGTAAAGTAGCTCGAAGAATTTGCAAGTTGAAGTGACAATGGGCGGGCCACATCGCTCGAAGAACAGATGACCGTTTGAGGGAGAAAAATCCTCGAGTGGTGAGCGCGAATTGGAAGACGAAGCGTTGGCATTTCTACTAGATGAACTGACGACATCGTAAGATTTTTGGGTAATCGGTGGGTGCAAGTAAGGAGTTGTCGTTTATTGTGGCGTTCTAAAGGGGAGGTCTGTGTTTAGTGTGGACGATTTTCGGCTGATGATGATAGGGTAGTTGACACATGTAACTATCGCACGCATCTATCATATTAAATATTATTATAATTTTTAGAGTAACATCAAAAAAATCCGAAATAAATAAAAATAATAATTTAAAGAATCAAAAATTAAAATTTAAAATTTATTAATTTTTGTTTAAAGTTTTTGAAGTTAATTTGTTTTTCTAAACCTACCAGCACGCTACGTAAAAAAACTATAGATGGTGCAACTTGGTCTTAACGACGGGCCGAAAAGTATAGGGGTCTCTATTTCCGTTTGTGATAATGGATATTGATAGAAAGTTAACGTTTGTTTTTTATTTAATACAAAATTTTATTTAATTTTCAATGTTTGTATAAAAATATATAAATGAGGTATCCGTCATAGAATTATTTAAACTGAGTACGAGTGAACGCACTCCCTTTATTGGACATGAAATTTACCTTACTATGAATTTTATTGACAATGTAATGCAATTATATACCCACAGTCCTGAGTGGATAAGTATAATTAAAAGATAAGTGGACTTTGACTCGTTGGCGTCAAAATGTATAGTAAATCAAAATTAAAATGATAGCGTCATAGGTATAAAATATTTTTTTACATTAAAAACGACATGGAGTATTTCATTTCACAGAGTTGTAAAAGAATATTTTTACACATAAGTACCTCAATGACTAATAAATGTTTAAATTAAGCTTGTAATATATCGTTCTCCAGGAGAATTAATGGTCGCGTTGCTCGTCAAAACATCTTGCGGCATTCTTGGCTTTAATATCTTATTAAATTAAATATATAACTGGACATTCTTGAGTTTATCACACAACCTTGAACAAGCAAAACGATCTAATCCACTATCTACCTGCGTAATACACGCATTTAGCTTTCAGCGTACGACATTTCGTTTAAAAGTCCCAACGTAAGTGAAGAGATCCTATGATACTAACCACAAATAGCTCTTTTATAAGGCATACATAATATTATGTTTCAAGTATATTTTACCTTAGCTCGCTCGCACAGCTAGATGTAAGGCGTAGGACTTAAAATATGTAATGGTTGACAGCTGAGAACCTAACGTACATCTATTTTTACCTAGGAAGAAGAAGAAATTTATTTCTGCAGTGCTTTAATTCTAGCATGGTGCGAGTGAGAGCTGTCAATATCATAGACTAGACAGAGAAAGTGTCGAAACTTAAGTCGATAAAACTAATAATTTAAAATCTTAATCATAATTAATGTCATCATTAATCCGTTTATTACGCTAATTTTGATGAGAATGTTAGTGAAATTCCAGGTTGGAATATTATTTGCCACTTAAGTAGACTAAATGGAGTTTACGCAAGAATGTTTATTATTTACCTATTAATAAGTACCGATATAACTCAAGCAAGATCCATTAAACGAGTCTCTGGTTTTACGTTACATGCATATTACGTTTCTTCACTTAATTGTGCTTTGAATTTAATTAACTGATAAAAATCTGATAGGTTAAATTTATTTTGTAGAACATATTTCTTTACGTTCCAATATTTTACGCCTGTCATATTCAGGCTGCAACTGAAATATACTTCCGTATGTAGAAAGCAGCAACTTTTTTTGAGTAAAACGAAACGTGCATCAAGTGTCACCCGCACCATGCTAGAATGAAAGCACTACACCTAGGAAGTGGTTCAAAACTGCTATAAAAAGGTAGGGTAGCACAGAAATGTCATTCGGACAGCTTATTCAGAGATGTACACACGGAAAGTGCGCGATCTAAGTCGCCAGCTTTTTTTACTGTATTTTTTTTGTTTGTTTAAGGGTCTTAAAGAAATTGATGTTTATCTGTCGCTCATTTTATGGTCCTACAAATAACTCTTATAGTTTTACAATATCTATCCGGTGGCGTGAAAAATATGAAGAATAACCTCTTCCTTTTTGAAGTCGGTTAAAAAATCTAGACTAATGATTTAAGAAGAAAAGCTATCACAGCCTCGTATACTTCACAGATTAATGAGATCAATACTTATACTAAAATGTGTCGCATGTTAGTAGCTACGTAACCCTACACTACACGCACGCAAGGCCAGACACGCACTTGACCGGTTTTTTTATTATACTACGGGGCTGTTTCACCATCCATTGATTAGTGTTTACTAACGGTTAAATGTGATGCCGACTCTATTTGTTTTGTTCGAATAGACGGCGACGGCATCACATGTAACCATCAGTTAACACTAATCAATGGATAAATGTCATGGGACACTTGACACCAGTTGACCTAGTCCCAAACTAACGAATCAGGCAACGGATAAACATACTTATATAGATAAATACATACTTAAATACATATTAAACATCCAAGACCCGAGAACAAACATTCGTACTATTCATACAAATATCTGCCCCGGCCGGGACTCGAACCCTGGACCTCAAGCTTCGTAGTCAGGTTCTCTAACCACTGGGCCATCCGGTCGTCAATGGATGGTGACTAATCAATGGATGGTGAAACAGCCCCTACATCTCCCATTTCATTACGCCGTAGGTAAAGTGGGATAATTTGGGCGTGAAGCTATCGACCGGAGTTACGTAACGTATCACTTCGGTTGAGCTTTGCCCGCTTGCATTTGCATTGCATTGCACTGCGAGCATTGCACTTTGCCGCCACTCCAACCCTGTTTGTTTCAGTCGGGTTCCTCGGATATTATGGTTTTGATGCGCGCTTGTCAGTGTGGGAGGGCGTACCGATCTCTTATCGAACTAAATAGTACCTTATTGATACCTACATATACCTATGAATAAGAATTGTATTTGTCGTAATTTGGTAGAAAAAGAAAAATATATTAATACTTAAAGCAATAGAACAACTACATAATCTTACATACATATTCAGTACGAGTTAAAAGAAAGAAAGAAAGAAAGTACATCAATAACGATTGTGGCGCCGAAAAAGCAAAAAAGGCCATACCTACTCGGGTTGGCATCTATATGAAAATACTAGCTTTTGCCCGCAACTTCAGTCGCGTGGAATTCGATTATCGCGTGCTGTTGCCTCGAGAACTATGTATTTTTCCGGGATAAAAAGTAGCCTATATCACTCTCTGGCCCATAAACTATCTCTGTGCCAAAAATCACGGCGATCCGAAAGACGGAAAAACATACAAACACACACACACACTTTCACATTTATAATATTAGTATGGAAGAGACGCAGTGCCCTTAGTGTAAGTTTTTGGTTACAAAATACGTCTCGATCGCGTTCGCGTTAAATCTCAATTTGTATGGAAACACGAACAGCGCCTCTAGCGGAAAATTTGCAATGTTCGTGTTTCTATACAAATTGAGATTTTAACGCGAACGCGATCGAGACGTATTTTGTAACCGAAAACTTACACTAAGGGTACAGATCGTGTAGACGCACGCATCCATAACATGCTTTCAGAGCTCGAATCACAGCACGCATCTTTCCATACAAAAAACATAGCTTAGTTGAACCCATTTCCACCAATGCTATGCTACACTAAGCTATGGACCAATGAATATGATTCGTGGATATCAAACACAATGACATCCAAAGCAACGTAGCGTAGCACATCTCTGGTGCGAAGGCACCAATAAGCTACGATAAGTATGTTTGGAATTTTGATTTCTCAAGGGAAATTCCGTATATTTTTATAATAATGATCAGCAGAACCTTAACTCTCAAGGGATAAATCTCTAATTATTTTAACGACTCAAAAATTCTAATATAATTACGTAAAGTGCGTTAACACAAATGAACTATGATTTTCTTTCACCAAATATCAATATCACTGCAATAAACGACGTTGCCAAAAGACGCCATATTCATAATTAGCCCTCACAAAATCAGGAATAAAATAAACATTATTAAAATTTCGGATAAGATTCCCTTTCTGCGGGAAAGATCGGAAGTTGTATAAATTACAATAAATTTTCCGTCAGCCATCAACTGGATATTTCATAAAAAGACTAACGAATATTGACGCCGTGGGAGGCACGAGGTGACTAGTCAGGTAGGCGCTTCGCTAAATTAACTCCCGTAATATTTTCAGCCGCTTCAGCTATTTCGAGTAACGACCTAATTCTACATCTTTACATACGTTAAACCGCGTCTTTGAAACATTACCTTGAGAGTAATTTTTCCGACGCGACATGCGGCTGGAAAACGTTTATGTTTTTACGAGCATTTAAAAATATATTCCTATCCATATCTAAACCAAATACTACATTTTTAGGGTTCCGTACCCAAAGTGTAACAGAACTCGATTACTAAGACCCCGCTGTCCGTCCACGCTGTATTTTATGAACCGTGGGAGCTAGACAGTTGAAATTTTCCACAGATTATATATTTCTGTTGCTGCTATAACAACAACAAGTAGGCAACAAGTCCTGAAAACAGAATAAAATAAATATTTTTTGGAGAGGGGGGGGGTCCTATACAACAAACATGATTTTTGCTAGATATTAATAACGGCAACATGTAGAGGCTTGAAATATTCATAAAATATTTAGTCGTATATATTAAAAATAAATAATAAAATAAAAATAAAATAAACAAATCGCGAACGGTGCGGAATCGCAGTGACGTGCCGTAAACGTCAGGACTTTTGTTCGGTAAAGTCCCGGTGTGGAGAGCATGCGATAAAAACGGTACGCATACGATGCTTCACTGCGATTCCGTATACCTACCGTCAACCTTTTTTTAAGCAGCAGTGTGGCCGCTCCTATACTCATAAGTTTACAATAGTCGAACCTCGTAAGAACAGAATCTGGTAGACACACACACTAACACACGCGCGCACGCACCCACGCACGCACGCATGCGTACCCACGCATACACAAAATTTATATTTATTAAATTACTAGCTTTTGTCCGCGGCTTCGCCCTCGTGGAATTCGGTTATCGCGCGCTCCTCCCTCGGTAACTGTGCATTTTTCCAGAATAAAAGTAGTCTATGTCACTCTCTGACCCATAAACTAACTCTATGCCAAAAATCACGCCACACATACATACAAACACACACACTTTCACATTTATAATATTAGTGTGAAGAGATGTATTAGTAGGATTAAAATGGCTCAGGTTATAGTTGGTACACTACTGAAACAATATGTTGAAATACGCCGCGCCGCGTAGTGATGGATTGAACACTAGTTTGCATAGTAATTTGAATCTTAAAAGATTGATTTTTTTTTATCGGGAGGTAGTAACTGCTTGAAAAATCGAGTTGCTTGGAGCTACTGGAAGTCTATACTTTAATTCTAGAAAATGTCACACCTTTATCCTATGCAGGTGGTAGGACCTTGTGCAAGGTCCGCCCTGATTGCTACCACCATCTTGCTCGCTAATCCTGCCGTGAAGCAGCAGTGCTTGCACTGTTGTGTTTCGGCGCGGAGAGTAAGACAGCCGGTGAAATTACTGGCACTTGAGGTATTCCAACTTAGGCCTCTAGGTTGGCAACGCATCTGCAATACCCTTGGTGTTGGAGATGTTTATGGGCGGTGGTGATCTCTTACCACCAGGAGACCCACTTGCTCGTTTGCCATCCAGTCGTATAAAAAAAAAAACTCTAACTGCGCGTCGTCTACGCCTAAAACATACACCACGTGCATGGCCTAATTTGTCACTGGTAACACCATGTCGAGTTTCAAAATACGACCCCATGTTTGTGTGAGCTAACTTTGGGGGCGGCAGACGTGAGCTTGCCTTCGGAATCCAAAAGCTTAACGGTTACTTGACCTGAAATGTATATTTCAGAATTAAATTATTATTATTTTTAATTTTGACAGTGGAAGCATTCTACACTTCCGCTGAACGTAGATATAGTTAGTGTTTAGTTTTGTAACTAAGGGTTCCCATACATCCCTGTATTATTATTATTTTGTAAATTTTTTTTTTTTCTCTTTAATTGTATACTGTAGTTTTTAAGTATTTTATTTGTAATTATTTTATGATGAAAAAATGACTTTCTGCCAAGTTTCTTGCGGCGCATTCTTCTTGGCAATGATGGTCTTTCCGAAAGCGCTGGTAGTTTAAAAAAATGACGTGTAAAAGTGCCCATTGCGGCCTATTTGCTGAATAAATGATTTGAATTTTGAATTTTGAATTTGTTAAGCGCTTCATTACCAGGTAAACCTAAAGACATTACTCTAAGTTATGCACAATAATAGTTACGGTCCAGAAACATTCCGGGGCGGTCCGTAAACGCCGAATCGATGTTCCCCACACGAGTTGTAAACTGGTTTATGACATGGATGACGGAATTGTTATTCGCCCGGCGCGCTACAACGCAGTTAATGTGATGTTTAACTCCCCGGAACGCACTTTTGCTTTGTCTTGTACTATTTCTAAATCATTTACTGTTGATGTTAATATTTCGTAATTAATGCGGTGCCGCTGTTTGTGTTTAGCCACAATTTGAAAGAACTAGCGCAATCTCAATCAAAACATTTCAAACCGAACATGAACATTGCTGCGTCATTCTTTGATTTGCATGGTGTCGTCGTTCGATTGTAAAATCTGCCAGATCAAGAAATTCCTAGGCATAACGAAAAAAGGCCGCCATCTCATGATGCCTTTAACAATTGGGCACTTATATCGTGTGCCTATTGTGTATGTAAAAAGAACGGCGATCGATGAGAGCAGTATTCGTTGATATATAATTTGTTTTCTCATAGCAAGTGAAAACTATTACTTAAGGTACCTAAATAAATTACATAGCCATTAGTTATGTTTTTCGAAAATTTTTAAAGAAAGCAATGTTTGTTAATTAGATTTAAGAAATTACCTAAACATTGTTATAATTGCAACACCCTTACTGGGTTGTACTACATGTATGTACTGTGCAACTTCATTAAGTAAATAAATAAATATATTTCTAGCAATATACCTATTTTATTTCTGCTACTTTTTAAAAATATAACCACTATTAATTTAATTTTTCGTTCATAGAAATTAAATGTAACTTTCAATGTATGTATGCAGCGAGCGAGGCGAGGAGTGTTAGGTTACGATAGTACTATTATATATTCTGTGGTTAGGTTTAAACTGTAGCCACCACGACGCGACACTGCAGCGGTCGGTGAAGCGCCATCCAGGACCAAATTAAGTTATTAATCTAAGCTATTGTTCGATCAAATGTGGGTAGGTATTTTAATCATCAGGATTATACGAGTAGTCTTCTGATTAATAGGCTTTGTGTCCTGTCCTACCTAATTAATATGGCTAAACATGACTTTGCATGCTTAATTAAGTAGAATATGGCTGAGTTTATTATTAATGACGTAACACCCTATATACCTAACCCATATTCCGCAAATAAAAATCATTTCATTTGGCTGGCCAAATCATGAAATGGCGGCAATTCATAATATGCCTGGGAATTTCATAATCTGGCGGATTTTATGATCAGGCGACGACATAGATATCAAACGCTGTTATTATTCTTTGTATACTACGAATAAATAATAAGTCAGGAAACGTAACTCAGAACAAATTCCACACAAAGAAGTATCTTAGCTACCATAAACTTGTCACGGTGCAACCGTTGTTATCTCTTACCGCTAGATGGCGTTAGTAGCGCAGTCTATAAAAAACATTTTTATTTTCCATATTTAATTAAATGCCATTGCGCAACTGTTTTTGAAGTACAGATTGAAGTTTTTATCTTTTAAATTTTATACATTCAAGTTCAAAAATACATAGTTAATTCCATATTGTCTCTGGTATTTTTATCAATAAGAGGGTAAGCTAGTTAAAATTGTTGAATTTGGACGGTAGTTGTTTTCTTAACAGCTGATATTGTTATTGTGTCAAAATTTTGCTTAAATAGACGCACACAGCCAGAATTTCACATTCTGCAAAAAAAATCAGAAAACAACGAATTCGCCTAAAACTATTTATATATATTTCAAATTTTTAAATTCAGTGAAACTCTGCCCAAATTTGGTAAGTCCTTGGCAAATATCAATCCTTACTTGTGTATTTTTAACTTGTGTTTTCTTCCAGTTTTTTAATTGTATATTTAGCCAAAGTTCATAGTTGTTTTCCACATTTTTAAATCTGTTTTTATAAATTGTTAGCAATTCGTATTTTAGTAATTTATTCCTCTCGGCCCTTTAATTTCTAAATTGTATATTTATTTTTTAAATGCTGTGCCCATTTTATAATGTAACCGTTGGGCCGTTACTTATTTAAAATTGTAACGACTTTTTCCAAATTTAATTTACTTTTGTTTCTTTTTATTTTACTTATAACTATTTTTAAATACTTCGAACGATTTTTTCTGCCACCTCCAACATTACGGCTGACCTGATGATGATGATGATGAGAATCTTCACGCCGGTTGGATGGATGGCAGAATTTAGGCCGCCTGAACCTTGCCTAAACCAGTACATATTTCAGGGCGGCACCGTACGGTCTGGGACTGAACCCCTCACCGCTCCACCAACACCTTCTCACGGCTGCCTGGAACCGAAGCCCCTGTCCTTCCTCTACGAAAGGACTGCTGCTGCTGCTTGCTGACCCTGGAGCCCCTTCTGCCTCCAGCCTTGTCCAGCTCCGGCGACCTGCACTTCGGACTCTGATCCAGGGAAGCCTTACCGAGAAACGCTTTCCCACTCAACTCTTCTGTATCCGCGACCCTCGAGTTTTTTTTAAATTTTATTTCTGTCAGTAAAGCCTTAGGGGCTAAATAAACGTCTAAAACTTAAATTCGTTTTTCTCAAAATTGAACCCCTAGGGTCTCACTGCTCTACCCTGACAGTGGCGCCCAGTGGTTTATTTTGAGTTGGGAAGCGTTTTTTTGTTGTATTGTTGGTGGTGGTAAAGTGTCTGTGTTCCCTTGTGCGTGGTTTCGCAGTAATTGCATTTTCCCCCGCGTCCCCGTGTGACGTTCGGGTAAGAATAGCGTCACCCCTCAGCCTGGGATTCGTAAAAGGCGAATAAAGTGCTTTCTGCCGGTTACAGTGGTTTTTTCCCAAATTTTAACGGTTTTTTTTTTTAATTTAACGGTTTTTTTTAAATTTTAACGTTTTTTTTTATTCCAAATTTTAACAATTTAATTCCTCAAAATTTACAAAATTACTTTTTTCCCATTTAACAGAACATTTCAACCACTGCGGAATTCATCAAAATCGTTTCAGCCTTTTACGGCATCATCTCATCATCATTTTAACTTTATTAAATTATCGTAGCTTCAAATTATTACTCTACTACGTTACTGCGGGACTGCGGCGCTTATTCTTTATTTTGTATAAGTACTATTCTTCTGGGAACGTACGTAATCATTGTTTGTAACGTTCGAAGTTCTACCAACTTTATTGATATTTGCCAAAGGGTTATCCGATTTCAGCAATCATCACTTATACAGTGTCCTTGCAATTTCTACTTTAAATTTAAATTCAACATTCCAAATTCAACAATTACTTACTATAACCACTTACATTCGATCAGCTGTTTTAGTTTATTGATTGTAGGTAGCTGCGTCAGAGTATGGAACGGCTAGCGCATAACGGGTAATTGCCAAGAGCATAAATTTTATTCTTAATACCGCTAACTTAACGTTCAAATTTAAATAACAACTTTCGTTTCTGTTTTATTTAAACATCATACCTCGCAATTTAGGCGGGTAGTCTTTGACTAATTTAATACCTTGACTTTCTTTTGAATAAGTTTTATAAACATGTCGCTCCACGACATTTACGAGTTTTTGAAATTTAAATCTTATTATTTTATTTTTTTAATTTTTGATTTTAAACGTATCACGTATTAATTAAAACTTAACGTCACATTTTAATTATTAACCTACTATAGTTCTACCCGTGTGGTGTCGGGTTAGAATAACACCTCTCCATTTCTTCCGTGGATGTCGTAAGAGGCGACTAAGGATATATGTAGGTACTATAGTTTTATGTAGGCAATAGTCTACCTATGACTGTGTTACCTACCATTTTTCAAACGAGGTGGGTACTAGCAACAACCTGTCTCGTTGTCAATACGCTGACATAGGTTTTTCTTATCAATATTGCAAGGTCACGAACCTTGGACTCTTGCTTAGTAGCTCTCTAACCGCTCGCCCTAAAGTGGTAAATTCCGTACGAGTTTTATGCTAACTTACTTAACTCGCAAAGTCAGATAGTAATACTTTAATTATTCCCCGCCCCTAAGGCACTGAAATTTAAACAATTCTATAATAAAAGTAATTATTTTAATAATCAATAACAACTAGGTAACTAAATTTCTATCATAATAACTTCACGTGTTTACATTTCTATAAATACATCGCAAGCGACTGGTCTAATCTGCGCGCGCGGCGATTCGATATGCTTTCTCTCTCGCTGCGTCCCTCTCGCGCTCCATAGAATAGAGCGGGACGCACATAACGTTTCGTCTTCGTGCAGTCGTTCGTAATAACCAGTAATTTCGTAGGCAGCCCTCTAATTTTTTATTTAGTTTAGCATGTTACTTAATTTTCTACTAGTTAGAACCCAAAGCCTATCACCCGAGCGGATGCAACTCGTTAAATAAGCCCTTGCCCTACCTATCTAGTGTTACATGTATCGAGCGGAATGATAACTCGTTAAATATGCCCTTATCGCATGTGACCTAGGTAACTTTAAAAAGGACGGAATGTTGAATCCTTTAGCTAGTAAGAAATGTTGCAAACAAATAAAAAAACCCTTTAATACCACCATAATTTTTTCTAGCGTTGGGTTAGTTGTAACTATTAAAACAGCTGACCTGCTGTGTTAGGTTGAATGTTTAGGTTTTTGTTAGGATGATGAATGTAGGTAAATTTGTTAATGAAACGTTAGGAAATTTTATTTCACAAAGACGGTTTTTTTTTTTTTGTCAGATAAAAAAAAAACCTTTCACTGGAAACCGGGGTACTGTCACGGTGCAACCGTTGTTATCTCTTACCGCTAGATGGCGTTAGTAGCGCAGTCTATAAAAAACATTTTTATTTTCCATATTTAATTAAATGCCATTGCGCAACTGTTTTTGAAGTACAGATTGAAGTTTTTATCTTTTAAATTTTATACATTCAAGTTCAAAAATACATAGTTAATTCCATATTGTCTCTGGTATTTTTATCAATAAGAGGGTAAGCTAGTTAAAATTGTTGAATTTGGACGGTAGTTGTTTTCTTAACAGCTGATATTGTTATTGTGTCAAAATTTTGCTTAAATAGACGCACACAGCCAGAATTTCACATTCTGCAAAAAAAATCAGAAAACAACGAATTCGCCTAAAACTATTTATATATATTTCAAATTTTTAAATTCAGTGAAACTCTGCCCAAATTTGGTAAGTCCTTGGCAAATATCAATCCTCACTTGTGTATTTTTAACTTGTGTTTTCTTCCAGTTTTTTAATTGTATATTTAGCCAAAGTTCATAGTTGTTTTCCACATTTTTAAATCTGTTTTTATAAATTGTTAGCAATTCGTATTTTAGTAATTTATTCCTCTCGGCCCTTTAATTTCTAAATTGTATATTTATTTTTTAAATGCTGTGCCCATTTTATAATGTAACCGTTGGGCCGTTACTTATTTAAAATTGTAACGACTTTTTCCAAATTTAATTTACTTTTGTTTCTTTTTATTTTACTTATAACTATTTTTAAATACTTCGAACGATTTTTTCTGCCACCTCCAACATTACGGCTGACCTGATGATGATGATGATGAGAATCTTCACGCCGGTTGGATGGATGGCAGAATTTAGGCCGCCTGAACCTTGCCTAAACCAGTACATATTTCAGGGCGGCACCGTACGGTCTGGGACTGAACCCCTCACCGCTCCACCAACACCTTCTCACGGCTGCCTGGAACCGAAGCCCCTGTCCTTCCTCTACGAAAGGACTGCTGCTGCTGCTTGCTGACCCTGGAGCCCCTTCTGCCTCCAGCCTTGTCCAGCTCCGGCGACCTGCGCTTCGGACTCTGATCCAGGGAAGCCTTACCGAGAAACGCTTTCCCACTCAACTCTTCTGTATCCGTGACCCTCGAGTTTTTTTTAAATTTTATTGTTGTCAGTAAAGCCTTAGGGGCTAAATAAACGTCTAAAACTTAAATTCGTTTTTCTCAAAATTGAACCCCTAGGGTCTCACTGCTCTACCCTGACAAACTTTATGGGTACTTGTGATTCAAATATGTATAAGTACCAATCATTTTCGAGGATGCAATTTGACGTGCTTGTTGATTGGTTGAAATTCAGAAAGAAAGCAGGGATTCGATTTATGGCATTCGAACATGGCGGATGTGGACAATGTCTGATTTTGCTATTTCTGTTTCTTTGGCTAGTTGAAGTATAATTTTGATAGTGTTTTATGCGGCGATTAACCTTAACAGTGAACAGTGATCACAAAATTCTATATTGCTCTCGTGTCTGACATTTTTTAATGCGCAAGTTGTCTCCACGTGGTTTCTGGAATTTTACTATCAAGTTGCAAAAACTACAACTACCGAACAACGTCCCTCTCAAAGAGAGTAGTTTGACACTGGCGAAATTGTCCAAATAAGGACAGAAAGTCATATTTTAAAAGAGAAGAAGGGATTGGTTTACTCGCGTGATTCAATGTCAGATATCAGTCAAATGAGGCGCAGAACACGCTTTTAAGCCTCGCGTACTAGGACACGGAAGGCCATTTTTATAACGCAGTTACAATTCCTGACTTATTATTTAATCGTAATTTGTATATAAATAAGAAGCTTTTGCCGAATGTACGCTACGCAAGTGCATTACTTCAAAATCGATGTAGATACATTATTTTATTACTAGCTTATGCCCGCGACTTCGTCTGCGCGGACCTAGGTTATCATGCGATGGCGCCCTCTACCGGAATAAAAAGTATCCTATGTTAATCCTGGGGGCTTAAACCATCTCCATACCAAATTTCATCAAAATCGGTTCAGCGGTTTCGACGTGAAAGCGTGACAGACAGACAGACAGACAGACAGATACAGAGTTACTTTCATATTTATAATATTAGTAGGGATTTGTTAAGTTTATTCATTTTTTTATCATCTTTGAAAAATTGAACAGAAAACAGGAAATTTCAGGTTGAAAATGTCTGTAATATAAAAATGTTTCTGATTGTGTGTGACAGAAAATATCTCTAAAAGTATTTGAAAATATTGACAAAGTGACGTTCAGCTTTTCGTTTTATATGCCACGGGTACATTTTTTTTTTTTTTTATTCGACTGGATGGCAAACGAGCAAGTGGGTCTCCTGATGGTAAGAGATCACCACCACCCACAGACACCTGCCACTCCAGGGGGATTGCAGATGCATTGCCAACCTAGAGGCCTAAGATGGGATACCTCAAGTGCCAGTACATCCGTAATAAAAATGATATTTTAGTTGTGCGAAGCCGATGCTAGCAGCTTGTGTATCTAGCTATGATACGGATAAAACTGTAGAGTTATTGGCACATTGACTTAAAAAAAAAAAAAACGACAATCCAAAAGGTGCCTTTAGAACCGTACTAAAATCAACACAAAATACACCAAATCAAAACATGGGACACTCGACCCTTTGCTATCATTTTCATCTCATGGCTACCTACACTTAGGTATTGTAATTCTTGAATAGTTTTCATTGAATTGCAAATTAATTTTACTACATAATTACAGATAGTACAAAGGGCACCAATCTGTATTCACAGTAGCAACGCAAGGAATTGTCATGGCACGGGCGGGCGGTCGTTAAAATTCTCCACCACGGCTTACTGTTGTATGTACACCGACACCTCGTAATTTGTGAATAAATGTGACAAAATATACCCACGTAGCCGTAATCAGGTCGCAAAATATAAATAAAATGATGATTATTATCATTTTCCATTTTCGTTCGACGCCAGAATAGGACTTCTGATGATTAGAGAACCTGACTGTATACGAAACATGGTTTGATGTTCAGTTGGGGCAGATATTTGTATGACAATACAAATAAGATTGTTGGGCCCCAAGTTTTAGATGTCTTACATATTTCAAGTGATTTATCTATAATTATGTATGTAGGTATATCCTTTGTCTACTTGTCTACTAGTACTAATAGCAGAAGCTTTTCTTAGTTTGGGAGTAGGTAGTAAAATCTTTTCATTAATTATACACGTCTAAGATTCCTAAAATTCATACTTTGAAATGCATAGAAGGATCAAAGGGTAATTTGATTTATCAGCTGAACATTCTTCGCAAAATATTACCGTCTCAAAAGACAAGATTCCAGAACCGCAACTTGCATAGCTCCTATTCATTTTCCCGCTCCATTTTCATCTCAGTGGTGCGCAATTTCGCGGGAGACTTCCAAATGAAGGCGACAAAGACAAGCTCCGAGAGCAACCAATTTTTAACGCTAGACCTAGTTAAAAGTTCTAGCGAAAAACATCGAACGTAGTAAACTAGTAGTGGGTTAAGTCCAGTCCTCTCATAATCAGATCACGTGTGTCAGACACACGTGGAATAATGTATTTAAATATATCACTCCTTGTGCTAGTAACGGGAATTTGCGTCCAGACTCTTTGTCTCGAAAGTAACACGACCTGTAAAATTGTGAAACAATCTTGGATGTCCCATTTCTTTGATGTCGCTGACATCTGTGCTTCGCCGTTATAGGTTTTACATGGTTTTACGTAACTTGCAAATCTCACAATGCAAAGTGTGCACAAAGTCGTTAAAAATTCATGACTTTTTAGGGTTTAGCTCTGTATTTATTTGGTTTCCATTACGTAACAACTGCTGACTTTATTCTAACTAACATTGTTTCAGCGTCAAGCTAAAATATGAATAATTTTATCGTACCATCCACACCTGTTTTAACTTTCACAAAGTGTATTTCATTTTCTTAATACCTAGCAAGGTCATCAAACTATCTCTCACTTGTCTTGTATTCGCATGTCTACACACTGATGCCGCTAAGATCTTCTACGTGTTAATCACCACGATTTAGTTTAGTGCTATTAGCAAATACAAGCTTCCTCGACTCTCCCAAAATACATACGCTTCATTTATCACGCGGGTAACAAAAACAAAAGATGCTTACCTACAAACTTGCTACTCAAATGATGATTAATTAGTATGCTTAAAGCTGGAGAGTAAGTAAAAACTGCTCGCGTTAAGAACTTTGATCGCGGAGAGTTTCTTATGGAATTTTATGGCTGAACTCACCGGTCTGTTTTTGTAGCGCTCGGCGATGCATTGAAGACTTGGTTCAAGAAGAACCAGGCTTGGTTGGTCATGTATTTTTAGGAGATTGTAACAAAATGGAATGTCTTAGTGGTTATGTATGAAACACATTTAAAGACCAAAATGTCTCATCAGCGGACTTCATGATATTGCAAGGAGCTAATAATGTAGTACTACTCTACCAATATCGTTCACTTTATCCTTTTTTCAACCGACTTCAAAAAAAGAAGAGGTTCTCAATTTGTCGGTACTTGTCGGTATGTTTTTTTTTCTGTGTTTGTTACGCGATAACTCCGCCAATTGTGGGCCGAATTTAAAATTATTATTGTTCTAACATACATATTTTCGAGGTGTTCCCATTGATACTAAGTGAGGATCTGATGATGGCATCTTAGAAAAATCGAGGGCAACCCTCTAATTTTTAAAGCACACCTATAGCGATTTTGGCATCATTAACACTTAAGTCAGGTATTTACATTCAGAAAGTAACATTTGGCATACTGGTCCTGATAAACAAGACCGAAGGTATCGGTACTGTGCAGCTCTGTTATAAAATGACATAACTATGCCGTGTTTGAGATTAATAGAATCGTTGTAAGATTCACTTTGGCTACAAATCAGTAAAAACCATAAATAAAGAATATTACATACATTTACAACATACGCCCGAAAAACAATACTTCTCCTTGCAGTCAAGTAAAAAAAAAAACTTTTTGACAAAAATGGAACCGACTTCTAAAACCTTGAAAACAATTTTGTACTAGTTTGACGTCGGTGCATCAGCACGAGCCAGCAGGAGTGATTGAAGCCCAATTTACTATAGTGCCTATGTACGAGTAGGTGAGGTAGACTACTACAGTTCCACTACTGCTGGCTCGAGCTGACAAACCGACTTCAAACTAGTAGAAAATTATTTTCAAGGTTTTTGAATTCAGTTCCGTTTTTTGTTAAAAAGTTTTGTAGGTGTAATTTGAAAACGTACCCTGTGATTGCTACTCACCTTTTTTTAGGATTCCATAGTCAACTAGGAACCCGTATATTTAACATGTCAACTCTACGTACAATATTCAAACCTTCTTTTGTTAGATCCAGCAGTGGGATCAGAAAACATGAACTAGAGTTGATGAGCGCTACATAACACTGAACCGACATATATCAATTTAAAACTAGATTATCCTTCTTATGAGAAAAACCGTTATTTTTCTCTCCAACATTTTACTGAATATCTCGACAATAGTATTTGAGAATGTTATTCGAGAAACTTCGTACAAATTGGTCATTATCTACGAGTATGTCTGAGGGATAAGCATGGAAAATCTGTTTCTTAGGTAAATTGGTTGCTTACGTATATCGCAAGTTAACAATAGATATTGGCATCCGTTTAAAATATTCAAATCCATATTTAAATCTTGGTAAACGTAGTTGATGACAATCATAATAAAATATACAATTACCTTAAATTATATTAAATTGTGTACTTTATTATGATTGCCATCAACTACGGCTCTGGCATTTGACTACTAAACTTGAATCCCTTACATGGCAAAAATTAACAACTGAGTTATAGTGAAATACAGTCGAACTCAAAATTACCTGAACCCTTTCGTACTCTGTCACTGTGACAAATTTTAAACATTTCTAAGTGTCCCAGAACTGATATTTACTGCGATAAAGTTCCTTGGCACTTTATCTCTGTCTACTACAGTAGTAGAAAGAGATAAAGTGCCAAGGTGGGTAGTAACTACCCATAGAGGGTCGATCATAACAAAACGGTAAAGAAAATCTTGCCGCAAGAAGGCACCTCTTCCGTTTTGATCTAAATAACTAGAAAAAAACTTGGTTACCACCTCAGTTTACTGCAATTTTAGCATCTAACAACTCATGAGTCCAACTCACAACTTCTTCTCCCTCCCTAGGTTCAAACAGCTGTTGCGAATAATGCTAGTTTTGTTTGGTTCTCTACCAAAAAATTTTGCACTTACGTACTAACCTCGAGTTAAGGTAGCGTCATAATGTATGGAACTGTCATATCAGCTGGGAGACGACCACTGCTGAGAAATATCTCTCCCCTTAGAACGCCACAATGATTGACAACTCGTCACTTACATCCACTAGTTGCATGCTACTCGCTCTCTCCGGAATACGGAAAGCTAAATAACTTAAGTCATCAACATAGCTCGATGAATATAAACCGTTTAGGGGAGAAAGATCCTCGAGTGCCGATCACGAACGGAAGGCGAAGCCTTGACAAGCCCACTAGGTGGACTGATGACATCACGAATTGTCATAATAAACTATATATCGACGGTTTCCGGGCTATTTGTTTTAAGCGACATAGGAATACGTTGTCGCTTAAAACAAATAGCCCGGCAACCATCGATATTATACGTAATACAGCATAACGCTATATACCTATTATATAGCATCACGAAATCCAGGGTTACGGGATTTAAATTTAAACCTTAGACAAGTGATCCGAAGTGAGAAGTGATTCTAAATGTCGCAAAGTGTAAAGAAAATTGAGAAAAATAATTTGCTGAAATGTATAACGCAAAAGAAAAAAGCTATAAAGTCACTAAGGTGACAACAATGCTTCATAAAAACAAGTAAATCTTTACTAAACCAAGTTATAACCAGCACAAAAATGTTTATTTCATTCCGCGTGAGGTCACACTGGAACATTGTCTCACTGACAAACCAATGCTTGTTATTTACAGCTTTCAATTTGCTCTAGTTTACGTTCCCCATAATGGAGTCCTAGATGTGGTTATAAATACGGGGATTGTAGAATGTCTGTGCGTTATTTATTACTGACGTAACGAACTATGATTGATGAGTATTGAAGACTTACGTTTTATTTGATTTATTATAAGCAATTTGTAATGTCCTTGGCAAAATATTTTGTCACAATAGCGAATATCATTTTGGCGTTATCTCGTAATTGCGAAAAAAACGGAAACTTTTAAATAGTAGGTTTTTTAATTTAATTTAACTTACAGTCCTCGCTCAAACATCAACATCATTCTGAATTTGTGATTCGTACATCGTTGCGCTCTGTGGAAAATTTATGAACTAAAAAGTTAACATGAAAACTGAAGTTCTCCAACTAGCTGAAAGCACCTGATACAGTGACATCTGCCGGCAACCTGTTGAACCGATACGTCCGCGACAACGTCATTTAAATGCTGGCTCAGCTACGCAATCACGAAGTCTAACGCGGTTTCAATAGATGGCGTTGATATCAAAAATTGCAAAGTTTTATGACTTGTAATTAAATTAATAATGTTTTGGAAACAAGTGCTGTGATATACAGTCAGCATCAAAAGTATAGCTATACACTTTCGTTCTTTGTCGTTTTACAGCCACATACTAGACGCCATGCAAGATTGGCAATGAAAATGTCAATGTGTCAATGCGACAGAGTAAAAATGTGATCCGCTACTTTTGATGCTGACTGTACATCACAGAAGAGTGATGATACACAATAACAAACAAATGTAACTTATATGGGCGTTCTTCACCACATAGGTAAGTCGCATTTACAATAGATTTTCTGATCTAATTAATAGTTATTTGAACCGAGTTTATTATTTAGAGAATCTTATAATATTAGAATCTTATTATATAGAGATCTTATAATATTAACCAAAACGATAAATAGCTAATCACGGAATTTAAGTTCAACAGCAGCCGGAAGACGTTGCAGTTGTAACAACTTTCCTTTTACCAGTAGCAATAAAATACGACTCTACATTGGGAAAAATAAAATGAATATTAGGAGATTATCAGAAATTTACCACTCTAAAATAATATTTTCAAGCATTTGAAAATTAAGTCGAATGATTTGATGGAAAATTATTTCATTTAACTGAAAAAAATTACAATCAATAATCAAACCAAAAGAACTTCCTCGCTCGCCCGCGACCTCAAGATAGCTAAGTTTATGCAAATGATGCGTGTTCATGCAGTTCCTCCACCTCCACACTGTAAGAACACACACAAAATACACAAACCCATCTATCACCACCACCAAATCACACTGACGCGTTTCGAACTCAAACAGAGCTCATCTTCAGAGTAACACAACCGTACACCCTGCTACCAGTTGTTAGACTAATTAACGACAAACACCGTTCTAATTTGTCATTATAACTCCCCAAGTACCCATTTATATTTTATCCAAACAAAACAAAACTACCCACACATATAATTTGCATAAACTGGAAAGCGAGGAAGTTCTTTTGGTTCATTGATATGGACCTCCGCAAAGTAACGCCTGATTCAATAAATTATTCAATAATCAAATATTTGAATTCGTAATTTTGTAAAAGTTCACCAATTTTTCACTATTTTCGAATTATTTTTGTTTAAGTTATGGATGTGATATAAAAATCGCGTCCTACTCTTCTTCCTTAAGCACTGAGTCAAAAACAGATAGACAGGCTTTCCGCATACATAATTTGGGTAGAAAGGATTATTCAAATAGCTCTAGCATTTTTATCTGAGATCAAAGGGAGTAATCCTGCATACCTAACGCGGCAGATGGTGCCCGTTAAAGACAAGGTTCTGGGTCTAGGGCTACCAACTCCTCTTGATTAACATAATAATTATGGAAAGCTAGTATTTACTGAAAAGGCACATTTAAACTTTTTCTGGATTTAATTTTTACTTTTCAACTGTACGCATGCCTGCCTACGAGTACACTTTAAGACAAGTTGTATGTTTTTTTTTTATTCCTTTTTTAGTGTGCACAGTCTAAAGGTTACGAATGCAACATACGCCAGTTAAGTTTTTTTTAATGGAATCCTGAATTCGTTGGTTGTCTGCCAGTTCATCAAGAAAGATTTTTTTCTTATTATTGAAATAAACAGCTTTTTTTTATCGCTCAGACAATCAATTAGATTTTCAACTACAAAATTACGGATGTCTTTAGTGAACTGAAACTAACTAACTAACATTCATTTCATTTTTCATTCCAACTTTCATTTTTTAGATGCTACCAGACGCACGATGGTGGTATACATCTAGTAGCATGGTGATCGATTGTATTGCTCAGTGTAGTTTGGTGATGGTGATAGGTGATTTGTGATTTGTGTGAGTCTTACATTGTGGAGGTGGAGGAACTGCATGAACACACATTTCTTGTATAAACGTAGCTATCATAGCGTCGATAAGGTCGCGGGTGAGCAAAGTAATTGTTTCCGTTCATTGATGTGGACCTCCGTAAAAGCCTCTCCGTAAAACAAGTCTCAACAGTTTGTCCTTTTCGGACGTACAATTAAAAATACCAATTAATACATATAGATTTTAGATAACGAGCTGATCAGCACATGTACAAACTATCAAATATGAGTGTGAGATTAAGAAAAACCATAAAAAACAAATTATACATAAAGTCAAATTAAAACGCACAAAATAAAGGAAATAATTATATCTATAGAGAAAGGAAATATAGACTTTAAGTAATGTTATTTTGTTAGTTGTTTAGGTTACCATAATAACATTAGATACGGAAACCCCATTGCGCAGGTCCGACTCACACTTAACTATTGTTTGGAAAATGTCTACACAACAAATGTGCTCCTCCGTGCGCACTCAGTAGTCGAGAACCAAAAGCTGTTTCACTAGCTTGTAAATATCCAGAAGTTTTGTAAGCAAACTATTATGAAACTGCAACACATTATTTCAAATGTGCGCTGTTTATGAAGCGAGGAGGTAGTTTCAGCTTATTTTAGTTTCTTCATCGCTTTCTTGTTTGAAAACAATCGTGGGACTACTTGAAAGTCATATTTTGCAGTACTGACTTTACTGCTATTCCATAGGATTTCAAAATAAATATAGTAACCGGTTATAACTAGTAACTACCTGGTTAAAGCCGGTTCAAGATGGATGCAGGCCGCTTTCAACCGAAGCAACTTGAGGTCTATATGGGAGAGACTTACCTATGTACAACAGTGAACGTTCTACGGCAGATGTGAACGATGATGACAGTAACCGAACCTAACCAACGCTCATCACTAATATCACCATCATCATCATGAGCCGTCGGACGTCCACTGTTGGACATAGGCCTCAGTGAACTCAATATCATTTAGGACAAAATGGTCGACCTAAACTGGTAAAAATCCTATTCCTATTCACATTTAAAAAATTTAATATAAATAAAAAGTTCTTACTTCAAAAAGTACAAACCGGTAGATCGACTAAGAATGAATTTAATCATCATCATCATCATCATCAGCCGGAAGACGTCCACTGCTGGACAAAGGCCTCCCCCTTAGAACGCCATAATGAACGACAACTCGCCACTTGCATCCACCGGTTTCCCGCAACTCTCACGATGTCGTCAGTCCACCTGGTGGGAGGCCTGCCAACGCTTCGTCTTCCGGTTCGTGGTCGCCACTCGAGAACTTTTCTCCCCCAACGGTTATCTGTTCTTCGAGCGATGTGGCCCGCCCATTGCCACTTCAATTTGCATATTTTTCCAGCTATGTCAGTGACTTTAGTTCTTCGACGAATTTCCGTATTCCGGATTCTATCGCGCAAAGAAACTCCAAGCATAGCTCTCTCCATAGCTCGTTGCGTGACTCTGAGCCTCTCTAAGAGGCCAACAGTCAAGGACCACGTCTCAGCGCCATAAGTCATCACTGGCAACACACACTGGTCGAAGACTTTAGTCTTCAGGCATTGCGGAATATTGGACGAGAAGACATCACGAAGTTTCCCGAACGCAGCCCATCCGAGTTGGATTCTTCGGGCGACCTCTTTTTCGAAGTTGGACCTACCCAATTGGACAACTTGTCCAAGGTAAACATAGTGGTCAACAACTTCGAGTGCATCGTTCCCAACGATAACCGGCACGGGTGTGACATGGACATTTGACATGATTTTAGTCTTGTCCATGTTCATCTTAAGACCCACCTGTTGGGAGACGATACTGAGGTCACTGAGCATAGTATTGAGCTCCTCCAGCGACTCTGCCATTATAACTATATCATCGGCAAAACGAAGATGGGTGATGTACTCGCCGTTGATATTGATGCCGAACCTGTTCCAGTCCAAGAGCTTGAAAACGTCCTCCAACGCATTTGTGAACAGTTTCGGAGAAATAACGTCTCCCTGTCTCACACCTCGCTGCAGTTGGATTGGTTGTGTACTCTCGTCCTGCAACCGGATCGACATGGTGGCGCTGCTGTACAAACTCTTTAACACCTCGATGTATCTATAGTCAATATGGCATCGCTGAAGGGACTGCAATACAGCCCAGGTCTCGATTGAATCGAAGGCTTTCTCATAGTCCACAAACGCTAAACATAGTGGCCGATTATACTCCTCGGTCTTCTGTATAATCTGGCGGAGGGTGTGAATGTGGTCTATGGTGCTAAAGCCTTTGCGGAATCCAGCTTGCTCGGGAGGCTGGAAATCATCGAACCTTCGCTCGAGACGATTCGTAATGACCCTCGAAAACAACTTGTATACATGACTCAGGAGTGAGATGGGTCTATAGTTCTTCAATAAGGTATTGTCGCCTTTTTTGAAGAAGAGCACCACCACACTCCTGTGCCATGCTTCCGGCGTAGTACCCTCGAGTATGACGGAATTAAATAACCTCTGGAGGACTACAAGTACCGGTTTACCACCCGCTCTCAGAAGTTCTGTCGTGATTCCGTCATCCCCCGGAGCCTTGTTGTTTTTAAGTTGTTTGAGAGCCACTCTAATCTCGTACAGGCTGATGTCTGGGATGTCTTCAGTGTAATGACGGGTTAGTTTAGCTCTGGTATCTTGAGCTGCATCCACAACGGGCTTCTGTGTCGAGGCATATAACTGTTCGTAAAACCTTTCGAGCTCTCTCAACAACTCCGGTTTCGATGAGATGATACTGCCATCGTCGATCTTCAACTTAGTCATTTGGCTTTTCCCAATAGACGAATTCTTTGCAAACACTTTAGAGCCCTGATTCCGCTCAATTGCTTCCTTAATACGTGCAGTATTAAAGGCACGCACATCGTGTCGCATGGATTTTGATATTCGTCTATTAAGTCTGCCATATTCCGACATGTCAGTTGAAGATTGCAGCCTCATATCGTCCCGAAGTTCCATTAATTTAATGGTTTCATTGGAGAGCTTCTGAGGTCTTTTACGGCGCGGAGTCTTAAAGAATGAATTTAATGAATTCTCTAAAACAAACATGTACATACTAATCAAATACTTTATTCAACTAAGTCAGTGTAAGTTGTGGTAGAAAACAATCTTTACGAAATTAACAGTCGAAACAAATACAATGTACTTGACTGGCAAATAATAATGGGTCACTTTTTTAACATCCCGAATAAAGTGACCTGTAAGTAGATAAAACACATAAACATCTGTAATTTTGTGGTGCGTCTACATATACTTCCTTTACGATGTTTTCTTACCGTAAAGCTCTTGGTAAATTTTAAATGCACTGCAAACACCAGCGAAGTAATTGACTGGTGTGTGAATTTCCCATTTCTCACCGGGCCCACGTGAGAAATATAACCCTTTAAATCTGAGAGGCAGCCTGTGCCCAATAGGGAGACGTTCATAGGCCGGGATGAGATGTCGACGACGCATACTTTCATTCTAACGTGTCTACTCATCTAAAAGCCATTTTAACGAAACTCTGGAACTTTAATAATCACTTCGCGTCCCGACTTGAGCTATGAAACCGTTCGGATTTCTGCGAAGTGTCGTCTTTTATTCGAAAACTCCGTGAGTTTCAGCCGTTCCCGACTACCCAGTTATCTCTTTTGTGCTTTCTACGATCTTGAGTATTTTAGGAAATGTTAATTCTATCTAATAAGACGGGTAATGAGGGTTTTCTTTTCACAGAGGCGAAATTTCGCAAGGTGGCGTTAGTATCGTGAGGTCCGTTTGACGTTGGCTTGCGATTGGCTCATTTAGTTATTTAACCAATCACGAGCAAAGGTCAAACGTCAAATGGACCTCACGGTACTAACGCCATCTAGCGATATTTCGCCTCTGTGAAAACCCTATTTACGAACTCCGGACTCTGGCACTGCGGTATGGACAGTGGAAGGCAAGGAGAAACCACTACACTATATTTTATGGTCTTTGTAGTCTAACTCCAAGCGATAACCCTCTTTTCTAGCGGCAATCGGTTATAAAAGACAATGCATCGATTTCAGATCATAATATTTTTTAGCATGGACTAACTCTATCCCGAGGAATTTTTGAAAAATCACCTGCACTTTTACGATATCCCCAAGGAAAATGTGTACGAAATTTCAAGCTTGTGGCTACAGAAGTATAAATTCACGTCAGTCAGTCACTACGTTGCTTCTTTAAAGCTACAGATTGTATGGTACGAGCGGTGGTATAAAGAATTATAATTATACACATAATTTTCATTTAGATTTCAGATGAACGCGCACACCAATATAATTTCACGTGATCCACTTTATTCAGCGCTTGCGGCTCTGTGCCAAGCTATTTTTTATAATTTTGTAACATTTATGACATACATGTAAGGGGATTTATTATTAAAGATAAATTGTGATTAGCCTCAGGTTGTCGACACTTTGGCAGTGCGTCATTGGGTTGCGCTAATATTACACGTGAAAGAAACAGCTCGATGTGTTCGACGTTGTTAAGTGGAAAATAACCGTTCTGGAACTAGAGAAAATGTAATTTTTGTCCACAACGGGATGGAGAAGGTTGCTTGTTTTCTGCGCAAAGCAATTTTAGACCGATTTAAATGAGATTTCCTGCAATAGGTTTGTTTATAATAAGCTTTTAATTAATTTCCACTTTTTATATGTAAGTAACGTAATTACTTCAACATTTGCAAACCATATTTCGGCCAAGTATTCGATTGAGCGGGAATTTGCCATATTGAGTGTGCCACTTTTTTTATGATATAGGGGGCAAACGAGCAAACGAATCGCCTAATGGCAAACGATTACTGTCGCCCATGGACAACTGCAACACCGGAAGAGTCATAAGTGCGTTGCCGGCCTGCACCCCGGGCCGGCCGGTTTGCACTATACAGTCTAAAAAAATATGTTAACTTTAGATTCTAGGTGACAGTTCCTTACGTTTCGACACTACTTAGCGCTGGTTCAGCTTTTAGTTAATTCAGAGATATATGTCTCTATACTTTCTTGACAAATCTCGAGTGGAGTTCCTGTTCCTTCTCAGGAATGTTCTAATCATCATCATGTCAGCCGAAAAATATCATCATCATGTCTGTGCATCTATGTTTCAGTTGTTTTTTCGATAGAGAAAGAGATGTACGAAGGTGAACTTATCCCTAAAAGGGATCTCTTCCAATCTTTGAATATTTAAAGGACAACAGAAACAGGAGTAGACCCTGCAATGGAAAGATAAAAAGACCGAAAAATTTAAATTTACCCAAACAATACATCAAAAATAAATACCTACACATACATATATTATGGGTATACACTAATACATTTGTTATTGTCCAGAGGGTAGTGATATCTCTGGTCCGTATAAGTCCGCCTTACATAAGGTGACAATGCAATAATCTAATGGTGAAATTCTGATAGTCCGCCCAAAATTGTCTCTACAGGAAGGAACTCTTCAATAGTGACAATAACTTCACCGATAAAAAAGATGATGTAACAGCAAACATTAAAAATAATGTACCTATTATGATAGACATCAATAGCGTCTACTGTCAACAGCTGAAATAATTGTTTGACTACAAATATAGAACCGTAATGAATAAAGTTTCTTCACTGGATATAGAAATTTCAACTATAGCCGAAGTTAATTAATAAAGGCTCTATATTAATCAAGATAGACGGCAAATATTATTTTAAGGAGCTTGTAAGTACATAACACGTTCCCGTGTGAATATGCGTTAAGTGGGTAAAATCTACGGGTAATATGGCTATGTCTTGTGAATTATGAAGGTAAATTGGGGGTAATTCACTAAGGCGCTTGACGCAAAGTCGGTTATCGACGTGAAAGGAACAATTGGTACTGAACTACGAGATAGAGCCCGCGCCAACTGTAGACTTTCGTTTCGACTAAGTTTAGTTGGCTTCTTGGGAACTCGGTTACGATAACAGTTTTTAATGATTTATGGTTTACTAAAATACATATATTTGTTACAGGATATAAACCACTCATAACATCCTCCTGACGATAACTCTAGTGTGGCCTAGACAAGGATGCTCCAAAATGTATCTTTAATGTCAACCTGAGGCCGTATTACCTAACGTTTCTGATGCTCGCGATCGCAATTAAATGACAGTTTTTGTATGCCAAATTTGTCATTTGATTGCGATCGCGAGCGTCAGAAACGTTAGGCAATACGGCCTCTGTTTAGTAACGTCTCTCCGCTTTGTTTTGTGGCTATGTTTTATATGCCTATGTCTATCCCAGGTGTGCAACAAACTCGCTTCTGCAACCTCGCTCAAAAAACGTATAAAAACCGGGCTGACACAATGTAAGTTTGCTGCTCTCAAAAGTCATTGGCAGTAATGGTTGCTAACCTAGAGCTACCGGTAGCCGTTAACTAAAAGAGCTGAAGCTGAAGTTGACAGTAAATTAATTATATTTGCAATTGAATTCGCTAAGCACATAAGTATTCGTACGCGACTACATATTAAAGTTATATAAAGCTAAATCTCTTTTACATAAACATACTCCTTAATGTAAAGTTCGTCACATAACACGGCGATGTGGGTTGAAGTTTGATGTTCTTGTACAACTTTTTGCGTAGGTACCTATCCTTTTTTTACATACTTCGAGGTTTTTAGAATAATCTCCGTGAATATTACATTAATAGTTATTGTATGTCAATGTTATGAAAGTATTTAAACTCTTTATATTGTAAAAGAATACAGACAAAATACAACAATAATAATTATTTATTTATTTATTTATTTATTTATTCAAATACTTAGGTAGTAATTAGAGAACTTTTTGTACCTTTCGCTTAATTTTTGAGAAAGTTTTTAGTAGGAGGGAATTTAGGATCCTTCTGTCTTAACGAGTTGGTGCTAATTATCATTGCATTCGTAAAATTTTGAAGGAGTTAGCGCACCCTAATTCGAACTTAATTTACAATCGTAAATTTTAATTGCGACAGTGCCTTTTAATACATATCTATGAAAATATTGCTCAATTTACTTAAAAAAGATATACAAAACAAAATGGAAATAGGTTTCCATCAACTTAGCAAAATTTAGATTTACCTCTACGAGTAAACTTGCTCGAAATTTTCTTTTCAACTCAATTTTACGTAAGGTTTATATGTGAGACCGCAATTTTCCTGGAGCGGCAATCTCGAGAGGGACTTTCGTAAAATCTACCTATCTTTCCGAATCGTCACGGGATTTGGTTGCTTTCGGTATGTGATTATATGAAGGAATATGGAATAAAAATTGCCATCCTGCGGCGACTTGAAATTAATGGAGCAACAGCTTTATAAGAATTTCGGTTTAGGTCCATTTACGTAATATCTTCTTTGAGATAACGAAGACATCCAAAAGGAATTGTTTTTGTTGGAGTTCATTCATTTGTTTTGCAGCCTTTTTCCCTTGTGATCGTCTTAGTCCGTAGGTCGGGTTCGAATTTTATGACGTTATCTGGCCATCGTACTGTCGGCCCCACTGCCAATTACCACGTTTTATATAACTTTTATGACAAAATAAGTTTATTTTCGAATCGCGTAGCATAAAATGTTATTTGAGCCGTGTTTATTTGTGTCCATATAATTACAATTAATTTTCAGTTTGCTGCCAGTTTTTACGCATGATACCTAATCATCATCAGATGACTAGGTGTTAAAAAAAAAATTTCAGAATATTCAGGCACATGTCTGGTTTACTTTGTCTTTACGTCTTTTTATTATTTTATCAGAGTTTTTGATTTCAAATATACTAGTCACAATTATCAAGCGGTAAACAGTGTGTTTAAGAGAGGTTAAAGTAACGTATTTTCGGAACTTAACCATGACATTAATTTAATAATTAAACTAAAATACAGACTTTGTTAACTTTCTAACAAAATTATAATTGCCAGCAATATGCAGCAAAGTAAATTGACAAATTAGAAGTGTAAATGACAGCCAACAGATAATTTGATTATTACTTGTCAATTTACTTTGCTTGTACATTGTTGGCAATTATAGTTTATTAATTAAATAAAAAATAAGTAGTTACTTTAGAAAATGCCTAGCTGCCAGTAACACATTGTATATAAAACAACGCTTTTTGTGTGGAAACATTTGTCAACGACGACTAATAAATAAATCCTAAAAAACATTGATGTCTCGGAATCAAATTTACCCAATATTCTGGATTAATTTTTGAAATATTTTACATGAAATATTTTTAGAACACACTTTTATCTCCAAGCAAAGTGATGGAGAAATTATTTGGGTTTAAAAAAAACTTTTTGCAGAGCATACTAATAATTAAAATCTTAGCAAGAATTGGTACAATTGGGGGTGATTTGTTAAAGGCATAATCTGGTTATATGCGAATCGGTGCACTGTTGTTACGCATGTAAACTCTTTGTTATATACGAAAAAATATAAATACACAGAAAGAAGTATAATTACTTAATATAAATTACTTATTCAATATGATATTTGACAGACTAGGTATCGCATAAACGTCAAAGAACATCATAGAAAATAATATTAAACATATTTATTATGTACTCGTAAACATATAATACTGACTTTGACGCTCTGGACTGAAACCCAAATGAGTTAAAAGGTATCCATAGTTATCTATATTGTTCATTTTATTTCGGCCAATAGCGAAAAGCCCATGACGATTTTATACGTGACATGGTCGTGAAATACCAACGTAATTACGGGCAAAGCCTCTCGCCGTCTGGGCACGTAAGACAGGCACATGCCTTCGTATCTCAAGAACCCTCAAATTCCCAGATGCCGAATTGATTAGATACCACACTTCAAACTTACGTCGAATTAAATCCCATGGCTATTGACTATTTATCTGCGGTCTGCGCTTCCAAATTTACTCATATGACTCCAAAAGGGTTTCGAAAACAAATTCAGAGTTGTGATGAGGACAACCATTGATACCATTAGGTCGGTGGATCTTTCGAGTACCGGGAAGTGGAATGAGGTAATAGCGTGGACACATTTCATTGTGTTAATGAACAAGTGGGGTAGACCTTTGCAAAGATTCCATCAGAGTGCGCTAGCTTAATTACCGCGGTCTCTATAAAGTACACCTCACTCGAGTACAATTTTATTATTTAACGACCTCCATCAAGGGTAATGAAGGATAACTTCATTTTGTGACCGGCGACGACATTTTATGGAGTAACACTGTATCGTGCACTTAATTCACTTGCCTATTTGTGCTTTTGTTTTATCTCATAAACATAAATAAAACATTTTCTTCTATGCAGAATACATTAGCGTAAGTGATCGTTAAGTTTAAAAAATGAGAAAATAGGACCAAAGAAAACAACAGAAAAATAAAACTTGCCAGTTTTCGAGCGTGTTTATTGAGAAGAAAACACTTTCGTCCCTCACGTTTTCAATCAAACGGTAAGCACGAATGAATGTGCCAGCACTGCCGAACTGAGCAAGCAAAAAACTTCATGAAACCCAAGGAAGAAGGAGAAAGACCAACAGTTTATCTACATTCCGGGACAATTTAAAACTTTATGAATACCTAAAGCAGCGACTTGCGCGAGTGGCTGGAGCGACACTTCGGCGAGCAAAGACGCGCGTAAATTATTAATTAAGGGTAATCAACGCGAAATGAAATAGATCCAGTAATTAGTGACTACGTGGGTATTAACGTCACAGAAGCTCCGAGATGCTTCCGCATTAATAGCCAAGATACGCTTAAGTACACTGTTTATGCAAAAGCTTACTGCTTACTCAAAATATTGCGGTAGACTAAATGAAGGCAAATTTTATCAAGAATTAGAATTTGTATTTCTTTGCCCTTTTAACTGTTCTATTTCCGATATGAATGCCCATTTAAGCTGTAAAAGCTTAAATGTCTGTATTATGCTATTCAATGAAAGTATTGTCTAAAATGAACGCGTTGAATGAAATCAAATTGCTTACCCTTGTTTTTCATCCGGAGTTAATTGATGGAAAGAAACAAAGCATTTTACGGCTGCCGATGTAATTGCTTTGGGCGATTACGATTGATCGTATTCACGCCGGCTACATGCTTTGTTTACGTCTACATTACGAGTACAATGTTCGAAGTTTAACGTCTTTTGAACACACCACAACTTACCCTGACGCAGATTTTTCAAAATATCTCAAAATTTTCGGGAATCAAAGGATTTTCGGAGATTTTCCGAGCTGGTACGATATCCTTTTGGACACGTATCGAATTCGCATTTTAGTTTTTTTTCTTTCTTTCTTTCTCTCAAAAGTTCCTACTGGCATTTTGCAAGACCACTGTGTTTGTAGTACGTGCAAGTAACGAGCACTTTGTACCAGAAGTAGCTTAACTTGAAGAAATAGCATGCGAATCGTTTTCACGCTTATCATTTAGCAGTTTACTGTCTCAGTTGGTAAGAATGAGACAAACTGAGTGACCAGCGAAAAAATGTTAAACGTTTTAGAAATTCTGAAAGTAAAGCAACTTCGGACTATTTCAACCCTAATCGCAAAACGTACGAGTGTCATATAAGTACTACGCCTCGTAATTCAAACCCATTAGCAACTATGTTGAATGAATCGAAACAGCAGAACAGCGGCCATTTTCAAAAGTTATTTAAATAAACGTCTAGAAAATGGCCGTAATTTATCTACCCGTAAATTGGCGAAGTATTACGGTGTAGAAATACGTAAAATATCACCTTATTAATTAGGTTTCGGCTGTAGATTCGCGCGGCTTTTCAGAAAATGATTCCTCGTAGTGTAGTCAAGTATTAATGGGCACCGTTTGGACGGAGCGCAAACATTATTTACATCGTAAAATTAATTTATATTTCATTATTTTGATACAGCTGCGAGACTGCTCTTGACGGTTGGTAGGCAATAAAGGTTTATTGCGGAATGAAACAGAACTGAATGCGATGATTTCAGATAACAACCACAAAAATGTGATGTTCTATGTATATAAGACAGACTTCTTTGAATTTATAGTGGTCGCGTATAAATTGTAGTATCGGCAGCGGATATTTTTATGATTGCAGAGAGAATATTCGGGGCTATACAATTAGTCTAGTCAGCACCCTTTCAGACAAACGTGTCTCATGAATGATGTCATCCCCATGTTCTTCCAAGAATATTTAGGTCACAGGCTAGGCTAGCTCCATAAAATGTTATGGTGTCTATGTGGGTTAACTCACGTGTGTACAAAAAATATAAACATAATTGTATATATATCCTATGTAAAACAAGAAAGTTATGTAAGTATGAACGTTGAGAGCGTAACTTAAAGGCAATAAAAGAAAAGATAGATTTGTAGAGTTGAGTATGGCAATTTTATATTTATATCTATTGCGAGCTAGCTTTGCTCCCTTACAATAAAAGCATAGGCTAATTCCTTATTTGATGAGTGAAAAAAAAATCTTTTCTGAATGTAATTGTTCGAGTTAACCTCTTTAGCTTCAGTTCGATCTGTTTCAGTTGATCTGTGGGGTATCGTTGGATAGGCCTTTTAAAACCACCAGGGGTGCTAAAACGATTTTTATATTTAGTGATTTGTTTGCAAAATATTCAACTTGAAAGTGCAAATTTTCATTAAAATCGAGCGTTCCGCCCCCACTCTAAAATCTAAACCGGTGGGTAGAAAATTAAAAAAAATTTAGGGTGGTAGTAGATAATATCAAACTTACAAGGAAAACTATAACGATTAGCAAAATACGAAATCCTTAGAATATATATAGATAATAATGTACTGTGTTAAAATCTAGTTATACGTTAATTTCAGCATGGTGCTCAGTTATAGGAAAACGACACAAAGAATAAAGTCAACAAAGCGATCTAGGGCCGAGAAGAATTGCGTACAATGACTCCACACAACATTGTCTCTTTCGTTTGCGAATGAATTATATTGTCGCCACTCACGCACGTTATGTATCCCACCCGAGATATACATTGTGCTACGTAAATAAATTATCACATAAAGATGATGTGATATGTATTACGTGTGTCGCAGACTAAGTAGGAACCGCAGTGTACGAAATTGCTTTTATACCCTTTTGTCCATGTTTACCTTCTAACGCGGCGTTTTCAACCTTTTGGTTTTAACGCCACACTCTTCGTTCATCGAAGTTTCACGGCGCACCAATAAAAATAGCCAAGTGCGAGTCTGAGTGGCGAGTAGAGGGTTCCACTCGCCCCGCTATTCCTTTCGCTCCGTTACCATTACAACTTCGTACTTCGTACTACTTTCTTATAAAAATAGCTAAGTATTCATGATATCAATGCAATATACACTTTGCGACAATCGCAGTACACCTAAAAGTATACGCGGAATACTAGAATAAGGAGTTGTAATAATTTTGTTTAGTAAAAAATTACTTGATTTTTTCGTAATGGCTACAGAACCCTATTCCGGGCATGTCCGACACGCTCTTGACAGTTTTTTTTTAGAACATTGCAAGTTGAATAATAAGCCTATAAAAATTATAGACAGCTAATCAATTAATTTACATTTATAAAAAATTTCATATAAGTATTTAATAAAATAATGGTTCATTTTATTTATACAATATCCTTCCTAAAATCAAGGGTCGAAATCACATTATGGAAGCCTTTTCCCTAGCCGAACAATAATTCATACCCACGAGAAGTTTCAAACTTCTAATGAACATTATTTATATTAGAATGAAAGTAATGAAACTCATCACAAGTTTGACATACCTACACCCGAATTTGACACTTTTCCGCAAAATCATTCAACTGTTAGGAAGATAGGGAATTATTCGGAATTACAATTTTCGATAAACTCGTAAACGGAATGGTAAATGCTCATTTGGAAGTCGCCGTTAGTTGTCGATGGTGCGAAATATTTCAAGAACATTTAATAACGGTACAAAATCACAGCGAGCGGGGACGAGTCGGTTTTCTTTTAAAATTGCAGTAATACTGTGAAAGTTCACTTATTAGCGAGAGAGAGAAAGAGCGAGAGTATAGAACAGTGTCACATCTCTCATCTTGGTAGGTATAAGAAGACCACGTCTTAATTTTTACAAGAATTCCCATAGAAATTCCATAGAATCCCAGAATTTCAATTCTACTGCCGAATCCAAAGGAGCGAGCCACGCCGCGGATAAACGCTCGTCAATTAAACCCAAGTATTAATCATCATCATCATCATCATCAGCCGGAAGACGTCCACAGCTAAACAAAGGCCTCCTTCTTAGAACGCCACAATGAACGACATCTCGCCACTTGTATCCTCCGGTATCACATAACTCTCACGATGTCGTTAGTCCACCTAGTGGGAGGCTTGCCAACGCTTCGTCTTCCTGTTCGTGGTCGCCACTCGAGGACTTTTCTTCTCCAACGGTTATCTGTTCTTCGAGCGACGTGGCCGCCCATTGCCACTTCAACTTGAATATTTTTCCAGCTATGTCGATGACTTTAGTTCTTCGACGAATTTCCGTATTCCGGATTCT
Source organism: Choristoneura rosaceana (assembly GCA_037349165.1). Classification (NCBI taxonomy): domain Eukaryota; kingdom Metazoa; phylum Arthropoda; class Insecta; order Lepidoptera; family Tortricidae; genus Choristoneura; species Choristoneura rosaceana. The sequence continues at coordinate 15,167,443 of JAZBNJ010000019.1, forward strand.
ATCGCGCAAAGAAACTCCTAGCATAGCTCTCTCCATAGCTCGCGAGTATTAATACACCTCCACTAATAAGTGGATATTCGTGACATCACGATAACATGTGGGTACGTGATGATGATGAATAAATAGGTTTTAATAATAATATAATAATGTTTAAGGCCGCGGTAAATGCGTTAACACGTCGCGGTGGGCGTCTATTTGTGACGCTGGCAGCCTTGCTCGACGCAAAGTAACGAACAAACCGTACGTGCGAACAAATTTAAACACCTTCCAATATTAAAATTACCCTTGATCATGCAAATTAAATCTACAAGGTGTTTCAAAATTAATCTAAGTAATTTTTAGGGTTTCCCAAAGGGGTCCATATAAGATTGTATGTATGTATGTAAACTCTTTATTGCACATAAAAATAAAAATACATAAACACAGAGAGGACAACAATGGCGAGCTTATCCCTAAGAAGGGATCTCTTTCAGCTAACCTAATTACGAGAAGATAATTTATTATAATAGAGGATAGACAGAAAGTCTAAAGAAAAGAAAGATTGAAAGATTGTCTGTTTTTTAGCTGTTATTTTAATTAATTTTGTTGTACCGAATTTAGGTAAATAAATTTATTCTTTCTTTCCTTCTTTCTTTCTTTCAAAAGGAACCTTATTACTGAGACTCCGCTGTCTGTCTGCTTATCTGTGTATCCGTCTATTTGACACAGGGCTCTATCTGTTGAACCGTAATAGACACTTGAAATTTTAACACATGGCGTATTTCTGTTGTCGCTATAACAACAAATATTATACCTAAGCAGAATAAAATAAATATTTTAGGCGGGCTCACATACAACAAACGTGATCGTTGTTGTCGTTTTTTGCTCGATATTAATACCGACAGTAGGTAAGTACCCGCTTGAAATATTCACAGAATATTTAGTTGTATATCCACTTTAAAAATAAATAGTCAAAATATAATCAAATAAATATTTAAGGGGGCAGTAACCGTGATTTTGGCCGTTTTTTGCTAATATCTAATGAAGTATAGATAATGGTGCGGAACCCTTCGTGAGCGAGCCCGACTCGCACTTGGCCGGTTTTAATATTATAAATGCGAAAGTTTGTGAGTGCGAGTGCGTGTCTGTTTGTTGCACCTTCACGCTAATACAGCTAAACAGATTCGAATGAAATTTAGCAAGGTTGAGGGAAAAAGGTCTTCGAAAGGCGACCACGAGCCAGAAGACAAAGATGGACTGACGATAACGCGAGAGCTGCGAGCAACTGGTGTACACAAGTGGCGAGTTGTCGTTCATTGCGATGGTGTAGGCCTTTATTCAACAGTGGATGTCTTCCGGCTGACGACGATGATAAAAAGTATCCACACACAAACATCACGTCTGTATTCCCAAATGGGGTATATAATAATGGTATATAATAATAATAAACTCTTTATTGCCAAGTATGAACATAAGGATACAAAATACGCATATTATAATTAAAAATTAGGTACAAAATAGGTCCACGCCTTGGCAATGGGTGCCAGTCTCAGCAAACGCTGGCTTTAGTGTCCAGCGCTGGTTTTCAGCCCGGACCCTTTCGGCAGAGCGCACTGAACGGTACCGCTTCGGAGCCACTTTTAGCTTTGTATGGTGTCGGATTAGAATAACACCTCTCCATATCTTCCGTGGATGTCGTAAGAAAAGTATCCTTTGGTGCAAAATTTTATAACTTGCCGTGCCATTAAGCACTGGCCACTTTAATAAGTCATTATCTAATCATCTATGTCACGGAGGGTCAGGAAAGCAGATGAAATCGGAATGAGGTTGGGGGTACAACCGCACTGCTCAGCGTCTCGATCAAAAGGTGAAGTTCGGGCCCGCCAGCGTCAATTCTCATGACAACTGTCATCCCACGTTTCCCGCCCGTTTTGCGCGCCATTTCAAAGTGACAGCTGGTAGTGTTGCCAATCGCTCAAAACAGTGTTGCCACAACCCCATTCCGAATACACCCAAATTTATTCGAATTTGACGTTCCGTTGCACGTTCCACGACATATGTATAATATTATTATCCCATCAACTATATGAAATTTGACGTACTAATTACATATTTTGTATATGGTTAGCTTTTTTTACTCACGCTAACTTGCCAGTGGCTTGATCACTTTTAATACTATTATGACAAACAACACTTGAAATGAATGGAAAATGCTCAATTTAGGACGAAAACTTAGGTACCTAGCAAAATATAATATTCTTGGTTTACCAAATATGGTTACAAAATTTTATTTTTGGACGATTTTTGATTATTAGTAACTGAATAAAAATGTTGTGAAATAATTTCAATACAATGTTGGTAATACCAATAAGTAGTACCAACTTATTCAAAATAGTGATTAGGAATCCTAAGTATCCTAAACTTGGCAGCATATCCAATAAGATACATAATTTTACATCATCTTTTGCACTGTTTTAAGTTATTTGAGTTATTTTTGTTAGCTCTACAAGAATCCAACGAGGCTTGAATTCTTTAGATACACTCAACTTGCCAAGTTTAGGGTGAAAAAGTTAAAGCAAAAAAGGTAGGTCATTGAACAGTATTATTATGAATTTTAAAGCAATTTAAAAGCATCCATGAGCCATAGAGTTAGTATGTATGAGCCATAGAGTCATAGACTTTTTCCCGGACTTATTACGTATGTCATTTTATTCGTGTTCGTGGACCTTTAATTGTCAAATAAAAGTACAGGACTAGAAAAATAACTTTACCAAGCTTTATATTGTGTCACTGACTGATTAAGTCGCAATGTCGGGCACATCGCATTAAGTTAGTACAGGAAATAAATCGATGTCACGAACAGTAAAGCAATTGGATTCCAGGGGGCTTCTACAAAATTCGAAAATCGTAGTTCGTATCGTATCAACCCTCTCACTCTCGTATTAATTAATATGAGCGTCAGCGGGACGGCAAGATACCAAGTTCGGATTTGGTACTTCGCAGTATATAGAGCAATTGGATTCCTGAAACGCTGACGTATTACTCAACGGAGCTGGGATTGGGAGTGATTAATCGCATAACGTGGCTCAGGGGCTTGTATTGAGCATATGCGACAAATTTTACGACGGGGCGACTAATAGGTCACCTGTCTCCAGCCTTCGTTAAGGCGCATTACGCAATCTATCTCAACGAGCGTATAACTAATAGAGTGGATACGCTACTTTTTTCGGAAAATGACGATGGCCACGGCGATCGCTGCGCTCTGATTAGTCGGCCTAAGGTCCTAATACTAGATTTGGATAATTAAATATTTTTGTACATAACAAATAACGCTAAGTTATTATTAAGTTAAAAAAAAAAGTTTACACATTAGAGGTGTCCCGCAGTCCAAACAGGCAGGGTTGCCTAAACTTTTTACTTGACATCAGTGATGGCATGAATGGCAAAGGATACATAAACTAAGAAGACACGTACATCTCTCACTCTCTGGATTCCCAAAAATGTTCACTTCACGGTTCTGATGTATATCATAATTGTAATAAGTAGGTAGAACACTTAACGTAGCTGTTATTGGAAGTGATTAATCGCATAACATGGTTGGTATTGAGCATACTCGGCAAATGTTACGGCAGGAGGGGAGGTATCACCTGCCTCCAACCCTTGTTAAAGCGAATTACGAAACCGTCCCGATGTCATTACGCATATAACTAATAGAATGAATATATCATTTAATTTGTTTGAAACCATATCCGTCGAAACCGCTGCTGTGATCACTGTACTCGAATTGATTCGCCTAAGGTCAAGACACTAGAGCTGAATACGCCGATATTATTTACATCGATATCGATTGTGAATAAATGACACCCTTAACGGCCTTATTTTGAAAAATAATAAAGCGCCCACAGATGCATACTGCAAGTTGATTTTGTTCTACAAAGAAAATGAAGAAAAAATTATAGCTTAGGGCTAGCACTAAAATGAATGAATGACAATCCAGTCTATTGATTTTATGCTCGATGCCCGATATCAACGATATCGCTTTAGCATTCCCTCTACTCTCACCAGTTATAGCTGTACTTTTATTTAAAAAAAAAGAGCCGATGGGACAAAGTGAACGAAATGCCAATTTGAGAATGTCTGTACCTATAGGGAGAGTTTGTAAATTACAGATTGGATTTAAATTAATAAATTTAACCACAGTCACCGTCCGTTGAGCTCCATCATCCCCTATTCTATTCTCATACTGAGTTAGTTTAAACTTCCGTTCTCAAAAAAATATGTAAATATTGTTACTTACTTTTTATCTAAATTAGCACAAAATATTTCAGATAATTTCAACATAATTATGAGGTCACAATATTTTAGACTACCGCCGTCATTACTCATTTTATAAATAGTACCTTGATTTCAGAGCAGTTCTATATTTCGGCACAGTTGCATGCGCCATGATCACAAAATCATCATGAGATATCATTAAATTCTTTAGAACTGTCGGAGTGACAAAGAGTATTATTATACTACTATACACAATATTTCAAAATCGCGTTCATAAAAAAATATAGAGATATTTTTTTTAACTGTAACAATACGAGTATGGGTATCAAACAAAGGCAACTCTCCTGTCACAGATACCCCAGATTTCCCCATGTCCAAACATGGAGTGTGAAATTGAAACCCCAATTTTCAAGCATTATTAAATTTTCAAGGTAATAAATCAGTTCCCTCTCGGGACTTCGAGGAAATTGCGAAAAACGTAAAAATATGTCAAATAACTTTATTGTTTCGGGAGTTTGCCACTTAAGAATAAACCAGTCAAGTGCGAGTTGGATCTGCGTACGAAGGGTTTCGTACCATTGTACCGAAAAAGCAGGCTTTATGAGAACCGCATTTAATATTTATTTCTCAAGTGCCACCACGAACCGGAAGGCAAAGCTTTGGCAGGCTTTCCAGTAGGTAGACTGGCGACATCGCGAGATTTGCGGGCAACCGGTGGATGCAAGTGATGAGTGGTCGTTTGTGACGTTCTAAGGAGGAGGCCTTTGTTTGACAGTGGACGTTTTCCAGCTGTTGGTGATGATGATGATGATAGTATTGTTGTATGTAGTGTGTATAGTCAGGAAATAGCGAGAGCGAATGAGATGCACAAATGTTTACCACGTGATCGAAAAGTCTCAATTACCGAAAACCAAATACGAATAGCGTAGTGTAGTTCTTTCTTATAAGGAAACATTTCACCACTCACGCGGGGCTGTCAAATGTTATAAATGGACTAGCAACGGATTAAGGTTCTTGTCAGTTGTGCCTTTCATCGCATGTCCGGCTTGCGTCTCACTGTTTTTCGGAACAAACATGATCAATAAATATAAAGGCAGGATAAGAATGTGGAAAATAAATAATACTTCGAGTATACGGCTATACAAAAAGAAGTTGTACGAAAATAGCGCCCAAATTATATTAAACTTAAACATGACGCCAACGTACTGGATGACTACTGTGAAACAAAGAAAGTCAAAACTGACTGTCGATCTGATCCAAAAACACTAATTTCATACATGAAATTTGGCATTTATTAGTATATCTTGTTTGTCATAGAGGTGCACTAAATAGTTTTTCTAAATTTCAACGGAATAGGGAACTAGGCCGCTTTAGTTTTTTTTAGGTGGCAGGCAAAAGAACAGTGGGTCGTAGGAAGAAATCGTGGCTACGCAATATCTGGGAATGGACGGGAGTTAAGAGCGCCGCGGAGCTTTTTAGACTGGCAAAAGACCGAATCAGATATGCGGAGCTGACTGCCAACCTTCACTAGTTGGAGAGGCACTTAAAGAGAGAGAGAGAGTTTTTTTTTTAAGAGGATGAAGCCACAGGCATACGTTAGATACATAAATTTTCGCTACTGCGGGAATCTTGGAAACTGTTCGTTGAAGCTCCGTAGCCTCTGAAGGCGAAGCAATACATCAGTTATGTAATTTTGATAAGCAACATTCTAAAGTAGGTTACGTAGAGCTAGCGAAGTTATCCATTGCAAAACGCTGCTACAATAGTGAAGGTTTCCAATGAGTCCAACAATACAGTACTTATAATACTTTCATAGTCTTAAATCTAGTACAACTTTTTAAGAATTGAAGATAGCCTGCTGCTCAGAAATTCCGTATTTCAATGTAAATTATTTTGAATAACATTATGTTAATGTAAAATCTACCATGAGTTAGACAGCTACACCAATAAGAAAATTAATATTTGCAAATGTTGATTAGACTGAAAACAAGAATATTTTTTTATTAATCGAATAGCGAAACCATATCGCTTCGAGTTGTATTATTCTTCAAAGGAAGCACAGAAAAAACCTTTTGCAAAAGTTTATTCTTTGCGTTTGTTTATTATCGTCCAAAGTCCAAGAGATCACTTGACAAATGCGTTATACGTCATAAGCTACAGGTCGGAACAAAGGCGTGTATCCGGCAAAACGGTACGTATAGACATGTTTTCCGGACCTGCCTTTGACCCCTCATCATTTATTTCATCCAGTTTGCGTAGTCTACGTGCCGTATTTTCTACGGACGTCAAATTACACATGTGTCATAGCCCAGTCCCGCGAGAATAGAAAACAAATGTTGGGTATTGATCGACAAATAGTGCGTAAGACATGACCGAAACGATTTGGTCGCTGGATGAAATAAAAAGTAGAAGCTTTTACCACTTACGTTTATGATTACGAGATTCCTAATTATACCCAGTAGATAGAATTGCTACTAAACATTTAACGCATTCACTGCCATCGATGCACATATGCGTTTTCGGAACTTCGCCCAGTGCCGCTGTCATAATTATTCATACATTTTGAACGCACATGTGCGTCGGTGTGGCATCAGTGGAAGTCAGGAGGCAAATTTACAAACGATTATATTATTCATGTTATAAGCTATGACGACTATCAGTTACGATCATTTTTATTCAACTTGTCGTTCATCTCATTATATTTGTACCCACAACGCGAAGAAAGCCAGATTAAATATACACATACACACACATACAGTCAGATGTACCTATCTACTTAAATTCAGAAATTTGGTATGTTCCCGTGACGCTTATAATAACTAGGCAAATCCTTTTTAGGGTCTGGATTTAATAGGCTTACGTTTGTAATGCCCATCTAAAAAAAAAACGGTCGCTGACATGTAGGAAAAATATCGGAAATTTACGTTGGTAATCTACCGGTGATCCAAGTATCAACTGAAGCTACTCTCTTGTACAGACCCGAGTACCCAATTCGGCTTAAAATTTCAGTTAGTACTGTCAATGTAGTATAGGTACAGTCAAATTATTAACTTGACGAGTTGAAGTGACACAAAATAGTGACATCAAAAAACACCATTTTAACCTTTTTTTGCAAATATACGTGAATTAAAAATTAATTAAATAGCTACGAAGTTTAAAAGACGTCGCAGATTTTTTAATCGTCAAAGGGTACCCTTTACACTGTTTTATTGCCAATAATGATCATCATCACCTCAGTCATAATACGTCGCACTGCTGGGCACAAACGTCCTCTCCGAGCCACACAGACTGCCAATAAATTTATCTTACTTAATTCATGATTATATTTTAAAACAGTGAGGGTTAGGCCATTATGTCTCGGAGAAATTAATTTCGTTTGACCTGTTGAATATTCCCTTAAAGTAAATTAACGTGAATTAACTTGTAGTTGATGCACGTAATGTTGAGTAACGCTATGAATTATTGTTATTATTTGATATTATATTTCTAGTGACTTACGCATTCGTCATATTCAGGTGGAAGGTTAAATTTTTCGCAGATTTTTTAGTTACAATATGAACACTAAGTATTTCGTCAATGATTAACTTTGATTAACCACTCTTTGTAATAATAATAATTGTTCATGAGCTAATGTAATATATATTTGTGTTCTTAATAAATAAAACAAATTTATGAATTTATGATTTACACGGTGATAAATTTATGGTTCAATAGAGCACCTACTCGTAAATAAATCTCCTCTACGCCACTTCTATAAGTTATTATACTATAGACAGCTAGACACATGATACGTAAAAAGTTTCTAGACAAGTAAAACGACCCAGGTACTGTAATACACAGTAGTCTATACTGGATTAGACCAGATTTGTCACATGGAGCCATCTTAACGATGAATCTTCCAATTCAGCTTCATTGATAGTGTCACATGATGCAGAATAGTTGTTAAAGATTCATCTTAAATTAATATAAATGACCGCAAGTTGATGAACTAAGTAATAAATCTTCATGTGTGGCCGTCATACTACCTGCTTTTTTGTAAATATTTCAATTGCAAAGTGCAAGTTTCGCATAATATTATACACACTGAACTTATTATGTACTCGTAATGTGACAAACTTTTTTACAACACTTTGTTGAATCTACGTTTTAGTGTAAAACAAATCCTAATATTAATACTATATTCGAAATTCATGGATAAGGGTCACCACCCCAATACCTGCTTCAGGATTATGTTAGTGTTGATATAGTCTTTACTTCGTTTTTTTATCATTACAAAAAAGGTAAACAATCTTGAAGAGTTTTTTATTGAAACAACCTTGTTAAAAAGAACAATTTTTTGTGATACCATAAGCATGTCATTACAACTACTGGAAGTTGGTTGAATTTAACCTGCAATATTTGATTACAGACAGACAGATAGACAGACAACGGGACAGGTGAAACTAAATAAAAGCTTGTAAAAAAAAAGCGCAGTATACATTTTTTTTTACCATATGGCCTGGCTGAAGACCCCAATCTTAAATCTTGAGAATCTCGTTCGAAACCCTACCTGGTAAAAGATAAGTCCGACGATGTTTATTTGTTTTTCTATTTTATGCAAAGGACTAAGCACCTGTTTTTCAGACAAATGGAATACTCGTAATGATTGTCATCCGAATAATTACTTGAATTTTAAACAGGCTTACACGAAATGCATGCGTAGCTATTCCAACAATGGCAGACATTCCCCTCTGTACGTGTGGCGATTTCAGGGGAAATATTAATGAAACTCGGCAAAGTAATTCGAATCATGAAACATATTTCCCAACATTTTGTTTACTTACCCATACAATGACGAGCAAAAATAACGGAGAGACCCTGTAAATAAATTTGAAACAAAACGTAGCCGTTACTTTTGCTCGTCAGTGCTACACGCTTCATTAAATGCCACCTTAACTTCTTGGATATTAAAGTTTATCCAGCAATAAACATTTGGTGCTAAAACCTTTTTACGGGAACTCCGTTGTATACGAGTATTACACGAGATACTTTACTGGGGGTTAGGTACGGTTTTAGGCACCTTTAGGTAAATATGTCTCAAAGAATTTTTCTCAGAAGCCTTTACATTTTTACATGAGATAGGACTCGCTCGGCGAAGATCCTAATACATATTATTATCATTAAATTATGTGAGTGAGATTAGATTACCGTGAGGTAACCGTAATGACAAAATGTATAAAACGGTTGTCCGATTCTACGAAATTTGAGATGCCTAACAGACATTTGTTTTCAAAAACTAATGACGTTATATTACTCCTTACATACATAATTTATAAATTCCTACATTGTACCTAATAGCGGTGACAGCAATCGTCAACGAAAAGGGATTTCCACTCAGCATGTGTAGCACACAGTGGGAGCAGCAACGCTGATTTTCTGCAAACCCCGAATTTGAGCTACACTTGTTACACTATAATTAATAGCTATAAATAAATTCCTAGACGACGGCTGTTACTAAAATAATAATATAGTAGTAAAATAATAATATAGTAGTAGTTTGACGACCGGATGGCCAAGTGGTTAGAGAACCTGACTACGAAGCCTGAGGTCCCGGGTTCAAATCCCGGCCGGGGCAAATATTTGTATGATGAATACGAATGTTTGTTCTCGGGTCTTGGATGTTTAATATGTATTTAAGTATATATTTATCTATATAAGTATGTTTATCCGTTGCTTAGTACCCATAACACAAGCTTTGCTAAGCTTACTTTGGGACTAAGTCAATTGGTGTGAATTGTCCCGTGATATTTATTTATTTATTTAATCACTTAACAGTCCGAGCCTGATCTCGTTAAGAGTGTAGTACAATTTGGCCAAGTTTATTATGTTACGAGTTACGTCGTTAACATGGCACACACAGTAAAAACGACGACGCCCCGCAATCGCGTGAGACGGATAACATTACCGATACTAAATAAAAACAATGTCGTAAAGGGGCATCGATATAAGGCATTATTAGTTTATTAGTTCTTTTGGAGGCAGACACTTACGTCATACCAAAGTCATGGTAACTTTTACTGGCACGATATCCAAATAATATTAGAATTGCGACTTGATGGATGTTGACGAAAAATTGTATGCAGATAGCTGAACTTGGGACTAACACATAAGCTAATTTTTACCTCGATATACCGACAGGATCGGGATAAAATCCCTAAATCCCCCGGTAAGTTCAGGGACATGAAAGCGGGCGCGGGTGTTTTAGAAACATAAAATATGAATGGGAATCCCCACGGGAATTTTGCGAAATCCTAAAACACCAATTCAAGTGTGAATAATTATAATACTAAAGGTTAAAGTGAGTGAAGCCGCGAGTACAGTCTTAACAATTAAATCAACGAAACAACAAATCAGTAAAGTAACGCAGACATGACTTCAAACAATTAGGCGACTAATTGATTCAGTGAATAAGACATTTCTATTTCACTGTTTGTTAACCTTTGTGATTTGAGTTGAAGCCACCGGGTGCTGTTTGCATGCTCGGGATCGTCGATGTTGATACAACTATATTGGAAATAGTGTCAATCGTAGGTTTGTACCAAATAGAATTCTTATGTTTGCAGCGAATCTCAACAAATATAATCGTACTCTCTGATTATGTTTACGTCCAAGTTCAAAAGGCCCGAGTGAAATAGACATATAAATAGAAGCATCGCTATCGCCAATCCCAAAACGCAATCAAATAAGTTTTCATAATGTCTTAACTTTCGCTTATAAACTATTTATAATTTCAATATTGTTTTTTATTTAATTGGAATGATAAAATTACTTCAGATAAATAGATAAATATTTGTACACCTGCATTTCGTCACTACTTTAAAAAATACTCGTATCTCAAAATGGATAATTTTCTGAGTGAACTTTATGAACATTAAGTCAAGGTTCAATTTTGTTGACTTATTATTTTAGATACAAGATTTTTTCAAAGTAGTGACGATTTTCAGGTAAGATATAGCGACCAAAATGTAAAATACCACCATCTACTATTGTACCTACTCATTACTGAATACATACTTAATCATGACTAATACTAAATATAATAATTGTTAAAATTACTGCGACGGGAGTGGATCAACTAGTTACTTTATGGTTATGTATAAATAGCAGGCCTTTAAGGCGGCCTTTGAAATTTTGGGATTTCATTAGGTAGGTACGGTTCCGTGTGAATGTTGTGATAAAAAATACCTACGTGTTAGGAAGATATTTGATATATCCAAGGCATCCAGCCGTTTTAGCACGAAAGGGTATGGAAATTTATAATAAAATTGCCAACCAACACTACGCATAGCGAAAAAAATTGCTGTGATTCTATTATACGTTGTCATTATTATTATAGAGAGCTATCCTCCTGAGTCCTCACGTACTTTATAAAGGATCAATTAACATTAAGAATAACGGCCGAATATACTTTATAAAGTATTAAATTGTTAATTGAATAAAGAATTCTAAGAATTTCGAAATAGTATCCAAAATAACAAAGCAGGTCAACCACTTCTAAGCTTAAGCACTAAGTTTGTTAAAAAATGTCAGGACTCAGGAGATACCTGTGTTTTTTGTCCTGCTTACTATTATGTTGGTGTTCAATAAGGAGTTATTGTATTGTATGATAAATTGAATGCTAGGTTGTTGGCAAACAATGTAGAAGATAGAGATTAAAATCTGTTTCATGAACGTCAAATAGAACAAAATTATAGCGTTAATATTTCACAATCAGAACAAACAACGCTCAAGGGTACTATGACAAGAAATATTGTCACAACTATTACAAATTTACAAACCGGGACTAAACAAAAGTTCTCTTCAGATACAATTCAATCCGGCAATGTCCAAACTCAGTCCATTAGTCAGACGTCCAAACTTCAAAATTAAATTTACGCCTCCTAACTATTAAATAAACAAGAGATAGTTGGTTACCCACATCTAACACAAATTAAGCCACTGATTGGAGCACTAAGGCATTATTAAGGAAACGACAATAGGTACCTTTAAAATTTATATCTGTACTTTACTAATTTAACATAGAGGTAATGCGGCCTGCGCTCTAGGGTCTTTGCCAGTGACATCTCTTGACGACGTGTTTGCCTTATAAAATAATGATAAATAAGTATTAAACTAGTTAATAATTAAATTAATAATATTGTAAATCTGTTTTTAAAAATATCTTACATTGTTAGAAATAAAGACAATTTGACATTGAAAAAAAAAACAGAGGTAAATTTCATATTTACTTTTCTTTGGGGGCTAAACTCTGGTAACACTGAACCGATTTTCAGGAGCACTTTTTGACTAATAAAAAGTTATTGTAATTCCAGGTTACAACCTACGGCACGGAAACATAGCGGTAACCGTTGTGCACAAAAATAGAAAGTAAGTAATCGTGAGGGACTGAGCGAAGCGTGGGGCTAAGTAGGTACATGTAGCAAACGTAAGCGCCGATTAGCGCACATGACTGTCAAATAAATAAATAAATATCATGGGCTAATTGATACCAATTCTCCTAGTCCCATACCTATTAAGCAAAGCTTGTATTGTGGATACTAGGCACGGATAAACATAGATAAATACATAATTAATTACATATTAAACGTCCAAGAACCGAGTACAAAGATGCGTGTTATTCATACAAATATCTGCCCCGGCCGGGGATCGAACCCGGGACCTCGAGCTTCGTAGTCAGGTTCTCAGACCACTTGGCTAACCGCTCGAACATAGTGCATGCGCAAAATATAACGCTCAACGTAAAGCCGAGTTTGGACTTGCAAGAAAAATTGTGCAAGTTGCATTACATTACGGCGCTCGATTGACCACTGATGTTTTTTGCAGGTGCTTCCTACAGTGAAGCAGCAGTGCTGGCAGTGTTTTGTTTCGGCGGGAAGAGTAAGACAGCCGGTGAAATTACTAGCACTTGAGATATCCCATCTTAGGCTTCTAGGTTGGCAACGCATCTGCAATACCCCTGGTGTTGCAGATATTTATGGGCGGTGGTGATCACTTACCATCAGGAGACCCACTTGCTCGTTTTCCATCCAGTGGAAATAAAAAAAGTTCTAAACTCGACTTCTCGGCTTGAGAAAATATCGTTGTTAGAGTTTCTCAATGGAATTTTTCGTTCAAAATGTAGTCATAAGTACTTTTTATTCGGTGCACTTTGACTATAATCCCAACTACAAGGATATCGATACTGCCAAAGTTACAAACCTTAATACACACGACCTTAATTTTAAGTCAATAAAGTCATACATATTTTTGTTACTATGGTCGTATCGATGTCTTATGCAGTTAACTGTACACGGGTTTTCAAACTTACCCAATCATCTGCTGACACATTCCAGTTGAATTTTAAAACGCTTTGCATATTTGAAAAACGAATTAATGAAATATACCTGACAACAAACACTCCTTTCACTCTTCTTTATTAATCATGCCACAGACCCTCGCATTAATTATGGCGCGGTGAGCCTTTCAGGTAGGCACTTTGGTACCTGCAATCTTTTCTCAAAGAACGTCGTTTTTTGGTTATGTTTCCAATAGTCACATTAACTTGAAAATTCAAAGCATAAAAGAAAAAGTGAAAAGAAGATTTATTTGGTTCCATTTGTACCACTACAGTGATAAAACTAAGACTAACAATAAAATTAATTAAGTGGCGAAACGAAAGGACACTAAAAAGGGCCTCCACTCGGCATGTGTTGCTACGCGTAGGTACGTGTGTTGAGGGTGTGTGTGTGTGTGTGTGTGTCAGCAGGTGACTGTGCAGCGCTCCACATCAAATAGCCTATCATATCGTGGACACAGTATATATAACCACCTTGCAAAAAAAACGGGCACCTATGGTTTTTCAGATTTTTAGGCATTGAAGCTTAGAAAGTAAGCTTTCATGCACATAAAATACAAAAATCATAGGTGCTCGTTTTTTTTGCAAGGGGGTATATAAGCTAAAGCAGTATGGAAGCTACGAACAAATCGATCGAAACGAACACAGACGCGCGCTCTACACGGCCTCTAAGCCTACTACAGTCCCGAGACCCCCTTAGAGGCCGTGTAGAGCGCGCGTTTGTGTGAGTGTGTTCGTTTCGATCGATTTGCTCGTAGCTTCCCTACTGCTTTAGCTTATATATATATATACTGTGTCGTGGAGGAGTGCTCCAACCCACGTTTTGCTGGCGGTTTCAGGGGGCTTAACAGATGCTCTGGGGACGGTATAGACTGGCTAAATAATTACGCAGGACTTGTATTTGAAAGGCTTAATAGTAATATAATATCCATAGTAAATTGCATTTGAATTGGGGTTTCTCTGCGGGATAGAATCAGAAATGATGATATCCGCAGTAGAACTAAGGTTACTGACATAGCCCGAAGAATTGCGGAACTGAAGTGGCAGTGGGCGGGGCACATTGCACGCAGGACTGATGGCCGATGGGGTCAGAAGGTTCTCTAATGGCGTCCGCGGACCGGGAGACGAGCTGTCGGTAGGCCTCCAACAAGATGGAGCGACGACCTGGCTAGGATCGCGGGATCGCGGTGGATGCGAAAAGCACAAGACCGGTCTGAGTGAAGAGCCTAGGGGGAGGCCTATGTCCAGCAGTGGACGTCTTTCGGCTGACATGATGATGATGATGAGTAAATTGCATGACATGCAAAATACTCTAAAATTGAACTGTTTAATGTTTTGCGTTCGTTCCAGTCTGTAGTGTGCTGCGTCCTCCCATGCCGCTGAGGATTCTCGTAATGTGCGTAATAAACGTTTTACGATGGCAGGTGACTTAGTACCCGCCGTCAGCATCGGTATACGACTGAGCCAGTAAAGTGCTTTATCGCATTATTTGGTGTAATTTAATAATTGAAATGAAATTTAAATGCGTATTCATTTCTGTGAACATAGTCACTACTAGGGATGTCATTGCCTAGTATCCATAGTACAAGCTTTGCTTAGTTTGGGACTAGGTCAATTGATGTCAAGTGTCCCATGATATTTATTTTATTAATTTATTTATATTTAGTCTACTGACAAATAGAATTAGGTACTATACTTATAGAATAGACTTATCTATTTAGACATTTTGAAGGCCTTATTGCCTAATATATTTACTCGCAATCATAATATTTTTATCACCGCTTCTTTCTATCACACGGTATGAGATGAGGATAAAAGGAGCTCCTGAATGCAATCGTGCGTTAGACCATACCATACCACCTCTCACGACTTCAGAATTGCCTTGTATGTCGTTGCCAGAGATCTGAAGTCCTTATAACAGCTTAGAGTGATCTGGTCTTTTCACCGGACACATTTCTCCTGAATGATTAATTTCTAAATATTTCATATGGACGAACGATTTTTTTCCGAAACTGTAAGCTATTTAGGTTATTTCGGTTATACTCATTTCATCGTGCCCCTGTCTAATTACCGTACCGTTTTTTTTGTACAAAAGCGGCACGGCACTGAGACTGAGTGCACATCTACTTATAGAAAAAGGATGGCTGCCATTTACATTTATCTGTGCACTCAAGTCTAATTACCATGTCACTAGTGCGGCAAAAAAGAAGTAAGGTAGTTAGACAGGTGCACAATAAAATGAGAATGGCCGATTTCAGAACTATCCTGAAGAACTCTTTAAAGGTTAGTTCAGGTTATTTTTTTAACAATCCTGAAGTACTTACCGTTCGTCCATATAAAAACAGTTGGGAATTTGGGAAAAATATTCGCGATGAAGAATGAGACAACCCAGCTTCTGGTCATTGCCATGCATATTCTTTCTTACTTTGACCGATACCGGACCCTACATCCGGCAGGCGGGGTTACTAAAGAAGTAAGTGTGCACAGGAAGTGAGGAGCATCTGTTGCTGACAGCGTCGGCGTAACCTGATCTTAAGCAGATAATATCTTGCTTATCCGCAGAGGAAAATGTTAATAGCACTTCATAGTGTAGGGCATTTTTATAGTTCGCAATCCACGGGGTTTTAAAACTGTAATCACAACAGGAATTGGTTCAAACATTACTTGAATGCCAATGCCGGACAGACAGACGGACACACATAGCGGCCAAACTTATAACAACCCTCTTTTGCGTCGGGGATAATAAAATTAAATTGAAAACGAAAAATGGTTCCCATACACACACAAGAAACGTAACACTTTTTCCCGATTTAATAAATTCATAACGAGCAAACAGCGTCTTAGATATGCTTGACATGATACAAAGTGTTTAAATAAGTACATATAAAACCTTAAATAATTTGATTGAGCTTCTTTAGGTACACGAAACCCTAAATATTGCTTGCGTTTAATTTGGCAAAAAGCTCTCAACCTGTTTGTTCTTTGAAACAGAAGACAAAAACAAAAGCTTTGAAGGAAAGCCCTTTAAAATTATCACAGAATTTTTAAGGCAACGGATTTGAAAGTAAGAAAATAAAAATATAAAAATGTTCCATCGTGAATTGGACAACTGTACTCGTATAAATGTATCGTAGTACGGTATTCATTGTGCTATTTGGTATTCATTGTTAATAATAACTACTTAAATATTGTTTTGCCTAAGTAATTACTCAAACAAATGCGTGAAAGTTGACATTGTTCTTCACATATCAAAAGGCGAAGTGCATAGTTAATAGTCAGCAAAAATTAAAAGGAAAAAAAATTGCTGGCTCGCTAGCTCGACAATAATGTCGCATACGAATTACATTATTGTCGAGTTGCAAACTTTTTAAAAATTAAAAGGGCCATGGAAGTATTGGTACACGTCGTATACAGAAAAGTAAGAAAAAAGAAAAAAAGAAAAGAAAAAAATATTTTGGCTCCATAAGTACCACCTAAGACTAAGACTAAAACTAGCATTATAACAATATTAAATACTTGGTGACACGACAGGACACCGCGTTGCCGCGTTGAACAGCGATAGCCTTTGCATCAAGAATGACTTAGTAGGATTATCATAATCATCCCAGCCTATAAACGTCCCACTGCTGGGTACAGGCCTCCTTTCAAAATGAGAGGGCTTGGGACGTAGTTCGCACGCAGACCCAATGCGGACTTAAATATAGGATCATACATAGGCCACCGTACAAATATTTACAATAAGTAGCTGAATTTCCAAGCAAACGAATACTAGTATTCCATAAAATCAGGATCATCGTTTCATTTTCATGTAAACAACCTCACACGCCCTTTATTTGTACACATGTGACTATAGAAATATTGAAACGGTCAACCCTTCTGTAGAGGGAGCCCTCAGGTCCTCTGATCTGTGAACCATGTGAAGTTGATAGATGTCGGTTTAAGTATCATTTTCGGTCAGTGGAGAAAATTATTCGGTTTTAAATGAAGCTTCACCCTGTATTTTAATTTGATCTTTTCTAATATTGATTCTAATTTTAGATGGCCAAATTTTTTTAAGAAGAAAACCTAGCGATCGTGCGTATCATCTGATGTGAAATAATCACCTCCGTCTTTGATAACCATGAACTCAAGGAGAGTCATTGGTCTTTTCTTCAATCAAGCCAAAATTCTTTTCTTCTTCAATTCCAATCATGACTCTCAAATTCTCAATGTCTTTATGCATCTTACATATACCTAAAATACTCAAAGCTAAACATAGAATCCCATGATCCGTTTCTTCGTCTAGTTTCGGAGAAGTATCTTTTAAATTACTGATTGATCGGTTGAAATCCAAGCCGCTGTGTAAACAGAACCGAGCCGCAGGTGGTCGGAGTTATTAAGCTGATTGATTTGTTTACCATTATGATTATTATTGACGCTTCAACTTGTTTGCGGTAAAAGTTTTGACGGGCAAAATTATGATCACCAGTTGCAAATTTTATCCTCAGCTCCCTCCTATCGTAGTCTTGATATTAATTAAAATCTTATTTTTTTTGTTAAAAAGCTTAATATACCCTAAGATTTAAAAAAAAGGAAAAAGTTTTTGGTTGCGGCGGACGGGATGTAGACTGAAACTCTTGGATGTGTACCGAGCATGCTACAACTTTCACCACACCACCCAACAAACTCACCCGAAAACTCGCTCGTGGTGCCATCTATTGCAACTATCATAAGAATAAATCATAGATTCCTTTCGAAAGTAACAAGAAAAATATTCGAATAACATCAATTCGAAACTATTTAATGTGAAAAATGCAATTGTATAATTTAAAGCAAGCCAGATAAATGAAACGCAAAATGTATACGGGTTGAAAAGAGTAGGAAAAGAGGCAATTAAAATAATTGATAATCGATCTAATTGACATAATTTATTATATTGGAATCGAGTCAGAATGCGCGGTACCTTGTAGAGTCCTGAATAAAAATATTTTGCATCGGGCACTGCCATGACGATTTCTAGTAACTAAGCAAATTATTTCTCCTACTTTCTCACGTCTTTTAACGGTGAAATCAACCGTGGAGATGCACAATAACGATTCAAGGTACGCTTAAGCATTTTTATGTGGCATCCCACAGCATTTTAACGGCGGCAGTGTATGAGAGCTTGTAAAATAGGGCGTTTCCGCTTTAGTGCATCGTAAACTCGCCGCCTGGGGATACGAAAAACGGTTATTAGCCTGAAAACACTTCTTTATTAATCACCGTGTTATCTCACAACTCTTTATTACTTTTATTAGAGTTGGAAAGGAAGGACGCTTCATAAAATATACTTCTTTTGTTACTGAAGACGTGTCTTGGTCACGAGAGTGTAATGCAATCAATCGCAAGCTATTTTAGCGCACCGTCTCTTTCACAGATGATAGACCGAAGAGGGACGGGGCACTAAAATGACTCCCGTGTAATCGCAATGCGTAAGTACCATAAAAGCAAATCATAGGCGTAGAGTTGGTTAGCTGAGAAAATCTACGCAATATAACACCCGAATAACTACAGTTACGCTAAACTATACGCAAAGTAACACCTGAATTACAGCTACGCTACGCTACGCAAAGTAACACCTGAATTACAGCTACGCTGAGCTACGCAAAGTAACACCTGAATTACAATTACAGTTATGATAGGCAACGCTCTTTCGGTGTAGGTAAGGTAAACGTACGAGTGCTCGACACGCTAAGTCCCAACAGACGACACCCTGCTGTCATCTCTATTGCTAATGACATAAGATTAAAGATGCCAGCTATTGGAACAGCGACGAGCAATCGTACGTTTACCTTATTATAGATTCATATAATTAACGTTTAATATAATGCTACAAATGCTACAATTGTTAGGTATATATATATATATTTTTGAAAAACACAGCTTTGCGTCTCGAGTAAATCGAATTACCTATATCAAATAAAGCATTATATTTACCAAAAATGTTAGTTATACCATCCAAAAAACAGCGCCCTGTCTCGAGACCTAATCGCTATCAAGGGCTCTTGCACTAAATAGCTCGAAACGCCGACTCAGTAGCGAAACCCGTGTGAAGCCACCAACAGTTGAGCGTGATAAAATCAGAAACATCTTGAAACGCTATCAATCAAAGCTCCCTTCAAGTCGATGAAGAAACTCGATATCTGAGACCTGGAAAATGTTACAAATTTTCCTTTAGGTTCAGTACATACTTCATTTGTTTTGATTAGGAACGGTTGTGTGCTCAGTGTAGGTTTGAGAGCAAACTTGTATAGAGTTTGAAACGCGTTAACGTCTTAGTCTTAGGTGGTACTTATGGAGCCAAAATAAATTTTTCTTTTTTTCTTTCTTTCTAACGTATTGTGTGATATTTTGTAACAGTTGATTCTGTGAGATATTTGTTGAACTATGTGGAATACAAGAGGGCTGGAATCTGCATGAAAACACATATGTGACGCACAGACTTAGCTGCCTTGCACATATTGCTGAGCGACAATATGATAGGCTGTAGTGTATAGAAAATAACGACGATGAAGTAATAAACAGCGCTAGCGTGTAATTCGTGGCCTTAACAGTCTGTACTGTCCCTCATTTCACGAAGCTACAAGTTACAATTTACAAGTAGTAATCTCTTTTCAATGCATACTGTTAAGACCACCGCTTGTAAAATTGTAAATTTTAGTTCAGTGAAATAGGGCACTGGTATGAGCTTGTTACCTTTAGAAACGTCACAGAGAAATAAATGCAGGCGTGTGATATTTCGCCTCCCGCAAAAACTACTAGTATTTTTCTGAAAGATAAGCTAAAAGGGAACTCCGCCTTAAATAGATTTGCGGCGTACGTGTTGCTAGAAATGTTGCTCAAACTATGAGAACGGAACTAAACATTTTTACCAGGTTTGAAGAACCTTTCAATAATGTCAAGTATGTATGTTAATCCTTATTTACAAAAGAAAAGAAACAAAATACGATTGACGAACTTTGAGATACTTGTACAAAGGCAAACCAATGACTAAAAAAGTCTGCAGTCTGCTTGCATCTGCATTTCTATATCATAGACTAACCACGCGATTTATTTTATTAACAAGTGCTTTATTATAGGATCAATCCTATACAAGCCTTTTTTCTTCTAATCATACAATTGAGTTTTTAAATTTATTTATTTTTGATTTATTCATTTATTTTTATTTCAAATGTATGTCAAACAAATACTCTCTGCCTACGCCTTCGTTGGGAAAGACGCGTGATTGTTTTTGTGTGTAAATATACATAGCGGCACAACATTTAGCCCACTCCACATACATAATTACCTATTACTGCTTGCATTTGAGGGCCAGATTTTCTGCCGCTCAGTGTATTTATGTGATGTTCCATCCATCCCTCCCAGCCTATATACGTCCCATTACTGAGCACAGGCCTCCTCTCAGAAGAAGAGGGCTATGTTATGTTAATAACCGTAATTATTTTATACGTCTTTACATTGCATAAAATAAAATTACTTTCCGGGCTGTCTGTCCTTGTGTATGTATATGTCGGCGGCCGATCGTAAAATCCGCCAGATCACGAAATTCCTAGGCATATCGTGAAATGGCGCCATTTCATGAATTGGCTAAGGGACATCCGCCATATCGTTTAAAACTCACCGTTTGACGATTTGCCTGGTGACGTTTAGGCAGATCATGAAATTCCTAGGCATATCATGAAACGCCGCCATTTCATGATTTGGCTAGTTTAGGCAGATCATGAAATTCCTAGGCATATCATGAAATGCCGGCAAATCGTTTCTGGCACTTTGCCGGCCTCTGCCGCGGCACGCTCGCTTCGCTCGCTCGGCTCGTGCGTAGTGGTCACAATTCATACTAACCACTCCTCGCTTCGCTCGTCGTACCTATTTTTTTCTTTTTTTCAGCATATCACGATATGCCCGGTATAAAGCTAGGAATATCGTCGAATGCGTTTCTCTAATCGATCTGCCGTATTGTTTCTCAGGCACATCGTGATATGCCTGGACAACTTTTAGGAATATCATGAAATGGCGCCATTTCATGATGTGCCTAGGAATTTCGTGATCTGGCTGATTTTACGATCTGCCGCCGACATATATAAGCTTAGATCTTTTAAACTATTATTTAAATTTGAAAGTTAGTCTAGTGATAAGTGAACTACCCTTTCTTTTTTAAAATCACCGTCAAAATATTTCTAAAAAATCTAAAATAGAATCAAGATTGCCAAGAGAGATTCCAAGGTCGATCAATTTTAAAACCGTAGAAGTTTCCCGTCTCGAAAAAGTTGGACGTAAACGAGTACAAAAATATCCTCTCTCAAACTTATAAGACGTGCTGAAAAATATAAAATCACTAGCTCAGGTCAGTCAGAAAAATTGGCGATTCAAATGTTTTTATTTTTAATATCCGTGTTATGAATTCTGAAACTCAGGTATAATTTTATACGAGTGAATATTTTTTGTACACTACATTTTATTAATAGGTACTTCTTCATGTTCAGCAGTAATAATTTGCATTTAAAGTCGATTAACGTGATCTGTTATGCGAAAAGATTCAATTCTAGTTTGTTCAACCAACTAAACTCCTACTATCGGTGCAGTGTTTGAAATTTTGGACTCCTTATATTGAACTTTTTGCTTCTACTACAACTCTCCTTCGATTCTCTTTCTATCTCTTTCTGTCCTTGTCTGTTCTCACGCATACAAAAATTAAAACGAAATAAATACATTCTAAAGCGACCTAACGTTAGTATGTTTTAAACAAGTACAACACCATCTATCGAGACATAGAAAAACTAATTTACTTGAAACCTAAATACGCATTAGACCTTCATTAGACAGTATCTATCTGTCTTAACTGTACAGTAAGGCATCTTTTAATATCTAAAAATATACAGCGTTGTTTTGTAATTGAGTCAAATTAACGTTATTGTTTGCGACTTCTTTTAGTTTTTAATTAGCCTTAGCTTGAAGCCAGCATCCTTCGTTAAAAATATACTGAAGTAATTGGTCCCACAAACTTTATCTACTAAGAAAATATCCGGCTAAATTTGGCCCGCTCTTATTACTTACAATGAAGAATTTGTACTAGCCCAGCAAAGAATCAAGACTTTATTTTTGTCTTTTTTAGGAGACCAATTAACTTCGTCTTGTTGAACATAGCATGGACCCTCATGAACCTTACTAATGAGGTTATGAGGCAAAAATACTGCTAGGTTACTAGAGAGACTAAATGCCAAAAGCCATGAACAAAATCGGAAGTATTTTTTATTGTTTAAATTGTTAGCATTATTTATAGTTTTTACATTGACATTTTAATTGTTACTGAGTTATTGCCCAATGTTAATTAATTTTTACATATCCTTGACATTTTGGCCATTATTCTTTTTTAATGTTAATTTCAATGTGTTTTCATTCTGACGATCCCTTGAGTAAAACCTGTATTATTTTAATTGTTTTTATTCACATAGTGACATGCTTAGAATTTATTTAAATATAATTATTAATAATCTTATTACATTTGACGAATTCAATACAAAATTCTTATGACTGACATTTATGTAAATTATGTACCTAATGATGTATTGAATCATATTGAATGAATAAATAAACTAAACTAAACTATTGTTAAAGGTTGTCAAAGTGATAAATTTTAATGTTTGTCTAAAGATGTCCAATAAATGTTATTTGAAGGCTCCCGTACCTAGCAAGAGACAGCGATAACACCGCCATGTCCGATACACTGATTTAAAACAGAGTTTCTACTTGCGAGCAAAATCGTACAAGTTGCGTTATTACATTGCTGCGCTCGATTGACCACTACAAACTCATTGGCTGTACGGCCTCGCAATGTAATACAACTTGCAAGTCTAAACTCGATTGAACTTTGAGAACAAAAAAATTCAAATCTAAATTCAAATTATTTAAAAATGTTACTTAAATAACAGTAGCTTAAGTTATGCGAATAGAACCGAACCTTGAATTTAGTGCCCCATGGTCGGAGGCAGCCTGTATGTATGTATGTATGTATGTATGTATGTAAATACTTTATTGTACATAAAACTCAAAGTACTTAATACAAAAAGAAAACAACAAACCAAAAGAGTAGAACCAGAGAGAGGCAAACTTATCCCTAAAAGGGATCTTTTCAAGGGGTATGTACGCCCGTAAGCGAATTTACACTTTCGTGTAAACGGCTTGCTTCTAAAAAGCAGATTTAATAGCTAAGCCAATTAAATTCATCAAACAAGGATTAACGAATTAAATTGGCTCAGAGGAAATGTCTTTCACGTTGTCGGCTACTGACAGTATAAATTTAAAACGTAATAGCAACGTAATCCCGACGTTTCGACCACGTTGCAGCATCACAGTACGAATAAACTCTATTTTTAACCCCCGACGCAAAAAGAGGGGCGTTATAAGTTTGACCGCTGTGTGTGTCTGTCTGTGGCACCGTATCTCTTAACCCTTAATTTGTCAGTGTATCTACAGCATATAAGGCTTGCTTTTGGGTTTTTTTTCATTCATATAATTTTTAGTACCTACTCCAAAATTAAAACGACGCTTGAATCACGAACTTTTTTTAATTTTGTCCAAATAAGAGTTAATTCGAATGCGGATTCGAAAGTTAGTTTTCTAGCGATGGTTTTAAGACATGTTTCATCAAAATCGGTTGAGCCATTACTGAGATGTTGTTCTTTGAAGTGACAAAGTCGGGGGTTTCCCAACTTTTTGTTGGTTGTTTTTTTTTTATTCGACTGGAAGGCAAACGAGCAAGTAGGGTGGGGATTTAAGTAAGTATACTAGCACAATTCATAATTTAAAAAAAACACCACTATAAAGAAGAATGGAAGACGAAGCTTCAATTGATGGCACCAAATATTACTCGTGAACATGCATTCGCCGATCAATTCCGTATACAATCCCTTGCAACATAAACGTTCAGCGTTTTATGGTATGGTAATGAGTTCAGTCTTTCCACATAACTCACGAGCCAAGGCCGACGTAAATCCAGTGAAATGTTCATAAAATATAATTGGATGTCTCGGCTTCGGGCTTCCAATTTACACGTCTCGTAACTAGAACAGTTCCTCAAACGTCGTAGACATTAGTCAGAGGGATTGTGCATTCAAGTGTACTGCATTTTCAATAAAGAAACCCCTGCATTTGCAAAATGACATATTCAGTATTGTAGCAGCCAAAAGGGGCTTTGAAGGGGGATTGATATTGTATACTTATTGTTAAGATTACTTTGAATTAGATAATTATGTGACATTGCCAGGCCCACCCAGGGCCCATATGAAACTAAATGTACTTATTTAGTTATATTAAGATCTGTACAATACTATGGTTGCAAATAAATGACTAAATGACCGTGGACCTTTCTTTGTATACCCAAATAGAAACATATCGGTCAAATTGCCTGTTGGTTTATTTTGTGAGGTAGGTACGTTTTTAACTCCTAACTATTTAGTGAACTGTATCAAATTTATTTATTTATCGAAGGATCTTCAAAAAACAAGCCTAAATATTATTTTCTCCAAAGGTCGATATCTCACCCGTAATTCTACGAATTCTATGGGTGTCCTCGGGCTTTTCATCAAATGACTTGCCCATTTTCGCCCCTATCTTATTAAAACACAATGGCAAGGCAACTATGTACAGTTCGTTAATAGTACCAGTAAATCACAAAGTCAGTTCTCATTACCATTATTCCAAAACATCAAGCATTCGAGAACGCCTTGGCAGTAAAATCCGCGCCAGGCTTACGCCGTCAGCGTCCCAACGCGCTTCATGGCCCACCCATTTCATTCGATTCCCATTTACCGATCGATCTTTCCCCCGTCAGAGACTCCTTCAAATTCTGAAATGTCTAGAACTAGCCGCTTGCACCTCCTCGGGCACTCTTTCCGTTCGCATGATGGCCCATTCAATTTATACTCTTCGGCTAAATGCTTTTAAAGATCCTTTGTTGTAAACTTCATAGACTGCATAAGATAAATTGCCTCTCCAAACGTTCCACTGATGCAAGCCTTTTCGAACAATGAAAGTTTGAACTTTAGTTTCAATGCGGCCGTGGGCCCGGTGCTATTTTGAAGTAAACATGAATATTCAACCATTTAATGTCTTTGCAGTTTTCTTCAAAAAGTTTTAGTTAGTCTTACGAAAAGTTCATGCCAAATTTTGAATTAGAGTTCAGTGTATTTTATCAAAAATCGATGGGTGCCTCTACTTGAACTAAAACATTAAACGTTAACCTATTAATGTCAGGATGATGTTCGATCACCTTTAATTTGTGATATATGGCATCACCGAGAACATAATTGACGTCCGAATTTTAGCTACAGAAAACCTACGCTACATATGTAGTGATCTTCGGAGTAATCCAATAAACGTCCAATATCGTCCAAACGTAGCCAGTGAAGAATTTCTTACCAATAGATAGATCCCTTTTTATTGGAAAAGAGGCCGAGGCGGATACCTGTTATACATTTACGAGTATTGGTACGAGTAATAATAATATAGAAAACGGCAAATAAAATAAATAATAAGGAAGAAGTTACGATCAACATTTTTATTGCCTTGAAGTGTTAGAAATAAATATAAACCTAGTAAAAGCGAAGAAAAGATGAAAGGTTGCCTAAAATAATAACTAAACTCATTATTTATGATTGCAAAAACCCATCATTTGCGTTGACACTTACGTTTATTTTTAGCCATAAGTACGTAGAATAACTACATAAATAAGAAATAATTTAGACTTTTTAACAGATTTATGATTTGTAAGTTTCCTACGAATCGTTCCGATTTCCAACACTAGGTACTCTTAAAACTTCACATCACAAGTCTGTAATAACTTTTGCAACAACAACGTATTGAATCCACGTAACAATAGATCTGAACTAAATTTTTAGACTTTATTATCTAGACTTTTCTACTCTTCCGTAAATAGGAAAAGTCCGTCATAACTATTTACTGTTTTTAATAATGATAAATAAATAAGTATATAAACACAATTTCAAATCATCGTAAGTAGAAATTCAACAGCTGCAATTCACCACCGCATTTCAAAGTATCATTATATTTATACTTAGGAACAAATTATTAGCCGAAATCCGTTCCAACTCTCGCCATCGTCGGCCAGTAAAATTGTATAAACAGTTACCATTTTAATGTATCGAGACTTTCTAAAGTAACAGACACAACATAGACCAACACGTAAGTGTGGTTCCTATATTACTCTGCTCAAGTGTATAATTTACGGCGGTCGTATTTACAAGTCTTGCATTGAAAAAAATCAAGCTAAAATATTTTTAATCATATCATAAAGTACGAAAATATCAGCACATCTGTTGTGTATATGAAATAACTTTAATCATAATCATAATCATAATATATTTATTATTTTAGATAGGTACGATGATAATAATCTAAAAAAATGATGACAAATCTTAATATGATATTATTTGATAGATCCGGTTCATCTCAGGAAATCAAAGGGCAGTAATAAGTAAGGAATAAGTAGCATTTATTATAACGACAAGTGCAACTCTTAGATTCTGATGATGATTTTTTGATAATGTTGATGATACTTCCATAAGTTTCCTTATACAACCTGTCCAATTCATATTTATCTATCTATCTTCATACATATACCTACATTACACGAACAAGTGATCCGCTTTAATAACACAAAATACGTGTAAAATTTACATAATAAATAAAAGAACCGTTTTTTCTGTCGCGCCATATTATGG
Source organism: Choristoneura rosaceana (assembly GCA_037349165.1). Classification (NCBI taxonomy): domain Eukaryota; kingdom Metazoa; phylum Arthropoda; class Insecta; order Lepidoptera; family Tortricidae; genus Choristoneura; species Choristoneura rosaceana. The sequence continues at coordinate 15,194,827 of JAZBNJ010000019.1, forward strand.
AGTCAGAAAACATTTGTTCATTTTGCTGTCACGATTCGAAACAAAATTTCGTTTTTATAGTGACCTAAAAATTCGGTTATGAAGGTGTGAATACGTCTTTCAGCATTTCTAGCGACGAGAAGGCAGCGTTCTTGCTGATACATAATATATTGTGTGCAAACAGATGTAAAGCCGTCACATAATACCTACGTAAAGCTATGTAGGACTTGTTCGTGCGGGTACTTACATGCAGAGTACCTACAGCGAGACACACAGAAACGTTAGAGTACCCTTCAGTGATCTGTGTAGTCATGGGCTTAGTCTGTTCGAATTTACCGTAATAGGTAACTGAAGCAACTATCAAAATAATTGGACTCTAGTTGGAATCTGACTACAGAGCCCAGTAACAGACAAACAAACAGACGGATAGCGTTTAGTTTAGTTTAGTTTACTCGTATTTATTCATTTATTTAATACATCATTATCATTCAATATTTCATCATTGCGTTGCGAGGCTTATACGATTTCGTTACGTGATTTTTATAACCTATAATACTTTTGTAAAAAAATATAAATTTAATAATAATTGTAAACTGTTGAAATACACGGTTTTAAACATTTTCTTTTTTCCAGTTTGTTACCCTTCGGGTGCGGATTCTTAAAACCAGCACAACGTTTAAGATTACGGTAAAAGCAGAATATTCGTTTGGAAAATACAATATTTACGAAGAACAACATTGCATGGGGATGCGGCTCTCCGTCCCACTTGCCGTTAAACCGCTCTCAGGTCCCGCAATCACCCTAAACTTGTGTGTTTAGAAGCAAGCTTTACTTTTGGGATCTCGTACTTTTATATTTCAACGTATCGGTACTGAAGACTTCGCCACTGCCAGCCTTTACTATCCTCGAATACTCTGGAATATTTTAGTACATGGGTAGGCGTTTTGACTAAATATACCTGTAAATGTTTTAAGTTTTTTTTAATTGTGGTAGAGTAATGCGTCGATACATCAAACAGCGCAAAAAAGTGGCAAAGGCATCGATGGACTACATTTTAATTTAAAAACTGCGATGACAAACGTTTACAGGAAGGTTTAGTAAAATGAACCCCAAAGACTGGCTGAAAATATTCAGAATTAATTTGTTATAAATCGTAAAATTGTTTGCAATTGTTTACACTGTTGCTGTTTAATTTTGTCACAATCGAAGTGAAGGCATATAGTAAAAGGCATATATTAATTTAATGCCACAGCGGAGAGTTCAAAAACATTTGACACGTCCTACCTACCAACTATATAAATAGAGTCGTATCAGATATTTATGCATTTTGTGTTGGGTTAAATATTGCTGCTGGTGACTGTACATAAAACCCGTTTTACCTTCGACTTAACTAACAACCCTCTCCTGCAGTTTGGGTGGAAATAAATGTCTCGAAAAAATGGCGCGAATGGGGACTTGATTTAGAAAAATCGTCTTTTATCGAAACCAATGTTTTTAAATAAAACAAGGTAAACGGTACGAGTACGCGCCCTCTTATTATCAATTTATTATCACGAATTTGAAGACTAGCAATGGATAATACGAAAAACGAAAGAGAAAATCGTTCATGTTCGATTCCCCATAATCCCAATCAATCTAAATTCGCAAAGGCGCGAATCTGCTTGAAGTCGCTGCTATTGTATGTAAGAACTTGTATCAACATTGAGAAAAGCTTGTTTAGTATTATGGATCGGATAATGTGAGGCGCTCTCCATGCTACATTTTCTTTCGGATAAGGTAAAGTATCTAAATAAATTTGTATATCGAAGCATGCAGCAGCACGGCGTATCACATTGCAGCATAAATACGTTACGTGCACACGTAAGGGCTGACATCAAACGAACTTTGCCAGCAGAAACTTTTTTTTAAATATCTCTATTTATTTTAGAACTTATAACAAATGAACGTGCCAGCTTCAACAGACCTTTGCCCAATTACAACAACGTATTAGTATATTAACATGAAAAAATCTACAACTGCATATACATATCTTATATTTAAAATATAAAATTCTCGGTTCAAAAATGTTTTGTGACCAAACTACTTCCAAACGGCTTGACCGATTTTTGTGAATTTATTTGTGTATATTCGGTAGGTCTGAGAATAGAATGTAAACTATTTTGCATACTTCTACACGGAAATAGTCGCGGGTAACCGGTAGTATATATACATTTCCAAACATCGGTACCTATAAAAAAACATAGATATTGTACTTATTTAACCTATTTCTGTAGGTACGCTAGAGTAGGAATTGGTTAAATATATAAGTAAACTAATTTAATTAGTTAAGCTGCACTAAAATTCAGCAAAACATAAGTTTCTATAATTATCTTTACTTGTGTTATGAGCTAATGAGGTCTCATTATCAAAAAAGCAAAAAGCAATTGATCTAAAATTCTTTGACTCAAACTCGACGGAGCTCTGCTTCGTGGAGCTCCTATTTCGCGTGGCTGAGGCGCTCCGCTCCTTGACACAACTCTAACCCAACCTATGTTTTTAAAGTAATTATTTTTTTAATAGTTTAGTCGTTCCCCAAAACAGTTTGATTTAATTAAAAGTCAACAATGTTACCTCGTTTACCCAACGCGCTCGCACACTCTCGGCTATCAATCCGCAGATGTATACAAACGTTTGTAGTGCTGACGTGTACTTGTTTTACGAGACAATCCCGTCCCATTAGCGTGTGTTTACCACCACTATCGCCTGTGCCGCTGACCCTCACTGGTTATAAATCCCCGTATTCACAACATTCTATTCTATTCTTAAAACCATCATGCACGTTTCCAGTTCATTCCTCATACAACTACAGAGCAACTTTGGTGTACAAAAGCGTGCCAGCTTCGTTTGTACACGGGAACGTTAGCGTTTCTGCCTGCAGTTGTTGTTCGTCGATAACACCGAAGTCTCATTACTTTTATTGCGAGAGCGGGGTTTTATTGCGTCAAACAAATTTGGGATTTTCAGTCATATTTCTGCTGTTATAGTTAAGAAATTATGAAAAATTAATAAAATACGTAGCCATAGGACTCGTCAAGCTATTCAGGCAAAATTTAGTGAAGTGCAGGTTTATCACTTTGCGTGAGAAAATCTTAAGTTTATTTAGAATTCTAGGCGCTTAGTAAAATTCAAACTGTAAATGGAAGATTCCGTATCAACCTAATAGGTAACTTTAACATGTCCCTGGACAGGCGAAAGGGCGGACGGGAAAGGGTTAGAGTAATTAGAATATGAAATATGGCACACTTTGCTTACGCAACCCTAAAACTAAACTATATTATACAATAGGTAAATAGCAAATTATTGAATTCTCAAAAAACTTAATAGCACACGAATAAAATTAATAATCTTATTAGTATGTGTAATCGTAAGTGCAAACAGAAACTATAAGTTTCGTTAAAGAACTCTATAATAGAAAGCTTGAGGCCACTAATGGAAATAAAACGTGCCTTCAATAAACATTTTCTGAGGCTACGAATAAACAGACGCGAGCAATTAAAACCGCAGCGGAGAAAACGAATTACAACGCTCTTAGTATCCTAGAGCTTCTACCACCCTTATGTTAGTGTAATTATATTTATTTGAAAAAGCAATAGCAGCCTAGCGGTTTGACATACGGCCTTTCAATTTGAGTTTTTTTTATTCGACTGGATGGCAAACGAGCATGTTGGTCTCCTGATGGTAAGAGATCACCACCGCCCATAGACATCTGCAACACCAGGGGAATTGCAGATTCGTTGCCAACCTAGAGGCCCAAGATGGGATACCTCAAATGCCAGTAATTTCACCGGCTGTCTTACTCTCCACGCCGAAACACAACAGTGCAAGCACTGCTGCTTCACGGCAGGATTAGCAAGCAAGATGGTGGTAGCAATCCGGGCAGACCTTGCACAAGGTCCTACCACCTGCAAAACGCTGTAATGTTTTAAGCTTTCCTTATTTTCACTCATAGTCAAAACACACAAAACAAACAAAAATAAAAATGACCAAGTGCGAGTACTTCGAGATACGAGTGCCTGTACTTTTCGTGATCAAGTGCGGGTATTTCCAAGGACTCGCGGTGCTGGCAGACTTGACACCATACACTTCAGTCTACTCGTGACCACGGCCACTGTAATGTGGTTGAAACATCGAGGTAAATATTACTCGTGTGTTTTAGCGTGATAAGTCCCGTTTGTGGTATTATTTTAAGGTAGCTCAAAAAGAGATTCATCTCATCTCTGGACTATTCAAGTCCCAATGCTGGACATAAAACTCAGGTACAAGCCCAAGTTAAATCCATAATCGAGCCAGCATCAGGGGCCTTAAGATCGAGCGTTTTCAGATTATCCGATCCGATAGCGATATCGGATGCCGATAAGATATCGGGGTAAGTAAAATGTAAGAAATATGATCCGATATCGGATCGGATGATCTGAAAGACAGGTACATATTTCATACATTTTACTTGCCCCGATATCGGAATCGGACGCCGATACGATATCGGGGAAAGTAAAATGTATGAAATAAGTGGTGGTGTAGCGGTATAGCACGCGGCACAGAATGCTGAGGACCTGGGTTCGATTTCCAACGCTAGTCTCCTTTTCTGGTTTTTCTGTGCATCTATGTTTCAGTTTGTATTTTCGATGTAAAATAAGATCCGATATCGGATCGGATAATCTGAAAACGCTTTAAGTTTTTACATAAGTACTTAGTGGTTTGCCACTAAACTACAACGGGCCTTAACAAAAGAGGACTGTATGAAGACTATCCTTTCACGACACATATGTATACGTAGAAAATAAACCCATACAGGAAATAATGCATGCGATGCACACCGCACTCTCTTTGAAACTCGCTACCAGAGTGAGTGTTGTTCCTTTATCCGTGACTGCTTTTCATTAATAAGAGAGTACGTCTCCGAAGAAGGAAAAGTCGAGTTGGATAAAGCAACGCTGTCTTTATGAAAATATAACGAGTAGGTTTATTTAATCTTACTCTCGTGTTCTTTTTTGTCTCCATTAAGTTATTAATGTTTATTTCTGTGTAGGTACAATTTGGATTAATAATGGAGTGCCTCAAACTTTGCCGTGCCGTGCCCGGTTTTAGAATAGGACAGACATCTCTAACCATCTTGACAATCCGGAGTGCGCGACCAATATGCCTTCAACCGTCCATCCAATCCGGATTTTTTATCGACGGACGCACCGCGCTGCGCGTCCACAAATTTCTAATTACAAGGTTTTGAATAAAGAAAAAATCATCATCATCATCATCTCAGCCGTAGGACGTCCACTGCTGGACATAGGCCTCCCCCATAGACCTCCAGGTGCTTCGGTTGGCAGCGGCCTGCATCCACCGTGAACCCGCGGCTTAGATTTGTGCTCAAAATCAAGGTTAAACTTTATGACACTAAAGTATCCACGGACGGGTTGAAGCAGTTTGGTTTTGGATAACTGCTATCGTCGGACTGTCGAGTGGCAAAGAGTATGGTAAAAGACGACTAAGGTCTCGTAGTGAGAGTGGATCAGCGCTCTCTATTTCTGACTGTGAGCTTCAGCACTGCATGGGCAAAGGCAAAAGCAACATTAGCCCGCATAATCTAAAAAAATCTAGTTTTAGCTTGGTAAACTTGACGGTCTTATGAAATTTGACAGATTGTGTCCAAAAAGTTGTTGCTACCAATCCTATTAAAAATAGTAAGTAGCCGTATTAAAAAAAAAACTTTGTGTGTTTGGTTTGTACAGTCAACAAAAAGTACAGTTAGCAAAAAGCTTGTATTAAAATGAAAGTTTTAAAGTTAGGTTATTTTACTCATAAATGGATCAATCATGATGGTACACTATATATACTACCCCAGAAGTGATTAACGTTACAGCTAAATAATAGACAATGAAACAAAGGTACTACTTCTTTGTAATTAAATCCCTCTAATTAACCTAAATATTTACGTCCCTAAATGCATTAATAAAATCCCAAAACAATAAACTCCTTTCCTTAAGAAGTCGTGTAAAGAGATCCTCGTTGTTGATATTACGAAACCCCATTTAGTTTTAAGACCTTGTAAGGATGGGAATCCCTAGAGGCAAAATACTTTTGCAAACTTCTGAAGAGCGCGAATACATAACGTAGAAGCTTAATAGGAGTAGACGTTATTATTACGAACTTCAAATCCATACACATGGTAAACGTTTTCAGATGTTGCTTTAGAAAACTCTGGAAATTACAACAAAAATTAAGTACCTAGAGACTAAAATTTCACAATAGTATTGTTGTTACAGACCGCAGACTTTATTACAATGAAGTAAAATTCGCATAGAATTGCATGAAAGAAAAAAAACTCACTGGCTTTTGCTACATACTAACCTACAGCGCCTCCTTTATATTGTCCAGCATTCACTGAGCATGAAACACTAATTCCACATTGTATTTTGCTTCTTTTGTAATTAAAAATGATTATTTTTAACAACTTTGATTAAAGCTAAATAATGCTCGCGCGTCTATAAGCGATCATGATACTAAACCTAGATAAGTGACTAAGAAGAAGCTTTAAGTTAATGATTCTTTCGAACTGATCTGATGCTGAAGCCGGAAGGTAGGCAATGGAACTCCGTTATAAAACAACGTAACTAAGCCGTGTTTGGGGTTAATGGAATCGTTGTGACATGTATGTACTTTGGCTACAAATCACTAAAAAGTGAGAAATAAAGAAAATTTTCAACGAAAAAGTAAAACAGACTCCAAAAAAATAAAAAAAAATTTACAAAATATGGAACCGACTACAAAACCCTTGTAAATAGCTCGAAGTCGGTGACTCAGCACGACCCAGCAGGAGTGATTGAAACCCATAGTATGTAGGTGATGTAGACGACTATTGTTCCACTCCTGCTGGCTCGTGCTGAGACACCGACTTCGAGTTAGTAGGTACCTACCTAGAAAAATATTTTAAAACGGTTTTGTAGTTGATTCCATACTTTGAATTTTTTTATATTTTTTTTGGAGTCGGTTTTACTTTTTTGTTAAAAAAATTCTTAATTGTCCGACTATGTTGAAATGTCTTACATCTAGGTATAAACCTCTGGTGACAATTCAATAGCCAAGTATGCCGTTATCACAAAGGTTCCAAGTCAATAATGTTAAGTTGCAGCCATAAACATTTTACGGATAATGTGGAAAGGGACACTTTGCTTATAATTCACAAGCCGGGGCCCTATTACTCGGGCACTATCTAAATAGTCTAGCCAGCCAGGACGTTAGCTACCGTCATATTTTACATAGGTCTATTCCATGTTGAAAATGATGTTCCATTCGTACACAGTGTGCGTGCATGCGGGGTTTGTTTACTATCCAACTCAATTAAACGAATATTCGATCCGCGTGGTTCAGAATGTAAATATCCGGATCCTAAATCGGCGATATTTTGCCCCGTTACCCCGATACTGTTGCTATAACATCGCAATGTAGGCTCCGGGCATTTTCCTGTCGGAAATTATTCCGATTGGCGTGAAATGTGAAAGGAACCACAAAATCTCTTTAAAATTGAATATCGCGCGTTTCTATTTAACGGCGGCCTCAACTCGCCTTCTCATTGACGCAGTAAATCGTGGTTACTTGGTTTTTATGTAAGAACATTATTACGAGTAACATTAGCTTTTCTTTACTCCTAATACTACGCACTTCATTTGAACATGTTTGCATGAAAAAGAAACCAGCAAATATTTGGCGGATATTTTTCTAGCGCGACGTCTTTCAACTAATAGGAAAGTTCTCTTAAATCTTCTGAAAAACAAGGATTTGTTAGAAGACCGTTAAGAGTCCAGACTTGTAATAGAGTTTTCTGACTAAGTATACAATTGTGCCGACTGAAAAAAAAGGTAAAAAAATTTCGTTTGTACCTACTTATACCGGCGTGTGATCAAGAAAATTTTAGTTATGTTTACGGTACTGTGTCGGCGGATGTGATTGTTTTCCATGAAGTGACTCGTCTATTTGTTTTCCACCTATCCTATAAAAGAATACACCTCAAGCAATGGTATAAACAGTAGTTGTTATTATTTAAATCACGCGGATTCATCTAACATGCAAACAGCAGGAAGTTGTGAAACTGGGTAAAGATTAAATCTCTGGTTTGATGTTTCGTAAGCAGCCTAGATGGATTGTTCGCGGACGTCTGTGGGTGCTGTTGTTTACAGCACGCATCCTCAACGCATCCACGGGATATGCTTTATATGCGTCATCGCGCTAGATGTTGGACTGTTAATGGATACTGTAACTGGTTATAACGGGGATTTGCACTTGTGAAGCAAATGCTGATTTATTTTCGCGTTGAAGCGAGGAACGCTCACGTAGGAGAAGCTATCCTTAATTTAAATCTTATATTGTTTCATTGTTAATTTAATAGTTTTAACAGGTTTAAAACTTTAACCCCATAATGAAATACAAATAACTCTTTATTGAGCACCAACACATAAGCATATTTTGTATAATCTTAGCTATCGTAAGGTCGCGGCTGAGCAAGGAATTTCTTTTAGTTCATTGATATGGACCTCCGTAAAGTAACGCCTGATTCAATAAATTACCAACACATAGTAAGCAGTACCGATAAACATGTAACCCTCGTAAGAATAAAGGGGTAAAACTTCTTCATTGTATACCGGGTGTGGCCTGTAACACGGGCAAATAATTACAATATAGATCGTACGCGTCAAACTGAACAACATTAGTTCAGCGACTTTTAAAAATAATTCGTTTATTTATTTTTATTACGCTTTAAAGTTTATTCGAATAAGCAAATGTAAAGCAAAATGTTTAATATTTGTGACAGGCGACGTCAGTTGGGTTCTCGGATGGCGTAAATTGAATTTACTATTAAGTTTGTTAGAAAAAATCAAAAGTTAAGTTTTAAATTTAATTGGGACTGATGACCTAATTACCGGTGACCTACAGAACCTCTGTTTTTAATATTATCCACGGTTCTGGGCCACACATTATATAAAGTAAACAGTTTGCGAAACTAAATAAAATCAAATGGTCAGGATGAAAACGAAACTTCTGTACATCACTGTCGTATCATTAACATTATTCCTTATTTGGAAGCGAGACAAAAGTATTGTTAGCGAGACCCTCGAGGATTAAGAGCCTTTTCAGGATCTAATCTATATGCTTACTCTCTGTATCTGGATATATTATTTAATGTTGTGACAGTTAAATAAGCAACAAAAGCAGCTCAAATTTTTTCTACTTATACTAGCTGAAACTGTGATAAGATCCACTGATCAATTGAAATATTTCTTATGATCTACCTAACTGTCAATGTGCTGTTGTATAACTTATTCGTCAACTGAATCAACGTATTATTTATTAATTCTAGATCAATTAAAAACTAAGTTTCCATTAGTTGAAAAGGAATCCGAGTTCTAGAGCTTTCATCAGAGGCCACCTCTATAGAATTATTTTTGGGCTGCAGGACGATGAGACATGTCGTCCTATATTTTCTAATCAAGGCTTACTTACTCTGACAAGTATTTACATTCTCCAATGCTGTCTTTTTATCAAAGGCAACCCTACGGAATTTCAAGTTAGGGATACCACTAGACCAGTAAGAAACAAATATAAGTTAAATTTAAGGGTGCCAGAATCGAAAATGGTCACTGTACGCAAAGGAATGTATTATAATAGCATAAAAATTTTCAACCACCTACCCCAACATATAAAGGTGATGTCCGGGACTAAATTTAAAACAACATTAAAAAAAGTACTTGTTCAGAAATGTTTTTATAGTTTAAGGGAATATTTTGAATTTAATTTTGATGACATTAATTGTAAGTAATATGACCAAGCAATTGTTAATTTATTTAATTTAATTTATTTGACATTGAAATTAATGTATGTATTAATTCTGTGTCTGCTATTGTATGCTCCAATGGGGCAGATTATGTGCGACTTACTATCAAACTTATAACAACTTCACCAACGTGTATACCATAATCATGCAATAAAGATATTATTATTATTATTATTATTACTATTTTATTTGAGTGGAGTGTATACGAGTAACTAACTAAAAATACAAATACAACGCTACAGTGCAATAGTAGCAGAAAAGGTGTATTAAAAAAATATTATTTTTTTGGTTAGTTTATTATACTTAGTTAAGACTTAAGATCATAGGTTAATTGCAACTTGAGTTTGATTTTAACCATAACCTGTAGAAGCTTGAGGAATGTCCACAAACTGGCTTAAAACGCCGAATGAAACTTGCAAACGTACTTTCCTTTACATATTATACATATAATATCATTATTTCATTTATTACATAATGATAGATGTAATGTTATTGGAAATATATAAAAATAAATAAAATAAAATTACACCATATATTACATTATTATACCTACGTGATCGGTTACTTTAACTGCGTCATTTAGATTTGTTGATATTTTTGGGAATCTGATCTAAAAATATCCGACCCACGCATTTTATCTGTCAATAAACATATTTATAGCTTTAGTCAGTGGTAAACAGAACAGTACGTAGAGTACACAACAAACAACATGTTTACTGTGTTCTCCCTCAGTCCATCTTCTTATCTTCAGGTATATAGAAAGGGATGCACATAATGACAAAGCGAGTCGTGGCCACTGTTGAATCATTCTGTGTCTGATCTTGCAGTCTTTGTGCGGCCGTGCCTGAGGCGGAAGCTGTGGGGCGTACGCGCACTAAGGAAGTCATTTCGCGTCACTTTCATGTTCCCAGGGGAAATTTCTTCAGAAAACCGCTGTTTGTCGCCATTTCACGGAGCATTCTGTACTGTATGGGGTCAGTATTTTTCTTGTGTAATTGCACGTGAAGAAAAAGCCATATTGTTAAAAACAGACGTTATTCAATGGCCTCAACTACACAGTCAACCTTTCGTCCAATGTTTCAAAATAAGGGCATTAATCGATATAACTTAAACATTCGTGCAGATACTACAATTTTTATGTACGAGTAGATTCAGGCGTTATAAAAGCACTTACACCAGGATACGCGACAGAAAACGATAGTGAATGTGCTTGTATGAACCTTTTCGAGCACTCTTTTACACCTCTGTAACTTTTTCCCAGTACAGTTAAGAAACTAGTTTTATTACCATCAATAATTGTTACAAATATAATTACTGGAAATATTGTTTATATAATTATTATCTTGTTTGAAATTGCGCGATTTGGAAAACCTAGCTAACAGCATTTTAGGAGCTTTGTGTTTTTTTTTACATAAAACTAACCTGATGTTAAGTACAAAATGTGAAATGAGTACAAAAGGTGTATCTCACGGGTACAGTTACAGCCCATTCACTCGAGTCTTGAAGAGCCCTAAATTGTATTTATCCGGAAAAACAGACGACGGGAGCAAATTCCATTCCTTAGCAGTTCGCATTATGCAAGATGAAGCAAACGGAAACCGCCTCGTGCGGGTCAATGGAACTCTAACTACATAAGTGTAAAGATGCTCCCCCCTGCCTGGAAGTCCGTTGGCAAAATGGAGATGGAGGAATAAGATCATGTAATTCCTTCGCACAATCACCAAAATGGGCCCGGTAAAAAAAAGACAGACAAGCATCTCTACGACGGTGTTCGAGGCTCTGCAGCCCGACCTATCAGCTGACTGTCACCAAAGAGTCTTCGGGTCCGGCGCTCCACCGAATCCAACGCGGCTAACTGATATTTGGCGGAGCCGTCCCAAGGGCTTTGTAAAGAGTAAAAAGCTGCTTTGGTGTGAAATACCGCTTCACCTTGGATAGAATACCAAGTTTTATTAACAAGCGTTTAGCGTGTGTTTGTATGTTAGATAGAATCAAATCTTAAATGATATTGTAACTGATAATTCACGTCTTAAATCGAGTTTAGCTCGACATGTTTCGGTATTGTTTTTATATGTACTTATCAAGTATTTTCTTGCTCTGGTAGTAATAGTCGTACGTCCAGAATTTTACTGTTTTATTACTCAAGTTAAATTAACACTGTCTACCAGAGTTAAGCAACTTTACACAACGCCTAACGATCCGCTTGGAATCATGCCAACGTAAAGCGAACTGAACATCAGAGGATACCAACCTCAACCAAAAAGTTAAAATATGGTTTATTTCTTAGAACAGACGGTAGAATAGTCAGTTGGCAGCCATGACGACCATAGCAGAACTAAGAACCTTTTTTGCAGAAAGAAGTGTTTTAAATCACTTGTTTAACAAGGTATCTAAAGTTATTGTGGTAACGCAGGCAAGGAATAGCAAAATTTAAAGAATGTTTTTTATTTTCACGTAGGTACTTCGCCTACAAATCGCACATGGCAATTTTTTATAAATATAGGGCATTCTTTATCATTCTGCCAAATTACTTCGTTTTATAGGTGACTGGGTGGCAACTTACCAAACATTTTTACGTATTTCCATATTTACAACATTAACCACGATTGCAAATCTATCTTACATAGAATGCACAGAACTAATTAAACGAGGAATAGAATTGTCACGTCAGCTAAAAGCGAAAGGCATACTTAACATGGCTAAAATGTTCTGTGACGAAATGATTTGCTCAAATACTGGGTTGTTACAGCGACGTAGTTTAAAAATAGGATTACATTTCATTGTAAACTTCCACAATTTACAAAATTTCACTCTTGTTCAGTAGCCCAATATTTATTATTTTTTTTGGAAAAGGGGGCAAACGAGCAAACGCTCGCCTGATCATAAGCGATTATCGTCACCCATGTACACCTGCAACACCAGAAGAAGCAAAAGTGCGGTGTGTTGCTAGTCTTTTAGGTAGGAGTCCAAATATATATGAGTATAAATTATCTATTTTAATATAGTTAATATCTTCCTGCGTCAAAATTAACTTTATTTAACAATAAATAAGTATACTATCATTCAACAAATAAGTTTCATGTTTTATTTACTAAAATCCATGGAAACAAAAAAACTTGGCACGTCGATAAAATTTTCTTCATCTTATTAGTTTTGTGATCAAATCCAATATGGGATATGTTTCTATCAACAAATTCTAATATATCGACGAGCACGCCGCGGGCCCCCTAATGGTACATAATGTGGCACGCATCCATCAGGTAATATTCGGGAATCAATCACGCGGAGTCTGCGATCAATCATCACCTACAACTGAATGGTCCCATGCAAACGGGACCTTTGTTCGCGACGCTGTCGCGATACCTCGATTGATTTAGTGCCCAAATTTCACAAATAGATGCGCGTCGGATGCTGGAAATTGAATAACACGCGCTCCTCATCCTATTTATAAACGGCTACGACGAAATTATGAAGTTGATAGCGTGAGAAAATCGATGAGGTATTTTTGATCGGGTCACGTATCGATCCTTTAATCCTTGGTTCAAGAACTGATTATAACCAATACATAATGGTAAGAACACAGGTAGGTATATAGAAAGACGTGAGTTATCCGTTACAATATCATTTAATATACATATATAGAACCGCTTGCCACTCTTCGTAATTTCGCCGTGCAATGCTAACTGATCCTATTAATGATAATATTTAACTACGAGTGTCATTATTAGTGTATAACTTGGCTAAATTACGAAAAGCTAGTGGTTCAACAATCCTAGTCGTAATACAAGGTATTTTTAACCGCTCGCTTTGAAAACGCGTGTTATAAGAAGCAAATCCAAGTTAGGTGTATAATTCTGACGTCTGCTTCTTGTACGTACAGCTTTGGAGATCTCTTGATTTCCGAAATCTATTCCAAAACGGCATTGCTTTAAAAAATAATTTATAATAAATAATTATTAAAACTACATACACTTATAATCTTTCATTGTTGTTTGTCTTTAATTTAGCTTCATTGTTTTATTTTTACAACTACATAACTCTCCCATAAATGCTTTATATTAAAAACAAAACTGTAAATCGTAATTGGAAAAAGAAGATTTTACGTCCTATACTGATTTAATAACGCTGTTCAATTATTCTTCTAGTTCTTTGTCTATGGAAAACTATCGTACTTATTTATAGATATTTTCCAACGAACCCCGCTTTTAAATTAAAAGTACTTGGGACATAACTGAGTATTCTACCCCACTCAGATAAAACGCTAGGTGCCTCGCGCAATTCAATATTGAAATACCAGCAAACTCATTTACATAAGGCTAACCTTTTGCCGGAATGATCACTTCATTTTGCTAGAGTAAAAATAAAACTGGTTACTACAGATACACCCACGTATATTTTTAATCTTTTCTAGGGCTCATTTCAGCGGGCCTGTTGGACAATTTGTAACAAAAATCTAGCATTTGATATTTTAAACAAAAGGTTGAAATTCTTTTTAAGTTTCCGTGACGTAACGGACAAACGAACCCCTAAAAAACAATTTTTCAAACCCCATTTCCAAAGGGAAATTATTGAAATTCACTAAGCCGCAAAAATGATGTAAAAAATAACTTATTTTTTGGAATCCTCAGTAGGTACGCCACTCTGACTCGAACTTGTTTTTTTTTTAACTGTTCAGTGGTTTGATAATCGCTCTACAAATTAAAAACTGTTTCCTCCAACGAAACAAAGCTAAACAAAGTAAAAAAATATTTGTAAAGCCGCTGCTACACGTTATAAATTTAGCAATCATCAAACTAGCTACATGAATATTCCATAAGTACAGTCAAGGGCAATATGTCTACACTGTAGTACCTTGTCACTTTAACCACTGTGACAGTTCATATAATGGCAGTTCAAATATGACTAAAATAGACAAGGTACTAAAGTGTATACATATTTTTGCCCGTGACAGTACCTACGAACCATCTACAGTGTGTTACCGGCAGCCAGGCTTTTTTAGAGCCTAAAATAACTTATTTCTGTAACTTAACTATGACATTTTTTTTTTTTTTCGATGGGGTAATAATTCCTTTATTCACCTTTATTTAATTAATAAACTAAAATTCAGACTTTGATAACTTTCTAACAAAATTATAATTGCCAGCAATGTACAGCAAATTAAATTGGAAAGTAAGTGTAAATGACAGTCGACAGGTAAGTACTTTCATTATTACTTTGTCAATTGCTGGCAATTATAAATCCTTAAAAATAATGTAATGGTTACAGAAATACGTTACTTTAACCTCCCTTAAAAAAAGCCTGGCTACCAGTTACACGCGTATATTTAAATTCTACAAAAAAGTGATAGAGTTACGATAGTAAATTATTAGCAAGATTAAAATCTCGAAAAAAAGCCTCAAGACAAGGTAAAGAGTAGCGTAAAAATATTAAACCGGTCAAGTGCGAGTCGGACTCCTGGACCGAGGATGCAGTACAAATTTATAGGTATGTCTCTATGAATATTTAATAGAAAATGGTAACTAAATAAGTTTCGTTAAAAAACATTTTAAGAAGTTTTTTTTCTGACTGTAATTTTAGTTGACTATACCTACTTACTTCGTCATCCAACCTACATACCTATTACATAGACTGGGTACATTTCAACTTAATCCGATCACTGAATGTGGGTTAGATTTGATTTCTAAGATTTGACCCAAACATAGTAAGATAAGATAAGATATTATCATAGCCAAAACTGTGTACAAACTCCGATGTCATAAATTAAATAGGTCTAAAGGTTCGCTCATTTCGGACGAACAGTACATACGTAGTAAAAACAAAAATAGTACGTATGTAATACTTTTCACGAAAGTAAACATTTGTCTGAAAACTACATATTCTCTCAGCTCTCTGGGACAGCTTCCTAAAAGAACAAGTAAAATAAAAGCTTGTCGAAAATCACCTTCCATTTTGTAGTTATCTTTGGGGAAGGTCTACGTCCAGCAGTGGGCCTCATACGACTGATATTAAAACGATATTGACAGTAACTGTGTAGGTTTTACTCCAGTGCTATGCAGATTAAGATAACAAACGTTGCCTATTACTCCATCCTGATAGTTCGTACACGGTTGAGCGACTATCCTAATTAGGTACCTCGCATTTCATCTGATCCAAAGCAACCTGAGGTTAGTCGTCGAGAAATACATCCAGGTCATCCCGCCATCTCCGTTTAGGTCTATCCCGTCGTCACTTTCCGTCCTGTGGCACCCACCGCAGTGAATGCATTCTAGAATGACGTGGCCGGCCCAGCAGGGCTACTACGAAACTCGAAGTTCGTATACCGTCGCTCTCGCTCTCGCATTAAATAGTACTATTGTTTACCCGCGGTTTCGCACTCGTAAATCTAAGGTCCAGCAGCTGAGTTAACAATCCGGGATTTTTAAAAAATCCCGTGTGAATTCGCAAAAGTTAAATCGTTGTTTCCATTAACGTTACATTAAAAATAATCGTGGTCAAATTTTATGACTCTAAACCCAGCAGTTGTCGTTTCGAGATTTTATCCCTATCCCGTGGGAATATCGGAAAAAAAAGTAGACTATGTTTTATTCCAGATGTTCAGCTATCTACATACTAAATTTCATGACTCTAAGCCCAACGGTTATTAGTTCGAGATTTTATCCCTATCCCGTGGGAACATCTGGATAAAAAGGTAGCCTATGTTGCATGGCAACACCAAAAATGAAAATTTCAGACGCAAATTAACAATGTAAGTGTTACGATCGAGCTCCGGCCTTTTTATTCGTCTCTCTATAAAAAAGTGCCCTACAACAGCTTTAGCACAAATATAATAGTTGCAACGCAACATATGGTCCTTCGAGCCAAAAATATGTATGCATTATTCCAAATTTCCAGCTACCTATATACTAGATTTCATGACTCTAAGCCAAACGATTGTTATTTAGAGATATTATCCCTATCCCGTGGGAATATCAGAATAAAAAGTATCCAGGTTATAAACTAACTTTTAACCAAAATTTCATCCAAATCCGTCCAGCCGTTTCAGCGTGAAGGAGTAACACTCCCACTCACTCACTCACTCGCAAACTTTCACATTTATAATATTAGTAGGAGTAGGATAAGTGTCAGATGGACTGCACGACACGAACTTCGAGTTTCGAGTTTCTTAGTAGCTCTTCTGCAGTCCCACTTCAACCTGGCAAATTTTGCACCAACGTCGACAATGCGTGTTTTAGGACGCAGCACCATACGGGCGTATATACGAAAGTTGAGTAGATGAACTGTGGCTTACTTCTCTCTTATCTGCTCGCAAATCTCGTTTGCCCTCATCGCAAATGTTTTCATTTAATTTATCCAAGACCCTACTGTTTTTCCTGTAAATTGTGAGAAGCAGAGTGCTCGTATAAATCATACTTGCAAGAGCTACGCCATGTCGTTAAATAACGATTGACAGTTTTTATTGTTTCACATCACAATACAACTACGTGGGTAAATCATCTACGTATGCTATAATCATGTTTAATGAGCCATTTTTTATGGTTTCTTCATTAAATTTGCTGTCATGCTTCCATAATATAATTGACGTCAAAAATAAATCACTATTTAGGGTTCCGTACCTACTGCAAAAAAGACATCCTTATAATTACAATAATTAATCCTATCACTTTGTTTTTATTGTCAGTCTGTCCGTTGCAAAAATAAGAGCTCACAGTTTAAGTACTTAAGGACGATATTCGAAAAATGTCAATCTACTTAATGCCATAATTAATAGCATTGATAAAATGTGACAGCTGATAAGAATAAAATAAATGAGTAAGTACAAGTAGGTTTATTTTCATTGGAATAGTATAAAATATGTTTATGTTTTTCGTAACCTTTTGTAAGTATTTCTTTTTTCTATAATAAAGAGTGTAAACAAACAAACAAAATACAACCTACTGCGGGAACCATCAGTGTTCGGTCCAACTCGCACTAGATAAGTTTTTTCTTTTACGTCTGTTAGGTATTTATTTATTTTATTGGAGTAGACAAACAGGTGCTGAAATTATCATACAGCATCCCGTATAGAAACTATGTTGTTGAAATACAATGACGAGAAAAAAAACGAATCACTTTCAATAGAAAGTTGTATGAAAAGCAACACGATATATTTGCTCACCGTTTTATAATATAATAAAACAAAATTGAGACCATTTTTTTCGCTCTACTGCGTATATTTTTTATAAAAACATAAAAACTAACCAGACATTGGTTTTAATTTAATACTGTGAAGCGATATTACGAGGGGTGGCTGAAAAGTAATCTACCTCACCTATTTATAACGCGAAATAAAATCTGGCCACTATGATTTCGTATTCACTGGTTATTCTATTTTCAAAATATAGGACATTCATTTGTTTATGGTGTCTCATTCTCCTTTGTCACTTGATTGTTCGCACCATGTCGCAGGAAAATTTGAAACTGAAGAAAATTGAGCAATGTGCTGTTATAAATTCCTCACTAAAGAGAGAAGTACGCCCTCGCAGATAAAACGGCGTATGTTATCTGTATTTGGTGATTTGTGCCCGTCTGATTTCACCATCAAATTTTGGTCAAAACAATTTTAAGTGTGGTAGTGATGGCCTCAAAGATGATCTTTGTAGTGAGCGGCCAATTTTCGCAGCCACCGAAGAAAATGTTCCCCAGGTAAAAAAAATATATTAGAAGACCCGGCGAGTAAAGCTGTGGGAGATAGCCAGAGACGTGGGGATTAGCAAGGAACAAGTGAATACAATAATTCACGAACATTTAAATATGTCCAAAGTTAGTGCACGCTGGGTGCCTAGAATGCTGACTTCTTTCGATATGGAGAGAAGAGTTCGATGTTGTAAGGACTTTATTGAAATGAGTAAAGGTAAGGAGGAGGAAACTTTATCTAGAATAGTTACCTGTGATAAGACCTGGATTAGGCAATGGTATCCCGAAAGTAAACGGGAGTCATTGCAGTGGAAATTTAAAGATGAGAAGCCACCGAGGAAGTTCAAGGTTCGTCCATCGGCAGGTAAACTAATGGCATTAATTTTTTTGGACACGGGTGGGATTTTACTAATTGATTACCTGCCAAAAAAAACTACAATGAATGCTGATTATTACACAAATTTAGACCATCAGCTTAGATAATCAATAAAGGAAAAAAAAAACAGGCAAACTGAGCAAATGAATTTTGCTGTTGCACGACAATGCCCTAGTGCACACTGCTCGCACAACAAAGCTGGCCATGTCCAAAAATGGCTTCGAAGAAATCAATCACCCTCCTTACAGCCCAGACCTGGTCCCTTGCGACTATTTTCTGTTCAGATTCCTGTAGAAAGATTTGAGGGGGCGCAGATTTTTGACGTATGAGGACATGAAGTCTGCGGTAAACAAGTATTTTGACGATAAACCGAAAAAAAATTTTTTAACGGGTTAATGTCACTATTTGAAAAGTGTAACAAGTGCATTTCTCTCACAAAGGATTACATAGTAAAATAAAAAAAAACATCTTCCCTAGTCTTTTCTTTCTTAGTTAGGTAGATTACTTTCCAGCCACCCCTCGTACAATACATTTTTACCCACGACGGAACGGAGACGGTATATGCGTTTAGGGTGAGAGGTTGTTTAGTTTAGCATTGTACGAGCAAGCAACGTACATTTAAGCAACTAAGCAATTCCAAGTTGACCTGTTGACCTCATATAGTTAGGGATTATTTTATTTGTAATTGCTTTAGTTTTAATTCCACTTCAGTTCGCAATAAGCCATCAAGAACGCCGCGCGTATACTCATAAGCATTAACCACTATTTTAGAATCAACTATATTATTAAAGTGTTTTTAAATACAATAAATTCATTTACTTAGCATTTCCATCGAATTTTTAATTGTTTTCGCTAAACACGAACAAGCATTAGGTAACTACAATATCGTAACAATTTTTGAATTTTGCGAGGAGGCGCGAGCAGTAAATTGCTAAGAAACAGAAGCGAATCTGTGACAGTGTATAGTTGTCACATCACCAATGCGACGTTTCGGATTAAATTAAAGTAGCGATCATTACTTACTTTGTATCGTAAATTTTACGCTAATTTGTTTTAAAAGGAATAAAAGTTATATTTCCTTAATAAAACACATAAAAGCCTTAAAATTTGTAGTTATAACAAAAATGTACGTCGTAAAACTATATTTTCGACTTCGATTGATCGACGGCTATTGTGCAAACTTCTCCAAGTTACTAGACACTAATAGACTATACAACTGAGTTATGTATTGACGTAGATTAACATTTGTACAAAGATGCTATCTAGACATTATGATATCTTTGTTCATTTAATGGCACTGACAAACAAAGTAAACAATGCGGCGACACATGTGTGAGTACGATACTTGGTTATTCATTAAGTTGTTTAACTTTACACGTAAACTTAGGTAGACCATGAATAATTGATAACGTACAGCACATTTACCTTAACGGATACTGACAATGCGTATTTATTACGGTAGATGGCAATTCCGGATTAGTTAGGATAAGTATCGGTAATGAGACGATTATTATTGAAGGAGCGAGTCTACCGTCATTTTCTAACGTAACTACGCCTCACACGTAGCTCGTTTAGTACGAGTAATTGGTTTGCAAGTGCCCCATAATCAAATAAATTATCTGAGTCATCGTATTTAACAAACTAGTCGGGTATTGTAGGCATAATGGAATAAAGAATCGCATTTTGAATTTAAAAATTCAACAGCTTTTCTATGGCTGTTGGGTTTGGAGGGAAAACGGTTAGTAAACTGGTTAGTAATACTCGTATAATAAGCAAAATAGATGCGTATGTTATAAATAATCAGCGGGAATACTCAAATCAGATACGTATATACGTATTCCAATCCATTAATTTGCGTTCATACCTACTGTATCTTTTGTATACCTACGTATAACATAACAAATGAACCAATCAGCCGAGTGATGCTCAATTCATACCAAGACGCGACGCTGCATGTTCCATTGAGATAATAAATAGTTCAACGAGTACTTAATTAAACTCTTTTCTAAATTAAACATCAGCGTTGAATCTCGCTGTATATTGATTCTAAGCTACTTTGAGTAAGATAAGTGATCAAACTACATTGGCTTTAAGATGTAGAATAACACTAAAACCACTGTAGCAGAAAGCAACAGGAAACCAATGTTATATTCCCCATAATAATTCTCCATATCATAAAATCGGACGATCAACGAACGCATGTACCGGAGTAAACGACTAAAAAGGCCATTACAGAGTTACTTTTTCGAGTTTGACATATTCAGCCAAAAGATTAAAATCTCGGGTAGCCAACCCGAAAATATTTTTAGTTTTTTTTTTGTTTAATTACACGTGTGTCTACTGTTGGTATAACTTATCAATACAATAAATGAAACTCACCGAACGTTAGCGAGAGTGTGGCGGCGACTCTTGAGGTATCTGCCGTGGTACTTCTGCAGCTCGCCGATGCTGCCTTGCTCCGCCTGCATCCTGCCGGTGGGCGCGGGCGCCTCCTCCCCCGGCGGCGCCGGCGGCCCGGACGGCGAGACGCTCCCCGCGCCCGAGCCACGCTTACGCGCGTTACCCGACTTCCTAGCAGCAGCCGATATGCATATCTTCACGGCCGATGAACTACTAAAACTACGCTTCTTCCCCGAACTCCGGGACGAGGTATAAGCAGTGTCAGTACTGCTTCTAGTGCTCTTATATGAGGGTGTGAGGGTAGCGTCAGTTGCGTCCTCGAGCGGCCAATCTGAATCGTCCTCTTCTTCGATACCGGGCAAAGGTGATTGTTGGCCGAGGGGTCTCGGTGAGCTTATTACTGGCTCCGGAACAACTGTAAGCAAGGCAATAAGAGCACTGAACAACTGGGCCGCTGCGGCGTAGCGCGACCCGCCCGCTACGGCCGTAGCAGCGTAAACGTAATAGACTGAAACGTTTTGCTAAACAGTGCTTTCCGCGCAACTCCCTCGGAGCATTACTCATTATAATGCGAGAATTATTAAGTGAACGTAGGCACCATTGAAATTACGTATTCGACGCGTGGCGCTACGTCTCGGCAAGCGCACAGTTTTAACGAGTAATTGCCGTCTTCCTGGTGAAAATTTTGTGGACAGAATATCATATCGGGTTCTTGAATTATTGGGCACTTCGAAATTTAATAAAAATGCATACTATTCAAATTTAATAAGAAGGTAAGCGGTTCGGAAGATTGACATCGGCTGAATTTATTATGCAAATCATACCTACTGGGCTTGAGAAAAACAAGACCAAAAAATAACAACAGGTTTCATTTTATAAAAGGCACATAGTTATGAATGACATTTAGTTATATTCTTTGTGCTAAAGTAATTTAAATGCCTTTAAGAAATAACTATACTTACAAAACAAGGCGAAATATGTAATATGTAATTTTCATGAACTAAATGTAAGTGTGGCTAAGAGATCATTTATTTTGTCTATTTTTAGTTAGTTATTTTAAAATAAACGATTCTAATGTCGAGACGTGACTCAGTGAAACGACCAGTGACGTAAATTACGTCTGTCAATCCGAGAACACATCACACGAAAGATTAACTCGCCTGGGTTACCGAGTCACTAGCTTAAGTTTGTTTACATAAAAGCTTTGAGAATAAAGAACAAACGAAAAGGACAAAACATTATAAAAACACGAACAAGTGGCCCATCACGATTTCATTACCTAACATTCTCAAAATATATTTGAAAGGTCAAATCCATACCATGTGTTTATATAAAAATGTGTTACGTGAGCATCGTAATGGCTCGACGAATAAAATATCTCCAAGCTAGACAATCGCATATATCTCGTTTAGCCACGGTAACAGTATTACGCACATAAAGATAATCACAACTTTATTGTTACTTATGAGGATACATTAACTAAATATACTGTTTCAAAGTACCGTTAGTAGAATTAGGGCTATCCGTCGAGTCAAGGACAAGTCCGTGTGGGCCATTTGTTTAGTTATCGTGACCTTGCCGAGGGTGAATGCAAAATAAACATTATGCTTTTATTAAGTCAGTTTAATTTCCTGAATTTTAACTGAGGTATGTACGAGTATAGCCGACAAGCACGGCATTATTTAAAGGATCTATAGTAGACTACCTTGAAAAGCTTTATATGCGTAACGGAAATAGAACTAATGGAAAATAAGCTATTCTGTCAATCACAACCCATCGTCAGCTATGAGTTGCAGATAAAGAGCCCATGCATCGGTTCTAGCTCAAGTAAATAATTTAGATCTAGTACAAACTGTTATACCAGTAATGAAATAAAAGCGAAAATAGTGTGTAAGTTTTGTGTGTTTGTTATTTTTTCGCACTGAAATAGCTGGACGGATTTGCATGAAATTTGGTACGAAGATAGTTTATATCTTACTTTTGATATCACAAAGCTACTTTTTATCCCGAAAAAAGTAGAGTTCCTGTAAGATCTATATGAGTCCTAACTTTTTTTTACAGACATAGTACTTACTTAAGAATTAGACGTGGGTCGTCAGCTTTCTTATTTTGCATATTATTTCAAAATTCTTAAGATTCTTTATCCAATGAACAATTTGTGCTTTATAAAAGTACCATCATCCAAATTTGTAGTCTACCATCAGTTTGCATGTCATAAAACAGTAATGCCAATAGACGTGTCTGTCAACTTGAAAGTGCGACTTTAGCGACATATTCATCTGATAGGAACTTGTTTAAAAAATTATAGATCACTTATTTTGCTGATTGTACATTCGGTGGTCCTGTCTGAAGTACGCAAGGACTCAGGAGGATATATTTACCATAAGATTCGATAAATGTGAATTTAAAAACGCGCTATCATTTGCACCTTTTGTTAAAAAGTTACAAGGAGAAAAAAACGGCAATCCGAGTTTAACATAAAACAAGGTACTTATACTATACGCTGGGTATTTCACTAGAAATGTAATAATTCGACGATTTGTGAGAGAATAAGTTCAACTCTATTTATCTCTAATTTCGGTCTACTGCTCTCATTATAAATCAATTACAATCACGTTATTTCTGATAACAATACCTACAAATGACAATCTATTTGTAATGTCTAATCAGTTTATTATCCCTTTTATAACGTTTGTTCGACCACCGATTATTGTCTGAAACGTCCCAGGTTTCGTGTTCAATTACTTCACATTTTGGTTAATGGACACAGATACAACATCAATATTATATTTGGAACAATAAGGACATGTGTATTCATTTGGTTAGAAGAAGCAATAAGAACTGATTTTAATCATCACAAAATGAACAATTACGTTTGAACTCTTATTTTTTTATTCTTTAAATCTTCGTCTATTTTTTGCATAAAACAAAGAAGGACCATCAAACATTTCTCCATTGAGTCAAGAGTCATTCGAAAGTCATACCTACTGGCTCAATTGAGGGGAAAGAAACCCGATCCAGATTCTATCAAAAAGGAGATTAATATTATGTGGTTAAGAAAGCAAAATTATTCAGTTGAAGCATGGTCTAATCTAGTGTTTCCAATCCTATATGACAATAGCTCTGCGAAATAACAATTTATTGTAGCACGCTTGGATAGTCTGTTAATAAATCGGATAAACTCACAAACATATTGCTTCAATGAAAGAGGCGCCATTACAATCCACTGACGCGAACTTAATACGTGGAGAAACATAATACCCTCTTATTTCTTAAAGAAATCTTGGTATGGTCACAGTTTTCTTTCATACGATTCCAAAGCTAAACGTTGTAGCACCTTTGATTGAAGTTTTTGGTGAATTTTGAAAAATCCAAAAAGGCTCGCAAGGTCTTCAAGCCTAAATAGAGTGAACAGGCTGTTACTGAACCAGTGAGAATCACCTTTGGCCTCATATACACTTTTCACCAGGTGAGATAGGGGTCAATCACGGGTCAGTTTTATGTACTTAAAAAAAATTAGAGACCTTGACGCCGATATTTGAAATCACCTAAGTACCTACTACGATTTTTTTAATTGATAACATAGCTGTCGTGTCACAACGGATCTTTTCCTAGACAATTCGTTTTATATTTACTACCTAATTTCGTCCAACTTTTTGGTCTCCATACTTTTATGATGCAGACTCATCATCCAAAACAAATAAATCGTTCGTTTCAACAATTAATTGATATCATCATTAATTATGTACGAAGTGTTTGTGCTCTGGAGCAGAATGCGACACAATTACCGACGGTTTATTCATTAATTGCAACTGATAGCTAAAGGTCGGTCGATACCCGATATTCATCCATGATGAACAAAAAAACTGAGAAAGAGTGAACCTAGTTTTATTCGTAAGTGTGGAGTATTTTTTTGATAGTTTTGTACCTATTACTATAGAAGTTTAAACTGCATACTTCAGTAAAAACTTCCGGCAAGTCTTGGTCATGACACAAAAGCAAGCAAAAATGTGGAATATTAGGTTAAGTTCATACTAATCCATGGTTTTTTTAATGCTCTATCCTATTTTTAACACTAATATATAAAAACTTAAAGAAAAACTTCTATTTATATCGATTATACACAGAGCCTCTAATAGTAAATAAATGACGCTGCTAATGTATTTATTTAGGGTTTATCGTTCAGTAATTTCGTCCTCAGAGGTATCCAAAATTAAATTGAGACCACAGAACGTAATCTCAACAGTTCCAAATTCTCAAGTAATTATTCACTTAATATTGACTTACTTGTCGATCGACCTATTATTCCCGGTTTACTCGGTATTTTAAACGTCAAATTAACGTAAACAAACCCAAAGCACGCCCTCTGGGTTCGATGGTCGATCGAATTGAACCTCCCCTTTGTTCAATATTTGTGTAAAATACGACCGCTCCTACGATATTATGTTGCACAGGCACGCCGCGTATTCAAATTTATACAAAAATCCTTCTATTTGAGTTTAATCATGTACCATCAGCCAAATATGTGGTCTACCATCCTAAAGTTATTATCGTTTGCATGTCATAAAACAATAATGCCAATAGACGTGTCTGTCAACTTGAAAGTATTTAATATGAGTGAGTCTCACAGTAGTTTTATGTTCAAAATTGAAAGTTCGACTTTTGCGACCACTTATTTAGCTGATGGTACATGTAACAGCGAGTCAATTTCACGAGTTTTGTGCAGCAATAAAGAAAAGATAATGTGAGGGCGCCACTGTCTTTGTAACTGTCACATTTGAGATTTATTTTATTTGTTCATGGGTATGAGCCTCCGCAAAGTAACATCTGAATCTATCGTTCTTATTTGTGTTATAAAATTCTAACGTCAACTATATTAATTGATTGATTTCAGCCGTTACATTAACCTAGCTACTCTGCTACTATACAGATACAGGCTAGGCAGTTGTCTGCATGATAGTCATATTATGTGTTTGCATGCATTAAACCTTTTTTCATGTAGGTAATTCAATTCAATTCCTGAAATACCATACGATATGAAAAACTCTTTAAAAGTTTATTCGCAAAGCTACGCTGAGCACACAACTGTTCCCAAATAAATTAACGCACTCCGTGTAGCTTTGAGAATGAACTCGTATAAAGCTTGAAACGCATTAACGTTCTGTGTGATGTTTGTGATAGTTGAGTTTGTGTGACACAGATTCATTTATTATACCTATTAAAGTGGAAACAGTGGGTTTTTTACCTACAAGTGCGAAACGTTTACATGTGTTGTAGCAAAGTAGCAAGGTAAAAGGTTAAACTTTGCATGATTCTTTTTAGTTTCTCTTTCATCCACTATCTATTCTACTTCTTTATTGTACTTATTTTATATGTATCGATGTTGAGCCAAGTGACTACTTACAAAGTGCAGTCATATGATATTGGCAACGGTAACTAAGCCGGTAAGCAATTTAATTTAGGATACAGATCGCTATTACATCAATAAAGTAATTTCAACCGTGCCCAAGCGGTGTTTAGCAAAACTTTCAGTCCATTAATTCTCTTAAGTAATTGAAATAAGTATAAAGTAATTCCATCCTTTCAAGTTTCTGCAGCCGTACAGCTGTAAAATTATGATCATTGGTCGTTTAAATGCAAAAACTTGAATAATTAATAATAATGCTCCATTATAACTCATAGATACTGTGGCACGGAATGCCAGAACACAATTCTTATTTATAAATAATATAGCATTTCAGTATAACATGAAGTTGCGGTCGAATAATAAATTGGTAAGATTACAAATTTATTAAGGTTAAGGTAAAGGAATGTTACAATTTCGTCGGGCGTAGGTTGGGCTCGGTAAAATTCAACAACCTTAGGGGTTTGATTAAAAGCCGAAATAACGGAAACATTCCCGTACAAAGAAGAAAGTGTTTCAACATATATAAGAAGTAAGGTGCCAGTGCTCAAAAGGATAATGCGATGCGAACCTATTATAATAACACCTTGCTGTCACTTCTAATGACATAATTGAGCCAGTGAAGAGCACTCGCACGTTTACCTTACAGGTTTTTAAAAGGATGTAAACAAATCATACCACATGACACGTAAACAAGTCAATCCTTCTCTCTGTGATCTCAAATTGAGAAATGCTGAACTACTGGCACGATTGACTGGTTATGTATGAGTCACATGTCTGGTTTTGTTTTTGTTTACTTAGTTGTTTACATTATTATAGAATATCAAAATTGATAGACATATACAGAGTGATTCTGGAAACGGGATCAGGACCAACAACTAACTTAGCTAATATAGGCAAAAAGAAATTAGTGTTCTTTTGTTTTTAGTTCTTTCATCAAGAAAAATGTGGGAGCAACGGGTGTGTACCGATATTTACACAAAACAATTTTGCTACTTTCCTTTTGTATTAAATCAAAATACATCGTTTCAATTCGCGTGCGTGTTCAACTGGCATAAAAACAAAATGCATAACATCAAATTGCATAATTTCTAAGCTGAAAACAGTATCTCTTTACGGAAGACTAAAATATATACAGTGAGCAGTATACCTACAGAAAACGGAAGTACAGAGATAAAAGTTTCCAAGGTAAGCAATAGGCGGCCATATCGCTCCAGAGCGTTCTTTAATTAACAATTGACATAATTTATATTTTATTGCATGATAAAGAGTTCCTAATATATACTCGTACCGCGTGGTTGAAACGTATCGTGCCTTGATAAAATACTAATATTTAACCTAACTTATTTTCTGGTCTTACACATGCCCTTTATGTAAAATGATTATCATGCCCCCTAACCGTTATATCAAGTGTTAGCTTGCATTTTGATCATTGTACAAAATGGTATTATTCCATTTGCAAATTATGATAAATGTTATAATAGTGAAAATTTATCCAATTTAAACGCTACGCTTTTCTAAAGTTATGCAACTGTTTTGTTATGATTTCCGTTATTAGCCGAAATATTGTTTTACAAAAAGTTACCATACTGATTGAACGCCACCTAGGAGCAACATTCCAAAATATACTCAGGTACTTACACTAAAAAAATATGAACGTTTCACGTAAATAACTCGTATACATTTGTTTAGTCGTATAGGATGGATCCCTATCACGTTCCCAGACACATCCTGTATTTATATTCAAAATCAGCTTATACCTTACACGATAGGTAAGCAGTAAGATAGGTAGGTAAGTTTTCGCACATCACTCAGTCGCAGATTGTCGGGTTGCGCCATCTATTCCATAAAATTAGGGTTTTGTGATAGGCGCTAAAATATCGTAAGGTCCATTTGATAACTTTGAAATTTCTGTCACGATTTGAGATTGGTTAATATAACTCCCTAAATTGAAATAGACAAATCGCAAAGAAGACTGTAACGTCAAACAGACCTTACGATACCAACGCCATCTAGTGATAATCCACTTCTTAGAAAACCTTCATTGCGTTGGAATACACAGGGTACGATCTGAAGCAATTTATAGTTCATACAAATATCTCATGGATACCCGTCCTCTGTTGCTTTATGCCTCAACAGGTTTCCGTGAAAGTGTAACCACGCTTTTAGATAAACGTTGAAGTGAACTCGTAATCAACAATAGGGTAATTGACACAAATAAAATTAATTCCGAGACACGACTCTATTAAAAACACTTTATTGTATCTCAGAAAACCTTTGGCAAGTGCTCTCTGATGCTACAAAAAAGCGACAGAAACGCGTTTTGATAGCTCATAAAAATACGGCAGTTGATTAGTGATGTCAAACACCCTATTCGTGCATGTCCACGCCGACAATCCACGACCAACTTACTCGTAACTTATTTTAACCAGCCGAACAGAACTTATTTTAACCGTAAGGCCCACGTCAAATATTGATCATTAGAATTTGAAACTTAATGTCAATTAGTGAAGTTTGACATTACCTTTAACGTATGCCCTAAATTTAGGACGTCGGGCCTTACGAGGGTTTGAGGAATAGATATGTCGGGCGAACCAAAAGCACGCTCATTCCTTAGTTCTATGTACGGGAGACCAGTCATAATAGTTATGTAGGTATACCGGGTGTGACCTGTAATATGAGCAAATAATTATAACATAGATCATACTCATGAAACTGAACAAACAAACACACTTTAAAAATAATTAGTTTTTTAATTTTAGGTACACTTTTACGTTTATTCGAAGAAGCAACGTAAAGCAAAATGTTGAAAGGCGACGTTAGTTGTGTTCTAGGATAGCGTACATTGATAGCAGTATTTAATTTGGATGAAAAAAGGAAAATTCAAAGACTCGATTATTTTTAAAAGTCACTGAACTAATGTTGTTCGGTTTGACGGGGACGATCTACGTTTTAATTTTTTGCTCGTATTACAGGCCACACCCGGTATGTAGGTATGCATTGAGTCAATTCCAGAGTAGGTAGTGCCAGTTTGCCCAGCAGCAGCGAAACTCCCCACAACAGAGTAGACAGAGTAAGGTGCTGCATACCCTGGATTTGACCCAATTCACGTGTATGTCCATTGTAATAATGTAAACTTACCGTATTCTTCGAGGGTCGTCGGCGGAGTTTCCCCCCGCAGCGCATAGCTGGCGTCGTCGACGGGCGCCGCCGTGCGCGCCCCGCACCAGGGCACGCAACAACGGAACACCCCGCCTCCGACCACCGTGCTGCCGTGCCCGCCGCAACCGACCAAGCCAACACCCGCAGCCGCGGACTGTACCCCAACTTAGCAACCACCATCAATACTCACACCCTAAGTTAAAATCTTTGGCACTTCACTCAACTTTAAAATTGGAGATAACAGCGATAAATGTATAACAATCAGTCTTGGAAATTAGTAGATAAGTGTAAGATATGTCAGTCGAATGTGATCTAGAGGATTGAAAGTTTAAGGAAGTTTAAGATAGAAGGGATTGTAATTTTGTAGACGTAAATTTTTATCACTTTCACTTTTAGCACTTCAATTTGTTTATCGCAAGACTTTTCATTGTTAGACGTTTGATTGTTCACATTTCTTTGTTTAACCCATGTTTTGTTTCAAATCTGGAAATCAACGGGACGGTCGTGCTATCGAATCACTTCGAGCTGATTTGGTTTCCTTCCTTTGTTTAAATGCATATTGATTCATGTGTCTAATAAAATACTGATTATTTGTAACTGCATTAAAACGTCACGCCACAAGCGTGAATCAGACAGATATAACGATTTGTAACTTTTGGTTGGCAGACTACCAAATTGTTGATCGTTCCTCACAATTCATCGGTAAATAATGTTTTTATCGAATTTCGCGTATTGGATGTTTATTTTAATTAGCATAAAGAAAAAGAAAGAGACTTAAGGAAGAGCCGTGATTTAAACGAGTCAACTAACTGAGATCGTAGTTTAATGAGACATTAAGTAATGTCGTAGTTGCTTATATTTGATTGTTTCCAATAAAATCCAGCAATAAGACATAAACTATAAACCAAACGAATCTCGACTCACTGTGAAATCTTTTCACAGAAAACATTGTTTATTTCATGTTTTAGAATAGGACAGTAGACCCATCTCTTCCCGTAGGTCTCGTAAAGGGGAATTAATGTGAGAATCGGCAGCAGCGCTGTCTACTAGCAACTAAGAACTCTAGACTTCAGCCACTGCGGTGTGAAAGACAAGGGAAGTCACCAATCTATTTCCACAAGAAAGTCATAGGTAATGAAGGTTCACTGTGTTCACTACTGCAGGGCTACGAAGAAATTCGAAAATCGAAGTTCGTGTCGTTCGGTCTCTCTAACACTTATACTATTTAATACGAGAGCGAGAGGGACGGTACGATACGAACGTCGATTTTCGAATTTCGGAGTAGGCCCTCTGATTCTTATCCGACGACCACTTTGTCAAGAGTAGCGAATCAGAAGATCTCCACACACATCGTACAGTCGAACCATTTGACTCATGACCCACCTTAGAACGCTCTCACAGTAAGTGTCATAATAAGAAAAGGTTCCACAGTGGGTCACGATTCAGTTGGTTCGATTGTACCATGAAGATATACATAGGTACTACAAGAACGTTCTACGGAAGATCAGGAATCGAAATAGTTTGATAATCCATACTAATATTATAAATGCGAAAGTGTGTGTACGGAAAAATGCACAGTTCCCGAGGGAATAGCGCGCGATAACCGAACACCACGCGGGCGGAGCCACGGGCAAAAGCTAGTAGGTAATGGCTTCTATTACTTCTATAACTCCAATGTTAGATCGGAGATATGTCCGACATTAAAATTACGTACGTGTCTGTAGCATTACAAAAATATTAAAGATGTTATGGTGACATAAAAGCTGATATTGCTGTATCGACCACAATAAAACATTTAACGACATTAACGACCTTCATGGTGAAACTAAAACAGTTTCGATGTGATACAAATTACAAGGGAAATTGTCTAAATAGACATTCGTAGTTTGTAGCAATCTGTTTAATCTGATGTAACATAGAGAACGCGACAAAAGAAAATTCGGAATACCTAAAAGTTTTTGTTCATTTCCTAAATAAAACGAACATTAAAATTAAGACTATTCTGATCAATGACACTGCATAACTACATAATTTAAAGCCAGCGTTGTATAAATCATTCAATCATTTTACGCGGAATGTATCTCAACGTTCGTCGTTTGTTTGTTACTTCATTTTTGTCCCCACAGTAAAAGGTTTATATACGTACATACATACATTTTTATCACAAATAATTTACGCCACAATCAACGCATGGCGTCAATTTTCATCAAACAGTGAAAAATGATGGTTTCTGATTGGGAAACCGTGACAAATTGCAAAATAATATTCCTTGCCAAAGAACTCGATTTAATGCAGCCATCTACGTACCTACACAGACAAATTAGTATGATTTGTGAATATTTACGGTAAAAAAGTAATTTAAAGTACAGGCTTTTTTTGTTGATTGTACTTTCATTATCTTCTAAAATAAAAATCTACTCCAAGTTCCAAATCGATGCTATTAACCGTTCCATCTTGTGGAGACGATCTCAGCTAGGCCACCAGAATTTCACTATCAAATGATTGTATTGTCACCAGACTTACATTATCTATCTACTCGTAAATATGCCACAGGTCGATCGGATAGCATTAAATGGTTGAAACAACTTATAAAATTAAATATTTACTCAATCAAATACATATTATGGACTTTGCAAGTTAAATAAAGCTTGTAAAAGCAGTACGAGATCGAGACCACGAACATGAAATTTACTAAGTTATCTAGAAAAAGCTTGTATAACCTTTGCCTTAACCCCCGACTATTAGGTCTACCCACGCTTGACCTTCTGCTGTTCTCAGTTTATCAGTAGCAGAGTACATAGTTTTTAATCTAAGTATAAATTAAATTAGCTACCATAAAATATCAAGCAATAACATGTTCATTTTAATAAGAGTTCACATGTAATACACTTTATCGCAGTCACCGTAAAATGTATGACTCGCTAACAATTCGTTCATACGTTGCTCCGTATTTCTTAATTTCACTTTAACGGCGTCTGACGTGAGCCGTCTCATCCTTCATATTAAGAGGTTAAAAGCTTGTGACTCGAAAAAAAAAACGACGAAGCACAGTCGGAATTGCACACGAATGGTTCCGTATCATGTACCGTGCAATTAATTTATGGGCAATACATTTATTTTATGCGCAAAGTCTAGGCGAATAGGTTGTCGGCGCCGTAGATGCTCAAAATACTGGTAGGTACAGTCGAGGGCAAATATTTATAGATACAGCCACTGCGTCGCTTATGGTAAGTGGCTTAAAAGGGGTACTTATAGATATTTTTGACGTCTTCGTGAAGTACATACAGGGTGGAAAGTTGAGATGGAGCAGCAAAGGCAGCTACTAGATTACTAGATCCCTTCTGCTACGCGAAAATGCTCTTAGGAAACTTTTACTAATTTTTTGAGTGATGACAATTGAAATTCACAGATTTTTGATAAAATGTACAGTCAGAGAGAAAATCGACAGATTTGACTTTTTATTAATGCCAATCGGTCACATTTCTATCAAGGATTAAAACACTCCTTGTGACCAACTAAGGTTAGAGTACTCGTACTATAACACCCACAAATCAAAAAAAACTTTTTCCATACAGTTCGTAGGGTACTAATTTGCAAAATGAAACTTTCACATGTTGTTTTTTTACGAATATGAATCCTTTATGCTCAAAGAAATAGTACTTAGACTCCTAAAAACTAAACATTTTAACTAAAGTTAGTCTAACTCCAGTATTGCTGCCCCATCTCAACTTTCCACCCTGCATATTATGCCCTTGGCTGTACATTATAATGGTAAACTGAATTCTAGTTTGAAACGCGTTAATAGATTCAGATGGTATACACTCCTTCCCCAGGTATACAGGCCTTTGTCGTTATTTTGTTACTGGTTGATTTGTTTGGTAAAACTGTACTTTTTAGTAGAAATTTGTTTATAATGTATTTTTAGAAGTTAATAAATACATCTATCCGTCCCTAATCTATAATATTTGTTGCTATCACATCCATAGTAACCATACATTGTGAAAATTTCAAGTGTCTTTCTTAGACTTAAAAGATTGACGGACTAACAGACAGTGAAACCTTAATAATCGAATCCCATTGGCACCTTTAGTTAGGAACCCTAAAAAGAGGAACATTCACAACGTGACAGCAAACACAGCCCATTATTTAGTGATCGTACAAACGCGGAAAGTTGCTTACGACGCATGACTTTTCACTCACAGAACAACGATTATTTAATCAAATAAAAACGTGTTGTTTGATTAAATAATGACTACATGGGGTACGCGCAAACGCCGAGGGTGTAAACTACTCGCCCTATCCTCAGTTAAAAGGATTTCCATGTCGCACTTTTAGCACTGACTGACAGACAAGCATTCCTAATCTGAACCCTACAGTTATAACTATATGTACTCGCACTGTCTAATATGTACGTTCCGAGCTCAACTCTACCCTAATTATCCCTAATTATTTTTATGATAATTTGGATCGTAGGAGTAGTTGTGATGGTTGGCACCATTTGCCACTATTGGCATATGCAAATGCTTAAGATTTTCGGTTGGTTGATTAGATTCCCCAGTGGTTATGCAGTACCTAACTATTAAGTAATCTATGCCGTTAAGCCCTAAAATGTCGTCAGGCGATCCTAAAATCTTTTTTTTTTTTTTTATCTTAACCTGAAGGTAGTTTTTAAGATAAAATATTGTGTTAAAAGCTGTTGTTACGAAGCTGTACTATAAACTTGAAGCTGCGAATAAATCTAACTATTAAGTTGACGTAAAAAAAAGATGGCCCTTAAATTGAAAATTTTCGCCGCAATTAACATGATTTAAGACTATATTTTTGTCTTTTATAAATGTATAATTTTTTGGACCAATTTTGACAATTTTAGGGTAAGGGAATCATAATTATTAGGATACCTACTTTCTGTTGACCTAGAACTATTAAATTTGTGAAGTAATATCCTCATGTACATTTGTAATTATTTATGTCTGTCCGTCTAGTTATGTCAATAACCATCTAAAATTACCCCATTGCGTACATATTGCTTAGGAGCCTCTGCTAACACTGGTCCTTCATACTCGTAAAATTTGTACGGAATCCTCGGTGCACGAGTCCGACTCGCACTTAGTCGGTTTTTGTTACCAAATACTGCTGCTATTCGGGAGCAGATAGTATAATTATAACTACACATCATAAGTTTGTTGGATTCGCTGAATCCGGTAATCCGGTTTCGGAAATCCGGGACGTGACGGATCCTCGCGGGTCCTCAGCGTGTGCATAAATCTTTTGATTCGCTGCCTGGGATCAGGATAAACCAATTTCCACGATTCCGGATCTTTTTCAACGCTTCTCTGTGCGTATTTAGTTAAGTTGGTTACAGGGAGTAATCAACTGGTCTTTCTACATTGGCACTACAAACAGGCTTTGAGTAAGTCGATATCAGCACTTCGATCCCTGAGCAGTAAGAACAGGGTGATTTTTTATTCGTTGACTAACTTAGTTCAGGAAATTAATAAATTATTTTCTATTTAAAAAACAAATACCTGACGATCCTTATTACCGATTACCTATATACTGAGCGGCAAAAAATCTGAACTAAATTTTGATGGATATTAAGAAAAAAAAAGTTTACGAGTCCACTAAGTTCGGCCATTCGACCAATTCGGAATTGCGTTTAAACGACTCACAAAAAATACATCAATTGATTGATGACGTCGAATATCATTGAAATTATGTTTTCGATTATAATCAATTGTATTTGTTGTACTTTAAAAAACTATTTAAAAACCAAGCACGTATCCCATTAAATAATGAGAGATATAATAAATAACAAATAAACGACAACACAAAGAAGTAGGTAATTCAATTGTTTAATTAGTTTTCCGCAATGGTGCAGAGAAAAATTAGATTAAACTTCCCTGGAACTGAAGGAAGGCTGATTAAATTAAATCATGCAGAGTTTTTTTAATGCAAACTGTAAGCTTTTAGCTGTTGAAAAAATGCGCAATCGAAACCAAAGGTGACAGGGTGTATATACAATACAATGACTCTTTATTATACACCACAAATAGTAAGCCATAGTAGAATAATAATATTAACAACAATATAATAAAAATAAAAATAATAATAAAATACTGAAATAAAATATATTAGTGCAAATAGTAGTAGTAGGTAATAAGAGTACCTAATATATATGTCTATACTTGTTTAGCATTTTTTTGGTAATACTTCACTATCTAACGTTAAAATCTGTGCACACGTAAATTTACTATCTGTGTTGTGGCATTAAAGGTCATTGACATCGCCTGCTCCTAGTGGATTGTCACATAGTTACATATGTAGAGTCTCAATCCTTTGTGATATCTGGATCCTCCTAGGACCCAAGATTCTATAGAGTTGCACTTTGATGTTTCTTACAATGAGGAGTAGTTTAATAGCAGATATTGATCTCGATATTACTAAAAATTTACCCAATTCTTGTTTTTATTTAAATGACAACCTGACGACGACTGACGACTGCATCTCAACGGCCAGAGACCCTTGAGAAGAGAACTTTAAGTCACTACTATACTTAAGTACTATAGTTAAGTTTCATAGCTTGATATCTTCGATTCGGTCCCCGGTTTAAGCAGATTACTAAGAATGCAGGATGCGAATACTTGGCCTCCAATCTTGACTGTATAAAAATATACTGAGCGGCAAAAATCTTGCCCTCAATCAAATTTATGCAGAAATAGATAATTTTGTATGTAGAGTGGGCCTGATTCTGTGCCACTGAGTATAAATAATAGACAGGGAGTTTCTGACCATGGGGCTTTAAATCCAGTATTCTTGACATTACATTGGTAAATGTTTATCTTAGAGATGTCAAATATATGTCAAAAAGTATTTCAAGGCTCCCTTACCAAGAGGCAGGTGCGATAACACCGCCATGCCCGATACATTGATTTAATTTGACGATTATCAACTTTAGGGTGGTGCGACAACATATTGAGCTGATTATATATTTATCTATATATAAGTATGTGTTTATTCGTTGCTTAGTATCCATAGTACAAGCTTTTCTTACTTTGGGACTAGGTCAATTGGTGTCAAATGTCCCATAATATTTATTTATTTTATTTACAACTGAGAAAAAAGTCCGCAAAATCTAGCAATGCTTTGGTACAATTTCATGATATTCTTTAAACTCTTTCCGCTTTATTACGTACTTATGTTAAGGTGAACGTACCAGTGCTCGACACTGTCCTAATAGTTGGCATCTTTAATCTCATGTCATTAGCAATAGAGATGACAGCAGGTTGTCGTCTATTGGGCATTAGCGCGTCGAGAACTCGGACATTTACCTTATATATTAAGGAACGAAACCAGTCTAAGTTCCCTTTTAAATCTTCTGCATCTGTTTCCAGTTCCCGCGATGGTAAATAGTGAGACACGTTACAAAGCTTGAAGAGGCTCGCCCTTAAGCCTGGCTCTGAGCATAAACCTAGCCTTTCTACAAACTAGAACAATGGAACAATACCAGTGATATTACGGCCCGGCCAAACTATACCGACTGCGATCGCAATCACTCGCCAAAGTTATTACTTCAATTGTTTTACTAAAAGAGAGACTAAAGTATGCCTACATTTTTCGAATCACGTCTCTCAATTGTTTTTTTACAATTCTACTAGCTGTTGCCCGCGACTCCGTCCGCGTAGTAGTATGAAAAATGTTGGCCGATTCTCAGACCTACTCAATATGCTCACAAAATTTCATGAGAATCGGTCAAGCCGTTTCGGAGGAGTGCGGGAACGAACATTGTGACACGAGAATTTTATATATAAGATTATCTCTATAAAACACCTGGAAGGTTTTTTTACATCAAACTCGTGCAAAAATTAAAGTCGGTCCGACTAGGAACTGAAAGTGAGTAGAAATAAACATGTTACATAATTAATTAGGCTTCACTAATAAACACACATATTAATTGTAAAAAAAAACGGTCAAGTGCGAGTCAAACTCACCCGTCGAGGATTTGTAAAAATTTTCAAGTACCATCTATTAATATCCAGTATTAGATGAGCCCTACTCTTAAGCAAAATGTACGCAGTGCGAGTTCATGTTAGATTGGTTATGGATATAGACTGATCCACATTAAAAAATTAAGGTTTCGGAATTTCCTCATTGGTTGTGCTATAAAAGCTACTTTCGTTTCAAATTTCAAGTTTCTAAGACAATTGAAAGTATCCTATGGGTTTCGATACCCCGGGCAGTATGTATAGAAACGCCTTTTTAATGCCTGTATCTTTTGACAGTATTAACTTAAAGGTTTGACTTTTTCTTTGCTCCAAAAGGTAGCAGACAGTATTTGATATTAATTTCCATATAATTCCTGCACGCGTGCCTGAGAAAAAAGGTCTTGGTAGAGCAGACGGACAAACACACAACAAAGTGATCTCATGAAGTTTCTGTTTTTGCCATTTTGGTCCAGAACCAGAATGGTAAAGTACAAAAAGATGAAGAAAAAAATGTGGAGCCATCTCGCGTATTGAATCAATTTTATGCTAATTAAATGTTAATAACTACCACGAAGGTCGGTTATCTAGTTTACTCACGAGAGTTTTGTTTATACAG
Source organism: Choristoneura rosaceana (assembly GCA_037349165.1). Taxonomy (NCBI): domain Eukaryota; kingdom Metazoa; phylum Arthropoda; class Insecta; order Lepidoptera; family Tortricidae; genus Choristoneura; species Choristoneura rosaceana. Next base: position 15,233,278 of record JAZBNJ010000019.1, read on the forward strand.
ACTAATAGTCTTTGTTCAAATAGGTACTAAAACAATGGGAAACTAATTTACTAAATTGGAGCTACTTTCAATTACAACGATAATTTGCTCTGGGAAACTTCTTTTTAATCTCACGCGTTCGTAAACAGTGTCGTAACACGCGGGTTAACTTGGTTGCAATCCCCTTAATACGTAAAACCTAAGGGCTTTTTTTGCGTATACTTAATGTCTAAGGGCATCGACCTCACGCCTCGAGCACCCATTGCTGGAGGAGGTTGTGGGGGGATGCTGGCGCTGCCCTCACCAGCAGTGTAGGTAATTTTATAAAAATATTTTTTGTCTTAAAAATACTCAATTTTACTCACAAATGTGATGAAAAACATTGTACGTCGCACGGGTGGTACTAAAATTACGAACATCGACTCATGAAAGCCCTTGGACTTCCGGCTTCTAACAAACTCTCATTCGCAATTCCTTATTTACCGCCCTTAAGACACAATGTAGAGGTACTATTAATGACACAACCAGCTAAATTCCAGCAATTGGAACATTACGCCTCCAATTGACTATACAATAAACAAACATCAATATGCTACTGTAAATATACCCCAATGTTATAGTTCGGTCAAGGACAGCTGATAGAAATATCAATCAACTATAGTGACGTCGGTGCGTCAAATTTGTCGGTACGACTCTCTCGACTACCAAAGTAATAACTGTTGATTGAGCTCCGTTTATTTATTCAACAGCTCAACATGTTCAATAATTGATATATGACTTTTGTAAGGAATTGCGATACGTTGCAATCGTACCAATCAATTACCAGTCGTCGAGCGGTCGGTGGTTCAATTGTGGACTCATTTTTGTACCCGGCACTGCTAACTGGGTAATTGCATATTCGTGTCGGTCTCACTATTTAACGTGTCGTGCGAACTACTCGACGGTTTTTAAATATTAATCAGTTGCCATGTTCGTTTGTTGACAATACGACGTGCTTTAATAGTATCGTTTCCTGAAATGGCGATGCGGACCATTGTTTTGTACAGATGTGATTAGATTATTAGCCCCATTGTCATCCCTCGCCAAACATTACGCTTCCATTCAACTAAACTAATTGCAAACTGTAAGTACTTTATCTTATTCATCTTAGTCTCGTATGGCGGCCTACAAACGCAACTACGTCACACCTATGAAAACGAGTGGTGGGTTAGGATAAAAATAAAACTGTGTCTAATTATAATGATAAAAGATGCAACCGCACGCCCTATCTCTATTTTTCAAATAAATACCTACGTGTTGTTTTTGTTATAAATACTCTTAATTCATTTAAAACCAGTGTTAGGTATATTTCCATTATTATTTGGGTTAGAGAGATCATTCCTTTCCAATTACAATATTGATACGGAAGGAAAGGAAAATAAACATGCCACAGGTTGTCTTTACGGAACATAATCATTTTTTTATGATTATAGACATTGGTGGGAATTAAAATGACACATCCAACACTAGCTTCGGATGATATTGGGTATTTGCTTTTCACATAATTCAGCCGTTTAGTTAAATGTGACGTATGGTCAAAGAGCGTGTCCATGGAGTCCTTGACTCTGTCAAAACATTCATTGAGCATTTAGGCATCAGGTTGTACCTACGAATTGCTCTTAACGCTGCCGTACGTAAAGCGCTAATGCATGTTTATTACCGCGTGATATTCAGATTAAACGCTTATCTCTTGTGTAACCATGTTCGGGCTACACACGACGATCTATTTGGTTAGGAATCTTCAAATCAGAATCGATGCTTTCAACATCAAAACAAAACCTTTCAACAAAATCAGCTCGCGAGTGATTCGATGACAACCTAGAACAAAGTGTCATCTACTCACAATCGTCAGTCGCAATCATTTAGAACAGATCGAATAATCCTGTAAAGTATTTTACCACAGAGCAACACAATCACAAAAACAAAGGGCCGATGGCACTGCACTGTACACAAGAGCTCGCAGGCGAGCGGGCAGTCGTGCTCAGCGGCGGCGGCGGTGCAGGGGACAGCCGGCGCGGGCTCGGGCCGAGCGCTCGGCGCACAGCGACGCAGTATCAGCAGTGCATCCCATACAGTATCCACATGACGCGCGGCGGCGGCGGCGCGGCGGCTAGCCCCGAGCGTCGCGACGGCCGGCAGACCGCGACTGGATGGAGCGCCACTGCGCGCCGCAGCCTAGGGCGCCGCGAGAGCAGGACGAACATACTCGCTCCAGCTCCCACGATCGAACAACGATTTTAGCCCTTGAACCTTCCCTCTTAATTCTCATTTACCTTGTTCAGGGAAAGTCACTTATGTTTTTGTGCGACCGCAAAAGGGTTTTCACCTCGCGAAACGTCCGTCCGCGTAGCGTGTTACGTAGACGCTAGGGATAGAGATGCTGCGTGTCGGTTCCTATGGGCCGTTCCGATGTTATGACACTATTGAACGTGCCGTGCCTTGTTGTTTGGCCGTGAACATGTTTTAACCCTGCACTCGTTAAGTTCATTACGCGATATGTGCATGCATTTCTATTTGGACCCGCGTGATACGTTACGTCGCAATTAGCGAGTCGGCGTGTTCTAATTTGGTCAAAATAAACGAGAGGTGTTAAAAACACCTGACTAAGGCTCGCCGTTCATTAGACCGACACGACAATAACGCGACTGCAATATTTTTATTGGCCGCCATTCAACCTTGACCAATATTTAACATATATGGGGAATTTTAAGATAAGCACATGATGCGTTGCTTCAGCATTACTCACATAATTGATAAATAGAGTGTGTATTTTTCACTTAATTACGTATGGGCACTCTGTTAATAAAGCTATCTTCTTTGTAATATACTTAATACAATCAAAAGATACTGCTTCGAATAGATACCGAACGAACCAACCTTAATCCTGTTGCACTTAAAAGCCAAAATGGCATCCTACTTACGGTAGACCAACTAAGAGCCGTACCCAACATCCACGATAACCGAGACCTCTCAGGAGCTTATGCAGATACGGGGTCGAATGAGACCTTACAAACACGCGCATGCAAATTCAGACCGAACATTTTTCGACCAAAAGGTCGAGTAAAACGCTTAAAAGTTGAATAAACAGAGCGTCAATGGAGGACGAGCCTAACTAAAACTAGACTTCTGTTTTAGAGCTGAAATTCAAATATTATGAAAGATACTTGTATGTTTAGGGAGTTTAACCGCACACATTAGGTATACTATATATCTAGCTCGCAATAATGTAGTATAATTTATATTCTCTTTTAATTTTATTTAATCTAATTTTTGTTTTATTTATTTGGGTAGTTTAGTTTTAGATTTATTTCATGTACAGTTTTATTTCATTTTATTTTGTATTGTTTTTTTTATTATTTGAATTGGAATTTGGCATGTAAGTAATTAAATTTCTTATAACCTTGCATTTAATATTATATAATTAATACATATGAATTTTAAAAATCATTTGTAACTACCTGTAACACCTATTAACAATAAGAAAAATTCATTAAATTTTTTGAGTGCTAGTGCTCTATGTAAGATCAAGAATCTAAAGTTCGTAATTCATTTAAATGTATCCTTAGATTGCATACGATTACGTACATCCGGGGTAGATTATGTATTTAACGGTATATACTCAAACTAAGTTATTGCCGTTAGAAGCCGTGGTGGCCTAGTGGTTTGACCTATCGCTTCTCAAGCAGAGGGTGGAGGGTTCAAACCCCGGCTCGCAACTCTTGAGTTTTTCGAAATTCATGTGCGGAATTACATTTGAAATTTACCACGAGCTTTGCAGTGAAGGAAGACATTGTGAGGAAACCATCGTTGACCAGGGAACCGTCGTTTGTCTGAAACATTATCAATATTTTACCTATCTTAAATTATCCAGAATGGTTTCATAATTTCGTTATTAATTAGAATTTTTTACTGAGTAATACCACAGTGTATATATAAGCTAAAGCAGTACGGAAGCTACGAACAAATCGATCGAAGCGAACACACTCACACAGACGCGTGCTCTACCGGCTTCTAAGGGGGTCTCGTGGTACTGCAGTACTAAAGATACCTATCATATTGATTAGTTAAAAATCTAAAACTAAAATATAGTAGGTAGGGTAGGGTAGGTAGGGTAGGGTAGGTAGGGAGAAGATAAAATAAATAAATAAAACAAACAACACTTTCGCAATTCTCTCTCATAATTTCTACCACTTCTAGGAATAAATCGAGCAAAATAAACATATTTTAGCAACTAAAACTTAGCCTCATAAATTACGAGTAGTTCATAAAATTATTATTACTATTCTTACTGGCAAGAGTCGAAATTGGTGTTTAGCAGAAATTCAATTAAGCAAGGTGCCTCAAAAATAAATACCAGAACCGTTAATACCGTTTTAATAGCTCGCGCTTGTAAACTGGGATTTTCGCCGTCTTAATCTAAAAACTTCATAAAAAATAAGAGATATTGTTGGTCAGCTTATCTTTAAATAATAAATTCTGCAAACATCTACTTCTGTAGTAGGAGCAAGAAAAGGCTAAGATTTTTTTAGGATTCCGTTCCGTTATGTTAACAAGTATTAACAACGCCCTCAAGTGGTAAAATAAATCTTGGAAAAATATTTTAAGCCGCATTCACGTTTATCTGTCATATTGTGTTTTCATGCTCTCTGACTTTTTCTCTATCTCCCCCTCTCTCTCTATGGCTTGTGATGCGACACAACACAAGCCGTCACAACACACTGTATCATATAAAACGTCTGAAACCGATACCGTTCTAATGCGTCATGACACAACGTCACGTATGCATATTATTGAGCAAAACCTTGAGTTTGAAATATCTAATCAAAACCATATGAAGTACTATTAGTAGGCTTCACATATTAACAAGTAATAGTCAATCAAAATTCAATATATTGAATACTAGCTGTTACCCGCAGCTCCATCTCCGTAGAATTCGGTTTTCACTATTCCGCAGGAACTGTGCAATTTTCCGGGATAAAACTATCCCACTTATGTCCTTCCCGGGGACGCAAACTATCCCTAGGTATACCGAATTTCATCTCAATCGATTAAGCTGCTTAGACGTGATGAAATAACAAACAAACAAATAGACTTACAAACTTTTGCATTTATAATATTAGTGGGATTTGCCGCATATTAATACGGCTCTACACTGTGCGTAGTTCGACACAAACTCAGCCGGTTTTTTTAATAGAAGATTACCAGCAAATTAAGATACATCATTAATTATTTCAATAAATCTTTGCGTAACTTGATTCAGTAACGGCATATTTACTCCTTCTTTGAATAGAGCTAAATTGTACATGAGCTCGCAATCGTTCGAATCAAATAAGCTGCAGCGATGAGGAGCTTAAAAAAATACGACATCAGAAGCACATTTCCCTGCGCGTCCGACGTTCGCAAACCCTCGAGTCTAGCATAGAGTTGGGCTGAGCACTCATCGCGGATGTCAATTTGCACGCCAAATCGATCACTATAAATAGACGAGATCAGCATGTTCGTTACAGAACGGTCGCTTTCATTGAGCACGCTAAATGAAACGCGTGCTCTCTTATTGTGCTGATTTTTATCTCGCATGCCTATTAATAGAAATTTTACTTCTAAATTCAATCCTGCCACCATCATTTAAGACTTAAAACTATACTTCAAACTATCTTGAGTTAGGACAGTTTGGTATTGAGCGAGCAGTCCACAGAAGCGCCGGCTATGCCCGCCAATTACATTAGTGGATTTTTAATCCAGCACATTATGTACAATGTTTTTCTATAATTTATGAAGCGATTTTTCTCTGTACAGAGTAACACCTGGTTCACGTTTTTAGCTCCGTTACATACATTTGAGCGTGATGATATTTTAATTTCACTCCAACAGTTAGAAATGATAAACGTCAGAGCATAAAACAAACAAGCCACTGGGCCGCACATTTTTTTACGTCGTCATAAATTTTACGCGCGGTTATTTCAAATACCAAACATATTTGACGTAATATATTTTAAATTTAAGTTTAATTACAATGTTTTCAAAGCAATATTAATTTAACATACGGCTTATTTACTTTTAACAAAGGTTTATGTCGTTTTGTAAAAATGTTAACAGTAAAAATCCAACCGTTTGCTGGAGACAGGCAAATTCATTCAACATTGGGGTGGGTACCTGCGAGTATATCCTACCGTGTGACTATGTGATTGTTGCTCTTTACAGCTGACCAAGACAATAACTTAAATTAGTTTTGCTTCGATTCGCATCACAAAACCATATTGAATCAAACAACTCGTAGGTATATATACCTACATACAATCGGCTTGCGCCTTATTTCACTTATCAGAGCATCGCAGGCCGCTTCAGCCGAGCCTTCGAAGCCGACACCCGCGATCGTATCGCCCCATTACAATCAGCATGTGGTCATAAGGACCACGCCACGTTACCACACTTACATACAAACTTTCAACTTTGATCCCTCAGAAGCTAATCAAAGGTTACACTAGTTCCCAAAGCATTAACTCAATCCCTCCATTAAACATACTTTGGACCGGGAAACTGCTGCTCCGTTATAATGGTCATCATCGAGTGAGCTCCTGCTTAACGACTTTTCTTATTGAACCCAATATATATCTAGTTCCACTTCGTACGTTACCGTGTCCTTTGGGTATAGAGCTTTCTTGGCACGTTTTGTCTGTTGAAGTGCACTTAACGGTAAACCTCTAGGGGGAAATAAGTCCCAATCTAGACGGAAGTGGTTTTGACAGCTAACGATGTTAATTATAAACTCGTGAAAAATAAACGTTGAAATTCTTTTGTAGTGGAACTTTTGACGAGCGTTTTGCAACTGTAATCCTCTTTAGCCCAGCTGTTTTTGCTGGTAACTGCAAAAGTCGTTAAACGTCTCGCGTCAGATTTACTATAAAGCAGTCTATTAGACTGAAAAATAAACATTCGAGTCATTTAAACACGATCTTTAGCCAAAAAAAATGGTTTATTTTTAGTGAAGATTATTATTTTCGGTCTTCAGCATTCTCATATTTTCTCGTATATCCGTTCTGGACCGATTTCAATCATCTTCAAATAAACACGACTGAAATAATATGAAATTAGGCTTGTAACATAATTTTTACGGCAGCTCTAATATGTCAAGACATTAAAGAGAGATTTTCCCGATATGCGACAACTGCTAGTCGGTATGTTTAACAAAGTTTACATTGGCAGCCCGTGAACCGCCGCACCTGTGCTCGGCGCGTAAATAATGCGAGCTACAATTTGAGTATCGGTTACATTTATTCTTGACCGCTTGTCGCATGCATGCGGTACATTTTACATCTGCTTTCCATATCTTAAGCCGAATTATTCGCTTAATCTGTGGCTAATTTGTATGTCGACTCGTTTCGACGTATCGTATCTAAACTGAAAAGGAATATTTTGGACCGTAAAGTTTTTGATGCCTCAGTTTGCTTGTTCTTGACAGGCGAGCGAAATAAATTACGAGATTTATGAGTAGTTGCTTCTTTGAAAAAAAATGCACAGCAAAATTGGACTAAGCAACAAGAACGTCGCAGCTCGCGTGACTAATATGGTTTCAGCTTGGTTATTTTAGTGCTTAGTTTGCAAACAATTAAATAAATTTTACTATTCATCATAAACGTAAATGACTTCATAATACTTGACCAGGCTTTTATAACAAATGTACTAAACATAAATGGTATATACCATTTAATGTTAAGGCTGCTTTCTATTATTTAGGGCTGGAAGTATACCTATTTTATAGCTTATGATTTTAAACTTGTTCTCGTATACCTATTTTAAGTTTAGTTTCTAATCACAGGCCGCGACGTCGAAGTTCTCAAGACGATTCCATAGGGCTTATGGGAACGGAAGCGATACCATATGCCCTCGATATCCGCTCTGCTTTCAGAGCATGGCATGAGTGCGTGTAAGCTAACTTTGGGGGCGGCAAGCGTAAGTTTGCCTTCTGAATCCAAAAGCTGTATGTATATTTCATAATTTTTTTAAGTATATTTAAAACATTTATGACGGTATTTTTAATTTATGACAGTTGAAGCATTCTACATTTCCACTGAATGTAGATATAGTTGTTTATTTTTAGCTTTTTAACTAAGGGATCCCATACATCCCTGTATTATTATTTTTTCATGTATTTTTTTTATTTTGTACTGTAGTTATAAGTAAGTATTTACGTCGTAATTATTAATTAAAAAAAAAAAACTTTCTAAATTAATGATAGTCGTTCCGAAAGCGCTGGTACTTTAAAAAAAAAGACGTATATAAGAGCCCATTGCTTGTAGCCTACTTACTGAATAAATGATTTGATTTTATACCTACGAGTACACCAAACATTCTTGCCATTTCCCTTTTGAGAAATAAATAAATAAATAAATAAATAATAAATAAACCCATTTAAGAGTTACGGTGCCACAGACAGACACACACACGCACAGAGAGACGCACATAGCGGTCAAACTTACAACACCCCTCTTTTTGCATCGAGGGTTAATAAAATAATCCATAATTAATCTGAAGCGATCTTTGAATAATAACACGCTCAAAAAAGTCCGATAATAGTTCCACGGAAGATTACATGACATTACATACGTCAAACATTACATTTTAGGCCAATATTATTTTCATACTTTATGCATTCTAACACGCTTCCGTTGGTTCACGTCACCTGTGGCAGCGTTCAATGTACTAAGCATACGACCAGTCTAACATATTTAAAAAGTATAAGAAGGGTGCAACCTTCTCATATGTAGCATGTGGCCCGAGCAAGGTAGTTTTTTCTATACTCGTTAGACCCTCTGGAATGAGTCTAAAAAGCTCACTGATTTAGCACTTACAGTACAACAACACAGTGGCAAACGCTTGAAAGGGATAATTATGAAAGTGCTAGAAATGATTAATATTGTGATATTCATGAAGTGATAAATAGATAGATTGTTGGGCTCTGAGCGCGGAAACGAGTCGGACCGATATTTCCACGTCTTCGAGACAGTTATTTATTGACCAACACTTTATTTACTGTATATATAACATATAACACAAGAACTCTGAATAATGTTTCCGGGATAAAGAATTAAGGTGACTGGCATTATAATTTACTAGGTTTTGTTCCAAACTTTGTCAAGTATTCTGTATCTATCTATAGCTATCCCACGGGAACTAGGTACACTCAAGGGCAACAATATGTATACACTTTAGTACCTTGTCAGTTTAACCACTGTGACAGTTCATATTTGGCAGTTCAAATATGACGAAAATAGAAAAAGTACTAAAGTGTAGGTAGGATCACAATATTCAATATTGCTCTCGTGTCTGACATTTTTTAATGCGCAAGTTGTCTCCACGTGGTTTCTGGAATTTTGCTATCAAGTTGCAAAAACTACAATCACCGTACAACGTTGCCTCTCGAAAGAGAATACTTTGACATTGGCGAAATTGTCTTATTAATTAGGACAGAAGCCATATTTAAAAAAAGAATAAGAATAAAGTGTAGGTATAAATATTTTTGCCCTTGACTGTAGATACCTATATCTCCGGGATAAACACTATCTTATTTCACTACCAGGGTGTCAAACTATCTCCATATCTGTGATTTATGAGCGAAAAGAGTTAAGAGACAAACTGTTGGACAGATTTACTTTCTTTGTTTACTTTTATAATATTAGTGAGTTTTTCGAAATTCGTTTGCGAAATTACATTTGAAATTAACCACGAGCTTTACGGTGAAGGCAAACATCTTGCACAACCTGCACAAACCTGCGAATAATTTAATGGTGTGTGTGAAGTTCCCAATCTACGCTGGGCCCGCTTGGGAACTACGGCCCGAGCCCTCTTATTCTGAGAGGAGGCCTGCACCCAGCAGTGGGACGTGTATAGGCTGGGATGATGATGTGAGTGAGCTTTATTTTTAATTGTATTTCATTTTTTTTTCTTTACGTTCAATTATTTAAAGATGTAAATATACATACATTACATTACATTACATACACATACGTTACGTTTGTTTGTTTACTTCAAATCCTGCAATTCAATTTTGATCCACTTCCAACGGTAAGATTGACTTGAAATTAAACTAAGTATAGGTAGTTAGGTACCTACATGACACATACATGTGTGTAAGTTAGATGACTATGCAAGTACAGTGAACAAAAATAGAGTCAACAAAAAATAGTGTATTAAAAATATTTTTTAATAAAATCGTTATCATCATCACCATTCCAGCCTATATACGTCCCACTATTGAGCACATGCCTGCGCTCTTAGAATGACAGGGTTCGACTTATCTTATTTTCTATGAATAATATTTTGTCATTTAACTTTGGGATATATATTTGTGAGTCTTTGTATTGTATTGTATAATAATTTGTCGGCGAAGAATTGTCAGGTCCTTGGCATTTAGGAACGTTGGTCTAAATGTCAAATTCACCTTCTTTCTTACAAGCTTTTAAAGAGTAAACTATAGACTACGTACCTGCTTACGTTACATTGTTGAACATTACATGGAACGTTGTCGTAGTGGGAAAATTGCGTGTTAATGTTTACAAACACGTTGCTAGGATTGTCAACATTAATATGACGGCGTCCACGGTTCAACAATTAATATCCCTGACCATATATATTACGTACAAATAAATACGAGTCATCACACTGGCACGTATGTGTATTTTATATTTTACATTCGTGCCAAACGCGGCCACGCACTCGCAATGTGACAAGTCGTTTAACACAAAGATTGACTGACGTCAATTTCTACTTCTAAATAGGATTTATTTTGTTACTAGCTTTTGCCCGCGCCTCCGCCCGCGTGGTATTCGGTTATCGCGCGCTGTCCCCTCGGGAACTGTGCATTTTTCCGGGATAAAAAGTAGCCTATGTCACTTTCGGAAGCAAAAGCTATCTATGCCAAAAATCACGACGATCTGTTGCCGTGTTACGCGTGAAAGCGTAACAAACAAACAAACTCACTTTCCCCTTTATAATAGTAGGGACTAGTGTTTACCCATGGCTTCACGTCCGTAAATCATTAGATCCTGCATATAGGTAAATGGAAATCCAATGATTTTACAAATTTCCCGTGGGAATATCAGGATAAAAAAGTGCTTCGGTGTTATTGCAGATATCCCGCTACTTTCATACCAAATTTCATCCTAATGCATCCAGTGAAGTAATAACAAACGTACATACACGTATCTATAATAAAATAATAGTCCGATTAGTAGTTTTAGTAGGATACTGTGATCAAAAGAGGTAGAGCAACTACTCGTAAATTTATGAAAAGCTTGCTCAGCACTTCTCATCCACTTTGACAATGACGAGGGGCGGCCAAAAATCCACACCTCTATTCCATGTGACAGGCGACAATTTGACTACCAGTTCCAAATAGACTACTGATTTGAAAAATTCCGTGTCAAACCGGGCTTTATATTAGTTTCAAAATATAAAACTAAAGGTGAAGTCAGGCAAGCGTACTTTTTTGAGTCCTGAGTCGCGTATTTTCAGTCGCGTAATTTCATTTCATACAAAAGTACTATTTGTGTAAGACTCATTTGAGTCGCCGTGTGACACAAACTGGACTATTACAATATAATACAATGACTCTTTATTGTTCACCAGAACTAGTTAGCGATAAAGAAAAACAGGTACACAGAAAGAAAACTACAAGGTAAACAATAGGCGACCTCATCGCTTAAAAGCAATCCAAGGAGCCTTTTTTACAGAAAGAAGTTAGAACTAAATTACAGCAGGTGGTGCATTAGCAGCAGTTCGTAATATCAAAACACCACAAAAATACATCTACACATATATATATAGAGAGGTACATACGCAACCGTACATGTACGTCTAAAAAAAAATCGGAAAACGGAAAAGCAGCAACACATAAATAAACTATGATAACGCTAATTTTCAACAGACGTCAGATAGTGCTCCTTGAGCATAGATTTAAAATCGATTGTATGAAACCGAATGTAGCAGAAATTACGCATCCGAAAAATTACGCTCGTCTGGCTTCACCCTAACTGTCAGTATGAAATACTTGTCGTCTCTATCTAACGTTTTTGAATTAGGGACCGGAACGCGGAAAATTATCTTCAATTTAGCGAAGATGTTTATTACTCTCGTAAATATCTTCAGATAGAATTAATATATTATTAACTTGGAAAACAACGAAATAATCCCAAATGATTGACGTAATCCTTGATAAAACCCTTCAACAAAAACAATTTAACGAGATTCGCTAAATAAATAAAAGTAAAGGTCCATTTAGAGTTCTAAAAACAACGGCTACTGTAATAACAATCGCTCTGAACGAGCGAATCTATTCAATTTCTTAATTTTGTTTACAGCGCGCGCCGTCGGGGCCGCGGCGTCTGCGACCGCCGTGCAGTCGTGGTCCAAGCTTTGAGACATAAAACCTCAATTACAAAAATATAATTGTATACATGGTAAACCTGACGACAAACTTAAGGGGAGATAGCAAGCCATCTACCAAAATTCTCACCGTTTTCGAAAAATTTTAATGATTCTATTTTTATTATATACCCGCCATTAATAAGGCGTTTGGAAAACCACAAAATCACTGAACGGCCAAATTTTTGTTTGCACGCACTTAAGATTTTGAGTTGTGATATTCGGAATTTATTGTTTTTTTGCATTTATTTTAATTGAGAAATAATTTCGAATAAATAATTAAATAATTTTGTTGTGTTATCAGATGGAAAATAAAACTTTTGTTAAAACTACTGTAGCTTTTAGAATTTTACTTCAACTTAAATTTTTCCTCTTCTTCTGATCTTTAGTCAAGTCAAAGGGTCAAGTTTTGATCTATCCCAGTAAAAAAAAATACATGACCACTGTTTAGTTTAGCTCATTAGCTTAAAAATATGTAAGAAAGTGTACCCATTTAATGGATATTCATAAATGAAAAATATCTTACGAAAGAAACATTAACAAGAAAAAAAATGTTACACTAAGCATTAGGTGCACTACAATTAGCGTCAAGCCAGTTCTACCACCTTATCTAAGTTGAGGTGCGAATTGGAACTACTCGTAAATTCACCGTGTTGAACTGAATAAAAACAAGTATACTTATTATACAATATGACTGCACCATATCATCGGCAAAACGAAGGTGGATTATATGCTAGCTGTTGATGTTGATGCCGAACCTGTGCTTGAAACGTCCTCCAACGCATATGTGAACAGTTTAGGAGAAATAACGTCTCCCTGCCTCTCATTCCGCTACAGCAACATAGCAATAACATAGTATTTGCCTGAAATAAAATCGAACGGTAATGGTACTTAAGATGATTAATTACACTTTCATAAGTTTGCGGCCTTGGGGTTTCATTGAGTGTTGACTAATTAAGCGTACTGTATAAAAAGGCATGGCTGTTATAGCATTGCTATCGTTGTTCATTATCATAAGCGATATTTTTATTCCATTTCATAATTACACTTGGTAATACGCTTTATTCGCAGTATAAATAAAAACAGTATTGACATTATGGTATATTTTGACTGTTTGCCTTTTTGTAAGTTTTCTTATCATAATTAGTTTAGCTGGAAAAGATAGATTTGCCTTTGTACGAAATACTTGCTGTATTTTTTTTTGTGTGTGCAACAAAGAGTTCTTATAAATACACTTATTTCTAATTTGGCTAATATGCAAACTGTCCCGCTGCCGACATAGCAAATTTTCACTTTGTGCACAATTAGATATTTTTAATAAAATGAAAAAATGTTGGTATTTACTTTTTTTATCGCAGAATCAACAGCTATAATTTACAGAGTAAACTTATTTTATAGTATCAATAAAGCCAATTATAGGATCTCACAAGTAGAAAACTATTTATCCAAGAACAAAACTAGGAACACTACCTACCTACTGCTCAAACCGTAAACAGAGGCCATTATTTTAAATTACAGATATAGCTCGTGATAATACTGACACATGTATACAATTTGTGTCCAAAAATATTAAGGACACTTTTTCTTTATGAAAGTGAATTAGTGTAACCCAAAATTTCCTTATAAAAAAAAAAGTAGAACACTTTAAAATGAAAATGCTTTACCATATTCTCATTCTCGTTCATTTCGCCACATTGTTTGTAGTTCATCATCGTCATCATCATATCAGTCGTAGGACGTCCACTGGACATAAGCTTCCCCCAATGAATTTCAGTTGCTTCAGTTGGAAGTGGCCTGCACCCACCGTAATAAACCTGCAGGGTTACTACGAAACTCGAAACTCGAAGTTCGTGTCGTGCGATCTCTCTCGCTCTCGTATTAAACAGTATAAGTGTCAGAGGGACCGCACGACAGGAAGTTTGAGTTTCGTAGTAGCCCTGCTGCAGCTATAGCTAGGTCATCCGTCCATCTCGTTGGTGGGCATCCTATGCGTTGACGTGTCTGTAGATGCCATACTGCTATGTTTGTGCTATGCTAAATGGTACTCCGCTCGCGTCTGTCCCCAGGGCCGCATCGTAAAAGGGCACACCTGCCTACGTCTGATAAGCTGAAAGCTACCCCACTCAACAAGTGCCACGTCACGACAGAGAATAATGCCTTTTATATTTATTACAAATAACTACAGATAGGACGTTTTCTTTTTGAACTAACAAACATGTCGCACCTTTAAAACAACAATGACGTAAGTACAATTTTTTTTATTATTTATCTTGTAATGGTCAAACATCGATCATAATATAACTAAAGTTTTTCATATTTTCTGGAAACTTTCAACATCTGCATTTTCGTCACTCGTCAGTATTGTTCTAAAGGTACGATGAGATCTTCAAAAATTAACTCTTTTCTTTATTTCACAGGATATTAGGCACAATAAGATCTAAAAAAATATCCTAAAAATAACTTAGCTAAACTTACCTACATAAAATAAAAAAATAAAAACTTACATAAACTTACTCTTTTCTTTCTTCATTGTGCCAACATAACACCCGTAAATTTTTCTGCTTATATTATGGGTGATGGACCATGGGCGGCCATGATTGTTTTTCATCAGATGCTTGTTTTCCCATTATCTTGTGAAAAAATTACAACTTACACAAATTCCCTGTTGACGAAGGTGTTGATTAAATGTTGATTGATGGTTGTTTGGACATGTGGAGGGGATGGATGAAGGAAGAATAACGAAAAGGATTTATACGGTAAGCATAAATAGAAATGTTGGATGAGGGAGGCCAAGAAGGACATTCCTTGATGAGATAGGGGATGTCCTAAAGAAAGATGAGGTCAAGAGAACCCTAAGCAGAAGAGCGTGTCCGAAAAGAGCAATGGGTGTTAGAGAAGCGACAGATGTATGTCATAATCGTAGCTAGTGGAAACAAACAGTCTACCTGTAAAGATTTGCAATTTTTAACATAAACTTAACTCGATTTAAGACGTGAGTTATCCGGGTCAGTATATTTAAATAGTCTACCTCTTCCTTGGGAAAGATGTGTGATTCATTTGAGCTTGTTTAATATGTGCTAGGAAACGCATATAAACACACATGTATTTTTTTTATTCGAATGGATGGCAACCCCCCATTAACATCTGCAAGACCAGTAATTTCACCGGCTGTCTTACTATCCAATAGTAGCAATCCGAGCGGACCTAGCACCAGGTATAACATTGTAATTGTCATTATACTACTAACTACACGAGCCTCTACCCAAACCTGATTTCAAACTCGAAAGTTCTTGCTTCATTGTCACGGACACTAGGTACCATTAGACTATTTACTAGACTAGTTAAAAAACGTACTGGAAATGTTCCTCATAAAAAATATCTTCTTTATTTTGTGTATTTAATTTTCATATTATTCAGCTCGCTCGCAAAATAACGAATAACAGGAGTTTGAGTGCACGACCGTCATAAAGGAGACGGTTGCACATTCGTCGCGACTGGAGATGCCAACTATTTGAACGGATGGCAAGTTCAACATATTTTTTGTTGTTTTGATGATACATGAAGGTGAATCCAACAAAAAGATTGCAAACAGTTACATAAAACGAGTCATTTTACCTGAGACAGATCACAATCTTTTTCACCACTATTTTCTACCACACGATATAAGATGAGATTAGAAAGAAATATAAATAGTATATTCTTTACTAATTTATTATTTTGTAACCAAACCACCACCCCAACCCCCGTTTCAACAATAATTTTAGTAATACGAGTACCTACGTTGTCTTCACGACATGCCGCTCTCGTTTTCCCACTAAATTCAAGCGCACGAAATATTTCGATAGCTTGCACTGTATAAACCCTAACATTGTAAGAATGTACTCAAGGCATTCTAGCCCTGTGTAGACAGTAATAAACGTCTCCAGAATTTAGGCGAAGGAATGTGGACGAGGTCAAAGGGGTCCGGCCCAATACATGTTCTTACGGATTCTGTAGCGAGAAATTAATCTTGGCGGTTTTGGGGTAAACCTACCAATCGATAGTAAGACGGACTCCTATTTTAATGTCCAATTTTATTTAGAAGGATATTCTTTGGATAAAATATAAGTCTTTTGCAGTAGGTTTAGCACCATGTTTACACCGTGTCAGGGCAATTTGTATGAAAAATACGAATGTTTGTTCTCGGGTCTTGGGTGTTAAATATGTATTTAAGATTGTATCAATCTATTATAATTATATTTATCCGTTGCTTAGTACCCATTACACAAGCTTTGCTAAGCTTATTTTGGGACTAGGTCAATTGGTGTGAATTGTCCCGTGATATTTATTTCTTTATTAGGTTTTTTATAACCCTTGACGTCTTTACGCCAAAACGGTTTGACGGATTTGCATGATATTTTAAACAGAGATCGTTTATACACATAAACAACTTTTATCCCTCGAAAAGATAAAAATACATTAATCTCAGTTTAACACGAGCAAAATTGCGGGCAGAAGCATGTACGCCTGTAAGAAGCCTTTACGTTTCACCCCAATTTCAACGCGAGCGGATCCGCAGGCAGACGCTAGTGGATAATAACTTTGACATAATGACATGATAATTAGACAAATGGTCCACTTGTGCCTCCAGTGTAACAAATTATTCTCTCTAGGTGTTTGTACCTAACTGGGTATACGATGTAGAAGATCCACAATGAGCAAATTTATCACGGCTTTTCTACCGGGAGTTTTATTCCACTTATCATCGAAGTAAACTCGTAACTATAAATTATGAATGTTCTCGCACATAACGCAGCAATAGCTAACAAAGTAAATCCATGATACCACAATATGGCTGTAGTTAATTGTTTGAAACAAAAGCTTGTGGCAGCCTATCAGCCGCGCATTGTATCCCGTCCAATTATTCACGCATATTCGTAGGGTAGGTACGGTCAAGGAGTTTAATTCATTGGCCATCATGGAACCATTTCACAGGAAACGTCGTAGTGATATCGCATTATTTAACAAGAAACGTCGTAATGACTTTTCCTTTGAAAAGGTTCCATAGTGGCCTATGAATTAAATTCCTTGACTGTACGCGACGCGCACAATAAACAATACATTATACTTACTTTTTTTTTTTGGAAAATAAGTCTTTTTAATGTTTTCAAACGTTTTTTATTGTTTGACAACATAACTACCATTATTTTAGAGAAATAGAAGTAGTATATTGCTTACCATGTAAGTTTCGCTAAGCTTTCAACTATTTATTATGCTGTTCCAAATTAGACTTAGAACGTTTTATTAAGTTATTTATTTATTTGTATTATCATCATTTAAGTACTCATAGTGGTTGCGTGCGATGGATGGTTACACCACATGCCAATTTTTCCACTTGCAAGAGATTAAGATTTTCAGTTTGTTGGTCGGATTCCTGTTGGATGGACACCTTTAGCATTTAACTGTACCAAAATAGTTAAATTCTCCTTTAGGATACATTATTGGTATGCATGCTTACCCTGTACGAAGATTCTCGGTGAGAGAGCCTGAATGAGGTCAACATAGATTGGATGACAACGCTGGGATATGATGATGACCATTTTGTTAAGACCTGTTTCAGATAGGTCTTTGCATAATGGTGTTAATAGGAACTCCGATGCATTGATCCAAATTACGTAGACCCTTCTTTTAGGTTTTTCTTCTAATACACAGTAAAATATGTATAATGGTGTGTGACGGTAAATGGGTCGCGAAGGCGTAAAAGGAAGTGAGCAGGCAAGTATTTGATAAGGGCGTAAATATTGAAATAAATCATATTAAGGCAAAGTTTTAAGGCAACTTTATACATATAACAAAGTTCTTAATACGTTGTGCAAGATTTCATCATAAAACTGAACAGGTTTCTGATTTTTAATCGAAATATTGTAGTAATTAAACTTTATCGAAGTGCAGTTATCTCCAGCGTTTATTTCTAAATTAACTCTCTGTCTTTCTCATGTGTTAAGGTTCAGTTATGGAGAAAGGAGTACTGAGCAAAAACCAAAAAAATACCTGCTAGCCGTTCTAACAGGTTCAGTGCCAGAAAACTGTATGAATTCTATAAAAATAAAACGTTGTAATTTAATGGTTAAAATGACATTGATAACAATTTTAGAACTAAAGTGGCGGCGTTCGCAGCATATACTTAAGCATGTATGATAAAAACTGGCTATTTATAGGTTAATTCAATCGTTGTACGTTGTCCCAGGCTGGCACACTCAGCACTTATTTGCATACTTTTGTCATTTCGACGAAGGGCTACTATAATTTGCTATTTGTTTTACTTGGTATTATTTGAAGGCAGCATCAAGTCCTGGATCCATTTCTCCTCTTGTTCTGAAAGAATTACCTGAAACAAAAAAATATTTTTTGGTCAAAAAAAGATTAAGCACGCTTTTTGCTAGGTTAATTTTCATTGAGGCATTGTCATCTAGGTGTTTGGCGATTTTTAAATTAAATATGGCCTTTTGATGCAAGTCTTTGACTTTGACTAATAATAATTGGGGGAGGTGGAGGAGGTGATAATAAACAAGCATTGCCAATTGCATAAGTCCCCAGGACATCTCAGACTTCCTATTCAAATGAGTGCAAGTCGCTTCTCTAAACATGCTGCTCTAAATGACATCATACGCCGGTCAATTGCCACCATAAACGTGCCATCTTTACTCGAGCCTGGAGGTATTAAAGCAAGTAAGACGATGGCAAAATATCAGGATGGTATGATCGAGTTTCGAGATCGTTATTCCATGGAAGATGGATCGAAGGATCTACTTGTATTAACCTGGCTGGCCCTTTCTATCTCCATAGAACCCGAAAACGGAAATAACAAAGAGGTTAGTAGACATCGCACAGGCGACTGAAGAGCTGGCAGCTTCTTCGGAACCTTACCTGTAGATGCCTGTAGCAAACGTCTTGTATTTGTGTTTATTGTATTTTTACCATTACCACAGACTTGATAGACTTTATCCGTTGCTTAATACCCATAACACAAGTTTTGCTAAGCTTACTTTGGGACTAGGTCAATTGGTGTGAAATGTCTCGCGATATTTATTCATTATTATTAATATTATTATTTTTTATTATTATTATTATCTATTAATATTATTTTACTAGTTTTTTATAATTTTTTGTATATTTGCCAGTTTTATGTTCAGTTGTCGTTTGGTTGCGTCAATGTAGAGTAAATAAATTTTGTTTTTATTTCACCAACCGTTTTGCAGGTTTCATTGCATAAGGAGACTTCTTCAAATAATTTGTCCTAATTTAAGTTTTTATGTACTTTAAGTTTAGGAGAGTTGTATATAAATAAATATACGTTTTATTATACAACTGTCTAGGTCTTTGATAAATTTACTGCCTTAACCCGAAGCATGCGTTCAATAAACGAGGGCACGCGGTGCGGGCCAGCTAGTCGGAGCTCGGAATTCCCGCGGGTTGCGTAATGAGCATGGAGCATCCCTCGTACCGTCTTAGATTTTAATATTAAGCTCATTTCAGAGAATAAACTATGGGATTATATATATACGAGTTTCAAAGCGTTTTAAAATTAATTTAAAATGTTCCAGAACGTCGGATTAGTTTGGTTAAACACCGTTAAACACTTCATCATCATCATTATCATCATCTCAGCTGTAGGACGTCCACTGTTGGACATAGGCCTCTCTCATAGACCTCCAGTCGCTTCGGTTGGCAGCGGCTTGCATCAACCGTGAACCCGCGGCTTTAACCAGGTAATCCGTCCATCTCGTTGGCGGACGTCCTACGTTGCGCTTGCCAATCCGCGGTCTCCACTCGAGAACTTTTCGGCCCTAACTTCCATCTATACATCTATACACCCTTACAAATGTAAATAAAAATGTACGTATTTCATGTGTGTCTTGATTCAATGCGTAATGCATTTGGTGTCATACACGCCATACACTTTGAACAATGTACGACTAAACTTATTGAATCGCATGTCGACCTCAATTAAAAAATAGTGATTAATTAACAATTATTCATCCGAGTGGATTATAAATAAATAAGTATTATAATTACCTATTGTACTTTTACTTAATCTAAATACCTACAGTATAATATCAAAATCGTATCGCAATAGATAACTCGCATTAAGACAAACGCATTGATTTGACTACTATCTGGGGGCACGGTAGTGTCCCCGCCAAGTCGAGCAAAAAAAACAAAGGCACGGCCGTACCATACTTTTCTCGAAGCCATTCAGGCCATTTTCAACACCCTGTATTTTTGTTATGGCTAAAGCTAGAACCCTGAATTTTCAGTTACCTATAGGGCGTAATGGGACTTAGATATATTATCAATAACATTCAGTTTGAACACGTAGATTAAGAACTATCACATGTTAAAGTTCCTCAGTTTCGTCACTGACATACCTACACACTGACTTTTGATCATCATAATTCTAAGGTACTTCTAGCAGACTCACAAGCTCCAAATTTTAAACATAGTTAGTTTTTAGCCTAGATGGTCACAGAAAAATCCAAAATGTTGCAATTTCAGTCACGTTTCAAAGTTATACAAACTGCACAAGTAAGTTTGTAATCCCATATAAATACTAGCGATTACAAAGTTACACAGCAATGACTTTATTGAACGTAGTCGTATTGTATACGTATTAATGTTGAGTCTTAATACCTGAGTATTAAGGGTTACAATGAAATTGTTTATCTTACTAATGTAATAAGTACCAAAGTTCGTTTGTTTGTGAATGTGTGTGCGATGCGAGTGAACGCGAGGATGGACGATGGAAATTGGAATATGGATGATGGACAATGGATAATGGTCGATGCACGATGGGTAGAAAATGGACGTTGAACGACGGAGTGTGGACGATGGACGATGGGCGACGGACGATGGATCATCATCATCATCATCATCATCCTAGCCTATATGCGTTCCACTGCTGGGCACAAGCCTCCTCTCGGAATAAGAGGGCTTGGGCCTTAGTTCCCACGCGAGCCCAGTGCGGACGATGGATGGTGGAGGATGAACGAAGGACGACGACGGACGACAGAAAACGACGGACGACGATGGATGACGGAAGTTAGACGGGCGAAAGACGAACGACCGACGAAAGACGATGGATGACGACGGAAGTTCGACGACGGACGACAGACGATGACTGACGAGGGAAGTTCGACGACGGACGATGACGGACAACGGACGATGACAGACGACGGACGACGACAGACGACGAACGCCGACAGACGACGGACAACGAACGATAGACGATGGCGACGACGGACAAAAGACGACGACCGACGACGGACAAGACAACGGACGATGGATGACGGACCATAACCGACGACGATGGACGAGAATGGACGATGGACGATAGACGAGGATGGACGATGGACGATGGACAAGGAAGGATCAACAAATGAAGATAGTAATGCGTTATTACAAGAAGTAGTACCCGAAAAAAAAAGAACTGCCTACAAAAAGTGATGAGATCCCACCAAAAACATTACATGTAAAAAGCTGCAAGTCTCGCAACGAAATGCAGTTCTTGTAATGCTAAAAAGGTTTGAGATGCAATGTTATACCAAGTCGGTTATTTTTGTCAGTACCGGGGGGTTTCCATAGAACTCGATTTTCACCAACTTGCTTATTTTAAAACCATAGAAAAACACAGTTTATAGTTCTCAAATAAAGAGTAAACCAAATTATTTTTTAAACACATAAATGACTTGGCCATCGCAAGGGTACATAATGACATAAGAATTATAATCATCAACGTGAGCTATTTAAAGTAATTCTAATTAAAGATAGCGCTAGCCCCAGCCTTGCAGTTTGAGTGATACACATAATACGAGAATGACTAAAGGTTGAGTGCGATGGCCAAGTCATTTATGTGTTTAAAAAATAATTTGGTTTACTCTTTATTTGAGAACTATAAACTGTGTTTTTCTATGGTTTTAAAATAAGCAAGTTGGTGAAAATCGAGTTCTATGGAAACCCCCCGGTACTGACAAAAATAACCGACTTGGTATAACATTGCATCTCAAACCTTTTTAGCATTACAAGAACTGCATTGCGTTGCGAGACTTGCAGCTTTTTACATGTAATGTTTTTGGTGGGATTATTATATCTGAAAGCCAGATGGCTTTCATGGCTCGACAATAAGCCAGTTTTATAACAAAACGCCAGTCATCGACCAATTTGTATTGCTCAACACCATTATACGGCGAGGTATTATGAAGTACAAAGTCTAAATGGTATTGATGTTGTTAGGACTGAAGGCCGAGGGTGTATTGAGGGCCAATCGATGTAAAGACCGTCAGCGGGGCTACTACAAAATTCGAAAATCAAAGTTCGTATCGTAATGTCCCTCTCACTCACGTGTTAAATAATATTAGCGTAAGCGGGACGGCAAGATACGAAGCAAGGATTTTGCGCTTCGCAATATAGGGCCAGGTTTCAATGGGGTTTATGCAAATATAAGCCTTTACTTTGCCGTTTTGCTCCTGTGAACTATCCGATCTGGCAGTTAAATAGAAGTTCCCAAGGAAATTTCTTATAATTACATCGTGATTTTCACAAGTTGCAGGTTGTCTGTGGCTCAGACAAAATTTAATTGCATGCTTCGTAAAAGATTCGAAGAACTAAATACTTATATAGGCATCAAAGAGCGTCTTTCTTCCATCGTCCAATGTCGTCTTCTCATTTTCTTTGGTCATATCTCACATCGAGAGGATACATCTGTGGAACGGCTTGTGGTTCAAGTGAAGGTTGAAAGCACGAGAGCACGCGGCAGGTCACCCATGCGTTGGATGGACCAAGCCGACCAAGTCAAAACTGAGCTCAAAGATCCACTCCACGGATGTTCTGGAAGAGTACGCGAGGGAGAAATGGCGACGGATTGTGAGGCTTGCCTCCACCCCTGATGTGACGACCACGACCACTCTGCCAAGAGTGTGACGACGAAGAAGACGAAGAAAAGATTCGAGCGTTGTGGTTACGTCAAAACCTGGCCTCTCAAGGAGAAGGTCTTGGGTTCGAGCCCGAACTTACTCGTCGGGTTTTGCGAAATTTGTGTGCAAAATCACATTTGAAATTTACCATGAGCTTTTCGATGAAGGAAATCATTATGAAGAAAGCTGCTCGCATCTGTGAAGAAAATCAACGGTATGTATGAAATTCCCAATCCGCACTGCCAAGCTCTCTCATTGTAAAACATTTGTGCCACGCATTGGGACGCATATAGGCCCAGATGATGATGATGATGATAAAAGATTCGACACTAGCGTTTGAGAGCAGTCATATGCCGCCTAACAGGCTAACAAGTCACTACATGTCAACAACGGGGAGGGGGAAGTAAGTAAACCAGCAATAATAGTAAACCATCGCCGAGGCCTCGCGACTCGCTGCGTGGACTCGGCTTATACTGAGCCGGTCCCTTTTGCCACAAGCAACATTGCTACTGTCTTTTCCTCATGATAGAGTGTAAGTTGGTATGGATATGTAGATTAGTAGATTGTATAGCAGTGCCAGCAGGAAGGGAAAGTTTAAGGGGAATAAATTTATTATTTGGTGTTTTTTCCTTCTTTCTTCCTTAAATTACACTGTCTGAAGCCCAGTTTAGGATTGCAAGAAAAATCATGCAAGGTACATAAATACATGGCGGTGCTCAAGTAACCATTTCATACTTGTGTGCTTTTCGACCGCCTCGCAATGTCGATGAAAAAGACAATGCCGATGCTAAATTTAGCGTGATTAAAATTCCGTTGTGCTATAAGAAACGTGGGACGCTAATGACGTTTGACCGCAAAACGGCCCGCAAACGGTCAAAACGCCCGAAATTCGCAGGTAAGCTGTGCGTGATAACCCGCCACAATATCTGCGCTTATTTTGTATCATTCCGGCTAGTAGTTCTAGCAATACATAAATTCTCACAAAAGGGTATCTATCGTGCGCGCAATCAAGATCGGCGCGGCGGCCCGTCGCCCTGCTAAGTGGATTACGTTGATGTTCACGCGTGACGCTAAGCAAACGCACTGATTGTTCGTAAGATTACTACACGATGTAGTTTCATGTTTGTACGGGGCAAAGGAGAATAGTGTACCTGTTAAATGAGGAAACAAGGTTGTCATCTAGGCAAGATTAACCTAAGTCCGCGTAAGTTGGTACGAATTCATTATTTTATACCTAGAATTATTTTAAATACGGTATTTGACTATTTTTGCCCACGACGCAAAAAAGGGTTATAAGTATGACAGCGATTTCCGTTTGTCTGTTTGTTCAAAATTCAAATATTAAATAATTTATTCAGTAAATAGGCTGCAATGGGCACGGTTACACGTCATTTTTTAAACTACCAGCGCTTTCGGAAAGACCATCATTGCCAAGAAGAATGCGCAGCAAGAAAATTGGCGGAGTCGCTTTTTCAAAATAAAGTAATTACAAATAAAATACTTACAAACTACAGTATACCTACAATTAAAAAAAATACAAAAAAATAATAATGTTAAATTGCATAGTAACTCTCAAACGGATGAACCGATTTTGATGTGAGTTTTACGTAAAAACGATTTTTCTTGCAATGTTTGTGACAAACATACACAAGTTACTTTATTCTGATAGTCTCACGGGATCAGTCTAAACCGCTAGGTTAAGAAACATGAAATTGGGCGCGGTTACTCTTTGCACAACGTTAATAAAATCCACGGTTTTGGAAATTCTCACCGAAATTTGCTAATTACGGAATTTCTATTCAACTGCTAAACCTGGTTTACACGTACGAAAGGGAGCGACAGGCAAATCTGCTAGTGTACTCGTATTTTATAAAATAATTTTAATTTACATTTAATATTTGAGACACCCAATTAATAGTTTTAAGTAACTAAAGGTCTCACTCAACCTTAATCTCAGCGCTGCGCTGGCAAAAGACCTTCAACGCAGACTCTTCAATAATTCAAACAATTATTGAACGCGTCGACGACTAACCAAGACTCGAGGCCACATTTCAATTTCGGTAGTCAAGGAAAATTACAATTATTATGTCAAAGCAATCAATATCCACCGAGTAGCGCTATATTTACTGATTGCACTGTTCTACGCTGTTGCGGACCCTTTGTACCCAAATACAAAGTAAATTTTAATAACGTTCGTGTCACTTAATCCAGTCTTCTCTGTAGTGGGTAAACGCGTCCATTGAAAGTGGCGGTTAATTACAACAAGACGTGAAACAATAAGACCAAATCAACTTCTGCAAAATTTCTATTTTCCTAACCAAATATTGTTTCAAATGAGACCACAAACTAAAAGTTTTAATTAGAATGGTGCCAGCATAATTAGCAATTAGCTATATCTTTAGACGGTTTTATTTAGCTAGCCCTGTTTGTTATTTCTTGGGTCAAATTTACTAGTTGAAATTTTATCCCCTCCTTTGGATTGATCTGATATTTGGTACACACGTTTAGTTCTGTTGACAATACATTATTTTAATTATATTCTGTATCATTATAAATAAAAGATGGCCGTTGCCAGAAAATGGCAGATTACATATTTTTCGACGTTATGTGGCTTAGAAGTTTATCTGCTTCAATGGGTAGCAGACCTGAGTGGTTATTTCATATTAATTTCAACTTCATACCACGCACCCTTGATCCCACGCGTTTCTGAGAAAAAGGGTCTTGACAGACGGGCAGACAGATAAACGGACAGCAAAGTGATCTTGTAAGGGTTAGCTTTTTTCCTTTTGAGGTATTATTGACTTTACCTTGCATTGTCACCCTACATAACTACGTACTGGCCCACCAAATTTCAAGTCGATGCCATTAACCGTTGAAGAATTTTCTGTGGTGTCCTGCTGAAACGATCATGGCCGGACTACCAGGATTGTATTGTCTCTCAATTAACATAAATATGACTTTGAAGTCAATCCGACTACTCTAAGTCAATCGAATTTAACTTGCGAGACATTACAGACAAACATCGGGACAGGTGAAACTAAATAAATAAAATCTTGTAATAAAAAGGGACAGTTGTTCATTGTTCAACATCATCGTCAGCCGGAAGACATTCACTGTTGAACAAAGGCCTTAGAACGTCACAGTGAACGAGAACTCGCCACTTGTATCAACCAGTTGCCTGCAACTCTTGCAATGTGATCCATCCACCTAGTGGATAACTTGCCAACACTTCGTTTACCGGTTCGTGGAAAATTGTTACTAAATCTAGACAAGCGGTAGCGTGTCAAGTTAAGTTCAGGCTAACAGAACTGGCGAGCAGCACCGTGTGTAATTTTATCCGAACATTAGGAGCCACTTTTGACCCCCTCATAACTCAAAAACTATTTCATATGAACGTGTCAAATTTGGCTTATCTATTGAGATGCACAGAAAAACCAGAAAAATAAGACCAGCGCTGGGAATCGAACCCAGGTCCTCGGCATTCCGTGCCGCGTGCTATACTACTACACCACCGCTGGACAGTGGTACAGACACGAATTTCTGCGTGCTAGCAGAAACTAGCCATCGAAGATAGGGTTCTTCTATGACTGTTTTAGTAGGTACTTGAAAATAATAATTCGTATAAAATGAGAACTAGCCAAGTCAGACCTTCAATATACTATCCTAAATTAGTCTTACTTAGTCTTATTTAATTTGTTTTATTTTATTGTGTAGGTACTCATGTGTTATAAATTTTGTGATGTAATGTTAATAAAGTGACTTGTATCTCCTAAGTTATAAGAAGAAATTATATTTTATGTTGTTATAAAATATTTTACATTATTATAAATAAATTTCAGGACTGACATTGAACTCGACACCCATTGAGATGTCACTTCTTTTGTCGTTAAAGTCAACAATCAAGGCATATACATATCATAATATTGAACTTGGCTCTCATTTCACATTAAATTTATGTTTTAATGGGATATCAATACTTACATTATTAAATTATGCTAAACGGTGTACAATGGACTCCACTCTGAATAATTCCCTGTAGGGCCATACTGTTAACATTTTATTTCAAATTATTTTTTATAATTTCCGTATGGTATTTCCAGATGTGATTTAAAAAACTGGCCCTTTGGGCCCCGTTACGTTATTTCCATACTAAAACACATACCGTAACTTCCATATCCTTAGATTGGACCTGAAAGTAAGTAGGATGTGTCGTAGGTAGTCAAAATAAGAAACGAAATGAATAAATTTGTATTGCATTACAGCTGCCATTTATAACTTTTCTTTGAAACATTCACAAAACTTTTCAAGGATTCGTACTTTGGTAACGTACGTGTGTTTAATAACTGAACGTAATGATTAATTTCTTAAGTTTGCAACAACAAAATCGTAACTGCGGATACTACCTTAAAATTGCGTAAATCTTTTTATTATTGCGAAGTATTAGGTAATTTTTGTACTTATTTACGTAGGTACTTTTATCGTCTGCCAGCATCAAACGACTTTTTTACAAGTTTTTATTGAACTCGCAATGTATTGTATGTATGTATATATGTATGTGCCGGTCAAATCTTGCAACTTGAACTTGACCCACTTCCAGTGGTCGGATTGACTTGAAATTTGGCAATCTTAAGCAGGTAAATCTGGTGACAATACAATAATTTTGTATTAATAAACTAAAAATAAGACTGTTAGCTTTCTAACAACATAGTCCAGAAAGTCGACGAAGTCTGAATTTTAGTTTATTACTTAAATTATTAATGTCGTGGTTAAGTTACAGAAATACGCTACTTTTACCTCACTTAAAAAAAGCCTAAAAAGGTAACACGCTGTAGAGCCAGTCAAAGTTCCCTGTGATGTCACGAAATACGACAATATTATCGGCGGTTGAGGAATGAGGATCAGTAGTGAACCTTCGTGACGACATGCTTGGGAAAATAGTGTGTAGTAGTCTCCCCTTCCACGCTGCACGGCGTCTACTACGAAATTCGGAGTTCGTATCGTACCGTCCTTCTCACTCTCGTATTAAATAATAGAAGCAGCAGCAGGACGGCAAGACATGAAGTTTGAATTTTGTACTTCGTAGTATAGGGCCAGTGCTATAAAGTCTAGTTTTTAATTGGCTAAATACTTTTACCCTTCTGCGATGGCTTAGTTCCGTTTTAATCCTGTGTCATTTAATTACAGACTTAATAAATCCAGATTTAATTTGTCTGCCTCATAGGATGTTTAAATTGGGGAGTAAGCCGCACTCGCAGATTTGCGACATTCGTAACTATTCAATCAACTCTGTCATGGAACCGGAATGAAATAATTTACGATTAAGGGTTTCGTTTCATTCAATTAATCCGGTGGCTTATGGATTTTACTAAATATATTTATCTTTTTTATCATTTTATTTATTTAGATTTTTTGTAGGTTTTTTAAATTATATAATTTTTTTTTAGTTCTATTGATTTATTTGGATTGATTTTTAGCTATGTATAAATTCTGTATTATGTGAAATAATTTTCCTTACATTATGTAATTTTGTATTTACAATCATATTGCAACCATTCTTCTTTTTTGTGTCTATTTAATTTTATGATTTTGGATGTATGTGAAAAATCATAGATTCACAATCATAGAAATCATTTATTATTATTATTACCTTCTTAAAAATCAGACTTTTTATTCCAGTAATGCATTTTCAATTTTTCTATTTCTTATATCGGTTAAGAAACCGGTCAAGTGCGTGTCAGACTCACGCACCGAGTATTTTGACTCAGTCAAGAAAAAAAATAGTATACTTACACCACAAAATCTTAAGTAAGTAAGTATCATTAATTTCCTAAAAGCAACCGGTGACAGAAAAATTACAGTTTTATTTTTTCTAAAACCGACTCTCGCTTTACTAGCTTTTTCTATTTGTATTTATCTATTTTTAACAAGTCTTTAAAGTTTGAGAACGCCACAATCAACGACTATTTCCACCGGCTGCCCACAATTTTCTCTAATTCTTAATCAGTAGATCAAAAAGATAAGTAACAAAATTTGCAAACAAAACTTGTGTAGAAACGTCTAGAAATAGCACAAAGTGACCTCTTCTTATTAGACTGCTAATACTGACGAGCAAAATACCACACGAAGAAAATAACTAAAATTACTGACCTATTTTAAAGGGCACTTCTGGGCGAATTCTAACAATTTAACGCTTCATAGCTTTGGTTAATAATAGTTAATATTGTCTTTAGGATCCCGAATACCTATTAATATTTCGTAATAACAGTGGTCTAATTTCATTTCAAACTAGCTGTTGCCCGAGACTTTGTCTGCGAAGTACTTGCTTATCGTGTGCCAGCGGGAACTATTATATTATTAGATATCCGGGATAAGCTTTGGAATAACAATTATTACGAGTATAATCTATTTTTCAGGGTCTCAAGCTACCTTCATACCAAATTTCACCACGATCAGCTGAGTATTTTGAGCTTGGAAGCGTAACAAAGAAATAAAAAAATTACTCACATTTAATTTTGCATTTAAGTATAATATCAGTTACGAAAGTTAGAATTAAAAAGTTGTGGTAATCCAGTGGTTTGCTATGGCCTCTCAAAGATCGTGGTAAGCACTCCAGACTTTTTAGGGATTCAATTCAAGAGTAAAATTACATTGAAATTACATTTGGAATTTGCAATGAGCTTTCCGGTGCAGGAAAACATCTCGAAGAAACCTGCGAGGAGTGAGCTTTCTTAGCAATTAAATGGTGAGTAAGTAAGGAACCAATTCGCTCTGGGCCCGTGTTGGGACTATAGCCCAATCCCTCTCAATCTAAGACGTATAGGTATAGGACGGCAAGGTATAGGACGTATTCCGCCATGATCTTTATCATTGCGGTCCTTAATCACGTCTTACTGTTGGACACATGCCTCTTCACAAAATAAGACTATAATAATAGAATCCGTGGTAGGCTTAGTTGTTTGACCTATCGCCTCTCAAGCAGAGGGTCGTGGGTTGAAACCCCGGCTCGTACCTCTGAAATTTTCGAAATCCATGTGCGGAATTACATTTGAAATTTACTACGAGTTTTGCGGTGAAGAAAAACATCGTGAGTAAACCTTAACAAACCTGCGAAGCAATTCAATGGTACGTGTGAAGTTCCCAATCCACAATGGGCCCGCGTGGGAACTATGGCCCAAACCCTCTAGTTCTGAGAGGAGGTCTGTGCCCAGCAGTGGGACGTATGTAGGCTGGGATTATAATGATGAATAGAAGTCTAATTTATTTTCAAAAAAATATGACGGTACGAAAAGTTGTCCAATTTGAATATTTTGTCCAGATTGCGTAATCAGGGCTAAGGTAATTAACTTTGAAGAATAAAGACACTGAAATTAGGGTTTATGATTGAAATGGACTTTGTTAAGGGCCGAGATAAAATAAATTTAATGAAAACGGTGGGCTTGTTTATTTAAGGGACCGTGGATTCTGAAGGCTGTACTTAAATCAGTGCGTTTGAAATGGCACTTTCATAAATAAATAATACCCTTTCTGCTCATCAACTTCGCTGTTAGTTAGGAATCTAGAAAGTTAACTTAGCTCCGTCGACTTTGGGTCATAGATTTAAAATTAAACAACCAAGAAATGAACGAATGGCGACCGACCACACATTCAAGGAACTTTTTAGGCCACTTGCTACTTAGACCAGCTGCTTTTTGGACGAAGTGATGTGAACCCTGGGCTGGCTGGCTAGAAACGACAAAAGTTCATAATAATTTATTGTCACACGCCTTATTATTTAACTCGCCTGCTGGCCAGTCGGTTACAGTGCCGAGTATGTAAATATAGCGTCGTTCCAAATAATGGTCACCATACGAATACGAAACACGTGACTATTAGGTTAGGCGTAGGCCTTATCTAGCCTTACACAGTGTGACATTAGGGTACGCATACGTCGCTCCAACCAAATAAGGCACAATAAAAGCGCATTGTTTCCGGTGGCAACTATTCTCATTTGGCTAATTAGAAACATTCGCTTGCAGAAACTTAATAATTATAAATGAACTAAAACTACAGCGTGCTCTATACTAACAAAAACAAAAGCCAAATTTCATGTCACTGAAGCTAGCGGTTGAGATTTCAAGATTTTATACAAATACAAATGTTTTATATATCCAGTAAAAGTACTTATTCTACTAACATTCTTTCTTGCTTATAACATAAACATTACATAAGAATATCGGGATAAAAAGTAGCTTATATGCTATTTATTGCCGACATCCAGTTATCTAGGCACTTACATATCAAATCTCAACCAAAGCCGTCTAACCGTTTTAGCGTAAAATCGAGGTCAAAAATATCTGTACACTTTAATACCTTGTCACTCTATACCATCTCACAATTTCACACAAAAATTCAATCATGAAGTGACAGCGACAAGGTAATAAAGTGTAAAGATATAATTGACCTGGACTGTGCAACACCCGCAAGCACATACAAACGCATATAATGTACCTACCTAGTTATGTGCAAATTTTCACATTTACATATAATAACTTTCATATTTTTTATATTTTTTATTCGACTAGAAGGCAAACGAGCAAGTGGGTCTCCTGGTGGTAAGAGATCACCACCGCCCATAAACATCTGCAACATCAGAATTATTGCAGATGCGTCACCAACCTAGATGGAATACCTCAAGTGCCAGTAATTTCACCGGCTGTCTTACTCTCCACGCCGAAACACAACAGTGCAAGCACTGCTGCTTCACGGCAAAAGTATGAATTATGTTAAACCACGCATCCTGCTACACTGTTCTACGGTTTAATCGGATTCACTACATTACATTAGGAGCGTCCCGTTTTAATTATTCCTGCTTTTTGCTTTGTCCCAATTTCGTTCGCTATAATCCGATGCTACAATTTATTACGTTACGTCATGATCAGGATTAATTTAATGTTCTATTATTATTCAATTCACTCTCAAAAGTATAATTTAATTATATACTGCATTTGCCCTTTGAACACCACACAAGGCAAAACAGGACAGCTGAAAATCGTGGCATGCTGGCATTTCGTGACGCCGACAGAACGATTTTCAGATTTTCAGTGTTTGTTGAAACAATTATCCCATGAATAGCATTGCAGAATGTTACCTATCATTTTTAGTTTTATCCTAGGTATCTCAGAATTTCTATTCAAATGCCAGATTTAATGCTTAACTTATGTTGTGGGTGTCCATGGGCGGCAGCAATTGCATTCCATCAGGTGACCCGGTTGCTCGTTTGCCTATTATCGTATATAAAAAATGCAAACAAAACTGCGGATAAGCAAATACTAGTAATTAGATAAAATAACTGATTTCTTTCGTAATTGATGACAAACCCTTTACATCGAGTATAGTAATTCTTGCATTATTTGACCTTTAACACTTTCCACTCCTTCATGCGCTTTTCACTTCTAACTACTACCTCTCCTGGGACTTAATCACGTAATGAAATATCGTTTAAATTATGTCGAGGTAATCTAAACAGTTTCATTACGTGTTTAAGTCCCAGGAGTAATAAGTAGTAGAGCTAAACTCTACTTATCTAGTAATAAAAAGCAGTAAAAAAAAGCAGGTGAAAAGTAATAGTTACTAGTACAAAAAAAGGTTGCATGGAAGAGATCGCTCTTAAGTGATAAGGCTGCCTATTGTTTACTTTCTAATTTATTTTATATTATATCTGCTTAAAAAGTCCCGAACTACGAGTATGACTAAAGCAGTCATTTAATATTTTCAATCATCACCACGGGGCGAAGTAAGTATTATAGTCCTAGTAGTTTTTCGTACTTGTTTTCTATTATTATGGGCACTTTGGTCCTTACTGTAAGCCCGTAATTGTAAATTATATCAATAAATAAATATCTAATTCTATGCCCGACGAATGATAGCCATCTTGCCGCGTCACTAATAGATATTCTGTACCAAAACTTTATCTTCAGACTGATCAGGCCTAAAAAAATATCACAACTTCTTCAGTAGTCGGCGAACTCTCGTACAAACAAATAAAACTCGTTCTCCATTCATAAGATTCAATAAAACTTTGTCTCAAGAAAAATCAAAGACCAATAAGAAAAGGTTTGTCACATTGAGTAGTAAGGTAAAACAATGTTGTTTGTTACTTAGTGTGTAAACTGTGTAGGTTATTTTATTAAAATGCTTTGTAACAGTTGCATTTACTATCTTATGGACTATTTTTAGTTATTAGCTATTATTTTTGACTTTGTAACAACTTGTATGAAAGAGCGAATTCCTCCTAATACAAGTGCTTCACTTAAAAGGAGGATTCAACACTAGTTTTAACACAAAAGTTGAAAATAAATAATTTTGAATTTTGAATTTTTGAAAAGAAGCAGAGGAACGTTGCCAATTTTTATAAGAATAATTCAAATCAATTGAAGGACAACTTTCATATTGCATATATCACTAAGGTAACTGGGGACTAAGAGAAGATTCAACTCTCTAGAAGTAATTTTTTAACAATATGGTAATCCATCCATACTAATATTATAAATGCGAAAGTCTGTTTGTATGTTTGTCCGTCTTTCACGCCGTAACGGAGCGACGGATCGACATGATTTTCGGCATAGAGATAGTTTATGGGCCCGAGAGTGACATAGGCTACGTTTTATCCGCGCGCGATAACCGAATACCACGCGGGCGGAGCCGCGGGCAAAAGCTAGTATTTCCATACTTACTATATATTTTATTTATTTATTTATTGTGAAACAAACAGTCATACAAAGGCAAGGTTACAAATATTTTATATGTAATTATTACAGACCTATAGTTTCCAAAATTACTATATAAGAAATACGAGAAATGCAGCATATACCATATTATGTATTTGTTTGTTTGCGTGTTTGTATGTTTGTCCGTCTTTCACTTCGAAATGGAGCGACGGATCGACACAATTTTTGGCATAGAGATAGTTTATGGGCCAGAGAGTGACATAGGCAACTTTTTCCATTACCGAAAACCACGCGGGCGGGCGAAGCAAAAGCTAGTTAGAAATATAAAAGAATGTTAGCCTACCAGACCTAGGTCCGCTAGGGTGGCTATAAGGACTTTGCATACCGCGTTTTTTAAGCTCGCCGTCGACGCGCGTTTGTATCGATAAGACTTACTACGCGAGTTGTATGGCTTCTATTAAAAAATTACCGCTGTTAACGCGTATTTCTGAAACGCGCGTTGATAGCGTGTTTAAAAACCTAATGTGCAAAGACTTATAATATTAATGCTGGACAGAGATCTGTTCTTTCCTTTTTCGACTTAGCTTTATCCTGGGATATTCTAACTCTAAACGCTGTAGGTATTAAACACAATTATTCGCCACTTACGCTTACGGTTTTAAAAGTTGATTCCAAAGTCATTCTTCGAATGTCATCGAAACAATAAAAAATTCAAAACTCTATTAGCATACCATTAAATCATACCAACGTGCTTATGCGCTTGTTGTCGTTCGTTACATTTGGACTGTACTGGCAGTCGAGGTGTTAACGTGTCACTCAAATCGACGCAGGGTGCCTTTAACGCCATGCTTCCGTAACAACCTGTAAATTGCGTTCGAATACAGAAGGGCTACTACGATATTCGAAAATCGAAGTTCGTATCATACCGTCCCTTTCACTCTCGTATTAAATAACATAAGCATCGGCGGGACGGCAACATACGAAGTTCGAATTTTGTACTTCGTGGTATAGTGCCTGACATAGCCAACTCAACGTAGTCGAGGAAAATAAAATATGTCGCAGTGTTGGAAAATTAGGAAGTTGTTATGAATAACTACGTCAACTTTGGTAGGTAGGTATGTACCTATACTAAGTTACAAAAATTAACTACATATCAATATAGTATACTTTTACGAGCAATTCTTGTATATACTTAGTATATATCTAGAGGCAAACAATCATTCTAGCTAGGTCTATCTCTGGGAAAAATCCCGAGCAAAGTTCGATCGCCCAGGTACGTTCATACCGTCCCGTGAGGGGGAGTAATTATGAGTGAAAGTCCTAAAAGCTTAAACAATATAGTATTACAAATGTGCGGATTCGATACCTAAGTATTAAAAGATATACAGAAAAGTATACAAAGAAAACAAAAGAGAGCCGCCAATCAATTAGTTCGTCTATTGTCACTTCATCTGTCTGAAAAACTAGGCGTGGGCGGACGGTATTTTGTGTGTGTTTTTTTTGAGACGGACGGTTGTTCGGAACTATTATTGTAGTTCCTATTTCACACTAAAAATAAAACAAAACAATACGGCTCAGAGTGATAACTGTCGACATGTGTTTATTTTATTTTGCAAATAGATAAGTAGTGACCGACCGAAGGTTCAGTTTCGGCAAGTTTTAGCCAAAAAATCTAGTATCATTCAGTTTCGACCAATTGCTGACCAAAATTCGGCTTCACCTAAACTATTTTGTATTAGAAGAGTTTTTGCCTGCGACTTCGTTTACTAAGAATTCATTTATAGCTATCCCCGGGAACTATTCAATTTTCGGGAATAGAAACTATCCTATGTCCTTCCAAGAATTTCAAACTATTTCCTAGCCAAATTTTTACCTTAATAGTTTCAACAGTTTTAGTGTGATTGTAGTTACTTTCGCATCTATAATGTTAGCAAGGATAAAGGTAAGCTTAAATAAGGCATATGAATAGTTGTGAGTAGTGTCTATTTCATACGTTTTCTACTTTAGTTTTTACTTGCATACCTAACCGCTATCTCTTTTACCTAACACATTTCCGTTCCTGCTCTCTCACAAATATAACGAAAAGTATGTACAAATGTAATAGTACTTCTTCACGTATACTTATCTATTGGCAAAACCCCGTTGCGCGGAAACTTTTCCAACCTTTAATGAAAAAACACGACCACTTGTATTCAATAACACGACTCTTTCTTACACCGGTGCCTTTCATAATGGAAGAATTCCGTACAAACAGTTTATCTGGAGGTGAAGTTCAAAAAAGCGGCACATCCATTTTAATTATTCATGGCAGGGTATCGATCGAGGCCGACATCTGGCGTCCTCTCGCAGACTTGCGATTCCAAACTTCAACTAGTCCACGCACCGATTTTCCTTGAGAATTAAGTAATCTACACGGTCGTGTTTTCCTCGCACACAACTTTCTGATTGGGATCGAATTGCCTTTATTATTTAGAAGCTTTTGAACGCAATTGGGTACCTGAAATTTTCTAGTATGGTCCATAATATATCTTATATCGAAGTACACTTATAATGAAACTCACTCCTGTAGATAGTTTTTTTTTTTACTTTCCGTTTTTTTTTTAATTTATTGAAACTTTATTTCGGCAAACCACACCTTTCGTGGGATTAATAGGTTTTATGCCTTGGTTTGTTGCTATCGATACTGATCCCAGATACGATTAAAATAATACTCCTAGAAAATTCTGGACTAAGGGAGCGATCGGCCTGTTGATCGCGGTTTAAGGACAGCCAATCGAAAGAAATACGTTTATGACAAGCACCTATAGTAATTATTGTTAACTATAGTTATTTATTTATTGATAAAATGAACTAAAATTAGAAGCGCTAAAGTTAAGACACAATACAAGTAATATAGAATTAATTAAGAGCTGGTTCCCACTTGTCAGGATGTCGGACCCGGATTTTAATCGGATGTTCCAGTGGCAGAACATTTTATATGAAGCTATTCACACTTTCCCGACACGATTTTCTACAGAAATGATTGACATCCTACACGAAACAAATCCGATACCCGACAAGTGGGAACGGGCTCTAAAACGGCTAAAATTTGGTTTGTAAATAGCTCACACATCTAAAATAACACATAGGCTACTTTTTATCTCGATGTTCCCACGGGATCGAGATAAAATCTTGAAACCTCAATCACTGGGTCAGGAAATTTGATATGGTTGTTTTTAGTGCTATTTGAATAAATACCACCAAGTAAATTTTGGGAATTTCCGTGGGAATTTAATAAAATCCCAGAATTTCAATTCAACCGCTGAATGTAATATAACTAGTACTTAACACTGTTTGTTTACCTTGCCTTAATAACCCCACTAAGTGATAACTTTCTTTTTCATTCAAATAATTAACTTTTAAATCTTTTACTGGCAAAACAAGTGTATTGAATTCAAGTCTCGTTGAATTGTTGTAGAGCTAACAAAAATAACTTAAAAAAATACAAAAAGATGATCTAAAATTATGTTTCAATATTATAATACAATGCCAAGAAACGGGTTAAGAAGGTAAGGTTGTTTTCCTTTTTACCGCACGTTATTTTAACGTTTTGCCCATCTTCTTAATAAATTATTTTCTCATAACTAAATTAGCTGAAAAAGGTCCCTTAGGGATAAGCTTTCCTTTGTACTTCTCTCTTAAATCTTTATTATTATTATTTTATGTGCAATAAAGAGCTCACAGACTCGTACATACATACAAAGCAAACATGCATTCCTAGACGTGACCTTTGACAGCATTACTAACCCTTGAGTGTAGGGTACCGTAGGAACAGTTATCGATCGTAATCTTCAAAGGCAACATCTGCTCGTGACGGATATGGGCACGTCGCATGCTCGCAAGTTTACGACGGAAGCAGACAAGCGCACCTCAACCATGTGTTGAAAGCATCTCGCGAGACACTCGTCATGACTACGACATGATATATGAGACAGTAGTAGCACAATTCCCTCGTAGATACAGTTGCAACTATACTTAGTTTGGATAGGTATTTAACTAAATGTAAACAAAACAACGTCAAATGGTGTCTTAAATATTGAAATTCCCTAATTATACTACCTAAACCTTTGCATTTCTGTATTAAAAATACACTAGTCTAGTTTGTATTACAATGATAGAGAAGTAAAATGTTTAAAATCTTTGAATGTACCAAATCTGGCAGCTGAAGATTGTTTACATTTAGTTTATTACCTAAACGTTTCAAATATAATGTGTGTGCGTTTTTTAACTATTTATTTAGCATCTTCCGGTGCATTCGTTTTAGCAATGATGGTCTTTCTTTTAGTATAAAAAAGTGACATGTAAAAGAGCTCTTTGTGGCCTGCTTGCAGAAGAAACGTTTTGATTTTTTGATTTGACTGACTTTTTTGTCAGAGAACGCCAAAACTCTTTCATGCTCAACACACTTGATTTACTAGCTCTGCTTCTGCTTGCAACTTTTTCAACGTAAAATTAGTAGGTACTAAATAACTACAAAAACATTCACATGGGACAGCGAATTCGCTCTACGTACATTTAGAATCCGATCCGAATCTGTGAAAATACAGACCGGAGTGTAAGTCGTAGAAACTATTTGTATGGTTATTTACACGAAGATCCGATTCCTGTCGTCCGATTATACCATACAAATAGTTCTAGTACTCTGGATCGTATTTTCACGGATTGAGATCGTTGTAATGTGAAACCACTCTTAGGATTCGAATTAGCATTAGATGCTGAAGTTATTGCGTATCCACCTGTTCAAACCTTACCTCTAGTTATTTGCATCTTAGCTTGGTACTACGCAATTGAGCGTCTTTCAAATGGAATAATTGTGGCCCTATTAATATGTAACTGTGACACTATATTCTGAGCGACATGCTCTCACCCCCTCGTTTTGAATTCAACATCGGTATACGGTATCATGGGGAATAATGATAATTGTGATTAGTTAGGAATACCGACGCACGTAGATGTTATACATAGTTAATCAACTATCTACGTTCATGCTTGATGAAGTTGACGAAATAGATCTTAGTATCAATAGCAACGCACCACTAATTGTAGTAACACTAATACAACGGGTTATTTTCGAGTTGCGTTAAATTTAAGGGAACATTCTACAAGTCAAACGAAGTTTATTCCTCCAAGACACTAGTGGCCTAACTTTTACTGTTTAAATAAAAGATAATCAAGTATTTAGATCTTACATCTTTAAAAGAGCAATTTTTCTATTTTTGTTTATGTACGGCGATTTCAGAAGCGGTTCTTTACAATGTAGCTTGTCTGCTTCTACAGTCATCTGCATTAATATCTTACCGGCCCTAAAAATAGAGTAATTTCAGATATTTATGTACGCAAGTCACCGGGAGTTATTATCGCCTTAATGAAATGAAACAAACATCTTATCAGTCGGTGCAAAGTTCTCTTACATTTGTGTAAGAAAGGAGTTCTCGATTCGAGAGAATTCATGTCAGGAGCGAAGTTTCCATGTCTTGTATCTTTTCTGCCGTTAGGGCGCACAAAGAGGCGCGGGTACGGTCTCTGGAAGCTCGCAATCTGAGGCTTAAATCTGCGGGCCAAGTACTAACTACTCACGATACACGGTATTAAAGTGAACGATCTCTTGAGATAGTTTTCTAGGGGAAATACGTGATAGGTACAAGAAAATAAATGTTGACTTGATTTGTTGATAGATTTTTACTGTCTGTACTCGTAACTGTTTATTTAGTGAGGACGAAAATATATTGTTGTGGCCTCGAACTATGCTCATAATAAATATTATTCAAGACTTTAGTACTTATATGATTTTTAATGTAATGTTTTATATGTGATCTTTTATACTCATACTCATAGGTATATTGGTAATCATTATTACATGTCATGTTTTGTTACTAATTTCAAACGAGCTTGGCAGTGATTATGATTAGTAAATTGCATAAAGTTGGATAAGAAACGGCAAGATCGATAAAACTCAGTCGTCTGGTATAAATACGAGTATAAGGCGGTTTGATTTAAAAATGTTTCTGCTTCATAACGAAGCGATGCGACGTTATACATAATTCAACGACCCTGACCTAGCTTTGAACGCGGCAAATAATATCGTCCTCATAACAGTGTCATTTTAGGGTTCCGTAGGCAATTTATAGGATAAATAAATATATATATATATATATATCTTTATTGCCACATTAAAAAAACAAAGAAACTCATTCCTATTATTAAAGTTAAAAAAAAACTACTGTAGAAAATATCAAAAAACCAAATAAAAATACAAATTAAAAAACAAAAAAATTACAAAATTAAACAACCAACTGACTCATGTAGGCAATGGGTGCCAGCCTCAGCTTTTGCTAGATTGGTGGTATACACCTAGCACTGATTTTCAGACTGACCCCTTTTAGTACTTAAACTTAAAACACGTAGGTCGACCATGTTTAAATGTTGTGCGTAAATAGGGGTGGGATAGACCTAGTGGTTAGAGAACCTGACTATGAAGCTTGAGGTCCCGGGTTCGATTCCCGGCCGAGGTAGATATTTGTATAAAATAATGCGAATGTTTGTACTCGGGTCTTGGGTGTTTAATAATGTATTTAAGTATGTATTTATCTAGTTATGTATGTTTAACGTTGCCTAGTATCCAAGCTTTGCTTAGTTTGGGACTAGGTCAATTGGTGTCAATTGTCCCATGATATTTATTTATTTAGTTATAAATAGGGCGATGACTTCATTGAGTTGTTGGTACTCATGGACGCAATGATCATTTTCCATCAGATGATCCGCATGCTCGTTTGCCTCCCTCATAATAAAAATAAATCGTTTTCTGTTTGCCTGTCATTCAAGTGTTGACATTGACACTCAGCTTTTCAAATCATTACTTACTACTTTATTTTTACGTATTTCCGATTGACCTAGAATCATGAATTTGATTAGAAGTTAAATCTAACAGTTATAATATTATAATGTAATATTATATTGAATTAATAAATAAACTAAACTTATTTAGTTATATGATGAAATTAGAAAATTCTTGGGTATTTATTTTGTTATATCGCATAAAAAAATACCACTAAAAACTTTTTAAGTTGGACAAGCAAGCAGACTTAAAGTGGGCAGCAGAAGTAGATGAGCGGTTATGTTCAAAATAATAATAATAATAATTTCATATGTATTTGAAGCTACGATTTAAAGCCAAAAATAATATGGAAATTGGAATGCTGGATGCGTTTATTTGTTATAATTATTATAAGCTTTTTGACTATAATATTTGTACGCCTTGCGAAATATCTGTAATATCTATGTTTTACAAATAATTTAATGATTGATTTACTAAAAATAATCTGGCAGTTGAGTCGCGTTTGGCCGTAACCACTCATCTTCTGATGCGGACTGTACATTTATTGATAGGATTTTTCCCTCTTTCAACAGCGAACTAAGCAATATCATGCAATATATTTTTGATTGTTATTGAGGAAATCGAGTTGTTG
This sequence comes from Choristoneura rosaceana, assembly GCA_037349165.1. Lineage (NCBI taxonomy): Eukaryota > Metazoa > Arthropoda > Insecta > Lepidoptera > Tortricidae > Choristoneura > Choristoneura rosaceana. The sequence continues at coordinate 15,274,876 of JAZBNJ010000019.1, forward strand.
GATCTCCAGATGATAAACACACTTATCCGGTACACCCGAAAACTTTTTGTTTACGAAAGGAATCTTAGATTTCGTTGAACAAACGTACTTCTGATAAAACAAATAATATTAGATCGAACAAATTATCGAATAACGCAAAACAAGCTGAGTTATTAAGCAATTAGTTGGGAACCATGGAACCGCACAGTCTTGAGCAAAGTTGTTGAACATGGGGCAGCGTCGCGGCGTGGCGATGACTCGATAAAGCTACGGCCACACCGAACATAGAACGCTTGACGGAAAGTGCAGCGTACCTACACGTAAAAAATGAAGTGTAAAGTCAAAGTCAAAGTCAAAATATTTTTATTCAATTTAGGCTATAACAAGCACTTATGAACGAGACACTTAACAAGCACTTATTAAGAGTGGAGGAGCGCATACATGTGGAAGTAGGGTAATGTGGATCAATCATTAGAAATACTCAATTAGATTAACAACAACCACGTATGAGCGCGGTCGGGATCAAATAAGGAAAAGAAAGGGCGGAGCCAGAGACAAATGTAGTGTTGTCATATTATATCATACAAAATAAGTAATTTTACAAGAATCCTTTACACCCTATTTTCAATAAAAAAGCCTTAAATAAATTTATAGAATAAATAAATTCCATAGCCTTGGAAGGAAACTTAAAAAAAAATTTTTGGTCTGCAAGTTCAACAGCTGGTATCCATTCAAAGTCCGTCCGTCCGTCTCATAAATTTCCAGAAATTAGTAATTTTTTTAAAGGTATATTTGGAATGTCGAATAGAAATGTTATAAATTTTTTTTCTAATCTTCTGCATATTTTATTTCACGGACGCCACATGATGAATCTACTTATTAGTTCCGAAATTGGTTCAACTACTTAGGCTACAGAGTGTGCCAAAGAGATAGACATACGCTCAATTTCACCTATATTTGACTTTGACTTTGACCTAAACCTACCCAAATGCTCCACCTGCGTATAGCTAAATATTCAGTTATCTTCGTATGCAAAATGTATTTTGAAACTACTACTAAAATCATTGCAAGTCACGGGCTGCAATAACATCGGCTGCCCGCAGTCTGACGACCACTGAGCCAGATAGTCTGACGGCGCAGTGTGGCGTTACCCTTACTCCGTATGTAGGGTAGGTAGAGATCCGTGCGCGGCGCCGGCCGTATCGACCGCCGCCTGTTGAATGCCCCCCGCCCCCGCCGCCACACTCCCCAAGACGGGGTACGCGCGCACTGCTTACTTTGTTGACTATCGGAGACGGCGGCGGAAAAAGATGGTTTTATTAGGATGCGCTTCCATTGAAGCAGAGCGGAGGCATCAAAGACTTACAGTATACTATAAAGGGAGGGAGGCATATAGAATTGACCAATCACATTTATACATTTTTATGCCGATAGAGGCAGGACAGGATGCACTAATAGTAATTCGACCATTTTTTGTTGAATCATTATTATTCTTCAAATATATGCCTCGTTAGAGGCCGAGATTTAAAAGAGACTGGCTCTCAACTAATGTTAGGGGTCATCCATTAATCACGTGATGTTTTTTTTGGCATTTTTTTACCCCCCCTCCCCCTTGGTGATACGTAGTGAGGTTTAAGACTACCCCTCCCCCCTCCCCCCTATATCACGTGTATTTTTTCGTACCTGCAAAGAATCTATTTTTTTATTTATAAAAAAATACTATTTTGTACGCGTTTGACTAAAAATAAAACATGTAACGCCGCTTTTCGATTGAGTATCGCGCGCTTGCCGAAAAAATAAGTACACGTGATATATTACTTTACCCCCCCTCCCCCCTTGTGATATTTCGTGATTTTTTATGGCCCCTCCCCCCCCCCCCCCTCTTTCGAGCCTCACATGATTAATGGACAGCCCCTTACTGGTGGAGTTTTGCATGAATCCGTTCTGCTTCGCTTCATTGCAGGTACATACTTATGGTAATTATTGTGCTACTTTAAAGTTGCAAATTATAGAATATCATTCATAATAATTAATGTAATCATACGCCAAATAAAAATAAAATCGCAAATAAAGCTTAGATATCCATAAATAAAACAAACTTAACACTTAAAAAAAGAAGCTTAAACTTTAACTTTTTTTTTTAATAAAACTTAATAGGTACCTATTTAAACATTAATACAAATAAAGTGAAGAGGTGTTTTAAAACAAACTACCTACCTATTTGTGGCACAAGCTCAATGTTTCGCCTAATGTTCTTCAGTGAAATGCTTTGATCGCAGCAGATGATTAATTTCAATGTTGGCCAAACATAACATAAAATATTATATTGATGCCGTGAACCCATTTATTTGCACACATTTCGCATGATTTTAGCAAGGTTCAAAATACAATAAATTTTTCACTTAAGATGCTAACTCACTACATTCTCATAGTTTATTTTATTGAATTAATGTTTCTTTAATAAGTTTAGTCGTACCGACTGCCCGTGTCGAAATATTAACACAGTACAGTGATAAAATAAACCAGTTAAATAGGAAAAATAGATCAAAGACCTTGCGAAATCTATCGAACTTGCCAATTTATGTTATACCCAGATGTCGTAACGTTTATGACTAGAGAGTATGGACGTCCACTCTGCCTTGCATACTGTGCAATAATTTGTGAATAGCAAACACAACAAAATTAAGCGTATCTTTGTGCGATGGTTAAACCTACCTCATTAAATTAAAATTGTATTACCTACCTTAAAACATTAAAATTATAAAGAAAGAAAGAAAGAAAGTTTCTTTCTTAGAATAGATACAATAATAATTATAATTTTAAAAAGAAACTTTCTTTCTTTCTTTTAAAATTATAATTATTGTATCTATTCATTCCAAATAATCTAGTAAATTATAAACATTGACTGCAGCAATCCTATTAATTAAGGATTAGTAATCAATTAATGAAATGTACGTGTATTTTTTTATTGAAATAAACAGATTTTAATTTGTTTTTACCGCCATTTGTTGTAGTGGTGTGCAGTGCGCATCTTTCTACCCCATACCGACCACTTTTCACGTGCTTAAAATAGGAACGTGCAATGTCGATATTTCGAACATTAGCCTGCCACAGGACACTAAGCATTACGGCCGTGTGACGACCCCGAATGTCTCCCTTTGTTCATTCGCTGGGAATTTTATTTATGCTTTACGAGTGCCCTTTCGTTCAAATACGAGAATACAAATCGGTTATTGAGTATGAAGTATTTTTGGATAGTGTTAGAAAGATATAAAATTTACTTACATTTAGCTCAGCAAATGGTCGCACCTTATAGTATAGTCGGAGTAAAAAAAGAATCGTCACCTTAAGATCTATTTTCCTTTGCTCAGTATGAGCGCTAATCTGCTTTACCGATCAAGCAGGACATACTGCGTCAACCTGTCAACCTGCTAAATATAATCAAGTGATCATAGCAACCTACCACTACACTTTGGCACTGACAAACACTGACAATTAAATACAAATACAAATACAAAAAATCTTTATTGCCACCAAAATAAGTTAGTAAAACATGGTAAAACAAAATAATAATAAAAATATAAAAATATTAGTAAATTAAAAAAAGAAACAAAAAAAAAACTGTACTTAAATTATGCTGAATGTGTGTGTGTGTGTGTGTGTGTGTGTGTGTGTGTGTAACAATGGGTCCCGGTCTCAGCATGTGCTGGACATCGAGGTCCAGCGCTGATTTTCAGACTGGGCCCTAGGCCCCTTAAATGGAACAATATTTGATTGAAACTTTTACGAAGTTGTTTATTAAAAAGGGTATCCCTTTACTTGACCGAACTTCATTTGCACGAATTTCATGTGCTATAATATACAAACGTCATAATTTTGTTTCCTATAAATTCATTATCACTACTCATTTTTACCATATTAATCAAATGGCAGAATCTTTGTTTCCCATAAAGTTACTTTCAATAATTTCATTTTTCATAATCATTGTAATCCATAAGTATCACATGCCATAATATCATTTGGACGTCAAGAGGATATACTGATAAATCCCATACGTCAAACAAGCCTTTGAATCAGGTAAATTTTAAGCACATAGATTAGGTTAGGTTAGAATTGCGACATTTGATTTGTGCGAGCGAGCGAAGCGAGCGAGCTAGACGGTTCGGAGCAGAAGCGACTCGGATAGGTTAGGTTCAGAAGGCTAAGGCGGGAGCGAAGCGCAGCGTAGCTCCCGCCTTAGCCTTCGATGTTAGGTTTTTAGGGTTCCGGAGCCAAAATGGCCAAAACGGAACCCTTATAGTTTCGCCATGTCTGTCTGTCTGTCTGTCCGTCCGCGGCTTTGCTCAGAGACTATCAATGCTAGAAAGCTGTAATTTTGCACGGATATATAGATAAACCATGCCGACAAAACAGTACAATTAAAAATTCAAAAACAATTTTTTTTAGGGTACCTCCCATAGACGTAAAGTGGTGGTGATTTTTTTTTTCTCATCTAACCCTATAGTGTGGGGTATCGTTGGATAGGTATTTTAAAACTATTAGGAGTTTGCTAAAACGATTTTTCGATTCAGTCATTTGTTTCCGAAATATTCAACTTTAAAGTGCAAATTTTCATTAAAATCGAGCGTCCCCCCCCCCCTCTAAAATCTAAACCGGTGGATGGAAAAATTAGAAAAAATTCAGGATGGTGCTCAGTATATCAAACTTCCAAGGAAAACTATAACGGCTAAGTTTGCTTGAGAATTATTAGTAGTTTATGAGTAAATAGCAGCGTAAGGTATAAAATATACCTAAACTTGGAAGATTCCGTATAAAATACGAAATACTTAGAAAAATATTACTTCATTTTTTCGTAATGGCTACGGAACCCTATTCTGGGCGTGTCCGACACGCTCTTGGCCGGTTTTTTTATAACAGCCCGGATAATAAAGATAATAGATAGATTAGTAATAGAAACCAACATCTCAACTACGCGGAATAGGAGCTCCGCGCACGTACGTAGCCACGATGAATTCAGAAAGAAACAATATTTGGTATGGCGTTTGAATATTCTATTAAATGATATTATTGCACTTAATAATATGGAAAACAATACGTATTGCATTCGTATCGTTTTGGCATCAAAGTTTCGGGAAAATAAGAATATATCAAATAAATTTTCTGGTAAACGAAACATTCGAGCAAATGAAGTTTCGGGCATGTGGAGTTCAGGATAATGAAATTATGGCATATAACTTTCGGTCAAACAATAGACAACCATTAAAAAGGTTTTGTATTGATATGAAACTAGATATTATATGTTAGAGGTGTATACTATTTTGACCCTTGTTATCATGCCAAGTAAGTATAATTTGGTATGCACTTGTCTACTTTGGTTTCAAAACATACTAAGAGTCTATGACTTGAAAAAGGAATCAATTTAATAACTGACGAAGGTTTTTCTACCCCCACTGTACCATAAAATGCTTGCCATTTATTACCGTGTTTACCATAACGCCAGAACGTGATCAAACGCAAGCCTATTTTGTAAAAAATGTGTTTTGTGACCTATTAAGCGATATTTCGTACTTTGTCATGAGTAAATATGATTTCTTACTTTCTTTATTTTTCTCTAACCTAATATTTTTATAACTTTTATTTGACCTCAACCATTTACATAGAATTACAAAATAGAAGAACATGTGAACTTTCATGTTGATGAAATTGTGTCTCACAAAGTCAACAAACCCAAATTTTATTTATTACTCTACTTATCATATTTTTCAACTTAATATTATGAATCCTATTTAGTTTTCATTTCAGCGAAGTTTGTAAATACTATGCACCCATTTGTTGGTAAAAATATGCCAAATTGACAACATTAAATACGCTTACAGAAATTAATCCCCAATTAGTATACCACAGATCCCGTACATTTTTCCCAACAATAAAAATGTTAACGAACATACTTCCTTCTTCACAATACAGTCGCCTAATTAAAAACGATCTTAATTAATATCTCGGTCTGGAATTCCGAAGCTGAGATATAGCTGATGTTTACAATATTATAATTAGGGTATTTACGCACCGGCTTTGATTTAATTACTCATAAAATGAAACAATGATTATAATGTTCATCAATTACTCGGGATTCAGTGACAACGCTAAGTTAATGTCCCTTCAGTGTTCAATCCAATGCTATTGTTCGTGAATACCCGACATAGTTTCGTTTCCACGACAACTACAAAGCGTTTCTTTACAATTCTCTTGTCAGGCACTAGCACTAATGCAACTCTATGTGCAATACATTGTCGACGTCGTCTCAATTCAATACACTTCAAAGTTAGCGCAGTAAAATCAATTGAAAGACGGCAATGCTATTGGAGCTACTATGTGACAATTGTAATGAAAATTTAAAGTCAGTTGGACTTCAATTCTACAACTTAGACGATGAGTTTATCGTACTCGGAATCGCGAATGTTTTCACCACTTCTCTCTATCACACAATATGAGATAAAGATAAAAAATAGATGGTGAATGCGATCACTATTCTATTCTCGCATGTGCTAGGACCTTGTGCTAGGTTCGCCCGGATTGCTACTACCATCTTGCCGTGAATCAGCAGTGTTTGCACTGTTGTGTTTCGGCGTGGAGAGTAAGACAGCCGGTGAAATTACTGGTACTTGAGGTATTCCATCTTAGGCCTCTAGGTTGGCAACGCATCTGCAATACTCCTGTTGTTGCAGATGTTTATGGGTGGTGGTGATCTCTTACCATCACGAGACCCACTTGCTCGTTTGCCATCCAGTCGAATAAAAAAAACTAGCGCCAGAGCGAAAGCCGAGTTTAGTTGCAAGAAAAATCGTGTAATTGCATTACATTGCGGCGCTCGATTGACCACTACAAACCCGTCGGCTTTACGGCCTCGCAGTGTAATGCAACTTGCACGATTTTTCTTGCAAGTCTAAACTCGGCTTTAGACAATACGACCACGGTGCTAAAATCAATCAATTATGTATACAATCCTAGCTGATCTACTTGTAGAAAAATAATAGCAACAAAAACAACCAAATCCCTTTTATACCGAGTCACGTCGGGGCTTAGCAGTCCTACATCATTAGTCAACAGATTTCCTGAAAGCTTATTATTAGGTAAAATAAATTGCGCGATAATATCCGCCCAGACACGGTGACAAGGAAACGCAAGCCGACACTTGTAACCGCTAGCAAAAAGCTGCGAAATATAAAAGTAGTGATCAGCAAGATTAATGGTACAGCTACATCCCCGCGTCAGCAATATCTTTCAAGCCTTCCGCGTCTCTCGACATAATAAGTCTCCGTCAAAGCTCTTATTGTGTAAGTCTAATCACCATTCCCTCGGCGTTAATATTTGAATCAGTGTATATCGATTTGATAGGAAAAGCGATTGGGACTTTCTAAACTGATCAACGGGTTGCAGCATTTTTCCGCTTTGTAACAAAAAGAGGCTGTGTACAGAAAACTCAACTTTTTTAAGCCAACGATTATAAGACAGGAACGGTCTGACTAGTTTCGATTTTTTCCGGAGATCTTATTTATGGGACCATTCCTGGCTTTTATCGTGTGTTAATAAATAACGGTATTTGACAACAGAACTGTTGAAATTGACATATCCCGTATATTATTATAAAAATATAGATTTAGAGACAATTTTTAGCCAAGAGAAAAATTAATTCGGTTGAAAATTGGATTTAAAGCGATTTAAAAGGAATCTATTATGTCTGTCTCTTTCTTAAACACTTTTTTCTATGCAGAAAGTATGACTCTACATGGGCGCTACTTGCATGTGACGTCACATGCAAGTAAGTCTTTCTCTGTCTAATCTTGAATTTCAAACCTTCATAATCCATACTAATATTATAAATGCGAAAGTGTGTTTGTATGTTTGTCCGTCTTTCACGCCGTAACGGAGCGACGGATCAACGTGATTTTTGCCATAGAGATAGTTTATGGGCCCGAGAGTGACATAGGCTACTTTTTATCCCGGAAAAATGCACAGTTCCCGAGGGAACAGCGCGCGATAACCAAATACTACGCGAGCGGAACCCCGGGCAATTACTAGTACTGTGATATTTAAAAATAACTTAAATTTTGTTTTTCTGTTCTATAACATACATAAAATCACGCCTCTTTCCCAACAGGGTGGGCAGTGACTAATCTTTCTACTTGCTACAATCCTGGCATGCAACTCTCGTTTCCTCTACATTCGTCAATCTTTTCAAGGTTGTTTTCCACCGGCGAGGCGAGTTGTAACATGGTAAACCTCCGCGGTGCGCAACTGGCCGCTTACAAAAAAAAATCTAAATTCTAAATTATTGATCCGCTTTTGTTTTTTCCGGTCTTTGGCTCTACGATTTGATAGCTATTTCACTGTCTACTACTTGTAATATAAGGGCTGCCACTATTGCAGGTATTGTAAACATTATTCTCTCTATTTCTAACATTTATTTCTTGTATACATTTTGTAAAACCTAATCCAAGTCTCGTTTAGCTTTCTTTCGCTGGTCCGACTCTAAAACGAGGCTTGGATGGGTGCTGCAAGCAAGCAGTAAAGCAGGGTGTTTCATTCCAGCCCTTCCTTTTTCCTGCTGAATTACAATCTCCATCTCCACTTCCACTCCGCTCCGCTGCCTCGGAGCAGATCGCCGGCGCGACTGGATGCTCCGAGGCGATCTTAACACCCTGCCCTGTTTCCCTACCTGTCCTACAAGTCTCAGGCCAGTGTTATTTTTAATTTATCAAGAAGAGCAGTGCTGACTGAATCGATTGTATATATTTTCCTTTTATATTAGGTATATTTTTATTTTGTAACCACACGCCTGTTATTTCTCCTACCAGTTAGCCGGTTACAGAGTCGAGACGAGGCGAGATGAGAATTGAAATTTGTATGGCGGCGCCCGTTGCGGCCCGCGGCGGCTCGGGCCCGCGAGATTTCATACAAATTCTATCTTGAAATTTCAGTGTTTAGCTAGCGACTCCATCAATCAGATCAGCTCGTTGGTACCAGATTCTATGGTCATCAGAATTACGCATTATTTAATGGCTAAGTTTTAGTTTCAGTACAACAAGGAGTTGATGAAACTTAACTTCAAAGATTCCATTACATACAATAGATACAGTCGCAAACAGGGATTGATGAGCCACTTACCACTGTTCGTAATTTGGCTGCGTAATGCTATTCTGGTTTATTAATGACAAATCAATATTTATGTACTTAAAGTATTTTTAACTCGGCTAAATAAGGGTTTTCACAGAGATGAAATATCACTAGATGGCGTTAGTATCTTCTTCCCTTCTTTTTTAAAATATGGTTTCTGTCCTAGTTAATAAGACAATTTCGCCAGTGTCTAAGTATTCTCTTTCGAGAGGCAACGTTGTACGGTGATTGTAGTTTTTGTAACTTGATAGTAAAATTCCAGAAACCACGTGGAGACAACTTGCGCATTCAAAAATGTCAGACACGAGAGCAATATTGAATATTGTGGTCACTGTTCACTGTTAAGGTTAATCGCCGCATAAAACACTATCAAAATTATACTTCACCTAGCCAAAGAAACAGAAACAGCAAAATTAAATATTGTCTACATCCGCCATGTTCGAATGCCACAAATCGAATCCGGTTAAAAACTAAATGAGCCAATCGCAAGCAAACGTCAAACGTCAAATGGACCTCGATACTAACGCCATCTAGCGATATTTCACCTCTTTAAAAACCCTCATTATGAACAGTGATGAGCAGCTTAACAATCACGGTTCGCGATGGCACTGGCACATTTACAACTGAAGCTATATATATAATATAGATAGATAGATTATATATAGATAGATGGAAGAGATCGCTCTCAAGCGATAAGGCCGCCTAATGCTTACCATGTAATTTTATCTGTGTACCTGTTTTTCTGTATCGCTTATTATTTCTGGTGTACAATAAAGAGTATTTGTATTTTATTGTATAGTTAAAAAATAAAGTTGATTTCTATGTTCGCATTTATTCTTGAGGGCGAGAAACTCATTTGAAGACTGAGACCCTTTATACTAAGTTTTGTTTCAATTGCTCCAGTGAGACCTATTTATTTTTCGTGCACATTTAGCATCAAAAGCAGCTGCACACTTTTGTATTTTGTCGCTGTACAGCCACGCAGTCACAACACAGGGTTATGAAGAGTTTTTGCACACCGCGATTATTAAACGTGCTCGACGCGCGTTGAAGAAACGGGCGTCGATAGCCCGTTTTTTAGGGTTCCGTAGTCAACTGGGAACCCTAGCTTCGCCATGTCTGTCCGTCTGTATGACTGTCTGCGGGCAAGCTCAGAGACCGTTAGCACTAGAAAGCTGTAATTAGGCAAGAGTATACATACTAGTCACGCGGACAAAGTGACACAATAAAAAAAAGTAAAAAATAATTTATAGGATACCTCCCATAAACGTAAAATGGGGGAGATTTTTTTTTCTCGACTAACTCTATAGTGTGGGGTAGCGTTGGATAGGTCTTTTAAAATAATTGCGGGTTTGCTTAGACAATTTTTGTATTCAGTTATTTGTTTGTGAAATATTCAACTCAAAAAAAATGTTAAAATTTTCTTTAAAGAGCACGTTTATACAAATACAAATCGCGCGCTGACTGTGCATTTAAAAACCGCAGTTTACAAAAGCCAGCTACTTTATCATCGTTTGTAAATAGGCATGTAATGCTAAATCGGGTTTATTAATGTCAATATTTACTAGGAGTATGTATTACTATGGGCTGTTTTACCACCCATTGACTAATATTCGAATAAAACAAACTGAGACTGCATCACATTAATAAATTTAATCAATGGATAGTAAAAACAGGCGTAAATTACGAACAGCAGTAAATGGCTTAACAATCCCGTGTTGTGATTGTACGTACCATACAAAATTGGCTAATATGTTAATGCTACAAAGTAACATAGTTTTGACGCCGACTGTAGATAGAGTACAGCATAAAATAGTAGAAAACGGATGAAAGAGGCACTAAAATTTTACATACGAAATTGTTACTATGTTGGAGCATTTTACGTAAAAATTGGAACAGTTACCAAGAAAGTGGTGCCCTCATCCAATTTCTACTCTTCAATATAGGTAGTAAAGTCTTCAGTCCTCATAGTAACTACGAAACAAATTTACCTACCCAAAAATATATGAACAAGCGTATTTACAAGACTGACAATAGAGTCGTGTTCAAATATTTTTAAGCACCTCATGCATGGCGAATATCTAGGCGAATACCTTTATTTACACTTACTCGTACTATACGGTCGATGTCTATATTTAATGCTACGAGTATAACAGCTAATAATAATATTTATGCCCTCGACTGTACCTGCTTTAAAGTCACTAACTTTTGACTGATCTTTTATAAACTTTCTCACAAAATACACGAGTAGTCCGATAGTGGACTTTTCTCTGTCCCGTGTAATTTCAAAAAATCTCTTTCCAGTCTAGTGCACTTCAATTAGCATGATTGCAAGTCCTTAGCCCTAGTTGTTTAGGCCGTGCTTTGTCTATCTATTAGTCACTGAATTAGTCAGTCGCTCGTCGCATAATTCTTTTATAGGTATAGATATAGGTACTGTAACTAACTGCAATACTTTGTAGGCATGTTGCAAATAATCGATCACGTAAGTTTGGTCTGACTTGAGATCCACAACAAAGTTTTGTTATTCAATTTGAATATTATTCAGAAGCTGGAATATTAAGGTGCATAAATTTTAAGGCAACGCTTGAGTGATTTTAAATAATATTAAGGTTAATTCAGCGATCAACGGGTTCCACGTAATTTATGTAAGAATACAAAGTGAAAGCACAATGCGTTAACCGGTTGAGGGTAGATTGTTGTTTTGAACTTTCGTTGTTTTCACTTGAGTAGTTATGAAACTATTACCACTCTTGTATATATAATACCAACTTCAAGGTATACCCTATCTATCCAATAAAAAAAAAACAATATCCGACCACTCCGTAAAAAGTTATGCCTGGTCATACATTACAATCAGTGTCTGAACAATCAATCATGTCCTGTTTTCCTACCCGTAGGGTAGGTTTTTTTCAAAATCTATATGGGACCACCCCCTCGGGGTATACTTACGCTTTCCAATAAAACGAGACAGTTCGGAGTAAAAACTGTCAAAGAGACAATACACTTACGGAGTGATTCTGTGGAGCTCTGCCAAGCATAAAAAATTGCAGATTCGACATAAGAAAAACAATGTTATCTAAGTGGCATATTCAGAAATACAATGCAACGTCATCTAGTGGAACGCATTGATAACACTAACACGCCAGACTTAAACCAGACGCCAGACTTTTAACACAAAAACTTCTTCTTCTCTTTTAAAATATGGCTTTCTGTCCTTATTAGGACAATTTCGCCAGTGTCGAACAAAAACACAAAAACTTAGACACGCATCTTGACCATGACAAATGTCAGTTTAAGGTTAGATCACAGGAGTTCAAGACCATTATGGCTTTTGAGTTTATTAACACGACATCTCTGTAAAAGCGTGAAAAATCTTTTGCAATCGCGTTATCACGACTAAAACGCCGGCCGCGCTACTGCTAATTCCATCTATCGGCATTTTCCTGCACTACATTCAGACTTTACTGGCCAACAGTGCACAATTTTCACACTTAAACTGCTTCTTTCGTTACGGTGGGCGGTAATAGATGGCGTTGTAATCAACTTCTCTTTTGCACGTAGATATTCAAGAATTCTCGAACTTTTGTAATTTTTACTCGATTACGGCAAAGCCAAAGGAAGAGTAATTTTTTGTAGTAACTACGAGTTACTCAAGAGTGCGAACCATAATATTTATGATAGCTTTTAGAATGTTGTTTTACAGTATTTTTATTCTGAGGTCCAGACAGTGAGCTTCTTTCTAGATACGATTGTAACATAATAATATTATGTCCAGGTATCTGAAGATAGGGTGATGACACCTCATAGCCAAAGAACCAATGAGTAATAGATTTTTTTCCCAAATTTTAATAAGCGGACCCTACTTTTTACCCGACTGCCCGAAGGAGAGCTATGTTTTTCGAGCGTATATATAAATGTATGTATGTGAGTATGTATGTCCATTTCTTTGGTCCTCGCTGCAGCCTAAACGGCTGAACGGATTTTAACGTATGAGGTGTCATTGGATTCGTCATAACTTTCGGAGTGACATAGGATATATAACATTTCAATATGGCGTCTGCGAAAAAAATTTGGAAGAGGAATAAAAAAAATTGTATTGCAATCATATGGGTATCAAATGAAAGCTAATAATTAGCCCATTATAAATATATACTGGTTATAATACTTTCAATCTACCATTTTCACAGAAATATCAAAAAAAAAAGTATAAAATAAAACATTAAATTTAAATAAATCAAAAAATCCGACTGCCCTAAAAACTAAAAGAAATAAATTTAAATCATGACCAGCTCAAAAATTCTTAGCTATGGGTCCCGATTTTTGAACTTTAAATTACCTACTTAACAGAGTTCTAGACCACTAGACTTATTTTCTTCCTTTTAGTTTTTAATTAAGGCAGTCGGGTTTTTGACTTTTTAAATTTAATGTTTTATTCACGGAATAGAAAAAACTAGTGGAAATGCCAAAAGCTTCAACTTGTATCGAAACCCGTGTCGCCGGAAATGCGCACAAGCGCATTGGATACACACTTTGAAATCTTGGCGCTTATTGGTCATTAGCTTCTATTCGAAGAAAGGTAATAACTTCTGAGCCGGCAACATTAATTAGAACTTTAAATCGACGTTATACTTCTATATATCGCTGAGAGTCCATTGTGCACTTACATAGCGCCACATCACCCTGAGTAGCGGAACTAATTTGACAAAATGTCATGATTGTCAAGTTAGTTTCGCTATTTACCAATAGGTGGCAAATTTTTTAAACGCTGTTTTTGACATGTCTCTTCTTTAATTACTAAAGTGATGGGCGTAGCACACCTACGGTGATATCGATATACCTACTTTATAGGTCAAAGATGAAAATAGGATTGACTATAAGTATTATGATTATAGGTACCTATTACATTCGCGTTATTCAAAGTTGACAACAATATTGAAGAATCGGAAAACAGACAGTTATTGTGAGATATATAAACCTTATTTGTATGAGGCAAAGTTGTTTTTACACGACTGCGAAGAAGAAGGGTTATGTGTTTGACCCGTATGTATGTATGTGTGTATGTAAATATGTATGTAGTTTATGTATGTATGTCTAATTCATATGTCCTCATGTAATTACTTAACGACTGAACCGATTTTGATAAATCGAGTGACACTGGGTACATGAACTTCTTAAAAAATCAAAATGGCGGATTTTTAGCGCCAAAAAGTGTCTTAATTTTTTTTTATTCAAAGAATTCAATTTGAGATTAAACCTTAAACCTTTTAAATATAAATAAAGCTCAGTTTTCTATTGTGACCCACACTTTTAGATATTTTGGCTGCTACGCTACCAGTGGTGATGTGCGTGCTCCGATCTATTTGCACACAGTGGATGTCCTGAGCACTTTGATCGCTTTGATTGGGTCAATGTTAATGACTATTTGGATGTTTCCAAGTATTTAGTTATCATGATTGCTGCGTACTATGTGACTCTGACTTTAATAAGAATTTTTGAGCTAGTCGCGATTCGAATGGGTCCCTACTGTTGCAGTTTAAGTTAGCTACTTAACAGAGTTCTAGATCACTACGTCCTCTTCTTGTTTTCTTCTTTTTAGTATTTTTAACGCAGGCGGATTTAGATTTTTTTAATTTATTGTTTTTTGATAGTTAACCTATTCACCGCTACAAAACACGAAGTAATGTAAGGCACAGAAAAACCAACGACAAATCAACTTGATTTTTAATTTAATTGCAGAAGGATTAATTTCGAGTTGAATGTTGGTCATGTATAGATTACCGTGGCGCGTGAGACATTCCGTTGACTACTAGATGACTGAAGGGCTACTCCGAAACACGAAATTCGAAGTTCGTATCGTGCCGTCCCTCTCACTCTCGTATTAAATGACATAAGCGTAGGCGGGACGGTACGATACGAACTTCGATTTTCGAATTTCGTGGTAGCCTTGCTGGGACGGTGAAGACGTTTAACTTCTGAGTAATCCTTTAATGATTTTTATCAGTTTCTTGGAAAAAAAAACAATTAAATATTTTTCTATCGACTACGCTGTTATTGCAACGTTAAATAGCAAAACTGGGCGTGATTTATTATTAAATGTATTAGTAAAATGAATTTTACCCAACGCATGACACCACAGTGAGCGAGGTCGCAAAATGTAGTGTATTGCATGGCTGTTAGACTGTTTAATAAATTGCCCAGACATTTTCGTGACATGAGCATAAATAAATTTAAGAAAATGGTCCACCAATGGTTATTAAAAAAATGTTTTTATTCAATCAGTGAATTTTTGAGTGATGATAGTTTTTAGTATACGTTTAGTAAGTAAGTGACTATATTTTTGCAAGCCGGAAACGGCAGAACATAATGCACCAATTTATTTCGTAAGACCTGATAATACTTAACACATGTTTGGCAATAAATTATTTCATTTCATTTCATTTCATTTCAAATATTTTTCATATGTTTTTTTTTACTTTTCTATTTCGTGCAGGAAAGGGATAAAAATTCAACTCAACAGAACACTCAGTCAACAAACGAAAGAAACAAACATCGATAATTTTATCGACAACACCCAATCTCTATTTATGCGATGTCAATATTCCTATGCTGTCTAAATGGATAGGGAACATTCTCGAAATGCATCGTTTTAGGACAGAGACAAAAACCGACCTTATTGTAGTCTGGTAAAGTTTATTTTTGTATGGTTCATTTTATGAAAGTGTCATACGGAATGGAAAAAAATATAAATTTATTAAATTAAAATGAAATACTTCTTGTCAATGATATGAAATGCCACCTTGGGTGATATTTTTCGTTCGGACATCGTTTTTACATTCTAAAATGGCACAGTAAGGCATATTTCTCTTATTTTAAGTTTTTTTTCTTCTCAGCTCTCACAACCGTCACTCATAAGCATTTCCGGCGAACTGACCTATAGTTTGCGGAACTCCGCATACTAGTGGCACACGCGAAGCGGCTGCTTGACATTTCCACTAGTTTTTTCTATTCCGTGGTTTTATTGAACTAATAACACTTTCAGACAATTGATGATCTCATCTATAGTTCATGAATGGTGACATTGGCATTGAATTGGCTATGGCATTGAATCTTTGTTATTCATCATTACTGAGTACTACTGTACCTATCGTGCTTAACAGTCCATGATTGGTGCAGTCACTCAAATTCCTTCAAACCATAAGATGCATGAGTAAAAAAAATATAAGCATAGTTTTTATTCGTGACTTTTGAAGGTGACGTTTCAAACATATTGAATTTACTAATTTTTTTTACTTTTTATGTAAATATTGTTGTTTATGTAAGTTAAACTGTCAAACATTCTACCCACCGCGCCGGCGCGTGAACTTGGTAACCTACTTATACAGATAAATGGTCCCAGAGAGGACGTAAAAGTGTCATAATATCCACACACACATCAAAACTACAAAGTATAACTCGTTCATCACTATACTTTATGAACATTGTTATTAAAAGGCGTTCAGGGTGCTGTTGGGGTTGCCGTGGGTGGTGCGTGGGAAAGTAGCGCCTCGTGGATGGTCGCGGAGGCACTGACAGTTGGTTTTGCCGCCATCATGAGGAAACGAATTACGTCCGCAGCGCCAACGGCATCCTGCGCGTGTTTTCGGAATGGTGGGACTCTCCCTGCGGAGATGGATACAAGTCCATACCCACCTACAGCCAAGATGTCTGTTAATTTCTTTTTCTTTTTCTTTAAGTATTTCTTTACTTTTAATATACATAGGACATACATAGGACATAACTCATACATAGGACATAACTCATAGGACATTGTTACTAACTCAATTTGGATTTTTATCTGAATTAAATAAAAAAGAATTGAATTAATGTATTGTTTTTTTTTACATAATACCTACGTTTCTAGTCTTTGGTATAAGAAGTTGGATAGGTACAAGCTTATTATTTACTGACTGTACTTTTTGTTTACTGTATTTGCATTGTAATTTTTAAACCCAGTCGCAAAAAGAGGAGTGTTATAAGTTTGACATATCTAAATGTTTATTATAATAATGTGTTATTACATTTCATTGGCTTTTTACTTTGATAAATTTGAATACCACGAGCTTTACGATGAAGAAAAATATTAAGAGGAAACCTGCACAAACCTGCGGAGCAATTCAATGGAGTGTGTGAATGAAGTTTTTTTTTTTTAAATCAAAGCTAGTTTATGTTTTACCCGTTTCTGTGTGGTGTACACCCAAATGGGTTAGAATTACAACTCAAATAAAAATATTTCATTTCATTTCTTCCGTGGATGTCGTAAGAGGCGACTGAGGATATACTCGTAGGTTAAGGTATACCGTAGGAAACAGGCTAGCAAACTGTCACTATTGCACAGTTTTTCGTCAAACCTGAAATTGCTAAAAGTTTCTCCGAAGCGGAAACGTTTCGTGTGCTCTGCTTACCCCATTTGGGAATAGGTATAAGTAGGCGTGATGTTTGTGTGTGTAGTTTATAAACTATCTTTGCTTTGTTTTCTACCAAGCAAATGTAACAAGGATTAAATTTTAATAAAATAACGATCATTAATAAAGCCATATTTCTTAATCTATTCTCAACCCGAATTACGTTTATGCACGACGCGGCTGGACAATAAATAAAATTACTTACGGCTAAGGTTTACCTTAATCCTTTTAAAATGGAATGAAATATATTGGTTTTGACCTTGTTGGGACCTTTTACGAATACTCGCATAGGGAAAAATGCAACAGAAAATCCTAAATGGGGCTTTCAATTAGCGGAAATCGTTTGCGTCGAGGGTGGCAATAATGCGGCCTAAATATCTATTGATGTGCTACATTTGTCTAAAAATCAAGTAACTATGAGATTCATAATACATGTTTCATCATTATCATCACGTCAGCCGAAAGACGTCCACTGCTGGACAAAGGCCTCCCCCAAGGCTCTCCACTCAGACCGGTCTTGTGCTTTTCGTATCCACCCCGACCGCGACCGCAGACCGGGAGACGAGCTGTTGGTAGGCCTCCAACAAGATGGAGCGACGACCTGGTTAATACATGTTTGCCGTTTGTAAAATTCTCTCACACAGCGTAGCGCACAGGCATGATTAATGTAGGCGCAGTCAAATCTGTTGGCAACCATCACCAGGACGGTGTTGGGGCTGGCCTAGGCCCTGCTCACCATAGCAGCAGCGCTGTTGGTGCACTCCTTCTGCTTAAATAACCCAACCATACTGTGTGACTGTACAAAGTACAATGATGAAATACATAAATAAAAAAGCGTCCAATACAAAATATTATACGTAACTACAGTGTCTATGATATGTTCCCATGAAAATGAAATCGAACCTAAGATCCACAATTTCTCTTAGAGTTCCAATCATGTCCTCACGGTTCCTTGGATCCAGAACAACTGCGAAAACTATCAATATGCTTCTAATGGGTTTCACGACAGCACAACATTGTTCTGTCACGGATATCGGAAACGCCGAAAGTAGAAAAACTCATTAGGTACGACTGTTTCGATGTATACAATGTACATAAAGACTTATTTATTTATTGTATTTGATGAATTTGTTCTATTGGTGGCTTGAAATTAGGACTAAAAATACCAGTAAAGATACTATATACTAATATACAAGTAGCAGTAAACGGCCGTTATCGGATGTTATGATTTTGTACGGATTTAATCCTCCCGAGTGTAGCCCATGAGCTTACCGAGCCTTAGAGGCTGTTGCACCACCCATTGATTAATTTTAACTGACGGATAAATATGATGCCGTCTCCGTCTATTCGAACGAAATAAACAGAAACGACATAACATTTATCCGTCAGTTAAATTGAACCAATGGGTGGTGAAACATTCCCTTAATCTCCAATAGCGAGAGCGGCTTAACAACGTCTCACCCGCTTACAACTCAAGGAACGAACTTTGCGAACAAAAACACCATTCAAAAGGCAAATATAATTACCTAAGCGGGACCGATCAATCAAATATTGACTGGGCTAATAAACAAACAGATTGCGTATAATAGGGTGCCACGTGGTGATGGAGGTAGTACATAATAGCATTCTGCCATTTAAACCGTCTAAGCTCAAGTTAAATGAAATAGGTTTTTCGTGACATCTTAGGGAATAAAAGTTTCTACGACCCGTTCTCACTACCTATTTGATTTCTTCAGATAATAACCAAAGTTTCAAGTGTTTGATGCCTATAGGTACAAAGTTTTCTTTATTGTTTTGTTTTTTCCAGTAGTTACCTAATGTTTATTTTATTTTATTATATGTATTATGAAGCTTGAAGCAGTTGTGTCACAGGCGGCGAGGAAGCGATTGGATATCGACTATTTTCTCGCTCAAGAAACGAACAAAAGATATAGATTGCACATAAGTAATATTAATACATAGTTGAACGCTGGCTGTTCTCTTCACTCTCTTGTCGCAGCGACAGGAGCTATAAAACTCGCTAAGCTATAAAACTATCTCAGCGATTCCTTCTCAGCGATGTTAGCTTGGCGGCCGCCCGCCCGAGCGAGACGTGCGACTAACCGCCCGTCGCACTCGAACACTCGTTTACTACAGCCAGTAAGAAGTTACTCTATGTTTACAGCAAGCGACAAAACTCACTCGCTTCTCGCTGCTCGCCCACTCGTTTCTAGTTACTACGTTATTACTATTATTTTATTATATTCTTTGGTTACTAGTTATATCGCTTCGAGTCGCTCATCGTCGGCGGTGAGACAAGTGCCTGTCATCTATCACATTTTTGAGTCGCGAGAAGCGCACTTACCGTCACGTAGAAACTGAACCCTCGTATTACGACACAGATTACGGTGTTACTCGTGCCAAATGTAATCAATGTATGCTGAAAATATGAAATGCATGAGCACCTAAATAAATTAAAACAGATACTTAATGGCTTTTGCATAGTGGATTAAAAATCTTTGAATATTACAGTATCTGCATGAGAGGTTACATTTCACTCAATGAGCTGTCTATTCGATATATAATATCTTGAAAGCATCATTTCAGATGGAAATTGTAGTACACATACTTATCGTTGGAAAAGTGGTTGAAGCAATTCATATTGTTATTCAAAAATATTTCGGTCTGAAGTACTTTAAGCTACATCAAGTATGAAGGCTAAAAGGCAATTTGCCAAGCAGTTTTGTTACTCAGATTAGCACAAAAACATAAAATAGTAGATGAGTAGGTACAAAGAGAACTAAATTTTTCTGTTTTTGTGTCTATTAGGATTAAGATACGTACAAAAATATTTAATAGTAGAAAACGAATGACACGAACTAAAATTTTTCGAGAAAAAATTCTTCTCTTAATCAAATATTTTACATTTTAACTAAAAACTACAACGCTAGTTGTGCCAACGGCACCGCTGAGTGGAGACCATTTCGGATTCACATCATTAATTGTTTGTTCTTCTACCTATTCTTTATCATTTTGTAAATGTATTTTCTCATTTCTTGTCATGATGTGTTGGCTGAATAAACATATTTCTATTCTATTCTATTCTAAAAACATAAAAGATACCAAGAAACTGACACTCTTAATTTAATATCTGTTTATTATCACAGTTTTACTTGTTCTCAGATTCATACTTTTTTTTACTACGGCTTAAAAGCAAATTCTGTTCTCGCACTCTCATACGTCTAGGTAAGTCTAACTTCGGAAACATTTTGATTGAGACCCCCGATGGAGACTTGACGCAAACACTGAAAACTTTCAATCGCAAAATAAAAAAATACATTAAAGCTTTTGTTTGATACGCATATTGTTGTTTTTTTTTATTCCTCCCAAATTTTTTTCCGTGTATGTATGTATACGCTTTGTTACTCCGAAAGCTATGACGAATCTTATACTTAACTCATAATTATCTTGAAATCCATCCAGGGCTTGTGTTATAGAGGTTGCCAAAAAATGGACGTACCTACACATTATAACGACTTACATAATATACGCTCGTGAAACAAAATCTTCTTTCGAGCAGTCGGGTAAAAAGTCAATGATTAATAATCGGAAATAACCTTTAATTTATGTATGTATCTATATATCATATCATAGACTAGGATGTAGGTTAAATTAATTTAACAAAACCGGGAATATAATAAAGCCCTGCTCCACGAAAGGCATTTCACATAGGTACAGTAAACTATTTGGGACGTTCCCTTACCTACTCATATTTTTGTAAAGATTTCTCCATAGAAAGGAACGGTAGACCCTGTCGTACCCGAAGCTACAGATCAATTTTAGAATTGACATTGATGTGGTATATCTTCGTTCGATTTTCTTCGTAACAGGCGGAAACAAGATGTGTGAGTATAAACCCACTGATAGAAAATTAATGTAGGTAGGTACTCTTACAAACCTACGTCATTCTCTACCAATGACGCAGCCCTGTAGCAACTAAATTCTTACGCGATTCACCACAATTTTGACGTGTTTGGCAACGGCAACGGCAACAAGTGTGGCAACGGTTATATCACACTAACTATTAACAGACATCTTGCATCCGGAGACATACCTACCTAACTTACGCTTCTCTCATTTTCCGAGCTACCTAACAAAACTTACTCCACGCCTTTGTTGTTTACCTACGTCTTAGTTCAGTCAATGCTGAACTATGTACCTACAATAGTATACCTAGGTATACATTACAGTAAGTGTGAAGGGGTCAACAATTCGATTAGTGCCTCGTCGATGCTTTTAAGACTCCCATTCCCGTAATACGGTCTAATAGCCACTAAGGTATTCCGTGTAATGACGCCCTTAGACAAGATAATTCTAATAATAGACCCACGTTCGTGACTCCGCATGATCCATTCGAAATATTACAGAACTCAAACAGAGCAATAAGGATTTATGAAAATCTGAAATAGTAGGAACTTCCAATTACATTAATGCAAGCTCTTAGTAATCTTGACTAGCGCTGCCCATCGCAATAATATAGCAGATATTTTCATTCTATGTCGCGTAATAACCTAGTCCGATGGAGGACTGGTTTCAGGAGGCAATCAATCAACAATCAATCATCGGTCGGTAATAAAATGCGTTGTCGGTCCACCCAATCTTCCACATAAAGAATATCTGCTGGTCGGCCAGGATAATCTGTATCGATTACGAAGTTGAATGAAAGTTTAATATTTATCCTTATATCCATTAGTAAGGCAATACTTTTAGGTATAATTTCAAGCTTTAACAAGTTAGCCGGCGTTGGTGAACTTTGAATTAAAAGCATTAACATAAAAACCTGTCAACTGCGTGTCAGGATACCTGTATGTAAGGTTTCAAATATGCGGCAAAGAACGAACTCTAAATTTGTAAATTTATTTAATTTCTCCAGACACTAACGGCTTACCTGTACTTTTCAAAAGATATTTAAGAATTAAGATAGTTAAATAAATGCAGAAAAGTAATGTAACTCACAAGTAATTTTTTGTTTGTTTTATCCTATGTACTCGTAGATAGTATTATACTAACAACCTCTAATCCGCGAACGGACGAATAGACAGACGGACATGGTGAAACTATAAGGGTTCTTTCTTTGGAATACAGAACCCTAAAGTTACGTAACTAATTTCGTCGGGCACTCGTATCATAACAACATTGCTAGTGAATAATTAAATAGTACTCATTTCGTCGCTAGTAAGAATTCTAACTTTTTTATATGTATATTTAAACACACGGTAACAGAAAGGGCAGAAAAATATGAATCAGACTATTATTACAGGCACATTTTATCGTTTCCGACGCGTGTGAATTATTCATTCTCGAAGGGTTGCCGTCAGTGAATAAAATGTGATCCACTTTTGAAGCACTTTAGTAGAGCATTAGTACAATTCGATTCATACAAATAATGCAAGCACGTCCTTAGACTGTAAAGTGCACTTTTGAAAGGAGAAACTTCAAATCAAGCCATAAATAAAATCAATAAAGTGTTCAACAAACTTAATTAATTAATCTGTCGATTAAATTATCGGAAAATATTGGACACTTTTTAGCACATCGTGACGTTGCGGGCCCCACTTTGAACTTTGACTCTTCTTCTTCTCTTTTAAAATATGGCTTTCTGTCCTAATTAATAGGACAATTTTGCCAGTGTCAAAGTACTCTCTTTGAGAGGGACTTTGTACGGTGATTGTAGTTTTTGCAACTTGATAGTAAAATTCCAGAAATCACGTGGAAACAATTTGCGCATTAAAAATGTCAGACACGAGAGCAATATAGAATTTTGTGATCACTATTCACTGTTAAGGTTAATCGCCGCATAGAACACTATCAAAATTATACTTCAACTAGCCAAAGAAACAGAAATAGCAAAATTAGATATTGTCTACATCCGCCATGTTGGAATGCTACAAATCGAATCTAGAACTTTGACTCGCTTCTTCTTTGTATTTTTTTGTTTGACTGTCAAAAGACAAAATCGCGTCCTATATTTTGTGATAATCTAACTGATGAACTAAATGGAATAATTGTTTTTTACCCAGGGAACTACACTACGATTAATTCCACTTTGTCACTCAAGATGTCTCATTTTAAATCTAAAAGGTAAATTACAAGCAAATTACGATAAATTACTATTTTTTTGTTTTTTTACTATCAAGCTTTTTACCTTGTCTAATATACATACCCGGATTAGACGTTGTCGCGGCCGTAACCAAATCTTGATTTCAATCATTGTAGAATTGCCGAGTGCTAAAGTGGAGATAATCATACTGTACTCCAGTTTAAAACAAATAATCCAATTTAAATTGGCAGTAGTATATTATCTTCGTAGTGGGCAGTGTCAGAAAGAACAAGACGCAGTTTATAACGATAATGAAATTGCCTTTTTAAAAAGAAAACTTTTTCTATCGCTCCGAGACGGAACAGACTAAGACCACGATTATCCTCGCACCATTTAAACATAACGAATTAAACGTCCTTTTTCCTAAACGTTAGAGAAATTCTTTGAAACACTTTGTCTTCAAAATAAGGCCATTCGCATCATAAGCGTAGGTAATAATGGAATCTATACAAGAGCCATTAAGTGGTACAAATTGTATGGGATTATATGCGATTATATTCAGTCGATTATAAATCTAACGTTACCATTATTCTCCTCTTTTATAGCCGTCGACGTGAATGAAAACGCCATCAAGGCGTAAATCTGAAATGTGGTAATTCCGTGTACACGCCTTGATGGTATTCGCGTGGCCATTTCGCGAGGCGAATTGCCTGCTCGGCTGTAAACGAACACTCAAGTGTTACAATAAAAACCGAATCTACACGAGAATAGGTCGATAAGTAAACATACAGTATGCAGCATTTTCTTCAATATGCTTAGAAATGTCCACCCACGCACACACACACGCATGTCCACAGTCGCAAACATGGTCGCAAACACGAAGTTATTCCTTATTAAAAAAAAATCGTTTCCCGTTGCTTTCGACAGCGCAGTGTTGGAGTCCGGAGTTCATAGTTGGTAATAGCATCCATTGTCACACCAGCTCTCTTTGGGGGCTGTTTCCCTACCCATTGGATTCATTTTATTTGACGTATAAATATGATGCCGTCTTTGTCTGTTCGAACAAAACAAACAGAGACGGCATCACAATTATCTATTTAATAAATAATTAATGAATGGAAATATTTAATTAATGGATGGTGAAACAGGGGGGTTAGTGTTTTGCGACACTCAGATTTAGATGAGTCCGTCCTATTCTAAGGTTCCGTTTCCATCGATTCCGATACCATTCCGAGAGGATGTGCTGTGCGGGGATAGGTAAATGAAGCGTTTCTATTGATTTATGTAAAACACATTCCTCGCAATACATCCTTGCACATCTTCGGTGGAATCGCAGCCATAAACCGGGCATAACGCGAGCTAACTACTACTTATACTAACACCGTAAATTATAAAAGCCTTCAACAAAGAGCCATCACTTATTGCTCCAAATAGTGTTTTCGCTTCAACATGGTTCACTAAAGCAAGTTTGACGATTCTCGGAAGTTTGTAATTGTTCATTGAATTAGATGAGGATTCCAATAAAATGAAGTATTTGCAGTTGGGAACTTGGCGAAAGTTTCTTTCAAAGTCACTATTGCCTGTACATACAAACCTTCGCTTTGTCTACGATGTTTCAGTACTTATTTTGTAAAATGTTATTAACAAGTATAATGGTATTAATAAAACATGCCAAGTACGAAGTCAACCCGACTACCGCATCGGTAAATTAAATTTGAACTCGCAGAAAAAACAAAGTTAGAACGTTATTTATATTTCTTTATCCATAACGAACTCTACGATCGACTAATAAATAACAACGTAAAACAATTTCGTGACTTAATTAATCCCAGTAACCTCAACTTTTTAGATATTCATTAAATTGTAAATGCTTATGAAAAATTCAGGACTCTGTTTAATTTCCAAAACTCCATTGATAACTGCTACTTTTTTAATTAAACGCTCTATTTCATAACTAAGTTATGCCTAAGGATTTTCCCTCGCAGAAAACTAAAAAAAGCATTTCTATCCCGCGGGAATTAAGAAAAATCTCAGTTCTTTTAACTTTTCAGTGTAACTACTCTTGTTTTCGATGTTCTGTCAATCGTTGAATTGTAAACTGGAAGATATTCTTTTAAGGGACAAGTGCACCTTTGTACATCTTAATCACCTTTTATCTGTTAATTCAGTGTATTTCATGTATAAAAATCAGTTATACAATACAATACGACACAATACAATACAATCTCTTCTTATTGTACTACCTCCATTATCCTCAAGTAGTAATTTTGCCAAATTTCAAGGCCCTCATTAGGCTGTACCTTATACAATCAATCACTCAGGCGTATAATTCCTTTATGGGTACAGATAATAGCTAAACAAGTACTACATTCAAGTACGAACTTCCACTTTCACATACGACGTTACGACATTGCGCTACTAAAAAGTCTATACCTAGTAGGTACCTAAACGCAGAGTACACGCAAACAGGGTTTATTTCCAATATCCATTGATCCATGCGGCAAAGGGTCAGACGGGTTTCATCCAAACACGCACGTTTACATTATGATTTATTCAATTGAAAAGTCAAAACGGAAAAAACAAGTCTGTATAAAAGTGAATTAAAGATAATATCTACCTTTTTACGTTACCACATAATTCACATAAACCACGAATTGAATATACTTATGTTTAAGGATAATTTATTTCTTAGAAGATTACAATCACTTACTTCATGTACTTATTTATGACAAGAGACTAGTTAAAACATTCACGACATCAAAATAAAACATATACGGCTTAGTTAGTGGGTTAGTTCACATAAATTCACGAACAACACGACACTGCAGGATATATTTGCAATTTAATTTACACAAATATAGGTACTCTACATGATGGAATGAAGCATATTCGATATCAGACAGAAGGTACTAGGTACGCAAGACAAATTTCACACACCGACGCATCACGTCATTCCATCAATATTGAATTTGTGAAAGGCAAAATGGGTCCAACAATACCATGGGCTTTTCGTGACCAAGTTTCGGTGCCGAATCATGTGTATATTGCAAACCGGTGGGAATAACCAGAGCCTTTTAATACTCCATTAAAAATCACTTTACAATAAACCGTTACCTTGATTGAATTTGCATACCTATTGGGGTACACTAATCGGGCATTCGTTTCCTATCAGAAACATTTTCAATTTCGAAGATCAAAAGCGAAACTTTGAGATTAAAAAAGAGTGACTCAACTCATTTGCCACCGAGTTTTGTCCTGCATTCTAAATGGAAAGAATTTCAAATTATCTCGATTTATTAAATCACCAGCTGTTGCCCGTGACTTCGTGATGATGACATGATGATGAAGATGATGATGATGATGAAATTAGTCGGATTCTTTGCATCCGAAATCATAACGCTGAGAGCTAAGAATAGCAGTTTCACCTAGACTGCTTTCAAACATGACATCCTTCGTGTGATTTATGCTATTGTAAACGTGACCTAGTTGTAAATAGCTGTACTATCTGAAAATAGGTAAATAATCAATATCTATCTACACAACGTGAAACTGCAGCTAGGATTAATACTCGTAGGCGTTTGAGTAATAACATTGACGTATTACCGAAAACTTTTAAATGGTTGCTTACACTTGTTTGTATCTGTCTACTCCGTGACGCACGCACGGTAAGTTTTACTAATAGCAGTGTCTAGTGTAAGTATAACTGTTTAGATAATCGGTCGGTCTGCCAGTAAACGTTTAGAATATCTACGTAAAGACGTGTTTTGTGACATAAATCCGTTTTTAGAGACAGTCATAATAGTAAAGTATAAATCAAAACAGGCTGCGACTGCTAAATAGCAGAAAATGATTTCGATTTCAACAACTTGTGCTGTTCTAAATTCCTATGTTATTATTAATATGTTTTTGACAGTGACGACTCCCATCAGGACTTAATAGTTCAGATTTCTCCTAACTATAATACGTGTGTTTTGATTAACTAATTGAATCATCAGAGAACATGTTAAAGTTCGCAAATTGCTGTCACGTCGCGTTAATTTTGCTGTCTACTCACGTTGTAATGAAATGACAGTGAGGTGTGACGAGCGGCTGTCCCTATAATGGTCCCAAGATCCGTAATGAACTCTTAAATGTTCTATTCACCAGCCTATAAAACTTGAGACTATCTTCATCATCATGCCACTATAAAGGGATCATTTTATCTCATATGAGTGCTATAGAAAATGACGTAACGTTTACATGTCCATACATCTAAAGCTGGAAAGGACCAGAGGCCTTATTGCCTAATGTTTCTGACACTCGCGATCGCAATAAAATGACAGCTTTTGTATGCGAAATATGTCATTTGATTGCGATCACGAGTGTCAAAAACATTAGGCAATACGGCCTCTGGTGTCTTGGATAAAAATGAAAAGTAATAAAGTTACCTTTGATCACTGTCTTACTTATAATCTAAACAATCTTGTTGTATTATTTAAGGACAGTTTATGTAACTAAACAAAGTAAGTATACTTTGTTTAGTTTGATAAGTCTATTACACAAAGTAAAAGAAAAGTTTACCGCAAAAAAAAGCTGTTTTCCTCCTTTATTCCTACAATCATATTATTCGGAAATGCCTTTGTTTTAACAGTCTCGTACTCGTAGGTATTTTCATTCTAAAACATGGTTCAAGACCGAAGAAACATAAAAATCGCATGACAATAGCGAGCGTATAAAATAGCGATTAAGAAGTAGCAGAAAGCACTTATTTTAAACACCAATCTAACCGACAAACGTTTACAGTATTTACTTTGCAAAGTAGCAGGAAAGTGAAAGTACGATCCATCAAAGCGAATGGAATAGGCCTCAAACCACATTCGTCTCCCTGTCACTTTGCGCAAACTTCTGTAAGTTGAAAGTTACTTGGAACTTGGACAGCAGGTAAAAGCGGACAATTTCGAGATGATTCAGATCCTTTATTTGAACAGTAACCTGTGAGGCATTAATTTATGTGACAATAGGGCGTTACAATGCCACAATATTTTATCCCTGCGTGGAAATGTAGCAAGTACCCACAAACACAAATGTGCTTTGTAACTACGATAGTAACATATAATTATCATTGTTTGTAACTGTTGATAAAAATTAGGTAACGACAAATCGCACAGACCTTGAGAATGAGACTGTCATTCATTAAACAAAATTTGTCACCTTTAAAATGATACTAAAAGAATTTTAACGCATAGTTTAATTTTGCAAGATGACATATTTTGCTTAGTGACACTGCAGTGACAGTCTCATTCTCAAGGTGCGAGATGTACTCTATCGTTCAAAGATAGCCGTCGTGGAATCAAATTCAAAAAAATAAATCACCAAAGTTCAGCTTTATGGGACTCCTGAGGCCATTGTCTGCTACAACTGGGATCGTTTTTAACCCCCCACGCAAAAAGAGGGGTGTTATAAGTTTAACCGCTATGTGTGTCTGTGTGTATATCTATGTGTCTGTCCGTGGCACCGAAGCTCTTAAACGGGTGGACCGTTTTGAATGCGGTTTTTTTTATTTGATAGCAGGTTTTTTTACCCTTTGGGTACGGAACCCTAAAAAATGAATTTAGTAGAAACATGAAAACGTGCGATGGCGATCAAACATCGCTCATTCACCGCGACTTTTCGCGTGACATTTCATTAACGCAGTGACTCTCTTCCTTTCTCGGCCGCGAACCCTTTGAAGCTGATACAAAAGCGAAATAAAGGACACTTGCAAACGTTAGGTACGAACAGCGCGAAATCCCTCCACGCCCGCGTTTTGGCTTCTTCGCAGGTATTCATGCATGAGTGTGGAGGCTCCGTTTCATTCAAAAGGTGCTAGAAGCCTTGTTCAACTCCAGCTCCAATTTCAACAAGGTGACCTCCATCAGAATATCGAAACTACTGCGTGGCATTTTATTCTGCGCCTCTTATGGCTATTAAACTGAGAGTTACTCCGATATCAAACAACCCATCATCATCATCATTAATTTAAGAGCTTAGCTCTTGTCGGTGGAGTAATCGCCACTCTTTTCGGTTCTCTGCCAGCGTAAAAACAACCCATTGAGCACTAAAGCGGACAAGAAGGGGTTCACGCCGCAGCAGAAGAAAAGCAAAAGCTCGCAAGAGTCAGTGAGAGTCCGTCGAACCGGACCCAGGTTCAGATGGTTTCAAGGCACAAATTCAAATCATTTATTCAGTAAATAGGCCGCAATGGGCAATTTTACACGTCATTTTTTTTAAACTACCAGCGCTTTCGGAAAGACCATCATTGCCAAGAAGAATGCGCCGCAAACCTTGTCGGTGACGGTGACGCAACGGGCTCACGCCGTTTTGTCACTAAAGAGTTTTTGCCATTTTGTGTGGGATAGAATAAGCTCACAGTAATAACAAAAATATACTCAGCGGCACAAAATTTGCCCCCTTCTCCATACCTACAAAATTACTTACTGTATACATTCGAGGGCCAAATTTTTTGCTGCTTACTAGCTTTTGCCCGCGGCTCCGCCCTCGGGAACTGTGCATTTTTCTGGGATAAAAAGTAGCCTATGTCACTCTCGGGCCCGTAAACTATCTATATGCCAAAAATCACGTCGATCCGTCGCTCCGTTACGGCGTGAAAGACGAACAAACACACAAAAATACAAACACACTTTCCCATTTATAATATTAAGTATGAATTATTTATTTATCTGTGTTAGTATGTTTTGTATAAGCCGTGTTGCCTGAAAACTTCACCCAAATACTTCATTGTACTATCTGCACTTCAAATAAACATGAGATTGTTACAAACCAAATTAGGTTACGTTTCAGGGGGTCTCAGCAAATTTGATTAGTTCCGGTAGCAGCCGAATAAAACACGCAGTATCATGCCAGACACGCAACGGGACGGAATGAAGCACCAATCCATCGTAACAAGACGATACACTACAAATTTTATTATTTTATTAAATCATTACAATTTACCCGCGGCTCTGCACGCGTAACTCATAGATCTGGCACAACATCTGCCAGGCCAGGTATCAGATATAATATATAGATGGCAATATAGATGGCGCTAGGTCACTGCTTAAGTGACAAAGTAACAAACTGAGATATGTGATGCATAGGGAAATTCGTGTCTGTGCCGTTGACCGGCAGTGGTGTAGCGGTATAGCACGCGGCACGGAATGCCGAGGACCTGGGTTCGATTCCCAGTGTTGGTCTTATTTTTCTGGTTTTTCTGTGCATCTATGTTTCGGTTTGTATTTTCAATTCCGGAATTTAACTTAATTTTTACGGAAATTCCCGAAATTTCATCGCGGTTATCTTATCTATCACCGCGGCTAGGAGGCTGTTGGAGCCGCCACGCATACGGCGCATCAGAGAGGCTACTCTCTTGAGCAGTATCGCTGCAAAGCCGTCCACGCATGCCTCAGCAAACATACCTGATGCACTGCAATAACGCGGCAGTCCCATCAACATCCTAAATCCGTTATTGTACTGGATTCGCAGGGCGCTAATCGTCTTCAGTGCGTGTCTGAACCACATGCTACACGTGTAAAAGGACTGACAAAAAGCTCTGAAAAGAGTCACTTTGACAGCACAATCACATCGTCAATTTACTGTTTTACAGGTGTAAAGATGACAACAATAATCAGGAAACATCAACAAAAATACGTTGAAAAAATGTTAACCAAAACGTATCCCATTACTCTGCCTTTTTTGTTTTACTCGTTGACGCGAGGTTTTTTATGGAGAGAATCCAAACGGAAAACATCCACTTGTTTATTTCTCTGCCCAGGGGAGGTTAATAGGAAAATAAACTAAAAGATCGAGCGTATTACCGATGATGAGGTTCAATCGTTCGGATTAAAGATAATTGCTTTGTTTCTTGTACCACATATCTCTTACAATATTAAATTAAATGGCAAAAACGGAACCCTTATAGTTTCGCCATGTCTGTCTGTTTGTCCGTCCGCGGCTTTGCTCAGGGACTTTCAATGCTAGAAAGGTGTAATTTTGCACGAATATATGTAAACTATGCCGACTATGTGACGTAAAGTGGGGGTGATTTTTATTTTCTCATCCAATCTTGTAGTGTCGTTAATCTGTGTAGGTATCGTTGGATAGGTCTTTTAAAACCATGGGAGTTGCTATAACGATTTTTCGATTCAATGATTTTTTTGCAAAATATTCAACCTAAAGTGCAAATTTTCATTAAAATCGAGCGTCCCTCCCTCTAATCTAAACTGGTGGGTGGAATTTTTTTTTAAATTCAGTATGGTAGTATGTTAACCTTACACGGAAAACTATAAAAATTAAGTTTTCTTGAAAATTATTAGTAGTTTAAGGGTAAATAGCAGCCTAAGGTGTAAAATATACCTAAACTTGGAATATTCCGGGCAAAATACGAAATCCTTAGAAAGATGTCAATTATTTTTTTCGTGATCGAATGCGTTAGCGATAAAAATATCAAATTACTCTGGAAACAATTCGTTTCGTGATGGAGACGAAAAACAAGAGCAAACAGTAAAATCAATCATTTCAAGCAAAACATTTTTCGTAATCTGTAACCAATGTATCGATTTTTCGAAGCTAAAAATATCTTGCAACACATTTATGTGTTGAAGCAAATCAATTCTGTTTCTGAATGCAGAGGCCGTATTGTCTATCGTTTTTGACGCTCGCGATCGCAATCAAATGACAGATTTCGCATACAAAAACTGTCATTTGATTGCGATCGCGAGCATCAGAAACGTTAGGCAATAGGGCCTCAGGTTTGGCTTTGGGCAGGATAACAGATTTATTGGTAATTTACCGCATCATTTAACTCAGAAGAGGCCTCAAAATACCCTGAGCGAGATTTAACGAAATTCTGCGTGAGATACTGGATTTAACCCTCCACGTGTAACGTGAACTAAACCGTAACCATTATTTCAAAACATTATGTAGGTGTACCTAAAGTGTTGATTAATTGCCAAATTAAAAAGCCGTGGTTTGATTTGGCCTATGGTATCACTACTGAAATTGTATGTGGTAAATTAAAAAAATATGCATCTATGCATCACTTAATTAAAAATAAAAACCGGCTAAGAGCGTGTCGGACACGCCCGGGATAGGGTTGCGCAGCCATTAAAAAAAGTAATATTTTTCTAAGGATCTCGTTCACTAGGCCACCATGCAATCGCACGCTAGGAAATTTTGTGCATACGAACCGGAAAACATGAAAAATGAGCCCGAATTTTAAACTTTGATCCTTAAAACAAAATCGATAGAGTTAAAGTAACTTAATGTTGAATTGAACTACATATTAAGTAAAATTAACTAACTACTGAACCGAAGGTTTTTTTTTCAATCAATTCCTATCCAGCTGAAAATATCCTTAATTTTCTTCGCCAAAGTCGTTCGTCGTTCGTCAAAGCTAAACGGCAAAGAGATGCGCCTTTTAAGCTAAATATACACTTCCAATACACCATTATATTCTTAAAAGACAGGAAACGCTCGTCGTCCATTTACGGAGTGTTCAGTTTCAGGGGCCAATGATTTGCAACGCGTTGATTGATTATTCAGTCAGAATGTCCTTTTTCTTCTATTTATCAATGAGAGTGAGAAGCCGTATTGTCTACACGCTGACGTTTGTGATTGCATTCGCCATCTCTGTCTACCTTTGACTTATATCGCGTGACAGAAAGAAGTGGTGAAAACGATTGCGATTTCAAGTGTATTAGGTAATAAGGCTTCAGAGGCCGTACTGCCTAACGTTTCTGGTGCTCGCGATCGCAATTAAATGACAGTTTTCGTATACAAAATCTGTCATTTGATTGTGATCGCGCGTGTCAGAAACGTTAGTCAATACGCCCTGTTAGCCAAGTAGTCATACTTGTTAGAGACAAAATGCTGCACTTCATGATGAAAGCAAGCCGCTTTGCACAGTGATAGTAGACTAAACTGAGTGATTTGACCCGCAGCAGCGGAAGTTTCACCCCTTAGGAACAGAGATGGCGCCACTTCTTTAAAAAATGTTTCAAAAAATTCTACAAGCTAAAGTAATAGACCGATTACAATGTTTGATATCTCAAATGAAAGCTTATTATATACGTTTTTAATAAAAAAATATTAAAAAAAATATATACTGTAAACTTCTGGCAAAACACGGCATCTTAAGTTTTTTTTTCTTACTTGATTTGTAGTTTTTACTTGATTTCTTAAAAAAATTGTATGCAACATGAATGGTTTAATGCATATACATATTACAGAGTACATAACAAGTATATTATAAAAAAAACCGACACCAATACCTTTCATATTCCACGAAATATGAAAGTTTAAATGTGAGCACAAATTTCTTTAAAACATATTTCAAAAAATTCTACAAGCTAAACTAACAAACCGATTTCAATGTTTAATATCCCAAATAAAAGCTCATAACATTCATTACTTACAAAAAAATACTGAAAAAATCTTTACTGAAAACTTTTGGCAAAAAACGCCATCTCAATTTTTTTTTTCTTATCAGATTGGTAGTTTTTACTTGATTGCTTAAAATATTGTACGTTTTATGCAACATGAATGGTTTAATACATACGTATATATATTTCTAAGTAAATAACAAGTATTATAAAAAAAACCTGACACCGATACCTTTCATACTTTACGAAATATCTAAGATTAATTGTGCACGCTTTTCTTACAAATAGATTTTAACGAAATCTTCAAGTGAAACGAGTGCTCTGATTTTAATGTAAGTATAATATTAAATAAAAAGAAGAAAGAAATTACATATTTTATTTAAAACAATGAATAAAAAGTTTTTTCCTGGTAGGTATTACGAAAAAATATAATTGCTTTAAAATGAGTAATTATTTTTATTCAAAATTGATCTGTTATATTTGATAATGTGATTTTATAAATATATGTGTGTTGTTAAGTTACATAATTAGGTGAACATTCATTAAATAAAACTTGTTTCAAAAGTGAAGTTGACTATATTTGAAGACAAAAAATAAAAACTATCGTTTCCGGCATAGTTAGTTCTGAAATATATTATATGCTGCTTAGTAGTTGGCGAAATTATTTAAAAATTAGCTTTTTATCTGATAGGACCTCAACTTTTAGATATGTCACATTTCAAACAAATGACTATGTACATCAATGTTTATCAAATATTTTAATTATAACTTATAAGTCCTCTTCGGGTTCATCGGCACAAGTAGAACTGAAAAGGAAAAGCCGTTTTGAAGTACTTGTGCTATTCCATTAAGTACTACAAAATCACAGATCTTTTAGACATGTAAAATTTTGTGTCTACCTGTGGATATCAGTGGTCAGCATACAAAATAACCCTGCAACGAATATTATATTAACTTGCTTTTGATTTGTACAGCCACCTTGCAGGATTTACACTGGGCAGTGCATGGTAAACTGACCCGACGACACCCATAACCCATGGTATCGCAGCCAGATTTGCAGCCACAATAGTCCAAGAGGCTTAATGGCGACCAAATCGCTGCCGACCTGCCTGCCGACCATTCTGGAGTCCAACTCTTTTTTGCCTTAGTCCATCCCCAACAAGATGGACATGGTACGGAAACTTCTGATTTCAGAGCGTTTCCCCTTGTGGAGCGTGGCCCGCTTGGTAAGCTGCACGCAGTACATGTTTATGGAGAGCAGCTATGGTAGGTGGCAGGCTTGTTACGAGCTTATTTTTTGAAGCAAACAAGTATTTACGAACGTCATTTCAATACATGTGTTCCGTTTGAGCATCATATCTTCAAAAAACAAGCTCATGACAAGCCTGCCACCTACATCAGCTGCTCTCTATAACATAGACTGCGTACAACTTATCAAGCAGGCCATAATTGGGTAAACGCTCTGAAATCAGAAGTTTCCTTACCATGTCTATCTTCTTGGGGATGGACTAAGGCAAAACAGAGTTGGACTCCAGAACGATCGGCAGTTACAGCGATTTGGTTGCAATTAAGCCTCTTGGATCATTGTGGCTGCAAATCTGGCTGCGATACCATGCGTTGTGGGTGTCGTCGGGTCAGCTTACCATGCACTGCCCAGTGTTAATCCTGCAAAGGTGGCTGTACAAATCAAAAGCAAGTTAATTAAAATATTTATCATCATCATCATCATCATGTCAGCCGAAAGACGTCCAAGGCTCTCCACTCAGACCGGTCTTGAACTTTTCGCATCCACCGCGATCCCGAGATCTTAACCAGGTCGTCGCTCCATCTTTTTGGAGGCCTACCGACAGCTCGTGTCCCGGTCCGTGGACTCCATTCGAGAACCTTTTGACACATCGGCCATAATATAATAATCGTTGCAGGCTTATTTTCTATGCTGACCACTGATTTCCTGAGGTACCTGGGCACAAAATTTTACATGTCTAAAAGATCAGTAATTTTGTAGTATTGTAATAGCACAAGTCCTTTTGAGGACTTTTCCTTTTCAGTTCTACTTGTGTCGATGAACCCGAAGAGGACTTATAAGTTATAATTAAAATATTTGATAAACATTGATGTATGTGACATATCTATAAGTTGAGGTCCTATCAGATAAAAAGTTAATATTTAAATAAATTCGCCAACTACTAAGCAGCATATAATATATTTCAAAACCAACTATGCCGGAAACGATATAGTTTTTATTTTTTGTCTTCAAATATAGTCACTTTTGAATAAAAACAATTACACATTTTAAAACAATTATATTTTTTCGTAACACTGTAAAAACTTTTTTTTTTTATAAAATAGGTAATTTCTTTCTTCTTTTCATTTAATATTATTCTTACATTGAAATCAGAGCAATCGTTTCACTGCAGATTTCGTTCAAATTTATTTGTAAGAAAAGCGTGCACAATTAGTCTTAGATATTTCGTAAAGTATGAAAGGTATCAGTGTCGGGTTTTTTTTATAATACTTGTTATTTACTCAGAAATATATATACGTATGTATTAAACCATTCATGTTGCATAAAACGTACAATATTTTAAGCAATCAAGTAAAAACTACCAATCTGATAAGAAAAAAAAAATTGAGATGGCGTTTTTTGCCAAAAGTTTTCAGTAAAGATTTTTTCAGTATTTTTTTGTAAGTAATGAATGTTATGAGCTTTTATTTGGGATATTAAACATTGAAATCGGTTTGTTAGTTTAGCTTGTAGAATTTTTTGAAATATGTTTTAAAGAAATTTGTGCTCACATTTAAACTTTCATATTTCGTGGAATATGAAAGGTATTGGTGTCGGTATTTTTTTAATATACTTGTTATGTACTCTGTAATATGTATATGCATTAAACCATTCATGTTGCATACAATTTTTTTAAGAAATCAAGTAAAAACTACAAATCAAGTAAGAAAAAAAAACTTAAGATGCCGTGTTTTGCCAGAAGTTTACAGTATATATTTTTTCAATATTTTTTTATTAAAAACGTATATAATAAGCTTTCATTTGAGATATCAAACATTGTAATCGGTCTATTACTTTAGCTTGTAGAATTTTTTGAAACATTTTTTAAAGAAGTGGCGCCATCTCTGTTCCTAAGGGGTGAAACTTCCGCTGCTGCAGGTCAAATCACTCAGTTTAGTCTGTACTATCACTGTGCAAAGCGGCTTGCTTTCATCATGAAGTGCAGCATCCGGCCAAAAAATGGCCCTAACAAGTATGACTAAAGCCAACGGCCTAATTGCACGAAGCGGCGTTTGACGACAAGATGGTCGTTTTATTTGACGAGAGAAATCTGACATCCTAATTTTATGTGATATTGTCGCACACACAACTATCGCAATATTAGTAGCAAGAGTAACCATCAGCCAAATTATTAATTTTTAAACAAGTTGCTATCAAATGAATATGTCGCTAAAGTCGAACTTTCAAGTTGACAGACACGTCTATTGGCATTATTGTTTTATGACATCCAAACGACATTCAACTTTAAGGTGGTAGACCACATATTTGGCTGATGGTACCTACCTAGAATTACAGGCAACTGCCGTATTGTTTTGGTTTTACGTTGACCATAGTGGACTTTTGTTAGTTGTCCACAACAGTTTCATTCACCGCCCGAATCCCACTTGCTTGCCCACATTGATCATTCAGGGTCGGTCCCGGCTACAAGTAGCGGCACGAGAGTCTAGCGCTGACCGTTATTGCGCAGAAGTCAAAAGTAAGGTAACACAGGGGGCTACAGGGATGAAGGGCGGGCGTGCATAGCGCCGATTGGCTTTCCAGTCACATTACGTCCCCCGCGCCCATGAACCCATGCGCAGCTATCCCTTACACGGTTCACTCAGCGCTAGACTCTCGTGCCGCTACTTGTAACTGAATCTCCCGACATGTAGATAAAGCACCTACCTGCGGTATGACTGCGGTGCGACCGGCCAGCTGCGACGCGAGCGCAGCACCAGCGCCACGCGCGGCGTCGACCCGTGCGGGTTGCTCATCTGCGGCGCGGACGTGCGCTTGCGACTCCAGCCGCGCCGCGCCCCGCTGCCCTGCCCCCACAGGTGGGCTGTACTGTGCTCTGCGAGACGGACAAACATGCTTATATACTTCATTACACAGCTGTTCAGGTTTCAATCATGGGATGCGACTTGACGTGATAACGAAAGGAAAATACATAATTTTTAGACTTCACGGGAATAAGGGTAATAAATAAGTACCTAAAGGTAATTCTTGACTTAATTGTTCAGGTTCCAAAAAAGTGATACGCTAAAAGCAAGTTGACGCCCGGGCAAAAGGAAAATACATTTCTTAGACATCATCATTAGAACAAATAAGGGATCCAACACTTATGCATAAAATTAATCCGTTATATTTCAGCAGAGATAATTGTAAAGGTCAGTAACAGTTTATCATCGGCTTTTTTTTTCCTAAACGCCAGGTATCTAGTTCTCCAATAGAAATATGATGACAAATAGCTAAAGTTCAACGTAAAGTAGGACACGTTACATAGTAGCGCTACTCGATTTCATGCCGTCATAATAATGCACGTGAAAATACTCTGTTGAAACATAGGGTATGAAAAGGCAGAAGGAAAATCATAGAAGGAAGTTTATTTTTTAATACGCGCTTTTTTTGCTATTCTATTTGCTGGCCGTACTAGCATCACCAATTCACCATCCAACCTACATAATTATGTACATCTTTCAAGTCAATCCAACCTCTGGATATGGATTAAAATGAACTTGCAAGATTTTAAACAAACAAATGTACGAGGTGAAGTTAGATAAAAGCTTGTTACTGCGTAGTGCGTCGTGAAAATGGTGTTTTGCGTGTATAACAGCTACAAGCACATAAGAATGACAATAGAAGAAGCCATTTTTTTTTTAAACTACTTCGCTCTCACTGCTGAGAGTTCATTCGATGATCTCTGCACAGGGCCTGGAACTGGTACCAAAATACTCGTATATAATCCTTAAATACCGGTATTTTCGGTACTAATGCTTGAATAAACTGAAAATACCGGAAAGCTAAAGTGGTGTGTACCAGTATTTTTGTTAACAGTTAAGCCCCGTTTGTGCATACAACAACAGAGAATAGGTAGTGTGAGATCGCGACCTTTTTAATTTTCATTGGTAATCACCATAAAAGAACCGCACGTTGTAAGCATATTGGGCATTATTCCAGACTTATCGCCTTTTTACATGCAAATTAGTCCAAGTTAAGTGAATAAATTGACCAGACATAATGCTAAGGTGACCGACCTGTCATTTCATAGCTCACTAGCAGAGAATATTAAACGTAACCAAATGTAACCTTTGTGCTTATAAAACAAGGTTTAATTTTAAATAATCTGCAAAAATAAACGTGGAACTTTGTCTCGGTGAGCTTATTTTCAGTCTGCGGCGGCAACGTTGTTTGTTGCTTTAATTTATGAAAAATGAGGCCGCATCGTGAGCCTCTTGAGGAAACATTATCCAGCTATTTAGATTTAATTGTTTCCTTAGTCCTCGACTTCGTTAACATTTTCAAATCAGATACTGAGTGTACACGTTGTTTACTAAATAAAAAAGTTATACTCGTAACTAAAACAGGAACGAAATTTAATTTTCGGACATTAGCAAAATACTATGGTAGGGTATCTGAATGTTAAAGCTCGCCGAAGGCTTTTAATATCAATAAAGCTCGATTTCCAATAAATTTTGCCACGAACGAGATACTCGTAAACAACCAAGTTGCCAAATTAAATCGTTCAAATCAGACAACTGCGACAAAATCAAATTTTGATTAAACTATACCTGGAGAATTGATATTCAATGGGATGGAAATGTTTAATTAACGTTTGAGATTGTCTGACGTCAGAAAACGTCGCGAAGGTATGGCTGATTCACAGCGCGTATTAAACTTATGAAGTTTTGACTATCAAGCATTTACAATAAGATTCTCACGTTGAGAAGTTATACACACTGAAAGACCGAACTACTACTAGATAAAAACTCATAGTCTTCTACAATCTCGATATTTGACGGAACTATCGATAGCATCGCTGGTGCTATACCTACCTATTTATAGAAATTGAATTGAATCACTGAATGATTTTTTCTGGCTGTCATTTTTACAAACATGAACTTATAAATTATTATAAATATATATTTAGTAAATGAAAAGCTGTTGGACATAGGAAGAAATCGTGGCTGCGCAATATCCGGGAGTGGAAACACCGGGAGAAATATGCGGAGCTGACTGCCAGCCTTTACTAGTTGGAGAGGCACTAGAAGAAGATTTAGTAAATGCATGTTATACCTGGACGTCTCAAATATCTAAAGGCTGTAAGCTGGATAAAATGACTTTTTTTGCTCTAGCGCATAAAGTAAAATCTCTGTTTACGACCAATTCTATTTATTAGGTGTCAATAAGAGAAAATCTCTTTTTTTGTGACCCGTGTTTTATACGAGTATTACCAGTTAATAAAACTTAGTAATAAATAAGATTTTAAAGATAAAGGTTACACAAACTTTTAGTTTCAGTTGCTGTTGCATTTCCTCTCAATTGAAGTAAAAAGCGGAGTGTATTTAAGTATAACTTATTCACAAAAGCTTTATTGCTGTCGGTAGTTTATTATTGCATTGCCACCAAACTTTTATTTACATATTACATTTCAAGACAATCCGACCACTGAAAGTGGGCCAAAATTCATTAAATTGCAGTAATTGAAGCAAACAAACAAATATACAAAGTAAAGTTAAATGAAAGCCGGTAATTATTCCGCTGCTGACACAATTCGGGGAGGAAAATGCGAAATCAGTTCTTATGGTATGGATGCTGGTCTATGTAGTTTCACTTCCACCCAAAGCTTCGATGTAATTTGCAAGTCATAAAACGTTAAGGGCTATTTTTACAAGTTAATGTGACAATCGGCCTTCGTGGAATTTTCATTAAGTTAGATTAGAATGATTTGTTGTCGAGAATGGTGAAGCCCGTTTTTGGTCGCCTTTACCCGACTTTAGTAATGATTTTTCCCAAATATCCGTAAATACTTCGTTAAAAATAGCACAAAACAAAATAGCCGCAATTTAGCTAAGGAGAGTCGAAACAACAAGTAACGAAAAGATAACGTGGCATATAATGTATATGTATGTAGATTGCAGCTTAAACCTTCTTGAACAATAAATAATTTGACTTTGACTTCAGATTTTGTTAAAGTTTTCAGCAATATTGCGTTGTTCACTTCACTTTTCACAAGTATATTTAACATGCATTATTTTGTTTTAATAATTTTTGACAAATCTTGCAAATCTAACTTACCTATCTACTATCAGTGAACGGATAGAGTTGAAACTTGTTATGCATACTTGTAGTTTATGTAACAATTCCAGCAGAAAGGGCAGTGTTTTGAGTGGAATAAACATTATATTTATATTTGCATTTTTTTTTCTTTCTACCATAGACCTTTCAGCTACCGTGACATATTTTTTTAAATAAATACCCACCCTTTACAGCATTTTACTTTTGTATAGGACTCTATTATTTCATCATCATCATCCCGGCCTATATACGTCCCACTGCTGGGCACAGGCCTCCTCTCAGAATGAGAGGGCTTGGGCCATAGTTCCCACGCGGGCCCAGTGCGGATTGGGAACTTCACACGCACCATTGAATTGCTTCTCAAGTTTGTGCAGGTTTCCTAACGATGTTTTCCTTCACCGCAAAGCTCGTGGTAAATTTCAAATGTAATTCCGCACATGAATTTCTAAAAACTCAGAGGTGCGAGCCGGGGTTTGAACCCACGACCCTCTACTTGAGAGGCGATAGGTCAAACCACTAGGCCACCACGGCTTCACCACTCTATTATTTAGTCATGAATAATATTTTATCAACATGAATTTTAACGCATAGAAACTATAAGAAACTTCTTTACACATTCTTCCTTTGTAATCACCAAACTAATAGAATCCATTCTCTCATTCTTAAAATTACAATACTACCTAAGTTTGTGCTACAACGTACAAATATAGAGAATAGGTACTTAATTTGTTGCTATTGAGAAAACTTGGAATTACGCATAAACCCGAAGTGTCAATCATTACCGTATTAAACGACTGGCATGTTTACGTCCATTATTATGAAACTTTACTCGTAGTATCACTTGGAATATAATTTTTATACTAATAAATTTCCGAACAAATTAATAACGGTAAATAATACTAGGCTAATGTACATTCGATCAGACAACGTTAATTTCCACCCGCATTTTCTTGAGTATATACCGCTGATCATGTCAGTAGTTAATCCGTCGACATATGGAGGGCTATAATCAAATGGAATGAATAGTCTACAATGTGGAAGTGCACAAGAGAATCGGCATGGCTGAGAGCGCCATGTCTCAGCTAGGAAAAGTCTGGAGAGATCGCAACATTTCCGTATAAATCAAAACCAAACTGGTGCGAACGCTAGTTTTCTCGATCTTTTCGTATGGCTCTGGGACTTGGACACTGAAAGCTGCAGACCGCAAACGTATAAACGCCTTTGAGATGTGGTGCTGGAAAAAGAAGCTCTGTATCCCCTGGACAGCATTTCGTACTAACGCCTCCATATTGCGAGAACTTATAGTCTCCTCGCGTCTGTCATCCGAATATCTGCACAGTGTTCTTGAATACTTTGGTCACATTGCAAGGTAAGACGGTGACAATCTTGAAAAGCTTATTGTGACCGGTAAAGTAGATGGGAAGAGACCTCGTGGTCGCAGCCCAATGCATTGATCTGACCAGATTCGCACCGCTCTTGATTCTACAGTTCATAACGCCCTCCACACCGCGAGAGACTGAAATAGATGGAAAAAGTTCGTGCGAGAGAAAGCGATTCATTGGGGGGTCATGACCATCATTACTGAGGAATACGACACAAGGAGGAGCGTCTACAATAATCTACATCATCATCATCACGGCTTTTATACAACTAACAAGTTTTTTGCTAATGTCTAATATTGTATAGATGAATGATGGTCCGGCTCGCACTTGACCGGTTTTTTTTTCATTTGTGTATGTTTAGAATTATAGCTTTATCTATCTTAATACTTTCGTCTGGCAACATTATCGTTCAGATTTGAATTAAAAAAGTAAAATCACTTTTTCGATCTTTGGAAAGTCTGTCGTGTCGTATCGTTGGAGGAAGTACTGTCCTTACTGTATCTTAGTAGTTCTGTTGGTTAACGGTATCCTTGTCGGAGGTAAGTTCGAATGAGCCGAAGATCAAGGGAGCCTGCGCCAGCTACTACAGCTAAGATCTGCACCATCATCAGCGTCTTGGTGAGTGCTTCAACCACAGGTCTCAGCCTTTATTCAGTTATTAGCCACACTGTAGTTCATGTTTCTCATCCTACAGTCCATTTAAATTAAATTAAAACCCAAACAGTGTGCATCTAAACGCTAGCTATGTTATGACGACTTCTGCCAGTATAACATTTCCTCCGAAAACTCTCGTAACCGAGTCTTCACAAGTTCTCGCAATTTTCCGATAACGCCAGATGAGACACGAAAGTACAAGAGCCATTCAATGCTTCCGTTCGCTCCCTAGTCAAACTAATAAAAGAAAAGTACACCTACATCTTATAAGAATAACATCTCTAACTCTTTCACGTATTTAACGGCAATAAATAGTAATCATTTGGCAGCGATAACGTCATTTCCATTTCAACCAGCAGATTTCCACATTAAATATAACTTTTAACGCAATCGTAAACCATCTGTGTATGTGAAAACAGGAATTGACATGCCAAAAATAATAAGCTAAGGCATGTGCACAACATCCAAATAACGTAACAAGCAAAGCTAACAACCACAAAAGTAATCATAAACAAACGACAGTCGGCCAAATCCGTGAAAGAAAACCAATGATTAAAATTCCATTTCCTATTTATTTAGAGCGATTTCGCCACTATAACGATCCGAATCCGATCCTAATGAGTGAAAAATACGGTTCGGAGTAGTCGTAGAATATTTTTTACAGTAAACTACCAAACAAATAGTTTTACGCCTACTCCGGTCCGTATTTTGACGGCTTCAGATCGGATTCGAATCGAAGTGTGAAACCGTTCTTACGGTGCATTGGAAAGTGATCGTGCGGAGACACTATCACTTACGGATTTGCAACGTGGGATGCGGGCCCTGTTCGGAGCAAGCGCGGCGGCCGCGGCCGCTCAGCAGCACTTCCCTGCGCGTGCGCTCCGGAGGCGCTTCTCCGTCGTCCGACGCGCGCGCTCCGCCGCCGTCCTCCCGGCCCTCCTCCATCACGCACGCAGACATCACTATTTTTAATCCTCACACACTTTACGACTCCAGCACAACACGCCTTGTTACGGCAAACACAAACAAAAGCGA
This sequence comes from Choristoneura rosaceana, assembly GCA_037349165.1. NCBI lineage: Eukaryota > Metazoa > Arthropoda > Insecta > Lepidoptera > Tortricidae > Choristoneura > Choristoneura rosaceana. The sequence continues at coordinate 15,319,362 of JAZBNJ010000019.1, forward strand.
TTAACGTTACATCTGCGTTACACGCTTCGGCTCACTCACCTTCAGTCCCAATATACCTCTTTCAATCGAATGATGTCAATCTGGAACAAATAGAACATATGGCGTTAATTGCTTTCGATAGACAGCCGGGGGCGCCGTTGTTTGACGGTTATAAGCTCAAATTGTAGCGACACATTAATCCTGCGTTGACCAAATTAAACTTCCTTCAGCTAACCAGTTTAGTCGGGGGTTGGGACAAATTTAATTATTATAACTATACGTAGGCTGTTGTGGTTAGGTTGTCACGCCAAGCAGCTATTAGAATGAGAATTCTTGGTGACTTCATTCGCTAGGAATGATATGCTTCGTAGTGGAATTTAGCACAATACAGCGTGGACAAAGATAGGACCCATTATTAACTATCGACGCTAGCTTTACCTATGGCTAGTGAAAGGAATTAGGTAAGTGGGCTTAAGTATTTAGGATTCTATGTTTTCATTAAGAATAAACAAAACAAAACTGACTGAAAAGACTACTGAAACCTGTACTAAATATTGATGCAACTACAACTACATATACTTGGATAATTATAACAAAGAAAACCGGTTAAGAGCATATCGGGCCATGCTTAGTTTAGTTAAGTTAACTTAACTATGCCTGAGAAATCATTTGTACAAAAACTTAAAACTGCTCAACTGATTTAGTTGCAAATAATTATCTTAGACAGTTTTTATTAAGCTTAACTTCCGATATTTTCTTCATATTTTTATACGTGCAGTTCAAAAGTTGAACTTTATCAAAAAATGTTTTGCAAACCCCTATTCATTTTCAAATACCTATCCTACAACATAGGGTACAAGTGAAAAAAAATCATCCCCACTTTACGTATAGGTATGGGAAAAAAATACAGTAAAAAAAATTATTTAGTTTTTTTTTATTTTACCACTATGTCTGCCAAATTACAGCTTTCTAGTACTAACAGACATGGCGAATCTATATATATGTAAAGGAGCGTAAAGAAATGTATCTATAAGCAGTAATAGATATATGTATATAAGTTAATGGTAACTGTTACATAAATTATCACATGAAATAGATCGATCTCAAATTCTAAATTATCAGTCTGAGCTTCGATATCGCCTTAAAGGATGTCGCTTTGAATATTATCGATTTTTTTTCTCATAGTTTTCGAGATTTGACAATCTTTGACTTACTTCGAAATCCGATGTAATTTGTATTTGTTCCAATTGCGAGCATAGTTTCGTTAGTTGACCGCGTATTGCGGCCCGTAAGCGAGTAAGGCGATTTATTTCTTCTTTCGCCATCGTCGCCAAAATTGTTACATAAATTATCAAATGAAATAGAAAAACATCACATCACAATATATTTTTCAAGTGACAAGCAAACATGTAAACAAACGTGTCCAGGTAACGACCTGACAGCATTAGTCTATGACAATAACGAACCTACCAGTCTTGTTGAAAACGCCTTTGGAAAACGCACAAAAATTCGCCAATTTCAAATCATATCCCGACTGTGATGTTGAATGTACACACACATAATAGGTACCTATTATTAGCAAGCTGAGTTACAGGTTCGCTATAAGAAAACAGTGACATCGTTTGTTTGCCTCAAAACGCCGACGAAACACCAAATCCGCCTCTCCAATTCTTCCATTATTTACCGAATAAAGTTCTTATTGGTCCGGGCCAGTTCAAATATTGTCGCGCCCGAGCCTAACAGGCGATCGATCGGGTAACAACCGCGGGCCGAAACTTCATTACATTAATTGAATAATCCCTGGGGCCTGGCCTGGCCACGTTATACTTACACCCCAGACAAACATATTACCTGAAATACAAACAATTACGTGACTAATAGCATAAACCGTCGGATCCATTAAGATGTCGGTTTTACTCGATTCTTTCATAATTCAATAAGACGTGACGGTCCAAGTTTTTAATGGTACCGCAGAATGCTGTGATACAAAGTTCACTTTTGAAATTGAAATACCTATACGAAATCAAAGCTAACTAGAAGAAAGATGAAAGTTGAATGATTCGCTTTACTTTTTCAGTAGTTTTTTACTAAGTAGTTTTTTTAACAAAAAGAAATCTGTTTGTACTGGCGTTCTCATCCAACCTACTTAAAAATATATTTCAAGTCTACTGGACTTATAATACCTTTATACCTTTTTACTGCAAGTTGAATAAAAACTTACAATAACAATTAATTTAAAATGGATAGGCATAATGCTAAATGCTAGTCATAGTTCTCCCTAGTCATAACGTACTCGTATATGATAATCAAGCGTCTATATTATATACTTATCTGCGTTAATAAATTTGAAGCGTCGAATTCTTCCATAAATAGTTGGTTTATTAAGTTGGGTTATTACGCGGCATGTGGCTACCGCACGATGAAATTAATCACAGCATGCAGTTTTCGCACGATATTTTCTATGGGTTTAATCGAAAAACAAGCTCCCTACCTTGATTTATATTACACTGAAGATCACTCTTTATTTAGTATTTCGCTTCTTCTTTAGCCATTCATCTATGTACCTTTTTTTAGCCCATAATTGGGTTTAGGCTGTCCCACAGCTGTCAAAAATCCTCGTCTTCTTCGGTTGTTTCTTACAAGCTTATATTTTAAACGGTAGGTACCTAAAGTTTGTTTGTTTGGGTCAAATATTAGTCAGTTTTCATTCATCCACTCATAGTGATCGCAATAATTGAATCATGCACTTGATAATTCACTACGATGCACTGCACTACGCATTACAAACGTCTAGTTTGGATAGTACAAGCATAGACAACAAAAAGTTCACTTATATGTCGCACAGGCGTAGCTGTGATACACGATTTTAAAGGAGAAGTAGGTAAGGTAAAGTCTCTATTATAACAGGGAAATAGAGCATAAGTTTTTATATACACCAAATTTATAATACAAGTTTTTTAAACTAGGCTTATTTCAAATAACTTGTATTAAAAATGTAGTGAGTAGGTACATAAACTTGTGCCCTATTCCCTGTGATGGTTTCCTAACAATGAGGTGGTCCAAACCGAAGACGAGGCAAGTCAACGTAGTGCTATTACACCCTTAAGTCATGCTCTTACCATAATCATCAGATATTCAATTTATACAGATAAAATGTTTTTTTTTTATTCGACTTGAAGGCAAACGAGCAAGTGGGAAGTTGTAAGAACAAGGAACGTTACCTACTATAATTAAATTACACCGGGTAATGCGGCCGCGTAATTCATATCATATTTAATTTAATTAAGAGTATGACTCATAATAAGTGTCCATTTCAAATGCCGTCGTTAATTATCTGTCTGTACCTACTCGAATTTTCCTAGAACTCTAGCTTTACCTGTTAAACAATAGAAATTAGAAAATTCCATAATTTTATTTTCATATTTAATTTCGTGGGTTTTACATTTCAATTGTCGTTTTATTTGTAGAGCTAGCATTTGTCAGAAATAGTAATCGTTTACAATATTGATTAGCAAGCCAAGCATTAGGTAATCGATATTTATAACAAACTTTTTTTATTAGGTAGGTACTAACAAAATTAACTTTTATGACAAAGTTTCAAGTCCCTCACTTATGTAGGTACGACATTTCACGTTCATAAATCAATGAACAAGTCGGGACCGCTTCTTAGTTTTCACACTAGATATCTACATATCTACGCTACGTGTAGTCTTTAAGAATACAAACTGACGTCTTTTAACAAAAAAAAAGTTTTGACCAATGTCTGTCTGATTGATCTTAGTTGCTTTAGTTTATACACAAAAGATTCTCTTCACAAACTCATTTAAATATTTAAATAGCGACTTTAGCTACGATTCAATAAAGTGCAATACCGATCTTACAGCGCTAATTTACCTACAGTTGTATTAACTTACAAAACGCTACTCGTCTGCTCTTGGGAATCCCATGGGATACCGGGATAAAAAGTAGCTTATTATTTAGTTGGCTAATTTTCATTAGCCAGACGACAGCGCTGGGTACTTAATAGCTTCATACCTAAAGTGCGGACTGTGCGTCCTGGTTTAGGAAAAAGACCACTTCCTAAACAAATTCTTATAGGTACTTACTGAATATTGTCAAACTTTTTACTATTTCATCACTTTATGACTTCCTACTAGTCACAAGAATGTAATGAAATAATCGCCCTGATCACGCAGTGGATTAATGTTTTGTTTATTATGACTTAAGTAATTAATACAGCACGTGTAAGTAATAAAAAAAATGGTTAAAGTGTACAAATACAAATTCTCTTTCTACGAATATATACTTTGTGTTCCGGAATTGAAATATTTGAAGGTAATATAAATACCACGAAACCAATAGATATTTCCGAAGCGAGGGCTGAAGCGAAAAGGCTATTTGAACCATAAAGCATTGTTGTGTGCGACCGCCCGGCCACGCGACAATTATGTGTGTCGAGTATGTTTGTCCGCGAATCGTGTGTAATCAACTTGAAACTATCAAAGCTTAGAGGCTGTTGTACGGTTATATGATGGACAGTGTTTGTTATTGATTTTGAACAAGCTTTTAGAGTCAGAAACCCAGGGCTTTATAGTTTCGTCATGCCCGTCCGTCCATAATTTTACATGAGTATAATGTGGTGTACTAATGTTTCGGCGAATAACATATGGAAATCTGTTTCATTTCGCAACTTTTCATTTCCCAACTGTTTAATATATTTTTTTATTCGACTGGAAGGCAAACGAGCAAGCGGGTCTTTTGGTGGTAATAGATCACCACCGCCCATAAACATCTGCAACACCAGGGGTATTGCGGATGCGTTGCCAACCTTGAGGCCTAAGTTGGAATATTTATTTATTTTTATTTTATTTTTATTCGACTGGAAGGCAAACGAGCAAGTGGGTCTCCTGGTGGTAAGAGATCACCACCGCCCATAAACATCTGCAACACCAGGGGCCACCTCAAGTGCCAGTAATTCCACCGGCTGTCTTACTCTCCGCGCCGAAACACAACAGTGCAAGCACTGCGGCTTCACGGCAGGATTAGCGAGCAAGATGGTGGTAGCAATCCGGGCGGACCTTGCACAAGGTCCTACCATCGGTAATTTAATATTTCTGAAACTGTAAATATTGGCCTGTAAATACGATGGCCCTGTCATAAATATTGAAATATTTACAGTTTTAGAGTTTGCGAAATGAAACAGGTTGCCAAACGTTACGTTTCGAAAAGGTAGTACCCGGTATAATGTTAACAACATAAAAAACCCGGAAAAAATAAAAAGTTTTTTAGGATACCTACTTTCCTACACGTAGGTAAAGGGAAAATATTTTATTTTCACCTGTGGGTTGGATGGATCTTTCTATAACATTGTAAGTTTATTAAGACTATTTATCGAAAATACAATACAACACAAACAAGCTAAGCTATAATGTGGTGCATAGGAGAAATTCGTGTCTGTACTCCTGTCCAGTGGTGGTGTAGCGGTTTAGCCCGCGGTACGGAATGTCGGCATTCCTCATGGGCCACGCTCATTTTCGCGTTCCGTATAATATGTAGGTTCGAGTATGCGTCTATACGGCACATATTCATTATGAAGTTTTGATCGATTACTTATTACTCGTTAACTCGTAAATCCTGCAATGAAGAAGAAGAAATTCTAAGCCATGGTGGCCGAGTGGTTTGAGCTATGACCTCTCAAGCAGTGGATTGTGGGTTCAAACCCCGACTCGCACCTCTAAGTTTTTCGAAATTAGTGTACGGAATTACATTTGAAATTTACCATGAACTTTATGGTGAAGGAAAACATCATTAGGAAACCTGCACATGCCTGCGAAGCAATTCAATGGTGTGTGTGAAGTTCCCAATCCGCACTGGGCCCGCGTGGGAACTACGGCCCAAGCCCTCTCATTCTGAGAGGAGGCCTGTGCCCAGCAGTGGGTCGTATTACTATATAGGCTGGAATGATGATAATGAGGTACGTAAATGGGTCATGATCATGAGCCAAATTCGCTACAAAATCTAATGAAAACAACGCAAGATATTTCATGCTACCCTAAACTAATTTACCACATAACACAATGGGAACCAACTGTCACTCATCCTATCCCACTTTCAAAAGCTACAATGTATTCAAAGAAGTATCAACCACAGAGAATCCAAACCCTGTCATTATGTTGTTCACAAAATGTAAACAATTTGGTCTACTGATTATCTACAACTGATGGTGCCACAAAACGACCTGTCATACTTCCCTTAGTTTCAAACAATGACAACAGCCTGATTAAATTTGTATTGAACCAGTTAATGACAATGGCACGAAGACAAAATGACTGACCTGTCGCCTTGTCAATCATCATTTATTTTATGGTATTTAGAAAGGCAGAGCTGATGTCTGTTTAGTTATTTGGCAAATTTTTGTGCCTGCAAAACTGTGCGAGGGAGGCAACAAAACGGTGTGCTAAAATTAAGTTATCCGATTGGTGAATCCTCTAAGCGCAGCGTGAATTAGAATTATTTGTTCATTGTTTTTTTACTCTTTGTTGACCTGATCCAACAAAATTAAGGAGTAGGTTTTGTCATCAACGCGAAAGTACGATACAGAGTGAGAAGTAGTGCAAGGAGCATGGTCTGGTATTAGGGATAGTAGTTGTACTTTATACCACACGATCTCCTTTGTTTCAATGATTTATTCGCGATAGTCTCTTTAGATGTTCCTTCGAAGGAACTATTGCTTTTTTTCGCATTAGTTCCTTCCCAAGAGATGAAGGACGTGCTGCGACCTGTGACTGCGACCCGAAAATTTTATAAGAAGAAATTATATTTTAAGTTGTTATAAAGTTTTATATTGTTATAAATCAGGACTGACCATTGAACTTGGCACCTTGGCACTTGGCACCCATTTACTTCTTTGTGGTTAAAGTCAACAATCAAGGCATATCTCATAATATTGAACTTGGCTCTAATTTCACATTTGTGTTTTGATTTGATTCGATATACAGAAAAACACATTGAACAAAAATTCATAGTAAAAAATCGATTAATATAAATTGAACCCCATTTAGCATAACGTTGCGGCAATCCGGCACGCTTTTGGGACCCATTTATTTTCGTCGTATTCCTGATTGGACATATTCTTGTTTACTTGGACATATTCTTGTTTATATACCATTTTCTTATAACTACTACATATATGTATGTCTTGAAAATAAAAAATGACGATAGCTAGGATTGATTTTATTTGTTGTATATAATGATTTATGCTGAAAACGGCATGTGCCGAACCAAAAATGTGCCTCATCATCATCATCAGCCTATGTTCATCCACTGCTGGACATATAAAGAAAGAAAGAAAGACATTTATTCACATTCACAAAGACACACAAATACAACAACAACAAAAAAAAACAATAGACAGCAAACACAAACAAAACATAAAGGAAATACCAAAATAAAAATAAACGATGTTGTGTGACATAGGCCTTTCCCATGGCACGCCACTGAGCACGATCCTCGGCCACTCTCATCCAGCTCTTGCCAGCCACCTTGCGAAGATCATCGCACCACCGAGTCTGAGGGCATCCTACGCTACGTTTGCCAATCCGAGGTCTACACACAAAAATTCGTCTACCCCAACGGTTATCGGTTCTTCGGGTTAAAATGTGCCTAAGATTGGTTTTTGTAATGTGCCGAAAATGGAATAAGTCCAAACATGAATGTGCCGAAACAAGAATATGTCCAATCAGGAATATGACGAAAAAGGAATCAACCAAACTAAACACATAAAAACATACACACACGAAGGTTGTGACGAAACAAACGCCAGAGGAAAGTAGTTTTAGAAAAATCACAGTCCGGAAAATGTACGGCAATACTTGCGTAGTTTAGCCATTTACTAACAATTAATAAAGAGTGAAAGGGACAAGCACTAGGTATCCCAAGCGTTAGCGGAACGGCAAGATACGAAGTTCGAATTTTACACTTGGTATTAGGCATGGCCATGGCCAGTAGGGCTACTGCGAAATTCTAAAATCGAACTTCGTGTCATTCGGTCCCTCTGACACTTATGCTATTCATTACGAGAGCGAGAGGAACGGTATGATACGAACTTCGATTTTCGAACTTCGGAGTGAGCCGTCTGGTCTTCTTAGAGTGTACGAGCACGGGGGTCGTGACCGAGCCCCCCGAGACGGCCGCACGCCACGCGAGCCCGCTCGATAACCCGGCCCAATTCACAGCCCCAACAAACGAATATTTTTCCAAACGCTTTCCTACTTGTACAAACAACGTCAGGCTTCCGACAACACTTTGATGTACTGAATGACAAGTTAACCTTCGTTATTAAACTGAACCGAGATTAAATATTTATTCGGGCCGTCATTATTTTTGTAAAGACTATAATTACTGACTCTGACTCTGACTGGGTAAGTAATATTCCTTCGATATAAAAAGATCATGAACGCATCTGTTTACAGATGACACTAGTCGTTACCCACGACTCCGTCCGCGTAGAATTCGGTTTGCGCTATCCTGCGGGAACTATGCAAAATCAATAAGTAGCAGCAGTGCTTGCACTGTTGTGTTTCGGCGCGGAGAGTAAGACAGCCGGGGAAATTACTGGCACTTGAGGTATCCCATCTTAGGCCTCTAGGTTGGCAACGCATCTGCAATACCCCTAGTATTGCAAATGTTTATGGGCGGTGGTGAACTCTTACCACCAGGGGAGACCCACTTGCTCGTTTGCCTTCCAGTCGAATAAAAAAAAACAACAATATTCGATATAGCATTCGATATGCAGGCCGCTTCCAACCGAAAAAACTAGATGTCTCTGGGAGCAGCTTACGTCCAACAGTGGACACAGTGAAGACATTCAATATCTTTGAATAGTTTTAAAATTTTCTAAGGGGCTGTTTCACCATCCATTGATTAGTGTTAACTGACGGTTAAAATTAAATGTGATGCCGTCTCTATTTGTTTTGTTCGAATACACAGAGACGGCATCACATTTAATCGTCCGTTAACACTAATCAATGGATGGTGAAACAGCCCCTAAATGTTCCTAATTTAGCTAGATCATTATTGGTTGTAAGAGATTGATCGTTATTGACTCTGGCAACACTAGAAGGACAGCAATGGCGACAGACAAGCTTGTTTATGATGTTATGTGATTATGAGAAAGCTAAAATAAAAACTACAGATTGATTGAATCATAATATATTTGTCTACTTATTTACATTGGTGTCATAAACAACTCGATTTTCTTCGGGTTGCCTAAATTCAATACGTGACGTCATTGATGACAAGTGGTGAAGAGTTGTACACCAACTGCGTCGTTTTGCATTGGAAGACGTAGCCGATTCACACTTCTCTTACTCTACGAGTTGCCAGATAAAATGTTCTCTATGTGCTACTAGTTATAGAGATGATTGACCCCCTACAATGCCTTACGAGTATTAGTCACATCAACATCAACAATAGATAGTTAAAAAAAATACGACTGCTGTGCCACTACCATGAGTTTACAGTGACCGTACTCGATAGCGACGGCGTAATTTATTTATACAGGCGCTGTACAATCCCTAGTAATATTATAAATGCGAAAGTAACTCTGTCTGTCTGTCGGTCTGTCTGTCCGTCTGTCTGTCACGCTTTCACGTCGAAACCGCTGAACCGGTTTTGATGAAATTTGGTACAGAGATAGTTTAAGCCCCAATGATCAATATAGGATACTTTTTATTCCGGTAGAGGGCGCCACCGCGCGATAACCTAGGTTCGCGCAGACGAAATCGTGGGCAAGCTACATTTATGGCTACTTGCTGGAAACACATAAATCTCGAGTTAGCATTAAGCTTAGTTTAATAGTCTCAAAATCTATAATTATTTTTACCTGCAAGTGGGTCTTAATATTATAAAAATGTCAAATTAACTCTGTCTGTCTGTCTGTTACGCTTTCACGTCGAAACCACTGAACCGATTTTGATAACCTAGATCCGCGCAGATGAAGTCGCGGGCACAAGCTAGTTCTTCATACAAATAATTTACGCCATCGCTATCGAGTACGGTCACTGTAAACTCATGGTAGTGGTACTGAACAGTAAGTCGGAAAATATCTTGTTTATTTTCATAGCAAGTGTACGGGACGAGTTTTCTCCTGCCGCATTTTCGATATGTGTCAGCGTAGCGTTATTCCCAGCAGAACTTGCTACAAGTTATTACTATTACCGTCATTTATTCCGTCAATAATGCGATGGCGGAAATAAGGCTCGCGTAAAGTACTCTAATTAATTAAGCAAGTACTGCCTTTTCGCAACATAACGTTTGGCAACCTGTTTCAATTCGCAACTTTTCATTTCGCAATCTTTAAAATTAAATATTTCAGGAGTCATTTCAGGGCCATTGCGTAGAACCTTTTTAGGTTAGGTTAATTTTATAAAAATCCTGAAATATTTACAGCTGCAGACATATTTAACGGTTGGGAAATTAAAATTTGCGAAATGATACAGTTTCTAAACGTTTTTCGCCGAAACATTAGTAAACCGTATTCAAGATGTGACAAAGCGTCCTACAAATAGGAGTGTTTTTGAGATGTCTCTTACAGAAACTGGATTATGCATTTCTATGATTAATTATGCAACTGCATTACATTTTATTCGTTTACCTTTTTATTCAACTTGTAATGTTTGTAATTATTAAAGTTGCCTTGCAATCTTGTCAGTCAATTCAACCCAATCACTAATTAGAATTGAGTTAGTTGATTGGTGTTAATTCAAATTTTGTACAAATGTGGACCCCGGCTCGCACCTCTGAGTTTTTCGAAACCCATGTGCGGAATTACATTTGAAAATTACCACGAGCTTTGCGGTAAAGGAAAACATCGTGAGGAAACCTGCAAACCTGCGAAGCAATTCGATGGTGCGTGTGAAGTTCCCAATCCGCACTGGGCCCGCGTGGGAACTATGGCCCGAGCCCTCTCACTCTGAGAGGAGGCCTGTGCCCAGCATGGGACGTTTATAGGCTGGGATGATATTTAAAATTAGATTTACCCCGTTAACACATGCTCACCGAAATTTAATCAAACGATCAAATTTTCACTGCAGACAGAAACATTCCATATTTATTCAGATTTATTAAATATACACGAGATTGGAAAGCCTATCTAAATAGCCTTAAATTCACAAAGAGTCTGGCCGATCTCATTGGCATGAAAGTACAAGTACGTGCCGAGTTCAAAAATAATTGTGATGTAAATTTACTGGTTAATTTTCAATTAACTAGTCCCACTAAACTCACTTAGCACAATTTAATTAAATAAACGCTTGCTACCGAAAACCTACGAATATAAGCAAGATTGTAAATTCTTTACATCTCTACAAGAACTCGTGTATACCTAGTCGAAGAAAATTTCGAAAACTATTAACTTTTTTACGCACAGTTTGCTATTAAACTATAGTTGGGTGTGAAAAGGGCTAACGCACAATGTTATGTCTTGCTACGGTTGCTGGCACTCCGATAGAGGAATAACCACGGATTAGTCCGAAACATGCCGACTGAACTAAGTTAATAAGTATTAGGTGTTAAGTTTCTTTTTTTTTTATGCGACTATATGGCAAACGAGCAAGTAGGTCTCCTGATGGTAAGAGATCACCACCGCCCATAAACATCTGCAACACCAGGAGTATTGCAAATGCGTTGCCAACCTAGAGGCCTAAGATGGGATACCTCAGGTGCCAGTAATTTCACCGGCTGTCTTACTCTCCACGCCGAAACACAACAGTGCAAGCACTGCTACTACACTGCAGGATTAGCGAGCAAGATGGTGGTAGCAATCTGGGCGGACCTTGCACAAGGTCCTACCACCTGCAAAAAAGATGCTTAAAGATGATATGCATGGCCTTCCTCAAGCACCCTACTACACATCAACATCGATCGAACATAAAGTCACCCATATCCGACTAATATTATAAATGTCAAAGTTTGTAAAGATGTTTGGATGTTTGTTACTCAATCACGTCTAAACTGCTGAACCGATTTAGATGAGATTCTGTATTCAAATAGTTTGAATCCCCGGGAAGGACATAGGATAGTTTTTATCCCGGAAAATTGCATAGTTCTGGCGGGATAGCGATAAACAAAAACTACGCGGATGGAGTCGCCGGCAACAGCTAGTAGCATGTAATATATTAGCGAGTACCTCTCTACTCTGCTTTTCAGAGCTTGACCAGGTACGCTGTGTGTCAAACCTATGTTTTCAGGGTCTCTATAAAGCCTGTAATTTGAATTCTGACAGTGAAATGGGACTACAGAAACGGTAGGAGATGATCGTCTGGTGTTTGGAAAAGCGGCAGTTATAATGACTTAGCTTATTAGCATTTGAATACGTAGGTATGAGAAGATTGTTAATAATAGGAACGTATAGATTTCCTTTTTCTTTTTCCTAAAGAAAAAAAAATAATTTTAATTTATAATTTCTGCAGTCATTCAAAAGTCAAGTTGCATTATAATTATTTGATACTAGCTTTTGCCCGCGGCTCCGCCCGTATGGTATTCGGTTATCGCGCGCTGTTCCCTCGGGAACTGTGCGTTTGTGGATAAAAAGTAGCCTATGTCACTCTTGGGCTCATAAACTATCTCTGTGCCAAAAATCACGTCAATCCGTCGCTCCGTTACGGCGTGAAAGACGGACAAACACACAAACATACAAACAAACTTTCGCATTTATAATATTAGTATGGATTCTTTATCCTTTTTTACTCATTTGTTATTTAATATTTTTGTTCCTTATTTTTTTTATGTTGTATATATTAGAAAAAGTAACACTTTCTGAAATTTTTTGCACGTTTCGTTTGGAGGACAATTTACATTTTAGCGAAGAAAGTCAATGAATTGCATACGGGGAATTGTCAAAAGTGTCTAATTTAAAAAGATAAAGGCGTTACTGCTACTACGTTTAGCTGCTTTCATCAAAAGCCTTTAAAGCACTATGGCTAATGAATGCGCTGCCACGATCGATGGGAGTACAGCCCATAAAAAGCTGCAATGAATTCAAAACACGCGGCGCGGAAAATCCTGATAGGTCAATAGGTGGTAAAACCTACATTTCTAAATACATATGAGTTTGATCAAAATTCTTTTCGTTTGTCTTTAAAAATTTTGATGGTGGATTTATTTTGAAATTTTGATTTGAAAGGTTGATTTGAAATTTTGATAGTGGACTGTACGTTACAGCCTCTAGCCACTCAAGTAAAACAATATCAACTCTACCGTAACCAGCTTTACATTTACCAGGGTTCACTTCGACAACATCAGCACGTGTTTTTTTTTAGTTTGTGCATCTATTCGTTAGAAAATAAATGCATCTATTCGTATTTTTAAAGCTGTGATAATGATAACTTAAACCTTCAGGTTATTGTGTACCTTTATCAATTCATCTGAATTGCACTCCCATAACTGGCTAATCGAATTTTGCTCGTGCTAAAATCCGAAACTACGTATTCTCCCAGACATAAAACCAAGCTGGATCGATTGTGTATCCGGTCCAGACCAATAGCAAATGTCATCGAAATCCTTAGATCTATTTCTGAGATCCCCAAATAATTATTTATACAATTTGTTTTAGTTTTAGGTTAATTTATTTTTTTATTTTAAGTAAGGTATGTTTAATATGTATATTATTTAGTTTCTTTTATCAATAAATGATTATTTAAATATCCAAGAATTATTCGATTAAAAGTACCACGTATATAAAAAGCGTTTGCGGCCGTAGATACTCAGCAGATTAAATCTAAATCAATGTTTGAACTACGACATTTGAATATTGAAAATAATTAGCAAAACCGAATTGGGCAAGATATAGGTTTCACTTACAGTTTGTTCTGGCTCTATTCCTCAGTCCCAGGGACACATTTAAGACACAATCACAGCACTTTCAGAGTTTTTTATGAATAATTTAAAAGAGCGCGCGCCGGCCGGCATTCATTTCGAGCTGTCAAATTTGCGCAACTGACTGGTGGCGCCGCCGTGCGGGAGAAAGCGGAATGTTCATTCAGCCAGTATGTTTTTGATATGTGCAGGAGGTTTTAATGCACATATTACTAATTATATCTGCCCAATGTAACGTACATAAACCCCCCACCGGGAATCTACCCCAGATTCCCCAGTTTACAAACAAAACCAGGGATGGTATTGAATAAGGTAAGTGGACTGTATAGTGTAAGTATTTGTTGACTTAGTGAACTAAACACGTGTAGCTGTAAATTGAGTAAAATAAATGACTTATTTCGAACCTAAAATTGTCATAAATTTGACACCTTCTTGCGTCAAATTCATGCAAAGAAACAAAGGAAAATAAAAATTATGCTGAATCCAATTCCATTGGAAGTGGACTAAGCTTTACAACGGGTCGCGTGTATTCGCCATTCTGGATTTTTACTTTTACCACCCGTACAACTCCATCAGCTCCTGGATAAAGTTCCGTCACACGACCGAGAGGCCATTGAAGCGGAGGAGCGTCAGCATGCATAAGAACGAGTTCATCAACTTGAATATTACGACAATTCCTATGCCATTTTTGTCGCTGCTGCAGCGTGTGCAAATAATCGTTTAATTGCAATGTACGCGGACCGATATGTAAATAAATTTTATGGAAATAGTCGATAAGAATTTTTGTAAAGTTGCACTTTTTAGGAAGCAATAATGGATACTTCTTTTGATACGGTAGTTCGGCGAAAGACAACCTACCCCCCACCCTGAGAAAACCGAGGGGGTCGACATAAGGTGCTAACCTTTTAAGTGAAGAACTACAGCTGTAACCATTGGAAATTGCTTGGATATCAGCTGCAAAATGCTCTCGCTGAACGGATTTAATGAGCACATCGTGTGCGTTCTTTAAATCTGATAGAGACGAAGGACCTGTGTTCCTATTAGACTTCGTCGATCTACAATTGTTAATAAATTGAAAACAACGAGCTAAGACATTTTGAAGTTTGCTAAAACTCGAATATTTTTCAGTTAAATTATAAACAAGATTTGAGTCACGTGTTGTGTTTTGCACGCTAGTTTGAGCCAAAGTCGCGCATGGAATTTTGAGTTCTGGCACATTTGCCGATTTAAATTGATCAATTGATTTTACTGGCCAATTCTCTCTTGGTGCGTCTAGCCAGCTCGGTCCTCCGAGCCACTCCGCTGTCGATAACAGCACGGAAGGTAGCGCTCCGCGCGAGCACACGTCAGCGGGGTTGGACGCGCCGCTCACGTGAAACCAACAATCGCTTTGCACGGTCTCTAAGATTTTGGAGACACGCGAAGCCACAAAGGTTTTGAGGTTGTAACTGGGTGTATTCAACCAACTCAGCACCACAGAGGAATCGGTAAACAAGAGTATTTCATGAACAGGAATTCGTTCAGACAATATTGACTTCGTATATTTGACTAACTTGACTAACAAATGCGCAGCCATTAGCTCGAGACGTGGAATGGTCACTGTCTTCAAGGGTGCAACCTTGGATTTGCAATGACCAGACTGACCTTCGAATCACCTTGATTGTTAAAACTACGCAAATAGATGACCGCAGCTATTCCTTGAACTGAAGCATCGCAGAATCCTAGTATCTGGTAGTAGCTGTGCTGTTTGACAGTAACCTGGCGCTCGTGGCTAAAATTCGACAATAGCGGGAGCTCTGACATGTAGGTGAGCCACTCCTTTTCTAGTTCCGGAGGCAGCCGCTCATCCCAACCCAGCTGTTGGAGCCAGAGTTTCTGCATGAAGCATTTCGCGTAGAATATGCAAGGAGCCACGAAACCTAAGGGATCATACTGACGACCTATCTGTGACAAGACACTACGCTTGGTGATCGCCTGTGAAGCTGGAAGTGGATGGAATACGAAGGAAAACACATCTTCGGCGGGTCGCCACTGCAGACCTAAAACTTTTATGGATAGGTCCTTGTCATCCTCGAATGCAATGGGCGTTTCGCGGTGATCAGCTGGAACCCGAGCCAGTACCTGGGGACAGTTGCTGGCCCACTTACGAAGCAGAAATCCTCCTCCACTCAGCAACTCTAACAGTTCATCCTGTAGCCTAGCTGCTTCATCATAGCTGCTCACTGACCACAGAAGGTCATCGACGAAGAAACCCTTTTTTAGAACCTTGCTCGCTAAAGGATACTTCTCGCAGTCGTCGTCAGCCAGTTGATGCAGGACTCGGATCGCTAGGTACGGACTGCTAGCAACGCCGTATGTGATCGTGTTTAACTCATACACCTTTAAAGGTTGATCAGGTTGAAACCTCCACAAGATGTGTTGGTAATTGCGTTGAGATTTTTCGATCAAGGTCATTCGAAACATTTTACAAATGTCACTTGACAAGCAAATTTCATGTATACGAAAATTTATTAAAATCTCATTAATATCTGCTTGAAGCTTAGGACCGGCGTAAACGACTGAATTTAAAGAATTATTATTTGTCGTTTTGCATGAGGCGTCAAAAACTACTCGGAGTTTTGTCGTGGTACTTGACGGTCGGAGAATACAAAAGTGAGGAATTATGTACTTAGAATCCACAGTACCAAAATCACCTACGCAAGTCATGTGACCAAGGCTTTCATATTCGGACATGAATTTATTATATTCTTCCTTAAGTTCCGGAAGACGATTCAGCTTTGTTTCTAAATTGTTGAAACGACGTAACGCTTGTGGAGTCGAATCGCCGAGATCAAAACTGGGTTTGAACGGGTACTTCACTGTATAACGTCCCGTAGTATCGCGACTGTGTTCGTTTTGGAACAATTGTTCGACATACAAATCTTCTGGTTTTTTAGTGACGTCATACGGCACGTTTTCAGTCTCCCAGAAAGAGTTCATGATTTTATCGATACTACTAGTTTTATTAGCAGAGAACAAGTTGAGCGAAGCTGTATTTGACTCACAATCGTCACTCAGTACTGTCTGACCAGTAATGACATATCCGAATATGGAATGCATCGCGACGGGCAAACCCGGGTCACGTGGTAGTATATTTTGACCGTCATAAATGTAGGGAAATAAGTCACCTGCGATCAACAAGTCAACTGGAGCCGCCGAAAAGTAGTTCGGGTCAGCTAACTCTAGATTTTTGAAATTATTGATAACTTTGTTTGATAAGGTTACTGTAGGTAAGTTGCTAGTTATATTACTTACGACAACAGTATCAGTGCTAAGCACCGGACCAAATGAGTTTCGTGGTTTAATTGAACATGTAACCAGACCGAAATCTTGCACTGGCGCACCTCCCAGACCCATGGGTTCAAACTGACACTTGCGTCGAGACAAACCCAGGCGCTGGGCACACTCTTTTGTCATATAACCGGACATGGCACCGCTGTCAATGACTGCACGTACGGCGTGGTAAGTTCCCCATCGATCTGCGACGTGCACCATGGCAGTGCCTAACAGCACGGTTGAATTTGACGAACAAGTCAAGCCGACGTTTGGCATTGACCTTTGACTTTGATTTTGACCATTTGAAACGTTTTGAATACTTGAAATGTTTTGACTATTTGAACCGTTTTGATTAATTGATGAATTTTGAACAGTTGGAACTGTATCTAAGTGAATACTGTGATGGTGCGGTTGTTTACACAGCACACAACGCACTTTTGACGTACACTCGGACAACGAATGCTGACGAAAGCAATTTTCGCATAATTGAAGCTGTTTCACTTTGTCAAGACGCTGCACCGGTGTTAAATCAAAAAACTCGAAACATCGATAAGTTGAATGCGGTTTGTCGCAAAATAGACATCTATTTGATCGTTCGCTATTATTCTTACTCACAGCTGACAAGCACGGCTTTTGGAACTGCTTTGGTGCACTACTGTAATTAGCAGCATTATTATTATTTTTTCGAACACAATTCGGCTTTGCAGAGGTGTTAGGGACACTCTTAGGCGTAAACTGAATTTTTGATGTACTAATTTTAACCTCCGACATTTCCAAAACACGCGCCTGTTTCTCTACGAAATTAATCAGCTGTTCGTAAGTAGGTATATCGGTTTGATCTACTGATTGTTCGAATTCGCGCCTAGTGACGGGGTCTAAATTTCGCAATCCCATATAAAACAGTATGAAACTCGATAGGTTACTGATTTTCAAAAGTTTCAATGCTTTAACACACTCTTGATACGTTTGTAAAAATGTGTTTAGACCAGTAGCCGACTCAGTTGACAAAGGCTTAAATTGAAACAGCCGATCTAAATAGCTCGTAGCTAAGGCACGAGTGTTCTCAAATTTTTTGACTAGCAAAGCCCATACTATCGGATAATTATCGGCCGTCACTGGCATCCCTTTGACCACAGTCAATGCCGAACCGCTGACTGCGGAGAGCAGGTAATAAAACTTCTCAATGTTCGTAATATCATTGTTGTTATGAATTAAACTCGTAAACGTGTCATAGAATGTTTGCCAGTTTTCTAATTTGCTATCGAAATGGAACAATTCTAGTTTAGGCAGCCGCGGCTTAGCCGACCGCGAGTCTGGCCCGGCAGCGCCCGGGCCGCGGCCCGCGGAGCGCGACGAAGGTCCGCTACCGCTGCCGTCACACGATTGCCAAGTGTCGCTATTAGCCTCCGCTACACTCAGAATACGGAAATACATGTCGTCAAAGGTTTGAATTTCCTGATAATTTGGTTTAAATTTCGGGTTTTGTTTCTTATTGTAAGAATTTAACTCGAATATGCATTGTTCGAAACATTCCCGAGTCGAATGAAGTTCTTTGAGTCGCAAATTAAATTCGGTTAAACGCTCTGGTGGAGTTGATTTGGATAGTTCAAATAACGTTTGACATCGTATAAAAAGCAGTTCTTTTTTGTTAATAAGTTGTTCGACATCGAATTCTTTTTCGTCCATTTCGAATTAAAAAACAAAAGACGCGCGCGACGCGTTGCAAAGAACGAAAATTGAAAACGTTTATTTTATACGTATTATTCTAGGTAAATAACTTAGATTAGAAATAAGCCTGTTACCTTAAAACTGCGTGAAATGTGTGTTTTATGTGTATGAATGTGTATTTAGTTTGCAAACTGAGGATGCGGTTCGATTGACCAAAATGTTTGAACTACGACATTTGAATATTGAAAATAATTAGCAAAACCGAATTGGGCAAGATATAGGTTTCACTTACAGTTTGTTCTGGCTCTATTCCTCAGTCCCAGGGACACATTTAAGACACAATCACAGCACTTTCAGAGTTTTTTATGAATAATTTAAAAGAGCGCGCGCCGGCCGGCATTCATTTCGAGCTGTCAAATTTGCGCAACTGACTGGTGGCGCCGCCGTGCGGGAGAAAGCGGAATGTTCATTCAGCCAGTATGTTTTTGATATGTGCAGGAGGTTTTAATGCACATATTACTAATTATATCTGCCCAATGTAACGTACAATCAATAATTACAGTTAATTGATATATTTACGTATCTCAGTTTATTTATCCTAATACCGATAGTCTCTTTGTATTGGATGTCTACTTCACACAGGATTTCGCTAAAAGTACAAATATTTCGTTTCTCCTTCAGTATTTCGAGCATCAACTGAGCTAAAACTTTCTTAATGACTATAGATAGATAGATACTTTCATATTTTATAAGCCCTTTAATAAACAGCTTATAATTAGGGGTAAGCTTTAAAATACTGAGGAGAAGTTGATGCGAAAACGCGCTCTACAAAACTTTTCTGAAGGCAAAATGCTAGAAAGTTTTTGAAACAAAAACAAAAGGGTTGACTGGCAGATATTCCTTCGCAGTGTGGAGGTGAAGGAACTGCATAAGCGCGCATATATTGCATAAACTGAGCTATCATAAGGTCGCGGGTGAGCATAGAAATTGAGTGTGTGTGTGTGTGTGTGTGTGAATGAGTTTGTTAGTCCTTCACGCTACGCAGGTATTTTAACGTTAATGAAATGAATCCCCGATATGATTTCTGGAAACTCCGAGGGAATCGAAAGAAACAATGTAAAAAGAAATTAGGAATAACATCGATGTCATTTTGCGCGTTCCATCAAAAGTAAACAATCTCAAGTAATCAAATTACTGACACGTGTAGCATTCCATCGTGGCTTCTTTGCCTAATCTGTTGACAACAAACCTGCAATTGTTCTGCTAATTTGGGGTATCATATTTTCAAAGATACTCGTGTGTTTACTCGTACAATTTAATTTAAATGTAGAGCTTCAAGGCTGGTATTTTGTAATCGCACCAAGTGTAATGCCATATATGAAATGGTAGTAATCTGAGCTATTCAAAAACCGGAAAAAGTAAGTCAATACTTAGTCCCTAGAAATAAAGATACTTTGACTTTGACTAATGGGGATTACGTAAAGGTAAACAAAATATATGACTATTGTCAAGAGGGCGATATTGTTCTTATTTATATGGCAATAGTTCAGTATAGTCGGAACAGAAATCTTGACTTATCTACAACGTTTACCTGTTAGCTCTGATGTTAATTTGGAAAGGTTCTGAAGTTGAGAAGTGACAAAATCGGAGGTTTTCCAACTTTTTGTAATAATATTATAGCAACTATGATTGCTTATTAGTTTGATCTATGGCCTCTCAAGCAAAGAGGGTTTGAATCCACGCTCGCACTTCTAAGTTTTTCGAAATTCATATGCAAAATTACAATCTGAGAATCTACGAAGCAGTCAATGTTGTATGCGAAATTCCCAATGCACACTGGGCTGACGTGACAATTATGGCCCTAGCACTCTCGTTCTGAGAGAAGACCTGTGCGCGGCAGTGGGACCTATAAAGGCTGGGATGACTTAATACATATCTATTACATATACTAGCAATATAACATAACGAAATACAACAAAACTAATCTACGTATTAAACAAATGTTATCAACGACAACATCCATATTTCAAACTTCGTAAACACGACGTCAACCCACAATCGATTGGATTAAATAATAATGGTTATTTTTAATTGTATCGATTTCGAATACCAAGTAAAGGTTGGGTAGTCGCATCTGCACTGAAGCACAGTAATGGATTTTTTAATTGAAGCTTAAAACAATGGCTGTCTGTAATTAGAAGCGATAGGTACTTCGACTACACATCCACCAGAGCTCTGGTATGGTAGTGAACTAAGCGGTATGCAGGGACCGAACCGGGCAAGTGCGAGGCGGAGTTTTGTAGATAAAAGTTCATCTTTGAATACCCAGTGCTAGCACAGCCCAATTCCTAAGTACTTAAGTAAAACTTCCTGGCAGAAGGACAGACAGACGGAAAACAAAGTGATCTTTGACAACTGACAGCTGTCAATCCGACCTCTTTTTTTAAATCAAACAGGCCAAGGCGCAAAACCTATTAATCTCACGAAACGTGTGGTTTGCCGAAATAAACATCCAATTTATTTTTACAAAACAACCGAAAGTGAGAAAAAAATATTTATCTACAGGAGTGAGCTACATTATAAGTCTACTATCGATAAATCTGAACGAAAACTGACAGAAACAAATCTTATCTTCGCATTACGCAAAGGTATACTTAAGACAACTTCTGTCGTAATAATTTTGTCATCCACCCTTATGACATCTCTTTTGACTTTTATGTTTGCATCATATCACATTTCTAATTTAGCTATAGGTACCTCTCGTCGTAAAAAGGAAAAACGATAAAATTGTTTTGCTGTTTATGTCGTAGCGTGCTTTATTATCCTAACTAAACAACAAAAAGAGAAAAAGTGCAATTATTATCGTCCAAGAATTATGATTTTAATAATATGTAAAATAACACTGGTCAATAAGAAATGTTAGCCTCGGTTTTATTATAAAAGGTTCTCTAGACGGTTATAATTGCTTGATAAGCAAATTATTTTTTACTTGACCACCAAGCAAATCGACCGTTTAGAATGAAATGTGACTAAACAATCATATTGAACAACAAATGATTGATTGAAAAATTTAAAGTCTTGCACTGCTTGTCAAGCATGCATTGACCGTTCTGACGCGCATACGTTAAAAAAAACCGCAATATGAGGTGTATCAAAGGTTTATCAAAGACCGAAATGCTTGTTTTTTAAAGATGCCTAGGTTTTATCGCTCCGGAAAGCTATCCCAGGAAGCTGGTTCCATATTTTTCATCGTGCGTGCAACAAACTTCCATTTAAAGCGAATGATGCTAGCTGCCAACCATCAAAATGGTAAGGATGAAATGACTGACGGTTACGTGAAGTACCTACGCTAGTGAAACATGCAAATGATGATATACCTATGCCGTACAAAATGCAGAGAAAGGTGTAAATCCTTGGCCAGCAATTTTAGTCATTTGATCTATGCCAAAAAAACCTGGAATTTCAACCAGACCTAACGGATTAAGTTCGGACAGGAAAAAAATGCACAAAAAAAAATTTGCGTGAAGGCTGATCTGACCTGACCTATCTTTGCTATTAGTTGTTTTCATAAAACACCGACATGTTGGTTTAATATCGACCAAAACAATTTCAAACAACTTCTTTATTCAATAAGTACATAGGCGACCGTTTCGGGATGTAGATTTTCCGTAAACGAAAAACACGCAGATAGAAATCGAGAAAACTCAATTTAATCGCGAAAAAACCACCACCACGTACAAATAAGAAAGGGCGTAAGAACGTGAGTGTCGCGCGCGGTCGGATGAGGACGACTGCCCATTAGTTTGTCGGTTTGTCGCTACGTCACGTCACACACCTACCTACGTAACCTACCTACCATTATATTTTAATGCAAATTTTTTTTAAACTAAATCAAGGACTCTAATGAGCACGTCGCTAACAGCGACCGTGCTGTGCTCACTTTTTCAAAAGTGGCAAGTACATTTTTCCCCCCAAAAATCCGCACATAGCAATATCGGTAAAACTGTTAATCGAGATGTAAAATATAATAATTTTAAGATTCAAATATGTATTTATATTTATTAGTAGCAAATAGATTACCATTTTACTATAGGTATAGGAGATTTATCTACCTAATCATACCGGAATTCAGACCCGGTAGTTGTGGTACGAATTCAAACCACCGATTTGATGCTCAGAGTTATGTCGCGGCAAGGGAATATTGAGGACGGTAAATTCTCCGTAAAGTTTAATTTGTACCCGATTTATTAGATATTAACAGATGCTTGTAATTTCATCTGTATTCCGTGAGATTTTTGCTGTTTTCCGGTTAAAATCTAGCCAATAACGGTGTAATTTTCTATTAGTAGGTTTTGTTTAATAAGTTCAGTAGTTCCAGAGATTACCGAAATACAATCAACCAAAGGATTCCAAACCTGAAGGGTCCAGACGGAATCTTATTGCTGTCACTCGCATCTCTGCCCGTCTATCACTATGAATAGAGCTAGAGTTTTCAAATTTTGAGTTAGACTGTAAGCATTTTATTGACCCTAAGGCATACAAATTGTCAAAAAATATTTTCAAATGTATTATTATTTACGAGCTCTAATACTGCTAAAAGGGGCGCAAATTTTGACCCGCCCCACTAAGAGGAGTTTCGTTGTTTAAAACTCATTGAGAACATGAAAAAATTTTTAACAAAAAGTAAAAGGAACTCCAAAAAAAGAATATTTTTTTTACAAAATTTTCTACTTCTTCTTGGTCATAGGTAATGTTTATTATTATGTACTTACATTTTACCGAAAAATAGCAATGTACCTACTGATATACTAATCAGATTTATTCTTGGAAATTTTTAACTGTAATTCTTATTGCTTATACAGAGATATACGGAACCCTCGGTGTACGAGTCTGACTCTCACTTAGCCGGTGTTTCTTTTAATAACTTTATAATATTCTCTAAAATATCATCTATGTATTAGGTATAATCATAAATCTTTATTGTGTGAATTCTGGTCTAGGTAGATAAGTAGGTACATTAACAGATATTTGTCAGCATAATTGTTTCACCGAACACTATCTTTACAGACGTACACACATTTTGCTAACAAGACAAGCAGAAAACTACTTTACAATAGGTAATTAAATATCATAAGGGAAGTATAGGTTAAAGGTTAATAATAATAGCTAACTACGTACTATTTAATTACTTATTTATTTAACAAAATGATACAAAATACTAAAATAACCGAACTACAAATATTAAAAATTCAAGTGTAACCAACGTTACCTTAATACGTAACATTTCACTCCGGGCGACTCTATTTTTGTACCACTCGTTCCGTGACTCGTGCTAGAATTATTTAGCTCCACTCACTACCTAAAAGCCTTAAAGATACTTCGAACACTTCGTAACAGGCTTTTGAGATTCGCAATTACGTAAAACTATCAGAATTATTTCAGACTAGCTGTTACCCGCATCTTCCGCTGCGTGCAGTGCAAGAATTTCAATCAAATCAGTAGTTTCAGACATCACCCCGTACAAAACGATACAAACAAACATCAGAGTATGCAGTCACACTTTAGAGCATTAGAAATGCAATAAACAAGCATCAGTATCTGACACAAATAAGCGTGCATAAATATCTGATACGACTGTCTAGGGATGGTAGGACGTGTCAGATATTTTTGCACGCTACGCTGTGGCAGATATCAATGCATATAACTGTAGTCATTCATTCGAGTCAACAATATCCACTGCTAATAGTTGTCATAGTTCATGGGTTTGATTGCCTTCTGTCCTTTAATTTCCACTTTTAGTACAAACAGCCTCATGATCCCTATAAAATTTGCGGGATTCACCAACGTCGGAGAGCTAGATTGAGCTACACGCCTCTGCTTTTCTTTTGTGTTCAATGCTTCAATTAGCTTATTAGTTTGTAAAGGTTTCTTTATCTTTTTTGTAATTTAATATATTGGTACGATTATACTAGATTTTGCCCGCGGCTTCGTCCGCGTAGAATTCGGTTATCGTGCGCTATTCCCTCGGGAACTGTGTATTTTTCGGAATAAAAATTAGCCTATGTCACTTTCTGGCCCATAAACTATCTCTGTGCCAAAAATCACGTCGATCCGTTGCTCTGTTGTGGCGTGAAAGAAGAACAAACATACACACTTTCACATTTATAAAAATAAACTTACTGACATTGCATGGATGTATGTATAATCCGAATTAAAGTTATTTACTGAAAAATACTGAATTAAACGATTCAACTTTGGATTATAAGCCGGTAAAGGTCCGACTTGTAATTTTATCAATATGTCACACGAGGGTTTGAGAAATATCATGTAATATTAAAGATATTCACTTAATTAAGTCATCCCATCAGCTTCTCCTGAACCTGAATATAATTTGGAAAAAAAATGTTGCTAATGTTTTAAATCTTCGTTCTACTCATAAATACAGAGATGAGCGCGTTTGAATAAAACATAGCATATAATCAAGTGCTCCGATTAAGTCGAGTGGCAGCTGCGTATGTAAAGAAAGATTAGTAAATAATTTGAATGGAAACGAGGGGTCGCTCCTCGATGAGCCGAACTCTCATTACTACGTTAGCAAGGGTTTTCGGGAAGCCCTTGTTGTAATTGGAATACTTAATGCCACTCTCCATAAAAACCTGTTAAGTGCGAGTTCCGATACCATATTGGAAATTAATTCCAAACATACAGTAAAAATGTAAAAGCGAAAGACGCTGAAAACTGTTTAGTTAGACGACTGTGGAGAAAAGTGATCAAAAACACCTACTTGCTATTAAATACGTGAAATGAACAAAAGGCAAGATATCGGTCAACGATATTTAAAGTACGTAAGCATTTTTTGTGTAAAAAAATATCTTGGTTCCTACTATCCATACTAATATTATAAATGCGAAAGTATGTGTGTTTGTATGTTTGTCAGTCTTTCACGTCGAAACGGAGCGACGGATCGACGTGATTTTTGGCATAGAGATAGTTTATATGGGCTAAAGAGCTGACATAGGCTACTTTTTATCCCGGAAAAACGAACAGTTCCCGAGGGGACAGCGCGCGATAGCCGGATTCCGCGCGGGCTAAGCCACGGGCCAAAGCTATTTTAGATATAAAGCACTAATTATAATCCCGATGGAACTTGCGATACAGCTTGTGCAGCATCCGAAGAAGCCGAAAAAACAAAGGTAAACAAATACGGGGACCCAGACATCGAATAAATACGACTTTGTCCCATTCTGTGTCAGTGGGGTAACGCTCTGAGGCTTTTTGTATGGAAATTTCAAAGAGACTAGTCGACGTCACAGGGGACCGACAAGCTGGCAGCTTTCTTGGACAAGGAATCAGCTTACCTGTTCAAAGAAGGAACGCCGCCAGTATCTTCACAATCTTTTTTTTATGCAATAGCAGACAAACGAGTAGATGGTTCGTCTGTTGTTAAGTGATTACCTCCCGTCGCCCATAGGTATACGCAGCACCATCAGGACTACGATGTGTAAGGGATAACGTTTTCATTATATTTTTATAATTTTACGTCTTGTTTTCCATGTAATCTTAGTTTAGGATAATATTCGGTAGGTCTGAGAATAGGATGTAAACTATTTTTCATACTTCGAGTCGTGGGCTACAGCTAGTGTAGGTAAGTACATTAGTAAGTACGATGTTGGGCAAAACTCCAAGAGTAAGTGTAAGTAAAATCAAGAGCATTAATTTGAGACCCATTTCGATAAAAAATCCTTTGTATCGTCATACAAAATGACAGATATCCCATCTTAAGTAGATCCCAAATTAACGATCGTGACCGTACCTGCATGTAAATTTAATGAATGAGATTGCGGAACAGCAAGATCCTTCGCAGCTTTTCAAACCCAATAAACATCTAACCAATTTCAAGCCAGTGTACGATTAATTAACATTAACCGTGCTTGTTTAATGTTTAATCGTTTGAAATTATTATTAATCACAAGCTTATAATGCCCTTTACTTTAGCAACTCATAATGAACAAAGTAATTAGCCAAACTTGTGATTTTTTTTATTTATAATGGTTTATTTGTCCAAATGGTTGTCTGGAAGTGATCGTTTTTGAACGGTACTATCATATTATTAAATGATATTGTTGTGAAGCGATGTAGTTAGTGTTGTGTACTACCCTCCATTAGACAGTGACAATAAAAATGACGATAAAAATGTGGGTAGTTGTGCGCCTATGTTAGTTTCGTCCATTGATGTATATGTACTTACTAGATTACGCCATCCATGCACTGTGCAAAGGACTTTAGTATGACTTTGACATTCATGAGCGGCGGACGAACTAGTTTTTGATTGAGACTCCGAATATAGGCGTGAACCTGCACGTAAGTAACAATTCACTACTCAAGTAAGTAAAATTACATCTTGTACAAGTGATTAAGCAACTAATAATATTGTAATACCACAATAAAAACATTTTTTAAAATAAGACGTAACGCATCGAAGGTTATAAAGTCGTTGACATTACGCCATCTTACAATCATAGACTAAAACGTGCAGACGATCCCATTCAGAATTGGCTGTAGGTAAAAAATTGTGACTGAACATGCATGACAATTCGTTTAATTGCTTTATTTATACCTGTCATTCTTTTTCCATGTACTAATTTTTATGAACGTCAATATGTCACGCGATACGCATTTTAGTAACTAATAACATTCAAATCCCCTCCGGCATTCCGAAAATCTTTTTCGCTTTTAAAAAATCTGAAATTTCGTTGAGCAAGCATACATTGCTACTTAAAAACAAAAAAAAAATAATCTATATATATAAAAGGCAAACCTGACTCACTGGGTTATATATCAACGCACAGCCCAAACCTGGGCCTGGAAACTTGAAATTTGGTACAGAGGTTCTTTTTATGATGTAAGTGAGCACTAAGAAAGGATTTTTAGAAATTTATCCCCTAAGAGGGTGAAATAGGGGGGTGAAGTTTATATACAATTTTCTCATTTATGGACTTAGAAGTATCAAAATATGTGTATACGTTTTTGATCACAATTGGAAATTATCTGTCTAGGTGAAATGGATAAAATACCCCTCTAAAGGGGTGAAATGAGGGGGTAAAGTTTGTATGGAAATTTTCTTATTTCTGGACTTAGAACTATGAAAATAGGAGTATGAGGTCTCGATTACAATGAAAAATTATTTGTGTAGGTGAATTTAATAAAATTCCCCCCTAAATGGGTAAAAAGGGGGGAAAGATAAGATAACTAAAGTAACGCGTTCGAAGTCGCGGGCAAAAGCTAGTAATATAATATTACTCAGTACACCATTTTTGACTATTTTGGGGCTCCTCACATTTTTAGTGCTTCAGCTTTTTTTCAAAACCTCATTCACTATCTGCCTATTTATTAAGATAATTTCTTTCAATTGATTAAAAAAATGCAGTTAAAAAGTTTGTTTTTTTTTTTCGAAAATATCTATTTTGCCAGATGCAAAATGATTACGTTTCGTAGGTAAAATAGCTGTGTCACGTCTGCGGTGTATAATCTATATAGCGTTGACGTCTTGTGACAGTCCGATATTTGAACATATTGTTGACATGAACGTGCGAATCTAGTAAGTACATATACATCAATGGTTTCGTCGGACAGTCGCACGAGCAGAGTGGTGACGCGTAGTGCGCGTGTTGAAGCAGCCGCCGAGTCGCGTGCTCCCTTGAAGAAGGGCTACGAAATAGCCCGAAACATGTCGAGCTAAACTCGATTTAAGACGTGAGTTATCCGTTACAATATCATTTAATATGAGTGAGTCTCATGGTAGTTTCATGTTCAAAACGGTACTATCGCTTAATATCGTTCATATTTGTTTTTGTGTTTCTGTAAATTCACAGTACATACTGGTTTGTGGTGTTTCACAAAGAATATTTGCATTGCTTCTGTCACAGAAGGATAGACGGATAGGATAGAGCACGGACGAACAGACACAAAAGCTTTAGTAATAGGATTCCGTTGAAACGCCTTGGTTACAGAACCTTAAAAACTTAACTTATTTTCCACAGTTCCAAACAAACTTGAAGTGTCTATTGAAACCTTTTAAAAGAGCTTTTAAAAAACTCTCCGATAAAGGGGATCAGTAAGATCTGTAAAAGTATTTGATTCAAATTTTCAATAAATAGAAGTAGAAAATATTTATCTGCTTTTACAATCGAATTGGCTTGCAGAAATCCTATATAGATATTAAGTAAATATAAATGATTTTGTTCTTCATCAGCTCTTATCAATCCACAGCTGCGCATCGTCTCCAACCCCCTCAAGCACGACTGACCTGACAGCTCTCCTCCTTCAGTCTCTGCCTGCCGCCTTACGAATATGATGATATTAGGTTTTTTTTTTTAATTTATCCATACTATAATATTATAAACGCGAAAGTGTGTTTGTGTGTTTGTCCATCTTTCACGCCGTAACGGAGGGACGGATCGACTTGATTTTTGCCATAGAGACAGTTTATGGGCCCGAGAATGACATAGGCTACTTTTTATCCCGAAAAAATGCACAGTTCCCGAGGGAACAGCGCGCGATAACCGAATACCACGCGGGCGGAGCCGCGGGCAAAAGCTAGTTTATATAATATATTAGATTACCACATGCTTCGGATAGGTTTCTATTTACTAACATACGATCTTTATTCAAGAATTAGTCTTTCTTTAATGGCCATCGGTTCTGATGCATATGTCACCTACTCAGTTTTCATCTCAATGTTGCTGATATACTGAATAAGAAAGAATGATACCTAAGTCTATTTCTCCGATGAATTCCAGTTCCGCGGCCATTTAGAGGGCAAGGCTAAATTAGCCTCAAAGAAGCTCGGCGTGCTCAACAGATCGAGACAGTATTTCACTCCGGCCCAACGCCTCCAGCTTTATAAGGCGCAGGTTTGCACACATATGGAATACTGCTCTCATCTGTGGGCAGGGGCTCCCCAGTACCAGCTTCTCCCTCTGGACCGCATACAACGGAGAGCGACTCGAATAGTCGGCTGCCGACAAGTTTCTGATCGACTTGACTCTTTGGCGCTGCGTAGAGATGTAGCTTCTCTGTGCATCCTCTATCGCATGTACCACGGGGAGTGCTCCGAGGAGTTATTCTGGTTGATTCCTGCCGCATCATTTCGCCACCGACCTACGCGACAACACTTCCATCCTCACTATTTAGATGGTTGGCGGTCCTCAACTGTGCGTTTCTCCAGAAATTTCTTGCCTCGCACATCAAAACTCTGGAATGAACTATCGCCTGCGGTATTCCCGGACCGATATAACCTTCAAGCTTTCAAGAAAAGAGCGTACTTCTACCTTAAAGGCCGGCAACGCACTTGTGACTCTTCTGGTGTTGCAGGTGTTCATGGGCGACGGTAATCGCGCACCATCAGGCGATCCGTCTGCTCGTTTGCCCCCAATACCATTAAAAAAAAAAGAATACCTTTGCTGCGATTTTGATTCCTCAGAATAAAGTTCTAAAGCAGCTCTACCCATACCGTCTAGGTCATATCAACTTATCACTTACGAAAACCATCAATCCTTTAAGCATTTAAGTGATGCGTTCCATTCTAGGCGGCCAACTAAGGTAAGCTATGGGCAACTAGAGGCAGGGTAGATGTCTTAGTGTGTGTATTAACGGTTCACTAATGTTTCGCAGTGCCTTAGGCTCAGTTAGGCTTAGGCGCAGTGCTTAGGTGCTTAGGCTTAGTGCTCAGTGCCTTAAGACGAAAGTCTTTAACCAATGTGTGTTGCCAGTGATGACATATGGATCCGAGATATGGTGCTTTACTGTAGGCCTTATAAATAGGCTCAGAGTTGCTCAGCGAGTTATGGAGAGAGCTATGCTTGGGGTTTCTCTACAGGATCGAATCAGAAATGAGGAGATACGTAGAAGAACCAGAGTCACCGACATAGCCAAGAGAATTAGCTCGTTGAAGTGGCAATGGGCGGGCCATATAGCACGGAGAGCAGATAGCCGTTGTGGCCGAAAAGTTCTCGAGTGGAGGCCGCGGATCGGCAAGCGCTGCGTGGGACGTCCACCAACGAGATGGACGGATGACCTGGTTTAAGCCGCGGGTTCACGGTGAATGCAGGCCGCTGCCAACCGAAGCAACTGGAGGTTTATGGGGGAGGCCTATGTCCAACAGTGGACGTCCTACGGCTGAGATGATGATGATGATGATGAATGTTTCGCAACTAACGTTTGGCAACCTGATTCATTTCGCTACTTTTCATTTCGCAACTGCTTAATACGTCTGAAACTGCAAACATTTCGGGATTTTAATAAATCTAACCTAAACTAACCTAAAGGGTTCTACACGATGGCCCTGAAATAAGCCCAGAAATATTTACAGTTTTAGAATTTGCGAAATGAAAATTTGCGAAATGAATCAGGTTGCCAAACGTTAGTTGCGTGCGGAATGAACGGATACTGTATTAACACATGTGTATATATACTCCCGAAGGTCGCATGTTAGTAGTATGTATCACTACACACCGCTCACACAATCTACGGACGAGGTTGTATAAAGAATAGCACCCCTGGGCAGAAAATTCACCTAATTTTCCAGTTTATTTAAAACTGTAGTGAAAATTACAGTAACCTATCAAGGGCGTCAAATGCCCAATTAAATACAAAATGTTACTCTTTGTAACTAAACTTTCTATAGTTAGCAACTGAACCCCGTAAAGATTGTCTGGCGATAGAAAGGGCGGTAAAAAGCAATTTGCTAAGTTTTTCAAGTCAATTAACAGAATTCATTAATAACTGCGTTGGAACTTGGCAGGAATTTATTTAAGCGAAGTTTCATACTTTAACGGTACACAATCATATTATGATTCAGTAGACCGAGTATTGCAAATATTGCAATGTAATTAATAAGTGTTGATATGAGTTATTCGTAACGAAGTGATCCGACAGAGAACCAAAGTTATCGACATAGCCCACCGCATTAGCACGCTGAAGTGGCAATGGGCCGGTCATATAACCCGAAGAACCGATAACCGTTGGGGTAAACGAGTTCTTGAGTGGAGACCACGGATCGGCAAACGTAGCGTAGGACGCCCTCAGACTCTGGTGGTGATGATCTTCTGGTGCGATGATCTTCGCAGGGTGGCTGGCAAGAGCTGGATGAGAGTGGCCGAGGATCGTGCTCAGTGGCGTGCCATGGGAGAGGCATATGTCCAGCAGTGGACGAACATAGGCTGATGATGATGATGATGATGATATGAGTTATAAGTACTTCCTCGACGGTTTTGTGCAGTCCACTTGAATCAAAAATAATAAGAGCATACCATCACCGGTGAGACACTAATAAAAGCCAAAATCCAATTTAGTGATGCACAGAAACAGTCCATGTTAGATTTATAAAAATTTACAATATAATTCCAGAAAATATAGAAGCTGAAGAAAAGCATCATTTATTTAAACTTAAGTTAAAGAACCGACTTACTAAAAAAGGATATTATACTGTAGACGACCTTTTTAACGATACTGATAGAACTTGACATAAAATATTTACTTTAATATAAGATTGATATTGTATACTGATTGTTAAGATTACTTTGAATTAGATAGTTTATATGACATTGCCAGGCCCGCCCAGGGCCCATATGAAACTAAATGTACTTACTTACTTAGTTATTAAGATCTCTACAATACTATGGTTGCAATAAATTACTAAATGACTAAAAATAATTATTGCTAATTTTTAAATAACAACTAGGAAACTATACTTGCGAGTACATATAAACGTTAAGTTCAGGTTGAATAAAAGCTTGTAGACCGCAACATACCCCACTCGTGGTATTTGAGATTGAAACATAAAGTTAAAGCTTGGCTGGCGTTGTTGTGGAAAGGTCAATTCTTACAAGTCACGGGTCAAATGACCCTTTTTCTTGAGGATACCGCGAAACGAGCGGAGTTAAGGCGCCTACCATTTTAGTATCTGTTTCAGTGTTTCATGCCATTTTTATTAACCCCAAAGGCGGAGTTACAAGTTGGACGACCTACTTGCTTATCTTCAACTTTAAAGCTCACCAAAAGTCAGAATTATGGTGTGATTACGTTTTCAATTTCGCGTAATGTTGTGAATAATAATTATAGCTCACTTCTCTAAATTAACGGGCGGGATTTTATCGCTCAAAATGTAGACGTCATACCTTACAAGCCGTCGCGAATAATAAATCATTAGAATGTTTCTATTATCAGCCCATTATCTAAATTGTATTTTCATTATTAAATGGATCATTTGACAAACGGATGGCACAATAGTTAGAGAACTTCACTATAAAGCTTAAGGTCTCAGGTTCGATCCTAAAATACGAATGTTTGTTCTCGGGTCTTGCATGTTTCAAATTTAAGTCCCACTTGCTCGTTTTCATTCCAGTCGAATAAAAAAAAAGTATGGATGTATTTATACGTATGTTTATTCGATGCCTAATACATTTATCTGAAGTAGATAGGTACAGTCAGCAGCAGAAGTAAATGAGTTGTTAGTGGCCAAAATGATGAATGAAACAGTCGACTCTACTGCCAAGGTAATAAGAGTGTTTAGATCACTTTGAGCATCATAACTGCTCATCTACTTATACTGCTGACTGTACAAACTTTGCTTAATTTGAGACAAGGTCAATTGCGTCAATTGTCCCGTGACATTTATTTTATTCATTCCATAATGTAATGAGTATGATTGTCACTGAAAAATCATAATGGAAGTTTCTATACACGGGCAGCGAAGCAAACGAGGTGAAGTCAGCAGGGCTACTACTTACTCGAAACTCGACGTTCGTGTCTCTAACACTTATACTATTTAATACGAGAACGAGAGGGACGGTACGATACGAACTTCGAGTTTTGAATTTCGTAGTAACCCTGCAGCTTCTCTTTGTATTAGTTAGCTTTACACGGTCCACCCTAGTTTCAAAACTTCATACTTAACACAATTCCAGTAAGTTTGTAACGGTCTAGTTTGATTAAGCACAAGGTTCATGTTATTTTTGGTTTCTTTAATACTTATTAACTTATTGTTTTTATTTCAAAGTTTTATTACGCCACAATGTTGCAACATTCACATAATGCGTGCGTGTTTGAAGATAGCACTATCATTACTAATACTATAAATGCTCAAGTAAGTATGCTCGTTTGTTACTGCTAGTATCAATATTTTAACACTTAAGTAAAATATTATAAAGATGTGGACAATATTACTAGAAATATCTGTATATTGTTGTGCCCTCATTGAGTAAATGATGAAGCTTTACTGATATACCTTTAAAAAAGATATCACACAGTACTACGAGTTTAACGCAATTAAAGTTTCAGTTTGAATTAGATGAAATGGGGAAGGTATCATTTAAGTTTATATAGCTTGTTAACCTCAGAGACCGCGCTGTACGCAGAGTTATTTTAACTATCAGCCCACGTGTTTGTTATATGTTATGAGGTTACGAGAACACGGCGTTTTCAAGGTCTTTGATAAACAATATCTCACGTAATTAATTTGCTCGTAAGCTGGAGTAAATAAATAAAACTTAAGCTTGTAAAAAGAAACACAATACAATACATACAATGACTCTTTATCTGACACCACAAAATAGTAAGCGATGCAAAAAACGGTACACACAGAGAGAAAATTACAAGGTAAACAATAGGCGACCCTATCCCCTGAATGTTCTCTTCCATGCAACCTTTGACAAGACACATTGGCAACATTTGGCACAATTGACAAATGTTGAGATCAAAATTAAATGAAATGAAATGAATTTATTTGCTATGAATACGGTATTCAAATGGATGTTATTATTGTTTGTCCGGTACTCAGTCATTGTATTCAGCCCACATACAACAGAGCAAATATTTAGATTAAAATTGAGAATTACATAAAATATAAATTAACCGGTCAAAAATAAATAAAATAATACAAAATTATATAAAAAGGCGAACCTTAATTGATTTTGAATGAGATGAGCAGGGTGTAGTTCAATACCCCCATCTGACCACCATAATACATTTTCTAGTTTGTGGATAGTATTGATCCTCTTTTACAACCAGTGGTAAAATAAGAAATGTTTTGTCCTTATTCACCAAGGATGGTGAGATGGTGAGGTTTGGAGGTGAGATGGTCCGGATGGATTCAGTTAAGGACCCACAAAGAGGGATACTATATAAAAGTCAGAAATAGTGAAACTTAGTTGTTTTATTTGTTTTTATATGCGAGTATTCTCAGGAGCCACTGAACCTATGTTTTTCCAGTAATAGAAATTTCTGATTAGCATAGGTCACTTTTTATTCCGGGGTGTAAAATCGTCGTGGGGCACAAACAAAGTTGCTAGCAACAACTAATTTGTTATAGATGTAAAGATCATAATTTCTATCTTCTGTACACAAGGGCCTCCTGTTAGAAAAAGCTAAATAAAATCTACAACGGCTAAAGAAAAGGCAATAAAATTCACAAAAACATATTCAGGGCTATTTAAAGAATAATCCAAGACAAATCTTCTCCAGCCAAAGTATATTTCTTATTCAATAAGACAATGATTTTAAGAATATAAAAAGACCATGCTAGCGTGCAAATAAACAGTATATCCAAGTGATAAATTGCTTCTCAGGGTCCAGTGACTTGCTGCGAGGACCGGTACAGAATACTCTGCAGCCAAGCTTTTACAGATATTGCCCTGTTTTAAAATAAACGATCTGTAACTGTTACTGGCAACACTAGCCATCTAAAGTGAAATGGGGAGTAGATCAAGTACATAGTGTTCGTTTTATTTGTTTTTTTTCTTGTTACAAGCTTTTTTTTGCTGTGACAAAGGGGATGTACTCAGCGTATGCTGTGGTCTGGGTTGTGAGGGGGGCAGAGTTGTCGGGGAGGGGTGTTACTTAACTTGTCCTGTTTGTTGTTGTTATTTTTGTTGAGTCAAATCTTGCAAGTTTTTTTAACCCAATTCCAGTTGTTGGATTGACTTTAAATTTGGTACATTACCTATGTAATTAAGTTAATGACAATGCAAGCAGTCAGCAAAAATAGGTTGTATTATTTATTTTTTATCAGAAGTTCTTGTATACAAGAATAGGTATACATTTAATGATTTAATCACATGATGTAAGTGATTATAATCAATATTCTGCTGACACAACTGGCCACGACACGACGAGCTTAAAGTTTGCCCCGCGCCCTGCATGTAGATGGAATCTACGGGTAATCTAAGTAAAGCAACAAAAATCGTATAGGTACTACCTTACTGACACTGTATTTAATTTATGTTACCTACTGTTTCTGCATAAATAAAAACTTTTCGTTTAATTATTTTTTTATTTTATTTCAAATACTATATTATTATAATATAGTATTTGAAATTATATAATCCTAGATTTAAATAAGTACTTATAAACTGCTGTTGTGTGCCCTTACAGGGCGTCATGGACCGACTTATACAAATTACCAATGTGACATCTTATTGTAATGAACATGACTTGACAATAAATAAATAAATAAATATTTAAGTTTTAGGGAGGAATAGCGATAAAATTAACAAGATAAGCAAGTCAATAATCCGATCTAACTAACCTCAATCCATCTTGCTTAAAATATGAATGCGAAAGTTTATGAGCTTGTGTGTGTATGCGTGCCTGTGTATGTGTGTGTGTTTTGTCTCCTTGGCCCTGAAACTGCTTAATAAATTTGAAGGTTTTCATAATGTAGCTGGGCTTCTGGAATAAGACATAGGCTACCTTTAACCTAATATTCCCACGGGATCTATCTTAAAATCATCACCATCTATAAGTTGGAAGACGAGATAATTTTTAGTCCCGTGGGAATTAAATAAAACCCCGGATTTTTAACTTGACCACTAGACCTAATGGTTAATACGTGAATGAGGCAAAGGCTAGTTATTTATAAATGCTTATTACACTTAGGTACATTAACCTAACATTATTCGCTTGAATTACTGTCATTTTGCCAGACAAAAGATAAATATTTTCTTATAACAAAGCTGTAACTTTTTGCGAGAAATTGAAGTTTATCTTTGTTTTAATCTGAAAATCTTCCACCTATCTAACAGGATAAATGGACGTTTATCCTCTATACCTACCTCAGCAACGATTGTCAACACGTGCCTAAAGCACTTTATAAAATTTGCAAAATCGTGTTTCATAATTCCCATGTAAGTACTTGAGGCAAGGATTCCGTTGCTTACCAAGTAACCCCGAAAGAAGTTTAAGTACATACTCGTGCGACGTTGGTGAATATTTCGCTGAAATTACTTTGCGCCCTCTTTAATTACACCTAGCAAAATAATTTTCATTTTATTTCTGAACGTATACTTACTATGGCAAATAGGCATTTAAACGTTGTCGCAATGCGCTGTTACTTTGTTCAATTTACGATATGTATTAACTGCGCGTGCCGCCTGTAGGTGGCATTCCCGGAGGTACTTTAAAAATATGTAATATACGAACTGAACTATACGCTTAACGGACATATTTACGATCGAGCTAAAAAAGTAACGAAGGAACAGAAGTTAAGAAAACTTTAACTCTCTTCCTCTATAAAATAATAATAATAAATAATAATAAATTTATTTATTTCGGGCAACTTAGGCCCATACAATAAATACCTTACAAACTAACATACATATTTATAATCAATACTATTTAAATCTAATTTGGTGACAAAACGGCGTGACCCCGTTGAGTCACCGTCCCCGACTTCGCATTCATCTGCGGCATGGTGCCCCGGAACCGCCGGAACACGACGTCTTTCGGCCAGAAGGCAGCACTCGCGATGGTCCCCATCAGCAGCCGCGGCACGCGCACCACAAACGAGCTACACTCTTGACAGAGTGGTCGTTGTCGACAGTGAAGGATCTGTAGTGAATCTTCATAGCGACTTTCTTGGTAAAATAGTGTGGTGGCTCACCCTTACGTTCCGCTTCTGCTGCTGCACATAGAGGTATTTGCACGATCTACGCGGCCAAAAGTCCCAATATCAAAATAACAATAACACTCACAAAATTTTATTTCCCGAATAAAGGACGAACCCGAGAACAATGCCCATAGTTTTTCCACCTGCTACCGCGCACCCCGCACCCGTAGCGTCAAT
Organism: Choristoneura rosaceana; assembly: GCA_037349165.1. Classification (NCBI taxonomy): domain Eukaryota; kingdom Metazoa; phylum Arthropoda; class Insecta; order Lepidoptera; family Tortricidae; genus Choristoneura; species Choristoneura rosaceana. The sequence continues at coordinate 15,357,319 of JAZBNJ010000019.1, forward strand.
CAGAATTGAACCGTTGCACTTAGTGTACGTATCTGTTCTCGGCGCTTTTCTTAACGTTAAAATTTCTTAGTGATATTTAAAATCATCAGGTTCTTCTAAGAAATTGAAAGTGATGGATTCTGTTGGACAAGGTAAGAAACTATCAAATTACTGTAATAAAGTCATAATCAACTTCAATTCAATTTATTTTTGTTATAATAAAGAAAGCTTATTTTTGTACCATGATTAACTTCAATATTTTGTCTTCAATCATATTTTTGTTTATGTATCGGAGTATATCGGGCTATGGTTATCATTGAAATTTATTATTTGATTATGTTCCTTATAATTAACGTCAAAAACATCTCCGGAAAGGTCCGGATAGATACAGTTTTGAGGGTTTAAAGATATTGAGCGTTGTACGTTACATTGGGCAGATATAATTAGTAATATGTGCATTAAAACCTCCTGCACATATCAAAAACATACTGGCTGAATGAACATTCCGCTTTCTCCCGCACGGCGGCGCCACCAGTCAGTTGCGCAAATTTGACAGCTCGAAATGAATGCCGGCCGGCGCGCGCTCTTTTAAATTATTCATAAAAAACTCTGAAAGTGCTGTGATTGTGTCTTAAATGTGTCCCTGGGACTGAGGAATAGAGCCAGAACAAACTGTAAGTGAAACCTATATCTTGCCCAATTCGGTTTTGCTAATTATTTTCAATATTCAAATGTCGTAGTTCAAACATTTTGGTCAATCGAACCGCATCCTCAGTTTGCAAACTAAATACACATTCATACACATAAAACACACATTTCACGCAGTTTTAAGGTAACAGGCTTATTTCTAATCTAAGTTATTTACCTAGAATAATACGTATAAAACAAACGTTTTCAATTTTCGTTCTTTGCAACGCGTCGCGCGCGTCTTTTGTTTTGAATTCGAAATGGACGAGAAAGAATTTGATGTCGAACAACTTATTAACAAAAAAGAACTGCTTTTTATACGATGTCAAACGTTATTTGAACTATCCAAATCAACTCCACCAGAGCGTTTGCCCGAATTTAATTTGCGACTCAAAGAACTTCATTCGACTCGGGAATGTTTCGAACAATGCATATTCGAGTTAAATTCTTATAATAAGAAACAAAACCCGAAATTTAAACCAAATTATCAGGAAATTCAAACCTTTGACGACATGTATTTCCGTATTCTGAGTGTAGCGGAGGCTAATAGCGACACTTGGCAATCGTGTGACGGCAGCGGTAGCGGACCTTCGTCGCGCTCCGCGGGCCGCGGCCCGGGCGCTGCCGGGCCAGACTCGCGGTCGGCTAAGCCGCGGCTGCCTAAACTAGAATTGTTCCATTTCGATAGCAAATTAGAAAACTGGCAAACATTCTATGACACGTTTACGAGTTTAATTCATAACAACAATGATATTACGAACATTGAGAAGTTTTATTACCTGCTCTCCGTAGTCAGCGGTTCGGCATTGACTGTGGTCAAAGGGATGCCAGTGACGGCCGATAATTATCCGATAGTTTGGGCTTTGCTAGTCAAAAAATTTGAGAACACTCGTGCCTTAGCTACGAGCTATTTAGATCGGCTGTTTCAATTTAAGCCTTTGTCAACTGAGTCGGCTACTGGTCTAAATACATTTTTACAAACGTATCAAGAGTGTGTTAAAGCATTGAAACTTTTGAAAATCAATAACCTATCGAGTTTCATACTGTTTTATATGGGATTGCGAAATTTAGACCCCGTCACTAGGCGCGAATTCGAACAATCAGTAGATCAAACCGATATACCTACTTACGAACAGCTGATTAATTTCGTGGAGAAACAGGCGCGTGTTTTGGAAATGTCTGAGGTTAAAATTAGTACATCAAAAATTCAGTTTACGCCTAAGAGTGTTCCTAACACCTCTGCAAAGCCGAATTTTGTTCGAAAAAATAATAATAATGCTGCTAATTACAGTAGTGCACCGAAGCAGTTCCAAAAGCCGTGCTTATCAGCTGTGAGTAAGAATAATAGCGAACGCTCAAATAGATGTCTATTTTGCGACAAACCGCATTCAACTTATCGATGTTTCGAGTTTTTTGATTTAACACCGGTGCAGCGTCTTGACAAAGTGAAACAGCTTCAATTATGCGAAAATTGCTTTCGTCAGCATTCGTTGTCCGAGTGTACGTCAAAAGTGCGTTGTGTGCTGTGTAAACAACCGCACCATCACAGTATTCACTTAGATACAGTTCCAACTGTTCAAAATTCATCAATTAATCAAAACGGTTCAAATAGTCAAAACATTTCAAGTATTCAAAACGTTTCAAATGGTCAAAATCAAAGTCAAAGGTCAATGCCAAACGTCGGCTTGACTTGTTCGTCAAATTCAACCGTGCTGTTAGGCACTGCCATGGTGCACGTCGCAGATCGATGGGGAACTTACCACGCCGTACGTGCAGTCATTGACAGCGGTGCCATGTCCGGTTATATGACAAAAGAGTGTGCCCAGCGCCTGGGTTTGTCTCGACGCAAGTGTCAGTTTGAACCCATGGGTCTGGGAGGTGCGCCAGTGCAAGATTTCGGTCTGGTTACATGTTCAATTAAACCACGAAACTCATTTGGTCCGGTGACCAGCACTGATACTGTTGTCGTAAGTAATATAACTAGCAACTTACCTACAGTAACCTTATCAAACAAAGTTATCAATAATTTCAAAAATCTAGAGTTAGCTGACCCGAACTACTTTTCGGCGGCTCCAGTTGACTTGTTGATCGCAGGTGACTTATTTCCCTACATTTATGACGGTCAAAATATACTACCACGTGACCCGGGTTTGCCCGTCGCGATGCATTCCATATTCGGATATGTCATTACTGGTCAGACAGTACTGAGTGACGATTGTGAGTCAAATACAGCCTCGCTCAACTTGTTCTCTGCTAATAAAACTAGTAGTATCGATAAAATCATGAACTCTTTCTGGGAGACTGAAAACGTGCCGTATGACGTCACTAAAAAACCAGAAGATTTGTATGTCGAACAATTGTTCCAAAACGAACACAGTCGCGATACTACGGGACGTTATACAGTGAAGTACCCGTTCAAACCCAGTTTTGATCTCGGCGATTCGACTCCACAAGCGTTACGTCGTTTCAACAATTTAGAAACAAAGCTGAATCGTCTTCCGGAACTTAAGGAAGAATATAATAAATTCATGTCCGAATATGAAAGCCTTGGTCACATGACTTGCGTAGGTGATTTTGGTACTGTGGATTCTAAGTACATAATTCCTCACTTTTGTATTCTCCGACCGTCAAGTACCACGACAAAACTCCGAGTAGTTTTTGACGCCTCATGCAAAACGACAAATAATAATTCTTTAAATTCAGTCGTTTACGCCGGTCCTAAGCTTCAAGCAGATATTAATGAGATTTTAATAAATTTTCGTATACATGAAATTTGCTTGTCAAGTGACATTTGTAAAATGTTTCGAATGACCTTGATCGAAAAATCTCAACGCAATTACCAACACATCTTGTGGAGGTTTCAACCTGATCAACCTTTAAAGGTGTATGAGTTAAACACGATCACATACGGCGTTGCTAGCAGTCCGTACCTAGCGATCCGAGTCCTGCATCAACTGGCTGACGATGACTGCGAGAAGTATCCTTTAGCGAGCAAGGTTCTAAAAAAGGGTTTCTTCGTCGATGACCTTCTGTGGTCAGTGAGCAGCTATGATGAAGCAGCTAGGCTACAGGATGAACTGTTAGAGTTGCTGAGTGGAGGAGGATTTCTGCTTCGTAAGTGGGCCAGCAACTGTCCCCAGGTACTGGCTCGGGTTCCAGCTGATCACCGCGAAACGCCCATTGCATTCGAGGATGACAAGGACCTATCCATAAAAGTTTTAGGTCTGCAGTGGCGACCCGCCGAAGATGTGTTTTCCTTCGTATTCCATCCACTTCCAGCTTCACAGGCGATCACCAAGCGTAGTGTCTTGTCACAGATAGGTCGTCAGTATGATCCCTTAGGTTTCGTGGCTCCTTGCATATTCTACGCGAAATGCTTCATGCAGAAACTCTGGCTCCAACAGCTGGGTTGGGATGAGCGGCTGCCTCCGGAACTGGAAAAGGAGTGGCTCACCTACATGTCAGAGCTCCCGCTGTTGTCGAATTTTAGCCACGAGCGCCAGGTTACTGTCAAACAGCACAGCTACTACCAGATACTAGGATTCTGCGATGCTTCAGTTCAAGGAATAGCTGCGGTCATCTATTTGCGTAGTTTTAACAATCAAGGTAATTCGAAGGTCAGTCTAGTCATTGCAAAATCCAAGGTTGCACCCTTGAAGACAGTGACCATTCCACGTCTCGAGCTAATGGCTGCGCATTTGTTAGTCAAGTTAGTCAAATATACGAAGTCAATATTGTCTGAACGAATTCCTGTTCATGAAATACTCTTGTTTACCGATTCCTCTGTGGTGCTGAGTTGGTTGAATACACCCAGTTATAATCTCAAAACCTTTGTGGCTTCGCGTGTTTCCAAAATTTTGGAGACCGTGCAAAGCGATTGTTGGTTTCACGTGAGCGGCGCGTCCAACCCCGCTGACGTGTGCTCGCGCGGAGCGCTACCTTCCGTGCTGTTATCGACAGCGGAGTGGCTCGGAGGACCGAACTGGCTAGACGCACCAAGAGAGAATTGGCCAGTAAAATCAATAGATCAATTTAAATCGGCAAATGTGCCAGAACTCAAAATTCCATGCGCGACTTTGGCTCAAACTAGCGTGCAAGACACAACACGTGATTCAAACCTTGTTTATGATTTAACCGAAAAATATTCGAGTTTTAGCAAGCTTCAAAAGGTCTTAGCGCGTTGTTTTCAGTTTATTAACAATTGTAGATCGACGAAGTCTAATAGGAACACAGGTCCTTCGTCTCTATCAGATTTAAAGAACGCACACGATGTGCTCATTAAATCCGTTCAGCGAGAGCATTTTGCAGCTGATATCCAAGCAATTTCCAATGGTTACAGCTGTAGTTCTTCACTTAAAAGGTTAGCACCTTATGTCGACCCCCTCGGTTTTCTCAGGGTGGGGGGTAGGTTGTCTTTCGCCGAACTACCGTATCAAAAGAAGTATCCATTATTGCTTCCTAAAAAGTGCAACTTTACAAAAATTCTTATCGACTATTTCCATAAAATTTATTTACATATCGGTCCGCGTACATTGCAATTAAACGATTATTTGCACACGCTGCAGCAGCGACAAAAATGGCATAGGAATGTCGTAATATTCAAGTTGATGAACTCGTTCTTATGCATGCTGACGCTCCTCCGCTTCAATGGCCTCTCGGTCGTGTGACGGAACTTTATCCAGGAGCTGATGGAGTTGTACGGGTGGTAAAAGTAAAAATCCAGAATGGCGAATACACGCGACCCGTTGTAAAGCTTAGTCCACTTCCAATGGAATTGGATTCAGCATAATTTTTATTTTCCTTTGTTTCTTTGCATGAATTTGACGCAAGAAGGTGTCAAATTTATGACAATTTTAGGTTCGAAATAAGTCATTTATTTTACTCAATTTACAGCTACACGTGTTTAGTTCACTAAGTCAACAAATACTTACACTATACAGTCCACTTACCTTATTCAATACCATCCCTGGTTTTGTTTGTAAACTGGGGAATCTGGGGTAGATTCCCGGTGGGGGGTTTATGTACGTTACATTGGGCAGATATAATTAGTAATATGTGCATTAAAACCTCCTGCACATATCAAAAACATACTGGCTGAATGAACATTCCGCTTTCTCCCGCACGGCGGCGCCACCAGTCAGTTGCGCAAATTTGACAGCTCGAAATGAATGCCGGCCGGCGCGCGCTCTTTTAAATTATTCATAAAAAACTCTGAAAGTGCTGTGATTGTGTCTTAAATGTGTCCCTGGGACTGAGGAATAGAGCCAGAACAAACTGTAAGTGAAACCTATATCTTGCCCAATTCGGTTTTGCTAATTATTTTCAATATTCAAATGTCGTAGTTCAAACAAGCGTAAAATGTGTAAAATTGCAGGTGTTTGTTACCAACTTTTAACATTGCATAATTTTTGTTTTAGGGTCAGGGGGTACATCAGGAGTAAGGATTGTGACTCGACAATACTTGTTTGACCTCATGAAGAATGAAAATTTGCCTAATTTAGATGCCAAATTAAACTATCTAAAAGATCAACTTTTATCATGTGAAGGTTATAGTGGAGACCGAATTCTTAAATTGAAACGTAGTTTTGCATATTTTAAATCAGAAATCGAACAAAGGTGGGCCAAAGTTCAGTATAAAGAAGATAATTTTATAAAATACAACCGCTCTTGGCTGGATGGCACATTTGAAATACCTGTCGTTGAGACTTTACAAAAACGGCCCGGTCGACCATCCAAGTCGTTTGAAGATCCAAGTGAGAGGAGTAAAAGACGAAAGACGGAATAACTTCGTTCTAATTTTGAAAAGGAGGTCATAATACATGCTGCAAAAGTGGAACTGGGAAAGTCCGGTAAAAAGGACGCATCAAATGTCCTGAAAGATATCACCAGTAGCCCGACACGAGCAACTAAATATAAAAAAGCATTATATCGTACAAAGTCAAGTAAAGAGCAACCCTCCTGCTTAACACCTATGCAAGCTTTGCAAATGTTTGTTGATGCCGAATTGACACAAGGGCAGTACGAAATTATAAGAAAGACCAATAAAAAGATTTTCCCATGCTATAGTGCCTTACAAAAAGCGAAAAGGCATTAATCGAGAAAGCATTATTACCAATCGGACAGCATTTACAGGAAGCAGCTGAGGCTCATAACAAACATTTTAGATGTTACCGCCAAGATTTTTCAAGGAAATTTTCCAGGGAAAGCTGTAATCAGGATATTTTTAATCGCCTCTTGCTTAGTTCAGATCCTGTGCTAAGTAGCATGAGAACGGTAAAGAAAAGGAAAGCGAAAACATTTTTACCCGAAACTTTGGCCATGTTCGAATCTGCAGAACCATCAGAACCTGCAGAACAATCATCTGAAGAAAGACGAAGAAAGTCAAGAAACTTAACATTAATTTTATATTTTTGCTTTTTTATATCTGGTACCTATGTTTATATATTTATAAATATATATTTTAATAAGTTTTTTATTTATTTACATTGTTTAGACACTACTTGAGCAAAATATACGTCCTAAGTGAAAATTATAGTTAATAATAATTTTGGCCGCGTAGATCGGGCAAATACCTCTATGTGTGCTGCTTAGGCGCCTTTTATGATACCCATGGAAAGAGATAGTTCCCTCCTGTTCTAAAACCAAGCACAGCATGGACTTAAACTAGTCCGTCAGAAGCTCCATTCTTCAACTTTGGATTTCTGGTAGAGCCCTGTGGTAGAGCTTCATTCGTTATTTCTAATTAAACGCCCTCGAGCCACTATGTACTATATTGGCTCTAGGTACTTTAATAGGGGTGGCCAACCGGTCGATAGTGACTATTAATCCAGTCGACCGTGGCAAAAATATATAATAACAAACACTTTTTCAATTGCTAAACAAAACAGTTCTTCAAAAAGTGCACTTTTTTGGCTGTTTAACGTGTGCAAAGTTAATTTTTGTGCACTAGTGCTTTCATTCATGATTACCTACTTACGGAAGAGGTTGTAATGTTAACTAGTTAGTACCAAGACGTAATAAAACTAAAAACCTATTACCTTTTAATGCAAAAATATAAAAATATTGATATTTTATTACTTGACTCTTCAACATTATTATAAGTAATAATAATTATTTAAATATTTAATTTTGAAAACCTGTTCTTATTAGGTGTCTGAATGGAACGGAACAGCTGCCGAAACGCTTTTTCAAAGTGGGGGCGTTTTTTCGACTGCAAGCATGTTCATTAAGTTTCTAAAGGCAACAATAGTTTTTGTTTTTATACAAATTAAATGTTTTTATACACAAATAATCGAACACAGTGATAAAAGGGTAATAATTGTTAACTATTTTATTATTATATAAAATGGTTTCTTTCTTATAAATTATGTATTAAAAAATAAACCTTCATTGAGTTGGCTGAAGGGGACTATCCATTGCCTAATGAATTACGAATGCAAGTTAAAAAACAAAAATAAAAACGCCATTATTTTGTCAAAAATTCCACTGCTAAAGTTTGAAATTACTTTGTTTAACTGTCTTTTGTAATAATCTCTTTCTTATAAATTATGTATTAAAAAATAAACCTTCATTGAGTTGGCTGAAGGGGACTATCCATTGCCTAATGAATTACGAATGCAAGTTAAAAAACAAAAAAAAAAACGCCATTATTTTGTCAAAAATTCCACTGCTAAAGTTTGAAATTACTTTGTTTAACTGTCTTTTGTAAAGTTTAAAGTTTATGTGTGAGATATCAGACATATGTGAGAAGGCCGCAATCGGGAGTTATAATGTTTTACCGGAAAAATTTAAACATAAATATCATTGCTGTGTATGAATAATTGCTGTTAACTGGAAAATGGAACATATTTATAAAGCAAAGTGGTCTCAGAAAACGTTGTTATGGCCTTTTTCTTCAACTTTCTTAGAAATATCGGGCTTCTACCTTGTGGTGAAGTATTTAATGCTAAAAGCTATGATGAAGACAAAAAATTTACCGTATCTTTTATTCTTTTCAGCATCACTTTTTTTTTGTATTTTTTTCGCAAGTGTATTGAAAAGCGACGTTCGATAATGCGCGGAAAATGTCATCCTTCATCCGTCCCGAGTCTTGCTGCTAACACTCGCCTTCGTAAAGTAATAACATCCTTTTCGCACTAGTATTGAAATGTACTATTTTGTACATTAAAAAGGATAAACAATCAAACAAAACCGACGAGTCCCGAGCAATATTAACATTCGAGTTGTACTGTAGGATAGGTAGACGTTTTCTACAAAAACTTCCGATGCTTTCAGAAACATTTTTTACAGAAAACGTATTCAACCAAGTGCTATGAGCCTGACAAATTAGGCAACTCCCTAGACGATACCGCTTCGAGCGCCACCTTTCAAGTAGTGTATGGGATTATAATTGAGTTTATATCACTAGTAATCAAAAGGTATCAGATCGTAACTTAATTGGAACATCTATCACTTACAATCCTAAGCAGAAGATGTGTAGTGAGATAACACCAGTATTAAGTGTCTATTATCAATCCTACAGGTCAAAGTCAAAGTCGAAATATCTTTATTCGAAGTAAATATTAATTTTATAATAAGCCTTAGATATTAATTAGGTAATTAATTAAATGTCAATTCACAAGAGCTAGCACGAATTGATTGAACGAAACTTTGACGTATTAGTGTGAAATGGACATATAAGGATAGGTAACACACACTTTTATTCACTCATTTAATCCATTCCTGCCACCTCTTGAGCGACCTGTACCTATGTACTTTATGATTTACAATAAAGGGATCTTGCCAAGAACATTTCTCAATAAATAAAAAATAAAAAAATAAAGAATATAATGTGAACTTTTCTTATCTCATTTAAACGACGTAAGTACCTATTTCAAAACCTTTGTGTTGGTGTTATTGTTTTATAGCATTTACCGTATGAAATGAAAAAAAAATACTATTAAATTGAATCAAAAACTTCAATCGGCAAATCTGACACAGAAGAAAACGATTAAAAAATGTCTCCTGTAGACTATAGGTACAAATAGCACAAACTATGTTATGAATTTTAAATTGATAAGAACTTATTTTTGTTCAAATGCATCAAAATGTAGACATTTTTGTTCGTAATTTTTTTTACACTTATTGTGAATATATAAATAGCTCGTGCTTAAAACTTTGTTATTGTTATCCAAGTTTGTTGTAACTTGTTTAGTAATACGGTTATCAAACTTATCAAGAATGCTATTGTAATGAGAACAAGGAAACGTATTTAACTTTAACAAAACTCAACACAATTGGGCACTTAGCCCTCATAATACAACTGAAATTTTAATGGAAGACTTCTTTCGTATGAAAGAAAACAATGTCAATTTAAAAACGGTAAATTATTTTAGATATTTAAATCAAAAGTTGCAGCAAATATATTTTATAAACGTTTTGGTTTGCGAAAATTTAAAAAATATAAGAGACAGATGTTTCAAAAATCACTATAAATTAAATCAACCGTCTTTTTCTCGTTAATCATTATCTATACAAATTTATATTTTCATCACAATAATAGAATGTGGCAAATTCAGGAGATGTGAGATACGAGTACTCTATTGTAGATGCAACTTCAAACTTTAGGTTCTATTTTTATTTTATGCAAGTTTTTTTATTTTATGTAGGTAAGTTATTTTTGGGATATTTTTTATTTCACATGTAACTTATATAATATGTTCTTATGATCACAGAATAAACATCTTATGGTGTTACTTCAAATCGAAAAGTAAGTGACATCGGATAAACTATAGCACTTCTTTTACCGTATACAATGGATTCTGGGGCTATTTGTGGCCAAGAGCGTTCGAGTTTTCCTAACTTATAGGTCAATGGCTTATCGATTGTGAGGGTTGCGTGGGCTACACAAGCTTATTAATAATTAGGTATTTGTACGCTATGCAACTGAAACTAATGAGACTATATTTAAAGTGCTTGTTTCTATAAATAATAATCGTGTAGGCAACGATTGATTTCCGACAATTTTAATATTTCAAATGACATGTGTGTTTAGGCCCTGAAGAATATGACTTGACCGTTCATGATATTACCTATATTTCCATAAGTTCATCGGATCGTTTGTGCTGCGACTGCTGCGTTAAAATACAAGGTAACACAACAACAACAACACGGTAATTACAACAACAACAACAACAAGGTAATTTTTTAATACCATTTCTTTTTGTGTCACAGAAAAGTTGGATAAGTTATTGGTTGACAAGTTCTTACGAGGGGTGTTCTAAAGTACATGATGAATGAGATGTAAGTGCTTTAAGAATTTAATAGTACTGGCAGGCGCATGAAATTAATCATTTTATTATGATAAATAAAAAAAATATTTAGCAATCATTTGTTTTCGAGCACCTTTCTTTTGTTTTGTGGGAACAAATTGGCAAAAATGAACAAAAGTTCGTGCGGTAGTTAAATATTTATTGTACCTATGCATAAAAAAATATTTGTTAAACTAAAAAGTACCTATTTAATTTCCTACACTTATTACGCAGTTACAGAACAACATTAAAACCTACCTATACATTGCTATTAAAAAGTATTTTTCTAGACACGCTACAAAAACGAACGATTGCTTTTCAGACTTACAAGTTTTGTCCAATTTGTTTTAAATTTCCTTGCAGGATATTGTCCCGGCTGATTGCGCGAGAAGACATTAGCTGGGGATAAAACCTGAGGGATCCAAGGAACAGCTCGCTTGTGACGCATTAACATCGCGACCAATCGTCGACGAGGTCGAAGAGGTAGGTATTTATCGGGATTATTTAAGAACAAAAAATAAGTATAAAGACGGGACGACGTTGATAAACGAACGTTGGAAACTTGGAAGTACCTAACTAAGAATGACAGAATCATACTGTTTTAAAAATCTGTTTATCGGTTTGAGGTTTGGCAGATAAGCAGGTCTTTGGTAGTGCTCCGTCACTCGAGACGAACAGTACTCCGTACTTTACCACCACTCGCATTAACACGTAGTTTTTAGTAATAGCTAAAATAGTAACAGAACTTTCGGTTTAAAATAATTAATGTTTTGGTTTCGAGTTTTGGGTTCTTAATTTCTTAACTAAAATGATTCCGCACTGCTACATTTAGCTTAAGAACAGGGTTCTGTTAACACTGGATATTCGCAGGTACCTGCTTTGTACGAAACCCTCGGTGCGGGAGTCCAATTCGTACTTGGCTGATTTTTTTCTTAATCGTTCTCTCTAAATAAAAGCTGTCTTGTTTTCTTCAACCCTGAAATCTGTGGAATCATCGACACATCCACACAAGAATAGTATATTTTTTCAAAATATAGATTAACTAGCTTTTGCCCGCGGCTCCGCCCGCGTGAAATTCGGTTATCACGCGCTATTCCCTTGGGAACTGTGCATTTTTCCGGGATAAAAAGTAGCCTATGTCACTCTCGGGCCCATAAACTATCTCTATGCCAAAACCACGTCGATCCGTTACGGCGTGAAAGACAGACAAACACACAAACATACAAACACGCACACTTTCGCATTTGTAATATTAGTACGGATGCATGTTATTAGGTTATTATCTACAAAAAAACGTTCCTGGTACGCTAATCCCGCCATTAACATGAAAGGTTGTCAGCTCCAGAGGTTGTACGTGACTCTTAAGCCGGCGTATCACTTAAAACTCACCGGCCGGAAGCGACGGCACCACGCTCACTCACTTATAAACTACGTGTTAGATAAGGACAGACAAATTAGAAGTATTAGCATAAATATCCAAGCTAAAACAATATAATTATACTAAATCGGAATAAGTTATGGAAGTCTAAGGGCTACTCTACGAAATTCGAAAATCGAAGTTCGTGTCGTACCATCCTACTCACTTTCGTAATAAATAATGTTAGCATAAGCGAGACGGTAAGAAACGAAGTTCGAATATAGGGCCTGGTGTTGTGACCTACACCCAAACAAGCAGAATGTCGAAGTTCGTATCGTGCGGTCCCTCTGACACTTAAACTATTTAATACGAGAGCGAGAGGGACGGTAATGAGGATTTCTGTGACAGACTGACTGGCGCTAGTATCATGAAGTCCGTCTGACAACTTTAAGATTTGTGTAACGTTTTGATTGGTTAAACAAGAAAGACCCACTCGCAGGTAAAAATAAATCTAGATTTAGTTGTTAAGCCTGGCTTAAGCTTGACAGTTCCATACATTTTGACACTACTAAACTAAGCTTAACGCTAACTCGAGATTTATGTGTTTCCTGCAAGTGGCCATAAATGAGCCAATCACAAGCAGGACTGTAACTTCAAACGGACCTCTCGAATTAACGCCATCTAGAGATATTTCACCTGTCAAGATATACCACTACGCCACTACATTTGAAACGTAACATGAGCGTTTCAGAGGGCCTACTCCTAAATTCAAAAATCGATGTTGGTATCCTACTATCCCTCTTACTCTCGTATAAGCGTCAAAGAGACGGAACGACGCGAACTTCGATTTACGAATTTCGGAGTAGGGGAGACCGGGGTGCGACTTAACAAAATTTATATTTTCAGTTGTAGTTTGAAAACGCCTAAACATTTCGAAATGATTTTAGTGTCAAATCATGTCCAAGCTATTCAATAACCATATCGTTGGTTTTAATTTGACATGAAATTGGTACCTTTTAAAAAAAGTCGATTTTACTTAGGAAAGTCAGAAATTAATACTTACCCCGCGATCGGGGTAACAATTAACGGTTCCGGGGTAAAAATTAACAAAACGGGCAACAATTAACATTGTAAGTATTTTCCTCTAAAATAAAGAAAACGCAAAATAACAATGACATTTTTTTATTAAGCAATACAATTAACATTAGACTTAAACAATCTAGCACTTTATCCCTGCAACAGCGATATAAGTATATACAGAAAGAAACCCAAACAAAGTTACTTTTATATTATTGAAGGAAATGTAAGTTTTCAATAATTACAATGTTCACTTAGTGGAAAAATAATTAACATTATGCTTAAAAGTTGTAACACTCCGTTAAACAACAATATTTCAGTTCAGTATATCAATGAATAGAAACAAAAACAAATGTATGAAACAGTGTTGCCTCTGATACATCCGGACTGAGCCCACTGCTTGCACAAGATGCACTGCACCCAGTCTGCACCAGATGTGTCTTCATTGTATGAGACACCTCAAATTATACGGAAATATTCATCTTCTGCACTGTCGCTGCTTTCTTCCAATATCCTTTTCTTTGCCTTTTCCACTTGTGATGTTTCCTTTTGTTTCCCGTTTTGAGCTGTTTTTCCTTTACCTTTTCCTTTGCCCTTACCTTTATCCTTTAATTTATTATTTTCTTAACCTTGTTTTTTTTTCTTTCCATCATCTTGATTCTGCGGTTTTTTTTCTTGTTAAATTTGTTATTTTCTATCTCTTCTAGTGCTTGTTTTTCTGGTGTGTCGGTGAGTATGGCAGATTTTCTGGTGCGACTACGATTCAATTGAACCCGTGGCTGAGCTTTTGAGAGAGACGGATTCGATTATAAAACAGTTATCTTTTTGAGCACGTGAAGGACCAGCAACTGCTTCCATAGGTATTAAGTATAGGTATTTGCGATTGTATTTCAGACAAATTTATACATTTGTATTGGATGAATTTAAACCATTTTCTTTTTGCATGCCTGAGGGTCCAGCCACCACTCCAGCCAAAAATTGAATCCAAGGCTATATAATGTTAATACTAACCCCACATGCGGGGTAAGAATTAACATGTTAATACTAGCCCCGTATGTTTTGTTAATTTTAGCCTCATGGATACCTTCTCAATAAAAAAAAATGTAATTACGAAATAGTGTACATTAGCGTTAGTAAAGTTATGTAACATGATTAAGAATAAACCAAGCTACTGCGAAAAAAAAAATATTACGGCGAAATCAAATATTCAACACGTAAATCAAAAAATTGTTAAGTGAAAAAAGTTCGTTACCTGGCCAAAATAGACGCACATCACACAACTCACTCCCACGGTGCATTGAGCTGGACTGACAAGTGTCAACCTGTAGACCGCTGTCACAGGGACGAATTTTAGGAATCACTAGTGACGTGCTGTATACAGTTTATTAGAAATTTGCTTGTTAATACTTACCTCTGTTAATTGAAGCCCCGGCCTCCCCTAGCCCCGCAGGAAAGGAAAACTTCTTGAGGAAACACTGCTTCACAGATTATATCTTTTTTCCCCGCGAAAGTGCGTAATTCTTTTAGGATGCAGATAAACTTGCAACAGCTCAATCGTTTAGCGCCGGCGACTTAATTCCACTTAAGTCCAACGAACTTAATATCACACAAAGCAATTAAAAATTAATTATTGCAGGATTACGCTCCCCTAATTGGGTAACTTGACGCTTGCCTTGCGCAACATCTAAAATCCCTAATTTTCTTAAACATCTTCTGAGATCTTCGAATGAAAATCGTACATTGGCTTAAGCATTCCATGTAATAAATAAGAATGTTTGTTACTGCGTCTGTGTGTATTTTTATTACTCTTTCGCGCTAATTATGTATATGAAACTAGACAGTTGGATGAAATTTGATTTGATTATGTACATAGATGGCTGGATATCGGAAATAACAAATTTTTAGGTTACATTCTATTCGTATATTTCCATAGCAGGGGGTTGTATAAACCCGAAATCCCAAAATCTCGAAATAAGCTTTCGTAGCTTGGCCGTGTTTGTTGTGTTGTTGTTGTTGTTCGCCGTGTTGTCGTGGTTTGACCGATGGCGTTTTAAGAGGGTCATGGGTTAGCCCAGGCTTGCACCTCTGACTTCTTGAATTTTTATGTGCGAGTTTACATTTACATTTGAAATTTATAATGAGCTTTAAGGTTAAAATCTGTACACGCCTGGGAAGAAATTCAATTGTATTTGTAAAGTTTCCAATCCGCAGGCCCCACGTCGGAACTGCAGCCCAAGCCCATTCATTCTGAAAGCAAACCTGTGCCTTACATTGAAACATACACGAGCCGATGATAATGATGATGAAATCTGAAATGTCAATCTCTAAGAAACATAATTTTTGCACGGATATTCTTCACACAACGTTAATCCAGAACCGTAAAATGAGGTAACTTTGTCCCCTACACTATGCTCCAAGTTTGTATTTTTACCCGAATACGGCAAAGCCAAGGAAGGGTAATGATTTTATGTTTAAATATCTTGGAAGTCGAAGTCTCGGCACTCGATGCACTTCCCAGTAAAGTTTTTATCACACGCCGTACAGTACGGAATACAATGATAATGATGGTGTAAAATGCACCAAACACGTATGCCATACAGTCGAATAAAAAAAAACACTTCCAAGATTTAAATTATGAATAAAATTAAATTCAGGAGCATAGTTACCCAGACGCCAAGTGGCGGTAGATAACATTGCTCCTAAATTTAAGTGATCCAGCATGATAGTATGGGGGATCTACTTTACACCTTATATCTTTAAACGAGTAATTCTTGTATATATTTGTATATGGGTGAGCCTATATATATTTCGGTGATTTCGGAAACGACTCCAACGAATTCGATGAAAAATCGATCTAGCTTGGTCTTATCTCTGGGAAAACACTTGTTACCAAGTTTCAGCCCGAACAAAGCTCGATCGACCAGGTACTAAATACATATTATATACACACATGAACTTACGACAGTCTAACAATTTTCAAAATAAAACAAAGATTACAAGGAGCAAATATTAGAGGAAAGTAGGTAAGGAGTTACCATAATAATTTAGTAAACTTTCAGAAATTTCAATACTGATGCGGGAGCGGGATTATAATGGTTAACGCTAGTGAATCCAAGGGTTACGGCCAAATTCGTAATACAATTAATTTAATGAATGCGAGACAACCGGCATCACGCACGAGCATTTAGTTGCGGTAACTTTAATATTAATTTAATTTTATGACTAGCAACTTAACGTTCAATTTGTGGTTCATAAATGGCCGTTGTACTATTTGCTGCTGAGCCGGCGCGTGCCGTGACAACTCTTAACTAGTATTGTTTGTGTTTCTATAATTAATTACCATGTTCATGTCACGTCGTTTGTTTAATTTTAAAACACCTTTTAACCGTCACACACTATGTAGATGCGATAATATTTTATCTGCGTCTAAAACTTAATTATCTGAAAGTATTTGTATCACACACTCGTGGAAATACAATAGTATACGAGATGATACATAAATTCACAAGTCTATGAGTATGTGCAGACGTATTTGCATACGCAGGTATATCCGCACCATATTTGATATGTCGATGAAAAAAAGTGACGGAGTAGAACTTTTTATATGAGACATAGTGGCATTTTTAATTTTCTTCTAAATAAATATTAGTTATACCGTAACAGACGAACAATGGCACTACATTTTATTTTAGTTGCTAGTTAGAAGACAAATAATTTCAAGATAAAGAGGTCAGAGATGGCAACGAAAAGTCTTTGACCCTCGAGATCAAGAACGATGTCAACAGCAGCCTACTATGATAGGCGTGTGTAAATGTGATGTCTACGCCAGATTAAGAACAAAACTCTTTGGCAACAGATACTACGGACTTCAAGGCACAGCCGCTGCATCAGATCATACAAATGGATGAAGCGGCAAATGGAAAAGCAATGGACTAAGTGCGAAGAAGGGTTAAATACAGAAAAGATCCCTATGGGTCGAAGTGTATAAATGAAACAACAATGCAAAAACAGTTAAACCAAGTCGCTTGATTCTTTAAGATACCTAAATAAAAACATACTTTACCAATGAAGATATTTTGTGCCATCATTTATTATATTTCAAAATGCATACGCTGTTTTATGAGCAAAATGAAATCATAATATGATTTACACAAACCTGCTTTCTTAAAGGGTTAATATAAATGCTAATAGCACATGCTCGTCTCTACGTCCCCAACAGGGCGAGTGGGATCCTCGATCGTACATCAAGTTATAAGTTGAAATGAGATGGCATGTAGAAATTTGTTCCAAGCTATTACAGAATTATTAAAATTCCCACGGCATCGAATAACGAAGATACGCAGAAGAAACGAAAACATTCCGGCCCAATTATGTTCTACAGAAGCTGAGGTATAAATAAAAACAATATCAATATGATGTTATTCCATGCCTGTATACCTACTATAGGACAGTGGCCTCAACTGTTCCCGCGGGAGATATGGATTTACGTATAGTTTTTCTCCCCAGGGGAGTTATGACTTTAGTTTTAAAAAGGTAGTAGGTACGTCATTTCAGACTAAAGAGGTTTCAATTCAGCCAACGTTTTATTTACATCTTCAAAACTTATCTATAACCTAATTTTACACCATAAAAATTTGTTAAGCTTCATAAAACTTCGGTTTTTTTATATTTTAAATTTATATCTTATTGTTTTGCAATAATTTTAGTAAATATTTTTTTAGCATGTTGGAATAATGTGGCCGTAAGAGCATTTGAATTCTAAACTAAACACGCTTCTTAGTATTGTCTACGGTAGACGACTCGAAAAAAGTCATATCGTTTTCCTAACGCTAATATTATTTAATACGAGAGACAGAGTGAGAGGGACAGTAGGTACGATACGAACTTAAATTTTCGAATTTTGTAGTAGCCCCCTGTATTATATAGCTACTTCTATATTTTATTCAGTTGTTTTCTTAGCGTCTTGCTTTTGCTGAACTGTGAAGTGTTTGGACACAAAACAATTTAATTGTTTGCATTTTTTTCCTCGCAATGTGATGAAAATTAGCAATCCCCTTCTTGCGCCCCTTAATGCACAATGCACTATTATTCCAACCATCCTGATGGGTAAAAATGTACCTTCGAATGTTTCAGTAATTGTAATGTAACGAGCTTTTTTATACTCAATGCAATTGGAACTACACGGTTGTGTTGAGAAAATTGACGGTTAGCTATTGAAGTGAAAATGTACAATGAAATTGGGTCGTGCAATCAACGGAACGAGCCCATTGTGACAATCTCGGATGAAGTTCTATTGAACACATTGATAGCGACTTGTAGTTGATGTCCCTACCATAAAATATACATTTATTTCCTTTATTACGCCTGCCCATTGTCGATACTCAATCAGCGCATTCAATAGAACTTTTATATCTTCCCAAAATGAAATTGCCAACACCAAACTGTCAGTGTCACTATTTATATACCTACGTGTAAAATAGAGAAATACCGAAAAACACACGTTATTTAAACGTTTGATAATAACAGCTTATTTGACTTTATATCTAGATATAAATGAATGACACCGAAACGCAACCACTTTAAAGTCCTGTAGGTACTATTTATGACACGATGTCTTCTTTTTGGAATATCATCTTCTTAACACTTCATCTGACTTACGAATTAGTAATTAACTAACAAATAAAACTTTCATCGTTGGTCGAAAAGTCTAGAAAATATTATAAAACACTATTAAAATCAAATTTATGAAATCAGAAGATTCGAAACATAAAACTTTCAATATTTTCTATCCTGACAGGTTATTCAAAAGAAGAAATATGTAAATAAATGTCGTCCTTTTTATTTCATTCTAAAAATATCTAAAGGCTTAAGAATCTAAAAATAAAATGGTTTCTGATAATGTAAAGCCGGTTGTACCTATTGCAAAATGAAGGGTTTAAAAGGCGAGCCGTTGGGCAAGGCTTCGCTAGCCTGTTGTATATAAAGATTGCCGCCTTTCAACTCTCCGCGTTATTGGCGTAGGAGGGAAAATCATTCCTTTAACACGCGCCATATAAATCTGCCTAAAAGTTACTCTGTTTTAACGCATTTTTGAGATACATTTTTTATGCGACGTCTTTACGTTACTCCCGGATTGTGTTCGAATCGCTTAACGGTACGAGTACTTATAGTGCCTGTGCCTATTCAATTATTGGAATTATACCTTTATAGTTTTCGTGGTACTAGTCGTGGCAATGAACTTTTAGGCAAAGTTAGGCGGCGGAAAGCATAGAGTCGATATGTCGGCGGCCGATCGTAAAATCAGCCAGATCACGAAATTCCTAGGCACATCATGAAATGGCGCCATTTCATGATATGCCTAAAAGTTGTCCAGGCATATCACGATGTGCCTGAGAAACAATACGGCAGATCGATTAGAGCAACGCATTCGACGATATTCCTAGCTTTATACCGGGCATATCGTGATATGCTGAAAAAAAGAAAAAAATAGGTACGACGAGCGAAGCCGGCATTTCATGACATGCCTAGGAATTTCATGATCTGCCTAAACTAGCCAAATCATGAAATGGCGGCATTTCATGATATGCCTAGGAATTTCATGATCTGCCTAAACGTCACCAGGCAAATCGTTAAACGGTGAGTTTTGAACGATATGGGGGATATCTCTTAGCTAATTCATGAAATGGCGCCATTTCACGATATGCCTAGGAATTTCGTGATTTGGCGGATTTTACGATCGGCCGCCGACACATACATTTTGAATGTAATTATGATGAGCTGTAGTCCTTGCTACTTTCCGGTACCTGTAGGGCTGACCAATTCAATTTTTTATTGTTCTGTGGATGTACCTAACGAACGTTTTATTGTTGAATGTTTTTTCATATTTTTTTATCATAGGTTATGTATGTATGTATGTAAACTCTTTATTGTACAAAATAAGTAGAACAAACACAATTGACAAAAAAAGAAGTATATGTACAAAGGTGAACTTATCCCTTATAATAAAAATATATGGCAAAAATATTTCTGTATTTCTAATTCTCACTTTGTCGGTCCCTAAATGAATGCTCTTTTACTCACTCAAAGTTTGACTGGCAAAGATCCCTTAAATGATAAGTTTGCCTTTATACACGTATCGCAAAATTCGTAAATTGTGTTTATATCTCTATTTCGGTACAATAAAGAGTTTACACACATAAATAAATTTCTAACATCCGCTATTGTAACAGTTGGGGAAGAAAATTCCTCGTGTGGCGACTAGTTATTATAAAAAACAGGAAATTGTAAAAAATATCTTCCAGATACATTTTCCGATGACAGTTTTATGTGACGTAATTTTTTTTGAGTCGATCGGCTTTTAGGCTCAGGTTTGGACTGATGAACAATTATAAATGGGCAGAAGGTCGTCCTTTTTTCTGTGTCAGTAATCCCTGCCAATCACGACGTTGTTAGTTATTTAAAATGAAAAATGGTTTTGAATCATCAGGACTACGCCGGAAAACATATTCTACGGCACGTTTCACATAAGCCTTAAAGGATTGTGGTAGGACCTATTCAAATGAGATGAAAATTTACATTTTACTGTAAACTTCATATTTCGTAAATATTTCAAAATTTTATTAATGAAATAATTTAAGGGTCTCATTGAACACTTATAAGAAAAACAATGCTGCTGTAGTTTTAGCGTGATTTGAAATGCAATATTTGTAAAATTATGAAATTAGAGTAGGTAGGTAGTATACCTAATAGTACTACGGATAGAAAGCAGGACAAAGTAAATCGATACCTAAACCGTTTAAAAATATTAACTGTCGAAATAAAATAAGTATCTTACTAATATTATAAACGCGAAAGTTTGTATGGATGGTATGGATGTTTGGATGTTACTCTTTCACTCAAAACTACTGAACGGATTGCATGAAATTTGGCATAAGTACAGGTAATATATACCTGCCCTGGATTAACTTTTGCTATTTTCGTATACTTATTTTTATTTATATACATTTGACATTTAATAATATTTTGACATAAACTTATCTCTATAATATAAAAATGAATCGCAGAATGTGTTGGTAAGCGCATAACTCGGGAACGACTGGTCCGATTTCGCTAATTCTTTTTTTGTTGTGTTCGCTACTGTCAGGAGAAGGTTTTCATGGAAGAAAAAAAATACAACGGGGGCGAAGCCGCGGGCAACAGCTAGTTCTGAATAATAAAACGTAAGCATAATACTATGCATGTGATCTGTTAGATTTGATAATGTGATTTTATAAATATTTGCACGCCATACTATGGCAAAACAAGGAATGGAACCTATTACATTATGAAAGACCAATTTATACCCTTATTTATGCAAATATAATATTTTAATTTGAATAATGTATGGTTCCTGTTCTGTGGGATCAATAAAGTTATAAAACATACTGTTTCTGCGCGAGCAAAACTGCGGGCAAGAGCTATAACATAAAGATTGTTTTTTATTCCTATATTCCTAGGCGATAAGGATAAAATTCGATATTAATAGCGCTGGATTTACAGACATGAAATTTGGCACATTTATTTGTATTTATATGTAGTGAAGATCATAATGAAAACCAGGATGTCGTTTTTGGGAATTCCAATACCTAATATATATATATTCCGAAATTTAGGCGGTTAGGATATTACAAATGCGAAAATTTGTAAGTCTGTTTGTTTGTTTGTTACTTTATCATGCCTAAACCACTGAAACGATTGAAATTAAATTCGGTATACAGATAGTGTGAGCCCCGGAAAAGGGCATAGTTCCCACGGGATAGTGATAAACGAATTCTGCGCGGACGGGGTCGCGGGTAACAGCTATACGTCATATTAATATAAATAGGTCCATATCGGCTCGCATACTAATTGCCGTTCCGGAGGGATAACCAAAAGTTTGTTTTGTATTCTATCAGCTACTCGACCGATCTAGAAGTATAAATGCATATTGCACAAACTTTCTTTAAATCTAATTTAAATACATAATGTGTTAAAAAGGGATTCTGGCTTGCACTATTTCTTGCAAAACATGCTCACTTGCTTGCATGCAGCCTTGAATGAAAGCATTCTGGCACTATTTCTTGCATAATTACATGCTTGCTTACTTGCATGCTTGCATATTTGAATACAGCCTTGAATGAGTGCTTGCTTGCACTATTTCTTGTATAATTACATTGCTTGCTTGCATGCTTGCTTGTTTGCATGCTTCAATGCATGCTTCCTTGCACAATTTCTTGAATAATTACATGCTTGCTTACATGCTTGCTTGCATACTTGCTCACATGCTTACTGGCATGCTTGTTTGCTTGATTTTTCTGGCTTCTTTGAAATGTTTATGGTTAACGTGAGCGAAGCCGCGGGTTAAAGCTGGTACTTAATAATTTTAGATACCACAAGTAAGAAAGCAAGAAAATTGGTTTAGCTTGTGTTTAAATGCCAATGCTGTTATTATTAAATATTCAATTAATTCATTGCGTTCAAAGTTATTTGCCGATTGAGATTTCCTATTCAGACGTCTATGGCTTCCCAATTCAAACAAGGGTCTTCTTAGGCTGTTTCGGAACGGTCACCTTTTGAGGCTGCCAAATAATTTCGCAAACTAATTTTGTTTATAGCAAGTTAATAATGAAAACATTTAATAATTTTGAAACTTCCTAAAATTGTTATCAAAACATTATACCATTTGAGTACCTAATATCATATTGCGTGCCTGTCGAAACGCCGAACAATATAAATAAAAGTAACACGATATTTCTGTGTAAGACTGTGTCTTGAAGCAAAGTTTTCTAATCTGTTCCGCAAATATTTTTGGTGGGAGCTCCGGTATGCTGGCTGCTAACTTAGTGTATTTTGTTCATTGAAACTTGAACTATCCCGTCTCCTTTCTTCGGTTTTTGTGGGCCAATTTGTAAGACGTTTTCTGACTCGCGGTGAAGCACGTTTTGTTCTAAAGGTACCGTTCCGATAGTATCTAACAAGATTTTTGGCATCTTATAATTATTAATTGACCAGATAATTTATTAGTTTTATTACATATCAAAGTGACAAAATTAGCACTGCAAAATGAAGAATTTATATTAGATAACTACCTACTAAAAATATTTTAAAATATACCTACAAGTATTCAATCTGGAGCATTAAAAGCATATTTCGATCTAAATATTTCAAGTCCAAACAAAAAGCAAATATTTCTTAAACTATATTGACAGCTAAAAGTATTTCTTAAAAAAGTTAGGTACTTTTAAATTTAATATATTTTGCTGACTGTACGCGCATTGTCACACAAATTATATATCCTCACACACTACGTAAATTTTACTTAGAGGCAGAGTTCTCTCACATTAACGACCGGATGGCTAAGTAGTTAGAGAACCTGACTATGAAGCTTGAGGTTCCGGGTTCGAATCCCGGCCGGGGCAGATATTTGTATGAATAATGCAAATGTTTGTTCTCGGATCTTGGATATTTAATATGTATTTAAGTATTTATTTATCTATATAAGTATGTTTATCCGTTGCATAGTGTCCATAGTATAAGCTTAGCTTAGTTTGGGACTAGGTCAATTGATGTCAAGTGTCCCATGATATTTATATTTATTTATTTATTGGGTACTCATAGATACCTACAAATTTGTACGGAAACCTCAGTGCGCGAGTTCGACTCGCATTGACCGGTTTTTATTCATTCGAGTTGTCTTGAAATTGCGTCCACTGCCCTACCCATGACGAGTATTTACAAAAAGAGCTGATTTCCAAAATATTCCGTCTCTCACAACAACGTCGTATATGCTCCAGACTAACAACTTTTCAATTGACCCTTTTCACTTGAGCACGTTAAAAGTACCCGCCGAACTGACTTTGATGAGGATTCAGCGCTGATATATTTTTATAAAACAATACTGACCTTTACACGGCCAAGCCGAGATTAAACCGAATATCCACTGATAGCAAACAAATTTTATGATTCAACAACATAATTTTAGTGGCTGTTTCACTATCCATTAATTAGTGTTAACTGACGGTTAAATGTGATGCCGTCTCCGCCTATTCAAACAAAACAAATAGAGACGGCGTCACATTTAACCGTCAGTTAGCACTATTCAATGGATGGTGAAACAGCCCCTTAACCTACGCTTACACAACGCATAGGTAACAGTAGATTCTGCTAGCGTTCAACGCCTGTCGCTCATAGTATCCTGTAACGTACAGTCACCAGCATATCTGCCACATCGGAGCGTGCAAAAATATCAGACGCGTCCTTCCGGCCCTAGAAATAGAATTGTATCAGATATTTATGCACGCTTGTTGTGTCAGATATTGGTGCTGGTGACTGTACCTACCAGCTTATTTTTTGTCACCATCCTGATTTCTATACGTTATTCGATGTCGTCAATAGAAAAGGATAACATATTTTTTACAGTTCGACTTTTGTGTTGTTCTATACCTTCCGCCGCCTAACTTTGCCTAAAAGTTCATTGCCACGACTTGTACCACAAAAACTATAAAGGTATAATTCCATTAATTGAATAGGCACTGTACCATTAAGCTATTCGAACATAATCCGGGAGTAATGTAAAGACGTCACATAAAAAATTTAGGTATCTCAAAAACGCGTCATAACTGAGTATTAAGTAGGTAAGTAATGAACTTTTAGGCAGATTTATATAGCGCGAGGTATACTTAAATTTCGTCGCCAGATCATAAAATCCGCCAGATCATCTAATTTCTAGACATATCATGATCGTGAAACACCACCGTTTTATGATACAATGTCTAATAAATAATACACCAAGTTGATGAGAGCAACATATTCGCCGTTATTCCTAGCTACATAAATAGATAGGCACATCGTAAAGCACGAGCACGAGGGAGGAGTGATAAGTCTGGTAAAAATCTAATTTAAGGTATTGTTTCCACAAATGGAATAATGTCAGTTTGTAGCCAAACCTTTTCTGAGGTAAAAATGTTTATTTCTGGCCAGTTCGCATGGCTAGGTTTTTTACAGCTATGAAATCCCAAGTATTTATTAAATTATATCACATTAGTACATTTTATACAAATTATAACAATTACCGTGAAAACAAAAAAAATTATGTTTGTAAACTTGGAGAAAAGTGAGTTTCACGTTTGGATTCTCGCACATCTCTGGTGGAAACGCAGCCCAAAGCTGCGCATTGCCAGAGTGATAGTCCGCGATGAGGTGCCAAAGACGCAAGTTGAATTAGTCGGCATATCGGATTGAGATACTAAGTTTTCCTTACAATTTGAAGAGTTTGGGACAATCTTGTCATCTTGACGCTCTAAATTTTCACCCAATGGATCCTTTTCTGACTTACCCAATAAGAAGCTAAAGCCGAGAAAATAACGCACTTTCTTGCTATCATAGAAGAAAATGGGCCGAAAGGGTTTTAAACTATATGTATATGTGCACCACATGATCTAAAAGGGTTTATAATGCTCATAAGGAAGCAGTATACATGTCGGTGGCCGTTCGTAAAATCCGCCTCATCACGAAATTCCTAGGCATATCATGAAATGGCGCTATTTCACGATACGAATCATAATGTGCCTGAGAAACAATACGGCAGATCGATTAGAGCAACGCATTCATCGATATTCCTAGCTCTATACCGGGCACATCGTGATATGCCGAAAAAAAGAAAAATTTTGATACGACGAGCGAAGCGAGGAGTGATTAGTATGAATTGTGACCACAACGCACGAGCCGAGCAACCGAAGCGAGCGTGCCGCGGCAGTGGTCACCGAAGTGCCAGAACCGATATAGCGGCGTTTCATGATATGCCTAGGAATTTCATGATCTGCGTGAACGTCACTAGGCAAAGTGGATGTCCCTTAGCCAATTCATGAAATGGCGCCATTTCACGATATGCTTAGGAATTTCGCGATCTGGCGGATATTACGATCGGCCGCCGTCATACATACAGCAAATGATGAGTATACTAAAGCAGCAGCGAGATTATGTGAAACTGAATGAATTCCTTTGTGCATGATAAATGAGCTAATTATTTTACGGAATTTACCTCTACTTCGCGAGTATCAACACATTTGATTTTTTTAATGGTAAGCTTTGTTTTATTTACTGTAACAGTCGTACCATTGTTATAAAGTATTAACTAATCTATTTTTAACCCCCGACGCAAAAAGAGGGGGTTTTAAGTTTGGCCGCTATGTGTGTCTGTGTGCCTGTATATCTGTGTGTCTGTCTGTATGTAGCACCGTAGCTCTTAAACGGGCGGACCGATTTGAATGCGGTCTTTTTATTTGAAATCGGGATTTCTAGCGATGGTTCTTAGCCACGTTTTATCAAAATCGGTTTAGCCGTTTTTGAGATATTGAGCTTTGAAGTGACAAAGTCATGGGTTTTCCAACTTTTTATTGGTTAGGTTATCACTTGGTACAGTCGAACCATTTGATTCCTGACCGGACCCTCTGTAGAAAGTTCTCACAGTAGGTATCATAATGAATTCCCTTATAATAAGCGATGTCAGTATGACTGTTTCTACGATAACGATCAACAGTGGGTCACGATTCATTTGGTTCTATAGAACAATCTATACGAGTGACACTATTAGGTTGGTATAAACGCTTCAATATTGTCGTAATATTTCGTTTCACTGCAAATAAAATAAAGATCTCGCGTGTGAATTGTTTTCTGTGATATACGATATTCTGTGATTCACTTTTCTTGTTCAGGAAAATAGTACCTCAAATAACATACGAATGCTCGTGGTTTTGTTGATGTTGCACCCAATCCAAGGGTCATACTGAAAACCAGCGCTGCGGCTTGCTGTAGCAATATGCTGAGTATGGCCCTTTTTACTTCTTTCGGCACAATGTTTATTCATTTTCTCTTTTGGTGCCTAATATTTAAGATTGTCTGTTTTTTAGCCGTCATTTTATTTATTTATTTTTGTTGTGCCGAATTCAGGTAAATAAATTTATTCTTTTCTTTTCTTTTCTTTTTTTTTCAATCAGTTGCATATGTAAAGGATGCTCGCAGTGGTGTAATGCGGAAATGCAATAACAGACGGAATATAAATTAGGTGTCAATCCAGAGTAATAGTTTTTGTCCTTATTATTGGCACAGTGGTTTTACGTTCATACATAGCAGTAAGATTATCAAGTTAGACAACGGTCGTACAATGCTCGGGCGAATATTCAGCGTTTTTTTGTCATTGGTGTCTTCGCAGGCGTTATTAAAAGAGGTGATGCCCAATGTTGTTTTTTATGCAAAATTAAAACAACACTGATACTGAATTTAACGTGATTAAATTCTTGTGACTTGTCTTTCCGTTGAGCTATATAAACGTGGGACGCTAATGACGTTTGACCGCGCGTTCTAAACACTCAAATATTTGCCCGCTCGTACTTTTGATGTTGGTTACATCTGCACCATTTTCTGCGCGTCATTATACGAAACCTAAACTAACAAAAAAATATAGTATATTGTTCAACAAGGGACTAAAACAAGCCATAATGACACGAGATGATTAGCCACCCGAGCAGAGCAAGGGTGGCTGTAGTTCAAGTGGTATTATGGTTTTAATATTTTTGCAGTTTTCATTCTGAGGTTATTTCCACGCCTAAAAATCCTCCATTCACAAAAACCGTCTTAGCTAAATAAATAAATAATTATAATTAAACGTAAATTTAAGAAAAAAAGACTTCAATCCCTAGAGAATAAAAAAGAGTTTATAATGATTTTAATTGTGTATTTAAGTGCTTTTAAACGACATCTCCGAAAATGATTCTCTTAATTCATTTATTTCATATCGGAAGTAAAATCTAACTGTATGTCATCCTACTTCGTAGTAACTTTGCCTTTTAGATTAGATGCCACGTCAATGAACAAATGGGAAACGTTATGATTTATTACTAACCTATTCTATAAGCTCACCTATAATGTAAACAATGCAACTATTTTCCGATGGTTAATTGCCTTCGGAATTGTGATTTATTGCCCTTACGATTTAAACTATGGACATTTTAGTCACACGTTATGTAGTCGCCAGCTTATATGTACTCACTATAGGCACTAATACTCTTTGTATGTACTTCTATCATTGACTTCTATAGTCATTCATGACTTTTATGAGGTTTTTTTTTTCTTAAACGCATAATATGCACAAAATGCTTTTTTTTTCGTCCATTCGGACAGGCTAAAGTCAGGGACCACATCGCGCCTCATCATCAGTTTGCACAAAATGCTTTAATTTTTTTTAAGTATGAAAAAGCGCCACAGCATTGCAGCAGCAGGGCTACTATATACGAAATTCGAAACTCGAAGTTCCTATCATACCGTCCCTCTCGCTCTCGTATTAAATAGTACATATAAGTGTCATAGAGGGACCGCACGACACGAACTTCGAGTTACGTTCGAGTTTCGTAGTAGCCCTGCAGGTCGGACATAAGGAGGATGACGTTTTGATTTTTTTTAATTGGTTGTTACGAACTGGCCACTAAGAACGGACTCGTTTAAAAAAATATATGTCACAAAAGAAAAACTAAAATCGGCAGGAGGGGTGACTCTATTTACCGGCCCGGATAATACCAACATGGAAATACCGTCCCGATTATTCGTGTACACGCCCATACAAACTCGAGTCTAACTGACATGAGTTTCTATGGGCGTGTACAAGAAAAATCGGGTCAGTATTTCTGTGTCGGTATTATCCGGGCCGGTAAAGGAGTGTCGCACGGTAGGAGCAACCACGGAGTAACGCAGTCATTGGCTTCTTATTGTTTGTTTTATGATAAACATTTTTTATTTTCTCGCAGTGATCGCGAAAAGCACAATGTTTAGTCTCAGCCAAAAGTGCAATAAATGAACTCGTATTATCGAAGGCCCCTCCCCTTCGGATCGGCCTTCAAACTAACTCGTTCATCTATTGCTTACTTTCATGCCTCTACAACAGTGTACTATTTTCCACAATGGAAAGAGTTTTTTTCCTTTTTTTTGGAGGCTTAAGTGCACCTGTGTGACTAAATATGCTAGCCTCATTGGAAGACTAGATGTATGGAAAAAGTTAATGGTCATTTTAACTACCTGCTAACGCAGCTTTAACAGGTGTGCAACTTTTTGGCTTTCATCCATGTAGGAACTTTATATTCGATGTCATACTTACATGTAATGAATCAAATTCACTACAGGGTTTACACGTGTAACGTAAGCAAATATATAAGGAAATGGTTTATAAATACAACGCATTATGCTCTTTCATCTAATAAAAAGGCATAAAGGTTCTGCGTATATCCGTTATTTGTGTAGGTATAAAGAAAAAAACCGAACAATGTGTGTCGGACTGACGCACCAAGGGTTCTGTAAAATTTTTTAAGCCACTAACTATTTATGAATATCCGGTGCGAATATTTTGCTCTCATCAACTTGGTGTATTATTTATTAGAGATTATATCATGAAACGGTGGTGTTTCACGATCATGATATAGACATATCATATACACAAATTACATGATCTGGCGGATTTTACCATCTGGCGACGAAATTTAAGTATACCTCGCGCTATATAAATCTGCCTAAAAGTTCATTACTTACCTACTTAATACTCAGTTTTGACGCGTTTTTGAGATACCTAAATTTTTTATGTGACGTCTTTACATTACTCCCGGATTATGTTCGAATAGCTTAATGGTATAGTGCCTATTCAATTAATGGAATTATACCTTTATAGTTTTTGTGGTACAAGTCGTGGCAATGAACTTTTAGGCAAAGTTAGGCGGCGGAAGGTATAGAACAACACAAAAGTCGAACTGTAAAAAATATGTTATCCTTTTCTATTGACGACATCGAATGACGTATTGAAATCAGGATGGTGACAAAAAAATAAGCTGGTAGGTACAGTCGCCAGCACCAATATCTGACACAACAAGCGTGCATAAATATCTGATAAGATTCTATTTCTAGGGCCGGAAGGACGCGTCTGATATTTTTGCACGCTTCGGTGACCACTGCCGCGGCACGCTCGCTTCGGTTGCTCGGCTCGTGCGTTGTGGTCACAATTCATACTAATCACTCCTCGCTTCGCTCGTCGTATCAAAATTTTTCTTTTTTTCGGCATATCACGATGTGCCCGGTATAGAGCTAGGAATATCGATGAATGCGTTGCTCTAATCGATCTGCCGTATTGTTCATACATAGCAGTAAGATTATCAAGTTAGACAACGGTCGTACAATGCTCGGGCGAATATTCAGCGTTTTTTTGTCATTGGTGTCTTCGCAGGCGTTATTAAAAGAGGTGATGCCCAATGTTGTTTTTTATGCAAAATTAAAACAACACTGATACTGAATTTAACGTGATTAAATTCTTGTGACTTGTCTTTCCGTTGAGCTATATAAACGTGGGACGCTAATGACGTTTGACCGCGCGTTCTAAACACTCAAATATTTGCCCGCTCGTACTTTTGATGTTGGTTACATCTGCACCATTTTCTGCGC
Organism: Choristoneura rosaceana; assembly: GCA_037349165.1. Classification (NCBI taxonomy): domain Eukaryota; kingdom Metazoa; phylum Arthropoda; class Insecta; order Lepidoptera; family Tortricidae; genus Choristoneura; species Choristoneura rosaceana. The sequence goes on from JAZBNJ010000019.1 coordinate 15,388,198, forward strand.
GTCATTATACGAAACCTAAACTAACAAAAAAATATAGTATATTGTTCAACAAGGGATGTTTGAACTACGACATTTGAATATTGAAAATAATTAGCAAAACCGAATTGGGCAAGATATAGGTTTCACTTACAGTTTGTTCTGGCTCTATTCCTCAGTCCCAGGGACACATTTAAGACACAATCACAGCACTTTCAGAGTTTTTTATGAATAATTTAAAAGAGCGCGCGCCGGCCGGCATTCATTTCGAGCTGTCAATTTTGCGCAACTGACTGGTGGCGCCGCCGTGCGGGAGAAAGCGGAAAGTTCATTCAGCCAGTATGTTTTTGATATGTGCAGGAGGTTTTAATGCACATATTACTAATTATATCTGCCCAATGTAACGTACATAAACCCCCCACCGGGAATCTACCCCAGATTCCCCAGTTTACAAACCAAACCAGGGATGGTATTGAATAAGGTAAGTGGACTGTATAGTGTAAGTATTTGTTGACTTAGTGAACTAAACACGTGTAGCTGTAAATTGAGTAAAATAAATGACTTATTTCGAACCTAAAATTGTCATAAATTTGACACCTTCTTGCGTCAAATTCATGCAAAGAAACAAAGAAAAATAAAAATTATGCTGAATCCAATTCCATGGGAAGTGGACTAAGCTTTACAACGGGTCGCGTGTATTCGCCATTCTGGGTTTTTACTTTTACCACCCGTACAACTCCATCAGCTCCTGGATAAAGTTCCGTCACGCGACCGAGAGGCCATTGAAGCGGAGGAGCGTCAGCATGAATAAGAACGAGTTCGCCAACTTGAATATTACGACTATTCCTATGCCATTTTTGTCGCTGCTGCAGCGTGTGCAGATAATCATTTCGCCACAATTTCCAAAATTGTTGGGAACTTTGTTGTACTAGCTGCCAGCGAGTTAGTCCGTAAGTTGGTTCGTCAAAGAGATCATACTCTGGAACGGCTAATAGAGAACGACCGACTAAGAAATGGCCGGGCGTGAGCGCCTCGAACTCGGACGGGTCGCTCGACGCACTTGTTAAGGGGCGAGAGTTCAGCACTGCTTCGACACGAGCAAAGAGAGTGCTTAACTCTTCGAACGACAGCGATCGCGTACCCACGACGCGCTTTAGAAGGAGCTTGGCCCCTTTTATGGCACTTTCATACATCCCACCGAAATGGCTTCCAGTAGGCGGATTGTAAGTCCATTTAACACTACGATTATTGAAACCGGTTAAAACATCTTCAGTACTTTGGTTAAAAAAGTTAGTGATTTCCGCGAGTTGCCTACCAGCGGACACGAAGTTTTTTCCGTTGTCGGATACAACGGTTTGACATAAACCACGTCTAGCAGTGAAACGATCGAAAGCTGCGAAAAAACATTCAGTTGAAAGTGCACTGAGAACCTCAGTGTGCACCGCGCGAGTTGAAAAGCAGACGAAAATTAAAAGATAGGACTTTGATATTTTCGCATTACGTCTGTTACTCTCTTTCGTATAGAAGGGACCGCCTATGTCAACACCGACAGTGTGAAAAGCATGGATACCTTCAATGCGGAATTTCGGTAAGTTGCCCATGATAGGCTGTATGTGTGAAGGATTGACTTTAAAACACCTAATACATTTCCTAAAACGAGATCTTACAACGCATTTTCCGGAAATAATCCAGTATTTCTGACTGATTACACTGTGCAATGTACGCGGACCGATATGTAAATAAATTTTATGAAAATAGTCGATAAGAATATTTGTAAAGTTGCACTTTTTGGGAAGCAATAATGGATACTTCTTTTGATACGGTAGTTCGGCGAGAGACAACCTACCCCCCACCCTGAGAAAACCGAGGGGGTCGACATAAGGTGCTAACCTTTTGAGTGATGAACTACAGCTGTAACCGTTTGAAATTGCTTCGAGATCAGCTGCAAAATGCTCTCGCTGAACTGATTTGATGAGCACATCGTGTGCGTTCTTTAAATCTGATAGAGACGAAGGACCCGTGTTCCTATTAGACTTCGTCGATCTACAATTGTTGATAAACTGAAAACAACGAGCTAAGACCTTTTGAAGTTTGCTAAAACTCGAATATTTTTCAGTTAAATCATAAACAAGATTTGAGTCACGTGTTGTGTTTTGCACGCTAGTTTGAGCCAAAGTCGCGCATGGAATTTTGAGTTCTGGCACATTTGCCGATTTAAATTGATCAATTGATTTTACTGGCCAATTCTCTCTTGGTGCGTCTAGCCAGCTCGGTCCTCCGAGCCACTCCGCTGTCGATAACAGCACGGAAGGTAGCGCTCCGCGCGAGCACACGTCAGCGGGGTTGGACGCGCCGCTCACGTGAAACCAACAATCGCTTTGCACGGTCTCCAAAATTTTGGAAACACGCGAAGCCACAAAGGTTTTGAGATTATAACTGGGTGTATTCAACCAACTCAGCACCACAGAGGAATCGGTAAACAAGAGTATTTCATGAACAGGAATTCGTTCAGACAATATTGACTTCGTATATTTGACTAACTTGACTAACAAATGCGCAGCCATTAGCTCGAGACGTGGAATGGTCACTGTCTTCAAGGGTGCAACCTTGGATTTTGCAATGACTAGACTGACCTTCGAATTACCTTGATTGTTAAAACTACGCAAATAGATGACCGCAGCTATTCCTTGAACTGAAGCATCGCAGAATCCTAGTATCTGGTAGTAGCTGTGCTGTTTGACAGTAACCTGGCGCTCGTGGCTAAAATTCGACAACAGCGGGAGCTCTGACATGTAGGTGAGCCACTCCTTTTCCAGTTCCGGAGGCAGCCGCTCATCCCAACCCAGCTGTTGGAGCCAGAGTTTCTGCATGAAGCATTTCGCGTAGAATATGCAAGGAGCCACGAAACCTAAGGGATCATACTGACGACCAATCTGTGACAAAACACTACGCTTGGTGATCGCCTGTGAAGCTGGAAGTGGATGGAATACGAAGGAAAACACATCTTCGGCGGGTCGCCACTGCAGACCTAAAACTTTTATGGATAGGTCCTTGTCATCCTCGAATGCAATGGGCGTTTCGCGGTGATCAGCTGGAACCCGAGCCAGTACCTGGGGACAGTTGCTGGCCCACTTACGAAGCAGAAATCCTCCTCCACTCAGCAACTCTAACAGTTCATCCTGTAGCCTAGCTGCTTCATCATAGCTGCTCACTGACCACAGAAGGTCATCGACGAAGAAACCCTTTTTTAGAACCTTGCTCGCTAAAGGATACTTCTCGCAGTCGTCGTCAGCCAGTTGATGCAGGACTTGGATCGCTAGGTACGGACTGCTAGCAACGCCGTATGTGATCGTGTTTAACTCATACACCTTTAAAGGTTGATCAGGTTGAAACCTCCACAAGATGTGTTGGTAATTGCGTTGAGATTTTTCGATCAAGGTCATTCGAAACATTTTACAAATGTCACTTGACAAGCAAATTTCATGTATACGAAAATTTATTAAAATCTCATTAATATCTGCTTGAAGCTTAGGACCGGCGTAAACGACTGAATTTAAAGAATTATTATTTGTCGTTTTGCATGAGGCGTCAAAAACTACTCGGAGTTTTGTCGTGGTACTTGACGGTCGGAGAATACAAAAGTGAGGAATTATGTACTTAGAATCCACAGTACCAAAATCACCTACGCAAGTCATGTGACCAAGGCTTTCATATTCGGACATGAATTTATTATATTCTTCCTTAAGTTCCGGAAGACGATTCAGCTTTGTTTCTAAATTGTTGAAACGACGTAACGCTTGTGGAGTCGAATCGCCGAGATCAAAACTGGGTTTGAACGGGTACTTCACTGTATAACGTCCCGTAGTATCGCGACTGTGTTCGTTTTGGAACAATTGTTCGACATACAAATCTTCTGGTTTTTTAGTGACGTCATACGGCACGTTTTCAGTCTCCCAGAAAGAGTTCATGATTTTATCGATACTACTAGTTTTATTAGCAGAGAACAAGTTGAGCGAGGCTGTATTTGACTCACAATCGTCACTCAGTACTGTCTGACCAGTAATGACATATCCGAATATGGAATGCATCGCGACGGGCAAACCCGGGTCACGTGGTAGTATATTTTGACCGTCATAAATGTAGGGAAATAAGTCACCTGCGATCAACAAGTCAACTGGAGCCGCCGAAAAGTAGTTCGGGTCAGCTAACTCGAGATTTTTGAAATTATTGATAACTTTGTTTGACAAGGTTACTGTAGGTAAGTTGCTAGTTATATTACTTACGACAACAGTATCAGTGCTAAGCACCGGACCAGATGAGTTTCGTGGTTTAATTGAACATGTAACCAGACCGAAATCTTGCACTGGCGCACCTCCCAGACCCATGGGTTCAAACTGACACTTGCGTCGAGACAAACCCAGGCGCTGGGCACACTCTTTTGTCATATAACCGGACATGGCACCGCTGTCAATGACTGCACGTACGGCGTGGTAAGTTCCCCATCGATCTGCGACGTGCACCATGGCAGTGCCTAACAGCACGGTTGAATTTGACGAACAAGTCAAGCCGACGTTTGGCATTGACCTTTGACTTTGATTTTGACCATTTGAAACGTTTTGAATACTTGAAATGTTTTGACTATTTGAACCGTTTTGATTAATTGATGAATTTTGAACAGTTGGAACTGTATCTAAGTGAATACTGTGATGGTGCGGTTGTTTACACAGCACACAACGCACTTTTGACGTACACTCGGACAACGAATGCTGACGAAAGCAATTTTCGCATAATTGAAGCTGTTTCACTTTGTCAAGACGCTGCACCGGTGTTAAATCAAAAAACTCGAAACATCGATACGTTGAATGCGGCTTGTCGCAAAATAGACATCTATTTAATTGTTCGCTATTATTCTTACTCACAGCTGACAAGCACGGCTTTTGGAACTGCTTTGGTGCACTACTGTAATTAGCAGCATTATTATTATTTTTTCGAACACAATTCGGCTTTGCAGAGGTGTTAGGGACACTCTTAGGCGTAAACTGAATTTTTGATGTACTAATTTTAACCTCCGACATTTCCAAAACACGCGCCTGTTTCTCTACGAAATTAATCAGCTGTTCGTAAGTAGGTATATCGGTTTGATCTACAGATTGTTCGAATTCGCGCCTAGTGACGGGGTCTAAATTTCGCAATCCCATATAAAACAGTATGAAACTCGATAGGTTACTGATTTTCAAAAGTTTCAATGCTTTAACACACTCTTGATACGTTTGTAAAAATGTGTTTAGACCAGTAGCCGACTCAGTTGACAAAGGCTTAAATTGAAACAGCCGATCTAAATAGCTCGTAGCTAAGGCACGAGTGTTCTCAAATTTTTTGACTAGCAAAGCCCATACTATCGGATAATTATCGGCCGTCACTGGCATCCCTTTGACCACAGTCAATGCCGAACCGCTGACTGCGGAGAGCAGGTAATAAAACTTCTCAATGTTCGTAATATCATTGTTGTTATGAATTAAACTCGTAAACGTGTCATAGAATGTTTGCCAGTTTTCTAATTTGCTATCGAAATGGAACAATTCTAGTTTAGGCAGCCGCGGCTTAGCCGACCGCGAGTCTGGCCCGGCAGCGCCCGGGCCGCGGCCCGCGGAGCGCGACGAAGGTCCGCTACCGCTGCCGTCACACGATTGCCAAGTGTCGCTATTAGCCTCCGCTACACTCAGAATACGGAAATACATGTCGTCAAAGGTTTGAATTTCTTGATAATTTGGTTTAAATTTCGGGTTTTGTTTCTTATTATAAGAATTTAACTCGAATATGCATTGTTCGAAACATTCCCGAGTCGAATGAAGTTCTTTGAGTCGCAAATTAAATTCGGTTAAACGCTCTGGTGGAGTTGATTTGGATAGTTCAAATAACGTTTGACATCGTATAAAAAGCAGTTCTTTTTTGTTGATAAGTTGTTCGACATCGAATTCTTTTTCGTCCATTTCGAATTAAAAAACAAAAGACGCGCGCGACGCGTTGCAAAGAACGAAAATTGAAAACGTTTATTTTATACGTATTATTCTAGGTAAATAACTTAGATTAGAAATAAGCCTGTTACCTTAAAACTGCGTGAAATGTGTGTTTTATGTGTATGAATGTGTATTTAGTTTGCAAACTGAGGATCCGGCTCGAAGGACCAAAATGTTTGAACTACGACATTTGAATATTGAAAATAATTAGCAAAACCGAATTGGGCAAGATATAGGTTTCACTTACAGTTTGTTCTGGCTCTATTCCTCAGTCCCAGGGACACATTTAAGACACAATCACAGCACTTTCAGAGTTTTTTATGAATAATTTAAAAGAGCGCGCGCCGGCCGGCATTCATTTCGAGCTGTCAATTTTGCGCAACTGACTGGTGGCGCCGCCGTGCGGGAGAAAGCGGAAAGTTCATTCAGCCAGTATGTTTTTGATATGTGCAGGAGGTTTTAATGCACATATTACTAATTATATCTGCCCAATGTAACGTACAAGGGACTAAAACAAGCCATAATGACACGAGATGATTAGCCACCCGAGCAGAGCAAGGGTGGCTGTAGTTCAAGTGGTATTATGGTTTTAATATTTTTGCAGTTTTCATTCTGAGGTTATTTCCACGCCTAAAAATCCTCCATTCACAAAAACCGTCTTAGCTAAATAAATAAATAATTATAATTAAACGTAAATTTAAGAAAAAAAGACTTCAATCCCTAGAGAATAAAAAAGAGTTTATAATGATTTTAATTGTGTATTTAAGTGCTTTTAAACGACATCTCCGAAAATGATTCTCTTAATTCATTTATTTCATATCGGAAGTAAAATCTAACTGTATGTCATCCTACTTCGTAGTAACTTTGCCTTTTAGATTAGATGCCACGTCAATGAACAAATGGGAAACGTTATGATTTATTACTAACCTATTCTATAAGCTCACCTATAATGTAAACAATGCAACTATTTTCCGATGGTTAATTGCCTTCGGAATTGTGATTTATTGCCCTTACGATTTAAACTATGGACATTTTAGTCACACGTTATGTAGTCGCCAGCTTATATGTACTCACTATAGGCACTAATACTCTTTGTATGTACTTCTATCATTGACTTCTATAGTCATTCATGACTTTTATGAGGTTTTTTTTTTCTTAAACGCATAATATGCACAAAATGCTTTTTTTTTCGTCCATTCGGACAGGCTAAAGTCAGGGACCACATCGCGCCTCATCATCAGTTTGCACAAAATGCTTTAATTTTTTTTAAGTATGAAAAAGCGCCACAGCATTGCAGCAGCAGGGCTACTATATACGAAATTCGAAACTCGAAGTTCCTATCATACCGTCCCTCTCGCTCTCGTATTAAATAGTACATATAAGTGTCATAGAGGGACCGCACGACACGAACTTCGAGTTACGTTCGAGTTTCGTAGTAGCCCTGCAGGTCGGACATAAGGAGGATGACGTTTTGATTTTTTTTAATTGGTTGTTACGAACTGGCCACTAAGAACGGACTCGTTTAAAAAAATATATGTCACAAAAGAAAAACTAAAATCGGCAGGAGGGGTGACTCTATTTACCGGCCCGGATAATACCAACATGGAAATACCGTCCCGATTATTCGTGTACACGCCCATACAAACTCGAGTCTAACTGACATGAGTTTCTATGGGCGTGTACAAGAAAAATCGGGTCAGTATTTCTGTGTCGGTATTATCCGGGCCGGTAAAGGAGTGTCGCACGGTAGGAGCAACCACGGAGTAACGCAGTCATTGGCTTCTTATTGTTTGTTTTATGATAAACATTTTTTATTTTCTCGCAGTGATCGCGAAAAGCACAATGTTTAGTCTCAGCCAAAAGTGCAATAAATGAACTCGTATTATCGAAGGCCCCTCCCCTTCGGATCGGCCTTCAAACTAACTCGTTCATCTATTGCTTACTTTCATGCCTCTACAACAGTGTACTATTTTCCACAATGGAAAGAGTTTTTTTCCTTTTTTTTGGAGGCTTAAGTGCACCTGTGTGACTAAATATGCTAGCCTCATTGGAAGACTAGATGTATGGAAAAAGTTAATGGTCATTTTAACTACCTGCTAACGCAGCTTTAACAGGTGTGCAACTTTTTGGCTTTCATCCATGTAGGAACTTTATATTCGATGTCATACTTACATGTAATGAATCAAATTCACTACAGGGTTTACACGTGTAACGTAAGCAAATATATAAGGAAATGGTTTATAAATACAACGCATTATGCTCTTTCATCTAATAAAAAGGCATAAAGGTTCTGCGTATATCCGTTATTTGTGTAGGTATAAAGAAAAAAACCGAACAATGTGTGTCGGACTGACGCACCAAGGGTTCTGTAAAATTTTTTAAGCCACTAACTATTTATGAATATCCGGTATTTGGTAGCTGGTCCCATAGTAAAAGTTGCTCAGTGTGAATGTCCCCATCACCCCTTTCACTCCTGCTCACGACCCCTGACCCCTGAATCATCCTGTATTAAAATTAATAATTGTATACTTTTCTCATTGTTGATGCCATGAAAGCTACCTTCATACTAAATTTTACGTTCAAAGGACAACTACTTAGAAGTACCCAGTACTTAGGTTTTCATCCTCCGTCGATCAAATTTTGTGTGGAAACACCTTTTTTAATGACCGTATCTTTTAATTGTCTTGAATTAGAAGTTTGATTTAGGTTAGGTTCCTGAGAAATTGGTCTTGACTTGACAAACGTACGGACGGTCGAATACGCGGACAGACAGACAGGCACGTCCGTCTGCCTGTCTGTCCGGTTATTACATATAATATTACACCAAAATCATCCTACTTATAAGGGTTGCGTTCTAGCTGACTAAGGTACGGAACTCTAAAAAGTTAACAGCGATCTGTATTTTTTATTATTTCGATTTTTATACGGAATCGAAAGAGATGAAAGAACTACATGGCTAATTTTTTATTGAAATATGCTTGAAAGTATACATACGTGAGTATGTATTCTAAGTTCATCTAGTTAGGTATATATACTGAGTTTAAAATCATCAATCGTAAACTGTATTTATATTTTTTGTACTATCGTCTTCATGTACTATAATTCTGGCAAATAAATAAATACTATACTATACTATACTGTACGTACATGTTTCCGGTGAAAGCTTCATACGCCTACGTATGAAGCTACTACGGGAATAATTGAACTAAACTTAAAATCAAATAACTACCTTTGCTGATATACCTAGAGACTTAGCCCCTTATTCATAAACGACAATCAAACCTATTTTAGTTAAAATGCCGCTAAAATTCGTTTGTCCTTATCTGTCACTTCGACATTTGTATTTGTTAGAAAGGGACAAAGCATTTGTTAGTTAACATAGGCTTGTTAAGTTTTATGAATAAGGGGGTCAAATAATAGTAGGCACATATAGATATACATGGTGTTAATTAAGTAAGTGAAAACCTCAGATACCCCAAAAATATTTTATCATTTTAAATTAGGTGACTGCATAAATTTTGTAATGCCTTCATTATTTTAAAATATTTTCGTGTATAACCTCCTAACGCTCAGAGTTTTTTGTAAAGGACTTATTATAATTTTAAATCAAACTCTATATATGAATGACAAAAAGTTTGATGTTCATAAATCAAAAATTTGACTTGGGCGGTAGGAGGATATACATTTTTTTTACATAAATCTCACCATCATTAACCCCTATCTCACCTGATGTTAAGTGCAGATGAGGCCAACGGTGTATCAAACTGATATAGTAACAGCCTATCACTATAGCCTTGAAGGGCACTAGATTCTATTTAACCGTAAATACCGTCTTAAATTATCTAAAGGAAATACAGACGACGGGAGCGAATTCCATTCCTTAGCAGTTCGCATTATGAAAGACTAGCTTATGCCCGGGACTTCGTCTGCGCGGACCTAGGTTATCGCGTGGTGGCGCCCTCTATCGGAATAAAAAGTATCCTATGTTGATCCTTGGGGCTTAAACTATCTCTATACCAAATTTCATCAAAATTGGTTCAGCGGTTTCGACGTGAAAGCGTAACAGACAGACAGACAGACAGAGTTACTTTCGCATTTATATTATTAGTAGGGATGAAGCAAATCGCTTTTTGCGGGCTAGTGGAAAACTACATAAGGGTGAAGACGCTCCCCCGCCTGGAAGTCCGTTGGCCAAAATGGAGATGGAGGAATAAGATCATGTAATTCTTTCGCACACTTACCAAAATGTGTCCGGTAAAAAACAGACAGACAAGCAACTCTACATCAGTGTTCGAGACTCTGAAGCCTGTTCTCGATCAGTGTACTGTCACCAAAGAGTCTTCGGGCCCAGCGCTCTACCGAATCCAACGCGGCTAACTGATACACGATCTTATCTGCGTTTTGTCAAGAATAAAAGCTAACTCTGTTGTAAAATACCGCTTCACCTTAGGACACCAAGTTTTTTAGTAGCCGATTTCGCTCTGGACTTAATAGCCGCACCGAAGTTGAGACTAGATTGAAGGTCGAATCCAAGAAGCTCAAGGTGGTCTTTAGGTGGTAAGGTTAACTCTGGAAAGTAGGAGCCAAGGTGAATGGTCTCCGCTTAGCGATAAATAGAGTGACATCATGCCTTGCGAGTCATAGAGGTGCACGCACTTGGAAGAAATTTCCCGAAATTCCTGCGGGACAGGAAATAAATGGGATCAATATTTTTGTTTCCGAGTGGCTCTGGTCCGATATACCCCTTGCTGTTTTTTTATCAGAGTTATGTAGTTACTTGGATCATTGATGAATTGTAATAACTACATTACTACAATCGTTAGTTTTACCACCTTCCAAGCAGCGACCGAGTTTTAGAAAGTACTTAAATGTAAGAAAAATGTAGACGTTTTAAAATCACATTGGCGTGCGAAAATTGTTTTAAAGCAAAGTCGGATAACGCAATTAAAAAGGTAATGAATATAATTAACGCAGATCGTTAGATGGCATTTAAGGATGAAGAAAAAGAGAGCCTTCTTTTGCTACACCGCTATCGTTAGATTTAATATAATTTTGCGAAATCTCTTGCATGAAGGCAGTAAAGTGCCTAATCTTTAAGCCCAGAGGCATTACCAAGACTATCGCCCTTCTTGTTTTATATTACTGAGATTGAGATGAGCACTTTAGTAAAGATGTTAGAGTGAAATGTCCTGTATCTACACTGCCGCGAACTGAATACTGCTTGAGAATTGCTTTTTGAGAACTGCTGCTTGAGATTTATTAGTAGTTTAGTTTGAGTAAATAGGAGTCTAACAAGAAAATCAGGGCAGTGCAAATAAGTAAGGGCTTCCTCTTCGAAATTTCCGTAACTATAAACTTCATTTTATTTAATAAGTAATGAATGTGAAAGGAAAACTATCACAGTTAAATTGACTTTACATATCATACAGCGTAAATTAAGACCACGGTGTAATTTTTGACAATTCCCATAGGAATATAGTAAATCCTGGAATTTAATTCGACTGCCAGATCTAATGATTTAAGTAAGCGAAGCCGCCGGTTAAAGCTAGTGGAAGGATAAACCATGGACTGAGATGTTTTATACGCTTTGTGATATTGTCCTATCTGTATTATTTCCGAAGCAATGAACATAATATTATCCACTATGGTGTGCTATTCTGCTGAGTAAGCCCACTTCCGCGATTGTACGCTATTGCGGCGTAAGCTCGAGGCGTGATCGCCTTGATGTGACGTAGACAGTAAATGTTTGTGGGACCTCTTACTCGGATAACACAGTAGCAAGCTAACAGGAAAATTATAATATTCATGGAAATATCTAGTCGCTTTGCACTTGTTCGTTTTGGGGTTCTACCTTTTATTGGCATAATCTCGTATCGCATAGCATCGTTTGCCATATAATTATCAATCGCGAAAATTTATCCATACTAATATTATAAATGCGAAAGTAACTCTGTCTGTCTGTCTGTCTGTTACGCTTTCACGCCAAAACCGCTAAACCGATTTGGATGAAATTTGGTACAGAGATAGAATAGACCTTGGGAAAGGACATAGGCTATCTTTTATCGCGAAAAAGAGGCTTTAAGGGGTTAAAATAGGGGGTGAAAGTTTATATGGTGGAAGTTCGTCGCTGTCAAAGATAAAACTATGAAACTTGGCATTTAGGCATTTAATATACTATCCATATCCATACTAATATTATAAATATCAAAGTGTGTTTGTATGTCTGTATGTTTGTCCGTCTTTCACGCCGTAACGGAGCGACGGATCGACGTGATTTTTGGCATGGAGATAAATAGTTTATGGGCCCGAGAGTGATATAGGCTACTTTTTATCCGGAAAATGCACAGATCCCGAGGGAACAGCGCGCGATAACCGAATACCACGCGGGCGGAGCCGCGAGCAAAAGCTAGTATCTTATAATCTCGTGACAAGTGCTGCTCCTACTGATTTGTACAATTTACATGAGAGTGACATTTTATACGCTCTGATAACTTTTTCTTATTAAGGAATAAACATGTCTTATTTTTCGAAAGGTTAATAAGCGTTACATTAGTTAATAATTTGTGATTGGATGTAATAAATAAATATTGGAAATATGTACTAGATGCGAAAATATATAATTTTTTTATAAATTATAATTAATGCGAAAGTTTTTGATAGACTGTCTGTTTATATTTTGAATGAGTAGGTAACTTTCATGCCGGACGAATTTGGAAGAGACAAGAAAATGAAATGAATTTTACTTCTATTAACCCTTCTTTCAAAGTGTTGAACTTAAGTGTACCTATTAAATATAGACTCTTGAGTATTTAATTTTAGGCTTCAAATCTGCATACAGTATTTATTAGAAGACGTATTGCGCGTGGAAAAAGTCAAATTTAATCTTCCTCTATATAGCCCAAGTCCAAGTAAGACCCAAATAGTGTTAGCCTGATAAAAATTCAAATCTTACTCTGCGGCGGTCCTCAACAAACAGAACCCAAAAAGTACCTGGACGGACTTAAATACTTAGCAGCAACTGTGATATAAGTCTCAATGGCTTTGAAAGTCGTTCGCACTTACTAACACTCTTAGTTCAATGCTCGAGTGTTCTGTTTAATGTTATTCAAAAAAACTTTGGTTTTTGCGGCAAAAAGGAGTGACGCAGGTCATTTAGAATTCATCGAATCAAGACTTGATGGTGAATTAAACATAGCGTTCAAATAGCGTAGCTTCGGCTCGCCACTTTACTTTGCCTGCTTTGGCTTGTCAAAGGACTTCTCTTGTTATCTGGAGCTTAATATCAATAATGTTTACCAAAACCCTAACTAAACCATCTTGAACGGATGGGTGGAATTAGGCAGACAATGGCACGCGTGAATATTTAAGTTGTTATATTCTCCTGGTATATTAGATATAGAGTATCCTTTCACTAGCTTTAACCGGCGGCTTCGCTTACTTAAATCATTAGATCTAGTAGTCGGATTAAAATTCCAGGATTTTACTATATTCCTATGGGAATTGTTAAAAATTACACCGTGGTCTTAATTTACGCTGTATGATATGTAAAGTCAACTTAACTGTGATAGTTCTCCTCTCAAATTCACTACTTATTTGCACTGCCCTGGTTTTCTTGTTAGGCTCCTATTGTAGTGTGAACTGCGTCTCACACACACTCTCCCATTATGTATCTAAAGGTTTTACAATAAACGCAATATCTACTCAGAACTCCGTAGTATTACTCGTCTCCCAACGTACTTTTAACTTGGAATTAGTGAGTCTCACTTGATATTTAATGAAATAAATCCGGATAACTCACGTCACGTCTTTAATCGAGTGACTAAGTCACGGGTGGTGTGAGCGTACCTTTACAGAGGGAGTTTTTAGTGTTGTGTGCTACCCTAAATTTAACAATTCGAACAAAAATTACCACGAAAATAAAACCACGAAAAATTAGTTTCGGCGAGTAGTAGTAGACTTTTGAGAGCAGTGTGGCCGCTCCCTTAGCCCAAAACATGTCGAGTTAAACTCAGTTTAAGACAAGCTATAAGGATTTATTTTATTACATAGATAAAGATACTTGGACTAAAAAAATAATTGTGTTTGAATTATTCAAAATTTTAACAATGAATTGTAAATTATCTGGCCAACTGTTGTAACTAGAGTCTTATTACACGCTTTTTAACACGAACACGGTGGTTGGAAATGTAAGGTTATTTATTCTTGACAACGCTGCTCACAAACTTTTGTGCGTCATATCTGCTACGAGGAACTGACGGCAGCTAATTACGACGAAAGTTTAGTAGGTATCAAATATTGCCAAAATGCACAAAAGGCTTGTTCCGCCGTTTGTATACAGGAAGAATTTTTTTTTTACTTGGAAGGGAAGTAGTCATAATGCTAATGTAGATAGAAAAAAATACTGAAAGGCATTGAAAATACACTGCTGATCGAACCGAGTTACGTATAAAAGACATTGTATACTGTTTTGGCATAAATGAACTTTCTAACAAACTTGGTAAGTAAATAAATCCTAGAGAAGACTATTAGGTAAAATTTGGTTTTATTTAGGCTATAACAAGCAGTTATGAATGTTAAAAAAAGTCTACAACCGGTTCAGAAAACCTCTGAGAAGAATCCGGCAAGAAATTCAACGAGGTATATTTTTTTTATAGATTTGCAATATTAACTTTAACTAATATTATTGCATTATTAACTATAATGCCTTATTTATATACCTGTGGTCTTACAATAAATGATTTGATTATTAAATTATATCTATATACATCACAAGTACTTAACACAACTTTATTTTTAACACAGTAGGTAGGTTCGCTATTTGAAGGGATCGCTAATGCAGATCGGAATTATTTTCAAATATCCCTGTCCATGATATAATCATTAACTTTACAATACGCCTCAGATGTTAACGTCTTCTTGACAATAGATTTGAATTTAGTATCCGTTTCGTTTGTAATATTTTTTGGAATTTTATTATAAAAACGTAAACAATTTCCCAAAAACGACTTTTTAGTTTCAGCCAGTTTGTAAGATGGAACTTTAAGTTTCTCTGTGTTTCTAGTAGTAGCCTTTGGCTTATCGACGTTAGTAGGAAACTCACATATGTTCTTCCTAACATACATGATTGCTTCAAAAACATAAAGCGACGGCAGGGTTAGGATACCTGTTTAAGATACCTGTTAAAGATTCACGCGTCTTCAAATTATAAATTGCTCTAATTGCTCTCTTAAGATAAGATAAAAATTGACTCAATGTCTGCAGCAGATCCCCATAAAATAAGGCCGTACAAAATAATGCTATTAAAGTAAGCAAAATACACCAACCGTGCCGTCGACACATCGGTTAGCTGCCGTATTTTCCAAACTGCAAAAGCAGCAGAGCTCAATCTACCCGCGATTGCTGTGACGTGAGGTCCCCATTGTAGTTTAGAATCGAGCGTTATTCCTAAAAATACTGTTGATTTTAAAAATTCAATAGTTTGACTATTTAACTTTATATAAGAAACTGAATTCGAGTTAGATGAATTTATCAACGATAGTAATAATAATAATAAAAACTTTATTTTACCAACAACAACAACAAAATATTTAACAATCACGCACAGTAAGTAAACGAGAATTTAATACATTTGGTTTTCTTAGGATTTAGTGACAAATTATTGGCAGCAAACCATGCGGATATCACGGACAGGGTTTCATTGGGTTCAATGAAGTCGGTATCTTTTCTACTAACCTTGGATAGTAAAGACATGTCGTCAGCAAACATAAATATTCCCGACTTTTGGCTTACCATATAAGTTAGGTCATTTACATAAATAAGATACAGGAATGGGGCAAGAATGGATCCTTGAGGCATTCCCACTTCGATCACAGATCCCTCCGATACCGTTCCGTTCCGTTCGAGTGGATTCTAATACAAATTTATTTCCTTTTTTTAATAAGTAAAGAAAACAAAAATTATGTTCAATATGGAGGATACTTTCCGTCCAGGTGGCACTAAAAATTCCATCTTGTCCGTGTACGAGTAAATGTAAGTTTTCAGTCCCTAGTACGACCCTTCAAATGTTCGCGACAGCCCTTCGAAGCATGTCTACTGCGAAAGATCCACGGCCTTCCAATCCATACTAATATTATAAATGCGAAAGTAACTCTGTCTGTCTTTCTGTCTGTCTGTCTGTCTGTCTGTCTGTCTGTCTGTCTGTTACGCTTTCACGCCAAAACCGCTGAACCGATTTGGATGAAATTTGGTACAGAGATAGAATAGACCTTGGGAAAGAACATAGGCTACTTTTTATCTCGATATTCCCACGGGATAGGGATAAAATTTCGAAATAAGAACCTCTGGGCATAGAGTCATGAAATTTGGTATGTAGGTAGTTGAACGTATGGAATAACACATAGGTGACTTTTTGACCCGATATTCCCACGGGATAACTAGGGATAAGATCTCGAAATAACAACCGCTGGGCTTAGAGCCATAAAATTTAGTATGTAGGTATCTGGACCTCTGGAATAACACGAAGGCTACTTTTTATTCTGATATTCCCACGGGATAGGGATAAAATTTCGAAATAAGAACCTCTGGGCTTAGAGTCATGAAATTTGGTATGTAGGTAGTTGGACGTATGGAATAACTCATAGGTGACTTTTTGACCCAATATTCCCACGGGATAACTAGGGATAAGATCTCGAAATAACAACCGCTGGGCTTAGAGCCTTGAAATTTAGTTTGTAGGTAGCTGGGCCTCTGGAATAACACGAAGGCTACTTTTTATCCTGATATTCCCACGGGATAGGGATAAAATTTCGAAATAAGAACCTCTGGGCTTAGAGTCATGAAATTTGGTATGTAGGTAGTTGGACGTATGGAATAATACATAGGTGACTTTTTGACCCAATATTCCCACGGGATAACTAGGGATAAGATCTCTAAATAACAACCGCTGGGCTTAGAGCCATAAAATTTAGTATATAGGTAGCTAGACCTCTGGAATAACACGAAGGCTACTTTTTATCCTGATATTCCCACGGGATAGGGATAAAATTTCGAAATAATAACCGCTGGGCTTAGAGTCATGAAATTTGATATGTAGGGAGCTGCACGTCTGAAATAATACATAAGCGACTTTTTGACCAGAAATTCCCACGGGATATCATAGGATAAAATCTCGAAGTAACGACCACTGGGCTTAGAGCCATGAAATTTGGTGTGTAGGTAGCTGAACCTCTGGAATAACACAGGCTATTTTTTACCCCGATATTCCCACGGGATAGGAATAAAATTTTGAAATAATAACCGCTGGGCTAAAAGTCATGAAATTTGGTATGTAGGTAGCTGCACGTCTGGAATAACACATACGCTATTTTTTATCCATATACTCCCACGGGATATTTCAATTGCCACTACCAGACCGATTAGTTTACGCGTGCGAAGCCGCGGGTAAAAGCTAGTTAAATATAATGCCACTCAATGTAAACGTCGGAGAATTAAGTTATAAACGGCCGCGTAATCCCATAAACGTTAATTAATTAGAAATGTACGAAATTACGAAACTTTAATATTCAAGAAATCAGTTCTGAGAGATCCTGATTTAACTATGAATTTCTTCGTAAATATTTTGCCTTTTACGAAACTTTTCCCAAACGACTTTGAAAGCCACTGAACGTTTATTTACCTAACATATAATATATTGTCAGTTCACAGAAAACTGACATTTTATGTATAAATAAATAAATAAATAAATAAATATCATGGGACACTTGACACCAATTGACCTAATCCCAAACTAAGCAAAGCTTGTACTATGGGTACTAGGCAACGGATAATATACTTATATAGATAAATACATACTTAAATACATATTAAACATCCAAGACCCGAGAACAAACATTCCTATTATTCATACAAATATCTGCCCCGGCCGGGATTCGAACCCGGGATCTCAAGCTTCGTAGTCAGGTTCTCTAACCACTCGGCCATCCGGTCGTCCAAACACACACACACAAAAACACACACAACACATTTTGACACAAGACATTTTGATTCAAAAATTGAACTAGGTCCTTAAAATTTAAATAACTGTTATTTTTGATACAAACAAAAAATTGTATACCTACCTAAGTTACCTAACCTAATCTACACCTGTATGTGTATGAGTACCTAACTTACGAGAAGTTAAAAAAATCTTCAATAAAAAATATGTTTTCATAGTACGAGTAGAAGTGGTTTTCCTCGCCTATTTTGTTTGATCTCAGCTCAGAAAGCAATTTTCATTATTTACGGAAGTTTTACTGAAGATTTTGCGTTAAACAAAACGTGTTACTCCGTTTAGGTCAAAAGATAAAATGACGGAGCTCGTATGATATTATTTATTCCCTTAACAGCGCCATTGTACTAATTAGCTAATTAACAAATAAAGTTAGAAGTTAATTAAATAAACTTTTCAGCCCTACTACGACAACAAAGCACGTTTATTCAAGTGAATTCGAGTAAATAATTTGTGTAATAAAGATGTTACAACAATGTGTTACTTGGATGAACAGTCAAAGCACAAAAGTAAACGGAATTTTAAGTTCTTTCATATTAGGGTGTTTATAAATTTTAAAGTTTAGAGAAAATACCCGGAAAGATTAGTTGATATGTAAAATCGATTATTTTTCACGTAGCCATATTATTTTACACTAACAAATAAATCAAACTGTCCTGCCCACCTTTACTATATTTTATTGTAGCTTCCACTATCTATTTTAACTTTTAAAGTCACTTTTTGTCTGTCCCTAATTAAATGCTCCTCTAATCCACTAAGAGGTTTACTGGTAAAGATCCCTTCAAGGAATAAGTTCACCTTTGTACACGTTCTCAATGTTTGGCAATTGTGTTTGTTTACATATTCTGTACAATAAAGTGTTTACATACATATGTACTTTATTTTAAACACAAAATGGTAGTACGAACGACACAGCCAAGAAAATAAGTAATAAATAATGAAGTTCAAAAAACAAATGCTACTTCCGCCTACTTACTTCCGCATATTCTTGGCAGCATACACTGACTGCTGAATGGACATTAAATTTCATTTATATATGTAACGATTCAGCAGATTACAATTTCAAATGGTTATTGTACGGCAATAGGTAGTAATTTAGATAAAAAGAAAATTACGCCTAAATAAGGGTGGATAACGACTAGGTATGCTTTACTACGCCGCCTTGCGTTATCAAAATTTTAACAAATATAGACGTAGTATCTCGCATGGGTTGTTTATCCGATTAGATTTAGGAAATGACATCCAAAAACATATTTTAAGTACGTTTAAAACAGTATATTCTGTACACTCTAGACTTTGTAGTAATAAAGTGAGAATAGAGAAAGGAAATCGATCGGTGGTATTAACTAATTATAATGATTATAGAAATTTACAAACAAAGTGAAGTTACATGTAACGCCAAAATAAATGCGTGTAAATGGACAGTTACTTATATTATAAATAATATTTTTAACGTTGTAAACAACACCATTACATATATATAAACAGTGTACTGTGGGGACTGTAGCTGGTAGAGCTATGGTATAGGGGATCTACGCGCGTGATGCTAAACTCAATTCAAATAAAAGGTTGTTTCTTCAGTACTCGCTTCATGTATTCATAGATATAGAATTTAAAGATATACTTTTACAAACATAGGTCACGCCTCTCAGGCTGTCGGGAGCAATCTGTGCTCCGGCATGTATACCGCTGTCAATCCTGTTTTTAAATCGAATTCCAGAATTATAAAATACAAAAATACTATAATTATACAAAATACATTCAGTCTAGCCTGCCAGGCGGTCATTTTTACCACCTGCCAGCGGTATACAACCTAATCCCTACAGTACACACAGAGTAGAGATTTTCATTGTTTTAAACTAATATTTCTGCGGATGTTATTTTAAAACACCATTTTTGCTACCGGTTGCCTCTGCGTTCGGATACAGAATTCCCTGACATTAATATAATATTATTAATATAATTTTTAAATTATGTCACTCGAATATCTTTGCAACTGTATCGTAATAGGGGTCCTTAAAACACGAGTGTGGTTTTATGAAACGAGGCGTAGCCGAGTTCCATAATAGGGTCACATGAGTGTTTTAAGGCCTAATTACGTACAGTTGCATACAATATTTTATCTACATCCATATATTAAATTCCTTATCATGTGTTCAAGAACCATTGAAAATGACCTGCATGAACGAGAACTAGGTAGGTTTGTATGCCGCACGAGCTGCGCGCGCGTTTATGTACGTCGAAATTTTCGTTTTAAAGTGTAATCAGGCCTCTGATACACCTACTTTGAACTTCGATCAATATATGAAAAGATTTGTCAGTCACTGTAAAAAATCCTAAAACACAAAACATAATTTAATCAAATTTATTACTGAAATTCGTATAATATAATTCAATTGAATTCACTTTCATAACAATATATCCTGCATGTCTGATAGAATAAACAATTTGCAGAATTCGCAGTGTCCAAAAAAACAAACAGGTAAATAGTAACGCACCCTACTAACATTATAAATGCGTTGTTTGGAGATAGTTGCCCCCGATATTCCCACGAGAACGGGATTAAAACTCAAAAACTCAATATCTAGGTTTAAGCTTAAAATTTGGCGCGGGTGTTTTCAATCAACACTAATGACGATCTAAGATTTTTTAACGAATATTACAGTATAGTTTTTAAGGATTCCATCGGGTAAACCGCGGGTAAAAGCTAATATATTTAACTATAAACGCTTTTTCACTTTAACCTTTGGTTTTGATGTAGGAACTAGGGTTACCACCCGTACTCTAAAATAGAGTATTGTCCTCTTTTTCATGTAGGCGTACTTTATAAACTACGACACCAATAAAGTACGCTAAAATACTCTATTTACGTAAAACTTATTCTTACTGGCTCGTTACTGGTTATGAGTACTTATGAGACTAAATAAACTGGTATCCACAGACACCACATTTTGGCGATACTCTTTTTTTATTCTGTGTACTTTATTTTTGTCCTTCCAAATGAAAAAATAATTCATTCGCCCTAAAAAAAGGTGGCAACCCTAGTAGGAACCTACACAAAATAAATGAGTATTTTATTTTACAAAAATCAAATATTAAAATAGTACGGCCAAAATGAAATCCCAAATAACAAAGTGATCGATTTCATTGGTGATCTATTGATGATGTACGACGGTCAATTGTAAAAATATGAACTTATTCAACGTTTCAAAAATATGTACCACCGACTCTAATTCCGACGTAAGAAGGCCGTAGTAACATATTTTTGAGTACTTAATTCGAATAGATAGATATTTTTACATTTGACTTTACCTACGTAATCAACGTACACGGAAAAAATTAAATCTTAGATTAAGACAATATAATAACCCTTGGTCGATATTTCGTGCCTATATAATCGCAAGTCTCCCTATATATACTGTAGTCTTTGACTAGCAATCGAGATTAGGTAACGTGATGGCACTGCGCACTAATACTTTAGCTGAAAAAATTGCACGTGGAACGAAGTCTCATACAAATCCAATGTCGATCACTATTGTGCAGAGGTTATTGTCGAACAAATAACTGACACTTTATCTTATCTGCTAACTCCAGCGTGTTTATGCATGCTCTATTTTAAACCGGCTGAGAAATGTTTACGCACCAATTAGGTATTCGCAAATATGAACGTCTTTGATGTTCCAAATTATATCTTTTACCTTACGTTATTTTATAACGATCGTAAAACACACAAGGTTGATTACTCGTAGCCATCCAATATTATGAGTCAGCGCTTAGACAGCTTCAAACACGACGAGTTGCGCCAGAAATTGCTAGCTACATTGTATGTACAGTAAAAGATAAATAAAAAAATTATACGTTCAACGAAGATACTTGCATCGCACCTAAGAAAGAAAAAATAAGAATTGGGCTAGCCTGCACTCTATCCCGTAGTAATTTAGAAAAATCCTTTCTGAATACAACCTTTTTGATCTTCAAATAATGTATCTGCCAAATGTCAAATCTCCAGTTACATTGATTTCAGCTGTGCGTTGTAAGTATTAGAGTCAGTCAGTCAGCCATTACTGTTTTATAAATAGGTGAGGACTGAATGACGACCTTTTTTAAAAAAAAAAACTTCTTTTTATAGAATCTTTGCACCTGTATTTTTGTTTTGTTTTTGTGTTTGTTGTAGTTTGTAAAGCGTTTTTTTGCTGGCTGTACTTTTTGTTGACTGTACTTGCAGAATACACACCAAGTTTTAAGTCGATGTCGTTAACTGCTGAAGAGTTCCGTTCCTGCGGGTTCGATCCCGACCGGACCACAGAATTTCACCTCCAGATTATTGTATTGCCACCGAACTTACATGTATGCCAAGTTTCAGCTCAAACGAACACCAGGAAGCACCAATTTTAAAACAATAAATTAGGTACTTACACATTAGGTACATTACATGTACACAGAAGTTGCAAGTTTTAATAAAAGCTTCTTATAAATAAATAAACTCCCGCCTTGTAATTCCTTATTGAGTACCTATGCATCACGCCAATTTCATCCCCTAATTTTTTTATATAATTACAATCGCCTTTTTATATCTCTGCCATTACGAGGCTCAAATAAGGGGACGATGAATCAGAAAAAAACCTTTTCAATACTAACGTTTTAAAACAACATGACTGTGTACTTTGAGCACCTGAGCAATTCAGTTATTGAAAAGAAAGATATTTTTCATAAGATTGGCTTTTATATCGTTTTAATAGAATCGTGACTTGCTATCAAAATTGTGTTGAATTTATGGGGCGCGGAGATTTTAGAAAATAATAATCCTGTAAACTCCCGTTTTTGTTGTTTCGTATCTTTTTATTGTTTTCAAAACTTTTGCTTCAGGCATTTTACGGCTTCAGCGTACCTCATTTTTTGCGTGAATATCATTTGTTTGAAACAGGTTTTTAGGAAGTAAAAATGTGGCTTTTGCTATATTTTTAGTGTTAATTTGGATCTGTGGAAAGAAGGGTAGAGAAAACAAACAATCATTGTGTGAGGGATATCAATTATCATTTGTTTATTTGTTAAGTGCCGTATAGCTTAAAAATTAGAAACGGAACAGAACTTTAGTGTCCGTCTATCGGCCTGTCTGTCTATATGTCTGTCTGTCAAGACCCTTTCTCTCAGGAACACATGGAGGTACCAAGCTATAATTAATATTAAATGCTCAGGTTCGAACTTCGAACATTTTAGTCAACGTAATCAAAAAACCAAGTCATTATAAAAGGTCCATACAAATCGTTAAGTACTTACGAGTATTATAAGTATGATCTCGATTTTTTACTTAATATAAAAATTTAAGTTTATTATGATTTTTACAATAATTTTAAATTCCATTCGCCTCCCTACCAAACCCGTTGAAGATGATAAAAACCACCTGATTTGCCAAATCAAGGCAAAAGATGGTCAGAAATTCCTACTTATGATCAGAATTAATATTTGAAACAGATATATATGTATTACTTTAAGCCCAGCGGTAAAAGTATAACCTTTCAAACAAAAAACTAATTACAAATTGAAGCACGAATTGAAAGATACGGAACCTAACATAGGTTTCTTTCAATAAGTTAAAACGGATTGACAACCTCCTCCTTTTTAGGGTTCTGTGCCCAAAGGGCCCCCGAGGCCCCGAGGTTTAGCTCCGTTGTCAGGGCTGCGATTGACAGAAGCCGATGGAAACAAATAATCCTATCCGAATGTTGATGCCCGTTGATGACCACGATCCTCAGTCATGATGGAACGACTGGAATGGGTGGCCCAATGGGTAAAAACAAACATAAGACAGTTGAAATTTTCACAGATTACATTTCTGTTGACGATATAACAACAAATACTAAAAACAGAATAAAATAAATATTTAAGCGGGGCTCTCATACAACAAACGTAATTTTTCACCGTTTTTTGCTCGGTAGACGATTGAAATATTCATAAAATATTTAGTCGTATATTCACTTTAAAAATAAATAAATAATTTTTAAGGGGGCTCCCATACAAAAAACGTGTTTTATTTTTGCTAATGTCTAATGTTGTATAGATAATGGTACGGTACCCTTCGTGCGCGAGTCCGACTCGCACTTGGCCGGGTTTTTTTAAGTCTTTTACAAATCGACACTACTTTGAAAAAATCTCGTATCTAAAATCAATATGTCAGCAAAATTGAACCTTGATCTAATGTCTATAAAGTTCACTCAGAAAAATTATCTATTTTGAGCTACGAGTTTTTTAAAAAGTACCTAGTGACGAAATGCAAGTAAATATGTTATGAGAACGTCATATCATATCTGTCTTAAGGTGTTCCTAGCATAAGGCCGTATTGTGTAACAAGCTGACGTTCGCAATCACATTCACCGTCTCCTTTTTACCCTCGTCTTATGCCGTGTGACAGAAGGAAGTGGTGACAAAGATTATGATTTCAAGTGAGTTATAGGCTACTTATTTACGCACTATGCGGCTAACCGGGTAGTTTTAATATGCAGTAACGTTTCTTTCTCAAGCGATATTTTTAAGTGGGACAGCGTGCTAAAACTGCGCGGTTGGCCACAGTGCGTACAGCATAGCCTCAGACAATAAGGCCTCTGGTTACATGTATTTTCTTTCATCACCAAACGCTTTTATAAATGCGGCCTCAAGCCGTGATTTCACTTGATATTCGCTTCATAATTATCCAACGACAAGAGCTTCTCCTTAAAAGCAAACCTCAAGTATCTACCGTTGATGTTGTTTGCTATATAGCAAAAAGCTTGGCCATAATGACCTTTTGTGACGTCTACAAGATTATATGTTTCGAGGTTTGTACATTATATATCGAAAACCCGGATGCCATACATTCATATCTTCATTCTTTCACCGTTATAAGGTGGTTTATCGCGAAGACGAAGCCTTTGTTCTTTTCGTACCTAGATATAAGTCGTATAAAGCTTAATAGGCAGCCAAGGATAAATGTTTTACTTCGGCGATAAAAGCTACTAGTCTTCTAAAGCTAAGGCGATAAAACGAATCAATCTGCTTACTCAATTAATTAACTCCAAAACTCATTCGGGTCGTGCAGCGTTTGAAGTGGATATAATCAGTATACTCGTTCCATCGATAGTACGATGACTGATAATCAATCAATTATCTTAGTTATAATCAACATCAACGCTATTTCATTAATATACCGATTTGGAGCTATATGGAGCCCGGCTGTAGGTACTAGAGAATTGTAACGATAACAAATGGATCATCTTGCCGTAACTACGAAAAATGACCGTCTACCGGGGAAACTCTTAGCGTAAATACTGTCGGAAACCAAACTTATAAGTTCTATAACCCAGAACACTATAGACATAAGATGCTAGCTATTTCTTGCGAATTCTTCTGCGATTTTTATTTCTTCCCGGTATTCATTATAGTCTAAGTTATTCACTGATAATATAGCTTCTATGAGTGAAAAAATGTTTTAAAACGTTTTAGTGGTTTCTGAATTCTTTGAACTACTGTGAGACAACGACATACCTAATTAAACAAATACACGAGACACTCGCGTAATCGTAGTCGTGGTATGCCTGACACGTTTCGTTCCTATACGTGGCTCATTCTCAAAAGGAGCTCAAATAGAAAGCCAACCTGAGATTGTTTTTTGGAATCTTTTGTATTTTTTATTTCAATTCCAAATTTTTACTTTTACGGTCATCCCGTAAAACCTAAATTGAAAATACAAACTGAAACATAGATGCACAGAAAAACCAGAAAAATAAGACCAGCACTGGGAATCGAACCCAGGTCTTCGGCATTCCGTGCCGCGTGCTATACCGCTACACCATTGCTGGACAACGGTACAAACACGAACTTCCCCTATGCACCACATATTTCAGCTTGTTTGTTTCTTATTAGCCACATACGCAATGATGATGTTTCTATGAGTGAAAATCACAAAAGTTTAAAACTTTATAGGTACATAGGATAGTTTTTACCCATCCCACAAAATTGTTTTCGCGGGTTCTACGCAATCTGACTCGCGAGTAACGGCTAGTATAATAATATAGTATAACTTAACAAAAAGCGAGCGTTGTTGTCAATGGATAATGCAATGATACCTAGTGCAATTCACGGAGACGCGTGATTTTGTCAAAATTAGCCATTAATGACATTGTGATAAGAACCACGGCACCCGTCATCGTGAATGACTCTACCTATAGCAACTTATTAGCACGGTTTAGAACTGAGGTACCTTTGCGTTTGTAAACTATATAAAGGAACGGCTGTGTACCAACGTCGAGATAATCACGAAAAGTATCTATTGTTCTTCATCTTTCACAGATAGTGTTCATATTTTTTGGAAAATTGGAAATTGGAATTGAAAAAAAAAACACTGTTATTCAAATCACAGTAGCATGCTCTTTTATTTTCATAAGCGTTTTGTGTTTGTAGGTCTTCTAGCTTACTGTGATTTAAATTACATAGTATATTTAATCAGATGATTGTTATCGTAGACAAGATAAAATAGATAACAATGTTAGTAAGGCATCAACATTATGTTGAAAGAGATTGGCCAAATAAAACGTTTAGTAATTCAAATAGTTAAAATTGTTTAAAAGATTTATAGGCTCGAAAAACATAACCCTCCTTCGGGAAGTCGGGTAAGAAATCACATTAAGCTTTAAGCTACTAAGAAGACCGCACAAATATACTTATAACGCCTGAGGAACCGATGTTTGCGTTTTGCGGCTTTACATAGAGATGATACCTAACTAAATCTTTTTCCCTACCCTCCAAACATCCCTACATATATATCAAATTTCATCGAAATGTAAAACCGTTTTTGAGATCTCAAAGCATATTTAGATAAGTACAAGTATCGTTAAATACCATAAGTAATAGGATACTTTGAGGTGAAACTCGTTTACAATTAATTACGGCTGAAAGTCGTAAATATGTAGTTTCTCAAATATAATTATTTTCTCCATATTACTTGTAATATTTCGCATTTCTATCGCAACAACGACGTATTTATATGCATTTTTTTCAAAAATATATACATATCGCAGCGATTCGTATATAATTTTAAAAAAATGCATTTACGTCGTTGTTGATTAGAGGTGCGATATTATACGTGCTCTAGTAAAACAGAAATGCTAAGTTCGTTATTATTTTTAAGTCAAATACGAGCCCATAATGTATCCACATGTGTATCTGTATAATTGTTTCTTTATTCTTCAAACCAATGTCTAACTGATGCTCAATTCACCGTCGGCACCTGAATATTTACTAGGTACATTTATCTTGTTTTGACGTATTTTATGTAGAGTGCTAGGTATATAATATTGACTCTACCAGCTAATTATGACTGGCTATTAATCTAACATTCCTTTGAGTAATAGCTATCACTTTGAAAACTGCCTTTGCCAGACAAAATGAAAACACCAATTTTGTAAGTTTGTTTATCGGTCTTATATTTTTTTGTATATGATGATAAAACTAATGAGAATGTAAGGGTATTTCGGTTTGTTTCTATTTATACTTATTTATTAACTTAATGCTCAGTTCTGTGAAAGTGTTTAAGTTTTTGGGCAACCCGAAACTCCAAAAGCTGGCTTTTATACGCGTTTCTATGAATAGATCTTCGATGTCCTGGTACAAAAGGGATAAAGACGTTAAAGTAAAAACCAACTTACCACAGAAATCACAGTCAAAATGCAATCCTTTTAGTCACTATTCAACAAAAACTACAGCACTTAACGTCACACAACACACACTGAAGTGCCTAATATTACAGTTTACTGAGGCATTTAACACAAACACGACTTCGTAGTTAGCAACTCTGTAATTTGTTTAGCACTAACTTAACACACAAAACTAAAAACATTCCTAAGTCGCAAGAGTTTTAGAGTTGATTAAAACGCTTAAAATTATGACGTAGTTGTTACACTTTTTTATGGTTATGTAGGTATATAATGCAGCTATTGCTTGCTACGAATAGCGTGGTAGAGCTAGGTTCGTAGCGACGCAACGTGCGAGAGCGTGAATGACGACACGAGGGTACCGGGCACAAGGAAAGGCCGAGCGCGACTGGCAACGTCGCGACGCCGACCGATGCCTGAAACACCTACTGAAGGTATCAGGGTATCACTGCCAGCGAGCCATTCGCCACACGACCTAACTACATCTACCAAGCCAACGGGTTTGTAAACACAACCGCGCCGCCTCGTAGCGTGCCGTATTATCACGCGACCATTGATTGTACCCTAACGCCATATGACTTAGCTTTAACAGCTTTGGCGTTCAACACTCTCCTTAAAGATCTCGTGCCGTCGTGCTCATATTTCTTAGCGGTAATTCGGATTTCGTAAAGTTTCTCGCAATATATCACTGTCCGCCGGCAGAACGTAACTAAATAAACAAAATCCTGTGATATAAATAGGTACCATGGACGGGTAAATTAATACGAAAGTTCCAATATAGGATTATCGGTCGGTAAGAAGTTTCGGTCAGAATGGGCTTTGGTTTAATATTAATTTTTAATAAGTGCCCAAATTAGTACTCTAGTTAATATTTAAACGTAATTACAAATGCAATTAGTTAGGGAAACGTTATTCTTCACACTTAGGTTGAATCGTAGAATGATGATTTATTTCTATTTCTGTGAGGAAACATGGCTTTGTCAGTGTAATCGAATGAGTAATAGTCTCGGGAAATCTCTGGAGACATCTGAATAGATTTTTAATGCTCCCTGCCGTTCTGCCACTTACGATTTAAGGAAATTCCTGGCAGGCGGCGGGGTAGAGGCCTACCCGTACCTGTTATGTAAGACTTTAAATAAATTGGCTACTTAAACGACTTTATTGCAAACTCCTTCAGATCGCAGGAACTCGATCCTGAATTCAAGGATTTGAACAGAATTATCATTGCTGTAAATACTGTGATAAATAAATATAATGGAACAATTAGATGCAATTTACGTAGTTTCCAACTAAACAAAGCTTGCAGTCTATAGATTCTTGGTAACAGATAAACATACTTATACATGTCTACCGATTATAAATTCCTAGGTATATCATAAAAACCTCCATTTCATGATACGCCTAAGAGTTGACCAGACGTAATAGATATGAAGTGCCTAATAAAAAAAACTAGATTGATGAGAGCAACGTAGACTCCTAGCTAAGTATATAAAAGGCACTAAGAAAGTCGTACAACAATGAGCTTTGAATGGCGCTGTTAGTTGACCAAATCATGAAATGGCGATTCTGTATAATATACCTAGGAATTTTGTGATATGACGGATGTTACGATTACCTAGGTGACGACATATAAGTACATACATCATCACTAGTCACAAAACAGCATTTGAGCTAGAGTCAAAAATTAAGTTAAGGTGTCCCATAGAATGACACTCTTGTCCAGTACAGGGTACCCTATAATTTGTCGAGAACATATTTAACTAAACCATCTAGTTACCATGCTCGCACTCATACGAATAGTGACTTACAGAAAGTATTAAAATTGCTTCCAATATACAGTCACCTGCATTAAATCTGCCTCAGAAGAGAGTGCAAAAATATCTGACACCTCCTACCGGCCCTAGAAATAGAGTCGTGTCAGATATATATGCATGCTTTGTTGTATCAGATATTGATGCTGGTGACTGTACTTCGTTTCACTTGCAAATGTACCATTGTATCATTTAGGTATTATATCCCATTCACTCAATTCACAATACATGTAAGTACTATCTTTTATGAATAACAAAAGCATTGTAAATGAGTATTCTAGGTACTACTCCTTTGAAATTCACCTCGCTTAGACAAACGTACTCGTACATAGCTTTGAAACGAACGTCGCAAAAGGCACTTAAACCCTTTCCAGATTGGATATCTTGACTTCCAGGCCAACGCACCGCTTTTGAATTCTTGTGTCTACAAACCACTCACGAAAAATCTAAATCAGTGTTACTTCTCTTTCAATGAGTATTCAAATAGAGTACATTATCGTACAAGTAAAATGAAAAGTTCTAACTTTGTGCACCAACCGGCAAATCATACCTGTGGTCTTTTTAAAATTGAATGTAATCATAACGTATTTATGTCTTAGAAATAGAAATAGAAATAAACTTTATTGTATTTATATAATGTAATTGTTATGTTGATTAAATAAATAAACTAACCTATATTCATCGGTGACAGATAAAGAAATAAATATATTTTTATTAGTATTTGACTTACTGGCTGTATTACTAAAGTGCAGCCTAAAGATATAAGCCTAAATTTTGCATTCAGGTTCTCTTTTAAATCTGGAAAAGGGACAACACCGATTTTTTATATTTTAAGAATCCCCAGTACGCTTGCTTCCCCATATAAACGTAGTTTTGTTTAATTTACAAGCAGCACTACAGATCAAAACGCAACTTTGAAACTATAATGGGAGCAGCCATTACGATGTTTCTAATTAGATTTGGTTAAAATAAAATGTAACGGAAAAAAACAATAACAAATTTCCATTTCTCACGCAAAGCTTAAAATTAATGTGATTTTATTTTGTGAGATTGAATATGAACGAAAACTGATTATAAACATCAAAATAGCTACTCCCATTATAGTCGCAAAGTTTTATTATTGTAAATTAGAACGAAACTATTGTATGAAAATGCGATCAGCGACGAGCGTCCTGGCGACTCTTAAACAAATCAATGCAACTTTTTATCCTTCCTCGGAATTGAAGCGATGAGCAAAAGCTATTTTCACTTCTCATGCTCTAAAAGTAGGTCAATATAGCCTTACAAGGCGGGAGTAAAGTGAGTACTTTAGTCCCTAGGGAGTAAAAGTAATTATTTTTTTAATTTACTTCGAGAGACTTAGATAAACTCAAACAGCCAGTTACTTGCAAAAAATAAGATTGTGTGTGAACCATTTTCATGACGCAAATGTTACGTTCTTAGTCTACGCGGTCTTAGTTCTATGCTTTTTCCGCATAGAAGGTGGCGCCATTCTATTTTTTCGTTTGTGTATGGACCATTTCGCCGATGCTATTTTGTTATATCTGTGTCTGGTTGGAAAAAAATACTTACCGTGAAAACTTTCAAATTGTTGTAGAGCGTAAATCGTAAACGATTAAAATAAATTTATTATTCTCAAAATGTCATCAAGTGATAGTGAAAATTATGATGCCGCGCAAAGAGCAAAAGACATAATATAATTGATAATCTTTTGCCGCCGAAATCTAGAAAGTTTTTTTTTTACTAAGTCTTTTTGTACTAAACTGACTATTTTTTCTCGCAATCGAAGTGAAAAATAGAGTTTTCACCGCGAGACTAAAAAGTCAATATAAACCCTCGGATAAATAGACACCCTCGCTAAAGCTCGGGTGTCTAACCACCTCGGGTATATATTGGCTTATTTTAGTCTCTCGATAAAAAATATACTAATAGAGCAAAAGGCTACAGCATGTTACGCAATTACAATACTCGTAGAAGCAATAAAAATACTGGAAGATATCTCTTACCAATCAGCTAAAGTGATAAAATTTCCCACGATACTTCTTTGCATTTTCAGTGCTGAGTGATAAAGTAGTGCAGTGATACCATAAAATCTGGACAAGTGCGAGTTGAACTTGCGCGGAGCAGGTTCCATACTTTCTTAAATACTTTAAATACAAATAGAGTCTGTTCTGGGTCATTCCTGGGGCAATAGCGTATTGGGCACCTTTGCGCCAGGTATGTCGGTGGGTGGTTTTTATGGCTGATTGTAATTTTTGTATTGCTTTTGTTTGACTTTTTTGTGATATTAGGTAATTATTTCATACCTATTTTCTGACCACTAATAAATTTACTCTAAAAATAAATGGAGTTCTTATTGCAGGTTTTCCTAGTGTTATATCCACGACAGAATTTTGAATAAAATACGGAACATTTTCAGGATACCATTTTCGGAAATAAAAGACAGGGAGGGAGTGGCCAATGTCCGTCTATTTTCTTAAATAACTTATAACAAAGAATAATTAAATCTCAGCGTATAGCGCATAAAATGCATTTTATATCTAAAAACACTTGAATTACTGTACATATAAATAAGAATAAAAATAATCTTATTCTTATATAAATAATATCTAAGAAGGGAACTCCTTATACTAAGTATAACTAATAAGAAAAATCTTATAATCTTGAATTTTTATGTCTATTCATCTTTATATGTCCAATATAAGAAAAACCCAGGGGGCGTAAATTTAGCAAAGGATCAGAGTTCTGTTTAAGTAGGAACACTGAATTTTACATTATGACTATATTTGTGCGAGAACTTCTATCTATGCGAGAATCCTACTCATACTTGTTTGTTTTTTTTAAGAACTGGTATACTGTGCTTACTATGTAAAACTCCTACATGTCAGAATTGCCTATAATAATAAAATTTGTTTATTGCGTTGCAATGCAATATACCAAACCAAGTTGAAACGATCTCTACCGAAGCCAAATCGTATTAGCTTAGCTACCATAATTTTTATGGGAATTCACATATCGATTTAACCTGAAACTCATAGCTACCTAAACATACTATGCTGCCCTTTTAAGGCAAAAAGCGGTATCTAAAAAAAACACTTGAGTTCTTTATACCATCTGATGCTAAATGTTTTAATCTATACAACGCAACTTATACCACAATGGTATATCAAGTACGATACGAGTAGGTATAGAACGTATGCGAGAATTCGAATGTAAACCCCACTTCAACTCTCGCTAGAAGTGTAGATCTAAGGAGTACCCATTTAGCAAAAAAAAACATGCAATAATCCACCCTTTTCTTTCTTTCGTTCCATAACATTTTTATTTGAATTAGCTGAATACGCCTGGCCTTTTGCGAGTCACTAAAATGCTTTCATTAAATCGTTAAAGCTTAAGAAGATACGACACGAAGCTTACTTTTTCTGCCGTTTTACGAATTCATTAACTGTATCGTTTAAAAATTAAGTATAATGGTAAGCAAAGTGCTTCAGCTAAGTACGTTGCACCTTTTTGCAGTTGACATAACCAGTACGAGTGTTCGTACTGTAGGTAATATAATTGCAGCAAGTAGCTACTTTGCAATTGGTGTGCAGTTGCAGAACTCTGTGCCGACTCCAAGCAGACTGCGCAGTTTTAATACCATTATGTCGACTGCAAAAAAAAAACTGCTATGAAACTGCACTTTTGCTCCCAAAATGCAGTTGAAAATACAGTCAGTTTGCGAAGGCCCTATCTATACTTCTATACTATCTATACTAATATTATAAATGGGAAAGTAACTCTGTCTGTCTGTCTGTCTGTCTGTCTGTCTATCTGTCTGTCTGTCTGTCTGTCTGTTACGCTTTCACGCCAAAACCGCTGAACCGATTTGGATGAAATTTGGTACAGAGATAGAATAGACCTTGGGAAAGGACATAGGCTATCTTTTATCGCGAAAAAGAGGCTTTAAGGGGTTAAAATAGGGGGTGAAAGTTTATATGGTGGAAGTTCGTCGCTGTTGAAGATAAAACTATGAAACTTGGCATTTAGGCATTTAATATACTATCCATATCCATACTAATATTATAAATGTCAAAGTGTGTTTGTATGTTTGTCCGTTTTTCATGCTGTAACGGAGCGACGGATCGACGTGATTTTTGGCATGGAGATATTTATGGGCTCGAGAGTGATATAGGCTACTTTTTATCCCGGAAAAATGCACAGTTCCCGAGGGAACAGCGCGCGATAACCGAATACCGCGCGGGCGGAGCCGCGGGCAAAAGCTAGTTTACTAATAGTTTCTCATGTAGAAAACACGTTACACGTAGCTACCACGTATTCAGGGCAGCAATAAGAAGTAACGTGGGACTCAAGATGTCCCCACTAAAAACCACTCGTGTTCCCTAATGCCCCTTGTGCGTGCGCTAAGTAACTAGATGATACCAAGAAAATTTTCTGTTAGTAATTATACTTATTCTACTAATATTTAAATGTTAAGGTTTGTATGTGTATGTTAGTGTCTCTCTCGTTTGTGTGTCTGTCTTTGTCACGCTAGGAACGGCTGACCTAGTTTGATCAGATAGCTGGTTTTCGGGAATAACAAATGGGACAGATATATTACCACGGGATATAAGTACGCGCGAAAAATCACAAAATTTTGATCTCTAGGTCTAGCTAAAGACACAATATTTGGCACCAACGTCAATGAATGTACCAAAATGAAAATAAAGTGAAATCTTTAATTGGAATTTAAGTTCAAATGCTAGATCAACTTTTGTTTTGTTACAACTTTTAGATGTTTTAAACTCTCCCACATTAGTATAAAAATGTTATATAATACCCTATAAAAATTGCATTTGCAATTTGTTGTATAACATTTTAAAAGTAAATATAACATGATAACAGTGTACGTTGGTTACAATTTGTTATACAATGTTATACTTAAAACAAATGTTGTATAACGCTATAGAACATTTACAACAGCTAATGTGGGAGCACCATAAATGCAAAGCAAAGCGACGGATATATTCTTCCAATCCAAACCAGCCCTTGTGTAAAAATTGTTAGTCCAAAGTAATATCCTCTTAACGTAGCTATAAACCTTAAGGCTTAAACGGCACGGCGGAACAGCAGTTAATGACAAGCGAACGCAGTCAGCCGGTGATATCACTTCATTTAGCGCACTTTAACCCCACAGAGAAAAAGGCAACTCATTCTCATAAGTAAATCTCTATTCACTTACTCCGTCCAAAGACGTCAATCTATATTTAATTACCTACTGAGATTTCTCATACTCAGATTTGAAAATGGAACTCGTTTAGGATACTTCTATACTATATTAATTTGTGTGTGGGGGGTGGGATTTATTTTTTGTTTGTATCATAACTAAAAATGAATGGAATAAAAATCTACTTATATTGTTTGTATTTCCTTGCGAAATCGACGTCGGCATTTTTTCACATCTCCTATGTTTTTTTCTCCTTTTCCTCTGTATCGCCACAGAATTTACTAAATTGCGGTGCTTCCCAGTGAAATAATACTTACCTCCTCACGCAGAATCTCTGCAATAACCTATTTTTTGAGTAATTAACTCCATTAATTTCGTATAATTGGGTTCCATTGCTCTCTGAGTTATGAAATGCTTTTAAGAAAGCAAACCAACAGTCGCCATAAGGTATTTCGGAGTGGCCAAGGCGGTCAAAAATATCGATACATGAACTCTATTACCTTAATAATTGAGTGCATGTGACAATATTTTCGACCACTTTGGCCGCTCCGGAATATCTGATAGCGACTGTACTAATCTACTAAGTACATAACAATAGTCATCCACGGTTTGAATTTTTCAAACAAGTATAAAAATAGAAGAGTATTTGTATTGTATAGAAAAACATGTAACAATACAAAACGAATTACGAGCCCATTAGTGGGATTACAACAACCAAACACTTAATCCGATAATGGTTATCTTGATTTGGCACTTAGTATATTAGCAGTCGTTTATGTTTATTCCAAAAGGAGGAAATAATCGCCCAAAACAGCACGGCAAATAATAGTATATTTTTTATCGAGAGACTAAAATAAGCCAATACATACCCGAGGCTGTTAGCAACCCGAGCTTTAGCGAGGGTGGCTATTTATCCGAGGGTTTGTATTGACATTTAGTCTCGTGGTGAAAACTCTATTTTTCACTTCGATTGCGAGAAAAAAATAGTCAGTTTGGTATAAAAAGATTAAATCAAAAAATAAAAATAAATCTTTCTAGATTTCGGCGACAGAAAATTATCAATTATGTCTTTTGCTCTTATTATTATTTCCCTTGATTGCTCGACATCATAATTTTCGCTATCACTTGACAACATTGTGAGAATAATTAATTTATTTTAATCGTTTACGATTTACGCTTTACAACAATGTCAAAGTTTTCGCGGTAAGTATTTTTTTCCAAGACACAGACATAGCAAAATTGCATCGATGAAATGGTCCATACACAAACGGAAAAATAGAATGGCGCCACCTTCTATGCGGAATAAGCAAGAACTAAGACCACGTAGACTAAGAACGTAACATTTTCGTCATTAAAATGGTCCACACACAAACTTATTTTTTGGAAGTAACTGGCTGTTTGAGTTTATCTAAGTCACTCGAAGTAAATTAAAAAATT
Source organism: Choristoneura rosaceana (assembly GCA_037349165.1). Classification (NCBI taxonomy): domain Eukaryota; kingdom Metazoa; phylum Arthropoda; class Insecta; order Lepidoptera; family Tortricidae; genus Choristoneura; species Choristoneura rosaceana. Next base: position 15,424,374 of record JAZBNJ010000019.1, read on the forward strand.
AATTACTTTTACTCCCTAGGGAGTAAAGTGCTCACTTTACTCCTGTCTCGTAAGGCTATATTGACCCACTTTTAGAGCATGAGAAGTGAAAATAACTTTTATGGTTACCCTAGTACCCTAAGGGTACCAACGGAACCCTATTATTGACGCTTATACTTAGGGATCTTATGAACTGTAAACTGTAATGTAGACACTTCAAAATTTTTATCTGTGATTTGATGTCTAATATTTCTGAGGAATCAAATATATTTACTTAAGGTCCTCACTGAAAATCAGCGCCACGGTTTGCCGTGGCATTATGCTGAGTGGGGACCTATTTAGCGTCATGTGTCTTTATTTGTTCTATGTTTATTTCTATGTTTGTTTTATGGCGTTAAATAAATGTATTTTCTCTCTTTCTTCTTCTTTCTTAGTATTTTTTTACCCAATTTCGAGACATCTTTTATATGTAGTTATAGTGTATATGTGGCCGCTTATCCCAGCTATTAGAGGCAGTCTATCTTGTCTCTGCCCTATATGAGAAAATAGACTAAGCACACACCCGAGATCTCGCTATAAATAAAACTAAGGGGCCGCCTATTATTTCGCTTTTTGGCGTAAACAATAAAACTCGGAAGGCAGACTTCGTCATTTTAATTCGGTATTCCGTGTCGTAGAACTTTTGGTAGAGCTGTAATGCAAGTTGAAAAGTTTCTGTTCTGTCTGGCGGGCTTTAAATTCTTATTACTAGGTAAAATAATTAATTATGTCCTATTTTTTAAAGGAAAGAGTCCTACATAAACATTATGTCATTTAAAAAGCATGTGTAAGGCCACGAAGCGTTTCAACGGACGTATCTTGTGCTCTACCAAATCGGTAACTGCAGCTTCTTGCTTTGCTTAAGTGATAAAGTTCGTGCGCACGTGTGTGTATTTTTTTTACTCATGATGATCATCATCATTTACTTCATGGGACACTTGACACCAATTGACCTAGTCCCAAACTAAGCAAAGCTTGTTTTACGAGTATGAGTACTATAGGCTACGGATAAACTTACTTATATAGGTAAACACATATTAAACATCCAAGAACCGAGAACAAACATTCGTATTATCAAGTATACCTAATAGGTACCTGCCGTAAAATGGTTCCCAGCAGTTCGGTGGCTGTCTTCATAGCAACGTCATTTGTTTTAGTTTACTAACGAATATCAATTTTGATAGCGCAAGATATGGCGGTCGAATCGCTTTTTGGACTTACCCGAATATTTAATTAAAACATTTTTCTATTTCTGTTTCTAATAAGTAATAAGTTATCTGATAACATATCTATTTGTCATCATTGAGATTCAGCAGGGCTAATACGAAGCTCGAAACTCGAAATTCGTGTCGTGTGGCTGACACTTATACTATTTAATACGAGAGCGAGAGGGACGGTACGATACGAACTTCGAGTTTCGTAGTAGCCCTGCTGCAAGGCTCGATAAATAATCGTACAAGTAGAGCTCACGTAGAGGTCAAAGTCAAGTTGAAAGAATTTGTCGGGTGATGCTCTTTCCCGGCGCGGGTAATACAGACATCTATACTCCAATTCAATAGAATCTGACAATCATTCAATAGAATCTGACAATCCTGTAGATACTTCCAGCCTACTAATATGAACACCGGGCTGCCTAAGGCTTTGTGATGTGACTATTATTCTTTTTTTATTCCTTTTACATGATAATTGCAACAACAAGGACATATATAATCAAGCGTGCCCACGTTAGGGTGTGTTAAATGTGTAGAAAATTGTCAGTTTCTATAGAATTGTACGTTACTTTTTTACATTTTAAAAGTTGATAGAAATGCCGACTAAATCAGACCATTTTATTCATACTTGTGTATTAATCCTTATCTGAACAAATAAATTTATATTTAGGATTGTTTCGATACCTGTAGATCACTTTTTGAATTATTAAAATCGAACGTTCCATTTAAAAGATATAACGAATTTAAAAATATCTGTCTAACCAAAAAATGTATTTATGTCAACGCGTCCCGACTTTGCGCGGGTCGGGTGAAGTGTGAAGTTTTTGGGAAATGGAGCTGAAAAATGTATGTGAAGTGCCCTTGACCTTTTTAGGGTTTCGTAGCCAAAGGGTAAAAACGGGACCCTATTACTAAGACTCCACTAAGATGTTCGTCTGTCTGTCATCAGGCTGGATCTCATGAACCGTGATTATCGTATCGCTATAAAAATAAATACAAATAAAAACAGAATAAAATAAATATTTAAGTGGGGCTCCTAACAAAGGTGTTTTTTAATTTATCGATAACCTCAACGTAGACGGTTGAAAGATTCACAGAATATTTAGTTGTACGAGTATATGTATTCACTATAAAAACAGATAATTAAATTAAAATAAATATTTCAAGGGGACCTCCCATACAACAAACGTGATTTTTGGCGTTCTTTGCTAATATTTAATGTACCTATACAAGATAACGTTAGGGTTCCGCACGCGTTCAACTTGTACTTGGCCAGCTTTTTTTTTAATTTTGCCTGTGCAAACTACGGGCTGCGCCGGCACGGAGACCTTTTTACCCGACTGAACCAAAGGAGGGTTATTTTATTTTGAATATTGTACCCGTGCGGAGCCGCGGCGGCGCGCTAGTTAAATCACAAAGTGGTAAGCTATGCTATTCCAGATTAACATAGACTACTTACTTTTTATCCTGAAAAGTACATAGTTCCCGCAAGATGCAGATAAACTTGCGGGCAAAAAGTAGGTAAGTACTTCAGTACCTACTTTGATTTTGTTTCGATTGTTTAAAAAATAAAGATTTTTTTTTTTCTTTACTATGCTGAAAACTGTCCTTATAATGATTTGTAGAAGGGAGGTCACTACCCTCAATACTGTGGAATACGACACAAGGAGGTTCCCATAGGATCCCTTCCTTTATGTATAGAACCCTGAAAACTATTTCGTGATAATAAAACAACCCTTGGTTAACAAAAGCCTTATTCGATTCTAAAATAGGATTTGGGTTTCAATTTCAAAGCTTTTTATTGCGGTTCAGAGTAATCGTAAAACTTTAATTTTATTCGATTGAGCTTTGGCACGCGGCTTCGCTGTGTGTGTGTTTGCGTGTATATCTATTACTTTAGTAGGTGTAGGTACTTACATGAAATTAAAAAAAAACCGTCCAAGAGCGTGTCGAACACGCCCGAAATAGGGTTCCGTGGCCATTACGAAAAAATTAAGTGATATTTTTCTAAGGATTTCGTATTTTGTACGGAATATTCCAAGTTTAGGTATATTTTATACTATTTACTCTTAAACTATTAATAATTCTCAAGAAAACTTAACCGTTATAGTTTTTCTTGTAAGTTTGATACTTACTACGGTCCTGTATTTTTTCAAATTTTTCCACCCACCGGTTTAGATTTTAGAGGGGGGGACGGTCGATTTTAATGAAAATTTGCACTTTAAAGTTAAATATTTTGCAAACAAATCACTGAAACGAAAAATCGTTTTAACAACCCAAATGGTTTTAAAAGACCTATCCAACGATACCCCACACTACAAGATAAACAAGCTTAAATGAAAAAAAAACACCCCCACTTACGTCTGTGGGATGTAATCTAAAAAATTTTTTTTTAAATTTTTTATTGTACCATTCTGTCGACATAGTTTACATATCGTCGATCGAATCACGAAAAGGCGTAACCAACAATATGGTGATTTTGAGTTCTATACATCATGGCATTAAAAAATTATTTTTGAATGCCATGATGTCTCAAAATCGCCATATTGTTGGTTACGCCTTTTCGTGATTCGATCGACGATATATATTCGTCCAAAATTACAGCTTTCTAGCATTGATACTCCCTGAGCAAAGCCGCGGACGGACAGACAGACAGACATGGCGAAACTATAAGGGTTCGTTTTTGCCATTTTGGCTACGGAACCCTAAAAACAAGAGAAACAGATCTACCAAGGTGAATTTAAAAATTGCTACAATATAAGTAATAATCTCAAACAACTACCCGACAATAGATGGCGTTATCAAGTCATCCACCAAAAAGAATCACAATAGTACGTTGAACCATCGCACTATTGTGCCATAAACACATAGAATTGAAAATAGGAAAAACAAGTTAAGTGGTTGAAGCCAGTTTCATTAATTTTTATCGTTATTATTAAAGTTTATAGCAAATTAGACTCTATCTCTTAGTAGTACAGTTAAACATTCTAAAACTGAAATTTCCATCTTTCCTGTGATTAGTGGCAGTGAGTAGCGCCTGATTCAACGTGTTGCAAATGAAATTGACTTTTGTTGAAGGCAGTCGCATGGAGTTAAGAAGTTCTTGATAAATTTATAATACGTAAAATATGGCTTCTGTTCAGGAAGAAGTGGATATTTTGGAGAAAGAAGTTATTGAGAATGGCCAAGAGGAGGACTTGGACGATGTAGTGGAAGAAGATACTAAGGATCCCGCCAAGAAGAAGAAAAAGAAAAAGAAGAAGAAGAAGGCAGGTTAGAACGCTAAATGCACATTTTCTATTTGTAAATGTTCATAAAGTGAGTTTAGAGTGCACATTTTGAGGTCACATTTCTATTTTTTCGTGTCAGATAGACTTAACCTCAAAATGTACATCGTTTTGCTAAATAATTCAGTACAACAACAAAGAGAAACATGAAATCTTGTTGGAATGCCGTGCTCATGTTGTCCTAATAATATTTAGTATAAACACGAATTGCTAGTGTGCGTCTATGTATTTGTTACTCTTACGCTAAAACGGATGGACGAATTTCGACGAAATTTGATATGTTGATGGCTGGAACTTGGAAATAACACAAGCTAGTTTTTATTTCGATGTTTCCACGGGATCAAGATGTATGCCTATTGTTAAAAGCCGAAATCTTAACCATTAAAACCTAGAGAAATATAGGTACTTTTGCATGAGCACAAGGTGAATAAAGTAAAGACCACAATATATATTTTAATAGAAATTAGGCGTATTATTATTCTGAAGGTACAATTGGAGTAAAAGCTATAAAAATAACTTAACTGTATATACAATTCACCTAAATTTTATCCCTGCAGAAGAGCACCCATAAGGCTGGCTTTATTTCTGTGCTGGATCGTGATACTAGTAATTATATGTTAGGTGAGACATTTCTCACCCATCATTATAATGGTCATCCATATGGTCACTATAACAATTCTTGAAAATCTGCACTGGAATGTAGAAAAAAAATCCAGAATTTAATTTAGTGGTTATTGGTTCAAAGATAAATCAATAAACGTGTAATATTACAACAGTACTTGTTATTTATGTGACATGATATTTTAATTTTTTAGCAGCCGACTCGGAAGTGGTTGGTGATGCCCCTGAGGTCACAAATGCAGCAGATAAAGTGCAAGCCTTATCTGTCAAAGATGCTTCACCTAAAAGCGGAAAGAAGAAGAAAGGTGGTGCCAAGAAACAAACTAACCCCCCCACCATACCCATAGCGGAGTTATATCCAGATGGTAAGTGTACATAATAAATTGTTACTTTTTTTTGACTAATATTTTAACAAGGCTTAAGTACAACAGATGTTATTATGTCAGCCTCATCTCAACCTCCTCAAATTGTTACAATTCCACATAAGTATAGAGATACTTTGGATATTTTTTAATAATTTCCTTGTACATTGTTTTTTCATCATTTTCCTTGATTTGCAAATTACTAAGACTTTGTATAGTTAGGTAGGCATAGATAAAATTGTAATGTAAGTAAGTAGGTATTATGTATGTGTGCCTGTGTGTGGCTAAATCTTGGGAGCCGGATTTAACCCTATTCCAGTGTTCTCATTAACTTGAAATTTAGTATACATGCCTATACTGTCAGTAAAAAGGTTTCAATTTAAAAATAAATTTATTTATATATTTGACAAAACTTATTACTGTTTAAAATTAGAATAATATTAGGTAACCAAGACCTAATATTTTTTTTCTTCACTTCCCACATTCAAAGGCTAGAAGCTGTAAACTACAATGTCTGCTTCATTACTGTTACTACTACATTCAACTATCAATCTAGCACAGTCTTGCTCAATTATAATTTTTTTACAGTAAGTAATGGTAGAATAATTGAAAGTACTCACAATTTCCTCGTAGTTTATCAGATAAATTGCCCTCAATAATGCTTTATGAGTGTAGTGACTTCCACTGACATTATCAGTTACCGTTAGTCACATGTGTTTTTATTATTTTAAAAACTTTTGTTTCTTATGTTGTAAAGAGTTGTTTTCACATCTATTGCCTGTATTTATAAGTATTTACCTATTTTTTAAGACTTTATTTGCATAATAATAGTTCAATTTGTAAACTTAACATGTTCAAAAAATGCTACATGCTTATCTTTTACGATAGGAAGGAGAATAAAAACCTGTATGTATACCCTAAATATTCACATTAAGCAGTGTCTTTTTTTTACATTATAAATAAAATAAAATTTTATTTCACAGGATATTAGGTACAATAAAATCTAAAAAATATCCCAAAAATAACTTAACTAAACTTACCTACATAAAATACCAGTATTTAAACGGTGCAATTATAAACACGCATGCTACAAAATTAGAACCCAAAATCATAATACTCTCTTGTTCACAATTGTCTCAAACAAGCAAGAGAGAAATATAATTTTAGGTTCTACTTCCATCTACTATGTGCAAGTTGTTGCTAATGGCACTATGTCTATGACTCCTGATGACTAAGAGTGTTACTTTATTACTTGCTGCAGGAAACTTCCCCGAGGGACAAATAATGGAACATGGGCCAGCCGAGGGTATAGACGAAAGGACTGCCAAGGAGAGGTTCTCCAGTGAAGAAAAACGAGCCCTGGATAGAATGCATCAAGACATTTACCAGGAGATTAGGCAGGCTGCTGAGGCCCATAGACAGGTTAGTATCATTTCAAATTTTAGAAAAAGATGATCATTCTTGACACACTAACTACGTTGTGATTTATGCTGCAAAATCTAAGTTGTTTTTTCCTTCTAGTAGGTACTCATATTAATGATGATACAGGCAGGTATATGTAGGTAGAGTCTGTTGTTCTTTTCTAGGCATTTTTTAGCAACTAAGATCTTACTTAATATTACATTTTTAAAATAGACACACAAAATAATACATAATAACATTATTTTCAGACACGGAAATACATCCGTGACTGGATCAAACCTGGCATGACGATGATTCAAATATGTGAGGAGCTGGAGTCAACAGCGAGGCGTCTCATTGGAGAGGATGGTTTGAAGGCAGGCTTGGCCTTCCCCACTGGCTGCAGTCGTAACCATTGCGCTGCGCATTATACACCTAACACTGGTAAATATTTGTTTTGTTAACATAATAGAACTTCGCTCCTAAAGCTGTTGCATATGTAGGAGGGTCTCTCATAAAATTATAAAAGTATTCTCTCAGCAAGCATTCGCTACCAACCACCCATACCCATGGCCATCATCTGCCAAAGTCCAAGCGCTCGTAATGACTTTGGCAGCTTTACAACAACATGCAACTGCAAAATATATTTGAATAATAAATTTTACTATATTGTCACTACTTTTAAAAATACTCATATCTCAAAATAGATTACTTTCTGAGTGAACTTTATGAATATTATGTTAAAGTTCAATTTTGTTGACTTATTGTTTATTTCAATTTTGTTGACTTATTATTATTTACGTTGATTTATTATACGAGATTTTTTCAAAGTAGTGATGATATGATATATTGACTGGTTTTTTAAGTATCTGCGAATGTCAAGTCAAGTGCAAGTATCTGCGGAAATCTGTGTCATTACCGCTTGCAGAGCAGACGCACTTGCAGTGGTTATGACACAGATATTAAATAGCACTGTAAAAAAATAGCATCATTAAAAATCCAAAAGTATTAAATGTTAAAAATAATTAATATTATAGATACACTACCTGTGATATAAAATAATCATTTCTCTACTTTTGAAATAATATTTCCTGTCAAGTTTCTTATGTCGCATTCTTCTTAGTAATGATGGTTTTTCCAAAAACACTGGTAGTATAAAAAAGTGAAAGTGTAAATGCTCACATTCCGCTACGAGTGGAACGGACCCCTACGGACTCAGTCTAATGATCAATGAAGTTGATCAATGTAAGTTAAACTGAGTCTGTCTGATGTCTGCTCAGCTTGAGATGGAAGGTGGGTACAAAAAGAGCCGTTTGTGGGCTACTTACAGAATAAATATTCTGATTTTGACTTGTTTCTGTAAGCATATTATTATTGCTAACCACACCAAAATACACAAGCATAAACCATTGTCACAGGTGACACAACAGTGCTGGAATACGACGATGTCGTCAAGATAGACTTCGGCACGCACATAAACGGGCGTATCATAGACTGCGCGTTCACGCTGCACTTCAATCCGCGCTACGACCCGCTCGTAAAGGGAGTGCAGGAAGCTACGGAGGCCGGCATCAAGGCTTCGGGCATCGACGCCAGGCTGTGCGACGTCGGTGCTGCGGTGCAAGAGGTTAGGCCCTGTACTACGAAGTGCAAAATTTGAACTTCGTATCTTGCCGTCCCGCTGACGCTTATATACTCAGATGCACCAAATTTGGCCCACTCCACATACAAAATACACGGCACACGTTTGAGGGCCAGATTTTTTGTAGCTCAGTATATTATTTAATGCTGGTTTTTGTTTGGGACTAGGTCAATTGGTGTCAAGTGTCCAATGATAATAATAATAATGCGAGAGTGAGAGGGACGGTACGATACGAACTTTGAATTTCGAAGTAGCCCCCCAATACAAGATAAATGACATCTCATGATGAACTTGAGTACGTTTGCTTGTTTGTTATGATTACCTGCTTAAAATTCTCTGCTGACCGTTGTGAAATTTGGTGTGGAGCTTTAGACCCTGAGGAAGATATAAGATAGTTTTTATTCTACAAAACAGCCAAGTTCCCGCGGGATAGAGTTGACTAAATTCGTCGGAGACGAAGTCGAGATCGAGAGCAACAGCTAATAGTAAATAAATGTTCATTCGACACAAACTCCTAATCTTACCCGACTAATATTATAATTAGAAAAAATAACGCGTTTTTTTCTTTTATAGGTCATGGAGTCCCATGAAGTCGAATTGGACGGCCACGTGTATCAAGTTAAACCCATCCGCAATCTTAATGGGCATTCTATTGGACCATATAGTGAGTATGAATAACCTTTTTAAACTTTTTATAAATCATCATAATTTTCGAGTTTTACTCTTGCCGGTGGAATGATTGCAACTTATCCTTCTCTTCTCCCAGTCTTTTCACTTCTTGATATGATCCGGCTCAAACAGTCTCCTTAATTTTGTTGAAATAATTTAATAATGGCCTTCCTAGTCCTCCCCCCCCCCCCCATTAAATTTTTTCCCTTATATTTTTTTTAAGCCTAATTGTGTTCTCCCATCTTTCCTCTTCTTATCCTAATGGTTTTTCACCACCAATCCCAGAACCCCATTAATTTTAATTTCTGCTAAACTGTGTTTGTAGATGAAAACGCTGCGTTATGTTGAGTAAAACGATTTTTTTCCGCTATCAGGAATCCACGCCGGCAAAACTGTGCCAATCGTCAAGGGCGGTGAAACTACCCGCATGGAGGAGAACGAGTTCTACGCGATAGAGACCTTCGGGTCCACGGGACGCGGCCAGGTGCACGACGATATGGACTGCTCCCACTATATGAAAAACTTCGACCTTCAGCAGTTCGTGCCTTTAAGGTAAACAAGGAACATGGGTCATTTGTTTTAAGGGGAGTTTGAAACTAACGTTTCAACCCCTATCAGTATTCTGTTGCATTGAAGAAAGGAGTTCCAGTAGCCATCAAATGTTGACAAATTGAATTGAACTGCAACTGCACTTTACCATTTTCTAAAATTCTTATGTAACAGGTGATATGGGTTGGAGCGTTGAAACCCAAGAAGTTTACAATTCAATAAAAATTTCTCTAATGGCAATGTCACTTAAATTGCTAATTTTAATTAAGCCCATACCCTGGACGACTAAAGGTCTACACCATTACACCGTATCATACCATGACCTTAATAGCAACGTAACACGTAACAACGTAGCGTAAACGTAAAAATATATTCTTTGTATTGAAAAGTACGAGACTATGCCCACTAGCATGTTTCGTAACCAACCGTCGCCGTCGCGTGTCATGTATGCGCTTGACATTCCATTTCTGACACGTTATTACGGTCATGGCATGGTACAGTCACCAGCACCAATATATGACGCAACAAGCGTGCATAAATATCTATTTATCGGGCCAGAAGGACGTGTCAGATATCTTTGCACGCTTCGCTGTGGGAGATATTAATGCTGGTGACTGTACGGGGTGTAGTGGGGTGTACCTTTAAACAAACTTTTGCACACTTATTACAAGACAGTTTATTATGTACCCGATTTTGCCGTGATGTTACCCTGATAGCACGTCCGTTCGCGATGCAACCAATACAGTCGATGATGTGCATGTGTAATTTACAGTGATCGTATTTTTCTAGCATTTTCGATGCAATGCTAGGGTTGTCAGTAATGCCCAATATTAAATTGTTTGAACCAAGAATAAAATAAAAATGAAAATTTTCGAGAAAGGTGTTTTAAAATTTGATGATTGTTGGGACGAACTCGTAGGGGTGCTTCGTAAATATCAACTTAAAAATGTCCAAGGTAATTTAGTTATAAGTACATACAGGCAATCCGTCTGCTCGTTTGCCCCCAATACCATAAAAAAAAAAATACATACACAAACCGTCAATTTTAATATGTTGCATTTTACGTAGGTTGCCATGTATGTGGGAGCTTCATTGACTAAGCCTACAATTTATATGCCTTGCCGCGCAACATAGAGCAACAACTCTTTTTTTTTAACACTAAGTACTCTGTACTGTACAGTGTACTGTAATTTTATTTGTGTTGGACAAATAAATGATTTTGTATTTGTACGATCTCTCGATAAAGTGCTACTTGATTCCAAGCACCGTCGACAACCCTAGGTCGCTGTCGGTCATTTGACGTCATGGCAAAAAAATTGCTAGAACGATCACTGGTAATTTGAAACATACCATAATCGATTTTTAAATTCCAGGTTGCAATCATCGAAGCAACTGTTAAACTTGATCAACAAGAACTTCAGTACACTGGCCTTCTGCAAGCGTTGGCTGGAGCGCGCGGGCGCCTCCCGCTATGCCATGGCCCTCAAGGACTTGTGCGACAAAGGCGTGGTGGACGCTTACCCACCCCTCTGCGACATCAAGGGTAGTTACACCGCGCAGTTCGAACACACCATCCTACTGAGACCCACTTGCAAGGAGGTTATCTCGCGCGGCGACGATTACTAGCGGCCATTTCACGTACTGTCTTGCCGGTTTTTGAATCACACCTGGACATTACAACCCGACTCGCAATTACACTTGCGTTCTTGACTATAAACATCCCCTAAGGACCGTGCCCGGTGGAACGTCAAAACGCCGAATGGCGAATACCAGGGGTCGACAACCTTATTTTCGCACTTGTTTAGAATTTCGATAGTAGGTAGCCGCAAGCTGCAAAGAGGATCGCATTTTGGCAACCGCTGGTGTATCCTTCTCAATTGAGCTGGATACCTACTACAAAAAGAATGTACAACCAAGTGCGTTCTTGCGCTACTTTAAAACATCTAGCGTGATATCCGATTTCTAAACAAAAAGCTGAAAAACTCCCGACTCTGTCAATTCAAAGTTCAATATCTCAAAAAAGATTTTGATGAAACATGTCTAAGAACCATCGCTCGAAAACCTGCTTTCAAATAAAAAAACCACATTCAAATCGGTCCACCCGTTTAAGAGTTACGGTACCACAGACAGACAGACAGGCACACATAGAGGTCAAACTTATAACAACCCTCTTTTTGCGTCGGGGGTTAAAACCGAGTTTTGTCTCAGCAAATTTGTTGAGGAATTGGTATTGGCTTAATCGGTACTAGTCCGTAGGCTGTTTATACTTTACAAAATGTTTTTAAGACTATGATTTTTTTCTTAATTTGATATGTCCAGTAAAATTATCTCGCAAGATAAGTACTTCATTGGGTGGCGTGTTCTAGCGTAGGGAACAGAAAGTGTAACATTTATATGTATACTTTATTAAGTGTTTGACAATTGTTTGATGTTTGTTTAATATTGTACAATGGTGCAGGTAAATCACGATATAATCGGGGATTTATGACCCATAATAAAAGTGTTTAAACGCAATGCTGTGCTGTAGCTAGACAGTACTCGTTGCAAGCTTATTTTACTCAGTATGTTAAAATGCGACACGAGTCTTCGCAACTTTTTGTCAATAAATCAACTTTATTTGAGAAAAGTTTTTTTTTATTGATGACCTGTGTTAATTACCAAGCCGTGCATTACCAACCACTGCAAACCCTGATCTGAATTGGAAAATCTTGTTTGAAATTTCAGATTTTTTTTCAGTCTTCAGCCAGATTGGGGTATTAGAATAGGAAACCATTGGTAATAATAGAAACAAATAAATCGCTACGTTTTCAACTTTAATTTAGTATTTTATAAGAAGAAATAAATCACTATAGTAATCACTCAATTTCGCAAATGTAAATGGTTACATCATAATATCATAATTTATACAAGTTGTAATGTAAGTATACATTCTTAGTTGCATAGTACAAAACTTCTCCAACTAACATGAGGTAAAAATGTATAAAACTGCAATTTATAGTATAAATACATAATACTACATGACATTTCACTACCTACGCTACTGACAATGTCTACGCGCGATAACGTCAATAATGTTTAATCTCTCCTGACTAAAAGTAGATATTACAGGCATAAAACCATTGCTTAGTCGGTTTGTGTATACTAAACTTGTAACGGTTTAAGTTGACAGTTAGTTTCAAAGCCAAGCTTACTCATTGCAAATCTGGCTGTTAAAACCCAGCGAAGCTATATTCGCAGCAATATTCAATCTCCTTCACTACTTGATGTCAGGAGAAAATATTTTATTATTTATAACATTTTACGGAAATACTGTTAATCTTAAATCGTGGTGTTCGATTACTAACGAAAATACTATTTTTGTCTCAACAAATTTATTTTTATTAACTAAAATTTTAAGACATTTTCCAGAAACCCAAAATTTCATTATATCACTTGAATTACGTGTGGCTCCCGCCTCTAAAATTATGCGCTGTACCAACTCAGTAGGCTCACAAAAAGAGATAGGTTGACAATAAATAATTCGTTCCCTGTGCGCTGATTTCATAAAACTCGACAAGCACAATATTTCTAGATAAATAAAAAGGCTTTTTAATGATGTCAATTCTCTGACTTTGAAGCCGATGCCATTTTTCTACCGTCATGTCAGTAAATCTGGCTATTTATAGAGATACATAATGATTTCATTTCAATACTTCATTTGCGACAGGAATATCTCGTTCCATCTCGATTTAGTATAGAAAAGTACATGACTAGATTTAAATATGTTAAATACATGCCAACTATAAAATAGTCGTACTTCAATGAAACATGTCACAAATGTCTTTTATTTGAAGCACATCCTAGGTACACATTACAATTGAAATAATATTCCAATTAAAATTTAATAATATTATAATTTATTATAACCGTGTTGTTCTTGATTTTCGCTAACTTCGACAAACTATCTGGAAATTAACTTTTTCGCCAAATTGGAAAAAACATACATAGTACACTCGTTGATAAAGGTCAAATTGTAAAATTCACAAAATTGACGGGTGACATTAACGAGACACCAAAAAACCCAGTTTTTTTTAACTCTATTTTACTAAATAATATGTCTTGAAAATTGCCTGTTTTTCTGTATCGCTTACTACTTCTGGTGTAAAATTAGAGAGTATTTGTTTGTATTTTGTATGTATAATTAAAACACTTAAGTAAGGGGCCTTAAAAAAGCGTTACAAATTAAGAATATTATACTCATTTACCATGAGTTAAGCCGTTAGTGTCTTGGATAAATTAACATCATTTGACCTGTTGAATGTTCCCTTAAAGTTAACGAAAATCAAATTAACATGTTGTATAGTAGGTACTACAAACTGAAACCCCCAATTAAAGCTACTATTCCATGTATGTAATTAGATACTATTGAATAGCACGCTAAGAGAGGAGACCAAATAATAATAGCTGTTGTTTAACTAGTTTTCCTTTTTATTAACTGTTAAAAATCCATTTTAATAGTATTATTGCTATTTTTAGGTAAACTACCGTCCAATATTGCAATACTCGTAATTATCGCGGCACATAGTTACACGATCCGACAAGCCTGGACTTAATACACTACAGATCCAATTATTTTTATCGTTAATCGATAAAATAGGGGAATTAGTACATAGCACCTATTCACTAAAGTATCCTAGTTTTTTAAATATATCTTGGTATAACTGACAATGCCACATTTCAATATTAATTTTACTTTTATTCTATCTAAATCAATACAGCCAAAATGAAAATAAAAATAATAAATACTTAAAATTCCCAATCTGTCTACATCAATATAATCGTTAGAACTGAGTAATTATACATTCAACTAAATTACAATCCCTTATACCGAACTGGTAAAGTATCACAGAAATTAACCATACCTAGCTAAACTATCATGTCTTTAGTAATATTTCAACATTACTACTGGGGTTGGTCAAAATTTATATTATTTGATGAAAAACTAAGTACAGTAAAATTTTGTAAACGCCGCAGCATAAAATTAGACTACAAAATAAACCTTGAAATTACATTAGACCACTTAGTCTTAGCGCCATTGGCACGAGTGCGTGGTGTTTTCATTATAATATCGTTGTACGACTATCAGACTGCAGTATAAATCTAAACTATATATTTTAAAAATAAAAACATTTTTCCATCAACACCAAAAACTAGAAGGAAGCGCATATCAAGTTTAAGCAATAGTAATATTAATATACCCATAATTTATTTTAAAAAAATCCTATGAAATACAAAGTAAACTACTTAATCGGCGACCATTTGCAAGCAACACCCAAACAGTAAAAATAAATTATGGAATATGTATTCACAAAACAATGTGTAAAGGAGCGAACACACCGCTGCTTAAAAAACGGTGACGGTACGGAATCGCAGTGACGTGTCTTAAGCGTCACGATTTTATCGCATGCCCTCCAAACCGCTGCTCAAACTACGCAGACGGTGCTATGCCGTAAACGTCACTACTTCTGGTGGAGAGCATGTGGTAAAATCGTGACGCTTACGGCACGTCACTGTAATTCCGTGCGAACTCCGTATTTTGAGCAGCGGTGTGTCCGCTCTTTAACACGACATATAAGGTATTAAGTATTTTAAAAATTAATGTCTAGGGAGTTACCTGGGGCAAAAGGCTTAAATAATGTTAAAGGGAGAGTTAGTAGGCGTTCTGTAGGTCCTGAGAATCCCCGTTGACGATGCTGGCCGTTGTGAAGGGCCAGTTGTACACGGACTGTAGCGGCACGTGCAACAGCTCCACTAAGTACCGGTAGTTCGGCTCTGCAAACATTGGATATAGGTCATCAACCCCTGGTAGAGCTTGTCAAAGCTAAAATGACGAGCCCTTCACTCAACTAAATCCGAGGCCGTATTCCCTAACGTTCCGGACGTCTGTGATCGCTATCAAATGACAGCTTTTGTATGCGAAATCTGTCATTTGATTGCGATCGCGAACATCAGAAACGTTAGGCAATACGGCCTCAGTTCATTATAACTAGCTAGACAAAATCTTTACAATAACCACCTAAGTCTAACGGGGATTTAAGTTCCACGTCCATCTTTGTCGTCAATGTCTGTCTGTGGTATCGTAGCTCTAAAACGGACAGACCGAATTCGATGCGATATTTTTAGGTGAAAGTAAAGCGGTTCAGCCGTTTTTGAGATATTAAACTTTGAAATAACCATGTGGGTTTCAACTTTTCTAATTTGGTTAGGTTATTTCGTTCCAATTGGGCTCCAAGTTCATTTCTTATAAGGGCAGTGACTTCCACGCAGGATTCCCAGATCAAAAATTAAAAAATCCAGAGCAAATTCCTGACATTTGACAAAAATTCCGGACTTTCTTGTAAATTTAATATTAATGTCGTTATGATTTGATTTATTAAATTTTTCATTTCACTCTTCACTGAATTGTAGAATTCCCCTTTATTCTAGACAGAAGACCTATATTTCCGGACTTGTCTGGAAAATTCGGAACGTATAGTAACCTTACTGCCACGCCATACAAAATTATTTCTTACCATTTTCAGGATTAATAAATCCTTTTCTTATCAAAAAGTCCAGCAGAACCGGTGCGCTGGTGGTCTTGAATTGCGGGGTGAGAGCTCGCTGAATACATTCTTGGGCTGTCAATAACTCAAAACCCTCTACTTCGCCGTCGGCATTTTGCGGGACAAAGTCTAGAGGTAACTCCAGATCATACACATACTCTGTGTTTGGAAAAAGTCCCCTCTCGCTCTCAAAGTAGAAGCTGGAAAGAAATATCAACATATATTTAAAACTGTACCTAACGCAAAATCATTGCTTCTATCTTAATTTATTAATAAGAACTGAAAGCCGCGGGTTCAGGGTGGATGAAGGCCGCTTCCAACCGAAGTAACTGGATGGCTATGGGGGAGGCCTATGGTCACAGTATATATATAAGCTAAAGCAGTATGGAAGCTACGAAGCTACGATCGAAACAAACACAAACCAGCAGTACCACGAGACCCCCTCAGTGGCCGTGTAGAGCGCGCGTCTGTGTGAATGTGTTCGTTTCGATCGATTTGTTCGTAGCTTCCCTACTGCTTTAGCTTATATAATATACTGTACTATGGTCAACAGTGGACGTCCTACAGCTGATATGATGATATTGATATAATTGATAATGGTGATAAGCAACTAAATTGGTAATATAAACAAAATAAAATACGTCACTAGCTTTGTAATGTATCCTTTTGTTTACAATAAGCAACGTATTAAAACAATTTCAGGTTGCGAAAACTATTTGCACAACTGGTTTAACGTCATTCATGTCTACATTGAAAATCATATCAATATTATATGTTAAACAGTAGAAAACTGAAAAGATCCCCTGGTAAGTTACTGTAATAGATATGATTTTTTATTTGATCTTCAAGTTTTTGTAAAATATTTAGGGGCTGTTTCACCATCCATTTATTAGTGTATTTAATGTTAACTGACGGTTAAATGTGATGCCGTCTTCGTCTATTCGAACAAAACAAATAGAGACACCACACATTAAATCACACACACATCACATTTAATCGTCAGTTAACACTAATCAATGGATGGTGAAACAGCACCTTAATTTTCACTTCTCATGCTCGTAAAGTTTGTATTTATGTTCGTTTTTATAGATCCAGATCTAGGCGACATAAAATTACTTTTTATGCTCTAGTGCATAAAGTAAAATCTACGTCGTTTCCACCAGAGATGCCTAGTAGTAGTAAGTGCACAATTGTTTCCATTGTTGCTTTGTTATTTCATCTCCTCGCAATCGAAGTGAAAAGCAGAGTGTAAAATTCCAGCATCAAACCTATTTTCCCCTCGACGTGACTATCCACCCTCGCCGTACCTGCATGGGTGGCTATATGAACGTCTCGGGTAAAATGACTCGTTATATGGTCTTGTTATACTATCCACTGTTTTGTACCATTTTTACCAAGGTGATCAGGCACCAACTAACAGTTAAGCCGAGTTTAGACTTGCAAGAAAAATCGTGCAAGTTGCATTACATTGCAGCGCTCGATTGGGAGTAATGCATTACCGGCATGTAAATACCGACATGTAAATACCGGCCATGTTTTTTGTGTACACGCCCATACAAAGTGACAAGAGCTTCTATGGGCGAGTACACGAAAAACAGGGCTGGTATTTACATGTCGGTGTTAGCCGGGCCGGTAATGCATTACACTCGCTCGATTGACCAATACAAACATACTCGTTGGCTTTACGGCTCCGCAAATCTCGCAATGTAATGCAACTTGCCAGGGGCGTACCCAGCTTCTGGCTCGGATAGTTTTTATTCTGTATAAAAACCATATAAAATATATAACAGGCAGCACCTTAGCCTGTCCGAACGTACGAAATAAGAAAAAAAAAAGTAAGTGGTTGCAGTATCGTTTTAGCGACAATACGATACAGTGCTGTTATGGAGAATCTATAGGCAATATAAACTTTTCCAGAGTCTTGTTATACGAGTATATACTCTTATATTACTGTTCGTGATTAAGTAAATCACAGATTACAGTATAGGAGTAGAAAAAAATTAATATGTATTATTGACATACCTGACACAGCCAGCCGGTACCAACTTCTTTACCAGCTCTCCTTCCACAGATGCCTCCTCAGCAGCCTCTTTGATAGTGGTCTCTAGAACTCCATAGCCCACTGCAAGCCCTCCACTCACAAAGCAGTCCCACTTACCTATAGATAAGTTATAGTAAGTACAGTCATGGACTAAAAAAGATAGTCAAATTAGAGTCAATCATCCTAAACTATTTAATCATTTGAAAAGTTCAAATAAAGTTTAAATAAAGTTCAACGGTTATTTATAAAAGCAATGCTTAGGAAGTACTAATGGATAAATAATGGACAAATAAATCACATTCTTTATTAAGAATATGCCAGGGCTTCCTAAACTGTGCGCCGAGCGCGACGCCCTAGTGCGTTGCAACATTGTCCCAGGAGCGTCATGTCTATATATTTTATTTTTATGCTTATATTTTGATTTGGTTCTTATTTTCTAGTAAAAATTGTAAATGTCCAAATTGAGTTTTTTTGATAACCTGTTCTAGGCTAGCCTCCTAAGTCCTCGCGTACTTTATAAAGGATCAATTAACACTAAAAATATCGGCCGAATGTACTTTATAAAGTACAAATTGTTAATTGAATAAAGAATTCTAAGAATTTTGAAATAATACAATACAATACAAAGACTCTTTATTGTACACCAGAAATAGTAAGTGATACAGAAAACAAATACACAGAGAAAAAAATTACACGGTTAGCAATAGGCGGCCTTATCGCTAATAATGTCCAAAATAACAAAGCAGGTCAACCACTTGTAAGTCTTAAGCACTAACTTTGTTAAAAAATGTAAGGACTCAGGAGGCTAGTAGGTACTGGTACTAAAAATGGTAAGTAAGTATTTTTGGGGGCTAGTTTGAGGGGCGTCGTAAAAAAATGGCAAAGTCCTAAGGGCGTTAATAAGTTTGGGAAGCCCTGCTGGTCTATTAGACACAATAATTATAAGGAAAATTATGTACAATAGGTCTACTCGCGTGTCCTGCGATAACAATCCATGGCCATATGCTTGGCATGTGGCTCATTTAGATATGTATTTACCGAAATTAAATACAGTACAGGACTTAGGTACAGAATTCTCTAATTATTTTCTTATACAGTTTATCTGCTGCTTTTTTGGCTAGCTCCCATAGAAATGCTGAATTATACAACGTTTTTGAATGCGTGTGGCTGATAAAGGCGTAATAGATGTTACAAATAATTTGCGTCTATCGTGTCATCAACAAAGTTTCAAACAGAACTGTTGAAAAGGCTGCACAAACTTGTGTCGCATTTTTTAATAACGGATTGATTCAGGCGTTACTTTGCGAAGGTCCATATCAATGAGCCACACTAATTTGCCTTTTAAAATTAGTGAAGCTCATTGCCCACCCATACCATTTTCTTCAAAATGATAAGCGCAAAAAAAGTATTCCTATTAATAATGGATAGCGCTTTGAAAATTTACTCTTAAGATTTCGAAATACTACGATTTCGAATAGCATTTTGTGTGGTATTTGGAATAGTTCATGGAATGTCGCACTTGCGAGTATGTGGCTGTCGCGCACGCACACGCGTGAAACATTTCAAACAATCCTACTAATATTATTATATTACTAAGTAGGTTTGTACGTTTGTCAACGGCGGCATTACCCATTGCGAAGCTCCGAGCGGCAGGTCTTTGCGAGGCCCTTTGTCCTTCGTGAAAAGTATGTGATGCGAAAATAGTAAAAAAAATTCTGTATTTTGTTAAATTTGCGTGGGTTGTTGCGCGAAGCCCCTGCAAGAGCGAGGCCCAGGCGATTGCCCGGTTCGCCACCCCCTCAAGCCGCCGCCGCCGCTGACGTTTGTTACTCCTTCACGCTAAAATGGCTGGACGGATTTGGATGCAATTTGGTATCTATGATGTCTGGAATACATAGGTCATTTTTATCCCAATATTACCACAGAATCAGAATAAAATCTCATAATTTGCTACTGCTTAGAATTTAGGGCAGGTATGTTTTGAAATGTATTGCAAAATGAAATCCAGGAAGTAATTTTCGGGACTACTCATGAGAATTAAGCAAAATACAACAATTTCAATTAAACTGTTGTGTTTCGGCGTGGAGAGTAACAGCCTTATTCATAAAAAGTTAGAGCCTCCTTGAAGGCTCCTTGATGTCCCGATGCTAAAAAACGTGATTCATAAACGTCTGTTAGCGCTAATCAGTCGATCAAGGCTCTGCTAAAGTTAGTGGACCGTAGACCCTCCTTTATCTCTCTGCTAAGTCACAAAATGGCCGCCACAAATTTGAACAGCTGACTTTGACAAGAGCAAAAAACCATACCGATGATATTTCTAAGGAAGTTTACGCAAAGATAAAAAAAAAAAACAAGAATATTTATTTTCAGGAATTTGTATTTAAAAATCCTCTAATAATATGAAAAAAATAAAATTAGGATGATTAACATATTTACGGCTTTTTGCACTTAGTTTAGGTCTATTATAACACGCGGATCGGAAATGGCGGGAAAACAAACATCCCTGCTGTCACTGCTGTCAATTTCTTTTTTTTAATTCTCGATAAGGCCAATTTTTGTCTTTGATTTGTCAAGAGTGCCAACATAACGCGTCTAATCAGTCTATCAGCAGCTCAACAACTAGCAGACTGCTAACAAACGTTTATGAATAACACTTCTTGACAAACGTCAAACAAGCTTAATCAGTCTGTTAACTAACAGGCCGATCAAACCTCAATTAAGGATTTTTTATGAATAAGGCTGTAAGACTTTACTGACACTTGAGGCAACCCATCTTAGGCCTCTAGGTTGGCAAAGCATCTACAATACCCCTGGTGTTGCAGATGTTTGAGGGTTACCCACTGGCTTGTTTGGCATCCAGTCGAATAAAAAAAAAACTACCAGTGTATCATAAAATCTTGCATCACAACAATTACCTTGTTCTTGATCTGGAAAACTGAGGGGCTACTACGAAATTCGAAAATCGAGTCCCTCTCACTTTTGTATCAAATAATATTAATAGCATCAGCGGGACAGCAAGATACAAGTTCGAATTTTGCAGTTCGTAGTATAGTGCCAGGTTATCAGAATTAGATATAGAGTATTATTATTTAAACGTCACTGACCAGGCCATGTCTGCTTGGTGAAGCTTCTTTGTTGCAGCCAGATGCACAACCCTTTGGTGGGATGGTTGACATAGCCTGAGACGCTGACTCCGTAGTTCCTGATGCCAAACAAACAGATGGCACTCCTGTCCATTTCCATCAAGCTCTCGTAGTAAAAGGGTGTGCTCACTCCAAAGCACTGAAATAAACCAACGAGAGTTAACACTTGGTGAAAGTATGAAAATACAAGTAGTTGGCCACTGCTGCTGTGTTGTGATGTCACTTTACTGTACTCGCTCAGTATACATGAGAGTGGACCGCTGGGTGGCGCCTTATCTAAGATGTGACACGAGCATAACACATTTTACACTACAATAGCTACTTTAGAATGATCTGTTATAGGGTTAACACATTTACAACCACATAATAGTTATGTGCTACCTTGTAACCAGTACCAGAAATTCCTACTTTGTAGTGAAAACTGCCTTTTAACAGAGAAGCTGATTGTCAGGCAAAGGCACTGAATGTGTCAATGTATTTTACTATTAAAAGGAAATCCTCTTCAGGCTTAATTTCCAGAACATTTGACAAGTTCCCCTTTACAGGGAGGTTTAGCCTTTGGGCAAAACAAAAGCCTGCTACAGGGTTGCCAGAAATTAAAATGAGTTTACAAACTCCATTAAACCACATGAAAATGTCCTAACCTCATCACGCCAGCCCTTCAAAGCACATAGTTCTCCTTCTTTTCTGAGATTCTGTAGTACATCAGCCACCTTAGCCGTTCTCTCTTGATAGTCTCTGAAGGCAGGGTTGAGCTCCACATATTTCCCTGTGATTCTAAAAACCTGCAATAAAATTAACAAACAGAAATGTAGCATTCCTATTAGAAAAATTCCAGATTTAGAAGTACTCCATAAATATAGTTACCTCAGGAAACCTCTGAAGATATTTCATTATATCTGGGCGAATTAACCCTACTTGGTGGCCAGCCACAATAAAAGGTTTACATATGCCCTGATGTAAACCTGTAGAAGAAAAAACCCAATAAGAAAACCAACATACCCATAAAAACGTGCCTGTTTGATAAAAAGCTTAAATATTACACAAAACTTACCTGAAAGGTAGAAACAGTTGAATTTTTTTGCTAACTTCATCAACTCAGAAATATTGTTCTGAAGAGAATTCATGTTTTTCATAGCTTAATTACCGAACAAAATACGTATATCAATGGATCCTTAAATGATTTTTATATCACAACTCGATTTCTGCTCTAAATCTTATTTGAGCTCAAATAAGTTCAAGGATTTAATTTCAATTTTTCGCCATAATTTTCTTCTAAGCATTTATAGTAACACGGTGGAATTCACAAATACATTTTAACGAGAGGTCTGGTTTAAAAACCGATAATACTATGCGCTGGTTGTTAGAAATGGTATAATATGAAAGTAAATAATGATTTACGAATCTTTACGTTCTTATTAGTCTCTTCACTTCACTTCTTAGTTTCTCAAGCGCAACTACATAGCTTTTACGTTTACGTTATTAATTACGTTTCCAACGTCAATGTCACACACACAAAATTCTAATATCACAGACTAACGTCAGAGCGAAGCCGTAAATTGCGCAATTGTAGGTCCGAATCTCCTGAATAACATCATGCTCCTATTTATAAAATGATATGATTGTGCCATATTATGTCGTATAGGTAATTGAACTTGTAGAATTATGATAGCAATATACTTGTATCTTTATTTTAAAAGATTAGCTATCTTAATTAATCTAGACAAAAAAATAAAAACAATAGTTTTGTTTTGTTTTGTAACGTAAATTACCGCATATTGGACATACAAACCTACACGACTCATTTAGTGTGACCAGACTTAACAGAGTCGGGCACTTCTAGCAAAATAAATTCTCTAATTTGGAGCCTTGTGGGTTTTGATTTTACCATAATATCGATTCTCCGAAATACACTTCATATAACACATATCTAATTTTTTTTAGCCGAATGATACTTTTGCATAATCATAACTTTGCATGATTATCAGTTCGAATAATAATCATTTCTCTAAATATTAAATAATAGGACACTCTTATCGCTGAATATACTTCTGCAGAATATTAAATAGCAGAACATTAGTATCGCCGATTTTTATGTGGCATAATGGCATAGCAAAATACTAGTTTGGACTATTGTATTTCCACGGAATTGTAAATAACGCTGACTTTAGCATGGCGTAATGACATAGTTAAAAGAACTAGCAGCTACCATAAGAATGGATTAAAGTTAAAGTAAGACCAGCAAAGTAAGCGTGCTATAACAGCGGCTACATAGTAGGTTGGTTTAGGTTAGAACTGTGACCACAACAACGCGCGAGCCGAGCGAGTGAAGTGAGCGTGCCGCGGCAGTGGCCGGCGAAGCGCTAGAATCTTACTGCTGCCAATAAAGGTTAGGTTAATATAGAACTACAATTAATTTGATTGCAAGAAATGTTTAGTAAAATGTTATTCTGCTTTTTATTATCCTTATGCAAAGTAATGTTATGAGATATGTCTTTCTGCGTAGCAACTATTCAAACATATAAATATTATTCTCATCGATATTATGTGGTATTAATATTCTGCTTTACAAAATTATGAGAAAAAATATTATGAGAAAAAATAAATGCGAAAAGTAATTCAGTGATGTGATGATTCTGCTCAAGGTTGTTATGAGAAACGAAATTATGATATATTATGTACTGGAGCTAGCGTAATTACCATTTCAATATGGTCACACTGAACTTGATTTGACAGATAGAATAGATGTATTGGAGTAGAAAACGTTTTTGCTGAGTAGTCTGTGGAGTACAAGCAACAGAAAGAATTCTTATAAGATAACAAATTGATAAATAAAGTTAATTTCAGTATTTACGCTTACAATGGCAACAGAAAGTTACGGAGTGATTAACGACATAGCACAAGTTTTTCGTCCCTATGTTCAAAACATATATCAAGACCTAAAACTAGGCAAGTAAATAAACTTTTTTTCTTGCCTTTCTTAACTTATTTACATAATGTTTACTATAAAATATATTGCAATACAATGACTTTTTATAAAACACCACAATATAGTGACAGTACAGAAAACAGAGGTACATACATACTACTACACGGACATACTGATTTACTTTGGTTAATAAATTTACAGGATTGTGTAAAACGAAGGTAGATATTGAAAGGATTTCCGGCTCCCCAGAAGGCGCTGAGAGTCAATTTCGCTTAGTTCTGCCATACTGTTCAAAGAAGTTAAAATGGGAAGTTATTTTTGATGCTTCCACACCCTGGTTCGCACCAGACTTCCGGTTTGATGATGAGTCTTTTCTGAACAACCTCGATGAAGATTTTTTAGAAGAAAAAATTCCCAGTCTGTTGAAGTGGAACGAAAATGACCCAACAGCATTAAGTAGTGTCATATCTGAAATGCTTGGTCTTTATAAGATTCACCAGGTTGGTGCAAGCAAAATTATAGTCATTTTAACCCTCCTCCCCTCACTCATAAAAGTTAAGCAATGGACTCTCTTCTAATCTTTAATAAGCATTGATATGATTTTTACAAAATCTCTTTGATAATAGACTTTCTTTATTTTTTCGCTTTTTTTATAGTAGCACCCATGTTAAATCAGGGTGGGTCCCTAGACCAAAATTAGCACAGTATAAAACTCCCACTCTTTTGCGCTTGCACAATAAATTTAAAGTTACTATATAAAAATAATGTTTTCGAATATTTCAGATAAGAAAGTTGAATGAAGATGAAAGTTCTCGGGCTTACTTTGAGTACAGTGCACTTCTTGGTGATGCACTTACATCTGAAAAGGATATAGAGGTATGGGTGGGCAGCCACGTTGTAGAATTCTTAATAAGACTCAATGTGGACACTTCAAGATTACCTGAACTATTCAATGAAAGGTAAAATATTATTGATTTAAGCCTTAGGCCTTAACCCAGGGGTCACCAAAATGGCAAACCACCCACCTGTTTTGTGCGGACCTTAAGTAAAGTAACTTGTATAGTATTACTGAGACATAGTTCAATAAAATGTACCCCGCGCTTTAACTGTCTTACTAAACTTGCCATCAATTTGACAACAGACAACTGGACTGGGATGATAATTTTATATGGGTTAAAAAGACTAATAAAGTAGGCTAGCCATTCTCAAGAAAAATTATTACAGACATTATTTGAGACGAAAATTAAAAAAGTGTATTGATTTAGGTGTTACTTTGTGGTTTAATTTTACAATACCACTATATTGAAAAACTTACTTTATTCAAATTAATAAACTGATATTTTCCTTGCATTTTGGAAGCTTATGCAGTATGATTTTCACCAGTCTTTCCCAAAGTGGGCGATAACGCTCCCTTGTGGGCGCTGGAGGCCTAGAGGGGGGTTGTAAATGGCCCAGAGAAAATTAATATCTTATAAGAGTTTTTTAAGGTGAAAAAAAAAATTTGCTAAAAAATAACTGTTTTTCAAAGAAGGTGTTAGACAAAATAAGTTTGGGAACCTCTGCTTTACACCAATATTTACCTAATATTGCTTTTTTTTTACTTATGATCGCAAGCTCCCTGGTGCTCTTTAAACCTGACTATACTCTGTTATTTATCACTTTGCAGCACTGAACAAAATCCGGGCATTGACACTGCACTGCTACTTGTGAGGTACCCTAACTCCACAAATGCAGAATTAATTCTGTCACCTTTACTCACAAAATCGCTGGGCAACATTTCATTACCACCGTAAGTATCAATTTAAATAAAATAATACATCATAGGTATTGCATGGCCTGAATGATTGCGGGATATGTAGCTTGTAAGCTGTAATTTAATTAATATTCTAAAAATAGTCTGATATTCCATATACTATTTGAATAATTTTCAAATAATTAATCATTTTAACCATCAAGCGGCTCCATTGCCTGTTTGGGGTTAGTGGTTAAGTTGATTTAATAAATATTTATTTCAAAATAATACGCACAGTATGCTCCAAGTGATTTGTACCAAATTACTGTAGTAAAAATTTTTTTTGGTTGCTGTTATTGGATATGATACCAATGCATTTATAAATAACAATAATGAATTTATTTTATTTTTCAGAATGCACCAGTCAGGAGTTCTAATGGACTATGTGCCAATGGTTACAGAATTGTTGAATAACAAAGTATGTATGTAATTAGAAAAATATGTATTTAGTACTTATTTAAATATGGTAGCGCTAAAAGATTACTAACATTTGTAGAGTTCAAAACATTAAAGACTAAGGCCGAGTACGCACTATGCGGCGAACCGCGCGGTTTAAGCGTACCGTCTCTTTCTCAGGCGATATTTTGAAGAGGGACGGCACGCTAAAACCGCGCGGCTAGCCGCATAGTGCGTACGGAGTCTAATATTACTAACAACTTAATTAATGTGAGCATTAGGGACTTTGCACACCGCATGTTTTAAACGCGCCGTCGACGCGTTTGTATCGATAAATACAAACGCGATAAGCCAAGGAATCGTATAACTGCTCTACGGAAAGAAAAACTGCGCTGTCAACGCGCCACGTTGACGGTGCGTTTAAAAAACACGATGTGTAAGGGCTTTATTGCTATTTTTTGATACTGGAGCTGTCTGTAAATTGTGTGAAGTTGTGGTGAAAAGAATTCGGTCCAGATTTTGTATTAGATATGTTTTAAAAGTATTAACCACTATTTGGCATGTGACAGTCTCCTCTCTTCCGAGAGTGTCGTAAAAGGCGAATAAGGAATTTGGCGTGAGATTGGGTAGGACTACTCTCTATTGCCAACTACGAAACTGCAAGACTCCAGCACTGTGGTGTGGAGGCAAGGAGGAAAAAAAAAATTTTCCCAATAAACTCATCATGACTATTCAGAGTGTAGCGACTCATTAGAGCCACTCGGCACCCGATTAGCACCGTCTCGACTTTCGGCGTCCACTCGTTGTAGACAGTTCCCGCTTTGACAACGAGTGGACCTCGCGTGGTCCACGAATTTTCTAGTAGTCACTATGGCGGCGAGCAGCGGGCTGTCACAGAGTGGTCCACTCGTCGTCCGCGAGTGGCAACCTCGCGAGTAAGTCGATTCGGTGACGCTACGAAGTTGATGTGATGAGCGCATACCCCTACAAATCCATATGAAGAATACTAACCGCTTGAGGCGAGGCGGTGTTGGGGTCGGGTGGCTGTAATGAAGAAGACCTTTAAAGATGAACCTTTAGAAGACATACTATTTACGAGTACCTATGTGATTTTTTTTGTTTTTTAGATACAAGCAATATTGAATAACGAGAAGTTAAAAAGAGAATTATTGGCACAACTTATTGTAAAATATGAAGGTGCAGTACTGGAGCATGATACCAATAATGCAGCATTCCTCTTTGAGATGAATGATTTCCACTGGATACTTCAGATTGATATAGGTAAGCCAATATTTAAAGCATAATAAAATTTTAGGTACAAGGTCATATTGCGAACGCACTCGTAATGACAATCATATCCACCATTTCTTTCAGTTACATTGTATAGGATGAGCAATATACAATGTAACTGAAAGAAGTGATGAAAACGATTGCGATTCCGAGTGGGTTACACAATAAAGCCACTGGCCATAAAAATTTTAGTAAAAAAAAAAAAAGTTATATTTTATCTGTATTATTTGTACGGATGTTTATTTTCAGGTACAAAATTCCCAGATAAACCACCAGTACTTACTCTACGATCCGTATATCACAGCAGTAAAGGGAAGCCAAAGCAAAAAGTGTTGTCCTCCTGCCCTTACAACAACTTTCAAGGATACATTGAACAACAAGTAGAGATTTTCAAAAACGAATCCAAAGGAATATCCTCTCAAATTGTTAATGTTGACAACTAATCTTTATTATGACTATGTATAAGCCTTAGGTATTAATTCTATTAATGAAGTAAAACAATTGAAAATAGTTCAAGACTTTATTTCACATAAAACATACTTTTCAATGCTTTTTTTTGCACTGTGCAATGCATCTTAAGTACATTATTTTAAATTAGTCTTCATTACATGGCTAATATTATAATACATTGCAAGACTAGCCGCAAACGAAATTTTAATTGATCTTTGAGATTGATTTTTGTAACTTGTTGCCAGGAACATAAAAATATGAAATAAGCTACACTAACAAATCCTACCATGTTAAATAATTTAACAACACAATTTAATCACAAAGAGCTTTAACAGTGACAAATCTTGCCGACAGAAAGACTCCACAATTTTAATCAACTTGCTACTTAATAATTTTTCTTAGTTGATCAAAATGAAGAACCTTAATTTAACGGGATAAATACTATTATTTAATCTTAATTAGTTAGTTTTGTGCTTTCTTCTTTGTTTCCTAATAGTTCGTAGCGATACCTCATGTACATAACTTTCATTCTGTCCCATGCATTTTCGACGGAGTCTAGGGCAGGCCTGACGTCGAGTAAGGCGAATTGGTACTTGTTGTCTAACTCGCCGCCGTCATAGTAGTCAATAATGTAACGGACCTCTTTCCCGCAGCGGTCCACAATCCAGTCATGACGGTCAAAAGGCAATTCATAGCTGTAAAAGAACAAAACATAAATTTAAATGACTACTAAAGAGATCCCTACTAATATTATAAATGCGAAAGTAACTTTGTGTCTGTCTGTCTGTTACGCTTTCACGTCGAAACCGCTGAACGGATTTTGATGAAATTTGGTATAGAGATAGTTTAAGCCCCAAGGATCAACATAGGATACTTTTTATTCTGGTAGAGGTCACCACCGCGCGATAACCTAGATCCGTGCAAACGAAGTCGCGGGCATAAGCTAGTTTCCTATAAGTCTGACTCTGTCTGACAGTCACCTAAGCATACTGAAGCCTCCTCAAATGTAAAATCTAAAAATTACTACAGCCTTTATAACATAATGCATTTGACAAAAGAAATTATCTACCAGGTTTAAAACTTTAAACTTAAATACTTTTTATTATGAGTACTCACCCAAGCCAGGATCGTATTTGGGCTCTGGGACTGTATTGTGTTGCCTTTCCTCCAAAACTCTTAAGCCGAGGGTGACCACACTCCTTTGCATGGAGAGCTTCCCACTTCAGCACTTCCAGCCATGCCTAAAAAAAATAACAATTTTATACATAAGTTTAGGTAAACAAGTTAAAAAAACAAGTAATAATTATATGTTTTTTTGTCAAACTTTAAACTCAAAAGCGGCTCCAAAGCGGTAATGTTTCCTGTGCTAAAAAATATATAATGTTACAAAATTTTCTTGAAAAGAGTTACAAGGTCTGACACATTAGACAATGTTATGTTTTATTTGGTCAAAAAGTTGTTTTTTTTTATATATATAATAGGGGGAAAACGAGCATGTGGGTCACCTGATGGAAAGCAATCACCGCTGCCCATGGACACCTGTCAATACAAGGGGGGTATCACAGATACCCACCAGATAGTTTCAGTAAATGAGCCAATCCATATATTGAAGTTAATAAAAATCAAGAAAAATATGGTGTATATGAAAGAAAGAAAATACATTTACAAACAACCCCAGAACCCCCTGGTAACTACAAAAAATAACAGCTGAACAAATGTAGGCTTTGGCTTATCTATTACATATACAAAGTCATTGAGGTCTTACTATCTTAACCATTTCAGATGGTGATTTTAGAACACCAAATTTAGTATTAAGTTTATTGAAAAATAACTGCCTTACTCAGACATTTAATAAACACTTAATTAATTTAAATTTCTAAGTGATAATTAAATAAGGATTACTTCAACTATTAATTATTTGAGTGACCTGTACTTATATCGAATTTTTTTATAATTACATCTGTCTCATGGTACTTTTAATTCAATTAAATAATATCTCTGTAGGACTACAAACTATTTTCATTAGTCAACTCACTTTGCTTTTGATGTTAAGGCACAGCCAATATCACTATGTGTTAAGTCTTAATAGTAAACTAACCTGTTCATTGTTTGCATTGTGAATTTTGATAATGTCGTCCATATCTTTAGGTTTGATGTCCTCATCCTTCCAACGCCATCCCTTACGCAGCATGGCATTCCAAAACATCTGTTGGCTTGGGTACACCCAGAACTCTGTAGAGCCATCAGGCATAGCTCGAGGAATGGACGATACCTGACGCTGAACCGGAAGTGCAAATGGTTGGTCAGGCGCCGGCTGCTGATTGGCTGGAGGCATCTGAAATGTAATTTACGCGAGCATTATAACCAACACGTGTTTAAAGATTTATCTATGGTACTCCTCATTTTGAAAACACCTCTATAATATCTAGTATTCCGAAAACCATTTCAGATTATTCATTTAACAGAAGTTACTTATTTCATCAATAAAGTACTTTGTTTACCATGTTATATGGATTTATATCATTTCCATGTTTAACTGGGCATTCTGACACTGGAGCTTTGGTCTTGTTTTCTTCTTTTTTGTGCATCGGACATTCTGGGGGCGGATTCACATTGCTTGAGATGTTTTTCACGTCAACACCGGCCTCTGCAGATACCTTGTTACCCATCTTTTAGTAGTACTCAAGACCAATCTTACGTAAGTTGCACTCAAGGTTGAAAAGGAATATCAAACATAGTTTTCCTGAAAATAAAATTTAATGATGAATGACTGACACTATATAATTCGCATGCACTCAATAAATCATAAATTTGTGACTTACAACAACACGTGAATTATTTTTGCCAATTTTACGATTTTCTGTGAATGTGATAATGATAATGTGACAGTGACAGGATGGATAGATTATTTTTTTTTTTTTTTTAATTTATTTCGTGACCGTGGATTCGGAGTCCTTCAGTCGGAATAATAGATAACATAAAATTCACAAATTTTGAACAGAGACTGAACTTAACTAGAATTTTTTTTAGTAATATGAGAAATTAATTATCATAGAATTAATTATTTAATTTACAAATCGCATTTCTGAAACTTTTAAGGAGAACTTAACCTACAAAATTATTTACAATACAACATACAACACGAGTTGTTTTCTTAGCTTACATAACATAATATATTGCTAATATGGTAATATAATTAAATTTTTTCTACAGTGTTTAAAATGAACTTATATAGAGGGATGAAGTAGATAGGGTTTGATAGTAAATCTTGGACGCGGCGGGGAACACTTAACGAGTTTTCATCTGCGACATCACTAATCACACTGACAAGTATCAGTCTTTGAATGGCAAAAGTTTCACATTCAAATATAACGTGTTTTATATCAGCATTTTCTTTTGAACAATATGTACATCTGTCGTCAGCGATAATCTTCATTCGATTTAGATGTGCTGGAACTAGGCAATGGCCAGAGCGCATACGATTAATGCAGGTAATGAATTTTCTGCTTGTGTATCTGAATCGGTAATACCATGGTGCTGTTGGTAAGGTTTGCTGAAGCTCTGCATACCACTTTCCTTTCGTCTCTACAGTAATGTGCCAGTATTCCTTCCATATTGTTTTTGAGGACATTTTAAAAAGGTGATAGTAGTCCGTAAAAGGTACTTTAAATGATACTGTTAAGTCCTCGTCATGGTCACACCGAGTCGCCTGATCCACAATCTCATTGCCAGTTATGCCGATGTGGGAGGGAACCCAAACAAATTCTAAATTTTTTCTTAACTTAAAAATAATTTCCTTAATTCTATATATAATAAAGTTTTGTTTAAATGTTAAGCTAACGTTGCATAAGGTAGTTAGCACACTTTTAGAATCACTAACTATCAATATATTTACATTATTTACATTTGTATATACATATTTCAAAGCTTCCAAAATCGCCCAACTTTCTGCAGTAAATATACTGCAAATATCTGGTATTTTATAACATTTTGTTGATTTCATTTGAGGATCATAGTATGCTGCCTTAACATGCTCACCTTTAGATCCATCGGTATACAAAATATAGTAGTCTTGTTTTTTATTTAAAAATTCCAAGAAATCAAACTTATTCTTTACAGAATCTAAATGGCATTTGATGTTAAGGTAGCATACTAAGATATTATATGGGCACTTGTAAATTGGCCACTTGTTACAGGTGTACATGTTTGTAGTCAGGTTTTTTGTATGTGTCATTATTGTTGAAATTTCAGGTAACAATCCTGAAATCAGAGTATTCGCCGTGATCCTGGATATCTCAGCTGACTGCGTGATTTCTGCAGGGTGAATGACTCTATCTAAGACAACATTATTCTCACAAGACAACTCCTTCAAGCAAAATCTCTCAGCCAGCTGTAAACGTCTCAGGGACAATGGAGGTGTACAGTTTTCAATTTCCATAGTGTTAATAGGAGTGGTGCGCATAGCACCACTTATCACTCTCAAACCCATATTCTGTATGACATCCAGCTTCTTTAATAATGTACAACTTGCATTCATGTAAGCCATGGAACTATAATCAAAGTGACTTCTGACTATACTTTTGTACAACATGTTAAGAGTTTTGGGGTCAGAACCCCAGAATGTTCCTGCTAAGCTTCTCATTACATTTATGCTCTTCATGGCGTTTTGACATATGTGGTTTATGTGTTTATCAAATTTTAGCTTATCATCTATAATAACACCTAAAAATTTATGATGAATGTCAATAGGAATTGAATTATTATCATATACAATGTTTATAGATGACTGGGCAAATGGATCTTTACTGAAGACTAACACTTTACTTTTCTCTGAACTGATTTCTAATTTTAAAGTGTTGCGATAATAAAGTTGAAGTTGATTTAATGCTGTGTTCATATTATCAACAGCCAAGTCCAAATTTTGATTTTCACTGTACAAAAGCAAGTCATCTGCAAATTGCAAGATTTTAACTTGGGATGAATTTACAAAATTAAGGATTTGAGATGTATATAAGTTGTACAATAGAGGCGACAATGTAGCTCCCTGCATTGTCCCTTTATTAACAATTCTAGGTCCATGTAGTTTATTATTAAATTTAACAAATAAGGTTCTATTGTGTAAAAATTCTAAAATCCATTTTAAAGTTTTACTTGGTAAGCCCAGTTCATGTAAAATATGAATTAGTTTTTCAATGTTGACATTGTCAAAGGCACCTTTAACATCTAAAAAAACACATATAACATTAGAGTGACTAAGTTTTGCCTTTTTGAGATCAGATATCAGAGATACAAAGCTTTCAGTGCAACTTCTACCCTTTCTGAATCCAAATTGAACATCTGGTAACATTCCTTGTGTTTCAGCAAAGTAATCTATTCTTAACTTTAACATGTTTTCAAAAAGTTTGCCTAAACATGATGATAAGGAAATAGGTCTATATGATGAAGGATTATTGGCAGCTTTATTTTGCTTTAAAATCGGAATAACACATTGTGTTTTCCATGATGGCGGGATCACTAAACTATTCCATAATTTGTTATAAACTTGTAAAAGAATTTCTAGTGCATTAGGATGTAATTTCTTGATTAATATGTATGGTATATTATCCAACCCTGGTGTTGTGTCTTTCCTAGTTTTAAGCGCTATATGTAGTTCATTTAATGTAAATGGTGTATTAAGAAAGGAGTTACTTTGATTCTCGCCTGACTGATTCAATATGTCCTCAAGATTTTTCATATTAAACTGAGATGAATTTGATATTTTGTCTAAAAAACTTGGTACCCATTCGTCATTTAAATATTTGTTATGAGAAGAGCCTATTCTCTTAAATCTCCTAATGTAAGACCATATTCTAGAAATAGGCGTCATTCTATTAAAAGTACTGCACAAGTCATGCCATGAATTAACTCTCTCTTCCTTTAATGTTCTTTTCTTTTGAGCATCAAGCTTTTTATAGTTTATGAAGTTGGTAATGCTTGGTGATTTCCTGTACTGTAATAAAGCTTGTTTTGATTTTTGTACAACATCATCACATGTTTGATTCCACCAGGGAGCAGGTTTCCTCATGACTCTTAGAGTTTGGGTTGGCTTTTGTTTTGGAACCGTTTCTGATCGAATTTTACATAAAATGTTTACAAAGTTGTTATACAAATTAAGTGGTTCTGTGTTATTAATGTTTAATTCAGAAAAACAAGTCTCTGACAAATTATAGTATTTGGACCAATCTGCTTTACTATAAATATATTTTTCTTCTACGGGTCGGACCTCGTATACGGAAGGCTTCACATTTACAACCACCTGAGTTGGATAATGATAGCTGCCCATTGCATCATCATGAACACGCCATTCACAATGAGGGGCTAACGTGGGACTAACCAGAGCTAGATCAATGGCAGACGGATTTCTATTTGGATATGGAACAGTTGTTGCACTACCATCATTCAAAACACACATGTCAAACTCGTCAATGAGTTTATAAAGACAGTTGCCTCTATTATTGTTTGAATGACATCCGAACAGTATGTGATGTGCATTAAAATCCCCCATAATAATACATGGCTTGGGAGTTTCCAATAGTATCTTTTTCATTTTGTTGGTGTCAAATCTACTAGAATTGGGAGGACAGTAAACACAAAGAATGTTTAAAGTACCTATAGATGTTTGTATAGATATACAGATATTTTGGATGGATTCATAAAAAGTAGTGTTTATAACTTTATATTGTAAATTTTGTTTAATCAATATGGCTACTCCGTTATGTGCATTTAAAGAATTTTTATGTATAAAGTTATATGGCGAAAAATTTGGAATTATGCTTGTACTCTTAAGCCAAGTTTCATTTAATAAGCATATATCAATATTTTGTTCAGTAAGAAATGATTTTAATAAGGCTGTCTTACTCTGTAAGCTTTGTATATTGAACTGTGCTATTTTTAAGTATGTATCCATTATTTAATTAATTAAATTTGCTAACAAAATTTCTTTTATCTTTTTATTTGTAATTGGGCTGTTCTCTTTATCGTTTCCCAGAGTGATTAGGGACTTAATTATTGCATTGATTATGATATCGTTTTCTATAATTTGTTCTGCATTGAAAGACCGGTTGACGACTTTAGGGATAGCCGGAAAGGCAGTAGGGTTGAGAATGTTATGTTCTGGTGGTGTACTCACCACATCGGCATAGGATCGATTCAAATTTTCATATTTCTTTTTCTTCTCTTCCATTTTCTTTTTTTTAATAGGACAATCTCTTGAAATTGCGAGGTGGTTCCCGCTGCAGTTGATGCAAACGATCTCCTCAACATCACATTCTTTATATGAGTGTCGGCCGGAGCAAGACGAACACATTTGTTCGCCCCTGCAGACCCTGGCTGAATGGTTGAACTTTAGGCATTTATAGCATTGTAGCAAGGGCGGAATGTATGCGTGCACCTTATACCGGAACATGTTCAGGTATGCGTGCTGTGGCAGTGTAGTCGTAGCAAAAGTTACAGCTATTGTCCCCAGAGGGACAAGCTTTCCCTCTACTTTTCGCATAAAACGTTTTATGGATATTATTTCAGCGTCGCATGTTATGTTCTTTTATATTTCGTCGTTTCCGAGTTCTTTGGGTACGTATCGTAGTACTCCTGTAGTCTCTGTTAGATTAGACGGAACAAAAGCTTTCAGCTTGTTCCTGCTCAAAAATAGGTCCATTTTTAAAAAATTATTCGCTGGTGCAGGTTTCTTGAATGTGATACCAATTTTGTAGGCGTTTATACGATGTACACCTACAATACCTTTCACTTGCTCAGTAAAAAGTTTTGTTAAGGTAATAGGGTTCCTATTACCCAACTTCTCATCATCCTCAGATTCCACAAAAACTACACACTCCGTGCTGTGATGCTCGGGAAATTGTCTTTTATAATTAGCTTTTGTAAACATTTTATAGTCTGATGTTTTGTTCGCATTCAAGTCCATTTTTCTCTTTTTTCCCGTTTTGTCGGGGGGATCACCCCCGGCGCTGTTTTCACCCATTTTTATTTATACTATATACACTTTATACAAACACTATATTTACAGCAAAATTAAACAATTATATACAAGAAAAATAAATTTTCACAAAGCAGAAAATTTCAAAGCGCGCGCTTAGTTCGACTTCCCGCCAAAAAGTCCCGATGGATAGATTAGATAGGCTAAAATTGCCAGACTACTTAATTCATTTGCAGGCGAATATTCGAACGTTTTGAACGTGAGACATCAATGACGTTTGACCGCGCGGTCAAAACGCTCGAATATTCGACCGATCGCACGACACGAACTTCGAGTTTCGTGGTAGCCCTGCAGTCGACGAATAAAAAAAAAGTCATGGCGGTAGTAGTAGTAACAATAAAAGAAGTTCGAGTGAATGAAAAAAATGTTTTTTAGGCGAAATTGAAAAGGCTTTTTTTTTCCAGCGATCAGCGATAAAGCTCCACATTTTCAGCTTGGCAACACTGCATAGGTTTGTTGTTGTTTCTCATATCGAACTAAATAAAATCGCAATACACTTGAACATCAGAAAGGTACAGACAGACAACAGAAAAGTACTGAATATACTGTTTATTTTTTTATTATTATCATAACTAGAATGTACACCAACTAAAAACTACAAGATTGTTCATTGTTATTATTTCTTTTTCATAAACTTAAGGTATTTCTTTGCATTAAAATTGTCTTCTACATCTTCTGTTACTTTAACCTTCTTCCTTGGTTTCCTTTTATCTATTCTGACTTTCCTTTCTTCTTCTGTTAGTTGGGATAAATCAAGTGGAAGCTGCAATAAAAAAAAAACAATTCAAACTTAACCTTGTATGTATTATATTTGGCCAGTTTTACAAAATTTCCTTGATTTATAACTACTATGCAAACTTAAATCAATACTTTCCTACTTTTATATTTTTTGTATTATTATTGATTTATTTAAGTTAAAAATCTTCTTTTCTTTCTAATTTATAAAATTCTCATGTCAGTGTTTGTAACCAAACTACTCCAAAACGGCTTGACCAATTTTAATCAACTTTTGGTGTATATTCGGTAGGTTTGAAAATAGGACATAAACTATTTTTCATACTTCTACACGGATCGAGTAGTGGGCAACAGTTAATTAAAATTATGTATATATTTGTTTATGCCACTTTCTTTCCATTCTAAAAGGTTATCTGAAAGAAATCGTTCAGGTATACTTTTTCCATAGTATTTTTTTGTATTGTGTTTATATAGGTCCGGGTGTAGCAAAGAGTAACCAATATACGACTTAGATTTTTTTTGCCATAATATTAAGCTAACCTAATCTACTGGTTACTTTGTACTACATCCTAACTTTGCGTTAGTTGGGAGTCTTTCTGTAGTAAATATGACGGACGATATACCTTAATAATCTTTCGCGGCTCGTGATATCTTATATTGAACGAAGATCCGTCTGAAAGAACTACCGTTGTCGGATACATTCTTGTGTAAACTTCTCTGTGTATCTTCGTCACTTCGGGTATATTATTACTTAAACTCCTGTGAAATGTGTAATTTAATAACTTTATTCTAAAATTCAGTAAAAAGCGTGAATTCATTCTTAATAATCGTATTTTTATTGCAATTAAAATTTGTTATTCAGAATCTAGGTTATGTTAAGTGACGTCTAAGTGTCAAAGTTGACATTTGACAATTTTTTTTGGGCCACCCCTGTGAAAGTTAAGAGAATAAGTATCCACGATATAATAAAGGATCAGCAGGGCTACCACGAAACTCGAAACTCGAAGTTCGTATCGTACCATCCCTCTCGCTCTCGTATTAAACAACGATACGAACTTCAAGTTTCGAGTTTCGTAGTAGCACTGCTGAGGGCCTACTTCGAAATTCGAAGTTTGTATCGTACCGTCCCTACAAATCTCGTATGAAATAGTATAAGTGCCAGAGGGACGAAAGGAACGAATGAACCGCGCGATAACCAACGAAGTGCCGAATTCTAACTTCGTATAACGCCGTCCCGCTAAAGCTTATGTCATTTAATACGCGAGTGAAAGGGACGGCGTGACACGAACTTCGATTTTAGAGTTTCATACTTTCATAGTAGCTCCTACTCGCTCGCTCCACACGACTGCTTGTACTTGGCGATGGCTTGGCGTTGGTTGGCGCTGGCGTGCCACCCGCCTGCAGCCAGTGCTGCCAACGTAGGCATTTTGTCGCTAACTAGGCTACTCGGAATGGAAATCAGCGATGAAAATTCTAAATGACGACTGGTCGCCTTTTAGGCTACTTGAAGGACAAGACAAGATCCTTATAGCAGTTGAAGGAAAGAATCACAACAAAAATTAACATAAGAGAGTAGAGTTGAAGTGGGATCAAAAAGAAGAATGGATGAGTTAGTAAATAAATAAATAGTAAAAAAAATAACATGCGAAATTAACAATAAAACAGACCAAGTAGAGTACTAATATTTGGATATTAATATTTTTTCCATACTAATATTTTGCATATATCTTATTCATCTTACAGCCCTTTAGTTATGAAATTTGACACCTGATCTCGAATAACACATACTACAATAGGGCTACTTTTTTAGGCGACCTCACAGATATATATATAGATGTATCTGTGGGCGACCTCAGTTCAAATTTGACTACATTACGTTACTCAAGCTGTGAAAAATGGCATATCAGGTTCCGAGTTGTTGGCAACACTGCCTGCCGCGAGCGAGGCGACTATACTAATATATTAATACTATAGTACAAGAGACCCGAACGAAACCGTACCGTCAACAAGCGAGCGCGACCACACGCCTATATTTTTTATTTATTTGTGTAATTACGTAGGTAAACGAGAATTGTAAGCGATTGAATTAAATGAAATGTCCACTACGTACATATTAAAAAAATAGTTTTAAGACAAAAAAGTGATTATTTTACTTCGTATTGTAAAGTGAATATTAAAAATGGGTTGCGCGCAAAGTGAAATTTCACCCCAAAATGAAACTCCGAAGAAAGGATGTACGGATGTTATATGGCTGGCTATTTATGTTTTATTTTGGGTGCTCATGGTAAGTGTTTAAATCTATTATCCAAAAACATTAATGAGTAATTTACCTTTTATTTTAATACATATAAATAATAATTGTTTGTTTTTGTTTAGCTCATAATTGCTGCTATATCTTTCGTGTACGGAAATCCGCTACGTTTATTTTAATACATAATATAAATAATAATTGTTTGTTTTTGTTTAGCTCATAATTGCTGCTATATCTTTCGTGTACGGAAATCCGCTACGTTTGGTAAACGGTTTTGATTCCTATGGGAACACTTGTGGTGTGAAGAGTAACACGAAGCACATAAATTTCCCTCTAGCTGGAATAAGCACTATAGACAAGCCCTATCTTTTTTTTCTGGACCTGAAAGAACTGAGAAGATCTATTAAAGTGTGTGTTAAGAAATGTCCTAATAAAAAGTTGGAGTCCTTTGCGGACATACAAGACTTTTACCGTACAACTGATTCTAACTTGTGCACTTACGATGTGAATTTGAACACGGTAACCAGTACCCCGGAGCTGCATAGTATTACTGGACCATGCCCTACTCTACCAGTTTACGAGTCATTCCCGGTCCTGCATAGATGCTTTCCGAAGTATGCCAAGGATTTGGCAAGCAAAGTATTTACTGACTTCTACGACTTGCTAAATAGCTGGGACACTATCGAGCAGATGCTGACTGATCTGTATTCATCTTGGAAAGAGATGATAATATGTGTGATTGTAGCATTCTGTGAGTATATTCTTGTCTAATTTTTAACAGTTTTAAAATGAAATACGGTTCTTAATTGGATATTTTTTTCTTCAAAAAAGGATATTTCAGTTTTTTTTTTTTATTCAGGATTGTTTCATTTATGATACAGAAACAAAAAAAAATCAGATTCATTACATTTGATAAAAAAATTCTAATAACCCCTAAAAATGACAATATAAGGAATGAAATTTGATATTCTTGCTGCTTTTTAATAGTAACTTAACTATACTTGGTTTGGATAGGTATTTAACTAAATGTAAACAAAACAAACATTTACATTTCTGTATACACTAATCTAGTTTGTATTACAATCATACAATGATAGATAAGTAAAATGTTTAACATCGTTGAATGTACCAAATCTGGCAGCTGAAGTTTGTTTACATTTAGTTAAATATCCATCCGAACCCAGTATAATAGATTTATTGCAGAGTAATTAGGCAAATCTGTCTTTGGGAAATCGAAAAAAATGTGTTCTCCCAGAGATGAGACCTAACTATAGATCTAGATGTATTATTTGGAACAAAAAACCTATTTTATTGAAATTTTTAGTAGGTATACAAAATTTACTTGTGTAAATTTGGTATGTTTAAGGATTTAAAACATTTTACTTATCTATCATTTTAATATAAACTAGACAGTGTATTTCAATACAGAAATGTAAATGTTTAGATAGTTTAATGGGGGAATTTCAATATTTAAGACACCAATTGACATTGTTTTGTTTACATTTAATTAAATACCTATCCAAACCAAGTATAGTATGAATGGAATTTTATTAAAAAAAAAAAATAGAGATATAGATTACTGGTTTTAAGATGGTCTTCCAATTGAAAATACCTTATTTATTTAGGTGTGTTCTACCATAACAATATCAAAACAAACAAATTATCTTAATGAAATAACAACATTATTTCCTTAAATTTTGTAAAAACAAAGACCTTCTGCAAGTATTTCCTGTTGCCTGCTGCTATGATCTAGTTACTGGTGTGGGAAGGCTGACTCATCACTTACTTGAAATATGACATCATAGCAACTATGTCAGTCAGTTTTATCATAGCTTTAATCTAAATAAAGAAGTAATTAATGACCTTAAAAAGACAACAGAAATCAACATTTAACGAAAAACAATTACTTTGCTCAAACTGTATAATATAGCTATGTCTATGCAACAAATGTGTGTTCATTCGGTTCCTCCACCTCCACACTGACTGAAAGAACACACAAATCACACAAACTCAACTAAAACCACTACCACACTTCATTAACATTGTAATTACTTAGAGTTCTTACAACAAAACCTATTGTGTTTAGGTCTTTGATACATACCACACATGAAAGAAATCTATCTGTACCTATAAAAGAGGTCATGGCTGGCAAAATGCCAAACAATGCACAGTCATTACTGAAACCACTGAAGCTAGGCTTGAAAGACAGACATATTCCTATACATATAACATACATAATTACGAATATTCTCTACACTTGGTTTGGATAGGTACTTAACTAAATGTGAACAAAATAACGTCAATTAGTGTCTTAATATTGGAATAAACTAGTCTAGTTTGTATTACAGGTATTAAGGTCTGACCGAGATCTCGGTTTCGACAAATCGTGGCCAAAATCGGGCCGAGATCACGGTCTCGGTCAAAGCCCAAAACAGCCGAATTAAATTAGCGCGCGGTTTACCGCGGCGGCACGAGCTTTTGGGATTTTGATTGGTCGCCCCTCCCGGGCACGCGCGTGTGGTACAGTCACCAGCAACATTATCTAACACAACAAGCGTGCATAAATATATATCTGATACGACTCTATTTCTAGGGCCGGAAGGACGTGTCAGGAATTTTTGCACGCTCCGCTGTGGCAGATATTGATACTGGTGACTGTATTTGCAACTCACTCACACCCGTATAGTCCGCGCGACGGTTTAAGGTGCCTCGGGAAAAGTGGAAGGGAATGCACAGTAGTCATTTCTTCGGTCTGTTTGGCGGGGGCACAGGGGTGAAGGGCGGGTGGGCGTCGACGCCGACACGTTATTGGTTAATCAGTTGCTCTCCACCGCCCGCGCTCCGTTCATAATTCATGCGTCTGTTATTCCCCTACGTACTTTCGCGCACAGATTGTTTACTTAATTAATTGTATTTTCATTTACGTTATAATGGAAAAAATGCCGAAAACTAAAGTTCTAGCCCAATTTTTATTCTGCCACGGAAGTGAAGCCGCGGCATAAAGCTAGTAGTAATTCGAAGGAAATATCTATTTATAGATATGTTCTAATTTATTTTACAAGGCATTTCCTGCTTCAAATGTGTATTTTCTGACAGCGCTCTTCACTAGAAGGTTTCAATCAAACACTAAATGAATAAATGTAATTAGGAAATGTATGCTAATTGCTAATGATACTGTTATCTAACATAGCGTAATATTTTTAAACAGTAGACGCACTTCTGTCTCGGCGCTAACTAGCCCCAGTGTGTATTTAAACTATGGAAAGTCAAACGGAATGGATCATGCGAATTACTTTTGGATGTCTTGACGGTCTTGTCCCGCAACATACCGCGTAGTTGCTCCGTTTAGATACCGACCTATATATAAATGTCAGAAAAAAATGCTGTGAATCTAGTATGCATATCTATTACTACAAGAAGAGCTTCCGTATAAAAAACATCGTCTACTATTACGAGCTATTATTTTATTTAAACTACCTACTACCGAGTGGGAATAGGTAATTAATTTTTTTAACTGCCATTGACATTGCGCTGAACCGGAAGGTATGGAGATCAAGAGGAGAGGCCTTTGCCCAGCAGTGGGACACTATTGTAGGCTAGTAAAAAAAATACCGTAATCCATTTTTTGTTTCAGTATGCTCATTGCTCATGGTATCTATCTTGCACCTA
The DNA here is from genome assembly GCA_037349165.1 of Choristoneura rosaceana. Taxonomy (NCBI): domain Eukaryota; kingdom Metazoa; phylum Arthropoda; class Insecta; order Lepidoptera; family Tortricidae; genus Choristoneura; species Choristoneura rosaceana. The sequence goes on from JAZBNJ010000019.1 coordinate 15,467,440, forward strand.
CTGGCTACTTTTGTATCATGGATATTCATGATAGTAGTATCCATTGTAAGTGTGGTTGGTACTGGCCTGTTGTGGTACACGTATTATGAGATAAAGTCAGGAAAAGAGAGTTTTGCTGAATCACTGTATTTAGCAGTAAGTATGAAATGCCTTTTGTTTTGTTTTGCTCGACTTGGCGGGGGCACAACCGTGCCCCTAGATTAATAAAGAATAAGAATAAATAGAGAATCTTTTGACACATTTTGTTAACTTTCTCACAGTCCTGCTGTCAAAATTAATGATTAATGTTTAAAGTACGTTCGCTTATGGCATTAAAAAAAACAAGCTGGCAGCTAGTGCGTTATTGCGTAAGGTAAATTAGATTTTACGTTTTATTCAATAATATGTTTTCTTTTTTCAGGAAACCCTTAAAAATGAGACGGCGTTTCTCTGGTACTCTATTATTGCAACCATAATTACCGTAAGTTGAATTAAACATCATATGTTATTAATTATTTACATGTTAGTAATTAATGCCCGTTCGTTAAGATAACGTCGCCCTTAATTTGTTAGTGGAGCTATCGCGCACGCATTTGAAATTATGGCGGCGCCAAATAAATGAACTTGATATGTAGGGTAGCCACTGTCCGTCCACACACGCAGGTGAATTTGTAGTTTCATAAATTAAGGTTTTATCTGGCTTCAGGGGCGTGGCTAGGCTCTATTGGGTGTAGCAGTCACGTAAACGCGGAAACTATATTTCGGATACACCTACATATCTGTGGAACTGAATATTTGACATACTCTTAAAACAAAAACAACATCGAAATACTGCAATATAATATAAATAAATAAATACGAAATAAATAATAAAATAAATAAATACTAACGTCCGCGCTTGCGGTGGTACGTACTGCGCACTAAACGGGACGAGATGCGGTGCAGCGTGGGGAACTGGATTTATACGGATTGTATGCACAGAAACTTCCGACAGACATTTCGCTATGAATTATACCCCCTGGAACCAAGTGGAAAATCTTAAATATTATAAATGCGAAAGGTTAAAGCATCGCCTAATAGAACGCGAATGCGCGGAGGTTCGCGCGAATTTTACTCGTACGAACGCGCGCGCGCGAACCTACGATGATCGTGCATTCGCGTTCTATTAGGACCATGCCTATGAGTAGCTGTGTTTGTTTCTCCTTCACGCTAAAACGGCTGGAAAGATTTGGATGAAATACAGTATGTGGAGTAAAATATAGGTTAGGTACTTTTTATCCCGATATCTGATAATTCCCATCCGGAGCGGCGGGTAAATTCTATGTAGTTACAAATCCTTCCCACTTCATTTACTGTAGCTTAAATGACAAATATTTTAGTAGATTCAAGTGGGTAAACTATGTACTGTGTCTTATTTCATGGCTTAATATTTTAATTAACATTTATTTTTAGGTAATCCTGCTCCTCCTCGTGCTCGTTATGCGTTCCCGTGTGTCTTTCCTGGCGGCCTTGTTCAAGGAGACTGCGCACTGCCTGGGCTCGATTCCAAGTCTCTTCCTACAACCTATAGTCACATTCTTCTTCCTAGTACTCTTCTTTGCATTCTGGTCCATCGTTGTTGTGAGTATTACTCGTAATACCCACAAATTACTAATATACATAATTAATCGATGCATTAAGTTAGTGGAAAAAAATGCAGAGAACACTCAACATTGTCAAATATTTTTTAAACCAGCTGTAGCTAACAATGTCTTGCTGTTCGATAAGAAACTGAGCATTTTGTGATAGCCGTAACTATCGTAGGTAATCTACGTTTTTGATTGAATCCTAAAATATATATTTTTTGGAATTCCTTAATTCCTCACTCGTGTCGTGTATTTGTTAGGTACATTCGGTTTACTTTAAATCTATTGAACCGATTAAGTTGAGATTTGGTATAAGTACATTTTACATTTCCGTGGTCCAAACACGCACGCGTAATGTAATTAACAAAGTAATTAATTAATAATGGAACTTAGTCTGTTAGTCAATGTCAAAAGGAAAATTGACATTTGACATCAACTTATAATAAGGTTTCATTGATCGAATTTAAATAAACACTTCATCAACTATTTAATACAATGCTTTATTGACATTGTATTATGGTTTATTGGATGGAAAATAATTAATCTGTATTATATATAATTATGATAAAAAAATATATAAACTTTTTTAATTCTAGGCTTGTCTCGCGACTGCAAATTATCCTGGAATACCGTACAAGTACAACTTCTTTATAAATGGCACACAAATGAACGATCAAGTTAACAATGCATCCGCTAAAGCGCAAAGTGTTAATAGCAGCGTCACATATAAATGTGAGTGTTTTATTTAATATATGACATTGCTTTTATTCTATTCTAAGCCCTAGTACTAGTTTTAAGGGTATGTTCACGACGCTACACGGCTCGTTAGGTGAGTGGGTACGTCAATGGCTAGTCACTTGACGTATCCTTTTAACTAAATACGCATGGCCGCGTCTCCGTGTGAACTGGCCCTAAGTTATAGGAGTCATAAGAAAATATTTGACATGATTCGTTTATAATAAAACAATTTCAGTACAGTGACGCTTTTGTTTAAATTAAACTCGCGCTTGGTCAAAATTCGATAAAATCCGACATCACAATACCAACAAAGTGGTCAAATCCACCATGGCTTGAACCATATTTCGTTTTGGTGTCACCAATTTTATATGAACTAAATCAATTGACCTTGAACTGCGTGGCCACTTTAACTAAAATCTAGAACACAAAGTGAACTTCTGAAGGACACGCAAGCGGGGACAGCATTGAAATAATAAGGTCATTCGTTTTAATCCATTTGCCTGATTCCATAAACTGACTACTGTAGAGTATGGCAACAAATATTAAAAAAGAAATGAATGAGGGCACACATTCACTTTAAAAAAAAAAATTCTTCTTTTTTTATTATTTTCCTTTTCTACTCTTCGCTAAAAACCTACTTTACTTTCATGAGCAGCTCTGAGCCTGGACCCCATCGAGTTCAACCACATGTGGGTGCAAAGCATGTGGTGGATGTGTCTTATTTGTCTCGTCTGGGGCAGCGAGTTCATCCTCGGCTGTCAGCAGATGACCATAGCTGGTGCAGTCTCGCATTGGTACTTTAGGTACGTGAAAATGTAAAATTGAACTAAAAAAAATATTTATTACTTTTCCGGGCAAATCAATGAATAAAAATCAGACAAGATATTGTCGTATTAGTAATACCACAACTCTAAAAACTATAGGAGATAAAGTTATGTATGGATAGTATGCTGCCCTGCTCTTCACTGCGTAGTTGCCCTATCCAAACTACCGAGTAACCTCACTAGTTTGTATTATTACACTACGACTCAACGGTCAAAATTTGAAGTATGCTACATTTTGTTTTCAGAGGTCCGAACGCGCATTCCCCCGTGCTGTACTCTATTGGTAAACTAATTAAATACCATTTGGGATCGGTTGCTAAAGGCTCGTTTTTGATAACTCTGTTCAAAATCCCACGACTCATTCTCACGTATTTGCACGCAAAGTAAGTAAAGTTTTTTATTCCATTTTCTAGGTTCTGATTTTTTTTTAACTATATTAAATAGGGATAACGACTGGGTTAAAATATATCATTCTGGGACACGTATTTTTTGGTTTTTCTATTTACTAAAAGTAAAAATCGACAAAGGTATAGATCATCAAACTTCCGGAGTGGGGGCTTGTGACGTCACTAAGGTAAAAATCCTGCCATATAGTGACGTCACTCGAAACTTCTAAGCACTGTATCCTCGTCATTTTTTGTTTGTCAAACAAAAGAAAAAATATGTGCACAATGTTTTTAAATTATTCACCTGACAGACTAAACAGTTTTTTTTAGTCGTCTAGCCCTAGCCTATTATCACCAGTTTCTATTTAACTTGGCGAACCATTATGTATGTATGTTTGAGTAGATCAAATCTTCCAAGTCAAAATTCACCAGCTTTTTGTAGTTGGATTGATTTAAAACTTTTATATTGTTATACTATTTATTGGTAAGAATAATAGTTATTTAATTATTTGTATTATTTCTACAGGCTTTCAGCAAGGGCTGAGAGAGGTTCGGAATGTGCAAAATGCGGGCTCAAATGTGGTATTTGTTGTTTCTACTGCCTGGAAAAGTTTATTCGTTACCTGAACCACAACGCATACACTATTATAACTATAGAAAGATGTCACTTCTGTAAAGCTGCTGCTAAGGTATGGCTTTGACGCAATCAAAACTGTAAATCGCCTCACAACTCATAAAACTATGCTCGTTTGGACTGAGTTTGTACCCCCAGGCGAGGCTCGGAACCGGTTTATAAATTATCGGTAAATACCGGTTTATTTCGGTTTAACTCCGAACTTTCATAAGAACGCGAACGTTTTAACTATACCTTAATAAACCGGTTTATTCGACGAGTGACAGCTGGCCGGCCGGCGGCGGGCGGCGACGTTTATCCTACGCTGGAATAAACCGGTTTTTAATGTTCTAAACCGGTTAATCTGACAGGAACTTTATGGAAATGTTCCCTTAAAAACCGGTTCAAAAATAACGGTTACGCAAACGAAACCAAAATGAAAAGGTTTTGCGCCAAGTACATGATAACGGTTTGTAAATTTAACCGTTATCCGAGCCTTGCCCCAGGTTCCTACATAGATATTACGAATGAACTTTTTTTTTAATTCTCACTTATGTTTAGGGTGTACAGCCGAACTAAAAGTAGAAGGTCGTTTCAATAAAATCGGTTCAACAGTTTATGAGATATTGAACTTTGAAATGGCAGTGGTGGGGGGTTTTCAACTTTATTAAATTGTTTCTAAAAGTATTTTCAATAAAAAACGGATCTAATTTTGTTTATCTTTTCTATTTACGCTAAATAAGTCTATTTATACTTATTTTTATTTATACTTAAATATATTTATGGCGATGACGTTTAGGCAACGCTTTTTAAACTCAAACCGCGACCCTAATTCTATTGGATCAAAATCTCTATTGGAAATTCTTGTGGAAATTCTCCAATTAAAGCATGTGTTGATAAACTTTTTAATTTTATTTTATCATGATAATATGTTGACAGGGATGATAATGCCATTAAAAAATAATTCGAAGGCACAACTCCAGTAAAAAAACGCTTTAAACCAGATTAATTTTCGATTTACTGTAAAATTTGATTTTTGCTTGCTTTAAAACAAATAAATAGTTAGTTGATTGAGTTGCCGGATAATGACGTCATAATTCGCTATTGCCACCAGTGAAACTATGGGAGAATTAGCCATGCTAACTTTTTAAATATGTATGGAAATCTCAAAACCATTTCGAGAAACAAGCTTTCGATACAGTTTCTAACTATCAGATTTTAAAAAAAATCTTACATTATTAAGATATTCGTTAAAATGTTTTGATCTTCAAATGACCTTTCTCTACGTCATCAATTGAACAATGGATAATAATATTAATAATTCCTATGCCTTATTTAAAAAAAAAAACGACTGAAGTGTCTAGTCTAAGTCAAGATAACACAAACGTGACATTGACGTATCGTTTCGTTTTGTAGTTTGTTTGTTTATTTGTTATTTAAGCACAAAGAGTAAATAAAACCAGCATATTATCCTCTAACGGAACTGAAAATGGCAAACAGGATGGCTAATTTCGAAAAAGCCGATTCTCGCAATTTGCCACAAGTGGACAATGTCATGAAGTTTATGACGAATTCTAGCAACCACAACATCGCTGAAATAAGAGGAGCTCAAGCTCTTATGTAAGTAAATTACTGACTTAAAAATAACATCTTTATTATGTTTATACCTAATTAAATAGTACTGCAGTTAAATTTGTTTTCTCCCCTTTTTAGGTCATCCCGGGATAGGTACTCGTCCTCAGCTGTGTTTGGGATATGTGGAAGTGCTGAGAAGCTTGGGAATCCGTATTGTCAAAGCCAGAATTGTACCAGAGCATAGAACACAAAAGTCACATACAGTAATGGCCAAAATAAGGGAAACTGATGCCGAAATCTTAGAGTCAAACTGTTCTGATTGTGCAGCTTCTGCAGGTAAAATCTATTATCTTTCCTTGCGTAACTTTTGATTGATTTTTAAAAAAGTCCTTTTGTAACTAATTGTAGTTTTTTATAGTGTTTTTTTTTTGTATTACTTTTAACTTACAAATATAAATTTTGCAGGTGGTAGGAACTTGTGCAAGGTCCGCCCGGATTGCTACCACCATCTTGCTCGCTAATCCTGCCTTGAAGCAGCAGTGCTTGCACTGTTGTGTTTCGGCGCGGAGAGTAAGACAGCCGGTGAAATTACTGGCACTTGAGGTATTCCAACTTAAGCCTCTACGTTGGCAACGCATCTGCAATACCCCTGATGTTGCAGATGTTTATGGGCGGTGGTGATCTTTTACCACCAGGAGACCCACTTGCTCGTTTGCCTTCCAGTCGAATAAAAAAAAAAAAGAATAGGCAGGATGTTTCCAATTTAACCTTGAATCAATCAGTTATTTATACCAACCTCTTCTTTTTAAGGTGGCTGCAAGCATTCTTTACTGCTTTTATTTTGGCTTAAAAAGCAGAGTTGTGAGCCTTCCTGCACATCTACACAAATGCTTCTGGATAAAGCCTACTTTGGGATCTGAACGAACCAATCATGTTTTGGCAGAAGATGTATACAAATTAGTGTATGTGTAGTATACATATTTATAAGTTCTTCAATGTGTATGTATTAATGAGTATTAGGATGATTCTAATTTTGTGCAGTTTTAAATGGTTACTTATTTAATTAACAATACTTGAATACATATCTTTACACTTGACTGTATCTACATATATTAATGCCCTTGGCTGTATTCACAAAATGTTAACAACCTAAGAATGTTTTAAACTAAATATGTTTTCAATTTTTGAATATTTGTCCTACTTTTTGTATCACAGAAACATATTTTATTGTTATTAAAATAAAAAAATTCATGTCTTTAAAAATTCAGTTTATTTTTATTAAATCACCCTGCAAATTTATCAGCCCACAAGCAATCATTATGATTTGATCCAAGAAGCCTACATGTTTGTGATTGACAACAGAGTGGGGCTTTAAGATTTTAAATTCTCTAATTCGCCTGATGACACGCTCAACATGGATTGGCAAACTTGCAATCGTTTTGCTCTTAATGACTTCTTCTCGGGAAGGTTTCCGATTTGCGTAAACGCTTGGTGGACGCAATAGTTTTCTATTCTTACTTACTAATGCGCACTCAATTTCCAGAATTCTTTGAAGCCTCTATCAGCTAATATCACTGCGTTAACAGGAAGACATTCGATCAGGCAACTCTTTTCCACTAGGGCTTTATCTGTGTAAAAGTAATGTTTGTTTTAAATAGGTACATATATTTAAATGATCTTCACAACAAAACTGCAATAGTTTTTGATGTATTTTTGGTTCACTTTACGACACCATTCCTCTTGCAGTCGTTCTGGGATTGGTACGAATAACAAATCCGGGTTATCCCGGCTGTTATTCAGACATAAAGGGACGAAACATTCGTAGCCTTCCATTTTAAACAAGTTTAGTTAGCGATTTCAATTTTTTTTGAGGTTAGCAGTCCGCGGTGACGTTAATACCTTGATTGACGTTGACATAACTGTATTTTTTTTTGCGTGCAGTCAAAGGCTACACTATCCATTGTGGATTTGATGACGTCACGCCAGCAATAAATTAATATATTTTTTTAATGTAGATAGGATTGATTAAAAACAAAAATACCGAAATTAGTTTCTTAAAATGGTCTATATTTATCAAATAAATTATAATAACCATCCAAAAAAAAATTGAAGCATGGCCAATTGTGTTTTGACGCCTCATAAAAAGTACGTCAGTTGATTGGTGGTGTCAACATCCCTATTTTAGTGCCATTTTTATTTTGATTAAAGTGTCGATATTTTCCAGGCGTTCAGCACAATAATGAACAACGCGCTGCAAGTGGCGACCATAAACAGCGTGGGCGACTTCATCCTGTTCCTGGGCAAGTGCATCGTGACCGCACTCACCGGCATCGTCGGGCTGCTGTTGCTAAAGAGGAACACCGACTTACACTTCTACGCCATACCCACGCTCGTTATATGCATTTACTCCTTCTTTATCGCACATTGCATACTGTCGCTCTATGAGGTTTGTTTTGGTTTTGACTATTTTTCACTCACGACGCAAAGTGTGGTGTTACAAGTTTGACGCCGTGTGGCATCGTAGCTCTTAAACGGATGGACCAATTTAGATGCGGTTAAGAGATTTATTGCGGCCGTTTTTAGCTGTGTCATTAAAACCGGCGCATTATTATTATTATTTTTACTGTTTTTTTTTCTTTAATCGTATACTGTAGTTTTTAAGTATTTTGTATGTAATTATTTTGTTATGAAAAAATGACTTTCTGACAAGTTTCTTGCGGCGCATTCTTCTTGGCAATGATGGTCTTTCCGAAAGCGCTGATAGTTTAAAAAATGCCCATTGCGGCCTATTTACTGAATAAAATTAAATGATTTGAATTTGAAATGACAATATCGACGGTTTTCAATTGTTCTAAGTTGGTTAGGTTATTAGAAGCTTTTATAAATACCTGCTATGTTAGGTACGAGGAATTATTTCTTTGTTCCATCCATTTAGTCCATTCTTTCGATTATCATCATAAAAATACGGCATTTTTTTTCACATTTCCTTCAAGTTATTTTTAGAAAATTTCTGTATCCACAATTGGGTACAGCCGCCATCATATATTGCGGAGCGGCCAAGGTGGTAAAAAATGTTGGCACATGCACTCTATTATTAAGGTATTAGAGTTCATGTATCTTACTTACGTTAAGTTTTCTAGGATGCTCCATATTATATTTTTTATCGATAGTAGACTAGTAGATAATGTAGCTCACTCCTGTATTTTTTTTTTCACTTTATGTAAACAAATAGAAGTACAAGTAAACAAATTTAAACTTTATTTCGTCAAATAGGTTTAGTGCCTTGGTCTGTTTGATTCTAAAAAACCGGCCAAGAGCGTGACGGACACGCCCAAGATAGGGTTTCGTAGCTATTACGAAAAATCAAGTAATATTTTTAATCAATAATAATAATAATCAAACTTATTTGCTAGAACATAGGTAGGTACAATAGTGGATGGTGGTGGTTTCTAAGGATTTCGTATTGTGTGCGGAATCTTTCAAGTTTAGGTATATTTTAAGCAATCTTAGCCGTTATAATTTTCCTTGTAAATTTGATATAAATAAATAAATAAATATCATGGGACAATTCACACCAATTGACCTAGCCCCAAAGTAAGCTTATAATAATTACTACCATCCTGTTTTTTTTTTTTCATCCAACAGCCCAACAGCTTAGATTTTAGAGGGACGGTCGATTTTAATGAAAATTTGCACTTTATAGTTGAATATTTCCCAAACAGGTCACTAAACGGAAAAATCGTCTTGGCAACCCCTTCAATAGTTTTAAACTACTTGATTTTTTCGCAATAGCTACGGAACCCTATCCTTGGCGTGCTCGACACGCTCTTGGCCGGTTTTTATTTAAATCAAACAGACCAAGGTTGTCCAATTAGCGATCTAGATTTTTTTGGTAAGAGCCTATACATTTCCAGATGGTGGTAGACACGCTCTTCATATGCGTGTGTGAGGACCGGAACATCAACGGCGGCGAGGGCCGCTGGCGCAGCTCACGGCTGGCGGAGCTCGGTGCGCCGCGGGGCAGCGAGGAACCAGATACTACGGAGATGGGCGAACTGGCTGCCAAGTACTGAGTACGTACAACAAACTGGGGAAGTGATCACGACTCAGACCGGAGGCCTTAAGAGAAGTTTACCTGCCGGCCGCGCGGCCGCGTTAGGTATTCGTTTGGGATATTGCTGTCTTTATCGCTCGTGGCATAAGTGCTCGCAGCCGTCCCCCCGTGCACATCCCCACCCGCTTCTCCGCTTCCCGCTAAAATGTATCAAGATAGCTGTAGGCTTTTCAAGATTTGGGAGGTTGAATATTGGGTTTCGTTTCGTATAGCACAGAAATAAATTATATTTTACAATCAAGATCTTCATTATATTTTCTATGCCTGTGGTTTTTTCGATTTTTGTAAAAATGCTTTAATAGTCTGTGATTCTCGTGCAAAGTTGACATCTTTTTTTTGTCGACTTTTGAGCTCCTGTAATTCTGATATTGCACATTTATACGAAATTCTGAAAAACCACAAGCATAGATAATTACGTCTCCTCCATACTTACAAAATTTCATCTACTTCTGTTGGCCTACTTTTCAAATGACGAGACTTTTGAAGAGACTTCTCTTAAGGAGATTTTCCAACGGCGAGGCGAGACGAAAACTGAAAAATCTCGCCCGGCCCGGCTCTCAGCCGGTAGAGTAGAAGTGTTTACTTAAAACCTCTTCTAACAGTAAGTCTGTTTGTTTGTTTGGTACTTAATCACGTCCAAACCCCTGAACCGATTTAGATAAAATTCAGTATACAGATAGTCCCGGGGAAGGACATAGGATAGTTTTTATCCCGGAAAACTGCATAGCTCCCGCGGGATAGTGAAAACCGAAATTTACGCCGTCGGAGTCTCGGGTAACGGCTATTCGTACATAATAATATCCACCCCCTGTTTCACCATCCAATGATTAAATTTATTTGACGAATAAATGTGATGCTGTCTCTGTCCTGTTGAAATAGACGGAGACGGCATCATATTTATCCGTCAAATAAAATTAATGAATGGTGAAACAACCTCTTAATGATAGTTCCAGAATGAATCTAGTAAAGGGTTTGATGGATTACAAAATTATCAATTCTGCCCCGGTTCGGAAGCTATTTGCTTACCATACATCTCTTCCGAGACCTGCGGAGATATATGATACTACCACAGTCTGGTATTAACTATTTTATTTAATTAAATAGGGTAAACTTTCTGTTACAGGTCACATTGGACTAAGCAAAATGCATTTTTATATATTTAAGTGAAACTTCATAATAAGGGATAATTTAATTTTTACATGAATCATAAAAAATATCTTTTTTTTATTAATTTATTATAAGATTGAGTACATCTAGTTTTAAGTTGAATCAAATTTATAGTTCAAATCTGAATGATGATCTTATAATGTATTTTTTTTACTCAATCAATTGAATCTCCGTTTATTCTCTATTTATGATGTGATAGTTGTTAGTGCATGATAATTATTATAATCATGTTTAAGTAAGTATACAAATCAAATTTATAAACGAATTATTTTTTTAATAATATGTGAACACAAATTATTTTTAATAGATATGCACTAGTAAACTCGACATTACTTATTTTACTAAATTGTACGCATATGAACGGGCTTTTATCGTAATATTGAAAATGTAACTATTAAGTTTTGATGGTATCTATTTTATTATACAAGTTGCTAGTATTTTATAGACGTTTACAAGCAAGTTTTTGATAGGTGTGATTTTATTTTAGTGTTTTAGCATTGTGATCCACTGATCCAATATGAAAGTAGTTTTTTTGAATGCCTAAGTGCATATTGAAGCTTTAATAAGTAAACATAGAATAATCAAGATTTAAAGAGTTCTCGACAAACTCCACCCAACAAGTATTAGTTTTGATAATTTATTGCCATTAATTGTGTAAGCCGTGGTGGCCTAGTGGTTTGACCTATCGCCTCTCAAGCTGAGGGTCGTGGGTTCAAATCCCGGTTCGCACCTCTGAGTTTTTCGAAATTCATGTGCGCAATTTACCACGAACTTTGCGGTGAAGGAAAACATCGTGAGGAAACCTGCACAAACCTGCGAAGCAATTCAATGGTGCGTGTGAAGTTCCCAATCCGCACTGGGCCCGTGTGGGAACTATGGCCCAAGCCCTCTCATTCCGAGAGGAGGCCTGTGCCCAGCAGTGGGACGTATATAGGCTGAGATGATGATGATTATGATTGCCATTAATTGTGAAAAAATATGTTGTTAACACATTTCGTTACAACCTATGATTTTTTATTTTTTGTAACGTGATACATTTTTTACATTTTAAAATTTACTCTTTTTTTTTCAAAAATATTATTTTCCACTTGAAGTTACTTCGATAAAATATTTTGGAATATTTGAGTTAAATTCTGGAAAAGTTTGTGTATCAAAGAAATTTTGTTATTATTATTGTAACTTTTAAATTCTTAATGCTCCTCCGTAAATATATTTTTATTAGTGCAGTGTAAGTATGCTACAAAAGAGTATTTGTATATTTGTATTGCTGTATTTGATTGCCTGTGTAATCTGTTAGCACAAAGTATTAAAACCGCAGGCTCAATTTAATGGATAATGATGTATTTTGTAAATTATTGCCTACCGTCCATTTTTGTGTGTAATCGAGATCTCATCTACTTGAATGCAATTTTATAGTATTACTATGATCAATTTAGTTTTTGACATGTGTGTTATAATTATAATTTATACAAGATTTACATTTATATACCAGAACTAAATGGAAGTTAACATGCATTCATAAGCATGGTACCCTATTACTTTGACTAGGTGCAAAGTAACAATAATTTTGATTCAAATGAGCTTAATTTTATAATAACACATACAAATCTTGCGTTTTATGTAACCAATTTTTTTTTTGTTATTGACTACCAAGAAAGAAAAAATAGCTTGTGGATACCACAAATATTACATATCATCCCTGTAGTAACATTCGTTTTAAATCAGAGATGGGCATTAATGTAGATTAATTTTTTAATCTACTAATCAATGTTCTTGAAAAATCATTCTAATAGGTATGTATGTCGTGTGATATTTATTACAAATAACATTTATTTATTCCTAATATTGATCAAGACAAATTTAATCTAATTGATTAAAAATGTAGTCGCTGGTCGAGGCTCAATTTGATCTTGATTTAATTAATCGAAAGTCTTGAGACTAAGATTAATCAATCGTCATTTTTAATAGAGAATGTTCACTAATTTTGAATTTTGGCTTTCGGTATTCTCTGTTGAAAATAAAAAATATATGTGAAAGAATTATTTCGATACGTCAATTAGTTTCGAAGATATTGAATTTTAAAATGAGCGCGCGACGTTCAGCCCGCGCTCGATGCGCGTGACGTCATAGTACAACACTCGCGCTCAGTCTGGTCGCGCTCTTCCGTACAGCTGCGTTACGTTTCACTAATTTATGAATATTTAAAAAAAAATGTTCAATCCTAATACTAGAAAATCATGTGTTGTGCTAAAATGTACAAATACCTGTATCAGTACGCCAAAAAAGTTGTTTTTTCTCGATCCAATGGATGTCAAAATCACTAAATAATGAGCACCATGAGTCTATCTACTTTAGATAGATCATCCCATTGTCCTTTTTTGAATCCTTCATCCATTATTAGGGTTTTGTAGTCAACCAGGAACCCCTATAGTTTCGCCATGTCTGTCCGTCAATCTGCCTGTCTGTCTGTCTGGGGCTAAGTTCAGAGACCGTTAGTACTAGAAAGCTGTAAGGCCATAGTCGGGTTTTCGTAGTAAGTCATCGGCCCTTACATCAAATGGACTTCGGTTTTTTTTTGTGAGTACCGAAGAATTTTTATGCTGAGTATGACATTGTACTTGTGGCAGTTTTTGACTTAAGATTTTTTTTTATGTATTTTTTTTCTGGATATATTCAAGCGATTTACTTAAAATTTTGAAAGGTGTTCTTTATATGTATAGATTTGCAAAAAATTAACTACTATAAAAGACCAAATAAAAAAATAAAAAGAATATGTGATTGTGAAGTAGTAATAATAATAATAATAAAATTTATTTATTCAGATAACTAGGATCCATCAGTTGTTAATATTACTTATGAATATGTTAGGTACATGGTGTTAGTTAAATGTACGATTGTGTGTAGTGACACCTCCAAATTTTTTTCTCAGATTTTATATATTGGTCTACTACTTGCCTAAATATCAAAACTTTCCAGGCAGTACGTCCTATCAAAAATGCTCCTGTTATAAGTAGGGTGTTCATATTCAACATAAATTTTCTTCACTATAAGAAGTACTTAAAAAAAAAAACCAAGCCCATTTGATGTAAGGGCCCACTTATTAGAGAAACCCGACTTTGGCCTTTAGCGTGAGTATATTCAATATACATATAATTTACGCGGAAATAGGTATATAAAAAAATTTTTTTTTGGGTAAGTACCTCCCATACCTACAAGTAAAGAGAGGATGTTTTTTTTTTTCAGTTCCACCCTATGTTGTGGGGTATTGTTGGATAGGTATTTGAAAATTAATATGGGTTTGCGAAAACCATTTTTTGATAAAATGAATATTTTCGGAGATATTCACTCCGAAGTCTCCGAAGATCATAAAAATGTTCCCCCCTCCCCTCTACCTTTTAAACCGCATGTCTAAAAACTATGAAAACAAAATTCGTTAATTGTTTTCTACTTAATCAGTTGAGATGTTTTTAAGTTTTTGTAAATTAGACTGATTTAATTTTTAATTAGCTATTTAAATTAGTTTTAGTTATGTTAATTTTATACCTACTTAGTCTCTGTTTTTATACCTACTTTTATTGTGAAATACACAGTTTTTATTTATTTATTTATTCATGTTCAAATTTACACTTAACTAAGTTATTATTACCTATCTATAACTAAAAAAGTCGCATTTTAAGTCCGCCTATTGTGACAGGACTGACGGTCGGGTACTATGGAACACTACACTGAGCATGGCCCGACGTGCTCTTGACCGGTTTTTTTAAATAAATGTACACAACTGGAAGGTCTGGAAGCGATGAAACAAAACAAAACGGCGCATTGGACCTACTGGTACAGCTGATAACTAGGGACTCGACTACGCGGAGCGCGGAGCGTTGGAAAATGACGTCACACGCTGTCGCGCGGCTGTTGGCGGGACTCGATATTTATGCGAACTTTGAATGCGTATAAAATCATAACTACTTGGTATTTTTCACTGAAATAAAAACAAATGTATTTGTATACGTAAAAGCTTTACTGGAACAATGCTTTCAAGTGATTTTGCACACCTATTAACATTCTCTATTGTTAGTCGCAATTGAATAGGTTTATCTCAATCGTTAATTGTTAGTCAATTGCATTTAGCCCATCTCTGTTTTAAACATTGTGATCTGATGAACTTTATATTTCTTCCAACTGTACCTGTTTTATCATAATGCTTTTCATTCAAATAAAAACTACTTGTGTGAAATATCTGTTTTATTTATGTTAAAATTACAGCTGTAGACATAAATAGTTATTTTTTGTTTGGTTTCTTCTTCTTGAACTGCTTCCTTTTCTTTATCTGATCAGAAATTAGTTTGCTCTTAGCTTTGAGTTGCTTACGCCTGATGGCCATATCTGGTTTGCTTTTGGACTTTTTCTTCTTAATCACTGGTTTCATCTGAACTTCCTCTTCACTGTCATTCTCTTCTTTTATTTCTTCTGTAAAAAGAAACAAATTAAGTTTATTAAATAGTACTTGCATTATTTTTTAAATAGAGCAAGAATGATGAAAAGTTTATACATACCTTTAACAACGACTTCTTCTGCCTTTTCCATTACATCTCCTTTAAAGAACTCTGCATCTTCTATGTCCGGATACCCGGTTTCTGGTTTAGTTGCTTCATACACAACTTTCTTCTCAATCCTCCTCTCGTATTTGTCACCAGCCTTCTTGGAGTAAGCTTGTCGTAGCTTAGCAGGGCTGACATATTTTGGATTTTCCCAAATAGTGACACCACCAAATGATCCAGAGAATATTTTGACCTGAAAGTTTAAAGAAATTAATGGAAACAATAAGAATAAGTAAAATGGTAAAAGCACATCATCTGTGGGACAAAATACATACTGGATTCAGAACAAATCTCGGTCCAATTTCAGCTAAAGCACCATCTTCAGATAAAATTTGGTAATTCCTAAACCAAATTCTATTATCAAGGACCATGAATGTGTAAACATGGTCAAAAAAAGGCTGACTTTTTGGGTGGTGGTTGGGGACCCCGAATATTTGTGTGAGCAGCTCCTTCAGCAAGGCATAGTGAGGGTCCTTGGTGAATTGAGGGTCAAATGAGAGCAGTGGCCTGGATCCTCTTAAACAGTTTCCTGTCATTTTAAGTTCCCCCATTGTGTAAACTGCAAATAAATAGATAATTTAAAACTATTATATTACCAAGTTTTTCTTGAACAAATCTAACCTACTATGTAAAATGTTACATACCACCAATCATGATTTATAAGCAGATCTGATAGCTATTATGGTTGCATTATGATAGCTATGTTTATGCAACAAATGGTGTTCATGCAGTTCCTCCACCTTGGCTTAAGATAATTTTCAGACCTGCTTATAAATCATGATTGATGGTATGTATTGTTTTACATAGTAGGTAGGTTAGATTTGTTCAAGAAAAACTTGACAGAGCAAAGTAATTGTTTCAGTGCATTTTTACTTGAAGACACTCACTGTTTTCAACTAGAAACTTGACACTCGGTCCATTAGGAATGTTTGCAGCCCACATGTACAAATCTCTCATTTTGCGCCCCTCAAACAGAATACATTTGTTGCAGTTTTTCATTTCACTGATCTCATTCACTACATAGAGGTTCTTACTTCTTTCCATCTTAGACTCTGTCTTGTGGTGAGGCATTAATTTCTTAATGTCCTCCATCAAATACCTGTGTCGGTGATTGATGCCACGAGCAGCAAACACTAAGACCCTTTGCCGATTTATCCATTTCACCTGAAAAGAGACAAGTATATATTTTACAATGCTCCTCATAACATCTTACTCTTGGAAGCATGTAAAACGAAAATAATATATTTTTTCCCCTTGTTTAAAACCTGCAAACAGTCTTTTAGACTATAATCAGGTAGGTTGCTAGAGGTGGAGGTTTGGCAAGGCAGAGCCACTGCTCTGTCTCCCCTTAGTAAGGCAGCACATCAGCTCTCTTGAGTCTTAATCGGATTTGGGTGCAAGAGTACAATATAGTATATAGTCTACTTTAAATTATACCATGCGCCATATAAATCTGCCTAATAATTCATTCCTTGGCGCATTTTTGGGATACATTTTTTACGTCTTTACGTTACTCCCGGATTGCGTTCAAATCGCTTAACGGTATAGAGCCTATTCAATTATTGGGATTATAACTTTATAGTTTTAGTGGTACTAGCCGTGGCAATGAACTTTGATGGTTGGTTTGTATTCCAATTTTATGCACTTGTTTGTAGCAGCTCGGTCAGATGGACGAAAAGTGGAACTGGATGGGAAACCAGCGCAATTACCCTACCTGCTTCGCTGTGGGATCGCTTGATCCTCTCACTGGTGGTAATACCAGTTCTTCCACTTTTTTCTGAATGGCATGATCTTTTATTTCTTTCTTCTTTTTAGAAACTTTCGCTTTTACCTTAACCATTTTTATTTAAAATTAATTGATATACGAAAACCTAATAACTGTTTTAGGTTAGACCGAAACAAAGTTTATCGGTAACTCAAAGCGCACGTGTGACGTGAAATTGACATATGTCAAAATTATTAAAAGAAAAAGATTATTTGTTTGAGGTACTTAAGAAAACGTCGAAATTTCAAGTATAAACTTGCAGGGCTACTACGAAAGTCGAAGTTCGTGTCGTGCAGTCCCTTTGACACTTACACTATTTAATACGAGAGCGAGAGGGACGGTACGACACGAACTTTAAGTTTCGTGTTTCGTAGTATCCCAGCTGCAAGGCTACTACGAAACTTGAAGTGCGTATCATGCCGTCCCTCTCGCTCTCATAATACATAGTTTGTGTCAGAGTAATCGCTGAAATTATTTATTTGTGTTAATGTTTTCTTCGAAGTGAGTCGCCGACAAAGTTAAAATGATAAAATCGCTTACTCTTTTTGTGAGGACTGTTAGAACACCTAATGTAGCCTTTGTTCAAACTCGTCTAGCGTCGCAGGTGCTACCTCAATTATCAGCAGTAAGTTTAAATAAAACATTTCCAAATACTCAACTTTCGCGCAGTTTACTAAACTTCCTTTGCATCAATACAAATGTTTTTGTTTATACTTTCTTTCGGTTTAGCATACTTATTCCAAATATCTTACTTTAGTTTAATAATCCTCTATAAAGTTGTAATTCACATAGTACTTAATCGTATTATCCATATTATTTTTCAGACAAAGTACAATGTTAAAAGAAAGGAATTTGGTTCTGTGCAGGCAGATGATGTTAATTTTTTTAAATCTATTCTAAGCGAAGAGCAAGTGCTCACAGAAGAGAGTGACGTTCTGCCTTTTAACATTGATTGGATTAAGAATTGCAGAGGTATTACAGAGTTTCATTAAATTATTTAATATTTTTTTTAGGTTTTAAAATATTTCAATATTATGTTTGCAGGTCAATCAAAAGTGGTTTTAAAACCTAAATCAACAAAACAGGTTTCTGAAATATTAGCCTACTGTAATAAGAGGCAACTTGCAGTATGTCCCCAAGGTGGGAACACTGGCCTTGTTGGTGGATCAGTACCTGTGTTTGATGAAATTGTGTTGAGTCTGTCTCTGATGAACAAAATAATTAGCTTGGATGAAATATCAGGTAGGCAATCAATTATTAACTACAGCTTGTAAAGTCTTTAAAATGACCTTCTTTAACCTTTTAAACGCCAGTACAGTTTCATTCGTACATGCCTGTGTCATCACCTCCACTGAAACTATATGACAATTTTTCTTAAATATAAGAGTGCGGCGAAACAAGCTGGATAATTTGTGTCTTATAATTCAGACAATGGCGGTTAAAGGGTCAATAAACCTTTTTATTAATTAGTATAGTATTTTTTTCAGTGCTTTCCCAATAAAATGCATTTGTTCTCTAAATCTTAATCAATCTAATTTATTTAAAACAGTGTTTCTCAAACTTTATTAATGGCACGATTCCCTTCAGTCTGACAAATATTTTGTGATCACTTGAGTACCTCGCATTATGGTAATTTGTTTTATCTTATGTTGATAATACAAACATTGCATAATCATGCAAAATTGATGGAATAATACGAGAATTCGAGTGAGATAAAGAAATATTTAATTAAGAGATAAAGAAATATTTAATTAAAACTATGAAATGTAAATGGTTTAGCTCGTCTGACTTGCAGTAATAGGAAGGGAATAGTGAAAGTATTTTAAAGTTACTGCAACTCACAGATTGAAAAGCACTGATTCAAGATATTTGTGTGCGTGCGTGGTGCGTGTGTGGGGATTTAGAAAGTTACTTTACATACATAGGTACTTACATATATTTTTATTGGCTGTGAAAAAATATTATTATGACATCTCACCCCACTAATATTATAAATGCAAAAGTTTGTAAGTCTGTTTGTTTGTTACCTCATCACGTCTATAACTACTAAACCCATTTAGATGAAATTCGGTATATACAGATAGTTTAAGTCCCGGGGAAGGACATAGGATAATTTTTACTCTGGAAAATTGCATAGTTCCCGCCCGTTCCCGTTAATTGCATAGTGATAAACGAATTTCACGCCGATGGAGTAACAACTAGTTTGAGAGATAATTTACAAAAATCAAGTGTTTAGAGACCTAAGACATTGATAATGATCAATCAGAAAGTTGAAATACAGTAGTTGAGAAAGTTTAAATCATCAATCAGAAAGTTGAAATATTTTCTTGAAATTTTATCTTATAGGTGCATTAGTTTGTGAAGCAGGATGCATACTAGAAACTTTGGACAATTATGTGAAGGAGCAAAATCTCATCATGCCTTTGGACCTTGGTGCCAAGGGCTCCTGTCATATCGGAGGCAATGTGAGCACCAATGCTGGCGGCCTCAGGCTTCTCCGTTATGGCAACCTCCATGGCTCCCTGATGGGAGTTGAAGCAGTGAGTACACCATTTTATGTTTACTGTACAGTTGTTGAACAAAATAGTATTGCATTACATTAAAAAAGCCTAATATACTGAATTGACTGTAATCAATTATTCTGATCTGATGTTATAGTTATCGCACAAAAAATAATATTATCTGAAACTTACAATGGAATCCATTAAAAAGTGTTTACATCAATTAATTTATTTCAATTTGAAAAAACGGAAGTGTCATCATCCATTATTTTTTGCAATAGTGGCACAGAACAGAGTAAAAATAGATTTTATTTTTGTTTTATTTAACTATGATGAGTTGGAGTTAAAAATTAAATTGACAGTAAAAAAATTCAGAGCCTCAAGACTTGATTTGTGCCATTATCTAAGTAGGATCATGTCTACCAGTAGTTTAGTTTTATTTGTTGCAAACTATTTTAAAGGTAAAGGCAGATGGCACTGTAGTAGATTGCCTTAGAACACTAAAAAAAGACAATACGGGATACCATCTGAAGCACTTGTTCATAGGATCAGAAGGAACCCTGGGCATCGTCACTAAGGTTGCAGTACACTGCCCAGTATTGCCGAAAGCTGTCACACTTGGATTCTTTGGTAATAATTTTTGAATTAACTATTGTGTCATTGTGTTTCTTGCTCTTATTAGTAAAGGATTGATATAACGGCAGCAGGTAGCATTCAGAAAATGGTTTCCAAAATACTTAATAGTAGATTTTGAAATAATATTAACCTACTTTTAGTGGACTAAGTGGACAGTACAGCTATGCTGCTGTTTATGAATTTTATGCTAAATGTTAGCTATGCTGTTATTTATTTTTTAACCCCCGACGCAAAAAGAGGTTAGAGATTAGAGGTGTTATAAGTTTGACCGTTGTGTAGCTCTTTAATGGGTGGACCGATAGAAGGTTTTCTAGCGATTGTTCTTTGATATGTTTCATCAAAATCGGTTCAGCCGTTCTTGAGATATTGAACTTTAAAGTGACAAAGTCGGGGATTTTCCAACTTTTTGTTGGTTAGGTTATGATGTATTGTTTAGGTTAATTAAAAAAATTCGGTCCTTTTATCTTTCCATTGTAGGGTCTACTCCTGTTTCTGTTGTCCTTTCAATCGTTCAAAGGTTAACTGGAAGAGATCCCTTTAAGGGATAAGCTCGCCTTTGTACATCTCTTTCTCTTGTTAATTGTAATTTTCATTTGTTTTATGTACAGTCAGCTGCAGAGAAAGGGTACCCCCCTGTATGGCGGTAAGTATGGATACCGCCGTTACAGGGGGGTACCTTTTCTCTGCAGTTGGCTGTAAAATAAAGATTTACCCCCTTATTCATAAACGACAATCAAACCTATTTTAGTTAAAGTGCCGCTAAAATTCGTTTGTCCTTATCTGTCACTTCGACATTTGTATTTGTTAGAAAGGGACAAAGCATTTGTTAGTTAACATAGGTTTGTTAAGTTTTATGAATAAGGGGGTTACAATACAATACAATGTTAGGTAATCGACGCTTAACTTAGTGTATGACTTCCAGGTGTAAAGGACTTTGACAGTGTACTCAAATTGTACAAGAGTGCTAAGGCGTCTCTGGGGGAGATACTGTCTGCCTTTGAAATGGCCGACAATGATTCAATCAGTTCAACTGTACAGAACCTGAAATTGCCGTAAGTAATTCTAATCCAGCCTAATAAAAAATGTATGGGGATCAATGCATAGGAGATCCGTAATATAAAATTGCTTCTCGTCATGTCTGATGTGTTATTATTTTTAGTATACAGGATGTCCCGTAAGTGTACGACAAACTTAAATAGGAGATAGGTAAGCAGGCCATCTACCAAATATAAAAAAATTACCTCGGTAAAAGTATTACCGTTTTCGAGAAATTTAGATTTTTATTATTTAATACACATGTTTTTATGCTAGTAAGTTAAACTGTGGACATGTGCTTTTTTTTCACTGTGATAGATCAGATCTTGACCAAATTTCTTAAATTAAATTTTCCAAACATAAATTTAAATAAAAAAACTGCAAACGTTTTTTCAAAATGCTTTTTGCATCTGATAACATAACTATTCACGATTATTTAAAAAAAAAATATTCCGAATATCATAACATTAAATCTTAGTGAGGGGCGGGTAAACCTTTTTAAAAAAATCAGAAAAACCGAACTTTCTCGAAAACGGTGAGACTTTTACTAAGGTCAATTTTATATTTGGTAGGCTGGGCAGGTCTATCTCTTATTTAAGTTTGTCGTACGACTTACGGGACACCCTGTATAAGTTTAAAGTCAAATGCGCCTTCTCCATACCTACTTGCTTCTGCTGTATCACAACTAGTCTGTCAATATAGCAATAAAACGATTATCATAATAGGATTTCGCAACAACGTGACAGACTTCATTTCTACATTGATACAGAGTTGACAACGGCCACTTATCTTTACGTAATGTTATGCCACAGTAAGCACCGTTATCGTAATGAGATAAATGAGAATTTTATTTACCATAAGAGATAACACTTATATATGTGTATCAACACATCAAACACATCATGAAACTATCTGTATAGAAATTAAAGATTTTTTAACAAAAAACGTTGTTAATGACAAAATAAAATCAATAAGTGCTTACTATTAATTTAACCTACGTGTAGATACTCTTTATCCAAATAAATTGATTCAGGCAATTGACCTGTTTTTATCGAAGCACCCACCTGGCTTATTATGTAATTACTAGCTTTTGCCCGCGGCTCCGCCCGCGTGGTATTCGGTTATCGCGCGCTGTTCACTCGGGAACTGTGCGATTTTTCCGGGATAGATAGATATAAAAGAGGATAGAGGATAAAAAGAAGCCTATGTCACTCTTGGGCCCATAAACTATCTCTATGCCAAAAATCACGTCGATCCGTCGCTCCTTTACGGCGTGAAAGACGGACAAACACACAAGCACACTTTCGATTTATAATATTAGTATGGATGTCACACAAACCCAACTATCACAAAAAAAGACATTATAAAAAAACTTTGAAGATGAACTCTTAAATTAGTTCGAAACGCGTTAGCATTTGCACGAATACTCAGTGCAGCGAACGCTAACCTACTTCCAGATAATAATTGTTAAATAATGTGTGTCTTATATTTAACCATTAATTCCAGCAACCCGATAGCTGATTTCCCATTCTACGTGTTAGTGGAAACGCACGGTAGCGATGAGACGCACGACGCGGAGAAACTATCTCGCTTCCTCGAGCGGGAGATGAGCAGCGGGCTGATCGTAGACGGAACCGTCACCTCGGAGCCGGCTAAGATGCAGGTGGGCTTATTAAACGCATCCCAGACGATTAATTGTAAACCAGCGTTCCAACTGTGGTTGCAAATACGCGCCCGTTTACCAAGAAAGGAAGAAAAAATCGTTTATTGCTACAAAACACATTAAACAAGATTCTATAAAACCTAAGTCTGCTAGTTACGCATTTATATAGTCGTAGGGCTGAAATTGGTTTATACCTACCTAATTAGCCAATTGCAAGCAAGGCTGCAACGTGAAACAAATCTCACTATACTAACGCCATCTAACGATATTCCTGTCGGAAACCCCTTATTGCGTTTGCTTCTTTATTTTTGTACAATAAAGATACAATTGTACAATTTGGGATACATTTGTTCGTTTCAGACGATCTGGAACCTGCGCGAGAGCATAGCGGGGGCGGGTTTGCTAGACGGGTACGTGTACAAGTATGACGTGTCGATCCCGGCTGCACGTTACTACGACTTGGTGCCCGTACTGCGCCAGCGCATGGCTGGAAAGGCTGTCAAAGTGTACGGCTATGGACATGTCGGTGAGTTTTGAAAAAAAAAAGTTCAATTGAGTTAGGGTGCAACCACATGCAGTCGCTAAGCTCGTTTGCAGCGATAAATCTGGTCACGTGACCCTTTTTCGACGGTTAATTTGAATTTCCCGAGACTCGTGATTTGAATTTGAGGTAGAATCCGTCGCAGTACGCGACGCGTGCAGTTAGCGCTGCTCATACTATTTTAAAGCTTTTTAGTTTCAGATTGACTTGAAATTTGGAATACTTATGTAAATCGCGTGACAATACAATAATCTAGTAGTGAAATCCTGGTTGTTCAGCCAGGATCGTCTCCGCAGGACGGAACTCTTCAACGGTTAATAGCACTGACTCGATATTTGGTATGCAAATGTAGTTTGGGTGACAATGCAAGTACAGTAAAAAAAGCTTGTTAAAAATGATTTTTATGGTTAGGTCATTCAATAGGCGTCCCGCTCTGTGCAAACCATGCCAGCTAGCGTAGGCCCTTAAACTCGCGTGGAGCGTTCCACGTACTTTCCAAGAAATGCCCTGTTACTTTAATTACCGTAGACTTACATCCTGTATTCTTGTAACGTTTCCTGTAATCTTGTGTACAAACGCTGCATAATTTACATTTTACCTCGCAATTTCCAGGCGACGGCAACATCCACATCAACGTGACTGTCCCCGAGTACAGCAAGGAAGCAACAGACATGCTGGAGCCTTTTATCTTCGAGGAAGTGTCCAAGCTCAAAGGATCCATCAGTGCGGAGCATGGAGTAGGCTTCCGGAAACCTCACTTCATACACTACAGCAAGGACGAGGGGGCTATAGGTCTCATGAGAGAACTCAAGCAGTTGATGGACCCCAATGGTATTCTGAACCCGTACAAGGTTTTGCCAGACCCTTAGATGTTATTGTAATACATCCATCATATAACAAATATTTTGTATAATGTTTTTTGTTAAAAAATACTTGGCATTGTTAATTATTTTTAAATATTTGTTATTATCGGTTTTTAATTTATTGTAAAAAGTACTATTTTTATACAAATTTTACTAAAATAAAGTTTCAACAAAATAAAACAGTGGTGTGGTTTTATTGAAATGACTTTTATTAAAATATCCATTTATTCTTATAACATTCATAATATCACTGCAACAAAAATACAATGGAATATTATAAACATTCTCCTAATTGCATCAAGTAAATAAATCCCGCACTGCATAAACATTTTCAAAAAACTGTGTTGAATATTAAATTAGCACTTAGCCTGTTTGAATGGTAGATGTGGCTTACTTTAGCAGTTCTCGCAAAGTGCACAGCAATCAATGCTTATCCGGCAATTAGATTCAGAATTATAGGACGCTCACTCAACTAACACGCATAGTCACTCATCTTAAATGGACAAATTCGAAACTTATAACAAAACATTTTATTAAATGGCAGCAGTTAAAATAAGGTTGGTGTTACTTTGAGCTGCCTAAAAATATTCTGAGCTTAATGATTCTATGCATTTTAAATTTTTTCCCGGCAGTAACGACAAATAAAACGTTTGTGCTAAAGAAAACTCACATGCAACCCAAACTAAACATAACATTACATTTTATGCAAATCGATTGTTCAAAAATGTACAATATTGATAGAACTTACGCGTTCAAAATAAAATAATAATTCGTAATATATTAAAATCAATCGTGGATTCAATAAGTTATAAGGACCAGGGCCTTTATAAGTGGACTTTGGAGTTCTTCATTTTGCATTTTCCTCTTTTAAACTAATTGGTTTTAGAAATGTCAAATGTTTGAGAAGATCAAACATAAAATATATTTTTTTAACCTTTCTGAAATTTGATCAATTAAAAAAAATTCAAATATCCTTAAAAAACAGAATCTAAGTATATTAGATACAATTTGCTTTTTTAAAAAACGAAAAGTGAAGAACTGAAAAGTAAGATCAAACAATTTGGGGCCAGCACACAAATGCCAGTAAACAATCGTCCAGTTAAATGAAATTAAATCGGTAGTTGATATGCGCCTCATCGAATGGGATTTCTCTTGACACACCGTTTCAATGTCACATGCATAAATTATACTTGTGTTACTTGCTTCAGCTCTTCTGTATTGCGTATAGAATAGCGAAACAAGGAATACACGCTATTATGAACTCGTGTTGTCATGACAAAGAAGTAATAAATGGAGAAATAATGAGATCACTAAAATAAATATTATTTAAGTTTTTAGACGTAATGTAAACAAGGTACATGGCTCCTAAACTTATGGCCTTTGAAACGTTTCGTCCTCCACAAAAAACACGACACATTTTATAAAATTGAACATCGTAAACTCCTAATTTAAATGGCTTGTTTACATTAAGTCTATGGAATTTACAATTATCACCAGATGTCCCACATGTTTACGTATAAATATAGGTGAAAAACCAAACTTCTATAGGACCACAAGTGTGTCAAAAATCCCAAATGCTTCATTTATACGTAAACAATATTCCCCACGCATCAACAGACCAAAATTTTCATTATTTTAACATATTATAACGTATGTATCGTATCGTTAAGTATTCTATTATGCTATTCAAGAAAAAGCACGTAAGTTCAAAATTAAAAAGCTCTTAAATATTTAATGTCCAATTATTTAACCACTCTAAACGGCATCGTGTTTCGTGATCGAGTCGGGTCTCAGAGTCGGCTGCGGCGGCGACTGCGGCCTCGCGGATCGGGTCATTCTAGAGTGATTATAAAGTTGGTCACTCTAGGATAAATATTTTTATAGTTTTGTGTTTTATATTTTTTTTATAGTTTTCGACCGTGGCGGGGCGGCGGGGGCAGGGCTGGTTATCGGTTGATCTGGTTGGACATCTTGAGGAACTCGAGGAAGCCTTCCTGCATCTCCGCGTCCATGCCCGTGTCCCACGCCTCGTTCTCTAGCTCCTCGCTGTGACACAACCACATTAAATATTAACATCATCCTACTTTTCCTACTTATTACAAATGCGAAAGTTTATGTATGTGTGTGTGTGTGTGGGTTTGTTACTCCTTCACGCTCAAACGGCTGGACTCATTTGGATGAAATTTGGTATGTAGGTAGCTGGACGTCTGGAATAACACATAGGCTACTTTTTATCCCGATATTCCCACGGGATAGGGATAAAATCTTGAAATTTCAACAACACAATTTCAATAAATTTTGGGAATTCCCAGGGGAATTTTGTAAAATCCCGGAATCTTCATTGTAACTAACCAGATCCAATAGTTTAACCGTGCGAAGCCGTGGGTAAACTCTAGTAACTCATTCTCTGGAAAAATGGTGGGGGCTATTCTCATTTGTGTGTAGTATATGGCTACTTAAAAATGTCAATGTTCTACCTTTTACAGTAACATATATAATTACCATGTCACTAGTGCGAAAAAAAGCGGCACGGTAATTAGATTGCTGCACCGATATTGATCGGTATTCATATTGGAGAATAACCGTGATATGGACCTCCGCAAAGTAACGCCTGATTCAATAAACACTCCAATCGATAAATGGTATGGTAGACGCACTAATATCGTTGCTAGCGTGAATGACGGAGATGTCAGTGGCGGAACGCGAATACACAGTAGCAAGAGAAGTTGCCACCAGTATGCTTAGTGTATTTTCCCATACACAAAATACGTTTCGATCGCGTTCGCGTTAAAATCTCAATTTGTATGGAAACACGGACAGCGCTTCTAGCGGAAAGTTTGCGCAACTTTTGTGAGTGTAGGTTTGCTACGTAAACTATTTCGTCCGCGTATCGTTATTAAAACGGGTGACGACGCCGCACCGTGACATGTGGCGGCTACGTATCGACGATCGAACGCTCGATTTACGTCTTCGAATAGTAAATGAATGTTTTGTGAAAACGCCACACTAGAGGCACTGTACAGAGAGGTGTTGCTTACAGTATGTCTTCGTCGAGCGCCTGTCCCTTGGGCGCGGGCAGGTTGCTCTGCAGGAAAGCGCACTCTTCGGCCGTGAGAGAATGTCCGTCGGCCAGGTAGCCGCCGTCGCCCACGCCTTCCGCCGACCCGTTCGTCACTGCAACACAATAGGGATGATGACGCCATTAAAAAATAATTCGAAGGCACAACTCCAGTAAAAAAACGCTTTATTTTAGCCCTGAAAACCAGATAAATTTTCGATTTACTGTAAAATTAGATTTTTGTTGCTTTAAAACAAATAAATAGTTAATTGATTGAGTTGCCGGATAATGACGTCATAAGTCGCTATTGCCATTGAAACTCTATGGGAAAATTGTGTTTAGACAGCTCATAAAAAGTAAGTCAGTTCATTGGTGGTTTCAACATCCCTATTTATAACTATATAGGGTGGAAAGTTGAGATGGGCCAGCAATACTGGGTTAAGACACTAACTTTAGTTAAAATGATCAGTTTTTAGTTGTCTAAATACTGTCTAATTTTCTTTAAGCATAAAGGATTCATATTATCTATGTAAGTATGTTTATCCGTTGCCTATTGTCCAAAGTACAAGCTTTGCTTAGTTTGGGACTAGATTTTTACAAGCTTTTATTTAGTTTCACCTGTCCCGTTGTGTCTGTCTGTAGTCAAATCTAGCAAGTTAAATTCGACCAACTTCCAGTAGTCGGATTGACTTGAAATTTGGCATACTTATGTAAATCGCGTGACAATACAATAACCTAGTAGTCACATCCTGGATTGTCTCCGCAGGACGAAACTCTTCAACGGTTAATAGCGACTTAAAACTTAGTATGCAAATGTAGTTTGGATGACAATGCAAGTGCAGTCAACAAAAATTACAGTCCGCAAAAAAACTTTTATTAAAAATGTAATTTTTATGGTTAGGTTATTATTTATAGTTACCGCGGCGGGGCGGCTGGCGCGCGGCGGGCGGCGCGGGCGCGGGCAGCGCGGGCTCGGCGAGCCCCCAGCGCGCGGCGCGCAGCGCGAGCACGTTGCGGACGCACGCGGCTGTGTGTGTGTGTGTGTATAGTTACCGCGGCGGGGCGGCTGGCGCGCGGCGGGCGGCGCGGGCGCGGGCAGCGCGGGCTCGGCGAGCCCCCAGCGCGCGGCGCGCAGCGCGACCACGTTGCGGACGCACGCGGCTGTGTGTGTGTGTGTGTGTATAGTTACCGCGGCGGGGCGGCTGGCGCGCGGCGGGCGGCGCGGGCGCGGGCAGCGCGGGCTCGGCGAGCCCCCAGCGCGCGGCGCGCAGCGCGACCACGTTGCGGACGCACGCGGCTGTGTGTGTGTGTGTGTGTATAGTTACCGCGGCGGGGCGGCTGGCGCGCGGCGGGCGGCGCGGGCGCGGGCAGCGCGGGCTCGGCGAGCCCCCAGCGCGCGGCGCGCAGCGCGACCACGTTGCGGACGCACGCGGCTGTGTGTGTGTGTGTGTGTATAGTTACCGCGGCGGGGCGGCTGGCGCGCGGCGGGCGGCGCGGGCGCGGGCAGCGCGGGCTCGGCGAGCCCCCAGCGCGCGGCGCGCAGCGCGAGCACGTTGCGGACGCACGCGGCTGTGTGTGTGTGTGTGTATAGTTACCGCGGCGGGGCGGCTGGCGCGCGGCGG
This sequence comes from Choristoneura rosaceana, assembly GCA_037349165.1. NCBI lineage: Eukaryota > Metazoa > Arthropoda > Insecta > Lepidoptera > Tortricidae > Choristoneura > Choristoneura rosaceana. The sequence continues at coordinate 15,496,740 of JAZBNJ010000019.1, forward strand.
GCGGCGCGCGGCGGGCGGCGCGCGGCGGGCGGCGCGGGCGCGGGCAGCGCGGGCTCGGCGAGCCCCCAGCGCGCGGCGCGCAGCGCGACCACGTTGCGGACGCACGCGGCTGTGTGTGTGTGTGTGTATAGTTACCGCGGCGGGGCGGCTGGCGCGCGGCGGGCGGCGCGGGCGCGGGCAGCGCGGGCTCGGCGAGCCCCCAGCGCGCGGCGCGCAGCGCGACCACGTTGCGGACGCACGCGAGCTGCGCGCGCCGCTTCAGCCGCTCGAACACCGCGTGCATGCCCGACGGACAGTCCGCGTCCAAGGCTATGCCCGAGAGCTGGACATACACATCAATATTACGTATTTAATCATAGCTCATAACATAAAGTAACAGTAATGATACAGTTGGTTCAATGGGTCAATCAACTTTTTAGTGTAGCTTGTTGACATGGTAAAGTCCCCTGAGTAACTTTTCAAAGTATGATTTTATGAGTTACAAATTCACAATAAGTTGGGATTGTAATAAATAAATAAATAAATATCACGGGACAATTCACACCAATTGACCTAGCCCCAAAGTAAGCTTAGCAAAGCTTGTGTTATGGGTACTAAGCAACGGATAAATGTAATTATATAGATAGATACATACTTAAATACATATTAAACACCCAAGACCCGAGAACAAACATTCGTATTTTTCATACAAATATCTGCCCCGACACGGGAATCGAACCCGGGACCTCAAGCTTCGTAGTCAGGGTCTCTAACCACTAGGCCATCTGGTCGTCCGTTTTATGACAATTACTTCATGGTTCATTTTTCTAAGAAAGCGTATCACTGATGTCCCCTGAGTCACGGGACAGAATAACAACACATAAAAATTGATTGAACCAAATCATCACTGCTTTAAAAAAAACTCGTACCTCAAATTTTTCTGAGTGAACTTTATGAATATTATATCAAGGTAAAATTTTGTTGACGTATTGAAAAAAAAATGAAAAAAAAAAAAAATATTACCAAAAACCACAAACAGTTATAAACATTAATTCGGCGACACCCACACTAGGCAGAGCCTGTATCGTGGGAGTCAAAACACATAGGGTTAACCTTAAAAGTGCGGCTTGAAAGAAACAGAGACACTGATGTTATATAGTAGAGGTAGCTACCTAAAATATATTAATTTTAGATACGAGATTTTTATCAAAGTAGTGACGAAATGTCAACATGTTGATGTAATCAGGTCCTTCGGCGGCCTCCGGCACTAACTTTAAATATTAAATATTTTACTCTACTCACATAATTATGGCAAGACAAATACAGAAAATACATTGATACACAATGCAAGTCCGTGCTAATAAAAGGAAATTGCATGTGTATATTTTCCTGTTTTGACTCTATTAGGTATACACATGTGTCAGCTCAGCTTCTCATAGGCCAAGTTTTAAACGGAGAACTTATCAATTTTTATGATATCGTATTGTAGCAAGTAAAACCTAAATGAACACAAAAACGTGTTTTTGTATGTGTGCATTAATAACAAGAAGCGTCGACATCGTTCAGAAGAAAATACAAACGATAAAATTTTTAACCGACTTCAAAAAAGGAGGAGGTTCTATGTTCCAGTGTTTGTATTTTTTTTTATCCACCAATTACTAAGTCAATTGTGACCGATTTTCAAAATTATTGTTTTATTGAAAGAGTATTCCTCTGAGGTGGTCCCAGTGTCACCAAGTCAAAATCTGATGATGGGATACTAGGGAAATCGAGGCCAAACCTCAAATTTTATAGGCACACACATTTTTATTCCTTTTCTTATTAGTTACCTACGTTATTCCAACTCAAAGTATAAGTGTTAAGTATGCACCTAAACACGTATTACTCGTAATTTCGACTACGAATAATTCTTCTTAGATTATATACAACACTAGATGGACCGTCGGCGGCATGAAAACGTCCCCAAAAAATATAAGCCAACTGTTGGCTTATAAGTCATTTTCCCCCCTCAGTCTGTATTGTGACACCGGAGGTGACGTATGCGGAGCGCGCAATACAAAAGTGCCGAAATATGGCCAAATGTGCTATAAAAGTGTGCCGCAATTATAAAGGCAGGATTAAAAATCCTAATAACGTGACTTTCCATCGGTAAGTACTCCAGAATCCATAAAATTTCGTAAGAAAAGATTAAATTATTTAGGTTAGAATTGTGTGACATTTTTTATAGGTGATACCAGTTTCCAGTGCAAAATTCCCCACAATTCAGTCAAAATCGTACTGAAAAGTTTGTATTGGCCACAAATTCGAAATATATCGATTTCACCTGAACCTGAACAGTTTTTATTTTTAATCTATTTGAGAAAATGACGAATCTAATTAATGTTCTTTGATATTTTAATGAATATTTGCACCATCTTATTGAGCTTTCTTTTATTCTGTATTTATTTGAGATTGATATAATAATAATAATAGCCTTTAATTTCCGAACATTTACATAAGTTGTGATAATGTGAGTTTTTCGAAATTCATGTGCGCAATTTACCACGAGCTTTGCGGTGAAGGAAAACATCGTGAGGAAACCTGCACAAACCTGCGAAGCAATTCAATGGTGCGTGTGAAGTTCCCAATCCGCAATGGGCCCGCGTGGGAACTATGGCCCAAACCCTCTAATTCTGAGAGGAGGCCTGTGCCCAGCATTGGGACGTATATAGGCTGGGATGATGATGATGACGATTGAATTAATAATTTATAGAAAGTCGATAACTTATTTACTATGTTAAATTAAAGATTAACATTTAACTGTCGTGGCGCTAGGTGCTACTTATTCAAATCGATTGTTTGGAAAATAATCTTTAGTACTAAGAATTCATGTAATATTCACGAGTTCAATATTCACGAATAAAGCATAATACTGTCTGAGCGGTAAAAAATTCGGCTCTCAAATGTATGCCTAAATAGGTAATTTTGTACACAGAGGGATAAACAGTTTATAGTTTCGCCATGTCTGTCTGTTTTAGTTTTATTAATTCATTTTTTATTTGATTACATTCGCCATTACTTTTACTAGCGTGTAATTTTCGTCGTGTCGTAATAATTTCCCCCAAAATTTTGGGGGATTTGACATTACGTGGTATCATTTAGCACGCACACAGTGACAACCGGATTGACGTAACTCGAGTGTAAAGACGAAGCTGTCACGTGGTCGCCACGCACACAAACAACAAAAAGAGTGGACGTTTTCAATCGCATTGTTTCTTACTGAGGCTCGGTCTAGTGTTAATGTATATAGTCTAAGTAATTCTTGAATCAATATCCCGTTGGAAATTTACATTTTTGTCGTCACAGAGGACTACTTTTACCCACCAAAAGACGTATAGGTAGACTACCTATAGAATATTTTGCAACCAATAGTATATTGTCATGTCATACGACAAATACCAAGTATTCGGTTAGCCCGAGTGCAAAAATTTGTCTTGACGTGATTATTTCTCGCTTGTTAATTATTATATTCATGATATAATATAATATCTCCAAACCATCTACTTCTATATTTGAATTATGATAATTCATAGTTTTTTGGTAAAATTAGTAATACAGAAGTTGAATTACTACATGAATATGACTTGTATGAGTACAAATGAAATAATTTTTAAGTACTATTTACTGTTAAACCACGTTACGTATTAACCACGTGTTACGTAGAATTAACCAATATAAATCCCATACACTACCCACTTTCACTCTGTAAACATTCTAATTTATTATTCCGATTGTGACTATAATGATAGACTTCAATACAGTCACTCTCACCTCTTCTGCCCTTCACGGATATTCCGCGTTTTGCATTCACAATAATTCGCTCAAAAAAAATTATCAACTTTCCCCACCGAGCCTATCGATATTGAATTTTAACAAAATATGCAGGATATCAGAAAGAGAAATATCAATGACTACAGACAAAAAAGTAAGTCGTAATTCTATAATTAAATAAAAGAGAAACCGCGCTTCGATGCGACCTCATTATTGGGGTCAACAAAATGCGTCATCTCGACTTAATGCATAACCGGGTTTCAGAGTAAATAACTAACCGCTGCAGTATTCACGGACGCATGCGCAAACATTTAGCGGCTCAGACATAAAACACAGATGCACTCAATTGACTAAAAGTATTTTTCTAACGGTAATTCAGCACGAGGCAACAAGATGGAGCGACGGCCTGGTTAAGATCGCAGGATCGCGGTGGATGCGAAAAGCACAAGACCGGTCTGAGTGGAGAGCCTTGGGGGAGGCCTATGTCCAGCAGTGGACGTCTTTCGGCCGACATGATGATGTGATGATGAATTCAGCACAGTCATCGAAATTACATACAAACTTAAGCCATCAGGAAATGGTCGAAAATGGTGCAAAGCTGCCAAGTTAGAATTATATGTTACAAAAGGTTTCGCACATTGCAAATCCTTTGAAGATTGGAGTAAAAGGTATATCGTTAATGTCATAAGAGTAGGCAGAAAGAGATATAATAAAATTGTGTACCTACAATGCTTCCCCCATTGCCACAAAAGGGCAACTTTATAGATGGCATCAATCGTTTGTACAAGTCACTGTATTGAGTTGATATTATAGACCAGGCCTAACCAAACTAGGACCTCTAAAAGTAGTCAATGCCTCAACTTAAAAAAGTTGCCCACCGAAAAGTTCTATTGCCCAGCCTTGTTAATTATGTAGACTAAGGAACAGTACCGGTTCTAGCACTTTCAGCGCCCTGGGCGAGATTTCTACGGCGCCCCCGAGTTTTGGGAATTTTCTAAAGGGTGTAGGCTCCAGGCGCCCCTTTAAGTCCAGCGCCCTGGGCGAATTTTTAATCATTTGTTAAATGACATGGTTTGTAAATAGATATGAAATCAATTGTGTGACTTACCTTTAATAACTGGCACACAGACTTGATGTTAGTTTCATTATCTGTGTCCAACAGGTGCAACAACACTTTGCAGAGTCCCTCGCCCAACGACCTGATTCTGCCACCCTGTTCAATATTAAACCTTTTAAAATCAATTATTTAATCATGTTTGTTAGAACATGAGTTGTTACAGTGTACCTAAATTATAACATCAACAACTATCGTACTTGGGCCATTTTTATGGTGTGGTGGTACAGTAAAGTTTAACTTGTGAGCAAAAACTTTATCAAAAATAGCTGGACACGCTTCTACGCCGTTAACAATAGAGTCGTGTTCAGATATTTTTGATAAAATTTTTCCTCAAAGGTTATGAACTTGATTGTACTTAAAAGACATCATGTCACAGTCACAAAAACATCACAATGTTTGGCAAGGATTATTATCATATTATTTGGTTGGGTTCTTTAGTTGTCTGTTTCATTGGTTGTAATATCCGTGTGCTTTTTCATAGCAAAGGCCTCCTCCAACTGACTCCACGACGAAATTAGAGCTGTGGCAGGCAGTACTTGGACATCACTAGCCAGAGAAAGAGAAGTGGAGTCAGTTGGCAAGGATACTCATTATAAATTTTACTGCGAGTGTTGTGATGGGTCCTGAACATAATTCCAATAGTTGTGCATTCTAGCCGTTACAATACCTGGCTGTCTTCAAGTTGCGTGTAAATCTCAGCGAGGAACATGGCGAAGCCTCGCATGTTCTCCTCGGAAGTCTCGATGCCGCTGATGATTTTGTTCTCCTCGGCAGAGCAGCGCTCGAGCAGGCACGCGCGGAAGGTGGACTCCTCGGGGGAGGCCACAGAGTCGTACATGGAGCAGAGCCGCGCGCCATTGTAGCGGAAGTTGGGTTCGCCTATTGACTGTACAAACAATTGTCGTTTAGACTACATTTGAACGGGTTCATAAAACGTTGCGCTATAAAACAGGCGTTAAATTAGATTTGACTTATCACCCGGGCAAATATTCAGCGTTTTTTTTTTCATTGGTGTCTTCGCAGGCGTTACTAAAAGGGGTGATGCCCAGTGTTGTTTCTTTATGAAAATTTAAAAAACACCGATACTGAATTTAGCTTGATTAAAATTCTTGTGACTTGTGCCGTTGTGCTATATAAACGTGGGACGCTAATGACTAATGACGTTTGACCGCGCGGTCAAAACGCTCTAATATTTGCCCACCCACTGCTCAACGTCAACAATCCAACATTGTTTGACAAAAAGCGCTGCCATGTGGATATATACTTGGGAATACATTGTTCTATTTGAATGCTTTTTTAACAGACGTTAATAAAGCTCTCTTGGAAATGAGGCTTTAGACAAGCAGCTGTATTGCAGTGGCGAATTCAGGCTACGTACGCACTACGCGGCTTACCACGATGCTTTGAAGACAGACGGCGCGCTAAACTGCGCGGTTAGATCTATAGTGCGTACATAGCCTAAGCCTATTCGGGGCCTGGGGTGGCAAAGCTAAATGAGGTCCCCCAGTCTCAGAAGTTGTAGTAAATTAAATACCAATTTTAGCTTTGTTCAGGTCTTGATCATGGGAACTTCTGGGCATAGTTGTATACAAGCAAGTGTTAAACATTCAAATATCAAATTGAAATGTCACAAAATGTAAGTACTTTGAACTTTAATTGAACTACCTACCTAATACTAATTAAACATCATTAGAATTTTTTTGAGGCTCAAGTAATGGAAACCGTTAACATATTGTATGACATAAATTTAATTACACAATATATTTCAAGTCTCATCACATATTTCACATAAATAGTTACCATGAGACACTCCTAAATCTTTTGATCATCATTATAGCAGCGTTCATTCCTATTCAATATAATCTTGACCATATAATCTTAACCAAGTGTAATGCCAATGCTAATGACCTATACATAGATACTTAGAGGTCACAAGTTAGGTACCTGGTTGATAATGGCATCGATGAGAGGCCTGGTGTAGCTTCTCTCATGCAGCATCGTCGCGAACGAGTCCACGAGCGGGCCACACAGGGTGTCAAACTTGCCAGGGTCGAATGTTATCTCACACATGACAGTTATCAAGTTGCCGATGTTCTCCTGTAGAATATTGTTTGTTGAAGAAAATAATTAATGACAAGAATATCTTCAATGCTCAGAATGTACATGTTCTTTTTAAATACAGGAAGAAATTTTAAGCAGTACACAATTTTTTAAACATGATTCAATAGTTTCATTACATTTTTGTGAAATGTTACATTTTGATTAGCTTATAATAATTTAAGCAGATTAATTGCTGAATTACATAGTTATGGCACCAAAATTGTAAATGATAAAAACATATTAATAATTTCAATTCAATTATTTAATTATTAATTATTTTGAATAATTTGAATTTGAAAGGTTCCAGTAACAATATTGAATCACTCAGTATTTTAGTCAGTTTTTTTTTTCCAGTTTTCGCAGACTAGTTACTCAAAGTGATAAATAAGTGTGTGGTTCTTTATTATAATTGTAATTGGCTCGGGCTTTTGATACCATTGACCAAAATGATAAAGACATACCCGCAGGTCCATGTTCTCAGCCTCTTCAAGGGAGTAAGACATGTTGTCAAAGTTGTACGGGTTCTGGTCCTGGGCCTGACGTAGGCGATCCTGAACTGAGAACCGCTGCGGCCGGTAGGGTGCCGGGTCGGGCGTGTACACCGGCATCGCCTGCGGGGTATAGTTTGGCGGATACCATTCCTTAGCCTCGGCAGACAAAGTTGACTTCGGAGCTTCCACTATTGACAAAATGAAGTAAACAAATTACATTAAGAGGCAGTTTTATCACATTGAATTTATCATTTGTCTAATCTAGTTGGATATCAATATTAAAAGGTGTAAACAATTTTATTACTATTTTAGTATGTTATGCAAACTACAAATTAGATAAAATGTGACATGGCACACACATGGTAATGAACATAATAAAACTATTTCTAAATGGAACAAAAACAAGTTTCTCACATTAATCCATGTTATTTACTTTGTGGCTATGTAGAATATAAAGCTATATCCAAAGTTCACTTTGAAACAAGTTTATGGCTGTGGATGTCCATCAACTTGCTTTACCATACCACCTCACTGAACATCAAACACAAATGATTTTGTTGACACAAAAAATAAAGTCATAATGAAAATAAAATGCTTACTCTAATTGATGGATAGAACAGCTGCTTATAAGATCAAAGCAAATTGAGTGCATGTGCTTTCCCCACTAAGTGACCCTAACTTGAAATCACAGGGTATCTTAAAATAACTTGACACTATTGATAACATACGTAGGTACGTGGACAAATGAATAAATTAGCAGTCCTAACTCATCAAACCATCGCGAAGATGGATAAATAGCACTGAGAACGAAAAATAGAGCAAGCCGCGGGGCAGCCGGCCGTCTCCCTTCTGTCAAATTACGTCGACGTCATTAGAAATTGAAATCCTTACTTTCACCTGAAGTCTTGAATGAAAACCGTATTTAACTGGCCAACTAGAACGACGTCATCACGCGCCGGATTGGCTCGAGAAAGTAGCATTAAACAAAATTTTTTTACCCTTAACTTCCTCCCCAACATTTCTGGGGCGACGAAGCTCCCGTGGCTGGTTTTCGGGCTGCTGCCAACCGCGGCCTCTGCCTCTGGACCCCCCGATGTCTCCGTTATTCATTTCACAATTTTACTCTTCCGCAATAATTCTGTAAGATTGTCTTAGTAATAATATCATAACCCACGAAAAGATAATTCTTTTTACACTTGTTACATCCACAATCTTCCGCTTTCATTAATTCAACACGTAAACAAAGACAAAATCGCTCAACACAGTTTCAACAGCGCTGCCTCCATGTTATTTGTGCAAGGGAGAAAGAGAATAGTATAGTCTATTCATTTCTCGTTCCATCCATAATGGATGCGTTCATTTTCGATAAAATTCCAGAAGGGCTACTCCACGGGGCTACTCCGAAATACGATGTTCGTATCGTACTGTCCCTCTTACTCTCGTATTAAATAGTATAAGCGGACGAGAGACGAACGACACGATTTATGATTTTCGAATTTAGGAGGAGCCGCTGAAATATCTACGTTCTCGGACTACTGGCTAACTAAGGGTTAACTCGATTCGAGATAGATTGGAATCGTTTAATATTTCAATTCAATGAGAAAATCAATGAAATCAATGAAATTTTCATTTTACTTAAAAGGCAAAAAATAAAATGTAACTGATATAGTATATGAAATATATGAAATCATTAGTGTAGTGACTATGTATAATAGGTAAGTAATTACATTTTATTGAATGAATAGGTACTCCGAATACGCGTTAACCCTTCCTCTCACTCAACTATTAAGTACAACGAGTGTGACAGAAACAGCACGATAAGAAGTTCGAAATTCGAACTTCAAGACAAAATCTTGCGATGTGAGCTCATCATGAGCTAAATCATCACACAAACAAACAAAATACGTACACCAGTAAACATACTCTCATCTATGATACGTACCTAATGAAAGATATATTATGTGCTTTGAAACAAAAATATGGTTAAGTGATTAATATACAAGGATTAATACATTATGATTGTAAAATGGAGCTATGTTATGCACATAAGTACGTTATATAACGATTCTATAATATAGAATACAAAAACATGCTGTCTAATGTATAACTTTGTCGCAGTATTAGCTACTATGAAATTTAGTGCAAAAAGGTTCTATATGCCGATTGTCGGTCAGATCTTAAGCCGAGTTTAGACTTGTTAGAAAAATCGTGCAAGTTGCATTGTTTACATTGCGGCGCTTGATTGACCACTACCAACTTGTTGGCTTTACCGCCTCGCAATGTAATGCAACTTGCACGATTTTTGTTACAAGTCTAAACTCGGCTTTAGATTCCCTTTTCTATCTAGTTTTGATTTTAAATTTAGCATTGGAAAAATATTACTGTTTTGTAAAGGTAATTTAGCTCGTTACGTTACGATATGGTTGCGGTGTAGCTTGAAACGCTTCCTAATTTGTTTGACAAAATATATTTTTTTGCCATACAGGTCAAATTGGAGTTTTCAGTAGGTATTTTAAGCAAGTCCTCTAACTTTAACGCTTCGATTTTACATTATACAGCAAAAATTACTAACAACTGAGAAAGTTTGTGAGGAAATTTGGTATTCAATTTGATACGCATAAACAATCAAGCTAATTAATGAAAGGCTGAAAAAGTATCACGAAAACTGCATTGCTATGCAGCAATTACGTTTGGTTATTGAAATATAGGCAACACACAACAACACAGAATTTAGATCTTTTCTCATAAATTTCACACTAGACACTTCAATACAGGTTGGGCAGTAGACAAATGGGCAATTTAGTAACCTATTTTTATACTACTACCTAGTTTTAGTAAATTTCAAAATTATCATTAAATAAAATATATCAAGATCAGAGAATCAAGCTATTTATTGTACATAGAATATGTAGGTAAAACAAGAAAAATCAACAATAATATTTATATCTACAACTTAAACTATACAATTTACATTGAGTCGATTGTCCAATTGCATTTTGGTACTAATACTTTTTGTTATTAGTAATAGTTGATAGCAATAAAATTTGAAATACAACTTTAAGATAGTTGGGAAAAGTAATTTTTATATTAATTCAAAAGCCATTGAAGCCTTTTTACAAACAAAACTCTAATATAAAATCAGTTTGAAAAACAGTAATTTAATTTTTTTATACTTTGACAGTGTATATTTATCAGATTGAATTTATTTCAAATATGTACTTCTACAATCTTAAAAAGTTTTTAGCAGATCAATGTAACTTTGTCTAAGATAAAGCGAGTCAATGCCTCTAGTCTAAAATAATTTGCTCTATATACTAAATGATTCACCGCAGCCGCATGTGCCTTTGATGTTTGGATTATTAAAAACAAATTCAGCAGATAATTTGTTCTCTACAAAGTCCATTTCAGTTCCTGTAAAAAAAAAGAGAGTTAACAATGCAAGGGATTATTGTGTTGCAGCAAATATAGACAAAAAAATCTTTTGTACAAAATTTTTGTGCAAGTCATAATTATCATAGCTTTTAAAATGAAATTAATATAAACCTAATAATGTTAACTGCGCCTTTTTGTCTATAATAATGGTAACGCCGTCTTGCTTGACTTCTTCATCTAATTTGTCTTTTGTCTTGGCATAATCCAATGTATATGAAAGTCCATTACAGCCGCGTTGTCTTACACCCACTTTGAGGCCTATAAACCCATTAGCTTCTTGCTTGGCCATTAATTCTTTTACTTTGTTCACCGCAGTCGGAGTTAGGATCAGTGCAGCACGAGATGGTAATACTCGCTTTTTTACAGCCCTTACAGTGGCACTAGCTATTGTTTTTGTTGCCATCTGGAATTATAGTATTAAATAATAAGTGTATTATTGATTACGAGGTCCACAGGGAATATGTCACAATGTTAAAATTCCTCAAAGAAAAACAAATCCTTCGGAGGCGATTGCCAAAAAATATTCTTACGAAACAACAGCATAACACAAACACACTGCGTAGATTTAAACAAAGTATAAACAGCAAAATAGAAACGATTAAAGTAAAATATTTAATTTAGTCCTAAATTTACTTACATTATTTTTATTTGCTTTATAGTTTCATAATAATTTGCTATTTCATATCATTTAAAATTTTTCTTCAGATTCTGAATACCTTTCGCATCGCTGTCAAGTTTTGTCAATGTCAATAGTGATGCGATGCGACTAGAGCCGTTTTTTTTACCCGAGTGACTCGAATGATATGTTAAACTTGTAATTCGAGTTTTAAAAAAATTGACTCTAATTCGTTTGCAATGGGGGCTATCGCGAATGAATTTTCCGCTAGAGGCGCTAGTGTAGCGTGAGGTCAACGAAATGTCAAATCTCATAGTTTTTGGGTGAGCTACGCGGGTTTATTCATAATTAGAATAATTTTGTGAATATTTTGCATTATCTGAAATTAATTATGGCAATTATGCGACAAGGGGCAATGAATGTCTGTAATTTGAGACATTTTGTCTTTCGAAAACTTTTGTCCTCCCTTTTTTCCGAACAAAACGGGATTATGCAATACTGTGGTTGCTCGATATGTTTGTGGCACTGTTTTACAATGTATTAAATATGATTTTAGTCTAAACTTTGTTTTCACGGCCGTTATAACAGACTTTTAAAAACCTCACGCAACAGTGGCGCCATCTAGTGAGAGAAAAAACGATAGCCCTCATTGAGTTACCGAGCCAACTTTAGTTGTTCTGGGAGAAAAATTAAGAAGAACTGGAGGTTTTATTATGAGTAAAATGAATACATAGAAATTGTGTCGTACAATCATTTGAATGTTTTTTACGAAAGTGGCTGAAGTTATCTTCTATTTTTAAAAGAAACCATAGACATTACTTTGAAATGCAAACTGATTTTATTGAACAATAACGACTTGGCGTGCTTAATTAGTCGTAAGAAGTCATTTTGTTTTTCTTTGTTGATTAGTAGTAAATAATGTTTTGTATTTTATTTAATATTTCCAAACATTACTATTTAACAAAGGTACTTAAAAAAACTTAATCTTAACTAATCGAAACTCAGCTCGCGTGATAAATTCTTACTCGAGTTATAATAGTTTACTCGAGTGACTCGCAAACTCGAGTACAACTCGACTGGCTCAAGTCACAAAATCCGACTCGCTCGAGTCGCATCACTACTTATCAAACGTCAAGCAATTACGTATGGAACTGTTTGAGTCACAAATTTAAACGATCAAAGCCATGCAAACAAGTCAACGTTCTCCAAACTTTCCAATGATAAAATGACAACATATTTTTGACAATGACGTTTTATGACACGTCTCCGCTATCGAGCTCGTGTTGCGTGTGGTGGTGATTTTCTTTTTCTTCACAAATGATTTAATATATTTACGATGGGAGGCCAAAAATTCGAATATGATGAGAGTGGATCAACATTCTTTTATTTTGTGCTATCATTCCTTGCGCTAATATTAGTGCCAGCGACATTTTACTATTGGCCGCGGAAAAGAAAAGAAGGTAATGGTTTAAATCCATGTTTTTTTTAATATTTAATGTATTTTTACTTAAATTAAGTGTTCTGTAATGCCTAGTTCGTACTAAATTACCTAAGGGGCACGTACGTCGTATGTTGTTGGGCACCTTTACCGTTATGTCAATACGATCATCGGAAGTTCAGAAAGCTAGCGCATACTAATATACGCGTAGCTAATGCCGCTACCTATTGAGGTTACACGACTAGTTATTTTGTTTTCCCTGTTCTAATTAGAATATTTTTTTTGTACCTTGACCTGACTCTGTAGAAACCTTATTACTTATTAGTGTCTCATTCACCTCCACGTTATCATACGCCACGCCCTCAGCCAGCGTATTAGGGAGATTATTGTAGAAAAATTATTATAATTCTACATTCGAGGGTATTCTGGCAAAACAGAATAAGTGCAAAATTAAAAAAAAAAGTTACATGGGCATACTCATTTTTTTTTGCTTTATTTATCTAGCAAAACCATAGAAGTAAATAAATACTGTACACTTATCCGGTTCTGCCATAATACCCTCGATTTGTACTTGTGAAGTTTTCTATTTCCGATTTCAAGAACTCTTGTATTTCCAAACGGCATAAAATAATAACTTATTTTTCAGATCCAGCAAAACAAGCAGAACTATGTCAATGCCCAGGATGTGTAAAGAAACAATCCATAATAGAGCAATCACAACCATACAAAACATTGAAGAATTTCTTTATAAAACTAGCAATCATTATGGGTTGGGTGTTGCTTGCATTTTTAGCATACAAAGTGTCTCAATTTGACTATGAGATGTCCAATTTCGATCCCTATGATATTTTGGGATTGCCGCCTGGTGCTACCCAGGCTGAAATCAAGAAATCATACCGTAAACAATCCCTTATACTCCATCCTGATAAGGAAACTGGTGATGAAAAGGCTTTTATGAAACTTACCAAGGCTTACCAGGTAAGGTTTTATGAGGCTGTTTTAAAAAATATTAGAAAAATACGGTTGATGTTATAAATATCTACACAACCATAGCTTCAAATATTTGACCTATGGTTAATGGCATAAAGGTGTATACATGTGTTTGATATCTTTGTATACATATATTTATGCCCTTGACATGAATTTACTGCAAGTAAATAATGTGATTAAATTGATGAAATTTTATTTTAGATGTTTCTGGTTCTAAGTACTTACTAGTACTACTTATTTTAATTTTGTCTTGTTTTGGCCTAAGATGTCAAACTTATGAACTAAACACCTAAAATAAATCAACATGACATGATGTATTCTGCCAGTATTTTGCTGAACCATCCCTTTAGTATGCACTAAACTAGATAATTATTTGGCACACAAGATAATTATTCGGCACAGGATGCAGCGTGATCCATTAATTCAGCTATAGTTAATCTTAATTAATTCTAGGCACTAACAGATGATGAGGCGCGCCGTAATTGGGAGAAATATGGCAATCCTGATGGACCGGGAGCCATGAGCTTTGGAATTGCCCTACCGAGTTGGATTGTAGAGAAAGAAAATAGTGTTTGGGTACTCGGACTCTATGCTCTGGTGTTCATGGTTGCTCTACCTACTGTTGTGAGTATGAAATCGTGATTTGTTACACTACAGATTTAATTGCATGCTGTTTGAAAACTGAAAGAGTTACTGAGGGTATATTGGTGTTTACTGATGCATGTTAGAATTTAAATTGAAAAAATTTTGTATTTTACGTTTTTTGTGTATTAATTGTGATAATTTTTTTGTATATGTGTCTCTGTGTTATTGAATAAATGTCTTCTTTCTTTCTTTCTATCAACAAATTGTTAGTAAAATATGAACTTGAAATTTAGTCCTAGAAAAGTTAAAGTCATGATGACATAATATTTGAATTAGATTATGTTATTACAGCAGTATGTGATTGATAAGATTATTAGACTTGCAGTCATTGTGCTTTGATTTTTATTTATTGATTCACATAATTTTTTAGGTTGGTACTTGGTGGTACCGGTCAATCCGCTATTCTGGAGAACAGGTGTTACTGGATACAACACAGATGTACTTCTACTTCTGTCACAAAACTCCATCCATGCCTCTTAAACGAGCCCTCATGATTCTGGCAGCGTCATGTGAATTTGACCGCAGACACAACTCTGAAGTCATCGAAAGGATAACTGATAATGAAGAAGTGCCTATGGTAAGAAAATGCTTGATTTAGAAATTTAGAGTTGACATGAAAATTTGTGGACTTGGCTCTATTTCTTGCGTCTCTCAATGTCGTAAAGTCGTATAAACGAGGAACACGAGCATTCTCTCATCCTTTATTATCTGGACAGCTGGGGAGTGAAATGCCCTGTTTGTGTCTAGCTTCAAATCTAGGGTGAATGGCATTAGGCAATGCTCCATCTTACTCCATATCCATACTTACCATGAGGTCTGATTGTGGTTAAAAATGTCAACCTATATCTTATCTCTTAGTCAAAATACCATAATGGGACTTATCACGCTATTTTTACACAAGTAATATTTACCTCGACGTTTCGGCAACGTTTCAGTTGCCGTGGTCACGAGTAGACTGAAGTGTGGGGTGTCAAGTCCGCCTAGCAGTGCGAGTTATTCGAACTACCCGCACTTGATCACTAATAGTACCGGCACTCGTATTACGAACTACCCGCACTTGATTGGTTATGGTATTTTGACTATGAGTGAGAATCACGAAAGTTTAAAACGTTATATATCTTATCTGTATGTAAAAAAACATTAATCACAACTTTTTTCATTCATCTTTTGTCTTTGTTCTGGGCTGATCCCCACTCTCCATAGACACTTCTGTATATCATACTCTGCAATTCCAGCTCCTTCGCGACCTGCCAAATCTTGGTGAAAAGAACAAGGAGCAGCCTCTCTGCCGGCCGTACAGTATAAAGGCGCGCGCGCTGCTCCACGCACACCTGTCGCGCATGCGCCTGCCGTCTGAGGCGCTCGACGCCGACCGGCGCTACGTCGTGTCACGCTGCCCCGACCTCATCGTGGAAATGGTGAACTGCGTCAACCAGCTGATCGCGCTTGCTTACGCTAGGAGAAGTACGTATTCTTCTTCTCTTTTAAAATATGGCTTCTGTCCTAATTAATAGGACAATTTCGCCAGTATCTAAGTATTCTCTTTCGAGAGGCAACGTTGTATGGTGATTGTAGTTTTTGTAACTTGATAGTAAAATTCCAGAAACCACGTGGAAACAACTTGCGCATTAAAAAATGTCAGACACGAGAGCAATATAGAATTTTGTGATCACTGTTCACTGTTAAGGTTAATCGCCGCATAAAACACTATCAAAATTATACTTCAAGTAGAAACAGAAATAGCAAAATTAGATATTGTCTATATCCGCCATGTTCGAATGTCACAAATCGAATCGAAGTACGTATTACTGGAGCTGAACGAATACATACAGCTCTCTGATGTGCGCTAAAAAATTTACGCGGATCAAGAAAACCACAAATTCAGCGAAATGTATTGGTAGCACTTCACTTGGCATTGCGTATTCGCGTTGCGTTAATAACATCTCCGTCACTCACGTTAGCAACGACATTGCATCTCTTTCACACACGCAAATATTTCTGCGAATATGCCAAGTGAAGTGCTAGCATATACTTAATAATTTGCAACACTTGTGGGTTCACTTATTCATGCCAATGCAAGTGACCGGCGTTTTAGTTGAATGTATCATTGCCGTATCGTATATCTAAGAGATTTACCAGGCTGGGACCAACGCATGTGTTTCAAGGGTGCAGTTTGCAGAAACTAGCACCAGGCGTATAAAAGACTAATTACACAATACAGGTAATAGGCAGTAGTTCGACTTCATACTAGAGCCCGAATCGACGCACGCACACAGCCAAGCGTCATTTACACAGCCGCTAAGCAATCTTCGCAAGACAAAACTACGCAGTGTCACGCCGCGCGCTGCTCAGTCCGGTCGCTGGTCGAGGCTGTGCCGCGCTGCCCGTTCTATTCGCCCCCGTTTCGATTCTGTAACGTGGCTTGCGCTCGGCACTAACTTTTCATAAGAATGAGAATTTTTTACGTGATAAAATTCAACATGTCGTTTCGAAGTTGCCGCAATATTTTTTTCTATCACCAACTTATAATAATCATAATATAACCTATAATCATAACCTAACCTAACCTAACCTAACTATAAAAACTTCATTTTCAATAAAAGCTTTTTTGCTGACTGTACTTTTTGTTGACTGTACTTGCACTGTCACCCAAACTACATTTGCATACCAAATTTCAAGTCAATCTGACTACTGGAAGTTGGTCGAATTTAACTTGCAAGATTTGACTCCACACAGACAGACAACGCGACAGGTGAAACTAAATAAAGGCTTGTAGTCATAAAATGAACATGTTACACCTAAAACTACACACATACAATAAAAATGTACACACGTCTGTTTTACTTTTGTACACGCCAACCCTAGCGCTCCGCCCAGCCGTAGGTATAAATTTCAAGAATACGGCTGAGTCAATATACTGCCTATTACTTGTATTGTGCTACGAGTAATTACGGCACGGAGTTTAATTATGCTGCTGTTTTATTTAATTAACTTTATTGCCTTTTCCAGTTCCCCGTTTACCTACGATAGAGACAATAGAGAACTGTATGAAGATGTCACCAATGATTGTTCAGGGTCTCTGGGAATACAAATCACCTCTTCTTCAGCTACCTTACATCACGGAAGACCACCTCAAATACTTCACTAACAGGAAAAAGCACATCAAATCTTTACTCCAACTGGCTCAGTTGCCTGGTGAAGAGAGGCGGCAAGTCATGAGGTTTTTGAATGATAAGCAGTATGATGACGTCATGAAAGTGTTGGGAAATATGCCTTACATACATTTCCAAGTGAATACTGAAGGTGAATTATGGTTTTGGTTCTTACTGGGTGTCGAATGTAACATGCAATAATTATTTTCGCATGTGATCTGGCAATCCCTGTTTACTGTAGTAATTTTTATTTTTAAGTGACTTCATTATTTATGCGTAACGAAAAGATACTAACTCTAAAGTTGTCTCCACGAATGAACAATCGTTTTTAATCTTTATCTATGTGTGTTTATCCGTTGCCAAGTACATACCCATAATACAAGCCTTGCTTAGTTTGGGACTAGGTTAATTGGTGTCAAATTGTCCCGTGATATTTATTTTATTTTTTATTTATTAAATGAATCAAACGAAATAATTAAACATGCTAAATCTTTTTCTCAAATGCATTGTATTTTGACACCCAGTGAACATTTTAATTTGTGTAATATATTTACAAGTGTATCTATAATGTGAATTACTGCTTTCTTGTAGTTATTGATGATGAAAATTCAACGGTTGTAACGGCAGGCGCCATCGTAACAGTCACAGTGTTCCTGAGAAGAACAAACATGAAGGAGCTATTTGGTGATACAACCATCAAAGAAAAGAGCATCAAGTAGGTTTGAATCAACTATAGTCGAATTACGTTATATAAAATTGTCACTATGATTGTCACCAGAGATTTTGCAAAACTAGCCAAACCATCACAAAAAAGCGCACTGTATAGCAAAAATTGTTACGCAATGTCAATTAAAATATATAATCAGATACCGTTAATAATTAGACAAATCACGACATTAACAAAATTTAGAAAATAATTAATAAAATGGTTAAGAGACAAATGTTTTTACAGTGTAAAGGATTTTTTAGAACATAACAATAATAACTAGGATATAATTGGTATTGCTTTCCTCGATTATATGATATTTTATTATGACATGAAAATATTTATTGAAATTAGTAATATATAATATTGTAATCATTTTTATTAATTCTTTGACATGCGTCTGTAATTTTAGCTTCACATTTAGTTTAAGGACGATAAATTTTGCATGCTTTAAAATAGCTAAGTGTGTGTTCTATACTAATAACTAACATCAATTTAATCCCACGCTTAATGCAAATAAATTCAATTTCATTCATTCATTTCATTTCATATGAAAAAAAGTCGCATTTAAAATAAAGATGTTAACTGTACCTGAAAGCATACTTAGTAAAGTTTATTTAGCAAGATAACTGTTTTTGAGATACAGGCTTATTAAAAGCCTTTGTTTAAATTGCCATCTTTGTTTGTATGTTCGTGAAGGTTTGGTACAGATATGTAGTTTGTTGCGGGAAGACTATGGCGGTTTGTATCTCAAAAAAAGTACACTTTTGAGTTATTAATACTATAGTGTTCTGCATTCTGCACCGCATAGTGTAAATAACTCAAAACTGTTTTTTTAATAGGTACTGCCTTTTGGTTTTTGGCAGTATAGACGGATGGTGATGATTATGTTATGATGTAGTTTGGATGACAACGCAAGTAGGTGCAGTCAACAATAAGCTCAAGCAGCAAATAACTTGCATTAAAAATTTAATAACAAAAAGTTATTCAAAAGAAAGTAACAATATAAAAATTAAAAATGTAAATATGTGAAAATTGACTCCAGGGAAGACGACGATGGCAGCGGCGAAACGAAAAAGGGCGACAATGACAAAACAGAGGAGAACGACAAGGACAAAAAAGAGGCGCCCAAGAGGCCGGTTTGGATGAAGCAGGCCAAGAAGGCGCCCGCCAAGAAGGCCAAGAAGCCCGTCGCGGCCAAGCAGCCGGCCAAGCCCGCGCCCGCGCCCGCCGAGCCCGCCACGCCGCCCCCTCCTGGGAAAAAGAGGGAAAAGGAACCAAAGAAGAAGGACGATGAAGGTATGTGACACGACTCCGTTACCACCCGAGATGTGCGAGGATGTGTTGCGAGGAATGTGTTCTTCATGAACCAATAGAAACGCTTCATTTACGTCGCCTCACTTCCCTCAGCTGTTTTTTATTTATTTTTTTTTTCTTCGACTGGGTGGCAAACGCGCAAGTGGGTTTCCTGATGGTAAGAGATCACCACCGCCCATAAACATCTGCAACACCAGGGGTATTGCAGATGCGTTGCCAACATAGAGGCCTAAGATGGAATACCTCAAGTGCCAGTAGTTTCATCGGCTGTCTTACTCTCCACGCCGAAACACAACATTATGATTAGCGAGCAAGATGGCGGTAGCAATCCGGGCGGACCTTGCACAATTGCAATACGAGTGCTATACGGGGATAGGTAAATGATGTGGGATGATGCGTTCCTATTGATGAATGAAAAACACATTCCTGCGGATGTGTGCATCTTCGCACATTATTGCTCGAAAAGCTGCTTAATCCTAATAAAGACAAATGATTCCAGGAATCTTGTGTCTGATCGTCTTCATTTTATTGTTGTGGCAAACATGCCGAGGACCTGGGTTCGATTCCCAGCGCTAGTCTTATTTTTCTGGTTTTTCTGTGCATCTATATTTCAGTTTGTATTTTTGATATAGGTTTTACGGGATGACCGTAAAAGTAACAAAAATTTGGAATTGAGAGAGAGAGAGAGAAACATTTATTTATACATATTCGATACACATAAAGATACCTTACATGGAATTGAAATAAAAAATACAAAAAGATTCCAAAAAACCAATCTCAATTAGATTGCTTAAATAACGATATCTCTTGTCCGGGTGAGCGGTTAGTTCTGATGGAGTGCCGAAAAAGTTTCTCGATGAGGGCTACGGCATAGATGTCGCTAGTGTGGCTGCTTAAGTGGCTAAATAAATACAAAAGAAGCTGACAATGAGATAGGTGCTGTGTAGGAGAAATTCGTGTCTGTACTTACCGTTGTTCAGCGGTGGTGTAGTGGTGTTGCACGCGGCACGGAATGCCGAGGACCTGGGCTCGATTCCCAGCGCTGGTCTTATTTTTCTGGTTTTTCTGTGCATCTATATTTCAGTTTGTATTTTCAATCCAGGAATCTTGTGTCTGATCGTCTTCATTGTTGTGACAAACTAGTAATAGACTAGATAGACACTTAAAAAAAGAAAGACTAAAACACAAATGCAGTGATGTACACACATCAGCTCTAAGAGCTGCTAGTGCATTATTTCAATAATAATAAATAAAATAAATAAATATCACGGGACAATTCACACCAATTGACCTAGTCCCAAAGTAAGCTTAGCAAAGCTTGTGTTATGGGTACTAAGCAACGGATAAAGATATTTATATAGATAGATACACACTTAAATACATATTAAACACCCAAGACCCGAGAACAAACATTCGTATTTTTCATACAAATATCTGCCCCGACACGGGAATCGAACCCGGGACCTAAAACTTCGTAGTCAGGGTCTCTAACCACTAGGCCATCTGGTCGTCATAAAACATTATCTTCTGCCGACAGACGAGGATTCCGCAGACGAGTCCTGTTCCGAGTCCTCCGGCTCGCGGGACTCGGGCTCCGAGGAGTCCCGCAAGTCCTCGGGCGCGGAGGACGACGACGACCAGTGGGACAAGTTCCAGAAACGGCTGCAGAAGCGCGAGCGGCTCGAGGGGCGCTCCAAGAGCTCGCATCCCGTCCACTGTCCGTACTTCCCACAGGTCGGTATTTATTTATTTACTAGCTATTGCCCGCGGCTCCGCCCGCGCGGTATTCGGTTATCGCGCGCTGTTCCCTCGGGAACTGTGAATTTTTCCGGGATAAAAAGTAGCCTATGTCACTCTCGGGCCCATAAACTATCTCTGCCAAAAATCACGTCGATCCGTCGCTCCGTTACGGCGTGAAAGAGGGACAAACATACAAACACACAAACACACTTTCGCATTTATAATATTAGTATGGATTTAAAGGAGGACCAACAGCTTATAAAACAATATGATTATGAAAATAGTGACACATAGCCAATAGGGATGATGACACCACCAATCAACTGACGTACTTTTTATGAGCTGTCAAAACGCAATCTCCCATAGAATTTCAATGGCAATAGCGAATTATGACGTCACTATCCGACAACTCAATCAACTAACTATTTATTTGTTTTAAAGCAACAAAAAATCTAATTTTACAGTAAATCGAAAATTAATCTGGTTTTCAGGGCTAAAATAAGGCGTTTTTTTTTACTGAAGTTGTGCCTTCAAATTATTTTTTAATGGCGTCATCATCCCTATTACAGGATCTCACAGATAGTCTCAAAATACAAGTTTAAGCTTAACTTAAACGAGATGACGCGTGCTATATCACACCCTACTCAAAAAACATAACTCTGCAAATCACATTCTCACTACAATTTTGGAATCAGGTACACTACTTATAAACTAGAACAAAACGAAATATAAGATAAAGTGATCGAATGACATGCTCACATGCTAATCAAAACTTAGAAATAGAATTAATAATAATAAAATTTATTGTATACTTAACTGTGTATTTACAAATCTAAATAGAAATCATTTATTCGTGACAAAGCAGAGTAGCATAACAAAAACAGATATTAAAAAAGTACGAAAGTAGTATGTCACGAAATGGTCCGAAACCAGCGAAAATTGCCGCTCTTACGAACCGCGCTGTTCTTCCTTTGGGACCATCTGTTTATCATTTGTAATGTAACACTGAAAAGAAAGCATACAGTGTTTAAAAATAAATTCTGTGTGTGGAAAGGTACGGGAATGGCTTTTTCGCCTAACAGCGTAATGGGCGAGATTTGGAGATCGAGCAATGAGACGACCAAATTAATCAAATCAACACTTATAATAATAACTAGCTTTTGGGTGGTATTCGGTTATCGCGCGCTGTTCCCTCGGGAACTGTGCATTTTTCCGGGATAAAAAGTAGCCTATGTCACTCTCAGGTCCATAGACGTAACTCTATGCCAAAAATAACGTCGATCCGTCGCTCCGTTACGGCGTGAAAGACGGACATACACACACACTTTCGCATTTATAATAATACTAGCTGTTGCCCGCGGCTTCGCCCCCGTTGTATTTTTTATTATTTTCTTCCGTAAAAACCTTCTCCTGACAGTAACAAACACAATAAAAAAAGAATTAGGGGAATCGGACCAGTCGTTCCCGAGTTATGCGCTTACCAACACATTTTGCGATTCATTTTTATATTATAGAAGATTATGGACTAGTATGGATGGATTTGGTAACTAAAATTTGTACGTTACATAGTGACAAAAACATGTGAAACTCTCTTTCTTTCTTACCACAAAATATGCACCATGTTTTTTTGAAAATAAATGATTTATGATTTATGGTATCCATTGTCGCCAGGATAAGCAAGAGTACTGGTGGTGCTACATCTGCGACCGCAAGTCGCACACGCTGCTGACGGCGCCGGCGCACTGCACGGCGCTGCTGCGCGAGCACGAGCTGCAGCTGCGCTTCACGGCGCCGCGCTGGCCCGGCCTCTACACGCTCGCGGCATGCTTGCGCTCAGGTACAGCCTTATTCATAAAAAATCCTTAATTGACAAGCTTTCATATTTCTAAGACTATAATTTGATTCGTTCTCTGTATTCTGCTTGGAAATAGAAAGACGCTGGTATTTTTAAAATTTCGCTACGATTATTAATTAATTTATTACAATTTTATTAAGATGTGCTTATTCTAAAAGGGCTTAACTCCAAAACTACGATATAATAGATCCATTACTTTTGTCTAGTCTCTATTAAAAAAAAAAGATCACGTCAATCATGCGTAAATCCATCGAAATAGTAAGTACCTGGAAGGTGCACTGTGCAGGAATAGCGAGCCGATTTCTTGGCGATAGAGATAGCTACCACAGGGTTATTTTATCTCACTCTATTAGTATGGCCATAATTTTATGCGATTAATGAGACATTCCTTCCTCCTAGTACTTCTTTGTCAGAAAAATATACTAAGGAGCAATAACCAGATTCTTTATTACTTGTATACCAAGTCCTTATGATACGGCTGGTAGAGATTAGAGCAAATACATTTTAGGTATGTTCGTCGGTGCTAGTAACAGAAGTATTCACTTTTCTATAGGTACAACTAGTATGAAAAAGTGGATACATAAGTCAGTTAATTTAGTTTAATAAATGAATGGAGACTAAGTTGTCACTACAGAAAAAATAATTTATTAAATTAAACCACAATCACATTCTGAGAGGAGGCCTGTGCCCAGCAGTGGGACGTATATAGGCTGGGATGATGATGATGATGATTACAAATTACAATGAAATAAAAATTAAAAAATTACTATTAAAGAAAACTAAATTAAATTATGTCCAGCAGTGGACGACCATAGGCTGATGATGATGATGATGATGATGAAATTAAATCAAACAATTAAAATCACTCACTCACTGTTGTCACTTAATTATATACTTATTCATTATTTACTAGCTTTTACCAGCGGGTTCAAACGCGTAAACTGAATCGGTCTGGTAGTTTTAATTGAAATTTTCAAGATGTTTCCGAATTCCCTTGGAAATTTTCAAAATTTATAATAAAAATATAATATAATGTAGTAGGACTATTATTTTATGCATGTATGTATCATTCGTATTAGACAATACGTATGATGGGTATAAAATATTATATTATAATAAATATTACATATTAGCCATTTCAATAGATCGTGAAAAGATTGTCACCCTAGTCTCAATAACGAAGGCGCCATCTTACTGTTTGGTGTGGCCATTGAGAAATTAATAAAACCTACCATCAAGTTAAAATTAGCTTATGTAAAAATATATAAAGCTTATTTCATTAAAAAAAATGTATATTGTGTAATTATTGGTTATTATAAATGTATACATTTTATTCAATGTTTTTAAAAGACAACGCTCACGAAACTAAAATTTACTAATTATTTATTATTTATTTCCTGGCAATAGTTAGAGAGGGACACACTGACTCCGTGCTTGCTATTTCACCCGGACCGGAGGCCCTTAGTTCTTATGTCAATGGCTTTGGGTCGGTTTTCGCTCGTCTGTTTTTGGAGTGTTCATTCCAGGTACTTACTATTTCGATGCGTAAATCTGAAGTAGACGTTGTCGAAATTATGACAGCTCCTTTTTCTAGTGAAAAAGGCAAAGGAAACATATCTATTCTGTCATAGTATTGGCAAATTCAGATACATTTTTTAATTTTTTTGTATTTTGTTAAATATGGAAAAATAAATTATAATAAATATTTTGCCACGTTCAGGAGGCAAAACTCTTTCGATTCCTGTAGTAATTTACAGGTGTTGAAAAAATGAAATCTTGTCAATTGAGGTTTGATCGGTCTGTTAGTTAACAGACTGATTAAGCTTGTTTGACGTTTGTCAAGAAGTATGATTCATAAACGCTTGCTAGCAGTCTGCTAGTTGTTGAGCTGCTGATAGAATGATTAGACGCGTTATGTTGGCACTCTTGACAAATCAAAGACAAAAAATGGCCTTATCGAGAATTAAAAAAAAAATGACAACAGTGACAGCAGGGATGTATGTTTTCCCGCCATTTCCGATCCGCGTGTTTTAGTAGACCTAAACTAAGTGCAAAAAGCCGTAACTATGTTAGTCATCCTAATTTTATTTTTTTCATATTATTAGAGGATTTTTAAATACAATACAAATTCCTGAAAATAAATTTTCCTGATTTTTTTTTAATCTTTGCGTAAACCTTCGGTATGGTTTTTTGCTCTTGTCAAAGTCAGCTGTTCAAATTTGTGGCGGCCATTTTGTGACTTAGCAGGGAGATAAAGGAGGGTCTACGGTCCACTAACTTTAGCAGAGCCTTGATCGACTGATTGGCGCTAACAGACGTTTATGAATCACGTTTTTTAGCATCGGGCCATCAAGGAGCCTTCAAGGAGGCTCTAACTTTTATGAATAATGCTGTTATTGTTTACGTATAGTAGAAGATGGACGTTTTTCCACTAGTCGGCCCGGCACCAGGGTACTTGCCGCCAGGGCTTCGTTTTTCCACTGCGCCGGTGTCGATGCCGGTACAGTGACAGGTTGCTAGCCTGTCACCTACGGTATACCTGAAGCTATATCCTCAGTCGCCTTTTACGACATCCACGGAAGAAATGGAAAGGTGTATCTAACCCCACACCACACCCCTCCCTCTCCCCCCTGCCCTTCTACTTTCGTATTAAATAGTATAAAGCGACAGGACGGCAAAGATACGAATTTTGAATATCGCACTTCGTAGTATAGGGCCAGGACTGTTCGTTGTGGAGCTTGGAGGCCTTTATCTAGCAGCAAAAGTGTTATGGATAATATGGTGTTGGTGAATCAGGATCACTAACTACTGGAGCTACTGGAGACTATTTTCGACAGAATCTATTTAAACCTTGATCGAAAGATGCTCAAAGCTTGGAGACGGGGAGTCCCTCGAGATACCCCTCACTCCAGAGACCCCACCCTTACGCAGCCACTGGAAGATGAAGTTGGTATGCCAGTCTAATCAGTAGAGATGTGCCGACTAGTCGGTAAAGCCGACTATCCGGCCACTATCGTAGTCGGCGAATAGTCGGCAAAAATCGCCGACTATCCGGCTTCTTACTTTGTACGTATATTTCAAATACAAATACAAAAACACTGCTTTGATAGGTACAAAACCAAAAATCTACAAATAAAATAATACGAATTAAATAAAACAAACAGTTTCAGACACGCTTACAGGCGTAGGTTGCGACTTGCGTCCAAATCAGCTGGTTAACAAAGCGTCACGGAAACTCCCGAAGCTGCAGGGCTACTACGAAACTCAAAGTTCGTATCGTACCGTCTCTCTCGCTCTCCTATTAAATAGTAAGTATAAGTGTCAGAGGGACCGTACGACATGAACTTCGAGTTTTGTATTAGCCCTGTTGTGATCGGCTTGGCCGACTAGTCGGACGATTAGTCGGCTTCTTTACAACCGACTAATCGGCTAGTCGGCCAAAGTCATGATCGGCACATCTCTACTAATCAGTACCATTTCCGCAGACTCTTACATCGGGATGGACCAGCAACAAGATATGAAGCTGGACGTGAAGGAGGCGGCCGCCGTGCCGGCCGACCACCCGCAGTGGGACCTCTCCGAGTCGGATACGGACAACAATGACCAGGTAATGGGAACCCCTGCCAGCCAGTACTATAGACGGTGTTGCCACCTCAGATATTTTAGCTTAGCTTTGGCGAGCAGAGCACCTTAGTTGTATTTTGTCCGGGTAGCACAATGCCTTGGTCTGTAAAACGCCCTCATTGCTATAAGGCATAGAAGACAGAATGACTTTGCTGTAAAACGATTTAATGTCATAATGTTTTAGTAGGTAAATGGCCCGGTCTGGTCTTTTAAAACTATTTAATTTTTTAATTTATTTATTAAAGGAGAACCAACAGCTAAAAACACAATATATGCAATAATAATAGCAACACAGAGCCAATTACAGGATCTCACAGATAGCTAGATTAATTAATATTACTTAATACAGTCAAAACCTTACATAATTGAGTCATTCTGCCTACTTGTGCATTTCACGACCTAGACGTTTTGCTAAGTAATCTTCCTAAAATTTAGACGATTTTGTAATCATGGCATTGGACCCGATTCTACAGCGGCCGCTAAAATTCCTAATTTTATTTAGACGTCGCTAAATCACTTTGCTATTCTATGAGCACCTGTCATAATCAAATGACATCGCTAATTTAATGGAATAGCACTTGTTAAATCCGCCGTCTAAATGACAATTAAAATTTAGAAAATTTAGATTTAGACAATTTAGCCGACGTGCGCGTAGAATCGCATCCATTATATAACCAAGTAATTTTGCATACTTGGTCAGTGTAGCCGTTTTGCTCGCCAAAGCTAAATGCAACCCGACCCCTTGAGACCAGTTTTATTTACAATATTTTGTTTTTCTGTCCCCACAGGGAGGCAACGAGAGCGAGTTCACGACAGACGACGAAGTGGAAGAGGAGTAGTGAAAATTAAGTTATTTTTATAGAGTTTATTAATGAGGTGTAATTGCAGGCCTGTGCCGTGTGGATGAATGATGAAATAACTAATGTTTTTATGACAACATTTTGTTTCATTTTTATTGTACTCCAAATTGGCACGGTATTTAATTATTTAGTATTTAATTTATAAATTAAAGCTTAATAATTATAATAATAAATTAAAGCTTGACAATGCGTGTTACCGTACAGAAAAATATTTTTAAGCTACCTCCACATTATAACAACTTTATAAAGGTTCAAGAAATTCAAGATTAGATAGAGTAATATATACTGGCCTGTGACGTCACATCGAGTAGTACCCAAGTAGTACCGTACCACATGCATAAAGAAAAGCGTTTTAAACAATCGCAATAAATCCAATTTTCGACCTTTTTTTTTGACATTGGCTGTTTAGCTATACATATTTTCAAAATAATAGACAATATAGGATAAGTATGTCAAATTCAAAGTCAAATACCGTATTCAATTGTTTTGTTGCAAGTCTATATTTATAATTATACCGTCTTAGTTGACACAATACCTGCTTGGTGAGCTGTTTTATGTATTTGACCGCATACTTTCGAATTTATACAAAGAAAACGCTCACAGAGATTATGTAGTTAAGTGGTTTCTTTGTCAACATTTGCAGATGTTTTTCGAGTATCAATGCGCAAATGAATGCACTCTGAAGTGAAAAACAAACGACGCGAAGCCGACAACATAATAGGTCAGATGCCTAAAATTATATAATTAGTTCATCAGTTAGATTCCATAATTATTCGTAGATTTGCAAAAAATGCCAGACATGTATTTTATATTTTGTCAATTTAGCAAAAAATTATGTACAGTTAAAGGCAATAACATGTATACACTTTAGTACCTTGTCTATTTTCGTCATATTTGAACTGCCATGTGAACTGTCACAGTGGTTAAAGTGACAAAGTACTAAAGTGTATACATATTTTTGCCCTTAACTGTACATACATTAAAATAGCCGGTATAGTTTGTTTGTTTGTTTAAACTCTTTATTGTACAAAAAGGAAATACAAAAAAAGGAAGTTTTGTGTGACGTCATATCTACGTACACTTTTTACTAGGGTGGTTTTGCGTCTCTTGGATCGTGACATAGTTTAGCGTTCGGTCCGCTGGATCGTTTACAATTCAGCGGTTCTCAACCTTTTAGTTAGGAGGAGGAGTGTTGCCATGGACCATCAACTGTTTGAAGGCAAAAGTAAAATTGTAAATGAATGAACGGTTGCGACCGCTTCTTGACTGGCGCGTCGTTTTGCCAATTGTTGTTGATGGCTTCGCGGACCACTTCGAGCTCTTCTAGGAACCACCAGTGGTCCGCGGACCACGGGTTAAGAACCACTGGTTTACATAGTTTTACAGGCCGCTCTTACCAACCGCGCTGGCGTAAGCGCCACTGTAAAACCACCCTATGGAGTGACTTCATGTACCCCCCACCCCCGAACTTTTCATCGCTCTGTCTTTCCAAACGCTTCATCTTTTCTTTGTCATTTTTGTTTGATTGACAAAAGAAAAAAAGATGTGTCCAATATTTTCTGCGCCGATTCTGAACGATTGTTTTCACTGTTGCTATTTTGTGAAAAACTAGCATTAAACCGAGCCGGCTGAGGTCGAGGGGAAAATCCTCGACCCGGCTGGCTCGGGTGGCAGTTGGTAATATGAACGTCTCGGGTAAAATGGCTCGTTTTATGCTCTCGTTGTACAATCTACTATTTTTTTACCCAGGAATTTCATCCCAGCCTATATACGTCCCACTACTGGGCACGGCACAGGCCTCCTCTCAGGATAAGAGAGCTTGGGCCATAGTTCCCACGCGGGCCCATTGCGGATTGGGAACTTCACACGCACCATTGAATTGTTTCGCAGGTTTGTGCAGGTTTCCTCACGATGTTTTCCTTCACCGCAAAGCTCGTGGTAAATTTCAAATGTAATTCCGCACATGGATTTCGAAAAACTCAGAGATGCGAGCCGGGGTTTGAACCCATGACCCTCTGCTTGAGAGGCTGTAGGTCAAACCACGGCTTCACCCAGGAATTTACCCAATTCTAATTAATTCAATTATTTAAAATGTAATAATCTACTATTGGATATTGGATTCATACGATTTTAGATGTATTATATTTACTATCGCGCAATTAAGAGTGTTTGGAAGTTTCGAAACCATTTAGGTTTAGACTTAGTATTTGGTGCTGACGCGATCACACTGGTACGTATGCATTTTTAATGTCTCCGTGACGTCATGTCGCCTGTTCACTCGTAGACATGTAAATATAGTGCGCGTCAGCTTGCGGTAAGTAATCAGTCTGCACAATAATATATCGCTGACATGTATTTCGTTGAATATATAAAGTGTTTTGTAGGTAGGTATGTGTGCGTGTGTTGTCAGAGTAGTACAGTTACTCGTATACTTGAAACGTTTAGGTAATTAACTAAACGTAAACAATACAACGGTGCAACGGTTCAATGGTGCGTGTGAAGTTCCCAATCCGCATTGGGCCCGCGTGGGAACTATGGCCCAAGCCCTCTCATTCTGAGAGGAGGCCTCTGCCCAGCAGTGGGAAGTATAGGTTGGGATGATGATGAAACAAAACAACGTCAATTGGTGTCTTAAATATTGGAATTCCCCCATTAAACTATCTAAATATTTCCATTTCTGTATTGAAGTCTAGTTAGTGTGTATATGATAGATAAGTTAAATGTTTAAAATCCTTTAACGTGCCAAATCTAACAGCTGAAGTTTGTTTACATTTAGTTAATTGTCTAAAGTTTTCAAGTATAGTTTGACAAAACACCTCTGTAAATGTTACTCATCGGAATTTTTGGTTGAAATCAAAATGTAGTCACGCCTTTGACGCGGTAGGTACAGTCACCTGCATTAATATCTGCCATAGTGGACCGTGCAATAATATCTTACACGTTTTACCGGCGCCCTAGAAATAGTCGTATCAAATATTTATGCAAACTTTGTTGTGTCAGATGGCATTCAACCATCTGCTGAAATATTCCAAAACAATTTGTATTTATTGTATTATGATATTATGTCGTACAGTACGACCAAGACCAATTATAAAGTATTACTCGTATTATACCTAGTTGATGTTGACTACAGTAAAGCACCGTAAGCCTGACCGCAGTACAACCTTGTCTCAGTAAGCCACCATTGCAATTATCAAGAAACTGGGGCATTTCGGGCGCGGATCTAACTTGCTGAGGTTAGCTATATTCCGTCTTGGTAGCTAATCATTCTATCTTCCCTGCTATCCGATACATTTTTAATTTACATATTATTTATAATCCGTTATAGCTTATGAAATGATCCAATTTAGTTGATTGATACGCCATATTGTACAAGATGGGCCACATCCGGTCGCAAATTATAAATCTTTTCGCATGTTTTTATAGCCCGGTCGGGTTATTATAATTTTAATCAAGTGCAGCCTAAACCTGTTGCGGCTGAACCCTGTATAATTTCAATCGGATTTGAAGCACAAAAAAGACGAAAGTGATTCGCCAGGGCCGCGGAGCCTTCATTAATCTCGGACTGCGCATCGCGCCAACTACACAAAGGGTAGGCCTGCCGCGCAGTGCTCGCCCGGCACATTATACCAGTAAAAATATTAAGTCAAAGTCAAAATCTCTTTATTCAATTTAGGCTATAACAAGCACTTATGAACGTCAAAAAAATCTACCACTGGTTCGGAAAAAACCTCTGCTGAGAAGAATCCGATAAGAAACTCAACGAGGTTTTTTTTTAACGTACATATCTGTATTGTATTGGCTGGTTTCCTGGATTAAAAAAAAATATTTAGTCCGTCTATCGTGGTAAACGCTGCAAGAAGATCCGTACAAAATTTCATGTCCTTGAATAGAACGTTGTCCCGTGGAACTAGTGATGTAAAAAGTGGCTTAGTTGCTACGCTTGGTTGTATAATCTGACTAATTTGAAATAATTTTCAAAACTAACTATAAATTTAGAAAAAAAACCCTCAAACAGATGTTCCCAACCAGGGCATCGTTTCTCGAAACATAATTAATAAGTCTAATAATATTAATATTTTGTCTAATTTTTTCATACAGTTTACGAGACAAAACACTACCTAATACTAGTTGCGGGCAATCGGTGAATGCAAGTGGCGAGTTGTCGTTAATTGTGACGTTCTAGGTACGGGGGAGGCCTTTGATGTCTCCCGGCTGATGGTGATGTGTAAGACCCACATCAGGCCTACAATGTGACACAGTCTTGTAGTTTTACTCTTACAGACAAGGCAGTTGAATTAATTTTAAGATACAGATTGGAGAGGCACAAATTGGAAAAGGTTGGGAATAGACTATGACTAATGACTTAGGTGTGTCGTCGACAACCGATGGTTAATGTCAATGAATTGCGGGTAGATTCAAAAATGATGCGAAGCATTTTTTTACTCTAGAGGATGACAGGTTGCGTCCCTGCCTCGGCGATGCCGTTTGGCTGAAGAAAACTATGGCCGGTATTTGAAGGTATCCCATAAAGAGGATTTTAGATTCTAGAGGATTCTAGAGGATGACGCTGCCTCTACCTGCTTTAGCGATGCCCTTTGTGCTGGCTGAAGAAAACTATGGTATTTGAAGTTATTCCGTCAAAAATGGATCTATTAGTATGGTGTAAGTAGGTATAGTGTGGGGTCTCATTGCGCGCAAGGCTTTACTCCGGGAGGGTATCGTCCTGCGGCTGGGGCGGGCTGGTTGCGCGGGCGCGGGGCGGGGCGCGGCGCCGCGGGCGCGCGGCCCGCACTCGCGCGCCCGCGTTCGCCGCACATTCACGACCGAACGACACTCGCCACCCACCGGTGTCGTATTACAGCTCTAAAAATACCCGCGAGCGCGATCGCCTATTTAGAAACGGTCGCGCGTCGTGTTTTGAACCAGTGATTGACAGTGCCAAGTGAAGAATACCATCCTAATCCACCGGTTATAGCAGTAAGTAGCTTATGTGATCCAGGATAATGATCCGCGCAGATTATGTTACCGCATCGCGGTTTTAAAATAAAACAGATGTTTCTACGAATCACTAGCGCTAGTTTCGCGCTAAATTAGGAATACGTTTCCAGTTAATGTTTAAGGAAATCCGAGATGGTGTCCATGAGGAAGTTTATGTTATAGCCAGCTACAGTCTGATGGCAGGGCGATCTTGTTAGTATAATTATTAGCTAATCTGATCTATTTGCGTACCGACCTTTTGTAAACCCTCGGAGTGCCATTCTGTTGCATCAATGTAGGCTACAGGTTTTTCAAACAATTTGCCCCAATTGTTTAACTACGAGACCGTTTCATCAAGTAATTTTGTTAACGTGACCTGTATTATATTTGCGACCTATTTCAACGTTGCGGTCACTGCGGAGATCAGTTTTCCTGGTCATATTTTAATGGTGTAGGTAATTCGAGTTTATATTGCACAGAAGCACTAGGTATCCAACTGTAAGTGGCTTGCCAAGATTTCGTAGTTCAGCTTTGCCGTCTGCCCTGACGCCGCAAGGGCGATGTGATGAAATATATAAATTTAGGATGATCAGAAAACATCTTATGCTCACACATAACTCAAAACAATCGGCTAACAAGGTTAGATAACTAAGAAAATAGAAGAAATCAATTTGTATGGAAATTATTGACATAACATTTAAATTGGTTTGAATTTGCAATAGACAGAATGCTAAACAACTAAAGGTTAGTATTAATTAAATGAATAAAATTTAATTCATAATGATGACATCTAAGTAAATAACTAGGTATTTATCTATTGGAAACCTGAAATGATCATGCGCATTAAATATCCACAACAGTGTCGTAAAACTGTATAGCAAGCTGTTATGTCACGGAAAGAGGAAAATACAGGAAATTTGCTTTTTGTTCATAATACGTATATTACGTCCAGTCCAGTTGGGTTGCAGCCAAGGCACCACCTACTTACTTACAAGTTCAATGTCTACCAAACCTACATGAAGTCTAATTGAGTTATTTGCTTTCCTTCAACAACTTTTTAGCCAAATAACTGAATAGATCAGGGGTCACCAATTAGCAATTAGTTTCTACACGGGTCCAGTTTTTAAAATAAAATTATTATCGCTGTTCGGTCGTTCGTTGTCACGTGGAGGGCAAGAAAGACAATTAAAAGCGCGGGATACATTTTAAAAACTACGTCTCAGTAATACAATACAAGTTACTTTACTGAAGTTCTGCACAAAATAGGTCTGCGGTCCAGATGCGGACCGCGGTCCGCCATTTGGTGACCCCTGGCATAGATAATTATTAAAGTACAAGTACGTATCTACTATCTACGGACTTTTGCGTACTTTAGGTGCCCATAAACACCTCAGATCAGACGGTGCGTATTGTCAATCATGTAATGTTCTGATATTTTTGAACTTCTACTCTTCGGCACCTGCAATGTTTATGATGGAGACTGTACTTAAACTCGCACAGTGCAAGAGGTAGGGAGTAGTTGCGTTGATGTAAATTTGGTCGGACTGCGAATTTCAGAACCGGTTGTATGCAAGAACCGTGTCCCTGTGGTCAGTCAGTGGGAGTTTAAGAACCAAGTTTTAAGTTTCGAATACCTAAATTTTGAAATATTTCTGATGATTTTTTTTCTATTTTTTTTTTGTTGGCCACAATTGCAGAGGAACTAGTTGGCAATTATGTATTTCGAGGCGGGAATAATTTGTTTCAGCCCTCGTGAAAACCGCTCTTGAATCGTGACCAGCCTTGGTGTTATCGCATTTTGATTCATCGCCGTAGAATTCAGAGATTCGCGGTTCATAACGTTGTTGCTTTAAGATTTTATCGCAGGCCGTCGTTATTTTTAAAAGTCTTAAATTTTGCATCAACTAACTATACCTAAATATATTGATTGAGTGAAATGGCTCAGTGACTACAACGGCATATGAAAACATTTTCCATCCTTAGTTGTTATATAGCAGTAGGTACTTTATTACATGTAGGTACTTAATATAAATAATTATGAAAATAATATCTAGACTACTAGGACCAAAATTATACTCCACATCTAGCTTAGCCTTAGACTTCCTACGGTATGAAGCCCGTGTTGCTCTAAGACTTAGAGCTTAGAACATTGATTTTTTCTTGTTGATTTAGAATATAATACGAGAGTGCCTAAGTGCCTATGTATGTGTGTATAGCTGATGTGTCATAACATTGACACTTTGTTGGTTGCAAGCCACACCAATTTAATTTTAAAACCGGGGAAGTGCGTGTCGAGCCACGCTCAGGTAGGGTTCCGTACGACTAAGAGTATTAATTAGGTACACTTTAATTTAGTGAAGCCTTCTAAGCTGTGGTAGTTTTCCTTTAAGTTACTTATACTACTTATTTTTTTTCAGAGGATGGTGGGAACACTGTCTCTACAATCCAAATTGAAAAATGATGTTAGCAAAACTACACTATCTATAT
The DNA here is from genome assembly GCA_037349165.1 of Choristoneura rosaceana. Taxonomy (NCBI): domain Eukaryota; kingdom Metazoa; phylum Arthropoda; class Insecta; order Lepidoptera; family Tortricidae; genus Choristoneura; species Choristoneura rosaceana. The sequence continues at coordinate 15,532,079 of JAZBNJ010000019.1, forward strand.
TATGGCTTTTAACAAAAAAGTCCCTAGTTTTTGCATTTTTTTTTTGCAAAATTATTATTTTTTATTATTATTTTCACTTGTCATGCTCTTAAAATGTCAATTTAGTCTCTGCATATCAGGACTAAAGCTCGTTTTTTATTCTCTAGGGATTAAAGTGTTTTTTTAATTTACTGTGGAAACCCCTAAACAGCCAACACGGTGTTTGTGAACGGAGGATTTTTAGGATGTGGAAATAACCTCAAAATGACAACTGTGCAAAAATATAAAAAAAACACGATTTAATTTCGTGATTTCGAAAATGAATGTATTCAATTATAAAGGATTAATTCATTTTATTACGCATAGTCCAATTAGTTTTAAAATAGTTTTCAATTTTGAAACTGTTAGTTAAATATGCAAGCATTTGAAGCGTCACTTTATATAAAATATAAGAAAAGAAAAAAACCGCGTAACATATTTTTTTCTATTTGAATTATGAACAGATGGCCTGTCCATTAGGTACCTACTCGAACATACGTTGAAAAAAAATAATATTGTAACTTTGAACAGAGCATTGTTTTTTTCCTCTCATTGAAAGTCTCAAAGTGAAAAGTAGAGTGTGCAACGCGGGACTAACCAACCATAATGCCGCTCGAACTATAAACATCTCGTGTCATTATGGCTTGTTTTAGTCCCTTGTTGAACAATCTACTATTTTTAGTTTACCTCTTTTGCCGCGTATGTAGTTGATATACATTGAAGTAAAATCACAGCTTTCTAGCACTAATAGTCTCTGAGCTAAGCCGTGGACAGACGTTAACGGACATGCTAAAACAATAGGGCTCTTTGTAAGACCCCGGAACCTTAAAAACAAAAACTTCAGATAAACAACTGAACATCGCTTCGGACAGCAGAAAGTAGCCTGCAGCGTTCTTTGCTATCTTAATTTATAGTTAGTGGTTTGGTGTGCTAGATGGGTGCAAGAACGGCCGGCGAGCACGATTGGTGATACCGCATGGGCCACGGGGAGTCGCAATGAACCGAACGGCGATAGCCGGCCGGTTAGACGAGTCTGCCAGAGTGCAATGGCCCAAACTGTAGGGAATTTTAAAACGCTCTTACACGAGCCCTTTGGATCTTTTGTCCCAATGTCTCTGAATATATCTGACAAGAAAGTTACTAAGCATAATATGAGAAAGAAACTGTTTTTCCTGTAGTCTACAGTGTGGACAAAAAGTTAACTGGCTTTTGTTTTTTTTTAGTTAGGTTAAGGCACCACTTATAAGGTTACACACGGGCCATAGAGACATAACTTTTACTTTTATCATGTCCAAAGGAAAGACGAGAGCTAAATCGGTTCACACTACTTATATTGGCCTACTTATTTCAAGGTTTCATGTGGTTACGTACTGTACCATGCATTAGGTATTGTGAGAAAGGGTCTTGACAGGACACGGACAAAATGAGCCTATTAGAGTCCCGTTTCTGCTGTCTGAGACACACAACCCTAAAAATGACTTATTGAACATTCAAAGATCAATATTATCGATAAGTTTACTTAAGATCGGTTCGCTAAAAGTAAATAAAGGCTTACTCAGTATTACAACGACCACAAAGGAATATAAGGAAAAAGGAAATGCAAATTTTTAAAGAGGTTCATTAATGTTCGTTCTAATGATGATATTTTACCGATATTATTAGTTGCGGCAATACCTTTCGGTATATCATAAATACTAAATTACAGTATATGTATGTCGTAGGTATGTATGTAAACTGCTTTTGCCCGCGGCTCCCCGCGTGGTATTCGGTTATCGCGCGCTGTTCCCTCGGGAACTGTACATTTTTCCGGGATAAAAAGTAGCCCATGTCACTCTCGGGCCCATAAACTATTTCTATGCCAAAAATCACGTCGATCCGTCGCTCCGTTACGGTGTGAAAGGCGGACAAACACACAAACATACAAACACACTTTCGCATTTATAAGTACAGTTTACAAGTATATGAAAGGTTTCGCCGGTCATAACACCCGCGACCTTACGATACGTCTATGCAACAAATGTGTGTTCATGCAGCTCCTCGACCTCCACACTGCAAGAACACACAAAACCAACTATCACCATCACCACACGACACTGGCGCAATTCGAACTCAACCAGAGCTCATCTTCAGAGCAACGCAAACTTATGCTACCGCATTTGTTAAATAACGCCTGATTCGATAAGAAAGAAAAGAAAGAATAAATTTATTTACCTGAATTCGGCACAACAAAAATAAATAAATAAAATTTACTGTCTACTTCATTTTAGGATAGTTACTCAAGGAAGTGAAGCTTAGTAACTAATAAAATTTTAAATAGAACACTTAACATAGATATAAAAATACGTAGAACTGTTGACGTGCAGTGAACATCTACATATGTACACCTCATAACAATGACTTCTTTTGTGTCTGCTAAAGCCAGTGCACGTCATAGCGTGAAACCCCTTCCCAATGACAAAGTACCTTATTCTTTTGTAAAAGGATTATACTGCACTTAATTATAATATGTATATAGCCGTTGCCAGCAATTCCGAATTTCTCTGGCTCGGGAACTTTACGCTCTTCCGGGATAAAATATTGCATAAGTTAAAAAATCGGGGATAATTCTACTTGAAAAAAAAATTAATCAATTTAGTATTGCATAAACAAAAAATTGTTTACCTATTAATTAGGTAGGTTTAAGTAGTAATTAAATATCTATACCTAATTAATTTTGTGTGTAACTGCAATGAAAATAACTGCATCGTTATATTTCCCGTAACGTTGTACTTAGCATTATACTTAATGGCGGGATTTGTTGAATTTTCCTTAAGTTTGTCATACTTACGCAGAACATGACATCACGGCCTTTGTAGCTGAACAAAATATCTGAATTCTTGAAATTATTGAACCTGACTTGTTGATTCAACTTTTATTGTGAACAGATAAAATGCAACACCACACTTGGTATCGAGGGAACTAGTGCGAGATTTAGTGGGCACCCTTTAATCTGTGGTTATTATAGCGTCTACCTCTGAAGGGCTACTCCGAAACACAACGTTCGAACTTCGTGTCGTGCGATCCCTCTCGCTCTCGTATTATATAGTATAAGTGTGAGAGGGACCGCACGACACGAACTTCGAACGTTGTGTTTCGGAGTAGCCCTTCTGGTACGAGCCTCACACCCCGTCTTTTAACCCAAACAGGGCTGGATGTACTGTACTGTTTTTTATTACTTACTAGCTGTTGCCCGCGACTCCGTCCATGTACCGAATATACTTACACAAAAAATTTCATAAAAATCGATCAAGCCGTTTCGAAGGAATTTGGTCACAAACTTTTTTGACCCGAGAACTAAGTTGTTTTACCTCTTAGTTTAAAACCAACAGGACAGGACTACTTATTCAAATTGCATACGTCACCCAACACCCTGAAACACCAACGACAACCTATACCACTACCATGAGTTTACAGTGACCGTACTCGATAGAGACACCGTAAATTATTTGTAGAGGCGCTATACAATTTTCCACACAAATAATTTACGCCGTCGCTATCGAGTAGGTACGGTCACTGTAAACTCATGGTAGTGGTACTATTGTCGGGAAAAGTCCGAGTATTGTTTACGTAAAACTTGTATTCATGACCACTATTTGATTTTGTGATTGATGACCAAAATAAATAGTAATTCAAGAATTACTCATCCGTAACAAACGTAATATTCTCTGAGTCATACGAGAGTATTGACAAGTCAATTTGCATGTGGCGGTCGAAGTAGTTTATCAATAAAGTAAATAAATATGTTTGGCCGATAGACGTAAATAATGAATTTGACTTAGATAGCGGATTAGGTTCGAGGAATTTATGTTTATGATCGTTCGAGACAATACGGATTTCAACCGTTCGACTTCGAAATGCCGTTTTATGGAAGTGTATTTTTAATAATACAATAGATCGTATTTGTATCGAATTCCTAAGTAGCTTAATTTTTAATAATGACTGACTGACGTTGTAAATTATCTAAGTTGTTTACTTTCTTATTTAGGTATAATCACATCTACATATTTACCTATTCTCCTGACCTCGAGTAAAATAAATATTATGCGTATTTTTTATAATTCGCTGAAGAGTGAAAATGGAACAATATTGAGATTAAATTTAAATTAAAGTCGGTTTTAAAAACTTAATTTCTAAACTTCCAACACAGTAGGTACATTAGTACATTACATATTAATTAATTTTTGTAACAACACCAAAACATTTACTTTATTTCAAACATATTGCAGAGGTCATGAATAGACCACGGCCGCAGTGTCTTCGAAACGTCGAAGTGATTTTAAGCAAAAATGGCTGCGTTTAATTCCAATGCGGTTCCTCAAAACAATTAAGTTTTTCATCTTAAACATGTCGGAAATTGTACCATTATTCCACACACGAATTGTGTTCTCTCATTGAATTACGTTGTTTTCCGATATTGGTGCTAAGTGCTAGTCCACACGATGAGTCAGTGTCGCAGTGTCGCTAGGATTGCAGTGGGTTTTGGCCGTGGTCGCCCGGCTCGGGCATTACTCATCGAGTCACCGCGATGCCATATACTAAGGGGCTGTTTCACCATCCATTGATTAGTGTTAACTGGCGGTTAGTTGTGACGCCGGCTCTATTTGTTTTATTCGAATAGACGGAGACGGCATCACATTTAACCGTTGGTTAGCGCTAATCAATGGATGGTGAAACAGCCCCTTATTGTCGCATTATTACATGTTTGATATCCTGTCAATCTTTCAAAGGTTAACTGGAAGAGATCCCTTTAAGAGATAATATCTATATAATATCCTGATCTTTTATTTTCATGTAGAATAAAGAGTTTTACAATACAATACAAGTACAGTCAAATGCAAAAATATGTAGAGCTATTCGAACCACTCAAAAATATGTCACTACGGCCTTATTGCGTCGGAATAAGTCTGTGGTACTTATTTTTGAAACTTTGATGAAGTTCATATTTTTACATTTGACTGTACATATTAGCATTGCATAAGTAGTAAGGTAAGTAGCTGTAGCTGAGAAACGGAAATTTTATTTGTTTACCAAGTTCTATGATACTAAATAGGGATGATGACGCCATTAAAAAATAATTCGAAGGCACAGCTCTAGTAAAAAAACGGTTTATTTTAGCGCTGAAAACCAGATTAATTTGCGATGTACTGTAAAATTAGATTTTTTGTTGCTTAAAAATAAATAAATAGTTGGTTGATTGAGTTGCCGGATAGTGACGTCATAATTCGCTATTGCCATTGAAACTCTATGGAAGAATTGTGTTTTGACAGCTCATAAAAAGTACGTCAGTTGATTGGTGGTGTCATCATCCCTATTGATATGGCTATTTTGAATTTCTGTTAATTCTCCAGCAGCAATACAGTTTAAGGATATAAATTAATTTACAATTAAAATTAATTATTAGAGATAAATATTAATTTCTGTGTCTAAGTATTCTTTGGTTGAATAAGATGCTTTATCACTACGCTATATAATTTAGACCTTTTACTCCGGGGCAACCGGCTACGTTCCTATTTACAGTGACGAAAATATTTTGTTTGAAGAAACATAATCCATACTAATATTAGGTATACCTGCGAAAGTCTGTTTGTGTGTTTGTCCGTTTTTCACGCTGTAACGGAGCGCAGATCGACGTGATTTTTGGCATAGAGATAGCTTATGTTCCCGAGAGTGACATAGGTTACTTTTTATCCCGGAAAAATGCACAGTTCTCGAGGGAACAGCGCGCGATAACGATAACCGAATACCTCGCGGGCGGAGCCGCGGGCAAAAGTTAGTAGTTTATATTTTGTTCATTGGCACACACACCTACTTTAGATTATAAATTATACGACACATATGAGCGGTTGCATGTCAAATCTGCATAACTATTATATTGTGTATCTAGCCGAGATCTAGAGCACAATGTTAAGGTTGAGTCGAAGAGACGAGTAGGTAAAGACGAGCGGGTTAAAGTCGCGTTTCAGTTCTGTGCGCCATTCATAAACATGCCAATGTGGCTGGATCAATCGTGCACATCCGTTCTGGCCTGATGGTACGACCTAAACAATAATGTACTGTGTTACTCCTTATTACTCATACTGTCTCTACTTGGTATAATAAATAGTGACGTCAGCGTCTATTCCTCTTTATAAAGAAATCTCCCTACTCGTGAGGAAAAGCAGCATAAGCACATATTCCTCGACCTAAATACTTTGGAATTCAGTATTTGTAGAGTTAAAATATAATATCAAAGATTTATTTTCGTAGAAAATGTATGTAAATCGAAAGTTTTCTGCCATTAAAATCATTGGTAGCTTGCCAAATCGTTTACTTATCCACTGATATGTTGCTATGTGCGATTAAATATATAATATACGAATTGCTTCGTATTGTTTGTAAGTACTGCTAAGTAGATATTATATACCTACGGATACGCCGCGGGGCGATACAATAAGATATAAAGGTTTTGTTTTAAATGATAGGTCACGCGCGACTTTGTCATATTGCGTTCATTGAAATTATAAGATTAGATTAAAATTTAAGAAACGTTCAAATTTTACTTTAAAAAAAACTGATAAGTATTTAGTCATTTTCATCTTCAAGTAAGTTTATTAATTTTGCCTTTGATTTAATGATGATGTTTTATCGATATTATTATTGTATCTTCCAGTAACATAATTCGACGACTACATTGTTAGAGGTCAGAAAGCAGAATAATATTGTTAAATTTTGAGTTTAACTTATTTAGGTGTGATTTTGGAGAGACTGCGTGTTGAACTCTTGAATTAAATCTAATGTCGGCATTTTTCGATTTTTCTCTTTTTCCGAAATTGCTGCGATAAAACTGCACCAGCTTGAAAGATCAGTTCCACATACAGGTATACGAATTATCTTTAGAGTTATGTTGACTTTTCCGCGGCAAAGCTTGGCCTATCGCATATTTTTTTAATTTATCAGATTTATCTATCGATCGAATTAAGTTGTAATACGCACCCCGCCCTCGCATTTGATATCACTGTATTTCACTAAGTAAAGAGTGTTATCAAAGGAGTCCGACTAATCGTCACAAACGATGGCTAAACGCCAAATGTTTCGCAACTGCTCTATTTTTACACCAAGGTTCTTACTTTGCATTTTGGAGGTTATTGACACAATGTATTATACAATATGTTATTTAACATTTTATCTATATCAAGAAAATCGGCGGGTAGAAGTGAAAGTGCCAAGTTTATGCCAGAACCGTGTAATTGAGGCTCCCCGCATCGACGGACAAGATCGTCTCTTGAATGTTAACAGAAATAACGCAAGGTTACATTTAATAAATGTAGGTAAACCCACCCAGAGTTTATGTAACGTAGTCGGGACCAATTTAAATTTAAACGCAGCACCCAACAACAGCTTTGAGGAAAGATACATTTTGATTAAAGAAGAAATTTTCATTTCAAATCTGGGCTCTACGACTCTACAGCTCTACGTTGCTGCACCCATTCATTGTGTACAGACCTTTGGGGATAATTGGTGTTATCACCATTATTATTATAAAATAACTAGTAGTTACTTACCAAAATTAAATTGTAATTTTCTGTTTATAGTACACTGCTTATGCCCGCGACTTCGTCTGCGCGGACCTAGGTTATCGCGCGGTGGCGCCCTCTACCGGAATAAAAAGTATCCTATGTCGATCCTTGGGCCTTAAACTATCTCTATACCAAATTTCATCAAAATCGGTTCAGCGGTTTCGACGTGAAAGCGTAACAGACAGACAGACAGAGTTACTTTCGCATTTATAATATTAGTAGGGATTTGAAATCGTAAATAAATAATTTTTCTTGCTTTCTTTCAAAATCGCCACCACTGCTCAAATTATTAAAAATATATATATATAAATGCGCGTTGACTTGAGAACGTCCTCCGTTTTTTCATCCGTTAAAAAACTAAAAAACAACCACGATAGTTGCGAAGTCCGGTATTTAAGAGGTTGCCCTGAAAGCATTATTTACCGACCCGCATACCAACCTCATACGACGTAATACGAAAACAATTTAAACTTGTAAATATTTACTTGCACGCATCTTGCGTCTGCAGGTGAATGTTTTTCATATCCTGTGACGTCTTTAATGTCAGATATTCGGATCTAAATGCTCTGTGTCCACCTTTATTTAAAAGCCGTTATGTGAGCAATTTTCACAAGGTTCTGGTCTCGTTATATTATTACTATAAATAGACGAGGCAGCAAAATTGTCTCTTGCAGCTTGCAGTAGGTATACGTCTCAGTATTATGGAACGGATGAAGAGTGTATCATCACATCGTATCATCATCATCAATTTCAGCCGTAGGAATTAGGGCATGGATACCGGTATTCGGTATTACCGAAAAACCGGGATACCGGACATTTTTTCCCCTATTTTAATACCGGTATTAAAAATCTACAAAACCGGTTTTTCGGTATTTTTACTTGTGTTTAAAATAGTAGTGGTCGACTTTAATTTCAAACAAGCAAGCACTTTTAATAGTTTTTGTCTTCAGACTCACGGCTTTTGAAGTTACTTATCGCTTAATCTACTTTCAAATTTACAGTGCACAAGTTTGCTTTGTTTATTATTTGTAGTGTAGGCTAGGCGGTGTTTTGCCTTTTCGCAGAATTTTCTTTGGCCGAATATCACTTACCAACCAACGTTTCGCCGACTTTGACAACTATTACCAAATTTTTATATGACAACGTGACTTTACGTGACGTGTCATTTGGTCGAATTATTATAAAGCAGAATATCATAATGACTCGAAACGTTTGGAAACTTATCATTTATCAAATCTTTCACTAGGCGAAATAAGTCCGATTCGACGAGTGATCTCTTTCTCGAAGTTGGACCTACCTAACTGGACCGTTTGTCCCAGGTATACATAGTGGTCAATAACTTCGAGCGCAGAGCCCCCGACTATTACGGGAGTTGGCACAATGTGGACATTAGTTAGACATGATTTTCGTTTTTTTTTTCATGTTTATTTTTAGGCTAACTCGTTCGGAAACTCTGCTGCGGTCAGCGAGCATAGCACTGAGGTCCTCCATGGTCTCAACTATGACTACAATATTGTAGGCGAATCAAAGGCGAGTGAATTACCCGCCATTAATATTGATGCCTTGTCTTTCCCAGTCCAGAACCTTAAAAGCATCCTCAAGCATGCGTTTAGTAACGTAGACCACATACATATGTGATCTAAGGTACTATACCCTTTTTGGAAGCCGGCTTGTTTGGGAGGCTGGAAATCATCAAACCTGCATGCGAGAAGATTTGTGATGACCCTGGAAAATAACTTCTGAAATGGATCTATTCTTCACCAAGGTGTTATCACCTTTTTTGAACATTAGCACCACCACTGTCTTGTTTCATGCTTTCGGCGTTCTCTTCCCTTTGGTGGAGAACCCGCCTTCAGGAGTTCGGCTGTAATTTCATCGTCACCCGGGGCTTTGTCATTCTTAAGCTGTTTGAGGGCCATACTAATCTCGTACAGGCTGACGTCCGGCCGGGGTGTCATCGTTATAGTGTCGGGTTAATCTAGCCGTCGGGTCTTCAGCTAGATTTTCGACGGGTATTCGGGTTGTCGTGTCGCTATCCATAAATATAACCTCTTGACTTCCCCTAACAGCTCAGGTTTGAATGAATAATAATTATGCCGTCGTCGGTCTTCAACTTCATCAACCGGCTTTGACTAACAGACATACTCGTATCCCTGGTAAACACCTTAGAGCCCCTGTTACGCTCAATAGCCTCTTGGATACTATTGATATTAAATCAGCGTACATTGCGCTTCAAATACTTTGAGATCTGCCTATTGAACTGCCGATAGCAACAGGCGTCACCAGAGGACTGTAGTATCATCTCACGCCTCGCCTCCATGAGCCAGAGTGCGAGAGCCTATTGGTTCTAGTATGGCGGGTTTTGAATAAGTTAGACCCGACCGTATGGAATTGACAGCTTCCGCAAACCCGTCGTCGAAATCGTCCACGTCACCATAACTAAGACATTCGAAACGGTTTCGAAGTTTGAGCTGAAAGCTCTCGAGATTTTGGATCTGAGCAGGTTCTGGGCGGTGTGTAGATTTCATCAGTAGAGACCTTTCATGCTGGAACTGGATAGGTAGGTAGGTATTCAATGAGCCTCGTAGAAGCAAAAGAATTATGCGAAAATTTGTTTGGGGACGAATAATCGGCGAAAAAATTTTCAGCGAACTATAGTTTTTATTTTAATACTTTCTCATTAAAAGAGAAGTTTATTAAAAATCTTGCTTTAAATTTATAGTGGTTATATTTCAACAAAACAACAGACTTATAAAGAAAGAAAGAAGAATAAGGGCAAAATACCGAAAAAATACCGAAATACCGGGATACCGGTTTTCAAAATTTGAATACCGGAATAATACCGGTATCGCCATAACACCCAATACCGCACAGCCCTAGTAGGAATGCCTCCCCCATAGAGCTCCAGTTGCTTTAGTTGGAAGCGTGTGTGGATACAATGAAATATCACAAAATAAACCCGGAATATCTCAGCCTATGTAGTTGGAGGTCAACTGTCCAAAGTTTTTCAAGAATTTTCAGTTTAGGTCGATAAATATTTCAGTACATTCAAAGTGTAAGATTGCTGTCACCTTGTACCTACTCGTATACCTGTAAATTAACGTTTACTTACTTATTAAAAACTAAAACGCCAAATAATTACTATAGGGTGGACAATGTTAGAATAAAGCGTTTAAAAGACAATCCTGCGACCTTACTAAATCGGCACGTGCAAAATGTGGTGCGAGGAATGTGTTTTTCACGAACCAAGCGTTAGAAACGCTTCATTTACATAGGTAAATAGGTAAGGATAGCCTTGCTCAGCACATCTCCAGTGGAAACAGCTGAGCGAAAAGAGACTAGGTAAATGAAGCGTTTCTATTGGTTCATGAAACATTCCTCCTCACACACATCCTCACACATCTCTGGTGGAAACGGAGCCTAAAGCCGCATTCACATTTATTTGTCGAGATGTGTTGTGATGCTCTCTGTCTCTCTCTCTCTTTTTAGCTTGTGATACGATACAACACAACACAAGCCGTCATAACACAATCATCATCATCATGTCAGCCGAAAGACGTCCACTGCTGGACATAGGAACATGTCACTCATTTAATACAATAACTGACACTTCGGGTGCCATCGTATTTCGATATTAAGATCCCATTGTTCCTAATCTCTACATTCATTATGCACTATATATATCTGTATGTCAGTATAACCCGGGCCCGCGCTTGGCGATCCCAATGGCGCCAGGTATTCGAATAGTTTCGGCGCATCGGCCAGCGCTTGCGACATCAGCCCGCCAGGCCACTCGAGGCACCCGACCCGTCGAGCTGGACAGTGAACTCTCTAATCTCGATACTATTGGCTATGCATTTGTTGATACGTAAACAATTCGTTTTATAGATTACTAATGCATTGTGCAGTACAACCAGAATGTTAATGTCACTCCTGTCTCGTCGGTTTTCTTGAAGGTTCTGAAGATTCAAAAAAGAAAGAAAAGGTATAAGTATCATATTTTGTTTCGAGTTCCGAACGACTTTACCAAACTATAGACTGTTAGCTGCGTTTTGCATAGCACATCTCTGGTGGAAAAAGCTGAGCGGAGCGAGGCTAGGTACTGAAATGAAGCGTTTCTATTGATTAGTGAAAAACACATTCCTCGTAACATATCGTCGGACATTATTGGTGGAAACGCAGCTTTAATCGCTTCTAGACCCAACGGTTGCAAGGTTTTAGTTCGGTTCGATCTTTGCAAGCACCTAAGCTTATGATTTTAATGGGTATTTACTATGATCATGACCTTATAATATAAAGATGTCAAACCGTTTCATCTTTGCGAAGAAAATTGACAGGATTTGTGCGCAACTCCTTCATTGCGGATGACTTCAAGAGTTTGAAATTCAATAAGAATGATCATTTTTCAGATATCATGAAAATAATCTTACACACCCTATGTCAGTTGATTTGTCGACTCGTTCAATCCATAATTACCTTGACATTGCTTCATTAAAACGTTTTTAACTGGCACTGCTTAATTGCTAAGATTGTTTAGCTGTCTGACACTTCTTTTTATTAGGCGCTGGACATACGTTACGTATTACAATGTTAACAATCATTAACAACCGAAACACCGTAATAGGTACTCCATCAGATGTTTTAAATTTCTTCACTCACAATCTACGTGGTAGCCCATGGAAAACCTGGGTATGTCCCTATGAATGTCAAAAAAGAAAATGCTATGTGATGATAATGTAAGAGCAGCGTCTGTTATAATTTAGTCGTTTGTCTCGCTAATTGACCTGTGACGGATGTTCCGTACCCTAGCCCAGAGTAATATGAAAGCACCACCTGGCAGGCTAGTTGTGGTGCCATCGAGGTTGACGGTCTACCTTCTACGAGATGGAATAGGATAATAAACAGATGAAGTTTGCATTTTTCTTGTAATACGCTACATTTCATGCCATTTACTCGTGAACTATATAAACTTTATAAGATAGTTTTATTAAATTACTAACTCAATCAATCGAATAAATTAACAATATGCTACAAAATTTAGTTCTTTTCGTACCTAAAACGTATTGTATCAAATGACTTTACATAGTTTAAATCGCGTATCCCACAGGAGAGATTACTTTTGTTTTTTTTATCTGTTTAATACTGCTATATAACTAGGAAGTCGTGTCACCCCGCTGCCATGTCATGTCGTATTGTATCCGACTAATTGGTACACGTTGTGCTTAAATCGACCGCTACATTGCATCTCTGGTTTTGCCTACAGAGTTCGAGTATTTGTAGCTCTACTTATTGTGTATGTAGCCTTGTTGTGTATACAGTAAAGGGTGGCTCATTCAGATCGGTCAGTATGGGAAAGTCTGAAACTATAAGACGTACGAAGATCTGTTCTTAGCAACCATGAATGTTTGAATGTAGTTTTCCTTGTTACTAAAATTGATGACATGGTTCCTAATAACAGATCTTCGTATGTCTTATAGTTTCAGACTTTCCCATACTGTCCGATCTAAATGAGCCACCCTGTACTGTATACACAACAAGGCTACATACACAAGTAGAGCTATAAAGACTCGAACTCTGTAGATCGGTCAATCTAAATGAGCCACCCTGTATATCCTAACAGTTGGGCCAACTTAATACCTCTGGTATATCAGTGAAAGCCCTCTTGTGGTGCGGTTAATAATCAAGAGTCTATCAGCATAGCGACCTCAGAAGGCCGCAGCTGGACAAACACGCTGTTTGAAACACGTATGTATTTTGTAATTACACCGAATGAGATCACCGCCGTATCGTAGATATTCCTACTTAATAACAATAATAGGTGACTCTCACGGCACGATGGCTTCCCTCGGAGACTATGGTAACGGATGCTTCACGCTGATTGATGGGAAAAATGCTAATTGGTTAACTTACATCTCTCTGTACATTTTGAACCGACTGTAGAACTGTCGTTCTATGGATACCTATTGACAAAACATTTCTTACGCCATTATGTTGCTCTTGCTACAGTAAATGAAAGAAAATAGAAAGGAAAATAGAAAATATACCTTTATTTAACGTCATAAAAAGCAACACAATTACGAACAATAGATAAAAGGACCAGACATACATGACGCTAAATGCTTATATTATATCTACTCTATTCAAAGAGACATTTCTTACTTTTTCACTGGCCAACAGTTACGTAATTTATATAGTATACTGTTGGTATAGTCAATAGTTATAGGCACTGCGAGGCATTGCGAGGTATATAGAGCAAAGCTAAAATGTAGAGTTCACAAAATTTACTTTTTCAAAATGGTTTTTTCTTAAATTTGCTAAATTGATTCCTTCAGTAAATAGGCGTAGGTACTTAGTGTCGATATTGTAATTGATGTATCTAAGAAAACTGTTTAGCTACGAGTAGAAATTAAATTACTGCACCTTTTATTATATAGCATCAGAACGGGAATTGTAGAGGTGGAGAGGGTAGGCCTTTGCCCAGCAGTGGGACACGTAAAAAAAAACTAAGTAAAAAATACCTTATCTTTCGTGTAGTACCTACATGCTTGGTATGTGATGTAAGTACACACTTACAAGCTCTATCTCTATACGATTAAAATTAATTTAATTATTCAGTTCGGCTGCCCTATAAAATAATGAGTAGAATGAGTAATGAGATGAGTGGTCTCAAAAACTAAATATAGGTATAACGCCGATAGTTTTAGGAAAGCTAGATTTCCAGCAATTTTTACACGGCTAACGGTGGATTATTCTATTTTTACCGTAGGCGATCTCCCACGCATCCCGGTTTAGTTCCCGCTACCGCAGTAGCAGGTGTGAATGTTTACTTTTCACCTACTCGTTAAAGTGTAAATTATATTTGTACGGAAATGTAATAAAGCGGGCCGCCCAGGAACGAAATTTAAGCAGCGTTTCTATTGGTTAGTGAAAAACATACGCAACGGGTCCATATCGGCTCGCGTATCGCATATCTACTTATTGAAAGATTGTCAGAATTCTTTTTTTCTCTCAATCCAATAATTGTTCAGAATTGTTATAAAACAAACCGAACCTTTATAGTTTTGTATAGGATGACCATTTCAAAATTTCAGAAAAATTTAAAGTTTCAGTGGGAAAAATGATGATTCGGACAAACTAATTATAGTATGACTAGCGAAAAGTACTTTATTCGAACTTTGGCGCTCCCAATGTGAAGAGCGGGAAGAATATGTGTAGAGCTCTATTGGCAATGCGATAATCAAATACCGTCAGAAAAAAAGGGAAATTATAAATAGTATACGCAGTTCTGAATTAGTTTATTACACAACAGAAAACAGTAAACAATTTTGAATTTGAATTTGTAATAACAAATGAATAATTATAATTTAGATTTATTTCTGGGAAAACGCATTCCCCATTCGCAAATAAACAATAATGGTTTTAGGTACTTTGATCGAACTCACAAAATCAAGTTTAGCCAATACATGACTAAATTTTCTTTTTAAACCTTTAAATTTTAATTTGGTAATAAAATAAAAATTAAAAGTACCTACGTTCATCAAAATATAAAACTGGCTTATGTTTTTATTAATTGCTTAAGTAATCAAACATGCCGATTATCGTTTGACCTTATTCAGCTCAGTCGCGTGCATCCTCCATTGACTGCATCACAAAAAGACGTAATTAGTCCCGTGAAATAAAGGTGCTGGCTGACCCAAGCATTTTATTTATTTAATAGACTAAGCCCTCATAAGCAAGATCATCTTACGAAACTGGTTTTATTTATAGGCATGTTAAGCCGTCGAAAATGATTAAGTTGACCGTTACGAGAGCTTTTTACACACTTAATTATATTTCATGGTAATTAATTTACAACGCAATAATCATCTAATACCTACTGAATAAAAAACTGTCCGTCGGTTTTAATGCCGACATTAAACGGTTCATCATTATGTCTGGGAGACTGGGACTGGGGACCGTCGGTCGGTTGTCTTCCGTGATTCCGTTGCGCTGGGCCGCTTGTCGGATTATGCATCATCATTTTCATCTCACAAAGGAATCTCGGTCTCGCCCAAATACCAACATAATCAGTGCTGTGACCGGTCGCGTACCCTCGCTTACTCATGCCTGGTGACGTCATCGATTAACGTATGAGTAACAATCAGGAAAAAATCAAATGTGTTGTTAAACAATCACATCTCGTTCTTAGAAACCTTAGAGCGTTCGTGCTGAAGATGTTTCGGTCATTCGGTTGCGTCGTTAACCAGTGAATCCTACTTTTGAGGCCGGCTCTAGGTCACAGGGACTCATCGTGTTTACCTTTTTACTTTCATCTTGGCGTGTCGGTTCAACAACTTGACAAGGCCACGTCTAACTACGCAGTGCATAGGTTTGTTTACTACGTAATGGAAAGTGGAAGGCAGTTGTACTTTATGTAAATAAACTGCAGGTGCGAGAATGCTATAACGGTCCACTGATTGTTACCATAGGGCACGCATCTAGATATAGTTTCAAATTGGTGGGTAGGAAATGCTCATGGTATGCAAATTTAAATTCGCGCATTTGGCTCGCTATAATGGCTGCTTTGTCCACAGAAAAATAAAGTGTGTCAAGTCCAAGAGCGGAATTTACGAAAAGGCTGATTTGGCGCGAGACTAATTGTATTTATTAGCAAACATACGCTAACATACTTAATTATTAAGCGTAAAATGGATGGAGCAGTTAGCTAGGTCGCTTCAGGATGAAATGTAATTAAACATTGCATTCCTTAGATAAGGAAGGCCGTCCGTTAACGACGGTTCATCACGAACAAAGGCCTCGCGATGACATTGCTTCATCTATAGGTAAATAGAACTAGGATGATGATGTTATAAATGAAATTCTGCTGTATGCCTAATATCGACTTTTAACTTGAATTCTCTTTATGGGGTTTGCGGTTGTAGTTTGGAAAACTTTAAATTTCATGGCTTCCGAAAACTGAAAAGTAAATTGGTTCAAAATTGTTGCAGGTTATGTATCTACCTCTATACGTATACACCGTGGGTTTTAATAACCCGAAAGATTTAAATTAACGATTCTACAGCCTAATTAGAGTATAAAAGTTAGTATAACATATATTCCAAAAACCCTTAATTTAAGAGATATTAATTATTTAAAACAAATCACAAGTTGCAAATTCTCAAGTCTAACACACCCTAAAGGTGTGACGTAACCACCTACTACTTTTATTTCCAGAAGCACTAACTGCATAGTTTTTAGCCAGTTTCTTTAAGTTTGGTATCAAAATACAAAAAGGTTCCACTACCGAGAGTATTTTTATCGTGATAAGGATGATGTAACTTGCAGTTGAAAGACAGCGTAGTATTCTAAGCTGAATAATTATGATATCTTTATTTTTTCTTTGTCATAAGTAGCTTTCCTCTCTTATCACTAAGACTAGACTTTAGTTTTGTTCTGTTCTCAATCGCGAGTGCAAACTATTCAGATACCTTCCCTGACAACTGGCCGATAGTTTGAAATTGATGTCACTAAAATGTCATATTTCAAGTTATTACGAATTGTCACACAAAATAAAAATTAAGAATTTAAAATATGGACTGATTAGCATGATCCCTTTTATAACAAAGTAATCATCCCTCTCCAGCTATTTAGTATGAGATGAAACAATGAGGTATTTATGCTTTTTTATGGAATAGGGGCAAACGAGCAAACGGGTCGTCTAATGGTATTACCGTCTTCAATGGAGACCTGCAACACTAGAAGGGTCACAAGTGCGTTGCCGGCCTTTTAGGTAGGAGTACGCTCTTTTCTTGAAGGTTTTAAGTTCATATCGGTCCGGGGATACCGCAGGCGACAGTTCATTCCAGAGTTTTGCTGTGCGAGGCAGGAAATTTCGGGGAAAAACGCACAGTAGAGGACTGCCAACCATCTAAATGGTGAGGATGGAAGTGTTGTCAGCTAGGACGGTGGCGGAAGGATGGGGCAGAGTTCAACCCGAACAACTCCTCGGAGCTCTCCCCGTTGTAGATGCGATAGAGGATGCACAGTGAAGCTACATCTCTACGCAGCGCCAAAGAGTCAAGCTACTCCCCATTGTATGCGGTCCAGTACCACTACCATGAATTTACAGTGACCGTACTCGATAGCGACGGCGTAAATAAATTATTTTTAAAGGCACTGTACAATTTTCCATACAAATAATTTACGCCGTTGCTATCAAGTACGGTCACTCGCTCATGGTAGTGGTACTAAGGGAGAAGCTGGTACTGGGGAGCCGCTGCCTACAGATGAGAGCAGTATTCCATATGTGGGCGCACTTGCGCCTTATAAATCTGGAGGCGGTGGGGCGGAGTGAAATACTGTTTCAGTCTATTGAGCACGCCGAGCTTTTTCGAGGCTAGTTTAGCCTTACCCTCCAAATGGCCGCTAACCATGCTAGACCTGTAACACCTGACACTTCTTGTCTTGAACACATTTGCATGCCACTGCATTCGTCGTGCGTCGTGTAATATCGGAGTGATTCGTGAAATGACATGTTCGCTCTCTGTTTCTAAATGTAAAGATTTGTTCACAAAGAAGCGGTTTATTAATTTGATTTATTTTGTACTGAAATAATAGTTTAATTAAAACAGATAATTGGACCTATGTTAATATAACATTATTTACTCGTATTACCGTCAGGAATACGCTGTTAAAATATTTCGGGTTATTAAAACCCACGGTGTATATGGCACTTAATGGTAATGTTTTGCCTAGGTACTTATACTTTGATATTCCTATGGAAATATCGGCCAGTTTTCAGCTAATCAAGTTAAGTACAAGCTTTTATCTGATTTAATATCCAGTAAAAATAACAACAAAATGGACCCGATTCTATAGCGGCCGCTAAAATTCCTAATTTTATTTAGACGTCGCTAAATCACTTTGCTATTCTATGAGCACCTGTCATAATCAAATGACAACGCTAATTTAATCTGACGTTTCTTATTTTAGGCGATCTATCTAGCCGGTCAGCGTGACTTTCTGGAATAGTACTTGTTAAATCAGCCGTCTAAATGTCAATTAAAATTTAGAAAATTTAGATTTAGACAATTTAGCCGACGTGCGCGTAGAATCGCATCCAATAACGTATTTCAATATTCAGTATTTATTTATTGCAACACTTTTTACAAAAATGTAAAAAATTATGCCATGTTGGGGCGTAGCAATTTTAAAATTAATTACGTTAATTAACTATAACAAATGCTATGTTTTTAAGAAAAGTTTTATATAACTAACTCTTATAATGTTTCAGTTAAAGTCCAAAAACAATATTAGTACCTATTAGGTACAGGCGAAGTGCATTAACGTATGTTAACATCATTCCTACCTAGTTTATCTGACCGACTAAGATAGCACGAACTAATGGAGTGGACGAAGGTTTAGTTGAGACAGAGAAACAAACACATTCTACGATGACAGCTGACAAATCTTTACAAAAAACCGGCCAAGAGCGTGTCGGACATGCCCAAGATAGGGTTCCGTAGCCATTACGAAAAAATCAAGTAGTATTTTTCTAAGTATTTCATATTGTGTAATCTTCCAAGTTTAGGTACTTACCTACGCTTTGGCTGCTATTTACTCTTAAACTACTAATAATTCTCAAGCAATCTTAGCCATCATAATTTTCCTTGTAAATTTGATATACATACTTACGAACATATCCTGAATTTTTCGATTTTTGCATCCTACAATTTAGATTTTAGAGTGGAGGAACGCTCGGTTTTAATGAAAATGTGCACTTTAAAGTTGAATATTTCACAAACAGACCATTGAATCGGAAAATCGTCTTGCAAACCCCGCAATAGTTTTAAAAGACCTATCCAACGATACCTCACAATATTAGATATCAAGAAAAAAATCACCCCCACTTTACCGCGTACAGACAGACAGACAATACAGACGGACTGACGAAACTATAAGGGTTCCTAGCTGACTACGGAACCCTAAAAAGTATGATGCCCAATATGGCATTGAGTACGTTAACGGGTATATACTATACAATTATACAGACTATTTTGTAAGCTCACATATATTTAAAAGAACCTCCCGTACGGACACAAAAAAGCGTTGTGACACCGCACAGGCGCCTGAATGACTAGCCATTAATAACAAACGACTTGTTTAGCGGCTACAATCTTTTTTTATTGTGAATTGAAGAGAATTGATGAAGATGTCAGTTGAAGAGTGTCACGACCTTTTGATTGGCGACGATGCATCGGGCAAGGATGAAGAATGTGCACTTCACAAGACCGACCGTGCTAAGTGCATTTTAACACTGCAAAAAATAAACATTGACATGATTGTCGGAGGAGCATTGCACAGCGGACTTGCATTGCATTATACCTACAATGACCGGATTTTTTATCTCTTACAATTATGGAGTCTATACTTACCTAGGTACTGAGATAAAATAAAATAACATTGAAAATGAAATACCTTCATAGTATAATAGCTGGCTTATCTGAGCCGCAATCAATCACGGTATATTGCTTAGTTACTTGCACTATCACTCGATTCGATTGCAGCCAATTTGACCTTGTCTCATTAGGTACTGTCATATTTATAAATGAGGAATCCATACGAAACTAACCGTATAACTTTTCCGTGAAACAAATTAAGTATAAACAGATTCTGTTTTTTTTTTGTCTTGGACGATGATGAATCGCCTGCGCATTGGCTTGATGAAGATATGACACGACTTATCATCGAGGCGATCGGAGGTGAGAGTTGTGACTGTGCCAATGTTGCGTCTGCGATGCGTCCTTTTACAAGGTTGTGGTTGGCCCTTACTCTCACTTTTAAACAAATGTTTTGTACTTCATATTTATCTCTTAAAGCATTGGTGCTTTGTGGAAATCTACAAATCGTACATGCAAATGCCATTTCTAATTGAATAACTTAATGATTTCGGATATTCCGATGACCTTATGCTTTCAATGATTTCCTATCTATGAATCTGTTCAGTGAAGAATAAAGGTACTCGCTGTCGGAGATTGAATCAGCAGATTCCTTAATTAAATTTGGAATATCACGAAGTGAAATCTTGGACTTGTGGAAATTGATAAATGATTCGTTTATTGTTTATAGTTTGTACAAATAAACGAAAGTTTTGCTCACAGCCTCCTTTCACTGATGTCTTTTGGTTCGCACTTAGATTCTGATCGTAGATAAAATAGATCGCACGATGTCTGTCTGAATGTAGCGAATAGTGAGTGCGGTCAGGCTGGGCCTGGGAGAAAATAAATCATCAATTGGGTCGATCAAATGCCACGCTTATAATGCTCTGGCGTCATACTTAATCGCCAATTTACTTTCCCTTGCTTTCTTTCTCTTAGGATTTATGTCCACTTTTACGTTATCGTGTCCTAATGGACTGGCGATAAGATTTATAGGTATACCTTTAGAATTTCGGCAGGTTTTTGTTCGAAACGTAGGTACGTCTTTATAATCAAGAACTGCAAAATAACAGATAAGGGTCGTTCTCTCGTTTCGTGCAAATCGGTGGTATTCTCTCGAGTTGCACTTTTTTCTTGAATTGGTTTGAAAATAACATTTTATATGATTTTAAACTTTGCTAATAATATGTTTATGTGAAAGGCACCTAGATTACTTAATTAGTTTTTATGTAAAATGACCGGCGGTAATGAAGCACGCGCTGGAAATGAAATTAGCAACGATGGTAATGACTTACTATCGAAAGGAATGAAATTAGCCTTGGAAGGTAATATCTCAGCAGGATGGTAATGACACAATTATTCAATAAAATAATTATAAACCTTTATTTAGGTAGAACTACAATTATATATTTTTTTAATACTATCACTATCCTCACAATTCGGCATAATAATCAAATTATTCTACATCAGCATACACGAATAACTCATATCTATCGTACGCAATCAAAATCAATATCTATTAATGAGCTCCACATTCAAAACCTTTTTATAAAAAAAAAAAAAAACATATTTGTGATGGCTTCGGTTGACATTTATAGAAAATATGAAAAAATAATATTTTATTACAAGCATTTCCATTAAATAACCTTCATTTTTGGTAAATGATAAATTAAAATTAACATGAAAGTTTTTTGAAAGTGTTGATGAAGAAATTAAATGAAACTGATGAATAAGGAAACCAGCTAAAATGTAAACTGAAATAATAGAGAAACTGATGACCACTTATATAGTGAAACGGGCAAATAGGAAAAAGGCGAGTTAGGAAACTAACTAATAAGAAAAATTATGAGTGATACGCAAATCCGTTTTAGACGTTGCAGAAGAATGTAATAGAACTTTGTGTATATTTTTACTGAAAGTTTTTTATTTTACGTTTCCATGTTCATTATCTAATCTATATAAAAAATAGAAAATAAGCTTGACATGACAAGCATCAATCAGTGTATGCATTCTTTAAGTTGAAAATCAGATTTGAAAGCTCTATCAATCAGGATAATTAATAACATAATGTCACAGTATAAGCACTTAAAGAAGACGAAATAGCTTAAAACTATAATATTATTATTATTAGCCTATTCTGTCTCACTGCTGAGCAAAAACTATAATAGCTCAATTAAAAGTAAGAATTATAAAGAAACAAGCAGAGCAAAAGAGACGAAAACGAGGGGAAAATTGGGAAAGTCGCTGTAAAAAAAGTAAATAAAGTAATGTCAGAAATACGGATATAAAGAGGAAGAAATGAAGAATAACTTAATTGGATTTTGGTGAAGCAATAACAAGGAGAGACTAACTTCAGCAAAAACTGCTGCTTAAAATAAAATTCCGAAATCTATTTTGGTGGAAGTAGAGTCGTAAGCAGCAGTTTTTGGTGAAGTCAATGTGGATTAATACCTCGTAAATTTTTTGATCATTTTGAATTCCCTAATCGATGCATACTATACAACAATAATTTTATTTTTAATGTTATATGACTCAAATTAATTCATTTACCTTTTCTTTACAATATCTTTCCTTATTTTGCTCTTGTTTTTGGTCTCTTTTTTTTTGGCTCCGTTTATTTCTTGTTAATTTTTACTTTTGACCATTGACCTATGATAGTTTAATGGCATTTGAAAGAAAAAGACAGAAAAATGATTTATTGACGGTCCCAGCAGTACCACCAACAAACCCAAAAACAATAAGGTTAAATGTTAATGTTTAATAATATATGCAAGCATAATTTACAATAAATTGTATTGTAAAATTGTATTGTATTTCACGTCATTTAAGTGCTTGTACTGCAATCTTTCAGTTTTAACATCCATAGTCTCATGAAAAATCTGTCGATTACTCCGTCTTAATTGTAATGGGTCACATTTTTCTCTATTTTCTTCTATTTTAGCATTGTTTTCATCGCTTGAAGATGGTGATTTTTTTTAATATTTATATTGTGCTTCTTTTTTCTTCTTTAAATACTTTGTACTCTTTATCCGATGTATTTTTCTTTGAATTTTTTGAGCTCTTAGGATCATTTAATTTATGCTGTAATTTTGTTTTGTGTTCCTATTTTATCAAGTATCTTTTTATTTTTTTCTACTTTTATTTCGCGTATAATTATGGGTTGTTTTTATTATTCTATAGTTTTCTTTTCTAAGTTCGGCAACTTTTGCTAATTTATCTTCTTTGGTATTTTTTTCTTTAGTTTGGTCATTATTAAATGCTGCAAAAGGTAAGGATGTTTTAAAGAAACTAACTTTAAATAATACTCCTCATGTTATTATAGCTTGAAAGTGATATTTATTAATTACCTCCTTGAAGTATTTATTGCAATTCCTTTATATTTTAATGTAATCATTACCTTCTTAAATCATTCATTACCATCCATTTAAATTTTGGAAGGAAAAGACGGTAATGACAAGGATATGAATGAAATATCAGGAGTTTTATTCAATTAATTCTTATTATTATTAACCTTGAATTACCAAAAATTTTTGACCGTTAAATAGTTTGAAAACACATCACATTAGAGAGAGCATAACTATTTCAAGTAAGTTTTTACTGTTTGCGAGGCTGGATGGTGATGACGACATGGACGTGACAAACTCCTTCGGGCCACGAGAGAACGTAATTTTTTTTACAATCATCGCCGTACGCGCGGTACTTGCGACAGGTCGCGGTTGACTAATCAATGAGCAATGTTTTGCTCGGCGGTAGGTACTCAAAATCATACATGAAGATAGAAATACACAGCAATTTTTTTCTCGCGCGGGTAATGATGAATTTCTGGCGACAAATTTTTAGGAACCTGTCTTTACCTTGTCGATAGCTTATAGCCTCTGTAATTTTACTGTTGGAATCGTTATTAAATTAGTATTCAAATAATTACTAAACAAAGTCTGTAATTTAAGTAGGTTTTTCTCAAAAAAATATCAAAATCACACCAACGCTCGTTAGTAGTAGAGAGGAATGAGAAAATGGGTACTTTTATTTTTATAAGACAAAACTAAAGTAATTGTCAGTTTTAATTATTGTGAATAACTACACCGCACATAGTAATTGTTAAGCTAAAATTAACAACAACACGTAAAACCAACACAGTTAGTGTCAATATTCGGTTAAAGCCGATTTGCACGAAATGAGAGAACGACCCTATAAAGTACCAATACAATACAAATATCACTCAATATAGTGAAATAACAAAAATAAAACAAGATAGACGCCATATAGGTATGATGCAAGTGTTCCTTCCACGAAAATCGCCTCGAAAAAGTTATGATTGAAGATATTATGTTTTGTCAAACAAGCACTTGAGAGTTTTCAGATATGTTTTTTTTTTAAATATCTGTTTCATTGTTGACAGATGGCACAGTTGCTAACTGTGCGGCTGAACAAAGCCGGGCCCGAGCCGCTCGGCTTTCGGCTGCAGGGTGGAAAGGACTTCGGCACTCCTCTCGTTGTTCAAAAGGTAAGGATGAGATCATGAGAATATTTGGAAATACAAACCGAAACATAGATGCACAGAAAAACCAGAAAAATAAGACCAACACAGATCCTCGGCATTCCGTGCCGCGTGCTATACCTACCGCTACACCACTGCTATACCGCAAAAGTAAAAATTTGTAATTGAAATAAAAAATACAAAAAGATTAAAAAAAACAATCTTAATGAGAATATTTATTCGTAGGTAAGGATTAATAAATTAAGCACGAATTTGCTGACGTTACTTTATTGCATTGTCATCGAAACAGCGAAATCGAATTTCAAGTCAACCAAACTACACTACAGCAACTATTGGAAGTGGATTTAAATTCACTTGCAAGTCTTAAGCAAGTGAATGATTATGAATATCAGTTTATCTGTCTATCACGTAGAGCAACGTAGGCTTCGGTAGGAAGCCCGCGTTGCTCTAAGATCTATCGTTATTTTTAACCGACTTCAAAAAAAGGAGGAGGTTATCTATTCGGTTGTATTTTTTTTTTTTTTTTTTTTTTTTTTTTTAAATGTTTGTTACCTC
Source organism: Choristoneura rosaceana (assembly GCA_037349165.1). Lineage (NCBI taxonomy): Eukaryota > Metazoa > Arthropoda > Insecta > Lepidoptera > Tortricidae > Choristoneura > Choristoneura rosaceana. The sequence goes on from JAZBNJ010000019.1 coordinate 15,557,161, forward strand.
AGAACTCCGTCATTTGTGAACCGATTTCAAAATTTTTTTTTGCGTTCGTCTAGGAATGCTTTCAATTAGGTCCCATAAGCGCCAAATCAGGATCTGATGATTGGATCCTAAGGAAATCGAAGGAACTCTTCAAATGTTGTAGTGACACCTATGGTAATTTTGATATATTTAGTAGTAACTCATGCATTTACTCTTGAAAATCGTCATTTGGTAAAGTGGAACTGATGATGAAGACCACAGTTGACCATCGGAGTTACTACTCTATAACAAGTATTTCATGGGTTGAATTTCAGTTGCTTTAACACAGTTGCTAAGCAATTTATGCTCCTCGGAACGTATATGGTGAAATGGAATGGGCGGTGAAGCACCAGGACTCCTCAATAATGAACATCTTTGCATCGGAAAAAGCAATTTTTCGTAAAAGGTGACGAGCAGTTGACATTAAACTATTGTATCTTAGATGTTTTACACTAAAAAGCGTGAAAAAAAAATTTTATAACAAAAAATAGAACCGACTACAAAAAACCATGAAAATAATTTTCTACCAGTCTGAAGTCGGTGCCTCAGCACGAGCCAGCAGGAGTGATTGAAGCCAGTTACTCGTATAGTTGTAGGTGAGGTAGACGATTATAGGTCCACTCCTGCTGGCTCGTGCTGAGGCACCGACTTCAGACTGGTAGAAAATTATTTTCATGGTTTTTTGTAGTCGGTTCTATTTTTTGTTATAAAATTTTTTTACTCACTTCTTTCTTACATTTGAAACAGTTGTGCAGCTTGAAACAGGTAATGTTTTATTTTTTCGTTATCATTGAAGTATTTTTCAAGTACTTACAAACAATTACTGACAGTTTTCCTTGTATGATATTTCACTTCCTCGAATTCGGCTACATCTTGATCATGTTTAAATAAATTATTCAAGAAGCAGTTCAATCAAATAAATAACTGTAAAATATTTAGGTGCGCTTAATTTTACGCTTGTGTGGGTGGTGTACCAAAAAAGTACCTGCGTCTTCACGTTAGTACCTACTTACGACCGGCATCTTATATTAGAGAAAAGTAAGCATTCAATTATTCAATTAGCTACCTATTAACGCAGTTGCTCTTACTTATTTTACTTACATAAACAATCCTAAACTAGCAACAAATCCATGTAGGTCACCGTGGCATCAACGTGGCAGCAAAGGAAAATGTATTTTGAGAATTTTCTGTTTTGGCACTTGTTGCTCGTTTAAAAAAGGTATAGACATAAAGCTTCTAGATGTAGTACTCGGCTTACAGTCATTATTTAAATATATAACATACAACAAATATATCTAACAAAGTGACTTTTCCGACCACCTAAGGACATAGTTTTGAACGGTTTCTTTCCTGTCAAATTTCCGAGCTTTAGGTTTTCTAACATGGCCCTGGCTACGGTTTTTACAGTACCTATTAGTCAATTGGTAACATTAGTTTTTATTGACTCTGTTCAATATATACTCGCAGTTCGATAAGCTATCTGCAGGAGCTTTTACCTCATCATTAACGGTTACTTGTCCCCGTTAAAGTAGTTTTTGACAGTCGTGACATATGTTCGATATAATTTAAAGACACCAATTTATTATTTTCATACGTGCAGGTAGTTGATTTATTTCTTGCATTTTATTAACTGTATTTCTAGTAGATAATCTGTGTAAGTATCTAGATAATAAAATAAATTATATAATTATGTGTGTTAACTGACAGGTTACCTGCCGGTATACCACTATAATTTAATTAATAGAAGTACAACAGACTTAGTCATACCATGTCATACGTAATACGTGATGCATACCTACCTACAAAGGACAAAGAAATTATTAAGTATGTATATTGATACTTTTTTTATTATTACGTTCCTAATCATATTTAATTTCTTTCAAAACCTGCAATGTTTTCGTTATGGAATTTTGTTGTATAAGTCTAATCGCAAAGGACACTCCATCGCACTTCCAGATTGAGGAGTCAGGGGTCACAGTCGAAAATAATTGTAAATAACTTTTTATGAGGTTTTTATATTGTTCTAATCGCTCGAAGAGCTAAACAGTTAGGTTCTTAAGTACTTAATTTTCGCCTCGTGTCGTGATGCCGACATAAGTATCTATTGGATAAGTAGGTATTTACAATGAGAAACAATGTCAACAGCGATGCTTATTGCTTGATGATGTTGATGTATTCTCAATAGCCTTAACGGTGTACGCTTGACATGTCTAATGAGTTACGGTAGGTACCTATTTAATACTTATATATAACTAGTTGGGTAATTAAATTCAACTTTTATTTTGTTTGTCTTTCCCGTTAAGTTTTTACTCTTGTTTGTAGATAATTAATCTACAATCTGCTAAATATGGCATCAACAATAGTAACTAATACAAAAGAGTACCTACTAGAGACATGATTTTGTCAAAATTAGACATTAATGACACAATGTCATAAGAACCGTGGCACGCGTCATCGTGAATGACTCTACCTATAGGCGTTATAGCTCACTAGCAGACATTTCCTCAATGGCGCATTACCTAATACCTATGTTCACAATTATCTGTGAAATAGTTTTTGTATGCTAGGTTCAAATTTTACCTACATCGTCTAAAACTTCCATCACAATTTCTAATGTATGTATTAAAGGGTTTTCGCGGCCGTACAAATGAAACAAAAACTTCGAACGAAGTCTAATAACTAGGTATACCTAATGTTTATTTAGTAAATTGTTCAGCCACAAAATCATCTGGCACAGCGCTAAGCTAGATAGTGTCGCGTGCATCGTGGCCACCCGATATAGCGCGTCCCGCGTCCCACGCCTTCGCCTAGAGTGCGTCATTCATGAGTCCAGAACGAGTCCCTGACCCTGTCGTAGTGAACTCTAAAATTTTATTACTACAAGTACGAAGGCATATAACTGGCCATTAGGGTCTTGTCCAAACATTACAGAGGGCAATCTCAAATACTATTCGCACGGCTACATCGGCAACACATTCAAAGCCAAAAACTGAGTTCCAATATGTTTTTTACTGCCCTTAGCATAAAATCACCTCATCTGTCTATGGATAGGTACTATTAACGCAACGATTAAACAGAGTTCATTACATTATAAAGTACACGAAACGTGTCCCATCAGCTATGATTTGCCGACCGGTTTGTAATGTTAATGTTCAGATCATTTGCGTTAATCTCTCGGCAATGACTCGAGCCAGTCATGAATTAATACCTGATGAACGCTCTTGACCATTTCATGACCCATAATACTGTTTTATATTTACTTCTCAGTAAAGTCGTAATAAAATTACTGAAACAATAAAAATATTTTATGTCAGTTCTGTTGGCGTTGCTTGGTTTCGTTTTGAGACTTTGATTTAACGTCTGTTTTTCTCGGCAGTGTTAGGTATTAAACAAACCATTTGACTTTAAGTTAGGTATAAAAACCTAATATTTTTGTACTTTCAATGAATCCAAACTGCCGAAAAATTTGCAGAAGAATTATTATTTATATGTATATTTTTTTGTACGTTCTGTACTACGAGTAGGTATACATATATACATAATATAATCTTAGAATGTTCTTAGCAACTAGCTGCCAACTAATTTAATTCCAAGTCCTAGGGGCACCACAGAGCAGAACCTTGTCATCGTAACTTTTGTGTCATTCAATAAGAAGTGTTATCCATGCTAATATTATAAATGCGAAAGTGTGTGTGTGTTTGTATGTTTGTGTGTTTGTCCGTCTTTCACGCCGTAACGGATCGACGTCATTTTTGGTATAGAGATAGTTTATGTACCCGAGAGTGACATAGGCTACTTTTGATAACGAAAATGCACAGTTCCCGAGGGAACAGCGCGCGATAACCGAATACCACGCGAGCGGAGCCGCGGACAAAAGCTATAGACAAATATAATTTATTACTATCACAATGGCCTATGTATCTGGCTTATGTTGTAGGCGCAGACGACGCAAATTTATCGCACTTCAAATGAGGTTTTAATTAATTTTGTACTAAGTTTTTTGAGAATTTTCGGCGACAGACGTTCACGAAACTCGCGTCGTCTGTGTCAAAAAAATATGCAGTCTGCGGCCTCTGCGGGCAAAAAGGCATAGAATGCCTACTATAAGAGAAGATGACCACGTCCCCTCTAATCGGGACTAAGGGACAGGTTTTGACTCGGTCTGCATTCCTGAAGATATGGCGTCACCAATACTTTCACTCCGCTGCCTCACCTCCAACATTTAACTCGTCGCTTAAGAAAAATGGGTCATCATTTAAAGTTTTAACATAAACTTACAAACACTGCATTTTAACGCACATTGTCAATTGTGGTGTTAATTTGTGTGTGCCTTATACGTGGAAACAATGTGGCTCATAAAATGCTAACGTAAACGGATTGCCCATTTGGGATAAAGTGCACGTCAATAGGTGTTATCTTAACGACAACTCCTTTTATGTTTACATGTGGAACGTTATGTATCAAGTTAGATACCTACACATTCGTAGTATCTGTTTGTTGTGTTGGCAGTAGGTAGTTGTTTAACTAAGACCTATATTTAATTCCTAATTCTCTTAATTTGAACCATGGCTCGATTGCATAATAAAATACAAGCTAATAGTATTAGCGATTTTGTATTGAAATTCACTAATATTAATTAGTTTGTACTTTATTATGCACTTGGGCCCATATTTATGTATGCGCAGAATTAAGAATACGAAAAATATACCTAATTGTTATCGTGAATGTATTTTATGAATATTATACTTCCAGAATAATATTTAGATGTCGCCTCTCCTCACAATCACTAATTAAAAATATATACCTAACCCTTTTCAAACCACATCCTCCAAAAATAACCCATTTTTGAGGAATTCGTAAAGGTCAGATCAGACGGTTCATTTTTCGTTCATTTTCGTCTTTCATTCAGTACTCTTTCACCCGTCTGAACACAAAATGAACCGATCCAACAGTGTTGGATATTTTCATTTCGAGTGAAAGGTACCAAATGAAAGGCGAAAATGAATGAAAAATGAACCGTCTGATATCACCTTTAGAGATTAAGATGGGCAAATAAATACGCAGCTTTTTAACCTTTCGGAGCTTAAGAAAATTATTCATCATAATTAGTGAAGCAAAAATTACGGAATAATGATTAATTTCATTATGATGACCTCATCGTACTTAAGTGTACTTACTGAACTTTTACATAGATACGACGATTTCCGAAGGATTTGACTATTTATAATGAGCAAAGGCTATTGCGTTTTCTATTCTTATTGTCCTTACACCGGTTATTGTTCTTGTTCGGTTATTGTTGTTATTGTTCGGTTGGTTGGTTCTTGTTTGATGTCAGAATTAAAATTAGTTTTTTTTTATTTGCGAAAACTTGAAATTATTTACTTAAGTCACGGAGAGGCGATTTGCGAATTTCCTATGTATAAAGTATCTTAACTACTTATATTTACCTACTTAATATTTTGTTACTTAGGTGTCTTGTCTTTGTTGGTACTTTACCTATGATAATGGACCTACATACGTAGATACTGACTAGACTTGGATATCGTTATCAATGTTATTAAAATAAATCAATATCAATTTGTCCGGTTATTAATTTTATTAGCGCTTCAGACGAACCGACAGATGGATCTATCTAAGGTTATCTCACAACTAAACAAAGATTATCGTCATTTATGTGAATTGCAAATGAACCTGAAGATTTCCACAGTGCATATAGGTAGGTGCGCCAAGTTATAGCTAATTGTGTGTAGCATTGTTGTAGCATATTTTCACAATCACTCCGATGTTGACAATTTATATTTTTCTCGCATCTTATTATTTCTTTTCATCTTTCATCTATCAAGGAATCTTATTTTTTCTTGTTCCAGGGTGAAAATATACTATAAGTACATACCTATACCTACATAATTTTGTAAGCGTTTAGCGGTTGCATCTACTTAGGTACTTGTCACAATATAATGACAAAGTGCATGGATGGACAATCCGGTTTAAAAAAATAAACAGCCAGCAGGTCTATCCGGAAAAATGTGAATGATATCGATACAATAGCGTACAAATAACCAGTGATATCAGAACCAGATAGTCCTATTCCTACAACCGGACTTGGGCAGTTGCTGGCCGCTGGTGGCTGTTATACTTGTTATGCAACGGTCTGGTTCTATCTCCGATTCGAACACAATCTGAGTCACGTACTGGCTGGGATTTGTTTTGAAATTGGAACGGCGGCTGCGACAACAACGCCTTCTGTGGATTATCGCCGATGGTATTTTCTAATTACCTACCCGGCGGGTACGTGCCGAACGTTTGTTTACCAATAACCGTTAAATATAGGCTATTTGTTCAGGCTCAGGGCTTAGACTCTTGGAACTGTTAAGTAAGTGCGGGCTTAAAAGCTACTTATTTGCCATTCCGTTCGGAAATTAATCTACAGAAAGAAAGAAAGAAAGAAAGAAAATATACATTTATTCACAACACAAGACACAATACTATTTGGTACAAATAAACAACACATGTGTCATTGCCGTTGTGAATCGGACACTGGCTCAGCATAATATACTGAAGCGTTAAAAAAAAAACGCCTCAGCCAGATTTTCAGCCAGCACCGGACACAATCTGATTGTATTTTTTTTATTATGAGAGGGAGGAAACCGATCATGGGGGTCATCATTCGTAGGGAAATGATCACCACCGCCCCTTTGAATACCAACTACTCAAGAAGAGGCATTGGACGGTTGCACATGTGTACCCAGTGTACCTTCAGTCCTAGTAAAATGAAAGACAATGAACTGTCGAGCATTTTATACTTCATAGGACACAATTACTAAGTACCACAAAGCAGGGATGTTATGGATATTTCATTTCGGATCTGGATATGGATAAGGATGTATGTCAAACATAATACCGGTTTCGGTTACGGTTACGGATGTTAAATTATTACGGATTATCCGATAGTTTCGGTTACGGATACGGATAAGTCTTGGATTTTTAAGGAAGTGTAAAATTAAAATACAAAATTATATAGGAATATAAATGACTTAAATTACGACTTAGCAATAGGAATAATATTTACTAGATGCCTGGACAAAAATAAAAAATTGTCACAACATGTTGCATTTAGACTCCGCCCTTATCCGAAAGTATCCGAAATTTTTATATCGGATTCGGTTACGGTTACGGATAGTGTTTTATTTCGGATATCCGATAGTTTCGGTTACGGATACGGAGCTCCATAACATCCGTACCACAAAGTAGCAACAAAGATTTTTCCATTTAAGTTTATTTATGTTATTCGTAATCTGGAGTTAAATCGTGAAGTCCACGTTGCCTGTTTTGCATGTAAGGCTTGCCTTACGTGATGGTGTTGCATTTAATTTCTTGTTCTTGTTATTCCGCTGCCTTAAATGGGCAGCGCGTGCGCGCGAGGGCCGCTCCATAGAAATAAGTAGGTAATAGCTACAAAAAATGACGAAAAAACAGCAACTTCTTTCCGTGATGTATGCCAATGCACGATTAGTTATTTAAGATATGTAACAAAACACTGTTGTTGTTGTCGTTTGTTTTTCCGGGAACCAAAAAAAGAATAGAAGGTTAAAGTATTCAATTGTTCGTGTTCGCTCTAGCAAATTTATTTATGGGGTAGATGTAAAACCAAGATTACGATTTGGAGTCTTTTTGTATTTTTTATTTCAACTCCAAATTTTTGTTTCTTTTACGGTCATCCCGTGAAAGTTTATATAAATTTCACACGAAAACACAAGCCGAAACATGAATGCACAGAAAAACCAGAAAAAATTGACCAGCGCTGGGAATCGAACCCAGGTCCTCAGCATTCCGTGCTGCGTGCTATTCCCCTACACCACCACTGGTCAGCACCACCACTGACCAGTGGTGGTGACCAGTGTTTCGGCTTGTGTTTTCGTGTGAAATTTATATAGATGTAAAACGTTTTTTGTCTTCATCCGTCCGTTGTTCGTGCAAATTATTCCAAATAATCCTTTTTTACCTTGTAATTATTGTGTTGCCAGCATTGTCACACTCGAGTCATAACTTTATACCACACATGCACTTGCACTGGCGCCAGCGCCGCCTTCGAGGCCACCGGAAGAAGGCTTTAAAGATTTGACACCACTGAAAGCGATCGCTGCATCATGCCTTCAGTCGTATTTATTAAAGCGACCGTATCTGCCACATTGTTGTCATAACTTTTGTTTGAGAGTGTATTTTTTACTCATTCACGCTCAAAGAGCTGAACGAATAAGAATGAAATTCGGTGCCTATTATAATACCTACATGGACTAGCTTTTACCCGCGTGGATTCGGTTGTCGCGCGCTGTTCCCTCGGGAACTGTGCATTTTTCCGAGATAAAAAGTAGCCTATGTCACTCTCTGGCCCATAAACTATCTCTATTCCAAAAATCACGTCGACCCGTTGCTCTGATTCGACATGAAAGACGGACAAACATACACACAAACACACACACAAACACACACACACTTTCGCATTTGTAATATTAGTATAGAGTACTAGCTTTTGCCCGCGACTTCGTCCGCGTATTCTTTAGTTATCAGGGCATATGTTTTAACTAACCCCCGTTATAATTGTGACATCTGTTATATCTGTTTGTATAGCGAAGTACCTACTGCCGTAAACGATAGGTGACAGTTTACGCTTAGTTAGTTTAGCTAGTTTATGAAAAGTTCTATGCAAAGCGCGAGAATAAATTAATTATTTCATATGCTTCCGCCGAGAACCGAATCTTACTCTAGAACCCGAAGTATATATTCTAAATTGCACCTTACATAAAATTTTGTAAATTAGGTTAGAGACAAATAAAAATTATTTGCAAAATTTATTTAATACATCGTTTTAAATATCAATTTAATTTCCACATTTTAGTTGTACATTTTGTATAAAAAAAAACCCTCCCCTATTGAAGTCGCCAACACCATACGGATCATTTTAAATTGTGACCAGCCATATTTTTAGTGTAGAAATAAGGAAGTCTCATAGAAACTCCCCCCTAATAAGTCGAACGCTACTTCTTCTTTCTTCATCTTTGCCTACGCAGATCATATTTATTTGTTATCAGTACCCTGTAAGTATACAAATTTTCATACTGAAATTAGAAAAATCACATACCCCCCCCCATTTTACCCCTTTAGGGGGGAATTTTATCCATTTCATAAACGCAGATAATTTTTGATTGTAATCAAGAACTTGTATACCCATTTTTATACTTCTAAGTCCAGAAATGAGAAAATTTCCATACAATCTTTACCCCCCCCATTTTACCCCTTTAGGGGGGTATTTTATCCATTTCACCTAAACAGATAATTTTCAATTGGAATCAAAAACTTATACACCTATTTTCATACTTCTATGTCCAGAAATGAGAAAATTGCATATAAGCTTCACCCCCCTATTTCACCCCCTTAGGGGATGAATTTCTAAAAATCCTTTCTTAGTGCTCACTTGCATCGTAAAAGGAACCCCTGTACCAAATTTCAAGTTTCTAGGCCCAGCGGTTTGGGCTGTGCGTTGATATATAACCCAGTCAGGTTTGCCTTTTATATATACGAGGGTCAAACTGAAAGTTCTTAGAAAATCAAAAACTGAGCAAACTAGCAAGTTATTAGTTTTATTATATCTTTTCAAAATAGTGTCCATTCACATCAATACACCGCTGCATCCGATGGAACCACTGAGAAAAGCACTTAGCCCAGTCGTCCTTAGGGGTCTCTTTGACGGCCTTTTGAAACGCACCCACTGCTTCCTCGGTGTTCATAAAAAGTTTTCCTCGAAGTTTTTCTTTTATTTTCGGGAATAAATAAAAATCGCAAGGTGCGAGGTCGGGGCTATACGGCGGGTGACCCAGTAATTCCACGTTTGACGTCACTAAATAGTCGATCGTTCGCCTGGCGGTGTGCGACGAGGCGTTGTCGTGGTGAAGAAGGATCCTACTTCGAGGTCGCTTCTCCCGAACTTTTTCCAATACAAGTGGCAAACAATTGTTAGTGTACCACTCTGCAGTAACTGTTTTTTGATCCTCTAAAGCAATTGTCGCATAGTGACCTGTCCTTCCGAAGAACGAGGCCACCATCTTTTTTCCCACGCTTCGACCTCTCTTCACTTTAGTTGGCAACTCCTCGAAAGGAAACACCCATTGAGCAGACTGTCTCTTGGTTTCTGGATCATAACAGTAAACCCAGCTTTCGTCACCCGTAAGTATGTCGAAAACAGCATTTGAGTCACCTCCGTTAAATCTTTCAATCATTTCACGGCACCAATCAACCCGACGGAGTTTTTGGGCCTCGGTCAAATTATGAGGTATCCACCTCGCACAAAGCTTCCTGACCGCTAAATGTTCATGGAGGATTTTATGCACTTGACTCATACCGATGCCTAAGCTTGTCCGAATCTGCTGATACGTCACTCTTTTGTCAGTCTCTATCATACGCTGCACAACACTGATGTTATTTTCAGTCGTCGCCGTAGAAGGCCGTCCCTCACGTAGATCGTCGGTGAGATTAGTGCGACCACGTTTAAACTCATTAAACCAGTTGTAAATGGTCGCACGAGATGGAGCTTCATCATGAAAGGCCAATCGAAGTCTATCATAGCTTTCTTGTTGACTTAAATGACATCGAAAGTCATAAAAAATCATTGCACGAAAATTTTCGCGAGTTAAATTCATGTTAAACAAGTCGTCCTCCTACCCACCGTGTCTCTGTCAACCTCGACACTGGCAGAATCATCAAAAAACTGATGGAGCCATTCTTCCTAAATTTGAATTGAATTGAATTGAAATTCATGTTGACGTGACCCAGACAATTTTCAATTTGCCGCCAAATCGTAAAACTAATGACAAATGAATGAAATACATACTCAATAATATTGGCAAAGAGTTCCATTTTCAAAATTTAAACTTACTTTTTTATTATATTGTTTACAAGTGGCCAGTTCTAAAAACTTTCAGTGTCGCCCTCGTATAGATAGATATCGGAAACAACACATAAGCCACTATTATCCTGATTGACATATTGTACCTACGCATGTAAAACTCCAAAATCCCAACCGCTAATTCTAGACATGGAAATTTACGCAGGTTTTTTCATACAAAGTTAATTTATTTGGATACCATGAAACAATGATGTAAGCTTTGGGAATTCAAGTGTGGATTTAGTTGCATATTTAAATATGGTATCGCTGACAGCAGCATGACTTTTTTGTCGCGGCCATAAAGCAAATATCCCTTTGTAGTCACTAAGCCCTGTACGGAAGGGATGGTTGCTTTCCACGATAAACGCTAATGTACCTATGGTCTTCCAAAACCGCGCTGCGTTCGCTTGGACAGGTCCGTAAAGACACTTAGCGCTCAGTGTAACAAAACCTTTACATCACAAACAAATCCTGACAGCTGTCCGATATGGAGGGGGTTACAAAACCATATAAATGACAAGAAATAATACGTGCGTGCATTTTGTGATACGGCACGCAAAGTTGACGCATGGTTGATGTGTTGAGATAAATCATGCGGAATCTGGTCGTTAGTGTGAAGTGTTTGTGACCTCTGTGGATTGTCTTTAATTGCTTGCGGCAATTGCGAGTAAATTATCCTCATATTTTAGGTTTCAAGGTAGGTTAGGCTTTCGTTATAAGGTCAGGTGTACGACATGTGGAAGGTGCGTTGAATTAAGCTGACTTATGTAGTTAAACATGTTATGAGGAATGAGAGTTGTATTTTTAAAGACTCCTGTGGGGTTTTGTGTTGACCTATGAGGACTACCTTTTAAGTACTTATGTGTCGTTGTTTATTAAATACTAATATTCTTGAGGGTATATGCTTGCCCTTTCTTAAAAATGCGAACCACTGCTATGCGATGTTTCTTAAAGGACAAAGCCTCAATTGTTCCCGCGGGAATTATGGATTTACGTATAGTTTTTCTTCTCAAGGGAATTATGACTTTAGTTTTAAAAAGTAATTAGGTATGTCATTTTCGGACTAAAGAGGTTTCCAGTCAGCCAAAGTTTTATTTACAACTTTAAACTTAGATATAACCCTAACTTACTCAGCTATAAGCTATCCATACTTAATATTATAAATGCGAAAATGTATTTGTCCGTCTTTCACGCCGTAACGGAGCGACGGATCGACGTGATTTTTGGCAAAGACATAGTTTATGGGCCCGAGAGTGACATAGGCTACTCTTTATCCCGGAAAAATGCACAGTTCCCGAGGGAACAGCGCGTGATAACCGAATTCCACGCGGGCGAAGACGGGTAAAAGCTAGTCCATGTATATAATAGGCACCGAATTTCATTCTTATTCGTTCAGCTCTTTTAGCGTGAAGCGCTTATATATAGGCGTTTTTGTGTCCTTCGCTTAGTGCTACTGTGATAACGATAGAGCCATTTCAACGCACATATCTGTGTGCGTTTGCGGCACCCGACCGAAGTGGAGATTGAAAACCGGCAGCGAATGAGTTAAAAGCATCACGATAAGTAACATCGGCGACTAGCACTAGTGATGAGACAAACTAAAACTACAAGTCTTTAGAAATCGTTTAAATATTGAAAAGTTATATTAATTAGTGAGACTGCGACCAAAAGTTAAATGTGTTATCAGAAAGTAAAAAAGTAATATCAAAAATCCAAGATATGGTATCTTTCAATAAAAATATGAAAATCTTATTACACAAAATAAAGAAATTTAAATCAAAGAGAACATCTGCAAAAATACGCTGCAACATTACAGAAGAATGCTTCTTATACTAATCACGTCAGTTATATATTATAAGATAACTGTAATGCTGTAATTTTTCTTGGAATAAATAAATAAATAATAAATAAATAACTTCTAAAAAATTACAACAGATATTAAGGGGCTGTTTCACCACCCATTGAATAGTGTTAACTGACGGTTAAATGTGATGCCGTCTCTATTTGTTTTGCTCAAATAGACGGAGACGGCATCGCATTTATCCGTCAGTTAACACTAATCAATGGATGGTGAAAAACTCCCTAACTGTCTATCACGAATGCCATATATTCAATGATTGAAAATGCTTTTCTCATTGGTTTCTTTTGCTCGACTTATACAGAAAAACATTGTGTGTGAAAGACTAGCTGTCGTTTCAGAAATGTCAAATGCTACCTCAATGCCACGTGTCACCGACGTTTAATCATAAGTACCTAAGTACTTATAACATTTTAAAAATTTGACGATTCATAGAAAACAAAACTTTGCAAAACAAAATGTTTGCCAAAAGATATATTTTCCAAAGGTTTATCGGACGAATTTTAAATGAATGGAAGCCGTAAGTCGTGCACAACAGTAAATAACATAAGTAAAGCAATGAAAACGAGAGTAGTAGTATATGCCGACCTATCGTAAATGTTTCTCTACGTAATTGCCCACGGATTGATCGGCGTGGGCGCATGCTCCCTCTAGAATAAATTCGGATGTCTGAGCCTGAAAGACAGGTTGGCCTTAATCCAAAATAGCTAATACATGAAACAACTTTGAAACGTTGTTTACCTTTTCTCGTAGGAGGAGATAATAATGGACTTTTTGTCTCTCGTGAAGAGTCACGTTATGTATATAAAGACTAGCTTTTGCCCGCGGCTCCGCCCGCGTGGTATTCGGTTATCGCGCGCTGTTCCCTCGGGAACTGTGCATTTTTCCGGGACGAAAAGTAGCCTATGCCACTCTCGGGCCCATAAACTATCTCTATGCCAAAAATCACGTCGAGCCGTAGCTCGAAAACTTTAATGAACTAAAAGAATACCGTTGCTCACCCTTGACCTTAAAAAAAATTAAGAATTTTAGTACATTGATATGGACCTCCGCAAAGAAAAGCCTGATTCAATACATTAAACTGTTGTCTAAAACATACGTGTTTACTTCTTTTTGTAATGCCAATATGTAGAGTCCAATAATATTGCAGCTAATGCATCATGTGCATGCAACGATTATAAGTTCAACCTCTTTACCTTCTATAAATAGACACAAATTCTTTTGCGATAAAAGCAAGTTTTTATGCGACGACCGCCACAGACGCGGCAGACGGTGCGCGCGCTGATCTCATGCTCGTGACGTCACCGCGGCTTCCTTCCGCCGCCTGATCGCATTCCACATTCGATACTGGGAATCGGGAACATATGATATCTAGAATTCTAGAACAGTGTGTTGACCGCACTGTCTCATCTAGATAAGGTAGTGCTACATTCACTTCCAAACCTGTAGAGTTGGACGAAGTGAGTAGAAACAAACTTTGAGTTGACCCCTGTCGCGCTAGGCTACGATACGCGTAGTTCCATTTTAGCCGTTTCCAAAAGCTGTTGTCCATTTGGCCAAGGAAGTGATTTCTTAGTTAAAAAACAGAATAGATAACCTAGAATATTATAGTACAAGTTGAAAATTCAACCACATCTTTTATTCTTAGTTCGGCTTCATGTTCACCTAGTAAGTGTAAAGTTTAGAATGTTGCAACATAAAACGTAGAAGTGCTGCCCTCGCTTCAGGTTTTTTATATTCCTGGTCAGCTTATACTCCAATGCCGGCCGAGTAAGTAGGTACAGTCAGCTGCAGAGAAAGGGTACCCCCCTGTAATGGCGGTAGTATGGATACCGCCGTTACAGGGGGGTACCTTTTCTCTGCAGCTGACTGTACCTACCCTGCAAAAGTAGCGAATTTGAAATTTCGCGGCTGGTATAAGACCTATTATAACTTATCAACACAAATCCATTTTATTTTAAAGCTCTTCTATAAAATTTTGTCTCTAGTCAGATACGCGGTCAGATTGTTGGTTACACGGCATTGCATTATCATCGACGATATGAAAAATATGAAAATGAAAAAAATTTTTCGGGGCAAAATAAATAAATAAAAAAAAAATGAAAATATACATTTGCTTGCGCCCGAAATGGTCCCGCCTCAGCATAAAATGCGGACTCCTATGGTGGAGTCAGCGCTGCAAGGCTACCACGTAATTCGAAAATCAAAGCTCGTATCGTACCGTCCCGCCTACGCTTATGTTATTTAATGCAAGAGTGAGAGGGACGGTACGATACGAACTTCGAATTTCGTGTTTCGGAGTAGCCCTTCTGATCTTCCGGCGAGACCATAAGATATCTGACTTTCGAGGCCCATGTGCCGTTATGGGAAAGCTTGTATGTTATGAACCGTCCCTTGTATTGTTCCAGGTGAACGGCGGCAGCGCAGCGGAGCGCGCCGGGCTGCAGGCCGGCGACGCGCTTATCAAAGTCAACAGCACCGACGTGTTCACGCTGCGGCACCAGGAGGCGCAGGACGCCATCCGCGCCGCGGGGGTCGCGCTCGAACTCACCGTCCAACGGTACGACTCGGGCTGGTTTTAGTGTCACGCGTACCGTCGGTGCGGATCGCTCCGCGCGGGCTGATCAGCCAATGGCTAATGAGCTTCCTATCCGCGCGGACGGGAAGCTCATTAGCCATTGGCTGATCAGCCCGCGCGGAGCGATCCGCACCACGGTACGCGTGACACTAAAACCAGCCTTGAATATATTTTTTTTATTCGACTGTATGACAAACGAGCAACTGGGTCTCCTGATGGTAAGAGATCACCACCGCCAATAAACATCTGCAACACCAGTATTGCAGATGCGTTGCCAACCTAGAGGGCTAAGATGGGATACCTCAAGTGCCAGTAATTTCACCGGCTATCTTACTCTCCACGCCGAAACACAACAGTCCAAGCACTGCTGCTTCACGGCAAGATTAGCGAGCAAGATGGTGGTAGCAATCCGGGCGGACCTTGCACAAGGTCCTACCACCTGCATAAATAATTGAATTAGGGGTTAATTTGTGTTCCATATCAATGAACTGAAAACAATTATGCTGCGCTTCCACCAGAGATGTGCGAGGATGTGTTGAAAGGAAAGGAATCAGTTTTTCATGGACCAATAGAAACGCTTGATTTACCTATCCTCGTACAGCACCTCTCGTGGAAACAGCAGAGCGTAGCGAGGCCTAAATGAATCGTTTCTTTTTTAACCCCCGACGCAGAGGGGTGTTATAAGTTCGACCTCTAATCTGTGTCTATCTGTGACAGCTCTTAAACGGGTGGACCGATTTGAGTGCGGTGTTTTTTTATTTGGAACCAGGTTTTCTAGCAATGGTTCTTAGATATGTTTCATCAAAATCGGTTTATCCGTTTTTGAGATATTGAACATTGAAGTGACAAAGTCGGGGGTTTTAAAACTTTTTACCCGACTGCGACAGAAGGAGGGTTATTGTTGGTTAGGTTATCCATTACATTTATCTTTTGGGGTTAATGAAAAACGCATTACTCGCACATCTCTGGTTGAAACGCAGTTTACTTTGCTCACCCGCGATCTACGTTTATGCAACCCATCACCTTGTAAGAACATACCTACACAAATCACGCAAACTCAACTTTCACTATCACCACACTGACATGTTTCGAATTCAACCAGAGCTCATCTTCAGAGCAACACACACAGCCGTTCACATGCTACCAGATGTGGTGGTGATAGTTGGGCTAGGTAGTTGGGTTTTTGGTTTGTGTGTGTTCTTTCTTACACTGTGGAAGTGGAGGAGCTGCAAACACATTTACTTTTTGCATAGACGTAGCTCAGTTAAGATCGCGGGATCGAGGTAGATGCGGAAAGCACAAGACCAGTCTGAGTGAAGAGCCTCGAGGGAAGCCTTTGTCCAGCAGTGGACGTCTTTCGGCCGACATGATGATGATGATAGACGTAGCTATCGTAAGGGCGCGAGTGATGAAGCTTCTTAAAGTTACGGCTTTTCAGTACATGTACATGAACTTGCGATGCATGCTAGACTAGACTAGCGTGTAGACTGTAATTTAAAACAATGTTCCACTTTTTGGAAGAGAGGGGTCTCCTGCTACAGGTAGGTAAATTACGAGGGCGACACTGAAAGTTTTTAGAACTGGCCACTTCTAAACAATATAATAAAAAAGTAAGTTTAAATTTTGAAAATGGAACTCTTTGCCAATATTATTGAGTATGTATTTCATTCATTTGTCATTTTTACGATTTGGCGGCAAATTGAAAATTGTCTGTGTCACGTCAACATGAATTTAACTCGCGAAAATTTTCGTGCAATGATTTTTTATGACTTTCGATGTCATTTAAGTCAACAAGAAAGCTATGATAGACTTCGATTGGCCTTTCATGATGAAGCTCCATCTCGTGCGACCATTTACAACTGGTTTAATGAGTTTAAACGTGGTCGCACTAATCTCACCGACGATCTGCGTGAGGGACGGCCTTCTATGGCGACGACTGAAAATAACATCAGTGTTGTGCAGCGTATGATAGAGACTGACAAAAGAGTGACGTATCAGCAGATTCGGACAAGCTTAGGCATCGGTATGAGTCAAGTGCATAAAATCCTCCATGAACATTTAGCGGTCAGGAAGCTTTGTGCGAGGTGGATACCTCATAATTTGACCGAGGCCCAAAAACTCCGTCGGGTTGATTGGTGCCGTGAAATGATTGAAAGATTTAACGGAGGTGACTCAAATGCTGTTTTCGACATACTTACGGGTGACGAAAGCTGGGTTTACTGTTATGATCCAGAAACCAAGAGACAGTCTGCTCAATGGGTGTTTCCTTTCGAGGAGTTGCCAACTAAAGTGAAGAGAGATCGAAGCGTGGGAAAAAAGATGGTGGCCTCGTTCTTCGGAAGGACAGGTCACTATGCGACAATTGCTTTAAAGGATCAAAAAACAGTTACTGCAGAGTGGTACACTAACAATTGTTTGCCACTTGTATTGGAAAAAGTTCGGGAGAAGCGACCTCGAAGTAGGATCCTTCTTCACCACGACTACGCCTCGTCGCACACCGGCAGGCGAACGATCGACTATTTAGTGACGTCAAACGTGGAATTACTGGGTCACCCGCCGTATAGCCCCGACCTCGCACCTTGCGATTTTTATTTATTCCCGAAAATAAAAGAAAAACTTCGAGGAAAACTTTTTATGAACACCGAGGAAGCAGTGGGTGCGTTTCAAAAGGCCGTCGAAGAGACCCCTAAGGACGACTGGGCTAAGTGCTTTTCTCAGTGGTTCCATCGGATGCAGCGGTGTATTGATGTGAATGGACACTATTTTGAAAAGATATAATAAAACTAATAACTTGCTAGTTTGCTCAGTTTTAGATTTTCTAAGAACTTTCAGTTTGACCCTCGTACTTACCTACTAGGAGGCCTCAAACTATACATGTAACCAGTGGCGGACTAAGCCCGTCAGAGGCCCGGGGCGGCAAAGCTGAATGAGGACCCAAGCTTTAAAAAAAAAACCCAGTTTAAAAAAAATTAGGTACTAAGCACATTTTAGTCTTGTAGGATTTGATCAGCCCCCCTGTTAGTCCGCCACTGCATGTAACGACACGGTTATAACAATAAGCTTACTGTGTATCAGTAACATGCCTCTTTAATCAACTCTTGAGCGTGCCACAACCTAATAGTTGTTACCTATATTTAAACAGCGGTGGTGGCACCTGGCGTCCGACAGTCACGCCGACGGGCAGCCTCCCGAGGCCCGGCTCGCGGCCGCTCGGGGCCAGCCCGACTCCCGTCACCAACACTTCCCTGAAGGCCAACCATCAACCATCGCTTGCCTTCGGCTCCGGCCACAACAATGTCGCTAAGCCCTTCGGATACGTAAGTATTTTTTTATTCCACTGGAAGGCAAACGAGCAGGTAGGTCTCCTGGTGGTAAGAGATCACCACCGCCTATAAACATCTGCAACACCAGGGGTATTGCAGATGCGTTGCCAACCTAGAGGCCTGAGATGGTATACCTCAAGTGCCGGTAATTTCACCGGCTGTCTTACTCTCCACGCCGAAACACAACAGTGCAAGCACTGCTGCTTCACGGCAGGATTAGCGAGCAAGATGGTGGTAGCAAGTTGGAAGATAACCCATTGTTCATTTGTTACTGACAGTAATGGTTTAGTATAATAGTTGAAGAAAGACCTTTAAAATGTCCACTACCACGACACTAAGGGGCTGTTTCACCATCCATTGATTAGTGTTAACTGACTGTTGAATGTGATGCCGTCTCCGTCTATTCGAACAAAACAAATAAAGACGCCATCACATTTAACCCTCAGTTAACACTACTTAATGGATGGTGAAAGAGCCCCTAAATGTGGTTGGTTGATTCTGCACGCCAGAAGTCGATTTACCACGGTAAAAATCAACGTCTCATCCTAAAGCTAGATGTTTCAAAGTGAGTCCTTCTTTTGTGCAATAAGATTAAACATCAAAATACGTATTTCAGATGAACGGTAATGAAAACGTGAAGAGCATAGTGAATAAGCAGTATAATACACCGGTGAAAATGTACAGCGACCAGACGATAGCGGAGACCCTGTCTGCGCAGACCGAGGTCTTGGCTGGAGGAGTGTTGGGGTAAGCACCGTGACATCAGTCCCCGTTGAATATTCCGGACAAATTTACATCAAAAAAGTCTGATAGACTTTATATTATAAATATTACAATATACGAAATACTAGAGTTATTTCGTAGCAGTCTCAACTCGTTAAGTTGTTGTCAACTTTATTAATTGGTTGTTGTATTTAGCATAATGCTAGAAAATGGTATGCAGGATTGCTTTTAAGATGACTGTATCTGTCCTCCCCTTGCTAGTGAATACAAATAACAGATCCAGACTAATCTGCAATTGCATAGTCAGTTTTTAGTTACAATGTTGTTCCCTAAATATTTTAATTGATTGAAAAAAGTAATACATCGAATGTTTCCAATTCAACAGAGTTAACTTCAAGAAAAATGAGAAACACTACGACGCTGAAAAGAGTGCAGTATTCAAGGTACTGCAAGAAGAGCAGAACGACCCCGAGCCAGGTATGAGCGAATGTTATCCCCCACAATATGTATCGAACCATTTAAATGATTATCTGTATGTACAATTTGTGACGTGATTACTACATAACTCTCTCTCATTTATGACTCACATTATGTAAATATTTCATGGTCCTTGGAGTTTAAGGTCGAAACTGTAAGTGTTTCAGTGGAAAAGGATGTAGGTACATTAATTAGTTTATTTATTTCCTTATCCCCTTTCGGGAATAACTATGTTATACAAAGTTACCTATTTTCATAATAAAATCATAAAAAAAACATACTGGTGCTAAAACCCAGTTTTAACGCGGAACTGCACCATATAGCAGACTTTATGCTTCCTGCCTTTATTTTAAAAAATATTTTGTTATCGAGAACATTTGGTCAGCTGGTTAATAACCGTCGATATGAATTGGCTAGTAGAGGTCGGTCCGGGAGCGCCGCCGGCGGCGACCGGGCTCCGGCACGTGCAGGCGCCGGTGACGCGGCCCGACGCGCCGCTCAACAACACGGGCGGCTTGCCCGTCGGACAGAACATTTGCGAAGAGTGCGAACGACTCATCACGTAAGTCGGACGACAAGCGTGGACCGACACGGTGGCAAACATCGCGCCCTTACTAACTCCGCGCTCGATAGGGCTATCGTTCGACCTACTTGCACTAATTGAGTTGTTGATTCTTCAAGATCCCTTCGAGGTATGACATTTCCAATTGGATGAATCATAAGAAGAAGGTGCCTAATTGAAAAGTCCTTCCCGAAGATTGTCTTTTCGTTTAAACACTATTTAAAAAAACACGTGTGACAAGAATCGGTAGCCCAATTAGTGTAGGTGCTCAGAGTGGTTAGGTTTCGGCATGGTTCCCGGTCCGGCATCGCGTCCCTCCCGTCCCTGATCGTGTTGTGATGCTATGTGTAACTAAATGTTGCGGGTCGGCAGAGCCGTCTCACTTTTACTCGCGCGCAAGCGTGGCGCGCACGGGCACGCCGAGCTGCCTGCACCGCTCGCACCGGTCGCGCTCGCGCACGCCGCGCGTGGCCGGCGCGCCCGGCTCGCCGGCGCGCGGGCTCAGCGCGCCGCCGCCGCGCGCCGACACCGGCACGCAGACGCCGGTGCCCGAGTCGCTGGCGCCCGCGCCGCCGCACCGGCCCAGCATCCCGGTGGGCTGCCACCAGGTGCTGCCGGACGGCCGCGTGGCGCTGGGCGCGCCCGCCGTGCCGCAGCCGGACGCCGCCGCGCTCCCCGTCCTCAACGACACGCCCTATTGCTCCGAGTGTAACCGCTACATTATGTAAGAGGCGCCTCGTGGCATGCCTTGACGTGTTTGCGACCGTGTCGATCTGTGCACTATTAGTTCTAATGTGTAGATTGTTATATATTTGATGTCATTCTGTTGCGGCTCCGTTAGCTTGTCTCTCTGCTGATCTACCTAAATAAATCCGGTATAGTTACCTACAGTTGAATGGAGCAGTAACATTATGTAGACCAAGATTACGATTTGGAGTCTTTTTGTATTTTTTATTTCAACTCCAAATTTTTTTGTTTCTTTTACGGTTATCCCGTGAAAGTTTAATATTTCACACGAAAACACAAGCCGAAACATGAATGCACAGAAAAACCAGAAAAATAGACCAGCGCTGGGAATCGAACCCAGGTCCTCAGCATTCCGTGCTGCGTGCTATTCCCCTACACCACCACTGGACAGGAGACTAGACACGAATTTTTCCTATGCACCCATATTTCAACTTTTGGATTCTTTTTCATTTGTCACTTTTTAGCAGCTAATATTAAACTTTCACGGGATAACCGTAAAAGAAACAAAAAAATTTGGAGTTGAAATAAAAAATACAAAAAGACTCCAAATCGTAATCTTGATTTGATTGCTTAATAGCGACATCTCTTGTCCCTGGTGAGCGGATAGCTTCGACGGGAGTGGAAAAAATGTTTCTCGTTGAGAACGTAGATCCATAGATGGCGTTAGTGTCGCTGCTAAAGTGACAAATGAAAAAGAATCCAAAAGTTGAAATATGGGTGCATAGGAAAAATTCGTGTCTAGTCTCCTGTCCAGTGGTGGTGTAGGGGAATAGCACGCAGCACGGAATGCTGAGGACCTGGGTTCGATTCCCAGCGCTGGTCTATTTTTCTGGTTTTTCTGTGCATTCATGTTTCGGCTTGTGTTTTCGTGTGAAATATTTAACATTATGTAGATTAACTTAGCACATTTATTTGTTGTTTACGATAATTGTACTACTTCTTACTTGTGCTAGTTAATAATTTCCATTTCTCACATTTCATCATAGTTACAGTACAAACATAAACCGAGACGGTATCTTGATATTTTCATTTTAATCATGAGAATCTTCAGTGTACTTTAACTATCTTTTGCACATTCTCTCATCAACTTCATTCGTCTTTCTCGTACTCATCGTCAATTCTTTACATTAATCTTCTTCTTCTTCGTCGTTGTAGTTAAGAGAATGCGAATCACTTAGGACTAGCATAGTCAGCAGTTGTATCCGTACATCACTCAGCATGACTGTCACTTCGTCACATCTCATAGCGCATTTGTCCATGTTGCCTGGTAGAATATGGGCACGCACGACCTGGGTGAGCAGTGAGCATGATTGTAAAGGTAGTAAGCGCAAAATCTAGGGTCATTTATGAAACATGAGTCGTTCTCTCGCTGTCATTACTTAAGGAAATAAGTAGATTCAACGTTGATTTTAATGCGTATTTTTTTACTGTAGCGGCGTGTTCGTCCGCATAAAGGACAAGAACCTCCACGTGGAATGCTTCAAGTGCTCCACTTGTGGCACGTCTCTGAAGAACCAGGGATATTACAATCTGAACGGGAAGCTGTACTGCGACATCCACGCGAAGCTAGTTGCGCGTCAGAACCCGCCTGCGCCCAACCTCGAGCCCGTCACCGTTCCACCGTTAGTATTCACATCCACACTATCAACTATTGAACCAAATGAATCGTGATTCACTGTGGAGTCATTCACTGAAGAAGTCATACATAATATGTGTACCTATTCAAGTTACTATGAAACGGTCAGGTCGGTCACTATGAGAAGGCCAGGATTCGAACTGTTTGTAATAAATGATAGGTACTTATATTTCATTAAGCAAGCATAAACATGGGACCATTGTGTGTTTTAAGGACTTTTTGAAATTGTCATCTTTTCCTAACGCGCAAGTAACATTTTTGATTTATTCAACTTTATGTCATTTGATAGAGTTTAATTAGAATTACAATAAGTCCTTTCTAAAGGACTCTGGGCGTTAGGAGGTTATAGAATTCAGTAGATTAAGTTGGGTCAATTTAATAATTACTTATTCCAAGAAAAATACTGTGTCAAAAATAAACTATTGACGACAAATGATAGTACAAATACAAAAAACGTTGAATATTATGGAAAACGGAATTTGAATTCAGGCAAACAATTGAGAACCATAATAAACAGGGTATTTGACACCATAAATCAATTGACATGGTTTTTATTATTTTAATATTACATATATATGTGTTAATATGCAAGAGGAATTTGCATCTGAAGTGTGAATTTGGATTACGTCATTTTATATCCGGTTCGAAGGACCATCTTTTTTAAGAAGTGTTGGATTGTCATTTCACTGTCAATAAAATAACCTATAAACCACTAACTAAAGGTGTCGTTTTGCAGCGGTGGCAGAGTGCCCACGAACACGTATTCGACACCATTGCCGCCGCTTACCACGAACAACTACAGCAATGGCTCCTCATCAATGTTTAGCGTAAGTATACTTACTAAGATCGTACGTAACGGTACGGTACCTTATAGTACGTTAATACGTGCATAGCAATTGGAACTCCAAATCCTGAAGAGTTCAAACTTTTTGTACGTAGGCTTAGACATAGTCCACAATAGGTCGCGGAACGTTATAGCCAACGGAAAATGTAATGCGTGTACGTTTAATGCGTGTGCGTGTAAGTTTATGAACTCGACTGTACCTACAATACAACAACAATACAATTACTCTTTATTGTACACCACAAATATATTTTTTTTATTCGATTGGATGGCAATCGAGCAAGTGGGTCTCCTGATGGTAAGAGGTTACCACCACCCATAGACACCTGCGACACCAGGAGTATTGCAGATGCGTTGCTCACCTAGAGGCCTAAGATGGGATACCTCAAGTGCCAGTAATTTCACCGGCTGTCTTACTCTCCACGCCGAAAAACAACAGTGCAAGCACTGCTGCTTCACGCAGGATTAGCGAGCAAGATGGTGGTAGCAATCCGGGCGACCGTGCACAAGGTCCTGCCACCTGCAATGTATGCGATAACAGAAAACAGGAACCTATTGTTATGAAAGAGAGCTTATAGTGTAGACGATATGAAAGTAGAACCTAAAATCATATTTTCCTTCTCGCTCGTTTGAAACAAAAGTGAACAAGAAAGTAATGACGTAAACTAATGAATTTAAATTTTACTTCCGTGCCGATTACTATAATGCATACGTAAGTTTAAACAATCGTTTTTGATTAGCCGTCCAGCAATCTGTCTGGGCCGAAGCCGTTCGGATCTTCCATCGGCTCGGCATACTCGCCGTCGCTGTCGCCGCGCTCGGCGCCGATGTCGCCGGCGCGGCCGGTGACCGCCCCCGCGCCCGCCCAAGCGCCCTTCACCCCCGCGCCCGCCTACACGCCCGCGCCCGCCCCCGCGCCCGCTTACGCGCCTGCGCCCGCTCCCGCTCATGCGCCGTTCGCGCCAAGTAAGCGAGTTACATTTGCTATTTAATAGATTTTTAAACCTTATCCAAATAAAGTTCTGGTATTTGTAACCAATGGTTCCAACGGAAGACCAGCGTCGGCAAGGTTGACATCACGCTGAGTTGGGACCATTTCGTGACAAAATTTGTCATGATTTCCTTTTTTCTTTCTCTTTAATTTGTAAAATGTCACGAATAAATCTTTTTCTTTCTTTCTTTCTTTCTTTCAATATTTAGTAATGAATTTCACTACTTTAAGAATGTTTTAAAATTCACGATTTATTAAAACGGTATCGCTATTGTTTGGATAAGGGTTACTTGTCAAGTTGTTAAGGGACTAGATGTGAAGTACGTATATCTAGGAACTAGAATTCCAATTCAGATTCTTTTAAACACTTTTAAAGAGGTTTCAGATACAAAAACTGAGTCTCACGCAGTTCACTTCCACTTGCTCTTCGTAATATCAGGACAAAGTGTTTTAGATACTAAGGCAATAACTACTTCATTTATTAACCAACTTCAATAAAGGAGGAGGTTCTATGTTCCAATGTTTGTATTTTTAAACAGCACTTTTATTACTCAACTACTATGATTATTAGGTACTTAACAAGATTATTCTCAAACCAAGCGGCAGTAAGTTCGAATCTAATCTTACACGAGCAATTCTTGTATATATATAACCAGAATCTCGGAAACAGCTCCACCGATTTCAATGAAATTTGGTATGTAGGGGTTTTCGGGGATGCAACATCTAGCTTGGTCTTTTTTCTGGGAAAACGTTTTTTATCGAGTTTTAGCCCGAGCTCGGTCGCCCAGGTACTCAATGGTAATACGCGCATTTTACTGTGGTAAGCAGCATAAGCTAATACTTATTGTAGTAGGTAGGTGTCGTGTCAGTCACTTTCATCGTAACTCTATCTCGCCGTGTACCTAAATGGATACTTATAGACAAAGTAATCCATTATTCTGTTGGTCTCTTATCCATTAGCATTCCGAAATAATTGCTTTTTCCTTGTCAAGAACTACAGTCCTGGCAATGTGGTTTTATCCTGAGCAAAACACCGAAAGATGATTTTTGACATTGCGTGTTTGGTTGGTTGGTATACGGCTGCCGGCTGAGGAAGAATATAATTCTAAACTTAAATGAATAGATCATTCTAAATTATTATTATTTTTGACAGAGTCGCCAGGTTCCATTTTTAAAGGTAAAATATAAATAGGACACCAAAATAGCGCAAACCAGCTTTTAATAGCTACTTATGTATCTAAAATATATACATGTGAATGCGCTAAGCGAGCAGCCAATGTCAACCGCAGCATTAAAATAACTATTTTCCTGGCACTGACTTTCTGACAATCATTCATTACTGCGCAATCGTATCACGACTATACGTTAACGTGTTCTTTCGCTTCTAATTGTTTAGTAAGTAGTACACTTTTCTTCAGCTTTTTCAAGATTACTAATATTTTATTTCATGTTTTCTTTTTTCTCCAACCACTTTGTACCTTCAAACCATTTAACATACTAATAGGCAAGAATGTAAAAAGCGTTGTGTGGCCCCCACCAAATCCACCAGAAGATGAACCACCTAAAATACTGGGAGGCTCTAATACAAAAACCGTTTGTGAAAAAACGCGCACTGAACCAGCGCCTGTCTCTGACCCGCCAAAATATGAAAACAAAATGAAGACAGGAGCTTTGCCAGTTAGTACTATGCAAGATGTAAGCGCAGTGCAGACAATGTCAACTTCTCAGCAAATCGCAGAATATTCGTCGAGTGCTTCTTATGCTTCTGCGTCTATGTCGACTGCTACAACATCCTCAAGCCAATCTGAGAGCGTATCAGTTGTAGAAAGTAAACAGTCAGAACTAGTCAAAAGCGAAGTAAGAAGCTGCACCATGCAGTCTTTTACAGAACAAGCTATTTCCGAATGTCAGATGTCGACTATGTATCAGTCTCAGACGAGTCCTCCGATTGAAAAAACTTACGAGAATCCTATGTGTAAAATTGAAAACAAAATTGAGTCCAAATCGATGACGCGAAAGGAATCCGCAACTGAAAGCGCAACGGAAATAATAACACAACAAACAAATATTCCTGTAAAATCACCTGAAAACTCCACCACTCAGCTTGATAGTAAAATAGAGCCGAAATCTATGACGCGAAGGGAATCAGTAACTACATGCGCAACAGATATCGTAACCGAAAAAGCAGCTGCCCCCGTTGAAACTGTTTCGGATAGCGTCATGAGTACAACTGATAGCATAATGGCGTCGCAATCTATGACGCGAAAAGAATCAGCAACTAAGAGTAGCACAGAGATTGTGACCGTAGAAAAGGCTCTTCCTATGGAAAAGTCTTTTGATAACCCTATTAATAAGAGCGAAAATACCATCGAGTCGAAATCAATGGTTAGAAGGGAATCAGCAGCTGAAACTACAACCCAAGTTACGACTGAGCAAAGCTATCAAGAAAATAGGAGAGACTCTTTAGTTAAAAATCAAATAACTACTATTGCTGATTCAAAAGTCGACACACTGATTACTGAACAAACTGGTCTCAGCAATGAACCTAGCACTGACAAACCTATCCCTACCACTATAGATATTAGTTCTAAGCCTAAACAAGAAAACGTTAACCATGTTCAAAATACTGAACCTCCGGCAGTAAAGTCTTTGTTTCCGACGGCTATTACTAATTCAGTTCCTAAGGGATTCGCAGCCTCTATGGTAGATGCCTTAACAATTGCACCGGATAGGCCATACTCCCCTCTACCCCCACCACAAGTCACAAATAATTTGCTTATTCAAAGCAATATGGTAAATGAAAATCAGTCTGCTTTACCTGAATCCCAAAATATCACACAACCACCACAAGCGCCCCAAAAGATGGCTAAGCCTCCTCAACCATCTCCAATGTTCACTCAGCTCCCAAAACGAGGTATCACACCTATTCCCCCAATAAAAACATACAACCCACCAGAAAAGAAAGATGAACCAATACCCATGCCCCCAGAAACACAACCGTACATACCACCGGACTTCAAAATAATTATTGAACCAAAAGTTCCTCGAAAAGAGACGTCATCTCCAATGGTTGAAGCTTTGACTACTGCCCCTGACAGACCATTTACGCCAGTGAATAATATACCCACAATAGAGCGAGGTTCTCTGAAAGAAGCTTTGACAATTGCACCAGATAGATCTTACAGTCCTTTACCTTTAAATGTTACTAATAAATCCACACACTATACGTCAACTTCCACAGTGCAAGTTCAATCAACTTCATCAGAAATAGTTCGTCCTATTGCTACCCAGTCTACCACACAGATGACTCATTCTGAGGTATCAAATATGCAAAACACGTGTAAATTGCAGTCTTCATCTGAGATGTCCGCTTTCAGACCAGTTCCTAAACAGGTGTTCCCTCCGCCTCGGCCGGAAGAATTTTGTATGCTTACAGATTTTCCGCCAATTACTCAGGAATTCAAAGCTAATTTTGAAAATTCAGTGAAAAGGCAAGAAGCTATAATAACTGAATCACAAACGACGCAACACTCGTCAAATTCATTTAGCAACATGACCACCCAAGGATTTTCTTCGGTTAAATCTGCTCAAACCTTTTTTGAGCAGTTAGATCAAAGAGAAACTATGTCTTCAGTAGCCGTAAGATCTAAATCTGGGCTGCACAAACCTGATAATATACCACCCTATCAAAAACATTTTGAACAACTACCGTCTCAAAGAGGCATAACACCAGAGATTTGCAATGCACCCGCCGTGCTTCAAAGACCTGTTACTCCTTCAACTAACCCACCTATCAGACCTAAGGATAAGTCAGTAGAACCAAAAGTCCCTCAGGCTAACACGACATCTCAACAAGGCGTAAGATCTGTACCACAGATAAAGACCCCAGTACAACAAAATCCACCTCCTGTACACTTTCATAAAGATGCTCCCATATCAATGACATTTCAACCTGTTACTGACGAACATTTCTTAAGAGCGTCACCTGCTCGAAGCCGACCTACAACTCCAAGTATGATAAACAAACCAGCTCCCATTATTCCATATTATCAAATGAATTTAGTCTCAGTTGAACATTTAGCACCAGAGACTCATTTGTATGAGCCATCAAGTCCGGAAGCAAGTCGCTCGCCCACTCCAAGAATGAGATCTAAATCACCAGCGCAAGGACCTCCGCCAAATCCTCTAAAAGCTCAGGCACCTCGAATTAAAGAATCCACTCCACAGCGGCACACCGGTCATTCTCTTTTGACGCAAGCTACGTCAAATCTTCGCAAAGAACACGAAATAGCTCAGAAAGGTTTTCAAAGTGGCGTAGAAGTTTTCAACTCGTCTGGTGCTAAGAATTGGGGACAAGATCAACCGTCAATGATTAAAGAACAGAAACATTCTAACGTCGGATTTAAAAGCGAAACGTATAATAAAGGCGCTATGAACATAAAAGAAGACTCTTTGATTAATCAAAATTATGGCCAACGACAAACCGAATCACAGAATATATCAGAATATGGAAACACTACTGTACAAACAAGTAGGAAAACGTATGAAGAGTTTGAACGAACTCAATCTGCTAAAGTCATACAAATACAGAAAGGTGGTTCATCGTATGGTGCGCAACAACAAATTGATTCTAACGTTCGAACTTCCATTAATTCTAAGCAAGTGTTTCCACCTCCTGTCATGAGTTTGTCATCTTCCCAACAGAATTCATCTGTTAACATCACTAATAAAAATGTTGTTGCTGCTGCTAGTAGAAACATTGAAAACTGCTACCCAAATCCTTCAATTTCTGGTGCTAACCAAGATCCAGTGTGTGATCCTACCCCGTCGACAGGTTCCAGCGTAGGAGCAGCCGCTCGTGGCAAAGCTTTTGGCGTATCCTCAGCCCCAAAACGCGGAAGAGGTGTTCTGAATAAAGCTGCTCTGCCAGGCTCTCGCGTACCTCTTTGTGGTTCCTGCAACGGCAATATTAGGTGACTCAAATTCAAAACAAGCAGATGTTCTTAGTGTTATGAGTGTTGCATGTTTTTGAGTGCGTATAGGTAGTTTTGACTTTGATATAACTATAGGCTAATATGTTAGGGAACTAATATTTAGAATTAGTGTATGACGTGTGTTTTGTTATGTAATGTATAATCCCGCTTTTAACTTGTTTTAAACAGATGGCTTTGATTTTATAACAGCTAACGAGACGCCGACTCATCATATCCCGCACAAGCCTGAATTCAAAAGTGCTGCAGAGGAACGACTCATTAGGAAAATGGCAAAAATGGCTTTAAACGGCTATGAGATAGGGGTGCAAAGAAAAATCAAACCCGCCGACCACATCCAGTCTATGGCTGACAAAATCCAAGACACGGTCGTGACAAAGCATCCTTTAAACACTGATAGTTTATCATCTGGGGACAGTAGTCGCGAGAACACTTTAAGGCGTCCCATAAATAATACTTTTGAGAGAACTTACAAACCAGACAATACCATTCAATGTATTGGAGACAAAATTAAAGATACACTGTTAATAAATCATCCCACTAATTTTACTAACGGAAATGCTCCCGTCCCTCCACCAATGAACTTCGGAGATAAATTGAAAGACCATTCAAACCAGAACATGCCTGTTGTGCACAACTCAAACGGTGTCCCTCCACCACCGCCGCCTATGGGCACGCTGGAAAAGTTAAATGACTCTTCTATTAAAAACTATTCGACCCCAATCAAAAATAATAATGCACCGATTCCACCGCCGATTCCAAACACTCCAATACCCACATTTAATATTAGAACTTCTCCCACTAGCCAACTATTAGATATGTTAGATTCAAAGTCACCACTGTACTGTGAAAGCATTGGAACAAATCTTTCCGACAAAAGTCAAATTTCAGATAACACAAATAAAAGACTTAACGGAACTAATGGTTTCAATAACGTCGAAAAAGAAAAAGTTGAAAATAACTATTTAGGCACATTACGCAAAAAAGACGCGAATGAAAAATCTTCCTTCCTTAATGGTTCAAATAAACAAGATACATACAAGTCTGAGCAATATGTAGATAGCAAGAATAAATACATATTGGGCAAAAGAAAATCTTTTGAAAAAGATACATTGTCTAACGAGACAAATGGCTGCACAGGACATGTCGCTAGTCAAAAAGAAAAAATCGACAATATAGTTCCAGACACGAATACATTGAAAAAGGCTAGTCTGTTTGAGAAAATATCGAATGAGAAAAGTACTAATCAATTCCACGATGATCAGACTTCGAAAATTGACGTGAATTTATATGATAATTCTCTGTACACTTTGAAACCTGTGAAAGCAAATGGTACCAATAATGTAACTCCACGCAATTGGAATATTTCCGATGACGTCGAAACCGTGGAAGAAAAGACTGCCTTAAGTAATAATGAAGAAAAGCAAAATGACAATGACTCTGATGTTGTTGTGAAACGGAGGCAGAAAAGGAATGACAGAAATGCTGATGGAAGAAGAGATTCTCACATTATTGCTCGTCCCCAAAGCACGATGACGTCTGCCGATGTTGCAGACGGACTCCTACCAGTATGCCACATATGTGACAAAACTATAACCAGGTAAAAACAATAATGTATTAAAAAAAACTTTTATCATTTAAAGTTAATATACAACCAGAAAATATCCAAGTAAGTTCAACAAGCATGTTTGTTCCGAATGAAGCACGAGTGTTAATTGTTACGATATTAACAAATTAATAAAAAAATAATAAATACAGCTATAAGTCGGTCGCGAAATTAACTAAATTTATATTCTTTTGCACAGGGGCCCGTTCATAACAGCTCTGGGGCGCATCTGGTGCCCGGAGCACTTCATCTGCGTCAACGCGACCTGTAGGCGCCCGCTCCAAGACATTGGCTTTGTGGAGGAGAACGGCCAGCTGTACTGCGAGTTCTGTTTCGAACAGTACATCGCGCCCGCATGCGACAAATGCCACGCCAAAATCAAGGGCGTAAGTTTCTTTCAGGCTTTAAAAGTACAGATCCAAAAAATCTTCTTCTTCTTCTCTTTTAAAATATGGCTTTCTGTCCTAATTAATAGGACAATTTCGCCAGTGTCAAAGTACTCTCTTTGAGAGGGACGTTGTACGGTAATTGTAGTTTTTGCAACTTGATAGTAAAATTCCAGAAACCACGTGGAAACAACTTGCGCATTAAAAAATTACAGACACGAGAGCAATATAGAATCTTGTGATCACTGTTCACTGTTAAGGTTAATCGCCGCATAAAACACTATCAAAAGTATACTTCAACTAGCCAAAGAAACAGAAATAGCAAAATTAGATATTGTCTACATCCACCATGTTCGAATGCTACAAATCGAATCCCATCCAAAAAATCTGTCCTATTTCACTTGAACGTTTTGAAATTATAGACATTCATTTCACAACATTATCTACACTGATATTAATTATTTCAGGATTGCTTGAACGCGATTGGAAAGCATTTCCACCCTGAATGCTTCAACTGCGTTTATTGCGGGAAGCTGTTTGGTAATAATCCGTTCTTCTTAGAAGATGGTCTGCCATATTGTGAATCAGGTAATACACTGCTTGGTTTATTTAAGTTAGGAATAAAGGATCCATCACATAAGTTCAAAATAAGCTGACGCTTGATGCAAATACTTTTTTGCAATGTTAACGTACCCACCTAGTTCAACTCTAAAGCGTATTTAAACTCCAGTGAAGTAAATGTTTAAATTAAATAATAATCATGGAACAATTGACACTTATTCACCTAGTTCCAAACAAAGCAAAGCTTACTATGGGTACTAGGCAACGGATAAACTTGTATTTATATAGATAAATAACACACCTACTTAAATACATATACGAACCGTCCAAGACACGAGAACAAACATTCTTGTTATTCATACAAATAGTCAGTTAGTCAGGTTCTCGAACAACTTGGCTAGCCAGCTGTTTGTTTGTTTACTACGGGTGAGTAAAATGTTAATACTTGTACAGATTGGAATGAGCTGTTCACGACGAAATGCTTCGCGTGCGGGTTCCCCGTGGAAGCGGGTGACAGGTGGGTCGAGGCGCTCAACAATAACTACCACAGTCACTGCTTCAACTGCACGGTGCGTATGATGCGAACCTTACTAAATACAACACCACATTCACACGAGTCTATAGTGGGTCGCATACAAATATATTTTCATAATAGGCCGTTGTTATGCAAACAGGAACCAACCCACACCATATGGGTTGGTTCCTAGATGTTTGGGGGGAGCACCGAAATTGAGATAAGTATGCAACAAATTACTAAAATCCACTCTATCGAGTTGATACATATTTGCATACTTATCTAGACTTTGGGGGTAGGTGTGGGTTGATTCCTGTTTGCTTAACTACGTCCAATATGCCTCTAATGTTTCGCCCAATGATCGTTTCTAGTAAAAAATAGGTACAGTTTTCGCCTATGAATTTTCGAGAAAGTTGTAAAGTAAACCTAACCTGTCTAAGCCATTTAGGGATGAACTTTTCCGATTGTTTGGAAGCTGGAAAAAATTATATGAAACGATCATTCGACCAGACATTAGGCACTTTATGAGAAATAATTTTATGCGACAGCAAAGAGCTTCCCGTTCAACCATGATAAGAAAAAACTCGTCGTTATTGATATTAAACGCAAGTAATTCAAGTTTTACAATAAAAAAATACATAAAATAGTCAAACTGTAAATGTTACATCACACGAAGTGACATTACATTACAATTGAAACTTTCCGGCATTTCTCTTTTTCCCGTAACAGTTGCATAACATCCCGACCATCCTGTTCCATTCAAATAAATCTTTTGGTACACATTCGAACATTGAGATTTTGAAAGACTTTCTTTAATTATCTCAATACCTCAATAACTCAATACCTATTGAAACATCAATAGGTATTGAGTTAAGTTTTGAAATCACAATGTTAAAATATGAGGAAACAGTATCCAATGCAGTTAGGCGGAAAGTGGACACGATTGTAGCAAGACTCCTCTTAAAGTATGAAATTTCTTGAAAGTCTAAATAAAATCTAGGTAAATCTGTTTATTAGGTACCTACTTAACTGAGATACGAGTAGGTCAAAATTACCGTAGAGATCTACTTACTCATTAAACTCCATTTCGAGTTAGGCAGGAAAAGGGGAGAACAGATTAAAAATTGCTTACTTTCTTCTAGGTCTTTTTTCTACTTCAACCTAGTCACTAAATTCTTTGATTTTTTTTTATATTCTCATTATTTTCAATACGAACGAAAATTAGGTTCTGCACCTGCAATGATAGTTTCATAGAAATACACTACCGCTCCTAGTCTCTTTGCACACTTTATTCTTTCTTTTCACTAAATACTTTGCAATGTTTTAGATTTTTCTGCTATTTCAAATGCTCCTAATTCTCTTCTGACGCGAACGTTCGAAGAAAAATTAAATAGGTACCTACAGAATTATTATAAGGTAATAGCTAAACCCCATAAAGCTCTTTAAGAATGAACGAGGAGCAGTTGGAAACGCAGTTGAATCAACCAGGTATCAGACATACAAATCTCATCATACGCAGTTAACAGTTGTTAAGTTTTATCCGATTAACAATTGCCTATCATGCGTGCGTGTTCCCTATAGAATAATATTAACTATGTAAATTCGTAGTTACCTTTATACTTAGTATGTATATAACGATTTTTATACCTTTACAAAAAGCTTCCCAAAGTTCAGGAAGATTACAACCCTATGTACCTCTATATTTTAAGGATCGACGTCGTTTGCCCCCTTGTCCTGGTGCTTGAAGTTATTCCCAGTAATGCTTTCTGTTTCGTCAAAATACGAGTTTGAGTGACATATATACATTACTTTTTAGTGGCATCGTTTGGCTATTTTATGTACCTTTACCTATGTACACTTTACATATTCAATGAATTGTCTGTGATACAATATCGTAGATATTAATGGTTTTTATTTTATTAGATACATATTTCAATTCATTGAAATTATAGTAGTTTAGTTTTTATGATGTTCAGATAATTGATACTTCAACTTGTTTTAATAAAAATGTAGATGTGTTATTGTTATTACTAATGGAAAAATAATGTGTGTTTATTAACATATAATTGTTACGAATGATTGACTGTTTTCAGGTCTGCAAAAAGAACCTCGAAGGACAGAGCTTCTTCGCTAAGGGAGGACGGCCTTTTTGCAAGTCACACGCCCGCTAAATGCAAATGCATAATGTACAACTCTGATACTGTTTATTCGACTACTACTTTCCGTCCAGTCTCTCCTTCTCCTCGCACACCCCCCGCGCCTAGTTCTGTATCACCACAAAGAACTCGGAAGTTGGAAACACCCCTCCACTTCGATGGAGGATTGTTTTCCGACATAAGGAGTACAGAAGGGAAATTGTTAAGTAAAGTTACTGTCGACCGGGTGCACTGCTCGTCACGCCACGATGTTACAGACTCGCCTAGCGTGTACGAAAGCATTGGATCCCACGGAGCCAAAGATTACGTTGACGACGTAGTTAAAACTGAGACCATAACAAACGAGGAAGTCATCAAAGTAAAATTCACTCCAGTACCGTTGGAGTTCAGTAGCTCGCCTCGTCTGCTCACACCATCCCAATTCCAAGTCGAGCGACCTGTTCCATTTATCAAAGATGGGTTCGAAGATCTACAAAGTTATAAGATTGTAAATTCCATATGCAAAGAAAAACTTTTTGAAAGTCAAGATTTTCCGAAAACCTTTGATAACCTTGATATGGTGGAAGCTAGACCGCCTAGTTCATTATTAAACTTCATGGTGGATAAACGGAATTTATCAAAGAGTTTCGAAAGTCTCGACATAATGGAACCTGTCAAACGATCGCCCAGTCCTCTGGCGAACTTCCTCGTCTCAGAGCAATTAACTAAGATAGACCATTACTTGCAAGAAAGTTTAGATGCGTGCTCAGGAAGTGACGGCGAGGGTCGCTCCACGCCGGCGCGCGTGCCGGTCTTACAGGTAGAAGGAGAGACGTTAAGGGAAGTCAAAGATATCCAAAGTAAACTGCGAGAAGAGATGATTCAGGACTCCAGTAAAATGTATACAACAACCAGTTGGCAGAAAGAGGAGCCTGTAAGGGAATATAACACACAGCCATCAACATCGAAAGTAGTCTCTTCAATGGAAGAAATAAAGACAAAGTCTAAAATAAACAGTGTTAAAGATAAGGAACGAGGAATGCTGCATGTTATCTATAACATGCCCATACATTATCATGCCATTATTCTGTGTTTCTTCTTAATTGTATATAATCTTATTTATCAATATATTAAGGAAAATTGTCATGGTAAAAAATAACATGTGTTTTATCACTCAAAATTACCAATATTTAGTCAAATATAAATGCATATTAAACTAGTCATTGAGTTACTCAATCAACTTTTAAAAGCAGTCTTGGATTTGTAGGTACCCAGCATCGTTATACATTTTTATAATGTGTTGAGTACTGAATGCCTCCACTATGAAAATAACCGATGTACATAATTAAAGATAACCATTAACTCACTGTCTTTTTGTATGAGTAATCA
The DNA here is from genome assembly GCA_037349165.1 of Choristoneura rosaceana. Classification (NCBI taxonomy): domain Eukaryota; kingdom Metazoa; phylum Arthropoda; class Insecta; order Lepidoptera; family Tortricidae; genus Choristoneura; species Choristoneura rosaceana. Next base: position 15,593,439 of record JAZBNJ010000019.1, read on the forward strand.
TAAATTAACAATTGGTGCTTATTAAATTGCTCGCATAAAAGTGATATTTTATCAATATACTCTAATTTTAATTGAGGAAGAATATAAAGTGCCATAAACGGAACAGTTCGCTAATTTGCAGATTTAATGGTGTTGTTTATAGCACTGGATAACTTTCTTTAATTGAAGGCTTTGTATACAGCTTCCGGAATGTTGCAGTTAACTGTTACTAACAAAGCATAATCACGTTTCTCCACCAATGTTGTATCATCATCACAACGTGTTTTTTTTTTAAACTATATGGTGCTGCAACAATGGAAACAAGAAAGTGACGAAAGCTTAGTAGTTATTTTAATAATTTTTGGTTAATTTATGAACAACATGAAACGAAATAAAAATGAAAATTTGATAGGTATTTTTATGATTGGTGCACCAAATGGAAAGAAATAAGTACATCAACATGATTTTTAGATTTAATATTTAGCCACTTAACTCTTCAATGAGGTATTAATATTGTTAATTGACTATTTTAATAATAAATATAAACATAGCCCTTTATATAGTATCAAAATCTACCATTTGATAGTACATGTTAGTATTAAGAACTTTACTGTAGAAACATAATATTAATTTTATTATGACATTTCTATCTATACAATGAACATTATTTAAGAATTCAAAATTTGCTGTTTTTTATATTATTTTGTTGAAAATAATCTTAATCAGATATATTTCTTTAGACTTTATTACAATTATCACTACATTGATAAGCAATTTTGAGCTTAAATAAACTATTTTATTGTAATATTGTTTCATTTTGTACAACATTTTCAGGATTATATGTCTCCTTACACATATTAATCTCCCTTTTTAGGGTTCCGTAGCCAAAATGGCAAAAACCAAAAACGGAACTCTTTTTCGTGTTTCGCCATGTCTGTCTGTCTGTCCGTAACTGTAACCCTATATCGGGAGTGTCCGACGCGCTCTTGGCCGGTTTATTGTTAAGATAAGAATAAAAGATTGGTAAGACTTGGTGGAGTTTATTTCATAGATGAAGACCTACCAAATAGTTTGAACTTTTATTATAATAATTCAGTCCAGTTGTATCCTAATTAGGGCGAGATTGATAATATCAGTTGTCCCAAGCCAATTCTCGGGCCCCCATTTCAGCGGTTTCAAGATCATGAAATCAACTGTCAACATTGTGTCAAAAAAAAAATTGGTCTGCTACAAATATATTGGTTATCGCTGTGTTGTCATTAAAGATACAAATTCTCCCATCAAATTTCCACTCTATGAACCTTTCTATATTTTTTTTTGTGCACACATTTTTTTTTTGTATGCAGTTGTCTATTTTGACTACTGGTTAATCCAGCCCTGCTCCTAGTAGGTACACAATAAAAAAATTGAATTCACTTAATCTAGCCTATTAGGGCACAAATCTAAATAAATAAAAATAAATCACTGAAATATATGAATGCGCATAACATCAGAACGACAGCATCTAATTGGATATTTTTTTTTGTTGTTTGTTATTTTATTATCAGGACAAAGTTTGTGCTAAACAAAATCAAAAAAAAAAAGACTGGAACAAGGGTGAAGCCATGGGCAACTGCTAGTAAGAAATAAACATCACAAGAGAAGTGACACCAATTTACCTAGTCGGAAAGTAAAGCTTCTGTTATGGGTACTAACCAATGGATGGATACATACTTTAATACAGACAGAAAAGTAGCTTATTGTGTTGGCTCATAGATTGCCACTGCAGAAAGATGAAAATAAAAAAACTATTTCTGATTTTTAATGTTTGTTGCTCTACTTAATTAAATAAAACTACGATTTTGCAAATGTTAAATACCTAATTTATTTGACTATCACAGACTTACAAATTATTTTATATAGCCACTTGACAGTCCGGAGCGTGCGACCAATATGCCTCAAACCATCTGGGGTTTTTATCGACGGACGAAAACGCGTAGTGTGTCCATAATTTTACGACATACTTTACGAAACTAAAGTATCCACGAACAGTTTGGAGCATTTTGGTTTTGGATACCATGGTATAGTCGGACTGTCAAGTGGATAGATAGAATGCGGTATGAACTACAATATTTACAGATTTTCACCAATAAAAGAACATTTACCTATTTATTTCGGTTGAACTGGGTCAGTTGGGTCAAATGATATTTGTACATTTTCACTGTCATCACCCAGCATAAACTTTGCGACCCTGAAATATAAAAAAAACATACTGCTAAGTTATTTCATTACTTCAGTTTATCTTCTATTCAGATCATAAGGCAATAACACATTAAAAGTGAATTTGATGGATTGTTTTGAGTATTCTTTCTTCAGATTAAAAAGGACAAACTGCTATTATATTATTTCAATTCTATTCTGCAGAAAACTGAAAATATCTGTTGGAAACCCAACTGGTAGCCAAGCTATGTTAATGTACAGAAAATGAAAAAGATAAAGCAGTACAATCAGCAGTAGAAATCAGTGAGCAGTCAATAAGTGCAGTGGGAATATACTCCAATTCAATAGAATCTAACAATCCTGTAGACACTTTCAGCCTAATAATAAGAACACCGTGCTGCCTAAGGCTTTGTGATGTGACTATTCTTTTTTGATTCCTTATAGATGATAATTGCTACAACAGGGACATATATAATCAAGCGTGCCCACTTTGGGGTGTGTTAAATGTGTAGAAAATTGTTAGATTCTATTGAATTGTACTTTAGGTCATTGTGGATGAACGCTATTTACCTAAATAGTTACGTCAGTTATTTAATATTTAAATAGTTATTAATAAGCAATAAATTGTTAGGGTAGGTTTATTTTGCTGCGGAATAATTTTTAATCAAGTCATAATTACCATTTCCACTCGATTCCTAATCCTATAAAAGTAAACGTTAGGAATCCATGCCATAGTACTGTTACGCCGGGGATAGGTTGCCTTTTGTGACCGAAATTTTTATAATTTCTATGAATAGGAATCACCAAAGACGTTGCTGAATTTAGTACTGATTTCACTTTACCATACAACATCTTGAAATTTATATTAATTCAAATTTATTCATTTCGCACAACAACAAAAATCACACGAGCATGCTTACATTGATTTGTCTAACAATCATCTGACAATGACAGATCGATCACATTTTTTAAACCTCATATAAACAAACGAATTTTAGCCATGCAGTATTTTATTAAGGCGAAGCTTTGCTAATTTTATCTTTGTCTTTGGTGGCATGGGTACACCAAACAATATTATTATTAATTCTGGGAGGATTTTCAGAAAAAATAAATTATCGCTGATGGATAGAGTAAGTATCCCAACTCCAATCAGGGAAATTCAAAATCACATTCAACATGGGACCCCACGTGCCCAGATTAATCGCTGTAAACCAGCGACGCGCGACTGCATGTGGCCGTGCCTGAAAAATTTGACAATCGTGAATTGTTCTGCCGAGAGACACGTTTGATTATTCTATTCTATCTGTGGTCAATCAAAGTCGAACAGACAGACAGACCAAAGACAGACCCACACTATCACACGACAGCACTACTCATTCATTGTGCGTGGTTTACGAAAAGTACCCTAAATTTTAATAAGAACATTAATTTGTTGTCTCGTCGTAGTCATCGGATGTGTTAGAGTGAACTTACTTAAAAACCTATCGTTTTGGTGTCGTGTGCCAGTGACTGCCAACTGCTAGGGAAAAGATTTTGTGTGTTTTAGGAAAATGAGTAGCTCAGAAGAAGTATCATGGATTTCTTGGTTTTGTGGACTGCGTGGGAACGAATTCTTTTGCGAGGTGAGTAGTCAGGGTGTTAGGTTATGAGGGGCTAGTAGTAAGGTCGTAATGCACGCTTAAAATATTGATGTGTTATTAATCGTAAATTGTTACAGGTGGACGAGGATTATATTAATGACAAGTTTAATCTGACGGGATTAAATGAGCAAGTGCCGCATTACCGGCAGGCGCTCGACATGATCTTGGATCTGGAACCTGGTAAGCTTCATAATCCAGAAATGTACTAAATATTAACCTAACTATTTTTAACGTACCTTTTACACGAACTAATCTATGATACTGAATCGTTAGCTGTGCAAGAAGTTCAAAGATGACCTAAGGACCATTCCCACATATATATAAATGCTTTGTGCACCTAAATGATTAAGATTTTTGTTTCTTTTTGCGTCAAGCATTACTTTTATTTAGTGATTTCATTAAATTTGCATACTAAGGCACTGTTTGTTTCACCATTCATTGATTAGTGTTAACTGACAGTTAAATGTGATGCCGTCTCCGTCTATTCGAACAAAACAAATAGAGATGGCATCACATTTAACCGTCAGTTAACACTAATCAATGGATGGTGAAACAGCCCCTAAATCTGTTAAATGAAGATATTGTGAATATGATGGTAGATGATGACCTGGATGACAATCCCAACCAATCAGACCTGGTGGAACAGGCCTCGGAAGTGCTCTATGGGCTGATACATGCACGCTACATATTAACAAACCGGTAAGAGGTCCTTTACATTAACCTTTTGTATGTAGGACGTGAAACAAAAAGAGATTGAGTATACAAGTATTGGAGTGGAGACCTTGCTCAAAAAGATAGCATCAGTTTCATAGCTAACCCGATCTGGTGTTAACCAAAAGTGAATCACACAGAGTGGATTAAAATTAGGCAGGCAATAATGGTGGGTGCAAATGCGCTAAGAAAAAGAAAAGAGGAGGATGTGAAAAAAATAATTGTCTTCAAATTCTGCTCAAATATTTTAGTAGAATATTTTACTTTTTTCTACAAGTGATACTTTTTTTTTTTTACTAGCTGTTACCCGCGACTCCGTCCGCGTAGAATTCGTTTATCACTATGCCGCAGGAACTATGCAATTTTCCGGGATAAAACTATCCTGTTCTTCCCCGGGACTCAAATATCTGTATATCAAAGTTCATCTGAATCGGTTCCGCGGTTTAGATGTGATGAAGTAACAAACAGACTTACAAACTTTAGCATTTTTAATATTAGTAGGATTATAGTTATTTTGATATGTGTATGACTGAGAAAAATTTGGGTTATCTATCAGATATTTGATAATGAGTAGAGTAATAAAATTCACAGAAATTGAATGTCATTCATTGTTATTTGATCAGATAGCCTATTTTATGATAAATTATCACTGTTACAACATTATAAAATAAATGTAGTTTTTTTAGCGATTATTTTTATAAAATTCGCGAATTCGCGAAATTAAATCCATGGGTGTCATGGCCATTCAATAGTTTTTTTTTCAAAATGGCCACCAGACGGTAAAATTTTAAATATGGCGCCGCCGCTCCAACCAAGGTATAGGTATGAAAATAAAATACCTACAATGAAAAAACAAAACAAATATTTTTGCATGGATCCTTGTCTTAAGCATGCTAAAATGCAGCAGGTTTACTTTACGATAAGTAATTAATAGTTGCATAAACTTTTAAAATGTGTTAAAATAATCTTTCACTAGGAATTCAACATGTTCTACATTACACTTGTAAGATTTCACACATTATTTTTTCCACAGAGGCATCGGACAAATGTTAGAAAAATTCCAAGCTGGAGACTTTGGTCACTGTCCAAGAGTGTACTGTGAATGCCAACCCATGCTTCCTCTAGGTATACCTAAACTTTAACTATTACTTCTAACTTTGCTATGCATGCACTAAATATGAAAATTAGTATTCATATAATTTGCCTTTTTAGATTTTAAATCCTCTATGTGAAATATTTACGTTTTCCTTGAAAACGAATAATTTTTGATTTTTTTTTGTAATAAAATAATTTGCTACGCTACAGCTACTAATTATAAAAGTGTGTAATATGATGCAACAAATAAGTGGGGTTTATTTTATTGAGTTACAATTGCATCTTCCAGGTTTGTCTGACGTCCGTAGCGAGGCTATGGTGAAGCTATACTGCCCTAAGTGCATGGACGTGTACACACCCAAGTCGTCGCGCCACCACCACACGGACGGCGCTTATTTCGGCACCGGCTTCCCACACATGGTGTTTATGGTACATCCCGAATACCGGCCCAAGCGCGCCACCGTGCAGTTTGTGCCCAGGTAACGGACACGCACGTAATTCTCTGAATTTCGCACTTACCTCCTGAGTCCTGAAATTTTTGAACAAACTTAGCGTTTAAGACCTATACGTGCTTTGTTCTTTTGGATTTTATTTCAAAATTCTTAGAATTCTTTATTCAATGTACAATTTGTACTTTATAAAGTACATTCGGCCGTTATTCTTAGTGTTAATTAGTCCTTTATAAAGTATGCGAGGACTTAGCAGGTTAAATTCAGAAAAACAACAGAGGTATTTTGGTCTCGTACCCGCGACCCATTGCAGTGGATATTAGTCAACCTTTTTTACACAACTTCCCAATGAAAAAAGTTTATTGTTTTTCCATTTATATCCCATGTATGTATTTATGTAAAACAAACCTGTCCTTTTCTTTACTGAAAAATCTAAATAAATGAGTGTGAGGGAAGACATTTATTTTTAAGGTTCTAGTCAACTAGGATCCCTAGTTTCATCGTGTTTGTCTCTCTGTCCGCGGCTGAGCTCAGAGGCTATTAGTACTTACTAGAAAACTGTAATGTGACATGAATTAATATACATATCAGTCACGCCGACGAAGTAGTGAAATAAAAAAAAGCAATATACATTTTTTTAGGGTATCTCCCGATAGACGTGGGGTTGATTTTTTTTTCGTCCAGCCCTATTGTGGATAGGTCTCTCTAAAACTATTGCGGGATTATCACGGCGATTTTTCGATTCAGTGATCTGTTTGCGAAATATTCAACTATAAAGTGCATTTAATGTTGATTATTTTTCATTATTTAAATCCATGGCAACTTTGGATAAGTCTTTCAAAAATATTGGCAAGACTATTTTTAGGTTTATTAATCCTTTTACAAAAATAATGAAATTAATAATGATTGAAAAATATGAAAAAAAAACAATGGTAGTATTTCCAATTGACACCTTAACGAAATGACGAAAATTTTAATGACAAATCTTCTTCTTCTTCTTCTTTTTCAGGCTTTATCTATCCACTGCTGGATGTAGCCCTCTCCTAATCTCCTCCACTCCGTCCTATTCTCCGTCTTCCTGAGCCAGTAGGGTCCGGCGTAGGTCTTTATGTCAAATGACAAATGACAAATGAAATAGGTAATTTATAAGTAAACGACTATGTGAATATTCATAAATCACGACTTACGCATACTGTTTCAGGTTATACGGATTTAAGATACACCCGCTGGCATACCAGATTCAAATACAGGCCGCTGCCAACTTCAAGGCACCACTTCGGAGTCTCTTGTGCAACAATGGTAAACGCTAAGACACCAATCTCTGTAACAACTAAAGTGTGCCAATACTGAAGAACTTTATAAAGCTGGGTTATTTATTGTTGGTTACTATAATAATAAAACCTTATGATTGGGCATAATTTATGTGTGAGGTGAGGAATAATGAATAATTCAAATAAACAATGGATAGTGAGTGGCCACAGTAGCTTACTTGGCCAAATTAATCTACCCTAAAGTTCTTAGTTCAAATTAATCTTGACACTTTCTGTCACTTAATGGGGGGTGAGGTATAGGTACACACAATACGGTATTTGACAACCCTTGAATTTGCCATGTCTTATATATTTATTATGAAAATATGGATATACATACAGTGTTTAGTGAAGAAAAAACTTAAATCGGTTGAAAATTGGATTTATAGTGATTTATTGAAAAATTGATATGCCTGTCTCTTTCTTAAACGCTTTTTTCTATTCAACAACACTTGCGTGTGACGACACATGCAAGTATGTCGTTCTCAGTCTAATCTTGAATTTCAAACCTTTATAACTTTGCTTTGCTTTATGTAAAGGCGCTTCAAAAATATTTCTCTATTGGATAGCAGGAATTTTAAAGTTTTGATTTATAATACTTATAAAAAATAGTCAAACACCGTATTACATTACAGCTCTGGAATATCATCCAACTAAGATATTTAATCACAAGTAAATGTCTAACAACGATGATACCAACTGAACTTTTGTCTTTAGGCTGGGTTTGTTGAACCAATAGAAACGGTTATTTGCGTATCCTCGCATAACAAACAATTTATCGGGGCGAGGATAGGTAAATGAAGGGATATAAAAAGTTAAAGGCACAACAGAGAAATTGTTTATGGTAATGTTATGTACATACCATTGTATGATTGTGAACGCAGTTAGTTTTTAATTTTTATCCCGAGATTGTAAACTGCCTGATAGGTGAGATTAGTTTATAATATCACCAGATGAATAATAAAATAACAGCTTTTACAATTATCCGGTGACATACTCGTAGATATTAAATCCGACCGGGATAGAAAGAATGTTTTTTTCCACGATAAAACGAGTGTCTCGCTCGTATTTTGAGTACAGTTGAGTTGAGTTCTCCAATATCTGTGTAAATAACCGGTTCCCATATAACTATAAATCTAAAAACGTCTTATATTGGTATACCGAACTGAAAATAAGTTCTCTGTTTGCAAATATTCGTGAACCAACTCGACTTGACAATATTTAGATTTTTTTACTTTTTATACAGACGCCGATCAATGTGTTGAAAAGTTGAAAAATACTGCCAAAGTTGGAAGATTCAATATGAGACCTTAAAATGAACTTAAGTAAGGTACACGCGGAATATTCCAATACAGTACTCAGTCTTGCAGTGCAGGCTTGTTTTAACTAAATTCATGATCATGACAATAAATACTATTAGAACTGAAACAATACATTCGTCTTAAATATTTTGTACAGATTTACAGCATTGTAATATTTTTACAATTTGGGCTCTCATGGATATTGAGGAATTTCTAATAGTGTTTATTTTTATGGTAAAATGTAGTTCATGTAACTCATAAATGTAAATTAATTATAGAACTATGTAGTAATTGTTGTTTATAGTTATGGTTTCCTTTATTAACATAGTAATTAGTGGTAGAACACAGAGAAAAATAACCTGCATCTGCTTTCACCGTGTGATTGCAGTTGGATGCAGTTTGTTAGGTAGTAAAGTATAAATACTGATAAAATAACTATAAAATTAATTAAAAATAGAACAAACGGCAGTTGAATTGATGATGATGACACTAAGGGCTTGTTTCACCACTCGATAATTTTTATGTGCCCTATTTGTGATGCTGTTTTTTTTATTTTGTCAGAACCAACAGAGATAGCATCACATTTATCTGTCTCGTAATGTTTGTTGAAACAGGCCCTTAAATGTTTTACATATCCGTATTTATTAAATAAAAAGAGATAGGTAAAGTACCCACAGTATTTTTGTATTTATTTTAGACATACATTCTTTGGTAGCTTGTTTGTACACACTTATTTTTGAAATAGAAAAAAGGATTGCTTCCAGTGTTGCAACCGTAAAAAGTCGAATTGCCATATCAGAAAGCAGAAATTGCCGTATATCGAAATATTATTTCAAAAATTACTTTTTTAAAACTTATTTCAAAAATATGTTCTGCATTTTCACTTACGAGACAATTAACATGTTTGATCTTTTAGATGTCAAATTGCTGTATGTTATTATAAAGTTCAGCCTTTCCATTTTGATAAAATTGTTTTGAAGATAAAATTGTACATGGATAACTTAAGAGTAGAGTATATATTAGTGTAGAGACTTAATTACACCGATCACTTCGGTTTAGTTGATACGAAGATATTACCGATCTTTGTACGGATTGGAAAGTCAGGTTGAATCATCAGGAAAACTACCTTTATAGATATCCAGATGGAGTATGATAATTTGTAAAATTGGTTTTTGTTTAATAGAGCTTATATTTCGAAAACTATGAAGGTTCTTTTCCTTGGTGGGTAGTAATGGTGTGCGTATATTTATCGTCAACGGCCATTACGAAATAAATCCTGAAACATTGCACAACTATGAAGTTTCTGGATATTGACAATATGAATCATTGTCAAACATGCAACGCTTACTTGTTGCGTGCGACAAAATAGTATGAGTAGTATTTTAACTGCAATATTCAGGAACTACGTAGGTGTGCAAAGTGTCAGGATTTACTTCATAACCGCTGTTGACCAAAACTACCTATAGGTAGTATTTTCTGGAATTATTTAGTTGAATTTCTGAATGTCTGTGTTGATGTTAAAGCCTATTGTATGTAGTTATGACTTACATCCTTCTTCCATGAATGGTGCGACTATTAGATGTATTTTTTGTCTCAAAGAATAAAAATAGACTTTAGTCGAACTGAGGATTTTCTCGTTTTCTTACCGTACGGTTCCTAAATAAAGTCCATAAATAATTGTATGGTTGTGAAACTAGGTAAGTTTTTTTGTTAGGTACCTAAAGTAATTCGATGTTTTTGTTTTGGATCTCTTCAATACGATGTAAACCATGAAATGGTAGAAGAATGAATGAGTAATGCGTTATTAAGTTATTGATTAGGTATGGATGATTGGTCAGATACAGTATAATACAAAACCAAAATCGATGTCTGCTTTGGTACATCTACAGTCAGCGTCATATAGTACGTAGCAGTCAAGATCACCAAATACTTGGAAACATACAAAATAGTCATTACCAGTGACTCAGTCAAAGCGGTCAAATTGTTGGAGACATCCATCGTGTACAAATATCCCGGAGCCGCACGTCGTCAAATAGTTTATAACATTCAAGCCGACATTAGTACCGTAGCAGCCAAAGTATCCAAAAGTATGGGACACCACAGGAAAATTGACTTTATTACATACCGTGTAGGTCCAATGATCCAATTAGCTAGTCCTCTTTAATAGAATGTAAACGGTGTTTCATTTTCAATCTCTTGTTTCAAAATGTACATGTCATTACCTTTTTAATTAAATTAAAACTCTTTTATAATGTAATTATACTGGCCGTTTCAAGCCATATTTAAAAGGAAATCCATTAATCCGGAATTCTGACAATGTAAATAAAAATGTGAAAAAAGCCGTCAGAGTCCAAACGAAAGAGACGGAACGATCGATGACAAGTTGGTACTCTTTACGGTGATTGTCAAAAATAAAAAGTCAATCTTATGACGTGTTAATTTATTTCGCACTCAACTCGAGATTAAACCTTAAACCTTTTAAATAAAGCTCAGTTTTCTAGTGTGTTCCATACTTTTGGTTATTATGGCTGCTACGCTATCAGTGGTGATGTGGGTGCTCCGGTATATTTGTAAACGATGGATGTCTCCAACAATTTGACCGCTTTGACTGAGTCACTGGTAATGACTATTTTGGATGTATCCAAGTATTTGGTGATGTTGACAGCTACGTACTATATGACGCTGACTGTACAACGGAGGCCATGAAGTAAAATACAGACCTGCATAACTTGTTTCTTTTTTACGTTATATCTGAAAATTAAACTTAACATTGCGATGCTCGCCCTGTAGGGCTACGTTCAAGGATAAAGAACGGTAGGAAAATATTATCTACTTTGTGGTAGGAAAGGAAAAATCAGAGTGGTGATTGACTGATCGATGGTTATCTCGTTCTCTCTTGCATGAACAGTACACCAGAAGACAGAGGCCATTCACAACGGCGCCATCGTTTGCAAGTGATAAAGTTTTTTTTTTTTTTTTAAGTAGATTCCTTTTTTGACCAAGCGGTTTTCATATTCTAGTGCACCTAATTGTACTCATAACTGAATATAAGTTGGTAAAAATTGTTTTGTGTTATATTTTTTATGTCGTTTTCAGTGCTCAATAAATAATGTAACAGCTGTGGGCTTTTTCTTACTACCATTATTATCTATTTAAAGCATATACTTATAAATTTTATACAAATACAGTGGGGGATCCCCTCCCCACCTTTAACGCCCCTGACGCCAGACTAAATTATGTAGACCGTCTACCTACACCCAAATGTTCCAAAAGTAAAAAGATAAAGTTTTCAAAATATTTAATGTATGTAGATTAAATATTAAAAGCCAATTTCTCGGCGGCGGCGACGTGATCTTGGGGGTCTCAGATTTTTATTCTGCAACTTGCTTGTTGAATATTTTTTGTTCCAATTTTTAGGGTTCCGCATCTTAGTAAAAACGAAACCTTTATAAGATCACGTTGTCCATCTGTCTTTGTCCTCCTCGTCGTATATTTATTTCAAAACCCTTCAAGTTACTCTTGATCCACTCTTAGTGGTTGGATTGACTTGAAATTTGGTAGGTGTGTACATAATAGGTTCCGAGAGGATGCCTGTGCCCAGCAAAGGGACGACATATGCTGGGACGATGATGGTGACAATGTAAGTAGTTGGCGATGAAAACTTGTATTAAAAACGAATTTTTAACAAAAAAGGTGACTGAATGCAGGTTTTTTATAACTTTCCGCACGCTATATTATAACTAAGCTAAATAGTAACCGCGGTCGCCACACCTGACATCAGCTAAATAATAATTCATTTTGAAATCATATATTTTTTATTAAGAGGCGGCTTATGTACCTAGATAAAACAACTTTTACTTATGACTACAATAACCTATTTTATACGAGAAACTCAATAATTAAGCAGCACTAGCTTAAAATTACGTCAATTATGTACAAAAAAATAGATCAAACATCAATACAGTGAAATCAACATTTTGAATCAACGAAAATTGGTATCTTTAGTAGCCGTTCATTATTATTTCAACTAAATAAAAGAATACAAGCTTTTTGTATACTTATACGTTTTCGGCTAATTTATTCAGTCATGACATGAAGCTTTGTATAACATTTATGTCAAACGTCCGTGTTCAAATATAAGAGTAGATCTTTAACACGATGACACAAAATATAAAATCTATTGCTAGGTATAAATCTATATACCAATGTTAACACATAAAAATATTCCTTCGAGTGAAAAATGCATCAATAAACAAGAAAAAAATCATTTACTCTTACACAACACGTCCAATGCAATCACAGATTTACTATTATGACATACATTATCAAGGCTCACAGGCACATTGACATCAAATATAAATAAATAGTATAAATACTATCAAATACTGGGTAAAAGAATTATTACAAACTTCAGTTTTCATTCACGTCTAGATTGCATTGGACAACCAACAAAGAACTCCTTCAACCCTATTTATTGTAATGTATCTATTTATAATACGCGTGAACGATTTAGACCAGTGTTGATTAAAATTTCCATCGTGCACGTAGATAGCAAGAAAAGTTATTGTTGCTCCTGAACGTCACGAAATAGTTTGAGAAACACTGGTTTAGACTAAGACTGCCCACCATTTTTGCGTCGGATTCGATTAGTTATTAAATATACCTGCTAAGTAAAAAATATATACATATTCAATTTAATGACGCCGTGGAATCACTAGCTTAAGGCTGGTTTTAGTGTCACGCGTACCGTCGGTGCGGATCGCTCCGCGCGGGCTGATCAGCCAATGGCTAATGAGCTTCCTATCCGCGCGGACGGGAAGCTCATTAGCCATTGGCTGATCAGCCCGCGTGGAGCGATCCGCACCACGGTACGCGTGACACTAAAACCAGCCTAAGTAATAAATGCGATGCGTCAGTGGTTGGGCAGTCTTGCGAGCTAATAAGTATTTAATCTTCGAATCTGATGGAATGGACCCCCGTGTCAATGGCGCCGCCGCGGTACGAGCCTCGCTTCTTCTTCGTCTTCTCATGCTTGAACGACTTGCCGCGGGTGTGCTTTAAGTCTTGGTTGGCGCGCTCGCCCCAGGAACCGCGAGCACCACCCTAAGAAAAAAATAATATTATAATCTTAACTGGCTGCGGCCAAATCACTTAGCTTATCCTGACATGGCCGTTTTCTTTTGTCGTAATTAAATAGATTTAAAATTCACTCAGAGATAAAGAAACAGCATCAACTTTGGTCCTTTTAAATAGTAATTAGTAATAATGGCCTTCTGAGAAGAAGTAAGACATCGCAGGTATAAAAAATCTGTGCTTGATGATGAGATGATGAGAATCGTAAGTTTCATAATTTTCGAAACTATAAGCATATTTAAAGTTCCTTATTCATTAAATAATATGTACTTTATACAGTACATTCAGCAGTTACTGTTAAAATTGATCTGATCTTTATAAAGTGTGCTTGGACTCAGAAGGATATAAATATAGAATCAGTTTTTTTTAGTGCTTCCTCCAACGTAGCTAATGGTGACGACAGTACAAACAAACAATAACTTAAATTAGAACAAGCGCATGTTACTTTAAACTTACCTATTTAATCAAAGGTGATTTTCTTGTTTTGGTTTTCACCACCTTCAAAGCTCTTTCTGTCATTGAAGCCCCCTTTGTTGAAGCCACCTCGGTTACCTCCCCACGAGTGGCGGTCGCCGCCTCCGCGTCCCCCACGGTCGTTCCCTCGGCCTCCACGGAACCCACCCCGGCCTCTGTCGAAGCCACCACGTCCTCCGCGGTCAAAGCCCCCGCGTCCGCCTCGGTCGAAGCCTCCCCGGCCACCACGGCCTCCGCGGTCGAAGCCTCCACGGCCACGGCCTCGGTCGAAGCCACCTCGCCCTCCTCTATCGTTTCCGCGTCCTCTGAAGCCCCCTCTATCTCCCCCTCGCCCTCTGAATCCTCCGCGTCCCCCGAACCCTGACTTAAAACCTCCAGATTCTTCCCCCTCTTCACCATCTTCATTTTCGCCCTCCTGAGTGAGACGAATACTTATAAGTAAACACCAGAGACAACCCTATGTAATGCTTCAATAAAGTAAATGCCCGAAATTATAAGCCTGGACAGGTTTTCAACATTTTCGCTTCTGATTACGACAGTCATACATAGAGTTGCCTTGGCTTGTCAAATTTGTGGGCATTTACCTTAGCGTCGAAAGAATTGTCCTTAAGTCTAGGGTCCACTTCAACTTTCTCGGCCGCGACCCGCCGGAATGGGACAGGTTTATTGTTAGTTTTATCACCAGGAGTAGAAGTATTGTTTGTGGTACCCTAGAAGGCATAGTCAACATGATTAGACCTTGAAGACAGGGAAGCTTCCATTACAATAAAAATAATGATCTTTGTGTTGAAGTGATAAATGTTGAATTTACAGTTGATAATATTGTACATACCTTCACAAAGTTGTTGTATGGCTTCTTTGCGGGAGTAGCTTCACTGCCAGAAGCTTTCCTTTTCCTTCCATTCTGTTAAGATACAATTTAAATTTCATAAACAAAACTTACTTTATAGTATTGTAAAATAATGATTTCTTTTGTAAGCGTTTTTTATATGCAGAGCCTTGATTAGTTATTAATATTTTTATTTTATAATCATTATACATTTTTAAATGTATAGCAAACTAACTT
This sequence comes from Choristoneura rosaceana, assembly GCA_037349165.1. Lineage (NCBI taxonomy): Eukaryota > Metazoa > Arthropoda > Insecta > Lepidoptera > Tortricidae > Choristoneura > Choristoneura rosaceana. The sequence goes on from JAZBNJ010000019.1 coordinate 15,608,796, forward strand.
TCACATGACCATTATAAAGCAAAACTATCTTGAATATTTTTTGGCTCATCGGAGATTAATTTTATATTATGGTTGTTCGTACTTGTAGTATTTCCCTGCCCACCACGAGAAATTATCATTAGTTACACCATATGAAAGACTTTCTTTTTGAAATTATTAAATTAGTACCCACCTATTTTTTTTTTCTCAAACAAAACTACCCAAAACATTCAAGGCAGTTTTATAATTATGATGAATATAATATATGGAGTAACAGTGACAAATTTAAATGTTTGTTGTGGTTTATTAGTCTAACATCTGGTAGTATGGTGTATGGTTGTGTTGCTCTGAAGATGAGCTCTGGTTGAGTTCGAAACGCGTCAGTGTATTGTTGTGTTGGTGATAGATGGGTTTGTGTGATTGATGTGTTCTTACAGTGTGGAGATGGAGGACATATTTTGCATAAACTTAGCTATCATAAGGTCGCGGGTGAGCAAAGAAATTCTTTTAGTTCAATAATTCCATGGATTTTAATATATACCTGCATTGATGTGTCCATGGATTCGTCTTGAACAAACGATTTCTTAGCGGCCTTTTTGGGAGGAGCATCATCATCATCATCCTCATCACTGTCATCATCAGACGATTCCTTCTTAGCTGGTGTTGGCTTGCTGGCTTTGGCTGGGGTTTTTTGTGCTGGCTTCTCATCATCACTGCTGTCATCACTATCATCAGAAGAATCCTTCTTAGCAGGGGTAGCTTGCGCTTTAGCTGGGGCTTTTGCTGCAGGTTTAGGCTTCTCATCCTCACTGCTGTCATCACTGTCTTCAGATGATGAATCCTTTTTTGCTGCTGCCTTAGCTACTGGTTTAGCAGGAGTAGCTTTGGGCTTTTGAACTACCTTAGGTTTCTCATCTTCACTGCTGTCATCGTCAGATGATGATTCTTGCTTCTTAACAGGAGTAGCCTTAACAGGTGGTTTTGCAGGTGCCTTAGTTGGTTGTTTAGGTTTCTCATCATCACTGCTATCATCATCAGATGAGGACTCTTGCTTCTTGGCAGGAGCAGCAGCCTTAACAGGTGGTTTGGCAGGTGCCTTGGCTGGTTGCTTAGGCTTCTCATCTTCACTGCTGTCATCATCAGATGATGACTCTTGTTTCTTAGCAGGAGCAGCCTTAACAGGTGGTTTGGCAGCTGCCTTAGTTGGTTGTTTAGGTTTGTCATCCTCACTGCTGTCATCGTCAGATGATGATTCTTGCTTCTTAGCAGGAGCAGCCTTTACTGGTGGTTTGGCAGGTGCCTTAGCCGGTTGTTTAGGCTTCTCATCTTCACTGCTGTCATCATCAGATGATGATTCTTGCTTCTTAGCAGGAGCAGCTTTTACAGGTGGTTTGGCAGGCACTTTAGCTGGTTGCTTGGGTTTTTCATCCTCACTGCTATCATCATCAGATGATGACTCTTGTTTTTTAGCAGCTGCTTTTGCTGGGGTAGGTTTTGCTGCTGCTTTTGGTGCCGGTTTGTCATCTTCATCACTTGAGTCATCAGAGGATTCCTGTTTCTTGGCTACTGGTTTAGCTATATTATTAGCTTGTGGTTTAACTGGTTGCTTTTTTGGTTTTGATGTGGCATCTTCATCACTGCTATCACTGTCATCTGATGATTCAGCTTTTTTAGCAGCAGGTTTTGCTGGTGTCTGAGGCGCTTTTGGTTTCTAAAACAAAGTCACATCATCTAAAACTATCCAGCTGAATGTATGTAAATTTATTTGGTTAACAGTGTATTCAGAGGTAGTGACGAAACTTAGTATAAAATCACAAAAATTCATAGATATTTTTACATCATTATAATTAACTGAATGGAAACCATGCAGTTCTGTAATTACTAGGGCCTAATGTGGTTTGAATCAAATATGAACTTCAGCTAAACATTCAGTAAAAATATAAAAATCACTCGAATTTGGGCCGAACTTCAGTTCAATACACTGCCTCTGGTGAATCTCAAATAGGAGTAGATATATTATTAAATTTGATTGTTGAAAATACCCTTTAATGATTAAAAATACTTAACGTTTCTCAATGCTTAGGACCCATTCGTAAAGTACTATTTAGACCATTTTTAGACCGCCCCCCCTATCACACAAATTGCCATGAAAATTGCAGTTATTTTGTTCCTCTGTCATAGACCACTTCACCGCCCTCCCCCCAAATGTGTGATGTACTTTAAGGATGACCCCTAGTAAAAGAATAGGTACCTAACCCTACTAAGTTTAGAGAATTTTTGTTGCATATTTTACTGATATGACAGACATACTTTTTCTTAATTTCAGTCAAAATAGTACAAGTATGTTCTTTTTTTTCCTAGTGCCAAATGTTCAGCACCAGGCTCAAGCTGCCAAAATTCGGTTAAAACAAATGTAAAAAGAATTCCGGCCCATCCCTGGTAATAACAAAAAAAAATTATCATCAGTCATAGAAATAGTTACCTGTGCATTGGGTAATTTTCCATTTACAGCAGGTTGTTGTTCCTCATCACTAGAGTCATCAGAGCTGTAGAAAAAAATAAAACCTCATAAAATATTGTCCAAAAATATCAGACTAATACTCTAATCAAAGAGAATAGTGATAACCCTAGGTCCTTAAAAATTAAGCTATCCCTTTCAAACCCCGCCGAGTATGAAAAGAGTTACAGCAATGGACTTAATGTACCTTCAATTGATGTCAAATTCAAAATCAAATGTAAGAATTACGGCAATGGATCAAATTTCAAATGCAAATAACATGTATGATCATATCAGCTGGGGTTGAAAGGGCTGTTAATAATTATATTAATAGCTCAATTATTGTAATTCTACTTCTTAACATTAGAAATATCAATTTTGATATCTCTACTGCTGTGTTTAGTCATGTAATTCGGCACTGTTGTTTTCAATGTAATGTTAATGAAAATCATAATATAATTTTTGGAAATTGTCATGGGAGTTGACTAAAATCGAGGAATTTCAATTTAGCTGCTGGGGTCTATGGTTTAAGCATGTGTAAGTAAACTCTAGTGATAATGTAAATGTGGCATGCTACCAAGCATGTTAATTTTTTAATACCACATAGTACACAAATTTATGTTAATGGTAATAAATAACAACACTATGATGATATTTCTGAGATTTTGATCAAGTTCTGTAGAATATTATGTAGCAATAAGATGCACTAATTATAGATGATTATAGTTTTACATAGCTCACCAGTCAGGGTGAAACATTCACATGTATTAAAATAAATTCTTTGGAGTTGGTAATGAAATTGGCAGTTGAACTAAAGCAACAGGGCCCGACTATATGTTAGGTTAGGTTAGTGTTACAGTTATATATGGGACCCCCTTTGCTGGACCTTTGGTGAGACTGCTGTGGTATGTTTAACATAACCTAAAAATATTATTTACTGACCTTTCTGCTGCCTGCTTGGGCGGATTCTTTTTATTGTATTCTGTTACTATTTCTAACAACGTAGGCAAATTTTTAGCTCGCGGTTTCTGAAAAAAGTTAAGAGCAATATTACTTACTGAAAATATGTTCTACAGGTTAAAATTTACAGTGCGATAAACTCAGAGGTAGTGACGATCGTTAACTTCAATCATAAAATATCATGGAACAAGAAACATCATAGTTAATGAAAACAAACTTAAACACGCTGCAATTACTCAAATTTAATTTATTATGTTAATGTCATTTTGTAAATGGCTTTTTGGCAAGAACTTCGTTCTCAGCCAAGATTTTTCAACTAAGTACACGTGGATAAAACAGTAGCAGGATTGCTTGATATTTGAGTAGTAGATAGGTATAACAAAATTTCAATACGCACTATTTCACTTTCGCACGTGGTACATATGTAATTCGTCAATTATTCCAATTATGTAGAGGAAAAGGAGATAATTCACATATTTTAAGATTTATCATAATGTCGAAGCCGGATAAAGAACACGTGTGGGATCCCACACGTGGTTTTTGGTTAAAGTACTTACCGCTTTAGTTTTGTTCAATATACTTGCTGCGAGGGATTTGTCCACGTCCAACATATACTGGTGTATTAAGGACAGAACATCTGCTCGTAAATTTGCAGGAGACGCCATTTCAGCGTTTTATCACAATATAAAATAACTAAACTTGTAGCGAGACGCAGGCCAAACCTCCTCTTCAAAGAGTATTTTAGTACAGAGAAACTCTTCTTCCGATGACGGCACCACAGGTAATGAAAATGAATGAAAGAAATGAATGAATGAATAAATTCAGTGTTGCCAACTTGCCTAAAAAAGTAGCTAGTTTTCCAAAAATACTCTGTTAAAGTGGCGAAAGTGGCTAAACAAAAAAAGACAACATGGGATATATGTCTTTAATTTTTATATTTATTTCTCTAGTATTCAAACTGTATCATTTAGAAAATGATGAATTTTTATAAAAAATATGAGAGGAAATGGATATGTCAATACTGCCAAAGATATACCCCCTTATTCATAAACGACAATCAAACCTATTTTAGTTAAAATGCCGCTAAAATTCGTTTGTCCTTATTTGTCACTTCGACATTTGTATTTGTTAGAAAGGAACAAAGCATTTTAGGCTTGTTAAGTTTTATGAATAAGGGGGATAGTTGTTAGATCTATTTCCCTGTTACTATTGAGTATAATATCCCACTCACACTATGCGTATTTAACACCAGAGTAAGAGAGACGATATCATGCGAAATTCGATTTTCAGATTAGTCCTCCTGCAATGAAGCGGACGCTTAAATTTTACGCTTATGAAGTTTGCCTATGGTATGATGGGTTAATTTTTTTTATTATCTGTGGGAAATTAGATTCTGTTTGACAGTAGGCGAGTAACTAATAATTTTTATTGATATTTTCGTAAAGAGCTATGATAATCACAAGAAATGTGCTCTCTTCGTTAGCCATAATATCCTAACTCTTCGCGAAAAGGTTAATATTGATAACTCAGCAGTGCTGTTAAAGTCAGTGACATGTTTTCGGATATTTGCTTTGTCGATATCCGATGCGAGTGCAAGTTAACTAGTTTTTTGTGATTCTGTAATGTTATGTGTGCTCTTTTGAGCTTTATATCACAATGCCAGTACAGCAGATTAATGTTAAGAATTCGTCAGAGATTGAAAGTTGGGAATGGGGTGGTGGTTGCGGGCGAGAAGCGGTCAGGGCAGGGTCGGACAGCAGTCGGACGTCCTGTAGCAACTCTAGCGGGGACATCTGCCGCATCTGCCACTGCGAGAGCGAGGCTCACAACCCGCTGCTGGCGCCCTGCTACTGTTCAGGTCAGTCCATGCCCCCGAGTCCCAATGCGCAACGTCCAACGTCAACTCTGATGACGACGCATGCCATTCCGATCAAAACACGCAAGAAAACATCACTTGGAAGGGATCAGATGTTGCTCAATTGGTCCATTTGCGTTTATAGATAAACAATATTATCTATTTCTAATTTGTTACAGTGATCAAGGCTGCTTTATCATTTATTGTACAAAGAAATGTTTGGTACCACATCCTCTAAACAAATTATGTGCAGCATTGAGTGCAAACCTCTGAGCAAACATTTCAACATCATGGACTTAAGTTGACATTGACTTTTAGCTGTTGTTAGTAAAATGACACATTATACAAACAAAATCATGGTTTGGTTGAATATTGATAGTTTCAACAAGCATCTGGATAACAGCTAAACCTGCATCAATCTTTAAATAAATATAATTTCCATGATGATCAAACATACATTATTGGTCATTAAAGCTAATTTGAATGTGTGGTAATAATTACACTAGAGATTATTAAATATAACAACATAATTACTCTGGAGATAGTTTTACAGGAAGGTAATAAAAAAACATAGTATTACTTATTAAAGCTGAATATTTCATACATTATGATATAGGTATTATGATTTATATTATGATTAGTGATTGTTATCAACATGCTCTTCTTGTAGGAAAGTATGGTTGACAAAAAAGAAAACAAATACACAAGTATTTTAACCCTTAATTTGACAAAAGTTAAAAAAGTTTGTGATTCAAGCCTTGTTGTAATTTTGGAGTCCTAAAAATTCTTTGTATAGAAAAAACAAAAAGCAAGCCTTAAATGTTGTCAAATATACTGTACACTGCCAAATTAAGGGTTGAAACTTATATATTTCACGAATTATGAGATTTATAGACATATTTATTATAATTTATCCAAATTATACTGAATAAATGACTAAAATTTGTTCAATAGATTTAGCTGTCAGTTGTTCATGTCGATTAAAAAACAAAAAACATTTTAAATAACTTAACTGACCTTTCTACATTAACAGAAGTCATAGGAAGGTTTAAGTATTTAATAATTGGTAAATAAATTAATGTCATTAGACAAATAATAATATATTGTTTTAACCGTAAGGTTTTGTGTAATCCTAAGAAGGTAAGTAGGTATTTTATTGTTAAGAAGAAAAGTGAATATTCAAATGTATTTGTTTTTTCAAGAATAGAGACGAGTGGAATAAGAAATGGGAGGCTTTTGCCCTGCAGTAGGATACATTATAAGCTATTAAAAAAAAGTTTTTTCTGCCAACCATACCCTTTGCTACGAAAAGTGCACATTGATAACGATCACTAATTATGATATAGGTTTAGTGCAGCAATGATAGAAATTTATATCTACTTCTTTTAATGATCTTCCTGAAAATAGGTAGTAGCTTAATCAGTAATCACATATGCTGTTTTCCTAAAATTTTGATAGTTAGGTATGTGGTTTTGGTGCACGAATAGAAATTTGAGTGGTGATTATTTTATTTTTCTAAGAAATACAAGTTGCTTTCATTACTTTAAATTTTAATTTACTTGAATCATTAAACCAGCTGCCATCACTAACTCAACATAGATGATGTAGGCAGGCATAAAGGGCAGTGGAAGGAATTCAAGGAATTGATATATTGATGATTCAAGGGTTTACTAAGAAGTGTGAAGTTCAATTTGTGTTTTTGAGGAAACTGAAGACACATACCAATTTTTCAATTTCAGTTTCTTTATTCACTTTCTATGTATGTAAAGTGCCTCCCTTCTTCTGGATACTGTAGAATTTGTTTTCTGGACTTCATTAGCACAGCATTTTTCGGTTATTAAATTACTCTAGTTTTTTTTTACATAAAACTGACCCTTGACTGATCCCTGACTCACCTAATGAGAAGTGCTAAAATATTTTTTTACCCAGTGAAGTAAATTGAATAATTAATCAGAAGTAATAAATTATCCAAATACAGGGGTCTAGGCACCAAATATTACTTTTTCCCATTTGGTGTTGAGATCCTTGGTCCGTGGGGTCCTAGCGCTTTAAAACTTTTTAAAGAAATTTTAAAAAGATTAGTAGACATCACAGGTCACCGAAGAGCTGGCTTCCTCGAACAAAGAATTAGCTTAGCTATTCAAAGAGGAAAGGCTGCCAGCATCTTCGGGACTTACTTAAGGGGTACTCTTTAGGTAATTTGTTTTAGTTTTTATTTTAATTTTATGTAGGTAAGTTTAGTTAAGTTATTTTTAGGATATTTTTTTTATTTTATTTGTACCAGTAATATACATATTACAGTCAATAGACAATCATCACAAAATGTTCTATTGAGGAAAATTTATAACCAAGGAAGTTAGAGATATTTAAAGTTAGTTCCTTAATAATTTATAATATTGTTCATGATTGTTACAGGAAGCTTGAAATATGTCCACCAGAGTTGCCTGCAGCAATGGCTCACAGCATCAGAAACCAGATCCTGCGAGCTCTGCAAATTCAATTTCATAATGCACACAAAAATAAAGCCATTCAATGAGGTAAGTGGTGTGATATTTATCTTTATAAGTATAGTTCGTGCTCTATCATGGCTAGTATATGCATTATGTGGCTAACCGCGTGGTTTTATCTTGCTCACGCTTAATACTAAAAAACATTTATAATACCTATTAGTAGGATTACTTATCCAATTTCTCTTAGAAACAAAACAAAAGAATCCCTGAACAGTAATAAAAAAAAAACAGCCAAGTGCGTGTCTGACACGCCCGAAATAGGATTCCACAGCCGTTACAAAAAAATTAAGAAATATTTTCTAAGAATTTCGTATTTTGTACGGAATATTCCAAGTTCAGGTATATTCTATACCTTAGGCTGCTATTTACTCTTAAACTACTAATAATTCTCAAGCAAACTTAACCGTTATGGTTTTCCTTTGTAAGTTTGATGTACTTACTACCATCCTGAATTTTTTCAAAATTTTACACTCACTGTTTAGATTTTAGAGGGGGGGGGGGGACGCTCGATTTTAATGAAAATTTGCACTTTAACGTTTTAGAAACCCCCTAATGGTTTTAAAAGACCTATCCAACGATACCCCATACTACCCCTGTGAAGCGTCGATATATATTCGTGCAAAATTACAGCTTTCAATCATTGATAGTCCCTGAGCAAAGCCGCAGACGGACAGACAGACATGGCGAAACTATAATGGTTCCGTTTTGCCATTTTGGCTACGGAACCCTAAAATGAGTTTGAATCACTCGATTCTTCTTTATTAAAAACAAAGTACATTAACATTTCTTGGAAATATTATGAAGCATACTTAGCATTATGTCAATTATGTAGTAGGTATGATAATGATAAGTTAATCGCCTACAGGTACTCGTACTATAAGTTCTGAAAAGTTTTTAACACAATGAGGGTTTTTTGACAGGGGAAATAGTAATTTATTGAATCAGGCTTTACTTTGCGGAGGTCCATATCAATGAACTAAAAAAATTTCTTTGCTCACCCGCGACCTTAAGATAGGTAAGTCTATGCAAATTATGCATTATTATGTATTATTAAAATTTATTAATATTTTGCGGGTAGTTTTTGTTTTGTTTGGCAAATTAAAACAGTGGTGGTGGTTTGTTAGTCTAACAACTGGTAGCATGGTGTACGGTTGTGTCACTCTGAAGATGAGCTCTGGTTGAGTTCGAAACGCGTCAGTGTGTTGTGGTGGTGGTGATAGATGGGTTTGTGTAATTTGTGTGTGTTCTTACAGTGTGGAGGTGGAGGAACTGCATGAACACGCATAATTTGCATAGACTTAGCTATCTTAAGGTCGCGGGTGAGCAAAGAAATTCTTTTAGTTCATTTAGTTCAGGGGAAATATTGCTAGATGCCGCGTATCGTGAGGTCCGATTGACGTTCTAGTCTTGCTTACGATTGGCTCATTTAGTTATTTACCAATCACGAGCGCGACACAAATGTCAAACGATCCTCACGATACTAACGCCATGTAGCGATATTTTGCGTCGAAAAACCCATTCGAGTGCGCGAGTCTTGTACCTTTGCATAGGTTTCTAAACTATGAAGTTTCTGAATATAAACAATATGAATTATAGACAAAAGTGCAACGCTTACTTCTTGCGTATATAGCATTTTATTAACAATCCCTACTAATATTATAAATGCGAAAGTAACTCTGTCTGTCTGTCTGTTACGCTTTCACGTCGAAAGCGCTGAACCGATTTGATGAAATTTGGTATAGTGATAGTTTAAGCCCAAGGATCAACATAGGATACTTTTTATTCCGGTAGAGGGCGCCACCGCGCGATAACCTAGGTTCGCGCTGACGAAGTAGCGGGCATAAGCTAGTAATAATTCTTATAAATCGAAAATACAAACTGCTATGACCGTAATGGATGACCGTAAAAGTAACAAAAATTTGGAATTGAAATAAAAAATACAAAAAGATGAAAAAAAAAACAATCTTAATCATTTTTATGTTTATTCATATAAGTACTGTCCAGACCAGGCCACTCGGTAGTGGATCTCCCTGCCGATAGACTTAAGGCGCACAAAGTCAGTGTTCTGTATCTGTATTATGTGTCAGGATTTACTTCTTAGTGGGCGTTCGTTGTAATAAATAAGCGATAATGGGCTGGTATCATAAAAAACTAATTATACCGTCAATTAGATTGTAAGAAAATAATGGAAAAGTATTATCTTTTTGTTAATTAAAGAAAAAAATATGAAGATATAACCAGTTAAAGTTTCGCGTGACGCTACGCCATTAAACACTTTTTATCACCTGCGAAGCAATTCAATGGTGTGTGTGAAGTTCCCCATCCGCACTGGGCCCGCGAGGGAACTACGGCCCAAGCCCTCTTATTCTGAGAGGAGGCCTGTGCCCAGCAGTGGGATGTATATAGGCTGGGGTGGATAGTGAAACAGGGGGTAAGCTTCAGTACCTAATTGACATTAACTTTGTATTGTTCAAGCAGGAGGTATTTAAGCCCTATTTATACGATGCAAGAACTTGCATGCGAGTTACGTTACATTGCGGACTATTTTTTTTTATTCGATTGGAAGGCAAACGAGCAAGTGGGTCTCCTGGTGATAAGAGATCACCAGCGCCCATAAACATCTGCAACACCAGGGATATTGCAGATGCGTTGCCAACCTAGAGGTCTAAGTTGGAATACCTCAAGTGCCAGTAATTTCACCGGCTGTCTTACTCTCTGCGCCGAAACAAAACAGTGCAAGCACTGCTGCTTCACGGCAGGATTAGCGAGCAAGATGGTGGTAGCCATCCGGGCGGACCTTGCACAAGATCTTACCACCTGCAAAAATATTACTATTGAGGGACAATGATTCATTTGATCAAGCAACCGCGATAGTGAAATTTGCGTGCAATTTCTCGTATTGTCTAAATAGGGTTTTACTTTTATTCATGGAAATCAGTACAGTTGTTATTTACGTGTCTGGTACCACGAAACGTGCTGCTCTATAAACTTATCTTATTAGGTATTGATTTGTTTTTGCAGAGTTGTGCAATAATAATTTCCGCTGCTTCGCACTTGGCCTTGTAACACTTTAATTACGTTTTCACCGTAAAAAATGATGAGTTAAGACTGGATATATATTTTTAGGGTTCCGTAGCCAAAATGGCAAAATCGGAACCCAGTTTCGCCATGTCTGTCTCTCTGTCTGTCTGTCCGTCCGTCCGTTCGCGGCTTTGCTCAGAGACTATCAATGCTAGAAAGCTGTAATTTTGCACAAATATATGTGTTAACTATGCCGACAAAACAGTACAATAAAAAAATAAAAAGAAATTTTTTTTCGAGTACCTCCCATAGGTCTTAAAAAAATGACCCCCACGATTTTTTTTCTCATCCAGCCTTGTAGTGTGGGTAATCTTCGGATAGGTCGTTTGAAATCTTTAGTGGGTTGCTAAAACGATTTTTCGATTCAGTGATTTGTTTGCAAAATACTCAACTTTAAAGTGCATATTTTCATTAAAATCGAGCGTCGCTCCCCCTCTAAAATCTAAACAGGTGGGTGGAAAAATTAGAAAAAATTCAGAATGGTAGTAAGTATATTAAACTTACAAGGAAAACTATAACGGTTCAGTTTTCTTGAAAATTATTAGTAGTTTAAGAGTAAATAGCCTAAGATATAAAATATACCTACCTAAACTTGGAATATTCCGTACAAAATACGAAATCCTTAGAAAAATGACTTCATTTTTCGTAATGGCTACGGAACCCTATCTTGGGCGTGTCCGACACGCTCTTGGCCGGTTTTTTTTCTAATAAATGTTCTTGAGTTTATGCAAATTAATTATCTGTGTGTGGGGTCGTGACCTCTGCAGCTTTTATCTGGTGGTGGGTGCGCAGTACTACTGTCCAGCCGAAGCCAGTAAATAATTGCAACCAAAACCGAATTTCGGTTCGTGTTCCAGTTCCGGTCCGAACCAACGCCGAAATTTCATTCGAAAGCTGTTTTAGTGATTTTTATTTAAAATCACTTTCACTTTAGGTTTTTAAATTTATATGTAGGCCGTAGGCTATATGTAGGCACAGCCGCCATCAAATATTTCGGAGCGTTACAAAGCCGATGTTTCACAGACGCTGCAAGAAAGCCCACGAACCCGGTTTCGGATTTGGTCAAGTTTCGTTCAAAAACTAAACTCCAATTTAAAACCGAAACTCGCCGCAACCACATCTGATTTTAAATATAATTCTTTGTAACATTCCTTGTCTGAAAATAGTTTTATTAATACAGCATACACAGTACAAATACTATTAATTCAATTAAAAACGCAAGCATGTTTTTGATTTAATTCAAGTGGCCCCTATATTCTTTTGAGTAGTATATTTTACGTTAAAAAAAAACTTAAAAATTGACTTTAGTTCATCATCATCATCTCAGCCGTAGGACGTCCACTGCTGGACATAGGCCTCCCTCATAGACCTCCAGTTGCTTAGGTTGGCAGCGGCCTGCATCCACCGTGAACCCGCGGCTTTAACCAGGTCATCCGTCCATCTCGTTGGTGGACGTCCTACGCTGCGCTTGCCGATCCGCGGCCTCCACTCGAGAACTTTTCGGCCCCAACGGCCATCTGCTCTCCGTGCTATATGGCCCGCCCATTGCCACTTCAACGAGCTAATCCGCTTGGCTTGACTTTAGTTGGTGTACTTATATAAAGATACAGATTTTCAACTCAGCTACTCCGTGCTATCCCGCATAAATACAATCACAGATTTGTTCAACTTGTCTTGAACTCTTTTCCATATTCTTACGATTCCTCTTCGTCCACCACGTGTTGGCGGTATTTCCTTGGGCATCTGAACTTATTTAACGAAGATAACCTGCCATGAAGCCGTGGTGGCCTAGTGAAGCCGTGGTGGCCTAGTGGTTTGACCTATCGCTTCTCAAGCTGAGGGTCGTGGGTTCAAATTCCGGCTCGAACCTCTGAGTTTTTCCAAATTCATGTGCGCAATTTATCACGAGCTTTGCGGTGAAGGAAAACATCGTGAGGAAACCTGCACAAACCTGCGAAGCAATTCAATGGTGCGTGTGAAGTTCCCAATCCGCACTGGGCCCGCGTGGGAACTATAGCCCAAGCCCTCTCATTCCGAGAGGAGGCCTGTGCCCAGCAGTGGGACGTATATAAGCTGAGATGATGATGAACCTGCCATAGTGTCTTGAGTACCAATTATTACCAATGCAATGCAACAGTTTAAGGAAAATTGAACGAATCTGGATGAATTAATGAAAAGCTGATTTTTTAAGTAATCACGTTGAATTGAGAAATTAAGGACCTGTTTTACCACTCTCTGATAAGTACCTATGTGACAGGTGTCGGTCATACCGGACCGGATATTGCGACAGCCACCAGTTACAAAATTATATTACCAGATTCGTTCCTCGTAAAACTCGTCAGATGTCTTTTCCTTTATTCGTGTTTCTGCTTCTAAATAAAGTGTATTGTTGCTTACAAAGTATTTAGGGAAAAACAAGTATGGCAATAAACTGTTCGAACGAAGATACCCCATTGGGAAATAAATGATATATATCGCGGACCAGAGTGATTGGCCAAATATAGCTCTGGATAGGGAGACGTGGAAGTCAAGAGGAGAGGCCTTTGCCCAGCAGTAGGACACAGTTATAGGCTAAATATAATAATAATAATATGACGGATATCGTCATATTCCTTATCAGAAAGTTTGATGAATGCGGGTTTCGAAATATCGCTAGATAGCGGTAGTATTGAATGGTCCGTTTGACGTTACAGTTTTGCTTACGATTGGGTCATTCATAACCAATCATCAACGTGACCGTGACTGTGACCGTGGCAAATGTCAAATTTTCAAAAGGGCCCTTCGATTCTAGTGCCAACTAGCCCGTCACATAAACCCGGCCCTAACTTTCCAGCCGAAATAGACAGATGTATTTTAAGATTTGGCGTCCCGTGCCAGTTAGCTTTGCCATCTCATTAAGTGACGATAAAAGTATATTCAATAAGAGGCTTCGCCCTGGAGCATTTCCCCCTATTCACCTGAAGCTAGAGTTGCCATGTGGAAAAATGAAATTATGTCCTCATACATAAGAATCCTGACATTTCTTGTAACAGAGATTCGGCGTAAAACCAAATAACAAGTAGATTGTAACTAGAGTTTTAGGCAAAAAAATGGTTGAGATCTCTTTAGCTGTAATTTATCCTTTTTTTAATTGTTTTGAACGAAACATTATTGGTTTTATTGGTTGTTGGGTGCGTGTTTGAAACATTAATAATGTATGAGTATAGGTAACACCATGTAATTTTACAACATGTAAGCAATAATCATTTGAGTTACTTATTACTTACATTTATTATGTCATTCATTAAAACTGTGTAAACTTTGTTATACATGTTTCATGGAAGCATATTATACTTAGGTATATTTTTTATATACTGTGGTCATTTCTAAAAAACCTGACACTTGCCAAGTCCGGCCACAATGCTCGCAAAGGGTCGAAAATCCTGACATAGACATATAGATGGCGTTCATTGACTAGGTAGTACTGCACTGCTACCAACTGCCTACCCTCGAATAAACCGTAAGCCAATGCATATAGCAACTCTAGCTGAAGCTCATTGTTGCAGTGGCGGCTACTGGAGATGTCGGGCGTGGAGCGGCGGCGGCTGTGCTGCGCCGTGCTGTTCCACTGCGTGGCCGCGCTCTGCGTCATGTGGTCGCTGTTCGTGCTCATAGAGCGCGCCGTCGAGGAGGTCAACCGCGGCCTCATCGGTAACACACACACATAACATACAGTCAGTGGCGACTGCTGAGATGTCGGGCGTGGAGCGGCGGCGGCTGTGCTGCGCCGTGCTGTTCCACTGCGTGGCCGCGCTCTGCGTCATGTGGTCGCTGTTCGTGCTCATAGAGCGCGCCGTCGAGGAGGTCAACCGCGGCCTCATCGGTAACACACACACATAACATACAGTCAGTGGCGACTGCTGAGATGTCGGGCGTGGAGCGGCGGCGGCTGTGCTGCGCCGTGCTGTTCCACTGCGTGGCCGCGCTCTGCGTCATGTGGTCGCTGTTCGTGCTCATAGAGCGCGCCGTCGAGGAGGTCAACCGCGGCCTCATCGGTAACACACACACATAACATACAGTCAGTGGCGACTGCTGAGATGTCGGGCGTGGAGCGGCGGCGGCTGTGCTGCGCCGTGCTGTTCCACTGCGTGGCCGCGCTCTGCGTCATGTGGTCGCTGTTCGTGCTCATAGAGCGCGCCGTCGAGGAGGTCAACCGCGGCCTCATCGGTAACACACACACATAACATACAGTCAGTGGCGACTGCTGAGATGTCGGGCGTGGAGCGGCGGCGGCTGTGCTGCGCCGTACTGTTCCACTGCGTGGCCGCGCTCTGCGTCATGTGGTCGCTGTTCGTGCTCATAGAGCGCGCCGTCGAGGAGGTCAACCGCGGCCTCATCGGTAACACACACACATAACATACAGTCAGTGGCGACTGCTGAGATGTCGGGCGTGGAGCGGCGGCGGCTGTGCTGCGCCGTACTGTTCCACTGCGTGGCCGCGCTCTGCGTCATGTGGTCGCTGTTCGTGCTCATAGAGCGCGCCGTCGAGGAGGTCAACCGCGGCCTCATCGGTAACACACACACATAACATACAGTCAGTGGCGACTGCTGAGATGTCGGGCGTGGAGCGGCGGCGGCTGTGCTGCGCCGTACTGTTCCACTGCGTGGCCGCGCTCTGCGTCATGTGGTCGCTGTTCGTGCTCATAGAGCGCGCCGTCGAGGAGGTCAACCGCGGCCTCATCGGTAACACACATACGTAACCTACAGTCAGTGGCGGCTGCTAAGATTCGACTTTTCCCGATGGAAAACCAAACCATTGCGCATACATCAATAAAGCAAACTTCGTTTTGGTAACCCTAAAAATAAGTCCAGCAAGCAGCAATGTGATCCAAAATTGAATTGCGACAAATGTAAAGGTAAGAATTTCATGTTTGCATGAATAAGTGAATCAACGAGATATTGTAGGACGACATTTTCAAACAATCCAAGTCTGCGTTTGACGTCATCAAAGCGCACGCACGGACCTTCTTGGAAGACACGTCCCATTTTGGAACAATCGCCAGTGGAGAGATCTTCTTAAGCGTTTTGTGGCAACAACTTGTCAAAATCCTTTAATAGACCCAGTAGCTTGTTTTTTATTATAAATACGTATGAACAGACAGAGACAGAAATATTTCATTTGTATAGGTACACAGTGTACGAATGTTTATGCGCATGTGTGTGCGTTTATTTGTGAAAGATATGTACCTATTAATGAACATTTTGGATGTTGCTATAGTCTGTGAGGTATTGTATTGACTGTCACATCTGTGGGTTGCTGGCTATACAAGTAAAATAGAATCTGGAACAGTAGCCCAGATATACTGTTCCTTTATTATCATCGCGCGTCCGTTTCGCCTACGCCACGCTCGATACTGCAATACTGGTTATACAATTATATTAATAAGAAATCACTGCTCATACGTTTTTAAATAGTCTTCAGTGAAGTTTTTACAAACCATATTCGCGTATTTTTTTTAATTACTAGACGCAATTTGGTAGCGCCGAGCAGTGGCGTAGCTAGCATGGGTGGCACCCGGGGCGGATATTGTAGGTGTCATCCCAAAACTCGAATGACAAAAAACTTAGGTACTATGCAAGTAGGCACTTATTAAGTAGGTACTTATTATTGTTGATTGGCAGTTTCAGATTGATATTTTTTAGTGGTCTGCCACAGTTTTAGGATTTTTTATAAGTGGACCTACTGGTGTTTACGGTCGGGTGTCACCCTAAGTGGGTGACGCCCGGGGCGGGCCGCCCCCGCAGCCCCCCTCTAGCTACGCCACTTGCGCCGAGGGCTCTGGCTGAATGTACTGTTGGGAAGAGTTAAAATCAGCATATAAACGTTGTTGCTAAGTTGCTGAATTCTATATGCCTGTGTTAAATGGTAATTAACCGTTCCTTATTTAGATAAACGTTAAGGAAAACGATGCCTCCATATGTCATGTACGTTTCATATATGTGTCATATATGTTTTATTTACCCTGCTCGTCTTTTGTTCTCGATTTCCCTTGTAATTTATTCAGTAAATGTCTAATTTAGCGGAGTGCTAGGCAAAAAAGGAATAATGCGTGGCACATATGTAAAACATGTGCAAAAGTCGATTTTAGGGTTTCATATGTATATTTTTTCTCTCTGTAGGTATCTCCATCGTAGGCCTCATCCTTGCTTTCCATCAGGCGTGATTTTGGCCAAACGCAAGCCTATACTGCTTAAAATAACCTAACCTAACCAACAAAAAGTTGGGAAACCCCCGACTTTGTCATTTTAAACTTCAATATCTCAAAAACGGCTGAACGTAGCTAGAAAACCTGCTATCAATTAAAAAGTTTTTTTGCAGGTGGTAGGACCTTGTGCAAGGTCCGCCCGGATTGCTACCACCATCTTGCTCGCTAATCCTGCCGTGAAGCAGCAGTGCTTGCACTGTTGTATTTCGGCGCGGAGAGTAAGACAGCCGGTGAAATTACTGGCACTTGAGGTATTCCAACTTAGGCCTCTAGGTTGGCAACGCATCTGCAATACCCCTGGTGTTGCAGATGTTTATGGGCGGTGGAGATTTCATAACACCAGGAGACCCACTTGCTCGTTTGCCTTCCAGTTAAATAAAAAAAAATAAAAAAAATAAAAAAAAATCTCATTAAAATCGGTCCACCCGTTTAAGAGCTACGGTGCCACAGACAGACACACAGACACACATAGCGGTCAAACTTATAACAGAGGTACTTATAAGACAGACAAAGAGGGTTTTTGCGTCGGGGGTTAAAAAAAAAACCTGTTTTCTGTTATTTCTTACTATATTGTGGTTTCAAATAAAACGTCATTTGATTGTACAGTCGAAGTAAAAAAAGGTTCGTCACCCTAAGATCTATTTTCCTCTGCTCAGTATGAGCGCTAATCTGCTTTACCGATTGAGTAGGACATACTGCGTCAACCTGTCAACCTGCCAAACATAATCAGGTGACCATAGCAACCCGACCACTACACCTTGGCACTGACAAACACTGACATTTAAATAGAACATTATTTGATTGAAACTTTTGCGAAGTGTTTATTAAAAAGGTTGTGTATTGATATGAAACTAGACATATGTTAGAGGTGTATACTATTTTGACCCTTGTTATCATGTCAATTAAGTATAGTTTGATATGCACTGGTCTTCTTAGTACTTTGGTTTCAAAACGTACTAAGAGTCTATTGACGTTGTAAAGGAATCAATTTAATAACTGACGAAGGTTTTTCTACCCCTACTGTACTTATAAGAGAGACAAAGAGGGTTTTTGCGTCGGGGGTTAAAAAAAAACCTTTTTTCTGTTATTGCTTACTATATGGTTACAAATAAAACGGCAATTGTATTACGTACTGTGAAGGTTGCTCATTACCCGTCATGTCTGCAGCGTGGCCGTTCTGGACGAAGCTGGTGGTGGTGGCGGTGGGGTTCACGGGAGGCGCGGTGTTCATGTACATCCAGTGTCGCCAGTACCTGCACCTCTGCAACCGCTGGCGTGCTCATAACAGGTAATCGTGCTCGTGAGAACTGCCGAATGTACTTTATAAAGCACAAATACGGTATTTGATAATTGACAAGATTTCATTTTTTAAACACCTGTAAATTACTACAGGAATCGAAAGAGTTTTGCCTCCTGAACATGGGAAAATATTTAGTATAATTTATTTCTCCATATTTAAAAAAATACAAAAAATTAAAAAAAAAAACATTATCTGTATTTGCCGAAACTACAACAGAATGGATATGTTTCCTTTGCCTTTTTCACCAGAAAAAGGAGCTGTCATAATTTTGACAACGTCTACGTCTGATTTACGATTGAGTTAAGTGATTTTTTTTAATAGAGACTAGAAAAAAAAATATTGTATCTATTGTGTGGTAGTTTTGGAGTTATGCCCTTTTAGAATAAGCAAATTTTTTTTTAAAAATAAATAAATTAATAATCGTAGCAAAATTTTAAAAATATCGGCGTCTTTCTCTTTCCAAACAGAATACAGAGAACGAATCAAATTATAGTCTTAGAAATATAAAATCTTGTAATTTTTTTATTTTAATTTTCTAAATTAAAAATTGACAATGCATGCAAAAACAATTTTATTCTACGTTTACATGTAACAGAATTATAAAGTTACAATTTCATTTCATGGCATGGCATTTGTTATTGTCTTATTGAATCATCATCTCAGTCTATATACGTCCCGCTGCTGGCACAGGCCTTGTCTCAGAATGAAAGGGCTTGGGCCGTAGTTCCCACGGGCCCAGTGCGGATTAGGAACTTTACACACACACCATTGAATTGCTTCGTAGGTTTGTGCAGGTTTTCTCATGACGTTTTCCTTCGCCGTAAAGTTTGTGGTTTTAAAATATTATTTCTTACACGGATTTCGGAAAACTCAGATGTGGAGATACATCAGAGGGAGAGAGAGGGAGCCGGGGTTTGAACTCGCTTTCCTCTAATTGAGAGGCCATGTTTGATTTTAATTAATGATTTTTAATTTTTTCGTAATGGCTCTAAACCCTATCTTGGGGGTGCTCGACACGCTCTTGGCCGGTTTATTACTCTTATAAAAGTATTTTTATTTTATTTTATTCGACTGGAAGGCAAACGAGCAAATGGGTCTCCTGGTGGTAAGAGATCACCACCGCACATAAACATCTGCAACACCAGGGGTATTGCGGAAGCGTTGCCAACCTAGAGGCCTAAGTTGGAATACCTCAAGTGCCAGTAATTTCACCGGCTGTCTTACTCTCCACGTCGAAACACAACAGTGCAAGCACTGCTGCTTCACGGCAGGATTAGTGAGCAAGATGGTGGTAGCAATCCGGGTGGACCTTGCACAAGGTGCTATCACCTGCAACTCTTAGAAAAGTATTGTTAAATCGTTACACAATTAAATCTCTTACTTTGACTAAATCTATCAACAAGCTCTTTATTTACAGAATACTGCTCATCCAAAATGCCCCGGAGAAGATGCCAATCAGTCACGGGTCTCCGCCGGTGCAACGCGCGCGCACCAAGCGGCGCGAGCGCAGCGCGAGGGGACAGGTAAGCTTTATGATGGAGAAAAACTTGAATAGAGATTAATAGATTACCGCTTTTAGAGACATCTGATGGAACTGATGGATGAACGTCTATGACCTGATTCCTTTTTAATATTTCAAATTTTGATAATTTGTTGCACTTTTTACGGTGTTAGGGTATAGATGTATAGACTAGTCTTTCTTAAGAAAAGTAGAGTTATAATGACAATGACTTACACGTTCGGTTCTCATGGTTAGATACTGTTGTTTGTCAGCAAGTTTGGCATTGGCTTTGATTTAGTTACTTGGTTGCAATTCGCGCTTAGTCTACAGATTGATAACGGAGTGGTTGCCTCTGCCTCTGCTTGAATGGCCAAGGGGTACAAATCCACTAAAATTTAGAAGTTGTGACAGTTTTGAGGTATTTTGTTTTTTATGGCTCATCTCCTAAGCATACATCACAGTATATATATCGCGACTGCAGTACCGCAAGACCCCCTTAGAGGCCGTGTACAGCGGGCGTTTGTGTGAGTGTGTTCGTTTCGATCGAATTGTTCGTAGTTTCCATACTGCTTTAGCGTATATATATACTTTGCATACATTGCAAACATTTCTCTAACGAAATGTATCACTGACGGATGTCTCCTGAGTAACGGGACAGAATAAAATACTCTGAAAATTTGATTGACCCTAATATTCTTAACTAAGTAGCTAATATTGAATTGTTTTTTAATGAAGTTTTAATTTTACTTAAGTACTAACATAATAAGGCTTAACAATATAAGGCTTAGTAACTAACAAACTATGGATAATAATCTGAAATAAATGACATTATTATTATTATTGTCTTTATTTCTTTTTATTCTTAGGATTAGGTTTTTATAATAGTTATAAAAAGTAAAATACAGAAAAGTACATACAAAATAAAAAAAATATAAAAACCTAACCTAGTTTGCCACCGGTAACGGAGCAGGGCCCAAGTTATCGGTGGTCAGGGCCGCAGAGTGAGGAACCTCCGGACTATGTGTGCCGTGTCCAGAATTACCGTCTTCTGTATCTGGCCCTTGATCCAGCCATCTAGCGAGAGTCTCTTGAGATGTTGGTCGAGGCTTATTATTATTATTAATAATAGTACTTTGTCTATTCGTCAGGTGGTAGCGAACATCGAGCCGCCGCCGCCGCCGCCGGCCGCGTACCACGAAGAGGACGAGAGCGGGGGCTTCGAGAGCTACCGCGGCAACCCGCACCGGCGGCTGTCCGCGCTCGGCGCGCTGCGGCCCGAGCCCGACGAGGCCCGCCGGTACTCCGACACGCGGCTCGTGAGCGTGGCCGTGGAGCGGGAGAGCACTGCGGTCTATCACATCAGCGTGGACCCGCTAGAAGCGGATATAAGGGAGTTGTTAGCGCTGGACGCGCGCGCGGCGCGCTCGCTGCCCAATCTCCGCGCGAGCCGCGAGAGCCTCCTGCCTTCCCCGGCCCCTCCCGCACCCCCCGCCTCCTGAGGACACCCCCCGCCGCCGCTCCTGCTCTATCCGGACGATAACGTCTATTGAACGCCGAGGCCTCTACAAACGTTGACGTCGATTACATTGAGCAAGTAAAAACTGCAGAGTTGCAGCGCTGCTGTTTTTGGTACATTTATGTAGTGCATGGTTTTCATCGTGTTTTATCGAAAAAGTTCGTATTTGTCGAGGCGAAATATCGCTAGATGGCGTTAGTATCTCGAGGTCCGTTTGACGTTTGATCGTGATTGGTTAAATAACTAAATGAGCCAATCGCAAGCAAACGTCAAACCGTCATTAGCTTCACTATCTATCGTATAGCTGTACATTTTTGATTTTGACGTTTGACGCTAAAAAACAAAGTCCCATATTGATGGATATAAAAATGCCACTTATTTAATACACTGATTCCCGATGAATCCCGATGTAAGGCCGTGCAATATTATCTGTATAGGTAGTTCAAAACTTGGACTGCCTGGTAAAGTTCCGTCGTGACCCGACAATTGCCCATACCATGCCACTGTACGATAACCACCATTACAGAACTATATGGTATATCAATAGAATTTATAAAAATTGTAAACAAACCGA
Source organism: Choristoneura rosaceana (assembly GCA_037349165.1). Taxonomy (NCBI): domain Eukaryota; kingdom Metazoa; phylum Arthropoda; class Insecta; order Lepidoptera; family Tortricidae; genus Choristoneura; species Choristoneura rosaceana. The sequence goes on from JAZBNJ010000019.1 coordinate 15,630,814, forward strand.
TTTAATTTTTTTTTTGTATAAACACCTTCAGATCGAATCAATAACACTTTTATCTATAATTCGTGTCTTTTGACTAGACACTCGATTAAGACAGTCACTTGATTATTTAATTTCCATTTGAAAAATCTTCCTCAATATCTGCCGTTATTTCTTGAATTAAACATGTGTATCATCTGTGGTAGCATAGATTAGCGTAGAGATGGTGGAAAATTTAACATTTTAAAAATCGATTAATGCTCGATTGAACACTTACCCAAAAATTAAAAAATAGTTACTGCTTTTATAATTGGACTAACACTCTTTGGAATTAAATCAAATATTATAGATAGTAAAATAGATAAAAATTCTTTGATTGATTCAATTACTAAATTAATCGACTTACTGAACAGATTAATTATTTTACAATAGGTTCTAGGTTTTAACATAACTAAATGTCTGTGGTCGAGTTAATGGCGTCTTTGTTTACACTTTTCATAAATTGGATTGAAATACAATATTCCCGTGTTAAATTTCCAAGTTTTAGAACTCCATATGCACGGCGTGCACAGCTTGTTTTCTATGGAACACGATCATGATCACAATCACTTTAAACATTTTTTCTACCAAATGATGGAATCATCGATGCGATTGTGATGGCGCGCATCAGATCGATATAGCCTAAGATCATGTCATGATGGTGGCAAGTTATAAATGCTTGCGGACGTTCATTTGTTCAATGTAATTGACGTTTAAGCTACATTTGCTTTTTCCGTTTGTAAAGATCGCGACGTTTTATTTCTAAGCGGCGGGCGAAGGTGAATCGAAATCGGTTTTAATTATAAATATCTAGAATAGATAATCGCTAGTCGACGTTTTACTGTTTTTAATGAAACGTTATAATTGAAGAGGATGTTGATCTATCGTCAGCGTGAGCCGGTCATGTGTTAATGTCTATTTAGACTTTTTAAAGTTAGGAATTTCGAAATTATACGAATTCGGTTTATTATTTTTCATATTAACTGAAGCAATTTAAAATGAACTATCACAATTCGTAGTCATCAGCAAGTCGTCTGTAATTAGTTGGCAAGGTGAGGTCCAGTAAACCAAAAACGCTGTTTAAGTTCTGCTGGGTGACAATTTTTTATCTGCTTTCTGGATAGCTAAAATAACGTTATTTACTGAAGAAAATTGCAAGTTTTACTTGATTTTCTTTCATTATATCATTTATATCTATTCTAGTTATTTATATGATCAACATTGATAGAGTCTGAAGATTCTAACAGAGTAATAATGACTGTTATTCTATGTGACGCGAGGCGCGTGTCGTGCCGTCTCAAACGCGTCTTAGTTTTTAAACCGATTCGATTATATATAATATTTAGAAAGGTCGCTTCCAAATCACCATCGTCCTACAGACTATAGTATAACCGAGTCTCCAAGTTGTTCCGTCTTGCAGTGAATTCGTCATGTACATCTAAGCTTTAAACTGCGTATTTTAGGAAAAGATACACCACATCATCTTTTACCGTAACAAACCATGTGCTGTGCATTGTGCGATCAAGTGTTGTATATAGTAGTGTGGATTCTGTACATAGTAAATAATTTATAATTATAACTACGAGAATGATCTAAGTTCGGTTACTTTGTTAACTCGTCAGGGTCTACAAATTTATTTGTATATTTACATGTAAAGGACGCCATTTTGGGATACACGTGATTTTAATCAGTTGCTGTATTTGTTTTATGGCTAGAAAGCTTCTTATTAGAACATTCATTATCATGTATTAGGATACAGTGTTTTATGTTATGCCTATACATTATCTGTGATCGATAATAGTTGAAATTCCGATGTTTCTGAACTGAACTCTCCTGCAGTTGGTATTCTAATGATAACTACAAACTGAGCGGGCAATTTATGAAACCTAACTTGAATAGGTTCCATGTTAGCGCATCGTCATGTGTCAACAAACTATAACAAATGTTTGGTCTTCAAGAGTGGCAACTGCAGACGTGACATCGGAAAGATTGAATGACTGTGTTTTAGTTTGTACTTTAAATGTTTAAATTAATCTTACACGAACGTTATGTTAACACAGCTGTTTATCCATTCCTGATTTTGATGTTGACAGTTATCAGATTAGCAATGTGAGTGTTGTTGAATGACGAAGGAAAAATGTTGTTTTCCTCTATGCGTTTCTCTTCTCTCTTTTAGAGCGAGTTTATTCACGTGATTTTAGTTTAGTTTTTAATAAAATAATTATTTACTTTTGACAAAGGTTATGTTACTATTGACAAAGTTGTAGCCGTTTCTCTCTCTCTCTTACTCTCTGGTGTGAATAAACCCGCTCTTCTACTTGTCAATTTTATCTTCGCCTTTTAGGGCATGGCTTGGAGATTACAACTGTAGATAATGAAATGTAGTTTAATATATACTGAATCTCCTTGTAACTTTCATCTCTTTTAGGCTCTCTTTAGTATCAAATCAAGCCTGTAGTTCTCTACAAAAGAATAAATTAAACTTCTTTTTAAATGCGTTATTTTTGTAAAAAAACATATTTATTTAATTTTATCAAACATGAAGTAAGTCACATCATAAAGTTAAGCATATTTGTGTTGGAACGACAAAAATTCGTGACACCCCTGTGATCCTGTTAGAGTCATGCATTTAGAAAGCATTTATAAACTCGTGAACTAGCAATATATCGATGCCTACATTGTCGCATTAAGAAATTAATGCTTGTTTGCGGCTTGACATCGCTAAATCATCCTCCACCAGCTTGCTTAATAGCACAATATACCGCTAAAATTAAATTATCGAATACCTAACTATAAACATAACATTTCGCGTTTGTTATATCAGTGAATGTTAGACGCTTGAAATCCATTGTGATGTATTAAAAAATTATCAGTCATTGCAGAATGTAAATTCGTTATTCCAAATTTAACACCGATTTTGTTTTATACCTAATATAATGTAGGAGCGAAAAGTTCAAAATATTAAAAACTGAAGTTAATTTAAATTTTCAGCATGTTCGCTTTTTAATATTTGTGCATAGTTCAGTGGATCTTTTGCTTCAAAAAACCTAAATTATCTTTGTTCTGGGTTTACAGAGTGAATAAATTGATTGGGAATATTGGGATCTTAATTTATTCCTTTTGAACTGCGAATTTCGCAATACAAAATTCTTACATTTGAAAGTAATTAATAATGATGCAGCTTAAAACTTTGGCCTAAGGTCAATTTTGTTTTTTTTGAAATAAAAAATAAATAAAAATGAAATAAAATTAATTTAAAATATTATAATTCGCGCTTTATTAGCGGGTGTTAAAAATATACATAGTCTCTCAGCAGGTGATTAAGTAAGTTTGGCCTAAACATCCCTGCGAAATGGTATGGAATTGTATTATTGACTTGAAATCTTAGTCAGAGGGATGACGTTCTTAGGGTTAATTTGAAATAAAGACAACTTTAATTAATTCCTTCGATATTTAAATTATCGTGAGATGCGGATATATTACATATACGGCTATTAAATTGTGTTTGAAATATCCTCGACATTTTTGTCTTGTCAATTTCGAACAGGTAGCCAAAAAAGGAAAACGCTCTTACAGCTCGGGTATTCAGCGCGTACATCGACTACAAATGCATGAGTGAGCCGTGCATCCTATTTAAGATAACTTAGGGTCCGTTAGAGAGCTAACTGCCTAAATTGTAGACGCCGATTTTTTTATTTATAGTAAAATGTATACATATGGATAAAGTTAAACCTTCTTGCTTAATCACTTGTTTGAATATTGAGTATTCTGCTATTATTATGGCTAACATGAGGTTTCAATAATAACTCATATAGAAATTAAGGCAATACAACAAAACGAAGCACTACTAAAAGCAATATTTGCACATTTCAATGAATTGACGATTTATAGTTCAAGTCATACATAATATGTTAGAGTCACAAAATATTCACAGCTCATTCATTATATTTGTAGTTAGGTAGTTAATAAATAGTTTGGACATTTGGTGCTAATGAATAAAACAAAAAGGAAATCAGTCCAAAGTAAGGTGTTGTTGTTTTGTGCTGAGGTTTTAATTGTGTTTCATTCGTTCTTCTTCATTCGATCATATTCTTACTTTTTAATGGTTCCATTATTGTATACCGGTAATGACTGCTTTAGTGAAAATGTGTTTAATATATTTCTTTTAAGAAGTATGATTATTGTAATACACTAATAATACATATATTTTCATGTAAATTACAGATAATGTACTAATATTACGAAAACCAGGTCGCTCGATTATAGAAAGTGTTTCTTTTGAGCAAAAGTTTTGTTTAAGTATCTAAAATATTATATGGATCACCTTACTACCTTGTATAGCTTCACTGTTTATAATAATAACATATTATGTGATAACAATTTGAGTTATTGTTTTAACCGATGTAAGTATTCCGTCAAAAACGATTTATATTTTTGTAAAAATATGAAATTAGAAGTTGTGTGCTTGGCGACATTATGCAGGTACACGCATTGGGATAATTATTTAGTGTACTTATTTATGTATCGCACATATCACAAAATTATTGTGTACCTACCTTTTAAATGAATGTTTCGCGGCTGTGTGTAAATAGTTATTTTCGTGATAATTCGACCCAGTCAAGCGTTCATCCGAATCGTTTTCAGTTGGAGTACAAAATAATACTTTTGTCACGTTTCGAGTGTAGTTAGTGCCTTATTTGAAAATAATGTGGACAGCTTTGTATCACAATTTATTATTGTTGTTCTTTTTTGCGAATCCATCTACTTCTGGCGCATGAGGCAGCACCACTGTCTGTGTAATTGTGATATAGTTAAGTTTAGTTTTTGCTCAAAATTTCTTTCCCCCTTGACCTGTGTACTTATCATTCATGAAATTTGTAAGACTGTATTTTATTTTGTTGTGTAACATTGTTAGTTAGCTCCAGGTTATAAATATAGTTATTTTGAGATTGTATTCTATTTATTTTTATTTTAAGCACCCCTTTTGTAATTGGACGTAGTTTTCCATAAATGTTCCTAACGTCAACAATTTATTTATTTATTTTGGAACTAGTTTCAGTAACATCTGAAGCGAAATCAAACAATAACATGACAATGCTTTGGTACATTCTTGCAAAACTATATCCAGTTTGATGAAATACCCCGGGAATTGACGAGTAAAACAACTAGCTAGATAAAAATAAATAATTTATTAAAGTGATCGAATTCCATACGCGTGGGTCGACCGGAGCTCGGGTCGAAGTGACTAGACTGTACACTCAACATTTCTCATTATGTATACATAAACAATTTAATTTCTGTTCAAACAGAAAATCAACACTTAGTAATAAACGTTACATTGCTACTTAATATAATTCATATCACTAATACTCGAGTATTAGATTAAATTAAATTCACCGAAAAATAATATTACACACTGCTGGGAGCTTTATTTTATACATATAATAGCTTCCTAAAATATTTTTGTTAGTCTTATCGTTACATTACTAACCATCAAGTCAGTGGTATCTAAATGTTTGGCGCCTCCGTCTAACCGCCTAACTTTAATCAGTCGGTCACATGAATAAAGCAACTGCTTTCTGCGTGTGCGTCATGACAGCACATAGCGGACTATGCGCTGAATGATCGGAGAGGCAGCTGCTGTTACTGGTGTGCCGTAGAAGGAATATCGAGGGAGATCGGCCCTAAAACTCCGTGTCGCCGAGAACGTTGTACATGAGACGCTTAAAAGAGTTCGATTGCTGAATGTGCTCTTCGGTTACTGCGTTTACCTGAAAAAAAAAAAACAGCTTTTAATACGTTTGGTGCCAGTGACACAATGGCTGCGTTCAAAAATTCTTACTTTTATGACAGTGACATGCCCGTGTGTCAACAGAATTCTAACTCCTATGTCAGTGACACTCATTTGTGACTACAATAATTTCGGGCAGCATAGTGTAAAGGCTTAGCAGAAAATGGTGCCGGAGTCGAATGTGTTAATTTAATTAAAGTTAATGATTTTTGTCTCTCGTTCTAAGAGGAGGCCTGTGCCCAGCAGTGGGACGTAAATAGGCCGGGATGAATGATTTTTGTGGTTTTGTCGTTTCTTATATTTTTCATAGCTGTTGCTCGTAACTTCGTGGGCGGGGAGTTCCATGAAGTTTATGGGGCTTTGCACACCGCGTTTTTAAACGCGCCGCCGACGCGCGTTGAATCGATACAAACAAATTGTATTGGCTGCTATAAACCTATCTGAGCTAAAATATAGGCAAAAAGCTTATATTACTAGCTGGTAATATGGCTTCGGCTGGCTAGATGAAAGAATTTTTAAACTGGTTTCAAAAGTTTTTGAGTTTATCCGTGGTAGGTAGGTACCATTACAAACTAAACTTTTAATAGCTTTGACAAATAAACTTACGAAGCTCGTTTTCTTTCCATTGCTGTTGCCGTTCACTTGCGGCTGTTTCGTTGGTTTCGGGGTAGGCGCAGGTTTCTGTTAAGCGAAGAAATCTATTAACAATTCTGCGTTACGTGGTAACAACATTTCGAACAATCTGGAAAATAATGTAGCTTCTATTTTAGACTATTAAGTTTGCCTTCTTTTTTAACTATGGGCCTATAATTGTTCCCATGTAGGTACTAATGAGATCAGGCCGTGCATGTTGCTCAGACGCTACGCTTGTGATTTCATTCTACCCTCACCCAATTCTGGATTTGTCAATAGGCCGTACCTATAGGCCGCAGTCTAGGGACGGCAGATTTCAGAGGACGAAAAAAGTATTATTTAGAAAGATACATACATACTGAAATAAAGTGGCCTACACACACTCATTAATATAAATCCGGCAATGCCCTCATCCCATATAATTTGACACAAAGAAATGGTGAATTACATTGTGATTCCAAATGCGTCAGGCTACGTACGCACTATGCAGCTAACCGCGCGGTTTCAAGTTTCCAAGAGGGCCGCCTCTTCAAAGTATCGCTTGGGAAAGAATGCGCAGAGCCAGAATGTGTGAAGTGTATTCAAATAGGTCACACACAGATATATATTTTTTTTTTAATTTTTTATACAATATAGGCTTGCGTTTGGCCACAATCACGCCTGATGGGAAGCGAAGATGAGGCCTACGATGGAGCACGCTTGCCTAGTAAATGCTCATTCACCCTGGACTTGAAAATTAATTAATTCCCTCATTCATCCATTCGTGCCAGCTTTTGTGAATCGACCTGTGCCTACGTAGACCTAGACAGTACGGCCTTGGTTCGGCGAGCCTTTACCTTGGTGGGCGGTGCCGTGAAGACCTTGGTTTCGACGGGCACGGGCACCTCCTGCACGACGTCGCCAAGCCCCTCCTCTTGAAGCGCGCGGAACGTCTCGGACTTGGCCGGGTCGTACAGCATGGTCGGCTTGTAGCTGCAGCACGAACGGGCGGCGGACGGGGCGGGACGTTAGTATTTAGTCGGTTAGCGGGCGCAAAACAATAGACAGAAACAATTAGAACCGGCACGCGAGACCGTTAGGGGGACGCGGAAGCGGTTAGTAACGCACCCAACGTTTAGTCGTGTTTGTTTTTAAGGAAGGACAGGTCGATAAAAATACTAACATCAATCATTTAGAAAGACAATATAGAGACAGATTTAAATTAACTTATAAGCTAGTTGTGTATGGAGAGTTTATCGCTACACCCACACGATGACACACACAATGTTTGTCGCGTGAACGTGGGGCGGATGAAGTATGCTGGACGCTTCAGGGCGGCCTGGCGGCCTGGCCGGAGACGACAGAGATCGAGAGTGCAGTGTCGGTAAGACAAGTTTCGCAAGAGACGAAAGATAGCAAAAATAAAAAATAAATAAGCATTAATGCGTCATGAGAGATGGGCGTCGACTGTTTTGGCGGCGTTTCTAGTAAAACACTTGCCTCTTGACAACGTGTGGCCGTCCATAATGGCCGTTAGAGCTATATAAGCAGAGAAATAGCCCGTATTAAGCATCATCATTAACATTTTTGAAGACACAGAAACCTGTGGAGTTATCAGTATTACATGAGTGTGATAGGTCGAAACTTATTTTAATTGGTTTAAGTAGAAGATTATGCCAAGAGTTTATGAACTTTTGTACATTGCTGTTGTGAATAATTTATAATTATGATGTTTGCGTTGTCTGGGTAGATGTTTTTTTCATTGTATCGCACACAAAGCAGAGGGATCATTAGGTAATCTAACTTTGAAATACTAATAAGCCAATGCATAGACATCACTATTGCCTTTTAGTTCATTAATTTTAGCATAAAGTCTACACATAATCATAATACAAACCCTCTATCAGGGGCATTGCATTAAGTAAATAATAAAATAACTACAAAACGTACAGGTAAGCAATACATATTTTTCAAGTAAAACGTAGAATACTTATAAACGAAGCGTCGTAGACGCACGTTAAATGTGTGAACATAACTGGCCTGGCATTCAGCCATGCTCCTGAAATTCAGTGCCAAGATATTCGTAGTCACAGAATGATGACACTCAAATATTTCTAGATATCTCGCTGCTCTGATAGCGTTTGTGTAAATAAAATTAACCAAAATATACCAATTTATATTTAAAAAATTACTTCGGCTTAGTCATACCCATGAAATAAACGAGATATTTGGGTGTTGAAAATCAGCCTGACATTCTGTGGCAGTACCTACGAGATATCTTGGCTTATAACTGAATTTACTGGTACTGAAGTAGACATTGATGTACAGTCGCGAACAGGGATTGTTGAGCCACTTGCCACTGTTCGTAATTTGGCCGTGTTATGTTTTGATTAATTGAAGACAATATTTACTTCGATTATGTATAACTCGGCTAAATTATGAACAGTGGCGAGTGGCTCAACAATCCCGGTCCACGATGGTACACTCAAAATCGAAAGTAGCGAATAACTATATTATACGGCGTTATTATATACGTAACTGTAAAGCGACAAGATATAAAATTGGGCAGCTACTTTTGACACTGATTGTATGTATCATTTAAATCACGACTAGACCACAATAGAACTCTCTCATAGTAAATGCCTTACGGAAATTATATTCGTTAAGCAATTCGATGTAATTAAAACGTTCTGCATCATTTAATTCAATAAAAGGCTCATAAATAATTATTGGGTCATCTCGTTATTACCGATAAGCGATGGCTACAGCCCGGCATTGAATATATTGAATGCCCAACAACCCGATTTGTAGTAAATACCTACCACTTTTCATAAATGGTAAACTACCTTATTGTAGGCATTTTCATTCTGTTAGAGTAAAGGGAGTCGTTTATCTTATTGATAAAGTTCATCAAATCAATCAAAAATCATCAAAAATTTTAATTAATATGACTTAGTTTTAGGTACATTTTCGGATTATAGGTACCTTACTCTCAAAAGAATTTTAAATACTTATGTCGCTCTACCTGGGTACATGTAGGGCCAACCTGAGGGACATTACCTGCGTTACAGTCAGTCAGAAATACATATTTAGCGTTTGTTAACAGTGTTAACATAGGTATATTTTTAATTAAACTAACTACCAGATAGTTTTTTTTTTGATAGAGCAATGTATTGCGTACAATTATTATGAAACGAGAGAGCAGCCGATATGTGACAGATGTCACGTCAGCAAGTGCGACTTTCCGAATAAAAACAAAATAGTAAACATATATGTATACATTGCGTGCTAATTAATTTAGCAGGAAAAAAGTTGTAACTTTTTAATAACATTGAATTTCACGATTATAACAAAAATACACGCAGTATAATGTTGCCTTAGATTGGCCAAACATGAATAACAGGTATTAATTTCTCGGTTAGCCTTAAGTTTGCTGTTATTTTTTTTCGTCTAGTTACTTAAAACTATGTGTACGTTTGCTATCGATCTTATACTCACGGCAAGGGCGAAGTCTGTTGCCTAATCGAGTTGGCGATGTTTTGGTCCGAATATAGATTGATTGGAGAGTTGAATTGCTTGTGCACATACTGAAAAGACAAAGCGTCGCTATAAGAATACACTAAAAATAACAGAAACAAAATGAGAAAGGTTAATGGCTACTCCGAAACACATAATTCGAAGTTCGTATCGTACCATCCCTCTCACTCTCGTATTAAATAACATAAGCGTAGGCGGGACGGTACGATACGAACTTCGATTTTCGAATTTCGTGGTAGTCTTGCTGATACGTATTTTTAACACTTCGGTTCTTGTAGAAAACGTAGCTCCGTTGAATTTTAATTGGATTATTAGATACTGCCTCTTGTCGGCTTAGGGTACAGTATTCAGAGTAAGTTTTAGTTGAAAAATTTTTTTTGTACAAATATTGAAACTTGTGACATGACAGAAGATAAACACCTGATGTTTAAGAGTGAAGAAATAAAACGATGAGTATGAGAAGCTTGATACAATGGCATATAGACAAGTGAACAAGCTGGCAATCATTTGCAGTGCAGAGATCATATGTATATTGAAAAGGGATAATTACAGGAGGTTCTGAATAAATAATTCGCGATTTATAAAGAACAAACAAGAGTCAAACAAAATTATGTGTTTGTGCAGCGATGATAATGAGCACTCATTTAGAAGTGAAACTCATAACCACAATTTACGCTTAGGTACATTTGAATTTTGAATTTACCGTAAAAGTTGACTTTTTTTGGGAACATTTTTTTAACTATCGGAAACAATTGTGCTCTTGATTCTGAATAGGAAAAAACCATATTTTTTCCAAAATTTCAAAGAATAGAAATGGTAGGTACACTTTTTTTTGAAAACGCCCAATTGCACAAATTTTGCTGATTTAAAAAATATACAGAAAGATAGCCTTCAATTTGACTCGAAACCGTATCTTAAACATAAGAGGGGTTACGTATTTATATGTTCTTGTTTGAAGATTAAATCGTTTACATCGCTACAAATGGCTAGTACCTACATAAGCTAAAAAAAAACTGCAATTGATTGCCTGTCTTTGTAACAGAAGTGTTTGAACATGCTCGAAGCATCTAACACGGCACACGCTAACCACCTTGTTGCCTTCTTCTCCGACCACTCGCTGCAACACCGATTCAGCCACCTGAGTTGTTATCAAAAATTCTAAATATAGTAAAGCCGTGCGTTTCTATGAATTATGAACTAGTTTTTCAAAACGGTTGACTGAAACTTTGATCAATTGGTGAAGCATATTGGGCATGTATTTTTGAATACATAGTCATAAATTTGAAAAAAAAGTTAGATTTCCAGATCATAACTAATATGCTAAATTTAACAGTCTAAAGTAAGTACTAAAGTAAATGCCATGCTTTATATCTAAATAAGAACTTAGCGTATTCTAAATGTTAACATCAATTACTTCAATTACTCGTAAATAAAATTACTGAAGCTTTTAAAATTATTTGCTGATTGTACCTACTATGATAGCTAGGGCTAACAAATTAAATTACACATGTAAATGTAAAGCCAATAGATCCTTATTTGTTTTAAACAGTACCTACACAACATCGGAAACTAAACTTTCACCTTTGTCAAAAAATAACATTTTGTTAAAGCTTAAACTTAATGAAATTATTTCCGTAATTTTTACCGCCTCATGTCATAATTTATAATGAAACGAAATCTTAAGAAGAATAATTGACTTGTAATTTAATCACACAAATTCATTGTACAGTTGCAAATCAATCAAATTATAAATGTGTACTCGTATGTAATAAGTTGTAAATTTGTATTGTTTTAACTATTTTTGATGACAAATCAAATAACTTAGAATGTATTGGCTTTGTTCCTATTTTCACTTGTTTCAGTCGTGCAGTGTGTGTGAAGATGTGTGCGTGCATAATTATGTGGTGTGTTTAGAAAGAGTGCGTGCATTTCTAAAGTCACAAGTTATAACAAAAGTGTTTCTTCCATAGCCAAAGTCTTGTAACTAATTCAATTATCCGTATAGTTCGTATTTATTCACACTGTGTGGTTACTGTAACCTCGTGGACATTAAACCATACAATAAACCTGAAATAGAAATACAACGTCCATGGATTTTATTGGTTAGCCTTGGATTCTACTTCTACTATTGCTGAAAATTCGAAATTTACTGTTCAGGTTTCCTGTTGCAATTATAGGATAAACACACTTGGGTACTTAAAAAAGAATGCGTTATAAATTTTGTTCCAATACCAAAGGCAAACTGTGAATCTTAGGGATACGGGAAAATGGATAGTTAACAACTAGCAACACCGGCTGGTAGAATATAGAGCGGCTGTAACGCTAGTGCCTTTTTCTGTAGCAATATTAAAAAGTTTCTTAAGAAAAACCGTGAGCACGGCAATAGATTGTTTTTTTTTGCTGCCGAGTAATTAACGCTTTAATTTTAATCTCACTCTATGAGAATATGTACACATTAATATTTTTCCCAGAATTTAGATGATTAGAGCTTGTGTATTATATTTTTTGCGTCAGTTCTAACACTTTTAGGTGTTAATATTGCACTTTCACCACTACAAACTATTTTCTTCTTTTTTTCACACAGTTTATAACATTAGAAGAAAGAAAACCAGACGTAGTTCACGCATTTTTTTTAAATTCCCATAGTGTAGAATCGCGCGTCAATCGGCCCATCATACCTGCCAGTAACTTTATTTACAAGATATCAGGATTCGAAGTTCGAACTCTTTGGTCGATTCGCGGAACACTAACAAAGTAACTCGTTGGATTCGATTTGTGGCATTCAAATATGGCGGATGTAGACAATATCTAATTTTGCTATTTCTGTTTCTTTGGCTAGTTGAAGTATAATTTTGTTAGTGTTTTATGCGGCGATTAACCTTAACAGTGAACAGTGATCACAAAATTCTATATTGCTCTCATGTCTGACATTTTTTAATACGCAAGTTGTCTCCACGTGGTTTCTGGAATTTTACTATCAAGTTACAAAAACTACAATCACCGTACAACGTTGCCTCTCAAAGAGAATACTTAGACACTGGCGAAATTGTCCTATTAATTAGGACAGAAAAGCCATATTTTGAAAGAAGAAGAAGTAACTCGTTCCTAAATCAAATCCCAATTTCCTCACACTTTTTTTTCATTTTAGTTTTAGATCCCACTTGCTTGCTTGCACTTATCGGCAAACCAATCATCGGTTTTCGAACACGTGGGATGAAATCGTGTAAGTATTGAACCGTGCTTTACCTTTTGCCTCATGAGGGTATCGCGGTAGTCGTGGCTAGGGGGCGCGCGCATCGCCGGGTTGGGGTGGTGGCGCAGGTAGCTCTCGGTGGGTCCGGGCTCGCGGCGCACCTTCGCGCCTGGAAGGACCAGCGGCGTCGTGCGGTACGGCTAGGGGAAGACAACACTATTAAAGGGCTGTTTCACCACCCATTGATAAATTTTGTTTCACAGATAAATGTGATGCCGTGTTCGTCTATTCTAACAAAACAGGGACGGTATCACATTTATCCATCAAATAAATGGATGGTGAAATAGGGGGTAAAAGAATAATTAAGGGCCTGTTTCACAACTGATAAGTTTTATTTGACAGATAAATGTGATGCTATCTCCGTCTATTCGGAGAAAACAAAGAAAGGCGGCATCACAGATATCTGTCATTAATCAATGGTTGTTGAAACAGGGGTTAAGTCGTGGTAGCCTAGTGGCAGCTTATGGTATGGTTGTGGGTCAAATTCGGGCTCCTACCTCTTCCTTGCCAGAATTTATGTGCGAAATTACACTTGAAGTTTGTGAAAGTTAACAGTTTTTAATGATTACACACACGATTATGCAGGTGGTTGGACCTTGTGCAAGGTCCGCCCGGATTTCTACCACCATCTTGCTCGTTAATGCTGCCGTGAAGCAGCAGTGCTTGCACTGTTGTGTTTCGGCGCGGAGAGTAAGACAGCCGGTGAAATTAACGGCACTTGAGCTATTCCAACTTAGGCCTCTAGGTTGGCAACGCATCTGCAATACCCCTGGTGTTGCAGATGTTTATAAATGGGCGGCGGTGATCTCTTACCACCAGGAGACCCACTTGTTCGTTTGCCTTCCAGTATAATAAAAAAAAACACGATATATTTGTTACGGGACGTAGACTGTGATTACTTCTAAGAGCTCCCGATATTTCAACGTACTGCATGCAGCATGCATATGCAGCCTAAAGGTAATGGCGATCTACATCCCGTAACAAATATATCGTCGGTGCTAAGCGAAACGAAAATGACACAAACGTGGTCTTACCCTTAAATTTAAATCTCACTTGATCACCTAATTAAGTAATAAATACCTTTTCACAGCTCATTAACGGGTGGCTATACCACAGCATGCTCGTGTAGTATATATAATCTGTGGTGTGATAAACATGCTTTCTCCCACACTATTAATTAAAGGAATTGAGGTTATAAGCAAAACGCGTCTGCGCTATTTATACCACGAGGTTGTTTCATGTGGGTTATGATTTCTACTCCGTTTCGTCCTACTATTTATACAGATGCAGAATCAATGTGGGTCGTGGTCGACTATAAAATACCTATATTTATTCTGAAACCACTTCAAAGATGGGGGAATGCTGTAAAATAGTTATGGTTGGAGACAATACCTTTGATAAGATGTTTGTCTCTAATGGAGACTGTGATGTTAACGACTGCAGATTAAAGCATGTTAAGCAATTTGTTGATATTGCATTAATTATTACTCATTCGTATTGTAATAGAAAATAGAAATAGATATATTTATTATTATATTTATCATTATATCATGGACATCAGGGATATTTGGAAATAATTCCGATCCGCATTGGCGACCCCTTCAAATATCGAACTTACTGTGTTAAAAATAAAGTTGTGTTAAATACTTGTGATGTATAGATATAATTTATTAATATTGTAAATCTGTTTTAAAAAAATATACCTCGTTTTGTTGAGTTTCTTGCCGGATTCTTCTCAACAGAGGTTTTTCCGAACCGGTGGTAGATTATTTTGACATTCATATAAGTGCTTGTTATTGGCTTGTTATAGCCTAAATTGAACAAAGATATTTTGACTTGACTTTGATTTATTCGCACTTCGCTAAGGTAGTATCATGTAGTATTAACTTTACTAATTAAAAGGAAAAGAAAGCTTAATAAGTGCTGAGCTAAATCGTGAAAAAAATTATTATATGGAAACAAGTTTTTAAGTCAATCGCATTTAAATATACCTAGTGTTGACGACTTGTTGTTCAAATTTTAGCGTTTCCTAAGAAGTTTTAGTTGATCAACAAACGCATAACGAGTATTTTCGTACACTCGTGACAGAAGTCAGGCATGTCAAACTCACTAATGTAGGTACCTAATCATAATGTAAAAGTAATCGTTTGAGAGACAGCGTATTTTGTGGTTGACGTAGTCTTGCAAGTACGCTCTCGCATAGGGATAAGCTACCTACCCAACAGACTCAGGGCGATTAAACATGCGTTAATAGTTTTATTTGTCACGAAAATAGGCGATAAAGGTAGTTGGGACCGTTCCCTTGAATTTTCGTGATATAAACAAGCAAATATTCGAAATACATAACTACATAGTTAACTGTACTGCTTGTAGGGGTACGTGACATCTACATATTTGCAATATATTGTAATGTCCGAAACGTATTACTCATAACCGGTTAAAAAATAAACATAATCTACCCCCTTTAACCTGGATAGGTTCGTAAGTTACTTTATGTCCCTCAGATTCATCGACTTTGTCACAGTCCTGTCTCCGCATAAAAAAAATACTACCATCTACTAGTTTCCAGAGAAGTAGATTGGATTAGGATAGCAAAGTTAAGTAGGTAATAAAAAACACAGCAAAGTTCAGGGATACCGGGATACCATCGTTTCTGTTGTAATATTAAAGGATACTAATTTTATTAGGTATATCGGCAAAATTACATGCGAAAGTAACTTTCTGCGTAACTAATTTATGCGTAAGTCATTTTCTGCCAAAACAATATACGGAATTCGCAAGCCCATACGGCTTAAATTGGTTATGCGTAATATAATTACGTGAAAACAGTTTCGGCACAATAATACTATTATGCGTAAACAGATTATGCAAGATAGAATTATAACATAAAAATATGCGTAAACAAGGGGAACCTACTCGTAGTTATCCAACATTACAGCATACTATATACCTACTTCAGAAGTAGCTATTACTCGTAGCTACAACAGGCAAAACTATAACTTGTTCCACTTAGTTAACTGTGGAAATTTGGGTCTCTCGACATCGATAATCGAAGTGACACGAATATTTCAAAAATTACCTAGTTTTCTTTAGCCTGTCATATGAAAGAGCAAACGCTTCCACCAAATGGATTTCCCGAGCGTAGAACAATAAGTCCGCCGTTTATTTCGAGCGTGTGTTTACTTACTAGCAGCTTTGTAGAGCTGACGCAACGCATTACTCACACGTACCGCGCAAACATCTATAAAACTTGCGAATTCCTGCCATCTTCTCATCTATTATTAGTATTTACAATAAATATAATATTTTCAGTAAAACATTTGTAGATTTCGCTTAGATAAAGCGTGAATTCCAAACGGAAGGAAACGCGGTTATTTGCAAGAGAATATCTATCTGTCTGTTACGCTCTTCACGCTTAAACCACTGATCCAATTTAAATTAAAAAACCGGCCAAGAGCGTGTCGGACATGCCCAAAATAGGGTTCCGTAGCCATTACGAAAAAATTAAGTAATATTTTTCTAAGGATTTCGTATTTTATACGGAATCTTCCAAGTTTAGGTATATTTTATACCTTACGCTGCTATTTACTCATAAACTACTAATAATTCTCAAGCAAACATAGCCGTTATAGTTTTCCTTGAAAGTTTGATATACTGACTACAATCCTGAATTTTTTCAAATTTTTCCACCCACTGTTTAGATTTTAGAGGGGGGGGGGACGCTCGATTTTAATGAAAATTTGCACTTTAAAGTTGAATATTTCGCAAACACTTTACTGAATCGAAAAATCGTTTTAGCAAACCCCTAATGGTTTTCAAATACCTATCCAACGATACCCCACAATATAGGGTTGGATGAGAAAAAAAAAATCACCGCCACTTTACGTCTGTGGGAGGTACCCTAAAAAAAATTGTTTTTGAATTTTTAATTGTACTATTTTGTCGGCATAGTTTACTTATATATCCGTGCAAAATTACAGCTTTCTAGCATTGATAGTCCCTGAGCAAAGCCGCGGACGGACAGACAGACAGACAGACAGACGGACAGACAGACAGACAGACATGGCGAAACTATAAGGGTTCCGTTTTTGCCATTTTGGCTCCGGAACCCTAATAAAAAAAAGGGATAGCGATAACAAATTTTTCGCACACGGAATCGCGGACAAAAGCTGGTAACTAGTGAAGCTCTATGGAGAGCTGATTACCCTTTCAATAAAACACAGTTGTACCTAATTACTTAACTCCAAAAGATGTTTTAAAAGAAGAAAGCTAGTGAGCTGCCGACTTACTTTCAGGAATTTGTTTCTTAACATCGAAATAACACTTATATCATCAGAAGTATAAAGAAATGCAGAATAATTACGTTAATTATAAATTAAAATAATTGAAATAAAAAATATACTTAATAACGAGGCCATTCCAGACCACAAGAAGAATGTCATGAATGAATGACATGAAGAATTAGTGCAATACGGTAGTGTAAAGAATGTTTTGACGTACAACTTATGTACCTATTTATTTTTGATAGTCGTTTAACAGTTTGTTATTTTGATTTATACGGCTATTAAGCTGTGTTTTCAGCTACTCTGTCATAATCTTGTTTCCCACTCGTTGATTTTAGTTGGCATTTATTGTCATATAACACATTACACGTTCGTAATTTTTTAAGTGGGAGTTCAGGAGTTACGGAAGATGACATTGCGCTGAAAATAGCGGCACAGCTGACGATGTCAATCAAACGGGGGTGAAGGTGGAATTCAAGGTGATATTGTACTTCGAAACTACTTTCGATTATAAAGATTTCATTAAAATTAACCGATTTCAAGAAAGAATAAAATAAATTACTACGTGCAGAAGAATTTAAGTTTTCTAATGGTTATGTTAAAAAACTAGCGGTGAAAAAAGTCAAGTTTTCTTAAAATTGCATTTTGAAAAAAGAAAGAAGAAAAAGCATTAGTTAGGTATATGATTAATAAGTAAATCTAACTTGAAAAAGAGTTCAAAAGTAATCCACAAACATGAAAAATAATTAATTAAGTATGAAGAGCAAATTAATAATAAAAAAGGCAGTCTAAATAAGTATTCGGAGTAAGAAAAGAAAGTAATGAGAATTGAGTCTGCAATTCCTAAATATTTAAAAGTTAGTTACAAAACAACACACAACTCTATTAAAGCTTTCAATAACTATTGCGGTCGTATGAAAATCATTTCCCGACGCAATCACTCACATACTTCTTCTCGGAAAATTACGTCGTAAAAGCTCACGAGTTATTACATCACATATTTTGTAACAGAACGCGCGTTTCAAGTGCTCCAAAATTAGATATAGAACATTCGAGAAATGGAATCGGAAATTTCCCGAACAGTTAAATTACATTGACCGTCACATCTGGTTTTCAAAAGCTTCGCTATAAATCACTCAGTCGGTGCGACATGGTCGTAATACTCGTAATCATAGTGTCGCAGGGATTAGATGGTTAACGCGTCTGATTGGTTTTAGTTCATGCTGTGATTGCGCTGCACGCACCCAGTTCGTAACGACTTCATCTTCGGGATGCATGGGGTCCTGGTACCCGTTGGGGAAGAAATTGGGGTTGACCGACATCCTGGTGTGAGGTAACACTGAGTAGCGCGGACGTGTGTCGTACAGCGTGCGATCGCGAACTGCCGCTCCAGTCGCTCCCTCCCGAGTAAACAACGCGATTTTGATGCATTCTATTTTGGAAATATAGCGGGAAAATAGGCGTCGAGTGGGCGAGAGCCTCTCGCGGAGCCTTGCGAGACGCCAGCATTAAACAGGCATTATTTATTAGCCGATACTTGATCACATACATTCCATGCTTCTTTTAGTCCCTGGAGATTGCTTTGGGCATCGATCCCTAGAGGACAGACGTTCCCCTGAAAACCATTTTTTTTTGCTGAATTCTAATGTGGTAAAGGTGAGGTAATTTTCAGTTAATAATAAAACTAGATTTTTAAATTGGGAAAAAATAAATAAAAGTCAATTGAGTTGGCAAATAAGTGACGTGGTAAAACTCGCTATTGACGTATAAATCTATGAGGGATTATAGTTTTCACAGGGCATAACAAGAGCGTTTATATACCTGCTGAGCCGGCAACTTTGGATTTTTATTAGTTTTTCCCGATTATTCCATAAAATTTAACGAAAATTAAAAATTTGGTATGATAAAACACTTCTTAATATATAAGTGCCATCCACGAAGACACGTGATTTTGTCAAAATTAGACATTAATGACATTGTAATAAGAACCACGGCACGCGTCATTGTGAATGACTCTACCTATAATGTGTGTACTCCAATAATTATTCGTTATAGCTTTTATTTTCTTTAAAAACTGTTAATAAACATTAATTCGTTTTTAAATAATAAAAAAGTCTATCACGAATAATTATTGGAGTAGACGCATTAACTTATTAATAAGAGTTCTATCAGACCACATTTTTAATTTTCATTAAATTTTTATGGAATAATCGAGAAAAACTAACAAAAATGCAATGCTGCCAGCTCAGCAGGTGTAAACGCTCTTGTAAGATTATTATTGGCAACACCAAAAAGAACGTATATTTTTTTTGATATCAAGACGTGTTCTCTTGTAAGAGTTTAATAAATTAAGTTTTTCTTCGAATCGGTGCTTGTATTTTATTCAGTTCATAAAATTAGTGCAACGTACAGCAACAATAACTCGCTACAATTATTGTCCTATTTCTTAACGTAATTAACTTTTTCGTCGTAACTTATGCATCTTAAACTTTTTTTTTAATCTAGTATTTTAACGAGGCTTTAGTATCTTAAACTTAGTTTTATAATTAGTGTGTCCTAAAGCTAAATATGAATTTTCGTTAACCGTACCTCGCTAAAATTTGAATCATTGCCACATATATGCGTAACGGGGACGTAGCAATTCATTACTCAAATCGCATGAGCTAGAGTAACATAGCGTCTAATTGCGTTACATGAATCAGAAAACCGATTTAGACTCCTACGATGTTTGAAAGCATTAATGAACAGCAGTTGTTGCATACATCTAACCAGATATCATATCATCTAGATATCCTGTCTTTGTTGGTTGATGTCGTTAAAGTAGTTCGATATAATTAATAACGTATCTTTAGACATAAGAGCGTTCTGGCCGGCTTCCAAAATAACCGTAACGCGCGTACGTATTAACCTATATCGTGGAAAACGTCAAGGACAAAATATAGAGTCAAATTATTCGAGGGACATTTCGCATGCTTAGTGATAAACGGGCCTAACTCAAAATTGGCGTAAAATTAGTTATTGTACTAAAACGGCTTATATCTGACAGCACTATCGGCTCTCTTTCTTAAACCAGCCTAAATCGGGTATTATAAAGAGATAGTACGACTTGGTGCGTTTTACTTTCAACAAAATTGCAAATTTAATTTGGTGCTAAAGCAGCTAACTTCAGTCATGTTCCGACTGACTTGCGAGCAAGACGTTGGCTTTCGTGAGCCATTTGGAGATAGATCGTTATTGCAATAAGGAAAACAAGAGTATTTTGAACAACTTTTAAGCAAATAAAAGCATATTTGAATTTACTTCTTTTTAGCACAAAATCAAACGCAAAATGAAGTGAGGTAATTCGGATTGCCTCGTTTTATCAAAAAGAATCCTTGAATACTTGTTGTTCTATTAAGACATGCATCATTTATTATTTTTATTATTTCACTACATTTTGCTACATTTAGTAATAAAGTGATTTATCAATGCAATGTTTTTTTTAAACCTTAGCAATATTATTACATATATAAAAATAAATTGGTTTAAAAGCAAAGAGCGCAAGTAGACATTATATACAACGTTAGGAATTATAAAAAACTTAGTAAACAAAATTAAATCCTACCAAATAATTTAAAGGAAACGAGAAGTGTAAATTACTTAAACTTTAAACTCGATTTGCCAAAATTCACGATTTTTGAGTTAAGACCGTTTATTACTATATAAGCATGCGATTTATCTTTCACCCTATAATGCCGGAGCAACTAAAGAGAGTTATATCTGTCAATAAAAGCCGCCATTAGAGGAAACGAAGAGAAATAATTTTAACTGGAACACATGAGTGAGAATATAGTTTGTTAAGTTTCAGTAACACGGTTAAAGTATTAAGCAAACGGTACGAAATTTAGCTTTTTAGCATATTAGCAGAAGGCTCGCTGTGTTACGACTTTTTTGACTGTTTTTACAAGCTTTTATTCAATTTCACCTGTCACATTGTCTGTCTGCCTGTAAGCAAATCTTGCAAGTTAAATTCGACCAACTTCCAGTAGTTGGATTGACTTGAAATTTGGTATACTTATGTAAATTGCGTGACAATACAATAATCTGGTAGTGATATTCTGATAGTCCAGTCAGGAACGTCTCTACAGGGCGGAATTCTTCAACGGTAAATGGCATCGACTTGAAATTTGGTAGGTATGCAAATGTAGTTCGGGTGACAATGTAAGTAAAGTTGGCAAAAAGTAGAGTAAGCGAAAAAGTTTGCATTAAAAACGAAGTTTTTACAAAAGTTATGTTTTTTAAATAGAGTTTGATAATTTATTCTATAGGTACCTACTTTACTTTACATTAGGCGTTACTGGCCACTTACTGGAGAAAAACGAAATTTCGATTTAGTATTGAACTCAGTTTAGTAATATCAAAAGGTATGGAGCTTTTAATTTTAAACCAGTTTCCCCGTAATTAGGCTTTATGCGATTAATTCCTATGCGATCTTCAAAATTGTGGCAACTTGTTTCGACCATTTGGGTATGCAGGTGGACATACTATCCGAAGTCCTCTCTTGCCAATTGTTTACGATTCAATTATTGTATGACGAAGCAGTTAGTCTTATTTTTCATACACATGCGCAGACTGTCACTTTGGTGGCTGATAGAGCCATAGCACGTCAACAGAAAGGTCCAGTTAAAATCAATCCTGAACTGTGTGACATGTCCGATGGGCTTATTCTTTGGCATGGCTTCAAATTAACGATGACGAAAAATTATAACGGACACGAGTGGGTGTCGCAAGTTACGAGCTGCGTAGAGAGTTACGCAGTGGGATTGTTGAGTGAGTAGCCATTTAAATATCGAATCAGCTTATTGGTCCTTCGAACCAGATATAAATGTCAAAAAACTGCCTCATAAATTTATAACTTATGGGAAATATTGAAACTGCCGTTATTTTTAAATTTAAAGCATCTTTGTTTAGGTAACAATCTAACAATCGCGCGATATCGCACATTCGCCGTTTTTAAAAGACCCAAACATTGCTACGCACATTTATACGATCATTTTAGGGGCCGCTCTAGTAAATGCTTGCCAAAAAACTGTATTATTCGTGATGATATCGGAGGGATGCACTATGCACTGCAAAATGTTCGAAGCAAATTTACTATCTTTTTTTTTTTTATACGACTGGAAGGCAAATATCATATCCTCTCATTCCGAGAGGAGGCCTGTGCCCAGCAGTGGGACGTATATAGGCTGAGATGAGATGAAATTTACTATGGTTTTGCTTTTTTACCTGTAACGTGAACATTCGCTAGAATGCTCATTACAAATGAATTCACAAGTTTATAAGCACCTTTAAAGCGGTACTGCACTGACCTGGCTGCCGATAGACTCGTCAGCGGTGTCATCAGTCCTGGCGGAGTAGGTCGGCGACAGCATCACGGTCCGTTGCTCGCCGTTGAACTGCGGCGGGTACGAGTACTGCGGCACGGGGGTGCTGCGAGGCAGGGACTCGGCCCCGCGGAACGCGGTCGCCGGCATTGGGCTTGGGGTTCTGTGGGATAACAGTTTCGTTAAAAATTGTATATAGGTAACTACTCTGTACAGTCATTCACCAGCTTATCTGACACAGCAAAGCGTGCGAGGATGTGTCACGAGGAATGGTTTTCATGAACTAATAGAAACGCTTCATTTACCTATCCCACACAGCACATCTCTATACTCCATTTATTTTAATATTTAAAACTTAACGGTGAAATTTGCACACGTTTTTAAATGAAACTATTCGAAATTGTGTTAACTTCTATACTAAAAATATGATAAATACCGCTAATAAATGTATATGTAGGTATTTTTAGTCAATTTGTGTCCGAAATACAGAGAAACATGTGTTACAATTTGACCGTTAATTTAAATCTTACATTAAATGGAGTATAGTGGAAACAACTGAGCAGCGAGGCGAGGTAAATGAATCGTTTCTATTGGATTATGAAAAACACATTCCTCGCACATCTCTGGTGGAAACAGAGCCTAAATATCTTATATTTCTAGGGCCAGTAGGGCCTGTATTTTTGCACGCTCCGCTGTTGCAGATATGAATGCAGGGACAACACTGTTGCATTGTTTTAGGCTTAGCATATCCATTACATGTTTTATAACTATTGTGTATCCTTGCCTCTACTCTATATCTTATTCGTGCATTACTTATCCCTGTTATTTTCATTTTCAGTAGGTATTATGGAGGTTGTATCTTTTAAGTTATTTTATTTTGTAGTTATTGTTCGTATTTATAAGTATATGCATAAAACTAACTTAAAATAAGAAGACAGTTGGAGTGTGAGGTTTTTAGTTTAAAAATTAACGCCTTGTATAGGTATAAAAACATTGTAAATGTTCTTATTCTCATATTTTCTTCGTTATATTTTATTCCGTGACATTTATTTTATAACTGTACATAAGTACATATTATTCACTACCTATCTCATTGCACATGATGGTTTTGCCTTAATTTTAATCGTTGGGTTTGATGGTTTGATAATCCATAAGTAACGATATAAGTTGATATAACCTGTGATAGGTACCTATAGCTTCACAGTTCAGCAAAGTTTAAATTAAACTGGATAAGTACGATATTAAATGACTTACATAATGACATCACACACATTCACAAGGGCATCGGTTTAATGGAATTCGACATTGAAATGTTGAGATATATTTGTGTGCCAACAAACTATTCGTGTGTACACATGCCTAAATTTTTTCTTCATTAAATTACTGGCTAATTACTTGAGTCAACGATTACGAAATCACGATCCAAGTATACCTACACAATAGAGTTGTTCTACTATGAGTATTTTGAAATGAAAAACAATGGCATGGGATATAGCGCATACACATAATAATTACGTAAATATGTATCAGTAGGCGACGAGCGATAGACAGTCGCCATCAGATTATTATTATTATTTTTTAAATTTATAACGGTGGAAGCATTCTACACTTCCGCTGAACGTAGGTATAGTTGGTGTTTAATTTTGTAACTAAGGGACCCCACACATCCCTGTATTATTATTATTCTTTTTTTGCAATTATTTCTCTATTTTCATACTGTAGTTTTTAACGTCCACTTGCAGGCTTTTTAATCTAGGTTTAAGTGGTCTTAAGTCCTGTCAGATCGATACAAGAACTGTCAGTTCAAAGCCTTAAATTGAGATTTAAAAAAGCCTTCATGATGTTCTAAGTACCTATTTTATTTGTAATTATTTTATTTTGAAAAAAAAAACGGTCTGCCAAGTTTTTTGCGGTGCATTCTTCTCGGCAACGATGGTCTTCCCGAAAGTGCCGGTAGTTTAAAAAATGACGTGTAAAAGTGCTCATTGCGGCCTATTTACTGAATAAAATGATTTGATTTGTTTAGGTGGGTACTTAGACAATTATCAAGAGCGCCATCTATCGAATGAAGTCGGTTACCTGTACGGCGATGCAGCGTTGAAGACCGGCGAGCGCGGCGCGAGCGAGGACGCGCTGCGAGGCTGTTGCTCGCGATCCACGTCCCTATACATGCGTGAATGATTAATGGCATGAGCTAATGATAAACGCCAACACGGTGTTGTTGAATAAGTATCCCAAAGGTGTCTGTAGCACACTAGATGGCGCTAGTATCCTGAACGTTTGTCTTATTTGACAGTTGTCGCGTTTGTGATTGGTTTAACAAAATGAGCCAATCGCAAGCAAGACTGTAACGTGAAACGGACATCTCGATACTAACGCCATCTAGCGATATTTCACCTGTCAAAAAACCCTCTTTAAATAAGAAAGGTAATATAAAAGATGACAGTCATAAAGCCGAGTTTAGACTTGCAAGAAAAATCGTGCAAATTGCGTTACATTGCGGCGCTCTATTGACCACTACAAACTCGTTGGCTTTACGGCCTCGCATTGTAATGCAACTTGCACGATTTTTCTTGCAAGTCTAAAATCAGCTAAAAATTTACTAATGTGCCTGTAGACAAATGGCAAATCTAATGGTAAATCGTCAATCAGAGCGTATAATCGAACGATGACATATACACTTTATCAACCCCTTGGTCTTGAAAGGAGCCATCTGTCTATAAAAATGGTGGAAC
Organism: Choristoneura rosaceana; assembly: GCA_037349165.1. NCBI lineage: Eukaryota > Metazoa > Arthropoda > Insecta > Lepidoptera > Tortricidae > Choristoneura > Choristoneura rosaceana. Next base: position 15,656,403 of record JAZBNJ010000019.1, read on the forward strand.
CGTGTTTGGCGTTACTAAAACTAGTCTAGTCACCTAAGCAACTTTTTGAATTATAGCGGTTTGAAAGTTAGTCATCACGAACAATTACTATGGTTACCATTTCTTTAAAAGTTAAAAAAATACAATTTATAATGTTTTCAGATTATTTAATTCAATGGTAAGCCATAGTACGTTGTGAGCTCTACATTTCGAGATTAAAATCTCAATTAAAAAAAAAAGGGACTAGACATGTTCTTTCCGTGGACCCTTCAGGTACACTTAATTTTATAGAATTATCCATTTTGGCATTTAACGGGAAGCCGAGATCAATTAGGATAAAAAACCAATAAACATTGTTCTTCTGTTTAGTGGCGGCATTGACGAATCGCTTATTTTTTAAATCTTTTTCATCATAAAACAACACCGGAAGACACTGGTATAATGTAAATGTAAGCCTTTACTGGCTTGGAAATCTTCAACACTTTGAAAATGGATCATTCTATAGATAATATACTGAGAAAAACATTTATGTCTGTGGCCTAAAAACTAAAAGCAACGATGGAAGAGAGAAATGCAGTAAAACATTTAACAAGGCCGCGCATGCGTTCATGCAAGGAAACATAGCAAGCACATGGCAACACGTAAACAGAAATGTTGCCCTAGTTCTGGTAATCGGAAGCATATGTAAATAGTAAACGAAGGTTTATTTTGATTAACGTTATGGTAATTTTACGTAAAGCTGTGTTCTTACCTAACGCTTGTGCTATTTAAATATATAGGTAAGTAACTATTTTGCATTTTTGCCGATTTTTAGTCGATAAGTCAGCTGATTTTCGAGAGGAAGTAGAGTTACGGGCTCCAAAAAAATAGTAAAAATCATTCATTGGCGTACATTACTATATTTTTGACTACCGTATACTTTTGTACGTATTAGTTTAGTTTATTTATTCATTCAATACATCATTAGGTACATTATAATTTACAGAAATGTCAGTTATAAGAATACTTACTTACTTACTTTTTTGGTTATTACTGGTTATAATAATAATAATGTCATTTAATTCAGATTTTTATCCATTTTTATTATTTGGGTGCCGTTGAATAAAAATTGTGTGTCGTCATTCGTCATATAATGCAGGTACAATCGAGTTCATAAACATGTGAGTGTTTATAAAAAATTGATCAAAAATATCTGACTCTATAGTTAACGGCGTAGAAGCGTGTTCAGATATTTTTGATCAAATTTTTGCTCACAAGTTTATGAACTCGGCTGTATAGTCACCTGCATTAATATCTGCCACAGCGGAGCGTGAAAAAATATCTGATACATCCTACCGGCCCTAAAAATAGAGTTATATCACTTATCAATGTATCATTTAGTCACGCTTTGTTGTGTCAGATATTGGTGCTGGTGACTGTATGGTGGTGTGTGTGGTGTGTATGTGTGTGGTGTATATACCCTATATATATAGTGGCTTCTAAATGATGAAATAAGTAGTATACTGTCCTCCTAATGCAGAAGGTGGTATCTCAAAAAATAATTGTTACTTATATTATACCTTGTGATGCAGAATGTCTTAAGCTACACAATGATATGTAACTCTAAAGTATTTTTTCAAGTTGCGTCCTTTTGTTTTAATAAAGCAATAATATTACATATTTCAATGTTAAGTATTTTATTGTACGCGATTCGTAGCGCTAGCTTTGCGAAGTAAGAAATGCATTTCCATGACATCATTTTGTTATTTTCAACATTCCAAAGACTTCTGGTAACATCTGTTTAAATTATTGCTACTAATCGATAACATCACATTTAAATTAAAGTAATTGGAGATCGCCAAGAGTTCTACAGGACAACCATGCTAATACGGGAGGGTAATTGAAGAAAATAGAGCATTTAAGAAAGGCATTAATGTTTTGAAACTCTTATAAAATATTGTCTTAAGGTGCTTATGTACCTAAGTAATAGACTGATTAGTCTTTGGTTATGTATAATAATTAATTACGAATGAGAGTAAAACATCACTTAGGTACTTAATAAAAGAAAGTACAAGATTTATAGGCTGTTGTACCACCCATTGATTAGTGTTAACTGTCGGTTAAATGTTATGCCGTCTCTATTTGTTTTGTTCGAATAGACGGAGACGGCATCACATTTAACCGTCAATTAACACTAATCAATGGGTAGTGAAACGGCCCCTTAAAATCCATGTTTATCCACGAATTGCCGTCGTTCAGACCGCTCAGATCGATCATAATATCCATGCTTAACTAATTTTACAAAACTGAGAATCGTTAATCGAAGTGTTGAACACTGGCATAAATTGTGACTAAGCCTGGCTTGTGATTGGTCCAAAAGCGGTTACAATTTTTGGAGGTGAAAACATTAACGCCTTTAATTAAAAAGTTAATATTTTAAAAATATTGTAAGTGTATGTAATATTAGGAAGTAGGTACGTTTCTTTGGATACGCAAGTCAATTCGAGCCTAATCATAGGTTTCCCGACAAGGGTACATGTACACGACACCTAGGATGCATGGGTTTCCATCTTACTCAGCGAATTCATGATAGAAGGTGGGTGTAGGTACTCGGCCTACATATCCGCCGGATACACGCGGCAGTGTGTACAGATGAGAGCTCGATCCACCCCTGTGATAACACTTCATCATGAAATTTTCCTTTATATTAAAATCCTCCATCTTCCCATCAGACCGATTGACCTGACCTTAGTTATTTTAATTTAAGCCGTAATTCCTGATACAACCAAGGTTAGTTGACATTCTTGGCGCAATTCTAATGTCCGTTAAATCTTGGCATACTTGATGGACACGACGCGACGTGTAATGTCAGCGAAGCTAGGGGACAAAGCTTTGGTTATTGCTTCAGCCTTGTGACGTCCAAAGATATGAGTATTTGTGATATAAGCTTCACAATTGTTTTAAGAACAAACATAGAAGTTGTGCTACTAGCGTTACCTCTGAACAACCAGCTTGATGTGGTTTTGGGCATTCTTGAAAAGGTTCTGAGCGTCTTCGTGTCGAAGATCGCGGGCGTCGTAGTCGTCAATTTTGGCGATGATATCGCCTCGCAGCAAGTCCTTGCCAGCCGGAGTGCCTGGCGTCACCTGCAAACCCAATATTTGCGATTGAATTTAAATGATGACTTTCAATTAACTCCGCCACAGGACCCAGACATAAACAAGACGCGATTTTAAGACTGCGTAAGCTGCCAATACTCCAACGTTGATTGATATAGGCAATGGAGAAGAAATATACTCAAATTAAGAAAATATATTTCAGACTTCAAAGCACGTTTAGGTTTGTACATTCAAATAACTCCTAAGTTTAGATGTTTACTGTCAGTGATTATGGAGGATACAAATTAGCCTTACGATGTTTTTTCTATACTAAATAACTATGTAGGTCGAAGGTAAAAATATGAACTAATCTAACCTTTCAAAAATATGTACGTACCTACCTACCACAGAGTCTTATTACGACGTAATAAGGCAGTGGTAAAATATTCTTGAGTGGTTCGAATAGAAGATATCTACTTTTTGCACTTGAGTGTAGGTAGGTACTGTCACTAGCATTAATATCTGCCACAGCGGAGCGTGCATAAATATCTGACACGTCCTTCTGGTCCTAGAAATAGAGTCGTATCAGATATTTATGCACGCTTGTTGTGTCAGATATTGGTGCTGGTGACTGTACCTAACCTACCTACTAGCCGTGTTTACTAAGAAACATGAAACGTAGATAAAGATAGATATTCATATCTAATAGTTTATTAGTCAGATGCGGTCTGCCTATTCATACTACTCTTAAATTCTTAAAATAAAATGTTGTTTTGCTTTAGGCATGGCAAAATTGGTCTTATAAATAGTGCTAATGAGCGATGACATGTCTAACCAGATACATTGGCATTCAAACAATATATAACAATATTTTGTAAAAGTGTGATTCAGTCGCATTGACGTAACGTACGCATTATGTCACAGCATACTTGAAGGTGAGAGAGATGGGCCATGACATTCTAAAGATTCGTTCGCTCACCTCCGAGATATAAACAGAAACACAGGTAGGTATTTACCTCTGACTTAGTATTTACTATGGACCTATTTTAAAATGTTGGATTGGCTTGTGAATTTGACGCTGTTCGTCCGCTTGGGTTATCAAATTGCATTTGAGGGCGTTGCACGAAGGCTAGACGTGCAGCGATAGCTAGCTCGACCTTGTAGCTGGGCAAAGGGGGGAGGAGGAGACATATGCACCGGCTTTGGCCTGGGGCCAGGCTAAATGCGTCCACCGACGACGCCGCGCCAACCGCCGTCGACATTTTTATTGAAAACAACCGCCGGATCGGATGGAGGCCGTGTCGCATCGACGGCTCGACCTGCGCAAATCCATCACAAACTTCCTCGAGTCAATGGCGAGGACATTCGACTAAATATACTCTTGTCCATCAACACCGAAAGCGAGCAGTGACAGTTGCGCGGAATTCTTAGGCGACGTTAATTCGACGCGACTGGCTGGCCGCGGGCACCCTCGGCGGGTCTTTGATGCCCAGATGCCGCAGCTGGCGGAAGTCCATGCTTATTTACTCTTACGCATTTCACTTGCGTCTAATGACGCATTGCATGCTTGCGTCATCGCAGAATTGAAGTAAATAGCACGACCTAGCCTAGACGTGGTCACAATGTGCGGAAAGGTAAATGTCATTAGATGGACTTGGGAATGACGCCCGGATTCTGGCGGCTATCCAGTATTTGGGTAAGAAACAACTAATGACCTAAAAACTTAGCAAGTCTAAGGTATTTGATTATTTAGCAAGACTCTGAAAAATGTTCGCCATTTCACTTACTCATCCAAACAATGACAATTTCTCATTAGTCCATAAATTTTGTTAACAAGTCTATACATTTATTATATGATTGATAATATATTATGGAGCATAATATATTATCAATCATATTATAAAATTATCATCATCAGAAGTCTCTACTATACAAAACTGGCTTCGGGTTTTTAATAGTAGGGCGATTTGACGCCTGTTTTTATTCAAATTCACTTTCATTCACGTTATGTACCTATGTACCTACAATCAGCCGCAGAGAAACGTGATCCCACTGCACACTTGCATATATCGCAGGGGGAGGTCACCTTTCCCTGTAGCTGACTGTACACATCTAAGGAGTAGTATGAACAGTTTAAACTTTAAAGGAAGGGAAGATGAAGGAAGTCACGATTTACTTTTATGATGATAATGGCCAATCTTTAACGTTTTAAAACATCGTTAGCTAAACTTAGTGATTCTAGGAAACGGTATGAATTCGTGTTTGGTTTGGACACGGTATAGTTATCTTGCCAATTTTATTAGTGTTAAACGGAGTTGATTTACAATTCCGTGAATAAATAGTTGAATTTTATTCCCGTTAGGTAAGAATTAAAACCGGCCAAGAGCGTGTCGGAGACGCCCAAAATAGAGTTCCGTAGCCATTACGAAAAATTAAGTAATATTTTTCTAAGGATTTCGTATTTTATACGGAATCTTCCAAGTTTAGGTATACTCGTATTTTATACCTTACGCTGCTATTTACTCATAAACTACTAATAATTCTCAAGCAAACTTAGCCGTTATAGTTTTCCTTGGAAGTTTGATATACTGACTACCATCCTGAATTTTTTCAAATTTTGCCACCCACCAGTTTAGATTTTAAAGGGGGGGGGACGCTGGATTTTAATGAAAATTTGCACTTTTAAGTTGAATATTTCGCAAACAAATGACTGAATCGAAAAATCGTTTTAGCAAACCCCTAATGGTTTTCAAATACCTATCCAACGATATCCCACACTATAGGGTTAGATGAGAAAAAAAAATCACCGCCACTTTACGTCTATGGGAGGTACCCTAAAAAAGTTTTCGAATGTATAATTGTACTATTTTGTCGGCATAGTTTACTTATATATCCGTGCAAAATTACAGCTTTCTAGCATTGATAGTCTCTGAGCATAGCCGCGGACGGACAGACAGACAGACAGACAAACAGACATGGCGAAACTATAAGGGTTCCGTTTTTGACATTTTGGCTCCGGAATCCTAAAAATCACCCCCACTTTACGTCTATGGGAGGTAATAAAAAACACTTTTTATTTTACCATTTTGTCGGCATAGTTGACATATACATTTGTGCAAAATTACAGCTTTCTAGCGTTGATAGTCCCTGAGCAAAGCCGCGGACGGACGGACAGACAGACAGACAGACATGGCGAAACTATAAGGGTTCCGTTTTTGCCATTTTGACTCCGGAACCCTAAAAACGGTTTAAAAAACCCATGGTAGCCTAGTGGTTTTACCTATGGCCTGTCAAGCAGATGAAGCTGGGTTCAAATACCGGGCTCACTCCTCTGAGTTTCTCAGATTTCATGTGCAAAATTACAAAACAACTCAATCGTCTGTGTGAAATTCTCAATCCGCACTGGACCCGTGTGGAAGTACAGCCCAAGCCATCATTCTGAGAGGCAGTATTGGGCAATATGTAAACTAATTAATTACTGATTGCGGTTACATTTTTTAGTTAGTAATCTCAGCAACAGATTACAAAAAGTAACGATACAATTAAAATGTAGGTACTTAAAAATGTCGGTTACTACTCTAACTACAAATTGTAGTTGCAATCACGGTTACTTGATTACATTTTCTAACGACATATAGTTCAGTACAATTAGATCAAAATTTGGCAAAATTAAAGCAAGAGGTTTATCTATCAGGATATGTAGGTAATAGAGAAAAAATAAATTTTACCCACTCTCCCCCCCCCTCCGGGGGGAGCGTCACCCCCCCGCGCCCTCGAATATGTCCCGGACCGCGGTATTTTCCATTATAAAAGAAAACCGTACACGATACATAAAAAGTGTGTAGGAACGAAATAATCCTTGATAAATTTACTATAAGCCTTTCATACATTTAAAAGCGATATCACTTATAGTTCCAGCGCAATATGATACCAAATACTAACTTTTTTTATAATTAATCTATTTTTTCGGCTAAAAGGTTAGTTTTCTCAAATACTTCACCTTTTTCTGCCAAGATATGTATGACAGAAGTAAAGAATAGAATATTTTCTTTATAAAAAGGTATAATTAATTTCTAAAATCTTTCATTTACCATTGCTATGCTATTTTTTTAATTTAGTTCATTTGGCCATCCAGCGAAATATAAATGTTCATACTGGTTAAATGGTGTTACTTTAAATACCATTAGATTCTCATATGTTTTCCTGTAACCTACAGGTATGGACCTATTTTCTGTATTAAAAAAAAAAATGTAGGCCCTACTGGGCTTTTAGGAGATAGGGGCGGGGAAATGGTTAATTTTCACCTATTTTCTTAAATAACTTCAAAACGGATTAATTTAAAATAATGAAAAATATATATTTGAGATTTTCATAATGTACCCTTTCATTTGATATGTCACTTGATATAGTTTCTACATTTTTTTTTCTAATTTACCCCCCTCCCCCTCCCAAACTGGCCCCCGTGTTTAAAATTAATTAATTTACTTTACACTTCCGTGTTTGGGTCATCAATTTACATAGGTGAACTAAATTTGAATTCAATCGGTCTAGTAGTTTCGGATCAAATTGGCTATGACAGACGGACGGTTTAGGTATATTTATACCTTAGGCTGCAATTTATTCTTAAACTACTAATAATTCTCAAGAAAACTTAACCGTTATAGTTTTCCTTGCAAGTTTGATATACTTACTATCGTTCTGAATTTTTTTTAATTTTTTCTACCCACCGGTTTAGATTTTAGAGGGGGGGACTCCCGATTTTAATGAAAATTTGCGCTTTAAAGTTTAATATTTTGCAAATGAATCACTGAATGGAAAAATTGTTTTAGCAACCCCCTAATGATTTTAAAAAACCTATCCAACGATACCCCACACTACAAGGTTGGATGAGAAAAAAAAAACACCCCCACTTTACGTCTATGGGAGGTACTAAAAAATTTTTATTTTTTTATTTTTTTATTACACTGTTTTGTCGGCATAGTTTACATATATATTTGTGCAAAATTACAGCTTTCTAACATTGATAGTCTCTGAGCAAAGCCGCGAACGGACAGACAGACAGACAGACAGACAGACATGGGGCAACTATGAGGGTTCCGCTTTTGCCATTTTGGCTACGGAACCCTAAAAAATGTGTAATATTTTATTATAATCTTACTTACGGACTAAATAGTTTTTTTTTTGGTACTTTTTCCTAAGTTAATGTCGCAGTAGCTGATGATGGTGAATTTTCAAAATAGCATAGCAGCGTCAAATGAATGAGTTTAGAAATGAATTATACCTTTTTATAAAGAAGATATCCTGTTCTTTACTTTAGTCATACATATCTTGGCGGTAAAGTGTGAAATAATTGAAAAAAACTAAAGAATTAACAAAAAAAACAGGATAAATTATTAAAAATGTTCGTATTTGGTGCCAGATTGCGCTGAAACTGTAAATGGTATCGCTTTTGTATGTATGAAAGGTTTATAGTAAATTTATCTAGGATTATTTCGTTCCTACACACTTTTTATGTATCGTGTACGGTTTTCTTTTATAATGGAAAATACCGCGGTCCGGGACATATTCGATGGTGCGGGGGGGTGACGCTCCCCCCGGAGGGGGGGGGAGAGTGGGTAAAATTTATTTTTTCTCCATAACCTACATATCCTGATAGATAAACCTCTTGCTTTAATTTTGCCAATTTTTCCATACATTTCAATCTAATTTTCTTCAACTAATACTTAGTTTAGTAAGTACAAAAAGATTATATCAAATGAAAAGACCACAGATAACAGATCTACCTAGATAGCCAAGTTCCTCAATCTTTATATGAAAAACCAACCGTGTCACTTTTTTTAAAAGTTTTTATTTGCAAAGTACTCGTATGTGTGTGGATCAAATCTTGCAAGTTATAGTTGACCCACTTTACCACAAGAGTAATTTTACCGGACTTCATGGCTACACTTGGTTTAGAAAGAATTTTGTGCATTAATCATTGGTTGTTTAATTTTTTTTCTAGGAGCCATTTTAGTATTGATTAATTTAACAGATAGGTATCTACAGTTTTTTTTATATTCACTTACAAAACAAAATATTCTTAAAACTAAATTCACGTAGTTAGGTTACATGTAATCTTAACTACTTGAAGTTAACTACAAGTAATCGTAATCTGTAATTAGATTTCAAAATGTAGTTAACTACGCCCTACACTGTTGAGAGGAGGCCTGTGCCCAGCAGAGGGACGTATAGGCCAAGATGATGATGAAATACCAAACTCCATACTTAGTCAAATTTAAATAAGTTTCCGCAAAAATAACAGCAATACATTAACAAATTAAATAGATTTGCTACTCGTAATCGTGTTCTAGGAATAAGACACGTTTCTCAAACCAAATAATAATATTATTTAAATTCATATTGCTTCAGGATGAACATGTCAGAGCAAAGATAGACTTGTTTGTTGTGGTTATAGCCCACTTCGAAATAACATCCGACGTACGCAACTGGAGTTGTTGACTGAAAACTTACGCCTACGGAAGAAAATAGGAACACTTCCTAAACAAGTTACGTAACGTATATAATAATAATAATAATTAATAAATATCACGGGACAATTCACACCAATTGACCTAAGTAAGCTTAGCGAAGCTTGTGTTATGGGTACCAAGCAACGGATAAACATAATTATATAGATATATACATACTTAAATACATATTAAACACCCAAGACCCGAGAACAAACATTCGTATTTTTCATACAAATATCTGCCCCGACACGGGAATCGAACCCGGGACCTCAAGCTTCGTAGTCAGGGTCTCTAACCACTAGGCCATCTGGTCGTCTGTCGTCTGGTCGTATATATAATAATCATTAATTTAGTGTACAGTAGGCAAAAGTGAATCATTCATTTAGTGTGTGAAAGCGAGTATACCATTTCTTGCAAGGCCGGCAACGCATCTGCAGTCCTGATGGTGCTGCGGATGTCTATGGGCGACGGTAATCACTTTACATCAGGTGAACCGTGTGCTCGTTTGTCTGCTATTAGATAAAAAAAGTGTACAGTAGGCAAAAGTGTACACTTTCTCAGCTTTTAGCCTCTTGATGATAAGTCACATTCTTTTGGGACGGATACCCCGCGCTTGTTCTGTCATACACACTTGTGGTTTCCGAGGTTTTACAAAAGTTTTAAAAGTTAACGCATTATACAATTTCCGGGGGAAGGGAGGGGGGGGGGGCAGCTGCCCTCCCCTACCCCCCTGGGTACGCCTATGACAGTAGGTATAGTATCCTCCTGCCTACCAAAGGTACTTTTTTGGAATATATTTTTGAAACTTTCAAATTATATTGCTTAGAACTTAAGATGTCCAGGAAAAATAGAGAAAAAAATCTCCGGATTTTCCTACTAGTTTTTCACTATTTACTTTACGAAGGCTATCAGTGTCCAATTATAATTATTTCTTATGTCCTTCCCAAAGGAAGGATGTAGGCACGAGGGTATAGTCTATTTTTTTTTATTCGACTGGAAGGAAAACGACCAAGTGGGTCTCCTGGTGGTATGAGATCACCACCGCCCATAAACATCTGCAACACCAGGGGTATTGCAGATGCGTTGCCAACCTAGAGGCCTAAGTAATACAAGGCACTTTAAAATTAATTAAATTTCAGCAGGTGGTTGGTAGGTACACTCTATTCTTTATTTTCCTTATTATAGCATGAAGTATTGACTTGATTATTTAAAAAAAAATATCGTATGCATTTACACAAGCAAATAACTCATCTATCAAAAAACTGTTCATGTCGCTCTTCTAGAGATATCAAGACATGTAGAGTTCAAACTCTTCCTAACATTCCAGACCTTCCTACCTCCAGAAGTTCCTACATCGTTATTCCGCGGACACTCTGTATCAGTATAACTAATGTGCATTAATATCCTTTCAATATCGGATGACTGACTCACCGTGCCATATGGAGAGGAAGTAATGAAAGTATTTTAATCTGAGCACAAGCCAAAAAGGGATCAAGGCTGGTATCGATGATTTATTATTTTTATTACATCGAAGGTCGAGCGGCAGATGAGTCAATTTGTTTGATGCCAGTCATATTTTCGTAGAGAAAAATGAAGGTGCACGTAAATAAAACTGATCATTCTTAATCTAGCAGTTTCTAAGAACACCCACTCACTCACTTTGACTTTATCTACGTACAACTTGGTTTAAATCTTTAATTTTATAAGTATGGCTTGGCCTTTGACCGTTTCATGCATGTCGTAGCATTGAAGACATAGACGTAACTTCTAAGTAATCATATCGGTCAGACGGTTCGATGGACTTTTTTGCGGAAGGTAGTTGTCACAGTTCTTCAATATTATGACATAATGTAAATGCAATAGATCCATGAAATGGCTACTTAAGTCATATTTCAAAGTTTTTAAACCAAGCTATAGGCATAGTAGTCAGGGTTTAGGAGTTTGGCATTTTCTGACATTTGATATTCTTTAATAGCTAAAGCATAAAAGCGTTAAGAGCTTCAGAGTCTTGGTCGCCAATTTGAAATATATATTTTTGAAAATTATACAAAATAATACCGAATAATTGCACTTGTTAAAAAAGAAATAAAAAACAATTCTAACAAATGACACACATGAAATGTTTTTGGTGGAATCTCATTTCTTTAATTGTCGGGTGCCTCTAGTTTAAATCTATTTTGTTATCTAGCCCGCCAAATTTTGTTATTCGGGAAATAAAGCCTATAATTTTCCTACTTATTTTTTATGCAAGCCTACACCCCCATTAGCTATAATAGGGGTTGGAGGGTGACAGTTGTAATTTTTTTTTATGTTTATGTGCAACCCTGAGCCAGCCTACAAAAATCAGTTTTCTAGGAATTACTAGTTAAAGTCTTACAAGAACTGCACCCCCTTTATAGGGGTGGGTGGCTGAAACTTATAGATTATCTTATTTTCTGTAAGTTTTTATTTAAATCCTAGGCTCTATGCTAAATTCCAACTTTCTGGGATATCAGGAAGTACCCTTGAGGTTTTGATGAGTGAGCGAGTGGGCAAATCGTCCTATTTAAGGTACGGTATAAGTAACTATCGAGGCCGAAGCTGCGTTTGAAAATGAGACGAATCGATTGGAGAAAAGGTAAGTTGGTATTGTTGTTGTTGTTGTTGTAGGGTGTTTGTAGGTATGTCATCTCTTGTTCATCGTGGCTGTGGCATGGTAGTGCCCCCAGATAAATTAGAACTGTTGCAACGGTAAAAAATTGAATGAAAAAAAAATCACCGTAATTAAAAAAATATATAGGTTATACTTTCTTTTCTTTTACTAAAAAAATAATGTATGTGAATTTTTGCAGGTGGTAGGACCTTGTGTAAGGTCCGCCAGGATTGCTACCACCATCTTGCTCGCTAATCCTGCCGTGAAGTAGCAATGCTTGCACTGTCGTGTTTCGGCGTGGAGAGTAAGACAGCCGGTGAAATTACTGGCACTTGAGGTATTCCATCTTAGGCCTCTAGGTTGGCATCGCATCTGCAATACCCCTGGCGTTGCAGATGTTTATGGGCGGTGGTGATCTCTTACCATCAGGAGATCCATTTGCTCGTTTGCCATTCAGTCAAATTAAAAAAAAAAGAATTCCGATACGATATACGACTGCCCCTTGCTATCTTATACCGTATGTTTGGACTTTTAAATGTCGAATTGCCGTATCAATCGCTACTTTGTATTATAGTGACATGAAAGTGTAATTAGCACCCCACGCATTATGCGTAAGAAAGACGCGCACCGCTGTCACATCCCTTGGACTCTGCCAAATGAAAGCCCTGGTTGGTCCGGGTTGGCAGTTGACTAATGGGTGAACATGTGACTAAATTTTACAACTTTATCACCTGGTGGCACCTCACTGACAGAAGAACGGTCGTAACAATGAATATGGGTAATCTGTAAGGGTGCATCTGATTCGATTTGTGGCATTCGAACATGGCGGATGTAGACAATATCTAATTTTGCTATTTCTGTTTCTTTGGCTAGTTGAAGTATAATTTTGATAGTGTTTTATGCGGCGATTAACCTTAACAGTGAACAGAGATCACAAAATTCTATATTGCTCTCGTGTCTGACATTTTTTAATGCGCAAGTTGTCCCCACGTGGTTTCTGGAATTTTACTATCAAGTTGCAAAAACTACAACTACCAAACAACGTCTCTCTCAAAGAGTACTTTGACACTGGCGAAATTGTCCTGATAAGGACAGAAAGCCATATTTTAAAAGAGAAGAAGAAGAAGGGTGCATCTGCATATTCATCGTGTCTTCTTTAAACAGTAACGCAACAGCAATACGAGTATCTAGCTAGTATAACATAAAAGAAGTGGCAGTTACCTACAATGTGGACCTACTTTTTGTTATAGCGCTTAAAATAAAGTGTAATAAAACATTGGCTCTATCAAGCTCTAGACCCAAATCGCCGTTATAAACAAACTTAAAATAAGTATCTAGTGAAAATGCTTAACCTAATTCACAGATTGACTTCCGTAACAGATTTGTGTATTCGGCTATAGATCGTAGCTACAACGGGGTCAAGCAGCATGTGTCTTTGTCAGTGGCTGTCGAACGACACGATACACATCCAAGAATACATCGGTTATAAAGAGACATCGCTGTCGTTCTGAATTTCACGATGATCTAGTTGTAGGATAGCGCATTTAAATGTTCTATGGTATTCTAGATAATCCAGATATCTGCTTGATTTATAATATGAAAGTTAGAGACGGATCATTCCAGCTAGATGCAGATTGTAGAATAAATGAATGCATTATCAAAAGTGAATTATGTAGCTTCCGCAGTCGCTTTTTGGCGAAAATAAAAATAATTAAGTACATACATCAATCAATATCCAATCACTTGCGCGGGTGGTTAGAACCCCACGCGTTTTAAATTTATCTAGCTGAGCCACATCGCCGTATATTTTCCAGACTTGGCTTACAGCTTCTTGCCGATTGTTTGTTTACACCGGCGTGCATTGTTGTTGACATTCCTAAAACTAGAAGGGCCTACCCTCGTCACGATGAGAGGTGTGGCGAGGTCCGCGCCTCCGACGAGGCGAAGGCCCCAGTTGGTGTCTCTGTGCTCCCGGCGGAGGGTCACCACGAATGTATGCAGCCGCCCCATGGCCGTGGGTCCTGTTGCACTGCGCGGCGCGCGCGCTACTTGCGCGGATTGTGCGGTCTCGGCGGCAAGACGCGACGTTGTGCGCGCTAAATTAGCTTACACACCAAACATCCCCCCCGCCCGTCTTGCATACAACCCTGCCTTCGCAATCGACCTAGTTCGATTTACGGTAAACCTAGGGCAATACGTATATTAGGCCGTGGGTATTGACATGCCATCAGCCATCTCAAACTTGGGACTCAAGTTTTGGAAATTAGCTCGACAAATGTCACATGTGGGTCTGTTGATTTGTGTGTATCCCACTAATAAAAAACTGTTGTCCGCTCCTTGTAAACAGCAAAATCATAATTATGTAAATAATGGCCTTGACAGAATGTTTGGCAAAGCTTGTGTCTAAGGCATAACGTGAAATTTTAATTTGGGTAAATTAAGCTGTGACAGGGGATTTGTAATCAGTGTACGAGACACTTTCGTGTTGCTGTGTGACAGGTGTGATTAATATTCTAAAAGTAGACGATTCTTAAAACTTTCCTATGTTGGTGTTTTTTTGTAGTTTTCTTTACTGATGACAAAGTTGTATGTTTAGTACCTTATATTATACGACCGCGTCTCTATAAAGAAAACTAAGGGGCTGTTTCACCATTCATTGATTAGTGTTAACTGATGGTTAAATGTGATGCCGTCTCCGTCTATTCTATTCGAACAAAACAATTAGAGACGGCATCACATTTAACCGTCAGTTAACACTAATTAATGGATGGTTAAACAACCCCTAAGACTCCGGAATGAAACTTATTAAAAGTTAACTGTGTTCGGTATAGGGATAGACGGATGGGCAAAGACCGTAATATGCAGGCATTGATTGACTGTCATTTTTTTTTAAATTAATTTGCACGGATTTTAAAATGCCTAAATAAAAAAAATAAAAATATTATCATTATAATATTTACCCGAGAAATATATACCCCACCTAAGCAAATAAAGTCAATGGGTCAAAGTAGTTAAGATTATTAATCATGACCTAAATATGATCGACATAAGTACGCACACACATTGACTTGGCAGCTGGCGGGGCTAAAACCGTCTTAGGCGTTTCCTTACGAGTATAGTAAATCAATGATGATATTGCCAACTGGATAGGCTACAGAAACTAACGTTTATGACTTTGGGGTGGTGGATTCAAATTGATCATGAGCTAAAACTTTGCTACTTCGGAACCACACGTGCGAGACAGCTACGTCTCTGCAACACATGTAGGTACAGTCAAGTGTAGGTAAAAATATGTAGTTACCTATTCAAAGTTTAAAAAATATGTACCACAGAATCTTATTCCGACGCAATAAGGCTGTAGTAACATATTTTTAAGTTGTTCGAATAGATACTCATTTTTGCACTTGACTGTAGGTACATTTAGTCCATTGACATCTAGGTATGTACTTTACGGCACTAGACTGGCTGTTTGGAACAAAACACGCGGCGCATCAATCATCAATATTACTTTAACACAACCCCTGTCACGACGTCAACAAACTATAGCGAAACCGTCGGGTGACAAGCAAGTCACCAATTACCACTTAAAGTCAAGAGGGATAACCAAACTTATGCATAGCATCGTAAGGTTAATATTCCACTAATCTTTTTTTGCAGTTAGTGACTCTTGCTTCTCACCTAACGACGTTCACAAACCGAAGGCACAGTCACCAGAACCAATATCTGACACAACAAGCGTGCATAAATATCTGATGCGACTCTATTTCTATGGCCGTAAGGACGTGTCAGATATTTTTGCCCACTCTGCTGTGGCAGATATTAATGCTGGTGGCTGTACTAGGCACAAGTCGATCACTAGGATGGTACACGATTCTTGAAAACGCCCACAAAATACATATATAACGCTCACGACTGATATTCAAATTGGAATCATCTGAGGCAACCCTGGCTGCAGCTATAGCAGTACCTAATTGTAATTTAGGCTGCTTGTCCTATTTCACTATAGTTACTTACTCACTATTTGAGTAGATTATCTATTGACTAAATATTGAATTGTAAAGCAAGAAAAAGTTTCACTCTATTCAAAAGGTGATAAAATTCTATTTTGAAACTATGAAAGCTCCCCTTATATATAATTACAAATGGTTGTTATCTAAATTATCTACCTATTGTCTAGAATAGTTATAGTGGCACTTCGATGGACACAGAAACGAATGGCATATGACTTACCCGTCTCCGTTGGCCAAAATCCCTGGATTCGTCCGGGTCAGCGCGCCGGTGAGGGACGCGCCAGAAAGGGGGCCTCTGGTACAGCGGCATGTCAGTGGACTCTTCACCAAACTCTGCATCAAAGTGATGATAATGCGTTAGATACATAAATATTGGCATACATTCTTCGCAGCGAAAGATGCCGTGGGCGGTTGGCAAGGATTCCCAAGCTATAAATCACCTGTTTTGATAAATAACGAAGGCCAAACATGCAAAGGTGGGCCACGTGGGACCGCTTTATCTGTGGTCTATGGGGGTATTGGAGATATGTCTGTTTCTCACCAGAGGGCGTGGAGCACCGTCGTGTCTTCCTCAGCGTCGCTCAGTTAGTGCCCGTTTTTATTATCTCGAATTATTCCCGGCATCAAACGTCTATTTTTCGCGGCGAGGATGGCGAGGCGAGGCGTCGGTTCGACGGCTGGTGCCCGGAGTGATTTACAGCAAGCGGACGGGGCCAGTGCCGGCTGTTTCTGGGGCAAACCGATATTCGCAACAAACCAACAATCCACGCTCGGGTTCGGCTCGCCGGTTCATTGCTCCCGAAACGCGTGAAGAGATGTTAAGACGTATCTAGGATACATTTGAATTTCAGATCTAGTAATGAAGTGCGAGATAAAAAGTTCTTTTGGTGGCTACAAAAAAATGGAATGGTTACTCGTAAATATATGGCGTGTCTCTCTACTTGAAAAAAAAAAAAATATATTTTTAATTTTATTGGGTTCGATATACATATCAAATATCAAAAAAGTCTACCAGTAAAGATCGAAGATTCACATTATGATTTTTATAGGAATAATCCTTCGACATTTTTGTATTGTATTTACAATGGCAAGAATGATTAGCTAGTCACAAGCAGTGCTTATAGTTTGTTGCTAAAGTAGCGCGTTCATATTATAAGTGATGCAATTTCAACGATTTGTGAATCTATAGATTATGAGGAACTTCGTTAGTTGTATGTGCATCTTGGCATGTGCGTTAGTTGTAATAATATGAATTCTCAGAATTTTCAAATATTTATTGAAATATGACAGATTAAATGCATAATAAAGTTAACATATCGGGAGCTAAAAACTAGATAAAAGTATCGTAATATAATTTAAGCTGGTACTTTTATGTTATTAATGTAATTTTCAGCCCGTGATATGTTGGAGTGAGTTAATAAGCGTATCGAAAATTATAGTAAGTAACTATATATGAATTTATTCCATATAAAATTTGTTAACCCTTTTCCAGGCATAGTGCGTACATCAACAACATAAATGTACACAAATGTTCGACCTTGCCTTATTTCGAATAAGATAGAAAATCGATTGAAGTCGTAAAAATTATTATTCGTATTTAAATTAATCCGTCATAGGTAAACAATGTAAAACTATGATTCACTTGAAGGAGCGTTTCTAAACTGACGGGGCCTGGAAAAGTGTTAAGCGAATGGTTACTGTTCTCAAGAGGTAGTTACAAAATTAAAGATTACAGATGTGATAGTGTAAACTACCCTCTTATATGTATAGTACAGTCGCCATCAGATATTTGGGAGCGGCCAAGGTGATCAAAAATATCGATACATCAACTCATGAACCTTAATAATAGGGTGCATGTGAGGATATTTTTGACTACCTTGGCCGCTATGAAATATATGATGTTAATTGTACCTGTGCGATCGAGCTTTGCTCAGTTTTTATTTTCGATATAGTTCAGCTATCCGGAAAAAGAAGGCGTTTTTTCAGCTAGTTCAGCTACTCGCGAATAAATGGTGCTAAACTGTACCGATTTTTTTTCCAAAATTTGACATTGACAGATGGATTTTGAGACACAAAATGTCCATTTTACTCGAATTGCGTTGAAATTTTATGAGCAGTTTTCCAGATATTATATATATTAATTATATAATTATAGGATTAATTAGTGCACAGTTTTCGATACATTCTTGCCCAGCTTACTTTGGTAATAAGATTCAAGATAAAAATCTTCTAGCAACATGTTCACTAGAACACTTTTTTTTACGGGTTTTGTTTATCCTATGATTTTATAGTAGAATTGAGTCGCTTAACTTTAAACTCAGCTATATCCACACTAACCATTTGGGAGGTTATTGAAAACAAAAGTGATAATAACGTTAATCCGGCGATTTGAAAGGCAGTATTTTTTATTATGGCTGAAGTATTAAAGAAAACGATCCTGTTCGGAAAATTTAGCATTAAAACCATCCATTCCTTACAAAAAATAAAATGTTGATTTTATTTACCTTTATTTTGATATAATCTATTGAAATGTATCTATCTTTGAAAAAACTCAATGTGTATTTGTATAATTTTGATTTAACAGACCAGGATTTTGCATTCTAGAATTGAAAAACTGTCAAAAAAAGAAAGAATTAAAAATCGTACGCCGATTGGCTTGGATGGACTTGTCTACATTTGAAAAAAAAAACTGTCATATGGTTTTATCTGATTTTGTAAAATATCACGATTTCAAGTGTATTTTTCTTAAAAACTACACGGAATTATACTTAACCGATAAAATCGTAAGAAAACTACTTTTTGAACCTTTTATTTAATACCGAAATCTTTAAAAAAGTACAGAATAGGGTTTACCCGGGTTTGAAGTTAAGCGACTAAAATGCACTGTGAACATTTACAAAACCAACACTGGTTAATACTACAACTTTCTGAAACGGTTTTTGTTAATATCTATTATTGAAAGGTATGTAGGTACTCGTAAAGTTTTTTTTTTTAATTCACGTTAAAAATAACATAAAATAAATCATTTGTAAATAACTAATAATGAAGTTGAAGATAGATCAGATCACATACAGCCGAAACTTAAGTGTAAAAACAAGTTATTGAAAATAACACTATAAAAATATATACGTATAGTCTGTCCGGCGGCCTTAGAACAAAGAGCCATGAAGACAAGCTAATTAGTAATCTGTTACAAAAAGAGCGTAAGTGATTTCTTACTTATACAAAACGCCAACATAATAGTTTGTACTAAGGTTCAATGTTAAATGGCATCACTAAAATTGCAAATGCAATAAACAAACATTGGAAGGCAGGGTTGCAACAATCGGGAATTTAAGCTTTAATCGAAAGCGTTTAGGTCGAAATTCACTTTTTCGTATAACAACTTATGACCTGTCGAAATAAAAATACTACTGTAACAAGTTTATTAGCTTTTTACTCTAACGCCGCCGGACAGACTATGCAGTGGAGCATAGAACCTCCTCTTTTTTTTGAAGTCAGTTAACAATAATCACCAGTAGTAAAAAACACTTAAAACGGAGATTTTGGCAACTTAATAAAACGCAAAACTTATAAGACACAACAAAAAACTTAAATTAATTCGAATGATTATTTAATAAACAAAAAATATATAACATCTAGAATATTAGATTAGATCCAGATTATATTTTCCACACATTTCATCTTAAAGTTACAAAAATTAAAGTAAAACTTAATTACCTTCACTGTGAGCAACATTTAATGTCTAGTGTGATAGGCAGTACAAATATAATAATGACCAGAATAGAGAGCAAAATGTTACATGTAATAATATAAATTATAAATTTAGTTATTTTTTTCATCTTTCGCCCTTTGCACGGTGCTACTGTACTAAGTACATATTTACATTTTTCCTATTAGTTAACATCATCACCATGTCAGCCGAAAGACGTCCAGCGTTGGACATAGGCCTCCCCCAAGGCTCTCCACTCAGACAGGTCCTATGCTTTCCGCATGCACCGCAATCCCTCGATGTCGTAGCTCCATCTTGTCGGAAGCCTACCGACAGCTCGTCTCCCGGTCCGAGGACGCTATTCGAGAACCTTCTGACCCCATCGGCCAAATAACTAGCAGTGTTTCACGAATCAACGAAACTCTTAATCATGAGCGTCTTCGCGGCATGTACATACTTATGTGTTTATAATGTATTACATATATCAACTATTATTGTATTTATTGTACATAGGTAACTCTTGTTCATCGGGTCAAAGAAATCTTAACAGTTTAGTGCCTTATGCCTTCTGACAACTTTACACTATAGTTCAAACACGAAATGACAGCGAGTAAAGTATAAAGATATCTTTGACCTGTTATGTATAGACAATACATAAAACTAACAGGTTACAGTACCAAACACATGTAATGTAAAAGCTAATCTCTTAAAGGGATTTCTGCCCGTTAAATTTCTCGTTTAAATTTCGTGCTGTACCTAATACGTTCCGAGTCTCGCGACAGTTTTCCGATAAGAATTGATCTACCTATCTAATTATCAAAATTGGTAATGATTTGCGATCGACAACATATTCGCTTCATTTTATATTTAACACATTTACAGTCCTCATACAAAATTTTGATTACTCATTTAAGTTCAACTTGACAATTTTATTTCGTGGCTCATATTTGAGACACAGACTTGTGCAGCTAGTTTATCGGATCCCATGACTTCGTGCAGTCCATACGTGCAATATCATGTAGACAATGAGTTCAAGGGAGTTACAGAGCTATGACAATGTAATAAAGTCAAACTTTCGTTTCCCTATTATTATACACCACGGCAGTTTGACTTTGTACATGAGACATATTTAAAAAGTTAGTTTGTCGTGCCTCAAAAATGAGACATAGATTTGTGGAGCTAGATAGTGACTACGGAAGACACTGGACTGTGAACGTGTTAAGTACCTTATAGTAGTGAGAAAACGAATTTGCTATTAAAAATCTAGTATAGCCGGTTTGGTGTCCCGAGCACATTTGATGAGGGAGTGCATGAGTTTCACGAAACCGGTGTCCTTGGGTTTCTCCAGACCTCGCAAAAGTCTGTTCTTCATGACTGCTACAAATTCTCGGTTGCTGAGTTGTCCGTCCACTGTTGAAAGGTAAAATTAATTCTTCATACAAGAACTAAGAGGATATTTTTAGGGTTTACGAGTAAAAACCGGGTTATACATACTACATACATACGCTCGAGAAACATAACCCTTCTGCGGGATGTCGGGTAAAAATGGGGTATCACATAAATTGTGTTTTTTTGTCACTTTTTTCACTTCTATATTGCACTAGAAAGTATTGTGATTTACTAAAACTTATAAAAACAAAGAAACGTAAACCAATATATAACAAATTTGGAGTTGAAATAAAAAATAATAATTAAACGACTCAAAAAACCAATCTTGTATAGACTTGTGGTAGGTGGTAGGACCTTGTGCAAGGTCCGCCCGGATTGCTGCCACCATCTTACTCGCTAATCCTACCGTGAAGCAGCAGTGCATCTACTGTTGTTTCGGCGTGGAGAGTAAGACAGCCGGAGAAATTACTGGCACTTGAGGTATTCCATCTTAGGCCTCTAGGTTGGCAACGCATCTGCAATACCCCTGGTGTTGTAGATGTTTATGGGCAATGGTGATCTCATACCATCAGGAGACCTGCTTGCTCGTTTGCCATAAATCATAAATCATTTATTTGTTTACAAGAATGTAGTCTTTTTACAACAAAAGGTGGTAAATCCAGTCAAATAAACAAAAAAAACTTACTGTTTTCATCAAATATAGTGAACACTACGTTGATGACATGCGGGTCGAGTTCGATGTGCGCGACGGTCCGCGCGACGTGGCGTAGCGTCGGCTGGTCGATGGACGCGCCGGCGATGTGGTAGAACGTGAGCGCTGTGTCCACGTCGTTTATATTGTTGAGCAGGTGGAAGAAGTTGAGGTAGTCATCCTTGGTTATGCCGACGCCGTGGTCGCGGAAGCTGGAACGAATAATATAAATAAATAAATATCACGTGACACTTAGACGAAGCGTTGGCAGGCCTCCCACCAGGTGGACTGACGACATCGTGAGAGTTGCGGGAAACCGGTGGATGCAAGTGGCAAGTTGTCGTTCATTGTGGCGTTCTAAGGGGGAGGCCTTTGCCCAGGAGTGCACGTCTTCCGGCTGATGATGATGATGATGATGACGAGACACTTGTCACCAATTGACTTAGTCCCATAGGAAGCAAAGGCAATGGATAAACATACTTAAATATATAGATACATCCATACTAATATTATAAATGTGAAAGTGTGTGTGTTTGTATGTTTGTGCTTTTGTTTGTACGTTTGTCTGTCCTTCACGTGATCGTATCGACGTGATTTTTGGCATAAAGATAGTTTATGGGCCAGGGAGTGACATAAGCTACTTTTTATCCCGGAAAATGCACAGTTCCCGAGGGAACAGATGTTTTTGACGTGGAAGCTAGTTTTTTGCGGCGGTTCTTGGTTATGTTTGATAAAAATCGGTTCAGCCGTTTTTGAAATATTGACATTTGATATTACAATGTACGGAGTTTTTCAACTTTATTAAGTTGGTCAGGTTATTCCGTTTCAATTTGAAGCCGTACGACAGAAAGAGATATACCTTCCGCCGTCTAACTTTGCCTAAAAGTTCATTGCCCCGACTAGTACCACAAAAACTATAAAGGTATAATTCCAATAATTGAATAGGCAATAACCGTTAAGCGATTCGAACACAATCCGGGAGTAACGTAAAGACGTCGCATAAAAAGTGTATCTCAAAAATACGTCAAAACTGAGTATTAAGTAATGAACTTTTAGGCAGATTCATATGGCACGCGGTATAGTGAATTTAATTGCTTATTTTTTTTTAAACAAGACCCGTCTATTTTATTTTAATAATTATTCTTTACTTGCTTATTTACAAAACCGTCAGCGCGGGAGTCCGACATGCACTGCCCGATTATTTAATACTAGTTTTTCCCGCGGCTCCGCCCGCGTGGTATTCGGTTATCGCGCGCGGATAAAAAGTAGCCTATGTCACTCTCGGGCCCATAAACTATCTCTATGCCAAAAATCACGTCGATCCGTCGCTCCGTTACGGCGTGAAAGGCAGACAAACACACAAACATACAAACAAACTTTCGCATTTATAATATTACGGATACTTACGCTTTTTTAACCCGTTTCAGCATCCTAGCCTTCTTCTTGGCGGGGTAGCCGGCATAAGCCAAGAGAAGCTCCGCGAAGTCCGCTTCGGTGATGCGGCCATTTTCGTCTGGAATAATTAATACAAGAAATTTAACATTTGTTTTATTTATTTAAGCAGTTTATTGATTCAGCCATTACTTTATGGACATACATATCAATGAATTACTATACTGTTCGATGTTATTTTTAATTCTTTCCATATAATGTATTTTTATGTGTGTCGAATATGTATAAATAAATGTTTCTCTCTCTCTCTCTCTCTCTCTCTTTCAATTACAAGTAGGTACAACCTTATTACATTTATTATCCTTGCTCTTTCTTTTCTTGCATTCATTCTAGAGTTCTCTGCCCGAAGGCTGACAAATAAATAAAACACTATTATTGTCGCTATGCTGTTCGTTGGTCACTAATACAAACATCAAAGACCAATTACAAATAAATATCATGGGACAACTGACACCGATTGACCTATTCCAATTATTTATTACTTGTATCATACATAATAATTATGATTTCTTTATATGTATAGGTGTAAATAGTATCAAAGTATATTCGGATATCATATCATATCTGGCTCGCTAATCCTGCAGTGAAGCAGCAGTGCTTGCACTGTTGTGTTTCGGCGTGAAGAGTAAGAGAGCCGGCGGCTTCTAAGTCGTCTGTAATAAGGCTCTTAATATAATGAACTATAGAAGTTCTACCGAGACCGGGGAAGTACCTGGCTGTTTTCTCTGGAACTCCAAGGACAATATTTCTTTTTGGAGCTGGTGTTGGAAATCCAAGAATTTTTCTATCGTCAATTTCTCATTCAATTTCGGGCCGAAGAAGTACGTAGTCAGTGCAGAGTTGATTCCCTAGAAAAACCAAAGAGAAATAAAAAGTTTTCGCTCCAAAAACCATTTTTAATACCAGTTTTTTATGGTTGTACATACACTCCACATATACGTAAAATCGCCACGCTTTGATATAATATTCAAGTTAAGAGTATAACTAAAGTTTCAAGTCGAATATTTTCTTTTTTGTTACCTACCAGAGTTGCTTTCGAATCTGAGCTTATTATCTTCTCGAACTCTTCGCAATCCACGTCTCAGTCTCTGGCAATCAGCAAGTAGCTACTGCGTGCTACCATATGGGACTACCATGAGACTCACCATTGTGAAATAAACCGATAACTAAGACTTAAACCGAGTTTAGCTCAACATGTTTCAGACTAATTCCTAGTCCTTCCTGTAGGACGTGGGTAATTATGTACCGGTATTAGTTTTGTCGAGTAGCCACGCGAGGAGAATGGTGCCGCGCAGTGCGCGTCTTGCAGCAGCCGTGGCGTATACTACATGAGGATGGACTACGAATTAGTCCAAAACATGTCCAGCTAAACTCGATTCGATCATATGGTTCTCGATCTAAGCTTAGGTATTTATTTTAGCACAGACCTTGAAAGTGTTGCCAGTGTTAGCGTGGTCACGGTGCCGCGAGCCAATGCTACTTTGCTGCCGGATCAGCGCTGCCACCTTCTCGAACTCTTCGCAGTCCACGTCGCCATCGCCATTTAAGTCGAACATCCTGAACGCTATCTCGAAGTGACGTCTGGAAGCTTAAAATAAAATTAAAATAAATATAAATACATCGATCGATAATTTATACCAAACATAGTTTAAGGATACGAGTATAAGTACAATAAATAAATAATATATATCCGTTACTCTCGTAGGTTTTATATATAAAACTAACTTTTGCCCGCGGCTCCGCCCGCGTGGTATTCGGTTATGTGAAAAAATATTTTCCCGCTTTTCTTTTTAAAATTTTCCTGAATTTTCTTTGCTATAAACCTCACGGAGCCCGAGACCTTTCCAACGAATGCAAAACCTTTGAAATCTTTTCTTGCTTTCTGGAGTTATAGCGTCAGGACGGAAAACCCAACTTATTTTTATATAGTAGAGAAGATAAGATACATCAGTGGCGAAGCATCAGATATTTCCGCATGGTAAAGCCGAAACAAAATGGCTTACATCTTATACAAATTCTAAACGTCCTGTTGTCTTATTTTGTAAATATTGGGTAAGTGGTAGGAATCGGTGTCTGTAGACGCTATATATATGTATAAGAGGGGAAAAACGAACATACGGGTCACCAGATGGGAAGCAATCACCGCCGCGGTATCAAATATGCGTTCCCGGGCCTTTGAATTTGAATGTAACAATTCCGTTAGTACGATATTTCAGTAAAATTTTCTTGTTAAATTTAGATCTTTTTTTATTCGACTGGATGGCAAACGAAATAAATGTACGTATAATGTAACTAGCGACATGCACATTGGTAGCAGTGGCGGATTAACGTATAAGCACTACAAGCACGTGCTTGGGGCCCCTGTTCTCCAGGGGCCTCCATTCTCTGCTGGCGTTTCATTTTATACCTACATTTTATCGAGATTCACCCACATGTCCGAGTTTCTATTTTGATGAACTTTCATTTTATACTTCTTTCCAGCAATAGAGGGCACACAGCCTCTGTGCTTAGGGCCTCGGAAACTCTTAATCCGCCACTGATTGGTAGACAGACGAAATTTATATTACTGCGGTACTTATCCTAACATAAACTTTATATGTAACATGATTTAAAAAAAAAATGTATTAAAAAAAACTATTAAAAATTATATTATTTATACAAAAGTAGATAATCCTGACATTTCACGATGACCAAGTCTGACTTTCGTCTCGCTGCTTCGAGAAGCATCTGAAGCAGGCGGGATAATAAAATCATTAAATCCGCTCATGCCCAGTAACAGCCTCCCCCATTCCACGGGATGCTGTGAAATCTCTCGCTCGACAAGTCGACCCAAACATTACGTTCCAAAAACATGTCTTTGTGATTCATCTAAAATTTAACCTTCCGCAACTTTTACCTGCTACTTTTCTCACCGAACTCTCCTTTAATTCGCTGCCACATGACACGCCAAAATGAATATCTCAGTCAAACGCTTACGAACGAGGATCAAAACAAAAACTTCTCACTACTTGAGATGCGGTGCGAAGACGTTGACCTTTTTATTTTGGGCCTCTCTCTACATGATAGTGATGAAGATGACTATTTTCAAGAGCAGTACAAACGCCCCTGTCAAGGATTGGCCAGTGGTACCTGACAACTACACCAAGTGGCTGGTAAATATTCGAACGTATTCATGCAAATGTCAAAACACTTTTACTAACAAGATCTCTCATCTTATAAATAGGTTACCCACCTGTTGATAGCTAATGTTTTTTAAAACAGTTGCAGGCACCTGTTTTAGGAGACGATGAAAAGGAACCAGAACTCAAAATAGACTGGTCGGAGCCCGATAATGCTACGATAGACGAACTGGAGAAGCGAGTGGCTAGGGCTCAAACGGTGTGCAGAGAACGGGGTATTTCGGCACAAACCATCAACAGGAAAGAATTCTTCGTGGATCACGCGCATAATCTGGTGTGGTGTAACATTTTTAAAGCGGCCAGTTCTTCGTGGCTATACAAATTTAACATTCTAGGTATCCACTTTTGATTTTCTCGTTTTACTTATTATAGTTTTACAGTAGATTTCAACAGTTAAGTAATTTGAGTCTCTTCTTACAGGTGGTTACGATAAGAAATTCTTGGCACGAAGCAGGCACACACCTTTGACATTAGCTCGATTAAAATTCCCACGTCCCAGTGAAGACGAACTGAAGGATGCCGTCAACACACCGGGAGTAATCTCTTTGCTAATAGTCCGTGAGCCCTTCGTCCGACTACTATCGGCTTACCGGGATAAACTTGAGAACATCACACCTCCCTACTACCGGAAGCTGGCGAGAGCAATCGTAGCCGAACACAGAGAGAGAGCGACAAAGATTTTAGGACCAATAAAAAGCTTCGGACCCACATTTTATGAATTCGTCGCTGATTTGATACAGAGGCACAAAGCGCTTGACTACAAGGTGGCTTTCGATGAACATTGGGCGCCATACTACCAGTTTTGCTCGCCGTGTGCTGTTAATTTTAGTGTTATTGCTAAAGTGGAGACGCTGGCAAGGGATTCAGCGTACGTGATTTATCAGCTAGGCTTAGGGCACGTGTTGGGGCGCGGGGTACGGGACCGCCGGACGAGACTAAGGACCGTCATGAACAAGTCTCGCGACGGGAAAAACACCTCCGCATTGTTGAGATATTATTTTAGCCAGCTGGATGAGCAAATGTTACATGACTTGTTGAAAATATATGGTATAGATTTTGAGATGTTTGGATATGATCCTAAAATTTATAGTCGTTACGTTCGTAAATAAAATCTATGTGCGTGTTAATGTCTTATATATGTTTATTGTAAAATTAACCCTCGCTGTACACAGGTATGCGTAGCAGGCATGAAATGTTTGATATGCAATAAATTTTGGATTTGAAGTATCTTGAAAAGGAAATTTTAACATTTTATAAATAAACGCTTGTTAAAGTTTTTACAATGAATAGATTACATTTATCTCATTTAGCCATTTGTCTTTTCCGATACCGCAGAATTAATACATTAGATTTGAACTATGTGTAATGTCGGACGTGTCTAATCTCAGCTATGCTCTGCTTATATATTGAACCACCCTATAATATATTTTTTTAAGAATATTTGTACGTTTCTGAGTATTGAGCATGTCCGTTCTGCATCATCCAAAACATAAACTGATATAGGTATTTTTAAATAGACACTATTGTTCAGTATTCACCTATATATTGGAATTGTAGTAGGTACTTACTTGACAGCACAGTCAGTAGAAAGATGTAGTCACTAAATGTGATCAGTCCTGACGATCCAAGTTTGTAGAAGATGGAGTCCTCGTCAAGATCCAAGTTTAGTCGTTGACTGATGCTCTGCACAATGTTAAACAGATGTTAATGGTCGGAAATATTCAAATTAAAAATATAAAGCTGTATACTACTTCGAGCGGTTTGAAAAGTCAACTACTTAAGAAAATTCTATTTAGCAATTTTTTTTATCTATTTAGTTATGTTTTATAATACATAAACATAATCTTATACAACGTTCGAGCTACGTCGTTAAGTCACTTAAACTATTAATAAGCTGAAATTCTAATATTTAACTCGTTCTGGCAACGTGAAAACGAACTCGTTTCATATAAACTATTTGGTGGGAAGCAGTTTTAAATGGAATGCGGGTAATCCTAATGGTGCATAAAGTTAAACCTTTGTCACAGTCAGCCACAGAAAAAAGGTCCCAGGTGTTAGGCTACATACACACTATGCGGTTAGCCGCGGTTTTAGCGTGCCGTCCCTCTTCAAAGTATCGCTTAAGAAAGAGAGGGCGCGCTCCAACCGCACGGTTACTACGGTTAGCCGCATAGTGCGTACGTAGCCTTACAGCGGTCACCACACCGGGAAGTACTGTTTTTCTGGAGCTGAGCATGATACTGCTGAGGTTGGAGTGGAAAAAGTACCTAGTCAGATTTCTGACAGGACCATGCCAAAATACAAACTCACACTTACTTACTCATATAAATGAATGTAGGTCTGTACCATATTAAAAACAAATGGCTAATAGTTAATAAAAGTATACTATCTAAGCACAAGGTAAACCTACTAAACGAAAAAAACTCAAGCACAGAGATAGAGCTAAACTACTGTTTCTATATCTACAGGTAAGTGAACCATGTATGTGATATACATACATATATGTATTAAATTGTACAAAATAATGCTGGAAACAAAATAAATGCTAAACAATACAATGTCGCAGCCACATCGCGGCCAGGGGCGGTTGCACTGACAAGAAAAAGGGGAACATAACCAATTTAGAAACTGTGCAAATGTAAAATATTATAGAATCGAAAGGTGGACCGAGAAGAGAAAGGACAGTACCTCATTGATGTTCTGAAAAGATAAGAAAGTGGCGTGAGTGGCAGGAAAGAAGGTGCCAGTGCAAGTAGGGGGTAAATGTATAAAAAAATATAAATTAGCAAATAGTTCAATGATCGCTTTTATAATATATTTTAATTTAAAGTATAAACCCGATTTCAGCAAAATTTGAAAGTACTTTCAAGCTAATACACAACTTGTTTAGTGAATGGATAAAGTGAAAAGGTAATTAGAAATACAAGTGTTAATGAAAATTACGATTTAATTAATTTTAATAAAGGTTTATAGAGTTTAATTGATTGATTTATTTAGGAAGATTTTGTGCAAGGTAATTTATGTGTGGCTGCTGAAAGTGAATTAAGTATATAGAATTAAGATAATTAATAATTATATAATTATGAACATAGATATCAAGATAACAAAGAAACCTAGGTCAAGATCAAACAAATAGTAATAATGTACTTTACGAAAACATGTACGAAACCATCATTGTATCTCATAATTTATTAAAATTAACAAATTGTAATATTTCTACTGGCTTACCTTGGGATCATATCTTCTATATTGATCTAGCCCCAAACCTGTGAATTTAATAGGAAATAAATATATATGTATGTTAATCTACAGAAGCCTCTTACGTATACAAGCCACCTCAACAAACACAAATGATGTAAGGTGCGAACATAATGTAGTAGGAAAGTTCATTTATTTTTACAGCAAACAAATTTATTCTATTCTGTTCTAAATTTATAGTTCCCTTGAGAAGAAATGTGCAAACATGCAAAGAAATAAATAAATAGAATAAACTTTGCGACCCAAAAATACCATTACATGTTTTACTTGAATTACTTCTGCATGATTAACCAAGGAAACCTACAACATTTATTCTAACTCAAGTTCATACAGCAAACATGTTTGCCGTGAAAAATTTGACTGCAGTTTGCTTTTGGGCATTTACCATCAGGTTGCTTAACACCAGGAGTCATGGAACGAAGGAAGTCATCTGGTGTCATGAACACCTCATGCTGATCGTGGTGTTGAGCCTGCAGGGTGGCGAAGTAGCGGAATACCTTATCAGGTGTGGAATACTGACGCATGCGGTTCTCATACTCGATGATCTGTCATGGCAGCGTCCAAGGGTGGAATAAAAATTTGGATTAAGGTGTCTAAACTGATCTCTAATTGGTTAAGACCAATTACAGGACCTACTAAAATAGCCATAGCAGCAAAATATCAATTACTGACATTACCCAGATATAATTAGTTGTTGAAAAAGCAGATTTTTCATAAATAAATGTATCTTATTGTTAAACACATAAGATAAATTATAAAATGCTAGCTTATGCCCGCGACTTTGTCTGCGCGGATCTAGGTTATCGCGCGGTGGAGCCCTCTACCGGAATAAAAGGTATCCTATGTTGATCCTTGGGGTTCAAACTACCTATATACCAAATTTCATCAAAATCAGTTCAATGGTTTCGACGTGAAAGTGTAACAGACAAACAGACACACAGAGTTACTTTCGCATTTATAATATTAGTAGGGATAAAACAAGTCTGCTCTTTTCTTAACGAACTGGCAACACATTTATTATGGGTGTCCATGGGTGGTAGTGATTGCTTTCCATCAGGTGATCCTCCTGCTCGTTCTCCACCTACCATATTAAAAAAAGTAAACCCATGGAGTCAATCACCTCTGTCTTGATAAGGGTTAGTTTAGGAATATTTGGTCTAGTGGAATAGATAGCAAAGTCAAAAACTTTCATAGTTAGAATCGCTTTTGATATAGAGTTAATTTCGGGCTCAGGAAATATACATTGATGGCAGAGATTTAAGACTTAAAAGTGACTGAAGTAATAAAATAATATTACAACTAGTATTAGTCCAAATATAACTAGTGCCATCCACGAAGACATGTGATTTGATTTGAAGAACCATGGCATGTGTCATTGTGAACAACTCTTCCTATACTATAGTCACTATAAAAATGCAGAAGTGTATATTATATATAGTATAGTGTATACACTTCTGCATTTACCTGACCCTCAACCAACAACTTTGCATATAAAAGAATGTATACAATAAGTATGAAATTGGCCAGTCTTTTAAAATAAATAAATAAAAAACTAAAACTTGCAAAATCACAGCAATATTGACATTAGACAATTGAAGTTCTTTACCTTCTTTATAATGCTATTGTTTTTTGGTACAGCCAGGTATTCCCTTTTTAATGTGTCATGACAATTTTGGAAAAAACAAAAGAAAAACCTCCTCTTTTTGAAACTATTTAAAAATAACACTAATATATCAGACTAGATATTCATGTAACATTGAAGAAAAGTTTTTTTTTTAAATAGCCTATATAGTGTCCCAGTACTGGGCAAAGACCTCCCCTTTCTCCTTCAAGAAAAGAATAAGAACTTAAAAATATATAAACAAAAGCAAAACTAAATACCATCAGGTTGTTTCATCCCAGGCGTGATGGCTCTCAAAAAGTCATCAGGTGTCATGAAAACTTCTGTACTCTCACTGATAGTCAGCTTGACAGTGGCAAAGTAACGAAATATCTTATCTGGTGTAGAATACGACCTCATGCGATTTTCATATTCAATAATCTGTGGTAAAGAAAAAGAAAAAAAATATAAAAAAAAAATCAAGACACTTTAATACTTTAAGAACAGCAGAACAGTGAAATTACTGGCACTTGAGGTATCTTATCTTAGGCCTCTAGGTTGGCAATGCATCTGCAATACCCCTGGTGTTTCAGATGTTTATGGGCGGTGATCTCTTACCATCAGGAGACCCACTTGCTTGTTTGCCATCCAGTCAAATAAAAAATAAAAAAACACCTTTCTATCTCTGAATCCAATTTTCTCTTTTCTATATCTTTTCTTCTTAGTGTCAACATCACTGTCTTCTGAATCAGATTCTGATATTTCTTCTGCTGCCGTTATAGACGGAAAAACTTGATATCGAACCCTGGAACAATGATCAATCAATGAGGAATTTAATAGATTTTGTTCACATTGACCAATTATAACGAGCAACAATAACAACACTTTTGAAAAAGTTTTGAAAGTGCAATGTAATACAGGTATAATACTATCATAATTCGACACAAATAAAACTATTTACCAAAGTTTATAAGAGGAGTATGCTGCAGCACCAAAAAGTAGAGAATAACATAAAAAACTGTAAGGATTTTGACGCGGACGGTCTTTACTATCGTTATTTTTATTATATTGGCTATAATTTCTGACAAAATTGGAAGCTAGTAAGGGTTTGGTTTTCTGAGTAACCAATGCTATTCTACGCAATGTAGCCAGATCTTTTGGCATTTTCAGGCAATAAGAAGATATGCTATACATCTTGAAAAAAAAGAACACACTTAAAATCACAAAACACTACTTTCTATTTCTATTTTACTCAAAAAGTCCTTCGACTCGAAAACCACAGTGGAGCTGTCACTGTCAGTGTCCGTTCAATGTCATCTGTCAATGTCATTAAATTATTGAAGCTGGCAACTCGGCCATTCTGTCATATTGATACAGACTATAAATATACAAATGTAGCAAGGTGAAAGTAATGTTTGTTTAATAAAAAATAATTTTAATATTTTTTATTTCAGTGAAAGTCATAAATCTTCTTCTTTTAAGCAATTGAACAAAGTTTTCAGTAAAATAAAATTGCGATGCACTTTTTCGAGTAGAAAAAAATTGGTCTGTCTTAGAGTGCATTCAGAAGTGTGCTGACTCGTCGAACGCACCATTCATTGACCGCACACCATAGACAAAGTAAAATGCCGCAGAAAGTTACGTAGTTTAGTTAAACTAGACTTTATCTGTGGTTATTCTTTCAAATCAAAAAATTACTACGCTTGCTTTGCGAGATCTACTTTCGAATAGTGTCAAAGGTAAATATCGTTCAAGATAAAGATTACGGAAAAAAACAGAGCTTCAATTTCCAAGTGTTGTCTGAAGAAAGTTATTTTTTTATGTGAATTTGTGTGCTATAATTTAATCGTACAAGACCGAGTTACATAACCTTGAATCACGGGACTTCAGTATTGATCATATAAATTTTAAGTTTTCTTAAAATTACAAACATTTTACGGTTCATATCAGGTATGTTTGTACTTTTGAGTAATTTAGTTATTTTTACATATTTCTTTCATTAATTATTTTTATTTATTATTATTTAAGAGCATATGTTTATTATTGACTAAATTATAAGGTATATTATTCTTCTCAATGGCAGCAATAGATTAAATAGAAATAAAAATGTTTCGTTACACCGTTGCGTTTAGAAAGTAGATACGTATATAATAAAATATATAATCTAATACATTATAAAATAAGTACAATAAATCTTATATTATGTTCAATAAGACTACTGAAAAACATTGATAAGGGTCCAACGCAACAGTTTAGACAGAACTTAATCGAAGTATATAACTTAGTGAAAGTGATGGTGTTAGAATTCCAAAATTCGTTTTCTTGCAGAAAGGTTTCTTTCATGGGGTTCAAGTTCAGTATACAAGCACAATAAATAGGAATAAGGGAGCTGGCAATCTGAATTTGAATCTCATGCTAAATATTTCATTCAGGAACCTATGTGTCAGCTAAGTAATTCAGAAACTGTTTATTTACCACCATATTGGTTTTACAATAGTAAAATAATTTCTCTCTTGGCCTTGAACTATGGTTAGAAATAAATTCACAATCACATAAAAATAGCTCTGCAAAATTTGAACATTTGCCAAGCCTGAATACACATAAAAGTTATCTTATATCCATACCTTAAAGAGAATGCATTCATTAGCATTTATCATTAAAAGTAAAGAATATTTTTTTATATTTTAACTTTACTTCATCATTTACTTAAATCATGCCAAAAAAGAATTAAAATCATTAAAAACTAAATAAAAGGTACCTATTTGTTATCATAGGTGTATATAGGGAGGAGGGGGGGATTTCTGTGCCCACCTCTGTATAGTCTAGTGCCCACCCCAGGATATTGGGCTGCCGATTCAAAATTCTATAATACTGATTGATATCTTCACACAAAAATCCACGCCAGCCCCCTCCCCCCTGAAAAATAACCCTAGATATGCCAATAATTGTTATTATGTTTCCTATATACCTATGTACTTGTAGACTGCTGTATTTTCCACTTCACATATTGCCAGTTTTTTGTTGAAATTGCCTACCCAGGAGCCTAATAAATAACAGATGTTTTAATAAATACAGATTGTTTAGTTTTACTTTTCCCTAAGAAAAACTGTAGTGTGAAACCCCTGACATGGATATCCACTTACTTCCTATGGGACCTCAACTCTGTTTGCAAATATTAATGTGACAACAACAAAAAAAGCATTATTAATATTACATTATCACAATTTTCACACAAATTTTATAAGCCATAGTAGGGCTACCTGGTATCAATGCTGTAAGTAAAACAATGGTAGAGAAAAAAAAAGTAATTGATCATTCACTCATTACATAAACATTCACATTCAGTTGTGTCAGTGTGCCAGTTAGACTGACATTGTGATCTTCAAGGTGGCCTAAATACTGTTTTTATTATTACTTTTTCAACTCTGATACTGTTAACAAAACCACCTTGACATTATTGTGAGCATGGCTTTTATTTTTTAATGTTACTGTTATTGACAATGCACTTTATGTTAATGAATTAAAAATAGTGGAAAACAGATTACTTATCATAGTGTTTTTTTATTTGTTTATTCTATTAGTTAATACTTAACACTCATGATTTTATGTAAATTTATATGATTTCCATTATTATCTTATCTTAAATTAGTCTACCAAAATTTATATTTATATTCAGTTTTAATTATTTATTGTTAAAAAAAAAAAAAAACAACTATATACCATTAATCCAACAGAATATTGACACAATGAGGGCTATCGTTTTTTCTCTCACTAGATGGCGCCGCTGTTGCGTGAGGTTTTTAAAAGTCTGTTAAAACGGCCGTGAAAACAAAGTTTAGATTAAAATCATATTTAATACATCGTAAAACAGTACCATAAACATATCGAGCAACCACAGTATTGCATAATCCCGTTTTGTTCGGAAAAAAGGGTGGACAAAAGTTTTCGAAAGACAAACTGTCTCAAATTACAGACGTTCATTGCCCCTTATCGCCTAATTGCCATAATTAATTTCAGGTGATGCAAAATATTCACAAAATTATTCTAATTATAAATAAACCCGCGTAGTTCACCCAAAAACTATGAGATTTGACATTTCGTTGACCTCACGCTACACTAGCGCCTCTAGCCATAGTAAAAAGAGAAAAGTAGCTCGACTCCGGCCCTTTAGGAGATTCTGATACCTATTGCCGCTCGGGCGCCCAGGGTTGTCCAAACTTGTTCTTCAATTTTAGTCACCTACTTTGCCATACTTTGATCTATGATTTATAATCATAGTAATTTTCTTAAATTACACAAACTTAAAGTAAGTATAAATATTGTTAGGTACCTAAGTACCAAATTTAAATTATTTTACTTACATAATTTTATCTGTTGACACTAAATTATACATTTATAGGTATGTGATGGATGTGATATGTAAATTCCTTTTTGACCTTTTGATAATGCCGCTTTCGCGCAAGGCGGCTTCCTTTGATTATTTACCTATTATTGTCGGCACGCGTCGCCGCCGCCGCGCGGCTTCCTTTGAGCATTGGCAGCTCGCGCCGCGCGGCATTATAAAAGAACTCTGGTAGACCAGGAGTTGAGTGCAGGTTTTACGTTTTTATTTATAATTACGTAGGTACTTACGCTACGTATAAATGCAAGGTTAGGTATGTGTGGTAAGAAATAAAACTTCACGAATTAAAAACTATGTATATTTACAAATTAGAAACACTAAAATATTTTCGTCTATTTCGTGATATTTTAAACTGTTGGTTATTGCTTTTAAGTGTAAAATAAATTCTCATTCGTATATACAATTTTTGGAGAAATTCTTTTGGAAAGCATGGACACGGCAAAGTAAAATTAATTTTTTTCATATCTTCAAAAATATTGCGACCAATTTTGCTATTTAAATAATCTTTTTTGAAAGCGGTACAAAACACCTGCTCTAGCTTCTCAATATTATTGATAAAGTCATCGGGTGGGACCACTAGAAAATTTTGGTCAGTACCATATTCTCTATATGAAAGGTACCTCGACTCAACAGAGTTGCAAGCTCGGTCACGGGTATCCAAGTATGACTTGAATAGTTCGCAGTCTTTATGATAATTAATGCATCTCTTCAACAAAGCTCCACAGACATAAAAAAATGCATTTTTCTCTGGAATGTCAAATTGCGAATAATCTGAACGTACGATTTCAAGTAAAAGATTTTCTTGTACATCGGTACTTGTAGGGTTGACTTCTTTACAATCATATAAATTACTTTTAAAGTCATTAAGGTTGACGAGAAATTCTGATAAGTCATCGACACAATTGCCTCCTTTCGGAGGCTGGCAAAGATTAGCAAAAAATATTTTACGAAAAGCAGATATAAATTGCCTACTGGTCGGTTCTGTAGCCCTACCATTTTTTGACCTTATATTGCCAAAAAAGTTTTCAAGTACGTCCTGATTAAGTCGTCTAGTTAGTAAATACTGATGACCTTCTTGTTTGAGATCTTCATGGAGACGTAAAATTGACTGTAAAGTTATTTGAAAGCCTTGGATAAATTTTACACCTTTTGTGCCATCATTTCCGTTTTTAGAATTTATTAACTTTAAATTTTGGAAAAACAACAACATATTTTTAAAGAATTCAATTTGGTGTTCGTCCCCATGAAAAGCACTTTTGTATTTATAAGGGTGACGAAAGGTAGAAGAATTTAGTGCGTCAAACAAGTCGTTCATCAGTTTTATAAAATCAACTGTATGTTTGGCTGATTCGTCCAAAATTTTAAAATCTATATATGTTGATAAACCAGAAGCTACAGATCTACTTAGAAGTTGAGTCGCATAACGAACTTTCATTTTTTCAAAATTGGATGGGTTAATATGACTGTTCGTTAGTTTATATGCCTGTTTAAAGGTTTTATTTTTATCACACTCGTAGAATTTCAGAATATGTTCAAATTTTGCTACTGCACCATTTTGGAAATGAAAGTTATAATTCATAAAGTTGTTGCGAACTAATTTAATTAAATGCGGTGCGTCAAAAATATAATAGATTTTACGTTCATTGATAGTAAAATAAGTTGTGTCAGTAGAAATACCTCTTTTTTTAGCTGCATTTAATAAATCTGATCCAAGATCTGACACAAATGCTCTAACTTTTAAACCTATTTCAAAAAGTTTTAATATTATTTTATCGATCCATTTCGATATATTATTATCGTTCTTACATTCAGATATCAACGCAAATCCTATTGGTTGGGACCATTTGACAAAAATACCTCGTACTAAAATTACTAACGCATATTTGGCCGGTGACAATGATTGAATGCCATCAACCTCGTGAAACCCGATGATCTTGTCATTTTTAATGTCGTAAAACATATTTGTTTTTAAACTCATTGCATCTGCTACTATTGTACAATTTTTTTCTGCGTCAGACATGTTATCTACTTTTATTTTAAGGGCTGACATTAAACTATCGCTGACTTGAGTAGAGATAGGAATATACAATCGACATAATGTAGTTTTACTTGGTAGACTGATCGTTTTTTGTAATAGCCGATAGGCCTGTGGACTAACATAATATAAATTTAAACAAAACAATTTATATTCAAGTGAGAACCTATTTCTTTTGCAACCTGGTTTCAAATAAGTTTGAGCTTTTACTAATTCTGCTAAATTGCTAGATAAAAACCGATCACATAACTTATGAAACATGTTTTTTTGATAGTTTGTTCCTGTCTGGTCATTTTCAAGTGTTTTCACCCGTTTTTGACATTCTTTCAAGTCAGACTTTAGTTTTCTTTTTCTTGGAGTGTCAGCAGAAAGTGAAGCCGCAGTTTGAGTTTTATTTTCCGACGTACAGCTCGTTTTCAGGTCTGTTTGGCTTGAACAGTTATTCACCGCAGTTTGGTTCGTTTGGCTTGAATTCGTCACTGATTCTACATTTGTTTGTGTCAGTTTATCTTCTTTTAATTTTTTAGGTAAATTCAAACTTGGCAGACAATTTTTTATTAATAATTTTCGCGTTGTTTTTCTGATATCTTGTGGATTGAAATGTAGCTCACATACTTGTCTGTCTGTAGTTTTATTGATTAAATCTTCGCGTAATATCAGTTGCAGCCATTGTTTGCGCCTAGAAATAAAAAAGACAAAATTATCAAATTAAATTATGTGTAATAATTATATGAAGTACCTAATTTAAATTCACTAATAGCAACTAAACTGTGCAAATTGTCCGGGAAACAAGTTAAATAAAAGCTTTTAAAAAACGGAGTCTACCATACTTAATTTTATATAACCGTTTGAAAGTAAAAAAAAAAAAAAAAAAAAACAAACAGACATATTTATAAACGTAGATGGGCACTTTGTATAAGTATTATTATTTAGGATTCTTTTTTTATACCTAGATAGGTGAAGGTATTAAGTTTTTTAAACATTATAGTATTAATAATCACAAAAATCATTATAATTATAACGTTAACGGTAACTATAAAATTAGTATAATTTATATAATCATAGCTTCAAATAGATAAAATAACCCCTTATATGCCTGGCCCGACCGATTTTAATGAAACAAAGCTAATATTATCCCGATTAAACTAGTTTCCTTCAAAAAAAACCGTATCAAAATCGGTCTATCCGTTTGGAAACTTCGAAGTCGTAGACAGACACACATATACACACATACGCACACATATATGCACGTTAAACTTTTAAGATTTATTTGCATGTATTTATTTGCATGAGCAAAATTTTAAATAAATAATGTACGAAAACATGGAGTAGCTCCCAGTCTATAACTACTGTACATGAATTAAGAAAGAATACAATGTGATGTGAACAATAATAATAATGTACAGAAAATTCAACAAATATCAGAATAATAATATCACGGGAAAATCTTACACAAATTGACCTTGGTAGTCCCAAACTAGGTTCTAGCCTTGTAATTTGGGTACTATAGTCAACGATAATAGTATATTACGTACCTAGGGCGGTAGAATCGTAAATGTCCCAGATCGCAGGTATTTGTGGCCCGAGCCGAAGGCGAGGGCCATTGATATGCGATCTGGGGCTTTACGATTTGCCGCCCGTGGTTAGTCTAAAGTTTTACGTCTTACCTTGGCCAGGAAGTGAGATTTCTTGCCCGCGTAACGGGCGGTAAATCTCACTTACGGCCTAGGGTGACGTAAACATACTTACTTATTAAGTAGGGAGAAATAAATAGTTAATTTTATATAAATAGGTAGGTACGTACAAAACACCCAAGAAACAAATACCTACTATCACTCATCACACGAATATTTGCCCTGACCGGGAATCGAACCCAGGACCGCTAGCTGCGTAGCCATCCACGTCGTCACAATGCTACCTGTCACGCCACTCACAATAATAATTTAATTTACTTACTAAATACTTAGGTATTTATTTCACATAGGTATACCTACTATAGGCAGACCGGTACCGAAATACGTAATTAATTAAAATAATTAAGCAGATATTTACATTATCACTTGCAGCTTTTATTAAATCTGGATATAGTTGTACGTACCTAAGCTAGGTTTAGGCACAGTTTAGGTGTTTTGAAACGAATAAAAATGTCACGCTGACAATAAAATAGATTTAAGGAAAGCTGCAAGTGGGCTATAATATAAATATCAAAAAATAAACCGCATTCTTCACAACACAAACTTTAAACAGGTATGTAGGTAGGTACTCACCTCTCCGACTCCAAAGGTATGTTGAAAAACGATAGCTCCGGATTCTGTATACTGTTATTTAGACATCCGTATACAGAACAATATTTACGCGTTTTCGGCAGCGACATTGTCGCTCGATAGCGATAGGTAAGTACGCGCACTAAAACAAAACGTAACCGAACGCAACGACGCCGCGGCCCCGACTAAGTTACCTTGTAATATCCTGAGATTTAGTATAAAGTGGGAGGTTCGCCCCGCCCACAGCCGCAAGCCGCGCGATGTACCTTTGTTTGAAGTGGATCTACTGTTCTCTTTTTACTATGCTCTAGCGGAAAATTCATTCGCGATAGCCCCCATTGCGTATTAACAATTATACTACAAAGTAATTTAAAGATATTAAACTATTCAAAGTCTAAAACTTGTGCTTTTGTAAATAACTCATTATTCTATTGGATGAGCGATTACACTGAAAGCAATTTGTCAATAGTCTTTTTGTTTATTCTGAGAGGAAGGCAAACAAGTGGGTGGATCATCTGATGGGAAATGATCATCACTGCCCATGAATACTAACAACTCAAGAAGCACTCTCTTGGTGTGTCTGCTAAGATTGTATTTTAATAGTTTTTAATTTGTTTGCCCGCAGACCTGACACTTCTTCAGTAAGGAGCCAGGCATACCACAACAATCATGCATCGTGCAAGGGTAGTCTTTAATATTTCCAACAAACTCGGCAACACAGAGAGATTCGCATCATGGCTCCTCAACAAACCACAGGTATTTTTT
Source organism: Choristoneura rosaceana (assembly GCA_037349165.1). Taxonomy (NCBI): domain Eukaryota; kingdom Metazoa; phylum Arthropoda; class Insecta; order Lepidoptera; family Tortricidae; genus Choristoneura; species Choristoneura rosaceana. The sequence goes on from JAZBNJ010000019.1 coordinate 15,697,357, forward strand.
TTTATTACATTATCCACACTAATATCCAATACATCTATCCATATCCATACTAATATTATAAATGCGAAAGTGTATGTGTTTGTATGTATGTTTGTGTGTCTTTCACGTCGAAACGGAGCGACAGGTCGACGTGATTTTTGGTATAGATATAGTTTATGGGCCAGAGAGTGACAGGTTACTTTTATCCCGAAAGTAAATGCGCAGTTCCCGAGGGAACAGCGCGCGATAACCGAATTCTACGCGGGCGAAGCCGCGGGCAAAATCTAGTAATTTATAAAAAAAATATCATTTTTTTTTTTATTCATGTTGCATTGAGCCTCTTTTTACCAACTGTTTCAACTGAAAATAGGTCTATGGTAAGATTTTCTTTTTATTCTATATATGACTAAATAAATTGGCGTTCGGGTCAACGGCGTTATCTATGAGTCATATATGTCCATAATCTGTTTACAGCTACTATATCCTCTTATTGACAAAAAATATGGAAAATCCCTGAACAATTTATGCCAATTTACTGTACATTGGCTATACATATTATTTACAAGGTTTTTCCTTGAAATAAGATTAGGGTGCTGGTTTGTTCTGTAAATAATTGGAATTTTAGAACCTTACTTGTGATCTTGATCAAGTGAACCGCAGTCCAGTTTGGCAGTATAATTAAATTATCGGTATTTTAGTAAATTCTCAGGGATTCCCAAAAGTGGTTGAGATTTCGGGATTTTACATGCATACATCCCAATTCGTAGGAAATATTGAAAGAAAAAAAGAAGCCTTTATATCTTTACTAGCTTTTGCCCGCGACTTCTCCCGCGTGGAATTCGGTTATCTCTCGCTGTGCGTTTTTAATACTGTGGATAAAAAGTAGGCTATGTCACTCTCTGGCCTGTAAACTCCAAAAATCACATTTATCCGTCGCTCCTTTTCGACGTGAAAGACTGACAAATATACAAACACACTTTCGCATTTATAATATTAGTATTGATGAAGATAATCAAACCGTTGCTAAACAAAATTTGTCACCTCTCAAAAATTACTCTAGAAGTATTTTAATGCATAGGTTAATTTTGCGCGCTGACATTATTTTGTTTACAGACAGTTTGATTCTCAAGGCTTAGGTGCGATATTACTGTTAAAATCCAGCTGGATATCCAGATGTTTTACCACGAAGAAGTTACAAACATACAAACACAACAAACAAACATACACATACTAATAAAAACTCGCATTAATAATATTGACAACTAGCTTTTGCCCGCGGCTACGCCCGCGCGGTATTCGGTTATCGCGCGCTGTTCCCTCGGGAACTGTGCATTTTTCCGGGATAAAAAGTAGCCTATGTCACTCTCGGGCCCATAAACTATCTCTATGCCAAAAATCACGTCGATCCGTTGCTTCTTTACGGCGTGAAAGAGGGACAAACATACAAACACACTTTCGCATTTATAATATTAGTATGGATTTAATTGGTTCATTACCTTATATTGTGCAAGTTGTTTATTCAGTATGTGCATAGGTACATTGTCAAGGTAGAAAATAAACAGTGACCTTATCATGAATTGCCCAATAACTAGATAATGATCAAGCTCTTTGATATCTTAACTAAGGAGATATCTTTTATGTTCTAGACTAGATAAACCACTTGCATCATCTTGTACATAACGATGAAAAAACAAAATTATTATTTTGGAGCAAATAACACACAATATAATACAATAATTAACAAATAGAAAAAAAAAGAACTAGAACTAAATTACTCTTAATCCTATAAATCTATATTTGCAAATATCACTCATCATAAGGCTGGAACAGGAAGGAAGGGAAATAAATAATTACTAAAGACTCTTACTTCTGTATGTGTTTGTGTTATGTCATGTTCAACTGGTATCGTTTATTTATTAAGCACCTACCTAGTCCCCTACAAAAAAAATGTTATGGGATAATTAATTATGTATACATATTTTACAAAAAAAGGCGTACAATAGGCTAAACGACTAAAAAAAACTGTTTTTTTCCGTCAGGTGGATAATTTAAAAATGTTATGCATATATTTTTTTCTTTTGTTTGACAAACAAAAAATGACGAGGATACAGTGCAGTGCTTAGAAGTTTCGAGTGACGTCACTTTATGGTACGATTTTTACCTTATAGTGACGGCACAAGCCCCCACTCCGTAAGTTTGATGGATGATCTATACCTTTGTGGATTTTGAATAAGTAGATAAACCAAAAAATACGTGTCCCATATTTTTCCATAATGTAACTGTCGGACTAATTCGAATGATATATTTTTAACCCAGTCGTCATCCCTATTATGCCATGCCGGAAAATGTGGTTAAAGTCAAACATGATTTGGAAATAATTGTAATGATCCTCAGAAGATACAACGCCGTCATTTCATTAGCCGTCAAACGCTTTTAACACCGTTCGTTCACAACCTGGTGTAGCGGTCTACTATTCTGCCAAATAATGCCGTAATTGGGACGGTGCCAGCAGTAAACATTGTAAGCAGGGCGTGGGGGTTATGGCAGAAATTACCAGACTGGGATGAAAACGACGGCTTTGGCACTACTACCAATTTTTTAAAAATCTACACAAAAAACACGTTTGGCGTCTTAATGTAAACAGCTGTATGAGTATGAGGCACGCTGCCGATTTTCCATATTTAGTTTTACTGTGGACCGAGACAGGCTTTTATTGTCTTACGCACTCGGAATCACAATCGTTTTCACCACTTCTTCCTGGCACACCGTATAGCTTGAAGGTAGAAAGAGATACGTAACGTGATTGTATTCGCCAGCGCGTATGACAATACGATAGAATCTGAGGCTCACGAATCCCTATTAGGGTATGCTTGCGTAGATATAGAGCGGAATGGAATTGTGCACAATCGAAATCCACATTATTTAAAGTCATGGCAAGAGATACAGGGAGAACGCGAGCGAAGACGGGGCGAATGAGACGTAAATTTTATTGTTAGGTAGTCTGTACGTCGCGCATGTTTAGAAAATAGTGAGTGAAAAAGTTCAGTTGACAGAAGTTACTATACTCAGCGGCAAAAAATTTGGCTCACCCTTCATACCTACAAAATTACCGATTCTGCATACATTTGAGTGCCAGATTTTTTGCCGCTCAGTATAATTTGAATTACTGTAAACCATGCTACGTATCTACTTGGACTTCATCATGAATTATGTTAACTTTATGTTTTCATAATTCATTCACGTGTCTGTCCTTGGTCTGGCGTTGTTTAGACTCCAAACTTTGTTTATGTTATGAATTATCCCATGTTTTATTTCAATCAATGGGAGTTTGGACGAGCCTCCGAGATAGTGCTAGTTAGTCAGCTGATAAGCCCAGTTATCACTCAGCTGGAAACATGACAAACAGTAGGTATACAATAGTTTAGACTTTGTTTATCAATTTCGATAGTACAAGACACTCCTTAAAACAGCGATATATCTGCCTACTTTATTGTTTTGAAGTTATACTTTATTATTATATTACAATGTTTCACTGCACGGACCAGTGGCGGTACGATAATATAAGTAAATGAGACATATAAAGATAATGAAAAGCGAATTCTAGAACATCTGCGGCTTTCCCATAGCTCACTACAGCTTACGTAACTTCTTTATTATGTAAATTTAGCTGCCCTGTGTGACTGTCAGTTATAAAAACCTCCAATCATTCAATGCCTTTGTGTAATATATTAAATGTCATATTAGTCACATTCATACGTGAACAAGTACAATAATTTATATTTTAATGGAAAATAATTTAGTTTCGCTTAAGATGCTTTGACAAAACTGCTGTTTACATGCATCTTAATGTAGTACTAATTATTTCTCTCGCTATTTGTCATGCTTCGGCTCAATAATCGCTACACTAATTGCCATGAAGTTTGATGGTCAAAGACGAAGATAAAACAGCTATAGGTATTACTAAGGTAACAGATTTTAAAAATCTGTTTTAATATTACTATTTGGAGTCTTTTTGTATTTTTTATTTCGACTCCAAATTTTTGTTACTTTTACGGTCATCCCGTGAAAGTCTATATATTTCACACGAAAACACAAGCCGAAACACGGATGCACATAAAAACCAGAAAAATCGACCAGCGCTGGGAATCTGCTTGTACTTAAACAGTTAGGCGAGACTTAAAGTATTGATATAGATAACACTTAAAGGAATAAAATAAAGGCTATCAGTCTCTCAAAGGGCGGGCAACGCACCTGTGACACCCCTCGTGCTGGCAGGTGTTCATGGGCGGAGATTTTTGCTCCCCAATTCCCCATCAGGTGACCCACATGCTCGTTTGCCCCCTCTTGTGTAAAACAAAATTGTACGTCACATACCTGACAGGACCCAAATACTTAAACTTGGCATTCCATGCCTTACTCCTTCCAATAGACTTGCGAATTACTTTTTTCTCGATCAGTAAACTTCGAGTGCGATTAGAAACGCCATTAAATAAGAAATTTAAAATACAAACTGAAATATAGATGCACATAAAAAACCAGAAAAATAAGACCAGCACTGGGAATTGAACCCAGGTCCTCGGCATTCCGTGCCGCGTGCCGCTACACCACTGCTGGTCAACGGCACAGACACGAATTTCCCCTATGCATCACATATCTCAGTTTTTTTGTTTCTTATATAGCCACTTAAGCAGTGACACTAGCGCCATCTATACCGTCTAGGTCTCAACGAGAAGCCTTCAGTACACCAAATAACTCAAATAACAATGCCATTAAATAATAACTCAAGTACCTCTAGTAAGCTGAATTTGTCTCCCACAGACCGCCGCTGTGACAGTAAACGCCAACAGGCTGAAAAGTTCAACAGCGGCCGAACCCTTCCTCAATGGATCCAGCTCAGCGTACGTCGAGACCATGTACAACTCATGGCTCTCTGACCCGAACTCCGTACATGCCGTAAGTATTTCTACGTTTTTGCTCTTGAAAAATGCTTATTACGTTGTGAAGGTCGTGGGCAAAAATATGAATATGAACGAGGCACTACGCTCTCACATAAGTAGCTGCAAGGCTACCACGAAAGTCGAAAATCGAAGTTCGCATCGTACCGTCCCGCCTACGCTTATGTTATTTACCTAATACGAGAGTGAAAGGGACGGTACGATACGAACTTCGAATTTCGTGTTTCGGAGTAGCCCTTCCGAACCCCTTAGTACTTTCGTCACTGCTTTGAAAAAATCTGGTATCTCAAATCAATAGGTACGTCAACAAAACCCTCTAACTATTGAAATAATGAATATAAAGTTCACTCAGAAAAATTATCGATCTTGAGGTAAGACTTTTCAAAGTAGTGACGCTTTGTCGCTGTCAGTATTTTACATTTGAAACTATTCTGGTATTTATCATCTACTACGACAAAGTTCTAAGGAATGAAGCTAGAGTCACAGTGTGTAACTACTTACAGTAGGTACAGACTATGTATGTTGCTATAAAATATATAATACAATGTTTATGTATTTTATTATTACATTGTGAAAATTATGGCAAATTATCCTTATCATATACAATATTGACAAGCCAAAATTGGAAAAGTTATATTAAGTTGATTATCTTTTTATCAGAACTGCGTTGTGTTTTCGTGGGATTCGTACGTCAACAGGAAAATAACTTAGGTATTTCCTCGAATAATGAACGTTTTGAAATCAAAAACACATTAGGATAAATTAATTGCGATGAATCCAATTCATTGATAATATTTATTTCTTTTTTCAGTTCATCGATTATAATGAGTTATTTATAGTTTAAATTAAGATGTCACGCGCGATTAAACGGAAGCAAATCTTGGCGGCAAATAAAAAAATAAGATTTGAGAAAAAAATATCGGTCACAAATAGGTTTACATTGTTTCTGCTAAGACTCGGTGGTCCTACTTCAGCGACTAGCTGAGAATTAAATTAGGTAGATTGCTTGTTTCTCGCAACGATGGTGATGGCAATTTGCATGGTATATCTAGCTAGATCGTCTATGACGCAGATGTGAGAGGCTTTAGCACACTGACGCTATCGCGGACTTAAGTATCCGTCCCTTACGCACGCCAATAGTTAAAATAGGAATAATAGTGCTAGAGCGGTACGCCAAAAAAAGTGATCGTAACTCTTCCTTTTTTTTTTTTTTTTTTCGTTTTACGAGTAAAATTGATTCGTATGGCCTAAAGATCAAACGTTCTGATTTTTATGCCTTTGACACCATTTTCATCTTTTTAGATACTAAATTTCGGGGTGTACCGCTAGCATTATAAAAATGCTTTTATGTCCGTGACAAAAACTACCGTGCTAAGCCCACAGGAAAAGTAATTGTGATCGCATGCATTGTCAATTCGTGGGTCACTTCTAACTCAATCCAGTTAGCACTTGTAACACCGGTCGTCTTTATCATGCATCCCCAGCATGACGAAATTGTTGCAACACGATTCCAGCTATGTACACAGATTAAATACCGCGTCATATAACGTTGTCGCTAAAGCGTAAACGTACACGGTATTTTTAAGGTGAATTCAATGACGCTATTTTAGTGTTTTGCGCATATTTTACAATTATGAAACGTGACGTTAAATTTACATTAGGTACTAAGTGTCACATACTGGACCGCAAATTGAATGATTCCGCAAAACGATTCGAAAATTACGTTGATACTGATTATGAAAATGTCTTAGTAATAATCGAGATATCTCTTTTGGGAGTAGGATCTTTGGGGTAGGTACAGTTTAAAAATAAAAGTAACCCTTGTTCCAAAATTTAAATTGGAAAGCAAGAATGTTTTTATGAATTTTATGCTACGATTATTACGTACTTTTAAAGAACATAATAAGCAGTGTTAGTAGACATTCTAAAAAAATTAGAGTGTCCTTTTATTCTTGTCAATTACCTAGTGCAGGGATGGCCAACCGGTCTATCGCGTCGATCGCGACTATTAGTCCAGTCGATCGTGACAAGGCAAAAAATATAAATACATAGAACAGACTGCGTAACGTAATCACCATTGGAGTATGTAATTGGTAGATCGCACAGGGTTTCGTCAGTAAACAGTAGATTTTGGGTCTAATCAATTCGGACACCCCTGACCTAGTGCATGTTTATCTTTTTACGATTAAGCGTTCCACCGCTCCAATTTGCACACCATGTGTTATCTTCCTTGTAGTCGTGGGACGCATTTTTCCGCAATGCGTCCGCCGGTGCCCAGCCTGGTGCCGCGTACACCTCTCCGCCGAACCTGGCGCCTTACTCCAAGAATGAGGTGCCTCTTACTGCACTAGTGCCGGCTTCAGGCGGCATGCCATCTATCTCCGCTGGTAAGTAAACTAAAGGACTACAAGACCACTCATATTGATCCAGGGATGAATATTCTCATTGAATTTTTTCTAATTTTGTGTTGTGTAGGATCTCCGATCAACGAGAAAATCATTGACGACCATCTGGCTGTCCAGGCTATCATCAGAAGTTACCAGGTGAAATATGTTCTATATTACCTCTATTCACGCATCAGTGTTATTTATGGTTTGCACATTTTATTTAGATCCACACATGGTTACCCTGGCTACTGTCTTGTCCATTCCCTTTGCAAATGTGGAGATACTAATGTTGATAGAATTGGGTTAGATAATATTTTATAGAGGTGTATATTTGCAACGAATCTTTAACGTATTCTAGGAACCATTGTTAGTTAAAAACGATTAAACTGCGATAAGATAAAACAACTGCATGTTAACTGATTGGCATTGCGGTCCCAAGCCCGATTATTTTTCATACAAACCGTCCTAATTACATCACACGACTTAGCGACGGGTCATTAAACTGGGTTGCTTGGCAGCGTAGCATACTCGTAAAACTGCAGATGGGTCTATTGGGAATATTAAAAATAATGAAAGGTTGACGGGAGTTAGACAGTCTCTGGGTCGTGTGTGTGTTGGGCTAAAGTGATGACGTGATGGCGGGCGCGTGACAGGCTCGCGGGCACCTGGCGGCCGATGTGGACCCGCTCGGCATCACGACGGCCAACCTGCCCCAACTGGGCATGCGCGCGCCGCGCTCCGAGCTCATCATGAGGAAATATTTCAACTTCGGTACGCAGGAAACGAAACTGTCGCCAACCACTGACGGAAACAACCACTCATACGGGCTTCAATTTTCATGATATACTGTTGAATCATTTAGATGGTTTTGTGCTTTCAATATCAGTGTAGTATTTGGTCGCTTGTATGAGTGAAGTAAAAGCTTAGTGTCGATGTCCATGAGGGTTGAATCCCGTTTGAACTTGGTGTGTAGTGTGCTTTGTAAAGAGCTGCTACTCGATCCTAATCAATCCTTTCTTCTAAATTTCTTCGAATCTTTGATTGTGATTAATGTAATCTTTCTAAGAGTGGTTGATTCCAATACATGGGTGTGAAACAGTGTTTCTGATCTCGGTAGACTTTTTGAAATTTCGTTCAAATAACACAAAAGTTATTTTTTGCTATCCAATCATAACGAGCATGAGTTGGTCTACCGAAATCAATTTGACTAAATTTCATGGCAAACGTAATGTATTTAATTTGAATCGTTATGTAGAGTGTTCATTAACTGTTACATTATTACGTATTCGTTTCTATATTCACTCAGTACTAAATTAACAACATAATCCATTTTCAACTAAGGTTTTATTTTTATTTTTGATACTAATTACTAGATTACAAGACCGACTTAAAACAATAGCTAGTCTCAAAATTCCAATCCTCGTTCAATCAACGTAGGTAAATATGATGTTAAGTTTTTATCGTGGGCTTTTAAACATTTAGGTATTCATTTAAGTTTGTCTGACAGCTAGATCGAATAAATTGAACAATGTCTATTATTTAGGTAGGTCAGGAGTCGGCCAATGTAGGCTATTTTGGTACGCAAATATGAATGAATTTCGAGGCCAGACAATGCGTAAACGTTATGCATTTATTTACGTGGCGGAATTTTTACTTTCTTACGATACTGGAAAATGTATTTGTAGTTACATTTAAAAACAAGACATATAACCAGCTAGCTGGTTGGAGACTTAAAAAATGATGGTGAAACGAAATTATTAAAGAAAAATTATTACATTTATTCAAAAAAAAAAATCAAATAGCGAAATCTCAACTGCTTTGCCAAGCAATCAGAGTGCAGGAAATAAGTTAAAAGGGGTTAGAATTTTGAACTTTTTTTAAACGGCCAGTACAATGAGGGTTTATATTATAGATTAATAATACACATTGCAAAGCTTTATTAACAACGGCTTTAAATTGTTTCTGACACGTAGCGGTGTTACCATGTTCGTTGTAAACGGGGTTTGAGTTAGACCGTTGCTTGTAATAAGGTTGTTTTGTTCGACGTAGTCGCGGGGTCATCTCGTGGCGCATCTAGACCCCCTGGGCATATCCACCGGGGACCCCGTGTCGAGCGGCGACTGGCACGGGGGCCTGCGAGGCTTCGCTAGCGAAGCGGTCGTTAGGCAACACGTGCGATTCGGTATGACAATCTAATTTGATACACGTGTATCGCCGTTGACGGTTAGCGGGATGTCGACTATAGAAAACTTATTTCGTCGATTTTATTTATTATTTTATTGTTTTTTTTTTGTTTGGTTGTGGGACCATGATTTATGTATTTTAAAGTAACTAATATCCGCAAGATATTTAATGCTGTTACATGTTCATCATATTAAAGTACTTATGTGGTTCCGTTATGTATTCACGTCAAAACAACTTGCATAACAATCGAGTTACTTTCTACGATCAACATGCTTTGATATTTCGGGTACATAGTTAACATCCTTCTGACTTTCAATATGCGATACTTAAACCAAAAATTGGTGTAGGGGTCTTTGCTTCTCCGGTGGCACTCGCATTTGCGGACACTAATAAATTAAACTATGCGAGCTCTTTTCAAAGTCCGTTCGTTTTGAGGGCATTTCCACTTACTGTAGCGGGAGTAGTTCCTTCTTATAACGCTTTATTTTTGGTGGCTTTATTTTGTAGATATTAGCTTACGACTACGTTTATTTTAGTTGATAGTTCGTTATTTTGTTATGTCGCACTGTCAATTTATTTATGTATCTGTGACGCTTGGTACTTAGCTTTATTTATAATTTAGTTAAAAGCATTTTATATTCTATAGGTTTATGTTTACTAACGTTTTCTGTATCGACGAAATAGGTATTTATATTTCAGACGTTTACGATACTGATCACATTTTAATCTATGAGACTAGCTTTTTAAAAATATACGGTCACTTTACTTCTAAAAACGTAACATACAGGCTTTTACTAATAAGCTTTCGAAGTTATAATTATAATAGTCAGAGCTTTTGGTGCACACATGTAGGTAAGCTTAATCTCACCACACTAATACATTCATATTCCTTTACTAGAAACACATAGAAACTAAAAGGGTTTATTTTAACAATTGTAAAACTAGGTATGCAAGTATCATCGAGATAATTTTGGTCTTCGAAATAATGTGTAAAAGTTTATGCGCTTTTTGAATGGTACCTACATATAATAAAAGACTTTGGTTATATTCACATCGTATTGTAAAAGGTGAAGCCCCTGGTTATTGTGAATGATAATATGTGATAAAAACCTAATGTTTACTGCACGTTATCGGTAGCTAATTATGTCTCGTAGGTATATTATTATCGTAACCACAACTAATTTTATGACTTTCCGTTATTTAAAAGCTTTATTATTAACGTCAACTAGCAGGCTTTTTAATCTAGGTTTAAGTGGTCTTAATTCCTGTCAGATCCACACAAGAACTGCCAGTTTAAGCCTTAAACCGAGATTTAAAAAGCCTACAAGACATCCTAACTACATTAACAGTTGAAGTAATTAGTTAATCATTTTAGTGTGAAGGTGTTATTCTTAGCAACAATTAATGATATCAAATTATAAAGTCAGTTTTTCATTTATTTATTTTCTTGTAATATTATTTATTACATTAATTAAGCCGATTTCCCTAAGATTCGTTAATACTCCGCTCAAAAGTGTTCAAAGTATGCAAACATGTATGAAATTTATAAATGTTTAATTGATCCATACCCTAGACGCTTTTGTGCGTAGTTCGTTCGATATTATAAAAATAGATTTTACGGATTCAATTGACTTCGTTTTACAATGTCAAACTGACTGGTATTATATTTCATGGCTCCATATTTTTATTTATATCTTTGATCTTTCTTAAGCTTCTTATCTTATTTAATTTATTTTCAATAACAATTGCACATGCAGTTGTACTTTCACATACTAAAAGAGTACGTTGTGAACTAAACAACAGATTCGAGGACATCATATAGCGCGCCTCGACCCGTTGGATATATCAAACGCCGATTTGCTCGGTAAAAACCCGAGGGAGGTGATACACAACAGCTACCGGTTCGGTAAGAGAGAGAACCCTGCCTCGAGGTAGCATATAGTTATGGCTGGAATAACTTATGAACAGAATCACTTCGCACGTCACTTTGATTCCTAAAATACCATAAGGGCCTTAGCACACCGCGTTTATAAATCGGGCCGTCGATGCGCGTTTGTGTCGATACAATAGCGATATGCACGCGAGCTGTAGGACTGCTCTACGGAAAGAAACCGCGCTTTGAACGCGTTTTTGAAACACGCGTCGACGGCGCATTTAAAAAAAAAACGCGGTGTGCAAAAGCTCTTGAGTTCAAAAATCAAACGTGGACCGTGTCGGACGGGACGATTATCCGACAGTACATCAGTTATCTGTTTGCATCTATTATGTCCGAGACTTTCGATGGTTTTTCTATTTTCTACTAGACTCGCACAATGCTGATTCTTCTAAATATTTACCTAATATATCAGATTCTCAGAAATTGATTCTCACTTCCACCTTTCTGTGCATCTGGTACATTAATAAATATGAACGGAATTATATAATCTCATCTGTAATTTTGGTATTTAGGAAGCGAAGAAGCGAATCAACTGCAGTGCAAAAACATTGGATTCATTTGCGTTTTGTTATGATTTTATTTCTGTTCGTAATTTATTTGGTTGGGCGCCATAACTATTGTCAGTAAATCGAATGTTAGCACCGGTCCTCGGCTCGCACGCTCCGTGTTCTCATCTGTCGCAAATTCTTATTTTATCATTATCATCCATCGATGTTGCATGCTCCTTGATGGCACTGTTAGGTGCTCATGTAATTGTAACAATAGCCCAAATCATGCATGTTATACCCACTAAAAGTAAGTTCCCTAAGTTATACCTACTTATATTGTTTATTAATCTTTATTATGTTTGATATTCAGCTTTTATTAAATCATTTCATAATATAAACTAATAATAATGCAATGTATTTTTATATATGTAAATGGTTAAGTATAATCTTTTGAAGGCAAACACAGCATGACGTGATTTATGTGAACTTGATACCATTGAGCGTGATTGATCGGAGAACAAATCTAGAATCTCTGACTTTGATAAGAAAGAAAGTATATGCGTAGAAAACGTCACGTGGGCTTGATGTCTTGTCTTTACTTTGGACTGTGTAAAAGGATGCTCCATATTGTATTATTAAAAATAAGCTGTTTTTGTCATATGACTATCTGCTAGGAGTTGCCATATAAGATTATTTCATTGATTAATTAATTTGGCGCATGATCAACTATTCTTTATTATATACAATATTAGATTCGTATTTGCAGTTTATTATGTTTAATTATTAACAATTATCTTGTATAATTTTGATGTTATATCCATTTATTATGAACAAATGCAATATAACCGGTCACAGCCATCAATTTTCAAGCGCATATTAAGGTGTTACATTCCCATTTTTATTATCATTATACCTTTGTGCTATATCGGCATTGGTCGCTATACTCTAGTACGCACGTGGATTTGTCCATCAATGCACGAATATTGTCTGGTAAATGTGTTTCACCGATATCTGGCCTATCCTTGAGGTATATAAATCTAGTGTTGTCACGTCAATAGAAATATGCTAGTAAAGGGATATGATGTTTCTCACAATCTGCTTTAAAATCTGCTGGCATTTTCTCTACAGTAAAGTTTGTTCTGAGATATTCCATCAGCTATTACAGCAGCTTAACCGACAGCGATACCTAAATGGCAGTTTATCTTAGCTTATTTATTAATTAATGCCCACTTTCTACTTCAAACGTAGCGGAGTCCGTACGGAGTCTGTTTAACTGAATAGCGAACTGCATAGATGTGCTTCCAGTGAATAAGAAGTCAACAGCATGTTACTTCGGTCAGCTCAGTCCGTTTTACTGCAATTTCTGCTCATTACTCTTTGTTTGTGGAAGGTGGGCATAAGGGTATTTCTGCCATGGCTGTTGCTAAAAATCATTTCTCATATCATCACAAATGATCACCATGTTTTCATTTCTTATTTTATAAATAATAGTTGTTGGTAATATCTCAGTGATAAACCTATAAGGCTATGGGCATTTTGTATGTATCAGCCAGCCCGATGTTCCTTCTCTTATAAGCACTTGTTTTTAGATGAGGCCGATATGGACAGGGTTTTCAAACTGCCCTCTACTACTTTTATTGGAGAAAAGGAGAAGGCTCTTCCCCTGAGGTAATTATATTTTAGACGTACTTTATTTCCCACCATATGATATATTGTTTCGCAGGTTTCAACAGGTTTCCTGACCATGTTTTCCTTCACCGTAAAGCTCGTGGTAAATTTCAAATGTAATTTCGCACATTAATTTAGAAAAACAGAGGTGCGAGCCGGGGTTGGAATCCACGATCCTCTGCTTGAGAGGCCATAAGTCAAACTACATGGCCTTCCAATAGTCATTCAATGGTTTGTGTGAAGTTCCTAATCCGCATTGGGTCCGCGTGGGAACTACGGCCCAAGCCTTCTCATTCTGATAGGAGGGCTGTGCCCAGCAGGGGGACGTATATAGGCTGGGATAATGATGATGATATTTAGAGTGTGGTTAGCAAGAGTTGTAAAAGGAAAATGATACCGCAAAAGAGCTTTGTCATTATACAAATAGGTACTACAATAACTATTTTCGTGTGGGTGTGTCTGTTGTTGATTACTAAAGCGGTTAATACCACACCTTTCCGCAAAATTGTGCATACAATTTGCTGTAAATGGAATGATTGCATAATGCACGTACGGACTTGAAACTGTCATGGATTATCAACGTTCAGATAAGATGCCTTTCTGGAAATGTTTACGTTTAAGAACTGATAATACTGAAATAAGGTATACGTAACTACAACAAAAAGAGATTTTTCAATAAAATCTTAATTAAATCTAGCACTAATTGGCTACAGGGGCTGCAGGGGCAATGATTTTATATTTTGAACTCACGGACACTCATAAGTTTCTTTCAAAGACTTTCAGAACTCATCAGTTTTTTTGGAAAGCAAGGGTGTCACCTGATGCTAAAATGTTAACCGCTACGCAACACTTGCAACTAGAATGTGTTGCCACTTTGCCTCTTGTGGCACACGTTGTAGAATGTCAAGTCATTCAAATTTGCCACTTTCTTATTCTAGCTTGGTTACACGAGCTTAGTTTATAACTACATTATCATCTCCAGTCTATATACATCCCATTGCTGGGCACAGCCTTTCCCTCAGAATCGTTGGGCTGTAAGTTCTCATGCGGGCTAAGTGCGATTGAGTAACTTCACACCCACCATTGAAGTGTCCTCATGTTTTTACCGAAAAGCTCATTGTAAATTTCAATTGTAATTTCGGTCGCAAGTTCTGGAAAACTAAGTACTGCAGTCCGGGTTCGATCCTACGATTCCCTGCCTGAAAGGGCATTATTGTGGCCGCCATCGGTCTGACTAATCAATAGGCTTATCATCATATATTTAAGAGCTAGTCTCTTGTCGGCGGAGTAATTTCCAGCTTATTCTACATACCGCTCTTTCCTTCACTTCTTTATATAATGAAACATTTATTTTTTCTTTTATTTGTTCCATATGTATATGTCCTTCTTTTTTTCCTTTTCCCTTCTATCTTTTCATTTTTTTTATTCTTTTAATTAATAGTCTATGGCGTGCATTTAGTAGGCAGCAGGGTAAGCAACGCTAGAGCTGGTGGCGCGCTGCTGTGGCGCAAATTAAAAGTAGTTACCAACTGTACCCTGGAACCGACCCAATGCACAACAATGGGTCTACAGGCTAACCCCCTGTTCCACCATCCATTGATAAAATTTATTTGACGAATAAATGCGATGCCGTCTCTGTTTGTTTTGTTCGAATAGACGGAGAAGGCATTCGTGAGATAAAATTAATTAATCGTTTGTGAATGTACTAAAATACTGAATGCCTTCCGGACCATAAAGTTGGATTCCCATTAAGTTGGATTCCCCGAAAGTTGAATTCCCATTATGTTGAGTCCCATTATGTTGAATTCCCATTATGTTGAATTCCCACTATGTTGAGTCCCATTATGTTGAATTCCCATTATGTTGAGTCCCATTATGTTGAATTCCCATTAAGTTGGATTCCCATTATGTTGAATTCCCATTATGTTGAATTCCCATTAAGTTGGATTCCCATTATGTTGAATTCCCATTATGTTGAATTCCCATTATGTTGAGTCCCCTTATGTTGAATTCCCATTAAGGGGAATTTGTCGACATTCTATAGAAAAACATGATCCAGCTATATTTGATTGTAAGCAACAAAACAGATACTAACTGAAAGTATGATATTCCATAAGATTTGCTTCGTTTTCGCGAGCGATTTTTGCACTTTTTAAAGACACACGTGGGCATCGTTACACTTGCACTGACAACAACGTACTGAGAAAAAAGAAGGCCACTTTTACCAAAGTGGCGCTCATTCGGCTCGGACATATTTGGGCTCACGACTGTTTTTTTTTTTTTATTCTACTGGAAGGCAAACGAGCAAGTGGGTCTCCTGGTGGTAAGAGATCACCACCGCCCATAAACATCTACAACACCAGGGTTATTGCAGATGCGTTGCCAACCTAGAGGCCTAAGATGGAATACCTCAAGTGCCAGTAGTTTCACCGGCTATCTTACTCCCCACGCCAAAACACAACAGTGCAAGCACTGCTGCTTCACGGCAGGATTAGCGAGCAAGATGGTGGTAGCAATCCGGGCGGGCCTTGCACATAGTCCTACCATCTGCAACCTGCACCTGATTTACGGTTATTTCTTATTTCATAAAAGATTTTAAAGGAAATCTACCGCTAAGGCCCTTCCGATGTCTGTCTGTTCGTCCGTCTGTCCATCTGTCTGCCCGTATCTCTCTGTGCGTCCGTCTGTTGTCTGTACGGGTTGTACCTTGTTTTGCATAACAACTTTTTGCCTATTTTCACTTTGCCTAATGTTAGATAAACTAATATTACTTAACCTAATGTTTCATTTTACCTAATTTTCTTTTCAATTAAAGTCATTTTATATACAACTTACTTTACATAATTCTGTTTTGCCTAATTTTAAATTACCTAATTTTCATTTGACATTAACTCATTTAATATAATGTTTGACTGACATAATTATGTTTTGTCTAACGTACATGTCACATAAACTTCATTTTGTATTAACTTATTTTGTTCAAAGTTCGATTGACATAATTATATTTTGTCTAACATACATATCGCATAATTTCATTTGTCCTAATTTCGGTTAATCCAAATACATTGCGATAACGTTAGTTAATTCTAAAAAGTTTAGTTCTATAAAATAAAGTCGATTCTGGCGCTTCGCCGGCCGCTGCCGCGGCACGCTCGCTTCGCTCGCTCGGCTCGCGCGCTGTGGGGTCGCAGTTCTACCTAACGCTTCTCCTCGCTTCGCTCGTCGTCGCACCTATTCCCTGCATGTTTAGTATTGTTATTTGCTTGAACTTAATAAAAAGTTAGAAGAATATTTGGATTCGTTAAAAGGTTATTCGGCTACATGATGATTAGTTAAAACAAGAATCGACAAAGTGAGTTTTCTATAAAATAATATTCGACAAAACAAGAGTTATGCAAAATCATATTAGTTAAAACGTTATTCCGCTACATGATGATTAGTTAAAATGACAATCGACAATGTGGGTTTTCGATAAAATAATATTCGACAAAACAAGAGTTATGCAAATGATAATTTAGTTAAAATGAAAATTCGACAAAATAAAAATTATGTATAATGAAATTATACAAATTGACTTTAGACAAACTATTCATTATAGTAAAAGTTGTTAGACAAAGTGAAATTATGCAAAACGTTTTTAGACAAGTCAAGGGAATACCGTCTGTACGTATACATTCGTGCATTTTCCTTCAGTCAACTTAATGGGAATCCATCTTAATGGGAATCCAACTTAATGGGAATCCAACTTAATGAGAATCCAACTTAATGGGAATCCAACTTAATAGGAATCCAACTTAATGGGAATCCAACTTAATGGGAATTCAACTTAATGGGAATCCAACTTAATGGGAATTCAACTTTCGGGGAATCCAACTTTCAGGGAATCCAACTTAATGGGAATCCAACTTAATGGGAATTCAACTTTCGGGGAATCCAACTTAATGGGAATTCAACTTAATGGTCCGGAAGGTACTGAATGCCACGGTTTGTTGTTGACCGAACGTTAATGTTTCAGGGAAATCCTTTACCGTCTCGAACAGGCGTACTGCAACAACATAGGTATCGAGTTCATGTTCATTAACTCGCTGGAGCAGTGCAACTGGATCCGTCAACGCATGGAGCCCCCCGGCGTCACCAAGATGAGTCCTGAGCAGAAAAGGCTGATGCTTGCTCGCCTTACCAGATCTACTGGGTGAGACTATTATTTAGCCACCAAAATACAGTTGAAGGGTCCACGGAAAGAACATGTCTAGTCACTTTTTTTTAAATTGAGATTTAATCTCAAAATGTAGAGCTCACGAAGTACTATGACTCACCATCAAATTAAATAATCTGAAAACATTATAAATTGTATTATTTTAACTTTTGAAAGAAATGGTAACCATAGTAATTGTTCGTGATGTCTAACTTTCAAACCGCTATAACTCAAAAAGTTGCTTAGGTGACTAGACATGTCCTTTCCGTGGACCCTTCAGGTACGCTAGGTTAGGGGTTCCTATTATTTTTATACTAGGACCCTCTTTTTCCTCGACGCCCATGTAAACGAAGATACTTGCGTTTAGCCCCCTAGTATAAACACTTACGCAGAGTTAGGTTGTAGTTTCGATTACGTAGTACTATTTTGCCTAATTTTCCTCCTAAATACTGTTTATTTTCTTGACAATTTTTGAAGCTGATTAATGAATTAATAAGGTTGTATTTGGTTCCAGAAGTGATGTAGTAATTTTTAGTGTTTTCTGCTATTAATGCATATGTGTTATTTTATTACGGTACTATTCAATGAAATCGTCACTACTTTGAAAAAATCTCGTATCTAAAATCAATATGCCAACAAAATTGAACCTTGATGTAATAAAGTTCACTCAGAAAAATTATCTATTTTGAGCTACGAGTTTTTTTTTTAAGTAGTGACTCTTTCAAGCACAATCTTTGAGCAATTAACTAAAGGTGCGTATCCTATTTCGGAAAAAAAAATTTGGCTTTTTAGCTATCTAAGCTACGGGAGCATGTGCTCCGATATTTCTATTTCTACTATTATTAATTAAATATTAATAAATGCGATCCAAATAGGTTTTCCTTATGCATTTTGTTCTACTTTAAATACTCTATAACAAACCAGTGCTCTAAAAAGATAGCGATGTTTATTTACCTTTACATTCGCTATCAAAGTAACATAATAACGGTTTGTTTGTTTCACCTAGATTCGAGAACTTCCTTGCGAAGAAATGGTCCTCCGAGAAACGCTTCGGTCTTGAGGGATGCGAGATTTTGATCCCTGCCATGAAGCAGGTCATTGATGTCTCCACCAAGCTTGGCGTGGAGTCTATTATCATGGGAATGCCCCACAGAGGTGAGCATCAGCGACCTTGTGCGTACGAGCGGACGAGGTCACTCCCCTCAGCATGCACACTGATCACCACTTTCCTTCTTACTTTTTAGCGGGAATGTCGTCAGATTTAAAAATTCGTCACTACTTTGAAAATAATTTGTATCTAAAATAATAAGTCAACAAAATTGAACCTTGCCATAATGTTCATAAAGTTCCTCAGAAAATTATCTATTTTGAGATACGAGTATTTTTTAAAATAGTGAAGATTTGATAATTTAGTTTTGAAGATCCAAGTACAATGAACGGAAAAATGAACAACATTCGAATTGGTTGAATGCTTCATAAGTAGGTACAAAAAGAAAGAAAACAACACCATTATACTATTGTATTACATGATAAAGTGCAGGAAATATGAATCGACTATCTGTAAGCTTCACTAAGTACACAACAAGTTACCAATTCATATTTTCTGAACTGTATATTGCCTTTAATTACTTAGGTTTGCATAAATATATAATAGCCGCGCGGCTCTGCAGTTTAACGAAACTCGAATGATATTTTTCGCGTGTTATTTTCTTCGCCGTGTAAATAAAGTTATGAATGAATGAATGAAAACTTTATTGATTAAGTATAAGTAAGCTGCTAATGTTGATTCTACATACTTAACAAACAATTTTCATTTTTATTTTCATTTTCGGTTTTGCTGTAAAAAGATAACGTACCTACAAACACGGTGACAGATAAAGCGATATTGCCATATTTATTATCCTAGATTGGACTTGTTTATATGGATGTAAATAAAGGCAACAAGACTCTAATTTTAATTTAAATACCAATTGGTATTTGAGAATAAACGCGTCACTAATGTATATTTGTAGAGATATACCCATGCTCGACTGTTCTGTAGTTCTTTGTCGTGGCGCGCTCGAACGGGAATCTCGTTCTCATTGTGCTAGTTATGGCATGGGTAGTAGCGGGCTGTTTTCCGCGACTTGTGCGCCTATTTTGCGTGATCGGCTGTAGGCACTGTTCATGCCAGCCTAGCTCCTGCAGAAAGCCTAGCAGACAATTCACGTTGCCGAAGACTTCCTGGAGTGACCCCGGTGACCCGAGGTTTAGTGCCCAGTAGTTCGCCACACCAGAACATTCCAGTAGGATGTGTATCTCTTCTGTCTCCATCCATGCTCTGCACAGGCTGCTTTCTCATTTTGTTACCCATATATCTATTTCGATTACAAATGCGCGAGTAACCCGTGTATTCTATTTCAATTTGTTCATGACTTATTGTATATTTTCCATTGTTTGCATTGCCCTTGTTCCAATTTTATCTCATTTATTGGCGACATATTACTGATAAGCAATCACTTTTTATATGCAATCCTGCATCGATAAATTTGAAAGACAAAGCCGGCTCAGCACGAGTCTAGACACAAAAGTTTCCACCATACCGAAAAAAAAAAGACAGATTTCTTGTGTAGAAACCGCCTTTAATTTGTTTTTGTTATTTGTTGTTACCGCGGCCGTACATCAATGTGAACATTTAAATTTTCTACTTAATACGGCTGAACGGGTACTGTAAGAAATAGTCGGACAAACGGACAGATAGCGTTCGCTTTCTATTAGGGTGCCACAGGGTACCCTATTACCCTTTGAACGCACGATATGGTTAGCCGCGCAGTTGTCTCTCTGGTAGTATAGTTTAAAAGAGAGGTCAGTATGTTGCTAAGCATAACTATCACTGAACCCGATAGTTTATCTTCAGCTGACAAATAAATACGGATCTATATTAGAATCTATACATATTCAAAGTCATAATGTAATGTTTGCCATAACTCTTTTTTCTCGATTAAATACTAACGACTTCTACAGGGTGACCATTTCAAAGTTCCTGAAAATTTTACAGCTTTGGAGGAAAATAATTATGACAAACGATCGTTATGACAAATATTATGGCTTATGGGATTATGGATCGCAAATGAGACCCATAAATACTAATTGTTTCGCAGGCCGTCTCAACGTTTTGGCTAATGTCTGCCGTAAACCGCTTCACCAGCTGTTCACGCAATTCGCCGGTCTTGAAGCTGAAGATGACGTGAGTTAAAAAAAAAAGAAGAAAAGAAATTCCATTTATTCACAACACAAAACAACAATATTATTAAGTACGATTACAGATAGTAAGATCGTATGTGTCATTGCGGTAGTGAATCGGACACTGGCTCAGCTTAATTCTGAGGCTTTCAAAACGCTTCAGCGCTGATTTTCAGCCAGCACTGTCGGTGACCCTCTGACCGTGAGTTCTGATAATTGTTATATTAACTCGTATGCTGAAACCCGATAGCATATCCAAATATCTTGTGAGAAATAGCTTTACTGAGCGTTTCAACGATAACAAGCGCTGGACTTTAAACTTGTCAACAGAACCAGGACATAACTCTTACAACAAAACACAATTGCGTGATTGCGCAATTATTATTTACTATCTAAGTATGAAGCATTTCTTACACTATATTCTTAACCAAAAAGCTAACGGAAAATTACTAGTTAAGCGCCGCCTGCATTCTTTTCAGAGGGCTGCACACTACCTGTAAATTTTGGTTGTGCCCCCCTCCTGTATTTTTTTATACCAACATTATATGATCGAATAGACATTATCGTGTAGCATCATCTGTAAAAAAAAGGTTTTATTCGTGTTAGAAGTGTTACAAGTCTTCACCTGAGGCTACAAATACATGCCTGTACCTCGTACATTTTGGTACAAGGGGTGACACTTTCCCGGCCCGGATAATACCGATATGCAATTAACGACCCTATTTTTCGTGTACACGCTCATAGAAACTGACATGAGCGTCTATGGGCGTGTACACGAAAAGCATGGTCGGTATTTCCATGTCGGTATTATCCGGGCCGGGAAAGTGTCATCCGGTACAAGTAGCTGGCGCATGGCACGTACGTCAATCTTCATACAAATAAACAAGAGCGCAAGCTACTTGCATGGAAGAGTGCGAGCTACAGGCATATGTATTCTCGGCCTGAAAGAAAAAAAGTATTCTTTGACTCGTACCTCACCTCGTCGTAGCTCTATGTTACCGCATTAGTTGATTGTATGTATAGTCTGCTAATACCGCAAATTTTCCAGGGCTCCGGTGACGTCAAGTACCACTTGGGCACGTACATCGAGCGTCTTAACCGCGTAACCAACAAGAATATCCGTCTGGCTGTCTGCGCCAACCCCTCTCACCTGGAGGCCGTCGACCCCGTCGTGCAGGGCAAGACTCGCGCTGAACAGTTCTATCGCGGCGACAATGAAGGCAAAAAGGTAATGAAATGACCACACAACACAACAGAAACTACGAGGCCACAATGTGAGCTACACCCACACACATGTTTCACATGCCGACCAAAAGATCTATATGCTGTGTAAAGTCCTGGCCCAGCGGCTAGAATGAAACACGTCAATCACGAAGGTAGTCGAGGTATGTACGACATGTTTCGACCCAATCCGTGATTCCTTGTCAAGGTTCGACTGGCTAATACGTGAGTGACTCGAGTGAGCCGTAGCGAAACTGCGTAATTAACGATTTATGTTATGCCTTGAGTATACATGTCATTTTGTTGTACCCTCAAATTATTGTTGTATTTTATGAATCCGCAACTCCATACGCACAAGTTGTAATACAATAAACGAACATTATTTCATAGTAAACAAAGGTACGTTTCGTGTTGATCAGTTTTATCATTGTCTAGACATCTCGGATCTAATCTTACGCTATATATATAACACTTGACTGAAGTGCAGGCGAGGGATTATCGCAATAATAGTATATTCTAGCTTAGGTAACTGATATGGCTTTAATTAAAGGTCGACGGCTCTTAGAGTACTTTGGAGAGTTTCCATTAAATGTGTTGTGATGTGCACCTAAGGTAGGTTGTACACATTCCAAACTCCACCAAGACTGACAACAAGTAGCTAAGTAACGCGTGCTGCATGCAACCGATCGCAAGATATGTAACATATATGACTGTGTCCATACAACTTTAAAGCGCGCTTACACCAGACTTATTGTCGCCCGACTAGGGGCGACACTCTTTCCTGGCCCGGATAATACCGACATGGAAATACCGACCCTGTTTTTTGTGTACACGGCCGATAGAAAGTGACATGAGCTTCTATGGGCATGTACAGTCAAGGGCAAAAATATGTATACACTTTAGTACCTTGTCACTTTAGCCACTGTGACAGTTCATATGTGGCAGTTCAAATGTGACTAAAATAGACAGGGTAGTGTATACATATTTTTGCCCTTCACTGTACATGAAA
The DNA here is from genome assembly GCA_037349165.1 of Choristoneura rosaceana. Lineage (NCBI taxonomy): Eukaryota > Metazoa > Arthropoda > Insecta > Lepidoptera > Tortricidae > Choristoneura > Choristoneura rosaceana. The sequence goes on from JAZBNJ010000019.1 coordinate 15,720,601, forward strand.
AACAGGGTCGGTATTTCCATGTTGGTATTATCCGGGCCGTGAAAGAGTATCACCCCCGACTACTATAGAATAATCGGTAAATTTTTGAACGAACGCGTGCAGCTCACCCACTAAGAATACGCCTGTTGTGAACACTGCTTTATTTCACAATATAATGAACATGGAAAAACATATCATTAAAGAGAAGAATCTTAGTCTTCGACTATATCCCAGTGCTACTAAAAGCCAAAGAAGACTGATGTGTATCCGCTCGTTAGTATGAACGTCGCATCGCGAATCACACCTGACATGTGTAAATAAATAAAAAATTACATATACTTGAAAGGTTTAGAAAATAACCTAAATTCAAACAAAACAGCGTCAATTGGTGTCTTAATTCCCTCATTAAACTATCTAAATATTCACGGTTTTGTATTGAAATACATTAGTCTAGTTTGTTTTGTTAGTAAAATGTTTAAAATCTTTGAATTTACCAAATGTAGCAGCTGAAGTTTGCTTACATTTAGTTACCCCTAAACTTCGCAAGGTGAGACAAGTGTACTCAATTCAAGCCTCGTTGGATTCTTGTAGAAATAACAAAATTAACTTGGAAAAAAATACAAAAAGATGATCTTAAATTATGCATCTTATTAGATACGTTGCCAATTTTAGGGTTTTTACCTACATTACCTAAACCTTATAAATATAATATACTCAACCCTAATGAAACTTCGCTACCATGTCTAATAAATCTTGTTCTAGGTGATGTCGATCCTTCTACACGGCGACGCAGCGTTTGCTGGCCAGGGCGTGGTGTTCGAAACCATGCATTTGTCGGACCTGCCCGCCTACACGACCCACGGAACCATCCACATCGTCGCCAACAACCAAATCGGCTTCACCACGGATCCCCGACACTCCCGCTCTTCAGCATACTGCACAGGTGAGTCTCAACTGGTGCGCCGATGTCTGTTGGTTCTACTTCTTGGGATCCACTAGGAGTTGTATAGGGGTCGTTCAAGTATTACGTAAGCAGAATTTTAGTATTTTTTAACCCCCTCCTCCCCCTTGTCAGTGAAAGTCATCAAAACCCTCACCCCTCCCCCCTATGCTTATGTAAACATTGGTATATATTTTTAAATCTATTCAGGTTTCTATATTGTTATTTAAAAAAAAAGAATAAATAAATATTGCTAACGTAAGCACCGTCTAGACCCCCACTCGTCCCCATGTCATCAAAAATAAGCAAAGCAAAGACCCCCCCACCCCCCTTCCGTGCTTATGTAATACTTGAATGACTCTATAGACAAAATAGAAAACGAGGGAAATTTAATCTAGTTCATTGTAGTAACAAATATCAGGCAATCGCACCGTTGAAAGTGCATAAAATAGAAATCGAGATGCAAGATAAAAGAAAAACATTCACCATGCGTTATATTAAAAAATTAAAAAAAATTAAAATTAAAAATAATTTATTTCCTTTTACAAGTAGGTTTATAAATGACAGTTTCCGGGACCTCCCTTTAGGCTTACAGTGCCTGTGTTGGGACGTCCCGCTCTTCCTTTGCTTAGGTGATAGGTACTTGTAGGAATTCAGAGGTGTCCAGTTTGTCAGCCAGGTTCATTAGATAACATCAGAGATCTTACATCTAAAACTTATTACGTAGTAGTAGTAAAAGTAACACAATACACATTATGTCTTTTTGGTACGCAAATAGAAAAAAAAAAAAAGGGTGAAGTCCGTACGTGTGCATGTGTGTATGTGTGTATGTGTGTATATGTGTGTGTGTGTGTGTGTGTGTGTGTGTGTGTGTGTGTGTGTGTGTGTGTGCGTGCGCGCGTGTGTGTGTGTGTGTGTGTGTGTGTGTGTGTGTGTGTGTGTGTGTGTGTGTGTGTGAATGTGTGTGGATGGATTTTTCAGTTAGCCCTACGGTGTAACCTTGGGATCGGAAGATGCGTCACATCTTCCACTAAGTGAAGGTTTAGGATAGATAAATAAATAAAGAGTACTAATTATACTTATACATATCTATTGTTCGTCATCGCTGAAGAAGTTGCTCAGTCTCATTATATTGTTTTCCCCGAAGCCAATTTGGTACAGCAGTTTTGCACTCATAATAAAGTTTACCATATATATTTAAATGTTTGTTTATCACGTTATATAGATGGCTCGAGAGTTTGCGAAATTGCCTGTTTACAAATTTAGTACTGGTCTTGGGAGTACGCGCTACGATGTCTCTCCTTCTTTTAGTTTCTAGTTTAGGATAATAGGGTAAGGTTTTATGTACTTTTAAGACTGTACAAGTAATATAGAGCTGTCTCACTGTTAAGAGTTTAGATATTTTGTATAGACTCTCAGTAGAGAATCTCCTCTTTTTACTGAACACACTCTATTGACTGAACCAGGGATATATACACGTCCCTTAAGAGATCCCTAGCAGACTTTCCTGGTTCAACGACGTTTCTGGGCACCACATGCCTCAGAGTTTTAAAAATCCAAGTCAATTTTCTTAATCTTGAGGAGACATACTCGAGATGTGGGTACCAAGACAAGCGCTGATCCACAATCACACCCAGATATTTCGTATGTGTAACCTTTTTGATGAATGGACAGTTACAATTTCCTGGGTTTGGTGTATTTCTGCAGCTGTGAATTTTTATCGCAAAGTCAGCATTTGGCTGAGCTTCATTATAGATACCGAAACAGATGTAATTCGTTTTATCAGCGTTAAGTGTTAATAATAAATAATAATAAATAATAAATAATAAATAATATCGCGGGACAATTCACACCAATTGACCTAGTCCCAAAGTAAGCTTAGCAAAGCTTGTGTTATGGGTACTAGGCAACGGATAAATATACTTATATAGATAAATACATACTTAAATACATATTCAACATCCAAGACCCGAGAACAAACATTCGTATTATTCATACAAATATCTGCCCCGGCCGGGATTCGAACCCGGGACCTCAAGCTTCGTAGTCAGGTGCTCTAACCACTGGGCCATCCGGTCGTCGGTAATATATTGTGTTTTAGCCATTTTCCTATCTGCTCTAATCCATGCTCTGCACTTGCTTTGACATTATCCCACGAGTTACCAGTAAAAGCAACAGCTGTATCATCAGCGTAGGAAAATATCTTAGCATTTTTTATTTCCATATCGCACAGGTCATTGATATAAACTAAGAAAAGTGTCGGACCGAGCACACTTCCCTGAGGCACGCCACATGATACTTCCTTTGCCTCACTAATGTAATTTCCTAATTTAGTTTTTTGACTCCGACATCTGAGATAGTCCTTGAAAAGACGCAGCGGAGTACCCCTAATACCAATATTTTCTAGTTTGTGTACAAGGATGGGGAGAGAGACGGTGTCAAAGGCTTTTTTGAGATCTAAGAAGACCGTCATGCATTTTAGACGCTTGTCTAATTGATCCACTACCAGCGAGGAAAGACCAGAAACTGCATCTTCAGTCGACGTTCCTTGTCTGAAGCCGTATTGGTTAGATGATAATATACCAAATTTATTTAAATAATTAAGAAGTCTCAAATTGAGCAATTTCTCCATGATTTTGGAGATCGCTGGGAGTACGGATATGGGCCTATAATTGCTGATATCGTCTCTATCTCCATCCTTGTAGACCGGCGTGATAATTGCCTGTTTAAGCAGAGAAGGGAACACACCTACATCAAAACAGGTGTTAACTAAATGTGTAATAATAGGAACCAGTTCTGACTTTGCCATCTTTAAGAAGATAGTTGGGATATTATCCCATCCAGGAGCACTACCAGATTTGAGATTCATCAGTATGCTATTCACTTCATTTTGATTAGTTTGCGATAGAACAAAGGAATTGGCTTGAGCAGGTAGGCTTCGCAGGTAGGTTTTAAGTTCATCGGGTGCTGATGGTATGCAGTGAGCAAGTCGATTTCCAATATTAGCAAAATAATCATTGATGAATTCTACAGATGCTACAGGAGAAGATTTAAGATTTTCTAGTGATACATTAGTACAGTTGGCCTTGCTAGTATATGTTATATTTTTAATATTTTTCCATAATATTTTTTTGTTTTTGGTCTCACTAGCCAGTAGTTGTCTTTCGTAATCTATTTTTAATTTTTTTATAAGCTTATTACAGTACTTTCTGTATCTAATATAAGTTATTTTATTTATTTCATTATAGGGTTCTTTTAGATATGTTTTCTGTAATTTATTACGGTTTCTTAGGCATCGAAGGATACCCGGCGAGATCCATGGCTTTATAATGCGATATTTAGATGGTACAGTGGTGACAATTGTGTTTTCTTTAATGGTCTCACTAACTTTATGTATCAAACTTGCTATGATAAAGTCTGGGTCGTTGCTACGCATTAAGCTTTCAAGGTTTTTATTTTTTAAATCTTCTAGGGCATTTTCAAAGTTGATGGTAGTCTTTGTTTTCTGCGGGGCAGGGTAGGATTTAAATTTTGAGAGAGTCAAAAGCGTTGTGAAATGGTCAGATGTGGTTGTGTGTAATATGGCTATCGCTGCTTGTTGTTTGTTCTTGTTGATCTTAAGCATAAAATGGTCTAAACAATTTTTTTCTCTGGTAGGTATAGTATGGCCAGCTAGTATACCATATAAGGACAGCGTGTTTAAATAGTTTGTTCTGTTCTTTTGTTCTTGAGATGGCTGAGAAGGCTTAAGAGTAATGTTTATGTTGATGTCACCCGCAATTATTATACTTCTATTATTAGAGTTTAGAGTTTCTAAGTGATTACTCAATGCATTTATAAAATTGTCCGCATTTGTGTTAGATGGAGATCTGTATATACATAAGACAGTTTCATTTAGTATGTCTAACTGAAGACATGATGCCTCCGTCAGTTTTATTTCTGTAATTTTATGTTTTAATGTATTTTTCACATATACAACGACTCCATCATTTTGGTTCAGTTGACATACAGTGTAATAAGAGTGATAATTATGTAGTTGTGGTAAGGGTTTATTAGAGTTCAGTCTGCATTCAGTAAGAATAATGACATCCGTGGTAAATTTAAAGCTAGACAATGTAATAATAAAGTCATCGAAATTACAGTATATACTTCTTATATTTTGTGAAACGACAGTAAAATCATTATTTTTGACTTGGAGATATTTACCCAGGTCTGAAACATCACATTCAAATGAGCGCGCAATATCTAAGTTGTCTATGTCATTCAGAGTTTGAAGTGTATTATCCATTACCATTTATAGTAATCAAACACATCATATTATGAACAGAGTGACATGTGAATAGGAAATTACAGTACCGTAGGTAGCTAATAGTGTGTGAAATATATATAATTTTTACAAAAGATAAGTTGAGTGAATTTTCATGTGTACGTCTGCAAGTGAAGCATGTGTGTAGGTGTGTAGGAATGTAATTAATATAAATATTTTTATTATTTTTATTACAGCGTATATCGAAATCGTTACCGTTTAGATTTGTATGTACCACAAAATTTACTAAGAGTATTAAAACATAGTAGAATAACAAGCAAATAAAGACATATTTCTTACTATACAGTCATTGTTCTAGGAGAAGGTGATGCACCTGTTCTTCACTCGATATTAGAATGATGGGCGAATTTTCATCTTTCCTCACGTAGACTTTCCCATAGGCGGTCCAGCAGAACTTATAACCCTTCGATTTAGCCAGGTCCCTGGCCAGGTAGTGTCTGCGTGCAGCTTTAGCAGTAAGATTATCTGAGAGGAAGATTGGGGTGTCCTCTTGGGTTTTAAAACCCAGATGTTTCGCGCAAAGTTTCATCCTATTTTTTATGTTATATGATTTTGCCTGCTTCAAAAACTCGGACTTTAGCAAGACAGAGTTGGTTTCAATTATAATAGCTGTATTTTGCAGCTCAGGTTTTTTCCCACGTACTCTGTAGATATCCTTTATATCAGCTTTCGAAATTTTGCAGTCTATTGTTTCAGATAGATTTATAACCATCTCGATTAGATCATTTTTGATTTCTTTCTCCTTTTTAGGCACGTTCTTGATCTCGAAATTTGTTTTCCGAGCTCCTGCTTGCAGGTCTTCCAATTTATTCTCCAAATAGACTATGTACCGCCTGTCCTCTTTGACATGGTTCTGTAATTGGCTAATTTGAGTTCTGAACTCCTCATTTTGCAAGGTTAAGGACGCAATTGAGCTCTCAATATTTCGGTTTGATTGATGTATCTCCTTTAAAGTAGATTTTAAGTCCGAAAGCTCATTTTTTTGGGAAGCTATAAAATGGCCCATTAATTGTCTCATCTCCTCCTTTAGATCATTAAAATTATCACTCACCACTTGTCTATGTGGACGCTGTGTGACGTAGATGTTCGGGGGTGTTTTATCTAAGACTTCCTCTACTGACATCTCCGGGTCCGACGTAGTAGCACTAAAGTTGCCGTCCATGTGGCCGCCGAGCGAGTACTAGGGTATTATGAAAGCGAGTAGATCAAAGCGCGCTACACTCGTCTCGTAGGCAATTTCTCGTAGCGCTTAGCTCGTAGCACACTCGTAGCAGACGTAGCACTAGTGAGATCTGACCAGTGTGTGAGGAGCAGCGCACGCGCCGGTTCACTTGCACGTTAAAAAGAGAAAGCAATGTACTTCACGTGTTACCAGTGATCTTCAAGTACCAGGGACGCATACGTTTGCGTAGCACTAACACAGTCACTAAGCGATATTCTTATCTCCGCTTGATTTCTGTTCTCCTATTTTATGCGCCGTATTTAATTCACTAAATTTCACTATTTAATTTTAATTATTAGCAGAAATACGGAGTTGCACGTGTACACCTTGTGGCGGTCGCGGGGGAAGAGGATATGATTTATCAGAGATATCCTGCTGACACTAGGCTTTACGCGGGGAGCCATTGTGATTGATTGATTTGTTTACATTGTTACTTAGTTTGTTAGTAGCTTAATCTGCATCTCTCTTGCGTATTTCCTATGTTCATGCTAGAAACGATATACTTTATCACGCAAATGCACTCATCAAAAGTACCTAAGGAATTTTTTATAGCTAGACACAGTTTTGAACATTTGAACATATCAAGTCAAAACATCAAACTTGTCTACGGATAATGAGTAAGACTTTTTTTGGTGTGTCTATTTCAACGGATACGCCATGTAAATTGTTAGTAAAAACGCGTCTAGCTCAACATTTTTGCTCACGTCACCATTGGACTAATATATAATATACTATTTCACAGACGTGGCCCGCGTGGTGAACGCGCCCATATTCCACGTGAACGGCGACAATCCCGAGGCGGTGATGCACGTGTGCAATGTGGCTGCGGAGTGGCGCGCCACATTCCACAAGGACGTGGTCATCGACATCGTCAGCTACCGCCGCAACGGACACAACGAGGTCGACGAGCCCATGTTCACGCAGCCGCTCATGTACCAGAAGATTAGGAACACCAAGCCAGGTACGTCACAGCCACAGGATTGAGTCCGTGTGTAATGTGGCGGCGGAAGGACGCGCCACATTACACACTGATGTGGTCATCGACATCGTCAGCTACCGCCGCAACGGACACAACGAGGTCGACGAGCCCATGTTCACACAGCCACTCATGTACCAGAAGATTAGGAACACCAAGCCAGGTACGTCACAGCCACAGGATTGAGTCCGTGTGTAATGTGACGGCAAAGGGACGCGCCACATTACGCAAGGACGTGGTCATCGACATCGTCAGCTACCGCCGCAACGGACACAACGAGGTCGACGAGCCCATGTTCACACAGCCGCTCATGTACCAGAAGATTAGGAACACCAAGCCAGGTACGCCACAGCCACAGGATTGGGTCCGTGTGTAATGTGACGGCGGAGGGACGCGCCACATTACATAAGGACGTGGTCATCGATATCGTCAGCTACCGCCGCAACGGACACAACGAGGTCGACGAGCCCATGTTCACACAGCCGCTCATGTACCAGAAGATTAGGAACACCAAGCCAGGTACGCCGCAGCCACAGGATTGGGTCCGTGTGTAATGTGACGGCGGAGGGACGCGCCACATTACATAAGGACGTGGTCATCGATATCGTCAGCTACCGCCGCAACGGATACAACGAGGTCGACGAGCCCATGTTCACGCAGCCGCTCATGTACCAGAAGATTAGGAACACCAAGCCAGGTACGCCGCAGCCACAGGATCGAGTCCGTGTGTAATGTGGGGACAGTACAATCAACTACAAATATATTGATTGTGCCAAAGCTGCAAAGTTACAAAATTATGCATACACGACTTTAATGTTACGTCAATAAAGTTGTAAATCGAGATAATGATATTTCTTTGTAGTTTTTCTTACACTTTTACGTCTCTTTCAGTTCTGGACAAATACGCGGAACAGCTGATAGCTGAAGGCGTCGTGACGGCTGACGAAGTGAAGGACGTCAAGGATAAATACGTCAAGATCTGCGAGGACGCCTACAGCCAGGCCAAGCAGGAGACTCACATCAAGTACAAGGACTGGCTCGACTCGCCCTGGTCCGGCTTCTTCGAGGGCAAGGACCCCTTGAAGGTAAGAACACCACTATAATAACATGTGATATAACAACTTGGTATAGCTCTACTATACCAAGTTGATACGCAGCGCCTTTTGAGGCTGGCGCCCCATCTGATGCTTAATAAATTCTCTACATCCTTTTGTCTGTCTTCTGACTGGGTCGTTAAACTCGTAATGATCACTGACCATTTTTTCATTTGGTCGCCCTGTTAGCGAATCCAGGGTCCTCAGCATAGGTTTTCAAACTTGAGGCCTTTTTCTAAAGCTTTCATTTTTTAATTACAATCTTTTTCCAAGTTTTCTACTGTCACTGTCCCCCTGAAACCCTTCAACGCCCATAAGGGGGCATTATCACCCACGTTGTGAACTTATGGTCTAGACTATTGCACACTGTCTATGGCTTCTAATCTAGCGACTTTTAACCCAACAATTGTTCAGGTCTCACCCACCGGTGTCGTGGAAGAGACTCTAGTGCACATCGGCAAACGTTTCTCCGCGCCGCCGCCCAACGCGGCCGAGTTCGAGATCCACAAGGGTCTGCTCCGCATCCTCAAGTCTCGTATGGAGATGGTGGAGAACCGCACCGTGGACTGGGCGCTGGCTGAAGCCATGGCCTTCGGGTCGCTGCTGAAGGAAGGCATTCACGTGCGCTTGTCCGGCGAAGACGTCGAGCGAGGCACTTTCTCGCATAGGTAAGCGGATTTTTATCTCGACGACCTAATAAGTTGTTTAGCGGTTAGAGATTCAGACTCATAAAAAAAAATAGAGCAGGGGCGATCTAGGTACTTTATAACACCCAAGATCTTCTGTTTGTTTACTGACTGAATAGATTTGCAATCTACTCGTACCAATTATTAGGTACGTTATCAGTATTTTTTTACATTATTGTTAACATGTATTTTTCTATTTTGCCTCAATCAGATCGGCTACTGATGCCAGTCCAGTTGATTCATATTGATTCAAATGGACTAAGATCAACGATCAACTTGGTCACAGATACGTATTTTATTATTGTGCTCCTAGATTGATCAAGAGTGGGTATCAACTCAAAATAATCCACCTATTTAATTGAAACCTATAAACTGAATGAAGTCTCTTGATCTAGGAGTGCAATATGTACATATGTATTACGACCTAGCAACGGCCCGTATTGTAGAAACTATGCAATATTCACACTTTTTTTCTTCAAAGCGTGCCCTGATACGTTGTTATAAACCCTTCAACGTTTGTGCAGGCATCACGTGCTGCACCATCAAAAGGTGGACAAGGCGACGTACTGCGCGCTCGCGCATCTCTACCCCGACCAGGCTCCCTACACCGTCTGTAACAGCTCGCTGTCAGAATACGGTCAGTAACTCATCGTCACCGACTTGTTAAGTAGATGACGCCTGTCGACGACAATCATGTCTTGTAGTACTTAAAGCCTGAATTTGCTTCCTATGTTATTCTGAAAGTACAGACATAATGTTTAAAATTGTAAGAATTAAATTCGTGTTTGGTTGCATGTACATACCATGATCACGAGCACGAGACGACCAAATAATTTAATTCATAAAATTAGTAATGACCGCGGTAGACTAAAATATTGTGAAGACAAATAATATGAATAATTCGGTTTTAAAAATGTAATTCTTACTAATATCATAAATGCGAAAGTGTGTGTGTTTATATATTTGTTCGTCTTTCACGTCGAAACGGAGCGACCGATCGACTTGATTTTTAGTATAGAGATAGTTTATGGGCCAGAGAATGACATAGGCTACTTTTTATTCCGGACAAATGCACAGTTCCGAGGGAACAGCGCGCGATAACCGAGTTCCACGCGTGCGAAGCCGCGGGCAAAAGCTAGTTGATATGATATTTTGAACAATCTGTGTCTCATCAATTTCTTTTTAAAACGCTTTTCTATATGCAGTAGTAATGGGGCGACTGGCGTTAGACGTCACACGCCAATATTTCTTTCTCTATTTAATCTTAAATTTACAATTATTTAGATCTCCGGTTTTCCTGCCCGATAGCAAGTTAAGTCAAGCTTTAGGGCGGTTTCAGATTAGCGTTTTTTCTGCTCGTACTCGTATATGATCGTTTTTGGCATACGCGCTTACATTCAAAGCTAGATTAGACGGAACGTGCGTACTTGTTCATTCCTGCGTGTTAAACGCTCGAACAAATAAAACCGCACTTGTTTTCCTAGAACGAGCTTATACGCCCAATAAAAATAGTCAAATACCGTATTGGTTTATCAACCTCGCGTTCGTCCCCAGGCGTGCTCGGTTTCGAAGTGGGTTACTCTGTGACGAACCCCAACGCGCTGGTGCTGTGGGAAGCGCAGTTCGGCGACTTCAACAACGTGGCGCAGTGCATCATCGACCAGTTCATCTCCAGCGGGCAGGCCAAGTGGGTCCGCCAGTCTGGCATCGTGCTGCTGCAACCACACGGTATGGAGGGCATGGTGAGTACGCTCTTTATTTTTTATTTTTTTATTATCCTCTTAAAGTGTCCCACTGCTGGGCAAAGGCCTCCCCTTTTTTCTGCCACTCGTCCCTATCGAGTACACTACATTGTGAAAAACGCAGATACAGGTAAAACACTTAAGAAGGCATGTAGGCTACTCCTTAACGAACCCCAATGCGCTGGTGCTGTGAAGTTCGACGACGCAAACAGTTTCTATATTTTTATAAAAAATATCAAAATAAATCCCTACTGATATTATAAATTCTAAACTAACTGTCTGTCTGTCTGTCTGTTACGCTTTCACGTCGAAACCGCTGAACCGATTTGGATGAAATTTGGTATAGAGATAGTTTAAGCCCCAAGGATCAACATAGGACACTTTTTATTCCGGTAGAGGGCGCCACCGCGCGATAACCTAGGTCCGCGCAGACGAAGTCGCGGACATAAGCTAGTCTATAATAAAATAAAAGGTACATAGAAGACAACAATGTTTTCACTGTTATTTTTTCATCTCCTCGCAATCAAAGTGAAAAGCATAGTGTAAAACTCTAGCATTAAAACCATTTTCCCCTCGATGAGTCTGTCCACTCTCGCCGTACCGTCTGCCGTACTCTTATTGTACAATCTACTATTTCACGATTATTTTTTACTTTGTCTTCTACGATAAAAAAGCCATCTTTTTATTACTATTTTAATTTTATTTATTAAATAAAAGTGCCTTAGTTAATCTCGGCCCGGCCAACTAGAATGCAGTAATTGCCACGGTTTTGGCAAAATCACTTTTTAGGGTTCCTTACCCAAAGGGTGCCAAACGGGACCCTATTACTGAGACTCCGCTGTCTGTCTGTCTGTCTGTCTGTCTGTCTGTCTGTCTGTCTGTCCGTCTGTCACAGGGCTCTATCTCTTAAGCCGTAATAGCTAGGCACTTGAAATTTTCACAGATTATGTATTTCAGTGGCCGCTACAACAACAAATACTAAAAATAAAATAAAGTTAAAAATTAAGGGGGGTCTTCATACAAGAAACGTGTTTCATTCAGCGGTTTTTGGTTGCTAGGCTGCTAAGATTCGGCCGTCAGTTGCTAGGGGTAACGCGAGTGACCCTATGTTGTTTTTAATGTTCAACTACTTATTCATTTGTGATTTTATTAGCGCTATTTTATAAAACCTTCGATAGTATAATAATTATCTCTACGGCCGTGGTTTATTTTTGTGTGCAGCATTAAGACTAAATAACAATTTATGATCCACAAACCTCCGACACACACTACACACACTTCACAAAATCCGACTTCAATAAAGCACTCACAGCCGCTATGTTTAATGTTTATTACACTAAAAAATGTCCGTTGTAATTTATACTAAGTAACAAGGTTCACCCTCACTAGACCGAATTTCATAAAAGCTAATTTCACTAGACACATCTACGTTAGACATAATTTTCATTAGCCCTAATATCATGACAGCTAAACTTGTATGTCCGAATTGATTACAAGACCTAAAATTTTACGTCCTAATGTTTATTAGTACTAAACATTAAATGCTCTAATATTACTAAAACTAATAAGATTATTCCTAATGATTAATACACCTAAAGTTGTGAACCCTAATGTTTACTTGTACTAAATATTAAATGCTCTAATAATACTAAAACTAATAATGATTACTCCTAATGATTGTACACCTAAACTTCTGAACCCTAACGTTTACTTGAACTAAATATAAAACGAAATTTGTGCGAGCGAGCGAAGTGAGCGAGCAAGACGGTTCGGAGCAGAAGCGACTCGGATAGGTTAGGTTTAGAAGGCTAAGGCGGGAGCGAAGCGGAGCGTAGCTCCCGCCTTAGCCTTCGATGTTAGGTTTTTTTTTATAGCAGCCAAGATAACTCCCACTAGGAAAGTAGGTTGGACGTCATTCAATATGTTGCTAAATTAAGGTAAGTATTCCAATCAATACATTTGCTGAAAAATTGTTTCAGGTTTTTAATGTTAGGGCTAGTGAAATTAGGTACAAAGTAAATTCGGAATGCTAAAATTAGGGCTAAAGAATAGTTAGGAAAATTTAAAATTCGTCTTTTTGATTTTAGGGCTAGTGAAATTAGGTACAACGTAAATTCGGAATGCTAAAATTAGGGCTAATGAATATTAAGGAAAATAAAATTTTGGCTTTTTGATTTTAGGGTTAGTGAAATTAGGTACAACGTAAATTCGGAATGCCAAAATTAGGGCTAATGAATAGTTCGGAAAATTAAAAATTCGGCTTTTTGATTTTAGGGCTAGTGAAATTAGTGGCAGTGAAAATAGGATTAAAATTTTTCGGGCTTCCATAGGAGAACCAAGTAACAATATTTATTTACAAGGTCAAAATTTAAAATCAGGTTATGATTAATTCACTAATAATAATAAGTACGCGCCGTGCGTCGGCCGAAATTACCGCGCTAATTTTTTTTTTTTTAATTGTAAATTTTTTTCTGGCGCGAGCATGGCATAAGTCTGAAGCGCTATTCAGCCTACTACAGGGCGACAGCCAAAGAGGATGAGAATTTAAAATTATTATTTATTCAAAATACTTGCACCTAGTCCTAGTGCTTACATTTTGGTGACATGTTTTTATTAACTAGTAATGTAACTAGTTGTTTGTTGGGGTGGAATTAATATTTCAACTTAAATTTGAAGTGGCTATCTTCAACCGATTTAGCTGAAATTTTGGCGTGCATGTTTTTTTTTATTCGACTGGAAGGCAAACGAGCAAGTGGGTCTCCTGGTGGTAAGAGATCACCACCGCCCATAAACATCTGCAACATCAGGGGTATTGCAGATGCGTTGCCAACCTAGAGGCCTAAGTTGGAATACCTCAAGTTCCAGTAATTTCACCGGCTGTCTTACTCTGCCGAAACACAACAGTGCAAGCACTGCTGCTTCACGGCAGGATTAGCGAGCAAGATGGTGGTACCAATCCGGGCGGACCTTGCACAAGGTTCTACCACCTGCAGGATGAAATGTGTATGAACCCGATGGCAATGCAATATTATTATGACGTAGAGCTGATCTGATGATGAAATTAGACGTTGGCCATAGGAACTCTGTAATAAAACGACACGACCGCATCGTACGGAACCCTACATGCGCGAGTCGTTCGCACTCGCACTTGACCGATTTTTTGTGGTTGGTATCTTTATATCGTTTAAGATATGATTATGTGGTGTCCAGGGTCCCGAGCACTCGTCGGCCCGCCTCGAGCGCTTCCTCCAAATGAGCTCTGACGATCCCGACTACATGCCGCCAGAGAGTAACGACTACGAAGGTTAGTAAATAATATACGATTAAAAGAACATTCCATTGTATTTGTTTACAACTTCAAGCGTCAAAATGTTGCCAGTTTGTGAGTGTTACGTTTTTGGGGCATATTTTTAGGGCCTCTTTCGCCACTCATTGATAAATTTTATGTGACAGATAAATGCGATGCCGTCTCTGTTTACTCGTTTAAAACAGACGACATCATAGATGCTCGTCAAATAAAATGTATGAATGATTGGTGCAATAGTTCCCTAATGTTTTAAACTTTCACTAACCCCATTCATGACTAATATCACCCGAGACTACGCTCTGTATTGATAAAGTTACTTCGACATGGCGACCACCCTTTAGGAACGTATGTTGACAACGCGTTTATCCATGCCATAGAGCAGCCTATAACTCGCGTGCGTATTGCGTCTGTGTCAATACAAACGCGCATCGACGGCGCCTTTAAATAATCGCCGTGTGCCTAGATCTTCTTCTTGGTCGTCACACTCTTGGCAGAGTGGTCGTGGTCGTCACATCAGGTGTGGTGGCAAGCTTTATAATCCGTCGCCATTCCTCCCGTACTACCCGTATCCCGTGCATAGATAGGGGTGACAGTCTTTACCGGCCCGGCTAACACCGACATGTAAATACCGGCCCTGTTTTTCGTGTACTCGCCCATAGAAGCTCCTATCAGTTTGTATGGGCGTGTAAAACATGCCGGTAAAGACTGTCACCCCATAGATATATAATAATATAATATAATAATAAAGCCTTTTATTTCCTTAATACATTTAAATTAAAATAATAATTAGATTTATGATCATGCCATTTATAATTCGTTTTTTTTTCTTATTTTTTTTTTTTAAACATGCTTTTCTTTTTGAATTATATAGAGTAAAGTATCTCTATATAGAGTAAAGGCCTCCTCCATTTTTCTCCACATAGATCTGTCATTTGCTTTTTCAGACCAATATTTTCCTGTTGCTTTTAAAATTTCACCCTATAGATAGCCCCTCGCTAATCAGTGAATGTTGAACAGTGCGCCAGCTCCACGACTGCAACTGGATCGTGGCCAACTGCTCGACGCCGGCGTCCCTGTTCCACATCCTGCGGCGGCAGATCGCGCTGCCGTTCCGCAAGCCGCTCATTATCATGACGCCCAAGTCGCTGCTGCGCCATCCCGAATGCAAGAGCTCGTTCGACGAGATGAAGGAAGGCACCAACTTCAGGAGGTACCGTATACTGATATCATCATGTCAGCCGAAAGACGTCCACTGCCGGACATAGGCCTCCCCCAAGGCTCCACTCAGACCGGTCTTGTGCTTTTCGCATCCACCGCGATCCCGCGGTAGATTAGTAGGAGACTAGAGGAGCTGTGGTAGCGGAGGAGCAAGTTAAAAAGGTTGTAGTTTTCTTCCCTTACTCCAAGTAACGTTTTAAACGTGTTAAAAAAAATTACTTTTCCACTTTGGCTCCGAGCTGATTGATATAGAGTCTGTATTATAGACTTTAAAAAGTAACGCCGGCGTCAATCAATTATCTTACTAGCTTTAGTATTGTTCTATACTGATATAAATAAATAAAATAAATAAAAAATCATTTATTGCCACAACATTATTACCACATAATTACATGCTTAGTTGCATTGAGTATCAATCAAATTCGGTAGAAGATCAAAAAATTTGAAATAAATAAACCAGCTACGTTCCGGCAATGGGTACCAATCTCAGCGAATGCTGGACACATGGCAGCATGCACCCAGCGGTGATTTTCAGACCGGCCCCTTTAGCAGAGGCTAGTTGTAACATTATTATGTCACAAAATCATTATATACCTAGTCAAATGGCGCGGTCTTGTGATAGTATTAAATTGTGCCACACGAGTACTGCGTAGGTTCTCAACTTGGATGGTAACATCAGGCCCTATACCACGAAGTTCAAAACTCGAACTTCGTACGTTGCCGTCCCGCTGACGCTTACGTCATTTTATACGCGAGTGAAAGGGACGGTGCGATACGAACTTCGATTTGCGAGTTTCGTAGTAGCCCCTCAGACCTTGCTATATTACTAGCAATGAAGTACTAGCTACCCCTATTACTATCCTCTAGTAGGAGACTAGAGGAGCTGTGGTAGGGGAGGAGCAAGTTAAAAAGGTTGTAGTTTTCTTCCTTTACTCCAAATAACGTTATAAACGTGTTAAAAAATGTGCTTTTCCTCTTTGGCTCTGGGTTGATTGATATACTCTATATTATATTTGAAAAGTAACTCCTGCGTCAATCAATTATCTCACTAGCTTTAGTAATAGTTCTAAAAATGTCTTCCTGATGCTACATTCTCGAACAAACGTCCGTTTTACGCAAGCCTGTCGTTGTTTCAGATTGACCATATTTTTTTTGTTTTTTACCCAGAGTGATCCCCGAAGAGGGCGCGGCGTCCGAGAACCCGGCTAACGTGAAGAAGCTCGCGTTCTGCACGGGACGCGTCTACTACGACTTGATCAAGGAGCGCCGCGAGCGGGGACTCGAGAAGGATATCGCTATCGTCAGGTAACAGTTTAGGGTATATTTTAGTTTCGATTGTTACGTCGCTGTGAAAAATACAAGTATGACCTCTGGACTTGTGTCGCGGATCAGTGGAAGGGAAATAAATTGTAGGGCTGTACAGTCGGCAACAAGAGTTGCTTAACGGAATAAAATTGTTAAAGCTACTGGTTCTCCGCCTCAACTCACGCTTCCCAAATGTTTCATTTGCCAACTCAGGATTTTTTCTGAAGCTATATTTTTTCGAAAATTTTAATAAAAGAAACCTAAAATACGCTTTTTGGTTTCGGAAAAAATTGAGAGTTGGTAAAAGAAACAGTTGGTAAATGGAACATTTGGCATAACCTCCTGGGGTTCAAAGTGATAATACTGAGGCCGTATTGCCTAACGTTTCTGGCGCTCGCGATCGCAATCAAATGACAGATTTCGTATACAAAAACTGTCATTTGATTGCGATCGCGAGCATCAGAAACGTTAGGCAATACGGTCTCTGGTACATGTTGTTAGTAATAGAACTTATATCTTTTGAAAAAGGAATAAAGTGTTATTTTCTCTGTATCATTCAAATTTACAAAAAAATAAATTCAACTTTATCTATGACACATTAAGTTTTAAGTTTCGATGTCATATTTTGTTGTATGGTGGGCCGCAGGCCTCTATTACCAACCGACAAACCACACATTCCAACCAGATGGACGGTTAGTACTTTTTTCCCAAGCGTCAATCTGGTTTGCTGGTTAAATTCTGCGAAAAGACAGAACCCGAGTATAGACAAATGACCTCCATAAAACGTTTGTCAACGCAGGCTGGAGCAGATCTCTCCGTTCCCGTACGACCTGATCAAGGCGGAGGCGGCCAAGTACAGCAACGCGCAGCTGGTCTGGAGTCAGGAGGAGCACAAGAACATGGGCTCGTGGAGCTACATCGAGCCGCGCTTCCGCACGCTGCTGCAGAACCAGAGGCACATCAGGTAAATAAAATACTGCTTCCGGGTAGCTACGAGCGTTTCAAACGCTAACAGTTTCCTGTCGCATATATTAAAGGAATGAGCGGGGTAACTGTGAAACAGAATGTCATTCGAATTGTCTACGAAAACGATCTTTCCCAAGGCCCGGATACCGGTTAAATTTCCAAATCGTTATCATGTACTTGGCGCAAAACCTTTTCATTTTGGTTTCGTACGCGAAACCGTTATTTTTAAACCGGTTTTTAAGGGAACATTTCCACAAAGTTCTTGTCCGGCTTAGAACAATAAAAACCGGTTTGTTCCGGCGCAGGATAAACGTCGCGGCCCGCCGCCGGCCGGTCAGCTGTCACTCCTCGAATATACCGGTTTATTTAAGTTCTTAAAAACGTTCACATTGTTATGAAAGTTCGGAATTAAACCGGAATAAACCGGTATTTACCGCTATTTTATGAACCGGTTCCGAGCCTTGTTCTTTGCTATGGCTAATGACATTTACCATTGTCTTTTTTAATTACATTTATTAGTGTATTTTGGTTTTTGTGTCCTTTGCGATTGCCACCAGGGTAAGCTACTTGCTTTCCCTGAAAATATCGTGATCAAGAAACGAGTGTGTAAATATGGCTTGCAGGTTGTGTTTAAAAAGTTCTGGAAACTGCAAATTTTTATTTATGATTTTTTACGATCAGCCTAAAACAGTTAGGGCATGCATCTTCAATCTTCATGAAATAGTTTAGTTATAAGGTGCAGTGCACGTTTCATAATTTGGGTTTAGTTTTGCATGTCATTTAACTTCAGATTTCATCATTACATAACATAATTTCTGGAAAACTTTCGAGTCTTTTGGTTAAGCACTTTCTTAGTTTACGCTCTATGCCATTCTGAAGTCATACATGTACGTCTTGTCAAAATTCTATACACGATGAGTTTTGTCGGTGATCAGGAGTTGAAAAATATTAATTACCTACCAACTAAAATTTAGCTCATTGTTCAATCAATAACAATTGATTATTATATTAAAACCAATATCTATCGCATACATGGTCATCCTACTAATTATTGAATTGAAATTGATATCTACTGGGAATTATTCACGATTTTGACAATGACAACTTATTGCTCATACATAACTCATATAAGTTAAAGTATAAAGCTTTTGAAAGAGGTTGTAAGCTCATAGACAGTAGGGTGAGAAAGAACCTCTGTTAAATAATTTTCGAAATAAATATATCATAGAAAAAAATGTACGGTTTCTGTAAGACTTACTTGTGACCGCTATCAGTTATTGAGTTAGAAAAATTGGTAACTGATCACCGATTAAAAATCACCGTATAATACTTTATGGGGCCTTAAATTATTAAGTATCATTGTTTGTGTGCCGCGCATGTACTAACGTGTCCACGCCATAATCTGTGGTCCTCGAGATTTCTATTGTCCCATTTGCAAGCCGTCAGTCTAGTACCTAAATGAAGGTTTTCGTGAGGTTCGTTTGACATTTGTGTCAGATTTGGGATTGATTTATCATTAAATGAGCCAATCTCAAGCTGGACTGAAACGTCAAATGGAGCTCACGATAATAAATGTCAATTAGCGATATTAACCTGTCATAAAACCTTTATTAAAATTGTACTCATATGATGGTCCTCAAATGGGTAAATAAAGATGTCGGTGACTATAATCGGCTGTTGATTGCAGGGCAAAGTCCCAAGCCCAGGGGGGTAGCTGGTTTAGCCAACTTTTCGGCCGCGCAGAGTCCGCGCCCCAAACTGTCGAATCGGACGTGGAGTCAGTCCCACGCACCATTAGGTGAGACATCGACAGCAATTAAGAAACAGTTCTGTTACCTGCTAGAAGGGGCTTGATCTTTCTGT
The DNA here is from genome assembly GCA_037349165.1 of Choristoneura rosaceana. Lineage (NCBI taxonomy): Eukaryota > Metazoa > Arthropoda > Insecta > Lepidoptera > Tortricidae > Choristoneura > Choristoneura rosaceana. The sequence continues at coordinate 15,740,226 of JAZBNJ010000019.1, forward strand.
TGTCACTTTGCATGCTTTTATCGCACTTCTTTTTTTTGGTTGCGTATCGACATTTACATCATGATTGTTCACTGCTAGGGCTTGCAATTTACCAATAATACCGGTATTAACACAGTATATACCGGTATTTTTGGTACCGATTTTGATAATTGGTGACTAAAGTGGATGCTTTGTTTTCTTGTAGTACCGTTTTTCTTGTCAGTATTTTCTATGTTTCTTCGCAAAAAAAACTAGTTTTCTTCTTAACCAACTAATGTTTGCTACAGCTTGGCTTTTTGTTGTTGTTTTAACAAATTTATGCTTATTTTGTTTACTTTGTACTGTATTGTATTGAATTTAATAATGAAACATTTACTTTTAATATTTACCTTGCCTTGGCGGTTGGCTTATATTCGAAATCTTGAAATCCAAAAATCTATTTTGTGAAGAGCTGAATAAATAAACTTCAAACAAAGAGGCAAGTTTGTTCAGTTGCCTCGTTTCTAAGGAAAGTTCAATCAACCTACAAGTAAAAGTTCTCTAGAATTGAATTATACGTTCAAAGAGAAATAAACCTGCAAGCCATACAACGCAAACCAAACACTTATCATTTGAAGCAAAACTAGTGAGAAAAATCCTCCCACGCTCGAAACGCCTACGTTGCTTCACGTGAGTTTTCGTTCAATCAACAATCAACTTGTTCGTGAAATACTTCAAGATTTTATCAGTATAACTATTTTTATTTGGGTTCCGTACTGAAAAGGCGTCGATCTGTCCGTCTGTTACAAGGTTGTACGTTGAATCGTAAATAGCTGAACTGTTTCTTATTATGCCGGCTAAAGTCAAAATTTACCGGGGATTCGTTAGGGTATTTTTTGCTTGAATGCGTAGTATATGGTGGTACAGTCAGCAATCAGGAGTGGATGAGCGGTAATGGAGCTCCAAATAGTCCCCCCTCCAAATGATGACCCTCTTCAGACCTTGGCAGTAGATTCGTGTATAGTTCATTTTAAGCATCACAACCGCTCATTCCCCTCTGATGATGGAGCCGGAGCCCTTCAGTCAGACTTGCACTTGGCCGATTTTTTCTTTGCTGATTTTACTCAAAGTATTGTTATAATAGGATAGGTAGATGACGCTATAAAACTTTTATGGTGTCATCAACCCTATTATTATGTTACTTGGTAGAAACGTGAGCAATAATTATGAAAGTTTGTAATTAAACAAATGATTTAAACAAGCTTTGTAATTGTTTGTTTTATACATAAAATAAGGTCGGTTTGGCTACCATCCTGTTTCACTTTTTGCATATAACAATATAATGTTGGATGTCATTGCTCATGCCACGGCATTTAAAATAAAGTTTAGTAGGTCTCTGTATCAAAACAAAACTAGCTCTTTTAACTTATTTCTCTATTGATGATTACCTGTTGTATGCAACATCGTCTAAGTTCCATCGGAATTTTCCCCTTTTAGAGGATGTTAATCAATAATAGTGTAGCTTTCTATCAATAAAATAATTTCTAGAATCGATTTAGTTATTTAAGTTATTACCTCCCTCCAAACAAACACGGACAAATAAAGTTTACTCCTTGTTGCAGCTACAACGGGCGTCCGACCGCCGCCTCTCCCGCCACGGGCTCCAAGGCGGCCCACACCAAGGAACTCAAGAGCCTCCTCAACGAATTCTGTCAGCTATAAACCATTCATCAGACCAACTCGTCATCAAACCTGTGTCACCCTCGGCACGCTCACTGACGTACCGACATTTCGGCCAAATCTTACCGATCGCCATACCACTTCACGTACACAATATGAATAGTAACTATTCTTCACTGTATTAATAATAGGCTTTATTTATTATCTCGAAACGAAATTTTATTTTCGACTGCGTTTTTTCGTTTTTCGTCTATTCTATTTACTTGTCAGTATTTTGCTATAATTCTCTTCACGATTAGGTAGGATAGTTAGATAAATTCTAATTTATTTATTTAATGTAGCATAATACGTGACTTGTAGTTTCTACATTATTTATTTTTATAATTAAAGCAATAAACTAGTATCACGTAGTCTCCACTTTAATATGCTAAATTTGATATAATACATTGTCCAATGTAGCCGTTTTGCTGTCATTTGTTTTTGTACATAAACGTAATTAAAGGATTTATTTTTTGTATTATTTTACACAACTGATTAGTGATTTTTCTGCTAACGGGTTAAAGTTAATACGTTCCTTATGCTAGTCCGAAACGTAAATTGTTCGTGATCGGTTTACAATTAATATTAGGGAGCACTCGTGTAACGATATTATCTATGAGATATTATATTAGCTAGTATTAAACTAATGAGCGATAGCCGAGCACTAGTTTCGAAGATATTGCACTGTAGAAAATATTAGTGGGTGTAATAAGTTGTTAGCCACCTCGGTCGTTATGGTTTGCACCCGGCCGCAAGCTGTGTACACGGCGAGCGTCGTAGTTACCGCCGCTCTCGGCTCTGTAAGGAGAAACACCAACGTCCCTCGCTTTGTATAAAACAACGCGTATTGTTAACTATATCTGACTAATAAATCGAGTGTTATGTCGTTACCTAATCTCTGCGTAGAATTATTAAATACAATTACTTTAACATAAATACCTTACCTTATGTAAAGGAATGTTGTTTCGGTTTACACATGTAGAACGATCCCTCGTCTCGCTTACCAGTGAAATTTGTGGTTATTATTAAATACTGGCTTTGTATAATTATTAGCGTTTTAGAAGCACAGTTATTGTTAATTTGATCATTTTGATGTTCAACATTGTATTTGAAAATAATGCTCAGGACGGATGGAGAAATGTGTGGTTTATTTGTTATAGGATGGAATGCAAGGATTGTGGATGGACACGCCTGAGCCAATTTATTGCTATGTTAGTTTGAACAAGTTACTTTACAAATAAATATATATATTAAATAACAGCAGTGCTTTTTATTATCCCTGTTTTTTGCAAAGAACCAATAAGTAATAAGAGGCATTGAAATGCTACTGTATGCAGGTATCTCATTCTACATATAAAGCGATGTCACCGCTTATTCGCGCCGTTCTCGCTGTCAACGAGCACACATTTTTTGTAACTGACTGAGCGAACGCGAAGCGTCTTCATTTCAGCTTGGGTAATAAGTAGGTAAAGGTTTTGTATGTATGTTTGGTTCCCTAACTAGTGTATCAAATTCTTCGTACTAGTTGCATAGAAAAGTGGATACTTAGGGCACCGACTGTATGTCGATCCGGATGTCCGACTATTTTCTACAGGCCGCATTTACCGATTCTACTTATGCTTTGTGAGCATGTTCGATAATTAATATATAAATAAATTATATACATACTTTCTATTCAGTTTCTAGACATTTTCATAATGGTGCAACTCATGAAGTCTACAGCTCGGAGCCACTAGTTTTATAGCTTTTAGCAGATTAAGGTTGAACAATTAAATAAAATTTGAGCCCTGTTTTTTATAATAATCCATTCCATTCTGCATTTCGTTACAGACTGAGCTGGAAAAAATAATTCGTGGCTTTTTAGCCACATGCACGGTCGCATTCGCGCGAGCGTGTCATCTATTTTTAATATAATATAAAGCTTAGTTTAGATCTTTATGAAAAATTGTGCAAGTTACCACGAAGACTACTGAAAACTCGATTGTGATAGCGCCTCACAATGTACCTACCTATTAATGTAACTTTCATCGTTAACTTACCGCCTCGTCTCATATGTAATGTAACGTGCGTACAAATTTTCTGAACTGGGACTTGGTTGATTTTTTCCTTAGTATGAATAAGCGTTATACAAGACACTTATATAATAATGGATTCCGTGCTCCGGCGCCTAGTCAATATTTGTTTTATATTACACGTGTGCCTATACTAAACGTATCCCCATTCTGTCTTAGCCTTATAATAATATATCGAGTTTTTACACGTAATGGTGAGCCGTGCCAGTGATCCCTACTAATATTATAAATACGAAAGCTCCACTGTCTGTCTGTCTGTTACGCTTTCACGTCGAAACCGCTGAACCGATTTTGATGAAATTTGGTATAGAGATATTTTAAGCCCCAAGGATCATCTTAGGATACTTTTTATTCCGGTAGAGGGCAGCACCGCGTGATAACCTAGCAAAGAGAATATAACCACTACGTTTTAAGAGGCGGGACTCCCATACTAGCGAATGGAATCGAGTTTGTATTGAGTCTGCATGGCAAACCATTACCAAAATGTACGCCAAGCCAAAGATCCGTTTAACGCCAAAAAACAATACTACCAACATAACAGATTTAAATAGTGCAGCATGCTAAACGTTTGCGCTTTTTATCGATATCGATAAAATGGTGAGGGTTTAAATACAGGCTTCGGTCAACAATTTTTGTAATCAAATTTAGGTTAAGGTCGAGTCCACACTTAAGTCGTATACCTACCCTACACATAGTATTGGATTTAGGTGTGGACCCAAAATAAAATACAAGTTTTCTATTGATTTCCTTTATTTTTTTCAAAGCCCTGTTTTCAAAGTGATCTTCACGTATGTATTTTAATACATGTAATTTTTTTATGGAAACATTCACCAAATCTTCTTTTCCCACTAGTTTGTGCCCTGCATCTGAAAACATTTTATCGTTAAAACAGTGGTATTTATTTTTTTAATTTACGGTTAAAATGTTATGTAATCACTAAACTCAATAATTTATCCAGGCTGTGTGTGTCTTGTCTACCCATGATCAAGATATTTTCAACTGCATTGAAATATCGGAAGTTTGAAAATGCCTATAATTATGGTCATATTGCATGCAAGTTGTCATTTAAAGTTCCGATCTTTCTTCTTCTTATGTAAAGTAATATTAGTTGCACTGATAAACAAATAAGCCTACAGTTATCGATAGTTGTAGTACACATCCCTAGTGGACAATGATAAGGATATTAAATATCTATTTCCCTTTGTTAGGGTTCCGGAGCCAAAATGGCAAAAACGGAACCCTTACAGTTTCGCCATGTCTGTCTGTCTGTCTGTCTGTCCGTCTGTCTGTCTGTCTGTCTGTCTGTTTGTCTGTCTGTCTGTCTGTCTGTCCGTCCGCGGCTTTGCTCAGGGACTATCAATGCTAGAAAGCTGTAATTTTGCACGGATATAAAGGTAAACTATGCCGACAAAACAGTACAAATAAAAATTCAAAAACAATTTTTTTTACGGTACCTCCCATAGACGTAAAGTGGCGGTGATTTTTTTTTTTCATCCAACCCTATAGTGTGGGGTATCGTTGGATAGGTATTGTAAAACCATTAGGGGTTTACTAAAACGATTTTTCGATTCAGTCATTTGTTTGCGAAATATTCAACTTAAAGTGCAAATTTTCATTAAAATCGAGCGTCCCCCCCCCCTCTAAAATCTAAATCGGTGGGTGGAAAAATTTGAAAAAATTCAGGATGGTAGGCAGTATATCAAACTTCCAAGGAAAACTATAACGGCTAAGTTTGCTTGAGAAATATTAGCAGTTTATGAGTAAATAGCAGCGTAAGGTATAAAATATACCTACCTAAACTTGGCAGATTCCTTATAAAATACGAAATCCTTTGAAAAATATTACTTAAATTTTTCGTAATGGCTACGGAACCCTATTTTGGGCGTGTCCGACACGCTCTTGGCCGGTTTTTTATTTAACTTGCTGCTACAAAATATAGCTAAAAGTATCTAAGACAATACTTACCGGTTCTCGTCAAAGGGAAATTTTGCCATAAAAATCCTTTTTTCGTGATTATGTCGACTTGTTCGATTTCCACAAATTTCACACGTTATAAATCGTCTTTTCGGTGCCAATTTCACAAAATATGTTGACGTCAGTCACGTGTCACTACTTTAGAAAACAATTTAGACGAACTTAAATAGAAATCTAAAGAAATTAACGAATAAAGTATGCGAGTCACAATCACAAGCTAAGCAACATGCCTGACATGACACTCATGACAGTTGACCTGGCAGCTAAACTGTACTGAGGTTTTAGTTTATATTATGGTAATGGTTGCCATGCAGATTCCATACAAAAGTTTTTTTGTTCTAAGTTGCGCGAGACTGTAACCTAGGTCCGCGCAGACGAAGTCGCGGGCATAGGTATGCTAGTTATTTATACAATAATTGAGTAATTTTCTGGGTAAAAAGAATGTTCTATTTAGTCTGTCATATTATCAGAAAATATTGGACGAATTGGAATAATTATTCTTTGGTATGTTTATTTGCCAAACTGTTTCATTTCCCAACTCGCGATTTTCTATGAAACCATTTTATGAAAACAAAACTAACCTACTGTGTTCTTTAGAAGCGTAAGAAAATACATGGAGAAATTGGTTTCGGAGAAAATTAAGAGTTGGGAAATGAAACATTTGGCAAACAATAATTCTGCGAAAAGGCAGAACCCAAAAAAAGTTGTCTAAGTGCTAAAAAGTGTCTCATCATCATTTCTCAAAGAAATAATTGTGTCTAATATTTTCTGATAATCTCACGGATTTTTTCACAAGTATAGAACTCTTTTCCAACTGTAATTTTAGGACCCCGTAGTTTTGGAGATGGTGGAGGGTGGGGAAAATTGACCAATTTCGCTTATTTTCTCGAATAATTTCAAAGCTATCTTAAAATTATAAAAGATACATTTTCGAGATTCTTGCAACGACTCCTTTCATTTCATAGATGTAGGTATGCCATACATAAGTCACACATAAGTTAAAAAAAATATTTTCAGATTTCAAAGATCCATAGATTGTTAGGTAGGTAACAAAGCACTTACTTATACTACATTAGTGTGATAATATTAAAAGAGTACCTGAACTACTACTTATAACTATTACTTATTTATTTTAGGTAGACTTAGTTAAAAAACTTTTTTTTTACTTTCCATTACAAAGGCACGGCCGTACCATACTATTCTCGATGCCATTAAGGCTATTTTTAATTCATTTGTTTGTGGCTGAGAGGTGGGACAGTGGCCTTATCAGGCACTGGTCCTCTCTCCATTTAAGTATAGTTACTAACATAGTTATATAAGATTATTTTGTTACTAACAAGTCAATGTTATGGACAATGAGGATAATTCTTTATGTGGTCTGAAATAAATCATTTTTATTTTTTATTTTATTTTATTATATTTCTTCTTTCAATCACCAAGTAACTCTTAATTTCAGAGCAAATCTGCTCTAACAAAACAAACAGACAGAAATACAGACGACCTACGAGTACGGAACCCTGAAAGTGTACTATATACCATATCAAACATGTACCTCCTCCGTCCGATATGGGCCACATCCGCCTCATCTAATGAAGATCGCAATAGATCCAGCGCCCTTGACGTCCAGCCCACTTGGAGTACTTTCAAGAATCTTATCTCACGCTAGTCTCATTTCAGCTCACAAAGCGGCCGCGGCGCTCTATTTATAAAACGCTTGGCTAGCGCAGACCACACTAAAAGGTGCGAAGATTAAAGATCGTATCAGCCCCGAGTGCGTTTTGCCCGTCAAAGACGCGCACTTGTTTGCTGACTCGCTGTGTATTGTGCGGGATTCTTTTAAAAGTTTTTTTTTTCAAGCGTAAGGACTTTGATAATCTTCAGCGGTGCCAAGTCACGCGAAAATAAGGCTACGTAGGGCTGTAATAAAAGTTAACTTCTTTATTAAAAATTAAAGACTACCTATGTTAGTAAGCAGTTAATATTGCATAGTTGTCCCGGAAAATTGCAAAGTTTCCGCGGGATATCGACGAATTCTACGCGGACAAAGTCGCGGGCAACAGCTAGTTAAATATAATTTAATGATTTATTTGTTACGCATTGTTGCGAAAAGTTGTTTCTCTGCATAAATTGGAAAACTTATAATGACTAGATCGACTTATTTTCCTACGCGTCTTAATAATGGAAAGTGAAGTAAATAAATATAGGTAGGTAGTTTAGTGTCGCTGGAACATTGATTTCATAAGCTCGTTACTAGGCAGGTAATATAGGCGATGCCTCAGAAAAAGGTCAGGATGAATATACATTTACAAACGAACATTTGCTAGTTCGTGTGTGTGTGCTTCTGGTGTCCCGTAAGTAGGGACACATTTAAACGTGAGATAGGTGCGCAATGCAAGTTATCTACTAAAATATTAAAAAAATATATCTTTACCACTCATATTTTAAGTTGTGATATTTTGTAATTGAGTATTTTTTTGCTCTTCTTCTCTTCTTCTTCTTAAAATTAAGAGCTCCGAGTATGCTCTTGTCGGTGGAGTGGGTAATCGCCACTCCGCATTTATTAATTTTTTATGCATTTATCTTTATTGCAAAATATCGTCGAATAGTTGTGTTAATGTACATCTGAATGTAAAAAAAGTAAAAAGTATTGTAGTTATTTTTTTACTTCTTAAAATAATGAGCAAGGACTTTAGCTCTGATACCTATATCTTTTTCCTTTGTACAGTTGGTACAGTACAGTACCGAAATTGGTACAAAAACACTGAGCGAAGCTGTCATTCTTTGTAGTGGGTATCCTTAAGCGTCTGCTTACTTATTAAAGTGGCATTATGCCGAGAGACTAGTCGTAGTACCATTCTCGGAAACTGTCTACTGCCGTCTAAATAGTATAATAGCCATTTTCCGCAAAGAGATTTCGCTCCGAACTAAAATGTCATCCGTAAGGAGTACAATCCACAGAAGTATCAGACCACTTTGTTGTTACTCCCGAGGCTTAGTCCTTTGTTTTCTAGCTCCTTTAATACTTTGTAGTGGCGGAACAATCTGTCTGTGCGTCCAACTGCCGGCGATGAATGGCTCGAGATGAGTTCTTATTCCTCGTGGGTGTGTCTGCTAAACGAAATGAAACGAGAAGTGGTTTTGTTTTAGTAAAAGAAAAGCGAAGTAAAGTTAAGCCCAGGCACACTAGGTATGAAGTCCAAAATTAGAACTTCATATCTTGCCGTCCCGCGGACTCTAATATTATTTAATACGAGAGTGAGAGGGACGGTAGGTACGTACGAACTTCGAATTTCGTAATGGCCTCGCTGCTTAGACCTGCAAGAAAAATCGTGCAAGTAGCTTTATATTGCGGCGCTTGATTGACCATTACAAACTCGTTGACTTTACAGCCTGGCTCGCAATGTAAGGAAACTTGAACAATTTTTCTTGTACCTAGGTCTCAACTGTGTTTTAACTATTTCTATGCTGTGTATTTGTGGCGTGAATCTAACAAATCTTTCTCAACGTATATACAATACAATACAAAGACTCTTTATTGTACCTACACCAGAAACAGTATGCGATACAAGGTAAGCAATATGTATACAGGTAAGGTATATAGGTATTTAGTTGCCACTCCAAAATTCTCCACACTACAGGTCTCCTCTAAAAATATTTTTATATAAGAGGAGCAAACGAGCATGCAGGTCAGCTGATGGGATGTAATCACCGCCGCCTATGGACACCCGCAGTATGGTATTACAATAATAATGGCAATGAGGCCTGCATGGGCTGTAGCGACCACATCTCTTCTATTTTAGCAATTAGTAATTCAGTAAACTTCATTGATTACTTAATTATTATTATTGATTCAACAGCAGTTTACGTAAGTGGGTTGGGTTAATTACTTAGTCAATAGGACCCATACCGCTCAATTAAAGCACAGTAAAAATACAGCAGCTACACCACAATGATTCTTTGTTGTAGATGCACCACAATAGTACCTAACCAATACAGGAAACAGGTACTTAGTCCGTGGTTTCAGGAGGGTGTTATTTACTTGATGATAATTTTTCAGTAGTCTTTACTAGGCTTCACATCAGTCTGCCAGTTTGAATGGAAAAACTAAAATAATGAAACATGAACTGACTACAAAAAAACATGAAAATAATTTTCTATCAGTCTGAAGTCAGTGCCTCAGCAAGAGCCAACAGGTGTGGATCCATAGTCATCTACCTCACCTACATATCATATATTGGGCTTCAATCATTGCTAGTGGCTCGTGCTGAGGCACCGATTTCAGCTTCAGACATAAAATATTTTCATGGTGTTTGTAGTCAGTTCAAGTTTAATTGTTTTAGTTTTTCCATTCAAATTAGCTTTTTCCGATGCAGAGACGTTCATTATTGAGGATTCATTATTGGTGCTTCACCACCCGTTCCATTTCACCATAATAGGTAATGGTGCAGTAAATGAAGGAAGTTGTTGTATGGAGACCCAAGCATTAATTCCTCAGTCGATGAAATTTTGCTTGGTTATTGTATAGTATGAGCCGTAACTAAAATATAAAAAATAAAAAACAACAAAAAACCTAAGTTAGGTATTTATAAGCTAAAATCGTCACTACTTTTAAAAAACTCGTATCTCGAAATGGATAATTTTTCCGAGTGCACTTTATGACTATTACGTCAAGGTTCAATTTCATTCACGTATTGATTTGAGATACGAGATTTTTTCAAAGTAGTGACGAAACACAAATCTGTTTATATTAGTAATTTAATTTAATTTCTGCTGGGATATTTTTTTCATATTTCATATATTGTTCCAATACGTTACATGAGTATGTCTATGTTGAAGAAAGTTTGAACGGAGCATTTTTTTTTTTAATTTTTTTTTTTTGATATTTATACAATACCTACTCTTTATTTATTGATACTTTATCATACTGTCAAGTTTTTTCGGGCTGAGGAATTACTGTTGGGTCCACTACCTTTATTTACTCCACTATAAATGCTTTATGACGAGCGTAAATTGCTTAGCAACAGTGTTAAGTAATTGAAATTCAACCCGTGAAATACTTGTTATTGACTAGTAGCTCCGTTGATCAACTGTGGTCTTCATCATCAGTTCTACGAGTACTTCACCAAATGATGATTTTCAAGAGCTATGCTCCAGTTAGGTTAGGTTAGTTACAGTACTACTAATAATTCCCTACAATAGAGTTCCCTCGATATTTTAGGATCCAACCATCAGATTTTGATTTGGTGCTTGTGGGATCTAATTGAAGGCATTCCTATACGAAAGAAAAAAAAAACTCAAATCGGTTCATAAATGACGGAGTTATTAGGTAACAAACATAAAAAATAGGTATAACCGAATCGATAACTTCATTTTTTCGAAGTCGGTTATAAAGCAAGGACCTCTTTAGCCCTTATGACTCAAGCCAAAAAAATAAAACATTCGCATTTATAATAAAATATTAGCAGGATTACGATCTTCACTTGTTTTGACTGAAATGAAAACGCTTGCTTTGAAACTCATGCACAGATTATTTTTAGAAATTAAATCAAAGCGGTTCTGCACGTTATTAATATCAGAGCCGCAGGATTTTTATTATTAGTGTATGTGAGGTTGAATCCGAGTACAATGGCGGGCTGTGGTGCTTATAAAAAGACCTGCCAAGCCTTTGTGCAAGCATTCAGGCATAATGTGCCCTTATATTATGGAGAAAATGTAAAGTGAACCAACTGCACGCATTAGATGCATGCGTTCACTTAAAAAGCATCGCTTAAAAAAACCCTACAGCATTATCAACTTCATTTTATTTTGCTCTATACTTTACCCGCAGCTTCACCCGCGTAAACTTTAAACCTGGCAGGCAGTTGATTTGGAACTCCGTGATTTTACTAAATTTCTATTTTAATGAAAATTTGCACTTTATGAGTGTATCGAAAAATCATCTTACCAACCCCCGTGGTTTTCAAAGACCTATACAACTATACTCCACACTACAAGGTTGGATGAGAAAAAAAATCACCCCCACATTACGTCTATGGGAGGTACTTTAAAAACATATTTCTGAATTTTTTATTGTACTATTTTGTCGGCATAGTTTACATTATATACCTATTCGTGCAAAATTACAGCTTTCTAGCATTGATAGTCCCTGAGCAAAGCCGTGAATGGGCAGACAGACAGATAGACAGACAGACAGACATGGCGAAACTATAAGGGTTCCGTTTTTGCCATTTTGGCTACGGAACCCTATAAATATAGGCAGAGCAAAGTTAAATAATCTGAAATCTTGAAATAAAATCTTTAATGATTTGCGGCATTCGCGTTTTTCACTTTTAAAATCTGTTGCCTTTAATTAGACACTACCGCCAGAAAAAGAGGGCAAAGCCTTATCAAGTAACGACCTTCGAATTTCTCGCCTTAAATTAGGTAATTAAAGACTTAAACTCCCGTAAACAGAGTTATGTATAACTTTAAGAATACCTCCTAAATTAAAGGTTTAAAAATACAATACAAAGTTATTAATCTAACCACCCTAGTTGATTACTTCGTTTTACAATATATCATCATCATCATCATCATGTCAGCCGAAAGATGTCCACTGCTGGACATAGGCCCCCCAAGACTTTCCACTCATACCGGTCTTGTGTTTTCCGCATCCACCGCGATCCCGCGATCTTAACCAAGTCGTCGCTCCATCTTTTTGGAGGCCTACCGACAGCTCGTCTCCCGGTCCGCGGACGCCATTCGAGAACCTTCTGATCCTATCGGCCATCAATCCTGCGAGCAATGTGCCCCGCCCACTGCCACTTTAGTTTCGCAATTCTTCGGGCTATGTCGGTAACCATGGATATCATGATTTCTAATTCTTTGCCGCAGAGAAATCCCGAGCATGGCCCTCTCCATAGCCCTCTGAGTGACTTTGAGTTTTCTCATGAGGCCCATCGTTAGCGCCCACGTCTCAGATCCGTATGTCATTACTGGCAACACACATTGGTCAAAGACTTTTGACTTCAAACACTGCGGTAATTGGACGAAAAGACACATTTACAATATATTTACAATATATCTTAAATTAAAAGAAATTTATCTAATTTCGCTAAAAGGTGTATTGATTATATATAAATATAATTACCTACTAGGTACTTTAAACCCTGATAAAAGTAAGATCATATGATAGAAAATGGCAGAGTTTAAATCACACAAGTGGAGTCGCAGGAAGATCCAGAGTGCCGTCGTATATTGTAGTTTATTTATTTGCCGCGTCGGAATGTCGGCGTACAAAGAACCCTCTCAGTTAGACGCCATCACACGTCCACTCACAGCTGTTGCGGTCCCGTAAAAGAAGCAAATTGTCCTCTTTGCGCTCTGAATGAGGCAAAGGACCGAATGCCAAACAGCCAATCCTGCAGCCCTTATGAGCCCAAACGCGGTCCAAACACTCGCGCCCGCGAAATTTTCGTGGAGGTAAACAAGATTTCCCACTCGTTAGCCTTTTTCAAATTTTTTGTCGACGTTGAAATGTGAAATGTATGGTTCTGAAATCGTTTTTGATATAAGTAATCTTTCATTTTTTTCAACTTTTTTTTTCATAACACATGCCTAAGATGTCAAAGCTTTAGATTTTGTAAAGGTGAATAATAATTAGAAATGCGTCGTGGCCTTGCTACAAAAAACTTAACCATGTCTTAGATTTGCCAAAATGTCATTTTTCTAGTGTTCTATGACCTGGAACAATTTAACGATTGACTAAGGGCTAGCGCATACATACAATTTCTAATATGACAACTATTTTATTGTGTACCATACATATAGAGGAATATATATTCAAACACACTTACTGTCTGTCAACTCGATAGTGGCTCGTCAGACCTATAAATCATCGATGTATATGTACTAACGTACGCTAGAATATAAGTCAATGGTATCAATCTGCTTTTGATTAAACAGTTTACCTAGTCGATGGGGACAGAATCATAATTTAATTTACGAATAAAAATCACTGTCGTGTACGTGTACGTGCAAAAAATGCTCGACGATATTTTAATAGCCTATTATTTTTCTTAATAACTCGTGCAAAAACAAATTACGAACATGCAATGTTTTTTTAACGCACCAAACACATTTTGTTAATATCATTTTGTTTCAGCACGTGGGGTACACCCTTTTTGACACTCTGACATGATATGGATACAGAGTGGACCCACGGAGGCTTGTGCTGGTGACATTTATCCTATAGTTTAATAACAAAGGAGTCAGATTTGCAGCGTTATAATGTCCTCGTGATATACAAAGGGCCACCTTTGTTGCCGCTTGTTACGACGTGACACATATGGAGGGTGAAACGCTTTGGAGAGTTAACGGTTTATGTGCGCCGAACTACCTACACTACAAAAAGATGTCTAAATAGTTTGCACACGTGCTGACAAATAAAATAAAGAGGATATTTTTAATACAAATTTATAATTATATGACATGATATTAAGAATTATAATTACGGTGTCTCCTGACACAAGCATACTTTTTGTTTAATAGGAGGCTCCACTCCAACGTCGTCTGTATACCACGTAATATACCCAAATAAACTATTTTCATTCTCTGTAGTTAGTTTATAGTTATATATGGTTATATATGGTTATGGTTTTATATGGTTATTTTTTCTAAAATTCTTGTATTTCAAGTTAAATAAATAAGTAACATTTATGTTGTCATATCCAATTAAACTTTTTCATTTTCTTTTCATTTTCAATATCTAGGCGACCGTCTTAAACTTGAAATGACGCGTTTTTCCAGAGATTCAAGCTAAGTAGATCGATTGTTCATCTCCGAACACCCCTACACAGCAAATTGAAATCGTTAGAGCCGTTTCCAAGATCCCCGTAATAAATAAATAGGTACCTATTACATAGATTTACTGTCATTAATTGAATGATATGCGTCATGAATATATGGATTTTGTTATTATAACTACCTAATGTTTATTATAAACATACTTAAAGTGACATCAGTTAATACCTTCATTTGTCTAAGGTTAATACAGGTACTAGTTAAATAAATACCTTGTTGGACGCAAAACATTCATTGCGAGCTTCTTTTTGTAAGCGATAAAGTCAAAAATGATTGATCCTATATTAAAATGTATAGAAAACTAATATCCGCGAATAAAAAAGGCAAAATTTTATCATTCAGATTCATTTTATAAATATCAATTATCGTTGGTAAACTTTTATTAGCAAAAAATTCTGTGGATAACTTTTTAACAGACAAAATTAAGGATGTGAGAGCAACAAAAATTCCATCACTACAGTTTTTAACGAAGTCCAAGCCTATAAAGTTCAGAGGGATTCCTCCTCTTCGATGATCCGTAAAAAGGCCTTTAATTTTGAAAGCTAAAGTTAGACGCGGATATGGAGGCAGAGGAACTATAAAATCGTCGACGGACTGAGTTGGAAATAAACATCATTCTTTGAACTTTTTAGACCGAGTCTGGCTTTTATTTTTTGGAGACTGGTCGTGAAGGGAACATGTGAGAATTATGCTTCAACGTACTTTTTAATGACGGTTTCCCGCACAGAGCTAAGTTTGACCTTTGTATTTTCCTTTTTTGGTCATTATATTTTTTAATGCTTTAGAAGTTACGTTACGCATTTATCATAGACTAGCTGGTGCCAACGACTTCGCCCTCGGTGTAGTTTTTTTTAATTTTCTAAATCTTCTTTTATCCTGACAATAGCAAACACAACAAAAAAAGAATTAGCGAAATCGGTCCAGCCGTTTTCTCGTGATGCAGTGACCAAGAGAAATAGAGATTCATTTTTATATTATTAAGACTAGCTATTGTTCGTAGCTTCGCCTATGTCAAGTGAGAAGTTTAAATGTTCCCAGAATAAAATATAGCCTACTAGCCTTTCCCCGCGGCTTCGCTTGCGTAAACCATTAAATCTGGCAGTCGCTTTGAAATTCAGGAAGGTCCCAAAACTTACATCGTGATTTTCATTTACGTTATATTAATGAAGAACACCCATCCCAAATGTCATGTCTCAGACTCAAGGATTCAGATTTTCGTATATAATCCCGATGCTGTCATCATCATCATCATCTCAGCCATAGGACTTCCACTGTTGGACATAGGCCTCCCCCATAGACCTCCAGTCCTAGGTCATCCGTCCATCTCGTCGGTGGACGTCCTACGCTGTGCTTGCCCGTGGTCTCCATTTGAGAACTTTTCGACCTCAACGACCATCCGTTCTCGGTGCTAGATGGCCTGTCTATTGCCACTTCAACGAGCTAATTCGCTTGGCTACGTCGGTGGTACTTGGTCTTTTACGTATCTCCACATTTCTAATTCGATCCCGCAGAGGAACCACGAGCATAGCTATTTTCATAGCTCCGTGGATATGTTGGGATAAAATACAGCCTATCTGTTATTTAAATAGTCCAACGCTAATGAAGTCTACGATAAAAATTATAGAAAGACTTTAAGTGAAGTCCCGGAATTCCAATTCAACTGCTGGTTTATGATTTATATTCTTCTTTCTTACTTACTTCTGTACGTCTATTATACTCATAATAATTACTACAAGTCAAAGTTAATTAAGATACCTACCGACGGCCACAAACACATTATAAAACATTTTAACTTGATTACGCAATGCCTGCATTAACGAAATACCCTTTCTCGCTTTATAAATGGACTTAATAAGATGTAACGAGATAAAAACCCGCGTAGGTATTCAATACTTTATCAAGCCGTCCCTATGGGAGCCACTCCTTGCGAATGCTTCGGTATCTCCTAAATTTGTTCTTTAAGTAAAATATAGATATTTACTTGGCTCTAAATTAGAGCGCTCTTGGACACCAGAGACTTGCATTTTATGGAAAGCGTTTGCAGCCGCTTTCGTTGGCAAATTAAATTAGAATTCTAAATCACATTCTTGTTCCTGGCTGAATTAGAATATTTTGACTAGTTAATTTTGAGGATTCGTCGTACGATGACAAACGGAATCCTATTACTGTTGATTCGCTATCCGTCCGTCTGTCACAAGGCTATATCTCGAGAACCGTAATAGGTAGATAGAAAGCAGAAATTTACACACGTGTATTTCTATTCCCACTACAACAACAAATAATATAAAAATAAAATGAAATTTTAATTTAAGGGGGTCCACATACGAAAAACTGCTTTCGTTCTATCTCCAAAATCTTTATAACTTAAAAATCTCAGACCCGACGTGATAAGTAATAGATATACCTACTGCAGATCAATAAATAGTTTAAGAGAAAAAAAAAGCTCTGCAACTTGTCTGTTAACTATACTCTATATGAACTCTACGAACTTAAATAGGTAGGTAGTCAGTTTGATTTTATTTTTATTTTGTGGCGTATAGGTACATAATATTTTTGCCTCCGACTGATTGAACTCTCGGTGGCGCATTTAGCTGGTTTTCTAAATAGAATTGCGAACTATCAACTATAGAACCATTTCACGTGAAAGTAATAATAAAATGAAGAACTGCGTTTTCGCGCGTTCTCGTGCATGAGATTGCTTTAAATTCGTAGGCGAAGTTCCGCCTCTTTTATTTCCAGTTATGTAGTAGAAATTCATAAGTGAAATTTCCATGTTAGAGCACCTACGGAACCGTAAAAAGCAATTTTAAATTTGATTACGGTTTAGGTCTAGACACGCGCAATAAACGAAAAATGCATAAGTTCAAATCATTGTAGCTGGTTAGATTTCTGAAATGGTTAGTAAGTTTTATAAAAGGTACCTACCTACTTTTCTCAATCATCGTCATTAGCCAGAAAACATCCACTGCTCCACAAACAAAGGCCTCCCCCTTAGAACGCCACAATGAACGACAACACGCCACTATCTACCGGTTGCCCGCAACTTTCACGATGTCGTCAGTCCATCCAGTGGAATCTGCTAATGCTTCGTCCGCCGGTTCGTGGTCGCCACTCGATGACTTTTCTTCCCCAATTTATCTGTTCTTGGAGCAATATGGCCTGTCCATTGCCACTTCAACTTGCATGTTATGTCGGTGACTTTAGTTCTTCGGCGGATTTCCGTATTCCGGATTCTATCGTGCAAAGATACTCCGAGCTTAGCTCTCTGTATAGCTTGTTGCGTGAATCTGAGCTTCCCCAGTAGGCCAACAGTCAACAGTCTCTCTTTACTCAAAGCATGTACAAAATGTAATGTTTATATTTTGGCTACAAATATCAAATCCCGTATGGAATGCGCCCTTAGGTATTTAAATTAGCAAAGCAAGCGATAAAGCGTCATTAAGTTTTATAATTATACGTCCTGCGGTTTGCTAACAAAGGGTGTAATTATGAAATTCGCCTACTTATTTAAATCTTCGTAACCGATCTCGTAATCAAGAATCGTGGTTCAAAACAAAGCCACAGAGCATCTCGACTCTAAGGAAATTGAAACGGGAGTATCAACGCGACGGCAAGATTAAAACGAACTAGAATCATAATTTCGAGTGCTCATTGAATCAAATTTTTAATTATTTTTCAGTCATCCGCCTTGTTTTAATGTAATTCAATTTTCTTTGATATTGCGATGGGTTTCGGAGGGTAGAGGTAACGAGATGCTAGAGCGACTTTAAAAAGAGATAAAAGTTTTTTCTGGCCGAGTATCAATATTGGCATCGGACTCACCTCTGGCCGCCCGCAGCGCTCGCAAAGATTAAAGAATAACAGCACTTGTAAAACAACAGTTCTGCAGGAGTACCTGGCGACGTTTCTGTAATGGTCCTGCATTACTTTTTTCATTAATTAACCGACATCGCTTTCTACGCTTAATCTTTTTTATAGTCTGTAACAGAAATACGGTACGTTTAGTTATTTTTGAACTTGGAGCTTTTGCATAAGATTTTGGTCGAATTTAAACGAAACTACAAAGATGTCGATACAGATAAAGTTATAAAAATATGAAGACACGACCTAGATGTTAAGTCGATAAAGTCGTGTACACATATTATCGTAACTTCGGCCGCAACGATCTTTTTCTAATTAACTGTACCATCAACATCAACAACAATGACACGTATCTGTCAACTTGAAAGTTCGACTTTAGCAACTATGAATTTGATGGGAAGTTGTTTAAAAATTTATAGACTACTTATTTGGCTAACTAATCGAACGATTTAATTCATAACCTACATGGAACATTCTCACATTATAGGTAGCAATGCGATGTCACTACGATTTGTTCTGAGAATAACCTAACCAACAAAAAGTTGGGATACCCCGACTTTGTCATTTCAAAGTTCAATATGTCAAAAACGGCTGAACCGATTTTAATGAAATATATCTAAGAACCATTGCTAGAAAACCTGCTTTCAAATAAAAAACCGCATTCAAATAGCTCCACTCGTTTAAGAGCTACGGACAGACAAACAGACACACACCACACACACAGATAAACATAGCGGTCAAACATAGAACACTACTCTTTTTGCGTCAGGGGTTAAAAAAATCCGTATTCCGATTCAGCCGGTCCAATTGTTCGTTATTCTTCAGGGAACTGTTCTATTTCCTGGGTTGAAAGCAGTTCATGTTAGTTCACGACAACTGATCTGCCAGTTTACCAACTTTTTAGTACCAACCGTATAAATATAGATAAGATTAGATTATATTAGATTTATTTATTTCCTTATGAAAAAATACATACAAGGTAAATAATAAGACATTCAAAAAAGGGATCGTGAAATTGTATACAAATAATAATAATGTGATTGTAGCAAATTACAATAAAATGTCAGTTAAAAAAATTTATAACAAAAAATAGAACCGACTACAAAAAAACCATGAAAATAATTTTCTACCAGTCTGAAGTCGGTGACTCAGCACGAGCCAGCAGGAGTGGACCTATAATCGTCTACCTCACCTACAACTATCTATACGAGTAAATGGCTTCAATCACTCCTGCTGGCTCGTGCTGAGGCACCGACTTCAAACTGGTAGAAAATTATTTTCATGGTTTTTTTGTAGTCGGTTCTATTTTTTGTTATAATTTTTTTTTTTCACGCTTTTTAGTGTAAAACATCTAAGATACAATAGTTTAATGTCAACTGCTCGTCACCTTTTACGAAAAATTGCTTTTTTCGATGCAGAGACGTTCATTATTGAGGAGTCCTGGTGCTTCACCACCCATTCCATTTCACCATATCCGTTCCGAGGAGCATAAATTGCTTAGCAACTGTGTTAAAGCAATTGAATTCAACCCATGAAATACTTATTATTGAGTAGTAACTCCGATGGTCAACTGTGGTCTTCATCATCAGTTCCACTTCACCAAATGATGATTTTCAAGAGCAAATGCTCGAGTTACTACTAAATATATCTAAATTACCATAACATAGGTGTCCCTACAACATTTGAAGAGTTCCCTCGATTTCCTTAAGATCCAATCATCAGATCCTGATTTGGTGCTTATGGGACCTAATTGAAAGCATTCCTAGACGAACGCAAAAAAAAATTTCAAATCGGTTCATAAATGACGGAGTTCTGAGGTAACAAACATAAAAAAAAAAAAAAACAACCGAATTGATAACCTCCTCCTTTTTTTTGAAGTCGGTTAAAAATAGAATTACAACGTCAAATTAGAATTATAAATTATAAAAATAATTAAGGGTAAAAACATAAGAGTTTAAATTACTATTACTATGTCAAATTTAAGAAATTGGAACGATCGATCAAATAAATAATAAATAACCTAACAAAAAGTTGGAAAATAATCGACTTTGTCACTTCAAAGTTCAATATATCAAGAACGGCTGAACCGATTTTGATGAAAAATATCTAAGAACCACCGTTAGAAAACATGATTAAAAAAAAACGTCGTTCAAATCGGTCCACCTGTTTAAGAGCTACGGTGCCACAGACAGACACAAAGACGGACAGACAGACACACATAGCGGTCAAACTATAACACCCCCCTTTTCGCGTCGGGGGTTAAAAAAAATGTCAATGCGATAAAATTAAATGTAAAATAAAAAATGAGTCTACAAAAACAGGACAAAATAATGTCAATGATTCAAAGTTATATATATCGTATAATTTGCCTTTTTATAATAAGTAGGTATGGTTAAAAGGACCTTACGGACGAACCAAAACGAGAATTACATTTCAACTCCGCCATATTTCGTTACGAAAGATAAAATTTCACCTATACAAATATTATCAAGTGAATTATATGAATCGTTCTGTCAGCCGTATTTTCATGAATTCTCTTTGCAGATATTGTGCTCCGAGATCTTCACCAATAATTTAAGGTTTGAATAATTCAGCAGTCGTTTTGGGATAATTCCTAAATTGAAGGTTCTGGGTTTCTCGCAGACCGTAATGAAGTGAAGTCGCGTCTGCGGCCTCCTTGACAAGCTGTATTTACTTGATCACGCTGATCACTGGGAGCGCTCGCACGGAACGAGCTGATTCCCGAAGCCTGGAGGGCTACTACGAAATTCGAGAATCGAAGTTCGTATCGTACCGTCCCTCTCACTCTCGTATTAAATAATGTTAGCGTCAGCGGGACGGCAAGATACGAAGTTCGAATTTTGCATGGTGGCTGTGAATTAAAGTCCTTGACCGTACCATATATTCGAAAGTCACATCACGCGTTAGTATGTTTCCAAGTGTATAAAGTCTTCACTGTAAAATATAGGTACAGCCGAGGTCATAAATACATAAACAGCCATCGTATACTTATTGTATCTTACCGTTAGTAGGATAAAAGTGTGTAGATATTTTTGGCGTTTTGGTAACCTATTATATTTATGACCTTAATCGTACATACCCTATATTGACGTTTGCACAGAGGTTAAAAGAAGATAATGTAAGTACAACTGCGATAATATTCAATTAGAATTTCTGCAAGCTAGTTTTAAATTTACTTCAAATTTCAATACAAGTAAGTATTTAATTTTCAGCGCTTAGGTACAGTAAGATGTGACTGACAGTTAGACAGGCAGACTCTGGACTTTCGCCCTGAGGTATAACCTTAATTCTGCCGAGAATTACTTCTGGGAACCCTGTATAAAAAGCCAAACAAATGACGGCTTACACGTAGACAAAGCTTTAAACAAACTGTTCGTAGAAATTTTAATCAGAGACAAGAGACTGGCTTAGTTTGTAAAAAATACAAAATTATATGGAATTAAAGCTTGGTATTTTCCAGTAAAAATAATATCGATGGTGGAATACTAATAACCTATAGCGGTCATTAAACTAGACAATAGACAATATTTGACATATGGAATATTTTCTTTGAGTTGATTTAGCAGAAGATATTTACGTATCGGTCATATATTCATAAAGTTCGTATAAGAAAGTAACGTAATATAAGCATGATAATAATATAGTCTTAGGTCTACCTAGTAAGTAAAATTGTAAAATTTAATGAACTAAAAAAATTACAAATATGCAAAGAACAATCCAGTGACAAAGCAGTCACCCTCACCTTGAAATCGTCAGTAGATGTTCAGTGTCAACATATGATGGACCTCGCAGCCATAAAAGTATTTATGTAAAACATGAGAACTGCTTTTGGTAATGCAGCATATATTTGTTCAATATCTGAAAAAAATTGATACAAAGAAACACTTAAGTACTTGTTTTGATTTATTACTGTTCGTTTTACACGAAAGCGTACCTTTTCGGGGCTATTGGTACCCAGAGTCGGGATGTCATGGTGATGCTTAACGCGCTCGGGTATCAGTGCCAGTTCCTTGATGAGAGGTAAATGAATGTCTCTATGTTTATGTTTACGGAGAGAGCACAAAGGCCGCCGTCAACAGCGATTTGATAAAAGTATTAAATTTCAGTTACTTTTTATCTTTCCCTTCGATCTTGATTTAACGTCCTTTGAGGTCATTACTGAGGCTCACCGGAATGGCTTCGCTTAATGAAGTCGTGAAAGAAAATTGAGTTTAGTTAAAGGGGCGAATTTAATTCGATTTCAAACTTTTTGAATGAATGTCTCAGTTTAAGAACGCCAGCATCAAGAAACCGCAAAATTAGATGGAAGCGAAAAATGGAACTGTCGTTCGTAGTTAATTAAAATAAATTATTCACGGGCTTCTTTAATAAATTGCGCGATGTCTCTGTTACAAATCGTTCCCTGCTGAATTGTAATTCCTAAATAATGATGCAGCTATATTTCTTTTGTATCGCTTTTTCCTTACTGAAATATTATATCAGCCTCTAGATTGATACTTGATATAATAATATGTATTATTCCTCTTCGGCTGTTGTTAATAATTACAGAGAAGGAAAGGAAACGTTTAGTGAGTGAGTAAACTAATACGATATTGTTCTTATATTGCGTGATGGATAGTGATAGCAGATAGCACATATGAAGTCAGTTCTCACTGTTTTTATTTTAACACGTTCAAAGCAAGCTTGAGGGGAACTAAAATATTTACAAACAAAAAACGTATTTAAGAGTATAGGAGCAGGTGAAGTTGGTTGTTGCGCTAGCACCTACGATCAAGAAAATGTAGCACGCAAACTTCCGACGTTTTAACTAGCACAAAGTTGTTAAGCGCCGCATTGATTTTATAACGGCCAAGCCCGTGCCGTGTGTTCGAACTCTGCTTAGGACTCGTTCAAAGAGCGAGACTTCAGAAAAAGTTAGATAACCCAACGAAAGTAGTTCGCAACAACGAGCGCTTTTCTATGGCCTTAACTATGTTTTGGTACATTACAACTTTCTTTACTGTAGTTTTTGATTGTAGTAGGTAAGTGAGGCGCTGTCGAGAGCAAACTGTTACCGAACGTATTACGTCAAACAGCGCGGCAACTAGAACGAATCGATTGTTGCTCAACTTTTCTAATATAAGATTGTAAAATTCTAACTATTTTCCAACATCTAACCTTCCAGAATATTATTATGAGGCTTACAAAACAGAAGCTATGCAACTGAACGAACTAATAAGAGTTAAAGTATAATGTTAGTTAAATTTATAATATGCCGTTAATTTTACGATAGTGTATGTTTAAAGCAGCGGGGCGGTCCGGGCTGCATTGTAAAGGCGTCGGCCGCAACGGAACAGGTGGCTGCGGTGTCCTTGCAGCTATAAACTGTTTCCCTGTGTTCTATGCGCTTGTGCAATGGACACATTTTACTCTCTTTACCGTCTGATAAAGTCCGACAGCCCTTTGTTCTCGTGGCTATTCTTGAAAATTTAAAAGCGGTCCTTGCAGTAAATTCGCGTTGAACGCGCAGCCTCTGGACCGAGATACTGGCCGATGAATAAATTATCGCTGCGTTCACACACATCTACTGGTACGTATCGGAGCGAACCAATCGGTTCTATGATTTCAGTATTTTTTTACCATGTCGGCTATTTGTTGTATAAAATTATTATTAGTTTCAGATGGGTAAGGCTTTTGGTTAATAGACTCGAACAACTGGCTCGAGGAGTTGGGCTCTGATACTGAGGGCTCGATACAAATTTAAAAGCAAGAAAAAAAGTCTGTTTGTGTTTCCGATTATTTCTATAGTAAAGAATATATTTTTGCTAATCGATGATTTTAGGATCTTTTCTTTATTCGTAGTGTGAGACCTTAGCTAAAGCTAGCCAAATTTTTCATAAATGGCAACGGAAAGTACACCAAATGCAGGTTTTGATTGTCAGATTATTGTATTAAAATAATACACTTTCCAAAGGATATCTCTTTTAATAGCGTGAATTTAAACTTATTTTTTTGGTGTAAACAGTACTTTAATCGTTTTTTTTGGCTGACTAGTCGTTAGAGATCCTCTCAAGGTCCTGGATTTGATCCACGTCGGGGCATAAGTATATTATATGGAAAATACGATATTTCTTCTCAAATCTTTTGTATTTAACATGAACTTACGTTTATGTCCTCAGGCTGATAATGATGATGATGACATTTATATACCTAGTACCCATAACAAAAGCTTTGCTTACTTCGTGGATCGATGCGGATTGTCTTCTGATATCTATTTATTACGCTCCGACCCTGGATTTCATCAGAGAGTGCACCGATACAAGTATATTTACCGCACTCATCGTTATTTCCTCAGTTAGAGGATTTACGGTGAGACGCGGTCGCTTTTAGACTTATTTATAGCAAAGCCGATGTTGCCAGCAGTCAGGTTCAATGGAGGTCCGACCTCACCTGCCCTAACCTAACTCAATAGCCAGTATTTACGCTGCAGGGCGAAGTAAACGCATAAAACTTGGCGTTTATTTTGTCGACGCGCGTGAAATA
This sequence comes from Choristoneura rosaceana, assembly GCA_037349165.1. Classification (NCBI taxonomy): domain Eukaryota; kingdom Metazoa; phylum Arthropoda; class Insecta; order Lepidoptera; family Tortricidae; genus Choristoneura; species Choristoneura rosaceana. Next base: position 15,765,194 of record JAZBNJ010000019.1, read on the forward strand.
GTGGACCAGAATTAAACTAGTGAGCGCGGTGTAAAACAAAAGAAGTTTATAGCTAGTCGTTCCGGGGAGATTAAATTGAATTAATGGCAGGGGCTAGTCAAGTCTTGAGATTGAGTAAAGTGAGTTAATTTAGTTACTTGCTAAGAGATTTTTTTATAGAAATATCTAACACTGAAGTAATAAGACACTTTGAATTTTAACACGGTTGAAACTTAAGTCACGTTATAATAATATGTTACCTACATTAGAATTAACACGTAGCATAACTAGCTATTACATACCTAGTCTATTTCTATGTATCCAACTGTTGATATTAATATACACGGTTACTTTAATTATATTTTTGTTTAATTGTTCTAATCTTCTGATGTTCTTATTTCTTTCTGTTGGAAAAGGTTTCCTGGAACAGGATAAGGCCTTGTAATTTTCTCTCTGTGTACCTGCAGGGCTACTACGAAACTCGAAGTTCGCATCGTGCCGTTCCTCTTGCTCTCATATTAAATAGTATAAGTGTCAGAGGGACTACACGACACGAACTTCGAGTTTCGTAGTAGCCTTGCTATTTTATGTATCATTTACTATTGTGATGTAAAATAAAGAGTCATTGTATTGTATTGTATTTTTTTTTGAAATAGCAGACAAACGAGCAGACGGTTCACCTGATGTTTAAGTGATTACCGTCGCCCATAGATATCCGCAGCACCATCAATATTGTAGTTAATAAGAATAATACCTATTTTAATTGTCATCTCTGAGTGCACGTTTTATGTATCACAAAGCTTATGTTAGATCGTAGACCTCAAGTCTGTGTCTCACTCAAGCGTAGCTCGATCTTTCGTAGCACTAACAACTTCGTAGGTTCGTAGCTATCGTAGCACCTGCGTAGCAGATTGTCAGAAAAGATGTGAGTGTGCGTTACATTACTTAGCTTCGTCTTAAGTTGATAAACGGCGTGATTTGTAGGGCAACCAGTCTGTCTGTGCGGCTTCCATTAAATTCATTTTAAACAGGCAACTTGAACACGGGTCCATATCGGCCCGCATACTTATTGGAAGTCCGAATGTAATGTTTGTCAGAACGATCGTTTGTCATAACTCTTTTTTTCTCTAAATTCAATAATTGTTCAGAATTGTTAAAAACAAACCTAACCTAACCTATGGTTTTCTATAGGATAGCCATTTAAAAAATTCAGAAAACTGTAATATTTCAGTGGGGAAAAATTATGACAAACGATGATTCGGACAAAAATTACGATATGACTAGACGAGTATGACTAGCGAAGAGTATGCGAACTTCGGCGCTCCCATTTATTTTATACTGTATTGTATTTTTAGCCGTGTGTTCTATGCCAAGCCGTCGGCCGTCTTGTTGGTTGCTATATGGCGGGATTAAAATTGCAACGGTGCAGCTGCCTCGCTGCTTAGCTCCTATCGAACGGCCGCGTTTAAGACTGGTGTTTATAAAGCGTCCGTACGAAATATAATGCAGATAACATTTTGCGAATTCATATTGAATAGTCTTATGTATATCGTGGAGAATATGGAGGAATTGGATGGAATAAAAGTAGGTTTTTCTTCGCATGAATTCAAAGGTATTGAAGTGCAATGTTTATCTGTAATCGTATCCTACTGTGCTGGCTCATATCCGGCTGAGCTATGTTTAGGTAATAGGTACAGAGAAGGGGTCAATGAAAGTACATATCAGATCAATACTGGCTCCATATTTATTTAAGTATATCCTCCATTAAGGTTCAAACAGAAAACCAGCGCCGCAGCTTGCCGTGGCAACACGTTGAGTATGGCCCTTTTTGCTTCTTTCGGGACAATGTTTCTTTTCATTCTTCTTATTTAGTATATAAGAGTATGTAAGGTTCATCATCATCATAGTGTCAGCCGAAAGACGTCCACTACTGGACTTAGGTCTCCCCCAGGCTCTTCACTCAGACCGGTCGTGTGCTTTCCGTATCCATCGCAATCTCGCGATTTTAACCAGGTCGTTGCTCCATCTCGTTGGAGACCTACCGAGAGCTCGTCTCCCGGTCCGCGGACGCCATTCGAGAATCTTTTGACCCCATCGCCCATCAGTCCTGCGAGCAATGTGCCTCGCCGTCACATTTCATTCTTCTTGGCAGTTTTAAATTCCTGAGCGACAATTAACTTTCCAGTTGTACTGTACGTGAATCGATTCCAATTGTTGAAGGTGATACGATGAGGCTGTCTATTCGAGATAATCTATCCAGTAGCGCTTCAGTAATGTGCCAGTATTGACGCATTCATATTGGCTGTGATTAGTCGGCAGCGCCGCGATTATTGGCCTACTGCGAAATATGAAAATTGAAGTTTGTATCATACCGTCCCTATCACTCTCGTATTAAACAATATTAGCGTCAGCGGGACGACAAGATACGAAGTTCGAATTTTGCATTTCGTAGTATATGGCCTGAACATTGCAGGCTATTGACGGTGAAATAGCATTAAACACCTGCCGATGGACGGTCAGTTTCAATCCGTAGCTTCAAAATCATCGCTTATAGTACTAAACATTACCTGTGGCTTTGCTCGCATAAACGATTGAAACTACGAGATTTTATAAAATGTTCACAGCAATCCTCAAAAAAATAATTAATTGGGTGACGAACACCCGTGCAAATTTAAATGTAGATACCTATCTTAACTTAGAAGTTAAGATTGTAATCAGGCTATACCACGCACGCAGCACGGAAAGCTGAAGACCTGGGTTTGATTCCCAACGCTGGTCTCTTTTTCTGGTTTTTCTGTGGCATCTATGTTTCAGTTTGTATTTTCTATGTGGATTTTATGGGATGACCGTAAAAGTAACGAAAATTGGAGTAATACAAATACAAAAGGACTCCAAAAAACCAATCTTAACCTATAATATACTCAACTTATGGCATGGGCCATAAGAATAACCTTCGTGACATAGTAGTGCAGATTTTCGACGCTGCACCATAGCTACAATACATAAGTATCACGGCGCAATGTAGGTACATACGAAGAAAAATACCCACTGTGGAATCTTTTCATAGAAAAAGTCATAGTGAGATCGCATTGCTTGACAAGGGAATTCATGACGACGCTTACTGTGAGAACGTTCTACGGTAGGTCAGGAATCAAAAGGTTCGACTATACATTCACATACTTTGCTTACATCCATGCTTTATTGGCAAAATAACAATTTTCACGTCTCAACACTTACCGACACCAGCCAGCTTCAATCCGTTTGAAAATCATCGTTTATTTATTAAACTGTCTACGGGTGCATGAGGGAAGTAGACTGCAGTGCAGTCTGCCTTGACACGATTTATGGGTTGGCCGGCGGTTCGGGGACACGGAGTGATCGCGCCGACTACCCCGATTCCTAATAAATAACGCTAGACCTTTCGCAGCGCATAAAACAAAGTTGCCAGCTTTTTGTGCGGCCGAACCGTATAGTTAATAATAGCGAATTTGCTAGGCTCCGGTAGCTTCCGTTCCGTTTTTTTCCATGGCGATGTCACGGCGGGCGAAACTTTGTTCGTTTGGAACTGCTGCTTATTAGCGGCTTGGCTTTTAACACGCAAGGAAACTAATAGGCGAACCGTGTTTTTTGAAAGCTAGTATTTATTGGACATTCACTGGACATTGTCGTTCATTGGACATTGGAAGTAACGGGGGAGGCTTTGAGTAGCAGTGGGACAACAATAATAATAAGTGGAAGTGGTAATGGCTACCCATTACCCGTAGGCCAGTTCGCTTGAATAAGAGTAAAGATGCGGATCTACTATTAAAACGCGACGCCATGCTACGCTTGCGATACGCCATCCGACGCGTGTCAGTACTTATAAGTTACATGTATCGTCACTACTTAAAAAAAAACTCGTAGTAAAGTAGTCATGTTATTTAATTATACTCAGTTGCAGATAAAAATATGTATCGGACGACGTAGTGTGGCGTCCCGTTTGAATGATATATAAAACGTAACCATTTAGGAATAAAGGTTCTCGAGTTGCAACTACGAACCTGAAGAAATAGAGTCGGTAGGCCTCCGACGAGGATGAACAATAATGGAACTGACATTCTTATTCACAGATGTACGAAATCCTAGGTGCACGAATTTGACTCGCACTTGGCTGGTTTTATTATGCATTTCAAAGTAATTGAGACTGACGCAACTGCCTTTACTCAGTACAGAGAGAGTTGTTGGAGAAATAAACTAGAAAGATAACAAGATAATCGCATCCGAAGTTTCCTATAGCAAGTTTAAAGTGGACGAAGAGACACGACTTGGGTGAGACAATTTAATCTTGTCGGCTTCATGGTCCAGCGGAATCGGGGTTAGTTTTTAAACGGTTAGAGTTTCTTTGTCATCCATCTACAACAATTCTTAAATCGTTTAAAAAAAGTTTTAATTCTTCTACAGACGGACGGTTAATTAAAAGTCTCGTGCCATAACAGATGATTAATATTGTAACGAGATGAAATGGCTTACGTAATACTCTGTACTTGCCTGCTCAGATATTTTCTGAGTTGTTAAAGTTATCTGACAGAGTTTAAAAAACTTTGTAGAGTTTTATGTATAAAGGTACGTACTTAAGACATAAATAAACTATGTCATTAAGTAAATAACGGCGCATTTCATTAATTCCAGCCTATATACGTCCCAATGCTGGGCACCTTTCAGAATTAAAAAGCTTAGGCTGTAGTTCTCACGCAAGCCCAGTGCGGATTGGGAACTTCACACACACCATTGAATTGCTCCGTAAGCTTGTGAAGGCTTGATCGCAATGTTTTCCTTCGTGGAAAAGCTCATGGTAAATTTTAAATGTAGGTAATTTCACACATGAATTTTGAAAAACTCACAGATACTAACCCAGGTTGGAAATAAGGCACGTTAAGACACAATAAAACATAGTAAACACAAAAGTTTGTGTGAGGAAAATAAATTTGTCAGCACTCTTTTAGAGTGAATTCTCGATAGACCGAAGGTAGTTTATTAAAATTCATACCGCATTTTTATCTAGACCGAAATAGCTCAGTCAAGTCTGTGAGGAAGTTGGATACAAATTAAGGCTTAAAAATGTACACTGAGTACACTCAAAGGAAGCTATGAACACTGCGGTTAAGTAGAACCGGTGCTAAATATGTCGTTCGTAGATATAGCTTTTTAAAAGATTCAAATTATTTAGTATATCTGATTGTTTTGCAAGAACAAGGGTACATTTTATATTGTATTCTATAACTCTTTACTGTACATAAAAAGCACGTGAAATTAACAGATAAAAAGATAATAACAAGTAGAAAAGCGAACTTATCCCTTAAAGGAATCTCTTCTTTTAAACTTTTGACTGATTGATAGGATATCAGAAATGAGAGTACCTACCTAGACACTACAATGAAAAGATAAATAAAAAAAGGAAACGCATATTTATGAGTTAGAGTCATTTAATTTGGTTGAATAAGCATAATTACTATAATTAACGTTCTTTTGAAACGTGAATAGTTGTAGTCCATTTTTGTGTTATTTTTAGCAAATAAATGAAAGTCAGAAAAAATCCATTGTATTTTAATTAATCACACTATATGTATTCATTTGTATAGCTTAGACTGTATCTACGTGATAGGTACCTACCAAAATATATAATTAACTTTTATTACCACGCATAAATTTTTTAATATAAATATAAAGTGACCGAGTATCACAAATCAACTCCTACTAAACCGTCACGGGCGAGCTCTGAAGCCGTCATTTGACTTTAATTACGAATTAAGTGTGCCGTAAACAGAGTCGTTACTTTGTCGGATCGCCTCGATCTATGGTAGCGCCCTCATTAATTTCAATAAAAGGATTCCCGCAAAGGAAGGGGGGTTTTCATTGTTAAATAATCGAACGTCTACCCGAAAGAATTATACAGCTACATTAAAATTCAGTTCATGTTTAAATAATATGTCTGCTCCGCTGTTTTTAATTTGAAATTGCAATGTATTCGTATTAATTAAATAATAATTGTAATAGGTGCATTTATTTATAATAAAAATCTCGTCTCACAGTGTTTGTGGTTCGTTTGAAACCGCCCGAACGATTTTTAATTTTTATTTTACTTATTCTCATACCTAGGTTACGTATTAAAATAAAGCTTAAAGCATTTTCACCCCCCTCCCCCCACAAACGCGAGGTAGAGACCCCCTACCACACTACGTTTATTTGCGATTTTAGTATTTTTGTATGAGTAATATCATAAATAAGTTCGATTTAATAATTTATATCCTCTTGAGTCCTGACATTTTTTAACAAACTTAGCGTTTAAGACCTAGACGTGACTAGACGCGATTTTATTTCAAAACTCTTAGAATTCTTTATTCAATGAATAATTTATACTTTATAAAGTACATTCGGCCGTTATTCTTAATGTTAATTAGTTCTTTATAAAGTACGCGAGGACATAGAAGAATATGGCGGAGTTAGGTAGTTAAATAAATTATTTTTTGTTAGCTTATAGTAATTTTTCCAATTAGACCTGTCTGCAGTTATATCTGTAAAAACGTACCTATGTCATCCTGTCATCCTCGGTTTAAAGTAAAAAAAATAATATTTTATTTCTGATTATTTAAAAGCCGGCTAAGTGGCCATTTTTGTCGCAGCTACTTGCACTTATCTTCATCATCATCATTTCAGCCGTAGGAAGTCCACTGTTGGACAAAGGCCTCCCCTATAGACCGCCAGTTGCTTCGATTGGCGGCGGTTTCCATCCACCGTGAACCCGCGGCTTTAACCAGGTCATTCGTCAATCTCGTTGGTGGACGTCCTACGCTGCGCTTGCCGATACACAGCCTCCACTCGAGAACTTTTCGGCCCCAACGGCCGTCTGTTCTCCGTGCTATATGGCCTGCCCATTGCCACTTCAACGAGCTAATTCGCTTGGCTATGTGGGTGACCCTTACTCCTACTTGCACTACTTACACAATATTCGTGACCGTAATTGACCTATTTTCACCTAACGAGAACAAAAATTAAAATTAAAAATGTCTATTTTGTAGAATTTAATTAGAATTTATTCTGTTAGGAACATGTAGTAAGTAAGTTTTTAATTAAAACACGAAGTACTTTATTGGGCTCGTGCAACTCTTCCGAAACTTTTCACTTTGCTTTAACTCCTACCTATCTTAACGTCGTAGTAAACTTAGTTTCAATGTAACTACCACCTAACCTACCTGCTGTTACCTGCTAGATAGAATTTGTAACATCAAATTAATGGTACTCGTAAAATATTTAATTATTAGAAAGAAGCTTCACAACCATCGAACGATAATCTTTACATACAATGTTTTGAATGGCAGTAATACCGGAGGTAGGAATCCCTAGCAACCACGCAAGCATTCATTGAGCACCTAACGATCTAAAGTTGAATTGATTCCAAACCCGGCCCAAATCATCCCAATTAAACTGGGTATTAGAGCCCGTCCCTCATTGTTTCTGGTATCGAGTTTCGGTAACAATGCGTGTGTTATGCGCTGATGGAGGCCAAAAGCAAATAAAATTACAAAATACACACTCGCCGTTTAAAATGAATAGTTGGTGTTCGCATAAATCCTCATTAACATAGTTTGGTGCCGTCGCAGATGCCGCGGCGCGTCGAAAACTTCCGCCCGAGGTTGGACCTGAGAGAATCTGATTAATTAGGCTGTTCGCCCAAACCCTTTGAATTATTTGGGCCTTGTCTGAAAGGTAGCAAAGCTTCTTAAGATTGTGTTCTCCGAACGTTAAGATTTTCCTCATAAAGATTTGCCTTTGGTGTATTGTGTATGTAATTAATTAGTTGCGGGTTGCTGAGCCTTTGTTTGGCAGGGACACCATAATATGCTTCTTTGAGCGTTTGTTTTTAGCTACGTTGTTTTAGTAATTTTAATGAGAAAATGCGTTTGTTTATTCATGTGGCTAAAAATCTAATTTCACGTTGTAATTTAAGCAATATATAGGAATTTCGCATGTGAAATAAATTTGTTCATCAGGATATTTTAACTACGTTTTTACATAGTTTTTATAGCCGGAGCTTCGTTAGTGTTTATTAGTTTAGGTCCTTTGTAGCGCTAGTTAGCGTCCGTGGAATATCTATAAAATATAAAGCAATTCCAATTGGCAGGTACCTTACGAATAAAAAGAAACTTTAGTTCATTATCGACAGTAGGTTTAGCTCTCAAACCGACTCTACAGAGACACCGACTTCATGAATAATGTACCACGAATAATGGAAGCGCCGCGAAATATCTACGTAACTGCATGTTTTAAACGCCGCGAATTTCTTTTGTTACCTATCCACTTTTGCCAGTGATGATAGCGCTCAGATCACTTTGAATATTTGACATTATTCATTATTGAGTTGAAATTCTGAGGAAAGTATCGGAATATTCATAACTGAATATTGATTTTTAAATGCTTTCTGATATTAATTCCACAATTATCGGTTCATAAAAACAATATCGTCAAACCCTCACAGGCTTGATAATTGGTAAATGTAGTCTTTATTTTGACAAAATACATCCTATGCGTAACGGACATTCTATAGATAAGGGTGTGTCTACCTCTCTCGAATCAGGGTCCATTTCAGTCCCAAGACAAATACTTTCTTGTCTGACAAATATTTGTTCCGGCGAGGGATACAAACTTGTGAGCTTTTCTTCGGTAGCGGATAATATGAAGGACACCACAATTTGATCCTTATATCGAGCGTTATTTTATGGATGTTACCGGTCAGTTTATATGTATTATAAAGTGTATTTCGTATACCGCGGTTTTCATTCGCTAAATAGGTAACGTAATTTTTATATTCTGCATTTATTTGGTTATTATCGTCAAGTATTACATAATTAAAGTTCATGCAATTCTGTAATATTGACTGTTAACCGATTGACCAAAATGATTTCATCATTTCCCAATTAATTAAAGTGTTGTTCATTACATTTGTTATGAAATTGCTAGCTTTAGCCTGTGTTTCTACCCATGTCAGTAATACAATGACTCTTTAATGTAGGTACACTACAATAGTACCTAAGCGATACAGAAAAAGGTGCAAAGAGAGAAAATTACAAGGTAAGCAATTGTCAATAGGTAATACAGCTAGAAAATAGACTTACTTGCAATTTTACTTACTTCTGTGCTGTATTGTACTATTTTGTCTTGTATTGTTTATATTGTTGTCTGGTATTGTTTGTACTGTTGGCAATTAAATATTTTCTATTTCTATTTCTATAAAATACTAGGAACTGCAAGAGATTTTTGTTGCACTTAATTATATTAATACTAAATGTTGACTGACTCATCGATGTCCACCCCAAACCCGGATCTCAAAAGTTGAAATTTTGTGTTAAGGTTTTATGATTTAGATAGGAGGGATCTTGTTAATTATGTATGGGATAGAAAATTGTAAACTAGGTACATACTTACATCTATAAACTGAATTTAAAGGGTTGATTATACAGCAAAATTTTGCGGATTCACTGATGCCACTCTACATAATATAACTTGGTTAGGTTATTACAGTAGTCCCATGATATTTTATTTTATTTTACTTATAACACTCCTCTTTTTGCGTCAAGGTTTAAAACAACGTAGCTCTTCACCAGATTCAGTGAGGACGGTCGACCTTGGTCGCGCCATATTTCACGCGGCCAGGTGTCTGTCGGAACCCTTTCACGCCTGGCACCTTCGCCAAGAATAATGAGCCTTATTTATACTAATTAAGGAACCGAAATTAATAACCAGATTATTTGAAGGCTGTTGTTACCTATATTTATTGTCGCTGGCTTTGTGTCACACTAGCTTTAACCCACAGCTTTGTATCTTCGAGAAACATTTTCAATCCTTAAATTTGGCTTGAAAAAGGTTCAATATACCAGGTGTAATCTTTTGGCAATCTGCTCTCCGTGCTATATGGCCAGCCCATTGCCACTTCACGAGTAACGAGCTAAATTATTTACTTTGAATAAGACTTTTTTAAATCAGAACCTCATACCTTAACCTCAACTTCATAACCTTCGCTCGGACAACGCCTTAGGTACTTCAACTTTTGGACCCTCTATTCTAGTTAAAAGTTAAAATATAATCTCGTCGCAAAGTATTACCTATGTCTCTAGATCTTTCTATGATTGTTGAGTTTGTACAAAACCATTGGGCTTCCGATCTCCATTGTACTTCATTACTACACTAGATAGTCTAGCGGTTGAAATAAAAAAAGTACAGGAATTTCCACTCGAATGAATAAAGCGATCTCCTGCCTGGACTCCGGGGATAGGCAAATGTAGGCGTCGGGATGTATCTTCGGATAGATCGCGGAATAATTCGAGTGTTAAATGTCGAAGTGATAATGGGCCGGTAGGTACAGAAGAAAAATCAAGTGCAGGTAGTTCGAGTAAACGTGGCTCTACTCCATTTATGTTGAAATTTGAAACTTGACGGTAAAATTTGCACACGTTTTTAAATCAAACAACGAAACTATTTAAAACTGTGTTAAGTAACTTCTATAATGAAAACATAATAAAAACTGCTAATAAGTGTACCTACATGTAGGTATTTTAGTCCATTTGTGTTCGAAATAGCTGTTACAATTTGACCGTTAATTCAAACCTTAAACTAAACTTTTGTCCACTCGTGACCACGGCCGTTGCAATGTGGTCGAAACGTCGAGGTAATATTTAGCAAATATTAGACATGGTTCAGTCCTAAGAATTAGTCAGATACGGAAGTTAGTTCGAATTTTCGAAACTCAACGGTTTGTTAAATTCCGTTATTTTAGGTACGAAATACTTACATTCGTTCTCTATATATCATCGTGTGTGTGGATATATATTTATTAAAACAACGAATATATTTTTTAAATGTTAACAATAAATGAATTCGGTAATTTTACAGATACGAAAACGTACACCAGAATTGAGTGGCTTCATATTCAACATCCTCTCCATCCAACAATGTTCTTGAGGATTATCACATTCTAAGGTACTTCTAAAGAATAAGGATGTTTTCACTGAATAATGCCTTTATTACGGAAAGGCTACTTAAATGTCACCGCGGATTTTTTACGAATTTCTTTACTAAAAGTAGAAATTAATCATTAACTAGAAGTCTTTGCTTGATTATTATGTATGATATAAACAGGGTAGATTCTGTAAGATGTGAGCAAGAAAAAACCCTAATTAATTAAGTTAGAACAATATATTGAACATATTAGTGAGATTAAAGTATTTTTTAATGTTGAAAACCCAAAGTGCATGGTCACTCGCAATTCAAACTAAAGTAAATAAATATTGCGTAAGTAAATATAGTGCCTGTAGTCTAAATTTGCAAATAATCTATCAATTATTAATCGTAGATATTTTTTGTTTAATTTTTTGTTAAAAATAACCCCCATTTTTAAACAACAAATATTTTTAATATACCTAAGCTTTATTAGTTGATTGTACTGTTTGTTCTATAGGTACTTGCAATGTCATCTAAATTTGCATACCAAACTTAAAGTCACTCTATCCGCTAGAAGTGGCTTAAATTCGACTTCTAAAATTTTACCCAAACACGTAAGTAAAGTAGGTAAGTTAAATCGTTGAAAAATTAAAAAAAAACATTAAATTTAAAATGCTAAAAGTCCACTTAGAATAGTAACTCTTAGCTAATCACACCGTGGTGACATAAAATGCCTTCAAAACATAATACTTACTTGTTAATAAATGAATCGGTACAATAGGAAACCGATGGTGCCGCCAGGACCCGCAGGCACGACTCGGGATCTTTTGTGCTGTCCCATAATAGTCCCTTTAAAAGACTGACAGGAAGTAATTTACCAAATTGAGACGTTAAAATAATTAAGACATCGGCTACCTAACGTCTATCTTTATAAATGACTCCCCATTGATGTGTCAAGGAGTCAGGGGTGATTTTCTTTTCCCGTTAAAAAGTAATCGTGAACTGAGTTTAAAAGTTCTTTACAGGAAAAACGGCCAAGTGCGTGGCGGGCCACGCGTATTGTAGGGTTCCGTATTATGCGGCAAATATTCTGTAAGAAATTTTGATTTTGATCGTTAACTTAAAATAACTAGCTGAGAGTTTGTTTAGTTCGATTGTGATTTTTTTTTCAGCATACTGATTCACTTGAAAAGGGGACGATGACGACGAGGCGACGACTCTTGACGAACAAAAATGGCATACAAAATTTTGAACATAATTATCCTATCAAATGTATTTTTTTATTGATTGCCATTAACTTTGACATTCTTGCATTAAAGATTTGACACGGGGCCTTAGGAAGTTAAATATTTTCAAGATCTAAATCAAAAATGGTCTAAATAGTTTTAAAGACCTATTCATTGATACTGCACACTGCAGATTCGGAAAAAAAATGTATCCCCAAAATAGTCAAAAAAAATTTTTTTCCTAAATTTTATTTACTCAATTTTTCTAAGTTGCGTACATGGCGAAACTTTAAAGGGTCTTTCTATTACTACGGAAATCTGAAAAGAAAGTTTTTAAGTAAATTAAACAACTCCACTCTGTCTAAAAGCAAACTGACTAGAAAATAATATAGCGTTTGATAATTAATACCTCACTCAGGAGTTAAACACGTTGAAATATTGCTAAGATTACTTCCAAAATATTACGGTAACGTCGTTGCATCGGCCGTGGTACAAAAAACACAATACGAGTACATAATAGGTACAAACAACAAAACATTATAATATCGCTTCAGCATAAAATAGAAAATGTGATGTATTACAAAGTAATGTTATAACGCACAATGAACGCGTGCGAAGGGTAAAGGGAAAGTCTGCCGCCTACACCTGTGTAACACGAGAACATAGGGTCCTATTAAAGGTGCGAATAAAAAGCAAAGTACACAAATTAAAAACGCTGAACAAGGTCGTTCTGTTGTTTTTAGCAATTTTGTGATCAAAGCCCTCACCTCTATAAAAGGCAGAACAAATAACGGCGCCCTAATCGATTTAATGAAAGGGGAATCGAAGGGTCCCGTAGGTTTACTTTTCCAAATTTACGACTACCTCTAACATTTAATTGGATATTCGTGCCGCAATAAAAACGGTTTGATGACCAGAAGATTAAAATACGAAGGCTTTAAAATGAAATTGGATGCGGAGTGCCTCCTCCGCGGTGCTTTACTGCCAGCACTCACTTGGCGGTAACTGATGAGGAAGCGGGAACACTGATACACGCGGCCAGACTTTTAATTAAGCAACTGAACTGATTTTAAGAACTGCAACAGCGGTACAATACTACTGTTTGTAGTGTGGTGTACAAAGAGTTAATGTAATGTATTATACACTTAGATAGAATAGGCTAGAAAATATTGGATTACCTGCTGAGCTGGCCACGTTGCATTTTTGTTAGTTTTTCCCGATTATTCCATAAAAATTGAATGAAAACTAAAAATGTGGTCTGACAGAACACTTCTTAATATATAACTTAATGTCTCTACTCCAATAATTATTCGTTATACTTTTATATTCTTTAAGAACGCGTGAATGATTACAAACTCATGAACTAAATATAATATTTTTTCCCAAGAAACTATCCGATTTAAAAGAAAACACTAATTGGTTTTACTTTGTGTACAGTATATCAAAGTAAAAGTAAAAAAATCTGCACCTATCATTATGAACATTCTAAAGCTGTCAATCATTTAAAACTTGTAAAAGAATGAAGTCTTAAAAATACTGCACCTATAATTAGGAACATTATAAAGCTGTCAATCATTTAAGACTTGTAAAAGAATGAAGTCTTAAAATGTGTAACAACAAAGCGGAGGTTAATTAAAATAAAGATTATCCTGCTCTCGTAAATCTTTCTAACCAGAGAATTTGAAAAGGAAAAGCGAAAATCTTTAACTTTCTGACAGTTTAATAAGATAATAAAAATATAAGTCAAGAAAAAAGGAAAGAAGTTTCAACTAAACGGATTTCTTGGCCTTTTCTCACAATTTCCTTTGAGCTGTGGAGGCATTCTATCTTGTATTATAAAAACTCGGAAAATGTAACCTGTCTTATCCTTAGCCACTCGATATAAGTTCGTATAGGTACTTGTTCCGTGAGAAGTGCGGGTTTTCCTGAAACAATGGTCGGCCGGGCGGACCATTATTTATTTTATTACGTTTACTAAGCCGGTAAGTAAGTTGTGTGATACATTTAATACTGCTTAAGTGTTTCTTGTTATATTTCGTCGTTTTACATTAGAGAACATTGTATATATTTTTAACTGTGATGTGTTAACGTTCGATCTTTTGTAGCTTTAAAAGTTTTTTCACTTCTCATGCTCTTAAAATGTTACTTGAGCTTCTGCATATCGGGACTAAAGCTCCCCATTAATTTCTAGAGATTAAAGTATTTTTTTAATTTACGTTGGAAACCCCTAAACAGGTAATCACGGTGTTTATGAATAGATGATCTTTAGGGCGTGGAAAAAACCTCAAAATGATAACTGTACAGAAATATTAAAAAAAAACACCATTTAATTTAACCACGCGGGTAACTGGCTAGCCAACTATAGAATTATTCACGTAAAATTTATTCTCTACCTCAGCCATATCAATGCAGTGATCAAAATGCGCAATAAAGAGATACTACCGCCCCGGTCGGCAAAATTTCTTACTATAGTTTGATAATGGAAATAAAATAGTCAAGGGCAATGACTCTAGCTTCAACTTGGGAGTACCGTCGCGTGCTTTGCGGGACATGAAAAGGTAATGCCACCGGGCCCCGTAATTCCGTGCCAATGTTCGACACACTGCATACCTGACTAGTTATGTATTTATAAGCGCTGGGATGCCAGGGATTAACATGCCGTTTATCAAATAAATGCTGAGCTTTTGCTCGTGGCTCCGCCCGCGTGGTATTCGGTTATCGCGCGCTGTTCTCTCGGGAACTGTGCATTTTTCCGGGATAAAAAGTAGCCTATGTCACTCTCGGGCTCATAAACTATCTCTTTGCCAAAAATCATGTCGATCCGTCGCTCCGTTACGGCGTGAAAGACGGAAAAGCACACTAACATGCAAAAACACTTTCGCATTTATAATATTAGTATGGATTGCGAAAGTTTGTAGGTCTGTGTGTATTTTGGTTACTCCTTCACGCTAAGCGGCTGGACATCAAGAATAACACAAAAGCTATTTGCGGGGTGGCTCATTTAGTTCGGTTAGTGCGGCAGAGTCTGAACCTATCTGCTCTGTTCTTAAGATTTTAGTGACAAGAAAAACTGCATTCATAGATTTTAAAAAATTGGACTAATTGTCATGTAAGGTTTATTTTTTAAATGGTCCGAGTTCGATCCCCGAGCTGGGTACAAGATTTAAAAAATGTATGAGTGTAATTTTTCTTGTTGCTAAAATCGATAACATTTTAATTATTCCTCTTAAGTTACCAGATTTACGAACGATAAATTGTACATAAAAAACCGGCTAAGAGCGTGTCGGACACGCCCAAAATAGGGTTCCGTAGCCATTACGAAAAAATTAAGTAATATTTTTCTAAGGATTTCGTATTTTATACGGAATCTTCCAAGTTTAGGTATATTTTATACCCTACGCTGCTATTTACTCATAAACTACTAATAGTTCTCAAGCAAACTTAGCTGTTATAGTTTTCCTTGGAAGTTTGATATACTTACTACCATCCTGAATTTTTTCAAATTTTTCGACCCACCGGTTTAGATTTTAGAGGGGGGGGGACGCTCGATTTTTATGAAAATTTGCACTTTAAAGTTGAATATTTCGCAAACAAATGACTGAATCGAAAAATCGTTTGAGCAAACCCCTAATGGTTTTACAATACCTATCCAACGATACCCCACACCATAGGGTTGGATGAGAAAAAAAAAATCACCGCCACTTTACGTCTATGGGAGGTACCCTAAAAAAAATTGTTTTTGAATTTATAATTGTACTATTTTGTCGGCATAATTTACCTATATATCCGTGCAAAATTACAGCTTTCTAGCATTGATAGTCTCTGAGCAAAGCCGCGGACGGACAGACAGACAGACAGACAGACGGACAGACAGACAGACAGACAGACAGACAGACAGACATGGCGAAACTATAAGGGTTCCGTTTTTGCCATTTTGGCTCCGGAACCCTAAAAAACTACAGATTCACAAAGCCGAAATTATTCCATACAGGGATCTCTTCCAATCACAAACATACACAACACGCTACTCTACTAAGGCAGAAATAGGCAACCTTTTGAGTCAGAAGAGTTAAAAAATAAAATTTACAAAATTTAAAATTTCTTATAGAGCCACAATTTTTGTCTTGCCAATAATAAATACTACTTGCATAAATAAAGTTTCGAACAAAAGAGCCACAGCTTCACGTCCAAAGAGCCGCATGTGGCTCGCTAGCCGCAGGTTGCACATCCCTGTACTAAGGTAATGTAAAGTTTCCGAAATCCAAACATGTAAGGCGTGAGTGTGAAGCCGGATCCCACTCCTAAGAGAAGCCCGAGTGCGATAGTTATGACCCCGACATGCACGTCCTTTACACAGTTTATAGACTGGATCGAGCCGAGTGTCCTTTTAGATTCAGCCGTCGTCGCAGCGAATATCTGATACCTGAAGCTTCCTTATAAATAATGGTTTGTGACTTTAAGACACAAAAGCGCAAAGTGAATTCAAAATGAAAGGCGATATTCTGATGCTATTTGCATCGCTGCGGAGTTGGGGAGCGATTTTCAAATCGCATTGCTCGTAAGTACTATTGAAAAGTGGTGAAAAATTGTGCTGCATTTGAAATACGAATGGAGTAGTAGAGATATAATTATTTTTAGCAGATACCTACCCAACCCATGTCTTCCTTTTAACTTTTTAGTCTTCTTTGTGTAGGGGCACGCTAGTGCCCCCTGCCAAGATGAGCCAAGAGAAGCACAAGGGCACTATATACCTACCTACCTTTTCTCGAAACGCTTCGTCGTTTTTTTAATCCTTGTAACTTGGGTTTGGATTATAGGTACCAGATAAAAAAAATCTCGTGATATTTTGTCAGTAGCGGACTTATTAAACATACAAAGTTTTAATTGCATAGCTCTTATATTTTAGATTTTATTTTGAGTTAGTTTTTGTTTTGAGTTTTTACTTTGTATTAGAGAAAACTAATGAGCAGTGGATAAACATTTCACTTTACTTACGTCTATGTGAATGTAGCGAAATGGCAGTAGAGTTAGACATGAGATTTGATAACTTTTTGACAGTGCGACTCATATGGTCTTGTCTTGGTAAGATTTTACATGACCATGTTTTTGATGGGATTTTATTATTTTCTAATATTATAATAGTACAAATTTGCAAATATTTTTTTCCAAACGCGCACTGATTACCGAAACCCCCCCGCCTTAAAAAATTTGGATGAATTTTTGTGACTGTAGACGTAGAACAGGTAAAGTAGGTAAGGTTTCGTTATAAAAAAAGAACTCTCATGAGATACTCCTACTTCACATTAAATTGAGCGCAAACAACCTAGAAGTATTATAAAGTGGTCGTGCATGTACGTTCGTGTAACCAGTGCGTAGAATATCGCGAACAAACACCGGAAAATGGAAAAATAACACATTTTAAAGCAAAAACTGAAGCCACGCGAAGAACGTTTGGATTCCATTTTTGTATAGCTATCGTTCCGTAATAAAATTGAAATTTGATACCGTCGTCTTTGTAGCGACATTTCATGTTACAAAGGCATTCTTTGTTTATTGTAGCATAGAAGTACGGAATTATCGGGATGTAGGTACAACGTGAATGTGGCTATTTTAATGTTAGAGGGAAAACTGCGACTGGAATAGGAAAGAAAAAGGAATCAATTTGTCGAATAAGTACAGAGTAGGCGGCTTAGCGAGCCGAAGCGGTGGGGCGGTCCAGAGGGTCCCTAGTAGGCACCACATAAATCTCCCCATTCGCACTATTAGTGGGCAGCTTTTAATTAATTAGTGATATATTGTTCTGTGTAAAACTATGGCACAAGAAAATAACATGTTTAAAAACTTCTGCTAAGATTTTAAACAACAAAACAGTCATTTAAATTAAATGTAATTTTCGTGATTTTCCACGGATATTTAATAAAATATCGGCTTCTGATTGAATGGTTCGCACAAGCGTAGTTAGGGTTGAAGGTTAGTATGAAGTTGAATTAAACTAAACAGATTATAAGCTTAGGCAATGGTCCACGAAATAATGGGCTTAAATAAGAACGGCAAAAAGTTCGTTTGATAAATGTTAACGATAAAAAATGTACAGAGTTATCGAGGGGACGTAGCCTTGGCAAAGGGGTGTGAGAAATAGTAGATCGACCTACCTCCTACAGGCATTTAGCTATTAGGTACTTAGTTGAGACTGATACGATAACAAACGTCCCATAAATACACGATTGGCTATTAACTACTATTGAGATTGCAAGTTGGAGTATTATCTCTTTAATTGCCCTGGATGTCGTCATTCACGCCGCAGTCGGGTAAACTTGCAAACTTTGACCATTTGGAGAATGGACGGCTCTATCTTGATATCGGTCACAACTTGTGTACAAACACTGCCTCGTCATTTGTTTTA
This sequence comes from Choristoneura rosaceana, assembly GCA_037349165.1. Classification (NCBI taxonomy): domain Eukaryota; kingdom Metazoa; phylum Arthropoda; class Insecta; order Lepidoptera; family Tortricidae; genus Choristoneura; species Choristoneura rosaceana. Next base: position 15,783,773 of record JAZBNJ010000019.1, read on the forward strand.
CATGGCCCGAAGAAGTATTTCTTGTGATTTGCGACAGAATAATGTGCGTCCAGTGAAAGTTATTAGAATTTCAGGTCACTCTTAAATGAATCCTGCAGAAAGTACATAATTACATTAAAATGATGATAAATACAGGATAATGTGTTTCGTGCATTCCGCAAATTGTTGTTTTGCTGAAGCAGCAGGGGACAGCTCACGTGAGCTTATTACCCTGCCATTTATCGTGCAGTTTTCGCATAAAAGAGCTCCTCGAAAGTTTAGAATAGATACAAATTGAAAGGGTCTTTTTTTTGTATAAAAATGTACATAGCGACATTATACGTGAACAGCTTAATGTGCTTTCCGATTAAGTTTAGTTTATATGTATACTTTTTTTTTATTTAAATAACTAACGCGTACATTTTTTATTATTATGACCGAAATAAATGATTTCAATCATTAATTCTTTTTATATTTATACTACCTGCCTGTGCACAAAATTATTAAAAAAAGAAAGAAATACATTTAATCACAACACAACAATTAATAGACAACAAGAATATGGATGGATATTAAAAAGTCGCGTAAATTTCGTGGTTTTACCGTGGACGGTTGGATGTGTACAGGAAGTAGTATGTATACAGCAGTATTATAAGTTCATGTGAGAAAATGATTTGACGTAACCCTTCACGCGGTGTCTTAACAGACACAAATCGCGATGCTTCCCCGAAAAAGGCTTTGCCTTAAATGTCTCCGTCTCAAGCAAAGCCTTTCAAAATATAATTAAATCCTCTTTCACTCTCATTATCAAAAGATGATTCGCGTATTCAAGGAATAAGTCTATTGTTAATATATTTCCCCTTTACCAGCCAATTAGGGTGTCTACACACTACGGAGGGCGTATAAACTTGGTGTGCGGGAACCTTAAGCGGGCGCTATTGTCTCCCGGCACTCACTTTACTGGCTAATTGCTTCTCTTTCATACTGCAGCGAACAAGAAAACGCTGTTAAGACTTCTGTATATTGTTCCTTAATTGAAGTTGTTCCTCCGAGTTCGTATATGAAGGTGGCTACTGCGGCATAATATTCTATTACCGTGAGACGTAAACGAAATTAAGAATAAGTTGTTTACATGTGGCCAGTTTTGTGGAGTTATATTACTTGCTAATCTGAGCGAATACATTCTAATCCCACTATGCGAAAGTTTGTAAGTCTGTTTGTTTGTTTGTTACTTGATCACGTCTAAACCACTGAACCGATTAAGATGTAAATCGGTATACAGATAGTTGGAGTCCCGCAGAAGGACATGGGTTATTTTTCATCTCAGGAAAATTGCATGTTTTCGCGGGATAGCGGTAAATGAATTCTGCGCGAACGGAGTCGCGGGTAATGGCTAGTGTCCTGATGAGTGGAGTGAGGATGGATGGAGGAGAGGAGATAACTCCTGGTCACTTGATAGTTTATTAGAAAGCTCAAGGAGCTATGCTATTAAAGCTGCAAAATTAAAAATTAATACGGCGTTGAGCGAATTAAGCTGTTTGCATGGATGGATTCTCTTGCTTATTACGGTCATTATAAAGTCAATTATTCGATATTGACAATTCTTTTGATATTGGCTCAAAGCAATCAATTTATGAAAACAGTCGCCGTCTCTCGGGGAATAGATTAACATATTTTTTCAAAATTGCCGAAGAATATTCAGATTTCCCTCCAATTTTCTCTTGGAAGATACTCCATTGAAATTCACGTGGACGATATTGAATATTGCGATCCCAGCTCCAACAAATACATATGTATGAGCGTATTGTGTTCCAGTATTGTTGGGATGGGGACATTTAGATTTTCATTAATCGGGACTAATCGGGCATGTCGGCTTGCTCCGGGAATCGTTATTATCATCACTTTGCAATACGTTATTTCTTTTCAAAGTGACGTTGTGCAATGTTGTACTTTCATTTGGATTCTTTTTTTTTTTATTCGACTGGATGGCAAACGACCAAGTGAGTCTCTTGATGGTAAGAGATCACCACCGCGCAGGCACACCAGGGGTGTTGCAGATGCGTTACCAACCTAGAAGCCTAAGTTGAGATACCTCAAGTACAAGCAAACTGCTTCACGGCAGGATTAGCGAGCAAAATGGTGGTAGCAATCCGGGCGGACCTTGCACAAGGTCCTACCACCTGCGAGTACAATAATATATTAAGTATTATTGATTCTATAGGCACCGTTGCAGTCAATCGGGTATTTAGTGCTGTCGTGGATAAGGAAATGTCCTATATCAAATTATTATTGTGTAAACATAATTGAGATTACCAACGATAGTATGTGTAAGGATATATGTTCGGCACCAACGGTGCAACGTGAGGTTAATGACTTCAATCATTATGCTAATATAGATATGTCTAGGGATGCTGGGACTAAGTTGTTTGTAGAAGGAAATAAATGTTTCTGATTTTAATAAATAAATAACCTTAAATCACAATGTCCGACCCCAAATAATCGCAAAACATGAAAAAATATATTTGCTACGTACCTACTACTCGTATCAATAAATTAGCAACATTCCAAAAAAAAGTTTTTGTTTTGAACAAGATCGGGGGATTATAATCATGTCCATATTAAGATTTCTACTCAGTCTCCCGAAGTGTCATACCATTCGCGTCGATCACCGGTAAGAATATAAATAAATTATTTCGATGCCTTAGTTCACACTCATACTAATTACAGTTTTGCAAATTTTACAGGAGAGCAATTTTAATGTTTGTACGTGAATATCTTATCAATGGTGGTGAAAAATGTTCAATTTATGACTTTCTATCTTAGAATAGGTCTTTGACATTATATATGTCAAATATTTGTTTACAATTATAAATTCTTTATACTGAAAATTAAAGTTTAAGTAGCCCGCCCCCTCATTTAATACAAGTGTGCACGTCAAAAATATGAAATCAATGCAGTTAAGACGTTGGTGAAGTACTATAGTATGAATCACTAAAGAATATGACTCGTCAAAATAAACATTTAAATAACAAAATAAAACTCGCAAAATGTTATTATATTGGACGAAAACGTTTTAAAAGAAGTAAACGCATCAATGCTCAATAAAATAATAGGAAACAATTTAACCATCGGCACTTACAACGATTGTGTCTTCAATACATTTTAGAACGGAACGTATTAAAATCGCTTAATACGTTTGGGCACGGAATAAGTTCAACCAGAAGTGTCTTTAATCGATTTATAAAAACACTTATGACGAACGTGTCCCAATTTTTTTTGTACTAAAACTACTTAGTATATTATTGCAGACAAGAAAGTATAACTTCTCAATGGGACTAAATGCTCTTAGGATTGATGTACATTTATTTGAATTGAAGCCTATCACCCTTAAATCACTTATGGTATACGTTCATCACATTTTTAAAAAATAATGGATTTTAGTATAATATTACACGCATCCGTGGCACTTAGTATTATTGTGTCACATTGTTTTTAATAGAAGCAGAAGGCTTTACTGATTTCTGAAAAGAGCAAACGACGCAGAATTTCATTTAATATATATGGCAATAAAAAAGTTAAATTTGATTTTTTTGTAATTAGTACGAGTGTGAACTAAGGCATCGATTTATTGAAGTGTGTTGAATAAGGAATAATATTAGTTCTTGATTCAACTTTTCTTGTTAGAATATTATTTGTAAAAGTTACAGTTGGTAGAATATTTGCGTCTATTAACGCTAAAACTTGTCACTTTCACTTCAATTCGATTGTTCGAAATAAAGTTTTAAAATAAACGAGTAAAGTTTAAATAGGCTTATTCCAATCCTCTTTTTAAGTTGTTTCTTTAATAAATGACTTGTGTAATCCAACAGATAGGGAGGTTTGATTTATTACTATGTGGTAAAACCGCTATATAAATTGAGTCAAGATTTATTTGGAGTACAAATGCGAGTTCATACCTATTAAAAGTTCCATACTTTTGAGCGGGTGGACAGGGTATGAATAAATTAAATTATATGACAAAGAAGATTATGGAAATATTGATATAGGATGAACGAAAAGTTATGATGATGGTAAAAACTCGATCAAAAGAAGGGTTTCCAGGCAAGATTGCAAAACCTTTCAATTTCCTTACGTTGGTGATGCTTTAGGGCACGAGACGGTGCAAATAATATCATGGTTAGAGTGGAATAGGGGTTTCATGAAGTGCAAGTAATTTTATTGAAATAAGTACCTATAAAAAAATCGTAAAACAATATGTTTCATTGAAATAGTAGCAAAATGCTAATGTATGTTCTAAGAATTTCAATCACATGAATATCTTAAATGAAAACCGTGGCTGACCATGGCCACTCAAACAGATTCTGGGTGTATTTGTTTAGGTACCACAATCTTTACTGTGAAGGAAAACATCGCGTGGAAACTTGCACAAACCTACAAAGCTCAATGGTGTATGTGAAGTTCCCAATCCGTACTGGGCCCGCGTGGGAAGTATGGTTCAAGCCCTCTTATTATTAGAGGAGGCCTGTGCATAATGCGTCGTTACATTATGTATTATTGTATAGGGACGTCTGTCTGTGGCTGTGTCGGCGTTTATAAAAGTAAATACTTTGAGCAAATATCATAGATACTGTAAATTGGACCACCTGCTAAAATCTTAAACTAGATAGTGTAAAGGTTGCCTGGAAGTGATCGCTCTGAAGCGATAAAGCCGCCTATGCTTACCTTCGAAAATCTCTATATACTTACCTGTGTTTTCTGTACTCCTTACTATGTTTTGGCGTTCAATAAAGAGTTACTGATGTATTGTATTGTATACTGGATATACATTGTATAGATACACCTAGATACTGTAGGGATTAGGCTGTATACCGCTGGCAGGTGGTAAAAATGTCCGCCTGGCAGGCTAGATTGAATGTATTATATATAATGATAGTATTTTTGTATTGTATAATTCTGGAATTCGATTTAAAAGAGGATTGACAGCGGTATACATGCCGGAGCACAGATTGCTCCCAACAGCCTGAGAGGCTTGACCTATGTTTGTAAAGTATATCTTTAAGTTCTATATCTATAAATATAAGAAGCGAGTACTGATGAAAAATCCTTTTATTTGAACTGAGTTTAGAGTCACGCGCGTAGATCCCCTATACCTTAGCTCTACCAAGCTACAATCCCCACAATACACAGATAACGTAGACAATATCCAAAATTCACCTGTATGTACAGGAATCCATACATATAATGGGCTGGACTGAATTAAGGCAGGTTAGCCGCCTGGTTGCTGGAGCGCCCTTAAGCTAACGACGGATTAAGTCTCCGTTTCGATCACTTGGTTTGATGAGACTTCACAAGCTCAAGCTATTTCTATATATATTGGTTTACTTAATTAACTTTTGTAACTTTAAGTTTAATTAGAGCTGAGCATTAGAAAAACTACAGATAATATTTGTCCTGGAATTTTATTGCATCTATATCCGGTTAATGGCATAGAAGTGTCTATCGAATGTTATGATATAATAAACAAATTTCATGGTACATTTGACACCAATTTGACTTAGTCCCAAACTAAGCAAAGCTAGTACTATGGATACTAGGAAATGGATAAACATACTTTAAATTCATATTCAACATTCAAGACCCGAGAGCAAAAATTCGTATTTTTCATAGAAATACCTGGCCCCTGCCGGGAATCGAACCCGGGAACACAAGCTTCTTATTCAGGTTCTATAACCACTTGGCCATCCGGTTGTCAATGTAGGTATTTAATGTTTTATCACTGTCACACTGTTTAGGTTTTGCGCCCACCCCCCAGGAGGAGAAGTGAAACAAAATAATGTGATCAAACTAATTTATTTAACCCGAAAATCTAGCTCAACGGTATTAAATTTAAAAAATTACAAAAGGTGGGTAAATTTAAATTTCGGGTGTGGTCCGACACTAGTACGCAAGATAACGGAAAATACAATTCCTATTATTCTTTTCACTAGCACTTTCCTGCACTGTAGCCGATGATGGAGAAGGGCGCTGGTCCGTGGGTGTAGGGTACGACACCCCAACGGCGGGCCGACGCTCTGGCCGAAGTGTAGAAAATGACGGGATGAAAGGTGGGCCCCCAAAGAGCCAACCCGAACCTGGGACCCTGGAACGCGCCAATGACGGGTGTTACACACGATCCAGGTGATCGGTGAACAGCCACGGCAATTAAGCTAGGAAAGCACTATCGTAGTTGTGCTGCCGTGCCTGTTCACAATCAGATACGGAGATTACATTTAATTTCGAAAAGCAAAGCAATAATTAATTATTGGGGAAGGAATTTACTTTTATCAAAATGCGTGGATAGAATGGAAATGATTTGCAATTATCACACCCGGAAATTCATGCAGCGCTGGGTCAAGCACTATGGCGAGGCTCATTAGCCGCATAAAATAGCCAAAGAATGATAAGTTGCGAAACTACAATTTCCCAAGCATTTAAAAACACATATAAAGGAAAAACATCTACAACTAGCTAATACGCAGTTAGTTAATCACCACTTACCCGAGATTGGGGTTCACAGTTGCACCGTAACAATTTTAATTAGAATTAAATAAATTTCAAGCACAGGTTAGTGCTAAGGACGACTGCTATCGGTTACGAGAAACGTATTAGGACCGAAAGTGCCGTGCGCTCGCCTCTGCGCCGAGAAAGGGACTGTGTGTCGATCGGGACTCAAATGATGCTCTGGCGCCGAATAACGGACCGCGTGACGTCACACACATAGTGATGTGCAAGACACGGAATTGAATTTAAATCTTATACAGCATGTCAACGAATAATAGTGCTACTACGTAATAATTAAAATGCTAGTTTTGTAGATCAATCGGTGTGAAATGTGTTTTTACATGTTATTTTAATGTAAATTTGTATCAATAAATTGTGCTAATTATTAAAAATGTACGTACAACGTTACATCACATCTGTTAAAGCTAGAGAAGTTGAAATACCCCGATATTGTCATTGTAGTGTTCAATATCACAAAAACAGCTTAACCGATATTAATGAAACATAGGTAAGAACCATCGCAAGGAAACTCGTTGTCACGTCAAAAAACCGCATCGAAATCGGTGCGGCCATTTGAGCGCTATGGTCACAGGCAGACAGATGGTCATTGGCGTGAAACTTATGATATCACATTCTGGCTGGTAAAAATTAAAAGCTTCAAGAGGAAACGTACTTATTAGGCGTATGTACAATTTGTTTCGCAATGTTTTATTCATACAAGGATCTGAAAATAAACTTATTTGATGTGTCTTCTTTCAGACACGCTGAACATTTTCAAAAATATAGCCAGACACACCCAGAACTACCTTGCATAAATGTGTTTAAAACTAAGCAACTTGTTCACTGGGCACTTCTCTTCCATTTAAATTAATTTTCTGAAAGAAGCCTTATTTCAACTTAGACGCAGCAAACTCGCGAAAAGTCATAATAGTTGCATGGAAATACCAGCACCGGAAGTAAATGAAAATTGCACAACAATACTCGCAATCTAACCAACACAGCATTCAGATGTTTTGAAATCGACTGTCGACGAAGTTTGCAAAAGAATATTCGTGTCTTTGAAAAGTTTGTGTCCGCGTTGCAAGCGTCAAAGTCAAAATAATATTTTTATTTAATTTAGGCTACAAGAGGGTTATTACAGGCACTTAAGAATATAAAACAAAATTACTACTTGTTCGGAAAAACCGCTGTTGAGAAGAATCCGGAAAGAAACTCAATGAGGTATATTATTTTACCAGATTTAGGGGCTGTTTCACCATCCATTGATTGATCCATGCTATTCCCCTACACCACCGATGCGCTGCGTTGTCCAGCGGTGGTGTAGAGGAATAGGACGCAGCACGGATTGCTGAGGACCTGGGTTCGATTCCCAGCGCTGGCCTATTTTTCTGGTTTTTCTGTGCATCCATGTTTCAGCTTGTGTTTTCGTGTGAAATATATAGACTTTCACGGGATGACCGTAAAAGTAACAAAAATTCGGAGTTGAAATAAAAAACACAAAAAGACTCCAAAAAATAAACTTAGCGCCTTTTGGCTTAGGAGGGCAGTATAGTGGGCATGGCCAGTCTGAAACGTCGTGTAACAGAATGTTTGCGGGTTTAACTCGCTCGTAAACAAGTAACACAAGCACTTGCGCGGGGCTCCCACGTCGTTCGGCCAGTCTTGCGGTCCGGCCGTTTGACTACGTTTAAATGTGCTCGCGATAGCCAGGAACAAGCAGACATTGCAGATGTAGTAGCAAGGATGCGAATATTTTGGACAGTATCCATACTAATATTATAAATGCGAAAGTGTTTGTATGTTTGTCCGTCTTTCACGTTGAAACGGAGTGACGGATCGACGTGATTTTTGGCGTAAAGATAGTTTATGGGTCAGAGAGTAGCGTAGGCAACATTTTACCACTTAAATTTCTCTTTAAATTGAAAGTGTTTTATTTGAGCTTTTATTATTATTAAGTATTTTATTTGTAGAATATGAGAGACTAAATACTAAAGGACAGATTCTGTTAAAAGAGTCTAAAAATGAAAACCAGCATGACTCAATTTACACTGTAAAAGTCATTAAGTAACAAATAGATTTTTTAATGAATCAATTATATTACATCCGATTGAGTCACTAATGACAGTAAATGAAGGAACTATAGCTAGGTACTATACCTACTTACCTATATTTACAGATGTACTGCCAATAAAAACAGATCAACACTGGATAAACTGAATAAACTAAATCAAACTTTAAAGAAATAGTTCAAAAGCAAATCTCGGGTCTCGTTCCCGATCCATACCGTCGTATGTCCTAAAATCAAGTGCCATACCAATTTTGTCCTAAACGCTCTTGACATATCGTTCATTAGTCATAAAGATTATATGCCATAATGTTTCATATGTCCTAAGAGTCATAAGCCATAATATTACATTACCTAATGCTCAAAATACCTAGTTACTTTAGCCATAATATAATATTACCTAATGCCAAAATACCTAATTTGTTCTGTACTAATATTATAACACAACATCTTATGTCCTAATGTAATGTTCGTCCTAATCATCATTTGCCATAACGCTTTTTTCTCTGAAATCGTAATTTTTTCAGGGTTGTTATAAAATAAACCTATTCTAACCTATACAGTTCTACAGAATGACCACTTCAAAATCTTTGAAATATTTACGGTTTCAGAAAAAAAAAAAACCGTTATGGCAAATGATGATTAGGACAAACATTACATTAGGACATACGATGTTATGGATTGCGAATGTCACCCGAATTGCGTCCCCAACGGAAGCGAACTGCTACCAGAAAAGTAGGTTAGGTTAGGTTAGAACTGCGTCCCCAACGGAAGCAAACTGCTACTAGAAAAGTAGGTTAGGTTAGGTTAGAACTGCGTCCCCAACGGAAGCAAACTGCTACTAGAAAAGTAGGTTAGGTTAGGTTAGAACTGCGTCCCCAACGGAAGCAAACTGCTACTAGAAAAGTAGGTTAGGCTAGGTTAGAACTGCGTCCCCAACAGAAACGAAATGCTATCAGAAAAGTGGGTTAGGTTAGGTTAGAACTGCGTCCCCAACAGAAACGAATTGCTACCAGAAAAATATGTTAGGTTATGGCAAGAGATCATTATGACCAAAGTTATTAGGAAAAATACAATTAGGACAAATGACATTAGGGATTCCAATATAGACCCATGGTTATGGTATTCACTATTAGGATATATAACTATTAGGACGTATGAACATTAGTACTAAAGACGATAGTGCACATAAGTATTAGGACATACAATATTAGGGCAAAAAAAGTTATGGCACTTACATTAGGGCAAACGTCGTTATGGCAAGAGATCATTATGACCAAAGTTATTAGGAAAAATACAATTAGGACAAAAGACGTTAGGGATTCCAATATAGACCCCAAATCTCGAAGGCAGACTGGGTCTTCGATAGGAACACGACAGCATTTCTCCTCGCGGTTCAAATAATTCAACTATGTAGCTGGTAGTTTAAACATGAATACACGGTGGTTACCTTGATTAGACGTTTGTTCTGATAGTTAGGCATTGAAAGCTTCCTCAGCGTTATCAATTAGTGGAATTAGTTAGCACGATTGAGCGCAGGTATTCGCGGTTAAGTATCCATTATCAGGTACGCAGTAAAAGCTATTTATTATTACGGTCGACGGAACAAAGAACCAAAGCGTAGTAATAGACGGGTTTATACTTTGTTTATTGCGTACAAAGTATTTTAAGGTGCTTTTTGAACGGGAGATGCAGTCAGGAGCTTAGTTTTATGACGGCGAGCTTTAGTCCATCTATATTTTTTTGTACGTTAGGTATTACTGCAGTGATGTAGCTGAATAATAGTGATGTCACTTAATGGTGTTTTAGTCATAACTAGCAGTTTAATCTAGAAATATTCTAAGAAATATGTTAACTTTATTATTAAACCACCAGTTTAAAGTATATAGCTTGTTCTTGAGAGATGTTTCGTTGAAATTTATAGAAAGACATGAAGTTCAAAATGATAGTAATTAATTTTTTTTTAAAAATATATGTAGAAACTATTAAATACACTGAATTCTGATGTTATATGAACATTTGTCTGTCGATTAAGATATACTACTCCCTACTTAATATTATAATGTTAGAGTATGTGAAGACATTTCGATGTTTGTTACTCAATCACAACTAAACTGCTGAAGGGATTTAGATTAAATTCAGTACACAGATATTTTTAGACCCGGGGATCGACATAGGATAGTTTTTATCCCGGAAAATTGCCTAGTTCCCGCGGGATAGCGGCAAACAATTTCTACGCGGACGGAGTCGCGGGCAACAGCTAGTTATTTAGATATATTATTATTTTGTAGTTACAGTTAAGGTCATAAATATTGATACAGCTTATTGTTAGTGGCATAAAAGTTCACAGGATAGGTATTATTAACATATTGGTAACTTGGTGTACATTGTACATTATGTATATTTGAAAACCATGTCGGTTTACATAATTTATGGATAGGCAATAAACAATATGAAATAAGTTTAAATATTATATAATAATTTATTGTTTAGGTTTGTTTCTCAGAGTTATTGTCGGGCTGTTTTAAATCTGGTGTAGACTTGGGGTCCGATGGCAGGAATATTCCCAATACTGCGCCAGCTGTAACACAAGTGAATGTTATACTTATCTCATTATTAATATGCCCCTATATTACAAATTATACTGCAGCATTATTAATATTAGGAATACAAATATAAGAATAAGAATAATTTATTCGCTATTCGCAAAAACAGTTTTATAGTACACAGTTAGAAGTTATGACAAAAAATAAATATAAACTAGTTTTTGCGAAGTCGCGAAATAGTCCCAACTCAGCATATTATAGACTGAGAGTAGATGGCAGGAATTTTTAAGATGATCACGGAAACGGTTACATTCATTTTTATGGGTTGTATTTATTTTTATGTTGTAGTTTTTGTTTTTTTATTTCTGTTATCGTTTTTTTTCGCAACAATAAGGCCTCTTTTATGCGCTATATCTCAAAGTTGCAACCACTGAGAGCAGGCAGACCAAAATTATTCACATCAGCAGACCACTCTACAACCCATAAAAATGACTAAAAACCTGGCTTGTCGAGCACACATTTTACACTTTTGAAGAGTTTCTTAAATTTCAGCCAACGGCCATTACTTACTGAAAATTGTTAAATTAAGTAGCTTGTAATAATAATTTATATATTAGAATAATTTATCAAACATGACATGTAATAATTATTACCAATAAATGAGTATGAGTATGAATGAATCTACCCGTTTCCGTGATCGTTTTAAAAATTCCTGCCACCTCTTAGACCAATAGTCTTTCGCACTCTAAGTACAAAATTACCTCAAGATTACGATTTGGAGTCTTTTTGTATTTTTTATTTCAACTCCAAATTTTTTTGTTTCTTTTACGGTTATCCCGTGAAAGTTTAATATTTCACACGAAAACACAAGCTGAAACATGAATGCACAGAAAAACCAGAAAAATAGACCAGCGCTGGGAATCGAACCCAGGTCCTCAGCATTCCGTGCTGCGTGCTATTCCCCTACACCACCACTGGACTGTAGGGGAATAGCACGCAGCACGGAATGCTGAGGACCTGGGTTCGATTCCCAGCGCTGGTCTATTTTTCTGGTTTTTCTGTGCATTCATGTTTCAGCTTGTGTTTTCGTGTGAAATATTAAACTTTCACGGGATAACCGTAAAAGAAACAAAAAAATTTGGAGTTGAAATAAAAAATACAAAAAGACTCCAAATCGTAATCTTGACTTGATTGCTTAATAGCGACATCTCTTGTCCCTGGTGAGCGGATAGCTTCGACGGGAGTGGAAAAAATGTTTCTCGTTGAGAACGTAGATCCATAGATGGCGTTAGTGTCGCTGCTAAAGTGACAAATAAAAAAGAATCCAAAGTTGAAATATGGGTGCATAGGAAAAATTCGTGTCTAGTCTCCTGTCCAGTGGTGGTGTAGGGGAATAGCACGCAGCACGGAATGCTGAGGACCTGGGTTCGATTCCCAGCGCTGGTCTATTTTTGTCCAGTGGTGGTGTAGGGGAATAGCACGCAGCACGGAATGCTGAGGACCTGGGTTCGATTCCCAGCGCTGGTCTATTTTTCTGGTTTTTCTGTGCATTCATGTTTCAGCTTGTGTTTTCGTGTGAAATACAAAATTACCTGTTATTGCATACATTTTGAGGGTCAGACTTTTGCTCAGTATATTATATTACGCACATGTTTTTCATGTTCTCTTAGGTTTCAGTAGATAGATGATAAAGCGATGTCAAAGATATCTTTACACTTTAGTACCGTGTCACTGTATGCCTTTTGACAATTTAAAACAAAAGTTCAAACACGAAATGACAGCAACAAGGTAGTAAAGTGTAAACATATCCTTAACCTCGAACGTACACGATTCAGTCATTTTGAACAATAATGTGTATTTTGGTTGTGTGTCATAACAGTAATTAAGTTCCGAGATATGAGTGAGAATTGTGAAAGCTTAAAACTTTATAACTTCCTTACAGACTGAGTTGGGAAATTAATATGGCCTTATAGTACCTAGGTACTTACCTAATAACGTCACGTTTTTATCTTGTATCACATTTACATACCTCTAACTACTACTTCAGTGAATAATATTCATTGTACTCTTACCGACTGTACTACCACTTATCTAGACGTGTATTGAATTTTTCAGCATATTATAGTTTTATAAAATAGTGTCATTATTATTAGGTTTGTCTAAGAAATATCAAAGTTTTTGTAGTAACGTTTAAACTTAGTTGCAATGAGTTTCATAGGAATACTTACAAAATATAAATATTGCGAGATACAGTAGGAAATTACTGCAATTGGTCAACAGTTGGACGCCGATGATGTTGAAGAATATAAACGATACCGCTCTCGCGACCATCATGGACAAGCCGACCGCCATCGCCCTGAAAATTGGAATAATATTTTTTATTGGAACAGCTTTCCTAAGTTTCATAATGATTTCTATCTGGTAATAAGTATGGTCTTTTCGAATTTCGGTCTGTCTTGGTAAAATGACAAGATTTGGATACCGATTTTTGAAATCATATCAATCAAAACGGTTTGAAAATGTGGTGAAAACTTGTGCTAAATTTGATCGTCTACGTATTCAGCACAACCATTCATTAAATTAGTGTGGGAAAATTACAGCTATAATTAATCTTATCAATAGAAATGTCAGGCGAACTTTAGAACACTACCACCATGCATACAATGTGTTACTCGTGAAAGTCAAGCCGGCCAAAGATGTTTTAGGGCAATTCCAAAAATAGTGGCACCTTAACCTGTCATTTAGTTTTTGAATAGAAACTATGCTCAATTTATCGTTTTCAGAAAAAATAAAAATGTTCACAGGTAAAAACCAATCGAATACACAAAGGCCAGGGATTTTTATTAAATTTCAATTTATCAGTTTAATAAAAAAAAATAGATAGTGCCAGTTTTTACTGTAACCTGTCTTGTCCAAACGCGACACTCTTCGAGTTTTAGTTGTTTAGTTTATTCGTATACGATTTTATGTTAAAAAAATATAGCGCTATATGACAACAGGAATATAACTTTATCAAAAATATGTTGCACGGATTTTATATATCATTTTCAAATAACAATATCCACGTCCGAAATTTGTCCAGCGATATTTTCACTGTTACCTGTGTGTTCACAGTACAGCGTCTCACTCACACAGAAATAACATTTGTAGACCATAATTTGCGGCAAAACATTCCGTCAGTATCCATCTAATCACCAAGCAGAGCATTCGCGGCCATACGAACATAGTTTTGTGGTGACAAGTGATCGAAGGCAGGAATCTGGAGTTTGTAACATGTATGTTAACTTTAACTTGTCGTGATTATTAGACGATATTGATATGGGACGTTTTTTACTTATCTAATTAAAATGTTCTATATACTCATATCTGATTATACTGAGAGTAAGGCATTCATATTATTAATGGTTTTTAAGTAATCGTCTAGTATACCTACTTTTCACTGTAACCTGTGTCACTTTCACTTGTAATTAATATAAAGGTTAAAGTGACTCTTGGCAGGTTAAAGTAATAAATAATTTTGAGTGGCATTTTCGAATTCGCTATTCGGGTATCTTAGTACCTAAAGTTGTTGATATGCCGACTTGTTCACTTGGCGATTTTTAACAACTGCAATATGTTCCTTGTCCCTCTCAATTATTGTTCTTTTCGTCTGTCCGATATAGGAACTTCCGCAACTACAATCAATCTTATAAACACCCGGTGTTTGGAAGGGATCGACATCCTTAGGTGTCCTAATATGCCTCGCGACTTTGGACAATGGTGTGTACACTACCTTGATGGAATACTTGCCTACAACGGCTCCCCGTTACTCCTTTCACATAAGACATATACGCAAGTTGTCTAGCTACATCAGGCTGTTTGGTTCTACGTTTCCTTCTGGGCTGCCATTTAGTCACCACATATCCGTTACACTTTATTACCTTCTGAACATATCTCAACTCGTCCTCAGTCACAGAAATCAAATGCCCTATTTTGCAATGAACTCGCAAAGGATGAGATGTCTGGGATGGTGCTGAGACGATGCATTCAGAAACCTATCTATGTATGAATGGAATTAAGATATGCAATAAACTGTTCCACTTCAGGTTTCCCATCTTTCATAACGCATAAAATATCATCAACGTACCGCTTCAACAATTTTATATTCCACGCTTGTAGATCTATTAAAGCCTCATAATGTTCCATCCAGATATTGACTATTACCGATGTCACGCGATTATCCATAACAATGCCATCAATCTGTAGGTAGGACTCTTACATAATATCATTTTCATATAACTTCCCCCGAATTATCTCATAGCATTCTTTAAGAAAAACACTGGTGAAAAGCGACGCCACATCAAAACTCACCAAAACGTCGTCTTCTGGTTCCAACATAATGCTGCTGAGAATTTCAACAAAATGGCGAGAATCCTTAACATAAGATGACATTTTCCCCTTATGCAGTCACAACATCGATGCTACGTGTTTCGCAAGTTAGGAGAAGCCATTTGACTTACGATACTTAGGTCTTAAAGACACGCCCGTCTTGTGTACCTTCGGCAAACCATATAACTTCGGCGGCTGCGCGTTCTTCGGCTTGTAAAGGCTCAAAATCATCACCGTCAAATACATCCTTTAGTACGACAACAGTCCTTAGACAGCGCGTGATTCTGGCCGTAGGGTTGTACGACACTGGCTTATAGAACTGATCGACATCCAATAAATTAATTAGATTAGAGTCCATCACAACAGCGGCATTACCCTTGTTCGCTTAAGTACGAAAAACCTCCTGGTTCTTCCAAATATTACTTAAAGCCAAACCCTCTTCCATAATGACATTATTTTACGGTAAATTGACCCTTCTTAAAATAACCGCAACATCTTGCCTTAGGACATCGGCGTCACTCGAAGTCACTTTATTGTGCATAATTACTTATTCCATGCTACCGATTACGGTTCCATAAGGAGTTCGTTTCGGTGTAAAAGCATAATTCAACCCCTTCGCCTCTTGATACATACTCTTTTGCACAAAATCTGTAAAATTTAACTTTAACCTGTAATCTTTTCTCTACTAACCTGCGCAATGTAACTTTAACCTGTATCTCCAAAATTTCAACACGCCACAATTTCTGTATTTTTATGAATTTTGCGGTGCCCTTTACAAATATGCCCCAATTGAAATATTTAAAAAATATTTGTCATACTAAGTTGGTAAAACTGACCCATTTTTTTTCGACAAAAAACTTTAACCTGCCGGTGCCACTATTTCTGGAATTGCCCTTTAATCACTGACTATTAATTATCTCATTACGCAGCAAAGTTGATTCTCTAATTATCTCCAAAACGTAACATAAACTCTTATATTTTATATTTTATACTTAAGTCTACTCCTAGAGACGAGTACCTACTATCCTATCTACTGTAAAAATATTGATACATAATTTATTAGCACCTTATAGCTAAAAAGACACATATGTTTATTTCTCATGATTCCACCTCAGCCTGTATATAGCAACGTTAATTGCTTTACAAATGGGTTATTACAGAGACGATGTTTCAAACGGGATTACATTTTATTGTTAAGTACAGTAATTTACAAAAAAATGCGTGTTATTAACAGCGATGCGAAACAATGCCGACATCATTTGCGTTACAATTTTCGTTTGTTGAAATTTGATAATTTTAGAGTAAGAATCAAATTGATTTCTTCAAAATATGAAACGCTAGTAGTACCCATTTATATTTATTTATGGGCTCTTAATTAAAGAGTCCTTGTTTTATGTCGGAAACATGCCGGCTACATCATAATGTATGTATGTAGGCACGAGTAATCTTGCTTACACGTTAAGATGTTAGATTATATATCTGATGTTTGCCGACGAAACTCGAAAGACTTTTTTATGATCCCATGGACTGGATGATGAAGTGTTTGTTCTCCCAACTTTCCGGTCGAGTGAGTTATGTGTAATTTCTTAGTAGACTGCCACAGCACAAAGGATTCAACCAGTGCTTTAGGCATTAAGCCTTTCAGTATACTTGACTGTGGTATCGTACATAGTAACTTTATGTCACCATCTGGGTATTGCAAGTACAATTTTATTGCCTTAAATGAAACTTACTTTGTATTAAAATCTCTCACTTAATGACTGCGCTGAATGTGCATAGTCTTTGAAAGTGTAATTTATTAATGCTTTCGTAATAAAAAATTTAATCTCACTGCTAAAATAGCAAACATACAAGTACCTACCTAACAAGCAATCACGTTTACTGACATCTGTTGTATTTTATGATGCTAGTAATAATATCAGCGTTTGGGATTTGATCAGGCAGAGTTGTTATTATTGTTCATCATTTCTGGCGTATTTATGTCACACTGCTAGGTTCAGGCCTATTTTCAGATCCTTTCGGAACGTTCTGTCTGTTTCCCAAAATACCCTTTCCCAAAACACCCGTTCCAAAATAACAGTTTCCTTAATCGACTGTATGCCAAAAGACCCGTTTCTCATCGCATCAGAATGTCAAAACACCCAGTTTTCATAGCATCCGTATGCCAAAATATCCGTCGCTCATGACACCCGTATTCCCGAAAGACCCGTTTCTCATTGCATCAGTATGTCAAAAGACCCGTTTATTATAGTTTAATTTAAATTTAATTTAATTATTTAATTTAATTCAATTTAGATTCCGAAATTTACTAGTCTTAAACAATAATAATAATAAATCGACTAACATTAGTTTTGTAAGACCAATTCTACTGGATTGCCATATTAAAAACGGGTGTTTTGGGAAACGGATATCTTGCAAAACGTATTTTTTGGGAAACGAATTATTTAGGAAAAGATAGGGACGGGAACGGATGTTTTGGGATTAGGTATTTTTGGGAAACGGATATCAAGCCAAACGTATGTTTTGAGAGACGAACATTTTGGGAAACACTTATTTCGGGAAACGGATCATTTGGGAAAAGGTGGTGACGGGAACGGATGTTTTGGGAAACGGACAGAACGTTCCTAAAGGTTTCAGATAGAGACTGCACAGTATGAATGATTGGACTGTAGTACTCACGCGAGCCCAATGCCCAACCACAGAATTGCTCTACAGGTATATATAGGGGAAGGTGGGTTACAGTGGACCATTTGGTATTACACGCACGCATTGTTGCTTTTACATCCCCCCGCTTGCCAAACTAGTTATCGTCTCAGTATGGAAACGAGAGGTAGGTACTTAATGTTGCAGTGCATCGGACACCTAGTAAGTACAAAAGTATATTTTTATGCCATTTTTAAATATGTTTCGCTTCTGTTTGTGTGGCCATTACATAATTATTTTTTTCTGATTCTTTGATTTATAAAGTGGAATTTTATTACTGTCTTTCAGTCTCACGTCGAATGTAACTTTTTAACCGTTTTTATTTTTACAATTTCTGTCATTGGGGTACGGCAGATCTATTTAAATTGGGTCACAGTGGATCACAATCCACTATAGGTAACCGGTATAGGTGAGATATTTTATTTTATTTTGTTTTTTGAAGAGACGCTAGTGCAATTAAATCAGTTTAAAAAAAAATCTGCTCCACTATGACCCACTCTCACACTCCCTCACTAAACTTATACTTGTTCCGAAAAAATCACAAGTACGAGCTTGATTGACCTTCTGATTGGTACTACGGTATTACTATTGTTATTCAATCGAAAGCCAGTGCTGAGTGCATTAAACTTGTTTAATTAATAGCGCCAGCTCAACATTGCTACGAGATTGCAACTGGATTTGCGGCGTCTACGTAAATAGCATTCTCACCTCATATACGTCGGGAACAACTCGACCGCGTAGCTTGTTGTGATTCCCATACACACTGTATTACACAACATCCCTACGAAAGCCGTGACACCGAGTCCAAGGCTGGCAAAATCGATGGTGACTGCAAGCGTAGCTGACAGCAAATGTATACCAACATAAGTCCACTTCTTGCCTATGTACTTTATAGTGATAACGCAAAAAACTGATACAAGGGTGATGAAAGTTGAGAAACCGGTGATCCCGATAAACGTAAAATCGGCTATGGAGTCATTACATGCTGTGCCCTGAAAAGACATAACTTATGTGAGTATTGTTATAATTATTGTTAATTATTGTTTGAAAACATGGTACATGGTATCGGTGAACAGGAGTTGTATAATATTATTTTTTACAGAATGTAAGGTATTATAGTTATCGGAAAGTTTATATTTTTTTTGCTCTCTCAAAAGATTTACGTGTTTTGATTACGTAACCAACCGGATACTAACCGTCGTTGCAGGTGTACTGTTGTTTGTCAAATTTGTTTGAAATATTTGGCAAAAGCTTATGTCGGGATCCGTGGAAGATACGTAGCTATTAAAAATGTAAGGTAACCAAACGGAGAATGGCGGGGCTCTGTAAGTAAAAAGGAAATTTCAGTTAAATCTATCTGCTAAACCTGGTTTAGAGTGATTTCATAGTAGCATTTTTTCTGCGCGTATACTGTCGTTTTTCGCATACGCGCTTACACGCGCGCTATGTTTAACTGAACGCGCGTGTAAGCGCTATTTCTGCGTAAATGCGCGAAACATCAAATGTGGAAGGTTTCAGATTAATTAGCGGTTTATTCTGAGCGTATGCGGTCGTTTCTGGATACGGACTTACACGCGCGCTACATTCGCTTCCGGAAACGAGATTATATGAATGAAATGAAATGATAGCTGGTATGAAATTATTTTCTCAGTTATGCTTGTACATACAAACCTAATATTATGCTTATACACAACGCTTGAAAAAAAAATCACACCTGTACGCGCGTCCACGCGCTTCCAAATACAAACTTATACGCACAGAAAAAAGCGCTAGCCTGAAACTACCCTACACGTACAAAGCCGTGGTTAAATGCTAGTAAAGTTATAATTTAAGGTTGTAAGGCATGTGCCTATCGTCGTATATTATGTTGGAATATTATTTCCTCGTTATTACTTCCTTATATATTTCTTAGTAAAAATATGCGTGGTACATTTTATTACACACTTATATAATAAATACTCACATACAATAAGTAGGAATACTGATACCAAATATTAGCAAAGTATTCTTGATGTGCGTCTTGTGAAACAACGGAACTGTTTGGTTCCATACAGATTGGAAAAAATTCGAGCTTTTGGATTTGTTTTCATCTTCATTTAAAATGACATGTTTTACCTAAAAAGAGAACCAAATTCACTGGATTTGTTACAGACTTGAAATAAGTAATTTGTTTTTTATAATTTTGCAGTTGAAAATTTAGTAGTCATTATGTTCCATAAAATTTCAAGATTATCCTATTGCAATGAAAATTTTGTTTCATTATTATTATTTTAAAGGAATATTTTTTAATAGGTTCATTGGCAAGTTTAAACTCTAAACTCGTTCCAACTCACCGTATAATCCTCAATGTTTTTACTAGAATTCACACTGTAAATTCTCTTTAGCACCCCCAAGCCCATATCGTGTTCTCCTTTAGAGATATAAAATTTAGGGCTCTCGAATATGTAACACTTCATGAGAATAAAATTGATTAAACTCAGCAGAGCAATGATTTGGTTCAGGAGTCGCCAGGGCCGGTAGTAAAACCCAAGGAAGGGTATGTAGTACGCAAAGTTCAATTTTAGAGCCGGGTACGCCACCGCTGGAAAGTTAAACAATATAAGACCGAAGTAAAATAAATATAGTAGTTATCATTCCGCTTTTTAGGGCTCCATACTTCAAAAGGAAAAAAATAGAATCCTTAGAGGATCACTCTCAAACATAAGGATACATAGATACATTACATTATTTTATTGTTGTTTCTATTTTCGATGTTTGAAAAAAACACTATGTTCACTTCAGATAGAACTACAATTGCTGGCTTCGTATTCGTACTCGCAAACTCGTCCATTTAAATCAGTTCGCTCAAACTTTTTTTTTATATGCGCCGCAAATGTGTTGTAGCAATGGTGTAGTGGTCTGCAGCATTAATTATTAACAGCATTAAAAGTCAAAATAAGTATATTTTTTAAGCCAAGCGGGTCACTCATAGAAGCTTGGCGGGGTACAAGTTGAGTATTATTGTTTTTGTTCCTTTTTTTCTACGTGTCTTACATTATATTAGCCCTATCAAAAAACTTAGCCGGCTTATGCAATAGTTGAAACCAACTCTTTGCCAGTACAGTAATGGCATACTTCCAGACCCAGGAAATAAAGTACCGTGTAACGTAATTGATAAAATTATTATCAATCTAAAAATGGTGGCTGAATATGCGACGTACCGCAAATAATGCCTTGGCTGAACATGACCCCTGTGGTGGCGAATAGTAAGAAACGTGATCGACGCGTCTGCTGGGTGCTCTCTCCAAGCAGCGTGTAGATGACAGAGTTCGAACCACACGCACTGAAACATTAACAACTACATTATCGTTTTCTCCAGACTCAAACATGAAGAACAATCTTCTGATCATGAAAAAAATATTGGAATTTTCAAATAACTTCTGTGTATACCTAAATT
Source organism: Choristoneura rosaceana (assembly GCA_037349165.1). Lineage (NCBI taxonomy): Eukaryota > Metazoa > Arthropoda > Insecta > Lepidoptera > Tortricidae > Choristoneura > Choristoneura rosaceana. The sequence goes on from JAZBNJ010000019.1 coordinate 15,805,410, forward strand.
TTTAACGTGGGCGACATTGCCCCGTTGGAGAATGGGCAATAGAATGCTCAGATAAAATTTGAAGCCGTTACTTAGTAAGTTAAAAAAAGGGGAGCCGTAAAAATAGTGGCAGAGAACACAACTATATAGGCTGAAAAGCTATGGTATAGCGTAGGCGTATTTAACCTCCGGCTGATATGTTTTTAAAGGTCTTGTGACTTGGTCTACATTGTAAAGTGAGATTATCGATTGTGCAATATGTAACTAGGTGTATTTCTGAAAAAAAAAATACTTACAATATCGAAGACATAAATTTGGCAAACGTGAGAAAAGCCCAGTGGTTGGCAAAGCTGGCCAGGAAAGCGCCTGATACCGTCCCAAGGATGGTAACATTTAACGTGTACAATCGGCCCCGAGTGTCCGCCAGGTAGCCCCAGAAGTGGGCACTAGCTATTACACCTGCAAAACATTACTTGCAAACATCAGCATATTATAAATTTTTACAAATGTTTATTTTATTTATTGTGATATTTTGCCGCTCCTACTACGATACGCATTCATATTCACAATAATAGTGATTTAGCCATTACATCGTCCTAGTATAGGACAGCAATCGTTCCGATACGGGCAAAACAGTAGTCTGCTGCCCTGCTGCAGTAGTAGCGGTCATCGGTAAATTTTGGTACTTAGGCTCCAATGGATCACTAATCTTGATCGTCATTCTTCTACGGACCTTCTCATTCCTGACTCGATCTCGCAGAGTAACTCCAACCGTCCCGTTTATTCCCCTTCCCCTTTGAGTGGCAAAGTTTTGATATCTTACGTGACCTTTAAATATTAAGTAATGCAAGAGTTCCGTACCTAATATGGGTACTGAGCTGATGATTCCCTTTTCGAAGACGCCGAGCTCCAAGTCGCATTGACTCGAAGTTACGATGATGCCCACACTAAAAACTTCCGCGATGGCTGCCAATAGTGTGTAGATGCTGAGGATCAACAATCGGTAGTTGTACTTTCCAAAACCTAGAATTTGAAGATTGGCATTATTGTGTTAAATGCGAATTGGCATTTGTCAGTAAAGTAAACCACGATATCACCATGGTGTGACTGTGCTCAAGTTAAATAGTAATAAAGCCTCGAAAAGCTTACATTTTTTTTTATATCAGAATTTGAATAATCAATCCAGAAAAGTTGACATTGGTTTTGATGTAAATATGTTGAAAATTTTGTACGCTTGGACTTAGGACAGCATACTCAGTCACACTTCACTGATTTTCTCTGTGGTTCAAGGAAGAATTACACCTTTACCAACTCATCGATCATCTCATGGGAGTACCCACACTGTGTCCTCGGGATGTGTGGCATCTATACTACACTTTTACGCATATTTTATCACTCGGATTCTCCAGACTTACTCATAAGTATTTCAGCAGATCTTCTTAGCTATTTAAAGGGGCAAAGCTATGAGCATAAGTAGAACTTTTGTTTCCGGTTCATCGCGGGAAGGGATTTTTTCATGTAACTCGGATTATGATAGTTGAACGGAAATGACTAAAAGCATGGATATGTAAGGGCATCAACTGATTGTACTGATATACCTCTGGTAAAAGTATTGAAGTCTTTGTGATTTGAAAAAGAGAAACAAATATACGTAAAAGTGATTGTAGCAAAATTGACGCGACAAAACATTGCCATACGCATGGACATCTTTATCTTTCAAATACCTATGCATAAAAGTATACGATCACTCACGTCACCACCAACTATCATTCTAACGACGTAATGTTTACATTATAATTTTATCACATGTCCTCAAAACCGTGACATTTCTGTTGCGCAATATTGCTCGATTCAGCTTCCTATTGTACATGCAAGTCATCAGTGCTGTGAGCCTATGTACGACCCACTTTTCTTCTCAGGATGAGAGGTGGGTTCTCGGTGCGATTTGGCAACTTTACGCACGACATTGAATTGCATCACAGCTGTATCCAGGTTTCATAATGAAGTTTGCTTGCTCCGAAAAGGTCATGGTAGATTTCAAAAGTTGTTTAGCACATAAATTCCGAAAAACTAAGAATTATGGACCCGGACTCAAACTAACGTTTCACTGCTTGAAAAGCCATAATGTCAAACCACGAGATTTCCCACGGTTTTTTTCTATATAGGAGTATAAATGAATATAAATTTAACTAAAAATAATTTAATTTTCCTTTTTTAAATAACAAAGTGACAGTAAAAAATTGCTACTTCATATTTTAAAATATATGGTTAAAGTTTAATTGCTTACCTGTTAGTATTAGAGCATCTTCAAAAACCATTGCTTCCGGTTTTTCTTTTTGAACATCATTCTTAATTTCAATAATTTCATTGTTTATTTCACAGCACACTGTCCCATTTTTGTCCATTTTATTATTTTCCGCCATAGTTACTTATTGAATTTAATTAAATTAGTTTAACGCAACATTACACTTCTGGATTCAGTCCCATAATAACTGAACTATACGAGTGGAGATATTTTATTATGTTGTCATATTTACTCGACTAGCATGTTAAATATTGAAACAATAAATAAACTGGTTACAAAAATTATCAATTACACTCGTGTTTAGGTACTCCCGTATTTGGTTCCGTCGTACTAGTATTATTGGTGACAGCATTTTTTTGTGATTTTGTATAGTTAATCGTATGCATGTTCTTTTATTGAACTGAATAAATTATGAACAATTCTGATAATACCTAATAGATACAATAAAATGATAAAACTGCCCAAATTTGTCTAGACGTAAATTATGTCATGTAAGATAGTCACAACGAATACAAATGCAAGCAAAAAATACCTTAAGAAGTATTAAGCTGTGTGCAAATAAGTAGCAGTTCGTGGGAAAACAAAGAGTTCGCACCTATTTAAACAGTCAGCCTTATCAAAATACTTAGCGCGCAACCCATGTAATTTACACGTTTTTCATCTTCAATTTTCTGTATCTGTTGTCAGTTGACATTCATATACCTTGAGTAAGTAAAATGTAATTTACTCCGAATGATTGTGCAATGTATGATAATGGACCAATCTGTAGTTATGCAGAGTTGTCACTACTAACTAACATTATCAAAATATCTCGCTATCTACTGAAATCTGGTAATATCTGACTTAACAGTGTACTATGTACCGAAACAATTGCATCATGAATGTCAATGCCAGAGCGTTTTAAATTGTTAACAAACTGAACAGCTGAATATACCTAGCTTTGGATAGGGAGATGTGGAGTGGAGATCATGAAGGAGAATCCTTGCCCAGTAGTAAGACACATACACACAACAAGAAATGAAATGAATGCAAATTAAACAACAAACAGAAAGTTAAACAACATAAATTTCGTGATAAGCAGAGAAGGCAAAACGTAATCCGGTTTCACAAGCTATTAGTCTAACATTTAAAAACCGGAATCAATAATATAATCACTCTAGTGTTGCAAACCTACGTTTACCAAAATGTAAGGGTACGTATCTGAATATCGAATGTTAAAATACCGAATGTATTAAAATATCTAATGGGTCATAATATCGAAGAGGTATTTTTCTTAAGACATTATTTTTTTTAGATTGTTTTAAATCTAACCTAACCTAACCTAACCTAAGGGGTTCTATACGATGCCGATTTAATGAATCCTGAGAAGTTTACGGTTTCAGAAAATAAACCTTTCGATATTATGAGCCATTCGATATTTTCATATATTCGATATTTTAACATTCGATATTCAGATGCGTTCCCAAATGTAATCATTTAAAGAAAAATACTGTTTGTTTTTATCAAATCATACATGTACCGATTTTTGAATCATCTCATCTGTGAAAACTTGAATTCTAGCTATTACAGTACTAATAATTATAGTATTTATGTTATACTAGTGTTTTCCCGCGGCTTCGCACACGTAAATCATTAGATCCAACAACCGAATTGGAATTACGGGATTTTAAAAATTGCCGTGGGAATTCCCGAAAATTAAATCGGGGTTTTCATTGACGTTACAACCCAGCCCAACGATTATTGTTTCGAGATTTTATCCCTATCCCGTGGGAACATCTGGATAAAAAGAAGCCTATGTATTATTCCAGACGTCCAACTACATACATACCAAATCTCATGACTCTAAGCCCAGCGGTTGCTATTTAGAGATTGTATCCCTATCCCGTGGGAATATCGGAATAAAAGTATCCTACGTTTTTAGTCCAGGTTAACTAACTTTTCATCAAATTTCATCCAAATCCGTCCAGCCGTTTCGGCGTGAAGAAGTAACAAACATACTCACTCACTCACTCACAAACTTTAACATTTATAATATTAGTAGGAAGTAGGATTAATGTAAACACACTTTCATATCTTTGGAATAGTATTTTTACATTGATCCCACTTGGAAAGTATTTACGTAATTTTTAAATATTGAAATATTAACCACAAAGGAAAGGTTCAAGCGTGATTTTTTCTTAGGTTTTTTTTTCACAAGTAAAACATTAAATTGATTCATCATGGAAAATGCCCATGTGATCGGGCGCATTTCCGCACTAGATTGTGATGAAAATTAGTTGTTACGTCGAATGGATATTTAAAAAACCACGGTAAAATTGTATTAGGCGATTAATGAGACTGAGTTGAATATACAGTACGCTACATCAAATTTCCAATTCCATTCAATGAACCGCACGGTTATTCCTACTTAATTGCTTATTCTGTTGAATAAATTGAGTCCAATGCCATGGAGTGTTTTTGAAATATTTAACTATTTGCACTATTGGCTTATGTTTATTTGTGTAGCTGTTAAGCGTTTGCGGATCAAAAACAAAATAAAAGTTTAAAGAATTCCTGACCTGTAATTATCATAAACTAGCTTTTACCCGCGGCTTCGCACGCGTAAACTAATAAAACGGGGGTGTATTCGGTCCCTTAGTTATAAAACTATCCCGTGGGAATATCGGGATAAAAAATAGCCTATGTATTATTTCAAAGGTCCAGCTACCTACACACCGAATTTCATGGCTCTAAGCACAGTGGTTGTTATTTCGAGATTTCATCCCCAGGTATCCCGTGGGAATATTGGATCAAAAAGTCGCTTATGTGTTATTCCAGACTTCCGGCTACCTACATTCCAAATTTTATGACTCTAAGCCCAACGGTTATTATTCCAAGATTTTATCCCTATCCCGTGAGAATATCGAGATAAAAAGTAGCCTATCTATTATTCCAGAGGTCCAGCTATCTACATACTAAATTTCATGGCTCTAAGCACAGCGGTTGTTATTTCTAGATTTTATCCCTAGGTATCCCGTGGGAATATTGGGTCGAAAAGTGGCCTATGTGTTATTACAGACGGCTAACTACCTACATACCAAATTTCATGACTCTAAGCCCAGCGGTCATTATTTCAAGATTTTATCCCTATCCCGTGGGAATATCGGGTTAAAAAATAGCATATGTAGTATTTCAGAGGTCCAGCTACCTATATACCGAATTTCATGGCTCTAGTCCCAGTTGTTGTTATTTCGAGATTTCATCCCTAGGTATCCCGTGGGAATATCGGGTCAAAAAGTCACCTATGAGTAATTCCAAACGTCCAACTACCTACATACTAAATTTCATGACTCCAAGCCCAGCGGTTGCTATTTCAAGATTTTATCCCTATCCCGTGGGAATATCGGGATAAAAAGTATCCTATGTCCGTCTCCTGGCTCTAAGCTACCTCCCTACCAATTTTCAGCCAAATCTGTTCTGCCGTTCTTGAGTTATAAGTGGTGTAACTAACACGACTTTCTTTTATATATATATATAGATATAGATATATAGATAGATAAATATATAGATAAATATATAGATAAATAATAAAATAAATAAATAAATAATAGGTTTCAGTTTTATGTATTTGTTACCTATAATAATAATAGGTAAGTACATTCAAATATAACTACTACATTTTGTATATGAAGATTTTGATGTTTTGTTTGTTTTATTTTTCTCTCTGTGTATTTGTTTTCTGTATCGCTTACTATTTCTGGTGTACAATAAATAGTCATTGTATTCAATTGTATGTTAAATAATATTTACATTAGTGGTTACAATATTATTGTACAATACGATACAATATTATTGTAACCACTAATGTATTATAGAATATTTATGCAAATTATGTAACTCAAGCAAGTACTTTCGCACGCGATTCCTTGATTTAACAAATACGTTCCACAATTTGATCCGTGAATCTCTCTCGTGTCAACAAACGAGTATGTACCTTCCAGTAGAATAAAAAAAAAAAAAAAAAATTAATTCCTAAACACAAAATAAATTTGCTTCTATTAATAATTTGCAAGTATACACGTAGTAACATGTAGATAAGTAGGTACTGCTAAATTTAATCAGCCCATCAGCCCAAATTAGACAGTGGTATTTGTTGAATTGCTTTATAGTTTGCACACTCGCTAGAAATTTTCATTGGGATTATGATGACGAATTAAAAATGTAGCAGATACCTGTCAAAAAGGCTGAAAGAATATTTGAATATTCTTTAGTGTTCATGAAAAGACTAATGGATTTCGTAAATGGAAGTTTTGTTCTTTTTGTGGTTTCCATGAGTGTTCCTGCCGGCTGCCTATTAGATACTTATTCTAAATAAATTACTCCGATCGTGAAAATGAAACGAAACAAGGCCGTTTACTAATTTACTTTTTTTTTATTTATTCTTTTTATAATTTTATTGCTAAGTACTAAGTTCTTTTTCTTTTTTTCTTATTATTATGAAATATGTTAATTATATCTTAAATTAAAATAGGTATTGTGTCTTTTCAATAACATCAGTTTTCGAATTAATAATATTAGTTAAGATCAGTGTCCTGAATAAGTTATTGTTTTTCTAATTATTTCAGTGGTTAAGTATACTAGAATCAAACGTGAACCCTGGAAGGATGTTATCGTAAAAATATCATCATCATGTCAGCCGAAAGACGTCCACTGCTGGACATAGGCCTCCCCCAAGGCTCTCCACTAAGACCGGTCTTGTGCTTTTCGCATCCACCGCAATCCCGCGATTTTAGCCAGGTCGTCACTCCATCTTGTTGGAGGCCTACCGACAGCTCGTCTCCCGGTCCGCGGACGCCATTCGAGAACCTTCTGACCCCATCGGCCATCAGTCCTGCGTGCAATGTGCCCCGCCCACTGCCACTTCAGTTTCGCAATTCTTCGGGCTATGTCAGTTACCTTAGTTCTACTATCACTGTAAAAATATAACTTGACCCGTTATTAAGAGACCATGAAAAATATGTTGTTATTTCTTCTGCCTGAATTATTTCCGTTGTTTATATGGTACGAGTATGTAATTCCCAAGCCATTGTTACACCGATTCGTTTCAAGATAAATGTATTGACCTGGAGATTGTAAGGATTGTAAATGATGATACCATTCTCTATTAATCCATTGCAAATATGAGAACATCTAGTCACTTGTTTAAGCTAATAAAAATAAATATAAATTAAATTATATAGTGAATGTGAGATCTGTATTCTTGGTCAACAAATTGCTGTGTATAAGTAATTTGGCAGCATTTTACAGATTTTCCAAAATTCCCACGGGATAAGGAATAAATAGGTTACGAAGAGAAAGAGGTATTATCTTTCATTCCGATATGGAACCACTATAAGACTGGCTTAAATTATTTACTTTTTTCATAGCCCCATTCCAGCCAGTACTTTTCATAGTAGGGTATTATAATAGTTCTGTATGTATACAAAATGTATACCAACATATCACCAGCAAAGGCTTAGACTGTTCTGCTGCACCGCGCACCAGGTGCCGTAGGCTGATGTGTTACGTTGAGGGGATACTATAAGCCTACATTACTCGCACTGCTGGTTATATTAAAAGTGTACGTAATAAATAGTGGTAACTATACTTGGTTTGGATAGGTATTTAACTAAATGTAAACAAAACATCGTCAATTAGTGTTTTAAATATTGAAATTCCCTCATTAAAAATAAACTACCCTACAATACGCTAAGATTATTGTATCTATCAATGGCAGATTCAATAATAAGTTACGGTATCTCGACCTATGGTAAAACATATAAAACTTACCTCCTAGACATGTATAATTTACAAATAAGAATTTTAAAAACTATCGTTCCTCTGAAAATTAAATATAAATATAAAAATAATTATGGCCAACTATTTAAATACTGTAAAGTGATGAATGAATTCAATAAAATAAAGCAAGCCATAATATGTGAAAATATTGATAAAATAGAATTATTAGAAAAACAGCGTAACAGGCCAGACAATTTACGCCATATACCCAACCGCCCGCTGTACCGGGTCCCCAAACAATGTAATGAATATGGCAGAAGAGTCTGGAAGTGCATCCTTCCCCAACTATTAAACAATCTACCGTTGACAATTGCGAAAAAATTAGAAGGTAATAACAGTAAACAAATTAAAAGCGTGATTAAAAGATATTTTATGAAAGATATATTTGAGAGGGAGGGCACGGATGCACATTCAGACTTAGGTTATATGTAAAATAAAACACAAAAATTATGATTTATGTAATAATTTTACTAACTACTTGAATGTATACTTAGTCTAGTTACGCGTGAGCAACTCAGTCTTTCGCTAACCGAGGCCACGCAAAATCCTTAAAATTAGGATTAAGGACTCGATTTGAATGTTCTATGCTTTTTGTTTTTTGCTTGAAATAAACAGCTTAAATTTTAATTTTTTTTTTAAATTAAACTTTCACAATACTTATTTACTTTATTGAAAAGTTTAAATACACTAGTCTAGTTTGTATTACACAGATAGATGGGTAGGTAAAATGCTTAAAATTCTTGAATGTACCAAATCTGGTAGCTGAAGTTTGATTACATTTAGTTAATTACCTATCCAAACGAAGTATACATACTTAATGATTTTCTTACCGTATTTTATCTGAAAAGTTTGTATTTATCGTGCTCTCAATTAGCTTCGGGGCAATTTTTATAATAGGTACAAAAAAGGGCACATATCGAAAATTGAAATATCTTTAGTTAAAATATCGACGTTCAAATTATGCATTATAAAGTTTCGCAAACAGATCACTAAATCGAAAAATCGTCTTTTAGAAACACCCCCCCCCCAATGGTTTTAAATAATTTGCCAAAAAGTTACTTTATAACCTGGATTAAAACATAGGCTACTTTTTATCCCGATATTCCCAAGGGATAGGGATAAAATCCCGAAATAACAACCGCTGGGCTTAGAGTCATGAAATTTGGTAAGTATGTAGGTAGCTGTACGTCTAGAATAATTGGTACATAGGCTTCTTTTTTGCCCTGACGTTCCCACGGGATAGGGTATTAAATCTCGAACTAATAACCGCTGGGCTTAGGTAGAGTCATGAAATTTGGTACCTAATGTAGATAGCTGGACATCTGGAATAATACAAAGGCTACTTTTTATCCCGGTATTCCCACGGATAGGGATAAAATCTCGAAATAACAACCTCTGTATGAAATTTGGCATAGGCTTCAATGAAAACTACGATGTAATTTTAGGGAATTAACACGGGAATTAAACAAAATCCCGGAATTTCAATTCAACTGCTGTATCTAATGATTTAAGCGTGCGTAGCCGCGGGTAAACGCTAGTTAAATATAAATGTCTTAAAATTTTTAATGTCTTATTTCGACCCTCGTGCTGCACACCTAGAGCTTGCGGTGTGCAGCCACGATCTGCATCTATAGATTTATTAGGGCATTATAATGATACATTCGTGGATTCCGTCCGAGCGAGCTGGCGCCTGCTCCACATTTGGCTTCCAATGCTGGCAATACTGTTTCCAACTGTACAACACGGATGAGCAAAAATGCGATCAATGCACATACATGCACTTATGATGGGAGCTAGTGACACACAAAGAACAATACAATACAAATATTCTTTATTAATTACCAAAAGCAGTACAAAGACATTACAAAAATTAAAAATTCAGGGGGCCTACCACGCTCTCTTAATACGATTCAGTTTAAGCTCTAAACTGAACTGCATCGCTATTTCGTACTACGACGTTACTTTTGTGATTCATTTCAAGTGAGGTTCAGCGATAGCGATACATATATCAGAGAAAATGTCGGTCTTTCATTCACTTGTAAGCGATTGAGATTCAGCTCTGAGAAATAAAGGTCGTGGTACCAATTTCGACGATTCAGTTTAGGTGCCTAAATTGAACTGCTCTGCGTTTGGATCGTTTAGGAAAGATCGTGGTAGGCCCCCAGGTAGTCTTATCGCTAAAAAGCGATCTCTTCCAGACAACAGAACGGTGGGAACGCTAATGTAAATATCCACATTTTAGGATTACCCAATTACCCATATACCTATAGATTCGCTATGTCAGCCCGATCGCCCGCGGCTTTAGGTTAGAAATTGTTGGTTCTAGATTATATGCATTAGTATAGGTACGAGTACATATAATCTTAACTAGGCCAAAAATATGTTAAAATAAAATTTTGAAACAAAAAATTTTTAGGGTACCTCCCCTTCACGTAAAGTGAGGAATTTTTTTCTCGTCTGAACATTTATAATAAAAAACATTTTAATTTGGAATACCACATTCATCTATTTCTTCTTCGATGGCGTGGCGCTATCAAAGCTTACGACTAATTAAAACAATAGAAAAAATTTAAAACTTAATTTATTATTGTATTGAATAAGTTAAAAGGATGGTAGGATGACTGTGCACAACTTGGCAGGAGCACTGCCGTGCCGCTTGATCAGATATTTCGTGTCTATTAACAAAATTTAATGCTTTCGGTCCAGTACCACGGGCAACATGACCGAACGACCACAAACATGCATGCTCGCCGGCGGCTCGCGTTTTCATTCTGCTCACCGATTCGAGCGGACATACATAATAATACTACTACTGTGCCCCTGAATTTAAAATATTAAAGGATTTTTAATTGCAACTGCATGGAATTAAAGTATCGGTATTTTGATAGAAAAATAATAAATAAGGTCGATCAATAAACACTAAAAATTACTTATCACTTGTCATGCTCATAAAGTTCATATTTATGCTACATAAAATTATTTTTTATATAAAAGTAGTGTAAAAATTAATTACTCGTTTAAAATCAGGCAAAAAGCTACAAAAAATCAGTTACACCAGATTTTTTTTTGTAATCTACAGCTAGTTCTACATAAATGAATACAACAGGCAATGTACGAGTAATACATATATTTGTTATTCTATTATGTATCTAATCTTTTATTTTTCATGCATTTCTATACCTATATATAGGTAAAATAGGTAAAGAATATATACATTTTTGCAATGACGCTGTTTGATTTCCTCGCAATTGTAGAGAAAAGTATATGTAAGTGTAAAGACTCGTTCGAAAAATTCACTTCACCCTTGTCCGCGGCTCTGGTGGATATAAATGGATCGGGTAAAATGGCACGTTTTATGCGCTTACTCGTATTGTGTTCGACTTTGTGTCTGAGAAAACTTTTTTTTAAAAGGGGACTAGATTTTTCAGTGCTATTGTAAACATATTCGTTTCTTAGTTTGTCAATAAAAGAAGAATTAAATATAATATAAAATAATACACATCGCTCCCTTATTTTGCATGGGCTTGCGAAAGATACAATACGATACAATGATTCCTTATAGTGTAGTCGAAACATTTGATTCCTGACCCACCGAAGAAGGTTCTCACAGTAAGAGTCCTAATGAATTCCCTTGTCAAGCAATGCGATGTCACTATGACTTTTTCAACGAAAAGGTTCCACAGTGGATTCAGTTGGTTCGATAGTACACCACAATATATTATAACATATTGAAATTCATATGTTTTCTTTCTATCACGGGCCAAAATACAAAATCCGCAATCATGGTCACACAACAGTCGTTTGGGAATTATTATTGCTTCATTAGTTTTCGAATCAACTGAACTAAATTAAGATGAATTTTTAATTATTCGGTACCACAACCACTGAAAGAAACTTATTGTTTATCGACAGTCATTTTAGCCAGTAGCTGTTCTGCTAATTGTGAAAATTTGAGATCCAAAAGTCAACAATATCTTTGACGTGTCACATGGTAGAGCTTCTTAGACATGTCACACGGTACAGCTTGTAAGATTTTTTCGTTTTCTGTTTTTCCTTACAAAATTACCTCCCGATTTCATATTTGTTTTTTATTTACAAGTTCATGTTTGGTATTTCAACATAATAAATCCAGTAGCTTCCGATATATTTTCTGTGACCACCAGGTGGACTCATAGAGAGATGCAAAAGTGATCTTAAAAAGGTTCCATCTTTGCATTCCGACGTACGGAACCCTATCAAGGAAGTATACCGTACACACTTCTTTAAGTATGTACGGCATACTTCCCTGTATGTGCAGAAAGCCGACATTTTCTCCAGTTTCGCTGTTAGCAACACCCGGAGTCGCCGAATCCTTAAAAGCCGGAAAATTTGTCCAATTTGTTCGCTCGCTCGTCTTTGATATTTTGAGTGCCGTAAAATGTCAAAGTACAGTTAGCTTTTACCAAGCTAATTTGTGCTTGAAATACTAAGAATTTGTGAAAAAATAATACCAAATACTTAGTGACCAATAACCCTTTTATCCGTTGAAAGACGGGCGGACCATATTGGTCGTTGGGGCTGAAAAGTTGTCGAATGGAAATCGCAGATCGGCAGCGTAGCACGTCCACCAACGAGATACACGGATTACTTGGTTAAAGCCGCGGGTTCACAATGGATGCTGGCCGCTTCCAACCGAAGTAACTGGAGCTATGTGGGGGAGGCCTAGTCCAACAGTGAAAATCCTTACGGCTGATACAAAGATGAATCCTCTTATGCAGCTGGTCTTGCACTAGATGGACTGACGATATTGTGAGAGTTGCGGGCAATCGGTGTAAGAAAATGGCGAGTTTTTGTTAATTGTGTGGCGTTCTAAGGGGGAGGGCTTTGTTCAGCAGGAGACGTCTTCCGGCTGATGATGATGATGAAGCCACTTACTGATAAAACGTTACGTAATAGTTACGTAATAATATAACATAATCTGTTATGCAAAAGTGACGTCAAACTGACGATAGAAACAAACGAATGTTTAATAAAAACAATTGGGTAATAAGCTTCACAGCGTTTATGAAAATGTTCTCTTCATACGGACTTCAACCCGATTAATATATCACTTAAATGACCCAAAACCATATTGCCTAATGTTTCTGGCGCTCGCGATCGTAATCAAATAAGAATAAGAATGGTTTATTGGCTGATAAAATAGATACACATACAGTGCAGAAACACTGAAATATACACATCCATGCCTATTCCTACCAGCCAAAATGGCCGCCATTCAGCTATGTATCGCGAAAAGATCTAAAGATGATTTTGCATAAAAACTGTCATTTAATTGCGATCGCGAGCGTCACAAACGTTAGGTAATACGGCCTCTGGTCCCCAATGGCCCGTAGTTGATATTTTTCAATAACAAATAATATGTAGAGCATAAAATAGGAAGACAGGAGATACAGACAATGGGTAAAAAGTTCCGTTTTTATTAGCATTCGATTCTCGCCGTAAAACCAACGAATTTTGTATAGACGCATCACCAAAATCCTTCAGCGGTACATAGAAGCTTTGTCATGTAAATCAGCTACTCAAACCCTCAGGAGACGCTACGCCATTCAAATTGAAATTTTGTAAATATTTTAGTTGTGAATAACAATAATGCTTTGAGGTAAGTGACGCCTTAATCTCAGAGTTTCATTTGGCTCTTGCGGGTAACCTGATAACCCCATCGTCTATTAAGTTCTTCCTTATTGGAGTCTGTTAGTAGGTAGGTAGGTTAGTGGCACTTAGTAGTTTGCAATTTATTTTCAGAACACATACAGTCATACATAATACAAGAAGTAAGTAAACCAAAAACAAAATCATAAATATTCATAGGTAGTAAAAGTTATTTAAAACTAATGTGAGTACTTAAGTAAATTAAAATTCAACAAAGTTAGGTTTGGTGAAAGATAAATGTTGATTATACAATTGTTGCCAGACCAATTTGTTGAGAATAACAAGCGAACTCGCAAATGGGTCGATATCATACAATTGTTCAGTGATTAACCGAGGAACTCGCTTGAAAAACGTGTGTGTGTAGGTGGTTATAGTACCTACTTTTCGAATAGCTTGGGTACGGTGACATCTGCTTTTTTTTCTATTCCACGCCATGAATGTTTCAGGCCAATATTAAAAAAAATATATAGTTGAATCTTGAAAGAACAAAAATATATATATCTCCATGTAGCTTAAAATATTTCGTAGGTATGAATAAACACAAATCACTTAAATATATATTATTTTGTTGTAAAGTTTTGGTTTAAAGTAATAAGATAAATTTTAATCTCGTCAACTTTCATCGCGTAAAACGGAACTCAATTTCAATAGAGCTTGACTTTGCTTATCGACCGAATCGATTCCACAATTTTGTCAAATCGTTTGACTCGCATCATCTGTCAATTAGTACGAGAGCGAAACGCCTTTGCGTCTTTGTTTTGAGTGTTTCGTATTGTTTAACGTTTGGAACAGTTAATTTGTTACTCAATTTTGTTTTACGGTTTTTGTTAACTTTTTTCCGTTATTAGTTTTGATATCGTGCCATAATGGTTTGTGCGATCCCGATGACAAGCAAAAACACTTGCTACGCGGGCGAAACCGCAGGCAAAAACTGGTTAAATATAAACTATCACTAATAATAAAATCAATTACACACCTTTGGCATATTTAATCGAGAATCGCAATAAATCGATGTGAATTTACTTTGTCACAACCCTTTAATTGCTTAATGGCATGTGTCACCGTACCCAAGCTATCCGAAAAGAATTATAAACCCCCTTGCAAAAAAAACGGGCACCTATGGTTTTTGTATTTTATGTGCATGAAAGCTTACTTTCTAAGCTTCTATGCCTAAAAATCTGAAAAACCATAGGTGCCCGTTTTTTAGCAAGGGGGTTTAGTATGTACGAGCAAAACTGACATGGCACAAACAATAATTAAATATGGAATTAGCAATAGAGTTCAAGTCAGAAGCTTAAATAACGTAATTAAAAATTTCAAAGTTTGTTTAACTTAGTGCATTGGTTTATAATTTTCATGACGAATGGATACGAAGAGATCGGATTGAAGTATCTAAAAATATAGAAACGGATATATTTAAGTGGGATACAACGAAACACCTCATTTGAGCTACGAATTCTCCAACGATACCTATAATTTGCATCTCAAAGGCTGTCGCAACGTAACAGAGGTGCCTGTGATATTCATAATAGCAATTTTAGATCTCCGAGTTCAATGAAGGGCTATGAAATATTGAATGGCATCGCTCAGAAGAGGGTGCTCGAAACGCGAGAACTCCCATTTTATTTGACACTATCGCTTACCCGCGGCTTTCCTTACGTAAATCGTTAGATTCGGCTGTTGAATTCAAACTCCAGGTCACTAAAATTTCCATAGGAATTTGTAATTCAGACATCGGCATTTGCTGAGTGGCATCCATTTTGGTTCTTTGTTAACTAGATTAAGATTCCATGTACAAACTTTTTTAACACTAAATAAATCTATTCTACTCTATTCTAAAAATTACGCCGTCGACTTAATTTATGTTGCAAGAAGAGCTAGATAAAGAGAAGAGTAGGAGATAGATGGAGTTAATTTTGTATTTATAATTTTAGTAAGGATTACAATGACGAAACTTTAAGTCAACAGCACCTTGAAGATAATGTTAGTCAGCACATTTACATAATAATATTCACGTTAAGACGATATCGTGTTTATTCTAGCCGGGTTCTAGTTTGAAACACATGAGATGAGGCAGCAAAACTGGCCGTATACTACGAAATGCAAAATTTAATCTTCGTATCTTGCCATCCCGCTGACGCTAATATTATTTAATACGAGAGTGAGAGGGACGGTACGATACGATCTTCGATTTTCGAATTTCATAGTAGCCCCCCTGTCTATGAGGCTTTGCAAGGCTCGGGCTGAAGTCAAAATATACCTAATGGAGTTGTATCCTACACGGTGCCTATCCTAACTTGCTTGCCTACGACCCAGCCACAGAACTAATACCTACTCGTACCACAGAATATATAATGGCACTAACGTACAAATACTTACAAATAATACCTACAAATAGAAATGCCCCGAGAATTAAAATCACGTGGCACTTATCAGAGATTGCATTGGCAAACTTTTTGTGTTTAAGGTATATCTAGAAAAACGATTTTTTTTTAAGGTACACCATAAATATACATCTGTGGAAGTATTTTTCTTCCACCCGACTATTTAGCTTTATGAGATAACCTTATTTTTCCAGGGCACACCCATCTTATGACCACGGTACACCGGTGTGCCACGGTGCACCACCATTATAAGTGTAATGTGTATGTATATATGTATTTGTCATACTAATTGTTGTTTATTTAGTGTAGTTACTTATGTCATATTTTTCTTTCTTCTCACTGTGCACAAATTACTGTTCGCCTATCTTTAAGCTTTTCTTTCTAGTTTAAGTTGGCTTGAAAAGATCCCTTTTAGGGATAATTTCTCTGCGCTCCTCCGCCTCAGTGGAGTCGCAATCCTAGAATACGAAGGACTATTTTTTTAATTTTTAATGTAAGCTATAATTACATTCTAAATAATATAGCACTACTGATATCGTGATATCATATCATTAGTTACTTCTATTAGTTAGTTAAGTGCTACTTAACGTTAAACGTGAAGTCATTTTTATTACAATTTGGATACCTTATGAAATTTTCTCTCAAGATAAGTTTTCACGCGACGTTAATGCTCAAAAAGTTTTTGAAAATACAAAGTGAAACATAGATGCACAGAAAAACCAGAAAAATAAGGCCAACACTGGGAATTGAAGCCAGGTCCGTAAAAGTAAAAATTTGGAATTGAAATAAAAAAATACAAAAAGATTCCAAAAAACCAATCTCAAAAAGTTTTTGTTAAATTTTTCATTTTTGCACAAGCATGTTTTGCTCACTGCACTTTGATACATTGATTATATTTACAATATATTTAATATATCAAGACACTCTAATCACTGGAAATGGTTCAAATTTTGACTTCCATTCTAATTAATACAGCAAGTTAAACAAAAGCATCTAACAAAATGTGAATGTCGACGTCATAAAATACGCATTGCGGTAATATACAAGCTTTCACAATGTTAAACTCAAAGCAGCAGCTACGTCGCAATTCGATTAAAATTTCCTACCCACGATCGAAGAAATAAAATTATACTGTACATGGGTTTCTCAAATGATGCGAGTCTCGGAATCGACGCCAACACTCGAACGACACACGACCGTTTTGTCATCAACAGTTTCAAATATTTGACGTCGGGAAGACGTGGCTCGGTCCTAAATAAACATGGTCGGCTCTCCAGCCGCAGATGGCGTGGACAGACAACGCAGTCTGCTTCATCTGAAAATTTTAATTTAGACACATCATGTGAAGATTAATTTTTTGCTTCATTTTGATTGCGAGCATTCGTCATACAAGGCAGTTGCTTCATCTAGTAATTTTGATACTTAGAAAAATTATGTGAAGATCAGAACTTCAGTTCGCTTAATTTTTTGCTTCATTTTGATTACGAGAATTAGTCATACAAGGCAGTTGCTTCATCTAGTAATTTTGATACTTAGGCACATTATGGGACGATCAGAACTTCAGTTCGCTTAATTTTTTGCTTAATTTTGATTGCGAACTTTAGGGGCCGTTTCACCACCCATTGATTATTTTTAACTAACGGATAAATGTGATGCTGTCTCCGTTTATTCAAACAAAATAAACAGAGACGACATCACGTTTATCCGTCAGTTATAATTAATCAATAAGTGGTGAAATAGCCCCTTAGTCTTACAAGGCAGTTGCTTCATCTGGTAATTTTGATACTTAAATACATTATGTGAAGATCAGAATTTCAGTTCGCTTAATTTTTTGCTTCATTTTGATTGCGAGCATTAGTCTTACAAAGCAGTTGCCTCATTTGGTAGTTTTGATATTAGACACATTATGTTGAGAGCTACGGTGGCACAGATAGGCAAACAAAATTGGCGTGAAATTTATAACGCCGCTCTTTTTAAGTCAGAGGTCTGTAAACTTCTAAAAACGTCATAAATTAAGAAACTGTGCTGTTTTCCCTCTAAATTATCTTTAAACAATAAAACCACCAGTTCATTTGACTTCATTTGACCTATATTAAATATATTGACCAGGATAACTCACGTCTTAAATCGAGTTTAGCTCGACACGTTTTGGGCTAATCCATAGGCCTTCCTCCTCGGACCAACGCGACTCGGCGGCTGCTGGAACGCGCGCATATTTATTTATTACTAAGTTCGATGGACACATAGATGACCTCAAGAAGCTGTCAGAGAAAGCCGTGGAATATTTTAAGAAATCTAGATTTAAGTTTTAATTATTAATTTTTAGTTTTCATTTGTATTTCTTACACAGTTTTGCAGTGACACGTATCCTATACGATAAATAAATAAATAATAATTTAATACGAGTGAGTCTCACGGTAGTTTTATGTTCACTTGACCTGTTGAATGTTCCTTTAAAACTTCAAGAAAATCCAAAATACACGTAAGTATAATGATACAGGGTCCTCTAAAACCCCTCGTCTGTAGGGTATACGTTACAGTAAGTAGTGCGACGACAAGCCGCAGCCCTCTCTGAGCTAACAAAGGGATCGTTTTCTTGCCCCAACAACAACGGATGGTTAGGCGGCGAACGTCTACTCCTATCCGATCACGTTGGGTACTTTACATGATATGTTTAAAAATTACATAGCCATTTATAAAGCTCAAAACAATCCATACTAATATTATAAATGCGAAAGTGTTTGTGTGTTTATATATTTGTCCGTCTTTCATGCCGTAACGGAGCGACGGATCGACGTGATTTTTGGCGTAGAGATAGTTTATGGGCCTGAGAGTGACAATTTGACAAAGGCTACTTTTTATCCCGGAAAAATGCACAGTTCCCGAGGGAACAGCGCGCGATAACAATATCACGCGGGCGGAGCCGCGGGCAAAAGCTTGTATAAATTTTGTATTTACTTAGCAGATTATTTTTTTTTGAGAAGTTACCTACTAAAACAAAACACTTTTTTATTTAGGTACAAACAATTTATATAAAAATATCCGATTTTTCTTCTCTTTGGATATTCAAACAAATTCTTTGGATGTTTTCAATATTATGTAGATACTATAACTGACATTTTTGTAATTTATGATGTACAGTCAGCTGCAGAGAAAGGGTACCCCCCTGTAATGGCGGTAGTATGGATACCGCCGTTACAGGGGGGTACCTTTTCTCTGCAGCTGACTGTACTTTTCATGAATAAATAAACTAAATTATTTGTAATATAAAATTTTAATATATGATTATAAAATTGTTTATAAACTTTACTAGTGTTATTTATATAGGTACTGCACATGGCTATTATTGGCGCGTAGAATTCGTTAATCCCTATCTCGTGGGAACTATGCAGTTTTCCGGGATAAAAACTATCCTATGTTCTTCTCCGGGACTCAAACCATCTGTATAGGTACTGAATTTCAATAAAAACGGCCCCAAGGTTTAGACGCGAAAAAGTGTTTAACAAATAAACAGTTTTACAAAACTTTTACAAAACTTTTACATTTATAATATTTGTGGGATTGTTTAGTTTCAGGTTACACTTGAAACCGCTTTTATTACCATTAATCTTACACTCGTCATTTCTCTTTCCATGTTGAGTGAATGCTGATTCCGTTCCGAGAACCTTCCCCTTTAATCTATCAAATATTCATTTATGATGATAGCATCTCAATATTATAACAGCTACCTAGTAACTGTAGATATACAGTCGATAAATCTCTTTATGCGGTGAACGTAACACTTATTTTAACGATTGGACAACCTACTGGATAGCATATTTGGACGGCGTAGAGCTCTTGACTATGAAGCTGGAGGTCCCGGGTTCGAAATTTATATGATAAATAAGCTCTGTGACCGATTTATGGATGTTTTATGAATTTAAAATATTAATATTATAAATGCGAAAGTGTGTTTGTATGTTTGTGCGTTTGTCCGTCTTTCACGCCGTAACGGAGCGATGGATTGACGTGATTTTTGGCACAGAGATAGTTTATGGGCTTGAAAGTGACATAGGCTACTTTATATTTAACAGCGCGTGATAACCGAATACCACGCGGGCGGAGTCGCGGGCAAAAGCCAATGTGTCCATAAATTTATTTTAAACTCATCGACAGTTATATTTCACCCATCCTAACATATAGAGCGCAAACACGGCCTCTGACCGAACAACAGGAGTCCAAACTTAAAGTTTGCCAGTGAGCGACACACGACTTCTTAGTGGTTGGGAAAGAAAAATACAATACAATAGAAAATATACAAATTGTTGTTTCAGTCTTCATTCATTATTGTGTCTGTTGCTGTTGTTTCTGTTTCTGCAGAAAAAACGCTGGCCCGAGACATGTAGGATAGGTATGGAAGCAGGGCAGGGTATTAGGGTAGCCTCGGAGCATCCAGTAGGGCTTCCATCTTCGCCTGCGATCTGGCTCTATAAGTACTACGAAGAACAAAATTCAAATTTCGTATCTTGCCGTCCCGCTGACTCTAATATTATTTAATACGAGTGTGAGAGGTACGGTACGATACGAACTTCGATTTCCGAATTTCGTAGTAGCCCTCCTGCTCCGAGACAGCAGAGCGGAGTGAAGGTGGAGAAGAGCGGTTGGATTGAAATAGGAAAAGCAAGGACTGGAAGTAAATACTCTGCTTTACACTCTTGTACTATTACTTATTCTGTGGCTTTACTGCTTGCTTGCAGCAGCCATCCAGCTCACTTATCACCTATCTCTAGGCCAGCGAAAGAGACCTAAACGAGACTTGGATTATGTTTTACCTACTAAACATAAACTAGAAAATAAATGGTAAAAATAGAACAAATTATATTTACAGTAGGTACCTGCAATAGTGGCAGCCATTATATCACAAGCAACCCAGTGTAATAGTTGGCTTTCACCGAGTAAATGAGCATTATTTATTTCTAAATGAAACCAAATTTCGGCGTATGCCTTGCCAAACACCGTAGAGCGAATGACAGGAAAAAACAAAAAAGCATCAATAGTTTCGAATTTTGAATTTGGTTTTCTGTAAGCGGCC
Source organism: Choristoneura rosaceana (assembly GCA_037349165.1). Taxonomy (NCBI): domain Eukaryota; kingdom Metazoa; phylum Arthropoda; class Insecta; order Lepidoptera; family Tortricidae; genus Choristoneura; species Choristoneura rosaceana. The sequence goes on from JAZBNJ010000019.1 coordinate 15,826,654, forward strand.
AGTTGCGCACCGCGGAGTTTTGTCATATTACGAGCGCAGCATATTAGACCGGTGTAAATAGGTTAGATGAAAAAAAATGAAAAATTTAAAAATAGTTTATTAAGTATCCTACTCAATTTAACAGATTACAGGTTGGTGCCTCCTTTTAAGTATTAAGATACCTGTATCAGGAGACACCGCTCCTCCATCGAATGTAACATTTACATGCACAATGTGTTACAATTTATACCACGCTGTACTCGTAGCCGACGCTGGAAACGTCTGTCGCATGCACCCACTGAAGTGGGCGCGCACTGTCACTTGGTGGTGGAGATAACGGGAGGCTTTGGAAGCGTTTGTAAGCCTAAGCGGTCAAAGTCTGCCGTTGCACCAGAACGGGACGTGTGGAGGTCAAGAAGAAAGGCTTTTGGTCAACAGTGGGACACTGTACCAGGCCAGTAAAACAAGTAAATAAAAATAATTATGTACGTATTATGATACTTGGATAATTATTTAATTGTGTTAATTACAAAGCAACAATTTAAAAAACAACCAGTTCAGCAGATATTTAAGAACAATTTTGATTTATATGTGATAATTTTTCCGGCCCGATAAAAAATTTATATTGAAATAAATATTTAATTTTGTACTATACGGTGAGTTCAAGGCAGTTATCAAAGAGATATCGTGATAAAGCACGACTGCCCAATACTGCGGAACTTGTTGTTTAGGTATTTGTATAACAATAAATCTAGAATCCTGTTTCTCTGACATAAGCACAGTAGTTCCAAATTTTCGCATTTGTCATGAATTTATATTTCCAAATAGAAAACAGCGTAATATATTGATACTTAAATATTTGCTTCGTGAGTACCTAACTACCGTACGAGTACATAGGTACGCCGTGACATACTTATTATTTGTACATGGCTTCAAAGTGAAAGTGAAAGTCAAAGTCAAAATCTTTTTTTTCAATTTAGGCTATAACAAGCACTTATGAACGTCAAAAAATCTACCACTGGTTCGGAAAAACCTCTGTTGAGAAGAATCCGGCAAGAAACTCAACGAGGTATTTTTTTTAAACAGATCAAACTACTATTCAAGCTCTTTCTTCGTTCAAACTACCATTTCCTGTACTTATTTTTCACTAAAGATGAGTGAATGTATTAATTTAGTTAGACGAGTAAACTCAATAGAACGAAAACATACCAATGTTTTTAAAGTAATTGTTAAACAGTAGAGCAGAAATGCGGCATGTGTTCATTAAACACCTCTACGTAATTAACGTGGAGCAGTGAGCCGTTGAAAACAATGTCCGCTTTATTTAGCTCTGTCCACCGGCAAACAACGCCACAGTGGCCAGGCGTGGCTAGAAAAACTCCATCAAATGCGTGTAGGATCCGTAATTAAACAATTTCTCTCATACGTGCTGTAGCAATTAGCGAAATGAGCTTATTCGAAATATTTACTCGTGTTTTACAATATTATTCCAAGTATAATAGCATTACTAAAAAACTTAAAAGAAGAAAGTATGTTAGCGTCACGTCAGGACTAGTTTTAAGTAAAAGAGCCATACTGAACATCAGCTCTGCGGCCTGTCGCGGCATCATGCCGAAAGTGGCTCTTATTTGCACTTTTGGCACTTTAAAAATAAAAAATATACAGGTTTTAGGGGAAGGTATTGTTACTCTGTTAGATTTTTAACTCTATAGCGGTTTGCCGATTTACTAAACAAAAATCTTTGTTTCTTAGCGGTGACTTTGAAATTTTAATCGAAATGGAGAAATTAAGTTTAAGTAACTGCTTTAAGTTTCTTAAACGTAAAGACTAAGATAAGTCCGGTTTATGGCATTTAACTATCAGTGAAAATAACGTAAACTGTTAAATCAGTCCTGTAAAATTACGTGAATGAGTGAAATGGGCAAAATTCAGTTACTGCCTTTGAATTTGACTACACGAAATAGCCCGAAGGTGACAGCTTGTTATTTTGTTTAAACATACCTAGCTTTACTCGTAATAGGTATGCCAAAAAATTTTTCAGTTTGATTATCATTTTAGTTAACAGTAAAACTTTATTATTATTTACGGCATTCTCCGAAAAGACTGATTGTACAGAAGATTCAATCTTGTGCAAAAATAGTTAGATTATCTTATTATTGAAATTTAATAAAACACGCAGGTGGATAGCAGTAGGTTAATAAAATCATATCCAGAATGGATTTTATACAGCTGATTGAGCGAAGAAACTGATTTCGAACTCGGCGAGCCACAATAGATTTCAATTTATTTATGTACCGAGCGGTGGTCATCTCATAAAGTATTTTCAATTCGCCAAAAATACAAGCAAAGATGCAGAGACGGTGAAATTCCCAAGGGTTATATTTGCAGCATTCTAGCGCTCGATATGTATTATTCATTCATAAGGAGCACTGTGATATTTACTCACCCATTACTGTGGCCTCGGAGTCGCGTTTCTTGCATTAAAAATTTAACATAAGTCCACCTCCAAGCGCCGTGCGGAGTAGATAGGTAAATGTTAACAGGGGGATACATTAAATAAACATGAGACTAAACTGAATCGGCTCTGTAATTTTTTGCGTCTGAGTTATTGAGTGTAGCGAGATTTAATTTTGAAGATATTATACATACAAGATTTATCTGCGGTTTCGCTTGCAAGAACCGTTAAGAGCTGACTGAAACTGCCGATTATCTCACTTAATTTCCACCAAAATTCCCGTACGATAAATTTTTATGTAGTATAGAGAAACACGTGCAAAATATGAATTCTCTGGACATATATCTATAGATAAAGCGGCACCGCATTAGGTGAACGATGCAGTGTAATACTGCATCGTTCACCTAATGCGGTCGCCGAATTCGTTTCAAACTAATCCATTGCTTCTACTTTTATGGCACTGTCTTATGGTACTTACCTGAATTTTTTTATCTATGTCTAAGCGGTTTTAGTGAAAAATTAACAAAAACTCACTCACAAACACTTACGTATTTTATAATATTAATAAAAAAGCAGATTAATAAAAAATTTTAAAAGCTTTAACATTTTCGTCTTGAAATCTCAAATATTTACAAATATGAATGCTATGTATTACTATCTGAATCTGACGTGTACAAGCAAACGGTTTTGAAATAAGTTTTTGTTAAATAATAATTTTTAATGCAAATTATTTGCTACCCCTATTTGCGTTATTGTCATACACACGGCATAGAAGTAACAGTGAGGGCTTTTAGTCAGAGAGGCAAGATATCGCTAGATGGCGGTAGTATCGTGAGATCCGTTTGACGTTTGCTCGTGATTGGTTAAATATCTAAATAAGCCAATCGCATGCAAACGTCAAACGCACCTTACGATACTAACGCCATCTAGCGATATTTCGCCTCAGTGAAAACCCTTATTATCTAAGTGACTGGCAATTATCTGTATCATGTTTGAAGTCGATGCCGTTCGTCTTTAAATCTGTGACTCGAGCTTGACCGAACCACCTGATTTTTACACACACATCCATATACACATATACGCATGTTGACCTAAGGGGCTACTACGAAACTCGAAAATCGAAGTCCGTATCGCACCGTCCCTTTCACTCTCATATAAAATGACTTAAGCGTCAGAATCGTGCAAGTTACATTACATTCCGGCGCTCATAACCACTAGAAACTCGTTGGCTTCACGGTCTCGCAATGTAATGCAACTTTCACGATTTTTCTTGCAAGCCTAAACTCGGCTTTAGTGCTGAAGAAAATGAATAAACTTCTTATCCTATCTTATTAACGCTAAAAAGCACAGGTTGTTTTGTTAAACAAAACACCTCAAGATTTCTGATAGAATATCATAATAAAATAAAATAATAAAATATGCTGAGTCAGCCAGCGCTTATTGTCGTCTTTTTCATATGGATCTCAAATTAGAAAATCTGGGGGCACGTTAGTGCCCCCGCCAAGTCGAGCAAAAAAACATAGGCACGCCCGTACCATACTTTTCTCGAAACCATTCAGGCTATTTTCAACATAATGTTTTTTTCCTTGTTTAAACCTGCAATCAGTCTATTAGACTATAATCAGGTGAAAATTAACTAATAAGAAATGAATTTTATTTTTGGTGTATGTTTTTTAAGGGAATTTTCTGTTGTAGTTTCTAGTGTAGCTTTGTAGCTGTTGTGAATAAAGCTTCTTTAGTTTATCTAATACTTCAATTTCCCTGGCATCGCTGGAAAGAATAAGTCCTAACTGTTCTGGCGACGTCAGTGACACACTGCCACCCGCCCGGGACCGCTGACGCCACGTTTCTGAATTTCACAGAGCCCCTTAATGACGCCGCCGGTTTCTGAAAGATCTTCAAAAATAGACTATAACGAAGTCAAAACGCTGCAAAGCAAAAGTGAAATTAAATCAGTTGCGTTCTTTTAACTTCCTCCTTTTGCTCCGTTATGAGAGCAAAAATGTACATAATTCTACAGCTCTTTTGGATGAAAATATCCGCTTACAGAGTAGGTAAAACAAATAAAGCATTGAAAAATATCAGCTAGTCTTTTTAGCGCTAGTCTTTATTGGAAAACGAATACTTTGTAGCAAATTAATAAGCGACCACATGGATCGGCTATTTGCAAAAATGGAGTAGCAAGAGAATATGCGACTGCCAATGCCCGCAAACGCGGTTGGGCAAAGCCGGGCAAAAAATGAAAACAATTAGCACCAACGCGGGCTGCGGGGCAAAAACCTGGACACCACTGATAATTTATTTCCAATCTCTGTGCAGTACAATAGATACAAAACTGGTGTGTTGTATAAACGTGGCAGAAAATATTGGTGGGATATTTTCGTTTCGCAGATCAGTGCGATATAAAAGTAAGAGGATGTATCTAGTATTTATATTTGTTTTTACGTTAGTGTTCCTGTAATTTCAGGTTTTAAATGATTTCTACTAATAATAAGAAAGAAAATTTACACTGCACTAGCAGCACTAGCAGACGTTGGAAGAGGAAGGCCTAGACGAACGTACCACGATCAAATCGGGGACGTTCTGAAGAAAGGTCGGGTCAGGAGTACTCTAATTCGACGTGCATGCATGAAAATATTGATGAGGAATGTAGAGGAAGCGAGAGTTGTATGCCAGAATCATAGCAAGTGGAAGGATGTATGTAGTCTCTGCCTATCCCGTTGGGAAAGAGGCGTGATTTTGTGTATGTATGTACTAGCAGAATATACCAGCTAACTAAGCTAACAGCCAACTAAGATTAAACCAAAAGAAGCAAAACATTTTTGTTACATAGCATTTCTATCTTTCTTCCTAATTAATTTTTATCCACGACTTTGTGTGCTAAGAATTAGTTTATATCACTATCCTAACTGGCGTTCGCGGACCGGGGGACGAGCTGTTGGTAAGCCTCCAACAACATGGAGTGACGACCTGATTAAGATCGCGGGATCGCAGTGGATGTGAAAAGCACAAGACCGGCCTGAGTGGAGAGCCTTGTATTGGGGGAGGCCTATGTCCAGCAGTGGACGTCTTTCGGCTGACATGATGATAATGATGACTATCCTAACTTTGCATTTTTCCGAGATAAAATCTATCTTGTGTCCTAGCCAAGCTCTCAAAATATCTCCACCTCAAATTTTATCTAAATCAGTTCAGCGGTTTAAGCATGAAGAAGTAATAAGTAGACATACACTAGACAGAGTTACTTTCGCATTCATAATATTAGTAAGTATTAATTTTAAGCAGTAAAATTTACTCGTTGAAGTGGCAATGAGCAGTTACAGCATGGAGAACATTTGGGGCCGAAAAGGTCAGCGTAGGACGTCCACAAACAAGGTGGACGGATGACCTGGTTGAAGCCGCAGGTTACAGGCCATTTTCAACCGAAGCAACTGGAGATATATGGGAGGATAGGCCTATGTTCGACAGAGGATGTTCTTCGGCTGATCCTAGGAAAAGATTCCGTTATATGCACTGCACTTGAGTTCTACAACGTAAAGACGAAATAGACATTTACCTTATGTATTCAAAGAGAAAAATTGTTTTATTTTCGTTCTGTGAATGCTGTGTTCCGGTGGAGCGTGTCATTTAAAGCTTATTCAAAGTGGAGTTTAATTTTTTCTGCAGGAATTCTTTTAACTTTTGTGCTATCCTGTCAAAACGTTTTAAAATTGCTCGGAGGAGAATAAAAAAAAATCTTGCTAAACCTATTCCCTATTGCTGCCTGTAAATAATAAAGTTTTTAGATCAAGTCAAGCCCCTACTACAAAGGAAGCTGCAATGAAATATAAAACTAAATTGCATGCTGCGGACCAAGTATTATGTAAAGAAGTCTTGTTCAAAGACAGAGTTTCTATTCATGCCGTCAAAGTACGTTTTTCTTGCATCGCTGTAAATATAGCGTTGTTGACCCGCAATGCACTACTAATAACCTGCACTAGGGATGCGCTTTTACCTGCCTAGAATTTACTAAAATAACTAGGAAGTTTTATGGTAAAAATATATTTTAGCTGTAAAAATCGTCCGAAAATAGGGTTTCGTAGTATTAAATTTCCTCTTCCAAAACTAAACCGATTTTAATTTTAACCGATTTTTCTTTCACGTATGTTTTAATGAGGGTTTCCCAGATGCTTGTATATTTTATGTTTTTCTTCTACATTCGTGGGATTTGTTTACGAAACCTCTGATTAAGGCACTGGAAATAGCTAATTTTTCGGAGATTTCGAGGGTCTCTGATACCACGCCGAGCTAAAAAGTGTCGCACGTTGTGACGTCACGCGGAACTTTAACATCTAGCCATGTGTTCGTTATTTTTTTTATTATTTGACAAAAGAAAAAATACTTAAGTGTCGTTTATTTTTTGACAATAACTGACGGACTAATTATGCCGTATGTGGCCTGTTATACGAGCAAAAAAATTAAACATAGATCATCCTCGTCAAACTGAGCAACACTAGTTCAGCGACTTCTAAAAATAATGGAGCCTTTGAATTTATCTTTTTTCATACAAATTAAATACTGCTATCAATGTACGCCATCCTAGAGCCAAACTGACTTTTTAGAGTAAACTTAAAAGTGTAGGTACAGTCAGCTGCAGAGAAAGGGTACCCCCTGTAATGGCGGTAGTATGGATACCGCCGTTACAGGGGGGTACCTTTTCTCTGCAGCTGACTGTACCTAATACAAATGAAAAATCTAATTACCTATCTTTAAAAGTAGCTGAACTATTTAATGTTCAGTTTGACGAGAACAATCTATGCTTTAAAATTTTTGCTCGTATTACTAGGAAGCTGCATTTTATAGACTATTGTGAAAAAAGTCTTTGTTTTTGTACAAGTAAGTACCTAAGTTAGGGGTTGAAAGTGATAGAAGGGTGAAAAGCGCTACCTACTAGAGTTATTTTTAAGATTTCGTACCTCGAAAGAAAAAAAAATCTTATTGGATCACTTTTTTGTCCATCTGTCCGTCTGTCTTTCTTTTTGTCTGCTGTCAAGACCCTTTTTCTAAAGAGCTCGTACAGCCGTTAATTTAATATCAAGTATTGGTCTGCTGCTCCCCGAAGCAGTGCAAAGATCAACTTCCAAGTCAATATAAGTATAATAATCGCAAAAGCCATTATAATATGTACATGAACACAACTCATAGCTCATTCATCAGCAATTTTCCGTTCGTTACAATAGTCAAAGTTTTTTTTTTCAATTTAAGCAAGAACAAGCACTTATTTGGTTCGCAAAAACCTCTGTTGAGAAGAATCCTGACAAAACTCAACAACAAACTTTACAATCAAAATAGTACTTTAACCCCAGCGCTATGAGACCTGCAATGCACTAATAATAACTGACACAATAGGCGTACAAGAGGAGGTTTTGTTAAATCAGCGGAGTGAAAGGAATCCCCGAGTTGGATCGGTCCCAGCGTCGCCGAGATTGCAACGATTTGTCCCGGTCGTGACACCGGCTAAGATAGCTCTTATGTCGGGATATATGAGACAATAAACCTTAATGTACAAACATTTTTGAGCCAAGTTATATTTAGTACATTGCGCGAATGTGCCGAGGGGAAACGAGAAGACGGTTTTACGGAATATTAGACGAGTAATCTCGCTTTTTTTTAAGGAAAAACTGCTATAATTTGCTATATTAAGTTAAATTGTTTTGGATGTATTGAGTCTTTTAATTCAAGAAGCCTTTATGAATTTTTATAAAGAAAAGCTCATTCGAAATTAAATCTGCCGTACGAAAATGAACGCCGATCGTAATATTTTTTTATATTGTTACTAACCTTAAGTTAATTTAACAAGTTAACTAATCCCCGAGTCCGAAATAAAATCTTATCAAAAAGTCACTAGATCTATTTTTTAAAGTAGGACCGCAAGCTTGGAACCGATCGAAAATTTAATAATTTTCATTGTTCACCGGTTTTTAAGAGGCTTAAGTTGTTGACATTATTGCATATTATACTCTCCTGAGTTAAAATTACGTTTATTACCAAACTCCTACTTGTACATAAAATACTGCCAAGACGTGATTCTGCTGGAAAAACGTTGGCATGAAATTTAAATCGACAGCCAATGCTGGCTGGCTCGGAATAGTGCTGGTTCAGGTACAACGAGCAAAAAATATAAAACTAAGAAGATTAAGAGTAATTTAGACTGAATGTGCTTAAGTAGTTCATTTTTTTAAGAGTCTTTCGCGGCGCATTTACTTAAAATTTTGTCATGGAGTCTTTAACAGCTTGCTTGCTCACTTAAATATATTACAATTGTTTAAGGGCTTTGCATACCGTGCTTTTTAAAGGCGCAGTCGATGCGCGTTTGTATCAATACACACGCGAAGTTGTATGACGGCTCTATGGAATGAAAAACGCGCTGCTAACGCGCCTCTCTGAAACGCACATTGACTGCGCGATTAAAAAACGCGGTGTGTAAAAGCACTTAAGTAATAAGTATGATCATCCTAAAATAAAAACTCTCAAAATTATTAAACGTACAGATTTTTACAGAGTTTTGGACTGACTGTAATTGCAGATGATGCCTGACGGCTGCATTTGGACAGGCACGAAAAACTCAGAGGTGCGAGCGGGGATTTGAACCCACGACCCTCTGCTTGAGAGGCGATAGGTCAAACCACTAGGCCACCACGGCATCACTAGGCCACCACGGCATCTTCACTTGTGTATCCAAAGACCGCAGTCAAACTAAAGGCATCAACTGCAAATCAATCGGCCGGATTTGGTTTTTCGTTCAAACCTGTCCATATGTAGCCAGCATGAGGCGTAGCTGGCTCGGTATTTCACGAACTACCCACACACTCTGGTCTTAAAGATCCCTAGTAGCATTTGTAGATAAACTATAAGTTTCAGTATCTGGCAGATGCAATTGAATATTTATACTTACACATACTTGCCCAGTATCTATCAGAGCATTCATCACGACGTTAACATGCAACATGTTTCAAGTTGCTCCTCGGAATACATTACAGTCGTCCACTACTTTGATTAAAACCGAAATAGCCATTTCGTATTCAAGTATCGTTCCTTGATTTTAGTAAAATCGGTTTAGCTTCAATTCGTAAATTGAGAAAGAACTATAGCGGTGAAGGTAGGTAATGTTGTAAAGCATTTTACATTTTTTTTTATAATTTAGAAAACCACGAAAGCGCTAGTTGTAGCATTCTTATTTCAGATTCCGAAACTTCTTATTATAGGGTTAGCAATGTAGCGTTTTCTTCTCTCTATATATGTGATATTAACGACTTTGATGGACAGCAGATTCATTCAGCGATGGTCCCTATTATCAAAATCGGATCTGCAATTTTGGCGATTTTGCGATTAAAGCGGTAAAGTCAATATATTATATTGACTTTAGCGCAATAATCCCAAAATGGCCAATTGTAGATCCGACTTTGATAATAGGGATTGTCGTGCAGAAATTTGACCAAAATAAAATTGTAGATGAAGGTCTGTCTGTACCCACTACACCGTATGGTACCATGACCGTAATAGCAACGTGTCAGGCATGAAGCGCTCACAGCGGACGGAAGCGTGCTAGTGGGTATAGACATGAGTATGATTCTACTTTTGCATTAATACATTTACAAATGATTTAAACAATAAAAACTTAATAATAATAATTAAAAACTAATATAAATCGTCTTGGCATCGCCATACAGCGAGGAAATGCTGCCAGCATTCTTGGAACCATGCCACAGGGGCGTTTTTTAGATTTATATTAGTTTTTAATTATTCTTAATAAGTTTTTATTGTTTAAATCATTTGTAAATGTATTCTTTTCAATACAAAGAAAATATGTTTGCTGATACATGACGCAGCCATGAGGCTGTGTAATGAACACACAGTGTCCAATAAATAAGCTAACGGTCAACCCATTGTAAAAACTCTGAGACATCAAACGAGTGTTTGTATGTTCCATGCGCGACTAAGTAATAAATATAATACGGGAATGCACAACCGCTCTAATGGAACCCATTACGTTGCCCGCCACCTGCGCTAATGGGTCAGAAATATTTAATTGATGAGAGCCCCGTACAGATTTCACGATACGCATTTTTCATCCATTCATAGTGTTTTATGTTAGCTTTGTGAAAGGTTCCGTTACTTTGTAAGGGTAGAGCCCTTCCGCGTGAAACGTGTTGATGTTTTTGGTAAAATTAATCTTACTTGAAGCAGTTCAGTTAATATATCGGGGTTCGATCCCCGGTCGGAGCAGATATTTGTATGTATATATAAATTTAAGTCAAAGTCAAAGACAAGGTCAAAATATCTTTATTAAATTTAGACAATAACAAGCACTTACGAATGTCAAAAAAATCTACCACCGGTTCGGAAAAACCTCTGTTGAGAAGAATCCGGCAAGAAACTCAAAGCATGTTTATCCATTGCCTAGTAACCCGTAATCCCGTATAGGTACAGTCAGCTGCAGAGAAAAGGTACCCCCCTATAACGGCGGTATCCATACTACCGCCATTACAGGGGGGTACCCTTTCTCTGCAGCTGACTGTACCAGATTTTCTTACTTTAGAACTAGCTAGGTCAATTGGTGTCAAGTGTCCCGTGATATTTATTTTATAATATGTTATACAATCTGACCGTCCTTCAAGTGCAAGGGTATTTTTACTGGGCAAGTGACGATCTTAGGGAATCCCACAAAATTACGTCGTGGTTTTCATTCATTTTCAGCCGTGTGAAGAACATTTGTGGAGAATTTCAGGCCTTCAGTCAAGTAGTCAAGAGTAGACTAAACTGGTGAAATTTTACATGCATGTGTGTGTACATCCCGATACAGTAGGAATATCGAAGCAAGATGTAGCCTATGCTATGACTTATTCCTGCGATTTAGATTGTAGTTAATAGTAAATTTCATCCAAATCCGTTTTAGCCTAAAAGATTAAGAAACAATGACACACACCCTCGCCAACTTTTACATTTATAGTAAATACAATAGGATTAGTAGCACTTTAATTTAAATTTTTAAGGAAGGTGACGTTAACTCTAAGTACATTGTAATTCCACATTGGCAGAACATCGCAAACAAGCTTACATAAACTAGTACAAACCCCTAATACAATCCACATGAGATCTACATACTTAATGAATATTAAAATTTCAGAGTTTCCCTAATTAATGTTGTTGTGATTGTTTACTCAAGCCGTGTGTACTGTGAACGCCGGGCAAACTAACCACAAAGCCACAGTTAGACAAATTATGAAAGAAATACGTACCTAATTATAAGAACACTGACTTTCTCTCAAAAACACTGACTTGCTCACGAGGGGGTAAATACGACCAAGTTGTAGTGGGACTATTTTTTCAAAATTAACTTCGAAAGCGACCTCTGTATTTAAAATTTACAATTTTAAAGCAACTTATCTACCTACTTACGAGTAAAATGATTCGACGCTAAACTAAAAAGACTCAAAACCGAAACTAAGAAGTTTCAAATTGTTTAATTTTATTGCTTTAATTTTCATAACATACACTTAAACCGATACCGAGTAAACATCGCAAAGTTACCCATAACATCGTAAAAATGTAATGCCCATACATTTACACACAGATAAGACTGAACCCAACTTGCTGAATGCTCTCCATTAAATGGCTCTACACAATGACTGTGAGCAGATTTTATTATTAAACGAGTCGTATTGTGTTTGCGTAGTGGCGGGTAACCAATGTGGGTGACGTACGATGGAATTGTGGGGCTACTACGAAATTCGAAAATCGAAGTTATGTCGTTCCGTTCCTCTGACACTTATAATATTTAATCCGAAAGTGAGAGGGACGGTACGATACGAACTTCGATTTGCGAATTTCGAGGTAGGCCCTCTGCTGGCTGTGCCTTAATTACGCGGAATTTAAAAGAGAATAAATAATAAATAAATAAATATCATGGGACACTTGACACCAATTGACCTAGTCCCAAACTAAGCAAAGCTTGTACTATGGACACTAGGCAACGGATAAACATACTTAAATATAGATAAATAAATACTTAAATACATATCAAACATCCAAGACCCGAGAACAAACATTCGTATTATTCATACAAATATTAGCCCCGGCCGGGATTCGAACCCGGGACCTCAAGCTTCGTAGTCAGGTTCTCTAACCACTTAGCCATCCGGTCGTCCCAGAATGTGTCTAAATACACAATTTTTAAAAAGAAAATATAGAACGCATTATTTGGCAACAATCAACTGCACGAAAGGGCTTGGGCCATAGCTCTCACGCAGGCCCAGTACGGATTAAGAATTTGACACACACCTCAGGTATCCTCACGATGTTTTTCGAGCGTAAAGCTAAAGAACACAGCTGTTCATCATGCTAGCATACGTAGTACGATAGTGGTGATACTTGAGTTTGTGTGATTTGTGCGTATTCTTACAGTGAGAAGACGGAGGAACTGCATGAACACACATTTATTGCACAGATTCAGTTATCGTACAGTTGCGGGTGAGCAAAGTACCTAATTAATTGTTTATAGTTTATTAACAATCAATTAATTAATAGTAAAAACTATTTTTTTTTCATCCAAGTTCGAGAATATGAATGTCTGTAAAAATATGAATAATGAATCCCATTTTACGCTCCTTAATTCTGAATTTATTTGGTTACTCTCACTTGCTTAGTTTAGCTAAAATAACAGTTTAAAAATTACCTTAATTTTTTGACATTTTCGTGAATAAGTCTGTAACAAAAGATCGAAGGCTGATATTACGCATACAATGTTCTTAGATCCTGTCACTACTGCACCTCAAATTACAACCAAATCCCTTGCGGGGGCCACTCTTGTTAGCTTAGCCTGCTAGACCCTTTCAAGTCAATCGGACCGCTGAAAGTGGGTCAAATTTAGCGTCCAAGATTTGACCCCAACAAATAAACCATCAAATAAATAAATAAACAGGGCAGACTAAAGAAAAGCTGGTAAAATCAGTAGTTTCTTCATCGGACCAAGGATTTGAGAACTCGTTCCTTTGCTTGTGTTCTGAAGTTTTTATTTCTTGTTAAATTTCATACTTCTAATATCAACGGAAAGGTTTTTATTATTCTCATGATTTTGTATGAATATAAAGGTATAAGTAGATATGTAAGTTCACCTTTGTACGTAACGTTTGTCAATTGTAGTTTCTTTATTTTCGAACAATAAAGAGTTTACATATAATATATGTAAACTCTTTATTGTTCGAAAATAAAATACTTACTTCCAAAGAGCTAATCTTACGATCACACGTACGTACACTCAGATGCTTCTTTTGTGGTGTTTCCTGTTAATTTCAGCTTGGTAGTTTCACACGTTCCTGAGCAAAAGGGTATGTCGGGAGCGCTAAAGTTGCATACTCTTCACTATGCATACCGTAATTTGTGTCCGAATCATCTTTTGTCATAATTTTTTTCCCACTGAAACCTTAGTTCTCTGAAATTTTTAAATGGTGGTTTTAGAAAACTATAGGTTAGGTTAGGTTCTGAACAATTATTGGATTCTGAGAAAAAAGAGTTATGACAAACTATCGTTCTGACAAACATTACATTCGGACTTCCAATAAGTATGCGAGCCGATATGAACGGACACCGAAGTGACCCTGGAACATTTTTTTTCTTTTTCAGGAACGCAACCTTTACAACAGTCATAAAACAGGACGAATATTTGCAGTCTCGTCGTAAGAAATTTTACAATGGATCTTCGTTGCGCAAAAATATTTAATTACAAAGACAATTGGTGTTTAAATATTTAAGTGAAATCATGACATTGCGCCGTAAACAATGCGCGCCATAAAGATAACATGGAAAGCGAAAGGTGGCCTACATTAATCTCCCTGGCGCGAGGTTTGTTCGTCTGACAGCGTTCATTAAGGCACAAAAGGTCGGTCTATCAGCTAGTTTCCGTACAGCTATGCTTTTACAAATTGGTGCTGTAATGTGGGGTGTGTTCGGACAATGCGGCCGGAACCAAGAAGGCCACTCGTAACTTATATGGCCAGTCATGCGTGCTAGTTGCCGCTATGTATTTTGAGTTTCCATTGTCTAGGGTATCTATTCATTTTCATTAACAATAACTTGTATCGGTGATCCTGCGCTGTGGTAATTGAATGGCAGGTGGTTGCAGTGCCGGTGTATTATGCACCTTTCGGTTTGGTAGAAAATGGTAGAAATTATGAATGTAGCGGTGGCCAGGAAAATATTTAAACACGTACTATGAAGAGAACGATTTCTGTATAATTTATTGAATCTGGTGTTATTTTGTGGAGTCTCATATCAATGAGCTAAAACAATTACTTTGCTCATCCGCGACCTTTTGATATCATCATCTGTGCAACAAATGTGCGTTCATGCCGCTCCTCCGCGTTCACACTGTAAGAACGCACACACACACACACACACACACACACACACACACACACACACACACACACACACACACACACACACACACACACACACACACACACACACACACACACACATCACACAAACATAAATATCACAACCATGACGCGTTTCGAACCCAACCATGTTGATCATCAGAGCAACACAACCGTTCACCACGCTACCAGATGTTACAGTAACGAATCAAAACTATCATTTAAATTTGTCATTAAATTGAGTTTATTTAAATTGATACATAATTATTGTATTTATTAACATTTATTGTGGTATTTATTAACATTTACATGACATGTCAAAGAAAATCAAGCGAGTCGTGACATAAACTTTGCTTTATTAAACACTTTATTAATTAGCAAAAACACCGCTGAATAACTTGTCGTCTCCAGTTTTCAAGATGTACAGGAATGGACGGTCAGCACGGAAGTCGGGCGGTGGCGTTTCCTCGAATGCTGCAGACTCTACTACAAAGAAAGCTGAAATAGTAGTACGAAGTTTTAATTTAATTTGAAAATGAACGATTGGGTATTTTGTTGGGTAACAAAATATTATTATATTTAGACCGAATATTTATTTAATTCTTTGAAGAAGGAGCGGAGCTATTTTTTTAATGACATTGTCTGCACCGGTCGGAGAGGGCAGTTCTAAGACTAGTAATAAGTTGGAAATATTTGTATATAAAATTGAAAATGAAAATTTCATTTGAAGAACGAATAAAGCAACGTATAAATTCTAACGCTTGTGCCTAAGATGTCACGTTCCCTCCCAAAATACCACTTTTTAAAAATAACATCACCTATTTATTACATTCCATTATACTAGATGTCCAAAATAAGATATTTCATCAGAAAAATCACTTCCGTGAGTTATCTACAAATTTTGTAATGTGGTTCAACGAGAATCAGGTAAAAGCTAGAAAATGTGGTTGGTAAGGTTGGTGTATTATACAATAATGTATGTGTAGGTGTGTTTTTGTTGCTTTTTTTTATTTTTTGGTCTACTGTTAATGCACCACCTGCTGTAAACTAGTCCTTCCTTCTTTCTGTCAAAAGGTTGCCTGGAAGAGATCGCTCTTAAGCGATAAGGTCGCCTATTGCTTACCTTGTAATTTTCTCTGTGTTCATGTTTTTTGTATCGCTTACATTTCTGGTGTACTATAAAGAGTATTTGTATTGTATTGTAATGTAGTATTTTCAAAATGATGGTATTTTGGGAACGTGGTATTTTAGGCATGAGCGAATTCTAAAGGTTCAGGAGTTTAGGGTTTCAAATATTGCTTGGTCTGACTGCTTGATTATTCTCATGTCTCTCGATAGGTTTTTTTTAAACCCCTAGAGGGGTATGTATCATAAGTTTGACGTATAAATTCTATTTTGATGAGTTTGTCTGTCTGTTTCATTGTAGCTCTCAAACGGATGGATCGTTTACAGTGCGTCTTTTAAGGTGACAGAGAGTTTATTTTCAGTGGTTCGTCGCTACGTTTCATTAAAATCGGTTCAGATGTTTTTGAGATATTGAATTTTGAAATGACAGTGTCGGTAGTTTTCAACTTTTGTGAGTTAGTTAGAGTAAGTATAAATACTTATACTACCAGATCATACTTTAAAAATACTGTTTCGAATAAACCTAGCATAAGGCTTAGTTATATTTAATTATCACCTAATTCCTTGAAGTTTCTCATATACCTTTAAATAAAACTACGCCGTAGATATAAAGTTTATTACTCTTATTGTTAATTAGTCTGTTACATGTAAAATTGGTCAAAGTAAACCTGTCAAATTAAATATAAGTTGCCATGAAAATCCAAACGACACGTTTAGACACATAACTAGACAAACTTGAATGAAATTGGACAACAAAGTACACTTTATAACTTGATATGAATGTGTCGAAGGATTTATTAAACGATTATAGGCAGAAACAATGAAATATGTATTGTACCCGGGGAATAGTACCCCTAATCTAATTAGCAAATACACCGCTGAATAACTTGTTGTCTCCAGATTTCAAGATGTACAGGAATGGACGGTCAGCACGGAACTCAGGTTCGGGCGGCGTCGGTTCGTCGAAGTCTCCATACGTTGTTATCAGGAAAGCTGAAATAATTTTAATTTAAAAGTAACTAAATCATCGTTTTTTTTTTTCAAGATGATACAGTATCTGAATTACTCAGTAAATATAGTTTTAGGACTATTAAATAGTTTACAGTTACAGAATAGCTAATAAATCCGTATACCTTTATTTGACCGAATTTCACTTGCCATATCAACATTTGCCATAAGATATATAGAATCGTGCTATTTTCAGGAATTTTTAAGTTAGTTTAGGTCAGTTTAATATCAACTCGGAAGAAAATACTATTTCAGAAATGAATTACTTTATGGCAAATGAAAATTGAGGAAAACGATACATTATGGCATTTGAAATTCGGGAAACGATAGAGAACGAATAAATCAAATACAAGTATTTAGGGTTTAATCAGTCGTTTGATCTAACTGGCTGGATATTTTCATATGTCTTAATGAGTTTTTGTTTAATTGCGATTCCTAGTTTGGTTTTGAAATGAAATAGCTATTGAACTGACTTAAAAAGTTGTTTGTAGTAAACCAAGCATTATGCTTGTTTAACTAAATTTTTTCTAGAAGTACCTATTTCATTATTTAAAAGGACAAAAATGCGGAGATAGATTATAGCGTTCATTAATATTGTTGTTAATTCGTTAGTGTATTACATGTTAAACATAAGATGAATATATCAAATTATTCAAGACAGAAACATGAAGTATGTAATGTATCCCTAATCAGCAAAGACACCGCTGAATAACTTGTTGTCTCCGGATTTCAAGATGTACAGAAATGGACGGTCAGATACGGAACTCAGATACGGGTGGCGGTGGTTCCTCGAATGATGAATAATTTACTAAGAAGACTGATAGTTATAAATTTAAATTATAAAGTGATCAAATATCTTTTTTTTTTAATGGAAACAGGATCGAAATTAGTCGGCAAGTGTACTGTTGTGTCAAAATAGCTTTGAAACATTTTCACAGAAAAGCTATTCAATTTTTAATCAATCGTTTTGTCTAACTGGCTGTTTAAATAAACCAAGCACAATGTTTAGTTATGGTTAAACACTAAATTATTTCTAAAAGTATCTTATTTCCCAAAAGAACAAAAAATAAACGATACGACAAGTTAGTATTCAGCGTTTATTACTATTGTTGTTACTTCGTTCGTGTATTAAAAGTTAAACGTTAGTCACCCAATCACAATACTTGATATGGACATGTTGATGAATACGTTAAATTATTATAGACGGATACATGAACTATGTAATGTTTTCCTAACCTAATTAGCAAAAACACCGCTGAATAACTTGTTGGGCCCAGTTTTCAAGATGTACAGGAATGGATGGTCAGCACGAAACACTGGCACAGGCGGTGGTGGTCTTGCGGATGCAGCGTACCCTACGAAGACGACTGAAATGGTTTTTATTAATTTTAATTTGAACATCCGTCAGTAGGTAACAGAATTAGTTGGCAAGTATAATTTTGAGGTCAAAATAGCTTCGTAATATTTGCAAAGAAAAGGTATTAAATGAATGCAATACTAAAGGTTCTGGAATCCAGAGTTTAATAAATCGTTTGGTCCAGCTAAGTAGCTGGCTCTTTTTATTATATTTGTCTTAATGTGTTTATTGTTTGATTCCTATTCATAATTTGGTTTTGAAATGTAGAAGCTTTTCAATTACATCCGAAAATTAACTATTTAATAAACCAAGCATAACGCTTAGTTATGGTTAAGTATTAAATTATTTCTAGAAGTATCTTATTTCTTGAACGAAAAGTTTATTACTATTGTTCTTAATTGGTTCGCGTGTTTCATGCCAAGCATTAGTCAACCAAATTCATTAGGTACCTTCAAAAATTTTGTTTTGAATAAATCAAGTATAAATTTTAGTGGAAGGAGAAAAGGTAGGCCTTTGCCCAGTAGACATCATTATGGCCTATTGAAAAAAAAAGAAGCTTAGTTATACTTAAGTAAGCACTAGTTTCCTGGAGTATCTTCTACAAGAATACAAAAGGAAGTGATGCTTAAAATTCCATGTTAAAGACTGATTAAAAAAGTTATTTCTGGGAAATTGCATACGTTTTCGTAACAAAATTTTAAAAAATATAACTGATCAGACAGATATGAAATTTAAATCTATTATTAATCTATTATTAAAAAATCTAAGGAGTTTATAAAATTAACGATTATCATGAACAGAGAGTTATGG
This sequence comes from Choristoneura rosaceana, assembly GCA_037349165.1. NCBI lineage: Eukaryota > Metazoa > Arthropoda > Insecta > Lepidoptera > Tortricidae > Choristoneura > Choristoneura rosaceana. The sequence goes on from JAZBNJ010000019.1 coordinate 15,845,804, forward strand.
AAATAATTCCGATCTGCATTGGCGATTCCTTACTTCAGATATCAAATCTATTGTGTTAAAAATGTAGTTAAATATTTTTGATGAAAGTCATTAAATAATATTGTAAATTTGTCTACAAAATCATACATGTAGGTACAGTCAGCTGCAGAGAAAGGGTACCCCCCCGTATGGCGGTAAGTATGGATACTGCCGTTACAGGGGGGTACCTTTTCTCTGCAGCTGACTGTACCTCTTTCTTCTCAATAGAGCGTTTTGGAAACTCTCCCTCTCTTTAAAATGCTTCACCCTTCCGGGTTTCATAATGTTAGTGACAATTGTACTTATTGACATGTGAATTACATACTATTTAATAAATAAACAACAATCTCTGTTTAATTTATTTAAAATGGCGTTACTTTGTGGAGGTTCATATCAATGAGCACATCCACGACCTTACGATATTTATGTTTATGCAACAAATGTGTGTTCACGCAGCTCTCCGCCTTCCTTCAAGAACATACACACATCACACAAGCATAACTATCACATCACACCCGTGACGCGTTTCGAACTCAACCATAGTTGATCATCAGAGCAACACAACCATTCACCATGCTACCAGATGGACTAATGAATCAAAACTATCATTTAAATTTATCATGAAATTGAGTTTATTTAAATTGGTACATATTTATACGGTATTTATTAATATTTACATGTCATGTCAAAGAAAATCAAGACATTTTATTAATTAGCAAAAACACCGCTGAATAACTTGTTCTCTCCAGATTTCAAGATGTACAGGAATGGACGGTCAGCACGGAAGTCGGGCGGCAGCGTTTCCTCAAATGCTGCAGAATCTATTACTAGAAAGAAAGCTGAAATAATAGTAGGTCGTTTTAATTTCATTTGAAAACGAACAATTGGGTATTTTCTTAGGTAACAAAATATTTGTATATTTAGAAAGTTTTATTTTTTTAAGGACACCAACCGAGCTATTTTTTTAAATGACAGTATCTGCACTGGTCGGATAGGGCAGTTCTAAGACTAGTAATAACTTGGAAATATGTATTTGTATATAAAACTTAAAATGAAAATTTCATTTGAAGAACGATCAAAGGGTACGTGTAAATTCTAAAGCTTGTGCCTAAGGTGCCACGTTCCCTCCCAAAATACCACATTTTTCAAAATAACATCACCTATTTTATTACATTCCATTATACTAGATGTCCAAAATAAGATATTTCACCAGAAAAATCACTTCCTTGAGTTATCTACAAATTTTGTAATGTGGTTCAACGAGAATCAGGTAAAAGCTAGAAAATGTGGTTGGTGAAGGCAATGTAGTATTTTGAAAATTATGGTATTTTGGGAACGTGGTATTTTAGGCATGAGCGAATTCTAAAGGTTCAGGAGTTTAGGGTTTAAAATATTGCTTGGTCTGACAGTTTGGTTATTCTCATGTCTCTTTTTTTTTAAACCCCTAGAGGCAAAAAGAGGCGTGCGTATCATAAGTTTGACATATAAATTTGAGTTTGATGAGTTTGTCTGTCTGTGCCATTGTAGCTCTCAAACGGATGGACCATTTACATTGCGTCTTTTTAGGTGGCAGAGAGTTTATTTTCAGTGGTTCTTCGCTACGTTTCATTAAAATCGTTTCAGCAGTTTTTGAGATATTGAATTTTGAAATGACAGTATAAAAATACTTACACTACCAGATCATACTCGAAAAAATAGTTTCGAATAAACCTAGCATAATGCTTAGTTATATTTAATTATCACCTAATTCCTTGAAGTTTCTCATTTACCTTTAAATAAAACTATGCCGTAGATTTTAACGTTTATTACTCTTGTTGATAATCAGTGTCTTACATGTAAAATGAGTCAAAGTCAACCTGTCAAATTCCACATAAGTTGCCATGAAAATCCAAAAGACACGTTTAGTCACATAACTAGACAAACTTGAATGAAATTGGACAACAAATAAACTTTATTACATGACATGAAATTGTCGAAGGATTTATGAAAGATTTATAGGCAGAAACAATTAAATATATGTAATGTACCCGGGTAATAGTACCCCTAATCTAATCAGCAAAGACACCGCTGAATAATTTGTTGTCTCCAGATTTCAAGATGTAGAGGAATGGACGGTCAGCACGGAACTCAGGTTCGGGTGGCTTCGGTCCCACGAATTCTGCATACGATACGTCGAAAACTGAAATAATTTTTATTTAAAAGTAACTAAATCATCGTTTTTTTTTCAAGATGATACAGTATCTGAATTACTCAGTAAATATAGTTTTAGGACTATTAACTAAATAGTTTACAGTAACAAAATAGCTAATAAAACCGTATACCTTTACTTGACCGAATTTCATTTGTCCGAATTTCACTTGCCATACCAACATTTGCCATAAAATATATAGAATCGTGCTGTTTTCAGGATTTTTTAAGTTAGGTTGGGTAAGTTTAATATCACCTCGGTAGAAAATAGTATTAAAGAAGTAAATTACTTTATGGCAAATAAAAATTGGGGAAAACGATACATTTTGCGTTGATAGCGTTTGAAATTAGGTCATCTGTCGTTTGATCTAAGTGGCTGGATATTTTCATATCTTTTAATGAGTTTTTGTTTAATTGTGATTCCTAGTGTGGTTTTGAAATGAATTAGCTATTGAACTGACTTAAAAAGTTCTTTGTAATAAACCAAGCATAATGCTTAGTCATGGTTAAGTACTAAATTATTTCTAAAAGTAGCTATTTCATTATTTATTAAAAGTATAAAAAAATGCGGTGGTAGATTGTAGCGTTTATTAATAATTATTGTTAATTCGTTAGTGTTAATGTTAAACATAAGATGAATATGTCAAATTATTTAAAACAGAAACATGAAGTATGTAATGTATCCCTAATCAGCAAAGACACCGCTAAATAACTTGTTGTCTCCGATTTCAAGATATACAGAAATGGACGTTCAGCACGGAACTCAGACACGGGTGGCGGCGGTTTCTATAATGATGAATTATTTACCAGGAAGACTGAAATAGTTATAAATTTAATTATAAAGTCATCAAATCACTGATTTTTTTAAAGTGGAAACAGGATGGGAATTAGTCAGCAAGTATAGTGTTAGGATCGAAATACCTTCGAAACATTTTCACAGAAAAGCTATTTTTTAATCTATCTTTTAATCTAACTGGCTTTTTCATAATAATTTTCATAATAATAATGGCATTAATTCCTATTAGTAGTTTGGTTTTGAATACTGCCTTAATTTTATGTTTAAATAAACCAAGCACAATGTTTAGTTATGGTTAAATACTAAATTATAATTATTTTAATAAATATTAAAGATTATTTCCTAAAAGAACGAAAAATAAATGATACGACAAGTTAGTTCTTAGCGTTTATTACTATTGTTGTTACTTCGTTCGTGTATTAAAAGTTAAATGTTAGTCACCGAAATACATTACTTGATATGGACGTGCTGATGAATACGTTAAATTTTTTTAGACGGATACATAAACTTTGTAATGTATCCCTAACCTAATTAGCAAAAACACCGCTGAATAACTTGTTGGCCCCAGTTTTCAAGATGTACAGGAATGGATGGTCAGCACGAAACACTGGCACAGGCGGCGGTGGTCCTGCGAATGCAGCGTTCCATGCGAAGAAGACTGAAATGGTTTTTTTAATTTTAATTTGAACGTAATCAATTCCGTTTATTTTAAAGATCAGTCAGTAGGTAGCAGAATTAGTTGGTAAGTATAATTATGGGATCAAAATAACTTCGTAATATTTGCAAAGAAAAGGTATTAACTGAATGCAATACTAGTAAAAGTTCTAGAATCCAGAGTTTAATAAATCGTTTGGTCTAGCTAAGTAGCTGGCTCTTCTTTTAATATGTCTCTTAATGTGTTTATTGTTTGATTCCTATTCATAATTTGGTTTTGAAATGTAGAAGCTTTTCAATTACATCCTAAAATTAACTTTTTAATTAATCAAGCATAACGCTTAGTTATGGTTAAGTACTAAATTATTTCTATGCTAAGCATTAGTCAACCAAATTCATTACCTTCAAAAATGTTGTTTTGAATAAATCAAGTATAAATCTTAGTGGAAGTAGAAAGGGAAGGCCTTTGCCCAGTAGACATCATTATGGCTTATTAAAAAAAAACTTAGTTATAGTTAAGTAGGTAAGCACTAGTTTCCTGGAGTATCTTCTTCTAAAAGAATACAAAAGGAACTGATGCTTAAAATTCCATCTTAAAGACTGATTAAAAAAATTATTTCTGGGAAATTGCATACGTTTTCGTAACAAAATTCTAAAACATATAAGTGACTAAACACATCGATACCGGAAATCTCAAATGGCGTAAGGCACTGGTCCCACCGCGAGCTAGTAAGCTATGAGCTATCGGCTATTTTCTAGCCCAAGAAACGAACAAAAGATAATCGCTTCCGTGTACATAAAAGAGAGAGTTATATTTTTATAGTTCATAGCTGGCTGTTCACACTGCCGGCGAGGATACTCTCCCACCGCCCGGCGAGTAAGCGATAATTCCATACAATTGTTTACTAGCCGCTCGCCGATTGTCATCTGTTTCTAGTACAGAATTTTACTAGTTGACAGCCGAGCTCGCCGATAGCTGGCGGTGGGACCACTGTTTACTAGTTGACCGCAGCGATAAGCTATCGACTATAAAACTAGCTCAACGGTACTCGCCGAAGCCTGCTTGGCGATCAGAGCGATCATTCTACCTTTCAAAGTGGATGCGAGTGCACGTATATACAATGAATTTAAAACAATCATACGAACTATCTTTTTTGGCAAGTTCGGATGACGATGATGATGTATTTTATAAAAGCGTGTGTGTAGTGGCAGTGGCAATTTTGAAGAGACGGAAGAAAAAAAGGAATATTTTAAAAAGAATGACAAGAAAAATTTTGATGCAAAAAATTAATTATTTCAGAAAAGAATACAGTGAGTTCAAACTAACTAGTGTGGTGAAAATGTATTTTCAAATTTAAATTCAAATCATTTATTCAGTAAATAGGCCGCAATGGGCACTTTTACACGTAATTTTTTTAAACTACCAGCGCTTTCGGAAAGACCATCATTGCCAAGAAGAATGCGCCGCAAGAAACATGGCAGAAAGTCATTTTTCAAAATAAAATAATTACAAATAAAATACTTAAAAACTACAGTAAACAATTTAACAAAAAATTACAAAAAAAATAATTAAATAATAATACAGGGATGTATGGGGTCCCTTAGTTACAAAATTAAGCACTAACTATATTCGACCTCGACTGTACATCGTATAGGTCATTGGCGAATAGCCCCCCGGCTGAGCTAGTGCAGCGAGTAATCGCCCGTCGCACGCAAACACTCGCTTATAGCCGAGCGTCTAAACTAGCAAAACTATACTCGCTTCTCGCCTCTCGCCCACTCGTTTGTAGTTTATAGTTTTACTCGCTAATAGCTTGTAGCCGCCGGTGGGACCAGTGCCTAAAGGACAAAAATGCGAAAATGAGTTTTAAGTACCATCGTATACAGCTTTTTTTTCTCTATCGAATGGTATATTCCAAGCAACGCTACGATTAAAAAATTGACCTTTACCACTTTCATTTTGGACAACTTATTCAAGATTATTTATGAAAAAAATGATTTAAAGGACATTTTATAAACTTTGCTTGGACGTAAACCTTTATTTACATAGTGTATCTGGGTGTAAAGAGATTTCTCTGTTTTGATGTCCTTTACTACCTAGTTTACTTTTGACGTAATTTATATGCTACTTACGTGTGTCCATTAAGACCTAAAAGACTGTTACAACTCATAAAAAATATGGGAGTAAATAATTAAAATGACTAAAATGATGTCCTTAAATGACTTTACAACCCAAGCTAATATGGGAATAAATAATTAAAATGACTAAAATGATGTCCTTAAATGACTTTACAACCCAAGCTTTGTTGCTACTTTGATGATTTTACTCGTAGTTCATATTAGATACTGTGTGAGACAGAGTACGCTATATATAAATTATAACGTAATAATGGATCGCAATAATATCAGAGACATCATACGACGTGGAGCGGTGAACGTAGGGCACGAGCGGGGAGCGTGGCGGCAGGGTAAGGGCTAGCTAAGCGAACAAACGTAAACAAACAGGTTCATACCGTTCACCTGCGCCGCCGCCGCTCCGCGCGATTTTTTGTATGCAGTTTTGCTGTGTTTTTTACGTTATTCTGTGGCTGTTACTAAGTTTACTTTGTGACAAGTAGTCTACACAATGCCGAACCAAAAAAATCTACTAACAACTTATGTGCGATTTTAAAAGTTTTCTTAAGACTTGATTAAGTATTAATTATATTTGAGACGGTCACCATAAGTATGTCATCCAAAAGATTAATTACAATGTTGCCTAGTTTACTTTGATTATAATTTTAGTTCATCTAAAATACTTGTATATTAAACAACAAGAGAATAGCGAATAACAGTGCTAAATACAATTTTATAAGTAGAAGGAGACATTGATAAAATACTTAAATATTTCATGATAATGGAAAAAATATTATTATAACTAAAATACTTACTGATATAAAAAGAACAAATTAAAATTAAGAGATCGATACCTCTTGTACTTAAGTTTCTATTTAATATTAAAGGTCTTGTTTATTTAGTTGTTTGAAAAAATTATAAGATGTTGATTTTTGACTGATAATTATGCTACAAAAATATTTTTGATGCAGGTATAATGGTCTGTTTTTGCTAAACCATACACACAATTTTGTAAATTATTTTCTTACCTATTGAATTTTTCATTATTTTCATTACTCACTATGTTGTTGTAAAGATCCGCTACAGTGTTTCATATTTGATTATGAATAGATTACTTATTATATTAAGTTTTGTTTTTAAAATGCATGTAAATAGGTGGTTAAATTAAACTAAATACTTATCCTATTTTCCAAGTGGAAAGAAAAATTAATATTTTTATCTTTTATGGTGGAAAAATTATAATTAGAACTAAAGTACTTGTAAAAATAAAGCAAACTAAAGTTAAACTACCTACAAAGTGTCATTTAAATGTTACTATTCCATTTTGAAAGGGGTTAAAGAAAGAAAGAAAGAAAATACATTTATTTAACGCCATAAATAAAAACAGAACAAATACAAGACATACATGACGCTAAACAGGTCCCCACTCAGCATAATGCCACGGCAAGCCGTGGCGCTGATATTCAGTGAAGACCTTATCTAGAAACTAACTTAAAACTAAACTAAACTTAAAATAAAAATAAATAAAAAAATGTCGTGTCGTGCAACACGGCCCTACGTGTTTAGATATTTTACTTAAGAAACTTTATTATAAATATTGATTATTAACTACAAAACTAAAATTTGATGTGTGATTACGGGTATAAGGCCTATTTTTGGTAAACTAAAAAACAGTTTTGCACTTAGAATAATAAAAATCTTACAGTAATGAATAAAAGTGTTGCATTTTTTCCATGAATTACAACCCATTTTAATTATTTCAATCTAAATTTGTACCATTTCATGTTCTTTATACCCCGTTTTCTGTCAATTTCCTTCTCTTACGACAGTAATAATGCCCTTTTATTTTGCTAAAGGGACCTGTACGACTGAAGGTTATATTTTGAAAGTCACGTTATCAACAGGCGTAAAGAACACAACATCTAAAATCGGGGGTAGTAAAAGACATTATCTCCGTAAATATGCTTTTTCCAATAAAAATTATAATGCTATCTGATAGAAGAGATAAAAAAAACTATAATCTCCCTTAACATTATTTTTATGCAATAATAAACAGATGAGTTATAATTTTTTTTTCAAAAAAGTGAACGTTTTTTGCTTGTACTGTAAAGTCTTAAAATGTCCTTTACGCCAATTGAGATTTCCGGTATCGACATATGAAATTTAAATTTATTATAAAGAAGAAATTCATATCTAAGGCGTTTATAAAATTAACTCTTATCATGGACAGGGAGTTTTGAAAATAATTCCGATCCGCATTGGCGATTCCTTACTTCAAATAGGGAATCTACTGTGTTAAAAATGTAGTTAAATATGTTAAATATTTTTGATGTAAGTCATTAAATAATATTGTAAATTTGTCTAAAAAATCATAAATGTAGGTACCTCTTTCTTATCAATAGAGGCTTCTTTCCGAATACATGGTAGACTTTTTTTGATATTCGAAAGTGCTTGTTATAGCCCAAATTGAATTAAGATAGACTGAAATAAAAAATATAACGCCAATTTAAGTTTATAAAATCCTACGTAAGTATATTATACGAGTAACTGCGAAAGTTTGTGAGTGAGTGAGTATGTTTGTTACTCGTACACGCTGAAACGGCTGGACAGATTTGGATGAAATTTGGTATGTAGATAGCTGTACATCGGAAATAAAACATAGGCTACTTTTAATTCGGATATTACCCCGGGATATGTATACATTCTTGAAACAACAACCATAGGATTAGTCTCGAAATTTGACATGATTGTTTTTAATGTGACGTCAATGAAAACCATGATTTAGTTTTTGGGGATTCCCACGGGAAATTTTAAAAACCCAAAATTTCAATTCAGCTGCTGGATATAATCGTGTGCGAAACCGCGGGCGAACACTAGTAAGTAAATAAATTAGTTCCAATCAGGTAAAGAAGATGAATGTAATAGGACAATTATCTACTTAAAGTCACATAATATTCTGTTTGTATAATAATAGACTATGTAGGTAAGTATATCAGTATGGTGTTAACCTAATCTACTCATCAAAGGCAACGGAGAATAACACGCTGTCTCCAGATTTCAAGAAGTACTGGAATGTATCATCAGCTCGGAAGTCTGGGTCTGGCGGCGACTGCTTTCGGATGCTGTAAATTCTACCACAAAGAAGGCTTAGTTTAAGCGTCAATTTTTAAGCGAATATTCCATCGAGATTTGTTCAAGATCGTAGTATTAGTACCTGTCACTATTGACCGTTTTTGTTCAACTTAAAATTGCTAAAAGTGGCACCGAAGCGGTAACCTTTCGTGTGCCCATTTGGGAATAAAGGCGTGATGTTTGTGTGTACCTATGTCATAGTATTTGCATCAGTACTACTTACTTATATACTTTGATGAACAATACCTGCTTATATATATTATTACAACAATACAATACAATACAAATACACGACTACACACACACACAACACACACGATTACGTAGATATTAATAACAGAAAAGAGAGTCAAGGAAGAGTTCTAAAGATTCAGGTTTATGTTTAACTAACTTACTGTTATAAATTATAAACTTTTTACTTCCTATATATGAATGTAACAACTAACGACTTGAAAATTGAGTTTAAAAAAATTAAAAAATAACGGTTTCTTAATTGTTTTCTTAAATATCTTATTTATTGTAAAAATAAAATGAAATAAAACGATATGGTAATTTTTATTGTTTATTACTATAAATACTAATTTGCTCGTCAGTGTTACAGGTAAAAAATTCTTTCGACAAGACCGTCTAGTTTTCACCAGTCGCCACGAAATCCTAAAAGGCACGTATTGTCACATAACTAGATAAACATAAAAAATGCAAATAGGTAAACAACCATCCACAGTCTAAACATAAATCTGTTGATGATTTAGTTAATATAGACGAAGATATAATCTTATTACACTCCTACCCTAACTTAGTTAGCAAAGATACCGCTAAATAGCTTGTTGTCTCCAGATTTCAAGATGTACAGGAATGGGTGGTCCGCCCGGAACTCAGGTACGGGTGGCGGCGGCCCCACGAATGCTGAGGTGGCTACCGCCAAGAAGGCTGAAATATTTTAACTGACTTTAATCAGGAGCTTTGTTTTCAAAAGGAAAATTATCAACGATTGCTTGTAAGTTAAGAGAGCGGTTAAAAATTCCACGTGCATAATTGAATCGCTTTGGTGGTGTTTGCCTCATGTTTTTAAATTAAATATAAGTTTCATTACGAACGCGATATCAAGGTGTTTTCTGAAACTGACTGCCTAAATATTATTATAGTTTTCACTAAAACTATAAATTGTTTTAAAGTTCTCTAATATTTCGCCGAAATAAATTTTCCTACATGACTCATTTCCCGTCTGTTTCATATGGACGAACTATAGGTATTTTGAAACTGCAAGTATTTCAGTATCGCTATAAAACTTACCTAACCTAACCTACAAGGTTCTACAAGAAAAGTAAGTGATAGAATAATATAAAACAAAACATAATATTCATTACGTATAACTCCAAATTCTATATATTTTTTTTAATTTAACATACGTTTGCTATAATGCTGTAACGTTTAATGATAAAATATATAATTTCATAATATATAATGAGCTATGGTCATAAATACATAGAGCATAACGATTAAAATTAAATAATATACTATTCGTAACCTTTAAGAACCAAAACATATTATAACATTAATTTAATCTTACAACGGAAAATATAACTTGAGACGGACCCCTAACAAACATATTATTTGCAGTTTCAGAATAGAAATCCTTTGTACGAAACAGTTGGGAAAGGAATCTTTTAGGAAACATTTTTTCGGTAAAAAGCCAGGATCCCACTATTTAACTTTATCTCAATTAGTTAATCGCATTTTTTTTATCTTTTTTGATTTGATGATTTAAACTTTGTAGACAAAGTAAAAAATGTATTTTCGCAAATGTTATATATTTCGAGGAGGCTACTATCGACAGCGAGCAATTCCTGTTTACGAGAAAATCAAAAACCACTCTAAGCAGGGTTTACCATGTTTTCTGAACACGCAAAAAGCACGACGGTTTTCGATACGTGAAAGTAAAACCATTTTAAAGCGGCTGCAAATATGCGGTTAAACCACAAAGTTTAATTGAAATGTGCATTCCGTCATCCCCTTGTGGAAGTCTGCTATGTCGAAACAGTGAAACAAAGTAATTTATTATATTGTTGAATGTGCAAATAGGTACTTACAGAGCATAGTTAAATTATAGATCTTGATCAGTAATTGAATTTGATTGGTTGAAAACATACATACCTACCTATAAAGAAGTTAAATAGCCTGCCCCATAGATCTTTAGGAAGACATTTTTACGAGTTAAAAACAAATGCTTCCGTGGTATATAGTGTGTTACCAGCCAGCAGCCAGCAGGATGTTGCAGCCAGTAGTAAATTGACAAGTACGAGTAAGTGTAAATGGCAACCGACAGATATTTTGTTTATAACTTACTTGTCAATTTACTTTTTTTGTATGTACATTGCTAGCGCTGGGAATTAGTATATTTTTGTTAGAAAGTTAACAAAGTCTGAGTTTTAGTTTACCTATTACTTAAATTAATGTCTTAAGTTCTAAAAATACGTCCTTTAAGAAAAGTTTGGCTGCCTCTAACAGACTGTATTTTTCATCTCAGCATTTCAAACAGGCGGGTTTTGCTATAAATAGCAATAGCAAAATGCGATTTTTGTGAAAGATATACTTAACTTTTTTTTTAAGTTTATGTCAGTCAAAATGTCAACTAATTTCTTGATTCTAATTGCTAGGTCATAGCTGCCCTTTATAAGTAAATTCTTGATGATATTCCTGTTGTGTTCTTTGATCTGTCACTTTCTATTCTATATATTCGATTTTGAAATTGTATAACTAGAAAGCTTAAAAAAAAACAATTAAACGTTTGAATAGACATATAACCGCAAAATTACAAATCGTCTGTTGATTGTAAATGTTTTTTTCATAGTGTTTTGTTTTGTTTTTAATTACACCTAACAAACATTTTTTATATTGTTTTTTTTTTTACCTTTAATATTATGTTCTTGCTGCTGTGGTGAAAAGTTGTAAGTGTCACACAAGAGCAATAGTACATTGTACAACAAGAGCATAAAACGAGCCATTTTATCCGAGGCGTTCATATAGCCACCCAAGCCGGTACGGCGAGGGTAGATGGACACGTCGAGGGGAAAATAGCAACAGTGTGCCTAGATCCTGCATAAATACCAACTTTACTGGCATGAGAAGTGAAAAGTTGCATATCGTGTATTAACCTAGAATCCATAGATTGCTAGAGATTCAAAATCAAAACTCGCAGAAAAAACAACTTTGCTCTCTTGTTGCACAAATAACTATTGTGTAATAAACGGATCGAGTCGATTTTGTTCTAAACACGTTTTTACTGCAGGTACCTTTCTACTCTACGTACTAATAATATCATATTAAGACAGCTGTATAGAGTACGATTACGTAAATTAAAAAAAAGCAATGCAAATTAGAAAAAAGCGGTATGTCATATATCAGGTAAGTATAATAAAATATAGCCAATATAGGTTAAAGTAAAAGTTTAAAAAGAATATTAATACGAAATACATCACAGTCATTTAATATATCTACTTAATACATTTTTTTCAGAATTTGACAACTTTACACGATGAACTTATAGGTACAATACAATCACAATGAATAGTTTCATATCTGTTGCTGGAAGAAATTGTTTATCGCGCGTTCTTGGCTTTTTTTTCGGTAAGTGTTTAATTTTATTGCGGTCTTCTAAGGCGTGACAACAAACAGACTTTTGCGTTTATAACATCAGTAAGAATCTAATGATTATTATGTATTTCATACATTATTTCTTTATATTTCATTTATTTTGACATGTTTCGGATAAGCGACATAGCATCTACATTTTACGACTGCCGGAAGGAGGTTATTCTTGTAAAATTTTCAATCATTTATTAAAGAAAATTTTAGGTAATTAATAACTACTTTGTTAGCAGTTAGTGTATTATATTTGCGCGTAAACTACTTTGGTTTAAAGAGATAATTGATGCAAATATTGTACCTAATCTACGAGTACGCCTCGAAACAATGAACGATTCCCCGTTCTAAGGATGAACAGGAATGGATGGTCGGCTTGGAACCAAATTTCATCCCATATGACGGCGCTCAGGGAAGATACACCGAATACTGAAAAATGCAAATGGTTCAAAATAAGTTTATTATATTTGTAAATATAGGTTTTTAGACTAAGAATAAGTTAGTTTTAGTTTTTTTCTTTGCTTTTGAAATAATTAACGTACTAGTTATTATTTGTATAATAACGTTTATTGTGTACCTATACCTTAACATTTTTATATTGAGCAGTAAATTGTATACATGTCATGGTGATGATATGCTATACAGGTAGGACCAATACAATTTTACCCAGTGGGTAAGCTATAGGGACATAACTAACTCGATGACAAACTTTTTCAATGCTGACAAATATTTTGCGTGTTTGAGTGACTTATTTTCTACAGGTAATTTAATAAACCTTTTAATAATGATATAAAGTAATGCTAATGTGATTTAATTTAATAAAGGTTTTCTGACTTTTGAATTAAAAAAATAAATGAAACTTTTTGTTTATGACTATAATTCGCTTTTTAAGCATTAGAAAAATGGAAACAATCTTGAAGAGTCTTTTTATTGAAAAAGTAAAAAAAAAACAGTCGCTAAATAATTCTGACTTATGATACCAAAGCATGTAAATGATCTGTCCTTGCTAATTGGTAAAAATTTGCTATGACTTATTTTTCAAGTGTTTTTTTAAATAAAAAGACACGTCAAGATCGCTTACCTTCTTTCTAATGCAAAAAAAACGAAGTAGGTATATGATGTTTTTCAGGAGACAATATAGACAATGTTGGCAGGCACCACCGTGATTAGATAATTTTTAAAGCTACTATACCTAAGATTTGTAGACTCCATTAAATAAGATTTTGTCTACTTGTCGGAGTTGATAAAGAAACGGGTGGTCAGCTTGGAACTCCATTACTAGAGGCAGCGAAAATAATGTGGAATGGAATCCTGTAAATAACATACAACCTGTATTTATGTCTAACACTCGATAACCACGGGACGATAACCAAATAATTATTAAAGTGCCGTTAGTTCTATAAATCATCGATACTACCTAGAGCATGCCTCTCTCTCTCTAGCTCTCTGATGATTTAAGTCACCACGGGGATTAAGTGTTTGACATCAGTAGAGACTTAAAATATGTTATAACAGGTTAAAAAGTTTTCAGATCATTTAAAATGAAGAAAACAAATAAATTACTTATAAATTTATTCAAACATTCAATAAATTATAAAAACACTTAATTTCTAATTATTATATTAAAAATAAGTATCACAAAATATTTGTTACATTCCCAGTCTTAAGATTCCCCTAAACAGGTGTCGGTGATCTTGGCTCAAATGAAAAATGAAAGGATGTTTGGATTCAAAGGTCTGGATTTCCGCCGTTCATTACACAAGAATGAGATCTGAAATGAAATAATATTGATTTAATTAAGTATAAGTACTGATTTATAAATAAAATAAAATAATTAAAAAGCGGTTGATGAACTATTTCTGAGTAGCAACTTTAAAACAAGAAGCAAAAGATTTTGTATCCACTGTGGTCAATATTCTCAGGATGTAATTAATGCAATAAAATTAAGCAAGATGAATAACTTTTTTTTAATTAAAATAAATAAATACCTACATTTTTAATTTACATAGGGACATTTAATGTAAGTTCGTATAGTTTGAATGTTAGGAAAATGCTATGTATTTCTTTTACTAAAAGTAATCAAACTTTTGTACTGGTTATGATAAAATCAGATCAAATAAAAAAAATGGAATACTAGCGGTCAGAAAAATAAATCTAGAATATCAATATTTAGTCCTTACGGCGCTTTGGGTGTAGTGTGATCCATTCCAAGACCAAATATTCCAGTAAATATAGATTTTTCTTCAGCTTTCAAATGAAACAAAAACGGCCGATCTACTTTAAGTTCCGGCTCATAATTTCCCCCACTCCTCCCGGTATCATATTCTGAAATGAATTAAATTTTTGTTACTCGCTTATTAAACAAAATCATGCAAAGCTGCTTAAGAAATTAAATTCAAGCATTTAAAAACTACCCTTTATTTTGCAAAGTGTGGTGTGTAAAGCATTATACTTTTATTATAAAATTAAATTTTAAATGAAAAAAGTATGCATACAAAGGATCGTATGCGGTATTTGCTAAATTTTGCAATAATAAGCAAGCTAAGCTGAATATAAAGCTAAAATGCAATTTTTCCACATTTAAGTAAAAAAGTGCTAATATATGCTGTTTAGTCTTCAAGCGAAGTTTTGAAAATAAGAAGCACATGTCATCAAGCAAATTAAAAGCGTAAAAGTTTCAATTCATAATTGCAGTTAAGATGCACGTGCAATAACGTCCGATAGCGTTAACATATAAAGTTTTTTTTGTCTATGTTTTAAAGATTCCACTTACTATAGTACTGCGTCTTTGATTATTTTGTTATATTAATATCTGTTGTCCGTGACTCCGTCTACAGAAATTCGTTTATCGTGATTCCGCTCGAAATATGCAATTGTTTGAGGTTAGAAACTATCCTAATGTCCTCCGCAGGGTGTCAAATTATTTTTATCCCTTTCATCTTAATCGGTTCAGCGTTGTAAGCGTGTCGTGGTAACAGGGACAGACATACAGACCGATTTAACTTACGTATTTAGAATATTGGTAAGCAAAAGTTAGAATGATGGTAATACGTCCGCTTTTTAAATTACGGAAGGCAAGGACCACACTGGTTACGGAATTTATTTAATTAGGGTTTTGTGATAGGCGAGATATCATAGAGGACGTTAGTGTCATGAGGTCCATTTGACATTTGTGTCACATTAAAGAATTGTTGTAGAGCTAAATTAGCCAAAATCAAGCAAGGCTGTAACGTTAAATGGACTACATGATACTAAATGCCATCCACTAGTATTCCACTAAAGGGTGTTGTGTTCAAGCAACGGTTTTATTTTTGACGATTTTGTAAGAACTTGCGGTTCCAGTATATCTATATAATGTGTGCTGTGCGTATGTATCTATCCTCGCCAATCATCAAAAATAGTACTAAATAATGAAGTGTCAATAAAAATTTTGACTATTTATGAGTGCTTTATGAGGATCCTTAGTGCTAAAAAGCTAATAACTAATGTGTTTTCTGATGGATAATTAAATAAAACAAATGATTACAATAGAGAGTTTATTTTTAATCAAATGTCTGTACGCCACAGAATAATGTTGTATTCTTGTGATATTTTAATTCATAATAAAATGGTCTATCTGCTTTAAAGAAATATTTCCTGGGTGGAAAAAGCCCCTCTACTGCAGCTTGGGCCTCAGCTATGACTGAAATAAGAAAAAGTTTATTTTTAGTTAGAAATACAAACGATAGTGGTACGATAAAGCACGTATAATTTAGTGCCCTACCGAATAAAAATGGCATGCGTGATTCAAATATCTCATGTTAAAAAGCACAGTATTTTTTAATAATAATCTTTCCCATCACCCACACCAACATGCATTACGAAGTGCATTAATATTCAAATATCTTTATTTACCATTAATCGTGCATGTAAGTATTCATAATACCTAATTTCTGAATACGCCACTAAACAAAGTATTTCTTCGTTCTTTAAGGTGGTAAACAAACGGACGGTCTGCGATGAAAAATCTTTCTATTGAAGGCAAAGGAAGACTCGCGAACGCTATGCCGAATTCTGGAATATAGATGTATACTTAATTCTTAAGACTACTTATATCTCCAAAGGCACTCTAACCAAGTTTTACTTCCAAATCTAAATCTTTGTAGATCCCTGGTAGGCCCTACTACATATAGAGAGAATGCTAGAAAATTCGAGGCAGACACAAGATTATTTAAACGTAATTATCTTGTGACCAACTCTTTTGTTTTTCTTCATAAAAGAAATTATTAAAAAAATAAAAAAGGGCTACAGTTGGATAACTTAATAAAACAAGAGATTTTGCACATTTTATCTGTATCACTTTTATTAGTTACTATTTAATGAAATGTTTGTATGCCACTGAATATTGTCGTGTTGTTAGCTTTCAATTCAAAATAAAATGGTCTGTCTACTTTGAAGTTCGGAGTTGGAGGTCTAAATAGCGGAGCTGACAACCCATGAAAAACTGAAAATAAAAAAGAAATACAATCAAATTTACGTAAGGATACTAATATATTTCATGTACATATTATAAGAGTACATCCAAGCCTCGAGAGTGTATCGAACCCGAGACTGAACATTTTGTATCAGGTTCTCTAAGCACTAAGCAGTCCCGCATGCGTTTATAAATTAAAATAAAAAGCGGTACAAATTGTATGAAAATGCATGCAATGTTGATTTAAATAATTTATAAACATGGCCATCATCGCCATCATAAGGTCACGGGTGAGCAAAGTAATTGTTTTAGTTCATTAATTCTAAACCGCCACGGCCGAAACATGCATATCGTACTAGTTTGACTTATCTAATTTTATCACTTTCGTTGCAGACACCTGTTTAGTTAACATGACCAACTAAAATATAATTATAATATATTTACGCAAAAATTATTTATCATCCAACCGTTAAATTTGTTTGTTTAATGGTTCAATATTCAGTAACAACAAAATAGAATATTAGCCGCATTTATATTGAATATACGCTCTATAAATATCCCTATAAATTTGATACCGGAATAGTGAAGATTACGATTTGGAGTCTTTTTGTATTTTTTATTTCAACTCCAAATTTTTTTTGTTTCTTTTACGGTCATCCCGTGAAAGTTTATATAAATTTCACACGAAAACACAAGCCGAAACATGAATGCACAGAAAAACCAGAAAAAATAGACCAGCGCTGGGAATCGAACCCAGGTCCTCAGCATTCCGTGCTGCGTGCTATTCCCCTACACCACCACTGGACAGGAGACTAGACACGAATTTTTCCTATGCACCCATATTTCAACTAGGATTCTTTTCATTAGTCACTTTAGCAGCGACACTAACGCCATCTATGATCTACGTTCTCAACGAGAAACATTTTTCACTCCCATCGAAACTATCCGTTCACCAGGGACAAGAGATGTCGCTATTAAGCAATCAAATCAAGATTACGATTTGGAGTCTTTTTAACCGACTTCAAAAAAAGGAGGAGGTTATCAATTCGGTTGTATGTTTTTTTTTTTTATTTTTTTTTATGTTTGTTACCTCAGAACTCCGTCATTTATGAACCGATTTGAAATTTTTTTTTTGCGTTCGTCTAGGAATGCTTTCAATTAGGTCCCATAAGCACCAAATCAGGATCTGATGATTGGATCCTAAGGAAATCGAGGGAACTCTTCAAATGTTGTAGGGACACCTATGGTAATTTTGATATATTTAGTAGTAACTCGTGCATTTGCTCTTGAAAATCATCATTTGGTAAAGTGGAACTGATGATGAAGACCACAGTTGACCATCGGAGTTACTACTCAATAACAAGTATTTCATGGGTTGAATTTCAATTGCTTTAACACAGTTGCTAAGCAATTTATGCTCCTCGGAACACATATGGTGAAATGGAATGGGTGGTGAAGCACCAGGACTCCTCAATAATGAACATCTTTGCATCGGAAATAGCAATTTTTCGTAAAAGGTGATGAGCAGTTGACATTAAACTATTGTATCTTAGATGTTTTACACTAAAAAGCGTGAAAAAAAAAATTTATAACAAAAAATAGAACCGACTACAAAAAACCATGAAAATAATTTTCTACCAGTCTGAAGTCGGTGCCTCAGCACGAGCCAGCAGGAGTGGACCTATAATCGTCTACCTCACCTACAACTATACCATTAAATGGCTTCAATCACTCCTGCTGGCTCGTGCTGAGGCACCGACTTCAGACTGGTAGAAAATTATTTTCATGGTTTTTTGTAGTCGGTTCTATTTTTTGTTATAAATTTTTTTTTTGTATTTTTTATTTCAACTCCAAATTTTTTTTTTTTTTTTTTGTTTCTTTTACGGTCATCCCGTGAAAGTTTATATAAATTATTTCTATTTATTTATTTTAATTTTTTTTTTTTTTTGTTTATTTTTTCTGGTTTTTCTGTGCATTCATGTTTCGGCTTGTGTTTTCGTGTGAAATTTATACCGGAATAGTGGTACAATTTAAGTAAGAACGAATCAACAAAATAATTGTGCGTACAATAAAAGTCTGAAATTCTTTTTTTTTAATTAAAAGTAAGAAAATAAACCATCATGCTATACATGTTAAAGTGTTCAACATTCACATGCTGCAATAGATAGCCAAACATGCGTTGCTATTAAAACCTCGTAAATAAAGGACAAGGCTACCGGTACGCACTTTGCTGAACATTATTTTTTGCAAACTTACTTCTTTACTTATTTTCTTCCCAAAAGTCTTGAGAAAATTTTGCATTACAGTGAAATTTTATATTCTTCACAATTTGTATCCCGAGCAACCAATTACGCGTCATACGGATATGGGAATTAAAACACTATTTATAGGGGTTTACATTTACGTTAAGTTTCACAGAAACCATGCATTTGTTACATTAAAACAAGTGCACATATTCCTCATTTCCATACCTAGGACTGGAAGACACCGTTGACCAAAATGCGATTTCCAACTTTCAGATGAAAAATAAACTGCTGATCAACATAGATTACAATCATAGGCTTAGGGCATTAACTTGAAATTTTGTAGACAACGTACGTATTTTCAAAGTGCATGTGTTTTTATTTATCAAAAGTCTTGTTTGTGAAGGAAAAAAGGGCACTCTAAAAGAATGCAAAGTCATCAATTGTCTTTACAACAATATTACAATAAAACAGCTGTATCGCTTCGATCATGCCATTTTTAGGAGCAATTTTTGCAAACTTAGTCATGCCACAGTAAAAGTAATCTTAACAGTACTCCGACTCGGCCGTATTCTTGAAATTTATACCTACGGCTGCGCGGAGCGCTAGGGTTGACAAGTACAAAAAGTAAAACAGATGTGTGTAGATTTTTATTGTATGTGTGTAGTTTTAGGTGTAGAAATAAAACGTATGTTAATTTTATGATTATTTTTTTATTAATTAATTATAAGTTGGTAATCGAAAAAAACTTACGCCTATTAAGGCAAGTTCGAAACGACTTGTTGTTGAATTTTATGACGTAGAAAATTCTCATCCTTATGATAATTGGAATGGACGCATTAGCCCCGTAGGCGAAATAGCCTCGGTTGACCTTATAGAAATAATAATGCATCCACTGCGGTGGGTTAAAAATCCTAATGCTACAGTTTTTCAGTTAAACAGCGGACAGACATATAGACGGACGGATGGGCAGAACAGACAGACGCACAGATAAAATATATCTTATCTTATCTTAAGAACAGCTGGACCGATTTTGATAAAACATGTCTAAGAATCATTGCTAAAAACCTGCTTTCAAATAAAAAACCGCAATGAAAGCGGTCCAAGCGCTACACACACACACACACACACACAGACGCACACACACACAGACGCAGAGAGACAGACAGACACACACACACACACACACACACACACATACAGACACACACACACACACACACAGACACACACAGACAGACACACACACAGACAGACAGACACACAGACAGACAGACACACACACACACACACACACACACACACACACACAGAGACAGACACACACACACAGACAGACACACACGCAGACAGACACACACACAGACAGACAGACACACACACAGACAGACACACACGCAGACAGACACACACGCAGACAGACACACACACAGACAGACAGACACACACACAGACAGACACACACGCAGACAGACACACACGCAGACAGACACACACGCAGACAGACACACACGCAGATAGACAGACACACACACAGACTGACACACACACACAGACAGACACACACACAGACAGACAGACACACAAACAGACAGACACATACACAGACAGACTCACACACAGTCAGACAGACACACACACAGACAGACACACACACAGACAGACACACACACAGACAGACACACACACAGACAGACACACACACAGACAGACAGACACATACACAGACATACACACACACAGACAGACAGAGACACACACAGACAGACACACACACAGACAGACACACACGCAGACAGAAACACACAGACAGACACGTTCATTTCCAAGTCAAAATGCAGAACTACAGATGGCCAAAATAAAAAAAATGTAGGTAAACAACAAGACTGTTTTAAACTAAACACGTTTTTATTAAAAATGTGAATTAATATTAGTTCAAATTCATAAATTCGTTCGGATTTATATTTTGATAGAAGATGTAATTTGTAAATAGCGATTCGCATATTTTTTCAATGTAATTTTCTATAAATAGACACGTCATTATGGTTTACTTACATTTTGTTGAGTAAGTACCTAGACAAATTTTAATGAACTAATAACAAAGTACCTACCTAATAGGTATTAATCTTACCTTTCAGCATCAGCAGGAACTTGAAAAAATGACAATGTTGGTTTTATAATTGTTGTATTTAGGCACCCGTAAACACTGCAATACACACAATCTCTTGACGCCGCCATTATTAAATAAAATATTTACTCCGAAGCGTTTTAGCCACGTTACGAAATCGAATCGGAGGCGATTAGAGCGGATGGCGCAGCGCAGCGAACGCGACCGACTTGCGCGACGCGCGGAGTGGCTCTGTGGCACTACGAACTTATCTGAGTTAGCTGCAGTGTAAAACGCGCCGCTGAGTCACGCTGAGTCCGGGCGACGATTTTGGCCCTCTAGTATGAAGTCGAACTACTGGTTAGATTACTTCTATTGTGGTCATGCCTCATCTAATTCTGCAGCATGCAAAGAATGCTTTACCAAATAATGGTTTCATCACATAATGGCATACTGCTCATAGCAAATTCCCAAAATTTGCATAGAAACATAAAACATACCTAAGATTGAAATACACCGCTGAACAAAATGTTGCCCTCAATTTTTAGAAGGTATAAAAACGGACGATCAGCTACAAATGGCCGCTCTGGTGTTTGCATTATGAAATACATTCCAAGTTCTGTCGACAATAAAATTTTGGAGAGTTGATTTCGTTATGACTACACTTTAACCATGTGATGTGGTGGTTTTACAAAATTTGACAGAATAACTGTCAACAAGTGCGTGTGGTTTGTTTTATTTAAAAATATTATTTTAATGGGCGTCTCTAAAAATTGTATAAAGTTACATCATATTGGCAGCGTTATATACTTCTAAGAACAAGCAATAAACGTATGATTTCCCTGACTACCAAAAGGTACAGGGTTGTTAAATGTTTTGGATTTATTTTCATAAAACGCATTTTTATTAAATACTGATTATTTTGAGTAATACATCTTAATGATCTTAATCAGTTAAATTAATGTTTATAAGACTTTGGAGCTCGCATGAAATCGAATTTGTTTAACTTCTTTTTTGAAATAATTACCTACACCTGTACCTAGTTTGTACGTATATAAATTAAAAAAAAAAAATGTACTGTTAAGGAAACTGCTGCTGCTCTCGTAAGAGTATGCTTTAAACTTAATATATTAAACTCTGCTAGAGCAAGCTAGAGTACTGCATGCAAATTTCCCTTTCTGAATTATATATAATTATGCTTTAACCAACACCTGTTTATTATATCAAGTACCTGCCCCGTTGCATCATTAGGTATTATTTGTGTTCATAATCGAGCAAAAAAGCCTAAGCAAACGCCGCGCAACAAATAAAATATTACCGTGTACAACATTTGAATCTTATGATTGAAAGACTCCGTTGAATAAAACGCGTCCTCCCACTTTAAGGAAGTAAGCAAAAGGTCTATCAACGAGAAACTGCTCATGCCGGTCAAATCCGCCTACCACACGAATCCCCTCATCTGTGAACGTAAATTTTAAGTCACACTATTTATAATATTAGGAGTACTCTAGATGTTTGAAGGACTAATAGAATTCTCGAATGCTATTGGATCACTGGGCCAAAATTGTCACGAAGTTTTATGCGTCTAGCATGAGAGAAGAGCAGAGGAAGGACAAAAAGAAGAAGGCGGGACGACCTTGAAAAGTTATGAGCCAGGCTGGCGTGAACTTGCCATAGCCAAAGACGGACTGAATGAGAAAGGGAGAAAACAAATCTATGTAGGAGGAATTCGCGGATGGGAAGATTAAATGGTGAAGAATACGTAGACGTAAAGTTCATGGCCAAGCTTCATTCCAAAAACTTTAATAATCTTGCATTACATATATCTAACGTAGTACTTAATAATAAGTAAAGTACCACCTTAGGTTTTTTCTAATTTGAAATAGAACATGCAATATTTTGTTGCATTTCACAAAACATTCTCTGCATTTACGCTCAACGTCGTGCTCACATGACAACTGTGATACCTGTTACTGGAAGACACCTCTGAACAAAATGTAGCCCCGAACTTTTTGGAAGTAAACAAATGGATGCTCAGCAAAAAACGAGCGGACGATTGGACGACTCCTCGCACGACTTCTGAATCCTGTCAGTAAGACATGAGTTTTGTAGGTACTATGAAAGTAACAAACATCATAGAAAAAAGTACACTTATTGATAAAACCTAAGCAGTGGGTACCTAGATAGTGCGTGTATCATGTGTTCAAACACCTATAATAAAATAACATTAATGAGTCTAATATCATCATATATTATGTAAGTATTAAATTTTATCATTGGCACAGTCTACAGCAGGGTTTCTTAAAGTGGAGTCCCTAGCATGTGTATCAGGGGTACGCATTAGGTCAGTCTGTAAACATAATTCTTAGGAAATTTCTAAAAATATTTTTTGATAGGGATCCGTGGAATTGTAAACATTGTGAAAGTGGTCCGAGACTGCAAAAAGTTTAAGAAACCCTGGTCTTGACTATCATTGGTCATGCCTTACCTACTCGAGCTATACTTTATCGTGGAAACTTACTTCCCAAATCACTACCAAGCTCCCACAAATTGTCATGCATTTTAAAATTATTGTAGGGTACCTAAGAGTGAAAGACTCCATGAAACAGTGTGGTGTATCCTGCTTTGAGGATAAACAGGTAAGGGTGGTCAACGCGTAGCGTTGTTGTCACGGGTTTTACACTTGGGGCTACTGGTACGAATTCTGAAATATATTTTATGTTTGTGTAAAATATAGAAGTTAGTACTTCTACATACATGTCGAATGTATAGAATATATCAAAAGGATTTAAAACTGACCGTTCTGATCAAAGTTCTAATACCTTTTTGAATGAAGAGCTGATGCTCGCAGTTTGGTCTACATGAGAAAATAGAATACCTTAATAGACTAAATAGGTATCTCTTGAGAGTCTAGAGAAATATACGCAAGGCTCACGTCTGCGAATTTTCAAGTTTATAGCTTCAGTTAATAAAAAAAAACATAGTAAATCCGCCTTCGTTATAACTCTTTTTCTCTCTTACGACCCACTGCAGAGCACATGCTTTCTCCAGAATAAGAAGACTAGCACCAAGGCTTCTCGCGGACCCTAGTGAGTGGATTGAGAACGTCATATACCATTGAATTTCATCGCAGGTGTGTGCAAGTTTCCTCACGATATTATCCTTTACCATAAAGCTCATGCTAAATTTCAAATGAAATTTCGCACATGTATCATTCCAAAAAACTAAAGATGTTTGGGCCCGGACTCCAACTTACGATCCTCCGCTTAATAGGTCATAGAACTTATAGATCAAACCACTAGGCTTTCGCATATCATACGAACGACCAATTGCATATATCTACATACTTACACTGAACAAACCAGGGGTGTACTTATTAGATATATGCCAGAATATAATAATATACATCGTCGTAATATAAGTCATATAAGGATTACCAATGTATATTTGTAAAAGATGAATAAAATAGTCGTTAGATTAGTGCTATGTCAAATTTACTATCGTCCGTCCTTGACCATAAATGAGCAAATGTTTACCTGTAGGATTTATTAAAATAAAAAGGAACACGAATTTGTATAATTTTTGTAATAAAATAAAAAAAACAATTACATATTCTTACTTAGATACAAATAAACCATTTGTCTAAGAGTCACTTGTTCATTGAAACAAAGTTTTGAGTAGATAACTACTCTTTAAATATTTTCACTGTTCAGTCTGTCTTATTTAACTAATTGTAGTAAACACCACTGAATAAAACGTTTGAATTAGTGGTGAGTCGATAAAAAAAGGGTCGATTTGCGTCGAAAACTGTTTCAAAGAAAGGTGTCCACCTTCCAGATCTTTCCACGTGGAACACTGAAAGTAAATAAATTGTTTCTATCTGAGCATACTGTTTTGTTTAACAAATCACAATTTGTTTTAATTTGATCATTACAAAATCGTAATCGTGTACATGTATACATATTTAGTTAATAATTTTTACAATACATTTGAATTAGTAGTGTTTAGTGTTGTGACACGACATCGCGAGTCGAGAATTTTGGAAAGGATTTATTAAAAAAAAAACATAGATTGTAAGAGTATTTTCAGTCATTGATTTGCGAAGTCCGTTACAATATGAGAAAGATCTTAATGAAGTGATCAAAGATTATAATGATACACTGTTTGTATCTTTTGTTCGTGGTTTTTGTTTGTATTCTAAGGTTAAATCACTAGTAAAGAAAAATAAGAAGATTGTAGGAATGAACATTTAACTAATTATTTTCAGTCATGGATTTGCGAAGTTTGTAACAGAGTGACAAAGATCTTAATGAATTGATCAAAGATCACAATGATATGCTTTTTGTATCTTTTGTTTATGGTTTTAAGTTTATATTTCGAGATTAATACAGAAAGAATACTATAATATAATATAATAGAATAATCGTCTTCAGTTAATAAAAAAAAAAAAATAGTAAATCCGCCTTCGTTATAACTCTTTTTTTCTCTTATGTCCCACTGTAGGGCACATGCTTTCTCTCAGAATAAGAAGACTAGCACCAAGGCTTCTCGCGGACCCTAGTGAACTTCATACACCATTTAACGCATCTGCAATACCCTTGGTGTTGGAGATGTTTATGGGCGGTGGTGATCTCTTACCACCAGGAGACCCACTTGCTCGTTTGCCATCCAGTCGTATAAAAAAAAACAATAATTTCATCGCACGTGTGTGCAAGTTTCCTCACGATATTATCCTTCACCATAAAGCTCATGCTAAATTTCAAATGAAATTTCGCACATGTATCATTCCAAAAAACTATAGATGTTTGGGCCTGGACTCGAACTTATGATCCTCCGCTTAATAGGTCATAGAACTTATAGATCAAACCACTAGGCTTTTGCATATCATACGAACGACCAATTGCATATATCTACACAATTACACAGTGAACATACCAGGGGTGTACTTATTAAATATATGCCAGAATATAATATACATATAGTCATATAATGATTAACAATGTATATTTGTAAAAGATGAATAAAATAGTCGTTAGTTTAATGCAATGTCAAATTTACAATCGTCCGTCCTTGACCATAATTGAGCTAATGTTTAGCTGTTACCTGTAGGATTTATTTAAATAAAAAGGAACACGGAATTGGTATAATTTTTGTAATAAAATAAAAAAAAATTACAAATTCTTACTTACATACAAATAAACCATTTGTCTAAGAGTCACTTGTTCATTGAAACAAAGTTTTGAGTAGATAACTACTCTTTAAATATTTTCTCTGTTCAGTCTGTCTTATTTAACTAATTGTAGTATACACCACCGAATAAAACGTTTGAATTAGTGGTGACTCGATAAAAGAAGGGTCGATTTGCGTCGAAAACTATTTCAAAGAAAGGTGTCCACCTCCCAGATTTTTTCACTACTTGGAACACTGAAAGTAAATAAATTGTTTCTGTCTGAGCATACTGTTTTGTTTAACAAATCACAATTTGTTTTAATTTGATCATTACGAAATCGTAATCGTGTACATGTATACATATTTAGTTAATAATTTTTACAATACATTTGAATTAGTAGTGTTTAGTGTTGTGACACGAAATCGCGAGTTGAGAATTTTGGAAAGGATTTATTAAAAAAAACATAGATTGTAAGAGTATTTTCAGTCATTGATTTGCGAAGTCCGTTACAATATGAGAAAGATCTTAATGAAGTGATCAAAGATTATAATGATACACTGTTTGTATCTTTTGTTCGTGGTTTTTGTTTGTATTCTAAGGTTAAATCACTAGTAAAGAAAAATAAAGAGATTGTAGGAATGAACATTTAACTAATTATTTTCAGTCATGGATTTGCGAAGTTTGTAACAGAGTGACAAAGATCTTAATGAATTGATCAAAGATCACAATGATATGCTTTTTGTATCTTTTGTTTATGGTTTTTAGTTTATATTTCGAGATTAATACAGAAAGAATAATATAATATAATAGAATAATCGTCTTCAGTTAATAAAAAAACATAGTAAATCCGCCTTCGTTATAACTCTTTTTCTCTCTTAAGTCCCACTGCAGGGCACATGCTTTCTCTCAGAATAAGAAGACTAGCACCAAGGCTTCTCGCGGACCCTACTGAACTTCATACACCATTTTATTTCATCGCAGGTGTGTGCAAGTTTCCTCACGATATTATCCTTCACCATAAAGCTCATGCTAAATTTCAAATGAAATTTCGCACATGTATCATTCCAAAAAACTGTAGATGTTTGGGCCCGGACTCGAACTTATGATCCTCCGCTTAATAGGTCATAGAACTTATAGATCAAACGACTAGGCTTTTGCATATCATACGAACGACCAATTGCATATATCTACACACTTACACAGTGAACATACCAGGGGTGAACTTATTAAATATATGCCAGAATATAATATTATTATACTCCAATTCAATAGAATCTAACAATCCTGTAGACACATCCAGCCTACTAATATGAACACCGGGTTGCCTAAGGCCTTGTGATGTGACTATTATTCTTTTTTGATTCCTTTTAGATGATAAGTGCAACAATAGGGACATATATAATCAAGCGTGCCCACGTCAGGGTGTGTTAAATGTGTAGAAAATTGTTAAATTCTATTGAATTGTACTTTACATATACCTCTAGTCATATAATGATTAACAATGTATATTTGTAAAAGATGAATAAAATAGTCGTTAGTTTAATGCAATGTCAAATTTACTATCGTCCGTCCTTGACCATAATTGAGCTAATGTTTAGCTGTTACCTGTAGGATTTATTAAAATAAAAAGGAACACGAATTGGTATAATTTTTGTAATAAAATTAAAAAAAAATTACATATTCTTACTTACATACCAATAAACCATTTGTCTAAGAGTCACTTGTTCATTGAAACAAAGTTTTGAGTAGATAACTACTCTTTAAATATATTTCACTGTTCAGTCTGTCTTATTTAACTAATTGTAGTAAACACCACTGAATAAAACGTTTGAATTAGTGGTGAGTCGATAAAAGAA
Organism: Choristoneura rosaceana; assembly: GCA_037349165.1. NCBI lineage: Eukaryota > Metazoa > Arthropoda > Insecta > Lepidoptera > Tortricidae > Choristoneura > Choristoneura rosaceana. The sequence continues at coordinate 15,874,177 of JAZBNJ010000019.1, forward strand.
GGGTCGATTTGCGTCGAAAACTATTTCAAAGAAAGGTGTCCACCTCCCAGATCTTTCCATTACCTGGAACACTGAAAGTAAATAAATTGTTTCTATCTGAGCATACTGTTTTGTTTAACAAATCACAATTTGTTTTAATTTGATCATTACGAAATCGTAATCGTATACATGTATACATATTTAGTTAATAATTTTTTACAATACATTTGAATTAGTAGTGTTTAGTGTTGTGACAAGACATCGCGAGTCTAGAATTTTAGAACATAGATTGTAAGAGTATTTTCAGTCATTGATTTGCGAAGTCTATTACAATATGAGAAAGATCTTAATGAAGTGATTAAAGATTATAATGATACACTGTTTGTATCTTTTGTTCGTAGTGTTTGTTTGTATTCTAAGGTTAAATCACTAGTAAAAAAAAGGATATTGTAGGAATGAACCTTTAACTAATTATTTTCAGTCATGGATTTGCGAAGTTTGTAACAGAGTGACAAAGATCTTAATGAATTGATCAAAGATCACAATGATATGCGTTTTGTATCTTTTGTTTATGATTTTTAGTTTATATTTTGAGATTAATACAGAAAGAATAATTAATAATAAGGAATAAAGAGGTTGTGGGTATGAACATTGAATTATTTTCAGAGTCGTTTATTTACGAAGTCTGTAGCAGTCAGTAACGGAGAGACAAAGATATTAATGAATCGATAAGAGATTATACTGATATATTGTATGTATCTTTAGTTCGCGATTTTTGGTTCGTATTTTGAGATTCAAGCACCAATATTATAAAGTTAATAATAATAATAACAATTTATAAATAAAATTGCACTTTCTTGCAAACATCACGTATGTTCATTAAGGTTTACGTTAGCCTGTAACTACTTATTAGAAGGCGATAAAAGAGCCAACTCAAAGTAGTTTCTAGAGGAATTGTTTCTCAAATTTAAGGCGAAATAGTACGCAAGCCAGCAACAGGTTTTCGTTACCAATTTCCTCTCAAGCAATAACTTATGAAATGCTTCGAGAGAGTAGTGCCGTGAAGCCTCGTGAACGTCAGCTGCCAGCTTGACCGAGGTTTGACCGCCAGTCGCCTACAATAACGTACTAGCCTTGAGCAGTTCATTCACATTTGCTATAGCAAAAATGGCAGGCGTTCTCATAATAAGATGTTTGTGTGACCAGCTGACGCATAATCCACCACGGTAAGGCCAGCTGACTTTTATGAAACGTAAAATAATTGTCTAAACTGTCGTTTGTCAAATTTTCAGACGGGAGGAAATGATTGAAAACATTATTTTTTTTTACAAGTTTGGGCGGGTACCACAGCCCAACCCACCCTCCGAGCGGCAGCTGACGCTTACAAGGATTCACTGCACGACTATCTCTAAGCATTCTGTACGTTATCGTTTGAGAGGAAATGACTGACAAAATATCTGCCTGGCTTGACATTACATTTTGACGATATTATTACCTACTTTAAAAAAAAGAACTTAAGCAACAGTGTTGTGAATGTAATTATTGGTGTAATTTTTTTCACAAACGTTTTAGAGATTTTCAGCCAGAACACTTATAATATTAATAATATTGCTTCAATATAAGGGTATCTTAAATATTTTAAATGTCTAATTGAGTGAATAACAACAACAAAAAAAAAACACTAATGGACACTTCTAGCAGGTATTTAGGTAGAAGTACTTATTTATTATATGATATGAAAAATATATTCCTGTTCATGAATAAATGGTCACCTTGAACAATTCAGAAAAAAAAATACAATTAAGGGTTGCGAAACTTTGATATTGGCGCATTGTAATTAATGTATTCCTATGTACCTACTGTTACAAAGTACTTTGTACGACTAAAATGATATCTATACAATTTTTAATAAGATTGTCTGCGACAACATAGTGACAATAAACAATAATTAGGCCATTGATATGTACGTACTCGTAGTATTACGATTAGTTAGTAGTGATAATAAACTCCACTAAATAGTAAGGTTGATCTAGTGTAAAGCATAAAATAAAACGGTCGGTTAGCTTCAAATCTAAACTCAGGAGAATCAACGTCTGATCTATCCACCACAAAAACTGGAAAGAAAGAAAAATAAGTAAGTTTTAGAAGATGAGCCAATGATAGACGTGATGAACACATTCAGTATATATATTATGTAGTTTTAGCTTAGTAAATATTACTGTAATAATTAATGATATATTTATTTACCTGTACTTAAAATAAAGCAATAAATCTAATACTGCTTCGTTTCAGTAGAACAATAAAAAAAAAATGTATCCTCTCCATCCAAGGGATAATTCTCAACAGAAAAATCCTTTCTTAGTGCATTATCTTTACACTAAAGGTATTGTAACTCCTACATATATGAACATACATACTGAAATGCTTGATGACCTGGGCCCAATTGCATAATAAAGTACAAGGTAATAACATTAGTGAATTTCAATACAAAATCGCTAATACTATTAGCTTGTATTTTATTATGCAATCGGACCCTGGTGTACTCAATGTCATTTTGAAATTTGCCCAAACAAATACAAAAAAAGACAAATAAGAATTTACTTAGCTATCATAGGTATGTATTTTTTTATGAATAGAGGAATCAGTTACTGCTGGTGATTTTGGCTGTACGTATTGTCAGTCTCTCCGCTTGTACTGAAGGGCTACTCCGAAACACAACGTTCGAAGTTAGTGTCGTGCGGTCCCTCTCACACTTATACTATTTAATATAAAAGCGAGAGGGATCGCACGACACGAACTTCGAACGTTGTGTTTCGGAGTAGCCCTTCAGAACAGTTCCATTTTATTAATATTTATAATGGACAGGCAGCTTATAGCTGATATCATTGTTCACTTGTGTAATTGTCTTCAAAGTAGGTACTTATCAAGTCTGTCTGTGTGTGTATAGATATAGATGAAGCCAAAACAATTTACGTAACGACCGTTATGGTGGTACGCAAGTAAAAAAATAAACTACGTATTCAGCAATTAAATGGGATAAAATACATTCCATCTCTGGAATTGTAATCATAGCACAGTGCCATTGCAATCGATTGGATTGAAAGCCATAACACAGCGTCATGGAAATTGATTAAAAAATTGGTTTCACAGCTTATAGCAAGGTGCAATTGCAGTTTGTTTCCAAGTATGACTTGGAAAATGTTTTCTGAATCATATCACTGTGTAATTACTAAATATTAGTTTCAAAGAATTATCAAGATACCAAATTAGCACGGTACCTTTTTTGAACATTAAACTATTGTGAGACTCACTCATATTAAATATATTGACCCGAATAACTGACGTCTTAAATAGAGTTTAGCTCGACATGTTTCAGGCTAATCCGTAGCCCTTCCTCCTCGGAGCAACGCGACTTGGCGGCTGCTGCAACACGCGCGACTACCCTACGTCGTGAAAACGCGGGTAGTTGTGCGCCTGTGTTAGTTTCGTCGGGTAGTCGCGCGAGCAGAGCGGCAGAGCGCAGTGCGCGTGTTGTAGCAGGAGGAGGAAGGGCTACGGATTAGCCCGAAAGATGTCGAGCTAAACTCGATTTAAGACGCGTGTTATCCGGGTCAATATATTTAATATAGCACGGCACCATTGCAGTTAATTTCACCGCCATAGCATTTCGGAGTCATATAGTCATAATATAAGAGGGCATAATAAGTTGAATCTTAAGCTTAGAATATATAATCTAAAATCTTAAGTATAAAAATAAAATATTTCTTTTAAATAATAAACATAACATATTTAGCTTATTTTATTGGAGGAGGCCTATGTCCTCCAGCAGTGGGTGTTGATGATGATGATAACATAATATTTTAAATAGGTACAGGAAAGTACAGGCACATAAAAAGTGAAAATAGTTAAAGCTAGTAAGTAAAAAGTGGTATGGCAAAGTAAAAAGTGGTATGGCAAAGTTGCCCTCCCCCCACTCCCTTTGGAATATACTAAACTATTACAACATTCTTAAAAAAATGATAAAATCTACCACGTAGGTAGGTATTTATAAGCCTATGTGTATAAAATCGAAATAGGCCATATGCTTTACGAATTTCTGCAACACACCCGGCACCAAATACATTATTAAGAATATAAATAAAAAAAATTGCAACAAGCAAAAAAAGGTTTACCTTAGGAATAAAGAAAACGAAAATATTTGTAGACTTAACGCCAGCAATGATGAACATTTAAGACAACGAAACACTTGATGATTTCATTTTGAAAATTTAAGACGGAAAAAGAAACGCAGAATAAGAACTACTTAGATGTAACATAATTAAAAGGTTCTTCAGCAGGTCACGGGCAAATGACTAGGAGGGTGGATTATTGTTAAATATTTAAACACACTTTGGGCCAATGAACGATCTTCCCGCGCTGAGGTTTTGTTTTGTTTTTCCAATAGTTCAACTATTATTTTTTCATATGTGGTAGCAATAGCACAATAATAGTATTCTAGAGAAACACATCTATCATTCAGATACTTTACAAAACTAAGGGGCTGTATCACCATCCACTGATTAGTGTTAACTGACAGTTAAATGTGATGCCGTCTCCGTATATTTGAATTGAACAAAACAAATAGAGACGGCATCACATTTAACCGTCAGTTAACACTAATCAATGGATGGTGAAACAGCCCCCAAATGACCATACGAAGTCTGAATGTCAAAAAATCAAAATCTCTAAGCTCAAGTGTACGGCACAACGAAAAAACAAGAACTCTTCAACTATCATAAAAATGACTTCAGACACCGCGCACTATAAAATTGCATTGTATGTGGTATACCTTCCGCTGCCTAAATTTGCTTAAAAGTTCATTGCCACGATTAGTACCACAAAAACTATTATAAAGGTATAATTCCAATAATTGAATAGGTAATATACTGTTAAGCTATTCGAACACAATCCGGGAGTAACGTAAAGACGTCTCATAAAAAATGTATCTTAAAATGCGTCAGAATTGAGTAGTAAGTAATGAATATTTAGGCAGATTTATATGGCGCGTGGTATAGCAAATAATTGTTATGAAGCTTACCATTAGCAGCGGCAGCTTCAGCTCCTTCCTCATTGACTTCGATGAAAGCCTTCTGGACGGCATGACTCACGAACAAGCCAGATTCGTTCTCCAAAAGATTATCTAACCTGGCTGCGGCAGCGTCAAACAGGTCATTGACGCCAACCTACAAACAAGTTATATAAGTTTACAAAAAGTACAGTCAGCAAAAAGAAGCTTGTTATTAAAAATTAAATTTTTAACAGAAACTTATTCATTATTGTTAGAGGGATTTTCTACACCGGAAACAAGGACAGTAGAGAAAACCTCTGTAGAGTGAAAGAGAAACGCAGAAATAACTTCCGCTCGTAATGGAAAAAATATATGTACCTGAAATAATTTTAAACTTTATTGTCATAACTGAGCAGCTATATAGATATAGTATAGATAAGGATCTTATAGGAAAATTTATAAGGACTTAATTCCCAATAAATCTTTGGACGCACAAAAGAAAAGCAGATTTGTATAAGGTGCTACTTACATTTGAAAGGATCTTTTTGAGGTCAATTTGAGTTTCAATCTTGAATTTCGGAAGGTAAACATTAACTTGGACATTGTACATATTATCAATAGCGGTTTCCAGCGCAGCTGGAACCTTCAGTTTCTCTTGGAGAGCGGGAAGACCATCGATTTCATTCGGCAGAATGATCAACATTGAAGCTTCTTCTCCTTGATAGGGCAGTTCCAACAGCTAGAAAGACAAATCCAATAAAGTTATAATTTACCTTTATTTCGCATTGATTTTTGTCTGAAAAATGTAATGATTGCATTGATTTTGTAATGATGTATGTATGAATGTAATGATTATACGACAGAATATTTTAAGGCAATACCTTAGCGTTGAGTTCACGGCTTTCAGTGTATTTGAATTCAGCCTTTTTGAACATAGTTGGGATTTGAACTTTCTTATCTTTGGACACATGGAAATCACGGTCAGTGGTTAGAGCCTTGTCAAATTTGTCGAGCCAACTACCCTGGAAGTAAAAAAAGCATAACAATTAGTAACTTCATACTTTATCACAACATTGTGTCGAATTTTAGGTACAACTTACCTTGAAGTAAAGAGCATTAACGAGAACTGCTCGAGTGTCATCGCTGAAAGAGTCTGAGCTAACCAAGTTCTTGATACGGTGGTTAGTATGGTCTTCAACCTGCAAAGTGAAATTAAATTCATTGATATATCAACCTATCAGCTTAAACACAAACAACGGAATGTCGAATGTTTTGCTAACAAATTATGAAAATATATCGTCTTTTCGCATACAACTTTTGGCCGAATAATGGTCGCACTACGCTACCATGCCTTTGTATGTTACTTACCCACTCATTGATTTCTTTAGCAGCATTATCAGGCTCACCAAAGTCGATGTTTTTAAGTTCTGAACCAAACACACTTTTCGAAAGAGCGCCAAAGTCCTCCTTGATTTTAGCGTCAAGGGGCAAATAGATCTTATTCGCCATTTTTAGTTCAACTCCTTTCACTGCACGAAGACGCGTGTTCACGAGAGGGAAGACTTCCTTGGTCTGAAATAAAGAAAGAAAAATTATTAACACATCTAAACCTTAAGTCGAATGTGATATACGTTTCACATATTTTGATAACAATGATGAGTACTTTGTCGATAAAAAAGCACTTCCTTTGGTGGTAATAAAAAAAACCAAAATTGTATCTCTCACAACATTAGCGTAGACATCAAATACCTGCGACAGGTATCTCAAAAGACATTCTTTGTTTGATTCTGTGGATTCTGTGTGTTAATCACTTTTATCAATCATCATGCTAGCCAGAAGATATCTACTGCTGCGATCTTTACCAGCTCTTCGAAAGCCATTTATCGATCAACGTCCAAACATCGCCTTCGAAAACTCAGAACCTTATGGCCCCAACGGATAGGTTAAGTTACCAATTAAGTTCTAAGCGCAATGAATGATGTATTAATATCGCCGGACGACAAGCAAAACTCACTAAAATTCTGTCACTGCTCTTCAAAAAGTCGTATCTATTTAGTAATTTCATACTGAGATACGAGCTTTGTTGCAAGTAGCTATTTGGTATTTAGCGAGTTTTGTCACCCGACGATATTATTATAGTATAGACACATCACACACAACACATCAATCGGCAATGGCAATTAAGCATCAGTAAGAAAACAGCGAAAGTTTTCTTGGAACCCCTTAATGTCAATGACAGAGATGATCAAATTGTTAACATTATTACTTCAGAAGCATTAACAAGTTCATGTCGAAGATCGTGATGTTACGAAAATTGTACAATCACAACTTCGCCATGGATATATTATGAGGACGTTGTAATGTAATGTAAGTTTAGCTATTCAAATAGGGAACGCTGTCAGCATCTTTGAGACCTTTCCTAAGCGGGCTAGGCACCTACTATAAGAAATTTGTTTTAGTTTTAAGTAGTAGCAAGTATTTTAAGTTTAGGATATTACATTTTTTATTAGTTTTAATTAAATTATTTTGTAAATTAAATAAAAGTTTACTTACCACGTTGTCGTTAGGCAGGCCGATCACATTGAGTATCTCGTCGTGGGAATGGCCTACAGATGCCAAAGCCAATTGAGCTAGTGGCTGCATCACGGAGAAGGCTGACATCACTACACTCTCTCCAGGCTTCTCCTTTACTACCTCCTGTAAAGATGGTTTGGAGTTTAAATCGTAGATTCTTTCATCTACTCAGTTAAAATGGTCTTTCTGTTGGCCGGACGTAAGGAAGGCTAGCTAGAGAACTACATATTATGTGAGGAAGCTCAGTTTTTGAGACTGATAATTACATGGTTTATGCAGAAACCACCTACGTACCTCTTTCATATAAACCAAGCAACGTACCTAAGTCTAGCACGATACAAGACACTCAAGCATTGCAAAATTTATAGAAGGTATAACGAAATTAAAGGACACCGTACAAAACTAGTTGTCCCAACAATTGACGTACTTACTAGCAAATTTTTAAAAGCATAGAAAATTTCTGTACTAATTTTCTCAAACAATCCCCCGCAGGACATGATTAAAATAATCCCTACCTACAGGTCTAACTGCTTTCTTTATATCAGACTATGGTAAAATGGTGTAAAACTTTACCAATTGCCTTCACTAAAGTGGAATGAAAATGATGCCTTCAGTATTGACCTCAAAAAAATAAATTTGTGTTTTTTCTGTGTTGTGAAAATAATTATCGGTGTAAAAAATCTTACCTCAAAAAACTTGCTAGTGAAGACGTTGTTGCCATCATTGAGAGTCTTCTCAAGATCATAATTGCTGGCCAAAGCCACTGCCATTACGGCGGACACTGAAATGAAATAAAAAAAAATGGGAAATTACAAATATTCAGTCCATTTATATTTATTATCTTCACGGGCACACATAACATTATTATCAGTAGTTATATTCTAGGCATGTTTGCAAGTTATTTTTGTCACTAACAAGAGTTAAGGGTTAAAATAAGTTAGAAGTTGTACCATATTTTGTTTTAATGTTAATATTTCAGTCATAATTTGACCTAGCTTCTAAAAACTAAAGAACACATTGGTCAAGCGTCAATTACGGGGTTAATATTGTTGCGCCAGAACAAATTAACTAGGTTTTTGTTAAAGATTGTTATTTTTAACACAATATTTTTTTGCTGACTTTTTGTTGACTGTTCTTGCATTATTATCTACCTAATTACATTTCTGTACCAAATGATAAGTCAATTGAGAAGTTCAGTCCTGCGGAGGCCAGGGTTGGCCGGACTACCAGGATGCCAGATTATTGCATTTTTCACCAGAGTTACGTAGCTACCTAAGTAGTAGGCTAAGTATGTCAAATTTAAAGTCAATCTGAACAATGGGAATGGATCAAAAATTGAGTTGTAAGTTTGTTCTAACAATTCTGCCGGGCACAGGCCTCCTCTAAAAACAATATTATATTATAACAAAATCACACGTGTCGTGCTTTGGCGCTTGCGCAGCTGCTGGGCCCTATTTCACCAACTTTTGTGTGACATCATCACATTCAGTGACAATATATCCTCCTGAGTCCTGATATTTTGTAGCAAACTTAGTGCTTAAGACCTGCATGTGGTCGACCTGCTTTATTATTTTGGATATTATATCAAAATTCAATGATACTTAATTTAATGATATTTATTTGTAGACTTGTAGGTAAATTTTGACATAACATTTAAGCTGTATTTAAGTATCAGGTTTGTGTTAACATTGTAATACCTATTTCAGGATGAACATACGCGTATTTTCAAAATAATTAGCTATGAAAGTATCAGTCGCATCTGTCAGCGTGGTGAAAGGGGGCCCTTGGTACCTACTGTGTACACAAATGGGGGTGACGTGTAGAGCAACACTATTACCATACTACCGGCATTCCAGAGATAAAGATTGCCATCTGTGTAACTAGACGAACGTGGATTCGGGCGAACGATGCAGAATTGCATTAAACACATTTTTTTTGTTTCAGAAATCTCTATTGTTGACAAAATGTGTGTAACTATATCCATCCTACTATAGTAATTTTAAATGTGAACGTTTTTAAGTCAGTTTGTTTGTTTGTAACCTCTTTACGAGAATACAAACTGAAAAATAGGAGCACAGAAAAACCAGAAAAAGAAACCAGCGCTGGGAATCGAACCCAGGTCCTCAGCATTCCGTGCCGCGTGCTATAGCGTTACACCACCACTGACGGTAAAAGTAACGAAATTTGGAGTTGAAATTAAAAATACAGATTATATTCGATAGCTAGTAGCGTATTGATTACCTATGTATATCGCAAATACATGTCCGCAAGATTTTTTTTTATTACTTAGTGTATTTACAACAATTCTGAATTATTATTTATATAGTTCCACCTTTTCCGTACACATAACAGGTATGATTGAAGCTTAAAAAAACGAAGGTTATATTCAGATGTAAAAAACATACCATTTGATTGTAACTTTTTCATTCGCATGTTGTAAAACAGAATAAAAAAAAAAACAAAGTACGATAGTTTCTTCTTCTAGTTCCAGTAGTGCATGTTTGTTAGTTTACTTAAGGTTGTGTATACATATTTTCATAACTTTTGGTCGTATTGATATCTTTGTAGTTGACTGCACATAAAATTAACTTTCCGATTAGTTTTCAAATTAAACATTTGCCAATGCCATTATCTCTGATCTTTATAGAAAGTCCGGGAAACTATTGTTACAAGACACCTCGTCCATCTTATAAATGGAGTATTTTATCTCGTGGTTGTGACTAAGTTCAATTTAACCTTCTTCATAAACATCCTCTTACTCATCTTCCTTCTCTTACACATCTTCACACAAGATCGAGACAACAACCTGTATCCTGCTGAGCCAATTCATTGTGATTAAATTTGAAAAAATCTCAAGTTGTAGTTCTAGGAATGATGGTTAAGCCTTCCTTACAAACTGATGTGCTATTATGTTATTTTCCCATTTGTATGCACGATCATACTTTTAAGTTTTGGCAGATGAATTGAAATTCCTACAGGGATTTCCAAAAATTACATCGCGTCCTTAATTATGTTCATAGTTGGGAGTTGCTAGAGTTATTTATTTAGTGTTGGGATTTAAACGACCTGATCTCCTAGGAATATCGTAGCTTATGTGTTATATATCTACAACCGAATTTATAGTCATTTCGGCGTTAAAACGTAAAATACAAATATATTTACAAACTACACACACATGTAAACGCACACGCGTGTGCATACTAAATTTAGTAATTATCCTGTCTTCGTCCTCCGAGATTTAATCCTTTACCATGTAGTAGCCCCCGCTACACGCAAACCATATCGCACAAGTTTCAGAGTAGAGAAAGAGAAAAAAGATATATTTTTCCCTTTCTACTATCCTACCCTAACCAGTCCTATCAATCCAGCCGCCATCTTCATTATTGTCCGTGCGCGCGCGGCGTTCGCACAAGTGCAGTAAAGTGAATAAAATAATATATAAAAAAAAAAAAAAAAAAAATGTCGAAACGTCCGCATACGGAGTCCGATGAAGAAAGATGGTTACGAAAATTAAAATTGTACGAGCAAAAAATCGAAGCGAAGCGTCGACGGAATGCCGGACGGCAGGCTATACCTCCGATTCAAAATGATGTGCAAATTGAAGGTGATTACTTACCTTTTTATTTCCACAAAGTGCTCAAGTTTTTTTTGTTGTGGTGTTGTTATCCGTTGTATTCTTCGGATAATATTTATTTCTACACCCCTTGCATTCATCGGGTGATATTTTAAAAGCGCCAATTTGTTCGAACCCTTTGCATTCATTGGGAGATACTATAAATTCATTCCTTCTGAATAATAAGCGACCGTTTGCCACAATCTTTTTTTTTTTTTAAAGTACCCTCATATTTTTTATTATTACTAATATTATCCGTTTATTCCTATTCGGGTTTCAGAACATATAGAATGTGATGAAGGTATATCTGCTAAGCCCGCGGCACCCAACGATAGTGAGGTCACAGCACCCACTGCTGATACTGATACTGAATTTATACCACACGATGATACAATTGGATATTATGTGGAATACCCTGGCCATGACATCGTATTCGATGATGCTAGTTTGTTGAACTATACAACTGCATGCACAAGTCCAAATTCCAATGCATGCGATGTTACAAAGGAAGACATCGCGACGTCTGCGATCGACGATTTTGACCCAGATTTGTTACAAGAATTAGGTAAATTGGAAAGTGAACCCGATGAATTCGGTGATAATTTGCAGACTGATGTTGCAGCAAGATGGCAAAAAGTTTTGTTAGAAGGGCTAAAAAAAGAGGCAAAAGAAGACCTTCTCAAAAAGTACCCATGTCCAAAAAACGTCCCTTTGGCTAAAAGCCCATCTCTAAACCCGGAAATTGGGGCCATGTTGGCCGAATCATGCAAGCTGAGGGATAAAAGGCTACTCGCTAAACAGGACCAGCTTGGCAAAGCGCTTTCAGCCTTAGGCAAGGCGTTGACTAGCCTTTTGAAAAAGAACGCGGATATTCCAGAGATTATTAGGACAATGAGTGATGCTGGCCTAATGTTAGCAGATTCCCACTATGCCGAAACGGACACCCGTCGCTCTATTATTATGCCATTGGTAGATAAAGCCCTGACAGAACCATTTAAAGTCAGGAAAAGAGATGCCTTTCTCTTTGGAGATAAGCTGGGCGATTTGGTAAAAGATTCCCGCGGCATTAAGAAGACTGGCCAGTTAATCCAACCTACTCCGTCTAATTTAAATTTAAACGGAGGGGGTCCATCGTCCGGTGGAGCGCGACAGCAGCGCGGAGGCCTGACGCATCGTCACCGAGGCGGTGGACCGAGAACCAGAACTACGGCCACGTTCCCGTACCCGTACCCGAACCGCCGTCGAGCAGCGCCGCCGCCGCCGCCGCCGCCGTCGGCTCGCCGCCAGCCTGCTCCTCCACTGCCGCCTGCTCGCCGTCCGCCTCCTCGAGCGCAACCCGCCTCGACCAGCCGGCAGACGTAGCTGCGCAGCCTCAGGTACATGCCGGTCGCTTAAAGTATTTCCTTAAGGAATGGCGATCTATTACGAATGACGACTTTATACTAAAAGCGGTGTCAGGCTATATGATTCCTTTCCTTGCGAAACCTAATCAAAATCCAAAAGATTATCCGCGACGTTCTTTTTCTTTGAACGAATCTCACGAGGTAAAAAGTGAGATAAATCATTTATTGCAAATAAAGGCTATAAGGCGATGTAAACCGGCAATAGGTCAATTTATTTCAGACATTTTTCTAATTCCGAAAAGTGATGGTAGTAATCGCTTTATTTTAAATTTAAAAAAGCTAAATAAATACGTTCACGCGGAACATTTCAAGATGGAGGACATAAGGACGGCTACTAAACTTATGTCCAAAGGCTGTCATATGGTTAACATAGACCTTAAGGAGGCGTACTTTCTATTGCCTATACACGAAAGTCATACAAAATTTTTACGTTTTTATTTTGAGGAAGATCTATATGAATTTGTGGCACTTCCCTTTGGTTTATGTTCGGCACCATACATATTTACAAAAATCTTGCAACCTGTTGCCGCACATTTACGATGTCAGGGCCTATTGTCTGTTAAATATTTGGACGATATCCTGTGTTTAGGGAACTCCGCGGTAGATTGCCTACAAAACGCGAAAAAAACCATCAAATGTTTGACGAGTTTAGGTTTCGTAATTAACTACAAAAAAAGTAATCTGGTTCCCCAGACCTCTTGTAAGTTTCTAGGTTTCTTATTAGATTCTAAAACAATGTCTATACAACTACCAGACACGAGAAGGCAAAAGATTTTGCAACAAGTAATGACGTTATTCCATTCAAACAGAATTTGTATTCGAGAATTCGCTCGTTTTCTTGGCTCTCTTACCGCGGCGTGTCCAGCGATTGCTTACGGATGGCTCCATACAAAATCGCTGGAAAGAGCTAAATATTTGGCTTTGCTTAAAAATAACGAAGATTATGATGCTTTCATGAAAATTACAGATAATTTATATGATGACCTTTTTTGGTGGAAGAATAATATTTTAGTTGCGTTAAGTCCCATTCGAGACAAAAATTATGAGCTCGAAATTTATACGGACGCCTCTACAACAGGTTGGGGAGCAGCCTGTGGTAATGAAAAAACTGGAGGGCACTGGTCTGCTACGGAACGATCTCATCATATAAATTATTTGGAACTGCTAGCAGCTTATTTGGGCCTTATATCTTTTGCTACTGATAAAAGAAATTGTGATATCCTTTTGCGTGTCGATAATACAACGGCTATTTCATACATCAACAGAATGGGCGGTGTGCAATATCCTCACTTAAATCAGGTTACAAGAAGAATTTGGAACTGGTGCGAAGAAAGAAAAATATTTATTTTTGCCTCATATATTCGGTCCTCACTAAACACCGAAGCCGATAGTGAATCTAGAAAGATAAATATCGACACGGAATGGGAGCTAGGTTCAAAACAATTTTCAAAGATAGTGCAATGCTTTGGTAAACCATGTATTGATTTGTTCGCTTCCCGAATAAATGCAAAGTGCTCTCTATATATGTCATGGAAAAAAGATCCCTTTGCCTATAATATTGACGCTTTTACGATTGATTGGTCAAAATTTTATTTCTATGCTTTCCCACCCTTTGCTTTGATTTTAAAAACCCTTAAGAAAGTAGTTTCTGATAAAGCAATAGGTATTGTAGTTGTTCCACAATGGCCATCTCAACCGTGGTACCCATTTTACATGTCACTCTGTGCCAGAGAGGTGGTGATACTACCACCAAATAAATATCTTCTATCCTCTCCTTTCAGATCAACACACCCGCTATACCGTCATCTTTCCCTGGTGGCGTGTGTGTTATCCGGGAAGGATTTCGTAGGCAACGAGTACCGGAAACTGCGTTAGAAGTAATGATTTCGTCTATATCAGAAAACACAAGAACCCAATATTCGTCAAGCCTGAAATTATGGTGGGAATTTTGTCACCGAAATAACGTTGATTTTTATTATTTCAATATATCATTCCTATTAGAATTCCTTACTGATTGCCATCGAAAAGGTTCGTCATATGGTACTTTGAACAATCATCGTTCTGCAATTTCATTAATATCAACTAATAACATAAGCGATGATTCACGATTAAAACGATTCTTCAAAGGGATCTTTAGGTTAAAACCAACATTTCCTCGATATGATTTCACATGGGATCCTAGCATTGTTCTAAATTATTTAGAAAATTTTGATAACGATTTAATAAGTTTGGAACAGTTATCTAAAAAATTTGTTATGTTGCTTGCACTCGCTACTGGGCAGAGGACGCAGACTATTTCTCTTATGAAAATTTCAAATATCAATTTTTTTGATGATCGCATTATTGTAAAAATAACAAATTTCATTAAGACTTCGTCAATTGGAAAAATTCAGCCTTCCTTAAATTTGCCTTTTTTCCGTCCTCGGCCTCGTATTTGCCCAGCATCTACGCTTCAAAAGTATATAATGGTAACGTCTCCCTTACGGTCAACTGGTGAGGATCGGCTTATACTCACGTACAAAAAACCTCACCGGCCAGCGTCGCCTCAGAGCATTGGGCGCTGGATTAAACAGACCCTAAGTGAGAGTGGCATCGACACTTCTACTTTTACCGCACACAGCACGAGGCACGCCTCGACTTCTGCTGCATCGAGAGCGGGTATAAGTGTCGATGTCATAAGAAAAGCAGCTGGTTGGTCGGCTCAGTCAGCTGTCTTTGCGAATTTTTATAATAGACCTATAATTAATCCGGAAGTCAGTTTAATTGATTCTTTATTATAATATGTTAATTTCATGGTGTACAATGTATATAGTTATAAAAATATTATATTGATAATATATGTCTTATTTAGAGTAAATACTTTTTTTTTGTTTTACTCTCTATTTTTTCTCTCTCTTTCTTTCTAAAGCAACATTGTTTAGAGTCTCTGAACATCTACATGGTAAAGGATTAAATCTCGGAGGACGAAGACAGGATAATTAGATGATCAAACGAACTTACCTGAAGTGAAGTTCGATCTTAATTATCCTGTCTTCGCCGAAGAGATTTAAGGTCCCACCCAACCCTGAAGAACCTTTCTCTTCCCTTTCAATCAATGTTGCTTGATGTTGTTCCTACTTTCTATCGCTCTGAAAATAATGAAGATGGCGGCTGGATTGATAGGACTGGTTAGGGTAGGATAGTAGAAAGGGAAAAATATATCTTTTTTCTCTTTCTCTACTCTGAAACTTGTGCGATATGGTTTGCGTGTAGCGGGGGCTACTACATGGTAAAGGATTAAATCTCTTCGGCGAAGACAGGATAATTAAGATCGAACTTCACTTCAGGTAAGTTCGTTTGATCATCTAATTATAATAATTAGAATTAGAATAATTTGCCGCGACATTGAATGGTGGGCATTTAAGTCATGATTAAACAGGAGAGCATTCAAATCGTTTAGCTTTAAATATCTTATCCAACCCTCTGTGTTGGATTAGTCAGTCGCTTTAGCTGTGGAGCTAGAGTTGAAGAAAAACTTTTCAACAAAAAATGGAACAGACTTCAAAAACCTTGAAAAAAAATTTCTACTAGTTTGAAGTCGGTGCCTCAGCACGAGACAGCAGAAATGGAATCATAGTCGTCTACCTTACCTAAATACTATATCTAAATTGGGCTTCAATCACTCTTGCTGGCTCGTGCTGAGGCACCAACTTCAAACTAGTAGAAAATTATTTTCAAGGTTTTTGAAGTCAGTTCCATTTTTTTCTTAATTTTTTTTTCACGGTTTTTAATGATTTGTAGCCAGTGCATCTCATAACGATTCCATTAAGCTCAAAAACGGCATAGTTAGGTATATTATTTTATAACAGGGTACCAGTAGTAACTACGGTATTCTTTTTCAGGTCCTATTCAACAAATGATACTTTCTTGAATGACTTGATGTTAAAAATGCTACTTGATTTGGTGTTAAAATCGCCGATATCGTTACAGATGTGCTTTAAAAATTAGACGGTTGCCCTCAATTTCTCTAAGATTCCATCATCAGATCCTGACTTGGTGTCAACGGGACCTCAGAAGTATGTGCTTTAGAACAAAAAAGACTTCTGAAATTCGGCCCACAATTGGCGTAAGAAAAAACAAAAATAAAAAAAACATGCAGACGAATTGAGAACCTCCTCCTTTTTTTGAAGTCTGTTGAAAAACAACATTCAATCAATGTTGATTTTATCATACAAGCAACATCACAATAACAAGACTGTATTTACAGTCTACCATTTGGTAGAGGAAAATTTTCTTGTAAGTAGTTAGGCAAAATCAACATAACATAATGTTTACTTAAACCTGATTTTTAAATTGCAGTAAGTTGCTAGTATTAAATATTGACCTTAGGAATTTTATCTTTAAATTGAAAGCAAAGACCGTAATTGTAAGAAAAAAGAAGCCTTCAGCTCTAGCACTAGCAAACACTGGCAAATGTCATTGTGTTAAAATTATGTATTGTACCTACTATGTTATAGGATGTATTTTGTCAGTGTCTTTTGTAACGGTGATGTAAAGAACTAAAGATGCATTGTTGTATTGATGGCCATTGAACATTAGATGATCGTGTTACTGTTAACTTGCCATTGTCACACACCGTAGATAAACGCGCAGGAAACAAATAGATATATCAGTATTAATCCGTTTTCAGACCAAGAGTGTAATTTTGACAAATGATCAAGTTGACACTTTGGTTTCGGGAACATTTATCTGCCTATCTGATTTACAATATGATACAATACAAATATTCTTTATTGATCACCAAAAGAGAGAGACATTAAAAAAGTAGAAAAAATCAGGTAGACAATAGGCGGTCTTATCGCTAAAAAGCCAAGAGAGAGAGAGAGAGAGAGAGAGTGAGAGAGAGAGAGAGAGAGAGAGAGAGAGAGAGAGAGAGAGAGAGAGAGAGAAAACATTACATCTAATTCTAAGTAAAACACTAACCTAAACTAATCTTAAATCTCTCCTTCTCCTTCAAATTCCTAAAAAATTTATTGCTTGATATATGTACGTACCTAAGCGTATAAGTTAAGAACAGCTGCACCATTTTTTTTTTATTTAGGATGGAGAGCCCATATGGTCTCCTTTGAACCAATGGTTCTACTTTCTATCAAAAAGAAGTGTAATTTAGTTTTGATCTCATTCTATTTATAAAATATACTTGTGCGAAGCCAGGCAGCCGGCTAGCTCATCACCAGTTACAAGTTAAAAAGCAAAGTCTCAAATAACTAAACTTGATTTAAATTTACTTCCGAAATACGATTACATACAGTAGGTATTACAAGTGAAGCTACCAAAGTCTTGTTAATTAGGTATTGATAAATGAGCATCGAGAGTTTAAAAAACACAATCTTATCCGATGTTTTATTTAGGTGCTTTATTTGTATTTTCAACACACAGGTCAATCGGTAATATCAGTCTATCAGCTTCGTATATGTTTATACAAAGAACTGCCTTTGCAGTAGGTTTACTTATTTTGCGGTGAATAATTATGTGAAGGTGACCACTGCATTTTGTAAAAAGATAACTCTGAAAAGTCAGATTAATCATTTACTAAATGCGATATTTAAAACACATGGTCGTGATAGTCATTAGACTTATAATAATGAATGCATTATTAAAATTTGCACAAGTTTCTATAGCAACAAGCTTTTGAATGGTCTACTTATAACTTTTTTTTTTACAATTGGAGTTGTCAATTGTCATTAGCATAATAATTTGCATACCCACAAGACATGTCTACTATAAACAAAGTTGTGTGCGGACTGTAAACATTTTGAGATGGCATTCGTTCTAAGAATATCACAAGCTCGTTTACATCACAGACACAAGGAAAACCGGTTCATATTAACATCAATGTGCAATTCTATAGAGTAAAAAATGTCAGAGAGACAATTCAATATAAAGCTCGAGGTAACAAGCGGATAGGAAAAAAATCATCATCTCAGCCTATATACGTCCCACTGCTGGGCACAGGCCTCCTCTCGGATTGAGAGGGCTTGGGCCATAGTTCCCACGCGGGCCCAGTGCGGATTGGGAACTTCACACGCACCATTGAATTGCTTCGCAGGTTTGTGCAGGTTTCCTCACGATGTTTTCATTCACCGCAAAGCTCGTGGTAAATTGCGCACATGAATTTCGAAAAACTCAGAGGTGCGAACCGGGATTTGAACCCACGACCCTCTGCTTGAGAGGCAATAGGTCAAACCACTAGGCCACCACGGCTTAGGAAAAAAAAATTGCAATTTATTTTTTAACTAGTCAAATAGGTACCTAATAACTTTTGATATACTATTATTATTTTCTTTATCAGATAATACAATTTCTTGCTAATATCATAAGTTTAAAAGTTTGTATCTTTTGAATTTTGTTACCCTATTAGGTTAAAACAGTCTCACGAATTTATATAAAATTTGGCACACTGACAGTTATCCCCGGAGACTGCATAGTTCTGGCAGGATTGAGGTAAATAAATTCCTAGTCGAGGAAGACGCGGGCAACAGCTACTAATACTTAATTTTGTAAGACATAGCCATCTACTTAAAGTATTTCACGTTTTTTATAGCGTGGAATAAGTGAAGTACGCCGGCTTGTCCAATCTACTATCATTTGATCATTGTCAAGGGAATCCCAACTCTCAATGTCATTGCCATGCTTATGACTGAGTTAGTCCGCGCCGGTCTTTCGATGACATCATACCGGCCAATTGAGGACTTGTTGTTTTATGTGTATTTGTTTGTTACGGTTCCGCAGTATACAGTCGTAAATGTAATGAAGCGAGTTAGAACTATAACCAATCTACACCGTGAAATCAGAGATAAAAAGAGTTTTAAGTGCCAACATAATATTTCTCTTGATTAATTTACTATCGATAATAATATCGATAATGCAACTATTTAACTTTTGTTTATATATAATTATTACTACCTTTTGCTCGCGGCTTCGCCCGCGTGGGATTCGGTTATCGCACGCTGTTCCCTCGGGAACTGTGCATTTTTTCTGGATAAAAAGTAGCCTATGTCACTCTCGGGTCTATAAACTATCTCTATGCCAAAACTCACGTCGGTCCGCCGCTCTTTTTCAACGTAAAAGACGGGAAAACATACACACAAACACACAAACATACAAACACACACACACACTTTCGCATTTATAATATTAGTATGGATTGGAGTAGTAAGAAACATTTGTTGTCAGTGGCGTAAAATCAGTGTTTTGCTCCTCTGAGTAATGTTGACCACTGAAACACAGTGTAAGAAAATTAAAAAAAAAGTTCTATAGACATTGACTGAGCCATGGCCATTTTGCACTATTGCAGTGCACATGAAATGTTAACTTTTAAGTCTGGACTGATGTTTCGTATACCTGTATCTAATCTTGATTGTGCGTGTTTGCAGTACCAAATAAACGTTTTTATTTGTCTATCTACAATGTGTGGCCCAGAACCGGGGTTAATATTAAAAACAGAGGCTCTAGAGGTCACCGGTAATCATGGCCCCATTTAATTAAAATCAAAACTCAATTTTTGTTTTACTTAAAAAAAAAATCTAACAAAATAATTCGTAAATTTATTGTACGCTATCCTAGAACCAAACTGACGTCGCCTGTCACGCTACAAATATCAAATGTTCACATTGCTACTTCGAATAAAAATTAAAGTGTAGCTAATAAAAAAAAAATACTACTTATTTTTAAAAGTCGCTGAAGTAATGTTGTTCAGTTTGACGAGTACGATCTATGTTTTAATTTTTTTCCAGTGTTACAGGCCACACCCGGCATAAAAACTGTGACGTTGATGAGCAGTAGATAGTTGTTAGAGTTAGGTCTGCTACACTGCTGACGTGTCCCGTAGTGACGCGTCACAAACCACCACGACACAATGCGTCAGACAAGTGATATTGTCGCGAAAATCGATATCGTTTTGATAAACTTGGTTAAACGTGAATCCGGCTGTTGTTATCGCTTAACTCATTAGAATAAACAATTTCAATACCTAAATCCTCACAAGGTATCTACTAGGAATTGTTTAAAATAACTATGTGGGTGGGTAGAAATTTTTATCTAAGTAAAGAATATCGAAAATACAAAGTAAAGACATTAATTTTCTCAAAAGATATGGGCATTTAACTTAAACATACTATTTATATGCCTTAATTAAAAGGCGCCCGCAAGCGTTGATTCCTATATAGCAAAGAAAACTAAACAAATATACCTCAATAAAAAGTAAAATTTACTGGGCGATATTACAAAAGAAAAACCTACATGAAGCCCTTCTGACTTTTTAAAGGTTCATTGAGATTTTATTTTTGTACCCGACTGCCCAAAGGAGGGCTAGGTATGTTTTCGAGCGGATGTATGTGTATAATATACGAAATCTCTATGCTAAACAATCACAAGTCATAATACTTAAGTGTACCATATACTGGTACCAGCAGTGTAACTCAATTATTATCACTTGAAAAAAAAAATAGTTGTTATGCAGAAATGTTATTTTTAGTGGTCAACGTGATACTCAGGATAATAAATATATTCGCTATCTACGAGAAGTCAACAACGGATCGCTTCTTAAAAGAGGGTTATCGTTATCTCTTCCTACCTACAAATAACATCTGCCGTGGCCATGGCCTATTGTGCTATCCGTTAAAATCCCACTAATGACACTAAAAAGTTTGTAACTCTTGTTTGTTTGTTACCTTATCACGTCTATGACGCTGAACCGATTTAGATGAAATTCGGTATAGAGATAGTTTGACTCCCGGGGACGGACATGTCCTGGAAAATTTCAGTTTTTTTTATTTTATAGGGGACAAAAGGATCGCCTGATGGTAAGCGATTACCGTCGTTCATGGACATTAGCTCCCGCGGGATAGCGATAAATGAATTCGATGCCGACGAAGTCGCGGGCAAAAGCTAGTATTTTTATATTTGTCGCTTGCCATGTTACCTCCTCATACCGTAGATTTTTTCTAAATCAGCTAATAAGAAGTAATAAAGAAATAAATTATGAATAATTAAAATTTCGGTAATTTGGTAAATAATAATATTTCGGTAATTCTTAAAACCTTGCCCTTGTCACACTTATTACTATGAAAATCGCAATTATTTATTCTGTTCTTGTATAACAGATCACCAGATTCCCCCCCCCCCCCTCTACATGTGTGATTTACTTAATTTAAAGCGGTTGAAATACACATTTTTTTTTAACCAATTAAGTAAATAAATAACTTTCTACTTTTCTCTTTCTTTTAGTTCATTGATATGGACCTTCGCAAAGTAACGCCTGATTCAATAAAATACAATTGGTACTTTATATCTATATGTTGACGTTTGATCAGTCAGAACCAGGGTTTGAACCCAGTACCAACTGAATACTTTTATAATTCTATCGTATATTTTAAATTTCTAAGCTACGTAAATTTAAAAATAGTCTGGAATATTCTATGAAAACACACCTACCCTCTTTCTGGACTTTTTTGTTTTTCAAAATTACAACCGTTGAAACTGGTAGGTACTTAAGATAAGCTAAGTAAATTTATGCTACATTTCATTTAATTAATTTAAAACAATTTTGAAAGTTATTAAAAAGAAGATTAGATATGCATAGCTTTAAATAAATCATTGAGCGAATAATTCTTAAATTTCTTTATTACTTATTAAATGTTTTCTTTATTTCACAGGATATTAGGTACAATAAAATCTAAAAATATCCTAAAAATAACTCAACTAAACTTGCCTACATTAATAAAATAAAAAACTTAAACGCATCTACGGATCCATGATCCGAATTAAAATTTGTCAACAAACTGGCCAGCTTTTTTTTTTCAAATTTGAAATGTAGCATCAATAACTCTCGGTGTTGAGGATTCATATTTCTAAAGGACATTATTATAATCACGATGTGAGCATACCTATTACAGTAAAGAAAAATAATACAGGTAAGGTAGTTTCGTTTAATAAAATTCAAGGTAATCCCTGTTATTAATGTAAAATTAACGATTTGTTCACGTCGCCGGTTTAGTAAAAATAATAAAAATAAAAAATATAAATAACTCACGTAAAATAAAAGACTTCATGTTGCTACGTAGTGTTACTCGCACGCTCCTCGAACACCTACTAACCGACTCCGGCAAGGATTGTTCTTTATAAATGAGGCAGTCTGTGTCACTGCAGAGTCGGCAGCCGGTCTATATTCTCGACATTAGATGATGCATACAGTCGGGGTTTTCTGAATAAATTTATGAGGACGAGCGGCATAATTTGAGATTTTAAATATAAACTACAAAAAATAAAAAATACAAAATACAAAATAGTTTATTTCACAGAAAACAGACTTTTACAACAGTATGACTATCCGTCAGTGACCAAACTAGGCTGAACCTGTATCTTGGCCAACTGCGAGTGCGCTATTTTAGGATATTGACATAAAAGTCACAGTTTACTAGTAGTAATATGTATAGTATACAATTTAAGTAATTCTTTATTGTTTGTGCAGTGCGCCCTATTTTTTAATCGACTTCAAAAAAGAAGGAGGTTCTATGTTCCAATGTTTGTATTTTTTTTAATTAACGTTTTATATAAAAACTTAAAATTTCATAAATAAGTTTATTAAATATTGAAATGAAAAGTAAAGAAAGAAGGTACTAATACTTGTGGTACTTTCGAATTATTTAGAATCTTGATAAGGCAGCAGAGGCTCTTTGTGACAGGGTTCTACCGAGTTTCTCACACGAACTTGCCCAGGTATATTTTATTTATTAATTCCAGTCAGTACTTCAAAGTCCAGTCGGAAAAAAACATTATTTTGGCCCGTATAATTCTAAATCTATGCCCTATAGTAAGACTATGTAATAAAAGTTTCTTCCGCTGATAGTCAAATCTTGATTAAATTTCCATTCTCTTGTTTAAAATTGTTACAAAACTTCATTTAACATGCTTAAATACTCATTGTTTAACATTATCTTCGTTCTTATTTTGTGCACGTAAGTACATCCTCCATTATTTTTATAAAATGAAGGTACTTATTAAACAATTTCACGTCACAACTATGCTTTTTTTGTCTTTTTATAAAAATAACTCGTTTTATTACGAAAACACTGCAAGACATGACATAACAATCATAAAAACCTGGTGGATAAATATAAATATTTAATACACAGCTATAAATTAAAGATTGTATAATTTGTGATAGTAGGTACACAATACGCTTTTTTCCCCAATATTTTTAAATTAGAGATAAGATTGAAAAAAAAACAGCGCTTTTAAATAACATTTTTGTACGAGTAAATTTTCAGAGAGTTCGTTTTGCGTTTTCGTATCGTTACAAGATTTTATAAGTATCACTTCGTATTTGTTTTTTTTTGTGCTGTTTGCTTCAAATCACGCTAGTAAATTTTATTTTACATCTATTGCCAGAATCACTTGTAATGTAGAAGGAACTTTATACAGTTATAAAGTAATATCACAAAAAAAAAATATTTAAAATCTTATCACCGATAATTCCAGGGTAACTGAAATATGTAGTTATAGTAGTTGTAGTTATAGTCTTTTACTGTTCTGTTACTAGCCGAAATGGAAATCGAGGCATCTATCCTGGAATTACTCTAGATCCACTCACTTGCTGTCAGAGACCTTGAGGCTATTTATGAGGTCACTTTGTTTGGATATCTTCACCCACTAAAAACAAAAGTTACAACAGGAAAATACTTGTCTTAAAATATGTAAGTACATTATAAATCGACATAGGAACGTTCGCAGAATTGTAAATAAACATACTAGATTATAGCCGGACTTAGGTAATCGGAAACTAATAATAATCTTATTTTGCATAACGAGGAAATTTTACATTATTATTTTATCTCTCACGTTCCTATGACGTTCATGGATTTACCCTTGCAAAATCGACATACTTTTAATCGAATATCGGGTCTATAGCGACTGGTAGAAAATTTCTAGTCATAATGAATGTTTGACATAACTCTTTTTTTCTCTGAAACCATTTATTTTTCAGAATTGTTATAAAACAAACCTAACCTAACCTATAGAGTTATACAGGTGACCATTAAAAAATATGAAAAATGCAAGGTTTCAGCGGGAAAAAAATTACTTATGACTTACAATAATTATGACAAACATTACATTATGACTTGTAAGATTATGGCAGTTGAAAGGATCCCAAGTTGGTGTCTAAGGTTCGAATTTCAGTCAAACACAGCAAAGTACATTTTTCAAAATAGACCAGTCTGTTGTGAAAAATATACTTTGTTATGTTTTAATATTTAATATTAATAAATTAATTTGTTATAATATTTAATAAAAATAAGTATTAAGCAAATAGCCAGTGGAGTCGAACTCCGATTCAAAGAATATGACCTGCTTGTTACATTGTTATCAATATTAACAAACAATTTTGTTGATAGCTTACTTTCTGGTGCGATATTTAAATTAACTTAAGTACCTACGCTAGTATATTAACTACATTCATACATTTACAAACGAATACATACTCCTTAAATTTTTTACGAAATCTTTCAGAAGTTGGTATTGAGAATAAAAATAATAATTATTACGTTTTACTCGTACTGGTTATTCCCACCTGTTACCACCAATTTTTTACCAGTGGTAACAGCTGGGATTTTTTTTCCCATCGTTTATCACTAAAGTACTCAGTGGTAACTACTGGGAAAAAAAAAACCTAGTAGTTAGCACCAATCATTTTAGTGGTAATAGATAGGAAAAATATTCGCGATAAAATTACTCCATAAATATTGAATAGAATAGAACCTTTTTTTATATCGACGGGTGAAAGGCTATTTGTATTAAGCGACACTTTGGGCGATATTGAGTTATATACATCATTGCAATCAGCAGATTTTTCCGCGTCGATTGGGCTGGGTTTGGTAAAGATCTGAGCACTTTTTTGGCGCTTAAACCGGTCATAATTTTGGGACTAATTCAGAAAATCGAAGTATGAAGCGCCATTAAATTTGCCAGTTTTAAGTAAGATGTTATTTCAGCTATATGAGACTGTGATGGGTTTCCGCTTGAACTGTGCTTATCTTCCTAATTCTAATGCGCAAAGTAGCTTAAAACATTTTTCCTATATTTAAAATTCATTAACAACGTCTGTTAAAGCATGTAGCTTTCCACGAAAAATCAACCAACATGTCGCTTAATACATTTAGCCTGCATCTAAAACAAATAAAGCATGTCACTTGAACCATTTAGTTCTCACCTAATTTTCATACCACATATCGCTTGAACCATTTTTGAACGATGTCAAATTTAGAAAACGATGTAGCTTCAGCATTTTATACCCCACATTTTTTTATCCTAGCTAGTCATTGCAAGCGTTGAAATATTTTACTAAAGTTATTTAAACCTATACAAATTAATTTTAATAAAAATACGTTGTGTAGGTTAAAGCATAAAACTTTACTATCACCTCCTAATGACATGGCGGTTAAATACACAATGAAATGAACGGTTTCCCTTATTTACGCATATTTTTTAATGTCATAATTCTATTTTGCATAATCTGTTTACGCATAATAGTACTTATGCCGAAACTGTGTTCGCATAACAGTTTACGCAAAATTCTTTTACGCATAACCAATGTGAGCCGAATGGGCTTTACGCATAATTTGTAAATTCCGAATATTGCTTAGGCAGAAAATTACTTACGCATAAATTAGTTACGCAGAAAGCTACTTTCGCATACTTAATGTAATCATGTTACCTAGATTTTCTTTATTACGGGGGCTCACCCCCCCTCCCCCCGTTTTATGCTCATGCCTCTTTTACTGGTGGCTGTTCTTTCCGTTACAAATGAAATTCTAACCTAACCCAATAACCTATTTCTCTAGTCATAAATAGTAATTAGGTAATTTATTTTCGGACACAGATTTGGACAGGATTTCAGCCTATCCAAATTCGGCTAAATTACATATATGCCAAATAAATAAACATATGTTTTATTCATATTTTTATTTATAAATAACATATATTTAATAGGCTTAATTACATATATGTATAATAGAATTCGGCCATGTTAATATTATGCTTAAATAAATTCGACTAAACCATTATTCGGCTTATACAAAATTATGCCGAACTAAATTTCGGCAAGTTTAAGATTCGGCGTAAACAAATTTTGCGAAATCTGTTATGCGTAGTCAGTTTCGGACATTAAAAAATTTGCGAAATAGAGGGCACCCGAAAGGAAATGCTGTAGAAGAAAAAAAATCCCTATTATATCTAAACCAAAATTGCTTAATGCAATGTATAACACATCTCTCTCTGTAACTAAGGCTAAATAAAATGACCTGAAAAAAATGTGCGATACAGGGGAGAGTTTTTCATCAAGAATATTTAAAGCTTATGTCTAGATCACATAGATAACAAGAAAACTGGCCAAGAGCGTGTCGGACACGCCCAAGATAGGGTACCGTAGCCATTACAAAAAAATCAAGTAATCTTTTTCTGAGGATTTCGTGTTGTGTACGGAATATTCCTAGTTTACATATACTTTGTACCTTAGGCTGCTATTTACTCTTTAACTACTACTAATTCTCAAGCAATCTTAGCTGTTATATTTTCCTTGTAAATTTGATGTACTTACTACCAACCTGATTTTTTTTTAATTTTTCTGTTCGACGGTTTAGATTTTAGAGGAAGAGGACGCTCGACTTTAGTGAAAATTTGCAATTTAAAGTTGAATATTTCGCAAACAGATCACTGTATCGAAAAATCGTTAAAGCAACCCTCAATGGTTTTAAAAGACCTATCCAACGATACCCCACACTATAGAAAAAAATCACCCCCACTTTAAGTCCATGGGAGGTACTCTAAAAAAATTTTTTTCCTAGTTCCTAAAAATGCAAACAAATAATAAAAAGTCAAAAAAAATGGTCGGCTTGTACTTTTGTCCATGTAAACAATACAAAGACGACAGTTTCTTAATATTTTTTTTTTGTATTTACAGCATAATACTTACAGTTTATCTGGCTAACTTTGGGTTTACCCTTAAAATGTTGAAAAACTTTTAGTTGAATATCAGTTAAAAGTCAACGTTTCCTATTTTTTTCATTTCATCCAAATAAGTATTTTTAAATCAACGATTTTGAATTTCTGGAAATATTATTTTATATTAGTTTATGTGCAAGAACTTCACTTCATATTTTATTATTTCATACATTTTTGAATGAAATTTAGCTATTTATTTATTTTTTAAGCAATTTATTTTTTGTTGGGGTCGCATTTCTAACCTAATCTACTTTTTGGTAGCGA
This sequence comes from Choristoneura rosaceana, assembly GCA_037349165.1. Taxonomy (NCBI): domain Eukaryota; kingdom Metazoa; phylum Arthropoda; class Insecta; order Lepidoptera; family Tortricidae; genus Choristoneura; species Choristoneura rosaceana. Next base: position 15,902,096 of record JAZBNJ010000019.1, read on the forward strand.
TTTGTTTTTGTTGGGGTCACAGTTCGAACCTAACCTAACATACTTTCCTCGTAGCGATTTATTTTTGTTGGAGTCGCAGTTCTCGCCTAACCTAACCTACTTTTTCGTAGGGATTTGTTCTTACTGGGGTCGCAGTTCTAGCCTTACATACTTTTCTGGCAGCTATTTATTTTTGTTAGGGTCGCGGTTCTAACCCAAGCTAAACTATTTTTCTGGTACCGGTTTATTTTTTTAGGTCTCAGTTCTATTTAACCCAACCTAACCTACTTTTCTGATTTCGATGAAATTAAATTCGATAAATAGTTTGTCAACATTTCAAGGGCCACCCCTAACTTTGATTATCATTATTATATCCTACCTAAACATAGATAATTTACTATTTCATTGCCTAAAAATGTTACCAATTTAAAGTATAACCCTAGGAAAGCCTGGCTATTTAAATTCTATTATTTTTTTCTTATATGCCCTTATATTCAAAGTTGGCCAGATTTACTTGTTATAACAATTATTATAATTAAGGTTTTGAAAAACAAGACAAGTATTTTGTTAGTAAAGTTTTGATTTACGGATGTCTTGTTTTGATTAGTCATAATTATTATTGTTATAGGTGCTAGTTTGGTAAAATAATTAATAACTTACATACCTAGTTTCTAAACCAAACCAAAATTAAAGATGAAGTTGTTTACTTTTGCAAAAAGTGAAAACATTTTTATTTTAGTTTTGATTTTTTTAATCTTTTAACTTGTAGACTTAATCCATATCTCTAAATACTGGAGTATCAACCGCCTACACCTAAATAATTCATGATAAATCTGTGATTTAAAACAATTCTGATATTCATAAGCATGACGTGTCTTCAATCAATATGAACTTACCCTATTTTTTTACAAATAAGACGTATAAACTAATTTGCTTTGCGCCGTTCGGCATGTGACATGACGTTTGATTCATTTAGCTTTACTCTGAAAGATAACCACTGATACACTTCAACCATTTTACTTGCTTCTGCAATCGGAACCTGGTGGTCGTTAAAACAATTTGCCTGACTCTATTAATAGGCTTCTTTGTATGAAGCGACGTTTATTTTACGAAATAATATTTTTTTTTTTATAACATCCAAACTAATTTTGAAGCATGCAAAATTAAATCCATTGCTGGCAGTATTCTAAAAATATATTCATTAGTTTTATTTTTAGGATTTTTTTTCCGAAACATTAAACTTTGATTGCTTCTCCTGTAAAGTTCTAAAAATGTCGCTTAATACAAATAGCCTTTCACCCGTCGATATGTTGACAATAAACTGCTGAAAATAAAATGAAAGTGGTGGTAACTAATTGGATTTTTTTCCTATCTCATACCCACTAAAGAAATTGGTGGTAACTAGAGGGAAAAAAAATCCAGTTGTTACCACCCAATTAGTTTAATGGCAACAGATGGGAATTTTTATTTCCATTAGTTACCAGTCCTAACAGGTGGGATTTTTTGCACTGCACTGATACTGATATCAAATTGGTGGTAAAAGGTGGGAATAACCCACTCGTACGGGTTTTATTGTTATTCAGCATTTTCATTGATGACCGGATAGCCGAGTGGTTAAGAACCTGACATGAAGCTTGAGGTCCCGTGTTCGATTTTTGGTCGGGACAGATATTTGTATGAAAAAAATAGTACTTTATTGTACAAAATAATTAAACAAACACAATTGACAAACATTACATATAATATAATAAAATCTTTGAGAAAACATTAAAGACGATTTTTTTTAAATTATTCAATGGACCCCCAATGCCTACAGGGGTAGGCAGGGGTACTGCTAGTTCTGGGTCAGTCCATCGGATGGATCGGAATTTAAAAAATACCTATGTTTGTGCTCGATCCATTTAAATATTTTTATCCGTTGCTTAGTACATACCTACCCATAGCACAAGCTTTGTTTATTTTATACTCCATTCATTTTAACATTTGAAACTTTACGGTGAAATTTGCACACGTTTTTAAATGAAACAATGAAACTATTCAAAATCTGTGTACTAAAAATACAATGATATATATGTTACTATCGTAAGAAACTATCGTTAGAAGCTCACTATATAATAAATACCGCTAATAAATGTACGTGTATGTATTTTTAGTCAATTTGTGTCGGAAATACCGAGAAACGTGTGTTACAATTTGATCGTTAATTCAAATCTTAAATTAAATGGAGTAAGTATAGGACTCTAGGTCAATTGGTGTGAAGTGTCCTGTGATATTTATTTTTTATTTATTTTGGACGACTGGATGGCCAAGTGGTTAGAGAACCAGAGTCCAGGGTTGGAATCCCAGCCGGGGCAGATATTTTTATGAAAAATATCTACGAATGATTGTTATCGGGTCTTGGGTGTTTAATATTGTATTTAAGTTTGTATATATTTATCTATACTAATATAAGTATGTTTATCCGTTGCCTAGTATTCAAAGTACAAGCTTTGCTTAATGTGGGATTAGGTCAATTGGGGTCAAGTGTCCCATGATATTTATTTATAAATTTCTTAGTTTTTTTTTAAGTTTATCTAGCGACTCTCTTTTTTATGCAAGAGGGAGATAACGATCTTGCGGGTCACCTGATGGAAGGCGCTACACGAGGAGTGTCACAGGTGCGTTGCCGGCCCTCACTTACAGTTATAATTATATCAGGTGTACTAACTAAAGCCAAAAAAATAACTAACGTTAGCTCAAAGTCTCAAAAAACAACTTTCATTTAATAATATCGCCTTATTTCTTTTAAATGAAACATATTTACTATGTATAATAAAACTATGTTTTATTAATGTTTTATTACAACTGTAATGCGTGACATTTCTATATGCAATCTCATATGTAAATTTTATAAATTGGTAACGCCTGATTTCCACTTTACAGTTTAGTTGGTACATTCACACAAAGGGAATTTCAAGCCGTGAAATACAAATCGTAAAAACAATGTTTTCAACTCTTATAGATTCTTATTGGAAAGAAACTCAAAGTTATTTTTTTATAGAAAATAAAACATAAATATATCATGGGATAATTGACACAATTGACACAACTGACCTAGCCCCAAACTAAGCAAAACATGTACTACCTATGGGTATTATACGATTTGATATTCAATAATACGAATGTTATTTCTCGGTCTTGATGTTTAATAATGTATTTACCTAAGTACCTACGTATTTATCTACCTATATAAGCATGTTTATCCGTTGCCTAGTATCCATTGCACAAGCTTTGCTTAGTTTGGGAGGTCAATTGGTGTCAAGTGTCCCATTATATTTACTTATATCCCGTACCGAACTTCTACCCTACACATATTCTACAGGAAACAAACATAATGATTAGCTCCTGGTTAAGGGGTGTACCGAGGTTTGAAATTGGAAACGCGTTCGTCAGCGTCAGGAAATGGTTGTCTCGCGGCTGGAGCTGACGGGTCACGTGACTCTCATTACTGCGTCACGTGATGTTCCGATTGCTGCTAGACTGCCTTGTTAACCGCCGTGGCAACGTGTAAACAAGAATGAGGAAGGATGCAAGCGTTTGGTTATGGCACTTCGGCGAATTGTACAGTGTGTTTTTGGTACTACCTTGATGGTTACAGTTAACCAGACGAAAATTTAAGTGCTGTGAACCGATATCAAAACAAATTGTTAATTTAGTATTAACTACATATGAAATGTATGTAATGTAATGTATAAAATATTGTAATGTGTAATGTAATGTGTAAAACAATTTGACGAGAGCACGGATGGGAGTTTATATCATCTCTGTGGACGAGAGAGAAGCGTTCTTTGACAGCTGTCACGTCAACAAGTGCGACGTTTTGAATAATAACAAAGATTCGATTTGTGGCATTCGAACATGGCGGATGTAGACAATATTTAATTTTGCTATTTCTGTTTCTTTGGCTAGTTGAAGTATAATTTTGATAGTGTTTTATGCGGCGATTAACCTTAACAGTGAACAGTGATCACAATATTCAATATTGCTCTCGTGTCTGAAATTTTTTAATGCGCAAGTTGTATCCACGTGGTTTCTGGAATTTTACTATCAAGTTACAAAAACTACAATCACCGTACAACGTTGCCTCTGGAAAGTAGAATACTTTGACACTGGCGAAATTGTCTTATTAATTAGGACAGAAGCCATATTTTAAAAGAGAAGAAGAAGAATAATAACAAAGTAGTATCACATAGTTATGCATTGCGTAGTAATTAATTTTGTAAGGAAAATAATGAGTAGGTATATATTTTTTACTAAAATATAAAACGTGATAATTAGGGCCTTCACTAACTACCTACCCTTAAAGTTTGTGGTAGTATCAAAAATACACGCCGTCTACGCCAGTCTAATAGCCTATAAACTGCCACTGCTAGGAACAGTCCTCTCTGATTGAGAGGGCTTGACCCGTAGTTCCCACGCGGGCCCAGTGCGGATTAGGAACTTTACACACACCATTGAATTTCTTCGCAGATTTCCTCACGGTAAAGCTCCAGGTTAATTTCAAATATAATATCGCACATGAATTTTGAAAAACGCAGATTTGACTACCTTTTTAGTACCCCTACATATTATTTTTTTTGCATACCAGAAAAATGTTACACACGAAGAAAAATTTAATTTGCTTTTTTTAGAATACCTACCTACATATTTGCATTGTAGGTTAAAAATCATAAATTTTAGTAAAAAGGATCAATTTAATAACTAGAATTGTAGGTACGCGAAACAATAATGAAAAATAAGTATACTTAATTAAAATTATTATCAAAAAAAAAAATTTCATACCTTTGTAACATTTTTCCGTTGTGCTAAAAATAATTGAATAAATTATATCTCGGGGTACTAAGAAGGTAGTAAATACTTACAAAGAGATAATTAGTTGTGTTGCCTCGAACTATGTAAAAAAGTGGTCCAGACATCCTGACGTCAGCATGTCTGGACCACTTCATTGCTCGTTTTTTTGTTGTCTATCGGGGTACTAATTATTTGAAGTTAGGTATCGAATAGTAGCAAAAAGGACACATTTATATATATATATATATATATATTTTAAACATCAAATATCTCCGGTCCAAGGGTTCCGACGCTTACGAATTTTCAGCCGAACTCGAAAGTAAACGTTTGTGTTGTGTTTTTTGTTAATTTTTCAACCCCCGACGCAAAAAGAGGGGTGTTATAAGTTTGGCCGCTATGTCTGTCTGTCTGTGTGTATGTCTATGGCACCGTAGCTCTTAAATGGAAGGACCGATTTGAATGCGATTTTTTATTTGAAAGCAGGGTTTTTAGCGATGATTCTTAAGCGTTTCATTAAAATTGGTTCAGCCATTTTTGAGATATTGGACTTTTGTGCTTAGAATGTAATGTTTCCCTTGCACTAGGTACTAGCCAAAACTCGCCGAAAATCGAAGTCGAACGGTGGCTCGGATACTCAAAAAATTGATAATTATTTCATAAGGCACTCCGAATGGGCTGTCATACGAGCGGTCTTGAAAATTAAGTAGCTATTGAATCATTTATTTACGAACAACTTAGAAGAAAACACGCCGAATAGTTGAGTTTACTTTTCCCCTGAGATAGGAACGCTCCCAGTTGAGGGAAAGTCAAATACAACAATTTCAAGTGATCGCTTCGAAGGCTGAAAGCTAACATTGAAACTATATCGGATTCTAATTAAATGGGCAATTCCGATCAAACTTCGGCGAAGTTAATACTTGCACACGTTTAGACAGCGGTGGGGGAGAGGTTATCGAACGTTTCACGTGGGTGCATAATATTCTTGATTGAAATAAAATGCGGGATACGGGGTAAGTATGATTAATATAAGTACGGGATTTCTTTTGAAAAAAATCTTCTATTATAAAAATTTTGGCAGTTTAAAATAGAAAAATCGGTTCATATATGACGGAGTTCTGAGGTAACAAACATACAACCGAATAGATAACCTCCTCCTTTTTTTGAAGTCGGTTAAAAAGTGGACATATCGGCTTTTTGGGGCCAGAGCCCTGGGCTCGGGCCCCATTTGCCTTTATGATAAAGACGGTATTGCCCCACGTCATTCCAGGTAAGTACTAAATTAAAACACATAACATCTACCAACATACAACACACAAACTTGGTAACTATATATTTATAACTTCTCTGAAGAGAATGAAATAGTTATTTTTTAACCGACTTCAAATAAAGGAGGAGGTTAACACACGCACACAAACATCACGCCCGTATTCCCAAACGGGGTAGGCAGAGCACACGAAACGTTACCGCTTCGGAGTCACGGTTAGCAATTTTAGGTTTTAAGTTTGTCGAAAACGGTACAATAGTGACAGGTTGATAGCCTGTTGCCTACGGTATAGGAGGTTATCAATTCCGTTGTTTTTTTATGTTTGTTACCTCAGAAATCCGTCATTTATGAATCGATTTCAAAAATTTTTTTTTTCGTTCATCTAGGAATGCTTTCAATTAGGTCCCATAAGCACCAAATCAGGATCGGATATAAAATAAATTATAAATAAATATCATGGGACACTTGACACTAATTGACCTAGTCCCAAACTAAGCAAAGCTTGTACTATGGATACTAGGCAACGGATAAACATACTTAAATATAGATAAATAAATACTTAAATACATATTAAACATCCAAGACCCGAGAACAAACATTCGTATTATTCATACAAATATCTGCCCCGGCCGGGATTCGAACCCGGGACCTCAAGCTTCGTAGTCAGGGTCTCTCACCACTTAGCCATCTGGTCGTCAAATGATTGGATCGGATGGATTGGATGATTGGATCCTAAGGAAATCGAGGGAATTCTGCAAATACTATTGGAACGCCTATGGTCATTTCGATATATTTAGGAGTAACTCGTGCATTGGCTCTTAAAAATCATTATTTGGTGAAGTGGAACTGATGATGAAGACCAAATTTGACCAATGGAGCGACTACTCAATAACAAGTACTTCACGAGTGGAATGTCAATTACTTTAACGCAGTTGTTAAGCAATTTAAGCTCATCGCAATTCATATGGTAAAATGGAACGAGTGATGAAGCACCAGGACTCCTCAATAATGAACGTCTCTGCATCGGAAAAAGCAATTTTGACATTAAATTGTAGTATCTTAGATCTTTTACACTAAAAAGCGTGAAAAAAGAATTTTATAACAAAAATAGAACCGACTCCAAAAAACCTTGAAAATAATTTTCTACCAGTCTGAAGTCAGTGCCTCGGCACGAGCCAGCAGGAGTGATTGAAGCCCAATATACTCGTATAGTTGTAGATGAGGTAGACGATTATAGGTCCACTCCTGCTGGCTCATGCTGAGGCACCGACTTCAGACTGGTAGAAAATTATTTTCATGGTTTTTTGTAGTCGGTTCTATTTTTTGTTATAAAATTTTAAGTGATTGAAAACAAAATATTCACCAAATAGCTCATTTAGAGCTACTTGCACAGTCCAGGATTTAAAAAAAAATCGTTAATCCTAGGTTAAGATTGAGAGTTCCATACATTTAGAGACTACTTTAACCCTGGGTTAGGAGTTAACTCGAAGTTTAAATTTAACTCTAACCCTTGGAAGCGTTTAAACACCTTTTAAATTACAAAGTAAAATAAGTATTTAAGTATGGCATTTTAAAACTACTTTTTAGTAGGTACTTTAAGTGAGTGCTTCGTACATTGGGTTGTTGTTATTTGAACTTTTTATACGGACCGTGTGTTCGTGGTACTTGGATTTTTCTAGGAAAACGCGGCAAATACTTTTAAAAAAGTGTTTTAATTTTGCTAAAGCATAATAGTAAATTATGTCTTAAGGCCAGAAAAATAAGGAAAATACAAACTAGAGACTATTAGAAACCCGAAATTGAACTAAGGCATTAATCAATTACTCAAGTCAATGTTCGTTATTCCAGTACCGCCTGTCTGACACACGGTGTATTTCATCACATTTGTGAGTAAATATTACAAAGCTGGGTAATGTTAAAAAAATATATATATACAGGAACTATCAATATCGTCTGTTTTAACAGGATGTTCCACATATTAAGATACAACAATTGCATTCAGCCAGCGCATACCTAATAGGCAAATAAGACGAAAAAATGCAATATCTTTATGTAGACTTTTAAAATTAGTACCTGGGCGATCGCGCTCCGCACGGGCCAAAACTCGGTAACCAGCATTTTCTCAGAGATAAGATCAAGCTAGATCGATTTTTCATCCCCGAAAACCCCTACGTACCAAATTTCATCAAAATCGTTGGAGCCGTTAATCTTGTATTATAAAATTCTCGTGTCACAATGTTCGTTCCCGTACTCCTCCGAAACGGCTTGACCGATTCTCATGAAATTTTGTGAGCATATTGAGTAGGTTTGAAAATCGGCCAACATCTACTTTTCATACTACTACGCGGACGGAGTCGCGGGCAACAGCTAGTATTTATATATATATACAAAAATCGCTAGTTTAAAGATATTAGATATATTAGACAGATTAATTAAATTAAAAATTTACAATAATTAACAATTTTTGTAAAATTATAACTAACTTTCATGTAAAAACTAGTTTTTCTGCTGTGGTCTTGGCTATGTTTGAAATGACGAGGTTTTCAAGTCGATTAAATTATTGGCTGCGCCGTAGTTAAGTAATAAGAAGCCGAATGCATTATTTTGTTAATTGAAGAACGGCTTCTAAGATCGTGTAACAGAAATTGTTTGACAAAACATCGCGAATTAAATATTGATTTGGAAAGCGAAGCTTAGCGCGCAGTATAATAAGTAAAATGCGAAATCAAAGCCGAGCTTCCAAACAATAGAACACAATCGACTGAAGACTTATTAAATCCGCGAATCTTGGTTTTCCATTAGTTGATTAAGCCGTCGTTGTTCATGCTTAATCTCGCTTTCCGTAATGAACATTGAAAATAAAATATCAATGATTCAATTTGAATTTTGATTTGTGTAAATTCGCTAGAAAATTAAAGCTATGTTTATTAAAAGCTTCGGTCACGGGCCCTGTTAGTATGTTTGGATTAAATTTTGAAAGTCGAATTTATCCTACTTAAAGGTGATCCGATCGACTTTAAATTTTGTATAATATTACTTTTATATATTTTGTATACGTTAGATAGCAATGCAAGTATACTAACTAAAAAGTACAGTCAGAAAAATATTCATAGTAATTAATCGTTTATTTCAGGCTTTAGTCAATTATACATTCAAAATCATACTTGTATTCCGAGTGTCCCTTCCGAAATGCCATTCTTCTAATTGTTCTAAAAAGGCTGAGAAAATGATATTAAGTCTGGTAATATTCAATGACTTTGCTAACAGATGGGCAGTATATTCTCGAACTTTACGGATGTTATGGAATTAGCTACAATACAAGGCAAAAGTATTTCGTAAGGGTCGTGCCGTGGAATGCCCCTATAATAAAACGAAATAATCCTGACATAATTAGAACTAAGTAGGTACTATAATTATTATAGTAGAGTTTAGCCTAGTCCGCTGACATACCGGTCACAATAGTGTCCAAAAAAACGTCTATTTTTTGCCCCCCAAAAATATGAGAAATTTGGTTTGGAGTCCATTGAAACTTATGATAGCTTTTTTTGGCTCGTTTGAAAATTGCTATAAGGTGCCTGTTAGGGTGCTACCAGAATTACCACAAATCTGCTCGGTAATTCTACTGCTAAACAGCAGTACCTGTATGTGCATGCGATGTTGCAAAGACGGTAAAACGACTGAATTTAAAAAATGACTAACTTAATGAATAAATCACTTATTAGTTCACTTAGATCACATTAAATCACTTAGATAGTAGATGGAAATAAATGGTTCGAGGGTACGTTTGTATACAAAAGTTACCTTTATTACGTCCTTATATCCCAAAACTAAATTAATATCAGAATCGAAACAATAATTTTCTTAGTCCGAACTTACCTACTTCCTTATCTTAAACATCTCAAACGATACGCCTAGCAGTAGACAAATGTATTATTACTTGACTGTGCCCACACTATGTCTAGGACAATAGAACCAAATGCCACGCTCCTCTGGGCCTGGCACACGTGCCTAACTGCATTGCTACTATGTATTCGGTTTCAGTGCAGTGAAATATCAGAATCTTTAGACTATAAATTGTCCTGTTTAATTGCTTGAACTTGGCTATCCTATGCGTCCGTGTCCGTGTATCCTACCCTATATAATAATGTACGTAATGGTAATGGTATAGCTTATGGTGTAGCTTTTTCTTGCAGCTTTGGCCGCGTGGAATTCGGTTATAGTAAACCGTGCCCTCGGGGAATGTGAAGCCCATGTGTAGCCTAGGCTTATGTCATGCTCTAGCCCATAAATTATTCCTATGTCAAAAATCACGTCTATCCGTAGCTCCGTTTCGACGTGAAAGACAAACATACAAACACACTTTCGCAGTTACAATATTATAGTATTGGATCTGTTGCCGGAACTGCTTCAATATCATGGGATAAAATGTAGTCTATGTTAGTTTGTATGAAAGTGAAAAGAATTTTAGAATTGGTTTAATACTTCCAGATTAGATTTTTCTTTACTCGAAAGAATCATCCCAACACTCACTGGGCCCGCGTGGGAACGCGTATATAGGATGGGATGATGATACATATACTTTTAATTCAAGGCAATGGTATATTTATTTTATTTTTCTTTATTGAGGAAAACAAAAGCAATACAATCATACATGTAGCATTATGCAGGTAAATCATGAGCCAGTAAAGTTTTCACTGATGATGTCTACACTTATTAGGAAAATATTATGAAATTTTGATAAGCATACTTTAACAAGGTCTACTGATGTTGGACAAATAAATTATTTGTATTTTGTATTTGTATTTGTATTTTGTGGTTAAGACAAGGAAAAACAACCAAACCTACCTAATGTTGCATAGATGCAAATACGATTGTGTTTGTTTACACAACTACGGCAAATCCAGAAGGAACAGTAATGGTTTCAACAGTATGTATGTTTTATCGATTTATTGTTTCCAGTTAACGCCTGCAAAAAGTAACATAGCAACTTTGTTAACTCGAGAGTATCGTATTTTGGGCATACCAGCCTTACATTAATTAAGACATTTCACCTATTTAATTAAGAAAGTTTGAGATTTTAATTAATCTCTTTGTAAACTAAATTAGATAAGGTTATGAAGATTTTAGTAAACCGACTGACCCTTTTGCGGGTCGGACGTCTACGAAACTCCGAAGAGATTATGAAATTTCTGTTTGACTTACCCAAATTTGGATGCTCGGTAAACATAGCTTCATTTTATTTATCTTTCGCCTATTGATCAATGCAATGAACTCGTCTATTTCATAATAGTTAACCCTTTGATTGACTAAATTTCAAAAGCGCACAAGTGTAAGTACCTACCCAATTGTCAAAATTACGATATGGGTTGAAATGTGCAGTTTCATAGGTTAATTATGGTGCTTAAGTAGAAACGAAGCCTTTAAAATACATAAAAAAGACATGGTAAGTAGGCCGAATGGTTTGATCTATGGCATCTAAAACGGAGGACCGTGGGTTCAAATCCAGGATCATCTCTGGGTTTTTCGAAATTCATGTGCAAAATTACATTTGAAATTTACCACGACTTTCACGGTGAAGGAAACATCGTGAGGATTCCTGTACAAACCTGCGAAGGAATTAAGAATATATGACCCAAGTCATCTTATTATAATAAGAGGCCTGTGCTCAGCAGTGGATGATGATATATAATAACTCATTCTCTACCGCTTAGGCAAATTATGCCAAAGTCAATTAATTATTTTGCATTCGTCTTTCAAGGATAGGATAGCTACAATTAGGTTTATTTACTACTTATTTTCACACATTACATACATACATTCTAGTGTAGCTCAAAGTTTACCTGAAACAGATTCCTTAGGTGATGATAAGTGCCATGGAATCTATTCATTTCATGTTTTATGTATGAGAGTACGTACGTATGAAGTGTGATAGTGCATGTTAATATGCTTCATAGTTTATGTAAAGTGGTAACCACCGTTGAGTATAAATCATGGGCTTGTCACAGTCAAAGTGCGACGGGCAATGGTGAAAGACTAAGTGTTGCCGTCATTCGCATGTACTCGTTACGGAGTTACAGAGTATCCAGTATCATGAAGAATTCAATGTGAACTAATAATAATTGTATTGCTTCAAAACACACCCCACACTTACCTAGCAGGCTATTGTGATTAGAATCGGAGGGGGGGGGGGGCGCCGAAACATTCACAGCTATGGCTAAAAAAGAAACCAATAGTGCTGACATGAGCTGTCAGATTGTACGGTTTTGGAATAAACATTACAGATGTGCAAGTTGCAGAAAGTTTTCAAAAAGTTGGTAAAGTTCTCGGAAATTTCTGGAAAATTTCACAAGAAATATAGGAAATTTAGATTAAAGAAACGGAAAGCTTCAATCCCCATACAAAATTGTGAGAAGCTTCCGAAGTTTTTCTATATGTATGAAAAATTTTTCAATTTTGGAAATTCTCCTTTGGCACACATCAGTAATAAACATTGATTGTTTTTAAGATAAATATGGTCATACCTAACAAGTCGTGTTGCTATGAATTGTTGACATTAACGAAAAATAGTAACTGCAAATTCTACAGATTTGCAAAGTATGGTGGAAAAAAGAATAACGAAATAAGTGGATAATAGCCGTAATAAGAAATTCGTGGATGGCACGAAACCCCGTTTCCGTGACAAGCAAGTTAATTTTTAACTGAACACAACAACGTTAACGTACAGACTTTTTTTTTAAATAAAAAATAGGCTTAGGTTTGGCCTCAATCTCGCTTGATGGAAGGCGAATATGAGGCCTAAGATGGTACACGTTTGCCTAGTAGGTGTCTGTTAGGTGTGTGTACTTTAGTAGGTACCTTGTCATTGTATGCCTTCTGACAATATTACACAAAAGTTCAAACACAAGTGACAGTATCAAGATATTTTTGAACTCGACCGTAGGTATCTTTGATGTGACGGTATCGTACGTATGATATCATTGTCCATATTATTTTAATATTCCATAATGTTATCAGATTTCATTCAAATTAATGAACTAAAAGAATTTCTTTGCTCACCCGCGACCTTACGATAGCTGAGCTTATGCAAAATATGCGTGTAATAAGCTCAGCTATCGTAAGGTCGCGGGTGAGCAAATAAATTCTTTTAGTTCATTCATATGGACCTCCGCAAAGTAACGCCTGATTCGATAAATTATTTCATTCAAATTATTACGATGTTTACTTACTTCTCGCTTGACAGTTGTCACAGTATAATAATGCCCAATAATGCTCATAGTCGCCATGCCACCGATCTGTGGCGCTGTCTTCGCGCACGGTCCCAATATCGTCCAAATAAAAACCTACAACGACACGGGTTTTGTGACCATTACGTAAAATGTACTAGTTATATTCTTTGGTAGCAACTTGGGCAGGACACTAAAAGATGGCCAAGGCTGGCAGCGCCCCATAAATACGAGTCTATGTACTTTACACCCAAGAGGCGCAGCACAGTCGTCTAAAGAGCACGGCAAAGCATCGCTGGAATAATGTATCCACTAGAAACTTAGAATACACCACAAAATAAATATGAATGAAAATAGACAAACTCAAAAACATTTTAACTTTCTCTATTTTCATTCATATTATTATTTAATAACAGACTTAGAAACTAATTAGGATCTCGATGTTGCAGTTACAGTAACGAGTAGACACATTCTTTCTACTACTACAGTACACTTTGTCGAAGTCGTTTTTAACAACTGTGTAGTTGGAATTATGTTTCGGGTATTGTTTTAATCCTAGCTTGGTATTGAAATCAACTGACAAAGCCGGGTAAAATTTTACAAAAAAGAGACACATAAATAGGCTGATAGAATTTTTCCTTTAAGAAAAGGACATTAAATACTACATTAATATACTATATTAGATTGGATAAGCTCGAGAACGCTATCAATATGATTAAATAATCTAATGTATTATAGATGTACACTAGCGCATTACAGAATGCAAAATAGGATAGGTAATATGAATTGATTTAGTTAGACGTAAACTAGATTTGTTATGAACTGAAGTACCTAATTTATATTCACGTTGTGCTTTGCTGTGCTATTAGCTTGTCTTATATATTACCTTATACAATTGCCTGTCAACGGAATAAATTTTCACAATGAAATGCGTGTTTTTGGCTTCTTTGACAGTTATTTTCCGTTGTAAATATCCTACTCTGTGTTAACAGGAACTATTTGCGAGAATTAATGTAAGCGACTTGGTTGCAGCGTGATTGTGACGGATCTGTTGACCGTGATATACTCTCACGGCTGCAGTTTACGACTATTTGAAATGCCACCTCCCCTCACCACCATGAGTTATACTTTATTAAACACGTATGTCATGTTAAAAGCATCAAATTTCACTAAATCTCCGAAATGGCTACGTTATTTTTGTCATGAGAGCTTACAACGAAATATATTTAGATAGTTCGCCAGTGAAAATATCAGGTGTATTGTTTCTATTAGGGAGGAAGCTATTTGGTATGGGAAATTACCTACAATTTGTTCTGATTCTGGAATAGTTTTTCCGTGTTTTTGATTTGTGATTTTTGTAAGACACATTTTTATTTATTCGAGAATTCGTGATGAAAAACAGCAGAGTAGTGCTGCCTACCCTCACTGCATAATTTTAGTCTTAATTCCTGAATTTAAGAATGTTTCTGTGTATTCTGTAATCTGTGTGTGTTTCGACGTCCGGATGGCTAAGTGGTTAGAGAACCTGACTACGAAGCTTGAGGTCCCGGGTTCGAATCCCGGCCGGGGCAGATATTTGTATGAATAATACGAATGTTTGTTCTCGGGTCTTGGATGTTTAATATGAACTTAAGTATTTATTTATCTATATTTAAGTGTGTTTATCCGTTGCCTAGTGTCCATAGTACAAGCTTTGCTTAGTTTGGTACTAGGTCAATTGGTGTCAAGTGTCCCAGGATATTTTTTATTTTATTTATATACCTGTTTTCTGTAATTGCTTGCTATGTGTTGGTGTGCAATAAAGAGTTATTGTATTGTATTGTAATTGTAAGTCTTATTCACAGGATGATTATAACAATAAGCACAAGAAAGAAACCTTTAGCATGCATTAAGTCTCAAACTAATATTAGGAGGTTATAAACGTAGGACATGAAAATTTCTCTACTTTTAAATAAAAAGCCAAGAGTTCATAAGCGATTACGTCATAACGGATGAAAAATGGCTAAAATCCGGGCGGCACTCCAAACCATTGCTGCCGCCGCACTCAAGATGAATTGTTTTAAGTTGATGTGTAGATTTACTAAACTGGTTCACGTTCTTAATAATTAAAACTTTTATGCTTTTGTTACAGTCTGGTGCTTGTTGCAACTTAGGAGAGGTCATCCGGCCAGGATAAAGAATGTAAACAAACTCTCATCATCTACTGAGTTTTGCTACGATAGTAAGCGACAGTATTCATCGTAGCTACGTTATCTTAGTGCTCGCAATAAATACCTTACTTTTATTTGCTGTTCTGCTGATCTTCTCTCAAAATAGAAAAGATCTGTTTTCGCTGAATGAGGAAGTGAACATTTGTTTAGGACAAAATTAATCAGAAGAAAATAAAGTTTAGGCAAACCAAACCCATTAATTTAATATTTTACACGATTACAGCGTGTATTTTTGATACTACCTCAAACCGTAACCAGACGAAGATTCAAGTGGTGTGAACCGATATCAAAACAAATTGTTAGTGATACGTTGTACCTATGTGTTAGTGATACACGTAGTGATACATTGCGTGCAAATTAATTTTGTAAGGAAAATAATAAGTCAAATTTGCTAGTATCAAAATTACACGCTGTAAATGATATAAAAGCTACAATAGTTTGGTAACTTCAGACAAAAGCTGATTATAAATAAATATCAAATAAATATCATGGGACAATTGACACCAATTGACCTAGTCCCAAACTAAGCAAAGCTTGTACTGTGGATACTAGGCAATGGATAAACATATTTATATAGATAAATACATTAAGTATGTACGTATTAACACACCCAAGACCCGAGAACAAACATTCATATTATTCATACAAATATCTGCCCTGGCCGGGAATCGAACTCGGAACCTCAAGCTTCATAGTGAGGTTCTTTAACTACTGGCCATCCGGTCGTCAATATTATGATCACATAATTTCGCTTTCATACGTTTTTACCTATTATGAAAAACAAATAAATTGTCCTAAGCTAAGTAAATTACTTTACAAATGGAGTTTGCTTACGGGCTTTATTATCTTTGCGATAAATAATAAAAATAACTAGCAATAAAAGTCTTAAATTGTTTTTGTGAACTGTGAAATTTCCAAGAGACTCATTCTATTCATTCAGTTTTATTATCTACGGATTTGTAACGTAACAAAATTATGGACCGTTGCTAGGGAAAATATTGTATTACAATTAAAAATACTTGCAATAATTTTAAATCGAAAATATCGCTAACAGCGCAGCTAGATTATAGTGCAAAAAATCTTTTAAACGGTTATTATATATTACATAGCTATATTTAACTAAAATGACTGGTGAGTGACAAAGAAAAGGACATGTACAGTCGCCATCAGATACTTATTTCGAAGCGGGACATTTAAATTACTCAACTTACATATTACAAATATCCATACTTAATATTATAAATGCGAAAGTGTGTTTGTATGTTTTATTTGTATGTGTGTGTGTTTGTGTGTTGGTCCGCCTTTCACGCCGTAGCGGAGCGATGGATCGACGGTAGGTATAGGTAGGTAGAGATAGCTTATGGGCCCGAGAGTGACATAGGCTACTTTTTATCCGCGCGCGATAACCGAATACCACGCAGTCGGAGCCGCGGGCAAAAGCTATTAGTAAAATAATAATTCAATGAATATAAGGTTACCCCCGCAAGTCCTGACCTTTAAAACATACGACATTCTAAAAATCGAGCCGAGAACTCCCAGTTTTACGACATTTGAAATTAAGTTTAAAGCTCTCATTTAATTTAATGTAGAGTTAATTTGTACTTTACGAAGTACGCGGGGACTTACGTGTTTATGTTTCAAATGTAGAAATGGTTTTAAAGTCGTAAAGGTAACACTAATCTGCTGCCTCCGCTAGATAGCTAGATATAGCTAGATAGCTACCACCCTAGCACTTACCTACTTACACATTTAGAGATCTGTCAATCAACGCTGGATTATATTCCGGCGATATCTCAGCAAATTACGACGTATCGTCGTGTTTACCGCACATGTCTGCTATCTACTATCGCATTGTCACAGCGGTTAGTGACATCACAAATCATCATTGTATTGCTACATTTGTCATTCGGCAATTAAGCGTCTACGACACAATTACATCGCTCATAATTATGCCGTAGTAAAATAGGAGGAGTAAGTTCACTACAAACAAAAGTACATCGCGCGGCTTAAATTTGTGCGCACCCGCCGCACGCATACTGAATTTACGGAGGATTAAGTTTTCTGTAGTCAAAGCTGCGTCACGCTGCGCTGCCGTCCGTGCCGTACGTTTTGATTTTAGCTCACTCCTCTTGCGCTTGATCACCTTTTATTTTTTTGTATTAGGTATAGTTTTAAATTAGTATTATATAACTGTAGGTAGTGTAATAGTTTCGTGCAAAGACACATGAAAAAGTAATAGATACCTACCTATAAACAATATTATTATAGTTATAGTATTATGCGTAGGTAAACATGAGTAGTATGAAGACAGTCGCCATAGCCACTCGACGGTTGGAGTTTACATACTTCTCCTATCTTACTATGATTATGTTCTTTAAATATGTCAGTACTAAGTAGGTACAAATAGGTAGGTAAACGTAAGAAGTTTTTTAGAGTATCGTACTCCTATAAGTAATTAGTTCTTTTAGTTTCACCATATCTATGCGTCCGTCCACAATTGATTTTGAAGAATACTAATATTCTTGCTGAAATATAGAATGCTGTGATTCTTACATGGATTAAATTAACTATGTGGAAAAAGTGGTAAAATAATTATTTTTAACAAAAATTCTGCTGCACGTATGGGTATTTTTTTTCGTCTAAGTACATTATCGTTGGGTATACTTGGTCCTCCACCTCTTCAAGCTAGACAGTGCCTTAAATTTTTTTAAACTAGGGAACTAGTGGAAAAATATGTCAAAACCGTGACGTACACATTGTAGGTACGTGTAAAAACCGAATAATTTATAAAGTCCTTCATTAAGAATAGGGAATATGATATTTTTTTATCTGGCTTTTTGCTCATAATTCATTATTTCGTCCCAATTAAAGGTGTTACATGAATTTTAAAATCTTAACCCACCGTTTCTAAAAAGGTATGTTAAATTACAGGAAGGTTGTAACTGCACCCCTACAGGCACCTAGTAAAGAACTGAACTGATGATGATGATGCTTCTTGCTGTTAATACTTATATCTAACTTGTGCTTATAATTGACTAATTATTTAACATACTTATTGATAAACTTAACAATTCTTAATGTAGTATAACTTAGTTCAGGTCAATGCCCTATTACTTATGAAAATTAGTTAAAATGGCCATGTGAATCGTCTAGTGATATATGTAGAACCTACATTGTAAACACTGAGTAACCCAAAGTAATTTAAGTGAAAAGTAAGAATGGAATTACTATTATATAGCCAAGCAACCTATGTAGAAAAGTATTTTACTCGGGAACTTTCTCAAACTTTAGAATATGAATTGTAAGTGTATTATGGACTGATACCGGGGGCGCGATGCCCCCGGGGGTCCCACCTTTATGGTTTAAAGCCATATTCCATCCCCTACGGACCCTCCAGCGCCTCCAAATCTACAATACTTCCCTTTCAGAAGAGGCATATTGGAGACCAGAAAATCTACGCACTAACAATGGTGCATTATAAAGTCTTTAGTACAGATACAATTCCTATAATAAATATAATACTTAGCTTACAGTAGGTTATCAGTGAACTCGCCTAACCTTATGACTCATCCACAGCAACCCAACTGCAAGATATCAATGGAAAGCCTAACTTTATGACATTTCCATTGAGTCCCTACTGTTTACAATGAATGGCCTAACCTTATGACTCATTCATTGCCAGCTTACCAGTGAACTTGCCCAATTTTCCGACTCATTCACCAGTAAACTACCATAGATTGATAATGCATATATATAAGTCCCTATAGTTACCAATAATTGTCTAATCTACTGACTCATTCAATCAAATAGTTGAAATACTTCTATTTACTTTAATAACTCAAACAGGAAGCAGTCGATCACAGAGGCCACTCCCCAACGGTAAGTCCTTTATGCTATAGAGGTAACTATCACATCATAGATGATTCATATAGTACGAGCCGTGTCAGTGTCTTCTCCTACAGGCAGTAAGACAACCAACGGGGAGCTTCCCTGGCTGTACCAAATCCTCAATCTATAACTTTCAAGCTAGCTTTATAACATGATAAATTATAGTTTTATTAGAGCACATGGCTGTCTAAGTTAGAGCACTCTTAGGAGTTTCTTATGAATTCAGATTGAGTTTGTCAACAGAATCCACAACTCTACTT
Source organism: Choristoneura rosaceana (assembly GCA_037349165.1). Taxonomy (NCBI): domain Eukaryota; kingdom Metazoa; phylum Arthropoda; class Insecta; order Lepidoptera; family Tortricidae; genus Choristoneura; species Choristoneura rosaceana. The sequence continues at coordinate 15,921,750 of JAZBNJ010000019.1, forward strand.
ATCCAAATTCCTACCTACATTTCCTAACAACCTATCTTGTAATTTATGCTTGGCTCGAGCCCCCTAGCTTTGTATGAAGTTTGCAATACTAGGGAAATGCCTTTTCCCACATTTACATTTAGTGTAATGTAAGGCCGCGCGGTGCAATGCATTGCCTTGCTAGCTATCCTATAACGAAGACGGTGTGTTCCTGCCCTACCACGCAGACCTAAATGTTGCTAGCTCCCTGGCAATATAGCCCCTAAGAAGAGGGAGCCAGCGGACTGGATACTTACAGGTGTTCATAAATAAATATATAGATACGGGACCGCAATACTGAATTCCAATTATACAGAGACATGCGCTTGAAACGGCACGGTCTAGATTATAGTCCTACATGCACGTTATAATGTTAGACAGTATTCCGTATGGGTGACTAGACAGATCGACTTTCATCTCTCTGCCTCTGAAACGCCCACTCATTTCAGGAAGACAGGTGACTTGTATTACCTTACGTTGACACCATGTTAGGTTTCGAGTCATACAAGCTGCCTAACTCACCATATTATGTTATGATGAGCCAGACGCCACCCGTTTAAGGGAAAGACACAGAAAATATAAATGGGTTAGTACAATTGCGTAAGAAAATAATTCACTATCTATAGAAAATAGCAAATCAAATTCCCACAGAAAAGTTCCTCTAATAGGAACTAAAACTTAAATATTTCAAATATAAATGAAAAGGATAATAATTTACCACTATAAGCAGTAGCAAACTAAAACCCATATGACTAAACATATCCATTTTATAAGACAATACTCACTCAGCAATTTATATTACCTAATACCCAAATAGACTATCTAAAATTCCCAATAATAAAATGTGAAATAATTAAAACCCTAATTAAATTTATACTGCAAAGAACCCGCGTAAATTTAAATTCGCTTTAGACTCATCCCCAATACCCGCAAATAATCTTAAAATAGCTCAATTCTAACGTCGATGCTCTCTCGCGCCCAAGCCCAAATGTTGAAATGCCCCGATCCTACAATTCCACCTCTATTTATAGTCTTCAGCCCTTTTCCGTAACATTGAAGACATTTCATACATCAGCAACTTTGAAGACAACCGTTACTTTGGTGATTTCGGCGACAACGGCCTCACTGGCCTCACCAGCCTCAGCCATTTTAATCAATACTTTTAACAATTTAACTACTTTTTTTTATAATTTAAATAGATGAATAGTTTTTCCAATATTTGCTAAATGAAATCTAAATATATATCCAAAATCAAGTATGTAAACCCCATTTCTTTAATTAATTAATGAATATTTAAGATATTCATTCACTCTTAATAAATGTCCGCTACCCGCTCAATAAGTACTAAATAACATCATAACTTTGAAGTTTAATTGTGACTTAACTAATGAACAGAATGAAACGAAACTTGGATAAAAGAAAACTCATCTCCTATAAAATCTTATTTAATAATAATTTTCCTTGCATTTTGGATATATTCCATGTGATGATGACAAACATACAAACAAACATACTCAATATGATAATAACTGTGATTCAAAACATATTCGCGCCTTGATGGTTTCCAAATGTACTTTGAAACCTTTACATCCGACCCTCTCCATTTGCATAGATGCTAAATTTTACAAAAATTGACAATCAATGTAAATGGATCCAACAAAAAAAATAATATCGCGAATACATGTTTTTTTTTTTTTATAATTTACCAACGTTTGCCTTCGAAATGTATTATGTTGTATGTTTTTAAACCATGATTTATCTATCATTGCCCTGGATGAAACCTCTGAAACTAAAGTGAATCATGTAATGAAATAAATATCACCAAAGCCAGATCTTTGAATTTTTCCAGAGGCGCTGGGTTGTGAGGCCAACGTACTAGATGAGCAAAATGTTGCCGTCATCCCCCTTCCTTCGGCTCAGAAAATAACAACAACATATCCCCTTCTAAAACCAAAGAATCTGTTATGCATTACAATGCTATAGTGATAAGTCTCCATTAATTCATCACCAATCTCAAAACCTCCCCTCCAACACATCAACAAATAAACCTTGGAGAATGTGTAGTGTGGGCCATAACGTTTTCGTACTAGTAGAGTAATGAACTATTTGTAAGCAATATTAACATTGATTATGCGATCTCGCCTAGCCTAACACCTTTCGAACAAATAGTTCATTTGTAAGTATAGTGATTCTTGGGCAAACTATTAGTAAATGATCTGTCTTAACTATAAAACTGATGAGATATTAAAACCCTCACACCTTTAAATAATATTATTCACTCTTTACCTTGCATTGGCTTGCACATTCAAAAGCCCCGACCAAACTCTTACATGAACAATCTAAACACAACACTAAATCGCATTAAATCACTCATCGTTATACACGCTGTTTTACAAATCATCAATCACCTTAGTTAGACAAATTTCTTTTAACAAACTCGACAACTTTGTTATGAATAAGACGTTACTTAGTTATGAATAAAGTTTTAATCAATCAAGGACATGAATCCAAACACTGATTGCCAATTAACGAACATATACAAACTTATCACTTCAACTGTAATATTATTCCCTATTTATATTGTAATTTTTTTCCAAAATTTAATTAAAACATATGCCGATTGCAACAATTTCAAACCACAATTTTTTCTCAACTCAAGTTGTTCAAGTTTCGTCCCTCACTGAACTGTCAATGTCACTACCAAGGCTGTTCGAATACTCTAAATCCGCTACCAGATTAAATTAAACTAAAACACCAAAATTTCTCCTAAATGTAACAAATACCTTTCTGAAAACAGCATCATAATCGGTTCAGCCAAACGCGAGACAATCGCGGACAAACATACATACATTACCAGTCAAACTAAACCTACTCTTTTTTTTTTTTAAAGTCGGTTAATAAACGTATTAATTACCACTTACATCCTAACTTAAATTCTATTTTATTCTACAATATCTTACCGAATAATTACTATCTATTAAACCTATTTTAATTACTAATGAAACAATAATTGACTATCACCACCATGTCTTTTATAAAAGGACTACCTCAACTAATTTACAACCGCCAACAATTACTAATCTGTGTCAAAGTTCCTTTCTCTTAGTACCTATCTACCAATATTATATTACCTACTACGTAATCATTGGAGCATTTTTAGAGTATCCCCGAGACCCAAATCAGCCTCATACCAAATCTCACTCAAATTGGCCCAGCGGTTCGGTTCAAACGCGATGAAGCAACAAACAAACAAAGCAGCAAACAAACAGACCGACAAACTTTCGCATCTATAAAATTATATTACCTATAAACATTGTACTTGTTTTTTACCCTACTATTTCTAAATTAATAACATAAAATTCATACTTAATAGAATTTTTCCATACGAAAACAATTATTTCTTCTATAGTCTATGCACAATTAGGCTGCATGGCTATGATGCCTTTACTTTTCCGTAACGTGACAGCACGTCAAACATTAAAAATGTTGTAAGCGATGTGTTTCTTGTCTATGCTTTGCACCACTAATCAACGATGATAATTTTATTGGTGGTCGATATATTTATTAAAACCAAATCAACGCAATGTTCAAATCAAATTATGTGTAATTCAACCTTTCAAGTTTGACCAAAACATATCCAAGGATCCTACATAACAGTGGTACTTAATAGTGTTAGTTCAATTAAGAACTTGATCTACAAAGGTAATTAATGTTCCATACATACATTCTATTGTTTTTGCTAATATTATTCAAACAAATTCTTTCCCATTCTATAAGCATTCAATAGATAGCAGCTACTTATTAACTTTTATTTCATATTGAAACTTTTTATACTAATTGTAAGTTAGTAAATTGGAAGTAATAATGATATTTTGCTTTCAGTCACTGAAGAAGTTATCATGGATTATGAACCACTGACGTAGTTGGTAGTTTACCTATCGCCCTTTATAACCAATCAAGATGACATTTATGTAAAGTGAATCACCACTAATTTGTCTCGAAGACAACCTAAATGAATTCTCAACTACACCTGCCTTCATAATGTTTATTTTTGGTAAGTTATCCTATGTTATCAGTTTCTCATTGAATCCTTTTCATACATACATACATACATACTCAAAATAATAATCTTTTAAACTACCATCTCATGAACTAATTTTCCAATCTGTTAGTTTTCTCAATATTAAAACCGCCATACTAAATCTGTGATTCCGAACAAAACCTGTACTAATGAAATAAACTAACATAACTAAGTCAACCTTTCTGACTGTTTTATTGATAGTACACTATCATCAAACCTTTTAGATCTCATCATAGTTGATTACCTATTTTTTTATTTGTTTTGTTTACAGATGAAGCAAAATCCAATCTTAAAATTAAATTTTCCTCGGAAGTAACAAGGTGCCAACACCTAAACACTAGCAGCTGTCAATAAATTTTAATTATGCCAGCGTGAAGTCTGTCAAGAGTGAGGTGCTAACCCAAGATATCCTACTGCCAGCCTACTGTTGTATTTCTTCCCCGTGCTTTATAATGGATAGAGTGAATTACCCGCCAGCAACCATTTTATTTTGATGAAATAAACTCAACATACTATCATACTCTGCAGTGAATATGCAACTAAAATAATTCCTTTATCTTATTGCATACTAATAAAAAGCTTACTTTCTTTTATTTATTTCCTAAAATGTCTATTGACTTTCCCTATACTGTATTGAAATAACTGCAACTTGAAATTTGCTCTATAACTATACAAGGTAACGCATTTCTTTACAAATTTAACTCCTTTTAATCAGGCGACCCCCATTATTTTAATATATTGGCCAATTGTTTTGTATGCCTACTTCCCTATGATCTTGATAAACAAATAGTCTTATTACCTAATAAATCTTTATAATTAAACATAAGTGACTTGAGTATATAAACTCCATGAAGTCAGGCTTTACTTGACCTCTTAACCGCTGTCTTCCTAAACTACACAAACTTTCATGATTTTACTGCGCAGCCTATCTCTTTGCTATTGAATTAATCTTCCCAGCTATGCTTGTCTAAGCCTCAAGTCAAATAAAATGCTAAACCGATTTTGATAACTAAACTTGTTTTCAAATCTCAATAGCTACCTCAGATTTCTGAACCTTTTATATTTGTATTATTTATCTATGTGTGAGCCTATTCCCAGCCTGCATTTCCTACCGCCAGGCACATGCGTCCTCTGAGAGCAAGAGTGCTTGGATTATATCATTTTGCTTATACTATTCCTAAATCAAACTGAAATTTGTATATGCATAAGCATTGACATTTTGAGCTTGTCCCTATTTCTAGCTTAAACATCATCATCCCAGCTGGGCACAGGCCTCCTCTCAGAATGAGAGGGCTTGGGCCAAATAGTTTTATAGAATTTCTTTAAGTTAAGGGAAAACATACCTGTTATGAGTGACAATATTGCTAATCCCTAATTATTATTATCATAACTTTCCATTTGGCCTAATTAAATTTCTAAAAATGGTCGTTTAGCTCACATAATTTGTAAAATAGCTTACTCTGAATTTATTTAAGTTACGACCCCCCGTATGTAAGACTTAAGCCTATTTTATGCTACTTTTCTAGTGAGTAGATTTTTTATTCGACTGGAAGACAAACGAGCTAGCGGGTCCCCCGGCGGTAAGACATCACCACCGCCCATAAACATCCGCAACACCAGGGGCACTGCATAGGCGCTGCCAACCTAGAGGCCTATAGGTAATTCCTGCCGACCCCCAGATTACCAAACCAATATAACATTTGACATACCTACTTTCAGCATTTATCTACCTATACTTTCCGGTTTCTAATAAAATTTAAACAGCTTAGCTACTAATAAATAAGTTATTCTCTATGTTTTAACTTGGATCTCTGGAAAACATCGCTCTGAAGCTACAAGGCCGCCTCGCCTGTCATGCTGGTTAAGAAAATTGCTATTTTCAGAAGCCTATGTTCTTCATACCACTCAACACCTGCTGGTGCTCAACAAGGAGTCATTGTATTGTATTGTAATTTTTAATGACTTTCTAATAAAGATGCTAACAATAATCCAATTATGTGTAAAATTTAAACTCATTCTCTATGTAGTAAAATGGAACCATTATGATGTATTTGATTCTATCTCGCATCTCCTATCGGTTTCAGAAGTTTCAGAACATGCGCACCGCACGTCAAGTCACAAGTCACTGTCACTTTTGACTTCTGTAAATGGCGGGCGAGTGGTTACTTTAGTTTTCTAATTTATTGTGATAAAATTGTGCTATAATTAAAATAATTATGATCCCGTATTAATAAAACTTAAAGAAACTACAATCTGACAATCGAAAACTTCCAAGTAACACGGCAACGTCAGCTGGCTATTGAACCATATGGTTTAAAGTGAATCGTTCCAACGTCAAAAGTTAGCTGATGAAATCTACCAAAATTTACAATATATTATTGCTTTCAGATGGAGATTCGAATAACTATAAGTGCTACAACCGTTAACGATATAAATTTAAGTGAAGCCTACCTAAATCCTCATCCTACCTAGTGACAAACTGTACTATTTTCATTAAACTTCAATGTCTTGTATAACATTTTGTTGTGTCAACTTAATTTTCCTTACTCCTATTCCTAGTGTGAACTATAAATTTCCACTCTTACTTTCACCTCCATTCCACGAACAGCAAATTGTGACTGTTTATATGAAACAGTCACTTGAAACTTAACTAACGAAACTTAATATCTAAACTAACTTAGCATGAAATTACTAATCTAGTAAGTGAACCTTAGTTTGCTATCCTATCTTATAAATAGTAAGTATCAACAAACTGCCAAAGAACCTACTTTTTATCAAACAAACACTAAACACTAATTAAAATAAAACTTTAGTTCATCCTGGTCACGGCACCAAATTGTAACTGCACCCCTACAGGCACCTAGTAAAGAACTGAACTGATGATGATGATGCTTCTTGCTGTTAATACTTATATCTAACTTGTGCTTATAATTGACTAATTATTTAACATACTTATTGATAAACTTAACAATTCTTAATGTAGTATAACTTAGTTCAGGTCAATGCCCTATTACTTATGAAAATTAGTTAAAATGGCCATGTGAATCGTCTAGTGATATATGTAGAACCTACATTGTAAACACTGAGTAACCCAAAGTAATTTAAGTGAAAAGTAAGAATGGAATTACTATTATATAGCCAAGCAACCTATGTAGAAAAGTATTTTACTCGGGAACTTTCTCAAACTTTAGAATATGAATTGTAAGTGTATTATGGACTGATACCGGGGGCGCGATGCCCCCGGGGGTCCCACCTTTATGGTTTAAAGCCATATTCCATCCCCTACGGACCCTCCAGCGCCTCCAAATCTACAATACTTCCCTTTCAGAAGAGGCATATTGGAGACCAGAAAATCTACGCACTAACAATGGTGCATTATAAAGTCTTTAGTACAGATACAATTCCTATAATAAATATAATACTTAGCTTACAGTAGGTTATCAGTGAACTCGCCTAACCTTATGACTCATCCACAGCAACCCAACTGCAAGATATCAATGGAAAGCCTAACTTTATGACATTTCCATTGAGTCCCTACTGTTTACAATGAATGGCCTAACCTTATGACTCAATCATTGCCAGCTTACCAGTGAACTTGCCCAATTTTCCGACTCATTCACCAGTAAACTACCATAGATTGATAATGCATATATATAAGTCCCTATAGTTACCAATAATTGTCTAATCTACTGACTCATTCAATCAAATAGTTGAAATACTTCTATTTACTTTAATAACTCAAACAGGAAGCAGTCGATCACAGAGGCCACTCCCCAACGGTAAGTCCTTTATGCTATAGAGGTAACTATCACATCATAGATGATTCATATAGTACGAGCCGTGTCAGTGTCTTCTCCTACAGGCAGTAAGACAACCAACGGGGAGCTTCCCTGGCTGTACCAAATCCTCAATCTATAACTTTCAAGCTAGCTTTATAACATGATAAATTATAGTTTTATTAGAGCACATGGCTGTCTAAGTTAGAGCACTCTTAGGAGTTTCTTATGAATTCAGATTGAGTTTGTCAACAGAATCCACAACTCTACTTATCCAAATTCCTACCTACATTTCCTAACAACCTATCTTGTAATTTATGCTTGGCTCGAGCCCCCTAGCTTTGTATGAAGTTTGCAATACTAGGGAAATGCCTTTTCCCACATTTACATTTAGTGTAATGTAAGGCCGCGCGGTGCAATGCATTGCCTTGCTAGCTATCCTATAACGAAGACGGTGTGTTCCTGCCCTACCACGCAGACCTAAATGTTGCTAGCTCCCTGGCAATATAGCCCCTAAGAAGAGGGAGCCAGCGGACTGGATACTTACAGGTGTTCATAAATAAATATATAGATACGGGACCGCAATACTGAATTCCAATTATACAGAGACATGCGCCTGAAACGGCACGGTCTAGATTATAGTCCTACATGCACGTTATAATGTTAGACAGTATTCCGTATGGGTGACTAGACAGATCGACTTTCATCTCTCTGCCTCTGAAACGCCCACTCATTTCAGGAAGACAGGTGACTTGTATTACCTTACGTTGACACCATGTTAGGTTTCGAGTCATACAAGCTGCCTAACTCACCATATTATGTTATGATGAGCCAGACGCCACCCGTTTAAGGGAAAGACACAGAAAATATAAATGGGTTAGTACAATTGCGTAAGAAAATAATTCACTATCTATAGAAAATAGCAAATCAAATTCCCACAGAAAAGTTCCTCTAATAGGAACTAAAACTTAAATATTTCAAATATAAATGAAAAGGATAATAATTTACCACTATAAGCAGTAGCAAACTAAAACCCATATGACTAAACATATCCATTTTATAAGACAATACTCACTCAGCAATTTATATTACCTAATACCCAAATAGACTATCTAAAATTCCCAATAATAAAATGTGAAATAATTAAAACCCTAATTAAATTTATACTGCAAAGAACCCGCGTAAATTTAAATTCGCTTTAGACTCATCCCCAATACCCGCAAATAATCTTAAAATAGCTCAATTCTAACGTCGATGCTCTCTCGCGCCCAAGCCCAAATGTTGAAATGCCCCGATCCTACAATTCCACCTCTATTTATAGTCTTCAGCCCTTTTCCGTAACATTGAGGACATTTCATACATCAGCAACTTTGAAGACAACCGTTACTTTGGTGATTTCGGCGACAACGGCCTCACTGGCCTCACCAGCCTCAGCCATTTTAATCAATACTTTTAACAATTTAACTACTTTTTTTTATAATTTAAATAGATGAATAGTTTTTCCAATATTTGCTAAATGAAATCTAAATATATATCCAAAATCAAGTATGTAAACCCCATTTCTTTAATTAATTAATGAATATTTAAGATATTCATTCACTCTTAATAAATGTCCGCTACCCGCTCAATAAGTACTAAATAACATCATAACTTTGAAGTTTAATTGTGACTTAACTAATGAACAGAATGAAACGAAACTTGGATAAAAGAAAACTCATCTCCTATAAAATCTTATTTAATAATAATTTTCCTTGCATTTTGGATATATTCCATGTGATGATGACAAACATACAAACAAACATACTCAATATGATAATAACTGTGATTCAAAACATATTCGCGCCTTGATGGTTTCCAAATGTACTTTGAAACCGTTACAAGGTTGTCCCTCGGGAGGGAACGAGTAAACACGACATTTACATGTTGGCTTACGTCAAAATCAGTGCTTATGAATCATACCTTTGTATCCGTTGAGCAAATTCGGATAATAATGATGGATGGCGTTGAGCGGGCGCGATTTGTTGGGTGCCAGCACCAGAAAAGCAAAATAAATAACCAATTTACTACTTACCATTGATCATTGACAAGCCATTTAGCCCTAGTTAGGTAATTAATAATTGCTGGCTGATGAATACTGAAATTCTATTTTAATACAATTCTAGCATTTTTTGTAAGGAAAAATTAGAAGTCTTTTTAGTTAATGCCACCAATTCCTTGAATTAAAAGTAATTATTCTGCGAACTACTACTTATGCCTAAATTCTTTCGTGATAAATATGAATACTAAATAAAGAAAGCTCCCAAAAGATAAAATTATTAGATTAAGCTAATTAATGTAGTAATTTGAAGGTTGCTATTAATGAGTCAATTATAGCCGAGGCAACTGAAATATGTAGATACCAGGGTGGAACCTTGTACTACTAATGTCACGTTGGCCTTCCATACGTTTGTCAAAGAAATCATAGCGAAATTGTTCGTGAGAAAGTCTGCACAGAGACAGCATTTAAAAACTGCAACATATATGTAGTTGTGATGTTCATTCAACACTTTTTAGGGTTCCGGAGCCAAAATGGCAAAAACGGAACACTTATAGTTTCGCCATGTCTGTCTGTCCGTCCGCGGCTTTGCTCAGGGACTATAAATGCTAGAAAGCTGTAATTTTGCACGGATATATAGATAAACTATGCCGACAAAATGGTGCAATTAAAAATTCAAAATCAATTTTTTTTAGGGTCCCTCCCATAGACGTGAAGTGGCGGTGTTTTTTTTTTCTCATCTAACCCTATAGTGTGGGGTATCGTTGGATAGGTATTTTAAAACTATTAGGGGTTTGTCAAAACGATTTTTCGATTCAGTTATTTGTTTACGAAATATTCAACTCTAAAGTGCAAACTTTCATTAAAATCGAGCGTCCCCCCTTCTAAAATCTAAACCGGTGGGTGGGAAAATTTGAAAAAATTCAGGATGGTAGTCAGTATATCAAACTTCCAAGGAAAACTATAACGGCTAAGTTTGCTTGAGAATTATTAGTAGTTTATGAGTAAATAGCAGCGTAAGGTATAAAATATACCTAAACTTGGTAGATTCCGTATAAAATACGAAATCCTTAGAAAAATATTTTCGTAATGGCTACGGAACCCTATTTTGGGCGTGTCCGATACGCTCTTGGCCGGTTTTTATTTATAAAATTTCGTTCTGTCTGTTCTTCCATTTGTCCGCATGCCACAGGCATTTTACTCAAAACTTCATGACGTATATTGTTCAAACTTGGAGTGTAGGTATATTGTGATGGCTGCTACTTGGTTTGGGTGTTAATAACAAAAAAATTGAACAAAACCAAAAAAAAATTTTTTTTTCAACAATCTTGAACATGTGGCATATATTTCGACAGGTCTTTTAAAAATATAGTGACCCTAAAAAAATAATCGAGTGTCTATGTCTTAATTTTAAAGTTACTAACATTTTGTTGTTTTTTTCAACTCATGATGGGATTAACGATGTTAAAATATGAAACCAGTTGGACGAAGTTTTTGCCCCAAGGTGAGTCGCAAGATCGAAGAAAGGAAGTCAATTTGTAATCGGATTAAACCATAAAGTGATGTGGGTCCCCGGCGTGGCGTCCTCCAATCCCTATCAACAAAAAGAAGACGTATTTTTCTCAAAACTTTCTGACATGGCAGTTTCTTATTCACACACTACGGTCTCCAGCACTTGACTTTGCATAATAATGCAAACTATATTCAAGACGGCACAGATTTATGGTGAAACGGGGTGTTAGGGGACGAATAAATATCTAACAACGTCTCCTGCTTATTTGTATTTATTTCACTTTACTCGGTCAATGCAAGAGAAATAACTGTGCCAAAGTGGCGGAAAGATACTGTAAAGTCCCAGTTTCAATGGTTTCGTTTAGAACATAGCGTACCTAACGAGGAAAATCGAAACCGAACGTAAATTAAATTAGATTATTATGCATCAATTTTATTGCTCAAATCTGAGGAGTGGCTTTCATAAAATGGCGTAATATCCCGCGGCTTTTCTAATAAACGAGCCTTTGTAAAAACAGTGAAATGCTACAATCGAGAAAAGAATAACAAATTGAGGGCGAGGCAATTTGTATCTCTCTTGTCATACTTTTTAATTTCATCCCAAGAAAAACAGATTAGTTTTGCTCGAACACTTTGCATATTTACGAATCTTGAACAATATGAGCCTTCTTTTGTTCCTTTTCATTCCGTTTTAATACTTTTTTACAGGGACTTCTGGAGATGAACGAGCCACTTGTATAAATTATGATTTATTTAGATTTTTTTTGTGTCCACTTGATATGTTTTTGTTTGACAGAGACATTAAATGTTACCGCATTTGAATAAAGATGAAAGTTATGATTAAGGTGAGTGCACAGATTGCAACACTTAGGGAAATTTCCAAGTTTTTAAAATGATTTCTAAGCTGACCGGTTATTTTAATTAAAGTGTAAAGTCAGTAGAGTAAAAACAACTTCAAAGCAAGAATTTATGAATAAATCAATTGGTGTCAAATGTGTCATGATATAAGTCATAAGACTATTTAAGGAAAAAATTTAAAATACTTATGTGATTATGTGTAAAAGTGCGCAAAAATTTCTAATAAATTAACAAATGGAAAGAATATAAAATTAACATTAAATATTAATAAGTAAGTACACGATTTCATTCTAAGATAAATATGATCATAACAAACGCCTTTCCAAAACGTATAAGACGTAGATACCGATTTGAAAGACAGCAATATCTAAACATGGCTGAATTCTTTATCATCTGCTACCCAAGCATGCATCCATTCTGACGAAGCTGCAAATCGTCGTCGGTTGCATCGCATTATATTTTTATTCCCTTTAGGTGCAGCGTTGGCGCCAGCACGTGATTCGGATACAAATGGCTTTTGTGATTGGTGTGCTCGTCCGTAACAGCATTAAGGAAGAAATACATATCTGAAGTAACGCTGTACCTGACATTGGCCACAAATGTGACGTTTTAATTAACAAAAATTTCCACTTCTGTTATTATTTTCATCTCCTCGCAATCGAAGTGAAAAGCAGACTCTAAAACTTTAGCATCAAAGCCATTTTGCCCTCGACGTGTCTGTCCACTCTCGCCGTACCAGCTCGAGTGGCTATATGAACGTCTCAAAGTCAAAGTCAAAATATCTTTATTCAATTTAGACTAAATAGTTTCAAGTATGAAAAAAAATATTTAGACTATAACAAGCACTTATGAATGTCAAAAAGAAACTACCGGTTCGGAAAACCTCTGTTGAGAAGAATCCAGTGCTTTTAGTCCCTTGTTGAACAATCCACTATTATGTTTTGATTTTTATTAGCATACTTGTACAACGTAACAGTCATGCTTAAATCATATTAGTAACAATGTGTTTCAAATTAGTTGACTAAAAGTCAACATGACCGCTGTGAAGCCACACGCAACGGGACTATTAGTCGATTATTAAAAGCATGCTTAATGTACAATCGATGTCAGTAGATCAATAAGGAATGATTTATATTTTCAAAACACGAACATAATTCCAAAACTCAGAAACTGTCAGAATATTTCAAATAGTTTGAAACAAAATTAGGATTTGCGTCATACCCAGCAATCACAGAAATATAATACACTTAGATGTCCCAGTGATATTTAGGCTCTACCACGACAAAGTATTCAAATAATATTGTCATTCAAATATCTGAATTCTACGAACGTGAAAAAATATCGAAATATTTTTTCTTTCTTAACCTACTGGAAAGCAAAATAGATGGGAAACGAGGTAGAGGAAGATTAAGATTGACCTATTTTAATTTAACGAGGTGAAGGAAAGGGTGGGTGTCGTGTCGTATCAGGAAGTCCAACAGCTGGCCAAAGACCGTGTAGAGTGGCGATTACTCCACCGACAAGAGCATAGCTCTTAAATTTAAGAAGAGAAGAGGAATGGAGGAGGTTATCAATTCGGTTGACTTTTATTATGTTCGTTGCCTCAGAAAAAAATGAAATGGGAACACTTCTAATGAGATGCTATCATTGCATTGTCACCAAGACAAGTCACGATCTGATGAGTGAATAACAGTGAAATCGAGGGAAATCTTCATATATTGCAGGAGAACCTATGGTGATTTGGGTATATTTAATAAGTAATAACTTGTGCTTCGGCCCCAACGGCCATCTGCTCTCCGTGCTATATGGCCCGCTCATTGCCACTTCAACGAGCTAATTCACTTGGCTATATGTCGGTGACCCTTGTTCTTCTACGTATCTCCTCATTTCTGATTCGATCCCGTAGAGAAACCCCAAGCATAGCTCTCTCCATAGCTCGCTGAGCAAAGCAAAGTTCTCGAGTGGAGGCCGCGGATCGACAAGCGCAGCGTGGGACGTCCACCAACGAGCAGGTTCACGGTGGATGCAAGCCACTGCCAACCGAAGCAACTGGAAGTCTATTGGGGAGGCCTATGTCCAACAGTGGACTGACATGATGATGATGAACCTGTGCTTGCTTTTGGAAAATACCAGAACTATTCAATAACAAGTATTTCACGGGTTATGATTCGATTATTTAACATAGTTGCTAAGCAATTTAAGCTCATCAAGGACTCCTCGACACTCTTGCTTCTTCTTTCACTCTTCCTCCTGCTAAGTCACAAACTTCAAACTGGTATAAAATTCATTTCATGGAGTTTCGGAGCCTGTTCAACTTATTGTTACAATTTTTTTATTGATTAAAGTCCTAGCAATATCTTGGGCGCGACGCAATGCCATTGTTCTGTTCTAATATCGTTTCGTGCTTTGTGTCCAAATCCAAATATCCATCCCTTCGCGAAAACAGAATAGCGGAAAATGAATGAATTTACATAACGCGGACGTGGCTTGATTGATTAGATCGAGGCACAGATTTGAGCTCAAAGAGGATGATATTACTCCCATGCCGACTGGAAATTGCTTTCGCCAGCGAACGGCTTTAATGCACGCAGTGTAGTGCAAATAGCGCGGGCATACACGTTTTGCTGAATCTCGAGTTAAATTGTTTATAGTAGAAAGAGTTAAACTATCAGTGTGCATTTTATTTGTGTTATTCTCTGTTAGTACCTGTTTGGTACGTGGGTAGTATGTGTCATTAGGTACTTCTGGTATGATTTTGAACGCAGAGAGCTGTAATCAGAGTCAGGAAGTGACTTTTTTTTTTAATTTATTTATTTATTCAACAACATTGACACAGTTAGTATTTCACTAATATTAAGACTTATAGTGATATTGATCCAGATAAGCGTTTAGAGACAAGTGTGCAGTAACAGCCCAAAAAGACCAAGGCCTGTGTTAGGGCTAGTTACATAGAAGAGTCATCATTCTGAGAGAGCAATCGATCGCCGCTTTTGAGCTTTGGTTAGTTAAAAAAAAAAATTTAGTTGAAAACAAAAAAAAAAAGATAATATATTACATTATTATTCGTAAAGAAATAAGTACCTAAATTATAAACTATTTGTAAATATAAATTATATGTTAGTTGTTACCAAATTTAGAGGGAAGCCAAATGCAGTTAGGGAAATAAATTCTGGTAGAAAGTGTTAAATTCCGAAAAAGAGAAACCCAAAATAAACTTTTTACTTTTGGTGATTAAACTATTTGTGTTTAAGTGCAAAGGATTACAGTCACATGAAGTACTACGATTTTTCAGCACTTCTAATAGCTCCTGCAACTCAACAGACAATTTATCATAGAGTCTGGGTCCAATGTATGAGAAGTGCTTTCGTGATGCTTTACTACTTCTGAATGGTATTTTGTATCTACTTCGTGTATTCCTCAGATATTCGGGATTCCCTCTCAATTCCATGTCGTTAATGTGTCTTCCGAAGAATATTATCAGTTGCCAGATATAAAGTTGTCGTGGAGTCATTACCTGAGTCAACCTGTAAATTGATTCCGTGGAAAAACGCCTTGGCTTTCTTTGTATTATTTTTAGAATCAATTTTTGTGCAACTTCGAGTTTTTTCATCAATTGCGACCCGCAGCTACCCCATGCTATAACTCCATACAGTAGGATTGTCTGAGTCAGCGCATAATATACGGACTTAAGTGTTGCTTGATTAACAATATTGCGCAGTTCCAAAAATACATGTGCAGTCTGTCTAATTCTGGTGGCGATGCACTGGCAGTGGAGGTCCCATTTCAAGTGCTCATCAATCACTATACCCAAGTACGTCAGCGATTGTACTTGATCTATATTTATACAGGTACAAATATTGTCAGCACCATCCCGACACCGGTGAATTTTTAGATCGATATTATGCTTAGGCTGCCCAGCCTTATTTAGCGAAAAACATATGAAAAATGAAAAAAATGAAAAATATTTATTTTATAAAAAACATTCTTACAAAATTAATTATTCTTAAATATGAAGTTGGTTTTAGAGACATTTAAGGTCAGTAGGTTCTTATCATACCAACCTGCAGCCACTCTTAAGCCCTCAGACGCCCGGCTAACTGCTTCATCCCAAGACTTACCAACGAAACTGATAGCGGTATCGTCAGCAAAGCATATGCAATTGCTGGTATTTGACTGCAACAGAGAGCAGAAGTCATTTAGATAGATGTTAAATAATATTGGACCCAATACGCTGCCTTGTGGAACGCCAAAGTTAATATTTTTCTCTTCACTAACAGTATTGTTTATTTTTACCTATTACCTACGCATTTAATTCGACTTAAAAACAAAGTATAAAATATAATTACGAGAGCACAATTACAGTATAAAAGTCTTTGTCCAACGGTTAAAAAAGAATAATGAAATTAAATTCATACCTCGGGAGATTAAAGATGGCGAATAATTTAAGAGTCAGTCCGATTCTCAGATTAGGTAGTAGGTAAACGTTGTCATAATATCAAAGCTGAGGATCTCACCATACAATGATGAAATTTAGGAGGAAAATCTGCATAAAAAGAAAAGTTCA
The DNA here is from genome assembly GCA_037349165.1 of Choristoneura rosaceana. Taxonomy (NCBI): domain Eukaryota; kingdom Metazoa; phylum Arthropoda; class Insecta; order Lepidoptera; family Tortricidae; genus Choristoneura; species Choristoneura rosaceana. The sequence goes on from JAZBNJ010000019.1 coordinate 15,938,594, forward strand.
AATAAATATTATTTACAATAACGTCGGAACGAGATTCTCTCCATTTCCTTTGATACAGTAAAACAAGGAAAACTCAAACGTGAAATTTTAACGTTGCGTTTGTTAAGATTGGTATAAAAAATGTGTTTGAATGGTCTGTAAAGCGTAAGAAAAAAAACTTTTGCGTCGAAGAATAGGAAGAGTAAGAACAATAAAAGTAAATTGAAGTTGGATAGAATTTTCGCTTCGCGAGTTTTAGTGGCCGATTTGGCGTAACGAGTTTTTACCGCCTTTACAACTTTGCACGTTTTCACACCAAAGTTCACTTGATACAACAGTTTCTGTACCGGTTCGTCCAATTGCAAGAATCTACTACTTTTTGCTCCAATAACAACCATAGCAATTATTTTATCGAATTACTCGTGTTAATGTGGTATAGTGGAAACGCACAATAATTCTGTAGGTACTTTGTTTAAATCTATTATCCATATCCATCCATACTAATATTATAAATGCGAAAGTGTCTTTGTCCATTTTTCACGTCGAAACGGAGCGACGGATCGACTTGATTTTTGGCATAGATATAGTGTATAGGCCAGAGCGTGACATAGGCTGCTTTATATCCCGGGAAAATGCACAGTTCCCGAGGGAAAAGTGCGCGATAGCCGAATTCCACGCGGACGAAGTCGCGAAGCTAGTTTAAAAAAAAACCTTTAACATAACGGACAATAAAAAAAAATAACTGTCGCAAAAAAAATTTAAGACACTTTAATTTGTACGTTAGTTCATTATTACACTATCTTTTTACACACGTAATACCACTGGTTGTCGATCTCAAAAATCCATTTAAATTGTGTAAAAATCAACTTGCAAGATTTGTACACGGTCATTACTAATTTTATTAATTAAATTCGGGTTTTTTTCCGCGTACCTTGATTTTACCGAAGCTCGATATTTCGACACAGTTGCATGATCTCATCAGTCGTCTCGTGATCATAGCGCATGCAACTGTGCCGAAATATCGAGCTTCGGTAAAATCCAATTCGGTCTAATCCTGCCGTGAAACAGCAGTGCTTGCACTGTTGTGTTTCGGCATGGAGAGTAAGACAGCCGGTGAAATTACTGGCACTTGAGGCATCCCATCTTAGGCCTCTAGGTTGGCAACGCAACTGCAATACCCCTGGTGTTGCAGTTGTTTATGGGCGGTGGTGATCTCTTACCACCAGGAAACTCACTTGCTCGTTTGCCTTCCAGTCGAATAAAAAAAAAAAAAAACAAGGTATGTTTTTTCTATGAATCAAAGACCGAATACAAAACCCGAATTTGATTCATAGAAAAAACACTTTTTTTTCACTATTTCTTTATTTTCTGTTTTTTTTTTTTTAATATACCTCGTTGAGTTTCTTGCGGGATTCTTCTCAACAGAGGTTTTTTCCACAACCAGTGGTAGATTTTTTGACGCTCATAAGTGCTTGTTATAGCCTAAATTGAATAAAGATATTTTGAGTTTGAATTTGAGTTTTATTTCTCTCAATATTGTGTAATATAGCTTTGTAAGATTTAACATTTTTAACGTCTGCATATTACAAATCAGACTGTACATTGAAGCTATGTACCCACTTTGTGTCGTATACGAGTACATAAGCAACCATCAAATAACTCTCTCAGCGTGCCGGTTTTCCGATGTCTGCTAATGTTTTATTCGCTTTAATCTCCAAGAGTGACTTCTAAATATTCACTCCGGAATGATAATAAATTAGTGGATAGATGGGAAAGTAAAACCGGGACTTAATTGGACAGGCGAAGTCGGCGATCTGTCTGGGCTAACGAGCGGTGCATGCCGGATCTAGTTCTGTGTAATTATCTGCAGTAAGGATTATGTCATCATCATCAGCCGGAAGACGTCCACTGTTGAACAAAGGGCTCCACCTTAAAACGCTACATTGAACGAAAACTCGCCACTTTCATCCACTGGTTTCCCGCAAATTTCACGATGTCGTCAGTCCACTTGGTGGGAGGCCTGCCAACGCTTCGTCTTTCGGTTCGTGGTCGCCACTCGAGGACTTTTCTCCCCTAACGGTTTTCTGTTCTTCGAGCGATGTGGCCCGCCCATTGCCACTTCAACTTGCATATTTTTCTTCTGTTGTGTCTTTAGTTCTTCGATGATTTACCATATTCTGGATTCTAAGAATTATATACATGTACAGTCAGCTGCAGAGATAGGGTACCCCCCTGTAATGGCGGTAGTATGGATACCGCAGTTATAGGGGGGTACCTTTTCCCTGCAGCTGACTGTACAACCATAAAAATAAGAACAATAATCATAATAACTTATCATCATCAACATGTGTAAATGAAGTTTCTATTGGTTAATCTGTTGAACACCACAGTCGGCAAAACGCAGCTGAAAATCGTGTCACTGGCGCCATGACGGCATTTCATGGTGCTTATAGAGCGATTTTCAGTTTTTTTCGTCGTCTGTGGCCGACCATGGCGTTCAAAAGGTAATGAAAATGACATCCCTCACGACACAACTTCGCACATTATTGGTGGAGTTGGTATTATATTACATTTCTTACTCAATTTACCCTTAGATTCTCTATCGCAATCACATAAAATTTAGATTTTGCTACTACCAAATTGTACCTTACTATCAATAGAGGGAGGTAACAATTAGGTTGTAAAAGTCGGGGAACGATATATATGTCTCTTGGCTATCTCTATCTGTCTCTTGTAACCGAGTAATATTGATGTTCGAACCGCGAGTCAATGATGTTTGACGACGAGAAATTTAATGAATAGCTACTGTAGTCTAATATGGCTTTTTAATTTATTTAAAATATTTCTTAAGGTAGCTAAAGGGAATGTAGCAAATGTATGCTGCAAAAATGTGACAACTGGGTCACGTAAAGAGAGTAAAGTTTTGTTCGTTCATTAATAATTTAGGGGTACTTTTTCTGAGAGCAGATGATACCTTACGAGTACTTACATGTGTCAACTCAAATGCTACTAAAAGTTTAATTATAATCAAAATTTTAGCGACACAAAAATATCCATACTAATATATAAATGCGGAAGTGTGTTTGTATGTTTGTGTGACAGACAACGTCGTTCACGCCGTAACGGAGCGACGGATCGACGCGATTTTTGGCATATAGATAGTTTATGGTCCCGAGAGAGACATAGGCTACTTTTTATCCCGGAAAAATGCACAGTTCCGGAGGGAACAGCACGCGATAACCGAATACCACGCGGGCGGAGCCGCGAGAAAAAGTTACACTTTTATAAAGTTACATCCTATTATTTTTCACACTTGAATTGAATCAGATGTTTGGGATTGGTTTTTGGAGTCTTTTTGTACTTCTTATTTCAACTGTAAATTTTGTTACTTTGACGGCCATCCTGTAAAATCCATATGGTACTCGTACAGCCGTGCCTTTGTTTTGTTTTGCTCGACTTGGCGGGGGCACTGCCGTGCTCCAGATCGAAAATACAAACTGAAACATAGATGCACAGAAAAACCAGAAAAAGAGACCAGCGCTGGGAATCGAACCCATGTCCTCAGCATTCCGTGCTGCGTGCTATACCGCTATACCACCACTAAACAGGAGTACAGACACAAATTTCTCCTATGTACCATATATCTCAGCTTGTTTGTTTTTTATTTTGTCACTTAGCAGCGACACTAGCGACATTTATGCTTTTAGCCTTCATTGTAGGGTCTACATGGATGGAATCTAACATCAAGGTATTTCCACGAGCGTCCCAACCGCTGTCAGTCCCTAGCTGTTTATATTAAGAATTAAATAATTCATATGCATTGATTTTTGTATTGAAATAGATTCTGGCCTGAGTACAGAAGCTATTTACGTCATAATTAAAAAACAATGTGCCTTCCAATTCTTAAAATCTCTGGCAAGGGACTGAAAGCGGTTGGGACGCTCGTGGAAATACCCATCAGATAGTATGGTGAACGGTTGTGTTGCTCTGATAATGAACTCTAGTCTAGTTTAAAACACGTTAGTGATGTCTGGTGATAGTTGGAATTGTGTGATTAGTGTGTGTTTTTACAGTGTGGAAGTGGAAGGCCAGAATAAACATAATACATTCTTGTTCTATTAGCTATTGAAGGGTGGTGGGTGGGTAAAGTTGTTGGTGTTTCACTTCTAATGCTCGTTAAGTTCGTGTTTATGCTGGATTTAGGCGACATAAAACGACTTTTTATGCTCTGGCGCATAAAGCAAAATCTTTGTCTAGGTAAGACCAATGTAGTTCGGCTGTCAACAGCCACCAACAAAAAAGTTTCGACATAATTTTTAAATGATTTTTAATTGACTTATATAAAAATAAAAATAAATAAAAATCAATCAAATTAAATCAATAAAACTAAAAAAAATATTTCTACAGCAATGCATTAAAAATAAAAGGTGCATAGTATACTTAATGAAAAATTGTTTCCGCTCGGCTGTTGCTATTTCATTTCCTTGCAATCAAAATGGAACGCAGACTGTAAAACTCTAATATTAAACCCATTTTCCCCTCGACGTGTCTATCCACCCGTGCCATTCGTTTTCAGTGCCGGCAAAATTTCTAAATCAATCAATGCCGGTACAATTCTAAATTGGTAAACTAGATAGTAAAAAGGAAATTAGTCTAGGCCACAGTTCCCTGGACGCCTACCGCATTTCTCCTCTAAGCTGCAACGCAAGGTTCTTTGGGCAAAATAAAGCTGGTCTGGGGTTGTTACTGATGCCTTGTATCTGGGTCAATCAACTATTTTACCGACGCTTTGGGCGTCTCCTGCGTTAACAAAATTGTCTCCGGAGTTACCAAAAAATTGTAATTCCGACAAGATATTTCACGTTTTAATAGGTTGAACTTACGTAGGATGGCAAGTATTCATGTACAACATCTATTAAATTACAAAAAAAACATGTTTACTTACAAGAATCTGTGATTGTTTGAAAAATGTCGCGGACAGATTAGTGTCGGTAAAAAAGTTGATTGGCCCATCTGACGCTTCTTTCATGTTTTTTTTTCTGTAGTCATCGTTAACAATACGTATTGTGGGCGTAGCCAATCGGATTATTTTTCAAAATACATAAATGTTTCCACTTCTTTGAGTGTATCACTCGGCATCTTCTACGTGCATAAAGATTATAAAGAAGAAGGAATAGTGTTAAAAGTATTGTAACAAAAACTTTGACTAAACACGATTTAGAAAATTTTCCAGAAATTTTCAAGTACACCACATTCAAGTTTTCCAAAGTTGACGACGTTAAAGTTTTGAGTATATTTGAAAAAATAATCGTTGAATAATCAGTACAGGGATAATAAGTAAAACTTACTGAACAATCTGCTAAAATATATTAATAGAATTAGTTAAAAAAACCTTGTCTGGCTTACATTCAGTTAATGTTCAAACAATACACTAAATATGTATTTGTTTACAGCAATTTTGTACCGTTTAGACAGTATGTAGAATTGAATAAATAGAGAATGATGAAAATTGCTCGAATTCGCGCAGCGTTGTAGGCAATTCTGGCCTGACTGTGACTGAACACGACCGCAAACTCCAATAATTAGTAGCGCTGCATTCGGATATTGCTTTTTGATTTTATAAAAGAACCAAAGGGTTTGAAATCAATGGGCTGATTACCCGAAAATAGACATTTCTTTTTGTTTTTTACTATCAATAAATTCATAATCAACCAAAATAAAGGAAAATCGATTCAAGAAAAACTTCAAAACCGATACACCGCAACGTCTTGAGAAGTGCTGAAATCTCTTGTAGACTTAATGGTACCTAGTTTCTATGGTCTCACTCTAAAAAGGTGCCAACGGGACTTAACAAAAATTTGCGGCACGTATTTTATCAGATAGGTATGTAAAGCAAAGACATCATTTAAGAGTCTAGTATTTTATACCTTTAAACGAGCAAATTCATGAAAATATTCATATTTAGGAACTTTGAAACAACTTCAACAGTGTTTAAACGCGTGTTTTTGAGTTTCAACCCAAACCACTCCACTCTTAGCCGCCTGGACGGTACTTTTTTTACTTTATTCTAGTCACTGCTCGCAATTTGTTTGCGTAGAATTCCTTTATCATCGCCTAGCACTAACAATGCAAAATGCTCATGTTGAGGTAAATTTGAGAGGATTATCCTAAATTGTAGTAAAATGATATTCCATCTAGGTTTGCAGCTGCAGAATCAGACAGCCGCTGCGGTTGCAGTACGTCCGATAACAAGCTGACCCCAGCCCGGCGCTGTGAATAAAATAATTCACGCCAATGCGCCAAATTAGAATTCAAGCTTAATTCAAATAACCTTTATTTAAATGAACAGCACCCAAATTCTATCCAATGAAGCGCATTATTGTTTATAATTTCATAAAGATACACGAAACGTCGTCGTTGTTAATTTTAATTAACAACATCAGTGCTAAATATTATTTCAGCAAACATGATTGATCGTGTGCACATGATGTTTAAATATTAGCTACACGAATGTGACAAACAATATTTTATTTAAAAAAAAGCAAACACGTTTTGGTAAGTATGTAAATTAATATGGTTTGGTTAAAATAGATACAACACACAGGACTTTTGTAACAAGCCCAAACACGTCTATATAGGACGCGTTGTTCTGTCTTATTATGGTCAACCGTGTCAAGTTTCGCGCCTACAGTCGGAAATAAGTGAAAATCACGGTATTAGATTTCATTACAAACTTAAAGACAGGAAAGACAATGCAAACACGTTAAAAATGGAAATGCAACGGATTTCACGAGTGCTGTTTTATGCAAAAACTGTCATAAATGTCGTAGTATTTCTTTGGTGTAACAGTATTTCTGTAAGCCGGTGTGGGCGAGTGTCGTATTTGCGTCGGGCACTGCCGAACGACGATAAAAGGTTTAAACCAATGTAGTTATTTGGAAATTCCAATCGGTTTTATCGGAAAGGCGTAAGGTGTGCATGCAAAATTGCATTCTTTGGTCTGCGCGGTGCGCTCTTCCAAAAGTTTATGGCGAATAAAAATATCATACCAAGATAATACGATAAAAAAGCAATCATAAAAGGCTTCTAACCGAGATTGAATTTTTACAAATAGGTACAATTTGTATCCAATTATTTGATTAGATACTTTATAAAACAATAACAGGTAATGTTACTATTCTTTTACCTACTTCTTTCGGATGCTGCTTACTTATATCATTTAAGACATAAAATAATGTTTCCATTAAATCTTCTTCATTTGACTTGATTTGTAAGACGGTTCATTATTGCAGACACACTGCTTATGTAGCAAATTGAACGTAAATATACACTTTGTTGTATACCAATGAAACTCCTTAATAAAGGAATGTTATACCGTTAAAGAAACGAAAATCTACCAATATCATGTAATTATTTTTTTGTTGTTTCTTCAACTTGCGATAATAAATAAAGATTTTTCATGTTTTAGAATTAGGGTTAGGTATCTACATATTTTGGAACATTGATGTTTAAAATTAAACATAACTTTTCGTGTTATTTTTTTTCGATAAAGTTATTGTAAGCACATAAATATTATTTTTCGCCAAATATTACGCTATTTTTTTTAGTTTCATTACTATGTTTTATTCCGACGATCCTCAATTCAATAAATGCAATTTATACAGACCGCACGGATCTTTGTCCAGTTAGCCATGTAATTAGATCTTTGAAATATTTCATTAGTAGAGAATCGTTTCCGTTTACCTTGCTAAAGTAATCAATTAAAGTTAGAGTTGGAGGTGTCGCTTTTCCTGTGTCAATTAAGAACCTCAAGCACCCTGGGGATTAATTACCAACCAACTTGTGTCCATTACACAGCCCTGCTCATCTATAGTTAATAATTTAGTTTAACCATTCAATCACCTACGTATTCTAAAGGTTTTCTAATGGCATAATTAATACACGATTAGAGTTAAGAGTAATTAGACGAGTAATAATAATGAGCGTCTAGTCTGAGTAGACATAAAGCTTAACGTTTTGTTTCGGTTTTAATTTAAAATTTTCTTTATCAGTTGTTATGGTGAGGCTTGCTTTTATAATTATAATAAAATCCAGATGATGTGCTTCAAGAAGAATCAGCTATCACTATAACTTTAATACTAACTTTGTGAAAAACAATAACAGTTTGACTAGGTAAAATTTTGTAATGTCTTAGTTCAAACTATTGTTGCTGGTTAAGTAACGATAAAATAACAATAAAATTGGTCTAACTTTGCATTTTGTATGTAAGAATTACTCGGCAAACCAGAAACAAATGCTTACTTCAAATGAAACCACGTACCACGAACAAAAGTAAAGTAACAGTTACAAGATACTGCACAGCTACAGTGTGCGCTTATTTCTATGCATTAAAAAAAACATTCAAGTAATATCAACGGGACAATAAATGTTAATACAGATTTTTAGGTTTAGAGTAAGTTAGTTATAGTTTTTTTTTTTTTTTTTTTAATTTCTGTTAATTATTGTTACATATTATTTGTTTGTTTATAAATAAAACCCGTCGATATTTTAAAATATAAGATAATATAACGGGACAATATTGTTCTACACATCTGGTGTAAGTAGGTACTTTCGTGGAATTATCGAACGAATGGACACTAGCTTTCATTTGAAATTTCAAATTGTTATTCGCCGAACTACCACGGCTAAGCAGAGTTTCCATCGGAGGTGTGCGAGGATATGTGTTGCAAATATGTTTTTCATTAACCCATAGTAACGCTTTATTCAGGTCGCCTCGCTTCGTTCAGCTGTTTTCACCAGAAATTGTGTAAATTGAGCGTTTCTATTGGTTAATGAAAAAACACATCCCCGCAACACATCCTCGCACATTATTGGTGGAAACGTTACTTCAACCATTGTTAGGAGAAGCAAAGTAAAGAAGTAAACAACGAACTATTTTGATTACAAAGCGGCAATTTGTAAAACATGCTACAATTGTGGTGTTTCTTTAGCAATTATCTTTGTACGGTTATTATGCCCTTTTCGTGCTAAAAAAAAAGCGAATTTTCAGCATGTTTTGTCCAAGGCTTGGTGCCGCAGCAGTAAAAAATGTGAAGATTCAATAGTTCTCTGACAAAGAGATTAATGTGATAATAAAATAAAGCAGTGAGTCAACATCCCGCTGTACTGGGTGGTACAGGCGCGAGCAGCGGGTCACGAGCTCGCATGTACACTCGCTCGTAAAAGTGCGACCGGACATATCCTGTTATAAAGAACGCTTTCAATTGCAAATGGGTCGTGGGGCCAGAGAGACGCCAAATTTATAGCCCGGGATGGAAAACGAGCACGTTATTTGGACTCCAATGGGAGAAAAAATAGGGATAAAGGAATTGAGCCATTCATTTTTCATAGTTTTATTTATGTAAGTCCATTCGTCGCGGAGTAACGATTCTATAAAATGTTGAGGGCTCAGTGCCCTGTTTTTAAGGACACACACGCACGCGTATCTGAATAAGACTCTGGCAAAAAAGTACTTTTTTGTTTCTATTTATACTTTAACAAAATAATATATATTTTGCGACTGTCAATATTCATTCAATTAGTCTCCTGACAGTCTCGCATGATTAAGTTGCATAGTTCAGGAAAGTGCTGTTAAAATGTTTAAAATAACGTTACGTTTTTGCTTGCCATGTCATTAATCTCCCGTTAATGGCGAAGCGACGTATCTCTAATGGACAGCGACAAAAATACGCCCGGTAATTAATGAACTTGCTAGGAAAAAAAGAAAGCACCTACCTTTAAATTTTCCCGATAGTTTCGTAATATATTTTCTGTTGAAAAATCTAATGCACGCCTTATTTGTATTTCTCATTGATGCTGTCACGTAGCGGTTCGACAAGTTGAACTGAAAAAGTTGAAAAGAAACTTTAAGTATAAGATTTTATTCTTTTCATCGAAATAAATTCGTTATTTTTGTATTTGGGGCACGACATTCGAATGTATACCTACTATCTGGCCTTAAGCTGATTTTTCGCGTCTTTGCTTAACTTTATTAATAGATGTTTTACTCATTCTCATATAGGTTTTATCATAATGAAAAATGTTACTAATATAAGATACAAATTGCAAATCGCAAAACTTTTCGAAATTTCATAAGTCCTAACCAAGGATTGGTCCTAACATTTATGTTTCAGTGACTTAAAACCATCATATTAGGTACAACATTAGAAGCTGCAACGGTATACAACTTGGTGCTGTGGTTAGTCTCAAAGTTCAAACCTACCTTAATATGTCGAAGACATTCCCAGGAGAACCTAGTTCGGGACTCAGTTACATTTGTGGATTGAAGTGCATTTAATTAAAGTGAAATCAGTTTAAGTAGGTTTCGTAAAGTCGCCAAGAAACTGAACTGGGCATTCTTAATCTTTTGTTTAGCAAAGTGTTTCACAGATTTTTTTTTGTCTGAGTCGCCTTCAGGACCAAGGACATAGTCCTTATGCTTTTGTTTACTTGCTTGAGTTTCTTAAATCTTATAATGAGATGCTTTAGGGGCTACGCAAATATATTTTTGTTTTAATTACAGTTGTCAATATTACCAAATACTTTGGCGGATGTTTTTTAACCTGTGGTGTTTAACGGCGTACTTAAATGTATTCAACATTAAATATTCAGATGAAAACCTTTACAGGAATATTTTATTTAGGGGCTGTTTCCCCATCCATTGATTAGTGTTAACTGATGGTTAAATGTGATGCCGTCTCCGTCTATTCGAACAAAACAAATAGAGGCGGCATCACATTTAACCGTCAGTTAACCCTAATCAGTGGATGGTGAAACAGCCCCTTAATCCACTAAACTAACCACCTAACGAAATATTCTCTCTTTTGAAAACAGTATACCTACGACGGTCGGATGGAGGCCGGAGTGGCTAGAGAACCTGACTACGAAACTTGAGGTGCCGGGTTCGATCCCTGGTCGAGACAGATGCTGTGTATGAATACGGTGTTTAACATGTATCTGTCTATTATTGTCCAGTACTCATAACATAAGATTTGCTAACTTTGAGACAAATTAAATTGTTGTTAAGTGTCCCATGATATTTATTTTATTTTATTTGTACTACAAATAGATAATAATCAGGCACAAGACGGCTGATGTTTTTATTTATATCTTATACTTAGTTATGGACGAAAATATCGCGGTAACCTAGTGGTTTAATCTATGGTTTCAAGTAGTGGATGGTTGTGGGTTCGAGGCCTGGCGTGCACCGCTGACTTGTTCGGAATTGTGCAAAGTTACATCTAAAGAAAAATAAAAAATAATGATTGTGAAGGAAAATATCATAGAGAAATCGGCACCCAGCGTAGCATTCCGATTATGTGGGCGAAGGTCCCAATCCGCAATGGGCCGGAGTGGTAACTACGGCCCAAGCCCTCTCATTCTGAGAGGAAGCTTGTGTCCTGGAGTAGGACGTACATAGGCCGAGATGGTATTGAGGAAAATGTAGTGTAATTATTTTTAAACTAGCTTTTGCCCGCGACTTCGCCCGGGTGGTATTCGGTTATCGGGCACTGTTCCCTGGGGTACTGTGCATTTTTTCGAGATAAAAAGTAGCCTATGTCACTCTTGGGCCCATAAACTATCTCTATGTCAAAAATCACTTTGATCCGTCGCTCCGTTTCGACGTGAAAGACAGACAAACATACATAAACACACACACGTTCGCATTTATGATATTAGTATGGATTTTCAACGAACTTGTACCTAACATACAATATTAACAAGGAGGCTACATTATGGTAATGGCGCGATAATTAATTGTACAATAATACGGAACAATATGTTTATTGTACAATTAATTATGCGTCACATGCGCACAATGAAGCGCGACAGGCTCATGTGGCTACCGATTTATTTGCAAAAAGGTTAATTTACTTCATTTAAAAATATATACGATGATTAAAACCCAAGCAACTAATTAAAATAGTACCTGGGCGTTCGAGCTCCGTTTGGGCTAAAACTCAGTACCAAGCGTTTTCCCGGAAATAAGAACAAGCTAGATCGATTTTTCATCCCTGAAAACCCCTACATACCAAATTTCATCGAAATCGTTGAAGCTTTTAAACTTTCGTGATTCTCACTCATAGTCAAAATACCATAACGGGACTTATCACGCTATTTTACACAAGTAATATACCCGTGACTACTCGTGACCACGGCAACTGTAATGTTGCCGAAACGTCGAGGTAAATATTACTTGTGTAAAATAGTGTGATAAGTCCCGTTATGGTATTTTGACTATCGTTGAAGCTGTTTCCGAGATTTTATATATTATTATTTGTACAAGAATTTCTCGAAGGTATTAGATATATAGATTAATGACCAGCCAAAATTTTATTCATTAGTTGAGGTCTCACACAATAATTTGTGTTAATTATTGTATAAATTATTTGTTTGTTAATAAGTATTTTTTATCATTATTTCAATTTAATTGATTACAATGAACGATATTGCTAAAATCAATAAACACCGAATGAGTAGTTATTCTACATTAAATAATTATCTTAGTAAAATAGATAGGTACTTTAAGGTGAATTTCTCGAAAGTCATATTTATATAATATTTTACGTTTATATTCACGACTTTGTTATCTACTTATTTGACAATGACAACTTTTTGCTGATAAATTAAGTACCTGTTAAGTATGTAAGCTTTGAAGGATGCCTAGTTCTATCAATTCGTGCAAATTTTATTTTTTTGATTCGACTGGAAGGCAAACGAGCAAGTGGGTCTCCTGGTGCTAAGAGATCACCACCGCCCATAAACATTTGCAACACCAGGGGTATTGCAAATAGGCATAGGTAATTTGAGAGAACATTTTATTTTTATATTTTTCTACAACATTACAAACAATAATTTATTTTCATATAACTTATTTATTATTATGCGTATATAAACGTATTACTGACCAAGATGTGGGCAATTTTTTTTAAAGGGTAATTTTAATGGGTAATGTTACACGGAATATGGTAATGAATATAGGAATGAAAACGCGATGTTGGTAATAAATGAATAATTAAAAAACGGATGTAAATAACATTAGTTATTACTAAGTAAATGCAAAGAAACTAATTAGAAATACTATCGAGATCAATTATTCAGCCTTATTATTTTTACTAAAAAAACGAGTGACCCACTTAAGTTGACAATTATAGTAATGGTATACGCAAAAAAGTATGCGTTGGTATAAATTGATATTTGGGTAAGTCTCACGCGCGTTTTTCCCGCCCGTTCCAGTGTGTTATGAATATTGATTGATGCATACGAATGACGGTCCGTTTCTACTATAAGGATGAATACTTCACTTCAAAGAGAAACTACTTGTATCAGAAGTTGACGCAAATAGTTATCGTATGCATCAATATTCATAACACACTGGAACAGGCGGGCAAAACGCTCGTCAGCCTTACCCATTTACCTGAGCAAATATCTGCTGCAGATGTTTTAAGTAAATTTTATATTGTAGATTTAATTAAAAGTCATGTTTTTTGTTTTGTTAATTGTTCATGCTAACTTTAGATACCTTATTTATCTGCCAGAAGTTACGGTTTAGATATCAACACAATAAGAATTTGAATAAACATCACATATATAAATAACTAATTCAATTATCTCTATGCCTATGTTTGATTTGCGCACAGACTCGAGAGTAATTTTAGAGAATAGAAAATAGAAATAGAAATATTCCCGGCCGGGGCAGATATTTGTATGAATAATACGAATATTTGTTCTCGTGTCTTGGGTGTTTATGTATTTAAGTATGTATTTATTTATATAAGTATGTTTATCCGTTGCCTATTAATTATCCATAGTACAAGCTTTGCTTAGTTTGGGACTAGGTCAATTGGTGTCGATTGTCCCGTGATGATGATGATAATTATATATTCGCACTTCGCAAATTACACAAAAACATAAAAAAAAAACATCAAGCACGTAGTAGTAGGTATTTTGCGAAATCGTGAAGCGATCTCAGCTCAGCATAGTGTTAGTGTAAGTAGTGTTGGCCGTGTTGATTAAAATAATGCAGCAAACAAACCAGTGGTGGACTAATAGGGGGGCGGAAGGGGCGGCCCGCCCCGGGCCTCCGGTCTTGGGGGGGGCCCAAATGCCTACGCGTTCCCCTGATCAAATCCTACAAGACTAAAAATGTGCTTAGTACCTAAATTTTTTTAACTGCATTTTTTTTGAAGCTTGGGTCCTCATTCAGCTTTGCCGCCCCGGGCCTCTGACGGGCTTAGTCCGCCACTGAAACAAACTAATAAGATTTAATGAAAACAGTTAAACCTAAAATAAAAGGTTAGTATGTATTAAAAGGTGCGATTTACGTCTTTTAATCTTGGTTTGTTGCCTAAATATAAGATAACACTTTATTAAGGGGCAGCTCCTGGAAACCGTTAATTTGTTTATTACAAAGTCGTTTAATATTTTCCTCAACGCCAGAACATCACTGTTTTTTGTCGAATGCGTAACATAAAAAAATATAAACAATTTTTAATAAACTTTAGTACTTACGGGTATACTAAGCTTTTTCCTTGTAAAATGTTCGTGAACAAAACATGTACATGTATAATAAAATTCTTCTTCTTCTTCTCTTTTAAAATATGGCTTTATGTCCTAATTAATAGCACAATTTCGCCATTGTCAAAGTACTCTCTTTGAGAGGGACGTTGTACGGTGATTGTAGTTTTTGCAACTAGTAAAATTCCAGAAACCACGTGGAAACAACTTGCGCATTAAAAAACGTCAGACACGAGAGCAATATAGAATTTTGTGATCACTGTTCACTGTTAAGGTTAATCGCCGCATAAAATACTATCAAAATTATACTTCAACTACAAAGAAACAGAAATAGCAAAATTAGATATTGTCTACATCCGCCATGTTCAAATGCTACAAATCGAATCCCATAAAATTCTAGGTACATAGTAAATCAGTCAAACTCTAAACGAATTAAAAAATAAACAGTCATTTTATGAACAAACAAACAACGTAACGGGTCCCTGAAACTAACGTTGTATTTGTTCCATTTTGTACTCGCAGACAATCCTAGCGAAAATAATGTTCTGAACTCACATACAGCGTCGCGAAGTTGGCATTATTTTGACTTTTTTAAAAAACAAGCCACTCGAAACTTTCCAACGCTTTATTGTTCGAACTTTCGAGTACGAATAAGCATTGTTAATGGAGGCGTGCGTCGGAATACTGTCCATGTTCATACTGCCTCACGTTTATTCAACGTAAATGGTAAGTT
The DNA here is from genome assembly GCA_037349165.1 of Choristoneura rosaceana. NCBI lineage: Eukaryota > Metazoa > Arthropoda > Insecta > Lepidoptera > Tortricidae > Choristoneura > Choristoneura rosaceana. The sequence goes on from JAZBNJ010000019.1 coordinate 15,953,862, forward strand.
AATCCAACTATAATAATGTTATTATCACGTTAAAATTATCGAAAGTTTTCACCTATTTAAAACAATTCCCACTATCGATAGGGCCCTATCGCTAGTCATGGCAATACTACCCTACTAACTAAATACTTGGCGACGCGTCGCGAGAGCAGTGGTGGCGCAGGAATCGATCGACCGAAGTATGACCACGACCACTTGTCAAAAGTGCACGACTAAGAAGAAGAGAACTTTATAAATGTGAAAGTGTGTGTGTGTGTGTGAAAAAACTACACATTTCATACAAGTGTCAGCTGTCTATCCATTGTTATTCTTGATAGACAGCCCTGTGACAGATAAACGGACAGACGGATAGAGCGTAGCGAGAGTAAGGCTCCATTTGTCACTCTTCAGATTGTAGCATAATAAAAACCGCGTCATAATTTTAATAGAACTAAAAGCCACGCTGGCACGCTCTCGACACCCGAGCCAAAGGGCAAAAAGAACTATTGGCAACACTTCAAACTTGGACAGGAATTTGCCTAAGCCATCCACGTCGCGTTCCAATCAAAGAGGATCAACGATAACGCCTAGTGCTAGGAGCTTAAGCTATAGGTCGCCTGGGTGGTTATGTGCACATTAATTATTGTGAGATCATATAGGAGGAATTGTCAGATAGGATTCTGTGCGCTACGGGTAAGGAAGCGGATGGCATGATGAAACACGTATATCAAATATGCTAAACTTGTAATTATTTGTAACTGAACTCATTTATGTAGGGATCCATGTACTTAAATATTTTTAGTGGCATATAATCGTGGTTCTTGCGCTAGGGAAACCACGATTATGTGCCACTATGCGGTTATATTCTTTGTGTTTGGCATTTGAAATTAAAATTCCAAGATTTCAATAAAATCTCATGGGCATCCCCAAAACTTTCATCATGGTCTTTGTAGTTAAATGAAGACCCTTCAAGCACCTATGCAAAATGTCATGTCCTTAGATTTACCAGTTGAGATTCCGAGATTTTACTTAGGTATATAAGATCCAGAAAGAATCCATACTAATATTATAATGAGGAAGTGTGTTTGTATGTTTGTGTGTTTGTCCGACTTTCACGCCGTAACGGTGCGACAGATCGACTTAATTTTTGGCATAGAGATAGTTTATGGGCCCGAAAGTGACATAGGCTACTTTTTATCCCGGAAAAATGCACAGTTCCCGAGGGAACAGCGCGCGATAACCGAATACCACGCGGGTGGAGCCGCGGGCAAAAGCTAGTATTGGTATAAAAATATCCTAATAGATTCTGAATTAGAAACTACTAGTATGAAATTTTTACAGTTATAAAAGAGTCGAGAGATGGCTGAGCCTGTAAAATTTCCTTTGGAAATGAATACAAAAACAATCAAAGTTGTCTTTTAAATTTTGTAATCACTTACAGTCATCCTTTGTAGTGGCAAGTCCTAAAAAGGTTTCAAAGAAATTGCTAAATTGTGACTGACCTCAAATGGGTTTTCTATCATTACAGGTTTGTAGGAACTGTTTAATATTTGAAAGATAAGTATTTGAGTACGGGCAAAAAGGTAACTTAGTAGCTATGTTTGATGTGTAGTGGGTAGAGTAGGTAGATATATGTAAATATACCAGTACGTTATGATGTATGCTAGCAACTTTAAAAAAATACAGTAAATAGATACTATTGTTTACTTAGTGTAGTAGGTAATTTATTGAATCATTCGTTACTTTGCGGAGGTCCATATCAATGAATTAAAAGAATTTCTTTCCTTACGATAGCTAAGCTTATGCAAAATATGCGTGTTCATGCAGTTCCTCCACCTTCACACTGTAAGAACATACACAAATTACACAAACCCATCCATCACCACCACCACATCACTCTGACGAGTTTCGAACTCAACCAGAGCTCATCTTCAGAGTAACACAACCTTACACCATGCTACCACAGGATAAAAGTGGTAGAGCTACATGAACACTCATTTGTTGCGGGTGAGCAAAACAATTTTCAACCCCCGTCGCAAAAAGAGGGGTGTTATAAGTTTGACCACTATGTGTGTCTGTCTGTCTTGTCTGTCTGTGGCCCGTAGCTCTTAAACGGGTGGACCAATTTGGATGCGGTTCTGATTATTTGGTTCATTCAGGTTTTCTAGCGATGGTTCTTAGATATGTTTTACCAAAATCGATCCAGCCGTTTTTGAAATATTGAACTTTGAAGTGACAAAGTCGGGGGTTTCTAACTTTTTGTTGGTTAGGTATTATAGGTAGTTCATTCAAGGACCTCCGCAAAGTAATGCCCGATTTATTGAATCATCATCATCATCATCTCAGCCTATATACGTCCCACTGCTGGGCACAGGCCTCCTCTCAGAATGAGAGGGCTTGGGCCGTATTATTGAATAATTTAATACAATTTAACAAAAATTGTGCCTCATTTATATCTATTCACACGTCCAATACAATAAATGTAAATGGTCCATAATCCGCTAGGATCCTTTTGATACCCGTCTTAATTATATCGATTATTGGCGGAGCACAGGGCTCCAATAGACACCATTAGTCGACCGACAACACTTGATACCTTTGGTCGCTGCAAACACGTAGGGATAATCATTACTAATGAAAAGGGCATGAGTGGAGATAGCATTATCTGACCAAATAGATTGTTCGATATATTCGATACACGACTGGAATTGGAATACGCTTCTGTATGATGAAACATTAATGCTGTATTTCGTTATGTACGTAGGTGTTGTGAAATGAACCTATTGGTTAGTAGCTACCTCTATCCCTCATCATCATCATCATAATATGGGTCCTACGTACAAGGGCCTAAGTGTAAAATTCTTATATCCGCAAAATAACTATTTGGAGTCTTTTTTTGCATTTTAATTAATAGCGACATCTCTTGTCCCTGGTGAGCGGATAGTTCCGACGGGTAAGTAAAATGTTTCTCGATGAGAAATTAGTACATAGATATTAGATGGCATTAGTGTCGCTGCTAAAGTGACTATGAATAGATTGCAAGTTGAAATATTGGTGCATAGGAAAAATTCGTGTCTAGTCTCTTGTCCAGCGTTGGTGTAGGGGAATAGCACGCAGCACGGAATGCTGAGGACCTGGGTTCGATTCCCAGTACTGGTCTATTTTTCTGGTTTTTCCGTGCATCCATGTTTCGGCTTAAGTTTTCGTGTGAAATATGTGTAAAATCCTTACTTTACAGGGCGGGCTTTCGTAGTCGAAAACTGTTATAACTCAGAGATGGTGTATCCGAGACTTCTAAAATTTGGCGCACTGGCTAATATACTCTGTCTTTCAATCACAACGAATAAATTTTAATAAAATATTATATTATAACTTTGACCGCAATGTGTATCTGTCTGTCTGTGGCACCGTAGCTCTTAAACGGGTGGACCGATTTGAATGCGTTTTTTTTTTGAAATCAGGTTTTCTAGCGATGGTTCTTAGATATCTTTCACCAAAATCAGTTTAGCCGTTTTTCAGATATTGAACTTTGAAGTGACAAAGTCGGGGGTTTCCCTGCAAACGATTTATTTTTAAAATTAAACTGATTTAAAATTTCAGTCTGCGCCTACAATAATGTCTGTGCAATATTTTACAAAATAAACTGGCACGTAAGGCGAAAAGTCGTAAAATCGCTTCGATTCGTGAATAAGTGGGACACATTTCCCTCGCGGGATCTATCGACGCACACCCATGGGACATCTCCAGATCCCGCTCAGTCAATTTTATTGGAAGAATTTCAATGCTTTGTCGTCCATAATGTTATAGCAATTTATAACCGAACGAGTGAAATTTTTCTCAGAATTTTTCACCGAAAAGTCAGCTCAGCAATTCAATTTCGCATCCATAACCGATTTTACGGCATAAGTTTACGAGCAATACGAGTGTCAATAACACATGAATTCTCCTACACTAAAATAAACTACAGACACGGCTATTGGACAGTATAATTTATTTAAGTAGATCCGAATTACTAGTGTTCTGCTGGTATCTAATTTAGGTTAAGCTGTCGAAGTGGTGAATACGGAGTACTAACTGTGGAACGATAAAATATTAAAGCTGAGGGGGTTCCAATTTTGAATTTTAAAGTAGAACCTTTGGAATAAATAGAACACGGATAATTTTAAAAAATCACAACGTTCCCGCGGCCCGTTTCATTTTCATCCCTTTATTATTGTTATTTATTGCCGGAAGCAGTAAACAAGTCGTTTTGTTCTGTCAATGCTGAGGAGGAAAATCCTGACTTATTCTCGTACATTTCGATCTTTAAGCGCCGACGAAGTAAAGTGGGGTCAATTTATAAATGAGTGGAAGGCATCAGTCACAGGAGAAGGGAAGCCGCGCAGTGAAGCACGAACCTGTGATATATCGGTCCAGCTTTACGTTCTTGACGATTTTTTGAAAATACCATTTCGTGTAATGGATAGTCCGCGGTGCTAAGTAGTTGGCCGCACAAAGTTGTTAAACGATTTCACTTTTAATGGTTTTCAATTTAAGTTTTCAGATGCGAGAAGTTTGATAACTCAATTCTATTGAAAGACGGCGCTAATGATGTTCGGGAATCTATAAATTTTCGCTTTCATTTAATGACTCCGGAGTGTTTCATTTGATTACAGCGATAAATGGTTTCGTTTAATTTATTGAATTTGAAATTGACTCAAGTTTATAACTCTGTGCTACAATTTGCGAAACTGAAGAGGTTGATATCTTCAACAATTCGAAACAATGTTTTGCAAACATTCTTTAACTAGGGTTGTGCGCTTACAATAATATTCATTTGATGTTTACTACTATTTAAGAGTACTCAACAGGCAACATTAACATTCATTTTTAACCGACTTCAAAAAAAGGAGGAGGTTATCAATTCGGTTGTATTTTTTTAGTTTTCCGTACCTCAAACGGTAAAAACAGAATCCTTATAGGATCAATTTTTGTCCGTCCGTCTGTCTGTTTCTCTATCAAGACCTTTTTTCTCAGGAACGCGTGGAGGTATCAAGCTGAAATTTATATCAAACACTGAGGTCTATTGTAACGCAATCAAAAGATGCAGCAGTTTATGCTGCAAATTTCCGCAAATTTTCGACTCGCAAAACAATCAAAACCTACACTATTTACTTCCCGTGAACTCAGAATCTTGAAATTTGGTATGAAGGTAGCTATTTATTATAACACAACTAACTAGAAAAGTCTGAAAATCTTGATTTTTTATGTCTGTCTGTAAATAACAATGACATAATCTGACCCCATTTGGCTTTTGGTATTGAAGGAGTCCGTCAGTCAGTCAAGTGTAGGTATGATATTGTATTGCATAATTTTAAATCGGTTTTGTTGGCATTATATTAGGTTAAAACTTAAAAAAAAAAATGCCGCGACCAACACAGAGTACAGTCATCGCACCTCTTAGGGTAGATTAAAAACATAAATACCACTTCCACCATACTAACCACGGGCAGGCTTTCTTATCGAGTAGTTAAAGAGCACAACGTTGTACCTGCGGCACGCGAACCGGCGATTAAACGACTTATACTAAAACACCGCTTTTTAAGGGTTCCGTCGTCCATATTTAAAGCTACGGAACCTTTTCATTGGACCTGTTACATTCAACGTTTGTAAGTAAGACATTTCGTAGAACGTCTTACTTCCTGTAGGAACTGAATTGAATTGGTTGTTAGAGACAAAAATGGTCACAAGGAGTTATTAATTGTCATAGCATTGTGTTGTTAACCCCCGACGTATAAGTTTGACCGCTGTGTGTGTTTGTCTGTCTGTAGCACCGTAGCTCTTAAACGGGTGGACCGATGTCAATGCGGTTTTTTGTTTGGTTCATTCAGGTTTCCTAGCGATGTTTTTTAGACATATTTTAACAAAATCAGTTAAGCCGTTTTTGAGATATTGAAGTTTGAAGTCCCAACTTTTCCAAGTTTTTGTTGGTTAGGTTATAGTTGATACACCTACTAAATACAAAAGTGCACGTTTCAGATTTATTATTTTCCCAGATATTGTTGTCATTAAGCTACTGATTTTTACATTACATACTGATTTTTTCATAACTATGTCTTTGTTCTAAAAATAATAATTATTTAAATTGCTACGCTCCAACATAACGTATTTTTTTTAATTATGTAAGAAATGTTCCAATTAATACTAATAAGAATAATAAATCTTTATTTATATTTCATAAAAATATCGATACCGGAAATCTCAATTGGCGTAAAGGACATTTTAAGACTTTACAGTACAAGCAAAAAACGTTCACTTTATTGAAAAAAAATATATAACTCATCTGTTTAATATTGCATAAAAATAATGTTAAGGGAGATTATACTTTTTTTTATCTCTTCTATCAGATAGCATTATAATTTTTATTGGAAAAAGCATATTTACGGAGATAATGTCTTTTACTACCCCCAATTTTAGATGTTGTGTTCTTTACGCCTGTTGATAACGTGACTTTCAAAATGTAACCTTCAGTCGTAAAGGTCCCTTTAGCAAAATAAAAGGGCATTATTACTGTCGTAAGAGTAGGAAATTGACAGAAAACGGGGTATAAAGAACATGAAATGGTTCAAATTTAGATTGAAATCATTAAAATGGGTTGTAATTCATGGAAAAAATGCAACACTTTTATTATTCATTACTGTAAGATTTTTATTATTCTAAGTGCAAAACTGTTTTTTAGTTTACCAAAAATAGGCCTTATACCTGTAATCACACATCAAATTTTAGTTTTGTAGTTAATAATCAATATTTATACTAAAGTTTCTTAAGTAAAATATCTAAACACGTAGGGCCGTGTTGCACGACACGACATTTTTTTATTTATTTTTATTTTAAGTTTAGTTTAGTTTTAAGTTAGTTTCTACATAAGGTCCTCACTGAAAATCAGCGCCACGGCTTGCCGTGGCATTATGCTGAGTGGGGACCTGTTTAGCGTCATGTATGTCTTGTATTTGTTCTGTTTTTATTTATGGCGTTAAATAAATGTATTTTCTTTCTTTCTTTCTTTAACCCCTTTCAAAATGGAATAGTAACATTTAAATGACACTTTGTGGGTAGTTTAACTTTAGTTTGCTTTATTTTTACAAGTACTTTAGTTGTAATTATAATTTTTCCACGATAAAAGGTATAATTATTAATTTTTCTTTCCACTTGGAAAATAGGATAAGTATTAAGTTTAATTTAACTACCTATTTACATGCATTTTAAAAACAAAACTTAATATAATAAGTAATCTATTCATAATCAAATATGAAACACTGTAGCGAATCTTTTCAACAACATAGTGAGTAATGAAAATAATGAAAAATTCAATAGGTAAGAAAATAATTTACAAAATTGTGTGTATGGTTTAGCAAAAACAGACCATTATACCTGCATCAAAAAATATTTTTGTAGCATAATTATCAGTCAAAAATTAACATCTTATATTTTTTTCAAACAACTAAATAAACAAGACCTTTAATATTAAATATAAACTTAAGTACAAGAGGTATCGATCTCTTAATTTTAATTTCTTCTTTTTATATCAGTAAGTATTTTAGTTATAATAATATTTTTTCCATTATCATGAAATATTTAAGTATTTTATCAATGTCTCCTTCTACTTATAAAATTGTATTTAGCACTGTTATTCGCTATTCTCTTGTTGTTTAATATACAAGTATTTTAGATGAACTAAAATTATAATCAAAGTAAACTAGGCAACATTGTAATTAATCTTTTGGATGACATACTTAAGGTGACCGTCTCAAATATAATTAATACTTAATCAAATCTTAAGAAAACTTTTAAAATCGCACATAAGTAGTTAGTAGATTTTTTTGGTTCGGCATTGTGTAGACTACTTGTCACAAAGTGAACTTATAATAGTTATAGCCACAGAATAACGTAAAAAACACAGCAAAACTGCATACAAAAAATCGCGCGGAGCGGCGGCGGCGCAGGTGGACGGTATGAACCTGTTTGTTTACGTTTGTTCGCTTAGCTAGCCCTTACCCCGTCGCCACGCTCCCCACTCGTGCCCTACGTACACCGCTCCACGTCGTATGATGTCTCTGATATTATTGCGATCCATTATTACGTTATAATTTATATATAGCGTACTCTGTCTCACACAGTATCTAATATAAACTACGAGTAAAATCATCAAAGTAGCAACAAAGCTTGGATTGTAAAGTCATTTAAGGACATCATTTTAGTAATTTTAATTATTTATTCCCATATTAGCTTGGGTTGTAAAGTCATTTAAGGACATCATTTTAGTCATTTTAATTATTTACTCCCATATTTTTTATGAGTTGTAACAGTCTTTTAGGTCTTAATGGACACACGTAAGTAGCATATGAATTACGTCAAAAGTAAACTAGGTAGTAAAGGACATCAAAACAGAGAAATCTCTTTACACCCAGATACACTATGTAAATAAAGGTTTACGTCCAAGCAAAGTTTATAAAATGTCCTTTAAATCATTTTTTTCATAAATAATCTTGAATAAGTTGTCCAAAATGAAAGTGGTAAAGGTCAATTTTTTAATCGTAGCGTTGCTTGGAATATACCATTCGATAGAGAAAAAAAAGCTGTATACGATGGTACTTAAAACTCATTTTCGCATTTTTGTCCTTTACGCCATTTGAGATTTCCGGTATCGATATGTTACCAAACTTATGGGCTACACTTATTAAAAGGGACAAATAACGCACATTGCCTTAAACTAGGAAAATTCCTTCTGCAACTGAATACTGACTAGCTCTTGTCCCGCGATTTTCTTTGCATTCCAAAGGAACTTTTCACTTTTCTCTGATAAAAAATATCCTTTGTTAATGAGATATATATTATGGCGTAGATTTCCTTTAATAAAAAAATATCTCCAAAGATCACGTTGTAATACATTCAATCAAAGCTTTCATAAAATTCTTGTTACTCCGCTGTCGGTAAATAAAGCGAAAATTTAATTTCAACCAGAAACCTGTTTACTTTCATTATGTCCTATAAGTACAAATATCCCTTCATGGGATAAGTTCGCCTTTGTACATCTCTTTCTCTTTTAAATTGTAAATTTCATGTGTTTTATATGTACAATAAAGAGTTACAATACAATACAATTTCGGCTTCGGGTGACCAGAGGGCTGGCTTTTTCTTAGCGCAAAGAATAAGCATTGCCATACAGCGTGGTAATGCTGCCAGCCTTCTTGGCACCTTACCGCCTGGCAGCGATTTTGGGCAAATTTTTTATTTATAAGTTTAGTTTGTATGTAGTTTTAGTTACGTTATTATTATTATTTTTTTGTTTTGTACCGTGTTATGTTTTATTAATAAATATCTCTTCTTAGTATAGGTGAAAAAAAAAAAAAAAAAAAAAAAAAAAATACAATACAATTAAGCAGCTTCACTTCTGGTTAATTAAAAAAAAGCGAAAACGATGGAGTATAAATCTTGGAATAATAAAAACTCATTAATATTGTAGTAATTTGCTACGGAACCAATTCTTGCAGCGTTGCGTAGTTTCTTACCTCATTTTAAATTATTTGCTAGTTGCGTTCGGGTATAGTTAGTATGTATGTATTTATAATAAATGTGTAGCGACATTAAGGTGAATTAAGTCCCCCAAATGGATTAATCAAAAGTTTACATTTACCGTGGCTTTGGTACTCTAAATATTTACGGCTTAAAGTGAAGTTATTTTGTACATTTTGTTACTGTCAAGCTCTTTTGTTGACATTTAAGTTAAACAAGATTCGATTTGTAGCATTCGAACATGGCGGATGTAGACAATATCTAATTTTGCTATTTCTGTTTCTTTGGCTAGTTGAAGTATAATTTTGATAGTGTGTTATGCGGCGATTAACCTTAACAGTGAATACAGTGATCACAAAATTCTATATTGCTCTCGTGTCTGACATTTCTTGTTTCCACGTGGTTTCTGGAATTTTACTTTCAAGTTGCAAAAACTACAATCACCGTACAACGTCCCTCTCAAAGAGAGTACTTTGACACTGGCGAAATTGTCCTATTAATTAGGACAGAAAGCCATATTTTAAAAGAGAAGAAGAAGTTACATTTTCATGATTCTGGCTACTATCATGTGGATATACAGCTATAATAAGTAATTTGGTTTGATACGACATTAAACGTAGAGAAACTTTATCACAAAGGATTTTATTCTAGCAAATTAAAACTTAAGTACTCGTACCTACCTACATCAAAAAAACCTAATTGTTTGTTAAAACTAAATTAAATCTAGAATGTATTCGACTTGCCAGAGCTACTACCACAGCATATATAAGCTAAAGCAGTATGGAAGCTACGAAGCTACGATCGAAACGAACACACTCACACAGACGCGCGCTCTACACGGCCTCTGAGGGGGTCTCGCGGTACTGCTGCAGCCGTGTGGTAGCTTCGTAACTTCCATACTGCTTTATATTATACTGTGTCAATACTGTGTCCTTAGATTAGAGTTTAGTTGGAAAAGGCATAAACATGCAAAAAATATGGTTCTTCTTAATCCTATCAAAGTCTGCGAGTACATGTAGTTCGTGGCACAAACAAAAACTCTGTGTAGTTCTTTATTTATACAATAAATAAAAACGTTCGTCCATCCCACCTGTCACTACATTTCTTTAGATGATTTGACAAGGGATAATAATCCTTCAAAATATAACTTCGGTATCAATTTATCCATTTTGTATCATTTTTTGGGAGTGCTTATTAGATTTCGATAGCGAAACCCCGCATCATAATCCCACCTTAATAGACCACCAGCTAGTGGTAGGCACATTTTTATGCTAAATATTTATCGGTATATTTCTCTACATTAAAAAAGTGCTGGTTTATATAGAGAAATAAATGAATCTTAGAAAGTTATCACAAAGGTTTTTTTCTTGAGCTGAGCCATACGTCTAATGTCTGTGTTACCTACCGAATCAAAAAACATGGGTAGCTCTGTGCCAACTTCGGATTGAAAGAATTAAAAAAAATTGTCAAGTGCTGATATCGGTACTTATCGTAAACTTAGAGTTTCGTTCCAATGTAGCGTGCTTAATTCAGTTGGAAGACTAACTACTCATTTTAATGTAATAGATACAAATAACTAAAGGGGTAGCATAACAAAACACGAACGGTACCAACTAAAGTAACGATGTAATTAAATCTGGGAAGTTGAATTTCAACAACTTCATTAGAGCTCAATTATGATAGATGTGATTACAAAATGTAAAAACTTTTGCTAAAAAGCATCATAAGAAAACGAAAAATTAAGTTCTTTTTCGTGATGTATTTTAGTAAGTGGTTGGGTTAATTTAACTTAACACCCTCTTAAGCAGTTCCATTTTTCTTTGAACAGTAATAATTTATTTACACCCAGTATGTACTAAAAATAACAATTATTTATTAAAAATAGATACATTATTTTCATTATTTATTTACTTCGTATTTTTTTTTGTTATTTGGATTTTTAATTTTTGATCTTGTTTTTATTGTTGATTTTGATTGTAATTTTAACGGCTTTTAATTTTAATTTGATGTGTAACTTTTTAGATTTTACATGTTCTATAATAATAATTATTATTATTAAAAGCATAGATAAAAACTAAAACTAACATATTCTCAGCCTAAAAAACTCATGTAACCATAATATTAATAACATTGGTCGATGTTCAAAGTACATACCGCGTCAGGCGTGAGTAATCTCATACCTACTCGTAAACTAAATAATGTGTAATAATTTTGTATATACATATATAACTTTTTATATATTGGTAAAATGAATAAAATAATATTTTTATATTATTATTTGTAAAAGTTATGTTAGCCTTGCAGTAAAGATTTCGACAATATTACATGAGAAAGCAATTAGAAGCCCCCATCACTCAATGGGCCGGCACAAAACATGACGCCATCTTTCTTGAGTGCGTCTTACTTGAGATAACATTATAAATTATGTTTTTCTCTCGTTATAATTTCATTTTATACTCTCACATCTTCCAGGTATTTTTTTGAAGAAAGTCAACATAAATGTGAAGCAAAAGGTATACTTATAATTATAATTTAATTAACTTTAATTGAACTTATAAACTACACCTATAATAATGTTTTTATATAAAACATCTTTTTAGCATAACAATCATTTTGATGAATTTGGTTACATTATACCGAAAATAGACAACATTGTCCACCACTTAAGTATTTATGATTATATAAGGCTGGGAGTCGAACCCATCATTCCATGATAAATGTTTTATCAAAGACACCAACCCCTGTTTTTCAATTTTTTTATATATTATTAGGTAGTTGTTCTTGGAACACTGAAAACCGTATCGTGTGCATGTGCCACATAATATTGAAAAAAAAAAAATTAAGTTAAGCGATCGCCAAGGTCTTAAATGGTCACTAACCAGTGTAGTTAAGCATTTACAAAAAGACTAATGTTTTAAGTTCCCGATAAAAGCAATTTTAGTGGGTGCTGTATGAAGAATGAAGGTTCGTGCCCTGTTAATATTATTCCAGTAAAATCAGCGCAGAGTAGCCGATGGGTCATTTTACTGCAAAGATTTTACAGAAATAATGTAAACGGGGCCTTAAGTCGAAGATAGTCTTGTTAGTGCAGGCTTCTGCTGTATTTTTGTTCCATTAAAGGGAACCGTCGGTCCGATGCAACGGAAAAATAAACATCATAAAAATCAGAAAATACTCAGTGGCAAAGTAAACTGACTTCACTTAGAATAAACTGCGGAAACTTGCGAGAAAAATACAAATTGACCGTAGCTACTTGTTACCGAGTTAGACGTGCCAGTAGTAGCTATGTAACTCTGCGAAAAATTATACATAATTTTTACTTACGTCATTTTTGTGTTGGTTCTATAACGTCTTCGTACACTATAGAATAGAGGAAACCAGACTGGAAACTGGCACAAAATTGGTGACTAAATTTGGTCATGGAAATTGTATATCGTGAACTTTGTACCTACATACTTGTACCGTAATCATTATCATGAAGTAACACTTAAAGTCTAATTAAAATAAATTAATTATAAGTCTAACATGGTTTTTTTTTTATAAAAATCCCTTTCCTCTTTCATAGTGTTTCAAAGTGGTTCCTTTACAGTATACCGATCTAATCTAAATCTATCACTATTTACACAGTCATTACATTTCCCACGAATCTGATATTGTTGCTATTTAGTAAATTCACTGAAATTCAGGCGCGCCTGCCTTAAAATAGTATTTATTAACTAAAACAAATATCTTTACATTCCAGCCAGTAGGCGTTATGGGAAAGGAAATTACTGAATAAATTCGATTGACTGTAGCGGTCGGTCGGCGATTGGCGCTTGATCGACGATTCGCGTGACGGACCCTTTGTTACGCCATTTTAAAAATGTAGTGTACTGCACTCGTTATTTATAACAAGTAACACATTTGCTGGCCGTTGTATCAAAACTAGGAAATAGGAGGGTTAATCAGGTTGGAATAAATTAATCTCTCTTTTGTTTACGGAACTGTCGAAAATGGGCCGAAATATGATTAAAATGCGCAGGAAAAATTACGTTTTATTAATATTGAGGTTCAAACAATTAATTCAAAGTATTTATGAAAATGGAAGCCATTTCTGTAGAATTTAGTTATTATAACATCAAGAATATATGAAGTATTCTTGTATTATGTTGAGAGTTGACATATTTCTACCTATAGACATATTTCGCGAAACCGCTGACTGATTAAACTGTTTATTACCGTGTAATATTTCGACTTAAAATTACTTCACCCTTTTCCGGACATTTGCTGTAAACTAAACTTTGATATAATCTCCGTCCTTACTTACATTGGCGAGTTGGTTGAGGGATGAATCAGATGCAATCTGTGATGGTAGTGGAGTGGTTCCATCTTTACGACGGTCTCGGAGTTTATCTGCGTCACATTCTATGTCGTTTGCTACCGATATTTCCTCGGTTTTCGTTATTACTGCTACCCGGTACTATCTTGGAATAAAAGTAAATTTGCGACTGTCTTGAACGACTGAATTGAAAAAAAGCTGCATCAGGAACGATACCGAAAATACAGTAGCTTTTGTGTTCTTATTTCTGTGATAGAACTGCGGTATTTATACAAAACAATTCTGCAAGTAATGGCACTGAAGCTTCCAATTTAAATACATCAACAGTTTCAGGCTTAAAATAGAATCTAGAGAACCTTTTTTAAAGCAGTGGAATGGCGAGGCGGTAATGAAATGATACATTCAGTTATCCCGCACGTAATTATATTGAAGAGCGCAGCCCATTTTGCTTAGAAATTAAACGAAAACACTCCGTCCTTCTGCTCAAGACCATTCACTAAGGAATAATTCGCTAAGTAAGAATGTACAATGCTTCCATGGGTCGGTTAATGAGTTCATTTTAACAAAAAACCGTCCAAACGCGTGCTTTAACACTAATGAAATTGTGTTCTACAGTTAAATTATGTAACTAGTTCATTTAGAAGAATGACTTTCGGAAAGTACGCGAAATAATGTGAATTCTAGTTAGCTTAACACTCAAATGTAGTTGAATATTACAGAAAATGTTTAAAGAACTAAAAGAATTTCTTTGCTCACCCGCGATCAAAAGAAAGAAAAATGTTCTTTTAAATACGTATAATGAAATTCAGTGGTTGTTTAAATGTTACTCTCTTAATTCAAGGTACCTACTTAACTTTAATTTATCAGACCAATATCACATTAAACAATATTACATGTATTTTTTGCAGCTGTTAGGACCTAACCTAACCTAACAGTTACCTAACATTTAGGTAAAAAGTTAGGCAAACGGACTGTCAAGTGGATAAGATATGGTTTTAGGCTGGTAAAGTTTCTAATTAGGCACAAAGTGTGATTTCATAGTACTGCTAAATAGCCTATTGTAGTCAAGAATAGACGCAAAAACAAATCTAGTATTCAACTCGTCCCTTTGATAATAGGGTATGCGAAAGGTTTCAGGTGACTCTCAAAATGGGCTCTGCAAAATTTGCTTATCCGTATGAAAAGACATAGGCACTTTGACATGCACACAACGTCTGAGGAGTTCCACTCATCTTTATCTGTTTTAGATTACTTTGGGTTGGGCAAAGTTGGGGTGAGCGAAACGAGAACATATCGTGGATTTATAAGGGATTTGCGAATATAACAAACTTATGCGGCGATGTGGATAAGAATAGTCGATAAGTTTTTCAATTGGACGCGGGGTTCGATTGTAGTGGTCTTGTATTTATGTACATTATCGTAGAGTTTATTCGTGGTATGGGAAATGTATTGTTAGTAAAACGAGAATTTTACAACTCAAAAGTTTTAATTTCACGTAAACTTATGTATTATAACGCCAAAAATACACAACACATATTGGAAACAATATTGTGGGATATTGATGAATTTAAAAAAAGGAAAAATGTTGTGTGGTGGGAAGCAATCGCGTAATGTGATAGCCGAGGCCGCCGGCGCAGTTCTTTTGAATATTTCATAGGTTTGGCGCAAACGTGGTGCAAACGAAAAATAAAAAATAGGAGTGAGATCGAATATTATAAGGTATACTAAATTAAATCATAATATGTATATGCAGTTATAAATTGATAACTAAGATCGTGTCTTATTGACTGACACCTCAATGTCTAGCTTAAGCCAGGGATATTGTAATCTGAGACAAATCAAACTTTTTGTTATGAAATAGTTATTTGTGTCACAAGCCAGCAAAGTATTTTATTATTACTAAGGTAAAATGTACTTAATAAAAAAACATTTTTTTTAAAGTCTCTTTTGTTCAGTTTGACGAGTACAATCTATGTTTCAATTATTTGCCCGTGTTATAGACTACGCCCGGTATAAATTATAGTATGAAATTAAAAAGAAAATCTTGGAATGAGAAGGCTAAGACCTTAGTTTTCACACGGGTTCAGCGCGGGTTGAGAATTTCACACACAATATCGAATGTTGATAGATGTGGCTCATAATGAATTTTAAATGTAATTTCATACAATAAACTCCAAAAATATCAGTGCTGCAAGCCAAAGCGCTATCGCGCGCGCAAACCCACGACGGCACGACTTGGGTCAAACCACGAGCACGAGGTCCAAAATATCCTATCTAAATTGGGTACAAGAAAACTCCTGCTTAAATACCTACCTTTGGTTTCAAAATCGCTATGTTTTCTTCACTTGTAGACTTTGACAAACAATGCACCGACATTCATAAAGCAAGGGTCACGTCAAATGGATACGTTAAGCGCAATTCTTTACATTCGCGGCTCCTACGCTAAACTGACTCGGAACACTGTGGCACTGTTTGTTCTGTTTTAGTATGCGTGGCTTTACACTATTTTTCTGTAATTTGCAGAAGACTCAAAAAATCAACATTAAAACGTTTTAAGTAAATAAAGGGGTCTTTTACATTTAATTTTTTTAATGTACCAGTGGAAAGACCATCGTTGCCAGGAAAAATGCACCGTAAAAAACTTGGTAAAACGTCAATTTTTCAAAATAAAATAATATTATACCTAATATTATTCTTTTAATTGTTAACGCTAACAAAACCAAGTAAATGCTGCTACTGGGATGCCAAAAACTGATTTAATGATTTCTGGTTCCTTTGTTATGTATGACTATATAGCTAGAGTACACAATATATCATTGGATTTTATTATTCAAAATAATATGGGAAAGTGCTTTTACAGCGCGTATTTATTTCTGTACTGTATTATTTTATTTCCACCAATAAAATAGATAGATACTAATAATGCCACAACACTGAAACCTAATTCAAAATGGTAGTGTTAGTTAAGTTTTTTTGAAAGTTGTGGAGTTACAAAAACTTAACATTAAAAGTTTTTCAGTTTTAGATGAAGAAAATTTTGGTAAAACGATCATTTGCCCAACGCTACTTTCGGACAAACAATTCTATGCGTTACAAAGCTCCTATTATTAAAGTAACTCAACTTGTTAGGGACAACCTTTGTGTTATTCCTTCGGTGCGATTTAGATGCTAACAAATGCGGTTTCGGTCCGCATCTGCCGCTGACGGTTTGACGCCGCAACTCACGTTATCTTACACAGCGGAATTTTGCTCCAATTTCTTGGCACATTATCTAAAATTGGTCAACCGCAGAAGAAAGATATCAGTGAGACATTTTTTGTTTTATAACTCGTACGTATGTAATCGAGCTATGGAAAGATGCTCGGGGTTTCTCTACGTGATCGAATCAGAAATGAGGAGTTGCTTAGAACAACGAAGGTCGTCGATACGGTTTACCCTTGAAATGTCGACAAAATATTAATCGAGTTCCGGTTAAAAGTCAACGTTTCCTATTGTTTAATTTCATCGAATATTCATTACCTCGAATGATTAAAATAACTATTTTTTATACACCCATTTTTAATTTCTGGAAATATTATTTAATAGATAATTTATTTGGCAGACTTAATTTCATTTTTTTATTATTATTTAATAAGTACTTTTTTGAATAAAATTTATTTATATCTTTATTTTCGTAGCGATTTATTTTAGTTGGGGTCGCAGTTCTAACCTAACCTAACTTACTTTTCTGGTAGCGATTTATTTTTGTTGGGGCCGCAGTTCTAACCTAATATACTTTTTTGGTACCTAGTGATTTATTGTGGTTGGGGTCGCAATTATAACCTAACCTTAACTACTATTCTGTCGTGTTTCTACCCCAACCTAGGTTAGGTTTTTCTGCTATCAGTTTATTTTTTTGGGTCACTGTTCTAACCTAACCCAATTTTTGTAGTAGCTATTTTTTGTGTGCGATAAAGTGTATAAATAATACACACCTAAATTAAATATAGGCAATGGGATAAACAGCAACATATAATAATAAACTATGATAAAGTCAATCATTACAAGATGACAAATAGTAGGATTTAAAGAGTGACAAAGATTTTACGCGTCGTAAGTCGATCGGTAAGGATGACTTTATGTAATCGGTTTTTAAATTACCTACTATACATGTAAAGCACGCGCCTAAAAGATTATACACAAACAGTGCACAAATCTGTCCGTACCCAGCGTTAGCGGTCCACAATGCGGTCGACATTTGAAATATACATGGCCAACCTTTTTTCTGGGGCCTCGTAAAATTTAAGTTAGGATTGTCATTCTTAAACTACCCTCAATGTATTATAAATGTTGCGATTTAGTTCAGAGACAAAATAAAAAAGGAAAAGAAGAATCGTTTGTAACATTTCAGCTATTTATTATTTAGATTTGTCTTGTTTCTTCCTATAACGACGAATTTAGGTATTATTATCAGCTACAATCCTTAGAGTTTGAATTAGGCATTAGTTGCACTTTTCAGTTTCGTAATAAATGCAGTTGCTTCAAGAAATAACCTGACCAACAAAAAGTTGGATTTTTTTTCAAAAATTTTGGTCAATATCTCAAAAATGGCTGAACCGATTTTGATACAACATATCTGAGAACCATTGCTAGAAAACTTGCTATCAAATAAAAAAACCGCAATCAAATTGGTCCACCCGTTTAAGAGCTCCGGTGCCACAGACAGACAGACACACACACAGACACACATAGCGGTCAGATGGTCGGTGTTATAACACCCCTCTTTTTGCGTCGGGGTTCCAAAAAGTTACATCAAGCAACTTGCTTGTTTTTTTTGTTGTAGTTTTTGTTTATTTTCACATTTATTTGCTTTTAATTGCAAGTTACTTTTGATTAAGGTACCAAGGTACTGTAAGTAGTGGCCGGATCGACTTGAAATTTGATGTAGAAAAATATCACCTAGACTGGATGATGGTGCAAGTACGTAGTAATTACAGTTAACAAAAAGTAGTCACCTTTTTTATCAAAAACAACCAAACTTATTTTGACGTATTGTAGAGGTAACTTATTTGTTTTAAGTTAGGTACACTCCAGCTAAGTGCGCTATTTTTGTGATAAACTCAATTAGACTTCTTTACTTTCAAGACTTGATTTCAGCTAACTGTTTTAGGTTTCAAGAGCCGATCATCTAAAATGACGTCGTATAAAGGTACACATATTTGATGTCGTAACAGGTATGAATAATAAGTGACTACGTTACAAGGAATAGGCCTCCAAGGAGGTTGGAATTATGCGCCAAATGTGCCAACTGCTGAGCGTTTTACAGCCGAAATGACGCGCCGAATCGGATTTGGATCACGTTCCCGAAGCGAAGACAGTTTGACGTGTTGTCGTCGACTTGCATAAATTTACAAGATTAAGCAGGAGCCATAGAATCGCTCGACCCAAATGCGGTTCTACTATTTACATATTTACTGTGTTCGGACCTCTGTCGCCTGATACTTAAACGTAATTCGTTTACTGTCTTGAAAAATGAAATGTAGGCAGTCAATTTGATTTTGGTGGAACTTCTATTTGAGCATCTAACATGTAGGTTTTGCAATTTGTTCCCCCTGTATCTTGTTAAAATGCTTAATTGGCCCAATTATATTTTAAGTTGTGATAGAATCTAAGGACCTAATTATTTGAATTTCGACTGTATATTCTGTTATGTAGTTCAATCATAGAGGAAAGAATAATATTAGATATTGTGCTCAGTAAAAAATACAAGGCAATTATTCTTTATTGAACAACATAGTACGAAGCACAAGAAACAGAGGTACTTACATAGAGAAAAATTATCTAATAAGGTAAGCAATAAGTGGCCTTATCGCTTCTGAGGAATCTCTTTCAGGAAACCTTGACAATCGAAAGAAGTAAGGAATAGATTTAAATTATGAATATAACATTGTAAAATATTAGCAAAATAAAGTAGAAGATAAAATTTTTATGAAAGATATAGAAAAATAAATTGACAAGCTCATATTTTTATAATCCTCAACCAACGTTTACAATAAAACATAGATATATTATATGGAATTGTCCAGAATATAATCAAACATTTCTTGCAGCTAAACTTAAACTGTAACCCTGTAACATAATTGTACTATACCATGTCGTTTTATTTTATTCTCGCATTGATGACCGATTCCACCGTCAGTATTCAAAGAGCATTTGCGTATTTTCCATTTTCCTGTTGTACTAACAGATTAGTTCGCATGAATACTCGGGTACTGACCGAAGATTCACGAGTATTATTTTTGTATTTTTAGTTCACCATAGTCCATGCAACTGCCCGTCTATCACGTGTCAGCAATTTTTCTTCGATGCACTTAAGAGCACGCCGAGCTTCTAGAGCATTTATTGCATTCATTTGATACCTTGCGGTATCATTAGGTACTAGTAAAGCGCTTACGCAGCGCCAAGAGCATGTTTGCGGAGCCAAGAGTACCAGACTTCTTTGCAATACTGCGTTCTAGATCTGCTTCCTTGCTAGATCGTCTGAGCGGTACCAGATTAAGATTTTGAGACTGATGTATGACGATCTCAACGAGGGATTTAAAAGACACGGGGCTATTGTGCACCGATCCGAAAATAGGAGCGTCACATGACAGGATGTGTATGTCGAGCTGGACCCTGTATATATATATTTATACAGGAATTTTATTTTTACTGTGTTCTTTTTTATTTTACTTTTATTTTATTTTTAATTTTACATTTACTATGTATTGGGTTATACCTGAATAAAATAAATTATTATTATTATTATAAAGTATCCGTTTTGAAACTCAAGTGTAAAATATTTGTGGATTACTCTTTAAATCATACACCATAGAAACACGATTACTTGTAGTTCGTTTGATAGAAAAAAAGCCCAATGTCGTCTTTAAAAAATTAAATAAACTCATTGTATGGCGTAAATATTGCGCGGCATGTCATAAGTTTTTGAATGATAAGAAAACTAGGTATTTTCTATCGCGTATACACGTTACATTTCTAAAATCGTTCAAAATCCCTTTAAGGGATAAGTTCGCCTTTGTACATCTTATTATCATGTGTTCGGTTACTTTCATGTGTTTTTAAGTACAATAAAGAGCTTTACAATACAATACAAAAATCTGTATTTGTTTTAGTAATACCAAAAATATCTAAATACGTTCTAACTAACCTATCTTACCCCGCTTCACCCCTTCTCACATATCCACGAGTATATGGAGGAAGCTTGGTGCCCCCTTAAAAGATGGCGTAATTTTTCGATGTACAAGGTGCACAATTACCCTTCAATTTGACCCGCAGTCACTGCATCAACACCCTAATATACTAACCTAGCCTGTGAATTTATTAGTGAATCATGCAAGCGACAGTCGACGAATCAACGGCACATTTGCATATACGCAGGCAAAAGGGTCGAATTTACATATAGTTTGATAAACACGCTTAATTTTAATAATAAACTGGAAGCACCTTCGCAGAAGCTTGTATGTATTGCTTGGTAGTATAGTAAACACCCTTTTATGTTAAGCATGGGTCTCTTTGACTACGTAACGTTTACATGACACGATGTAGCATTACGAGTACCTATTAAATTAGGAACTAACTGAGCCTGTATATGTCCTGCATAAGCCTATATATGTCCCACTGCTGGGCACAGGCCTCCACTCAGAATTAGAGGGCTTGGGCCGTAGTTCCCACGCGGGCCCAGTGCGAATTGGAAACTTTACACATACCATTGAATTGCTTCGCAGTTTTGTGCAGGTTTCTCACGATGTTTTCCTTCATTGTAAAGCTCGTGGTAAATTTCAAGTACAATTTCGCACCTGAATTTCGAAAAACTCAGAGGTGCGAGCCGGGGTTTGAACCCACGATCCTCTGCTTGAGAGCCACTAGGCCACCACGGCTTCTACTCGGCCACCACGGCTTCTTATACTAAGGGACTCTTTCACCATCCACTGATTAGTGTTAACTGACGGTTAAATATGATGCCGTCTCCGTCTATTCGAACAAAACAAATAGAGACGGCATCACATTTAACCGGCAGTTAACACTAATCAATGGATAGTAAAACAGCCCCTAAATGTAATCTATACTAAAGATAAAAAGACAAACTTTGTAGTATTTCAGAAAAAAACACTTTTGAGTTATTTATACTATCATGTACCTAGCTTGACGTCTTCTCTAACAGATAAACTGAGAAAATTGGTCTTACTGTAATAATTGCAACAACCTTATATCAAATTCATGTTAAATTAAGTCGCGTAGAGTTCAAACACAAATGATTGTTTTTCGCAGCATCTCGCGTTACACAATCATACGGCAGCTCGGCAGTCTTCACAGACAACTTTATAAAAAGAACATTTTCTGACATTAACAAATTCGGCTATTTAATTTTTAGCCGGGTAAATTCTTTACGGAATTTGAATTAACTCACGAAATTCGCTTTATCGGACTTGGCCTGCGAGCGACACGGCTTTTTGATACGTGATCGGAATGCCTTCCAATTATGGGTGCTTCGGCATGACGCCGCCCGCCTGAGATGTTATGGCTTGAATGAATAGTAAACAGTGGGAGATAATCTACTGGCGATCGACCGTACTGAGCTGATAAGCTAGTGTGCTAACAGTATGGGTTACATTTTAATAAATGAACGTTGTACCTTATTAAGTTATTAGGGATCAGGTCGCCTTTGCACTAATTTGTATTGTATTGTAAAACTCTTATTGTATTGTATTGTAGTGTATTGTATTGTATTGTAAATTCTGTCGTTTCATTTTTTTAAGAACGAAGAGGAGATGGCGGGATGATTTGGACGCATATCAAGTGGAGAGGCAGGAGCATACTTTCAACAAGGATGAATGAAAGGCATTTGCCCAGCTGTGGACACTTTAACGGGTGAAAAAATAAGGTTGGGTGTTCTATTTTACTGACGTAACAAGATCATGAAATATTTATTTTCAGATCGACAATCTGATAACAATGAAAAAAAGAAAATAAATTTATTTTAGGAAGCGTCATAGAACGAAAGAAAAAACATTGAGAAACATTGAAATTTTAAATGAGAACTCGATACTAACAAACTATAAAACAAGCATTAGAGTTTCACATGTTAAGTTTATAATATAAATAACATAAATTCATCAAACATGCAATAAATTGCTCTAACAAAAATAATAATATGAACACTATAGAAAAATGGATATATTAAAACTATACACAAAAAAAACAGGACAACTATAAATTTAATGTTATGTTCCACCCAGCCCATCTTTTATTATCCAAATCCACTTTTCATGACACAAACTTTTCTAACCTTTAAATGCGGTCCAAAAATAAGTGATGAGGGTAAATTTAATTTGAACCTTTTAACTTTTTATTATACGTAGCGTTTGCGTCGGTGGTCACTTCGTGAGGACTTAAGGATAAGGGACAACAGTAAATTAAAAACTTGGAAAGGTAATTTAGACTTTTGCGTTAGATCTCATTAAAAGTTAGCTTGCCTAAAAATCATAGTAATGTAACTGTCTCAATTAAGTAAACGTTACTGAACCTCGCGTTACTTTGTGGGGATCCATAGCCATGAACTTATAACCAATTACTTTGTTACTCCGCTTCAGTGAGAAGATGGCTTGAAAATAATGAGTCTACTTTTAATCAGTGAAAGTTCCTCTTTTCTGACTCGATTAGGAATTACTTATCTTTTTGAGAACACGCGACGTAAGGATTAAAAGAAGTAATAATTACTTATTTTGTGCATTGACACTGACGGATAAAAAACGGGTAGGTATCTGAATATTGAATGTTAAAATACGGAATGTATTAAAATATCGAATGGGTCATAATATCGAAAAGGTATTTTTCTTAAGACTGTATTTTTTTTAGATTGTTATAAACCTAACCTAACCTAACCTAAGGGGTTCTATATTATGCAGTTTTATTGAAACTTGACAAGTTTACGGTCTCAAAAATAAACCTTTCGATATTATGGCCCATTCGATATTTTAACATTCGATATTCAGATACGTTCCCTAAAAACACCGTTTCTGCCGATGAATTAACATGCTTCTATTTCTATAACAGTAAACTGTACCAGATTTAATCACATTGCATTAAACCAAAATGTATATTCGTGTTGTGCACAAACAAACATGATCCTAAACTCATTCACCCTTGTTCCGTCATTGGCAAAATTGACGTAAGTACTTTAACATTACATATTTTACTTACTCTATTGAAAACAAAAACGTCGTAAGCCAACAAAGAAAGGTTAAAGTTTTAAAAAGACATAAATATGGCGTGACACCGCAGGGGTTCCATTTAAAAATCTCGGTAGCTTCATTAGTCAGCATTTAACCCCCCGTGGTCACGCGAGCGGCCTATTATCAAAGCTGGGTCACACTTTACAGGTGATCAAGATTATCGGTGCTGTTGACATTGACGGGGATTGTTATGTATTTACCTTTTGTCTATGTATTTACAGTTATAATGTCAAGGTGAAAGACTGGGTTGGTTAGTCCCACTTGCGTACTTACTAAGGGTTTTAACGCCCCGTTTTGTAATGGCAATCATTAGATGAAGAACGGAAAAGTACGCGTTTATTTTTAGGAGAAACCCTTAATTGTACCAGTTTATATTTAACTTGCAATGTTTGCTTGTTCGGATCAAACTTTGTAAGACGAATTTCATCCAATTCTACAATTTCATACACTTTAAATTTTGTGCAGATTATGGCGTTTGGATGGCAATGCCAGTAGTAATGACAAAGAATACATTTAAAATTTAGACTAAACTACTTTTTACTTTTTATATTATAATTGGTATAGACCCCAACACACTGGCGGCTGAAGAGGTGCGAGCTGAGGTTTGAACCCACGACCCTCTGCTTGAGAGGCGATAGCCCAAACCACTAGGCCACCACGGCTTGTGAATGATGCTTACGAGTACATAATTATTGTACGAGTATTGTCATCGGAACTGAGCATATTGCCAAGTTTCGTAATACCACGATAAGAAGTGGGTGTAAATGAAGCCCAAAAATTCCATTACAATCATTGATGGATAGATACAACAATACACAGTGAAGTTAAAAATTATTTGAATTATGGATACACTTTGCTTTAGCGAACTGTAACTTAGACTTAGGAAGTTATAGTAAAGGAGTTAATCAATCACCATTAAATTGCATTTCGGAGTTCTGTCGTCATGTTGGCAATATGTAGCACATATTTGTTGTGTTGAAAGGCTGTGTGCACCGAACACACTCGTAATACGTCACGTCTCACCCGTGTACCGTCAAGCCTTGCACATAGAACGGGAGCCTCTCCAATATTGCACTCAAGGAATAAATTTGTTCTAGAAATGACATGATTATAAGGTTAGCAACCATGATTTCAGACGTCGCACAGGAATAATATGTACAAGATGGGCCAATCAACTTTTTTACCGACACTAATCTGTCCGCGAAATTTTTCAAACAATTGCAGATTTTTGTAAGTAAACATGTTTTTTCTGTAATTTATTAGATGGTGTACATGAATACATGCCATCCTATGTAAGTTCAACCAAGGTTCAACCTCTTAAACCGTGAAATATCTTGTTGGAAGTACCTACGATTTTTTGGTAACGCCAGAGACAATTTTGGTAACGCGGGAGCCGCCCATAGTGTCGGTAAAAAAGTTGATTGGCCCAGATACGTCTATCGTAAGGATAAGAAACGTAAGTATTTCGTGTAATCATGCGAATAAAATCATGATAAGTTTGATATGCGTTAGATTCTTGTGTGGTGTTAGGTCAGTCTGAAATCCGGGTTTATTTTTTTACTTCATGTGTACCCTATACTTTCTTTTAAATAACAAGTTTTTGGGTTATTTCTACTCAGGATCACGATAGATAGAGCACTATCGATTTAATCAATGAAAAAAGTGTCCCACTTTTAACTGTCAGTTTTGTGTCGCAGTTAACCATACATTTTGTATGGACCGTTACAAAACTGACTAATAAATTTTGTATGGAGAATAAAGGATAATTAAGGAAAACGTGTACATTTTTTTCTGAAAACCCCCCGAAAGGCTTCATTTACCTATCCCCGCAGAGCACAGCTCTAGTGGAAACAGCGGAGCGGAGCGAGGATAGGTAAATTAAGCGTTTCTATTGGTTCATAAAAATAAATTTCTGGCAACACATTCTCGTACATCTCTGGTGGAAACCGAGTCTAAAGCGATCGTATTTCACACGTGTTCTATGTGAAAGACTTACTTTCTGGCTAAAAAGTAAGTCTAGATAAGTAAGCGTCAACTCTACGTATAATGTAGAGGTTGCTACTGTGTATGCGTAGTGTGTTTTCCCGTTCACAAAATACGTCTCGATCGCGATCGCGTTAAAATCTCAATTTGTATGGAAACACGGACAGCGCCTCTAGCGGAATGTTTGCGCAACAACTTTTGTGAGTTTAGGTTTGGTACGTAAACTATTTCGTCCGCGTATCGTAACGAAAACGGGTGACGACGCCGCATCGTATGACATGTGGCGGCTACGTATCGACGATCGTACGCTCGATTCACGTCCTTTTTTTTTGTACAGTATAGGCTTGCGTTTGGCCACAATCACGCCTGATGGAAAGCGAGGATGAGGCCTACGATGGAGCACGCTTGCCTAGTAAATGCTCATTCACCTTGGACTTGAATCTTTGAATAATAAACGAATGTTTTGTGGCTTTTGTGAAAACGCCACACTAGATGCACTGAACTCGATACGAGTTGACGCTTCTACGCACCCTAGGTATTGTGTGGCAGTCTCAATTTCTTGCTTTATCTCCTTGATTGCACCAGACTGAGTCGTCGCCGGCACGTGCGCCGGCTGAATGTTTATTGCATTGAGATTGCGGCATAACTTGCCTTAGTTATAATAAGGGACTTGAACGTCTTCAGGGAATTAAGTAGGTTAATCACGATATAGAGGTTCAGTCCCGAAGGAATTTGATGGATCCGCGCTCGAGTGTTCGTTTCAAACTATGAACTATATCGGACCGATACTCGCTCATAATTGTATCTTGTAGGTAAACTATATTTACCTCCTGATATAAAGTTTACGGTCTGCGCTTTATGATAATGTATATGATATAATTTTGGTAGTAAATTAGTTTTTGAACTTCTACGAATTGGTATACGGGGTAATTCATACGTCCCTCATGAGTAATAAAGTAACGTTACAGTAGTTGTTTGTTTTATAAATTAGGCCAACATGGAAAATTAATTAGTAAAGATTTTTTCAATAAACATGAATTTTTATAAGGTTTTAATTTTTTTAATCATGAAGAATCATTTAATCATAATTCTTGTGATATTTATTTTGATTTGTAATGATAATTGTGTTTTAGATTATGTAAGATATTGTGCAGTTTTCATATTTAATCTTTATCAATTTTGTAACCTAGATTTAAGTCAAAAATTTTGTATGCCTACTGTAGAGGGCAGCTAGCACTATTGACACTTTTATAAGTTAAGAAATTCCAACATCACATTTATCCACATAGTGCTAAGGCAAATAAAATATTTCATTTCATTTCATTTCAAGATTTTTGAATTTGTACTCAGACAGGATTTAAACCTCCTGAGGCGCCACGCGCCGTGGGCGTCATACAAAAACCAAACAGTTTTATTGTACTTGTAGTGTCTACTCCTGTCTGATATCCTATCAATCGTTCAAAGGCTAACTGGAAGAGATCCCTTTAAGGGATAAGTTCTCCTTCGTACATCTTATTATCCCGTGTTCTGTTATTTTCATGTGTTTTATGTACAATAAAGAGTTTTTACAATACAATAAGTTTGTACAATACAAACTAGAGTACCGGCAATCCAACCAATTAGTGGAAAATCGTAATTACTTGCAAACGCCAATAGTGGGGTGTGGTGTTTCAAGTTAGGTAAAAAGACGAGCTGTCGGTCGGTAGGCCTCCAACAAGATGGAGCGACGACCTGGCTAAGATCGCGGGATCGCGGTGGATGCGAAAAGCACAAGACCAGTCTGAGTGGAGAGCCTTGGGGGAGGCCTATGTCCAGCAGAGGACGTCTTTCGGCTGACATGATGATGATGATTACTTCGGCTTGGTAATTGGAGAACATTACAGGCACATTTAGCAATGCATAGTTAAAATAGTAACGACGCATCCTAATTCCAAATGGACATGGTTAATATAATTGCAAATAGCCTGCAAACAATTTGTCAAACAGAGTTCTACGTGAATGAATGCAATAATATCGAGTCGATGACAAAATATGTGAGCGTATCCATTAATTCACGTTCGGAAATTCAGGGAGCAATTTGCTTGATTTTCTCTTACGAGTTGCCGGGACTTTTCCTTTTTCCTTTGGACAACAAAGGAATTGGTTTTTATAAGCCGCGGCGAGCTCGCGACACCGGCTGCGTTTTAATCCGGAATTCCCCCGTTACGTGACGTTTATATCGTTATTATTTATAGGTATAAAAAGATGACAACATATCGCATGGCTCTGAGGATATGAAAATAGTCAACCGGTTGATTAGTCAGTTTTGGGGCCGGCATTCTTCGTCACGGGAAGATTAAAGGTGTTTATAAAGAATACTAAATTAGATTTAAATATAGACGGTATTACAAGCACTTGGTTCTTTCCGGAAGCTTACCTGGAAAGTTTTCCGGGGGTTTGAATATAAGTAATTTTATAGATTTTGCTTCGAGTACCTTCAAGTTTAAGGACAATTATTTTGACCGTTTTAGCCTAGTTGTGGAGAATGTAAAAAAAATGAAAATAAATATAGATAGAAATAATAGACTTCATGAATTCTAGGGACAAATCTGCTAAAATGCTTGTTCCTGTCGGAATTTAAACCGAAAACCTTAAGTTTCAAAGTCACTAACCACTAACCTATTAAGTCGCTCAATCAAATCGCAATATCATTTGATTCATCAGAAGATTTAAAATTATATTTTAACTACATTTATTGCTATCTCACGGGAACTATGCTATTTCCCGGGATAATACTATCCTATGTCCTTTCTAGGCTATCTAAACTATCTCTATACTAAATATCATCAAAATTAGTTCAGTGAGTTAAGCGTGAGGAGTTAATAGACAGAAAGATAGACAGAGGTGAACGTGCATATTTTTTTCGTAAACTAAATAGTTGTCATTACATTATAATACTAATAGGAATTTCTACCTATTATCACTTACTTACATTTGAAAAACACAAATTGTTACAAATAAACTTCAACAATGAACAATCCTCCACAATGATCCTAATTCATTTAAACTCCAAACTACAGTGAAAACTGGCAAATTGTAAAGCATTGTGCTACGTCAGTTGTTATAAGACGTTAACTAAAGAAGGAAACGTTTGAGGGACAATTTACGACTGAATCCCGGATGTCGGCGTTAATTCCGCAGCAGCCAGATAACCGAGACTCGATTTATTGCTTTAATCAAACCTACAACGTATGCTGACAAAAACTACCCACTTCGCGTCGATAGTTGTATTGTACGTATTATTTAGCGCATCGATTCGAGCCCGTTTTATGCCCGTTGTTAAATATATGACACGATTAAAGTTTATATCTGGGTGAATTGCAAAAAAATGTGGTTAAGGACTAAATAGTTAAGAGCTTTAGTTAAGAAAACTTAATTGATTCCTTTGTGTTACGAAAGTTACCCATATACTCGTAGTTTATTGACTGATTTTCATAACACAAAGGAATCAATAAAGTTTTCTTAGCAAAACCCTTTAACTATGTACGATTTTTTGCAATTTACGCATCTTGGAATTAGCTTGTTTGAGTTTTCAGTCTATTAAAGCGGCAAAATACAAAAAATAAAATAAAAAACAAAACCCACAACGCGACTAAAGATCGCACCCTCCGTGGAATAAGTGAGAAAGTTCACTTACGTGTTTTTTCATCCCAAAAAATCAAGCGTAATAATACACCTCATCAAAAAAAATAAAAAAAATTGCAAAGCATCCTTACTAAACTTGGTGGGCAAAGCAAGTATCACGGAATTTTAATGAGGAAGTTCAATCCCCAGATATCTATATACTTAGCTTATCTTTTCCAGTTTTTCGATGTGTTCTAGTTATATTAATTAAAATAAAAAGTATTTTCTAACAGAAAACCGTAAAAATAAATCTGAAAATTGGGAACTGAAATTTACGAGTGCAGTGCGATAATGACCATAAAAGAGTTTGAAACTCATTGGATTTGTATTAGGTCGTTCACAGCTTAGATAAATTTTAACTCAAGCTGATTACCTGTAAAACGTAGTCTTGAAATGAGAAGAAAACAGAATGTTCATTAGAAGAAACCCGGACGTTCCAACCGGATTGGTAGTTTTTATCGAAATTACATGCAGATGTCTCCGTCTAGGAGGGTTCGAATTTGCAAGTACGAATTTTCTCTGTTCTGCGAATTCTTTGCTTCCTTTGAGCATTACAGATTATTAAGGTTCGTTTTAGTGAAATGAAAGTATGTAAGTAAAGGAACCGGTCCAACGAAAAGTATTGGTATTTTTTGTACACTATTAGAGTTAAAAGCAAATGCAATGCTTCACTGGTTTAATATAAAACGAAATAATTGCTCTACGACGCGTAAATGTTACAAAAATCTGAAACCGATTGCGCTGTTTCACGGGTTGTTTCAGCTACTGCGAATCAAATGTAAGCATTTAAGCTTAGGTTGAAAAACTTCCTATAGAATGTGAAACATCGCTTCATTAGCGAGCATTCACGTCGTGTCAGCGGGCCGTAGCTGCCGACTCGGCAATTCATTTTACATCTGACCTAAATTTAACCTACATTTTGCACGTAATTTTGTAAAATATATTCGACCACGTCAAATCCGACGTGTAATTGTTTGTTCAGAGTAGATCATTAAAGCCGTACCGTGGTTTTTTCCCATTTAACAGTAGGTACAAAATGGATGGCCACGGGGGGTTACAATGTATAACCGAAACCGATCGGCCTAGAAATTTGAAAGTAATACTTGTTTCTTAATGGTGTACACGCGCACTAAAGTTTTTTTTTTTTAATTATCTTGATATAGAGAATAAAAGAAGTTTCTGAATGGAGGTAGGATTGTGGATTATATGAATAGTAACAGGTACCTAACAAACTATTTAAATTATTTTCCAAAATTTTCACGGGATACAACGAATAATTTTTCATAAACATGTACATTGCACCTAAGTTTGATGAACATTGACATGAGTACGGATAGTCCAAAAAAATGAGGTTGGCCTCTTTCTATGCGGGATGAAAAGCCCTCCAGCTTTTATAGTGCAGTAAATAAAGGTAGTGGACCCAGCAGTAATTCCTCAGCCCGAAAAAACTTGACAGTATGATAAAGTATCAATAAATAAAGAGTATTGTATAAATATGCAAAAAAAAAAATAAAAAAAAAATAACAAAAATGCTCCGTTCAAACTTTCTTCAACATAGACATACTCATGTAACGTATCGGAACAATATATGAAATATAAAAAAAATTTATCCCAGCAGAAATTAAATTAAAAAAAAAAATTACTAATATAAACAGATTTGTGTTTCGTCACTACTTTGAAAAATCTCGTATCTCAAATCAATACGTGAACGAAATTGAAACTTGACGTAATGGTCATAAAGTGCACTCGGAAAAATTATCCATTTCGAGATACGAGTTTTTTAAAAGTAGTGACAATTTTTAGCTTATAAATACCTAACTTAGGTGTTTTTTTTTTTGGATTTTTTATATTTTAGTTACGGCTCATACTATACAATAACCAAGCAAAATTTCATCGACTAAGGAATTAATGCTTGGGTCTCCATACAACAACTTCCTTCATTTACTGCACCATTAAGCGAAACAGATTTCGATATTGTAAGTCCTTTACGAGATATAATACGTAAAAGCGCAAGAAGACGCCGTTGGGGTTACATTTTTACCCATCACCACTCATGCAGCACAACTCCGTGGAGGGAGAAAACCAGAGAAAACCTAGGATTATATTATTGCATATATAATTATGTAGTAATTTTTCCAATTCGATGTCTTTTTAGAGTGTTCTTAGCGACGTAAACAGGATAAAGAAATAAAAATAAAAATTGTTTATACCTACAGGCTGGTTCGTTTAGATCGGTCAGTATGGGAAAGTCTGAAACTATGTGACATACGAATATCTGTTTTTAGGAACCAAGTCAGCGATTGTAATAACAAGAAAAATTGCATTGATACATTTAAAAAAAACTTCTACTCAACTCGGGAATCGAGCGCCGACGTTTTGGAAAATGAAATTTACTGTATTAAAAATATCAAAACAATGCATTTTATTCATTCGTAATATATCGTGTTTCATAGTAAAATTTACTGCCTATGACCTACACTATCGCTATCCAAATAGAAATAATGTAAGTTTTTTTTTCAAAACGACGTGTTTCGATTCCCGTACTGAAAACAAGTTTTTTTTTAAATGTTTGAATACAGTTATTTTTGTCACTACAATCGATAACATGGTTGCTAAGAACTGATCTTCGTATGTCTTATAGTTTCAGACTTTTCCATACTGACCGATCTAAATGAGCCTCCCTGTATTTAATAAATAAAAAAAAAATATATTTTTTTATTCATTAACAAAAATTTTACATCAAAAACAGTTACAGCGCTGGTGCCTCTTTTTAAGTAAACATGTTACTTGTATTAAGAGAACACAACATACACATGTATTTACATGTAATAATTGATTGAACATTGAATCATCTTATTATACCCTAAAAGAAAGAAAGAGAGAGAGATCACTCGTCGAATCAGACTTGGCTGGGTAGCGTTCGGGAAGCTGCGCAGTGTCTTTTCCATCCAAATTACCCCAGTGTTTGAAGTCAAGTCTTTGACCAGTGTGTGTTGCCAGTGATGACAGAGACGGATCTGAGACGTAGGCGCTAACGACGGGCCTCATAAGGAAGCTCAAAGTCACTCAAAGGGGTTTCTCTGCGGGATAGAATCAGAAAAGATGATATCCGCAGTATACCTAAGGTTACTGACATAGCCCGAAGAATTGCGAAACTGAAGTGGCAGTGGGCGGGACATATTGCTCGCAGGACTGATGGCCGATGGGGTCAAAAGATTCTTGAATGGGTCCGTGGACCGGGAGACGAGCTGTCGGTAAGCCTCCAACAAGATGGAGCGACGACCTGGTTAAGATCGCGGGATCGCGGTAGATGCGAAAAGCACAAGACGGGTCTGAGTGGAGAGCCTTGGGGGAGGCCTATGTCCAGCAGTACGTCTTTCGGCTGACATGATGATGATGATTATACCCTAATTTTCCCCAATGATTATGAATTTCTTGTTTTAGGAGTACAAAATATGAATTAATATAATATTATATTTTACGGCATTGTCAACCGTCATTTGGTAGTTGACTGTTTTATCGCCGGCGAAACAACAATAAAAGAAAGTTTCTATTTACCCTTAGATCCGTTTTGATCCCCTCGATACGTGATCTAATCAAGAAAGGGTCCCTCAATGTAGTTAATTAGGCAAATACAAAGTTTTCGAACGCCCCCGGCTCGACAACCCGTTCCTACAAATTCGTTTGTATTCAATTGTTGAATTAAACATCTAATATCGTACTAAATAAAATGTTTATCTCAGACAAGCTACCTAAATCAACTCTTGTTCTTGTTCAAACTTTAAAAATCTTTCACGGAAACCAGTAAGACAGCCGGTGAAATTACTGGTCCTTGAGGTATCCCATTTAAGACCTCTAGGTTGGCAACCCATCTGCGATCCCCCTGGTGTTGCAGGTGTCTATGGGCGGTGGTAATCTTTTACCATCAGTCGAATAAAAAAAAGGGGGGGGGGGTGAATTTCAAGTGTTATTTCGCACATTGAAAATTCCGAATGACTGATATTTGCAAGTTTGAACCAATGACCCTCTGCTAAAGAGGATCTATTTAGGGCAAACCGCTAGACTGCCACGACTTTTTTTTTAAATATTTTTATCGTATTAGGCCTTTCTCATCATTGTTTCTTTACACGCAAGTAATTAGATAAAAATCTATATAAATAAAAATAAATTGCCAAAATGTGTGTACGCGCATAACTTCCGAACGATAGCGCCGAGTTAGATAATTGTTTTTTTGTGTTCGTTATTGTCAGGACAAGGTTTGCTTGCGCGAAACAAAATTAAAAAAAAAGACTGGAACAGGGGCAAAGCTGCGGGCAACAGCTAATGTAATTTAAGGATTAGTGAAATTTGATCGTCAGTGAATTCTTTGTAAAATGTGAAACAAACTAATAAAAAAAAATCTTTAATATCTAAATTCTATTTAAACAAGTTAACAAAAATGTTCTTAGAGTGGCAAACAACGTTAAAAATCTCGTTAAACAAAAAATACATTCATAGTGGAGATATCGGGTTTTGTACGGGTGCGCGGGACGTGAGAGAAATGTAGACGGCTTCGTGTCAACTCTGTTGCGATCGAGTGTCAGGGAGGTGGTTCGACACATCGTTTTGGGCTTGTTTTAACCGGAACGATCCAATGCGGTATGGTAGTCTCGCTGCATTTCAATCATAGGCTATAATTCTGAAACCGGCCAACTTTAGTGGGACGCTTCATAAGTTTAAATGAGTTTAGACTGCATTGTAAAGCTTTTGGGTCTAGACGAGGATGTACAACGATTAGAAATTGTTTAGTTGCAAAGATAAACCGTTTTGACAACTTTTTCCTTCAATTAAGTGCTCAGGTTAACAGAATAAACGAAATACCAGTAAGCTCCGTTGAATAAATCAAACAGTGTAAGATGGCGGTAAAAATCTAACCAACAAAAAGTTGGAAAACCTCCGACATTGTAACTTCAAAGTACAATACCTCAAAAGCGGCTGAACCGATTTTCATTAAACATGCTCTAAGAAACATTGTTAAAATACCTGCTGTTAATTTAAAAAACACCGCATTCAAATCGGTCCACCGGTTTAAGTGCTACACGGTGCCACAGACAGACACACAGACATACGTAGCGGTCAAACTTATAACACCCTTTTTTTGCATAGGGGGTTAAAGATAAATTATGGTGATGGAGATTTACAATGTATAGTGTGTATTATATATTTATTACTAAGACGCGTATCTTAACTTTTAACCAACCCCATATATTGTATGTGTACTTAGGTACAAAAACGTCTCATTCTTACAGATGAGCAGCTCTACACCTGCGCCCGTACCTCATTGTCATTCTTGTTACCGTAACGCTCAAAGTTACCTACAGTAACAAAGCTGAATCAGCTTAAATCAGATTGTTGCAACGTAAGTATTACCTTAACGATGGCGCTGGAAATATATGTAACTTAAAAATACAGTGGGAACAAGGTAACAGACTATAAGCCTTTAAGTGCGTTATTTGATAAAGCAACAACAACTCTTGAGCGGCGGTCACACAACTCGCAGTCTCTCGCAGAATGCACGAGCGAGCTCGAGTACACTCATGCGGTGCTCGAATACCAGGTACAATCTACACCAAGTTAGTTAGCGAAAATGCTGACATTTTATGAATTCTTGTAGAGTTTGTGCGCAAAATTTCGTGAGGAAATTTTATTAAATACAATGTATTGTTTACTGACGTTGGAGCCTTTTCTCTTGTTTCAAGTCCTATTACGCGGAAATCTTACAAGTCCGTGTTTAAACTTTGAAACTTTGTTTACCCAAAATTTTAACTTAGGTTCTAGGGCTTGAGATAATGAGTCAGTAAGTCAGCCAGAAGTTTTCTTTTTACATAACTATTAAAAACTTGTGAGGAAAGGCCATGGAAAATTAATTAATTTTGGTTACTCATTACATTTTTTTGGCCTTTGTTTCAAAATAACCACACATAGTAATAAAAAAAGAAGTAAAATGAATGGCGGATGGATTAGACATTGAAATGCCTACACAGTGCACTTAAAAAAGACATTTTACGGGAAACTGGTGGATGCAAGATGCGAATAATCGTTAATTGTGGCATTTTAAGAGAGGCTTTTGTTCAGCAGTTGACGGCTTCCGGCTGATGGTGATGATGATGAAAAAAAGACGATTAATAAAAAAAAAGGGTAGAAAAAAAAAAGTTAAGGCTTTCGAGTATCAATAGATTTTTCAAGTTACCTAAAACATGACTATTTTTAACCGACTTAAAAAAAGGGGGAGGTTATCAATTCGGTCGTATTTTTTATGTCATTGTACCTCTGCACTCCGTCTTTTATGAACCGATTTGAATTTTTTTTCTGCTTTCGTCTAGAAATGTCTTCAATTAGGTCCCATAAGCACCAAATCAGGAGCTGATGATGGATCTTAAGGAAATCGAGGGAACTCTTCAAATGTTGTAGGGACACCTATAGTAAATTCGAATATCTAAGTTGTCTGAAACCTTAAATAAAAAAGAACCAAATTTTGGTTTTGATTTTTTAACAAAATATTTATGTGGGTTCCTACTCAATTTGGCAAGCAAATGTGAATCAACGGTGTTCAATTGGTCGTTGACGTTTGTCTAATGGTCAATTGTTATAGCAGTGCCTCTGATACAGCAATTTCGGTGCAAAATCGTTACGGCCGGTACTGCAGCAGTTCTGCTTTCCATATCGGTTTGGCATCAAACACTGTCTTGCGTTGTTGTTATGCATTTAGGGTACGTTGTAGAAATATTGTTCTTGGAACATGACCGCAGGATGTTAATACCCGAGATTTTACAGTTTTCTGGTTGTCTTCCACTCTAGTTCTTTTAAATATCATATCGAACATCACTCGGTGGTGCGATGGTCTTCGCAGGGTGGCTGGCAAGAGCTGGATGAGAGTGGCCGAGGATCGTGCTTAGTGGCGTGCCATGGGAGAGGCCTATGTCCAGCAGTGGACGAACATAGGCTGATGATGATGAACGAACTTCACGGTGCCTGTTATAATAATCCTCCAATGTAATTTCTAGGCAGGTCATTACCTAGGGTCTTGTTAGTTATCTAGGAGGACCATAGAAGCCCATTGCATAGTATATATATGCAGTATGGAGTACCGCGAGACCTCCTAGAGGCCGTGTAGAGCGCGCGTCTGTGTGAGTGTGTTCGTTTCGATCGATTGTTCGTAGCTTCCATACTGCTTTAGCTTATATATGTATATTTTGCGCCCATTGTCTTAAACTACCATCTCAAACTCAAACTCAAACTCACAATATTTATTGACAACAAAAACACACTACATCACAGCAAAAACAGTAAAAAACATAAATAGGAGAAGAGAGAACAATTTAAGACGTTGTGCTGTAGTGTGATGCCAAAAGGACTCAGCTCAGCATGTGCCGTAGCCCTGTGACCAGAGCTGCAGCGCTGGTTTTCAGCTGAACCCCATCTGACGTGTAAGGGTCAGATTGGTAGTTAAAGATGGTTGAGACCTTATAAATTTTATAAATTTCCTTTCTCTACTCTCCTTGATGCATGAACATGAACAGCGTCATTATAAAAGCGTCCTGGTTATTTTTGTGCAGTGAAAATATAATATCACTAGTCTCGGTGGTCTCCGCACGCACTCAACTGAGAAAGTATTTACTCTGATTGGATGGCAGTCTTTGTACTTATACCTGCATGAAGCAATAACTTTCCGTCGAGAGCTATCAAGTGGTCAAGTTATAATAAGAGCTAGAGGAAAATGATTTAAAATTAAATGCTTGTGAATATAATGGTTGGGTAAAAACAAGATTACTTTTATAACATCCAAAAATTAAAGACATAAGTCGGGAACGAACCAGCTTGCTTGGGTATTTTCGGAAGAACTTTTTCTTGGGCGTTTACGACGTACCAAAAGTAGTCGGATTGTTCCCTACTTTTAACTGCGAGTTGAGCCGTTTAAAGTTTGTTATTATAAATCATGTCGCACGATACTTTAAATAGTAAGAGAAATTTTTAGGCAATTAATAATTGTATTTTTTTGTAGCGCATTAAAGACTATGAGTATATATACGAGTATTTTCAGAGTGATGTGAACATCCATCGCCTTTATAGTTTAATATTCGTTTATAATTTCTAATAAGTTGCAAATGACCTAGTTACGACCAACGCAACGACAAACGCTTAAGCTAAAACATTCAAAGCACTTGAAACAAAAAAAAAAACATTTTTTTTTAATTGACGGCGCCAAAGAACCATTATTTCTAAGTAGTTACAATGAATTAAAGAAAAAAAAATGTAAGTGTATGTCTTTATCAAAGGTGTCGAGTGCGTTATCTACGTCGTTGCCAGAATTAACGGCTCGAGCCCGCTCGCCGGCGATAAATTACCGCCCGACTTGATCCCACTTCGGATAAATCATGTGTGAGGACGGAATGAGAATTCGATGAAGCCCTGTTTATTTGGATTTAGAGAAGACCCTTTAGCTCTTCGCGGTTTCGTGGTTTTCAACATGAGTGCTGTTTTTGACGCTTATTTATGAGGGTGCTAATAAATTGATCATAAAATTTCACAGTTCATTACACACGTAAAGCTTTATTGTAGTACGCTGGAAGTTTAACACATTATTTACATTTGCCGCCGACGGCGTGGACCGATGGGATTCAAGTAATAAGAGAACTAGTGAATAAAGCCCCGAAGATAAAGACACAATACATGGACACACATTCCGGGGACGGGGTATTCCAAAAAGTTTTCACATAAATCAGTGAGCTAACTTTATTCAAACGACTCTCTGGCGACATCCGTTCGGAATCCACGTCAAGTGAAACTTTGTGCGGAGTAGCTTCTTTGTAAAAGTGTGGCTGGTTACTTTGCTCCTACACCGAGTTGCTGTCTTGAGGAACACGTATGTGACTACCGCATCGGCCTGAAGGTGGTGCAGTCTTATAGCTACATAACCGTATTATTTGGAGACTTTCTCCCCTACATCTGCCCTTCTGAATTATGTTTTCCTTGTAGGAAGTAAGCTATGATAAAAAGTAGGTAGTTACTAAAAATAATATTGGAAATTTAATTGCCGTCTAAAAATAAAATAAACATTTTACGCTTTATGAAATCTTCCTAATACTATAAAGTCTTACACAAAACTATACCTATTTTACTATCTACTTTTAAGTGTTTCGATCAAATCTTGGCTACCCTTTATTGATAAACATTCGGGAGTATAGGAGAGCGAATAACTCTAATGTTTTTTGACATAAAGTAGGTAAGTACGAACACGCGAACGAAAAAAATTATGTACGAAACGTAAATGTTATTTTATTATCATGTCTGTACACATTTCCCCGATTATCCTATTAAGAGATTGTGCAGGGTTTTGCAACCTTACGAAGGCGTAAAATATACGATCCAGTGTTGTAACAAAACTACATGACGGCTAGGCCGTATTTTATCCCGTCGAGAATAAAAAGCGAACCAGTTTTTGCTAACCAAACCAATCTAGGCGGAACTCTTGTAGTCCAACGCGAGCTCCGCTACCGCTGAACTTTTACAGTAGGAATTTTTGATCTAGTTCATTAAATTCTACTAGGTGGCAATTGAAAGCTGGGGGCGTGCTCGGATCGCTCACGCCGCCTAATCTGGCCCTGTACTACGAAGAGTAAAATTCGAACTTCGTATCTTGCCGTCCCGCTAAAGCTAATATTATTTAACACGAGAGTGAAAGGGACGGTACGATACGAACTTCGATTTACGAATTTCGTAGTATCCCCCTTGACGTCGTCGCCCGAACCGATCAGATCAAGCCGCTGGGAACCGTAGCACATGTTCAATCGAAAACTCGTACTTGTCAAATTACCAGCGTAAATACTCGGGTAAAAATACTCGGAATTACGGTAGCAGGAACGCTGATGACCTCGCGATATCTGAAAAATAAATCTAAAAATTATGAAAAAAAAAAAGAACTATATTCTTTGGGATTCGAATAATTTTGAATGATATTTTAGATACTGGTAACTTACCGATGTGTTTTCATTTTGACTGCTAGAGTCACCACCTAAATGAGGTAACGCTTAATAGATGACACCATGTTGGCACTTTTATTGCGAATCACATAAAATTAGGTAATCTGGTACGTTTACCTGACAGTTTTTTTTTTAATTTTGCGGTGTTTTTTCTGACA
Organism: Choristoneura rosaceana; assembly: GCA_037349165.1. Lineage (NCBI taxonomy): Eukaryota > Metazoa > Arthropoda > Insecta > Lepidoptera > Tortricidae > Choristoneura > Choristoneura rosaceana. The sequence goes on from JAZBNJ010000019.1 coordinate 15,993,802, forward strand.
ATTTACGATTAACTACGGATTGGTGAAGGAATCACAACCTAAACTGTCGTGTATCGTGAGTGGAGACATATCTTGAGGAGTATAGTGTAGTGTAGTAATATTAAGTACTGGTCAAGGATCTCTTCTTGTATTAAGACTAAACGTTCTTTACTTAAATATGACAGTGAACTGTTTGTAATAGTTACTAAAAACCCAAATGACCAGCGTAAAATGCTAACAACCAATCTCTATTCAAATGAACTGGACGCATACGCTGAAAACTTTAGAGGTTATTAAATACAGCAATTTCGATAGTTTAAATCAGTTGGTCAGTTTAAAATGAGTTTACTGAAATGTATGTCACAACAAATTAAACCAAAATAAGCAGGAGTTAGCTTATTTTGATTTCAGAGGCTGTGAAAAGTTGTCGTTTTTTAAATACTTAACAAATTTCGCTAATAGTCGCCACACGAGTAGGTTAACTAATATTTACGGAGTAGTATTTTGTTTTAAAACTCTACATTTTGCATATTATTAATAATTCCACATGAGCATAACTGCAGGCTAATCCAAATAATGAAAATCATAACGATAAACCCTGAATAAGCAATAGAGGCCACAAAGTATTTACTAAACTAAGTTTTATAAAAGGGAAAAATTACCAGCTTTGATTATTTCCGCAGCGGTTGGACAATAAAAATGAATATAATAAGCAGATAACTGGAAGTAGAATTTTGTAAAGACGATGGTCGGATCTCAAGCAGAATTTTAATGTAAGTTAATTTATTCAATAAGACTTGGAAAGTCTGGTTGGGCTCTAATTCCGCATGGATTGGGGTCCTGAGTTTTGAATGCGCTGTCAATTGCAGGCAAATACGATAATTTGCGCGATAAAAACAAAATTTGGAGAAACTTGAATTTTGTAGGCACGTTTTTTGAATTTTAAAAACAACATGTCAGGAGGCGCAGTACGCAAAACTTTGGCCGATAATACGAACAATAAATTCGATAAATTATACGGAACATTTTAATAACTTGGACTACTTAAGCTGTTCGCAAAACAATGATATAAATTTTTGAATAATCGCCAAAAGTTGAATTGGTAGCCGAGTACTTTGCTGATAACAATGCCAGTGTACGCAGGCGAGCTGCGTCGAGCGTCCCGGTTGCAATGCCCACTGATTTATTTGAAAAGTTATCTCTTAAAAGTCTCAAAGAAAGTGGAGGAAGGAAGGAAACATATTCGGACGGTCACAAAACGCTAGAGGTTTATATTTGGAAAAGGAGAGAAACTTGTGTAAACTGCGAGCAATCCTTTGCGGCGAAGACTTGCGAGGTTTCTTGCCTTATTAATTTTGGATAGCATCTCATTCTTTCCACCGGTTTGCTTTGAGAATGTTTTAGTGAAATTGTTGTGATTGAGTGAAGTGTTGTTGTGAGTTACAAATAAAAATTTGTGGTGTTCGTAACAGTTGGATTTGTGCACTATGTGATTTATGTGGAAGTCGAAGAGAACGTACACGTATACTTTACATAAATACACATATGAGTCACACAAACGTGCCGTATTGTATGTGTGGTTTTGGATCAGCAAGATAATTAGTAGTTTGTTGATATGGACCTCTGGGAAATAATGCTTGTATCAATCAATTAACATGTATTCCTTTATAATGATAGGACCATATCTATCATATGAAGGAATACATCCACCATTAGAACTTATTTACTCTACCATTAGACCTTGTCTAAGCTAAAATGACACGTTCGTCACTCATATAAATTAGCTGGGCTAGTCCAAAATTCGAAAATCGAAGTTAGTTAGGCGCAATATTTATTTATTTTCTTTCCTAGTGCCTAATATATAAAATTGTCTGTGTTTAGCTGTAATTTTATTTATTTTTGTTGTGCTGAATTTAGGTAAACAAATTTATTATTTCTTTCTTTCTTTCAAATTAGTGCATAACGCTGAATATTTAATTACATACCTATTTCATTCCATTGCAGCAGGCTCTTGTAACAAGAGTTTTTTACTTCCACGAACGCTCTTGTCAAAGGTAAAATCTAAATACATTTCCAAGTATTCTTTGTCTCAGCCCTTAACAAGTTATTGTGATAGAAAGTAATTATTTTAAGTCCTCACTTAACCCCTAAGCTTGTCTTGAGTACATGCCGAGTACGAGGGACGCAGAAGTATCTATTGTTTCAGCAAGTTTTGATAAGTATCATCGCCATTATGCCCTACTCCACTCTCTAGTGCCGTGCAGTCAAAATTGCTCTAAATACGTCCGTGGGGCCAACGCATAATACGCCACAGTTTATTCTAGTGATTATCCGAAAATTTATCGATGTTGATATTTAACGGTAATGGGGTGATTACTTAGATAAGCACTACAATGGCACCTTTGGTATGATAAATGATAATTAACTTGAATTATCCCGGTAACTTGAAGTAACAAAGGAAAATGGTATTAATATTATAAACGTGAAAGATTAGGTGTTCGTATATTAATCAAGCTCAGATGAAGAGATTTTATTAAACTTTGACGCGCAAAATTAAATCCAAGTTGTAAATAACTTGAAATGACGCAGAAAGATTTGACATTCAAAAAAATTAAAACAATTAACAAGGACATTTAATATAATAAGTAACCTAACCAGCACCTGTTGGCATATTCCGCGTCAATTTTAAGACAATTTATACAAGTTAAAGAGGACATTGAAAATTGCAGAAAGGAAAGATATGTTTTTTTTTTTCTCAAACATGCAAGGAAATTTAATGTCGTCTTATATTCATGGGGGTAGAACGCGAATTACGTCTTACTGAACCTTCGTTCTAATTTCAAATTAGACGAGAGAAATGGGATTTCAAACAACATTGCCTGGCCATGGTCAGCAATTTATCGTACCGTCATTTTTTAATAAATAAAAACATCTCACGAAAAAAAAATGTCGAAAAAGAGTATTTTTGCATTTATGCAGTATCATTGACTATTTGCAGTGCAGTACCAGCAAAAAAGATGTAAGTAAAATTTCAAAATAATCTATCGACGTTAGTACAACCCTACAAGTAGGAGGAAGTCGACCCCGTTGCGGCAGAGAGCTGCTTATGACAATCATGACGTGAGCCTTTCTTGCCATTTACACCTCCAGAGTTAATCTCGACTTGCATAATCCTTGAGAAACAGCTAGTACTTACATAAAAATGATTCCTTGTTTTCAGGGTCCGTACCTATCTTTATTAGTACCTATGTCTAACACTATTATTTTAAACATAAACTATAATAAAAATCACTCTCAAGGTAATATTTTTTGAGTATTTTCTTACATTTTACCGGATTGTTGGCAGTGTTACAACTTCGTTTAAAAATTCCTATGGAAGGGTATTTAGAATGGCAGGTACTAGGTAAGAATTGGCCTTCCATAGGAGTTATTATTACATGGCAATTTCTAAGCCGGCAAGTAATGCAAGCGGCGCAGTTGTTGCGAACGGGTCTTTTGTTCGATTGTAGGTCTTACACAGGTTCTTTTTCTATTTAAAGTTCAGTTAAGTGTACGTACATTGAAATTTCTCTCTTGCTTGACTTTCTTCCCCACATCAAAACACCAAGTGCTAGCTTTAATCTCACCTCGCTACAGAGATTGGGTCTATCACCTCCAAGGCGCTGCAAAGTGCATCAGTCATTAGTGCCATGTTACGTCGCATTGTTTTGTTTGCCAACAGCGCAAGCACGACGAGCTCCAAGTTAATGATAGCAAATTAATCGAAACGCATAGCGCATAAAGGCCTCAAAAATAGGAAGATAACGGATGTTTAGCGCAAAATGGATTTGTAATGTTCAGCTAAATGCGAAAGTAATAGACATCCGTTTGGAAAATAATAAAGCTTTAAAATGTTTGTTTTTGTTAGAGTCAAAGTGTGTCCCTATTTACAAGCCAAACCATTGGCTGGAATAACCTAAAAACATCGTAAATATACGTATACATACGAGTATGCTCGTAATTAATTTAAAAGAAAATCAATTCTACGGCTTTGTAATGCGACTACATATCGACTGAACAAAATGTACCTAATCCATACTAATCCATACCAATATCATAAATGCGAAAGTGTGTTTGTATGTTTGTGTGTTTGTTCGTCTTTCACGCCTTAACGGAGCGACGGATTGACGTGATTTTTGGCATAGAGATAGTTTATGGGCCCGAGAGTGACATAGGCTACTTTTTATCCCGGAAAAATGCACAGTTCCCGAGGGAATTCCACGCGGGCGGAGCCGCGGGCAAAAGCTAGCATTGAATATTTAAACTGTAAACTGTGCCTGAGACGCACTTAGCCGGTTTATTTCTTTGCCTATTTTAACCCCCGACGCAAAAAGAGGGGAAGAGATTGACCACTATTTGTGTCTGTGTGTCTGTCTGTGGCACCGTAGCTCTTAAACGGATGGACCGATTCGAATACGGTTTTTTTATTTGAAATCAGGTCTTCTAGCAATGGTTCCTAGACATGTTTCATCGAAATCGGTTCAGCTGTTTTTGAAATTTGAACTTTTAAGTGAAAAGGTCGGATCAACTTTTTGTTGGTTAGATTAGTACTTCTGTACATAAATATACATACATCTAAATTGCATAATTATTTACCTTGATGGCACCCTATTGTCTGTTGCCTTGTTAGCTATTATCTGACCCAGTGATTTGGATGTTGATACTGGTAATGGATAATGCAACATAGTTGTACCAATAAAATTAATTATCATACTTATTTAGTATGCTACAGATAGTAAGCACGAAAGTAACTCTAATAATTTATTTATTAGTAATAACCTAACCAAAAAGTTGGATATGGAAATTTGTCATTTTAAAGTTCAATATTTCAAAAACGGCTGAACCGATTTTGACGAAACATGTATAAGGAACATAGCTAGAAAACTTGCTATCAAGTTAAAAAAAAACCGCATTCAAATCGGTCTACTCGTTTATGAGCTACGGTGCCACAGACAGACATACAGACACACAGACAGAGACACACACATAGCGGTCAAACTTATAACACCCCTCTTTTGGCGTCGGGGGTTAATAAATAATAACTTGCAAGGAACCAGAAAATAATTTCTATCTAATATCAGACTAATTAAAAAAATATTGTTTTTGACAAAATTTATTCCAAAGTGAAATACAAAATTATTCTTTAACTACTCGTATGTAATGATTTACCAACATTAGCAATAACACGACTAAATACAGTAAGAGACAACATACCCCAATTACACGAACTCAGTATCACAATGATCTGAACAGCAGTTGAAATGATTCAGATATCTCTCCCGTCGGATCTAAACGCAAACAACCTAATGGTGGCTGAGCTATCTAAAATTGTATCACATTCAACGTAGTGCTGAGACGTATTAACCAAACACGCTTCGGGGTATTTAAACTGTTCTTGCCTACCTCTTAACTTCAACTCTGGTATTGTATTAAAATGATTGTTATTTCAATGCCTAAAGAGAAGTTTCCCTGCCGGCCGCGCGGCCGCGTTTAGGTATTCGTTTGGTATATTGCTGTCTTTATCGCTCGTGACATAAGCGCTCGCAGCCGTCCCCCCCATGCCCATCCCCTCCCGCTTCTCCGCTTCCCGCTAAAATATATCGAGATAGCTGTAGGCTTTTCAAGATTTGGTCAGTTGAATTTTGGGTTTCGTTGTCCTCATATTATACAAAAAGTATAGCATAGAAATCAATGATATTTTACAATAAAGATCTTCATTATATTTTCTATGCCTGTGGTTTTTCGATTTTTGTAAAAATGCTTTAATAGTGAGTAATTCTAGTGCAAAGTTGACATCCTTTTTTTGACGAGTTTTGAGGTCTTGTAGTTCTGATATTACACATTTATATGAAAATCTGAAACTACAGGCATAGATAATTATGTCTAGTCCATACTTATAAAATTTTATCTACTTCTGGTGCTTACTTTTCAAATGAGACCGGGACTACGTTTGTATGAAGAATGGAACGAAGAGACTTCTCTTAAACATGATATTATCTTGAGACTCACTTATATTAAGTAAAAAAACCGGGTAACTCACGTCTTAAGTCGTAGTGCAGTGTTTCGGGCTAACTCGTGCTGCAACACGTGCTCCTGTTTTTCATTAAATAATCAATGCTATTGCTACTTTAAGATCACAATCTGATATAGACTTGAGCTTAATTTGATAGTCATTTCGTAACTACTAACTTTGAAAAATACTCTTATCTCAAATCAGCACTACGTCAACAAAATGTACTCTTGAAATTAAGTTTTGAGATAATATATCTATTTTCAGGTAAGTACGAGCTTTTTTAAAAGTAGTGACAATTTGAAGGTATTTCACTATAAGCTTGTTGTTCCGATTCTCATGGGTCTTTTTTATCTCTAATAAGTATATACATTCCACTGCTGAGCACAGGCCTCCTCTCAGATTGAGAGGTCCTTAGCCCGTAGATTTTGTAAAATTCCAAAATTGCAGTTCTACTGTGCGAGCGATGCCGCGGTGTCTAATGTTTTATAAATTGCTAATATACGAGTATGAATATAAGCCTAAGTTCTGCACCGAGTTAACACTACCTATAATTTGACAGGCTATGGACATCCCTCAGTCGGAGATGGGAGCAAGCAGTCCGTGAAACAAGATAACACTGCCCACTGGAGTCACTGTCGGGATATTTGGGAACGGATTAGTTTTGCTACGGCCTCAGATCTGCTATGTGCTTTTGCCCATGCATTATATCAATAAACTTAATTGATTTTTGGCTTATAATCATTTGTACTGTGAGAAATAAGTTTGGCTATTATGATTAACGTGTCGACACTTTATTTTTCAGGTTACCTATAAAATAAATATTTTTTGTATAATGTTTAAAACTTTCGTCATTACTACAAACGGGACTTATCACGAGTAGCATTTACCACGACGTTTCGACCACATTATAGTGGCCGTTGTCATGAGTAGACTGAAGTGGTATTTTAAATACTTTTTGGTTCAACCATACATGATTCTGACGGACGACCTGGTTTGAAGAGCGGATTCACGGCGGGTTCCAAATAAAGCTACTGTAGGTTTATAGAGGATGGAAGAAGGCCTATGTCCAACATTAGACGTCCTACGACTGTTAGATGATGATTCAAATCACAAACAAAATTAAACAAATGTACAGATCAGCTTTGTTGATTATTAAACGGTCAAGGGCACTTTTCATTAAATAAGTATCAATTGAGAAAAAAAACTAAAATATACTTACCTACCAACCAATTCTTAATTTTTTTTTATTCGACTGGGAGGCAAACGAGCAAGTGAAGTGAATTCGGATCCTAGACCATAAGAAATCATGATTATCATAGCTGTGCACAACTAATAAGTAGACGTGCTTCGACTGAGATGCCAGGTCTTGGTAGTAATTCCTCTGAAAGCACAGCTTTGCGTCAGATAATCGAGTTAGCGCTTGTCCTTCAAAGCCTTCGTAATAGCTGCAAGCTTTAAGTGAGACAGTATCCATTGTTTAGTTATATATTTCATTGATGTCTCATAAGCTCGAGACACATACATAGATCGGAAAACATAACTCTCCTTAGGGCAGTCGGGTAAAAAACACTGCACAACAAATTTACTCCCTGAAATCATAGCAGTAACATTGTCCGAAAAAGTCAGTGGACTTTTCCGTACCTTGATTTACCGTGTTCGTGCCTTCTCAACCTTCTCAACTTAACATGCGATATTGTTTGAGAATCCAATAGATCTTGTACGGGCGCGGCTGGCCATGGGACCCGTAGGGAAATTATGCCGTCGCCGCCGGCACGCCCCTGTCAACCGGGACAGAATGCTTGATTGTGTTTAAAAATACCTGATCCAATTACTACAGGTTGTGTTGTTCATTAATAAATTATTTTCTTGGAAAGTTGCTATCAATTCGATACTTTTTTTGGGTCCATATCGGCTCGTATGCTTTTTGAAAGTGCGAATGTAATGTTTGTCAGAATGATTGTTTGCCATACTCATAACTCTTTTTTCTTTGAATCCAATAATTATTTACAATTGTTATAAAACAATATGTAAATAATCCTATACTTTTCTTTATGATGACTATTTAAAAATTTGAGAAAAATTTAAGGTTTCAGTGGGGAAAAAAGTATCTCAAACGATGATTCGGACTAAAATTACGGTATGACTAGCGAAGAGTATGCGAACATTGGCGCTTAACTATTTTGGAAAATTTGAAAAAAAAAAAACATGTTTTTTATGACTGGCCCAGTGAGTTATCGTACAGGGTTTCTGTTAGGCCGCTTGTAGACGTCCGATGGTTTCACCGGATAACGGGCTTGTTTTTGATGCATGTGTACACAAATTCATTGTAAGTAATACAACACCGCAAGTCCGGCAAAAAAACGTTCCGTCGTCCGGTGAAAACTACGAAAGTCTACAAGCGGCCTTACACGCTGTATTTCTGGGCTTATGGTGAATATAAAGAATTTATTTTCATTACATTGAAGCCTATTTTAATTATTTAAAGTACGTACATACAACCCAACATTATTTAAACAAAATAAAATGCTTTATTCTAATGGTACAATTAAAGTAAAATCTACCCCTAAAATAACTCAACGATACATTTTTATATTATGTACAAGACGCCCAAGTCTGTAAGTAATGAATGTGTTTAGAGTCATGTTCTTTTAGACAAAAAGATGTAGCTAATTATTCTAAAAAACATGACCAGCTCTCACTTTGATCTTAGTAATCAGACATTTCAATCTACGTTATTATTAAGAGTCTTCATTTTCATTAAATAACTCAATTTCCTTTTAATGTTTGTTATCAGAGCAACGGAAATCTAATTCAGAGTAACACAATTGCGTGGGCCCAAAACAAACCTTAGCAGCTTGACGGCTCAATCAACAATTAAAGAGGAACATTCAGAAACGTGAATTATCAGAACTAAAGGTGAGTAGATTTTATTATATTACGTTACAAGTTTCAATACGTTTTGAGGGTTTGCGGTATTCCCTTTTGTTGTTTCAGTTCTAATACTGTCTACAGTAAATTAAGGTCGGGCTTCTAGGTGTTGCAGGTGTTCATGGGCGACGGTAATCGCTCACCATCAGGCGATCCGTCTGCTCGTTTGCCCCCTATACCATAAAAAAAAAAAAAAAAAAAAAAAAAAAAAAAAAAAACCGTTCGTCTTGGTATACCAAGCCAAACGCTCCGCCTACGATACCTCTAACATACGAGTAAGTATGACAGAAGCCTTTATTATTTTATTGATAGTCTTTATTTTATTTATAGTGATACGAAAGGCTACTTTTTGCTCTGTTAATGCCTCAGGAATGGTACTGTGTATGATATAATAGGCAACTTTTTGTTCTGATAGAGCCACAGGAATGGTACTGTGTGTGATATGACAGGCTACTTTTTCTTCTGTTAGTGCCACAAAAATGGCACTGTGTGTGTGATATGACAGGCAACTTTTTGTTCTGATAGAGCCACAGGAATGGTACTGTGTGTGATATGACAGGCTACTTTTTCTTCTGTTAGTGCCACAAAAATGGCACTGTGTGTGTGATATGATAGGCTACTTTTTTTATTCTGATAAAGCCATAGGATTAGGACTGTGTGTGATATGATAGGCAAATTTTTCTTCTGATAATGCCACATGATTGAGACTGTGAGGCTGTATCCATCCATTGATTAATTTTATTTGACGGATAAATGTGATGCCGTTTCCGTTTATTTGAACAAAAAAAACTGAGACGGCATCACATATAAGTTTAATCAATGGATGAATAAAACAGGAAGTGCGTGTGATATAATATCCCGAGATATCAACCGCTTTGATATATGAGATTTTGTACGAGCTTTTCATATAATTAATATAAATGAAGACCATGATGTAATTTTTTGAAATCCCGAAGTAGAATCCTGAAATTATTCTGAAATTCCTCATCTAACATTTTTATTTCAACATTAAACTGCCCCTGTGTTATCGTTGCCTTACTAAGACCATGTATAAGCGTGTACATAAATCGTGACCGTAATCATTTCGCTGTGTTAAGTCCTTGTAGTTGGTATGAAGGCTTTCATTTTGTAATATAATGCCGAAAATTTATGAGAGAATTCGACCGCACAGGTAAAGCGAATAAAGGGAACACGTTAAATTGAGGGGATAATTGTATTTGTTTTCGTTTTGAAATATTTGAGTTTGTCATTTTATCTGACCTAACATAATTGCGTGGGAGATAGCATTATTTTACAGAAAGAAGAAGTACCTACAAATTTTCTTTTTGAGTTTTTTAGGTACTAAAAATTTGAGATTTAAATGCTGTTGCTGCTGTTGAAATCAAAGCTGTCATTGAGGGTTTTTTGATAGGTGGAATATCTTAGGAAAGCGTTAGTATAGTACCGGTGAGGTTCGTTTGACATCTTAGTTAAGATTGTCACGCTGAGTTTCAGATTTCAGTTTCAGCCGGCACCAGGTGAAGAATAGTGATTAAGTGTTAAAAATAGTGAATGAGAGTTCTACACTTTCTGCCAACAAACTACTTTGCAGTTTGGCAGAGGTTTATATTTATAAGTATTTCTGTACTTCTTTTGTTTTTATTTGAGTAAATAAATAATTTAAAAAAAGATGTATTTTGTTGGAAAAGTTTGTATTTATTTATCTCTCTCAACTATCTTATACAATACAATACAATAACTCTTTATTGCGCACCAAAATATAGCAAAAAATTACAGAAAACAGGTATACACACAAAGAATTTCTGAGGTAAGCAATAGGCGGCCTTATCGCTTCAGAGCGATCTCTTCCAGGCAACCTTTACATTGGAATGGAGAAGTGAGGAATAAATTTAAGCAGGTGGTGAATTTACATTACATTACAGCAATATCAAGAAAACATAACAATTTATACAGTACACATACACAACAAATCCAAGTAGATAGGAACTAGGAAGATATATAGCAACATTAACAACATACCCATAAATAAACTAATAGTTTTAACATTTACACGCAAGACGACAGATAGTGCTCCCTAAGCATAGTCTTGAAGATAGGCAAGGACTTAGCGCGCCTTAAGTCTATCGGCAGGGAGTTCCACAGCCGAGTAGCCTGAACAGTGTAAGAATAAACGTAGAATTTAGAGTTTGAAAGAGGGACAGTAAGGAGAAAGTTCTGAGAGCAACGAACAGAAGTAACATAGCTAAATCGCTCTTTGAGGTAGCAAGGAGTTGCAGGGTTAAAGAGAATTCCGTAGAGAAGATAGAGTATGTGAGAGTTTCGGCGAAAGCGGATGGGGAGCCACTTGAGCTGTGATCGAAAATAAGAAACATGATCATATTTACGTAGGCCAAATATGAACCGAATGCACAGATTTTGAATTCGCTCAAGTTTATTCAAATGCTCTTCTAAAAGATCGGGGTAACAAATGTCAGCATAATCGAAGATAGGGTGCAATAAAGTCTGTGCAAGCGCAATCTTATTGAAGTTTACTGAACTTAATTGAGAATGCAAGATAAATAATCAAATTTATTCAACAAAATGCAATGGAAAACGATTATTCCTTTTAGATCTTACTCAAACCCGTAGATTTTAATTAACGTGGGTGACGTTTGATTGTGGGTGCTTTATTTTATTTACAATTAATTTAACTTAATTAGTGCTTTATTTTTTTTTATTTAATTAGGAAGCCCTGGTGGACGAATGGCTGGGCCTATAGCCTCTCAAGCAGAAGATCTTAGGTTTAAACCCTGGCGCGCACCTCTGAGTTTCTCAAAATTCATGTTGCTCTGATGATGAACTCCGGTTGAGTTCGAAACGGTCGGCGTAGTAGATCTCCGCAAAGTAACGCCTGATTCAATCAATTACATAGATTGCGGCTAGGTAATTTGGTGTAAATTATCCTACGATAGATAGAACAATATCTTAATGGAAAAAAATATTTTGCAAAGAAAAGTAACGACAATTACTCGTATATTTGAGTGCGAGTGACATTATTAATCAGGGCGTAATAGGTCGGAAACGACGTTATTAATGGTTTCCCTGTGTCCACTTTGGTGTATTTAAAGGATTCCATTAATTGTGTCGTCTTTTTATTAAGGTCACAAGAAAGGTTCGTAACTTGTAAACAAAATGAGAAATACATTTTGGTGATTATTTTCGTTCGTCTTTATTTTAGTCTTTACAAATATTTACAGTTAAATATGTATTTTTATGTTAATGTGACTGGTTCAATGTTTAAATAAGGCATTTGCAACTTTTCTGCCTTCTTCTAACGCCTCTTCAACTAATGAAGAAAATAACTCTTTATTGCACACAAACACATAGCAAGCAGTACAGAAAAACACTTACAAAACCTACAATGCATGAATAGTAACTTAATATTAACATTATCACTATAAATTTTGACATTGTAATAATAATTATTAATAGTAACTTAATATTAACATTATCACTATAAATTTTGACATTGTAATAATAATTATTACAATGTCAAAATTTATAGTGATAATGTTAATATTAAGTTACTATTCATGCATTGTAGGTTTTGTAAGTGTTAATTGATTTAACTTCATAATTATAATTATTGTGTGCCCTTTCAGGGCGTCATGGACTAACTAATAATAATGTAACACCTTTCACAAATATGTACATGACTTTAAAATGAAATAAATAAATATTATACTTCATCTACAATTAATTATCCATCAATACAGCGGAATCTTGCAACTTGATTTTCACCCACTTGCAATCAAGCAGAAGCAATCATGCGGTTTTTATTTTTTCAATAATGTTTTCTGAATCACAGATAACAATGACCTCGTAAATTTGTTGAAAGTTCGCGCCTGATGCAGACATTAAGTAATATCACGTAATGCACCAGCACTGCCAAGTTTTAAGTATTCTAGGATCCTCTAAGGCATAAATTTAACGATCTTGCTAGTCGTAAGCTCACACTGCAAACAAGGAGCGATATAAAATCTGGTTACAGCCACTCTGGAACACATTTTAGTTTCTACATTCTATCGTCGACAAGGTGTAGCAAACTTAAAGAGATCTTTAATATATCGCTACAGAAAACGTAAATGATAGGAAACCGGGGGGGTCGCGTAGTTTAAAAAATCTGAGCGTATGTTTGTATATAGAGGGACAGACGTTAGGAAGTGACTTTGTTTTGTACTACATAACACTTTATCTTTAGGTTCCTAAGGTTCAAGGTGCCTAGTCTACTCTCTAACCCAAGTCTTGTAAGTCTAAATTGTACCTAACTAATCTCATCAACGACTACGCCATGCTCGACTTTAATAACACTAAAATTGTTTTACAAATTTTCCAGAAAAAAAAAGTAGGTTTACAGTCAGTTCAAATAACGCGAGAATTATTACGAAGCATCTCTTGTTTCGTATTTCTGCCCTTGTGGCTTTCTTTAATGCTAATTTTCATACTTGTAAACAGCAGGTAGCTGTTTTAACTCACTTATCCCTTGAGTGATTCGTCCCCTTTGAAATATAAACATTTGTTTAACAGCCGACGCCTGCTTCACCTAAACCAACCGTAATACATAATTTATTAGCAAGCAGTGTTCAAAACTAAATTATATTTCAGCAGATATATTTAGATAGGTATATCATCGTCATCATCATCATGTTTGATGTATTTGTGTGTGATCTTACAGTGTGGAGGTGGAGTAACTGCATGAACACGCATATTTTGCATAAGCTTGGCTATCATAAGGTCGCGGGGGAACAAGGAAATTATTTTAGTTCATTGATATGGACCTCCGCCATCGAATTTACAATAGAGGTTATAAAGTTGATGACCTTCGCAAAGTAAAGCCTAATTGGATAAATCATTGAAAAACATTATATTTTCAAAACGTGCGTCGATAAATATTCAAAATATTTTTTCCTTTTTTTTAATGCGTTAACGCGAACCCATTTAGCACTCTCGTGATGAATGGTTCAAGCACTGACGCAGAACAGTATGAAGATGATAAATGCCTATAATATTCAAGTCGACTGCTTGTCCGACTGTCGACTCATTGTTTACCACGTTTTGATTCAGAATTCGACTCTTAGGATGAAATAAAGCCTAAGGAAATAATCTTGCATCTTAGATTTCACAGTGGGTTCAAGGACTAAACGAGTTAAAAGTGCTCGTTCCTACGCGGTTTCAGTGCGGATTGGGAAATTTACGCACACCGTTGCATTGCTTCGCAGGTTTGTACTGGTGTTCTCACGATATTTTTTTTTCACTAAAGCTCGGGATAAATTTTGCACATGAATTTCGAAAAATTTAGATGTAGTAGCCCAGATTTGAACCACCTGCTCTCTGCTTGAGAGGCCTTTGGTCAAACCACAGGCTACCACGACTCTGATTGGAGCTGTTTAGTTGCTCAAAAATATCTGAACGCGCACTTACACGTTTGATAACACAGTCGAGATTTATAAGTACCTAGACAGCTTTGATGTTTATAATGGCGACTGTACTAGGTCCGCGAGTCGTAGTAGACAGCTTAACTGTATTTTAATAAAGGATAATTTATTCGATAAATCTCTTTGTTGGTACGCCGTCATAACGAACGGGAAATGGAATATTGATGGTATCGAAATTGATTTTAACCCTTTTAAGTTTTGCAGTTCAAATTTTTACGGTAATGTTTTTGAATAACGATCGGAGCTTGTTATCAAAATTAAGAATGCATTTGATTATTAATTTAATAAAAATCAATCAGTATCTTCGAACACGTATAATACAAACAGTAGCCTTTATTGTATACAACAAGCCAGTGCTCTAAGATTACAAGAGTAAGAGCGTTTTCACATTATCTGATCCGATATCGCATCGGGCTCTGTGCACACAGAGACAATTTAGATACACGCCTAGCCCACATACAAACATTATCGTCCGACAGCCCACGGGCGTCGGATGGTGCCGCCAACATATCGGTGTCGGCTCTGAATTCCAATATCGGGCCAGAAAATGTGAAAGATTGGTACATATTTCATATATTTTACTTGCCACGATATCGTATCGTCTTCCGATACCGATATCGGATCGGATTATGTAAAAACGCTCTAAAAATCATGCAGGAGAATTTGTCTATGTTTTTTAAACCTTTTTGTAAACTTTTATGAGGATTTTCTTGGAAAAAAGTGTGGTTGTCTCCCTTCCACGCCGCAGTCCTAGAGCCTGGAACTAGTAGTTGAAAAAAGAGCGCCGCCCACTCTCACGTTAGCACCCTTAGTTGTCTAGTCATTATTAGAATATACATTTCATTTTTTAAGTTAGTTGATTTTTAATACCTTCATTATTTTAAAAGATTTTCGTGTGTTTTGTTAATTTACTAATTCAACTTCATTTTTAACGCTATAACATATGATTTGTATTTGTCAGTTGTGTTTTGACGTTTTTAGAAGGAAACCACACAGTGACAGCAAACCAGTCAGAATTAAATTATCGAAATACTTAGCATGCAACCTCGCTAAAATATTTAATTGGTGCCTGTCGCAGTCGTAGCTTTTATAGGCAAACCGCGTAACTGAGTCCTCGCCTGCGCGGTACAGGGGCGCGGGGGTAGGACGACAAAGGGGACTGAAGGAGGTGCGGGCAGCAAGCGCTTCTTAGCACGTTATTCACGCTCGCCGCCCGCACCTCCTTCAGTGCCCTTTGTCGTCCTACCCCCGCGCCCCTGTACCGCGCAGCGAGGACTCAGTTACGCGGTTTGCCTATAGACTGGGCACAATAAAAAAGAGATTTAAAAACACAAACACAACCTAATTTAAAATAAAGTGTAATCGATTCTACTCTCGATTCTGAGTAAACTACTTTCTGGTTTCGAGTTAAATACTTAATTAACACCATATATAATAGTACTATAATATATGTCATAGTTAAGCATAATGTTACATTAATAACTCCTTACACCTCGAGAGGAGACCTATTACAGATTACTATTCATATATAATACGGATTTTATTAATCCAATTAAGCTCATAATATCGTACAATTGCGTAGGTCGCGACCGAGAGCTCTATTATAGTCTCAATACTGGAATTAGAGAAACAGCACAAAAGCAGTATTAATTGGGCTACTACGAAATTCGAAGTTCGTTTCGTATCGTCCCTCTCACTCTCGAATTAAATAACGTAAGCGTCAGCGGGACGGCAAGATATTCGAATTTTACATTTCGTAATATAGGCCCAGTTTACCAAGCAAATATGAATAGAATATTTTCTTGGATAATGGGTTAGTGTCCTAACAAAATCTAATTAGTTAGTTAGTTCGTATCAAAAAAGTGGGTCAAAGAGAACATGCAAGATTTGACTCAACATGGTGTTGCAGATTGTTTTCCCCCTATTGACTTAAACAAAGAAAAATTATAACAAAGAATTCGGCCGACTACAAAAAACCCTCACCAACATACTATACATTGGGCTCCTATCACTCCTGCTGGCTCGTGCTGAGCGTCCCTAGAATATGTATGTATGTATGTAAACTCTTTACTGTACAAAATAAGTTACAAAAAAACGTAAAAGTAAGTAATAAAAAAAAATAAGTAAGTAATATTTAGAAGATTTGGTGATTATGGAGGTATTTCCATATAAACAAAAAATAATAATTTCAAATCGGTTCATAAATGACGGAGTTCGGGGGTAACCAATATGAAAAAATTACCTAATTATGACATAATAAATTTTATCTACTCTCATATCGTAATATTCGAATTATAAAATTCAAAACGAGTTTATATTTACATACTTTTTTAAACACAATACCGAAATATTAAAAAAAAACACATTATAACACTTTTCTTCTAACGAAATAATGTTACAATATAATTTTTTAAACCATTACGATACAGGGCGAATCCAAAAAGTTTATATCAACAAGTTTTGATTCCAATTTTCACATCTTATCTGTGGCAGTGCCCGCTTTAGCGCATGCGCGCACATGCCGCACATGCGCAGTGATGTACTGGGTTTTACCGCCATTCCGTTCATAACTACGTTGTCGTTTTGTTGTACGAATTTTCCTAAGAAAATTTTGTTTTTGCTTAAAAATGTCTGATATCAGTGAATGCGAAGAAAGTTTGACTCCGCCCGATATTTTAGATGCGTCGAAGGAAATGACTCATAATTTACCAGCAAAGTGAAGGTCCTAGTATAAGTTCTGCAATGCAGGTAATTCTTAATGGTTCTTGAACACATTATAGAGGATTTAATATATGAACGTAGATAAAATATTGTATGCAACTGTTCGCAATTAGGCCTTAAAACACTCGTGTGATCCTTTTATGAAACTCGGCTACGCCTCGTTTCATGAAACCACACTCGTGTTAAAAGGACCCCTATTGCGATACAGTTGCATAAATAGCTATAAAACCTCCTCCTCTTCCTTCTTTTTTGAAGTCGGTTAAAATAAAAACAAACAGGGCAAGTAAAAAGCTTTTAAATACTTCATTTGATAATAATAATAGGTACTATTATACTTGTATCAAAGTTTACCCTTATCAGCAATAAAATTAAAATAATGTAGTTAAAGTATCGGTGCAGGAAGATTTAATTAAGTTTTATTTCTTGAGATGCCTTCGCACAGTCAAGTAGCGTTCTATTTCGTAACTGTTCTTAACTAGGTCGCGCCCGCATCTCTACCTACGTGGGAAGAACTAACCAAGTTAGGAATTTACTTATCCTCGTTAAAGAATGTGCGCCTATACAGCGTGTTATTTATAATTTCCATTAGCTTTAAGGAAGCGTTCAACAGGTCAAAATATGAAGTTAATTTCTCCTAAATACTACTGGCCTAACTCTTACTGTTTAAAAGATAATCAGGAATTAAGATAGTTTGTATCAATGATAAGTCGTCTGTTGAAATTAACGGAATAAAAACTCAAACACAGTAAACCTTTATTTTACTGTGGCTACAGAAACTTTTCGTTCAATCATATTATTTTTTTATTTATATTATAGTCAGAATTTTAAATTAATGACTGTCAAAAAAAAAGGAGATTTGAAGACCATAGTTGTTAGCATTCCTCACATTAAATGGACTCTGTTTTTTGTGGGTAACAATAATCCCAATATGTAGAAACAGTTTTTGCTTATGTTTTTTACTTCAATTATTTAGATTCGCGTCACGGTATTCATAAATTTATTTATAAATTTTTATTTATAGTCAAAATTAAGCCAATGTGTGCTTTTCTCTGAAAAAAAAAAATCCTTCACTACTTCACAACCACATAAGTAAAAAAATATATTTTATATGAAAACCACTATTATTACTTTTGATTGTGACATAAAGATAAATAAAGAATACTATCGTCGAAGAATTCCCAAAAAGTATCACATAAAATATTACAAGTCACACAACTGTCACAGTTAGGATGATGACGTCCAGTAAAAACATTTTACTTTATTCCTTATTCTTTTTTTCTTTCATAAATGGAATTCAGAAAGAAAAAGTCTATTTATTATAAAAGCCGATTTACCATGAACTTTACTTAATGCTAGTTTCACTTAAAAGTAGCAACATTTCAAATAATAATATACATCATTTCAACCAATAAACAGACAGATAAAATTTCGTTGTCTACGTACAGTATTTGTGGTCTACGCGAACGGTACCAATTCTGCTCGATAGTTTGACATGACGTTCAATCATTGGATTCCCTGCTTTATCCCAGAGGGGCAAAGTTCGCGTGAAACGCAAAGTAGCCTGTCGCATTTAGTACGTGAGGGTAATGCAAACAGTTCGCTCCACGAGACATGTTTCGTCACTTTACGCTGAAAAGGCGAAACATTCGACGGTCGACGTTTTGAGAAAAAATTGCATGACTTACCTCAACCATTCAGTGCGGCTGACATGGGCGCCGATTCAATTCAGTAAGTAATTCATTTCCTGTGACAACTGTAACCCTTTGCAGTTTTCAGTTAGACTTGGTGCTGTATACGCTCTTCCTTGTGATGAAAATACACTGAAACGCAGAAAAAAAATTACGCAAATGTAAAATAATAATTCCAGAAACTTGGTAGAATGATAAAATATTTAGACAGTATTATGATTTCTACGAATTTGGATATCATTGTGAATAAATGTATAATTCTGATATAAATATCGTAATGGAAATAATAATTTTTCACATACAAAATTAAACATATTACAGTGAAAGTGTAAAAATAGCATTTCAGTTGGCAAAAGATTTTTCTAAAATATTCTTAGTGTCACAGTGCTTTGGCTTTTACTGTTTGTGATTTTTTTTTAATTTTATCTTTAATAGTGACTGTAAATTTATAAACTATTTAAGTACAAAAAAATGTTTTTCAATTGAGCAAAAAAATTTTATCCACAAACTGGGTCATCTGCCTAAGTTTATGGAAATCAAGAAAAACCCAGTGTACTTACATTAAAACTTCAATATTATTGTGCGATTACTTTATAGCTTTGAAATAAATTTAATAAAATTGTGCATGCGCATTAATACAATGAGGGGAGTCCAAGAAGCTCAATAATTAATTTTAGCACAAGACTGTAACTCGAGTTAGTGCACTTAATGCACAGAAGCGCATTTGAAACGAGACATGTATCGCACACTAAACAGTACAGTGGTTGTAGTAGAGTCATGTATTTTGCATATACATTTTAAAAGTTCATATTACTTTTCAACTAACTCCAGAAGTTCTATTCTGAGGACAAAAGAAACAAGGATTACAAAGCAGTCATGCATTCATATTAAATGATATGGTAACGGATAACTCACGTCTTAAATCGAGTTTAGCTCGACATGTTTCGACGATTGGTTGTGTCGGTGTTTCGGCGGCGTGTGTGGTGAGTGGTGGCGCGTAGTGCGCGTGTTGCGGCAGCCGCCGAGCCGCGTGCTCCTTAGATGAAGGGTTTCGAAATAACCCGAAACATGTCGAGCTAAACTCGATTTAAGACGTAAGTTATCTGTTACCATATCATTTAATATGAGTGAGTCTCACGGTAGTTTCATGTTAAAAATTGCAGTCATGCATTTATTGTTATTCAATACCTTCTTATTAAAAGAAGAAATATACCTATCACAATGTTGAAAACGCTACAGGAAACCTATCAGTTCACTACAAGTTTTGATAGCTTGGTAGACAACTAGACAAGGTTACTTGTTCAACTGCCGAGTTCAGACTAGTTGGTCTGTTTATTATTTTCTTGCAGTATTGATGTTCAGGTAATAAATGTTAAGCAATTGTTCGTAAACTAGTTTTATAACAAAAGTGAATGAAAATTGACTTGAAGTCAGACGAATTCTTACAGATATCATTATAATCATCATCCCAGCCGATAACGTCCCACTGCTGGGCACAGGCCTCTCAGAATGAGAGGGCTTGAGCCGTAGTTCCCACGCGGGCCCAGTGCGTATTGGGAACTTCACACACACCGTTGAATTGCTTCACAGATTTGTGCAGGTTTCCTCACGAGGTTTTGCTTCACCGCAAAGCTCGCGGTAAATTCCAAATATAATTTTACATATTAATTTAGAAAAACTTAGAGGTATGAGCCGGGGCTTGTACCCATGGTACAAGGCGGGCGGTAGGTCAAACCACTAGACCACAACAGCTTCAAAGCTATCATAAAGATAATCCTTTATTAAATTAATCACATTAAGCATTAGGTACATTATATCATTACAAATTATAACTATTGTTGGTAAAATGCATGTGCACCAACTTCACATGTTATGATTTGAATTATTTTAGGATCTCATATAACGATTCAACATCGCCAACGTACATGATACATGCAAATAGCTCGAAAATACGAGTATGAACACATGAAATTGAGTGCCAAATAGCACTGATGTCGGTTGTGATATGCAGAAATAAGTTTAGTTGGAAATTGTGTATTATTAATACAACATTGCAAATAATTCGTTTGCGAAAAACACATTTTGGAACACTGTTTAAATGGAAAGAAGAAAATAGTGAATCAGAATCAGAATCAGAATTATTTATTTGTAAAACATAGGTAAACAAAATACAGATGGAAAAAAAAAATTACAGCGTGTATCACTATGTTTTGCCTGTTGGCGTACAAATATAAAGTAAAAGTGAATTTTAATAATACTTAGTACTAAAAATGTCCAAATAACAAGCCAATCACCATGCAAGAAACAGACAGTAATATGAACTTATGAAATAAAATATAAGTGAGTAATAAATATTAAATAGTCAACAATAATCAATCTGTAATAGGTATTTAAATAATTGCATGTCAAAGGAAGATAGTTATAAATCATTGTCATTTAAAAAATCTTGCGTACTGTAATAGCATTTTTGAATTAATAATTTCGTCAAGTTTTTCTTAAATTTTACAATGTCTAATGTTCTTAAGCATACAGGAATTTTATTATAAATTCGAGGTGCCATTCCCAGTACGCTTTTGCGCATTAGTGCAGTTTTGCACTTTGTGTTCCGCACCATATGCATATACTGTGGACGAGTAGGCAGCCTGCGTGTATCTGTAGTTTCAGGAAACAGTGCTGGGTTACATTTAACAAATATTGAAATTTCTAAAATGTACAGACACGGCAAAGTAAGAATCTCGAGTGATTTAAAATAAGAGGAGCAACTATCAGTTATTTTTAAGCTACACATTGCTCTCAAACACCGTTTTTGGGCTTTAAATGCTATTTCTTTATCAGTAGAATTGCCCCAAAATATGACACCGTATCTCAATATTGACGCGACAAGACCATGGTATGCAATAAGAAGAGTGGGTTTGTCAACTATTTTTGACAGCTTGCGCAGCGCAAAAGCTAATTTACTAAGCTTTTTACTTACTTCATTTACATGAAATTTCCATGTCAGTTGACTGTCAATACTGAGCCCTAAGAACTTTGTTACTGCTACAGTTTCTATTTTTGTTGCTTCATAATTTATATTCATGTCATTATATTGTATACGCTGATAAAAATGCATTATGTTAGTTTTTATTAAATTAATTTTTAAATTATTGTTTTGTAACCATTGTATTATATCAGATATTGTACCATTTATGTCATTTTCATACATTACTGGGCTATCACATTTTATAATAGATGTGCTGTCATCTGCAAATAGGATCATAGGATGGCAGACAGCTTTAGGAAGGTCATTGATGTAGATCAAAAAAAGCAACGGGCCAAGTACACTTCCCTGGGGGACGCCAAACGTTACTCTTCGTGCATCTGACAAGAATTTATTTTCAGTTCTTGATTTTTGGCATACTCTTGTAATTTCAGTGTACTGCATGCGGTTAGTCAAATAGGATTCAAATAGTTTTAGTGGTTTACCTCGAATGCCATAATGATCAAGTTTGTATAACAAAGTTTTATAATCTACATAGTCGAAGGCCTTCGTCATATCAGTATAGAGAGCACTAACTTGTATTCGTCTGTCGACACATTGTAACACATTATTTACTAAATCATATATAGCCATATTTACGCTTACATTTTTTCTGAATCCTTTCTGCTCTTTACAAAATAAATTATGTTTGTCAAAGTAATTATACAAACAATTATATATGAACTTTTCAAAAATTTTGGAGAATATTGAAATGAGAGATATAGGCCGGTGATCCTGAGGATTTTCTCTATCCCCTTTTTTAAACAGAGGTTTGACAATAGATATTTTCAAACTGTCTGGATAAATACCTTCACTAATACATAGATTTATCAAGTAGCTCAAATGATTGGCTATCACATCATTAACATATTTTATTACTACAGTCGGTATGCCATCAACACCCACACTTCTTGTATTCTTCAAGGACTTTATTATCAACCACACATCATGAGCTGTTGCTGGTTTCATAAACATAGAATTAGCACTGTTGTTGTTAATTTTCCATTTGACATTATTATAATTTCTTGTGAAATTACCTTCACGCTGGGTAAAATAGTCATTAAATACATCAGCTATGGCTTTAGGGTCTGTTACGATTCCATCATTTGATTTTATTCGCAGAACTTGCTCCTTGTATTTATTAGCTTTCGTGGAGTTGATTATCTGCCAAGTGGCTTTAGTCTTATTCTGAGCGGTTTTGATCGCGTGGTTATTTTGTGCTTTCTGAGTTAATTTGACAATTGTTTTATATCTTTTTGAGTAATTCCGAAATAGTTGTTTATTGGCTGTTGTAGGCGCATGTCTAAGTTGCCAGAGTAGGTGTCTCTGTCTTTTGCTGCATACTTTGATGCCTTTTGTCATCCACTTTACTTTTCTATTTGATTTTATTGTAACCAATTTAAATGGAAAACACAAATCGTGGAGAATACAAAAATTTTCTAGAAATATATCGTAAGCAGCGTTTGGGTCTGAGGTATTATACATATCATTAAAAGACAAACATTCTAAATGTCTTTTAAACAATTTTAAATTTTCTAGAGAATACTCACGCCTTTTTATACGCCAAAAATCACTGATAGCTGTTTTACTAACAGGGAACGTCAGAATTTGACTGGTATGATCTGATAGACCCGAGTCTACCACTTTACTACTATGACCTTTTTTTAGATTGTGTGCAAAATTATCTATACATGTGCTCTTTGCTAGTCTTGTGGGCTCCTTAATTTGAAGGGTTAAGTTATAACTAGAGAGAATGTATTCAAGTTGTAAAGATGTGTGGTTTCGTTTCAGAATGTTAATATTAAAGTCTCCACAAATTATAATTTTCTTATTACTGTTATTAGTTATATTTTTTAATATTATGTCTAGTTTCTCGTAAAATGTACTTAAATTAGTAAAACTAGGAGTTCTATATATGCACATAACAATTATTTTGTGTAGGCTTAATTCTATCGCACAGCATTCAACTACTCCACTTACTGAATGCTTTGCAATGTCAGGTAATTCCTTGTACTGATGTCCTACCTTCACAAGTATGCACGCTCCACCTCGATTTTTTTCACGCGAGAAGCATGCTGCTAATCTATAGTTAGGTATTGTCAAAAGGTCCTTATGATTAGCCATTATAAAGTGTTCCGTAATGCACATAATGTCAACATTGATGTTCTGGGCTCTTAGGTCATCAATGTGAACAACGAGTAAATCAGTTTTATTTATCAGACCAGCGATGTTTTGATGAAAAATAGATAGGTACGAATCTCCTTTTTCATTTACGAAAAAATGAGGATTCGTTTGGCTTTGTTTGGGTGTTTAGTTTTGCTGTGTCAACAGGTGATTTGTTTATTATTCGCATGTTATCATTATAAAATTCATTGTTTGCCAGTACAGGTTCTGCTATGTATCCCACCAGATCCGCTAAGTCCTTAAAGATTATAGAAAGACTACGTCTATTTATGTATCCAGACCCAAACATAAACATTTCTCTTTTGTACGGTATGTTTAAGTTGGAATCGAGGATGTAAGCATATTCATATGTAATATTGTCAAAATAAAGTAAGTTATTGAAAATTTCTACTCTTTTGTTAAATAAATTGACATAATTATTTAGTCTATACGTGGGTAGGCAGATAATAATGTTTGTGTGCTGAACTTTTAGTAATGCCTCTCTTATAAGTGCAACATTATGTAAGTCGATCCCTAATATGAGACTAAGTTTATACCTAACTTTGCCTCTCAGCACTAGATGTCAAACATATATTCGTAGCTGAACGCAAATGCAAAACGATTTATCGTGCACCTCGGATTCCAAACCGCAAACTAGCATTAGGTATTCAGCGGCAGAAGACATCACAAGCTATTGGCGGACGGCCGTAGAGATTAATTTACATTCATGACCAAAACGGTCCGTGACGCCATTTCGCTGGTCGTCCCTATTTCCTGCTTATAGTGAACATGAAGACGGAACGAACGTGCCGGGATCAACTCTAAGGCGCAAGTCAAAAGTTCTCTCCCGTCTATAATCTCGCAATTTAGAGCAATATCGGACTCGCTGCAGCGGATAGGTTTGTAACTGGCATAGAGAAAATTAAATTAAGCAATACAGTTGTGATTTAGCAACAGATGGCTTGAACATTGCACAATAATTTTCCATCGGTAAAAATCGGAACTTAATCGGAATACGACACATTACATGCGTGTGATATTCATAAGAACTAGGTGGTAGGACCTTGTGCAAGGTCCGCCCGGATTGCTACCACCATCTTGCTCGCTAATCCTGCCGTGAAGCAGCAGTGCTTGCATTGTTGTGTTTCGCCGGTGAAATTACTGGCACTTGAGGTATTCCATCTTGTCTCTCTATAGGTTGGCAACGCATCTGAAATAGGTACCCTTGGTGTTCAGATGTTTATACCCATAAACATCTGATCAGCTCTTACCATCAGGAGACCCACTTGCATTTAATTCGGAAGTTCGGTTACTAAGAATTTTGACGACCAGATGGCCTAGTGGTTAGAGACCCTGACTACGAAGCTTGAGGTGCCGGGTTCGATTCCCGTGTCGGGGCAGATATTTGTATGAAAAATACGAATGTTTGTTCTCGGGTCTTGGATGTTTAATATGCATTTAAGTATGTATAATTATGTTTATCCGTTGCTTAGTACCCATAACACAAGCTTTGCTAAGCTTACTTTGGGACTAAGTCAATTGGTGTGAATTGTCCCCGTGATATTTATTTATTTATTAAGAATTATCCAGGTAAATTTGTTATGCTTTAATACATGTATGGCCAAAGTCGCAATATGTTTTTAAATCTTAGTGTTTTGCATTGGATGTGGATGGTTCAGGAAACAAGTACACGTCGGCTGTAAACAACTGTTGTGAGTAACTTTCATGATGTGTTCATTGAATTAAAATGAAAATGAAACTTGCTCTGCCTCTCTGATACGTCAAATAAATGTTTGCATTACATTGTTGCTCAACAAAATTTTAATAATTGATAACTCTCCATTGGAAAAAGTAATTGTTATATTTTTTCGCTGAAACAATTCACAGCACTTAAAGCTATCGTTACACAAAAACTGTGTTCTTAACGCTAGGCAATATGCTTGCCTAGTTCTAGTTTCCTACTAGACTTTGGATCGGGCAATCCGAGTGCAATTGATGCTGCAAAAAATGGCAAACGCATTTTTTCCCAAACAAATTATTATCACGTGCTCACTCTATACATTAACTCTTTTTTGGTAACTGGCCACATAAATGATACAAAAGACTTTTATTAAAATGTTCCATTTAATTGAAATAATAATTGAGTTTCGTACGTGGCCGTGTCGGCGGGACCCATGAGATCTGATCAGAGTAATATTTATTTTTTTCAGTGAAATCTGATTTTGACAATTAGTGATTGTTCTGATAAAGTAATTAATGCGATTACCTTTTGGATGCCAGAATCATTGAATTTGGGTGTAATAATGAGTATTTTTGCACGATATTGAGTGTAATGATTTTATAACTCGGAAAGTCAGATAAATTTCCAATTAACTGTAAAGAGTCCTTTTGGCATCACACTGCAGCGCGTCTCTAATTTTTCTCTCTTCTATTTATTTATGTTTTTACTGTATCTTTGTTATGGAGTGTGTTTTTTATGTCAATAAATGTTGTGTTTGAGTTTTCAGATTGAATTAAAAAAATTGCTTATTGTAAAAATATTTTAGTCGTATTTTACGTACACTTGTTTATTTAGTCCGTGCAGGATATCGGCGATGGCAAGGATGCTTTAAAACAATGAAAATATTTTGTTCAATCGAGTATTTAAAAAAAAAAAACAAAAAAAAATATTTTGTTAGTAGACCGTAAAAGGCTCTTTTACATTGATGCAGCCCGTGCCAAGTTGGCGAAGGAAGGTGGACTTACCCAAGTTCGCCGCCGATCTTCTGACTGGCCACGGGTATGCGTTGATGATTTTGAAGGCAGTGCACGTCGTTGTCTTTATTACCACTCAGATTGTTGAGGATTTAACTTCTGTATTTTGAGTTACTTGCGTGTCAAGCAGAATGATTTTTCTTACATGACAGACAGACAACAAGATGACAATGAAAAAGTACCGCGTGGCATCAGAGGTTTCCGGCCAGCGTTGCCTAGGCTTGTCCACCTCCTTGCACACGGCAATACGGCGCAACCATACATGTCACTTTTTTGTACGTAGCGTTTTCGGAAAGACCATCATTGCCAAGAAGAATGAAATGAACTAAAATAGGTAGGTATACAATTAAAAAAATACAATACCCGGCGATAAAGATTGCACATCGGTCTTCAGAAAAAGACAATTGGCTGTTCACGACGATTTCCGAACACTGGCCACCGTCCATCAATCATCGTATTTAATTTTATTACAAGCTTTTATTCAGTTCCACCTGTCCCGTTGCCTGTCTGTCAGTTTGTCTTTAATCAAATCTTGCAAGTTACATTGACACTTCCAGTGGTCAGATTGACTTGAAATTTGGTATACTTGTGTAAATTGCGTGACAATACAATAATCTGTTGGTGACATCTTGGTAGTCTGGCCAGGGTCGTCTCCACAGGACGGAACTCTTCAACGGTTAGTGGTATCGACTTGAAATTTGGTATGAAAATGTAGTTTGGGTGATAATACAAGTACAGTCAACAAAAAGTACAGTCAGCAAAAAAACTTGTTTTGAAAATGATTTTTTTACCAAAAACTTATTATCAAGCGACGTTTTATATCAAATGCATCTTTAGGGACTTAATTAGTTTACGTCAAATTAATAACATGTAGCCTTCGGACATCTATAGAGAGCTGATGCAACTACTAGAAAAAGGATAGTTCCCTCTTTATCCTAAACATGCCATCGTAGAATTTAAAGTTTTAGAGGGTTTCAACAACTCTTTATTATATATTTTCATCTAAATTCGTCCGTACTCTACTGCAACGACTGACAAATGGCATATATAGTTTGCCGCCTTCTTCGGTAGGACGGCAGATATGTAAGTAGTGTGAGACAACGCTCTACGAAGCCGAAATTAGCCGAGTCTTTCCAAAGACGGATGTGCAATCTTTATGGCTGGATATTGTACTGTACAGAGATGTATTATGGGGTCCCTTAGTTAACCACAGATGTTACTTAATCATCGCATAGAATATCAATAGCTTTGCACCTATTGATTTTCTGAGAGATGGTTCGAAGTGCAAACTAGTAACGAATCAAATATGCACCGATCGACCGGCTAGAGCAGGCGAATTACGAATACAGTAACAGACACAAGTTGTGATACATATCAGCTGGATACCATATTGACACCGACATCCTATATAATAGAGTGCATGTTTCTTACATCAAAACCGCGCACAAAATTGGTTCACAGCGCCGTTTTGTGAACCTCGTCGGGTGGCAGGCAAGGGTTACTAACTGCAACAAAAAGATTATTGGAATATTAACCTTACGATGTTTTGCATAAGTTTGATTATCCCTCTTGACTTAAAGTGGCAGTTAGTGACTTTTGCTTTTCGCCCGACAGCTTCATAAATTTGTTAACGTCCGTGACAGGGGTTGTGTCAAAATAATATTGATGATTGATGAGCCGCATGTTTTGTTCCAAACAGCCAGTCTAGTGCCGTAAGTTAGGTACATAGATGTCAATGCATATTGGAATAACCACAGATAGGACTAGACATAGCAAATAATAGCCCTAGATACTCATTTATTGTCGGTCTCTGACTGAATGCACCTCCACCCACTCAAAGGTTGACTGGTATAGATCCTTTAAAGTAATAATCTCGCTTTTGTACATGTATCTCAACACTTGTAAATGTGTTAGTTTCTTCATTTTGTAAAATAGAGTTGAAATATACAAACCAAACTCTCCCCAATACCACAACACGCTAACAAGTTTCAAAATCTCGAGAGTTCATTCTTATAGCACCAAACTAGACCATTTGCTTCAAGTTTCTTTAGTTTTATTGATTTCATCATCAAACATGATTGACTCAGCATTGCCACCCCGGAATACTAAAAATAAAAATGGACACTGTGAAAAACTGGCCAACTCCGTGCTCGGCTTCGTTTGGAATCGGGTTCCGTACCAACAATGAAATTGATCTATCTGTCTATTTATCTTCTCGCCAACTTGTAAATCCTAAGTACAGTCAAGCTCTTAAGTAGCCCTTAATATTTTGTAGCAAACCTTGGGACAGTTTTAAATGTTGTCAATGAATGGCAGTGACATAATATTTAGTAAGAGGTTAGCAATTTTTAAGTTAAAGCTATACCTTATAGATGCATTTAGCGTAGCTGTAGGCTGTATCCTTTTCAACTCATTATTAAAATTCAGTTGAGGGGGAGGAGGGGCATTTGACTTAAGCTTAAGTATAACTTTGATGCTGAAAATTTCAATAAACGGGTCCCAAGGTCGAGTTGGTTCTCTCACTTCAGACGTGGGGTCGATAAAAAAATCATCACTTTACGTTTTGGAAAAGGTATCATCACCACTTTATTAGCGTACCTAATCATTTAATAACTGTATAAACCTATGTAAGTACATATCCAATTCACACATCATTCTAATCTAAGCTGCGAGCAGAGAGACGGACGAAAATGACAAAACCGAGTTCCGTTTTTGCCAGTTTGACTACGGTATCCTAAAAAACTTCGACTTGAAGAAGATGATAGAGGGTGGGAAAATTAATAAGTAGGTATGGAACTTTTTTAAGCTACAACTTCGAAACTGAAAGTCAAAGTCTTTCGTACTTAAGATTATGTCTAATCGACCTTGGTCCTTAAAATTTGTGGCTTGAAGAAATTTAACAGCGAAGTGTAATTAATTTTGTTGGCGAATGTAGATGAATTGCAGTAATACTAGTTTCGTAAGTAGATTTTTTGAGTAAACAACATGTGTTCCTTCTTTTTCTATACGTACTTAAGCAAATTTTTTAACAATAATTTTCAAGAATAGCTTAACCCCGCACGTCGTATATATGTCATACAGGAGGGCAAAAGCCTCCTCTCAGAATGAGAGGGCTTGGGCCGTGATTCTCACGCGGGCCCAGTACCAATCAGGAACTTCATACTCTTCATTCGGTTACTTCACTTGTGTGCTGGGCATTTACGATGTTGTCCTTCACCGCAAAGCTCTTGGTAAATCTCAAATGTTCTAATTTAAAAAAAGCCCAGTGGTGCGAGCTTAGATTGGAACCCACTATCCTGTGCTTGACAGGCCATATATCAACCACTAGACCACGGCTTTAACAACAAAGTAAATAAATCAATAACAAACATTCGAAAAACTCCAAATCTAAAATGTGAAAGGTAAGTAAATGGATTTCAGAGATTTTTCACCAAGAGAGAGCTTGGAGAGAAACATCTTTAGAAATAACCAACCACACTGTCGGGTGCAGTGCACTTACTTTGATTGTACTCTGTGCTCGGCGGCTGTCAAAAACTAGTTCGTATACCGCAGCATTGGCAGTAATTCGATTTGCCCGTGAAAACTTATATTAGTCCCATGATAGCTTTATAACTTATGAGTTAAGAACTTGGAGGTCATATCTAACTCACTCCTAATTTATACACTATTATTATATGATAGCCGAATCCAATACAACTATATAGAGACATGCAGGTGCAAAGAGTTACATTTTTAAACTTCAATAAAAACAAAAGAACACGTTCGAAACAAATGAATTAATGAATAAAGGTTAAAAAACAGTTCATTATGTTCTTCGATAAATACATTTTAAACGGTTGTTTTTTCTCGATATATTTATCATTTTATGGGATGGGGAGTTGATGTTTATTATCATACGGTTTGAGTTTCTTTTTCTGTGTTATATAAAGCCGTATTTCTAATCATTGAAAGCTCTAATAGACCAAGAATTCCCTAACATTGTAATGTTTTAATGAGATAATAACACTGTAATTTCAGGAGTAGGTATACACGTACGAACAAAGAGCTTACACCGAGGCTTATAAATGCTAAAATTTAGCAGTATTTTACGTAGGTGCATGAGAATTGTTTTGTAGCAAATGGTGTGGCAACTGGACGGACAGGCTTTCAGGTCTACGGTTGAACGCGCTAAATTACAACGTGATTACAGCACTTTTCAACGCCGACATATTTGATGCAACTGACAGCTCTTTTGACAGTTTCATATGGGGATTAAAAATTTGCAACATTTTTTTTTGTCAGCATTAGGTACGTTTGCTCAACGGAATGGAAAGTTTTGCAAAGACCGGTCAAGTGCAAGTCGGACTTGTGCACCGAAATTTTTAGAAATGTCGAAATAGTAGATACGCTTTAAACTACCGTATTCGTAAATATCCAATGACTGCTAAGAGCAAAATTTATTGTACTTTACAATGACTCTTATTCACTAAGTTTGTTATAATTATTATGTGCCTTGTGTCCATCCATGCTACATGTTGAGTTTCAAGCAAAGTTTCGCATTTATGACACTCACTCACTCATGATCATCAAAATAGAACTAGTACTTCCCATAAACTCAGAGAGCTGAAATTTGGTACAGAGTTAGGGTTTAATGGCCACATAAAGGGAAAACTATAAAAACTAGGTAATCGAAGAAAAACAGAAAAAAAGTCAAATAAAAAATCTAATAAAATAAATCAACAAGCCCACGTTTCTACAAAAAGAAGTGAAATCCCACCAAAACTTTCTTTAAAAAACTAGCCAAGTCTCTAATAATAATAAGACTCAACATTCTTAATACGTGAGTGGGTACAAATAAACGGCCAAGTCACACAACATTAACTTTAATAATAAAGAAATCGCAGTAAGGAACCTTAGACTTGGCACGACTTTGTCTAGATTTCAGAGATAAACAAGCAATAATAAGACTCAACATTCTTAATACGTGAGTGGGTACAAATAAACGGCCAAGTCACACAACATTAACTTTAATAATAAAGAAATCGCAGTAAGGAACCTTAGACTTGGCACGACTTTGTCTAGATTTCAGAGATAAACAAGCAGCTCCATCAAGACTTGGCAAGTTTTATACAGAATGTTTTTGGTGGGACTGTTTTTACATATTGGCCAATGCTGGCCGAACATGCCAGTTAGTAAAATTGGCAAGTGGAATTGGTTTTCAATTGAAGGTAGGTTATAACTGTAACTTCCTTAGTTCGGGCCCGTTCATTACTGGAGGATTATATCAACCCGCTGACAACCAAGAATCGGGAGTTTACCAATCAGTGCTTTATAGTTAAGTAATCCTATCCCAGGCATTCACACTTCCTGATTGCCTTAGTCTGCAGCTGCGATCAATCAGACTAAAAAATGACGAAATGGAGGACATGGGGGGAGGCCTTTGCCTAGCAGTGGGACATGAATCCAGGCTAGATAATAATAATAAAATAATATTTAACTAACAAACAAGATTGGGATTATTTTCCGTGTGAGTTATTGCCATCAGTAGTTTTTGAATTTTTTTTTAGCTAAATGTACAAATTTATGTATCGCCGAGAAATGTTTACGCAATCTAAGTCACCTAGGGTCACCAACGTTGCTGGCTGAAAATCAGCGCTGAGGTGTTTATTATGGGTCTATATTGGAATCCCTAACGTCTTTTGTCCTAATTGTATTTTTCCTAATAACTTTGGTCATAATGATCTCTTGCCATAACGACGTTTGCCCTAATGTAAGTGCCATAACTTTTTTTGCCCTAATATCGTATGTCCTAATACTTATGTGCACTATCGTCTTTAGTACTAATGTTCATATGTCCTAATAGTTATATATCCTAATAGTAAATACCATAACCATGGGTCTATATTGGAATCCCTAATGTCTTTTGTCCTAATTGTATTTTTCCTAATAACTTTGGTCATGATGATCTCTTGCCATAACCTAACATATTTTTCTGGTAGCAATTCGTTTCTGTTGGGGACGCAGTTCTAACCTAACCTAACCTACTTTTCTGATAGCATTTCGTTTCTGTTGGGGACGCAGTTCTAACCTAACCTAACCTACTTTTCTAGTAGCAGTTTGCTTCCGTTGGGGACGCGGTTCTAACCTAACCTAACCTACTTTTCTAGTAGCAGTTTGCTTCCGTTGGGGACGCAGTTCTAACCTAACCTAACCTACTTTTCTAGTAGCAGTTTGCTTCCGTTGCGGACGCAGTTCTAACCTAACCTAACCTACTTTTCTGGTAACAGTTCGCTTCCGTTGGGGACGCAATTCGGGTGACATTCGCAATCCATAACATCGTATGTCCTAATGTAATGTTTGTCCTAATCATCATTTGCCATAACGGTTTTTTTTTCTGAAACCGTAAATATTTCAAAAATTTTGAAGTGGTCATTCTGTAGAACTGTATAGGTTAGAATAGGTTCATTTTATAACAACCCTGAAAAAATTAAGATTTCAGAGAAAAAAGCGTTATGGCAAATGATGATTAGGACGAACATTACATTAGGACATAAGATGTCATGTGTTATAATATTAGTACAAAACAAATTAGGTATTTTGGCATTAGGTCATATTATATTATGGCTAAAGTAACTAGGTATTTGGAGCATTAGGTAATGTAATATTATGGCTTATGACTCTTAGGACATAAGAAACATTATGGCTTATAATCTTTATGACTAATGAACGATATGTCAAGAGCGTTTAGGACAAAATTGGTATGGCACTTGATTTTAGGACATACGACGGTATGGATCGGGAACGAGACCCGTTTATTATTAACGCTAGCATTATGCTGAGCCAGTGTCCGATTCACAACCACAATGACGCATAATTTCCTATGTGTTGTCTATTTGTACTTAATGCCATTGTTGTGTCTTGTGTTGTGAATAAATGTATTTTCTTTCTTTCTTTCTTTCAATCTTTAATAAAGTATTTCAGTGCACTTTTCTATTTTAAAATTGAGTCATTTTTATGTTTTTCAACAGCTGAGTCCTTTACTTACCTTTTTAGTATTTCTATTTGCTTGGAACAATTAGGTAAATAACTTTTTTCTCTCTTAATTGTCCAAAACTGTATATTTTTTATTTACTACCTAACTATTTTTAAACATTAAATTTTAAGTTACAGTCAAGGGCAAAGATATCGAAACGGTCAAAGTTACAAAAATATGTATACAGACTTTATGCATTTAACATTAAGGCCGTGTATAAGTACATATTTTTGCAACTTTGGCCGTGTCGATATCTTTGCCCTTGACTGTACCATATTGTCATAGGACAGATTACAATCAAAAATACACTATCAAGGTCTGAGCTTTGACATTGCCGTTAACTAACTAACTAACGGTCATTGCACGCAATCAATATTAGATAGAAAGCCTCTAAGTATTGATTCAATCATAATTCATAACGCTATCACAACTTCAAATTCCAATATCGAACCAAAAACAAAAGCCGCTCAAAATTCATTAACAAGCAATAAATTACGTATGTAATCAAAGTTGAAGTTAATTGTCAATCATCGCCCCCCAGACGCTTGGGGCGCGATTCGCTAATCACGAAATATAAGTTTGTCGCCTCGGCGCAGTCAGAATTATCCATTTTGTTAATTGAAGCGTCAGGCGAGTCACGCGAAAGGCCGATTAAGGCACAACAGCTTGTCAGTCGTCAGTCAGACATGAATTGAGTGGGTCTATCACGAGCGCAATGACGGATGACGATCAGCACATGGAAGATCGCATCAGGGCATACCAGAGAACGTTTAGCACAAAAAATATCGCGTCCTCGTTACAGTACTCGTACAGGAATATTTTAGGAAATAGGAACTGTGTTCGTAGAACATTATTAAGACTTATTAGAGACATTGTTGCCTTGAAAAACTTACGCCAAAGATTCTGAAATTTTTTG
This sequence comes from Choristoneura rosaceana, assembly GCA_037349165.1. Taxonomy (NCBI): domain Eukaryota; kingdom Metazoa; phylum Arthropoda; class Insecta; order Lepidoptera; family Tortricidae; genus Choristoneura; species Choristoneura rosaceana. The sequence goes on from JAZBNJ010000019.1 coordinate 16,028,508, forward strand.
TGGGATATTAATAACCATCAGAAAATATTTCCGTACACTCAGGCTGTAATAAGTAGTCTCATCAGTAACATGCAAATTCTGGCGTCAGTTCAGTTTACCATTCTCGTTATATATCATTCACAACGGATTAACGATTATGTAAAATACTTAGTTTTTATTTGTCTAATAGGCCATCACTACGTCAGTCAGATGGGGGGGGGGGGAGTTACGCGACGAACTGATGCCATAGTTAACATATAATCGTTGTCTTATACCGCGTAGAATAGGAGTTCCACAAAGTGGTATTATCATCTATCTCTTCTTCTATAATATAAAAATGAATCGCAAAATGTGTTGGTAAGCGCATAACTCAGGAACGACTGGTCCGATTTCGCTAATTCTTTTTTTGTTGTGTTCGCTACTGTCAGGAGAAGGTTTTCATGGAAGAAAAACAATACAACGGGGGCGAAGCCGCGGGCAACAGCTAGTTAATTATATAAATTAGGGACTACTTGCTTAGGGGCTACACTACTTATTTCGTTTTATTAAATACCTACCGTTAACATAATGTACTGTTTCATGATTTCTGTAGAGAAGTCTGTCTTCCCGTAGGCAGCCTAGGTTTTGTTGTGAACGAAGTATATCTAAAACCTATGGCGCTTGGATTCTTCAAATACCTGGTAGGCACGTTAACAAAAGCTGATTTATTGGAAGCAAATCGATTAGGTACTAGAACCTTTGTTCGGCCATGTAATCAATCAGACTGGCACTTTACCAGGTAATGACGATGATGTTCGAACTTTCGACTCACACTCATTATCCTTACAACTATCATTACAATGTGCCATTTGCCTTAAAATAGAACTTACCTTAATGGTAGGTACTGTAGGTACGTATGATTTAGACAACGCGGTACAAGTAGGTAATTACAATTCTTTGACAAAAATTGCAAAGAAATTAAAAGTATTGTACCTTGTAGACAATATGTGTGTATGATTTTATTTTGTATGGGTATTATACTTAATAATACTTTTACATCGGACAACACAGTTTATATTAACTATACAATGGTCTATACATTTTTATTACAATTAACTATCATCTAATTAGCTACATCCTGTTTAGAAAGTTTATGTAAGTGTATGCGAAAAGATAAGTCCACAAGATCTTGTCAATTATCCCATATCAAAACAATGAACAAGATCGTTTGAAACAATACAATGAATAAAAAATAAATGTTGCAAATATGTCATCAACAAATAAAAACGCTTTTCGAATTACAAATATCACGTTAAGAACAAAATCTGTTTGAGCGGATATCCAAACCTTCCTGATTCCATATCATGGTTCCGCAACATAAGCAGATTAACGGAAGCATGTTAGGACCAAGCAAATATCGTACTCTTTAATCGCGTGACGTCTCTTTTTAGCATAAGGAATACGAATGGGATGGTAAAAAGTCCACGGGATGGACGTAGGTTGGGACTGGGCATGCCGATTCGATTCAACGGACCGCAAATTTGTCGGAACTACCAATGAAATCGGATTACTACAGAGTCGGTGGCAAGGGAGCGCTAACGAGCGAGAACACCATTACCAGACGTCAGTGGCGTCTTCAAACAGGAATTAAACTTGCCGTCAAACGGGAATATTGCTAGCGGTTTTTGTTCTACATTTTCACTGTACTCGTACCTATTTTTGTCAGACTTGTTTACAGAGTGAAATCTTATTCACTTATTTGCAAATGTTAAACTTAAATAACTTATCGCCTTTCCCTGGCCACAAAGGATTTTTTTCAAGTGGCTTAAAAAAATATTGTTTTCGTTTAAGTACATGTATTTTTTGATATATTGCGTAACCGGTGACTTAGGTCAATTGTGTTCTGATTCCGATAAATATGCCCAAAGTGGTATTTATATTTCTTATTACAATAATTTTATTCACATTTGAAGTCAGTTAATATTCCTGTTTTAAAAATAAATCTTGCTCATCTTTCGGAACGTCTGTACTATTTTGTAAGTAAAGTGTGACACCTAACTCTTCTTGTTCTATAACTCTTAAATTTAACTAATCGGCATTACTTTACTACCTCGCTTTTTTCTTACCAAACCTCGTCTACATATAACAATCTAGCTTATCTTTATTTACCTACGTATGATTGTAGTTTACTTTTAAACAACTTGATAGCGTCTATTTGACCTAATTCTCTGGCGTAAAAAAAGAAAATGCACTTTATAACTTTATTCCTAGCCTGAAGGCACGTGATTCATTTTATAACGAGTACTAGAAACAACTCTGCAGTGTGCAGTAAAGCTATTCTGATAATGTCTTGTTAGCGAGCGAATTTATTGTCCCATTATCCATTAAGACCGGGCTTGCTTAGCGCAGCGTTGCAGTGAAGACATTAATTCTTCTTGTAATAAAATTCGGCCACAAACCTGTTCAAGTTTTGAAGGAGTGGAATGGAAAATTATGCAGCTCTATTTTAGCTACCGCTTCTAGGTTAAAGTAAGTACGAGTATATCATGTTGTCTAAATGTGGACTTCGATAAAACAATTGCCATCATGATACTGGGGCAGTGAAAGAAAGATCTATAAATGTGAAATATGGCATTAAAATCAGAAATTCGAAAAAGTTGTACAATGTAAAGAGTTTCAAATTTGGAACAGCTGTCAAAGTCAACACAATTTAAATAAGCCTCTATTCTGGTATCCATAGACACGACATTTTGTCGATAAGAAAATATCACTCTGCTGGTACGAGTATCTTTCCTTTATCTGTTTTAATTATTTTATTAAAATTAAAATTGATAAATTAACGTAAGCTTTAAAACCGTTTGTAAATAATGGGTGTTTGTCTATTTATTTCGGTATGGGAAAAAGTAACCTATTTCAATGACGTGCCTACTTTTTCTCTCATGACCAAGCAATTCATTTACAGCGTGGGTTCAATGTCCCATTCGTTTGACATAGGAGTCAACAGTAAGACGATTACGACCAATAATTTGGCAGTCATACCTAATTATTAAAGTTCCATAACTCAAAAGGAAAAACTTTCTGTCTAAGTTGGTAAAATGATTTCACACTGTATACATTTTGGTTAGAATAGAGGCTCTGCTAACACTGGATATTTATAAATACCAACAGATTTGTAAAGAACCCTCGGTGCACGAGTCCAACTTATTTTGGTAGATTTTTTTTCGACGTATACATTGTCATAAAAATATAGTAAAGCACTTGGTCGTCCATACTATTTGATAATGTAAATACAGAAAAAAAAAAGACTTATGTCGGCAAGTTTAAAACCGTACACATTTAATTGTTAAAACTTTTCCATCCGACAACGATGATTACGAAAATGGATTTTTAAATTAAAACTTTACCCGGAAGTCCCGATCCCACCTACGCAATCCGGCGATAATGACGTCACGTAGTATTAAGGACACATATTTTATCCCGGGAGAGTAAAGCAAATTGCACGGATTACCTACCCGAGGATGGTCGTAGTAAAAACTTTAGCCGTAAAGGACCGCGGGAAATATCAGCGGGAAGTGTTGGATGACAAGCGAGTTGGAAATAAGCACGCACGTTTGTTCCGGTGTTATATGGACGCGATGTGTTAAACAGATTTATATGGCCAGACGATAAACAGCCGATCTTGTGGCCTTTTTCAAAATATTGCATGGTGAACTCGATGGTCGCCTTGTCAGTCACATTTATTTTGAGCTACTTACAAAGCGTGCAGACATTATAATTTATTTGCCCTGCCAGTACCTACTCAGATAAAATGGGTGACACTCTTTCCCGGCCTGGATAATACCGAGATGGAAATACCGACCCTGTTTTTCGTGTACACGCCCATCGAAGCTCACGTCAGTTTCTCAGAATGAGAGGACTTCCACACAGGGTCGAGGTTTCCACACAAGAGGTGATTGTTCAAACTTATGTCCATCATCAACTCGACCTATCTGGGGGCACGGGAGTGCCCCCGCCAAGACGAGCCAAGCGAAGCGCGGCCGACTCGCCAGTTTAGACCAGTTTGCACGCCTACGAGATCAATAGCGAAAAACGCTGCTACGCGCTACGAACTACTCGCTACGAGCTACTGCTGTAGTATTTCGTCGCAACTTTAGAGTAAAATTAGGGCTTATAGATTTAGAGCTGGGCACGTAGGATTAGAAACTTGGCTCTACAAGAGATCTGATTACTTTTTAACAGTGCGAGCTACATGGTCTCGTCTTGGCAACTTTTAACATGAAATATTTTTGTGGGATATATGTATCACTGCAAACTACAGGCCTCTTCTCAGAATGAGAGTGCTAAGGTCACACCCACGTTGAAGGTGAACAAGCAAACATTTTTCTTATCTTCCCTAGAAATAACAGAAAATAACTAACAGGCAAAGATTTCAAACTCATAACTACGTCTTTTTCTGTCAGGGGTTAAAAGAAATCATATTTATAGTCGAGGTCAGATCGTAAAGAAAAATAGCAGGACAGCTAAGACGTAAATCGAAGTGGGGAGCATGCAGTCAACAGAGACGAATGGCGGAAGGGACGGGAGCGGGGGAGCTTAGGATAGCCTGGAATGTACGATATTGGACTTAGCACCTTGTCAAACTAATTTAGTTAACTTGATTGACTTAAAATCTGGCCAAGTGCGAGTCAGCCTCGCCCACGAATGTTTTCTTGTCGCCGTATTTAAAAATACAATTGGACTATTAAATTAAAAAAGGGATTTAATAAGTTTCTTTTAAAAATAATTTTAATTGCATGTATTTTTTGTTGACTGTACTATTTGTTAATTTAATTTCACTATCGGCCAACTAAATAATCTATAGCAAATTTCAAGTTAATCTGACCGCAGAAAATGTGTCAAAATGAGCTTGCAAGATTTGACACAACAGGCAGGGCAAGTTAAATACAATTGCTTGTAAAAATATTGTTTCCTGTGTGTAGACCCCTTAATTTTTTTGGTTGTTCCAGTTCCACTCTAAATTTGTACCTATGAAGGTTGAAAAATTAGGACATAGACCTACAGGGCGGCAGATACAATGAAGCCCAACACTGATATAAAGTTTAACTTCATGGCTTCAACCCACGTAATAAACTTAAGGGAGAGGAAGCAAAATGAAAAGTTGTATATAAAGGAACAATACAATACAATGACTCTTTATTGTACACCAGAAATAGTAAGCTATACAGAAACAGGAACCTACACAAAGATAAAATTACAAGGTAATAGGCGGTCTTACCGCTGAAGAACGATCTCTTCCAGACAACCTTTATAACTTATTCCTTTTTTTCGTTGTAAAGGTTGCCTGGGAGAGATATAGTACATTGACAACAAAATATGAAGAACCAAACTGATCCCTCAGTTTCATATGCACCATTGACTAGCACATGCTAGCATCATCAATGGTGCAAACGACACCATTGATGGTTCAAATGGCACTGCTTGAAATTAAATTCTTATAATATTATTTGTAAATTTATTTATTTTATTACATTATTATTCTAACATAAAATAAGCAGCGTAATATTCATTATATATAAGCTGTTATTTTAACAACTAAAATTAGCTTAGCTATCATAACTACATAAGGTTGTGGAAGAGCAAAAAAATTCTTGTAGTTCATTAACTAAAATTACTTATATTCTTCTTCATTGCCCATGCAAGCGATCGACGTTTTCGAGAGAAAGAAAGAAAGAAAATACATTTATTAAACGCCATAAAACAAACATAGAACAAATAAAGACATACATGACGTTAAATAGGTCCCCACTCAGCATAATGCCACGGCAAGCCGTGGCACTGATTTTCAGTGAGGACCTTATCTAAAAACTAACAGAGAGAGGTTGGGTCGGGTATACCGGTGGTCAGTTGGTAGGGTCTTGGTGCGTACAGCCAGGAAATGCGCATTCATTGTCCTGTTTGGAACTCTTGAAATTATTTCGTTGAGAAAATGCACATAATATTATATGAAATAATTATGAAGTAAATACAATATGTTAGACTATCGCGGCCAAAAAAGTAAATCAAGTTAATCCATACTAATATTATAAATGTGAAAGTGTGTGTGTGTATTTGTATGTTTGTTCGACTTTCACGTCGAAACGGAGCAACGAATGGAGGTGATTTTTGGCATAGAGATAGTTCATGAGCCTAAAAGAGACTTATGCTACTTTTTTGTCCAAAAAAATGCACAGTTCCCGAGGGAACAGCGCGCGATAATCGAATTCCATGCGAGCGAAGCCGCGGGCAAAAGCTACAGTAATTTGTACGAAGGTGCTGTGTGCTGTTTGCTGTATTATAAGCTACAGAACTAACAGAATTAAGTTAAACAGTTTCATAGATTTATAGCAGAATAATGGCAGCACTGACGGGTCACGAAGTTCTCACAAGTTAGGATTAGTGCCCTGTTTGGAGGTTAATCTGTCTACCCCGGGCACCTAAATACTAGTAGAGTTTGTTTATTTCATAGTTAAAATAAGGAATGTGTGATATGATGAACGATTGATTGAATGAGGGAGATGGAGTGAATAAAGGATGGAAAAGAAAGACTTGTGCGAGGACGTATCATTTTTGATTTGTAACTAAGATTATGTGATTATTGAGTCTCATTTGAAATACACTTTCATTTCACGAACTAAGGTGTTTTCCTGAATAAAAACCCCACACTATTATGAAAATTAAAACTACAATTTCAATCAAAATTTACTGGAATATTTTTTCAACTTCACAAAATCACTTCCCGCCATGTCTGTCTACGTATACGCTTGGATGTTTTAAACTAGGTACTCAATAAAATTTAATATGGTTTTCATAAATAGACAAAAAAGATATCATCTACATATACAGAACAAATAGAACGTGTCACTCTGAAATCTTAGGCACAGTTTCAGTTAATGTTAGTTGTTCCAGTCATTCTCATTCAAGCCATGGAAAGTTTAGTGAATCAAAATGAACCTAATAATATTGTTTGTGGCCCACTGCCAAGTGGAAGGAATTATCGATGCCACGTAAGTTAACTAACACGTGCTTCCTGCATTTAAGACGAAAACAGAAGAAAGCTGCTGTTGAATTTTACTTAGAGCTTTTGAAAATTTATTACAACATAGAAGACATTTGATAATTTGTAAAAATAAGTAGGTAAACAAAAATAAATATTCTATAGTATTTCTGCGAATTACAAAGTCTTTTGTGGATCAGTGGTTTTGGATTTATTTATTTCTTTATGCTGCGGGGCTTACTGTTTTAATTATCTGTCAGCGCAGCCCTTATAATTCCCACAGACTTTCTACGAAAAACTGTTTTTTTATCGTGCGAACTTGAAATTTAATTTTCTCGTAGCTCAAGATTGTAGATCTGTCTATTTTTTATTAATTTCAACTAGATAACTTCACGCATACCTGAGAAAACGAGAAACGAACAAGAAAACATTTAACGAATTAATCCTAAAAGAATTCATTTTTTTCTAAGGTTCGAAATTTTAAAAGCTTTTGAACCCACTGACAGCGGTGGCGGTACCAGTTGTAATATTCGAGCTAACATGAAAGAGGACACAGATTACCACGCCACGCTTATTTCCCGCGCGGTATTCTGTGTGGGCTCTTTCAATTTAGCTTGAATATTACAACCGGTATCGCCTCATCAACTTGAGTTTCATTGGTAAATTAAAATCAAAAATGTAGTTGCGATTGTAATACTTATTGGAAGTCCAAATGTAATGTTTGTCAGAACAATCGTTTGTCAACTAATCGTTTGTTAACTCTTTTTTCTCTGAATCCAATAATTGTTCGGAATTCTTATAAAACAAACCTAACCTAACCTATAGTTTTCTATAGGACGACTGCTTAAAAATTTCAGGAAACTGTAAGATTTCAGTGGGGAAAAAATTTCAGTTCAGAAAATATTTCAGTAGCGAAGCACATGTGAAGTTTGGCGCTCTCTTTTTCAGCGAGGACACCCATACTATACAGCTTGTTCACAAAAGGTATTTACACAGCTCTTGCAAGATCGGATGCAAATGCAGGGTGTTTTGAATTCATTTCCGGACACTTAACGGAACCGGAAATAGAACGGCATATCGCCGGAAGCGCTGTTCACGGGCAGACATTGTGATCACCTGGAGGCTGGAGATATAATTAGATATCGCTACATGAACTGGAAACTATAGCGCTTTGTCAGAGAATTTACGGACTGTGAATAACTCCTTTTGTGTGAGGTCGTCTGGCCGTTCATTTAGAGACAGTGAATTTAATTTGCGCCCAACGTCACTTCTATAAATCAGAGTTTAGACGCAAGCATAAGCCCGTGGATTCGTAATTAAAAGAATAAAAGTTATAGGTCCTTAACGCTCACTGTTTAAATTGATTAATTTTTGTGAGACGCAATGGAGATTTATCCATCCGACTATAATACGAGTATTATAAACGTGAAAGTTTGTGAAGATGTTTGGATGTTTGAATATTTCTTACTCAATCACCTCTAAGCCGCTGAACCGATTTAGATGAAATTCGGTATACGGATAGATTGAGTCCCGGGGAAGGAAATAGGATAGTTTTTATCCCGAAAAATTGCACAGCTCCCGCAGGATAGCGATAAACGAATAGTACGCGGATGGAGTCGTGGGTAATAGCTGGTAATTCATAATTCAATGAGCTTGAAACCACTACACTGTAAGAACAACTCAAGCAACAAAGCAAAGCAACGCCTGATTCAAGAAATAATTTATTTTATTTATACGTCAGTAAAATTTTAGGATATTACATAAATGTGGGATCGTGTGAAGGAGAAACAAACTTTTACAAAAGAAAATTAGAAAAGTTTATTAAAAAATTAAACTAGTGAATACGTATAAAATAGCAAATGGAAACAAGAAACACAACTAGCACGTAGGCTCACCCGATCGTAACTCTCACTCTCTAACTCATTCGCTCGTCTCATTCGTTCCACAATAAGTCTTCAGTCATTCGGTCGCTCGTTTACATCAAATCATTCTTACAAAAATCCACCCTCATTCCCACATTAATACATTCCGTACATCGACAATAGTTATTTATGCAACTGTATCGTAATAGGGGTCCTTAAAACACGAGTGGTCACATGGTGGTGGTGGTGGTGGGTCACATGAGTATTTTAAGGCCTAATTACGTACAGTTGCGTACAATATTTTATCTACATCCATATATTAAATCCTCTACTATGTGTACAAGAACCAGTGAGAATGACCTGCATTAATGAGAACTAGGTGCCCCACGAGCTACGCCCGCTGCGCGCGCGACGACGGGCTGCTGCTCGTGCCTGCGGGCGGCGTGGCGTGCCCCCAGTGCTGTAATGAGGAATAAAATCCACACACACAGCCGATACAGCCGTGTTCATAATATAATCCAATATCGTAATGCTTGTCATTATCTATGGTTTTTGAACGCATAATGGAGGATTTACTATGTGGGAGAAGATAAGCTATTTTTAATGATTTAACAGTGTGAGGTTCGCCTGTATTCCCAAATGGGTGGGTGGGTAGGCGAGCACACGAATCGTTACCGCTTTGGAGTCACTTTTAGCAGTTTTAGGTTTAAAGTTTGACAAAAACGGTAATAGTGACAGGTTGCTAGCAGTTGCTAGGGACGCCGTTATTCAATACAATGTCAACTGTAAAAAATATTTCCTAAGGGTTGACATTGTATTGCAGAATTGATGAGGGTTAACACACTATTGCATAACAGCATCCTTATATATAATTTCAAAAATGATTAAGAGGTTTTTAAGTTACTTTGTCGGATACAATTTCTATATGCTCCAAAAGTAGTATAGATTGTATGTATACCCTTTTCTTTTACTTTGAACTGTGCCATCTAAAAATATGAGTGTAATAAATAGAACGACGAGTGTTGGCTTACAAGTTTTTGAAGAGTATGAACGCAAAAAGACGTAACCGCCACGGTTCATAGGAAGGTTTCACACTTCATAGGAAGCCAAAAATAATTATTATATAAATAAAAATAAATAAATATCACGGGACAATTCACACCAATTGACCTAGCCCCAAAGTAAGCTTAGCGAAGCTTGTGTTATGGGTACTCAGCAACGGATAAATTTAATTATATAGATAAATACATACTTAAATACATATTAAACATCCAAGACCCGAGAACAAACATTCGTATTATATAGAACAATTAGTATAAAAATAAATGTACGTAGGCACAACATGCAGGACTAATATAATTCTATATGCCATCTATATGTATTCAAATTCATGTTGAACATTAAATTATCTTTTATCTTTATCTTTAATATTTATCTATTCCCAAACACGCACCCATCCATAGACATAATTTTGTAAGTACAGCCACTAATACTTTATTAGTGTCTGTACTTAGATACAATAATATGTCTGTGTAACATGAACATCTTCTTAGCCACCTGTCGGTACCACAGGTCGGTACTGTCAGCCGTCAGTCACAGACACTAAGACATCTTGTAAGCCTAAGCACAGGCTTTACTGGTATGCCAATAATTTACTATGGATTGGTGCGACACCGTGAATCCGACCTATACTTACGATCTTTTATGTCAGTGTATCAGTGTGTATTGTAAGTGGTAACGACCATTTAAATTTTTATTTGACTTTGACTATAGAGCCCAGCGTTATGCGTGATTCGATACGGATTTGGCCATTTTTATTTTTATTTATTTCTATAATTCAAGTGGAAAAGACGGAATCCCTTATGAGAATACAATACAATACAAATATTCTTTATTGATCATCAAAAACAGTACAGAGACATCACAAAAATAAAAAAATCAAGTAGACAATAGGCAACAGAAATTACTTTGTAAAGACTGCTTATCTTAGGAATGCGTGAAGTTATCAAACTGCAATTAATACCAAATACAAAGGTCTGCTCTCTTTAAATTAGTAAAAAAAAAACATTCTTCCGAGTCAATACAATAAAAAATACAGTCATAAAAAAGTTTCCGTCCAAATTGTCGTAAGTAACAACTTAAGCGTAACAACGCTTTAGGGCCTCTCATAGATTTCATAATTATTTAATTCCATGCACCAAAATAGGTGATGTTGAGCAATCGGGAGGCCATGCAGAGTTCTATTTTTGTCACACGGCATAAAACGAGGGTAGAAAGAGATAATAAATGTAATAACGAACGTTAGCACGTTAGACAATACGGCCTCAGTTCAATGGCTTTTCCTAATCAGAACCGGAATTAAAATTAATAATTACTCAAGCACACCATCTTTGTTTACGTATACAGTGAAGTTTCGGAGTCAGAAAGTTGGACCATAAATTCCTGCAATTACCAGCTGCTGATATTATTCATGACGTTTGTTAAGTTTGTTTTAACTGCCTCACCTCTCATAATTACTTGATAAAGAATTCTTTCAAACTTTGCACGAAACCCCGAGGAACGTCTGCACTTTACTTCTAAACTCTTGCAATAAAGCAAGGAAGTCTTATCCCGGAATCAAATTAACCTAAATAATTACGCCCGCTGTAAAAATGATAACCCCTTTCACGATTTGATAGAGGATCAGATTACTTTGTTCTATATACAAAAACAACAAGGAAGACAATTGGTGAAATGAAAAGTTTCTTGAAAATTAACTCGAGTCTAGTAAGTAAATTAAATTGGACATTTTGTTCGATAGCGTGTTACGCACAGATATAGATTACACTAGATAACGCAAACACCTCAATCTGTATGAAAACCAACTTTGTTCCTTTTTAGGGTTCCGGAGCCAAAATGGCAAAAACGGAACCCTTATAGTTTCGCCATGTCTGTCTGTCTGTCCGTCCGCGGCTTTGCTCAGGGACTATCAATGCTGGAAAACTGTAATTTTGCATAGATATATAGGTAAACTATGCTGACTAAACTAGACTAGTACAATTAAAAATTCAAAAACAATTTTTTTTAGGGTACCTCCCATAGACGTAAAGTGGCGGTGATTCTTTTTTTCTCATCCAACCCTATAGTATGGGGTATCGTTGGATAGGTATTTTAAAACCATTAGGGGTTTGCTAAAACGATTTCGATTCAGTAATTTTTTTGCGAAATATTCAACTTTAAAGTGCAAATTTTCATTAAAATCGAGCGTCCCCCCTCCCTCTAAAATCTAAACCGGTGGGTGAAAAAATTTGAAAAAATTTAAGATAGTCAGTATATCAAACTTCCAAGGAAAACTATAACGGCTAAGTTTGCTTGAGAATTATTTCGAATTGAGAATTAGTGCTTGAGAATTAGTTCGGACACGCGAATTAGATGCATTAGCGTAATCTAGTGTAATCTATATCTGTGGTGTACGTTAGAACGAGACGGTGATACGTGGTGCATACGCAGAACGCCGATGTGAAAAATAGTGAAATTCACATCTCTTTATAATAATTGGAATGGACGCAGGAAAGGATAAAGTAATAATATTACTTCTAATAAAAAGAGTTCGCTAAGTAAAATCTACACAGACAGAATACGTGAGTTTAATTGATGTAAGACAGACATATGCACAGTGAGCTTGAGCGATAAATGAAAGGGAAGATTAATCTATTATAGGAGTAACGTTGTGTGTAGGAAAGAGACGGATGATATTAGAAATAAAGCATTATGGCGGATCCCGATCCCGATAGAGATCATCATTCGAACTTATTCAACCACTGACCGAATAATACTGGCTGGAGATTAAGAGCGTTTATACTTGCTGAGTGCTGGCAACGTTGCATTTTTGTTAATTTTTCACAATTATTCCATAAAAAAATAATGAAATTTTTAAATTTTGTCTGATAGAACACTTCTTATAAGTTAATGTGTCTAGTCCAATAATTATTCGTGATAGACCTTAAAAACGAATTAATGTTTATAACTGGTTTTTAAAGAAAATAAAAGTCTGTAACGAATAATTATTGGAGTAGACACATTAACATTATATATGAAGAAGTGTTTCTATCAGACAACATTTTTAATTTTCATTCAATTTTTATAGAACAATCGAGAAAAACTAACAAAAATGCAACGTTGCCATCTCAGCAGGTATAAACGCTCTTAACCCACTGGCAAATTCAACCTCTAGCACACAACTATTCGCGAATGACCTTTCCGACGAGAACAGTGCACACAGTTTCCTCTGAGGGCGTTCGTTACTTGGTGGTTCGCGAGTTAACTATAATCGGTAAAGATTTCCCGAAGGTAATGCATATTTTGTGGCATAATTTAAGTGGCTAATCTTTTAATATGGGCTATTATGTAACGGAGGCGGAGCGTGGGAACTATAGCCCAAGCCCTCTCATTCTGAGAGGAGGCCTGTGCCCAGCAGTAGGACGTATATAACGCTGATTAAAACTATAAATACTCTGTGCTGGCCTAAACTATAAACACTGTCTTTTTGTTGTGTATTTGATTTTCGCTTTGTTCTGTGCCGAGGTTAAAAGTTAGAAACGAAATAATCGCTCATGTCTTGGTGAGATTGTACATAAAATATTTATTATGCCATTTACAAATCAAGAAGGATTGGGTAGTTCATAGTTTCAAGTTGATACAATAAAATCCAAGACGCGGCTTAAAATAATAAACACTTTGTTTTAGCCCCGAAAAACAGATTAAATTTCAATTAACTGTAAAATTAGATTTCTATTTTTGCTAAATAAATAGATATCTAGTCAACTGAGTTGAGAGATAAACGACGTCACAACTAGTTGTCATACAAAATCGACGGGAGAAATGTGCTAACAGTTCATAAAATTACGTCCTGTAGTTGACCGCCTATTGTCTACCCAAAATTTATGGGTCTATGTAATTTTTTGTACTGATTTCTGGCGTGCATTTAAGAAAGTATTGTATTGTATTTACGTAAATTGATTGGTCCATTATTGAAGCCTGTGTTTAGCTGTAAACTTCTTCCGGTTGATGCTGATGATGAGTAATTGAATTAACGAAGACATTTTTAAAAACACTGATAATCGTGTACAAAAGAAGCGTCAAGAGTACTTAAGGTAAACAGTATATTGATTTACATCTTGGATAAGGACGCTGCTTTTGCCCGAGTTTACGTTGTTTATGAATTCGATGTAGAGCGAAGGGCCAGGTATTTTTTCCGCGATACGCGCCCAAGCTGTGTCTTTGACTGAGAATAATGGACCGCCCCGCCGAATGGAAATCCTGCTTATGATAAATCACAAACTTTTGAAATTTGGCGCCTGCTTTTTTGAGTTATTTGCTCAGTGTTACGCAGCAATATGCGTTTCGGAATACTAAGCCAAATAACAAAGGATTAAATAAGATTTTTCTTTTTCGATTTTAGAGCGTCATTGACAAAAAGATCAACACCACATGACATAAAAAATTGGAGCTAAGCAATGCACGGCCTTATCGTCACGCAGAAATCCCTCAGAGAAAGAAGAAAGGAACAAATTAAAGCATTTATTATAATCACCTTGAAATTAATTAACATCTCCAATTATACAAGGTGTTCATCAAATAACAGAAAACCAGAAAGTAGTTTGCTCGAGAGTAGAATCGATTACACTATGTTTTAAGTGTGTTTGTGTTTTAAAATCCTTTTTTATTGCGCCCAGTCTAAAAGTTACGACTACGACATGCCCCAATTAAATATTTTAGCGAGGTTGCATACTATTTCGATAATTTAATACTGGCTGTTTTGCTGGCAATGTGTGATTTTCTTCTAAAAACGTCAAAGCGCAACTGGCATTCTACATTCTACAAATTATAAGTGTAGAGTTAGAAATAAAGTAGAATTACTGACTAAGCAAAACGCACAATATCTTTTAAAATAATGATTGAGTATTCGAAAACAAATGCAATCAACTGACTTAAAATGAAAAAAAAAATGTTTGGAGTGTCTGAGGTTTTCAGTTATCTATTTAATTGACACCTTGTATAAATATTTTGCATTTATTCTACGACGATTAATGCAAGCGGTATGTTCGAGCTACTATAATACGAGTACGAGTAATTTCGCTTCGCTAACCGAGAACATAGGATGCCACTCATTTAGAGAGTGCTCTAGTCTGCCTAGGGGATGTATTGGAATGCCACTGATGCAATAGGCGATTTGAATCGATTTTGACGATAAATAAATATTTTCAAGTCTAGAGTTTTCAACCAGTGAACCATAAATAAATACTTTGCTCACCCGTGACCTCCACCTCCACACTGTAAGTTAATAACGACACACACAAGTCACACAGCCCCAAATATCAGCACCACCATACTACATGCGTTCATATAGCCACTCGAGCCGGTATGGCGAGGGTGGATAGACACGTCTAGGGGAGAATGGGTTTAACGCTCGAGTTTTACACTCTGCTTTTCACTTCGATTCAGAGGAAATTAAATAGAACCTTTTATCACCGATAAATCATAAACATTTAGTTTTATTGATTTATTTGATTGCTTTTAAATTACACATAAAATAAAAATTATTAAAAAAAAATAATAGAAACTTTTTGTTTGTGGCTGTTGATACCTGATTACCTTGGTCCTAGACGAAGATTTTACTATATGCACGTAACGTTTATGCACGTGCAGCGTAAAAAATATTTTTATGTAGCCTATAACCAGCATAAATACCAACTTTACGAGAACGAGAAATGAAAAATTAATTATTATGGTCCAATGACCACCTCTGCAAAGTAAGGCCAGATTCAATAAATTATTTTCAACCAATGTGTGTGTTGTCAGTGATGACCTATGGCTTGGAGACGTAGTCCTTGACTGTTGGTCTAGGCTCCGAGTTACACAAAGAGCTATGGAGAGAGCTGCTTGGAGTTTTTTTGCGCGATAGAATCCGGAATACGAAAATTCGCCGCTGAACTAAACTCACCGACATTGCTCAAAGAATTTGCAAGTTGAAGTGGCAATGGGCAAGACATATCACTCAAAGAACAATAACAGACAAATAAAGAAGACGAAGCGTTCGCAGGCCTCCTACTAGGTGGACTGACGACATCGCGAGCGGTGGACGCAAATGGCGAGGTGGTCGTTTGTTGTGATGTTACGGATGTAAGACCTTTGCTTAATAGTGGAAGTCTACCGGCTGGTGATGAATTATCTTTAAATATGTATATTAAACAATTGGGTTGTTACACAGACAATATAAACTAGAACAGAACATTGCTCAGAATACTAAGGTAGTATAATAAAATTAATTTTACTAACCATTTTTTCTTCCTCTGATTGACCCAGCAGAAGGACGGTTGTTGAAATTTAAATGATATTTGGTTTGGTAATAGTTAAAATTTTGGGGAAGGACAAAGAAAGAAAAAAAAAAGATTTATTTGTTTCCATTAGTACCACCTCCGTACAGTAATAAAAGGATTTTTGTTCTTGAAACTTTATCCCGCGGGATAGCGATATCGAACTACTTATTCGTAGACCACCGCTAGTATTTAAAATATTTAAGTCGTGATTAACTACAGGACGATTATTTTATGCCGGGCAGATAAAATGAAATTATTTATTTTTTATTATTCTGCTCCTTTGCCTTCCAGTCGAACAAAAAAAAATTATCAAAACTTAAAATAAGCAGTGCCAAGTCTAAATACTGCCAGGAAAACCTTGAAAGTGACCATACCTCTTCATTGAGCCTTGTAGCATTGCGTGTTTTCTCACTATCATAATAGAAGTAAACAAACTGTTACTAACGAAAATAAATGTCTCATAGTGGTGCTATATTTTATTTATTTGTAACACGCAACCATCGTCAATTTATTAACTTTACTAGTCCATTTATAAAACTGGTCTGCAAATGAAATTGATAAATATCAAATAAGATAATAAAATACCGAGCTGCCACTAAAGCAGTAAAACAAAGCAATTTCAGTAGCGTTCATTCACCTTAATTAAATAAAGGGAATATAAAGAAAGTTTTTTTTTAACTAATGACATTACGGTTCAAAATACGAGAGTACTGCTTTCCTTAAATATTTAAACGATATAAAGGTATCGCACGCATCTACGCACTCAGCAATTTTGAACGTTTTTTGAAGAGCCTTTTACACATATAAATTATTTATTCAGTAAATACACGCGTATGTTATTTTTTTCTGTAAAATCGTCAGCAAAAAATAAACAAACATCAATGAGCTAACATCCCCTTGAGGAAATTGTGTAGACATTGTGAGAAAGATGCATTAAGTACAACACAATTACATACAGCGGAAAATCACCGCTCCTACCGCGAACCGTTATCCGCTTTTCTTCACACTTTGTTAAGAAAATGTTATTTAGTTTAAATAATATTACTAATTTTATGTCAATCTAGCCACCGGACGTGGATCAATATTTACATGAAAAGTTTAAGGCGGCCCCTAGACCTAACAATAACATTGTACAATACTTTTTATTGCACAATAAGATTGAAAGGCGCTCTGAATCCAAACGGGCAATTGTATTGCACAATAATACGAACTGCACAATGTTTTCGTGTTCAGTATAGTATTGAATATTGTGCAATACTGACCCTACACGATGCAATATAAAAATATGGTGCAATAAAAATTCAACTCGCTCAAACTTTTGGTCAATCATTGTGCAATCTTCAATATTAACCCTAAACGGTCAATAATATTGCACAATTCGCGATATTGCACAATATAATTGACCGTTTAGGGGCCGCCTATACAAACTAATAAATATGTATAAGAGGTGAAGTTAAATAAAAGCTTGTAAAAAAACGTGACTTGACTTTTATGGCAAATTTATAAGAAAGAATTAAGTATCTTACTTTTGTTTCACCTATTAAATAAATTAATCCTGTCATAGGTATTTAAAAAGATTATAATTTTAAAATGACTTTGTCCCATTTGGTGTCAAGACCCTTGGTCCGTGGGGTCCTAGTGCTTTAAAGCTTTTTAAGGAAATTTATAAAAGGTTAATAGACGTCACAGTTGACCGAAGAGCTGGCAGCTTACTCGGACAAAAAATTAGCCTAGCTATTCAAAGAGGAAACGCTGCCAGCATCTTTGGGACCTTGCCCAAGGGGTACTCTTTGGACAATTTGTTTTAGTTTTAGGTTAATTTTTTATTTTATTTTAAGTTATTGTTAAATAGTTATGTTTAATATATTATTTAGTTTCTTTTATCAATAAAGTTGTACATTTTAAATACACTTGAGACTATTAATAGAAAATTCATTATCTGCGGATAACCGCAGCTCGACGAGTTGAAGTAATTTCGACATTTTATGTAACAATAAACATACTCGTATTTGCGGTGCCGGATCTAAAGGAAAGTTAATGTATCGTAGCTAAAATATATTAATACACGTTCCATATGAGTGGTTGTAAGTGAAGAAAACGCGTTTATTATTAAATATTACGTATGAAGACTTATAGAGGCATAGCAACATACAACACAAGTCTAATAAAATGGCCGCTTGGCTAAAGCTTCTTACTTAAATAATATATTTCAGTTTTAAACGATAAATTAAAGCTTTGTCTCGACCGTTTACTTCGTGAATGGAATACTTAAAATTTTGTCGGGAAATACTTTACAAGCGATAAAGACCGCATCAAAATCTATTAAGTGCTGTAAAAGCTTGATCCGAAGTTATAGGTTCGTGGTGACTTTAAAGAATACGATGTCGCTTGGCGTTTGAAACGTATATCAAAGAGTGAAATTTTTAACGTGAACCAAAATGAGTGTTTCCTGCTCAGCTGGACAATCTAATGAATTTTCATCGTTGAAATTAGATAAAAATTGCTGTTTCAATACATTGTGATTTGATTTTAATAATGTACGGAAACCGCAAATTTTATCTGCCTTAAGTATTTGAATAAATGAGTCCATGCATAATTATTATTACTATTATAGAAATTATTTATTTCAGATATTTATTTCAGATTTCACAAATTTTGAATCACGTTCGAAATTTCACCCTGTATAAAAAGGCAAACTAGATGTTTTACGGTTCTCTTAGTTTATATAGTATTTGAAACTATCATACTAGTAAACTATTATAAAAAAACGAGCGAATGTCTTGGCTTCGCGTAGGTATACTGATGAAGAAAGTGAGACTACCAGTTAGCACTTTTCGTCTTAATTACGTGCATACAATTTTTGTATGGAGATTTTAATCGCATATTTTGTGAAACTTATTACAAGTCTTCTCCAGATAAAACAAACAAACAAAAAATAGGTATTATCAAATACATAGATGCAGCCGTAAATCCGGCAATTTACGAAAAAAAATTGGTAGATACGTATTAAAAACTAGCGTAATAAATAACTACTTCTCTGTACAATCTATATATAGTAGTATTTTGACCAAATTCATTGATATAAATGTCGTTGATGAAATTGCAGCCGTAAATCCGGCACGTTACGCAAAAACGTTGGTAGATACGCATTAAAAGTCGTAATCAGGTGAGCCCACGGCTCCCCTGTGTGCATAAAACACGACAGCTAACTTTAATTAAAAACCCGGATTCGTACATAAGGGAAAAACACAAGTTAGAAGAGTCCCCGGCTTTGGTAGCAAACAGTCGTAAATCTGATGCGCCGCTACGGTAATGGGTTTTCTTATGTCAACAACACGTATGTATATATGTGTAACATAAGTACCTGAATACACGGTAATAGACGGTATGTACAAACGAGGAAAAACGGGTTTTTTCAGTCGTCCGTTGGAGCTTTAGTTTTTGTTCTATAATGCTTCCAACTTAATACTGTGCGTTACTTTTGTTTCTCGGACAAAGTGGTTGAATTTGCTTGCGCTCTGGGATTTATTTAAACGTTTTGTTCCAGAATAATATGATATTTTGATGGTTGATGATTTCATGATGAATTATTTTCAAAGAAAGAAAGAAAAAAAAACAATTTACTACCATAAAAATAAATGAACAAAAAGTAAGTATGTAAAAGTAGACAAGATATTAAGTTTGTGACAATAGATATCGGCGTCAGTATAAACTGGTGCTAAGACGACTTTTATCCCAAAAAAACTTAGTTACTACGAGACGCATACCAAAAAATCAAGAATTTTATGGACAAAATCTATATCTTACAATTTCAAACCAAATCCATAAGCTTGTTTATACAAAAATATATGAAAATGTGAGAAAAATAACAAGCACTCGTCTCTAAGATTCAACGAAAAGACTCTCTTGTCGTCTTAAGAGTCCTCCAAGCCCGAGCCAAGCTCGACAATTCAGAAGCCACGTGTAATATACAGGTAAGTATAAGTAATACGAAGAAATTAATGCTTTTCTTGCACCGAGCGTTTCTAAACCAAAGTTCGCAGAGTTAAAATTATCCTATGTCCTTCCCAGGCTCTCAAACTGTCTCCATACTAGATAGTTCATATAGTTTAGCGGTTTAACCGTAAATATTTAACAAACCAATAGAATTGTTTTCGTATTTTATAATAATAGCTTTTGCCCGCAACTCCCTATGCTAAATAAAATGCTATATAAAATTTGTTTATTACTATCTCGCGGGAACTATGCAATTTACCGGGATAAAAACTGTCCTAATGTAATTTTCAGGGTCTTAAACTATCTCCCACCTAATTTGATTTCAATCGGTTTAGCGGTTACAGCATAAAGAGGTAACACGTAGAGATAGTTACAAAAATTTCGTATTATTATGTCTTTAAACGATTTTGAAGAGATGATGAAGATTTGACTGCCATTTTAATATATAACATAAAACATACGAAAATACAGTTAATAAGATGAAATAAAAAATATCTTAAAAATAACTTAACTAAACTTACCTACAAAAAATAAAAATAGAACCTAAATCTAAAACAAATTACATAAAGACTACCCCTTAGGCGAGCCAAGGTCCCGAAGATTTTGGTTTATAGTTTAGGAATGTAAGTCCAGATCCCGTAGAAATTTCGGGATGAAAATTAGCCTATGTGAAATTTAATCCTATCCAGCCGTTTTAACGGAAAGACTAATTAAACACATAATTAGATTACTCATAAACTTTTCCGTTTACGTACAAATTTTAGTACAATTTTTTGTCTACTATGTACCAACGTGAGTACAGTCAAATCGTAGTTATGTAGAGCTGTTGACCGCTCTAGCAGGCGATGTGATTACCCGTTAAGTCAAGGGCTTCTTGACTTGAGTATGGCCGCGCTCATCTCCCGTAATGCGTGGTAAGATCTCAGGTTACATGCCCTCAGCCTTTTGCGGGGAAATAATGGAAGAATATTCTGGAACAAGCTGATTTAGCATTGTGTAGGACGTATTTTTATAAAACTTGGAAATTATCCACAGCTTTTTTTCCACTATTTATTTGATAAATTTCTTCTGAAAATGGAAATATTTAAAACTCAGATAAATTCAAAATAAAATATTTTCAGTCAAATAAATCGCCACGCGTCATACCACGCACAAAGGTGCCCAATACACTTACCACGTTGCCCCATTCAACCGCAATGGACAACCTTTGCACCAGAAACAATCCAGAACGGGGATCAAGATTTTTCTCACGAAGTTGTTTTTATTTATTCAAGATATTTTTAATATATTACATAATAATTATGATCAGTGAGCGAAAATCGAAAATTATTAAAATATTATTGTTGGCCTGTTATGCCCCATTGCCCACTGAATACAAGAGCCGATCCTTCAAAAAGAGTAGTTCAGTTAATAAATAAAATAAATAAATTAAAATTGAAATAAATGAATTTATTATTATTATTAATCCCGCTACTGCCGTCTACGGTGCCGGTGGGTGTCCACTCGGTTACACTACAGTTAGATAAAAAGAGTAGGTACCAGTCGCTAAAACTAAATCGCAAAACCAAGGTGGAACCTTTTCACAATAGTAAGGTAGACTGCCAAATAACACACTACCTAAATCACTGCAGCATAGAGAATTGAATTTGTCGGGCGTATTCCTTGAGGATCATACAAATGCACTAAGAAGGGATGTTTTAAAATTTCTAGGGATAAGGCACTAGTCTTTTTTTTAGTTTACTTACCGTGTGTTTAAAAGGCCTTGCGCATAATCTAGTTGCCTATAAAACAATTATAGTAACCTACTTAATACGAGTATTAATCCATACTAATTATTATAAATATTACAGGTATCTATAAGCTTTGCGTGCCGCCCCATTAGCTTGTGGTTAATTGCTAATGATTCTCAATTAATATAGGTTAGTGCTATGTCCATTTAAAATTGCACAAAATAGATAACCACACATTGTTATCAGCTTCGTTTATTTATCAAATGATTTTGCTTTTAATTTTGATCCGTATGATTTTATACCGATACCTAGTTAAGTTATTTAAAGCATTAGTAATTTTACATGAAAATTTTGCTCAAAAAGTAAACCATAGATCTAAGTAGATATTTATCTTTTGTAATAACGTGTGGATTTGTATGGCCAAAGTAACAGATACGTTTACAGGTACCTCCTCGTGGGTACTACCTCGTGGCGATCACTTCGTGTTTAAATTTTGTTAGAAAATCGACAAAGGCATTGAAATTTTAAGGAACTAAAATGTAAAGATATTTCTGACACCGATTGCACAACTTAATAAAACAAGTCTGCTGAACTTTCAATAAAAACTGAAAACAATAATCACGTTTTCAAAAACGTGGAGTGAAAAGTACTGATATTTGGCAATGCTGAATAATTTACGAGCGTCCGTCCTCTGTGGTTGCTAACGACAATATTACATACTTTAGATGTCCCAAAACAAAACCAAATGAGACTTCCCAAACGACGCGTTAGAGTCCAATATTGAATACGAAGACATAAGTTCCTTGTAATATTATCTGAATTCCAAGTCGCAATACTTCGTAATGAAAGGACCCCTAAGCAAAATGTATCGTCGACAGAGTAATATTTCACTGAAACAGAGCCATCCTCCCATTGGGAGCTATACGTTTGCCCCAAAAGTAACCCGGACTATTTACATCACAGTGTTTAGCTATAAGACAGGGTTTTCGTACCTAATATTCAATTTGTTACTTTGCTCTAGTGAAGTGTTTTGCTCGGCATAATTAATAGCTTTTGGATAGTTACTATAGTAGTATAAAAACGAATGGCACAAAGGGCCCGTGTCACCACTCATTGATAAATTTTGTGCGATAAATAAATGTGATGCCGTCTTTGCTTATTTAGACAAAACAAATAGAGACGGCTTTATAAAATTAACAATAAGTGGTAATGTAAAACAGGCCCTAAATCTATAAACAACTTGGGTTTAATATCGAAAATACAAACCGAATTATAGATGCACAGAAAAATCAGAAAAAGTGACCAGCGCTGCGAATCGAACCCATGTCCTCAACATTCCGTGCAGCGTGCCACAACCCTACACCACCACTGGACAGAATTTCAGACACGAATTTCTCCTATGCACCACATATCTCAGCTTGTTTGTTTCTTATTTAGTCACTTATATTTTTGATATGGATTTTACGTGATGACCGTAAAAGTACCTAACAAAATTTGGAGGTGAAATAAAAAACATAAAAGACTCCAAAAAGCAATCTTAACTTAAGTTGAACTTATATTGTAGTTTTAAATTTAAGTAAGTACGTAAGTATTTCTGTTTTTAACCACCCTCAGCCTCCTAAAAAAACTTGGAGAAACGGTGATAACATAGTTTGAGATAAAAGCTTTAAAAACAACCAAGCACGATTTAATTTAATGACTTTTTAGTGAACACCACACAACAGGCAAATTCTGGTAGAACAATCAATGTTTTTGTATTAAGTATAAATTTTACTTTTCTTAATATCTTATTAAGAATATATATCTTACTAATTAGTATTGAAAATGTATAAGTTTTTGAGGATGTACTCGTAGCTGGGTAAGTATAAATTAAATGTTGGTAAAATTTGTCACACAATTATTAGTTTATTTATAACCCGAATTTGACACAAGGATTTTTTATTTCCAAATTTCACCCAAGATACCTAGCAGTAGACCAAGTCGCGAATATAGGTATTAAAATAAAATTCACGATAGAAGCTTTAAAATACCTAATACAAAACTACGCATGGTGTTTTCAAATATTACTAATTCCAATTTACTTCCAATTTATAACATTTTATTGGCTTCAGTTTAACGTAAATAATATTACGTAGGTAATTATTATGGAGGTGCTTATGTAGAAATATTAATTACTGTGAGTACCTATACCAAATTTAATTACTCTTTATGTGAGGTTAAATTAATGGACTTTGCTATTTCTAGTGCAGTATTTCGCACTTTAGGTGTTCTAATTTGTTTGAACTCTGCAACGTTTGAAAACGCGACGAGGTGCTTTTGAGCAAGGTTAGGTGGCCATTATTAAAAGCTTAAAAAGTAAACCATTATTTAATTTTATTTTTAACCCTGTAAAACACACTTTTAACAAAGTATATTTTGTTTTGAATACAATTTATCTGTACAAAGCAATGACATTTAAACCAGGACGCACATTGCCGAACAAAATCCCCTTCAAAGAATGTCAGAAGTATTGATTTGTTTGCGTGACAAATAAAATCATCTCACACAAAATAATTAAAATAATACGAGACGAAATTTGAACCTAGTCTTTACTCTATTACGGGCGAATTTCGCTAGCGGCAAAACTCCACAACGCTTGACACTTGACAACAACGTACTGAGAAAAAAGAAGGCCACTTTTACCAAAGTGGCGCTCATTTGGCTCGGACATATTTGGGCGCGCGATTGTGAATCTACAGGTATAATTCATCAAAGGTACAAAGTATGTTTATCCATTATCGAGTACCGAAAGTGCAGGCTTGCTTTATTTGGTATAAATCGATTGGTGTAAATTATCTCACAATATTTATTCCTAAACGTTGGCATTACCTAACTTTGCTTTCGCGTATTTACAGTTCCGATAATTACCGTCGATTCGACAATAAATATTCGTAATTTATGTCGCAATCTTTTCGCTCGAGGGCCGAACGAAGTTATTATCAGGGGGGGCTACTACGAAGTTCGAAAATCGAAGTTCGTATCGTACCGTCTCTCACACTCTCGTATTAAATAGTATTAGCGTCAGCGGGACGGCAAGATAGGAAGTTCGAGTTTTACACTTCGTAGTATAAGACCCTGTAATTCATCGCCTTGCAGGGGTCCGCGTGAGGTATTTATATCTGCGTCTGCGGTTATTAATCGAACCGGGAGCGACATTAAATTAAATTGGGTAATTTGAATTTATTACCATTATTGTGATTTTATAATTATGTGCAATTGAGTACCTACTTTTACTCTTTCACTTAAAGCTATGCGCTGCGAGTTCTCTTGTCATATTTTTTTTCATTTTTCATTTCCAGTAGATTTCCATTCTTAATTCCGGATTAAAGAATCGCAATTACTTCTAAAGAATGCTTTTTTGAAGTCAGTCAAAAAACTTGTAAAAACTAGTGAGTTACGGTGGTAACATTTTATAACACTGAATAGACCGGGAGCCGCTTACAATCTCTAGTAACGGAATCGCGTCATTCACCAAAAGTTGCGCTTGACCGGATTTGAAGGCAACGAAATACGCACGGCTATAAATTTACGTGTACCCCTACCCGTTATGTAAATCCGTCTTCAGGGCGACACCTGGTGTGGCCATAAATTATTAAGATATCGCCTGAGATTGCATGCGACTTCATTAATATACGACAAGAAAAAGTCCATTCGGACACTACAACAGCCAAGTAATTTATACGGCACAAATACGTAGAAGCCAAACAATTTTGGAATGTTGATCTTAAGTCTTAGATTATCCTTATTTGATCAATTGAGCGTGATCAAAGAATTTTTATAGGACTTAAATGGTTTCATCTTTACTTGGATCATTGATGTCAAATTTCATTGGAATATAAACCACTTACAACAAAGCCGATTAAATTCGAAGAATTGGAGTGGAAATTGCATGATGGGATTACTTTTTTCGGAATAAACAAACGCGTGCTTAAAATATGCCGAACTCATTGAAGGCACTTTATAAGTCTATATTATCTCTTCGGAAATAAGTCAAGCGCAGGCAACAACCTGCCAACACCCCTCTGACAACCTGATTTATTCCTTTTACTACTTAAATTAATTAATAACAGATGATGCTAATACTTAAGCTCAATCTACAGCCTGTAGTTTTTTTAACCCATTAATAGTCTCACTGCTGGTCAAAGGCCTCCCCTTCTTTCCGCCATTTGTCCCTGTCGAGAGCATGCCTGCCACTTTACTTCATAATGTGTCCAAGCGGTCCCGCTAACCTGTACTTTGGAAAACGAAAATTATAAATTTGTGGCAGTAAATAACATCAAAAAATCAAACAACCTTTGTACCATTTAGTGAACAAACATTTGGTACGACGCCCCAAAGCAGGCTCTAAATAAAATGCAGTCAAGCAGAGCGGCTTGGGGCATTCACAAAGCGACATGTGTAGCCGGGCCCGATGGATAAAAGCACTATTAAAGATAGTGGGAGCGTTACAGTCGTCTTCGTAGGGTTTATTGCATCTTTGTTTGCTCGGGAAGGCAATAGCGAACCCGGCCGCCCCCGTAATTCTACCACCACTCGCTTCCGATTGTTATTACCCTGTAACTACGACGCTGTGGTTACAAGTGAGTATGATTAATGAATTGGGGCTTATAATCTTTTCGTTTTTGGGTCGTAAAAAGATTTAGGTTTGCGTTTTTCCTATGATCATGGCTAATTCAAGGGTTAAGATTAATATTTCTTTGCACTCTATGGTTCCCGCCAAATGTTTTTCTACAATAATGACAAGCTTTTAATTAACTTGCCTTATTAGTATAAATCAAATCTTGAAAATGAATTTGTTCCACTGCCAGCATTCCCACAGGGGCCTTTTTTAGATTTATATTAGTTTTTAATTATTATTATAAAGTTTTTATTATTTAAATCCTATGTAAATGTATTATTTGTTCCTCGATATGTTATAGTATATTTGTCTCACTTATATTATAGTGCTCAGATTGACTTCAAATTTGGCATGGTGCGGATTCAAAATTTCGCACGCCTCATTGAGAAGTGGTAAATTTCAAAAAGTGATTTCGCACATGAATCTAAAAAAAAATTAAAAAAATCCAGCTCAACATGAACTCCTCAATATATCACCGTTAAAAAAAATCTAGTTCTTAAAGAACAGTCATG
The DNA here is from genome assembly GCA_037349165.1 of Choristoneura rosaceana. Classification (NCBI taxonomy): domain Eukaryota; kingdom Metazoa; phylum Arthropoda; class Insecta; order Lepidoptera; family Tortricidae; genus Choristoneura; species Choristoneura rosaceana. The sequence continues at coordinate 16,055,614 of JAZBNJ010000019.1, forward strand.
TTTATTACAATGGTAGCTGCAATCTTAGTTCTGCAGTTAATGGTTCTGCCTGTATTGATTTTAAAATAGAACGCATTCAATATTTCGATTCGGTTCGGATGCCAGTTTCTAGTTTAACTGCGGTGCAACAGTGTTTGTTTTTTACGTTGAATGGTTGAAATTGTTAACGCAATAACGGTTTGGCGTCAGATATAAATTCTTCTTTACAGCTTAAAGGCCTCCAATAATGCAAACGAGTGAAATTCTATCCAATACTATATCCGCGGATCGGTAAGCGCAGCGTATGACGTCCACAGCGATGTGGACGAATGAAGTAGTTAAAGTTGCGGGTTCAAGGTGGATGCAGGCTCAAGCCGAAGCAGCTGGAGGTGTAGGGAGGAGGTCTTTGTCCACCAGTGGACGTCCTACGGCTAATGATGATGATGATGGTGATGACTATATCCATATCTCATACTATTTAAGAAAGGCTAGATAGGGCTTACTATTTATCATTATTATTATTTTATTTATCATGGGCTTATTCTAGCACATGCTGAGCTGAGTCCTTTTGGCATCACACTACAGCACAACGTCTCTAATTGTTCTCTCTTCTCCTATTTATGTTTTTACTGTTTTTGCTGTGATGTAGTGTGTTTTGGTTGTCGAAAAATATTGTGAGTTTGAGTTTGAGTTTGAGTTTATTATACTCCTAACATCTGCTGTAAAAAAAAATCACGTTAGTTAATCAACTTTGTTATAAAATTACGATACTTAATCATTTTCAAAACTATAAGTCAATCCGTTAAACGATAGTTGATCCGGATAACTCACGTCTTAAATCGAGTTTAACTGGATATGTTTCTAATGTCGCTATGTTAATCATCACCATGTTTCGAAACACGTCCAGCTAAACTTGATTTAAGGCGTGAGTACGGATTAATTTTCATTAAATACGAGTATGAGCGTGTCTCGCGGTAGTTTCAATTTCTTTCAATGTTCAATCAAATTCGTTAGTGAGCAAAACAAGTATTAATAAATAAATAAAACTGATAAAACTAAATAAATGAATAAAAGCTTGTAAAAACCGCGTCCAAAATCGGTTCATCTTTTTAAGAGCTACAATGTCACAGACAGACTAAAAAGACGTCGTCAAATTTATAACACATCTTTTTTGCGTCGGCGTTTAAAATAACGTTATATAGTATCTTTATTTATAAATACTTACACGAGAAAATCCTTGGCTTTGTTATCAAACTTATCAAGCTTGTCTAGGACAGACACGCAAAACGGAGATACAGTCCAGCGGTTCGAAGACAAGATAACAAATTGTACTTTTTTAATGTTTCTGTGAAAATGGCACTTTTACTGAATGGATCTTCTCATTGCTTGTGTCCTCTGTTTTGATGTAAGAAACATGCAGTTTGTATATAGATGTCGATGGATTAATCGCTTCGATCAATCGTGGCGATCAGTCGCTTCAAAATATATCGGTTCACGATATTGACATGCACTATCGATCGGTCGTTTTGATCATTTTGTAACGATGCCGCGATGGATTGTAAAGATAAATGGAGCTCTTAAGGGATTGCAGACTTGAGTATTTTATATTTTCATGCCTGTGCACTGAGATACATAGACGTGTAGCTAATATAGTATAATATAAACTGCATAGTAGGTAGGTACATCGGTGTGCGATTTCAATGCGTGTTTTCCATTTTTTTTCATCTTAAAGTGGAATATAAAATGGAATACTGGTTTTTACACGGCATTTCTAAATTTAAACCTGCAATAGTTCTGAAACACGTTAATAACTCTCGCGGTTGCAACTAAATGAAGATAAATATTTACTTACTTTGCTTTCTCATACTTTATTACAGCAGCGTACCATTTCAATTTCAAGTACCAAAAAATAAAATGAAAAATAAGTTGTCCTCTTCTAGTTTCGCACATTGTAGCCGTAGCTTTAAGAAATACTTTCATTTATTTATAAACAGGTACTTGTTTTGTGACGTTGGCAGAATGTTATGCTTTGAACATTAGGTAAACTACCATGAGACTCACTTTATATGACTTGACACGACCGGATGGCAAGGGGTTAGAGAACCTGACTCTACGAAGCTTGAGATCCCGGGTACGATTCCCGACCGGGGCAGATATTTGTATTATTCGAATGTTTACTAATATTTGTATCGAAGTATGTACTTATCTATATATGTATGTTTATCCGTTGTCTGGTATCCACATTACAAGCTTTTGTTTAGTTTGGGACTAGGTCAATTGGTGTTAAGTATCCCGTATATATATTTTGTGACATAAACCCAGATTACTTACGTCTTAAATCGAGTTTAGTTCGACGTGTTTCGGGCTAATCCGTAGCCCTGTTTCTGGGACTACTGTTCTAGGAACATGTCAAACTAAACTCGATTTAAGACGTGAGTTTATTTCACTAAACAAGAATGGTCTGCTCATTGTCAAGTTCCGTTTAAAAGTATTTGACAAAAGGGTGTTGTTCGTGCTGCGCTCACTTTGATTCAGTGCCCGGAAGTCGACAGGTGACGTACCCTTGCGAGCTCGATAAACTTTCCTGAAATAGGGGTTTTTAAAATACCTACCTTGCAACTCACGTTTTTGATGAAAATATCGAAGCTAAATGACATCATTTGTAGCGTTCAAAATTACTTGTAAAATACTTACATGTATTTTTCAAATGCCCCTGTATTTTTCAATAAAATGCAGAATCTTTCCTTGCGGATTTTCGGTGGAAAATTTCGCATCTTTCAAGTGTTTTACGTGTATTTTACGACGTACTTTTCGCATTATTTATAAAACGGTATTTTGAGGGTAAATTTATAATAATGTTGAGTATTCTACAAACCGACAAAAAAACGGAGGACGTTCTCAAGTCAATTTTTTTAATGCTAAATAATTTACTTAGTGCATGGTCACTCAGCAATCAAAAGTGTGAGGGTTTTTTCTTAAATGCGATTCTGAACGATACATTTTTAAATACCGAGGGCACAGAATTGATCCTACTCGTATAAAGACCGCGGTAGCGTGTCAAGTAAAGTTCAAGCTAACAGAACTGGCGAGCAGCACCTTGTGTAATTTTACCCAATTAATTACCCCGAAACACCCAATTTATTATTTAAACAAACGTTTTTGCTACTTGAAATTGACATCAAAATTCACTAGTCAAGATAAGTAGTCAAAATACTTATTTTTTAACGTTAGATATAAAAATGTAGTATGTGATAAAATCAAAGTGAAAAGCTTGTACATTAACAAATACGCTGTCGCAATCGCTACGCGGCTACGCTCGTAGCGCGTAGCAGCATTCTTCCGCTTTGTAGCGAAAACTGCTTACGAACAGAGAACGCGTCTAGCGTGTTCTTGACACTGAAAGTGTTAAAGGAACTACAAACTCAGAAGCTTAAAACAGAAAACGGAACGCTTAAGAGAAATTATTATTTTAAAAATGATTACATTATGCGTTAAACAAGTGCTTTAAAAAAGGAGATCTTGGAATTTTAATCCCATTACGACGTCATCTTGAGGAAACAAACACTTGTTTCCTTGTTCCCCCTTTTTAGAATCGTTTAGAAAAATAAGCAGTTGTGTATTAGAAAGTGAGGGGATTTATACACTGTCCAAAAACCATAAGTTTTTTTTGCAAATTATAACAGAAACAGATATTCTGCATTCAGTATCCCTCCCGCGAATTAATTCTCGGGGAGATGGGGCGTGTACTCTTGGAAATTGTAGCTCTAATTAAAATGAAAAGTTCAATTTAAGGTGTTTTATGTAAACGAGGCAACCTTTACAAGTATACCGGAGCAAGATTAAGCTTTTAAAGCGGGCGGTTATTATTACTTTTTCTTAATCTTGAATGATGTTACCTAGCCGAAATGCCGGGTCGCGTAATCGTCTCAAGCGTGTACGCACAATATATTACCCGAGGAGAAAATTAGCGAAAATCCTAAGGAGTATATGAAATATTAAGCCTATTAATTACAGGAGATTACAAAGGACTCGCGGAATAAGCACAGTCTTGAGGACGCAGTTCCGAGATCTTAATGATCGTATGATCCACATTCGCAGAAGATTTGCGGAGTCGACAAAATTACCCATCTTAGTGGCTGTTCGCGTATTTATACTTGCCCGTATTTACGAGCTGCGGAGCGGTGCTTGTCGTTTGAGACGATTCATTACACCCCAGAGGCAAACTGTCAAATTATTTTTGCAGCTGTAATACGATTTTAATTGCCTCTTTGAGCTTGTGTGTATTGCTTTGATATTATATCGATTGCTTATAAGTACCGTTTTGAGAATGATTAAATTGCTTTTACGGTTAGAGTTTTAATCTGTTGAATTTTTTTTGGCTAAATTTAGTACTTAGGTAATTAGGTACTTGAAAGGGATATTAAATACCTGGAAGGAAACGTTGAGACTGTTTTCGGAGACCTTTTTAATCTAAAAATTTAAGACATTTACAGTCAGTAACAAAGATATGAATACAGCCCAAGTGCCAAAAATATGATAGAGTACTTTATTGCCTGAACATTAAGGTCGTGAATAAATATTTATTTTTGGCGTTTTTCTGTATTCATATCTTTGTTGCTGATTGTATAGTCAACCAATTTCATTCCTAGGCCATTGTGTCGTAATGACATTTAACACCATTCGATAGACAAATAAAATTATTTATTATGATAAGGTTTCATGGTGGCCCAGGAATCAAATTAGTTGACTGTAAATTAACTATAAAACACAGAAAAACAAAGTACTCGTATAACCGAGTATGTTTTCCACGTGTGGAACAAATTCAATTGCAGGTATAATGCGTAAGGGTGAAAATTACTTTCATAGATTTATTCTTCCTTTTTTTTGTGATAGGGTGGAAAACAGAAGAGCTTTCATTATGTCACGAGCTGGGATTACAGAATAATGACTTCACGTCACTTGTTAGGTTTACACGAATGGTACCGTCATTATCAGGTTTATGGGAAAATTGTACAATGACTAAATTTATTTGGTAAAATTTTTTGATGAGAAATTGTAGCATATATAACACAAATAATATTCTAGGAATGATCGGCTGCACAATTTCAAAACCTAGTAAGTCTCAAAAACTCAATTTTGCGTTTTTTGCTTAAAACGTGATTTCTAGCGAGTGCCCACAGGATACAAAAACATTTAGAGGCCTATCTCTCTTAACTTCAGAGATATGAGTACTCCAAAACCTAGTAAGTACAAAATAAAACGAGTTTGACCATTTCAAAACCTAGTATGGCACAAAACCATTTCAAAAACCTAGTATGTGACATGCACTTACTAGGTTTTGAAATTGTCAGAGAGACTTACTGGGTTTTGATATGGTCAAACGACTTTAATTCAAACTTTTTGGAAAGTAGTATGTGTTTGTTAGTTGAAGTTACTAGTTTTTGTTAGTCAAATGTTATAGGTACGTTGTTCTTTATTCATTTTGCCGCTTTAAGGTTGGCAGCACTGTGCACCCGCGGTAACTTCATGCTATTGCGCTGGAGCTGTGCGAACTCATTTAAACGCGCAGTTGCTAGCTAAAGTTGAGTTTGCGTATCATTACATTACATATTTTTCAAATTTAAACACAAGACACGCAAATTATAAGTCTGTTTACACCTACTTTATTTGCAAAATTTTTGGGTAAGTATTTTAATAATATTATAAATCTGTTTTAAAGAAAAAGAACCTATAGGTTCACTTTTTTTGGCCGTTTGTTAGATTTATGGTCTGCGAAAATTTATACTTACCACAAGTTTCTAGAACAACCAGAATAGAAATTTAGTATTTTAATTATTACGCATCATATAGTAAGATTATTTCCACTTTTATACTCAGGACGTCTTAGTTTTAACCGTGAATGTTCGAATTTTCTCATAGGATACTTATACAAAAACCCAGAATTTAATCACATAAAATATCCAAACCTATTAATGTAATTAATAATAAAATCTCTGCCTAAGTATTGCACTTGAGATCTCTCTCGATGTATGTCGAAAATTGCCGAGTGTCAAAGTGGAAAATAATCTTACTGTATTATTTATCTTGAGTGTGGGAGTGTTTGTCTCATGGTTTTATTGAGCTTAAGCATTTATGTTATGTTTTATATCTGTACCTTTTTACACTTCATCACTTTGGTGTTATTTTTGGCCTTTTTATGTTTTTTTAGCCCATTAATAACGACTTACGTTCAAAACACTACCTCGTCGCTTATTTGCTCATCTTTGGTTCTACTAACTGAACCATCTTGCTCTTATGATATACTTCCACAAGAAAATAAAAGTGAGCCCCCAATTCCTTCTGAAATATTTCTAGAAGAAAATAAAAGTCAATCTGATTAATTACGACTTGACTAAAAAAATTATGACTTGGTGCCGTATTTTATATTTTTTGTAATATTTTTTTTGTAATGAACAAATACTTAGCTGACTGTTTGTTTTATTTAAGTAGATTGAAAGGTTCACGTATTAAAACTTATGATTAGTAGTCTTTTTAATCTCTTAATCATGACAAAGTGACAACACATACTGGGTTTTGAAATTGATCGGTTCACTATAAGTTTTTATTTGAGTTTAATTTCAAAACCTAGTATGGCACATAAAAGTTCATAAAACATGCAATTTAGAAAATTAGGTGCTTATATATATACCTGGATATTCGGCTTAATCTAATAAACCGAGAAAGTATCACTTTTGGAATGAATATTGCAAAATTTTGTACGGCTGAGACAAAACAAGTTTTTTCGCTCTCCTGTAAAATTAGCTTAATGTCCCTTACTATGTTTTGAAATGGTGCAGCCGTGATAACATTTTCACCTCGCTTCTCCGTCACCAACCGTACACCACAGCTACTTCTGTGCGACACATATTATTTACATTGATAATTAACCTACACAAAGTAACACTTCACTCAGTCATTTATATTATGATTTTTCGAGAAGCTCAAGTTATTTTTGTTTCTAGATTGTTCTATGATAAGTATAATGTGTATGACTATAGAGATACAAATTCATTAATAACAATCAGGCTAAGTAGGTACGTGAGTTTCTAATTTTACTATAATAGGAGGTACGTTACTCACGTGTAGGTGACTAAATGAAAATACATAAAAGTAATTTCAAAATGAGATTGAAAATGAGCCACAGCTTTTTTCATAAAAAAATATAGTTTTTTTAAAATGGTTTTAGTACCCAAGACTAGGGATTTTTTTTATTATTATTTTAGTTAATTAGGATGTTTGCGTGCTTGTTAACAGAACCATAATAACAAGATAATAATCAGTTTTTGTTAAAACATTCTTTAAACTCGTGTTCGGTCGATTTTTAGTCATAATAGAAACTTTTAAAATAACTACGCGTAAGCAATGCCTGCGACATATCCACTCTGTTGACGATTTTAATGAACACCGTCATGAGAAGATACAACAAAGCTAGCAATATTTAAAACAATATTTACAATCGTTTTTTGTATGTTTTATAGGTACGACAGGGTGTGGTTGTGATGAAGAGATTATACAAAAAGTTTATTACGAATGACTTTAGTGAGGAAAGCCAGTAACATTAAAAATTAAACTAGTTACCGCCTTTTATTAGCTTCTCTTGTAAGCAGCTAAGTGATAATGTAAAGAAATATTGAAAGATGATTTTTGGTTACTCCCAATCGGACGTATAATATACGCCTAATTATAGATAGTTGGAATAAACATTTTTTTCAAGTTTATTTATTATAATTATAATCTACAAAACAGTAGGTAAATGGCGTCGTAAGTAATGAAGAGGCTTGTCTGGTATTTTTATGTCCGCTTTATACACAGAACTAATACAAAGAATAGAAATGCGATGCAAAATAAAGCACAAGACGCGTATCTTATTAAATTTCCTGTTTCAGTCTGTTATTAATTATTGTCGTTCAAGTGTGGCAGCTATTGCAGTTTAAAAACGATCATAATTTAAATAATTTATTGATTTAGCGTTCTTACTTCCTCTTTTTTTTCCTTTTCTTCTTTTTTCTCCTTTCCTTCTTCTATTTTCTCTTCTGTTTTGTTCAATTTTCATGTCACGGGTGAGCAAAGTAATGGTTTTAGTTCATTGGATCATATTTTTTCTGGAGACCACCTAGGTGCCGGGTCTCTGCGGAGAGCCGAGCCATACACGATGTCAACGTGAGGACACTCATTTAGGGGCAGCCAGTAGGCGTCGCTGAGTCACTTCATGCTTTCATGGCGTCCCTTAATGGTAACGAAGGAACTCGTCTAGTTTTTAGTGGGTATCCTATCAGAGGGCGTGTCCACATACTCCCTGTTTCCCTAAACAGGGTTAGATGCATAAGGTGCATTTTCCTCACCATAAAAAGATATCGGCCTTGGCGCAGTGTAGGGTTTCGTACTAATACGCGGCAAATATTCAATATTAATGAATTTGGAATACGACAAAATTGGGAAATTACCAGTTTGAAAAGTGACGGATCTGGAATATACCCAATAAGACGATGAAGTAGGAACAAATCGTTTCGAGTTATTGGTTGAGAGCCATGCAGTGTACTTGGTACCACATACAGCCAAGAGATACAGGGTCGATTCCTTCAGGCACACCTGAAAAAAGTTTTTTTTTAAATTATTTCTATTCTTGTTATCATTAATTCCGTGGTCTAAACTACGGACTGTCAGCCGCAAAGGAACGGCCGATCGCGTGCCCGTGCTGCGTGACGATTGCCAATTGATCACTGGTCTTAAGAGATACGACACGAAGGACAGTTTTTTTCACGCGAAGCTCCCGGAGACCTTTTAGCTGCTTTTGTATTTCACTGGGCAAGAAGAATACGTGAACGTCCGCGGGAATATCTGTGGAAAATCATGGAGTGTGCGTCTAAACTAAACTGTTGGTCTCTTATCTGTACTACACTCTACCTTAAAACAACCAGTGGCTTAGCTACCGGAGGGCTAGACGGGGCAGTGCCCCGGGGCCCCCAAGCTTAGGGGGCTCCTCGGACTCTGACTTACAAACTTTATAATGACAAATCTGGAGTAGGTACTACGGATTCGGAACACGACGATAACGATTTTAAATAGTATGTATGTATGTATGTAAACTCTTTATTGCACACAAAAATAAAAATATGTAAACACAGAGAGGAGAACAAAGGCGAGCTTATCCCTAAGAAGGGATCTCTTCCAGCTAACCTAATTACGAGAAGACAATGTATTATAATAGAGGAATAGATTATAATATAGATTTGAATAGTTAGTTGGGGCCCTAGTTTTTTTTTCACCCAGGGCCTTTGGTTACCTAGCTACGCCACTGAAAACAACAATTAACTATTTAGACATAATCTGACGGCTTATGGTCTAACACCGGAAATCGCAATCGTTTTCTCCATTTCTTTTTGCCACACGCTGTAGGATGAGGGTAGAAAGTGATAGTGGATACAAACGAGGACGTCAAAGTGTTAGACAATACGACCACCGGGAAGGACGTTGGGGAATACAATGGGTTGTTTCTTATCCAGGAAAAGCTAGATTTTAGGCGGGATAATGATAAACAGCTGCATAGAGACACTCGCTAGTAAGTATGTCATTCATCTTCTATGTTCTAGCTATCTATGTATCTTCCAATATACGCGCAAAGCTTCTGAACGAGGGCACCGAATTGGATAATTATTTTTTTGTTATATTCGTTAGCGTCAGGACAAGGTTTGTGCTAAAAAAAAAGACGGGAACTGGGGCGAACCCACGGGCAATTATAATGATAATTTAGCATAAATTTATGGTATTTTTTCTGTTTTTGTTAATTTTATTTACAAGTTTGTTTTATTGCTGACTGTACTTGCATAGTAGAATAGAATGAAATTGGATGGAATAGAATAGAATAAATTTATTTGGTGTAAAAAGTTTGTACATGAAATCTCAATCTAAATATAACAGTGCACCAAAATGGATGCCACTCAGCAAATGCCGATCATACATCCTACCTATACCTAGCTACCTACACCTACATATATTTTCATTTCTGACTTGCGTTTTGGCTATGTGTCACATCATATAGGTACATTACATTAGTACTAACCGAATAAAGGATGTTCAAATTTAAAACGTTTTGATAAGGCTAGTAATTAACATGTAAATGGTTTTAAAGTTGATGCTCCAAGTAACAGGCTCGCAGAGGTAGAAATTTAACGCGTTTTTATAGCATTCTACATAAGATCCATCGACAATTCTACCTTTATGTTCAAACATTTCCGGAGCGTTACAACCTAGGGATCTTTAAAAAACGAGCCTACCAATTCCTTAAAGGGTCGGCAACGCACCTGTGATTCCCCTGGTTGCGGGTGTCCGTGGGCGACGGTGATCGCTCTCCATCAGGTGACCCGTCTGCTCGTTTGCCCCCTCTGATATATAAAAAAAAAAACCATAAACTTTAAGAGACCTCCCACTCTACGTAGCGTCATTCGAGCGTCGTCCTCGAGCCAGCGTCCACGCAGCATCGACGCCAGCGGCTGCGCTGGCCGGCTGCCGAAGGGCTTACGCAGCGCTGGCGACGTGCATTGTACAGTCAGCTGCAGAGAAAAGGTACCCCCCTGTAACGGCGGTATCCATACTACCGCCATTACAGGGGGGTACCCTTTCTCTGCAGCTGACTGTACATGTTCGCAAAAAAAAAAATTGCGCTAGCGAGAACGCTCAAAAGACGTTAGGGCGAATATTCAGCGTTTTTGCAGCCTTTTTATTTTGTCATTGGTGTCTTCGCATGCGTTATTAAAAGGGGTGATGCCCAGTGTTGTTTTTTTATGAAAAATGAAAATAAACCGATACTCACGATATTCAGCGTGATTAAAATTCTTGTAACTTGTCTTTCCGTTGTGCTATATAAACGTGGGACACTAATGACGTTTGAACGCGCGGTCAAAACGCTCGAATATTTGCCCGTTAGTGGGGTCTCATAAATTTAAAGGCCAATCCCAAATCGGCCGTACAAGTTATATGCGTAAATGCCGCACCACCATGGACGCTGCTTAAACCATCCTTTATCGATGAAATAGACCAGAATGACGATGACGAGAGGGCAATAATTAAAAATGTATAAAAATGTATTGCCGTGGTGGCCGAGTGGTTTGACCTATGGCCTCTCAAGCAGAGGATCGCGGGTTCAAACCCCGGCTCGCACCTCTGAGTTTTTCGAAATTCACGTGCGGAATTACGTTTAAAATTTAGGAAACCTGCGAAGCAATTCAATGGTGTGTGTGAAGTTCCCAATCCGCACGGCGCCCGCGTGGGAACTACGGCCCAAGTCCTCTCGTTCTGAGAGGAGGCCTGTGCACAGCAGTGGGACGTATATAGCCTGGGAAGATGATGACGATTATTATTCGGTTTTAAGTTTAAGTTTGTCACATAGTTCAAAATTAAATAAGCTTTTTTTTATAAACACGATGAATAAATAACGATACTCTATGAAAAATAAATTATATTTTCTCCGTAGTATTTTGCACATAAAGTTCGTTTATTGAAAGGTTATTCCTTTTATAACGAATAACTTGAGCATTAATTTTTCCTAGAAATATTTCTACTCGAAAAACAAAATGTCGCAGCACAACGTAATTAATTTAGTATTTGCGTGACACTTAGGCGTGACACGTGTTTCTTTAACGAGCATCATTAATTCAAATACTTTAGAATTTCTTTAAGTTAGGCAAATATTTTTTTTGGGATTCCACTTACAATCTTTAATTTTTTCAGCCTTTGTATATTATGTGTCCCACAGTTGTGCATCCTGGGCTGCTAAGCCTAATCTTGACTATTAAAATAAATAATTTTTCGAAAAATCTAGAGAACGCAAAAATGTGTGTGCGATTTTACGTGCCGGTGTGCGTGCGTGTTTTTGAACAAAAAGACCGATAAAAATGGCTATAGAAATGATTAAAAGTACGAGTATAAATGAAGAAGTAGGTAGGTATACTATATGTGGCAAAAGACTCAAAAACTCGCATTTAAGTACCTATTTGTTATATTTTATTAGATGAAACGGGTTAGAACTACACCTCTCCATATCTTTTGTGGATGTTGTAAGAGGCGACTGAGGATATAGGTTAAGGTATACCGTATGCGATAGACTAGCAACCTATAACTATTGTACCGTTTTTGTCAAACTTAACACCTAAAATTGCTAAAAGTGGCTCCGAAGCTGTAAGGTTTCGTGTGCTCTGCCGGGCGACACTCTTTCCCGGCCCAGATAACACCGACATGGAAATACCGGCCCTGTTTTTTGAAACTGACAGGAGCTTCTATGGGCGTCTACCTACACGAAAAACAGGGTCGGTATTTCCTTGTCGGTACTATCCGGGCCGAGAAAGAGTGTTGCCCTGCTCTGCCTACCCCATTTGAGAATACAGGCGTGATGTTTGTGTGTGTGTGTGTGTAATAGATAAATAGAAAGATGTATATCTATTAAAACGGTATGCTTATGGCACCGCTACCACTTATATTTTACTTTTTAGCTATAGGTACAGTTAAAAGAATTGAGTCACGTGCCATGCTGGAACCTTTTCGCGGCAAATATTATGTTGAAGTTCCATATGTCTGGCAAAGAAATTGTAGTAATATTTATTATGAAAAGGGTCCAACCTGATACGCAAACCTGTTTCTTTGCCCCTACCTACATATATATCGAGCGAAGGAGATAATTTTACAACTACTAACTTAGTCAGCAATCGACTTTTGTACAGATTACATGTTTTACTTTTATAAATTGTTTCAAAAGTGTTGTGTCGGTATTGAGTAACATGAATTTTGCTTTGATTGTATTGGTTATGGTGCTGATGATGTCCGATTTAATGTGTTCTGCGGTAAGCGTGGTTTATTGTTTATGGCTTATTTCGCTAAATGCTCTTTCCGTGATTATAAAGGCATTGTTCGAATTTTCATAACATTTCGGCCGTTATTTTATAAGCGGTGTTGTAATTAAATTTGACTAACGAAATTGTTTACGAAGGATCTAATTATGAAAACGTTTTTCAGCCTCTGCAGGAAAAGAAAAGTGTAGATCATTGTGAGTATTACCTTGTACCTACTTACTTATTTTGCTCTTATAGGTGAGACGATAAAGTCGTCAATGTAAACTGAAATCTAGCGTTTAAAAAGATATTCTCGCCAGAAAACTCTACAGGTAAGAAACTTATGCTAAGCTTATCTTGAATATACAAGGAGCGTATCCTCATAGACAAATTGACGTTTCATATTCGAATAACTTAACCAAGAAAAAGTTGGAAAATCCCCGATTTTGTCACTTCACAGTTAAATATTTCAAAAACGGCTAAACCGATTTTGATGGAACATGTCTAAGAACCATTGCTAGAAAACCTGATTTAAATTAAAAAAACCGCATTTAAAACGGTTCACAGACAGACAGACAGACTCACAGACATACAGACACACATAGCGGTTTTTTTTGTACATATTAGTTATATTCACTATGGGAAGGCCTGTGCCCAGTGTAGTGGGATGTACATAATACTCGCAATATACAGGGTGGCTCATTTAGATCGGTCAGTATGGGAAAGTCTGAAACTATAAGACACACGGAGATTTGTTCTGGAGGAACCATATCCATTAAAAAAAAAAATGCATTAATATATTTGGAAAAAAACTTGTACTCAGCTCGGCAATACTACTATTAGATGCCGTGTTTTTTAGTAACATTTTATTGCTTACGACCTAAACCATCGATATCCAAATAGAAATAAAGTAAATTTTATTTTTCATAACAACTGGATCTGATACGCGGTCTGAGTATTTTTTTTTAAATCTATGAATGCAGTTTTTCTTGTCACTAAAATCGATGACATGGTTCCTAAGAACAGTTTCAGACTTTCCCATATTGACCGATCTAAACGAGCCACCCTGTATAGACTCGGGGTTATTTTGCTTGCAGTTGCAGTTATCAAGCCCATGTGGCTTTATTGATCTATTTCTTCTTTTCAATGAATTTGATCATGCCCTCTCAGTAACTCCGAATATTTTCCAACAGTGATTGGCTCTACGATATTAGGTCCGACGGGTACTTTCGGAGAGCGTGACGTCACTGAGTGCTTAGCTGCTGGAAATCCTCCTTGGAAATGCTACACTGAGCAAACTGGGATTAATCCGAACTGGTAGCTGCTATGAACGAAGATGCGACTTCAAGAACTTGACAAAATTCTTAATGTTGTTGTAGAGATAGTGCGTATTTACGTTACCAGGTTTTGATACCAGGTATTTCCTTGCAAGTATACCAACCAGGTACAGACCCGATATACTAGCAAGACTTGAAAGTATTTTTCCATTAAAGTATACGGTCCCTTTAAAGTAAGTACTAATACGTTGGACTAGAACGTCGAACGAATCGAATGTATTTTTGTGCAGATTTTGCTTATACGTGAAATAAAATACTTTCAAAGTATTTTACGTCTTGATTGGAATATTTTGAATCTTATCTGTATAACAACAAGGTTTAATTTAAACTTGCAAGGAAGCAAGTATTCGAGTCGTTGCGTTGGACACAAAATACTTTGAAAGTATTTTGATACCTGGTTTCTGCACCTGGTATGAGAAGATGCAAGTATAATCCATCCCTATGTTGTTGACAAAATTCATACTTTGTAGTTTCCAATATCATTGATGGCATGTATTTACAGAATGTAAAGGTATTTATTGTAAATAAATGAATCTTATATATCTAAAAACAAGTTGGTCATTCTTGTATACTATTTATTTATATATTTATTTACTTCCGAGATTTCGGAAATTGTTTCAACGATTTCGACAAAATGTGATGTACCTAGGGGCTTGGGGGAACAATCGGTCTGCAGGGCTACTACGAAACTCGAAACTCGAAGTTCGTATCATGCCGTCGCTCTCGCTCTCGTATTAAACAGTATAAGTGTCAAAGGAACCGCACGACACGAACTTCGAGTTTCGTAGTAGCCCTGCTGATTTTGCCCTATCTCTAAACACGTGCTTTGTTATAATAGTTATTTTGCACTGAAAATAGCAAGCGCTACTAGATCGGTATTTTCAATTAGTAGCTCTGTCGTCAGCGTTGTGGTTCAGTGGTATTTTGTACTTGTAAATAGGGCATGCACCCGGTTCCACGAATTCATACGAATACCTCAAAGGAACTGGGTATTTATTACTCGGTTTCTTGAGGCCCTCGCAGAACCGGGTTCATGCCCTACTTGTAAACTGTAGGTCTAGAGTTCAAATCTAGGTCGGAAGACTCTATTATAGTTACAAAATTTAATAAAAATGAAAGAAAATTATTCAAAATCCAGCGACCCCCAAAGAAAAACCTTGTTTAATTGTGGAGATACTCTAAACTACAAAGTTATGTTTTTTTTTATTCCACTGGATGGTAAACGAGCAAGTGAGTCTCCTGATGGTAAAAGATCACCACTGCCCATAGACATTTGCAACACCAGGGGGATTGCAGATGCGTTGCCAACCTGAAGGCCTAAGATGGGTTACCTCAAGTTCCAGTAATTTCACCGGCTTTCTTACTCTCCACACCGAAACATAACAGTGCAAGCAATGCTGCTTCACGGCAGGATTAGCGAGCAAGATGGTGGTAGCAATCCGGGCGGACCTTGCGCGAGCTAGGTTTTTTTAGCCATCTTTTAAGTTTATATCAAGCCTAACTCTCATTTGATTTTTTTATCTTATACCTTCAAACGAGCAATTCTCGAATATTTATATATTTTGAAAATCTTGGACACGGCACTAACGATTTCGATGAAATTTGCTACGTCGATTTTTCATGGGCGAACAATCGACGATCCGACTTGGTCTTATTTTAGAGTTTTCGCTCGAGTGAAGCTCGGTCACCCAAGTACTTCTAAATAATAGTCGTGAGAATAACATTGCCATTAAATCAACGCTTTTATGGTCATGTAGATATCAAACAACAGTGTGGGAGTTAGCGAAATTTCCATATGATGTACCTAATTATACTTACTAACTAAATACGTATTTGAATAATATTGTGATTGATCGATACGAGCGATGTTGAAAGCAAAAGTATAGGAATAATCAAAAATAACACGTAGTATAATAGTCGTTTTATGAGCCCTTAAGCAGTTAGTAACACTAGCTGATCCTAAATTTACTATTATAGGTACTATATGGGCTTTAAACGCGGAAGCAGGCAGGTCAGTTTGTAATATTTCTCTGTTATTACGGTCACCAAAATCCTGCTGGAATATGTTGGTACACATTTTATTTATTGGCGAATCTCGATTTTGGGTCGAATCAGTGCGTATTATGTAAGTGACGATGTAACAGAGGGGAAAAATCACACATTGTAATCTCGCTCCGGCTATCTGCAGAAACCTTACTCTCCAATAATATTCAGTTCTTTGTAGACGACATCTGCAAGGAATTACATTCTTTTGTAGGCCGGCCCGGGTTTCATATTGTGTCTCAAAATAGAGGAGCAAAACATCTCTTTAGTAAGCACTCGGATATCGGCAATTTCTTAGCTCGCTTAGCATTGAAAACACAGCGGGGGATATAGGGTTATCAACCAACATTGATCGTTTGTATATTATTATTAAAGTATCACAGAACTCTTAATATTAGTGACGACGCTAACAATGTCTGCAGCGGTACCTACCTCATACATACACAAATTAATTATAATTTTGCAAGGACATTTTGCAAGGCGTGCATAAAATGTCTACATGACATTTCACAATATAGAAATGAGGGTAAAGTTTGGTCATATTTATCTGCCATCTTCTTAAGCTACCCAGATTTTCTTTCAAATTTACGGAACGGATTTGAAGGTCCACTTCACTGAGTAATCTAGATAGTGTTCATTTATGTAAATCATGACAGTGTCAGTGAAGTGTCAGTGGTGTACGAGTGCTCGTGACTGTCCCAGTAGTTGGCATCTTTAATCTTATGTCATTAGCAATAGAGATAACAGCAGGGTGTCGTCTATTGGGCAATACCGTGTCGAGCACTCGGACGTTTACCTTACTAGGTATAAAGCCATAATTATAACATATTTATGTTAGAAACACCTCGAAACATTGCGATAAGTTTGAGTAGGTACTTATTGGAAAAAAGCTTTAACATTATTACTGCAAACATTTTTCTTCATTTTAATTATTACGGAAAATCCTATTACTCCACTTCTACGGATTTATTTATCAAAATAAAGAGCACCTACCTGAACTTAATAAAAATGTTCGTTTGACTTATTGCGCAAACATTTTGTTTGAGCCAAGCGACTTGAATATAATCTACCATTTTAGCCGGGAATATTGTTGGCACGAATTTACGTGGAAATGAAAATACTTAATCTATTTTTTTGTTATATAACATTCGCGGCATGAATATTTAATCATTCTGCCGTCAGAATACTATAAATAGATAAAGCTGGCATAACAACGAGGGTCCAGGCGAGCTAGCCAACTATTCCGTTTAGTAAAACTTATCTGAGGGCAATATTGCGTGACAAAACACGACTGACGCAGTAATCAGATAATCTGACCATTCGGTTGCCTTCACAACTTGTCCCGCTATCGCACCCTATATATAAAACTAACCTATATACTTGCGACTAAACTTCGTACTATCAGCTTTTACACGCACTCCTGCCCACGTCGATTTGAATAAAGTAAGAGTAAAAAGTGAGACACTGCGCCGTCCTAAATCGGTCCCTGATTTTATCGACAGTATGTACGAATAAATTGTAAATGTATACGCTTCAAAGGGTGAGTATCTAATTTAGTACAGTTTTGCATAAATTTATTTGAGTGGCTTACTTGGGAAAATTGATGCAGATTGCCGTAGCCCTGGATAACGCCGAACATTATTGAAACTGCGTAGGTATATTTACCTACGCAGTTTCAATAATGTTCAAAACAAAACAAAACAAATATTGCTCACTATAAATCTATATAATTTTAGTGTTACGCATAAATAGATATTTATGTTAGTATAGGTAATCTAAATCAGACCTTTGTGTTGTTTTTGTACCAAATAGTATTGTTGTCTTGTGTTGTGAATAAATGTATTTTCTTTCTTTCTTTTCTTTCTTTAAATTATAGCATACTTAACCATCTTTGCGGTTGTGAATCAATTAAAGATACAATACTTACTTCTCCATTAGTGTGAAGTAGCTATGTTCCATTACCGTGTATGTTATTGCTTTAATATGACAACATAACAATTAATTACTGGAACGGGTGGCAAACATTTATAGTAGAGGCAATAGAGGCCGTGTTTATTGTCGATATGTGCTATGTTAAGCGGTGGAATATGATAAATTGTTACCGAAACGTCCTTGAGAGTAGACGGTGTTTGAGCGAAGAAATAAATTATAGACGTAGCAAATAACCGTAATTATTTTGGAGCGATGCTTTAGTGGTCCTTTGTGCTGCCTAATTATTTTGTAATTCCGTCGCGAGTGGCTTTTACAGTGGGGGCGTATTTTAGGTTAGTAGCACTTTTCGTTGAGTAACTTTTTGTGTTTAAGTAGGCGTAAACTAAGATAAGTTTTTGGTAAAATGTCATTTTTAATACAAGCTTTGTCGATTTTACTTGCATTGTCACCTAAACTTACATTTGTATTTTGTAAGGTCGGGGTACTTTGACCCATTTCAGATTACTTGGGGCCATACAAAAACAACATAAAAGGGCCAATCAACAATTTTACCCACATTTAATGATATTATAACGGATAACTCACGTCTTAAATCGAGTTTAGCTCGACATGTTTCGGGTTATTTCGAAACCCTTCATCACTGAAGCACGCGACTCGGCAGCTGCCGCAACACGCGCGCTACGCGCCACCGCACTGCTCGCGCGACAATGTCGAGCTAAACTCGATTTAAGACGTGAGTTATCCTCTATAATATCATTAAATATGAGTGAGTCTCACGGTAGTTTCATGATTAATAATTTTACCCACACTTTAGGAATCTCCTGTGTTAAAAATCGTACTTATGTACTTATATACTTATCGTACTTAGGACGGCATGTATTAAATTAAATTACAGAAAAAAAAAAGTTTAATAATAATAATTGTTTCTGGTTTTGAACAGTATCTCGAGTGAGCTTCTAAGTACGATAGTAACATAAAATATCATTGAGTATCTCACTCTTTACAAAAATAGTTTGACTTGGAAACTAACAATCGTGGTGTACACTCATTTTACTCTGTAGTGTACTCCAGATACTCTACAACATAATGAAATACTAAAATTATAATTAGGTATTCTTATTTAAGCACGTTATTAATTACGGCACTTTGTTTAATATTGCGTACCTTACTGACAAATTTTCAGCCAACCACATCACATAAAATGCAATTTGCTAAAACTGTTTATATTTAACGCAAATCCAAACTGACAAAATCAATATTCTGAACAAGTGCGTAGTAAGTAATTATTTAGTAAACAATACAGTGTATTATAATTCTATTTCAACTTATAATTAGAACGGAGCTTCTAAATCTATGTTTTAAACTGAGAATATGAGGGAAAAAATGCACTATTAAAATATAAAACAGTATCATAGTAAGTTAGCACATGCATGCACGTATTTATGTTTACTTACAAAAATCTGCAATTGTTTGAAAAATGTCGTGGACAGATTAGTGTGAGTAAAAAAGTTGACTGGCCCAAAACATAAAATAAAGCGTGATTACCAGGATGTCACTACCAGATTATTTTATTGTCAAGCAATTTACTTAAGTAGGTATTCCAAATTTCAAGACGATCTGACTACTGGAAGTTGGTCGAATTGAACTTCCAAGATTTGACTACAGACAGACATACAACGGGATAGGTAAATAAAAGCTTGTAAAATGTAAGTATTAAGCACCTTCACAAATTGTCTTATTGTTTTGAACTTAAAGAACGTCATCATTACTCCAAAGTAGTATAGTCTGTAATTTCGTGCCTTACGTACCGCCCTTAACACACCTACGTATAACTGCATGCTCTAACACATTTGACACGCTGATGCATTTGCAAATTTTATATTCAAATTCAAATTCAAATATGTTTATTGCCAAAACATAGTCAATACAAAAGGTCTCAGTGCTACAATATGTTGTTATGTTCTACCTTTATTGGGCGTGCTATATTAAAATGATTTTCTCTCAGCATTGACAATATAAAAAATACTAAACAATATCTCAATTTCTTAATGATATTTTCACATTATTACAATACAATAATTCTTCATCATTTCTTCTTATACCACTTTGATCTGCTGTGTAAGAATATAACGTTGAAAACGGCCTCCCAAAATTAATTCATTAACCAATTTCTTTTAGTTCACTTGACATGAAATCATAAGCAAAGGTTACACAGTCAGAGGGTCTCGATACGTACCGAGCCACGAATGACTGAACATTGTTCAGTCTTTACTAAGTTAAGCACAATATTATGACAGATAATTTATTTGCACAGCGTTCTCACATTTAACACGTAATAGGTTACACCCTTTTGCATGTCCCCCGTCACTAACTCGCGGTGCGTGTTGTCATACAACCAAATAAAGTAGACCCCTAATTTTTCGCCGTGTCAACATTTATACACAGCTTTTGATGGAAACTAAGGAAGAGCAAGGCTCACAGGAGGTTGGTGTGTTGTAATTATTCTTGTGAATCTCACAGTCGGCACACGTATGCAAATGATTCTTTGCACGTGACATGATGGTTCTGTACGAATAGCTGATGTTTGTCACGTTGGGTGCCGAGTTAGAAAGCCATTGGGTGTTAATCGGGTTGTAGATTGAACGATATTCAAATATTTAAATGATTCGAGCGTTCAATGTAGCTTCTATTGATTTATGATGAGTGTACCAGATTATTTTTGATTTCTGTACCAGGTGGTAACTCGGGTATTATTTTAATAATTTACTTGGGTATTTAAGAATTCTAATGATGATGCCTTGTTAGTTGTCGCAGTTGTGGCAAAATCATCAATATAGATATTACTAGCTAAATGAATAATTTCATCATCTCCGCCAATTTACATGGCCCAATGCAGAGCATCAGAATCAGAGAACTTAAGTGCCATACATTCCACGTGGACCCAGTGTGGATTGACTTCACACACACAGTTTACGGCCCAAGCTCTTTCTGAGAGTAGGCCTGTGCCATATAGTGAGACGTATACCTATACCTACATCAAAATTGTGATGCGAAAGCTTCACAATACAAGAAATAGAAAAATCTGAAAAATAAGATAAGATAATAATAATTTATTCGCTATTTGCAAAAACGATTTTATAGTACAAGTTAAGACAAACCAAAACAAAAATTACCCAAGAAATATAAGCAAGTTTTTGCGAAGTCTCGAAAAGGTCCCAGCGCAGCATAGTGTTGGCTGTGTGGGTCAACCCTGGTCTTCCGCTGTGACCGCTTGACGACTTCGCAGAAGGTGGCAATCCAAAAATAATAAAAAAAAAAACAGACCAATAAACATCCTTTACACAGAAATACTTTAAACATTAGGCTAACTCTGGGCTTTATTATTCTAATTGTGAATCCAAATACACAATCACATGCCCTATGTTCAATAGTAATAAAAGAAAAAGAGATATGTATTAGTTACTATTTTCATAACATCTTGAAGGCGAAAAAAGCCTTTCTGAACCTGCGCTTGAATGCACACTTTACGAATGAACTACCACAAACATGTTAGGAAGCTGACAAAAGAGTCTTAGAGAGCTTTGACGATTTGTAGGAAATGGTCAGGATAAACTGTACTTGTGAAACTTCAGAAGGATGTATTCCCTTAGCCAGCGGCCCGTTCGACCGTGAAGCTTACAATAAGGAGGTACATAAGTCAGTATTTGGACCTGAGAGTGAGGGGTAACTTTATATACGCAGGTACACGGATACGTATGGACGAATTAAACAATAACTATCGTAATATGGAGGTCTATGAGGCCGGCCTATGTCCAGCAGTGTACGTCCTACACGGATGATATAATGATAGTGATGACAACTATTTTATTATTTTAAATATTAGTGACTAGGTGTTTACCTGCGTCGTCTCATACGTAAATCATAAGACCCAGCAATTGAAGTTTCCTCAGCAATTAAAATTCCCGTGGGAATTTCCAAAATTAAATCTTCATTGACATTTATGATCATGCCAAAATTCTTGACCCTAGCCTTGACCTAGCGGTTGAGATTTTAAGATTTTATCCCGGTCCCGTGGGAATATCGAATTAAAAAGTAGCCTATGTGTTATTTTTATGTATAAGCCATGTTATTGTAAAGTTTTATTCAAAGCTAGCAACGGATCGACGTGATTTTTGGCGTAGGTAGAGATAGTTTATGGGCCCGAGAGTGACATAGGCTACTTTTCATCCCGGAAAAATGGACAGTTCCCGAGGGAACAGCGCGCGATAACCGAATACCACGCGAGTGGAGCCACGGGCAAAAGCTAGTTAAATATAATTTCCGTTCGAATAGTTAATTCCTCTATGCTGTTTAGTAACCATGCTTTTTTTTACTAAATATAAAAAAAAGCTTTGAAAGATATTTAAACGAAATTTGCCTTTTCAGTCACACACAATGACGTTATTTTATTAGGTATTTGTTTTAAGCTAAAGTTGTCTCCGACCTTCTGATTATAAGCATACCAAAACTCACGTAGTCCCTTGGCGTCAATGAAAACAAACAATTCTTTATCGCAAAAATACATTAGTTAGGTAGGTATTAAAAAGTGACTTGGTGAGCGTAAAAAATTTCGCCTTGTGTGTCTTTGTGTTGAGTCTCGTGGCGTTGTAGGTATGTGTTAAAGATGCCTTCACACTAATGTCGTCACAATTTCCTCTTAATATTTGATTTCAACAATAAACTGCGATAACGAAAGTAACGGAATGTATTTGTTCCGAAACAATACTGGTTGTACCGAATCAGGTATTATGGGTTTTTTATCGTCTAAGTATTTTTATGAGCCAACATTAGCAATGGCATCAGTAAATATAACATTGATGGATTGAGTTTTCGTCTTCTTGAAAACAGTGGCACTTGGTTGCACTTGCTAACATCTATGAAATTGTGGAGAATATACTTCTGGAGTAGGTAGGTAAGTAGCTTATATTCATCAAAAGTTGATAAATACTATGATACCTAACGTCTCGGAACAGCGACGGTTGCTTAATTATTGCAACCTGTGTAACAGATGTTGCTTGTCATCGCACGAACTGAGGTTCGTGGTACCTACCAGGCATGCAGTTTTTGACAAACGCGCACCGTGCGGGCGAGCGGACACACTGCTGCGATGTAACTCAATGAAAAAAAACTTAATGCTACAACAAAATTCTAGCCCACTTGACTTGTTTTCTTCTTTTTGGAGTTTTTAAGGCAGTCGGGTTTTTGATTTTTTTAATTTATTGTTCATCAGGTGAGATAAGGGCCAACCATGGGTCAATTTGAGTAAAAAAAAAACCACCATCTATGTACCAATGCACCTATGTATGCACCTATGTTTACCTACACTATATTATTATGTCATTCAGGTTTAGTACCTATTATGCAATATTAGTGCCTCAAGCTTTTAAAATGATATTTATTTTACATTTTAAAAGTACATCTATATTTATATCAGTCTCTATCACACACGCATTTTTATAATGACGAGTATCCACAAAAGAGGTCATCCTAAGCTTACAGCATTCTTACTACAAACACGTGACAAATGTTACTTAAATTTATTTTCTCTTTTTTGTTAATTTATTTTTTCTATTATAAGCTTGTTTTTAAAAAGGGTTTTTTCTTTTCATTTTATTTTTAACTTTTTAGAGGGACGCATATTCTCGCCGATCAAAGTACTCAAGACGAATCAAACGAGCCCAACTCGATGCGGTTGCGCCGTTTAATTAACGTATTCCTATGGTACTTTTTGTTGACAGCACTTGTACCAAATTTCTAGTCGATGCTATTATCCGTTGAAGAGTTCCGTCCTGTGGAGGCGATCCTGGTTGGACTACCAGGATGTCACTACCAGATTATTGATTGTCACGCGATTTTCATAAGTATTCTAAATTTCAAGTAAATCTGACTACAGACAGACAGACAGACAGAAAACGGGACAGGTGACACTAAATAAAAACTTGTAAAAAAAACAGCAATATGGTCAGTGTTTACATACAATACATACATAAGAACATTTCGTGGAATGGCTGGATTCATATTTAAGGCCTCGACTTTATGTAGATTATAAATACCCATGCTATGGATCTACGTTTGAATTCAAAACCACAGAGTCAATTATTTTCTCTTTGATTAGTTTCTGTGGTGTTTAAATTAAAAAAAATTGGAACAGTAAATAAGGCGGCCCCTAAACGGTCAATTATATTGTGCAATATCGCGAATTGTGCAATATTATTGACCGTTTAGGGTTAATATTGAAGATTGCACAATGATTGACCACAAGTTTGAGCGAGTTTAATTTTTATTGCACCATATTTTTATATTGCATCGTGTAGGGTCAGTATTGCACAATATTTAATACTATACTGAACACGAAAACATTGTGCAGTTCGTATTATTGTGCAATACAATTGCTCGTTTGGATTCAGACCGCCTTTAAATCTTATTGTGCAATAAAAAGTATTGCACAATGTTATTGTAGGGCCGCCTGCTGTGAAAACGGTTTAAATCACAGTTTTTATGAAATATTGACGCTTGCGTTTCTCAAATGTATTTTCTTTCTTTCAAACGATAGTTTTGAAAAAATTGCAGAAATGGGGAATTAATTAAACAACAGGTGTTGCAACAAATAGTTGTTTATTGTAACATAAAATATGCTGGCATACTTATTACATTAGATTAACAACAAAAGCGGAATGTGACTTGGAACAGCGTATTTACAGTTGAGAATTTGGAAATTAGCAACTTATTCAAATTAGGAGGGAACTACTATCAAACCATCTGATTTCTAACTCAGCTAAACTATCCTATGTCCTTTTCATGATATCATACCATCAACATACCAAATTTAAGAGCGATTAGTTGATTACTTTAATCATGAAAGCGTGACAAACAAACGTACTCACTCACAAGTATTCGCATTTATAACTTGTCGATCAATGTAATGTTGGGTCACAATTCAGTTGGTTTGACAGTGCAAACAATAATCGCATCAACTAAATTCTTATGATCTATAATATTTTTACAATTTAATCATATTTCATACAAAACAATAAACATAGTTAGTCTAGGAAAACAAGATCGATTTCAAAGTAATCAATTACTTATGATAATGGAACCTCTTGACATTTTAGCTTTAAACAATATCATTAGTCGAATGATATGTAACGAAACATATTCACATAAAATTATCAAGTCGTTACTCTCTATTTACGAAGTTTTCTTTTCTTTCTCTACGAAACTTTATAAACATAATAAATACAAGTATTGACATTTTAAAGGCAGTTAGTTAGCTTTACTCTTTACAGCTGAAATTAAAGTTGTAACAATTACTAGTATCTCAATAGAATAACGACTATCCCAAAATTTACAAGTCCGAAACCATTTTAGAAAATTAGTCCATATAATTATTTACATCAAAATGGTACAAACTTTACATGTACCGCGTATCTAGGAAGGCATTTCTAAAATGTATTTACAATCCAGTTACAAGTTTTTTGTAAGGTTCTAGCCTTATTTTTCCTGTAAGTACCTAAACAGTAAGTGTCTTTAAAAGAAACTTGTATTTGCGGAAATTGAAGAATATATTCGCAGTGTGACCAAAATAGTTGTAAACATAGTCGAGATTTTGGTGGCATGTAATGCCAAAAAGATTTATGGTACCTACGATTTTAGATACATTTTATTTATCAATTAATGAATGAATTTTAACTAGTTCCAGTTTTTTTAACTTGAGATTTTTAAGCCCATTGATAGTTATTTGTCAGTACATAATTTATGTGTTCAGTATTTGCAAATGCTTCTTGTTCATTTTAAAGATAAATATAGGTTACTATTTCTCAAATCTCAGTATCGTATAAATCAAGATGAGCGAATGAACTGAATAAATACCAAAATATCTTTTAACTTTGATAAATACCATGATATGCCCTAGCGACGAAAATATATCTTTTTATAAATTAAAGGAATTTCGCTATAAGTCATTTTTCAAAAATACTAAATAGGTACCTGTTGCTTTAGTCAAAACAACGATCAGGCAACTAAATATTTCAACATTGTCTACCCTAGTTTTCTTAGCATAAATGTAGATATGTATTGAAGACTTTTCATTGATGTAGAAAAGAACAAACTCTTTTACAACTTAGTTCTTAAACTCTATCTTTTCTAGGCATATACCTAAAGTTGGCTTAGGTATAAGTTCTTAGAAAAGAAAACGTAAAATATATATTTATAAAATATTTCCTAACGTCGTAAGAGCCACGAGAACTCACCTTTACTAGCTATTGCCCGTGGCTTCACCTGCGGAAAATTCGTTCGTCGTTTACCCTTGGGATGAAATTTTCCAGAAAAATATCCTTCTCAGCCAAAACATGCTAAATTTCATCACAATCGGTTGATAGTTTAAGTATGTTTTAAAGCCTAACGAACAAACATTGACAAAGTTACTAAAATAAAATGGTTAGTGTGGAGAATGCCTCCTTGACACTCACTGAAAAATATCTTCCGAAGAGATCGAAACTAGTCCAAACGTTCCTGACTTGTAATCGTGAGTTGAACCGTTCTGTTTTAGTAAATTTATCAGATACGTCTTACGAGAGCTTAAGTTATATTGTAAATAATTATACTCACTTTCGCACTTATAATATTTATAATTGATCAATGATACGCTTGTAACGATTAGCGACAGATAAATCCTTCACGATTTTCTATTAAAATATCTTGAATAAATAAAAATAAAAAATAAGAAGGATCATTGTTTTTTGAAGTTACTGCGAGCATGATTGATTTTCCTTTTCAAATTATGGCGGATACAATTCAATTAGATAAGGTAAAGGAATACACTTACATGGGTTCTTTGTCAAGACAAATTGAATATTAAAAAAGAAAACAATCCCGTAAGTCTTCTTCCGGAAAAAGAAGAGTTCTCGCGAATCACAAGTTCTTATAGATCTTCCTGCTTTACTAAGGGAGTAATCCGGGAGTATTACGCGTAAATCACGTTTGTTAATATAAGACCGGAGATAATTTATCACGTCCCAGATTGCGTTGGGGTGATGAGAAGCCCGAGAGATAGTGTTAACAGGATTACACTCAATGAAGACACCTCGCTTGAACTCCGCACTGGAAAAACAACAACTGTATTAAAAAACATAGCCCAGTTTGAATATTGGGCTGGAATTTTTAATTCAAATTTGAATTGGAAATGTGTCTGTGTCAGTGGCGTGTTTTGTGTCGTGCCAGAATCATTATATTTAGGTGGTTTTATTTAGACGATGTTGTAACTGAAAAAAAGGTTTTTGAATGTCCACTTCCACTTATTTAAGTGTACAATCTGATCAATCAATCAGATAGGAATACATATTTACTTTAAATAAAGTGAAGAAAAAATGTTTAACCTCCTAAGTCCTCGTGTATTTTACAAAGGATCAATCAACACTGAGAATAATAATGGCCGAATGTACTTTATAAAGTACAAATCGGTCATTGAATAAAGAATTTTAAAAATTTGGAAATAATGTCCGAAATAACAAAGCAGGTCAACCAAGTCTAGATCTTAAACGCTAAGTTTGTTAAAAAATGTCGGGATTCAGGAGGTTAAAGAGCTAAAATATCCAAAAGTTGAAAAAAAAATCGACGGTTGAGAGGAGAATTTGAGCGGAGAAAAGGCTGGTGCGGGCAGATACAGCTTGTCGCGCTGCCTACCTTCACAGTAGTATGCTTTTTTGTGGGTCACCCGACATACACTTGACCGGTTTTCTTTAAACAGAACGCGACCATCCGCTTAAGACAGTAAGTAGCGTGCCATAATCGCGTCGATACAATTTTCCAAAGTTGTCGCAGCTGGGATCCATTTCCGTCAACCCGGGTTATATTCGTCCGGAGCAAAATTACTTTCTCGCAAAGTGCCCGAACAAAACGCGCTTAGTGTCTTTAATGTAATCTATGTCGAAACTTACTTAAGAGCCTAATTGAATCCATTAAATTAGGGTATTTCTGAACGTAAGTAAAACTTGTTCTTTTTATGAGTCACTAGCTTTTGCCCGCGGCTCCGCCCGCGCGGTATTCGGAATTTTCTTTGCTATAAACCTCACGGAGCCCGAGACCTTTCCAACGAATGCAAAACCTTTGAAATCTTTTCTTGTGTTCTGGAGTTATAGCGTCAGGAAGGAAAACCTGACTTATTTTTATATAGTAGATTTAGGGGCTGTTTCAGCATCCATTGATTAGTGTTAACTGACGGTTAAATGTGATGCCGTCTCCGTCTATTCGAACAAAACAAAAAGAGATGGCACCACATTTAACCGGCAGGTAACACTAATCAATGGATGGTGAAACAGCCTCTTAATAGTCAAAGTTGCGCAGCTAATGGTTAAGTATTTATTTCAAGATATACCTTCTAAAGTTATAACTTTAGAAATAAATATTAGAAAATACTCTTCGTATGTACCTACATAAAAATCTACAATACAATACAATACAATAACTCTTTATTGCGCACCAAAATATAGCAAAAAATTACAGAAAACAGGTATACACACAAAGACTTTCTGAGGTAAGCAATAGGCGGCCTTATCGCTTCAGAGCGATCTCTTCCAGGCAACCTTTACATTGGAATGGAGAACATTACATTGGAATTGGATTGGATTGGATGGTCTACTGTTATTTGTATATTTTTGGGTTCAATGCTTTTATGAACTATTTTAAGAACATAAGAAAATCAGAAAATTTGAGATTGGATGTAATTCAGAACCGCGTAATCTATATTCATTAACAGAAAGAAAAACAGTGTCCTTATTAATTCTATTTTCATAACCTTTCCTTTCCTTGTTAATATTATAAATGTGAGAGTAACTCCGTCTATCTTTCTGTTTGTGTTTCTTCACGCTTAGGTAAACCGTTTAACTGATTTAGATGAAATTTGCTATGGAGATAATTTAAGATTCTGGAAAGGATAAGCAATTCTTTCACTCTACAAAAATTGCTTAATTCCCGCGCAATAGCGATAAATGAATTCTTGATAAAAGAACTTGCGAGTAAAAGCTAGAATGAATTATACAGATAAAGAAAAAAAAACAATAACTCAAAATTTCCGATTCTGGAAAAAAAAAACTTAAAACAGTGGACAGTGGATGTGGCCAAAAAGTTCTAATAAAGAATTTATTGAATCAGGCGTTACTTTGCAGAGGTCCATATCAATGAATTGAAAGAATTTCCTTGCTCACCCGCGACCTTACGATAGATAAGCTTATGCAAAATATGCGTGGTCATGCAGTTTCTCCACCTCCACACTGTAAGAACACACACAAATTACACAAACCCATCTATCACCACCACCACATCACACTGAC
Organism: Choristoneura rosaceana; assembly: GCA_037349165.1. Classification (NCBI taxonomy): domain Eukaryota; kingdom Metazoa; phylum Arthropoda; class Insecta; order Lepidoptera; family Tortricidae; genus Choristoneura; species Choristoneura rosaceana. Next base: position 16,085,131 of record JAZBNJ010000019.1, read on the forward strand.
GCGTTGCGAACTCAACCAGACCTCATCTTCAGAGTAACACAAGCGTACACCAACACAATCGTACAACTGGTAGCATGGAATCTTAGTTATCGTAAGGTCACGGGCGAGCAAGGTTTTTTTTTTAGTTCAGTTCTAATAAAGACCACGGGTCGGCAAGCGCAGTAGCGAACATCATTATGGCTGATTATGATGATGATAAATTAAAAAATAATAGAAAATAGGTTCCTCACCAAGCAACATGGCTTCCTTGCTGTCAGCTAGCTGGCTGTTGCCAACAACAGCTTCGCTGCCCTCCCGCCACGCCGGCGCCACCCGAGCGGTGCATTTGACCTGCATGGTCCTTCCGACCGGCACTCTCAGCCCTAGAGCTGAAGACATCAGCCCGTGCGCGTGGAGCGTCGGCGGGTAGAACACCAGGAGGTCTGGGTCTGTTACCTGTGAAAAGATTTAATATTATGTAGATACAAGTGTAAGTCAAGTCAGAAATTATTTTAATTTATGGTTCCGAAAAATCGTGAACCCATTTGATGCTGAAAAAAAAAACTATCTGAGCAAAAATCGCGATCCGTAACCTCCTAATGCCCAAGTCAATTTATTGATTTATGAACATCAAATTAAGTCAATTCAAAATTACAATAAGTCCTTTATAAAGAACTCTGGGCGTTCAGAGGTTAAAGTACATCTATAGGTATTTAGCGATTTTATATAATGTCGAATGACGTCACAAAAACTTTTTCAATGGAAACATGATAGCATTGTTTCCTGGAAAATGATTTAATGCAATGCCGCGTTTACGTAAGCACACCATCTTGTTTCCGTAGAGAACGTTTAGTGACGTCATTCGACAATTTATAACCATCCCTGATAATGTAAGTAGCATAAGTCGTTATCGACGTACCTAATCCCTAAAACTAGTTATTATATACATACAATCACGCCTCTTTCCCAATGAAGGGGTAGGCAAAGACTTTTTGTTTCCACCAGCTACGATTTTGACACACGAGTACATCTTTCGCTTCCTCAACACCATTGGTCTTGACATACATAGGTAAGTACTCACCGGTTTTGGGTACCTGACCTTACTTTAGACATTAACTTTATTTCGACATCAAACTCAAAATAATACATAATTTACAGAAAAGAAAAACATTTCGTGATGTCGAAAAGGAATTGACTCAGCATTATGCTGCAGTACTTTAGGACATCCGCAATCTGATCATGGCATGTCCTGCTTGGTCTCCCCCTTTCATTTCATTTCACACTTACCTTATATCTCTTTCGTAATTCTTCTTCCCATCTTCTCAACAATGTCCAAAAAAACATAACATCCCTTTCTCTATTCGAGTCACAACATCATCTTTTATACCACAACGTTCTTTTTTTACACTATTCTTCAATAAATTAACGCTTTAGTAGCAGTAAAATAGAAACTGTGCGTAAATTGTCACCTCTCAAGTAGTAATTCAAAGTAATGACATTTTTAATTGCCTACCTTTTCTCCATCTATATCCCAGCTGAGGACAGCCGCGGGATACGATCGCCCCGCGGTGCAATTGAGGAATAATGAATCCCCTCTCCTATTTTCTTGTTCATTGCCAGTTATTCTTGGCCCTTCTCGAGGTAAATCTGTGACAAAATAATAGAATTAGTTAAAAAAACCTAAAAACATGTTTAAAAACTTGCATGAGAAACATCATTATCAGACCCTAGGTATTATTCTTGGTCAAAGCGCTCCTGAGACCATTCTATCAAGCGCCAACATGGCTACGTTATGTTGTTCTGTCTTTGAGTTCTAGTGCCTAGATTCTGGTTCCATCATCAGGTCATCAGAACGTTGCTTGAATGTCAAATTTCGTATCAATACTAAAATAGTAACTGGGTAAATAGAGACTCCGTTACACTTATAGAAATGTAATTAATTATAGGTGAAACTAATTTTAATATAAGCGTGTTGTAAACTTTATATTAATTTATGTTTAATGCCAGTAAAAAAAAAACACTTTTTTGTTGACGACTAAAAACTTTCATGGTACTTGTTAAATATATTGAGAAAAAAAAAGAACTAATCCTTTATTTTTGGATTTAAAAGAGGCTGAGAGAAAAATTCTATATTCTGTTGCTATTATTTCGGTTTCTCCACTCAGAAAGAAAATAATAGTGGTGTTCATATTTGAAGCTAAGTATACTGCAAGTAAGTGCAAGATGGTCGTTGGGTTCTCGAGTGGAGACCGCTTGTCGGCAAGCGCAACGTAGGACGTCCACCAACGAGATGGACGGATGACCCTGGTTAAAGTCGCAGGTTCACGGTGGATGCAGTCCACTTCCAACTGAGGCAACTGCAGGTCTATGGGGGAATTCTATGTCCAACAGTGGACGTCCTATGGTTTATTATGATACTGCAAGTAAATAATAATATGACCTTCTTTATACTTACAAATAACTTCTAATTTTCCCTCTCCAGCGGCTGAAGAGAAGCTCGGCGCTTCTGCTGATACTTCACAGCGATAGAGACCTGTTGTCTTCAGCGTCACTTGGTGCAGGATCACTTTGCGATCATCTGATTTTGCTACCTGATAGAAAAATTAAATAAAAAACAATTTACAAATAATGTTTGTGTTTACGTCTACATAAATACTCGTAGTAGTAGTCTACCGTAAGTGGTGAAATTGCTACATTAACAGGGACCGCAAAAAACGTTACTCTACTTACTGCCTATAATTTTGGCCACCTTTATTAATGAGCCAAAAATAATTTATACTAGGGCATAGGTCTCGTATATTTAGACCGCAATAAGACTGAGACAGGAATCGATAGTAATTTCATACATTTGCGTCAGAAGATTTTAAAAAAACATCGGGACTGTTGTTCCACAGATTTTCACAATATGAAATGATAGATGTTTAGATATGTATTTTTGATTAAATTTTTGCTCACTCGACCGGTACGTACATAATCTATGGAACAACGGTATTGATCTTAGGAATCTCTTTTATTCATAGAAATCTAAACTTTCCTGATTAACATAGGTTAAGGTTAAGGTACGAGTGCTCGACACTCTAATTCCCATAGACGACACCCTGTTGTCATCTCTATTGCTAATGACATAAGATCAAAGATGCCAACTATTGGGACAGTGTCGAGCACTCGTATGTTTACCTTACATTTTACTTTGGGAAAGTCTAATGCTCACAAACATATGGTCAACAGCAAGTCTTTTACAAAATTGAATTTATTCGATCATGCACGTTTAATTTAAAATTGTTGAAAAATCCGAACAATTTAGCTCAAAAATAAATCATATTTTCGCAGGACCAATTGAAATAATAAAATAAAGAGATTGCCTTCAGTATTTGCAGAAATCGGGTACAGGAATTCTTTCAAATAAAGTAATTTCGTTGAGCATACTCAATCCGTGGTTCGGATGACAGTGCTCTGAATAGTCGGGTGCTCTTATCCATTGTCTGGGTTTCGGCTCATTTCTTTCCCGATCTTTTGTCAATATTTTCCAAACGACGTACACTATTGTGTCCCAAATACATTGGAGAATTATGTTTTTGAGATGACGATATTTTGGGATAACTCCGGCCATTGTTGGATAAGAGACTTAATAGGATTTAATTAGCGTTATTGCGGATATTTGAAAAGAAAATAATATCTTGAAAATTAGGGCAACGAAGTATTTTTAGTAAGTTAATATTTTCCGGCTTAAAGCGAAATCCATTATTTTCATAATAATCTTAATTTTGAAACCAATTATAAATGCGAAATTTTGAAGTATGTTCCTTACTTTTTCACTCTGAAACGTTTATTAAAAGATTAATCTCAGAAATGACACTCGTAGAACCGTTGATTCCCAAAACCATAAGCACAAAGCCTAGAAACGTGATTTTTACGGGAGTTTTCCATTTAAAAAAAGACCTATGGACTTATTTGTTTTTATTTCAACTGCCAGACCCATTTGTCATGCGAGAAAAGTAAAGATAGAGATGAGTAACAGAGATAGGTTTAAGTTTTAATGACGAAGCTTGTTGCGGGTCCTGGGTATGTTCTGCTGACGAAGCCAGTTGTGGATTTCTATCTGTTCAAATATGACGAACTTTTACGGATAAACGAATATCATACGTTCATCATTACGTTTCTTTAAACCTGCGCTATGGTTTTGATTTGTAGTGTATTAAAAATAGTTTCAATTATTATATGGCGTAGATTTTTATAAATTGAAACACTGATGTGAGCATAAATTTCATGCTTTTATGCCTGGAAATGTTTCTGAGTAATTATCTATATGCCTATCAATGTTATAGATTTAAGCCTACACACTTTAGGCATTAAAATGATATGAGTAACAACCATTAGGACAGTTTTATCGCTAAAAAGCGATTTGTATTTTACCTATAGAAGAGTAGGTTATTTTTTTATTAACTAATTTATTAACTTTTCCAGGCCCGTTAACCTAGCTACTCTACTACAAAATGCTGTTTTATTTAAAAACCAATAGTATTCTTAAGGGCTTCAACTGATTATATATCCTGATTGCAAAGGTAGCAAGGTCAAATATTTTCATAGGTACAATTATTTTATGTGATTTACTATATGGACTAAACTGGATAATAAGTGTTTAATTTTAATAAATGTTTAGTTTTCTTTGTGAGACCACAGTCTATTGGTTAGCTTTTAATGAACAATAATTAATTCTTAACAAATAAGTTCTAAATTCCTTTGTGAACTGCAGCATGTTGAATTTGGTTTCAGTTAAAAATAATTAAGTTTAAGTTTCCTTTGTGTACTGAACCGCAGAAGTTTCAGTTATCAATAATTATGTTATAATTTTTTTTGCCTGTTCTTTTTGAAACTTATTTTTTCCTTGTTTTTACTTATTATTTATTGTAATCTATGTATTTGTCGTTAGCTTACAATTTAATATATTTCCATTTGTTTATTTTATTTACGTATTATAAGTTTAGTATATTTGTGTAACATTCTGAGTCACAGACGGTTCTGACAGAAAATCAGCGCTGCAGGCGTCTAACGCCTCAGCATAATGCTTAGGCAGCAGCCGTTTCACTTTTGCGGGGACACACAAAATCGTGTATGTATTTTCATGTTTGTTTTTTTTTTGTTTTCTTTCATTTTGTTTATTTTTATTTTTAAATTGTGTTGTATTTGTCTATGAGAATAAATTTCTTCTTTCTTTCTTTCTCTTCTTTCTTTTGTGAGGCCGCAGCATGTTGGCAACACCAACAAAAGTATAATATTCAATTTTGTCTCTCTTAGAATAAAAGGTCAGTTTGAGGGTTTTTTAATTTCATGTTTTGGTATGCAGTGTAGTTTAAATTCTTCCAATAATACCTAAGAGAAATTCCAATAAGTTTATACGCTTTTAGAAATAAAAAAAATATGACAAATGAAAATTATGAAAGACGAAACATAATTGAATGTGATATTCGGGCAAACGATAGAAAATCAAAATACTTACGTCTACTTTAATCCCGTCTATTTTATACGCGTGTTTTGGCGGGTCGAACTTCGGCATGTACCGGTAGAATTCTTCGTTGTCTCGATACCATTTGACAGAGTATAGTGCGTCGTTGCCTAAGTCATAGTCGCAATCCAACTGCGCTGGCTGACCCCTTACTCGGTAGGAGGGCACTGTGACTCGCACCATTCTTAGCAGTAGAGACTCTGGAACAAGGAAATTCAAGTTGTGTTATTCATGACTATTTCTTAACAGACTTCAAAAAAGGAGGAGGTTCTATGTTCCAATATTTGTACTTTTTATGTGTGTTCACCGATTACTCAGTCAGTTGTGGACAGATTTTCAAAATTCTTTTTTTTATTCAAATTCAAATTCAAATCATTTATTCAGTAAATAGGCCGCAATGGGCACTTTTACACGTCATTTTTTAAACTACCAGCGCTTTCGGAAAGACCATTATTGCCAAGAAGAATGTGCCGCACGAAACTTGGCAGAAAGTATTTTTTTTCAAAATAAAATAATTACAAATAAAATACTTAAAAACTACAGTATACGATTAAAGAGAAATTTACAATACAAACAATAATAATACAGGGATGTATGAGGTCCCTTAGTTACAAAACTAAACACTAACTATATATTCTCAGTCAAGATCTGATATGGGATCCTAGAGAAATAGAGAGCAAAGCTCAAATTTTATAGGCACACCTATGGCTATTTTAGCATCTTTAGTATTAAGATAATTACAAACACCGTCTGATATGGTTATTCTACTCCAAGTTTTACTTAAAGTAACAGCTCAATATCAGCAAACGCGACTGGCGACCGTCACCGGTGATCACAATCTACGGCTTAGTGTAAAAAGTAAAAAATATAACGTAACTAACAAAAAGTTGGAAAACCCCCGACTATGTCTAAGAACCATCACTAAAAAACCTGATTTGAAATAAAAACCGCATTCAAACCGGTCCACCCATTTAAGAGCCACGGTGCCACAGATAGACACACACACATAGACACACAGATACACAAATACACATAGCGATCAAACTTATAACACCTCTCTTTATGCCTCGGGGGTTAAAAACTAGTATTTATTCAGTTCATCACAAATTGCATTTTAGTGACGATAAGTAAAACTCAGGCTAAGTATAGCTGATAGATACATGGCAGTAGAGACTGACGCCCGAAATAGGGGAAGCCTGTATTTCAAGTCACCAGGTTTCCAGTCCTCAGATACCTACAACTAATAGAAATCCTTTGAGTGTTCTTTTTTCAACAGTCAAGCTTTGACTTATCGGGCTTGAACCATGCATCCCTAAAATATTTGGCTGCTATATCTATATATTGGAATAAGTATAGTGCCACTATACTTATTCCAATACATTCAATAAATTCATCACCCCTTATAATGCGAGTCATGAATCAAAATTACTTTTACATTGTACATTACATTATCCATATCTATACTAATATTATAAATGTGAAAGTGTCTGTGTTTATGTGTTTGTATGTATGTTTGTCCGTCTTTCACGTCGAAACAGAGCGACGGATCGACGTTATTTTCGGCATAGAGATAGTCTATGAGCCAGAGAGTGACATAGGCTACTTTTTATCCCAGAAAATGGACAGTTCGCGAGGGAGGAGCGCGCGATAACCGAATTCCACGCGGGTGAAGCCGCGGACAAAAGCTACACTGTAACTATAACTAAACTAACTAGTCATATACTCATGTAACTTAACGCAGTTCGTTAGATTCAAAAGGGAGACGATTAAACTTAATGGATCATTTAATGAACAGTGTTTAGTTGCTTGTACAATTAAAGTTTAGCTAGCAAACCCGCAAGTAGGTACGTGGGTAAATATTAGGTTCTAACCACTTTCTAAACTATCTACGCTTGCAAGAATAATAGCCTGAACAACTTATGGTTAAACTCCTAAAACATTGTGTTAATAACTCTTAAACGTTCGTAATAGATAAAATAATACAATATAATACAATACAAATACTCTTACAGAGAAAATTACAAGGTATGCAATAGGAGGCCTTATCGCTTAAGAACGATTTCTTCCAGGCAACCTTTTAATAATATATTTTTTATACTTAATAATGTTACTTTACATCTCATATGGTTCCAACGGAAGACCAGCGTCGGCCGCAAGGTTGACATCATGCTGAATTGGGACCATTTCGTGACAAAATTTGTTATGATTTCCTTTTTTCTTCCTCTTTAATTTGTAAAATGTCACGAATAAATGTTTTTCTTCCTTTTTTTCAATAACATTTTCTACTATGCTTTGCACTTTGTGTATTTTCGTAATTATTTATATTTGGCTCAGAATGTTAATTTTTGCATGACAATTTGGTAAAGGATTAAGCAAACCAAACTATCATCCTAGCAATCCCTACTCATATTTTATACGCCTGAAGCTCCTACTCAACCGATCGTCATGAAAATTAGAATGTGGATAATTTGAGAAATTGAGAAAGACAATAGGATAGTTTTATCTTGGAAATTGTATAATTCCCGTCGGCAGACGATAAAACAATTCTCGGTACATAAATTCTTAGCAACGGCTATTTGGTAGGTAAGGAAATATCAAGTTTAAGACTCTGATAAGTAAGAACAAAGAATGCTGGTGTAAACGAGTTCTTGAGTGGAGACCGCGTCGTGGTAAACGTAGTATAGGGCGCCCTCTGGCCAGGTGGAGAGACGATTTGCGAATGGCTGTTGAAGCTGGATGCGTCTTGCCGAGGACAGGGAAAGAAAGAAAGAAAGAAAACATTTATTCGTGACAAACATTAAGAACAACGGATAAAAAATAAAATTAAGAAAAAACAAAATATGTCACGAAATGGTCCCAAATCAGCAATCTGCCGGTCTTGCGAACGGCGGTGGTCTTCCTTTGGGACCAGGGCGCAATGGCGCTCTTTGGTGGAGGCCTATGTCCAGCAGTGGACTGCTATGGGCTGATGATGATGAATAACAAAGAATACTTTCATCCCGCAATTGTTTAATTACCGCGGGCTAGCGATAAACAAATTATTCGCAGACGGAGTTGCAAAGTACAGCTAGTTAAATACAAGTAGCATAAGTAAAATATTTATTGCTTTATATTTAGAATCCATACGAATATTAAAATGCGAAATTGTGTGTGCTTGAGTGTTTGAATGTAGGTTTCTCAGTCTTTCACGTCGAAACGGAGCGACGATCGACGTGATTTTTGTCATAGAGATAGTTGGTGAGCCAGAGAGTGACATAGGCTACTTTTTATCCCGAAAAAATGCACAGTACCCGCGAGGGAACAGCGCGCGATAACCTAATTCTAGGCGGGTGAAGCCGCGTGCAAAAGCTAGTGATTAGTATCATAGTGATTAGTACATGGTTTGGATAGGTATTTTTTGTATGTCAAGCATCATATTTGTTGAAGCAAATAAAAATTATTATTATTATTGAACTAAATGTAAATATAACCTAACCAACAAAAAGTTGGAAAATCCTCGACTTTTGAATTCAAAGTTCAATATCTCAAGAATTATCGCTAGAACCGTTTAAGAGCTAGGTGCCACAGACAGACAGACACACATAGCAGTCAAACTAATAACACCCCTCTTTTTGCGTCGGGGGTTAAAAACAACGTCAATTGGTGTCCTAAAGATTGAAATTCCCCCATCAAACTATCTAAACCTTTACATTTCTGTACTGAAATACACTAGTCTTCTATTACAATTATAGGTTAGTAAAATGTTTCAAATGCTTGAATGTACTAAATCTGGCAGCTGAAGTTTGTTGAAATTTAGTTAATTACCTAAACGTTTCGAGTTTCGGTAGCGGGTAGGGTATATGCAATGCAATGGGTAGCTGAATAAACAATTTAATAAAATAACGGCAAGTACGAAAACTAACACCTTATAAACATAAACTGTTATTATTGTTGTTCGAATAAATACTTTAGAATACACTTGCTTATTAATTTCCAAATTAACGTCAAACAGAAGTTAATTAAAAATAACATTGTTTTATTGGCGCGATTATTAAATAAAAAAATAACAAATTTACACAAAAAAGCATTTGAATCGCATCTTAGCTCTAAAAACGGTAAGTTTTTATTAAAGCACTTATCTTGGAAAACATTTTTGTTTTTTTCTTTTTTATTGTATAATTTTTCTAAAGGTTTGATTGAATTTTAAAATTAAAATTAAAATCTTATCAATATGTGTGTATGCACAAGCAAACTCTTTATTGTATAAAAGAAAAGGCGCAAAATAGGCACAGTTGACAAAATTCGAGATACTTGTACAAAGGTGGACTCCATTTAAGGGTTCTCAACCAGTCAATCAGCCTCGGTGTTAGTCAATGCTACACACTAAAATAGTGTCAAAATAACAAATGCGTACTTACTTACTTTACCACTATAAACTTTAAGAGTTATAAAGTGTAACTACTTTTAATTTACTAACAATATTATGTGGATCCCACTAACACCTGAAACCTGAAATGCATATTTCAGTTTTTTTATTACTATTATTATTATTATTTTTCATTTATGACGGTGGAAGCATTCTACACTTCCGCTTAACGTAGATATAGTTAGTGTTTAATTTTGTAACTAAGGGACCCCATACATCCCTGTATTATTATTTAATTATTATTTTTTTGTGATTTTTTGTTTAATTGTTTACTGTAGTTTTTAAGTATTTTATTTGTAATTATTTTATTTTGAAAAAATGACTTTCTGCCAAGTTTCTTGCGGCGCATTCTTCTTGGCAATGATGGTCTTTCCGAAAGCGCTGGTAGTTTAAAAAAAAATGACGTGTAAAAGTGCCCATTGCGGCCTATTTACTGAATAAATGATTTGAATTTGAATTTGAATTTGAACAACATTTCAAAATGGCAGCCAATACTCACAAGTTTTCGCAGTAAAAAATTATCAGTTCCAAGGAAAAGCCAAGCCCCTTAACCCTGGCTTCACTATCCCTCCACCTTGGTTTTAAAGTATGACCTGGTAGTTTCATACCTGTGACATAATTTTCTACCACACATTATTTTATCGGACCGTCTGGGCGATATTGCATGAAATAAAACTCGTCTTATATTGTGGTAACACTAATCTTAATTTCTTACAATATCGGCCAGATGTGCGCAAAGTATAAAAGCTAGATCAACGGAACTTGGTGTGTTTAATAAGTATCATAACCACATTTTATGCCGTAAATTTGGGCTCTCTAGTGTCAACTGGGATGATGTTATAAGGGTGTGTAAATACGATGAAACGGTTCACCCCGCCTTCTTTTTTTTTCGTCTTTGCGGGGACACTACAATGCCTCCAGTTTTGCTTACGAATTTCAAATAAAACACATTTTATTTTTGATAAAAGAGATGCAAATATTTAAAGATTATGTTTGTTAAAGAAAATAATATCTATTTAATAAAAATATTCCACGTCAATCCCGTCGCCCGCAGGACAGCAATGAAATACAAATTTCAACGTCCTCATGACAGAGCGGTTCTCTGTGCAAATTTAATCTACTCTATCTCCGTTTATTTCCCCAGGGATCTTAGCAAACTGGACTCTACAACAATTATTTAAGACAAGTACCTAATACAGGGGTGAAACCTTGTTTAAACCTTAACAAACTTCAACTGTTTAATCTTTGAAGTTCTCGCCTTCAAGTTGACGGTACGAAGCACGCTAACTCGACTGTTTAAAGTCAGAAACGTTAGTGGTATTCTAGTATCTAGGTGCCACGGGCCTACAACTACGGAGGCTGGCGCAAACTTGGGAAGTTGTTGGGGTAAGTTTCTTACCAACAATACAATTAGACAGGGAAAAATATATCTTTTAGAGTTTGACAAAATTGATAAGTTATATTAGAAACTAGCTTTTGCCCGCGGCTTCGCTCGCGATAAATTTGTGGTAACTGTGTGGGATGGATACATGATATGACTCTATAGATATGTAGATTTCAAAAAAACTATCACTAATAGAAAGCTACAGTTCATGACTACTGGCTACCTACTTTTCCTCCGGGAAATTCAAAATTCCCTCGGGATAGAAATCGTTCACTAATAGAAAGCTACACAGTTAAAGAATGTTTATGCAAAATTTGAAATAGATTGGACCAAGAAACCACGATGTCCCATACAAACTTTGTCCCCCTGTTTCACCCCCTTAGGAGTAGAATTTCGGAAATTCCTTTCTTATCGGATGTCTAAGTCATATAAAGAAAACACTCTCCGATTTTCAGGTCTCTACGATCAGCGGTTTAGTCTGTGCGTGAATCCGTCAGTCAAACATTCAGGACAAAGCTTTTTATATGTATAGAAGATTACTAAACAGAGATTACCAAGTTTAATTTAATTAATTGTATCGGGATGAATGAATTAATGTTTTTATCAGAGGAGCAATGTAATTAGTGGTATTCTAGTATCTGGGTGCCACGGGCCTACAACTACGGAGGCTGGCGCAAACTTGGGAAGTTGTTGGGGTAAGTTTCTTACCAACAATACAATTAGACAGGGAAAAATATATCTTTTAGAGTTTGACAAAATTGATAACTTATATTAGAAACTAGCTTTTGCCCGCGGCTTCGCTCGCGATAAATTTGTGGTAACTGTGTGGGATGGATACATGATATGACTCTATAGATCGATTTCAAAAAAACTTTCACTAATAGAAAGCTTCAGTTCATTACTACTTTTCCTCCGGGAAATTCAAAATTCCCTCGGCATAGAAATCGTTCATTAATAGAAAGCTACACAGTTAAAGAATGTTTATGCAAAATTTGAAGTAGATTGGACCAAGAAATCACATACAAACTTTGTCCCCCTGTTTCACCCCCTTAGGGGTAGAATTTTCAAAAATCCTTTCTTATCGGATGTCTACATCGTACAAAAAAAAAACACTCTCCAAGTTTCAGGTCTCTACGATCAGCGGTTTAGTCTATAGATGCATAGATCCGTGTCAGTCAGTCATTCAGGACCTTTCAGGACAAAGCATTTTTAACCCCCGACGCAAAAAAAGGGGTGTTATAAGTTTGACCGCTATATGTGTCTGTGTGTCTGTCTGTGTGTCTGTCTGTGTGTCTGTCTGGCTGTGTGTCTGTCTGTGGCACCGTAGCTCTTAAGCGGGTGGACTGATTTGAATGCGGTTTTTTTTATTTGAAAGCTGGTTTCTTGGCGATGGTTCTTAGACATGTTTTATCAAAATCGGTTCAGCCATTTCAAGATCAGCGGCTCTTTTGTTCGCTGCGGTAGGAATTTTATATGCATAATGGGTATTTACTTTACTTTCAAGCATATTTGGGACGTAAAATTTGAAACACCCATGTATGCTATATAACTATGCAAGATTATGCAATTCTCGACCTGATGCTGCAGCCAGGATATCCAGAACACCAGTAGGTACACTCTTGATAAAACCATAGCAGATATATCGTGTTTGGATTCGTTTCGATCGGTTTTTGATTCTATATACAATGCAATGGTGGCAACAAGATGAGCTGCTGCTGCAGCCAAGATATCCCGCACACTTGAACACTATAAAAAATAATAGCACATTATGTCGTGTTTGGATTCGTTTTGATCAGTAATTGATTCTACATACAATGCAGTGGTGGCAACACGGTGAGCTGTAGCTGCAGCCAGGATATATCCAGCACGCCAGTATACCTACTCTTCAAAAAAAAATAGCAGACATGTCGTGTTTGATTCCTTTTGATCAGTATTTGATTCTACATTACAATGCAATGATGGCAACACGAGCTGAGCTGCAGCCAGGATATTCAATACACTAGTACACTTTAAAAAATATATATAACAAAGTTCAAAAAGCATGAAATAAAAAAACTAAAATTAAAAATTTTAAAAACCCCCGACAAAAACACGCCCGCAAAAACAAAATAAAAAACGAAAAAAAAGGCGCCAAAAAAGAAAAAGTAAAAAATAATTATGCACTACCTAGCTGTTGCCCGGGACTTCATCTGCGAAGAATTCGTTTATCCCTATCCCGCGGGGACTATGGTGATTTCCCGCAAAGTTAGCCCAAGTTAATTTAGTATAAGTACCTAGTAATATTTTTTTTATCTAAGCGTAGTCGGTGTCGGGGGACCGCTAAGGTTAATACCTACTTTAAAAATACAACATTATGCACTTTAGTTTCCTGTTAACCTTAGCGGTCCCCCGACACCGACGACGCTTAGATAAAAAAAATATTACTAGGTACTTATACTAAATTAACTTGGGCTAACTTTGCGGGAAATCACCATAGTCCCCGCGGGATAGGGATAAACGAATTCTTCGCAGATGAAGTCCCGGGCAACAGCTAGGTAGTGCATAATTATTTTTTACTTTTTAGTTTTTCTTTTTTGGCGCCTTTTTTTTCGTTTTTTATTTTATTTTTGCGGGCGTTTTTTTGTCGGGGGTTTTTATATGTATAGAAGATTACTAAACAGAGATTACCAAGTTTAATTTAATTGATTGTATCGGGATGAATTAATTAATGTTTGTATCAGATAAGCAATGTAAACAGAGTGTATTAAATAAAAGTGTTATTTGTCTTTATAATATGTTATTCTTTCATGCAGTTTTAGCTTTAAAAAAGTGTTTAAAAAAATCTAATCTATTTATCAAAAAGTAATATTTTTTGTGCTGGTGGACATAAGTAATTGTAATAATAAATAAGTAAATAATCTGTGATTTATTTTTATTTCTATATAGGGTTCCGTTACCCAAAAGGCAGTTTGTTTACGTCAGGAACCTTCTAAAATTAGCACGCACTGCGTATATTATGCTTAGGAGAGAAGCTCTTCTAACACTAATTATTGATACTATATACTTGCCTACAAATCTCTGCAAAACTCTCAATGCGTGAGTTCGACTCGTACTTAATTGGTTTTAGATATTATCTTTAATTTGTTTTGTACAGAAACAAAGCTATAATATAAATTTTGTAAAATGGAAAAACAGCAAAGCATACTAAAGTACGGTCGCGAAATACTAAAAGTTTCGCGCAATGACCTCCACTACTTGTCTCTGTCACTCGCGCGTGAATATTTGACGTCGTATTCGTACAAATTTATATGTGCGAGCGCGATGGCAAATATTTACGCGCGAGAAACAAAGACACATAGTGATAGGTCATTGTTCGGAATTTTTCGTGCTCCGCGACCAGACTTTACAAAGATAGATTGTGTCTAACAACACCAAAATTAGATGAAAGTAGTAGATGGAAACCATTCTTGCCGTTTCTATAAAATACTATTAATACACAATAGGTACCTACCCCTGGTGCTGCAGATATTTATGGGCGGTGGTGATCTCTATCCCACTTGCTCGTTTGCCATCCAGTCGAATAAAAAAATAAAAACGCGCTTGAAATGTTTTGTTGTATAAAACCTACATGCAACCGCACTCCCCAGGTAGAAAGATACATTGCGAAGGATTTTCCATTATGAATTATCCAGATGCAAGAGCATGATTAAAATATTGCATTGGGAATTCAAGCCAAACTCACTACTGACGGGGCATGACAATGCGCGACTGGCGATTCGTTGAGTGATTTCTCTGTTCAATGCGTGGTCGAGACGCTTGCTACATAGTGGTTAACTGACAAGACACGCGATGTATAGAAAATGTTACGCTCCATCGATCGCGGTCGTAGCTGGCGGTCCATTACCTAGCAGTATTTTAGAAGTTACAGCGTTGCAAAACTGTAGAGTAAGTTAAAAAATCGTTTCCATTTTCACAAGCTTTTAATGTTCTTGGTGTAAATTTTACGGGTCAAGTGATTACTTACTAAGGGCATTATGAAAAATTACTGATTTAATGTCCTACTGCTTTGCAAAAAAAAATTCAGGCGTAAGTAATAAAATAAAATATTTGTTATCTAGTTATATAACGTATAATTATATAACTATGTGTTTGAAGACTTTGCAGTTATAATTAATCGTCAGTGCAAAAACTTCTTATACTCGTAGCAATCCAGTTTTTGGATCGGATCGTTTAATTTTTTTTGCCTAATATAAGTAGGCATTTTAAACATGAAACTACCGTGAAACTCACTCATATTAAATGATATTGTAACAGATAGCTCACGTTTTAAATCGAGTTTAGTTTAACTACCGTGAAACTCACTCATATTAAATGATATTGTAACAGATAGCTCACGTTTTAAATCGAGTTTAGCTCGATATGTTTCGGGCTATTTCATAGCCCTTCTTCAAGGGAGCACGAGACTCGGCGGCTACCGCAACACGCGCACTACGCGCCACCGCTCTGCTCGCGCTAACATGTCGAGCTAAACTCGAATTAAGACGTGAGTTATCCGTTACAATATCATTTATTATACTTGTATTATTTTGATATTTCGCAACCATGCATGTTATTGGTATGGATACACTATAAATAACCACGGGTATGTTAAGCAACTTGCCACTCTTCAAACTTTATGTGAATATGTATGTATGTAAACACTTTATTGCGCATAAAACACGAAAAAAATATAAGAAGAAAAAACAAAACGAAAAGAATACAAGCGATCTTATCCCTAAAAGATTTTTTTTCAAGCTAACCTAAACAGGAAAGGAAAACTTAAAGATAGGCGAACAGTAATTTATGCACAGTGAGAAGAAAGGAATAGGTATATAACATTATAAATAAATACACTTACTAAACAACAATTAGTATGACAAATAATAT
This sequence comes from Choristoneura rosaceana, assembly GCA_037349165.1. NCBI lineage: Eukaryota > Metazoa > Arthropoda > Insecta > Lepidoptera > Tortricidae > Choristoneura > Choristoneura rosaceana. The sequence goes on from JAZBNJ010000019.1 coordinate 16,101,307, forward strand.
AGGTGCTTACTTAGTTACCATTTACATTGAACACGACACACACATACACGTTATGAATAATCAATGCATAATATAAATAAAATGAATATGATTTTCTACTTTTACAGTTTCTTTAATCTATCCCTGAACCACTCTCTCTCTGAATTTTAACCGTTCAAAATCACAATCGTTTTCACTACTTCTTTCTATCACACGGTATGAGACGAGGCTAGAAAGAGATCGCAAACGTCAGCGTAGATAATACGGCCTCAGGTCAAAAAATTGTTATTAATAAACCTAATAAGGGATACGCGGCCAAATTGTGGACGTCGCTAAAAATCTCGTATACTTACGTCAGTAAACAGTTCAAGGAAAGGTCGTGTTCGGTGATTTTAATATTTTTGGAATGAACACATATAATTTGAAACGGGTAGGCGTCTTGTGCGGTGTTGGTAATAGTTCGGTCTGTGCGACAATGTTGATATATGAGAAAGCGTGGGTGGCAGGCTTTTACTTGAAAACATAGATGTATACATACATAGTTCTCTTATACGCATGTCACAAAATAGCGAAGTAATCGTATATTATAGTAGGATAATGCACCTTTGCAATTTATAACTGATTTATAAAAATATCAAGAATTCACATTCACGTTTTATAAGATTCTTTACTGATAAATTGCACCGTTGAATTGCTTCGCAGATTTAAAACTCGAACTCACAACATTTATTGACATAAAAAACGCACTACATCACAACATAAACATAGTAAAAAATAATAAGAAGAAGAGAAAAAAATCTGCGCACCGTGTTTTCATTCACCGTAAAGCTCATGGTAAATTCCGAATGTAATTTGGCACATGTAATACATGTGAGGTAAACGTCCGAGTGCTCGACACGCTAATGCCCAATAGACGAGACCTTGCTGTCATTTGCAGGTGGTAGGACCTTGTGCAAGGTCCGCCCGGATTGCTACCACCATTTTGCTCGCTAATCCTCCCATGAAGCCGCAGTGCTTGCACTGTTGTGTTTCGGCGTGGAGAGTAAGACAGCCGATGAAATTACTGGCACTTTAGGTATCCCATCTTAGGCCTCTAGGTTGGCAACGCATCTACAATACCCCTGGTGTTGCGGATGTTTATGGGTGGTGGTGATCTCTCTTACCATCAGGAGACCCACCTGCTCGTTTGCCATCCAGTCGAATAAAAAAAAATCTATTGCTAATGACTTATGATTAAAGATGCCACCTATTGGGACAGTGACAAGCACTCGGCGTTTGTTTACTTTATTTCCAAAAAATCAGAATTGCGAGCCCGAATTTGAACCTACGATCATCTAGAGCTACTAGTCACCACAGCTTTGCATAAGCACCGGTTAAAACTAACCAGACTTTATTTAACTTTGAAGAGATTAAGCAGCTGGTATTTTTTACGATACTACCACAGCATTACCTTTTCAGAAACATGGCGCAACTTTTACATCGCAAGTGCAAGTTAAGATTTATTTTACATCGACAAGAACAAAAGGATACGATGAGAAATTGTATTATTGCAGAATTCTTCTCCCGTAGCTACTACGTGCCCTCTACGTGATTGAAATTATTGCGGTCTTCTTTATATCTAAAGCAGGCATGCGTGGAAGTTGGTTTAAAATTGCTTGCTTCTTGTGATAAGATTAGCTATCTTAGTGCACAAGAAATGCATCAAAAAAAGCATAGATACCCGAAACAAAAGCACCTTTTTTTTTAAACAATTAAATCAAGATTACGATTTGGAGTCTTTTTGTATTTTTTATTTCAACTCCAAATTTTTGTTTCTTTTACGGTCATCCCGTGAAAGTTTATATAAATTTCACACGAAAACACAAGCTGAAACATGAATGCACAGAAAAACCAGAAAAAATAGACCAGCGCTCCAGTGTTGTCCAGTGGTGGTGTAGGGGAATAGCACGCAGCACGGAATGCTGAGGACCTGGGTTCGATTCCCAGCGCTGGTCTATTTTTTCTGGTTTTTCTGTGCATTCATGTTTCAGCTTGTGTTTTCGTGTGAAATTTATTTAAACAATTAAGTAGCTTTTGCTCGCGCTTCATCCGCCACGAATTTCCATCGCTTCTGACGGGATTTATTTTATTCAAAGACATCATGGGTCCCGCAGGGACAAGACGTAGACGAATCATAATATATGAAGGGTCCACGAAAAGAACATGTCTAGTTCCTTTTTTTTTTTTTTTTTTTTATGGTATAGGGGGCAAACGAGCAGACGGATCGCCTGATGGTGAGCGATTACCGTCGCCCATTTAAATTGAGATTTTAATCTCGAAATGTAGAGCTCACAAAGTACTATGACTTACCATTGAATTAAATAATCTGAAAATATTATAAATTGTATTTTTTTTTACTTTTAAAGAAATGGTAACCATAGTAATTGTTCTTGATGACTAACTTTCAAACCGCTATAACTCAAAAAGTGACTTAGGTGACTAGATAATGTTGTTTCTGTGGACCCTTCATATAAAGTTAAGTTATTTTTAGGATAGTTTTTACTTATTTGATCGATCATTCCAATTTCTTAAATTTGACATAGTAATTGTACCTAATTTAAATCCATGTTTTTACGCTTGATTATTGACATAATTACTTTATTCTAATTTTGTTTTAGGCGACATTTTATTGTAATTTACCACTAATATACCTGTTATTATTTTTTGTATACAATTTGACGATCCTTCTGTGAAATTCATAATAATTACCTGACATGTATTTATAATGTGTTTTTCATTTGGTAATAAATAAATAAAATTTAATCTAATTTAATTTTGAATTGCGCTCTCTGAATAATGTCTTTTTTTAGAAATCACTGAAACATGTCTTTAAATTTAACTACATTCGGTATTATAAATAAATCGGTAAATATTTTTCGTAATGTATGACTATACTGGTAGCCCTAGTACCTAGTATCTCCCTTTAAATGTAAATAAAGGAAATAATTTAAAACATTTAAAATTTTAAGTGGCATTACTATTAAAAATTCAGTGCATTCAGTTAGCGAAAACGTGATAAAAATTAGCAAGTGGCAGGATTCCGCACAAAGAGGGAAAGAGAGACGTTGATGGGTGAAAATGTGAAAATTCGCGACATTTTTAAGCGGAAATAATTTTTAGTCTCCCGGGAGAGGCGTGCACGTGATGAAGGCTTTTATATATTTAAAGATTGAGTTGACTTTGCACAAATTAAAAGCTTTAGCTGAGTTTGTGAAAGAAAGTAAGAAAAAGCGCTAAGAGGCATTTTATTATTGTCTAAAGTAAGAAACGTTGTTATCGTTTACTGTTTTTTTATCCATGGATAATTTGCATGTTGGACTGAGTTGTTAAAACTAATTGACATGACTTTGTTTAAGTTAGGAAAAAAAGTACCTAAAGCTCAATAAGACAAGAGGCTTTGTAATATAATGTGATTACAAATAAATTCAGCAAAATAAGCTTGGTACAGTACGTGAACGAGCTTTGGTAGCCTATTAGTCTCTCAAGCAGTGGATCGTGGGCTCAACCCCGTCCTCGCTCTTTTATGTTTTTTGGAGTTCATGTAGTAAATTATATTTGTAATATTCCATGAGCTGAACGGTAAAAGAAAACAGCGTGAGAAAATCTGTACGGAAAGCGATGCAATAGTGTGAGTGAAGTTCTAAGTCCACAGTGCCCAAGCAAGGTCTGTGCCCAATAGTGGGACATAATCATATAGCCTCCTGCCTACCAAAGGTACTTTTTCGGAATATCTTTTTGAAAATTTGAAATGATGTCGCTTGGAACTTAAGATGTTCAGAGAAAATAGAGGAAAAAATCTCCGGCTTTCCCTACTAAATAGTTTTTCACTCTGTACTTTACAAAGGACATCAGTGTCCAATTATAACTATTTCTTATGTCCTTCCCAAAGGAAGGATGTAAGCACGAGGATAGTTCGAGACAATAATGACGACGCGTGAAAAATAATTAAAACTAACTCGTCATCGTCTCTTTATAATAGCAGGCAGTAAAAATAAAATAAAAAACAATAGTCGCACCATTCAAGTTATCACATTTAATATTTATGGTTCAGTTGTAAATATTGACTTCAACAAATACACAGTTATAACAAAAATAGACAGTTAGGTAAGCACTGCTCGACTTTGTTGGTTTTGTTTGTTGCGGTGTTGCTGCATGCACACAATCCTCTCTAATTGGTCTGACACAAAAAACAGCAAATAAAAAGTCTTAGCTATCTCGGACTGGTATAATCTTAGCTTTGAAATTTGTGAGACCAAATTTAATTAAGAAACAATACGATAACTTGAGATAAAAACTTTTGAGAGTTGTTTTTAATCTTGGCAAAAAGTCTACATCAGTAGCCTTGGATTTACCTTATGACCTTTAAGGCATCGTGGGTTTAAACCCGGGATTGTAAACTTTAAATTTCTTAGAGTTTATGTGCAAATTATATTTGAAATTTTTGGAATCATTTACATAAAATTAAGTTTCTAAGTATATTTAGTTTCGAATTCACTCTGGATCTGCGTGAAGATAACAACCAGAGCCCTTTCATTTTGAGATTAGGCCTGATACCACTTTTGTGATTATATATACCTACTGCCCATGACATCGTTATCTCATATCATAAAGGTACTTATTTTGAATTTAAACAGATTTAAAGCTACATTTGCCTTTGTGGAAAACAAAGTACTTAAACTAAAAATTTCAAGTCCCGTCTGGCGCTCCTATTTCGTGTTCGTTTTTCAAAAAAATCTTAGCAAATGAAAGCTCCCGAGTTTACTAGATAGGCACGCTATCAGAATATATTATAAAAGTACAAATCTGAATCAATTTACCATATGTATTAAAAATATTGTTGAAACAATGAAGTGTCCGACCAGCCTTAAAATGAGATTGTCGCTTAGAGCTAGGCAACTAGTGAAATTACCGCCAGGAATTTTTAATTTTGACTCTGGTGTCCATAGGTGATAGTGTTCGCTGTCCACCAGGTAACCAACTTACACATTTATCACTATTCAATCTATCAGTTAATCAAAAAGCACCAATGAAAAAGCTATAGTAACCATTATTAGATTTATAGGATGTTTTGACCTTTCGTGTTGATAGCGCTTTATCGGAATAGGAAAACATTTTTATATTTATAACTTTTACTATGTTAACGAATTCATGGCTCATATCAGCAAGAGGATCTCAACCAAGCCTGCACGTAGAGTTGATTTCCTTAAAGGCTTCAAAGCACGTTACCGTACAAACTACAACAATGGGATTGAAATGTAGGACATAAAGATTCTTTCATATACTTTACTACTTAAATAAAAAAAAATAGTGAATTATCTATAAAATTAGAAACTTAAAAATGATATACGATTTTTTGGTAAGAACGAAGCTACTTTTGATATCAGATTGGTTAGTATTTTTTGTTTTAAAGAAAAACTGGCGCCCAACATGCGGCTATCAAAATTATTGAAAAATATGATCGGTACCCAATAAATCTTTACTTTGAAGTTCTTTGATGAATCTTGATTTTAAATTGGAATATCTCGTGGATGTTATAATATTATGTTCATTAAGACTACCAACAAAAATTTTTTTTTAACTCCACCTATTTGACGGAAAAGATTAAAAAATAATTGCCGCCTAAAGCTGTTACTGAACTTTCATGAGTAAATATACTTTATCTGTAGACTAGATCTGTATATCTGTTGAAATGTTCTTTCTATACGTTTTATTATTTTACTATATACTGAATGGTTTAAAAAAATACCATACTATAGAAGCCTGCAGCACAAAATGTACGTAGTTTAGAAATAATTACTGTTTAATTTTGTTTTTAAATACTAGGTATTTTAATTAACTATACAGCTACATAAAAAATATAATGAAATAAAAAATTCCAAGAACTTCCTCTTGTTTACCACAAAAGCTTGATTACCTTGTATAAGTAAGCTGAGGACTGCCAAGACAAACATCCTTACAGTGTTCTAGGAGCAAAAAGTTTCATCACATCACACTTTACAAATCTGTAGACCGTGCAACACTAATCACACCTTGCAGTACAATTTAATTGCTGCATTTGTAAAATTCGCGTAATTCGTTCACGTAGTTAGGGGACGCATAACGGACACCCTTCGTGCGCCGAGTTTGGCTCGCGACTGAGACCAAGTTCGGTACGGTATGTTCGGTACAGTACCGCTCGCCCCCCACCCGGCCAGCGAAGGCCCTTTACATTTTCATGACCTTATGGGCTAAGTCAATAAAACTTATGCATCGCTATTATCCATGCCAAAAAGCAACTTCAATATATTATGTCACCTGTAGAGTCGAAACGTATTTAATGAAGCCATGGTGAATACTGAAGAGTAGATTACTAATGAAAATGGACGCATTGAGAGTTAAAAGCTTGTTGAAAATTAGTGATAATTATTATGGTTACTATGCGGTTTTTATTATTAATATGCATTCAGCCAGAGCAGCCATTGAGGAGTAATCAATTTGAATGCTTTATTATGGTACAGTGTCAGTGTTATTTGTAAAGTATGACTACGAGTTTTAAGTTTTTATCCTTAATCGTAGCGAAAATATTTTTGAATTCAGATGTGCTACGGATTTTATATCCTAGCTATAATAAAGTCATAAATTTAATAAATGGACTGCTCCGGTACTAACGACGTTGGAAAAGTATTCCCTTCATTTCAATATTGGACATAAATTCTTGACGTAATTAATTTACGTAAGAAAGTATTATTAGGAACGCCCGTAAGATTTATAACATCATTTGCTCTATCTTGTTAATATTTTATTATTTTAATTAACTAATCTGAACCGACAAAGCTTTGAAGACTTGGTCGATTTAAGGCATAAGTCGTTTTTGGGGTTCCGTAGTCAAATAGGAACCCTTAAAATTAAAAAAAAATCAGGATGGTAGAAAGTATACCAAATTAACAAGGAAAATTATAAAGGCTAAGGATTGCTTCAGAATTATTAATAGTTTAATAGTAAAAACCTGCCTAAGGTAAGGAGGTACTTTTGTTTTCTCAGATAACCTATAGCGTGTTTTTTGTGTACACGCCCATAGAAACTAACAGGAGCTTCTATGGACGTGTACACGAAAAACAGGGCCGGTATTTCCATGTCGGTGTTATCCGGGCCGGTAAAGACTGTCACCCCTTGGATATAACTACCACATTATTATATTAGCACGCAATTTACATACGTATGCCAAATTTCAAGTTAATCCGACTACTGGCAATATATAGGTCGAATGTAACTTGCAAGATTTGATTACAGTCAGACAGACAGAGAGACAGGCAGACAACGTGACAGGTGAGACTAAATAAGAGCTTGGAAAATAACTAACAACTAAAAATGTTTTCATTTAGGGGCTGTTTCACCATGCTTTGATTTTTTATTTATTTATCTCAACAAAGAAATACATTAAATTTTGTGACAAATACTTCGCCAAACTGCAAAACAGTTTGTTGGCGAACAAATTAGACAAATTAGTCTTAACTGACGGTTAAATATGATGCCGTCTCTATTTGTTTTGTTCGTTTGTTAACCCTCAGTTAACACCATATCAATGAATGGTGAAACAGCCCCTTAATCTTGCTTATTATAGAGAGTTTTCAAGCACATTTATGTACATATAGCATTTATCATGCGTAATTTCAAACTTTTATTTTATGTTGCGTATAGGTATATATATGGTATAAAGGTATGTATATACAATCCTATTAGGACGAGCGAAGTTTTCTAAGGCTATACCTAAACTGCTGATTCGCGCAATAAACATACATACACGTTTTATCAACTCCAATGGCACCAACATTAGCCCCGTTTATAACTGGAACGTGTGTACGACATTTTTTTTCTGCACATAGAGGCGGCCGTTACACTTTATCGTTATTGTACGATGCCATATTCGAGAATGAGGATCGTAAAATCATAAACACCTTCAGTTTGGGCTGTATCCCTTACAAGGGAACGAGATTAGGCCTCGTGCGGGATTCGTATTATATTTATTTGTCTAATGACTGCTCTATGGCCGTTAGCTCGTTTATTGGTGCCGTGGCTGGGATACTGATATCGAATAGTGCAAAATAAGTGCTTTACTTGGGTGGTGCTTGAGTTAAAATTAATTGTAAATATGCTCTTACATAGATTTCTTCTAACAATACTTGATTCAACCAGACTTTGCTCCCGTTTAATCATTGATTATAGTATGTATGTATGTATGTAAACTCTTTATTGTACAAAATAAGTAAAACAAACACAATTGACAAAAATTAAATATATGTACAAAGGTGAACTTACCCCTTTAGAGATCTCTAGCAGTCAACCTTTAGGCCTCTTGTACACACACGGTTTATTGCCGTGAAAATCTACGGTTAATTCGCCGCGTGTAGGCACGGTCGTCAGTGTTGTATGGATCACTATGAAAGCTTGTAGACGTGCACGGTGGCACCACGGCACGGCGCCGCGGCCGCGGTGTCTACATGCAAGCTTTCATAGTGATCCATACAACACTGACGACCGTGCCTACACGCGGCGAATTAACCGTAGATTTTCAAACCGTGTGTGTACAAGAGACCTTAAGTGGATAAGAGAAGCATTCAGTCAGGGACAGACAAAAAGTGAGTTTAATAATTAAAATAGTTAGTGGCTACAATACATTGCTTTAAATAATATAATACACAAATCTTTAAATAATCCTAACATAAACATATAATACATATGCATATGCAAATAAAATATACGTAACAATACAATAAGCAAAAAAATAGTATAGTATGTATGATGTTGTTATTTATCACGTGGCACATACAGTGCCACGTTTTATGAAACAAATAAATTTATTATTTATTAATAAATTTTAAATTAATGTTATCAATACATAATTAGTTACTAAAAACATGTCAATTTACACAAAATTTAAATAAACAACAAAAATCAGATAAGTAGGTACAGTCAGCTGCAGAGAAAGGGTACCCCCCTGTAATGGCGGTAGTATGGATACCGCCGTTACAGGGGGGTACCTTTTCTCTGCAGCTGACTGTACACACACAATCAGTAGTAACACATCCCGCGTCATACTAAAGGCAAAGGTGCCCAATACACTCGCCGCGTTGCTCCGTTGAACAGAGATGGACAATCTTTTTTTTTTTATTCGACTGGAAGGCAACGAGCAAGTGGGTCTCCTGGTTGTAAGAGATCACAAGAAACGACCCAGAGCGGGGCACAAGAACTCTTTGACGAAGACGGCGCCCCACTTCTTTAAAAAAAAAGTCTTGGCTCGTTGCCCCAACAATGGTCGTCTCTACTACCTACATTAATAAATTGGCTACCTAGCTAGGGTAGCTCTCAGTCCATGAAAATTTTGAAAACTCCCTTCTTGCATCTTGTGCGTTGTCACAAATATGTTCACACTTTTAGAGAGACCTAAATTAATAGGCTAGACAACTAAAAATAAAAACCGGCCAAGAGCGTGTCGGACACGCCCAAAATAGGGTTCCGTAGCCATTACGAAAAAATTAAGTAATATTTTTCTAAGGATTTCGTATTTTATACGGAATCTTCCAAGTTTAGGTATATTTTATACCTTACGCTGCTATTTACTCATAAACTACTAATAATTCTCAAGCAAACTTAGCCGTTATAGTTTTCCTTGAAAGTTTGATATACTGACTACCATCCTGAATTTTTTCAAATTTTTCCACCCACCGGTTTAGATTTTAGAGGGGGGGGGGGGGGACGCTCGATTTTAATGAAAATTTGCACTTTAAAGTTGAATATTTCTCAAAAAAATTACTGAATCGAAAAATCGTTTTAGAAAACCCCTAATGATTTTGAAATACCTATCCAACGATACCCCACACTATAGGGTTGGATGAGAAAAAAAATCACCGCCACTTTACGTCTATGGGAGGTACCCTAAAAAAAATAGTTTTTGAATTTTTAATTGTACTATTTTGTCGGCATAGTCTACTTATATACCCGTGAAAAATTACAGCTTTCTAGCATTGATAGTCCCTGAGCAAAGCCGCGGACGGACAGACAGCCAGACAGACAGACATGGCGAAACTATAAGGGTTCCGTTTTTGCCATTTTGGCTCCGGAACCCTAAAAACAGCTTAGTCCGTCAGTTACATAATAAAAAAATATTGTACACGTATTTTTTCTTTTCTTTGACAAACAAAAAATGACGTGAATACCTTAGTGCTTAGAAGTTTCGAGTGAAGTCACTATAATGGTACGATTTTTACCTAATAATGACGTCACAAGCCCCCGCTCCGAAAGTTTGATGGTCAATTATACCTTTGTCGATTTTTAATAATTTGTTAAACTAAAAAATACGTGTTCCATATTTTCCCATATTCTAACTGTCGGACTAAATAGAATGATATATTTTTAACCCAGTCGTCATCCCTATTACAGGTGTCCGAATAATATTGATACGAATTCTTAACGATACTGGTATAGCATGAAAAAACTAATAAAATGTATAAAGTTATCGTGTATCTTCAGACAGAGGAGAAATACACGCCTCATTTGTTATTCAAGACATATCGTGGGTTAACTGTCTGTTATTATTTGCTGATTGCTCATTAATAATCAAATAGTTCTGATACTTAGGTACACAAAAAGATAAGACTGTATTTTTTAACACACAACTCAAAAAGAGGGGTGTTGTAAGTTTGATCGCTATGTGTGTCTGTGTGTGCGTTTGTCTGTGGCACCGTAGCTCTTAAACGGGTGGACCGATTTGAATGCGGTTTTTTAAAGCAGGTTTTTTAGCGGTGGTTCTTAAACATGTTTCATCAAAATAGGTTTAGCCGTTTTTAAGATACCAATTGAACTTTGAAGTGACAAAGTGGCGAGTTTTGCAACTTTTTGTCGGTTAGGTTATTGATGATGAGACCAGTGTTATGAATGTAAAAAATCAGTTTACAGATAATAGATCTAATAAAGGTACAATTCATGTGATATCTGGTAGTATAATGAACAGTTTTGTCGCTCTGAGGATGAGCACTGGTAAGTTCGGAACGCGTTAGTGTACTGTGGCAATGAGTAGTGCGTGTTCTTACAGCGTGGAATTTGGGAGTTGCAAGACTACACATTAGGTATATTGCATATTGCGTAGGCTGTCATAAGATGAGCACTTAATTGTTTTTTGATATGATTTTGATTTTATTGATCAACTAATAAATGCATTTTCAGCCACCTGATAAATAATATTTGTTCCTAAAATAGTAGATCTGTCACCTAAATTAAGTCACCAAATAATATTAAAACTGTTACCTAAATATTATTTAAAAATTACTCGGAAATAATATTGATCATAAAATAATTATATTAGGTTCCAAAATAATAGATGTGTCACTAAAACTGAATCACCAAACAATATAGAAATGGCTTCCTAAAAATTAATTATAATTACTGGAAGGAAAATAATATTGATCATCAAATAATTGAACTGAAATTTGACGATTATATTATACAATGAATGAAATTATAATAATAATAATATCTTCTCACAAATTACACCTATTGACCCAGCCACAAAACTAAGCAAAGTTTGTTCTATGGGTGCTAAACAACGGGTAGACATACTATATACTTAAATAGATACATACAAATATCCAAGACTCAAGTACCTACTACAAAAATTAATTTATATTCATCATACAAGTACCCTTTGCCTTTGTACTTAGCACTTTTTTTTGTGTTTTTTTTTTTTGTACCTATTTCCTTTTTGTACAATAAAGAGTTTTAACAAACAAACAAACAAACAAGTATTAACAAAAAAAATTTCGATTCTGGCTCTTCGCCGGCCTCTGCCGCGGCACGCTCGCTTCGCTCGCTCGGCTCGCGCACTGAGGGTCGCAGTTCTAACTAACACTCCTCCTCGCTTCGCTCGTTGTCGTACCTAACCAGATCTGCCTTAGTAGAATAGGTAGAAGCATCGAATTAAGGAACTGATTTATTTATTAGGTCACAGATCTATTATTTTGGTGTTCGAATTTTGATGATCAAACTATAATTTAGGATATAGGTTTACATTAATCTGATGACTCACACTTAGAGACTGATTTGAATAATTTGATGACCAATAATTCTTAGGGATAGATATAATAATTAGAGTCGCAGTTTAGTGACATATCTAACTTTAAGTGACAGAAAATAAGTTCCTATTGTTTTTTAGTTCGTTATACGGACCTTCGCAAAGTAATGTCTGATTCATTTAACTTTAACAATTACTGAACCAAATATCGATAATATTCTCCACCGCATATTTAGTGATTGAATTGAGTGACATTGACTTAGACGAAGAGTTCATTCACTCGACTAACTTTGCGGCGCGAGGGTTGCAACTTTGCCAAATTAACCCAAATAATTTAATTAAACGTATCAGAGGTATTCATTATCAAAACGTATTAATTTAAAATTTAATGAAATTGTTATACCTTTGGCAACATTTAAAATAAGGCTTCGTAGTTATACTGTATGAATGTGTGTTTTACAATCTAACCTACGCATGAAAATGCGTTGTTTAAAAAAAAAACGACGATGGGGCGTAAAAATAAAAAGATGTTTAAAAGAAACGAGAAACGCAAATTAAACAGCACTTATGGCAACATTGACAACACATTGCTGCGGTGCAGATCACGAGGAGTGCGGGAGTAATAAACACTATGAGCAAAAACGCAAAGATTTAAATGATTTATTGAATCAGACGTTACTCTAACTCTAAACTCTAAGCTCACCCTCACTAATATCTGTTGGAGTCTAACATCTGGTAGTTGTGTTGCTCTGAAGATGAGCTCTGGTTGAGTTCGAAATGAGTCAGTGTAGCGTGGTGGTGGTGATAGATCGGTTTGTGGGATTTGATTATTATGGGTAGGTACAGTGTAGTCGCACGTGATTAATGTACACTTTTAATAATCGATTTCAATGTGATTACCTTCACAAAAGTATGGGATGTCAACATGACATTAGTAGCACAACGGTTCCAACCCTGGCACATGATTCAGACTGCATGCATTTGTTCGACTGGTACTTTACTTGACGCGTGAGGTCTCTATAATTAGAGTCTAAACATAATTTATATACGCAATGAACCGATTTTGATGAAAAATGTCTAAGAATGCAATGCAATGAGTGGTGTTGCAGATGTTTATGGGCGGTGGTGATCTGTTACCACCAGGAGACCCACTTGCTCGTTTGCCTTCCAGTCGAATAAAAAAAAAAGAATCATCGCTAGAAAACCAGATTTCCAATAAAAAAACCGCATTCAGATCGGTCCTCCCGTTTAAGAGCTACTGTGAAACAGACCGACACGCAGACAGACAGACACACATAGCGGTCAAACATATAACACCCCCTTTGGAGTTAAAAGTGACTCTTTACAATGATGTGTTGTTAACGAGAGTTACAGCAGGCAGCACCTACATAGATAGTTAGAAACTGTGTATTATTTGATTACGATCCTTCTTATAAAACCAAAGTTTTAAAGTTGGAGACGCAGTTAAGTTAAAGGACTTCTTACAAATCAGTTTTATTCTGCGCGCAACTTCAAAATCTGGAAGGCTACTCCGAAACACAAAATTCGAAGTTCGTGTCGTGCGATCCCTCTCGCTCTCGTATTAAATAGTATAAGTGTGAGAGAGACCGCACAACACGAACTTCGAAATTTGTGTTTCGGAGTAGCCCTTCTGCATACTTTTAAATTGAATAGCGGTATAAAGTTCAGATGACGTTTAACTTGATGTCGTGGAATTCGCTGAAGGTAAAAATTTCTATCGAAAATACAAATTGAAATATAGATGCACAGAAAAACCAGAACCGCTGCGGTGGTGTAGCGGTATAGCACGCGTCACGGAATGCCAAGGACCTGGGTTCGATTCCCAGTACTGGTTTTATAATAAATAAATATTTTTATCTTTGTCTTTAGGTATCTTCAATTTTCTGGTTTTTCTGTGCATCTATATTCCAGTTTGTATTTTCGATATAGGTTTTACGGGATGACCGTAAAAGTAACAAAAATTTGGAATTGAAATAAAAAATAAGTACAAAAAGATTAAGATTACGATTTGGAGTCTTTTTGTATTTTTTATTTCAACTCCAAATTTTTATTTCTTTTTACGGTCATCCCGTGAAACCTAAAGCTAAAGTGACTAATAAGAATCCAAGTTGAAATATGGGTGCATAGGAAAAATTCGTGTCTAGTCTCCTGTCCAGTGGTGGTGTAGGGGAATAGCACGCAGCACGGAATGCTGAGGACCTGGGTTCGATTCCCAGCGCTGGTCTATTTTTTCTGGTTTTTCTGTGCATTCATGTTTCGGCTTGTGTTTTCGTGTGAAATTTATACAAAAAGATTCCAAAAAAAACAATCTTAATTTTTTTTTATTCTGCTGGATGGCAAACGAGCAAGCAGGTCTCCTGATGGTAAAAGATCACTGCCCATAAACATCTGGAACACCATGGTTATTGCAGATGCGTTGCCAACCTAGAGGCCTAAGATGGCATAGGTATCCTTCAAATATTGACCAATAAGCATTTTTTATTATTATTATGAATTTATCAAGTCAAATTTAACCCAAAGCTTAGCGCTCAGAGTTGACTTGGAATTAGATAAGTAGGTTTATAATGAACTGACATTGGCCCAAGCCTTAAGGCCGCCATTGAGGGGAATAATAATAAATGGTATATAATTATCTTTTGTTTAGATTAGATGACAACCAACACAAATTCAGAGAGCAATTAAACTCTGTAATTAATTGATATCTCAACAATTATACGTCTCTCGGGAACTGTGCATTTTTCCAGGATAAAAAGTAGCTTATGTCACTCTCTGACCCATAAACTATCTCTGTGACAAAAATCATGTCGATCCGTCGCTCCGTTTCGACGTGAAAGACGGACAAACACATAAACACACACACTTTCGCATTTATAATTATTACTAGCTTTTGCCCACGGCTCCGCCCGCGTGGTATTCGGTTATCGCGCGCTGTTCCCTCGGGAACTGTGCATTTTTCCGGGATATAAAGTAGCTTATGCCACTCTCTGGCCAATTAACTATCTCTATGTCAAAAACCACGTCGATCCGTCGCTCCGTTTCGACGTGAAAGCGTAACAAACAAACAAACTCACTTTCCCCTTTATAATAGCAAGGAAGTATGGATTTACTCAAGCTAATATCACAGCTTCATTTCAAATAAAAATTCATTAATGCAATAATTCATTCCACGCCCATCTCGAGAAACATTACACTCGTCATTTCAACAGCACCACCCTTATATTCCATTCATCAAAACAAACTGACAACTCATTGACTTTTAGACGTCGTATTTGAGTCTCTCCCCCATATCTCCTCAGCTTTACAAAAGGACTTCGGTGTCCTTAGGCGTTCCTCGGAGTCATTGTAAATCTTCTAACCTCTTCGGTATACAGTTTATAATTCGAGGAAAGCAATGTAGCCATAAATCTTGAGTCTTTGTAAATACGGAGCTAAATAGGTCGGTTATATACAATTTACAACGACAAGGCTTGGACTAGAAACATTTATTTATCCATATTTATAAAATTAGCCCTTATCCGCGGATCCGCTCACGTATAAATTAGCATATAACCAAACAGTTGTATAATAGTACATTGTGCATTGAGGGTCGTAAGAAGGGGATTACTAACAAGCTTCTAATTAGTCGAGTTTACACTGCCCGCGATACACATTATTATCGTATTGTGAGAAAAAAAATGCAAAATGAATATTTTTCTAGGTACCTACTAGATCGACTTCGGTGACTCAGCATGACCCAGCAAGCAGGATGGATTGAAACCCATAGTATGTAGTTGAGGTAGACGACTATTGTTCCATTCCTACTGGCTCGTGCTGAGGCACCAACTTCGAAAATTGGGTCATAGCTAAGTTTTAAAAATATTTATAAATAAAACGTTGACTGACTTGAAATCTCTTTAGTCTGAAATGACGTAACTACTAACTTGTTTGCAAATTTTAAAACTAAAGTTTCCACTCTGGGGAGGAAAAACTATACGTAATTTAAGTAAATCCATTACTCCCGCACGAAAAAATTTAGGCCATTATCCTTGAGTATTAGCAAGCATGGAATAACATAAACATAACTTACGAGCAAGTATGATGAAAAAATTATTAAAGCCCACATAAATTTTCATAAATACATTGTCACAGAATATGACATTGTGATCTTCATTCGAGTTGTAAAAAAAAAACAGTGTCTCAAGACTTACAAATTAAGATTCTGAAAGTAAAAGTGCGTTTTGTGTCTACATTTTCCTATAGGAGTATCTGAGGTGGTTCATGTAGATCGTCCCACGTATTCGCTTATAAATAGATAGAAAAAAAAATTTCTCAGAATAAAATTTTAAAAGATCAAGTCCACATGTTTTAGAAAGTTACCAGTGGTCTCTAAGAATTCCTAGTAAAGACAAAAGTTTAGCTTGAACAAAAGGCAAAAAGGCAATTTAGACACAGAAATTCGACCCTTTCCAAAAGGGCAAGCAATAAAGTACAATAGACATATTCAACTCTTAAGGAACAAGTGTAAACAAAAGGTCCTTATGCAATCTTTCGTAGAATACAACAAGTAATGACTTCCTCTTGTCAAACGAGACGTGATAAATGACCGCAAGGCATAGTGACAAAAAAAATTCAAACTTCAGAGAATTTAAGGGTGTAGTTCACGCCCAAAGTATACTTAACAGCCAATGACAGAGACGCCGAGTGTCATCCGCAAATAAGATTTACTCGCGGTAAAATTTTAAAATTTCAGAAAGCCGCCTACAGCACTGGAGGGGTTTACTTCTGGTCAAGGGGTGGGGACCCTTGCAGGAGAGGAGAAACGGGGATTCGTTCTCGGGAGCTCTCCAGCCAGAGAGAGTGCTGAAGGAAAAATCGTATAAGTAGTGATACCTAATTGTGTTGTTCTGGATTTCCTAATAATCAACCGTGCCAGCTAGGGTTTTGTTTTAATCCTAATTGAATACATATATTTCGGTATTAATTCTAAAGTCCATAAATAGCTAGGAGTGGTTAAGTCGAGGTGAACTGGAAGTTCGGTAAAGTACCAAATTTTATAATATAATTATTTTCTTTAACAAACACGATCGGCCAAGATTCGATATTACCCTTCAAGTCATTAGTAATTTGGAAAATGAGTTCAAAGGAGGTCACCCCAGAGATTAGAATAAATAAGGAGTGTGGCCTATCGTGTATGAGTTTGTGGTAGACATGTAAAATGGTAATTTATAAAAGTATGTATGTGAAGTGATGTTGGGCCCTTGTGAGACTCCTTTAATTTGATCGTTAAATTCCGAATTCTTTTGTGTTGTTTTATTAAAGCCTTGGGCATATTAACGTAATTGTTTTATGACATTCCCTAGTTGACTTATCTAGCTACCGCAAACTTTAAAGTATTAACCAATGAACAATTTAGATTTGACTCCGCCAATAAAGACACTGGTCTGTACTATTTTGTTATAATTGTAGAGTATGATTTATTTATCCATTTCTTGTGTACCTATATTTTGTTGTGTGGTTTGGTTAAAATCTATTATGCATATATGTGTGTGTACCTTAGTATAGAGACAGCCAGAAGGGTTTTTCATTTAGACATTCGTTTTCCCTTCTACTTTAGTTTGGCTTAGGAACTGAATGTCTGGCCTGCCATTGAGTCGCATAAGACCAATGAAGGTTTAATTAATCGATCAGTTTCGTTTTGGTCTTTCTTTCTTCCCAAGTGTTTTGGGTTTATTAGTGATTTGAATAAAGATATATGAACTATAATTTATTTTATTTGGCATTCGTGTATAAGCTCCTTTTACCTCTCGGAATAAATTAATAATGGAAAACTTCATAACTTATATCTAGCAATGTGATTTTACAGAGTAATCATTGTAGAGAGACGAGGTAGTAATTACTTCGTACCTAATCAACGTCCATTATTGAATTTTTCCCTAAACACACTCAATCATTATTTCCGTTATGTTGTGGAGAGTGCTAACATTTTCTTTATACTTCAGTGAGATTGAGACATGCTAATACAAGTAAATTCAAAGGATATGCGAGTGTGTTCACAACCTGGTCACTAATATGAGAATAGGCCTCTTCCAGGCAAAATTGAGTACCTAAGTGCTCGGTGCAATACCTATTGAGTGGTGGCTAACCTAAGAGTAAAATGCTTAACGATACTTGATATTATTTGAGAATCTAAGAATCTGTTATGAACGTGAGTTCGACTCCACGGCGTGTACGAGAGGACACCCGATAAGTATAAATTGCTTTCTTTTAATGATGCACTAAATAGACTTCTGAGAATGGGACTAGTATTTTCAGTAATATTATTCTTTCCGATGTTTGGGGACTGGAAAGGTTGCCGAGAACAAGAAGTCGGGAGACTCTTGATTATACAAATTTCAGTACATATCTCGATAACAGACAGCGGCGGTTTCTGGGCACACACATACACGCCATGTCTTATGCAGCTGACCTCCGCCCTTGGTTTGGCCAAACCAAATAACTCACATACTGAATAAAATTGAATAAAACCATGGTACTTGGGGGAGGCTTTATGCCTAACAAAAGATCACACCTTTCGAGGATGTGCAATTATAAACGCTTCGCAGCGAAAGGAGGTCAGAACTGCCCCCCGATAACTTGACTTTCAAGGCCAGATACTGGCGTAGGGTTCCCCTGTGTCAGAGTGAGACCGGTTGTTCTGGTGAGATGTATAGTGCCTCACATAAAGTTTCATGACCATCTATCACGAAAGCCGATCGCGTATCTTGAGTGCATATTATGTAAAGCCATATTATTTATAAAGGTAGCCTCCCTACCTTGTTACTGTTAAAACAGTTTAACTTAGTATGATTCGTAATCCGGCTAAATGATTGATATTCCTGATTCTTTGTTTATCCAGAAAATGTACTGCGTAAATGAACTTGCAACCAAATAGACCTTACTTGACGTGACGATAAACCCTTTTGACGTTCATAAGTGCTTGTCATAGCCTAAATTGAACAAAGAGATTTTGACTTTGACTTTTGACATTGGCGGAATCATCGATAGTATCGATGGAGCTATACTTTCAAGAATTGAATTGAATTGAATTGACTTTGACTTTGACTTTGACTTTAATACTTTTATTGAAGCGTGCCCAAACTCCGGGAAATAATTCTGAAAATTTCTAGGACACTCTCTTATAATTATAAATATATAAATAGACGATCACGTACGGCTTGTACCATCACAGAATTTGGTGCCGTGACCAGGATCCAAGTACGTATTCGAAATAACGATACGACTGGATATATAATATTATATTACTAAAATAAAACACAACGTAGGAACAATGATTGAGTGTATAAAAAAAAAAAAAACAGAAATTATACAATGAGAGGATTTTGGGGGAGCGAAAACAAACTATGTGTTTATGAAGTGTACATTTTACAGGAATTTTAGAAGGCTGCTCTGGGCAGTCACCCATGTTAATTATTATTGTTTGCTATTGAATAGATTATAAGAAAAATGTATTACGTGTTGTTTGACATTTCATGTAGCCTCATTGTCTTGCTTTTAACCAGCGAACGAAAGATTGCATAAGTAATACATAACTTGACTTAGCCTATAACTTTCGGTTTAACGGACATTTGTTTCAACATTTATTCACTTGCAACGGAATAACGGGAAGAATCACGCGATTATTTGATTACTAGGCGTGTTTGGTTTAGGCGTGTTTAGGCGTGATAGTCAGGATTTTAAGTGAATATCTGAGTACTAGGCGTTTAGGTATGTTAGTCAGGATTTCAAGCGAATATCTGAGTACTAAGCGTTTAGGCGTGTTAGTCGGGATGTTAAGCGAATAATTGATAACTAGGCGTGTTAGTCGGGATTTTCGAGTAAGTTGTCGCTAGGGCGTATTAGTTGGAGAATTATAGATATGCCGTCGTATAGAGGTAGGCGTGCGGCAAGGCAGGATAGGTCGGATAGGGCAAACAGTTCCGCGGTTGAACCGGAAGGTTAGAGAGGAGACGTTGACAATAGAACATTTAGGAATTAGTACCTACGTCAGATAAAATTCGGATTGCCAAGTTGAACGGTTTGGGGGAGAGTCGAACGCTGCCACAATTAACTCAATAATAAAACTAGGCACGCGATCGATAGAACACTGCGGGTCGATAGATAACTCGGAACCTAGGGACAATGAAAGATACCATTTAGACGATTTGAACTTAAGTAGCGAACAGAAGGAGCTGTTATTACCCGTGTTAGAAAGGCATTGTAAAGTGTTTGCGAACAGATTAGGGTTGACCAATAAATACGAGCACGTCATAAAACTGGTCGATGAAACACCTTTTGTTAAGCATAGCTACCCGGTGCCGTTTGCGTATAGAGAGCAGGTAAAGGAGAAACTACAGGAGCTAGAAGAGTTAGGAGTCATTCAAAGGGAAGCAACTCTGTATTGTAGCCCGCTTACATTTACAAAAAAACGAGACGGTTCAATAAGACTTTTATTAGACGCGCGCGAACTCAATAAAAAGATGGTAGGAGATGCGGGAGCGCCACCACTTACGTCCGAGATCTTGCAGTCCTTTAATGGGGTAAATTATATCAGTTTGATCGATTTAAGTAATGCTTACTTTCAAATACCTTTACATCTTGATTCGAGGAAATATACAGGTTTATCCTTTATGGGAAGGACATACACTTATCGAGTTCTACCTCAGGGATTAAAGACATCAGTGGCCGGTTTCTCTAAGGCGAAGTACTCAATACTGGCGGGAGTGCAGGAATTTTGTGTGAATTATTTAGATAATATAGTATGTATGTGTGTATTTACCACAGGAGACGTAGAATTGCATTTAGATCATCTAGATCGAGCATTGGATAGATTAGAATCCACGGGATTAACGGGCAGTATAGAAAAGTGTCAATTCTTATGCGTAGTAGTAAAACTATTGGGACACATAGTAAATACTAACGGAGTGCGAAGGGACCCAGACCGCGTAAAGGCCATTTTGGATTTCCCCATACCTCGGACCATAAAACAATTACGAGGGTTTTTGGGATTGATAAACTATTTCCAGAAATTCATTTCGAAATACAGCGAGGAAGTAAGGCCTCTGTGTGACCTATTAAAACAAAATACAAGTGGTCATGGACACAGGAAATAAAACGTATGTTTTGAAAGAGTGAAAGGCTTATTTGTAGATACCATAATCATCGCACATCCTAATACAGAGGAGACCTATTATTTACAGACTGATAGCAGTAATTTGGGCATTTCTGGGTATGTCTATCAACTGACGGACGAAGGCGAGGAAAGAGTCATAGGGTTCTGTAGTAAATCTTTATCTGAGACAGAACGCAGGTGGACAGTTACTGAACAAGAACTGTGGGCCATCATCTACAGTTTGTCAAAATTCGAGACATATCTGAGGGGAGCTCGGTTAGTAATTAGGACTGACCATAAGAGTTTGATATTTTTACAATCATGTAAACTACTTAGCGCGCGAATGATACGTTGGATGCATTACATAGGTCGATTCGATTATACAGTAGAACATGTGAAAGGTCGATTAAATGTTGTAGCAGATGTACTATCTCGGCATATAGAAGGAACGACAGATGTATTAACTAACAAGGCCACGGGGCCTGAGATGAATTTATTCAAGGTACCACTAGGACGAATAGTCAAAGAACGATGGAAGGAAATAGGTAGTATTCAAGGGCGCGATCGGTGCACCAGCGAGATAATTAATCGAGTAAAGGTCGTAGAGACACCTGAGTCTAGATACTATGTATTCAAAGGAGGAGTTTTGTATAGGACATACGTACGTACGAACACATTAAGGCTATATATCCCCGAGGAATTACAACATGACTTGACTACTAGTATACACGAGGAGATAGGACATTTCAGGCGGTACAAGGTTTATGCTGTGATGAAACGTCGTTACTATTTCGCGAACGTGTCTCGAGTAATGGGTTGGATTGTGAGGGCTTGTGATGTGTGCCAGAAGTCAAAACATGCACTTGAAATGCACACGGGGCCGATTAAAGCCGTGATAACGAGTGATATAGGAGAGCGAGTTTTTTGCGATATTTATGGACCTTTGCCAGCGAGGCGATACGGGTATAAATATATATTTGTAATACAAGACGCATATAGTTAATTAATCAGGCTATATCCATTGCGACAAACGAGTGGTAAGGCGACACTGACTCGTGTGAAGAAGTTCCATGAACTTTTTAGGTACAACTGTTTAGGTAGGCTGTTTAGTAGAACTGGTTAGGTAGGCTATTTAGGACATACTGCAACCAGTCACACCGTTCTTGGGTAGATTTATTACCGAACATAGAAGACTGTTACAATCAAGTAGTACACACTACAACAGGGTACGCACCGAACGAAATAATATGGGGTACTACGGTTCGACTATCTACGGATTTTGATAGAGGTATAGAAGTAGGAATTGATCGGCAACCGGAGTCATTAGATCAGATTCGGCAGCGAGCACGTCAGAATATACTCAAGACGGCGGCAGATAGGGAATTTCACTATAATAAAAATCATAAACTAATTCGGTTCGAAATAGGAGATCTTGTAAAACTAAAAACTTGCAAATTCTGACGCTAATAAAAAGATAACAAAAAAATTCATGCGTCTATATGAAGGACCCTTCAAGGTGGGAGCAGTCCCTTACGATAATGTATATACCTTGGTCGATTTGCAAACACAACGGGTAAAAGGGAATTTCAATGCTATTCACCTGTTCCCTTATTACGTAAACAAATAGCGGGCAATGACCTAGTAGCGCACGAGTAACAGGTACTAAAGAATGCAAGCGCCATCAAAAAAAAAAAGGGGACAACCGAAAGGGTAGACGAGCTATTGTCCGTTCTGAGAGTTACAATAGATGGGCGTGAGAAACATAGTGTTGGCGTGAGAAATGTAATTGTTGTGCAGATGCTGAGTATAGGATTAGTGGAGGAAATATATTTTGAAACGAATCCATTTAAAGAGTTTAAAGAGATAAGAGTGAGAGACGATGTAGATGTTTCAAAATCTATTTGGGGGAGTGTGAGGTGGTTCATGTAGATCGTCCCACGTATTCGCTTATAAATAGATAGAAAAAAAAATTTCTCAGAATAAAATTTTAAAAGATCAAGTCCACATGTTTTAGAAAGTTACCAGTGGTCTCTAAGAATTCCTAGTAAAGACAAAAGTTTAGCTTGAACAAAAGGCAAAAAGGCAATTTAGACACAGAAATTCGACCCTTTCCAAAAGGGCAAGCAATAAAGTACAATAGACATATTCAACTCTTAAGGAACAAGTGTAAACAAAAGGTCCTTATGCAATCTTTCGTAGAATACAACAAGTAATGACTTCCTCTTGTCAAACGAGACGTGATAAATGACCGCAAGGCATAGTGACAAAAAAAATTCAAACTTCAGAGAATTTAAGGGTGTAGTTCACGCCCAAAGTATACTTAACAGCCAATGACAGAGACGCCGAGTGTCATCCGCAAATAAGATTTACTCGCGGTAAAATTTTAAAATTTCAGAAAGCCGCCTACAGCACTGGAGGGGTTTACTTCTGGTCAAGGGGTGGGGACCCTTGCAGGAGAGGAGAAACGGGGATTCGTTCTCGGGAGCTCTCCAGCCAGAGAGAGTGCTGAAGGAAAAATCGTATAAGTAGTGATACCTAATTGTGTTGTTCTGGATTTCCTAATAATCAACCGTGCCAGCTAGGGTTTTGTTTTAATCCTAATTGAATACATATATTTCGGTATTAATTCTAAAGTCCATAAATAGCTAGGAGTGGTTAAGTCGAGGTGAACTGGAAGTTCGGTAAAGTACCAAATTTTATAATATAATTATTTTCTTTAACAAACACGATCGGCCAAGATTCGATATTACCCTTCAAGTCATTAGTAATTTGGAAAATGAGTTCAAAGGAGGTCACCCCAGAGATTAGAATAAATAAGGAGTGTGGCCTATCGTGTATGAGTTTGTGGTAGACATGTAAAATGGTAATTTATAAAAGTATGTATGTGAAGTGATGTTGGGCCCTTGTGAGACTCCTTTAATTTGATCGTTAAATTCCGAATTCTTTTGTGTTGTTTTATTAAAGCCTTGGGCATATTAACGTAATTGTTTTATGACATTCCCTAGTTGACTTATCTAGCTACCGCAAACTTTAAAGTATTAACCAATGAACAATTTAGATTTGACTCCGCCAATAAAGACACTGGTCTGTACTATTTTGTTATAATTGTAGAGTATGATTTATTTATCCATTTCTTGTGTACCTATATTTTGTTGTGTGGTTTGGTTAAAATCTATTATGCATATATGTGTGTGTACCTTAGTATAGAGACAGCCAGAAGGGTTTTTCATTTAGACATTCGTTTTCCCTTCTACTTTAGTTTGGCTTAGGAACTGAATGTCTGGCCTGCCATTGAGTCGCATAAGACCAATGAAGGTTTAATTAATCGATCAGTTTCGTTTTGGTCTTTCTTTCTTCCCAAGTGTTTTGGGTTTATTAGTGATTTGAATAAAGATATATGAACTATAATTTATTTTATTTGGCATTCGTGTATAAGCTCCTTTTACCTCTCGGAATAAATTAATAATGGAAAACTTCATAACTTATATCTAGCAATGTGATTTTACAGAGTAATCATTGTAGAGAGACGAGGTAGTAATTACTTCGTACCTAATCAACGTCCATTATTGAATTTTTCCCTAAACACACTCAATCATTATTTCCGTTATGTTGTGGAGAGTGCTAACATTTTCTTTATACTTCAGTGAGATTGAGACATGCTAATACAAGTAAATTCAAAGGATATGCGAGTGTGTTCACAACCTGGTCACTAATATGAGAATAGGCCTCTTCCAGGCAAAATTGAGTACCTAAGTGCTCGGTGCAATACCTATTGAGTGGTGGCTAACCTAAGAGTAAAATGCTTAACGATACTTGATATTATTTGAGAATCTAAGAATCTGTTATGAACGTGAGTTCGACTCCACGGCGTGTACGAGAGGACACCCGATAAGTATAAATTGCTTTCTTTTAATGATGCACTAAATAGACTTCTGAGAATGGGACTAGTATTTTCAGTAATATTATTCTTTCCGATGTTTGGGGACTGGAAAGGTTGCCGAGAACAAGAAGTCGGGAGACTCTTGATTATACAAATTTCAGTACATATCTCGATAACAGACAGCGGCGGTTTCTGGGCACACACATACACGCCATGTCTTATGCAGCTGACCTCCGCCCTTGGTTTGGCCAAACCAAATAACTCACATACTGAATAAAATTGAATAAAACCATGGTACTTGGGGGAGGCTTTATGCCTAACAAAAGATCACACCTTTCGAGGATGTGCAATTATAAACGCTTCGCAGCGAAAGGAGGTCAGAACTGCCCCCCGATAACTTGACTTTCAAGGCCAGATACTGGCGTAGGGTTCCCCTGTGTCAGAGTGAGACCGGTTGTTCTGGTGAGATGTATAGTGCCTCACATAAAGTTTCATGACCATCTATCACGAAAGCCGATCGCGTATCTTGAGTGCATATTATGTAAAGCCATATTATTTATAAAGGTAGCCTCCCTACCTTGTTACTGTTAAAACAGTTTAACTTAGTATGATTCGTAATCCGGCTAAATGATTGATATTCCTGATTCTTTGTTTATCCAGAAAATGTACTGCGTAAATGAACTTGCAACCAAATAGACCTTACTTGACGTGACGATAAACCCTTTTGACGTTCATAAGTGCTTGTCATAGCCTAAATTGAACAAAGAGATTTTGACTTTGACTTTTGACATTGGCGGAATCATCGATAGTATCGATGGAGCTATACTTTCAAGAATTGAATTGAATTGAATTGACTTTGACTTTGACTTTGACTTTAATACTTTTATTGAAGCGTGCCCAAACTCCGGGAAATAATTCTGAAAATTTCTAGGACACTCTCTTATAATTATAAATATATAAATAGACGATCACGTACGGCTTGTACCATCACATATCGTAATAAAGATTAGACTAATAATTATGTTTAATTTTTGAAATCTAGCTAGAGACCAAATTTCATGTGAATTCGTCAAGTCGTTTTAGAGGCAGATTGAAAGAGCGAGAAACATGCACACACACACACACACACACACGCGCACGCGCACAAACACGCGCGCACACACACACACACACACACACACACACACACACACACACGCACACACACAGACTTTCATTAGTTTTAACTCGTCTATGCCGACTGTCAAACGTTTTGAATTATAAAGCTGATATTTTGTAGAGAGTTCGTTTGTTTTTCATATGCTGATTTTTTCCATTAAAATAGGGATGTCTTTTTTTATTGTGTCGAGGTTCGAAAGAGCAAAAAATCTTAAAAAATCACTTCGTTGTCTATTTATCTAGTCTAGACTCTTTTTTATCTAGAATTTGTACAGCTATCAAGTTAAAATTACTTAATATCAAATTCTCAAGCCTGCATTCTTTTGGAGCTGTGAAAAGATAAACTGTCTAAGTTTACACGAACAAAAGATTACAATCTTTAGACTAAAACGAATGGAGCCAGGTACCTGAAATTTGGCACATAATATTATTTGAAGATCATAAATGTGCACTAAGAAGGATTTTTGTTTACGAAAGTTCTACATTATACAGAGAATAAAAGATTTTAAAGTATATTTTCGTTTTAAAGCGGCTCAATCTCCGTAAACACAGGGTTGTATTTTGGCGACCACTTCACTTATAGAGCTGGTTCTGATCTTTAATTGACAAGAACATAATCCTAAAAAAAATAATTAAATGTGTTTTCTCAAACATGACATGAAATATTGACGTTGTATTACAAATAACAGGCCAGAAAGTATAACGCTGCAAGCGCAGCGGCTCGGCTGTCACTGGTCACTCTAGCGGCCTGCAAAAAGATTTCATACAACTTTCCTGGCCGCTGGCACACACACATAGCAGTCAAACTTATAACATCCCTTTTTATGCATGGGGTTGCAAACTAAAATACGTTACGTTACGAGTAAGTTTGACCGCTATGTGTGTCTGTCTGTAGCACCGTAGCTCTTAAACGGGTGGACCGATTTGAATGCGGTTTTCTCATTCAAAAGCAGGTTTTCTAGCATTGATTCTTAGACATGTTCGATCAAAATCCGTTTTTGAGATGTTGAACTTTGAAGTGACAAAGTCGGGGGGTTACCAACTTTTTATTGGTTAGGTTATTAAAGTAGTGTAAACAAAATATTTTTGTCCCTGACATTACTCGGTAGAAATATCCCGTTGACAGACCAAATAATATGTACCTAATTGATTTATTGTATCTTTTGTGAATACGAGTAACTGTCAAAATTTTATGTACATAATTTTTCAGGACTAACTCATATTATAAATGAAACTTTCCAGACGGTATTGTAATCGCTTTGAAAGATATTAAACTTTTTACTGATTTGAATATTATAAAATTTTATATAATGTTATATGGTTATTATGTTGAACTATTGGTTGTTTGTATTATTGCTAGTTTAAACGTTATGTTAATAAAAATATGAAGTTACATTATAAAATATAATGATGATGATGATTTACTTAATATAGAACACTTTCTGTCAAATGCATTCGCAGGCACTCTTGGATCATACATTCAACTTGGTTGTGCTGAAGAACGACTAGCGAGACAAACAGAGAAAGAACGGCGGACAGGACGAGAGAAATTTGCCTAGCAAAGGTTAAAAATACGACATACATACAATAATCAATTGATCTTGAATTGTTAATCAAGGAAGAAAATCTATTATAATTCACGAAACACGGAATTTACCAACTAAATAATTAAACTGGTGATTGAAACTTACAAAGTATGATCTGAAAATATTTAGCGATGAATTTTACTTGCATCTCAAATACAACGATGAATATATAAAACGTATAAAACGAAACGTAAACAGGCAAAAGCGACTTTTACGATATTACTTGAGGGCGGTGAACACGTGGAATAATTTCCGAATTATTATAAGGCCAATAACTTTTGATCAATCGAGCGTTCATGGCGCAAATTCGGCAAAGATATTTTCTACGCACAATTTGCTAGCTTAACACGTCGATTTCATTTTGTTTCAATAACTTTCTGCTTCTATGAGAAGTGGTTCGTGTATTAAACATTCATGTGCAAAGTGAAATCGTCTGAGTTTACTTTATCCCTTTGATAATACAACGATCACGCGTTCCATATTTTCAGTTAGAGCGTTCCTGAAATGACAACCCTCACCTCCCTCTAAATCAAACATGCATAAATCCAGGCCGTTCCCTTCACGCTATTATGTCAACCGAAGCGATTTATGATCGCGTCTAAGAGATTTCCAAGAGGGAGAATATCACAGAGTAAATAGTATCGAGCGTAACTTTTGCGGAAATATTTCGTACGCATTATTTGCCGTGATCCAGCCATTTCGCAATTTGGCTGATTTGGAATACTTTTACCGAAAATAGAACAAAGGGAAGGTTTCAATTAAGGAGTTACGCTCACGCACAAATGAGTAGCAATGACTGACGCCGTTACATTTGATGTAAATGCAAGGCAACATTTTAGTAGATTATGTACTGTACATAAACATATTATTATGTGAGCCGTTGAAAAATAAATGGACCTTGTTTATAATGTTAATGTTGACAGTCAAGCGTTACAGGGGTAATAAAACAAGGTATTCCATCCTCTAGAGGCACCAGAAACGCACCCGCGATGATAATGTAATTAATGTTCATCCTTTTTATGAACACATGCGCATAATTGAGTTTTTGTCAGCTTTGCTTGTTTAAACTTTCACGGATTTCATAGTACACTTTCATAAGGTCATCATGTTTTTACGCGTTGTTAATTAGCTGTAATAAAACGAATGAGTTTAATGAGACGATTTTGATAGAAATTAATTTTATAAACTAGAGTTAGTGCCTATACCAAACATAGTTTTTAAAATTAATATAGAGGGAGAAATTACCAAAGGTTTTTTTTTTATGAATACACAAATATTTTAAATACCTTTAAAGGAGAAAACCATTAACTAATACCAAGTTATTATTTTAAAACCTTGGATTAATAGTAATTTTCATTAAACACTATTAATAATAATGTATTTTATTTCATGCAATTCAAAATGGATTTCGCAAATTGGTCTCTTTACAACTAAACGGTTGGAATTGATTTTATATTCAACATTGGGTATTGAGGCATATTTTAGGCGAGCGTGATTTATTCTACGGTATTACGTACCCCAGCCTGGGTTGAATGGCATTACGTTGACAGCTTATGAGGTCCTTTATTTACGTTTGATTTATGTAGTGAGCAGAGATACAGCGGTTTTAGTTTAGCGCACGTTTTCGCCGTACACGGAGAGGAAAAGGTTTTCAAATTCTTACAGGTATACTTTCTGAGTCGACGTTTTCAACGCAATGTATCATCCCGGCCTATATTACGTCTTACTGTTTCTTCACAGGCACAGGTTTCTTCTCTGAGAGGGCTTGGGCTGGTCCCACGTAGAACTTCGCATGTACCACCACATACCACTGAAGTTCTTTGCAGGCGAAAGTAGCAGTGGCTACAGTGGCGGTGGTGCAGTGGTGGATTGCCTAATTTTTTTACTTCTCGTATCTACACTACGTCCAAAGTGTTGCATCGAAAGATATTAACACTCAAGGACTTTAAATTCATAAGCCACAATGGAACCATTTCAAAGGAAACTCATTAAAATTTTAATTGTTTATTAATGCGATGTCACCATGACGTTTACTGTCAAATGGTTCCATGGTCGCTCATGAATTAACACGTTTCTTTTACTCTGGGTTGCCTAATAAAACAGTTCACGCCACAGCATTAGTAGCTAGGTTTCCTCAAGATGTTTTCCGTCACCTAATAGTAAATGCATTTCACACATAAATTTCCAAAAACCCAAAGGTGCGATCGAACGTGAAACCACGACCCTCTGCTTGAGGGGCCATAGGTCAACCACTACTCTGCCGCAGCTTTCAAATAAGTGCTTATACTTCGTATGAAATTAAACGTCATGTTTCTGAGAACGCTGCTACCTAATCGAGAGTTAATTATTTTATTTTATTATCTGCAGTTAAAAGTGAAAATTTAAATTGGTTGATGGTAGTTGACGTTGGCTAATCATGCGAGTAAAACGATTTCACCCACCTACGATGTTTTCGTGTACATGTAAGCAGCATTTATATTTGACCGTTTTTTTCCATTCTAATTCATTTACGGTCAAGTGCCCGCGTGCCGCTAAGTGGATAATACCCATACACGGAATTAACAAGAGCCGGACTGAATTCACCGGGGCACAGAACAAATCGCATTTTTGGTGCCAGCCAATGTCATGCAAATTTGGGGGACCTCCTGAATCCGGTTTACAAAACCGGCATTGTTATAAAAATAATTGGGGTCACGTTGTGTCGTTAGTCCCCTGTAGCCATTGTTCTCTTTTATATAATAATATAATTTTGTAATCCGAGAGCATTCTTTTCGTAATACCAAATTTTTTGCCAAGTCGAAATGGGCTCCGTCAAAAAGCCCTTGAAAATTTCGTGCTGTAAATGTGAAAGACTGAAGTTATTTTTAGCTCAATAAAGCTTCGTTTATATTACATCTTTGTAACTGCTAAATCTATTTCATACTTAAAAATCAAGAGGAACAACCTGACCAACTTAAAAATCTCAATAATCCCCGAATCTGTAATTTCAAATTTCAATATTTCAAAAACATCAAAACGGATTTTAATGGTGTGGTCTTTTTCAAAAAAATGTACCCTTTCCGTTTTTTTTTGAAATTTTGGAAAAAATATGGTTTTCCTACTCAGAATCAACGCCCATATACTTATTCTTAAAGCCATTGCAAGAAAACACGCTTTCACGTAAAAAGAAACTTCAAATCATGATAAAACATCCATTGAGAACTAGACAGACAGACATTGGCGTCAAACTTATAACACCCCTCTTTTTACACCAGGGGTTAAAAATAGGGGACAACGGTGGATGAAATAAATTGTTAAACAAGAAAAATCTTTGCAAATTACTTTGTATACTTACCCGTGTTAAATGGATTGAAACAAAAGAACTCTAACTCAAACCACCAATACATATACCTACGTAAATCACATTGGTTAATAATTATGTCCGAAACAATTTAGGTAAGCAGACCGGAGCAGGGGACACAAATATTTTCTTCGACGCAAGTAAGCCGGTATGCATGTAAAAATCTTCCGGAAAAATCCGGAGCAGACGGGCGTACGAGTACGTTACTTTACCCGGAAGTTATTTGTCCCGCATTTAGTTAGGAATAATGTAGCAACTGAGATGTCACTTTTTACTTCGTCGTGTCACCTGCTGCTGATATAATTAAATCTGGACTTTCAGTTTTGTATTAACGTGAAAGAAGTATAAAGTGCAATGGTTTTAGCATAGTCTGCGTTCTGCGTATTACTACTATTACGTCGTTTTGTTAAAGCTTCTTAGGGATTAGGAACTCCATTAAACATAAATACCACGGCGATTACCTAAGCTTCGCTTGCGCTCACACTCGAAAACACGAGTACTTCCAGGGATAAGATCAACCTAGATGGATTGTTCGTCCATGAAAATCCACACATAGCAAATCGAAATCATTACAGCAGTTTCGGAGATCATCGAAGTAAATGTACAATAATTGCTAGTTTAAAGGGACTACATAATACAATATATGAGATAGGTATAAAGGTAGGTGTTGCTCAAAGCACAATTGGTCACAGAATAGCAACAAAGGATCTAATAAAATAAACTGAACCGATGCAAAGTTTTTAATCTAAGGGTGAAGGCAGATGTTTTTTGAGTTGCGAGTGGCGTAATTTTAGTCGCGTAATTTTCGCAGCATTCGCTTTCATACAAATGTCCAGTTTGTGCCACACGGCGACTCAAAATTAGACAAATAAAACTTTTGCACACTTTTGTACGAAACCAAAAATTAAGCGACCGAAAATACGTGACTCACAACTGAATAAATTACGCTCGCTGGCTTCATCATCTGTGTTAATAAAAATCACTCATATTCTATTCTATTGCGAGTATATTCAAAATAACAACATCCACTGTGAAGAAATATTCGATTTCTAAGGAATATTTTTTACACGACTCTGAGATAATGCTTATTATTTAAGGTCAATAAAGGTCACATAACCCACAATAAAGCGGTCAAGTAATAAAGAGTTGCGATGCCCCCTGGGAGCAGCTAAATAAAAAATATTTACTACTTATCCCAAGATTCTTACGGCTTGGTGGGACTGATCATTATTTACTTAACACGTTTCTTGCGTAACTTTTTCTCTTTTTAAATCAAGATTATTCTTGAAAAGATAAACTGTTCAAGATCTGTGAAAGGATGAGGTTGTCTTTGATGGAGTGCTGGGCAATACTTCGGGTAAGTGGCAATGCATTCGGCCCCTGGACATCATCATGGATATCGTCTTCTGTAGGTACTTCAGACATTTACTTAACCTTACTTAGTCACGTATCATTCTTTAGAACTACATTGACCTTTTAGTATTAGTTAGATTTAAGTTATTTCATTACAAATTTGGATTGGATTTTATTCCTACGATATAAATAAATTATTTGCCATCTTTTATGATTATTGAGATACTAAAATCTATGTAGTGGACAGTTGGACAAAATAATCACTATTATTGGGGCTTCATTTGTAATCTTTCGGTACGGAACTCTAAAAACAATAAAAGTCTTCCACTCTCCAGAAAGCGTTTTTCTTTGTATGCCCAGTAGCAAAATCGTCCAGTAAATTGGAGTCCAGAAATTCCAGATCACATAATATCTACATAACTAGAAGTGACTGAACTTCGACAAAGTCGTGGTAAGGTCATCGGTTGGATAGTATTCCGGACGAATTCCTGAGAGCATTGAAGTTTTTACATAAATAACTGCTGTGAGAGTCAGCTATATTAAATAACGGATATTCAATTTTTTACTCTATGGTTTATCGGATATATTTCGAATTTGTGGAGAGTGCTCACAAAGCCGATTAAAAATGCATATGTAGTAAGTCTTCTTGATGAATAAGCACGAATTGGTTCGAAAAATATCAGATGGTCCTCGAATAAAAAATCTATTTAGGTTCTTATCTGGCTTACTGTTTATTTCTCTGACTGGCAGTACCCGCAATTCTCCAGTCGTCTCTTGATCATGGCGCATGCAGCTGTGCCGAAACATCGAGCTGCTCTAAAATCAAAGTACCTACGCGGAACAAAATCCAAATTTAATTCATAAAATGATATTAAATCTCCTTTAAAAAGGGAATTTGTAGAAAAATTAAATAGATGTTCCCGACCAATCAGACTAGTCATTTTATTTCTATTTAATTTAAAATCCGAATCCATAATAATATTATAAATCCGAAAGTGTGTGTATTTGTATGTTTGTGTGTTTGTTCGTCTTTCACGCCGTAACGGAGCGACGGATCGACGTGATTTTTAGCATAGATATAGTTTATGGGCCCGATAGGCTACTTTTTATCCCGAAAACATGCACAGTTCGCGATAACCGAATACCACGCGGGCGGAGCCGCGGGCAAAAGCTAGTTTAATTCATAAAATTAGTAATAACCGCGATAGTCTAATATATTGTATTTAGTATCACGTTTTTATCGATGCGTAGTAACTGCCACTCGTGAATATTTAAGAGAAACTAGCGTTTTGGTGGTTGTTGTTTAAATGGAATTCAAAAAACACCGGCACGGGTTTTTTTAGCTCTGTTCGGGGTAGATAGCAAAATCTGGTTTATTTTTACGTTGACTCACGTTGCGGTGAAGCGCGTTATCACCGTAGTTCATTTCAGGATAGATCTATTATAGTAATACGAAAAATAGAGATGTCACGCGAAATAAAAACGTGAAACATTAATAGGTATGGCTAATGGTTACGTATCCGAATATCGAATGTTTAAAAACCGAATGTGTTAAAATATCAAATGGGTCATAATATCGAAGAGGTATTTCTGTTCAGACTGTATTTTTTTAGATTGTTATAGATCTAACCTAACCTAAGGGGTTCTATACGATGCCTTTTAATCAATCCTGAAAAGTTTTCGGTTTCATAAAATAAACCTGTCGATATTATGACCCATTCGATATTTTAATTATTCGATATTTTAAACATTCGATATTCAGATGCGTACCTATCCGTCGTTGAACTAATGTTGTTCAGTTTGACGACTACGATCTATGTTTTAATTATTTGGTCGTCACACTAAAAAACCACATCGAAAATGACAGCTTGTTTTTTCATTAAATGATATTAGTTATTCTTTACAAATGGAGAAAACAGATATTTCTTAAGACATGACGTGAAAGTTACTTTACATTTTTTCTGCACGGTATACTTTAGATGGATATGTTGACCCACACCAAGTGGCACTTTCCGAGGATGTAAGCACATAGTAAACACAATGTAAGCCAAAACGTGAAAAAAGCTGAACCGCAAACCCGTGTACAGTCCATTTCAGTGTTGTATGTCTAGTATATTCAACTACAACCGAGCGTCAAAACCCTGTAACAAAGTTCCGGGGAGGTAATTTAGTCAATTCGGAAGCAGAAATTGGAGATCAAGTAAAGTTGTAATGATTTGTGTTTGCAACTAAATGAATTTTGTTTTTAATTAACCTCACTAAAGCGGGAGGTTCTGAATTGTACTGCGCATAAATATGTTTTAAATGTAGCAGTATTTTTTTTATAATGTTACCTTTATAATAACAGAAAAATATTGTTAAATTTCTAATTTGTGAAAAAACGAAACAAAGGTATAATTATAATTCTATAACTAATATGATTTTTACAAAACCGATGTTGCAGGTCGAATTGTGTATGTTACTTAAAAGAAAATAAAAGTTATTCTATGCTTCTTCAGAACAGAATGTTAATATAGTATTAGTATTTCCTATCTAACTTTTTATACTCACGATAGGTTCATTTAAAGCCAGAATAAGAGCATTAGTAATAACTAAAAGCTTGGCGCTAAACCCATTACTGGTGCTGACATTCACTTAAGGTTGAGATGTAGACGGCTGGGTGAATTTTAAAAGCATTTCACGTAGTTTTATTCCTCGATCTCTAATTACAGAGGGGAAGGCGTCGCGAAACGCCACCTTCGACATTATGGATGCCGTGAGCCAAGCTATAAAGGAGCAAATGCTTTATGCAAATTATTTAGTAGGCGCCACTTGCATGTGGCTCAAATGTTACAATTAGTCACATGTGCGCGGCACCTTCAAGGGTTTCTTGCAGTAAATACATAAATAAGCCTTTTTACTAAAAATATTACTTTTTTTGCTGACTGTTAACTATATTAACTATATATATTTAACTATATTTGCTTTACTATCCAAACTACCGACACCAACATAGGGTCACAACAACAACTAGGGTCACCGACATAGCCAAGTGGATTAGCTCGTTGAAGTGGCAATGGGCGGGCCATATAGCACGGAGAGCAGATGGCCGTTGGGGCCGAAAAGTTCTCGAGTGGAGGCCGCGGATTGGCAAGCGCAGCATAGGACGTCCACCAACGAGATGGACGGGATGACCTGGTTAAAGCCGCGGGTTCACGGTGGATGCAGGCCGCTTACAACCGAAGCAACTGGAGGTCTATGGGGAAGGCCTATGTCCAGCAGTGGACGTCCTACGGCTGAGATGATGATGATGATCCAAACTACATTTCTACCAAGTTTTAATTCAATATTATGCGTAGAAGAGTTACCTTCGGCGGAGACGATTGACGCCCTTATACTCGTACCTACTACGAAGTGAAAAATTCCAACTTCGTATCTTGCCATTCCGCTGACGCTTATGTTATTTAACAAGAGAGTGAGAAGGACGGTACGATACGAACTTCAATTTTCGAATTTTGTAGTAGCCTCTCTGGTCGGACACGATAAATTACGATTGGTTTTTGGAGTAGGTATTGTCACGGTTACAAATAAATACGTCAAAGTACAATCTGATAGAAAGAAGTAAGAAAATGGACTGCTGTGCGTATTTAAAAACTACGACTAACAATAACTTACTTTGGAACGAATGTTGCAAGTTAAATAAGAGCTTGGAAAAAATAAATGCTAATTTTATTGATAGTATTTAAACTATTTTTTTTATTTTATTTTTTTATTCGACTGGATGGCAAACGACCAAAAGGTCTAGATCGGCCTGGTCTTCTGTAAGCTACATAGTAATATTAGGTACTTTTATATGATAAACAGCAACTAATTCCTTTCTTACAAGCTTTTATAATAATAATTTAATGAATATATTAAAGTAACATGGCTCATTTTGTTAACACGTTCGCTGCGGGACCAAAAATAGCGTTTTTTTGTATGGTGCGTTAGAAGGCCCATTGACCTATTACTTAAGCTCTCTATTTTTGCGGTATATGGCTCATAGGCCTGGTAAGGTATCGACCGGTTTAATTGTCTCTAAGTATGCGAAAACGTAAAATTTTGGATACCAACCTATCAATATAGCTAGTAGACGAGTTGGTTGTTATAGTACTGGCCTCGCCCCGGGTTCCTGCTATTTACTTAAGAGATATATGTAAAAGTAAGTATAAGGTCTTAAAACCCGCAACCGCACCAAATTATAGGTTTAATCGTGAAATAATTAGTGATGGAAAATAAGTTATCGACACATTATTTATAACAAAATATTAAAGAACTAGCTTTTGCCCGCGGCTCCGCCCGCATGGTATTCGGTTATTGCGCGCTGTTCCCTCGGGAACTGAGCATTTTTCCGGAATAAAAGTAGCCTATGTCACACTTGGGCCCATAAACTATCTCTTTGCCAAAAATTACGTCAATCCCTCGGTCCGTTACGACGTGAGAGACGGACAAACATACAAACACACAAACATACAAGCACACTTTCACATTTATAATATTATTAGTATATTAGTATTAGTATGGAAGTATGGATGGACATGGATAACATATGAGTCTTGTAAAAACATGACAGACAGTATCCTTTCTTACATTCCACATAGAAAGATTTTATTTTTTACTCCCTTCTCGGCTGCTGATTGTAGCACGCAACTTTTGGTAGCACACAACATAAGCTCTCCTTTTGTCGCCTATTTTCTCGAAGGTGTGTTTTTTCTTCAAGACAATATCATTCTTATTTTGACACCACATAAAACGTTCACAAACACTTGACAGAGTAAATTATGCACTATAGTAATATACGTCGGTTCCCGTTAATCACGTCACAACACTAATCGGTAGTCCACAATGCAATCATCTACAACGGTGCGGGAGAGGGCGGAATAACCCAGTGATCCATGACAGGTCTTTCGACCCGTTACCCGCAAGGAATCGAAAAAAATATCAACCAGTGTGTTATCGGGCCGTAAAACCTTAGCACAATCTTAATGCTTTATCGAGTTCCCCTTAAAGCCCTAAACTCAAACCTATACTTGTCTCTTTTCTGCATGCAGAAATACTCATAATACGGCTCCCGCACCAGGGGAAAGTCAACGTTTCTCGCCTCCGCACAGAGTGCGAGCACATGCATCGGGCGTTAGAACCTTATATCGCAGCGAACGTGTTAAACAAGTTATCTTAACCAATGTTTGTTTATGTGTTGTTGTTAACTTTACCACGTATAATTTTGTTTGTTTGTTTTAAATCTTGCAAGTTAATTTTGTTCCACTTCTAATACTTGTCGTAGAGTAGACAATAATAAAGTTATAAAAAAAGCTTAGTCAAAAAAACTAACATCAAAACTTTTTCTCAAACAAGTTATTTAGTTAGCGTTACATTTTCTTCTATGTTTTTCGTCCTCAAAAAACTAGGCGTGGGTTATTTAAAAGTAACATAAATCGTTCTTTGCTGTAATGACTTCAAAAGGTGGTTTAATTAAATGTTTTTACTTGTTATATTTTCGTATTAAAAACAGTAAAGCTACGTAATAGATGGCTGAAAATGTTACTCTAACTAACCATCATGTTAATATTATAACAAGCTTAAAAATTAAGCTCATATTTAGCTACGCCGACCTGCGTACTAATCATATTACGGTTAAAAATGCTTGTCTGTTATCCTCAAGGTGTTAGGGTGATGTCAAGTTGAAACGACATAACAACAAAGCGGTTTTTGTTTACTGGTTTGGACATTTTCCCCCTAAAAGTAAAAAATCACATTATTAGTTAAAGCTTTCATTAGGGATTAGGTCAATTACTGCCAATTGTTATAAATCATTGTCGGAGACAGCACGGTCATGAGTAGGTACGGATATTCAACGGTAGCGCAGCGCGCGGTTGATTATGATTGGTCGATCCCTCCGTGACGTCACACTGGACCGATTGACCTGCCATAGCGCGCTAGGACGGAGCCGGGTTGGCAAGATGCGGACATTCTCTTGCTGGCTGCGCTGGAGACTGGACGCATAGACCGACTTTGGAACTGTCCACGTTACCTTGTACCTACTGATAGTGTTTGCTGATTAAAAGTGTTGATTTGATTAACTTTGTCGTCTTTCTCAATCTCCGAATATCGCCCATTACGATGTTAGATGAAGAAGTCATCCCTGACTGTATCTGGACTACCCTCCTACCCCCCCTTCTCCGTCATCATATTTATTTAATCTTAAATTACTAACAGAGCTTTACATAATTACAATTAAGTTCACAACAAATACTTAAAATGAGTACCTATGAATGAATACGAACCTAATTCCCGAATTTTACTGACGAAGATGATGATTTTGATGACAAAATTACTTTATCACCCTAAGATGTAATGTCAGTTATTCGGTAAAAAAAAAAAGGTTAAAACATTCTTCACCCTTCTTTTACTTTGGTCTGTCGACTAACAAATCGCGACCAAAATACCTACTTTGATTGTAGGAGACAATACTTTAGAAATATGGACTCTGTGTTTACTTTCTAAATGAGCACTTGCATTAAGCTAAGTAATAAATACAGGGCCATTTTAATCTCTCCGGTTGTTGAAATATTTCGCGACACGGCGTTCCGCTGTCATCTGGAGTTCAGACAGAAAAAAAAACGTAACAAGTCTACACCAGAGCGATATAGTTAAGTTTTTACTCCCATTTTAACTAGATATTATTTTTGTAATAATTAATATTCAACTATTCTATAGTTGAAAAACCCCTGGCATTGTCATTTCCAAGTTCAATATCTCAAACACGACTGAAACAATTTTAGTGAAATAAGGTTAAGAAGAAGAAAGAAGATACCATTATCACCTAAAGTTTGAACGATTTTGACGCCCGACGTAAAATGATGGGTGTTATAAGTTTAACCGCTATGTATGTCTGTATGTCTGTCTGTGGCACCGTAGCTTTTAAACGGGTGGAGCGATTTAAATGAGGTTTTTTTTATTGAAGACAGATTTTCGAGCAATAGTTCTTAGACATGTTTTATAAAAATCGGTTCAGGCATTTTTGAGATATTGAACTTATAGTGAAATAAAGTTAAGAAGAAGAAAACTCGCTTTCATCGAAATTGGTCCATCTGTTACGGTGTCACAGATAGACAGACATATATCGGTGTCAAAATAACTGTCCTCATTTTGCGTCGGGGTTAAAAATTCAAATATATGTTTATATTTCAAAAATAAAGTTTTTTTTTATGCACCACTCGACAAAACTTGCTTTAAATTTTAACCTAAAATTGCTTATTATGAAGAATTATGGCTTAACATAATTGATTGCTGACTGGATGGACACAAATCCGCTTAACACGTTAAGTTTGCTTTCATAAATGCTTATGTAACATAACTGTCGACTAGTAAAAAATACAAACATTTTAACATAGAATCTCCTTTTTTGAAGTCGGTTAAAAATGTTACTCCATTACGATAGAGTTATTAAAGTTTAGTTTGTTTCTTTAGTTTTTTATTAAAATTAAGCTAAGTTACTGTTAAGCTTTCAAAACTGTCCCAGCGAAAAACATGATTGGAAACTTTAACCTTTTTACCACAAATTTTATTTAAATCGCATTTTAATTCGAATTCTAGGTTTTTTTATTTCTCAATACTAGGTACCTAAATAACATTCCTATAATAAATAGGTAAGCCTCTTAGAAAACCATTTATCATTAAAAAATATATTTTAATTTATAACGTACTTATTTATTATTATTTTAATTTATTTTTGGAAAAGCCGTGGTGGCCTAGTGGTTTGACCTATCGCCCCTCAAACTGAGGATCGTGGGTTAAAACAAGTTTTTCGAAATTCTTGTGCGAAATTACATTTAAAATTTACCAGGAGTTTTACGATGAAGAAAAACATCGTGAAAAAACCTGCACACACTGCACCATGTATGAAGTTCCCAATCCGCACTGGGCCCGCGTTGGAACTACGCTAGCCCTCTCATTCTGAGAGGAGGCCTGTGCCGAGTAGTAGGATGTATATAGCTCTTTTTGCTTTGGGGGTTAAAAAAAGCTGTGGTAGTCGTTTGACTTATAGCCTATCAAGCAGAGGGTCGTGGGTTCAAATCTCGGCTCACACCTTCGAAGTTTTTCAAAATTCATGTGCAATATTACGTTCTAAATTTACCACGAGACTTACGAGTTTACGGAAACCTGTAGGAATCTGTGAACAAATTCAATGTTGTGTAAAGTTCCCAATACGCAGTGAGCTTGTGTGTTCCCAAGCCCAAGCCCTCTCATTCTCCAGGGATGTTTGCGTCCAGCAGTGGGACATATAGGCCGTGATGATTATCGCTGTATTCGAAAAAAAAAAACGCTTGAGCATATTGCGAATAGTTGTTGCTTGCTTAGAGAGATAGCCCTTGTCATATCTAAGGTGCACTGAATTGTGCAAGTCTGCGTGCGTGCAATGTAACTATATGGATGTCGAATTTTCTAGGCATATCGTGAAATGGCGCCATTACATGATATGCTCAAAAGTTGGCCAGGCATATAGGCGTATAATACATGAGAAACAATACGGCAGATTGATTAGAGCAACGATGTGGCGGCGTTTCATGATATGCTTAGGAATTTCCTGATCTGCCTAAACGTCATTAGGTAAATCGTCAAATGGTAAGTTTTGAACAATATGGCGGATGTCCCCTAGCCAATTCATGAAATGTGCCATTTCGCGATATGCCTAGGAATTTCGTGTACTGGCGGATTTTACGATCGGCCGCCGACATGGATACCGATACGGGTAAAGGTATTAAACACTTGACTGCTTCTGAAATGCTCATGGCATCCAATGTCGAAAATAAGCTCTATCTCACATGATTATAAGTGCAGATCGATATGGCAGAACATGTAGGTATCTCACTGGGTTAGGTTAGTATAGCATTATCATATTATTATAGCATTAGCAAGTTGTAAAGTTTTAGTAGATACT
Organism: Choristoneura rosaceana; assembly: GCA_037349165.1. Taxonomy (NCBI): domain Eukaryota; kingdom Metazoa; phylum Arthropoda; class Insecta; order Lepidoptera; family Tortricidae; genus Choristoneura; species Choristoneura rosaceana. Next base: position 16,142,792 of record JAZBNJ010000019.1, read on the forward strand.
TAATAATAATCGTGTATGAGAACTAGCTAAGTCAGACCTTAGGCTTTAATATATTATCCTAAGTTATAATGAGAAATGATATTTACAATTAATTTTTTGATATGACCCACCATTAAACTTGGCACCCATTTACATCTCACTTCTTTTGTCGTTAAAGTCAACAATCAAGACATTATATCATAATATTGAACTTTGCACTCATTTTACATTTATTTTTTGATGGGATCTTAATTTTCCGTACCTGATCACCCGTCCACAACTTCGTACGAGCGTTTATTTATTCCAATCGTGATATGGTGGTGTTCGTCGGATGACATCTGGTGGTCGGTTGATAAAATGAGAATGAGTACAAGACCAGGCAAAGTGGAATAAAATTGAAGAAGTCCTTACTAAGTCTTTTCTTATAAATATCTAGGTATGTTAGTCTGTATGTAAGATATTTATTTATTGTATGGGTCAAGTTGCTCGAAATAAATGAATATATTTATTATTATTATTAGTGGGTAGATATGGGCTGATTTGATTGATTGATGGTATTGAGATAAAAATAATTATATCCCAGTGCTAAATGGATCCTATAAGGGTAAAACAAACATTTCTCTTTAACCATGGATCATTGTTTAAATTTTACTCTTACGTTAATACAATAAACAATACTACTTCACTAAATACCCTGTGGCCTGAAGTCTATAAGTTAGTCTTTTTCCATAATATTATTCTTTTACGGTAAAAAGATATTTTAATATCAACATATTGTTTAGGTAGGTACTTAACCTTTCTAGAAATGTGTTGTACCTCCTTTGTTCTTTTTAATGCTGAGTCCTTTTCAACATCATTAAATGTCTTTGTAATTTGCGTCTTATTTTAAGGTTCAGTGTGGTTTTTAATATCAAATATAGTTATATCTTTGTGTATGTTTTTTAACAATTCTTTGGAAGTCTGTAATATATATTTACCTTAACATAGCATTTATGTTCCATTATCAATATTTTTAATTTAAAAAAACCGGCCAAGAGCGTGTCGGTCACGCTCGAAATAGGGTACTGTAGCCATTAACAAAAAATTAAGTAATATCTTTCTAAGGATTTCGTATTTTGTACGGAATATTCCAAGTTTAGGGATATTTTATACCTTAGGCTGTTATTTACTCTTAAACTACTTATAATTCTCTAGAAAACTTGACCATTATAATTTTCCTTGTAAATTTGATATAAGGGCTCACTACCACGCTGAATTTTTACAAATTTTTCCACCCACCGTTTTAGATTTTAGAGAGGGGACACTGGGCGTATCCGACACGCTCTTGGCCTGTTTTTACTATTGCAAAGGCCAAGTGGCCTTCCACTTCCAACCAAAACAACTGGAGGTCCACAGGGGACGTCTATATCCAATCCTGGACGCGCCATAGCTAATACGAGTATGATGATGATGATAGCAAAGGGATATTAAACAACCGGTACACTCAGCCCGTAAATAAGTCATGAATTAAAGCCCTCTTCACCATAAATCGCGAAGTTTCCTTTATTTAAAACTTTACATACTAAACATATATTCTCAAATATTTCGCGCCCCTCGTTAGAATCAAATGTGTGGTACCAGTTTGAGTGTGGAGTGAATTCATTATCGCGGTCGGGCAGTCGTTAGTGGTTTACGAGCCTGTTCACAAACTCACTGAAATAATGCTCCCTAAGGTGCTTTGACGCGCTTTAAAACATACCAACTGTACTATGAATAAGCAGTGACATTAAATACTTTTGAAATTCTAGTTGTTTTATGTATGTGTAAATCTGTCGTCCGAAAAAATCTCTTTCTATAACTGCGCATTACGAATAAAGTGCGTCTAGACATAAAACCTGTGAGGGGGTAGATCAAAGAAGGATTAATTTTGTTTGATACTAGTTTTTGCCCGCTACTTCTGCCAAGATTTCATTTATAGCTATCCCGTAGGAGCTATTCAATTTTCAGGGATATAAACAGGGTCTAACATCTGGTAGCGTGGTGTACCTACGGTTGTATTGCTCTGAAGATGAGCTCTGGTTGAGTTTGAAATACATCAGTGTAGTGTGGTGGTGGTGATTGATGGGTTTGTGTGATTTTTGTGTGTTTTTACAGTATGGAAGTGGAGGAACTGCACGAACACGCATATCTTGCATAAACTTAGCTATTATAAGGTCGCGAGTGGGCAAAGAAATTATTTTAGTGCATTGAAACGGACCTCCGCAAAGTAACACTTGACTAAATAAATTTATTCCAGGGGTCTCGAACTATCTCCATAATAAATTTCGTCTAAATCGGTTCAGCGGTTTAGGTGTAAAAAGGTAAGTTCGCATTTAGAATAAGGACTCTTTTTTTTCATTGCTAAATAAGTAAACAAACTACTAGTAAACAAACCGTTGTAAGTTTTTTTTAAATCCCTATATAAACAATTGTAATATCTACCGTATTTAGTATCGGAGTTAACTAAACTTTCAAACACAAGAAAACCGAAAGAAAATCAAAATTCAAATTTGAAAAAAAAAATGCTTTACATCTTACTAGCGCTGCTGACTTAAAAAAACCCGCATCCACGTTTTTGTGGTCCGCATGTTTCCACTAATTTACATAGGTCACCTTAATGGGCACTGAAAAGTGCTTGAATTTGATTATACCCTCTAACATGCGAGTTTCCTTCACGCCCAGGAAACTATACATTCTACTGCTATTACACTCGCTGTCAAAAGAAAATGTTCAAGTAATGATATTTGGGCAAGCCGTTATTTATGAAGGCGCTAAAGATAAGGGAATTTAAAACGTAGTTAACTTATGGGAAATACTACAGTGGAATAGCATATAGCTTTTTATAGATAGTGCCACAACAGTTGAAGTTGCTATTACACGCACATTTATGAGTACAAAAAGAACTGATTGTATAAAAGGAGAATGAATTAAATGAATTAGTAAAATGTCAAATCTTGCCTTTACATGACATGTTATTGAATGTGTGATCTCAAGTCTGGTAGCAGTATATATAATTAAGTATGTTTATCACTTGCCTAGTATCCATAGTATCAGTCTGGTAGCTTTGCTTAGTTTGGGTCTAAGTCAATTGGTGTCAAGTGTCCTATGATATTTATTTATTTCTTTTATTTAATTAGTGTCCTTTATGGATCAAACTCGTATGAAAACGAACATCTATGTGTCATGGCTCTGTGCATGACATCAGCGCCACCTAGCGTCCGGAAGCTTGCCGGCTCTGAGGTTCTGATGTTTTGAAATTTCATTGCGAAATTGTGACAAAAATCAAACCTATCACGTACCTATTCATTTATAATACAAAATTACTGTGATGTCGTTATTTGGGTGGACAAAGGGCTATGAATTCATTTTTGTTCATTAAAATTAAATGAGGTAAGTAAAACTCATTCAAAAAGTGTGTTTTATTTTGGTTATATCAGGGTTTGTTTGCCTAACGGCGGGATCACAAAACTAAATAATATATATCTGAATGTGGGACATCTAATCTAGTAAATAAAGGCTCGTAAAAGTAAATATATTCCCCAAATACAACACATTATCATCTCCGTTATTAGGTCCATCTTGTGACCACGATATCAGTTCTTTGAGCAACATTCCCCACCCACTGCCACTTAAGCCAAATACAACTACGTGTATCTACCTAATTAATTATTATTTTCGGTAGCTCGTACGGTATTTAGGCACTGTCGAAAGGTCATAGACAGCGTAATCAGCTTAACGTGGCTTTGCTTCGGGGGTTGGGAATCGTTAAATCAGTTTCGTTTTCCCTTTGAGAGGTGATTTTTGGAGTTCTTTAATTTTTTCGTAGTCGTTATACGTGGTATAACCGTTTAGGATTTCAATTCTTCATTTTTGCCACAGCTTTTATGTTTTAAAATAAATATTATTTGTAAACAAAAAAACAAGTACCTACATTAGTTTAATATTTTATTTTTGATTTTCGAGTTTCTTATTATTTTATCGCGCCAGTGCATCAATTACAGATACCTTCGAATATTAAGTCAATTCAATTCTTGAAAGTATAGCTCCATCGAAACTATCGATGATTCCGCCAATATCGAGATTGGAAAAGTCATTATCGGTTAGCCGTTGTACGGGCTTTGGAATATAAAAAAATGTTTTATTGATAATTTTAACGCAGAAATGAAATAATTATATGGTAAAAGAATACACGAGAGATGGTAATTCAGAAAGGACAGTACAAATTAACATTTTGCGTACATCTCGAACGCTTTAAAATAATGTAGAAATTTTTGTAAGAATTTTATGACTTTAGTTCATAAATAAAACAAAATATACCCATAAAAACTTAATACTTGATATTTCATCAAATGGTTGAGTTAGTTAGACGGAACATTCGTGTACCTACCCATAATATATTTTTCAAAGTGCTCATTCATAAACATCTTTGTGCCATACTAACATTGATAAAATCTGATTTTCAAAGTATACCACTTTAGATTTTGATTCAAAAATTCCACAGGAAAAAAAGCATGGATATGGGGTCGGTATATTGCTTTTTATTATACATATAATTAATTTGTGTAACTTTCAAAGAACCTATCAAAACCATAGAGGAACAATGTTTAAACAAACGCTTACTCATACGGCTAAAGTATGTCTGTCAGCTTTTATATCCGCGGTCTATACAGGTGGGTTACCACCCACAACATTAAAGGAACGTTCAAGGCGCAAGACCCGAACAATAAAAAAGGTAACCTCCCCACAAGCGTGCGTGACCACCGGCTCAATGCAAATTATACTTCCATCCATTTCATACAATAAAACCAAATGAGCCCTTTTAACGCAACATGAGAAATCGATAAAAAATACAAGCCCGGCCTTTACTTGCTAAGTGCAAAACTTCAAGCTAGTAAGAAAGTAGTGTTTTGTAAATAACGCTATATCTAATACTAGCTTATGCCCGCGACTTCGTCTGCGCGGACCTAGGTTATTGCGCGGTGGCGCCCTCTACCGGAATGAAAAGTATCCTGTGTTGATCCTTATCCTGGGTTAAGCTATCTCTATACCGAATTTCATCAAAATCGGTCCAGCGGTTTCGACGTGAAAGCGTAACAGACAGACAGACATATGTAGGTATAATATACAATCGGACACTTGACACAAATCGACCTAGTCCCAAATTAAGCAAAACTTGTACTATGGATTCTAGGCAACGGATAAACATACTTCTAATATAATAATATAGATAAAAACATACTTAAATACTATATTAAACATCCAAGACCCGAGAACAAACATTCGTATTATTCATACAAACATCTGCTCCGCCCGGGAATCAAACCCGGGTCCTCTAGCTTCGTAGTTAGGTTCTCTAACCACCTGGCTATCCCGTCATCACATTAAACTAGTAAAATTTATTTTCTTTTTACGGTATGTAAACACCTAAGTGTTTCAAGAAGTAATTTATTGTTTTTTTATTATTTGACTGAATGGTAAACGAGAACCAGGCATTACTTTGCAGAGGTCCGTGATCAATTAAATAATTCTCTATAAACAATAACTTACCTGTTGAAGTTAAAAAGTTAATACATTAGGCATGTTTAAAAGTAAACTTAGAGATTATATTAATGTTAAGGTAAGTAAATTAGATGGATAATGATATAAGATATTGTTTGTCTACTTTTAAGCTCATTGTAAGTGAACATTGTTTCTTATGAGTAATGAAGTCGTTAAACCTAAACCTAAATTTATTCACCCGCGACCTAAGCCTACTAAACGAAGTTAGGTCGCAGTGAGCAAAGCAATTGTTTATTGTTTCAAAGTTTGTTCAAATTTGCCTTATACCTATGCCAAGCTAAGGTTGGTAGTATATGGTACGCATTATGTTATTATAAAGAACTTTTTTTTATGTAGTCTATATAGTGTACCACTGCTGGGCAAAGGCCTCCCCTCTTGACCTCCACAACTCTCGTTCCGACGCAATGTCAGGCCAGTCCTTTGCGTACTTGTCCAGATCGTCCCGCCATCTCCTTCTAGGTCTGCCTCGATGTCGCTGGCCGTTCTCCGGCACCCACCTAGTAACTGTGCGAGCCCACCATCTTGGGTGCATGCGACAGACGTGTCCAGCCCAGTCCCATTTTAGCTTAGCAGTCATTTTCAAAACATCGGTTATGCGTGTTTTTGAGCGCAGCGTGGTGTTCCGGATTCTGTCCATCCATTTCACACCGAAATATCAGTGCCTCCAGTGAAAAGGGGGATAAGACGAGTTATGCCCTTATGCTTTTAGTACACCATTGGATTCAGCGTGTTTGGTTACATATTGTGACAAAAGGACATATCTCTAGCTATCCTCTCACCTAGTTTTTTCGATTACGCTATGGGCATAACTCACTGTTTCTAAAGGCATATTTGTACTTATCTGCATTTTTTTTTAAGTCTAAAGGTACAAGTGCTTTTAACTCAAAAAAACATACATCCTAAAGACACGTCTGCAGTTATTTTTTTTACAAAAAGACACAACTTGTGTTGTTCCTTAACAATTTGGACATAAATATGGTACATAAAGGCATAACTGGGGTGGAATAAGTATTGTTGTTACCATAGAACAGTCGTACTTAAGGGAATAAGTCGTCTTATGTTTAAGGTATCACAGTATTAACTAACATAATTCATGTTATGCCATTATGGTTTTGTGACTAAGAGCATAACTCAAAAAAAACTTAAAAAATATATGTATAGAACAACTAAATGTTAAGGCAATACCCACTAAATGAAAGCTGTAACCTATACCTAAAGTTTGAAATTATAAAAAATATCTAAAGACCTAAAAAACGACGAAAGAAAGGTTTTTTGCCTCTACTGAAAAGTAGCGATTTTGAGTTATTCCCTTTTTCACTGGAGGCACTGATATACTACGCTCTATCGCTCTTTGGCAAACCTTAAGTTTGAACTTTTGATTTATTATAAAGAATAAACTCCGAGGTACAATTCTGAGCTTAATCTAGACAACACTGGTTTTCAATTTAGGTTTCGGTATAATTTAGAAGAAGAAACAGTACGTTGGAGATTTTGAATTTGGCATACCTACACTATCCTTGAGGATCACAGAAATGCAGTAAGACTTGCGAAATTACAATGAGATAGAGAGCGTTCAAAATTGTTATTCTTACACCGAACCTAAGCTACTAGTTCAGTACAATTAGATCAAAATTTGGCAAAATTAAAGCGAGAGGTTTATCTATCAGGATATGTAGGTTATAGAGAAAAAATAAATTTTACCCACTCTCCCCCCCCCCCCTCCGGGGGGAGCGTCACCCCCCCGCGCCCTCGAATATGTCCCGGACCGCGGTATTTTCCATTATAAAAGAAAACCTTACACGTTACATAAAAATTGCGTAGGAACGAAATAATCCTCAGTAAATTTACTATAAACCTTTCATACATTTAAAAGCGATATCACTTATAGTTCCAGCGCAATATGATACCAAATACTAACTTTTTTTTATAATTAATCGATTTTTTCGGCTAAAAGGTTAGTTTTCTCAAAAACTTCACGTTTTACTGCCAAGATATGTATGACAGAAGTAAAGAATATAATATTTTCTTTATAAAAAGGTATAATTTATTTCTAAATTCTTTCATTTACCATTGCTATGCTATTTTTTTAATTTAGTTCATTTGGCCATTCAGCGAAACTTAAATGTTCATACTGGTTAAATGGTGTTACTTTAAATACCATTAGATTCTCATATTTTTTCCTATAAGCTATAGGTATGGACCTATTTTCTGTATTTAAAAAAAAATGTAGGCCCTACTGGGCTTATAGGAGATAGGGGCGGGGAAATGGTCAATTTTCACCTATTTTCTTAAATAACTTCAAAACGGATTAATTTAAAAAAATAAAAAATATATATTTGAGATTTTCATAATGTACCCTTTCATTTGATATGTCACACGATATAGTTAATAAAAAAAAAAAAATCTAATTTACGCCCCCCTACCAAACTGGCCCCCGTGTTTAAAATTAATTAATTTACTTTACACGTCCGTGTTTGGGTCATCAATTTACATAGGTAAACTAAATTTCAATTCAATCGGTCTAGTAGTTTCGGACCAAAATGGCTATGACAGACGGACGGTTTAGGTATATTTTGTACCTTAGGCTGCGATTCACTCTTAATCTACTAATAATTCTCAAGAAAACTTAGCCGTTATAGTTTTCCTTGTAAGTTTGATATACTTACTATCGTCCTGATTTTTTTTAATTTTTTATTACCCACCGGTTTAGATTTTAGAGGGGGGGACGCCCGATTTTAATGAAAATTAGCGCTTTAAAGTTGAATATTTTGCAAACGAATCACTGAATGGAAAAATTGTTTTAGCAACCCCCTAATGATTTTAAAAAACCTATCCAACGATATCCCACAGTATAAGGTTGGATGAGAAAAAAAAAACACCCCCACTTTACGTCCATGGGAGGTACTTTAAAATTATTTTTTTTTAATTTTTTATTATACTGTTTTCTCGGCATAGTTTACATATATATATTCGTGCAAAATTACAGCTTTCTAGCATTGATAGTCTCTGAGCAAAGCCGCGGACGGACAGACAGACAGACATGGCGCAACTATGAGGGTTCCGTTTTTGCCATTTTGGCTACGGAACCCTAAAAAATGTCTAATATTTAATTATAATCTTATTTACGGACTAAATAGTTTTTTTTTTGGTACTTTTTCCTAAGTTAATGTCGCAGTAGCTGATGATGGTGAATTTTCAAAATAGCATAGCAGCGTCAAATGAATGAGTTTAGAAATGAGTTATACCTTTTTATAAACAAGATATCCTGTTCTTTACTTTAGTCATACATATCTTGGCGGTAAAGTGTGAAATAATTGAAAAAACTAAACAATTAACAAAAAAAACTGGATAAATTATTAAAAATGTTCGTATTTGGTGCCAGATTGCGCTGAAACTTCAAGTGATATCGCTTTTGTATGTATGAATGGTTTTGTATGTAGGATTATTTCGTTCCTACACACTTTTTATGTATCGTGTACGGTTTTCTTTTATAATGGAAAATACCGCGGTCCGGGACATATTCGAGGGCGCGGGGGGGTGACGCTCCCCCCGGAGGGGGGGGGGGAGAGTGGGTAAAATTTATTTTTTCTCTATAACCTACATATCCTGATAGATAAACCTCTTGCTTTAATTTTTCCAAATTTTCCATACATTTCAATCTAATTTTCTTCAACTATACGGGATAAAGCTAACTTACACCTATTATAATTCATTCAGTAAAAACATTTATATCCACAGACTTTATCATCATCATCATCATCTCAGCCTATATAAATCCCACTTTTGGGCACAGGCCTCCACTCAGAATGAGAGGGCTTGGGCCACGCGGCCCCAGTACGGATTGGGAACTTCACACGCACCATTGAATTGCTTCGCAGGTTTGTGCAGGTTTTCCTTCACCGCAAAGCTCATGGTAAATTGGGCATATGAATTTCGAAAAACTCAGAGGCGCGAGCCGGGATTTGAACCCACGACCCTCTGCTTGAGAGGCGATAGGTCAAACCACTAGGCCGCAGACACAGACTTTATAAACATGAAAATTTCACAAGAACCACGTCGAAAAGCTTACAAAAATTATTAATGAACTAAAAGAATTTCCGTGCTCACCCGCGACCTAGGAGCAAGGAAATTCTTTTAGTTCATTGATATGGACCTCCGCAAAGTAACGCTTGATTCAATAAATTATTAAAAAATTAGCAGACAAGTGCAGTTAAGATTCTTTTAGTTTCCGTAAAATTGTATCTTATTTATTTAAAAGAGTTAATTGTTTAATAAAATTGTAGCAAAAATATTTTTCAGAAGATCGTCCTCGTCAAACTGAACAACATTAGTTCAGCGACCTTTAAAAATAGGTAATGGAGTCTTTGAATTTTCCTTTTTTCATGCAAATCAAATACCGCTCTATCAATGTACGCCATCCTAGAACCCAACTGACGTCGCCTGTCACGCTACAAACATCAAGCATTTTGCTTTACATTGCTTCTTCGACTAAACTTGAAAGTGTAATAAAAATTAAATACTAATTATTTTTAAAAGTCGTTGAACTAATGTCGTTCAGTTTGAGGAGTATGATCTATGTTTTAATTATTTGCTCATATTACAAGCCAACCCCGGTATATCTGCGAAAAATGAACTCAAAATAAATAAAGGTCTGTTTTAAAAAAAGTATTTTTACTGTTGTCGTCTTAACAGCAGAGCTCTCGTTGTGGCCGACAATACATCTCGGTAATAAAGGGTGTTCCCCGGAGTATGGCTTGACCACGCGGTCATAACCCAATTACTGTCCTGCCGCATTTTTATGGAGCTACAACACAGCTGAAACTATCCAACCCTCTTGCACGACATTCTTTGAAGTATTAACCGAGCACGGCAAAAATAAACGCAAACAGTTGTATTTTAACACCATACGTTTCTTACTAAGCGCGGCTACAATCCAAGTACTCGTAGAATTTTAATGTCGGTTCTTCTGTCTTTGTTTTCCTGAATATTCATAATGAGAAAGAAAAAGAAAACCGATCTTTTATTTCGCGATCTCAACAAAATTAGTAAGCCAGTTTTTAATTGCAGATATTTTATATAAACGTAAAACTGGCCGCTTAGAACGGTGTTAGCCGCAGAGCTGGCTGAAAAGAAAATGGCGACCGTCTTTTGTTTTTTTACGCGACCAACACAGACAACCTTTTGGAACATACTTGCAAAACTAAGAAAAAGCGGGACTGTAACTTTGAATAATAATAAAAAATTGAAATAAAATGATATTCATTTACAAAACTATCACGTTCATTAAGGATGCAGTTCGCGTGCCGTGGCTTGCTAACTGCTGCTACAGACGATTATAAGATGATAATTTGTGACGTGTGCAGTCTACTAGAGTAAGTACCTTAGATGAATGATTGGTCTCGCGCGCTCGCTCGACGACGAGCAAGCGCGAGCGAGCGCGAGACCAATCATTCATCTAAGAGTAAGTACCTATTATTCAGCAAATAATCATATTCATTGTTTTAAGTTGTATAAAGTTCTTTACCGCAAGCTCTGTACAAAGCGCGTAGGTGACCGTATGGATGTTTACTTTAACTTATTTATACACTATCTGTTCTGCAAAAGAAGAATAAATAATTGAGACAAAATAGTTTGACCATTGCAAATAATACTTGATGTCGTATGGCATCATTTAAGATTAGATGTATAGCCAATATTTCCATTTTCAGCTTGAGTCCACGTTCCTAAGAAAAAGGAAAGTGACAGACCGACAGAAAGACGGACAACGAAGGGATTCCAAAAGGGGTCCGTTTTTATCTTTTAAGTTATGGAACCCTAAAAATAGGTTTCTCAATGTGAAACACGAATGACGTTAAAGTTAGTTAAATACTAGCGTAAACATAATAACATTCCACTTCAATTTTGCCAGGGACTTTACCTTTTAAAACTTTTTGCAAACTCGAAAGAAGCACATAACGATATCAAGCCTTATACTACGAGTGCAAAATTCAAACTTCGCCTCTTGCCGTCCCGCTGAGGCTAATTTTATCTAACACGAGAGTGAGAGGGACGGTATGATACGAACTTTGATTTTCGAATTTCCTATTAGCCCCCCATCGCGAGGTGCGAAGGAAATAGTGTTGTTCTTGCAATTACCAGGCGGGCTAATTCTGTTTCCTTGTTACGTTAATTAAAGCAACTTAGAAGTTTACAAACAGTTTATTGACAACTTAATGCAGGCAAAATCCATGCGAACTTGTTCTCTGAAAAGAAAATGTGTTTAAGTATTATTGTCCTACTAATATTACATGGGCGAAAGTTTGTTAGTATGTGTGTGTGTGTGTGTGTTTGTAGCACCTTCACGCTAAAACAGCTGGACGGATTTGGATGAAATTTGATATGGAGATAGGCGGACGTCTAAAATAACGCATCGGCTACTTTTTATCCCGATATTCCCACAGGTTAGGGATAAATTCTTAAAACTACAACTGCTTAATGTTTACTTGACCTAAAATGTATATTTCACGATCAATTTTTTTTTTAATTTATGACGGTCGAAGCATTCTACACTTCCACTGAACGTATGTAGACATGTTTAGTTTTAGTTTTGTAACTAAGGAACCCCATACATTATACATCCCTGTATTCTAAATCTGTATTATTATTAATATTTTCTTGTATTTTATAACACGTTGACGCGAGCAGGCAGGAAACTTAAAAAAAAAAAACTCCATTGAATGACGGTAGGAGCCTAGAAACTGATGTGATATGACAGACTGACGTGACTACTTAGCACTTTATTATGCGGGGTATTATCTTCCAGTTACGTTCATGTAAAAAAATAGGGCGTTATTATACGTTGTGTCATAACATGAATCCTGTAAATTTACGTATTATCACAGTGGTCTCTTCAACGTGTAATTAACTATCACAATTTTTTTTTTTATTCCACTGGAAGGCAAACGAGCAAGTGGGTCTTCTGGTGGTAAGAGATCACCACCGCCCATAAACATCTGCAACACCAGGGGTATTGCAGATGCGTTGCCAACCTAGAGGCCTGAGATGGAATGCCTCAAGTGCCAGTAATTTCACCGGCTGTCTTACTCTCCATGCCGAAACACAACAAATGCGTAGGCTTTGTCATGTACTTGGAAAAAAATGTCCTCAGAAGTCCTAAAAATGTCCCACGAAATTCCTAATATCACTTACATTTTTTGTTCCCAAAAATTATACCGGGAAGTCAATGTAATGTAATACGTGCCAACCAAGAGAAGAAATACTTGAAGATAAGAGTACAATATGTGATCGACTCTTTGACGTTGCAATCTATATCGTTAATTTCCCCCGAGACGTACCTGCCGCCACAATAAAGAAACTATTTCATTGTTACACACATTCCAAATCGCTTTCAAAGAATATCAGTGTAATATGGAATTATTTTTTAAATTAACTTGTCGTGTTTGATGTTGTTCGGTTAAATCTTGTAAGTTAATTTTGAGTCACTTCCAATGGTCGCATAGATTTGATTTGGTATGCATTATGTAAGTTAAATGATAATGCAAATACATTCAACAAAAAGTACAATGAGCAAAAATGCTTGCATTAAAAATTAACAACAAAACACAAAAAACAACAACAACACAACACACACAACAACAACAGACACAGGAACTTATTTTAATGCTTTAGTCCAAATTTAAGGTTTCCACCATAATAAAAGTGTATACACTTTTACTATGGTTTACACTATCTAAATTTAGTAATCATAATCACGATCAGAAATTTGACCAAAGAAATTTGGGGTACAACTTCAATTTTAGCGATACTTGGGCAATCTCATTTGACAAAATAGTGTAATAATTAAGCAATACACTAGAAAAACTTTAATAGTCACCCAATTCAACTAATCTCTTTTACCATCACGAAACCCAAAACTAAACAAAAAGTAGTTTCGACGTCTTTATCGGGTTAAGTATCGAATTAAATAAAACACGGCGGCCTGGACGGCGTGTTAGGGCGTCCCGAAAACTCCTTATTGCGTGCTTACAATTCCAGGGCGTAATGGAGGCGATTCCGCTGACAAATAAATATGTACCAACCTGCCAAAAGCTCGAAACGTGTGGCCATTAGCACCAAGGAGCAGCATTTGTCATAATTACTCGGCATAAATTAACGAAAAATTCCTCAGGGAAGCATTATCTGCTTTCCGAACTGTACATAATAAACTTTAATTAACTGGAATCCCTGAGAGGGAACTTCGGTAATATTTTTATAAGGCGATTTGAATATTTCAGACATTAAATAAATTTGAGGTATTTTTTGTGATGCAATAATTTAACGGATATTTTAATGAGCATATTTAAATACGAGCGCCGAAGTTCACAGAAAATTAATTATTCGAACGCATCGTTCTTCCAAATTGGTCTTCCAAAACGTCGCGTCTTTGTAAAAGATGTTTACCTACCTACTTTTTAAAAATTATTTTTACCGTTACTTTTAGTGTATTTTGGGTCCAGACAGTAGGTAAAGATTGTTAAATCGTAAAACAAACACTTTATTTATTTAATTCAGCACCATGTGGCACGGAGTCACGCTCCTTGTAAGTACATAAAACAATAAGACTTAAGAAATTATTCTTCAATAAAATAAGAATAACAAAAATATTTACTGACAAGTCATCTTCTTAATTTATTGAAGTATACCGTTCTTGAACAGAAAATGACACACTAAGACCGTCCTGCAGGAAAAAATAAATCTAGATTTAGCAGTTAAACCTGGCCTTAAGCTTGACAGTTCCATACATTTTGACACTACTAAACTGAGCTTAACGCTAACTCGAGATTTATATGTTTCCAGCAAGTAGCCATTAGTTTCATGAGTTTCAAGAAAATCCTAGTAGTATAATTATAATTAGTGTGTATGTATTTAAGTGCTTAGTTTTAATTAGGTCCCACTGAAAACAGCGTTGTGGCTTACCGCAACATTATAATAAAATTTTTTCTTGTTTTCATATTATTTTTTGTAGGTAGGTCTGTTTTTAGGGTTCCGTAGTTAGCTAGGAGCGCTTATAGTTTCACCATGTCTGTTCGTCTGTCTGTCTCCTGTCTGTCTGTTCGCGGCTATGCTACACGGTTAGTACAACAAAACTGTAATTTGGCACGAATATATATATCAGTCACGCCGATAAAGTGGTAGATTTTTTTGACATTCATAAGTGCCTGTTATCTATAGCCTAAATAGAATAAAGATATTTTGACTTTGACTTTATGTATCAAATTTATAAGGAACATTATAACGGCTAAGATTGCTTGAGAATTAGTAGTAGGTAGTTTAAGAGTAAATAGCAGCCTAAAGTATAAAACATACATAAACTTGGAAGATTCCGTACACAATACGAAATTCTTAGAAAAATATTAAGTAAGTACTTAATTTTAATGGCTACGGAACCCTATGTTGGGCGGGCCGATTTTTTCACTTTACCGCTCGTAATTTTAAAGGTCTGCCTATACTCTAAGTATATAAATAAAATTTCTTCTCTTACAACTAGGCTAGCTGGAAGAGATCCCTTGTTAGGGATAAGCTCGCCTTTGTTCTCCTCTCTGTGTATTTATATTTTATATTTTTTTATGTGAAATAAAGATATACATATACCTATACATTATGCTGAGTGGGCCCCGATTTATACCATTCGATATTCATTATTTCCTTTTATCGTATTGGATAATGTGCGAATAAATATTTATCTTTCTCTTTCTTTCTCAAATAATGAATTCATCGCTTTTCCTATGGCCCGTTGCTCTAACTTACCGCGTAGCCTCACGAAAAAGCACCGGTTAACATAAAAGGCACAGGAATTTCTTAAGTAATAAAAGGACTACCAACCTGTGCGTGACCAGCGAAGCCCATGGAAATTCATATTTATATTCGTTTCACAAAATTAAACACGGCAACCTTTGGAATCACTGGATTTATTCAAGAAACGAAGTTCAATGGCCTCCACTTTATCACTATTTTATTCTAGTCTCAAATTCTGGGTAATTTATTAAATTTCATTATTATGTTCCATTTATAATTTACTTCAAAGTTTTGATTTACTTCATTAAAATTAGTTATGTTAGAAGTTGTCTGTTCTTTGATCGATATGGCCCGCTTATTTGCCATTTCAAGTTTGAAAAAGTCATCGAGCTATTGGACTTTAATTCTTCGGTAAATCTCCGTATTCTGGATTCAATCGCACAAAGAAACTCCGAGCATAGCTCTCTCCATAGCTTGTTGTGTGTGTGATTTTAACCTTCTCCAATCCAGTAGGCCAACAGTAAAGAACTACATCTCAGAACCATAGGTCATCACTGGCACCACACGCTGGTCGAACTCTATCAATATTGTTTATAACGTTATTTACTCACTATGTTCGTCAATCTACTGAGTAGTACTTTTATTGGACACTATAGTCTTTACCTGCTGCTTCGCATGTGTAAAGATGATGGTGAAGCCGTTTCCAAGAACATAATATGGCGTGAGCAAAAAAAATAGTAGACAGTGATAACATTAAAATTGTTTTCATCACTTCAGCTCTGAAAGTAGGTTGTATTTAAATAGAAATCTGTGTTGTAAGTTCGATTTACATATTTAGGGATGTAAGTAAATTTAAAAATGGAATGGTGCTCCTTTGTATTCACGAACTGGTAAACAAGGAGATTGTAATGCGTAATATTTACCTCCAAACCTCCATGCTGGCATAATGCTGCTGGCCAGTGCTGGTTGAATGTACCAAAGTAAAGAGCACGGGTGGCAGTCTTTCCCGGCCCGGATAACACCGACATGGAAATACCGGCCCTATTTTTTGTATACACGCCCATAGAAGCTCCTGTCAGTTTCTATGGGCGTGTACACAAAAAACAGGGCCGGTATTTCCATGTCGGTGTTGTCCGGGCCAGGAAAGACTGTCACCCAAAAGCGCGAGGCCATAAAAAAAAAACAACAAAACGAACAAAAGACGGCTTGGCGCGATAAATTTTCTTCCGCTCTGTTACAAATTGCGTATATATTTATAACGGTTTTTTTCTCACATTTGTGATGAAAAGTACCTAGTGTTCAATTACACCCGCGAATTATAAAGCACACTCGTTCGCTTTGCTCGCTCGTGCGCCTGAATATCTCGGGTGTAATTGATCACTTACAACCCTTGTTTATCAATCTACTATTAGTACTCACCTTGTTCGTTCAATCAACTGAGTAGATATTTTTATAGGGCATTATGTGTTTGTACTGTATACGGTGCGTTAGTTACCGTATTCCCGAACGCCTGCGACGACCTTTCTCTGTCGACTTCTAATTTCCCCTGAGCCCTGCTGCTTGACCGCAAATCGGAAGGTCAAGTCAAACTACATCGATTGTAATATACTTATTTATTGAACTTAGGTGAGCTTGTCTTATTACTTAGGCGCTTACTTTTGGAAAGAGTAAAAGTAGGATTGTTCTTTTCGTAATTAACAGGACGAGTAAATACGAGTAAATTATTATAATATGTCAGTATATTGATAGACAATAATATTTTGCTAAAAATTTCATTTTTAATACAAGTTTTTTTACTGGCGGTACTTTTGGTTCAGTCAGCATCAAAAATATACACACATTTGAAGTCCCAAAAATATGTGTATAGGGCTTTATTGCCTGAACATTACGGTCGTGTAGGTATACATATTTTTGCACTTTGGCTGTATTCAATATCTTTGTTGCTAACTATACTACTTCAGCTATATTCCGTACTAAGTTTTAAGTGGATGGTGGGCATAGTGCGATGACGAGTTTCCTTCGATTGAGGCGATTCTGGTTGGACACGAGAATATCACTTTCTACCAGATTATTATATTGTCACTTGTTACCGGAATATATGCCGGAATCTGATACCGGAATAGATGCCACTAACCGTAGAAGAGTGTCATCCTGTGGAGATAATCCAGTCGAAGCCATCACAATTTATAGTAGGTATGTCAAGTCAACCAAACCACTGAACGTGGGTCAATATTATGAACTTGCAAGATTTGATCCAACAACAAACAAGGCAAGGCAAATAAAAGTTCATAAAACCACACAGTAATTGTCAGCATTCATCGTGTAATAAAAGGAGCTAGAGCCAGTATGTTAACAGAAGTTACCTAGCTAATTTAAAAGATCGAACAAGCAATATTTTAATTATCAAGTTGTGAGATACCTAAAGAGACTTTCCTTGGTTAATTAAGGCTAATCCCAACTTTTGCCAATCGGAAATTAAAAACAAAACATTCAAATTTCCACAGCCACATTGTTGAAAGAAGTTCACGAACTCTTATACAGCTGAAGGTAAAAGTTAGGTGCGCAATACGAGCGCTACGCGCTATTGGCTAGTCGAGAAGTAATCAGTACCTAGCGGCGGAAACAAAACATCTCACTAAAGTTACAAACTTTAAACTCGAGCCTTTCCATTATATTTGTTTTTATTAGCAATATGATTGTTCAACAAAATCTCAGTTTTATAAGATAGAATAATAGAAATATTGAAGTGGAATCTCGTTACGCCTTAAACTAATTAATTGGCAACGTATGAGTTGTGACTTGTGTTACATAGATGCCACACGATACTATTGGCACATGCAAGCGATTGCGATTTTCAGCTCAGATTGCATTTCCGATTCGATGGATCCCGGTAGTCTAGGTGATGTGGCGCGTAAAGGCACTGAAGGTGCAGGGTGGAATCCCATACGGCGATCTTACAATAATTTTCCGATTTAAAAAAATCGAGTCTTTCCCTTGAATATTATTAAGCAAAAACTTTAAATGGCGTGATTGAACGTGTGCTTCTCTTTAATTTGTTTGTACCTATATTATTCACTTAAATAGAGAACCAGTGTCAAGAATGTGTGCATTATCGATCAGAAGTTTTATTCTTGAACAGCAAAATGGGTTCAACCACATTTTAAAGTTTCTATAACTTCATGTGGATATAGTGTGAACTATAGGTGTATTTTTCAGGTAAAGAAATGTCAGTATTGCCCAATAAACATTGTTATTTCAGTATAGGTCACAGAATGGCCGTCGTTCTCTCCAACTACCATTTACTCAGCGAAAAGTAAAGCCAACATTTTGCGTAAAAATCGTTACTTCGATGCCGTATTTTTTCAATCTTTAAGATGCGCCGGGAAATCTGCATTTACGCGGTATTTTATTGATTACCGTTTATCAACTAACTTTTGTGAAGATTCTTGATAATAATTTATTTGTAACTTCTTCAATTTCTGTTAGCAACGGCCCCGTAACTGTAGCAACGTGAGTCGAAAGTCAGCCCATTAGGGGCTTCTTATGGTAGATTGAAAAAACAACCTTGCTTTTTCAATATCTCCACATTTTTGGAAGACCAACCGTCAAAAAGCTTTCCACTAAGTGGACCAAGGACATCGCGAGAGGTGCGTGTGATCCGTTAGGAGCTTATTCAGCTAGATTGAAAAAAAAGCTTACTTTTTAAATTGGTATGTACGTATTTTTGGAAGACGAAACGTTGATAGACCTCTCATTAAGTGGAAGCTGTACTGACGAAATCACGACAGTTTCTAAGGGAGAGGCTTTTATCCAACAACAGACGTCTTCCGCCTGATAATTCGTGGATATTTTTGGTAGCGTATTTTTTAATGTTTTTCAATCCTGAGCTTCATCTATTCTGTCCCAATTCTGCGTTAAGGTCGTCTCGCCATCCTTAGCTTTGTGTTTTTTACACAAAAATTTTTAGTTCCATAATTATGAACAAGTTAGCAGTGCTCTATATTGCAGTCATGTATCGGCAAAAACTGTCTAAATGAAACTCGTTCGATATACGACCAGTGGCTGTGTTGTCTAACGCTTTAACGCTCGCGATTGCATTCGCCATCTCGTTTTATCCTCATACTATACCATTTGATAGAGAGAGATGGTGAAAACGATCGTGATTCCAAGTGTGTTATATAATATAAGGCCTCTGTATTTAAGTGGATGATGCCAGTGTACTTAACACGTCCTATATTTTATTTTTTCGCAAAGATAATTTTGAAAACAACTCATGTCGCACGTTATTTACACCCAGTGGTTACGTTTTAACACAGGTAACACTTTTTAGGATTTAATACAGAGTTAAACGCAAATAAGTTATGAAAAAATCTGTGTAAAATTAACAAAAAAACAATCTTAAGTAATTTTTACTTGACGTATTTTACAACAGAAAGGAGATGTCGCATTTGACAGAATGCGATACTCAAATAACTCACCATTTCTATCGAAATTAACTCAGTTAGGTACTCGTCGTTGCTGTTCTCTATTTGTTTGACAAAACGTAATGTTATCCAACTGACAAACTTGAAACGGAAACTGTGGCCTGTCGAGCTTCCACGTTATGATGCTGAGACGGAAATTTCTCGAACACTCGATTTACAATAAGACACCGCAGTATTAAGTTAGTTTAAGCGCGTAATGTTTGGTGTTTATCATATGTTGTTTATTATATTATTAAATTTATAGAGGTAGATGACTAGCTTTTGCCCGCGGCTCCGCCCGCGTGGTATTCGATTATCACGCGCTGTTCCCTCGGGAACTGTACATTTTTCCGGGATAAGAAGTAGCCTATGCACTCTCGGGCCCATAAACTATCTCTATGCCAAAAATCACGTCGATCCGTCGCTCCGTTACGGCGTGAAAGACGGACAAACACACAAACATACAAACACACAAACACACTTTCGCATTTATAATATTACTAGCTTTTGCCCGCGGCTTCGCCCGCGTTAAATTTGGGGTAACACAGATTTACTTTCTACGATATTTATTTTCGTGCTTTAATTGATTTTTCGGAGCATTATATTTGCAAATATTCGAATTTAAAAATTGACTTTAAAGCCCTGTTTCACATCTTCAGGTCAGGGGGGTGTAATTTTAGAAAACCTACTTGTTTCTTTTGCCCGCGACTTCGTACCTGTGCGACATGGGATAGAAATAAGTGAGTTCAATAGAAAACTACACTGTCCGCGATTGAATTGAAACAGGCTTCTATTATTTAGGGTATCGATTTTTAAAAAGCTTTCACTAATAGTTTTTTTTTAATCAGCTCAGTTGTTTCAGAGATTACCCCCAATAAACAAAGAAACAGACAAAGTTTAAAAAGTTTTTCTTCTTTCTTTCTTTCTTTCTGATCAACTGATCGGTTTGGCGTAGGTACTATAATGTGTCCAAACCGTTAAGGAGTTATACCTTCCAACATCAGCTCACTTGAGTAACCAGAATGAAAACAACTAAATGTCTATACCTGCATATTATAATATTAAAAAAAAAACTCAACTCCTAACCGTTAAGGAGTTTTACCTTCCATCATCAGCTCATCAACATGAGATGATGTCTATCAGACGCAAATACTTAAATAGCTTGAGAAAATATATGAAAAACGTAATGCGTCCCTACAAAATTTGAGGGTTGCCCTCGATTTCCCTGTGATCCCGTCATCAGATCCTAATTTGGTGACAATGGACCACCTTGGGAGTATAATCTTTCGAATAAAAAAAAATAAAAATAAGAAAGAAAAAGAAAAGTCCCAATTTTCCCGTTCCCGTAATAATTTTCGGGATATTCTCTCTCAACGCTCCCCTACACTCCCCAAGGAACCCACTTGCCAAATTTCAGCTTTCTACGACCAGTGAAACGAAAAATCCCGTTTTTCCCGTTCCTGTGGGAATATTGTAATTTCCTCTCTCAATACTCCTCTACACTCCCCAAGCAATCTACATGTTGATATTCAGCTTTCTGCGTCCAGTAAAACGAAAAATCCCGTTTTTTCCCTTTCCCGTGGAAGTTTCGGAAAATTAACTCTTAATGCTTCCCTCCACTCTTCAAGCAACCTGTATGCCAAATGTCAGCTTTCTGCAGCCAGTAAAACGAAAAATCCCATTTTTTTCCGTTCCCGTGGGGATTTCGAAAACTCCACTCTCAATGCTCCTCTACGCTCCCCAAGCAATCTACATGCTATTTTCAGCTTTCTGCATCCATTAAGCGAAAAATCCCGTTTTTTTCCCTTTCCCGTAGGAATTTCGGGAAATTATCTCTTTAATGCTTTCCTACACTCCTCAAGCAACCTACATGCCAAATTTCAGCTTTCTAAGACCAGAAAAACGAAAAATCCCGTTTTTTCTCGTTCCTGTCAGAATTTCGGGAAATCTTTTGTGATAGATCCCTGGGCCCCCCAAGGAACCTAAATGCTAAATTTCGGTTAAAACGATAAGACCATCCCGTTGAACTGAATATAAATCCCGTTTTCTCCTTATCCCGTGGGAATTTCCAAAAATCCTTAAAATGGTTTTTTACTATTATAATTACCTACTTCTATGCCAAATTTGAAGAGTCTAGTAATTATTGTTCATGGGATTCCGTTGAACAGAATATATAAATCACGTTTTTTCCTTATCCCGTGGGAATTTTCAAAAATCCTGAAATTAATGTTTTAATTAATGTAATACGTAGGTGTGTAGCAAATTTGAAGAGTCTAGTTATTATTGTTACTGAGATAAGGTCACTCAGAATCGAATATATAAATCCCGATTTTTCCCGTTCCAGTGGGAATTTTCAAAAATCCTTCCTTAGTGGATGCCTACATTGTATAAGGTATCTATGTGCAAAATTTCAAATCTCTAGGTCCAGTGGTTTGGGCTGTGCGTTGATATATCAGTCAGTCAGTCAGTCAGTCAGTCAGTCAGGACTTTGAATTTTATATATATAGATAGATAGTATAGTATATAGTATAGTATAGTATAGTATAGTATAGTATAGTATAGTATAGTATAGTATAGTATAGTATAGTATAGTATAGTATAGTATACATAGTATGGATTTCCTAAATAATTATCGGTGAACAAATCTCCATCAAAAACTTTGATTTCTATTTTAAGAAAATAAAATTTTTGGATATTTTGAATATGTACTTTTTATCCCTCGCTCTAAATGGGTGAGAGGGTGTGGAGCTACGAAATGCTCTGTACTCTCGCTCTAGGCCCTATAAAATAAGGTGAAACATTATTCTCACTCTTTCCTGCACCTGGCCGTCGAGTTGTGAGCATGCTCCGCTATCTGAAGCAGGAAACTGCGTCGAGGCTTGAAGAATTAAAAAAAATACTGCGATAAGCTTGGACGAAGACGACAAAAAAGAACTGTTCTTTTGAGAATATTATTTTAACCTAATGGTCTCGGTCTCTTTGCAATGTCATGTTTCTCATAAAACGATGTCAATCACATATAGAGGGCTTACTCCAAATTTCGAAAATCGAAGTTCATATCGTACCGTCCCTCTCGCTCTCGTATTAAATAGTACAAGTGTCAGAGGGACCGAACGACACGAACTTCGAGTTTTGAATTTGCAGATCCATCAGACGATATTCGTCTTACGTGATATATATAATATCTACGAGTATAAACATTCTCGATTCCTCATAATGAGCGATTTCGATGTATATTTCCCTAAACATCGAATAAAGGAGGTCCAGTAACGGAAAACAGATTTCTGAATCACTGACTCGAGTGCGTTTCAGTGAAACTTTCCTGATTTCACACGGGAGATTCGCTCATTCATCGAAGTGTAAAAGGAGAAGTTATTGGATTAGCACTGTCTTATTCTAACTGAATTTTCTTGAAGATTACGCTATTTTCGGATACTTTGCCGTTTCAGTTTGAAACAGAACAACTGTTATTCGACGCAAGATTAATTTGAAGTAATTCTTGATACATTTACTTAATTCTTTTCGTGTGTTAATTTTTTTTACTGTCTCCATGAAAGCTTTGAAGCTTGGGATTAACTTCAAATGAACTTTGGATAAGTACACCCAACCCAACTTAAATAAATACGTAAAAAATAGTAAAAGTAAAAAGTATTTTTAAACATATTTAAAAACACTACAATTATAATCGGTATTGGCATTTTGTCTTTGCGTTGTTTGGTATGAAAATACAAACTGAAACATGGATGCACAGAAAAAAAAAACAGAAAAAGAGACCAGCCGCTGGGAATCAAACCCAGGTCCTCAGCATTCCGTGCTGCGTGTTATATCCCCACACCACCACTGGACAGGAGTCTAGAAACAAATTTCTCTCATGCACCACACATTCTAGCCTGCTTTTTTCCTTTCTTAGCCACTTAAGCAGCGACACTAGCGACATATATGTTTTAGTTCTCATCGACTCGTCGAGTACGTCAGCACTCCTTAATGTTTCAGTTTGTATTTTCACTCGTAAGTTAACACAATAAAGTTATTATTATTATTATTATTATTATAGTTCTCAAAACCGTCGCCAAGTATAAACCTGCTGGATCTTTTCAGTATCCGTAGCTTTTCGAAACCTCTCCCCTAATTCAATCTTTAATAGAAGGTTTCGTCGGATTTTGTAGGTTTTATCGCTCCTATCGGCATCGCATGTTTTATGTTAGCGAAATTGTTTCCATCGCTTGATGGAGGGTGCTACGTGCCGGCGACGTCGTTGCGATTTGCCCGCGCTTCCGAAATAAACCCATTGATATCATGAAACTTGTATTATTACTTTATTTTATGTCCATATTATTTTACGGCCCATTTACTTAAGAGGCTTTTGTATCTGACAACGGTGGCTTGCGGATAATATTCCCACGATGGAAAGTTAAGTGACTACAGAATATGTATTTCATTTTCGCGGGAGCCTTTTGTTCTTTAGAGTGTTTTGTGATGTTGTTTCACGTTTATTGGTACTGGCGCGTAAGCCGCAATAATACCACAATTGTGAAATAGATCTAGTTGTTGTCTCCCAGCTGATATTTAAGTGCAATTTTAGTGCTTGCTGGTACAAAAAGGATAATGAATACTTTACCTTACTTCATCATCATCATCATCATCGGCCTATCTTAGTCCACTGCTGGACATAGGCCTCTCCAGTTGCACGCCACTGAGCACGATCCTCGGCCAGTCTCATTAAGTTCCAGCTACTCTGCGAAGATCATCGCTCCACCTAGCTGAGGGCGTTCCACGCTACGTTTGCCCATTCGCGCTCTCCACTCAAGAACTCGTTTGCCCCAGCCTTACCCTACTTAATACACGCATTTTCTTTTTTTTTCAGTCAAAATAAGTTTTTGGTAAAAAAAGGTACTTATTGTTTACGATGTGTATGTAGGCTGTGATTAATTAATGCTCTAAAACAATCAAAAATGTACCATAATGTTAACCATGAATCATTTAGGTGTTACCTAAGTATTTTTTTTTCATAAATTTTTTTTTGCTCTATGCAATTTTTGTTAAATGTACTTTCATTGTCATCTAATTTCAATTCACACTCATACGTTCGAAATTTCGAGTAAACAGTAACATAAAAGACGTTCAGTTTTATTTTTTATTTTTTAACGCCCAATGTCCTGTAGAAGTTTTTTATTCTACCTTTTACTCTTTGGTTAACTCAAGCGTCTGTACTAACAGTTTATGAGAGTACATTAATGCCAACAACTCACGGCTGAAGTTTTCTCATTTATTACATAGCCACTACACTATACGTCTGAAGTACCAGAAATTCCTTCTCGGTCGGATATAGCCAACGCGTTACTAAGACTGCCTGTGTTAGCATTGGAGTTAAACTTAATATAAAGTAATTTACCTAGTTAAATCTGTATTTAAATGTACTTAGATGAGTATTAAGATTTTACTTGTTTTGACATATTTTTTTGTGTATAATCTCGAATCACATAGAATCGTTTGGTATGCCTACGGCAAACTACTTACGTTCTCAAGTCGTGGCGTTCGAAGTTGGGTTTCTGGGCGACTATAAAGCTATAGTACTTACAATGGAATTAGAATTATCTAGCTTCTTCATGTCTCAAACGGCAGTAATTAGAAACATGCTACAAATGGTCTCAGTTAACACACATTACTGAGAGTATTTTGTTATTTCTCTAAGAAAACGTCGTTTTTATTGTCACTCGAAATGCCTCTATCAGCTTAAATGTAAGTACGTGAGGTTGCTTACATCTCACGATACAACTTAAATGGAGCCACTGCCAACAAAACTACAGAGTACGGTGTTGAGAACAGTAACACAAAATTGAGTTTAATATACCGTACTAAAATCAATTTTTTTTTCAATAATTTATTGAATCATGTGTTAACTTTGCGGAGGTTCATATTAATGAACTGCAAATAATTACTTTCACCCGCTACTTTATTATAGCTAAGACAATTCAAGAATACACATTTAGTGCATAGACTTAGCTATTATAAGATCGCGGGTGAGCAAAGTAATTGTTTGTAGTTAGTACATTAACCATTTTTCCCTGGTTAAAGCCGCGGGTCGCGGTGGATGCAAGACGCTTCCAATCGAAGCAACTGGAGGTTTATGGGGTACCTACGGCTGAGATGATAATGATGATGGACTATTTTTTCTGTCAAGGAAATTTACAAGTACATAAAACACACAACAAACAAATTACAATGAAAAAGAGCTGTACAAAAGCGAACTTATCCCAGAAAGGGATCTTCTCTTCCCGTTAACCTTGGAACGGTTGACAGGACAACAGAAACCAGCCTTTGTATCCCTTACGTAACTATTTTACATATCCAGCACTGGTAGAGACCTAATTGCTTCCTAAATTAATTAGATCCTGGTCATTCGCCGGCCGCTGCCGCTTGCTTTCGCTTCGCTCGCTCAGCTCGCGCGTTATGATCACAATCGTACATAACACCCCCTTGCTTACTTAGTCCACATTTCTATCACCCTTCTGGTCTCTCAACGAAAACGCTCACTCCACGTCACACACAACATAAACGTATTCCCAGACTGTCTGCTTTCATGTACTGTGATACCAAGGAGCAAGGCAAACGGGAAAATCGGCGCCGCCACTAAACAGCCTCTCCTCATTATTGTTATGGGCGCAAACGACTCGCCGAGCGGTGATTTGCCATTCGTCTCTTTCTTACAGCGCCCTTACGTTTTATGGCGACGAAACTTAATCAATCCTGAAAGTCTCTGATGCAAATAAGGCTTACGTTTTACTTTATGAATAAATATATATGAACACGGGTTCTAAAGTTTGAGTGAGTTTGTTAAGTAGTACCCACGTCTGTTCTGTCGCATAATAAGACAGCATTGCTTGTCACCGCACGCACTGAGTTTAGTGGTACGAGACACGGAATTATTGTTAAGCGCAGCGTCGGACGGGTGAGCGGACGAGTAATAAAATAGCTATAGTATAATTTAAATATAACTATCGAGTTACTTTGCAGTGAGTTAAAAATCCCCTAATTTTATTTCTTTAAGTAGCTAAACGAACAGATTTTAATTATGTATCAATTTATAAAATATATACTCGTAAAATGTAAAATATAATTACCTGTGTGAGAAATTTAATAGCGACTGTGAAGTTCGGAACTATGTAGGTACAGGCCAAGCAGTAAAGAGGCAGAGTGAACAGCAGTGGGATGTGTAGAGGCAGGAGATGAAATGCTGAAGGTTTTTGCTATTTAAATACTTAACTTTGACATAATCAATACTTTAACTATCATGAAACTCTTTTTTATTGAAGCTTCAGGTAAGTAGTTTACTCTACACGTTTTGTCACCCGACTTGTCCACAATCCTACCACCAACTACAATGCACCGCCAGCTAATTACCGACCATCCTAGTAAAAGCGAATCGTAAATGAATCGCAGTTGGTCATTTTGACAGGATTAAAAGGATTGATCACTTGCCTGTCCCGAATTTCGATGGTCTGTGTAATCAACGTACACGCCCAGCCTGCCAAATGCACAAACGTTGTCAACTGTCCACATGCCCAGCTAGATTAACCGACACTGGCCCGTCACCGTGCCAGTCCGTAAGTGATTTGTATAATTGAACAATGTAACGTGTCATATACGTTAAATTAAGTTATTATTTTAAGGGAACTATATTTTCTGTCTATATTTATTATATCTAATCTATCCCTAAGAAATATATTGGTCATCAAATTAATCAAATCTGTCTCTAAGTATGAAACAGTCATCAGATTAATGTAAACCTGTATCCTAAAATTATAGTTTGATCATTAAAATTCGATCACCAAAATAATAGATCTAGCTAGAACGCGACCCTCAGTGCTCGAGTCGAGCGAGCGAAGCGAGCGGGCCGCGGCAGCAGCCGGCGAAGTGCCACAACCGAACATTTATTGCTAATACTTGTATGATGAATATAAATGTTAGTAGTAGGTACTTGAGTCTTGGCTATTTGTATGTATCTATTTAAGTATATATTATGTCTACCCGTTGTTTAGCATCCACAGAACAAACTTTGCTTAGTTTGGGGCTGGGTCAATTGGTGTAATTTGTGAGAAGATTTTATTATAATTATTTCATTCATTCTGTGCCTCCTGTGATAAGTGATACAAGTGCAAAATCGTCATTTTACAGGAGAGCGAAAACAAGTTTAAAAAAATTCTGGTTTGTGAGCCAAGGGGGCTAGCATTTACCGAAGCACTTTTTTTTATTCATAAAAATATATTCTATAAACGTGCGTTTAGTGTTTTTCGGTAAATATTACAAGTTCGAAGAAAATCGCGAAAAACCTGTGAATTGTACCTTTTGAAATGTCTAATGTGAGTAAATAATAAGTGTTAGATGATACAAGTTCAGTTATATCATGGTACACCCCTGGAGCACCCATAATATCTCTTGGTGTAAACTGATATGATATACATAAACTTATAAAATCCTATAACTCAGCGTTGTATGTTCCCAGCTCAATGTTGCTGAAGTAAATTAAAACACCTCTGAAAAAACAAAACTTTGAAAAAAAAATTTTTTTTACTTTGTATCCTGTTATAAAAAAAATACCTAACTTATATCGTCCTATCCCACGAAAACTGCCCCTATGATCATAAGGGCTTTTTTCTTTTATTTCATTTTTACATTCTACATTAATTTAGGCATCTTTCAGTCTAATAATTGTCTTTATAAGTTAAAAACTTTTCTTGATATTCAATTTTATTAAAAGGCCACAATTTCATGGCGGCAAAATTTTACGTAAATAAAAGCCACTATCGCCGTTAGGGCTATTCTTTCAGGCGCGAACCGCACGCGTGCGGTGCGGGGTGGGGGCATAAGCGCCGTTCGTTCGTTACTCCGCGGAACGCGATTGTGAACGATATTTATCCGCTAATATCTTTCTATAATAGCTGAGCTATAATATAATGTATTTTTAATTTACACTGTCATGATCTTCGTAAAACGCAGAACAAGGCCCTTGTGCTGATTATGGCCTTTTTCTGCGGAATCGAAAAAAAGCAAATGTATGGAAGAGAAGAAGTCGTAATGGCATTTGTGTCTTTATTCTAGGATAAAATAATTATTTTGCTTTAATTAATGAGTTTTTGTGTTAGAAAATTAGGTTTATTGGTGAATTTGAACAGTAAATGAAAGTAATTTCAGTTTCCGATGTGTTTTCATCAAATTTAATAAAAAAAAGAACACTTAATTTTATTTAAACTATATGAGCCCTAAAGTCCATAGAGGCTTTTTTGTGTTTTTTATCTTATCATTTAATAAAGATTTTCCTATAAATAAGACCGTATAAATAAATTTACCTTTCTGTAAGCTGTTTTTGTATCCTCCACAATTTATATGAAATGAAAGCAAACCTTTTGAGTCTCCAGCGCCGCCGGATTGTAAACAAGAGATCGAGTTTTTACTTTTACTCCATATTAAATCAGAAGTAATTTTAAAATTTAACAATAATATGAATTTGTCCGAGCTTGTTATAAGTATAGAAGAAACAGAACACGTATTAGATGAAAAAATACAGAACAAAAAGTAAATAAGGTTCTGTTAAAAATTTCATGGAAAGTGGGTCAAATTTAGCTTTCAAGATTTGATCCAAACAACAAATAAATAAATAAACGGGGCAAGCTAAAGAAAGGCTTGTAAAAAAAAAGGATGAAGTAGGTACAAGAAAAGTGAGATGAACTATCATTAATGATTAATTTTGTAGAACCAACCGTTGTTGAGGAGATCACAGTACAAGAAAGTGAAAAAAGAGAGAAGCCGAAGAAAAAAATTATATAAAATTATCACATAATTTAAGACCGAAGAGTTTAATCGGCCACTATGTTTAGCGTTTGTGGACTATGAAAAAGCCTACGATTCAATAGAGACCTGGGCTGTATTGCAGTCTCTTTAGCGATGCCGTATTGACTATAGATACATCGAGGTGTCAAAGAGTTTGTACAGCAACGCCACTATGTCGATCCGCTGCAGGACGAGAGCACACAACCAATCCAACTGCAGCGCGGTGTGAGACAGGGAGACGTTATTTTTCCGAAACTCTTCAGAAATGCGTTGGAGGACGTTTTCAAGCTCTTAGGCTGGAATATGTTCGGCATCAATATCAACGGCGAGTACATCGCCCATCTTAATTTTGCAGATGATATTGTCATAATGGCGGAGTCGCTAGAGGAGTTCAATACTATACTCAGTTACACCAGTATCGTCTCCCAACAGGAGGGTCTTAAAATGAACATGGACAAGACTAAAATCATGCTAAATGTCCATGTCACACTATATTTACCTTGGACAAGTTGTCCAATTGAATAGATCCAATTTCGAAAAAGAGGTCGCCCGAAGAATCCGATTCGGATGGGCAGCGGTAGAGAAACTTCGTAATATCTTCTCGTCTAATATTCCGCAGTGCCTGAAGACTAGAGTCTTCGACCAGTGTGAGTTGCCAGTGATGGCTTATGGCGCTGAGACATGGTCCTTTTAGAGAGGCTCAGAGTCAGGCAACGAGCTATGGATAGAGCTATGCTTGGAGTTTCATTGCGCAATAGAATCTGGAATACGGAAATTCGTCCAAGAACTAAAGTCACCGACATAGCTGAAAAAATATGCAAGTTGAAGTAGCAATGGACGGGTCACATCGCTCGAAGAACAGACAACCGTTGGGAGAGAAAAGCCCCGAGTGGCGACCAGAAACCGGAAGACGAAGCGTTGGTAGGCCTCCCACCAGGTGGACTGACGACATCGTGAGAGTTGCGGGACTTGCGGGAAACCGGTGGATGCAAGAATTATCATTCATTGTGGCGTTCTAAGAGGGATGCCTTTCTTCAGCAGTGGAGGTCTTCCGGCTGATGATGATGTTACTAAAGTTGATTATAAATGTTTTAAGATTTATAAGAGAAGAAGTTTTTTTTAATGGTCTCAGAGGCGATTTAACTGTTTTTTTTTTTAATGTTACTACTTACTATTTTCTTTGATCCTTATATTTGAGATTTAAGAAGCAAAATATATTTTTGTTATTTAATTTCTATGGAGGTCAAGAGGGGAGGCATTTGCCCAGCAGTGGGACACTATACAGGCTACTTAAAAAAAAATTCTATGTTCCTGAAGTAAATTATCTGATCTAAATTAGCGCAGACACAGATTTAAGATTAACAAGAGAAGAACAGTGTTTCTTTTATTAATTTCCTATTATAATATTTTTTTAATGCCTGAGAGGTAATTTAATTGTTTTTTTAATAGTGTTACTGTTTTCTTAAAAAAAACTAAGTACTTTATTGAGCGATGAAAATGGTTAACAAGCAGTTTTAAAATTGAGAAATGGCTTAATGGCGATTGTGACCTCAACATTTCCGACGAAAAAGGCCCCAACATACTTAAGAACCAAAGTTTAGGGATTACTAGGGTAAATACAACGGAGAATAAGGAATTAAGGAACATAACTATTTTAAATACTATTATTACTACCATTTTTTTTATTTCTAGACCAACCACAGGATGTTAATACATGATACTAAAACAAAAAAACATCAATATCTTTGTTATTATTTTTAATAAACACAAAAAAGCTGCTCCTGAAAAGTTGCTGTTTTGCAATTACGACACTTTTCGTCGGATAGGACGATATCAGTTTGCAAAAAGAAAAGTAACTTAGATGTATCAGTTTGCAGCGACACTGAGGCGAGCAGGTCCCGCCCACACCCCGATCCCGCGTCACCTCATCCGCGCGCCCTCCTAACACACTCTTTATGCTCGCATTTGTGATACTTGTATCACTTAACACAACTGTTATTGCGTTAATATTTTATGGGATTAGTTTGGCTTTTAGATATAATTCAAGTTGTATACCTTTACACTTAAAAATGTATTTGTGAAAAGTGATTCAAGACGAGATGTGTCACTTATCACAAAAAAATATATATCAAATTTGTCTCGCATTGTTACGTACATGTTGAGTTGTACCCTGGTCTGGTTTTAGGAAAGTTGGTCAAAAGTGGTATAACTGTAGATATATCAATATTTCCGAAAAAAATACCGAAAAATAAAATGTGAAAATAGGTTCAATTTCATTTATACCACAAAGCACGAAAATAGCCTCTAGCGTAATTACATAAAGGGGTTACAACTTGATATATATCAATGTGCACGATATTTTCTGCTAGTTATATCACTTTTCACAAAATTATCTCCGAAACTATAGCACCTAGAAGTACGTGAGATAGACCCAAAAATTCGTTATTTTTTTCTGATTATATCTAAATAAAAACACACAAAAGGGTACAAGTCGAGTTACATCACTGATCACAGGAGGCACAGCATTGTAAGTATTATCATTATCGTCAAATTTCAGTTCAATTATTTGATGATCAATATTATTTTCCAGTGATTATAATAAATTTTTAGGAAGTCATTTCCATATAGTTTGTTAATTCAGTTAGTGACAAATCTATTATTTTGGAACCCAATATAATTATTTGATGAACAATATTATTTCCGAGTAATTTTTCTTTTAATATTATTTGGTGATTCAATTTAGGTGACAAATCTACTATTTTAGAAACAAATATTATAATTAGGTCGCCGAAAAAGCATTTATTAGGTGATCAATACAATCACAACCTTATTTTAATTGAACACTTGGTCTGAATCACATAACTTTGCCAAGAGTTGTTCAAATTAAAATTTATAATTGTTTAAATTCTTTTCTACATAGGTGGGCATTTCTATCTACCGTTGTACCCTGAGTTTATCTCTCCGATTTCAACCAAATTTGAAAGGTAGACTCAGTCCATGATTCCAAGCTTGAAAAACAAGGTCTCCAGATGTGTCCCCAAAATATTGTATGAATGTGTCCGTTTTGTTACCCATTTTTCTTAATAATATTCGTAACAAAACGGACACATCCATACAATATTTTGGGGACACATCTGGAGACCCTATTTTTCCAGCTCGCTCGGAGTCATGGACTGAGTCTACCTCCCAAATTTTGTTGAAATTGGAGAAATAAACTCAGGGTACAGCGGTAGATAGAAATGCCCAGGTACATTACACCTGTAATTGGAACGTATCAGACGGAGTGTCAATCGGAATGTCATACGCATACATGACACGCGACAGTGACAGCGGTTACGAAACGTAATAGTAGGCACAGTCTCATACTTTTCGATACAAAGAATACAATTTTTGCCTGACACGTTGCCAATACGGTCATGGTATGATACGGTGTAAATTGTAGACCCTTTAATTGCAATTCTGTTGTATAAATTGGTTTTAAGAATCACAGACGCCCGCGAAACTAACAAAAAAAGATAGCAGATATAAGATGATTTTAGTTCAGGCGCTCATTTTAAAGCAGCGTTTCCATCAGAAATTGTGCGAGGATGTATTGTGTTGCGAGAAATATGTTTTGCATTAATCAATAGAAACGCTTCATTTATCTCGCCACGCTCCAATCAGCTGTTTCACCAGATATACAATACAATACGTTCAATACAATTCATTATTGCACACCATAAATCAGTACAAAAAACTTATAAATAAATACTTAGATTCAGGGTAGACAATAGGCGTTCTCATCCAATGACTTCTCATCGCTTAAAAGCAATCTCTTCCAGACAACCATTTGGATGATTTTAGATGTGCTATGCGAGGATGTGTAAATGAAGCGTGTCTATTGGTTCATGAGAAACACATCCCTCGCAACACATCCTCGCACATTATTGGTTGAAACGCTGCTTAATGCAAGTGTCTTGTTGATATACAAGTTAGATTATTGCTGTTTAGTACCGCTAGATGAGTATCGATTTGACTTAAAAAACTAACACAAGAGTCTACGCATAATGTCATTTAAACTAGTATAAATCACAATAAATACGGATTGGCAAAGAATGGTAAAATCGATTGGGTACATAGGTACACATTCAACCGACGTAAAAAGAAGAAAATTACTAATTCTTCTGCATAATTTTTACAACAGATATTCTTCATTACATAATGAAATATTAATAGCTTTAAACAGTCAGACCTTATACCTTATAATTTACGCAACGCTTAATAAACTTTGTTTACGTACGGCACTATATCATCTTGATATAAATTCAACTTTGGCAAAAATGAAAATTTCCCGACCCGCGAAAAGGAAGTTCAGTATTTATGAAAGGGCTTGTGGCAGTTACTACTTTACGAGGTCATTATGGAAACCATTAAATGTATGATTACAGGACCCCCCTGTTTTGGGCAGGCATTTGTTTAAGCACATCAACTTTTCGCAAACGACCGGTGCCCAGAAGTATACTAATTCATTATAGGCCGTGTTGTGAACTTTAAATAACTGACGGTATTTTTCGTAGGTACTTAGGTAAAGTGGCTTTCAAAAAAGTGCACGTATTTACGTGGGGATTATAGCTGGTTTAGTCGATTGTTTTACAGATATTTTCAGTAAGACCACGTTATCTAAAATCTAAAAGAGTAACATAATATGGTATAATCAAGGTCAGTACGTCACAAACAATAGGTGAATTTCTTTCAATCTCACGAACAAGAAGAAAAAGTTAAGTCTTTAGTACTTACCTACATTTAAGTCTATTGATCTTTTTGCACCTTTTATTTTTTTTTAGTATAATAAGGTACCTAACTGGAATAAAATAATATCAGACATTTCAAAATTCAAATTCAGAATTAAAATCATTTATTCTCTTTTACAAGTATTTTTTTTAACTAACAGCGCTTTTAGAAAAACCGTCATTGCCAAGAAGAATGCATCACAAGAAACTTGGCAGAAACCCATTTTTTCAAAATGAATAATTACTAATAAAATAGTTACTTATAAACTTCGATACCGAATAAATGAAAAAATTACATCAGAAAAACATTAATACAGGGATGTATGATGTCCCTTGGTTAAAAAAAAAACTAATATAGCTAATATATCTTTTAATTTTAATTTTGTAATTTTTATTTAATTGTTATAATTTGTAATAATGTGATTTAATTTAATAAAGTTTTAAAGGATTGTATCTAACTATATCAATCAACATTCAGTGGAAGTGTAGAAAGCTTCTGCCAATATAAATAAAAAAATGAATTTTGAAGATGTATAATCTCCCAGTGTCATAAAACCAAATGACCTAGTCCCAAACTAAGCAAATAAATGCACTTAATATGATTCTGAACATCTGGTCAAGTAACCACTAAGCTTTTGAATTCCGAAGGCAAGCTTACGCCTGCCGCCCCCAAAGTTAGCTCACACGTACTCATGTCATGCTCTGAAAGCAAAGAGGCACCGAAAGCGCATATATGACTTCCGTTCCCATAAGAATTATCGTTTTGGGAACAGGGACGTCGCGGGCCTGTGATTAGAAAATAAACTAAAAATATAAAAGTTTAAAATCCACAAACTTAACAATCATCATCATCATCCCAGCCTATATACGTCCCACTACTGGGCACAGGACTCCTTTTAGAACGGGAAGGCTTGGGCCGTAGTTCCCAGGCGGGCCCAGTGCGAATTGGGAACTTAACACGCACCATTGAATTGCTTCGCAGGTTTGTGCAGGTTTCCTCTCGAGGTTGTCCTTCACCGTAAAGATCGTGGTAAATTTCAAATGTAATTCCGTAAATGAATTTCGGAAAACTCAGGGGTGCGAGCCGTGGCCGTGGTGGCGTATTGGTTTGACCGATCGCCTCTCAAGCAGAGGGTTGTGGCTTCAAACTTAACAATATACAGCGTTAAATATAGCAAGGGTATGTATAAAGTCCCTGAGTTAATAATAAAATACCTAATCCAAATAATTCACAGATGTTTCAGAAGTTCAAACACATTAAATTATAATTAACTAATTTTGCCTACGTTAGCTGACCTAAATAAATAGGACAGGCAACAATTAATTTAAATAACGAAACAACTGTGGATTTTTAAAGTGAATGATGGCATTTCAAAAATAAATGGGTCCCTACTCTATTTAAATAGGATGATTAGTTAGTTTATGTGTGTCGCTAAAATAACCGCGACCTAAACAAACAAGCAAAAAGTTTAGTGGCAAGTTGCCGATTAAGTACTTATTTTGCTTAATTTTCAAAGGAGATAAAATAATATACATAGTCGTCACCGGATTACTAAAAGGATTAGCTTGAAAACAATTAAAGAACTAAAAATCGCATATTTTAAAAGCATACGTACACAAATAAAACACATAGGTACAGGTTAAACCACAAAAAAAGGTAACATGTCTTCAAGGGAGTGGCAGTGAGTGAATCGTTTAGACATATCACTCGTACCTATGAACGAGATAAGCCTATCATTTAATTTTCTTATGTGAAATTAAATGTGTTTAAAATGTAGTCTTCTGCACTCATATTGACTGTCACTGTCACTTCAATGTATTTCAAAATAGATTGTTTTCATTCATTAATACATTCATTGCAACTCACGTTAAACAATCTGTCAATTATTAATTATTATTAATATCAAAAACGTGATTTATCGTTTTACAAGAGTTAAAACAACACAATTCTTCAAACTCTTTGGCGAAACCTATCCATGCCCCTACGGAATCCAAAACTGGGTTCTACTGCGCCCTTCGTTAATTATGCAATGTTTTTATTCAATTAGTCGTGTGGTCGACCCTAATTAGGGGTCCGTAGGTAATGGAGGGTTGCAGAGACACGCCGAGCTTGGCGCAAATAGACCAATAAAATAGGAAAAAAAGAAAAAGCATTTCTCGTCTCTTTGTGAACAATACGCGGGCACAATGGTGTGTGATGCTTGTGCGCTCTCATTTGTCTTTCTGTCCAATCTTTTACGATGACGACGTTGTTTTACGATTTGACGTTTTCAGTTAGCAATGAGTGGTAATAATGGCTGATTTATTTGCATTTGATACACTTGAAATACAAAGCAAATAAACCGTACAGCTATTTTAATTTGACGTACACTAAAATTGTAAGAAGTTAGGCCTCTAGGTTGGCAACGCATCTGCAATACCCCTGGTGTTGCAGATGTTTATAGGCGGTGGTGATCTCTTACCACCAGGAGACCCACTTGCTTGTTTGCCTTCCAGTCGTATAAAAAAAAAAAAAAAGTTGATTGTAACATAAGAGTGTTAAATTCTTTTTTAAGTCCTTATACTTACTTGAAAAGATGATACATGTGATATGAAAATAAAGTATTTTTGAGGGTTTTTTTTTGTATTGTTGAAGATGCGATATATTCAGAGACCTACCTCCGTTCATATTGTCAATCAAAATTTACGCTATAAGTGCGCAAGTAATGTGTGTTATGGAATTGTACCTAATTCAGAAATTTTAATATTTCGAAAACCGGCTTGTTGAATTTGTCGGTAATTTACTACAGAACCTTCACACAATTACTGCTGCACAAGAAACTGAAAATTCCGCTTTAAGTCCGTGCGAAGGAATCGTTTAATTTGTACCCGACAGAATACCCGGGACTCCTTGTGGTATCTAAGAGAAGATATCACGTCTACTTTATTTCCTTGTGTATTTTCTTGTTTATTTTCTTGTCCATGTCGTTTAGTGCAGTGGATTAGGTCCGTCCCGCTTTCCAATCCCACTGGATTAAAGAAAATTGGCTTATTTTTATTATTCTTTTTAGTGCTCTTAAATAAAGCTTCGGGTAGTGATGAATCTTCTTGCAAAATAAAAACGTGACTGCTGGCCCTTTGTGTTGCGGTCATTTGACTCATCAAATACCTAGAAAAATTATAATAATCAGTCCATAAATTAGCTAATATCTTTTTTTAACTTAAAACGCGTCTGTCTGCGTTCAGCCGCTTGAAATGAAAAAAAAAAACACGTCACACAATGCTTCATTTACGAGAAGATTCCTCGTGTCGTGTAGACGTGAAGTGACACTTGTAAGCCGGATCGTGTTCTATCTTGTTTATGTTCTGAAACCGCCGAGTACATTGCATCCGGTCGCTAGCAGTGACGCAGTAAAGATTTGCCAGTAAAACAGCTAATGATTATTATAGGTGTTAATTACACTTTTTCATCGTTGCTACTATCAATTTCGCATTTTTAACACCATTTCTTGAGTCGTTTTTATACCTCACTTCAAAAAAACGATCTGTTAAGAATCAGTGCCAAACCCTTCACTTCTGCTGGCTCGAGCTGAGACATCTATTTTAAACAGACTTTCTTTAGTAACGTATTAAATTATTTCTTAATAAACCTAAGAGAGATTAAAGTTTTTTTGTTTTATTTGTACTTTATTTGGTTAGGTTACATTTTTTAACAATTTTTTTGTTACGTACCTACATACGTGTTTTTGCCGTATTAATTTTGGTAAATGAAAACTAATGTTTTTGTCACATTGCGACTTTTAATTAGTAACTAAATTACCGGTACAGATTTATAGATTTAACTTAAATTAGAAAAGGATTGATATTCTAGTTTATTTCCTATGACAAAGCATGAACATATGATAAAATACTACGGAGTCAGAGTAAATAAAGCAATAGATCAAGGTGTTATGTTATATACATAATACAAGTAACACATAACAGCAATTATTGGTACTTTCGCTAAGGGCAGTGAAACACTACGCTTATCAATGAACTGTTTTACTTTTAGTAGAATCCATTAAAATAATTTATGTCAGCCGAAAGACGTCCACTGCTGGACATAGGCCTCCCCCAGGGCTCTCTACTCCGACCGGTCTAGAGCTTTCTGCATCCACCGCGATCCCGCGATCTTAACCAGGTCGTCGCTCCATCTTGTTGGAGGACTATCGACAGCTCGTCTCCCGGTCCGCGGACGCTATTTGAGAACCTTCTGACCCCATCGGCCATCAGTCCTGCGAGCAATGTGCCCCGCCCAATGCCACTTTAGTTTCGCAATTTTTTGGGCTATGTCGGTAACCTTAGTTCTACTGCGGAAGTATATAGTAGTTAAAGAGATAGCTATCATCATGTCAGCCGAAAGACGTCCACTGCTGGACATAGGCTTCCCCCAAGGCTCTCCACTCAGACCGGTCTGCTGGAAAGATAGCTAAGACACCTAAAAATAAACCTAATTAAAAAAAAAAGAAATCCATCTGAAAATCAAAACTATGATTTTAACTAGTCATGATCAGCAAGAAACTTTTTCTTCGTAATATAATAGAATTTAGTAAGTATAGTACAATTTACATAGGATAGTAGCTAAGATACCTAATGTTCTAATTAACTACTGCACGTTGTCTTGGTATGTATACTCGACACCACAAGCAACCCATCCCGAATGGAAACAGTGATTAGCTTAGCAAAGCTTGT
This sequence comes from Choristoneura rosaceana, assembly GCA_037349165.1. Classification (NCBI taxonomy): domain Eukaryota; kingdom Metazoa; phylum Arthropoda; class Insecta; order Lepidoptera; family Tortricidae; genus Choristoneura; species Choristoneura rosaceana. The sequence goes on from JAZBNJ010000019.1 coordinate 16,181,892, forward strand.
AGAATAATATAGACTTTATTTCATTATGTAGACGTTATTTTTGTTTCTTTACCCCTTTAACCCACAGAAAGCCAATGAGAAGGTTCAGTGAGACTTTTGAGAATTCAGTCTTTCTTTTTCTCGTCCATAAAGCCATGAAGAGAGGGAAGAAAATCAGGAGGGCTACTATGAAATTCGAAAATCGAAGTTTGTATCGTACCGTCCCATTCTTTTTTTTTATTCGACTGGATGACAAACGAGTAAGTGGGTCTCCTGGTGGTAAGAGATCACCACCGCCCATAAACATAAACATAAACCAGGGGTATTGCAAATGCGTTGCCAACCTAGAGGCCTAAGATGGGATACCTCAAGCGCCAGTAATTTCACCAGCTGTCTTACTCACCACGCCGAAACACCACAGAGCAGGCACTGCTGCTTCACGTCAGGATTAGCGAGCAAGATGGTGGGTAGCAAAAGTAGCAAATCCATTCAATCGCGTATTAAATAATATTAGCGTCGGACGGCGACGTTCGCGACGTCGGACGTTCAAATTTTGCGTTTCGTAGTATAGAGCCAGCACATATCGGGGAACATTCGAATGCGAGAACGAGAAGACAAGAAACTCATCAAATACTCGCTTCTCGGAGGAAGGTAATCGGGTCTTCTCGGGGAGAGCTATTATAAGGGGCTATACGTGCAATACCGTACCGCGCCAAATGCGATTAAAATACAGCGCAATGAGCTTTTGCACTCTTGGATTCTATTCGTATTCATAAAATTAATAATTCCCCTCGTTCCGACAATACCTGCCGTTATTCGCATTTAAATAAAGTACAATGAGATAACTCATTACTTAAAACCGCAAATATACATTAAAAAAAATTAGGAAATTTACAAAGTAATAAGAATGCTAATCGCTAGAAATTATAAAATTCAAATAAAAGTAGCAAAATACAAATTGTGATTTTCTGATATATCCCAAATATTGCGGTAGTTATTGACTGATCATGTAGGATGTCAGTACTAATGAAATAAAAAAAAAGTAAAATTGAAATCTGGTTCATATGTACAGATCACATTATTGAGCCTTGATCCCTAACATAAGTATCCACTTTTCTATGCAACTAATATGAAAAAGTGGATACATAAATAAGTTAGGGAACCAACCGTATGTGTAGACTTCGTTTTAGTGCTATACGCTAAAAACGTTGGTGCTGTTCGACTAAATAAAAAAAAATGTGGTTGGAAAAAGAAACGTAAGCACGACACTGTTTTTTTTATTAAATCACAACTTACAACAGATAAGACAAGAAAAATAAGCAAAAATAAAGTAGCAAAAATCGAACAATGGACAAAAATCTTTATAGTTTTACAAAGACTCTTAGCCACAAAGAAAATATAATTAGTAAAATTGTTTCTTCAAGTAACACGAAAATGCTAACTGTTGGCTTTTATCTACAAATCAAAGACCTTAAAAGTAAGATTAAATGAGTCTAAGCTCTTTCAGTTTTGCTGTCTAAGATTCACCTTATCTTGGAAATAATCATCGTTACTATTGAGAGTTAGGAACAAAGTAAATTGCAAACGCTACCAAATGAGCCGGAACGAAGAGGCAAGGTGCCGATAATTCAACTGAGAGCGCTCCTGACTCGGCACAATTTATTCTCCTACCCTCGTTTTCGTGCGATGTTACAAAATAAAAACATTATTTTAAAGGATACCATTAACGTTGACTAAAATTAAAATTTCACATCTGTTGCAAGAGGGGATTCAGACTGTGAAAAATTGTAGCAAACTTGTTGCAGTATTTTTAATAAAAAATATAATATTCACAATACTCTCTGTATTTATGTACCTATAGTTAAAGGTTTGTCGCGTAGGCGTGGTTAATTAAAATCCCATAAATAGAATTACACTTTTTGTTTCATTATTTCTAATAGTGATAGATAAAATCGGTACTCATAAAATCTCTCATGTTCTGAGTCTCATTTTCACGTTTGTAGGTACTTGGGTTTTTCGATTTTGCATGACATGTATCAGTAAAATTTACTGATTCCAAACATATATATAACTCTTCTTCTTCTTAAATTTAAGAGCTATGCTCTTGTCGGTGGAGTAATCGCCACTCCGCACGGTCTTCGGCCAGCTGTTTGACTCCCTGATACATAACTCACTTCCTTAAAAAAATGTCGTTTAGTCAATTTCTCCTTTCAAGCATCGTGAATCATCAAAATATAGACACATAAAAACTTACCTGAATATTTGGAACTTTAAAATATTATTCGCAAATAAGTCTACTTCTAATTGGTTATTACAGAAAATTACAGTGTTTTACTATGCGTATACATTGTGACTGGATTGTGAAACTGACTCCGAGTTGGAGTACATCAGGTTAAAGTAAACAAGTTTAAAACCATTAGTAAATAGCTATCACACAATAAGCCGTTAATAAGAACGAACGTGGTGACAACTCACAGATTACCCCAAAACCCGACGTAGGTACCGCACTGCGGAGAGTCGTAATTTCACGTAAGTGCCATAATATAAATTTAATTTAAAACCTTTAAATGGGCCTTGTGGCATCCAATTATAGGCTGCAATACGCGTGCTGGCTTTATTTCGATGACACGGTAAGTGTTAAGTATGGTCTTTTAGAGCTTCGCTTTTTTTTCTTTTCATTTAAGTAGGTATCTCGACTTCCGTATATTGCTTGAAAAGTCGCTGTTATTTCAAAATGATTACGCTGCAATTTGTCGAAAACACATGTGTTTTAACAAAGCAATTTATATTAACGAAGAGAAGTTTGCATCCATATTTTTAAACCAGCTAAGTATAGGAATATGATTTATTTTTTTGATTTATTATTTATAGAAAATTCGATGAAATTTCCGGATGTTTTTCTATGGTACATCGTTCATCTTTTTTGTATGCAAGAACTAGAAGCACCGTCTAATCTTTGACAACTTACGCACCGTTCAATTTTGATATTTGTCACATGACCAAAACATTTTGTTACAATTTAAAGCGTACGACTACACATGCCGATTTTAAATAATTTATTGAAACAGCCTTTGATTTGCGAAAGTCCATATCAATAATTAGTTAACAATTCCTTACTCATCCGCGACCTTACGATTGCAAGACCTTACCTGCCCTACCTTAACTTACCTAACTTTACTTTACATCACCTAACCTAACCTTATCGTAAATAATTGTTTGTAATTTAAATATAATTACTTGGCAGAATACCACAACCCCAGAAGTCACAAACAAATAGAACAAATCAAAGTATCCTGGCAAACGTGGTACAAACAATTGCCGGACGAGCTTGTGTCCACATTCAGCTTTGTATTTGAAACGTTCTCTGAGGCCGTTTTATTCGTTGTTTGCTGTTCGGAAAACTTTGGATCTGTCAACAGGATCAGAAGGTGCAATTAACAATTGACAGTAAACAGGGGTCACAATTTTTACTTTAAATTATAGTGTCAGACAATGTGTTAGGATGTAAGCCATACCATACAGCATTATCCAAATTAAATTTATCCTAAATTAAAGTGAAACTTGTTCCAAGCAGTGGAACATTAAAAAAAGTGCAAATGCCGTGGTGGCCTTAGTGGTTTGACCTGCCTCTCAAGCAGAGGGTCGTGGGTTCAAACTACGGCTCGCACCTCTGAGTTTTGCGAAATTCATGTGCGGAATTACATTTGAAATTTACCACGAGCTTTGCGGTGAAGGAAAACCTACACAACCTCTGAAGTAATTCAATGGTGCGTGTGAAGTTCTCAACCCGTACTGGGCCCGCGTGGGAACTATGGCCCAAGCTCTCTTGTTCTGATAGGAGGCCTGTACTTAACAGTGGGTTGTGTATACACTGGGTGGAGGGATGCAAAACTTGTACATTTTATTACAATCAAGTAAGGTGGATAATTAAACATATTTTATGACTTTATATATTTGTTGACTAGATAACTGTTGGGGGAAAGGTTTTAGAGTGATGACTAAGAACGAGAATGCGAAGCGTTGGCGGGCCTCTCACTTGATGGACTGGCGATATCGCTAAAGGTGCGGGCAACCGGTGGGTGTAAGTGGCATGTTGGTTTTTATTGTGGCGTTCCAATAGAGATTCCTTAGTTCAATATTGGACGTTTTTAGGCTGATGATGATGATGATTTATTAAACATTATTTTTACTAAAATTATATTAAATACAATAAATACTCGGATATTGAAACTATTTGAAGTAATTACCTAGACCCAAAGCAAGCAAAACTTCGAAAAGCTCTTTAGTACCTACGGTGAGATAGTATAGTAGGTACATCATCTGGTGCCGCCTACGCAGAATTAGCGTCCCCGACAAAATTATTGACATCAAAGGAGCCTTAGACAAAAATTTATTCTTCGTTATTTATTATATTCGTCTCAGAGAACAGCCATACACGCAGGCGTACGGCATAGGTACTTTCGCCACTTGTCTTCTTGGTTGTTCTTGATGGAATTCTGCATAACATCACAAATAAATAGCTAATTTAAAGTTCAACAGTTGGGTCCCATTACTAAGAGTTTTTGAGCGTTACGATTTAAATGAGTCCCACTGTTGAACTTTAAATTAGCTACTTAACAGAGTTCTAGACCACCAAATTTATTTTGTTCCTTTTAGTTTTGGCATTTGGGTTTTTGATTTTTTAAATTTAATGTTTTATTTTACACTTTTTTGATATTTACGTGAAAACGGTAGATTAAAAGTGTTATAACCCATATATATTTAGAATACGATAATAATTAGCTTTCATTTGATACCCATATTGTTACAATTATTTTTTTTTCATTCCTCCGCCATATTTTTTTTCGCAGACGCCATATTGAAATATTATATAGCCTATATTACTCCGACAGTTATGACGAATCCAATGATAGCTCATATGTTAAAATCCGTCTAGCCGTTTAGGCTGCAGCGAGGACCAAAGAAATAAACATACATACCTACATACATACATGCGCTCGAAAAACATAACCCTCCTTCAGGCAGTCAGGTATAAACAAACGCCGCATTTGGCAATCAGATATGAAAATAAAAGTATTAAGTAAATTTCCCTTGTGTGTTATAAACGTGGGAGGAGTTGGATCAACTAGCCACAACTAAAATACGAGTATAGGTGAATGATCTTATTGTAAGACGGATTACTCACCATTGTTTTCCGCTTTAGTGAAGCTTAATCCTCAGCTCAGCCGAGGCAATTCAATTAGGACTGACTATAACAGTTAAACGTTGTCTAGAGATAGTAAAGCCAACGAATCTCTATAATATTTCATTTGAGATTATAAGTAATAGAGACGTCATTATTACAGAAACATGCTAGTACTTTTTCTTCTTAAATTAAAGAGCTATGCGCTTGTCGGTGGAGTAATCGCGACTCCGCATGGTCTTTGGCCAGCTGTTTGACTTCCTGATACGACACGACACCCATACTTTCCTTCACCTGGTTAAAATAGGTCATCTTGGTCTTCCTCTACCTCGTTTTCCTTCTATAACGATTAATAAAGAGTGTACTTTTGATGTTACAACTCAATGAAGCATAAATAAGCTGGACGCCTTAAGACAAGACTTGGTAGTTTAAAGCATACTCTGCTTGTAGAAACAAGGCCAAAGATCAAATATGTTTACACTTTACGAGCGTGGGCGCTCTGTACTCTGGGTATGAACTTCTGTATAAAAAATTGTCAAGGCATGCAAACCGGTACTAAAATAAGTATAACTCACAAATACTCTATGGGTAAGTATCATGGTTTATCCTATCCTACTAATATTATAAATGCGAAAATTTGTGGATGAGTGAGTATGTTTGTTACTCCTTTACGCTGAAACGGCAGAAGGGATTTGAATGACATTTGGTATGTAGATAGCTGGACATCTGGAATACAATATAGGCTACTTTTTATTCCGATATTTCCACGAGATAGGAATAAAATCTTGAAACAACTGGCACTATGCTGAGAGTAATGAAATTGGACGTGATTGTTTTGAATGTATCGTCAATGAAAACTACGATTTAATTTTCGGGAATTTTCACAGGAACTTTTATAAATCCCAAAATTTCAATTCAGCTGCTGGATCTCATGATTTACGTGTGCGAAGCCGTGGATAAACACTAGTTTATAACCATTTTTGCTTCTATTTTGTGTGACCTTCGGTGATTTATTCGGTGGCCTGGCGGAAGACCAGTGCTAGTTTTCAATCAGCGACATGCTGAGCCGGACCATTTTAAAACAGCATCGATGTATTTTTATGTTTGATATTTAGCTTTTGTCATCGTCATCATCATCAGCCCACAGCAGTCCACTACTGGACATAGACCTCTTCCATAGTGCGCCACAACACTCTGTTTTCAGCCCCTCGCATCCATCCGCTGCCAGCGACCCTCTTAAGGTCGCCTGTCCGCCGGGTCTCAGAACTCGTCTACTCCATTGTTCATCGGTCCTGCGACAGACTTGGCCAGTGCAACGCCACTTCAGCGAATAATTAGCTTTTGTATTTATGTGTTATTGTTATTGCTTTTATAAATGTTTTTCTTACTTTCTAATGTGTAAAGATATCTTTGACCTCGGCTATGTAGAAACAGTTATGTAATTTACTAGGTCGCGTCAAATTTGTATAGTTATCCTTATCTAAAACGAAGTATATTTTCAGAAACATGTCACGCGGTTTCAAAATAGCTTGTCCCGGCTTCCATGATTGATACAGCGCCCACATGTCCAGGCCGCCCTTTGACGATTTATCATCTGAATTTTTTACACCGCTTCAACTTGGTAATAGATAGCCTGTGTATAAATATTAAACTATAATATTAATGTGACGTCTCTTTGCGATCCATTGTAACGGAAACTTAGCGAACTCCAAATCAAACAATGGTTAGGCAGAAACTGTAGATCAGAATGATTTATGATTTTTACGACGTTGGAATGAAACTGATACAAGTATTATCAATTTATAAGGTTACTTATAGCTTTCTAGCAACGACATCATTAATGAAAAGAGAGGGAAAGAAAGAGAGATTAAATCACGCAAATTCGACAGACATGCAATTTAAAAATAAAAATACAGACAAACAATCCTGTGTAGGTACTTACAATATTAGTGTCGACAATCAGCATAGTGAAGCACGAAACATATTAGATTTTTTGGTGCTTAATAACTTAATGGAAGTCCAGTCGAACAAATTGAATCATGACCCAGGGTGGAACCTTATAATAATCAATGTCACTACGATTTCCTTGACAAAAGTATGAGATGTCATCATGGCATTAGTAGCACAAAAGTTCCTCCCTGTGTCATGATTCAATTTGTTCGACTTGTACATCTTTGACTTCTTATATTTAGGACTTTACGAAATATGTATGTTAATGCTTAAAAAATAAACATTTCCCCATTTCACAAACTTCTTCAACATTGTGTTATCTTGAATCTTACTCAGAATTATTCCGTATTTAATTCACAATGTACGAGTACCTTAGCTTAAGAGAAGCATGTCATAACAAGTCTAAAGAGATATTAGTACAGAGTGCACGAATAAATTTACAGAGGCTGCAGCAAGCGGGCTCCTTACAAACATTCCAAGAATCTCGTTTAAAGTTTAGCATACTCTAAAAGTCACAGTTAAGTGCATTATGGGCACACTCACGGACCGAGTTCAACTACACAAAGCAAACAGTTTTACTACTTAGGTTGTGTATAATATAACCTATTGCAAAATAAAAATGTCATCGATAAACGGTTGCCAGTTTATTTTAAAAGTTGTGTCGTTAAATGTAGTTTAGACGATGAAGTTGCTCGCCACATGACTTTTTTGTATAAGAGGGGGTAAACGAGCACGCGAGTCACCTGAAGCCTTTACCGCCACCCATGGACACCTGTCAACACGACGGCTATCACAGGTGCGTCAACAGTGTGTCACAGACACACATAGCGGTCAAACTTATAACAAACACCCCTCTTTTTGCGTCGGGGGTTAAAAAAGCTGTCATTGTTATTATTTTCTATGTTGTTATTTTTTATGTTTTCATTATTATTATTTTCATTATTTGCTTTGATTTTTTGATTGGCAATCGTTTGAAATGATTTTTTTGTAACGAGTATGAATTAATTCATTGAAAAATTGATCAGCAAATTTTTATTGCGTGTAAAAATGGTTAAGTAAATTATATCACATTTCACGATAAGGTTTCGTTTTGCAACTAGAAAGGTAAAATACTTAAGTCAAAGTCAAAATATCTTTATTCAATTTAACAAACACTTATGAATATCAAAAAAATCTACCACCGGTTCGGAAAAAACCTCTTTTGTGAATAATCAAGGTTTTTTTTTTAAACGATTCACAATATTACTTAATAAATGATATCTATATACTATACATCACAAGTATTTAACACAAATTTATTTTTAACACAGCAGTTATGTATATATAGTGTGTTAATCATTACAATTTCATATTTCAAATTTCCCAAGGAATTTAATCCAAAGGCGTGCTTAAGAACGAAAGCTTAATAATAAAGGAATTCCCGCTCAATTTCTTCTTTGCTGCCAAAATGTTCCAACTCAGCTTATAGAGTTAAAATGATTACTGGGATTCATCTTAATTCCTTAGCTATTATTGCAACAGTCTGCGACTACACGCCAGGTGCTTCTTCCTTTGTTTTATTATACAGTTTCTATATTTTAAAATCCAGATGTGGTTCTATTTTAAAACAATGTTGGTGTTAAGATTGGTTTTTTGGAATCTTTTTGTGTTTTTTTTTTCAATTCGAAATTTTTGTTACTTACTTTTTCGGTCATCCCGTAAAACCTAAATTGAAAATACAAACTGAAATTTTCCAGCGGTTGTGTAGCGGTATAGTATAGGAATGCCGAGGACCTGGGTTCGATTCCCACCGCTGGTCTTATTTTTCTGGTTTTTCTGTGCATCTATATTTCAGTTTGTATTTTCATTGTTGGTGTTTTTTGATAAGATTATATGGAAGTTTTAGCGGTTTTACGGTAAATTTTCAGTATTATAATGTCTCTGGTGTACGAGTGTTTGGATTAAAATTGAAACGCGTAAAATAAATAAAAATTGAAACCATCCAAATAGAAAGGAAATAGATGGTGACGCAAATGAATTGATTGAATGAAACTAGCCAGGTAAGTGTGTAACATAAAATGGTTACGTACAGGTGGAGATTATATTAAACTAGCTGTTTAACGCTACTCCGTCAGCGTAGAATTCGTTTATCGCTATCCCGCGGGAACTATGAAATTTTCCGGGATAAAAACTATTCTTTGTCCTTCCCTGGGATTTAAACTACCTGTATAACGAATCTCATCTAATTCGGTTCAGTGGTGCAGGCGTGAAGAGGTTACAAACAAAAAAAACAAACAAACAGACTTAACAAACTTTGCATTTAAAATATTAGTGGGATTAATAGTTTTCGAATGATAAAAAGTACCTATTTACAATTATAAAAAAAAACACACGAGGACATCATTAAATAATAAATAAATATCATGGGACACTTCACGCCAATTGACCTAGTCCCAAACTAAGCAAAGCTTGTACATACTATGGACACTAGGCAACGGATAAACATACTTGTATAGATAAATACACATATTTAAATACTTACATATTAAAAATACAAGACCTGAGAGCAAACACAAATAATTATCTGCCTCGGCCGGGAATCGAACCCGGGACCTCAAGATTCGCGTCAGGTTCTCTGACCACTTGGCCATCCGGTCGTCAAAACAACATTCACACAGCAACATGATGATATTAGTTTCGTTTATTCCATTTACGCTAGCTCTTGTAAACCGACATAAAAAGGGTCGTTCTACTTTTTAGTGCAGGTTTTTACGCTTTCAAATTATCTTTAAATTTTAATATTCGTAATGAGTATTCACTTACACTAGCTACTAAAAAATTATAAGCACAAAATAGGCTTCAATATTTATTGACGCTTGACTTTTTTTATTTTTAGAATTTATAGCCTGAAGTATACAGTAAGTAAGTAGTATAGTTTTAAGTAAGTACGGTACAATTGTTGTAAAATGAGCGCAATATTCGCCAATAAACATCATAGTTTGGCGAAATTAATGATGTAATTAAAATTATGTACCTTTTTTTTGAGAATAAATAAATAAAAATAAATAAAAATAATACAAATGTACAACTATGTTACTGTCCATGCTTTTTTGCTGATACTAATGACAACTTCGTTACGTTAAAAAATATATAAATAGATATAATATTTTAATAGTTGCTAGGTATTGTTGCACTGCGGATTTAAAATGTGCTTTAGATTAATATACGATTTAAAAAATTACACAATATACAAATATAAATATCAAATACTTTCTTCTGGTGATACAAAAACCTGCGCTAATGACCCGAAAAACATCTTTATACTGGTATATGTCAGCGCCTCCATGCTTACCTGTCCCACTCTACGAGGACTATGAAATAAGGCACTAAGCACTTGAGTTTCGATTACATAAAAAATAACCGTGCGGTAATAGACGCGAATAGATTCCTTCGTTTAATATCCGCGACCTTGGTATAGGGACGGTAAAACGTTTGCGTCGTAAAAAACAAACGGGACCGTCATTAATATACAAACTTTGTATTCTCGTGATTTGTACCTCTTGCTTTGTTGTGCTGTAATTTTTACTGCCAGGGATGGCTGCTTGCGTGGTTCACCTGCGTAATCGTATTTTATATCAACAATGGCCCTTATCTGTAAAAACGTATTTGAAATTCATGGGTCGGCGTCGTTGAAAAATTGTCTAGAGCATTTTTATGTTAAAAGCTTGCGACGATGATAAAACATCTGACTTGTATTTTTGGATACACAAAAAAGGTTTTACCTGCAAATTATTTGTGTTGTAAAAAAGTTATGATGTATAGTGTAAGCTCATTTGTCTGAAAGACCAGACTTACTTTTTAGTATGCATTGCAGTGCCGGTTTCGTACTACCTACATGAAAATAAATAATAACTGTGCTAGTAGACGTTTTAGTAATCAAAAGCTCGTTACAGTACTTGTTTAGGAAAATATTAGCATAAACAGTAGAAGCATAAATAAGCTGTTTAAAATAAAACGATCATGCGTGAATCCATGTGTAGAACGAAAGTTGAAGTGAAACACAGTACTAACGACTGTCATTACTCTTACTGTTTATACAAATTGTGAATATGGAACATTTTAAGCATATTTTATATGTTTGTTCTTTTTTAACATTTTAATCTTTAGAGTGGCAACATCCCTCCCCTTTTAATTAGATGTCTGTCTATTTTGAAGACATTAATATTACTTCTAATGTAGGTAACTAATATGGCTATTATCTTCATTATGAATAAAGAACCTACTAAGATTAGTTTTTCGAAATCATTTTGTATTTTTTATTTCAATTCTAAATTTTTGTTACTTTTACGATCATCCCATAAAACCCATATCGAAAATACAATCTGAAATATATATGCACAGAAAGACCAGAAAAATAAGACCAACGCTGGGAATCGAACCCAGGTCCACGGCATTCCGTGCCTCGTGCTGGTATAGCGTATTGGTCTTATTTTCCTGGTTTTTCTGTGCATCTATAATTCAGTTTGAAATAACCTTACATTTATTTGTACTTATTAATAATAATTAATTGCAGATGAAAAATATAATCCCCACAATTGTTGTATACAATTTTTCCAACACGTAACTGCGTGTTAAACTTGCTGAATTAAAAAGAGCTTGTTGTAGCATTAACAAACTCAATTGATAGATGATGTTTAAAAACGTTTTCTTTCGTTCGCTTTTTACGATATTGGTTGGGAGTGAAATATCGGCATCCTTAACTTATTTATCTTCGGCAGCTAGGCCTACGACGTGCGTGCACTGCAAAGAGCATCCGAAAATATCTACTGAATTTAAAACGAAATAATCTAAAAAATTCCTCTAAGGCGCTCCCGCGATTAGGTACTGCCGTTGAACGGAGGGAAACGCAAATGGAATGAGACCGGAGCATATTCAAGAGTTTCTGAACGCTGTATACAACATCTAAAGCCATCTTATGTATAGCTAAACAAGTAAGATTTTCCGTAAAGTGACAAGGAAAATAGTAAACAACGAATGAAATCATAAAAGATTTCAAGTGTATTAAGAACATAATAAAACAAATGACGCATTCAACTTTGCCTAAAAATACGCTCTGTCATATGCACAGAAGACTCGTAAGCTTTTTTTATGTCAACCTCTCACATTTCTTAGAAACATCTCAATGAACATGACGTAGATTAACGAAGACATAATGGACTTGCAGCGCGCCGTGAAGTGGCTTCCCCGAGTGAGGTGAAATATTAGCGCACTTTCGGAGCTTTTACGCATATTATTTATTCAAAGTAAGAATAGAGGATACTTCTAAGCTGCTTGCTGTGGGTAACGGGAGGGTTTCAGATGAAACTTTGCACTCGCTTCTTTTGACAATGGTTTCTTTCAATTTATGTTGAGATACTCGAGCATGGAAGGTTGTCGTCAGCCGAGAGCATATTTTCAACAGTTGAACTAGTAACTATTGCCATATTCGAGACTTATCGCGCTAACAAACGAGTGATAATTACCTCGATGTTTCGCCCACATGGACCGTGTGGTGTCGGGCTAGAATTACCTACACCTCTTATCTTTTTTCCATGGATGTCGTAAGAGGCGACTGAGGATAATAGGTTAAGATATACCGTAGGCGACAGGCTAGCAACCTGTCACTATTGTGCCGTTTTGTCAAAATTAAAATCTAAAATTGCTATAAGTGGCTCCGAAGCGGTAACGTTTCGGAGGAGAAATGGGGAGACCATTTGGGAAAATACAGGTGTGATGTTTGTGTGTGTGTGTTCGGCGACATTGCGGTGACCACATAACACATTACAGTGTGTCTACTCGTGACCACGGCGAGGTCAAAGTAATTATTACTCCTTTGTTAAGTCCCGAATGTGGTAATAGTAAATCTTAATTTGCTCTGCCTACCCCCTTTAGGAATAAAGGCGTGATGTTTTTGTATGTCTGGTAATAGTTATGTTATGAGTGAGAATCGAACGATAAAATTAAAAAGCATTGTAAATAGTTGAATGAGTTTTGGAAAACCGAAACAAAAGTGACCGGCAATACGGATAACCTCTTCGTGTCCTCATAAATTCCGTTCCGGGAAGAGTAATATCTAGACCGGTGCACATTGGGTTGTAAATAAAAGTTACACATTGGCTAATATTCGGCTGGGGAGAAAGGAACCAGGTTTCAAGCAGTCCACCCTAACTTAGTCCCTGCATCCAGTATACCGAACAATGGCAAAAAAACTTCGACATTTGCGATATTATATATTTATAAATATACTAGCTTTTACGTGCGCCTTCGTCCGCGTGGAATTTGGTTATCGCGGGCTATTCCTTCAGGAACTGGATAAAAAGTAGCCTATGTCACTCTCTGACCGATAAACTAGGTATCTCTATGCCAAAAAACACGTCGATCCGTCGCTCCGTTTCGACGTGAAAGACGGACAAACATACAAACAAACACACAAACATACAAACACACACACTTCCGCATTTATAATATTAGCATGGAAGTATGGATGTATTTTAAATAGTTACTGCGTACCGACAAGCGAAAAAGTAAGACTGGTCGTAGCAAGGTTAGGTTTATGGTTTATTGCGATGTTCTTTGAAGAAGACCAATATCCGACAGTGATTTCCAGCTGATAGTGGTTAAGACATACTTGCTAAATGTAAATGAATTAACTAACGTATTAATATTTTGGTAACATAATATTTATCACTGTTATCTTGTTTTTATACTGATAATAATCAACTGACGCAATAAATGTTATCCGATTTCTTTGATGTCATTTATAATCTTCGTATCACAAATTATTTCATTGTCAAATCTCAAAACGATTAATCCATGAATGTTTGTGAACCGCCACCTGTGTTTTCGCTTATGCAGAATCATGCTCATGAGGGCGTCATCACCATCATCATCATCAGCCGGAAGACGTCCACTGCTGAACAAAGGCCTTCTCTTTTTTCCTTTTGCTCCTGTTGCAGGGTCCACGAACATTGTATGTGATAGTGCATACGTTTGTTCTTATAGTACAGAAATAGTCATAACGACGACGACTACGGACGAAACCGTCGTCAAATTGTTTAAGTCCAGCAAAAACGAATTAAACTAATATTTAACTCATTAATCTTAAAATTACACATATACTGTAGTTCAAAGAACCTGCATACACTCGGTGGATAAAGATAATAATTTCCTGAGGCGTTGTTAGGCTAAGTACAGTCGGTGCTGTATGATGTGACGTAACATGTACAGTTTACCACGCCACCTTCCTAAGGAAGTCAGCGGATTAATACTTCCGGGATGACTGAGATTTTTTATTCCTTGAAACAACCTGTAGATAGGCATACATCGTTTTTTTTAGATCTTCGTTAACTTCGACAGAAGGCTTAATTCATAAAATATATAAAAATGTTTGTAAGTACTTATAATTTTTTTTTACATGATATACGCTATTATTGTACTAAAAGTTTTTTACACACGTGATACAGTTAAAAAAACTAAATCGAGTACCAGGTTGGAACCTTTGTATTACTGATTTCATATTGATATTCCATATATCTGCCAAAGAAGTAATAGCGAAATTGATTATGGAAAGCTCCCTAATTGGGGAAGAGAAAAATGAAAAAATCCTTTTTAACTCTTTTGCTAAATATTTATCGATTCAAGACATTTTAGTTACAGACTTTAAAAAGTGACATAAATTACCTTCTATTATTGGTAGATTTTCGCTGTTGCGCATAATTAATGATAATAATAATAAGTAAAACTCTCTATTGTACAAAAAAATACAGAAAGGTTACACCAAAAAAAGTGTAAATAACAAAGGTGAAAGGATCTCTTCCAATAGTTCCAATCAACTTTTGAGTGGCAGTGATGAGCAATTGTTAGTTTTAATCGTATCTTAATTTTTTATTATCTTTTAAAGTATAATAGTTAGGGCCATTATGTTAAAGAAATCAACTTCATTTAACCTTTTCAATATTCTCTTTTATTAATGAAAATCAAAAATAACACGTGGAATGACAACACGTTTCAAAGTAAACAAAATACTTTGGCACAATATTGTTTACAAAAAATGTACGCTAAGTTGATTTTAGCTTTGTACACTTTGATATGGCACTAAATTCAAGAGATACACCGCTAACCGGAACATTATTATTTCATTACAAAGGCTGTGTGCAATTTAAACGCAATAACTTTTCTCACATACTCGGTATAAATGCCCAGTTTAAATTCCGCAGCTGGCAGTCACGTACGTCTTAACGTCTCTCTTCTCTAAATTTATAGGACACCATGTATTTATCAACGAAACCTTAGGTTATCTACTTCCTTGGATTGTTGAAATTTGTTCAAAAAGGGACAAACGTAATTTGACACAGTGTATTTTAAAGTGTCAGAAACGTAAGTACTTTAGAAACTAAGTCCTCCTCCTGAAGATAATAGCTGTAAGAGATGAGTACTCTATAATGAAGAAGAAGAAGAAGAAGAATAAATTTATTTGCCAAAATTCGACACAGCAAAAAAATAAAATAAAAAATAAACACAGTTAAAAATAAGACAACCTTATTACATAATCTCTCTTAATGCAAAATTTAATTATTAAAATTAATTATTATAAATTTAAAATTCATAATTGGTAATTGAGGGAGCTAATCCCCACTCTCACGTTCTGACCCTTAGTCGTCTTTAGTGATACCCACAGGAACTGATTAGGGTCCGTCCTACTCTAAAATCGGCCATGAGCATGACACGGCCAGACGAAGGTCGAGTGTAAAAATATGAACTTATTTAAAGTTTCAAAAATAAGTACCACAAACTCTTATTCCGATGCAATAAGGCCGTAGTCACATATTTTTGAGTGGTTTGAATAGATACTTGTTTTTGCACTTGACTGTGCATACGCAAATATGTAAATTCGACAAAAGCAAATACAAATACTCTTTATTGTACACCAGAAATAGTAAGCGATACGGAAAACAGGTACACAGAGAAAATTACAAGGTAAGCAATAGGCAGCCTTATCGCTTCATAATGCAGTGCCTCCAGTGAAAAAGGGAATAACTCAAAATCGCTACTTTTCAGTAGAGGCAAAAAACCTTTCTTTCGTCGTTTCTTAGGTCTTTAGATATTTTTTATGGTTTCAAGCTTTAGGTATAGGTTACAGCTTTCGTTTAGTGGGTATTGCCTTTAAATTTAGTTATTCTATACATATATTTTTAATTTTTTTTTGAGTTATGCTCTTAGTCACGAAACCATAATGGCATAACATGAATTGTGTTAGTTAATACTGTGATACCTTAAGCATAAGACGACTTATTCCCTTAAGTACGACTGTTCTATGGTTACAACAATACTTATTCTAACCTAGTTATGCCTTTATGTACTATATTTATGTCCAAATTTTTAAGGAACAACACAAGTTGTGTCTTTTTGTAAAAAAAATAACTGCAGATAGGTCTTTAGGATGTATGTTTTTTCGAGTTAAAAGCACTTGTACCTTTAGGCTTATAATTGCAGATAAGTAGAAATATGCCTTTAGAAATGGTGAGTTATGCCCATAGCGTAATCGAAAAAACTAAGTGAGAGGATAGCTAGAGATATGTCCTTTTGTTACAATATGTAACCAAACACGCTGAATCCAATGGTGCAATAAAAGCATAAGGGCATAACTCGTCTTATCCCCCTTTTCACTGGAGGCACTGAATGGTTTTATGAACAAAAACTTTTTTTTATTAAACCTATTCCATAAAATTAAAAACAAACCTCAATTTCCAACACATCAAAGAGAGCGAAGGAATACCAATTGAATTCACCTCAAGATTGTTCAATGGTTCGTTATATTTACTAACAAAAACCGCGTCGGCGTGCTCTGGCAGTTGTTCCGAGTTGCTCGCGAAGTTTGAATGCATTCGCTTTTGTTGCTAAAATAACGGCAGATTGCTTTAAAAGGTGAACGTGAACAAGTTCAAGCCGGTACGCATTCAAGCAGAAACGAAGCTTCAAAGTTCTTACTTTGACTACGTATATTGCCTTAGTTGTAACCCCTCTATGCATTCCTTCGGAGTTGTCTATTGTGATATTTATTCAGCCAATCAGCCCTTTTGCTTTGTTACTCGTTACGTAGCTGAGACAGTACCGTGTGTCTTAACTGATCAAAGTTCTATCTAACCTCATAAAATGGTATTTACATTAACTGGCTGACATTCACACGACACAGCCCCACTGGGGTCAGAGGCTTCAAATTTGACGGATATGTTGTAATGGTATTGTTATTATGTTTTCTTCCTTTTATACAAGAAAGAGTTTACACACTTACATTACGGTAAGGTAAGTATACAACTTTCCCTTAGTTTGCCCTAATTTTGCATAAGTATCTGTATAATGTAAATAATAAGTAAGTACATTATCATATTCACTAAATATTGGCAAATGCGCTAGCTGAAAAATTCTTAAATTGATGAGGTCTGAAAACGATCATTAAGTAAAAATAATCTTTGCATTTCAAATAGCGCTATGTAAAATAAACTATCTGTATTTCATACAAAAACGAGCACTAAAAATAGTTATTACATTAACGGTACATTACTTTTTTGTTACTTTTGCGTGCGCATTTAAAAACACAAACAAAATGAATATAACGCACAAACATCAATTATCCACTTCAATTATTTTGCCCGCCCTGTGTATCGATTGTTTAAACTTGCAATGCATTCAATCTCTTTTCCATTGGACTGCAAAATATTGGCCATGGATTAGCATCCACACAATGGATTTTGCATAGATATGCGTCCAATGGGCAGTGTTAGGATTTTGTTACACGCATGCATCGTTACAAAGTTCCTCTTTGTTTAAAGTTAGTTTAAAATATTTCTAAAATCTCAATGACATTATGGATTATCCACATAATATGTAAATATAAATTAATAAACCAGCTACTTTTGCAACTATTACAAAGCAATCTCTTCAGGAAAAAAACATGTATAAAACCATACCTATTATTTTCATAGCATTTTACCGACAACAATTTACCGGAGTCAATAAAAGAGCTCCAATTAACGCCTTTTAAAACTAAATTGTTCCGTTGGCTTATTGAAAAGTGTTTTTATTCCATTAAACAATATTTTAGCAATGATATGAATTAATTGTAAATTAGGTTATGTTATATATAAATAGGCATGTTCGACTTTGATAATATTTGCATGACTTCTAAAGTTTAAATGTTTGAATCACACCATTTTGTAACAACATTTAAAGCAAATAAAATATATTTCTATTTCTATTTCATAACAACGGAAACAGTTTTTTTTTTATTTATTTATTTATACCATGCGCATTAGACCAATGCAATCATAACGTTCTCATTAAACGAAAATTTAACTAAAAGAAAGAAAACTAGCGATTCATATGGGTATTTAAGTACCTACCTAAAAGCTCTCGAAGAAGCTAAATAAATGGGTATTTCTAATTTTTCTCTTAATTTCAATCTTTTTCAGTCGGATCCATACTAACAGTTCACTGTAACAACCTTGTTTTTTTTTTTCAACGTATTCCATCGAGTGTGCGGCTACCTTTATTTTTGTTGGAATTCATTCGTCTATTTTTGGCTAGCCGCCTGAAATTTATCGACAGATATTATGTGTATATCCAAGGCAAAAACAAAGCTTTTAATTTAATCATTGGCTTACCTTTAACTAAATTGGTGATTTCCACAACAAACTAATCAGTAAAATCGAAAGGAAATCTCCAAATGTTTTTTACGTGTGTGTTTTTTCATTACCATGGCATTGTACCTAGATCACCGTTGGCAAGAAGAACGCACCGCAAGAAACTTGGTAGACACAAAATGCTTGTATTGATTTTAACTTAAAAGATATGACATTAAACATTATTGATACCTATTATTATTAGAAAAATAATCGAAGTCCTTCTCTTTACTAAGTTAAAAGACGACAGTAATGTTACCGCATAAGGCTCCATGTGCCCCTTTTAGGGTCGAAACTGTCGGAACCCTAAAAACCATGTTCGCTTGTCAATTAAGCACAAAAACAAGCACTGTCCTCGAGCCTTTAATATTCAAATGGGAATAGTATTCAAATCCGGTCCCTTCCTCAAGATTGTCAGGGGCTATTCGGCAATAGAGTGGTTAGTCGTATACGCAAATTGACCGGAGACCCGCGTAAGCATTGCTCACAATCACAGCGATTGTGTGCCAGCAGGAGACATGATGACGTCATTAATCTTTCTGTAATGGCCGCCCAAATGCGGACGCCCGCTCGTCATGGGACATTTGCTAAAGCGACTCGGTTACATTAGATGCGACTACCTGAACACTGACTGGTTAGACAATTCAGTCCAATTGTATTTAAAAAGGCAATCGGAAAATTAAAGGGCAAAACGCAATGACCTTGCAAAGAGCAATGACCTTGTGTACACGTGTGTTTTGTACCGGGTGTGGCCTGTAGTACGAGCAAAAAATTAAAGGATAGATCGACCTCGTAAAACTGAACTACATACTGCTTTCAATGTACGCCAACATAGAACACAACTGACGTTGCCTGTGATGCTACAAACATCAAGCTTTTTGATTTACATTGCTTCTTCGAATAAACCTAAAAGTGTATTAAAATTAAAAAAACGAATTATTTTTAAAAGTCGCTGAACTAATGTTGTTTAGTTTGAGGAGTATGATCTATGTTTTAATTATTTGCTCATAATTACAGGCCACACCCGGTATATAAAGACATTGCATTAGATGGACTCAATTAAGTTCTCGCGCGTCGGGTGGAACTTTTATAACTTGATATGGCCCAGTTTTTCTTCATCAGCGTCACTGAAACTTTGCCCAACCAAGGAACACATACTTATACATTTTAATGAATGAATTCACGTATACATTTAAGGTTCAATGATTTGAAAAAATTTGCTCACCCACGACTTTATGATAGCAATATTTATGCAAGAAATGTGTGCTCATGCAGTTCCTCCACCTCCACACTGTAAAAACACACACAAATTACACGAACCCATCTATCACCAACACTACACTAATTACTAATTCAACTAGAGCTCATCATCAGAGCAACACAACTGTTCACCATGCTACCAGGTGTTAACTAACATTAACATTAATATGAACCTCCTAAAAATAACGCCTGATTCAATAAATTATTTAAGTTTCAATAAAAGGCACTATTTACAAACGTATCTTATCTTCAAATGCCAAAGTTTTTTATGTCACTTCTTATTTATTTTCCTTTAGTTGCTACATTTTATTGACTCTGACCGAGTTCTGCCGACGAAAGTATTTAACATTTTTATGTCGCATTCTTCAGACAGAGTAGTTACCTCCGCGGACACGCGAAGAATAATAAAGGAGCAAAATTTATATTTTATGGTTTTGCGAACAAAGTCGGCAAGTTTACGGTGGCGTCTCTGGGAGTCGTTTTGCACTACGTATGAGGAATAAAATTGTGCTCCTGTAACACTAGGAGGCTGCACACAACGTCAACGGCAGCCAACTCCAAAGGCGCGTGATAAGTTGTTCCAAAGTTAAGTGAAGTGAAAAATTATGTGCACTCTCCTGAACGTAGGGAAGAAGTCGGTTTTTCTTTCTAAATCAAGATATTGAGAGAATTGAATATGTTTTGTATTCAGGGTGTAAGGCTTTGCCAAGGCGACGTGATCGATATGTATTGCCGTGTTTAGACTAAATAGAGATTTAGAAACATACTAAAAACCTCGGCTAGAGTGTATCAGCTATTTAAAAGTGTACGGTTAATATATTGTTTTAAATCTTTAGTACTCATTTTGTATTGACAACTGTTGGAACCCATCCAATTCCGATTTAAAAATATTCAGAATTTTAAAAGGCAAGGTGATAAACAAAAACAAAATAGCCACTGCCAGAGGGCGTTACGAATAAAAAGTACAATTTGTCCACGTCGCTCCATTTTTGAGACTCTTGTTGGTTTCCTTATCTTTGAATCAGCTGCACGAACGTAAAAGAACAATATTTACATACCGCTATCGATAATAATCTAACGGAGGAAATCGGAATAACATTATGAATATTAACAAAACGGCTAAATTTTTACTGACTTGACTAACAGAAATGAAAATGAAATAATTAGAATGGATGAGCACATTCAATCCACGTTAGCTAAGTCAATCGGTACAATTTATTAATATAATTCATCACTGATCAATGCTACGTTATAATCCCTGTAAAAGTTTTTCATACTTTTAATTTAGTAGTATATTCAAAGTGACTTCATCAACACCTAATAATTGAGTAACGGTACTAAATCACTGACTCATTTATAGATTAAGCACAGCTCAAACCACTGGGGCTAGACTTAAAACTTGGCAGACATATTCCTTGAGGATCATAAAGGTAAATTAAGAAGGGAATTTCTTGAATATGAATTTAAGGGTGTTTAGAAAAATTTCTGCACTGAAATATTATGATAAGTTCCCTTTATTTGGAATACACACTTACTTACAACCTCTAACTTAGAATATGTTTTACAAGTACAACACAACAAACGAGTACGAGCCAAACTTTGCGATAACATCGAACAGAGGAGTTACTACGAATTCGAAAATCAAAGTTCGTATCGAACTGTCTCTCACTCTCGTCACTGTCACCCTCACTCTCGTATTAAATAATATTAGTGCCAGTGGGACGGCAAGATACGAATTTCGAATTTTGCACTTCGTAGTATAGGCCCAGAGGGGCAACTACGAAACTCGCAAATCGAAGTTCGTATCTCACCGTTCCTTTTACTCGAGTATTAAATGACATAAGCGTCAGCGGGACGGCAAGAAACGAATTTCGAATTTTGTGCACTTCGTAGTATCTATAGACCCAAGAGCGCACCGGCCTTAGAAAGAAATTTCCTCGTATATTGTTTGAATACACTAAGGGCAGGGCACATATCATCTCGGATGATTGATAGGCTGCGCACACGCGAGCTTCTGCTTTATATTCAATTTATCTTGGGAACTTTGCTAACAACGGCCCAGCGCAGTATACTTAAGTTGAACTGGATAAGACTTTGAAACACTCGGTTACAATTTTTTATGCTTCTATAAAATAATTTCTTATTATATAATTTAGGTTAAAGGTTTAGACAGTGCATTTTTTTTTACAGATCCGTACATTGTCTGTGGCTCTGTCGCAGGTCTGTATCCTTTTATATACATTATACGCTTAAAATTTTCAATGTGTATATTGTAGCCAATATATAGAAAAAATAATGTAAAATTAATGGACTTTTGTTTTGGTCTGAAATAAAGTATTTTTATTTTATTTATTTAATGTAAAGTAAAAAATTAAAGGAGGGTCCCGGTGTCCTCGTAGAATAAGTCTGTTTTTTTGGCGTTTTATTAAGGCTGGTAAATTACCTAATCGTGTGCGAGATAGACTCATACATTGCCGGTTATTTTAAACCTACTACATTGAAAAGTGAGCAAGTTACGTTTCATTGAAGCGCTCAAAGAGCATGGCATCCCATTATTTTTACCCGACTCGGTTTAGAAATTCTTTGCATAGAATAGACAAGTATCCTACGTGAAAATTGAATTATAGTGACATTTTCCTAACATGCCAGTCAAGTGACAAGACTTGCTCTATAAAGAATTCCCGCCAATCACCATGATTTAGCATTATTATATTTGTTGTGCAACATTACGCAATTCAATGCAGTAGGTAAACAACAGTTGTTATATGTACTGTAAGTAGGTACGTTTAAAGTTCATAATTCATTGGGCCTCTAGATGGAGAAGCGTAAGACGGACGGACCATTTTAATCGCGTTGACGTGACTCTGCAATAATTTAAAAAACGTCGCTACGGGCTTCTAATATAGAGTAGACAATTTGGAGTTTAGTTGGGTATAATAATGACTATACATACTATATTTGTTAATAGAATATTTGTTACTAACAAAGTTTGTAATCATTTTGTAATCATCTTTTGACGTCTATGGGCGTTAAATGCCTGATAATAAATGATTTTTATTTATTTTTCTTTTACTTTTATATACATACCTATACGTAATTTTAATTTAACTTTTGAGTAAGCTCCAGAGAGTTGGGGATGTGTAACCGGTTTTTTTAACCGTGTACTGCCATTTCGCACAAAACTTTTTCCCAAATGTTTCATTTGGCAAATGTTTCATTTCCCAAGTTAGTAAGTATCAAATTTCCCCGAAACCAAAATTTTTTCATAGAATATTTTCTTATGGTTTTATAGAGCACAGGTAGGTTAGGTTAGATTTGTTTTATGAAAGTTCCGAAAATAATATGGTTTCGGAGAAATTAGATACTTGGGAAATGAAATATTTGCCAAGTGAAATATTTGCGAAAAATATTTTGCCCAAACCGCAGAGAACCTTTTTTAACAAGTGAGTGTCCGGCACTGTCTAGGTTCTGCTTTCGCAGTCGTTCATAATGGATTTCTCTCAACTGCACGCCCCCTTCTCCAAATTCGGGGGGAATTTCATATAAAATTTAAAGAAACTCAAACAATTCTATCGTGGCCCAGACAAGCAAGCCCTAAAAAAATTATCCGATTTCGCTATTGGCAAATAAACAAGTATTGAAGGACTAAAAAGTATCGCACGGCGTGACGTAAGGCGGCCTCTAGACGATCAATTATATTGCGTAATATTGCGAATTGTGCAATATTATTGACAGTTTAGGTTTTTTTTTCCATAGCAGCGGTCATTATTGCGCATTATTATGCACAAGAAAACATTGTTCAGTTCTTAATTACTGTGCAATATAATTGATCGTTTGGGTTCGGAGCGCCTTTCAATGTTATTGTACAATAAAATGTACCTATTGCACAATGTTATTGCAGGTGCCACCTAACATGAAACTTTAGCTAGCTATATAGTAAGAATAAAATACAAGTTAAAAATTTCTAATAATCTAACTGACAGTCTAATTACATTTTTTTCCCGAGAACGTACCCATTTATCACCATTTCTAGTCATTTATCGAAAGTTGCTTAAAATTGAAAAGCCGTAGAGTGCGTAAAATTGCAATTTAAAATTGCAACTCATCCGTATTGCTAATTGTGATTAATATCCGGCAAGTTACAGCAATAAAAAAAACGCAACCGTTAATCAATTCAGCACTTGTAATTGCCATTATTTATTTAACTCCGAACGTTGTTGAAAAACTTGTGCGGAATTTTTATTTTTTACTGGCCATTTTAACTCGTGATATATTAATATTTTATACAATTTATCAATAATCACATACATCGAAGCAAAATTGCTTGTCGTTTGAATCACAGAATACCTAATTGTACCTACAGCCGATATAAAACACACACACGCACGCAAGCACGGTAGGAGGCACGCACGTTAAGACGCTCGCACGCATGCTAGGACGCAGGGACGTACGCACGCTAAGACGTATGCACGCACGAATGCACGCACGTACGCACGCAGAAACACACGCACACTAGGACGCACTCACGGACACTTTACGATACGTTATGGTATATTACGAGTAAAGAGACGCTTTCTGGTAGACATACTTTTATATCCTTGTTTGTAAGGCCGAGTCTAATCCCGTGGTGTTTGCTTAACACTCGTAAAACTTTTCTGTTGCTTCCACTAACTGGAACCGCTATATGTTTTTATGGTGTTATTTTTGCAATTTTTGCGCAAGTCATGTTTGAAATAAATCCAATTTAAGGAGAGTTAAATGTTCTGATAGATTACTCGTACATAGTGTAGGTACTTATATACAAAATAAGTTTTTAGGCAGCCGTTTAAAACATATGTTGTAGATTATACATAAAATTTCAAAACTCGTAAAATTGTCGTTAAAAGAAGTGATAAGTTTGAAAAAAAAAACCAGCCAAGAGCGTGTCAGACACGCTAGAAATAGGGTTCCGTAGCCATTACTAGAAAATTATGTAATATTTTTCTAAGGATTTTCTACTTTGTATGGAATATTCCAAGTCTAGGTATACCTACCTTTCATACCTTAGGCTGCTATTTACTCTTAAACTACTAATAATTCTCAAGAAAACTTAACCATTATAGTTTTTCTTGTAAGTTTGATAAACTTACTACCATCCTGAATTTTATCAAAATTTTCCACCAGATTTTAGAGGGGGAAATGTTCGATTTTAACGAAAATTTGCACTTTAAAGTTGAATATTTTGCAAACAAATCACTGAATCGAAAAATCGTTTTAGCAATCCCCTAAAAACCTTTCCAGCAAAACCCCACACTACAAGGTTGGATTAAAAAAAAATCACCCCCACTTTACGTCTATGGGAGATAACAAAAAATATTTTTTTGAATTTTTTAGTGTTATTTTGTCGGCATAGCTTACATAATAATATGTACTCGTATTCGTCCAAAATTACAGCTTTCTAGCATTGGTAGTCCCTGAGCAAAGCCACGGACGTACAGAAAGACAGACATGGCGAAACTATAAGGGTTCCGTGTTTACCATTTTGGCTACGGAACTCTAAAAATAGGAATACCGGTGGAGAGACACGTGCAAATTGTAAAAGCCTGGTTGTAGATTTAACTTAGCATGTATTAAGTTTTTAAGATTTAGTTTATAGCAAAGTTTTATTTATGGTTATTCATAGTTTCGATTAATACTTACAATTTTAATTATAAGTATAATACCAATACAGTGTAATATAGTACAGTCGGAGTAAAAAAAGGTTCGTCACCCTAAGATCTATTTTCCTTTGCCCAGTATGAGCGTTAATCTGCTTAACCGATTAAGTAGGACATACTGAGTCAACCTGTCAACCTGCTAAACATAATCAGGTGACCATAGACACCCTACAACTACACCATGGCACTGACAAACACTGATAATTAAATAGAACATTATTTGATTAAAACTTTTACGAAGTTGTTTATTAAAAAGGTTTTGTATTGATATGAAACTAGATATATGTTAAGGGTGTATACTATTTTGATCCTTGTTATCATGTCAAGTACTCGTAAGTATTTGATATGCACTTGTCTGCTTAGTATAATACAAGTAGAAGATATTTTTGAAACACTCAGCTCTCTCCGAGGCAGAAGCGACATGTTCCTCAGATTGCCTCCAACGTCCAACTCCAACCGGCTGGGTATAACTGCGTACAGAACTGGCAAAGCTATCAAAGTTTATAACATTGTCTAATACAGTGCTACATGCAAACGCAGGGGAACTTCGTATTGAACACAGAAACGTGGTCGTGGAACTAAGTGTGGATGGATAGTGACTTGAATAAATTTGATACCAACGCTCACTGAGAAGGAAGTGTGTATTGTTTCTTCTAGTCTTCCACTTAAAATATACAAATTAAATGCAGGCAACACTTTGTAACTGGCACATTTTAAATTATATGTGATAATATTAATATTATTGGGATAAGTAGGATATTGTATAAATAGTTTCAATGAAGCGAACGAATAAACTCACAGTAGATTTTGCATAAACGAAAAATCTTTTTGCGATTTCCGCTCGAGGGAGTAACAATCGAATTTTCTACATGATAACGTTTCCTTTGTTTGATATTTTTCATTTTCCTTAGTAAATGAGGTGAGGAAAGCTAAAGATGTTATTAAAAAAACACCAAATAGGTAGACAATTAAAAAATGACATGTCTTAAAGTACCTACGACGTTAATATTATGTAGCTACTAGCTTTAGCCCGCGGCTTCGCTTGCGTGTAATTCGGCTATTGCTCGCTGTTCTCTCGATAACTGTGCATTTTTTCGGGATAAAAAGTAGCCTGTGTCACTCACTGACCCGTAAACTATCTGTATCCCAAAAATCACTTCGATCCGTCGCTCCATTTCGATGTGAAAGACGGACAATATTATTAGTATGGATAATATTGTACTTTTCTACTTGAATCGTTGCTTATTTTATTTTTGAATGTCACCAAAATAACTCGTTTTCTTAAAATTATTATTAAAAAAATGATTCTAAGTACTTACCTATCTCTCTTTCAGGAAAGAGTTTTTTTTTGTATCTTCCCAATATGAAAGTTGGTACTTAGGAGTAAGTAATATTTACTTCTTTTTGATTTAAAATCAAGAGCGACTACGAATATTAATCAAATATTAAGATAAAAAGCATTAAAATTCTCGAGGGACATGGCTTAAATAACTAAAAATATATAAAGGAAACACCCTGCCGTAATATGACCAAACAACAGTATATTATATATATAAGCTAAAGCAGTATGAAAGCTACGAACAAATCGATTCAAACAAACACACTCACACAGACGCGCTCTACACGGCCTCTAAGGGGGTCTCGCGACTGCAGTACTGCGAGACCCGCTTAGAGGCCGTGTAGAGCGCGCGTCTGTGTGTGTTCGTTTAATAAAAAAAATAGGGGAAAAATATTACTTGATTGCACATTAGGAACACACAAATTTGCAATTAATCGTGACCGTCTACTTTCGAAACACTCTTGTTTTTTGCTTCGAAACATGGAATTTATCTTATCTTCGTGTGAATTAAAGTACTGGACAATTTACAAGTGGTTTCCTTGTATAAAAAATGTATCAGTATTTTCAATAAAATTAGTCTATCAATTACATAACATGGACACTCGCTCAATTCACTTGCTTATTCACTTCAATAAAGTCCTACAGGAAAAAAAAAACGAATACAGAGGAGTTTTTTTACAAAAACTTTTCAAATGAACAGACGGACATTTTTATCTAATTTTAATATAAGTAGATATGTGTTCAGCTTATAAATGTCTTGGTAATTCTTTTATATACAAACGTGATACGCGTGATTTGTTAGGACAGATAAAAACCTTGTCACTTGCTTCAAACCATGGTCAGCACGCTCGCGTGAAACTAGTTAAAAATAATATACAAAAATCGTCGTAAAAACATAATTAAAATTCTACTGAAAGTTAAAATTATATAGTAATGGTGTTAAAATTGTTCAAATTGGACCTCAGTCCACCTTCACGTGCTTGTATGATGGCTTGTGAAATATTTAAAGTACCAGTTCAGTTGATCGATGTAAATCTTCTAGAAAGTGAACAGAAGAAGGCTGAATTTTTGAAGGTAAGAAACCTGTGACGTTCGAATTTTTTTAAATAAGTTCAGTTGGCAGGTAATGAATAAAGAGAGAGACTAATTAAAACTGCTGTATAACAATTATGACAACGTATTTTTTCCGTGTCTGTTTACAAATCGTGTTCAACTTATGGTCTATCAGTTGTTGCCCGTGACTTTGTCTGTAAAGACTCTATTCATCACTATCCCGCGAAATCTTTGAAGAATTTGTTTATCGCTATCGGGCGTTACACATTTTCCGGGATCTAAAGTATCTTGCGCGGTAATCCAGGTTAAACAATCAGCTTATTAATTTCATCTAAATAAAATAAAGCTGTTTTTGTGATCATATAACCAACATCTAAAATTTCGTGTTATAATTATTAGTAGGGCTAGGGGAATAGCTTGAAAACAATAACAAACAAAAACAACACACGCAAACATCACGCCTGTATTCTCAAATGGGGTAGGCAGTGCACACGAAACGTTACCGCTTCGGAGCCACTTTTAGTAATTTTAGGTTTTAAGTATTAAAAAAAATACTTGTTTTTTTTATGTTTCAGATAAATGTTTTACGTACGATACCAGTACTTGAAGACGACGATATTATTTTGCATGACAGGTAACTCGCAGGTTCTTTACCACAGCGTGTTCTAAAACCCTGTACTTTTATCAAAGTTAGGAATTTTTTAGACCTACTTTTCTTTAAAACGGGTTTTTATTCCCCAGAGAATTATCGTACAAGGTATAATAACAATTATATGTTTTCTAGAATTTACATTTATAAAATAATTTTGAAATTATTACACCAATCGTGAAAGGAAACCTTGAAAGGTTTATTATTATTATCCTTCGTAATCTAGAATCACGACTTACACTCTTTTCAGGAAGCGCTACTGCGAGGCCCTAAATTGTTAAATTATCAGGTTCTACGAGCATTTAAAAAATTGGTAAAAAAATAAACATATTCCAAATTAATACCATTTCTTTGAGCATCTTATTGTTTATTAATTTCACTATCTATGAATAGGGAGGGTTCTAATTTTTCACTATTTCTCTATTCTGTGATTAATTTAGGCATCATACATTTGTTTTTGTTTCATCATCATGATAGCGGATTATTTGGGAACACCCAAATACTCCGAAATATTTAATTCCGAATTTGCTAATTCCAATTTTCAAAACTCCGAATTTCACAATTCCTAAGACTTATAATTCCGATTAATCAAAAATACGAAATTTATTTAGCCGAATTTCAAAATTCCGATAGTTTTTATATCCAATTTTTATAACTCCGAAGAATAAAAAGTACGAAGTATTATAAGCCCGAAAAACAGTATTCCGACTATCAATTTTCCGAAATTTCATTGTTGATTCGGAATTTTGACATTCGGTGAAATAAATTTCGTATTTTTGATCAATCGGAATTATATGTCTTAGGAATTGTAAAATTCGGAATTTTGAAAATCGGAATACTAAAAAAATATTTGAGACTATTTGGGTATTCCTAAAATTATGCTGAATTGACATTCATGACAATTAATAACAATATCTACTTTTTTAGGTCAGTCTAACCTGTTTAGGTTAGGTTAGGTTAGAATTGCGTCAAGGCGCGAAGCGCCTTAACTACGCGGAATAGGAGCTCCGCGAAGCGGAGCTCCGTCGAGTCTGCCTTAGAATCGTAAAATTTTTGGCAAAAGAACTTATGTATACCTATGCACACCATGTAATTGATGCATTTTAAATTCGGGTGTTAGGTAGCTGCGGTAAGGATCTTAAACGTTGGGGGGAGGGGGGTTTAAATTATTGATTTATTAGTTATAAGTAAAAGTAATTCGTAATTCTGAATTTTCTGAATTTCGAAAATCGGTGTTTTAGTAATCGGAATTCGTATTTTTGATATTCGGATTATTATTTAGTCGACCTTCTTATTGTTCGGAATATTGAAATTCGGAATTTTGAAAATCGGTATTTTGGTATTCGGAATTCGTATTTTTGACATTTCGGATTACTATTGAGTCGGACTTTTCATTGTTCGGTTTATTAAACTTCGGAATTTTGAAAATCGTACTTTTAAACATTAGGTATTTTAAATTTTCGGATTTATAAAAATCGGATTTATGAACAATCGGAATAGTCATATTAGGAGTTTTAAAACATTCGGAATTATAAAAATCGGTATTTTGAACTTCGTGATTCCGACTTTCAGAATTTCGTTTTTAGGGTTCCGTACCCAAAGGGTGCCAACGGGACCCTATTACTGAGACTCCGCTGTCTGTCTGTCTGTCTGTCTGTCTGTCTGTCTGTCTGTCCGTCTGTCACAGGGCTCTATCTCTTGAGCCGTAATAGCTAGGCACTTGAAATTTTCACAGATTATGTATTACAGTGGCCGCTACAACAACAAATACTAAAAATAAAATAAAGTTAAAAATTAAGGGGGGTCTTCATACAAGAAACGTGTTTCATTCTGCGGTTTTTGGTTGCTAGGCTGCTAAGATTCGGCCGTCAGTTGCTAGGGGCAACACGAGTGACCCTATGTTGTTTTTAATGTTTAACTACTTATTAATTTGTGATTTTATTAGCGCTATTTTATAAAACCTTCGATAGTATAATAATTATCTCTAAGGCCGTGGTTTATTTTTGTGTGCAGCATTAAGACTAAATAAAAATTTATGATCCACAAACCTCCGACAAACACTACACAAAATCCGACTTCAATAAAGCACTCACAGCCGCTATGTTTAATGTTTTTTACACTAAAAAATGTCCGTTGTAATTTATACTAAGTAACAATATTTATTTACAAGGTCAAAATTTAAAATCAGGTTATGATTAATTCAATTCACTAATAATAATAAGTACGCGCCGTGCGTCGGCCGAAATTACCACGGTATTTTTTTTTAATTGTAAATTTTTTTCTGGCGCGAGCATGGCATAAGTCTGAAGCGCTATTCAGCCTACTACAGGGCGACAGCCAAAGAGGATGAGAATTTAAAATTGTTATTTATTCAAAATACTTGCACCTAGTCCTAGTGCTTAAATTTGGGTGACATGTTTTATTTTTATTAACTAGTAATGTAACTAGTTGTTTGTTGGGGTGGAATTAATATTTCAACTTAAATTTGAAGTGGCTATCTTCAACCGATTTAGCTGAAATTTTTGCGTGCATGTTTTTTTTTTATTCGACTGGAAGGCAAACGAGCAAGTGGGTCTCCTGGTGGTAAGAGATCACCACCGCCCATAAACATCTGCAACATCAGGGATATTGCAGATGCGTTGCCAAACTAGAGGCCTAAGTTGGAATACCTCAAGTTCCAGTAATTTCACCGGCTGTCTTACTCTGCCGAAACACAACAGAGCAAGCACTGCTGCTTCACGGCAGGATTAGCGAGCAAGATGGTGGTAGCAATCCGGGCGGACCTTGCACAAGGTCCTACCACCTGCAGGATGACATGTGCATAAATCCGATGGCAATGCAATATTATTATGACGTAGAGCTGATCTGATGATGAAATTAGACGTTGGCCATAGGAACTCTGTAATAAAACGACACGACCGCATCGTACGGAACCCTACATGCGCGAGTCGTTCGCACTCGCACTTGACCGATTTTTCGTATTTATGTAGTGTACCCGGATTATTTACGTACCACTACACAGAACACAGGTCTCCTCTCAGAATGAGAATGTTTTCATTTACTGTTATGCAATTGCTTAGAGCTTGATCAGGACTTGAATACTGCACAAAATTATCTTGACGCTTCGGCCACATTGCAATGTCAGTGATCACCGGGCAGATTACGGCATTAGATGAGTTCAAAGCTCGAGAGTTTTTATAGTAATGGAATAAATTGAAATTAACGTTCATTTTATTTCAGCCATTCGATACTCATTTATCTCGCAGAAACGTACGGAAATCAAGATCATTTCTACCCTAAAGACGTAAAACGGAAGGCGATGGTTGACCAGAAGCTTTTCTTCAATAATTCTATCTTATTAGAAATATTTAGAAACGTAACGGTAAATATTTTGAGTTGTATTTAGTATACTAGTATGCTCGGGTTTCTCTACCTACACTGTACGTCCTACGGGAACGAATCCGAAATGAGAAGATAGATAAGTTAAAAGAACGAGGGTCACCGACATGGGCAAGTGAATTAGCTCGTCGAAGCAGGCCATATAGTACAGAGACCAGACAGACGGCCTTTGGGACCGAAAAGTGCTCGAATGGAGACCGCGGATCGGCAAGCACAGCGTAGGATGTTCACCAGCGAGATGGAAGGATTATGTGATTAAAGCCGCGGGTTCGCGGTGGATGCAGGCTGCTTCCAACCAAAGTAGCTGGAGGCAGGACCTTGCAGGTGGCAGGACCTTGTGCAAGGTCCGCCCGGATTGCTACCACCATCTTGCTCGCTAATCCTGCCGTGTAGCAGCAGTGCTTGCACTGTTGTATTTCGGTGTGGAGAGTAAGACAGCCGGTGAAATTATTGACACTCGAGTTATCCAATCTTAGACCTCTAGGTTGGCAACGCATCTGGAATACCTCTGATGTTGCAAGTGTTTACGGGCGGTGATGATCTTTTACCATCAGGAGACCCACTTACTCGTATGCTATTCAGTCGAATAAAAAAAAGGTCTACGGGGGAGGTCTATGTCCGACAGTGGACGTCTTACGGCTGATATGATGATGATGAACCTAGCATGCTATATTTATATAAATAAATCTATAAATCTATCTATGTTTTATAAATGCCCTTAATCACTACCAGACAGTGAGGCGCTTATACGAGCTGGCAGGCATCAGTGCTTAGTTATCATAAAATATCACTTTTTAATTAACTAACTCTCTGAAAAGTATTTAACCCCTGCCTTCAGCCCAGTGAAATGATTTTTCACTAATTATTTTAGGTAATAGTTGCTACCCACAACTTAGTTTGAAAATAATTCATTTAATGTTATGGCAAGTGTGCAATTTCCCGGGATAAAAAGTATTGTATGTGTTAATCTAGATTTATAACTATTTGTTCGCCAAATTACGCAAATCCATCGAGCCGGTATTACATGACATGACTGAGTAACAGACTGAGTATCCAGACATATTTTTTTCATTTTTAATAGGATAATTGGATGCTGTTAAGCAATAATATATACTTAGTGTGATTTTTACAGTTGAAATTGTATTGCAAAATGACAGTGGGTTGACTCAGTATTGCAAAACAGCACCCAATTATACTTATTATATGTAAAATGGTAGGCGCTTTACTCCCCCGAAATACAATATGAATGATTGAGATAGAAGTATAGTACGGAGTGAATGAATGGAAACATCCAACAGGGTGGACATGCAAGGATTGCCGATTATTTTTATGTTTTTAATTTATTTCCTTAGAAATATTAGTGTTGAAAGAAGTACTTAGTAAGTTTTTTTTTAATCTTTCATAAAGATGCTTTTTTACTTTTGTTGACTATATAATTATTGTCACTGTCATCCAAGTTACATATCCGTACTTCGTACCAAGTACTAAATCGATGCGATTTACTTTTAAATAGTTCCTGTCTTACGAAGACGATCCTGTCTAAAGAATTAGAATTTCACAACGAGACACAGCAACAAAATAAATAAAAAACTCAATATTGTAGTGCATTTGATTATTGTAGTGTATTAGATTCCTTTAAATTTTTTTATCTTTATACTTAACCATTTTTTAACTCTTTCATTCACATTTTAGCAAGGAATTCTAAGAGGGGAAACGAAGTTAATACCGGAAAAACAACTGAGCCATATCAATGAAGCGTATGAGTTTTTAGAAGAATTCTTGACTCAAACAAAATACTTGGCCGGAGATCAAATCACGATTGCAGACATAACGGCATATGCGACCACTTCTTCATTAGTACATATTTTAGAACTTAACTCTCAAAAGTGAGTACTCTTAGACATTTGTATTTTACAGATGTCAATAATGGTTGTATTTTTGTAAATTATTTAGGCATCTCGCACACTAAATGGCCATCCATGACCATGGCTATGGCCGCAACGACCAAATTAACTAAAAAAGTGGCCAGTTGGCCGTTGCGGACAAGTGTATGACGTTCGTATGTTTTTTAAGTTAATCTACTCGTTGTGGCCATATTGGTCGTGCGTGGTCATGGCCATATGGTGCGTGAGGCGCCTTAGAGTTTGCTAAGTACTTATGGGTTTTTTAACATGTTGAGTAGGTAGGTACTTGATTAAAAAACTTGGCTATAAATGCTTTGTGTAAAGATATGCCATTACACAGCTTGATTTATTTTATACTGATTTTATTCAGACATTTTTGAGTTTCAAATTCAATATATGCCGTCGAAATTCCACAAAATCAGCCTTATTGACATAATCAAGGAAACCTTTTTGCAAAATTTCAGCTTTCTAGATCAAAAGGTTTGACGTTGATGAATAAGTTATTCAGGATTTTTATTTTTATTAAGAGGCACGTCTTTTTTACAGCTTAAGATGAATGGCTTGAATTAAATTTGTGTAATGCCTTACTGCACACAGCTTTTAAGCATTTTTTATTCGGATCATGTTCGGTACGCAATAAGAATACAGCCTGTGAAAAGCAACTTTACACAATATTTGTTTTAATATGCTGTAATTTTATTTACGAAATGAATCTCGCTGACCGTGTGCACATATAATACAAGCAAATTGTTTTTGTATTATTGTTGGCTTATAAAACAGTTTTCATAAGTCGTTATTTATTTACATCATTACCATTTCAGAAAATATCGTTAAATTAAATTATACTAAGGGTTTATGAAAACAATAAACAGAACTTGTTCTTCTGTTTTGGTAATCATCGTGAGAGGGTATTGACATTTAACCAGAGCAAATAAAAACTCGCGATTGTAGGTACTTGTTGTATTATTTTATACCTAACATACGTCTAGATACCATCTGCTTGATGAGAGATTTCTCTACTATGACGCCCTTTGTTACACAAGGTAACTCGACAAAGCATTCGACTGACGACAGCGTGAAAGATACGGGTGAACGAAGGATGCAAGTAGCGAGTTGTCGTTCAATGTGGCGTTCTAAGACGAGATCTTCGGCTGATGGTGATGATATAGTTTTAAACTTATTTTTTTCTTTACAGATATCCTAAAATTCAAGCTTGGCTAAAAGAAATGGATAAACAGCCTTTTGCTCAAAATCAGAATGAAAGCGGCGCAACTTTTTTGAAAGAATTGCTCGATCACTTATTAAATTCTTGATACCTAATTTCAATCTATGTTATCTTTATTATAAGTAATAGGTATTTAATTTCGTAATAATTTAATTATTTGTGAAATATTAAACACGCAGTAACGAGTGTACTTTTTAACTTTTCTTGCATTTATTTATTATTTTATTATCTCTAAGCACACTTGTTAGGCAATGATTTTATAATTAACGGCTAAACTGATAGTGTCATTTCCAACCTCGACATTGGCGAAACCATTTTCAGTATCGATGGAGCTATACTTTCAAGAATTGAATTTAATTAATTGATTTACAATTAATATATACTCGTAAGATTATATTATTTATGACAAATACATTTTTATCCAAATTATCGTTGACTTATTTAATAGTGTTAGTACCCATATGAATATGTGTGTGTGTGTATGCGCGTGAATGTAGGTGTTTATAAATGCTATATTTAAAGAGAAGAGCTATATGAAGAGAAAACTGTCCACAATAAAATCGTTGCATGCATGATCTGGTGCACCTTTGGAATTATTTTTTTTTAAATTAGTAGTTACGAAAGTACACAATAAAAATTTGTGAGTCTCTTCGTTTATTTGTTTGTTACTTCATCACTTCTAAACCGCCGAACTAATTTAGATGAAATTCAATATACAGATATTATGCGTCCCGGGAAAGGCATAGGATAGTTTTTATCCCCGAAAAATTACTTAGTTCCCGCGGGACAGTGAAAACCGAACTATAGGCGGACGGAGTCGCGGGTAGCGGCTAGTATACTCATAATAAAAAGTAAGGGCGTCTATGAGTTTTGCTTTAAATGTTAAACTGCCTAAAACCTAGTAAAGGCCCGTCAAAAGACGTTGTACAAAATAATTTATTCAAGTTTAGTTTTCTTCTTCTTTCTATATCTTTTTAATTTTTTGATTATTGACAAAACAAAAAATCATCATCATCATGATCGTGTCAGCCGAAAGACGTCCACTGCTGGACATAGGGTTCCCCCAATACAAAAAACAAAAAATACGTGTCCAATATTTTTACTGACTGACCTACTTAGATTTTAGAGCCGACAGGCATATCTAGAAATGATGGCAAGAGACCGGACGCGATGTCTATGATTCCATGGAGAACGGGACGTGTGCTAGTGTGGGATGCAACCTGTGTTGACACTAATGAATACAGTGACAATAGCCTTCATCGGATTACCAACCGTTTCTGGTATAATTATATAATTTATGTATAAGTACTTATATCTAATAATAGGGCCACCTACTAATAGATTTGTTTTTATCTCGCATGACAGCGACCAGGCCAAGGCCGCGCATTATGACCATGTTAAGTGTCTACTATATTACCATTCGTCTCATAGTGAGTTCACCGATCTAACGTGTGTTAGTGTGGCAATAATAGCGTTATAAATAAACCAATTTATTT
Organism: Choristoneura rosaceana; assembly: GCA_037349165.1. Taxonomy (NCBI): domain Eukaryota; kingdom Metazoa; phylum Arthropoda; class Insecta; order Lepidoptera; family Tortricidae; genus Choristoneura; species Choristoneura rosaceana. Next base: position 16,218,720 of record JAZBNJ010000019.1, read on the forward strand.
ATTTACTTTTTTAGTTCATCAATGTATTTCCATTCAAAGTAAGTATGTTCACTATTATGTATGTAGTATGTAATGTTTATTTAAAAAAATATGTAAACAAACACAATTGACAAACATTGAGATATGTAATAATTTTAGCTATAATGGTTAATCTTTGCATATCGAAGGAAAGCAATCTTGAAGTGAAATTTTTTGAGTTTGACAGAAGAGCGTTTAAGTTTTTTTTCATAACTTTTTTCAAGTTGACTTATAAAGTTGAGTTTTATAAAGGTGCATATTATTTCAAGTGGTATTTAAGTCAGTGATATGTATGAAACAATAATAATGTCTTTCTCAAAAAACTTGACATTCTGTACTTAATAAATATCGCTGAAATATAGTATAGTGAGTAAAATATTCTGGGAAAAATATATTTCATAATATCCTAAATAATCCGTACCAAGATCAGTGAAACAACCTTTTACATCTAATCCATTTATTTTTCTAATTAGAGCAATTATTTATAGGAAGTGTAGATCATTATTTTCCTTATAGGTAGGTAATTAAAAGAATTTATCTCTGTAATACAAAAAAAAAACGCTCAGAGATTACCTTCAATAAACTTTTTTCACTTATTCTATTTTCTTATTACGTAGTTCTTCTTCAAAAATGTCACTTCAAGGAATTAAATTTTAATACAGTGAAGATAGTGATAAGTTACGTACCTATAATAAAATACGAGTATGCTAGCTGTTGCGCGCTACTTGGTCTGCAATGAATTCTCATTATAACATGGGTAATACGACATTTAAAGTACCTTTTGTGTTGTCCAGTGTTTTTCTTGCTTTTTTTTGTCTGTAATTGAATCATTAAGATTATTATTACTATATTTTTAAGTATAATTGTGATGTTCTACGTATCTATTTATTAATCAAAAGAGATTAATGCCTACGTAAATACGCCCTATTATTATTATTACACAATTCAACTAAGATACTAAAATAAATACTACAAATAAACCACATAAACATACATAAAATTTAATTAAGTCTAAAACTAACACGTGTTTATGAAAAAGACGGCGGCACCTTAAAAAGATTGTGTGAATGTATTTAAGTAACTATTTGTATTTCAGTTCCATATTTATAACAGTTGCCAGATTTGACAAAAAGATTACGTACCGACCATAATTATTAACTTAATCGAAAAGGTGAATTACACTAACGTGCTAACTTGATTATAATTACTAAAAATAAAGTTAGAATCTCGACTGTATTAATTTAAATTAATTTTTTGACCATATGTCGATGATACTGCAATTCCACGTAACTAACAAAGTCTAATGCCGGGTAGGTAACCTACAAAAAGTAACAAATTTTAGATATCGCGGACAGTATAAATAGCATAATCTAGACAGAAAGACATTTAATTTTAAAACTCTCCTGTATCATTTTGTCTCTTGTAAGTTACGCGGCATTGCAGTATATTTTATTTTTATTTTACTGCTTCTTATCTTTTGTATATATTGATTAATTAGGTCTCTGTTGCGTGTTAACAAATATATTTTATTTAACTACTTTGACGAGAAAAAAATATAATTATGCATTTACTCGTAATAGTTAATAGAATAACTATTATTTGTCCAGATGGTGAAATTATACAAATTGAACGGGAGTCCTCCGGCCAGAGCCTGCATGATGACATGCGAGCTGCTCAATGTCCCAGCTGAAATGGTGGACTGCAATATTGCCGCCGGGGAACACATGAGTCCCGATTTCCTAAAGGTAACGTTTTTAACTAGGAGGCACGCAGCATAAAAACAAGAGTATAATACCTGAAAATAAATACAATAATCCTCGGTATGACAAATAATCATCTCTTGTATAACAAGAAATATGAATAGAAGTCGATCGGTGTGGCAGGAAATAATTGACAATGAAAGAACGTTGCGTGCCGGTGACACTCCAATACCGCGTAACTAGCATTTTTCATAAGGTATTATTTTCACTGCACTAACAGTACTGACATTGTACTATTCTGACAATGAAAATTATACCTTATGGAGAACGCGGTATTCCAGTATCACTGACGATTGGTCTTTATTGTACTTCCACAGTGGGCACGCTTATTGCAACTACTGTGTACTCTTCTGGTATCTAACCTTCACGTTTTTGAGATAAAACAACATCCTCCTTCTCCTTATGTATGTCAGTCAATTTTGTTTTGGTAAATTGTGAATAAAAAAAACATATCTTACACTACAGATAAATTGAAGTAACATTTAAATAAGTAAAGACACATTATTCAACTCTGAGATACGCAGTTTTTTTTAAATATTTATTGAAACTTGGTTACGCCATAGCATGGGCAATGGCTTTAAAAGTCAGCCACTACTTTAAGATTCCTGTTTTCGCTAAATAGTGTGGGGAACCAAAATTGGTTGTGAGTAGTAGCAAACTTGTAGTTCATTGATATATTTTGGATCTCCGCAAAATAACGCACAAATTAATAAAATAGTGTAATGTTTTTTTTCTATCATTTTAATAAGTTTTTGTACATTTTCTGGGATAAATGGAATTTTCTAGCTGGAAATATAGTATCTATTTGTGTGCAAATTCTAAATATTTCGAACTTAATTCATTTGTAAATTTATTGTATTTGTTGTAGAAAAATCCGTTACACACAATACCAGTCCTGGAAGATGGCGATCTTATTATACATGACAGGTATCTTTCCCATTTTTAAAGAATACTAATTATGGTAAACATTCTATATATTGCTGGAAATTTTATCCTAGTGCCCAGTAGATGACACTCTACTGTTACTTCTGTTTTGGTAATGACATTAAATTAAAGATGTCAATTTGTATTAGTAACTAGCACTCGCACATCGACATTACCTACAATCGATCCTTTCAAAAATGCTTATAGTAATAAAACACACATTAATAAAAACTAATTATAAATCTATCCTAATACTAATGCACAAAATAAATAACGATGTAAAGTTTGTATGTTTCTTGATTATGAATAGCAAAATAATCTTTTCCCAGGAAAAAATAAGTAGCCTATGCCAATCTGAGATAATGTGGCGTCTCAATTAATTTAATTTTTTTTTTGTTTAACAACTATCAAAATCGGTTCCATCTTTCTAAAGGCTCTCTATAAAAAATCACAAGAAAAAAACAAAGTTTACATTTTTATTATATTGTATAATATGTGTATAAAATGTTTTCCAGCCATGCGATCCTGATGTATCTCGCTGACATGTATGGCAAACAGGATTCACTCTACCCTAAAGACTTAAAACAACGAGCCCTCGTCAACCAAAAGATGTTCTTCAACAGCTCCATCTTATTTCCGAGATTACGTAACGTCACGGTAAATCATATTTAAGCTAATTCATATAATTATACTTTGCGAAGTAATGTTACGCCTGTCTTGAAAGGGTAAATGTTGCAAGTTTTGTGTTAAAGTAACTGATAAGTCATTTAATTTTGGGAGTTGATGACAAGAATTTTAAGGTTTATGCTATAATAAAATTATGCAGGCATCCTACTTTTATTTTTGATGGCGGCTTATATGAAAATATAATGAACGTAACCTAAATAAAAAAAGAATAGCAAGTAAGTTTTTGTTAAACATATAATTTTTTATTTTTATTTTCATTGTAATTAACCTATTCTGTCCGAAATAAATGGCTTATTATTATTATTATTTTAAAACAAGCTTTTTTGCTTCCCAATTTGACTGTCAGGATTGACTTTTTTCAACTTATATAATGTAGATTCACCTATCCCAAATTTCAAGTCAATCTGACCGCAGGAAGTGTGTCAAAGTGAACTTGCAAGATTTGATCCAACAAACAGGGCATATAATAATAAAAGTTTGTGAATACACCTAACTCGTAACAATATAGAATCTTAGTTTTTAATTTTTGCGAAATACTAAGTGTATATAAAAGTCAACTGAACATCCATCCTTTGCATTTTCTAATCCTGTATTTTATTGTTTTCAGTATCCGCTATTTGTAGAAGGAGCAAAACCAACGGAGAAGCTGTTTAAAGCGATAGATGAAGCCTATGGATTTCTGGAAGAGTTTTTGTCACGAAACAAATATTTGGCTGGACACAACATGACAATAGCAGACATAGCAGCATACGCTACAAGTTCTTCACTAGGCATTCTTTTGGAGTTGGACGTGAAGAAGTAAGTGTAACTAAATTATTTGAATGAATTTTAGCAGTGGCAGAAGCATTTATTTTTATTTCTTTATATAGTTAATACTTTGATGAATTCTATGCTAAGTTGTGGTAGCCTAGTGATTTGATATATAGTGTCTCAAGCAGAGGGTTAGGGGTTCCGAGTTTTGCGGAATTGATGTGCAACCTTTATTAAATTTACCACGAGCTTCACGATGAAAACATGCAATAATCTTAACATTGTATTCCTAAATCTGAATTCTTAATCAGGGAATCTAAATTATCGTGAGTGAATAATTTAAATTACTTAGCTGTTTTATCCTTCTCAGGTATCCTAAAATTGAGGCTTGGCACAAAGAGATGGCAAAACAACCGTTCGCTCAGAATCAGAATACAGCTGGGAATCAAGAACTTAAACATTTTTACGACAATATAATTAGTAAATGAACGAACCTTCATTCAACGCAAAAGAATAAATATTACGAAACACTGTTATCTGTCTGTTTATCTAAGTGTTTAATAGTTAGTACCAGATTTTGTGAAAATTTGTGTTAATAAACTTAATATTTTCCGGTGGACTTTGATTTTACATAGACATTATTATAATGAGGCCTGCCTGCTTGAGGTCAGCAGGTAAGTGGTACAAAAGGGTCATGTTTATAGTTAATAAGTTGTTTATTATTCTTCGCTATTAGTTTAACACCACACTTTATTGATATACATAATTGATAATTCAGAATTTGATCTTGATACATGCCTTAATAAACATATATACCTAGAACTAAAATAATTTCTTTGCTCACCCGCGACCTTAAGATAGCTAAGTCTATGCAAATTATGCGTGTTCATGCAGTTCCTCCACCTCCACACTGTACGAACACACACAAATTACAAAAACCCATCTATCACCACCACCACAACTCACTGACGCGTTTCGAACTCAACCAGAGCTCATCCTCAGAGTGACACAACCGTACACCATGCTACCAGTTGTTAGACTTGGTAGCATGGTGTACGGTTGTGTCACTCTGAGGATGAGCTCTGGTTGAGTTCGAAACGCGTCAGTGAGTTGTGGTGGTGGTGATAGATGGGTTTGTGTAATTTGTGTGTGTTCGTACAGTGTGGAGGTGGAGGAACTGCATGAACACGCATAATTTGCATAGACTTAGCTATCTTAAGGTCGCGGGTGAGCAAAGAAATTATTTTAGTTCATTGATATGGACCTCCGCAAAGTAACGCCTGATTCAATAAATTATATATACCTAGTAACTAATTATTCCATTCAATATAACATTGGATTCTAGAAGGTCACATAAGAAGGGGTTCTAATCATTTTTGTGAAGTTGTAATAATGATGATGATGAATAAAACTAATATTAAGACTAAGTCATGATTTGGTTTATTTTGTAAATAGATAAATACATCATGCACTTACAAAATAACACAATATTATACGTAATTTACTACATAATATGAATTCGATTATAAACTTTATATTTATACATTTAATAACTACGCTTCATGGCCTCATCTACTCTCATTCCCTGTTTTTAAATATTCTACTCGTAGTTCCTGCTATGAAGTTCAAGCTTTATCCATTTAAAATTTCATCAAATTCGATGCAGTGTTTTAGTTGTGAAAGTTAACTGGTACATGATTGAAGCTCACATTGAGATCCTAACTGGCAATTAAAACTATAAAATAATGTGCAGAATATTTCTTGAGTTAATAATATTACGAACGTTTCGTTTCTTACAAAATGTTGTTTACCTCTACCTCTTTAAGTATTTCATAGGAAGTAGTTAACGTATAGAATGTTGTTCAAGATGGGATACCTCAAGTGCCTGTAATTTCACAGGCTGTCTTACTCTCCATGCTGAAACACAGCAGTGCAATCACTGCTATTTCATAGTAGAATTATCGAGCAAGATGGTGGTAGCAATCCGGGTGGACCTTGCACAAGGTGCTTCCACCTGCAAATGATTATTGCCAAAACAAAAAATACGTGTCCAATATTTTTACTGACTGACACCTACTTAATTTTTTTTAGGATACATCCCTTAATGAATACATTGGCAATAGTCTTCATCGGATTACCAACCGTTTCTGGTATAATCATATAAGTACTTATATCTAAGTGGCCCTACTAATAGATTTGTTTTTGTCTGGTATGGTAGCGACCAGTCCAAGGCCGGGCATATAATCTGTTATCTAACAATATTACCATTCGTCTCAGAGTAAGTTTAGCGATCTGACGTGTGTCAGTGTGCCAGCAGTAGTGTTATAAACAAAACAATTTATTTTTTAGTTCATCAATTTATTTTCATTCAAAGTAAGTAAATGCTTCACTAGTTTTAGTTGTAGTGATTAATCTTTACATATCGAAGGAAAGAACTCTTGAAGTTTTTTTTTTTTTTTTGAGTTTGACAGGAGAGCATTTGAGTTATTTTATTAGGACTTTTTTCAAGCTAACTTAGAGAGTTGAGTTTTATGCAGGTAGATACATATTATTTGAAGTTGTATTAGCTATGAAACAATAATAATGACATTCTCAAAAAACTTGAAATAAATTTGAATAGCTCACGTCTGAAATCGATTTTAGCTCGACATATGTACATGTCGATTTTAGACGAGTCTACTATTAAGTTATAATTTTAAAGAATTCGTAATATTCGGAAATAATCTGTGCCTACCAAGATCGGTAAAAAAAAACTTATCTAAGCCTTTTATTTTCTGTTTAAAATAACTATAGTAAGAGTAGGTAATAGTTTTTCCAATAAATTAAAGAATTTATCCCTGAAACATTAAAAAGAAATCAGAAATGAGCTTCAATATAAACTTTTACACTTATTATATTCTCTTTTCACAATTACGTAGTTCTTCTTCAAAACGTCACTTCAAGGAATAAAACACTGTGATAAGTTATGTTACAAAACCACAGTATATATTATTATTTTTTATATATTTTATAAGTTGGTCGAGAAAAAATATATTCATGCATCTAATAGGCACGTGAATGTAATAATAGGCGTGCGGGAGACGAGCTGTCGGTAGGCCTCCAACAAGATGGAGCGACGACTTGCTTGAGATCGCGCGATCGCAGTGGATGTGAAAAGTACAAAGACCGGTCTGAGTGGAGACCCTTGGGGGGCCTATGTCCAGCAGTGGACGTCTTTCGGCTGACATGATGATGATGATGATGACGATTTAATAGGCATTGTATTAATTTGTCTAGATGGTGAAATTATACAAATTGGACGCCAGTCCACCGTCAAGAGCTTGCATGATGGCATGCGAGCTGTTCAAAGTCCCGGTTGAAATGGTGGACTGCAATATTATCGTCGGGGAACACATGACTCCCGATTTCCTAAAGGTAACCTTTTTAACTGGTAGGCACGAAGGCTAAAAAATAGAGTATAATTCATGAAAATATTATTTTAACTTGACGGTAAAATTTGTACACGTTTTTAAATGAAACAATAGAACTATTTAAATTTGTGTTAATTTCTATAATAATAACATAATAAATACCGCTAATAAATGTACATGTACGTATTTTTAGTCCGAAATACCGAGAAACGTGTATTACAATTTGACCGTTAATTCAAAAATTAAATTCAACGGAGTATACTAGTTTAAGTTTACTGTTTTCGCTAAATCGGTCAGAAAACCAAAATGGGTTGCGAGTAAATAGTAAGTTAGTTTTATTTGGAAATGTATGGTCCTTGTTTTAGAAAAATCCGACACACACAATACCAGTCCTGGAAGACGGCGATCTGATAATACATGACAGGTATCCCATTTCAAAGAATACTTAATAACTATGGTAAACATCTTAGAGCTTGATATTATATAAAAAAATATCCATACAATTTTTTTTAATGCGAAGGTGTCGATTGTATGTTTGTCCGTTTTTCACGTCAAAATGGAGCGTCTTTTCGGTTCCTATGGCCATCCGCTCTCCGTGCTATATGGCCCGCCCATTGCCACTTTAACGAGCAAATTCGCTTGGCTATGTCGGTGACCCTTGTTCTTCTACGTATCTCCTCATTTCTGATTTGATCCCGTAGAGAAACCCCAAGCATAACTCTCTCCATAGCTCGCTGAGCAACTCTGAGCCTTTTATAAGGCCTCGTTTATCGTCTGTGTTAATTTAAACAAATTTGTTTAAATTTTTTGTTGAACAACTTTTGAAATCGGTATCGCGTTCCTAGAAATGAGATGAGAGTACACCCTCCACAAAACAAAGTTTAAAAACAAAGTTTACATCTTTATAATAACGTGTAATGTATGTTTTCCAGCCATGCGATCCTGATGTATCTCGCTGACGTGTATGGCAAACAGGATTCACTCTACCCTAAAGACTTAAAACAACGAGCTCTCGTCAACCAAAAGATGTTCTTCAACAGCTCCATCTTATTTCCGAGATTACGCAACATCTCGGTAAATCATATTTAAGCTAATTTATATAATTATACTTTGCGAAGTAATGTTACGCCTGTCTTGAAAGGGTAAATGTTGCAAGTTTTGTGTTAAAGTAACTGATAAGTCGTTTGGGAGTTGATGAGAAGATTTTCAAGGTTTTTGCTGTATGTCTACGTTATAATAAAATTAACTTCAGTGTCGTACTTTTATTTTTTATGCACGCTTAATGCACGCTTTTATGTAAATCAAATTAAATAAGATGTAATAATGAACGTAGATCCATACCTAAGTGAAAAATAATAGAAAATAAGATTGATAAAAAAAATCTTTTTAATACAAGCTTTTTTGCTAGCTATTCTTTTTATTGACAATAAATACTTGCATTGTCATCCTAACTACGTATCTTTACCAAATTTCAAGTCAATCTGATTATTGAAAGTAGGTCAAAATGAAGTTGTAAGTTTTGATCCAACAAACAGGGAGCTTAAATAAAAGCTTGTAAATACACCGAAGTGTAAGGATGTCGAACAATTCTTCTTGTTTTCGTGTTTCGTAAAGTACTAAGCATTTAAAAGTCAAGAAAACATTCAGTACTACTACCATGAGCTTACAGTGAACGTACTCGATAGCGACGGCGTAAATTATTTGTTTGGAGAATTGTACAGCGCTAACTAATGGTAAACTCATGATAGTTGTACTGAAAATTTTGATTCTTTGCATGTCCTATGTATGGTTTATTGTTTTCTTTTCAGTCTCCCCTTTTGATAGAAGGGGCAAAACCAACAGAAAAGCAATACAAAGCAATAGATGAGGCCTACGAATTTTTGGAAGAGTTCTTGTCCCGAAACAAGTATGTGGCAGGAAATAACATGACAATAGCAGACATAGCAGCATACGCTACAAGTTCTACGCTCGGCATTATTTTGGAGTTGGACGTAAAGAAGTAAGTATAACTAAAGTATTTGAATTAATTTTAGCGGATGCAGAGGTAATTCACTTCTTTTCTTTATAATACTTTGATGATTTTGGTATGCCAAGCCATGGAAGCCTGATTTTGGATTTACTAATGTTTCGGCGAATAACGTTTGGCAACCTGTTTCATTTTGCAACTTTTTATTTCCTAACTGTTGGTTTCTGAAACTGTAAATATTTCAGGATTTTTATAAAACTAACCTAACCTTAAGAGTTCTACACGATGGCCCGAAATAAATCCTGAAATATTAACAGTTTTAAAGTTTTCGAAATGAAAAGTTGCGAAATAAAATAGGTTGCCAAACATTACGTTGCAAAAAGGCAGTACCCGCTGATTTTGACATTATAACGTCTCAAGCATAGGGTTTCGGGTCCCGGGCTCGTACCTCCGAGTTTTTCGGAATTCATGTGCGACATTACATATTAAAACCGAACCGGAAAACGAAGCGTTGGCAGGCCTCCCACCAGGTGGACTGACGACATCGTGGGAGTTGCGGGAAACCGGTGGATGCAAGTGGCGAGTTGTCATTCATTGGGACGTTCTAACGGTGAGGCCTTTGTCCACCAGTGGTCGTCTTCCGGCTGTCTTCCTTGGGGTACAAACTACCTAAATACGAAATTTCATCAAAATCGGTTTGGTGGTTTCGACGTGATAGCGTAACAGACAGACAGACAGTGTTAGTTACTTTCTCATTTATAATAATAGTAGGGATTTAATTTAGCTGTTTTTGCCTTTCTCAGATATCCTAAAATTGAAGCTTGGCACAAAGAGATGGCAAAACAATCGTTCGCTCAGAAGCAGAATACAGCTGGAAATCAAGAATTTAAACGTATTTATGACGATCTCATGGATAAATGATTGAAGAACTACCTTCATTCAACGCAAAGGTGAAAATATTAAGAAACACTGTTATCTCTCCGTTTAAGTGTTTAATAGGTAATAATAAAGTATTCTCAAAATTTGTACGTTAATAAACTTTATTATTTTCTAGTAGACTTTGATTTTACATATTATACTTATTATTATGAGACCTGAGGTAAATTGTTGTTCATGAAGATTAATTTATGTAGTTATTCCAGGGTCATTATCGTCATCCCACTACCTCCCACTGCTGGGCACAGGCCGCCTCTCAAAATGATAGGGCTTGGGCAGTAGTTCCCACGATGACCCAGTGCGGATTGGGAACTTCACATACACCATTGAATTGCTTCGTAGGTCTGTGCTGGTATCCTCACGATGTTTTTCTTCACCATAAAGCTCGCTCGCGGTTCCACACATTGGCACTACAGTTGGCCTAAAGCGGAGCGCAGTTATAAGGTGGAATGAGATGTACATATTCATCTCATTCCATCTTATAACCGCGTCCCGGTTGGGGCCAACGTTGGTGCCAACGTGTGGAGCCGGCCTTAGGCTTTCATCGGATTGCCAACCGTTTTTGGTATAATTATGTATTAAGTACTCATTTGTTTTATCTGGCATAGTAGCGACCAGTCCAAGGCCACGAATTTAATCTTGTTATCTACGATTATTTTTATTCGTCTCAGAGCAAGTTTAGCGATCTCACGTGTTTCAGTGTGTCAGCAATAGGGTTAGGTACTTTTAATTTCAGCAATTTATTTCCGTTCAAAGTAAGTGTATTAATTAGTATGTACTCTTTATTTAACAAAATAAGTAAACAAACACAACTGACAAACATTGAGATACATAATAGTTTTAGCTGTAATGATTAATCTTTGCATATCGAAGGAAAAAACTCTTGAAGTGACATTTTTTTAAGTTTGAAAGGAGAGCGTTGGAGATTTTTTTATCAAAACTTTTTTCAAGCTGACTTAGAGTTGTTTTATATAAGTGCACATTATTTCAAGTTGTATTTTAATCAAGTTGTATCTATGAAACAATAATTAATAATGTCAATCTCAAAAAACTTTAAATTCTGTGATAAATGTCACTGAAACAGTAAAGCGCCATTGTAGTATATTGAAGATGGAAGTTCTACTTTGAATGTGATTGATTGAGTGTATTTATTAACGTAACGCAAGTAACTATGAGTATTTAGTTGCCAGATCAGACACACTACAATATAATTAACTTGATCTAGAAGGTGAATAACACAAGCGTGCTGACTTGATTATATGTATTTAAAATAATCTTAGAGTCTCGACTGTATTATTTTATATTAATTTTTTGACATTTTGTCGATGATATGCTGCAATGACGCGTAACTATAAAATGTCTTATACCTACCTGCCTAAACTCTACTCTAAACCTAGAAAAGTAGCAAATTTGAGATATTGCGGCTATACTCGGTTTGGTTAGGTATTTAACTAAATGTAAACAAAACAACGTCAAATGGTGTCTTCAATATTGAAATTCCCCCATTAAACTATCTAAACACTTACTTCCATACTGAAATACACTAGACTAGTTTCTACCATTGATAAGTAAAATGTTTAAAATCCTTGAATGTACCAAATCTGCCATCTGAAGTTTGTTTACATTCAGTGAAATACTTATCCAAACCAAGTATAGTATAAATAACATAATATGGCCAAAAAGACATTTGATTTTGAAGCTGACCTGAATAATTTTGTTTCTTGTAAGTTAGGTACGCGGCATCGCAATATAGTCGACCATTTTATTTTTATTTTACCTATTAATTCTTATCTTTTATGTATATTGATTATTAAGGCATCTGTTGCGTGTTAATAAATAATTTGAATTTAATTAGTTTGACGAAAAAAGAAATAATTGTGCATTAAATACTTAACATAATAACTGTTATCTGTTAAGATGGTGAAATTATATAAGTTAAGCGGGAGCCCTCCAGCCAGAGCTTGCATGATGGTATGCGAGCTGCTCAATGTACCAGCTGAAATGGTGGACTGCAATATTCTCGTCGGGGAACACAAGACTCCCGATTTCCTAAAGGTAACCATTTTAACTAGGAAGAACAAGAATATCTACACCACAGATAAATTGAAGTAACATTTAAATTTACTTGAGGTATTCCAACTTAGGCCTCTAGGGTGGCAACGCATCTGCAATACCCCTGGTGTGATATTATATTATATATTATACCATGGGCGGTGGTGATTTCTTACCATCAGGAGACTCACTTGCTCGTTTGCCTTCCAATCGAAAAAAAAAATTATGTTTAGGTTAGCTTGAAAAGATCCCTTTTAGGGATAAGTCAGCCTTTGCACTCTTTTGGTTTGTTGTTTTATTTTTGTATTACTTTGTGTTTTATGTGCAAGAAAGTATTTACATACATATATACATGTATAAGTAATGAAACATTACCTATTCAACTTCCAGACAGGCATTTTTTTATATTTATTGGAACTTGGTAACATCGATTATGACATGGCAATGGCTTTTAAAGCCAGCCTCTAGTTTAAGATTTCTGTTTTCGCTAAATAGTCTGGTGAAAATTATATTGGTTGCGAGTAGTAGCAAAGTTGTAGTTCATCCATATATTTTAGATTTCCGCAAAATAAAGCCCGAATTAATAAAATAGTGTGATATTACTTTATTTTTATATTATTTTATTATGTATGTAAGTATGTAAACTCTTTATTGTACCAAAGAAAAAAAAAAGAAAATTGGTTGAACTTTGATTACTTATAATAAGTTCTGTACATTTTCTGGGATAAAGGGAAAGTATCTCGCTGGAAATATTGTACTTATTTATGTGCAATTTGGAATTTATTGTCCTTGTTTTAGAATAAAATGAAGTAATTAAAAAAACTAAAAAACCCGACTGCGATGTAAAAAATACAAAGTTTAAATGATTTCAATCATTACATTCTTCATAGAACTAAAAAGCACAAAATAAGCAAATCACTAAGGAAAGGACTTCATCACATTTCCTAACGTTGGGCATGCTGTTAAGGTTGATTAAGAGGTTTTACTAAAGAAGGTAGATATAAACGTAATCAGAACATTCCATCCTCGCCCTTTTCCACCTTTCCCAGTAGTTTACACAATTATGAATAGACTGAACTGAGAATGAAAATATGACAAATTAAGCATGACAACATTAAGAACCAAATTTCGTAGCAGGCGGGACCCATTAATTTTCTTTCGATTTATAATTTGGAAATGGGTCCCGCCTGCTACGAAATTTGGTTCTTAATGTTGTCATGCTTAATTTGTCATATTTTCATTCTCAGTTCAGTCTATTCATAATTGTGTAAACTACTGGGAAAGGTGGAAAAGGGCGAGGATGGAATGTTCTGATTACGTTTATATCTACCTTCTTTAGTAAAACCTCTTAATCAACCTTAACAGCATGCCCAACGTTAGGAAATGTGATGAAGTCCTTTCCTTAGTGATTTGCTTATTTTGTGCTTTTTAGTTCTATGAAGAATGTAATGATTGAAATCATTTAAACTTTGTATTTTTTACATCGCAGTCGGGTTTTTTAGTTTTTTTAATTACTTCATTTTATTTCTTGCTTTTTAGTATAGAACTACGAAAAATATGTAACTGCTTTGTTTTGAACTAAGGTGTGTTATTTGGAGCTAGTTCAAGATATCGCAAACGATTTAATTCTTGTAATGAATTGAGGTCATGAGGGTTATTTAATAGTTTTCTTGGATCTAGTGCACTAATGGCTAAGCTAAATCTGCAATAATTTCCATTTTTGAAGAAAGTGTGGGTATATTTGTGTGTTTGAAGTTTTTCTACTAAATCTTTCAATTATGGTCATCATCAGGCAGCTCACACGTTACGACTTGGTCAAGCATCTGAATACCTTCTGATGTATCAAATGAGGGCATATCATCACACCATACGACCGGGTGCCCTTTATTTCGCATACTTTATATTACGCATAACAGGGTTCGCATGATCTATTTACGCCGAATCTTAAACTTGCCGAAACTTAGTTTGGCATAATTCTGTATAAGCCGAATCATGGTTTAGCCGAATTTTATTTAGCATAATATTAACAAGGCCGAATTTTTTTATGCATAATCTAGTTTAGCATATATGTAATTTAGCCGAATTTTAATAGGCCGAAATCCCATCCAAATCTGTGTCCGAAAATAAATTACCGAATTACTATTTATGACTAGAAAAAAAGGTTAGGTTAGAATAATTCTAACCTTTATTGTATTTGTAACGGAATGAACCAGTAAAAGAAGCAAGGACATGAAGGGGAGGGACGGGGGGCGAAGCCCCCCGCAGGGGGGTTCGGGGGGCGGAGCCCCCCGAATGTAAGATCTAACATCATCTACCCCCCTTTTAACCTGGACTTTTACTATTTATGACTAGAAAAAAAGGTTAGGTTAGAATAATTCTAACCTTATTGTATTTGTAACGGAATGAACTAGTAAAAGAGGTAAGGACATAAAGGGGAGGGACAGGGGGCGAAGCCCCCCGCAGGGGGGTTCGGGGGGCGGAGCCCCCCGAATGTAAAATCTAACATCATCTACCCCCCTTTTAACCTGGACTTTTACTATTTATGACTAGAAAAAAAGGTTAGGTTAGAATAATTCTAACCTTATTGTATTTGTAACGGAATGAACCAGTAAAAGAGGCAAGGACGTAAAGGGGAGGGACGGGGGGCGAAGCCACCCGCAGGGGGGTTCGGGGGGCGGAGCCCCCCGAATGTAAAACCTAACATCATCTACCCCCCTTTTAACCTGGATAGGTTCGTTAGTTACCTTATATCCCTCAGATTAAAAATAGAAGCCCCGCGAAGCGGGGCTTCGTCGACTTTGTCACAGTCATGTCCCCATTTATTAAAATACTACCACTCACTAGTTACTATTTTTCAGAGAAGTAGATTGGATTAGGTAAGTAAGTTTAGGTAATATTAAAGGCTGTTGCAATATTAAAGGATACTCATTTGATTATATTGGCAAAATTACATTAAGTATGCGAAAGTCACTTTCTGCGTAACTGATTTATGCGTAAGTAATTTTCTGCCTAAGCAATATTCGGAATTCACAAATTATGCGTAAAGCCCATTCGGCTTACATTGGTTATGCGTAAAAGAATTCGGCGTAAACTGTTATGCGAAAACAGTTTCGGCGTAAGTAGTATTATGCGTAAACAGATTATGCAAAATAGAATTATGACATAAAAAATTATGCGTAAGCTGGGGGAACCTTACAGGATCATGGAGTTTCTCATTTATGGCAAACTAGCTTATGCCCGCGACTTCGTCTGCGCGGATCTAGGTTATCGCGCGGTGGCGCCCTCTATCGGAATAAAAGGTATCCTATGTTGATCCTTGGGGTTCAAACTACCTATATACCAAATTTGATCAAAATTGGTTTAGTGGTTTCGACGTGAAAGCGTAACACAGACAGACAGACAGAGTTACTTTCACATTTATAATATTAACTAGCTTTTACCCGCGGCTTCGCACGCGTAAACTAATCGGTCTGGTAGTTGCACTTGAAATTTTCGGGATTTTAACAAATTCCCCTGGCAATTTCCAAAATTTATATCGTGGTCTTCCTTCATTGAGGTTGTGTTGTGAATAGCTGTACAAAATTCAAGACTCTAAACCCAGTGCTGAAATTTCAAAAATGATGCCTATCCAAATTCAAATCATTTATTCAGTAAATAGGCCGCAATGGGCACTTTTACACGTCATTTTTTAAACTACCAGCGCTTTCGGAAAGACCATCATTGCCAAGAAGAATGCGCCGCAAGATAGGTACTTGGCAGAAAGTAATTTGTTTTCAAAATAGTTCAAAACTATCCCGTGAGAATATCCGGATAAAAAGTAGCGTACCTATGTGTTATTCTGGACATCGAGTTACCTTCATTCCAAATTTCATGACTCTTAGCCCAGCGGTTGTTATTTCGAGATTTTATCCCTATCCCGTGGGAATATCGGGATAAAAAGTATTCTATGTTTTAATCCAGGTTATAAACTAACTTTTTGCCAAATTTCATCCAAATCTGTCCAGCCGTTTTAGCGTGAAGAAGTAACAAACATACTGACTCACTTACTCACTCACATCCTCACTCACAAACTTTCACATTTATAATATTAGTAGGATAGGGATTAATTTACTTTGCTTACTAACATTAAACTGACAAAGAAAAAAAAAATGACAAACAGACAACTACTATACTATTTTCTTCAACAAATATACAATTTTACTCACAAATGTGATGAAAAACATCATACTTATTAAAGCCCTCAGTTGTCGACTTCGGGTTTCTAATTAATAGACTCTCGTTAGAAATTCCTTATTTACCGCCCTTAAGACACAATGTACTATTACACTATTTGTATCTCAGTGCTTCTTTTCTACATGGGTTTCATAGAGAAAATTATTGTACAATGATATCTAGTAGTTGGCATATTTATCTGCCTACCGTTGTTTGAATGAATTGATTGCCAATTTATTCTTCCAAACTAAACTTAATCATATGACTTGTATATATATTTGTAATCTCTCTTTAAATCTCTTCATTTTGATACCCTACTCGAAAGGATTGAATAAAAAAATTTTTTTGAAGACTCACAATTTGACGCCAAAAATCCGCAATTTTAATTTTTCAAGAAATTCATGTACCCAGTGTCACTCGCGTCACCAAGATGAATCCAATGACGTATCATTTGTCAAAATCGGTTCAGCCGTTGAGTAGTTACGAGAGGACATAGGAATAGACATACATACATACATACATACATACGCGTCAAACACATAACCCTCCTTCTTCGCAGTCGGGTAACAAACACATAACCCTCCTTCTTCGCAGTCGGGTAAAAATCCGTTAAGTACAATACCGGTCCTGGAAGATGGCGATCTAATTATACAAGACAGGTATCTTTCTTATTTTTTAAAAATATTGCTGTAGATTTTATAAAAGAAAAACCTAGTACCATGTACAACGTGCCTACTGCCACTTTGTTGGTAATTACATTAAATTAAAGATGGCACCTGTTGTATAAACGACTAGCGCTTAGTTTTGGACATCGAAATTAATCTATCCTTTCAAAAAATGTTTATATTTAGAAATTAAACACACATTAAATAATAGCTATTTATGCAACTGTATCGTAATACGGGTCCTTAAAACACTAGTGCGGTTTCATGAAACGAGGCGTAGCCGAAATTCATAAAAGGGTCACATGAGTGTTTTAAGGCAAAATTACGTACAGTTGCGTACAATATTTTATCTACGTTCATATATTAAATCCTCTATCATGTGTTCAAGAACCATTGAGAATTACCTGCATTGCAACCAGAACTTGTACTAGGACCTTCACTTTGCTGGTAAATTATGAGTCATTTCCTTCGCCGCATCTAAAATATCGGGCGGAGTCAAATTTTCTTGACATTCACTGAAATCAGACATTTTTAAGCAAAAACAAAATTTTCTCACGAAAATTCGTACCTATAGCAAAACGACAACGTATTTAATGGCGCTAAAACCCAGTAAGAACATCACTGCGCATGTGCGGCATGTGCGCGCATGCGCTAAAAAGCGGGCGCACCACAGAAAAGTGAAAATTGGAATCAAAACTTGGTGATACAAACTTTTTGGTCTTGTCCTGTATCGTAACGATAAAAAAATATATATTATAACATTATTTCGTTAGAAGAAAAGTGTTATAATGTGTTTTTTTTTTATATTTCGGTATTGTGTTTAAAAAAGTATGTAAATATAAACTCGTTTTGAATTTTATAATCGAATATTACGATTATGAGAGTAGATAAAAGCTATTTATCCATTTATTACTAATACTAATAACAATGTAAAGTTTGTAAAATTATTGATTAGTATAATAATCTTCTCCCAGTAAAAACGAAGTAGCCTATGTCAATCTGAGATAATGTAGCGTCTTTGCAAATTTTTTTATTTTTTTTATTTTAACAACTTATAAAATCGGTTCCGTCTTTCTAAAGGTCCCTCTATATAAAATCACACGGTAAAACAAAGTTACCATTTTTATTATATTTTGTAACAATGTCTATATGATTTCTAGCCATGCAATCCTGATGTATCTCGCTGACGTGTATGGCAAACAGGATTCACTCTACCCCAAAGACTTAAAACAACGAGCCCTCGTCAACCAAAAGATGTTCTTCAACAGTTCCATCTTATTTACGAGTTTACGTAGCATCACGGTAAATCATACTTAAGCTAATTTTTATAATTATGTAACATACACAAAGTATACCGCTTATAAGACTTCGGCAACATTACAGTGGCCGTGATCACGAGTAGACTGAAGAGTGTGGTGTCAAATCTACCTAGCAGCGCAAGCCCTTCGAACTACCCGCACTAGGTCATTTTTTAACCGACTTCAAAAAAAGGAGGAGGTTCTATGTTCCAATGTTTGTATTTTTTTTTTTTTTTTATGTATGTTCACCGATTACTCCGGCAATTGTGGACCGATTTTCAAAATTCTTTTTTTATTCGAAAGGGTATTCTTCTGAGGTGGTCCCATTGTCACCAAATCAAGATCTGATGATGGGATCCTAGGGAAATCGAGGGCAAACCTTAAATTTTATAGGCACACCTATGGCGATTTTGGCATTTTTAGTGTTAAGGTAAGCATTTACATTCAAAAAGTATCATTTGGTAACCTGAACCTGATGAAGAAGACCATAGGTGACCAATGAAACTCGTCGAAGCTAAGTAATACTCGCTCGTCTATAAACGATCATGATTAACATATCTAGATAAGAGAGTAAAAAGAAGCTTTAAGTTAATGATTCTTTCGAACTGATCTGATGCTGAAGCCAGAAGGTTGGCAACGGAACTCTGTTATAAAACAACGTAAGTTAGTCGTGTTTGGGCTTAATGGAATTGTTGTGAGAAGTACTTTGGCTACGATTCACTAAAAAGTGAGAAATAAAAAATTTTTAACAAAAAAGTAAAACCGACTCCAGAAAATGAAAAAAATAACATAAAATGGAACCGACTACAAAGCCCTAGAAAATATTTTTATAGGTACCTACTAACTCGAAGTCGGTGACTCAGCACGACCCAGCAGGAGTGATGGAAACCCATTGTATGTAGGTGAAATAGACGCCTATTGCTCCACTCCTGCTGGGTCGTGCTGAGTCACCGACTTCGAGTTAGTAGGTACCTATAAAAATATTTTCTAGGGCTTTGTAGTCGGTTCCATTTTATGTTATTTTTTTCATTTTTTGGAGTCGGTTTTACTTTTTTGTTAAAAATTTTATTTGTCACCCCATCACACGGACACACAACAATAACAACGTCCGATCGTCCCTCAGAACATTCATCCCGACGCTGATATTAATTTTTAACAGGATTCCACGAAGATGAAAGCTTAATATCCATCGTCCTGATTGAAATTTTTATGCTTTTTACTTTTACATGCATTGTCATCTTACTAATGTAATATAGGTGCCTATCCCAAATTTGAAGTCATTCTGACCGCAGGAAGTGGGTCAAAATAAACTTGCAAGATTTGCAAGATTAGTAAAAGTTTGTAAATACACCGAGCTTGTAAGAATATAGAATCTTCGTTTTAATTTTTTTGTGAAATACTAAGCGTATAAAGGTTAAGTGAACATCCTGCCATTTGATCCTTTGCATTTTCTAATCCTGTATTTTATTTTTTTAGGCTCCGCTAGTGGTAGAAGGAGTAAAACCAACGGAGAAGCTGTTTAAAGCGATAGATGAAGCCTATGGATTTCTGGAAGAGTTTTTGTCCCGAAACAAATATTTGGCAGGAAATAATATGACAATAGCAGACATAGCAGCATACGCTACAAGTTCTTCGCTCGGCATTCTTTTGGAGTTGGACGTGAAGAAGTAGGTGTATAAAAAAATGTGGTTGCAGAGGCAATTATTTTATTTCTGTTTAATACTTTCATGGTTATGCTATGCTAATCCGTGATAGCTTAGTCTTTATCGTAGTCGGACACTCTTGTCAGTCGTGTCAGAGTGGTCGTGGTTGCGCAGACGAGGTACACAGAGAGATGTTCGGTGGGTCGTAGACTTTTTCGAGGACAGCACTCTTAGCAATGTGCTTCCATTTCTGCCGGTTAGAGGCGTTGCGAATACACTGGACCATGGTGGACTCAGTAGCTTATTAATCAGGTCAGTCCAGTGAGTTGGTGATCGGTCGCGTGCCCTCTTGCCTTCCATCTGCCCCTGAACAACCAATCTCTCCATTGAGTCCTCATTCCTGAAGACGTGACCAAAGAACTTCAGTATTCGTAACTGCACAATCGACGAAAGCCGGTCTTTAATATGCTCTTTGAGGATAGAAACATTCGAAACATGCGAATTTTCCACTTTACAAATTAATAACCTACGAACTGAATGGAAAAAGTTTTCTTTGATTTCTGGGTGTTCTAGTACTCTAACTTTAGTTGGTCTCAAAGAGTGTGTGAGAGTGTGTGTGTGATCTTTGATAGAAATAGGACCGATTGGCATTAAAAAAAAGTCAAATATGTTGATTTTCTCGCTAACTACATTTTATCAAAAATCTGGTAAAGGTCTCCGAAGAGGATTTTCGCGTATGCTCCAATTCAATAGAATCTGACAATCCTGTAGACACTTCCAGTGTACTAATATGAACACCGGGCTGCCTAAGGCTTTGTGGTGTGACTATTATTCTTTTTTGATTCATTTTAGATGATAATTGCAAATATAATCAAGCGTGCCGTGAATTGTACTATAGCATTTTTGCTGCCCCATTACAACTTTCCACCCCGTATAGGCCGCGGAGATGATGAAATTTCGTCAAATCTTGCTGAATCTGGACACCTAATCTGGGAATCTAAATTATCATGAGTGAATAATTTTATTTAAGCTGCTTTTTATCCTTCTCAGGTATCCTAAAATTGACGCTTGGCACAAAGAGATGGCAAAACAATCGTTCGCTCAGAACCAGAATGCACCTGGTAATGAAAAACTAAAACAACTTTACGACGATCTCATGAGTAAATGAAAGCAGAAATAACTTCCTTCAACGCAAAAATACAAATTTAAAAGCTCTGTTAATTCTCGTTATCTAAGCGTTTAATATGTGATACCAAAGTGTTGTGAAAATTTGTTAGTACACTGTATATTTTCGATTGGACTTTGATTTTACTTATAATTACGAGGCCTAAGGTAGGTTTTTTGTACATACAAAGATTATATTGAGTTATTCTAGAATAAACAGTTTGTTCCGCCATCAGTTTGACACAACACTTTACGAATAGTTTTCTACTTTTACCCTTTAATCTTTAGCTTTCATTTTGCCACAATTATGGGTCCTGGTAATGATCATCTTCTTATTTCTTGCCCACTACATTACATTTTTCCATATTACCTAGTAAATTATTTGCTCTACCTCCGCTCTGGGTCGTTTTTGAAACAAAAGTTGTCCATCGCGGTTCAAACGGAACGACGCGGCAAGAATGTTGGGCACCTTTGCACCTGGTATGACTCGGGGTGGTTTGTTTGACTGACTGTGTCTGACCTTTTTGTTATTTTTTTTTTAATTTAGTAAACGATGGTCCCAAATTTTGATCGCAATTTGAAGTAAACACACCTTAGTCTACACACACATTAAATGAACGCGCACGCACGCACATATAACGATAAATTTGGAATATTGGAAATCGATAACCTATTAATTACGAGCCGGTTACACAATGCAAACAAATACGTGATAACTAATACTAATTAGATTAGATTAGATAGAATTGCTCATCGGCGGAAATAGTTAAAAATAAGATAAAAGTACGAGTACAAACTACTATTTGCTATAGTTTTTTAGAATAGAATAGAAAAGTTACTTAAGTAAGCCAAATATCCTGCAATGAAAAGTGGAAAAAGGTTCTGTTTTTAACCGACTTCAAAAAAGGAGCAGGTTATCAAATCGGTTGTATACATTTTTATATGTTTGTTACTTCAGAACTCCGTTATTTATGAACCGATTTGAACGATTTTATTAACCCCCGACGCAAAAAGAGAGGTGTTATAAGTTTGACCGCTATGTGTGTCTGTGTGTCTGTCTGTGTGTCTGTCTGTCTGTCTGTCTGTGTGTCTGTCTGTGGCACCGTAGCTCTTAAGCGGGTGGACCGATTTGAATGCGGTTTTTTTATTTGAAAGCTGGTTTTCTAACGATGGTTCTTAGACATGTTTCATTAAAATCGGTTCAGCCATTTCAAGATCATCAGCTCTTTTGTTCGCTGCGGTAGGAATCTTAGACGCATAATGGGTGTTTACTTTACTTTCAAGCATATTTGGGACCTAAAACTTGAAACACCCATGTATGCTATGTAACTATGCAAGATTATGCAGTTCTCGGCCTGATGCTGCAGCCAGGATATCCAGAACACTAGTAGATACACTCTTGATAAAACCATAGCAGATATATCGTGTTTGGATTCGTTTCGATCAGTATTTGATTCTACATACAATGCAAAAGTGGCAACAGGATGAGCTGATGCTGCAGCCAAGATATTCAGCACATTACTACACTATAAAAAATAATAGCACATATGTCGTGTTTGGATTCGTTTTGATCAGTAATTGATTCTACATACAATGCAGTGGTAGCAACACGACGAGCCGTTTAAAAAACATGAAATAAAAAAAAAATTAAAAATTTTAAAAACCCCCGACAAAAAAAGCCGCCAAAAAACGACAACTAAAAAGTAAAAAATAATTATGCACTACCTAGCTGTTGGTCGCGACTTCATCTGCGAACAATTCGTTTATCCCTATCCCGCTGGGACTATGCTGATTTCCCGCAAAATTAGCCTAAGTTAATTTAGTATAAGTACCTAGTAATATTCTTTTTATCTAAGCGTCGTCGATGTCGGGGGACCGCTAAGGTTAATACTTTAAAAAATACAACATATTATGTACTTTAGTTTCTGTTAACCTTAGCGGTCCCCCGACACCGACGACGCTTAGATAAAAAGAATATTACTAGGTACTTATACTAAATTAACTTAGGCTAATTTTGAGGGAAATCAGCATAGTCCCAGCGGGATAGGGATAAACGAATTGTTCGCAGATGAAGTCGCGACCAACAGCTAGGTAGTGCATAATTATTTTTTACTTTTTAGTTGTCGTTTTTTTTTTATTTAATATATATAAGCTCCAATCATATATATATATATAATATAAGCTCCAAATCAGGATCTGATCATTGGATCCTAAGGAAATCGAGAGAACTCTTCAAATGTTGTAGGAACACCTATGGTAATTTCGTAAATTTAGGAGTAACTCGTACATTGGTGGACTTTGATTTTACATATACTTATTGTTATGAGACCTGAGGTAAGTGGTGATACATAAAGATTAATTAATGTAGTTATTCCAGAGTCATCATCATCTTCCCACGCGGGCATAGAGATTATGGGCCCGAGATTGACATAGGCTACTTTTTATCCCAGAAAATGCACAGTTCCCTAGAGAAAAGCGCGCGTTAACCGAATATCACGCGGGCGGAGCCGCGGGCAAAAGCTAGTATTATAATATAAAAATAAAATATGAATGAACAGTCAACATTTTAGCTTGGTAAGTTAGTATAATAATATTTTGTATCCTTTTTTTGTTCCATTGAAAAGATCGACAATTGATACAATTACCGACATTTTTAACAAAATTTTAAATCTTCCGACCCACTTTTAAGAAGCAGTTCGCAGATCTTAATTTCGATGAAGTTTAGTTTAAAACTTTCGATATCAGTTGAAAATTCGTAGTTTTATGTGTACTATCCGATATTTTTATGTGTACTCCAAAAAAAGTGTTCTATTAAAGTACTATTATACCGTTTTTATCAAACTTTAAACCTAAAATTGCTAAAAGTGGCTCCGAAGCAGTAACGTTTCGTGTGCTCTGCCTACCCCATTTGGGAATACAGGCGTGATGTTTGTGTGTGTGTGTGTGTAGTAAAGTAAAACACAGTCATTTAGGATAACTATGACTTCGTTTAGGATATCCTCAAAGAAAATCGTTAGAAATTAATTAATACCAAGTCCCCGTACATCTGTCCCCACTGTGCAACGTGTGGAGCCGGCCTTAGGCTTTTATCGGACCAACCGTTTCTGGTACAATTAATAATTATCATAATATGTATAGTACTCAAGTATCGCAGTAGAACTAAGGTTATTGACATAGCCCGAAGAATTGCGAAACTGAAGTGGCAGTGGGCGGGGCACATTGCACGCAGGACTGATGGCCGATGGGGTCAGAAGGTTCTCGAATGGCGTCCACGGACCGGAAGACGAGCTGTCGGTAGGCCTCCAACAAGATGGAGCGACCTGGCTAAGATCGCGGGATCGCGAACTGCGAAAAGCACTAGACCGGTCTGAGTGGAGAGCCTTGGGGGAGGCCTATGTCCAGCAGTGGACGTCTTTCGGCTGACATGATGATAGTACTGTACTCATGTATATCAAGTGGTCTTACTAATAGATTTGTGTTTATCTCGCATAGCAGCGACCAGTCCAAGGCCACGCATTTAATTATGTTATCTGCTATTACTTCCATTCGTCTCAGAGCGAGTTTAGCGATCTAACGTGTGTCAGTGTGCCAGCAATAGCGTTATTTTTAAGTTCATCAATTTATTTCCATTCAAAGTAAGTATGTTTACTATTATGTATGTAGTATGTACTCTTTATTTAACAAAATAAGTAAACAAACACAATTGACAAACATTGAGATATATAATAGTTTTAGCTGTAATCTTTACATATCGAAGGAAAAAACTCTTGAAGTGATTTTTTTTGAGACAAACACGGTGTATATTGATTATTAAGGCCTCTGTTGCGTGTTAATAAATAATTAAAATTAAACTAGTTTGACGATAAAAAATTTAAATATGCATTTAATACTTAATGAAATAACTATTATTTGTCTAGATGGTGAAACTATACAAGTTAAATGCGAGTCCTCCGGCCAGAGCTTGCATGATGGCATGCGAGCTGTTCAATGTCCCGGCTGAAATGGTGGACTGCAATATTCTCGCCGGGGAACACATGACTCCCGATTTCCTAAAGGTAACCTTTTAAACTAGGAGGAACGCAGGCTAAAATACAAGAGTATAAATGCATGAAAATAAATACAGCAATCATTGCTGTGACGAATAATCATCTTTTGTATAAGAAGAAACATGAATAGAAGTAGATATCGGTGTGGCAGGAAATAATTGCCAATGAAAGAACATTGGTCGTTATTGTGTGTCCACAGTGGGCACGCTCATTGCAACTGTAGTCTTCTGATAACCTCCACGTTTTTCAATAAAACAACATCCCCCTTATATAACTCGAAAGCTATTTGACAATTGTGAATAAAAGAAAACATATCTACACCACAGATAAATTGAAGTACCATTTAAATATATAAGTAAAAAAACATTACCTATTCAACTTCCAGACACGCATTTATTAAATATTTATTGGAACTATGGCATGGCAATTGCTTTTAAAACCAGCCACTAGTTTAATATTTCTGTTTCCGCTAAATAGTCTGGTGAAAATTATATTGGTTGCGGGTAATAGCAAAGTTGTAGTTCATTCATTATATTTTAGATATCAGCAAAATAACGAAGGAATAAGTAAAAAAGTTCGATGTTTCTTTATTTTCATATTATTTTATTATGTATGTTAGTATGTAAAATCTTTATTGTACAAAAAAAAAAAGAAACAAAAATAAAATTGGTTGAACTTTGATTATAATAGGTACCTAAGTTCTGTACTGGGATAAATGGAAGTATCTTGCTAGAATGCGCTTGCTACAATGTAGATTTTTTTTGTCCTTGTTTTAGAAAAATCCGTCTCACACAATACCGGTCCTGGAAGATGGCGATCTAATTATACATGACAGGTATTTTACTTATTTTAAAAAAATACTGCTGGACATTTTATGCAAAAAAAAAACCTAGTTCCATGTACACCGTACCTACTGTCACTTCTGTTGGCAATGACATTAAATTAAAGATGGCAACTATTATAACAGCGACTAGCACTTGGTTTTGAACATCGACATTACATAATCTATCCTTTCAAAAATGCTTATATTTGTATATATGTTTTCCAGCCATGCGATCCTGATGTATCTCGCTGACGTGTATGGCAAACAGGATTCCCTCTACCCTAAAGACTTAAAACAACGAGCCCTCGTCAACCAAAAGATGTTCTTCAACAGCTCCATCTTATTTCCAAGATTACGTAACATCACGGTAAATCATACTTGAGCTAATTCATATAATTATACTTTGCATAGTAATGTTACGCCTGTCTTGAAAGGGTAACTTTTGCAAGTTTTGTGGTAAAGTAACTGATAAGTTGTTTGGGAGTCATCATCATCATCATCATCATCAGCTGGAAGACGTCCACTGCTCGACAAAGGCCTCCCCCTTAGAACGCCATAATGAACGACAACTCGCCACTTGCATCCACCGGTTTCCCGCAACTCTCACGATATCGTCAGTCCACCTGGTGGGAGGTCTGCCAACGCTCCGTCTTCCGTTTCGTGGTCGCCACTCGAGAACTTTTCTCCCCCAACGGTTATCTGTTCTTCGAGCGATGTGGCCCGCCCATTGCCACTTCAACCTGCATATTTTTCCAGCTATGTCAGTGACTTTAGTTTGGGAGTAGATGACAAGAATTTCAAGGTTTATGCTATAATAAAATTATATTCAGCATCCAATTTTTTTTTATGCAGGCTTGTATGAAAGTATAATGAACGTAACCTAAATGGAAAAGAATAGCAAATAAGTTTGTGTTAAACAAATCATTTTTAAAACAAGATGTTATAAGCTTATAAGTCTTAAACTTTTACTAACTTATTCGTTATAAGTCTTAAACTTTCGTGATTTTCACTCATAATAATCCAAATTACACGCACAGGACTCATCAGGCTTACACACACGAGTAATATTTACCTCGACGTTTCTGCAACATTATTGTGGCCTTGGTCACGAATAGACTAAAGTATGTGGTGTCAAGTCTGCCTAGCAGCGGGAGACGCTCGAGCTACCCGCACTTGGTCATTTTTATTTGTCACCCCATTACACCGACACACACCACTACCGACGTCCGAACGTCCCTCAGAACATTCACCCTGACGTTGACACTAATTTGTAACAGGATTCCACGAAGATGAAAGCTTATATCCATCGTCCCGGTTGAAAATTTATGTTTTTTATTTTTTATTTTTATATACATTTTCATCCAACTTATATAATACAGGTACCTATGCCAAATTTCAAGTCGATCTGACCAGAGGAAGTGTGTCAAAATGAACTTGCAAGATTTAGTTGAACAAACAGTGCATGTTTAGTAAAAGTTTGTAAATACACCTAACTTGTAAGAATATAGAATCTTCGTTTTTAATTTTTCGTGAAATATTAAGTTTATAAAGGTTAAGTGAACATCCTACCATTTGATTTTTTGCATTTTCTAATCCTGTATTTTATTGTTTTCAGTATCCGCTATTGGTAGAAGGAGCAAAACCAACGGAGAAGCTGTATAAAGCAATAGATGAAGCCTATGGATTTCTGGAAGAGTTTTTGTCCCGAAACAAATATTTGGCAGGAAACAACATGACAATAGCAGACATAGCAGCATACGCTACAAGTTCTTCGCTCGGCATTCTTTTGGAGTTGGACGTGAAGAAGTAGGTGTAAAAAAAATTGTGATTGCTGAGCCAGTGATTTTCTCTCTGGTTAATATTTTGATGATTTTAATATGCGTTTGCATGCCATGATAGCTTAGTAATTTTGACTTATGGCAATGGATATCGCCAGCGTGGAGTAGGGAGCAATAGCTGCCTAAAAAAAATAAAAGTTACTAACTAAAGGTCTTCTAAGAGCATCTGGACACATAATCTGGGAATCTTAATTATCCTGAGTGAATAATTTATTCAAGCTGTTTTTTATCCTCCTCAGGTATCCTAAAATTGACGCTTGGCACAAAGAGATGGCAAAACAATCGTTCGCTCAGAAGCAGAATGCAGCTGGTAATCAAGAACTAAAACATCTTTACGACGGTCTCATGAGTAAATGAACGAAAAAAATTAAATAACTTCATTCAACACAAAAATACAAATTTAAGAAGTCTATTATTTGTCCATTTATCTAAACGTTTAATATGTGATACCAAAGTGTTGTGAAAATTTGTTAGTAAACTGTATATTTTCCTATGGACTTTGATTTTACTTATTATAAGGTTTTTGTACATACGTAAAGATTATGTTGTGTTATTCCATAATAAACAGCTTGTTTCGCTATCAGTTTGACACAACACTTTACGAATAGTTTTCTAATTTTACCCTCTTATCTTTAGCCTTCATTTTGCTACAATATGACTCCTGCTAATGATCATTTTCTTGCCCATTACACTACATAATTACATATTAGCTAGTAAATTATCTGCTCTACCCCCGCTCTGGGTCGTATATGGTACAAAGGTTGTCCATCGCGGTTCAAACGGGGCGACGCGGCAAGTATGTTGGGCACCTTTGCACCTGGTATGACGCGGGGTGGTTTGTTTGACTGACTGTGTCTGACCTTTTTGTTATTTTTTTTTAAAATTTAGTAAACGATGGTCCCAAATTTTTTATCACAATTTGAAGTAAACACTCATACTTTAGTTGTAGATACACATTAAATGAACGCGCACGCACGCACACAATGATAAATTTTGAATATTGGAAATCGATAACCCATTCATTACGAGCCGGTAACACAATGCAAACAAAATTAAATATTGATAACTAATACTGATTAGATTAGATATAAAAGCTGCTCACCTGCTAAAATCTACGAGCTGAAATATAGTTAAAAATAAGATAAAATTACGAGTAAAAACTACTACTACCTATTTAGTATAGTTTTTTTTAATAGATTAGAAGATTTATTTTTAGAATAGAATGGAATAAAATAGTTACTTAAGTAAGCCAATATCCTCCTCCAATGAAAAGTGGAATAAGGTAGCTTCCTTTTTAACCAACTTCAAAACAGGAAGAGGTTATCAATTATGTTGCATATAATATTTTTTATGTTTTTTACTCCGTTATTTATGTACCGATTTGAAAAAAAAATTTTTTTTCGTTAGTCTAGGAATGCTTTCAACTAGGTCCCATAAGCACCAAATCAGGATCTGATCATTGGGTCCTAAGGAAATCGAGGGAACTCTTCAAATATTATAGGAACGCCAATGGTAATTTCGATAAATTTAGGAGTCGTGCATTTGCTCATAAAATCATCATTAAATTTGTTGAAATGGAACTAACGATGAAGACCAAATTTGACCAATGGAGCGACTACACAATATCAAGTACTCCAAGTACTAAGGTTGAATTTCAATTACTTTAACACATTTGCTAAGCAGTTCTGGTGAAATGGAATGGGTGACGAAGCACCAGGACTCCTCACTAATGAACGTCTCTGCATCGGAAAAAGCAATTTTTCGTAAAAGGTAAGTTGACATTAAACTATTGTAGGTATCTTAGATCCTTTGTTCTAAAAAGCGTGAAAAAATATATAACAAAAAATAGAACCGACTACAAAAAACCATGAAAATAATTTTCTACCAGTCTGAAGTCTGTGCCTCAACACGAGCCAGCAGGAGTGATTGAAGCCCAATGTACTCGTATAGTCGTAGGTGAGGTAGACGATTACAGGTTCATTCCTGCTGGCTCGTGCTGAGGTACCGATTGGATTCGACGTGTTCGTTTTAATATCCTTTTTGGCACTATTACATAAATATAATGTCTGGCAAAGTCGTCATTATACCTAAATAAGTTGAATGTCCCAACGCTCTCCAAGATAAAACTCAATAGATTTAAAAGATAACAATACCTGGGAAGGTGACCAGCACTCGGAATTTTACCTTATTGGGATCGCATGAAAGGCAATTGTCCTCTACTACTCTACATCCCTTAGAAAATAAGTATATCTATTTAATAACTGTGAATCGCTGATCTGGACCGCTGCGACAAAGAGATTGGGTTCCATGCGAAGGGCGTAGCAGAGACAGACCTAGGAGGAGATGACGAAACGATTTGAACCGTTTCCAGTCAGACTGGCTAGATTTAACCACAAGTAGATACGAGTGGCAGAAAAGAGGGGAGGCTTTTGCCCAGCAGTGGAAAAAAAACTGCCTCAATCAAAACAGTTAAGTATTTATGTATTTATTAAGGAAAATAGACATCTGGTAACCACCCGATTCAAAATCATAATTTAACTGTGTGATATTATCATAATCCACAACATAAGACAAACTTAGTACACCGAGTCAATATTTAAACACAAATAGTAACCATACATTGGTTCCAGTACGATGAATTATCATTCTAATCTAATCATGATTGAGCAATAGGTACCTTCATTGCATGAATAGATATATACCTAGTTTATATCCTATGTCTCCATAATTTTGTATATTTTATATCGCCTAAATAACGCCTCAGTCGGGCCAAAACCCAGACCATTTGACGCAAAAAGTTAGTTGTTCCCGAATATAAATGAATAAGCAGATTGCATCCAAAATAATTGCTTCAACCGATTTGGCTTTAACCATCGGTTTGCAAGGTCTCCTTTATTAACGAACGAAAACAGCTACTAAGTGTTGTTTGGTTAATAAAAGTAACTCAATATCTTTTTGTGTGGGATAATGTGGTTTTCGATGTAGGTAATCTTTTATTTTCATGTGTTTTATGAACAATAATTACTTGTAGCTAAAATACCACAAACAGAACTTATCACGCAAAACACACGAGTAATATTTGCCTCGACGTTTCGACCACATTACAGTGGCCGTGGTCACGCACGAGTGGACTGAAGTGTCCAAGCATATCTGTCGCAGCGCGAGTCCTTCGAACTACCCGCACTTGATCACAAATAGATAAATATTAGTCGTGTGTTTTGCGTCATATTTTATGCGGGTAACTTACTTGTAGTAACACAATTCAATACCTACAACATTTTCATTGATAAATATATGAGACGATTTCTATTACTATTTTTTAAGTGCCTAGAAACGGACATCATAAACTACCCATAATTACGTAGATTGATTACTAAGATTAGATGATCACACGAACTTACCAAGTGGTTCGATCACAATTATGTGAACAACTTCATTCGATGATTCTTGCACAATATTATGTTTCATGCTAAACAGGTTTGTTCTTGTTCGGCTCGTTGTTTTTACGCACACAACAAAATTTTCGATGTCATCGTGACTTGAAAAAACAAATTGTTGAATCGATATCAGAGTACACAGTTAACACTTTGTTTGCTGGGGTCTATCAAAGCCGTTTCTGTCTTATTATGGGCAAGGACATTTATATTTAGAACAAGTCTACCCAGTATTTCACTCGTGAAATTTGAATGGCATTTGGTATGGTAAAATATTTTACATCATAATTATAATCGTGTAACAATTGTGGTACATATCGGGTTTCTTTTGTTAAGGTATAAATATGCTGATTATTACAAATGCGAAAGTAACTCTATGTGTCTGTCTGTTACCTCTTCACACTTAAACCGCTGAACTGGAGATATTTTCAGACCCTGGAAAATTGCACAGTCCCGGCGGGATACACGAATTCTGTGTAAACAAAAACGCGGGAAAAAACCAGTTTTAATATAATTGTATTGCTAAACTTCAAGCTCAGATATGTCGAATTCTAAGAATTTACTTAAAGATTTTGGTATCAAAAGAAAAGGCAAATAAGGCAGAGTGGACATAAATATCTAAGAAGGCAGATTGGAAATATCTAAGTTTGAAATTTAGTAACACAATTAGGTATTTGAAGTAGAAAATGAAATTGACCTCATGCCCGTCTATTAAAGTCTGGATTGTTTAAAATTCGAATCACTATTGTACCGTTTTTGTCAAACTTATAAACTAAAATTGCTAAAAGTAGCTCCGAAGCCGTAACGTCTCGTGTGCTCTGCCTACCCCATTTGGGAATAAAGGCGTGATGTTTGTGTATTGTGTGTGATACTCATGATTGTGCCCTTGTTTCAAAATCTATATCTCGTAGAAAATTTCCAATATCCATCAATATAAAACTGGAACCTTAGTGCAAAATTTTAGCTTTCTAGGCCAAAGAGTTTGCACTGAATAGGCATTGATGACTCAATCGATAAGTCAGAACGTATCTTTTTTAGAGACATATTCTTCAGTGGACATACGAACAAAATGCGAGCAAAATATACACTTATTGCCATCTACCAGTTTACCGCTGTGACAGAAAACTAACATTATCCGCAAACAAAGCCACAAAGTCGTCAAAAAAGGCGAGCGCAGTGAACGTGTTGAGTATTATTATCCCTCAACACCGTTTGCTATAATAAGGATGTCCAAATTGTCATGTTAAGCAGTCGTATCCCGAGCGCCTTGCCGGTTGAATATTATTATACTTTTCCTCAAATTAAAAGTGAAAACAAGCATTTCTTCGCAAAGGTAAACACCACTTAAGTGTTAGTCGGATTGGCGTACCCAGGGTTCCGTACTTATGTCGAAATTGAGCAAAACACAAGTAATCTCGTTCCATATGATAGAAACCGCTCTATTTTTAAATTATTTTAGTTTATTATATCTCATAGCGGAGGCGGATTAATACTCATTATGGTTAAAAGCAATTTGGTTCCGCTTTATGACAAACAAGACTTTACCCGCGACTCCGTACGCTTAGAATTTCGTTATCGCTATCCCGCGGGAACTATGCAATATTCCGGGATGACAATTATCCTATGTCCTTCCCCGGGACTCAAACTCTCTGTATATTGGATTTTATCTAAATCGGTTCAGCGGTTTAGACGTGATGAAGTAACAAACAAACTAACAGACTTACAAACTTTTACATTTATTATTATAATTAGTGGGATGAATACAAGCATATAATATAGACCTAGATGTTAAATATTTATTAAGAATGTGTGCTAAGAATGTGTGAGCTTATTATTTCTGGTGTACAATAAAGAGTATTTGTGTTGTATTGTATTTGTATTGTGTGCCATTTGGCCAATAGTAGACAGACAGAAACTTTATTGATAACAGCGAACAAAGCTCAAAGTACTATTTATAGAAAGTAATATTAAAACATCATTAAAAATAAATTTCATTGTTTATTCTCTACATTGAGAGCCATGGCTACGATATAAATAACAGGCGTTGACTTAGCATATTCTGTAGCAACCTGCAGTGCTGATATTCTGACAGTAACCCTGCTGTAAACTCTTGACAGTTTATGACAAGGACGACTGGTGTAAGTGCCATGCCATTCATAATTTTTTAAATTTTCCAGATGGTGGTAAAACTGTACAAAGATGACATGAGCCCCGTAGCCCGTGCTTGTATGATGGCGTGTGACCTCCTCAACATTCCGGCTGAGATGATTGACGTTGATCTCTCCAAAAGTGAACATCTTGCTCCTGAATTCGTTAAGGTAAACTTTCAAATGAGTTTATTGTTGACTAGCGACCCGCCCCGGCTTCGCACGGGTGCAATGCTGATAGTAAATATGATGATGGATGTTATTATACATATAAATATTTATATATTATACATTAAAAAAACCGTATAAAAATCCGTTGCGTAGGTAGTTTTAAAGATTTAAGCATACATAGGGATATAGGGACAGAGAAAGCGACTTTGTTCTATACTATGTAGTGATTAAACAGCAGAAGCTGTGGTAATAGTGCATTTTTTTCGCCTTTTCACGTCCCGACTCCTTAGCACAGTTGTGGAAACTGAATCACGTACAGTCACCAGCATTAATATCTACCACAGCGGAGCGTGAAAAAATGTCTGACCCGTCCTTCCGGCCCTAGAAATAGAGTCGTATCGGATATTTATTCACGCTTGTTGTGTCAGATATTGGTGCTGGTGACTGTACCAGGGTAAAAGGTAGCAGAAAGGGATTGGTACACAATTCAGTTTCCCTGACTATAAATACCTATGTAAATTCTGATTTTTCGCGGTTTCTAATTTATAACAGTTAATATAATCTAATTTAGTTTCTTTAAGTCTATGCTTAGAGAGCACTATCTGTCATCTTGCGTATA
This sequence comes from Choristoneura rosaceana, assembly GCA_037349165.1. Lineage (NCBI taxonomy): Eukaryota > Metazoa > Arthropoda > Insecta > Lepidoptera > Tortricidae > Choristoneura > Choristoneura rosaceana. Next base: position 16,253,283 of record JAZBNJ010000019.1, read on the forward strand.
AATTTTATATAATAATATAAGTAATTAGTTTATTTACGAGTATATTTTATGTTGTTATGGTATCTATCTACCTATCTGTCTGTTTAGATTTGTTGTGTAAGTGTAGTGTAGTATCAACAACTCAAGGCGAGTCAATGGTGTTACCGGCCTTTAAAAAAAGTATAACTGTCCATTATAACATTGTTATTTCAACTCCAAATTTTGTTACTTTTACGGTCATCACGTAAAATCCACATCGAAAACAAAAACTGAAATATGGATGCACAGAAAAAGCAGAAAAAGAGAACAGCGCAGCGCAATTGAGATATTGTGATGAATAAGAGAAATTTTTGTCTGTACTCCTGTCCAGTGTAGCGGTAAAGCACGCAGCAGGGAATGATGAGGACCTGAATTCGATTCCCAGCGCTAGTCTCTTTTTCTGGTATTTCTGTGCATCCATGTTTGTATTTTCCATTATTATTTGTTTTGTTTCAGAAAAATCCGCTTCATGCGATACCAGTTCTTGAAGACGGAGACTTGGTTTTACATGACAGGTAATTTTCACTTTTATTTTTATAGCCTATACGAGTATTATACTAGTATACTATTATACTGTACTACGTGCAAGGAACCTTCTACAAAAGGGCATATCTCTAAAATCTACTTTCTTACGTTTCAGCCATGCAATACTGATGTATCTTGCAGAGAAATACGACAAAAATGGTTCATTATATCCAAAAGACATGAAACAAAGGGCTCTTGTAAACCAAAAGCTATTCTTCAGCATATCTTTTGTTTTCATGAGATTGCGCGATATTTCGGTAAATATAAAGTTAATAATATTTATTTGCTTTATTTAAAAGTTTCGTGCACTAAAATTTTTTTTTTATTCGACTGGAAGGAAAACGAGCAAGTGAGTCTCCTGGTGGTAAGAGATCACCACCTCCCATAAACATCTGCAACACCAGGGGTATTGCAGTTGCGTTGCCAACCTAGAGGCCTAAGACAGGATGCCTCAAGTGCCAGTACTTTCACCGGCTGTCTTACTCTCCATGCCGAAACACAACAGTGCAAGCACTGCTGTTTCACGGCAAGATTAGCAAGCAAGATGGTGGTAGCAATCCGAAATAAGGTAGAAATAAGGTAGTTGAATAAATAGCTAAAATAGGCTCGAAACTGTGTGTTAAACTAAAACTAATAAACACTCTAAATTGAGTACTTGATTATCGGGAGCCAAGAAAAGGCGCAAGTTGCTCAGTAAAGTGGAATAAAATTACTATTGCAATAATTGAAAAATATTTCGACAGCGGTGACCGGCTTTAGTGCTAACAAGTCGGACCACGATAACCGGCAATAAACCTTACTAGACGACTGACTGGAAAAAAATCCGTTGTGACCTACGAACAAATAATAAGTCAGGAATTGTGACTGCGCTATAAGCATGGCTACCGTGTCCTAGTCCTAAGCGTGTCCTGTGCTTGCGCATGCGCGTCATTTAATTTTGACTGACATTTATTTTGCAAGTTTAGTGAGCTCATGTCAAATTTTCGCACTTTTGATTGTGAACAGCTCTATATTATCATGCTAACGTGAGTTATGAAGTGATGCAGAAACAATGGAAAATTAAAATGTCCAGAGATCACTTTCCACTAATAAGTAGCAGTAAAAATAGATTTATATTTAAAAATGTTCAAATTAGTTGGAGATGGTCAGTATTATGCAAAATCAAGTCTGTGGTTTATGGCTCACATAATGTAAATGACAGATTTCTCATCCCTCTTCATACTTTCTTCTTTCCTGTATCGCCCAAACAATAGGTACAAAAAGTACTACTAAAGTTACTACTAAATATATCCAAATTATCATAGGTGTCCCTACGATATTTGAAGATTTTCCTCAATTTCCTTAAGATCCAATCATCAGATCCTGATTTCGTGCCTATGGGACCTAATTAGAGGTATTACTATGCAAACTATTTTTTTTTTTTTTTCAAATCGGTTCATAAATGACGGAGTTCTGAGGTAACAACCAAAAAAATACAACCGAATTGATAACCTCTTCCTTTAAGTCGCTTGACAACACAAACTGTCATTATCAATATATATGACACGTCATTGCAACGTTAGATGTAAGAAGTGATCGTAATTTGTGCATTCTGACATTGCATCCCGCAAGCCAACCAATCCCTGCATGCATTCTTTCAGAATTTTAACTAATCATAAGCACGTCTATTTGCAACCTCGAAATTGATTCGTATTTGAATCATAAGTCGTTTTGGTTCTAGGTATGGCCACTTTTTGTGTGGAATTTGTTCTAAATTACGCTTCTTGACTTATTATTTGTTCGTAGGTTGTGACGAAAAATTACCCAGGCCACTGTATCTAAAGTTAAATATCCATAGTTTGGCCACTATAGCAATGTAAACATGAAACAATAACAAATATCTTGGGAAACATTATTAAGAGTCAAACGGGTCTATTTTAAAACAAAAGGGATATTCTTGTTTATTTTTACGAAATATTAGAATATTCAATAACAGCAACGCCCTGCAGGTTTTTTGTACTATATAAATGATTATGTTTCAGGGTCCATTAATAGTTGAAGGAGAAAAACCATCAGAAAAGCGTTTCAAAGCGATAGAAGAGACTTATGGGTTCCTAGAAGAGTTCTTGTCCCGCACAAAGTATTTGGCAGGAGATAGCATGACAATAGCAGATATTGCAGCGTTTGCATCGGGTGCTGCGCTCGATTTTCTAGTGGAACTCGATGGACAAAAGTAAGTGTTTATTGAAATTTGTTCTCTTATACATATCAGTCAGTAATGAAATTGCGTAATGTAGATTCATAACAATGATAATGCAAAGTCGGTTTGCGTAGAAATATTAAATCATTTTGATAAAATATATCATGGGTTCAGGCCATGAATGAGTCATAAAGTTAATACCTACACTAACTAACATTATAGAGTCACATTAATAGATGTAATGTTGAATGGTTCTCACCATATGATGGTAATTTAAGTGTTTGAATGCAGATTAACACGGTACTTTATACAACAGAAATCCATGCCAAAATTCAAGTTCATTCAACCTCTGTAACTAACTCCTTGGAGTTTTTGCACTTTTCGGTGCATTTATTGTAAAGTTCTTTTTTTTGTATATTTTTCTTTTATGTGTTACTTGTCATTATTGCTTTGTGTTGTGCAATTGTGTTTGAAGTCACGATATTACGAGTATATTTCAACTTTATCATATTATATCTTCGTTTGCTTTTTTATAGTCCATTCATACGTTTCAACCTCTAAAAGTAGGATAAAATGAACTTGAACAGCATAAAAATATGAGCATTGCAAGTCAAATAAATCTTATAAAATATGCTTGTTAGAGATTACCTGATCAACTGATCTTTTTCTTTAAGGTACCCGAAACTTCACGCATGGATGACAACAATGAAACAAATGCCGGTCTCACAAAAATTGAACGCCCCTGGACTTAGTGCTTACGAAGAATTCATAAAAAAGCTTTTAGCGGCTTGAACTTGAATTGTCATTGAATGTTTTAAAAAAAATGTTAAATACTTTTGTACGATGTAAATATTAATAAAATGAAACGCTTTTGACCATACCAAGCAGTTTTATTTTTACCTATTAATTTCCAGGAATGAAAATAAAATACACTAGTAAAATATAGGCGACCGAGTTTTGCTCGGGTTAAAACTCAAAAAACCGGCCAAGAGCGTGTGGGATATGCCCGAAGTAGGGTTCCGTAGCCATTACGAAAAATTAAGTAATATTTTTCTAAGGATTTAGTATTTTGTACGGAATATTCCAAGTTTAGGTATATTTTATACCTTAAGCTGCTATTTAGTCTTAAACTACTAATAATTTTGAAGAAAACTTAACCGTTATAGTTTTACTTGGAAGTTTGATATTTTATTTGTGGTCATAGTTTACATATATTCGTACAAAATTACAGCTTTCTAGCACTGATAGTCTCTGAGCAAAGCTGGGGACAGACAGACAGACAGACATGGCGGAACTATAAGGGTTCCGTTTTTGCCATTTTGCTACGGAACCTTAAAAACACGCCATTTTCCAAAGATTAAACAAAGTGAGGTCAATTGTTAGCCCCCACATAGCGAATTGCATCGAAATCTTCAGACCCATTTCCAAATTCCCAGAAATAAATAAGTGTACTTACAAAGATTATTTATTAAAAGGTAGGTATTAATCAATATCAATACTATAAGCCGCGGGCAAAAGCTAGATAGTAATATAATTTCGAATTCAATGGAACTAAACAATCGTGTAAAGAAAGCAATTTTTCACGATTTTCCGTAGTTACTTACGTTTGAACACCAATCCCGATCATATGCACATCACAATGAAACATGCACCACTGTTTTTTACAATTATTGTATCACTAAAATAATGGTTTAAATACTTTTATTTTGTTATATATATATATATATATATATATATATAATTAATTTTATTAAACACAATACAATATACATCACACACATACACATACTTAAAAAAGATTATTATTTTGTAGAATTAATTGAAAGACGAAAATTCGTTATATTTTTCAAACTGATATGATAATTTTTTACTCACCGAAGTCTGTTTAGTCACTGGATTTTAGTGCTATTTTTAGTACCTACAAAATTAATGATTTGACTGAACAAACCTTTTTTCTAACAATTCCAATTCCTGAGATATCGCGATTGTAAAAGTTGAAGAAGTCACGTTGCATGGTATAAGGTTTATGCTGATCTTAGCTTGATATTCTATTATTTCGTTATAAAAAGGTACGAGTACATAAATTAATACTGGATAAATAATGAAAAACTTTTAAATAACATGGTGGTTTCTGAAATGTTTACTGCGTTTACTACACTTAATTACACTTTATTTTATTACATTTGCTTTTAATAAAAAATTACTCACGATAAAACCATTGTTTTGTTGTTAACCTTTTACAACAAAGTTTACTAATGCTATGCTATGCAAAGTTTGCTAAAAAATGTCGTCGACGCCAATCGCATTATTATTTTTTGTAGTAATAGCCATTCTATCTCTGGAACTATTGAATTTTGGGTTTCTTTCTAATGAACAACTCAAAAACTTAAGAATAATGAGCTTTAGTGTTTCATTATAAATTTAATATTTCAAACGAGAAGGCAGAAAATAAAATAAATGTAATCAAATGGTAAAAATAAAAACTCTTTTGCTTCTTCTGAAATATGGTGTTTTGGCTTTTATACATACATACTCACATTTCATTCCCAAAGTGTCGATAAGTGTTATCTATTTTTTTTATCCCAACAACGCTGATCGTTTAACACTTTGGGAATAATAGATAGAGTTAGTTCGAGTCTTTCTCGGCACTTGGCTGCGACCGGACGCTTGTATAAACCATGTAACTTAGTAATTTTATTTTATTGAACGTGCTGTTAAAGTATATTTCAGAAGGTAAGCAAGTGTATCTTTCTTCTGCATAGTTGTAGTGCACTTTTTAAGAAGTTACTTTTTTTTCCGTGATTATTTTAATCTTGGAGAGAATTCGGCTTCATGCGTTGGAAGTAAATAGATATCCTTTTCACCTCAGCAGCTCAAACAGGCAGGTTTTGCTAAGAAAAACCAATGAGCAAAATCGCATTTTGCTCACTCCGTGAGACAAAGTAGCTTTTTAATTATTATTTTTTAATGTTGAGTACAGTGCTGGGACTATTCACTGAATTCCAAATATTTGAACTTGACTTTAATCTGTCACTTTCACTTACTTAGTTCGATTTTCAAATTCTGTAGGCCTAAAAAGAAACAAACAAACGTTCGGATACACATAACCGCAATATTACAAAACGTCTATTATATAGTGTCGACTATTATGTAGTCTAGTATAGGTAACGCTTAATATTTTCAACGAAAATTGGTTTCAACATGATCAGATATACCGTTTTTGAGTTATTGCCGAAAAACTGCGCTTCTCAACAAAAGGACGTAAGTGCCGTGAAGATACGCTCTTTTTCTGGTAATATATTTTAAGACTGTAGTAAGGCTACGGAACCCTATCTAGGGCGAGTCCGACAAACTCTTGGCCAGTTTTTTACTTTTTGTTCCTACAAGGTTGCGACAGTCCTTTAGGTTTAGTTTTTTTTTTATTTGAAACTTATTTACGAGTAAATTGCTATAGTTTACGAACTGCTTCGAAGATTGCCGAAATTATTTCTTGCTATAATTTAAACAGTTGACAAACAACTGCGTACAATCAATTTGTGTGTTTCAGATGGTGATGAAATTGTACAAATTGGACATCAGTCCCCCAGCCCGAGCTTGTTTGATGATCTGTGATCTCCTTAATGCACCGGTTGAGATGATCAATCTCGATATATTAAAGGGCGAACACATGACCCCCGATTTTTTAAAGGTAAAAAAAATTGAATATCTGTCCTGCTCTTCCGCCAAGTAGTTAGGCCAAGTTGTGCGAAACAGCTCATTTAATACATGCAAACAAATCAACGGTTACGTGTCTGAATATTGAATGTTAAAATACCGAATGTATTAAAATATCGAATGGGTCATAATATCGAAAAGGTTAATACTATATGTTTTTTTTGATTGTTATAAAATGTAACCTAACTTAAGGGGTTCTATACGATGCCGTTCTTATCAATCCTGAAAAGTTTTCGGTTTCAGAAAATAAACTTTTCGATATTATGACCCATTTGATATTTTAATATATTTGATATTATACTTAATTCAATATTCAAATGCGTACCCAAATCAACTTTCGGGTGGTTGACCACATTTTATGACATAAAAACTTTTTAGTCAGCCTAGAATTGTTACTGGCCGTCAAGACACCTGATTATTATGTTTATGATTAAAAAATGTTCCGTTTCTCTTTTGTTATTTTTACAAGAAAGTAGGTAACCTCGTCTTTTATTTTGTAAATTAAGCAGATACTTATACGATTTCCTAACTTTTTTCCGGTTCAATTTATTTTGTTTTTTGACAGAAAAATCCGCTGCATACTGTACCTGTTTTTGAGGACGGGGATTTGATCTTACACGATAGGTAATTAGTTGTATTTTAAAAAGATTTAAAAAGCCCTATCTGACTTATCAACGCAATAATTTTACATCGAAGTTCTTTTTTGATATAGACAAGTAAGTAGGACAGATTTTACGACTCGATTATATCTTATAAGTTAATTTTTCAGCCACGCAATACTGATGTATCTCGCAGAAGTTTATGACAAGCAAAATTCATTGTACCCGAAAGACTTGAAACAAAAGGCTCTTGTGGATCAAAAGCTGTTCTTTAACAGTTCGATATTGTTTATAAAATTACACATAATCACGGTAATTGCCTGAATTATTTCTTTTTAATTCCTTGACTTGCACTCGTTTCAGAAGCATTGAAAAGAACTTTAATTAGGTATTATAGGCAAAATTAATATTTCTTTACATTTTCTCTAAACCTACTTAACATTTAATTGATTATTTCAAAAATTTGATTTATGGTTTTCCTATTTTTAAGTTTTTATTTTAATATTTATATTCATTATTTTAGTACCCACTTATAATGAAAGGGGAACAACCCGCTGAAAAATTATTTAAGGCTATAGACGAGGCGTACGGATTTTTAGAAGCATTTTTGTCTCGCTCTAAATATTTGGCGGGAGACTACATGACAATAGCGGATATTGCGGCTTATGCCACCACCTCGTCACTCGAATTTCTTTTGGAATTGGATGGTCATAAGTAAGTTTATACAGCGTGTATTTTTAATACTACCTCAAACTGTAATCAGACGAAGATTTAAGTGATGTGAAACGATATCAAAACAAATTGTTAATTTAGAATTAACTAACAGAACGTAATTAATTTTTGAAATATTTTCGAGCAGCAATGTAATGCGTACAAGAAGAGAGAAGCGTTCTGTGACAGCTGTCACGTCAACAAGTGCGACGTTTTGAATAAAAACAAAGTAGTATCGCGTAGGTAACGATACATTGCGTGCTAATTAATTTTGTAAGGAAAATAATAAGTCTAAATGTTTTACTAAAACATAATAAAATGTGATTATTTATTAGGGCCTTCACTAACTGCCCTTAAAGTTTGAGGTAGTATTAAAAATACACGCTGTATATAGCAATCATACCTTTTTACAGTATAGTGAATTACCGATTTGTAGAAGTTACAACATTACACAACACGATACAACATTGCAACATTACGATGGTGGACATCTACCTCTCTCGGTTGGACAAGAAGACGCAGCAGAAGTTGGAGGCGGCACAGGGCCGGTTACAAGGAACCCAGCAGTCCCTGTCCATCCTCCCGCTTGAGTTTCACCCCAAATTTCAAGTGCCTACCAAGCACCAACAATGTTTCTGCGCTTCGACTTCTGACCGGAGGTTGTGGTGTTCCGTCGTTTTAGAGTAGCGACGAAGACGACTTTCAAAAATCCCTAAATTAAGTTTTTTTTTGTATGTCTTTTTGTTTTTTTTTTGTATAATTTTACATTGCATGCCCGCCGCTCCGCCCGCGTGGTATTCGGTCATCGCGCGCTGTTCCCTCAGGAACTGTGCTTTTTCCGGGATAAAAAGTAGCCTATGTCACTCTCGGGACCATAAACTATCCCTGTGCCCAAAATTACTTCGATCCGTCGCTCCGTTACGGCGAACTCACTTTCCTCTTTATAATAGTAAGGAAGGATTAATTAGATATAATAATATTAACTATAATATTCATTAATGCATTTTCTTATATTATCTTTTCAGATATCCAAAGCTTCAAGCTTGGCTACAAGAACTGGAGCAACTTCCGTGTGCTAAAAAATATAACGCTCCTGGACTTAAAGCATACGAAGAATTCGTTAAATCACTTTTGGCGGCTTGAAAATTAGGTATAGTCGACTAAGAAATGACAATCAGCCTTATTGTTTTTTCTGAAGTAGGAACTGTCATTAAAATTTGGTAAAGTACTTTCTTGGTCGACCATACTATTATCGATACAAATTGATTAACTATGAATATTGATTAAATATAAAGATTAAATATAATCATAAAAATAACTATGAAAATTTATTTATGTACCTGCCGAGTGATGTTCGTATTCGATAAAGTAAATTATAGCCAAAGAAACTCAGTACAACACTAAAATGCCTCACCTGAGTAAAAAAGTCCTGGCTATTTACCTACGTGGTCTAACTATCCTGCCTATACCAGGTGTGGCCTGTAATACGAGAAAAAAAATTAAACATAGATCGTCCTCGTCGAACAGAAAAACATTAGTTCAGTGACTTTTAAAAATAATCAAGTCTTTGTATTTTCCTTTTTTCATAAAAATTAAATACTGCTATCAATGTACGCTATCCTAGAACCCTACTGACGTCGCCTGTCACGCTACAAACATCAAGGATTTTTCTTTACATTGCTTCTTCGAAAAACCTAAAATGTAATAAAAATTAAAAAACAAATATTTTTAAAAGTCACTGAACTAATGTTGTTCAGTTTGAGGATTTTTGCTCATATTACAGGCAACATCCGGTATAATACCAAGGAGTAACAATGTATATGGCTAAATGATATGGGCGAGAATACTGCCCAGTATTTTAAACGGATTTCTAAGTAAATTACAAATAAAACTGGAAAATGTACCTAAAGTCACGCAGCCAGTTCACGGTGGATGCAAACCGCTTGCAACCGAGGCAACTGGAGGTCTATAGGGGAGGCCTATGTTCAACAGTGGACGTCCTATGGATGATATGATGATGAACGCATAGTTTCCATGGCATAATAATAAACAGCAAGCTGAATAAATTATTTGCATATTGCTATGTTGATATAAAACTATATCTATAAGATAACAGCGATAATGATGACCAGGTACAAGTATACTACGCGGTACCTTTGTGAAGATACGCCCACTGGAAAGATGACACAACTGGTTTTATATTATCAAGTGATTAAGTGGCTTTCAAGGCTAAATCAATACATATGATGACAAAAAAGCATTATAAGGACATTAAAATTTGCCTGCCTACCCGTCTACTTAGGCACTTATAGTACATTACTGCAGAGGCCGCGAAACAGGGTATTGCTGGCCGAGAGATAAGAGGTCGACAGTTCCTGTTCGCGGACAAGGCTTGTATAGTGCTTTTCTCAAATAAAATCAATTAAGGAAATAATATCATGTCACTTGATGATGAACTCAATATCGGAAACAATAACACTTATTTGAATTAAAAACCACTAGTTCGAGGTATAAACCATAAGTATTTTTTTCCATTGCCACCAAAATACTCGTACTTACTCCTTTTCCGCTATCTTCGAAAGACATGATCGCGTAAATAAATACCAACTTCAAATCAATAATAAATAATGTAACTTTACTGGCTCTGAAACGGAGAGGTTTTAAGGAACCAGTAATTATTTTAGGAAATAAAATAAAGTGAGCAGTGATTTAAGTTGGTCGCCAGAATTACGGTAACCTGTTTAATTTACCCTTCATCGTAATAATCATGGAAATTAATCATAAATCAGTGACAGACAATATACAACACACCGAAATCTTGATCGAAAGCTCTGAGTGCGTGACGCGTTTCATATAGAATATTTTATTCATGACACCTCATCGTTCATACGTGCAATAACAGTTTCTGTTCTGTACCAATGGGAAGGGAAAGCGGGAAATAAATCCAATTTGTACCGGCATATATCATGGTCAGAGCGCAGCTCACGATTTATTCACAATATCATCCTCGGTTTTTGTAAACTGATATAACTGTACATGTACTGGCACGCCGCCACTTCAATCCAATCTCGCTGGCTGCAATGGCAGTAATGAAACAGTTTGCAGAAGTTATGCACGCAGTTCCGAATAGCTAGGCTCATAGCGCCAATCATAACCGGGTGTGGTAATTAGCTATGAACATAGTTACGGTAACTGCAGCCAGTATGATTCAATGTTGTTTCATCAGTTGTATCCGATTTGTAATAGATAAACTTTGGTAAGTAAAAAAATATATCTAATATACAAAAGAAGAAACTGACTGACTGACTGACTTATAGATCAACTCACAGCACATACCGCCTGGACCTAGAAACTTGACATTTGAAATATATTTATATTTTTGACAGATGTACATGCGCACTAGGAAAGGATTTTCGAAGTTCCCATGGGATAGGGAAACTAGAATTTTCTCTCCGTGAAATATCCTATATCGCGTACGAAGTCAGGAGCAAAAGAAACGTTTAAGCAAGAACTTTAATCTTTTTTTAAATTCCACCCCTGAATATGTGAAATAGGACCACAGAGGTTCAAAAGTTTATTGAATTACGATTATTTAGGCTGATATTTAAATTAGAAAGCTTGCACCATCTGTCTAAAATAACTTCTGTCCGTAGGTATCTGCGTTTTCACTTAATCCTCCAAAAAAACAATCAAAACACGACAAAAAAGGTTCATATGCCAAATTTCAAGTCAGTCGTCTTAGATAATATAGACTAGTCTATATTGTCTTATTATCTAAGTCAGTCGTAGAAAATGGGTGGGTAAAGTCTGCTTGCCAGATTTGTTAATGTATTTAGTGGTAAAGTTAGTAAAAAATTTTAAAATTAATTGTATAAACGAATATCTCAATATTATCCACGATGTAGTAATTACATATACAATTTAATATACCTAAAACATAAATACTAATTTCTTTATTAAATCAGTTATTTTTTGCAAAACTTACTATTTTACCTACAAACTCTACATCTCTTTGAATGAACCGTGCAAATGTACATACCCCGTACATACGAACACCTACGTCTAACTGTCTTTCAGTTAACCAGTGTATAATGAAGGTTCCACCGCGTTTCTGTATGAAAGCGCCATTTAGTGAATTTATGCTTCATTGCGAGACGACTCATTCCTGTTTTGTTTTGTGTTTTATTTGAAATTTGCCGTAATATCTATTTTTGTTTATTTTTCCAGCGAACTCTGCCCCTATCGAATATGCGTTCTATTTCCACGATGCAGAGTTTAAACTGGTTCGTATAAATAAATCCCTGAATCGAAGTATTGTCTTTGGGGACATATATTTCAATAACTCGGCTGTGGTATCGCCTATAAATCGTTCTTTCAGACATTTGACAATAATTCACGTGGATAATTTGCATCTGGACAAATTTTCCTACTTTATTAACGCGCATTCTAAAATTTATTCATCACCGAATACCGATACGGATAATTACTTTCCCTAATGCGTTATGCGACTAGGAGTGGGCTTGATTACGTTTGCAGGGTAATTCTAAATTATTCTGGTATCGGGGAGGGCGAACATTTATTTAACGACACGGCCGCTCTGTCCGATGTTTAATAATTGATGGAGGTCGTACACGTAAAATGGCACTTTTTTGTCCCATTCAAAATAAGCCTATTTTTGTAGACGGCCAACGATGACGTGACGAGCCGCTCGCAGCCCTCTCCGGTCAGAGGCGCGACTGGAATGGCATTAGTCAACGAAACTTAACATTATTTAAACGAAAAGACAAAATAAAATTAACATTTAAAAACTGGCTTAAATTAAAATTTAAAAACTAAAAGGAAAAAACACAAGTCTTGAATTCAATTAGTTATGCAATTTTATGTTAAATCGGGACACATTGGGTACTAGGAATTTTAAGTCCCCACTGATATTTAATAAGTAAAATGATTGATATATAGTTAATGTTTAATAACAAAGTTCTATACCTACCTATTTATTATATTTTTACTGTCACAATTACAAGTAGGAAACTTAACTGACTTAATTAAATGTATACGCGTATACATATATATGCGTGTATGCGTGTAATCGAACAGTAACTGACAATAGCAAACACGACTGCAAAAAAAAAGAAGACGGCTCTCAGTTCTGCAGATTTTGTTATTATAATTATTTTTATATTTTAAGTTTTGTAACGTACCTAGTAAAATAATACGTGCTTTTTGACGTGTTAATTTATTCACACAAAACATTGTCCTGGGTTAGGCTCAAATTTTATCTCTCAACGTCATTCTAAAACATGATAAGTATAACAAGTTTTATTGTCTTGAGTGACCCCTAACAACCCGTGCTTTGAAAACTTTTACTAAGAGCAAATTATAAAAAAGTGCATCGGACAAAATACACTTCTTGAATATTCGTTTTTTCGCCTGCCGTAGAAACACCTATAGAATTAGAAGGATAAGTTGGCAAGAGACAGATTAATGAGGTCATTATAATTTACTTAATATAAATACAGCGCCTTTTCAATTGCGGCGAGCAAATTATTGCGCCTCTGTCTCATTTTCCTGGGGTACAATTTATCAGCTTATTATAATGAACTTAACCATAGCCAATTTATCAAGAACAGAAGAGGAAATGACTATTGAGTTTTCAAAGGAATCTATTAACAAGAGCATCGTTATTTCTAATAGCTTACCTTTTATTTATCTCGAAGCTATTTAATAAGACCGAATGAAAAGACGACCAGGTACGGTTAAAATTGTTCGTTAAATAATATTTAATGGTAGTTTGTTGTTAATGTTACGCAAACAGAAAGATTTTTTTTACAAAAAATAGGCTTACGTTTGGCCTCAATCTCGCTTGATAGAAGGCGAAGATGAGGCCTAAGATGGTACACGTATTCCCAGAAGGTGTCTATTCACTTCTCTTTTCACGTCTGATTTAAGTTCATTATTATCTTAATTTTTGATTTATATAATTATTATGTTTTGATTTTTGCTTTATAAAAAATCAATGGGTTTCAATTGGTTACTTATATAGGTACGTTGGATATCAAATGGTAAACAAAAAATCAGCTTCCAATTTAGCAAGCTATAAGCTCGATAGGATGTATTAAATATATTGATCCGGATAACTCACGTTTTAAATCGGGTTTAGCCCGACATGTTTCGGGTTAATCCGTATCCTCTTCGGAGCAACGCGATTCCAATATATATTTAATATGAACGAGTCTCACGGTAAGTAGTTTTATGTTCAAATTCCAAATCTTCACGGAAACAGTCGTTCGTAATTGAAAACAGAAATCACGGCTTTTTTCTGTCTCACTCATATGAATCTTCAGGATTACGAAGAAAACTGGCAAGTCTCGGACGATATTAACATTATAGGTAGTTGTAATTTAAGTAAACTCGTAGGTACAATCGACGATTCTGTAGTGTTCAATTGTTCGAAATATATGTCACAATTCTGTGCCCAGCTTAAAACAAAAGATGACAACGAATGTTTTGTAGCCGCAGTAGATTGTCATTCCGAAAATAGGTGTCATACAGACCCTCGTCATGCCACAATTCTCTTAAGATGTGTCAGTTAAAAGCATTGCTAAGTTTAGCAACATCTGCGTTGAAACTATTTACTAATGCTGCTTTGATGTAGGAAATAATCCTTCGGCTGGTTAATACACCCTTAGTAATGGATACAATAATCGAAATTGTTACTACGTCTCAATTTGACAAGGCAGAGCTAATGATTAGCGGCAGCTGTCGTAAAATTAAGTGTTAATTAGCTTTTTGCTAATATCTATTATTGCATGCGAAATATGTTCAAAAGTAATTTATTGAATCAGGCGTTACTTTGCGGAGGTCCATAATAATATCAATGAACTAAAAGAAACGAAGAATTAAAACAGTTGTTGTGGTTTGTTAGTTAGTTGTTATACGATTGTGTTACTCTGAAGATGAGCTCTGGTTGGGTTCGAAACGCGTCAGTGTGATGTGGTGGTGGTGATAGATGGGTTTGAGTAATTTGTGTGAGTTCTTACAGTGTGGAGGTGGAGGAACTGCATGAACACGAATATTTTGCATAAGCTTAGCAGAGCTATCGTAAGGTCGCGGGTGAGCAAGGAAATTCTTTTATTTATTTATTTATTGGAACAATGGTATTTAGAAGATATTTAGTTCATTTATGTTCAAAAGATCAAAAGTAAACTGCCAAGTTTTGATTTGTTATTTAGAGTCTTTTTGTATTTATTTTTTATTTCAACTCCAAATTTGTTACTTTACGGTTAACCATATCGAAAATACAAACTGAGACGTGGATGCACAGAAAAATCTGAAAAAGATACCAGCGCTGGGAAGTAGCGTAGTAGAAAAAACCGGCCAAGAGCGTGTCGGACACGCGCAAAATAGGGTTCCGTAGCCATTACGAAAAAATTAAGTAATATTTTTCGAAGGATTTCGTATTTTATACGGAATCTTCCAAGTTTAGGTTAGGTTAGGTTAGGTTAGGTTAGGTTAGTTATCCTATAGACCCTAAAAAAAATTGTTTTTGAATTTTTAATTGTACTGTTTTGTCGGCATAGTTTACTTATATATCCGTGCAAAATTATAGCTTTCTAGCATTGATAGTCCTGAGCAAAGCCGCGGACGGACAGACAGACAGACAGACAGAGATGGCGAAACTATAAGGGTTCCGTTTTTGCCATTTTGGCTCCCGAACCCTAAAAAGCAACCTGAGATATGCGTGCATAGGAGAAATTCGTGTCTGTCCTCAGCCCAGTGGCAGTGTAGGGGTATGGCACGCAGCACGGAATGCTGAGGACTTGGGTTCGATTGCCAGCGCTAGTCTCTTTTTCTGCCAAGTTGACAAAAATAAGAAAACAAATCACGGCTCATTAATTGGTCAATTGGTGTCAAGTGTCCCGTGATATTTCTCTATTTATTTTGGACGACACGATGGCCAAGTGGTTATAAAACCTGACTACGAAGCTTGGGGACCCGGATTCGATTCCCAGCCGGGGTAGATATTTGTATGAATAATACGAATGTTTGTTCTGGGGTCTTGCATGTTGAATAGGTATTTATAGAATGTATTTATCTATATAAGTATGTTTATCCGTTGACTATAGCATCCATGGTACAAACTTTGTTTAGTAGTTTGGAACTACGTCATTTGGTCTCAAGTGTCCCATGATATAATATGATATTTATAATATTACGAGTATTATAAAAATGGACTATCTTTTACGCGTAACTTCATCTGCAAACTAGAACTGAGAACTATACAAATTCTCGCTATAAAAACTATCCTATGTTCTTTCTTAGGGCCTCAAACTATCTCAATAGGTACCAAATTTTTTTTATACATAAAAGGAGGAAAATGAGTATGAGGATCACCTGATGAGAAGCAATCACCGCCCCCATAGACAACCGCAACGCGAGAAGTATCATAGGTGCATTGTTAGGTCTTTGAGAGACTGATGGGCTTTTTAAAGATCCTTAATTTGTACCGCTCGGTAATATTGTCCTTGGAAGGCTGGTTCCATTTTTTTTTATTAAAGGTTGGGTGAAGAGATAATAGAGAGAACTTTCGCATTTATAATATTAAGTAGTAAAAGAAACTCCAGCGAAAACTATCGCGTTCTTCCGTCTAGCGAGTTTAACTACAACCAAGTTGGAGCAAACGCATGTTGCGGCCGACCTATCAAACTCGAAGAACAAAGCCGACTAAGTCTTGTATTATGCAAACGAGCATCATGTAAGGCGTGGATTTATGAGGCAAGTTCGTTGCGAAATCGCGAGCTCGCCCATGGGAGCACCCGGCTCACTATTGCTCCATATATTCAAATTTGGGGTTAGACAAAGAGGTACTTAGGCGACTGCCGCCGGGCACGCTGCAGTGACTGACAACAATTTATGATTTAGCACGTGACTCAGTGCTACGCTGCCGTAATTGCAATCGCATGTCTTCGCAAGCGCTTCGTTCCGCGTTGCTTCGATTTTTGTACAAAGATTAAGTTTTATTCCCTTATTTTTCCAAGGATTCCATTTGCATTTCATGAAATACAAAATAGCACGGAGAACAGGTGGCCGTTGGAGCCGAAAAGTTCTTGAATGGAGACAGAATGCAGCATTCACCAGCAGGACGTCTACCAACGAGATGGACGGAAATTGAAAATATAAAAGAACTAGCTTTTGCCCGCGGCTCCGCCCGCGTGGTGTTCGGTTATCGCGCGCTGTTCCTTCGAGAACTGTGCAATTTTCCGGGATAAAAAGTAGCCTATGTCACTCTCGGGCCCATAAACTATCTCTATGCCAAAAATCACGTCGATCCGTTGCTCGGTTACGGCTTGAAAGACGGGCAAACACACAAACACACACACTTTCGCATTTATAATATTAGTATGGATTACGTGAGCTGAAATTGCATTTTAAATTTTCCATTAGATTAACATTGAAGAAAAAATCGCGAGAAAGCTACACACAGCTGCAAATCAATACAATGTCATATGTGAAGTTCCCAATCCGTGTGGAGCCCGCATCGGAACTACAGCCTAAGCCCTCTCATTCTGAGAGGAGGCCTGTTCCCAGCAGTGAGACGTAAAGAGCGCGAGATGACAAGATTCTCTTTTTAATTGGTATGAAATGTATGTATGAATTCTCTCGACTTTGCTCAATTTAATTAGCTAATGCTAATGAGAGATCGCTGTATTCAATTACAATTTATAACTAATCTAGTGGCCTAGATAAAATCATTTCCATATCATAAATTCACATCGTCAAAGCAAATTTCTCTGAAAATGGGCTATGAGAGTATTTATGCGCAAATCTGGGACTAATTTAAAATTTGCATTAGTAGATGACACTGAGTTAGCAAAATTTAGAATTAGATTGATTAATTCCCTTGCCACACGAAATTTGTTGGAATATCTATATTTAGAGTAGATAGAAATTTTAGCACCACGTCGTTCGTTAACCTGCTGCCAAATAGCATTTTCGCACTGTTCAGTTTCTATTTGGGGGTGAAATAGCCGATGTATTTATTATCATAGCACATTTGTTATCTTCTTGGTTCCCTCGTGTCGTTGAGTCTAAGTTTCCACCATTAGGGAAACTGTACTCTTATCTGTTTACTTCATCAGCATATATTTTTCAGCAGGAAGAAGTCCACTGCTGAATAAAGGTCTCCACCCTAGAACGCCACAATGAATGATAACTTGTGCATCCATTGGTTGCACACAACACTCAATATGTCGACGGTCCATCTAGGCAGGTTTTCTTATAGTGGGGTCCAAGGACCCCTTAGGGTTCCGTAACATATGTATCAGAGTTCCGCAGGAAGTGTGTCTATTAACATAATTTATTAGGAAATTGTGTAGTAAACTTGACGCGACATATTGCCACTGTCGGGTGGCGATTTCTATAGTACAAGAATTCAATACGTAAACACTGTGCTTAGACGCTAAGGCTTTTTCATTTCCAACAATATTTTTGGACAAGGATCCGTGGAATTGTATAAATTTCGCAAGTGGTATGTTACTGGAAAAAGTTTAAGAAACCCTGCATGATCTAGTGAGAGGTGGGATCTATTAGGTTGTGGTTGCCACTTGAGGACTTTCCTCCCCAATGGTTATCTCTTCTTCGAGCGATGTGGCCCACCTATTGCCCATCAACTTGCGTACTTAATAAAAAAAAAAAAATGAGCAAGTGAAGTGACTGAATCCATAATACAGCTCCTAGCTTCTCGCCCAATGTGTTCAGAACAATCCAGTGCGGAAACGCAGCCAGCTTTTTGGTCACTCTTCCGCAGGGACAAGACTTGGGCAAATTGTATGTATAATTATAATAGTTAAGTTATTTCCAGGATAGTTTTTACTTAAATTGTTCCATAACAATATTGATTTTGTTTAAATCCCTAGTAATACTATAATACTAATTAATACTATTACCTAATACTAATATTATAAATGCGAAAGTGACTAGGTAGGTTGAACCCAAGGATCAACATGGGATATCTATTATTCCGGTAGAGGGTGCCACCGCGCGATAACGTAGACCGCGCAGACAAAGTCGCGGGCATAAACTAAGTAAATTATTACCCTTAACTTCGTCTTTTAGTTAAAATTTCAACGATACCAAGATAGTTCGCTTTTCACAATACGCCATACTGACTTTATTGCATAGTCCATTTACTTCTTAAGAAATCTATGGCCCGTGATAACCTGGTCCCGCGAGAAAATAGCATAATACATTTCCAGAGTTATCTGGCGATTGGTATCGTCTGAGCCTCCGGAATAATGCTTAAACTCTACATTTATTTCACTGACGAGGAGCGAGCCCCTACGATACTTATCAGCAACCATCGATTTAGACTGAGACTGTACGGTATCGCTTAAAAGGTTTTTGTTTGAATTCAACAAAAACTGGAATACGTGTGTGCGTAATGTTAGATCTGAAGTAATGAAACTACAGTCAAAGAAAGTGATCTGCGTAACAGAGTGGAACCTTTGTGCTATTGATGTCATATTGACATTCCATATATCTGCTCAAGAAACCATAATGAAATTGCCTAAGAAAACATACGCGATTCAGATTCTCGACTGTACCTCTATAACAGCGTCAGGAAAATGTGCTTTCTACTGCTAACTGTGAAAGCGCTAATTATTAAGATCAAAGGTCATGCCTCCAACAAGATGAAGCGACGACCTGGTTAAGATCGTAGGATCGCGGAGGATGCGAAAAGCACAAAACCGGTCTGAGTGGAGAGCCTTGGGGGAGGCCTATGACCAGCAGTGGATGTCTTTCGGCTGCCATGATGAATCCTATTCTACCATTTTCTAATACCGCTTAACGAAAAGGAATAATGGATGAATTTTCGAATATAATATTATACCCGCTAGTTAAGCGCTCAACCCAGCTGGAATCTTAGAAACAAAGATATTGTACATGGTGCAGTATTTATTAGTCTCTCAAAGATGGTTTTCTGAGTTTTCAGAAAATAATCTTGTATGTAATCGCTGCAGATTGAATTATTTTTGTCGTGCCAGTGTTCTCGAATAGCAGTTCACTTTCCTCCGATAGAAACTTTAAACAACGAGCATGCAATATAAATGTTACCCACAATGGAGCACCATTAACCTCACGATCTTAATTAAAATTTACATTTTTTTTTCAGAAAATCTTAAACACTAAATATAGTGATGGTTTGCATGTAACAAGTGATTCTACAAAACCGACTTATACTATCATCATCACTATCATCGCAATCAGTCTTATCCAAAATAATAAGCATTTTACACTCGGCTAAAGTTATATCGCTACAATTCAATTAAATTTCATAATCGGTAGATCTCATCTCCTAAGATGTTTAGAATTAGCTACATAACCAGCTTTAATTTAATTTTGTTTTTACCACTTTTGCTCTTCCTTTGTCTTGATTATTAATTTCAAATCTCACTCCCAAAAAGTTTCAAGAGCATCTCGGTTCGGGTTGTAATAGCAATTTCTTTTTGTCCATTGCAAATGTTTGTATTTGCTAACGGACCATCTTGACTTCCCAAACAAAATAATATAAATGTCATCATGTAATCTTTCTCAGTTGAAGAGCCTGCGGGAAAAAAGTTTCGTAATAATAAAAGAAGCAGGATCCTAACCACGAAGTTTCCCCCGGTTTGGAGACGTCAACAACATTTTAGATAATATTCAATTAGCCTTTTGTAGGTATCGAAGTTTCAAACGGATTAAGAAAGTTTTAGGTACAGCATTATCAAAAGTTGCTGAATATAACAAAAGGAAAATTGGAGCCGTCTGTATATGCAGAGACAAACCCTCAGAGAAAAGCGAAACTTAGCTCTACAAATAGACGATATTAATATTCAGGGGAATAGCGGCTTAATGATTTTCAGCTGAAAAATGGTTAGTTACTTTTAATACCCTCTTTAATCGGTAATGTGCACTTTACACGCTATCTTGAAGCCGGAGATTGTTCAGCAGGTTCATTGCGCTATGATTCCTGTATATTTCATGCTAATTACTACTTTTTGATTTTTTTAATCTCACTTTCTACATGAAAATAAATATCGTATTTGTAATCTAGGATTTCAGATCACATTTTTCGTTTCTTCGCCTTTATGAAATTATTTTAGCGTATTCTGTATCAGATTGTCGCCGTAAAAAAAATAATAAACCGACCAAGAGCGTGTTGGACACGACCGAGATAGGGTTCCGTAGCCTTACGAAAAAATTAAGTCATTTTTTACCCGACTGCGAAGAAGGAGGGTTATGTGTTTGACGCGTATGTATGTATGTATGTATGTATGTCTATTCCTATGTCCTCTCGTAACTACTCAACGGCTGAACCGATTTTGACAAATGATACGTCATTGGATTCATCTTGGTGACGCGAGTGACACTGGGTACATGAATTTCTTGAAAAATTAAAATTGCGGATTTTTGGCGTCAAATTGTGAGTCTTCAAAAAAATTTTTTTATTCAATCCTTTCGAGTAGGGTATCAAAATGAAGAGATTTAAAGAGAGATTACAAATATATATACAAGTCATATGATTAAGTTTAGTTTGGAAGAATAAATTGGCAATCAATTCATTCAAACAACGGTAGGCAGATAAATATGCCAACTACTAGATATCATTGTACAATAATTTTCTCTATGAAACCCATGTAGAAAAGAAGCACTGAGATACAAATAGTGTAATAGTACATTGTGTCTTAAGGGCGGTAAATAAGGAATTTCTAACGAGAGTCTATTAATTAGAAACCCGAAGTCGACAACTGAGGGCTTTAATAAGTATGATGTTTTTCATCACATTTGTGAGTAAAATTGTATATTTGTTGAAGAAAATAGTATAGTAGTTGTCTGTTTGTCATTTTTTTTTTCTTTGTCAGTTTAATGTTAGTAAGCAAAGTAAATTAATCCCTATCCTACTAATATTATAAATGTGAAAGTTTGTGAGTGAGGATGTGAGTGAGTAAGTGAGTCAGTATGTTTGTTACTTCTTCACGCTAAAACGGCTGGACAGATTTGGATGAAATTTGGCAAAAAGTTAGTTTATAACCTGGATTAAAACATAGAATACTTTTTATCCCGATATTCCCACGGGATAGGGATAAAATCTCGAAATAACAACCGCTGGGCTAAGAGTCATGAAATTTGGAATGAAGGTAACTCGATGTCCAGAATAACACATAGGTACGCTACTTTTTATCCGGATATTCTCACGGGATAGTTTTGAACTATTTTGAAAACAAATTACTTTCTGCCAAGTACCTATCTTGCGGCGCATTCTTCTTGGCAATGATGGTCTTTCCGAAAGCGCTGGTAGTTTAAAAAATGACGTGTAAAAGTGCCCATTGCGGCCTATTTACTGAATAAATGATTTGAATTTGGATAGGCATCATTTTTGAAATTTCAGCACTGGGTTTAGAGTCTTGAATTTTGTACAGCTATTCACAACACAACCTCAATGAAGGAAGACCACGATATAAATTTTGGAAATTGCCAGGGGAATTTGTTAAAATCCCGAAAATTTCAAGTGCAACTACCAGACCGATTAGTTTACGCGTGCGAAGCCGCGGGTAAAAGCTAGTTAATATTATAAATGTGAAAGTAACTCTGTCTGTCTGTCTGTGTTACGCTTTCACGTCGAAACCACTAAACCAATTTTGATCAAATTTGGTATATAGGTAGTTTGAACCCCAAGGATCAACATAGGATACCTTTTATTCCGATAGAGGGCGCCACCGCGCGATAACCTAGATCCGCGCAGACGAAGTCGCGGGCATAAGCTAGTTTGCCATAAATGAGAAACTCCATGATCCTGTAAGGTTCCCCCAGCTTACGCATAATTTTTTATGTCATAATTCTATTTTGCATAATCTGTTTACGCATAATACTACTTACGCCGAAACTGTTTTCGCATAACAGTTTACGCCGAATTCTTTTACGCATAACCAATGTAAGCCGAATGGGCTTTACGCATAATTTGTGAATTCCGAATATTGCTTAGGCAGAAAATTACTTACGCATAAATCAGTTACGCAGAAAGTGACTTTCGCATACTTAATGTAATTTTGCCAATATAATCAAATGAGTATCCTTTAATATTGCAACAGCCTTTAATATTACCTAAACTTACTTACCTAATCCAATCTACTTCTCTGAAAAATAGTAACTAGTGAGTGGTAGTATTTTAATAAATGGGGACATGACTGTGACAAAGTCGACGAAGCCCCGCTTCGCGGGGCTTCTATTTTTAATCTGAGGGATATAAGGTAACTAACGAACCTATCCAGGTTAAAAGGGGGGTAGATGATGTTAGGTTTTACATTCGGGGGGCTCCGCCCCCCGAACCCCCCTGCGGGTGGCTTCGCCCCCCGTCCCTCCCCTTTACGTCCTTGCCTCTTTTACTGGTTCATTCCGTTACAAATACAATAAGGTTAGAATTATTCTAACCTAACCTTTTTTTCTAGTCATAAATAGTAAAAGTCCAGGTTAAAAGGGGGGTAGATGATGTTAGATTTTACATTCGGGGGGCTCCGCCCCCCGAACCCCCCTGCGGGGGGCTTCGCCCCCTGTCCCTCCCCTTTATGTCCTTACCTCTTTTACTAGTTCATTCCGTTACAAATACAATAAGGTTAGAATTATTCTAACCTAACCTTTTTTTCTAGTCATAAATAGTAAAAGTCCAGGTTAAAAGGGGGGTAGATGATGTTAGATCTTACATTCGGGGGGCTCCGCCCCCCGAACCCCCCTGCGGGGGGCTTCGCCCCCCGTCCCTCCCCTTCATGTCCTTGCTTCTTTTACTGGTTCATTCCGTTACAAATACAATAAAGGTTAGAATTATTCTAACCTAACCTTTTTTTCTAGTCATAAATAGTAATTCGGTAATTTATTTTCGGACACAGATTTGGATGGGATTTCGGCCTATTAAAATTCGGCTAAATTACATATATGCTAAACTAGATTATGCATAAAAAAATTCGGCCTTGTTAATATTATGCTAAATAAAATTCGGCTAAACCATGATTCGGCTTATACAGAATTATGCCAAACTAAGTTTCGGCAAGTTTAAGATTCGGCGTAAATAGATCATGCGAACCCTGTTATGCGTAATATAAAGTATGCGAAATAAAGGGCACCCGGTCGTATGGTGTGATGATATGCCCTCATTTGATACATCAGAAGGTATTCAGATGCTTGACCAAGTCGTAACGTGTGAGCTGCCTGATGATGACCATAATTGAAAGATTTAGTAGAAAAACTTCAAACACACAAATATACCCACACTTTCTTCAAAAATGGAAATTATTGCAGATTTAGCTTAGCCATTAGTGCACTAGATCCAAGAAAACTATTAAATAACCCTCATGACCTCAATTCATTACAAGAATTAAATCGTTTGCGATATCTTGAACTAGCTCCAAATAACACACCTTAGTTCAAAACAAAGCAGTTACATATTTTTCGTAGTTCTATACTAAAAAGCAAGAAATAAAATGAAGTAATTAAAAAAACTAAAAAACCCGACTGCGATGTAAAAAATACAAAGTTTAAATGATTTCAATCATTACATTCTTCATAGAACTAAAAAGCACAAAATAAGCAAATCACTAAGGAAAGGACTTCATCACATTTCCTAACGTTGGGCATGCTGTTAAGGTTGATTAAGAGGTTTTACTAAAGAAGGTAGATATAAACGTAATCAGAACATTCCATCCTCGCCCTTTTCCACCTTTCCCAGTAGTTTACACAATTATGAATAGACTGAACTGAGAATGAAAATATGACAAATTAAGCATGACAACATTAAGAACCAAATTTCGTAGCAGGCGGGACCCATTAATTTTCTTTCGATTTATAATTTGGAAATGGGTCCCGCCTGCTACGAAATTTGGTTCTTAATGTTGTCATGCTTAATTTGTCATATTTTCATTCTCAGTTCAGTCTATTCATAATTGTGTAAACTACTGGGAAAGGTGGAAAAGGGCGAGGATGGAATGTTCTGATTACGTTTATATCTACCTTCTTTAGTAAAACCTCTTAATCAACCTTAACAGCATGCCCAACGTTAGGAAATGTGATGAAGTCCTTTCCTTAGTGATTTGCTTATTTTGTGCTTTTTAGTTCTATGAAGAATGTAATGATTGAAATCATTTAAACTTTGTATTTTTTTACATCGCAGTCGGGTTTTTTAGTTTTTTTAATTACTTCATTTTTTCATACAATTAGTATGAGCGTGACAAAACTGAATTTTCTAACCGATTGGAATCGATTGTGCTCTTAATTTTGAGTAGAAAAAACCATATTCTTTCCAAAATTAAAACAATGAAAGGCACACTTTTTTTGAAAACGCTCAATTGAACGATAGTCAGATTTGTTAAAATCTCAAAAAACTAAGATCAAAATGTAAGTGGAAGATTTTTGTAATTCAGTAAATTAACAATTTTTTAATTACGCAGTATGATAACAATCACCGGCAAACATTAAAACTGGTTAAATTTGTACAGATATCTTTTCAGATTAATGGCCACTGCTGAACGGAGCTAGCCCAATTAGTCCAATGGACTGAGCTGCATTGCAGATAAGTTTTACCACTAGGTATTCCGCCTAGGTCACTGAAGCGTTCTTCATAATAATGGCGCACAAATAAAGGTTGAATTAAGCAGTTTATTAGAAATTGTTGATGTAATAACAGAATAATAAATAATAGAATAATGTAATAATACTGTAATTTATCGCATTAGTGTTGGTTTCAACAAAAATCTAGGCCTATTTATTTATCCATTTGTTGGAATACCGCAGGATCTGTGCATAAGCTGTTTGATGAGAAAATTAGAATAAATATTTTTATAAACATGTCTAAGAATTATCGCTAGAAAAACTGCTTTCAATAAAAAAGAACCGCATTCAAATTGGTATACCAGACACATACAGACAGACAGACATACATAACAGTCAAACTTATAACACCCCTCTTTTTGCGTCGAGGGTTAATAAAATAATAGAAAAATACTTTCAATTCAATTAAATGTATTCCGATAAAAACGCAAAGGTATTCTGATTTCATGTTCTCGAGTGGTCCTTATTTTCTTTTCACTAGTATACTAACTTGTATATAATAAGGCCCGGATGCGATGTAAATGGCAGCTGCGCATGCCCATAACTATACCTAGATATATTTCTAGCACGAACGTTGACGTCTAAGTGTTTGACAAAATAAAAACATCGACAGTCTTGTTATCGATAAGTGCCACTTCAACGTCATAGAGATAATACAAAGAAAAATATAGGGTAATAGGGTGCGTTAAAAATAGATAATAGTATAGAAACTATAAATTTATTTATATTTCACATACTTTAGATAACAATTTGAAACCCTTTTGTAACTTTCTTAATTTACAATTTATTTCGTAATTTAAAATCAAGATAAATAAAAAACACTGTACACCCTGAAAGTTTCTTGTAGACTGCTCTATAATAAATAACTATTCATTGCAATACGTCTTGTCGTTAAAGTAGTAAGTACCTATGTACTTATCGATAATAAGTACTTGTCGATATTTTTATTGTGGTAAGCACTAAGCAAATTCTGTTCCTGCTAGAAATATATCTAGGTATACCCATAACTGTTGAACAAGTGTACCCGACATCTAACTAAATCCATTTGTACTCAACAAAGAGATTAATGACCCTTACTGGGAAAGGGTGCACTTATACTAAAATAAGGAAAAACTTTAGGTACACGAATCGCATCACCAGTTTTATAACCGGGGGGCAGAATTTTTTATCGTCATTCTATGAATTGGATTGAGGACAGGTAGAAGAGATTTTATTCAAGTTGGAAACTCGCAGATTTCTGTTGTTCTTGTTCCGATTTCGTAAAATCAGGAAATTTCATTTTTATTTGTAACATGTATAAATAAAAATACAAGAATATCAACATTTTATTCCACTTTTGAAATGGTGTTTGAGTTAATCTTCTTTTTATGACGTTATTGTTAATTGGTGCGTTTGAACCATTTCAAAGCATGGACATATTTAATTTTGTTCTTAGTGCAGCTCTGTAATACTCAAAAATGTTATAACAAAAAAAATTTAACCGACTACAAAAAACCATGAAAATAATTTTCTACCAGTCTGAAGTCGGTACCTCAGCACGAGCCAGCAGGTAGTGAGCCTATAGGTCGCCTACCTCACCTACGCGTACATACGAGTATTGGGCCTCAATCACTCCTGCTGGCTCGAGGGACCGACATCAGACTGGTAGAAAATTATTTTCATGTTTTTTTGTAGTCGTTTCAATTTTTCAAATTCGGTTCATAAATGAAGGAGTACTGAGGTAACAAGCATAAAAAAAAATACAACCGAATAGAACCTCCTCCTTCGTTTGAAGCCGGTGAAAAATTGTCTTTTATTTATCTAGTATAAACTAATCGCAAAATATATTGATAACTGCTCAAGGCAAAATTAATCGTAACACAGCAATTTAGCTCCATAAACAGGGTAGGCGTGTAAGCCCAAGTCAGGGGCGAGTGTTCTGCGTAATAGATTACTGTGTCATTCGAGTCGACCGTTGTCAGCGAGCAGCTGCGGGCCTGTCAACGTCCTTTATGCGGAAACAATTTGATGCTGTTCCCTCACTGTCACTTCTGTACTAATCTACAAGAATCCAACAAGATGCTTATATTCGGGATGATTTTTTATGTGACATTATTGAAAATATGGCATGAATTTGAAGAAATAAAGAAAAACAAATAGTCAATCAACTTTTGAGAATCGCAGTAAGGAATGCAACTTGGCATGGCTTTGTCTAGATTTTATTACTTCTTACAGATAAACAAGCAGCTCCATCGAGACTTGGCTAGTTTTTTACAGAATGTTTTTGGTGGGATTAATTATTCTCGACCATCTTCATCAAACTAATTTGGACTGATTGAATAAGATTATTAACAGTATAAGCTCCATCAAGCCGACTACGGTTGTAGTCAAATAGATTCAGCTGTCATCCCGGTTAAGTGCGGCTGTGGCGCGTCCACCGCTGTCAGAGTTAGGTTGGTGGATTAATTTCCATTAGAAAATTCGTTGAAGAGTAACTATTTCAAGTTGAAATACTAAGCGATTTTTTTAGATTTTCGTATGGAACCGTTTCATTCCAACGAACAACGGGTGAAACCACCGGCAACCGTTAGTTAATTATTACGTTTCCATCTATATTACACCATTAACACGACTAGTCCCACTGAATAACAGCGTTGCGGCTTGCCGTAACATTATGCTGACTCGGGCCCAATTTATACTATTCGATGTTATTTTTATTCTTTCCTTCTAATGTATTTTTATTATGTGTATCGAATATGCGTAAATAAATGTTTCTCTCTCTCTCTCTCTCTCTGTCTCTCTCTAGTTTAAGCGCTTGAATATTCCCTCAGACACGACAAGAGAACCTAATGTAACTAATTCGATCAAATAGTCAAACAAATCCTTTTCTTTCGCTCTATTTCAAAAATCCTTTTCAAAGCCCTCAAACGACATGGTTCCCCGTTCCTACGCGCATCTTTTTACAGTGATACATATCTTCAACACAAAAGATCAGCCCGATAACGCAAGCCTGTTAGTTTCTCCGTCGGAACGCAGCCGTATAAAGCTAAATCTAGTAAATCTACTTCGATACGCTTCTAAAGGGTAAACTGCGCAGCCATAACTTCTATGTTCTGATGCGATATCTCCAGGGATGGGCCACAGTTGAACAAATTACATTACAGTCTGTCGATTTAAGGAGCGAGCGATAAAAGTTTGAGAACTGCTTGCGGAGGTAAAGGGGTGATATGCGGGAAATCGTAAATCACAATTTAAAGATAGTGAAATCCGGAGGTAATGGAAAAAGTGACAAGTTTCGCGGGACTTTATTGGAAAGGAATTTATAAAACGAAATAAATTTACCTTTATGTTGGTTCGGAAATTTGAGTTGTTAGCAATCATCGAAATATCAAGGGAATGTTTAACACATATTTACTAACATAATACTCGTAAGAATACCAAGAGGTTACAATGGCGCTAGCAATAGCAATAGTTGATCCTGACAACTTGGTGCCAGTAAATATTATAACAATTACATAAATATAAGTACAGAAAAAGGTATACTCCGATGAGGGCATATAATATATTTGCCGGCTCTAAATGACAAGCATTGGCTTGAGCAAAAATGCTGAAAACGAAAATCGTCGTGTCGAGTCTTAAAAATATGAAACAAGAAATTATTTTTGTCCGAAATTCTTATCTCAAGACTTCAGGAGATGGCCGTGGTTGCGTGCCTCCCTAAAATATACTGCGGTCACCCATCCAAAATCTGTCTGCGGCTGAATTTTTGTTACCTACTCCATGGAACGATTTGCTAACTAAAGGCTCCTCTTATCCACACAAAAGTGAACTGATAGAGTTCCTTTCTTACCAGTTTATTAGTACTCTTTGCATTCATAAATGAAATATTTAGGTATTTGATCCCTTTGTATGTGTCTTTGCTTTTTGTCAATCGTGTTTTTTTTTGCATCATAAAAGATTTACAATCATATGGTTTGATAAATTTTTTCCAAAACATGTTTTAGACCAAAACGAATATAACGACCTCTATTATGAAAATTGGTGCAGTTATTTCGGCTGTAGTAGAGAACAAACTATCAGTGAACTATACTATTCTTCCTTTGCTTCTCCGCTGCACACTGTGCACTAGGTACAATTAAAGCTCCGAGGAAGGAAGTTGCGAGGAATGTGCTTTTCGTGTCATGAATCAATAGAACATTTCATTTATCGCGCCTCGCTTCGCTCAGCTCTTTCCACCAGAGATTTGCCGAGGCGAGGCAAATGAAGTGTTTCTATTGGATAATGCGAAACCCATTCATCGCAACACATCCTCGCACATTATTGGTGGAAACGCAGCTTAAATCTGTGTAACACGTAGTAAATGTTAACAATGTGGTGGCCAATTTTAACGAAAATGGAAGGTAAAAATAGTGTTCACTAATCCATAGCCAATGTCTCACCATAGTTAAGTGGCAATTACACTGAGTCGTTCACCGCATGCTGCATGCGGCGACCGCTAAACTGTAAAGAACACGGTAGTCGGCCGCATTCAGCGAGCGACAGCTGCGACCGCCTTAATATGGCCGCCGCAGTTGATGGACAGACTAATGTAAATGCGACAGTCGTTTGTTGAAGTAGTTTGAAACAAATTCGGCGACCGCATTAGGTGAACGACGCAGTGTAATTACCGCTTTACACCTGTTATAATGTACTAACAAACTATCACGCAATATAATAATAATTAGCTTTATGACAATTTATTTATTTGTTCCTGTTTATCTCCCTGCCCATATTTATTTTAGACGTATATTCGTTCGTAGATGTATTTTTGTTCCGTTTTAATTTTCTGATCTACTTTTGATGCACCACCTGGTATAAACCGGTCCTTTCTTCTTTCTGTAAAAAAGGTTACCTTAAAGAGATCGCTCTTAAGCGATAAGGCCGCCTATTGCTTACCTTGTAATTTTTTCTCTTTGTATCTGTTTTCTGTATCGCTTACTATTTCTGGAGTACAATAAAGAGTCTTTGTATTTCATAACTCTTCCTATTGGCAACGCCGTAGCCAGGTAATGAATTGCTTGAAACATTATTTGTCAGGAGATAAAATAAATACCTACTTACATAAATAAGTAGGTTATGGAAACAGAACCGAACGCGGAAGCATTCACGTTTCCCCTGAGCCGGAAAGATTTTATGAAGAGAGATACTCTGAAATCAATCGCTGGTATTATGCCAAGCCATTGAGCAATTCATCACAAATATTATATGTATTAAGATAACGTACAGAGATTGGCTATATAATTTTAAATCAATGCTACGTTACTGAATTCGCCCACGCACCTGCGTTTTTAAGAATTTTGCTATGTGAGAAATCACATTTGAAGACATTCGAGACGTAATGCAATGGTATGTGTGAAGTTCTCTGTTTGCACTGGGATTACGTGTAAACTACAAAGTCCAAGCAATTCCAGAAAAACGATGTAATTTTTTTTGATAGAAATTGGGATGATAAATTTATATGGAAATGTTTTTGAAAATATTAACTGACTTAAAACCAGAAAACGAGATTAAAACAATAGTAAAACCAATTTTAATAAATTTATGTATAGTCGATCATTGTTACAGTAAGTACTTTTTGGTAGGGAATATTTTAGTACCTACTAAATACGACAATAATTCTCCGTTTTAAACTTTCGTGATTCTCACTCATACTCAAAATACCACAAACGGGACTTATCACGCTATTTTTACACAAGTAATATTTACCTCGACGTTTCGGCAACGTTACAGTGACCGTGGTTGCACGTGGTCTACTCGTGACCACGGCAACTGTATCGTTGTCGAAACGTCGAGGTAAATATTACTTGTGTAAAAATAGCGTGATAAGTCCCATTTGTGGTATTTTGACTATGAATAATTCTCCGTCCGCGTGTATTCGTTTATCACTATCCCGCGGGAACGACGCAATTTTCCGGGATAAAAACTATCTTATGTCCTTCCCCGGGACTCAATGTACATCGAATTTCATCTAAATTGGTTCAGCAGTGTAGACGTGATTGAGTTACAAACATCCAAATCTCCAAATATCCAATCTTCACAATCTTTCGCATTTGTAATATTAGTAGGATAGGACTTTGGACTATCGCAGTTATAACTAATTTTATAATTTAAATTTGGGTTTAGTTTGGGGTTTTTGGGTCGTCTCATGATCACTGTGCCAAAAAATATCGAGCTTCTCTAAAATGAAGGTATGCGGAACAAAACTTGAATTTCAATTACAAAATCAATAATTATGCATCGAATTATCGGTGAAAACAAAAAAAATGTGGGATAAAAAATATATTTTTAACCAATTTTTGCAGGTGGTAGGATCGTGCGCAAGATCCGCCCGGATTGCTACCACCATCTTGCTCGCTATTCCTGCCGTGAAGCAGCAGTGCTTGCACTGTTGTGTTTCGGCGTGGATAGTAAGACAGCCGGTGAATTTACTGGCACTTGAGGTATCCCATCCTAGGCCTCTAGTTTGGCAACGCATCTAATACCCCTGGTGTTGCAGATGTTTATGTGCGGTGATGATCTCTTACCATCAGGCGACCCGCTTGCTCATTAGCCGTCCAGTCGAATAAAAAAAAGTAAATATCAGAAAACATTTTTCAACAATAAAATCCCCAGAACATCATTTGTCACGTGTCGGTAACTAGATTCGTATGCCAATAAGTATACAAAAGAAGCAATCGAAACGCCCAAATCTGTTTCAATTCACCCGCAAGAGTGAACACGATATCATAAACTGCCATTGTTTAGCCTAATGGATATTTTATGCGGCGATGTGTGGGCCTTTTCGCTATTGTTTTCTCGTATTATTGTAACA
This sequence comes from Choristoneura rosaceana, assembly GCA_037349165.1. Classification (NCBI taxonomy): domain Eukaryota; kingdom Metazoa; phylum Arthropoda; class Insecta; order Lepidoptera; family Tortricidae; genus Choristoneura; species Choristoneura rosaceana. Next base: position 16,285,492 of record JAZBNJ010000019.1, read on the forward strand.
ACTAGAATTTAGCCGGGGCTTCGCACACGTAAGCCAATCGATCAGGTGGTTAACGCATAATTAAAATTTCGAGATTTTCTGAAATTCCCCTGGGAATTCCCAAAATTTATATCGTATTCTTCATTGAGGTTGTGCTAAGAACAGACTTTCATTAAGTATTTTAAACCCAAAAATTCTAAATTTCAAGATTTTATCCCTATTCCGTGGGAATATTGGGATAAAGCAAAATACCAATTAGTTCAGTGGTAACACATGGGATCTTTTATGCCCATTAGCTACCAGTAGTAACAGGTGGGAATAAACCAATATGACTGACGTTAAATTGAAATAACCGAGCGAGATTTAAGATTAGTCTTCAAAGGTAGTTACAAGCTTTCGTAGCAATTTTGCTTCATGTGAATATTCGAGCAGCTAAAGCTACGAAAGTTACGTCAAGTACTCCATCGTACTTTTTAGAGTAGACGAGTTTTGAAACTTATCTTGTTTGTTACGCCTTTAAGAAAAAAAAAAAACTTGTTTGTTTCGACAGCCAATATTCAGCCAGCATAACAGTGAGACACTGTACCAGGCTAGTAAAAAATAAGTTTTTGGTAAAAAATTAATTTTTAATACAAGCTTTTTACTGACTGTACTTTTTGTCTATTTTACCTGCATTATCTATACAAACTACATATGCACGCCAAATTTCAAGTTGATGCCATTAACCGTTGAATAGTTCCGTCCTGCGGAGATAACCAGGGAATCAGTAAATTTTACTGATTCAAAATATGTATATAACCCACTGTCTTAAAAAAATGCCGCTTAGTAAATTACTCTTTTCAAGCGTCGAAACTCTTGTAGAACTACCCATTTGTTAAATACGTAGCTCTTTTAAAATATATTTCTTGACCCACGTAAATCACTCTTGATCAAACGCGCACATATTTTTCATACTGCCGGATACCCATATCTGGCAAATGAATGTACGCAACAATAAGTTATGATGATTAATGTGACACGCGCATAAAGTTGTACGTAAAAACATTCACGTGACAGCGAGGGATGCCGTTAATTACATTACGCATGACAAGAATCGTCACGAGGTTTCATTACGGATAAGTTATAAAAGTCAACATTAAAACATAAGACCCGAAAGACCGCTGCTTGAAAGAAGTGCCACTACTTGACTGATGGGCCAATTAGAGAAACTCGGAGTCACGCGACATATTATCTATATATTTTATAAAGAGCTTTTTACGAGTTTTTTACGGGTTAGAATTCGAAATACAAAAAATTCTGAAGAACTAAAGTCACCAACATAGCTAGGGCGAAGACCCTTCGGCCACTTTGGAAACCAAAAGTTCAAAACCGGTTTACAGGTGTACAGGTGTACAGTCACCGTCATAAATAAATGATCACTTTTGTACCTTGTCACTTTAACGTCCTGTTTGAAAAGCCATACGAAATTGTATAACGTCTGAAAGGGACATGGTACAGAAATGATCACTTATTTATGACGTTGACTGTACCTACCTAGATATAAATCGCAAGCAAGCAAGCCATTATAATTAATAGCAAAATAATATCCACGACTGGTGATTTAGGGTGTGTTTTTATTGACATAAAGCGCAGCGGAGCGAAAAAAAGCAGAAGCAAGAGATAAAATGCGTGGGACGTCCACCAACGAGATGGACGGATGACCTGGTTAAAGCCGCGGGTTCACGGTGGATGCAGGCCGCTGCCAACCGAAGCAACTGGAGGTGTATGGGGGAGGCCTATGTCCAACAGTGGACGTCTTACGGTTGAGATGATGATGAAGAGATAAAAATGCGTTTCCGTTCCATAAGTACCCTCAGATCAAGGCTCAGGGCTTAGGGGTTCAATGGAAATGGTGCGGCCACATCGCGGACACAAGAGGTAAATATAGGTAAATGGTACCAGTTCGCTAAAGGTACGGACTTTTAAAAATCAATCATTCGAGTGGCTGGTACTGATTGAACGGATATAATACAACAGAGCTTATTATGTTGGAGCTGATCGATGGTTCGAGAACGTTTTTGCGTATTCATCCTACAAACGGGTTATGTAACACTGAAACCTTTTTCAATATAAATTTCTTAGAATCAAAATTCACAACACAAACTGGCATCATAATGGACATCGTTATTAGATTTTCTTCTAAATCGCTATACTCTAAACGTTTGGCATTTACAGCGAACTTTTATAAATTTTCTATGAAAAACACTGTAAAAGTTATCCCCTTTTCTTCCATACCGTAGTGTAGGACCACAAAACTCAAAACACAGATAATTCAGAAGTCAATCTCCTGTATGTACTTCACTTTTCATACCTACGCGCGGCGGTCGCTCTAAGGTTGTCAACTATGGCTTATGCACCAAAAAACCATCGTGGTAGTGACATAACCGTCCACTGAACAACTTTTTTTTTGTTAATGAATTGCACAAAAAAGTTCGAAGACGCGTGTTTCAAGAGGATGGCACTCGCGCTCGCACTGGTCTCAACCGGTCCGAGATATTGTGTTTGTGAGCAGTGTGTCTATGTGTGCGTTGCTCGAGCGCACTTGTACGGAGATTGGATTCTAAACTATCTGTGTTTTATGGTAGGACTCCGAGGTTCATAGTTGGCAGAACAAAGCTCTGCTGCCTACTCTCACATTAGGTTCCTCGTCGCCTCTTATGATATACACAAGAAGAGATCTATAAATCTACTGTCTTCAATTTTATTTCATTAAACTTTTGTGCGGGTATTTACATTACGTTTAGCGTACTTTCTAAACTCTTCCTTTTATTCCTTAGTTTTTGTGACTACACACTACATATGTTCAGTAAAGAGTTACACATACATACATACTACACTATTACTTATTCTGTGATACATACTACAGACAGTCTTTAAAGCAAAAAAAATAATGAAAATTAAAGCAATGATTAAATGAAAACTATGACGATACCTAAGCATACATGCACCAATCGCAGTACCTATATCACAAAACCTACCATCATCACAACACGTAGGCACCATAACGTTCCCCAGAGGAAGTTCAAAGCATAATTCTTGTGTGCTCTGTGTGTTATGAAATTGAATAAAGATACGGTAAGACATTTAAATAGTTGAACCATTAAGGCCCGAACGCCTAGACGTGCACTCCCGTTCTCATGCAAATGGACACTAAATTTACTGCCATAATTTGTGCTCGTATAGCCTTATCTCATGCCTCACAATTAAAACTTATTATGACAGAGGTAACGGCCTCATACACCGTTTTTATTCGTTCAGATTAAAAAGTCTGTACGAAGGTGTTAATTTTACCTTCTAAAATGTATGAAACTGGTAAATTTACTAAATCAGCAACCTAAAATGAGGTTATTTGCTTCAAATTTCGTAATCTTTGTTTTATTTTGAAAATTATTATGCTGTGGTACGTTCATATATGAATATACAAGCCTTTGCCCGCGGCTCCGCTCGCGTGGTATTCGGTTATCGCGCGCTGTTTCCTCGAGAACTGTGTATTTTTCCGGGATAAAAAGTAGCCTATGTCACTCTCGGGCCCATAAACTATCTCTGTGCCAAAAATGACGTCAAACCGTCGCTCCGTTACGGCGTATAAGACGGACAAACACAAAAACATACAAACACACTTTCGCATTTATAATATTAGTATGGATAGATGTTAAAATGCAATTTTAGAAAGAACCCATTTTCACAGAGCATTGGATAATTCCCTCGGGGTACAATAAACTATTTTTCGCTGGCAAAGTCGCGATCAACGCCTAGTGTTTGATATTTGTTCCATTTAACTCATTAATCACTTGAGGTTTAAAATGGACTGTAATTAACAGCACAGTGCCCTTACGGCGGGCTATTCATCAAACTGCACGCCCCGATCGATCACCTGTTAATAATGCACTGGGAAATTAATGATTGAGTCTACTTCTAAACGCTGCCATCACTTTCCTATCTTGATGAAATCCACTATCGGGATTAATAATCAAGTCGTATGTTACTTTGTTGAACTGTTTAAGCCGGTGTTGCCATACAATTTATTTTTATTTATTTTTTTAAGTTAGTTTTTAGATAAGATCCTCACAGAAAATCAGCGCCTTGCGGCTTGCCGTGGCATTATGCTGAGTGGGGACCTATTTAGCTTCATGTTTGTCTTTATTTGTTCTATGTTTATTCCTATGTTTGTTTTATGGCGTTAAATAAATGTATTTTATTTCTTTCTTTCTTTGTTGACGTGTGTTTTGCACAGATTATTGTGAGGTATAAAAAGGGAGTTAGTAAATAAAATTTGCAATTGATACGTTTTAGGGCTCTTAACTCTGATATCAACATGTCCGTCCGTCTACCGTCTGCCCGCAAGCCCGCAACTTAGCTTAGAGGTTGTTAGGGCTAGTGCTAGAAAGCTGTAATTTTGAGTGAGTAGATTTTGCGTGCACTGCTGGTGGAGGCCTACACTGAGAACTGGGTGATAAGAGGCTGAAGAAAAAGACGAGCTCTCAATTTCAGTAGTTCTGTAAAAACTAAAACTCGCGAGGTTTTAACCCCCATGAAACTAAATCGACGAAACGATTATCGATCCGGTTTACGAAATTTTACAAGAATCGAGAAATAGCGCAAACTGCAAAGAGAACAACCGGACATACATGTAAAAGCTATTTGCCTAAGTTGAAACGGAGACGCTTCGCTCGCGCTTCACAATCGCCCAGTCAATAAAGTAACTTACAGGAGCTATGACACGGCGCGCGATTCAGCTACTTAGCTGAAGGCAGCCAACATCGTTTGCGTTCAAGCACAAATCTCCTCCTAGCATCTCCTTCTACCTCATCTAAGATATACTCCAATTCCTTTTCTGTGCATGCGGCTAGGCTGTGGAATCGGTTGCCGACCGCTGTCCGACAATCTTCCTCCATATACTCGTTCAGGGAGACCTTGAAGAAGATGTGGCTCACACATGTTCCTTGATTATTTAGTAAGTAGTTATCCTTTATACTTGTGTTATTTATGTGTTGTATATAATACTCCGAAACACGAAATTCGAAGTTCGTATCATACCGTCCCTCTCACTCTCGTATTAAATAACATAAGCGTAGGCGGGATGGTACGATACGAACTTCGATTTTCGAATTTCGTGGTAGCCTTGCTGATCGTCATTGGGGTGTTGCTTGAAAATCGAAGCCCTACCCTATAAATCGAACTCTAGATTTTTTTCACTATTTTTTGAATGAATTTTAGAGGTCGCTACCTTTTGATAAAGTTTATAAAAAATGTAAATTGGCACCGTTTTGATAATAATTAGTTTACCTTTAGAATATTTCTTGGTGTATCAAGCAAGGGGAATTCCCGAGCATTCGCCTAGGAATCCCCTCTACTCTACGACGGCTACTTAGTAAATTGTGAATGACATCCTTCCTTACTATTATAAAGGGGAAAGTGAGTTTGTTTGTTTGTTACTCTTTCACGCCGTAACGGAGCGACGGATCGTCGTGATTTTTGGCATAGAGATAGTTTATGGTCTCGAAAGTGACATAGGCTACTTTTTATCCCGAAAAAATGCACAGTTTCCGAGGGAACAGCGCGCGATAACCGAATACCACGCGGGCGGAGCCGCGGGCAAAAGCTAGTAAGAAATAAGTACCTTGATGCGAAAAAAATTCTTCTCCTCGATTGTTATACATATCTTAATTTTTATCTACTTAAATTCTAAATGGACAGAAATTTATTAAGATAATACAAACTGAGACATGGATGCACAGAAAAACTAGAAAAAGAGAGCAGGTTGCTTTTTTCCTACTACGCTACTTAAGCAAAGTTTAGTTTTTTTTAAGAAAAAAAATTTTTCTTATGAACTTAATGTTTTCAAAACTTTGATAGCTGGCTGCGACCCCTAAAATTAGTTTTAAAAAAAAAACTAGCATCCGTTAATCTATAATAATCTTAGAACCCCAAGCGGGGTTTTATGAACGTTGCACCATTGTGTCATCATCAGCTGTAGGACGTCCACTGTTGAAAGAAAGAAAGAAAGAAAGAAATCATTTATTCGTGACAAAAGTATATACAAAGCATTACAAAAGAAAAAGATATTGAAAAGAACGAAATTGTTGTCACGAACAAATGTGTTGTTGTTGTTTGTTGTTGGACATAGGTTTCCCCCATAAACCTCCTGTTGCTTCGATGGAAGCAGCCTGCATCCATAGTAAGCCTGGTGGTCATCTCGTTGGTGGACGTCTTACGCTGCGCTTGCCGATCCGCAGTCTATATTCGAGAACTATTCAGCCCCAACGATATCTCTATTCTCCGTGCTACATGTTATATGACCGAGAAAACAGATGTTGGTATTGTTAACCAAATTAAACTGTGGGACAATAAAGTACCTTATCGCAATAAATTATCAATACACAATACAATGACTTTATGATATCCAACGTCATATACAATTCAGAAAAATGGTAGGTGAATTTGTGTGTTCCCATCGCAATAGAGCGACAAGACTTATATTATGTATTTAGTTCAAAGACTAATCTATAGGTAGGTACTTAATATTAATAACCTAACCAACTTGGAAAACCCTCGACTTTATCACGTCAAAGTTCAATATCTCAAAAACGGCTGAACCGATTTTGAAGAAACATGTCTAAGAACCATCGCTAGAAAACCTGATTTCAAGTAAAAAAAAAAAACCTTTTTTCAAATCGCACATACACCCGGTATAGACCCGTTTAAGAGCTACGGGGCCACAAACAGGCACACATAGCGGTATTGAAGATAATTTGAGACCCTGTAAAGGATTATAAGGATATAAGTCCTCTCATTCTCATCATGGATATTAAAATGGCTTTAATCTCGAAAAGTTTCAGTTTCGTATATATTATATCGTATAGCAATAAACGGAATCTTCAAAAACGGAGTCGCGGGCGACAGCTGGTTTAGAATATATTCTAAAAGTAATCTGAACCATAACATTAACGTACATAATAATAATGTAAACGCTTGTGAAATTTATTTTACATAGCACATTGACTTATATTCTACCGCTCATCATCCTCAACAATATGTTCAAATACCGGATTGTCATAAGACGTCATCGCTATATAGATTATACACCGCAGAAGTGACACAGCTATTTTAAATATAAAACATAATTATGATGCTCAGATGCAAAATAGATTTTTCGAAAAAAAAAACCGAACTTAACTGCATTTTTTAAACAATTGAAAAAAAAAAGATCTTAATAAATAGACAGATAGTGAATGAGGTTTTAAAAATAGCTGAAGCAGTAGAAATGTAATCGAAACCCTTTATCGCAATGGAACGGCTTATTGGAAAATTAAAAATTTGCCGGAGCCCTGAAATAGTTAAAACTGGTGTACTTACTAATATTATATTGTATATATATTTTTTCCCAAGAGAAAAATCTAAGATAGAGCGATTTTGATCCCTAAAAACCCCTACATAGCAAATTTAATCAAAATCGTTGAAGCCATTTCCGAGATCCCAAAAATATATATAATATATACAAGAATTTCTCGTTTAAAGGTATTATATACATAGACATCTCCAGACGTCAAATCTTCAATTTTTTATGAAATTTAATTTTCTGGCAATCATATTATGTTGTATCAGGGTAGTTATGTTGGTGCATAAACAAAACTACCTCTGGATATGCTTAACGTTGGACTAGTTGCGAAGAAACCGGTCTGGGTAACTGAGGTAGGGCACAGACATGGCCGTAAATGGAACTGACCGGACATTGGCTGGGACAAAGCCTCCTTTCTTATGTACCTACATTATATGTTTTTAATTCTGTGTTTGAATCCGGTACAATCCGTCTGACAGAGCTCATAAAGTCAGTTGCTCTGTCAGATTGGTTGTAACATCATCGTTTCTTTCTTATCGTGACTAACAGTACAGTTTAAAACCATTGCAATTCGTGTATTTCATTTAGTTCATAATATTTAACGATTTAGCTAATTATTACATCTATTCATTCACATCACATTCAGACTTAAGTCTTTGATAATTTTAGCAAGTCGAATTATTATTAATTTCCGCGGAGATTGGATTATTTATTCTTAGAATTAAGAAATTACGAACACTGGGTGGTTTTGTAAGTCGCTTTTTGTTTCAATTAAACTTAGTGATGAAAAGGTTGGCATGCAACACTACCTACGTTTTGCCGATAAACGTAAAACAATCATAAATTCAATTAAAATATACAAAAATAGCAATATAATGATTCCAAGAATATCAACGCCAATAAAACTACTTATCTATCTGTCGAAAACGCTATGAATATTATTAACATAATAAAGAAAGAAGAAATAAAGAAAGTGACAAGTATTTTTCTCTGTGGACACAAGTGCACGAAATTCGTGGTAATGGTAAGAGTATAAAAGAGCACACAACATCAAAAAGGCTCTCACACAGTCGTAGACGTGTAACTATACACGTTAGATTACCATGTGGAAGATACTCTTAACAGCCTGCTGGGCTTGCATCCTTTTGGTTGTTTCCGGTACAGTATTTATTAAATATATATAAAAGTTAATATAAATAAATGATAACTGAAATTATAAAATGGAACATTAAAAATTGTTTTTTAGTAAAATGTTTAAATTTAATAAACGATTTACTGTCCAAAAAAACTACTATTTCAAAATACCTAATAACATCAACGTAAAGCAATTCAAAAGTAACAAATGGACACCAGAATTTGACTACATTTGCTTTTAAAATTTGTTTTAGTGGCTCCCTTATATTAAGTTCTATTATGTTAAATATTATAAATATCACTTTTAAAAAATTCGTGGTGCTTTCGTTTTGCGTTGTGCATTTTGTGCCTCGACATAGCTCTAAACTTTTTGTTCCCGGAAGACGGGGAGATGATGAGGTAATACGGGTTTCTTATGCTATTTTATAAACTCATTCCTTCCTCCCCACCTAGCTTGTGATATAACGGTTCAACGATATAACTTGCTACATTGCCAGGAGGCTGTTATCCATTCTCAGATTCATCTTCTGGGAGGGAGAATCCTGGTCCCACTTTTCCAGAAATAGCGTGCTATTAACACTTGGCACACCATTCTCCTCAAGGATCTTACTCTTGTGGGCCATGAACGTTCTTGTGTCTGTGGCCTGAGGTCCTCAATTAAGGTGGGAGCTGACGATCTAGAAATATAAGTCAGCGCCCAACGGTACTCAGTTTAAGGAGCTATACTCCCTGACACGCTCAGCGCTTTTCTTCTGCAAGATCACTTCCACGCAGAAAGAAATTGCCGCTTCCTACGAAATGGTGAGATCACTCACGTATTAATAATAATATTACGGTATCTACATAGGACAATCTTCCAATAGTTCCGAATCAATACCGTGATTTTTAATCATGGAGAGCGTCAACGAGTGAGAGTATTATGGCTTCAGTTATTGTTACTAAATCATCGTTTGTTTTTTACAGAACCAATTGGTGTTCCTGGTGGTAACGCGGTTCAGCATCCAGTTGAAACCGGAGAAACTGGACCAACGTCCCCAACAGGTAGTACTGGAGAAACATCACCCACTGGAAGTACCGTTAGCGGTAGGTAGAATAGGAATAGGGATAGGTTCACTGACTTCTGTCACCTTTACTCACTCCCAGCCATTCCCTTCTCCCTCCCCACATTTACGATTCCGTTATAAAAGGACCAATTGTCATCATTATCGTCAACCGGAAAACGTTTACTACTGGACATAGGCCTCCCCCAAAAAAATCTACAATAGCGATAGATTGCGTAGGAATAGTCTTACGCTAAGACATCAGTCTAGAGGAGCTCTTTCCCGTACTGCGTCTTCCAGCACGCAGTAGGTAATCAAGAATACATTGGCCCCCAACGACGAGTTCTTCGAGCAATGTGCCCCGCTCCTTTGTTACTTATATGTGACAGTAAACATTTTGGTTCAAATCCTCGTCTCATCCATCCTTCTTGTTAAGTGACAATGAAACATTACATTTGAACTTCTTTGATTGAGAGATTCCGCACGTCTCTGGTCCACTTCTATGCAGTATTACACTAACCCTAGCTTTCTGACCTAAACACATAACAGCAAAAGAGTACAACTCGTCAACTACCTGTGTAGCAAATAATATCACTGGCATACAAATTTAAGCATAATGCACTTGAGATAACACCAAAAACATTGTATTAAGGAGCGGTCATGCACACCGCTGCTTAAAATACGGAATTGCAGTGACGTGCCGTTAACGTCAGCACTTTACCGAAACCGAACAAAACGTGACATTTACGGCATTCCGCACCGTTTGCGTATTTTAAGCAGCGGTATGGAAGGCATGCAAAAAAAACAGTGCGCATGCGATGCTTCACTGCGTTTCCTTACCGTCACCGTATTTTGGTATGGCCGCTCCTTTATGGTATATCGAATTTTGGACGCAGAGAGTTTTATTAATGAAATTCTAGCAATATGAGATTACCAATCGCAAAACTTAGTTAGTCCAGATATAATACATGCTACTACACTTAAAGATACTTAAATAGACTCTAGACTAGGTGTTATGAATCTGACTGTCCCGTTTCGTGTTACAGTTGCTCCATCCTGCCCACAAAATGAAATCTATTCAAATTGCTCAAATGCTTTGTGCCGTGCTCAAAAATGTCAAGAAAAAGGTCTACCCTTAGCCTGCGCTAGTGTAAGCACATGTGAACAGAGCTGTGTGTGTCAAGAAGGCTTCCTCAGAAATACTAAAGGCGTTTGCGTGGTAGAAGACCAATGTGATGGTAAGTGACACTTTAGGAAAAAAACACTTCAAACTCACGCGGATAGTGCTCCAAAGAGCGAGTTAGAAAAAAAGTTGTTGAATATGATTACATTGATTGTCACTATTTTGAAAAAATCTCGTAGGTATCTAAAAGAATAAGTCAACAAAATTGTACCTTGCCATAATGTTCTTTCCTTTCACATGTAAGGAAGAATCTCATTTAGAAATTTCATGCTTGTAACCCGACGATGTGCCAAAATTTGCGGCTTAGCAACTCTACCATAACGAAAAATACCCTTTTGTAAAAATCTCTAATATGTAATCTAATAATTTTCACTTTCAACTGCATAGTTACAATAATTTAATGAAATTTGCTTGTTGGGTATTGGACTATTGGTGGCATTTTGCTCGTTATTTATTTCTAGGCAGTAAGAATGCCTAGTTTTCACATGTATATAAATAGAGCTAAGCAAACAAGAATACCTAGTCGTCTGGAGAGTTACTGTAAAAACTTTATGTTTAAGATTATTTATGTTCAACAAATTACAGAAAGCTATTTGATCACAATTAATATTATTTACAGTTAGGCCAACCTGTCCCGAAAATCAAGTGTACTCAAACTGTTCTAACGCCATTTGTCGTCACCAAGAGTGCTCACAAAGAGGACTGCCAGTTGGCTGCTCTGCCGTGTCTTCTTGTGACAAAGGCTGTGCTTGCGACGTGGGATTCCTGAGGAACAGCAACGGGAATTGTGTCAAAGAGGATGAATGTGACGGTAAGATTTCTTATGTTTTTGAAAAGCGTGTCAAGTAATTTCAGAGGTACGTCAAGAACAAACTTAGTATTTTTTTTTAATTTATTCATAGTATTTTTTTCGATATTGCAGTTCCACCACCGTGCCTGGAAAATCAAGTATATTCCAACTGCTCTAATGCCATTTGTCGTCACCAAGAGTGCTCACAAAGAGGTTTACCAGTCGGCTGCCCTGCCGTGTCTTCTTGTGACAAAGGCTGTGTTTGCGACGAGGGATTTCTGCGCAACAGTAACGGAAATTGTGTCAAAGAGGATGAATGTGATGGTAAGATTTGCTATTTTTTAAAAAAGTCTAATTGGTAAGGTTCCGTACCTCAAGAACATATTGAGTATTATTAATTCATTCATGCTATTACTCTCCGAAATTTCAGTTCCACCATCTTGCCCGGAAAATCAAGTTTACTCAAACTGCTCTAACGCAATTTGTCGTAACCAAGAGTGCACACAAAGGGGACTACCGGTCGGCTGCCCTGCAGTTTCTTCTTGCGACAAAGGCTGTGTTTGCGACGAGGGATTCCTGAGGAACAGCAACGGAAATTGTGTCAAAGAGGATGAATGTGACGGTAAGTTTTTTTAAGTTTTCGAAAAGTGTGTCAAGTAAGTTCAGGTACGTCAGGAACGAACTTAGTATTTTTTTTATTTTATTCGAGGTATTTTTCTTCGATTTTGCAGTTCCACCATCTTGCCCGGAAAATCAAGTGTATTCCAACTGCTCTAATGCCATTTGTCGTCACCAAGAGTGCTCACAAAGAGGTTTACCAGTTGGCTGCCCTGCCGTGTCTTCTTGTGACAAAGGCTGTGTTTGCGACGAGGGATTCCTGATGAACAGCAACGGAAATTGTGTCAAAGAGGATGAATGTGACGGCAAGTTTATTTAAGTTTTTGAAAAGTGTGTCAAGTAAGTTCAGGGGGCCTACCACGATCTTTCCTAAACGATCCAAACGCAGAGCAGTTCAATTTAGGCACCTAAACTGAATCGTCGAAATCGGTACCACGACCTTTATTTCTCAGAGCTGAATCTCAATCGCTTACAAGTGAATGAAAGACCGATATTTTCTCTGATATATGTATCGCTATCGCTGAACCTCACTTGAAATGAATCACAAAAGTAATGTCCTAGTACGAAATAGCGATGCAGTTCAGTTTAGAGCTTAAACTGAATCGTATTATGAGAGTGTGGTAGGCCCCCTGAGGTACGTCAAGAACAAACTTAGTATTTTTTATTTTATTCATAGCATTTTTCTTCGATATTGCAGTTCCACCATCTTGCCCTGAAAATCAAGTGTATTCCAACTGCTCTAATGCCATTTGTCGTCACCAAGAGTGCTCACAGAGAGGTTTACCAGTCGGCTGCCCTGCCGTGTCTTCTTGTGACAAAGGCTGTGTTTGCGACGAGGGATTCCTGAGGAACAGCAACGGAAATTGTGTCAAAGAGGATGAATGTGACGGTAAGTTTATTTAAGTTTTTGAAAAGTGTGTCAAGTAAGTTCAGAGGTACGTCAAAACAAACTTAGTATTTTTTATTTTATTCATAGCATTTTTCTTCGATATTGCAGTTCCACCATCTTGCCCGGAAAATCAAGTGTATTCCAACTGCTCTAATGCCATTTGTCGTCACCAAGAGTGCTCACAGAGAGGTTTACCAGTCGGCTGCCCTGCCGTGTCTTCTTGTGACAAAGGCTGTGTTTGCGACGAGGGATTCCTGAGGAACAGCAACGGAAATTGTGTCAAAGAGAATGAATGTGACGGTAAGTTTATTTAAGTTTTTGAAAAGTGTGTCAAGTAAGTTCAGATGTACGTCAAGAACAAACTTAGTATTTTTTATTTTATTCATAGCATTTTTCTTCGATATTGCAGTTCCACCATCTTGCCCGGAAAATCAAGTGTATTCCAACTGCTCTAATGCCATTTGTCGTCACCAAGAGTGCTCACAAAGAGGTTTACCAGTCGGCTGCCTTGCCGTGTCTTCTTGTGACAAAGGCTGTGTTTGCGAAGAGGGATTTCTGCGCAACAGTAACGGAAATTGTGTCAAAGAGGATGAATGTGATGGTAAGATTTGCTATGTTTTAAAAAAGTCTAATTGGTAAGGTCAGGTAACTCAAGAATATATTTAGAATTTTAGATTTTTTTTAATTTTTAATTTTATTTTTCATGCTATTATTCGCCGAAATTTCAGTTCCACCATCTTGCCCAGAAAATCAAGTTTACTCAAACTGCTCTAACGCCATTTGTCGTAACCAAGAGTGCACACAAAGGGGACTACCGGTCGGCTGCCCTGCAGTTTCTTCTTGCGACAAAGGTTGTGTTTGCGACGTGGGATTCCTGAGGAACAGTAACGGAAATTGTGTCAAAGAGGATGAATGTGACGGTAAGATTTCTTAAGTTTTTGAAAAGTGTGTCAAGTAAGTTCAGAGATATGTCAAGAACAAACTTAGTATTTTTTTTTATTTTATTCATGGTATTTTTCTTCGGTATTGCAGTTCCACCATCTTGCCCGGAAAATCAAGTGTATTCCAACTGCTCTAATGCTATTTGTCGTCATCAAGAGTGCTCACAAAGAGGTTTACCAGTCGGCTGCCCTGCCGTGTCTTCTTGTGACAAAGGCTGTGTTTGCGACGAGGGATTTCTGCGCAACAGTAACGGAAATTGTGTCAAAGAGGATGAATGTGATGGTAAGATTTGCTATTTTTTTAAAAAGTCTAATTGATAAGGTTCGGTACCTCAAGAACATATTGAGTATTATTCATTTATTCATGCTATTACTCTCCGAAATTTCAGTTCCACCATCTTGCCCGGAAAATCAAGTTTACTCAAACTGCTCTAACGCCATTTGTCGTAACCAAGAGTGCACACAAAGGGGACTACCGGTCGGCTGCCCTGCAGTATCTTCTTGTGACAAAGGCTGTGTTTGCGACGTGGGATTCTTGAGAAACAGTAACGGAAATTGTGTCAAAGAGGATGAATGTGACGGTAAGATTTCTTATACACTCATGAAATGTGCCTAGGGATATACTTTACCCTCGACAGTTTTGCAAATTTCAGGCATATTACTACTGAGTTAAAATATTTTTATCTAGGCATAAAGAGTATCCTATAACTTTTTTTAATGTGCGTATTTTGAAAAGTAGGTTTAGTTAGTTCAGCTAAGTCAATTAAATTAATTTAGTATTTTTATTTTATTCGTGGTATTTTCTCCGATATTTCAGTTCCACCATCTTGCCCGAAAAATCAAGTGTATTCCAACTGCTCTAACGCGCTCTGCCGTGCACAATACTGTGAACAAAAAGGTATACCGCAAGCCTGCCCTGGGGTAGCCTCCTGCGACAAGGCATGCGTCTGCGCAGATGGCTTTTTGAAAAACTCAAAAGGCATTTGTGTCAAGGAAAATGAATGTGATGGTAAGTTTCTACTTAGCGCTATTAGCGAGTACGGTGGATAATGATCCTACTATATAATATAATAATATTATAAATGTGAAAGTTTGTGATTGAGTGAGTATATATTTGTTACTTCTTCATGCTGAAACGGCTGGACGAATATAGACAAAATGTAGCAGAAAGTTATTTTATAAACTGGATTAAAACAAAGAACACTTTTTATCCCGGCATTCCCACGGGGCAGGGATAAAATCTCCAGCGAAAACCACGGTGTAATTTTAGGGAATTCCCACAAGAATTTAATAAAATCCCGGAATTTCAATTCAACTGCTGTATCTAATGATTTACGCGTGCGAAGCCACGGGTAAACGATAGTAGGTCATTATAAAAGGTAAGACGCGGAGTTTAGTTTCCCTTTCTCCTTCTTCATCGAATACTCTTGACGGAGCAGTCATGGTCACGTGGTACGTCGCACAATTGACAAGATTTAATTTTTTCAACACCTGTAAATTACTACAGGAATCGAAAGAGTTTTGCCTCCTGAACATGGGAAAATATTTATTATAATTTATTTCTCCATATTTAAAAAAATACAAAAAATTTAAAAAATGTATCTGAATTTGCCAGTACTACGACAGAATAGAAATGTTTCCTTTGCCTTTTTCACTAGAAAAAGGAGCTGTCATAATTTTGACAACGTCTACTTCAGATTTTAGAATAAGCACATCTTTAAAAATTGTAATAAATTAATTAATAATCGTAGCGAAATTTTAAAAATACCAGCGTCTTTCTATTTCTAAGCAGAATACAGAGAACGAATCAAATTATTACACCTAGATATTTTCCTAGCACGAACGATATAATGCAAGAGTTTGGCCAAACAAAAACATCGACAGTTCTGTTATCGATAGAGACCGGATAATATGCATTTGCATATTTAAGCCATTTTCAGCGCTAATAGCATATTTTTCCTAAAATCTAGTGATGATGCATATTATCGCTATAATTCACAGTATTTTTCGAGCGCAGCGCACTCAGCAGCCGCGCGTCTTTTGTTTTGGTACGATAATAAAATGAAAGAGACATGATCGTCGTGCTCGCCTACCGCACTACTCCTTCCTCCCACCTATTATGCATGTTTACTTTCATTGTTGACGCGCGTGCTCATTGATCTGCAGTTATAATTTTTAAGTAAAAAAAGTAAAAGTTAAAACAAGTATTTACTAACAATTAACTTAAATCTAAAGGAATAATATTTACAAAACAAAAAAAAAATTTAGTCATTTAATGTTGCATATTCTGTCAGTTTTCGTGCATATTTCAAGCTTTTTATGTTGCATATAATCCGGTCTCTAGTTATCGATAAGCACATACCACTTCAACGGCAAGACATACATACAATCACAGCCTGATACCAACTACCTACCTATAATTATAGATACCGCGAGCCACCGATCTTGTATAAATTGAACTTAATCCGTACACTTCTAACCCGTCGAACGCCCTGCTTACAGTGGCGCGTAAATGACTCTTTCAAGGTGTATTGTATTTTTGATTTGTCTTGATTGTAATACCTATAAATAAACAAGTAAAAAAAGACACATCATTCAATTACTCTCCTTATACCAACGTAAAAAAGTAATCAAACTTTTTACGAGTATATTCATAGAAAAAGAAGTATTTTTATATTTCTCTTTGTATAACCTCTATGAAGCTGAAGTGGTACTTATCGATAACAGGACTTTCGACGTTTTTATTTGGTCAAACTCTTACAACGTGTCGTTCGTGCTAGGAAAATATCTAGGTATACAAATTATAGTCTTAGAAATATGAAATCTTGTCAATTCTGCGCCAGTTGCCCCCGGCTGTCGCTTCTCTGGCGCACGTCTTGAGAGGAGTATTTGTAAGGGCTTTTATCTCTTTGCTTTTAGATCTTTTTAGTTTCCCTTTAGATCGATCAATAAAACATTTAATTTTAAAAGTCAAAAACCAAAACCTAGCTGCCTTAAAAACTTAAGAAAGGAAATAAGTCTAGTGGTCTAGAAATCTGTCTGTCAGGTAGGTAGCTAATTTAATGTCCAGCAGTCAGGACCCATCACCAAGAAGTTTTGAGCTGGTCTCGATTGTTGAACTTTAAATTAGCTACTTTACAGAATCCTAGACCACTAAACTTATTTTTGAATTTTTGAATTTAATGTTTTAGGTATTTTTTATTTTTGTGAAAATAGAAGATTTAAAGTATAACCCATATATATATATATTTAGAACGGACTAATTATTAGCTTTCATGTGATTCTTTACTGTAGGCCTTATGAATAGGGTCAGAGTTGCTCAGCGAGCTATGGAGAGAGCTATGCTTGGGGTTTCTCTACGGGATCGAATCAGAAATGAGGAGATACGTAGAAGAACAAGGGTCACCGACATAGCCAAGCGAATTAGCTCGTTGAAGTGGCAATGGGCGGGCCATATAGCACGGAGAGCAGATGGCCGTTGGGGCCGAAAAGTTCTCGAGTTGAGGCCACGGATCGGCAAGCGCAGCGTGGGACGTCCACCAACGAGATGGACGGATGACCTGGTTAAAGCCGCGGGTTCTCGGTGGATGAAGGCCGCTGCCAACCAAAGCAACTGGAGTTCTATGGGGGAGGCCTATGTCCAACAGTGGCCGTCCTACGGCTGAGATGATGATGATGATGTGATACCCATATTGTTACAATACAAAATACATATTTTTATTGTATTGTACTGTATTGTATTGTAACTCTTTACTTTATACATACATTCATATACACATACTCATGAGGATGAAAGAAAAGGACATATACGAGTATACCCACACCACATATTTTATTTTATTTTACTTTTTTTTAATAGGTATTCAAATTTATTAAGTTCTTAAGTTAGCTGGTGCACGCATCGCCTTGTGTAGTATCATTTCTAAAATGAGAATAAGAGTAGCACAGCAAAAATAGGATCTTTTGATGGCAAAATATGTAGGTACATCTATGAAACTTTGTTTAAGTATAACTTTATCTTTCCATTGGTAATGAGAATCTGCTGAGTCCTACCAAAATTTAGACAGGAAAGTTATAAACAAGGTTTCATTGATGTATTACAACACAAGCTTTCACAAGCTTTGCTAAGCTTACTTTGGGGCTAGGTCAATTGGTGTGAATTGTCCCGTGATATTTATTTTATTTATTTATTAAGTACTACTTTACCTTTGCCTTTAAGTATTGAAGCAAAACCAACGAAAGATGACGCGTTATTCTTTTACAGTTCCTCCAAAGTGTCCAGAAAACCAAGTCTTCTCGAATTGCACTAATGGTTTATGCCGTCACCAAGAATGCTACAAGAAAGGGCAGCCGGTGGGTTGTCCCGGATTGGCTCCAGGCGCTTGCCGCACAGGATGTGTCTGCGACGTGGGTTATCTACGAAATACTAACGGCAATTGTATCAAGGAAGAAGAATGTGACTAGTGAAAAATTTGTCCATTTTTTTTATTATTTTTGATACTCTAACTAAATAACTCCTCAATAAAAAATGCTGCATTTGAATGGTGTTGTTTTTATCCTACTGATGTTATAAATGCGAAAGTTTGTGAGTGAGTGAGCGAATGAGTGAGTGAGTGAGTATCATTTGTTACTCCTTCACGTAAACAATTGGTTATTTTTAATATTTTTAAGGAGGGCTGGGGGGATATAGTATGATGATGATATATGAAAATTTTCAATGTGCTGAGAAGAGACCGGGTAGAAGTAAGAGGCTGAAAATAAGTGAATACTCCACTAAAACTTGCAATTTAAAAGCATAGATAGGCATAGATAGACACATATTAGACAGCCGAACTGTCTGCCATACAGAGGGCCTTGTCGACTAATTTTAAGTGACGGATATCAGTGATGCCGTCTCTGTTTGTTTTGTCCGAATAAACAAAGACGGCATTACTTTTAACTGACACTTAAAGTTAGTCGACAAGTGGTAAAAAAGGGCCTAAGTCTTTGTGTGTTGACGCAATAAAATGATCTCAATTTAAATGAGATCTGTGGAAGGCTTGAATGCCCAAAATACCTATACCAAGATAAGTAAATACTCGTATCATGAGAACTGTATCATCGGTTTTTGATCGCATCAAGTCGATATTGTAATATATTTTCCTGTGTGGTCACTGTGCACGAATCAGAATCGGAATCGTTTGTTTGCTCGAATACAGTATTTAATGATATTACAATCTTCTTGTCCATTGTACCCAGCCTGCATGCAGTCGTACAAATTATTGTTTGTTTGTTTGTTTGTTTAAACTCTTTATTGTACAAAAAGGAAATAGGTACAAAAAATAACACACAAAAGAAAGTGCTAAGTACAAAGGCACAAAAAAAAACACAAAAACAAACAAAACAAAAGGTACAAAGGCAAATTATTAACACATTAAACAAGTCATTATTTTATAATTATAATTATTATCATTAAAAATATATTAAGTATTCGTTTATACAGGTCTAATGTCCACTAATAGTCGTTCACAAATGAAATACAAATTCCATAAATACATTAAGGCAATTAAAATTATCTAAAATAAATCTATATATTATTTGCCAATCGATTAATTTAGACTTGAATCTTTGCTTGCTCTGTAGCTTAAACGAAAACGTAATTATAATCAAGATATAAAAGATACAGTGAGATAGATCGTCTCAGACGGGTACATAAAGTTGTTAGACAAGGTTGTCTACAGTGTGGAAGTTAATATTAACAGTTTTCTGCGGGGCTAATATCTTATTGAGTGTCGCTTCAGGTACAGAATTTTAACAATTTATACATAGATTATACCTACTCATTTTATAAATTCGAAAGTTTGTGAATAATGTGTGTGTATATGTTTGTACTACTGTCATGATTTTTGCCCTTTTTAGTACTAGCAACACTAAACCAGTCGGTGATGGGGCAATTCAAATCAGCCAATCACAGTAAAAGTCGTTAGCCAATAGGGTTCGACCATCTGTCCAAGAGGGGATTCGCTCGAAAGACCCTCGGTGCAAGGCACTCTTGGACTGACCGTCGAGACGAAAGGTGATTAATAATACCTGCTAGAATTGCGTGATAGTGATAAAAGATTCCTTAAAAGTGCAAGAGTTTTTAATTTATAAAAACTCAGAAGTGGGATTCGAACACAATAAGGTATGTATATCTGGGGGCACGGCAGTGCCCCCGCCAAGTCGAGCAAAAAAAATTAAATTAAATGACTAAATTGTTAAACTGCACAACGTGCTTACAGGCAAATAAAATAATGCAAATACATTACAATACAAATTTTCTTTATTACACAAATTAGTACAAGAAAAAAATGCATATAGGCATACAAATTCAGGTACCCTCATTCCACAAAAATTTTGTATGCATTTCTTATTTTATTGCATAGCTCGAAAGCATAATGATAAAAATCAAGGTTTACATGTGTGTAACTACTAGGTACTCGCATATATTATTAATCAGTTGCTGGTCGATTATGTGTGTCGCCGGCAAGGCTATGTATGCCTACCCATGTAGTATATTAGTAATCAGTTGCTGGTCGATTATGTGTGTCGCCGGCAAGGCTATGTATGCCTACCCATGTAGTATATTAGTAATCAGTTGCTGGTCGATTGTGTGTGTTACCGGCAAGGCTATGTATGCCTACTCATGTAGTATATTAGTAATCAGTTGCTGGTTGATCATGTGTGTCGCCGGCAGGCTATCTAAGTATGTATATATGTATGTAATATATTAGTAATCAGTTGCTAGTTGACTATGTGTGTCGCTGGTAAAGGTATATCCGCCTACCCGCAATTTTGAATTTGGAGACCGAATGACCCGGCTAGGGAGCTAAATGTTCGCTTATAGTAAGGCATTGCTAATAGTATAATTATTGTGTATCGATAAACTTCGGTACTTAGCGTTTTACCTTGTGAGCTATAAGAAGCCTGTCTTGACGCCATCAGTGTCATTCGTGTGGGATGTATTACTTTAAACATCTATTTATATTGCAACTTTTATTAAGGTTTATTCATAAAATTGCAACTTTGTTTTATGAAAGTGATACTATCATGCTATGCATTAGTATATAGCATTATATTCCAATGCTAACTTTGCCCCAACTAATAAATTACCTTATTGCTCCCAGGCACCTACCTTGCAATAACTTTGCATCATATTTTATTTTTGAGTTTACGAGTAGTATGTAATATGTTTTTTTTTTACATTAAACCTAGTTTCACGTATTTAGAAATAAAACTCTGAAGTGTTAGAGAAAAATTGAACTTATTTTTAAGAGTTTTTGTCGTTTTGAGTACTTTGGTGGAAACCTAACGGTGACAACTAAGCCAGAGTTTTCATCTCTACTTCGACGTTCCCAACTGACCTTACTTGCCAAGTGGCGAGCAATTATAAAATATTTATTTTTATTTCTGAAGTAATGTCGTCGCACGACAAAGATGGTCCCAGTGGCTGGCGTCGAAGGCTTGTGCTAAACAGACTGAAGAGGCGCAGAATTCAGTTGCGTCGGAGAGTCTCTACTACGCCCTGGACTATTGAAGACGTACAACAGCCTATCGAGCTGGTATTTCTGCCGCTTACGAGCACACCGACGCAGAGCACAGAAGCGGAGCCGCTTGCGTTGTCATCTGCACCAGGTCTTACAGTTGATCAGGTATTGCAGCTAGTCAATGCTTTGCAGAAAGACAATAAGGATAAAACTAATTTCAATAATAATCAACTCAATAATGTAATACCGGAGTTTGATCCGTCAAGCAAGACTCAAAGCATTGACAGCTGGCTTCGTAGTTAACGAATGTGCTTCCATTTACGATTGGAACGAGAAGCAGACCATACATTTTGCTCTTCAAAAACTTGTGGGGTTAGCTAAGAAGTGGTTTGAAGCCTTACCTTCTGTGGTGCATAGTTGGGATTCTTGGCAAGAAAAGCTTAAAAAGGCGTTTTCCAATGAGCAAAATTATGGTCAGCTTCTTGAAGAAATGCTTTCTCGAACCACGTGCAGTGGTGAAAGTTATCGCGAGCACTTTTACGATAAGCTTGGTGCGAAATTGAGAAAAAGAAAGCTGTTCAATGTATAACACATGGCATTCTCGATAAATCCGTCAGGAACAGCGCGCAGGCTTTAAACTGTGGGGACCCTGAGGAATTACTAGACTTTCTCAACTCTCAACGACCTCCAGATACGTCCTTCGTTAAGAAGCGTAATGACGCTTCAAATCGTACGAATCATAACTCTTCCGTGGCTTCAAGTGAAAGTTCCATAGTCTGTTTTAACTGTCGTGCCAAAGGACATTCTTTCCAAAAATGCCCAAAGCCACTAATTAAATGTCAGAAGTGTCATAGAGTAGGTCACGATTCAGCAGCTTGCAAGTTAACTCCTTTGGTTCCTCGAGTGGAGCCGCAACCTGCTAATAACATAGAGCGAAAAACTTTAAAAATCTCTTCGACCAATAGCACCAACGATATTTTTTTTAGAAAAGCTTCTGTGTACGGCTTCGAGTGTGTAACCTATGTAGATTTTGGAAGCGAGTGTAGCCTTCTGCGTGAAGCTGAAGTTTTGTGAACTTCACTTCATTCTATTGTAGAATCCTTCCCTTCATTCTGGATTCAATTCAGCAAAGTAATTGTTTGTAGTTCTTATAAAATTGTTTTTGCATGTTGCAGATTCAGACACTCCGTCTTGCCCGCAGAATGAAATCTACTCGAATTGCTCAAACGCGTTGTGCCAGATACTCAAGTGTGAGCAAAAGGATATGAAAACTATAGGCTGGGCTAGCATAACCGGCTATGACAAAATCTGTGAGTGTGCTTGGGGGCTTCCTCAGAAATAGTAAAGGCGTTTGTGTGCCGGAAGATGAATGCGACGGTAAGTTTTTTTTTTTTTTAATTTTAAGCGCCAACGTAATGATAGCCTAAACAGCCAGTAAGTAAATTTTAGTGCAATCGAACGAAGTTATAATACTGGCTGGTTTTATTTTGAACTAGCTTTTGCCCGCGACTTCGTCTGCGTAGATTTAGATATTTAGAAAGTACTCTATAGTACAGTGGATCCTTTACTCGAACCATTTGAGTTTCGGGTACTGTCTTTTCGCAACTTTTCATTTCGCAACTCTAAAACTGTAAATATTTCAGACTTATTTAAGGGCCATCGTGTAGATTAGTTTTATAAAACCGGCCAAGAGCGTGTCGGACACACCCAAAATAGGGTTCCGTAGCCATTACGAAAAAATTAAGTAATATTTTTCTAAGGATTTCGTATTTTATACGGAATCTTCCAAGTTTAGGTATATTTTATACCTTACGCTGCTATTTACTCATAAACTACTAATAATTCTCAAGCAAGCTTAGCCGTTATAGTTTTCCTTGGAAGTATGATATACTGACTACCATCCTGAATTTTTTCAAATTTTTCCACCCACCGGCTTAGATTTTAGAGGGGAGGGGGGGGGACGCTCGAGTGAATATTTCGCAAACAAATTACTGAATCGAAAAATCGTCTTAGCAAATCCCTAATGGTTTTAAAATACCTATCCAACGATACCCCATACTATAGGATTGGATGAGAAAAAAAATCATCACCACTTTACGTCTATGGGAGGTACCCTAAAAAAAATTGTTTTTTAATTTTTAATTGTACTTTTTTATCGGCATGGTTTACCTATATATCCGTGCAAAATTACAGCTTTCTAACATTGATAGTCCCTGAGCAAGGCCGCGGACGGACAGACAGACAGACAGACATGGCGAAACTATAAGGGTTCCGTTTTTGCCATTTTGGCTCCGGAAATCTAAAAATCATGAAATATTTACAGTTTCAGAAATATTAAACAGTTGGGAAATGAAAAGTGTCGAAATGAATCAGGTTGCCAAACGTTTTTCCCCGAAACATTAGTAAACAACAAAGTTGTGTAGTTTCTGGTGTACAATAAAGAGTATTTGTATTGTATTGTATTGTAAACCTTTGAGTCCTGACGCACAGTTGAATTTTATCAAAGTGTCATAATAAATTCTTTTGTAAAGCAATGCGATGTTACTATGACTTTTTCTACGAAAAGGCTTCATAGTGGGTTACGATAAGTGAGCTCTTACATACGTTACGATAGTAACATTATAATATCATTGGTTACGATACAGTTGGTTCGAGAGTACCTAATCAGATTTTCTCACAAACTTCAGTGTCCCACATTTTCCGATTCCATGGGATTTTTCGAAAAATTCTTTCAAACTGCGGATAAATATCAACTGAAAAACCTGTTCACTAAGTTTCACATCTATGGGCATTTCTATCTATCTACTATTCACATTCACATCTGGAGACCCTGTTTTACAGCTCAGAATCATGGACTGAGTCTACCTCCCAAAATTTGTTGAAATCGGAGAGATACAGGGTACAGCGGTAGATTGAAATGCCTATAGGTACGTATTATACTCAAGGAATAAAATTTTACATACAGAAAGGCAAAGTAACGCGTATAAAAGGCGAGTCCCAAATCGTTTGACATTTACTCCGCAAATGACAGAATTTTTTTTTTTTTCTAAGTACCCACCATCCATAGCCATTGAAATGAAATGAAAAGGAAATAATTTATTTTGCTTTAGACATGGTAATATGACATTATCAAGTAAAACTACAATCACCTTACTTACAACGTTTCCTCTCAATGAGAATACTTAGACACTGGCGAATTTGTCCTATTAATTAGGACAGAAAAGCCATATTTTAAAAGAGAGGAAGTGCTTAAAATATATAATTATATGAATGCGATATAATTACGATTAGGTATAATTCATGACAGAGTGAATTAATAATTTTGTATTACATCGTACCTAATAAAAATGATATTGAATAATTATGCAATTATATATGTGTGTCGATATTACATTAAGTAACTATGTAAACTCATTTATACTTCATTACTTAATGTTTACTCAGTTCTCCAGAAGATGGCACTGCAATGTGTAGCAATTAATTTACTATCGTTTAATTTTGTTCATCATCATTTAAAATATTCAATTAAATTTTTTGATATCCGTACCCCCTCTTCTAAATTTCTTAATTTGGCAAAATCCTTACTCAGCGACTTAATCATGTCACAACGTTATTAATTTCAGCGCCATCTGTTAGTATAACGGGGTACTCGATAGTTATAGCACGTATTTGAAAACTTGAAGATGCAAACTCAATCAAGTGTAGTGGCTACCTCCCATTTTAAGGGTTGATTTTTTATAGTCTAAGGATTGAATTTTGATAGCCTATAATTTGGCAGGGGATTTTCTCGACAGATTAGTAAAGTTTGCACCAAAATCCGTTCAGCCGTTTTCACGTGATGCGCGTACAAAAAAACGACAAACAGATAAACAGACAAACAGACAAAAATTCTAAAAACTATTGGAACGTGTTCTGTTATCGATTCTAAGTATCCCCAGCTAACTTTTTTTCAAATATCTTCCATGTACAGACTTTCGACCCTGTTCAGCTTTTATTATATGTATAGATTGGTCTTTTCTCCAAGGCACTTTTATAGAGAGCAGAAAAAAGTTTTTTGACCTAAAAAATGTTTTATTTTTTTCAGGTAGGTAATAGGTAATGAAAATTAATGCAAATTTTATCTTATTACAGATTGATGCTGCCCAAACGTGTGAAAAATCATAAAATGTGACATCAATTGTAATATTTTAAAGCAATGCTTTATTATTTATTTATACTAATTTGAACAGTCATGTCAGAAATAAAAATATGGAGTACAAATTGCAGTTTTATTTTACTTACATTATTAAGTTCGGACTATGCATCGCAGTATACAAGGTGTTAATTAAATAACTGAAAAAACCACGCCAAATCGTCGTATTAAGTTCTACTTTACCTGTGCTAATGTCTTATTAACACTGAACCTTTAAGTATTGAAAACCAACGAAGGATGTCTTTTACAGTTCTTTCAAAGTGTCCTGAAAACCAAGTCTTCTCGAATTGCACTAATGGTCTATGCCGTCACCAAGAATGCTACAAGAAAGGGCAGCCGGTGGGTTGTCCCGGATTGGCTCCAGGCGCTTGCTGCACTGGGTATGTCTGCGACGTTGGTTATCTACGAAATGCTAACGGCAATTGTATCAAGGAAGAAGAATGTGATTAATGAAAAATTTGTCCACGTTTTTTATTATTTTTGATACTCTAACTAAAAAAATCCTCAATAAAACATGCTGCATTCGAATGGTGTTGTTTTTATTATCCTACTCCTACACTGATATTATAAATGCAAAAGTTTGTGAGTGAGTGAGCGAATGAGCGAGTGAGTGAGTATGTTTGTTACTTCTTCACGCCGAGACGGGTTCATCTGGAATAAAACATACGCTATTTTTTATTCCGATATTCCCACGGGATGGGGATAAGATCACGAAATAACCGCTGGGCTTAGTGTCATGAAATTTAACATGATTGTTTTTAATGTAACGTCAATGAAAACCACGAATTATTTTGTCGAATTCCCATGGGAATTTTTGAAAATCCCCAAATTTCCACTCATCTGCTGGATTTAATGATTTACGTGTGCGAAGCCGCGGGTAAACACTAGTTTTTAATGTAAAATTGGAAAGCAACTACATTGAATTTCTGTTGCCTGCGACTTTGTCTCATTCTCTGTTTGTAAATAATTTGTTCATCGCACACCATAAGCGACGCACGCCTTAAGCCATCCTCAATTTCAAACGTGAAAGTGTAACAAACAAACATAAATTCATATTCACATTTTTACTAATGTTTAGGATTGACTTAGATGTAAAAACTGAACTCATTTGTCGTACGTGACTATCGCACAAAAAAATACCAAGGATTAAAATGTGTATGAAAATTAATTCGCAAACAATTGATTATTTTTAATTTTTTTAAGGAGGGCTGATATTATGATGATAGATATATGAATATTTTCAATGTGCTAAGAAGACACCGAGTAGAAGAAAAAGGTTGAAATTAAGTGAATACTCCACTACAACTTGCAATTTAACGGCATAGATAGGGTTAGGTACACATATTAGACAACCAAACACTGTCTGCCATACACAGGGCCTGTCGACTAACTTAAAGTGACGGATATCAGTGATGCCGTCTCTGTTTATTTTTTCCGAATAAACAAAGACAGCATTACTTTTAGCTGACACAAAGTTAGTCGACAAGTTTAGTGGTGAAACAGGGCCTAAGTCTTTGAGTGTTGACGCAATAAAATGATCTCAATTTAAATTATCTACTGTGGAAAGCTTTAATGCCCAAAATACCTATACCAAGAGATAAGTAAAACTCGTGTCATGAGAACTACCGATGGCCCAAACGAATAAACGCGCAAAGGCTCTTACACGAAAAATTTTTTTTTGCTTTTTTAGCTTTCATATAGTCCAAGGTATGTCGTCAATTTTTTTTACACTGATCCGATTAACCTTTTTTGAGATAAAATGTTTTAATTGTTTATTCATTGGTAATTATTCCATACAAATTTACACGAATAAAATTCCAAGAGTGTGTTACCGTTTTAATGGTTGTATTACTATACACGAATAAACGCGCAATGGCTGCCTTACGGTTTTTAATGATGAATTTGTTCAACTCAATATGGGTGATAATACTTTGCACGTTTATTCGTGGTAAACTTTGTAAGTACGGTTCGCAAGCCAGCATTAAACTTTTATTCGCGATTAGTCTTTTTAGTCAAATTCTAGTAAATAGCTTTAACAGATTTAATAACAAGAATTTGTTTACGTATTCTATTCGCTCTTGCGTGTTATTTTTTTATAAAATTTTTGTAGTATTGACATTTAAATAACTTAACCCATATAGTTATTTGGTGCTATGGGATGAAACAACTTTCTTACGCAATGTATACTGGGAGTAAAATGTTAGTAATGCATTGAAGCTGTAATATAATTACAAAAAAGGACGCGTAACAATACTTCGCGAAAGTTTAGCAGGTGTTGCGGGGTGCGGGGGGCAGTGCGTGTGCCTATCGCGCTCCAGTGACGTACGACTTGTTACAAACAAGACGCCGCTGCCTACTTTGAGCATTTAGCTACCTTAAAATATTACGCAAGAAAGTACTATAAGGTAAGAAAAAATGGATGGGAGACGATGTATGAAGATGTTAAATCTGGTCGATTGACAATAAAAAAAAAATTAACAAAAAAGTAAAACCGACTCCAAAAAAATAAGAAAATACTTAACAGAAAATGGAACCGACTACAAAACCCTTGAACATATTTTTCTAGGTACCTACTAGCTCGAATAATTTATTGAATCAGGCGTTACTTTGCGGAGGTTCATGTCAATGAACTAAATGAATTTCCTTGCTCTCCCGCGACCTTACGATAGCTAAGCTTATGCAAAATATGCGTCTTCCTGCAGTTCCTGCACCTCCATACTGTAAGAACACACACAAATTACACAAACCTATATATCACCACCACCACAACACACTAACGCGTTTGGAACTCAACCAGAACTCATCTTCTCAGAGTAACACAACCGTAGTACACCATGCCACAAGTTGTTAAACAACAACAACACCACAACAACTGGTACTGGTACTTTAACAATTGGTAGCATGGTAAACTATCATCACCTCTTCATAAATCCGAGCAAAACGGTGGTAATACCATTTACCAGAAAAAATGACCTAAAAACATACAGACTTTAATAATGTATGACAGGGAACTAAGACTTTCCAATGAGGTAAAATATCTTGGAATAATCCTTGATAAAGGACTTAACTGGAAAAAAAGAGGTGGAATACATTATGATCAAAGCAACGAGAGTATTTGGCATGTGTAGATTTGCATATAGAAAAACATGGGGACTCAACCCAAAAGTACTGAGATGGATCTACACCATAATGGTGAGACCTGTCATACTGTATGGGTGCCTCGCCTGCTGGCCTAGGATACAACTAAGCACACGTAGGAATCTATTGGCTAAAATCCAGAGAACGGCCTGCATGGCTATTACAGGGGCGTTGAAAACAACGCCCACGGCAGCAATGGAAGTGTTACTGGACCTACCACCACTGCATATTGCTATAGAATCCGAAGCGCGAAAGTCGTTGCACAGAATGAAAATATACGGCCTTTGGAACGATTCCACTCCGACGACGAAGCACACCAAAATGGAACAAAACAAATACTTTGATAGTATAACGACGATGGGTTGCGACAATATGCAACCAAAGTACATATTCCGAAGGAACTTCAAGGTACATGTTCCTACAAGGGCAGAATGGGCAGAAAGACTGACACTGCCCGAAGGCAGTGAAAATTCATGGTATACGGATGGATCTAAAATGAAATCAGGTACAGGAGCCGGCATTCATGCCAAGGACTTCAACAGTAGTGAAAGCATGGGAAATTATACAACCGTCTTACAAACAGAGACGTATGCAATTATTTCCTCTGCACAGGAGAATATAGATAGGAAGGTAAAGGAAAAAAACATCTATATACACAGTGACAGTCAAGCAGCTCTAAAGGCACTCACATCGCCAAAGTTTGACTCAGGACTGATCTATAATGGAGTACCTACAAGCATTAAACAAGCTTGGCAGACGCAACAAAGTGAGACCAGTTTGGATCCCAGGATACAGAGGCTTCATCGGAAATGAAAAAGCAGATGAGCTAGCAAGGGAAGGGTCAATGAACAAAAACATAGGCTCCGAACCGTATGTGGTACTTTCACAGGGTGCCATAAAGAGTGCTATAAACGAACACACCAGATTCAAAAACCAACAAGAGTGGAAAACACTGGAAGGTCTAAAGCATTCAAAACGATTCATCGAAAATGTTAGCACTAGCTGGATTAAAAAACTCTGGACACTCAGTAGGAAACAACTCCGACATATCGTCGGGGCATTTACAGGTCAATTCGATAATAAACACATACTTGTAAAGATAGGACTACATGACAATGAAGATTGTAGAATACGTGGCGAGGAAGACGAAACAATGGAACGCATTGTGTGTGAATGTGACGCCCTTGCCAGCAAGGCTACCACGAAATTCGAAAATCGAAGTTCGTATCGTACCGTCCCGCCTACGCTTATGTTATTTAATACAAGAGCGAGAGGGATCGCACGACACAAACTTCGAATTTTGTGTTTCGGAGTAGCCTTGCAGATTAAGAATGAGACTCTTTGGCGTCAGATACCCCGCGCCAGGAGACTTTAAGGCACTACCGCTACATCAAATCATCCAATTCATGGAAGAGGTGATAGAAGCAATGGAGTAAGTGCAAAGGAGGGGTAATTACACAAAAGATCCGTCGAAGTGTATCCGCACGGACCCCGAAATTTAAGATAAGATAAGATAAGATACCTGGTAGTTACTTTTTATTATTTTGTTCACCAAAACTAAATCAAATAATCTTGTTTCATATTAATTTAACATAAAAGATTCAAAATAATTCAAGCAAAGATGTGATAGGTACACTAAGAAAAAAATATATTTTGAACTTCAAGACTCGCTAATTGTATCATAGCGTAGAATAACTTTAGCTAATTTAACACGAATAACATTGCAAAAGCCGATTGCAAAAATAAAAAGTCGGTTAATAAATAACGAAAATAGAGGATAATGGTACAGTGCGTATAAACAATCACCCTTTTAACTAACGTTGCAACGAGTCATTACAAAAAGTGTCTTGATATTTTATGATTCGAATATAAGCAGGTTTTTCGTTATTTACAGGAAAGGGGGGAAAAATAAGGGTAAAATATTTACACTGTTTTGTAGGTAATTTAAATACCTAACTTATAATATATAACACATATATATAGGCAGCTTCAATTGTCAGATATCTTTGTTAAAGTTGGTTTTATTTTTCCTGTAAAATTGCTGTTTTACGATTACATGTTTATTCGTTTGGGCCATCGCTATATCATCGGCTTTTGAATTCATCAAGTCGATATTGTTATATATTTTCTTGTGTGGTCACTGTGCACGCATCAGAATCGGAATCGTTTGTTTGCTCAAATACAGTATTTAATGGTATTACAATCTTCTTGTCCATTGTACCCAGCCTGCAAGCAGGCATTCAAATTATTAACACATTAAACAAAAGTCATTATTTAAGAATTATAATTATTATCATTAATATATTAAGTATTCGTTTATACAGGTCTAATGTCCACTAATAGTCGTTCACAAATGAAATACAGATGCCATAAATACATTAAGGCAATTAAAATTACCTAAAATAAATCTATATATTTGTCAATCGATTAATTTAGACTTGAATCTTTGCTTGCTCTGTAGCTTATACGAAAACGTAATTATGATCAAGATATAAAAGATACAGTGAGATAGATCGTCTCAGATGGGTACATAAAGTTGTTAGACAAGGTTGTCTACAATGTGGAAGTTAATATTAACAGTTTTCTGCGGGGCTAATATCTTATTGAGTGTCGCTTCGGGTACAGAATTTTAACAGTTTATACATAGATTATACTAGTAATATTATCCTACTAATTTTATAAATGCGAAAGTTTGTGATTAATGTGTGCGTATATGTTTGTTACTACTTCACGCTAAAACGGATGGACACATTCAAATTAAATTTGATATAAGTACAGATAGCTGAACATCGGGAATTACACATGGGCTACTTTTCATTTCGATATTACTACAGAATCGGGATCAAATTTCGAAATTAAACCGTAAAGTTTAGATTAATGAAATTTGGCACAGTTATTTTAATGCAAAATCGATGAAAACGACGATGTAATTATTGGGAATTCTCATGGGAACGTACCTAGGTAGTAAAATCTAGAAATTTTTATTCAACCGCTGGATCTAAAGATTAATGCGTGTGAAGCCACGGGTAAACACTAGCAAAAAATAAATAGGGATTAAAAATATTTTTCACACCTGTCATTTAGAAAAGCAACTTTTCCTCCCTGACGAGAGAGAGATCAAAGTCCAACTTTTCTGTTTAAGGCTTTTTTGAGTGTATTTTTGGAAATGCAATTTTTTGAAGTTGATAATTGTAAAACCACGCCATTTTCTATTCTGGTTACTGTTTTATTATATTTAGAATTGTTTTATTTCAATTTTCGTCATAATCGGTGTGAAAAGCTGAATGAGTCACTCGGGAGCGAAATGATTGAAGTGATTCTATTGTAGAATCCTTCCCTACATTCTGGATTCAATTCAGCAAAGTAATTGTTTGTAGTTCTGATAAAATTGTTTTTTGTATGTTGCAGATTCAGACGCTCCGTCTTGCCCGCAGAATGAAATCTACTCGAATTGCTCGAACGCGTTGTGCCGAGCACTCAAGTGTGAGCATAGGGGTCTAGATGTAGCCTGTGCTAGCGTAAGCAGCTGTGACAAAAGCTGTGTGTGTGTTTGGGGCTTCCTCAGAAATGCTAAAGGCGTTTGTGTGCCAGAATATGAATGTGATGGCAAGTAATTTTTTTTTTCAATTCTAATCTCCAACGTTATGATAGCCTAAACAGCCAGTACAAGTAGCGGCACGAGAGTTTAGCGCTGAGTGAACCGTGGAAGGGATAACTGCGCATGGGGGCATGGGCGCGGGGGACGTAATGCGACTGGAAAGCCAATCGGCGCTACGCACGCCCGCCCTTCCCCATGTGATACCTTACTTTTGACTTCTGCGCAATAACCGTCAGCGCTAAAGTCTCGTGCCGCTACTTGTAAGTAAACTTTAGTGCAATCGAACAAAGTAATACTGGCTGGTTTTATTTTGAATAATCTCGAGCCCACGGTCTTGCTCTCTTGGAAAAACAAAAGACTCTCTATGATCATCAAGGAATATGAATGTGAACCAAATTTTGAATTCCTAGCTCTAGTGATGTAAGCGGTGTGCTATCTGTTAGCCAGCAATTAATTAATTAATACTTATAAAATAGCCATTACTACGCTAAAGTCTATTATCGTAACAAATATCTTGAACTGGTTCTTGTTAAAATTCTCAATACTAGGTATGAAAATAGCTTAATGCTGTAGCACATAGTTAAAGGCGCTGTTGATTTAACAAGAGCTCGCATTAGCTTGTCAAAAACCTACACAGAAAGAAGAAACAAATTGCTTGGCAATTTTTACTTAAATTTACGATACGTGATATCAGCGACGAGCGGAGCGATGGAAAATGTTTTTGGAAAAGGCTACAAGGCAAATGACCCACAGAGTGTTTTATTTTCAGTTGAGCCAACCTGTCCCGAAAATCAAGTCTTCTCAAACTGTTCTAATGCAATTTGTCGTCACCAATACTGCGAAGAGAAAGGACAACCGATCATTTGCCCCTTTGTGACCTCTTGTGACAAAGGTTGTGTTTGTGACGTGGGATTTCTGAGGATCGGCGGCGGTCATTGCGTTAAGGAGGAGCTATGTGATGGTAACTTTTTTTCCATTTATTTAAAAACCGAATATTGGTCTTTTCTCCAAGGGACTTTTACAGAGAGCAGAAAAAAAAATTTTGAGCTACGAAATGTTTTCCTTTTTCAGGTAGGTAATAATGAAAATTAATGAAAATTTTATGTTATTACATGCCCAAACCTGTGACAAATCATAAAATGTGACTTATCAATTGTAATATTTTAAAGCAATGCTTTATTATTTATTTATACTAACTAGTCACGTCAGAAATAAAAATATGGAGTACAAATTGCAGTTTTATTTTACTTACATTATTAAGTTCGGACTATGCACCGCAGTATACAAGGTGTTAATTAAATAACTGAAAACACCACGCGAAATCGTCGTATTAAGTTCTACTTTAACTGTGCTAATGTCTTATTAATACTAAACCTTTAAGTATTGAAAACCAACGAAGGATGACGTGTTATTCTTTTACAGTTCCTCCAAAGTGTCCAGAAAACCAAGTCTTCTCGAATTGCACTAATGGTCTATGCCGTCACCAAGAATGCTACAAGAAAGGGCAGCCGGTGGGTTGTCCCGGATTGGCTCCAGGCTCTTGCCGCACTGGGTGTGTCTGCGACGTTGGTTATCTACGAAATACTAACGGCAATTGTATCAAGGAAGAAGAATGTGATTAGTGAATAGTCAAAAATTTTACCACTTTTGTATTATTTCGATTTCTGACTTAAGAACTCTTCAATAAAAAAACCGGCCAAGAGCGTGTCGGACACGCCCAAAATAGGGTTCCGTAGCCATTACGAAAAAAATAAGTAATATTTTTCTAAGGATTTCGTATTTTATACTGAATCTTCAAAGTTTAGGTATATTTTATACCTCACGCTGCTATTTACTCATAAACTACTAAATTCTCAAGCAAACTTAGCCGTTATAGTTTTATATACTGACTACCATCCTGAATTTTTTCAAATTTTTCCACCCACCGGTTTAGATTTTAGAGGGGGGAGGACGCTCGATTTTAATGAAAATTTGCACTTTAAAGTTGAATATTTCGCAAACAAATTATTTTTGAATCGAAAAATCATTTTAGCAAACACCTAATGGTTTTAAAATACCTATCCAACGATACCCCACACTATAGGGTTGGATAGGAAAAAATGAATCACCGCCACTTTACGTCTATAATGGGAGGTACCCTAAAAAAAATAGTTTTTGAATTTTTAATGGTACTATTTTGTCGGCATAGTTTACTTATATATCCGTGCAAAATTACAGCTTCCTAGCATTGATAGTCCCTGAGCAAAGCCGCGGACGGACAGACAGACAGACAGACAGACATGGCGAAACTATAAGGGTTCCGTTTTTGCCATTTTGGCTCCGGAACCCTAAAAATGCTGAATTCGAATAGTATTGTTTTTATTATCCTACTCCTACTGATATTATCAATGCAAAAGTTTGTTAGTGAGTGAGTGAGTGAATGAATGAGTGAGTGAGTATGTTTGTTATTCCTTCACGCCGAAACGGGTTGACGGATTTGGATGAAATTTGGTATGTGTAGGTATGTTCCCACGGGATAGGGATAAAATCTCGAAATAACCGCTGGGCTTAGTGTCATGAAATTTAACATGATTGTTTTTAATGTAACGTCAATGAAAACCACGATTTAATTTTCGGGAATTCCCTCGAGATTTTTAAAAAATCCCCAAATTTTCTATTCAGCTGCTGGATCTAATGATTTAAGTGTGCGAAGACGCGTGTAAACACTAGTTTTTAATATAAAATTGGAAATAAACTACATTGAACTTCTGCTGCCCGCGACTCTGTCTCTGCCTGTAAAGATCATCACACACCCGCACACCCGTGGAGACTAAGCAATTTTCATTGCCACAAGCTATCCCCATACCAAATTTCTAACGTAAAAGCGTAACAAACAAACATATTATTCACATTCACATTTTTTCTAATGGTTAGAATTGAGTTAGATGTAAAATCTGAATTCATTTTGTCATAGATAAGAAAAAAACTTCCGTATTTTATTACAAGGCTATCGCACAAAAAATGTCCAAGGATTATGTGTATGAAAATTAATCCGCAAGCAATTGATTACTTTTTACATTTCCATGATATATGAATATTTTCAATGTGCCAAAAAGACACCGAGTAGAAGAAAGGTTGATAATAAGTGAATACTCCATTAAAACTTGCAATTTAACGGCATAAAAAAATGGATAGGTATATTTTTTGCATAAACGTAGCTATCATAGATATCGAACAAAGTAATTATTTTTCTTCTTTGATATGGACCTCCGCAAAGTAACGCCCGATTTAAATAATTCTCCTAATTATTTTCCTGTGTGGTCACTGTGCACGAAAAGGTAATTATGATCAAGATATAAAAGATACAGCGAGATAGATCGTCTCAGACGGGAACATAAAGTTGTTAGACAAGGTTGTCTACAATGTGGAAGTTAATATTAACAGTTTTCTGTGGAGCTAATATATTACTGATTGTCGCTTCGGGTACAGAATTTTAACAATTCATAAATAGATTATATTCTTGTAATATTATCCTACTAATTTTATAAATGCGAAAGTTTGTGAGTAATGTGTGCGTATATGTTTGTTACAACTTCACGCTAAAACGGATGGATACATTTAAATGAAATTTGATATACAGATAGCTGAACTTGGGAATAACACATGGGCTACTTTTCATTTCGATATTGCTACAGACAGGATCGGGATCAAATTTCGAAATTAAACCATTACGTTTAGATTCATGAAATTTAGCACAGTTATTTTAATGCAAAATCGATGAAAACGACGATGTAATTATTGGGAATTTTCATGGGAACGTAGGAAGTAAAATCTCGAAATTTTAATTCAACTGCTGGATCTAAAGATTTATGCGTGAGTAAACACTAGCAAAAAATAAACAGGGATTAAAAATATTTTCACACCTTTCATTCAGAAAAGTAACTTTTCCTCCCTGACGAGAGGGATCAAAGTACAACTTTTCTGTTCAAGGCTTTTCTAAGTGTTTTTTGGAAATGCAATTTTTTTGAAGTTGGTAATTGTAAAACCACGCCCTTTTCTATTCTGGTTACTCTTTAATTATATTTATAATTGTTTTATTTCAATTTTCGTCATACTCGGTGTGAAAAGTTGAATGAGTCACTCGGGAGCGAAATTATTTTCATCTCAAGATTCTACTTTAGAATCCCTCGCTACGCTCATGATTCTATTGTAGAATCCTTCCCTACATTCTGGATTCAATTCAGCAAAGTAATTGTTTGTAGTTCTGATAAAATTGTTTTTGCATGTTGCAGATTCAGACACTCCGTCTTGCCCGCAGAATGAAATCTACTCGAATTGCTCAAACGCGTTGTGCCGGGCACTCAAGTGTGAACATAAGGGTATACCTGTAGCCTGTGCTAGCGTAACCGGCTGTGACAAAAGCTGTGTGTGTGCTTGGGGCTTCCTCAGAAATAGTAAAGGCGTTTGTGTGCCAGAAGATGAATGCGACGGTAAGTTTTTTTTTTTCAATTCTAAGCGCCAACGTTATGATAGCCTAAACAGCCAGTAAGTAAACTTTAGTGCAATCAAACAAACTAATACTGGCTGGTTTTATTTTAAATAAGCTCGAGCCCACGGTCTTGTTCTCTTGGAAAAACAAAAGGCACGAAATGTATCTCTATGATCATCAAGGTATATGTGATCCAAATTTCGAATTCCTAGCTCCAGTGGTGCAAGTGGTGTGCTGTCTGTTAGCCAGCAATTAATTAATTAATAGTTATAAAATCGCCATTATTACGCTAAAGTCTATCGCAACAAATGTCTTGAACTGGTTTATTTTCATTTTATTTTTATTCGACTGGATGGCAAACGAGCAAGTGGGTCTCCTGATGGTAAGAGATCTCCACCACCCATAAACATCTGCAACACCAGAGGCCGAAACACAACAGTGGAAGCACTGCTGCTTCTGGTTCTTGTTAAAATGTCCAATACTAGGTATGAAAATAGCTTAATGATGAAGCACATAATTAAAGGCGCTGTTGATTTAACAATAGCTCGCATTAGTTTGTTAAAAACCTACACAGAAAGAAGCAACGAATTGCTTGGCAAATTTTACTTAAATTTACGATACGTGGTATCAGCGACAAGAGGAGCGATGGCAAATGTTATTGAAAAAGGATACTAGGTACGCAATTGACTAGCAGACTGTTTTATTTTCAGTTGAGCCAACCTGTCCCGAAAATCAAGTCTTATCAAACTGTTCTAATGCAATTTGTCGTCACCAATACTGCGAACAGAAAGGAAAACCGATCATTTGCCCCTCAGTGACCTCTTGTAACAAAGGTTGTGTTTGTGACGTGGGATTTCTGAGGATCGGCGGCGGTCATTGCGTCAAGGAGGAGCTATGTGATGGTAACTTTTTTTCCATTTCTTCAAAAACCGAATATTGGTTTGCCAATAAAAGCGAGCAAAGTAGGTCTTTTCTCCAAGGGACTTTAATAGAGAGCAGAAAAAAGATTTGAATGTGGAACATGAATTATTGATATTGCGCAACACAACCCAAGAGAATGAACGCTAATATTGTATGAATATAGTAAAAAATAAGTAGGTACGTATATTATATTCT
The DNA here is from genome assembly GCA_037349165.1 of Choristoneura rosaceana. Classification (NCBI taxonomy): domain Eukaryota; kingdom Metazoa; phylum Arthropoda; class Insecta; order Lepidoptera; family Tortricidae; genus Choristoneura; species Choristoneura rosaceana. Next base: position 16,323,461 of record JAZBNJ010000019.1, read on the forward strand.
CATAGGGGACGCTAAAGAACCCCGGCAGCAAACTATTTTTTCCCCTCGGACGACGTACTTTAAATGGGGATTAGCGTACCCCTTTTTAAGAATTCACATTGTCATTGGTAATTTAGACTTAAGATCTGCTGCCACCGAGTCGACATTGTTACTAAAAACTGAATTGATTTCAACACTTCACAGCGGAGCCTTCGTGTCCAGAAAATCAAGTCTTTTCGAACTGCTCAAACGCACTGTGCCGTGAGCAAAGGTGCGAAGAAAAAGGTATTCCTGTAGCCTGCCCTAGCGTACCGTTCTGCGAGAGAGCGTGCGTCTGCGATGTTGGCTTTTTGAAAAATTCACAAGGAATTTGTGTCAAGGAAGATGACTGTGATGGTAAGTTTTAGTTAAAAGAGTTGGTGTGTTCAGTTTTCTCATTTAAATAAGGGATTTGACTGCTCATACGAAGATAGCCGACTTTATGCAAAGGCGGATCCAGAGAGGACATAATAAATAAATAATAATAATAAATATCAAGGGACAATTCACACCAATTGACCTAGTCCCAAAGTAAGCTTAGCAAAACTTGACATGGAGGTCAAGACTAGACTCTAGGGAGACAATAGATATTTTTCTAAGCTCATTGATCTTAATTAAATTATCTTTCTGCAACAAAACAGGAGAATAAATTTTGTTGTTTGATTAATGTTATTTTACAATAAATGAGTTGCACCATTTTATTTTTGAAAAAAAAATACTAGAACGGTGCTCTCTTCACTATAAAACTGGGGATACACTCTTGACTTTATGGTGGCCGTACATACAAGTTATTTGAGCGGCAAATGAAAGAATCACAATAATTTTTCATGTTATGATTTTACAGTTGGTCCAAAGTGTCCAGAAAACCAGGTATTTTCAAATTGCACTAATGGTTTATGCCGTCACCAAGAATGCTACGAGAAAGGGCAGCCGGTGGGTTGTCCTGAATTGGCTCCAGGCGCTTGCCGCACAGGATGTGTCTGCGACGTTGGTTATCTACGAAATACTAACGGCAATTGTATCAAGGAAGAAGAATGTGACGGTATGTGATGATAAACATAAAACTTAATAAGTTTCTAGGGTTTTGTAGTACCTACAAGGTACCCTTAAAGTTTTAGCATGTTTGTCCGTATGTGCGTCCACGGCATAGTTTAGAGACTGCTAGTGCTAGAAAGCTGTTATTTTACACGTAAATTGGATATGTTTTTTTTATCTCTAAGCCCATGGTGTGGGGTATCGTTTGATGGATCTTTTAAAAATATTGTAGGCTTGTTAACTAAGTAAGACATTTTCTTTAGATTTAACGATCCTTTTGAAAAATGTTGAGCTAAAGAATCAAATTTTTGTTAAACTCAAATGTGCCTTGTACTTCTTCCTATTAAGTGAAGGTAAATTAACTCTGCCTAATACGATTAGCCAATAGCACACCACAATGTTTTTCAACCTACGAAATGTTTTTTTTATGTAATAATGAAAATTTTGTGTTACAGGTTGATGCTGCCTAAACGCGTGACAAAGCATAAAAAGTGACTTATCAATTGTAATATTTTGAAGCAATGCTTCATTATTTATACTTATTTGAACAATCATGTCACAAAATAAAAATATTGAGTACAAATTGCAGTTTTATTTTGCATTATTATGTTCGGACTATGCATCGCAGTATACAAGGTGTTAATTAAATAACTGAAAACTGGAAAATAGTTTGCTCAGAATCGAAAGTAGAATCGATTACACTATTTTTTAAATTAGGTTGTGTTTGTGTTTTTAAATCCTTTTTTTCTTGCGCCTACTGTAATAAGAGTTACGACTGCAACAGGCGCCAATTAAATATTTTAGCGAGGTTGCATACCATTTAGATAATTTAATATTGGCAGGTTGGCTCCCACTCTGTAATTTCCTTCTAAAAACGTCAAAGTCAAAGTCAAAGTCAAAGTGATTTATTTGCAAACATAGGTGAAAACTGAACTCAACGTCAAAACGCAACTGTCAAATTATACAAATGTGCAAGTTGCGGAAAGTTTCTGAAAAGTTTTCGGAAATTTCTGGAAATTTTCACAAGAAATATTGGAAATTTAAATTTAAGAAACGGAAAGTTTCAATCCCTATACAAAATTGTGAGAAGTTTCCCAAATATTCCTCAATATTCGGGAAGTTTTCTTTGGCACACTGTATAACAAATACAAATCATGAGTGTAGACTTAGAAATGAAGTAGAATTACTGACTTAGCAAAACACACGAATATCTTTTATAATAATGAAGGTAGGTACTAAAAAAAAATATTGCAATCAACCAACTTGAAATAAAGAAATATTTTTGGGGTATTAATACATTGTATAAACCTAATTATAAATTTAGACTCCCACTCGTACCTATCACAGCCTCATAGGAGTAGTTTATGAAACAAAATGACCAACGAACCCCTATAGACTTGATAGAAGTATAACCACAAAAAAATAACCACAAACATTAACCGCAAATACTCGTACTGCGCGAAAATGGTCAACTCTAGATTCGTTCATTTAACACCGCCTTTTCCTTAGTTCAACTATTGCAGTGGTGGAGTGTGCAAGTGCTAATTTAAAGAAAAATAACACAAACCCTCAAACAAAAATCGCAAATACAACAAATTGTTCACTTTAATCAACCCGACAACAAATCTCACACACACTGGGTAATTTGTCATCTGTTTGACGTAATCACATCAGAACATTGTAAGTGTACTATTTTTCAGGCTTAATTGGATTTACCTATTTTTTCATTTCCTACAGTTCATTTATTTAATGGATACAAAAATTATGTTGTAGGGCGTTTTGTAGCAAATGTGAACTACGCCCCCACACTGTAGGGGTTGCTTAGTTAGAGGACACGACCACTGTACGTTTACGTTTTGATATTTTTCTTTTTAGCTGCGTTTCATAAATGTGACAAATAACAAGAGATACTGACGATTCAGTCTCAAATTCATAGCTAATGTTAAATGAGTAAATTAAATAAGCTTCAATTAGACAATCGGAGCCCATAATAACTTAACACTTAACTTAACAAAATAAAACTAATTTATAAATCCATACTAATAAGTTAATAACGTTATTTTCTTTCCTTTTTTCTTTAATACATTAAATAAAGTACCAATTAAAACTTTAACAATTATTTTATGAATCAGTGTATGGCAAGGGGATTAATTATTTATACTAGTAGGATCTGTTTTATTAATACGAATTAAACTTAATCTAATATGATACAATATTAAAAGCTTAAATTAACTTAATTAGATTGTTAATTTTACAAAAATAGTTACATTTATGTATGTATAATATAATAATAAACAGCGTTATCCTTACTATATGAAGAAACTTTGTGATTTTAATCTGGATATAGGTACGTACACGCACATGTGTTACAAAATAGAAAACAACGAATGAAAGATAAGATAATAGGCGGAAACAAACTTTTATCTTATTTAAATAGGATTTACGGAGCAATGTAGGTGCCTAAGTATATTTTCATATCAAACAACTCATGAGTTTTTTTTTCTTTACATCATGTTTTTTTTTACTAAAGAGAAAATACGATGTTTATGTGGTTCAAACAAAAAAGAGGGCACGTAGTTTTGCAACCGGGGAATACCTAAAAAAGTATGACTTTTCATATAACCGTTTTGAAAAAACAAACGTACGTTGGTAATATCAATGGAAAACATGAAGGTCAATTATACTGGGCCGGTTCTTTACTTCGCGGCCAAACCAGTTTACGTCATCGTAATTATAGAATCGTGAGATCGACTGTGTTTTTTTACATTTCCTTGTATCACTAAGCACTAACCACTGGCCATTTAGGAGCATTAATTTAGTCTGAAAAAAAGAAAGACCAAAAAATATTGCCACAAAAAAAAACACTATTATAACATAATATTACTTATTGCTTGTGGCAAAAAGGGACCGGCTCAGCATAAGCCGAGTCCACGCAGCAAGCCGCGAGCCCTCGGATCGGCGATGGTTTTCAGCCTGTTCCGTCCTCCTTTGAGCGTACATAAAACTATGCTAGGGGTCTGGTTAAATGCTAATAAAATTTTGTTAAAAAAAAGGTACACAAATACCGGTACAAAAAAAAAGGTACAAAAATATTTTTTTTTGTAGCGGTCCGGGGGTCACCAACGGTTCTGGCTGAAAATCAGCGCTGGGGTGTTTATTATTAACGCTTCAGCATTATGCTGAGCCAGTGTCCGATTCACAACCGCAATGACGCATAATTTTCTATGTGTTGTCTATTTTGTACCTAATGTTATTGTTGTGTCTTGTGTTGTGAATAAATGTATTTTCTTTCTTTCTTTAAATATCTATGGCTGTGTACACAAAACTGCGATGCGATGCGATGCAAATTCGCAACGCAAAAAGTTCTCAGAGCCGACTAAAGAGTGTTGTCAAGCGACGTGCGAGCTCGCAGGTTTTTGCGATGCGACGTCGCATCGCAGTTTTGTGTACAGGCCCTGTAGCGTGGTCACCCCGGAGTGGAAAAACACCAAATTGACTGTACGTTTTGTTGACTGCACTTGAATTGTCATTATTTTATATTCTTATCAAATTTCAAGTCAATCCGATAGCTAGAAAATGCGAATTGCATGGAGATTAATAACATAGCTGTATTTTACCTATTTTGTACAATAAAGAGTTTACATACATACATACATAGTAAGTATATACGCTTAAATCCTTGCCCAGGATTATTATTTGTAGTGTTTCTCCCCGGCTTCACACGCGTAGGTAAATTATTAGATCCAGTAGTTGAATTAAAATTACGGAATTTAACTGTGGGAAGTCCCAAAAATATACATCGTGTGTTTCATTGCCTTAAAAACAACCGTGCCAAATTTAATGAATCTAAACCCAGCAGTTGAGATTTTGAGATTTTTATCCCGATCTAGTGGGGATATTGGAATTTCGAATAAAAATTTTACTAGCCTTTGTGTTATTCCTAATATCCAGCTAACATACTAAATTTCATCCAAATCCTTCCAGTCGTTTTAGCGTAAAAGAGTAACAAACAAACTCACACACGTATTCACAAACTTTCACATTATAGTAGGATTAGTTATAGGAAAGTCTCTATAGTACCTATTAGGTAGCATTAAAATTAAATAAGTATTAAAATAACGTAACCAAAAAATTATAATTGGAAAACCTCCGACATTGTCACTTCAAAGTTCAATATCTCAAAAACAGCTGAACCGATTTTAGTAAAACATATCTAAAAACCATCGCCAGAAAACCTGCTTCCAGATTTAATAAAACTGCATTCAAATCGGTTCACCCGTTTAAGAGCTACGGTGCCACAGACAGACATAAGAACACACACAGCGTTCAAATTTATAAAACCTCTCTTTTTGCGTGGGGGGTTAAAAAACGTGTCGTATGAATGTAAACAAGACTCGGGTTCATTTAGTTCATATCTGATTCAGGCACGCGCTTTTTGAATCAAGCACTCGACTATTGCTGCAGAACCCTATTATAAAGTAACAAATGGTTTCATTTATTTTTACTATCGAAGGAATTTCGACCTCGACGGATGACGAGGAACTCTGTCTTATGAGTCATTGATTGAACACTTCTTGTGTTATACCTACGTCTACGAGTGCGTCAAAAGTATGTTATAATAATTTGTAGGCATGTGTTAGTATAATATGTAAATTAAAGTAAGTATCAATATTGTTGTTTATAACTATTGTGGAATGTAGCATCGATACAAACCGTGCTGCGGTTTAACGATGTGATAAAAGATTAATTCCGAAAAATTGCTCAGCTTCCCGCAGGATAGCGATGAACAAATTCTTTGCAGATGGAGCCACAGGGGACATCTAGTTAAAATTTTTCTTTCAGTCATTGTATGTTATTTTACGTAAGTATAATGACATTATGTAATGTAGCATATACTACATGTGCATACAGTGCAATGAACCTATACGTACTCGAATAAATAACAAAAAATGAATAATAAAGAGTAAAAACAACAAATATTTTAACAGATGACTGCGTCAGTTCTACACGAGTTGAAACATAAATATATTCATAGGTAATTTTATGTAAAAGTAAAGCTTGTATCAACCATTAAATTGGTTTATTAGTTTTGACTGACGCATTGACTTGCAAATTCAAGTAGACCTTAGTGTTTTTAGCGTTCCGTACCTCAGTTGGCAAAAACAGAATCCTTGTAGGATCTGTTAAGACTTTCTTTTTCAGGAACGCAAGCTAATATTGATGTCAAATATTGAAATTTGCTATCCCATTGGAGCAGTGAAAAAAAAGTTGCTAAGTAAAGAAAAGAAAGAAAGAAGGAAAGAAAGAAAGAAAACATTTAAGTATTCGTGACAAAAACAAAAATACCAAAATAAAAAACAAAAACAAAATACAACGCAATCAAAAGACATAGTCACTAAAAAAGGTGTATCTACTCTAAATTGCATCAGAATCAAAACTTGAAATTTAATATTATTATGAAGGTATCTTATAGCACAATAAATAAATGAAGTATTTTTTAATAAATAAATATTTTTTATATGCCCGTCTATATCAGTAAGCAATTCTTAATAACCCCACACTGTATACCGTTTGCTAAGGGACAGGGCTCTGCTACTCGATATTCATAGATGTCAACAAATTTTTACGAAACCCTTTCAATTCGAATTTCGCCGGTTTTTTTATATGCAAGTGACTTGAATCACAAACAGCAGAAAAACAACAGAAGTTAACTGTTTGTGTTTATTAGGTAGATAACGAGTACATACGAGTCATTATTATAGCTAATACGCTATTGTTTCTGACAAGTCAGGCCCGCGGTTTCGCTCGTATGATTAAATGTATATGTCGGCGGCCGATCGTAAAATCAGCCAGATCACGAAATTCCTAGGCATATCATGAAACGCCGCCATTTCATGATATGCCTAAAAGTTGACCAGGCATATCACGATGTGCCTGAGAAACAATACGGCAGATCGATTAGAGCAATGCATTCGTCGATATTCCTAGCTCTATACCGGGCACATCGTAAAATAGTTTCTTTTTTGGCCACTGGTGGCGCTGCGTATGCTATGGCGGCCGTTACCAGCTGATCGGTCGTGTCTGTTTTCAGCGCGTAAAAAATGTCGGCTTCGCAATTAAATTATTTTTATACCGAAAATAGTGATGATAGTGTTCAATAAAGTGTACAAGAAGCATTTCAACAAGAGCTCCATTATTTTTATGAAAATCAAACGAATTCTGTGCGCAATGTAAAAAAACCATGGACATCTGCCCGTATTTTAGAGGTTAGTTGAGGTTATTATTTTGTTGATAAGTAAATAAAGTATTCACTAGTTGTTATTTATCTATAAAGAAATATGATAAATATAGTAATTTCTTAAATTTATACTTTTGCGTTCTCGGTTTATACTGAGCGGCAATTTTATTACTCGTACCTACTTATAGTACCTAAAAGATTACTTACCAAAATGACTGCAATTGTAAACGCATTCGACGATATTCCTAGCTTTATACTGGGCATATCGTGATATGCTGAAAAAAAGAAAAAAATAGGTACGACGAGCGAAGCGAGGAGTGGTTCGTATGAATTGTGACTACTACGCACGAGCCGAGCGAGCGAAGCGAGCGTGCCGCGGCAGCGGCGGGCGAAGTGCCAGAAACGATTTGCCGGCATTTCATGATATGCCTAGGAATTTCATGATCTGCCTAAACTAGAAAAAATCATGAAATGGCGCCGTTTCATGATATGCCTAGGAATTTCATGATCTGCCTAAACGTCACCAGGCAAATCGTCAAACGGTGAGTTTTGAACGATATGGCGGATGTCCCTTAGCCAATTCATGAAATGGCGCCATTTCACGATATTATGCCTAGGAATTTCGTGATCTGGCGGATTTTACCATCGACCGCCGACACATACACGTATTGAACGATATGCCTAGGAATTTCATGATCTGCCTAGGAATTTCATGATCTGCCTAGGAATTTCATGATCTGCCTAGGAATTTCACGATCAGCCTAGGAATTTCATGATCTGCCTAGGAATTTCATGATCTGCCTAAACGTCACTAGGAAAATCGTTAAACGGTGGGTTTTGAACGATATGGCGGATGTCCCTTAGCCAATTCATGAAATGGCGGCGTTTCATGATATGCCTAGGAATTTCGTGATCTGGCGGATTTTACGATCGGCCGCCGACATATACAATAATTAACAAAAATAAATAAAAATAGAACTAAAACTAACTTACTCTAATCCTAAAAATCTATAATTTACAAATATAAGTCGCTGCTATTGGGCAAGGTGCCCCTAAGGCTGGCTGCGTTTCCTCGTTGTATGGCAATGCCAACACACTGACCGAGGAAAGAGCCAGCCCTATCGTAACCAGAGGAACAGGAAAGTTTCTTTTTTTTTAATTGAAAGTTTTTTTTTTTGCTTCGGGACCCCATGGACCAAGCGTTTCAACAACAAAAGCCGCAAATATGAAATTGTTTGCCAGATTAGTGTTCGGCCGTTGCAGCCACCGCACCAGCCTTCAATGATGTCTTAGCAAGATGAGATGGTAGTTGAGTTCATCATAATCTTATTAGCAATAGGACATCCACTGTATATACAGGGAATCTCTAACCTTGGTGCTTTAAATCCAAGGTTCGATTCTGCTCGCATAACTGAGCTACTTTTTAAAAATATGATCACTGTTAATTTCATTTTTTTTTTCATAAAGATTAAATTAAATTTCCAATATTTATGCGATTCACTACAAAATTGACTGATTGATACAAAATTGATACACGGATTTAACGATTATCCTTTGAGGATCAATAAATTAGCTAAATTCAAGTTATTTGAAAATGTTACATGACAAAAGCAGCTTAATCATGTTAACCGAAAGACGTCCACTGCTGGACATAGGCCTCCCCCAAGGCTCTCCACTCAGACCGGTCCTGGGCTCTTCGCATCCACCGCGATCCCGCGATCTTAACCAGGTCATCGCTCCATCTTGTTGGAGGAGGCCTACCGATATCTCGTCTCCCGGTCCGCGGATGCCATTCGAGAACCCTTGGACTGATAGCCGATGGAGTCATCGGCCATAAGTCGTGCGAATAATGTGCCCCGCCCACTGCCACTTCAGTTTCGCAATTCTTCGGGCTATATCGGTAACCTTAGTTCTACTCATCATCATCATCATCATCTCAGCCGTAGGACGTCCACTGTTGGACATAGGCCTCCCTCATAGACATCCAGTTGCTTCAGTTGGCAGCGGCCTGCATCCACCGTGAACCCACGGCTTTAACCAGGTCATCCGTCCATCTTATTGGTGCACGTCCTATGCTGCGCTTGCCGATCCGCGGCCTCCACTCGAGAACTTTTTGGCCACAAAGGCCATCTGCTCTCCGTGCTATATGGCCCGCCCATTGCCACTTCAACGAGCTAATTCACTTGACTATGTCGGTGACCCCTGTTGATTCTACTGCGCTAGCTTAATTATGTGAGTAGAATCGACACTTGAAATTAAATTCCAATGATCAGAGACACTTTGCAGATATTACCTCCCACACAGAACTCCATTGCTACGGAAGCGGTTTGCATCCACCGTGAACCCGCGGCTTATCAATTCAATTCAAATATTTTATTTCAACACTGAGCCTATTCATATGGCCTGTAGTGTTTCACTATAGGCCTTATCTTTCTTTGCTTAATTATACCTGAACTTTGCAGTGAAGAAAAATTTCATGAGTGAATCAGAAACAAAGTAATGCGAAAAAATGCAATAGTGTGTCATTTCAAAAGTGCACTGGGCCCGCTTGGCAACTACAGACCAAGGTATCTCAATATAAGACTAGATGAGAATGGTATCAAATGTATTGTATTTATTTCATTGCATGCTGTCATATAATGAGCATGTTTTTAATCGAAGGCCAACCTGTATTATGGAAAATATTGCCAAATTGAATTTAGAAAAAACAACCGCCAGTGTTGATACAGTTGTTTTTATATGTCTATGTAGGTACTTATAAGCAGCTATTATATATTATTTGTTTATCAATGAATATAAGCATTACAGTTATATACTTCTTTATTTAACAATTAATCGCATATGACGTGCGTGCGGCACTAAAAATGTTTTCTGTAGTTATGGGCAACAGCTCACTGAAGTGAGAATTCAGAATGGAAGAAAAATCGAACCACGTATTACCTACATTGCGGAGCTCGATTGACCACTTAATATTCGTTTGCTTTATGGCTCCGCAATGGAATACAACTGCACCACTTTTCAACCGACTTCAAAAAAGGAGGAGGTTCCCAATTCGTCTGTCTTTTTTTTGTAGATATCTTTGTTATGCGATAACTCCTCCAAATATAAGCCGATTTTTTTTTCTACAGAACATACTTCTGAGGTAGTCCCACTGTCACCAAGTCAGGATCTGATGATGGCATCTTAGAGAAATCGAGGGAAACCCTCAAATTTTATAAGCACACATATAGCGATTTAGGCATTCTATCACGAAGTAAAGTATTTACATTCAGGAAGTATAATTTGGTGAAATGGGCCTGATGAAGAAGACCGTGGGTACCAGTAGGTACTCTGTTATAAAATAAATATAACTATGCCGTATTTGGGTTTAATGGAGTCGTTGTGAGATGCAGTTTGGCTACAAATCACTAAAAATCATAAAAAAAATACTCATAACAAAATAGGGAACCGACTACCTACAAAAACCTTGAAAATAACTTAAGTCGGTGTCTCAGGCAGCACGAGCCAGCAGGAGTAATTGATACACGTAGGTGAGGTAGACGACTATAGTTTCACTCCTGCTTCAACTTTCAATTCAGAAAATTTGAAACGGACAAAACCAATCTTCTTAGCTTGGACGCTCCTTAATGAAAATATGAATTCTATGTTGTCGATGAAACACTTTATAGTACACTGGAGTGTTGGGAAGAGTTAGAACCCTAAATGATAATCAGATGTGTGATTATTTTATTTACTTACTATTTACTACAGGCACCTTTTTATGTTCGGTTTATTTAAAACAAAACTACACTTTTGATAAAGACAATCATAATTCAAACGCTTCTAATAATCCAGTTTATCATCTAATTTATTGTTATTCCGGTCGCCATAAACACATGCATACTCGTAGCCCACTCTTTGTACTTATTATAAACTTGACGCTACGTAAAATAAGAGTGAAGATGTCCAGCCAGATCAGAATCTGACAGCCCTTTTGGATTTGGATCCTTCCTTGGATGAAGGCCTCTTCCAGTTTTTTTCCATACATCCGTATAAAAATCCATATAGAAAAGTACAAATATTTATGACAGCTACTTATAACATATAATTTGAAAGTTTCCAATACAATACAATACAAATACTCTTTAATGTACACATCAGAAATAATAAGCGATACAGAAAACAGGTACACAGAGAAATTCACAAGGTAAGCAATAGGCGGCCTAATTAAGAAATGAAATCAAAAGAGCTAGATTTTTCAATAAAAACCGGTCAAGAGCGTGTCGCGCCCGACACGCCCAAAATAGGGTTCCGGAGCCATTACGAAAAAATTAAGTAATATTTTTCTAAGGATTTCGTACTTTATACGGAATCTTCGAAGTATAGGTATATTTTATACCTTACGCTGCTATTTACTCATAAACTACTAATAATTCTCAAGCAAACTTAGCCGCTATAGTTTTCCTTGAAAGTTTAATATACTGACTACCATCCTGAATTTTTTCCAATTTTTCCACCTACCGGTTTAGATTTTAGAGGGGGGGGGGGGGGGGACGCTCGATTTTAATGAAAATTTGCACTTTAAAGTTGAATATTTCGCAAACATATGACTAAATCGAAAAATCGTTTTAGCAAACCCCTAATGGTTTTAAAATACCTATCCAACGATACCCCACACTATAGGGTTGGATGAGAAAAAAAAAATCACCGCCACTTTACGTCTATGGGAGGTACCCTAAAAAAAATTGTTTTTGAATTTTTAATTGTACTGTTTTGTCGGCATAGTTTACTAATATATTCGTGCAAAATTACAGCTTTCTAACATTGATAGTCTCTGAGCAAAGCCGCGGACGGACAGACAGACAGACAGACAGACAGACGGACAGACAGACAGACATGGCGAAACTATAAGGGTTCCGTTTTTGCCATTTTGGCTCCGGAACCCTAAAAATCTAACTTAATCAAATAAAATACTTATTCAATTTATTTTCCTTGTAAAAACAACTCCAAAACATGGCTTTTAAAACATTGTTACAGCGGATTACTATCGTTTTGAACATAACATGTTTTCATTTAATATGGGTAACTGTCGTGTTGAAACAAGTGCGAGAAGTCATATAGTAAGGCTATAAAAGAGCAAATTACCCTTAATAAAACAGCAGACGCCGCCTGAGAGTGACAATGTGTTCTTGGAAGAGGCTACTGCTCTTAGCCTGTACGGCTAGTCTAATTGTGAACGTCGCTTCTGATTACGGTATGGATTTTTTTACTTTTTGAAAATTAATTAAAAGTTATCTCATAAAAACTATACTTAACACGTTCGCTGCGATATAAGGTTCTAATGCCCGATGCATGTGCTCGCACTCTGTGCGGAGGCGAGAAACGTTGACTTCCCCCTGGTGCGGGAGCCATATTATGAGTATTTCTGCATGTAGAAAAGAGACAAGTATAGGTTTGAGTTTAGGGCTTTAAGGGGAACTCGATAAAGCATTAAGATTGTGCTAAGGTTTTACGGCCCGATAACGCACCGATCGATATTTTTTTCGATTCCTTGCGGGTAACGGGTCGAAAGACCTGTCATGGATCACTGGGTTATTCCGCCCTCTCCCGCACCGCTGTAGATGATTGCATTGTGGACTACCGATTAGTGTTGTGACGTGATTAACGGGAACCGACGTATATTACTATAGTGCATAATTTACTGTGTCAAGTGTTTGTGAACGTTTTATGTGGTGTCAAAATAAGAATGATATTTTCTTGAAGAAAAAACACACCTTCGAGAAAATAGGCGACAAAAGGAGAGCTTATGCTGTGTGCTACCAAAAGTTGCGTGCTACAATCAGCAGCCGAGAAGGGAGTAAAAAATAAAATCTTTCTATGAGGAATGTAAGAAAGGATACTGTCTGTCATGTTTTTACAAGACTCATATGTTATCCATGTCCATCCATACTTCCAAACTAATACTAATATACTAATAATATTATAAATGTGAAAGTGTGTTTGTATGTTTGTCCGTCTCTCACGTCGTAATGGACCGAGGGATTGACGTAATTTTTGGCAAAGAGATAGTTTATGGGCCCAAAAGTGACATAGGCTACTTTTATTCCAGAAAAATGCACAGTTCCCGAGGGAACAGCGCGCAATAACCGAATACCACGCGGGCGGAGCCGCGGGCAAAAGCTATAACTATATTTTGTTATAAATAATGTGTCGATAACTTATTTCCCATCACTAATTATTTCATGATTAAACCTATAATTCGGTGCGGTTGCGGGTTTCAAGACCTTATACTTACTTTTACATATATCTCTTAAGTAAATAGCAGGAACCCCGGGCGAGGCCAGTACTATAACAACCAACTCGTCTACTAGCTATATTGATAGGTTGGTATCCAAAATTTTACGTTTTCGCATACTAAGAGACAATTAAACCGGTCGATACCTTACCAGGCCTATGAGCCACATACCGCAAAAATATAGAGTTTAAGTAACAGGTCAATGGGCCTTCTAACGCACCGTACAAAAAAACGCTATTTTTGGTCCCGCAGCGAACGTGGATAATTAGGCTTAGTTTTTAATAACCTAACAACAAAAAAATCATTTTTAATACAATTTTTTTGCTGACTGTACTTTTTGTTGACTGTACTTACATTGTCTTCCAAACTATATTTGCATACCAAATTTTAAGACGATACCATTAACCGTTGAACTGTTCCGTTCTGCGGAGACGATCCTGGCCGGACTACCAGGATGTCACTACCAGATTATTGTATTGTCACGCAATTTATATACGTATACCAAATTTCAAGTCAATCCGACCACTGGAAGTCGGTCGAATTTAATTTGCAAGATTTGCTTACAGACAGACAGACAACAGGACATGAGAAACTAAACAAAAGCTTATGATAAAAAGCAGGCAGCATTTTCATATTGAATGTAAAGCAGTAAACCGCCCTAAGCCAGCATAGTTTGCAATTTATACGTCTACCCTGTGAAGGTGTTGACATAGCAAACATTCTCGCCTGCCATTGTCTTAAACGACATGGAGACAACCCACAATGTATTTTTTTTATCATAATAAACAATCGAACCTGAAGCAATTCAATGGTGCGTATGAAGTTCCCAATCCGCACTGGGCCCGCGTGGGAACTATGGGCCAAGCCTTCTTGCCCAGCAGTGGGACGTATATAGGCTGGGATGATGATGAATAAGCAATCGAATACGTTTGCATTAAAGTATCTAGTAGACATTCAGAGTAAATTCCCTAATCCTTAGTCACCACCTCACCACCGACATTGACGTGGATTGAGACATTCATGTTGCTTTCTACGAGAAAATCAAGTTCACTCATGCTATTGAACCAAAAGCCGTAAAATACCTCGTAAATGCTTTAACTTCAATATCCTACTAATATTATAAATGCGAAAGTTTGTGAGTGAGTGAATATATTAGTTACTCCTTCACGCTGAAACGGTTGGACGGATTTGAATGAAATTTGGTATGTAGATAGCTAGACATCTGGAATAAAACATTTTATTCCGATATTGCCACGGGATAGGGATAAAATCTCGAAACAACAATCGCTGCGTTTAAAGTCATGAAATTTGACATGATTGCTTTTAATGTAACGATTTAACTTTCAGAAAAATCCCACAGAATTTTTTTGCTGGATTAATTACTTACGTGTGCGAAGCCGGGTAAACACTAGTATATTTATAATAGCCAAGTCATAAGTTAATATTAGGTTAGTTTTAGTTCTATTTTCCTTTATTTTTGTAATGTCGTATTTATTATTTATATTTATTATTAGAAAAATAGCCAATATTTCTTACGAAACTTAGTTAAATGTTAAATATTTTCATTATATATATCCTTATCGCTCCCAAAACATGATTATTAACCTTGATGTCGGTTTTATTACCGTCACAGTCACGAGTAGACTGAAATCACTTCATCCATACTTAATATTATAAATGCGAAAGTAACTCTGTCTGTCTGTCTGTCTGTCTGTTACGCTTTCACGCCAAAACCGCTGAACCGATTTGGATGAAATTTGGTACAGAGATAGAATAGACTTTGGGAAAGGACATAGGCTTTTTTTTATTGCGAAAAAGAGGCTTTAAGGGGTTAAAATAGGGGGTGAAAGTTTATGTGGTGGAAGTTCGTCGCTGTCGAAGATAAAACTATGAAACTTGGCATTTAGGCATTTAATATACTTTCCATATCCATGCTAATATTATAAATGTCAAAGTGAGTGTGTATGTTTGTATGTATGTCCGTCTTTCACGCCGTAACGGAGCGACGGATCGACGTGATTTTTGGCATGGAGATAGTTTATGGGCCCGAGAGTGATATAGGCTACTTTTTATCCCGGAAAAATACACAGATCCCGAGGGAACAGCGCGCGATAACCGAATACCACGCGGGCGGAGCCGCGGGCAAAAGCTAGTCATTTATAAAAATGTACGAAAAAAATGTGTGAAATTTC
This sequence comes from Choristoneura rosaceana, assembly GCA_037349165.1. Lineage (NCBI taxonomy): Eukaryota > Metazoa > Arthropoda > Insecta > Lepidoptera > Tortricidae > Choristoneura > Choristoneura rosaceana. The sequence continues at coordinate 16,339,218 of JAZBNJ010000019.1, forward strand.
ATCAGTTTTTAATTTTCATTTTTTATAATTATTTTGTAATATAGACGCTGCTGTCCAAGGCTCGGTAGACACTCAGACAACTGGAGACACTGGAGGGGCAACTGGTGACACCCCGTACACGGATTCAAGTTGTGGTAAATAAAATGCAATTATAAGTGTAGTTTTCTTAACTCTTTTTCTAGTAAGAACAATTTGATGGCAAATGTGTACTACGTATGCCAATCTCTTTATTGTACAAAAAGAAAAACAAAAAAGTTACATAAAAAAGCTTGTCATGGCATTATGCTGAGTGGGAACCTATTTAGTGTAATGTATGTCATAGGTATATTTATTTTTATGGCGTTAAATAGGTAAATGAATTGTCTTTCTTTTCTTTCTTTGAAAAATATGGCTTTGACTTTGACGTTCCGTTTGAATGAATGCAAGTACTACAGTCAACAGAATGAGCGTGCACTGACAAACCCTGTTTTTTTGTTTACAGCACCAATATGCAAAAAAAACGAGGTGTACACCGATTGTAAGGATAGTATTTGCAAACCATACACGTGTTCTGAGCTCGGTTTTCCATTGAACTGCACCAGCAACTGCAAGCCAGGATGCGTCTGCAAGGACTCATTCTTACGCGCTGGTAACGGCACGTGCATTCCACAAGACCAGTGTCCATGTAAGTTACAACACCGGGACTTGTAATAAAAGAAACCAACAGGGATCCCCAATAACCTCAACACCTGCATCTTTCATCTGCAATCCCCCTAGTATTGCAGGTGTCTATGGGTGGTGGTGATCAGGATCCCACCTCATCAGGAGACACACTCGCTCGTTTGCCAACCAGTCGAATAAAAAAAACATAATTATTAATAGGATTATTTACTTTCTTTTTTTTTTACACAGCATGCGGTGGCGATCCAAATGCGCGCTCTGGTTGTGGAACCTATTGCATTAATTGCTCGAACTATAAAAAACAGCCAGTTGCATGCCCTGCTATTTGTCGTCTCAACGGCTGCGATTGCAAGGCTGGTTTCATCTATGACCCTAACCTCAAAGAGTGCGTCCTTCCACCAGTATGCAGTAAGTAAAATTGTTGGTATTTAAATACTGAAATAAAAATGTGTTCCTAAGAGATTACTTACAAAACACGTACATAAATCATTTGTAAAACATCTTCGTATTAATTTGTTGTCATACCTAATATCGGAAATATTACTTTCAGTTCTTTTAGAGGTTTACGTGTTCGGTAGCTATTTTTTTTTAATTCTAATAACACGGGATGGTGTAATGGTCACTCGTCACGAAATGTCCTGGTTCGATTTCCAGCCCTAGCTTCAACATTCTGTTATTCCAGGCCAAAGGCGATATCTCGAAAAACATCACTTTTAATTTATTTAATACTGCCATTATGCAGTCTAAGACGGGTTAAAACTCGATAATAAGCGTTTTTCTAGAGTTACCTTGGTCTTATGACCAAGCTAAATGGATTTGTCATCCCCGAAAACCCCCCATACCAAATTTCATCAAAATTATTAATTTCCGAGATTGAGATTCTGAATATATGCGACAATTGCTCGTTTAAAAGTATTACATGAGACTGATAAATGAAATAGATAGATAAGGGGCCGTCCATTCATCACTTGATATTTTTTAGCAAATATTTTTAACATACATAGTAGGTCTTCCCATCGTCTTAGTAGAAATTAAAAAAAAAACTAAATTATATTTTTAACCACAGCACCAACGTGTGGAGCCAGTGAAGTGTACAGCCCTTGCGTCAACGGTGGCTGTGACGCCAGGAACTGCAGCCAGGTGGGCAAACCAGTGCCATGTGTGAAGCTGGACCCTAAAGCTTGCATCAAAGGATGTATCTGTAAAGAGGGCTACTTGCGTGCTTCGAACGGAGCTTGTGTGCCAAAGGACCAATGCGAACAACGTAAGTTATTATAGTTTATTTATTGCAGGCGTTTTCTATTCTATTTATTGTTATTCTATTCTATTCTATGTTCTATTGCGTTTTCTATTTTTTGTTATTCAAAAAAAGTACCACCCATAGATGTAAAGTGAGGGTGATTTTTTTTTCCTCGTTCAATCTTGTTGTGTGGGGTATCGTTGGATAGATATTTTAAAACCATTATGGGTTGCTAAAACGCTTTTCGACTCAGTGATTTGTTTGCGAAATATTCAACTTTAAAGTGCAAATTTTCATCAAAATCGAGCGTTCCCCCCCTCTAAAATCTAAACCGGTAAGTGGAAAAATTTGAAAAAATTCAGGATGGTAGTCAGTGTATCAAACTTCCAAGCAAAACTATAACGGCTAAGTTTGCTTGAGAATTATTAGTAGTTTATGAGTAAATAGCAGCGTAAGGTATAAAATATACCTAAACTTGGATGATTCGGTATAAAATACGAAATCCTTACAAAAATATTACTTAATTTTTCGTAATGGCTACGGAACCCTATTTTGGGCATGTCCGACACGCTCTTGGCCGGTTTTTCTGGCAGATTTTAACTGGGCATAATTTTACTCTAACAGGCCTAACAGGCAAGAGGGGCGTAGTAATTAAAAAAAAAGACAACTGAGTCGCATATAAAGGTTTGAGAAGCCGTGGTTTGGAGAATCACACCCCTGTTCTCATCATGTCAGCCGTAGAACGTTCACTGTTTGACATAGTAGGTCTCCCCATCGTCTTAGTAGAAATAAAAAAAAAACTAAATTATATTTTTAACCACAGCACCAACGTGTGGAGCCAATGAAGTGTACAGCCCTTGCGTCAACGGTGGCTGTGACGCCAGGAACTGCAGCCAGGTGGGCAAACCAGTGCCATGTGTGAAGCTGGACCCTAAAGCTTGCATCAAAGGATGTATCTGTAAAGAGGGCTACTTGCGTGCTTCGAACGGAGCTTGTGTGCCAAAGGACCAATGCGAACAACGTAAGTTATTCTAGTTTATTTATAGCAGGCGTTTTCTATTTATTGTTATTCTATTCTATTCTATGTTCTATTGCGTTTCCTATTTTTTGTTATTCAAAAAATGTACCTCCCATAGAGGTAAAGTGGCGGTGATTTTTTTTTCCTCATTCAATCTTGTAGTGTGGGGTATCGTTGGATAGATATTTTAAAACCATCAGGGGTTGCTAAAATGCTTTTTGACTCAGTGATTTGTTTGCGAAATATTCAACTTTAAAGTGCAAATTTTCATCAAAATCGAGCGTTCCCCCCCCCTCTAAAATCTAAACCGGTAGGTGGAAAAATTTGAAAAAATTCAGGATGGTAGTCAGTATATCAAACTTCCAAGGAAAACTATAACGGCTAAGTTTGCTTGAGAATTATAAGTAGTTTATGAGTAAATAGCAGCGAGTATAAAATTTACCTAAACTTGGAAGATTCGGTATAAAATACGAAATCCTTAGAAAAATATTACTTAATTTTTTGAAATGGCTACGGAACCCTATTTTGGGCTTGTCCGATACGCTCTTAGCTGGTTTTTCTTGCAGATTTTAACTGGGCATAATTTTACTCTAACAGACCTAACAGGCAAGAGGGGCGTAGTAATTAAAAAAAACGACAACTGAGTCGCATAATTATAAAGGTTTGAGAAGCTGTGGTTAGGAGAATCATACCCCTGTTCTCATCATGTCAGTCGTAGAACATTCACTGTTCGACATAGTAGGTCTCCCCATCGTCTTAGTAGAAATTAAAAAAAACACTAAATTATACTTTTAACCACAGCACCAATGTGTGGAGCCAATGAAGTGTACAGCCCTTGCGTCAACGGTGGCTGTGACGCCAGGAACTGCAGCCAGGTGGGCAAACCAGTGCCATGTGTGAAGCTGGACCCTAAAGCTTGCATCAAAGGATGTATCTGTAAAGAGGGCTACTTGCGTGCTTCGAACGGAGCTTGTGTGCCAAAGGACCAATGCGTACAACGTAAGTTATTATAGTTTATTTATTGCAGGCGTTTTCTATTTATTGCTATTCTATTCTATTCTATGTTCTATTGCGTTTTCTATTTTTTGTTATTCAAAAAATGTAACTCCCATAGACGTAAAGTGGGGGTGATTTTTTTTTTCCCCATTCAATCTTGTAGTGTGGGGTATCGTTGGATAGATATTTTAAAACCATTAGGGGTTGCTAAAACGCTTTTCGACTCAGTGATTTGTTTGCGAAATATTCAACTTTAAAGTGCAAATTTTCATCAAAATCGAGCGTTCCCCCCCCCCCTCTAAAATCTAAACCGGTAGGTAGAAAAATTTGAAAAAATTCAGGATGGTAGTCAGTATTATCAAACTTCCAAGGAAAACTATAACGGCTAAGTTTGCTTGAGAATTATTAGTAGTTTATGAGTAAATAGCAGCGTAAGGTATAAAATATACCTAAACTTGGAAGATTCGGTATAAAATACGAAATCCTTAGAAAAATATAACTTAATTTTTCGTAATGGCTACGGAACCCTATTTTGGGCATGTCCGACACGCTCTTGGCCGGTTTTTCTGGCAGATTTTAACTGGGCATAATTTTACTCTAACAGGGCTAACAGGCAAGAGGGGCGTAGTAATTTAAAAAAAAAGACAACTGAGTCGCATATTATAAAGGTTTGGGAAGCTGTGGTTTGGAGAATCACACCCCTGTTCTCATCATGTCAGCCGTAGAACGTTCACTGTTTGACATAGTAGGTCTCCCCATCGTCTTAGTAGAAATAAAAAAAAAAACTAAATTATATTTTTAACCACAGCACCAACGTGTGGAGCCAATGAAGTGTACAGCCCTTGCGTCAACGGTGGCTGTGACGCCAGGAACTGCAGCCAGGTGGGAAAACCAGTGCCATGTGTGAAGCTGGACCCTAAAGCTTGCATCAAAGGATGTATCTGTAAAGAGGGCTACTTGCGTGCTTCGAACGGAGCTTGTGTGCCAAAGGACCAATGCGAACAACGTAAGTTATAACAGTTTATTTATTGCAGGCGTTTTCAACCTTTTGGATTTAATGACACACTTTTTGTTCATCAAAGTTTCACGGCACATCAGTAAAAATAGTCAAGTGCGAGTCGGACTGGCGCATAGAGGGTTCCGTACAGTATACCCACAATATGTACAACATAACGGTCAGCGGATTGTTTTTGTACTGTTTTGTCATAAAAATAACTATTCATATAACTATTTATTTTGAAACCTTTCTTAAAGACTCAATTATTATTATAATTAAATTGCTTCCTTTTTTTTATATTCCGTCATTTGGTTTTTTTTTTTATAAAACAAAAAATTATTTTACCTTGGCAGCAAGTGTAAAGGGTTGGGCTGTAAATCAGCGCTGTGTGCATGCGCACTTTTGTGTGCGTCCGCAGCATATGCTGAGCCCAATCCATTTATCACACTTAGTTAGCACTTAATTATGTTTATGTTATAGTTATAAGTTTAATGTAGAAAATATCTTCCGTTTATTAATAATGTTTATGTTGCTCTAAGTGTGTTAATAAAGGCTTATTCTATTCTATTCTATTCTATTTATGATTACAATGCAGCATATACTGCGTGGAATCGCGGCACACTTGAAATTATACACGGCACACTACTTGCGTGCCACAGCCCACCGGATGAAAACGTCTGATTTATTGGATAGTCAATTTATTAGAAATGTTTTTTACCATTCTAAATTATTAAAAATGTTTTTTATCACACTTTAATCATTTAGCGCAAGGCTGGTCAAATTCAGGTCCGTGAGCCTACTTAAGCTCATTGGCGTTGACCCTGCGGACGCAAGATGGCGCTGATGTCGTGCACAGAGCCAATAGCACACAGTGGTGTTATGTTGATCCACTGCCCTAGCATTGTTTAGTTTGAAACTAGGCTGTAGTCAATTATACTTTGAAAATATTTACTTATAGCAAGATGTAACAAACTGAACGAGGTGTATGACGTTTGTCCCGCACCGTGCCCGCCACGTCGTTGTGACGTCGATGACCGCTTGATAAGATGCGCAGCGCCACCCAAGCCCGGCGATCCCGCCTGCCAGCCAGGCTGCCGATGCGCAGACGGCTTTGCCAGAAACGCTACTGGAACATGCGTGCTGAGAAGCCAGTGCGAAAAACGTAAATAATTAATTCAATCTAACTGAGCTTCAAAAAAATCTGAGCCTCAAATGTGTGTAGTAATAGGTAATTTTGTATGTAGAGTGGGCCAAATTTTGTGCCGTTGAGTATATTATATTTTGATAGAATTATCCACCATAGAAAAGTTGAAAAACCTCATTGTCATTTCAAAATTATATAGCTCAAAAACGACTGAGCCGATTTAAATTAAACATAGCTAAGAATAACCGCATGGTAACTCGCTTTCACATAAATAACCGTATCGAAATTGATCCATTCATTTTAAAGCTACGATGGTGGCATCTGTGGAGACAGACAGAACATACATTGGCGTCAAACTTAAGTGTCCCAATACTAACTCAATCTGTTTAGGAGTTTAGAAGAACATCAGCTGTGACGTTTCGTATTTCCTTTTGAGACATTTATATACTCGTAAAATTTTGCTCTCGATTGAATAGAATCTCATTTCGGCTACATAACAAAATCCAATAATGCACCAGTATTATGCAAATACACCTATTTACAATTTCCAGCACTACAATGTAAAGCGAACGAAGTATACGACTCTTGTCCCACGATTTGCCCACCCCAAAAATGCGGAATTGACCCAGCCCTCATACTTTGCCGACCAAGCCCCAAATACGGTGACCCTGAGTGCAAACCAGCCTGCAGGTGTATTGACGGTTACGTACGGAACGCCGCCAACGTGTGCATCCCTAAAGATAAATGCCGTAAGATACTATTTTTTTTACATTGCCCTAGGGCAATTTCAAGCTTTCTCGAGATAAAAATTGCGGAATGTTAATTTGGAATACTGTAGCATCCTATTAGTTAGCAAAATAATTGTTAGAATCGGTTCATTAATAGTAGTTATTACATAAATTACCCCTAAATACAAACAAATAAAAATAAAATAATATTTATCCATCACCACCTACTTCTTCTTTTAATAGGTGCACAAAAATACTTATTTCAAAGTTTTAATTTTTTTACACCATCTATTAAAATTATGTTTTTGTAGCACCCAAATGCGGCAATAACGAAGTATACAATTCTTGTGTCAATGGTGGATGCGATGCCAGGAACTGTAGCCAGCTGAACAGACCAGTGCCTTGTATAGACCCTATAAAGTGCATTGAGGGATGCGTCTGCGCAAATGGCTACTTGCGCGACTCCAATGGAAAATGCGTACCAAAAGACCAATGCGGTTCGGGTAGGTATCAATACTCTTGAGATGCCATAGATCAGACTACCAGGATACCACTGATTTTGGAAGTTTTCACGTCCACTTATATTATGATCTGCTTAATGATCATGGTGTACGAGTACCGTTCAGCCCTTTAGACTAGGTCTTAATCTACTGAGTTACCATTAGAATTTTTCAATGTAGTAATCGAATATACCTAGTGCCATCCACGAAGACGCGTGATTTTGCCAGAATAAGACATTAGTGACATTGTAATAAGAACCACGGCACGCGTCATCGTGAGTGTACCTCTAACGAGATTTTTATTTATTACACCATCTGTTAAAACTATGTTTTTGTAGTACCCAAATGCGGAAATAATGAAGTATACAGTTCTTGTGTCAATGGTGGATGCGGTGCCAGGAACTGTAGCCAGCTGAACCAATCAACGCCTTGTATAGACCCTATAAAGTGCTTTGAGGGATGTGTTTGCGTCAATGGCTACTTGCGCGACTCGGATGGAAAATGCGTACCAAAAGACCAATGCGGTTCGGGTAGGTGTCAATAAATGCACTTTATCCTTAAGCCATGGTAGCCCAGCAGTTTTACCTGATGTCGATGATACTGAAATGCCACGTTACCAATAATGGCAAATGCGGCGTAACCAACAATGTTTTTTTAAAAGCTTTTATTCAGTTTCACCTGCCCCGTTGTCTTTCTGTCTGTCTGTCTGTCTCTGTGGAATCAAATCTTTCAAGTTAAATTTGACCAACTTCCAGAAATCAGATTGACTTGAAATTTTGAATACTTACGTAAATCGCGTGACAATACAATAATCTAGTAGTGATATCCTGGTAGTCCAGTCAGGATCATCTCCGCAGGACGGAATTCTGCAACGGTTAATATTAGCATCGACTTGAAATGTGGTATGCAAATTTGGTTTGGTTGACAATGCAAGTTCAGTCAAAAAAAGTATATTTAAAAAAAAACTTTTATTAAAAATGAAATTTTTATGGTTACATTATTTTCAAGGGAGCATTAAAATTAAAATGTCTTTGTTTTTATTATAATACCAGTTGCAAAATCTCTAATTTACTGTTTTTGCAGCTTTAGCGGCATTAGCCTTTGTTGGTTACGCGGCATTGCAATATTATCGACGGGTCTCTATTGTATTCCATAAAATTTGAACTCCGATTTTAACAATCCATAACGTTATTCATCATAATTTTTGCAAGTCATATTATCTTAAGTCATAATTTTAAACAGTATAAAGTGGAGTTCCGATTTTCACAGGTCATAATTATTGTTAGTCATAAAATTGGTTAGTCCAAAACTTTCGATGTCCATATAGTATGCCACTCCATAATTTTAAAGGCAATAAACTATTTTAGTATAATTGTTATAAGGTCTATTTTCACAGATCATAATGATTGATAGCCACCTGATAAGTTTAGTCATAACATTTAACGTCATAATGCTAAATTCAATAACAACACTTATAATAATTATAAAAAGGTAATTATCTATCAGAAAAAAATACAACATTTTAACTACCGAATGTATACCGCTTTTTTAATTGAAGTGGGTACTCATGCAAAAATATAGTGGGTAGGGAGCATGGGCTACCAACTCATACAAGATATATTTAGTACTAAAAAACGGCAATAGATGGCACTACCATTAACATCTGTAAAGTATAAAATGTAAATAAGCCGAATTAAGTAGAAATATTGATATTAAAATAAAGAATAGCATATTTTATAAACACAACTTCACATCAACTTTATTTCAACTCCTTAATTTGAAGATAAGAAACATCATAAATAATAAATTGAGAATACGAAAGTATAGGCTACATGTGACTACGTTTCAGCTATGAGGTTTTCGTAGTAGTTTGCAAAAGTAACGCTAGATGGCGTAAAACCGGTATGCGCATGCAGCGGGCTACTATGTAATTCGAAACACGAAGTTCGTGTCGTGCGGTCTCTTTCGCTCTCGTAATAAATAGTATAAGTGTCAGAGGGACCGCACGACACGAACTTCGAGTTTCGATTTTCAGAGTAGCCTGCCTATGTGCTGAAGGGCTACTCCGAAACACGACGTTCGAAGTTCGTATCGTGCGATCTCTCTCACACTTATACTCGCATCGCACGACACGAACTTCGAACGTCGTTCGAATACCCCTGATGTTGAGGATGTTTACGGGCGTCGGTGATCTCTTACCACCAGGAGACCCACTTGCTCGTTTGCCTTCCAGTCGAATAAAAAAAAAATTAAAACTACATATCGTCACTACTCTACTACGAAACTTGAAGTTCGTGTCGTGCGGTCCCTCTGACACTTAAACTATTTAATACGAGAGCGAGAGGGACGGTACGATACGAACTTTGAGTTTCGTAGTATAGCCCTAAGCTGTAGATAATCTATAAACTAAAATGGCTGACAGCGTTTTCAGCAGATTACGAATAGGTTTGGATCTACGAAACCTCGATTGCTTACGCACTGACCAGCGGCCGTGAGTAGGTTATATAACGTAGCGCCATCTACCAACCCTGTCATGTCCTAGTCAAGCTATATATTGGGCTAACAAGCGACACCCGTATCATTAGTGTCTCGCTAGATGGCATATAGGTATCGTGTTATTTGTGTTCTCAGTGGTGCCTTCTATTGTAAAATAAAGAAAAGAAAAATAGCCAGTTGTATAGCCAGTATTAGGGTGATACCGTTTGCTTGTACTAGGTGGTGTCTCTGTATATTATGTTCTCTGTGGTAGGGAGTAATGTGCTTTAAACGTGTCTGTGCCGTTTACGATTACGCTTTTTAGTGATTGCAAATATGTCGGACGACGGTGAATGTGATAAAGTATACTGTGATTTGTTTAAAACTAAAAGAGGAGGGCTGAAATTAAACATTGATGGGGTTACTTATGAATTCTTGTGTAAGAGTCGTAGTTCTAAGCTAACTAAACTTATGTTGAGTTTCTTAATCCATAGCGTTTCCGGGCTGCTATAAAAAAAATACCTAACATCGAAGGCTAAGGCGACTTAGCGACTCCAAACTTAGCGACTTTTTTATAATAATGCAATTTGGAATAAATTTAGTCCAGTGTAGTTTATTTTGAAGTCAATTTAGTTAGTTTGTATTTTCAATTTTCACTCTTAAGAATATTACTATGGAAAATGGCAATAAGGCAATGCTCATATTTATCAAATGATTTACTACAGCAAACAATCTTAAGACAATAAACATTTAGTCAATTCAACGGGCGACCGAGCTTTGCTCGGGCTAAAACTCGGTAACAATCGTTTTCCCAGAGATAAGACTAAGTTAGATCGATTTTTCATCTCCTAAAACCCCTATACATATGAAATTTTGTCGAAATCGTTTGAGCCGTTTTCGACATCCCCGAAATACATTTATACATACAAGAATTGCTCGTTTAAATTTATTTGTTATGACAAAACATATAAGTGTACAGGAATCCCAAAGGTAACACACAAAAACACATGAACATGCTTAGTACATAGGTAAACACTCATTTGCTAAGCACTGGGTTTCCGTTTATTTAATACGAAATACAAATTTTATTTTCAGGTCCCAAAAAATCAACTTCAACTACACCAGCACCACCTACTACAACACCACCATCTGGTTATTACTATTTTAATACTGTAAGGGTAAATAAGAATTTAAGCTAAGAGTTTCGTTGTAAATCGCGTAAATTCTGCTGCATTTGATTTATGCAAAAATCCAGTTTGAACCAAAGCGTGACTCAAAATAAGTTGAACATATTGCTTAAAAGAAAAATTACGCGACCAAAAATATGCGACAAACAAGTAAAAAAATTACTATAAAATGAAATTTTCTTTTGTCCGGGAAAATAGTATTTTTATTTGCAAAAGAATGATCTCGTCGAACAGTGGACAAGCTAAACAGACTATTTGTATGAAACAGCGCCTTCTACTGAAAATACCGTAGCACTATTTCGCGTCATGGTCATGACGAAATAGACACCGCCTTCTTTTTAAATAAGGTCCGTAAGGTAATGGGAGACGTATGTTATTAGACCTTGTTTATGTCATCATCACGGTTGTTCTATCATAATAGGTATTATGCATTAGGAGGAGCGTAAATTACTTGGCAGCTGTGTCAAAGTAATTAAAATTCAACCCGTGAAATACTTGTTTTTGAGTAGTAACTCCGATGGTCAACACTGTGGTCTTCATCATCAGTTCATTTTCATTAAATGATGATTTTCAATAGCAAATAAACGAGTTATAATAAATATATCCCATTTACTATAGGTGTCCCTACAACATTTGAAGAGCTCCCTCGATTTCCTTAAGATCCAATCATCAAATCCTGGTTTGATGCTTGTGAGACCTAATTGAAAAAATTCCCAGATGAACGCAAAAAAAAATAATCAAATCGGTTCATAAATGATGACGTTCTGAGGTAGCAAATATTAAAAAAAAAATACAACTAAATTGATAACTTCCTCCTTTTTATGAAGACGGTTAAAAATAAAATTTTCATTAAAATCGAGCTACCATACCATCGAAAGAAATATCAAACTTACAAGGAAAATTATAACGGCTAAGTTTGCTTGACAATTGCCAGTAGTATAAGAGTAAATAATTTAACGAACAACAGCTAAACTGATGGTGTCTTTTTCAACCTCGACATTGGCGGGAGCTATATTTGCAAGAATTGGATTGAATTGAAGAGTAAGTAGCAGCCTAAGGTATCAAATAGGAACAAAATAAAAAATCGTACAAAAATATTACTTAAAGATAAATCAGATGTTAAGTATAATGTAAATGTTGTGTTCAACAGATGTTTGTACTGGTCAAAACGAATTTTTCGATACTTGTATCAAAGGCTGCTCTAACCAAACCTGCGATAGTATTGGAAAAATATACCACTGCCCCATACAAACCACAGTATGTAAGACCGGATGCAGATGCAAACCTGGATTCTACAGAAATTCAAATAATGTCTGCGTGGAGGAAAGCCAATGTCGTACGTATGATTTTGTATTCTTAAAGTTCCATTTAGACGGTTCGAGAAACATATTGAGTTTGCGTTACACTACGGGACTTCAAAGCGGTCGCCCACGCCCGTGGATAGAAAGGTACTGAAACTCATAAAAAATAATCTCGCACCGTTTAAATAACTGTGTTATATAAAACAAAAATTGCTTTACCATTTATAAATATTTAAACTTGTTAGACGCGTGCAAATTAATAAAATATTATTATCTTCCACTCTTTATTGAAAGACTATAAAATCCGCAGCACGATATTTTAAATTATAGAATTTGCTCCTTTAAAATTTAGGTCTTTCACTGTTTTGAAACTACCTAATGACCTAATGCAAATCGACTTTTCCACCGAGTTTGTTTCTCGCTTCCCCACACGAACTACAGTTTCACGCCTTTGAGAGTATTCATACCACTGCAGGTTCAGAATCAATTGACTAAATAAAAAATAAACTGATCAGATCAGGTCTGGCCCTGGCTGCTACTAATAGACCAAGGGCTCTTTCTATCCGAGTACAATGTACAATGTACAATGAAACACACTGCCTTCTTTTTAAACAAGGAAAGTCTGGGTGATGTATGTTCTAATATAAATATTCAAGTCATTTATTATGGCAAGTAGAAGAAATAACAAAAATTATTTACATGTATATCATAACACAATAACAAATTGGTGGAAAACTATTCAATGCTGGAGCAGCCACGTACACTGGTCTTGGGTTCATCCATCCGTTGAATCTGAATTTTTAATGTTTGTTAAATTAGACCATGTTTATTTCGTCATTTTATTTTTTGTTCCTAATCTTTGTTATAACAACCATAACATATTATTAATTTAGCACATCAATGCGGAGAAAACGCATATTGGGTACAATGTTACGTGGGTTGTTCCAACCAAACTTGTAACGAAATTGGCAAAAGATACAGTTGCCCCACCATCTTCGGTTGCCAAAGTCTCTGCCGATGCAAGGATGGATTTTGGCGTGACAAAAACAATAAATGTATAGCAGAAAGGCAATGCCGTACGTATTATAAACTCTTAAAATTACAGTTAAGGGATTGTGTACTTAAACGAGGTGTTCGATTTTTGTCCAAATTTCCTTTCGATATTGTAAGCAAAGTAAGGCTTTCACAAATTATTTCACACGTTTATTGAGGTTTGTCAGGTGATTTCTGACATAGGATAAAAATAATAGCGATTTTCATAGTAATAATGAGACAAGGGGCTGGGTCCAAAAATTCGTGACTCGAATAAATGATGTGACGAAATTTACTATGGATTAAGTGAAAGTGAATGATTTTTTGTGTGTTATGCTAGAATTACTGGACGGCTATTTTTTATGTCCATGTACGCACGATATTAAGGTTCATACGAATAAAGTCCCTAAAATCTGGAGACATCACTTGCTTGGGTGTCCCTGGCTGTTCCAGCTTTTCAGCAAGAAAGAAAAACACACACACGCACAGATACTCTCACAAACTTTCACATTTATAATTATATACCTATATATGGTCTAGTACTTAAATCGCTTTTGTTAAAAACAGGATAACTGGTAGTACCTAGAGTATTTAGTGACTAGGTAATCAATTATAATGATGAAATCACTCAGTGGTAATGAGTTTCGCAATATGACGGTTTGTACCTATCACATCTTTAATATCTTTCCATACGCTCGACAGTAAAGTTACTCGCTCATTTATTTTCTTTTAACTCAACTTTGCCTTACTTTTTAGCAACTCCACCATGCCCCGAAGGTGAGACCTACAACAGATGCCCAACTGTTAAGTGCGACGGAGATTATTGTCCAAAAACCAGGGATTCTCCTCAAACGTGCCCAGTTGGCATAGTCTGCGATCCCCCAAGATGCACGTGCGGCTTCAACCAAAAAAGAGATTGGAAGACTGGCAAATGTATCGCTATAAGTGATTGCCGTGAGTATTTTATATTAAAGCATATATTTCCTAATGAAACACACCGAATTAGAAACTAAAAAAAGAATCCCCTCATATCTTAAATACCAAATTGTTTGCTACTTCATCACGTCTAAACCGCTAAACCGATATAGATAAAATTCGATATACGTCGATATCCCGGGGAAGGACATTGGATAGTTTAATCCCCAAAAATTTCATACTTCTTGCGAGATAGTAAAACGAAATTCTCCGCGCACGGAGTCGCGGGTAACGGCTAGTTTAGTATAAAATCAAAAGGAATAAAAAAACTTTTTCTGAGTTTCTTTACTATAACGATTCACTTGCTTTAAAACAAGCCTACAGTCCTTTGGTCTTAGTCGATATGGAATATGGACAAAACTCATACAATTTTCGCATTCTGTCTTAGAACCTATCTTTTCTAGCACCATTCGCATGCAACGGGCCCAACGAAGAGTACCAGTCATGCCCTGCCGGGTGTCCAGGAGAGAACTGCACAGATTACATCAACGGTCTTAAATGCCCTCCATTCAAAATCGGAATAGTAGTACCATGCAGGCCACAGTGTAAATGCAAAGCCGGTTACTTCAGAAACTCAGACGGTGTGTGCATCATAGCTTCCAAGTGCGGTAAGTTATTGTTTCTTTATTACTTTAAGTATGGTATTTAAGTCCTATGTAAAGAGTTTTTACTCAAAATTTCGACTCCTATCTGCAGAAATCTCTCCTCAATTATTTAAGAATGCCTCGCCATATTTATCGTTGCTTCGAGTCGGAGCTTTAACAGTTTTCCTGGCTATCGCCTCAGGTCACATAAACTCCGTGTTAGACATCGACATATAGGTATAGACCGAATGTTTCTTACTCGTATATTAAAACTGGGCACAATTGTTATTCACGACGCGGGTTGGTGAACGTCTTTACATTTGTTTGCTGATATCCGTGACAGGGGCTGTATCGAAGATCATGCGTCGTGCAATTCACCGCTCGCAAACAGCTAATCTAGAACAGTTATGCATATTTAATATGCCATACAATACCAATCAATTCTACCAAACAATTTCGACCAAAAAATTTTATGAAAAAAAAATCTTAGACCTTGCGAAGGGCACCATATATACGTTTACTGTACATTCGTCTATTGAATTTAAAATACAAATTAAATTTTCAGGTCCCAAGAAAACGAATACAACCACTACAACTACGCCAGCACCATCGAGTTAGTACCACTTCAATACTGTTAGGCAGTCATTTAAATTAATTAACGATTTTTTTAAGCAAAATAAATGTTAACCAATATCTTCACATCAGTTAACACAGATAAAATTTTGTTTTAGCCAAAAAAATAGCAAATTTAGTTTATTAAGTTAGATTGTTTAGTTTATTTAGTTTGTATGGTTTATATTTAAGTATGTTTATCCGTTGCCTAGTGTCCATAGTACAAGCTT
Organism: Choristoneura rosaceana; assembly: GCA_037349165.1. Classification (NCBI taxonomy): domain Eukaryota; kingdom Metazoa; phylum Arthropoda; class Insecta; order Lepidoptera; family Tortricidae; genus Choristoneura; species Choristoneura rosaceana. The sequence continues at coordinate 16,354,897 of JAZBNJ010000019.1, forward strand.
TGCTTAGTTTGGGACTGGTTAATTGGTGTCAAGTGTCCCATGATATTTATTTATTCATTTATTTTACATTTACAATCTTGTCCAGTTGTAGAAAGGCTAAATCAGACTGTTTGTATGGAACAGCGCCATCTAACAAAAATACCGTAGAACTATTTCGCGTCTTTATTGACTCATTATCACTATCAAAATCACTTTTATCTAACTCTAATATATCCGGATAGATGGTGCTATTCCCAAAATATATTAATATTCGTTACTTCTTCCGGCGCAATGATCTACAAAGTGTTAATTAAATAACTGAAAAAGTAGATTGTACACCGAGAGCATAAAATGAGCCATTTTACCCAAGTCGTATGGCGAGTGTGGGTAGACACGTCGAGGGGAAAACGGGTTTAAGAAAATCACACATTGATACCAAGACGGCCGGTATTTAATTAGCGCCTGTTGTAGTCTTAACTTTTAGACTGTGTACAATAAAAAGGGATTTAAAAACACAAACACAACTTAGTTTAAAACATTGTGTAATCGATTCTATTCTCAATCAATTCTGAGCAAAATACTTTCTGGTTTTCATTTATTTATCTCATCTTTTTATAATGTCATCGACTCCATCCTGAAGATACTATATTTAACAATGTGACAAAGACAAAGTATAGAGGCAGCTGTGAGTCAATTGCCTGTTATTGTCACTCAAGACACACGTAGATAGAGTGAATTTAAAAGTGAAATTAAACGTACTTATTGTTTTCAACAGAACTTTGCCCTGGTCAAAACGAATTTTTTGATACCTGTATCCAAGGCTGCTCTAACCAAACCTGCGATAGTATTGGAAAAATATACAACTGCCCCATACAAACCACAGTATGTAAGACCGGATGCAGATGCAAACCTGGATTCTACAGAAATTCTGATAATGTCTGCGTGGAGGAAAGCCAATGTCGTAAGTATAATTTTGTAAACTTAAAGAGCCAATTACTTAGTCGGTGTGGTATATACATTGCGACATTTCCGTCACATTCTCATATAACGGGGCCGCGTGGCTCGTGGAATTAAAAGCGTTCGCTTATTCGACGTTTATCTAAAGGGTGCAAGATTATTTAATAATTTCGCACTGTTTAAATGACCGTATAAACTATTAAGCAAAAACAAAAAAAGTTGCTTTACCATTCATTTTTTTTAATCATAAAAGTACAGTCAATAATGATTAAAATTTCATGTTCTTCCACTTTTTATTGGAACACTATAAAAACCGCAACATGAGATTTTATCCCATCAATAGTAGTTAGTAGTATTGATAGTAGGTAAAGTAGTAGTAAGTGAACTTTTCTTGGAAGTTAGGTACTCCTGAACATTTAGGTATTTCACCCGCTTTTACACTTTTGCAAATCAACTTTTCTGACGCGTTTGTATTCACTGCATATAATTAATGATGGCTTCGTATTCACTTCCCCTCACGAACTACAATTTTACCCCTTTGAAAATAATTACCACCAAGTTCGGAATTAATTGATTCAATATGAAACTGATCAGATCAGGGCTGGTCTTGGCTGCTACTAAGCACGTGCTCTTTATGTTAGGGTAAGGGATAAAAAAAAACAACTTATGAAAGCTGGTTTAAGAGGAGTGCTGCAAGGAGGGTTACCGAATGAAGGAAGATTAAAGACAACTTAGTCTTAACTTGCAGCCGTCACTCTACTTTTTTTTCATCTCACGAAACTCGTAGTTAATAACGACGAAACATACCGCCTCCTTTTTTAAATAAGTTCAGTTATAAAGTAGTGGAAGGTGTGAATTTATGTTGGTACGAGCTTGTTTATTTCATTATATTATTTTTTTGTTCGTAATCCTAACTGTAACAATGATAACTTTGTATTAAATCAGCACAACAATGTGGAGAAAACGCATATTACGAAAAATGTTACCAGGGTTGTTCAAACCAAACTTGTAATGAAATTGGCGCAATATACGCCTGCCCTGCCATCTTCGGTTGTAAAAGTCTCTGCCGATGCAACCCTGGATTTTGGAGAGACAAAGACAACAAATGCATAGCGGAAAGTCAATGCCGTACGTATCATAAACTCTTAAAATTACACTTAAGAGCGTTTATAGCGGCTGAGTTGGCAACGTTGCATTTTTGTTAGTTTTTCTCGATTATTCCATAAAAAGTGAATGAAAATTAAAAATGTTGTCTGGGTGTTCATGGAAAGATATCAACCAACTTAGTACTTTGATTAATTGGTGGTTGACATTTCAGTATTTTACATGCGTGCATAAAGACCCCGTGAAAATACCGGAATTTTAGTAGAGGAAATATTCTAAAAAAATCAAACGTTTCGGCAAGGTACAGTGTACACACGCGCGCACACACTTTTACAAACTTTCACATTAAAAACAAGGCAGGGACTAGTAGGACGGTATTTGGTGACTAATCAATTACTATTCACTCATTACTTAGTAATGACTTTCGAAACTCAAAGGTCTGTGCTACATCGTTAATATTATTGCTTACGCTTCATAGCAAAGTTACTCGCTCATTTATTTTCCATTAACTCAACTTTGCCTTACTTTTTAGCAACGCCACCATGCCCCGAAGGTGAGACCTACAACAGATGCCCAACTGTTAAGTGCGACGGAGATTATTGTCCAAAAACCAGGGATTGTCCTCAAACGTGCCCAGTTGGCATAGTCTGCGATCCACCAAGATGCACCTGCGGCTTCAACCAAAAAAGAGATTGGAAGACTGGCAAATGTATCCCAACAAGAGATTGCCGTGAGTATTTTATATTAAAACATTACCTAATGAAAAACACCAATTACAAAAATTGCTAGCCTCTCTTCATTTAGGATAAAATCAGTTTTTTTTTAATTCATTTGCTACATTGATTCACTATAAATTCGCGATAAATTCAAACCTTTCTAAAATATCCTACTAAGATTATAAACGCGAAAGCTTGTCTTGAAATTTTGGAAAGTTGTTCTTAATACAACGTCAATGAAGAGCACGATATAATTAATTCCCAGGGGAATTTTATAAAATCCTGGAATTTCAATTGTACCAGATCGAACTGTTTACGCGTGTGAAGCCGCGGCTTAAACTCTAGTGACTTTATAAGGTTACAGAAGTCCTTTCGCCTTAGTTAATATAGACGTTCAAAATTATTTACGCCTATATACTGTAACTTAACCATCGATAGGTATTATTTTCGTATTCAGTTTTATAACGTATCTTTTCCAGCACCATTCGCATGCAACGGACCCAACGAAGAGTACCAGCCTTGCCCAGCTTTCTGTCCTGGAGACAATTGCACGGATTACATCAATGACACTAAATGCCCTCCAGGCAGAATCGGAATAGTACTAACATGCAGGCCACAATGTAAATGCAAAACCGGTTACTTCAGGAATACAGACGGTGTGTGCATCATAGGTTCCAAGTGCGGTAAGTTATTGTTTCTTTGTCAATCCATGGTGTTCTGCTTCAGTGTAAAGGCTTCCTTCTTACACATAATTTGAACTCTTTCCATCTACAGTAACCTCTCACCATTCATTCGGGAACGCTTCCGGGGCCATACTAGGTACCTATTGTAAAACGTGCTCGAAACTGCAATAGTTTTAATTTTTTTTGTCATTCTCTATTGAATAGCGGATAAAGAGAAGTCTTTCGTAAAAATTTCATTTTTAAAACAAGCTTTTTGCTGACTGTACTTTTTATTAACTGTACTTGTATTGTCACATCCGACCTTCACCATCGTCCGTCCTTCTTATTGGGAGCCTTCCCACGCTACTTCTTCCTTTTCTTTCTCCCGTCTCTCTGAGTGCATACGGCAAATCCTGTAATATGTATAATACACACGTACAGTTACCATATTTTCAATCGCATTCCAATTGGGTACTTAATATTGTAGGTTCAAGCCTGAGCTCGCATCTCTTCAGTTTTTCTGAATTTATGTGCAAAATTACGTTTGGAATTTGCTGCGTTCTGTAGTATTGGTGTGTGAGAGGTTCCTACGCGAGGACTGCATCTCAGGCCCTCTATTTACCTAGCAGTGGAATTTCTATGTCATCCCAGCCTATATACGTCCCACAGCTGGGCACAAGCCTCCTCTCAGAATTATTCTCCCTAAAGGTTTTAATTTAAACCATTTTCAATTGTTTTACCATTATCGTAAAGGCATGATGGTTATTTGCACTTTCAGGTCCTAAAAAATGGACAACTACAACAACTACAACACCAGTCGATAACTGCGATCAATCCACACCGGCAGTAACAACTCCAAAACCAACATCAGGTGACTCCGGCAGCATAGTGGCTAGTCTACAAGCAGGCGTCACTACATTTACTGGAAAATTCCTTTATGTAAGATGACTTTTTGTAGCTTTATACACGAAAATACATGAGTTGATAGAATATATAAATCGCCTTTAATAATGTTCTAATGATTATAATTTATTACATCTACTAAATGATGTTTTTTTTTTTCAACTGGCAGCAATGTTACGGAAAAACAGACAAGATACATTCTGCCTTCCATCTCATGTTCATTTTTATTCAAGATTACGATTTGGAGTCTTTTTGTATTTTTTATTTCAACTCCAAATTTTTTTTTTTTTTTGTTTCTTTTACGGTCATCCCGTGAAAGTTTAGTTTAGTTCTCGTTGAGAACGTAGATCATAGATGGCGTTAGTGTCGCTGCTAAAGTGACTAATAAGAATCCAAAGTTGAAATATGGGTGCATAGGAAAAATTCGTGTCTAGTCTCCTGTCCAGTGGTGGTGTAGGGGAATAGCACGCAGCACGGAATGCTGAGGACCTGGGTTCGATTCCCAGCGCTGGTCTATTTTTTCTGGTTTTTCTGTGCATTCATGTTTCGGCTTGTGTTTTCGTGTGAAATTTATATAAACTTTCACGGGATGACCGTAAAAGAAACAAAAAAAAAAATTTGGAGTTGAAATAAAAAATACAAAAAGACTCCAAATCGTAATCTTGATTTGATTGCTTAATAGCGACATCTCTTGTCCCTGGTGAACGGATAGTTTCGATGGGAGTGAAAAATGTTTCTCGTTGAGAACGTAGATCATAGATGGCGTTAGTGTCGCTGCTAAAGTGACTAATAAGAATCCAAAGTTGAAATATGGGTGCATAGGAAAAATTCGTGTCTAGTCTCCTGTCCAGTGGTGGTGTAGGGGAATAGCACGCAGCACGGAATGCTGAGGACCTGGGTTCGATTCCCAGCGCTGGTCTATTTTTTCTGGTTTTTCTGTGCATTCATGTTTCGGCTTGTGTTTTCGTGTGAAATTTATATAAACTTTCACGGGATGACCGTAAAAGAAACAAAAAAAAAAAATTTGGAGTTGAAATAAAAAATACAAAAAGACTCCAAATCGTAATCTTGATTTGATTGCTTAATAGCGACATCTCTTGTCCCTGGTGAACGGATAGTTTCGATGGGAGTGAAAAATGTTTCTCGTTGAGAACGTAGATCATAGATGGCGTTAGTGTCGCTGCTAAAGTGACTAATAAGAATCCAAAGTTGAAATATGGGTGCATAGGAAAAATTCGTGTCTAGTCTCCTGTCCAGTGGTGGTGTAGGGGAATAGCACGCAGCACGGAATGCTGAGGACCTGGGTTCGATTCCCAGCGCTGGTCTATTTTTTCTGGTTTTTCTGTGCATTCATGTTTCGGCTTGTGTTTTCGTGTGAAATTTATATTCATTTTTATTGCTGTCCATGTAGGTGAACCTTTGTTAATTTGCAAATAAATTATTATAGACATTTTCTGAAAAATCACTGATTTGAACCATTATTGAGTATTATCCGTGATATCAGACACAATCCCAAACTAGACGTAGCAATCTGTCTGAGGGAAATAACAGCGCATCAACGCAAAGTTGGTATTTAGTACGTACACGTAATGCAGCTTATTCTTCTTTCAGGATCGTATAAATGCTAGTCCAGGAGAGAACATCATCATATCAGCATACTCAGTCTTCACGCCGCTTTCACAGCTAGCGCTTTATGCGACTGGAGTAACTTTAAGTCAACTATTGACAGTACTGAATGTGAAGAACAAGGACGATGTATGTATTTAAATATATTAATTAAATTTTACGAAAAGATTTCAGAAGCACAATTAATTAATTCTTTTGTAATCCATCATTGAACTTATCCCGTTTACGCGGTTGGCTTTCCTAACCATATGACGCTATTTATATAAATCGCTGTTGTCCATTCATTTCACTAATTTCTAGTTTTTTGATGTCCAACACTGTTTGTTTTGTGCAACTAAACCTTGATCCCCCTCTTCCTTACTTTAGTTATCCTTTATTAACGTGTTATTTTCATCTTATTAAATTATCATAAAGGTCTAAAACTTAAAAAAACTTTTTAGATTCGAACCGGTTTCCCTGCCTTGGCCGCTTCCTACGACGGACAGACGAGTGTCAATTTTTCAGTTGCCGCTGAAGTACTTTCTAATATAAACTACAAACTCAGCGATGCTTTCATAAAAGATTCACTGGATATCTTCAAAGCTGACGCCAAAAGCGTTGACTTTGCTGACAATGTTAAAGCTGCTGCCGATATAAACGCTTGGGTAAATATAACTTCCAACATGTTTATTTTAAATTAAAAAAAAATGCTTCCTATATTGCTGTCGAAATAAATGGAAGTTGCAGGCGAAGAGTCCAAAAACCCAATTAAATGGAATTAATTTAATTAAAATATAAAAATTACATTTAGGTATAAGTTCCTAATCCTAACTTAACCTAAGAGCCTGAGCCAATACGATGTTAGCAATTGACTAACACTTGGAGGCTGCGTCTGCCGCTGGCGCGCGGTGCTTGGTCAGCGCCTCGTGCTTCGTGCTCACGCGGCGCCCGGCATGATCGCTTCGTCAGCTAACGCAGCTCGGTTGCGATGTCACTACATTAGCGATCCGTAGGCACGTAGCGTACATAACAGTCGTGCGTCGTTTCGTGTCTCGTTTGTTTTACACTCACGTGGTGGGTACTATTATAGTGCTAGCAACCATGGAGGGCGTCGAAGTATTAGCGGCAACAAGCTTTCGCTTATTGAGTTTTTATTACTACGCTAAGCATCTAATTTACCAAAAAAATAATTGCGATTTATTTCGCGTTCATCACGAAATCTTTTGGCCTTGTGCTCAAAAATATGCTCCTGATCAAAGCAAGCGCAGCGAGAGGTAACACGAAACGCGTGACGAGGTAGTGTCCCATTTTTTTTTCGACTGGAACGCAAACGAGCAAGTGGGCAAGTGAGCAAGTGTCGAAGAATCGTACGCTCATTCACAGACACACACTTCTTGTGTGACTTACATTTGTGCGTTAGACTCATTTTGTGCGTTAGTGTAAATGAGGCATAATAATATGTAGAAGAAAGTACGTCAATTGAATCTTTCTGATTTCAGGTCGAGAGCAAGACTAATAACCGCATCCAGAATTTGGTTTCAGCCGACATGTTCGGCGCTTTGACGCGTCTTGTTTTAGTAAACGCTATATATTTCAAGGTACATTTTTGAAAATCTACTTCTTCTGAGTAAGTCACAACTCTCGCGATAGAAGTGATCGCGGCTATCGATTGAGGATCCTTTATGACGACTGTCTTGGCAAAAATTGGGGTGGGTTCGCAGTGCTCGAGTCCGAGTTAGTAGTTGGCAATAGATGGGTCCGTCCTAGTCTAAAACCGGCACAGCATAGATCAAATTTTTATATGAAGGAACTAAAACATGGAAACACAATTTAATATTTTTCTTTCTTCTTTTCCTTTTGTATTGTAATGTAAAACAAATCTACAAAGGCGAGTTTATGCCATATAGGGATCTCTTCCAGTTTAACTTTGAAGATTTGTCAGTACAACAGAAACAAGAGTACCTACATAGACATACCGTTACCTAAATTAATCTCATAATTTTAGGCACAATATTAAACCTAATACCTTTATGAGTTAGTTCTTGTAACCAAAATAATAAATAACTATTGCATTTTTAAAGTATTGAATGAATTGGTGTCAAGTGTCCCATGGTACTTATTTATTATAATTAGACACTTAATTGACTGTAAAAAATATCATGTTTTATATTTTTAGGGTACTTGGAAATACCAGTTTGACACGAAAAACACAAACGACGCAGATTTTTACCTGAGCGATGGTTCCACTAAAAAAACCAAACTGATGTACCAAAAAGGTAGTTTCAGATACGGTGAAGTTGCTGACCTGGATTGCAAGGTATTTGACAATTTATTTATTTCAATAAATTTCGCAGTATATCAGTAAAAACCAAAGTACTACTATTCAAAACACAGAGACTACTTAAGATAGAATCTGAATATGAATCCTGTACAAAGAATAAACAAAAGAAATAAATACAATTTACACAAAATTAAAAAAAGGCTAAAATCTTAGGGTTTTTTTATCCTTGCTTCCCTAAAGTCACGGAACTCCTCACGTTTCATCAAGTCGGAGCGCAGAAACAACTGTTGGTGCTTGGTTATACATAGTAATTTATGCAACTGTATCATAATATGAGTCATTAAAACACGAGTGTGGTTTTATGAAACGAGGTGTAGCCATGCTTTACGATCTTGGGCTAGCTCTAGCCGACCTTTGACCCCGAGATCCAAAAGGTCTCCCTGAATTCGTCCCTCCAGCGGTAGTTGGGAGGACCAACTGGTCTCCATTCACTCGGCCGTTCCAAGTACGCTGTCTTCACGGCTCCCAGTCTATCAAGAATTATTTAAAAAAAATGCCAGAAATTAAAATATAAATTTTTCAGGTTATTGAACTGCCTTACGTGGGAATGAACTTCACCATGTTTGTCGTTTTGCCAAACAAGTATGATGGATTATTAGGGACAGCTAATAAACTCAGAGACTCTGCCACCTTTAACAAAGCGTACGAAAGTATGTATAGTCAGACAGTGGAAGTCTACTTGCCGCCATTTGAAATTACGACCACAACGAACCTAGCGGACATCTTAAAGAAGGTAAATAGGAATAGGAGAAACTTATTTTTTTTGTATGTAGGTATGTATTATTTTTTTTATCTGAATTTAAGGTAAACGTCCGAGTGCTCGACACAGTAATGCCCAATAGACGACACCCTGCTGTCATCTCTATTGCTAATGACGTAAGATTAAAGATGCCAACAATTGGGACAGTGACTGACGAGCACTCGTACGTTTACCTTACGCGTTTTGACGACTGAACGTATCTCAGCTGATGGAAAGTTCAGATGTCGCCAAAGATGTATCTCACTTTCATCATTAGGTACAGAATTTGATATCTATTCAACCACTAGAAGTGATTGAATGAGGGTTTTCACAGAGGTAAAATATCGCTAGATGGCGTTAGTATCGTGAGGTCCGTTTGACGTTTGCTCGTGATTGGTTAAAATAACAAAATGAGCCAATCACAAGCAATCGTCAAATGTCAAATGATCCCCACGCCATCTGAAAACAACTCACATACGAACATTAACAAAAATTAGGGAAGTAACTAATATTATATATTCCGGACTGATCACGAACTATTAATTAACTACTAAAAATCTAATGGCCACATGCTGGAAACACATAAATCTCGAGTTAGCGTTAAGCTTAGTTTAGTAGTGTCAAAATGTATGGAACTGTCAAGCTTAAGCCAGGCTTAACAACTAAATCTAGATTTATTTTTACCTGCAAGTGGGTCTAAAAACTCATCCGCCTAATAAACCAACGTGATATCCTACACTTCAATAAATTCGTGATACGGCCGCGCCGCAATGTGGTCGAAACGTCGAAGTAATTTTAGTAATAAATAAGTCGCGGAAAGTCCTGTGAAATATTAGTTATCAGTGAAAATCACGAAGGCTTAAAACATTACTATTAGGGAGGTATACAACGAACTTTGGTTTATAAATACTGTCCTATTTTTTCTAGCAAAACGTTGTCCAAATGTTCAATCCAACGGATTCTGGACTGAGCGGTATGCTAGAAAAACCTGAAGAAGTTTATGTTTCCGCGGCCGTTCAAAAGGCTTTCATCAAATGTGATGAGACGGGATCCGAAGCTGCTGCTGCAAACGGTAAATATGCATTGCTTACTAAAATAACACAAAAACTTAATACTTTCTCAATAATCTTTTGTTTTTCGTACCTACAAAAAAAGTGTAGTACTAGTACTAAAGTATACTTACAAAGAGATTTCATGTGCTCAATTGGTATCCAACACACATTGCTACAGTTTATGCACGTGATTATATATTAATTTCGTATAATCTTGACACGCACTCTGAAGTCTGATTGATCCAGGCAAAGTTACTGGGCATGTTGTTGTTGGGAAGCCGCAAAATACTTGCGACAGGAGGTAATCCATAATTTTCCTTCTGCCAAAAAATATCACAGGCAATGACCACACTGATCACAGAATTGATACAAGAAGGGTAAAAATTTTGTTATCAAATGAGATTTGTGCTGTACGTTCGTAGGTACGCATTATTATTATGTAGAGCATCTCACGAAAAAAAAAAAAAATTTAGGGCAAAAATAAGCAGCCACTACCGTCACAAAGCCTTTGGGCGAGTTAATTAAACCCGTAATATTGGGAAAGAAGAAAAAAACACGAAACATCGTGATGTCTTCCCGTTGGGATGGAGCATTTTTATCAGATATATCACGAGTAAATGCTAGGTAAAAAAAGTCCTGTGGAATCTTTTAACAAAAATCAAACGTGGTTTTGGCGCAAAGAGGAGCAATATCTATCAGAGGAATGAAATAAAAAATAATGTCACGTGATTTAGTGACGCCCACATTGCGAGATTATATATTAATTTACTATTATCCAAAAGTGATGTTTTCTAACCAAATATGGTGACAAAGATGATAATTTTGACTGTGGTTCCAAACATTTTATACTTTTTACAGCTGTAGTTATAACAACGCGAGCACGTCCACTACCACCACCAGAACCAAAAATATTCCGCGCCGACAGGGCGTTCCTCTATTACATAAGATTCAAATCAACAATTTTGTTCTGTGGTGTATTGAACAGTTGAAAAAACTGAAAAACCTCGTGAGTTTTCACGAAAATAATTATACTAACAAATGTGTCTGTATTGTCAGCTTTTCCATTTCAACAATTTTATTAGACATGCCTTTTTAATTAATCATTACATTGTTATGTGTAAATCGAATTTAGTTTTGATCATATTGATTAAAAAAATATATTTTATTTGTTACTTAATCGATCAGAATCATTTTTTTTAATTAACGTTGTTAAAGTAAAATTTACGCTCTATCGAAGTTTATTTATAATTCACATAGAATTGGTAAGAAGAATATCTGTGGTAAACCAGGAGAACCACTTGCTCGTTTGCCTTCCAGTCGTATAAAAAAAAAAAAAAACTTGCAAGTTAGAATTAACTAAAAAAAATAATTTGAAATGAAAAATTGTTCATAATTACCGATAAGCTTGTGTCATTTTAAATAATTCAGGTAGTCACCAGCACCAGTATCTGACGCCTACTGAACAGATTAATTATTTTGCACTAGGTTCTGGCTAGGTTTGTCAATGGTCGGGTAAATGGCGTCTTTGTTTACATTTTCATAAATTGGATTGATATAAATTATAGTAAACCTCTTTAGCCCTTAAATTGACATATTAAATTAAAAAATAATCATCATCCATACCAGCCTATATACGTCCCACTGCTGGGCACAGGCCTCCTCTCACAAATTAAATTAAAACATAATAATAATTAATATTAATTATTCAATGAACTATGAAGCCCTGAAAATGCAGCATTAGCCCAAACCATAAACAGTTTTTTGAATGTTTTAAATGTCTGTAAGATTATCATATTATTTCAATTAAATTTTATAAAAGAAAAAAAATATATCGGCTACAGAACTCTATCTTGGGCGAGTCCGACAAGCTCTTGGGCGGTTTTTGTGTTTTGATTTGCATTTAACATTTATGTACACACATCAATGTTTTGGACCATTACAGGAGGATTCGTCGGCAGACCAAACTTGCCTGCCCCACCACCTCCTCCGCCGAAACAGTTCAGGGCTGACCATGCTTTCCTCTTTTACATAAGAGCTAAAACAGTAACCGTGTTTTGTGGGGCCTATATTAATTAAGGTTGATATTGGATATCCCTCGAAAGGGTATTTATATCGCATTGCTATTCCAAAATTCATTACTTATTATTAACTAACTTTTGATTAAAACCTGCGCTGATTACACGAGCCACTACTAACTAAATAGTTTATGTAATTTACACAAACAAACTATTTAGTAAATATTTACACCTTATTTTCATGTTGAAAATAATCATGAGATTATGCAACATTTATTTTAATAAAGCTTAGATAAATAAAACATAACCCTCCTTCAAACATTCGGGTAAAAATACACATGTTATTTGCTAATAGTTTCGTTGATGGCAAAAAAAAATTAAAGTCTAAAATCATTTTTCTTAAATCTAGGTATTAAAAAATACACCTATCTATAGGATGATTTCATTAAGGTGATCATCCTTAAGGTAATTTTCCACAAGAGAAATGCAAAACTGTGATAATGTGGTACCTATTATAAACTGTGTATTAAAAAAAACTTAAGAAAAAGTCTAGTAACATAAAAAGCACCGACATGTTTCTCAATTATCTTTACAAACTAGGTATTTTGCGAACATCGTATTAGCATTATTTTAATGTAAAACTCCTTTTTAATGTCATAGTACCTACAAGCACACTACAATAATATACGTACATTATTAACGAGTATTAATAACGAGTATTAATAACGAGTAGCTTTAAATACGACAAAAAAGTTTTCATAGGTACTAAAAAACGTTGGTTTCTTCGTAACCACTTCAAAGTTCCGATTGACTTGAATTTGACAAAAGGGCACGATTGAAATTGACTTTATCTAAGAGATATTTTTAACGAATGACTCATTGTATTTTAACTGGAACAGTACAGATATACGTTATGCCTATCCAATTTATTAAGTGTAAAAAAAAACGATTTCATCAAAATTCTTCTATAAACACCCACTGGATCGCATCAATAACATGTCTAATGTCTAATGTCACATGTCTGATCACTTTTTTCACCAACATTCACTTGATTAAAACATTTATTTTTCATTTGAAAAATCTTAATCAAAATCTGATTATGTCTTGATTCAATCATGTGTATAATCTGTAGTAGCATAGACTAGCGTAGAGACGGTGGAAAATTTTACATGTGCGGATGAATAAGCGATTTATAATTTGCTTTCATTAAAATTAAAAAATAGTTGCTGCTTTTATAATTGAAAAAACAGTTTTTGGAATTAAATCAAGTATTGTAAATAATTAAGCAGACAAAAATACGTTGATCTATTCAATTAATAAATAATCGATTTACTGAACAGATTAATTATTTTGCATTAGATTCTAGGTTTTTACATCACTAAATATCTATGGTCGGATTAATGGCGTCCTTGTTTACGCTTTTTATAAATTGGATCGGAATACATTATATAGAAAACGATATTGCAGGAATTGTAGGTTCAGCGACTGGGGCTATAGAGCCTCCAGAGACACCAATCTTCAGGGCTGATCATGGTTACCTCTACTATATTATGGTTAAGAGCACTACCTACATACCTGTGTTTAGTGGAACACTCGTAAAGCCTGAATAAGGTGATTTTTAGAAGACTTCCAAAACTGTGATAATGTGGTTAAAATCATAACTTTTCCTAGTAATCAGTAACCTCATACGATTTCTACTCTTTTTTTGCATGGTTATAAATGTATAGTTTAGGACAGATATTATTTACAGTTCCCAAAATAGTTTTTCCTTTGATTCCACACTTTTCACTGACTTCAAGAAATGAGCTTCTATGTTCATCTGTATTAGTACAAATATTTTATGCATGTTCACATCTTCATAAATTCAAAATAGGTAGGTACCATCAGCCAAATATGTGGTCTACCACCCTAAATTTAATAATCCTTTGCATATATCATTAAATAATAATACCAATAGACGTGTCTGTCAACTTGAAAGTTTGACTTTAACGTTAACGACATATTCATTTGATATTATTTGACCTCTTGTTTGGCCGACCGTACCTCTACGTAGCCTACGTAAAATATACTTACTTGTAAAACATTTTTCAGCGTTTGTTGGTGCAACCACCACAGCAGTAGGGCCTCCTCCAAGGAAAATAATCTTCCGAGCAGATCACGGTTTCCTTTACTATATCATAATAAAGGGTACTTCTAATATACCCATTTTTAGTGGATATTTCGGAAACCCCGAAGTGGGAAATTAAGGTGATTTTTCATAAAAGGCCTTCAACACTGTGATAATGTGGTCCAAAATCATTAAAGCTAAAAATAGGCATTGCCTCGCATACCTCTAAAAAAATTCGCTTGTAATGTATTCTCTTAAGCCAGTTATTTATTTATTTTATTTATTAATTCTCAAGAAAATGTAGTTTTAGTTAAATCACTAACTTCGCCAAACAATGACATTTATTGCCGAATATTGCGCTTACTTTAACAACAAAATTATACAGCCACCAGGTCAACTATCTGACACAATAAAGTATAAGTACATAAATATCTGATAGACACTCTAATGACTATGTACTTACTTACATCTGGAATGAATTTCGCTTCATTTCTAGGGCCGATGGGCATGACACATATTTTTGCACGTTCCGATGTGGCAAATAAATGCAGATGACAGTATCCTGCTTTATTTAAAAACTAAATTAACTATAATTATTGTACATGTTTATATTATGCGATATGGTTATTTTCTTACGATATCGGGAATTTTCTATTTTTTAATTTATGTAGTTATAAAGGTATTGTCACAGTTTTTAAAGAAAAACATATTTTCAGCAGTTGTTGGTGTCAGACCTTTGGCTGTAGGACTCCCTGTGAAACAACTGGTCTTTAGAGCCGACCATGGTTTTCTTTACTACATCATTATTAAAGGGTCTACCAATACACAAATATTCTGTGGAACATTACAAACGCCCAATTAAGGTGATTTTTTATCAACAGGCTTGACTTCATAAAATACTATGATAGTGTGGTTGAGAATTAAAAAAGACCATCTTACTTAACACAATCGATAATATTTTCGTATAAATATGTAAATAGAGATCATAGAAATTTGTTTTTTTATTTTATGCATGAAATTCATCAACAATTTGTAGTATAAAACAAAATTTCAAACCTTTCCGGCTAGGTTTCTTTTTTAATTAGTGACGAATTAATATTATTAACCGTAGTATCATGAGAGCACGGAATAGAACATGAGAGCATGATTCTGAAACGATTTAAATGTAATGCGCTAAACAGAACCTCTTTTCGTACATACTCGTATCCTTCCCTATTTGATGATATACCTACATAAAAATGTATGTTCTTTCAGCCTTTGTGGGATCAGCAGACTCAATCTTAGAAGAGCCTCCTCAGCAATATATATTTAAAGCCGATCATCCATTCATATTTTACATTCGATTTCAAACAATGGCTATTTTCTGTGGGGCAAAATTGCAGTAATATACGAGATGTTTTATAGTTTAGTAACAATTTATGTATTTTAAATATAGCTTTGCCTTGCACTAAAATTGCTTTTGGCCAATTAACAGTTGCAGGCATATTTGAAAGCTCGTAAAAATTATACAAAGAAATCAAAAAAATATTTGTAATTTCCGTAACGATTTGACTTCTGTTTCAATCATCTCAGCCTATATACGTCCCACTGCTGGGCACAGGCCTCCTCTCGGAATGAGAGGGCTTGGGCCATAGTTCCCACGCGGGCCCAGTGCGGATTGGGAACTTCACACGTACCATTGAATTGCTTCGCAAGTTTGTGCAGGTTTCCTCACGATGTTTTCCTTCACCGCAAAGCTCGTGGTAAATTGCGCACATGAATTTCGAAAAACTCAGAGGTGCGAGCCGGGATTTGAACCCACGACCCTCTGCTTGAGAGGCGATAGGTCAAACCACTAGGCCATCACGGCTTCTGTTCAATAGAGTTACTTAAAAATATACCTACTTAACCTGAATTTTCTGTGGTGGAAATTGAATTCAACTAAAATATTAACAATTATTTTCATCAAGTGCATAAAGAATCATTAAAACTACTGTTACACCAACCTGGTAGTAGATATATCAATGCACAGTTCAAAACTGCAACTTGCATTTTAATAAAATTCAATTTCAAAAAGTAGAGCTTACAAAAACTAAATACTGTAAATAAACTGAACAAAATTTAAAGAAATATGTTTTTACGCCTGGTTAATTTTTATTGAAATTGTTTTTCAGCTGTCATTGTTGGCGCTACTTCTGTATTTAACCCTAAGCAGCTCGTTTTCAAAGCTGACCACGGCTTTTTATACTACGTTCTCTATAAAAACACTGCAGTTTTCTGTGGATCATTGTCGCACCCCAACTGAGGTGATTTTAAAAGGAGCTTCATAACACGCATCCATATAGAGATGTAGGACATTGTATATTCATCTTTTACTTGACTGTGATGACGTGTCTTTGTTCTTGAAACATTGATAAACACATCAGTAAACACACACACAATTACTTTGCTCACCCGCGAAACTTGCATTAAGTCGCAAGTACCTGACCAAAATTTCTTATAGTTTATTGATATGGACCTTCACAAAGTAACGCCTGATTCAATAAATTAACATCTGTATTAATTGAAACGGGGAACAAATTTTTTGTTGAAATTTTAGTTGCCTTGCAATATTATTAACTTGATACAGTTTCTTGTCTTTTGGTGTGCAATGGGTCAAAATTCAAAAATTCAAATTCATTTATTTACTTCAACTTCAAGTTATTTTGCGCCTGCTGTAGCGCGCCATCTCCCGCAGTAGGATAGGCAACAGTAGCGTTGAAGTTACAGATTTTCTAGTCTTCAAGTTGGTACTAGGTTATTAACTTGTCAATAAATCTCTCAAATTTCTTTCAGCAGTAGTCGTAACAAAATCTTTGGCAGTCCTCAGTCCATCTCGTAAATTAATATTCAAAGCCGATCACGGTTTTCTTTTCTACGTACTTCAAAAAGGCATATCCGTATTCAGCGGCGCGTTGGTTAAGCCTAATTAGAAATGAGGTGACTTTTATGCATAAAGTGAATTATTCTCTTATACGTATAGAGACCACATTGTCACAGTCATAGCCGTCATTTTATTATTTAAAATCATGCTTTTCATTTAAACTTAAACTAATAGATGCAAAGAATTTTCACTCTAAATTGCTTTTTCGGATAGTAAATTATGTCATTACATCATCAGCTCATTGTATCACATCAGCTATGGCTAACAATTTTTGATACTTATTTAATCTTACGATTGTAACTATAGCACAATTTTTTATTACAGGGCCTGGACGTATCCACATTTATGGTGAAGGAATAATAAAAATATTGTTCTTTTCAAGATTTCAAAATAAATATATATCAGTAACGGTGCTGTATTATTCCATTTTCTTGATCATTTATACTAAGTCAAGTATAGCCCAGCACGTAATAATTTTATGTACCATAAGCCAAATATGTGGTCTACCACCCTTAAGTTGATAATCGATTGTACGTCATAAAACAATAATGTCAATAGTCTGTCTGTCAACTTGAAAGTTCGACTTTAGCCACATATTCGTTTGATAGGAACTTGTTTAAAAATTGATAGACCTCTTATGTGGCTGATGGTACATACCGATGTTTTTAACATTTGAAGGACCTCCTTTGAATTCAAAATTATTTACTTTCATGATCTACAACGCTCTTACTTGCTCCTCCACCAATAAAGCCGAATAATCAGTAGCAGAGGAGCAATATAAAAAAAATCAGTATAATGGATATGGACATTCGCAAGTTAACCTAAATAAATCAAATTATCCTCACTCTGTTCTCATAAGAGCCTTCATTAATTCTAACATTCATAAATTCCATAATTTATTGAATCAGGCGTTATTTTGCGGAGGTCCATATCAATGAACTAAAATAATTTCTTTGGTCACCCGCGACCTTACGATGGCTAAGTTTATACAAGATATGCGCGTTCATGCAGTACCTCCAGCTCCAAACTGTAAAAATACACACAAATCACACAAACCCATCTATCACTCTACCTAACGTCTAACATTTGGTAGCATGGTCTACGATTGTGTTGCTCTGAAGATGAGCTCTGTTTGAGTTCGAAACGCGTCAGTATAGTGGGGTGGTAGTGATAGATGGGTTTGTGTGATTCGTGTGTGTTCTTACAGTGGAGATGGAGGAACTGCATGAATACGGATATCTTGCATAAACTTAACTATCAAAAGAAATGCTTTTAGTTCGTTATAAATTCCAACGTGTACAATTTAAAAGCGTTCAGCAAAGTCATTCCGTTAGGACGTCAACACATTAGAGGTCGCAGACCACAGGCCTTCAGAGACTTCTATATTGATGATTTAATTAAGCAATCCCCCTCGAACTTGCGTATTGGGAACGCAGATTTCGCGGTCCTTAGTGAATTCTGTCCGTTACGGAATTTGTAATTAAGAAACAACGTCTCGGAACAAAATCTGTTTACTAACCTAGTGAAAGTATTTTATCTTGTTTGGTTTCCGACGTATCCGTGGAGCGATGTGGGGAAGGAAATAGTTTGAATTGTAAACGTTGTTTGCCGATTTCAAGTATCTCATTTACGAACACTAGCGATAAATAAAGGTTAAAATTTTGAAAATGGAATCACAATCGTTTTACCACTTTATCACACGGCATAAGACGAGGATAGAAAGAGATGGCGAATGCATCGTGAATGTCAGCGTGTAGGACAATAGGTAAGATCTTTAAATGAGTAGGTAAAGTGACTGACTGATTGACTGAGAACCCTAAAACACTGCAGCTGGAGATTGAAATTCGGCAGAAATATACTTTGAGGATCAAAAAGGTATTAAGGTAAGAACGCATTTTCGAAATTCCAATGCATAGGAAACTAGATAATTTTTAGGGTTAACTCTTAGCAGATTTACTTCGTTGTCCATATTATCTGTCCGTCTGGTTGTCAAGACCCTTGTTTTCAAGAACGCGTAGTATTTAGTCTATACCTAGTTGAAATGGATATAAAACAATAAGGACTACTGTTTCTAGTACAAAGTCAAAGTGAACAGACACCTTCTAGGCAAACGTGTACCATCTTAGGCCTCATCTTCGCCTTCCATCAAGCGAGATTGAAGCCAAACGTAAGCCTATTTAAAAAAATTAAATGTTAATGGAAAAAAATAAGTTTATGGGGGAGAGAGGAGGGGGTAGGGCTTTAGGCATTAGCTAGCTATTTTTACAAGCTTTTATTTAGTTTCACCTGTCTCTATGTGTGTATGTCTGTAATCAAATCTTGCAAGTTAAATTTGACCAACTTTCAGTAGTCACATTGACTTGAAATTTAAAATACTTATGTAAATCGCGTGACAATACAATAATCTAGTAGTGACATCCCGGTAGTCAAGCTAGTATCGTCTCTGCAGGACGGAAATCTTCAACGGTTAATAGCATAGACTTGAAATTCGGTAAGTACGCAAATTTAGTTTGGGTGACCAGTACAGTCAACAACAAGTACAGTCAGCAAAAAATCTTGTATTGAAAATGTTTTTTTACGGTTAGGTTATATTTAAATAGAAAAAGTTATCAAGGAGCTCTAAGAAAATTGACATTAGCAACAGGTAACGGTACGTAACGACTACACGAAAAGTTAAGAAAATTGGCTTTGGATAACATCAAAGTTCTTCATAAATTCGAGCTCAACTTCGTCAGTTGTAAAGACCGTGGACTCTCAAGCAAATTGCCCTTATCGGGCGGCCACCCAGTGTTCGTAGTTAGTGGTCCATAGTCCATTGTGAAATTTGCAAGCAGTTCCAAACTCGGACGGTCAACTAATTTACCGAGCGACCAATCTTTACCTTAAAAGCTAGGTACGGTCAGCAAGACTTTCCTCCGCAGCGCAAACTCAGCGGAAACTACGACAGAATTGTATTGAACCATATTTTTAGTTCAATTAGTTCTGATAGCTACCTAAGTTTTAGCTGAAAATGTTTACCTGTAAAACATACTTGTAAGCATGAAGTATTTAATGATCGGCTACGTTTCCAATAAAGATGTACAAGGAATGTGTTTTCTATTAACCAAAAGAAACGCTTCATTTACCTATCCTCGCAAAGCACATCTCTAGTGGAAACAGCTGAGCGGAGCGAGAATAAATAAAGCGTTTCTATTGGTTCATGAAAAACATAATTCCTCGCACACCTCTGG
The DNA here is from genome assembly GCA_037349165.1 of Choristoneura rosaceana. Classification (NCBI taxonomy): domain Eukaryota; kingdom Metazoa; phylum Arthropoda; class Insecta; order Lepidoptera; family Tortricidae; genus Choristoneura; species Choristoneura rosaceana. The sequence goes on from JAZBNJ010000019.1 coordinate 16,375,209, forward strand.
TGGTGACGGAGCCTACAGATGCTCATTTGGTAAGTTCATTATATTTTGTCTTGTCTAGATAGGGTAAATACTTAGTGTAACACTGCTCGCAAACTAAATATTATTGTGAATAAATTATCCTATTTTGATTATTAACTTTTCTGGAAATTCAGTGAAAAAAACTTAGGCACGTTCTAAGCGATATAATTCCAATTTTAAGCGCAATACTTTGTGCATAACAGTGTGCGGGGTGGAATGAATATCACAGATGGATATGCATGTAAAATTCCTAAGTCTCGTCCATTAAAGTCGCTATGCGACATGAAGTTTTGTATAACCTCATGGATGTTTAGTAAAATCTCGTAATTTCAATTCAACTGCTGAATTTGATGGTTCATGCGGGCGAAGTCAGGGGTAAAAATTACTAATTAATAATTGTATTAAAGGTTGGCAACCAGAGCCCGATTGCGTAATAAAATACAAGCTTAGTATTAGCGATTTTGTATTGAAATTTAATATTATTAGCTTGTACTTTATTATGCAATTGGGTCCAGGTGTTTCCTTTACTATACATATATACTCGTATTACCTACCTGCGTCCAAAAATAATATTATGTAACATGCCGCCGATTTCTGCCATTGTTTTCTCAGCGCGTAGTTAGTAATTCTAATTCGCAAATATACCCAGAAGTTTCGCAACTAGAAGGTATGATATAAAACCCTCGTTCAATAAACAGTGGAAGTAATAGTTCCAAACAGCTAACGCCGTTAATAAAATTTAAATTTGTTGATTACAGCGTTAGTTTGTGGGGTCCATATAAAAAACTACGGACTTTTACGTAGGAACTCCGAAAGCATCTTGCAGGACAACTTCATCTGTGTGACTGTGTGACACATAATACATTGCAGTAATAATTAATTTTGAAGTCATGTATCGCCACTTATAGAACGTAGAATTTGGTTATAAATAAAGAAAGCCCGTTTAAAAAAAGAAGTGAAACATTTAGAGAGGTCATAAATAAGCAAAAAAAGACACAATTTAGAACTAATCTAATTAAACTTTAATAAACACCTAGCCAAAATTAATGAGCCGAAAGAAAAAAGATAGTGAAAATAATGTTTTTTATAGAATTTGGTCAGGTGAGTTACGTAAACCAATATTCGCTACGCCTAGCTCTAGCGTGCTTATTGATTATTATGATACTTGGTTTATGATGGTGCTTACGTGCGGGATCCCGAAAGTAAAACGCCGTAAGCAATCATTCTACAAAAAGTTGTCGTATAATATGTGGCCGTTACACCAGGTAAAATAGCGAAGTATTTCATGACAGAAGAAATTAAATTTAAATACGGCGATTTCCTCAAGATATGATTTAGTTGCACTACGTAGGTCCTACACTTGGAAGCAGAAGTGGATGATCGTTTGCGGTGCTCAAAATAATCTACAGACGACTCTACTACCAAGGTAATAAGAGTGTTTCATCATCATCTGAGGCATTACAGCCGCGGGTGGGCCTTAGCCTGGTCCAGTAAATCTCTCCAGTCCGATCTGTTTATGGCTTTTCTTTTCCAGCTTATCACTCCCAGATTCTTGGTGTCTTGTTAAAAGTTGGAAGCCCGCTGGTCTGTACAGTGTTCTTAAGTTCCATGTACATAAAGTGGATTCGTTAGCCGTATTTGGGTAGCCAGGTCGTTGGTTTAAAATCCGGTCCGTAAGTTTTACTTTTCCTTTCACAATCGTTTGTGTTCAGACGAGTGGGTGATTAACCCCCTGCGTCTTTAGTGGGGCTGCCACTTTAGAGCTCAAGACCTAGCTCCGTTTCTTTTCAGGTATCGTCCCTTCCCGAGTTAAACCAGTTTTAAGGCGCCAGTTGCTCGCCTTCGCCCTTTGCCCTTAGCATCTGCGCTCTGAAAAAGAGATGGTGCTCGTACATAAAGTACGGGCGCAGAAGGTCCCAGGGGGTACGACGGGGACGTGGACAGATCGGACTTGTTGGTACCTGCATTCCTGTGCTCCACCATCAAAGCACTGCAGTGGGAAGACGGGCTTTTTATAGAAATCCCTAAGCTCGGATCTTAGAGACCCCACCCATATCCAAATACCAACTTCACCCCCCATAAGAGTGTTTAGATCGTTTAAAACACCACAGCTGCTCATCTACTTCTTCACGCGAACAATATTGCGTATCTATTTACTACCGATTAAATAATAACGAAATCACTCGTAAAAAAAAATAGATTTTACAACAAGAGCATAAAACGAGCGAGAGATTGAATGCTCGATTTCTACACTACTTTTCACTTCGATGGCGAGGAAAAATGAAATAGCAACAGTGGTAACAATTGTTCACTCACTATGTAAAGGTGGGGATGGCTCACGAGCGTTTTACCCGCCCGTTCCAATGTGTTATGAATATTGATGCATTCCATAACTATTTGCGTCAACTTATTCATCCTTATATTAGTGAAAACGGGCCATAGTTTGTATACATCAATATTCGTCCTTTCCATCCAGGTAACCTTTTATTGTTCATGCATTAGTATATCATTATAAATTTTTAATTTTATGTAAATTAAAATTTATTAATAAAAATATGTACAAACTTCCTTGTTTGTGGCTGTTTACACCTTCAGATTGCCTTGGTCTTATACGAAGATTTTATTTTATGCACTAGACTAGAGCCTAAAAATTTTATAACAAAAAATAGAACCGACTACAAAAAAACCATGAAAATAATTTTCTACCAGCCTGAAGTCGGTGCCTCAGCACGAGCCAGCAGGAGTGGACCTATAATCGTCTACCTCTCCTACAACTATACGAGTAAATGGCTTCAATCACTCCTGCTGGCTCGTGCTGAGGCACCGACTTCAGGCTGGTAGAAAATTATTTTCATGGTTTTTTTGTAGTCGGTTCTATTTTTTGTTATAAAATTTTTTTTTCACGCTTTTTAGTGTAAAACATCTAAGATACAATAGTTTAATGTCAACTGCTCGACACCTTTTACGAAAAATTGCTTTTTCCGATGCAGAGATGTTCATTATTGAGGAGTCCTGGTGCTTCACCACCCATTCCATTTCACCATATCCGTTCCGAGGAGCATAAATTGCTTAGCAACTGTGTTAAAGCAATTGAAATTCAACCCATGAAATATTTATTATTGAGTAGTAACTCCGATGGTCAACTGTGGTCTTCATCATCAGTTCCACTTCACCAAATGATGATTTTCAAAAGCAAATGCTCGAGTTACTACTAAATATATCAAAATTACCATAGGTGTCCCTACAACATTTGAAGAGTTCCCTCGATTTCCTTAAGATCCAATCATCAGGTCCTGATTTGGTGTTTATGGGACCTAATTGAAAGCATTCCTAGACGAACGCAAAAAAAATTTTTCAAATCGGTTCATAAATGACGGAGTTCTGAGGTAACAAACATTAAAAAAAAAAAAAAAAAAATACAACCGAATTGATAACCTCCTTTTTTTGAAGTCGGTTAAAAAATAATTTTATGTGGCCTAGATCTCGCATAAATACGAACTTTACGAGCATGAAAAGTGAAATAAAAATATTTGGCCACAAAATTAAGCCGTTTTTGTTTCATAATCTGTGATAAAACATAATCTTGTCTAAACTATTCCGTAACAAAACTCATCGGTAGCAATAGCGGCGTAATAAATTGAAGGCGGGCGCGGCTCAAGTATTTCGGGAGTTTAGGGACCACATGGTTTGTAGCACATACTTAAAGTTGTTCGTTTAAGTTCGTATATTGCCCCACAAATAGCTCGGGATTATGAATTGGTATTATATAAACATTATTTATATGTATATCTCGGTCTTCTTTTAACTACCTCGCGGGGACTGTGTGATTTTCTGGGATAAAAACTGTCTTTTGTCCATTCCAGAAGCTCTGACTAACTCCATAGCCTCATCTTAATCGGTTCAATGGTTTGGAGAGGAAACAGACGAACAGGATTACTTTCACATTTATAATATTAGTAAGGAAGGGTGTGACAAAGTTATGGTCAATTTTCGTTTTTCTGCTCTGCTTATGCTTTGAGACTGCCTTTTGCCCAATCTCACGATTCTAGGTCAATAGAAAGTAATTTATTAGCTAACTTCCTAAGCGAATTTGACATACAAATCTAGACGGACGGAAAAAAGACCTGATTTTGTTCATTTTTCTTTTGAGGTACAGGATCTGAAAATACGAGTAAAATAAATCATGTCAGCCGAAAGACGTCCACTGCTGGACATAGGCCTCCCCCAAGGCTCTCCACTCAGACCGGTCTTGTGCTTTTCGCATCCACCGCGATCCCGCGATCTTAGCCAGGTCGTCGCTTCATCTTGTTGGAGGCCTGCCGACAGCTCGTCTCCCGGTCCGCGGACGCCATTCGAGAACCTTCTGACCCCATCGGCCACCAGTCCTGCATGCAATGTGCCCCGCCCACTGCCACTTCAGTTTCGCAATTCTTCGGGCTATGTCAGTAACCTTAGTTCTACTGCGGATATCATCATTTCTGATTCTATCCCGCAGAGAAACCCCGAGCATAGCCCTCTCCATAGCCCTTTGAGTGACTTTGAGCTTCCTTATGAGGCCCATCGTTAGCGCCCACGTCTCGGATCCGTATGTCATCACTGGCAACACACACTCGTCAAAGACTTTTGACTTCAAACACTGCGGTAATTTAGCTGAAAAAACACTGCGAAGCTTCCCGAACGCTGCCCAGCCGAGTCGGATTCGACGAGTGATCTCTTTCTCGAAGTTGGACCTACCTAACTGGACCGTCTGTCCTAGGTATACATAGTCGTCAACAACTTCGAGCGCAGAGCCTCCGACTATTACGGGACTTGGCACTACATGAACATTAGACATGACTTTCGTCTTGTCCATGTTCATTCTCAGGCCAACTCGGTCGGAAACTCTGCTGAGGTCAGCGAGCATAGCACTGAGGTCCTCCATGGTCTCAGCCATGACTACAATATCGTCGGCGAATCGAAGGTGAGTGAGGTACTCGCCATTAATGTTGATGCCTCGTCCTTTCCAGTCCAAAACCTTAAAAGCATCCTCCAATGCAGCGGTGAACAGCTTCGGAGAGATGAAATCTCCTTGTCTGACTCCCCGCTGCAAAGGAATAGGCTTCGTGCTCTGGTCCTGTAGTCGGACGGACATAGTGGCGTTTTCGTACAAACACTTTAACACTTCGATATACCGGTAGTCAACTTGGCACCACTGGAGAGCCTGTAGCACAGCCCAAGTCTCGATCGAATCGAAGGATTTCTCGTAGTCCACAAATGCAAGGCAAAGGGGGAGGTTATACTCTTCGGTCTTCTGTATAACCTGCCGCAACGCATGTATGTGGTCTACGGTACTATAGCCTTTTCGGAAGCCGGCTTGTTTGGGAGGCTGGAACTCGTCAAGCCTGCGTGCGAGACGATTCGTGATGACCCTGGAAAACAGCTTGTAAACATGGCTCAGAAGTGAGATGGGTCTATAGTTCTTCAACAAGGTTTTGTCACCTTTCTTGAAGAAGAGCACCACCACACTTCTGTTCCATGCTTTGAAGAAGAGCACCACCACAAGTAAAATAAATATATTTTATATTTATATCTATAAATCCCTTGTTCACTTAGAGGTTTAGAAATTGTGTATGTATAATCTACTGACACAACTTTTATTTGCTCGTATTACTTCATTGTTAACATTGCGCAATGGTATTGATAATATTATAATACTTTATTTTCATTGAGAAATTGGTATATGATACTCGGTGGAACCCTGTCACGCTCAACGGGGGAGACGTTTTTGACAAGTGCGGCAAATACTGACTAGGACAGAGTTCTACTGAATGTCACAAGCTTCTTAAGGTATAGTAACCTGTTATACCTAGTCCATGAGCGGTTGAATTTTCTAGCTAACAAGTTGAAACTGTATGCAAGTAAATTGCTTCCTTATATGTCCTTACTCTTTCGTCAAAGCAAGTGTCCATGTGAATGGGAGTTTTTGGCAGCTGAAATTGCTGTTGCATATTCAAGGAGCAAGTCATCGACTAAAGAATCGCACTTTCCGAAAACCTGGTACACTTTTATAAGGGAAGAGTATATTTTTATATATTTTGGTAAGAGTGCAAAGATCACAGCTAAAAATATACTTAATCTAACAAGGAAAGTTAGGTACCTACCCAACTATCCAGCTTCAATTTGTTTTATTTTTAGTTTTGTTAACAATACAAGCTCTTTTGCTTACTATTGGTATTTTGTGTTGACTGTACTTGCATTATCATCTAATTTACATTATGTATACAATTTTTCAAGTCAATTCGATCACTGAAAGGTGGTCAAAATGAACTCGCAAGATTCACCCCAAACAAAAAAATTATATGACAAGTTAAACAAGAGCTTGTTAAATTTAAACAATTTAGACCACTTTAAGGGTCCACGGAAAGAACATGTCTAGACACTTTTTTTTTAAATTGAGATTTTAATCTCAAAATGTAGAGCTCGCAAAGTACTATGACTTACAATTTAATTAAATAATCTGAAAACATTATCTGAATGGAGAGCCTTGGGGGAGGCCTATGTCCAGCAGTGGACAACTTTCGGCTGACATGATGATGATGATGATGATGAAAACATTATAAATTGTATTTTTTTAACTTTTAAAGAAATGGTAACCATAATAATTGTTCGTGATGACTAACTTTCAAACCGCTATTACTCAAAAAGTTGCTTATGTGACTAGACATGTTCTTTCCGTGGACCCTTCACTTGCTATTGATATTACCAAAAAAAAAGTTACTTGAGCGGCACGATATGAGATTCGAATTTTGAAATTCAGATTACATGGCCAGACTTAATATGAAGTATAAGAAAGGAATGCTTTAAATGCATCTCAGGGCGATTATTCGAGCGTTCCAACCGTCTCATTTTTCTGGACACTTTTCTGTCAAAATGACCGAATATTTTGATACAGTTTTTTAGCTATCTGGTAGAAACACAGGAACTCTAACAAATAATGTAAAAATGACATCAATATCTACAGCTAATTCGTGAAAAATTGACCAGATAAATGAGGCGGTTGAAACGCTCGAACAATCGCCCCTCAGTGTATCCCTGAATTTAGTGGGACCGGGCAAATTGGTTGGAGTCAGATAATAAACGGCTCGAGTAAAGCGGGGATTTACGAAACAAGCGCCGGCTATCCACGTGTTGAACTGAAACTTCGAATTATTAATTTATACAGCTTAAGTGGATCCTTTATTAATATATTTGTACTCTATCTCAAAAAGTTTTAGAAACAATATCATAAAGAATTTTACAATTGCGTAGTTCGTTGTTTCGGTTTTTATACGTACCACTATAAGGAACGGGTAGAAGGAGCGAATTGAAAACTTCATATTATGACTAAATGAGAGCTATTGCGTATGAATTCGCCGCTAGAGGCGCTATTGTAGCGAGAGGTCTCTGAAATGTCAAATGTTACTGTTTTTGGGTGAGCTGCGCGAGTGTATTTATACCTAATTAAAATAATTTTATGAATATTTTGCAACACTTGCCTAAAATTAGTTACGGCAAACACCCATGCGTTACGGGGCAATGAATGTCTATATTTTGAGACAGTTTTGTCTTTCCTCCCTTTTTACAAGCTTTTATTTAGTTTCACCTGTCCTGTTGTCTGTCTGCCCGTCTGTCTGTACTTAATCAAATTTGACCAACTTTCAGTAGTCAGGTTGACTTGAAATTTGGAATACTTATGTAATTACGTGACAATACAATAATCTAGTAGTGACATCTCTGGTAGTCCAGCCAGTCCGCAGGACGGAAATCTTCAACGGTTACCTACTCGTAATAGCATCGACTTGAAATTGGTTATGCAAATGTAATTTGGGTGACAATATAAGTACACTCAACAAAAAGTACAATCAGTAATAAAAAAGCTTGTATTAAAAATGTAATTTTTATGGTTTTGTCCTTACCGAACAAAAGGGGACTACGCAACACTGGCTCGTTATTTTTATGGTACGGTTTTAAGGTATTAAATATTATTATCGAGAGACTAATGTGCGAGCGAGATAGCACGATTGTCTTCCGGCTTGATGCGCTACGTCAGAGCCTACGTCACGTCCAGCCACCACGCACCGAACGCCGGGTCATCGGAGGGGCAAGCGAGCAGGACTCACTTTGGCGGCGTACTAGCTAGAGATAGGACTCCTACTAGGCTCCTTGCATTTTGCTTCTAAATTGTTAGGTCACATCTTAATTCCTGTGCCTAGGTCTATTTAGATAGGTCGCGAGTGATATTTCCTTTTCTTTGATTGTTAACTATTTAAATAAAATCGTTGATTTGGTGATCATACTTTTATTTGTGCATAAGATCCATAAGATCAGAAGTGCGATAATGAATTCAAGCTAGTGGCATCCAGACTTCTTTTATATTCGTTAAAATTCAAATTTAATTTCGTTAGCCTGTGTTTAAATATCGTGTACATACTTAAGTGTCCGTGTGTCCGTTACGTGTCCTGATTTGCATTGATTGCTGATTGCTTGCTTAAAATACAAACGCGTAATTAGCTTTGCTGTTTTAGTTATTTTGGTATTGAGTTAATATTTTTTTTTTTTAAATGTCGGAAGGTACTTCTAGAAAAAAATCTCATAAGAAAAAAAGAAGTACAGAAAGTGATGAAGCATTAAGTACGATTCTTAATAAATTGAGGGCAATAGAGGACAGATTAGGGCCTTCGTCTGCGACACCGCCGCCGCACCCACCGTTATCAGCGTCAGACCCCGGTGCTGTATTTACCCGTGTTACAGATCGATCCACAACGCCTCCTCTAACTGCACATAGTGACGCCTCGGTCATCAACGGCGGCTTGGCAGACTCCGTGACAGACCCCGTGGTAGACCCAACCCCACGAGGTGACATCCCTGCTGGTGAGGTAACGGACAGGATCGTGGGTGCGCTTTCGTCGTTGCTTCAAGTACGACCTACCCATTATTACATTTCGTCGTTCGACCCCCAATTACATGACTTTGATGTTTGGTGTAAAGAGGTGGACCGCGCGCGCGTCTTAAACCGATGGGCCGATAATGAGTGTTTGTCGCGAGTTGCGAATTGTTTAAAGGGGGATGCTCGTTCATGGCTCACTGAATGGGTCTCGAATGACCGCACCTGGACTAATTTTAAAGTCGAATTTCGGTCCCTCTGTCCGCGAAACGTAGATGTGGCAACAGTGCTTTATGACCTAATGCGTTCCGACTCGAGAGGTTTCGCTACTTATGCGGAGTATGCACGTCGTACGTTATTGCGCTTAAATATTGTGACTGGTTTATCGGACGATCTCCGAACGGCGATAGTTCTCAAAGGTATCGTGGATTCACAGATTAAAGCGGCTGCTACTAACGCTAAACTTAAACCTCATCAGATCGTAGATTTCTTGTCTGTATTTGTTAAGCCTAAAAATGAACCGCGAGTCTCATCCCATGATCCTGCCCGTTCCAGTCTACCCACCGTTTCGAATTCGCGTAAACGAGAATTCAATAGATCAGACAATAAACTGAAGTGTTTCAATTGCGGCGGTGTAGGTCACAAACGTAGTAGTTGTCATAAAAGGGAACGTGTAGACAATAGTACTAATAGCGGTGATCGCAGCGCATCCGCGACTACGAGCAGTAGGAGCTCAAGTAGCACAACTAGTGCGAGTACGCCAGCACCTCCACGTACATCTACTGCTAACAATAGGCCTCCGATTACTTGCACGTACTGCCATAAGACAGGTCATAGTGCGGATTCATGTTTCGCTAAGCAGCGTGCTGAAACCAACAAACGTTCTAATAATGTCAACTTATGTCGTAAACAGGACTCTGTAGCTAATAACGATGTGATGACCGCTGTGATAGAAGGTGTTTCCTTAGATGTTCTTATCGATAGTGGATCAAGCGTTTCGCTTATTAGTGAATCTGTTTTGAAACACTTTAATTGCAACAAAGTACCTACCTATCGAGTACTACGTGGTATAGGTAGTCAGGAAATTAAATGTACTTCCTCTGTTACCTTAGTAGTCGAGTTTCCCGATATATCTGTTGAGGTAGATTTGTATATCGTTCCTGAATCATGCATGAACGCGTCAGTACTAATAGGCACCGATGTTTTAAATCGCGATGGCGTTACCTACATTAGGACAGGTGGGGTGCAGCGACTGACACGGATTGAGACTTCTCCTGTGCAATGCATAAGCGATAAAGCGAAATGTCAGTTCGACATCAATACGCCACTAGATGGCGATAATAAACAGCGTTTGCTCGCAGTCATTAACGAGTTTTCTCAATCATTCATCAGTGGCACTGCATCTTCGACAGTCACGACCGGTACTATGTCGATTAAGCTCAATAGCGACAGTCCTGTTAACCAAAGGCCGTATAAGCTCTCTCATGACGAAAAACTACGCGTAAGAGATATTATAAAAGACCTTAAGGAGAAAGGAGTCATACGGGAATCTAACTCTGACTTTGCTAGTCCCATCATCTTAGTCAAAAAGAAGGATGGGTCAGACCGCATGTGCGTCGATTATCGCGCTTTAAACGCAATAACCGTCAAAGATAGATTTCCGTTGCCTCTCATAGACGACCACATTGACCGGCTAGGTAAAGCTAGGTACTTCTCGAGTCTCGACATGGCTACAGGGTTCCATCAAATACAGATGGATTCCGATTCTATCGGCAAAACTGCTTTCGTGACACCGGAAGGGCATTTTGAGTACCTGAAAATGCCTTATGGTTTAGCCAATGCCCCTGTTGTGTACCAAAAGATAATTTCAAAAACCCTGAAGCCATTAATCGAGGGCGGTAAGGTTCTCGTATATATTGATGACGTACTGATCTTGTCAGAAACCGTAGACGAAGGCTTGCTAATTTTACGCGAGGTCCTAAGAGTTTTGACTTCCTCTGGTTTTTCTATAAATTTGAAGAAATGTACTTTCCTTGCAACTGAGATAGAATATTTGGGACGTCTTATTAGTCGTGGTCAGGTACGGCCGAGCTTACGAAAGGTTCAAGCTTTGAAAGATTCGCCCCTTCCAGCGAATGTTAAACAGATACGCCAGTTTTTAGGACTTGCAGGCTACTTTCGGCGATACATTGCCGGTTATTCTCAAAAGACTGCTTGTATTGCTAAGCTTACGCGACGAGGCGAACCTTTCGAATGGGGACGCGAGCAGGAGGAGGCGCGTACTTATATCATTAAATGCCTTACTGACGAGCCAGCTCTTGCCATATTTGACCCGAACCTCCCCACGGAACTGCATACAGATGCCAGCGCAAGCGGGTATGGATCGATTTTAATGCAGGAACACGAGGGAAAGCAAAAGAGGGTAGTTGCCTACTTTAGTAAAACGACACAAGGTGCCGAAGCAAAGTATCATAGTTACGAGTTGGAAACTTTAGCTGTCGTAAAATCTCTTCAACATTTTCGTCACTACCTAATAGGTATCCCTTTCAAAATAGTGACTGATTGTAACTCCTTAAAGTTGACCGAAAGAAAAAAAGACCTGATCCCTCGCGTCGCTCGTTGGTGGGTTTATATGCAGGATTTCCAGTTTAGCATCGAATATCGTAAAGGTGTTCTCATGCCTCACGCAGACTATTTAAGCAGAAACCCTGTGGACATCATGCATATCCGTAAACCAACCAACTGGGCACAACAAGCTCAAACGGCAGACTCAGAGACCCAAGACCTTATTGACAGTTTAAAGGAAGGACGTATAGACTCCACGCGTTATGAGGTTCACAATAACTTGCTGTATTATAAACATAGCCCTACTGGTGAAGATTCTCGTTTGCTTTGTTTCATTCCAAAGGGTTATAGACTTAGCTTACTTAGAATTTTCCACGATGAACATGACCACATAGGGATAGATAAGACCACAGAACTTATTCTAAGACATTTTTGATTTCCTGGGCTTAGGGCTTTCGTTCGTAAATACATAGGGCATTGCCTAGTTTGCCTTACATGTAAAAAGATTCCTCGAGCACCACACCAGCCTATAGAATCATGGTCTAAACCTGATACCCCATTTACAACTGTTCACATGGATGTACTGGGCCCATTGCCAGAGTCCAAAGGATTTAAATATGTCCTCATAGTTGTAGACGCATTTTCGAAGTTTTGTCTTCTATACTCCTTGTATCGGCAAGATGCTGATGAGCTGAAACGTACGTTTACGAATATGACGTCGTTGTTCGGTACTCCTTCGCTCATTGTATGCGATCGTGGTAGAATGTTTGAGAGCAATAATTTTCTGAATTTGGTGTCTGAGCTAGGTAGTAAAGTCCATTTCATAACGCCTGAAATGCACCATGAAAATGCTCAAGCTGAACGCTACTGCCGCACAGTTCATAACTTAATACGAGTAGAAGTGAATAATCGAAACGAGGAATGGTCAGATACCTTATGGCGCGTTCAACTTATCGTTAATATGACCAAAAACGCCGCTACAAATTTATCACCACTCCAATTGCTCATTGGTATTGACGCGACAACGCCTGTATTGCGTTCCTTAGTTCGCGACGTAGCCCTTAACAACGCAAGCGGAAATCGCGAAGCATTAGTAGTGCTTAGGAGACAGCGCGCAAGTGAGCGACTGGCCGCTAGACAAAAACGGCAGGACGAGCTCACAAACGAAGGTCGTAAGCAACCGCGTGCCTATAAAGTCGGTGACTTTGCTTTCGTTATAAAACAAGCGCAGAGCACTGGAAAATTAGATTCTGGCATGAGAGGTCCATACAAAGTAACATCAGTTCTACCGCACAATCGTTTTGAACTTGAACTGCTGTCTGGTGCCTACGGCAAGCGTACGAGGACTGCTGCGGAATACATGGTACCGTGGCGTGGCGAATGGACCCCTGAAGCATGCGCAGCGTTCTTTGAAAGTGAGTATCGTCCGTAATTAAACCATTAGCGGCGATATGGCAGACTACAATTATTTGTAGTACGGCTTGTAGCCGGCAGACTACAATTATTTGTAGTACGGCTTTTAGCCGGCAGACTACAATTATTTGTAGTACGGCTTGTAGCCGGCAGACTACAATTATTCGTAGTACGGCTTTTAGCCGACAGACTACAATTATTTGTAGTACGGCTTTTAGCCGGCAGACTACAATTATTTGTAGTATGGCTTTTAGCCGGCAGACTACAAGGTTTTGTAGTAGGTATGGCTTTGGCCGGCAGACTACGACCATTCGTAGTACGACTTAGGTCGGCAGACTGCAACCGAATCAGGTTACAGTGCGATATGCAACCGCGGCAGACTACGATAATCCGTAGTACGATTATGGGTGACAGTGATTTGCGCGGTTGCGGCAGACCATGGTTATGTAATGATCATGTGGTATTTTATTTTGACTGTCTGTCACTCGTGAACGATCGTGGTACCTGTTACAATTTGGCCATAGTTAGTTCTGTTATTCATGAAAGTACATTTGCATCAGTGGGCGTGTGTGCTGAAGTATGAATGCATCTTGTTTTCGGTTTGTGTTAATTAGTCTGTCGGTGTGTGTTTGTGGAAGGTATCTTGCATCATATAGTTAAGTACGTACAAACTTTATCATGCAAGATCTTTGCGTGGATTGAGTGATCTAACACAGTTCTCATTTTGAGTGCTCAAAAGATGTTTTATCTCCTGTTCACAGCTGACGAGCACCCTGATGAAGATCACTGTCCCTCTGAAAGTCGAGCGGACGAGGACGTCTCGCAGTCAGGAACGGCCGTATTATCGAGAGACTAATGTGCGAGCGAGATAGCACGATTGTCTTCCGGCTTGATGCGCTACGTCAGAGCCTACGTCACGTCCAGCCACCACGCACCGAACGCCGGGTCATCGGAGGGGCAAGCGAGCAGGACTCACTTTGGCGGCGTACTAGCTAGAGATAGGACTCCTACTAGGCTCCTTGCATTTTGCTTCTAAATTGTTAGGTCACATCTTAATTCCTGTGCCTAGGTCTATTTAGATAGGTCGCGAGTGATATTTCCTTTTCTTTGATTGTTAACTATTTAAATAAAATCGTTGATTTGGTGATCATACTTTTATTTGTGCATAAGATCCATAAGAATATGAATCAAATTTAAATTTTGTTTTCACGGCCGTAATAACAAACTAACCACTATACTTCAGGCAGGACCTTCGTCTAGAGAGTAGCCAACTGTTGAGCGCGAAAAAGGTAGCCCTCATTCCGAAAACACAAAAGTGCGTGCCCAGACCATACACTACGAAATACCAAATTCGAACTTCGTATCTTGCCGTCCCACTGAACGCTTTTATTATTCAATACGAGAGTGAGAGGGATGGTACGATATAAATTTCGATTTTCGGATTTCGTGGTAGCCCCCCAGGCTCGAGCCTTCGATCATGCAGGAAAGGCAAACCACTAAGCTGCCACGAATTTTTGTGGTCTACTACAATATTGCAATACGCAAAGATCTACCTACGGAGAACTGAAATTTGAATAGATAATTAAACACTTGAACAATTTTTTTTACCTCAACCATCAGTCAGTTCCATCAAGTATAGGTTCCACCAGAGTTGGGACAAATTTTGACTTGTACTTTCATTCATTCCCCTTTTTTGTGCAGTCAATTATATAGTATAGTTATATTTTATAGCTGTGTGTGTAATCATTCATTTCATCTCTGGCGGAACTAACCTATAGCAATCAAGCAAATATTCCGCCGCAATTAAATTTTCATATTCATCTGAGAATAGTCTGCGAGGAACAAAGTGCAGGCAACTACGGTTTCTTCTGGGAACTAAGTACATTTCAGTTAAATTTATTCAGCGCGTTAGTACCACGTCGGACGAAGAAATTCCAAAACTGTGTAAATATTTACGACGTTGCACACTAATCCTTGCATTTGCAATTAAGCTGCGCTAAGCACTTACCTGACACACGGTCGGGAGCACAAGAATTAATAAAAGGAAGAGAATGTCACGTGAGTTTATTTATACCCTTTTTCTTAGGAACGCGTGGAGATTTCAAGCTTAAATCAATATTCCAAATCAACGATGATGAAATTTGCTATTTGCGGATTTTCAGGGGCGAGCATTCGATCTATTTAGTGGTCTTAGGTACCTCTGAAAAAACCCGTATTTGGACCAATCAACTATTTTACCGACACTTCGGGCGTCTCCTGCGTTACCAAAAAATCGTTCTTCCAACAAGATATTTCACGGTTTAATAGGTTGAACTTACGTAGGATGGGATGTATTCATGTACACCATCTACTAAATTAAAGAAAAAACATGTTTACTTACAAAAATCTGAAATTCTTTGAAAAATGTTGCGGACAGAAGTGTCAGTAAAAGTTGATTGGCCCATTTTCGACCTGAACTCTGTTGCCTAGGTAAAGAAGATTGAACACTTTTTTATAGGAGTTGGACCAAGTGCTGCCCAATACAATGAAACAGTGTATGAATATGAATACTCCTTAAGCTAACACTGTAGACTGGTATACTAAACTAAAGCGCTTAAAGATCTATCCCAGGAGTTATGAAAAAATATGTAGTTTTTATATTTAAAGTATTAAAGTACAGTACAGTAGACTACGATGGGCCCCATAAGGAAGCTCAGTCACTCAAAGGGCTATGGAAAGGGCTATGCTCGGGGTTTCTCTGCGGGATAGAATCAGAAATGATGATACTGACATAGCCCGAAGAATTGCGAAACTGAAGTGGCAGTGGGTGGGGCACATTGCACGCAGGACTGATGGCCGATGGGGTCAGAAGGTTCTCGAATGGCGTCCGCGGACCGGGAGACGAGCTGTCGGTAGGCCTTCAACAAGATGGAGCGACGACCTGGCTAAGATCGCGGGATCGCGGTGGACGCGAAAAGCACAAGACCGGTCTGAGTGGAGAGCCTTGGGGGAGGCCTATGTCCAGCAGTGGACATCTTTCGGCTGACATGATGATGATGATGACAGTAGACTACGAGTAGATACTAATCAGTATATTCACAGGCTGCTTTTTCCGGTTTTCTACAAATGGCTAGATTTATACAGGGTAAAATTTAGGTCGTAATACAAAATTAGTGTTTCATGCTCAGTTAATGCTGGGTAATATAGTGCATTATCTTTTGTTGAAATAAGTCTGACAACAATTGTGGCTTCTATACATTTTTGAAATACGAAATCATGAATAATTTATGGAAACCGGAATTATCTTCAGACTAATCTCAACAATATAAAGAGTTAATGCATTATATTACTCAGCAATAACTGAGCACGAAACACTAATTTTGTATTACGTCCTAAATTTCACCCTGTATTTATTTGATGTAATAAAGCCTTGAGCTGTTTTGAGCCTTGGGGGAGGCCTATGTCCAGCAGTGGACGTCTTTCGGCTGACATGATGATGATGATGATGAATAAAAAATCAAAGAAAATTAAACGCGTGTCGGTTAACGCTTAGCAGAAAGTTAAGTGCGAGTTGCAATTTGCATGGGTTTGAGGCAGGATCATCGTAAACGTCAGAGTGTCTTCATTACGGACTTAATCAAACAATTTGTAGGGTCGTAAAAAGTTATCCAATCTTGTTGAGTACCACTATAACATTTATTGGCAACATGACGTGTTTAGTAGCACTACGGTTAGCTGTGTCTAAATTTATTAGGGTACCATGCTTCGAAAGGAAAAAAAATAGCCAAGCGCGAGTCGGACCGTTTACTAACCAAGTTTTCCGTACAAATATGTAGGTAGGTAGAAGACGGGTGGTATTGGTATCCTAACAACTCGATTCCCGCTGGGCTGCCAAAATTTTGACATGACGTCATCGATGACAAATCAATTGCCGCAACGTCCAGTATCGAATCTGCAAATACCTAACGCATTTTAAAGTTTCGATACTATACGTTGTCACAGTCGAAAAATATGTAAAATCTAGATGTTGTATCTGTTGGGAGTTGCGTGGACTGTAGAAGAAAACTCTGGTTCCTTAGCAGATAATATATTGTAGAAATTAATAAGAGACACAAATTATGTGACAACTGCCGATAGGTGACAGGAGCAGTGATATTTTTTAAGGTGTTGCCAACAGTATCCAAAGGCATACCTAACTCATCTTTTTTTTCACTCTCCGTGGGTTACTTGACCAAAATATTCACTCAACGTCACTGCTACTTACATAATCAAATAATCAAAATACATATGTCATTGAAATAATAACTTTTCAGCCTTGAAATTTATCTATGACCTCCATTTTCTTTGTCAATTGGTTTTAATCAACTCATTTAATAGAGTCGCGTCTGAACTGAGTTGAACATCATACAATCATTATTGCCAATTAATTATGTAGATACGCGGTACAAGAAGTACTGAACAGTAGCGTCTTGAAAGCTGATGCTGTAAGCAGCATGTAAGCATTTAAAGTGAAAAAAGTGATTTAGCATAATAAAAAAAAATGCAAATGGTTTCGTACCTACGCTAAAAAAACAAGTTTTTAAATGAACCTCTTTCATTTTATAAATTATTTTTTTGCTACAGCAATCACAGCAAAATATAAACTCTGTGAAAAATGTATATGGCCACCTATACGATTAAAAAAATAGAGCTTTATAACATAACAGATGAATGAACAGACGGATAGCGATCCGTTTTCTCTTTTTGGATAGGTACGGAACCTTAAAAAAAACAAATAATTATTCTGAAAGTTTTGATGTTGTCAACAACCGAGTCGGAGGATTTTCGGAAATGTTTTAAAGAAATCAAAGTGATGAAGACTGGATTATCAGCGTAAATTGGAATTGAAGTCGTTAACGCCGCGATTGGACCATTTTTTTAAATAGGAATCTTGATTGAGACTATAAAGAGATCTTATTAGCGACAAAGGTATTTAAACTCTCTCTAAGCTATGCTTCATTTCAGTTGATTAGAATCCTTCTAACATTTTACAACCACTTACCTACGAAAATTAATTTTAGTTTTTTTTTTGTTGCTGCAAATTAACACATAATTTTAATAAAAATGCAGACTTCATTAAGTTTAGTTTATTTATTGATGCAATATAAAATGACAAGCATGTTTTAATTATTTTATTTGGTAACTAACACATAATTTCAATAAAACAGCAGACGTTAAACAATATTTTTTGATATTTTCTTTCAATTTAAATGGTAACAAATAGTTTTAGTCAATATTTTTTTTAAAGATCTATCCAACGATAACCATGCTATAAGTAAAGACGAGAGAAAGCTCTACAAAAAAAAAATATGTTACTACTTCAGCGGCGCAGTTGCAACATTGTCAATCATAAATCATATTGGCGTTTAAGTCAAATTACAGCCTTCTGGCACCGACGGTCTCTAAGGTAAGCCGCGGACTACTATAACTACATAATAATTAGAAGGGTATCTTGGACTGCGGGAGAAAATGGAATCCAGATGTCTTTAATCTATTAACGTATACCGTATAAAAAAATTAAAACATAGATCATACTTCTCAAACTGAACAACATTAGTTCAGCAAATTTTAAAAATAATTAATTTTTTAATTTTTATTACACTTTTAAGTTTAATCGAAGAAGCAATGTAAAGCAAAATGCTCGATGTTTGCAGCGTGACAGCGACGTCAGTTGTGTTCTAAGATGGCGTACATTGATGGCAGTATTTAATACGTATGAAAAAAGGAAATTTTCAAGACTCCATTATTTTTAAAAGTCGCTGAACTAATGTTGTTCAGTTTAACGAGGACGATCTATGTTTTAATTTTTTGCTCGTATTACAGGCCACACCCGTATACACTCGTGTATACCTACTATAGTTTTAATAAGTGAACATATATGAGCAGGTACTTAACCGAACATGCGTTCAGATCTAACTTGCAGCATGCTGTACTTGAAATTCTAGCTGGTAAGTGGTTATGGACTTAGTTGCACAATTGGAATAACTGGCAAAGTTGGTATTTTGTACGTACTAACGCCATCTAGCGCCATCTAGCGTGTAAGAACTTGTGTGAAACAAGTTAAAGTTGTTTCAAACGTTTTAGTGCGTCTTTAGAATAGTATATGATACAAAATGTAGAGATTAGGAGAACAATGTTATAATGGGGGAAAAGCTAGGGAAAAGTTGCAAAAGTTTAAGCTCTAAACGGTATATAGTTCCTGAGTGGCGCTAGAGTAGCAAGAGTGTCTGAAATAATTTAGCTAATATTTTAAAATATACTGAGCGGCAAAAAATTTGGCAGAATCGGTAATTTTGTATGAAGGGTGGGCCAAATTTTGTGCCGCTGATATTAGAACAAAAATATATTCTATAATAAGAACCTTTTCAAACTGATTCCTAAATCCAAAAATGGTTTTAGCAAATCTACAGTGTTTTTAAACATGCCCTACGTGAAAAAATATGTCTACTTTACTACGTAGGCGACGTAGGTTAAAAAAATTTAAGTAAGTATTTCAATTATTTTACCATTGTGTTAACGTTACTTAAGCATATCCTAAACTAACTTAAACGTTAAAAACTCCCACCATTGTCTTTTCAAAGTTCAATGCCAGTGCCCCAAAAACGGCTCAACCGATATTAAGAAAAAGAACCAACGCAAGGAAACTTGCTTTCGCTTCAAAAAAACACATCAAAATTCGACCATCTCTTGGAAAGATACGATGCCATAGACAGACAGACAGACAAAACTTGTAACCCTCTTTTAGCGTTATGCTAGCTATCTCTAAGCTAAACCACGGACAAACATGGTGAAACTATACTACGTATAGTATACTTGATGTGTTCCCTACGGAACTCTTAAAACTAACCTAAGGTATGTATCACGAACCTCAGCTTTCCTAAGCCAAAGATTATGTATCTTTTATTTTAGTGACACATTTTTCGCATCCCTAATGTTCGCCGCTTGTCGGGGTACATCATGGATATGATTACTTGTGAGTTTGCGAAGTTGCGTCGTGTTAAGTCGCTCGTAAAGCGCGAGACGCCATTAATGTTTTAGTGTTCTTCTGCAACAACTAGTTACCTGGCCCCCATAAATATATTAGCGGGCTGCTCTCAACGGGCGACAAGTTTTGATGAAACTCGTGTAATATAAGCACATGCTACATCATAGCCCACGGCAATTTATGTACGCCGTTTGTCACGTATTTGAGATAGTTCATGGTTTACTAAGAGTATTGGACACGTCTGTTACACGTTTATTCTTTGAGATTTTTGCAAGGAAATTGTACAGGTATCTTAGATTGGGTAGTGATAGTGATCTATATCTACTTAAACATCTTTTTTAAGGTTTCATAATATAGAGATGCATAAGCAACTAGAGCTTTGCGCAGAAAGACTTTAAATAAAGCTCGCGTCTCAAATTAGTTTAATAGTAGGTACTGGCTTACTCCGATTTCTTCAGTTTTTTTTCTTAATTATAATTTGATGACAAATTATTTGTAATTTTTCGAACGGGAAGGTATGTCTTAAGCTAATGGGATAACCAGCGGGCATTTTTTCAATTATTTTTTCCACTACGAAAGTACGATTCACACCTTGGCTAGTTTTTATATTAAGTACCTATATATTTCTGCCGTAGTTAATGTACTCGTAGATCTCGAAGCAGAGGGCTTTAAACAAATCTTCATCATAATCAAATCACCAAATAAGTACCACAAAAAAACTGTTAAAACATTATAAACATTAAAGATCGCTTGCATGCTGCTCGCCTATAAAAATACATAATTAATAACTGTAACTGCGTCGTAACTCGACAGTACTGCCAGCAATTTTTCTATACTCTAAAACAGCGTCTTTTGAGTTCAATGTTCTTGAAACCTCACCTTGCAATTTCAGTAGCCCAAGATGTTATCTCTATCAATTATGGGCCATAAAACGTAATGACTTCATCGTAAATCTTCAGTTTACACGACACCATTTTACTTGGTGTTGAATAAATGAGGTCAAATTGCTTTGAAGTACTAATGATCGTTGTCCCCTTGGAAAATTGCTACTCGCAACTAAATTACGATAAAGCTAATTTTGTGTGCCGTGCCAAAGGAAAACCGTTATGATTTTTACGTAGGCCGTTGTTTGTAGAGTATTTCGTATCAGTAAATATTGAAGTAAGGGTCGAGACCCTTTGTCTATAAATATTGTTTAATTATAATGGAGAGATTACTAAGGCGCGAGCTGTGCTTTGATTTTTTTGTGCGATAAAATCCGAAATAAGGAAATTTGCCGAAGAACTAGAGTCATCGACATCATTCGAAAAATATGTCAGTTGAAGTGGCAATGGGCAGGCCATATCCATCGTAGAATAGAACGAACCTTTGGGGGATAAAAATGGTCGAGTAACGACCATGAACTGGAAGACGCTGCTTTGGCAGTCCTCCCAGTAGGTGTGCCCTCCAAGTGGCAAGTAGTTGTTCATTGTGGCGTAAGGGTCCATCAATAACCCCCTCGAAAAATCACGTGTATTTTATTAGCATACATATTTTAAAAAATCAGTGTTATTTTTAATAAATCCGTGTACGATACGAATGATGCCGCAAATTTCACGTTAATTGTAATAATTTAAAGATAGCTTTCGATTAATATTGCAGCACAGGGACCTATTTTTGTACACGCGAGAGCTTTCATCCGCTTTTGTGTTTTGCGGGAAATCAGTTAATATGGAACGCAGCCCAACAGAAATAGGGTTGAGGTTAATTATGAAAGTGCTCTATTGATCTATAATAAATAAAGTTATCATCTGTGAAATATATTCCTATTCGGTCGATGTCCTTTCACAGTAACTACCAGTGACAGTATTGGGGATTCATCAGATATTGTTAATCACAGCAAAAAAAATTATGTTTAATCTATGTTCAAGTAGTGACGAGTGTCAGTTAGTTTATCGAAGTCAAATCGTGCGATCTAAAAGGATCTAAATTACACCTACTTCCACTAGTCAGACAGATTTCAAACTTAATTCAAAAATAAATATTAGGCGCTAATTCAAGTTTATATGTATAAAAAAAAACTTATATTTGAAATTATTTTGATTTTATGACTCCAATAAAGTTCTTTATTTTAATTGAATAAAAATACTTGAAACGTTTTATTGACGTTGGACATCACCATCCATCCATCCATACAAACTTTCTCGTTTATAATATTATTAATTAAGTTATCCGATCCCATGTATTATCACAAACACGATATTGTCTCTCAAAACTGATGTAAACTCTCATTTCAATTATAATGTTTAATCGAACTATAAATTATCTTGTGTCTGATAATGATAAACGAAGATTGAAATGTTTTTATGTTTTAATATGCCATTATAACTCAATGTGATCCCAATCAATACACAATGAAGCGTTTTACTTTAAATCAAAAGAATGTCTATAAAAGTAATGACATGTTTACTATAATGCAAAGATTGTTTAGGAGTTTGCTATCAAACATGAGAGTTTTTGTGATACAGTGCAAATATTTATAGTGTCTATTTGCTAAAACGTCATTTGTTCTGACTTTCATTATGTTGTGTTTGTATGGAAGTGTTTAAATGATATGATAACGATCACCAGACTCAAGTAAATACTATGCAATATTTAATGTAGGGTTTAGTAACCTTTATTTTTGATTTTGCTTGTAAATCTTAAAACATTGTCTTTAATGGGGTGAAAAATTTCAAGTACTGTCCAACAAACTGAATCATGTACCGGTGTGGAACCTTTATGCTACTAATTTCATGTTCACATCCATACTTTTGTCAAGAAAATTGTAGTGTTATTGATTTTTAATAAATCTGTTTAGTCGACTGTACATCTGGATAACAATGGATGTTCGGTTTGACTCAGTTTAAAATGTTTTGATGCAAGAAAAAAGATAGTTTCCTGAAAAACGAATTCCAATTTATATATAAAAGTTGAATTAAGAATAAACCTACATGTAATGTTTAATTTATGTTTGAAATCCTAAGTGTTCCAAAATCCTGATTCAAATGTATACTAACTAAAAGAAAAAGGGACACACAAGTTTCATTGCTATAACGAAAATACTAATAAATGTGATTCGTTACAACTTTCTAAATTCGTATTCGTAAAAAACTACTAACTAACTTATATAATATTTTTATATTATTAAAAAAGGCCTCCTCGAATCGTTATTTAAGTAAGTTAGTAGTATTTAGTCCATCTGTTAATTATTTTATATAATTATTGTGTGTTATTTAAACAGAAAACAAACGAACGTCGTTCCCATTTGCCTGAAGTATAAGTTTTTCAAATACTAATAATTAATCGTCTTCCAAGGTTCAAAAATTAATGAAATAATTAAAAAATTACCTCTAGACCCCTTTTCAAATAGAGAGTCCCTTAAAATACCTGTGCAATAAAATGATAACAAATAAACAAAAAAATAAGTGCCACAAAAGTTCAAATGATCACAATCGTCATTTTACTTCACATATTATGAAGTATGAACATTTCCTAACGTTATCACTGTGATGACGACATTCAGTGATAACTAACCATGCGGCTCTAAAAATAGGTCTGTCATCATTAAACTTCTGATCCATATTATCAGTTAGCTGCAAAAATACTTTAAATAGAAATGGACTGCACAAATTCAATGTTAAATAAAGAAAGAAATAAAGGTTTATTTGTTTCCATCCGTACCACCACCGCACCGTAAGACTAAGAGGCTGTTTCACCATCCTTTGATTAGTGTTAACTGCTGATTAAATGTGACGCTCTCCGTCTATTCGAACAAAAACAAAATAGAGACGGCATCACATTTAACTGTCAGTTAACAATTATCAATGGATTGTGAAATAGCTCCTAAACACTAAAACTAAGAATAAAAACTAAGTTAGGTACGTGCTATAGCACACAGCATACAGCAGCGCTGGAGCCAACAGAAAACCATGTAGTGTGTGAAGTTCCCAATTCTCACTGGGTCCGCGTGTGAACTGCAGCCCAAGCCCCCTCGTTCTAAGGAAAAATCTCTGCCCTAAAGTGGAACGTATATAAATCGATATTTAGGCAAGTAATAATAACTAAAAAACAACCTTAATAGACCACGAAACTCTGAAAAGACATCGTCACGTTGGCCGACACCTTTGATCATGAGTTACTTCCGTTTCTCTCAAGTCCCTGTAAAAAAGAGCGTAATAGTCCTTTAATCTTGCTAAGTGCCAGTGGACCGCTTATTACTTAATTTGCAAGCTAAAGGCACGCAGCCGTGTTCCTTAGCACAAAGGCTAATGGGTTATATGTGAATAAAAATACGGTTGCTCTAGAATTACATTTTGAACGCTCTTAGATGTAAGCAAGCTCGCAAAGCGTAAATAATATTTTATCCTGGAATATAAGGAGCGGCATTCATATTTAAGTTTTCCTTTTAGCTTTTCATATTTCAGGACACGTATGATATTCGTCTTAGTAATTATGAGTTTCAGTTTTATAGCGCAAATCAGGAACTCTTCGGGAAACGTGTAGATTCTATGTATGACTTAGAATTTGCTCGCGTCTTCTCTTGTATAAATCATTCAAGTCTGTCAATGGAATGAACTTTCAGGATTTTACCAAAGTACCTGGGTAAGACTCCGAAACACGCGCTCTCCCAGACATAAAATAAAACCAAGCTAGGTTGATTATTCGGCCCTGAAAACCCCACATGGCAAATTTAAAGCCGTCCTAATAATAAAAGTCGGAATTCCTGAAACTTATAGCTTTCTATTTACATTGTATCAAGAACACCTGTGCGAAATTTCATGACGTAAAGTGCGGGTGTTTTTTTTCTCACCCAACCTTGTAATGTGGGGTATCGTTCGATAAGTCTTTTAAAACCATAGGAGTTGCTAAAACGATTTTTCGATTCAGTGATTTGTTTGCAAAATATTCTATTTTAAAGTGCAAATTTTCATTAAAACAGAGCTTTTCTCCTCCCCCTCTAAAATCTAAATCGGTGGGTGGAAAATTTTGAAAGTATTCAAGATAGTAGAAAGTATATCAAACTTACAAGGAATACTATAACGGTTAAGTTTTCTTGGGAATTATTAGTAGTTTAAGAGTAAATAGCAGCCTAAAGTAAAAGGTAAATATACCTAAACTTGAAATTTCGAGCGTGTCCGACACGCTCTTGGCCGGTTTTAAATCAACAGTCCACCTTCTGTCAGGAAAATTACAAATAGGCATCTGTAATCTTAATTAGGGAAGCCTTGGCTTCAGTGGATGATTGACGATGATAAATACTGGCACGCTTTAATAAAGTCGAAGCATTGTTTGTTCATGCGTGTTTCGTATTTATGTGGGCATCATGTGAAATAAGATTCAAGCTCAACCAGTACCTGTTACGTTAGGGGTTGACAAAGTTACGGCCCAACATTAAATCCCGGCTTATGTAGCTACGTACCAGTCAACAGATGTTGGTGAACGACGTAAGTGATTGTTGGTAATTAAATTTAATGCCCGAGTTAAATTATTTTTGATTAAGCCGTTGGTGCGACATTATGTATCAGTTGGTAGTTTCATTTTGAAATCTATTTTCTATGCAATTGTCTTCTCTTTGAAGGTAAGTAAAAAAAGATTGGTGACAAATAAAAACGGATGTTTCTAGAAGTTTTTTTAAAAGTCAAGAACTAACGAGTATTAACGTTATAATAAAAAATAAATAAAATAATAGCTTTATTTTGATTTTGCGGACGACTAATTATACTATTAGTATTACCAATTACCATAATAATATGTATACCAAGGCACCGGTGCCTTCGTTTACTATATCCAAGTCTTAAGTTAGTAGTTTTTTTACTTAAGATCGGCACATAATTTGGGACTTTGTTTGTGTTGACTACTTTTGGTGTCCTTTTTGGTGTCCTGTCGTGTCGCCAAGTATCTAATATAGTTATAGTGCTAGTTTTAGTCTTAGTCTTAGGTGGTACTTATGGAGCCAAAATATTTTTTTCTTTCTTTCTTTCTTTCTTTTTTTGCACCAACCCTATTCAAAGAGACGAAACGTCTTTAACTCTATCGCAGCCTTAGCGAAGGGCCGCGTTTCCTCGGAAACATTTGTGTGTTTGAAACATTGAGGTCTAATTGGGGGTTTTAACCGATCAATTACCGATTTTTCATTGAATATTGTAAGCAAGGTAACGTAACTACTTGAATGAAATTTTATTATTAGTATGTTATTTGCCATCGTCAAAAGCCATGGTGGCCTTGTGGTTTGATCTATGGCCTCTCATGCAGAGGAGACTTGTTTTCTTATTTTTATTGTTCTTTAAGGAAATATGGTTTTTTAGTTAATCCAAACTTTATTTCGTTTTTACTCGACTGCATAAGGAGCGGCCGCCTCAAAAATTCATGGTTATTAGTTTATAAGGCAGACAAGTTTTTTTTTATTTTTAAATTTAATGTTTAGATAAAACATACACTTTTTAGCATTAGAAAAAGGTAAACAATCTTGACGAGTCTTTTTATTGAAAAATGTTTTTAATAAACCGGTAACTATTACGATATCAAAAGCATGTAAATGAAAATATGTCCTTGCTAATTGTTACTATATGCTCTGGCTTATTTTTCAACAGTGTTTTTCAATAAAAATACACATCAAGGTCGCGTTCCTTCTTTCTAATGCTAAAAAATACGACATATAATAATTTACTTGTATCTTTCAATATTTGTGTAAGATAAAGCTCCGACGTTGTTGGTACATTATGGGGTATTAAAATGTGAAAATATAAGCCATAGTGGCTGTTGCAGTCGATCCACGGTACGTATAAGTGTTTTAAATTTAAATTAAATTAAATAGTTTACAATGAAAGACAGCACTAATGAAGTCAAGAACAACAATGCATCTTTTGAAGCTGATGCCAAAGGCAATGATGTCTCCGACGGGACAACATTCGAGGACGCTCTAAAAGTTGCACGTAAGTCTGCTATTTAATAATAATAGTAATAATAGCAGTAATTTTAATGTAATCTTTGCGCCATTAAGCGGTAATAATTATTTTTTAACAAAAAATGGAACCAATTCAAAAACCTTGAAAGTAATTTTCTACTTGTTCAAAGCCGGTGTCTCAGCACGAGCCAGCAGGAATGGAACTAAAGTCATCTACTTCACCTACATAATATCTATTGGGCTTCAATTCCTGCTGGCTCGTGCTGAGGCACCGACTTCAAACTAGGTAGTAGAAAATTTTATGAATTAAATTCTGATTTTGTTCCGCGTACCTGCTGTTGTGCTGTGTCAGGCCTGTGTCGTCTCGTGATCATGGAGCATGCAACTGTGCCGAAGTATAGAGCAGCTCTATAATCAGGGTACGCGGAAAAAAACACGAATTTAATTCATAAAATTAGTCATTATAACCGCGATAGTCTAAAATACAATTAGTAAAAAGTTATTTGCAAGGTTTTTGTAGTCGGTTCTATAAACAAAAATTTTTTTCGTGTTTATTATTTTAGTGATTTTTTGTAGGCAAAGTGCATCTCACAACGATTCCATTAAGCCCAAACACGGCACAGTTATGTTATTTTATAATAGAGTGCCGGTACCTACGGTCTTTTTCATCAGATCCAGTTCACCAAATGATACTTTCTGAATGTAAATACTTGGTGTTAAAAATGAAAAATCCCTATAGGTGTGATCAAAGACTACAGTATATATAGGGAGGGTGTGCTTTTAAAATTTGAGGGTTGGCCTCGAT
Source organism: Choristoneura rosaceana (assembly GCA_037349165.1). Lineage (NCBI taxonomy): Eukaryota > Metazoa > Arthropoda > Insecta > Lepidoptera > Tortricidae > Choristoneura > Choristoneura rosaceana. Next base: position 16,402,840 of record JAZBNJ010000019.1, read on the forward strand.
TTGGCGGAGTCATTCTGTAACAAACGCACAAAAAAAAACAAACAGACGAATTAAGAAGCTCCTCCTTTTTTGAAGTCGGTTGAAAAGGGGCGTAATTTTCTAGACGACATTAAATAATATGTAATACGGGGGAACAACTCCAATTTTCACAATTCCTAAGGCATATAATTCCGATTACTTAAAAAAACGAAATTTATTTTTCTGAATTTCAAAATATCGATTTTTAATATTTCCGATTTTCATAATTCCCAAGAACGAAAAACACGAAATATTATTGGCCCGAAGTAACTTATTCTGTTTATCAATGTATCGAAATTACATTGCTAATTCGGAAATTAATGTAACATTCGGCAAAATAAACTTCGTGCTTTCAATAATAGGAACCTTGAATTTCGAATCTCGAATTAATATCAATCAATTTAGGTAAATTGACCTGCATAAGTTAGGTCAGATTAGGTTCGAATTGCGTCAAGGCGCGAAGCGCCCTTACTGCGTGGAATAGGAGCTCCGCGAGGCGGAGCTCCGTCGACCCTGTGTCACATTGCTAAAAATTAATAACAGTTATAACTGTTTTAGGCCAATCTAACCTCAAAACTTACTTAATAAGTCAGGATTTATTATTGATCAGGGTAATGATATTCGAAATTTTGAAAATCGATATTTTAGTAATCGGAATTCGTATTTTTGACATTTCGTATTATTATTAAGTCGGACTTTTTAATGTTCGGTGTATTAAAATTCGGAATTTTGAAAATCGTAATTATAAACCTTTGATATTTTTAATTTTCGGATTTATAAAATATATATGAAGAATCTGCATAGTCATATTAGGATTTTTAAAATATTCATAATTATAAAAATCGATATTTTTTAGGGGTACATAGTAATGTTATCGTCTATCAGTGGATTGGCGTCGTACTACTCGATTCCCATCGGGTTATCTAAATTTTTACATGACTTCAGTGTATACTAACTTCGAGGAGTTGCATTCGAAGACATTTTCTAACTCACGCTTCTCTGACTCTTCGGGTTTCGTCATGAAAACGTTCACTCTTCGCCAGGTCTTTATTTACTACCTTAAACAATGACTCCACGTTTATGCCTCTTATTTATCTTGTCTCCGCCACGTCACCGTGTACCACGTTTCTGTTGAGGATATCAGCAGAGTTGGCTTAATCTCAAGAAAACACAAGTAAATAATAGAAATAGTTTTCTCTAATTTGCAAAACAAACAGCATAAACGAATGTCAAGGAACAACAAAACATGAGTAACATGTCAATATGAAAAACGTACTGTTTAATAAAAACAGCCAGCAAAAACTTTGCATTTGATAATGAACCTCAACACGCCCTCTCAAATGCAAAGTTTATTGCTTTTCATAAGTTAATCAACATAACATAAACAAATAAAATAATACGTACTCAGTGCCTACACTTAAGCACATTAAATGATACAACAAGAACGAACTTAAAATCAACTCATTGGCAAAAAAATGGATTAACAAGGTTTAAGACCTAAGCCATTCAAACATCTGTTATGTTTTATGCTAGGCAGTGCTTTTGTCAATACATCTGCCAGCATGGATGCCGTAGGTACATGTCCCAACACTATTTTATCGTTGTCCTTTAAAACACCCCTAATAAAATGATACTTAATATCAATGTGTTTACTTCTACCATGAAAGACGGGGTCCTGCGCAAGGAACATCGCTGATTGACTATCGGTATAAATAGATATAGTTGCATACCCTGGTAACTTCATTTCTGTTAGCAGACTTTGAAGGTATACACCTTCCTTGAATGCTTCCGCAAGACTAACGTACTCCGCTTCACAACTAGACGTCGCTACTGTCTTCTGTTTTTTAGAGGACCAAGAAATACTAGCTCCTCCTAGAATACAACAATAACCAGAATAAGATTTCCGATCTATTGGGCAACTACCCCAATTCGCATCACAGTATGCTTGAATTGGCTTACCAGTTTTCCTATAATGCAGACCATAGTTCGCCGTGCCTTTGAGATAGCGTAAGACCCTTTTTGCCGCCTTCCAATGACTCAAATTAGGATTACTTACAAACTGAGCAAGTTTAACAACAGTATTCGTAATGTCAGGCCTTGTTGCTATAGACAAATACATAAGCGACCCAATTAGTTCGCGGTATGGCCATTTTTCTTCGACTTTTTCCTTTTTGGTTTCGCTTGAAAATATATCGGACAATTCACTCGGAGTTTTGCAAGAATTGCAGTTAGATAAACAAAATTTTTCCAAAATAGTCTTGACATACCCTTCCTGTGACAACGTAATGCCATTTTCATTTTTTTTTATGTCTATTCCCAAAAAGTATTTAACCTTTCCGTAATCCTTGAGATCGAACTCCTTTTTCAATTCGTCTTTAAATCTGCATATCCGGCCTTCACAGTCTGATAAAATCAGTACATCATCAACGAACACAAGGACGAATAAATATTTTCCATCTTGATGCCTCATATACAGACATGGCTCATTAAGAGACGGTTCTAATCCCATCTCTTTCAGTTTCTTGTCGAACCGTATATTCCATTGTCGCCCAGCCTGTTTCAATCCATATAGAGATTTCTTTAGTAGACATGTATCACCTCCAGTTTTCAAACCCTCGAGCATTTCCTTCGCGTTTTTCACTACCACTGGATCTTCGTCATTATCATGTGCCAATTTTATTAAACATTCTTTTAGTAAACGTGGAATACGCATGTAAATCTGTTCATCCAAGTTTCCATTTAAGTATGCAGTATTGATATCCACTTGATGAATCTCGAAGTCCATCTCTACAGCAATTGCCATCATTAATCGTACTGTTTCTAATCTGGCAACGGGCGCAAATGTTTTCTCATAATCTACTCCAAAACGCTGGCTAAATCCTTGTGCCACTAACCTGGCCTTTTTCTTAGTAGTTTTATCAACATTTACTTTGGTGGTAAGTACGTATCTACAGCCAACGACATTTGTGTTTGGTGGTGTTTTGACAATAGTCCAGGTGTCCTTCTGCACTAGGCTCCTTATTTCGGATAGTATGGCGCCTTCCCATTCTGAGTGTTCAGAGCTACGTAAAGCGTCGTTCAAAGATATTTCTGCAGCTGCGCCTGCGTAGTCGATGCAATCTCTATACTCTTCTGTTTCTGACTCGCTATTTCTTTCTTCTACTTCAACATAATTGTAGACCTTCCTCGGTCGTCCTGGGCGACCCGTACGAATTACTTTTGGCCTACCGGATCCTCTTCTTAATACCGCTTCACACTCTTGATCTGGATTTAGTTCAAGATCGTGAATTTCTTCTACATTTTCTGGTTCCTGATCTGGATTTAGTTCAAGATCGTGAATTTCTTCTACATTTTCTGGTTCCTGATCTGGATTTAATTCAAGATCATGTCTTTCCTCTACATTTTCTGAAACAATTGGTAATTCATCTCGTCCTTTTACTTCCTTAGCGAAGACCATCTCCACTGACGCTTGATCTTGTCTATTATTATTATTAACAGTAGCTTTTACATCATCTCCAGATGAAATCATCTCTATGAAGTCCTTTGCTTCATCAAGTGATTTCGTCGCTGAATCTATTGATAGCAATTCAGTGAATTTTATGTCTCTAGAAACAATAAACTTTCTTTTCTCAGGTATCCATACTCTAAACCCTTTGGTTGTTTTTGAATATCCGACAAATACTCCAGCGATTCCACGAGCATCGAATTTGCCTAAGTTTGGATTTTTGTCCAGAACATATACTCTTTCTCCAAATCTACGTAGATAGTAGATATTGACCCGTTTTTGACACCACTTTTCATATGGAATATCACCATTTAAGGCTGAAGTTGGACAGCGGTTTCTAACGTAACATGCCGTATCAATAGCTTCAGCCCAAAAACTAATACTCAAGTCACTATTTAGAAGCATACACCTGGCCATCTCAACCAGCGTACGGTTCATTTTTTCGGCTACCCCATTTTGTTGAGGAGTACGAGGTACGGTTAGTCGTCTCTGTATTCCCTCCTTACGTAAAAATTCATCAAATTCTACATTGACATACTCCCCACCGTTATCTGATTGAAAATATTTTATTTTCGACTCAGTATATTTCTCCACATAATTTTTGTACAGTTTGAATGCTTCTAACGCTTTATCTTTGGTCTTCAGAAAATATACCTCACACCAACGAGTACTGTCGTCAATAAAAGTGATAAAATATTTAGCACCTGATTTTGATTCGCATCGCATTGGACCTACTATGTCAGAATACACTATACGCAACCGTTCATTACACGGACCATTTGACTCAGTAAATGGTAACATGGTCATTTTTCCTCTAGCACAAATATCACAACTACGTAAAGTGCTTACATTGTTCCCACTTGAGTTCACGTCAAGGCCTATCTTTCCTAGCAGTTTAATTACATCTTTGGCATTGAGATGCCCCAAGCGTTCATGCCACAGTTTCAGATCTGTCTTACAGTCTGTTACTGCATTAACCGACTCGCATTCTGGAAAACAATAAAGGTTTCCTCTACGGTGTGCAGTTAACCTAGCGTTGCCGTTTTTATCTACTAGTACGGCCACATCACGTGTGAAGTTCACATCATAGCCATTATCTGTTATCTTCGCTACGGAAATTAAGTTAGTCCTTAAATCTGGTACGTAGAGGGTGTCTTTAAATTCGACAGGCCGTGCTGAGCTACCATTCGCTACCGATAATGTAACCAATCCCCTACCTAGGACCTCGGCATTCATGTTAGTAGCTAACCGTAATTTACCTTTATACTCTTCAAGTGTACCCCCGAATAAATTGACATCGTTGCATAAGTGGGACGTGCACCCGGAATCAAGCACCCATTGCTGTTTCAAATTGTCAACAATACTACATTCCTCTAAACCTGAAACATTTAAAGACATTAATCCATCATCTACATTATTACAGTGTTGATTCGACTTAGGATAATTTTCTCGACATTCAGAAGCCTTATGTCCAAGACGATTACAACGAAAACAGGTCAAAACTCTCCTTTCGTTTGCATAATTATCCTCCTTATGTGAAAATCGATTAGGTTGTGACTGTGCTGGAGTTCCTTTAAAGTTGACATCAGTACGCCATTTATTTGCGGCTTTCTTCCTTTCCCGTACATACAGTACATCATTTTCGGTATTATTCACATTTCTCGATTCATATTCTTCTAAAATCTTCACTTTAAGAATCTCCGGCTTTGGTAAATCGTCACGACATTCAATAGCACATCGAAAATTTGAGAAACTTGCTGGTAAAGTATACAACAACATTATCGACAAAAGATCATCGTGAATCTTTATATCCATGGACTCAAGTTTGTCCACCGCATCGAAAAACGCACCAATATCTTCTCGAATATCTCCAGAGTCACCTATTTTATATGTCAGTAGACGCTTTAATAACATTGCCTTTCTAGCAGGTCCACGGGAAGCATAAATCGACTCAAGTCGCAACCATATTTCTCTTGAAGTCTTACAATCCCTTACATGACGAAGTTCCGTTGAGCTGATGCAAAGTATTAAATCGGCTTTCGCTTTAGCATCTTGTGCCTCCCATTTGTCTAAATCATCCGCCGCAGTCTCAACTGGTTTAGGTATCTTCCCATTAGTATACTTCCAGAGGTCATTTTTAATAAGAATAGCTTCCGCCTGTAATTTCCAGCTCTCGTAATTTTCTTTAGACAGTGGATCAATTCGCACAGTGCTCATTTTTATGTTTAGTATTAGTACATGTACTCACAAGAAAATTGCCGACGTCAATTCAAGTCCATTTCACTATTTAGTTCAATCGATCCTGGGCCCATAACCATTGTTGAGGATATCAGCAGAGTTGGCTTAATCTCAAGAAAACACAAGTAAATAATAGAAATAGTTTTCTCTAATTTGCAAAACAAACAGCATAAACGAATGTCAAGGAACAACAAAACATGAGTAACATGTCAATATGAAAAACGTACTGTTTAATAAAAACAGCCAGCAAAAACTTTGCATTTGATAATGAACCTCAACAGTTTCATGTGTTCATACACTGTTAAAAATTTCTGTAGTAATTTTACAAAGAAAGTGTTGGAAGTTTTTACGCACAACAATAAAGTAATAATATAATTCCGTTTTGTAAATTTACAATACAATTTATTTCAACTAAATTTCTAAAAATTACAAAACTTTTGTTGAAATTTACCAAACGACTATCGGAAATTCGTTTAGCAAAATTACAATACAAAAAATGTAATTTTGCCAAACAAATTCTGTTGAAAATGGTTTGCAATTTTAAAATGATGTGTTGTAAATTTACTACACAATTAATTTCAACTCACAAGTAATTTTACAAAAAAAAATATTTTAGAAATTGCAAACAGATTTTAAGAATTTTAGAACCTTTTGATTCAAAACTAATTACGGTTTGAAAAATTACTATACGTGTAAGAGAAATACACGTTTTTAGTAGAATTACAATGTAGGTATAATGCAATTTCGAACTTGCGTTATAAAAATAATAAAATTTCACAAAATAAGTACTTATTGTAAATCAAATTATAAACATTTTTTTAAAATTTAAAATTTTTTTGCTTGAAATTAATCAAAAATTTGAAAAAATTACAATACGTGTTAGAGAAGTAAAAACTTTGGGTAGAATTACAATACGTAATGCAATTTTCAAATTTGTGTTACAAAAATGATAAAATAGTTTGCAGATTCTTAATAATTTCATTCTGATTTGAGTTTCAACATATTTTCAAAATTTTATAAAAATAGTATAGTAAATCAAATTACAAACAATTTTTGTAAATTTTAAATCTTTTTGCCCGAAATTAATCAAAAGTTTAAAAAAATTAGAATACGTGTTAGAAAAATAAAAACTTACGGTAGAATTTATAATACGTATTGTAATTTTCAAATTTGTGTTAAAAAAAATAATAAAATTATTTGTAAATTCTTAATGACTTCATAGTAATTTGAGTTTCAACATTTATTATATTATACACATATATTTAACACAAAAAAAGTATTGTAAATCGGATTACAAACAATTTTGGTAAATTTACAACCTTTCATTAGAAATTCACCAACAGTTAGGAAAAATTACAATATGTGTAGGGTTATTGCATAAAGCTTCCAAAATTACAACTCATTATAGTAAGTTCCTTCACATGTCTTGTAATTTTACTCAAATTGTGTTATGTTTTGTATTAGTATACGTTGATTTGGAATTTTGCTGATATTTGTTTTGTAAAACAATTGTAATTTTACAAAAATTTTTAACAGTGTAGGTTTTATTAGATAAGAATACTCACCAATGAAGTTTAATCATTTCTAAACTCATCTCTAAAATAATAACCCACGACCCAATGGTTTGACCTGTGACCTCTAAAACAGAGGATCGTGGGTTTAAATCCCGACCTAGCATCTGTGTGTTTTTTGAAGATCATGCAGGAAATCATATTTGAAATTTCCATGAGCTTTACGGTGAAGAACCTATTTCCTTTTTGTACAATAAAGAGTTTAAACAAACAAACAAACAAACAAGAACAAGATAGTGATAAAACCTTCTATAATCTGTGATGCAATTTCAGTGGTATATGTGAAGTTCCCAATCCGCACGGGGCCTGTGTGGCAACTACGGCCCAAGCCTTCTCGTCCTGAAAGCCAGCCTCTGCCCAGCAATGGGATATGGCAATATAATAATTATATGCCGGGATGAAACTTTGTTAGATAGGAGCGGTCGCGTCTTGTTTGTACTGACGGAATAGAAAAATCTGTTCCGTGTTTTTACTGCACTCCTATTCTGCCCTCCTAAGCAGAAAGATGCTATCTCAAAAAAAAAACGCATTTCTGTCATTTACACCATGTGATGTAGAATGTTTTAAGCTACACAATAGTATTATTAAATCAAAAGTGTTTTTTTTTCGATATAGCGCCTTTTTGCTTAGGAGGGCAGTATTACTATTAAGCGTTACAAGAGACGCTTTCTAGGATACCACGCATTGTTTCCATGGCCAATTTAGCAACACTGCTAGCCCCCTTTGATTGGGACCGAGCGAGGGAAGGTATCTTTTGGTGTCCTTTGACTAACTTGTACCTTCTTCCCGCTTCCAAAGCGACGTCATTAAAACTTGTTTTGTCCATGATTGGCACCATATGTTTGGTGACCATAGCTACAAATTCCATTCGTTCGTCCCTCGGAACCGCTCGTTCAGCGACGTCATATCATGCTTTTATCAATCCAATCAGCTCACATCCACCCATGGCTGAAAGGCCTCTTCATTTTCATGACACTGCCTGGTCTTGAGCCAATCTCATCCACAGTTTAGACAGTCTATTTCATGCTTTATGGTGATCTCTAAATGGCCACCCAGCTAAAGGAGGACTTTGCTTTTAGCATGCTTGTACTTTTTGCGTTCACTTGTTTCAAATATAAAATTTCTTTCTCTAATCTAAATAATTATTTTAGGTCTAGGAATCTATAACTACAGGCTTTTGGCAATTACCACTTACTCGCTACTCGCGGCAGCTGCAGAAATGTTTACGATTGGTGTTGTCACCACAGCATCACAGTGTGACTTGGACCTTGATGTTGAGAAGAAAGGATTAATAAGTTCCATTCCGATTTTAGGTATGTTAAAAATTTAAAACAATAATAATTTGTTTTGTTAGTATTTTTTTTTAAGTAAGTACCTACAGAATTTCCTAAAACAGGGCCTTATTTTATCCATTCTAAGCTGATAATTAATATTTCATTGCTTTGGGGCCTATTTTTGCAATAGATAATTTTCTAGATTCCTACTCGTCACTCGTCCCCTTGGTTTGACTTTAAAAGTCCATCCTTTGCACATTTACGAACTCGTGCATACGTTGCTACAAGATAACATTTCATGTATGATACAGATCTTCCTGAAAAAAAAAAAGTTATCATTTTTAGGTGTGGTGGTGAGCGCTCACTTCTGGGGATTCTTGGCAGACACGCGTGGGCGACGATTTGCTCTCATCATCAGCACCACCGGCGCCTGCGTCGCTGGTCTAATTGCTGCATTCTCTAACAACTGGATTTTCCTCGCCGTCATCAAGTTGATTGGTGCTATTTTGTAAGTTACCTGATAGTAAGAAATGATAGACGTACCTAAATACTTAAGTATGTTGCTGTCCCGCTGACGCTTATGTCATTTAATACGCGAGTGAAAGGGACGGTGCGATACGAACTTCGATTTGCGAGTTTCGTACTAGCCCTTCTGTTTTTAGCGTGGTGGATTTGAGTTTTCAAAATTGTACGTTTCGCTGCTATCTCACGAGGTCAATAGTATTGCTAGTCACACGTTATAGCACTTATGTCTACTTGCTTGAAACACATAAATCTCGAATTAGCGTTAAGCTTAGTTTAGTAGTGTCAAAATGTATAAAACTGTCAAGCTTAAGCCAGGTTTAACTACTAAATCTAGATTTATTATTTCCTGCAAGACGGCCTTAGTCCTTATTTTATTTCAGCGCTTCAGGAACTAATGCCTTGGGCTACACATTTCTAAGTGAAGCGACAATTGCGCACAAACGAGAACAATATGTAATGTACGCATACTCAGGGATGCTCTCATTTCAAGCTATCAATGCCAGTAAGTTACGAGTGCTTACTTGTTGTCTGTATGCAGTCAGGACTTAGTCAGGGTCAGGACGTATACGTATTACAAATAATATTTTGTTTTTCTATTAGCAGTACGTTTGTTCAACCAAATCTTAAATATTTTTTTAAATGAAAAGTATTTTCATGGGCGCCGGACGGGATTCAAATTCGCATGCCCTGGTATGTGTATACTTATGTGTATAAGGTCTCCTACTAATTGAAACCTAGAGCTCCCGACAGACCTCTCGAAAAACTTGGTCGCTTGCCTACACACTACTTCTGCTAATGGCGCTATTTACCGCCACCATCATTAAGTCAATCCTACGTCCTAAATTGGTTTGACAGGTGTACAAAATAGTGTAGGTAATTATATAACCATCTGTGCGTGACTGGCGTCCACAACTGAAAACAAACTGCAGTTTTATTTTCCGAAATAATAGCTATTTTATATAAGTCATTTCACAACGATCTACTTTCTTTGCTACCTAGGTTACTTTTAAATTTCTTTGCATACTTTACTCTTACTTTTTCTTTACTTTGACGTTCTTTTTTTAATTCCTAATATTTGTTTGTTTTTTGCAGTCGTGGCATATCCTATATTAAATCTAACCTTTGACTACTACATGCCTCTGTTGGGTTTTTCTTTCCGACCATGGAGACTGTTCTTGTTAGTTATCGGCCTGTTTAGCGGTATTAACTTACTTTTGATTGTATTTTATACGTACGAAAGCCCAAAATTTTACTTCGCAATTGGGGAACACGATAAAGGATTGAAAGTCATGCAAAAAATTTACAAAGTTAACACTGGCAACGCTATTGAAGAATATCCGGTAAGGAATTTGGAATAGAAACAGAAGAGTCCAATTTCGTGTATGTATTTATGTATCTTTATCCATTGCCTAATATATGTACAAGTTTTGCTTAATTTGGACCTAAGTCGAATGGTGCAAGTACATTTTTTATTATAACATGTATAATGTTTTTCATTTATGGTTTGAATTTCTTGTATTTTAGGTAAAACATATTATTTTGAACCAGGACGACTATAGAACTAAAAAGAGGAATTTCCTTCGCTCTGTTTGGGATCAAACTATTCCGCTGTTCAACAAAAAATATGTCAAAAATACTTTTTTGATATTTTTATGCGGTCTGCCGACATACTGTGTGTGAGTACTATTATTCTACACTTTACTTTAAAATAAGCGTACGCATTCCGCAAAGTTTCTCCGATTAACAAAACACGCATAATGTGAAAAAATTACAAATTTGTCTTAAAAATCTTGCAGTGAAAAAAATATTTCACAGTAAACAGAAAACTGTTTTTCCCCTTAAAATTAATTTACTGATAGAAAAAATCCGAGTCATTTTGGAAACTTTTATGATTTCAGATCTCCACCGTTCGCCGTTTGGCTTCCTTTCATATTCAACGCCTACAGTACAAATCGAGATTCTAATGGTCAATTCTGTGAAATGTTTCAAAAAAACGACTCTTATACCACTAACGATTCTGTGGTAAGGTTTGTCATTAGTATTTGCAAATAGAAAGATATATATACTAACTTGGAAAGTCAGACAAAAACAAACCACAATACGTGGCCGCCTATTGCTTACCTTGTAATTTTATCTGTGTACCTGTTTTTCTGTATCGCTTATTATTTCTGGTGTACAATAAAGAGTATTTGTATTGTATTGTATTGTATTGTATTGTACGTGCCACAATCAAGCCGTCTTCATACTAAAATAATGAACGAGCATTTGCTAAGCAACCATGATCATCCTTCACTTATTATTTCGGAGTTTCGGCAATTGCAAAATGATCATTTGTAAAACGTTGCTTGCCAAATGATAGTAAACCCAGTCATGCATATCTTTTGCTGCAAACGTCTCGTAGTTAGTATACATACACTTTGCTTTGTGATGACTCACACCACTAATGTCAATTTAGCTACCTATCCTAGTTTACGTACTTAAAGTAAATTATTAATGACTTATGATTAAATATCCCAACTACTGAGACACTTTTTTAACACTCGTACATTTATCTTATTCATTTCTTTTGTTTCAGATTCATGTATGTGACGACAGCGTATCCGATGTCAGTCTTATTGCAATGGCAGTGTTTGCAATGTTCATAACCATCTGCTCATTAGGCATTGTAATCCTATTTAAGTTAATGGGAAAGAAATGGACGTTTGTAGCAATCCACGTACTAACCTGCGCCATGTGCATTATGATCAATCGTCTCAATGTATTATTAGGTTTAGTTGCTATGGTGGGAATGACAATGAATGCTTCTTGCATGGGCATTGTCACGGCTTACGCTATTGATTTATTCCCTACATACATGAGGTGAGCAAAATTTTAAGTTTAAATCGTTTAGTCTATCTCCTTTCTTCTCTTCTTCTTCAGCCCATATCTAGCCAATGCTGAGTGTAGGCATCGTGCATTGCTCGCCACTCATCTCGGTCCTGTGCTATCCTCATCAAGCACCTTCCCGCCACTTTGACCAGGTCGTCGGTCCACCTCATCTTCTGTCTAGCGATGTTTTCCGCCAGGTTTGGAGTCTCCACTCCATCTCCGGCCTTCCCCCATCTTCCATCGCTCCTGCCTGCAGCATATTATGTGTACAGCCTACTTCCAATTCCTTTGAGTGATTAGATTACCTTGACTATATCGGTGACCCTTGTTTAGCTTTAGTCTATAGTTGTATTTTATTTTGCAGGGCAATGGCTGTATGCCTCTGCATATTATCTGGACGTGCTGCTTCTATAATATTTTTCAATATAATTGGCGCACAGTTAGAGAATAACTGTGATAATTTCCTACTAATGATTGGTGGTTTGATCTTGTGCAAGTATTAATACATTTTGAAAAATTACGTGTTGATAAGCGCCTCAAAAAACCGTTTGTCTAACCAAATGTTGAATAAATATATTAATTAACTAATGTTTTATTTTGCAGTTGGTGGCATCGTTGGTCTGTTTCTCCCTTCTGACGGAAAACAAAAAATAGTCCAACAAGTTGAGACCATCCCAGACAACAGGGAGAATAACAAGAATTCAACAACAGCGTGAAGAAGCAAAGATTTTTTTCGCATAAATTTCTTCCTCTGGCAATTACACTTGTTTTAGGAATGAATCGTTAAATTATTGTTGTAACTACCTGCTAAGCCGTCGATCGCAATTTTTTATGAACAAAACATAAAATGACAGGTCGATGCTCAAAAGCTGTTACCACTGGCCTGACTTGCGGAGTGAAGTCTTATTTCGATTAGTTCTTGACAATTGTCACCTTAGTTTTGTACCGTAACGAAATCTCGTAAGATGAAGATGCTATTTTGAAAATTTGTGTCTCCATTGGTAGGTGCTATGTAAGTTTAGATTCATGCGGATTTTTTAAGCTTCAATTTTGTATGTCACCCTTAGTCATTCACAGCCCCCCCTTGATGCTCAATATCGATAAGTAACTAAATAAAGTCCGTTCAATTTAATAATTCGTTATATATTTCAGTAGGTGTTTGAGATAATTTGAATAGGCAATGTTTTTAGGATTTTTTTACTGACAATATATGTTTCCATATTATGTTGATTGATGTTCAAAGTGTACCGCTTTAAAAGCAAAATATTACATTTTGGTATTTCGTGCAGTCAAAATAAGCCAAAAAAAATACTGACTACATTCCGTGGCCTATTTTCAGTCTTATCGTCAGAGAAACGCGTGTGTTGTGGAAGAACTCCGAGCAGAATTCGGTGGTTACACCATAATTACGTGCCCGCAGATAACGTTTATTTTTAGATCTTACGCATTACTACAATAACATTTTGCTTGTGAGGATTACGGTCAAAGAATCAGGTATTAAGGATTATTGTTCCCCATATTGTTTTTGAGTAGCCCAATGAAAAAAACCATTTGTATTTCGATGTAATTGTGATTGGTGACGTTGAATCATCAGGATATGTGTGACAGTTGAAAACAAAGAACACAGTTTCTACTTTGATTTTCTTTGTATTTTATTTATAATAAAATTAATTAATTATACATATACACTACTTATTGCGTCATTACATTACGTATGTTACATATGAAGCACACGCTGCTCTTATTCTGATAAGTCTGCGTTGTTTAAGGTTATCATATTGCGGGTTGTAAGTTTGTACATAAAACCGATGTCATGATGAATTAATAAACATTATATTATTAGATTAACTCAGGTGCTTTGGCAGTTTGCGGCATACAGTGTGCACTATTCAAGTATTCAACCAGCTTACAGCAATTGGCCTGGGTGCTGAATTCTTAGCACGAATTGAATTTAGTCCGAAGGAGCATTTTATAGGTTCCGTGTAATCGTACTTTCGCCTCGTCATATAACTCTGCTAAGAGTGCGTTACATGGGATCCTTTCGATTGCCGTAATTTTATAAGTCATAATGTAATGTTTGTCATAATTATTGTTAGCCATAATTTTTTCCCGCTGAAACCGTAAATTTTTCATATTTTTTTAAATGGTTATCCTGTAGAATTCTATAGGTTAGACTAAGTTTGGTTCATAACAATTCTGAAAAACAAATGGATTCAGAGAAAAAAAAGTCGATATAGACCCGCATTACATTTCTCTTTACGATGCAAAATAACCTTAAGTGATAACAAACCTATGGTGTTGGCACTATGGCGTAATTTTTATAAATATATATCACTCTTGAATTACTATTTGTTCAATATTTATGTTAGATAAAAACAGATGTGAAGTATTAAAGCATGAAGACGGAACCGTGTCTGTTACAGTTCATCTGCGGCCGGTCTAGCTGCTTCTCGATCTCGAATGATTTAAATTAATTTAAATTAATCAAGATGGGAAATAGTACTATAGCTGATACTAAGGTTAATAATGGATCTCTGGAAGCTAAGAAGACTAATGGCACCTGTGTTTCGACGGCGTTTGAGGAGGCATTGAAAATAACATGTAAGATCTTTAACATAATAATATGTAATACCTTTAAACGAGCAATTTTTGTATATAAATTATATTTCGGGGATCTCGAAAACAGCTCCAACGATTTCGATGAAATGTGATATGTAGGGGTTTTCGGGGATGAAAAATCGATCTAACATGGTCTTATCTCTGGGAAAATGGTTGTTGCCGAGTTTTAGCCCGAGGAAAGCTCGGTCGCCCAGTTACTTTTTATAAAATACGGAAATCTTCTCTGTTCATCCTGAATTGAAACCGGGTTTTTGCAATACGAGTATATCAGCTGAGTGGTTATAGATTGCGGCTACCGAATTAAGTCCCGATGTGATGGATCATTCAAAACCCGCAATAAATGTTACTCGGATGATTTTATTCCTAATTCAAATGTACCCAGCTAACTTTATGAAACCTGCGAAAATATCATTCGAAAATCATGTGCAAATTTGTGTATTGCTTCAGGAGTGCCATTATTTCTGATCAAATTAAGGACTTGCTGTGACAATGATTAGTTTTGTAATTTTGTCTTCATCATCATCATAATTAAAGACCATGGACGTCTACTGTTGGACATAGGCGCGTCCCGCATCAATTTTGTCCTATCTACTCCTCCTTCATTAAAATTTAAGATTAGTAGTTGTTCGTCTTTCTCAATCAGTATTTTCACAGGTGTAATTTTAACATCGGTAAAATTGCAATTTATTCCATCTATCATCATCAGCCCACAGCACTCCATTGCTGGACATAGGCCTCTTCCATGGCACGCCACAACACTCTGTCTTCAGCACCTCACATCCATCCGCTGCATCCTCCACTGCCTCAGGACGCCCTACACTACGTTTTCCCGTCCGTGGTTTCCATTCGAGGACTCGTCTACTCCACCATTCATCGGTCCTACGACAGACGTGACCAGCCCAACACCATTTCAGCATTTAAGTATTAAGTGGATGTAAATATACTAAAGATAACCTTTTTTTCAGGCGTAGGAACCTATAACTACAGACTGTTGACGATTACTATCTACTCCTTGCTAGCAGCAACTGCAGAAATGTTTTCAGTTGGTATTGTCACCACTGCATCACAATGCGACTTGGACCTCGATGTTGGAAAGAAAGGATTGATCAGCTCCATTCCGATTTTAGGTGCGTATTTGCTGGATTTTGTTTTCTAACTCTGCAAACCATTTTAACAATATTTTATTGAACTTGTCGTTAGTTCAGTAGAACAAATTGAATCAACCAGGGTGGAACTTTTAATAATCAATTTCAATATGATTTCCTTGACAAAAGTATGATGTCAACATGACATTAGTAGCACAAAGGTCCCTGGGTCATGATTCAAATTGTTCGACGGTACCTACCTTACCTATAGGCCAAATCTTGGAACTGATTACCCCACATCTAAGTAGTCATCGAATTAACGTGAAATTCGGTAACGAAAAGTAAATTTCATGAAATTACAAGTACAGCCATCACAAAGTTGTACCGACACAAAAAAAAAAGGTTTTAAGTACGTAATTTCTATTTGTCTCTAGATACACCGAATATTAGTGGAATATCGAGCGATTGCTAGAGTCGGTTAAAAAATATTTCCTTTTAAAAAATGCAGTGATATGCATTTGATATTAATGATGAAAATATATGAAGCCTGATTTAAATAGCGATAATGCCTTGTCTAGCTGGGGCTAGCGTACAGAAGGGCTACTACAAAATTCGAAAATCGAAGTTCGTATCGTACCATTCCTCTCATGCTCATACTAAAATTAAATAATATTAGCCTTAGCGGGACGGTACGATATGAACTTCGATTTTCCAATTTCATAGTAGCTCCTCTGGTCTGCTATCCAGTACTCTTCGCTCCGGTGTAATAATCATAGAATTTAAAAAATGATATCACAGTGACGTTTACCTACGGGATTTATTTCCTACTCCTAAATTGAGGTTTGTTGCTGCGACCAGCCGGTATTTAGATTCGATTGTGACAGGCAATAACCAGTTTATAGCAGATTGTTTTTCGCGCACTTCTCTTATTGTGTAATATAAGTAGCATGTATGACTGTTTGTTTGAGTTACGAGATTAAATAAATAATGAGCTGATAATTGTTTGAATAAATAGATATCAATATGTACTTAGTTTTCTACGATGCGTCAAATGAAAATCGACTGTGGAACCGAAATAAGTATTTCACTTGAAGACTTCAGATTTTCATTATTTTGGTATACTTACTCTCAAGTGTTAAATTTATAAAACAGCCCAAAACTAGTTCATAATCTATTTCAAATCTGCTCAAATAAATGATAAACACGTCATCCTTTTTTTTTTTTTTTTTTTTTTTTTTTTTACCTGGGGAAATCCTTTAAGGATATCACAGGCCCGGGGCGACCGGTGGGCATGTGGGAATCCCGCCCCAGAACGGGACGGTGTACCCACTAAAACCCCAGGGTGTTCCTCTTCACCATCGTTTCGCATCCGGGCTGTGGGTACTGTAAGCATCCATGGCCCGGGTGCACGACGGTTGTCCAGTAATGGACTCGTCTCAGGTGGACCTTAAGTCCACAACTCCACCGCTGTAGGCACGCCGGAACACTTGGCGCGCCTACCAGTAAACACGTCATCCTGACGAAGTTAGTTACAACATGAATAGGTACGATTTTTTTTTTTTTTTTTTTTGTATTAGACTATAATTTTAGACTTGTCTATCCACAAAGATTTTATATAATAGGTACTAGCTATTGTCCGTGACTCCGTCCGCGTACGTTGTTTATCGCTATCCCACGGGAACTATTCAATTTTCCGGGATAAAAACTATCATATGTCTTTCCCGTGTATACGTGTATACCAACTACTACTACTACTGTGTATGTAAACTATCTGTTACTATCTGGTAACCCGCCTTTAAAAAAAAAATTCGAACCAAATTTCATCCAAATCAGTTCAGTGATTTAGACGTGACGAGGTAACAAACATACTTACAAACTTTCGCATTTATAATTCATTTATTTATGTCAAGTAAACAAATAAGTACATAATATAGATTAAAAAAAATCTTGACTTAAGTAAGAAGAGCTTAAGCCTAGTCAAAAAGGCCCCCTTGAGTTGGCCCTGGCGCAATGTTAAGTAAGTACCTACCCATCAAACTGCTCGCGTTACCACGCTGGGTGGCGATGGACAATCTTTGCACCAGTTACGAACCTGCGCGGGCGTCAGAGCCTATTTCTCTTATTCGACGTCCCACTTCCCGAATAAAGGCAACAGCCTCCAACCCCCAGCACCCAGTAACCTCAAAAGTAAGGGAGTATTAGAGGAGAGGGAGAAAGAGGGAGACGGAGGGGTCCTTTCTCTGATCGCTGAAGGGGAAGTATTAGATTAGTGGAATACGAAATAGTAAGGGTGTGTATTTACCTATCAGCCCAATCTTAATTTTCTTTCAGGCGTAGTGGTTAGCGCTCATTTCTGGGGCTTCGTGGCAGACACGCGCGGGCGACGATTCGCTCTCATCATCAGCACCACCGGCGCCTGCGTCGCTGGTCTGATTGCTACGTTCTCTAACAATTGGATTTTCCTCGCTGTCATCAAGTTCATTGGTGCTGCATTGTAAGTCAACCTTAACTTTTATACTGCCGTTTGTCGCGGGAATAACTTCCTTAGATTATAAACTGATGTTTGGGGTGTAAATTCATGAAAATAAAACTTTTTTTTTATAATAACGGCCGGATAGCCAAATTGTTAGAGAGCCTGACTACGAAGCTTGAGGTCCCGGGTTCAGGTAGGCATTTGTAAGAATGAATAATACCATTAATGCATAGGTACTTATGTTTTTTTTTTCGGGTAAATAAGTATGTTTCTCTCCGTACTACGAACTTTAAAATATTGGCATAACACCCGTTCACTATGTAACCTACTTTTTGAACAAATAAACCTTTGACTTTAACTTTTTGCTTAGTTTGGGACTGGGTCAACCGGTGTCAATAATGTCCCATGATAATAATTTATTATAATAACGTAAAATATGGTAAAATTAACACGCAGCGCGGACGACGATGATACACGTTACACGTTAATCTTGGTGTACTGCCGTTTCGCCAAAATATTTTTCGCCAAATTTCACTTCCCAAAAAGACTTATCGCAAGTTTCATTTCCCAAACGAATCTTTGGCATATTTACATTTCGCATTTTATTCATTTGGTCAAATTATCATTTGGCATAATTTTAGTTTGTCAAATTTTATAACGACAAACGTTTATGAAGCAAACGTTTTATATTGGCAAATATTGTATTCCAAAAAAATGTTTGTTCAAAATGACGTTTCGCACAAACCAACCACAAAAACCAACTGCTACCAGAAAAGTAGCTTTTGTCAGAACTGCGTCTTCCACAGAAACGGACAGCTATCAGAAAAGTAGATTCGGTTAGACTGCTTCCCCCACAGAAAACGGACTGCTACCAGAAAAGTAGGTTAGATTATAGGTTAAAACTGCGTCCCCCGCAAAAACGAACTGCTATCAAAAAAGTAGGTTTGGTTAGGTTAGAACTGCGCCCCTCCACAGAAACAAACTGTTCCCAGAAAAGTAGGTTATTATGACATGCGATATTTTGGGAAGAGTACATTATGCCAAACGATACATTTTACCAAATATTACTTGGCAATATGAAACATGACTAAGTAATTATTTTGCGAAACAATAATTTGCCAAATAAAAATTTACTAACTGTAAATTTGCGATAAGTTTTTTTGCCAAATGATTTTTTGCCAAATGATAATTTGGGTAAAATTTTTTGGGATGTGATACTTTGGGAAAAGTTTTTTGGCCATACATTAGTAATCCGTTAATCTTTTGTTTCCTTTTCGCGCTGCTTGTTTTCTTTGATGGCCAGAGTTGCTAAACAGTGTTGATTTCCTTTTGAACTCCGCGGACATATTTCGTATATATTAGACTTAGAGCAGCCATGCTCAAAGTCAGCCATGAGCCAGGCTCTAAGGCTCCGAAGGTTTATGCATGCACCTTGCAAAAGTACTGTAACTAAAATAAAACTCAAAGTTTTGACATGAAAGACGTTTTTTTTATAATTTCAGCGCATCTGGAACTAACGCGCTAATCTTTACATTTCTTGGTGAGGCTACTATCGCTTCGAAGAGACAAACATATCTTATGTACGCATCTGCTGGGGTGCTTTCTTTCCAAGCATTCAATGCCGGTAAGTAGAATATCCGTGATACATTCTTACTAGATTAGAATGAATGAGGTTCCGAATAAAATACTAAAAATACACAAATAATAATTATTGATGGTAATAATGTGTAATAATAATTATTACACATTGTTTAATTTTCTGTTGAACATAGGCCAGTTGAACAAAATTGATTGCCATAAAAATAGTAAACTGCAAAAATAGCCTTTTATTTGCTTTGAAATAAATAATGAGTTGATTTAGTTGACGACCTTTTGATCGCCCTTAAAAAGTAGGTATATCATCATGGTTATCTACCCTAATTCTAGCAGACTCAAAAAATCATTTCTATGCGTTTTTTTAATATCCTAACGTCAACTTTTTGTTTCAGCCTTGGCATATCCGATTTTAAATCTGACTTTTGATTACTACATGCCTCTATTGGGATTCTCTTTCCGACCATGGAGACTTTTCCTGTTAGTCATTGGGCTAATCAGTGGCCTGAACGTACTTCTCATCGTGTTCTTTACATTTGAGAGCCCTAAATTTTGCTTCGCAATCGGAGAACATGAAAGGGGGCTGAAGACAATGCAGAAAATATATAAAGTTAACACAGGAAACGCTTTTGAAGACTACCCGGTAAGAAATCCATTATCATCAACCTCCCAGTCCCACAGCTGGGCGCAATTCTCTTCTCAAATGTAAATAGCTAAACAACTGCGCGGCTACCCATTATGGTCCGTCCGTACGTAGCCTAACTCTTTCTTGAATCGTGCACCATGCAGCTCTTTTACTGTTTATTTCTGTTTTATTTTACTTTCAAAAACTTTCGTTTATAGCAGTCACTTATTTTCCAGGTGAAACATGTTGTTCTGAACGCGGATGACTATAAAACTAAAAATAGAACCTTCCTTCGTTCAGTTTGGGATCAAACCGTGCCGTTATTCAGCAAAAAATATATAAAGAATACCGTTTTGATCTTTTTGTGCGGTCTGCCGGCTTACTGCGTGTAAGTATTATATAAGATTATTTTAAAAATGTGTGCTCGAAGACTATGCAAGTTGAAGTGCCAATGCGGGTCACATCGCTCAAAGAACAGATAACCGTGGGGGAGAAAAGACCGGAAGACGAAGCGTTGACAGGCCTCCCACTATAATTGGACTGACAACATCGCAACATTGCGAGCAAACGGTGGATGCAAGTGGTGGCGAGTTGTCGTTCGTTGTAGCGTGGCTTAGGGGGAGGCCTCTGTACGGCAGTTGACGTCTTTAGGTTAAAGATGATGTTTTTAAAAGTAAAAAGTACCTACTACGGAATATTTTGATAGGGCAAATTTTATGAAAAGATTTTTTTTTTATTATGAATTCACACTTTACACGCGGTATTCTTTAAACATCGACCAATGTCTAAAAACTTTTGCAAAACCTCAATTATTCTATTTTGGTTTAATGAAATCATTTAATTTAAGAAACTTAATAGGTATTGTAAATTTCATTTGCAGATCGCCGCCGTTCTCCATCTGGCTTCCTTTTATTTTCAACGCCTACAGTACAACTAGTAATCCTGACATTCAATTTTGCGAAACATTTCAGAAAAATTTAACTCAACCTGCAAACAGTACTGTGGTAAGTTCATGCCAACCACAAATACCAATATTTATTCCAAAATTGGTATAAGGTAGACGTCCAATTGCTGATCACTGTCTGATGGTCAGTTGCCATCTTCAATTTATGTAATGAAGTGTCTCTACACTCCAATATAATTAAAGAACGAAAACAAACATCCAACAACAAAGGAAAAACAATCTCTCTGTGTATGTAAAAATGTCAATCGAAAGGTGGTAAATGGCCTTACATTCTGTAGCAATAGGACAGATTTATGAGGGAACTCTATAATTAAGAACGCAATAAAATCACGTTTTCTTTCTTTCATGTTTTCTCACTGAAATTATTTTAGAATATTATTATTATTATTATAAAATAAAATAAAATCACTCAATAATGGTTTCAACAGATCACAAAAATTCAATTTTCATGTTTTCTCACTGAAATTATTTTAGGATATATTTATTATAAATGATTTCAGACACTTGCTACTCTAGCGACACTCTAGAAGCGTTTGAAACTGTCCACTAGGGCATGTAACTTATATTAAATTAACATTTGAATATAGAATCAAAATATAGTACTTAATTTGTTTTTTGAAGCATAGTTTTAACTCGTGCTTTTCTTATTATTTCAGATACCCGTATGCAACGATACCGTCGCCGATATCACTCTTGTTGCTCTGGCCATATTTGCGGTGTATCTTACCATCTGCTCACTAAGCACTGTCCTCATAATCAAGTTCATAGGAAAGAAGTGGACGTTTGTGCTGAACCACCTGTTCAGTTGTATCATGTGCGTCATCATAAATCGGGTCCCGATATTATATGGTTTCGTTGCCATGGTGGGTATGACGGCGAATGTTGCGTGCATGGGTATAGTAACGACGTACGCCATCGAGTTATTCCCAACTTACATGAGGTGAGTATAGATATTTAAAAATGTAAACTTTTTTTTAATACCTACCTAGTTCCATCGAGCCGATCTTTATTCAATGGTATCAAAATCAGCACATTGTCATATCCGCCCACTTCTTGCAAAAGGTCTTAATTTTTACGGCACTTTCCTGGTTCTCTACCCTACCCTATCGCATCGGTCCAGCCTGCTGGGAAACTATCTATTATGTACTTATTGTGTGATCAACCTAGTCAGATTATCTTCCTATCTTACTACTAATTTATAAACGTGAAAGTTTTTATATGCGTGTAGTGTATGTGTGCTATTTTAATACCTATTCCTTCGCGCGAAAACTGATTTGAATGAAATTTGGTATGTACCTAGACAGTTGAACGTTAGAGCGGTTGGAACCTTTGGTCGGAACAAATAAGCTAGGTCTACGAATAAATAATAAGTAAGAAATTGTAACTGGGTTAGAAAAATGGCCTTGCATGTCCTAGTAGGCAGGGGCATAAAACCGTGTTCTGCGCATCATCTGACGTTACCATCACGCGCGCAAACCAATCCCTGTTTTGTTTTTTGAATTTTAACCAATCAACAAGCACGTTTATTTGCAACGTCGAAAATAATTCGTATTTTGAACCATAAAATAAGTCATGGCCACTTTTTGTGTGGAATTTGTTCAGAGTTCTTTGTATCCCGATTATTAGGTATCACGAGATTCCTCTGCCGGATCTTACTCAGCCTGTAAAAAAAAGTTTAGCACTTATTGTTTCATTTCACGGAAAACTTAACGTGTATTTTTTTTTATTTCAGGGCAATGGCAGTGTGTCTTTGTATATTATCCGGCCGTAGCGTGTCCATTGTATTCTTCAATGTTATCGGTGCTCAGTTGGAGAATAACTGTGACAATTTCATATTGATTATTGCTGGATTAATTTTATGTAAGTCACTCCATACTTTAATACTAATCAACGTTTTTTTATTATTTAATACTTACATAACTGAAAATCTATGCATCATATCATAAAAAAACTTAACTTGACTTTTTATTTTTATCGATTTGTTCTTCTTGCTTCGATGTTTTTTTACTAGGCTTTTTTTAGGTACGTTAATTATTTATTTTCTTTCAGTTGGTGGCATAGTCGGTCTATTCCTTCCTTCGGATAGAGTATTAAAAAAGGCGGACGATATTGAGAAACCCTCAGAAAACTGCGAAAGTACCAAGAACCCAACATCAACGTGAAGCGGTTAAGAATTTTGTGAAGAGCTAAAATGATGGGAAAGTCTACAACGAGTCAGAAAGTTCAGTTCAGTGAGAACGAAGGAAAGTTATACAAAATCTGGCTAGTTACGGGTAGTTTGATGGAATATCGGAATTTGTTTTTTTAGGAATAAGTAAGAGAAAAAATTACAACTTGTATTCAATTGAACTAAAATAATAGATGAAATTTAAGTTTAGTCTTGTTTTATTTCACTGCGCAGGTACCTAAGGTAAACCTATGGGCATACGCTATCCAGAGTGTTAAGCCGATGCAACAGCCGTGACTAAAATAAGGCGATCTCGGCTCGGGATAGGTAAATTATTACAACGATAAAATTAAGTTCATAGAAATGGTCATCTTTGACAAATATAGGTAACTAGCTTTTGCCCGCGACTTCGTCCGCGTGTACTTCAGTTATCAGGCTATATGTTTTATTTAATTAACTTCCATATTGTATGAAAAACCCCCTCCCTTATTGAAGTCGTCAACACCATATGGATCATTTTAAATGGTGACCAGCCATATTTTTAGTGTAGAAATAAGGAAGTCTCATAAAAACTCCCCCCTAATAAGTCGAAAGCTACTTCTTCTTTCTTTATCTTTGCCTACGGAGATATTTTTTATTTGTTATCAGGACCCTTAATACCAATAGGTATATGTATACTTACCTAATAGCAATTTTCATACTGCTAAGTCCAGAAATCAGAAAATTTCAATACAAACTTCACCCGCCATTTTACCCTTTTAGGGGTAATTTTATCCATTTCACCTACATAGATAGTTTTTAATAGTAATCGAAAACTTGTATGCCTATATTTTTCATATGTCTAACTAAACCCAGAAATGAGACAATTTCCATATAATCTTTACCCCCCATTTTACACCTTTAGGGGATAATTTTATCTATTTCACCTGGACAGATAATTTTAATTGTGATCGAGAAATTGTATACCTATTTTCATAGTTCTAAGTCCAGAAATGGGAAAATTTCCGTACGAACTTTACTCCCCCATTTTACCCTTTTAGGGGGGAAATTTTATCCATTTCATATACTCAGATAATTTTTGATTGTAATCGAGAACCTATATACCTATTTTCACACATCTAATTCCAGAAATGAGAAAATTTCCATACAAACTTTACCCCCCATTTTACACTTTTAGGGGGGAATTTTATCCATTTCGCTTACACAGATAATTTTTAATTGTAATCGAGAACTTATACACCTATTTTCATAGTTCTAAGTCCAAAATGGGAAAATTTCCATACAAACTTTACCCCCCCATTTTACCCCATTAGGGGGGAATTTTTATCCATTTCATATACTCAGATAACTTTTGATTGTAATCGAGAACCTATATACCTATTTTCATAGATCTAATTCCAGAAATGAAAAAAATTCCATACAAACTTTACCCCCCCATTTTACACTTTTAGGGGGGAATTTTATCCATTTCGCTTACACAGATAATTTTTAATTGTAATCGAGAACTCATATACCTATTTTCATACTTCTAAGTCCAGAAATGAGAAAATTTCCATACTAACATTACCCCCCCATTTTACCCCTTTAGGGGGTATTTTATCCATTTCACCTAGACAGATCATTTTTAATTGTAATCAAGAACTTATACACCTATTTTCATACTTCTAAGTCCAAAAATGACAAAATTGCATATAAGCTTCACCCCCCCATTTCACCCCCTTAGGGGATGAATTTCCAAAAATCCTTTCTTAGTGCTCACTTACATCATAAAAGGAACCTCTGTACCAAATTTCAAGTTTCTAGGCCCAGCGGTTTGGGCTGTGCGTTGATATATAACCCAGTGAGTCAGGTTTGCCTTTTATATATATAGATGATGTTATTATATCACACGAGTGTCCGCTGATGACCACTTCGCTAATCTTTGAGTCAGTTAAAACGATTGCCTACTTCAAACAATGTGAAATACAGAAATAATGTATGGTAAAATAGATAAGTAGTCTTATTCTATACCTACTTTATAGTTTTAGTTAAAGTAGGTATCAAAACCTATTGAATCAATCTGCAGCTGATGCAAGGTGAACATAAAAATGTAGCTAAGTACAAATAAAATTTATTAATGAAAACTATGGGCGCACATAATAATTTTATTAATAAAACAGTAAATACTTACAACTTAATTATAAACTAGTCAGATACCTACCTCCCTACTTAAAAACTTAATACAAATTAATTATATTTTACATTCATGCTTGTTCAGTTGAATTTATTTATGGTTTGCTTGCCAAAACAAGGTTTGTTTATAGCGCGAAGCGTACGTGTACCGGTGTATAAGTACTTACACCGGCCCAACGAGCGCCAACGAATAGGTTTCGTTGGTCCTGTCTGGACGGCTTAGCGAACGCCAACGATCGTTCGTTGGGGTGTGCCAGCGATCCGAACCGTGACGGTAACATCAACGGAATCGTACTATTACATCTAATCCAGTGTGGACGGTCGCCGAAGGCCAACGAACGAACGCGCTCAAGTTGAAGCAAAAGAGCGTAGGTAGGTACCGTGCAGACGCCTGATTTATCCTTCTCGTATTCCTACCTCGTCTATATTTCACGCCGTTTACGTAACTTAAACATGGAGATCTCATTCATCACAGTATATAAAACTATGAAATTATAATCATATCGTTATCGTTTATTTTTTATTGGGAATTCAAGCCAGAATCAACAGGTGCCAACGAAAGTTTGCTTGAAATTTGACACACCTTCGGATGCCAACGAGCGTGCGGAGCCAACGTTGAATATCCTTCGTTGGCGTTCATTGGGCCGGTGTGTACGCACCATTACTACATTACTCGCATCATTATCAATTACTAATAATTTACTATTGTACGGGATAAACTCCTTTGTCCTCATCAGAAAGAAAAAACTCAAAAAATATTTTTGTCATCGCCAACTGTCAAGTAAGTGTCAGTCAGACAGATGACAGGGCAGAAGTGACAGACCAGAAATATTTCATCGGGTCGGGTCGTCTTTTATATTATTTTTCACATAATAAGTTTATTTTTACAACTTAAAATTTCCTGATACTGAAGACTGTCGAAGTTACTGGCGAAACAATCGTAATAATGTCTCATCAAACAGGAATTCAAGGTTTGTGGTTAGACAATTAATACAAAGCAAGCGCTACAAATGCTACAATTTCCACCTCACAAGTTCCTGTTTTCACTGAATGTAATCCCACGCTTGATTCGTTCTTTGATTACTGCATGTCTTAAAATAAGACTACAACTAGCACATCCCTCTGAACTTAATCTATAATTATGTTATTGGATAAACATCTCTAACAGTATGCCTTCTTTAGTGTTTATATATTTAGACTATAACGTCCAAGTTTAGTTAGGAAAAAAATATTTTTCGGAAGGAAAGTTAAGTGGTCAGTTCTTTTACAAGATACTCATTTTGCTACTCCAACTTATATTCAATATTTATAAGTTGGTGGACAATAGATAATACCATGGACGAAGTATAGTATGGACGTGCAGTCTCCATACATAAGATAGTTCCTCGTTGCTTAGTACGAAGAAACGAACTAGATGTCGCCAGATGTATTGAACCGGAATAATACATAATTTTAGTGGCGACATTGCTCTATTTAGCATGGTGGCAATAATGTTCAACTTTTTAAAGTACCTCTGTGAGCTTACTAAACTTCGTTATGTTGTAGAAGGCATAATCTAGATGGCGTTATATTCATTCAAGCGCCAAGTTTAGAATTTTTTTCGCAGCAATTACAGAATTGTTCACGATTTACGTGTGAACTAAACTATGGAGTTTGATTTGAATCCGCAATCTGACATATTACGAGGGCTGTTTGAAAAGTACCCGGTTATGGAAAGAAAACACATTTTTTTTGTATCTATGCATTTATTTTTCTACGTAGTCACCTTTTAGCTCTATACATTTGTTCCACCTATACTCAAGCTTCATTGAACCATCTAAAAAGTATGATTTTGGAAAGTCATTCAAATAGGCCTCTGCATGTGGCGGTAATGACATCGTCATTTGATCCAAATCGCTTACCACCGAGCCATTTTTTTAGGTTGGGAAGCAAAAAGAAATCGCATGGGGCCAAATCTGGAGAATACGGGGGTAACTGTGCTAATTTAGCCGTCACAACTCTGGACGAATGAGCCGGGGCGTTGTCGTGATGAAACAGTACTTTTTTCTTTTTTAAATGGGGTCGTTTGTCCTTCAACACGGCGACAAATTCAGCCAATAAATTGGCATAGTACTGTCCTCTTATCGTTTTCACCTTTTCCAAGTAGGTAGTCAATATGTATAATAACCTGCGAATCCCAAAAAACAGTCGCCATGACCTTTCCAGCCGATGGGACGGTTTTTGCTTTCTTTGGAGCAGGTTCACCCGGTAAAATCCACTGCTTCGACTGCTCTTTCATTTCCGGGGTGTAGTGGTTTCGTCCACGGTCACAAAACGACGCAGAAACTCCTTCGGGTTACGTTTGAACACGACCAAACACTGCTCCGATAGTCAGTCGGTTCCGTTTTGGCTCCGTCCAACTCGCAATCATGGACTGAGTCTATCTTTCAAATTTTGTTCAAATCGGAGAGATAAAACTCATGGTGCAACGGTAGATAGAAATGCCCATTAGGGCATTTACCGTATTATTATTTATTTAGAGTATTAATGCTACAGCTAGATGCATCTGTCAAATTATTGAAGAGAAAAATGTGAGACAGATGTATGTGATGACAATACTGTACTGTTTTCGATGATTGTCACATCGCTGACCTGAAATTAGCATAGCTATTTTTTAAGTCAATGTTCGACCTATTTTTCTATGTTGTTCAGATTTATTTGATGTGTTGACCTCTTTGGTTGATGTTTAGATAAAAATGGTTTTTTGACAGCTAAAGTATTTACGTGAATAGTGCCATCTAGATATAATGTCGGAAAAATCTCAGCTCCGTTTCCCTGGATTAAATGCGTTATTATTTTGCGTTTAGTGCCATCTAGATATAATGTAGTAAAAGTCTCAGCGCCATCTAGCATTAATACTGGATTTTGGCTTTGTTCCGGTGAACGTTTTTTAGTATGGAGAATAACAATCCATACTCTATTTCATCCATGATAATACTTCCCAAAAAAAAACTTATGTACTTATGATAACAGAAACCATACTTAAATTCTTTGTCAATCAATATTTTTTTAAAAATATTTGACAGCCGAAAGATGTCCACTGCTGGACATAGGTCTCCCCCAAGGCTCTCCACTCAGACCGGTTTTGTGGTGTTGTGGTTTCATTCATTAGAGGACAACTATTTCGTCTATGTTGAGTGTAAATTGCCATTGTTATAAAAAAAAAAACAAAAAACACAATGTAAACTGATTGGGTTAGGTTAGAGTGTTAAAGTTATATGACGAATGACGACCGGATGGCTAAGTGGTTAGAGAACCTGACTACGAAGCTTGAGGTCCCGGGTTCGAATCCCGGCCGGGGCAGATATTTGTATGAATAATACGAATGTTTGTTCTCGGGTCTTGGATGTTTAATATGTATTTAAGTATTTATTTATCTATATAAGTATGTTTATCCGTTGCCTAGTACCCATAGTACAAGCTTTGCTTAGTTTGGGACTAGGTCAATTGGTGTCAAGTGTCCCGTAATATTTATTTATTTATTTATTTATTATATAAGAGACCCCCTTTGCTTTAGGTGGACCAATAAGTCATCCTGCTCTACATAGTCACCCAGTGAATACCTATACAACAGCAGAGAGATAGCTAACCTTGTTTAACTGGACTATTTTTGAGTCCTTCCTTTCTTATACTTCCTTACTAATATTATAAATGCCAAAGTAATTCTGTCTCCAGGGCTACTATGAAACTCGAAGTTCTTTTCATGCGATCTCTCTGACACTTATACTATTTAATACGAGAGCAAGAGGGAATGGTTAGATATGAACTCCGACTTTCGTAGTAGCCCTGCTGTTACCTCTTCACTCTCAAGTAAAGATAGTTGAAGGTAGGAAGGACATATTGACGGTTGAAAGGAGAAATAGACTAAGAAAAATTTTTGTTAAACTTTTGAGACTTATTGTATTTTTCACCTAAGACGAGTTCTGTGACATTTGAAAATTTTCCGAATTACGCATACTATGTTCGCAAAATATATTTTAAAAATAATTTCTATTTTGAAACAAATTAATCAAAAAAATTTAAAACTATTATTTTTAAAAATATATAGCAATATCAGTGTCTGTTAAATAGCCTCCATTGAATACGATACAAAAATATTTATTTTTTTATATAACGCAATGTGTGAAACGGAACAGAGTAGTGACGTGACACAACATTATCGGCAATTGCAACGGTTCATTATTCGATAACAGTGAACTTAGATATTTTACATTTTCAAACAAAACTTGCAAAATTTTATAAACGCGGCTATTTGCGACGCGGCCGCAACCATCTTGTGCCTCTTGTGGCCAGTACTTGTCAGTATCATTGTCAGTGCGTCTGCCGTGTATACGAGTTGAGTTCCCGTTGCATTTTCTTTGCATTGTATTTGTTATTGTTCATTTCTATTATTATTGTTGTTGACTTTTGTTACTGTTTCTCGTTAAGTTTGTTGTTATTTTTTGGCAAAATGCTGAAACAGTCAAAAAAAGAGTGATTTGAACTCCCAGAGTCGGGAGTTTGTAATTCGTTTGAGGGATTATTTCGAGCGAGAACGAGAGAGTGGCCCGGTGGGCGGAAAACTGGAAAATAAATATATATTTTTTAATATAATGCAACTTTTTCAAAAATAAGTACTAATAACTCTTAGAAAAATCTATGGTTCACTCGATCAATGATACATCTCTAAAACCGTCAAACTCGAAACGTCACAGAACTCATCATAGGTGAAAAATAATATAGCACAGGTGTGTTCCCACTAGTTCCATTGATAGTACATTACAGAACTCCATAACAACATTTAAAATTTTAATAATTTTAAATTTCTTAATTTTAAAATGACATATAATTAATAAAAGTATTATAACAAAATAATTCTATTGTAATGTTTAAATTTTTTATCCTTTTATTTTGATTCTGACATGACTTATCTAATTGTTCATATATAGTTTAATCAATAGTATAGTTTAATTTAATTTACTGTAATACCTAAAATAATTGTTACCTAACATTTGCATGTCGTTTTCTAGTCGACTGAATACTGTGCCACATGTATAATAACATCTTATGTATTCTATATTATGTATTCTGGCAAATAAAGCATTCTCATTCTCATTCTCATTCTCATTCTCATTCTCATTCTCATTCTCAAAAAAAATGATCTCGAAGCACAGATATAGATCACACTAGATAACGTACCAACCATGTTTTTTATAATATAACAAAATAACAAATCTTGTGTACCAAAGTAACACTGATTAAAACAACCAATCGTGTTTAACAACCAATGTACCTGGGCGGCCGAGCACCGCTCGGACTGACTCAGTAACCAGAGTTTTCCCAGAAATAAGGCCAAGCTAGATTAATTTTTCATCCCATTCATTGAAATAATTGAAGCCATTTCCGAGATACTGATTATATATATACATGTACTCGTATATTTGCTTGTTAAAAGGTATTACATAGATAGATATTGCTGTCCCTTAGATGTTGTTGTAAATGGTTTTGATTGTATATCTCAATGATCTTGATGTTTTGTTTATTGATGATAAAGCAATCTTTATTGTTGATACTGATATAAGAGCACAATCATACCTATTGTTATGAAATTAAAGAGTTGTCACTTGGTTTTATTTGCTTAAGATACTAAGTATAAACTTAATTTTTCTTTTTTTTTTAGCAAATGCGGAGCTAAAGAAACATTTCAATAAATGCCGTGAAGGCAAAATACGCGTCATGAAAATCAGCATTGAAAATGGTAATTATATTATAAATCTATATATTATATAAATAAAAGTGAATTGCCGAAATGTATGTAAGTACTTTACGCAAATAATTTCAGAAGACGGCACTGAATTGTATAATTATTTTTTGCTGTGTTCGTTGTTGTCAGGACAAGGTTTGTGCATAGCAAAATAAATAAATAAATGACTGGAGAGGGGGCGAAGCCGCTGGCAACAGCTAGTAGCATATAAATACAGAAAATGTTTTTTGAACATGAAACTATCCTGAGACTCACTCATATTATATGACATTGTAACGGATAACTTACGTCTTAAATCGAGTTTAGCTCGACATGTTTCGGGCTATTTCGTAGCCCTTCTTCAAGGGAGCACGCGACTCAGCGGCTGCCGCAACACGCGCACGCGCGACTGCTGCTGAACTTTTTGGAGTTTCGTCGGACAGTCGCGCGAGCTGAGCGGTGGCGCGTAGTGTGATGTTAATATTCCTTCTCGTAAATTAATCATTTCAGAACAGCTGACTTTAGCCAAATACCTGCCAACAAAGGGCTCTTGGGAGCAAGATTTCGACAAATACTTGCCTGGAATGATAGTTGATGACATGCCTTGCTACTTGCTGTATAGGTAAGTTACTACACTGCTTAATATGGTATGTGACTATTTTGTATGTGTTTTATAAATTAAAACTACACAATGCCTGTTATCGAATAGAGAAACACATTTTAAGCTACCTTTACAAATAACAAAGTTATAAAGGTTTGAAATGTTGCTAAAGTCGAACATTCAAGTTGACAGACACGACTATTGGCAAATCCACTAAAGTTACAAGTTGTGACAGTTTTAAATAAATTGCAAACATTTTTCTCAAGTGTCTCCTGACTGATGAAACTGGTGTCTCCTGAGTAACGGGACAGAATAACAACACTAAAAAGTTATTGAACCAATGGCATTCTTATAGTAAAATCCTGAGCATTTAAGTTCAAAATCAAATCACAAAATTTCAGGTTCGACACGACAAACTCTGTAGGCCATGAGTGGCTGCTTCTGAGTTGGTCTCCAGACGATTCTCCAGTGAGGCATAAGATGTTGTATGCATCAACGAAAGCTACGCTAAAGCAAGAATTTGGCTCCGCACATATAAAAGATGAAATGCATGCTACCACTAAGGTAATTATAGCTCAGTTTTACTATCAAACCCTAATTATGTATTTCTCGTACATCATTTAGATTAAAAGTAAGTAGTAAATATAAAAGGTTCACTAATGTTTCGTAACTAACGTTTGACAACCTGATTCATTTCCCAACTGTTCAATATTTCTGAAACTGTAAATATTTCAGGATTTTTATAAAACTAACTTAACCTAAAGATGGCCCTGAAATAAATCCTGAAATATTTACAAGTTTGCGAAATGAATCAGGTTGCCAAACGTTAGTTGCGAAATGAACGGTTACCGAATATAAATGACACTTGCCGCTAACCAATATGAAATAAGTATGTCGAAAACCTTAATTATAGAGAATCATAGAGTCTAAGAAACTGTCCTGCGTAGACACAAGATTAGAACCATTTTGCTTCAGATTTCATGATGATATTCTATGCATCAGTCAAAAAAATCATCATGAAATCGTTTACCCAACTGTTTCAGCACACAAACAAACAAATACAATTAGGTATCCTCTGTTTCACCACTCTTTGATAAATTGTATATCTGTGATGCCGTCTCTGTCTGCCGTGTGCCTAAATAAACACAGATGACATCACATTTATCTGTCGCATAAAAGTTGTCAATGAGTGGTGAAACACACTTTTAAACTAGTAAGCAAAGATGACTTCATTGATAGATTATGTTTCACTTTCCATTGATTAGTGTTAACTGACGGTTAAATGTGATGGCGTCTCTATTTGTTTTGTTCGAATTGACGGAGACGGCATCACATTTAACGTCAGTTAACACTAATCAATGGATGGTAAAACAGCCCCTAAATGTTTTCTCGTAGTCTGAAGTGTCTTTGAGAGGCTACAAGGCGCATTTGTCGGGCATTAGCGCGCCCGCGCCGCTCACCGAGAGAGAGGAAGCACTAAAGGAGCTCCAACAAAGTGAACACAGCACCAACTATGGAACTGACTCCAGGTTTGTTTCATCTCCAGTCTTTAACTGTCCTATTGAAACCTAACCAACACAAAAAAGTTGAAAAGTTCAATATCTCAAAAACAGCTGAACAGATTTTAATGAAACATAGCTAAGAATCACCGAATACTGTGGCACAAAATTTGGCCCTCTCTACATATAAAATTATCTATCCCGTTCAGTATAGATTTAAGTCCCGATGGTCACGCTATCTAAAGACACGTGCAACCTTTTGCATTTTATTTTATAGGAATCAAAAGTTGGTAGGGTATCTACTCCCATTGACAAATGAGTATTTCTCAAAAAGTTGTCCCGTCATGAAATGGACTAGAAGTCAGTTTTGTCAAGAAATTAGGTATTAACCCTAAGGATGAGATCTTAAAACATTAACTACATAAAACATCCAAAAATTCTTGACGTCAGGAAAACGTCACGACACGAAATCTTGTGAGGAAAAAATCTAAATTTTGTAACTACATCAAAAATTTCTATTGGACCCAACAACAAAGATTATCCGACTTTTCATCACTTTTACCACAAAGTTTTGTATATATTTAAAAACTATATTACTAATTTTTTGTGGTGAAATAGCGTCAGGATTTTTTGAAATAAGTGGACAGCTGAAAAATTAAAAAATTGACAACTTTTTGAGAAATAGTTTAATAATTATCAAATTAGGCATGATCAAGCCCCACAAACCAAAAGAAAAATGGAAGATTATTTAAAAACTTAAGTTTTCGGGTGCGCCGAGTGAGATTCGACTTGTTATCTCTTGGCTATATTCGCCGATTAGATTAGATTCTTAGATTTCGTTAAGCACACGTTTTGCTACTAAAAACGCGTAAAACGTACTATTTTACCCGAGACGTTTAAGATAGATGTATCTTGGATAAATACGAGGACTACGAGCATGAGAAGTTAAAATAGTATTTGTAGAAAAATGCTTTGGTTTTTGTAAAAATATTACCTCAATGCACGAGTCCAACTTCCACTTGGCTAGTTTGTATCGCTGTCGCACAGAACACAAAGACGATGTTCTGGGCATTCTTGTAATTGAAAAAAATACTTTAATATTTTTGTTAAAGAATATAACCTAACCAACAAAAAGTTGGAAAACCCCCGACTTTGTTACTTCAAAGTTCAATATCTCAAAAACGGCTAAACTGATTTCGTTGAAACATGTATAAGAAACAGCGCTAGAAACCCTGATTTCAAATAAATAAAAAACGCACTCAAATCGGTCCATCCGTTTAAGACCTACAGTGCCACAGACAGACACACATACTGGTTGAACTTATAAACTTTTGCGTCGGGGGTTAAAAAACTAATACTTTACGATACCCACGTCTATAGTTGTTGTGTGTTCATGCAGCTCCTCCACGTCCACACTGCAAGAACACACACAAACCCAACTATATCACCACCACCTCACTACACTGACGCGTTTCGAACTCAACCAAAGCTCATCCTCAGAGCAACAAAACCATTCACCATGCTACCAGATACCTACCTGTTATTTTGTCTACGATATGTCTTCTTGACCATCCTAAAAGTTTCTAATGATTTATTTTACAGGCAATCTACTATTGGTGGGGTTTCTTTCCCCATAACGGAGGCGGCCGAGCAAGGGATCTTAGACTTACAGAGAGGCTCCTACAACTACGTGCAATTTAGAATCGGTAAGAGTTTTATCGTAGTTTAACCACAGAAACAGTAAAGTACGGAAGTCTCACTGCCGTACAAAAGTGATGTTATTTTAAAGGATAAGAATCGTGGCGTTTTCTTTCTTCTTTCTTTCATGTTATAAACCGGTTCCGAGCCATGCCACTCTATCGCATAACTCGTATTCACTAGCACGCGGCACGTGTAGTGGAATAGCACACTCTAGGGCATTGTTTCCCAACCTGTGGTCCGCGGACCCCTGGGGGTCCGCGAGCATATGTTTGGGGGTCCGCGGTCCCATACGCATCTAGGTATCTTACTTAGAGCATTAACAAAAATAATATCGTCCGAAAATTGGATATCTATCTTACTTAGAGCATTAACAAAAATAATATCGTCCGAAAATTGCATCTTTTTTTACTCAGGGGTCCTTGGCATTATACTTGATTTCCTTAGGGGTCCGCGGCTGAAAAAGGTTAGGAACCGCTGCTCTAGGGGCCTCAGACATCTACTTGTGGCGGAAAATAAAATTGCAGAGTGAGCTGCGCCTAGTTCAAGATGAATTAGAAATGTTTAAAGAGCGCTAAAAAAATTGTAGCACCATGGCAAACCATACCATAGAACGTGGGTTCGAATCGCACTAGCTGAAACACTTTTTAGCTTTATTTTCGTACTTACGTGTTTGCATGTATGTATAAAGTTTATGTTATCGCTTAGAAACTTAAGAGTTCGTTTCTTTTATTTTTATCTACTTTAAAAGGAGGAATTTCTCAATTTTACCGTTTGTTACTTCAAAACTCTGTCATTAATGGTAAAAAAAGTTTGTTATTGTGACCAGTCACCATCAGTACCTAAAACGAAAAAAAAAATTAGATTGCCGAAATTGTTAAGTACTAAAACAAAAAAAAAACTTAAAAACCTTCATTTTTTTTTATTAATTCACATTTATTTCACTTTATACCCAACCTATTTTAACGATTTTAATATCTTCCGTTTCAGATTTAGAAGAAGAAAAGATCCATTTATCAAAGGCAGCGAACATATCACTAGTCAATTTGCCAGAGCAGGTGCCCAGTGACCAGGCGCGGTACCATCTCTTCGTGTTCAAGCATAGCCACGAGGGTGATCATATGGCGAGCATAGGTGACAATTTTACTTTCTGATATCTATTTTTATTGTTCCGTACACGAAAGGTGACAGACGGAACCCTATTACTGACGCTAAGCTGTCCGTCTCTATCACATACAGGACGGTATCTCGGTATCCGTAATCCTACTTCCTACTAATATTATAAATGTGAAAGTTTGTGTGTGAGTGAGTGAGTATGTTTGTTACTTCTTCACGCTGAAACAGCTGGAAGGATTCTGATGAAATTTGTCAAAAAGTTAGTTTATAACTTGGATTAAAACATAGGATACTTTTATCCCGATATTCCCACGGGATAGGGATAAAATATCAAAAAAACAACCGCTGGGCTTAAAGTCATGAAATTTGATATGTACCTAGATAGTTAAACGTCTGGAATAACACAGGTGACTTTTTGACCCGATATTCCCACAGGATACCTAGGGATAAAGACTGAATAGTTTACGCGTGCGAAGCCGCGGGTAAAAGCTAGTAAGTAATAAATCAGTCAGATTTAGAAGAAGAAATGATCAATATATTGAAAGCAGCGAACAGTCAATTTTCCAGAACAAGGAACGAGTCATCAGGCGTGGTACCATCTCTTGTGGTGTTGTGTCGTGATGCTCTCTGTCTCTCTCTTTCTCTATGCTTGTGATGCGACACCACACACAGTATCAGATAAATATAAACGCAGCCATATAAAATGTATGAAACCGATACCGTTCTGATGCGTCACGACACAACACGATAGATAAATGTGAACCGAGCTTAATGATCGCGGCTAACTGATACTTGGCGCAACCATCCCAAATGTGATAGTAAGGATTAATAGGGATAAGTCTGGATGGATATAGGATATTGCTGCTGCAACATCAATTAATAAAAAGTTAACACAAAATAGCGTAACATCTTTTTTTATTTGTTTAATTTAAAAACAAATAGTGTTACTCGCCAAAGTGTAACATTTAATGGCGAGAACCCTTACTACCTAAAACAAATTGTTAGCAAGCTAAATTAGTAAAGATCAAATGGATATTACTCTGTTGCTAACTAAATAAAAATAGAATAGAGATATAAATAGGAGATAATAATTATACCTAAAATGCGTGTTTGATTACAGTTTTCATCTATTCAATGCCTGGTTACAACTGCTCCATCAAGGAAAGAATGATGTATTCTAGCTGTAAGGGACAGTTCCTAGATATTATAGAGAAGATGGGCTTAGAGGTAGCAAAAAGGGTAAGTCTATCTTACATACATACAAGTAAATACAAACACGCCCCTTCACCAAGGAAGGGTTAGGCAGAGAATTTGTTTCCACCTGCTACAATCCTGACATCATCTTTCGCTTCATTAACGCTCATTACTCTTTTCATACATGCTTGCCGGTTTCGCTATCCTTTACCCACGAATTTTGTCGCATTAAGAATTATATCTGGCATATGAATTGAAATTACCAGTGAGCAGATGACAGATGCAATTAACCTCAAAATCATCTCAAAACGATGTACGAAATATGGATATGACTTAAATTGATTTAAAAAAGAGAACATAATTGAAAAATGGTTTTTTTTTTGGTAGTAAATAATCGTATTTTTTTTCTATATTAAGTAGAGTCAACGTCATAAATAAATAATCACTTTTGTACCCTTGTCACTTGACGTCATATTTGAAAAGCCATACGAAATTGTAGCCTCACCCCACACCACAACTATAGTAGATTGTACCTACTACAAGACAAGCACCAAGGTACAGAAATGATCACTAATATTTATGACGTTGACTGTACCTACATAATAATATTTTCAACGCATTCCCTTTATAGTTCACTATCCACTTATGTAGCGAAAATGACCTCTTTAGATCTACAGATGTTAGATAAGAGGTGCGTATTCGTAAATTGATTCTTCACCATATTGGGAACATTATCACCATTACTCAAATTCCTATACATTTTTATACAAAAATATTAATCGAAGTTTGATAAAAGTCTTATCCATCTTAAGCTTTCGTCACTACATTGCATCCGTCATCCGCCCTTTAGAAATAATGGGATCTCGCAAAAATTTTCGCGGCAATTTCCAAAAATAAATTGTGTCTAAATTTACTTTTGCTAAACAATTTAACACTTATAATTGCTCTGTCTTCAGATTGAGATAGACGATGGCAAAGAACTGACTGAAGAGTTCCTGTACGATGAGATTCATCCCAAGAGGAATCTCCACCGGCCGGCCTTCGCCAAACCCAAAGGTCCGCCAAACAGGGGTGCTAAGAGAATAACAAAATCCCAAACCGCTCAGTGATTCAGATCAATTTTATCCTTATTTTTCTAAGTGTAACATGACATAATATAAGATACAATGTGGAACATTCATGAGCAAGAACTTTGACAACTTGTGTGATTTCTGTACAAACCGCCATCCTGTTTTTTACAAGCTTACAGTATTTGGGCCAATCAACTTTTTACCGACACTAATCTGTCCGCGAAATTATTCAAACAATTGCAGATTTTTGTAAGTAAACATGTTTTTTCTGTTATTTAATAGATGGTGTACATGAATACATGTCATCCTACGTATGTTCAACCTATTAACCCGTGAAATATCTTATCGGAATTACGATTTTTTGGTAACGTCAGAGACAATTTTGGTAACGAAGGAGACGCCCAAAGTGTCGGTAAAAAAGTTGATTGGCCCATTTGTTTGTTGAGGTCAAAGAGGTGCATGTAGGTCGAATTGAATCTTCTTTACTGAAATTTAGTAAGTTTAGTCAGCAAATCCTTATTAAATAAGTTTGTTTTAACACTTTAACTGTCCCTCGCTTTCGCCACTGTCATGGATCGATACGTCCATGCATTACAGGTAATGCACAAATGTACAGAATCATCAGTATCTAACGTCACGTAGACCTGACAGAGCTAATTTGACGGTACATTACGTGTAATGCACGGACAGTTTAAGTGTTAATTAGACTGAAGCATCCGCTTAAAACAGGCCAGCAGATTTGTATAAAAATTCCAACGTCATTTTAATAATGACAAACAGTCCTTTTGCGGGGACTTCGCAATTTTCCGGGATAAACCTTATCAATACCCATCTCCAAAATCATGGTTATGATTATACTGAGCGGCAAAAATAAGTAATTTTTACAAATAAACCAACAAACTCGCAAAAGTTTCACTATTATATAAATTTAGTTGGTTTCTTTTACGTGGTAGAAGCATAGAATATGTTGTCCAACGCACTAGAAATCACCATTGCATTCAAGATTTCTTTGTGGTAAATGATCTAATATGAGGGTAGAAAGAGAAGTCAAATGCGATCGTGAGCACGGCCTCAGCTTGCAATGATAATGCTTTGACGCTGACTGGTCCTATAAGAAATTACCATTTCCCCCGGCAAATTATTTCGCTTATCAAATTTTATTTAATATTTAGGTAATAAGCTATTTCAATAACGTTTGCAATAATTTTAATTAATGTGATGATTGCTCAGGATGTTATGTAAATTATAATTTTTACTATCGTACGTAACTGCGAGACTGCCTGGCCGTCTTTGTCACTTGTTTATTATTACACGATACTCAGTAAGCTAGGAACAGTATTATTAACATTGGAGTAATGTCTGGCACCGATTCCATAGGCTAAAGTATATTCGCCAAGTATTATGATGTCGTCACTACTTTGAAAAAATCTCGTATCTAAAATCAATATTTCAACAAAATTGAACCTTGATGTAATGTCTATAAAGTTCACTCAGAAAAATTATCTATTTTGAGCTTCTTACGAGTTTTTTTAAAGTAGTGACGATGTTTCGAAATAGCGACTGTCGCTTGACTGTCGTAAACTGTATGACAGACGTCGCTTTTCACCGCGCGAATTGTATTTCGTGGTATGTTCTTTTCAAACGCGGGGCTCGTCGTGCGAGCGGACGCGGCGGCCATAATGCCATTTCGTTCCGCAATATTTGCGATAAACTTTAGTATACGTTTAGTAACTTAACTGTTCGAGAAAGCCAATCTTGCAACGTAACGTTTTCGGGTAAAGACTACCAACTGACTATTAAAGATAAAACTAAAAGAATATCAACTGTCTAAGGCTGCATTTCCGGGTCCATATCGGCTCGCATACTTATTGAAAGTCCGAATGTAATTTTTGTCAGAATGATCGTTTGTCATACTTAACTCTTTTTTTTTCTGAATCCAATGATTGTTTAGAATTCTTATAAAATAACCCTAACCTAACCTATCCTATAGTATTCTATAAGATGACCATTTAATTTTTTTAGAAAAATATAAGGTTACAATGCGAAAAAAAATCGGAAAAACGATGATTCGGGCAAAAATTACGGTATGACTAGCGAAGAGTATGCGAACTTTCCCCGCCTTCAATTGTACGTATAGTAATAAATAATGCTCGTTTATGTATCCATTCATAGATAGAGCCACTCACGA
This sequence comes from Choristoneura rosaceana, assembly GCA_037349165.1. Taxonomy (NCBI): domain Eukaryota; kingdom Metazoa; phylum Arthropoda; class Insecta; order Lepidoptera; family Tortricidae; genus Choristoneura; species Choristoneura rosaceana. The sequence goes on from JAZBNJ010000019.1 coordinate 16,443,664, forward strand.
TGACGCGTGCCGCGGTTCTTATTACAATGTCATTAATGTCTAATTTTGACTAAATCACGCGTCTTCATGGATGGCACTAGGTATAACTGAAAATAGATTATTTTGCGGTATTATTTATAACCAGAATTAATGTTCTATATTTATCAACGGAATGCACAAATTGTGCAAAAACTTGAGATTCTGTTTAAAACTTGGTTTTCAGCCAAACCGATTAATTTTAATATCAGCCTCATTTTATCAGTAAGGAATAATAAATAACTAATTTAATACTTAAGTATGTATAAACTGTAGTGACTGTAGGCAATATTTAATCGAGCTTAGAAAATATTAATATAAGAGCGTTATTTTGAAGCAACATCTCTTGTCAGTAAATATTTAATACTTGAAATATTTCATATAAACGATTTATCTTCTACAGTATTTTTTGATGAATTTCAGACATATTTTACTCAACAATACTTTGCTACTTATTCTCTCGTGAGACATATTGATAAAATTACTAAATGAAACGGTTCAACTCACGCTTGTAAGTCAGGAAGGGTCAGACTAGTTTCAATATATTCGAAAGATCTTTTTCATAGGCACGGGGAGCGTCACCGTCGTGTACGCACTCACCTATGAAAAAGACCTGAAAAGATCAAAACTATATTCCATTTATTTTAATATTTGAAACTTAACGGTAAGATTTGCACACGTTTTTTTTAATGAAACAACGCAACTATTTAACCTTTTCACCGCCACACACACAAAAGACATCACGGATACGCCAGGCTTCTTTCTATGTTGCAATGTCTAAAATTGAACCTTAACATAATTGCACGAAGGTTGCTTTAGCATTGAAGCCAGCGTGGAACCTGCGGGGCATAAGGTATGTATGAGTCGTTGGCGTCCAAAAGGTTAAAATTGTGTTAACTTCTATACTTATAAATACCGCTGTTAATAGGTATTTTAGTCCATTTGTGTTCGAAACACCGAGAAACGTGTGTAACAATTTGACCGTTAATCCAAACCTTAAATTAAACGGAGTATAGTCGGATCGTTCGTTACTTATAATTGTGAGTTGAACCGTTTCATTCAGTAATTTTATATTTACTCAACATTTACTTATTTGCACAAAGTATGATTTTTATCAGCGCATATAATATGGAATTTTAAATGAAGTCTACTATATAGGTGTATCTTATGTATGTACTTATGTTAATGAAACTTGCCAATGATGTGTTAAATCTTGTTATCTTACTAACGTTTGTTATTAAGTACGCATGAGCTGTTATTAAATATTTAAATAATCATGTCAACTTTTTAACATGTGTAGGTATTTAAATCATTGGAAAAATGCTACCTATTTTTATGGATTACACAACAAAATTGAAATGCACAAATTATATCTGTATATAATCGATCATATTTTTATATCATGTGAATTTAATTTGAATATAGGTAGTGTGCAATATCATCATAATCTGTAAGTTAATAAATGCTTTTCATTTAGCTAAAATGTGTTTTCTTTTATTATGTACTAGCTTTTGCCCGCGTGGTATCGGTTATCGCGCGCTGTTCTCTCGGGAAATCACATCGATCCGTCGCTCCGTTACGGCGTGAAAGACGTACAAACACACTATCGCATTTATAATATTAGTACGGATATTTGAACCAAGAAATTCCTTACCAGCCTAAGGTTCATCTGGGCAGTGGCGTAGTTTGATGGACAAGGGCCCTCCCTCACCCCCTCTTCCCACGTAGCTTGAACTTTTATTGGCCTTCAAAAACATGCCTGCTCACAACTTTTTTTTTCTCTTTTTTTATGCTCCTCTTGAGAGATTGTGACACTCAGTTCAACATGTTTATGCAAGCAGAAATTTTTCGATGTATCTTGTGTTATCAATTGTTTGTGAATCTTAAATAAATAAATATTCCATAGTCCAAGTAGAGTCCAATTCAATGTACCTACCTTATTCTTCAATCGTCACACTCGCGCCTAATGGTAAGACTCTCATTAATTTATTGAAACAAATTTAAACAGTGGACATATCATATATTTATCTAGAACATAACTTTAGAGTTAGGAAGACGCTGTCTATTCTATCTTTGACGTTACAGGACTCTTTCCTTTAACAATATTTGAAAGTAAATACATGGCTATTTTAGTGATGTAGGTGATTCTTCACGCAATATATCGTCACTACTTTAAATAAAACTCGTACCTCAAAATCGATAATTTTTGAGTGAACTTTATGATCATTACGTCAAGGTTCAATTTTGTAGACACAATTGATTTTAGATACGAGATTTTTTCAAAGTAGTGGCGATATGTCATGAAATTGAGCTCTATGCTTTAAATCCATTATGAAAACATTACTCTTCCTTTGGCTTTGCCGTAGTCGAGTAAAAAAGTCTCATTAAAAGTAGAGATAGTTTGACAGGATATAAATAACAATATGACTATTTTCTGTAAAGCCCTTTGTAATTATCAATGAAGCTAATAAATTAATAAATATTTAGATTTAAACAGCTAAAATTTAAAACGTTATCACTTGATGTCTTCTATTTTTATTTCCCCCTTTTGTTCTACCATGCGGTCGTGATGCTTAGTAAGCGAATCATGTTTGATTTCAGCTGCTTTTTCCTTTGCTTGATTGTATTGGTCAACTCTGAAACAAAATATACCTTTTTAGAGCAGGATTATAATAAATATAGGAGTGGAAAACTTCTGAAAGAGGAAATTAAATTGTTCAAGTTTATGAAGGGGCCTATGTCCAACAATGGACGCCCTAAGGAATAAGATAGATAGATAGAAAGATAGATTTATTTATTACCTTTTGAAAAAATACATTATAAATACATGTCAGTTAATTACAAGAAATTCACAAAAGGATCGTCAAAAGTATACAAAAAATAAATCTCATTACAATAAATTGTCAGCCAAATAAAAATAAAAAATAGAATTTAAAATGTCAAATTAGAGTTCAATTCAATAATAATAATATTATTATTATTATTGAATTGAACTCTAATTTGACATTTTAAATTCTATTTTTTATAATTAAAATCAAAACAAGAATAAACAAGAATATACTTAAATCTAAGTCAATAATGATAATGATGAAACTGTTCAAGCACAAAGGCCCTGCTGAAATAAAAAATGACGCCCTCGTTTAATTCTCACTCTTCATAATTCTAGAGTAAACAGATTAGGCAGACAGTTGATGGTACAGTCAAGGGCATAAATATATTATGTACGTTACCAATGCAAGATTGGTTTTTAGAGACTTTTGTATTTTTTATTTCAACTCCAATTTTTTGTTACTTTTACGTTCATCCCGTAAAACCCATGTCGAAAATACAAACTGAAATATAGATGCACAGAAAAACCAGAAAAATAAGACCAGTGCTGGAAATCGAACCCAGGTCCTCGTCTAGTGTCGCGTCGCTGCTTAAGTGACTAAATAAGAAACAAACAAGCTAAGATATGTGGCGCATAGGAGAAATTCGTGTCTGTACCTACTCCTGTCCAGTGGTAGTGTAGCGGTATAGCAAGCGGCACGGAATGCCGAGGACCTGGGTTCGATTCCCAGCACAGGTCTTATTTTTCTAGTTTTTCTGTGCATCTATATTTCAGTTTATATTTTTGTTACTAAGGCGTCAAAAATATCTATACATCTTTATGCCACTAAACATAAGGTCGATATACATGAATTTGATACTGTACAGCTGTATAGATATTTATGCCGACTGTACCTAAGATAAATAATCAACTATACCCTCTGTCTGATATTAATTAGAAAAATGCTAATTTCTTAAGAACAGTACCTTGCTTCACTTATTTTATTTAATGCTCGTCTTATATCGTGCATTGTAACTCCAGTTACTTTTATAATTCCTAGGATTGCTGCTCCACCAATTGTACTTAAAACAGCACCTAAAACAAAACAAATAAGGTAGATTATAATCTAACACATAAAATTCTCGTGTCAAAGTGTTTGCACACCGGAAGACGAAGCGTTGGCAGGCCTCCCACCAGGTGGACTGACGACATCGTGAGAGTTGCGGGAAACCGGTGGATGCAAGTGGCGAGTTGTAGTTCATTATGGCGTTCTAAGGGGGAGGCCTTTGTCCAGCAGTGGATGTCTTCCGGCTGATGATGATGATGATGATGAGTGTTTGCACAATAGACTCGGATTACTATTTTACTACTCCTTTTTTTGTACTGTGGTATTTGTGACCAAACTTCTCCGAAACGGCTTGACCGATTTTTATGTTTGTCTGTATAATACTTATGTATACGGTAGGTCTGAGAACAGGACATAAACCATTTTTCACACGGACGGAGTCGCGGGCAACAGTTAGTAACAATATGAAAAAAATTTGGTAGGGTCTAGTGTTTGAAAGAAGTCTTACAAACAAGACTGTGGGTTCAAACACAGGCTTTAACCATTGAATTCTAAATAATTAATAAGGGAAATCACATTTAATTTTGTAGTTTACAATTAACTATTTGGTGAATGATACTGGGCCTGCATGCAATTATTATAGGTACTTCTAAATTTAGTTTACATACCAAGTCCCGCACCAACCATCATAGCTGCCATGCCTAAATTAGCTTTGTATATAGCTCCAGTGATTGTTCCAGCCAGTATGTATTCCGTAATTGATGTCTCATTCCTATACACGGATATTGTTGTTGCTATCAAACTGAAACATAAAAAAAATATATATTATTAGAATATTACTTAATACCTAGTTCTCAGGTCTTCTATTTTTCAAGCACTATATAATGTAAAAAAAATTGGAAAATAAAATTGGTCAAGTGAATTTGATTATTTCCCTTTTTGTTCGCATCAAGACATTGGCTATCCAAGCATCTCTATAGACAGTGAAAGTGTGTCGTCACAAGTCTATTAGGGTTGTCGGCAGGCCCATCATGTCCACAACGATGGATCCGCTCTTGAGTCAAAGAAACTGAATCGCAAACCAGAAGCCTTCTTGTCTACCACACTCTGAGGCTGTTTTACAATCCATTGATTAGTGTTAACTAATGGCTAAATGTGATGCTGTCTCTATTTGTTTTGTTCGAATAGACGGAGACGGCATCACATTTAACTGTCAGTTAACACTAATCAATGGATAGTAAAACACAGGTCACACTGTGGTACCCTAGGAACAGTACCAGAAAAAGAGGATGCCCAACAAGGACATGGGTGGATGATATCCATTTAATCCTAGGGCCACAATGGACCAGAGTTGTGGATGACAGAGCAGAGTGGAGATTATTGGAGGAGACCAGTGCCAGAAGGCACACCGAAATAATATTCTATAAATACCAGTGAAGCTAAATTTTTAGAAATGATTGAAATATAAAAATACTATTACCTAAATGTTCCAGTGAAGATTCCGAGTCTCCAACCCCAGTGATATGCGCCTTTAGCAAACCCAATCATCACATAGTCTTGCAACTTTTTCTGAAATTAATTTGTTACAAAACAATTAAATTCCATTTTTATTTATCACACCCTAAGTGACTGTAACATTCTACAATGGTGACCAATGCTAAAAGGTACTTAATGGTGTAAGAGTTGTAGATGTTTTTTCATCACACTTGCTCATAGGCAGTGTAGCAACATGCAGGTTAACTTCATAGTAAACACTTTTACTATGCTAACTTGGTTGGAACCCTTTACACAAAACCCATGTGCCTTCTCTTTACATATCGTCACTACTTTAAAAAAAAGTCATAGCTCAAAATAGATAATTTTTCTGAGTGAACTTTATAAACTTTACATCAAGGTTCAATTTTGTTGACATATTGATTTTAGATACGAGATTTTTTCGAAATAGTGACTATAGAATGCCTAACTATGTTTTAAGTTGCTATGCACCAACCATCACAACACACACCCCAGCCCCATACTGCAAAGAGCTTGCTAGCACTGCCCTCAACATACGCCAGTGGTATCACCAACTTTTGTAAAAATAATATTTATTCTTTTACAAATATTCAATTTTACTCGCAACTGTGATGAAAGACAATTTATGTTGCATAGGCAGTACAAATCACAGCTTTGTTTTTAATATAATTTTCAATTTAGTTTGTATTATTTCTGGGTTTTGATTTATTTATATCTTAATAAACATATTTTTAATAAAAAAAATAGTTATAGTTTTTTGAAGACTATCTGAATGAGTGAAAATTTTGGATTTCAATTATTACTAAGGGACATTTTTAAAAGCATCAAAAAGAATTCCTGCCTAGGTCTCCTATTCAAGGCACACAAACAATCATGCTAATCCATAGACCTTTTCAAAGGAAAAGTCATTACGACTTTCCTTGTGTGTTAATACAATGTCACTATGACATTTACTGTTTGCGTTTGTTTAATTCATTGGTGGCCAACGAATTAAACTCCTTGACCATATAAGGCATATCCAAAGTGGATGTATCCGCTAAGATGACTATGTTGATTCATATAAAACTGACATTTGTCTGAAGACATTCAACTAGCACCAGATCTCAAAGGTGACGGAGTACCTTAAAAAAAAGAAAACTTCATACCTTTGCTTCCATAGTAGTCTTAAATATAGTTGCTTGGTTATTTTCAATAAAATATAAGTAGGCATCTCGAGACTTGGCAAATCCTCCCATACAAGCTCCGAAGAATACTCCACACAACCCTGACTGTACTACGGTTCGTAATTCTGGTGATACTTCATCATATTCACTGTTATAAAATCAAAGATTATTACTTAAAAACAATTTTAGGTTATAGAATAGGTAACAAATAGTTTTTTTTTAACTTTAAATGAAGAACGTTGGGCTATAAATAAAATTACTTCTTACTTCCTATAAAACATTTTTTTTAGCCTATCTCTACCAGTTTCAGAAATATCTGGTGTTTTTGGCTCCAATAAATTATAATCATTTTGGTTTCTATTTTCTAAAATAGGTATAAGAGCCGGCGTCAATCTGACCACTGTCCTTAACATTTTCGTTCGATGTGCATAAAATTGCTCTGAACAGTCAGTTTAATAATTTACCAACCCAATTATTCTAGTTCTAATTAAATAATAACAAATAGAACTATCTCAGTGAAATTGACATTATAGCTTTTTTTAAGCTTCACAAATTGACATTTTAGCTTTTTTTAACTTCCTTCCTCCCCTCCAGTTATAGGTAAAAGGAACTAAGCCATAGAGAAATTATCGTTTACGACTCCATCCGAGTTACCGTCAAGACAACCAAAACCTATAAAGAATAGAATAGAAGCTAGATAGTGCAAGCTCGAAGGGCTCGAAGTTAGAAAATAATTCTTGACCTTGAATTGCGTCAACGATGTGTTCCATCTCTTTCTAAAAATATAATCGTGACGTGAACATATCGATGTCGACTCTATAGGTATCCGATATCGGGCCGGAGAATGTGAAAGACAGGTACCTATTTATTTCATTATATTTTACTTGCCCCTATATCGTATCGTCGTTCGATGCCGATATCGGATCGGGTAACGTGAAAACGTTCATGAACTTGCTACTATTGCTTTTGTTTTTCGCTATTGTTTTTTCTTTTGCAAAAATGATTGTATGTTCTTCACATGAACTAGCCCTCCTGTAAACCCTTCTTGTTGTTTGACACTGGCTGGCCCTATACCACGAACTGCAAAATTCTAACTTCGTAGTTTGCCGTTACGTTCACGCTTATCTCATTAAATACGCGAGTAAAAGGAACAGCGCGATACGAACTTCGATTTGCGAGTTTCATAGTAGCCCTGCTGTTCTTTTGGCCGATTGGTTAGTATCTATGGTTGGTAGTCATAGACATCATTTTTTTTAGCGGGAAGGTTTATATAATTTTGTTACACTTTTTTTGTTGTTTCTTCTAAGATATTAATCGGCATTCAAAGTGTAGCGACATAATTAATATATTCCACATATATTCTAGGCGTAAAGCGTAGTAACGTCATACGTAAGTACAACCTAATTATTACAAGTTAGGCAGGTAGAGTAGACTGAATCGATTAAGTACTTAACTTGATAATACAATACCAAGTTAGACTTTTTTATGAATGCAAATTTCTCAGTTTTTTGGTAGCTTTGCTAACATAATTTTGGCATTATAACAGATATTTCACAATATTTAGCTAATATTTCATAACAATTCTAAAAGATTTCATACTCTTCCCGTACTAAATAGGCACTTGTAGTTTGCGTCGCAGGGCGGGCAACCAACCACTAGCGCTGCCTTCCCTGCTGGATACCTACTCCATGCAAGCCATAGGTTGTGTTGTGATGTTGAATATGACAATATTCACCACAGATCGTAAATAAATTGATGCAGTGTTAGAACCCATACTGCCCTTATAAGGCAATGAGGGCTATCGTTTTTTCTCTCACTAGATGGCGCCACTGTTGCGTGAGGTTTTTAAAATTCTGTTTTAACGGCCGTGAAAACAAAGTTTAGATTAAAATCATATTTAATACATCGTAAAACAGTACCATAAACATATCGAGCAACCACAGTATTGCATGATCCCGTTTTGTTTGGAAAAAAGGGAGGACAAAAGTTTTCGAACGACAAAACTGTCTCAAATTACAGACGTTCATTGCCCTTATCGCATAATTGCCATAATTAATTTCAGATAATGCAAAATACTCACAAAATTATTCTAATTATAAATAAACCCGCGTAGCTCACCCAAAAACTATGAGATTTGACAATTCGTTGACCTCACGCTACACTAGCGCCTCTAGCGGAAAATTCATTCGCGATAGCCCCCATTGGCAGTATCTCATTTTTAGACATTTCGAGTAAACGGAGAAAATGTGTGAATTGATTTCGCATCGCCTTATTGAGGTTTTATTGTAACTTTGAAGGTTGAATCATACTATATTATGTTTATATTTACTATTTATAGGGTTGAAATAATAAAAATATTATTGTTTTAGCGGTTATTTGAGATACCGTCATTACGCTACGCATTACAAGGGCTATTTTTTGACTAACTGCTATTTCCCTTAACGCGTCAATATAAAGCCCCTTACAAAAATACTTGTTACATATTTTAGTCAAAAAATATATTAATTTTAAACAAAAGATAAAGTTATATTCAGTTTTTAAATATTTATTACTTTTGCAAACTAAAACTAACCAAATATTTTACAAAATACATCCATTTTTATGTTTTTTACTAACAGGAAGTTTATGCGTCTGAAAGGGACAATTCTTTCCAAAACTGCACTCTATTGGTAGGAATTATATTTTGCAGTGATTCTACTATCGTCGTCATCATCATCATCTCAGCCTATAAACGTCCCACTGCTGGGCACAATGAGAGGGCTTGGGCCATAGTTCCCACGCGGGCCCAGTGCGGATTGGGAACTTCACACGCCCTAATATATGGACGAGGAATCAATTTTGATAATTTATATTGCGTTATGTAATCCTGCCATTCGTACAAATCCGTCCAACATCATCCTTTTAACGGTTACTTTTTTTTAATTGGTAAAACTGAACACTCCACCGACAAGAGCTAAGCTCTTAAATTTATGATGATGATGAAAACTGAACAATAATAATTAAATTGTTTACTTATGCAAAACTTTCTCCTTACTTCGTCAACAAACAAACTTGCAATGACAAGATTCACTACGAATTGCACGGAGGGCGGTAACTCAATAGCCAGAAAATTTTAGACTTATTTTGCATAGCAATTGGTTACTAAGCGATTTGGCCGTAACTAGAGAGATATACCGCTAGATGGCTTCAAAATAAGTATTTACTGCCATTTGCCTTCAAATAAAATATTTTACAATTATAATCTTTTTGTAGCAATTGAGAAGTAAATGATTATACTGCTATTTGTCTTAGCAATATCGAATTACTGCCAAATGACTTAGTGAATTGTTGGAAAATTGAGATACCAAAAATATTCTTAGGGGTTTTTGATCAAGTTGTAGATAAGATACGGCCAATTTGGTTAGTTCATCTGATAGAGAATGTTTCAAGCTACGTCATGGTATAAATAACTCAAAAGTGCTTTTTTTTGAGATACTGCCAATTGCCTTATGAGAGCAGCATATTCTTTTCAAAAACTTTCATCATTATTCTAGCTGCCCAAGCACCAGCTGAAAGCGACTTGGAATACTTACCTACTATGTAGAGAAAATGTTAACGGGTCTTTGAATATGCATGGATCACAGAAACTTCTCTTTGATAATTTAACATGATACAAAGCTGGAAAACATAATGATGGCAAATCTGTTATTAAAATCATATACAAGGTGTTAATTAAACTTTCGTTCTTGCTATGCGGCTTTCTATGGTTCATGTGTTATTTGACGTCATAATTCATGTCGAATCTCCCTGTCTAATCGGTAATTTAATATTTCGATATCTTTATATTTGTTTTTCAAAAACTCTTTCTTTGGTTTGTCATTACAATAAATATAAGAACAAACAATTACGTGCATATTCTCTATGTTCAGGTCACATTTCTTCAAATCCATTACTTACTAGGTACATGTACCTACTTACATACTATTTTTCAGTTTAGTCTTTCCATTCCTAAGTTTTTTCTTTATCCACATGATGTGTAGACTTTATTAACATACCTAATCAATATAGTTTGGAGGTAGCAGGCATTTATATCTATAAAGGAAGTCTCGTGTCTGGAGAGTAAAATAAAAAGGTAATGTTTTGCAATAAAAATGCTGTTTTCAACTATATTTTATTATAAAATGACAAAGAATAAATCTAGAGTTCAATAGGGTAGTCACTTAAGATTGTTAATATGTGTATACTATTCATAATTTCATCTAACTGTTATTTATGATGTATGTGGATAATGTGCTACGGCTCTCATCGACAGACCGCGAGCAATTTACAAAATTATGGTTAGAAATAATGAAAAATAAAAATAGTTACATTTTATTTCGAAATACGCTTTTTAAAGCTTACTCTTCCTTTCCTTTGTATAGTTCACTGGCTATTTAGAAGGTAGGTTAAGATTTAGTTGAAAGGAAAAATATTATTAGATCCCTGTTTTTTTTGTCCCAATGATTGGTCTTTGGCATTATTGATTTAATTAGACTAAAGATATTGAGATGTCTCAAATGATTTAGCAAATTTAAAGTATGAAAAACGAACTTAAATAGATGTGCTTTATAATAATAAGGAAAAGATGGGATAAACTTTCGTCACTGGAACGATTTACATCTATTTAAACTATTTTAACTTTACACACAACCCTTTAATTTGCACACCATTATTAATTCTTTTATAAATCAAATGGTATAGCCCTACAAGTGAGACAAATAAAAAATAGGTAGGTATATTCTCTAGAAGTTACTTTGATAATGAACTAGGCATCTACTGAAAATTAGAATAGGATACCTATGTTTTATTAGTAAATTTTAAAGAAATGATTATGTTTATCTTTACTATAGATCTTATTTATTTAATTTGTTATTATTAATATAGTTGTGTATAATATTTACATTCGCAGATAACATAAGGATAATTACTGCCATGTCATAGGTTAGCTACTGCACCCATACAGACAGATACTTACCACTCTCAAATTTGAAACATTTCATTTTCATCTATATTCTGTTTATTTTTATTAAATCTTTTTTCACATTATATTTTTACTAAATGCAGAAAATTATAAATAATTGAAGGTGGGATCTTTTAAATTAGCCTGCTCTTATTTTGAAACTTTAACTGTGTTAACACAGAAACTAAAACAGTCATTTATCATGATAGTTTTTCACGGTAAATATTTTGAATGACATGTTTTTTCAGATTAAAATAAAAGGTGCCTATTAGATAAGGTTTAATAAGAATGAACAGAATACCTATAGAAATTATGAAATCATTGAATTAACTAAGCTTTCCGAGAACAATTACTTTTCTATTTTATAAACTGGCAGTTTCACTTTTTTTGCTAATTCAACGTTTCACTATGGAATGTTTCAGTTCTTTTCACTCAGTAGGCATAAGGGACGTGGCACGGACACACAACTGCCCCAAGGCTGTGCTCGGGCGGTGTCAATTTATTCTTATTATACCCTGTGCGAATATATCCCATTTGATAATATCATGAAAACATATCAATGGCAATATTTTATGTCCCTTACTCCCATCATAATTCAACTAAGCAACATGTTACTTGGCTAAATTCTCGTGAAAGCCAGGAGAATTCACAGAATAATAAGTGAAGTCAAAATCGCTTAGTATTCACAAGAATATAATGGTTATTTCGAAGCATTTAGGTATAGCTTTATTTTACTGTAGTTGCGATAATTACGTCAGGATAGTTTAGAGTTTAGACTAAACACGAATATGTCTACAGTACCAATTGTGTACTAATGTACATCATTTCATATATTGATCCCCATTAAATTTTATTTTTATTTACAAATAGTTTTTTTTTATCTCACCAAGTGCTGAGAAAAATACATTTAAAGCAACAGTATTGGATATGTAATAAAGAAAATGAATCGACACTTCTTGCGAGATTTCAAAGGCCATCCTTTACATAACTCTCGAACCTTAGATCGCTTCATTCTAACGTACTTTAGACAATTGGTATTGAATTTAAAAAATTAAGGAGAAAAGAATCAAGGAAGAGGAGGCAAATAAAGAACAAAAAATATATTATTGATAATATTGTTTAATTACGAAATTAAAAATAAGAAAGAAACTAAACACACATAAGGCTTAAAATTAAAATAAGGAAATAGAAATAAACGAAATCGTACTTGGGCAAATGGACCACAAGGAATAATTATTATAAGGTTGTCCGTCTGATGGTTTTAAGTTGTAGACATCCTCATAGCGGAGTGCTCTTGCCGAGGATATGAAAGTGTAGTATAACATGCGCCTTAGCCAAATTTCTATTAATTGATATGTTGGCCTTTATTCATATTATTTTACGAAATATGCACGTTGTTACGTACATAAATCGAGTACAGCTAACAAGAGATACATATAAAGCGCAATAAAATTAGGTTTAATAAGAATGATATGCAGAGATATGTTGATTGAAATGTTTCTGGTCGTTACGCAAGAAGGACGACGCAGGAGGCGAGGGACGTGGAGCCAGGGCGGGCGGCGCCCGCGCAGACCAATCAAGATATTGGAAAACAACTTTCACATTTTTTTAACGCATAACTTTAACTAACAAATTGAAACAATGTTCGCTTACAATGAATAAAATTGCGCTTAATAAAACTCTCAAATATAATTTAACTTTAACATTTTCATCAACTTTTCAATAAATGTTAAGATTACTTCAATTACCTTTTACCTAAAATAATGTGTATTGACTTTAAATTTGGCATCTCGTTCTAAACACTGATCTATTTCTTATTTTATTAATATTACCGTAATATCTAAATATTTAAAATACTTCTCTAAACACAAAAATACCTATAATTATCTATTAGTCAATACCAATGTTTTTGAGAAAAGATTAGGCCTGAAAACGCTACACACATTTTTAATTGATTACTTCCTGGTTTCAACGGATTGAGCAGAAGCAATGATTAACTGTGTACAACGAAAAAATTACGCGGGAGCAAATGATTGTATATGTTTCCGAGAAATACGCCATGTGTGTAGCGTTCTGCGCTGAATACACTGGATATGTAATCTCCTTGTTGTGATAATGTTAATGTAAATAAGTAATAATATTTAAATACAAATGCGATTACCGCCGATCTCTCGTCAAGCAGACCACCACCAGTCGCAAACCACTTTAATCTCATTTTAAAACAAGAGCGCAGAAATTCTGCACCCTATAGAAAAACATTTTCAAAAACGTGCAAAATATCACCACACCCTGGTCACCTAACATTATCTAAACCAAATAACTACTTTTACATTCCTTATCGATACGTACTGAATAATACAATTTGTATGATTAAATTTTTCTAGTAAAACTTACATCATAATGACAATCTAATATTTTTCAGTTTAATCATCTTACTAAGCTCTATCTTTATTTCTTATTTACGGTACGTGATGTATAACGATACATTTTAAAATAGTGTAAATATGTTTGTTTTATAAATGACTGAACAATGCTTTCTAAAATAAAATAATTATTTTATTTTATTTTTGACTTTGGAAGGGATAAGTTCAGTGACCGTTGAACTTACTTAGTGGCGGCCAATTTAAGCTTATAATTTACATTGATCAACCTGGGTTTGGCGCCTCTTCATGCAATCTGCAATATAATTCATTTACCTTCATGTGCCTACCTCCCATTGTCCTTTTTACATCTTTTTTCAAATTTCATCTTCATAATAGTGTCACCAAAATAAAAAGGGTCATATTGGCTTCATGCTCTTTAAGAGTATCATCGAAGGCATACATAGAATGCCGTTCGCATTCGATGACGTGTTGACGAGTGCCATAACCGTTTCTCTATTTTTCTTAATTCAGGTATCTGTTTCACGCATGCTTTGCCTAATCATAAACTGGACGTGTAACTGAACACTTAAAGCTGGTCCTACAATTAGAGCATTAGGTTTCAATGGGCATCACGCAATGACCGATTTCATCATAAATACATATTATTTTCTCAAAAGCTTTTCGTTCCCGACTTTTTTGATACTTTGAGACAATCCACGATATGATTTTTTACGACGTTATTACACTTAATCCACAAACTTAATCTCTTTTGCATTGGACTAGACGCATTTTTTATTAATTTAAGAAGGCAAAGATGTGTGAAATCCAATTGAGAGCTTAGCACAGGTCCAAGAAGCTTGAGAAGCCAAGTCATGAAATTCTAATGATTTTATACAAAAATAAAGCATTAAGAAAGTTATTTAACTAATACTGTATAACGAGTTCTTGTGCCCTAATGTGAATACTGCTCAATTAATATGCTAAAGAAAAAGCAAAGTCAGATCTTGAATACTTTCTTGACCGTCGCCGTGTCGCCAATAGCGACAGTGTGGCAACACTGTAATAAAATGATATCGAAAATTATTCTAAAAAATATATCATTGTCGTATTGCTCACACTGTGCGACTATAGGCGCTTATTGACCAAAGGCGAATAAATAATTACTTATTGTTAACAGTTATGCACGAGCATTTATAGTGTGTTGTAGCTAATATTAATAAAATAAACATCAAAATAAATGCATCATGTCACTATTATGTCAATGAACATAACGTTATAGATAGTGATATATCAACTAGACGTGATATGTCAACTACAAGAGTTGTGATTACACTAACTAATCAAGAACAACTATGATGGAAACAGAACAGATTGGGGCATTCCTTTAAACAACGAAACACTTATGGAAGCATTTAGATGTAACACTATTGAGTACCGGCAATTGAACACCGGCTATTGAAGACTTTAAATCTAAGAAAGTTATTAAAATGATTTCTAAAACTAATATTGCACACACATACACATTTACAAATGTAATTTTCCCAATAATAATAAAAAATTGTGTATGCGTACAAAATTATATTTATTTACTTACAAGAAATGCAATAATAGTAAATTGTGCATATTAAAATAAAATGTTTATAAAATACAATATTTCAATAACCGCAAATAATAATGTGTCAATGAAAATATCTGTTTAACAATGTGCTTCCTATAATGTTGTAACGTGAAAAACAATACTTTTCAAAACGACAGGTAGGTATTATTACAAAATAGTTGCCAGATTTTAAAACAACCATGATTCAACGAAAGCAATGTCTCACATCGCGATAAAAAAACGTCCATTCGACATATTTTAAATAAATCTAGCGCAATCTAATTGCAAAATTAAACACTGTTTTGATTAATTGATATCGCAAAATCGTATTATTATTACAATAAAATCAATGGAAATAATGAAGACATTGTTGAAATTAATTTATGATTATTAAAATTATGGAATGAATATCACACAAAATGGACATCCCCTCTGGCATGGCGGTAGGAACATAAAGTCATTCTAAAAATATAATAATAAGCATATAGCTGCCATTTTGAAGTCGTGTGATGATGACGAGTTACCTTAAATTACAATGTTGCAGTAATATTAAATGTACGTATTCACTAAGAAAATAGAGTAGCACTTATACCTCTAAACTGATCCAAGTAAGCGTAATGCAGATTACATTGTAATTTTCAGTCGAGTGAAATTCTCGATTTGAGTGAGAGGTTCAGTTTAATTGACAGTCGCATCGATTTGTCCTACGCATCCAAAATGACGGTCAAGCCTGTGCCGTACCGTACCTCATCAGTATAGATAAAAATATTTCATTTAGTGCCAGAGACCTGATAGTAGTAGCCAATAGCAGGACGCGACTGACAGAGATTGTGTGATATTCCGAATACGCGGAGAGGTCAGTTCGTTTAGATGCTCGACTTGGAGAAGGACACTCTGAGGTGGTTTGACTCGGACAACTGGTAGTTGTGCATTTTAATAAGCGCCGCCACCGCATCGTCGATAGACGGCAACTGCACGAGTGCCATTTTGCGATCTTTCCTGTAAAATAAAAGAAAATAATAAGTAGTACATCAGGACATATTTTTACCTTTGGGCAAGGACAATAGAGTTAAGCAGTAAGGTAAAATCTTTAGTTTAAAACTTACGGGAAAAACTTGAACGCCTTAATTGTGAACTCTCGTTTTGTGAAAGCTTCTTTGATATCCTCCTCGGAAACCGTGGCTCTGTGGACATATTTTTAATTTAATAGTTTTCTTTTACAAATTTTATTCATTAATATTCTGTATAAAACTATTAAGACTTACGGAATGTTAGACAAGTGCAGCGTGGCACTAGGCGGGTAGATGTTCTGATAATTTTTGCTGCCTGGCTTTTTGAATCGGTGAAGCGGGCTCTGGGAGTAGTCCCTGTAAATGTTAATAAAACAAATTAATTATAGGTATAGGTTATCATCTGAACAATCACAAAGCAGGTGTAACATGCGGAAATGTAATTTATTTTCATAATGAAGGAAATTGGTAGGTGTGAATCATGCGCTAACCTTGTGAGACCAGCGTCGGGTTGTCCCTCTTTGGGCAACTGCACCGTCTGGTGCTTGCTCAGCATCACACGCATAGCTTTGCCGAACACGCGCAGCTTGTCCATGTGAGTCATGGCTGGAAAGTAAAAACATTATAGATACATTAATTATTATAATACCTGTAATACTTGTAGTAAGTATAGGTTGACTCACAAGAGATCGCGGAAGTAAATTGAATGAGTGAATGATAAATATCTATCTAAGTGTGCGTTACAATATTATATACAGGTTGATTTTAGACAATCTCGTCTCATAAACGCCCAAAAAGTAATGTGAAAAAATATTAGCAAAATGTTCAGTCTTGGTCTAAATTCCGAAATGACGTCGTACATTATGTTCCGTAGCATGAAATCCTAAATCACATAATCTAAGTTCTAATAATGTGCATTTATTTTTTTGATAAAGAAGTAATATTATGTACTTATTTTCAAAATATTATAGGAGGTCCATGTACTATACGAATACACAGTGACTTTATTTTCATTCAATTCATTCATACCACCTGTTGTGAATCGACCTATGATAAACTTTTTATGGATTATCCACTGGGTACCTAAAGTTGTTTAATCATTTGTACATACCTAGATGAGCTTGGTGTGGCTCTGCCATTTGAATAAGAGCAGAATCCTTTTTATTGTAGAGTATCTTCACCCGCTGCACGTCACCGTACACGCCTATACACAAACAAATATCTCAGATTCTAATCATTATGTGAAATTATTGGTTTATTCAAATAAATAGACATATTTGAGCAAGACTAAGCTTCAATGGAGAACGGGAACTAAAATTTTAAAACAACTTTAAATCAGATTAATAAATTACTTGCTAAAATGTGTCCAAAATAATATTTTAAATACGACCCAATGTGTTGTCTGCTACAGCCTACGAGACTAGAGAGCAATGTGAATATTTTTGATTAAAAATAATTAAAGTAACAGGGAGAGGAGAGCACACTAAAAAGGCGTACTTAGATTTAAACCTAAAATAAACTACCATGTTTTTGTCCGAAAATACAACATAGATCTACACTGCATTTGATACATAAAAAACTGTTGTGAAACAGATGGAAAGTTGGAAAATGATAAAGGAAGAAACAAATTCAAGCTCTAAATTGGTCACGGTAAGCGTCTGATTAATACTTCAGCTGAGGTTATTAGCCCGGGTATCGGCTTTCTATTTTAAGCACTTCTACGAAAAATCACACGAATAACTTTTTTTCATAATTACAGTAGGTACTAGTCCTTTGTAGCATTGTAATTCTCTTGAGAGGTGAATCCGTTACCATAAGAGCTTTGTTTTGCGGGAAGCTAAATCTAATATAATTTATCGCCCACATGGTATGGTAAACACTCTACAAAGAGAGGAGAATAATATAATTTCTGGTCACAGATAACTGGCATGAAACTGACAGTTCAGGCAGTCAGAAAAAATGAAATAGAGACAACACGGGGCAGACATCTAACTTAGCTACAACTAGGATGTCTGAAACACAAATTGTCATGTAAGTTAATAAAGCATTTAAGGTTTGATAGTGTTATCAAGCGAAGCTTCGGCAAAGGTCGACGGATGCGGTTATCAGTACAGAAGTCGAAAATGTTGGTTGACAATTTGTCTTCCAGGCGACAGGGCTCAGGAGCAATATTATTGTTTTAATATAAAATATGGAATGTATATGTGCACACGTACCGAAAAGGGTAAAGAGAGCGTCAGGCGTGACCATCTAAAACAATAGGAAAGAGAAAAGAGACAGTATTATAAAGTCGTAAAAGATTGTCGACATCATAATCTATGAATAAATTAGCAACTTATTTAAAGAAGTTTAAATAGAATATAATTATAAGAACAATAGCCTGTAACGATGCCATAATATTATTATTAGTGGATGCATTAGTGCTCTGTGTTGACCGGCCTCATGAACCCATATTAACTGGTGGGGGAGACGTTACTGGCTATTGTGTTAGCATAATTAATAAATTCGCCAATAAACAGAAAACTACACATTTCGATGTAGAAATTTTGAATAAAGAATAATGTTTTTGGTATGTTGTTGGGAGCCAATGTGTCTAACGAAAACGTCTAATAAAATTTTGCAAATTATTGATGTCATTATAAAATATTCATAGTTTTTGTGGGAATCGGAGTGTTAATTTGTAATGTGCTGTTACCAACCTCCTCATTGAGGTTAGAGACGAGAAGTACGGTGGCAAGAGGGAGCGGCGGGGCGGCGAGTGCGCGCAGGGCTGGCGACGCTGGTGTCAGTGTGAGCGCGCCAAATGCGGGTAAGCCGACGCCTCCGACGCCGACGCCGTACGGCGAGGCTAGGCCGGAACCCAGTCCCAGGAACGGTGGCGCCAGCACTCCTCCACCTGTAGACAATGCTTATTAAAAACTGATCCAACTACTACTAATGTTGGAGGATACTTTTAAAAATAGACCTAGGTACTTTCTACGGACGCCTACGGGAACGAAGTATAAATTAAGCTGATTTTCTTGGATTATATCAAAATAATTTACTAAATTGGCAAAGAAATATCTATAGCTCTTGAATGCCGACTCCAGAGAGGCTAATAAAGCAGATCATTCAATATTTTATCTAACCATAAGTGTATTACACCGAAGCGCATCTTTCCTTTTATGCGAGTACGTAAAGAAAATTGGTAGGTACTATTCTATTCCGCAGCGTAATAACAAAACTCACAATTTCGAAATGATCCCCACACATTACAATCCTCTATGGTGTAATGCGGATTCATGAGAAGTTATTAGTCACTGCGGATATATTGAACATTGCATTATGAATAATAAACAAGAAAAGAGAAAGCATATATTCGAATGCAGAATTGAGAATTATGAGTACATATTGTATGATAACGATACGTACTGAAATGGTACAAGATCAAAAAGGTGAATAATAAGGAAAATTCAAATTATTTGCTTGATTGATACTCCAAAACAATAGAATCCCTGAATAATTAAGTAAAATTTTCAATTTGAGATCGAAGGAGGTATCTACAAAGGAGAATTCTATTAAGTAGTCCACAGTTAAGACAGCAACGATTTAAATGTTTAAGCATAACTACGAAATGCCAGTTTTTCAATCGCAGTAAACTCTGAGGGGCTACGAACTTGATAAAATTGGGGCAGATGTAATCAGTTACGGACCTCTTGCATTGGAGCCTGGATATAGGTCTAGCATCCACGATGTACATAATTAATAACCGCTTACATCTGCTACATGCCCCACGAGGGCATAGAATAAAAAAGTAACTGGATGCAGAACAAGGATGCATTCTTCGGCCTAACTACAAGAGAGTGTAGTATAAGGATGTGTGAGCAAGACGGAGAGCGGTGTTCGAAGCGTCCAGGTGCTCTGAGTAGTAGTGGACTAACTCATCCGGGAAGCGAGGGCCAGGGCGAGGCGAGCCCGCAGTGGCATCAACTCACTGGTCAACAGTTGGTGCGCATCCCCATCGCCGGACGGCAGCGTGGGGTTGGTGTAATCCCGAGACTTGTCATTGTTGTATTTGACATTAAGGCAGGTCATCTTTGAGTAATCGATGCGGAGGGTGCAGCATCCATTGTAAATATTCTGGCCATCCAAAGCCTGTGAACAAAGAAATTATTCGATTACATAACGTGAAAAGCTACTACTTAATCTATTTTACGAACATAGGTAGATGTTTTTCAAATTTGTTCAATTTCAAATTGAAATCGTGTAAACTTAGGAGAAATTACCAAGTAGCTGTATTAAATTGGTTACGCCCCGAAGGCAACAGTTATTTGTTTGCTTGTGACGCCTGCATGGAGCTGATAACACCGGATTACAATAGAAAAGAAAATTAATTAAAATGCAATAGCGCTCGACCCGGTCTTGGTCGCTTTATGAGCTTAACCCTAGTCTACACTGGCAACAGATTTAAGACTTAACCTTAATGCTTTATGGCAAGACCACATCTACCAATAAACAATTTTTTGTCGTTCTATGGGGTTCAATTATTCTATACAAGACATTTATATTTATTCACGAATAACAACAAAAATGCATTAGCCAAATTTTCTGGAATGCCGTTTTCAAAGCGAAAAAAATAACAGCCTTGAATTACTTAATTCTTGAGGAGTAAATTAGCGTCCCTTTGTAAACCGTCATCTGTCAAATGAATCGTGACACTTTACGGCGGGATCCATTAGTTTAACAAAATACTTTATGTAAGTACCTACTCATTACTTTCACAGAACACGATTAAAACGTAAATTGCCTAAACTTTAATGATAATTAGAAGTTTAATTCATTCTCAAAAACCACTACGAAACAAACATTCAAAAGGCCTGATTTATGTGAAATCTCACACGGGAACAAATATTGTTACAGAACAGAAAATCCCTTTTACGATTCCATTGAAACCTTTGCTTACAATATCTGAGACGCAACGAAGTAGCAAAAAGTTCAATGTCGGAACGCTGAATATTGGCTTTAGATTTAATAAATTTCTGTTCTATATGCAAATGCGACCCCCTGATGTATAGACGTGAATAGATTGGCTCGTTTAAAGCTCAACTTATATGGAAATGTGAAAGGCACGTAAGAAAGTGTGGAAGAAGATCGCTTCGATACGTAATTAGTTTTGTGGCCCCCCACAGTACGAATTCCGTTTTACGAACGGAAAATGCATACGACGAGGGAGCGTAGCGAGTAATTAATTTACAATTCTAATATCTATACCACGTCGCAGTATCAGAGTGATTTTCGAAAAGCCACTTTTAATATGGACTATGAATAATATTCATTCGTGGTACTTACCTAGTTGATACCTATTTGATATTTTCAATTAATGCATGAGCATTAATGTACAAATACAAATTATGATAAAGCATAAATCGTGGTAACCTCGTGGTGTTCCTTATGGCAATTTAACCTTCTGCTTTAATCCTTCAGTCTCTAGTCATGGATTCCAGCACGCTTGTAATTCTGAGTTTTTCAGAATTTTCCTATGTGCGAGATTACATTTAAATTTTACCATAAGCTTTTAGGTGAAGAAAAAACTGTGACGGAACCCGCATACACCTTTGAAGCAATGCAATGGTATTTATCAATCCGGACTGAGAACTACAGCCGAAGCCCTTTCATTCTGTGATTTCTGTGAGACATGGTGTCTTAAAATTAAGCAGGAATATTTTAGCAGCTTTTTGGATTGGGTTGACTGAAAACCGAGCTAAATATTTTTCAGAAGTTTTAAATCGTAGTTGACAAAATGTTTTCGTACATTGATCGATGTTCAAAAGGTACCGCTCCAAAGGCATGGCATTTTTTTTTATAAAATTTTCGGTTTAAAACCTACCAACTAGCCAACCATCATAATGATTGAATTCATTCAATTTAACTATAATTATTTACTTAAAGTTAATTTCAATCTCTCTCATTTATTCATAATTTAATTTTAATTTTATTTTATATTATTTGACTTAATTGTTATTGTTTTTATGGACTTACGTCTGGAATAAATATATCATTTCATTTCATAATCAAAACGTTTATGCTGTAAGTACGCCGCAATTGTATGTCGAAGATACATACCAGAAATGTGATCCGGAAAAGTACCTACACAAATAAAAAGAAAACCTAACCACTGGCCCGCGATACCACTTAGTTTGACGCAAGCTCATTATAATTCTGCAGGAAGAAACTAAATTTATCCACTCTTATTAGAGTTGGATATTACGGTAACACACTTTCAGGTTGTTTCATAAATTTTAATAAGCCGGACCGTTATAAAAGTCCTATATTTTAACTATGTGGGAGTTTCCTGCTGCCGGGTAGCAGGATTTTATTATGCCACACCCGGTCTACTCCTCTCCCAGTATCAATATTCGCGAGAAATTCATTTAATCTTCTGAAACGATTATTTGCGTTGGCGAAGGGAGTCGTAATTGAAGTAAAAAAAATATATTAGAAGAGTGACAAGACGATAAAACGACAAACGCTACGCTCGATTTGATATTGGGATCCTTTATTGAGTAACAGGGTGGGTCATTATAATTCTGAAAAGTTAGCTTGTGAAGTTTAAAACTTTGCGAACATATACAATTTTTGTTTAGTTTTAAGAGAAAACAATTTTAAGTATTATTTTTAAAGTTGAATGCTATCTTTAATAGTTCAAATAGAAGAGAATGTCATCGGTTCTAAGTTAGTAGAGTAGCTCCCTCTGGTAGGTACCGCTGAGCATCGTTTACGGTATACAAAAACCCGAAAGTTCACTTTGCTAATTATTATATCAATTAAATCAGATCAGCCCACATCCATTCACTGCTGAGTAAAGGCCTCTTCAATTATTATATGATATCCGAAAAATTGCCTTAACAATAAAAATAGTTCCGATAGCGAAGTATTAAAAAATCACGGAAAAGAACGCGTCGAAGCCGCCAGATGGTCGTCAGAATCAAGCGGTAAGACGTAACAAGTGTCCCCCGTATCTCTTAATCACGCTCCCACTAATTGTTTTATCTTCAGCTCGTTAGAACTCGTTTAAGCAAAGCCTTCTTAGTGAAGGATTAAGTGCGGACCGCCTTAATCCACCCCCCGTCGCTAATTCTGGCGGTTTTTCCACGAAGACCAGATAAACGTTTTTGTTGGGGGTCCCTAGCTGGCCACGTTTAATATTTATAAGAGCCCACATAGCTCAGAGCGCTTCTGTTGCCGGTGCAAGCAAGGATTACACAAACTCCGGAATGCAACTGTTTCATTTTTTGTCTGTGGATGACGTCGAGTCGAGACATTATAATGAAAATAAGCTAAATTCCGGTAGCTATTCTTGCTGAAGCGTTTCAGTTTAAAGTCTGTAAATTTTAAAGTTCCTTGTTAGTGTAAAAATTAAGTTATGAGATTGTAATGTTTTAAACAGGAATAGTTTTCATAATCTGCTTCAATTACTGACTCTAAAATAAAATCCGTGATTGTGTAAAATAAGCTGAACCAACATCAGAGAACCTTCTGAAAAAGAGCTGTTTAATGAAAACGAGCTTAAAGTTCGCTACAGATTTTCTCATTCTAAAACGCGGCACAATTTCGAGTCCATTAAAAATGTTGCTATCTAAGCAGTTTAAAAGTTTAAACACCGTAGCACGGCATTGAGCGTACGATTTCAAACTTGGCGGTATAATAGGAGCTGAGAATAGTTCAATTGATATTATGGTTACATTGTTGAATCGGGCGGGCGCGAGCGGGCAAGCAGTTGAGCTCTCGCCCAATTAGTCACGGATAAAAGGTCACTTATCGAGTCGAGTCCAAGGAGCGTTGAAAACAAGTATCTAACTACCTACCGCTGAAAAAAACTTAAATATCATAAAAGAATCAACGATCTAGTCAAGACTGTCTGGATTTTGATCTGTAGAGGAAACTGAAGTTTACAATTGTTAAAGATCAACAATATGCAAGTCATATTGAAATATAATTTCATACCTATATTAAATTTTACTTTTAATTACTTATTCAGTGTCAATCGCTGTTTGTATGTAAATAAACACATATTGTCATAGTCAAATGTGTTTTAAGCGTAGAACTTTGTTGAAAGTAGGTATACGCCCTTAAATCTGAATAATTGCAGTACAGTATTGATGAACCGGTAAATGCGACTAAGGTATCATCACAATTAGGGTATGTACACATTCGAGGACGCGTCACCGAGCAAACCGCGCTCGCTCCATTAGACGCTGTAATTAATACTCGAGGTTACCCCTAATTGTGGCGACAGATAGTGACGATCGCCCAAAAACCGCGCCCACTCGCCACATTTCAGTTTACTTACCGAACCATCTTTTAGATGGACGTTTGTGTGATTTGCGGTAATGCATTGGTAAGCTTAACTTTATTGACTTTGTAGAAGTCACCAGTAATTTCGCATCAAGCATTAGACTTTCATTTCAGTTTGAGTAAAGATTTGTATACTTTTTACTCGAACAATCTTATATTATATCAGTAAGTACGAGTGGATATTTGTGTGAAGCGAAGGAGCCGAATCACTCAAACTTACTTTCAATCTTTACGCTTTAGCAAGCACCGTGATTAAGGTAAACAAGCCAACCACAAAACACTAACAAAACAAGCGCTAAACAATGTTTGACACGTAACTAGGTGGTGCAGAGTGCAGCTAAGGCACTGTTGACACAAGCAGTCCGGGCCAACAGGGGAGGGCGACGGCACGTGCAATTTTAAACGGGACTTGAACCTTGCTTCCAGGTTGGTCACTGTTTGCTGGACAGCTTGAAATTACAATGAAGTTTGTTCGTAACTGCTGTAAATGGTTTGTGCACCTGCATCGCATACATTTACAATACAATAGGTGGATGAATCGGTGATTATTTTCCGGTTCATACATGCATTTAATTGCCGAGTGAAATAACTTTAAATAAAAACTTAGAAGAAAAAAAATCAAGTCTAGTAAGTGCCCACAAATATAACAAAAAAAAAATCATTGCAGAATATAGCGAGTTTCAGACCCATTTACGGCTTTTTCTGTATCAGTCATAATTTGAAATAGGTCCAGACTGTTGAATTGGTTCCTTCCTTGGCAGCCGGGTAAAAATTGCAAGCAAGCATATTCCGCTTAAAGTATTTACAGTGGCTTCAACATCTATAGCTAAAATATTTCTTGGCAAATATTTAGCAGCTGTCTACTTTGTAACTGTACCTAAAGTAAACATGGGCACTGTTATCTACTTCAACTTATACTGTAAAGATCAAAAGAGAATAGTTGAAACGTTAAAAATATTCGCTACAGATAGCACCGCCGCGTCTTTTTTGACGGTGACATTGTTTGAATACTTTGAATACGTTCCCGTGTTGACACAAAGGCAGCCGTTAGACGTCGCCGCAGTGTAAAGTGCAATTTTAAAACGGGCTTAAACAAAGCCCGCACCTTGAGTCGATAAACGGTGTCTCGAATTTCATGAACCTCGGCAACAAAGATATCTACGAAACACATCTACGAAATAACTGCATAAAGAGAGATTTATGTAACTCAGTTTTAAAGTCAGTCGTTGACTACCGGTGCTTAGTTTTAAATTATAGATTGATTCGGACGTTAATTGCGGAGGTCAAGCAATAAACTACAATATTTTTTGCCTTGCTTTTTCGCTACTAACCGTGCATCACGGTTATGCCTGTGCAACACATAAGTATAAAATATGTAAACATGCGCAACCAGCCCTCTTCCGTTTTTACATAAAACGATGGATATTTCACACTGGCCTAACTATCATAAACACTAAATAGCATACCTCTGGTAGTTCATTATCAATACAAAAAAAACTTATATGAATTGCATTACTAAACAAGTTTGGTGCAAGATGAACTCATGGTTAACACGTGAATTATGAGCGATTGCCGTAGTCGCAGCTATTATGGATAGCAGCCACTGGCAAGGGACAGAGGCACGCTCGATAGAATCACACTGTTATCAATCATAACTTATTGATGGAGCAGCTAAGCTCTGATTAACAGTCGCAATGGACTGTGACTGTTGATTATACGGTCATACGTTCAACTAACGACTTTTGTGTGAGCTTTGAATGTAATGTTTGTTTAATCCGCTTTTGCACGTTTTCACCATCATCATCATATCAGCCGTAAGACGTCCACTGCTGGACAAAGGCCTCCCCCGTAGACCTCCAGTTGCATCGGTTGGAAACGGCCTGCATCCACCGACCAGACCGTGAAACCGCGCTTTAACCAGTAGGGTTACTGCGAAATTCGAAATTCGAATATCGTGTCATTCAGTCCCTCTGACACTTGTATTATTTATACGAAAGCGAGAGAGACGACACGACACGAACTTCGATTTTCGAGTTTCATAGTAGCCCTGCAGGTCGTCCGTCCATCGTCGTTGGTGGACGTCGCACTTGTCGGTCCGCTGTCACCATTTGAAAAAGTTTCGTTCAATGTGTTTTTCGCTTACAAATTCTATCGTATATAAAAAAAAAAAAACTAAATTCAGACTTTACCACGAAATTAAAAAGAGGTACACAAAATTCGTAGCTAAATGGAAAAAAATGTATCCATTAAGCTACGAAAGGTATACACTTCAAACTATTTCAGCACAGAAAAATATACAGCCACATGAAGCTAGCTCAAAAAAAACCTGGCTTAAATAAGGAAATATTATGCTCTGGTGGTTCCGTTCATAACAAAACAGATGCAAGTAAGTAAGTAAATGAAATAAAACTGAAGAGTTTGTTGGATTGAAAAAGTTGATTTTCGGAAATATTGATGATATTAAAATAACTACTGACAAATATTAAAATATCGACGATGGTTGATTAAAGTGATCTAAATATAAAAAAATATATATTTCATTTCACATCGGGCAAATTTATTTTAATTGTAAGTTTGCATTTTTAAAGATGATAAAAATCCAGCATGTTTCTAGTTCATGCAGTCAGGTAATGTTTGGAGGTTTGGATGTACTCAATCACTTCTAAACCTCTAAACCAATTTAGATGATAGTTTGAGTCCTGACGAAGGACATAGGATAGTTTTTATCCCGGAAAATTGAATAATTCCCGCGGGATAGCGATAAACGAATACTACGCGGACGGAGTCGCAGGCAACAGCTAGTAATTCATAAAAACACAACTTCGTTAATAATATTGCGCTTGACATCATCAAGGATCGTAAAACATCATACCCCAAATAGCGTAAAATAAGAAAGGTCCCTTTAAGAAAATGGCCCGGGAGGTTTTCTCGGTGAATGTACTAAGAGGTGCGAGCATGTAGGTAGTAGCATCGAACGCATTAAGAGCGTACATTTCGTGTCTGCGCGCATAAGCCGCCCTCTGAAAAGATTTGATGGCGAGGTTAGAGATTTATGTCAAGGATCATAGAAACGGAGATCGGGGGATTTCTGCGCTCCCAACATCCGACTGTGCCCTTTGTGGTTGGAGCACTATCCGGCTTCACTTCACTTTGTACCTCTTACTTCTCCTGCCACTTACATAGCGAGACGTTTTAATTTCATTCGAGAAAAATACGCGACCAGATGGCTCCCTAAGGGTGCCGCGAACATGAGTAGCCCCATGACTGGTTACGCAGAGTGGCTTCGTATCGCAAGTATTTGCGATGTTTGTAAAATTTAGGAAACATCACAGGTTTCATTTTTAAAAAGCCTAATTTGTCGCGGTTAGTTGTTTTACGAGTATCCCGTGAAAACCATACCGAAAATATAAACTGAGACCAGTGCTGGTCTCTTTTTCTGGTTTTTCTGTGCATCCAGGTGTCAGTTTGTGGCCCCCTAGTGTCAAATATGGCCCGTCGGTACAGAATATCTCACGTGGCCCACTAGCAATTTTTTACCAGGCATTGTATTAAAGATTAATTAGATGGCACCGATTTTTTTACACTAGATGCTAATGCTGTTAGTCTGGCTTCTAATTACCATTCCATTTGCATATCTGCTACTCGTAAGTGAGCTAGCACTTAGCAAGAGTTAATCCGAAGTCGGAGTATTGTATATATTATTAAATTTGAGCCCTACTTCACTGTCACATCACATTCGCTGAGGTGAAATGTAACACATTAAGAAATAAAATTGTCTCACACGTCGACAAAAATTATCTTCTTCGGGGATAATTAAATTCAGATTTTATTCAACTATATCAGGCATTTTTATTTCTAGATTAAAAAAAAACATATATGCTATGGACCCTTTACCATTGTGACGTCTATAATAAGACATTACGTGAACATAAATCGGCTTATTATCCTGCTATCTCTTATTACATATTTGAATTAGTCGTTAATTATTTAATGAACAACTGTATTCGCACATTATAGTATATTATGTACTAACTCTACAAGCTCTATAATACATTTTTAATGCTTTGCCTAAAATCTATAATCATATAATTATAAACCAAAACCAATGAATACAAACTCATTATGTAACTATTTTCAAACTCAGTAATTACTTTGAAATTACTCAGCCACTAGAAACACTGAAAGCCGGCAGCAGTTCTGCTTATTCAGATAATGGTCCACAGTTTTGGTGATCTCGTACAAGTCGAAGAGCGTTTTCAGTGAACTACAATCACGGCAGTGGAGTTGATAGGACTTAGCGTTGCTAAGTTTTCACCACTGCGCTGCGCTCTGCCAGTGATATTTCAATTTCATGAGAGGTTTCCCCGTTTACGCGCGCTAATTCGACGACCAAGTAATAAAATAAACTAACCTACTATTAAGGAAATATGATTTGATGTCGTGTCTATTTTTAGTCACGATTTCTAGAGAATTTTGATCGGACTTTTAAATGGTGCAGTAAGTTTCTAATTAAATATTTGCGTGAAACTCTCTAACAGAGTGTTTTAAAATTATTCTGCAGTTTCAGCGGATGGTTAGGTTACTTTGGCCACTGTAAGAAAACATATTGTCTACCTAACTAACCTAATCACTTGCTAAAATTCTTATTATGCGTTTAAAATTATTACAGCTCAATTATATTTCTTTAGATTTTTAAAAAGGATCCAATAAGCTTTAATTATTGTAGGCATTGGGGAATAAATGCATTAAGAAAACTTACCGAAAAGAGACAATTATTATTGCTCTATTAATGTAGTGTAACAATTAGTAATACGTAGTATGAATATTACTTAATGATTTAAAAAGTTGGTAGGTTTAACGCTTAACGTTAGTCCTTTGGGCCAAAAGCATCAGCTTCGTGGAAATTGGGCGTTAAGAGCAACTAATTAGGCCGGTAGTCGATTCACTATTGTAGAATTCATTAGCAGCTCGAACGCCACGTAAGAGGTATTACTGTTAAATTCGCATAACGAATAGAATATTTGCCGAGTTTGCCCAAAGTTTCCATTGTGCTTGATTATGTTAAACGAAATATCGGGTTCGTGACTGAGCTGTTGCTTCGCGTTTGGAGTACGTATTAAATTGAAAGTTCAGTCATTTAGTATCGGTTGGAAACAAAGTTGAGTTTGCAAAGTTACAGATTCATAACACAAGAGTGAAAAAACGAAAACTGAATCATACTGGTAAAGCGAGTTTGCGGAAGCCGCAAAACGAAATTTAATTTGCTCTGAACGCTGCATCAGAAATAAAGTTAAAACAGTCGCTGCAGTAGGCGACGGTACGCGCAACTTCTAACGCAAATGAATAGCGAATGGGAAAAGTTGGTTGGAGAAAAATGATGTCCCAGCCGGGCAGCAGCATTGTCGGCGGCTGGGGCGCGGCCGCGTCGCTGATATTGTTGTTGTTAAATACACATAAAGTACCTGAATTAAAACTCTGTTTGGAGCTCTGTTTCAAAACCATTGTTCAATAAGCTGACGACCGACTGCGAAGTTTACCTTGCTACATTTATGATTAACTAGGTTCATAATTTCATTTCGATATTTCAGAAGGTAATTTTTGCAACAGTGGAATAATACGAGAAATATACTAGCAAGCAAATACTCTAACGTGGTAGATATAAACACCAACTTGATATGACCATGTAGGTAATAACATCTCTAGTATTATAAAATCTACCTACCGGAAACTTTATTGGGGATTTGCGAAGTTATCTGTTAAAATATACTATCTAATACGTATCAAAAGCCAACTTTTAACTATCGACACGAAATTGTTTCATACGTGGTTCAAGTCGAGTAAGACTTGCTTCATTTCCAGATAGTTTGAAAGCGAGTCATTAAACTGAATGAAACGTGCGGCAATACGAACTTTGTTTTATGGTTAAACTTTACAAACAGTTAAATAAAAACAAAGAAGTCTAAGTACTTACCGTTTTTGCCGTTTGTGCTGATACGGTGTCTGGATACTGGATGAGAGCTTGGAATGAATCTGTAAATGAAAAAATCATTGTAAGTACAACATACTTAAAACACCTGTATAATTATTTATTTGTAAACTAAGTAATTAAGAATGTTGTGATCTTGATATGAAACAGACATTAAAATTGGTTTTGTCGTGTAATTTTGCTCTCGGAAATTTTCATAAACAACATGAAATCGGCGACGAGCCCGCACGAGTGGGTTTCGGGTCCTTGAGTGTTAGTAGCGCTCGTCGCAGGTGCACCACAGCTATCGACTCATCTAACACTTAGGGAATATGCGAGCAACAACTTCCATGCCTATGTGACTTTCATTATTAACTTGAAGAGTACAAATTTATTGCCACTGTCGCGCTCCTCGCTTAAACTTGTCGCTGTTGTTGAAACTTTGATGCGGTCGTGTGCTCGCGGATTTTACTTTACGATGATACCTATAGAAGTCAACATCTTATATAGCCCAAACATTGTAACATAAGATATTCAGCTGCCGAAAAGAAAATTGAACGGTTTCTGAGGAAAACACATTAAGGGCAAAAATAGCCATAAACATTGAAGGAAAAGAGAGGGATCGTGTAGGCCATCTTACAAGTAGTTGGTCGCGAGTCTATTTATTGCTAGAGGATGAGCGTTAAGCTCCCTAATTTAAGGCATGAGCCCGGCGATCATTGCTGTCCGCTGGGTGGGCACATAAATTCACATTTTTAGGAGCCATCGTTCGGACGGCACATCACCTGCGTTTATCACATAACCTACTATAATACGGCGTTGCTTGTACTAATTCACTGTTGTAAGTTAATATCAAGAAGTATTAGGAAAAGGCTATTAATGGTAAGGTGTCTTTTGGATCTCCAACTTTACTTTAATTAAATTTAAGGTGCTTATTGAAAATAGTCATAACATAACGAGCAAGTTGTAAGGCGAAATAAAAAAAATGTCTTATAGGTAATAGGCAGAATTCCTAGCTGCAAAAAAATCATCTGTTCTATGACTGACGATGTCACGAACTCGTTAAATAATTTATTAGCCTGGTCTCAGTTACCTTTAACAATTTTCCTACACCTTAAATATAGAACGGAGAACCACTCAAGGTAAGAAATGTCGGCGTAAATTAAAAGTAACGCCCTGTCTCCTTCATACATAGTTAAATGCTCTTTAAGGCCCCCATATTTTCTTTGGGCCGGCCATTACGTTACATTAAAATGGAATGCATAAAAGGATTGCCGTAAATTGGTTTTTTTATGTAATTACATTGTAAATAAGGAAAAATGTTGCCCAAACAGAAAGTAAATAGAGATGGATTATAGTCAAGCGTCAACTGCGTCAGGGTTTTGAAAGAAACCTTTTTATTTAAATGAAATCATGTTTATTAAAACAGAAAATTTTTGAAAACATTGATGAAATATAGCTATGTATTATACGTAAACAACTTGTCAGCCTAAAACTCAGGCCAGACGAGACTCAGACAATTTAATGACTGAAATTTTATTAGTCTAGCAGATTTGCTTGACAAATATAACGAAAGTATTTCATCGATACGAATTAGTGGCTAAATATCCGTGAAAAATATTTATTGTTAACTACGCATCGGAAGGCAAAGTGCATTGTTGACGGTTAATCTAATTACTTAATTAGACTTTATTATATCAGATTCTAATATAAAAAAAGTTGCTGGAGCGCTAAACGAACGCCAGCAAAGTTGTTAGCAACTTTAAACAAAGGTAAGAACACACGACTTCATTCACAAAATTAAAATGTGTTTGGGCAAAGAAATACACCTCTTCACATGACATTCCCCATGAGATCCCTATGAGATAAGTTCGCCTTAGTACATCTCTTCTCTAGCTGTAATTGTCATATATTTTAAGTAAATACAATAAATAGTTAAAATACAATACAATACATTCATTCATAAAAAAGGCGGCGGATTGTTTTATTACCACGTTTACTTAATGTCAATTACATTTATATCGTAGTTTTCTTCTTTAAATTTTTAGAAAACATTATTCGGCTCGCCGAGCCAGCAATTGTCTATTTCTAGTCCTAGGTAATAATAATAATTTACTTTATTTAATTTTAATTTATTTAATCAAACGACACATGCTTATACAATAAATTTTGCTATTGCCAAACTGTTACCAGTTTGTTGGCGAATGTACTATTAATCGAATCAAAAAAGGAGGTGTATCATAATTAGAGCGTATATTCTTTTCTATTTTAGTTTGGTTATTGTTCAGTAGTAAAGAAAAAAGTTCTTTAGGAGTATGCCACAGTCTCGTTTTCAATAGTGAGAAATTGGTGCTCTATGAGAATACGACACGAAAGTTTACTCCCTCAGGACAGACGAGCCTTTTCCTTATTCCTTTTCAAGGATGTAAAAGGCTTTTCAAGGATAATAGAGAAACGTGGCTGTTTACTATTCGCTATGATATTTACACAAAACAATCAAACGTTACACGGATGAAGAAACATACGTACCTACCTATTATATAGTTTTTCAAAGTAAAAATGCACCTCTGAAATACGGTTTTCAAGGTATTTTGCTAAAACTAATTAAGTACTTATTAAAAGTACAATATCCGATTTGAATTCATTGTACAAAATAAAGCGTAAACAATTTGCTTCTGAATATTTGATACAAAAAGTTACCCGTAACAGGGTACCGAATAACATCAATAAAAGTTGAACTTTTGTGAAGTGGTCGTCGTCGGTCACCCTTTGTTCGCGTTTATTCATCCAAGCTGAAACATTCGAGTGCTAATTCAATAACCCTGCTTGCGGCTCCGATTGCGCGCAAGATATTCAAATGGTCTCAATCAATCTGTACGCGGCTTCATAATGCTTCATCAAAAATTCAACTGGAACGCGCAATTACTTTATGGAATATTTAAACATCAATTTCTGCGTAAACAGAAGATGGAAGTTGCGGTTAAAATTAAAATTTCGTAATCCACATTTTGCTGTGTAGAGCGCGGTTGCTTCCGCTACGTAAATATTAAGCGAAGGCATGGCCCTCCGGCCGGCCGATTACGGTATAATTTGATATCTTGAATCACGACGTCTCTCCTGGAACGAGCGAGCACTGTCAACCTTGAATACGTCTTTGCCTGCAATTTGTGCGCCTTTTCAGGTAACCTGAGCGCTTCCATGGTTGCAGAATATTTCGTAAGTCTTTGCCATAACTACGTAAGATGTGCTTAAAATGAGTCTTGAGCAAGCTTAGTGAAACCGCATTTATGTATGTAGGTTTCTCAGAAGGGGATTTATGAACAGGTTATTAACATGAAGCTTGCGACTAATGTTATTAGTGAAAACAAAGAGACCGCAAAGACGATATCCGTCGCAGATCAAATCCTTAATTACCGGAATCCTATGGCGACACAGACACGACATCTACCGCAAACAGGGGACGCATAATAATTGTAGCGGTCTGCTACACCTTAATAAAGCCAATCGGGGTCGGGAGGAAGGGGGCCAAGGAAGTGGGGGATAGGATTACAGCGACTCTGCGCTCTTCATTGAGATTTGTTTCGGGATTAGAAACGCGTTTGATGGTAGTAACCCCGGCCAGGACGTGGCCAACGCGCTAACAGGACGTAACCGCTATTCAATTAGTCTTCATAAGCGCTCCGTCCCGTTATCGTTTGTGCTTTTTTGTAATAAAGTAGGCAATTTCTAATTTATTATTACGAATACGAACATTACAAGTTTAAGTAAACTATATTCAATATTTTACTATAACTAAATTATTTATTAATATTAAACATGACCTAAATACAATTCAGTTGAGATGTGCAAATAAATAAATACACTTAAGAGACCGATTAAGGATGTGACGTTGAAAGTGTAAATACAAATAAGGGTAAAATATTTAATCTCGCAAACATGTAAGCCACGTGTTTATTTGCCATCGCGATTGATAACGGTTCAGAGGGTCGACATTCCTACCAGAAATAATCGACATGTCGGCACGTAAATCAACACGCCGAATATTTTGACTTTACTAATTAAATGCTTACATTTTGATCTCGCCTTTCGGATAACAATAAACCAGGCTTTACTCAGATGTAAATGATTAGTCCTTGTGTTGTAGATACAAAAAACAGGAGTCGTATAACTTTTGTAACAAAATGCGCACCATCTTAACTGAAAATACTCGTTCGTCGGAGCATATAACGTTACTTAACTTTAGGTACACACGTATTGAATTGAAAGTGAAATGGAAACGAAATATGTGGTTTATTTGCTTCCCGCCGAGAGACAGAATAATTGAAGTAAGGATTTATACGTTTCGGATCTGCAACCAATACTTCTATAGTATTCGAACTTGTGCAGAATTTCAGAGTACCTTAGGTACTATTTACCTATTTGCATTTTCAACTTAAAAAGTAACTAGATAATAGGGTAAAACCACGATAGATGTACCAGGAGTAATAGGTGTACCGATTTGAAAACTACGCTTTGCAAAAGGCTAGCATGTTGTTTTATTTATCTATTGAGAGACTCTCCAACTACCACTAAGTAGTCCGTATCGCATCGCATATCTCTGTGTGATTAAATGGGAAAGCAAAGTGCAATCAAATTTTTATGGGATAGATGCCCGTTTCTCGGTGAGCAATCTATGTACTCTAAACTTAATTTATATGGATCAAGCAACTATTTCGTAAACAGAATACACACACACACACACACACATCACGCCTGTATTTCCCAAATGGGGTAGGAAGAGCACACGAAACGTTACCGCTTCGGAGCCACTTTTAGCAATTTTAGGTTTGACAAAAACGGTACAATAGTGACAGGTTGCTAGCCTGTTGCCTACTTGGTTCCTACTACCCACTTAGTCGCCTCTTACGACATCCATGGAAGAAATGGAGAGGTGTAATTCGAACCCGACACCACACGGTTCAAATAGAATAAATGTTCCAAAATATATGTAGAGGTCGGCTAAAGCTAATATTTTGTAAATATTATACTGTGTTTTTTTCATTTTTCATATACTTCTAAATAAAAAAAACCAAAACACGGCACGTCGGGTTACAAAATAAATAATTTTGCTTTTTGCTCTGAGACATTTAAAGTGACTACTGAGAGATTTCAAAAAGCGTGACATCTATCCCGACCTCACCCTAAGATGCTAAAAATTTGATGATATTCAGAAAACTTGTGTGACAGCAAATACATTATTATTGTATTTGATCGAGCGGATTCTCAAAACAAAATATGCACAGTCGTTATAAAAATGAGTGCCTTCCATTTCAACCGTAAATTTTGACAATGATGAATGTGAAGTGGAGATTTTAAAAAAGCAAACATCTAGTCTTTTCGAAGTTCAATCGGGGGAAGGACATGCGGAAATTGGAAATGCTGTATTACTGGAGTAACTGTCGCGATATCCACAAGTTATGAGCTTTGTGAACAAGGACAGGTAATGCACGTTCTGTAATTTGCGTGAATGTCCACATTTCGTATAAATGGACTAACAGAATGACAAAGTACGTATTTCTTTAAAAGATTGACAGAATAATTAAGTGAGCGTTGTTTCTAAGGCGCCACTTAATTTCGCAAAAAAGTTGTTTGGAACTGATTAGTCGTACCTACTTTTTTTTTATTCGACTTGCATGTGGTAATACAATATAATAGGTAAGTAGGTACGGAATTTGGATAAAATTTGGAATGCAGATTATGTTTGAAATAATACATAGCTACTTTTTCCTTTTTCGGAATCCTGGAATAGCATTGAAATGCGAGATCTATTGTTAACGCGAGCGAAGCCGCGTGTAAGGGTTAGTTTGTAAGATAGCATTAGAAGGTCGGTTGAATTTCTTGTTGCTTATCAAAAACTTTTTTATCGCACATAACACTAGGTAAATAATTTTAGGAAAAAGCAATGTAAAAGCAATTTAAGCTTCTTAACTAAGTATAATAATTAGCCGAGAGTGAGCAGTTGAAACGGGCTCGGCGCCCGCAGGCACGAGGCCTTATCAAATATGTACTATCCTACC
Source organism: Choristoneura rosaceana (assembly GCA_037349165.1). Lineage (NCBI taxonomy): Eukaryota > Metazoa > Arthropoda > Insecta > Lepidoptera > Tortricidae > Choristoneura > Choristoneura rosaceana. The sequence goes on from JAZBNJ010000019.1 coordinate 16,480,535, forward strand.
TGCCTCCTGTGTGCCGCCGGATTTATTTAGGATATGCATGAGGGTACGATTTAAATTTTAAACGGATTGCGCCCTTGGATTTTAGACCGGTGTTATGTTTGGTAAATCTATCACTATTATAATCCGAAGCAAATTTAATTTAAAAGCGGGCCGCAACTCGATTATTAATATAACCAAGTTTCTGTAATCACAGTGTTGCTGATTGTTTTGTTTGATTCGGTTTAACAGTGATCGTTGATTGGTTTTATATACCTGTCAAAACAATCTGTATCATTACCGCTAAAAATCACATTTTCCGTAATTAACCTGTTGCAAATGTTTTTATATGGGTCTACGAAAATTATATTTTAAACAGGCTTTATTTTAAAAACTATGAGAATATAATAACAAGAGCTTATGAGCAAAGGGAAAAAAATTAATATGAATTGAATAATAGCTGCTAAGGAACCCCTGAACAGGAATTTCAGCTAATTTTTCTACATTACCCACGAGATTTTTATCTTTTATCTAAATATTTACTTTGTTTTGGTAGCCTTAATTATTAAAATAATTGTAATACTTATAATGTTTGTTAAAAAAAACAGCCTTCTGCCAAATTTCTGGTGGAGTATTCACATGTAGTGATGGTATTTGCTATAGCGCAGGTAGTAAAAAAGGATGTAAAAGAGCCAGTTGCGGTATTTTCTGTACCTAAGTAAGTATAACGTAGGAACGTACATAACAATCGTTCAGATCTAGACCTTCTTATTTAATAATAAAATAAAAATGCTTACTGTTTTTGGTGAATGTGACTATTTTGAGCACCTTTCCGTATCGCTGGAAGATAGAGTATAAGACGTCAAGGACGATGGGGTACAGCATGTGTTCTATGATGACGCGCAGCACTGTGTTCGGGCCTCCCTGTTGACAATAATCATAAACATAACCATCTCTGTGAAATCAAAATTATGTTACACAAGACACCACTTTCGTGCAGTCGTTCATTAATAAAATAACAGCCTATGTAGTATGATTTTCAGTACTTTCTAAACAAAAAGGGAAAAATAAGATATACTTTAAAATTTAAAATAATTAATGGATTTAAAAATAAATAACATAAGTAATTGATTAACTTATGCATTACTTTGTGGGGGTCCATTATCAATGAACTACAACCTATTAACTTGCTATTAGTTAATTTGGAATCATCGGTGATTAAATGCACCATAAGGAATGACGACTGGGTTAAAAATAAATCATTCTATTTAGTCCGACAGTTAGATTTTTTGGTTTATCAAATTATTAAAAATCGACAAAGGTATAGATCATCAAACTTCCAGAATGGGGCTTGTGACTTTACTTGACTTTACCGGAAACATCTAAGCACTCTATCCTTGTCATTTTTTGTTTATCAAACGAAATAAAAAATACGTGCACAGTATTTTTTAATTATCTAACTGACAGGCTAAACAGTTTTTTTTAGTCGTCTAACACTCTAGCCTATTGAATTTAAATTCACCTTCACATATAACAATGCAATGCTATTCATCAACATGTCCCAAATCCGTACTGGGCATGTTGAGACAATGTTCTTGATTATAAGAGGATTCAGTACGATATAGGCTGGATTATTTATCATTACACAAACCATACGCTCCTGGGACAGACCCCTGTGCAGATCTTAGTGTGTAAGCTCGTCTTTGTATGCGCAGGTACACAGTGAATGCGCTCTAGTTAGTCTAAAGCATCGCTAGGGATTCAGGAGCAGGCTTTGATGACCTGTACTTGCAAACTACCTATGTAATGAGCTTTGGTTTGGGATTTAAGTTATTAAAGATAGTAAAATTTTATTAAAGATAGTAAGATTTTATTAAATATAGTAAGATTTTATTAAAGATAGGAAGATTTTATATAGGTACTATAGTTTACCCGCGGCTTCGCACGCTTAAACTATTCGATCTGGTAAGTAGTTACAATTGAAATTCCGGAATTTTACAAAATTTCTCTGGGAATTCCCAAAATTTGGATTGTGGATTTCATTGAGGTCGTGTTAAGAATAACAGTCCAAACTTTCGTTACCTATTCTAAACCCACCTGCTGAAATTTCAACATTTTATCCCTATCCCGTGGGAATGTCGGGATAAGAAGTAGGTAGCTTATGCGTTATTCCAGACGTCCAGCTACCTAACAGGCTACAGGTATACCAAATGTCATGACTCTAAGCCCAGCGGTTGTTATTTTGAGATTTTATCCCCATCCCGTAGGAATATCGAGATAAAAAGTAGTCTATGTGTTATTCCAGATATCCAGCTACCTACATACCAAATTTCATGATTCTAAACCCAGCGGTTATTATTTCGAGAGTTTATCCCTGTCCCGTGAGAATATCGGGATAAAACGTAGCCTATGTGTCATTCCAGACGCCCATAAATGCGTCCAGCCATTTTAGCGTGAAGGAGTAACTAACATACACAAACTTTCGCATTGATAATATAAGTAGGATGTACTTTTTCATCGTTCACGCTCTTTTTAATTTTTAAAAAACCAGCCATGTGAGGGTCCGTACAAATATCTGGTATTAGCAGGGCCTGTCCTAAGCGAAATTTAAGCGGTGTGGAGTCATATATATTTTTTTACATAAGAGAGGGAAAACGGACATGCGGGTCACCTGATGGGAAGCAACCACCGCCGCCCATGGACACCTGTCAACACTAGGAGTATCAAATGTGCGTTTCCGGCCCTTTGAGAGACTGATATGTTCGTTTTTTTTAAATTCCCAAGCTGGTCATTGAAATAGACATAAACATGAAAAATTTAGATTTTCCGACTTCTTATTGGTTGTGCTCTAAGAGCAATCTTCTTACCAAATTTCAAGTGTCTAAGACAACTAACTAGAAGTACCATAGAGGTCGTAGTTTGATCTAGAAATTGCATTTTACTTTCTAACGTAAGTAAAGTAGTAAAAAAAAAATGGAAAAAAGGGTATAAGTTTGCACTGTCTAACTGACCAAATTCTCTTTCAGCATCGCATATTCGTATAGTAAAAAAATAATAATAAAAATCGTTTAACTCCGATCACAAAGAATCCATACCTACTTTTGTTAGCATACAATGTCATCCTATAACTATGTTAGTAATGAATTTAAATAATGATGATGATAATAATTTTAAAAATAAATGCAGCGAAATAATAATTATCATCCTGTAAGTAACTATGTTAGTAATTAATTTAAATAATGATGATGATAATTTTAAAAATAAATACAGATTAATAATAACTAGAATATAATAGTAATAGAGAAGGCAATATACCTGTATCTCAGTGCCTCCGTTGGCGGGCTGGAGCGCCGCGCCCGCGCCGGCCACGAGCGCTGCGCCCGCGCTGTTCGATATGACCTGCGCTGCCTGCAGAGCCGCCTGCGCCGATGCCGACTGGAACCATGGAAAAATCTTACTTTTATGGTAACCCTGTTTGCTTTGCTTACGCAAGCTGGGATGGTAGCGATTAAAATAGAATAGAAGGCTTTAAGTTATAAAAATTAAGTTGCCTTTTAAGCAGCTGTGGATATCGTAACACACAAGTTAGAACATAATCTTCATACAAGGTATCTTAAAAAGAAAAGCTCTGACTTCTCAACGCCCAAATTTTGCCTAAACCTTGGAATCTATAAAGCTGAAATTTTGCATAGGTTCCCTTTATGACATAGAGAAGGAATACAGACAGACTTAGCGTAAATGATAGTAGCAAATTTCAGTTGTCAGTGAAAATAGGATTACAATGTTAAATTAGAATCTGTCAAATTAGATTTAGAACTGTATAAGATATAACGTGTAGGTATAATTAATTTAAGAAAAATAAACCATTCTAATTACAGCAACGTTAACAGCTTTAATAAATAACATCACAGAATAAGTAGATGAATACCCCCATATTTACGGTCACGTAACAAAAATAAACATGTCGAGTAACCTTTCATAACTCTGGGTATAACGAAACTTAATACTGAGAGGGAGTTATCTTCCGTACGCGGTGGCTGTTCCGGGGTGAGAGATAACATTGACCGCGTCACGGTTGTAGGTACTGAACAATCCTGTAGGGTCAGCTGCGGCTAGTGGGTTGTATAGATAAAGAAATCAATCAACAGCGGTACATATACCACTAATTTTTCTAGATCGAACCTCGTGGAAAAACGCAATGTCGCATATAGTGTGAGAATATCCTTACTAATATTATAAATGCGAAAAGTGAGGACGTTTGTTTGTTGAAAGCGCTATAAGTACTCAACCGACACAGAGAAGACAAGAGAGTAGTTTTATCCCGGAAAATTGTACCTATAAGTACATATTACGGATGTGGTTTTATCGGAACCGAAAACGGAACCGGAACTTTTTTATTTGTTTTAATTTTGACAAAAAAAATATACCTATTATTAATAGTTCTCTCGAAACTAAGAATTCATATTACAAAATTCTCAAGACGTTATTTTTATTTATGTAGCAATATGGGATATCATTTTATTAATCGCTTCGTTAATTTTCATGATTTATTTCATACCTACTTTTGGGCATAGGGAAGTAAGTAAGTATACCTACCAAAGATTTTGTTGAGCTTAAATAAGTATCTGTATTATCAGGTAGAGCTAGCTTCAGAATATTATGGGTGCCTCATGTAATCTGATTATAGTTGATTCTTCTAACAGGTTCTTTAATAAGAAAAGAAGAACATAAACAACCTACGCACTGCACATCACCAAACCTTCCGAGAGTTCAAATAAACTCGAGTGTGAATAACGCATTATTTCGAGTAAAAAAATACGTCGAATGGAGCGAGTTGTTCAAGAAGGACGTAACGATCGCGCGCAGGGGCGCGGCACTCTTTGATCCTATATTTTCACATGGCTTTGTGCCCGACGCCAGTCTGACAAGCGGGCAGGCCACACAAAAATAAGGCTTTAACCGTGTCATGCTAAGCCTGGCGCCGACGGCAAAGGCTCCGGTACAAATTCGCGTTGACTTGCCCCTACATTTCTTGTTATTTTTTCTGTGTCACATATCCCTTGGCACGTTTTGTCTTTTGTTAAATAGGAACGATAGATGTGCCACGGCTAAAAAGGACCTACCCAGGTTTTGTTGTCACCGGTGAAACATTTCTCTTGCAATTCGCGGTGCAAGGATGATCTAACAATATGCTAATGCATCAGCTACTTGCAATTTCACTTCAATTCCACAATCCACTGCGAAGATGCGGTTTTATAAAAGATAACTTCGAAATATGCCGTTTTTCAAGTATGGCGGTCTGGATTTATTTAAAAGGTCTTATTTGTTGGACGCGCAATCTTTCAGACGGCCACTGGCAGATGTTCAGGCGACGTCACAAAATAACTTCGCCCGCTCTTGCCGACTTCCATTCAACGACCACAAAAACCTTTCGCATCGCATGATTGATCAAAGCACTGCATTTAAAGCGCTCTTTGAATATGCATCGCTACTTAATCTAGGTCCAATTTTTTTCAGTCCTGATCGTCGAATGGTATTTATGGAAATGAAAATGAAATGAAAAGGTGTGAATGTGACAGTCAAGGTCATAAATAAACACCTTTTACGATTTTATGATTATGATCATAAGTGTATACATAATACGCTACGGCTGTATAGATGTTTATACCCTCGACTGTACAACTTACCTACTTAATGCTAGCATTAGGTATTATTCCCATTTTTAACCTATAGAAAAGTTCATTTTTAATATAAGCTTTTTTGCTGACTGTATTTAAATTTTCATTCAACCTACCTATTTTGATATGTATACCAAATTTCAATTCACTGGAAGTAGATCAAATTAACTTGCATGATTTGAAACAAACGAATATACGAGATGAAGTTAGTAAAAATCATGTAAAAAAAATACTTCAAAGTAAGTGTTCTATCAAACGAATGTCGAACTAAGATTTTGAAGTACGACGGCCTATAACGACGCCTATCAGTTTATTGTGCGACCCCTCATTATAAGTTTTAATAGTGCACGAATACAAAGACATCCCGAATCTGTGACAAAGGCACTAGACTAAATTATTCTCAGAATAGTTTAAGACGATTTCGTATCGTAATTATGAGCATTTGATAATATACATAAAGCGAAACTCATAAATATTTTCCAGCACTTAAAAGCTCCTTGAAACGCTTAAGTAGAGACTGTTCGCTCGTAAAATAAGTAAACTTAAAGTTAATTAGGAACCAGACTATACGAGTCTTGATTTTTGTCTTGGATCACTTAAGACTATTTTGTACTTCAAAGCAATTTGAAGTACAAAATAGTAAAAGTACTAAGCCCGAAGGTTCTGCGAGGACCTAAGTGCTTAAAATAAGATTGCATTCAGATTAAAAAAAATATATTTTTTTGCGTGGAAATTACCTTTTAATTCAAGTATGAATCTGAGTTTGAGTGTTATTTTTTTTTAATACCTACATCTCTGACGTTTGTATTTTGCCGTCGAGTATGAAATCCAAAATGAAAATTCAGCGATCTCGAAACGCTCGCAGAAAACAGAACAATGATAATGATGTAACGATATCGTAGGTTCCCGAGTCACATCATTACTAAGCGAGTGCCGACTGTCGGGTCGGAAGGAAGACACGCGTCGAATCATAGTCGCGCAATTATTTGATACGACGCTTCGTTGCGTACGAGCCGTCGGGTATCGATACGACTAAGGACCGTGAAATCTGTCTTGCGAATGTGAGGAGATTATTCTTTAAACTGTTAAGAGCGTTTATACCTGCTGAGCTGGCAACGTTGCATTTTTGTTAGTTTTTCTCGATTATTCCATAAAAAACGAATGAAAATTAAAAATGTTGTCAATGTGTCTAAATATGCACTTTAAAGTTGAATATTTTGCAAACAAATCACTGAATCGAAAATAGTTTTAGCAACCCTTCAATATTTTTAAAAGACCTATCCAACGATAACCCACACTACAAGGTTGGATGAGAAAAAAAAACACACTCAATTTACGTCTATGGGAGGTAATCTAAAAAATTTTACACATTGTATTTCTTAATGTACCATTTTGTCGGAATAGTTTACATATATTTCTAACAAAATTACAGCTTTCTAGCATTAATAATCCCTGAGCAAAGCCGCGGACGGTTAGTCAGACAGACATGGTGAAACTGTAAGGGTTCCGTTTTTGTCATTTTGGTTACCTACGCAACCCTAAAAAGGGGTAAGTATGCAAACACTTTAAAAACGACTTATGTTGTAGGATGTATTGTTTACATATCTGAAAAGGATAGTCTCATCATCATCATCATCATCATCATCATCATGTCAGCCGAAAGACGTCCACTGCTGGACATAGGCCTCCCCCAAGGCTCTCCACTCAGACCGGTCTTGTGCTTTCCGCATCCACCGCGATCCCGCGATCTTAACCAAGTCGTCGCTCCATCTTGTTGGAAAAGGATAGCCTATCATGTCCCAAATACTTGTCCTCAGAATATTAAACGCTTCATCATTACGGTTTACGTTATGTTTCAAATAACAATAAAATCGGTCCGCAGCCTAACAGGCGGTACAATTATGCGGTCGATTGCGTTCCGAGTAGGATCGCCCTTCATTAGTATATCGATAATGAAGGACAGAGTAACTGCACTTCAGTGATGCAAGACGGCCTCAGGTAAGACTGAAATTTGTGTTTAAATAACACGAAAGTGAATGTAATTCACACGAAAACACAAGCTGAAACATGGATGCACAGAAAGACCAGAAAAATAAACCAGCGCTGGGAATCGAACCCAGGTCCTCAGCAATCCGTGCTGCGTGCTATTCCCCTACACCACCGCTGGACAGGAGACTAGATATGAATTTCTCATATTCACTAACATTTCAACTTACATTCTTTTCATAGTCACTTTAGCAGCGACACTAACGCCATCTATGTTACTAGTTTCGAGTTTTCCTAGTCATTCACTTTCGTGCTGATATGATTTAAGAATATACCTATATTTATTTTTTAGCAAAGTGTGGACTATTGTATAAAGCTGAGCGTGTATCTAACTAAACATTACTTAAGTCGCTTTGTATAGCGAAGGCACCTGCACGCCTCCTTAATTACGAAAACGCTATGTATTTATGCTTTTGCGGTACTTGGCAAACTTAATGTATAGTACACTAAGGTGTGCTTATAAGTAGGCGTTGTACAAATAGACATAAGACGTCTCGTTTGTATCTATTTTGAATTAATAATTATATTAATTAGCCAGGATGTTGACTCGCTTGTTTGTGATGTTGACAATCAGATCAAACAAGCTATTATACTATCACATTGCCTAATCATTTGTATGTGTTAATATTGTCTCACAGCTTACGTTAATAATAAGCGTCTTTGTTGTGGAATAGTTACAATTAACTTAACTAGATCGATACGATTTCAGGTGATTTTTATATTTTTTAGTATTTAGTGAGTTCTATATCAGCTAAGTTGATACTAGGTATTGGAAGATCTTTGAGATATGGATAATGGAGACGATTGGACAAGTAGATTAATTTTTATCTTGTTATTCACAGGGGATTGAAATAAAATCCCGAAACAGATTTAATTCGCTACATTTTGGGCCATGAACTTTGGCACAGGAGTTTTTTGCAACGGTTTTTTGGATTTTTTCGAAATACCAAGAATTTATTTCAACTGGTATTTGTGGCCGCGGGAAAGACTAGTACTAACATAATTTCACTCGTTTAAATTAATGTTGTATAAATAGCTGTAGATTGCATTTCCGTGATTGGATTTCATTCGGATAAAAAGCATTTACCGCTGGAAATAATCAAACATCAGCGCCTGAGGGTTGTTTTTGATAGGTTTCGTGGGTAAATGAAACTAATTAAGCGTCTTAATTAATCCTCCCGTTGGGTGTTTTGTTACCGAAAATATTGATCTCCCATCCCATTGTGGTGGGTTCGAGACGAGCTGGGGCTATAACAAATTGAGGGCCCATCACTATTATTATAAAACGTTATTAGTTTACCAGGTACACACCGGTCAGCGCGTAAGCCCCTATCAATTATGGCTAGCTGGGGTACTGCGGCAGTAATAAAAATATATTGATCGTTCATAAGCTAAGCTTAGCTGCTAAAATGATTCTCATTAATTCTGCTGAATATTTATCATTACCTAACAAGAAAATAATATAAAAATTGAAGATGGAAATTGTATCCAATCGTTAAATTGCTTTCTAGTGTCGTAAACAGACGCTATCGGCCTCGTCGAGAATTTTACTTCCACCACCCTCATTATTACGTTATGGTATGTGGGTACAGCAAAGTTACAACACTCACGTACCTATTATCAGCGAGGATAGACAGACAACAGTCATAGTTTGGTAACTCAATCAAATCCGAACAACGTCGCTCGCGGAGTCCCGGCGCGTCGTACGGGCTTATTGAATACTGTTATCTAAATTGTGGGACCTTGATGCCCCTAACAAAGATTAAATTAACAGGTCGGCTGCAGGCCACAGCCGGAGGGTTAAATTTCCCAATTGGTAACATCGGCCTTAACGCCCGATCGCATACCGTACGATAATCTGCTTGTAGGTTGTAATAGGACTAATTGAACTGTCGTTACGTCATTAGTGCAAATGTACGTTTTGTGCCCGCTCCCGCACTTCCACTAGCTTAATGCATACCTATTGCTAATGCGCTAATCTAATATTATCTTAGCAACAACTAATCATCCTCATATTAACAAGTTACTGACAATTACAAAATTATAAATAAGTAAAAAATACTTATCCTCCTGGGGTTCAAAGTGATAATACTAGTATGTACATATTGTTAGCAATAGAACTTATATCTTTTGAAAAAGGAATAAAGTATCATTTTCGGTGTCTCATTCAAATTGACTAAAAATAAATTCAACTTTATCTATGAGACATTATGTTTTAAATTTCAATGTCATATTTATGTATGGTGGGCCGCAGGACGTTAAAGAAAGGAAAAATAACTGCTAGCGCGACAGTTAAAACAATCAATAAAATTTGTCAATTTTCCAATCTGTCGATTATTAGAATGCTAAACTATCATAAATGAACTTGACACTTTCTGACCCTATGAACGTTGATCGCTCTCCACTAGGTACACACTTAGTTTAGACAAGTAGCATGGTGTAAAAGATTTCGTTAATCACCACGGAGTAATAAAATACATATGGTCTACTTTAAAGCAGCTAGTGAACATGAAATCAGGTATTAATCTTCGGATGCTATATCTCGCTGTTTGTTATTGTACTTTTGAACCAATAGTTTCCGACCCGACCGAGAACGTTCGTATAATACCTGAGTGTCATAATTATTATACCTGCACCTGTCATTACTAAGATTGATAAACGTCATTGAGCATAGATGGGGAAGTCGTTACCAGGTCACGTGTTTATTAACAATCGGAAGCGGAATCTATTTACTTACGGCATTACTGTGCGTCTGGTCGGTTTTGAGCTCCTTGTGGTTAGAGAACTGCACGTAGACGGCGCGCCCGCGCAGCTGGGCGACGCAGCCGCCGAAGTACGCCACCATAGCCACGGCCGATATCTCCTCCGCCATCTCAAGGAAAGCCTAAGAACAAGGAAATAATGATATGTAATAAAAATAAAACTATTTTTTTAATACACCATTAGGTAAGGTTGGTTTATAAGATGTAGCGGCCCAGCGATAGACCTAGTAAATGCAGATAAGACCACAAATGTAGCTCACTGATTCAGTATTAGCATTAGCCTGTGCCTGGCTGGTCTTGAATAGCTCTAAATAATTGTACTTACCTAAACCCGAGAAACAAACGACGAAAGTTAATTTTCATTGACCGCACTCGATAGCGACGGCGTAAATTATTTGTACGGAGAATTGTTCAGCGCATCTACAAATAATTTACGCCGTCGCTATCGAGTATGGTCACTGTAAAACTGTCAACTCATGATAAGCCGTGGTGGCCTAGTGGTTCGACCTATCGCCTCTCAAGCCGAAGGTCGTGGGTTCAAACTCCGGCTCGTACCTCTGAGTTTTTCGAAATTCATGTGCGGAATTACAATTGAAATTTACCACGTGCTTTACGGTGAAGGAAAACATCGGGAGGAAACCTGCACAAACCTGCGAAGCAATTCAATGGTGCGTGTGAAGTTCCCAATCCGTACTGGACCTGCGTGGGAACTATGGCCCAAGCCCTCTTGTTCTGAAAGGAGGCCTGTGTGCCCAGCAGAGGGACGTATATAGGCTGCGATGATGATGAAACTCATGGTAGTGGTACAGGCCTTACCTATAGATATTAATGTATTGGAGTCTCATAAGCTCTTGTCTGTTAAATTTAATCTATTTTATATATCTCTACGTTATTTACTTAATGAAAGCTAATTGGTAAGGTGTTATTTAAATTTTCGGAACTACGTAGTCTTACAATTTTGCCACATAAGTAAAATAATCTAGATGCAACCTCTCCGAGCGCCCGCGCCGCATGTTCCTCGTCCAACTCATGGCCGCCGACGACGAGCCCCTCGCTGACGTCCACAAGAGCTTGGGCCAGGGTTGGGTGCTCCGAGGAAAGAATGACAAGAAGAAAGCGACCATGGCTGAGCGATTCCTCCACTGATTTTGTGTATATACGATTTTGTACTGATGTGATATGTTTGTTAAGTTTGTTAAGTAAATAGCTTTGTATCTAGATCATGTATGTTGAGTTGTGTTTGCCAAAACCACGTTTGTGGATGAAGTGGCTTTATTATTTTCCGTGAATTGCGCTAAAAGCGTATCGTAAACAAAGCTGTCTGAATTTCTTACCGCTCCAACATGCGTTTTTGTGCTGTGTTGCACTTTAATCGGGTTAGCGCAATCTTCGCCCCCACATCTCATTACAAAAGCAGCATTAATGTTCAGTTTCTGTAGGTCCTACCTTCATATTAAATTCAGTGGTATCAGTGTTCTATTACACGGGCTTACCATTCACGACCGCAGAATCCTGCTTTTGGCATTTGAATATGGCTGACCAATGTACAAAATACACCGCTACAAGCCGCAGAGAGCCGCAGGCTAAATAGAATATTTGCGTGATGCTAATTAAAAAAACAAATACGCAGCGGTGCAATGCAAGCACACGGGAAATTCAAACAAACTTTTCTGGCGGCCATCGGTCATCCTGTACATGATTTTTATTTTGCTTATACGAGAAATGAAGAGTCCTAGAGATGCTATGAAAGGGGTACTTTGTAGCACTTTATACCCAGAATAAAGAGTTTTTACCTTACAAATAATCCACGAAAGTTGTTGTTCCAAACACGGTGTTATTTATGATCACTAAGCAACACAAAACCACTGCACGTTCGCTTTGGGCGCCCACATGATCGCGGGTGGTATTCATCTGTTCTTTGGAATATCTCCAGCGGTTTCATCGCAGCGAATTTATATAAACAAACCCAATATTTTGGTCTGGACTTTTCATTTTGGCTCAGGGGAAAGTTTGACAGATCGGGCGGCGGCGTTCCGTTCCTCGTGGTCTCGCGACTGTCAAAGGGATAGGTACTTGTTTTGTTTCTTTTTAGGTTAAGAGTTTGGGTAGTAATTTTCGTTACAGGTTCACGCCTCTGTTTGTTTGTTGTTTTTAACATTTATTAGGAAGCCGGTTAGCGAAATATTTTATACACTGGCATGTCAGCTTCGATCCGTCGCATGCGTGAAATGGACCGGGTCACTGGACTCGGGCAATTGTTTGCCGTCATGCTTGTTCAATGAATTTTAGTCTATGGCCGGTGTTTGTTAACATATTTTGTTTTTACATTTTATGTTCATTATAGCATAAAAATTATGGTATTGTTCGGTATAAACGAATAACAGTTGTTGATAATTCTATCTACGGTATCTTCGTAGTTACATATGGAAATCTCTCTATGGTTTGTTTTTTTTTTTTTCTTTTCTTTAATGGCGAGATGAGGAGATGAATTCGGGTCTGTCATTGCTCAGATTTGTTCCGCGACGAGCGGACAAGCCTTATTTCTTTTTATCCCGGCGCGGAAATGGGTAAGTTTCCTAGCCTAGTATTCGTTTGTGTAGATCTGTTCGATGAATAGTCAAAATGTATTTTTCTTGTTATAGGATCAGTCGGTACATTTGCGCGACGAGGCATGCTGACGCCATCTTGAGCGTAATTGTTTCATATTAGAGGTGAGTTGTATGATGGTCTACACGGCCGTTATATTATCGGTATTGCGTCGCCGGCTGCCGCGGTGATAATCCGTGTTTTTTTTTACAATGACGGTTTCTTTCCAGCAGCGCCGTGTCGACACACAATGAATCTATGAAGGCTGATGTCTGACGGTCTACTGGAAGGCAAAAAGCGGTCTGCGGTGATCCCGTAGCGACTCGTCTTCCTCTTTTAAAGAAAAACCCCTCGGGTAAGTCATCCGGACATTTTTTTTATGTGCTTTGCCGTTGCGTCACCTACGAGGCTACCCTCTATGTAAATTTCTTAATGCTAGTTTTTTAATTGGAAATAATATTGTTCCAGGGTTTTTTTATTTTCTCCCTGAAATGTCCGTCATCACTTCTGGTCCAGTTCCTGGTTCCGGATTCGCCGGCACACTTCCTTGGTGGCATCGAGTACTGAATTCCGTCCTCTACTTATAGCATAGGAGCTGGGTAGTGTTATCTCTTTCCGTATGAACTAGATGCTTTCCACGTAAGTTTTTTTTAAATTTGTATTCTGTGCCCCGGTGTGACCGTGATGATGAGTATACTCTTGTAAACTAAATTACACTTTAAGGTGGTAGACCTGATTGTGCTAAGGTCGAGTCGGGTCACGAACCACCGCTCCGTACCTAATGTACGGAGTAGCCGATTATCTTCAGCACCGAGGCATTCCATCTGTGACCTCAAATTCTTGTAGTGGGGAAAGTATTAAGTACGCCGTTCTCCGCTAGGTGTCTTCTTACCTGAACCATGACTTAACAGTTCCCCCCGTTATGGCAGGAACTACCAATTCCTTTGACGTTCTCTCTCACCCTCGGTTGGAACTAGAAGACCACCGAGTGCCCAATCTTATCCTAACTTTTATTTTTTTTATAACACGCTGACGTGTAATTTGCAAAACTTAATCTTTTAAATGAATCTATCTCAATTTTAATTCCAAGGTGTCACAACCAGTGGTAAAATCTATACTACTATTTGATTTAGTACTTTCTATCTAATTTCTATTAAGAAAATTTATACTGTTTTGATACTTCTATAAGTAACTGTACAATTTCCATAGGAAAATTCTAGTTGTAATTTTGCGTAATTCTGTATGCGGGTATTGTGGTTTCGGTACCTATCTCACATTTCACCTGTATCCTTTTTTTTGGTTGATGAAGTGGCAGTGGGCAATTTTTTTTCTTTTTTTAATATTAATAGTTAGGTGTACACGTGAGAGTAGGAGGTGCCCGAATCTCTGTACCTACCTGGTGTTTCAATTTAAGAGGTATTTTATAAAATATAGGTTACTGCCTTTTGGTGACTTTCACTGACTTTTTGTACCGTTGATTTTTTTAACGGAATAAACATTCTTACTGTGAAATATATGTTCTTTTATTTAAGCACATCATTCGTTTGCCTACAGAGGCCTCTGGCGCCTATTTAAATAAATTCTTGATGTCTTTGTTGCTCCGGGGTTCCGCCGAATCAACGCCCTGAAGTCTCACTATTACCGAATAATTCTCTCAATTGTAGCCGTGTGCATTAAGGAGGTGGTACATCACTGGACGGTACCGTAATACCCTTCTGTACCCTCCAGCCTTACAGTGCCCCATTCACAAACCTTACCGTGGTACTCCCATCGTGAAGCCACTTATAAATATTATAGTGACGTCCCAGCGTGGTGTCATTACTAGTATTACAACTTATCCTATTATTGCGTCTTATTCCTCTTTTGTTTATTTATGACTTATTTCGTCTCATTCTATATTCGTTATTTATTCGTTATTCACCATGTTCGTTCGTTATTAGTCATTATCTTTGGTAAAATTCAATAATAACCTCTCTTTTTTTCGACCTCATTTGCAAAAATTGTAACTTAAATATTACGAGAAAAGATAGGTAAGGTAGACAGAAGTAGAAAATGAGACGAAAACTAATCTCACGTAGATACTTTAAGGACTTTGCTGTATACCGCTGGCAGGTTAGATTGACTTTATTAAGTATAATAGTATGATAGTATTTTTATATTGTGTATTCTAGAATTATATTTTAAAAGACGATTCTCAGCGGTATAGATGCCGGAGCGCAGATTACTCCCAACGGCTTGAGGGGCTGGATCTATCTTTGTAAACGAATGTTCTAGTTACTATTACCTATCATATTATTACGTATCTGCTGTGGTAACCTATTATTCGCCATGTAACAACTTAGTTAAGGCTGGTTGGTTTCCTGAATACATAAATAAATAAGTAAAGTATTTTTATAACAGAAATAAAACAACATACTGAAGAAATATCCTTTTTATTTAATTAAGTTTAAAGCCACGCGTGTAGATTCTCTGTACCAAGCTCATAGTTAGCTACAGTCCCCACAATACCTACTTAGAAATCCGATCAAAAACGAAACAGACTACTTAATTGCAAATATGGTCCTAAATGTCTATAAGAGACCAAAAACAATGGAGGCAAACAAAGAATGAGTCCAAGGAAGACCGTGATAAAAAACAAACAAATCGAATAAGTGGCGAATACAGATTGAGACAAAATAAGAATTAAACGAAAAACGAATGTGATAATAGGAAGCCGAAAATGGTGATGAAACCAGCAAAATATACTTTTTTTTTTTTTTTTTTTTTTTTTTTTTTTTTTTTTTTTTTTTTTTTCGGACGGACTGTTGCTGTTGGCCTCAGACGGCCTTTACAGCTTACCGGAGAGAGGGCGAGTTGCCAGATGGGCTGCTCAGCAAGTATCACAAGTACAAAATATACGTCTCAATTAATTGTTAAACTATTTCGCACGCGAGTCTATCATACCTGTAAAATAGTGTCAATGGTTCTCTCGCTTTAATCATAGAGAGTGTAGGCGATTGTCCGCGCTCACTCATGTCGCTGTTTGCCTAGCTCTCGACTGATATGCCTTTGTAACTGGACCCTCAGAGCTTCGATTACCGTCAACTACGATACTCTTTACAAATCAACCTCTCCCGGACCATCAAAGTATTAAAGTTCGCCCCGCATGTGGAGTGGCTGCTCCAAATTGATCAGTTTCAAGTGACACGAGACACGTTGGACACAGGGGGTCTTGTGAAACATTACTGTAGTTAGATTTGTATGAGAATTAGGCCTTTAAATATATACCTCTATTACTCTAACAAATGCACACAAAAATATGAATGTAAAAATGATTCGCCGTACATTAAATACGGCCTCAAAGCAAGTCAAACTAGTTGGTCCATTCCCGATTTCGAGTTGAAATAAAAAAGTTGATAACATGAAACTACCGTGAGACTCACTCATATTAAATACCTAAACATCTATTGACCCGGATAACTCACGTCTTAAATCGAGTTTAGCCCGACATTTTTCGGGCTAATCCGTAGCCCTTCCTCTTCGGAGCAATGTGACTAGGCGGCTGTTGCAAGCCGCTCTGCTCGCGTGACTACCCGATGAAACTGACACCGGCACACAACCATGTCGGGCTAAACTCGATTTAAGACGTGAGTTATCCGGGTCAATATTATATTTAATATAAACTGGAAAAACTTGTGATTATTTCAGTATCTTAATAGTGAAGCATGTTTTGAATAAATATGACGACCAAAAATCAAATTATTACAAAAACACCGTAACCGTTCATAAAAAGGGATTCGGCTTGTTTCTTTTACCAGAAGAGAGATTGTTCTCCTCCACGCCGGCCGGGACACACGAGGCGGATGTCATACAAGCTATTTATTAGACGGGATAACATTGTCGCAGCCTCTCGTCTACCTCGTAATAGGTTTTCCTTTTTATTATTTTACCTCTCGGCTGTAAACTAACTTGTTTTTAATTTGTCAGCGGGAAATCGTAAATTTCACATTGCACGTTGTCTGCGGCTGTTTGGACGTAAAACACGCCGTAAAAGCAACCGGATGTCGTCTTAAACAAGCTCGGACTCATGTCGCAGGTCGCCGGAGATCGCGACGCATGTGACCCGTGCGGCCCATCTCATGCATTTCAAATGTAAAACAATATTAATGGTGCCGTTGAAATCACACGAAAATTAAAAATTACACTTACGTTGTCATTCTTCGCAAAATAAACAGTCCGATACTTACCAAAGAATACACACTTATTTGCTATTTGAGTAGAGTACCCGTAAAAATAAACTTTTAAATCTATGTATTGCTGTAACATTACTATTAAAATGTTTACGTTACATATCCTCACTAAAATTATAAAAACAAAAATAACCGTTTGTCTGTCTGTTTCATTTTCACACCAACCTCTGACTTATAAGATGAAATTTAGTATGAAGATAATTTCAGAACCTAGAAATTATATGGGATAGTTTTATCCCAGTTATGTATAAAATTTAGCTGTCTATATATTTTTGAGATAACCCTGTGATAAACAGAAACACGGAAAAACACTAGCGGCAATAATAGGATCCCATTTGTCACCCTTCGGGTACGAAACTGTAAAAATGAATAAAAGTAGCACTTGTAGAAAGTCTCAGCTCTCTAGCTCAAAAAATACCTAATTTTTCAACTAAAAAGATTCCGTTCATTCCTGTCCGGCAATCTGAAAATCTTTTTCTTACGAATAACGCTCCTTTGGGCAGTTGAGTAAAAAGATGGGCCCCTGTTATTCTATAACTGGAATTTAAAATAATGATACCTTTATTCAATTTTAAGTTGGAACACCGATAAAAGATATTCATTCAGCCCCTCTTGACCCAAATTGAAATTTATTTCAGATGTCCCCGTCCCCTTAATTTCCGCCAAATATGATTTCAGATGCAATCTCGCGCTTGGGGTCAAATCACGAATTTATTCACTGTCATATTGGAAAGAAAATGTATACAGCTTTTATATTGAAGGTCAATTTAAAAACAACATTTATTACAACAAAATTTATTAGAAGTAATAATAATAAAAATAATAAGAATAATTTATTCGCTTAATACATTAGAGTGATTACATTAGAGTGCGCGTGTTGCAGCAGCCGCCAAGTCGCATTGCTCCGAGGAAGAAGGGCTATGGATTAGCCCGAAACATGTCGAGCTAGACTCGATTTAAGACGTGAGTTATCCGGGAAAATAAATTTAATATGAGTGAGTCTCACGGTAGTTTTATGTTTAAAATATTAGACATAAATTATACAAGAATGACCTATCTAGCGGCCCTCAAACTAGGTTGAGCTTGTATCTGAGGACCTAAAAGGACCTCAAAGTTGTTCAGTTTTTTTTGCTAAATTGTTTTTTTTTTTTTTGAGAATATACGTATTTAGTTAACAGATAAACTAAATAAATGAATTTTATTTAATGTGTATCAATAAAAATGGACCCCAGAAAAATATAAGTCTCGTCTAATCTAGATTTAAACTCAGCTAGACTTACAGTTATTGAATATCGATAGCTATTGAAGTCACTAATCTTATCGCGCGTGAAATTCACACTAAACAAACATGCCAAAACTCGAAAATGAGTTTTTCCAAGATATTAGGACCAAGCTAGATCGGAATAGATTCACATAGCAAATTTTTACAAAATCGTTAGAGCTGTTTCCAAAATCCCAGGAATAAATAAATATACTTATAGTTAAATATACAATAGTCACCCGTTTGAAGATAAAAGATTTAAGATGTATTTTTTTTAAGGATAGTCCATGAAAAATACCAAAATTAAACAATAAGAGAGCAGTCGGGCGGTACCGTGCTTATTTCAGAAGCAAGATATTTCTTAATAATTCTTAAGAATAATCCTTAGACTAATTGTGTCCTTGTCGGAGCAGTATTGTTACTGGGAATACTAAATTAACTGGGGGCAATCATGACGTGTAGTCATTGTACGACAATGTCTAATTACCACAAACGGCGATAATATCCTCTGTATTATTATGATTAATGAATGATCATGGTTGATTCATGTTTAGAACAGCTGAATTCGTTTTAAAACTCATTTTAGCTTTAAACCTTGGTAAAAAAGCGGCCATAAAAATACGCGGAAGTATTTTTCCTGGATGTATACAGGTTTTAATTTTTTCCGGTTAGGATTACGCTTTTAGACTACTGTGTATACTGTATTACTTTACAGTGCACGTTGTGAAATTTCATATTCATTTTAAACTTCAATTCAAAATTGGATGCGTTTATATTCAGAATTAAACTTTAGACATTTGATGGGATGCTATATAAACAAACAAATAATACAGTTTGTAATCAATAGTTACATGATGCATAATTATGTGTAGTTACATACGTACACTGCTTTATCTTCATAGGTACATATCGTAAACGAAAAAATCTTTGTAATAAAACAAGCTAAATTAAAAATTCTTATCATGCAACCATAGTTTTTTTTTAATTCACGGACGCGGCTCCAACTCTAACATGGTTCTATTCTATATCAAGTAACGTGCGAAATTTATCAAATTACTTGCATTTGACATTTAATTTCGAATGAAATCTAATCTCAAGTGATATTAAAATTGAGCTACAATCAAATTGTTTTGTTTTTGAGATATCTTGAAATTATAATGTAATAATAAAATAGACTTCGATGTTATTATTATACAATTAGTTTATATGGTTTTTAACCCTAAACTTGGCAAGGTGAGACAAGTGTACTCAATTCAAGCGTCGTTGGATTCTTGTAGAGCTAGCAAAAATAGCTTAAAAAATACAAAAAGATGATCTTAAATTATGTATCTTATTACGCTTTCAATTTTAGGGTTAAACGCATTATAGAAGTTTTATGACATTATGGTGTAGATAAAAGAATAGAAATGGCTCTTTTGTTCACGTGCTACGCCGTAGCAAAATCGACGTAGCGATATCAGCGTAGCGCTCATTTGTCGTAGCACTACTACGAGTACAATATACGTAGGTAGCTACGTAAACCAATCTTTGTAGTATACGAGTAACTTAGCGTTTTAAAAAAAATACCTTTTATTTTGAAGTTTTGAAAAATATATGGTTTTCCTACTCAGAATCAAGAGTGGCGACTCCGATAATTTAAAAAAATGCCCCCAAAAAACTTCAGTTTGGCGACGTTTTTTCATACACACAGTATGGGCGTGACAAAACTGACTCAATGAAAAATGATGAAAAAATGGGGACATTTTTGAAAAGGATCGGAATCGAATGTGCTTTGTAGTTCTACAATAGTACAGTTAATATAAACAAAAAATTATCTATTTTGTTTTATGACCATGCCAAAAGCGTGAAGGTTCCAAACTGCATGTAACAAATGAAACCGCAGTCAATGCAACCTACTTGGCTGTGTTTCTAGCTATGTAAAAAGCTAAGTAGGTAGCCGGTACAATAGTTAGCGGCCTATTTGCGGACGAGTCGAGCCGCCCACTTGTTGTACTTCCGTTCGAAGCGCGCGTCCCATATATTGAGCTCGAGGACGTGATTGTTATCTTTTTGCGTTGAAACAAGAGAGCTACTTTTATTTCTTTTTTTATAATTTGTCGTTTTTCAACGCGCCTTTATTTGATTCACTTGTAAATAATTAATTGCGTGCGTAGTGACAATAAAGATAATGACATTTTGAATATTGAATTTGATCAAAATTTTCCTGCCGTATAGACCTGAAATTTTAACAGGCAGTACAACAAAACTGAATACACGGTTGCGGCTACTCATCGGTATTCATACACATAATAACATCTATCTAATGATTTGTTAATTTGGCTACTGAAATGTCGGTAATTCCTTTGAAAGTTGATGCTAGCTTTTCATCCCTAATTTATTTTACGTCAGCTAATATGACCACTTTTGTGTCCTGCAAATAAATTGTAACTAAAAGGATCCTTAGGCTACGTAATTAGTAATTACCGCCAGGCAAAAGTTCTTTTGTTTTTAAAACGCCGTAGATTAGGGTTGATGCGGTGACGCGGCTAGTGTATTCAATTTGAGGCCCATTGTTTGTGGCCACTCAGTGAAGGAAGGCTAGACTACGCCTTTCAGTTCAGACTATTTTTAGTACTAAAAATCTAGATACAATTTATGACTCAAATTTAAAGTGTCATCAAAAAGAAACCAGCCCCGTTTTTAACCCATTGAAGGCTCTAGGTATAGGTATTTATTGGGCCCCTTGTCCAAAGTTTATTTTTCGGATAAATACCACTAAGGCCTATTAAAGACTTTTTTTAGCTATGGAGTTTCATCATCACCATCATCATCCCAGCCTATATACGTCCCACTGCTGGGCACAGGCCTCCTCTCAGAATGAGAGAACTTGGGCCGTAGTTCCCACGCGGGCCTAGTGCGGTTTGGGAACGATGTTTTCCTTCACTGCAAAGCTCTTAGTAAATGTCAAATGTAATTCCGCACATGAATTTCGAAAAACTCAAAGGTGTGAGCCGGGGTTTGAACCCACGACCGTCTGCTTGAGTTTCATCCTTGGCCTCATTTACATACATTCAGGGGCTCAGGAGTTCAGGAGCTCATTCAGAGCTCAATTGCTGGCAGAGTCTCAACACCACCTTTTATTATGTTTACGTGTATTGCGGCTGAGAAAGAAGACGCATTTGCATTAAGTCTCTCAATTGCCTGGGTTTTGTGAATTGACAAGATTTCATATTTCTAACACTATAATTTGATTCGTTCTCTGTATTCTGCTTGGAAATAGAAACACGGTGGTATTTTTAAAATTTCGCTAGGTACGATTATTAATTAATTTATTACAATTTTTTTAAGATGTGCTTATTCTAAAAGGGCTTAACTCCAAAACTACGATATAATAGATCCATTACTTTTGTCTAGTCTCTATTAAAAAAAAAGATCACGTAAATCATGCCTAAATTTGAAGTAGACGTTGTCAAAATTATGACAGCTCCTTTTTCTAATGAAAAAGGCAAAGGAAACATATCTATTCTGTCGTAGTATTAGCAAATTCAGATACATTTTTTATTTTTTTTTGTATTTTTTTCAATATGGGGAAATAAATTATAATAAACATTTTGCCATGTTCAGGAGGCAAAACTCTTTCGACTCCTGTAGTAATTTACAGGTGTTGAAAAAATGAAATCTTGTCAATTGTACAATTAATAAAGAAACTGACCTGATTCTTTCCTTTGAGCACGAGCACGTTGGTGACCCTGCCGAAGGGCAAGCCCAGCTGTATGATCTCCGCCTCCGTCGTCTCGTTGGGTATGTTTCGTATGTGGATGACGCGGGATGGCTTGCCCACATTCTGTTCCAGTTTCACCTGTTAACAAAGTATATTGTTTCACATAAAGACAAACGGGTTTAAAAATGGTGTAATGTGGTAGTACGGCACATGATGTGTACGGTTTCTAATTTCAAGAAGCGGTTTTAGAAAAGTTTTTTTGATTTGCGTATGCTTCGTAAATTTTAGATTTGAAAATAGAGTTAATTCATAATTTTTTTGCAAGCAACTGGGTCTCCTGGTGGTAAGAGATCACCACCGCCCATAAACATCTGCAACACCAGGGGTATTGCAGATGCGTTGCCAACCTAGAGGCCTAAGTTGGAATACCTCAAGTGCCAGTAATTTCACCGGCTGTCTTGCTCTCCGCGCCGAAACACAACAGTGCAAGTACTGCTGCTTCACGGCAGGATTAACGAGCAAGATGGTTGTAGCAATCCGGGCGGACCTTGCACAAGGTCCTACCACCTGCAAATGTCATTGCTATGCCCAATAAACATTTTCTTTCTTTCTAATGTTACCAATTTGCATTTTTAATCGTGATAATCCCGTAGGTATATTAGTAAAAGTCTTTTGACGAACGTGTCAAGCGTGTTTAGCAGATAAAGTGGAAGTGAGCACGTGTCTAAATGGCGTAGAAATGACCGTTTTAATGTCAGTACATAAATAAAGCTAGCATTGTTCGCGAGGAAGAGCCGGTTGGATAATTGAAAAGTCGATGTAGTATAATTGTCGAGGCTTATCGGGCCGACCCCGATGTGGGCGCCATTGTTCCCGGGAGAGCCTTTTGATTACGGCGGCCCGAACCGAAGCCCGAATATATTGTAGCCCGGCGCGACACTTCACTTTCTGTCGAGGTAATAAATAACCCATTCGTTCATTATTGCTGTTATGAGGTGAATACAGCCTATCGACGCTTCTTAAGATCGTTCATTATGAAATAAGAAAAGGTAAGTCTCTGTTTGATCATTTCGTTTCTAAAGTAGCAATGACGTCTGTAATAAATACAAACCATCAGATATCGTAACAAAGCTCCGAAGTTCGGCGTGTTCGGAGCAGTTGTGAACTATCTATTCAGCTTTTTTGGCCCCGTCTTTGGCAAGCGGCGGAGCGTGGAGGTGTAACAAATGAGTCTAATGCCTATTAGTTCGACATTGTTAGGTTCAGACAAAGCGAGCAGCTGGTTCGACAAAATTGAGAGGAAAAGTCAAAACAGCGGAAACCTTATTGCAAGGGTTAATTTTTTTGAAGACCATTCAGAATTGTATTCGCATCAAATGATTATTATGAATCAAAACACGAAAGCTTTCTCAGTACTTACTTACGGCGAGCACAACCTTTTCTAAGATACCATTTAGTAAAAAAGGTACACAGACATAATATTTTTGTTTGTATATTCTGAATCCTGTGACAATCGACATCAAAGGAACCAAATCGCCGTAAGTAAACAAGTAAAAATATT
Source organism: Choristoneura rosaceana (assembly GCA_037349165.1). Lineage (NCBI taxonomy): Eukaryota > Metazoa > Arthropoda > Insecta > Lepidoptera > Tortricidae > Choristoneura > Choristoneura rosaceana. The sequence goes on from JAZBNJ010000019.1 coordinate 16,504,334, forward strand.
TTCCAAACAAGCTTGCGAAAGGGAAAAAATAAATCGTGGAACACGCTCGCCTACCTAGAGGGTACGATTCGGTATTTTCTCTAGACATGGGAACGCGAAAGAAAACAAGTGGTACGTAAAACGTAAAGAAAGACATTACTTTCACTGGGTCAGAAAATCTGCGAGGAACCATTTCCACATCAGGCACTTTAAATCATTCGCTCGGTCTCACATTTCATCCATAAATATTAAATCTTGTCTGGGTCGGTGGGATAGAAAAAAAGGAGATCCCGTGTGACATTTTCCTGGGAAGAGATCCCGGAATCGGTCAATTTTCCCGGTGATTGCGCGGGCCATGTTTATTGAAACACTATTTCTCAGTTGGCCGCCTCCACTGCACGCCGTCATTAACGATCTCATCTCGTCGCTGATGTGTTAATGACCCGACGGGAATCATTCTTCATTGTTGCGTCTTCGCACGTCTATTCTTACAACTTAATGACAAGTGGTTTGTGTAGAAAAATGGGTGCCTATCTCAATCACAACTGAAATGTACCTTAAAAAAACAGATGATAATCAATAAATGTTAATTAAAAACATTGGAACATAGAACCTATTCCTTCTTTGAAAGTCGGTTAAAATGAAGCTTTGTTTCTCAATTATTTGAAGGTACAGTGGATCAAAACTCTGCACTATAATTCACTGACTCATCAATATGTGGCCTTTTTTCTTAGAAATCTGTATACATAGAAGTTCCCTTTTATGATGTAGATAGAACTAAGATCAACTTTCGCGGAATTCCTACTGAATAAGGATCATTCAATCGGGTATAGCCGTAGGCCTTCATCTTTAAACAGGTGCTTTAGGTACTTAATTATACTGTAACTAAAACACTACTACTGTACTGTCCTGTGTTCTGTTATTTCCATGTGTTTTTATGTACAATAAAGAGTTCTACAATACAATTACGAGTACAATACAATACTAAAACACGTGGAAAAAACCTGAAAAGTTAAACTGGAACTCGGAAAATAATCTGAGTCCTTGTCAATCCATGCCGCCTACTTCACCACTCGAGCGCTGACAATCTACACGGTGATATATCTCAATGTGTTTTCTACATCAAATTATAAAAATTGGGTGATGCTATTCATTTTGTCCGTGGCGTGCCCGGTTTTAGAATATGACTAACTCATCTCATCCCGTGGATATCGTAAAATGCAACTAAAGGTGGAACCTGATATGAGCCTGGGCCGTAGCGCTCTCTATTGTCAATTACGAACTCCAGATTCCAGCACTGCAGTGTAGAAGACAAGGCATCACCATACTATTTTACCAAGAAGATCGTCGTGAAGGTACTAATAATTAGTTATTTATTTATTTAATTGATTCGGTCCAATTGCGTATTGTAAACAAAACAATGGAAATTAACATACATTATGGAAACAATTTCAGTGTCTAAAATACAATTGCACTCTATATTCATGCACACCAATTTTTAAACTAAATACAAAAAAATACAAAAAAAGTACAGTCGAACAAAAATTGAATCACGACCCAGGATGGAAACCTTGGTGCTACTAAAGTCTCGTTGACATCTCATACTTTTGTCAGAGAATCATAGTGAAATCGATTATTAAAAATTATTCAATTTTTTCGACCGTACATCAACTTTTTTATTGCAACGATATTTTTTGCGTATGTGTATGTGATTACTCAACCGAGGCCGATCATTCTGCCAAGGCCGTAATGACTTAGAAGAGATTGATTCAAACCTATCCCTTATTTTTCCTTACATCTATTAACGTTGTAGGTGGCCGTAATAAGAGCACGTTAGTGAAGTCTCCAGTAGGTACCACTACCATGCATGAGTTTACAGTGACTGTCCTCGATAGCGACAGCGTAAATTATTTGTAGAGGTGCTGTAAAATTCTCCATACAAATAATTTACGCCGTTGCTATCGAGTACGGTTACCACTCATGGTAGTGGTACAGGTCTTGACAAAATACACCGCACGTCGTAGCGAGCCGTAATCGGTTTGCGGCACAGGTCAGGCCTTATTTATATACTACGAAGTACAAAATTCGAATTCGTATCTTGCCATTCCGCGTTATTTAATGCGAGTAAGAAGAACGGTATGATACGAACTTCGATTTTCGAATTTCATAGTAGCCTCCCAGGCTCGCGAGACAGATGGCTTAGGCACACGATTACAGGCTTAGAATTTCTGTTTGCCTCACGTCACTGTTACACACGTAAGTAGATATTTTTTACTCGACTAGGATACAAGGACCAAAGGAAGGGTTATGATTTTGGCACATTTATGTATATTTTTTTAAACAATGTCATTACTAAACATATCACAAATGATGTTATTTAAAGAATTGAATTTTACTAAAGAACTTCTGCATGTTGTTCACTTTGTGAATACTGTACTGTTGCATCTTAACATCATGTACTACGCTTATAAATATTCTGGAATAACACATAGGCTACTTTTTATCCCGATATTACCAACCACTGAATCCATGTAACATTCCAAAATCTTAATCGCTAAGAGACATTAAATGTCGCATGAGTGTTTTGTCATACAACGTAAATGAAAACCACGATATCCACGATACTTATTTTGGAAATCAGTTAATTATAAAAAAAATATTTTGACTACCAGATTATGGTTTATGTGAGCAGCTGCGGGTCTTTACCCTCGGTATAAGATAATGTTGCAATTAATTCATCACATACTTTCAATGATTCAAAGTCAAAGTCAAAGTCAAAGTGATTTATGTTGATTGCAAAAAAAGTTTTTGCGGCGCTAAAATAAAACACTTCTACCTTCCGGCTGCTGTATTTACAAGAAGTAAAATAAAAGTAAAAACTGCATCGGCTGTTGCAATCTCTTGCCTGAATCTAAAGCACCCTGAACTTTTAATTGGCGGTCGTGGAATATTGATATCCAAGCGATAAGAGTCATCGATACTCAATTGCAACTAGTTGAAAAGTTTTCAGTTACTTTAATATGAATTTATAGGTAGGTACCATCAAAGTATTAATAATATGATTTAATAATATCGCTTGTATTATCCTCTAGAACCACTTTTTCGCCTGTCTCGTAATTAATATGAACTTCTTTCTTCTTCTCTTTAATTTTTATAAATTTCAGAATATACGGTAGGTACATGTATGCGAAATGTAACTCTTTCTGTACCACTATCTTTGCGGTCCCTAATCTATTTTTAAGCAATTACATCACACGACTCTTTGTCATTTTAGCCATCTCCTTGCTGTAGTATATAGTTTTCTTACACGCTGATTTACTTCAAACAGTTCATGTCGCTGTGCGGAAAGTTTTCTTTTACTCGTTAGTTCGTTTAACAAAGCGTCGAAACTTATCAAAATTAGAATATCAAAAGAAACTTAACTTGCCCTCGCGGTTTAGTTCTCATAGTAGAATTTCCTATCCCGAGGGAATTGCCTAAAATCTGTCATTATTGCTTGTTCTACATCATAAAGTACTTTATGCAATCTTTCAGCTTTTTCGATCCAAGGGGTTGATCTGAGTTATCATAAGTCAGTCATCCAGTCACGACTACCTTTTTTTTTTTGTTTCAGAAGAAGACAGACCTTAGACAGACTCTCTTTTTTATTTAAAATTAGTAACGGTAGGTTACAATTAGTAATAAATTAAGGGTAAAATTGAAATTAAAATTTAATTGTATCCTTAAATCCAACATTAACAAAAATTTGTACAAATAGTAGTTCTAAGTACTTGGAATGGGAAGTTTATTTTGCTCAACGTTAATTAACCTCGTTTCATTGTTAATAATGTATATTTAAAGAAGCGGCGAGTGGGGCCGGGTTAGCTCGGGCAAGTGCTAATTCATGCATAGGAATGGACCCTGGGACGGCTTCGTGCCGGCAAACTTTTAATAGTGGCACTCCTTGAACCACCGAATCACTTTACAACTTAAATTTCGCTCAAATTAAGTATTCATCGGTACAATAGTTTTCTAATGTAAATTACTGCACCTGAAAAAAGACTCCAGGTTTGAATTTAAATATTCAAAAATCAAAGATTCCAAGTTTAAGTAAAATAAAATGAAACAATATAAACAGAGTGGTTTCATTGAAAATAAGCAAGCTTTTTAACTAAACATTGTGTGGAATTGTTTCATAAGTTTTGTTTGAATGGATCATTTTGCCCGCCCGTGGTGGGAATCCATAAAATGAGATAGCCAAATGGTTTTAGTGGCCCTAAAACTAGTAGTAAAATGTAGAGTGCCCATACAATGAATACCTTTATAACATCATGATTGATTAAGTATATAGGTGCTCTTGAATATTGAAGCACATAGGCCTAAATACGAAGAGGATGGCTAAATTATAGACTTTTGGAATTCATATCGAAAATTCTTAAGCTTTTTGCGTAAATTTCAAATCGATAGTAAGTTTAGTAACCATGCTTTCCTGTCAGTCATCGTTAAATAGATATGTGTATCGTTCACAAAAACAAATATTTTGCCTCTCAGGCCTGATCAAGGATGGTCGTAAGACTGCCTCGTAAACTGTAAGCAATGGTGTAACGGTGAGAGCACCCATCCACAGATTTGATTGATCTTTCCAGGGCAGGTCGCCACGTTTTTACTGTACAACGTACCTAAGAGCAATAAGGAAAAAATACCGAACGTAATTAATTACTTTATTTGGACATTGATGACGTTCAACGTGCTGAGGTAGATTAGTGTGTTTGAATGCGGACACGTAAATATGTCTTAGATTTAGAAATTGATGTACATACACAATTACACATAGTGTGTACACACACCATGATACAATATTTATGTACCGGTTAAATAATCAATTTTGCTATGATCTCCTTGACAAAAGTATGCCAACATGACATTAGTAACACAAAGGTTCCTCCTTGTACATAAAACAGTTTTTTCGACTGTACTCAAAAGTTTTATTGTTGTACCAGACTGAGAATAGTACCTAGGTACAAACGTTTCGCATTTTTAATGTTCTGTACATTAAAATAAAAGTCCGACATTTACCAAAATTCTCAATATCCCTAAGATAAAGCTCTTTTCGATAAAAATCTTTCTTGTACCCAGTTCATATTATATTTTAGCGAATATTTTCACAGAAGGTGCTCTCCAAACAATACAAAGAGCGAAGTAAAAAATATACTTTTAGAACGAGTCGCCATTCCGCCTATGAGTTCCAAATGAATATTCAGAGCGACAGAGAAGAAAGGGTGCCCGCAAAAAAGGCACTGTCTAAATTTGCACAGTGAAAAAAAGACGACGCAATCGTAAAACCATAAAATAGCAAATAAATAAGCGGGCAGGACACGTCCCTATTTAATTATGAATTAAGGCCGGGCTGTAACGAGATCACAATGTAATTAAGATTACTGCGGCGAGGTTTTTCAGGGCGCCCCTGACTGGCGAGACTAAACGACTGGCAAAACTAACATGGCCGCTGTGCCTCGTGGCTTTTTTTATTTCATTAAGAAAAAGTTGAAGTTGATTTACTGTTGACCAGTTAAATTATAAAAGTGCATACCAAATTGAGATTCACTGCGAATCTCTAAGGAATGCAGTAATACATGCACATTATTTATTCTTTGATTACTATGATGAAAGTAAAAAAACTATAGAACTCATTGAGTACCTTCCTACTAACTAGGTACATATTCAATGAAATTATTATCTCAAAGTACATACGATTTATAAAAGAAAACGAAAAATTACTTTGTATAAAAATAAAAGTTTCCCATCATTCTGTTAATAACTTGACGAAAATGACATTTGCAGAGATGAAACTTCGGAGTTTTTATCAAATTATTAAATGGATCGCGTAACGATATTATTGACAATTGCTTTAACAATAATACGTTTAAGCGTAGCAACGTTCCATCAAATTTATTAATAATATTTACCTTTTTAATTCCATTTTGTAGCAAAACGGACTTGTTGGTAGAATATCAACCACACCGTGTGATTCTTATCATTCATTGCCACTATCATAATCGATAAACTTTACAATATACTAATTATAACTCTCGTTATAATTATTGAAACTCATTAATTGCAATCAAAACGATGTTATTTCAATAAATTAATTTAACCACAGTGACCACTGTAAACTCAACAGGAAAACAAAAGTTTATTCATTAATTACCACTCAAAAAGCACATTTACGTTTTCTTAGATATAAGTTTATTTTACCTGAGTCTGACATAATGACCAGTGACAGCGGCGAAATAAACTGCCCGCGGGTGGGAAAATGGCTCCTTTTCAGCGCGCATCTTGCTTTTTAATTTATGTAAATAGCATTGACGTTACTGTTTAATAGGACGTATAAAAATGACGCCTTTCAGTGTAACGTTCAAGTAGACACTAATGAGCAGGGAATTAAATAGTGAAGCTATTTAAAAAAACCTGACAAGTGAGAGTCGAGCTAGTGCACCTGACTATACCTACAGTCAGAGGTAAAAATATTATATACCTATACATCAAAAGATTTAACAAAAACAAAGTCACTGCCTGTTTAACTTTATAAGCGTACAGCCACTGATTCTATCAAGGACTCAATCAAATCACAGCTGTTCACTATGCTTCTAGATATTGTTTTACTTCTAGCTATATAGATCATGTGAATGTCGTGTTGTTCCGAGTATGAACTATAGTTAATTTCGATACACGTCTGTGTAGCGTGAATGGTGGTGATAGTCGGGTTTGCATGATTTGGGTGTGTTCTTACAGTGTGGAGGAGAGGACCACACATTTGTTACGTAGACGTAGTTATCATAAAGGGCGCGAGTGAGCAAAAGTTGTTCATACTCGTAGTTCATTGATATGGACCTCTGCAACGCCTGATATGTACAATCAAACCAACTGAATCATGACCCTTTTGGTAGAAAAAGTCATAATGATATCGCATTGCTTGCTGTGAGAACGTTTTACGGGGGGCAGGAATCAAATAATGGTTCGAATGTACCTACATATTAAAAGTGGATAGCAACATTCCATTGTATTGGTGCGGTACCTATGTAAGCCTGCCAATTACAGTTTACCAATTAAGGTATGTTTTAGAGTGATGCAATCCATTATGCGGTGAGTACAGGCATATCGGCTACCAGTGCCACCACCCATTAGAATTTATTCGACTATGTTTAGATTTATTATAGCTTTCTATCGGGACTGAATCCGCTTCCCACATTTTTCCAGATTTTAGATGATGTCGAAAAAGACATTTATTCTGGCAAACACCTCTTCGGGAAGTGGTGACAGGGGATGACGTGGGACGTTGCTTGGGATTTAGGATTTGTTATTTAATTTTGGTGTATGTAGTGCCACCAGAGTTGAGATCACGCACACAAGAACATTGAAAGCGGAATTTTGAAATTCACTAATTCATTGAATGTATTCTCCTTTTGTGCAATTAGTTCTTTATGTAGCGTAGTATGTTCTTCTTTGTGTGTAATCATTAATTTCAAACCTCATGGCACTACATTAAAGGTTGGTACTAGAGTACTAGTGCAGTGCAGTTTTGACAGGCCCTTGTAAATTTTGAAATGGTAAAATAAAATGCGTGCGGCACTGGGTTCGACAAACAAAGTGCCATGTTTGCGCTGAAGCAAAGTGCGCATGTAAAACTCGCCGCCCCGTATTTATGCAAAACACGCTATAAAACTCCTGTCCAACTAGGAATAACTAAAACTGCAACTTGTTTATTTTGAGCGCCGATTGTTTTTTCCGCTCGCAAATCTAAAGTCCCGTATTCTCAGCGCGAAAAACTTGTACACTCATACGGTATTGCATCATAGCTTTCACTAGTTTTTACAAACTAAATAAATGCCTACAGCGTAAGTGTAACAATATAAAACCAAAACTTTTCTTCTAATGCTAACTACTTATAATAAAAAAAAATTAATGAAAGGCCTTACAGTCCACGGATACTTTCATTAAATTATGCAATCATTTTTTTTTTGACAATTTTATCCTCCTTGCTAGGTAGTAACCAATAAGATTATGATCAAAAATATTATATCACTCAATTTTCGATTTGATAAATCATCGTTCACTCTGGCATCTAGAAGGCGGGGTAAGATTATTAATAATTTGGCCCTCGAAGTCGCTAGGGAAGCCCCTTTACGGCACGCCTTCAGGACTTTTTATTTTTGCCTTTTTCGACATCTACCTTTTTGTCGTCTTTCGTTAAATATCTTCAAAGGGCTGACGAAGATGACCTACATAATTATGTTTATCTCATCTGTAAAATACCAGAAGTTTATTGTATGTTGCTACAAAGTTTTATTAAATTACTGAAGTCTGAAGGAAAATTTTGTCTCTCTTATAAAATTTACGGATTTGGTTTTTTATTGAAGTTGGATTACTAGGTGCGGTACTTCTACAATTCATATATATGAGTATTAATAAAACTCAGGAGTCTACAATGTATTGAACTTTAACTGGAAAAATTGGCTACCTCTCTACCCCTTTTTAGTGTAGCTTTATCGAAGAATATTGTGTGCCAAATTTCAAGTCTTTTTCTCCAGTAATTATAGGCTGTGCATATAATGATAGTCGGTCAAGTTACTCCATTTATATTAAAAGACTATTACCTTTTTTGCGGCAGAATCCTGGTTATTGTTATCTGCGTGGTGCGGAGCGGCGGGCGCCATGACGGTGACGCCACTCTGCGAAAGAAGCTCGTCGGAGCCTCTCTGAAACAATACATAACATACCGTTAGGTTTATCGTAATAATGTTATCTCTACTTTTGAGTACAAAAGAATATCATAGCAAGATCTTATACGTAAACGGCCACGTTTTGCTAAAACATTATTAAGAACAGTCGTTGCGGTGACTACAGCGCCGCTGAAAAAACCATCACGACCTGGCTAAAAATTATACTTCGTAACGTTGATCCTGGGGATCAATCTCAATTTAAGACAGCGAAATGACAAACCGCTGTCGTTAAACACACCGGGCGAAGTATAAATCACGCTATGTAATAAAGCAAATGTACAAATGACAGAGCGCCGGAGACGAGGCGGCGCGGCGCGGGCGCGGGGCGCGGGGTCGCAGTCACACCTGTGCGTGGCTGTCGCCGCCGCCAGGGCATCCGTCACGGCAGACACATAATAAACCCAGAACACATCACTCTTACCCTTCCCGCACCTCTCCACCCAGCACAAACAAAAAATTACCCCACGATCCCAGGCACGTGTCAACGCAACTTAGACTAAATCGCGAGTGATTAAAATAATTCTAATAAAAAATTTTATAACAAAAAATAGAACCGACTACAAAAAACCATGAAAATAATTTTCTACCAGTCTGAAGTCGGTGCCTCAGCACGAGCCAGCAGGAGTGATTGAAGCCATTTAATCGTATAGTTGTAGGTGAGGTAGACGATTATAGGTCCACTCCTGCTGGCTCGTGCTGAGGCACCGACTTCAGACTGGTAGAAAATTATTTTCATGGTTTTTTGTAGTCGGTTCTATTTTTTGTTATAAAATTTTTTTTTTTCACGCTTTTTAGTGTAAATATCTAAGATACAATAGTTTAATGTCAACTGCTCATCACCTTTTACGAAAAATTGCTATTTCCGATGCAGAGATGTTCATTATTGAGTAGTCCTGGTGCTTCACCACCCATTCCATTTCACCATATGTGTTCCGAGGAGCATAAATTGCTTAGCAACTGTGTTAAAGCAATTGAAATTCAACCCATGAAATACTTGTTATTGAGTAGTAACTCCGATGGTCAACTGTGGTCTTCATCATCAGTTCCACTTTACCAAATGATCATTTTCAAGAGCAAATGCACGAGTTACTACTAAATATATCAAAATTACCATAGGTGTCCCTACAACATTTGAAGAGTTCCTTCGATTTCCTTAGGATCCAGTCATCAGATCCTGATTTGGTGCTTATGGGACCTAATTGAAAGCATTCCTAGACGAACGCAAAAAAAATTTTTCAAATCGGTTCATAAATGACGGAGTTCTGAGGTAACAAACATAAAAAAAAATAAAAAAAATAAAAAAAAACATACAACCGAATTGATAACCTCCTCCTTTTTTTGAAGTCGGTTAAAAAGAAGAGCCTTATAAAAAAACAGATTACGCTAACAGCAGGAATCCCATTTTGCGGCATAAAGCTTTCATTGTAAAAAAAAGAACCGTTCTCTCTGAAATAAAACCGGTATCTGCGAGGTGCTATTCCTTAGAGTAATTTCGTAGAGCGCATGTAATAATTGCCCGAAATTAAATAACATTTTTCACAACAAAGAAACAAGGCGAATGGAAATTTTATACCCGGAATTGTAGATTTAGATGGAAAATGGCAGTTGATGCTTACACAACCATTTTTCTATTTAATGAAGAAAAATCATTTGTCCCTAAAAGCAAAATGGACCCTTTAAAGCCGATTAGGTTGATACATGTACACTTCTATCTAAGGTTCAGATCAAAATTAACGCAGAAAAATTTACTGCAGCGTTATGATAAATATACGAGTACACTAGTTTTATGACTAATCTTATAACGTAACCAAAAAAAGTTGGAAAACCCCCGACTTTGTCACTTCAAAGTTCAATGTATCAAAAATAGCTAAACAGATTTTGATGAAACGTGTCTAAGAACCATCGCGAGAAAACCTGTTTTCAAATTAAAAAAATCGCATTCAAATCGGTCCACTGGTTTAAGAGCTATATACGGTACCACAAACAGACACACAGACACACATAGCGGTCGAACATATAACACCCCTCTTTTTGCATTGGAGGTTAAAAAGGAAATAAGGGCCACTTGAGTTTCATCGGTAAGATTTAATCAAAAATACGTTTGCGTTTTTATCTGATTAAGCATATTTAATTAAATGAAAGGCATTATTATATTATTATAAATGTTACCAAGAATTACATTAATTAGTATATTCCACTTTAGGTAGAGTCATGTAGGGTAAACCTATCAATGGGATTTCGTAGCCACTGTTTACTTTTGGGTAGTATTACTATTCAATGCAATTACTACACTACATGTGCGTGTCAGTTTTGCAATTCTTCGTGCTATGTCGGTAACTTTAGTTCTACTGCGTACATCATCATTTCTGATTCCATCCCACAGAGAAACCACGAGCATAGCCCCCTCTCTATAGCCCTTTGAGTGACTTTGAGCTTCCTCATGAGGCTCATCATTAGCGCCCACGTCTCAGATCCGCGAATCTGAAGTGGCAGTGGGCGGGGCACATAGCTCGCAGAACTGATGGCCGATGGGGTCAAAAAGTTCTCGAATGGTGTCCGCGGACCGGGAGACGAGCTGTGTAGTAGGCCTCTAACAAGATGGAGCGACGACCTAGTTAAAATCGCGAGATCGCGGTGGATGAAAAGCACAAGACCGATCTGAGTGGAGAGCCTTGGGGGAGGCCTGTGTCCAGCAGTGGACGTCTTTCGGCTGACATGATGCTGATGATGTACGTGTATTGTAAACGTTTTCTATCACTTTGTACATATAACATTAAGCTTTTGAGAGAGGAGTAGTATCGTTTTATACTGAAACGTTTCTCCAATATGTCATTTGAATGAACGTGATACGAAGGGCCTTCATATCAGAATAGCTGGAATAAAATATCCATGACATGAAAGGCAAAGTTTACTTAGATCAAGATGAGCGAGCTTCGCCCCCGTCCTGGAGATTGTGGGGACTACGATACGTTTACGTGGCCGAAGAAAGAATTTCAAAATCCTTTGTTATCAATGTACGTATTCGCATTCTATTAGTGATATTAAAATTACGGGTCGATGTGGAAATTGTCTGCTAAAATAATGTATAAGTAAAGGAATTTTTTGGATATTGAATTGGGCTTGCTTGTTATTTGACTAGACATTTTATTTTCTTTAACCAATATTAGTTTGTTCAAACAAAGTATTTTTTTATGTTTCTTATTTAATTAAAATTACAAAAACAATCTTTCTTTGGTTAAAATTTTATTGTTATTACCCGAAAAAAAGAGGACAAAAAAGTATCCTTATTATTTCTGGTGTACAATAAAGAGTATTTGTATTGTATTGTATTGTATTGTATTGTATCCCAAAGTTTGTCAATTGCATTTTGTATCTTTTCTTTTTAGCCCCCGGCGCAAAAAAAGGAGTGTTACTAGTTTGACCGCTATGTGTGTCAGTCTGTGGCACCGTAGCTCTTAAACGGGTGATCCGATTTGAATGAGATTTTTTATTTGAAAGCAGGTTTTCTAGCCATGGTTCTTGGATGTGTTTTATTAAAATAGGTTCTGCCGTTTTTGAGATATTGAGCTTTGAAGTGATGTACAATAAAGAATTTACTTACATACATGCAAAACCAAACAGAAACAAACTGCTATGGCACAGAAACCAAATCCGCGTTTATAACGTCTTTGTTCCCGGGAACGACTCTCATTTGAAAAATAATAAAACGCGCATACACAGTCTAATAATTTTTATTGCTATTTCACGAGCCCGAAGTCGGATTTAACTCGTTGTGTGTAAATTATGATTTAATTTAATAACCATGCTTTGAATACGTGCGTATAAAATGTTTTTATGCGAGATAATATACTTTTCATTAAGAGTCACGCGTTGTTACTCATACTCACGTGAATTTTATATTCACTTTTACGAGCTTAGCAAGTTACTCGACGACGTTATTGAATCTTGAACAAATGTTTTGTAAAATCGCGTAAATAATACAGCAAATCCACATTATCAAAATTCGTTAGATGCGAAAAAAAACTTGAGTCAAAGGAACCTTTGGACTTATTTTTTTCCTCGTTAGGTCTTGGGCGAGAAGCTGTTAAAATCGAACTACTGAAGAAGTACAAAGAAAAATACAATCGAGACGTTGGTATAAAACGCTTTTCACAAGTCTGTAATTAACAGGATTACAACTTAAAGTATTAAAAGGTTGAACAAGCCATGCTATTAGTAAAGCGCGCAGTCCCACTGTGATATCTATTATAAATGCGAAAGTTTGTAAGTCTGTTTGTTTGTGCAAACTTCTGAACCAATTTAGATGAATTCGGTACGCTGATTTTGGGTCCCGGAAAGGACATAATGTAATTTTTTATCTCGGAAATTGCATAGTTCCCGCGGGATAGCCATAATAAGAGAATTTTACAAGGACGGAGTTGCGAGCAACAGCTGTTAATATTTGTAGAGTTTTATTATTTTTAAATAGCCTATATAGTTTCCCACTGCTGGGCAAAGGCCTCTCCTTTCTTCTTCCACTCGTCTCTAGCTTCGGCAAACTTGTAGAATACCTAAAGTTAATCCGAGATTTCACTGTGTATTCTAAGAAAAAAACAGTTTTCATTGTGACATCACAATCGGCTCGAGAATATCTATATTGAATTTCTAAAGTGACAGATCCGCATTAAAGGGGATGTTCGCCGCTCCGCAAGTCACGCCTTATGCCACACATTCGTCTACGCATTACGCCAGACACAGCCAGTAAGATGTCGAAATTAACGATCTTGATAATATTTGCCGGCTCCGTGCTACCAACTCGACTTGTAATTAATCGCACCAATTTGTTCCGTACTTATAACGGACATTTGTCAAGCACCCACCCGCTACGAATGATTTTCGCACTAAGTTCATAATCGATATTCGGAAGTATCGATTAACGCGCAAACTTTTCGACCCGAATTCGATAGAGCATCGTGAGTCATGAATAAACTAAAACGGTCGGTTTTCCCAACTCTAGGATCCTATTCCTACTGAATGTTACGATATAAATTGCTTCGTTTATTAAGTTTTAAGAAAAGTTGTTGAACTAGACAGCAAAATGCAGTGAAAGGTATTTAAAATGAATAGACGAGACGCAATATAAAAGTTAAGAATAGTCATCATAACTAGAAGGCAAACCTCTTAGCCCCAGAACAATATAAGGAGACATTACTCGCTGTCACAACTCTACTTTATAGGGAAAACAGGGTAGCAAGTTGAGAACAAAGTTAAAGTAGGGGTTGCTAGCTTTCTTAATGAATGGAGACGTCAGGCTCTAACCGCCGCCCGGGTGCAACTCACATACACTATTCCGAGCTTCCATCCAGCTGTGAAGTACGAGTATTATTATAAATTTGGCTAGTTTATGTACTTGTAAGAATTAATTTGTTAAACCTGTTGTTATAAGATTGCTAAAGTAAAATAAATATCCAAATCGAAAGTAAGATTTTAGTAACACGTGAATATTTTGTTTCTTCTATTAAACTGCGACTTCATACTAAGGGCCTGTTTCACCATCCAGTGATTAATGTTAACTGATGGTTAAATGTGATGCCGTCTCCGTCAATTCGAACAAATCAAATAGAGACGGCATCACATTTAACCGTCAGTTAACACTAATCAATGGATGGTGAAACAGCCCCTAAGACTTTCAGCAAAATCTCATTTAACAAAGTAAAAAGACCTTTATATACAAGATTACGATGTCATGGAATACTAAAAAAAAGCTGCGCCTTTCAAGTATTCTACTGCTAAGGCGTAATAAATATCAATATAAAAATGTTTTTTTATATTATTTTGTTATTTTGGCAAAAAAAAGACAGCGGGGGAGAGAGGTGGATACTTACACTGACATACTGGTGATATTACTGACAGTATTTTTGCGACCTTGGCTCGGACTAAAGGTCTCTATCCACCGCACCGTATCCTGCCATGACCGTAATTGGAACGTGCCAGGGAGGGTTACGAAACGTACTGGACTACTGGTGAGCATTCTCGTAGTCTCATACTTTTCGATACAAAGGATATTTTTTTGCCTGACAAGTTCCTTTTACGGTCATGGCTATGATACGGTAAAATAATATAAAGATAATCCTTTATTGCTTTATTGATAATCCTTTATTGGTGTAACGGGTAGAAGCCTTAAAATCTCAAAAATACGCGTTTTATCCTAGGCCGATTGTTTCCCTCCGGCAACTCCAACTTCAAATTTAGACGAAAATTGTTGGAGCCACTTCCGAGATTCCGGAAATGAATAAAAATAATATAAGAATAGCTAATTTAAAGATGACCAGGAAAAAAATACTGGAGAAGTAAAATTATTTACACGAAATCGTTGGACCCACTTCCGAGATCCCAGAAATAAATAAAAATAGTATAAGAAAAGCTATTTACTCTTATTTAATAAAGAAAATATGGTTCTTCCGGCTAACAAAGTAACTTTGACCGCATTAATTATACAAAAAAAGTCAAGATATATTTGATATATAAATCTTTAGAAACAATTTACAACACCATCCCCAATAAACCGCCCAATAAGCTATTCGCGTAATCGATATCACTTGACTCTGTGAAGACAACAAATAGGTTCTTTATATCAATGTAGGAAGGTAAGAATTCCCCTCCTCAATGGGCCGTGTGGAATCTAAAGCGATCGTAATACCGTCGGGCAATATTCTGCTTTTTCATATTTTCCTTCTGCCAGCTGAATGTTGTATCGCCCGATACACGGCCGCGATTTCGTTTGTTATTTCGAGCCCCCTCACGCCGCTCCAATTTACTACATCGACATGTGAGGCATAAGTTAAGCAAATATACAAAATCGCTTCACATCTTAGGCCTAAGTAAGTATTTGACGGATTTAGTATGAATACGGAATAATAATGGGATTAAAATCTCAACTACATTATTTATTTTATTATTTAGTTTACCTATAAGTAATCGATTTCACTAATAGATTGATTTCTATTTTGAACATTTATTCCGCATTCGATATTAATAAATTAAATCACCATCTGCGTACAACTAAAATGACACAGCGTCTTCTATTTACACAATCTATTCACATACAATTCGTCACATTTAAACGTAATCTGCGGAGACGTTAAAATTATTTATGGTGAGCATATATACGTGAAAGATGGTGGCTTCAAAGGCGATGCTGTGTTTACATTTGTCTCTGCGAGCGGGGAGGGCAGCCGTAGATATTTAGCCGCCGGTGGCGCTCCAAGAATATAAATACAACGACTGAGATTTAAATACTTTTCTACGGGTACTTATGATTCTTTTCTGTTTTCGCCGCCTTTGAAGGGTTGTGTTTGGTTTTCCCTGATACATGTAAAATATTATTGAGAGTAGGGAAAATATTACAATAAGTGGTACTAAACTTGCGAAGTTTACTAAAATAGGTAATAAAGAAAATGAATCAGACGCGGTCGCTAAGAAGTTAAATGTTGTTAGTTCAGATTGGAGAACACTATTACTATAGTAAGGATAAAGCTTGTCACAAACCTCGATGACTCTCGACCCTTACTGAAGTGATTACGTTACACAAAAGTATTACAATGTAATCCAATAAAATCGTAGGAAAGTTTCGAGCAAAGTCTTTACACTACAAAGCATTTGGGCGGATAAAGCAAATGTGGGACCGAAAAACCGATAGTGGCTCGGGACCAAAAGCCTCGTGTCAAAATAGTTGGCGTCAAAACATCGTGTTAATGGACTTACGTAGCTCCAGTGAAGTTGTTCAGAAGGCTTTGCTGCTGCAACATTAACCTTGTTACGAGTTTTAAATGGAATTAAAGCTGTGTTGAAAATTTGTAATAAACAACTTGTAACCGTGCCAAATCTTAAAAGTTTTCGAGTTGGTTTAAAGTGGACATGATAATGTTAAGTGTTATAACTGAGATACCCTTAAATCAAATGAGATGGATAACTATTTCAGTAAAAAGAAGTAAGTGCTAATAATTTCAATAAATGAAGAAAAGAATACAATTCTCATATTCACTTACTTCAAACGGTTGGTACCTTAAAACTTATCTCTTAGAATCAAGCGTGCCGTATGTGATAGTGGGAACATAAACACAACTAATGGCTATCTAAAATTGGGTACAGATTAAAGAAGCTTATGTTCTTAAATCGTAGCAGTGGGGTAACGGACTCGGACAAATATTTTGCCACTTCGCAACGTTACCTGGACCGGGCAAGTGGCCGTGGGCGCGACGCGGGGAGACAAAGTAAATATGTCCCCAGTACTCGGAACCTCCCCACATTTTATCGGGGAGCGATCGGCTCACGGGTCGGGAAATGAATTTAAAACGTGTTTGCGGGTAATCTGTTATCGGTCCCTTGTCTCCTGCTTGAATATAGACGTTCGGACCGGCCTTATATCTTTACGGAGATTCGGAAACTCCCGTCCGACAACGATATTGTAACTTTATTAATTTATGCTACAAAACTAACGAAGAATATAATGAAACGCATTCAGGCGTATACTAGTGTAGTAGCAAACCAGCGAAGTCAAGAAGGCATAAATTCTGAAGATTTATACTTGAATTGAGCGTTTGATAAAGCACCTTCCACAGCGGGATCTGAATTAATTTTAACTAATTAAAACCTGACCCTTGCCAACATAAGGAACGCGATTTCAATTCAACGTTTATTGAAGCTCAAGATTTAATAATTTTGTTTGGTACAAACTGATGTTCACTGAGAATCTATCTCATACCTTAAAATGGTGATGTCATTAAAATAAAAACCGTATGAGACGGAGCCAAATATGAGCAGTACCGGGTTAATTATTTCGTCATAAGAGCTCTCGTAAGCCACCGTACAGCGCTTTAGCTGAGCTCAGGGGGCCATAAAAGCAACATAATACGTGGCAAAGTAAAGATCTTATTATTAAAGTATCTGCGAAACCGTCGCGGCAAACATCTCGTAAAATAAAACTTGTCACGATGTACGAAGATACTGGAAGTAAGTATATCTCTCCAAGGCGCCATTCGCACAGCCAATGAGCGCGGTCCAAATCCACGTGGATTCGGCATGGACACCGGTTAGGATTGAATACAGCAAGCTGGGTGGATTTCTATGGAAAATGCAGACTTTATGGCAGCTGAGGGATAGGTTTCCATTTGAAATTGAAGAGAAACTGAAACGTTTCCTTGTCTCCCGCCGGAGCAGTTCGCTGCAACTTGAATAAAAATTCACGTCAGGTGCACACAAAAATATTTACACAGAATTCCGCTCTACAAAGAGAATAATTTATTTATTATGCTTTGAATGGAAAATAGTAAAATAATCCACTGTATCGCCAATTTACACTTCTACTAACAGCAAAAAACCAAAATAAGCTTAAAAAACATCCTTGATTCAGGTAAAAATTTCGAAGAAGAATTTATTCAACGGCAAAACGTTTTTTGGTGAAAACGAGACTAAGTCCCGGAAACGCCCATTTACATAGACGATGTCGGCGCGATGGTGCGTGGCGACTTCGAATGGGAATTATAATACCAAATTGAATAGAAAACTTTCCTTTCAGTACCGAGTAATGGAGAAGTCTATGCACCGGAACAGTCGAAAAGACAAATAGAATGAGAGACGAGACACCCGCTCTGTTAAAATAATAAATGTTCGATGTCTTTTTGGTCATTGCTATCGCGTCTTTTTTGTAACGATAAATTTTTACGCTTTGATCTTTCCAATTCAAATAGGCTTTTTTTCTCGTTGAATCAGAAGTTATAGGAATATTTCAAAAGCTTTAAGTGAGGTGACGGAGCGGATTTTCCTTTCCACCGGCTATATCGTTTTGATTGAAATGCAAATGAAATGGTGTCCGTTCAGAACGTATTTATTCTATCTATCTTTTGGCTAATCCTTCAAATTAAGATAGCATCTTTTCAAAATTTGCAGTTACGGATAATTCAATGATAACTAGATGACTGACCAATATTTTGCCGTCGAGAAGTTTTCAGTTTTACTAAATTGAGCGAGATGAATTTAACTCACGATACGAATGGATATCACGATATCAGCTACATTAAGAAAAAAATAAATAAATGGGAATTATTAATGCCATTTTATACACAGGTACACGATTAACGCGCTTTACGTGCACATCAGAAGCGTTATTTTATCGAGCGATTTGACTTTACTTTAGACGGTGAAGTATTTATTTTTCACTCAGATTGCATTGCAAATGCGCAGCGAATTTATTTGCTAAAGATTTGGAACTGTAATTACTTATTCCGTTTCGTCTAAACCCGTTTGCCGTTTAACAAGGAGCTGAGTTAGGGTGCCTTGAAACATCTGATGGCTTACTTTCGGAGCCATCGTTAGAATGTTTTACTTTGAAATGACTTGCCGAAGTCGTAGTTACACCAGACCACCTTCAGCGAGCTCGACTGAGTTGTTACCTCAAATCCGAACAAGTTACACAACGAAACAAGCTGCAACAAAAACATTTGCCTATGCCGACGTTAGTGAATTGTTCTCCCGCTCGTGACTGGGTAATTTCCATACATTTCAAGTTCCATCGCCTGCGGGACGTTCGTTCTTTTGTTGATAAATGTTTGACGGGAACTCCGGGGACGCCATTAAAAGTTTTTTCGTGAATAATTCGAGTTTACATACGCAAATGTTTACTCGTAAGTTTACCAACGCTCACCTATTCGATGATTTCTTTTCAAACTACAGCATCTCCGAAAACTAAAACAAACTCTTGAATAGGTGGTGAATGGAATATGCTGAATAGAGAATTAGGAGTCTGATTTTGTTATTGAATATCAGCAACAGCAGTTGGTTAATTTGTAGGAGGTGATCACAATAATAATAAAATGTTTTTCATAAAATATTAGTAGGTATTCCAATTTTAATACAAATAGACCTTTCCACCAATCAACGTAAGGAGTAATATTTTCATCTGTAAAATATTTATACGGCCTCCATAAGTATGACCACATGTCTGACCTCCGCGCACATTTGAACTGGTTGCCTATCAAGGATCGTAGGAATATTCACGTTCCGTAATTACGAGTACTTGTCAACACTCTTTTCAATCCTTCTGCTCCCATATACCTCTCCGAGCGTTTCAGTTACTTGGCTGCTGGTAGTCAGCATCGTTTAAGGTCGTGTCGTACCAACCTCCTCTTGGCCTGTCCTTCTATCTCTTCCAAGACCTACTCTAAATCCTTCACAGTGCATTCTACAAGACTGTGGAATCGGTTAATGACCTTAGTCAGGCAATCTCGTGCCGTGGGATCGTTCAGGGAAGATTTGAAGA
Organism: Choristoneura rosaceana; assembly: GCA_037349165.1. Lineage (NCBI taxonomy): Eukaryota > Metazoa > Arthropoda > Insecta > Lepidoptera > Tortricidae > Choristoneura > Choristoneura rosaceana. The sequence goes on from JAZBNJ010000019.1 coordinate 16,524,368, forward strand.
AAATGTGGTTCAAACCTTCTTCTTAAATTTTGAAAACGTCCTTTTTTCGTTTACTGTAAGTATTGTTATGTATTATTCATATTATGGTTTTATATGTATGCATATATTTGAATATAATAATTTATTTCTATGTTAGGTCTATTATAGATTTGTGTATTATATTATTTAAAATATTGTATTGTAGCTTCCACTAGCTATTTTAACTTTAAAACTCACTTTTTTTCCCTAACTGAATTCTCCTCTCTTTCACTCAAAGGTTGACTGCCAGAGATCCCTTAAAGGGATAAGTTCGTCATTTTGTAGATATATCTCAAGTCTGTTAATTGTGATCTGTTAATTGGTGTTGTGTGGTTTTTCTGTGCATCTATGTTTCGGTTTGTATTTTCAATTTAGGTTTCACGGGATGACCGTAAAAGTAAAAATTTGGAATTGAAATAAAAAATACAAAAAGATTCCAAAAAACCAATCTTAATCTGTTAATTGTGTTTGTTACTCATTTTGTACAATTAAGAGTTTACATACATACATGTACATAATTATGAATTTATCCAAATTCTATGGCTACATTCAATGGCACGAAATTAGCGGTTTAACAAAGTCGCATCCTTGCGACCTTAAAGTTGACTGGTTAGTAGAAAAACTTAGTTCCTGAGCCATTATTCACTGTGGAGCGAAGTTGTTCCGCAAGATTGTCTGCAAGGTAGACAAAAAGAGCTCGCGACGTCACGGAGGCAAGATTGCGTGGATAAAGTGCGCGTGCTCTCACCTGTGCAGGTTAAGCTTAGCTTTCACAACTTCTAACTCCATCGGTTACAGGTTTTAGTAAAGGGTTAAACGTTTGATAGATCAAGGAGATACTTAAAAGCTACAGTTGGACGTTGCATGTTGCAGCCATTGATTTATTGTAAGATACGTGGTTGTTAACCGGGTACGACTGGTTATTGTTATAAAGTGTATTTATTTTTGAAAGCTTTTATTTACAGTCCAATAGTAGATTGTATAACAGCAGCATAAAAAGAGCCATTTTACTCGTTCGTCGATACGTCGAGGAGAGAACGGGTTTAATGCTAGAGTTTTACATTCTGCTTTTCACTTTGGTTGAGAGGAAATTAAATAGCAACAGTGAAAACTTGCTAGGCACCTGTTTTGGTCTATATAATATAATTATAAATTTTTAGTTTTATTGATTTACTTTGCTTGATTTTAAGTTTTACATAAAATAAAATAAAAATTAAAACATATAGAAACTTTTTTTTGTGGCTGTTGACTCCTAATTTTTTTTTTATTCGACTGGAAGGCAAACGAGCAAGGGCGTCTCCTGGTGGTAAGAGATCACCACCGTCCATATACATCTGCAACACCAAGGGTATTGCAGATGCGTTGCCAACCTAGAGGCCTAAGTTGGAATACCTCAAGTGCCAGTAATTTCACCGGCTGTCTTACTCTCCGCGCCGAAACACAACAGTGCAAGCACTGCTGCTTCACGGCAGGATTAACGAGCAAGACGGTGGTAGCAATCCGGGCGGACCTTGCACAAGGTTCTACCACCTGCAATTCCTAATTACCTTAGTCTTGGAAGAAGCTTTTACTTTATGCACTAGAGCAAAAAAAGTAATTTTATGTCGCGTAGATCCCACAAAAATATACCATTTTTACGAGCATGACAAGTGGAAAATAATAATGTCCTTTCCATGACATTCTATAGGTTAGTTATATTTTATTGGTTAAATAATTAAGGCCCTGGAATTTATTTTTGAAACTGGAGTTTAACAATTATAATCAAAAATGTTAATATTGAACTTGTAAATTTATATGACACGATGCCAAAATTTAATTTAATATTCTTTTGTTAATTAATATATTAACATGTTGAACATAAAAAGAATGACGAAAAGAATACAATATTCAGAACCAATAAACGTCATACTCACATTAGAGTTGGAAGAGTAACTGGATCACATCAAAGAGCGACGCAAATCGAGGGTGTCCACATCAAGTCTCGTACGACAAATTATGTGCTCGCGAACAGATAGCGATATTGTCGTCCCAAAAACACTTTTCCCTTGTTTTCTCAGAAAATGGGGAAGGAAAAGCGCTAGTTCGGGAAGACAGCTTGATCCGGCACGCGGCCGTTCGAGGGGCAGCAACAAGTCCATGGCTCCAACGTTTGAATACAAACGTTACTTTAATAGACATAGAGACGATATCAGTCTAAGCGGGACTTTAAAGATAATAAAAGAATTCATACGTGCCTAACGTATGGCAAGACGGCAGAGGAAACAGAAAGTTAAAGTGATGGAGCGTTACAGACATTAGGTAAATTGTTTGTAAAGGAAGCACGAGGATGAAGCCCTGCAATAACGTAGATTAAATTTTAAATTTCTACTTTAATATTGGATAATGCAAGTCTCGTGTGACGTCATTACATACATTTCCGATACGCACAATCAAAGAATACTTAGAAGAACTCCTTAATTAATATTTTATGAATTTGACAAAATCAGCAAAGTACAAGGATTTCATATAGCAGGTAAAAGGGCCTGAATTTATAGATAATATCAGTTATAAACTTTTAGTTGTGCTGAATTATCAACATTATCTTTTTGTTGCTTAAACGTCTCATAATAATTATTTTTTTCGCAGGAATGTCAAGAAAGCATGCTGCCTAAGAAATTGTGTGTCAAAAGAGGGGAAAAACAGGAAAAAGCGATTGTGCATCCTCGCTTTTGTAAAGACTGCCAAGAAAGCTCGATATAGACGAAGGACGGGCACTTGTTAAGAGAGAAACTTATGAAAAGAGAAGATTTGGGAAAAAAACGAAACTGTGGTAAACAATAGAGACGCTACGTCCGTGGCGTCTGGACAAGTTTTCAATAACAACAAAACTTAGGCTGGTACCTAGTAACTTGAGAAAGTCCGGTACAATACGCTTATTAAAACGAGGTTATTTAAATGCAAGAAAAAAAAAACTAAAACACGATTTAAAAAAAAATGAAGCTCTTTGCGAGGGGTGTTTGTGTTTAAAGCATTGAGTGAGTTGGCCGAGGTTTGGGCTCGCCACGAGCTGAGTGGGTTAAATGGAGCGTGGACGCGGCGAGGACCGTTGCACTTGTTGCAATTTCTCTCCACTCCACTACTTAATTGTAGCGAGTGCGCCCTTACATTCACTATAGACGAATGGCGTTAATTTCGTCCGAGAACGTAACGTCCATTATACTAATTGCGAGCCACATTTCGTCTAAGGATCTGGAACTCCTTCCAGCGGTGTAGACTCCTCGAACAAACTCGAGAAAATTCGCAGAAACCGACTAGCAAAGAGTATGGAAGTAGACGAGGCAACTTTGGTAATATTCCTAATTGAGCTTTTAATGAAATTAAAAGAGTGAGGACACGTTGTGATTCAAAGGAGTCTGCGAGTCGCCGCCGCCGTCAGCGTGGAAAATACTCTCGGATAAATTACTTAGAGAGTTCGGCGTGCATACAAATTGGTTCGCAATTCTCAATATTTCACGGCACAGCTACGTTCAGTTTGCTCGCCGCTGATGTAAATAGAGTGTCATGCTCTTTGACTTAATTGTAAAGAATTGTTCTTTTCTCATCTGCACTGCAGGTAAGAGATATGTGATTTCGATTGGACCATAACTATTATGTTTTAACCATCTTCGCTTTGATGAAAATAATTAAGATAGAAATAAGGAGCAGAGCGAATCACACTACATCAGACGTTTTATTTGTTAAAGCATATAGACCGTGGGTGGTATTTTGACGCACTTGCATGCATTTTTTATCAAAAACGTTTATCGAGCCATGTTATTTTGTTATGCGGATTAAAGTTTCTATCTGTCTATCTATCATCGCGATCACGGGTTGAAACATCGAAGATGGTCTTCAACACGTTAGCAAATTTGTTCAAAATTATATTTTAGGATAGAGGATAGTAAGTATAAAACCTTATTGTTTTTATTTCTAATTATAAAATATCCAGCTAAGCTATTAGCCTACCTAGGTATTAGTGGGTAGGTTTTAGTACGACACATTTTCATTGAGACTTCAATACCAACGGGAAATAAACTCGAAATCGTCGAGGATCAAGCTGTTTCCATTAAGCTGTCATGTTCTAATTTTATTGCTAATCGCGTCACGGAAAGAATTTTCGATATGGCGAGCTTCGGAGTCGGAGGTGCTATCGGATATTGTCGTCTGTCGCAAGAAGGGAAATAACAGGAGTATAGAAACACCTGTGTTCGATAATGCGCGCTCGTCTGGCCGAAGGGGCGAGGAATCAATTAGGCCTTCGCCGAATTGCGTAACGGCTTTAGTTACGAGCGCTGCGAGTGGGCCCGCAGCTGCTTTTTGCTCATCTAACCTCTTGTTATTGCGCAATCGACATCCAACGCCTCAGATTAAGATATCAAGTATTCATTAAAGCTTTATCGTAAAATGTAGTTTTATTAAACGGGGACACGGGTCTCGGGGACCTTGGGGTGCCTTTTTTAGACGCGGGGTTGTCACAGGCTCGCAAGAAACGTGCTTTTTAAGAATATGATTTCGGTTTTAGTATTCTTGATACTGAGGTTTTCGTGCGTCCAGTTAGTTGGAATTTATTTCTATTTGTGAAATTTAGGAAATAATTAACCGTAGAAAAATTTGTAGTAAGTAAACTAAAAAAAATACGAATAAAAACAATTGATAATTAGGTAATATCACAAGACATTGAACTCAGACCCATAATAAACAAAGCTTAGTACCACGTACTAGCTAAATGACAAGCATAAATATAATTAATATAAATTCTTTACTTTTTTTTAGCTTTAATACCTACATATTAAAGATAAAACTCAACATAAAATTTTGTTGTAATAAAGCAGGAAATCTTAACAGAAAATAGCTCAGCACCTGCACCTGTTATAAGAGCTCAATCACGGGTTCAAATGGATTTTTGTTTGGGACCCTCGTTGTGGTAAACCTGACGATACAGTTGCGTTCCAAGCAATCCATTAATTGTGGTGAGACGAGCGCCTATCTATAACTACGAATGCTAACAAGAAAATCAATCAACATTCTAGTTTTTCTCTTGTCTCTGGTGATAAGTAGATACATTTTAAGTAAGTTATTTTATTTGTTGTAGATTTAATCGACTTCGGTTCAATAAAGTATTGCGACTAGACTTTCGAATAGGTATTTTTAAAAAGCTAAAAGCCTCGTTAGGTGAAAAGTACTTGAACAATATTTTTCAAATTACAAAACAATTTTTATAATGGTAGTTGCTTAATGTTGACGTATACCTAACCTGACTGAAGTGCGCCAGCTTCATCATATTTGTAGGACGTCCACAAGTTATTGGTCATAGGCCTCCCCCAGTTTGACTACTCAGTTCGAAGCTACTTTGAAAATCCAAACACAAAAGACGACTATGCTATAATTTACATTTTCTCCAACTTGCTCGGAAATGTTCTCATTAATGTTGGAAATATCGACCGGGAAGTCCATCGTTATATGCGTTGATCCAATAATAAATTAAAAAAAAAAGTGACATTACTTCCTGGACATGTCCGGGAAGTGTTTATTATCGGGCAGGTTTTTTACTTTTAATTTCATCCAAGACCGAAAATTCACCAAACAGCCAGCCAATTGTTCAGTAATCACGTACAAAACCAAGATTAAAAAAAAATGTTTTCTGCGTTTAGCTAATGCCTAAATGATTGTGTCCAAATCATAATAAGGTGTATTGAGACTTAATTATCTTCTCGGACTACTAAATATTTTGCAACAAAAAGATATATTTTTTTATGTCGTGCGTTAAGGAATTGCCGCTTAAACTAAAAGTAAAAATGTATAATATTTATATTTACTAATCCTATAACTTTTTCTTTTAATTTATTAGATTACTATGTTTTATGTGGAACCAAACATACGATTCGGACCCAAATCTTTAATATCGAAATTGAGGCGGGAACGTGAATTTCATTTTGTCAAAGATTTTCTGCCGTGTTATTGTTACGAAAATAAAATGTGTTCTATAATTAGTGATGAAAATATCCTAATGGACACGCAGCATCTTTTATCAGTAAGGTTTATTTTTATTACTATAAAAGTGTTAATTTTGTTTAGATTGTAGGTAGATTGTTATACAAATATATTGTGCCGAATAAATATAATGTTTTCGGTTTCTTTCCTCGCATATTTGGAGAAAAACAGTATACAGGCCTCGGCAGGAATGTCATTTCGTGGATTCGTTTCTATTGAAGGACTCGGCTACGCCTCGTCCTTCAAAACCATACTCATCCACGAAATGACTTTTCCCGCCCTCTGCAGTAATATACTATTCCTGTAAACAGTAAAGTGAAACAGCAACTTACACATCCTACCTGCAAAAACATTCTATTCAAATGAAATTTGCTTGTCACTTGTACAAGAACTAGAAATTGTTTATTTAGAATATGATAGGTACAGGTAGTTATTATAATAAATGTCAACAGCATATTCTGCCATTTCTGGCGTAGAAATATTAATATGTCACGAAAAAATACGAATAAAATTTTTATTATGAATTTGAATCAAATTAATTCAACGCAATTTGACAACACGACATACTGCTGACTACGCGTCAGTATCAGCACATTCTCTGATATAACTGAAGGAAACGAAAAAAAAGGACAATTAATTAATTCAAATTGAATCGTCAAGCCAAACACGGTCGTAACTTTTGCCATGTCCGTTGTAGATTGCGGCGTGTGAGGGCAGTCGTATGTGAATTATTTAGAGGCGGTCACTGGCGGGCGACTGGCCCGCAATTAATGAAGTGGCCCTAGTCGTTTGTCAATGCGGCGCGAGCGGTCTAAATCGGACCGTGACCCCTCACCTGTGCCAATCTGTTCCTTGCAACTCAAGTGTTCCAGATCTTCCATCTTTTTATGGTCATAAACGCTTACAACTAAGAGAAACAAGAAAGTTAAGTAAGCAAAGAGCGCGAAGTATCTTGTGTGGCTGAAATCCATAATTATTTTCCAAGCATAAATAGTACCTGATGATTGCTCGGCGAGTTTTTGCAGCGATTGAAGTCCAAAAAGACAAATTATTACATTTTACGTGTGAGTATCGTCATTTTTTAAATTTATGAAACAAAATAGCGTGCGTTGCTGCTATAGCGAAATCGAATCTCGAAGGAAATACTCAGGAAGGACTCAACAAATGAGCGTAACTGTAAAAATTGTGTTTTCTTACAAACCTGCCAACTATTTCTTTTAAACCGCGTAAACCAAACAGGACTTATGTATGAACCCAAATGCAGTGTGCGTAATCTACAACACCCCACACCTACTACACTCTTTTGGCTGTGCAAGGGAAAGGCATTTCAGATAATTGAGAAGTCATCAACATAAACATCTCCGAAGATTTAAGCGCGGTTATGTTCGTCAAGCTCGATTTTGGCCCGGTATTATCGCGGCACTGATATTTTGAACGGCGATTATAAATCTATTGAAGAGGTCGGAAGCGGACCGCCAGCTCCGAGGTCGCCGTTAATTTTAATGGTGAGATTTATTTGTCCCCGATTACACGGAGTCTGATCAAATTCCGAGGCGGCGTGTAAGCGCCCTCTGAACGACATTAGGCAGCGGCGCGGGGCTGCGAGCGCGACCCGCCGCGCCCCCTTAATCGCCGCGTTTAAATATAATTGCAATAAGTTAATAAAATCCCACAGCGATTTTAATTAATTTGTGGCGACACAGGCACCCAATTAAATACGGATTTCGAAAATTTCATAAAGCAACCTTGTATGGTAAACGCAATTGCTCCGCTTGTTTTTGTGGTTTGATTGTAAATGCGTCGCCCGTCTGTTTCAAAAAGCGCGTAAGTAAATAACCGCTGAAGGGTTTTCATTTACTGATTGAACGAGGCAGGCGAGCACTTCAAATAATCACTGTATAAATTTTTAATCGTTCATTATAATTTCTTTTACGGTCGCCGGTCAAAGGGACGTGGCTCTGGTCACTTGCAATGAGTTAAGGTGTTTTAAAAGCTACGTTTTTACGTACCCTTATAAGAGGATCAATCATCGGTAATGTAAACCGAATTCATTTACGTCGACTTACCTAGTGGCGTAGAAAGAGCAGCGTAGTGTATTAGAATTGCGTAGGGCGAGTCCATTCTCCATTCTTATTGTAAATATGCATTAGGGCGGATGACGCGCCGGCTTTGGTCCCTCATTACGTCGATGTGCCGTCAAAGACGTCGTCGATCCAGACCGTGAAGTGTCCCGGATACAAGCCGTTCAATTATGTTAATGGCTTTGCAGCGTTTTCCTTAGAACAGAACTATCGATAGGAACGCTATAAGATAATTACTCTCTATTGGATTTGTCAGTGACAATTTTAATGTTGTCACTACCAAAGTAGTTGAAGTTTGTAGATGAATTTCGGACAAATATCATATTGTTTCATACTGCAAACTGTGGTTTCTTCCATGGTTTTTTTAAATATTCTATTATATTTCTTATAAATTCTGATTTAGATACAGTGGAATTTGCGGGATAGCGTTATTAATGTGTCGTAGGCAGGATATCAGTCATTTCGTCCAAAAATCAATAGCTAAGTCCCCCCAATAAAACAAACACATTTTATTTCTCGGCGTGTCTAGCCGTAGGAGAATGATTGATTGTGCTTTGAGTACACATCGCGTTTATTGGACGGAGCGAGGACCGTCGCCACTGAAAATACGACATAATCAGAAACTTTTGTTTACATACCTTCACGAAAATACGTTACATTTCTAAATGTGAACGTTGTTTTATTTTTAAAAAGAATAAGCCAGCCAGTATGCGGAGCCCAGCGCTAATTGTTCCAGAAAATTAAAAACGTATACAAAGAAACATTAATTTGTAGTGGGACTACGATGTGAGAGAAAAAAACCTGGTCCGAGGAAACAACAAGGCCAACGCGTGATTTTCAAAACAGTTAAGACAAGTCGTGCACCTGCCAGTTTCCCCGTAAGATTGTCGGGAAAATGCCTACTCATGGGGCCGGTATAAGCTTAAATTACGCGTAAAGCCGAACACAAAGGCTATGCGTATTCAAATTCCATTAATCTCCCGTCCGGGGGAAGGTGGGGTAAAATGAACCGGCGCGGACAAAAACAATGCCGCCGGCAAATAACCGGCTCAGCATTGTTCCGGCAATTAGAAAGCTTTCCCATGTACCGGCCGTGTATAAAAACAGTGTAACATCAGCACGCATCGCTGCCTATTGCTCGTTACCGTTGATGTTTATTACGGTTATTAGGCCTAAGCTGCGCAGTTCGATATTAATGCTTTCGGTAGACGCTGATTTAAATTAATCGTACGGTACGCGGCACTAAGTGCCTTTTCCAGTGTTCAGTGGCGATAGTATTTTTGAAAACTTCATCCATATTTGATAGCGAAATTGTTTCTGTGTTGTGTGTTATCGGGTGGTGACAATCTGTTGAATTTTCGGCTCAGGGGTAAATTTGGACGAATTAAAACCCAGTGACCAATCGCGATGCGGACAAATGACATCGCGCGACGGGTTGATCGCGGGCTTAACCCGCTGCACGGGCCCATTTGTACCCATACACATATTACAGCACTCATTGCTACCTCGCGAAAAAACATGCAAATAATTGGCGTTCATTTCATTTCATTTCATTTCTTACAATTTGTACAAACATTTGTATTTATTGAACAAAAGCACGACAGTCCTTTGATACTAATTATTCCAAGATCTGCCAAACATTGTAATGACAAAGCACATTCAACCCTGCCATTAACAGTTGACACAACCTGTACATTTTAACGGAAGAAAGGGAACAAAACCGTCCACACGGCGGTCACAAGGAGCCATTGTTTTGCTGGCTGTACAGCGCAGCAATAAGCGAGCGGTGTTTGCTCAGCCGAGTATTGTTGCGGGTTATTAGGACAGGATCGCGAGCCCCCGCGGCAGTTATGGGTTAAGATTGGCTACGCTCGGTGACACCGTGTTAAAACCACCTGACGTTTGACAATCTCAGCTTACTTTAACAGTGCAATGTAAATATAAAATTATAGGCTTATTGCAAAGGGAACAAATGTATTTTGGCGTGGTGGCCAGCTGGAAACTATTGAAACGATTGAGATTTCTTCAATACTGTAAGGTAAAGTCTTAGATAGTAACTTACTTTTCAATTTTTTTTATTTATTGTTACTTTAAAACTAGCCAATTCAAATGAATAGAAACAGTGAGTGTAGAAAGCTACTAACATTAGTCAATAAGTGATTATGTATTACTAAGAAAATGGATTGAAAAGTCTGAATAAATTATTATTTATTATTATTATGATAGTCTGTAAATAAGACAGAAATGTACGTACATAGAAAAAAGATCTACATAGGGAAAAAAAACCAGTACATACAGTAAAAATCTTCCTTTTTCGAAGTCGATAAAAATCAAACTCAGATTGTGTTACAGTGAAATGAAACTGTGTATCTATTTTTTATTTTGTTTCATACAAATTCCTATTTGATTGAACTAACAAAGGGCAAGTATCGTGAGCAGTGAAGGAAAATCACGTAATACCGGGACTCATCCCGGTAATGTACCAGAACTACGTCACTCTTAATCAGTTCAGTGAATCTCAATGGCCGACGGTCTAGCTGGTGAAAAGAAATACGGCGGTTGCTATTTTAAATAAGTGATTGCTTGTTCTTTCTAAGGGACAGGAAATAAATAGGCCATCTTGATGGGCACTAAACCAAGATATTGTGGCACCAAAGACCTATAGTGGCGGTACGTAACGAATTCTTAATTGGAACCGTTTTCGAAATTGTGTGCGGAAAATCTTAGATGTTAGGTACACACACACACAAACATCACGCCTGTATTCCCATAACGGGGTAGGCAGAGCACACGAAACGTCACCGCTTCGGAGCCATTTTTAGCAATTTTAGGTTTTAAGTTTGACAAAAACGGTACAATAGTGACAGGTTGCTAGCCTGTCGCCTACGGTATACCTTAACCTTGATGTTAGGTAGATACACGATTATCAGTTAATTGGGCAATCTCACGGCAGTTAGGTACTGCTGTTGGTTATTTGTGTCCTTATAATATTTACCTTTAATTTTTAAAACATAAAAGAAATAATGCAAACATATTACTTATTTGAAATGAAATAATTAGCTGATATTAATCCGCGTTGTTTAAGTTGTGTTACGAAGCCACTAATTCAGAGCGTAAATAGATAGAGTTACGGATAGATGAACAAACAATCGCGGGCAAACACGCCGCGGTATGAGGCCCGTTAGTGGCTTACCGCTACATCCCATAGAAATAGTAGGCTTAAATATAAAATGAAATAATCATCATGTCAGCCGAAAGCCGTCCACTGCTGGACATAGACTTCCCCAAAGGTTCTCCACTCAGACCGCTCTTGTGCTTTCCGCATCCACCGCGATCCCGCAATCTTAACCAGGTTGTCATCACTCCATCTTAAGACGACATTTTATTTGGACGACTGGATAGCCCAGTGTTTAGTTTCCAGAACCTGACTACGAAGCTTGAGGTCCCGGGTTCGAATCCCGGCCGGGGCAGATATTTGTATTAATAATACGAATGTTTGTTCTCGTGTCTTGGGTGTTAAATATATGTATGTAAGTATATCTTTATCTATATAAGTATGTTTATCCGTTGCCTAGTATCCATAGTACAAGCTTTTCTTAGTTTGGGACTAGTTCATTTTTTATCAAGTGCCCAAAGCCCAAAATCTTGTTGGTTTGGAAAATAAAATACTTAAAAAAAAACTGTACAAAATAAGCGGTATAGGTACTTTAAAGTTTCTTTTTACAGGGTTGTTTGTGTTTTCATTGTGCGATGACTTCACAAAGTCGGAAACTGACACGACAAACTTCTACCTGTTTCAATGGATTCAATTTCGTGTTACACAGTTCATTACAAGAATTCATAAAAGCCTCTGTCGCGACAGTCTCCGTTGTGAGAGCACAGGTTTTGTCAAGACAGCGTCGGAAGTTAAAACCCGAAGGCTCAGTTTTTGAACATAAAGCGTTCGTCTTTTCACGCAAAAAGCTCAACTCATTTATCAAATCACCGTTGTCTACATTACAGAGTCGGGGGCGTATTGTGAGCGGCTAAAAAGCCCGTCTACACAAAACGGCGCGTCGCGACGATCACCGCAGCGGATGCTGGGCGAAAACAGACCCAAACGATCACAGTACTCAATGGAATCTGATTCGAATTCGCTCGGCCCCCTGCATCTACTCGCAGAGTTCAACCCGATCGGAGGATTGGAGTTTCGTTAACGAGTTAAATTAAACAAATAAAATTAATGAAAGCAAAAACCGTTAAGATTTTCTAAATAAATACAGTTTCCAACTGAATCAAAACAGTTGAAATAATTAAAATTTGGGAAAGAAGTTCGTACAATCGTTGAATATTTATGGACGCGTCAAGAGAAGAGTTTGCTGAAACAACGTACGACTTTTGTACCATGTATTAATTTCTGTTATCTTGAGCGTGTGTGTAACTATTACATTTGTGTTCATAACCAGCTAATAAAACGTAGATAGATTGAACTGAAATTTCAATTTTAATTTTTATTATTTCAAGTATTTTGGAAAAGAGATTTATACGGATTTCGACTAACAAATTTAGTGCTATGGGGGATTTCGGAGGTGAACATTAAACAATTGATCTGTCTTAGTCTTCTAAGAAAACGCGTATCTTCGAGTTTAGTAGTTTTTTTTAAGTGTAAATTTCTCTCTTTTTTAGAGATCTTTTTCTACTTGCGGTAACCGATTGAGACGAAATTTGGATAAGGATCTGGAGGAAAGACACAAGACAGAATTCTTCAACGGTTAGAAGTATTGAATTGAAGCAATACAAATACCTACGTCTTTTTAAATGCCAAACAAAAGTAAGTACAGCAAAAATTACAATCAGCTAAAAAAACTAACATTTAAAAAATAATTACTTAACATAACTTATTACTCGTATGCTTTCAAATTTTTCATAAATATAAACAACGAAGGCAGGTAGATACAATATGTACTGCGAGAGGCTAAAAGGCACTCTAACTGGAACGAAAATATAAGCAAATAAAAAACAGCAGTCATAAGCTAATGGCGACTAATGCGTACAAGTAGCATCGCCGATCCTCTTTCGGAGCTACAGATTGTCATGTAGGATAAAACGAGTTCGTCATATTCGAAACACATTAAAATTTCATTGCTTTTTAGTACCTAAAGCGGATTGGCAGGAAACAGGGAAGTAAGAGCTTTCATTTGTTTAAGAATAGCTTTGCCTCCTTTAGTGCTTTAACATGCAAAGAACTCGGCTGAATAACCGTGAGCGTTGCAGCGGGAAGGCTCACTTAAAAATTACCTCGGCACGTTTTCTATGACGAACACGTCCGTTGCCAAGTGCATGCCCCATTCGGGTTCGGCGCCGTTTCGCCGCAGATATGCTCCAGGCGGGGATTGCTTAAGCCAATTTTGTTCTACCACTCGCCCCATTACCGGTACGAGTACACGGACACTTACTCTTAAGGGACGTGATTAGGAGCTAAGTGAAATTTATTTTTACTCGCGGAGGCGGTGTGCTTGGGGCGCGCCAGTATGCGTGCGGCAATTAAAACTGGTCTTTGCGTGAGAGGACACTAAGTGGCATGAATATTTAAAGCGCTCACATCTTGCAGGTGTAAAGTTTACAAAAAATGCCGTGTTAGTCTTAAGTCAGTGCGGCTGTTCAGAAAATAAATTCACTCTCAGGGCACGCGATTTTTTTATTTGCCCACTCGTAGCCACGTTTTCCGTTTATCCTTATTTAAACATGACGCTGGCGTATTGCGGAAGAAAAATAATCAGAAACAAACGTAACGTGGGTGCTCCTCCGATATTACCTTGTTGGAAACTTAAAAGACATTTTCACCGGAGCAACGTCTATCGGCGGTATTATTCAAATTAATTTAGCGCGGTGAGGCAAAAAGTGCGCGCGCTAGGGAGCCCCGCCCCCATATTCATAGAGCTGCCCTAAATTAGCATCACAATGAAGTGTTTGAGGCGCGAACGGCAAGTGCTTAATGCGACCTGCGTCTTCTCACACGGGTATATTACATACTAATGAATTAAGCACCTATAAAACTTTGCAACCGCAAATTTGTTTGCAATTAAGCGAAACTTGCCGAGTCTGTGATAATTACAGGTGATTTGCGGGGCTTGTGCACGCTACATTACGGCGCAGGCTGAATGGCACAGCGCTTTATAAAACGCAGATAGAGATGCAATTTACGGTGACATCAAAGTTTTTTTGCTCAGAGTCGGTGAACGTATAAGGCTAAAAAAAAAACTTTTATTTAAACATTTGCTCACAAATAAACACACTCGCATTGTAATTTTAAAATTGAGCCGCATAGGACCACTGACAAATCCAATCACTAATCATTTCGTTCCTACACGCATAAAAGAGTTGTATGAACGTTTATCCACGGGCGCATAATTATGTTAAGTGTCCGGAGCACCGCAGCACCTGAGCGGCGGTATATTGTTTTTTGGACCACCCTTTTACGCTTTCCCGCCTATAAATAAATCAAAATATTCAAGAAAGGCTCGACTTTAAGGCGGCTTAGCGGAATCGTAAAATTCAACAGCGTTCGCACCGCCCCGGGGTTTATCTTTCGGCAGCGTTTGCCGTGTTTTTGCTTGAATCGTAAAAGAGTATCACAGTGTATGAATAGAAAGCAGCACTCCCTTTTACAGGGGACATATGGACCGCAGCACTTTACAAGTTTAATGCTGAAAGCAGATTATCTATTTATAAAAAAATGTGAAACGTTGTTGACGTCAAAGTTATGAATTTAAAATGTGATTGACGATTTTTTTACCATTTCAAAGTAACCATTACTTCTGTCCTTCAGTCATTTATATGAATCGTACTCTTAGATATTATCTAAGATGGTAGTAACAAAAATGGGCAGTAATTTTCAAAATATAACAAAAATGATTTAATTTTCCTAAAATGGACCTGTAAATGTACGGATCGTATTTCATGTTCGTAAGTTTTCCAACTATTTAACTTATTTCCGATGCAAAGCTCAAACTGCGTTCACTAACAAATAATAGAAAATTTTACTTTAGGTCATTAATAACAATTATTTACAACACAACGTCCGTCCTTCGAACAAAACTGTAGGGAAAACCTAAATTTGATATTAATAGGCAATCTTTTATAAATTGATTAGATAGTTTGTGATAAATTGGACAAGTTACTGTTGCGCCGTTTGTTTTCGACCAGAATATTGTAACCCTTTTTTACCCCTGACGGGCTGTACGGGGGTGAAGGATTGTTTATGATTGTGTGCGTCTGTTAACTCCTAAATAATGAGCGTTTCAAAGCATTCCCAAAACGAAGGTGCAAAATGATCGAAATTAAGTTAGGATTTTTTTTTGTATAATAAAGTGCAACCAAAAATAATTTATCTATATAAATATTACACAAGGTGTTAATTAAATAATTAAACACAGTTATACAATAAATTTTATTATTATTATTATTATTATAAAAATCTCAGACACCCCAAAAATATTTTTTCATCTTAAGTTAGTTCATTATATTTATTAATTTTTGAATACAATGCAATACAATATAAATACGCTACCTTACATTACCTTTATTATTTTATAAGATATTCGTGTGTGTTTTGCTAAGTCAGTAATTCTACTTCATTTCTAACTCTACACTCATTATTTGTATTTGTCAGTTCCGCTTTGACGTTTTTAGAAGAAAATCACTTAGTGACAGGAATAATGGCCAGTATTCAATTATCAAAATAGTATGCAACCTGCCCAAAATCTTTAATGGCGCCTGTTGCAGTCGTAACTTTTAGACTGGGCGCAATAAAAAAGGGATTTAAGAACACAAACACAACCTAATTTAAGACTACTACTTTCTGGTTTCAGTTATTTAATTAACATCTTGTAGATAACAAGAGCGAGGCAAGCGAGAGAAGCGCGAGCGAAGTTAGAAAATTTATAAATTTAAAAATAGAAAAGCGGCAGGAAAATCGAACAACAGCCGATATTCATTTTTAAGCACTCACTGAATTTTATATACCAACAACGGTTTTCATACAGTCAGCGGCATTCTTATCAGTGAAGGAAGCTCCGTTGCTTTTTTCAAAATACTTCCAGTGAAGTAAGTCAGGCAAAGTTGGGGTTTTCAAAGTTTCCCGTTCACGACGAAGGCAGGCCATTGTGGCTAATTCGAGACTGTAATTAAATTTGTTTACATAATATTCTCTTAAGGGACGGAAACTTTTCAGAATATTACACGGAGGAAGATTAAGCATGGGTGTTATTGTTATTGCCTATTCAATAGACTCCAAGTTGCGCATATGTGATACACGTGTAATAATCATTAAACTTTGTTTAAGTATTTTCATATATTAACTCAGGCACTAATGCATTCTAAAATAATATTCATATTTAAAATACCCGCCTTTAAAATTAAGATTCATCCTGTAAAAGTCATAAAAAAGTCTCCATAAAATAAAAACTTTTTCAATTAGAGTTTCTGATTCATTTTTTTAATAATAACCAAATTACACTCGCGAACTAAAGTGAGGAAAAGCAACAATATTTCCAGGATCTCACTACAAAGAGGAAAGCATTTGTATTATCATTCCATTAAACAAAAGTCACCGGAGTTTCGCGTAAAAACACAGAACTCATTTTTCCCGGGACAGAGAAATAATTTCAAATGTTAACAAGATTCCACATAATAGAGTTGTTCACAGAGAGATTTAAGAATAACAGGGTTTGAACTGCGGGCTCGTCTTGCGCTCTGATTACGAGTTTGTTACTCAATAAAATGTCTTTTTGAAACAGTTAAATAACTGCAAACACTGGGGGCGGGCTACGTTACGGTTATGTCTGAAAGCAACGCGAAAAATGAAATATTGTTTTATAATTTTCATTCCCCTTTACGTTGCGTGTTCAAGTATCCAATTTGGGAAGAAAACTTGATTGTGATTCGAGAGAATTTCACCAAGTGCTACGTTCCGCTGAAACCTTTTTTTTTTCCAAATGTATCTGTCATTAATATTTATCTCTTTTACGAATGAAATCCGTAGCATTAAGTGAATCAACGTGAGCACATAAAAAATGTAACATAGTTAACTGAAGTAGGTGGGCGTAACTAGTCGTTATTTAATATTTATGATCATTTCTTTCTTAACATTGCGAGGTACAAGAAATAAGCTACGGCAAATCCTGTACATTTTCGCGAAGGCCCCTTGAGGTATTTCTATGTTATATAACGCACCGGGGAGGATCATTCTGCTGTTTTACTGCCGGATATATCTGTGGATGCTCGTTTGTCAAATGCACAGTCATTTATTCAATGATATATTTCCGGACTGTGCGCTCTTAACTAAGCGCAAGCGAGTGACTTTGTGGATATGATATAAATTTTATAACTCGAGCATTAACTTGAGTTATAAAATTAATAATACTGATAATAGATAATCTTATTTTATTGATGTTGTGCACCACTCCGTCTGCGTGGTAATATCATATTCCGTAGGCACTAATGTAGAGATTATACGGGATTGAAAATTTATTTAGCTTTAATTCAGAACTTTTCGTGACTATCCATCCTATACCATTCAAATCAGTCCCATGTTTATGTCTAATTCAAACGAATTACATACTTAAAAACATAAAAAGTTGTTGAAAAAATGACATAATTACCTATTGGGCTTAACTACTCCGGATTTTATTAATAAAGAAAGCTAAGCAGCGTAAAGTTTTCAAAATGTCTTAACAATTTCTTGAAAAATATACGTACTGTATACTTACCTATTTATTTGACTTTCAGTGTAAACTACAACTATTTAATTCAACTAAGTATAATTCAACCAATAGCACAGCAAAATTACGCGTAAAATGCGCGCACATTTCAGCATGACTGCAAAAGCAGATTCCGCGAGTGACTGATTCGTACTTCCACCGCAGTGTTGCAGGCTTCTCACCAATCAAACACTGACAGAGGGAGCACAAAGGCTTTGTATCACATAATAAACTTGTCATCCGGGTAATGTGCAGTGCACGGACAGGAATTAAATGCGCTGCACTGCGTTAGACTGCTCTCATTCGGCGATTAAGGTTATATCAGTTGTTCAGAGTTGTTAGAAGTGTGTTTGTCATTAATGAAAATGAAAATAAGACTTCAAATTATGTCAGAAAGGGGCATAATATCAAATCAAAAAAATTCAGTGAGTAAATGATGCAATAAACAATAGAGAAATGGACGCCATGTTTGATTGCGCCAACTTTGACTGGCGCAGTACAGTAGCAGAAATAGATAAAATAAATAAATTGTAGGTAATACGTTTTTAATAAAAGCTGCTTTTTGAAGTAACATCACCATTTAGCAAGTACTACTTAACTTGAAACGGCAACAAAAGCTTTTCCAAAGTTGTCTAAGACTACAATTAATATTACGAGAAAATATGTTATTGTCTCGTCTTAATCGTGCATTTTAAAAGCTTTTTATGAACTTGTAATGTATGTTTAGCCGAGTTTAGACTTGCAAGAAAAATCGTGCTACTTGCATTACATTGCGAGGCCATAAAGCCAACGAGTTTGTAGTGGTAAATCGAGCGCCGCAATGTAATACAACTTGCACGATTTTTCTTGAAAGCCTCTCTGCTTTAAATGTTGAATTTGATCCATTTCTAAACAGTCGGATTGTCCTGAAATTTGGCTACTTATGTAAATCTGGTGACAATACAATAATCTGGTAGTGAAATCCTGGTAGACCGGCCAGGATCGTCTCCGCAGGACGGAACTCTTCAACGGTTAATGGCATCGATTTGAAATTTGTTATGCAAAATTTAATGTGGGTGACAAAGCAAATAGAAAAAAGTACAGTCAGCAAAAAAAGCTTGTAAGTATTTTTTTTACCAAAATCTTATTTATTAAATAATAAAGTATTTAGAATAGTGAAATTAGAAAAAGACAGACAGCTGACGCGATACCGCACTAGCGTTGCTCGTTGCGATATTAACTGCAATCAAATTCCCAAGCAGCAATTAAGTGTCGTGAACATCAATAAACCAGCGCATTTAGAACTTAAAGTTCTTTAGGAGACTTACAAGAGAGTTACAAAAAGATTTAGTCTTTATAAGAGCGGTTTACCAGTTATTATACAGCTCAAGCTGTATAAAAGCATTATTAAGGAATCCGCGTTAGCTTATGGTGTTTTAATAGAATATTAAAACTCTACTATAACACTTTAAGTATAGTGGGATACCGCAAGCTACTTTTATCTTTAAAGCTGTATAAAGGCTGTATTTTGCATGTAATTACTTACTTATTTCAGCTCTAAGTGTTATTATAGTATAATCTGACACTTATTTCTTTACAAGAGTATATGCCAACTCCGTTGTAAAACTAATTCTTATCGCGTAATTTTACACTCTTATAAGTACAGTAGTTTTATAACTTCTGTCTAGGAAGACATTTAAGAACTAAAAAAATAAATTACATCTATAGTACAGCTTTAGTCTGTATTACTGACAGTTACGAAACGGTTTTTGCGCATGTGCTTAAATTTCTGCCGCCCTGCTTGGAAATTTTGTTGTTAATCGCTACTGCAGCTGTAATAATGTGGAAAAAAAGGAAATTGTCTGGTGCAGTCAAAAGACGCATTAATAACGAATTTTTAAATATAAAAAACTACGACACAAATGACAATAGACCATCAACATCATCAGAAAACCATAGTACACCAATAAATCAGACAACGAATAATCCAGTGTCAGTTCCATCGACATTCAACGAAGGTTCCGTGGCAGTAGAAATATTAAACAGTGAAAATCAGACAACGAATAATCCAGTGTCAGTTCCATCGACATCCAACGAAGGTTCCGTAGCAGTAGAAATATTAAACAGTGAAAATAAACATAGTGATTGTGACAAATTGTGTGTGGATTTAGACAAATCTTTGGAACCTGATGCTGAAGTTTGCCATGCCAAGAGATGGCGCCACCGGTCAAATTAAATCGCGCCAAAGTAACGGAGACTGCGCTAGGCGCTAGGAACTGTAGGAACGGATGTGATTTTGTAACGTTGTTCTTTTGTGAAAAGTCACAGTGACAGCTCCTGACGGCGAGTCACGGTGACATTGTCACCGTGACGTTATTTATCCCCCATGTCTAGCTTGCTCATTCTTGAAAAATGCGTTCTTAAATAGACAAGGATGACAATCATTAACGGCCGCGACAACACTACGGAAGAAATTTTGTTCTGTCATTTACTCAAGTTTCACTGCTGCTGTGCGCTGGTATTTTTAAAAACCTCGTATTATACTTTATACCGTAAATAAATTAATATTTTACGAATTAAATCAGTGTTTTTTCTACAAATATTTTTTTTATTTTGGTGATAAGTATCCTACTTCCTTCCTACTAATATTATTGATATATTTAATATTATAAACGCGAAAGTTTGTATGGATGGATGTTTGTTTGGGTGTATGTTCGTTACTCTTTCACGCAAAAACTACTAAACGGATTTCCATGAAATTTAGCATACAGGTATTATATACCCTGGAATAATACATAGGCTACTTTTTATCCCAATATTCCCACGGGATAGGGATAAAATCTCGAAATAAATCTTGAAATCTCCGCGGGTGTCATGACCACTCAACGGATTTTTTTTTAAATGGCCGCGCCACTAAGTACGATATTTTTAAAAATGGCGGATGCCAACCGAAAGGCTAACTGTGTTTTTAGCCTTTCGGTTGGCATCCGAATTTTTCCAAATTTATATAGTAAATGGAAACCCTCGGAGTATACGCTATTTTTAATCATATACCTATATTGCCTGCATACTACGCCATTGCAAATTAATCCGCTTTGACCTCTGCAGGGTTTTTCATATCTTAATACGTATCTCTAAGGAGAATTATAGTTGATGTGTTAGGAACCGAAATACAGCATAAAGAATAAAAATATTCTAATATAAAACTGATTAAAAACCAAAAGCTGTATAATAGATTCCATTTATTCCGTAGTACAGCTACTGAGACTATAAGTCTCTCCAAATATTCTTAAGGCTGTTAAAAAATTGTCGCCATTTTCTATTAAACAAAGAACATTTGAAAAGATAATTAAAGGAATACTTGACAATATTTGGCCATAACTAAGGTCGTGTCGTGATTATTAGCTAAAATAATGATGACTGTGTCCTCCTTGCCTCTATTTAAAACTCTTTGATTTTATAACCTATAAAACAAAACTCTTTAACTTACCTTATTTGTCTTTTTTTATTTTTATTTTCAATATTCTTGGTGGCGCGTGAATATTTGGTTAAAAAACACACACTGCTTCACAATAAATATGAATTTGCATGTAAAATGCACATTCACCAACATCACAAACCGCGTTGATAATTCTTTGATATTATGTTTTCTAATACGATTAAAAAAGATTTCGCCATTATCAGCTTATAAGTAGCACTCGTGTCTTAAAATCCACAACAAATATTTTTTATTCTTCTGAAATTATCTTTTAAAACCTATTTAGAACTTTTATTCTTACAAGAGGCTGTTAAGATACTATCTGTAGTGTTATAGTTTCCAATTACACCGAATAACAGCTCTTATACAGCTATTATTCTTACAAGAGGCTGGTAAGACACTATCTGTAGTGTTATAGTTTCCAATTACACCGAATAACAGCTCTTATACAGCTTTTATTCTCTTAGTCAGCTCTTATACAGCTCTTATAACGCTAAAAGCTGAATAATTTGGGCCCTTTTTGCACTTATAACGGCTGTATAAGCGCTTATACAGCCTTTATACAGCCTACTTAAACAGCTTTAAGTATAAACAGGAACCGATATACAGCTTCTATACAGCTTGTCATGCTACTTGGGTTGATTGTGACGTCACATCAACGATGCCTTTATTCCCCCATAATGGCTAAATTGTGTTAGTGTGTGATACAAAAGAGGAGATGATTAAGCTTGTTTGATGGAATATTAAGTGTGTTAATACGAGTGTTTGTTGTTTAATTGAAATTGCAACAATAATTATTTTTGAACATTTATCGCATACCTACTAACTATTAGTAGGTGTATAACAATAGTATGAATAAATAATAAAATTGTTTATTATTTACTAGAGTTTACCCGTGGCTTCGCACGCCTAAACTGTTCGATCTAGTAGTTACAATTGAAATTCCGGGATTTTACGAAATTCCTTTGGGAATTCCCAAAATTTAGATCATGGTCTTCATTGAGGTTGTATCAAGAACTACCAAAATTTCAATACTCTAAACCCAGCGGTTGAAATTTTGAGATTTCATCCCTATCCCGTGGGAATATTGAGATGAAAAGTAGCCTATATGTTAATCTAACCTGTGTGCCAAATTTCATTCAAAACCGTTCGGTAGTTTTTGCTGAAAGAGTAACGAACATACGAGTACATCCAAACAGACATCTATCTATACAAACTTTCGTGTTTATAGAAGCAAGATTATCATACATGTTGCCTGATAATAAACAATTTATTTATTTATTATTGTTACAATTACATACTTAATTGTCATTTTGTAGACTGGTTCATTTAGATGGGTAAGTACGGGTTACTCTGGAAAAAAAAAACTGATAGAAAGATGTGACCTAAGGAATCATGTCATTGAATTTAGTCACAAGTTTAATGCCTTCATAGATTAAGGATATTTGTTAATACAAGTCAACTGTACAGTATGTATTTTTTTACCTAAAGTATATCCACCGGGTATCTAGTTTCTTAACTTAAAAGTTTTAAAGTAAAACCTATAACGAAACAACTGCAATCAACTTTAAAAGTTAAAAGCTTTACGCACATTATGATTCTTGACACAAACACTCACGTCGTTTAATTAAATGTTACATACAACACGGGTATCATTATGATGCAGTCTTAAAACGGGGCCGATTGTAAAAAGTTCCCGAAAACATAAAACACCGCGCTGTAAAACGAAACATTCATATTTGTATCAGTTATTCGTTAAGGGCATCGTAAAGTTAATAAAGGGGTTTGTTGGTACGGGCAGGCGTCCGAGATAAGCTCCGGTCCCGGCGGGTTGAAATCTTTTAAAACGCCGTTAAAACCAACCCCTGCTCGGCCCAGACAAAGGCCCCACAGCCTAATTGTTGACGAAAAATATTCTCGATGCAAATTCGCACTCTTTACAGCCTATTTCGAGTTTGTACTCGGCCTAAAAGAAGTTTACCCAATTAGCCCGCGGTGGGGTGTATATTTTGTGAAACAGTGCCGGGAGGTGATCGCAGTAAACTTACTCGGCGCTCTTTAATAATTATAATAAAGCTTTAGGAACTTATTACGGTGACTATTGTAGATAAGATTACGGCAAGACTCAGCTTCTTCTTGTGCTTCCGTGGGCTTGAGAGGATGAGTATAATATATAATAACACATTTCAAGTTAACGGTTTACATATACTACAGTTATTTCCACTTTGATACTCGGGATGTCTCGGTTTAAATCGTAAAGGTAAATTACAAAAAAATTACGACCAATTACTGTTTGCTTTGTTTTTTAATATCAAGCTTTTTACCTAATATACAAAGCCGGATTAGACGATGGTCATAACAAAATCTTGATTTCAATCATTGTGGAATTGCCGAGTGTCAAATTCGTACAAGATAATCGTACTGTACTGCTTTACTGTAGGTAGGTACTTTATTATCACTATTGCTTCTTTTATTGTTTTTTGGTATTTTTTATTTTTATTTTAAGCTGAAGCTTAGTAAAGTTTGTTTAAATAGATACCTGACTCGAAATAGAAAGAAAATATGTTTTCATGGGCAAAATAATGTGTGTTCAAGAATCTCTTTGTAAGGCAATGAAATGCTTTACTTACGGAGCTGCAAAAAAATTAGCTCTAAAACGGTAGCTTAAATTTTCCACACAAAGTTGTTTGAAAATACCTGTTTCGTACTTCGCTCAGTAAATGTTTATACATATCTGTGAAACGACGCGAAATATTTTTAAAAATATCTAACACAAAAATATTTTTAACTTTTGTATGGTTAGTGCAAGGTGCTGGCCAGTTGATGGACCTTGCATTGGTATTATGTTTAAAGTTTGAATATTTAACTACATATTTCGTAGTTTGTCAGTAACTGAAAGGTGTGGTAACATGATATGTGGTAAGATGTACAATGAATAAAATATTATTCACCAAACCGACAATAAGAAATAGCGCCAAGATATTAGAAAAGGCTTATTAGTTTTTTGTACAAGAAATGCATATATGGTATACCTAGTTCACCAAGGTACATTGAGATATTAATACTGTCAAGTTAGTTTCAGTCCTTTAGTTAAGGTTTCCATGTAATAGTGGGTAATAAAGACCTAGAGCTAAGTACAGGGAGGTATGGCTTGGTGATTAATGCTGACTTGCATCTCAGATGAAGGTAACGAGACACATTAGCGAAGTGTAGTTGAGTTGTAGCAAGTTGAATTGTATCTTAATAAATTCGGCTATCTCCATTTCGGATTTCATCAAAATTCGTCCTGGTTGTTTTAATGTGTAGAGGTCTTTCTCTTCTCTTTCGCTTTTGTGATAATAATGTCAGGAAGTAGTTCGGGAATTGAGATATACTTATATCGGGTTAGACTGGAAGAGATCCTTTTAAGGGATAAGTTAGCCTTTGTACATCTTATTATCCTATTTTCTGTTAATTTAAAACAAAGAAAGTTAAGTTAAACACGTGGTTTTTTATGTGCAATAAATACAATACAATACAATATAAGGTCCGTGTCGTGTGAGTGCGTATGCGACGCATGCCAAACCGCCTTAAATAAGTTGAAACGTTAAGAAGTAATAAAAATATAATTATAATAATTATAATTTATAAATTTATAATAAACTAGCTTTTGCCCGCGGCTTCTCCCGCGTGGAATTCGGTTATCGCGCGCTGTTTCCTCGGAATAAAAAGTAGCCTATGTCACTCTCTGTCCCATAAACTATATCTATGACAAAAATCACGTCGATCCGTTTCGACGTGAAAGATGGACAAACAAACATACAAACATACAAACACACACACACACTTTTGCATTTATAATATTAGTATGGACAGTGTAATTATGGATAAGAACTAGGACAGTTAAGGATTTATAAATTCAATTGAAGATGAACGTTTTTTGTTACGACGAGTTTTCATCTTAAGTACGTGGTTACTCGAAAAATAGAAAATACGAAAGCACCCTGACCGCAATAAATTTTTCAATCATCTCAGAGCAACGGGATCATACGGAAAAGTAAACATTTTTTTCTGGTAACATATTTTCGTTTCATACGTTTCCAAGCAATCTGTTGCTAGCTGGAAGGTACGTTGCGAAAGTGTGAATACGTTTTGTTTGTAATGTTATTCGGGAATAATTTCACTATTCCCTAATTCAAATAAAATTCAAAAACATTTATTTGTAATACAGTAAAATAATCTTAAAATAAGTTTAGTACATGTATTCAACACGCAAGCAAGCGTACAAATATTTAGTTCTAGGTCACTAAAAATTTAGGTTGTTGTTTTCGACAATATTGTTTTATCTATCTACATTTTATTAATTCATAAGAAATTTTATTATTTGCTAGATTATTATTATTATATTATGTGATGTAATTTATTTATCTACAGTTATATAATTTTAAGGGACTGGTTTAGCTGCGTGCGTATTAGCTATGAAACGTAAGAAGAACAATGTGGCACTCGAGTAAGTTGCTCCTCCTAATTGGTATAGGTATCTGGAGAGCTCATTGGGCACACCTCTCCCCGAAGACAAAGGTTCTTCGAGTCCTTGCAATCCGATCCGCTGCCGCCACCCTCTCGGTAATTTTCTCGTTAACGGAATGAATAAAACATTTCATTCCTTACCTTTCTTTTGTAATTGTTAATGGTTGATGGGTTTTGGAAATTTATGTCCGGTTCCCGCCTTGAAATCTTATTTTCAAGTATAATTTGTTATTGGATATGCTATTTGGCAGGTGACGACTTTCTCACTGATCTTACGGTGCGAAGAATCTATTAGTCAATCTCAATAAGTATATATGCAGAGCATTATTTTTATATTTTTAGATAACTTTTATGATACTTACAAGATTGCGGCTAAATACAGATGTAAAAGAAACGAAAAGGGTCAGCCTTTGCGATAGACAATGTGCAAAGAATAATACATCAAGTTAAAAAATGGTTATCTAACGAGAGTTCAAAATGGCTCGTAAGCCATGAAACAGCGCAATTTCATGAGGAAGGCGGTTCGCAAATAAACCAAAGCGAAGTACATTCCCGCCTCCATAAAACGCAGACTGAAATATACGTAACAGACTCGGTTCTTTAAAAAATCCGGGCGACGACAACCGCAAAGCTCAGCAAAAATCTCTAGTGTGAGCAGGAATTCCAGTGTAGGAATTTTCATAACCGGCGCGTGGCGTCGGCGGTCGTTGAAGCGTTCCAGGTGAAAGATGTCGAATTTATGTCTCGCGGCGCGCTCAGGCGCCGATCGCGAACCTCGCCCGCAGGCCGGCAGGGAATCCTAGCGCCGTACTTTATTACCGAGCCCTCGCCCCTCCCCGGCCGGCCGCCCCCTGTCTCTCGCCGAAATATGTCTGCAGCTCTCGGATCACAATAAACACACCGTATGAACGCTGCCCACGATCAAAAGGTTTTATTTCGCCAGGTGTCGTGTTCACGTATACATATAAAACGTGAACGCATCATTCCACGTTATTAACGTCACGGCGTATAGCGGGGGCGGAATAAGTCAAATCAGATTGAAACACATTTAATGACATTTAAGCCTAAATCAACAACATTTCTGATGCCGGTATCAGTGCTTTATTTATTGTTCCTTCTTCAACAGATTTATGTATTATCTGATAAAACGGGGGAAAATATACCGCGAATAAGAAACGCTATTATTGAAAAGGTAAATCAAGGTGTTTTTACAAGAAGCTCGAGTGGCAAGTGCAAGATATTGTGGCGCGCACCCAACGAAGATTACGTGAGTTTTTCATATAAAGCCATTCAGCCAATTTCCTCATATCCTACACACGAGCATAATAAGGGAGGCTTTTGTGAAGGAAAGAGGTTCGTGCACCTACAATGCGTAGTCACCGCGTGTATTCGCCATTGAAAAGGGTAGAGAGGAGCAATATTCGGTCTCACTCCGTTCGGATATCTTTGGATATTTAGAGCGCTGGCGATGGGGACAAATAGGTTTGATTTGATTGTACCGACGGCAGCACGGCAATCGCTCAACGTACCTATTTATTCCACCATGTAATCAGCTGCCATTTCTAGGAACAGATACACCCGCAAGTAGCTGGGTTGATAAGCCGGTTAACATTCCACGTAGCTCACTAAGGGTGTCCTTAAAGATTTTAAGCGGCCTAATTTCAACAATCTCTCCATTAAGGGTAATCGACCGATTCCTGGCTCGGGTTAAATGCGCCGAAAATTGGCTACCTTATCATAGCTATTCAAGTTTAATGTCTCATTTGATTGATCTATGTTTCCTTCAATTATATGAGTAATTAGCGACACTGATAAAATTAATAATACCTAAATACAAAGGCTTTGAAAGGCTACCTTGTTCAAAAGGAAAATCAAAGTGAGTACGAGTACGTAAGTATTGATTTTACAACTTAACTAACCATTTACAACGCCCATTTAAGTAAATTTTCGATATCTATCTTATTACTTGAAACGAGCAGGCTCTTGAATACTCCTATCAAAAATTACTCTGGAAATTAACCTTTTCATCATGCTTCATTTACAGCACGCTAATAACTAACACTACCTATTTTAATAATCAATGACTTCATTGTAGTTTACTTACTTCCTGGTTAAAAATGACTAGTTGATAATTTGTGATTCGTGGTGAAATATTCTTACCTGCAACAAAAAAAAACATCAATTTAATAAAATAGAAATATCAATCAATGAGTTCTGCGTCTCCCCTTGCTTCGTATAAGGCTAAAAAATTGTAGAAGTGTATTAAAAAAATGTTAGAAGGGAAACACTTTATCGATATTCGATAAAATAAACTACATACTGAAAGTTTTTAAGCTAACATTATAATATCATAGTTATAATTTGTATGTGTGACATAATATGTTGATTCACACGTAACAACGTAGACGGGATTTTGCATGTATGGTTAATATACGTACCTACTTTTTATCATACAGCGAATCTCCTTATTATCCATAAACTTATTATTTCGCTTGCTATAGAAATAATAAATTGTGTACACAAAAACCTTCTGTGAAAAATTATGTATTCTGATTGTGATGGTGAACAACATCACAGTTGTTTTATGCGATAAACGTAGCGTTAAACGCACTACGTTTGACGCACATCAATTTGCAACAGATATTTAAATTATTTATCATCGTCTTACGCGGTGAGCGCAGCGGCAAACGCATGTTTGGTAATTAGATTGCGTGGATTGCGATTGGTTAGATTAGGTGTGCGTCAAACGCATTGCGTTTAACGCAGCGCTTATCGCATAAAACAAGCGAGCACTTGAATCCATTGCTTAGTTTGAAAGATCTAAGCGTACCTACCTACAGACGCAAGAAGTGACTTACTTTTTACCCGACTGCAAGGAGTATTTGCATTTGTTACCTATCACTCAATCTCATGCCTCCGCCTGCATTTCATATCATTGCATTAAATTTTCAAGGACTAACATGGACATGTTTAAAGTTTAAGTTAAGTGTTTTGTCTTGTATCGTTTTATTTCATTCAATTCTGTTAACTTTGATATTTCAATTTTTTTTGTCTTGTTCCGATCTTTTCAGTTCATTTTTGCAGGCGGGTTTTTTTAATTTTTATTATTATTATTTTTATGACCTATTATATTTACTCTTATTGATATGGCAGGTTGTAGCTATAGGTCTAAAAGGACATGAGCTCTCAGTTGATGGTGACCAGTTTACTTGTCACTTTTACCCAAAATACACATGCATGTAATTGTACCTATGTGGGCTCTCAACATCTGACGTTGACAGCGGCGGCCGCGGTCGCACGGGTCGACACCAGCGCTTACGATGTTACTGTGTTTACAATATAATTACACTATACGACCAGACACTGGGCGCTAATGTACCGAGTTTATATTAAACAAGCCTTTCACATCCCGCTAATATTATTATTCTAATTATAAGTGCGAAAAGTTGTAGTCTGTTTGTTTGTTTGTTGGTTACCTTTTCACGTCTAAACCGCTGAACCGATCTAGATGGCATTCGGTATACAGGTCCCGGGGAAGGACATAGGATAGTTTTTATCCCAGAAAATGTCTGTGTGGTCTTTATTTACGTCAGTAGAAGAAGAATGGTGTAAAAATTCACGTCCGAAAACTTGCCCGTGAAGTTCTTGAGATTTCACCAAAACCATTTATTAGTACTAAAACATATTTTCATCATTTTAATATCTGAATACTTACATAACATTTCCATTTACGTAAGTTAAATGTGAAATAAAAAATATCCTAAAAATAACTTAACTAAACTTAACATTTCCATTAAATAAGAATGTCGTAACATTTTTACAATAGTATTCGCAAATATTTAAGTATATATTTCTGATTGTAACGGTCCTTAACCAGTTTTACTAACGTTTCTTAGAAAATCTTTATTTTATTTAGATAAACTCTCCTTACGTTGATCTAAAAATATAACACCAGAAATTAGATTTACGAAGGAGTAATCTTAGAACTGACGAAGCTATCAAAACATTTCGTTAACCCATCCAACCTTCATGATAATGTTATCCGATACTTTAAGGCAAAACTATGTAGCGGCCGAGTTATTGCCATCTAATACTTAAAGGATCAACATATTTCGATATACCCGCTAAGGGTAGCTTCCAAATTTATTTGTGCTGAAACACTCCCAATGGTGGGGTGGGAGACTGCGAAAACGCCATTCCTTTTGCAATAAATCTTTATAGACGGGCAACACTACCGCTACTTTTCGGTTCAACGTTTTTATTGTCCATACTCTATAGTTTGCACCGTTAGCCCACAAATGTCGAAAGGGTACGTACAGCGGTGATATTACTGTAGCTGACCCTTAAGAATATATGTGATTTTCTTGGTTACACGCAACCAAAAATAAAATAGTCTTTACAGAATTTTACTTACTGTAATATTTTTTACGGGTCGGTAATGGTTTGCAATATATTTGGCATAGTTTCATTGATTCATGGAACGTGAAATTTATTCCCTACTTCTCCATCCATTCCATTGTAAAGGTTGCCTGGAAGAGATCGCTCTGAAGCGATAAGGCCGTCTATTGCTTGCCTCAGAAAATCTCTATATACCTGTTTTTTCTGTACTGCTTACTATGTATTGGTGTGCAATAAAGAGTTATTGTATTGTATTATGATTTTGTGAAGGTTAATACTTACGAGTATCTTATCTTGTTCGTTAGCTATACGTTTTATATATCTATATCATACCTAATCATTTTTAACTAAGGGGCTGTTTCACCATCCATTGATAAGTGTTAACTGACGGTTAAATGTGATGCCGTCTCCGTCTATTCAAACAAAAGAAATAGAGATGGCATCACATTTAACCGTCAGTTAACACTAATCAATGGATGGTGAAACTGCCCCTATTTTAAGTAGCTTTGAAACAATGAAGTAGTATACAAATTTATTTTATTAATAAGGACTAAAACTTCAATTAAATTAAAATAACTAAAACTAAAAATGATTTGATTTAGATATTTATGTCTAAGTGGAGGAGTGCGGGATATCGGCAGACATGAGTCATACAGAGCTAGCTATATTGTAAAAGGTTGTTCACTCATTTCTATATCATACCAGCGTTCTCAAATACGCTTTTTAATAAAAGCAAGTCAATAATAATTCAAATTGAAAATATACTTTAATATTTCAGTTTAAATTAATATCTTTGAGTTACACAAAACGAGTTTCAATTTCTTGAATTACTAGAATGCTAGCAAGCTGGCATGAAATTATGATAAAAGCCACCAAAAGGTTTTCTATCCGTGTTATTGAGTTGGCTAGCCACCGAAATAAAAATTTAACGTAGCTGGGAACATATAACATGCGAAGATTGTATTTAATGAACGGTTTAGCCGGATTACGATATACAATTATTTACTTACAAAATACTGTAGACATACAGCAAGGCAGAACATTAGGTAATTTTAGGTTATAAATAAAATGCTGTGAAAAATATCGTGAAGTGATTTAACAATTTATGAAGCAATCAATATTAGAAAACAAAAATAATATGTATATTATTTTTGTTTTTTAATATTTATTGCTACACCGTTAAATTTAGCATTATAAATGCTTAGTACCCATAACACAAGCTTTATAAGCTTACTTTGGGACTAGGTCAATTGGTGTGAATTGTCCCGTGATATTTATTTATTTATTTTATTTTTTATTTAATAAACTTCAAACAAATCCACCCAGTTACAAACATACATACGCCCTCACTAATTTTCGCGTTTATAATATTACGAGTACTAGCTATAATACTTTAGCTATAATTGTCCGTGACTTCGTCCGCGTATAGTTTCGTGTGACACGATCCCGCGGAACTAGAGATGTCATTTTTCGGGACAAAAATTATTCTATGTCCTTGCCTGGGACCTAAAATAATGAACATCGAATTTCATCTAAATCGGTTCAGCGGTTTAGACGTGAAGAGGTAACAAACTATAAGACTTACAAACTTTCGTATTTAAGCATAGTCAAGTGCAAAAATAAGTATATATTCGAACCACTCAAAAATATGTTATTGCGGCCTTATTGCATCGCAATAAGAGTCTGTGGTACTTGTTTTTGAAACTTTGAATGATTTCATATTTTAACACTAGACTGTACATATAATATTTATTAGTGAGATTAAAGATACGCTGTGTTAGGGCCTACTTTCTGAAAGTTCCCAATGTTTATTATATTATTCTATTGGTTTTTAATGTAGCCGCCACGCGTCGGGAGGCAGTAACTATATTTACTTACCCGTGGGGCCTGTAACGTGAATAGATTAGTTTTATGTGAGACAAGTTTTCTTCGATACAATGCCGTTAGGTGGTTTACGGACGCTGTAAAATATGGCCACCGCACTTTTACGAGTGTCGCTTAACATATAGTGCCGTAAAACCGAAAAGGTACCCAAGAAAGCGAGGAGACATCAAAAGCGGTCATTTCGCAGTTCGTTAGCTAATTGGTGCCCTAAGCCTGGATGGCTTTTAATTAAATATGTATAAGCGACGTGATCATTTTACACAAAACAAGTAAAATATTTTTGAAGTTCCTGCAACCTCAAAACGGGGCTTTCATGTGTTTTGTTGAAAGTGTAGCACGCGTAATGTTCTCAGGTAGCTTTATTACTCGTGTGTTGGTGTCATGGCATGGGTAATTGCAAATAAAATCACTTTTACCACTCAAGAACTTAATTTAGTATTAGCAAACAAAATAACTAAAAATGCCTTTGTTTTACAGCTTTGCAGAATTGGGCGCGCGTAACACAGACGGCTAAATAAACTACCGGCGTTTGATACGCTAAACGTTTCAACAAAAATTACACATTCAGCTCATTTCAGTGATCTTCTGTGGGTTATTTTTATTTAATTCTAGGCAGGTGCGCCGCGACCGTGTTTCAACCAATATTTTTGCACGATTACCATGCTGATGAAAAGCCAACACGCTCAGAGCATGGCGTTTGTTTCTACACACGTAGTTTTATAAATGAGCAATCGTCAAACAACTCGAAACCGTGCAAATTGAAACCGTTTATTCGAAGTAAAACCACCGTATATGGACAAACAAAAGTTGCCGTAATTTGAATTAGAAGTAACGGATACAGCAGATTACGGTCTTTGGCGTAAGCAATAAGAAAGGATCCCGAATTGCGGTTTCCCCCAATAAATATATCGAGATGAGACCAAGATAAACAAATCAAAAAGAGCGGTGGATGGTTTAAAATATGCAGCCTTCCGCGCTTCGTGAAATTCGTGTAAACAAGTGAAGCAGCCCACTGCGGATGAACCTTCGGATATTATTGTCGGCATATTGTAGAAGGGAGACGTTTCTGGGTTTTGTTTGTATTTGTCAAGTCGGGCGATAAATCCATACATAATCGATTACGTGACAAAAGTTGATGTATTAAAATGTATCTTTTATTTATTTAGGAGCTACCTAAGTAAAACGTAGCATTTAAAATAAAAATCTAACAAGCCACGATGTTCTCAAAAAACATATAAAGATTTTTATGAAAATACACTTTTCTTTATAAATCTAAAGAAAACAATAAATCATCTAGTTACATCAAATGTTTCGTTAGGACGCCATGTTTATCTTATCCCACACGATACAAGCTTTTAGAAATCAATGTCGCTATTAGGTGTCGGGAACAAATAGAAAACGAGGAAACGCAATCCTACTAATTTACCGTCAAATAGAGGGGGCGGTAGGCAAACACCCCACTTACCCCTTGACGCAAAGAGTTACGAAAGACAATGCAATTTTCTGTCTTGTTTGACTGTTACTTACATTAAGAAATAATGAGATACTTTACACCACTTAAAGAATTTAAGCGGCAGAAAATTGGAAATCAGTAGGCGTCTTTTGACGATTGTATTTTAAAGTACCCAATGAACATAATTTAAATCACAGGGCTCACATTGTTAGACTAATAAGTAAGTTATACTTTGGTTTTAAGAGCGTTTATACTTGCTGAGCTGATAACGTTGCATTTTTGTTATTTTTTCTCGATTATTCCATAAAAATATAATGAAAATTAAAAATGTGGTCTGATAGAACTACTCTTAATATAGTACAAGCTAATGTGTCTACTCCAATAATTATTCGTGATAGACTTTTATATTCTTTAGAAACGAATTAATGTTTATTTACGGTTTTTAAAGAAAATAAAAGTCTGTAACGAATAATTATTGGAGCAGACACATTAACTTATATGTATACTAAGAAGAGTTCTATCAGAGCACATTCTTAATTTTCATTCAATTTTTATGGAATAACATAAAAACTAACAAAAATGCAACGTCGCTAGCTCAGCAGGTATAAACGATCTTAAAAGTAACTAATACTTCGGTGAGCATGCCAATAGTTGCTGAAGACACATCAGCAGTTCTTGAACTGCAATAAATCAAATGCAACCTGCCACCGACGAACTAATGTTTGACCGTGTAGCTTGTACAGAAGTAGGTATCAGAAACAGATTTATCCACCAAGGTATAATTATTACTTATAGAATTCTTCATCATCATCATCATGTCAGCCGAAAGACGTCCACTGCTGGACATTGGCCTCCC
Source organism: Choristoneura rosaceana (assembly GCA_037349165.1). NCBI lineage: Eukaryota > Metazoa > Arthropoda > Insecta > Lepidoptera > Tortricidae > Choristoneura > Choristoneura rosaceana. The sequence continues at coordinate 16,558,773 of JAZBNJ010000019.1, forward strand.
CCAAGGCTCTCCACTCAGACCGGTCTTGTGCTTTTCGCATCCACCGCGATCCCGTGATCTTAACCAGGTCGTCGCTCCATCTCCATAGAATTCTTACTTGTAATGATTACTTATAGAATTACCTATGGTAGGTACATGTATAATAAACTAACATTTACCTGAGAAACGCGTTTAATGAAGCCGTGGTGGCCTAGTGGTTTGACCTATCGCCTCTCAAATAGAGGGTCGTGGGTTCAAAACCCCGGCTTGCGATCTCTGAGTTTTCAAAGTTCATGTGCGGAATTACATTTTAAATTAACCACGGGCTTTGCGATGAAGAAAAACATCGTGAGGAAATCTGCATAACCTGCGAGGGAATTCAATGGTGCGTGTGAAGTTCCCAATCTGCACTGGGCCCGCGTGGGAACTATGGCCCAAGCTCTCTTGTTCTGAGAGGAGGTATGCGCCCAGCAGTGGGAAGTGTAAAGGCTGGGATGGCGTTTAATTTCAACTGACGACGTTTCGTCCACACGAATGACCCACTATGATTCATTCGTTTCAAATACATTCAAAAGTCGGCAATGGCATGACGTGTACCAATTTAGAAGCAGATTGGATCGCGGCAAATTGACTGATCGACTATGATCGGTCGTTTAACATGCGCTACGTATGAAAAATAAAAAATATGTCACACCGAACAGAATTCATATGCAAATATCGAAGCGAACGCGTCCCCGGCTAAAGTTAAACGGCGAGGATAAAAGTTGCGCAAATACGTTTATTTGAGCGAATAAAAATTATCGCTGCAAGCTACCGACATGATGTTAGCCTAGATGCATCGCGATGTTTGTATAGGGCGTCGCAAACGCGCAGCACTGTGCAGGCAGAGTGTAAGAGAGTAAGCGATCTGCAAAGAAAAGTCCATCGCGCATCAATGTGTGTGCGCCGACGCACACACCGCCGCAATCGCACACTAAGTTTTGTAATAATAGGTACCTATGAAACTTTATGAGAGTCTCATTCACTGTTGTTGCTCTAAATTAGGTAAAGATCACCCCGCTCATTGCTATTTTTTTCGTATGTAAAATTCAAATTCAGTTAATTTTGTTATTGTACAACTGTAGGTATACAATAATTAGTACGGTCGAAGTTAAAGTCAACTTTAAACTTTAGTACCTTGTTACTATACGCCTTCTTTGTATCACTACTTTTTTTTTTGTTTTTTTTTTTCGGACGGACTGTTGCTGTTGGCCTCAGACGGCCTTTACAGCTTACCGGAGAGAGGGCGAGGCCTGCTCAGCAAGTGGGTTATTTACTTAGCATGCCAAACGGTGCTCCTATTGAGCCGACCTCGGACTTTGGACGCTAAGGGAGAGTTTTGCAATCAATCGGAGTTTAAAGTATCACTACAAGTATTCCTTGTATATATGTGTTCTTTTACGTGTCACTGTTGTTATAAATATTTTTTTCCTTCTTTCTTCTGTTTAAACAAAAATATAAACAAATTGGTGACCGCAAAAAGGTAGCAAAGTGTAGGTATTGACTTAGACTTGATTCAAACCACAAAAAATATTTTACCACGGCCTTATTACGTCGAAATAACGACGACGACGACGTTGTATGAGTTTCTGTCATATGTTTTTTGAAGCGTTGACCAAGTCCACATTTTTACATTCCTGTACTGTAGTTTTGCAAGGATTTACAATATGAAAAAAATAACAAAAAATGGAACCGACTACAAAACCCTTGAAAATATTTTTATAGGTACCTACTAACTCGAAGTCGGTGCCTCAGCACGACCCAGCAGGAGTGGAGCAATAGGCGTCTAATTCACCTACATACAATGGGTTCCAATCACTCCTGCTGGGTCGTGCTGAGTCACCGACTTCGAGTTAGTAGGTACCTATAAAAATATTTTCAAGGGTTTTGTAGTCGGTTCCATTTTTTGTTATTTTTTTCATTTTTTTGGAGTCGGTTTTACTTTTTTGTTAAAATTTTTTTATTTCTCACTTTTTAGTGATTCGTAGCCAAAGTACGTCTCACAACGATTCCATTAAACCCAAACACGACTAACTTACGTTGTTTTATAACAGAGTTCCGTTGCCTACCTTCTGGCTTCAGGATCAGATCAGTTCGAGAGAATCATGAACTTAAAGCTTCTTCTTACTCGCTTATCTAGATATGTTAATCATGATCGTTTATAGACGAGCGAGTATTACTTAGCTTCGACGAGTTCCAATGGTCACCTATGGTCTTCTTCATCAGGTCCAGGTTACCAAATGATACTTTCTGAATGTAAATGCTTACCTTAACACTAAAAATGCCAAAATCGCCATAGGTGTGCCTATAAAATTTGAGGTTTGCCCTCGATTTCTCTAAGATCCCATCATCAGATCTTGATTTGGTGACAATGGGACCACCTCAGAAGAATACCCTTTCGAATAAAAAAAGAATTTTGAAAATCGGTCCACAATTTCCGGAGTAATCGGTGAACATACATAAAAAAAAAAAAAAAAAAAGTAAAAAAAATACAAACATTGGAACATAGAACCTCCTCCTTTTTTTGAAGTCGGTTAAAAATTATATCAGCTCGCCAGAAGAAGTACTGTTGTGCGTAAAATAGCAGGTCCTTCCTTCTTTTTTCCTTAACCTAATCGTCAAAACTAAAGCTAAATAAAGTAGTTAGATAGAGGAATAAGATCTGACGATAAATTCTAATAGTAAGTTATCTGCTAATGCTAAGACTAAAATAGGCGTAGAAAATCCACACCGCCGGAGTGTGCGTAGGCATTTAAGTCTGCTAACGGGTAAGAGATTCCATACTCCCCTTATTTAACTATGGCGCAGGTTTCGGCGAGCGTGGCGCATCGTTGCGGGCGAGCGGAAGTCAGCCCAGCAAGTAATATATTTTTAATTGATGCACACAGCGACCGATGTGTCGGGTAAATATTTACGCGTTGCCTTTGTCCACCGTTTCCAACTCAAAACATGAATTGGTGGAAAAGTGTGCAATTTGCATGTTTAAACTTTCAGTCATTGTAAATATTAACACTGTAATTACGGAAGGGTTGATTGCGAATCTCGTTGGGTTAATTTGTAAACAAAGCTCGTGTTTTAATTTGAGTCTTTGATAACGAGGTATCGGATTGTAGGAAACAATTCAGGGTAATAGGGGAGTTTCGCATTCCTATCTAGGGCGTGCTGTGTGGAGGGCAATACAATCATTTTTAATTTCCGTTGTAGGCGCGTCCAGTGCACTGAATACCAATTACTGGACCCGTTACTACTGAGCATGTGGAATGTGAGCTGAGCTGCCGAGTTAATCCTCGGCATGCCTAGTGGAGATTTGTTGGCGCAATGCAGTGCGCCTGAGCCTGGCGCTTTACGGTTTTTAAACCGCAGGCGTGGCTTTAAGTGTTTTTTCATTGAACATGAAACAACCGTGAGACTCACTCATATTAAATGATATTGTAACGGATAAATCGCGTCTTAAATCGAGTTCAGCTCGAAATGTTTCGGGCTATTTCCCTTGAAGAAGGGCTACGAAATAGCCCGAAACAGTCGAGCTAAACTCGATTTAAGACGTGAGTTATCCGTTACAATATCATTTAATATGTTTTTTCATTGGTTCATGTGGATATTTTTTTAATTAAAACAACCATGGGACACAAACATAATTATTGAAATAAAATATACAGGTCGCTCGGAGATTGGTTCCAAAAATATCAGGTATTCCTCGACTATGGAAGCGTGAGTGACTTGTGTTTTGTAACGCGATATATCTTCATTTTTTAAGGTTTCGTATCTAACAAGAAAAGAAAAGGTATCCGTGTATATTTTGTTTTTAATGACCTACTTACTACTTTTACTTTACCCTCGAGTTTGTCACTTCAAAGTTCAATATCTTAAAAACGACCAGACCGATTTCGTCTAAGAACCATCGCTAAAAAACCTGAATTCAAATAAAAAACCGGCCAAGAGCGTGTCGGACACGCCTAAAATAGGGTTCCGTAGACATTACGAAAAAATTAAGTAATATTTTTCTAAGGATTTCGTATTTTATACGGAATCTTCCAAGTTTAGGTATATTTTATACCTTACGCTGCTACTGTATCTAAAACCTTTTGGCTGTGAAAACTGTATGACAGACTAACGGAAGGACACATGAGTGACAGCAGTAGGGTTCCGTTTGAACCCTTCGGGTACTGAATTACCGATGCGCAAAATAAAATTCTTTTATAAATATAACAAACTTATTTTTTTCAAGGCCCTAAAGAATAAAAGTTAAAACCAAAACCTATCGATAAAGATTTACAATACAATACAAAGACTCTTTATTGTACACCAGAAATAGTAAGCGATACAGAAAACAGATACACAGAGAAAAAATTACAAGGTAAGCAATAGGCTACCTTACATTGACATTGGTCTTTTGGCGAAAGGTTAAACAGATCAAGTAATGGCATAGTCCAAAACATATTTAAGATATATGCTATCTTGGTGGTGCTACCTACTCAATTAATTTAATTTAATTTAATTTAATATAATTTAATGTAATTTAATTTAATTTCAATATAATTTCAATGTATTTGTTTTGTATTGTATTTAGTCATAATGGGATCATTGCCTTAATAAACAAATTTATTATTATTATTATTATCGCTTAAGAGCGATCTCTTCCAGGCAACTTTTACAGAAAGAAGGAAAGACTAGTTGTATTTACTTAAATATTATCAGGTTTACATGCTGCGTTAATCATTGTATTGTATTGTTTGTATATAAATAAATTATTTTCTGATCATAAATACTTTATATGCTGCGTTATGCCGTATTCATAATATTCTATTTCATCTTGCACTAAACTCGCAATAAATGTACGTTTACCCAACCACTTTCGCAGGGTTTCTAACTATTTTACAAAGTTAGTAATACGCCTTGACATTGTGTGGTGATCGCAACATAAATGTTGGCTTAAACTTGGTGCAGGTGCATCTTAAAGTTTTTCAACTGACGGGGAGACGATGTAAGTACTTCGGGGAAGACGGCGGTAGAACTATTTTAGGTTCCTGTACAAGTAGGTATACGACTAACCTATTCGATGCGATAGCAAATTGATGTTTAATTAATTGAGACTAAACACAAAATTGCAACTGATGTAATAATAATCACACATGTGCCTTAGTGAGATCTTTTTAGGGAGTAAGTGCATGTTAATTTTAGTCATAGCACTAAGAATACTTGTATTATCTTTTGTACACTTATTTCTGTTTGTTCTCCAAATAAATAAATATGTATTTCAAATACTCATTTTTTTTTGACAGTGAGGTCAAGCAAATCAGACAGTATATTAAAGTTAATCCGTGTTCAAATTAAATAGTTTTCAATAATTTAGATCGCATATTACTATTTATTTATTAATATTTAGTCCGTCTTTGTACAAGTATCTGAAAATTTATCAATTGTGTTTTGTTTCTTTACATACATACATACATATTTTATTATTGTCCCTAAGTTAAGCAGTGTTCGTTTTTCATTAGTTTCTTAAAATTATGGTACGGGATATTTGAAATAATGAAAGCTTATCAAGATTTTGTGTCTAGTTCTGCAAGTTTTAATTGAATTTTGAAACGCTAGCTATCAAAATGTTGTCAAACTTGCTGGCAGCTTTAACGGTAGTAACATTTAAAGCGTCAAAATTTAAGTAAAAAAAAACGAGACGATTTGTCATAAACTTGGAAGGGTCGACTTAAAAAGTACGAAGCTTATTGTCAGCAAAGTTCTTGGTTATCGAAATTTACTTTAAAACAATGTCAAACTGCATGACATCGTCCGTATTTACGCTGCAAGCGACGGGTTGTGGGCAAAGTTTTTACGATAGCCCGTCCCTGGGAATATTGTTGGTGCATTAACGTTTAATGCTCTCCACAGTTTCACTGGCTGAAATTTAAAATTGGCTCGCGAAACTGTTGCGGCGATTAGAGGGGATTGTGCGAGAATGAAGTTCCGGGTGAACGTTTCGATCGGTTTTCAATTATGTAGCAGTAACAGTAGACGCATTAATTAAACTGATCAATTATCGCGAAAACAATAATATTTTGGAACAAAATAATACTTTAATCTAGAAGAACGTCAACTCATCATGGACGAACAATGAAGGAACGCACATTTAAAAATTTAAACCTAATAAAGATGAAGTAATAAATCACGGACGCAACTGTTTCAGCACTACAGACGCCATAACCATATTGTAAATATTTAATTCTGAAATGCGAGATAATACCCCAAATTTCCATAAATTATGCCTCAGCCGATGCAACTAGACGTAGAAAGCGCGCCAAATATCATCCTCCAAACAGTTCGCATAGACAAAGTTGCTTTGCTAAAAGCGATTCCGGTTTTAGCGACACAGCCAGCACTATCCTATAATCTACATTTGTATAGTACGTACACATCCTTTAGAAACACCGGGGTCCATCAGAACGGTATCAATTTCCGGACTTCCACTGCCATTTGATTTATGTTTGTTATGACCGTTGTATACTAACTGCCGCAAGCTGGATTACGTTTTTAACCGAACTGCACTTTTCATGTAGGTACACATAAAGCGCAAATATTTGGTTTGGTTTGGAATATGAAAGTTTTTTTTAGTATTTACAGTTATGAAAAACTGCCTACCGAGTAATAAAATTCAAAATCAAAGATTTAAAAAGAGAAAAAAGTGGGTTATAATTAAAATTAGACCAATTACTTAATAACTTGTTTACTAACATGTTTAAGATTGCGTGAATCTCAGTAGGTAGATAGATATTTGCCTCATTTGAATGTGTAGGTACTAAACCTAAAGTAGATCAATTCTACTATGATTGTATTAAATCTAGGCTAAATTCACTTGTATTATGGCAAAGTGCTCAATATTGTCCGATAATTAATTAACATATGTCTCAATAGAATCACGAGGGACTTAAGACGTTGTCCTGCGATACATTACGAATGCATGACTACTAAATGCAATAAGATTAATGAGCTTATACAATATGCAACTGAACTAAAGCAAAATCGAAACGTGTGAGTATTTAATTCAAAAATATGGCTATAGTATTTAGTACTATGGAACCAAGTGAATCGTAACCCACTGTGTAATCTTTTTACAGAAAAAGTAATAGTGACATCGCATTGCTTGATAAAAGAAATTCGTTATGACACTTACCTACTGTGAGAAAGTTCTAAGGTGGGTCAGGAATCAAAAAGTTCGGCGGAACATGAATTTGAATAAATAAATATGAATATGAATATGAATATGAATATGAACTATAGTGAAATCTGGTCGACTTAAAAAATATATGGGTAAATATAAGGTAGGTAAAAGGTAAGTTGATTTACTACCTAATTTATACCTACTTATTACTTTATATTTGAGGTTAATAGTTTGTCATAACATTACGGGTACTGTACTTTGTCATCAAACAGTTTTAAACTTTGTGTTTTGGTTATACCTACTGTTTATTAAAATCTGTGTGCCTTCTTTTTTCTTATTTTTTTGACATCAACAGTATAAATCGGTTGCATCACACATTATAGCATACTAAATTGAAAATAAAAATTACTGAACCAACCTTTCTTTGTGTCATGCTGTTGATCATTTCGTAGTAGTTCACGATAACTCACAGCGCCGTACTTAGTAACTCCCGCGAAGCACGACTAAAAACCAACTCATACAAGACAAGAAACAAACTCTCGAAACTGCTCCATTTGTTTTACTTACCGCTGTGTGAACACGGCTTTGCAAACTAGCAGAAGCAACATGACTGGTCGTAAAACATGTGAACATAAGTACGTGGAAGTACATGGCAACATAAAAGTGCTACAGACCTAATGCTCAGAAACACTTCTCAGGTGTTGCCAGCACAACCATTTAGTGATTAATGTTTATGTCGTGACACGCCGAATCTCACAGCCGGGATATGAAGAGAGATATAAAGTTCACACAGTACAAGGAAGGCTTGCGCTGTTAGATGTTATGAATATGGAAAAAAACAAAGAAGGCTTGCAGCACTTTCGTGGGGATTCGGCTACAACTGCATTTCTTAATCTGTATGAGACTTTGTTAACTGCTAAATACTAATTAAATAAATAAAAACAAGGCGAGAATAAAAAGAAAATACACTTTATAAATCTCAGAGATGATAATCGATTTCCGCTAACTTCTTGTTTTTAAAATATCTGCGTTTTAGTATTTGATACATTTTTAGTAAAATCTTTCTTTCTGTAACACCGGTTATAATCATTTTTCGTTTACTTGCTTAGAAGCAACTGTCAAAAATACGTTTTTTTTTATTTTTCCCAGAAAATAGAGTTTTTGGAATCATCATTTTGTTCGCCGGGGGACATTGACAGATTTCAAAGACATTTTGACATTTCAAAGTTCTACGTTATCTGTCAGTCAAGTCAATCAGTCACGTTATTTTTATAGTATACCTAGATCTTATAGGTATTTTAATTGGAGTAGGTACTCAAGCACAACATTTGCGTAAATAAAGCTAAAAGTCTTAAGTACCTTGTCCTTAAATGATTAAATATTCGAGTTTATTTCTATTTATAAAATACTCGCACACTACTAAGTTAAGGAAATGTTTTTGTAACATTACATCTATCACACGTCAAATTATTGTTACGAAGCATTGATTGATGAGTAAAACAGTTTTTAGCTTTTTCATAAACGAATTCAGATCTTTTGTGCTGCCTAATACCGGGAACGTTATTTATTATGTTGTCAAAAGTGATCAATGATGGTTGAAATAATTTATGTAAAAGCATTCACAATAAGATCGATATAAACAGCATATTGTCATGGAAAAATATTGAACTAATACGTCAAATATTTAAAAAAATCTCACTTGTTCTGAGTCGACGCAGTCACGCTCGTCGTGGACATACCGTAGGCGGGACATAATTTCACGCAAACTAAACACCATTTTCACTTCACACAACACTATTTGCACATAAATAGAACAAAACAAAAATGTAAATTATGATTAGGCTAGAAATATTGGTGTAATTAGTTAAGTAAAACACATAATAAGTAACACACAAGCCAGCGAAAGATGAAAGAAGAATGACATTTAAAGTCAGTGAGTCATAAGAAACGTGTACCCGCGTTTGAGAAACAAATGACGACCGCGCGTTGTATTTTTTTATGCAAGGGAATACTGTCTATTCAGCCATGTACCTATAATTATTATAAAATAGATGAATTAAGAAGACGAACTTTTTTTAGGGCGGTTGATTCGCATAACAATTAATGTCATCAGTTTAAATAGTAATTAATAAAATATTAAAAGCAAAAATGGAAGGGTAACCCGACAATTATTGTTTTAAGGACACCTATTACCTAGGTGATATAAAACGTCATAAGTATTTTTTTTTTTGCTTGTCTGTTTAATTTATGATTACTGTTATAATATTATATAATAAAACGTCGTACCCTAATTTTATATATTTAAGTAGGTATGTATCAACATACTATTGTATATACTAGTATGTAGGTAGGTAAACTCCTTATAAAAAAACAGATGAAAAACGTTTGAGATACATCTACAAAATTCGTACCCTAATATCACCCAATGGCTTATTAAACATATAGTAAGACTTGCACTTTGGCAGAGGTTTATATTTATAAGTATTTCTGTAGCTCTTTTGTTTTTATTCGAGTAAATAAATAAAAAAACTAATAAATAATCACGAATCCGACTCGCACTTCGCCAATTGTCTTCCCTCTCCAGTGAGTCAGTTTCTTTTCTAAACAAAGTTAAGGTTGTTACTTAGAATAATCGTAGTGGAAACGTCGCATTCCCAGTCCAGTGGAGCGAAGGTGGCATGAGATAAACACGCGAAGGACCTAGATCTTTCGCTTTGCTAGTTACGCAGCGTACGCGAGTAATATGCATGCTCTAGTTTAGCGAAGTTGTATTTATTTACACGTTAACTAGCTTTTGCCCGCGGCTCCGCCCGCGTGGTATTCGGTTATCACGCGCTGTTCCCTCGGGAACTGTGAATTTTTCCGGGATAAAAAGTAGCCTGTGTCATTCTCGGGCCCATAAACTATCTCTATGCCAAAAATCACGTCGATCCGTTGCTCCGTTGCAGCGTAAAAGACGGACAACACACACAAACATACAAACACACTTTCGCATTTATAATATTAGTACACATGATTAAGAAATTATATCAAAATAAATATTAATGTGAACGAGGTGTATGATTAGTGATATTATGAATTCTGATGATTATGAGTTTCAATCGTATTAAAAAAAATGAAGAGTAATCATTAAATGATGTAAAATGTTACTAGAAAAATTTTCGGACTTCCGATAATAGGACTTAAAAAGTTACGTGAAAAAATGCGCAACCCATAATGACAGTCACGTATTGGAAACAGATGTCAATTACAAGCTGTCCACATTGCTCTGGAGAAGCGGTGAGATCGAATTCCAATTGCAGACGCATCTGTCCGCTAATGAACGATGGTACGTGCATACTGTCTAACTGCAGTTAGTAGGTACTTCTGACACCTACGTGTCTATGCCCTCCTGGTATTTGTGGAACGTTACCTTAGAAATCCTCAAACGAATGTAAACGTATAAACTACACACATAAGTAGTTAGAAATCGCACAATTACTTATCAAAAATTCCTAATTATTCATTTCTATTTTTTTTTCCAGTGTTCTTATTGATTAACTCTGGTTCTGTTTATCACAAACTGTTAATGATGTGTCGTTTGTTACGCCCTCGATGCTTTAACCCCGCTGCTCATTTTGTCAGAAATAGCAATGGCGTCATGCCATTTTATTTATTAATTTTTTATTTTGCCCCCTTATGCCTAAATAGTTATAATCTGTAACAACGTTTGTAAACTTGTTTCATTTCGCTATTTTTCATTTCCCAACTGTTTAATGAACTAAAAGAATTTCCTTGCTCACCCAAATTCTTTTAGTTCATTGATATGGACCTCGGCAAAGTAACGCCTGATTCAATAAATTATTCTATTTAATATTTTTGAAACTGTAAATATTTCAGGATTTTTATAAAACTAACCTAATCTAAACTAAACTTAAGGGTTCTATTTATTTCTACACGATGGCCCTGAAATATTTACAGTTTTGAAGTTTGCGAAATTAAAAATTGGGAAATGAAACAGGTTGCCAAACGTTACGTTGCGAAAAGGCAGTACCCGCTGTGCGGTATTTATTGTATGGGCCATAATGATTTCTTTGAATCGGATACCTGAAAAATCTATCTACGTTCCTATTGCGTAGGTAATCGTTTGCAGGCGTAATGGTGATTTTCCACCGGCGAGGCGTGACGAGGCGAGACGAGAATTACATGGGTAATCTCAACTCCGCGAAGTGATCTGACTCACTATATCCAGCTCCGGAGTCGGTACCGAATCCGCTTATTGAATCAGACTCCTTTATTGAGTCCTGTTCTTTCGAGTGATTATTAGTTTATCTATGACCGAGCCGGCCCGGCTTGGTTCTTTTGGTACCAGTCCGAGTACCGACGTAGGTACCGGCTCACTCAGCGCCCGACCAAACATAATAAGATCCGATCCGATCCGAGCCGAGAGCGAAAGCGGAGCGAGTGAGTGTGACGGCGATCACGAGCCGCTCGATCCGACCGGACTTGATCGGAGTTAGAAACTCCGGAGTCGATAAGATTTGATAGGAGTCATTAAGGGATTCGGATCCGCTTGAGGATCTGACTCTTTTGAATCTTCAGAACCGGAGTTATCTAAACTAACGAGAATTGAAATTTGTACGCATTCTCGCGCGCCCGCCGAAAGCCCCGCCGAGCCGCGGGCGCTGCCATACAAATTTCCAATCCCGTCTCGCCTTGTCTTGTCATGCCTCACCGGTGGAAAATTACCTTAAAGTATTTATAAATAATGAGGAGACCTGTACCTAGCAGTGGGACGTAATAAGCAGGGATGATTATGATAAGCACAATTTTAACGAACCGATTTCCACACCCACAATATTCTTTACCTAGAATTTCGTCAAACTCTTAAAAGATTCGTAAGATCGTCGCAGAATATTGTATAATTCAAATAACTGCTCGTTTACTTAATACTGGATTGGATACTTAAGTGGGCCAATCAACTATTTTACCGACACTTTGGGGCGTCTCCTGCGTTACCAAAATTGTCTCCGGCGTTACCAAAAAATCGTTCTTCCGACAAGATATTTCACGGTTTAATAGGTTGAACTTACGTAGGATGGCAAGTATTCATGTATACCATCTATTAAATTACAGAAAAAACATGTTTACTTACAAAAATCTGCGATTGATTGAAAAATGTCGCGGACAGATTAGTGTCAGTAAAAAAGTTGACTGGCCTAAGTTCGAGTAACTGGAAAGCTTAAGCTTTTACATGGGAATAAAAGTAATGCAATAACTGCAATATCATTAAGTAAAGGGGATTGTTTCTTGGGCAGTGACTAGTAAATTGACTTAAGTATTCATGGACTTGTGAATAAGTGATGGAGCGGGGATGCGATCACATTAGCCCGATTTCAATGATCGGGATAAGTTACACGACCGCTGCGTCCGGCTTTTACTACAACATAATATAATATAATATGTATTAGGAGACGCTAGGAGAGAAGGTATGTAATCTATGTAGCGGAGTTTAGATTCCGCTAAATACATAAGCTAATTGTACAGTTATTTACATGATTATTTTGTGTATGATCTTGTTGTGATTTAAATAACTTATTATATATAATTTATATTTAATGTTATAACGTAACGAAACGTTTTCAATAAACCAGGAATTGAATTATTCTGTAAACAAGGCAAATAAACATTGTTGCTTATTGATTTTGAATATTAACGTGAATAATATGAAAACAATATGACGCAAGATTAAAATAGGCAAACAAAGAGAAAAACTTTTCTTTGCGCGGCCATAATGAAATGTTTTTTGCTATATTTATACAAAAAATACATATTTTAAATAACATTTATGGATAGAAGTGTTATAGGTAAATGCAAATACTTGACGTGTTTTTGGCCTTGATGTTATTTTGTATACTTTCTTTTTAAAATACAGGCTATTGTTTAAAAGCCTATAAGCAAGTAAACCGACACGGTTCCACTACAAGCAAAATAGGTATAAAATATTGAAATTTGTTTACAATACCTCTACTAGCTACATTAGAGTTGCAGAATAGCAGCCCTCTATGTAGGTAGTAGTCGTATTAAACTCGTATTTCAACATGAATTTTACACATGCGTTGGAGAACAACACAAAGCATGCAAAGCTTCTTTAAATATTCCTTTCCTTCATAATCAAAGTGCTGCGTTCGCAAGATAAGAATTCCCAACGCGCCAGAACATTAACTGCGGATGTATGTAGCAGTCTCCGCAGAGTGGGAATAATTTCACTCAGTTAGCTATTTATCAAAATTCCGAGCGAAAGAAGCGAGCACACTCAATTTTACAAGGCAGTACCGCAACCGTACGCACTCTGTAATTTATGCACCTAAGCCGAGAAATACACGATTCGGCAAAGCGACAGCGCTGTGACGATCTTGCATTTATCAGGAATACGTACGTTTGTTTATAGAGTTTGTAGGAAATAGTAGGAGTATTTTAGAAGATTTTATTTAACTTGCAACATTAGTTGTTAAGTTTGATATGTTTCACAAGTCGAATTTTCCTTTCATAACAATTTAATTGTTATTTTATGCCCATAGACTTTTAGAATAAATTTAAATTAATTTTTTTTCGTAGTCGGGTTGACTTGAGATTTGGTAGCAAAATGTAGTATGCATGGTGATGCACGGATTATAAGTAAAATAATATCAACTAAAATCAATTTGACTACTCATTTTAATCTACGTACCCGGGTGATTGAGCTTTGTTATCGGTGACAGCAAAATCGGAAAACGTGTTTACCCAGAGATTAGACCTAGCTTGAACGGAGTTAAGCTCAAAAACTTAAACACCTAAAATACTTTTTATTGAAATCATTGGTATTGTTTTCGAGTTCTCAAGATATTAAATATTGCTTGCTTAATTGTAGGTATTGGATAATTTTATTGTGACAGCGTTTACGTAAAGATATTTTTTGAGATTAAAAGGCAAAATAAATAAGTCAGCATTATTTATTTTGGCTCAAAACTCTTTTTGTTTTATTTACTTACCATGTTGAAAGCCACAGTGCGTGTACTCGCAAACGTCCCGTGTGATTTTTCTTATACTCAGCCGTTCAGGCCATAACCATGAGTTTACGAAAATTTTCCACCGCCTTAAGATATTCTTATGAAAGAATTGTTAGCTTAGGTAAATCCGGAAACTGCTATGATTTCAGATTTACCTAATCTTTGACTTATAATGTACTTTGCTTTCACCCTTCGCAGAAACTGAGTTGATATTTTATGAACATACACAACGACGGGATTTTATTAAAATTCCATTAGTATAATCTTGTTTAAAGTGTCGTTATCCTATCAGTATGACAGTTATATTCATTTCATCACTATTTAGGAAAAAGTATCCATACTTAATATTATTATAAATGCGAAAGTGTTTGTGTATCTGTCCGTCTTTCACGCCGTAACGGAGCGACGAATCGACATGATTTTTAGCAGATAGTTTATGGTCCCGAGAGTGACATAGGCTACTTTTTATCCCGGAAAATGCACAGTTCCCGAAGGAACAGCGCGCGATAACTGAATACCACGCGAGCGGAGCCGCGGGCAAAAGCTAGTTATTGTAATAAATAGTGAAGGCAAAGTCATTGATCTCGGGATCAATCAACTAAAATCTCGAAATATTAACCCCTAAGTTAAGTGACGTGAAAATTGGCACAGATTTTATACCTATACAGCCAATGAAGGCCACGTTGTATTTTTTCAGAATTACCGCAAGAATTTTTGCAAAATTTCGATATTTTAATTCAAATGCCTGACCCTCACAAATAATAAATTGAATGACCTGAGCGGGCATTAAACGTAATACGTGTCGACGCTTGCCCGTAAATTGCATTTTACCGAGTAATTAGTTCACGTGTGATATTGTTACCGTCGATGTTTTTCACGTGCCATCAGTCTAACATTTATAACGAGAAACGGTACAGACTGTCGTGATATTGTATATAACTAGGCAATTTTAATTTCCCTGAGTGCCTATTTCGAGCTCGCTCTCATTCGTTCACACTCGACGCTCGTACCAAATAAATCCATTAACTTCAAATAAACTTGGTATAGAAGAGTAAGAAGTCACACAGGGAACGCATTGCGCGGATTATTTAAAGTAATTCGGGGCGAAAAAATTCAATGAATATCCTTAAAGCGTGCAAATTAAACACGGAAACTTTTTGTATTTGCTTAGCGCTTCACGGCTGATATAAGTGGATTGCAAAAGTTCCGAGGATGAGCATAAAAATTCTCGAGTCGGGAAGAAAAGGAACCAGCATTAGGAGTGTCGCGATAACGGGGAGTATATTTTTGTTAGAAACAACTTTGCCAGTAACTAATGGCAGATTAACAGGCGGTGGAGTGACGTTTTTATGTGGGCCGTTTATGTTGTATACCGGTGTATGATGTAGGCGTGACGAGGAACTTTACTTACAGCTTTGTACTTTAACGAGTGTCAGTAATAGGACATTTGTAAAAAAAATCACCAGATTTGTTGCCTCTGTAAACTCATGCAAAATCGGGACTCGTGTACCCACAGAAGTAGGTAATAAGTGGAACAAAAATATTACTTGGTGCATTTCCTTCCAAAATCGTTACCTCTTCTTCTCCTAATCCTGTTCTCTTATCTAGGATTTAGTAGATTTCAGTACCTACTAACCAAAGAAACCTAACCCTTCACTTGCTGTCTAGGATCAGAGGGAACCGCGTCGTTAAAAATCCGTCGATATTTTGATTAGATTAGATTAAATAGATTTTAAATTTACATGGCTGTTTGTAATAAAATATAAGCCACTTTTTAACTCAACATTCCTACGGCATCTAAAATATTAACCGCCAGGATTAGATCCACAGTGTTTGTCTTCTAAATTTCCGCACGAATCTTGGTAAATTCCCAGAATTTCAATTTAACTGCTAAACAGCGGTTTACGCGTAGAAAGTCACGGGTAAATCCTAGTTATAACATGTAATTATAGGCAAAATAACTGATGGAGTAAATCATGAAATTTACGAGTATTTGAGATAAACTAAAACGTTGCTAAACTACGAACATGTCGTCAATATCAGTTAGTTTTGAAGATAAACGTTTATTAACCAGTATATAACACTTAAACTAGGAGACCCTATTTGGTTGATCTTAATTCGTGATAACAGATATGAGGCTCTAGGTTAATAGTTGTAGGTGAAAATCAGATAGGGTAATGGGGGATGGAGTTTGTGGGCCTAAGTTAATTAAGTTAGAGACAAAGAAAAATCATAAAGCAACTTGTTTTATTGACAGTTTTTAAGGTCCCTTACCCGATAGGTAACTAATGGAACTATAGTAATGCGGCTACACTGTCCGTCCGTCTGTCTTCTCGTCACGTGTTCTATTACCGCTGGAACTGCAAATAATGAAGAATTAAGGGGAGCTCAACTAACATTTAAGGACTACCATAAGTATAATAAATGCCAAAGTTTGTAAGTCTGTTTGTTTATTTGTATGTTTGTTTTTTTACTTCATCACGTCTCAACCGCTGAACCAATTTAGATGAAATTCGGTGTGCAAATAGTTCGAGTCCCGGGGAAGGACGTTGGATCGTTTTTTATCCCGGAAAAATTTATAGTTCCAGCGGGATAGTGAAAACCGAATTCTACGCGGACGGAGTCGCGGGTAAAGGCTAGTGCGTAAATAAAAAATAAATATCACGTGGCCTGTGACTTCAATTAACCTAGTCCCAAATTAAGCAAAGCTTGTGTTAAGGGTACTATAGGCAACAATAGAAGTTAGATAAAGGGTTAGAAATAAAAAAAAAAACGGTAGTAACATTAGTCAGTTCATTATAAATAAATAATAGATTATAAATTATTGGACAGTCGCGAAACCGTCCCTAATTATCTCGTAATTACGTGCAAAATAGACGTAATTAAGCATCATTTATTACTGTTAAAAAAACAATGATAAAATAACGACCGACTCGTACAAATCGCTTAATTTAAAATATCGCGCACGATATCGTCTCAATGGATCGTGTTAATATTTAAATTACTGTTTAAATGTAGACGCGATTGGGCTCTAGGGGAAGGCAAATCAACAGGGGGTTGGATATTGAATGTTTTTGGAGTTAAATTAGTTAGTAAAGTCATAAATTCTGAATAAAAATTGATTAATAATAATAACATGACGCACGCCACTCAACTATTTTCTCACACATTTCTAGTGATGAGTACAATAGCGAGTTTGTATATTCTTTACTTATTTTTACTGTGGCATTGTAACCTACTAGACGCATACGCGAAACAACCTTTGCGTAAATAAATTAATTAGCGCGAGCTCGGAATTGCGTAGATAGAGTTTGTACCGTTCACATAAAAAGGAGAATAATTAAAAGTGTTTTCTCAATATTAAATAAGATTCCTTACACTGTAAAAGTGCAATAAGTATGTAATTTTTCTTTTTGTAGCTATTATTAAAATATTCATCTAAACTGTTACAAGTAATCATCTAAACTGTTACATTGCCACATCTTCCAATAAGTCTTAGTGGGAATTGTTTTAGGATGTAGGCTATACTTATCGCATTATTTTAATTTACTCTTACTAGATATTAATTGTGTCTGTATCTGTTTTTTTTTCCAATAAAGAGAGAAAAAAGCAGGTAAGTAAGTATGATAGAAAATTTGTTCCATTTCTTCTTGCAGTAATTTAATTTTGTTCACTGTGGCTCTAAACCGGGCAAAAATGACTGCTGTTTTCAGTTTTAATACGAAATAGTAAATATATGACTTAAAAAGCCGTGGTGGCCTAGTGGTTTGACCTATCGCCTCTCAAGCAGAGGATCGAGGTTTCAAACCCCGGCTCGCACTTCTGTGTTTTTCGAAATTCATGTGCGGAATAACATTTGAAATTTACCACAGCAGTGGAACGTATGATGAAAATATTACTCAGTACAGAAAATGACTCGAGAAATTACGGAATAAAGAACAATAGTGAAAGGTCCAATCACTCCAACATTAAAGAAGTTCATTCAAAGATCGATTGATACAGACA
Source organism: Choristoneura rosaceana (assembly GCA_037349165.1). NCBI lineage: Eukaryota > Metazoa > Arthropoda > Insecta > Lepidoptera > Tortricidae > Choristoneura > Choristoneura rosaceana. The sequence continues at coordinate 16,576,980 of JAZBNJ010000019.1, forward strand.
GATCTCTTAAATGGATAAGTTCGCTGTCATACATATAATAATATCTCACTCAACGTTTGTCAATTGTTTCTTTCTTCTTTTTTTGACAGTAAATTGTTCACATACATACATAGAGAATTGTCCAAACAATAAAGTCAGAGGTATATTTTAGTGCAACGTGTCGTGTTTGGAATTTGACACTGACATTTATTTTTGTCTTTATAACTACTATTTTTACATACATATACCTAACCTCATTTTTATGCGGATAGTAAAAGAGAAGAGAAAATTAAAATTTAGAATGCCTGTACTTAATACCTCTCTCTCTCTCTATAATTTATCTACAAAAATGCGTGAAGGTAATTTATATATGTAAGTTTTGTTGTGTTTGTGATTTGACAGAATTGCCGAATCATGATAGGGCTCGAGTTGACCGAATGGATATTATCTATTCAGGGGGGTCGCCGTTCCCGGCTGAATGGCACTTGCAAACGAAAACGTATAGAATCCCCAAATGCGAACAGTAACCTGAAACCACTTTTCCCGTTTTCTAAAAAGTTATTTGTACTTCAGGAATGTGTATGGGTGCCGAGGTAACTTATATTTACCATTACTTATTCATAAAAAGTTGTGAGGCTAATATTAACTGCATTCATTTGTTTTTATCGGTTATTTTGACTGCCTTTGGTGAAATGAAACATACATTTTTACTCAAAATTTTTCGTGAATATTTTTTTACTAGTCCTTTTAATTACTTAGTTCGCACTAGTTAATTTATTTTAAAAAAGTTAATTTAAAAAAAAATTTCGCCACAGTCGATAGACGAAAACTTAATAATAGTTTAATACTGTACAAAATATGAATAAAAGATTAAAAAAATACCCGTTCATTAACTCAAAAAAACATTTTGCATCTAAAAACAAATCGGTTCCAAAATCATGCAGCTCATTATAATATCGGCGTTGTTTAAACGCCAATTAATCTATAAAACAAAATAAAATAATGAACTGACGCGAGCCGTGGCTATAAAACACGATTTTATCATACCTTTGGGAGGGGCACGTTTTCGAATATCGTAATAAAAAAGTCACAGATGTCAAATTTATGACGTTGGACCATTGTAAAGAGATTAAAAGATTTAGTACGGGCGAGGGGCGACCGCTACGGTGCTACGAACCTAAGGCTCTACGGGCTACGCTTAAGTTCTACGACGAACAATTTTACAAGTTTAATAACGATGTAATCCTTTTGTATTGGTTACTGTCACGTTCGCGTTCTTGGAATTCATTTTTTTTCTCACTTACCGCGAACCAGTTCTAGGGAATTTTGTTAGATTGACGTACCTGTAAAAACAGAAAACATTTCATTAATATTTGCTGTTGCTGCCACTTAAGACAAAATTCATAATTTGTAATAAAAAAAAATTAACAAAAAAGTAAAACCGACTCCAAAAAAATTTAAAAATAACAAAAAATGGAACCGACTACAAAACTCTTGAAAATATTTTTCTTTGTATCTACTTGCTCGAAGTCGGTGCCTCAGCACAGTACATAAAAGAAAATACAAACATTGGAACATAGAACCTCCAGTATCCAAGTAACATATTCTTGTTGTTAAGCGCCAAATACAAAAGTTTCTAAGATTTTTTTGAAAACACTTAATAGATAGTGACAGCAATTAGACTTATTAGACAATGCGACATTTCCCTACCCGAAAGCTTCGGATGTCGGAGACAGCAAGTACAATATTAAATAGAAAATATAAGGCAAACAAATTTCCTTACTAATCCACCCTACTAAACCCCGCGTTAATGCAAGACGTCAGAGTACAAGAAATTATAAAAAAGAAATTTCCCGTGGGGAGCGACGCCCTATAAACGCCCGTTAACTTGGCGAATAAATCACTGTTACAGCTAACAGCTCCAAATAAATAATTTTCTTTATTCATCAAAATTAAAAGGAGCAGTTGACAAAGGCCGGTCCTTAATTAAAATCCGCTTTGCTTGGTGACTTTCATACTGTCCGATCATCGAGTTACCGAATCTTAGTTTATTTTCGTTAGTCGTTTGGGAGCAACAAAGGAATCACTCAGCTTTTCGCCGCCCAGTTTGCTGTTCAAATCCGGATATTGAAAAAAGAAAGACGCTGCTTTGTTCGCTTAAGTATTGCGATGATTGTGTAGTTTTTGAAAGTCACTTTGTTTACTTGCCGTGCAACGTAAAGATAATAGGGTACTCTTTCCTTTGAACAGCTAATTAAAATAATTCATATTAATGTTTGAAACTTAAATAATCGACGGCACAAAATGCTATTATGAAAACATAACTTCTTACCAAAAATTAAATAATTAATGCAATAATAATAAATAAATAAGTTTTCAAATCTTCATACTTCTTTAATAATATCTCGAACAAATACAGTCAAATATAAAACAAACAAACAGACAACAGAACTTTACGTTTTATTTTATGAAATAATATTCAAATACAAATAAGTACTCAAGAAATGAATGTACATTGAACAAAAATGAACATTATTTTCTTAGGTAACATATAGTTCATGCTGTATGTTTGAGAATAGCGAAGATTTTTCTAAGACGCTTTCATTAAAAATGTAAAGCAGCTTAACGCGCGAGCGCAAAGGCGATCAGCAGCATACAAAACCGTGCAAGATTTATTTGTAAGCGGGCGTTCTGCACAAGTGCACATCGGGTTTTCAATTACACAAAGTGATAGCCGCAGCGCAGCGGGCGGACCGCGAAAAACGTCGCGGTCAGGGAACCTGACCGATTGCACACTGCTCACTCGAACCCTGCCACTGGCCAAAAACAAACACTAGCGCTAGAAAAATAAGGTTCTCCTCGACAAAGGGGAGCGCACACGGTAACGAAACTAAGGGGACAACGCGTTTTCGAAAGGTTGAAGGAAAACTCGATCGCTTTTCCAGGGGGAAGCTCTCAGTGGTTTATTGCGTTATTACCTGGACGTGTCTGCCGCGTCGGGACAGCCGCAATTTAGGGAGAAAAGAACGATATGTTGCGAGAAAAGGGATTTTATAGAGCTCAAGAACACCGGCCTCGGAAGACCACGCTCCTACGTCCACGCTAGCCGTAATTTTCTTTGATCGAAAACACTACACGGCACTACTTCAGTTTTTATTTTATACAATACAATATTGTTGAATGGCTTCCGTATTTTGCTTCGCACCATTTATTAAGATTTACTCAGATAATAGCTTAAGAAAGCATATTTTATTAATCTTGAAATTGTTTTATTTACATCAATCATCGTCCTTTCTTACTTACTTACTTATTTTTTCTAAAGGTTTCCTGGAAGAGATCGTTCTGAAGCGATAAGCCTGCTGATTGCTTACCATGAAAATGTTTATATATCTACCTGTTTTCTGAAGTGTTTACTAATTACGATGTTCAATAATTTATTTTTTCTATTTCTCGCAGTTTTTATAAAACGAGCCTACAAACTATTATACTATATATAATAGCGAACGACTCAGAGACGTGGATTTTTTAAATTGTGCATGGTGTATTTCTGAAAAAAGCGTTTAAATAGACTTTAGAGAGTACAGTTAAAGGCAAAAATATGTACATGTCGGCGGCCGATCGTAAAATCCGCCAGATCACGAAATTCCTAGGCATATCATGAAATGGCACCATTTCATGAATTGGCTAAGGGACATAAGCCATATCGTTCAAAATATATCGTTCATAATATCGTTTGTTTGTTTGTTTGTTACTTCATCAAGACTAAATAGCTGAACCCATTTTAAATAAAATTTAGTATAGAGATAGTAACTGTTTGAGTCCCGAGGAAGGATATAGAATATTAAAATTGCACAGTTCCCGTAGGATAGCGATAAACGAGTTCTACGCGGACGGAGTCGCGGGTAACAGCTAGTAACTTATATAAGACTCCTTATATGCAATAAATAATAAACCATAACACTATTTCCATTCCATTCGATTCAATAAAAACGTCAGAAATCCCAGAAACATTCGGTTCAATAATCGGGTGACAGATTTCGTAACTCCGTCTTAGGGCCAATGAAATAAGAGTGAATGTCCATAAAATAAAATAATAACCGGCCAATAAAATCTTTCGTCGGCGGGGTCGTAGCAAATCTGTCAAATACTTCAGAAGAAAAATAAAAGTAAGACGTCAGAGGGTGGGGCGTGAAGTGGTCGAAATTTGATCTGAGACAAGTCGTGGGGAGACCATCAATCGGCGATAATTGGAGGGCTTTAGTGACAACCGACCGCGATACAGCCCAAATAAAAAATATGGCTCATTCTTTAGATTAAGTGTATCATTCTATCGACCGTCAATTCAATATATCTATGGCATCTTAAAACATTTTGCAATATTTTCGCGTGTTGTTGTGATTATGTTGTTTATTATTACATTCATTCGTACTAATTATACTAACATCATAAAGTGGTTAAATTGTTTGTTTATTTAGCGTAATCTCTAATAATCTTATAATAATAATCTTCATTTATCTGAAATAAAAATAAAACACATTGCCTTGAACTAGGAAAATTCCTGTGTTTCAGGTTTGGATGTAGAAGGGTTTATTTACCAAATCTAGATATCTCATCAAATGCAAAAAAAAAGAAAAAAAAAAGCTCTAAACCTACTGAACGATCCCTATAAATTATTTCACTTAGGTATTGAATATATTTTATCCTGGGACGGAGAAAAGTTTCCGCAAGAGGTACACAAAGTAGCAACAGCTAGTTTTCTTATATTTCATAAATGATAGACTGCCTTTAGCCACAATACGTTTTTATTAATATTAATGTAACTGGTACTAGAATTTATACGCCTTCTTACGCGCGCTCCCTAGAGACAAAGTCAGTAAAACCAGAGCACTTATTCCGATTCTTACACACATATTCGCCCCTATACTCGCATTATTTATTTCCTTATTATGTCGTGCCATTGGCACAGCTCTCCAAGATTGAACGCTCAATTTGATACCCTTACATTTTAGTCTAGGATTCCTCGACCTTAGTTCACGACATGCGCATTGGTTTCGTGACCTTTTCATAACTCGATATTAATATAATTAAAACCAAACATCGTTTGAAATTACGTTGGCGCTATTAAAATATTCAATTACGTTTTTAAAGATTACATATTAACGGAAACTACAGGCGCAAAAGTCGGTAATGCTATGAATTTATCACGATACGGTTCAAATGCTGACCGGATGGTTAATAAATTTTAGTTTAGTTAACTTTAAGTGCAGGATTGCAATTATGACTTATTTTATGGAATAGGGGGCAAACGAGCAGATGGATCGCCTGATTTAAATGGTCAGTACCGTTTTTGGAACATGTATTATGACGTGGCTAGAATTTTTGGCACATTTACTTAGCCTAGTAATTCATCAGTTTAAATGATAATAAATTGGTTTTGGTGCCGAAAGTGGCGGATAAATTGCTTTATTAGGCTCTATATGTTTGTATCTATTTTTATTTAATGAATAATTCATTGAAAATGTCCATACATAAATAAAACTAAGTACATTAAGCAGTTGCTCGATGCACCGAAGTATGAAGCTCACGGAGTGCAACGGATTTATCTCTCAGATGCAAGATATCTTGAACTATAATATGATACTTAAATCTACTTCATAACGTTTCACATTGCGATCAGACACGTAGATATTTCCTGAACGCTTACAGTATATTGGCCGGAAGAAGTTTAACAGTTTCACTGACGTTTACGTAAGATAGATTTGAAGGCTGCCTTTAACTTTACCTCAGCAAATAGAGCGAAGCTACGTTAAAGTCGTCAGCTTTTTTATTTTATTATTTTATTTTATGTTTAGTATGCCTTACCTAAGAAAAGCTGAATTACTGACTGACTCACAGATGCACAGTTTAAATCATTGGAGCTAGAGATTGGAAATTGGGCACGCATATTTCTTCAGGGTCATAGAGATGCACTAAGGAATGGTGGGTTGGTAAATTTTGTTATTGTTTAACAGGATATTATAGAAAAGTAACCTATGTGTTATTTCAGATACTAATTATAGTGGAGTAAATAAAGGTAGTGACCCCAACAGTAAATCCTCAGCCCGAAAAAACTTGACAGTATGATAAAGTATCAATAAATAAAGAGTATTGTATAAATATAAAAAAAAGTAAAAAAACAAATGCTCCGTTCAAACTTTCTTCACCAGACATACTGATGTAACGTATTGGAACAATATATGAAATATCAAAAAAAAAAATCCAGCAGAAATGCAAATATTAAAAAAAAAATTGTTTTTTGGCGTGTTTTGAACCGGAAAATTTCAGATTTTTGTCTAGTATCACAAAATGATACGAATGACCTATTTGGTAAAATAATTTTGGACTAATATAAACAGATTTGTATTTCGTCACTACTTTGAAAAAATCTCGTATCTCAGATCAATACGCGAACAAAATTGAACCTTGACGTAATGGTCATAAAGTGCACTCGGAAAAATTATCCATTTCGAGATACGAGTTTTTTAAAAGTAGTGACGATTTTTAGGTATAAATACCTAACTTAGGTGTTTTCTTTTTGGATTTTTTATATTTTAGTTACGGCTCATACTATACAATAACCAAGCAAAATTTCATCGACTGAGGAATTAATGCTTGGGTCTCCATACAACAACTTCCTTCATTTACTGCACTACTATGTATATGTTATGAGTTATTCACACGCTCTGCCTCGTGTTTTGAATAGTTTTCCACATGGCTCATTGAAAAACAAAACTGGAAAGCAATTGATAAACAACTTATAAAAAAGATACATGTACGAACCATAATTAGATTCCTAATTACGAGTTGAATCTTTAAAAACTAGGATTAGAATCTAAGTGAAAGATTTTTCTAATTCAGTGAAATTTTTAATGTTTTTTGGACATTCAGTGATCTACAAACTAAATTTTAACAAATTCCACTCAGTTCTTTTTGGGTGATAGAGTAATAAACGTCCATATATACTCAAACATTTCGGGCTTATAATATTAATGAGATTAATTAGATAAAAGCCCGAAGTTGTGAAGTTTTTGTACTGCTTTATGGTGTGCAATAAAGAATATTTGTATTTGTATTTGTATTTGTTGCGGGAATAAACTAGTTAGAATAAATAGGTTGTCAACGTCGTACGTTGTCATTACGTAGAATACTAGGAATCCATCGATACCAATTTGGCTTAATTAATTAAAAAGCTTATATCCGCACGTCTACTTGATAAAATACGATTGCCTGTAATCAGGTATCGTGTGTTTGTCTATCTAATAGGCACGCCATTAAAATACTGCCTGTAAAAGTTCACTTTAGAACGTGTTGCACTTATACCACGAAATAAAATATAACTAGGTACTTCATAATCACGTAGATGCAGCGAGTAGTGCTCGAAAAGCTACTAACGCCCGAGAACGTGTGGTAATCGGAATGGCGAGTGCTTTAATGTAACACGTGACCCGCCTCTTGGACTGCAGTCGGTACATAACTACATAAGCTTTAAGTAATTGAAAAGATATATTGAGACAGTCTTTTTTAGTTTCAATTAGTATAAAACCAGAGCGGTTTGATTGAAAGCAACATTTGACAGGTCAAGAATCCCGCAGTTGCACCTGTAACACTTGTGGCGACTTAAAGACTAAATAGTATACTTCTGCATTGAACGTGGGACGTGTTAGCTACTTCGCTACTTCATAGGAAATCCCCTAAAAGATTCATGGCGACACTTAAAACGTATAGTCAAAATACCACAAACGGGACTTATCACGCTATTTTTAACAAGTTATATTTACCTCGACGTTTCGGCAACATTGCAGTTGCCGTGGTCACGAGTAGACTGAAGTGTGGGGTGTCAAGTCCGCCTAGCAGCGCGAGTTCTTCGAACTACCCGCACTTGATCACTAATAGTAATATAACTTGTTAAAAATAGCGTGATAAGTCCCGTTTGTGGTATTTTGACTATGAGTGAGCATCACGAAAGTTTAAAACGTTACTTAAAACGTATACCAAATCGTCCACATAAAAATGTAACGTAGAAGGTTTTATTGAAACCGACCATAATGCAACATACTTTGCGCGACCAAAAACAGCAAATTCAATGTGGTGTGCCACACGGGCGCTATAACAATCGAGCGAGAAAATTGCAACCCTGGTCCGATCCGCGCAATAACCTCTGACTTCTCATTATGCAGATTGCCTTCGATACACGTTCACTAAACATCTTGCGACGCATGCACCGTTCTGCAACCACTCGACCTGGACGGCAACTGTAGAATAAATTGTTCTACAGCACCCATTTGTGTTCGAACTAAAGTATCTGGACTTCAGCTGTAAGTAGTATGATCGTGCAATTCGAATTGCCTGTGCACTTTGTGAATCGAACTTTGCGTATGAGCATATTTTTGTGAAAAACGTTCAGGTTGATTTCAGTATTTTGAATGAATAGAAAAGCAAAAAATACAAGTTAAAATTATCAAATACGCGAATTAAGCCTGCGTGGAACGCCAAACAGGACTGGTGTGTTTTTTCAGATGCCAACCAATGCATTTTTGTAAAGTTAAACTAAATAAAAAATAGGCAGATTCTAAAATATGTGAACAGAATAATAACATTGAAAAATGTTTTCGATCGGCTTCTAGCAGATGCTATTGGATACTTCGAGTCTTGGTCTTGGATACATTTGCTACTCTTTATATTTGGTTGATCTAAGTATCAAATCTAACCACTACAGGTAAAACTGGCTACCATAATCCAGTAAAAGAAAACTATTTCCTATTTATTTTGCTTCACATTTTGCTTTAGTAATTGTTGTATGCATGTAAGTAAACATGTAATGAGTGTATCGTAGAGAAGATAATCTGCATAATTGGAAGTCGTGGAAGGATATTGCGTCCACGTGAAGCGGCTGAGCAATTTTCTGCGTCATTTCCGGTGAGTCCGCTCGGATAGGCCATTCGATGAGTGTCTCCCGCCGACTACTTACCTTATTGCATATTTTATATCGTAGCCAACAGAAAACTATAGGTGCTAAGCTCAATGGCTAAGCACTGGAATTCCATACATATGGCTTCCAGGGGCGGCATTTATAAGCTCATGAACTGATTGTAATTATTGTATTTTTCACCTAAGATGAGTTCTGTGACATTTGAAAATTTTCCGAATTACGCATACTATGTTCGCAAAATATATTTGAAAAATAATTTCTATTTTGAAACAAAATAATCAAAAAAAATTAAAACTGTTATTTTTAAAAATATATAGCAATATCAGTGTCTGTTAAATAGCCTCCATTGAATACGTCAGAAAAATATTTATTTTTTTAAATAACGCAATGTGTGAAACGGAACAGAGTAGTGACGTGACACAACATTATCGGCAATTGCAGCGGTTCATTATTCGATAACATTGAAATGAGATATTTTAAATTTTTAAACAAAACTTGCAAGATTTTGTAAACGCGGCTATTTGCGACGCGGCCGCAACCATCTTGTGCCTCTTGTGGCCAGTACTTGTCAGTATCATTGTCAGTAGGTACGAGTACGTCTGCCGTGTATACGAGTTGAGTTTCCGTTGCATTTTCTTTGCATTGTATTTGTTATTGTTCATTTCTATTATTATTGTTGTTGACTTTTGTTACTGTTTCTCGTTAAGTTTGTTGTTATTTTTTGGGAAAATGCTGAAACGGTCCAAAAAAGAGTGTTTTGAACTCCCAGAGTCGGGAGTTTGTAATTCGTTTGAGGGATTATTTCGAGCGAGAACGAGAGAGTGGCCCGGTGGGCGGAAAACTGGAAAATAAATATATATTTTTTAATATAATGCAACTTTTTCAAAAATAAGTACTAATAACTCTTAGAAAAATCTATGGTTCACTCGATCAATGGTGCATCTCTAAAATTGTCAAACTCGAAACGTCACAGAACTCATCATAGGTGAAAAATAATATAGTAATTAGTAATTTTGATGATAATTTATTTCTTTGTGTTACTAACCCTTTCAATTAAGATACATGTTACTAACAATATATGGACCCTGGTCTGAAATAAACTATTATTATTATTATTATTATTATTAAGCGGATAGCTTTAACGAAGCATTTCCCTCAGAATATCACATACGTCGATCGATTGGGTCTATAACCCTCTCCAGACCGTATACTTAGGTGTCTTAGTGATAAGTTTCATGATGACAGTTTCGTGCAAATAAAAAAGAAGATGGCTATGGTGCGATGCTTTAAATGTATCTAGACAATATTGGTTGGAAATTGGCAGAAGAAGGGTAGCAGAAGGCAGAGAGACGTTGGCTCAGTAGTGGAACTATTTAAGAAGCTAGAAAAAAAATTTGCAGACCATCAAATCTCAGAATTCAGCGTAGAAATAGAATATGGAAATACTCAGAACTAAAAAGTGGTTTATTTATAAACAAACAAATAATATGTAACAATAATTAACAGAAATAAATAATTAAAAGAAAAAAAAAACTATAACTAACTTACTCTAAACCTAAAAATCTGTATTTACAAATATAAAAAGTGGTAATTTTTAAACTTACAATGAACAGAACACAAAGTGTTATTTTTAATTAGCGTTTGCCCACGACTATGTTTGCGAATAATTAATTTATCACTCTAACGCGGGAACTATGCAATGTAACGACTAATGAGATAAAAAATATGCTACGAGTATGTTCTTCTCTGGATTTTAAACTATCTCCATATCAAATTTTATATAAATCGACTCAGCGGTTTAAGCGTGACAAAACTGCATCCACCGTGAATCCGCGGCTAATATTAAGTATGGAGTAAGAACGAACATAGATGTCTTGTCTGGATATGTCCTTTATAGCCTTTATACATATATTTAATTTTTGTCAATCGTCTTTACTTATTTTGTACAATAAAGAGTTTACACACATACATAATCATGGATGTTAATAATAATCACAAAACATTTTTTATAGAACTTAATTCTTGGCTAGAAACTTCTGCTTAATACCTAGTTATTACCAAGTTTTTTCTTTTTCGGGTCTTAATGGACATGCGAACAGACAGTAAAGTGGTTGACATTAACTTTTTGTTTTACCTTTAGTCGACAGACCTGAAAAATATCTCGACCAAAAAATAACTCAGAATAACAAATGTGACCGGAATCAAAAGTAAAATAGGTAAGTACGAAAGAGCTAACCAGAAAAAAATTAAACCGCTTACCAAATGGCCTTTCTCTGATCTCTACTAAAATATTCCATTAAAATATAGTCTTCTCCTAAATGGATACTAAAGAATTCTATTTGATAAGGAATAGCCACAAAATACGATGATGGAAAAAACAAGGACGAGTAAAATGTTTTTCTAAAATACGTCCATTGTTTTAGTTAGATCGAAACGCTTATAGATCAAAAAGGAATTCATTTAATTAAACGTGCTATGACGTGTAAAGACAATCTTAATGGTGGACGTTTGCGCCATTGATCATTGCGTTAGCCGCCTCTTTGTTTTGAATTCAAACAATTAATTTAAGGACATTGTTCACTAAATAATATTTTGAACCTTAGCATTATCGAACGTGTGTTCCTATATTTCAGTTAAATTAGATTGTGAATAATTGGAAACCATCTTGAATTTAGTGTAACTGTCGCAAAGAGCTACGTTAATTTTATTGTAGCTGAGATATGTGGATACTACAAAGGATCACTTAAAAATCTAAATAATTTTTAATTTTAGGACCTTAGTTTAGATTAGATTAGATTATTTATTCATTCAGTATAAAACTACATCATAATTGTCATCATACATGTCAAAGTTATGAGAATTAAGTTATTTAAGAATTGAGTTATTTAAGTTAATAATTATAATACCTGGGCAACTGAGCTTCGCTCGGGTTAAAACCCGATAGCAAGCATTTTTCCAGAGATAAGACCAAGCTTAATCGATATTTTATCACCGAAAACCCCTACATACCAAATTTCATCGAAATTGTTGGAGCCGTGTATATATACAGGAATTGCTCGTTTAAGGGTATTAATTAGGTAATTTGATTTTAACCCAATAAGCGCCTTCTGACTATTCAAACTATTTATTTGACATGGTATAAAATTGGGTTTCTAGTTCAGACAAAATACAAGCATATACCTGATTGATTTTAGGGTTTTTATACTTTTCTTGTCCAGCATTAACTGAACAAATAAAAGGCAAAGTGCAGATAGGTACTCATTTTGTATCATCTAAAGTAAACTCGAATTGATAACCTTTTTTGATCTCATTTAAAAAGCAGCGCATTTCTCACGTCATTCTTCGCAAACTTGCCAATAAACATACATGATTCTTCAAATTGATTGTGGAGAGTTGAAATCTTCCGCCGGCCGCGATCGATGCGTCACCCATCCCGCGACACGCGATCTGTCGTGCCGGGCCACGTTTTTTCATCGGATGAAAGCCCCTATTTATAAAGCCGCAGAATAGTTTCAACGGAACACTGAGTAAGCAGTTTTTTCCAGCGTCTGCTATATATGATAGTTTCTTTGCTATTTTTTGCTGAGTTTAATCCACTCGGTTACGTTTATTGCGAGGGGTAATTTCTAATTATAGTTTGTTAACGTTTTATTAAAATGTGTTACTGAACCATTGAGATACACTTTTGACATCATCTGCACTTAACATCAGGTGAGATAGGGGTTAATCACGGTCAGTCTTATGTAAACAAAAATGTGTGTCCGTCAATATTTTCGCCGCATTCGAACAGGTTTTGGTGACTAATTTTTGATATATGTTATGTGTCAGAAGTTGTTTCATATAAATTAAATCAAAATCAATTCAGAAATCATAATTTCCGTCTGCCTAAAATTCGTGCATCGCGCACCTGCGTAAACTACTCAATTTTCTAGAGTTAAATTAATACTATGTCCTTCTTAGGCTCTCAAACTATCTTTATATCAAATAGGTGTAGCCCGCGACCTATTTCAACAAAAATAAATATCATGTTTTTGGGATGAATAACGTAACTATAGTTTTCCAAAGTCTAAGTTACTCAGAAATTTGATAGTTCATATCTGTAACATGAATCTCAAAAAAAGAATACTAGCAATGCATATAAGCGTAAAAAACTATGTTTACCAACTCCAATCGCTACACGAACAAGCAAAATCGCTTCGTAAAACGATTCCTGAGCACAATCAATCACAAATAAAATAAAAATGGCCGTGCAGTTTAATAGAAAGCCGACTGAGATTTGAAAGGCAGGTGTGGGGATTACTCGTAGATAGGGTCACGTAGCGCCGCTGAAATGTGATGACAGTGCAATGTCGGTGCAGGCGCACTCGCTTCTAAATGACACACTCGACATTATATCGGCTAATCGTCTCTTAGTGGAGAAATCCCGGTAGGATTTTAAACGCAGAACTTAAAAGGTATGAAGAGTTATACTTTTAACTAGATTTAACTCGTATTACACTGAGCTTTTTAGATTTGGTTACGAAAATAGTGTAAAGGATTTTTTAACTCATGGTTTAGTCGATCATTCACATATGAGTAACGATCAGCTCAAAAACCAGTCAAGATAAAGTTGAACTCGCGCATCGAGGGTTTCGTCTAAATTCACTGTTAGCAGAGCCTATCTCCTAAAAGCGCCATGTACGCGGTGTTATTTTAGATGGTTATTGATATAGAGTCTATATCATAGACAGAACAGACGGATGAAAAATATTTTTTTCAGATTTTTTTCATTGCACTGGTTGGTTGACTATTTGTTTAGTTCTCATTGGATCATTACGCATAATTTCCTATGTGTTGTCTATTTGTACTTACTGCTATTGTTGTGTCTTGTGTTGTGAATAAATGTATTTTCTTTATTTCTTTCATTAGTTTTCATTGATTTCATTGATCTTTAGTTATAAATGTTATAACAATTTGTACCCCCGAAAAGAAAGAGTTAACGCTATCTCTAAAAGTTTCCCGGTAATTAATCTGTTCAGTTATTTATAGAGACGTAAGTAAATTCCCTTCCCGGCTTTATTGAATTCTAACTAAATAAGAAAACATCGATACCCGATGTCTGAGCTCAGAAGTCTTTAAACGATTTCCTAACTTAATATAAAGTTACAAGATTTGCTAGTTGGATATTCCTGCTGAAAGGGATTTTTAATAAAACTTAAGACATGGAACGGAACAATCCATTTAAGTTTTTGCTTTTAACTTCTATAATGGGTATTTAATTGTTTTGTATCTTTGTTTTACGAATTTGTTGCGTACTAATTATATTATATGGTAAACCAATCTTTCATTTAAATTAAGTTCGTTGTATTTCTTGTTTGAAACAATGTTTGCTTATTTGTCTAAGTAGGCAAGTTAGTTAGGTATGTACTTGATATAATAAATTATTATTTCTTAAAAGAATTACCACTGTCCAAGTATTTTGAATTTTTATCCTCTTTGCTGTCGGTGGCTGATTGGCGCAAGTCCTTTGTCGCGCGCCTTCGACCGTAAAAAAGGCGGCAGTCAGCCATACTTCAAAAAACTCTCGGAGGACATATATTGGTGCAGTTGTTGTTCATTTTTGTAAAATAAATACTAATTGTAATTATAGACATTGTAAATATTTTCTTTGTGTAAATAATAACAGATTTTGTACGCCTTAAAACTACTATTGAAGTGTCGGTGCGGACTATTGCGGCTTTACGGAGTTTAGCGAGCGTTATACATCGAAATCGGCTTCATTGAGGTATGTTGTTCATTAATTATACTCTAGAGATAATGCTGCACAAAAGAACGAATAAGCCGCGACCTTGATAACAGTCACTATTCGAAGGTTTAACTAACAACCACTTTACATAAAACTAAGTAGCGGTAAATTCTTATTAAAATTAAAGCAAGCTTTGGTTTTATCCCCCTGTAAATCTTGACGTATGACCGACGTCTGTACAAAGCACCGACGCAGGTACCACATGTATTTGGATTATGTGGTACTTAGTACCACAGCATAGACTCGCATATACATAGAACAAAGAAAGCACCTGAAATATAATGGAGAGCACGCACACGGTTCTATAGCGCTAAAAATCGATTCCAAACATCAAAACGCATTTTAAAACAATTATTCAAAAGGAGTTCGGACAAAGGGTAGCACAAATGGAAAATATGGCCGTTGTTTGCGATATAAACCCAGCCAATCACGCCAACGGAGCTCGCACAATGTGTGACTAAACGCCACACCGACAAAAGAGCCGTAAAGAATGGCCCACCGACGCACTCGCGCTAGTAAAATAGTTCAAAGCAACAGGTTGCTCCGGCCCGCGCCAATACAATGGAACTAGCAGGAACTATGAGCTTGTCTGCCATCCTAGTGCTTAGTTTTCGCGTTTGGGAATTGAACACGGGCGACTGCATTAGTGAAATATCCTTGCTAATATTATTAAACCGAACGTGAGTATGTTTAGTAATAATAGTTTCTTGCAGCGCATTCTTCTTGGCAATGATAGTATTTCCGAAAGCGCTGGTAGTTTAAAAGATTAAGCAGCCTATTACTGAATAAATGATTTAAATTTTGAATTGAATAATACGCTTTCACGCCTAAAGTACTCAAAAGATCGTGATGACATACGAGTATGGAGATAGTTTAATCCTTATGGTATATGGATAGTTTAACAACATATGGAGATAGTTTAACATTATGATAGCTTTTATCCCGAAAAATAGAAAAGTTTCCGTAGACGCACGATAAACGAATACTTCGGAGACGAAGTCGCAGGCAAAAGTTTTTTTTATTTATATATATATATATATATATATATATATATATATATATATATATATATATATATAATAGGGGGAAAACGAGCATGCGGGTCACCTGTTGACCCTGATTTGAGACCCTGAATAGGACATAAGACAGTTATTACCCCTGAAAATGGGCAAGTTCCCACGCAGTACGATTATAAAGAATTATATATTTCTAAGATTTCTCGCTATTCTGGTAGGTATCAGATTTTCGTTTGAACAATTATTAATTTTCAATAACAAGGAAAGTATTAGACTGATTGCATTACACGATTCGCTATTATTAGTAACGTCTAGCATTTCCAATAAGAAGTCCTGATTTTATGCAATGTTTTGCTCTCCTTTGCAAAACTCTTTAGTCTCGAAGGCAATTGGAATCTGATTGGAATCGGATCCAATTAATATTTGAGTTGATTTCCGTTGAGTTCAGAGCTTTAGATGAGCCAGATGATCTTAGCGGACGAACGAAACATTGGGAGTTTAGTAAGTCGAAGATCCATTTGGGCTACTAAGATTTTCTGAAACATATTCCACATGAAATGTCAATAAGTTTACTTGTACCAAAGCTAACAGGACATTTTGCTAGAGAATGTTCTTGATATTACTAGCCCGCCTCCACCTCACTACCCACTTGTTCACGAGGAGTATTCTGAACCCGTGTCGAGTGCCCATCCTCAACTCCTTACAAGCATGCATTGTTTTACAATCAAACCTACTCACTCTGTGATAGGGGTATCATTTTTCACCACTCGATTATGCTATCACTTGCAATAACTTCCAATGCAATCAATATTCAACCGAATATTTTATTAAAGTAACAACCGCAATTTACACAGTTATTCTGAAATCCGGTCGAAAGCTTTTTTAACTGGACTTTTTACAGTCCGAATATCGAGTAACTCCGATTTATAGGAGGTCATATCGTTTCGACTGTGCACTTTTTCGAAATATTGACGTTTACAGTTCGCTGGATAGTGTTGTTTTGTATAATTCTTAAAATTGATTGTGAGTGATTTTGTCGCACGTTAGTACAACCCTAAACATATTTTTTTACTTTAATGACAAAGAAATACCGTTTCGGGTATTCTTTTTTCATATTGTATTTTACATACTATAGTTTTAGGTATTTGTCTTAGTCTTTAACGTCAATTGGTGTCAAGTGTCCCATGATATTATTATTATTATTATTATTATTATTATTAAAATTAATTATGCCCCGCTTTTTATATTAATATGAAATGAGAAACGTCGCAACAAATAATAGGAAAATTCACAATAAGAGTAGCTCAGGCAGCGAACAAAAACCGAACACTTATAGTCGCTGCGTCGCTTAACAACTGCATCTACGTACATATATGATTCTGCGAAAAGAAAAACCTTTATTCATATCACTACAATTATTTTTTTCTAAACAAAGCTTTTTTTCTTCCATAGGAGATTTTCACAAAAGTTGCGTTAAGTAATCAGGCTTGCTAATAAAGTACTTTAAATCTTTGTTCGTCAACATAAAACAAGTGGTCAAACATCAAACAAAACATTTCAAAATAACAGTCGCAAATACCAACATGTAAACAAAACACGAACACAACCGGCGTTGTAGGTATTTGTGCTAAACATTATTTAGAGAGCAAGAAGGCTGGTCGCAAACTAGCAAGCTCCTTAATTCCCGGGTCGCGTATACCTTGCGGTTTCACTGGAGGATTTACAAGTTTTCTTCTATTGGTCCAAACGCTAGTTCCCGTTATTGTGGTTAGCCTCGGCTTACCTAACTTTCACAAGACATTGTTTTGCCAAAGCTCACCTTCGGAAGGCCTTTGTGAATTGACACACTATTTATTGCATTAAGTACATTATGTTATACATATATCAAAGCGAGTATTGCCTTTTCGCAACGTAACGTTTGGCAACCTGTTTCATTTCGCAAACTCTAAAACTGTAAATATTTCAGGATTTATTTCAGGGCCATCGTGTAGAACCCTTTAGGTTAGATTAGGTTACTTTTATAAATTTTTTGAAATATTTACAGTTTCAGAAATATTTAACAGTTGGGAAATGAAAAGTTGCGAAATGAAAACGGTTGCCAAACGTTTTTTGCCGAAACATTAGTAAACCATATCAAAGGGTGTGTCGGATTTTGACAATTTTACATCAACCTAAATCCAGAAAAAGGATAGCAGATTTTAAATTTGTTAATGTGTGTTTATTTTATTTCATTGCATTTTTTTTACACCTAACGGATAGACATAGAGCCTTTGTACCTACTCAGCACTTATGTTGTAACCTTTTTATATATAGTATAAATAAACAATCAAACATAGAGTTCCGTGAAAATATTTTAAGGTTTTTTATTGTACTTATGTTTGCTTGCCAAATAAATTGGTTGATAATTCGATTATATCGAAGAGAACATTCGGAACTTGGAAAGTAACATAAAGTAAAATGGTATGTAGGTATAATATAGCTAGCATAAAATAGAGTCTGTCAACAGGTACTCTCTTCTTTAGTTTATTTATTAAATTATTCCGCGACAGCTACCATAATGGTGTTCATCCAATAACGTGTTTTGATTAAAACAAAAGACGTGCAACAATTATGCACAAACAAGTAGCGGTGTTTAACTTTCGGGCGTCGAACAATCTGGCAACAAAACAACGAGAGAACGGTAGTAAGTGAAGAGTGACAAAACTTGAGTCGCCGACTAATTAGCAATACAAACATGAATCAGAGGCTATTAGTTGTAATTGAATGAGCGCCGGCGGCGGAGTTGGTGCGGCGGCGAATTTAAATATCGCGCTAAGGACGGGGTAACAGTTTACACAAAAATGGCTGCTCTATTCTGTTTACATGCAAAATTTTACAGTAAAATATTTGTACGATATTTGAATATTTAATAACTCCTCTTTATGCGCTGGGTTTAGCTGCGTATGCATTGAATTTTGCGAAATATTTGTAACATGTAAGTAACTTTTCTGAGCGTTTTTGGTTTTGGATAGTATTAAATGTTGATTTTAATTTCTTGCAAGTAATTGATCGGTTTAGATAGGGTTGCTTTTGATTTATCAATAAAACACATTTCTTTACCATGCAAAAAGAATAACCAAGGTGAAATATCGACGTTACAAACGAGTAACTAACCTTACTCTTCAAAGTAAGATTATACTGAATAGTTTGGGAATATCAAGTTTTCATCGCGTTGCTCTTTTAGCAAACGTGGCATATGTTGGATTCTTTGTAACGTTGTTTTATACTTTCACAATGTCAAGTGTGCACCGGCAATAACAAATTTGAATGTAAGCAACTATACCAAATTTGAAACTAAGCAAAACCTTTTCAGTACGTACCATAAGGTTGATCATAACGGAAGAAAGTAATTCCTTTTTTTTCGTTTTTGTTTTAGAAATAAATAGTTTTTTTTATTTAATTATTTGAAGGAAACATTGTGCTTTTATTAAGCTTAAATTATTTCCAGTGCCAGGCACAGATAGAGCCGTATTCGAATTGCATTCAGTCTAGTTTATGATAGCACATAGTTCCTGGTTTGAAGCCAGAACAATGAATCTATTGTATTGTGATGTGAGGAATGTTTATCAAGGAATTAATGTACGCCGAATGTCACCTAGGATTGTTGAAGCTTGATTGTCTCTCACAACCTACATTGTTGTGTATTGTACCGTACATTACAGCGTTACTACCTACCGTAAACGCGATATATATCCGTAGGGCTCGGCTTATCTAATAATAATGTTATACCGTACAAACAAAAACATGTCATTCATTTGGAACATTCAATTTCAATCCGGTCATTGTTTTCGATTCGGCTTATAAATATTCATAAAACAAATGACGCTAAATTACTGCGGCAACTTCAGCCGTCGTGCCCTCGAGACCGCAGCTCAGCGACAATTTTTCATTGAAATTTTATAAAACACTCGCGTTGCTACGAGGAAATTATCTTCCTCATTGACTAAAATTTTTCACGGCAAGTTTGACATCAATCCATTACTTTTCTGAGTTTCATTGCTAAGCCGACGGAACGATCTCTAATTTTACTGATGGCTGATTCAATTATATTCGAAAAGCATTGAGTAATTAAGAGAGTAAGTATGATAAATGAAAAATATCTTTATTGACTTTGTCTTGAACCTAACACTCAGGACCTTTTCTATTAAGAATATAAAGTACCTGTACTATTAAGATAACTCAATGGTAAGCCACTATAGAACACTATCACAGAAAATACCAGTCACATTGATATAGCTAGTATTAGGTAGTCATAATGACGTTTGGGTACTGTGAGAAAGTTCTACGAAAGCTAAAATCACATGGTTCGATGATTTTACTGGGTCGGTAGTTCGGTAGGTATAGTACACAACAAATGCATTTTTTTCCATGAAATTTATTACTAATGATTATTATGATTATTACAATGATCCTAATACAGATTGCATTTAAAATGAATAAATTTTAGTATCTGCAGGTATTCATTGAATTAATTTAAGTTCTCTTTTGTTCAATGTTTTTTTATTATTGTATTATTTTGTACGCCGACACACATAATATCCTTTACTATGTTATTTACACCACCTCGCAAAATTACATCGAAATAAATGTGTTTGTAACAACAATCACATAAAATTGGGCCAATCAACTTTTTTACCGACCTAATCTGTCCGCAACATTTTTAAAACAATAGCAGATTTTTGTAAGTAACAATGGTTTTTCTGTAATATAATAGATGGTGTACATGAATACATGCCATCCTACGTAAGTTCAACCTATTAAATCGTGAAATATCTAGTTGAAATTATGATTTTATGGTAACGCCAGACACAATTTTGGTAACGCAGGAGACGCCCAAAGTGTCGTTAAAATAGTTGATTGGTCCAATTACAGTCAGAACTAAAAATAATTTAGCTTTTTATCGCGCATTGTCGGCACACGCCACGCGCCCCATTAAGACGATCGCGTGGCGCGAGGCGCAAAATAATCCACCCATAAATCCATCATGTTGCGAATCTATGAAAACCATGTTAACGTAAGCTGAAAAATCCTCACGTAGTGAACTCGGCGGCAGTTTTTACCCGCAAGACTAACAAGGCTTGACGTGTCGACGCGGTGGCATTCCACACGCAGTTTGCGGGAAGTTAAACAGCGTTTAAGCCTCGTTTAAGCTGACGGTTCGGGAATATACTCGTATTATCGCCGCGGGAATCGGACCGCGCTGTTTGTGATGCTAATTAAATACTCCATGTTTTTCTTGGTTCCTCTTAACTTCGAAAGATGGCTCAGTTCATTGATAGAAACAACCTTGCATGACAACATTTACAGTCAGTGTTTACGGTCAAATTGTAGAATTGGCAAACTTGACGAGTGACTTTGAAATGACATGTAGCATAAGATAGACATAAAAGTCACTTTTTAACCTCCTTTTTTTAAATATGCGTAAATTAAAAACACTTTTGTAGCCAACTTTACAAAACATATAAATTACTAAGTACTGCATTGCTTCACAGTTTTCTTAAATAGTAAGAGTTAGCCACTTGTGTCTTGGATAAATTCGCTTCATTTGACATGTTTAATGTTCCCTTAAAGTAAACAGAAATCAAATATAACACGTATATAGTATACAGCCTATCATATTTATGTAATCTAAATCTAAAATTTCGTCCGGTGGATGAGCGATTTCAAAAAAATCCATAATTGACGTTTTACGAAGAACATCCATGCAATATTTCATCAACTTCGAATTAATCAAAGCTAAGAATACACAATAGTGAATAAAACTTAACTAAAACTAAGTATTTACTTAAAAACTTAAAAATCTTACTTCGAATGAAATCAAATTCCGCAAAACGTTCTGCGCTAACTGACACACACAGCTATGGCTGCACTAATTGCCAACATACGTCACACCCTCACAGGGCACATCACATATCTACCAACATTTAAAATTATCGCCCTTAATATTCTCATGTGGGTAAGCATAAATTAGAACGCGAATTTCATTCTCCTGTTTCAACATTTGAACTTTACTTATGAGACGAGGATGGCGGGTAGGAAAGATATGGCACAGGATTTGGAATTGTTTAACGCTCTTCTGCAGCTTTCATAACTTGTTACTTTGTGTGGGACCTGTTGATTACTCTTATAAATAAAATCACAAAGGAAATGTGCCTCATGTTTTGTTGATTTTATTTCGTATCCAGGTTTTCCTCAATATTCGAAGAACGAAATATGCCATAGCAGCTATTTACGACACTTTACCTGCTGTTGGGTTGCAGAAAAATGATTTTTGTGAATGTTTGATATACCTCTTATCTTAGATCTACATGCATACTTATTAATACCTAAAGTAGCAATAGGTACTTCTATGCCCGTACTTCTACCTGTGTGGTGTCGGGTTAGAATTACACCTCTCCATTTCTTCGGTGGATGTCGTAAGACATCATTTTAGGGCACAGAAACAATAAGAAGCTACACTACAAGCCTTAGCTACAAGGCGAGGTGTACGGCGTCTTGAATAGCTATCTATTCATTTTATTTAGCTATTTATTAGATTTTACATCCGACATATTATATTTTACTCCACACCACGAAAATTGTAACTGGCTATTATATAACTACGTATCTAACGGTTCGAGATGCTGTGTGAACGAGCTCTCACTGTCTTGACTCAGCTAAGTCCAGATTAGGACGCTTGTCGTACGCATCGCGATTTTCCTCGAGTCAGCAAGAATGTCTACTTATGTATATCATTTAAACGTCTTTGAGGTATGATTTTATTAAATATTAAGACAATAAAACAAAACGTTTTAATATATTGTGTTTAATTAAAATTCTTATTTTCTTTTAGTCATAAAAAAAGTTAGGGTCAAAATATATTAAAATAAAACGTATTCAAGCCAAAAAAAAAACAATAGGCTAGTAGTATCCTATACATTCTAATGAATGCATCAATTAGACTGTTAGAAAATAATGGAAACGTATTTTTTGGAAAATATCAAGACATAGACAGTTTCGTGTCATGTCACGCTGTGAGACTTTTTTTTACTTTTTTCGTTACTATAATTATCTAATCTAATCGAATACATATTTATATAAAATTGTCGTGTCACAGTGTAACTGAACTCCTCCGAAACGGTATGACTAGTTTATTTATAATTTTTGACTTTATTTTTGTTTCTTTTTTGACAAGAATTCGAAACATTTATATTTTATTATTGATTTTAATTTGAATTTACTCATTTTTATTCAATAATAATAATAACCAGCTGTTTCCCGCGGCTCCTTTCGTGCTCTCTCCTTATATACAATTCTTTCTGTCTCCGTATATAAAAAAGACTATGTTCGTATATAGAAATAGTTTAGATCCTATTCTCATACCTACCGAATATTCACAAAAAAATCCAAAAACTCGGTCAAACAGTTTTGGCTGAGTTTGGTTACAAATACTGTGACAGGAGAATTTTAAATATTAGATAGATAACTAAGCATTGCCTTCAAATATTTGCGTTTGTGGAAGTAAAAGGGTTTATTTTTTTTTCATTAGTACCCGTGTCTAAAATGTCATCACACTAATAAGTTAATACGAGCAGTGAGCATTTGTACGAGTACGTCTACGTTTTGCTCAAAGCGTACACATAATTATGCTCGACATCCTTCGGAAATACAGCTCCTAATGTATTGAATTATATTAACAACACTTTGTGAACTTGAATATAGTACGATGTTACTTAAAATAGAGGTAAACCTCATTTGAATATTATGTAAACGAGAACGAACCAATGAAAATGGATCTGAAAGGCCATCACCGCGTTTATTTATTAGATGGGTTTCTTAGAGATATATAATCAATACAATCTTACTAACATGAAAGTACCGTGAGACTAGTTGATATTAAATGACATTTTACCGGATAACTCACGTCTTAAATCGGGTTTAGCTCGATATTTTGAGGATATATCTTAGCCCTTCCTCTTAGGAGCAACGCGACTCGGCGGCTGCTGTAACACGCGCATTAAGCGCCACCGCTCTGCTCTTACGACTAACCGACGAAACCAATACCGGCGCAAAACTATCCGCGTTTTCATCTTCGTTTTTTTTTGTAGGATATGGCACGCAGCACGGAATGCTGAGAACCTGGGTCCGATTCGTAGCGCTGGTTTCTTTTTCTGGCTTTTCTGTGGATCCATGTCTCATTTCGTGTTTTCAAAAAGAAGTCTTTGATTTGGAACTAGGTCAGTTGGCCTAAACTGTCCTATGATATTTATTTATATTATGTAATTAAATTAATATGAATTTTCATCGTCTTTAATCTTCATGGCAAACAAAAATGTCAGAATTTGCACGGCCCGCCGGTCCTTCGGGGTGGACTCTATCTGATCTAGGAGCTGGATTAATTAACTTAAATGCAACAAGTCCGTGTTTGCGTTGCTCTCGAGATCGTCTGTCCCGTGTTTTATAATGGCAGCTACTGAATTAAACAAGCAGTGAAGTTCTTCACAATTTTATATTAAGTTTACCGGAGAGCCAAGGCGGACTTCTGTGATTTTAAACATGAAATTAAAAGCAAAATGTAAATTATACCTCTTGCACCTTAAACACCTTTTGCGCGAACTTTTTAAACTATTTACACGGTGTGCGATTTTTACTGTCTGACTAATCGCAAACACGACCCAAAAAGACATGAAGATGAATGGGATATGTAAATTATAAACTAATTAATGTTTGTTGGGCTTCATATCTCATTTTACCACGTAGATTCGGTAGTGAGTGCAGTTAATTAACTTAAATGCAATAAGTCCCTGCGTTTGCTTTGCACGGAAACAGCCCAACGCAGCGTGCATTTTATTATTCCAAATTAAATTGCCGTGCTTCATTTTGACTAAAACGCGTTCAAATACGGCGTTTCGTTTATCAAATGTCGTCGAATAAATAAATAAACAAGCTCCGCGCACATTTTATTAGTAAAAAATCACTCGGCACCGTATTGCGAAATTCGATTCGAGAGACGATGGCCTCCGTTATTGGGTATTCGGGATCTGTATACTGAATGCTGGCTGAGATAAAGCATTGTATACTATTCAAATTTAACCAATCCTGCTTTAGCCATAGGAGTCATATTGAGTGTACGGATAAGATTGCTGGGATTCGCGGAAGCGGCCTAATGACGGCATGGACTACAATAGCACGTGTGCCCCTTGTTATTGGTATCTGACCTGACCGCTACGAGCGATTTGTCTAAATGAGATCCGGACCTCTCTCTGGAGCTTTGTTATTTTTTCTTCGTATTACCCCCTTACTTCAGACTTGTCGGGTTTAAATAGCGAGTCTGTATTTTTTTCTATCGCTTCGTAAGAGTTTTGAAATAAGCGAGTCACATAAGTTTCAATTATAAAGTAACATTACGCATGAACCTTTGCCAACACCCAACTAGACTTGTATAACGGAGAATTATGTACGTTAGACCGTAGCCTTTAAAGTGACGATGAGAGCAAAGTAAGTTCGCACTAAAATGTTCTCCAGACCACCGTAATCCCGCACACCGGCGATTAATCTTCGTTCCGGCTCGTACGGGGTGGTTTGTTGTGGGTAAATTTGTGGCGATAGCCATGATTTGCCGGCCATAGGCCCCACGGGTCGTGTTCGTCATATACGATAATGCTTCGTTAGCTAATCGCCTCTTATATCAACGTGGATTTAGCTGGACAATTTTAACATGCGTTTAAAGGTAAAAATTTCAACCCTGTTTTGTGTATATTGCACGCAATCGAGCGTGGTAGGATGACTAATCGATGTATAAAGGATAATCGTGGTCGCTCTGCCAAGCCATATATCATACAGACGCGTTTGCGTGTGATTTCGGAGAGGATTTGTCTTACCGCCAATGATAGATGTGGGCTTGTATGAAATCATTACTAATAAAATATGATCTCGGAATAAATACGGACGTTGAAATCTAGGAGTCATGTATGACAGTACTAAAATTGGAAAGACTGAAAGACGAGAGTACGCGTGGGCGCTACACATGATAGGTAGTTAGCTTCTACACCTAGTAAATGGAGAATAAACATTTTCTTATCTATAATAAATGTTGGTTTCGGAAACAAACAAATAAAAGCCATATCGATTGATTCATAATATTTGTGATGGAATTGTATTTGCCAACGACAGAGGATAAACGAAACAAAGAAAATATAATCGAATCCACCACGTACTTCGTACTTGCCGTGAGAACCCATCTAAAGGTATTCTTTGTTTGTTTATGATATATTTAAGATTTAGTAAAAAACTAAAAAGTGCAGCTTCTTTTTATAACAAGCCATTTATTTCTGACAGAATCCATAGAGGTTAGTTACAATGAAAATACAAGTGTTTTATGTCACAAGCTTTTCTTTTATTTTATTCATTTTTATTTTTATTAGGTCAAACCTTGAAATTTGAATTTCACCTTGTAGTGATTAAAAATTAATTAAAATTTATGTTGAGTCATATATATTTTATGAATTTGGGCAAAGTTGCTGTATTCTGTGTTTTAAGTGAATTATTTGTTGCCCATTTCATTTCTTCCGTGGATGTCGTAAGAGGCGACAAAGGATATAGGTTAAAGTATACCGTAGGCGACACCTTAAATTGCTAAAAGTGGCTTCGAAGCGGTAACATTTCGTGTGCTCTGCCTACCTGTTTTGAAAATACAGGCGTGATATTTGTGTGTGTGCGTGTATGTTTGTTCCCCATCTGGATTGCCACGTGACAAGCTTAGCCTTTTGTGAAACCAAAGGTTCTTAGTAATTATTCTACTTTTATTACTACACCAAATTTTTATAGGTTCGTTATAAGTTATAATCTTTAGCTCGCACTATTTGTCAGGTAATGTTTCGTAGGCGTTCCTCTCGGATCACGTGACTCGGCCCGCCTGCCTAATGTTTCACTTGCGTTACTGTGACAACTTCCACCTTTTACCAAATTGTATTTTCGTGTTCAGCCGAGTTTTCCTTATAAATACTGTCATTACGGCTGCGACGCCCGTGACAGGTGTTAATGTCTACAAAAGTATCGGGCCCATTTTGTAATGTAATGTAAACAATGTACGTTACGACACGGACTGACAGACGGTAAAAGATTTTAATAACAAATTCTACGAGTATATTCGTATACGACAAACGGCATTCTTTGAAATAACTTTGTGCACTAGCTTCAACCCGCGGCTTTGCTCGCGGTAAACTGGTTCTAGGTTTTAAAATCAAATACAACTCCTAGGTTTTTCGAAACTTCGACGGGAATCCCGAAACATTAAATCATGATCATTTACTTTGTGTGAAGAATACGCTTGCAAATTACCTAGCAAGTTTACTGATAATTATAGATTAACGAATTTTATATTAATTTTATTTCGTTCAAGCCGGTCGTACATGCCAAATCTTGTCTTCATTTTCCGCGAAACTTATGAACCATATGCCGAGTTTAGACTTGCAAGAAACATCTTGCAAGTTGCATTACATTGCGAGATCATAAAGCTAACGAGTTTGTAGTGGTCCATTGAGCGCGGCAATGTAATGCAACTTGCACAATTGTTCTTTCCTATAAAATTTTATCTTCCATGATTCCTAATAGCGCTATATATCCATATAAGCTTTAGAATTTGTAATATTAGTTAGAATTACGCCGCCACATTAACGGATAAAGTTAACTTTATTAGGGTCCCGTAAGCAGATTGATAAATCGATGTGAATACAGTGCACAGCACGATCCCATGTGCTAAAGGCATTAAGTGGGATATAGCTTAAGCCCGTGGATGGCGCTAGGTACTATGATAACGACAAGAACTTCGACGAATAAATTAGTGGGGGGAACCATGGAGCGGGCAATCGCTTGTTATCTTCATCCGCAATTTTACAGCTTAAGAGAACAAAATCTTAAAAGTAATTAATTCAGATTTATTGTTTGGGATCGGCAGTAAAAAGTAAAAGAAATCTCCCGACCGCCTGAAAACGGCATTAAATTAATCTAATTTATACGTTGATACGCATTGATTAAAAATGTCGTAGTCGTAAATAAATTAAGATTTCAGTTATGCACAAATTTAGATGTTTGCTCGCCCAATCCAATCGGAATAAATTATACCGTTTTATAATTTGACTGACGTTAAGTAAAGCGGGCTATACCGCATCTGCACAATTTAAAATGGTGCACAGGGCTACGGGAACGGTAAAATGGGCTCTAAAGGAGGGGAGAGGAGCAGACGCAGTAGGTACGTCATTACGAGGCCCGCGTCATTTGTTTATTAAACATCCTCCGAGGTGGAACAGAATAATGGCACCGTAGACTTTGTCACGGCCGCTTTCCCCCAAAATTAAATCGTAACGATGATGCGCGCCTCACTCGCCGCTGTTTTCGGTTCCTCCGACCCCACCGTTATTAAGTCCTGCCGTCTTGCGGCCGAAATGAATAGGTTTCTGTAAAAGCCCACCCAGTATGCCAATTGTCGTGGTTATGAAAAGAACGCGTTGAGTGGTCGGGCGGCGTTTCAGAAAGCGTGAATGCTGGCAAAGCGGACTTTGTTTTTGACACTAAATCGATACTGTTTAAAAACAAACAAATATGTAAATCTTCTAGTGGCGGGGCCGCATATAGCTCGATTTCCACCGAGTTGCTTGTTACTTTTGCCGTAAAAAAGTCGGAGTAAAAAAAGATTCGTCACCTTAAGATCTATTTTCCTTTGCTCAGTATGAGCGCTAATCTGCTTTACCGATTGAGTAGGACATACCGTGTCAACCTGTCAACCTGCTAAACATAATAAGGTGACCATAGCAACCCTACAAGTACACCTAGGCACTGACAAACACTGACAATTAAATGGAACATTATTTGATTAAAACTCTTACGAAGTTGTTTATTAAAAAGGTTTTGTATTGATATGAAACTAGATATATGTTAGAGGTGTATACAATTTTGATCCATGTTATCATGTCAAGTAAGTATAATTTGATATGCACTTGTCTACCTAGTACTTTGGTTCCAAAACGTACTAAGAGTCTATGACTTTGCAAAGGAATGAATTTAATAACTGACGAAGGTTTTTCTACCCCCACTGTACATATTCGATAACTCTTAACGTGACGTTCAGTGATGACATGTATAATATACGTTCACTAACAAACACCCCGTGGTGTTGCATCCGAAGACATAGTTACTCCTAGAGTCATGTCAGTAGAGTAAACGTACGCAGTGGGTAAGTGAACTATCACTGAAATGTATGGGATTGCGTCCACTTACCCACTGCGTTTACCCCACATGACTATTTAAGTCACGCTTCTCTTAACCGCCGTTTCTTCACTTGCCGCTTTGAGGTAAGTAGACATCTTATTAATTTTTGTACCCAGTTGTCTATCGAGGATTTTCACGCAATGTTACTAAAGTGTTTTTATTATATTCACTCTTACAATTAAGTTAGTATTTTGTGCCAAGACATTTATATTTACAAGACTCGTAGTAATCATGTGATGTTACTGCCCGATGTTATTGAAGTACAAAATAATAATATAGCGTTCAGTAAACATTTTTCCAGAGTCCTTTCTAACATATCGTTTCATCAAGTAATTGATGTCGAGGTTCATATGTATTTCATAAATTGTCAGCGATCTAGTCGAAAAAAAAAAACACTTTACGTATTGAATTCATATTTGAGTGTTTTCATAATGGATTGTATCATTCGATGAATTTGGACGACGCGATTTACACCGTTTATGGACTTTTCACAGAGATACAAAGGATAACAATAAAATATTTTAGTATGAAACTATCTGACCTAAAAGCCCTCTTTTTGTAATTGTTTCGACTTTGCTTTATTCCTGTTGACATACCAGCCCATTCGGTGTTGGTTTACTTCATCATTGAAATTTTCTGCACCAACTCCTTTAGTTAGATGAAGTGGAGAAAGACCTCCTTGTCCTACACGCAGAAAACTAGAAAGAGATTGATTGCACTAGATAGGGCCTTGGCATCAAATCGTATTGGAGATCAAGATCCACTTCGGTTTCTCAAGCCCAAATCAGAATATGTGCATGAGGAAATTAATGTTTTTCATTTGTCATTCCATAGAATACATGGGTCATGCCAAACACGTTGCGTTTCACTTTGGAATCCTTAAAGAGTTCAACATTTGTTTGAAGACACTTGCCGTTATTTCAGGGTCAAAGGCGACCAAGGAATATCCTTGCATCCCTGTAAAATTATTCTAACCGTATATTAATAGTTTACTTTGTTTTGCTAGCTTTAGTTCTTAAGAAAATTATGATTATACTTACATAATTTCTGTTTTGGTTTTCCGAAAGGGCTGGTAATAGTAACAAGTAAAAAAGTTCTCTCTGCGTACTTACGGAATAAACTTTTTGATGTGGAATAACTAACTTTGTTTTTCATTATAAAATTATTTTAGTCGGAGTAATTTTACAATGAAAGGTTTTGTGTCTAAATCATAAATCACATATACGACACGTTTTCTAATTATTGCACTACTTTTTAATCACTACCTTTAGTAAGCGATTTATATTTACCTCCACTAACATAGCGGCATCAGCTGTTTCAAGTAGTACCTACAAATAACAGATTATAGTTGAAATCTTAAAATCATTGATTTTTATCAAACACAGACTACTACGGATCCTCAGAAAACTAAATAGTGTACAATGAAATTACGAACAATATAAGTACAAACATACGTATCTACTGTTCGACTGTCTATTTAGTGACTAATTTTCTATTATTAATTTACTAAATAATGGAAATGACTGTAGTTCTATGTATAGAAAAAGTAACTGTATCAATTATAATACCCACGAATTCATTTAAAAATAATTTCTAATAAAAAGTTGATATGAAATAAACCAATTAGAAAGTTTTATCTAAAAATTAACAATGCATATGAACATCGAACTCATAAAAAGAAAAATGAAATTATCCCTCGGAGTTTACAAAAGAATTTTAATTAAAAAGTTGTCGGACTTACAGAAGAGTATGTAATCTTTTGTAAATTAATTCGTAATTGGCTACTGACTGTGAAGACGTGAAAATTTTGATTTTATTCGCGAAAAGAAGGTTCTCGGAAATTTTGTGACACCTAGCTTTGGCATTGAATTGAGGAAAAGCGTGAAAGCAATCGTATATTTAACTTTTGGGTTCCAAGTTATTCATTAAAATTAAGTAATTGATTTAATAATTTCTATCGGCTGTTCTAGAAACGTGACATATCAAACGTCACATCAGCAGAGAAATCTGTTAGGCACATTCACATTCATTTTGTAATGTACTCGTAGCTATAGTAGATTGATAATTAAGGGTTGAAGGTAACCCATTTCACCCGAGTTAGACATTCTACTTTTCATTTCGACTGTATGTGAGGAAAGTAAAGTACTTACGCACATTTTAAGAGAGGTATTTAAGAATAATCAGTTAAAATTTCAAACGGATATTCGGCGTTCAACCTCCAGTATTTTATATAAGCTTCTTGGTCACGACGTGCATCTAAATGACCATGCCGATGCGTGAAAAAAAAACGGGTCAAGCTGTCATGGAATTATGGCGGGGAGCAGAATAAAGGAATAATTATTGTATATGTCGATTTTCTGTAATTGCAAAAAAAAAGACCAATTGTAAAATGTTTTTAATGTGAACCTTTAGATCGTAATAAACACGTCGTTGATAATGTATAGCTGAGTTTAGATATATGAAAAGCTTTTATTTTACGTATCTCAATTATCTTCGACTTCGTGGCCAGTCGTAAAAATTAAAAAATAAAATTACTTTCCACCCTAGAGATGATTTTCTACCCGGCTTCTAACCCATGAAAATTAAACTTTCCGAATAGGAGAGATGAAAAAGCTTTTTCCATATCATTTCCGTTGAGCAAGAAAGGTATGGAATGGTGAACGCGCAATGTATTGAAGTACCTTTCACGGGGTGGAACGATGAGTTGGTTAAGGCCACAGGACAAAAAAAAATCACCCAAACTCTTACGGGGATTTCGCGGAACTCCTTCAATTAAGTATAAGTGTTCAAGACATTTTCCAGTAAAATGAAATGATTTTAAATGCATTACTATGTGTACAAACACTCTAAAAATACATCATATAATATTGTATTGTAGTATTTTAGAATCATTTAACTTGATTTTTAGTTTCGAGGAATAACGAAATCGGGTAAACAATTCCATTTAAAGGCTCAAAGTATCGCCACAAATGCTTCGTCATAATGTATTTACATAATTTTTTAGCCAAAATGCTCTTACTTTTTAACTGCTTTAATAAAAATATACGACAAACAGTTTTAACGCGGACTCCCTCCTATTCAATTAACCGACGTGATTAAATTTTTACGCGACTTAAAAAAATACGGCAAGTTCCCGCTTTCATAAGTAGACTGCTTCCAAAGATTTTATTAGCATATAGAAACCTTTATTATAGACTTCCTGTTTCACGACTTTTATTATAATGGAGAAATTATGTTTCAGATTGTTTAGAGGCGTCGTTAATTCTGCCTTTGAGCAGTCGTCTCATCATTATAATCGAGGCATTTCAGAGGACTCGATGGCAAGACATTCGTACTGTTCGCGCGGCGAGCAGCGAACACATGTCGGGGCTTGGTTCATTTTTATAAGTCAGAGTGGCATTATTTTTACTGCCGCGCCTTTTATCATTTCCTCAACTCACAAACTTCGTAATAAAGACACAGAGGATACAAACGAATACATGCTTCTAATGCGTTTTTGCAAATCAGATTCGGTCTCGCGAGCACCAACCTGTGTCAGCAAGTCGAAGTACACATATAAATCCACCCAACATGCTCTCGCCAGGGAATAAGTGTGGAGTAATTGCGAACACACGAGCTTGCTCGGCGTCGCGAACATTAACTATTAAATTCGTTGCATATTAAACTACTGCCTGAGAGCGGTGTAACATAGATCCTACCTGGACGCTTTTTGTTCTTTGCGTACTTTTGGCGAGATTTTATTAAAATTTAAGAAAGAAATTAATAAAATAGGTACTGCCTGTTATAAAATGCTGGTTGAAAATTGGTCGAGAATATGAAAACAGTGTACGTGTACTATAAAAGGGAATATTTTATTTCACGATCTGTTACAATTCTTGTTGAATTCAGCAATAACGACAAAATACGAGAGCAGGCATCGACCGGGCACACTGGAGTGTAAATCTCGGGTGAGTTGAAAGTTCTTTGCCTGCAAGTCGCGGAATTACCTCGGTTGGCTAAAATGCCCTCTTTGTTTTAGACTGCCAACAGGCCCTCTGCCGGTTGAGAGTTCGAAACCCCACTTGACACGCTTCATTTTTACCTTTCCCGTAAATTGGAACAGGAGCGCGAGTGTGCTTTCTATTCACCGTGCAATTTTTGTGAAATTATAAGGTTATTCATCTCAAAAATTTATTTAGGTAGATTTTTTAGATTAAAAACCCGTTTCACTATTCATTGATGAATTTTATGGGCAAATATGTAAATGTTATGCCGTCTCTAATTCTTCAGACGAGAGAAACAGAGACGGGATCACAGATATCTGTCACATTATTATCAATAACTGGTGAAACAGACGGTAATGTTAAATTGTTATTCAAGTCGTACGCGGATGAATTCCGTATTCAACGAAAATCTAACAAAACCGTCATTAGTTCTTCTTGCATACATTGTAACCGGAACCTTTTTATACAATTTTCGCATTATACTCATGGGTCCAGGGATTTGAGCTGGACAGTCACAAAACAGTTGGAACTTTTTGAACCCTGAAAAAGGGACGTTCTAAATGCCGCATCTGTATGGTTTTTATATGCATTCAGATTACCTAAGATTGCAATTAAATAACATAACCATTTCAATGTGCTCTGTCGAAGTTTTTAAAGTCCACTTTAATGAAGCATGATGATATTCAGACATGCAGGCGAGCAGCTCTCTCGGGCCTCTCTTGATTCGCATTGTATAAGTTAGTCTAATATACAAAATGTAAGTGCATATAGGAAGCTAAACCAAGAACCACTTTTCCCATTGGGTGGCGCTCCGTCGTGGCAATGCACTTTCGCTGACCCCATGCCTCCCACAGACCTCTCCTTTACTCTCATGGCTTTCTTCGCCCCTCTCTCGCTTCCACACGTGCGCCTGCGATTCCCGAGTACTAAGGCAATAACATTCTACGACGCGCTACGCCGCTAGAGTGGAACGGGTTCTGTCCATGACTTGGACAACTATTTTTACATTCCTAGCAAAGACAATAGACCGCGATGGCTGGATTTTATAAAAAAAAACAATATACGTATATAATTCACATTTTCGCTCATTTTTTACTGTCCCGACAGCTGAGGAGTGGAATTTTCTGCCTGCCTCTGTGTTCCCTGATCATTACGATACGATATGATCATAAATTTTTATACAAGCAGTCGGTGGATCGCGTGTGCTCGAAGACAATACAGCGCCCTACGTGTTCAAAACAACAATGCTTCCAGGGTATTAATGGGGCTACCATGGTTCTGCAGTGCATCGGGGATTTTTGCTGCAGCAAGAGTGGACTGCTGTTACCTTTGATGAATTATACCTGGCTGTTACAGAATCATGCGCAAGAGGTGCACATTCCTAGTGCGCTGGATGGAGGGGAGCCCTAACGGCATCCTGAGGGCATTCGCAGATAGGTTTGATTGTCAGTATCTGAACCATTGTCATATGATTCATGTACAGAATATTTTATCTCATTTCATTTTTCTTTATGTGTTTGTGTTTCACTAACACAAGAGTAGGCATCGTACATTAAACTAACACCATGTACCTAAAATATTTATAAGTAATACTAACAAATCCTAGTTATCTAAATAAATAACTTTTATTATTATTATTACAATCTAGTTGTCTTCGAATTTAGGGTAGGGCAGTGCTAGTGCATTTATTAGGCAAGCATGTTCCATCTTAGTCTACATCAGGCAAGATTGTGGTCAAACACAAACCTACTCCTGTATAATAAACTTTCATTCGTTGACGTAAAAGTAAACATAATTTCAAATAAAATATTATATACTTGCAGTGAAATGAGAACAATGAACGCTTCGTTAGAGATCTACTCGTCTCGTGCTGATTTAAGCATAAACCAACTCTAATTAAACAGACAAAAACATGTCATTGTTGTATGAAGAACGATGACATTTGTGACTGAATAACGACATAATGCACTTGGATAATTTGTAACTGACCTATCTGGCAACAAAAACCGATATGAAGTACCTGTTACGGATATTTTTTACAAGCTTTTCTTC
Organism: Choristoneura rosaceana; assembly: GCA_037349165.1. Taxonomy (NCBI): domain Eukaryota; kingdom Metazoa; phylum Arthropoda; class Insecta; order Lepidoptera; family Tortricidae; genus Choristoneura; species Choristoneura rosaceana. The sequence goes on from JAZBNJ010000019.1 coordinate 16,612,047, forward strand.
AGCTTGCCCCGTAGGTATGTATTTATTTGTTTGGATCAAATCTTGGAAGCTAAATTTCACCCACTTCCAGCGGTCCAATTGACTTGAAACTTGACGTACTTATGTAATGGTGACAATGCAGTAATCTGGTAGTGACATCTTGGTGGTCCTGCCAGGATCGTCTCTGCAGCAGGGAACTCCTCAATGGTTAATAGTACCGACTTGAAATTTGGTACGAATATGCAGTTTAAAGAACAATGGAAGTACAGTCAGCAAAAAAAGCTCGTATTAAAAATGAAAATTTTAACTGAAACTTATTTAGATCAAAAGTTAGCTCCGCTCCGAACTGAATCGCGCTATCACAAGTTGGGTGCGGATTATGCGGCGGCGGGGTGAATTCATCTGTACAGTCTGAAAGCGAGATGTCAAGTATTCGATAAACCGTCAATGATATTTCAACTTTAACCGCGAAAGTATTAGGATGACATTCGTTAGCTCCACCCCGACCGAGCCGAGGCTCGCGAGCATATTGCTAAGAGCGGGAAACAAAACGGTCGAAAGCCGCGATTCTGCCGTTGTATTTTGCAACATGGCACCAAGAATTTGGGTGCACATTTGAGTGAGCAAATGATGCGTAAACGGGAAAGCGAGGCCAGTAACATTCCATTGTACAATGAGTAATTTAAAAATTCAAAAACTCGTCGAGGCCGCGTGTACGAGGTGAGGCGATCTTCCAAGTACCACTCCGCAATTGAGACTGTTGTTCCTGCCTGCTACCTCATGTCTGCTGTCTAAAAAAAATTGATTCACGTTCGGAATTAAACTTTCATTTATAATTCCGAACGGATTCCGGAATCTAATATCAATTAGGAACAAATAGGAATGTGGACAGTTTCTCATGCCTTCCGCGCCCTGTGCTAATTGGTAAACATTGCAGCGAACAAATGCAAGCGAGAGCTCGCTACTCTGCGCTCTCAACTATTTTTAAATGAAATTCTTTCGACTCATATTTCCGAGTGTAATTCTATCGAAGTCAAGCTGCATCGGTTTTTGGAATGCCGTTACAGGCATTTGATTGCAATTTAATTATTCAGACGTTATTCGTTGCATTGGTTAATATGATATGGGCTGATTTCCTGGGTGTTCCAATAAAAGTTGATTGATTGAGTTTTTGTTTATTTAAATTTATTCGTTGCCGAATGGTTCAATCACACCAATTAGAGTCGATGTATAAATTAAACAAAAATACTGCGAAGAACTTTGATTTATAGTGATTTTCTTCAAAATAGGACAAAGTGAAAGATTTAAAAAAATATTGGTTCTGTAATGACAAAGTCTTAAGACAACAAACATAAAACAGTTTACAATCGAATTGGAAACATCCTTCTTTTTTTAAATCAAGTCAAATATTAATATTATAAGATCACCGAAAAATATGGCATCAAAAAACATTTCGAGCTCTAGAACTCTTATTTAATTAAATGTAACCAATAATTTAATTTGGGATACGGTAAGGAAAAGAAAAATAATTACATTGGTAAATACGATTAATTTTTATATTACGTGGATTGGAGCCTCTTAGTGAACATCAAATCATTATACCACGAGATAAAAAAAAAAACTAAGCACGCCAAGGAAATTTGAACCGTAAAATTCTTTGAAAAGTTTCAAATTACGTAGCGATATCATTATTATTACAGAACAAGTTTATTTGCAAAAGTAAAAATGGATCTAAGAGGTAATTCACTAAGTTTTTATTTGGTACTGCCCTTTACTTCTATCTGAGTAGGTATGGGTTTATTGCCTTGATGTTTTTCAAACAGGGGTTGAATTTGTTTCGGCAGTATTGCGAATACTAGGTCTTTCGTTGGTCAAATAATGCTTTAGGGTCTGGGTAAAAACTAGGCTGTAATTAGTCCATGGGCAGATGCGCGGAGATGGTTGAATGGGCGTTTGATGTATGCTTAATTAATAATACCTGCTTAAAAAAACCAAGAAACCCGAAAAAAATTAAGAACCTTGAAGGTTCAAGATGACATCGATTTTGAATATATGTATTTTTCCGTAAATATAAAATGTAAATATAAGTAGGTATAAAAATTACAGACATATCACATTTTGCTTTTTTTTCATTTAGTCACTTTTGGCAACTTATAACAGAGTATTTTTTTGCGAAACCAGCTACTTTTACCGTATGTTTAGCAACTTTTTCTTTGGGCAAGGTTAATACGCTTCATCTTTGTAATTAAAAAAAAATACACGTAATATTTTATATAATCTAACTCACGGGCTAAATGTATTTTTTTTACCAAGAAAACTACTCAATCATCTGAAAACGTTCATATTACATATATCTAAAACATTCTAAAACCCATTAATAATAAAGTACATTCTAATGAACATAAACTTGAAGCTGCAGTGGGAAGATTTCTGCTCATTCCTCCGAGATACGCATTGAAAAGTCGGATTAAGGGAAAAAAACTTTGTTTATGTAAAAACTTACCTACTCCTATAAAAAGTGGATAACTTTCAGTGGACTGGGACTTTAGTGCCTTGTAACTTGTTAGCGTGAAAGCTATGTTGATTAGTTTTTTATTTTATTTTCTGTATCTTTTAGTCAGGATTGCGGGTCTCATGAAATTCGAGGTTTCTGATTAAAATTGTACGAAATATGACTTTCTTGGATGCAACTAGTAAGTTATAAAACTACTGAAGTTAAATGAAAATGATGAATCCACATTGCGAACTTATTAACGTTATATTTAGCGATGTAAATATTCACAAAAATATAAATGTACTAGCTTTTGCCTGCGGCTTCGCCCGAGTACAATTCGGTCATCGCGCGCTAACGCTATATCGCTAATAGCACTCTATCGCTAACTAAATAAATATTTGTGATTCTGATTGAGTAAAATCAAGAATTACCTATATCTGAAAAAAAAAAGTTTTGCGGCATTTAAAGTAAAAATTCCGCAGTAATAACATTATCCGAAAATATTGGCCAATTTTTTTTCTTGTTCTTTTGTCAATTAAATGAAAAAATACAAAGACGAAGCGCATTAAACTTTGGGGCCCGTATTGTCACGCCGTGTTTAAAAGTATCGCGTGGCTGACATCACGTGAAACTTTAAAAGGCTGCATCTTCATATATATGTATGTTTATTGATAGAAGAAAAAAATACGTGCACAATACCTGACCGAGTACCTAATTTTTCTTTTAATTCGTCTATTCCCATGGGTATTCAGTTCAAAGACAAAAATCGATCACGCCAACGAAACCCGCTATTGAAGGCTAGTTAATTGTAAAATACTAAATTACAGAGACACTCAACTTATTTACGCATGCAAAGATTTATAACAGGATAGTACTACATTTAAATAAATTTAAAATAATGTATAAAGATATAGCGGACTCACCGTTTCGGACGCTATGTAGCGCCCGTTGCTGCACTCAAGTAGTGAAGATTCACTCACCTGTGAATAAAAAAAAAAACTTAATTACTTGCCTGAGCAGAGCGAAATTTCAAATTGCTTCCGTTGAAACGTATTATTTCGTTTGTATAATGCAATAAAGTCTGGAATGGGAAATCTAAAAGTAATTTCATCTAGTGAAATGGAATGAACCTTCCCTACTTAAAGATTGATTACTGTACCATGCTTGCGGAATCTCAAGGGGCTTTAATGTGCAAACATACATAAAACACTGCACGTTCTTTTGCATACCAATATTTGATTATGTTGGGTAGTGTCTAGTTGAAAATAGAACTTATTTTATGTAGGAACTTTGTTTTATGAGGTCAATTTTTGGTAAAAATTTGTGCTTCTACATTAAAACGTGAAAGCATTTTGTTATCTCCTTGAATCTAAAAAAAATTTGAGTGTGTGTTGAGAGAAAAGCACATTATAGGTACAAAAAACCTTTACAGGATAAATTCACAATTGTTCTTTGCTATTTATTAAAAAACGAAAAATATTTAGTGATTAACGACACTAAGGGCCTTTTTCACCTCACCACTCATTTGTGTGATGCGGGCTTCGTTTGTTTTTTCCCGAATAGACAGAGAAGGCATTATATTCATCTGTCACATAACTTTGTGTCACATTACTTACAATAATTTGCAAGGGTGGCGGAATCTGAAAAGCGACTAAAATCACCTACATTTATATTCAAGTTTTTTTTTAGTTAGTCGGTCAAATATTAGAGATCTGTCTGCGGCAATGTCAAATAGTTCCAATTAACCTAGGTATAGGCGTTCACTTAAAGCGCTTCGACGTCGAAAGCCGGCGTTTCAGCTACGATTCATAGGGGCGAGGCAAACCGGCCACAATCTCCGCTTAACTTCATTATGAGAGTGAATTGCTAAACGTTCCTATTGTTGACCACGGTATAGTTTCTGCTCGGGTTTAAGGGGCGGTTAGTCATGCAAATAGCTATCGACTTGTGTCTACTCTTGGGACTTTGGGTGGAACGTGTTTTGATTTTGGAGGCGACGAAATCGATGATTTTATTGGTTGATGTCAAAAGTACTTGCACAAAATGATGAAGAACATTGACTGGATGTGTGTGGGACAGACTACTCCCTGGTCGATATTACTCTATTCTCATACATTTGTAGTTATAGTTATTCGACAGTTTATTTTTAAAATAAAAACGCCGTCCAATTTTAAGTGGCAATATTACCAAAATCACCGTCCTGTTGCACGGTCGGTGTTATTAAGGCTGGCTGCGTGTCCACAGTAAAGTTTACTTTAGCAGTTCGCTGGGCATGAAGCGTTAGCATATATTTTCCATATTATTGGTACATAAAAATACTTAATACAAACGTAACACAAATATTCACGCCTCGATGTATACGACAACGCGGCAAGTGGTGCCAGTTTTACGCTACGCCAAGCGTGAGGGAAGCTCACTGGATTCGCAAGTCACAAGCCGTATTGGCATTGACATTCTTAGAAGTCTGATTTATATTACTAAGCACAAAGATTACGTTTGATAAATTTTCAAGGAATATTTGTGAACAGATTTAAACTAAAACATTTTGACCACGGAACAAAGGGAACGCATCTGAATATCGAATGTAGAAACATCGAATGTATTAAAATCCGAAAATAAACCTTTCGATATTATGACCCATTCGATAATGACTGGTCATAATATCGAAAAGTTTTTTTTCGGAAACCGTAAACTTCTCAGGATTCATTAAATCGGCATCGTATAGAACCCTTTAGATTAGGTTAGGTTAGATTTCATCATCTCAGCCTATATACGTCCCATTGCTTGGAGGGCTTGGGCCATAGTTCCCACGCGGGCCCAGTGCGGATTGGGAACTTCACACGCACCATTGAATTGTTTCGCAGGTTAGATTTATAACAATCTAAAAAAATATCTTAAAAAAAATACTTTTTCGATATTATGACCCATTCGATATTTTAATACATTTGGTATTTTAACATTCGATATTCAGATACGGAACTAAAAGTATTTATCGATGAGTTTGTTTATTTGCTTAAATAACTACAAATTACCTGATTGTTTTCAGGTAACATAAATAGGTGTAGAGCGACGTGTTCATTTCATTAGCAGACTTGCGTTATGCAATGTTCAGAACTGAAACTTAAAACAATATCGGGGAAGATGCGTTGTCAGGACTCCTCAAACTTGAAGTGAAACAGGCACCCGGCGAAGTTATGCCCCTATTAAGCGTACAATATGTCTAATGTTTTACTAATAATACGCACGGGGATACCCAGAACTCACAAACAGAGGAATTCATTACACCGATATTTACTACATGGGAGGGCTTGGTTGGCTATAATTCTTAATAAAGTAGAGAATTTGGAATGAAACTAAGCTTAAAGTAATAATGGTTTGTAAATCAATTTAGCAGTTTATAAAAATGAGGATCAATATAATTATTACCAGGTTTTCATCGCGGCTTCACGTAGTCCATGAAATCCTAAAGTTCAATTGACATTCTAGACCAAAATGACCAAAAGTTATGGTGAATTGAAAATACACACTGAAATATAGGTGCACAGAAAAAACAGAAAAATAAAAAATACAAAAAACCAATCTTAAAAATTATGGTATAATTATTTTCATTGAAGTTTCATTACACGGCAAGTTATGAAACTATGAATCCAGCGGCAGAAATTAACTGATTTGCAGAATATTTTAATACGGGATAAAAAGTAGCCTATATGTTCCAGACATTCAGCTATCTACATACCAAATTTCAAATCTGTCGAGCAGTTTTAACGTATAAACACGCAATGTTTTGTATTTATAATCTTAGTAGGATTTGGTAAAACAAACTGAAAACTTTGATGATTTCTACAGGCCAAGTTTTCCGTTTCCAAAAACCCAAAAACCCTTTGGACCAGTTTAAGAACAACAATTCAATGACATTAATTTCCTTTGCAACGACAAATAGTTTCCCTGAAGAACCGTCTCAAAGATGACTTTGAACATCTCCAAATTAATAGGACAACAAACATCAGAAGAAAGTAAACAATCCGCTAACTACAAATTAGTTTCTTCAGTCAACATTTCTTTGACGTTGTCCAAATTCCGGATTAAAGAATGCCAGTTGGCGAGTGTCTTAACATCGACAACGTCCCTTTGAACAAACTGTTGGTAAGTTGTCAATTTTCCGCAGCGACTACAAACAATAATAATGTATTGTAAAGAACAACCAATTTGATTTCTAGGTCACTATAGAACCTTGCCATAGTAAATAATACAATAAAATAACTCTTTATATTGCACACCAACACCATAGTAAGCAGGACAGAAAACACAGGTAAGTATATGGACATTTACCGGAGAGAAAACACAGGTATATGGAGATTTACCATTTTCTTTGTAAGGGGTCCCGACTATAAACTTCAAATTAGCTACTTGACAGAGTTCTAGAACACTAGACTTATTTTTTTCCTTTTAATGTTTAAGGCAGTCGAGTTTTTCGATTAATTGACCAAAGCGTCCTATATTTTCAGTTGTCAAATTGCCGAATTATTTTGGAAAATAGCCCTTTGTGGTTTCATTCTTCCTATTAAAAAAAAAGGAATTTGTCATAGTAACAAATTGATAATTCACTACCATGATAGTAATAAGTAATAAGCTTTCTACGTACTAGGGTGTACAGAATCACAATAGATAACAGTTGACGTCCACGTGACCAAGATTTATATTCAAGGCTCAGACAAGTCTACTAACTCACGCGCATTCAAATCTATTATGTTATTGTTAAAATAAACAGCGGCAGCTATTTACGGCTGTAAGGAAATGAATCTGGAAATAACCTGCAAGTAATGGACATAAATTATACAGTGCACAGTTCGACGTAATGCCCACACGTGCTCGCGCTGCGCCTGCGCCGCGTACTGGCGAGTCGTACGCGCATAAAATGATTTAATCTCTGTCTGGACTGGACTGCCCAATGTCTGACTTTGTTTTTCTTGTCACTCATCAGAAATCAGTGGTTGCTTTCCCGATTGACAAGATTTATGGATACGGTAGAGCATAAAGTTTCGTTCTAGTTTCAGCGAGATCTAGTGAGAGCCACTTCACTAAAACATTGTTTTCTCAGAAAACATGATTGTATATTGAATTATTCTATAACCAGTTCATATATACAGTTAAAGAATACTTTACAAGGTGTGAGATGCGAAGAAAACCATGCGCTTGTTTAGGATAAAAATAGACTTAATTTTATAAATCTACAATACAATACAAATACTCTTTATTGTACACCAGAAATAGTAAGCAATATGAATCTTTTTGAAGTTCCAAGGATTACATAAAAATAAAAAAAGTTTTTCTATTTCACTATATCAAGATATAATAAATTACCTCGATAAAAAGCACAAAAGGAAGTCGATAAAATTGTAACTGATATTGCATTAGGTAGTAATAGCATATGAAAGTATAATAAATAATAACAAAATATTTGATTTGATAAAATGAATGTTATATTAGGTATATTATTATGTCAACTATAGGAAATATGCAATACGCTTAAAATAAGTTAGTAATACACTTAAAATAATTTGGAATAAACATAATGATAAACTTACTTAATTTTTGAACGTTTCAGAACTAAAGTAGTTCCATTTGAGTAGCAGAACCTGGGTTTTAATTTATTGCTCCTGTTACAGGGCCAACCCGGTATATGAAATATAGAACTAATATTGCAACTTATATCGTGTAAAATATTTTTATAGGTATCTTTACGCCCCGAAAACAGTTGCCAAATTAAGTAATTTGCAGCAATTTTACAAATGTACAAATAGCAGCATGATCGTATACTTACATAATTGTCATGTTTATGCTTTAAGTGCCTTATATAACTTTTAAAGTGTTTGCAGGGTTGAAGAATTTATTCCCTACTTCCCCTATTAAGTGCTACACATATTTTTGTTGTTTTATTAAAGGTCTAGGCACTAGGTGGTTATCTCGGCCATTCAGAGCACGTCGAATGTTTATTAACATATCGACCATAAAACAGGCTCGCGATTTTTTCCCGCCTTTCCGGTGCAGACGGCTTTCATCGACCTTTTTGCCATGACGCTTGCTCTTTTTGTCTATTTTTTAGCTCCATCGGTGTTCATGTAGTTAAAAAGGTATCGAAACATTTATGTAATGCAGCAGTGTTGTTTCAACGTGTACGAATTTTTTGTTCATGAAGTTTTACATTATATACTCGTATTTGTGCGCAACATTGTTTTCAACCAGCAAGCACAGGACCATTATTTTATATAGTTTGTGTTGTAAAATTCAACACAAGGTTTTTTTTAAATTTAAGCTTTTTATAAGAGGAATATTTTTGTTATTTCAGGAATTTTTGAATGCATATGAACGTTAAATACAGCTGCACCGGAATGCCAAAGGGTACTGAATTCAATTTAAGATGTAAAAAAAAATGTTTTAAAATATTCAAATTTCTTCATTTCACAAAGGCACCTGTATCTGCTTATTTTTCATTTGGTTAACACTATGAACGGTATTAGCATACGAAAATGAACGGACGAAATGAAAACACAACTGCCAAAGGAACTACAGCAAATGTGGAAAGAACTAAGATAAAAGGAATAAAAATGTAGCGACGAATCGATAGGAATGAATAACGTTGCGATGCAACTCAAATGTTTGTAGCCATAACGTTTGTTTAGCATACGGCGGTATGAGACGACGCTGCGATGCTTCCACAAACCGCCTCATGTCGACTGCAGTAGCAAACAAGAAAAAACCAATACAAATACGAATGCTGAGCGATACTGACAAACGATACGTAAAACGCAAACGATTATCTATTTGCTAATCGACTCAGGGTCGATGATTCAACACGAATCAAAGCATATTCGTTTTGCTTTCAAGCGATATCGTGGACTGAATTATACTGTCAGTCGTGATTAATGTAGACTTATGACACGCTTTTGACTGCCTTGCGAAATAAAAATGTGCGTATCATTTCCACAGAAAGACTGGCCCGCGGCTATGTTTCTGTGGTAATTAAATGATCCAGCTTTTTACTTGCTAAGGAAAATGAAAACATACAAACAATAACCCTGAAATTCATTGGCTCGTAAAAGATTTGCAAACAACAAAGAATGTACGTGTCAATTAGTTCGTTTTTATTCAGAATTCGGTGGTATTAGGTCTGGGGGGGGGAGGTTTATTTGATAACCATTAGTGGGGTGGATGGGAACGGGCCGCGTCATCAAATTTGATAAATGACTGGATGTCTTTCATTAACATTCGCAATCCAGTGAATGCGTACCTAATTCAATGCTTTCAAAGGTGTTTATTTTTTTGCACGGGTTGTGTTTTAGCTGATTTTTAAAAGCAGTTGATGCTTCGATGCAAACGAAAATAGACTGTTTACTGACTGTTTTTGTATTTTGATATTAATAAATTGCGAAATATTTTTTTTTTTGTTTTTGTTTTAAGAAAGTTTTAAATGCGGCTTGGGGTAGGCGAACAAAACAAACAATTCACTTAATATTTTTAATTAGCTCTAATCCGATACAAAGCACAGAAGGATACAATCAACGTCGAGGGCGCAGCACTAAATCAAAACAAACTTCAAACTGGATCCCTTTTACCAACTTTCTAAATAACGGCGAACAATCTTTTTCATTAAAAATCTCCATGAGCCCGATTATTAGGGAAGTAAAACGCCTCCGGTGGGCCGGGAGTTTGCGAATACCCGCTTTCGCCAAGATTTTCGCGGGGTCAAACTTGGGAATGTTAACAGATAATTACGAGCAAGTTTTAGCTGGCACGAGACATTTAACGGGATGCTTTATTCGGGAGCGTGCGGCCGCGAGCGCACGATGAATTCTAATGAGTTACGGGCTCATGCGAAAATGGCTTTTAACGCGTGAGCAAAAAGAAACCGTGCGCTACAACGCTGGGAGCATTCGGAAGGCGTCCGTTAACACATTTGGCCTGCTATCTGAGGTTAATTAGATTACTGGCAACAATGCCTCCAGATGCGAAACGGGTTGATTTTTTAAATTAATTCCATTATGCAGAGAGGGTTGAGTCTGATTTATTTACCGTCATTTGGTGGATGCTTTTTATGCGATGTTCAATTGATTTAAGGGGACATTATGAATATTTATAAACAACGAGCAAACTGTAGAAAATCTAATAAATTTACAATTTAAAAAATGTTTTGCGTATTACCATGCTCTCGCCACGAATACCTATCTACCTTTAAGCTAGAAAATTTATATCATCATTTTCTTTATAAACCTTATCAAGCAATACGACATATAACGACATGTCCTAATAGAGGCTGTATCCTGCAGCCAAACTGTGCAAACAGTTTTGCAGGGCTATGTATAAAAGCAATGTAACATTGATGATAAATAAATACTTTTTCATTTCATTTTCATTCAACAATTTTTTCAACGAAAAATTTGCTTCGCATAATCTTACACTTCAATAACGCAAAATATTACGGATCCACGTCACACTTGCATTTCTTTTACGCACCAGAGGTAACTTACGGAGAAGACTACCGGGAATCCGACCATCCAACCGAAAATCTCAATCGTTTGCGTATGCAACGTGTGTGACTACCATAGCAACTACCTATTATAAATCACATTATAAATATTATAAGTCTAAAATGGTCTCGCCGGAAGACCAGAGCTGGCTCTTCCATAGGAGTCCGCATTTTATGTTGAGGGAGGACCATTTCGGGCGCAAACAATGATATGCGCAAGTAAATGCGTATTTTAGATTATTTTTTATTTATTTTTAACTTTCTATTTTTATTTTTTTGCCCCGAATATTTTTTTTTTCATTTTCATCACAAAAAAAGGCGTCTAAAAACTTAAAAAAATGTAATCAAGGAAATTGGTAACTGTTGGATGTGTTCATTGAATTCAGTCCAGCACCGCAAGTAGAAGTTTCGGTTCCGTCTCTGTCCATCTTGTGGCACCAACTCAACCACGGGGATTGCTCCAGCAATTAACATGAGTTGTTAGCTACTTCCTTCCTATGTTACGGACCAATTAATTTAATACGGAAACGGAACTAGCAAGCATCTCGAATGGGTTTCATCAATCGTGTAACTAGCATTAGTAATAAGTCTTATGGCAGGTTCTAATATCAATTAGAGAAAGTACACTACTAGCAGACGGCAAAGTGGAAATAGTTGATAAGTTTTTGGAGTTCATCACGATCATGTGATTAACAGGCCATAGGTCAAATCAAGGTTACCACATTATTTTGACTGTAGCACATAATTTACTAAATTGTTTTTTATTTTTTAATTAAAAAACAGATTTTTGTATTGGAAAGGTAGAAAGGTGCTGCTCAGACATAAAAGGATTTCTAGGAACAATAAAACAAGACATAATAAAACTACGCCTCCGTTTCTGAGTAGAATTCTGTTTAGGTACTTTTATTTGGTCTGAGCATCAATGGTGTTAACTAAAAAAAAAAAGATTACGTATTCTTTTCCACGGGTATTTGTAGTTGTTAATTAACTATCAAGTTAAAATTAAACTAGTTTCAGAAGAAATTATCATATGCATCTTACTAGTCGGACTTTACGAGTCGAGTCGAGTCGATTTTGCCAGTTCTAAAAGCTCATTAATTCACAGGAAGCGGAAGTACAGGTCACGTCATTAGATGCATAATGCAGCGCAGCACGCATGCGCCCTGAATGATAAGGCTCAAGACCCCGAGTTTGAGATTTGACTCCTTGATCATTATAATCATTCAGCCGTAGGACGTCCACTATTGGACATAGGGCTCCCCCATATACCTCCAGTTGCTTCGGTTGGAAGCAGCAGGGCTATAACGAAACTCGAAACTCGAAGTTCGTATCGTACCGTCCCTCTCGCTCTCGTAATTTCCTCGCTCTTGCTCTCTAAAAATATGATTGACTAGGAAAAATAAATGAAATAATAAATATGTAAATAAATTAATTAAATTTCCACTACGACAATGTTATTTTGTAGATCTGTTTGGCATCGGATTTTTTAGTGTTTGGATTCTGTAATTTAGAGCTTTTGATTCTCCGAAAATAAATAAATACTTACATAGGATAGATCAAAGACTGATGATACCTCAATAAATTAGTAAGCAAATCTAATAATAAAAGCCTTATTTTAAGCCGCTAACGTGGAAACAGGTACCAAAACTCAAAGAAACAAAATACAAAAAGTGAAGTAAAATGAAACCCTGTAAATCGATTATATTATAATCTGTTGAAATGGCCTACATATTTGTCATCTAATCTGCAATAACTGTACACATTTATATAGGTAAGTTGAATTATTATAGGGATTATTAGTAGGGATTATTGTTACGTCCAACCAGCCCCCTAGAGAACCCAATGAGGGAGAGTTAATTAATTCGGTAGCTGTTTTATTTCGCCATAATAAGTAGGTTACAATGTTCGCATTTATGTCATTTTCAAAATGGATATTTTTATCAGATTTTATTTTACAGCGTACCAGATGTAACTTTGGCACGTGTAGTCACAGATTTGTAGTGTATTGTTGATTGGTTGCAATTTACTTATCTATAACCAGGCTGTAAAAATGATAACAAAAGGTAGCTATTTTCAGATTAACTTTCAAATGGAAAACCTTTTCTGTGAAACACCGATCAAAATGTAATCCCCAACATCACTTATTTTAAGTTTACTAAACTTGTCCCGGTGAGAAAGTTCCCAAGAAAATTAATCCCATAAAGCTAGTGGCATCTATTGCGCGCCACACGATGCAATATGACAGAGAGGGGAAAATCTCAAAAATGTGGGCGACTATAGAGCGGTCTCGATGCGAATGCGTTAAAACCGGGCCGGTATGTTTCACTCGCCGATAGCTATCGCACTAAATCACCGCGCAGAGATGTAAGTTTATTTTTGAAAGTTAGTTTTTAAACAGAATATGGATTTGTGCGCCGGTAACCACCTTTGAATGGTTGCAGGTGAATTACAGGTGTATTTCAGGCGTGTTTTTTATAGACCAAGGCCGACGATGCTGTGCGAGTGTGTTCGATGAATAAAAGTTACCTCTTCTTCATAAAAGTTACAAACTTGCTGTAGCAAAAAATATCCTGTACCTATATTCTCGCAAAAGCGAACATTCGAATATTCAAGTGGAAGATTTAGAATTTTAGATAGATAAACGAATATTTAATAGCTTTATATTGTTTAAAAATTACTGCTGCTTAAGTAGCGTAGTAGAAATAAATCCGAAAGTGTGTTTGTATGTTTGTTCCTCTTTCACGCCGTAACGGAGCAACGGATCGACGTGATTTTTGGCATAGATATAGTTTATGGGCCCGAGAGTGACATAGGCTTACTTTTTATCCCGGAAAAATGCACAGTTCCCGAGGGAACAGCGCGCGATAACCTAATACCACGCGGGCGGAGCCGCGGGCAAAAGCTAGTAGTTTTATAAAAAAAAGTCAAAAAAGGTTATTTCCCTTTGCAAGTCTCATAAGCTAGTATACGAAAAGAAATATTTACACTGACATTTATACCGGCGAATAAAGATACGTTGGTAAAGTGTAACTTTTATGAAAGAAAGTCAGTACAAAACGATAATTATCTCATTTAAACGTGGCCAATTAAAGGTCTCTTGGTGTTTTTAACCCTTTTACTAAGCCGTTACTGACGCTGGGATCATCTTTGCAGAATGCAATTTACAATAAATTATGTAGATATTAATAAGTTGAAAGGTTAAGGGTTGGAATAATGGTCGGGCCATTTATCGTTCGATAAATTGCGAGTGGAGACATTCTGCATCCAGATTACGTGCTTCAATATCCGGTATAACCCAACGGAGTTTTAATACTGATCGCGCGACGAGTCGCCCGACTGATCGCCCGACTGGTCGCTCGACCGGCTGTCGGACGGAAATTAGTGCGTGAAAAACTTTCAGACACATTTCGTGAGGTTATGAACGTTTCCTCGTGAAATTTCAACAGAGTTACGACGATGAGGAAATTACGGCAATTTGCGAACCTAATGCGGTCAAATTAGGGATTTTGTAGATAAACATTGAATAATCCTTCCGGGTAAGGGAAGATTTCGAAGAAGGCAAACATTGTAAGTCACAGGGTCCGGGTTTGACATGAGTGGTTTTATATCGGTAGGTGTATATCCTAGTGCCATCCACGAAGACGCGCGATTTTGTCAAAATTAGACATTAATGACATTGTAATAAGAACCACGGCACGCGTCATCGTGAATGACTCCACTTGTACAATGTCTTTTTTTTTATTTAATACAATCTAATTTTTTCATCATGGAATCCTATTTCAAAACTAAATATTTATCGGAGCCCTAAAATAGTCAAAAACAACTAATTTAATGTAAAATTGTACTCGGGAACCTTACAGTGCACCATAAGTTACTTATTTTAACTATTTCCAGTCTTTTTGCCGAACCCCCGCAGAATTTACACGCGGAGCACACTTTGAGAAAGGCTGGGTTCATCTTTGCTGAAATCTCAAAATAGTCCCTTTTATCAGAAAAACTAAAAATCCTGTGGCCGTTTGGTTTCATAATAATAATTGTAAAAACAATTCTAAAACTTTTTTGCAAACAGCAAACTATACGATCCTTGATTAACATACGCCACTTTTTACACCTCTACCGCGATTAGACACGCATTTTTTTGTTCATTACGTACATTACAGGTAATCACTGTTCAGCGAGCAACTCGACCGCGCAATGATCAGCAAAAATTCTCGCCACGATGCCGGTCACTTACCGACCTTACCGTCAAAGCAATAAAAAATGCAGTAGGTACCTAATTAGTTGCTTCTTTTACTAATATAACTAAACTGTTAATGGGTAAATTGCAAAAAAAATGTACATTGTTAAGGGATTTAGTTAGGAAACTTAATTGATTACCTTGTGGTACGAAAGTTAAGTTTGTATGACTAACTTTCGTAACACAAAGGAATCAGTTAAGTTTTCTTAACTAAAGTCCTTAACTATGTATAGGTAATTTTTTTGCAATTCACCCTAACACACAATGGTCCCTTTACTTTTGCCGTAGAAACAATTGAGCAGCAACTGTCAAAGCCAAAGTAAAATGCTCGCCTGCAAACGTTTCTACCAGCCACTGTTGTTACTAAAGGAAATATTTGTCGATCTGAGACGTTCTCGCTGCAACGCAAATAAAACAGTAAGACAATTAACGTACTTATCCATTTGAATAAACGCTGGAGTCTGTAAGGCTTTTACCAACATTTGAATCATTGGAGGACGCTACTTTGGATAAGAATCTATAGAAACGTTTGTAAGAGGTTAACTTTACTTGTTTGTGTGTTTGGTTATTTTCCAGATTTGTGCACTCCATTCACTAACGCGTAATTGAGTAGGCAAATTTGGAGAATGACGTCCAACCATTTTTCAGATTTGTGCACTCAGTTTAGTCACTGATAAGGAAAAAAGTCACAGTCATTTTATACCCAACAAGCTCAAGCAGTCTTCAAAATACACTTAATAGGTACTTGGTTTCTGAACAGCAGAAGCCGATGCGCAGTGGGGACAAACTAGCGGCCATTCAGCAATAGGTACTATTACATATTCTGTGGCAGTAGATGAACCCAATTTGATCAGGCCAAAGCAAACTTGAACACTTTAATCGTTTCTAAACACTATTACGAGAACCACATAGATTTAATCAGCAATTTCAGCAAGATCACTAATTCCTACAACAGATAAACTTCCTTTATCCCGAATAAGGCGACAACTAACTGAAAGCCGCATTGAAAGCGGAACTTTGGCACCTTGCCCTTAGGACGGGTATCGATTAATCGGCATTTAAATCTGCGGTATGGGTGCAAAGTGATGATATAAATTGATTGACAGAAGTCACTCTGTACATTGTAATAGGAGGATTGGCGCAAACTCGAACTGTCAAGCTCCTCGGCAAGCTGGTCCGGGATTACCACAGATCTTTAATCCTATTCCTTTGATCCTTGTAACCAATTAATTTGGCAAAGAAAGCCTAACTTGGTATTGACAGCGGTCATACAACTTTTTGGAATCATAAAGGGGTTAATTATTTACCTTTCTGGTTGCTGCTGATAAGGGTTGGGGCGGATATTTAAAATTTGACAAGAAGTAAACAACGTAAGTACCTATTATGATTGAAACGAAATAGATTATAAATATTAAGTCAATTCAAAATATCTTTATTAAATTTAGGCTATGATGAATGTCAAAAAAAATCTATCAACCGGTTCGGAAAAACCTCTATTGAGAAGAATCCAGCAAGAAACTCAATGAGGTATTATACTTTTTAAAACAAATTTACAATATTATTGAATTATATATATCGGTCCACTTTTAACACTTTTAGCTGATCTTTGCTCAGTTGATTTTTTCCTGGGTTCTAAATTTTTCTAATAGATGCAGTATTCTGTCCAGTCAAATTCTGTAAATATTCTTGCGCACCTTCATTGCTCCTCAAGGAATATGTCTGTCAAATTTCAAGTCTCTAGCTGCCGTAATTTAAGCTACATATAAATCAATACTACATATAAGTCAATCACGTTACTTTTTCATCATACACGGTTAACCAAACTGATCACCAATTTGATCAGTGTACTATTAAATCGTGATTTATGATTAAGGCTTTTACGTAAATGGATAAGCATGGTCATATTGGTCATAAACACGTAAAACTATTCGCCAGGGTAAGGATCTACGGAGTCTCAGGATACAAATGGTTGACTGTACAGAAGATTTGTGTTTTAATTCAGAGTCAATGTTCGTTACAGCACTTCCAGTTGAATTAGATTGAGCGACGTCACCAGAGACACGTCTACTCGAACGTGACTAAGTAAATAGCCCAGGGTTACATTCAGGTATGCACGGGATGATCCCGCTCATACGTTCACGCAATTAGTTGCGACGAAGTGCCGCAGACGAGTTGTGCAAATGATTGGGCCAATTAATTGTTTACAGGGTGAAATTAATTGGAAACATGCGCGGGGTCAAATGGGTGCACGAGTTTTTGAAGTATAATGTACGAGTATAAGTACTTTACTTAATTAGCTTCCGTCCGCAGTTTCATCCCTGCAGCAGAATTCCCTGTCCAGAGACCAAAAACTGTCCTTACTCTTAGACTACTTTATAAAGGGGACGTTTATGACCAATTTTAGGTTCTTAGGTTCAAAGATTAAGGCTGGGCGTCGATAAGAAAGTCAGACAGCCAATTAAATAGATAATGGCCGAAATTAGTTCGTCTTAAAACACTAAATTAATAAATCATACTCTTACAACTGTTGCTTTGGTACCTGTTGACTGTTAACAATCTCTCTATTGGTATGTATTGGTATCTCTTCACTATTCAAGGTACACCATACAAGCCAAAAAATGGTCGTTACTGATGCACGTTTAGATAAGCGGAAACTATTATCGCCGTTTGTGAAAACCGTGACTACAAAATACTTTGCAAGTGCAAATCAATAAGGCAACAGGCAAAAATGGAATTGCACAGCAGTATAAAATTGTTTAACACATTGTAACCGTTGACAAGGCGAGCGATACCGACAGGTGCTCTGCGCTCAATGTGGTCGTAAAAATAGCTCTATATGGATTTATTATTTTACACATCTTTGTTTAGTTGAATACATTAAGGCAGGTCATGTGCACTCGTGCTAACTGAAATTTGCGCGTCATTGTTGCAAAATACAATGAATACGCGAGGATTGCATGTGTGTACTCACTCGTTAAAATTAAAGAGATCTCGACTACCATTTATATTGTGCAAAAAATACAAAAAACTACAGTGACATAAGCATTTTGGCAACAGAAGGGATATAAGCATAAAGAAAAGTCAAAATACCACCAACGGGATTTCGACGTCGAGGTAAAAGTCCCGTTGGTGGTATTTTAACTATGAGTGAAAATCACGAAAGTTTAAAAGAGTAAATCTAAATAATGACCACCAGACCACCACTTATTTCCCTAATTCCTGCACTATGTCTATTTATAAGGAGTCATGAGTTGAATACACGTAGCGCACAAATTTAATCTGAACAATAATTGGCCATTTCATGATAATGATAATATTTATGTAAAAGAAAAACATAGACTCTCGCTAAACAGAATTGCATTCTATATTGTAATTTAATAGTCATTTAAAACGACTAAATTAATAACGGTTAAATGGCCATCGTATAACGTGGACAACGGTCGACGCAGCCGCGCTGTCTATTGCCTAAGCAAACAATTGGCTGAGCCCGATAAGTAAGTTGCAAGCGTGCGAAATCCTTCCGCAAAGAAGACTCGATTAGCGGCTGGGCTCTCGGTGGTCATCGATGTTATTCTCTGTTGTGAGATTTGTATCGTAAATCGATTGTTTTATAGATCTTGATAGCATAAAAATAAACCTTGAATTTTGAGGCTGGCACATGGACTGTGCAAGAAATTTTTCATGATTATCGATGCGCATTAGTTTCTACATTGTGAGTACGCTATCAATGGGCTACCATCAACAAAATAAAACAATATATTTCAGATGCTTTGCTAACGTTAATCATGAAATGTCTCTGAAGTTTTTTCTATATAGGTAAGTACTTCATGACTTTTTAATGGACATAGACAGTAAAAATAGTGTAATCATAGGTTATAACCCACTATCTGCTAATGGTCTGTAATATCAATTGGGAAAACCATTAAAAAGTGCCGAGACAAAAAGTAAAATCAATAATTCAGCATGTTTCGGGTGACCGTTATCAGTGGGTTTATCTCGTCCGTTGTAAGCCTTCAGTTGGCTTGATAACATGCTACTGATTAACGATAGCACTAACCAGGTTGTTAGATGCACATGGTAACTATTTGATATTAATTTTGTCGCGTTATATTTAACACAACAGTTTATAATGTTCAGACATATAGGTATCCATGTGACTAAATTGCATTTTGCTTTATTCTCTAATTTGACTAAACTTTAAATGGTGAATTTTAAAACATCAACCCAACGTTAAAGACTATGCTAGCCGTAAAAACATAAATACAATTCCCATTTTATGACTAACACAAATGCATGCTACACCAATGGCGATGCAAAAACCATTAAAACACAAAACAGCAATGAATATTAAAAAAGTGTATCAGAAAAATACGATCGGATAGGAATAGTGGTGTCATAACGGTAATCGGCACCTGTGACAATTAATGGTCGATGCCACCGCACTTTCATTACGACTGCACTCTGATATATGGATTGCTGAATGCACTAGCCGGTTCTCTACTAATATAAAAAACTAAAAAATAAAGTTTTCTAAGAGGATAGACTGAATGCTAATCACTATGACGAAACAAAGAATCGGTAAGCCGGTATTATGGGGAAGAAGACTAAAATTTAATTAATAGCTAGAAATATTTATATTCTTCATAACAAAATACATGGTTTTAAGTAAGACAAAAGTCTAACAAATTTAAATCAGAAATTATGGGAATGGTATTATTTTTTTCATTATACAGGGAGGATTTCGACGAGAGACTTTTACGGAGATATTGCATTTTTTAAGTGATACACAGTTGATTTATAATGTTTAGAAGCTTAAACAAAGTAAAAAAAAAAAAACACAAAATTCACTAATTTTTAACTGTGGTGATAACCCTATAATTGCATCCGCACATAACGACACGATGGCTAGATTAAGGAGTCGTCGTCGGGAAAACTCGGGATATTACGTTTATTTCCGAGAGTTGTTGTCATCGTACTGATGTAAAAATGACACAAAGTCAAATAAATCAAATAAAATGCAAAAATACGATTATCAGTTACTTTATTACAATTTTTACATACGGTGTTCAAATGTTCCTCCGTTATAAGGGTGAAGGCGGGCACGTTTAAGAACTTTTAGTACTGCGGTATGACTTATTTCGAAATGTCGACCAGCTGATCTCGAACTTTTTCTTGGATTCCGCTCAAAATACCTCAGTATTCTTTCTTCAAGTCTAGCCTCAAGACGAATAACGGGTCCTCCACGTTGATCGTTCTGAGCTGTTCTTGGTACAACGGGCTGATTGTTGGCGACACGATCAAAAGCACGTAAAATTGCCCTACGACCTGTTGGGTGTGGTGGTGGATATGTTTCCCTGTAACGTCGTAAAGCTTCAGCCGCATTATAATTGCAGCTCGCGTATAACATGAGAAAATTTAAATATCCACGTGCATCTGACAGACGCATTTTCATGTAAAGTAAATAAAATGAACTTAAATGTCAATTTCATTTCAAACATCACATTTATGATATGTTTATGATCGATTTTCAATCATGCAAAGAGTTTCGATAGTTGTAAAAAATTACTACAACTTTAATGCAATATCCGTCAAATAATGTTAAGTATTAAATTTTTTGACGATAGCCGAAATAAAAAAAGGACAGCCTATTGTATGAATTGCTGATCAACTGGGGAACAATTTCAATTCATTCGAAAATAATTTGCTGAAGCAAGTTAACGAACTAAAACCTTTTTATCATTTTAGGTAGGTAAACAGAGACATTTTATTTATGATGAAAGAGGTTACTATCTTCTTTAATTGTTTATGACGGTTGAGTACATTCAAGTGAATGTCAGTGCCATGTCATATCATGTGAGTTATTTGTTGTGGTTAGAATTATTAACTAAGAAATTACATAAATACTCTAGAGACAATCACCTCTGCAAATCCTGCAGTGATTTTTTTAGCGTTGCACGCAGACCTCTAAGAATGGACAAATGGCAAAATATTAATGTAATATCCTGACGTCTAAAGATTGTTTACAAGTAAGAACATTGACCCAGCCATCTGTTTAGGGTTGGCACAAAGTAGTTTTTGGTATGAATGTTTAAAAGGCTATAACTTGAAAACGGTAACATATATTTCCATAGTTTCTATGGGGGAAATATAGTGCTAAGGTTGAACTATCTGCCTCTTTCGTAAAGATCCCTCGTCAAAATCCAGCCTGTATAGTGTACCGATTCCAGCCTTTACATCGGTCAAATTCACAAATATAATTAAATATATTATATTATTATGAGTTTATTAAGCTCAAATTATTTATTTAATCTCAGCTCGGACAAAGTCGCGAGAAAAAGCTAGTTTACTGGCACGTAATAAATTAACAGATTTTATGAGTTTCAAAACATTCCTTAGCTGGGACATTGAAGGACCGATATGGTTACAAGTGGCATAAAAAATGTCATAGTGGAAACAGAAAACAGTACAATATTTTGCCTTGCTTCTACGCTGGATGTGAGCGTTGAGCCTGTGTCTGTGCGTCACTTATATATGATATCGTACAGAATACGCATTCATATAAAATAATAAATATACATATGTTACAAGGCTATCGCAATACTTATCATTAAAGTAATGATCACATTTGGTTATAAATATAAACCAATGTTCACACTAATTTACTTCTGGCTTTAATATTCACTCTCTGACTGAATGATCAGTAAATTTTTCTCGCAATCGTTCAAGGGTTGGCTGGAAGAGATTCACTATGAAGAAGGGTTCATTATTGTACAGATGTTTCGCCATTTGTCAACTATTAGTTGAATACATAATTACTTAAAAAAAACTATAATGATGGTTCAGTATAATCTATCATAATTTATATAGTACATATCAATCATTGTATTTACACAGTGAAAGGCCACATGATCTTTACATAATATATGGTTTCTATACACAATATGAAAATTATATCACGATAGTAAAAATTAAATACTCATGATACTGACTGGGCTGAACAAAGCAGCAGCATTCGTTCGTTTACTAGAGTTGGCCTACTGTTTTTATTTCTGACTGTGTTAGTTTGCTTTGGTTTTGGAGCTTGAGGGTTGAAGGGGGAGTCGTGGAAGGGCAGTCAAGTCATGGTAGTGAGAGCTGAGAGTCGAGTTGTGTTTTAAGCAAAAGATTAATTTAATTTAAATAAGTGAGACCGGCTCACATAGTTTTGATTATTAGTGCTTATTATTGTTATTTTGTGTTCTGTGATGGCGAATTCCTACTTGGTGATATCGATTTTGTTTACAATAGATTGCTGTTATTACAATTTAAAATCTGTCATTTGCTGAGATAAAATACGAGCAAATTAGTACTTATAAATTTTACCAAGACTTACTTAAAGCAGGATACGACCAAAAGCGATCCATAGTTGTCTTTACCTAACCAAGGGAAGATTAACTACTTGTGCTTTATTTATTTATTGGTTTACGACCGATTATTATTTTATCAAGTTATATTAGTCTGAGTTAATGACAGATTACTGACAGAAATTACCTAAAACTTTGGACTTAATTGTGAGATCTTATGATTATTAATCTTGTTTAATTTTGGATTGAATTGGGTGTATATATTTAACATTTCTTAGATCCCATTACATACACTTGAAACCAGTGATGATTAGATGACAACAGTTTCTATAAGTAATTATTTACGTGAATTAAAACAAAGAAACACCCAAATATTTATTAAAGTAGTTTTCCTTCTGAACCTATATAAAAGGTCAGCATAGGGTAATTAGAGACCTAGGAAACCTGGTTTCTTGCATCCTCTTTCCCTTTGATAAACAGTGACGTAACTTACCGACTATTGACAAGTAAATTCTACTGTCTTGTGTTGGAGTCTCTTAGGGTCTATGGAACGAGAGACACAGCTACTGGTAAATAGCCAGGGAGAAAACTCCAGGGCGGAGGTGGGGCCCTAGCCTTGACACAAAACATAATTGCTTATTTTCCTTCATAATTAACTTCTGTTTACAATTTTAACAAATGTTTATTTTCAGGTAATATCGTGACAGTCATTTTTATTACAATTTTTATAGTTATTACGTTCCATTTACGTTTAGTGAGATTGTTCTTTATTGGATAGGTTTTATTAGGTTTTATTCATAGACATCCCTTACTTCTACTAAACGAGGTTGGTTTACTATTCACAACGTAGGACACTAGACGATCACATGGCCAAAACAAATTTCCTTCTTAATTTTCCTTCTACTTGTCCGCAATAAATGTCCGCATTAAATTTCCCTTCAAATTATTTTAATACTTGTCCGGATTTACAACTTCATAAGATAATTCATACGCGTTAAAAAAAAATAGATAATATTTTTTAATTATAATTTAAATAAGGGGGGGGGGCGTTACAATAGGTTTGCGTTTAATTGACCAGAATCATTCCTGACGGTTAGAGAAGATGTCTAAGATGGATCACGCTTCCTAGTAAATAGCAATTCACCTAGGATTTTCGGGACAGCAGAACCCGTCCGGGACTGTGTTGGAAATGCCGGCTGTACTTATGCGTCCAGATGAACTTACAAAGCCACTTAGTGAGACATTGCTACATGCAAAATTACCTTCTACCTTTTAAAATAGAACGACAGAAACCAAAAGCTACCAAGACCCAAACCTACACACAGCGACACTCTTAGAAAAGATACCAAGCTAAATGAGAAGTGACTGAGTATTGTGCCACAAGGAGTGATTTTGGGTACTGTATTGTTAATACGTATGAAACAATACCTAGTAATAGAAAGCTGCAAACATGAAATCGTCAGGTTTACAATTTAATTTATCGTCTGAGCTATTTCAGCAATTAGACAGTCCTGTTTGCTCACCTTAATCAGCAAATGCTTCCAAACCACAGAGGAATAGCGGTTTGTTGTCAATAAATCCATCCTTACTCGAGTAAGTTAACAGATAAAAACTTAGTTTGTTCAGTCCCAACTCCGGTTTCGATTACATAAGGCGCACAAACTTCCTCTATTACCCCCTACTTAAGGGTACAAATTTAGGCGCCCTCTATTTAAACACTGTTGCCAAATACCTACCAGCGTAATTTACGGCTGGCCGTGTGGTTGCTCGCCGAACATATGGGAGCGTTGGATTTGGAAAGCAGGAACGCCGCTCAAACGGGAAGTAGCGATTTACTAGGAAGTAGACGTCTATTTTAAATCTAATGACTGTTATTGTACCGACGGTTCTTGGCGGCATTGTAGGTAAAGTAAATCTAAGCTGATGTTAAATTTTTCACTGTTCCTGAACTTTCAAAAGTATGAAGAAGTAGCGTTAAGATCGACTCCACGTTAAGCACATTCTGGTACTTAAGTGTGGGTTTGCATCTTATGAATTCTAACGATACTGTGTGGAAAGTATTTTGTAAATTCATGCATGCGTTAGAGAGACGAGCGTAGCATACACTACAGATTTTTAATAAAACTTTTAATGTAGAATTTAGGTGATAAAGATTTCATAAATTTTAGCGAATTGTGTAATCTTTATATATTTATTTTAAACATGTAAAAATTACAGCTTGAATCGCTATAATGCACTATTATTTTACTTATTATAGAGACTTAAGAGACACGTGTGGCGAGGAAAAAATAACAAATGCCTGTCGCAAAGCTGCGAAAATTATGTAGATAGCCGTCGCAAGTGATTCAGGAGTAAAAATCAATAGCTAAAAGCCCGGTGTCCCCCGTGAGGCGCGGAGGTGCGGTATGGTTAAGTCTGTCCTACAACACTGTCATCATTTAAGCCACACATTAGTGAAACTTGCGCAGTTTGAACCCACACCTGGGGACGCCGCGGCACCAACGATATTTTACCAGAGGAATAAAACTACGAGACATCGTTAGTTTTAGTTCGGGACCCAGGGGGATTATATTCTGAATGTAAATAGCGTAATGTTAATGTATCAAAGTGAATCACGTTGCACGCTCTGACGGAGATATATTGGGCTATGAAGTGAAGCTTCGCGCTCTCGTGTTCTTTGCTAAATTCTACAGCTTTAACCAAGATAATTATTTAGTATCATCATTTGCAGCTGGAGGTTACACATAGGTGTTGAGTGTCTTTAAACTTGCCTATATTTCTTATTAAAATAATAGTATACAGAGCTGTCTTTATTAAGGCCAGGAATCTGGACACACATGAATAAAATTGTTAGAAGCATTTTTGGGTATAATTTTCGATTGATTTGAAAACTAAACTACAATAGTTGTGAAAATGCTGTAGGTAAAACGCCACTTTTCTGCCAAATATTTTTTTACAAAAACGAACAATTTTATTGTATGCAAATTTGTCCTTGAACGTGATTCCGGTCGCAAAAAGTAACATGATGGAACTGCAAATTCGAATCGCTGCTTTAAAAACCCAAATTGTCAGGCAGATATCGACCCGGAGACCTAAAGGACTGCGTTCTGAAAGCTTTTCTGTTTGTTCAACCCGTTTCAGAGAGCTCGCGTATAATCACTGCCAGCGAGACACTGCCCTATTCAAATGTAACACTCCCGGACAATATACCTACTTGGTAGCTAAGTGCTTGGCATTGTTGCCACTTCAAACGTTTACGAAAGCTAATCCTTATTGAAAATCACCACATTAATTTCTTGTTTATAAGCTGCGATCAATATCGCTATAGTGTAATAGGTAAATTGAAGGATTATATCGATGAATTCGAACTAGACAACAGATAATCGTGTAGGTAAATAAAGATAAAAAGCTGTTTCGGAAGTTCTAGGTGGAAAATAAACTAAAAAAAAGAAATTAAAATGAAATTAACTACTTACGCAATAAGCAAACGATATTTACGTGTACTTTTCTCTAACAACTCGCACGTACCTGAAAACAACAGAAAAAAAAAATGAGAAACGATTTTTCATCAGTCCACTGAAATGCTCGTTCGTTATTATAAAACAAATCGTATTAATTACAAAACCGAATTGATATTCCACACTCAAACGCTAACCCGCGTTCGGAAACAAACCGATACATGCACTGGGGAGCCACGAGCGTACCAGTTAATCGCCCACCAACTAGTAGGTAATCCTTTCGAGTAGTGTGCATATAACGACTGCATTCCCTGAGCTCCGAACGCACCTCGCACAGAGAAATTGCGGCACTCCGCTCAAAGCGTTGACGAGACCGTATCATTGAATGTCGTGGATGTTGTGACGAGCACGTCTCTCTGTATCGTATCTGCGATCATGTGTCGCCAGTCTCAGTAAATTCGAAACGGACTCTGACTTCTATGGAATGAATAACTTTTTTTATAAAACATTTGCACTGCTTTTAATGTTCTGAATAAAAGCACCTGTTTTTATGAGAAATTGAATATCGGTTTAAAATTACTAGCGGTTCATTTGTCACTTCGTTAGGCATTCCGTATGGAAAACAGGTATGGTTACCTATGACGGGTATATAATCAAGCTTAACGACTTTCAAACATTTGAAAATCGTAAACAAAGCATCTCGATGCATTGAATGGGAGGCAGAGCTGCGCCGGCGCCGCGTGCATTGCCCTCGTGCCTCCCCCCGCGGTACAAACGCCCTCCCGCGGTAAAACGCGCCTGACTGCATTCCGCAACGCTTCCTGACCAGGGCAAGTGCAGCATTACGCTGCAAGTACCTTCCCTGCCGCTCTCGCCTCGGCCCTTGCGTCTAGTGCGCGTTGCGATGCAACTGACTTCGAATTGTGTTCGTCTTCACGGCTTTGCGTTACTAGCATTGAGATAGTTTTTTGTTTAAAATTGTTGCATTTATGCTTCGTGCGAAATTTAACACTTATACTTATTATAACCCAATAAATGGTAATGATGATCGCAGTGACACGATAGAACTCTTCCAATGCCCTTACGTGTGTGAATTGGGGTAAAAGGGTTCAAAGCTATTGCAAGAGATCAAATCAAGGAAGTCTAGTTATTATGCTTACATGTAACACGTCCGTATTCCCATAACTTATGCTCGGTAGCTTCGGGACGAAGCAAAAAATATGGAAACACCCAAGGTAAAAGTCCGTCTGCTGAAAGCGTTTTCCACGAGGCTTTTAAGCGCTTATCTTGGAAATGATAGCCGTGGCCGGACGCTGAAAGGCTGTGACGGCAATTTGCTTACATTAGGACATGCCCCGTTTCACCATCGAGCTATGTAAAAGATTTTTCAATTGCAGTTTCTTGCTGCATAAACTATTAGAGTTCCGTGTGCGTCGCATTAAAAGAAGAACCCTTCATAGACTGTTTTATTCAGTTCATGTCAGTTCGTCAATACCATTTTAATTTACGTTACATGGATGAACTGATGTTATTCGTGATGAGATATTGCTTTGTACAGCGCAGCCACGCACGAAGTTGAAACTGAAACAGATTCACATCCGAACTCCCGGAATGTTGCTATTTTATATCAGTTCGTTTAGCAGTCGTTTTGTAACTAGTTTTCACAGAGAAAAAATAGCTTTATGAATCATTTAACAATTTTTACAGTAGTTCAATCATCCAGAATCGATTCCTATGTTTGCCTTTTGTTATTTCACTATTATGTTTGTTCTGGGAATTCAATAATGCAATTACATTTATTGAAAAACAAAACATTAAGTGAATAAAAGTGAGTTCGTGGTTATTTTCGCAGCTATTTCTGAATTGTTGTTGTGTTGAGTTACAGGTGCAGCAGGTTAACGCCAAAACTATCGCAGCTTTCAACTAAAGAATGGAAGCAGAAATATTGTAAAGCTCAACATCGATTCATTGTGCTTCGGGTGACACCTACAAAGTGTTTGAAACTTTGAATATTTTTATCGTTGCATCATTTTTCATGGACAAACATTCGAAGAAATGGATACTACACAGCACAATTGAATATGAAGGCTCCATAGTTGTCAAGTAGGTAAACATTTTAACTAAGTAATTAATTCAAGCGCATCAGCAATATAGGCAAAGTAAATAAATGTCTACAAGCTAAAATTTACTTAAAATACCTATTGAACTTAGTAAATTTACGTACATACATAATAAATTTCGGACTAAAGATATAAAATAATTAACCAGAGATTTGACGGTTGGTTTGACATTAGTTATTGTTGCAGTAACTTGATGCAATACACACTTAGAAACTAAGAATGAAATGCGTTCTAGCGGAAGCATCTGAAACAAAATAAATTACAGGCGACGGCCGTGCTCGTTGCGATTCAATTGCGTATAGTTTCGATACCAGAATCGTTATTGCACTAGTAAAGCAATATCGTCATCAAAGTAGTGCCTACTATTTTAATCTTTTCGTGTTTTTTTTTCTGTCTCTAGTAATCCGATATTATTATTTATCCCGGGAGTTTGGACCAGAAATGCAAAGTTTCTGTTACAACTCTTAGAATAAGTGTGAAGAAACTTTTTACCTTATTTATAACAATAAGTCACAAATAGAGATCGGAATTGTCGTTAGCACTTTTCAGCTATCATAGTGACTTCGTATTATTATTGACCTGTAATGTAATATACTTATCGATAAACTATACTTCAGCAAAATAAATTGTTATATTATATGTAGTTTTTTTAGTAGTTTAACGGGCATATAATCTACCAATCTTTAGTGTCTTTGGTACGAGTATTAATGCGTAATTGATAAGTTTGGCTCAAAATTCTTCTCTTGTTCTTTATTCTTCAAAACTATTGTTTGCTTCCTTTTCATATTTTATTGTATTGTATTGTAAAACTCTTTATTATACATAAAACACATGAAAATAACAGAGACACAGGATAATAAGAACTTAGTAAATTTTGTTTTGTATTGTACTTGTAATAGAGAGTATGCATTTTTAAAAACGTATTATTTGTAAACATTTACTTCTGAAGTTTCAATTTATTTTCCGTTTTTTCATATTCGATCACATACATAGACGGAATAGGTACGTTAGTGATTAGACGAAAAATTTCTACTGAGATTATAGGAATTTATGACATTAACAAAATGTTTAAAAAAATAACGTAACCTAGTAATTGTTTTGGTTTATATATTGGGAATTCAGAAAGGATAATACATAGTAAATTCTGATAAAAGTTTTAAGGACGTAGCTAAGGTAAGGTCTATTTAGTAAATACTCAAGGAGGTAAGAACGAATCTCTGAAAAAGACAACTTTTTACTGTTTAGCATACAGCACCAATATTTACGGACGCCGCAAATAAAGTAAACGGATTTAATAATTTTCCGATATAAAATATTTCGTAAGCGTCTTACGAAACCGAAGACTCAGAAATGCTACAAAAGATTTTTTAGAAGTTCGATGACAATAGAACGAAAAAATGCGACTGAGTTACCTAATAAGCTTATAATATCAAGCCTCTC
The DNA here is from genome assembly GCA_037349165.1 of Choristoneura rosaceana. Lineage (NCBI taxonomy): Eukaryota > Metazoa > Arthropoda > Insecta > Lepidoptera > Tortricidae > Choristoneura > Choristoneura rosaceana. The sequence goes on from JAZBNJ010000019.1 coordinate 16,641,642, forward strand.
AGGTTGCGTTGACCTGATTTTTTTTTCATTAGGTACCTGCATCACAAAGAGATTTTCTTCCTGCTCTTATCTAGTGTCTTATTTTCAGTATAAGCTTGTACAATAAAATGGTTAACGCTAGCGTTCTTTGTTGAAGAGTTCAACGGAGTCTGAAAAATAAAAATGGTTCTTTTGTGGAAAAAGCTTTAGATTTATTAAGTCTCTATGAAGTTATTAAATACTAAGTCTTTTTGATTTTATATTTAAGGGTCGCTTTTGTTTAAAACAAAAGTTACACGTTGATTTTCCCTTCGTTTTGTTTTATTTATGTCTTAAACTATTTTAAATAAGTATATCTTTTTTACCCCAACTGTCTTCTTTTACATATTTTCAATTATATTGATCTTGGATTATAACAGTTATAAGTGCGCAAGTTTGTCTTTGGTAATTTCGTAAAATGACTTTTAAGCAATAATACCGCCTATTGCCTGAATTGCCTTTTATTCCATATCTTCCCGCCAATTTTTTAGTACCCTTAATCAAGCTGATACTGGATATTACGCCACACACGATAGAGGCAACCCATTAAAATTAATCACGATCTAAATCCCGTAGGAAATAATGGTTAATATTATTATTATTAACAGTGACTTATTAAAAACTGGTAGGAGTTACGCTGAGAGACCGTAAAAGAAACGAATGGGTCAGAGAGCAAAGCAAAGTGAGCGATGTGACTAAACGGATTGCGAAATTGAAGTGGGAGTGGGCTGGTCATGTCGCCCGCAAGCATGGCTCGTGGTGCAGGGCAGTGATAGAATGGAGACCGTAGGGCGAGAAACGTCCGAGAGGAAGACCGCAAATGCGTTGGTACGACGATATCAAAAGACTGGCGGGAACAAAGTGGTTGAAAACTGCTCAAGACCGAAACAGATGGCATAAGCTGAAGGAGGCCTACACCCTAGAGGTTGAGAACGGCTAAAGAAGAAGAAGAAGAAGAAGATTAAAAATTGTTATCGTATCATGTTAAATCTTCTTCTAGGTCACTCTTAATAAAGTGATCTTGGTCGTCAGTTCAACATTATATCAAATGATATTGTAACGGATAATTCACGTGTCACGGTAGTTTCATGTTCAAAATTCAACATTATTACATAGTAACGAAACTTCATGACTTATTTCCATGGGAAAATACTGTTAAAATTTTTCCCTTGCTTTTTCAGCATTCTTAGAGTTCCAAGTTGGCCAAATAGTAAACGATGCCATCCACTCTCTCAATATCTCTAGAATTTATTCGCATTTTGTGACTAAGTACTTACTCGTAGAGATGGTCCGTCATTCCTAAACCGGTCTCTACAGGGTAAGGTTGTGTTAAATACCTAAGTATTCATTACAATAATTTGATATTCTCATCTCATCTCCCCAATAAAGAACAAAACGCCGCTGCAAAACAATTCGCACACCACGTTCCAACTTTTCACTTGCAAAAACAAGCAAACAAATTACAACTATTAAGGCAGCGTGAATGCTGGCCAATATTAATATTTCCCGAGGACCCGTTTTATTCAGGGACAGTGCAGTTAGAAAGATCCTATTAATGAACGTCGACCCCTTTGTTCTGGTGGCACGGCATTTCCTGCACAATCGCCATGACACGGAGTAATTAGTGAGAAAAATTTCGTTACTCCGTCTTCTAATACCATATTTCAATATTGCGGACGGTGCGGTGCCGGTTTATAAATGCGTTAGTGTTATAAATGACAAGCTGTAAAATCGGACGTTTGCTGCATTTCGCCTGGAAAGCGAGCAAAGTGATTTTTAGGCGAGTATTTGTCTTTCCCGCTGCTTATTTTTCAGTAAAGTAGCCGATTTTAGAGACACGATAGGTTAGAAAATTGAGCGTCATGGTGTGTTTATGAAATCTTGTGAAATTGATAGAGAGATAATGAAGCGCGAGCGAAGCGTCTCTGTTTGAGCTTGGATGAAAATAATTTAGTATATCTGTCCTGATATCTGGCTCTTCTCTATTGGTCGCATTGGGATCTCTACAGACAGTCGTGAAAATTTGTGAGCAGGTTTGATTAATTACAGGTATGGACATTTTCTCCTTTCAGTTTCCTAAAAAAATCAACATGGCGGAACTATTGGAGGTTGAAAATGTATGTCTAGGTAGCCGACAGAACCATTAATATTATTATGAACGACTTACTGTATATAGGCAAAGTTGCAAATCAAACACAGCGTGAGCTTATAAGCGTTTATATCGATTTACAGTATTTATGCATAAAAATACTCTAGCTTATTCCAGACGGTTTACACTTGAACTCTACTACGTACATATACTTGAGTAACTCGACTATTTCTGGTCGAACTACGCGAGTGTATGGCCGTTCCGGTTGGTACGCTAGCGCGATGACCCTATATCTATTAGCTTTGGTATAGAATGTAGGCGGGAGCGAGTAGCTATTTACATAGATAGAACGTTAACAACATCAAACATAAAAATAATATTCAAACTATCTTTTATTTTACTAGAAGGTAGGTTTATTTTGCGTGTCATTTTGTTGAAAGTAAATAAGTTTCTAACAAAAGCAACTATTGAAAATCATTATGGAAAAATTAAAATTAATGAATGGGAAAGTTTTGTCAATTTAAAATCGTCCAAATTTCAGATGATAGTTTCGTGTATTTCAGAAACATGTATCCGACGGATCATAATAACAATCAAAGTAAACTTGAGTTCCTCTGAAGCTTTTTCTCTTGCAGTGCTGCAGTTGATGTATGAAACTGACGCGACGTTGGCATTGCTTGAAAGATGTTCCACCTCTAAAGTTGGACTTCTGACAAGCGTCAGTGACGTCGAAATGAAGGGACAGAACAATGTAGTAGGTATTTAAATATACAGTAATATCCAGCTAAAAATACTACTTTTATTTGTCACTCGATATGGCGTTCAGAAACACCTTCAGAAGCCACGATGCTTCGGCCGCTATTCGCTCATAACTTCTTCCGCACATTTGTATAATTTTTCTCGGCACTCATCTCGGTGACGCTGCTGGGGCCCCTTAGATTACTCAGAGTTGTTTTTAGACACGGAATGACCAGTTGTTTGTAATTTGAAATTATTTAACAGACATTTTTTGTAGCGGTTTATAACTTCAAAGCTCGCGTGTACTGTGTAGCCCGAAAAAAAAGGTCGCGCAAATCTTACAGATCATTGTCAGATATCTGACGAATTTTAACTTTTTCTTACAGTAATGATTTTATTTGGTACATTATTCTTTTGTTTGTCAATGATTTAATTTTTTAAATCTCGACCGCAACATTGAATGAAAAAACAATAAAAAAAAGTAGGCTTATTAAGAAAAATACCAAGTACATAGTCCGTTTTAATAAAATAGAAATAATTCCAGCAAATTTCAAATTCAGATGTTCAGGTCAAAATTTTGTAGAAAAATACTTCAGGGCTAGAGCCCGAAGTGAGTTGGGAAACTCAATTTATTACGTTAAACGTTAAGTGTAAATGTATGTTACTGAGGTGGATATTTAAAATGTTCATTAAAATAATATAATAACAAAGTCCTGTCTAAACACTAATCAAGGCTTAGCTCAAGTCCTTCGAACTACAAAGTTGAAAATTTTAATCACCAGCTTTATAATATGAACAAGGAATAAAGACTGGCTGTAATAATCCCACAGGGTAGGTAAAGTATAATTATAAGATGTTTTGTAACCGAGACCCTCGGCCGTAAGCTAATTTATTTGTTAGATTTTACATCCAATAGATGCTCTTGATTTACAAACAAAAGAAATTAACATTTACGTAGAAAGCGAAAGAAAATTTTTTTTAGAAAATCATATTTTTAACTTTAACTTTTTTTTGCACATGCAAACTTTTGTTACAATTAAAAGACAGCATCATAATGTTGAAGAAAGTAAAGGGAAAATTTTAAAGGGTTCAAATAGGGAAACCATTTTCAACGCAAAATGTGTTAATTAGATGATCCAACGCGAGGGCACGCACGGGTTGAAAAAACAACCCCGACGCCCGACGTTGCCCGCTTCGACGCGGTAGTAATTTACTTAGCGTACTTAAGGGGTTTTTACACGATCAACATTTTCCAGCAATGTGTAGCTAGCAATACTGAAACTATATGATCCATCTAATATCCACTGATTGGCGTGCAGTGTACTGTTTTGCTTATCTTTTGTAGACTGTTTTGCTTTTCTCCTTTTAAATCTACAATTCACCTAATGCTCGGTTACATACAGTATCTTCCCACGCCATTCCTTCCGATCTTATGCCTTTTGCATCTAATTCTTCGTAACCACTTCATAGGGTCATCTATTGCTTGCTTATATTTTTGTGTACTACTCAAGCACCTTTCTACTTCATTCGTAGTCTTATCCACGGCGTATAATGACGTGCCCTCTTCCAACTTTTGCTTATTTAACTACATTATTGCTAGCCATCAATTTCACAAGATTTTCAGTTTACAAAAGTGACAGTTTAGTTTTGGGGTTCATCATTCCACCCACCACCCACCGCTTGACCCCCGTAATGTATGACAAAGACACACGTAATCTCAAAAATATTTGTACCGGAGAGAGAGAGAGAGAGAAAGAAAGATAGGCTGCCGCGGATTTCCTTTCCAACTTCGATTTCCACAAAGATCATCTAATCTCTGCCACACCAGTAGTATCATGGCAAGTTCGATATAAAATGGCTGAAATTGCCTGAAAAATGACGAGTAATAGGTAATAACAGTTTTGCCTTAAAATTTAAGATGATAAATCGGCATGTATGACCGGCATCACACATTTCTGAGACGACGTTGATCGTGTAAAAGCCCCTTTAGTCAATTTAAAATAATTGCTTTGATAAAGTTGTGAAATTGTTTCATCAAAACTAATAATAAATTTGCTAAGTTCACTTCATTGTGTACTGTTTAAAGTAATTGAATTGCGAAAGTTATCAATTTTAAAGTGGTTTTGTACGCCGATTAGGCATATCTTCTCTTGGGCATGATGCGATAAAATATTTCGCTTCAGAACATTATATCTGAAGCAAGTTATAACCACTCACACAACATATCACATATAGAAAAAAAATAACGCGATACAATTTCTACCACCGCCTTACGTGACAGAATCCTCTGCATGTCTAAATTTGAATTGGAATACACTTATTAGCTCGATGCAATTAACTGCATACTTAAGCTGAATACCGTTTCGCTCGGTCGATCCATTCCGACTTTCCAGCAAAATGTGGGGAAAACAATACGAGCACCACGCGATCGTTATGATACCTAATTATAAAGACTATTCGGTAAAACGTGAAAATGGAAATGGCACCGCATTTTTATTTAACACTGTTTTATACGCTAAGTTGTTTCACTATAGCAGGTTAACCAAAGACTCATAAAAGCTATCATTTCAACATGCGCTTGTTTGGATCCAATATGGTCTGTTTGTCTTATCTAAGTGCAATAAAACGGGTTGACAGTGATTAACAATTTTGATTATATTTTTCTCCTCTTAGAATTTTCCACTTTAGGGAAGCGGGATTTCCTAGGAAGGTGGCGGTAGAATATTCTATCTTGGGTTGCCAGGTTGGGTAGATTCTTCGCTTTCAGCATCTTCATCATCTGGTTCAAGGGTAAAGTAATATGCCCAGTCTTAATATTTAAGTGGATTGGAAATTAGTTTAAGTAAGTCTAGCAGAGACAAGAGCACATCGTCTCTGCTTTGCCTTTGGATGCCTATCCTAAATAGGATTTGGCTGGCAGTCGAAAATATATTTCAATCCATAAATATATTTAAACTGACTGAAAAAAAAACAAAACGATTCTCATTTAGAGTAGTAGTAACGAGTAACACTATATTCCGAGCTGCGCCTACATTTTACCTAAAAGAAAAGTAACTAGCTAGTTACTACGTATAAATGATACGTTACATAATAGCTCTTTTGAGTGAGTAAACACAAAACTACTCGAATGTGTAACAAAGACCGTTAGCTAGATTTTACCTAGACCTCTTTGCGGAAATTTAGCATGGTAATGGCACCGGTTCCTTAGAAACATTTTTTATGTTCCGTTATGCAGTCGCGACTCGCATTCGAAGCACGTGATGCTATTTCAAATGGTATCATATTCTACTCGAATAACCATTATTGATATTATTCAAATAATATGCACATTTCCAAAGCGCTTATACATCAAATTATCAACCTTAAGGGGTTGTGTTCAATCAAATGACATATTATAACATCACTTCACGATCTTTGTGCGCGGAAATTATACTAAGAGACGAAATGAAAGGGATCTAATAAGATAAGTATGTGATTCAAAGCCGGGATTGAAACCCAATCCTCAGGAATAGGTATCACGGTAAGACGGAAAGAGAGTTTGTGCGTAAACAAACTATATTGAAATACATAAACACACCTCTCGTCAAGAGTGTTCTTAATGAGAAAAGTTTGATGCGACTTTAATTCAAGTCAAACTTCTGTCATCAACGTTTACTTTCAGAGCTTGGAATGGACAGTACTGATGTGTGAGTCACTTGAATTTACCCATTAAGAAAGTTGGTTTAGTTATTGACTACGACGCTCAGTTTGATTTTCTCCATTTCCATCGTCTTTGGGGCTTAAGACGAATCGCATTAAAAGTTTACGCTGAGGTCGGATATAAGGTGCAACTGGGGCAAGATAAATAATTTTAAATTGACGGAAGCTTTGATTAGTTTAATTATTATTTGATAACTTTGAATTTGAGATTATTTTGGTTGAAGTGTTAATATTTTAAGTAAAAAGCGGGGCCATGTGCTTAACCATTTTGAAACGCTTTAAAGTTTATTGAATCCATTAAATAAAATGAATATTACATACGAATAGTGATGAGAATACGAGTAGTGGTAGTGAATATATAAGAGGGCATTGCAAAAACGTCAATTCGCTTAACTTACGCGTATGAGGCTTAACTTTGTCTTAGTTATGGGCAAACTTTATCCGGCGTAAGCACTTTACTGCCTCTAACTCTTTATTAGGCCACGTTATACACTGAACAGTGCTTGTTTATTTGAGTCATGTGCGAGGTGTGATGTAGAGCGACAGTCGCGCGGCATCTGCTGCTTCGGGCCGCGATTGTATCGTCTATATAGGAGTATGCGGCCCGTGAGAGTTGTTATCAGATCCGTTTGTTAGCAACTTTACCGGCATTGTGCTCTCTATTCGTGAAAACTTATCGGTTGAGTGCTCACGGCGGCGCCGGCAGATAGGCGGGAAAACGAGCAAGGTTCGCACTTACCATGTTAGAGAGCCGCAGCCGTTGGTGTTTAGCGACTTGGGGGTCTAGGGCTTGGAGCGGGAGGGCTAAGGGCAACGGAAAGGGCAACGGTAGTTGGAGCTGGTGCGGGTGTGGAGCCGGCTGCAAGAACAGCGGCGGGCAGCAGGCGCACGGCGGCACGTAGGACACGCACCCGAGCTGCGGCGGGAACAGCGTGCCGGCGGCCTCCTCGAGGCCTCGCACACGTCTCTTACGACCGCATCCGCGGCCGACTGCGAGCGTCCGACGGCAACGCGAGCCGCCGACCTCCCGGAACCGACTACGGCGCCTTACCCGACCGTTGCGGCCGCGGAAAATTCAAACAAACGCGGGAACTTGTCAGAAGTTCTCGAAGCGCGACGGGAGGGTCGGAAGTGTTGAAAGTCAGCGGGAACGACTGGGACGCTGCGAGGGAGCGGGAAACTGAGCGGTCGGGAGAAGCGAGAAACGACGCACAGGGCTCGCGAGAGTGTGGAGAAAGTGGCGGTGTGCGCGGAGCACAAGTCGCCAGGCCGGCGTGTGGCGGTGGACTGAGCGGCGAGGCAGGTGCGCGAGGCGCGGGGAGGCGCTGGGGGCGGGCCCACCTGACGCACCTGGGCGCCTGCGCCGCGCTCGCTCAGCCTCCGACACCCGCGGCCTCCTCGCCGACCTGATACTCTCTTTCAAACATTCGCTCTACACAACCACCGGTCATTATTACAACTTTTCATATCATATCATCCCTGCACAGACGAGTAATGAGAGTTTTAATTAAAATCTTCCAAATTATCGGAACCGCGTTCGCTACCTTTTTAAGATAGGTACTTAATGCTTAATAAATTGTACGTAATAGAACGGTTCGTCGTAAATCGAAAAATAAATTCATCTTGTTAACTGAACGACTTGGTTCGCATACTTGACGTTTAAATGAGGGGGCGCATCGGATTATTTGTCGGAAGTCTCGGATATCCTGAGAAATCTCATTGATCTTATTTGTCCGGCAGGCCGCGTCGTTGGCTTTGGAAGGAGCACGTACCGGTGTAAGCTCATTGTACTCGCTTAGAAGGGATTAGGCACCTTTTAGCAATGCGCACTATTTACTTCCCGGATGATTTCATTTACACAGTCTGAGTGGCCCAGGCTTAGAGATTACGCAATTACCCCTGGCATAGACGAACTATTTGTATTTTTTCACTGAAAGAAAATGAGTTCTGAGAGACGGCATCGCCTCTGCTGCGGGACGTATATAGGATGATGATGATGATGATGATGATGATGAGTTGTAAAAGCGGAGTCGAAAATGAATAACACAATATTTTAATGTAAGTATTTACATGCATAATGCAATGATGATTGATTGATTGATTGTTGATTTGATGGCTAAGTGGTTAGAGAACCTGACTACGAAGCTTGAGGTCCCGGGTTCGAATCCCGGCCAGGGCAGATATTTGTATGAATAATACGAATGTTTGTTCTCGGGTCTTGGATGTTTAATATGTATTTAAGTCTATATTTATCTATATAAGTATGTTTATCCGTTGCCTAGTGTCCATAACACAAGCTTTGCTAAGCTTACTTTGGGACTAGGTCAATTGGTGTGAATTGTCCCGTGATATTTATTTATTTACTTATTTATTTATAATGTGTAACTCAAAAAATCTTATCCCATCAACACAGACCTACATAGATAAGTACAAGTTTTCAAAATCTCATTCGTTTTTGCCATCGACTACTACGGTGCGACTCTATTTATAAGGCCGATAGGACATGCCATATATTTGTTGTTTAGAAAAATAATATACTACTTGGTATAAGAACTCACATAATTCTAAAAAAAAACTGGATGTTTTTATTGCTTAGGTATTTAAAAATATCTAATTCTTTGAAACTATAATTTATTTGCATTAAACTACAATCCGTGAGCTTTTAGAAAACCCTTCGGGTTTCGGGGGAAATCGGAAGACTTCGTTAGTAAAAAATGACAATTGTCTTTTTGACTCAGTAGCAATCCATCACGCGTAGAGTGCACTCGTTGTGTTTTCATTGATGTATATAGAGCAGTTAAAACCACCAATTGCATATATTTATTTAGGTAGTTTGTTATTTTTCGGAAATTGATTTCCATGGCGAGTCAACTTAAGCAGGGTATGTCTGTAAATAGCCAATCACTGGAAATTGATTACAATATATTTATAAATATTTTGTATATAAGTTGAATTTTTTAAGAAAAAAGTGGTCGTAAATATTTTAATAAGGTACTACACCGTGTTATAGAAGCAACGGTGATTTCGAAAAGTGCATTAAAAAAATATAAAACGAAAGCAGACCAAAAACATTCATTTGACGTACCCAAGAGAAGTAGATACAGTATAACAATAGCTCTATATAATTCCAAACAAAAGTACTGTTTTGAGGCGGGGTGTTCTCAATTTAAATTGACGATGGAAGAATTCGAAAATGCTGATTTTGTTTTATTTGTATCATGACCAAAAGTCATATTGTATTAAAATTAGAAAAAGATAAAGAAGCGTAATATTATTATAGTAAGGTTCATTTTGTACTGATGGTTATTCTTTACATAACTTTTTACGGTAACTTTGAAAAGTTTTGCAAGTTGATAACAGAACAGAACCGCGTATCACGATCGCGTGTCATCGTCAATACCCGAAGCATGCTTCTAAAATCCGAAGGTTTTTTTAAGATCTCACGGACTGTACCTTTTTTTAATTACAATTGTAAAACGCTCTACCCTACATATACATATAGATACATAGCTACATACCAATTTTCAAATCCCACTCGCGTTTGTAAACTACCTACATATAAAGTAAAAAATCTGCAACAAAGCCAAATATTTCCGATTTCAAAATTAATAATTTGTCTGTTCAAACATCTAAATCAATGCTTTGGTTTTCCGCGCATGGCCCGAGGCGTATTACTATAACAGTTTAACCGTGTCTGTTTTCGATAGTACTAATTAATTCCCGTCAGTAGTAACACGGCAAGGTAATTAGGGAATGTGGTAAACTGACACGTGTTAGAGACATAGTCGCGAGTGTGCGCGCGCCTTTACGCGAGGAGAGTGAGATAGGTGAATTTAAATTTTATTACGGGTAAATTTTGTTTAAATAAATATTTTTGCTCGCTGTCGTTGTTGTTGATTGTACTTATAAGCTAAAAAGTTGGTAAAGTCACTAAAAATAGGTGTAATTTGATTTGCAACATTTGAAAATATTTTTTCCATTCTTACGTTGAAAATATTTCGGACTTCTAAACTGAAAAATAATAATAAAAAATCACAAGCAATTTCTGATTTCATAAACCTTTTTGAAGCTCTTTTTCTAAGTTGTATGTGAGACTAACGTTCTCTTGGTTCGATAACTTAATTAATTGAATCTCAAATGAAGCCAAAAGTTTAACTTCATCTGCTTTAAAGCATGCTTCGTCAGACCAGAACAAACTAGATATCTCTACAATAACGCCTTAAAATATTCATCTTCGACTAACTCGAATGCCAAATAGCCACATCCCATCAACAACTTCGTATAGTACTCTAAGACTCGGTATGTGAGCAAATACCACAGTTCATAGAGGCTGGTTGCGCGCCCGCGCCGGGCCCCGGTCATTGACCCTGCGTGTGCGCCGCCAAGCCGTCTACGAGAGGTGTTATGTAACATGACCTTAACATTTGGTGGGAACAGGCCTTTTCGAGTACGTTTGTAGGCTGTGCATACTAAACTAAACGTATGTAATGCCACCTTTTTTTATTCAAATGCTGCCCTGACGGCGGCGTTTTCAAAGCTGCGCCTAGGCAAGCTTTCGTCTTTTAACTCCCCATCGCCGAGAAGTAGAGCTAGCGAAAACAAACTAATCACTTCATATTTGATTTATTCAATTGTTAGGTTAGTTACAGCTTCTGGTTTTTAATAATTGGAACAAATAATACGTTTACAAATTATTTAATATTATATATATTTTTTATTTTGACAGTGGAAGCATTCTACACTTCCGCTGAACGTAGATATAGTTAGTGTTTAGTTTTGTAACTAAGGGACCCCATACATCCCTGTATTATTATTATTTTGTATTTTTTTCTTTAATTGTATACTGTAGTTTTTAAGTACATATTTTATTTGTAATTATTTTATTTTGAAAAAATAACTTTCTGCCTAGTTTCTTGAGGCGCATTCTTCTTGGCAATGATGGTCTTTCCGAAAGCGCTGGTAGTTTAAAAAATGACGTGTAAAAGTGCCCATTGCGGCTATTTACTGAATAAATGATTTGATTTTGAATTCAAACAATAAAAACTTTATAATAATTATTAAAAACTAATATAAATCTAAAAAGGCCCCTGTGACATTGTTCCAAGAATGCTGGCAGCATTTCCTCGCTGTATGGCGATGCCAAGACGCTGTGCGAGGAAGCTGGGCCCTCTTGTCTCCGGTGGTCAGTTTAGGTAAGGGTAATTTAATTTTTCAAATTCATTTTACGAGTATTAACTTTAGAAACAAGCCTGTCCACTAAACACAGTGAGTCGTTATGTTACTTGAAATAAATAAAACTTATTATTATAAGCATTTTTGAGTTTAGAAAGTTCCGCGAAAGTCATTTTTATAAAAATATTTTATTTAACGGCCATACGATATTTTATAAAATGTTTTCATTAAGATAAAAGCTTGTGGTAGATTGTTTTCATTCTTTAAAACGCGGTCAAGTGCTCTCGTACAATATTGATGATATACCAGAAATAGGGTTGCCATGTGCAGAGTTCAAATGTCCCGATAAAAACCCTGACATCACCCTAAAAGTCCTGACATTTCTTGTAACAGAAACCCCATCAAAAACATATGTGAAATGAGAGCCAAGTTTAATATTATGATTATGTGCCTTGTTTGTTGACTTCGACGACAAAAGAAGTGAGAGCTAAATGGGTGACAAGTTCAATGGTCAGTCCTGAATATTATTTATACCTAACGACATAAAAAGTTTTATAACAACTTAAACTATCATTTCTTCTTATAACTTCAGGATAATACACTGAAGCGTAAGGTCTAACTTGGCTATATACGAAATATTATTAAGTCCTACTAAAACAGTCATGGAAGAGCCCTATGTTCGATGGCTTGTTTCTAATAGCAAGTAAAATAAGAAAAATACAATAAGAACTTACAGCTGTAAGCTTTAGAACTTGCGAATGCTATAATATAATTTTTATATGAAAACTAGCCGAGTCAGATTATTATGTGAAATATTTTTCAAGTTATGAGGTCGAAAGTGGCTCCAAATGGTTCGTGTAAATATTACACTGCTCTCTGGTCTGGTGGTGCTCGCCAGTTCTGTTAGCTTGAACTTGGCTTGTCACGCTACCTTAATCTATACCAAATACTTGGCGCTGCAAAGCTTACTTACAAACATAAATTAATCATTTCATTCCTTAAAACTGTTTAAACTTCGAAAAAAAATGTATCACGAGACGTAGATATTTTATTTTGTTTAATGAGGTCATTTCTGGAAACTCTGTCATTGCCAAGTCCAGAAGAAATCCGGCAAAGAGTCAAAAATCCTGACATGTCAGGACAAATCCTCACGTACGACAACCCTAACCAGGAACCACTTCAAACGATCTTCTATCAATATTATTTGTGATCCCAACTGTGCAGTTATTAAAAGGGAGAGATGAACGTGGCTCTAAACTAAACGTAAAACAATTACGATCAATAGGCGGCAGGATGTCTCGGCTATTCCATTTAAATTACCAAAAGCCTTTAGATGTCAACTTGTCAAACAAATTTTAATCAAATGTAAGGAAATAGCCGACAAGACAGCTACGTAGGCTTTGAGTGCTATAATATTAAATGATATAAGGATGAGAAACATTTAATTAAAATTTTGGTAATAAACATAGCTAAGGTACAATTTTGACCTTTGGGTTATTAATATGAATTTCAACGACAATTTTTAAATATCATCCTACCCTCTTTAGAGAGACTACCTTGTAGAGTAACCTTACGATGCCTTTAGTTACTGGCTTAAATATTATAATTGACACAGATATCATAGTGAAAAGGCTCCTTAGTCACAGAATATGTAATAGTACAGCCTGTAATATAAAATGAAAACTTTAGCACCCTGTATACTTTAAAACGCGAATTCTGCTAGGTATTTTTATGGTATCTACAAATTGTTCAATGTTCATGGTGGAAATCTTCACCACTTTTAAAAATAAAAGCTCGATAATTTTGTAGAGTGAAATTTACTAAAACTACTTTACAACTGATGGTATCGATTTGAGATACGAATTTTTTTTTATAATGACAAAATTAAGGGATAATTTAATAATTTCTAATTATTAACAGAAAATTCAAGTAATTTCCTTCAATTTTGTCCGCTTTGGCGTGTTTTCACGTCAAAATTTACAATATCCAAAACATTCAACCTGACACCGGCTCGCGTCAAAAAATTCAAAATAACGGACGGCCGAAGGAAAACATTAAACAGGCGCATAGCAAGTAAATCGCCCGTGGAATCCAAGAACAAAACCGAATAAATTGTTTTAATAAGGCATAAATTACGACAGAAAAAAAGACTGTCCGATCACGCCGTTACGATGGGTGACCGTGGCATTTACGGTTTGATGGCCACCTTATATGGCGTTCGTGGTTAAAATGCACTTTTTACGTGCAGAGTCAGGTTTTTGCCAGCGAATGCACACATAGTCATTAGTTGTTGGAACAGTTAAGAATAGTAAATGCAACGGGACGGTCGCGGTCAGATGGACTTCAGTATCGCAAGGAGAAATGCGTGACGTAATAATTACGGAGGCAAGAAAATGACTAATAAATAGTTGAAAGATTAAAAAAATCCCCATGCACCTGCTCGGCAACACGCAGCAACGTTTTATGTGTCTATTTATTTAACTAACTACAAAAAATGTCTATGTATGACAGTCAAACGTTACGAAATGGTACTCATTTCTATTTCAAAATTAATATTTGACAAATTATTATCCCTCAGCGGACTTCACATTCTTAAACGCAAAAAACCTTAAAAGCGTAATGCTGTATTAGGACCAATTGGATTTCCAATAAGGAAAGAGGGTAAGCGATTCCTATTTTTGGTTAGAATTTGCCGAGTAAGAAGAATTTTAAACAGGCATTGGAGATAAGATTTCATGTTAGTACGTCAGAATTAAAAATATTCACATTTTTTTATGGATTCTTTGGCAAAAATAACGTAAAACTATGTGCTTATCTCAAAATATGTTTTCAAAAGTCAATGGAAAAAATTAAAAACACAACCTACTGAGTATTGAAAATAAATATGTAGAAAGGCATTCGATATCGTCTGAGTATTCACTCTTCGTTTTGCGAACCGTAATTTCCCAGTTTTCAGATTCAAAATAGATATTTTTAGAAATGTATTTTGAATTACCAGTATCGTCTCATTATTTTTTGAATTATTTGTGGCTACTAATTCGTACGAAATTTTAGCATTCAGTTAAACATTTACATCAAATTTTCTACAGCGTTTGATGGAAATTAAAAACCAAAAAACTTTCACCACCTAACTAATCAACGTAGCGTACCTAGTCTTACCCCTGCGTCAGCGAGAGATCAAATTTAAAACAGAATTTATTATAAGTATCATTAATTATTTAATGCAATACTTGGCCCCGCCGTTGGGTCTCGCTGCTGACCGCACGCCGTATTTTTGCTCTTAAATGTACAAACAGAATGCGATATTTAGATCAACACGAGGGATAGAGGTATCGCGAGCATAATTTAGCGTGTAAATAAGTTTTACACCTAAAATTTCTGCTTTACTTTGGCGCATGATTTTAAATTAGAAATGTTTCATACCAGCTTATTTGATTACTTCATATTATTATTTTGATGGAAACAAATTAAAATACATATAAGGTAAACGTCCGAGTGGTTGACAGTCAGAGAGAGAGAGAAACATTTATTTACACATATTCGATAGAACACATAAAAATACATAATGTTGCTAACATAAGATGAAATAATATGCCAACAATCGGTACAGTGACGAGCACTCGTGCGTTTATCTTAGTCATGTTTTCTCTGATATAAAACTTGCGATTTCTCCATATAAAAGGATAAAATTAAATGAAGTTTTCGAGAACTATTCTTCGATTTTCGTTGGTAAAATTGCAAGTTTTGGCGGCTGTAGGTTTGGTAGATTTATATATTCGTGCATACGTATAATCAAGATAACAATTATGTACCTTAACGCATATTTACTAGTGCACAAACCTTATCATGTTGGTGGTCCATTCCATAGATCACTGTTTTTTTTCTTATATTTGTTATTCTAAATATGTACTCTACCTTAAATATCACGGTGTTTAGTGACAACACTTTTTTTACGGAATCTTCGAGAACCCACTTTTTATTCTTGGGCACTGTTCGCATACAGTATGTTTAACAAATACTTAAGTAATTAGTCCTTTGAACGGCAGTTTATTAATAAGTAAATAAGGCGAAAGTCAGCGTGGAATTAAATATGAATATTTGTCTGGGTCCGCCGTCAGAGTCCGAAGGTCCGAACCGCGAGTCTCTATGACTTTGTAGCGGTTTGCGAACACCAAGAGTAGGTTTACTTAGGCCCGGCCCCGGGCGTGTTTCGGAATGAATACGAAATGTATTTGCCTTGTGACTTGTAAATGCCCTCTGTTGAGATGACGACATTGTTATAAGTTGAAAGTCTTGTGTGTAACAAGTTTGAAAAAAGTTCGCTGGAAGCTGCGTGCTCGGAACTAACGAATACACTTAAATGATCTACATACTAAAACAAAGAAATAAAATACATGTGTTCTCAACAATACAATAGTCACAGTCTCAACAATATTATACAAACAGGATAAAGACAGTAGACGAGTATAGTGGGTAGTGTGTCATTGTGGTTGCGAATCGGATTCTGGCTTAGCAATTAGCAAAAGGCGGAAGCGTTTAAAACAACCCAGCACTGATTTTCAGCCAGCGACATAAGTGACATTCGGACCGCTATACTGATTTATTTATACACTCAAAACTACATAAACATAACCTACGTTGAATAACAATACTTAGTGTTTGGAAAGACAAAGTAATTCTAATTCAAATAATCGCGCAATATTATGAACATTGCCTGCAACAATCCTATTAATTAAGGATTAGTAGTTAATTGATTAAATGTACGTGCATTTTTTATTGAAATAAACAGCTTTTAATATTTTTTTTAACCTTAAGTAACAGATTTGGAAAACGTAGTTTTCAATTGGACTGTATTTTATGTATGTATGTCTGTCGATACCGATTCCATTGTTCGTTTCTTTTTTATTCGACAGTGTGCATTTCAAAGCTGATTGTGTATAAATTTAATTTGCACATTTTTTTCTATATTTTTTTATTTTAACCTCCTGGGTCCTAGCGTACTTTATAAAGGACTAATTAACACTAATAATAACGGCCGAATGTATTTTATAAGGTACAAATTGTTCATTGCATAAAGAATTCTAAGGATTTTGAAATAATATCCAAAATAACAAAGCAAGTCAACCACGTCTAGGTCTTAAACACTGAGTTTGTTAAAAAACGTCAGGACTCAGGAGAATAAAGAAAAACACAGCGAAGGAAAACATCCTGAGACCTGCACACACCTATGAAGAAATTCAGCGGTGTACCTATATGAAGTTCCCAAACATCACTGGGCCCGCATGAGAACTATGGCTTCTGCGAGGTGGCCTCCACCTTATTAAGACCAGATAATTGTAAAGAAAAAAGGCAATTTGTAAATTATGCAGTTAGGTAATACATTTTACTCAAATGTTGTGGTCGCAGCAGCAAGGCTCATTCGAACTATTTTGATTACTGACTCGCCGTGATACTTTCTGACACCAATCCCCTCTTTCACCATCCATTGATTAAATTTATTTGACGGAAAAATGTGATACCGTCTCTATTGGAATAGACAGAGATGGCATCACATTTATCCGTCGAATAAAATTAAACAATGGGAGGTGAAACAGACCCTTAGTTTAAGAATGATTTTCCTTGTGAGGAAATGCGATTTCACTAATATGACAGTTACTTTTCCGGGAAAATGTTTCTCAGTGGGTAACTGCTCCTGTCAGTTCCATGAAAAACGAAGGATTCTTATTCAGTAAAATTATACTTAAAGCAAAGTGCACAATAGCACCTGTCATTCAGCAAGGGTGTTTATAATAATTGATTATACATAATATGTACGTCGACAGCTGATTAGTTAGAGTAGAGATGGGTAAAATCCTACACAGAACTACGTCAAACTGGAATGTATTCATACCAACGTAAATTGGCTCTTAAGTTGTAACATCCAAAGTTTTCGAGATTAGTTTTTGGAATCTTTTTGTATTTTTTATTTCAACTCCAAATTTCAGATTAAAATTTTCAATATCAAAGTTTTCGTTTTCAAAGTTGAAGATACAACATGAATTAAGCAGAGCAAAATTTAAAACAGAAAACTTGTGTTTAACAAAACAGTATCTATTACTTATGATACCAAAAGCATGTAAATGATCACAATGTCCTTGCAACTCGTAATTGCGACATATTTGCTATGACTTATTTTTCAAAAGTATTCGTATAGTAGAAGTATAGTAGAGTAAAAACAAAGTAGAGTAAGAAGACTAGGGTTTTTCGTCCTATAGACTTCACACTGCAGGCCTCCTATTGGAATGAGGGGCTTGGACCATAATTCTCAATCCACAGTGAATTAGAAATTTTACACACACAATTGAATAAATTTACAGGTGTGTTCAGATTTCTTCACAATGTTTTCCTGTACCATACCTATAGCTCGAGGTAAATTTTGGATGTAATTTTACATATGAGGGTTTAAACTCAAAATCCTCTGCTTGAAAAGCCATAAGCCAAGCTACCAAGCTACCCAGATTTCAGTAGGGTACCCCGACTTCACTAGGATAACCCCGACTTTACTAGGGTACCCCGATTTCACGAGGTCACAACGGCTTTACTAGGGTACCCCGATTTCACTAGGCTACTATGGCTACACTAGGGTACCCCGATTTCACTACGCTACCACGACTTCACTAAGGTACCCCGATTTAACTACGCTACCACGACTTCACTAAGGTACCCCGATTTCACTACGCTACCACGACTTCACTAGGGTACCCCGATTTCACTACGCTACCACGACTTCACTAGGGTACCCCGATTTCACTAGGCTACCACGACTTCACTAGGGTACCCCGATTTCACTACGCTACCACGACTTCACTAAGGTACCCCGATTTCACTAGGCTACCACGACTTCACTAAGGTACCCCGATTTCACTAGGCTACCACGACTTCACTAGGGTACCCCGATTTCACTAGGCTACCACGGCTTCACTAGGGTACCCCTATTTTACTAGGCTAACACCTAGCATGATTAAATACCATAAATATAAAATTAATTACTGCCGCTTCCTGTAATGACCTACTTCCCCGGTGTCGGGTTGCTCCTGAATTTCACGTGTAACTTATGCAAATGTAGCGCCAATCCCGCATCCCTCTTACTTACTCCCTGATGATATTGTGACAGTTCAAATTAATTATAACACACCTATTTCTACATACAACTTGGATAGATTCAAACCACGGTTTATTTCCATAAAATCGTTGCCAGTTTATAATTCTATTACATTAAATTTATAAAAAGACAAGACTATGTGGCATATAATTACAAACTAGCGAATCACCCTGGTTTTGCACGGGTATAATACAAACAAAAGCTCTCTAATCTTTAGGTATCTAAAAATGGCACTATGAAGGGCGTTTTCGAAACTCCCACACCACAGGAAACCAGTCTAGGAAACTAGTCTTCTAAGTAGTTTGCTACGGGGGCAAAACTTGAGCACTAAACCTGACTAACAGTTGGACGGACTCTAAATTCATTTAATTTTCAATCAACGAGTTGCCTGGAGCATGACTCTGAAACTTTTCATTGTCATGTCATTAACGATCCTGGAAGGACCATCTGCATTTTTCTATTATTACTGTAAATGTACTGTCACGGTATTTATTTACCAAATTACAGTTCAATCAGATGCCAAATAGTTTGCGAATTCCCAGGATGTAAATATTGTTGGAAACATCAACAAAAAATTTATATTTCTTTTATTTATGAGTGACAACACCGATGGTCTCTTGCTCAGCTTTGTTGAACTCTGTTAATACGTCTATCATTAAAATAAATATTTTTATCATAAAAATGCCTTCACATAAATATCACAGTCAGTGCTCTACAACTATAGTCTACTCTACCGATACATACATATATTTGAAGTTAAATAGCTTACAAAAAATCAGTCTTCATCTAAAACTGATTATTGCCTTCTGAACAAACAAAAGTCGCCTTACTTTTACGCGACCCGCCGTCTTTAATCAGTTAAAATGATATAATTCAACATCTCCTGTTATAAAATTCACTTTGGCACCCTACCGCCCCCCTCCCGCCAAAAGCTCTTAATGCCAAGCTGGCCTGACCTCATGCCATCTCCATTATACCGTTTATACATTATGTATGAATTTGTTATGCCGTTTGATGTAAGGAAGCTTAACTCAGGTAGTGCTAATGTTTTAGGACAATTTTGCCCAAGTAAATATTGCAATATAACCCTCGTTTCATTTAAGTTAGGAAAGTTACAGTGTGAAGGGCAGCTGGAAAAACAAAGATTTTTAATGTATTCATTAAAGGGACATGGATGTCAATTAAATATAATTCGCTGCAGACATGTTTCAGTGGAAACAGTTTGCAATTCAAACTTGATTTTCTGTATTCACAGACTACGTACTGTCAAGCTCAAAATTAGCTGCATGTTTTAGTACTTTGGTGCGATTATAACACTAAGGAGCTGTAATAAACAACGCTAAAGAAATACTAAGGGGTTAAACTACTTTTGAGTTTGATCGTACTTAGGTACAGGTGATCTTTTGATGATTTTGAATTACTAGTCGATTAAGTATAAGAATGTTCTACTTTTTTTTTAATCCCAATTAAATATTTTACTTATTATCTTTAAAATAAGTTTTAATTTTTTTTATAAAGTAGGGGGAAAAAATGGTCATGTTAACCTAATGGTTGACCTATGGCCTCTTAAGCAGTGGATCGTGGGTTCACGCTCGGGCGCGTTTGAGTTTTTTTTTTTTTATTTAAGTGCAAAATCACATTTTAACTTTACCCAGAAGTAATTCTATAGCGAATGTGAATTTCCCAATCCGCAGCATATGGGAATTATGATACAAGCCCTCTCATCCTGAAAAAAGACCTGTATTCTGGAGAGGGACGCATATAGGCTGAGATATTGACAATTTTAAACAAGTCAATGAATAATCAAGGTATAGGTAGTAGACGCCACGGAATTAGAATCTGCAATCATATTTCCCTCTCGCTCATTTCAGACAAATGTGAGCAGTACAGATGTAGTGAATAATATTTTGCCATTGTATTTTGTCCGAATAGTTCGTATTTTATCTTGCTTCTCAACTAACTTACTGAAGTTTACCATAGCTAATTGAGAAAGCAAGAAAATACGAGTTTATCCGACAAAATAATCTTCTATAATATAAAAATGAATCGCAAAATGTGTTGGTAAGCGCATAACTCGGGAACGACTGGTCCGATTTCGCTAATTCTTTTTTTGTTGTGTTTACTACTGTCAGGAGAAGATTTTTATGGAAGAAAAAAAATACAACGGGGGCGAAGCCGCGAGCAACAGCTAGTTAAAAATAAAAATAAGTAATTTAAAATAATAATTTTGCTCGCTAATCCTGCCGTGAAGCAATAGTATTGCACTGTTGTGTTTCGGCGTGGAGAATAAGATAGCCGGTGAAATTACTGGCACTTGAGGTATTCCATCTTAGGCCTCTAGGTTGGCAACGCATCTGCAATAACCCTGGTGCTGCAGATGTTTATGGGCGGTGGTGATCTCTTAGCACTTGGAGACCCACTTGCTCGTTTTCCTTCCAGTCGAATAAAAAAAAAAACGATGGGAAAAACGTTATTAAATATCTGTTGTAATGATTTTGGGTTCTACACTTGCATACCGTTTACTATAAGCAAGAACCATCGCCCATAAACACCTGTGACACTAAACTAATTATCAGTCCATCCATTATACCCATACAGTTTAAACCAGAACAGTGTACCCGTGAATATTGAGCAGGATCAAATTTGGAGCGCAATTTGAAGATGATATTGTTGTTGCACTATTTTCAGGCAAAGTTTACGAGTTAATAACCGGCACAATTAAATGTTTACCCTTTAGTCTCGTTAGTAACTAAATAAATAGTAACTCTGTAACTCTGTCTGTCTGTCTGTTACGCTTTCACGTCGAAACAACGGAATCGATTTTGATGAAATTTGCTATATAGGTAGTTTGAACCCCAAGACTCAATATAGGATACCTTTTATTCCGCTAGACGGCGCCGTCGCGCGATAACCTAGATCCGCACAGACAAAGTCGCGGGCATAAAGCATAAATAGAAATTACTACTAGATCACGGCAGTTTAGTAAAATGGCTCTAATTTTGATGAAAATCTAGGATAAGGGATATCCTTAGAGGTGTTGTAGATTATAGAAATAGATTTCTTAGAAAATTATGTTTGCAAAAATCCATTTTAGGCAGATATTTAAATTTTAACTTTTAAATTGGGAGCATGCATTAAAATGTAAAACTATTTAGTTTTCTTAAGTTAATTTTTGAAGGCTACGAACGAACTCATGTAGCCGCGCGGTTTTAGCGTATCGTCCCTCTTCAAAATATGTATCGCTTTAGAAAGAGACGGCGAGCTCAAATCGCGCGTAGCGTAGGATAAATGTGATGCCATCTCTGTTTGTTTTGTTCAAATAGACGGAGACAGCATCACACTTATCCGTCAAATAAAATTAGTCAATTGGTGGTGAGATAGCCCCTTAGACTACAGAATAACGATAAGATTTGAATCATAAACTTCTTTAAATGTCAAATTGATGTTTAATGAAAAGTGTTTGGTAGCGCCATCTTTTCTAGAAATCGGCGACTTATAATAGTAACAGCTACTTGATAACAGATGGCACTGCTCTAATGCAAAGAACAAAAAAGAGAACCTGTCTTCTTAGTTTTAAAAAAGTGAATTTTCCAATTAATCTTGGAGGATTAGGCCAAAACAGTGAAATATGGACATAAAAATCGCCAACATTTTGCAAAAAACAACGTCTTGCGACACGAAATTACTTTGTAACGCAAACTATCATCAAACACGCTTCACAGTTTCTGAAACAGGTTTCATATTTCTAGATTTAAAAAACAATTTATCACAGGTAACGTGCAAGACATGTCGGCCCTAACGACCAACTCTGCACGGCAGATGAAAACGTTTGGGACAACCCAAATGGTTAAATAATCTCACAGCGTTATTCTCAGGAACTTTATGCATTGCATAATGCAATAATGCAGCAACGTTGGACTTGTAAATTAACTATCCCTTTCTTATTTAAATTAAATGATGGCAGCACTTTTTTCGAGCTTGAAAGTGTCAAGACAATAGGTAAGTATACCTACTGTAGTTCGGAGAAAATTGAAGAATAAAGACTTTCAGGAGTTACTATTAAAATTTCAAAGTAGGATACGTAGTTACCTATTCAATATTGAACAAATAAACTCCCTTTGGTTGTTCAAACTGAAACTCACTAACTCGACTTAATTTAAAAATGAAATATTGTTCAAATAAACGCGACGTTTCGGTGATATTGCAACGGCCTTGCTCAAGAAAAGATTGAAGTGTAGGGTATTCGTCATTATTCTCATCAGCCGGAAGACGTCCACGGCTGAACAAAAGCTCCTCTCCCTTAGAACGCCAGAATGAACGACAACTCGCCACTTGCATTCACAGGTTGCCCGCAACTCTCACGATGTCGGCAGTAACTAGGCGATTAGAGGCCTGCCAACGCTTCTTCTTCTGATTCGTGGTCACCATTTAAGGACTTTTTTGTAGGGTAGGTATTAGGGCGCGATGAAGCGCGCCAGTTTTTCGAACTACCCGCACTTGATTTTCAATTTTAATAGCACCTTGACACAAAAGAGTACTGAAGTAACTGAGATACCGACTTAAAATGATTACAATGTTACAATTACTTACATCGAAAATAAAGCAGGAATTTGCGTACTCTACTAAGTACCACCGCCACCAGTTACTTTTGAATGCATTGTTTGAACTACGACATTTGAATATTGAAAATAATTAGCAAAACCGAATTGGGCAAGATATAGGTTTCACTTACAGTTTGTTCTGGCTCTTTTCCTCAGTCCTTGGGACACATTTAAGACACAATCACAGCACTTTCAGAGTTTTTATGAATAATTTAAAAGAGCGCGCGCCGGCCGGCATACATTTCGAGCTGTCAATTTTGCGCAACTGACTGGTGGCGCCGCCGTGCGGGAGAAAGCGGAAAGTTCATTCAGCCAGTATGTTTTTGATATGTGCAGGAGGTTTTAATGCACATATTACTAATTATATCTGCCCAATGTAACGTACATAAACCCCCCACCGGGAATCTACCCCAGATTCCCCAGTTTACAAACCAAACCAGGGATGGTATTGAATAAGGTAAGTGGACTGTATAGTGTAAGTATTTGTTGACTTAGTGAACTAAACACGTGTAGCTGTAAATTGAGTAAAATAAATGACTTATTTCGAACCTAAAATTGTCATAAATTTGACACCTTCTTGCGTCAAATTCATGCAAAGAAACAAAGAAAAATAAAAATTATGCTGAATCCAATTCCATGGGAAGTGGACTAAGCTTTACAACGGGTCGCGTGTATTCGCCATTCTGGGTTTTTACTTTTACCACCCGTACAACTCCATCAGCTCCTGGATAAAGTTCCGTCACGCGACCGAGAGGCCATTGAAGCGGAGGAGCGTCAGCATGAATAAGAACGAGTTCGCCAACTTGAATATTACGACTATTCCTATGCCATTTTTGTCGCTGCTGCAGCGTGTGCAGATAATCATTTCGCCACAATTTCCAAAATTGTTGGGAACTTTGTTGTACTAGCTGCCAGCGAGTTAGTCCGTAAGTTGGTTCGTCTAAGAGATCATACTCTGGAACGGCTAATAGAGAACGACCGACTAAGAAATGGCCGGGCGTGAGCGCCTCGAACTCGGACGGGTCGCTCGACGCACTTGTTAAGGGGCGAGAGTTCAGCACTGCTTCGACACGAGCAAAGAGAGTGCTTAACTCTTCGAACGACAGCGATCGCGTACCCACGACGCGCTTTAGAAGGAGCTTGGCCCCTTTTATGGCACTTTCATACATCCCACCGAAATGGCTTCCAGTAGGCGGATTGTAAGTCCATTTAACACTACGATTATTGAAACCGGTTAAAACATCTTCAGTACTTTGGTTAAAAAAGTTAGTGATTTCCGCGAGTTGCCTACCAGCGGACACGAAGTTTTTTCCGTTGTCGGATACAACGGTTTGACATAAACCACGTCTAGCAGTGAAACGATCGAAAGCTGCGAAAAAACATTCAGTTGAAAGTGCACTGAGAACCTCAGTGTGCACCGCGCGAGTTGAAAAGCAGACGAAAATTAAAAGATAGGACTTTGATATTTTCGCATTACGTCTGTTACTCTCTTTCGTATAGAAGGGACCGCCTATGTCAACACCGACAGTGTGAAAAGCATGGATACCTTCAATGCGGAATTTCGGTAAGTTGCCCATGATAGGCTGTATGTGTGAAGGATTGACTTTAAAACACCTAATACATTTCCTAAAACGAGATCTTACAACGCATTTTCCGGAAATAATCCAGTATTTCTGACTGATTACACTGTGCAATGTACGCGGACCGATATGTAAATAAATTTTATGAAAATAGTCGATAAGAATATTTGTAAAGTTGCACTTTTTGGGAAGCAATAATGGATACTTCTTTTGATACGGTAGTTCGGCGAGAGACAACCTACCCCCCACCCTGAGAAAACCGAGGGGGTCGACATAAGGTGCTAACCTTTTGAGTGATGAACTACAGCTGTAACCGTTTGAAATTGCTTCGAGATCAGCTGCAAAATGCTCTCGCTGAACTGATTTGATGAGCACATCGTGTGCGTTCTTTAAATCTGATAGAGACGAAGGACCCGTGTTCCTATTAGACTTCGTCGATCTACAATTGTTGATAAACTGAAAACAACGAGCTAAGACCTTTTGAAGTTTGCTAAAACTCGAATATTTTTCAGTTAAATCATAAACAAGATTTGAGTCACGTGTTGTGTTTTGCACGCTAGTTTGAGCCAAAGTCGCGCATGGAATTTTGAGTTCTGGCACATTTGCCGATTTAAATTGATCAATTGATTTTACTGGCCAATTCTCTCTTGGTGCGTCTAGCCAGCTCGGTCCTCCGAGCCACTCCGCTGTCGATAACAGCACGGAAGGTAGCGCTCCGCGCGAGCACACGTCAGCGGGGTTGGACGCGCCGCTCACGTGAAACCAACAATCGCTTTGCACGGTCTCCAAAATTTTGGAAACACGCGAAGCCACAAAGGTTTTGAGATTATAACTGGGTGTATTCAACCAACTCAGCACCACAGAGGAATCGGTAAACAAGAGTATTTCATGAACAGGAATTCGTTCAGACAATATTGACTTCGTATATTTGACTAACTTGACTAACAAATGCGCAGCCATTAGCTCGAGACGTGGAATGGTCACTGTCTTCAAGGGTGCAACCTTGGATTTTGCAATGACTAGACTGACCTTCGAATTACCTTGATTGTTAAAACTACGCAAATAGATGACCGCAGCTATTCCTTGAACTGAAGCATCGCAGAATCCTAGTATCTGGTAGTAGCTGTGCTGTTTGACAGTAACCTGGCGCTCGTGGCTAAAATTCGACAACAGCGGGAGCTCTGACATGTAGGTGAGCCACTCCTTTTCCAGTTCCGGAGGCAGCCGCTCATCCCAACCCAGCTGTTGGAGCCAGAGTTTCTGCATGAAGCATTTCGCGTAGAATATGCAAGGAGCCACGAAACCTAAGGGATCATACTGACGACCAATCTGTGACAAAACACTACGCTTGGTGATCGCCTGTGAAGCTGGAAGTGGGTGGAATACGAAGGAAAACACATCTTCGGCGGGTCGCCACTGCAGACCTAAAACTTTTATGGACAGGTCCTTGTCATCCTCGAATGCAATGGGCGTTTCGCGGTGATCAGCTGGAACCCGAGCCAGTACCTGGGGACAGTTGCTAGCCCACTTACGAAGCAGAAATCCTCCTCCACTCAGCAACTCTAACAGTTCATCCTGTAGCTTAGCTGCTTCATCATAGCTGCTCACTGACCACAGAAGGTCATCGACGAAGAAACCTTTTTTTAGAACCTTGCTCGCTAAAGGATACTTCTCGCAGTCGTCGTCAGCCAGCTGATGCAGGACACGGATCGCTAGGTACGGACTGCTAGCAACACCATATGTGATCGTGTTTAACTCATACACTTTTAAAGGTTGATCAGGTTGAAACCTCCACAAGATGTGTTGGTAATTGCGTTGAGATTTTTCGATCAAGGTCATTCGAAACATTTTACAAATATCACTTGACAAGCAAATTTCATGTATACGAAAATTTATTAAAATCTCGTTAATATCTGCTTGAAGCTTAGGACCGGCGTAAACGACTGAATTCAAAGAATTATTATTTGTCGTTTTGCATGAGGCGTCAAAAACTACTCGGAGTTTTGTCGTGGTACTTGACGGTCGGAGAATACAGAAGTGAGGAATTATGTACTTAGAATCCACAGTACCAAAATCACCTACGCAAGTCATGTGACCAAGGCTTTCATATTCGGACATGAATTTATTATATTCTTCCTTAAGTTCCGGAAGACGATTCAGCTTTGTTTCTAAATTGTTGAAACGACGTAACGCTTGTGGAGTCGAATCGCCGAGATCAAAACTGGGTTTGAACGGGTACTTCACTGTATAACGTCCCGTAGTATCGCGACTGTGTTCGTTTTGGAACAATTGTTCGACATACAAATCTTCTGGTTTTTTAGTGACGTCATACGGCACGTTTTCAGTCTCCCAGAAAGAGTTCATGATTTTATCGATACTACTAGTTTTATTAGCAGAGAACAAGTTGAGCGAGGCTGTATTTGACTCACAATCGTCACTCAGTACTGTCTGACCAGTAATAACATATCCGAATATGGAATGCATCGCGACGGGCAAACCCGGGTCACGTGGTAGTATATTTTGACCGTCATAAATGTAGGGAAATAAGTCACCTGCGATCAACAAGTCAACTGGAGCCGCCGAAAAGTAGTTCGGGTCAGCTAACTCTAGATTTTTGAAATTATTGATAACTTTGTTTGATAAGGTTACTGTAGGTAAGTTGCTAGTTATATTACTTACGACAACAGTATCAGTGCTAAGCACCGGACCAAATGAGTTTCGTGGTTTAATTGAACATGTAACCAGACCGAAATCTTGCACTGGCGCACCTCCCAGACCCATGGGTTCAAACTGACACTTGCGTCGAGACAAACCCAGGCGCTGGGCACACTCTTTTGTCATATAACCGGACATGGCACCGCTGTCAATGACTGCACGTACGGCGTGGTAAGTTCCCCATCGATCTGCGACGTGCACCATGGCAGTGCCTAACAGCACGGTTGAATTTGACGAACAAGTCAAGCCGACGTTTGGCATTGACCTTTGACTTTGATTTTGACTATTTGAAACGTTTTGAATACTTGAAATGTTTTGACCACTTGAAATGTTTTGACTACTTGAATCGTTTTGATTCATTGACGAATTTTGAACAGTTGGAACTGTATCTAAGTGAATACTGTGATGATGCGGTTGTTTACACAGCACACAACGCACTTTTGACGTACACTCGGACAACGAATGCTGACGAAAGCAATTTTCGCATAATTGAAGCTGTTTCACTTTGTCAAGACGCTGCACCGGTGTTAAATCAAAAAACTCGAAACATCGATACGTTGAATGCGGCTTGTCGCAAAATAGACATCTATTTAATTGTTCGCTATTATTCTTACTCACAGCTGACAAGCACGGCTTTTGGAACTGCTTTGGTGCACTACTGTAATTAGCAGCATTATTATTATTTTTTCGAACACAATTCGGCTTTGCAGAGGTGTTAGGGACACTCTTAGGCGTAAACTGAATTTTTGATGTACTAATTTTAACCTCCGACATTTCCAAAACACGCGCCTGTTTCTCTACGAAATTAATCAGCTGTTCGTAAGTAGGTATATCGGTTTGATCTACTGATTGTTCGAATTCGCGCCTAGTGACGGGGTCTAAATTTCGCAATCCCATATAAAACAGTATGAAACTCGATAGGTTACTGATTTTCAAAAGTTTCAATGCTTTAACACACTCTTGATACGTTTGTAAAAATGTGTTTAGACCAGTAGCCGACTCAGTTGACAAAGGCTTAAATTGAAACAGCCGATCTAAATAGCTCGTAGCTAAGGCACGAGTGTTCTCAAATTTTTTGACTAGCAAAGCCCATACTATCGGATAATTATCGGCCGTCACTGGCATCCCTTTGACCACAGTCAATGCCGAACCGCTGACTGCGGAGAGCAGGTAATAAAACTTCTCAATGTTCGTAATATCATTGTTGTTATGAATTAAACTCGTAAACGTGTCATAGAATGTTTGCCAGTTTTCTAATTTGCTATCGAAATGGAACAATTCTAGTTTAGGCAGCCGCGGCTTAGCCGACCGCGAGTCTGGCCCGGCAGCGCCCGGGCCGCGGCCCGCGGAGCGCGACGAAGGTCCGCTACCGCTGCCGTCACACGATTGCCAAGTGTCGCTATTAGCCTCCGCTACACTCAGAATACGGAAATACATGTCGTCAAAGGTTTGAATTTCCTGATAATTTGGTTTAAATTTCGGGTTTTGTTTCTTATTGTAAGAATTTAACTCGAATATGCATTGTTCGAAACATTCCCGAGTCGAATGAAGTTCTTTGAGTCGCAAATTAAATTCGGTTAAACGCTCTGGTGGAGTTGATTTGGATAGTTCAAATAACGTTTGACATCGTATAAAAAGCAGTTCTTTTTTGTTAATAAGTTGTTCGACATCGAATTCTTTTTCGTCCATTTCGAATTAAAAAACAAAAGACGCGCGCGACGCGTTGCAAAGAACGAAAATTGAAAACGTTTGTTTTATACGTATTATTCTAGGTAAATAACTTAGATTAGAAATAAGCCTGTTACCTTAAAACTGCGTGAAATGTGTGTTTTATGTGTATGAATGTGTATTTAGTTTGCAAACTGAGGATCCGGTTCGAAGGACCAAAATGTTTGAACTACGACATTTGAATATTGAAAATAATTAGCAAAACCGAATTGGGCAAGATATAGGTTTCACTTACAGTTTGTTCTGGCTCTTTTCCTCAGTCCTTGGGACACATTTAAGACACAATCACAGCACTTTCAGAGTTTTTATGAATAATTTAAAAGAGCGCGCGCCGGCCGGCATACATTTCGAGCTGTCAATTTTGCGCAACTGACTGGTGGCGCCGCCGTGCGGGAGAAAGCGGAAAGTTCATTCAGCCAGTATGTTTTTGATATGTGCAGGAGGTTTTAATGCACATATTACTAATTATATCTGCCCAATGTAACGTACATGCATTAATTCCACATTCGACGGGAGGTAGCTAAACTGTCCAATAAAATTAAGAATGACCCGTACATACAATGTTGTTATTCTATTCCCGAGGGATTTCGATGTGAGAACATTGTATGTAAGAGCTCCTAAAATGGACCCGGTTGTTCATTACGTTTGACAAGTTGACGACGTCACAACTTAACGAGTTTGAGAAAGTTAAGTACAATTATTATACGCATGTGTTTGTTTCATTATTTTTGTTTTGATGTTTCTGATAATTCAGGGACATACTCGTACGATTTGCGACCTCATTTAATGCGAATATTAATTACGATGCTAATTAATTAATTATGCGATGAATTAATTATACATTATTAATTATTTATTTAATGCAATTTCTTGAACCTCGAACTGTCGAAACACCAACTTAAAATAAAAAGATAGAAGCTCTGAACATAAATATTACGAAAAAAAAAGTTTAAGCAAAGAAACAATGCTAGTAGAAGATCTATACCTGTCAGTTCGCCTTGGTATTATTTAATTTTTAGTTTTATAAAAAACAAAAATCATTTTTTTATTGCTTAATAAAGACAAATTAAGGTCGTACAGTCAGTCAGTCACTAGTTTGTGTTTGTCGATAGAAGGAAATATTTAACCTCCTTTATAGCTCACGGTATTTTTTTACGTTAAGTACGATAAACCCTTCTTACTGCAATCTTTCAATTCGGTTACAAAATGTGTGTGTTTTTCCATATTTACCAGAATAATCCATAAACCTTTCTTAATTAAGAAGCAATTAAGACAGCGGTGGTATAAAATTACGTAGCTTTATTAAAAGTTAATATACACCTACATTATTATTAAGCTCATCAAAATTGTAACTCTTGAGGTAACTAAGAGAAAGCAAGTCGGACCTTTGATTGCGGATCGCAAATGTTTGCAAAGTCCACAGCCACCGCGTCAATTATTCAAATAACTATAGTGAGTGACTAGACGGGGTAATTTTGGGAATATTACCTACCTGCTAGTTAGAGCTAACTGAATTAGTTATCGAGCTTAGTACGGCATGTAAGCTGCTTACAAGTTTTGCCAAAGAACACGTGAATGGCCCCACTGCAAGTCAGAGTTGTGAGCCCCGCTAAGTGGTGTAATAATGTATTGAAAGACTTAGGAAACATTATACGTACGCTTTGATGAGCACTTAGTATTTATTAAGACGGATTTGTATTTGTCTGACGTCTATTATTTGTCTGTGTTGAGCCTTCTCATAATAATATTAAATGTATGAAATTAAAAAACAAATTAACACGTCACGGCACATCTAAAGGACAAGCATTAAAAAAACGTTAAATTGGCCTTTTTAAGAACTTTGGTAGACAAAAAAAAACATTCAAATGATTATATTATTTCTGAAGAAAAATCCATCAGTATGAATCATAATAGGTATTGACTGTGTTCTCTATTTTATTTTCATTTTCATTATTGTACGTGTAGCCTTCGCCTTAGTACCTATTGAACTATATTAAAAAACAGAACCTTTTATGGATAAGGTTATTTCACATTCAACCATGGAACCTAGTAAAAAAACAAGAAATGGTTAAAAATACTAAAGCTAATAAACAATTGAAGAGCACAAACATAATATTAGCCGCGGGTAGCGCGCACGAACGGATGCTGGACCGACGGACGCCGGAAGGATTTGATGGTGAATTCCGTAAAACAGCTTTAGAAATACATTTGGTTATTACACAATACAATACTGTCAAAATGAGGAAATTTACATTAAAATATTATATAGCAAAAATTTTACAAATTAGTCACAAGTGGCGATTTCCAAAAAATATAGCAAACCACCTTTGAAGTGTTTTTATTAAATCTTTAAAATCAGTCTTAATCAGTTACTGGTTCACCTTTGGTTATGATAGTAGTTACATTTTAACCTTTACCCTAATATCACTATACACGAAGCAGGCAAGGTTAAAGCTGTAGTAGGTATATTGATAAAATAGGTTAAAGTTGCAGTTTAATTTTATTATATAATTGGTTAAAGCTGTAGGTACCTAGTATATATGAACTTCCGAAAAGTAACGCTTGTATCATTCAATTATTTAAAAGTCGTAGCTATCGGAACTTTCAAAAGGCAAGTATGTGAAGTCAAGCGAGAACGACGATCTTGATTTGACGAATAAGTACTTCGAGAACAAAGATATTTCCAAGCACAATTTTCTTCATAAAATAGCGATTCAAAGCTGTAAAATATGCACTGCATTCCTCGATCTTACTTCTTTTGCGCTTCTAATGAAATATCCATGAACAGATCAATAAAAGACTCACACTTTGCTGCTTGATTAAAAGGATATTAACTTTAATTAAAAATCCGAGGTAATATTTTAAATATTAATTTAAAAAATTTGAAATAAATGGGAGCATGAATAGATCACCGTAGATTCGTAAAAGAGAGATAAAATAGAGCGATAAAATACGCCATTTTCGTTTTTGTATGAAGTATCTGCTCCTCTAAGTGGTTTTGCTTTTTTTACTCATTTCAGAACCACGTCGCTTTTTATAGGGATTAAAATATTTTATGTATTGTATTTCGATATGGCCTATGGAGATTCAAGATATTTTTTCCACAAAAGCCTGTTGTACGTACAAGTGTGCTATGGAGGTAAGCTTGCACACATGTACCATAGCAAATTCTTTCAGAGGCTTACAAATCTCGGCAAATCCCCGTGAAAATAGGCTTACTCGGCCGCGAACACGTCAATAAATCTGACACTTGTCAACTGCAAAACTGCTTACATTTTCACAAGTACGGACTCTAAATGTGACTTCTCATGCCACGAAAATCTCGAACTGAATACCTAGAATAAGTCCAAAGAGCTCTCTGTACTCAAAAATCCTGCATTGAAATTTCTACTCACAGTATTAATTTTCTCTACCGTTGAGCGCTAGTTCCGTACCTTTGTAACGTTGTAAATATTTGGAAATGTACAATTTACCTACACGTTGTCGATTGAGTACTGATTAGACTTTGCATCGAACATAATGTATATCGGCTTGGGGCGGGTAGGTACTGAGCGGCATCCACCGTGCGCCGCGTTGCGCCTGTAATTTTGCTATCAGCATTATACTTGAAATCCTTAATTACTACCTCTGCGTTCGTTTAATATTAGATCATTAAAACCGCAATGTTCGAAAACTTACCTGCTTTCCCAAACTGAAAGTTATATAAACAAAGCAAAGTTTACGGTTCTCAACTTTGAACCCGTGCCTATACCTAGCAGGTTTACAAGCTACCTGACTTCCGATTCTAATTAAAAATTTAACAAAGCGGGTAATAGCGGTTGCTCTCAGGAATATAGAGTAAAATTTTATACTCAACATCGAAAGGTCGAAGAATTAGAGCGGGTGAAGATTTAATAATAGGAACAAGGTGCTCTTAGATACGCGGCGAAGGGGAGCTAACTATTAAGACAAAGCTTTATTCGGATACTTACTAATTAATTACTTTGAACAATTGTTTTGTTTAATCTTTTAAACTCTAGTCTTAGAAAATTCACCGCCAAGCTAAGCTTTGTTAGCTAAGTTATTGTTTGTAATACACTTTTGTGTAAAATGAGATTCCGTACGTAATTGGGTTTAAAACTTTTTTTCACATTTATAGGTTAAAGTAGGTAAATATACATATATACATTAATATGATTCATTTTGAAGAACAGTATTTATTTTATGTTGAATAATACCAGAGCATTATTATGTCAAAAATATTTTAGACTTAAAAAAACTCAAAAACTACCTACCTTATCAATTTTTTTCCGTAAAGATAAATAAGAGAGCATCATCAGAGGCCTGCTTGATTTGCCTAATTAGTTATTCCATTAATAGTCATTGTCACATCCCTAAATTAAAGGATGTTTTGAGTGTTATAATATGTATATTATTATAACATTTTATGTGAGAAAAATTTATTGTCTTTTACTTTTCTCGATAACAACAGATAAGTAATATCAGGGCTAATGCGTCACAATACTTTAAACAGCATATTTATCAGATTATAACAAACACTTGTCATTATGTATCCCTAAAAGCAATAATTTATGATACAAGTTAGCATAATTTATCTAATTTCATATTTCAATGCTATTTTATCGCATTTTTAATAACGTCTACGTGTATATTTCATTTCTGTAAAAACTTGGATTTTGTATACTCTAAGGTTGAAAGCGTCTTTTACTGGTAGGTATTATGTGATCGGATTGGTCGGAATGATTTTAATCGAGATAATTTTATAAAAACACACATGATAAAGTAAATTATTATGTTTTTCGCTAAATTCTAGCCTTAGTTGACGGCCGGATGGCTAAGTGGTTAGAGAACCTGACTACGAAGCTTGAGGTCCCGGGTTCGAATCCCGGCCGGGGCAGATGTTTGTATGAATAATACGAATGTTTGTTCTCGGGTCTTGGATGTTTAATATGTATTTAAGTATTTATTTATCTATATAAGTATGTTTATCCGTTGCTTAGTACCCATAGTACAAGCTTTGCTTAGTTTGGGACTAGGTC
This sequence comes from Choristoneura rosaceana, assembly GCA_037349165.1. Lineage (NCBI taxonomy): Eukaryota > Metazoa > Arthropoda > Insecta > Lepidoptera > Tortricidae > Choristoneura > Choristoneura rosaceana. The sequence goes on from JAZBNJ010000019.1 coordinate 16,676,162, forward strand.
AATTGGTGTCAAGTGTCCCGTGATATTTATTTATTTTTTATTATTTAGTTTAGGGTAATTAGTTGAACAAAAATATTCGGGGCTATAGCGTCTAGTTGACCTCGTTGGCGGATTACTTAAAAAAAGAGCTCGGCCACGACATCTAGTGATCATTTTTAATACTTTTAGTGCCAAAGCCTTTTAAAAAATGGCGTGAGTAGTTCTAAAGGACGTTTTTCTTATGATAATTGGAACGGACGCATTAACGCCGTAAAAGACATAGCGACGGTTGACCTTATGCAAGTAATTAAGAAAAACAAGAGAAGTGACAATTGACTGATTCAATTCATTGAAAAGATGCTAGAGTTTCACAACTAAATATTGATTACATGACTCACAGTCACACTCGAGAAATGCGGATAACCCTTCTTGTAAAATCGCAGCCTCACCCACAAACCAATGAGGCAAAACCCTGGAATGGTTTCCATCAATCGGTCGGTCTCTCAACGACTACATAATATATCTTTCTGGATCGCCGACTTCACCAATATGTCTCTTTAAGAGTTAAATTAGGGATGAAGCCAATAAGAGATAGTAGGTATTACGACTCTCGAATTACGGACTTGTCGTTTGAAAGCGAATTTTGGTTTTAGATTGAATTTCGTTGGGCCTTCATTCATCAGAATTAAATAGCTTTAGAACCAATTAGAGGTAGCGCGTTCAACCTTTTGGAATAAAAAAAATGTTTGTACTGCCTCACTAATTCACTATATAATGATTTCACAAAAATTACTAGCTGTTGCACGGTTAAAAAGACAACACATTCTTTCACATAAACACTGTAAATTAAATGAGATCTTATAAAAAGGGTCAATTTATAATTTGTAAATTGTATGGGTTTAAAAAAATGCCTAAATAAAGAAGTTTCATTCTATATATATATATATATATACACCGTGGGCCCGAATAACCCGAGGGATTTTAACCATCGATTTTAGAGCCCAATTGGAGTATATAAAGTAGTATAACATGTAGTCCTATAACAACCCGTTTTTGAGATAATCGTTATTTAAGAAAAATCATAAGTAGAAAAATCTCAAGTGTAATACACCCTAAGTATGTGACGTAGTATGTTTAACCACTTAATATTTTTAAACGCAGACATACTAATGGCATGCTTTCTGGCCAGTTGGCAGTATTTAAGTTTGATATCCAACTACAAGTAGGTTTCATTATCATGGTTATTTCTACCGATATTGAAGATGCGACTTAAAACTGAGTTGAGTAACAGACTGCTGCATAGCCGTGTAATTATAATATCTTTTTCTTGACTTAATCACAATTAGTACTCCTCACTTATCGCTAAAACTTAAGATTGTTTCTATCGCGATAGGAATCGCGAGTTGCGAGAGTGCAAACTATTTGTATTTACCTATGCTATAATAACTGGCCGATATCATGAAATAGATGTTACTAAATGTCAACGTTAAAAATGATTACTGATTGTCACGTCAGATCAAATCACGGTCGGTGTTAAATCCTATTTTTGCTTGAACAGTCGGTATTGCAAATAAAGTGTAATAAATAATAAATAGCTATGCCGAATTATCCTCCTGCTCACTTAGCGGACATCCATTTCATTTATGGGTTTTGTAACGGCAACTCGCAAAGAGCAGTTGCTGAATACCGGAGAAGATTTCCCACTCGTCGCGTACCGCACCATTCCACCTTCCATCGGATATTAATCAAGGTCATTCTACCGGTTATGGTGAAGAGAATGAAATGTATTTTTCTAGAAACACCAAAAATAAAGTTTTTTTTAAATTTGTGGGTTATGAATGAACAAATTGAGATATTTTCATTTAATTCAGTTCAATACAAGCATGTTATGACATTTGTTGTCACAAACTAGTAAACAATAACATGTCACATGACATGAACCACACTGCACTCATTGACTCGGGCATCGTATGATATCGGAGCGACTCGGGAAGTGTCATGTTCGCTTACTCTGTTTCTCTACTAAAGATTGGTTCCTCTTACTCACTCTCTTAACTAAAGACTTGTTCACAAGGCCGTGCTAAGCTTAATTGAATTATTTTGTTCTAAAAAATAATTTTAATTAAAGTACATAATTGAACCTATGTTCATATAACATTTTTTACTCGTATTATCGTCAGAAATACCCTGTTAAAATCCCTCGGGTTATTCGGGCCCACGGTGTATACACCGTGGGCCCGAATAACCCGAGGGATTTTAACCATCGATTTTAGAGCCCAATTGGAGTATATAAAGTAGTATAACATGTAGTCCTATAACAACCCGTTTTTGAGATAATCGTTATTTAAGAAAAATCATAAGTAGAAAAATCTCAAGTGTAATACACCCTAAGTATGTGACGTAGTATGTTTAACCACTTAATATTTTTAAACGCAGACATACTAATGGCATGCTTTCTGGCCAGTTGGCAGTATTTAAGTTTGATATCCAACTACAAGTAGGTTTCATTATCATGGTTATTTCTACCGATATTGAAGATGCGACTTAAAACTGAGTTGAGTAACAGACTGCTGCATAGCCGTGTAATTATAATATCTTTTTCTTGACTTAATCACAATTAGTACTCCTCACTTATCGCTAAAACTTAAGATTGTTTCTATCGCGATAGGAATCGCGAGTTGCGAGAGTGCAAACTATTTGTATTTACCTATGCTATAATAACTGGCCGATATCATGAAATAGATGTTACTAAATGTCAACGTTAAAAATGATTACTGATTGTCACGTCAGATCAAATCACGGTCGGTGTTAAATCCTATTTTTGCTAGAACAGTCGGTATTGCAAATAAAGTGTAATAAATAATAAATAGCTATGCCGAATTATCCTCCTGCTCACTTAGCGGACATCCATTTCATTTATGGGTTTTGTAACGGCAACTCGCAAAGAGCAGTTGCTGAATACCGGAGAAGATTTCCCACTCGTCGCGTACCGCACCATTCCACCTTCCATCGGATATTAATCAAGGTCATTCTACCGGTTATGGTGAAGAGAATGTAATGTATTTTTCTAGAAACACCAAAAATAAAGTTTTTTTTAAATTTGTGGGTTATGAATGAACAAATTGAGATATTTTCATTTAATTCAGTTCAATACAAGCATGTTATGACATTTGTTGTCACAAACTAGTAAACAATAACATGTCACATGACATGAACCACACTGCACTCATTGACTCGGGCATCGTATGATATCGGAGCGACTCGGGAAGTGTCATGTTCGCTTACTCTGTTTCTCTACTAAAGATTGGTTCCTCTTACTCACTCTCTTAACTAAAGACTTGTTCACAAGGCCGTGCTAAGCTTAATTGAATTATTTTGTTCTAAAAAATAATTTTAATTAAAGTACATAATTGAACCTATGTTCATATAACATTTTTTACTCGTATTATCGTCAGAAATACCCTGTTAAAATCCCTCGGGTTATTCGGGCCCACGGTGTATATATATATATATATATATATATACAAAAATTTGAAATTGTAACAATCGATTAATATCAGTATCTTAATAAATATATTTATAAAGCCCGTTGTTCAGTTGCGGTTGAATCTAAAGCTCTTATGGCCTTCCAGTAAATAAAGCAGATAAGGCTTTTATATACCTGTAACAGAACTATGTATTTAAAACCGTGATGGGGCGGAAATCAACCGAAAATTATTGTTTTTAATTAAATAATGCTCGGTACCGGCTTAACTGTAACATTTATCCGATACCGTTCGAGGGTAAAATTGCAATTATCGACTGCCTAGGATTTCCATGTGATATAAAAATATACAAAAACATTATTTTTATTAAGGATAAAAAGTAAATCTTCTTCGATAATTTGAAAAGAGATTGTCTTAGTAAACTTATGTTTTAAAAGCTCTTATTTAACTTCTGTCTGTATGTAACTTATCATCAAATGTAAGAAGAATTTCGCTCATTTCCACCAATCAATAAATAATAGACATGAAACTAGGTACGGATATGTCAATAGGTTGACAATGATACGGAGTGAGTTTTATTATATTGACATTATTTTATCAGTCGCTCGTTTATATTGACGTTAAAATTGATTTTATCATTTTAATTTTGATAGTGTTTTTATTGTAATATATTTTTCTTGACGATCTTTTGTGATTTTAAATTTTTGAAATGTCTGAAATATAATGTGTGATTTTCAATAAGAAATAAAATTTTCACTTCTCATGCTAGTACCTACAGTTAGTGTTTATGCTGGATGTAGGCGGCAACATAAAATGACTTGTAATGCTCTAGTGCATAAAGTAAAATCTTCGTCTAAGACCAAGGTGATCAGGTGTCAACAGCCACAAACAAAATCATTTTTTTAATATTTTCAGATCAATCAAAATAAATCAATAAAACTAAAAATTTCTAATTACATACCGATCCATGATAAATCGAAGGTACCTAGCAAATGAACACTTGCTTCCATTGTTGCTATTTAATTTCCTCTCAATCGAAGTGAAAAGCAGAGTGTGAAACTCGAGCATTAAATCTATTTCCCCTCGACGTGTCTATCGTGACTATATGAACGCCTCGGGTAAAATGGGTCGTTTTATGCTCTTGTTGTCCAATCTACTATACTTTCCACCTACTTCTCAGTTAGCAGGCAGCAAAGAAAAATTGCCTTGACTCCTTTGTGCATGTTTTTCACTATTCCGAAACAGCTATTAGAAAAAGGCACGGAAAAACGAAGCCAGCAGTCTATCGTATTCACTTACTCATATTAAAATTTAATTAACTTTGAAACGAGTACACCCTTTGTGTTCCAGGCTAAGGAAAGGGAATGTTTGCCCAGTAAATGACTGCACCTAGACACAGCCCGCTAAGTTTTTTCCCCGCATATTAAAGTATTTTTACTCCATTTAACGCAGCGTCCTGCTTGTCTTTTGTTGAAAAGCGCAAAACAGTTTATTAAAAATGTATTTTCTTCAAATGTGTTGTGGTACATTATTGATAATGCTGTTAATTCAAAACATTACCGTTGAACCGAGTGCTCAGTAAATAATGAATGGGACTTAATGCGTTGAGCTCATTATGGCTCATAAGAAATCCAACATAATGCTGAATTAATATTTTTGAGTAGCTTTAATTGCCGACATGCCGATTTAATGCGGTAGATTGTACAACAAGTGCAAGAAAACGCCATATAACCCGAGACAGGTGAGGATGGATAGTTACATCATGGGTTTATGATCAGCTTGCACACTTTCATTTTTTTCTTCAATTGGAAAAAAAAATAGCAACCTTGCGAATAAATGTTAATTTTCAAGCTTTTATTTTTTTATGCATTCGTATTTCTATTGTGAATTATTAATATCATTTTTTTTATTCGATTGGATGGAAAACGAGAAAGTGGGTCTCCTGATGGTAAGAGAATAACATTGCATAATTTTTTTGATGATTAATGAAATTATGTTGAACAAGCCGTTACCCGCAACTCCGTCCGCCCGAAATTAGTTAGTATCCCGTGAGAACTAAGCAATTTTCCGGGTTTAAAACTATCGTGTCCTTCTGCGGGATTCAAATTATCTGTATACCAAATATCATCTAAATCGGTTCAGTGGTTTAGGCGTGATTAAGTAACAAACACGTACAAACTCGTTTTTTTAATATTAGTGGGATACGAATAACAAATAGAACTTTAAAAGAAAAAAAAGAAGAAGAAAAAAATCTGTGTTTTTCTAGGTTTTTGTGGTTGTCGGCGCTTTATTTTACCATATTCATACCTTTTTTGCCTTGGCCATAGAGATCATAGAGCATAAATAGTAATTTTAATATACAGGGTGAATGAGCATTTACTAGGCAAGCGTGCTCAATCGTAGACCTCAACCTTGCTTTCCATCAGGCATGATTGTAGCCAAACGCAAGCCCATCCATACTTACTTACTAATATTATAAACGCGAAAGTGTGTTTGTGTGTTTGTATGTTTGTGTGTTTGTATGTTTGTCCGTCTTTCACGCCGTAACGGAGCGACGGATCGACGTGATTTTCAGCATAGAGATACTTTATGGGCCCGAGAGTGACATAGGCTACTTTTTATCCCGGAAAAATGCACAGTTCCCGAGGGAACAGCGCGCGATAATCGTAGAGCCCGGGCAAAAGCTAGTATTAGTATTGGAACATAATGAGCACGAAAATTAAAAATTACTTATTTTATACTTGAAGTGCTTTCCGCCATAAAATATATGAAGTTACTTGTAGCTACTGAAACTCAAAGTTTATAGAGATATTGAAGTTAGAAACAACTCCTGCGCTTCATTACTCACTAAACATTAGTATGATGACGTTTAATTTAGCATAGACAGGTTAAAGTTCGTAAGTTGCCCGCAAGTTTCCTGCTAATTCGTTGTTGAAGCTGAGAGGAGCCGACTTCACTTAGTTGTATACTATACACCTTGTAATTAGGTTTATAGTTAAATAGATTTTTTTCAAAAAAAAAAAACTAAAATAGTTAAAGGTCAAATTTAAAAATTCGTTTACTTAAACGAGCGACATTGCCGTAACACATAAGAGAGACATCAAAATACTCACTTTTTCAACCTTTTTTCGCTCAAAATTTTGTAAATTAAAACACTTGTATGTATCATCATCATCGCAGCCTATTACGTCCCTCTGCTAGGCACAGGCCTCCTCTCAGAGTAAGAGGGCTTCGGCCTTGGTGGAATAAAACATTTTAGTTACGGATTAAAAAAAAATTAAGAACATTTACACTGCTTTATGGCACAACTAAGTATCTGTAATTTTGATAATCTTTTAAACAGCTAATAATCAGGCCGTAGATGCGTTTAAAATATGTATATTAAAAAAAAAACAACACCTTGCCAGTACATAACTCAGGTACAGCGAAATTGAACATTTTGTAAAACTAAAAACTGCGTTCTAACTCGAAATTTGCTCACCAGTTTCATTAATTCTTACACATAAAAGTTGTTAATCAAAAGCGAATATTTGAACACAGATGTTACAACCATTTTTGAAACCAAAAATGCCGTGTTTCGCCATAATTACTTTTCTGAATTCAACCGACCCATCGTGTTTTATTTTTAACTTTTCTTGATTCAATCGCATGCTGCCGATTTTACATCGGGCGTGTAACTTTTCGAAAAAATCTAAAGTGAACAGTTTCATTCGAATATTGAAAAATCGAAAAGTTCTCTATGACTGGCGTATTTTCCATTAAAAAGCAGATCAATGATCATTGAGGATTAATCCATACTATATACTATAATATTCTAAATGCGAAAGTGTGTTTGTATGTTTGTGTGTTTGTATGTTTGTCCCTCTTTCACGCCGTAACGGAGCGACGGATCGACGTGATTTTTGGCATAGAGATAGTTTATGGGCCCGAGAGTGACATAGGCTACTTTTTATCCTGAAAAAATGCATAGTTCCCGAGGGAACAGCGCGCGATAACCGAATTTCACGCGGGCGGAGCCGCGAGCAAAAGCTAGTTTAGTTAATAAAAAAAAATCTGTTTTGTGATTTATGGTTACTTGAATTCTTATAAAATGGCCAAGAAATAGTAACTAATGTAATAAATCAGAAATCGTTCACTTAATTTCCAAGCAATCACTCATTTAGTCAACCGTGAAACCGTTGCTTATTAAGAGTAATCATATGGCGATTATGAAAGAACAAAAGAAAAACATTATTCATGACATTTTACAAAGAAAAGTAAAAAAGAAAAACAGAAATGGAGACAAATTTTGGTATTTTGAATTTTGATTTTATTTTTTGAGAGTTTAAATGATTTATGAAATAAATAAAATATACAAGGTCTTTTAAAACGAATTTATATTATTTCGGGTGATGGGTGTTTATCTGTTGTTGATGTCATAAAACAATAATGCCAATAGACGTGTATGTCAACTCAAAAGTTCGACTTTAGCGACATAATCAGAAAAAGAGCCCACTATTTGGTTGAAAAAAAAAATGTGTTACGTCATCAGTAATTGTTAACTTTTCAGTTAATTGTCAGTTTTTATAAAAAAATACTTATATGCAAATTACTGTTCTTAAATTAAAAAAAAATATAAAAAAATGTTAAATATGTCTATGACCTCTTCCTGTTTAAAAAACTTATAAAGGGTGTTGTATTTTGATCACACGAATGTGTAAATTATTTTTTACGACTTCAAGAAATTACAAAAGCGTTAAATTAAACTCAGTACATCAACATGCAACTGAGAAAAAAAAAGTCTTAAAAAGCATACGGATAATGACGTGATGAATTCCTAACAGCTTTTTCACCGGTAAAAATATAATTAAAATGATAAAAGCCTCCGAAGTCAAAACGTCCAAGAATTGAGCATTCACAAATTCACCCGAACATAATCACTAAGAGAACAACCTCTCGGACTACAAAGACTCATTGAACAGCAATTACCTTGAAGGCCTCGAAAAAGGTCTTTAATTAAATCCTTCTCGGATGACGTCATAATTATCAGGACACCCTTGTTTTGGCAACTGAAGAAAATTTCTCGTTCCAATTAATTAGTTTATTGAAAAAGATCGTAAATTGACCGATTTTCCCTGTCGTCGATACACGTCAATTTGAGGATCTAATGATTGCTACAATGTCATTTTTTTACGTGCAATAAGTATGTAGGTACCTATTTATAACTACACAAATTTTATTCAAAACTAGCTTTTGCTCGCGGCTTCGCTCGCGCAGAATTGGTGTGCAGCTTAAATCATTTTGATCCCGCAAGAATCGTACATTATTTCGGGATGAAAAGTACCCATCGAGTAAGTATGATAATACAGGCCTACCTGTATGCTAAATTTCGTGCAAATCCATTCAGTAGTTTTTGTGTGATAGAGTAACAAACATCCATCCATACAAACTTTCGCATTTAAGTCAGATATTAGTAAGATAAGATTAACATATAGTTGGACCAAGATCTGTTTTAATACGATTTTATGTTTGTATGTTAGTTCCTGGGGCATTACATTTTTGCTCATTTTTGAATGAAAAGCAGAAAGAATGTTCATTAGGATAATTCATCATAAATTTTACAATTAAAAAACACAGGAAGCAATTATTACAAAAATAATTAAATATAATTCCTACTGGTCCCTACTAATATTATAAATGCGAAAGTAACTCTGTCTGTCTGTCTGTTACGCTTTCACGTCGAAACCACTGAACCGATTTCGATGCAATTTGGTATATAGGTAGTTCAAACCCCAAGGATCAACATAGAATACCTTCTATTCCGGTAGAGGGCGCCACCGTGCAATAACCTAGTTCCGCGTAGACGAAGTCGCGGGCATAAGTAAGTAGTAGTACTTAATAAAAATGAAAACGTAAGTCACTGTTTCAGTAAAAGCCTATTCACTAAAGTCTTGATAGAATCAAATTATAATCATAATTACGTTATGCAATTAAAGACGACATGTTTCACCACTAATTGATAAATTTCATGTGATTATCTGTGATGCTGTGGGCTCTATTTATTTCATCCAAATAAACAGAGATGGCATTACATACTTATATTTGCATGTTTCTGGAATAATAACTACCAATAATTGGTGAACCAAACCCCAAATCTTGGGATGGTAGGTAGTTATGAAAATGCTTTTATATTAAATGATAGTGTAACGGATAACCCACGTCTTAAATCGAGTTTAGCTCGACATGTTTCGGGCTACTTCGAAACCCTTCATCCATGGAGCACGCGAGTCGGCGGCTGCCCCAACACACGCATTACGCGCCATGAAGGGTTTCGAAATAGCCCGAATCATGTCGAGCTAAACTCGATTTAAGACGTGAGTTATTCCTTACAATATCATTGAATATAAGTGAGTCTCACGGTAGTTTCATGATCAAAAATGCTTTTAGCTTATAAAACGCATTGTCCTTACATCTAGACGGATCCGTTTAACATAAAATGAAGCATTGTGCTAGCCATTCACAGTGCAGTATTAAAACTATTCCACATGCTCTTTGTACAAATAGAATTTAAAGCGCAAAGAAGAACGAAACAACAAACACTGTCGGCATGAAGAGAGAAGAAAAATTAGGACTTATTTACATGTACTTTGTTACCTCACTTTATGTTACAAAGAGTTGTCGTCATCGTGGGAATGCGATTCCAGAAACGAGCATTATTCGCGTACGTTCGAGTTGCAGAGTCTAAGACTCTATTTTCAAACGAAACTTTGTTTTAAATCGCTCAAAGGACAAACGTTTTTGATGTTGCAACGGTGGTTTGTTGAAACCTTTAAACAATACTAGTTAGTGGCTGTTGCCGTCCGCGACTCCATTTTTGCAGAGTTTTCTACGGCGTGTTGCTTATAATATTATGTGCAAATAATTAAAACATTGATCATTCTCGTCAAACTGAACATCATTAGTTTAGCGATTTTTTAAAATAGTTTTTTTTTTACACTTTTAGCGTACCGGAAAATCTTTATCGCTTTTAAAAACATCACTCTTTATGTACAACATTGGAAATGTGACAGGAATCATGGTAGACTTTACAACATTATAATTATCATGCTCTCATGTTTTTTGAAGATTGACGAAGACAACTTTGACATGCGCTTTCAAAATCATGTATCATCTTGTATCATGTCACCCGAAAGACGTCCACAGCTGGACATAGGTCTTCCCCGAAGTTCTCCATTAAGACCGTTCTTGTGCTTTCCGCATCCACCGCGATCCCGTGATCTTAAACAAGTCGTCGCTCCATCTTGCTGGAGGCCTAACGACAGCGTCTCCCGGTTCGCGGACGCCATTCGAGAGAACCTTTTGACCCCATTGGCCATCAGTCCTGCAGCAATGTGCCCCGCCCACTGCCACTTCAGCCAAATCATGTACTTATAGTTTGCTGAAACACATGAGCTTCGCAATCCTGAAATAAACTGTAATACCCATAACGCGGGCTCCATTTGGCCAGGCTGGATCCACAGCAAATGGAAACATAATCCGCGCATTAATAGGCTACGTTTAATAATGCACCGGTAATACTACGCACAACGGCTTTGCTCCTTTAAAACGGGAAAATAATATTTTAACAACCATGTTCATGATTTTCGAAACTACGCAATTGTTTGTACAAGGATAATGCAAGATAAATATACCAGCAAAACCACAACCACATTTACCATTGAATAATTATTTGCTGCACAGGTAAAGTAATTTGCCAGTCAAATGAGTTTCTAAAAAGCCGATTAAGCGGAAACTAAAATTAGTTAATTATTTGTCATGTGTGGAGCGAAATAAACGACGCTCAGGGCATGTTTGCATCGGCATTGCTTTAACTGCAGTCGATTGAATAAATTTTGGTGTGAAATTGTTTATGCAGTTATTTCTCGGAATTCCACATTAGTCGTTTGTGCAACTGTGTTTAAATACTAAATTTGATTTTTCCAATTCGCATTGGGCTTGCGTGCGCAGTATGGCCCATGCCCTCTCATTTTAAGAGGTTTGTGCCCGGCAGTGGGTTCCAATAAGCTAGGATAATGTTTGTTTTATTGTATATTTATTTGTTACGTTCTAAAATAATTTTACAACAAGCCCCTAGGCCTAAGTATAGGAATAAGTTTTTGGTAAAAATGATATTTTTAATACAAGCATTTCTTGCCGACTGTAATTTTTCTTGATTATACTTGCATTGTCACCCAAATTACATTTTCATACCAAATTTCAAGACAATCCGACTATTGGAAGTGGATCAAATTTAACTTGCAAGATTCCACCCGGACCAACTTACATTGAAAGTTAATAAAATGCTTGTAAAAAATACGATTGCATTTATGTCTTGATACTCCATATTGCAATACAGTAGGTAACTAGAGTAAATCAGAAAAAACACCTTAAGGAGGGTTGCTTGCATAGAGTAAAATTCCCATCTTTTGTATGTTTTGACGCTGATCTAAGAGGCTTTTCTTATTAACCTCTACAACAGTGCAGCGTTAGAAGCTTTGCCACAGTATAGGCACAATACAAGTAATAGGGTATGGGTGCGGCGTCTTTGTTTGACGTACGCAAGGAGTTTTCTATACAAATAAGGATCCTGGAAGGTGCAATTAGCTTTTTTAGACATAGATAATGAAAATTAAGAATTAATTCAACGTTACCGTAAAGCGGGAAAATTATACATTACCTGAAAAAAAAAACAAATTATGTGTTATCATTCACATGAATAAATCTATAATTTTTCAATGTTAAAATTAGTCACCAGTGATGATTCATACTAAAGTAATATTAGTATTTATTAGGCATAACAAAACATAACAAACACGCCCCAATTGTTAACCTCTTTGATAAACATGCTCAACTATGTCTAAACAGGTGCTTTAAAATAGTATTCTGATCGAACAGAAATCAATGACTGGTAAGGGTTTTTATTTGGGCAATCTTTGTTTTACCTATACCCTCTATTTACCTATGTCCTCTCAGACCTAATATTTCTTAAGTTATATTTTCTCTACAATAACATCTGCCCGTACGACATCTTTTACATCTGTATAAGCGAATAATTTCAAAATAGTTTTACCATTAAAACAATAAAGTTAAGCAAATCAAACGTCAATCCTCCAATATTTTATATTAGTTTCAACGTTGTTTTAATTTAACTATTTCTACTTCATAACATTTTAGTTTACTCACAAACAGCACTTAAAAACTTTACAGGTAGATCATAGGTACATACAATGTATTTCACGCACTGTACCTATTTGTAAGAAACTGAGCGTCACCTTCAATCTATTGTGCCATTTATTTATGGAAGAGAAACAATTTTTCCGTCAGCAAACGAGTTGTCGTCAATTTTTGTGTGTAAATTGTGGCCACACCCATATTTGATCTGCGGCGTGGGCTAACATCGAAGCTTTTGTACAAACATTTAAACAGGGGATTCCGCTTAGGGGTGAGATTTAGACAAAGAAATTTCTTCGAGCTGCGAAGGCTGTTGTCGATGCCCGCCAATTGACACTTTGGCTGTCTTTCTAATAAGGTTATCGCAGTTGTTATGTTGTTTTACGTAATTTAAATAGTTTATATCGTATTTTTTTTTATAATAGCTAGCTGTACAATACAATACAATTTATGTCTCTTTATTGTGCACCAGAAATAAATATATTATTAGGTATTACTATATTTATTATTCAATAAGTATATTTATAATTTAATACACTTACAAGCCTAATTAATGAAAGTTTCTTTACAGGCAAGATACTCGTATCGCTAGTATCGTGAAGTCCGTATGATGTTATAGTCTTGCTTGTGATTCATCATCATCATCAGATCAGCCGTAGAATGTCCACTGTTGAACCTAGGCCTCCCCCGTAAACCTCCAGTTGCTTCGGTTGGCAGCCCCTTGCATCCACCGTGAACCCGCGGCTTTAACCAGGCTTGTGATTGGCTTAACCAATTACAAATGCGACACAGAGGTCAAAGTTGTCAAATGGACCCTACAATGCTAGCACCATCTAGCTTGTCATTGAAACCCTCATTAATCGCTGTACAATTAGGAAACGCTGCGACCCTATTGAGTATAATGCTACGGAGGCCATTTCTAAATTTACAATACAATACAAAGACTCTTTATTGTACACCAGAAACAGTAAGCAATACAGAAAAAAGATACATAAAGAAAAAAATACAAGATGAGCAATAGGCGGCCTTATCGCTTAAGAGCGATTTAATTTAATTTAAAACCAGTAGTTTTTATTACATCTACCACATGTTAGCATGGTGAACGGTTGCATTGCTATGAAGATGAGAAAGATTTACTTTCTAGCCTTGCAAAGAAATGCAACTTGCACGGGTTTTCATGCAGGCCTACTGGGCCTAATTTAACTAACCGAGAATCAAAACAATTATTTTCAGACTTAATTGTCCTAAAACAGAGCAACTAACCCGAGCTTACCGCACCCATACTCACGAACATTACTCACATAAAATACAACTATTAAGACGACGATCCTGTTACCGCGAACCACAAGATTCCGTTACCAAAGCTTTTCTCATTAACAAGTCATCCAACTCAACAGTTGCTAATTTCATCAAGTTAATTGAATACGACACTGATTAACCAAACAACTATTTTAATTAAATTCCTCTTAGACTAAATAACTCAGCGAACCTGCCCCGATGTTAAGACAAGACTTGGATCCTTAAGATGCAGCCCTTTCACGATAAAGCCAGCAGATGTCGCGACCGTCGATGTAATCGCTGCCTTTGTGCCATATCTAATGAAAGGTTGGTGAAACTGATATAGCTATCTTTAATCAAGGCGAAACTTGTGCCCGCATCGTTATAGCGGTTGTTTGACAGCAAATGTTGCTGGGAAACTTTAATTTGCGTCCGCAGGCAACGTTTAGAGCAATGTCGGACGATTTTAAAGTGCTTTAAAAGAATAACGTTCCGAATGTGGGTAAGGTTCTGAAGCGTTTAACAGCCTGAATCTTGTATGTTACGAAAAGCGACAAATATTTACATACATGAACTACCGGCTACTATCTGTGTGGTGTAATGGGTGGGCATCGGAGAAGCTTTAAGATTTAGTTTATGGAGATATTCGTCGATTTACGTAACGCACAAGGCCTGTGTTTGAAACATCGCTGAACTTTACCTGATAATTTTGTTTTTGTTATAAAAAAACAGTTTTTATAAACTCTGAAATTAAGCAGTTCAACTCTCGATTAAAAACTCCGGAATGGTCCGATTTGTTTCAGTAGTTCAAGTAGTTCTAGTAGAATAGAAATAAGTTTTTCTGACCCAACTGTTGTGTGTCACCCAAGCTACATTTGCATTCCAAATTTCAAGTCGATGCCATAATCTGTTGAAGAGTTCCGTTCTGTGGAGACGATCCTGGCTGGACTACTAGAATGTCACTACCAAATTATTGTATTGTCACGCAATTTACATAAGTGTACCAAATTTCAAGTAAATCCAACCACTGTAAGTTGGTAGAATTTAATTTGCAAGATTTGATTACAGATAGACAACGGGACAGGTTAATTAAATAAAAGCTTTAAAAATAATTAGTACGGAGACACCCCGTAATGAACGCGACACCTTTGGAAAAGATCTTCCAATAGTATTGAAACTAGTGGGTACTAACAGGAATAAGACTTGTTTCCTACGATCCTAGTTTAGGAATCAGAGTCAGTAGGATTAAGGATCGATAAACTGTTACAGATATATGTATTGTGGAAAAAATTGTAACATTTCTAAATAATAATCAATTTTAATGTGAGATCGTTTCTCACTTAGGTACATATAACCGTGAGCTATACCGTTTAATTTTTGTAATTTTTCAAATGTCCCACGAGAAACATTAATTATACCCCCATAAACATGGACAGCTAGTCAAATCAGAAAATGTTAGTCAGATCAAACACGGACTGCTTGTCACAATCACGACCACACAGAAACTAATCTCTTTGAGACAATACTTGGGCAATATCTTTGGTTTACGACACGGCTCTGACTTGATATACAAATATTTGAAGCGATGTCTTACTGTGGCACCCATTGTCCAGGTCAAACTAATTTTGAGATCCTTTGAAGCGGTAATTCAATTTTGCATTGTGACCATCAGTTAAGTAAATTTGGTTTTGGCTTAATTAAGCTTGTTTGAGATAAAAAGATGAGGTTTTCAGTAAAGGATGATCTTTTGGTTGTTTAGTGGCGTGCTTTTTGACTGTACAATATTACTAATTCATCATCATCATCAAAATGGAATAGTTTTCGTTTATTAGTGATAGTGCCGAAGTGGAATTTTACTTATTATAATGACAAAGTCTCAATAAAATATACAATATAAAAGTTTTATTAATGAAACCAGTTTTTTCTGAGAAGATTGTTCAAAAAGGATTATAATATTTCCCTGGTGAGTACCGTAATCTACTAAAACCTACGAAAACACTAAAACCATGTGCACGTTGACAGGTGGAAATAAGTATTGATATTTCTATTCCTTTCTAACTAACAATTCTGTGTAGGTATGAAATCCATTGTTACAGAAAAAATTTGAAACAGTTACTAAGTTTTTCAGATATTTTTTTTATAAATAAAAGCTGTATTATAAAGCTTCAGAATTACAGGGACGTGACTAAAAAAAGTACGAAATAGGGATGTTGACACCATTAAAAAATAATTCGAAGACTCTAGTAAAAAAAATGCTTTATTTTAGCCCTGAAAACCAGATTAATATTCGATTTACTGTAAAATTATATTTTATGTTGCTTTAAAACAAATAAATAGTTACTTGATTAAGTTGACGAACAAATAGCGAGTTATGACGTCATAAGTCGCTATTGCCATTGAAACTATGGGAGAATTGTGTTTTGACAGCTCATAAAAAGTACGTCAGTTGATTGGTGTTGTCAACATCCCTATTCGAACTACGCCTCATAAACCAACAACACGTCTTACCATCAACTAAGGAACTGCGCAGGAATCTCCTGATTACACCCCGCATTACTCGTCTATATTAAAAACCCCCACAATTTGCTGAACAAGTTAATACCTTTAATACTTTGCTCCCACCGTTACCGCGGCCGGTCGTACTTATTTAAAAAAGGCAATTTTTACTCCGAACATTTAACAGCGGGTCAGATCATCAGGAAATAATTGTTTTAAGCTACTTTTACTGGTTCCGGTGCGTTTATGGTTATAGTTGTTGCTATGTATATTTTAATTCATCTACTTGCCGTTAGATGGCGTTTTAATTTCAAAGGGTGCCTGCTTCATATTATATAAGGGCAAGTGAATTTTAAATTTAATTTAATTTGAGAATAATCATTATTGAAGTCTAGTTCGAGTTTACATTTCCAACTAATTTACGAAATTATTAGGTTTTTTTTATGCTAGAGAGGCCAGACAAACGAATTAGTGGGTCACCTGATGTTAAGTGATCACCACTGTCCATAGACACCCGCATCGCTTTAAGCGATTCAAGTGTCCCATGTATTTATTATTTACTAGCTTTTGCCCACAGCTCCGCCCGCGTGGTATTTGTTTATCGCGCGCTGTTCCCTCGGGAACTGTGCATTTTTCCGGAATAAAAAGTAGCCTATGTCACTCTCGGGCCCATAAACTATCTCTATGCCAAAAATCACGTCGATCCGTTGCTCTGTTAGGGCGTGAAAGACGGACAAATACACAAACATATAAACACACTTTCGCATTTATAATATTAGTATGGAAGTATGGATTAAAAAAAGAACATTTCTGAAGTTATCATATCAACAAATTCATATGTTTGCAGGTTTAAAACACACGCGTAAACCCACCCTAACCCCTCGAATGTAAAGACAATTAGGCCCACTTTTGTGAATGAGCAAGTAAAGGTATGTCTAAAACTTCGGTTTTATCCCGCAGCGGAGTGCGGTGCGTTCCGCTCCGGCGCATCGAGTCGGTTTATGCCATAAAGTTCTCCGTGGAGTCATACATCACTTAGTGACCCGCATCGGAAGGGCGCGCGCCTGCGCTTCGACACACACGATTATTATTAGCTTTAGTGCAAACTTTACGTCTAGGGACGGGAATATTGACTAGCGGTATGGTTTCCGGTGTGTGTATAGAGGTGTAAGGCGGGATTTTGATGATTAACATTGTGTTGGTTATCGTAAGGTAAAGTTCATCCCGTGCTGATCTAAGACATTTGATATATTGTTTTTGTATAGGTAAATAAATATTGTTAGTGAAGTTCAGGTGAATATTGTTTTTATACCTGCGAGGTTTTCCCGTCATGTTTCGAGCTAATCGCTAATCCTTAATCGAACGGCAATAATGTTCAAACACGCTAGTTTTTGTTTTTTAATAGTAGGTAAAAAAAAGTTAACTTTTATGCTTCATTTCTTTTTTGTCTGCTTTGTAAATGTCACGAATAAATGTATTTGTATCTTTTCTTTTCTATCTTTCTTCTTTAACAATAAACTTGGTTTAAAAACTGACAGTTCCATTTAACTTTTTCGAGAAAAATCTCTGCCCAGTTTATTGAAGTAGCACATATCGTATCTACTAAGAGGACGAGCTAAAAAGCATGATACTCAAAATTCCAAACTCCTGTGTAACATTACCTAATTCGGGATAAATTTCGGTGACCGCCCACAACGAAGTTAAGTACTAAGTACGGCTCCTAATAAACACCCAACACTTGGCGACACGACACCACAAACGTCCCAACAACACGTTGATTATGTAAATTTTAACACCTTTGATCAACGTGAGAGCCAAGCCCTGATTCAAATGGATTTCGAAAAATTTGCATCATTATAAGTCAATTGAATTAACTTGTTTTATTTGGCCAGATGACAATCAGCTCCCCACGTTTCTGTGTGATGTGGTGAGTTAAAACATAAATAATTGAAGGGGATCATGCTAATTTTTAACATGACAAAAATTTTGAACATGAAACTACCGTGAGACTGACTCATATAAATGATATTGTCGTCTTAAATCGAGTTTAGCTTGTTGTTTAGTTTGTTGCGGCAGCCGCCGAATCGCGTGCTCCTGAAGAAGGGCTTCGAAATAGCCCGAAACAGGCCAGCTAAACTCGATTTAAGACGTGATTTATCCGTTACAATACCATTTAATATGACAAATATTATTAACTCCTCGGATTAGTGGATGACGCTAGTTTATTTAGCATGTTCGTCATAATCATGTAGTTAACTAGGCTAATAAGCAGACTCGTTTAGTTCACAGCCTCTTTTCTTAGTCTCTGGACTCTTGACAGGATCGTCGTTGTCCTCATGTCAGATCTGGTGGCAAGTTTGACAATCCGTCGGCATTTGTCCCTCATGACGTGACCGTCTTTCTTTTGCACAGTAGGGGTGTGTCTACTGCCTTGCTTTGGTCAATGCATTTTATTACTTTCAACTAGTCTTTGACAATATAAAACATAAATAAAATTTTAAAGTACGAGTATTATAGGTAATCAATAAGAGCAATTACTTAAAATAGATCCCCGCTTATCTCGTTTCAAAGTATTTATAATACTGCAAAAGGGTTTTTGTCATCCGATATGAAGACGATTATAGCATTTTTCGCAAGATCAAACACATTATACTTAGTCCTAACCGCAGATTACCAGCTTGAACCACTAGTTAGTTGCACATGAGTAGGTACCACCAAAGAAATCACTGTGTTGTAATCGGGTATTATCTTAGGTGAAAAAAAACATAAGTGGGTGAGTAAGATAGACACAAAAAATATTAGACCGTGCTTTTTTTTTCTTTTGGGAACCAAACAAAACATTATGAAATTAATTGAGTCGGTAACGTCACTTCTAGATATAAAACGTACCAAGAAGTGAGGTCACATCTAGCTTTAACGAGCTTTTATCATTATTTGTCAAATTGTCAAAGAAAATCGGCCAAGTGAGAGTCGAACTCGCGCACGAAGGGTTCCGTACAACAGCAAATATATTAGACATTATCAAAAAAACACGTTTGGGAGCCCCACCCCTTAATATTTATTTTATTTTTAAATTAATTCTTTATTTTTAAAGTGAATATATATCTACGGCTAAATATTCTATGAATATTTCAAGCGTCTATCTATTGCCGTTATTAATATCGAGCAAAAAATGGCAAAAAACACGTTTTTTGTATGATAGCCCCCCTTAAATATTTATTTTATTCTATTTTTAGTATTTTATATTATATCGGCAACAAAAATACATAATCTGTAAAAATTTAAATTTTCTAGCTAACACGAATCATGAGATACAGCCCGGTGACAGACGGACGGACAGACACCGGGGTCTTAATTAACAGGGTCCCGTTTTTACGCTTTGGTTATGGAACCTTTGCCTTCCAGTCGAATAAAAAAAAAACCAAGCCCAGGAACATTTTACGAAACCAATACACATTAAAAAACTTCGTAGGAAGTTATTCTTTCTTTTTCGTAGCACTATCACGAACCGAGTTAATCTTCTCAAGGTGTAGCTAAAGCACTTTAACGCGATCAATCTCAAAGTGGGTAAAAATCCAACTAGTCGATCCATCGTTTAAAATATTGCTGATTCAAATAAAAACCGATTGCTATCTCACTTTGATGTTGTCGGAGGAAATGAGATCTGCTTCCGATCCCCGAAGAAAGGGAATAAACTCCTTCCCTTTTTAGGGTACCGCGGGTAACCTACCGGAACCCTATTAATCTCGGCACAATATTTATCTGTCCGTTCGATCTGTCCCCCGCAGACCCCTTTGGTGAATCGTAAGAAAGACGTCGATAACAAATAGGCGGCGTTAAGCTTTACCCTTATGCACTCAGATGTTTCAAAGGGATTGGAAACAATTTTATTAAGCAACTACTTAAACAGAATGGGTATGGTTCTTTTTACAAAAAAAAAAAAACTTAGTTACACAGAGTTGGAAACTAATCTAACAGATGCAGGCGTCACTGTTACTAGTACATAAATAGCCTGAACAAAGTGTTATCATATACAGATTAAGAAAAAAGTTCATATTTCCCGTGTATTGTATTCAACAAATTTATGATTTATTTGAAGGGGCTAAAAGGCAATCAAGTGCACAAAAATTGTCAAAAATATAAAACCCTCTAGTTTTTTTATCAATTAGGTAAATAGAATATGAGGCAATACAAATTTCTTTTTTATTACAAAAGAACACTCTTTAAAACAGTTTTTTTTGTTTTGGTATTCTACAGAACCAATAAAGTAGCGCAAAAATGCTGACTTGGCTTTTAAATTTAGTCATGAGAGGGAGGACGAATACCGCGTCATATCCAGAGTGAAGGAGCCGGTGTCGTCTTCTGACCGTTAGGAGTGCCGATCTAATTTGCCGATTCGGAGAAGCATAATGTGGAATTTAATAGGTTCCCATGTAAGTGCAAACGATTTTCGTGCGTTATGGAATTTTAATAATTCCATGCGCCCAATTGCGTCATGAGTCTTTGTGTGATATCTGTTTTTCATGACGCGTGAGTCTGATATAGCTGATTATTTTTAATGCGATTGCCGGGTTCTTGTGTATTTGAATGAGTTCGAATTTTAATTGTGCATATTTAGTAATACCACCTTGTATTAATGGGTAATCAACCAGACAGGCTGGTTTCTTTTTAGTTTGTTAGAGAACCTAACTATGAAACTAGAAGTCTCGGTTTTGACGCCTACTCAAGGCAGATAATATAGGTACATAGAAAATAAAATACAAATTTTCGCTCTTCAGCCTTGAATGTTAAATATTACCACATCTCATATATATGTAACCCAACTAATATTACAATGTGAAAGTTTGTGAAGATGTTTGGATGTTTGTTACTCAATCACGTCTTAACCGCTGAACTGATTTAGATGAAATTCGGTATAAAAATAGTTTGAGTTCCCGGGAAGGACATACGATAGTTTTTCTCCCGGAAAATTGAATGTTTCACGCGGGATATCGACAAACAAATACTACGCGAACGGAGTCACGGGCAACAGCTAGTTATAACTATCTTTTGCCTATAGTTATCATAATGCGAAAATTTAGCCAAGCCAGCCAAGCTAAGCCAAGTCAAAAAAATTAAGCTATGACTATTTTTAACACAAAAAGAACGTTATACCGTTATTTTTCATTATTTGCGACGCGTATCGTCTACCAGATTAAATATTTGATTTCTAAAATCGTTTTAATTTTACTTCCATTAAAAACTAATATTTTGCGTTTGCTCTTACATCGAAAAATTACTAATTAGTTATCTTTTCTAAGGATCTTTTAAGTAAATATATTACAATTTTATTATTTTGATTTTGTCTAATTTCTACGTAGATACTACCTAATAGTACTTGTGATTATTTTAGTATGTAAATGTTAGCTCGTTTAGCCTGAGACACAGGAATTGTCCTGGTTCAGGCACACGTGTTACATAGATTTTAAGTGAAATGTATTTTGTTATTTTGTACCGAAATGAATTTGAATAAATTTTAATTGTTTATTATTATTATTAAGGGTGCTGCATTCTCATCAAAGAACTGTTAGACGTTTAATCATTTCACTTGATTGCATTAGTACAATTACAAGAAACATTTTGGGCAGTTTCCAAAGTGATAGCCTAAAGTCACTTTCCAAGCAATTATTTTATAATTGTGACAGAATTTATCGAAAGAAATAATTCCATTATCATGCGAATACTCGACATTTTCATTCTCAAACATATCACATCACATACGATATTGGATAAAACCTTTATTTAATGAGATAACAGAATTCAGGATTCAATCTAACCGCGACCACTATAGGGCCTGGACACATGTCGCCGGTACGGTGCCGTCTACGGTGTCACGGCGCGGCGCCGTCAAACGGCGTCGTGCCGAAACACGGTGCCGCGTACGGTGCCGTACACGGCGCCGCGAACGGCGTCGTACCACGGCGCGGTGCCGTGGTACGACGCCGTGCACGGTGCATCGCTTGGTAGTTTAACTAGTTTTCGTTTTGCTGCTGAACGCATAACACGCAAGTACAACCATCGGTTCAAATATAAAAAACAATTGTCGTTTTAAATATATACAAGTATACAGTTTTTGCCTTGACATGGACCAAGAAAAACGTATTCTCCTGCTCCTACTGCTAAGACGACGAATGAAGAAAAAACAGAAACGAAGATATTGGGTGAATCCATACATGTCTTTAATGAACCATGATGGAGGTCATTTTTTACTTGCGTGTTATGCGTTCAGCAGTAAAACGTAAACTAGTTAAACTACCAAGCGATGCACCGTGCACGGCGTCGTACACGGCACCGCGCCGTGGTACGACGCCGTTCGCGGCGCCGTGTACGGCACCGTACGCGGCACCGTGTTTCGGCACGACGCCGTTTGACGGCGCCGCGCCGTGACACCGTAGACGGCACCGTACCGGCGACATGTGTCCAGGCCCTTACCGTAAGTCAAAGAAAAAGCCGGATTTGTGAAAATGTAACTTTGCCGTAACACAACGTTTTCTTACGTTATTTCCTACAGTCGCAGGTGAGATTTATCTTCGGATAATTGGATAAAGAACGCGTTTGCGAGAAGTGATACGAGGCGGAAGGAGGCTGGGGAGGCCGGCGAAATGTATGGATCATATTGTATGCTGCTGAAATATAATACGTTAAACTGTGAGTCATTTGCGACGCCTGATTTATATTATGCTCTATTTTTTTCGATTCGTTCAAAGTTAATTTTTTCATCAAACTTTTTCACCCGACAAAAGCATCGTTTGTAAAAAGTTTGTAAGTCATTTAATTTATAAATTTGTAATAAATATTTTTAGATTTCAAACTCAAACCAACTCAAACTCACAACATTTATTGACAACAAAAACACACATTTTGTATAGTAACGATGTTTTTGTTCTACGCGTATGTTTGCTGTTAAAAAATATTGAGTTTGACAAGTTGTATATACAATGCAGTGAAATATGAAGTACCATAAGCTACAAATATTAAAATTTGCGTCTGTTACATTTTGATGCAGGCCACAAATATTTTTTTCTATTCAAGCATGATAAATACTCTTTGGATATATTCAATTGGTAACTAGTAAAATAAATCCCTCAGATTAAAAAAATACACTCAATTATTCTGACAATTCATGTAACCGATATTATAACCGCATCCAGTCATTTACAACGGTAACCGCATTGAATTGGACAAAATATCAAACAGAAAATTAAAACAAAGACACAAAACCAACCACATATCAACCAGTCCCATCAGTAATGAGCTTAACGTTGTACTCATAGCATTTCAAATTAAATAGGATTACAATATTACCTACCACAAATTAGGAATTAGGTGAAGGAAAAAGATAACTGTATATTTACGACTTCGCTTATTAATATAAATAGCACATTGATAAAAATGTCCTACCATTCAAAACGTTTAATAGTCACCTAAATGTTTTAATGCGGAACTTTTTTCTAAATCATAAACATACAATTTAATAGATTGATTGATTAAAAGTGATGCCAAACGTTTACATTGCACGCTAAGATAATGAAGTGGTTATAAAAGCAAACGAATTAAAGCTTAATCTATCAAAACAACAACACAACACCACATAACCGAATGTTAAAACATTATAATAGCCAGGTGTGAACACGTTGAAAAAAGTGCGTGATATTAAAGTTGTGAGTGGAACGCAGTGCGTCACGCATATACTTTGTACATGTAATAAATTTGAAATTCTAAACATTCAAACAAAAAAAGATTACATTCTGACACCGAATATTTGATTTAGCGGGAGGTGAGTGAGTGATTCAGGTACGTATTTACAAAATGAAGCCCCAAACACACGAAAGGTTAGAGTGGCGCAAATTGAGAGCAGTGAATAATTCCATACAGATTCTTTTGAATTACCTTGACCATTTCACGTAATGCGACGGTCGGCAATGGCAGCACTGCACTACACCACGGCCGGTTTTACACCAAGTTTATTACGTCACTTTAACGTTACACTACTTTTTAGATAGTTCGGTTTATCTTCATGCGCAGTTCAGGAGAATAACGGGTCCTGAAAATCAATTTTACAAATTAACAACTTTCTGAAATTACACACACAATATTGGCATCAATTAAAAGTTTACATTATCTGGAGTCGTCAGTAAGTTCACGTTTCCTCGCGCGCCTAGTTACACGTATATTATATATATATATATTATAATATTTATAATACTAGCTTTTGTCCGCAGCTTCGCCCGCGTGGAATTCGGTTATCGCGTGCTGTTCTCTCAGGAACTATGCATTTTTCTGGGATTAAAAGTGGCCAAAAATCACGTCGATCCGTTTCGAGGTGAAAGACGGACAAACATACAAACACACAAATGTACTACAACCGAAAACACACACACTTACGCATTTATAATATTAGTATGGGTAATATTACATTATAGTTTTATTTAGCCTGGCGAAGTGTCCCACTGATACGTAAAGACCTTCTTCATTTTCTTCGTTAGCCCCAATTTTAGGTAAGGTCAGTCGTTAAGACACGTCTCTCTCTACTAAAGTCATCCTGACTTCTTAACTATGCATGTTGTATAAAATGTCAAAAGATATCTATACATCTTCATACAAACACAATGTTTGACTTTAATACCAGTCACGCAGAAGACTTCCAGGTACATCGTTCTTAATTGCTTGGAAATTAAAACTCAACTACGTAAAGATTAAACTGGAAACTTTTAAAGTCAATCTACATGAAAATCATTGAGCGTATCGTTTAAAACCTAACATAAGCAAACTGGGGTTAAACCGACAGTGTAATCGGTAACCAATTTAGTTGGCTCCGATGTGGATATTGGCGCAGTTTTTCTCCTTTTTAACGGAGTTTCGAGTTTGCTCGACGGAATCAGTTTACGCCAACGTTTGATCGGATATTCCTTTAAAGAAGTTAGGCAGTGGCTTCGGATAATTTGAGGCGACATAATGCAAACAGAGTGATTGGTAACATTTTTAATCTTGATCGAAGCGGGACTAGATAATCGAATCGGGTTTCATCATAATTGATTGAGTTTCAATTAAAGTCAAACATACTTATTATTTTGCGGCAAGTTGCTTCGATTTTTTGTTGTGAAAGTAGTACGGTAAGTAAGTATTTATTTACACAACTGCTATCGTAAACTGTGTCTTGGAATGTAACTTTCCTACATTACTATATAGGATTTGATTAACATCCTACTAATATTATAAATACGAATTTATGTATTTTTAACCTCACTCAGGCTAAAATGTTTAAGATGAATTTAGATGAAATTTGGCACATAATATACAGAGGATGATTTTGACCATAAGGCTGTAAATTAAATACTAGGTTTAATTATGCTGAGAACTGCGCTACTTCTGTTCTATAACTTTATAAAGTATAATGTTGTTACTTTGTTTTTTACACTTAGAAAAACACGGTGTTAAGCTCCTGACCGATTTCGGCTACAGCGACTGTTAAACTATAAGACGAGAGGGTTACGGTTTTTTGCCTTATATGCTGTGCAGATACTGATAATTATTTATACCTGTTTTTTTTTACTTTAGTGTCTATAATATGTAATTGTACCGAATAAATAAATAAAACTAACGAAGACATCTACTAGAGCAGTTACCGGCATTCGGCCCTCTACCTTCGTTGAAAACTTATATTCCTCGACTGGGGTGTGCAGAGACTTCTTATCTGAGTAAAATTTTTATTGTCATCTTGTTTGAACTCCTGAAAATTTAATAGGGAAGACTCTACGGCAACCGTAAACGTTTGTTGACTCCATACATTGTAGGACGCTTTACATAGCACAAACTTGCATTATTCATAAACGAAAATTTTGCTCGGAAGGTTTTAAGTTTTCATACTTTACTGTATTCGAGTTTAAATCTGGATTTTTCATTTGCATTTATGTTTTGAGAGGACAGCATTTAAAATTTGAATTCTAGTTTGTTTTTGTTAATTCGTTTAGTTAGTGTCAGGGTAGGGTCAGTCCACCAACGAGATGGACGGATGACCTGGTTAAAGCCGCGTGTTCACGGTAGATCAGGCCGCTTACAACCGGCTTCTGCCGGCCCTATGTCCAATAGTGGACGTCCTACGGCTGATTTGATGATAATTAGGGACACTCAGTGTACGGACGATTCACAGAATGAGCTTACCTTGCCATAAATGTAAATGGTAACGAGTTAAAATCTGTTCTATTTGATTGAGTCTGACAATAAAGAGAAGCCTCGACATCCATGTATAGACTGCATGTTTCTTACATCAAAACGGCGCAAAAAATTTGTTCACAGCGCGGATTTGTGAACCTTACTCTATAGTTTGTTGGCGTCCGTGACAGGGGTTATTTCAAAGTAATATTGATGTTTGATGCGCCGCGCGTTTTGTTCCAAACAGCCAGTCTAGTGCCGTAAGGTACATAGATGTCAATGAAGAGATCTATTTGGTTAGTGCTCAAATACATTTTTAATTTGGAATGAAGAACCTAAACTGCATGTTTCTTCATTTTCCTTACTGTGTATCTACTTTCTCTTATAAACCGACAAATAATATAAAAAATAACTACTCGTTATTATAATTTTTGGAGTAAAATATCGATAAACTTTGAGTCATCTGTTTTAATTTACCCATTAGGTTGGAATTTTCGAGCGTCACGTCACAGTGTTGAACTTTAAGTTAGCTACTTATCAAAGTTCTAGCAAACTAGACTTGTTTTCTTCTCTTTATTTTAGTATTTTTAAGGCAGTCGGGTTTTTGATTTTTCAATTTTATTTTTTTATTTAAATTTTTTAAATAGTTATGTGAAAAAGGTAGATTAAAATTATATACATTTAGAATGGGCTAATTATTATCTTTCATTTGATACCCCGCTCGATAAGTTTAATAAAAATCATTTTTTTTTTAATTACAATTTGGGACCAAAAATCCGCCATTTTCATTTTTCAAGAATTTCATGTACCTAGTGTTACTCGCGTCATTAAGACGAATCACATATATATGTACATACATACGCGTCAAACACATACTTAACCCTCGTTCTTCACAGTCGGTTAAAAAGTAAAACTAGTGTAAAACAGCAATTATGCTATCACCGTGAATAAACTTCCAAGTCAGGGTTAAAAGTTAATAACGGCACGGCACTTAACAGCATTCGAAACGTTATCAGCATTCAAAGAATCAAACAGGTTTATAAATTTTATCGGCGGCTAAATCTCGAACAGTTTACTTAATCGGGGATTGAGTTTGCCGGAAACGGGCCGTCCGCGTCGATTCCAGCCGGAACTGGCGGAAGTCTTGGCGCCCAGCGGCTTCCGGTGGCGCGCGCGCACTTGCTACGCGACCATTCCATTAAGCCTTTGACGGTGCGGGAAATATTGAGCAAGTTTTGCTGGTAGGACCTTGTGCAAGGTCCGCCCGGATTGCCACCACCATCTTGCTCGCTAATCCTGCCGTGAAGCAGCAGTGCTTGCACTGTTGTGTTTCAGCGTGGAGAAATTACAGGCACTTGAGGTACCCCATCTTAGGCCTCTAGGTTGGCAGCGCATCCACAATCCCTCTGGTGTTGCTGGTGTCTATGGGCGGTGGTGATTTCTTATCATCAGGAGACCCACTTGCTCGTTTGCCATCCAGTCGAATAAAAAAAGTTTTCAATACATTGAGGGGCCGCGTGGCCTATGGATTTATTTAGTGATCGACCATCGGTGGCTTTTTTCCACGCACAACTAAAATATGGTACCAGCTTCCTGGGACAGTGTTTCCGGAGCGTTACAGCTTAGGGATCTTTAAAAACCGGCCAAGAGCGTGTCGGACACGCCGAGATAGGGTTCCGTAGCCATTACGAAAAAAAAAATGACATATTTTTTTAAAGATTTGTTTTAAAGATTTGTGTATTTGTTTTGTACGAAATATTCCAAGTTAAGATATATTTTGAACATAGTGTGCGTGTTGCAGCAGCCGCCGAGTCGCGTTGCTCCGAAGAAGATGGGCTAGGGATTAGCCCGAAACATGTCGAGCTAAACTCGATTTAAGACGTGAGTTATCCGGAAAATATATTTAATATGAGTTTAGATATATTTTATACCTTAGGCTGCTATATATAAGTGGTCCGCTTTACAGCTATCGTGCACACACAAAACACACACAAACATCACGCCTGTATTTGATCGTGCTCTAACCGCTCCATAAAGTGTAAAGACAGTTTTTAAACTCAAACATTGTCCCGAAGCGTAGACTATTCGGTCGCTCGTCTAATTAGGTGAAACCACTAAACAAAATCGTAACCCGAATCCCAAACAAACAAGCATCAGGACACGGAAAACGATAAAAGCAAAATTATAATTACCCACCCTGCCTCAGATACTGAGCGCTGTGTTAAGAGGACACCACAAAGTCGTAATATTGTCGTTTTTTAATCGATTACGGCAAAGCCGAAAGGTTTATGATATTAAGCAAGCATTTGAGTAAGTACGATTTTACTATTATTTTGGAAACTGAAGATTGTCTTAGTTTTCATGTTTGAGATGTATTATTTTGAAAGTATGACGCGGAAGATCAGCACCGGTTCTGATGGCCGGCAGTTTTTTAGTTTAGGAACGTTTTGTGACATGCGCATTTTTTGTTTCTTTCTTCGTTTGGTTTTGAAGTCATAAAATATCAATCGATAAAGGTTACGGTTGACATTGTATGTACAAAAATACATGGATACTGCCTTTTGACTACGGTTTAATAAGCAAATATTTCGTTTATCGCTATTTCACTAAAACTATACAACTGTCCCGGATGAAACTTTTCTACGTCCTTTCCGGGGTATCAAAGTATCTCCATATCACAAAATGATGAGTATTTTAAACGTAAAATCAAACAAACCAATAAATTCACATTCGCATATTCGCATATATTGTGCGTTTGACAAAGTGATATAATACGCAAAATAATAATCAATTTTATGAAATTTTGGAAAGCGGCTTTAAAACTGATATGACTGTACACGCCTCTTAACAAAATAAGGTTAATTTTGTAAACAAACTGGGTACTTTTACACATACTTTTCTAGTCTACCAGCTTTTACGAATACGGGGTAAATCCGGAAAAATAACAAGGTTTCGCCTTAATTTGTTTTGTCCACACTTGGCGGTGCAGCGCGGTGCGTGGAGGCACGCGAACTCCCAATTACAGGACGAGTTGTTAAAAATTAATTCGATGGAAAGGCTGCATGGAAAAATGGATCGGAGACAATGGAAATCGTTACTGTGTTCTGTAATTGTATTTTTATGTGTAATTTTGTCTAATGTATGATGGCCAGATGGTCCCAAAGGAAGAACAGCGCCGTTCGCGAGAACGGCAGATTGCTGATTTGGGACCATTTCGTGACATGCATAGCTAGTTTTTTGTTTTTTATTTAGGTATTTTATTTATTTTTTTGTCAGGAATAAATGTTTTCTTTCTTTCTTTCTTTTCTTTTTTTTAATTCCTGTAATATTCGTTAGGATTACCTAAAGTACATTTCAATAGAATCTGTCAATTTTCTACACATTTAAGGCACCCTAACGTGGGCACACTTGATTATATATGTCCCTGTTGTTGTGATTATCATCTAAAAGGAATCGAAAAAGAATAATAGTCACATCACAAAGCCCTAGGCAGCCTGGTGTTCATATTAGAAGGCTGGAAGTATCTACAGGATTGGTCAGATTCTATTGAAATGGAGTTTACTACTTATATTACAAATTAGCTGTTGCCGGCGACTTCGTCGCCGTAGAATTCATTTATCGCTATCCTGCGCGAACTATGCTATGTTTTCCCGGGATAAAAATATAGTATATCTTTTCCCTAGACTCAATTTATTTGTATACAAACAAGTAAACAGACTTACAAACTTTCGGATTTATATTATCAGTGGGACGCGAAGGTAACTTTATCTGTATGTTACCACTTGACGATTAAACTTAAGTCCTGTTTGAAGTTTTTTTTTTCAAAATGTGTATTAATTGACTAGTTGTTTTTAAGGTTAACCGTGTTAATACGGTTCGAAATATTGACAACGGATGCAATTTTCAAAAAAAGGTCTCACAACTATGACAATTCAGATTTTCCAGTTCTATTTCTCAAAAATATACTCACGCGAAGCCGTGACGTGTCACTACTGTACCATAATACAAACCTGCCGTGAAAAAATATCTATCAAATTGTGACACTGCATTAAACATAATCTTAAGTAGTACACAGACGGCGGGAAGTGACTTTATTTTACACAACGCATAATAAAGTAGAGTAGACCTAACCCAAACAAAAGCGTGTATAACGCACTTACAGTTTTATATCAGGTAAACACCCTCATTTCTAGAAGTCAGTTAAAAAGAGCCATTGCCATCAATTGTCACGTGGGTAATAAGCGGCAAGAAAGTTATTGGGAGGCCCTTATTGGAAAACTTCTATCCTCGTTATGGGGCATGAAAAAATAAAGTTGTCGTACGTGGTGCAAATAAGAGTTAACGGCTACCGATACTTGGATTACAGTTGGGGTCTTAGAGCTATAAGATGAACGGAAGTGCCACACGTACCAAATCCTACACAAAAAACTAAAAAAAAAAAGTTTTACAATATACAACTTTTTATAGCCTTTCATGTTTTTTTATTGTTTGTTTTTTTTAAGTCTTCATATCAGTTGTGTGTATTTGTGTGTATGTATGTTTGTCCGTCTTTCACGTCGAAACGAACCGACAGATCGGAGTGATTTTTGGCACAAAGATAGTTTATGGTCCAGTGTGACAAAGACTACTTTTTATCCCGGAAAAATAAACAGTTCCTGAGGGAACAGCGCGCGATTACCGAATTCCACGCGGACGAAGTCGCGGGCAAAAGCAAGTATTATAAATGTTAGTGTTTTTTGTATGTTTGTCCTTCTTTCACACCGCAACGGAGCAACGCGGATTTGGCACAGAAAATAGAGATAGTTTATGGGCTAAAAAATGACATAGGCTACATTTTATCCCGGCAAAATGCACAGTTCCCGAGGGAACGAAGCTGTGGGAAAAGCTAGAATGAAATAATAATATTGGTAAACAATTTTATTTCTCTTACACTGTAACATAGAGAAGAAAGTAAGTAAAATTAAATGTCATTAATACTCGTATTATTAAATGTTTCTCGATCAAATGAATGAGTCCCATAAAAACCTGAATTTCGCTTTTTTTATCCAACTGGATGGCAAACGAGCAAGTGGGTCTCCTGATGGTAAGAGATCACCACCGCCCATAAACATCTGCATCTGAATTTGCAGATGCGTTGCCAACCTAGAGGCCTATGCAATTTTGTCGTCAAGCACTTACTGGAACCACATCATAACGAGTATGACCGCTGGTGATGCATTTATAAGCAGAGAGATAGGTAGATAGGATCTCCAGTTGGTTTAATTCTTTAAGGCGGGTTCTTGCAGCCCCGACTCGGAAATCAATTGCGTTCATTGCTTAGAGGCACTCTATTATTTATTTCAGTTTCTTACATGTTTTTGTATGAGGGTTGCATAAGCTTTCGCGACGTTTGTTCATGCTTCATTGAATGAGAGTCGTGTTTTGAGTGTCCTTTACTGTTTTTTAACGGTCCGGCCATGTGGTGCGACAAGCAGTGGAGCTTAAGCCTCTAGATTGGCAATACATCTGCAATCCCCCTGGTGTTGCAGGTGTCTATGGGCGGTGTTGATCTCTTACCATCAGGAGACCCAATTCCTCGTTTGCCATCCAGTCGAATAAAAAAAAATCTCGATTTATTTTGCTATTCGAAAAAACCAAGACTTTTTTAAATAAAAATAACAGGACCCTATTAGTGATTGATGAAAGAGGGCTTAACATTTGATATACCTTCTCGTATTGATTTGGACCCTAGTTTATGTGATATCTAAAAACACGGTTGCCAGTTAAAAGCTGCCATAGTAACTAACGCCGAACTAAATCGGAAATAAATATCTGCTTAACTAAAACAAAGGAACGACACCGTATTTAATTGCTAATGGACCATCATTAATTAGATTTTCCTATTAAGAAAATACCCTGCATAAAATAATACCGTAATTCGACTTGAATAAAGGTTTGTTCATAATTAACGCTATAAAATAAATATAAATATCGATTGCGAAAATCGTGCTTAGTTGTGGTTGAAGCTTGGATAGGGATGGGCCAAGATTAGGACAAACTGCAAATAATCTGTAAAAAAATATGATTAAACTAATAAATTATTTTATTTAAAAACGAATCCAAAGGTCCAGATAGTTTGCTGTATTGGACATTCAAAAAACATGGCGAGAGTTTTTAGAACCGGATTTGTCGCTTATTGGAGCAATTTTGTGTTTTTGTATTATGAATATTTATTGCACCAATTGCCCTAGTCTCAAACTAAGCAAAGCTTTGTACTATGGATACTAGGCAACGGATAAACATACTTATATCTCTCTTCTTAGTCGGACACTCTTGTCAGAGTGGTCGAGGTTGCGCAGACGAGGTAAGTACACGAGTTGTTCGGTGGGTCGCAGACTTGTACGAGGACAGCCCCCTTAGCTATGTGCTTCCAACACTTATATAGATAAATACATATAAGACCTCATCCAAGACCCGAGAACAAACATTCGAGTTATTCATACAAATATCTGCCCCGCTACTACTACTTCAAGCTACGTAGTCAGCTGGTAGTACTAGTACATCCATTGCTTAGTTTGGGACTAATTACTAGATTTGATCTGATAATAAATAAGATTAAAATGAATAGTATTTAGTAATTAATTAGTGAATTTATTAAATCATAATGATGAATTTACGTATTATGTCTAGAATTCAATATTATCACTGGAATTAAAGGAATTCTAAGAATTTTAGATTTATTCGTCAAGTTTCTAACCAGTACTCGCTTTAATGCGAGGAACTCTTGTGTATATTGTACATTTATTGATTTCGGGAACTGCCTTAATTAGTATGTAATTATGAGCAACGACTCTCCAAATTATCAGATTGAGAGAAAATAAATAAAATATGTAGATCAAAATTATTATTTTTTATAATACCACGGTTCTTTGTAACTCGACTAAGAACGGCGTATCGAAAGGGAACTTTTCTAAAAATATATTTATGGTTATATGCGACGATGTTCGTACCTTACTGCGACCAGAACTACTAGGCCAATTTTCATAATTTTAGTTGTTAAAAATGTATATAAATACTAGCTTTCGCCCGCGGCTCCGCTCCCGTGGTATTCGGTTATCGCGCGCTGTTCCCTCGGAAACTGTGGATTTTTCTGGGATAAAAAGAAGCCTATGTCACTCTCGGGCCCATAAACTATCTTTATGCCAAAAATAACGTCGATCCGTCGCTCCGTTACGGAGTGAAAGACGGAAAAATACACAAACATACAAACACACACTATATATAATATTAGTATGAAAAACATTACTAAAATGTCCTGAAATAAATGTTTTTTTTTATTTATTTTTTACTAGCTTTTGCTCGCGGCTCCGCCCGCGTGGTATTCGGTTATCGCGCACCATAAAATACAAAAACCATAGGTGCCCGTTTTTTTTGGAAGAGGGTTTATTAAGTTTGCATATAATAAAAATATGGGTTACCAAAATGACCCGAAAAAAATGTTTTTTTTAATTTTTTTATTTAATGGTACTGGGACTAAGTTCGGTTAGGCCGCATCCCTATCGCCGGGGAAAGATGACGGACGGGCGGCCATTAACCGACGAGCGCTTATTGTGCTCAGGTCGCGACGTTTATATTGTACCGGGATAATGCCTGTTATTTAATGTTACCGCACTAATATTTGCCCGTTTTTTGTCACGTCGCTTCTCGTTAACGAAGATGAAAAGATTGTTTACTTGCCTGTGTCTGGGTATATTGTGTTTTTAATCACTTGTCCTGTTTTATTTATGTTAAGGGAAACTGAGAACTAACTGTTCTTTTTAATATGTTTTATTGTGTTTAGAATTAGATCTCTCTCTAGTTTTCACTTTTAAATATTTTTATTGTTAAGAGGCAATACCCGATTTTTGCGTTTGTCATTGGGCTCTGCTCTGTAAAATCGAACATTGTTAGTTACTACTCCTCTGGCAATTTGTTGGGCTCACACGATACAGGCTCGACCTAGTGTGTGAACCACAGTTAAACTTTAGTTCATAAGTAGTATGGCGTTTAACATTGCATTGTATATCTCTATGGCTGTGAAATCTATTTTGGTAAATAAATCCTTATCTTATCTTATCTTATCTTATCTTGTCTTATCTGTTGAATACGATATTTTAGACTATTGTGGTCAATATTAATTTTATTAACAAATCAAATGGAATAATTTTAATTTTATAGCGCATGCAACTGTGTCGAAATATAAAAAAGTATACATCAAAACCTTTTGAAAAAGTGTTAAGTTACTAACTCAATCATTAACAAAAAAAAAATGAATTTTAAAACACAGTTATTAACGCGTTGCCTGATAGAAGTAGCAGAAGTCTGATGGGTGCGAGCAGTCACTATGGCGTTATTTGTGACGCATATGTCCAGTGGACGTATGGACGTATGAACGTATGGACGTGGCGGTGGACGTCTTTGACTGCCGATTATGATGAAGATAAGAATAAGAATAAGAAAAATTTAGATGATGATGATGGAAGAAGATGATATTCTTTGAGATCGTTTGGAATTTTTTAAAGCAAAAATACAAAGTACTAGGTAGCCATTACCCGCAACTCCGTCCTTCCGTCGTAGAATTCGGTTTTCAGTATCCCGCAGGAACTATGCAATTTTCCGGAGTAAAAACTATCTTATGTCCTTCCCCGGGACTCTATACCGAATTTCATCTAAATTGGTTCAGTGGTTTAGACGTGATGAAGTAACAAACAGACTCACAAACTTCCTATCTATAATTAGTGGGATTCACAACATTAGAAACGACCTGAAAACACTGCAAATAAGTAGAACACAGCGACAAAGACGACTTGCTTACAAAGGACGGTGTAAATAGGGACAAGCAGCTGCAAAGTTGTCACGTCCTCGGAATTGGCACGGAACAATAACGACGGCGTAGCACCCGCCGTAGCGCTTCCGTAGCGGGCTCGTAGGCCGCTACGCCGTAGCAGCGGGACGCCACTAATGAGGCACTGATATTGTGGTTCCACCGGCCCAGGGCAATGCTTCACTAGCCTGGCCCGTATAAATTGGTTTCATGCATATTTATTTATTCAAATATTATGTATGAATTGAAATCTCGACCGCTACTGAAATATGGCTGCGGACGACGAAAATTGAATCAACAGAGCAAATTAGGACGCGATAGTGTATGAACAACAAACTCTTTTAGTTGAGAGCCGTGTCCGGGGACCGTTCTCGTGGTTGTTCAAGTATTCTTTATAAAGACCACCATTCGAGCCGGCGAAGTTTCGCAACAGCAAATTTTTCATATTTTTACTCTCCTGACGTTTGAAGAAATTGGACTTTAATGAGTAAACTTATGCAACGGAGCGTGCCTCGATCTTCTTTTTATCATAATGCACATTTAGTTTTAGCATACGTGCTGAGTTTACTTTGTTTACTGGTACTAAAAACTACATGAATATCATATCTATAGCGAAAGAAACGGTTAAAAACAGCCAAAAAAGAACCGGAAAATATTTTATATATGTCATAAAATTCGTGCGATCTTTGTGTCTACTAATAAATAACAGTTCAAAAAAGT
The DNA here is from genome assembly GCA_037349165.1 of Choristoneura rosaceana. Lineage (NCBI taxonomy): Eukaryota > Metazoa > Arthropoda > Insecta > Lepidoptera > Tortricidae > Choristoneura > Choristoneura rosaceana. Next base: position 16,712,342 of record JAZBNJ010000019.1, read on the forward strand.
ATACTTAGTGCCATCCACGAAGACGGGTGATTTGACATTATAATTTTGTAGGAAAACATAACCAAAACTAAAAAAATACTAACAATAATATCAAAAAATAAATTAAATAATAATAATCAAAAGAGAAACTGTGTAAGTAGCTTAGAACAATCCTCTCGATACCGGCTTAAACATAAACAAATGAAATTACATAGATCAGAATAACAATAATTAAGGCAAACACTTGGGAAGTTTAATCACTCAAACAACATTACAGCGTCCACAATTCTGAAGTCGAAACGTTCCTGATAAATGAGGCAAACGTCTCAAAACTGGAAACTAATTAAACTTGAAGGTATACGAATCAATACTTAGAAATTAAGACGGTTTAACTTGCAAAGGCAATTGGGTAAAAGTTCGCCTCAAATATTGATACTGGTGTGACGGTGCCTCTATGAGAAGGTAAAATCTTAAGCCGCGCGCACACTGAAGCGGAAGCTTGTATTTGTTAATGAATACATTAGAGTATTACCCTCACATGTGATGAAACAAGGATATGAATCCGCAACGAGGCTATCCGACACAGAACGGTAGTACTATTACTTATTCTGTGACAGAACTAAGGTCATCGACATAGCTCACAGAATTAGCAAGTTGAAGTGGCACTGGGCTGGTTATATCTGTCAAAGAACCGACAAGCGCTGGAGTTAACGAGTTCTTGAGTGGAGACGGTGTATTGGCAAACGTAGTGTAGGGCGCCCTCTGGCCAGGTGGAGTGATGATTTGTGAAAGGCTGCTGGTAGAAGCTGGATGCCTCTAGCCAGCGGCAGGGTGCCATGGCGCTCTTTGGGGGAGGCCTATGCGCCAATGGCCTGCTATAGACTGATGATGAGATGAAACAAGTTCTGGAGGGGTAATCTCACAGATATAGATTACAATAGATAACGCAAACACCTCAATCTGTAAGGAAACCAACCGTGTCACTTTTTTATATGTCATGTCTCGTCTCAAGAGCGAATTATCGATGTGAATTCCCCGATGTCCGCGCAAAATCGATTCAAATGCGCCGCCCGCCCTCGCCGTGGGGCTCGAGTCAGTCACTAGTCATGATTAGTCAGCTAGCTATTAGAAATAAACGCTGTATTTACTCATCATCAGGTTTCATTTGAGTGAAAATTTAAAACATTACAACCAATATCTTACATAAAAAACGAAATATTTAACGTTGGCATTCAGAATGTGGAAATAATATTACTTATTTCTTCAAAAACGTATTATCACTAATTAAATACTTCAATAGCTATGAAAAGGCATACATTAGGTAATAAATGTGATACCCTCAAAAAAATCAATTTCAATTTGATAACCGTTGAAACCACAAAAATACGCAATAAACTGAATATTTAATGCTAATTTTATTAAATGATTAAACGCAATAACGGACATGAAAATAATTATTTTCAAAAATTTTCATTAAAATATTTTGATTCGAATTGGTATGTGTACAAAATTTGTATAAAGAAGAATGCGGGCGGAAAATGTATTAACAAGTATAAGTGAACGAGTTTATTTTATGAATTAAATTCGGGTTTTATTCCGCATACCTTTTTAGAGCAGCTTGATTTAATTATTTTATATTATTACTAATAATGACCGTGACAGTCTAAAATATTGTAAAGTGGACGAGTAACATAACCGCCGTGTCCAAGTGCGTTTTGGAAGCTACAAAAAATCTGACAGACAGGAAAAATAGCCCTGTTTTCCAAACTAATTTATCATCGACACTAACTTAACTGTTAACTTGATTGTGCTAGCTTGCTTTTGCTTGCTCGCTGACCCTTGTTTGCTTGCGCTTAGATAAGTACTAGCTTTTTCTAAATAACGGAAGAACGGCTTAGTGCCTTACTCATGTATATCGAATTATCTGCTTATTTAAATCAACAATAAAAGGTTATTTTAACTTTTGTCTGTCAAACTACAGCCGCTGTTATATGATTCCTATAGCTTAACTTTTCCTTCGCTTTTTAGAGAAACACTTCATTATTTAACGTTGACAGTCAGCACTTTAAATCCTGTCATCTTTATAGCGAGCTTAAATAGCTGTTCCACTGTCCTGATGCCGGTCCACTCCGTTTTGTTACACAGAGCCATGACATTTTTCGTTTTGCGACATTTTCCGAAATTTTTTGGCTATTTTTCCCATCGTGTAGTTTCAGAAAGTGGTACTGTTGGTGATAGTGTTGGTGTTGGTATCTTCTATCTATTTTTTTTTCCTTTAACGTGAATTAAGGCTTGTACTGTGTAAGTTCAAACACAATCACTGTATTGTTCATGTTTGAGCCTATAAAGTTGGATGGAGTATTTTGTATTGAAATGGGAAGTATTTCATCACCCATCCAACCTCCGCGCACGTCCTGCTCTATGACAAATCCTATAGAGCAGAGAAAAAGAAAGAAGTCGTCTGTCAACTGCGACAGCAGCGCTTCGCTACGTATTTTCCACCAAGATCTTTAATTATTATAAAACCATCTGAAGACCTCAGTTCAAGACTGAATCATACAAGACCGCATGCAGCAGTAACGCTATCAAATCTTCTGGAGTTAAGGGTGAGTGAATTACCATCTTTTCAATCGAAGTATATCCATCCGCCTTTATAGGTAAATCTACGGAGTGTTTTAGGCCAACCTACTACAGTCCACTCAACCGCGCAAATAGTTCATGAATAAATATTGAATTGAATTGATAGGAAAAGCCTGGCCAGTATGTAGATGGTAGATTAAAAATAACAATAATTTTAACAATAGTAATTGATTAAATAACAGCGCTGCTGAAGTATACACTCCCCTTAAATCCCTAGTCTCGTCTCCCAAAGTTACCTTATATTCTTTTGCTTACTTAATATTATTTAGCTTTGATATATTCGCAATTTAAGTTGCCTGAAACTCGTCGGGGAGGGCGACTGGATTAAATTATATATTTTTTTCCTACTTGCTTACGAGCAAACGACTTTAGACTTAAACATTGAACGAGAAACACGGAGTAAAAATAGGGCTGAGAGTTGCCAAATTACTTTATTTGGAAGTCGATGGCTTACGTTAAATTAGTGAACAGTTTTATTAGTTCATGGTACTAAAATCACCTATTTGTAAAGTTTTTATTGCGTTTGTGATATAAATAAACGTCAAGATATTTGACTAGGGCCATTTATAAACACGTCAGACAGGAGTTTCATTTACGTTTGTGAATTATCAATCAAACTCAATTTAATTCTCTTGGAGTAAATAGTCCCTGATTATAAGAATTTTAGCCGTTTGGTGTCAGGTTAGAATTACACCTCTCCATTTCTTCCATGGATGTCGTAAGAGGCGGCTGAGGATATAGGTTAAGGTATATCATAGGTGATAGGCTAGCCACCTGTCACTATTGTACCGTTTGTGTCAATCTTGAAACCTAAAATTGCTAAAGTGGCTCCTAAGCGGTAACGTATCGTGTGCTCTGCCTATCCTATTTGGAAATGCAGGCGTGATGTTTATGTGTGTGTGTGTGTGTGTGTGTGTGTGTGTGTGTGTGTGTGTGTGTGTAAGGATTTTAAGAAATTCCCACGGAATAAAAAGAGCTACAACCGGGGAGAGATCGCGTAAGGTAAGCCATTTCGACATAATTTTTAGTCTAATATATTTTGACGACTTACTTCTTTATTACGATTTAATAACTCCATGCATTTTCTAAATAACTTGAAAATTACGTGCCAATAACCAAGCCCAAGCACAAACAAAGCTACGTATAAAAATAAGCGTACAATATAAATCTCTTTTTTCGTCGAAAACCCCTGCAATTAACAGTAACAACGGCGAGGGAGCGTTTTAAAGCCTTTGTAAGTTACGCCCCACATAAAATAATCAGAGAATTTTGATAAGAACTTAATTATTTTGTACCTCGTTTAACTTCCAGCGTGTAATGTATCCCTTACCCGAGCTAAAAAGAAGATAATAATTTGGCTCAAGCCCCAGGCGACTGCTATAATACAGCTATTTATAATATGTATATGTGGATTTATTAGTATATGAATATGTAAAAACGTAATGATTTTGGTTCGGAATATTTGGAAGAAAATTTCGATAGATACGTTTAGTTACGACGATGGAATTGGTTTTAACAGCCTATTAACGTTATTTTTTCTAAACTTATCAGAAAGAGGTTTATTTAACAACTAATACTAATAGGATAGATACACAGAAAGTTTTAAAATTAATTAAGAATTATTTTAGCCAGTGCTTACGAAAATTTGAATATAGTAAAAGTGATAAAAATTTGACAAGGTTTTAAACTGATTGTCGCTCGTTTTTTTAACGTTAGCCTGATATACTGCCGTGTATCTTGATTAACAAAATATTCATCTACGTGCATTTAGCCGATGTTCAAAGTACAAAGCGTCAAAGTCGTAACGTTATGGGAATGAAAATTTCCAGCGAAAAAGGTTTGCCCGAATGTTCATTTGTACTTGATCAACCACTGGCTGAAATAATTCTGATTCATTTTAAGATACCTTATAAAACGTATGAAATATCTAAGCACCTCGCTTGCTTGAAGGTTTTACCACACACCGCTTTCGCTCGCTCCGTGTTCGAGTCATGGTCTGGTAGAAACTCAAGCGCAAATGCTTGTATAAAGTTGTTATTTCAGTATCGTATTGTTTGCTGTCTGTAATCTTCCTGTGACGGAAAATAGTCAGGTGCATAGATATTTCCATCAAGTTTTATACAAAAATGTGTGACTATTTACCTTTATTCCGATGTGGATGGGGAAGTCTGAAGCTAGCGCTGGTTGAGGATGCAGGGCCGGCAGCAGCGGCAGCGGGAGAGGACAGGACATCATAGCTGCGCCAACCTAAAACAAAATGATACATTTTATTGAGCAAAAAATACGTAATAAATTGAATGACAACAACAATGGCAATGGAATTTCCTACTATAAACAACATGACTAATAAGAAAAAAATGACGCTTATAATGATTGAAACTAATGGTAATCTAAAAGAGATATCTGCGGAGAATAAACATCAGAGTGGCTGAATCTGGTTCAGACCGGAAATGTAGGAAGAAGGAGAACATTCATAGATCAATGTTACATTACTTAACAATGCTGATATCCTGCTCTCAGGCGTGATTGCAGATTTAAATAGAAAACAGATTAAAGACGTCAACTGCGTCCAGTTACCGCCTTCTGACTGGATAATTCAGCATTCTTACGCAAAGCGCAGCAAATATTTCTAGAAAAGATCATCTCAAAATCCCCTCAAGTAACTTTATGGAAATTCCCATCCTAGTTAGCTCTGCAGCACATGAAATTTCTAGTGTAGGAGCTAATGAAACTCGTATTGGAAATATGTTAACCTACTAACCTGCCCGTTAAGTAATAAACTAGAAGTTAAATTTTTATGAATACGAAAGATAGCACGGATGCGCGATATTGAATCTAGTTTTGACCAAATCTGTTGTAACTTGTCCTTTTTTTGTGGTGATTTTTTTTTTTAATTTTTAGATCGAGCGGTCGAACTGCAAGCTTGAATATTTTTCAATCTTTCAAGATGTCAAATACAATATAGTTTAAAAATAAAGATTTCGGGTTAGTTTGAATGAGCTTTGATCACATTATTCACCTGCGACCTATAATAAATTTGAGAATGTTTATAAAAAAAATTGAAGTTGACAAAATCGTTCCGTATAGTATTTAATTCAAGTACTTACAAAGCGTATGGCGTCGAACAAGTAGGAAGGCTATTCAGTAAACATGTAAAAAGCTAAACCACAACAAATCAAGTTAAGTGTTGTTATATTTGTAAAACCGATTCGTTTGCAGAAGTAAAACACAAACAAACCAAGCAATGCACATACAAACGTTGCCTAAAAGTTGAAAAATAAAATAACCGCAGCAATTTTCAAATTATCATTCTCAAAACTACATGCACCGCATCAATCGGCAAATATACGATCGGAAACGCTGGAAAACAATTTAGTTAGCGATGAATTCGAAAGCCCGGATGAACTGGGTATGCGCCTCTAATATTCCGTGTGGGCCGTTTCCCAACTGAAAACGTTATGAATAATATATAGTCGCGAATGCAGCCGGTCGCGGCAGATCAGTCGGCATTACGAGGTTCGCGTGACGAATATAAGCGCGCTGCGACCAGACAGCCAACACTAATACTGTATTCGGTTAATTGCACTTTTTACGGCATATTTTCAGAGCAAGGCATCCTTCCTTTTTGATATTTTGACGTATTTTTTGCGATTGGTTTTGAGGTTGTAAATTATAATGCAGGGTACTCTTTTTTTTTGACAGTGGTGTAATAATACGATAAAGGTGTAGCATAAAAAAGGTAAATATAAAAAAAGAAGAGAAAGCCAGTCCTTTGTCCACGGAAAATCCTTAAAAGTGAAGCGACTTTAATACCAACAAAGAAGTTCGGATTGGATTACCTTTATAATCAAAATCCGACAAAACATTCGCGGGCATGCCGAGTTATTAATTTAGGAAGGTTTATTAACAAAAAAGACAGCAGCGATACAACGTTAATGCGAATCAGAAAGGATACAAAGTTTTAATCGAAATGTCGACGGGTCCCACACCGGGTCTCCCCGGGGACTTCTTGTTAAAATAAATTAATTATAACCCGACTATTTACTAATTGAATGGCGAAAACGAATTGTAAGCGGTTACCAATGTTAATGATCCTAATGATAACACGCGTACTCATTAATTTGAATAAATACGGGCTTAACCCGCCGAAATAGAAAGCGGAGGTACGGTTACGCCATTCCACAGTTTTCATTACCCCTTTGCTTTAAGTAATTTCGCTGCTGAATAATTAGAATATTTTTTGTGTTGAACAAATACGCATTGCCATGGAAACCAAATAGTTATTTATTCGCAGCGAGTGATAAACAAACATTATTATCTTCTTACCGCTTATAGGTATAATTATGAAGATACACAATGAAGATGATAGCTCACCTCAAGCCTACCATCACGCCGGCAGCATAGTTCACAACTCCATTAATTACGTTAATGAATGATAACACAACTTCCTTAGCTTCTGAATAGTTCAGGGGAGCGCGGTTTTGATCTATGGAACTACCTATTTATGGTCAGAGCACACTACCTACTAATACCTACTAGGATAATTTTAATTTAATCTCGTACGAAGTAGAACGTGGACTTTTGCTTAGTGGTTGCGCAAAACTGTTGCTTATTAATAAATAAATCAACTGTAAGTATAAATTAAGTCTTAAACAAGTTTCTATTACCTGTATTCTTTTAACAGTTTGTTAATTTATATTAAATAAAACACCAATGTAAATATATCAATAAAGCTAAAAAAAAAAGTTTTATATAGCAACGCATGAAAAAGAAAAGTTACCTAGTAAGTGAATAATTGTTTCCACCATTGCTATTTCATCTTCTCGCTATCAAAGTGAAAAGCAGAGTCTAAAACTCTAGCATTAAACCCATTTTTCTCTCGGTGTGTCTATGCAACCTCGCCCTACCAGCTCGGGTGGCTATAATTATGTACGAGTACGTTTGGGGTAAAGTGGCTCGTATTGTGCTCCTGTTGTACAATCTACTATTTTCAGACAGTTTTATAAATTTATGGTAAAGTTCTTTGGTAACAGGCATAAAGACCTTGTAAAGTTGGTTAAAAATGTATAATTTTTCATATTTACGATTCAAAAACCGCAAAAATGTAACCAAAATTACTAATTAGTTATAAAATTGTTTCCACAAAATTTTAATATAATGTAATAGGTACAGTTCTTCAATGATTGTGTATGCGTACAATGGTTGTTAAAGTCATGTGGACCTTCGTATTCTACGTTTACGTGACGTACGTTAACGTCACATATTCTACGTTTTTCAAGCAAACAAGTTACTACGAATCCACTTTCGCTTTGAAAATCATGTTGAGAGTATTTTACGGAGTTGTTTCGAGCGAAAAATATGTGCTGTGTTTCGCTTACTTTGTGGTCAAATAGGTTTTTTAGTATGTGCAAAGAAGATGAGAACTAGATAGATATTTAGTATAGCTTCGTATAACATATACACCAGTAATCAGAGAGCCCGAGTTTTTGCTGTATTAATTAGGTTGCGTTCCAAAAATAAAAAAATATTTCATAAGCTCATGGTTTTTACTACCAAGTATTTGTACTAAGATTTATGTGGCTTATTTCCATGCTTTTAACCCACGGCGCAAAAAGAGGTTGTTATAAGTTTGACCGCATCGTGTGTCTGTCTATCTGTGGCGCCATAAATATTTTTAGATTTGAAAAATATTGCTGGATGACGTTAGTATCGCGAGGTCCGTTTGACGTTTCACTTCACGTCTGGCTTGCGATTGGCTGGCTCATTTAGTTATTATTATTTTTAATTTAAATTTAAATTTAAATGTCAAAGTTGTCAAACTGAACTCACAAGTTCTAGACACGCTAGGTCAACTGGCCTGTCTCAGAAACACTCATGCTACTTATCCTACTAAATATAAATGCGAAAGTTTGTTTGTGTGTGTGTTTGTTACTCCTTCACGCTAAAACGGCTGGACTGATTTGAATAAAATTTGGTATATGCCATGTGAAACCTTTGCGTTACTACTTAATGTCATTTGTTTCATATTTTTAACTAGCTTATGCCCGCGACTTCCTTTGCGCGGATCTAGGTTATCGCGCTGTGGCGACCTCTACCGGAATAAAAAGTATCCTATGTTGATCCTTGGGGTTCAAACTATCTACATACCAAATTTCATCAAAATCGGTTCAGTGGTTTCGACGTGAAAGCGTAACAGACAGAAAAACAGACAGACAGAGTTACTTTATAATATTAAGAAGGGATTTAAGTAAAGTACTTTATTTATGTAAATAACAGAAAATTCAACAAAGGAAACTTAAACGTTTTCCAAGATATTATTAATTGAATAATTTCTTCTTGCTCCGGGCTGGAAAGTTACTGATTAAGTTGCAATCAGGCCGGTGCAAGTTGCATGTTGCGTTTAAGTTGGCGTAAACAAACGGACGCTAAGTCCCATTGTAAGTCAGCTCAGTACAACTTCTGTTTATGAACTTAGTTCTTGCTACTTATAATTGCCCATGTCGGTGATAGTAAAATATAGCGTGTTCTCGCTGCACAATAAAATTAGTTCTAAATCTGGCATGCCCAAGTCGGACTCCTAAAAAAATGCTTTCGATCAAAATAAAAACACTATTAGTCCGGTCCGCGGACCGGGAGACGAGCTGTCGCTAGGCTTCCAAAAAAATGGAGCGACGACCTGGTTAAGATCGCGGGATCGCGGTGGATGCAAAAACCACAAGACCGGTCTGAGTGGAGAGCCTGGGCGAGGCCTATGTCCAGCAGTGAACGTCTTTCGGCTGACATGATGATGATGATGAAAAACACTATCTTTGTATACCTTTAATTTTCATTTTACTTTTCATAATGAGAACAAACAGAATTGTTAATAGTTTTTACTTCTAAAACCTCGTAATAACGTGCATCTAACGCCTCGATAGTTCTTACTAAGAATTATATTATTCATATTAAGAGGCACTGTGCTGCAGAGAATATAAGTAAAGTTTCAGTATTTAAATATTTTCACTGACTGAAACGCGACAAATACCCTCATTTTTTTCTTAATCAATAACAAAGACAACAAAAAGTACTTGAGAAAGTTTCAGAGCTGATATCTTTTTATCTTTTATTACCTGTCTTTTCGTTTTATTTTTACGTTTGTTGGTAACACTATTCAAGTCAAAGTCAAAATATCTTTAGGTATTCAATTTAGGCACTTATGAATGTCGAAAAAAATCTACCACCGGCTCGGAAAAACCTCTGTCGACAAATAATCCGGCAAGAAACTCAACGAGTTATTATCACCATGAAATGTTTAAAAGACATCCACAACACAAAAATAAAATGAAACAGATCTACCCCTCTCTATATATTACATATCTCTTTGTCGCTGTTATCTGTATTGCTTACTACATTGCGGTGTACTATAAAGAGTCAATGTATTTTATTGTGTTAACAAGTCGGTAAGTTTTCAATGAAAGAAAAGCCTCCCAAAATACAAATTTAGCTTTCCATTTACGTTCTTAAAACCACTTGAATAATCTAGTGGACAGTTTTTACCACCCCAATTTCATATTTAAGTACATGTCAAATTAAACGTCCTTCACCATTACATCAGAAACAAAAGAAAGGAAAAACAAAACGAGGAAAAAATTAGAAAACGTCACACACAGAGGGTAGTTAAATTGAAAAGCTTGCGCCATTGAAGATGTTTGCGGGACCGCAATCTAACTTGCCAAATTAATTTATGACAACCGTAACAAGGAAGATATAACTGGGAAAAGAAAACATTGGAACGACGATTATGGTATGAACAGTGATCCAGGTGCTCTATTGCCTAACGTTTCTGCCGCTCGCGATTGCAATCAAATGACAGATTTCGCATAAAAAAACTGTAATTTAACCGCAATCGCGAGTGTCAGAAACGATAGGCAATACGGCGGCTCGTATTTTTGTTGCCTGTGCTGACAACACACATTGAAGTGATTTCAAATAGGTACTATTCTCATGAACAGTTTTAAGCTGTGTGCTAAATTTTTTTTTTATTTTTATTATTGTACCGTTTTGTCGGCATAGTTTACATAGATATTCGTGTATTACAGCTTTTTAGCATTGATAGTCCCTGAGCAAAACCGCGGACGGACCAACAGACAGACATGGCGAAACTTTAAGGGTTCCGTTTTTGCCGTTTTGACTAAGGAACCCTAAAAACGCGCCACAAATGTCGAAGATTTCAAACGAACCTCTCAATATTTGAGCTTACCAGTTTTTCAGAGAAACCGCCATTGTTCAGTTATTATATTTTCACAGTATAATAAAGTATAATATTATAATATAAAAATATCAAATAAGAAAATACTGCTTTAAAAACTTTAAATTAAAACTAAAATGAAAAATAACAAGTCTAGTAATAGATCGGGATCCATTACTAAGATAAGTACTAAGATTTTTTGTGCTAGTTGTGATTTTGATTAAGTCCCAAATTGTTAAAATTCAACTAAACAAATTTCTAGACGATTGCAGTTGTTTTTTCCTTTTTAGTTTAAACTAAAAAAAAAAATAAGGCCGCATTTACTAATAAATCATTTTCGCCTGCTCGAGCCTAATTAAAACGATTGAAATATTTTCATAACGAAGTGAAAAACGAATTAAAAGTTTATCGGGAAGCGGGCGGTGTCTTCCGTTCCCGGACAATAACAGAGTCAGGTATTCTGAGAAAAGGGTCGGGTTTCTAAACACACTTTAATTAGATGTATTTATATAAAAGTATAATGTTACTGGAGGTCATTAGAAATGGCACTAATTAAATAGCTTTAAGGGTGCCTTTCCACCAGAGATGTGATGCGCTACGCTGCGTCTACTCAGCTGCGAATCTTCACTGTCTTCATAGTCAATACCTTCATAGTGGTCACATAGTTTGGTAGCATAGCTTTCACCATCCTCGCAGTATAGCTGCATAGCACATCTCTGGTGGAAAGGCGCTCTTACCCGCGTAAGTTTTCCGGCCGGTTTCTTCATCTGTTCTCGATCTTTACTTAGTGCAAGTTCACAACTAATTTAGCTACGCCAGAAAAGTGACTCATTGCAATTTGCAACCTCTGAATTGCATCCAACTAGCTACAACAATCTCAGTTGAATAGTTCAGACTCGTACATAACTTATTTAGCTTAGGCTCGTTGTTGTTAGCAAGACAAACCAAGCCGACACACGGTCTAGCGTGTTCTGGTCATAGTATAAATCAGTAGCTCATCTACCTACAAAGTGAAAATCTCTTTATTCAATTTAGGCTAACAAGCACTTACGAACGTCAAAAAAATCTACCACCGATTCGACAAAAACATCTGTTGAGAAGAATCCGGCAAGAAACTCAACGAGGTATTTTTTCTTTAAAACAGATTCACAATATTTATAAATTATATCTATATACTAAACCTACATGACAACAACATACCATATTAGCTTAACTTACCACTATCCTACGCTCTCACACACTGGTTAACATAAAAATGATCAAGAATGTCTGTATCCTAGATACTGGGTTAGTAACTATGCCAAAACACAGAGGCCAGCGTGCTGTTTTACACACTGTCGTTTTCCGAGCTATCGCATATAAGAGAGACAGCATGTTAATACTTTCTTGCGCTCTCAATCATGGTAGGTCGACAACAACGAGCGAAAATATTGTCCATTGCAGAGTTGAACCTCTCACCACACAGTTATGGTAAAGTGGTAACACCCGTAATGTATTACAAAAAAAAACACCGTATCGCCGCTCACACATAAATTTGTACGCCAGTCTGTTGGCATAATGTGGCGATCTTATGACTGTATAACTCTAAGACCTTGACTGAAACCCACTATTAACAAATAAAATATTTCATTTCATTTCACACTTTCATGGCCGGGCTACAAGATCGAGCGAGCTGCATTTAGACAGCGTGAGATTGTGTGCTAATAAGACACGTTCTTCGAAGATTCGTTACTGAATTTATACTATATTGCTATGCTAAGACAGACACAGGTTGGTTTTGGTCTGGCTTATAACGACGTCCAACTCCGACAATAATCACGGGGCAAACCTGAGAACACGAACTGTTATGCAAGTAGATTATAACTGTAGTTTGTGTGCAAAGCCTTTGAGAGTAAATCTGACGTCTGCTTTATTGCATTTGAATGCTACAGGCTGTTTTATTTGGTTTACACAACACACTGTTTTTTTTTTGTTGAAGTACGAGTATGAACCTCTTGAATAAGATTTATCAAATCTAATACATATAATTATGATTTTTTTTTATTCGACTGGAAGGCAAACGAGCAAGTGGGTCTCCTGGTGATTACTTAAAAACAAAAATAAAAGAGTCTCTGGGCGAGAATTGACACCGTACCACCTGAGAGATATCATACCAACTAGAGTCTACTAGACCATCGCGAAATCTGACCATTCAGCCGAAAATCTTTTTCGTTCAAAAATAAACAGTAGAAATTATGGGAGTATGCGATGTTTTTCGTAATTTTAATAATAATAATAATAATAATAATATTTATTTGCATAAAAACATGGTTAGAGCTAGTTTAATCAAGACGGCTTTTAATTAGCTCGACCAGCAACAGTGTAGCGTTCACGTGATATTAGATTTTGAAATTACTTCAAGGGCCTAAAGCCCGTTTCATCACTCATTCCTTAATTTTATGTCGCAGATAAATGTGATGTCGTCTCTTTTTATTAGGACAAATCAAATGGAGGCGGCATCATAAATACTTACCTTTGTTATTAAAATTATCAATGAGTGGTGAAACTAGCCTTTTTTTGTTACAGTCCTAAATCCTATTACGAGACATTTTATCGCCATATTCCCACGAGATCATGATAAAATCTTAAAATCACAACCTTAGAGCCATACAGTTAGGTGTAGTTTTTTAAGTGCAACGTTACTGAAGACTCCTACATGGTTAATTTTTTGGTTATTTTTTTTTTACTAAATTGGTTTAATGGTTTAAGTAAGTATAAAGAGTAGATTAGATTAGATTCATTTATTTCCTTATGAAAAAATGCATTATAAATACATGTAAGGTAATTATAAGATATTCACAATTGGATCGTCAAATTGTATACAAAAAATAATAATATATGATAACAGCAAATTACAATAAAATGTCAGTTAAAAATAGAATTACAATGCCAAATTAGAATTAAATTTAAAAATAATAACAATAATTAAAGGTAAAAACATAAAAGTACAAATTACAATTACTATTTGATTGATATTATCAATCAAATTGGAACGATCAATCAAATAAACAATAAAAAATAATTAAAATGTCAATGCAAAGTATGATAGGTAATAGTATCTGTGTTGAAGTACAAATACGTGGATTACATGGTATCATAATTTAAATGAAACGCATTTACTAAAATCAAGGTCCATCTATTTAAAATACTATGTAAAGGATCCTTAAAATCATATCCTCAATTTATTAATCCCGCTTATAACGGTCTTTTAGTACAGTATTCTTCATAAAGTTTTAGTACTTGGAGGTGGTAAAATTCTTATTAGACATAAATTACCCTTGAGGTGATCTGTAACAATGTTAATCCTGCTACATTGTATTTGATGAACTATCAAAAGAGTCCGAGAAGCCGATTGATTAGTTTTCAGGAACTACTTTGTATTAAAGCTTATTAATCATATTATTTACTAATGTTTACTTGCGGCCTTGCACGCGTTAATCATTAGATCCAAAAGTTGAAACGAAATTACAGGATTTTAGCACAGTATATATGAATAACGCCGTTTTACGAGTATGAATCCATACTAATAATATATATGCGAAAGTGTGTTAGTTTGTGTTAACTTATGTTTGTCCGTCTTTCACGAGGAAACGGAGCGACAGATCGACGTGATTTTTGGCATAGAAATAGTATATAACGTAACCGACAGACAGACTGAGTTCTTCGCATTTATAATATTAGGTAGTATGGATAGTAAGTATAGTATGGATGGGTTACTTTTTATCTCGGAAAAAAAACAGTTCCCGGGGGAACAGCACGCGATAACCGAATTCCACGCGGGCGGAGCCGCGGGCAAAAGCTAGCAATCTAATAAACGCGTTAAACGCATACGTCACAGCATCATGTCATAAATGGATTTCCTCGCGTTTGTACCCGTAATTGCTGGAGCATTCTCTACGCGGCTTGTGGGCCGGTATGTCAATGAAATCAATTACTCGCACCATCCTCAACACATTGTGGATAGATTACTTGCTAGTCAGCACGGATAACCGTACAAGCATGTATCTATCTACATAGATATCGGCTACAGACGCTTGGCTTAACCTCTGGTATGCTTAAACGCGGTGCGCGTCAAAAATAAGGCTAGATATATTGCTGTTCTTTTATTTATTCGAATCATTAGAATATGCGCTTATTAAAACAAAAGAGACTTGAATCAACTACATTCAAGTCTCTCTTGTTTTGGCATATATGTACCTACCTATTCTAATGATTAAATAGTACCGCATATATGGGATTAAGAATCCTCGTGAACTTCGTTTTAGATTGATTTTTGGAAGACAGATTGTGTTGTCTTAACATATTTTCCTAAATCCTCATCGGATCTCCGTTATTGGCAACCGTTTTGAAGGATATTTTTTTGTTTATGCCGATACATTTTGGTCATATTTGAATGCATAAAAAAAAATCCAATTTTCAAGAAAGACCTTTGAAATCGGGTATTTTTTTGTTAAACTTAATATCGCATCGCAATTTCGAAAATATGTTCCTTGTTAGAAATTTCTCCATAATTCCTCGTCTTTTCTACTTTAAAAACCAACTTTTCTTTAGTCGCCGTATTTTTTATGTAAAAAAAGTTTAACAGAAAGTAAGAAGAACTGAACAGCTAAAATTTCAAAGTGAATTCTCATATAAAGCTTCCACCTAGTTGGCGAGCTGCTCGCGCTTTTGTTCCTTCTTCACTTGCATGAATGATGGATTGCTTACCAATAGCTAGTTGGCAGCTCAAAAATATTCTACTCAATCTAATGCAATGGAAAATCAACTCTAAGGGCGTCGTCCCCACGCGTACCATCCGCTCGTGTGCATAAGACTTAGGTTCCTTTGCATGATCTCTGACAATTCGTTTTACAAAGATGTAAACGCCAATCGATGTGTCAGTGGGCTGATAGGTAAACTTTTCATTTTGCCGATGTATCGAACCGATGTTGGGTGGAAAAACAATTTTCTTGCTATTTGAGAGCTCATTTTTAACGTTATTGAGTGGTAACTTTGTGGAGTGAGGTTTTTCTGAATATTATTTTGTAATGCCGAAGGCGTGATCGATGGATTGTTTAGGAAGTATTATAATGCGTGCTTTTATTAACGGATTTGAGTTGCGAAAGGCAGTGTAAGTATTTTAGTATTTTGTGTTATTCTGTCTTGTTGTGGTTTGATTACATTATTTAGCTAATACTCTGGTAAGTGAAATAAATTTTTAGAAAAATTCTATGCTCGTGTTACGGGCTACGATAATTTTAGACTCGGATTATTAATAGTAACAGTAGTTTTTTACCGTTATTTTCATATCTTTCATGTACAATGAAGAGTTACACAATACAATACAATTTATTTCTCAGTATACAAAATCATGCAAGTGTTACAGTACTTAACAAAAGAACTTATTCATGAAACATTTGTTTATCTAAGAAACCATAATGTTGTTTGATTTTTTTTTAATAACTTGAAATAAATAGTTTATTTGATCTAGTTCAAATCAATATCGGATTAAACTCATTATCATAATACTTACATAGCATAAAGCATAAAGAAAAAACAATAAAAATATACCACTTTCTTAGCAAATACTTAGGTCCCTGTCGTTGTAATGTGCCTCAGTTTTGCACTAACATAAAGCCTCATAAAAGTTTGAAAGTATACTTAATTTAAAAAGTTAGCAACGCTAATTTAACCTTTCAACTTTAATTTACATCACTGGCAAGTTTTGAATTGCCTAGGAAGTATCTAACATAATTATGGGAATTCCTATTT
Organism: Choristoneura rosaceana; assembly: GCA_037349165.1. Taxonomy (NCBI): domain Eukaryota; kingdom Metazoa; phylum Arthropoda; class Insecta; order Lepidoptera; family Tortricidae; genus Choristoneura; species Choristoneura rosaceana. Next base: position 16,728,978 of record JAZBNJ010000019.1, read on the forward strand.
AGTAAATGCAGACTCGATTATAGGCTAATTCCTCGCTGCTTTGTGTTTGATGGTAGTTCTAATAACACTGATGCACGCCACAATAATTAATCCTGCGAGCGTGGCTATCCGCAAGCATTATCTGCTGGCTTATAGTCCTTCGGTTTTGTCCTAACCCTTGTTGAGATAACATACTAAGTACATGTATTTATATCTGTGGTTACCTTTTGATATAGGTGAAAAACTTAAGAGAAGTCTCTTCGTTCCATTCTCCATACAAACGTAGTCCCGGTCTCATTTGAAAACTAGGCAACAGAATTAGATGAAATTTTGTAAGTATGGACTACACATAATTGTCTATGCCTGTGGTTTTTCAGATTTTCATATAAATGTGTAATATCAGAATTACAAGAGCTCAAAAGTAGACAAAAAAAAAGATGTCAACTTTGCACGAGAATTACAGACTATTAAAACATTTTTACAAAAATCGAAAAAACCACAGGCATAGAAAATATAATGCAGATCTTGATTGTAAAATATCATTGATTTCTGTGCTATACTTTTCGTAGGTATAAGTAATATGCGGACAACGAAACCCAACATTCAAACGCCCAAATCTTGAAAAGCTTACAGCTACCTCGATATATATTAGCGTGAAGCCGAGAAGCGGGAGAGGATGTGCATGGGGGAGGACAGCTGCGAGCGCTTATATCACGAGCGATAAAGACAGCAATATCGCAAACGAATACCTAACGCGGCCTCGCGGCCGGCTGGGAAACTTCTCTTAAATAAATGTCCTGTTTTATGTAGTAGTTAATAAGGTGTTCGTTATGAACAATTTGACGTTCCAATTTAGGAAAATGACTTAAGCTCTGAAATATAAAGTTTTGGTTTATGTTCACCGCATATTAGTACGGAGTTCTAAGTTAAACATAGCCCGCCGGTATGCACTTCGCCTTTTTAGGATTTTATAGACCTACAAACAAGCCCTATTATAGTTTCACCATGTTCGTCTATCCGTCCGTCGATCTCGACATAGCTTTAGAGTGCTAGAAAGCTGTGGAATTTTGCATGAATATCAGAGATTATATAAGTAAAACATAAGAAAAATAAAATAAAATTGTGTACATCATTATTCCTGTAGGCGTAACGTGCAGAAGTTTTTAGTCTCGTCTAAATTCATACAGTTTAATCGTATCATTTGTATTTTCTGTGGACGCATGTATAAAAGGTAAGTAGGAAAAGTAAGCACACCGTTCACCATTGCGTCGTTGTCTGACAAATCCTTCAACGAATAAATGGCGCACGGTAGAGAAGCGCTACCGAGCGTCTCGCGTGACCACGACTGCTCTGCCAAGAGTAAGCAACTGAGAAGAAGAAGAGGCAAAGCACAACGAATTGTACACGTATAAAGAAGATACCTACACAATGCTTTTTAAAATTTTAACGGTTACTATGTACAGTCAATTCATAAGCTTGTGGGCAAGAATTTGATCAAAAATATCTGAACACAACTCTATTGTTAACGGCGTAGAAGCGTGTTCAGATATTTTTGATCAAATTTTTGCTCACAAGTTTATGGACTCAACTGTACATATTTTACTAGGTATACACATCAGACTGTCATGCCAATAACATATTTCACGAAACATTTTCGCGTACTAATAGTATTTATTTATTCGGTAGAGAGAAATACAAAAACCATTGGGCGTATAGACACGGTGTGTGGGACAAGATATAAACGTATGACTGGGAATAAAAAATGAAAATATTTTTTTCTAAGAAACTATGCATCACTATATAGCGTACCTAATGTAAAATTCGCCTGAATTCAATCGGTTGAAAGATGGATAGAAATAAATCAAGTGATGATTTCCTCAAAAAAACACCGTAGGAAGTTTGAATTATAATCGAAAACGGTTGTTTACATTGAGGTTACTGTTTACAAGTGGTCACGTTAGTAGATATTTGTGTGAATCTTTGGTTTGAATATAACTCATAATGTTTATTTCAATAAAAAACGCGTTTAATATCGTGGTGGTGGAGTTTTTGAGGCAACAGCTCGCTGAGAACTTGAAGAAAACGTTGTTTAAGATACATCTATCTGTTGTTTTATTTTATTTTAGACCAACTTTCAGAGAAAGGAGGCTCTCATTACAATAGTATAGGTACGCGTAATGTTTGTTTATATGATGGGCACTTAGAAACCAATTTTAAATATTTTTCTTACGATCTACATTACAAAAAAAAGGTCATTCATGGTAGCCTAGTAGTTTCACGGCCTTTCCAGCAGAGGCTTCTGGGGTTCGATCCAGGACTTGCATCTCTAAGTTTTTCGGAATTTATAAGCAAAATTACATTTGTCATGAACATCGTAGCGAAACCAGCAGCGCAATAAATTCAATGGTATGCGTTAAGTCTCCAATCCGCCCAGCCACCAACATTTTGAGAGGAGGTCCGTGCCACGTACAGTCGGACGTCTATACATAAGCCAAGAAGACGATGATGATGATGATTTTATTCTTACTAGAAGTCGGTTAATATTCCTATTTTAATATGTTTATTAAAAACGGTAGTACGAGAGTTAGATATAATAATATTTCCTACGCGATGAAGGCTGATTACATAATTATGTATTCAAATGAGAAAAAAAGAGGACGATAACACAAATTCTCTAGTTTACATACCTACTCGTACTAGTGGATGCCGTAATTTCTTCTCTGCTATGGCTTTTTGATATTTCTCAACTTATATTTTACATTATATGTGGCAATGTCAATACCAAATTTCATCTTAATCGGTTTTTTTTTTCATTCTACTGGAAGGCAAACGAGCAATGGGTCTCCTGGTGGTAAGAGATCACCACCGCCCATAAACATCTGCAACACCAGGGGTATTGCAGGTGCGTTGCCAACCTAGAAGCCTAATTTGGAATAGCTCAAGTGTCAGTAATTTCACCGGCTGTCTTACTCTCCGCCCCGAAATACAACTGTGCAAGCTCTGCTGCTTCACGGCAGGATTAGCAAGCAAGATGGTGGTAGCAATCCGGGCGGACCTTGCACAAGGTCCTACAACCTGCAGTACCATCGGTTCAGAAGTCATTGCATAAATTTCAATTATGTTTTTTTTTCTGTCGCTCTTGCCTTGCACCATACAGCACAGCTCGCGGCTGTTTTGTATTTATGTAACTGGAGGCTCAGTTTTCCATTACTCTTCAGGTACCTGTCTAGTATATTTTATGCACTGCATTCGCGTGTAATACGCATGGAGGTTCAAATAAAGCTTACCTACATACATGTGTTAATAAATGATAATCAACGGATCATCATCATCATCAGCCGGAAGACGTCCACTGCTGGACAAAGGCCTCCCCCATAGAACGCCACAATGAACGATAACTCGCCACTTGCATCCACTGGTCAATGCAATCAATGCAACGGATAAAAAGATTTATTTATTTCATATAACAAATTACATTATATGCTAAATTCTTCATTTCCATTCCAAATTTCTTATTTGTGTCTGTACTCGTATACAGAGGTGGTGTGGAGGTACAGCACGCAGCACTGAATGCTAAAGACCTGGGTTTGATTCCCAGCCCTGTTTTCTTTTTCCGATTTTTCTGTGCATATGTACATACACAGATCTATATTTCAGTTTGTATTTTTGATATAGATTTTACAGGATGGCCGTTAAAGTAACAAAATTAGGAGTTGAAATAAAAATACGAAAAGATTCCAAAAACTAACCTTAAACTAGGTTACTAATCTACCTTGTATCTTCAGCATAAGATTAGTATGACACTCGACAAACGAGTTAATAGTTCAGTCAACTTTAGTGTTGTTATTCTGTACTCAGAAGACGTTACCGTACCAACAAGCTACTCAAGCAACTAACAACAAGTTGACTGACCCTAATGTCCCTAGAAGGTCATGTATGTATGCCCAGGTAGAGTTATAAAAAAAGATGTATGTGCGTAAATAATGGACCCCACGTAAATGTGAACAGGCAACACGAAACAAGCAAAAATTAAAGCGCGAGTATTAAAAATTCTCAGTTTTCAATAGCCACAAAACAATGGGCGAAAGAGCGCTACAATAACAACATTACTCAGGGAACTCAAAAAACACCTGTACAAACAGAAATAGAAAAAAGGACTACAATATGGGAAAGCGTATCGTTAGGCTTTGATCACCCCTTTTTCAATATTGAGGGGTCGGACCTTTGTGCCGATTTTGCCCGGGGCGCAGCACTCGCAATAAGAACAGTCTCACGTGACCATTTAATTTGGGATGTTAAAATTAGAGTGGAACATGGAAGCTCTTCATCACTATTGTTCATTTAGGACGGCTAATTCCTGTAATGGAACGTGCGTAATATAAGCAAGGGGCGCGGTGTGAGCCGATGGTGCTCCGTAAAGCACCTCTGGTTTAAAAAATCGTAACACTTATTAAGTAGGTCACAAACGGCTCTTTTGTTCGTATTTTTGGCGTTTACTTATTCAGGATTTACTTTTAAAGGACCCTCGGAATGGAAATTTGATGAAGAGTATGATTAATACAATGAAAAAAAGTTTGTATTTACATACATACATTACATACATAAAATCACGCCTCTTTCCCAACGGGGTAGGCAGAGACTACTTCCTTCCTCTTGCTACGAATCTGGCATACACCTCTCGCTTCCTCTACATTCATCAATCTTTTCATGCATGCACGTCGGTTTAGAGTACTCCTGACCCGACCTTTCATCAGAATGTCCCCGATTTGATCGTGGTACGTTCGTCTAGGCCTTCCTCTCCCAACGTTCCCATTCACGCTCGTCTTATAGATCTGCTTAGACCTTAGACAATCTGTTTTCATTCATTCTCTCCAGATGCCCAAACCATGCAAGCATACCTTTCTCAATCCGTGTGACTATACCTTCATTTACACCACAGCGTTCTCTTATCGCACTATTCCTAATTCTATCACTCAATTTCACATCTAGCATACTTCTTAACGCTCTCATTTCTACCGCATTTATTCTACTCTGATGCCTTTCCTGCCACACCCAACTTTCACTTCCATACATGAGTGTTGGTACTAGCACCCCTCTATGCACAGCCAGACGAGCTCTTTTGGAGATTTTCTGGCTATTCATAAAAGCATTTAAAATAAATATATATACTGGGTGATTCCGGGGTCATGAGCAGGAGTGAAAGGGGTGATGGGGACATTCACACTGAGCAACTTTTACAATGGGACCAGCCACGAAATGGCAGAAAAAAATCTGCTATTCCATACATTTCGGATAGTTAGCGATCGATTATCTCTTGATAAGATGGTTTTTTTTTTCGCAATTTCGGGGCTGGTCCTATAGTAAAATTTGCTCAGTGTGAATGTCCTCATCACCCCTTTCACTCCTGCTCATGACCCCGGAATCACCCAGTATAGTTTGCATTTAAAATATTTTTTTTACCAGAAACTTATTGTAGATACTCGTACCATAGCATACTCGTAATACTTGATTTAAGCTGCTCGATATGTGCTTTTATATTCAACTCGCAGCGTAATAGCAGTTAGTTGATGCAAGAACCTGCAGTTAACTGAGATAGGGAACACTTTATATTAAATAACATGCTCGAACCAATCTCCTGCATCTGCAATCAATTTGTTGTTAGTATACCTAAATACATGTGTGTATGTGCTCAAGCTTCTATAGAACTATTTGATCCGTCTTTTACAAAATTCCAATGGGAATTCCCAAAAATATCAACGTTGTCTTAATTCCATCCTACTTATGATATAAATGTGAAAGTTTGTGAGTTTGTTTGTTAGTTTCTTTGTCACCTCTTCATATCTTAACCGCTGAAACGATTTAGATGAAATTCGGAACCAATACGGATGAAGAAAACCCTTAAAAATTTAATGTCTTAAACATTTAAGATTTTGGGATTTTATTAAGTATAAATACCGATCCAGTGAGAATACCGGAATAAAAAGTAGCCTATGTGTTATTCCTCCAGATGTTAGTGTAGATTAGCGTGAATGAGTAGCACACGCAAACACCTACACCAACTCAACTTAAACACAAATTATTTCGATGAATTCGTAATTACAATCTCTCACTTTTAATATACCGTCGTCAAAATGGTCCGTAATATGTGGAAGTTAACGTCACATAATAAATTCCGTTAACAGTCACTTTAATTGATAAGCAAACAAGGATAAATTAACGTGTCCTGGAAAATTCTACTGGATCAACCACACGCGCTCTCGTGAAAATGTTAAATATTTTTCAGGTACATTGCAGTAATTAATATTCAGCTGAATTATGCCCTCGTTACGAAATAAACCGTAATGTTCAAATTAAAAACGGGAACAGAGAAGGTATGAGTAGCAAAGGCAGAATAGCTAGAAAATTACTATCGTGGATACTGAAGAATATTGACGTAAATCAACTTTGCATTTTTAGAGTCGAATTATAGAAATCGTACTTCGGTTGGCAAATCAATCGCATGTTGTTTTGTCTATTCTTCTTTTTTTTCTCCTTTTTGTTAAGAATGGGAAGGGTAAAGGAGACTGGCCTATGCCTATTTCTTTTTTTATCTCTGGCAACCCATTTTGTGATGTTAGTGTTTCTTTTATTTTAAATAGGAATTTATTTTTAAACTGGAAATTAAATATATCGGTCTCGCTTAACTGTATTTTTTTTAATGTATAATGACCAGATGGTTCCAAAGGAAGACCAGCGCTGTTCGCAAGACCGGCAGATTGCAAATTTGGGACCATTTCGTGACATGCATTTTTTTATTATTATTCTAATCCATGTCACGTCATGTCATGTCACGAATAAAAGTTTTATTTCTTTCTTTAAAACTTAATATCTGTTTTGTATGGGTAGTTCAGCATCAAAAGTAGCTGCTTACAGTAAAAGTTTTTCATGGAAAGGAATGAAATATGAACATTTATTGCCTACATACTTAATTACAGTTGTTTTACATAAGGTTTCTATTTAAGTATACTCAGCGGCACAAAATTCGGCCCACCCTTCATACTAAATTACCGATTCTGCATACATTTGAGGTCCAGATTTTTTGCCGCTCAGTATATAAATGTTTCTATAACGGATCCTCGAGCCTTCACAATCAAAGTGACTATTTGGATGATAGTTTAGGTCTAAGATATTTAAACGTTAGCCCTATATCGTCTACATAATTCAAACAGAAGCCGAAATGTTTCTCACCCAAAAATGTAATTTAAAAGGGTGCAAACTGTCTCAATACTCTTTCTATTATGCATACCTGTGATATAATAGCTCATAGCTTTTCAATAAATTATCTTGGGGCCGATCCATCTTGGCTCTTTAATATACCACATTGCCGTTCCCTGACCGGCATAACAAAGGATTTTAATTCGGTTATCGTACGCTTTGTTACATATAATTCTTTATTCTATCTTCTCTTTTGACGGAGCTCATACAATTTACTTTGCAGAAAACGAGACCCTTTATGTTTTTCTGAATAGTAAGTAGAGAAAAATTCGTTATTTAATAAGCATAGGGATTTGTACGTCTATGTTTGTGTCTAATATGCTTCTATTATGCTCGGATTGTTTTTCATGAATTAAGTACGTTTTCAGAACAAGCAAAAGAAAATAATCTGACATTTTGCTATTAATTTAATTTTGCTTATCTTTAATTCAATATCTTTATAAAATCTCGATCGAAGTATCATCATCATCGCCATCATCATCATCTTCATATCGGTTTATGTCAGTTCCATTGCTGGGCACAGGTCTCCTCTCAAAATAAGAGGGCTTGGGCCATAGTTCCAACGCGGCTAATCATTAATAATCCATATGTTTTTCCTTACTAACACTATAAATGCGAAAGTGATTGTCTGTTTATCGTATGCTACCTCTTCAAGGTTTAAACCAGCTAACAGATTTAGATAAAATAGATAGTTATATAGTTACCCTGGAAAATATATAGGATAGCGATAATATAGGATACAGGATAGGATAGCACATATCTATGAATTTATTATTTTATTTTATTTAGTGTTTTTACAACTTCATTTAGTTTTTGTTGTTACAGCAGCAACAGTAATACATAATCTGTGAAAATTTCAAGTGTGTAACTATTCAAGAGATATATCCCTGTGACAAACGGACGGACAGACCGACAGACAGCCGAGTCACAGTAATGGGGTTCCGTGGGCGCCCTTTGGGTACGGAACCCTAAAAATGGTATGCAAATTTTGAAACTACAACTTATACCAAACAATCATGTTTACGAACGTTGCAAGTCAAATAAATGCTTGTAAAATTTAATGTATGCTTGTAAATATATATAATGTACGAAGGAATATTTCCTTCGCCCTTAAGTCAATCTCAAGATCTTGTATAAAGACTCGCTAACATCATTAATTCGGCAGCATTATGAAGCAGACTTAGCAGACCGCCCGCTCAGACATGACACAGTGAATTAAAACCAGTGGGATGGGTTACTCTACCTTTAATAGTAAGTCGCTAGAGCAAATTTCGATTATTTTTAATTACACCTACATACCTGATAGTTGTTTACGTGTTTAAACCGTAAATCGTTCAGTCCTACCCTTTTTTACCACTACATATTTAATTATCCTTCTCTTTTTTTCTTGAGTAAAAATGCTATCACGGTGCAAGTGTGAGTATGTAAGCATTGTATGATAACATTACATTCCACATATCGTGTGATACAGCGACAATATACTGAAATTCGAATCGTGTAAATATAATTCTAGAAACTTCAATATCAGAATATGTTAGGAGATGGTACATCGTCTGTATTTCCGGATAAATACAATTTAGGGCTCTTCGAGGCTAGAGTGAATAGGCTCTTACTGAACCAGTGAGATACACCTTTGGCCTCATAATCTGCACTTAACATTAGGTGAGATAGGGGTCAATCACGGTCAGTTTTCTGTTAAAAACAGCCTGTATGTTTTAGTACAGTCAAGTGCAAATACACGACTTTATGAACCTAACATTTTGGTCGTGTATACATTTTTGTAACTTTGGCCATGTCGATATCTTTGTATCATCAGCCAAATACGTGGTCTACCACCCTAAAGTTGATAATCGTTAGCATGTCATAAAACAGAAATGCCAATATACATCTTCTCCGTCTGTCAACTTGAAAGTTCGACTCTTAGCGTCATATTCATTTGATATAAACTTGTTTAAAAATTGATAGACATCTGATGGTACAGTCAAGGGCAAAAACATGTATACACTTTGTCACTTTAACTACTGTGACAGTTCAAATATGACGAAAATAGAGAAGGTACTAAAGTGTATACATATTTTTGCCCTTGACTATACCTGACTGTACTACTAAAGTTACGTCCAAATCATTTCTCATTAAAGTTAATTCTCAAGAAGTGTGCAAGTGTACATATTTGCGTTTATTATAAGCAAACTACTTTGCCTGCTGTAGCTGTCGCCACCACGCGTCGGTACCCTACTGAGTAGATTTAATTAACAAGATATGGGTCTCTTTTAAACCAACTCCACCTAATTTTTGGAACATTGGAGATTAAGATTCAACGGGTTGACAAGATATTAAGCAAATCCGTAGTCCATTGTCTAATAAATTACTTTATGACATGTCGATACCAGATTTCTATAACAATTGTCTTTTTAATTGGTTTTGTTAGTCCAAAGAATAAGGGCCGCTACCTAAGTTCGGATTTCGAACTTGCTCGTTTGCCATCCAGTCGAATAAAAAAAAAGTAAATCCATACAAATCTATGGAACATACCGACGGTAGTTTTCCGTTCAAACTTGTCTCTGATTTGGAATTCCGCATGGTGACCTATGCCTTCAGAATTGAAATAAACGTATGTGTGTGATGTATTTACGGAATTAATGGATTCTAAACCGATCGATTATTCGATTCAAAATTCGCAAAATTTGTGGCGGCCCTAAAAATTATTTTACTAAAACAAATGGGGTTGCTCGCTGATTCGAAAGTACTGTTACCTTAAAAAATGCAAACCGACACCTTAAGACTAAGTTAGAATTCTGGCAGATTGTGACGTACTAAATTTAACAATAAGAACCTATGTATACTAACTCACAACCTATCAATAAATATTTGTTTTTTTTTTTAATTTGAATTAGAATCTCAAATCACGCGCCGAGCCAACCGCGTGTCATCTGAACTTAGCCTAATATAATCCTCATCATCATCATTTCATCCCTTTTAAAACAACTGCTGGGTCAGGTCTTCTCTTAAAACAAATGATAATTTTTCAGAGACGGCCTCGCCCGTAGTTCCCAAACGGGCCCAATGCAGATTGGCAATTTAACATGCTCTATTGCGTTACCTACTAACTTATAACTTTATCTTCACGGTGTTTTCTTCACCAAAAAACTCATAGTACATTTAAAATGTAAATGCTTTTTTTTACCGAGGGAGCGAGCCTGATTTTTGTCGTCTATTTTAGAGGCCATGGATCAAACCTCTTAATAGGCTTTGTTACCCGAAATTGAATGTTGTACCTAAGATACCACAAAAATGAAAATTCCAAAATAATAAAGTATCGCTTTTGCTCCACGAACAATATCGCAACACTGAAACCGATAACGTTTTGTTGCATAAAAAATTGCCTCATTTAATTAATCATGTCAATATCCCATTACCATAATCAGATGTAAAATTGTTTGCATGCGTTCCGTTTCCGATTTTGTTTCCGTTCCGATGTGCCGTAATTATGAACAATATGTTCCGCCATAAGCCCCCGAGCACCGCTTTGGCTCTGTTAAAACAAATTGAAAACCGGTAATCGAAAATACGTTATGTGAGCAATGTCAATATTTTCAACCAAAAAAAAAATGGAGACAGAAAAATATTTTGTCTGTTGCAATATTTATTTTAAAGGGTCCTGTGCCGAAAGAAAGCCAAATGGACTCTTATTACTTATCTGTCCATTGGTGCTTGTTACTGGATAGTATCTTTTTAAATTGCCATACTCGTAGGTAGACTCAGAAAGTCTCTGTGTATATACCTGTTTTCTGTAATTTTTTGCTATATGTTGGTGTGCAATAAAGAGTTATTGTATTGTATTGTATTGTATTGTAGACACTAAACTAGTAAATTTCAAAAATAACGTAATAAAATTGATACAAAATCATAAATTGGGGTGGTCAACCAGCAAAACACGTTTAATGCTTCTTTATTTTTCGGCTTTTTGATCGATATACAAATAGGAATATACATCATCTATTTAGTGTACCTATAATCCTCTATATAATTAATATAAAAAATAATCACGACTGAATGTCTAATTGACAGAAATTACACAGCCTAAACAAAAGGAGCTGCAAAGGAGACTTGAGAGATGATACTGACATATTCCTTGAAAATCATAATAATATGGGTGCAGTGGGAACTATGGCCCAAGCCCTCTCATTCTGAAAGGAGGCCTGTGCCCAGCAGTGGGACGTATATAGGCTGTGAAGAAGAAGAAATGGGTGCAGTAGAATTTTTCAAAATTTCTACGCGAGGCTCGCCATTTTTTTATATTATAACGGGATGGAATGTACGAGGTAAAGCTTATTTTTAAACAAAACTACGAATCACATGAACATTATTATTAGCCTTGGTATTAAGTACTTCATAGTGACATGGAACCATACATGAGACAGTCCAACTTGTATTTCCCATTTTTTTGGCACTGAAACGGTTCACTTTGACAACAAATGAATTAACATGCCGTATTCTGGACGAATGTGATGTATTGGGTACATAATTTAATATATTTTTCGTATTTCCTCCGGGTTTATCAGTTGGGAAATACAATTATTGGACATGGACGAAAAAATGAATGGTGAGTAATATTTAAAAACTGCTGCAGAACTGTAATTTCAATGTGTTTATCGAGAAAGAGGTATTGTAAATATTTCATTTTCAACAATACGTGTATTTCTTTACTATATTAAGTTAACAGAATTAAAACAACTATATTTTGAAAGGATAAAATCACTCGTTACTTATCTTGTCATTTTTCTACGTGTTTTTTTACAAGAGCTATTTAGCTTGTTCAGTGTAATATAAAAAAGTAAATTATCTTCAAATCTGGCAAGTCAAATTCCACCCACTTCTAATAGTCAGCATAACAATTTAAAATGAATTTATCTGCCTTGTATTAAGTATATTGAATACTATCAACATGTTTTTTGGACGCGGATCGTAGCTGAGAGAATCGATCTACGACATGACATGGGGAGCACGGCAAGATGTAGATTTTAACTAATCCGATTGCTAGATTCGGTACGTTTCCACTCCCTTTTATCAAGAGATGAAATATTATCTAGCATAAATCCGTCACATTTAAAAAATAAACAAAACACAAAGTTTGCATCTTTTAACTTGTCAAACATCTTTGGCGTCATCTGACGTCGCAGTTCGACGACAAAATTAAAAAAAAGGACAGAACAGCTGGCCGCTCTAATTAGAATTTTCCGAATTACACAACGTCGCGAACATTTTTCGTAACGTTGTCCCCGCATATTTTAGGGAAAATGACGTAAAACTGTAATATACTAAAGCGGCGGGCTAAGTGATTTTTTTATCTTTTGCGCAAAAATATTTTTGCGGAGGTACACTTTGCTCGTAACAGTGTTTTAGGTGATGTCTTAAACTCACTGGAACTTACCGAAATATTACTTTTATGTGTCAGCAACGCGGCGAAAGTTTGAGCTTAAACGTTGTAATGACGTACCTGTAACAAAAAATATAAACTGCTTAGCCTTCCTTTACGGTAGACAGAAACAAATTAAGAAGTGCCAATTGATGTACTCAACAGTAATATCAGTATCAATTTTGTTATGGTACTTTTCGATTTTATTAAAGACTACCTTACGCCCGCGACTTTGTCTGCGCGGACCTAGTTTATCGCGCCACCACGCGATAAACTGTACCCTATACCAAATGTCATCAAAATCGGTTCAGCGGTTTCGACATGAAAGCGTAACAGACAGACAAACGGACAGACAGATAGACAGACAGACAGACAGAGTTACTTTCGCATTTATAATATTATATTAGTAGGGATTAGATTAAAGAGAGAACCATGAAGGGGAACTACGTTACGTATAATAATGGTACTCTTTCTAAGAAACACCTCAGTCTCATCTCAATGTACAAATTGGCCAAATTACGATCTAGTTCTAGTGGTTGGTTAATTTTCTGGAAATTCTCAAGTATGTTTTTTTTTGTGAAATCAAGGAATTTCAATTATGTATAAGACGTAAAGGCTTTACTAAATGGGCACAGATAAAAGCTAGTGCCGCTAATATTATAAATGACACCTTCTAGGCAAACGTGTACCATCTTAGGCCTCATCTTCGCCTTCCATCAAGCGAGATTGAGGCCAAACGTAAGCCTTTTTAACCGACTTCAAAAAAAGGAGGAGGTTATCAATTCGGTTGTATTTTTTTTTTTTTTTTTTTTTTTTTTTTTAATGTTTGTTACCTCAGATCTCCGTCATTTATGAACCGATTTGAAAAATTTTTTTTGCGTTCGTCTAGAAATGCTTTCAATTAGGTCCCATAAGCACCAAATCAGGATCTGATGATTGGATCCTAAGGAAATCGAGGGAACTCTTCAAATATTGTAGGGACACCTATGGTAATTTTGATATATTTGGTAGTAACTCGTGCATTTGCTCTTGAAAATCATCATTTGGTAAAGTGGAACTGATGATGAAGACCACAGTCGATCATCGGAGTTACTACTCAATAACAAGTATTTCATAGGTTGAATTTCAATGTCTTTAACACAGTTGCTAAGCAATTTATGCTCCTCGGAACGTATATGGTGAAATGGAATGGGTGGTGAAGCACCAGGACTCCTCGATAATGAACATCTCTGCATCGGAAAAAGCAATTTTTCGTACAAGGTGACGAGCAGTTGACATTAAACTATTGTATCTTAGATGTTTTACACTAAAGAGTGAAAAAAATAAAAATTTATAACAAAAAATAGAACCGACTACAAAAAACCATGAAAATAATTTTCTACCAGTCTGAAGTCGGTGCCTCAGCACGAGCCAGCAGGAGTGGACCTATAATCGTCTACCTCACCTACAACTATACGAGTAAATGGCTTCAATCACTCCTGCTGGCTCGTGCTGAGGCACCGACTTCAGACTGGTAGAAAATTATTTTCATGGTTTTTTGTAGTCGGTTCTATTTTTTGTTATAAATTTTTTCATAAAAAAAATCGAAAGTCTGTTTATTCCTTTGCTAGCTCTTAACGTCTGTCGCCGAACCGATTTAGATGAAATTCGGTATACAGATTTGATTCCCGGGGAAGGACTTAGGATATTTTTAATCCGGGAAAATTGAAAAATTCCGGGGGGACAGTGATTAACGATTTATACGCAACAGAGTCCTGGGTAACAGGCTAGTAAAAACAACCTTGTTGTGTCTTGTTTCATAGCCAATAGAAGATAGTCAGTCACGTTTCTTTGGACCTATGAATATATTCCGAGCCATACCTAATAGTCTTGACCAACAGGTGGAGTCGGCGCTCTGCCAAAACATTTGCTTTCAAATTGACTGCACTCTAACAAAATTTCGTTTGGTCTCGCAACTTGCTTGTATATGCATTGCAAGTAAATTCACTTAGTAAAATTTCTTTTAAAAATAAATTGGTATTGGTATTAGTTGATGGCTTAATAACTAATGGCTACTTACTGGAAACACATAAATCTCGAGTTAGCGTTAAGCTCAGTTTAGTAGTGTCAAAATGTATGGAACTGTCAAGCTTAAGCCAGGCTTAACAACTAAATCTAGATTTATTTTTACCTGCAAGTGGGTTTAAGGCCGTCTTGCAGGAAAAAATAAATCTGGATTTAGTAGTTAAACCTGGCTTAAGCATGACAGTTTCATGCATTCAGACACTACTAAACTGAGCTTAACACTAACTCGAGATTTATGCATTTTCAGCAAGTAGCCATAAGTGAATCAACTTGACTGACAGCGTATAGAGGTGAATTAGGAAGAATTTTCACAAAATTCTCACGGAATGCGGAACTGACCCTTTTTGTGTTCTATACGGGAGCAGAGCCGTAGGCTTCAACTAGTTCTTAAGAAAGGTAATATCAGATATAATTCTAAACTAAGATAAAATAACACTCGTAGCACATCCAAAGATGGCGACTAAAAAGTCTCACGAAACACTAAGCGTGAACAAAACACTTAGAACCCTCGTGTATGAACAATGACACATGCAACAGTTAGGTTCTGCCTTGAAGAAACAACAGGTAACTGGCTGACAGCCAAAAGAGGCTCTACGCCGGCCCCTACGCTTTGCTACGAGCCTACGATCGTAGCTCCGCTACGGTACACTTCACTGATTTTCACTTGGTGCCAACATGTTGGAATGCAGTCCACTTATATCTTATATAATTATCTGTAAAAATTAAACTTAGCATCGCTCTTAATCCTACTAATATTATAAACGCGAAAGTTTGTGAGTACATTGAAGCTTGACTGACATGACTATGAAGCTTGAGGTCGCGGGTTCGATTTCCGGCCGGAGCAGATATTTTATGTGAATAATACGAATGTTTGTTCTCGGGTTTCGGGTGTTTAATATGTATTTTAGTATGTATTTATCTATATAAGTATGTTTAACCGTTGGCTAGTATTCATAGTACAAGCTTTGCTTAGTTTGGGACTAGGTCAATTGGTGTCAATTGTCCCATGATATTTATTATGTCTGTATGGTTGTTACTGTGATAAAAAAAATATCTGGCACTAATATCCTAGTATTCTGGCCAGGATCTTCTCTGTAGAACGGAATTCCTCAACGATTTATGATCTGACAAATAACCTGAAACTTATTTAGTACGGATTTGTAATTTGGATGACAATACACGTAAAAACAGAAAAAAAGCTTGTACTCAGAATGAAATTCTTTCAAATTGATAATTTCTCATAGTTAAATCAATAACACACAAACATGCGATGCACAGATTCTTGCGTATTTGCAGCAACGTAATTGATTTTAACTCATGCAAATACAATTTCGTAAACACATCTCCGAACAACTAAGCGAATTAAGGCGTGTAAAGTTTTTGTATAACCGCAGACAGTGGGAGCGAATATTCCCCGTATTCATTATATTCGTCGCCAAAGAACGCAGTCGGGGTTAAGCGGGCGTATCATGCCGTCGTTTACAAATTTTATTACTTACCTACCTCGTCTTTTGTTCTGCTTTACGGTCTCCTCATTTTGAGCCAGATTGCTCAGCTACCAGCAGCCTTTTATTACGTCTGCATGCTTTGATTTAGTTCCGTTTGATTACACAAACACGTTTTTAAGAGCATCCAAGTATTTTTCATGTGAAAAAATATGCTTGATGCTGTACCGCAAAAAGCGTTAAAACTAAGTTATATTTTTATGATTACTGCTATATTATCGTCGTTATTTTTATTTTTATCAGAGCTCAAAATAAGTATGTATTAAATTGTTAAGTCAGTAAGACCACTCTAATGGAATAACTTGGTAGTCTCGCTAGGGGAAGTTATCATAAGGGTACACTTTAATCATTGCATCAAATAATTTGTGACTCTTTTTGCGTCGGGGGTTTAAAAATGGCCAAACTCTCAAATTCAGCCATTTTAAACCACTAAACTAAGCTAAGCAATTGTCTATTGCCAGGCCTAGGCAATAATATCAGTAGTACTATTGAAAATATTACCTAGGCAATAATACCAGTGGTGCCATTGAAAATATTACCTGGGGAATAATACCAGTGGTGCCATTGAAAATATTACCTGGGCAATAATACCAGTGGTGCCATTGAAAATTACATCTTTCGATATAATAATAAAAAGTTGAACTGTTTATTACAAAGAAAATAGCATTAGTGGATATGTTTAGTATGACGAAACGAAAGTCCAAAAACAAAAAAATCTATGAAATTTTTATACGTGTAGTGTAAGTCTACATACGTCATATCAACCACGAAATTGCATTACATAATGATTTTTAGGCACTTTACTTAATCAATGTTACGCATTATATTATAAACTATCAAATAAACAGGTAATCAAATGAGTTGCCAAATACGTGACGTCATAGCTTACGATATAAAGTAAATTTATTGTGACCTTTTAAATAATTAAATTAAAAGTATTTATACTTACTCCGTTTAATTTAAGATTTGAATTAACCGTCAAATAGTAACACACGTTTCTCGGTATTTCGAACATAAATTGACTAAAAATACCTACATGTACATTTATAGCGGTATTTATTATGTTTTTAGTATAGAAGTTAATACAATTTTAAATAGTTTTATTGTTTCATTTAAAAACGTGTGCAAATTTCACCGTTAAGTTTCAAATGTTAAAATAAATGGAGTAGGTATATATAAAACAGTGACAGTTAATTTGGGAGTATGCGCATGTAAATTTGTATTTAATTTATAAGTAGGTAAATATTGTATGCATTTGCTTCTGTTTGCTCTCCGTATAATAAATAAATATCACAATAACCAACTTTATTTCTATTACCCCTAAAACTTTACCTAATCTTGTAATTCCCGACAAGATATAACAAATTCAACGTCCCGTCATGTTCTGCCGGATGAGGGATCGATACTGGTACCGGAAAATACAAATTCGTAAGACATCACGGCGAATGAATTATAAACGGGTACCACGTACGCACGACTCGTAATTCACTCCGTTTAATATGTCCGCGGCCCTGCATGGCAGCGTTGGAAATTAAATAAATGATGCCACGTCAAAATATTATGCGAAAAGGCGACATATTACGGCATTCGAAAATTGTAACATTAGGTTACTGAGGAAGCTTTGTTTATTACGAATCATCTTTGTAAATAACTTCAGTTCACGAGAACGGTTACAAGCTCTGTTCGCGCACTAAAATCTCATTCGGTTGTATGAGTGCTCTCTGGTAAGAGAAACAAAGTGTCGTGTCATAAGTGTAAGACATATTTATACACCATACCACCTCCACTAAAAATCGTAATGAGCAGAAACGAAAGGTAACAGACTGAGTGGAGCGGAGTAAAAAGCCTTAAGACTCCATAATAAGTGGAAGCGCATGTCTTAATATGCAATTTACCATTGCGAGTTAATCGGACTCAGTACAGAGTTACTCTTCTTGACCTGGAAGAGGGGTATTAAGGTCTCTTAGTTGAATTGAAATTTCGATTTTAGAAAACGGTCTTCATTAATATTACTCGTATATTAAAGACACGCAATTCACTCCATTTAATATGTCTGTGGTCCTAAAGGCAGAGCGCTGGTAATTAAATAAATGATGCGAATGTATATACCTCTCTCTCTTTTTATAGCGAATGTATATACCTCTCTCTCTTTTTATAGCGACATATTTAGGCATCCAAAAATTTACATATTAACTGAGAAAGCTAATTTAAATAATATCTTATTTTTTTATATTGTGCTTGAAAGTCATTTTTCGTCAGTCAGTCATCATTTTTCAGTTTTTTTAAATAGTATATCACTTTAAAGGTTAGGTAAGGTTTGTTTTATAACAATTCTGAACAGAGAAAAAAGAATTATGACTCATAATTACGATACATTTACGATTTCGGCGGGAACAAAATTATGACTAGCAAAAATATAACAAACATTCAAAAAATTATGCGACGAGATAAGTACCCATTGTCCAGCAGTTGTCAAAGCATAGTGCGACCACTTACGACTCCGGCATGTCCAATAGCATGGAACAATGTCGCGATTCCCATACAAATTACGTACAAATAAGTACATCGTCGGAAAGTTGCTCGACTCCGCCGCTTTATCGAGAATCTTCGGCAAAGTTTTTACGGTTTGATTTGTTGTAACTTATAGCCTTGGGGTAAGAACACTGGAAGTGACAAACAAGAACTTGGCAACACGATTTAAAAAAAACGGGGCATTTAACACCAATTAACCTAGTTCTAATGTAAGCCAAGCTTGTGTTAAGGAAATAAGCAACGGGTAAACATTTTCAAATATACATACATATATTAATTAAATACTCAAGACTTGAGAGTACACATTAGTTTTTTCATATCGTCTCTCTGTCTGCAGAACCCGGGATTTCAAACAGTCAAGTTAGCCGACCACTGCCACTGGGCTATACGATAATCTAAAGTGATTTTCCAGGATAAAAGTATCCTGTGTGTTAGTCCAAATTACAAACAAATTTGTTCTAAATTTTATCCGGTAAACATTAAATTTCCAAATTATCATCATCATCAACACAGTATCAATGGAACTATTAGCAGTAAGCCTCCTAGGCTAGACTTCTGTTAGGTTGTAGTTCATTGATTAAGGTGTTACTTTGCGGAGGTTCACATTATCTGTGAACTACCTAATAGTGTTTACTTTGGAAATCTAGCAGGTAGGTGGAGATAGTAGAGGAGCTTGATTAATAGTTTATTGTTCACCAGTGAAATATAAAATCTTGCAAAGTTGAACTGAAACGTAAGTAAACAGGTCATCGAAATTTTCTGCCACAGGCATCGACTAGGACATTGGCTACATTACCTCTTTGAACTGATATTTCTACTCTTTGAGAGAGATATTACCAAACCAAACGGGCAGATTAGAAAAATCAATTATCTTCTGATCTGACACTAGAAAAACAAATTATCCCGATTGTTTCAAAAGCTAACGCCGCAAACTCATGATAGATTATTAAAGCAGAATATTTGCATTGCGACGATTGTTTGTTGGAGCCAGCTCGGCAGCCACTCCTGTTCTGAATGTGGTACAATACAATGCAATAACTCTTTATTGTACACCAACACATATAAATCAGTACGGAAAAACGGGTATGTACAATAAATATCATCATAAATATAAATAAATATCATGGGACAATTCACACCAATTGACCTAGTCCCAAAGTAAGCTGGGCAAAGCTTGTGTTATGGGTACTAAGCAACAGATAAGCATAATTATATAGATACATACTTAACAATGCACAGAGGCTTACCAAACGTACTTTCGTACTGAAGTGCGCTTTAAGTAACTTCCAGTGCTATATAGCCGTGCTCAGTCACGGCTTCACGCTCGGCGAGTCTACTCGCTCCGCTCCGTTTGAACTCCTTACTTACTTATTTGGGAATGTTTTAAAAGTTCATGGATTACGAAAAGCATTTCACGCGGTGAATACTGATATTTTCTTTATTTATTGTGTATTACAAAGTACGAAGTTACATTGAAATTGACTTATTACGATTGGTTTTGTTGTTCTTTGTGTTGTATACTTAAAATCCTGAAATAATTTAAGAGAGTGAACCTTTACGCGTTGTTATTGAGTGTTATTTTTCAGTCAACGATGGTTTTAATACGTAATTTGTTCAAAAAAGTAAATGGACTTATAAAGCTTCTTACTTGGGATCACGTCTTTTGCAATTCACCTTGGAAATTAGAAGATAATTTTCTGTATAATGTAAATCTTATCCAATCCGTCGGTCTGTCAGTCGTAACGTCATTAGAGGCACAATGGAGCCGGGGGGCTCGGCAGAAATGATCCGTGACGAAAACTCGGCGAAATTAATTTAAAATACTTAGGTGCTTCTGTTTCAAAGACAACTAAAACGTTTGATAAGGAGGCTTAGCGTGACGCCTTACAACGGGTGATAATGGCATTCCATTAATTGGACTTAGATTTGGTTAACTAAATTCCCCGTGTTATCGATAGAATGTAATTCGTCTAATCAACTGACATTTTGACATGATCGGATTTTGATCACTGGGATAATTAAGTCTGTAGTGAAGTTGCGAACTGGCAAAATGGAACACATTGCTAGAATGGTATCGGCAGATCGGAAAGTTTCAAACTGAGAGAAGGGGATGCGTCAATATCGTGGAAACTTTAAGATGCGTCTTCGTATTAGTAAAGTAATAGTATATTACTGCAGAGGGCGGGAAAAGTCATTTCGTGGATGAGTATGGTTTTGAAGGACGAGGCGTAGCCGAGTCCTTCAATAGAAACGAATCCACGAAATGACATTCCTGCCGAGGCCTGTATACTGCTTTTCTCCAAATATGCGAGGAAAGAAACCGAAAACATTATATTTATTCGTATAACAATCTACCTACAATCTAAACAAAATTAACACTTTTATAGTAATAAAAATAAACCTTACTGATAAAAGATGCTGCGTGCCCATTAGGATATTTTCATCACTAATTATAGAACTCATTTTATTTCCGTAAAAATAACACGGCAGAAAATCTTTGACAAAATGAAATTCACGTTCCCGCCTCAATTTCGATATTAAAGATTTGGGTCCGAATCGTATGTTTGGTTCGACATAAAATATAGTAATCAAAATAAATTAAAAGAAAAACTTATAGGATTAGTAAATATAAATATTATACGTTTTTACTTTTAGTTTAAGCGGCAATTCCTAAACGCACGACATAAAAAAACATAATATATCTTTTTGTTGCAAAATATTTAGTAGCCCGAGAAGATAATTAAGTCTCAATACACCTTATTATAATTTGGACACAATCATTTAGGCATTAGCTCAACGCAGAAAACATTGTTTTTTTTTTAAATCTCGGATTTGTACGTGATTATTGAACAGTTGGCTGGCTGTTTGGTGAATTTTCGGTCTTGGATGAAATTAAAAGTAAAAAACCTGCCCGATAATAAACACTTCCCGGACATGTCCAGGAAGTAACGTCACTTTTTTTTTTAATTTATTATCGGATCAACGCATATAACGATGGACTTCCCGGTCGATATTTCCAACATTAATGAGAACATTTCCGAGCAAGTTGGAGAAAAATATATTATGTTCTGAGCATGCTTATTTAAGCATTTGCCAAGTAAGACAAAGTTTTTTTTGTAACATTAACAAAAACTATAAATGTCGTTGGAACTATGACTAGTGTTTATTATGTATAATAACAATAATACATACATTCTATTAGGTTGTGCTATAAAATAAAAGCTTCCTTCAACCCAAATTTCAAGTTTGTAGAATGACCACGAAAGTAGGGACAATATTCAACACTAGTTTCGATTTGCCGGCCATTTGTATGCCAACAACTTTTTAATGACTGTATTTTTTATTGAGTTGACTTAGAAATTAGATTTTTCCACTGTTTTGAGGGGTTTCGAACCTGAGTATTTGAAATTTTTAACATGATAACTGAACTGAACAGACGAGTAGTAGACAGACTGTCTGATCCTATAAAGGTTATATTTTTTCCTTTTGAAAAACCCAGCCTAAAACAACACACACATACACACAGTTTAAACAGTAATTTTCATCGCATGCGCTGCGGAAACCATTTATGATAGAGCAAAAAAAAATCATCATCATCATGTCAGCCGAAAGATGCCACTTCTGGACATAGGCTCAGACTGGTCTTGTGCTTTTCGCATCCACCGCGATCCCGCGATTTTAACCAGGTCGTAGCTCCATCTTATTGACAAAAAAAATGTTCTACGAAAATAAAGGACACAACCATAAAAATAAGTCAAGATCCATACTACCATGATGCCTCGATAGTCTACAATATGTATTTTTCAATTCTTACAATGTAGCCCTTTCAGTATTAAATCAAAAACTTCCTATCTCCACTCCTGTTAAGACTTTAATCAGTGCTATTGGATTATCTTCCAACAGCGAAGCTCAAAAATATATCGAATGTTCACTGCACGTGCTTAAATAGCATAATCCTTGGAGTAAGAGCCTGAGCATCGTCGCGATTCCCGTCATCGTGGTTCTATAGCTGCTATTGTATGCGGCCGTATTGTGAGCCGGGATTGGTTTCCCAACGAAGAAAACGCAAGGGAATCGATTTAAATTTCCTTGAAAGAACCACGCAACAATAGCGCCTAATACTCGGATTGAACATCTCGAACACAGGGTCTCTAATTAAACACGGTACCTATTCATTTTTTTGGCCGACGTTTCTGGGTAGGTAATCATGCGTTAGTCATTGGAAGCGAAAGAAGAAGGACGAATTTGGGAAATATAGTTATAAGCAACTCAAAAGTAACAAATAATTATGCTGTATACCTAGAGTTTTATTATAACACACTATAGAGAATATGTGGGTATTTCTTTTTGATTATTAAAATAAGTATTTATTGTTTGAAAAAAACGAGTTGTGCGAGATTTTTTTTAATATCTAAAAAACACGAAGATATCATGAACGTTTCAAATTGTCAATTAGACAAAGAGATTCAACGTGAACTACGATGTCATAAGCCACGACGACCAGTTTTGATTATTTTTTTCTAGAGAGAGCGGAAAATAATATTAACTAGTAATAATTATAACTAAACTAGTAACTAGCAGTAGTAATAGTAGTAGTGATAGTGGCAGTAGTAGTAGTAATAATAATAGTAGTAGTAGTAGTAACTAATAATTAATTAATTGTCTACAAAGTGAGTCTAATGACGAAAAAATACCTGTGGTGGCCTAGGAATCTAATTGTTTAACTGTACGGCACATAGTATATACTTTTGTCCACATATTGGTTTTCATTCCAGCATTATGGACAAATGGAAGCTAAACTTATAACACTTGTCGCAATAAATAAAAAAAACATTGACTAACTGACAACGCACGATTTCATCTCTTCAGTTTAGTAAGCTAGTGTATGAAGACAGACTTTTTTTAAACTCCCGCAGGGTACAGAGCTACGTTATTATTTTATTCTTCCATGGAGGCAAAACCGTGTCTAAAAATATGTTCGTAAAAAAAATTAAGTGTTCGGTACTATTCGAAGTAATTACTTACCTTTTTTATGAAATTCCGTTATTGTGAAATAAAATCAAAATCTTGCCATAAAACTACTCGAAATTTAGCATATAGAGTAGTCGAGGAACGAGAGGCAGCACTAAATTTTAGTGTTAAGATAAAAGTCATAACCCCATAATACCGCAGCCATATCCACACTTTCATATTCATTGACCGTAAAAGTATTTTCTATTTTGCGAGATTGAATTTTCGCTAACATTGTTTGTAGGCGCTCTCTCAGGTAGATCACAGTTTTATTTTTGCGCTGTATATTATGTTACTTGGTAGTCCGAATACAGTATTGTGAGTGTAGGGTTACTGCCAAAACAATGCTACGGGACGGGAGTTAAGTATCTACAATACAATATTAAGACTCTTTAGCCATTCACCTGCTTTTGGCAACTAGAGTTACCTGTCAACGCTCTTATTTTGTTTATATTAGTAGAGTTCAACTCAAAATTCGAAGACAGCAAGTGGTTAGTGAACACCACATTATAGTAAAAAAATTGTCATTTCGCCCATACAAAGGTAGTCATACACTGTGAGTCACATACATTTGAGTGACAAGATATCTAACACTTTCTGTCAAGTGAACCCGCCGTTTGACATGAACGTCATCGATTGGCGGGAAAACTATTAGTAAGTATTATGTGACTTGAACATTTATTTTTCTAAGTGAAGTGGCCAGTTACTCTTGACAATCAAAACTTTTGAAGAAGTTTTAGTCACTGGCTATTAATTTATCTTATTAACAGGGTGTTTTGAAGCACCAAAGTTGATTCTCTAATTATCTCCAAAAAGTATCATAAACCTAAGTCTACACCTAGAGACGAGTACTATCAGCTATAAAAATATTGGTACCTGATTTGTTAGCACCTTATAATGTGATAGCAAAATGATGTATTATGCCATACGAAATTCGGGCAAACTATAGAGAACCACTTGATGGGCAATTCAAAAAACATTTCGTGACAATACAAAAATACACAAAGCGATTCTCCGCTAAAAGTACGAGTATTTGAGCATTACAAGTGGGCAAAAGGTGGCCAAATACATTAGATGACGCTACACATTTCTGTGCTCTCTCCCGCAACTCAAATGAGGCTGTAGACACTTCTACCTTTTCTGAGGTGGTGATAAAATTCTAGTTTTACTGCTTTATCATTTATTCATCGTTATTTAGATATAACATAAACAGTTCGGCTATTCCCTTACGGGGAAATAAGGGGGTTGTCTTATACAAACACGTCCCATTGATAGGACACTTATTCGTGTCTTATTTATGGGTTGTATGAATTCATAACTTCAAGTAATATGCCTAGTATGTAGTGGCCTGTTTGCATGGTTAACGCATTCACTGCCACCGACGCATATATGTGTTTTCGGAACTTCACCCAGTGCCGCTGTCATAATTATTCATACATCTTAAACGCACGTGTGCGTTGGTGGCACCTGTGGAAGTCAGGTTTTTAATTAAATAAAATATTAAATATGGAGTAATCTTGACCAGTGTTTAATCATTATTTTGATACACTTAACAGTTGAATCGGAGATATTAAGTGTATTTTTCCCATTTTTTTTACATTTTTGGCGATGCAGTGTTTGATAATTTGAAATAAAAAGAAGTATGTTTACATTTAATTTTAATTATTTCATTTCTATACATGCTTTTAAAATATTTATAATGAATTATGCACTTTATTTATTACATGCCTATAACTAATTTCCTAATTTGCGTACATTAGTTATGAATATAGGTACATGAGATTTAACTTAAAATTAATAATAAATTAAATTTAAAATATCACATTAAAATTATAAAGCAAATAATCAAATTAAATTAATTAATAATTACATTTCATAAATAAGATTCAACATATTATTAAAAAAAAATTACATGCATATTATTTTAAGTGTAAAACATTTCATCAACGACAGCAGAATCTGTCGACCGACCAAATACGATTACCAAATAAGAATAACGAGATTGTGATTTGTTAATTATGTAAACTATACATTTTTGTTTCCGTTTTTGGCGTGAACCGGTGGGCAACTGGATGTCCGGATTTAGTATCCCCAACGATCAGGTGGTATTACTGTCCTGCCGGAACGAGTAACATAATTATTAGTGGTTCTAATGTTGGACACGGGGGCTGCAGGGGAATCGAACCCGCACTGCGCGCTAGCGCTCGACCGCTGCGGCGGCGGCGCGTTAGGCTGTGAGGTAATTATGTCATCGTAAGGTAGTGCGCACACTGCGCTTTTTTGTGTTGCTCCCTCTGGACGTCGTTCTGAGTCTATTAACAAATGTCGTCGGTTTCTAATTAAAATACCACCACCCTCCAACTGTACTGCATACGAACGTATTCCACGCATTGAGAGCACAGTACCACTCGCCCAGCGTTTATTAATTTTTATCTTAATCTTTTGACCTGGAACTAGCGGTTTTAAATCACGAGCACCTTTATTATAATATTCTTTTTGTTTTTCCTGACGTGACTGTAGTTCCAACTTTACATATTTTTGTATTTTTGGTAGAAGTAATTTTGGTGAGCACGGTACAATACTTCTCAATTTGCGATTATTTAGTAATTCGGATGGGGAAGCTAACCTATTGCTTATAGGAGTATTCAAATACTCTAGTAAAGCCAATCTAAATTCTGTGCCTTCGACGTGTGTTTTTTTTAATATATTTTTAATATTTTGTATTGTTCGTTCTGTTTGGCCATTAGATTGAGCATAATGCGGGGAGGAAGTCACATGTTGAAAATTCCATTCCTTAGAAAAAATTCGAAAACTCTGAGAACTGAACTCAGGTCCATTATCAGACATAACAATGTCTGGTATACCTTGGCGGCTAAATATTATCTTTAAGTGCTGAATGATGTGATCGGATATTAAAGAATTTAATTCAATCACTTCTACGTATTTACTGTAATAATCGACAGCAATTAAATATTTCTTATTGTGAAAATGGAAAACATCAACACCTATCTTTGACCAAGCTCGGTTTGGAACCTCGTGAGGAATTAGGGATTCCTTTCTATTTTGGTTCTTAAAAGTCAAACAAGCCTGGCAATTGTTAATTAGATCCTCCAGTTGAGTATTAATATTAGGCCAAAACATGATTTCTCTGATTCGAAGTTTACACTTTTCAAGACCTAAATGGCCAATGTGTACTCGCCTTAACATTTCACCGCGCAATGCAAACGGAATAATGATTCTATTACCCTTCCACAGCATATCGTAGGCAAAAGATAGTTCATCCTGGTAACCCCAGTACGATCTTACTTCATTTTCTACCTCCTGCTTGTGTGTTGGCCATCCATTCATAATATACTTCGCTAATAAAATTAATTCTGGATCCTCTCGAGTTAACTTTTGTATTCGTACAAAATGTGTGTCTACAAGCGGATTACTGACTGCCACTGCACATACTTGCGCGCGCGCCTCCAGCTGATCGCGCGGCTCTGTCGGCGGACCGCTAACCGGTTCTACGGCGCGCGACAGGGTATCAGCGATAAATAAATATTTCCCCGGTTTGTATACTAATTTAAAACAATATGGTTGCAAGCGCAATAACATTGTTTGTAATCTAGCGGGGGCGGTCGCTATTGGTTTAGAAATGATGCTAACAAGTGGTTTGTGGTCAGTCTCGATTGTGATATCACTACGGCCATATAAATAGGTATAAAATTTTTCGCAGGCATATACACACGCCAAGAGTTCTTTTTCTATCTGGGCATAGTTTTGCTCTGCTTTTGTGAGTGACCTAGACGCATAACAAACTGGTAAATTATCCTGTAGAAGACATGCACCAAGACCATTTTTACAAGCATCGACAGAAATAACTACAGGCTTTGTCAAACTGTAATACTGTAACACAGGAACGCTTAACAAACATTTTTTAAGGTCGTTGAATGCCTTTTCATGTTCCGTATTCCAATGCCATTCTATGTCCTTTTTTAATAACTCTCTAAGCACATGGTTTTTGCTAGACAAATTTGAAATAAAATTTCCTACATAATTTATCATACCCAGGAATCTCTCCAAATCCTTAACATTCATAGGACGGGGCATGTTTCTTATTGCTGAGGTATGCGAATCATCAGGATAAATACCCCTCTGTGTGATTTTATGACCTAAATATTTAATTTCTGTTAATCCAAATTTACATTTATCTTTATTCAATTTTATATTTATATCCCTACACCTGTCTAAAACCATTCTAAGTCTGTGGTCATGTTCTTCCTTGGTAGAACCGTACACGAGTATATCATCAACAAACAGACATACGCCTGGTAAGTCATCGAAATTCTCGTACATTTTTTTATGAAAGACCTCTGACGCCGAAGTAATGCCAAATGGCAAGCGTAAGAACTTGTAACGGCCAAAACTGGTATTAAAAGTGCAGAGGTCGGAGCTGTCTGCATGTAACTTTAGTTGCCAAAACCCGTGCTTGGCATCTAACGTGCTGAAATATTTGGACCCACCTAAATCCGCAGTGATTTCCTCTAAAGTCGGCAGTTTAAAATGTTCACGCCTAATGGCTTGATTTAAATCGCGCGGGTCCAAGCAAATCCTTATGTCGCCATTAGTTTTCTTAGCAACTGTCATGCTGTTCACCCAATCCGTCGGGCCCTCAACTTTAGCAATAATTCCATCGCGTATCATTTCATCCAATTTGGCTTTAACACTATCTCTTAATGCTAATGGTAATTTTCTTGGCGCATGAACCACAGGCTTAATATTTTTATTTATTTCTATTTTATACTCTCCTGGCATACAACCAACTCCCTCAAACACGTCCGAATAGGCGCTAAAAATTTTACTCTCCGTAGTGTGTTTATTATCGCTGCTTACGGACAGTACCAATTGGATAACATTTAACTCACTACATGAATCTCGGCCTAGAATAGGGGGTGAAGTTACATCAGCTACCAGAAAATCTAAAATGAACTTACGATCTTTATGCATTACTTTTAAGTTGCAACGCCCAATTACTTTTATATTATTACCAGAATAGCTCCGTAAGCGAACGGACGACGGCCCTAAATCCTGCTCCAAAATACCTATTCTTCCTAAAAATGAACGCGGTAACACGTTGACGTCAGCCCCAGTGTCCAATTTAAATTTAATTTCACAATCGTTTATCAACAAATCTACGGTCCAGTCATTATACGTTTCAGAAAAATAGTAAATTACCTGGTCGGTTGACTCATCTGCTATAACTTCGTAGACATTGCACATCCGGGAAAAGTGGTCGTAATTGTTACACCTCAAACATCTCCTTCCGGTTGCTGGACAGCTCCCGCTCTGATGAGTGAACCCGCATCTTGGGCAAGTAGTCTGCCTATTCCTGTGGCTTGGCACTGGCTGATACTGAGCACTTCTCGCTGGAGACGCCGACGACTGGGCGTTGAATCTCGGTGGCACGGGACGCACAGGAACAGCGCGCGACGCGCCCAACAGTGGTCGGCCGCGACCCCTGCCGCGCTGACTGCCGCGGTGATTACGCAATCCTCCTCTCGACACCCAGTCTACCGAGCGCGCGTTACCCTCTTCCTCAAAATTATATTGATCTTGCTGATTCGCCATACTAATATTATAAACTTGATGTTCACTCGATTCTTTTTTGATAACACCCGCTTGCAATTTCGAAATCTGTGCTACATTACATATATCCAACAATTTCTTCAGATCCAAATCTGGCTCCCGTAACAGACGTTCCCGCAAACCGTCCTCCCGTATTCCACATATAAGTCGATCCCTTATCAAATCTTCCATCAGGTCTTTAAATTCGCACGAACTTGCCAATTTTTTCAATTCGAATGCGTATTGTTCTACAGATTCGCCTTGTTCTTGACTGCGAATAAAAAACTTATGACGCTCTATACTAATGTTTTTCTTTGGTAAGAAAAATAAGTCAAATTGCTTCAAGACTTTATCAACAGTATCAATCTTATCTTTACTGTCAAATTGTGAAAATACTTCACGGCACTGTTCACCGATGACTTGCAACAAAATGTTCGTTTGTACTCTTTCACTTTTGTTTTTAAGCTCGCACGCCTCAAAATAAATACTAAACGCATTTTTCCATTTCTGCCACTCCTTTGATAGGTTTCCGGATGTAACATTTTCCAAATTATTAATGAAATGGAACGGAGAAGGTGGCGGTAGAACGACTTCCATTGTTTCTATATTTTATACCACACTAGACTACTCTAACTCCTTAGAAGTAAATCACTACAAGTTTTCACAAACTGTATATCACTCCACTAAATTAGTTCGTTATATTTTGGTTCTTTTAGTTTATTAACGGCTGCGCCATGTTGAAGTATTGGAAGGATACGTGAATCAAACTACAAGCTGGGTGTAAGACTGACTCATGCTTTATTTACCTACCCTCATCATATTTCTATGTATCAATATGAACTACCTACAATATCCATTATTTTTCCCTACTTTCGGTTTTTTATTGAGTTTAGTTAATGTTTTACTTGTCGTGTTTTGAACTGTCAAATAATCAAGAAAGTTTGTTAATACAACATAAATATTTTACGCGACCAACAAGAAAATTCTGTTCCAAACAAATTAAAGGCCTAAATTACGCAAACAAAGATTGTATCGATTCTGCAAACTTAGTAAAATGCGAGTCCGAATCTTACACCAATGGTACCGTACTGTAAGTATGTATACATAATAATAATCGTTTACCATTAGGCTATCCGTTTACTCGTTTGCCCCCTATACTACCATAAAAAAAAATGAAAAAAAAAACATCTAATACTTGCTTCTATAATAATCAAAATATAGTGTTGTAAATAGTATTGAGTCATTGTCATTTTATATTAAGTCCATAGGACCTCCTTAATTTTTAGGGTTCCGGAGCCAAAATGGCATAAACGGAACCCTTATAGTTTCGCCATGTCTGTCTGTCTGTCTGTCTGTCTGTCTGTCTGTCCGTCTGTCTGTCTGTCTGTCTGTCCGTCCGCGGCTTTGCTCAGAGACTATCAATGCTAGAAAGCTGTAATTTTGCACGGATATATATGTAAACTATGCCGACAAAACAGTACAATTAAAAATTCAAAAACATTTTTTTTTAGGGTACCTCCCATAGACGTAAAGTGGCGATGATTTTTTTTTTCTCATCCAATCCTATAGTGTGGGGTATCGTTGGATAGGTATTTTAAAACCATTAGGGGTTTGCTAAAACGATTTTTCGATTCAGTCATTTGTTTGCGAAATATTCAACTTTAAAGTGCAAATTTTCATTAAAATCGAGCGTCCCCCCCCCTCTAAAATCTAAACCGGTGGGTAGAAAAATTTCAAAAAATTCAGGATGGTAGTCAGTATATCAAACTTCCAAGGAAAACTATAGCGGCTAAGTTTGCTTGAGAATTATTAGTATTTTATGAGTAAATATTAGCTGCAGGTATAAAATATACCTAAACTTGGAAGATTCCGTATAAAATTCGAAATCCTTAGAAAAATATTACTTAATTTTTTCGTAATGGCTACGGAACCCTATTTTGGGCGTGTCCGACACGCTCTTGGCCGGTTTTTAATTTATGTTTTCTAATTTATTCCTTGCCATAGGGGGAATAAAAAATACATACGAGTACGTATGTTGCTGTTTATTTATTATGATTCTTAAGATAACTTTGTGACAGACAGACGTATGGACAAATGAGACATTAAAATGATTCTGTTCTAACCTTTCGGGTACGGAACCCTGAAAAGTATTCTGTTAGACATATTTATCTTTTTATATACAATTTGTAAAGGAATCAGACCCTATCGGCGCCTGAAACATATTATGTGTATTGACTGCGGTTCAGACAGGCTTTGGGTCAATAAATCGAGCTCCGGTTGTATTAAGGACCTGAATGTAACTTCGAGGTCGAAAGTCTGCCGAGTTCTATGTATACTTATTAAAGTAAATCTTCATTGAGTTGGTTATTTAGGCCGGATGGCCTAGTGGTTAGAGAACCTGTCAATGAAGCTTGAGGTCCCGGGATCGATTCCCGCCGGGGCAGATATTTGTATGAATAATACGAATATTTGTTCTCGGGTCTTGGGTGTTTAATATGAATTTAGGTTTGTATTTATCTATATAAATATGTTTATCCGTTGCCTAGTGTCCATAGTACAAGCTTTGCTTAGTTTGGGACTAGGTCAATTGGCGTCAATTGTCCCACGATATTATATTTATATTTATTTATTTTATTTACGCACAGCTGTGGTCATCTTCCCAACCTATATACGTCCTACTGCTGGGCACAGGCCTCCTCTCAGAATGAGAGCTTGGGCCATAGTTTCCACGCGGGCCCAAGCCCAAAAAAATTTCTTTCTGCTTTTATTTGACTGAAATTCCGTATGCCATAGCTACCAAAATAACTGGGCTGAACATGAAACTGGGAATGGGAATATTCAAGCACTGATGTCCACTACTTCAATAGAATAGTGTTTGATTGAACTTTCATTTTCGGCGTTCAATTGGAGTTTCGGCTTTGGCAGAAAATCTACCGAAACTGGCACAGACGCCGAAATTAGTTACGTGATCTTAAGTCCGGCATTTGAGAGCAACCGACGTCGTGAAGTGGCTCCGTCTTCAGCGCATCCATTAATTTGTCGTGGCTACTTTGTTATTTAATCAGGCCATCTGTCCATCTTGGTAGACGTCCTATGCTGCGTTTGCCAATCGGCAGTCTCCATTCGAGAATTTTTCAGCCCCAACGGCCTTTGTGTCAACCGAAGCAACAAAGTGATTGCCTATATCCAACAGTGGACATCCTACGGCTGATATGATTACGATTTTGATATCTACGTTATTATTATTTATAATTATGTAGCCTAGATTGATATCCCACTGCTAAGCAAAGCCCCATGTCTTTCATTCCATTCATTCATTTTGTTTTCAACAATGTCTTTATTATTTCACATTAAATAGAATATTACCTTTTTTAAGAGCTAATGTA
Organism: Choristoneura rosaceana; assembly: GCA_037349165.1. Lineage (NCBI taxonomy): Eukaryota > Metazoa > Arthropoda > Insecta > Lepidoptera > Tortricidae > Choristoneura > Choristoneura rosaceana. The sequence goes on from JAZBNJ010000019.1 coordinate 16,761,734, forward strand.
CTGTTATCTTATCCAATAGCTACTTCACATACATTAACATAAACACAAATTTACAAAAACTAAAATGAACATAAATTCAAAAATCTAGAATCGTCCTCAAATTAAGTTTCAGTTTCGTCCGAAACCAGTTCTGGTCGAACACTAGAAACTAAAGGGAGATATCTACTATTGCTCCGAAACCTCCATTGTCCAAGAACATATAAACGCCGGTGTGTTCGTTTATTCACGATTGCTACAGCACCAAAATCCAAAATGCATTCTCTCATCGCCACGCAAGACCGACTTGATTGTCTAATGGCCGGATCGTCACATACGACGTCATTGTCCTTCACTGAATAGCTTTCATGCAATAAATACCTATACCTATGTACCTGAAATACCTATTGTCCATCCAATTGATTACAGTTCTCATCATGTACTTGGTACATACAAAGGCGTAATGGACGACGCATACGATAAGTAATTAGAGGGTTGGTAAGCCGATTGATGGAGATTACGCTATTTAAGGCTATAGTGATAATGAAACCATATTCTGAGAGATTTCAGATATCCATGACAATAATTACAATCTTCAAATCAAACAGAAATAAACGATTCACTTATACAGGCGTTACTTATGAATGTCCGTATCAATCGATATCCTTACTAGTATTATAAATGCAGAAGTGTATCTATCTGTTATCATCTCCTCAAGCTTAAACTGCTTAGATGAGATTTTTTTATTCGACTGGATGGCAAACGAGCAAGTGGGTCTCATGATAAACATCTGCAACACCAGGAGTACCTATTGCAAATGCGTTGCCAACCTAGAGGACTAAGATGGGATACCTCAAATGCCAGTAATTAATTTCACGGGCTGTTTTAATAACCACGCCTAAACACAACACCACGAAACACACGCCTGCATTGATTTGATTTGGCTTTGATATGTAATATCTTGGAGAACGTAGGATAGTTTTTTATCCCGGGAAATTGCACAGTTCCCGCAGGACAGCTATAAACGAACCTAGTTGCGAACAACAGCTAGTAAACCGTAATGTTTTTACTTTACTCCACTGCTACTACAAAAAGCGAAGCAAGTGAAGCAACGAAAGCGAAGTGAGATTTTCGTCAGTAATATGGTGTCGTATCGCTCGATCAGTGGTTTTTTTTTTTTTTTTTTTACTTTATTTTATTTGTGGCACTTGTATTTTACATTTATTTTGTTTTTATACCATGTTTTCACAACAAATACTAGTGTGTTAATTCTCAAGCAATTCATACAGAAACAAAATTATAAACATTTTTTATATTATAATCAAAAATAACAAAGTTAGAGCAAGTCTTAATAAGTCTTTAGATTGTGGGATACTACACAAACTTGTCTTTTAAGTTTGATTAATTTTTTCCAAATAAAAAGCAGTGTCAGTTGAAAACCGATGGCCTCAAATCCAAAGGCATTTATCAACCAAATAATTCATTCTCGTTTGTCGCAGCTTAAAAATGCGCTAGGCTTAATGTCACATTTTTTTCCATTAGTGGGACATCGCGGACACCCCTGTGGGACAAATCGGCTACCTGTTGCGACGTATGCGAACTCCCCCATTTAGTACAACCACGCAAATTGTTCTTTAGTTTACTTCTGAACTACAATTCGGTTCGGTGGACATCCTATTCGCAAACTACGTTGTATTGATCTATAAGGGTGCGATTGACTGCACCTTTACGATTTTACATTCAATGTTGTTTTCGTCTACAATGACGCGAAAATATTCTTATTAAAATAGAGTCTGGCTAATTTTAAGTTTAGTTAGTTTAGTTTATTTATTCATTCAATACATCATTACATTATAATTTACATAAATATCAGTGATAAGAATTTGTATTGAAATCGTCAAATTTAATAAGATTAGTAATAAGTAATAAAATAAAATTCTAAGGATGTCAATATTTGATGAAAACAATTACAATAAGTCTGGTTCTCCTGAAGGGATCGTGAAATGATCGTGAATGAAAAATGAACCTGCAAAACCGCAGCAAATTCAAACAAATTGCAGATGGTATCACCTGGTATCACCATAGAATAAGTAATAGTACAAGTACAGAATCTTCTCTGCCATACAAAAGTGACGATTAAGCTAAGAATAGTGCCTATGTTATGTTTCTCTGTCTATCACATGCCTATTAGAAAAATACATAGACTGCTAAAATCATTACTCTTCCTTTGGCTTTGCCGTAGTCGAGTAAAAAAAGTAATTATTTAAAACAATATGCTAAACATAAAAAGGTTAATGCGAATATTTTATATTTACCTAAGTATAAGAAAATGGCGCTATGCTAATAAAATATCAACTAATTCAATGCCCTGTGTTTGAAAAGACAAAAATACCTACTTACCGAATATTTTTAACGATCGCCCGTCTGAATGAAAAGAAAATGTTTTCAATGCTGTATACCTATTGTGAGGCACTTCTATACATCTAACAATAAGTACTTTGGGAGGCAGCTTATTATGATCATTTTTCCATTATTACCTGTCTATGTAAAAAATCATTCCCTATTCACTTTATGTATTTAATATTATCAAGAGGAATTGCTGGGAACAAAGTAAGAATATTAAAAAGCCGTTTCAGTTGAAAAGATGGTGATATCTGATATATATTGGGAAATAATATACGTAGAAACGGTTCCTGGATTGATTATAACAAATTTTAAATACAAGCTTTTTTGGTGAGAGTACTTTTTTAACCGACTTCAAAAAAAGAAGGTTATCAATTCAGTTATTTTGTTATGTTTGTTAGGTAAGTACCTCAGAGCTCCGTCATTTATATTTTTACTATTGCTTTATTACACCACACTAAGACTAAATAGGTGTAACAAGAAACATAAATTAAGGTTTCTTTGAGATACCAGCTTATACTTTCTTCGAATGAACCAAAAGTTGATCAGGCGTCGTTATAATTTTTGTAATAATTTAAGTTTGCTCTATTATCGGTGAAGCAATTGATTTTTCGTAGTAGTTCCTTTAGTTCCTCATTCCTTTCATACTAATTAATAATTTTCTTTTTTCGTACCCCTGCCTCCCAAAGGAACTACTGCGAATAATACCAAATAATTTTATTTTATTTTAGTTTTCTACTGGTTCTTCTTTCATTTTTCTTCTTTATAATATAAAAAAACAAGTATCGCTCCGATTGATGTGTCTTGTCATATTTATATTATTATTCGAACTGTTTTAAAAATTAGCTTTCTCCCAAGTAATGTTGCAGTTGCAGGTGGTAGGACCTTGTGCAAGGTCCGCCCGGATTGCTACCACCATCTTGTTCGCTAATCCTGCCGTAAAGCAGCAGTTGTGTTGTGTTTCGGCGCGGAGAGTAAGACAACCGGTGAAATTACTGGCACTTGAGGTATTCCAACTTAGGCCTCTAGGTTGGCAACGCATCTGCAATACCCCTGGTGTTGCAGATGTTTATGGGCGGTGGTGATCTCTTACCACCAGGAGACCCACTTGCTCGTTTGCCTTCCAGTCGAATAAAAAAAAAAAAAAAAAAAAGTAATCTAAAAACCTAATTATTTTTTCGTTCCAACATTCATCATTCCATTCTATTCCAGCACCTACATGGGTATACGCACAAAATATATTTTATTTTTGATTTTTGACATGTCCCTACTGGAAAGACTAAAAATTATTCTTTGTCAGTAGGAGTTTTCACGAATTGCAATATTGTCCATTGAAATAAAACAACAGATGTATGTAGATCGAATACCTTTTAATAAACAATCGGAATCGTACAAAAATACGTCAAAAAATTAAAAACGAACCCATGCCTTTGAAAAGACAACAGAATTTAATTAAAAGTGCATGCGGTTCATGATTCTTCATATCTAAAATAAATACTGCAGCCAGATAAAATATTTTTTCAAAAATAAAATTTCGCATAGAACGTTCTAAATTTAATTAGACTAATTCAATAATTAAGTCAACTGATGATGCATTTTATTCTACAACATCAACTGAACTTGAAAAATTATTTTTTTGACTCATGTTTAAAATGTCATTCTGTATTATTTTTAGATTTTGTAACAACGTCACTGTGTCTCATTGAAACCTTTAAAGGTACCGGAGACCAATTACGTTTAAAAACGGCTTAAATCACTCTATCCTTCGTACAATACCTCGGATTACAGAAGGCACAGCCGAGTCTTAAGGTAACAAGCAGCAAGACGATTATGCAGCTGTAACATTAAGTAAAAAGTTGTTCAAAGAAGCGCCTTATAATCTTTGCATTCTCTTCCATTTGAATACCTAATAGCCAATTTAGCATTGTTAAAATGTATTGTTATTGATGTGCTGTAAACAGTCTAAAGGAAAAAACATGTAAGTATGTAGGAAATAATGGGTAGGTTACTTTGATGAGCAAGTAAATCCCTGCCATCCACCACCATTCTTTTGCTTTCAATCGTTTTTTTTTTGGCTGTTGATTTCAGCGTTGCTTGGTAATTTCTTGTTTTTGTGTGACCCTGTCTATGCGTACTACGCGTTCTTGCTACAATTTCTAATTATTATTTGATTTGATTTGGGGTAATGAATAAACAAATAAATATCATGGGATACTTGGCACCAATTGACCTAGTCACAAACTAAGCTAAGCTTTTACTATGGGTACTAGGCAGCGGATAAACATACCTCAAGACCTCAAGCTTTATGGTCAGGTTCTCTAACCACTTGTCCATCCGGTCGTCATAAGGGGACGGTGACTCAACGGGGTCACGCCGTTTTGTCACCAAATTAGATTTAAATATTATTGTTTATAAGTATGTATGTTAGTCTGTAAGGTATTTATTGTATGGGCCTAAGTTGCCCGAAATAAATAAATTTATTATTATTATTATTATTAAAGCAAGGTATTTTTTTCTTAACAGAAATCATCATAAAATGGATGGAGCGACGACTCGGTTAAGGTCGCGGGATCGCGGTGGATGCGGAAAGCACAAGACCGGTTTGAGTTGAGATCCTTGGGGGAGGCCTATGTCCAGCAGTGGACGTCTTTCGGCTGACATGATGATGATGATCATAAAATGAACATAAATTTTTAGTACTAGCACTCACTTACTCATGAACGGAACAAACAATGCGCTAACTGGACTCAATTCCAGCGCAGCGTCTGTATCGGTTTAATTATAATAATGCACAACCCATACAGGAAGGACACAAATCACTAACGCTTTGGAAACTCGAAATGAAGTGGAAACAAAGCCCATCTTAGAAATTAGCCATCCTTTTTAACTTACATTCGAGTCTGACAAATGAATATTTAGCTGCGGGAACCAGGTGCGGCCACTTTATGAGCGGAGGGCTTCCCAGACAAACATAAATCAAGATATCCAGCTCTGTGGGTTCTCGAAACTTCTGCGAGACGGGTTCGCAGAGCGTCTTTGCTAAGTACTCGATGTTAGTTTATTTTCGTGTATCATAAGATGGCCACGTTTCTATTCTCGACGAGGGTACCACGAGTTCTTTTTACAATAGAAACTTTCTGTGTACTGGAGACGAAACAATATTTCAAGTACGTTATGACTTTACTATACTGGTAGGTACAGTCGTCAATCTGTTAGATCTATTTCCTAAATTCATTATTTCCTAGTAGCAAAATTACCGTTCGCATTTTTTCCCGAATGCTTTATTCTCACTATGGTTTTTTACTAGAGTATTTTACTGGAGTATGGGTTTTTCACAGTAGAGTTTTTTTCCAATCACAATCGGTAGGTACAGACATAATATCGACTTTTGTGTAGTTTGGGCCCTTCGGGCCGATGCAAACTAAACATAACCTAAACCTACCTATGTTTCTGTGTCGACTCTGATTGGGAAAAAATGCGAACGGAAATTTTGCTACTTGGAAATTACGATTTTGGGAAATTGATCTAACAAACCCAGTTGCCATCTATCAAAAATATAAGTACGTAACTTATTTAGATATTTTTTTTTGTTTAGATGTTAAGATTTTTTCATCGCTGGATGGAATCCTGTAACTTTACAGATAGATAAGATTGATAGGACACATCAATTAAACTTCAACTAACAAACCGACATTTTTAATCGCTTGCATCCGTTAATTGTGGCGCCATCTATCGCAACTAACACAAATCACAGCTCCTACGTTCCAAATCAGTCTGAAAAGCGCAAAAAATGATGTAAAACTCCTTTAATAAAAAAACAGATTGTCCGACAAAGAAAAACTAAGATGTCGATGAGCAGTAAAAAAGGATTGCTATAAAATATTTAATATTAGATTAGTTTTTAATTATGGTGACTATAGAACATGTACAAAGTTTATCTAAGTGTAAGCTCGGTAAGGTACACGCTTGCTCAGTTAAGTGCTCATTCACCCTAAATTTGAAGATGACCTGAATGTGGCATTTAGAGATTAAAAATACAACCAAGGAAAAAACCAATATTCTATTCTAGAATTACCAAAGAAGCAATATGTTGTATTATACTTAAACAACGAAAGGGTACGCCACGAATTAAGTAAATGTATGAGTGAGTGAACAATCAATAATAGTTAAAGTTCCATTTCTCACGTTTAACGGAGGCACTGAGACGTTGGGTCAACTTCAACTTTGCCGTCACCAGAGCTTTGATTTCAAACTTCCATTGAGAGACGTTTTCTTACAGCTATATAAATGGATTAAGATTTAGCAGAAACAATAACACAGGAATTAGATATTTGAGTACAAAATTATTTTTAATCATCGTCAATTTTTTGACTATAAAATATATTAAAATAGTTTTTGTGTGTGTGCGCGTGAGTATAGGATGTATTGTATGTAGTTTGTGTCATCAACGCTAAAATTTTAATGAAATTTGGCATATACTTAGATTGCTAGATGTCTGAAATAATTCATTATCGGTTTTCCAAAGTTCATATGACATAATATGTCATGGAAAATAAATTTCTTAAGTGATTTCTTTACCTGTTCATTAATGTACTTTTTTTATTTATATCTAAATGATACTATAATTTTATTTTTGGCTGACATTTTATAGTATTTCAGTTAATATTATACATTATTTAATTTGTATATATTTGAGGATCTACTTGTGATGTGAATTGTAATTACCTGACATAAGAAACAGTGTGTTTTCAAATTCTTCCACAACATTTCAAGAGGTCATTGGGTTACCTACTTAAATTGAACACTCCCTGTAAAGTTTTTTCAATGGAAATTTTGACTCAATGTAAACAAAACAACGCGCCATATTTACGAATGGAAATTACTTAATGCTCGAAGGCAAACATGGGATACATTTTATCCCGCTCAGTTCCCAAGGGAACCGATGGAACCAACTTATTCCATCCAAGTAAAACCGCCGGTGAGAGTTTGTATTATCTTTTAATGTGAAAGTTGTTTCGCTTTCAAAGCTCAACGTCTAAACCAATTATTATGAAATTTGGTAGACGGATAACTGAAGCAATTTACTTTTTACTTCGATCCCCCGAGTAAAAATAATATTGAAAAGAAAGGGCGTAATGTTTGTTACTCATTTATTCTGAAAAGTAGGTACAAACCAACTACCTACTCTTGTAAAAGTTATCAACTTATCTATCTTAAAAAGAAGAAAAAGATTCTGGTCGCCGTCTTATAAGGCAAATATTTTTTTACACTAACTTAAATACTTATACTTAGAGTGACAAATAAAAATGTTTCTTTTAGCGTATTACCTAGTCTAACATCTGGTAGCATGGTAAACAGTTTTGTCGCTCTGGTTTAGTTTAAAACACGGCAGTATAGTGTGGTGGTGGTGATAGATGGGTTTGTGCGATTTGTGTATTCTTACAGTGTGAAGGTGGAGGAACTGCATGAACACACATTCCTTGCATAAGCGTAGCTATCATAAGGTCGCGGGTGAACAAAGAAATTGTTTCAGTTCAGACCTCCGCAAAGTAACGCCTGATTCAATAAATTATCTTAAATAGTCATAATCATGACGAGAGGGCTCTACGCGTAATTTTCCATATCGACGAGACACCACAACCTTGCTCCTGTAATGCTGCATAATACGCATATGTAAGGAGAAAACGGAGCAGGTAGCAAGAGCGTTAGACAAACCACTAAAAGAACACGTTACTCCTCGGGACACATCAAGACAATTAGGGGTGGCGATGTAAACAATCGACATGTCGATGTTTGCCATGATTTATTTTTAAATGTCAACAAGTGCTTTTATAACCTTTCACGAGTAATGTGATATTAAGTTGAAACAAGAGTATACCTTTATTTACTTTAGATTACGTAGGTGTCTAATACACGTTTTATAACGAAAATTAACGGGTTTAAATACAAATACAAAATAAAGAAAGAAAGAAAATACGTTTATTCACAACACAAGACACAACAGTATTAAGTACAAATAGACAAACACATAGAAAAGTATGAGTCATTGCTACATTTCTAGTAATTATTTTTGTTTACCATTAATTATAATTATTAACTAGAGAGAAAACTTAAACAATACTGAAAGTGCATGCAAAAAAGTAAAGAAGTTTATGTGCGAATCTGTATGCGAGCGCACGTGAACTTGTGAATGTGTGTAAGTGCGTGTGTGTGGATGTGAGTTTTTTTCATAAATCTGTTAATTGTTATAAAATAAAATTAATCTAACTTACAGAGTTTATAAGACCGATAATACACAAAAAATACTGAAAAAGTATGGTTTCGGCGGAAAAAAAGATTAAAAATTATTAGCAATCATAACATGAAAAAAATTATGCGATTAGGCACCGGCAGTCGTGAATTAAGTAGTTATAGTTACTTAATTTTATAGATAAGTGTTTTTAAATACTTGTTGTTATAATTTAAGAAACAACAAATAAGTTAACAACAACAATAGGTACGCAATACCTAATTAACTTTTGAAATCAGTTAGTAAATGCATGATGATCTTTCCCGAAAGGTTTTATTATAATGTGTAGTTTGGCGTAAATGATTGTATTATAAATTGAATGATTTCGGGATGACCGGCTAAATGTAGATTAAGCGGTTAAATTCGATTACAATAATATCTCACTTGTGAAAGATTTCCATAATCCAAATACCGACTGTCGATTTGTAGGTGGTATTGAGAACTTACATCGCAGTTTTAGTACAAGATCATTTTTTATTTGATACTTACACAAAAACTTACAGTTATAAATTGTTATCAGTTTATGAAATAGGTAGAGTTATTGAAAAATAGTACGCACGGACACTTGTCCCCGACAGAAAGAAGTATAAATAATATTTAAATCAAAAATAGGCGATTTGTCGATAAATGTGTCCCCTTTGCTCCTGTTACATCCCTAGTTGGGCGGGACGGCAAGGGGTGGACGATTAGCCGTGGTGTTTCTGCCAGCCGCCTTGGAAATAGAAAATAAAGGCGCCGTGACATGAGCGTCTGTCCGTTTCTTGCGCGTTTGTTGGGCTAGTCCACTTGAATGTCAACTTAACTGTTAAGCAAGCATCTAATGGTAAACTAGATGTTTTAATGCTACTAACAAAAAAAGAGGAACTAAATTTTCTGTGTCAGACACTCTTTTATAAGTTGAGAATGTGAGACAAAAAATCTTCCTGGCAATTAGAAGCACTACAAAAAAAGCCAATTAGTTGGAGCAATTTTGGAGTAATGCACAACCGAGAGCTGAGTTATACGAATTAACTAGTGCTATAAGATGCTCACGCGCACCTTTATTTAACAATGGCGCACAGTTGAATTACGGGGGGCTATCATGAGGCAAGATAACTCTATTTCTTGATAGATTTTGATATGTATGTATGTAAACAGGTAAACTCTTTATTGCAGATAAAAATAAAAATACTAAACACAGAGAGGAGAACAAAGGCGAGCTCATCCCTAAGAAGGGATCTCTTATCTCTCTGCTATAATATAATAGTACTTTAATGTTGTTATAATATGCGTTAAATATATGAATTTGGCTCGATACAAAGGATTAAAGAATCAATTAAACTCTAGCATAAATTGCTTTTGGTAATTTTAGAGAGCTGGTGCGACAAACAGTTTTCTGTAGTTCCTTCAACTCTTTAAAGGAACAAAGGCGTAGGAAAAGTTGCAATAGCACCTTCAGTTCTTGCAAAGGAACAAAAGCGAAAAAATTATAGCAGTAATTTCTTTATCTCTTATGAAGGAACTAGGGCGGAGAAAATACAAGCGTTCCTTAAAAGGAACTGCCGAGGGAACTGAACCACAAATAATCCAAACAAATGAAATCGACGAAACATTAAGCTTTAACACACTACAATAGTATAATCACCAATCAGTGCTCGTCAATGCTCATGTTATCCAATTTAACCTAGTCGCATGGTCAAGTCCACTTGGCCGCTTAGATTCCAGTAACTCGTCCAATGCCATCTCAGGACAAGTCAAAGGCACGAAGACCCGAACGTGACCGCTTTACGTATTTATGCAGATGCGCCCCCGCTCGTGGTCATGAGAAGAATTCAACTAACGCTGTCCTAATATGGAATATACTTATTGGAAACATTAGGGCTCGGGATTAGCGGTTTAGCTGCGAAGAAAAGATGGCTTACGGAGTTAGGTAAAGCTTAATGGATGATTATTATTTAACGTCGTACGTTATACGGGTAATGCGCGTTAGTGATGTTGTTAAATATTATTGTTCACTAGCTCAATGCTCGTGACTTTACCTTCTTAAAAAAGTTCTAGTTTTTTTTTAATAAATGGACCAGAAATAGACTTCAGTGTGGCGTCAGTTCCAGGATGATGAATGATTAAAAACTGCGTTGTGTTCTAAGTATTAGGTACAAGAGAGAGCTTAATTTTTATCAGTCCGGACCATCAGTCCGTTAGGCCGTGAAATGTAACACGGTAATTCTGTCATAGACTGAACTAACGTCAGATTGGGCACGTAACCATTGCCTTTGTCAGCTAACTTTTACTCCAGTATCCTTTGATAATTTCTAAAAGTACACGAAGTACAGAGTCCAATTCGCAATCTCTATTTCTACTGGTTTAGACTCTGCCATGGCTCTAAGCCAGCCAGGTACAGTATTTTTTTTATTGAGGTCTTTAATTGACACCAACACATGAAGCAACGTAACATTTTTGACTTAGAGAATACTTACTCCATCGAGTATTCATTTGACATATTCTCTTAACGAAAAGGCATCGCATCGCTTCGCGTTTTGGTGTAATCTGACCCTAACAATACAAAATAAAAATAAAACATTCACATAATTTTTTTCTACGCATTTAACAGCATCGAATTTTATCAGTTTTTAAAATTCTAAAGAACCGCAACAGGTTGCAATGTATGTAAAGTGAATTGCAGATTTAATATATGTGAACCACGTAACAGCGACGTCCTCGGCACTCACTCGCCGCAATATTCATAGAGAAAAATCATAGTTTATGACTCACAATCTTTTCCCATGAAATCTTCTTACGACGCCCAGAGAGCAGCACCGCATTAATTTTACTTACACTAAAAGTAAATTTCATTCCATAATATTGCATAAACGTGCTATGTTTTATGCTATTTCATAAACGTGGATGGACTCGTTACTATTGTACGGGCATTTATGTTTAGGCATCATTTAGCACGATTTATGCCCACATTAACCGAAAGGTATAAAGATACGAATCGTACTTTAAAAAGGAGTGTTAAATACTCGGAAATCGTATAAATCTCGACCCAAAGTTACGTAGGTAAGTGATTTACAAAAGGGTATTCAATTGATCGATGCTAAACCGGCAACGCATAGATAATCATTTACCTATCCATTTAAAACTGACAAATTCAAATTCTAAATGTCTCAAGGGGCCGTATTTACATTAGCCTGTCCCGCGTCACATCATTTTGATAAGGGAAAGGCCCAGGAATTAAGATCAAGTGATTCGGAAAAGCATTAGAGTTAGTAAATCAAGGAGCACTTCACCTGTTGGCTGAAGTGTCATTAAGGTACTAACGAGTGTGAAGCTGCGAAGGTTTAAACATACATTACGTGCTGGTCCTTTTTTTGCAGAGAAAAAAAGCTGTTTTTCGCGTTGAGCGCGCAATGTACGATGATAATGGCTTCGTTTCGAATTCACGTTGTGATTTTAGTACTTGTGCTTACTAGCTGCGGACCAGACAGGCATAGCGTCACAAATAAATCAATCATTCAATAAGCGGACCCCGGCGGAGCGAGAATTTGTCATGAGGACGAGGGCGAACTGTATGTTCCGTTCACTCCACTAAATGTTTGTACGACTCTTTGTTAGGGTTTTGCGTCTATTTATTTACCAAAAAAATATATGAAAAGTGGGTTAATGATTCGACTCGTATGTATGTGATATTGTTACAATAAGATATTTTGTGTATATATATATATATATATATATATATATATATATATATCCGACGTCCGGATGGCCTAGTGGTTCGAGAACTTGACTATGAACCTCGAGCTCCCGAGTTCGAATCCCGGCCGGGGCAGATATTTATATGAATAATACGAATGTTTGTTCTCGGGTCTTGGATGTTTATTATGTAATTAAGTATGTATTTATCTATATAAGTATGTTTATCCGTTACCTAGTGTCCATAGTACAAGCTTTTGCTTAGTTTGGGACTAGGTCAATTGGTGTCAAGTGTTGATATTATTTATTTATTTTATTTATTTATTGACTCCAGTTCTTCAAAATGTTTGCCAAATAAAAGTGTACACTGTATAATGTATATTTGTATGTTTGTCTGCGCGTTCAAAAACTATTACAGTGATTGTAAAAAAAAATTTAGTTGGTCTAGGTATAGTCTAATCAGGGAATAGTGTGTCATTAAAATCAGTTCACTACTTTTTGAGAAAGAGGTTTAAGAGAGAGAGGGAGATGTTTGAGAGTCATTCAAACGTAATTCCAACACATCATACACGTAAAAGAGAAAGAATTAATTGAACAAAAGGTAGTCAGTCGGACGAAATAAATACTAAATGATTAATTTGAATTTCCTACCTACAGCTAAAAGTAAAAAAAATAAAAAGTAACAAAGTAATTTAAAAAGGTAAACGGGCTTTCGAACTGTAACTAAGACAGAGAAAAATTGGAGAAAAATAATATTTCTTATCTAAAAAATCCAAAGTTGCCTACTATTTTTTATCTCCGTTTAGTTACAGTTTTAAGTCAGTTTATTTTTTTAATACTTTCTTATTTCAAACGTAATCAATTTAAGGCCATGTTATTTAAAATTAGAGCCAAACCAATTAGAGCCGCTTGCGATGTCTAGGCTTGAAAATATCGTTAAGCCAGGATTGAATGGCATTCCATTCACTCAGTCATTCCATTTGTTTTGTAACTACTTAACCCCATTTGTTAGGTACAGTCGAGTTCATAATATAAACACGCTTCTACGCCGTTAACGATAGAGTCGTGAATTGAAAATACAAACTGAAATATAAATGCACAGAAAAACCAGAAAAATTAGAGACCAGCGCTGGAAATCGAACCCAGGTCCTCGGCATTCCGTGCCGTGTGCTATACCGCTACATCATCATGGACAACGGTACAGACACGAATTTCCCCTATGCACCACATATCTCAGCTTGTGATTGTTTCTTATTTAGCCACTTAAGCAATGACACTAACGACATCTATGCCGTAGCTCTCATCGAGAAACTTTACGGGGGAGGGGAGGTTTTACGGGGTGACCGTGAAAGTAACAAAAATTTGGAATTTAAATAAAAATAAAAGATTCCAAAAACCAATCTCAATAGAGTCGTGTTCAGCAGATATTTTTGATCAAATTTTTGCCCACAAGTTTATGAACTTAAAAAAAGGTCAGTGAAAATATTCTACAGTGGGCGAGGATCTGACTGTACCTACTATGGAGCTTTCTGAACTACCGTTGAACGTCACAGTAAGTTTCATAACGAGATCCCTTGTTAAGTATGGAGTGTAGAGGGAAGGAGGAGAATAATCTCTTATGGGGGAAAAGTTTCAAAAATGTCGTTTTGCATCTTTTAGCAAGCTTTAAGCGGTAAATAACAAATAAGTAGTAAAAAAAGTCTTAAATCGGGTTGAGATCGACAAGTTTCGGGTTAATTCAAAGTCTTTCTTTCCGGAGCCACACCACGGGGGTTACTGCGAAACGTGCATTGCGCGCCGTGCATCCGCGACTGCTTGACGAAACCAATACTGGCGCACAACTGCCCTCGTTTTCATCGTCATTTTTGTCATTAACGTCAAATGTAGGGTAGACAAGAGTTCCCAATTATTCCCGTGCTTGAGCTTTACTAGACCCCGTTATCAAGCGGGCCGTTTGATGGCTACCTAATATTAGTGATGTGCTATAAATATCAATCTCTCATTTTGAGAGGAGGCCTGTGCCCAGCAGTGGGGCGTATATAGGCTGGGATGGAAAAAAATGTTTCATCGAGTTTATAGATGAATTTTGGATTTGGAGTTCCCATACTTGGATAGCTACAACGTCGAGACTAGGATTGTTTGTATTGCACATCACTAATGTTAGGTAGGTACCAAACTAGCCGCTTGATAGCGGGGTTTAGTTATTCATCATCATCATCATCATCAAGTCCGCCTAAAGATGTCCACTATTGGACATAGGCTTACCCCAAGGCTCTCCACTCAAACCGATCTTTTGCTTTCCGCATCCACCGCGATCTCGCGATCAGAAACTAGGTCGTCGCTCCATCTTGTTGGAGGCCTACCGACAGCTCGTCTCCCGATCCGCGAACGCCATTCGAGAACCTTCTGACCTCATCGGCCATCAGTCCTGCGAGCAATGTGCCCCGCCCACTGCCACTTCAGTTTCACAATTCTTCGGGCTATGTCGGTGACCTTAGTTCTACTGCGGATAATCATCATTTCTGATTCTATCCCGCTGAGAAACCCCGAGCACAGAGACCTCTCCATAGCCTTTTGAGTGACTAGTTATTACTATAACAGAGCTATCCAGAAGTTAGAAAAAGTAAAAAAGGCCGTGATTCAGTCAGCTCGATAGTAGATAGGTATGTACAGTCACGCGCAAAAATATGTATTTATTCGAACTACTCAAAAATATGTTTCCAAGGCCTTACTACGTTGGAATAAGAGTCGGTGGTACATTATTTTTGAAACGTTGAATAAGTTCATATTTTTACGTACAATTTCTCTTTTATATAATGTTCAAGGTTCCATCAACATGCGATTTCAATTTGAAATGTAAATTATCTCTAATAAGGTTTTATTCATACGTTTGTAATAATACCTTTTTGGTGGATTAGATTTCTGAAATACCTGAAATAATATTTAGATAGCAAATTGAACCAGGATTTACTGTTATTTTTCCATTCCGTAGAAAGCTCCTGCCTTGTACGATCTTTCTCTAGTAATGAAATATACAGCTAATTTCATATTCTGTCAAAGTTGATGTCAAGACGTCTTTAGTTAAGTTTTCGTTTTGCGAATTAACTTTTTAAGTTAACAATAACGGCCAATTTAATCGGTGTCTAGAGAATTGTTTTATTGGTTATTAGAAAATTACGAACATAATGTAGATCTTAATCATATTTTCTACCTTTAATATAATACGTTTGTAATTCACCGCGAATCAATAAACACTGAAATATATATTCTGTTGAGATGAATAAAAAGAAAGTTTGTAACAGCATACTTCTTAGTAAAGGAAGGTATTGAATGCACTGCAAGTAGAATTAAAATTTAAGCCATTTTTGCAATACGACAGTGTATTTCCTATTCAAGTACAATATTTCTCGACATCGGTTCCAGGTAAAAATCATTCGTATATTTCTATTGAACACTCGAACACGTTTAAGCCATCCTCTTTTGTCCTTACCCTTTGAAAATATGCCTACTTTTGTTTTGTAAACAAACCCCTATTATCCGCAGATTTGGTACAAAAATGATAGGTAAATAGCAATATTTTGGGCAAACAACTTTATTTCCCTAAGCCTACATTGCGCAGCACCCTTGGGTGCTCTTAAAGGAGCCGGGTCCATCTTACAGTTCGTTACGGTAAACCATCTGTTATTTTTGCCCATTACATATTTTAATGCTCCCAAAGGAGATTTCTTACCACCCCTTAACCGTTTCCGACCCATTGGACGACTAAAATGAAACATTTAAATGCAATCTGCGGCAGTGATCTTCAAGTAGACTTTTTTACAGTTTAACTCTGAACTGCCAATGATTATTCTCTTAATTGAAAACTGTCGACACCGTTGGCTAAGGAGTTGGGGATTCCTGCTTTTTAAGTAATGGACTGCACCGTTCTATGATTAAAAGTGGGTCTTAAGAAGTGGAGTCTACTCGACTGCGAATCACAATTTGCTGAGTAAAAGTAGATAAACCTTTGCTTTTCTTGTTCTATCATATTTTACTGAGTGGCGCCTTTGAAACACTTTGTTTCGATAAGATACTTTAGTACTTAATTTTAAAACAAGAGTTATATTAAGTTACTGAAGTCACTTCATTTATTACACGCATTAAAGTATAGACAATAGTATAGTTTCATTAAATAAACTGTTACTAAAGAGTATATACTCGTAAATATGTGAAACTTCTTCTGACAAAACATACAATTAAATGTTCTGCTTAAATTGTGTTCCTTATATCCACATTTTATAAATATAAAATTGCAAATAAATAAAGTAAAAACAACCCGTAGAATACTAATCACATATCTATTCAAACGATACACACGAATGTGATAGAAAATTATATGACAACCTTTCGCGAAGGAGATTGACAAAAGCTACGTTTCATTTATATTCTTCTATTTGAATACGTACTAGTCTATTGGCTTCACAGCCGGTTTTCATGCGTACATCAGCCAAGCTCAATGCAAACTTACTCAAGAATTCTGCTTACACAGTGAATAAGAAATTTCTACAATGGATGCTACAATACTAAATATTCCATTTAAATAGCTGTACATTTGTCTCAAAAGCTTTCAGAGTCGGGGATCATAAGGAATGCATAAGGTCGCAAGAAGAGGGTAGAAGAAATTCATGGATATCAGTACAAAGCAAATAACGCGCGGATGTAGTAAGGAAGGTGCTCGTTATTCTATTATGCTGTCGCCATGCCTTTGTGTCAAGTTATGAACGATTATAGCGGGGATTAAAATGACTATTAGGTGGATACGTTGTCTTACCAACTTTTCAATAATTATTAGGTACTGGATGCATTGTGGGGTACTTAGGTGTGTTGACTTTCTTGAGTGCGCTTAATTATCTATGGGTTCAGTTTTGGGCATTTTAACTATAATTATGTATGTAGGTAGCTTTACTTTTTATTAGGTAACTTTCAGTTTTTCTTACACAGAGTCATTGGCACTATTCACTGCTTTGGACGAAGAAAAAAGTGTCCCAAATTTTTGGTTCGTTTTGCGAGTTTTGTGAGGAAAATTAAGAAAAATATTTTTCGAACTATTTGTTTGTGATTCTAAAAAAATCTTCTCGGCCTCCCTAACTGCGGAACTTCCACATGAAATCATACTTCCGCTTCCGCATCTAATCTTCCGTAATTTTTTGTAGAGTTTTTAAGGTGAATTGTTTAATTAGGTACTTAGATTGGTAGACATACAACGCAGGAGAAGTAACAATGGCGAAAGCTGCAAAACTATTAAATGTTGTTTATGAAACAGAATTTCATTTTCTTATTTTTGATGATTTCTAACTACTAGTTTCGACGTGAAACTCTTTGCCTCAGTATTAACCAACCACCCCGCCTCTGCTAAGAAAGAGGCCTCCGTTACGACCTACGCATATCTATGGTCATCACCATCATCATCATCATGTCAGCCGAAAGACGTCCACTGCTGGACATAGGCCTCCCCCGAGGCTCTCCACTCAGATCGGTCTTGTGCTTTTCGCATCCACCGCGATCCCGCGATCTTAACCAGGTCGTCGTTCCATCTTGTTGGAGGCCTACCGACAGCTCGTCTCCCGGTTCATATCCATATCCATGGTATCTATTACGATTTGAAATAATAATAGGAAGCCCTGTGACAGACTAACTGCCAGACTGCGGAACCCATCGATATATATGTACTAACATAGAATATATGTCAATGGCGGAACCTAAGTAGCATAATTGACACCTAACAAAATACGAGGCGATTAAAAGGGGGTGAAATAGGTATCTGTAATTTAGTTTAACGGAACTTATTCCATTTTAACATTTTGTACTAGCTGATATGGACCAGCTTTTTGAACTTCATCCATAAGGGAAGGGTAAACAAAAATAAACATGTTTTTTTACTGTCCTAAAATAGTCCTTTCAGGAAATGCTCGTGCAAGTTTTGGGAGGGAAAAATAAGATGCCTCACCCTTCTATTTTTCTTTGGAGCCGCTTGGCGAAATACATCGAGTTCTGTTTACGAGTACAAAACATGGGCTCATTAAACCTTCTAGAACCAGTAGCAACGAGACGACCTACTCGAGTCCTAACATTGGGCTAAGAAATTTAGGTACTTAAACTGAAAATAAAATTTTCTTTTATGTGTAACATTTGAGAAGAAAAACTTTGTTTTTTATTTTTTGTCTTTACCTATGTAAGTTATGTACATACACAGGTTATGTAACACAACTACATAAGCTCAAATTTAAGTTTTATATGCCTAAAACTGTGTAGTCTTAACCTAGGTATTTAAAAAATGAGATTCCTTTGGAGGCGTCATACATAACAATAACTCTTTAGTTTTGTTTTATGTAAGCAAAATCATTTACTAAACGCTGGATATTAACTTCAGAACAACTTTTATTTTAGCGCCATCTATGCGGCTACACGTGAACTAGCGCAGCATTAAGTAACGTATGCTCAGCGCCCTAACGTAATACGGTGAGAAAACGATCGTCATGGTTGGTTTGTAAGCGATACTAGCGCCACTAAGCGCTGCGAAGCTTTGCACAAACTAAAGTTTTACGCGCCAACTTACAAGGGAAGTCTTGTCCTCTAACTTGTCCTGCAGAATTGAAGATACGAGTCGAGTATGAAGCGAGTTGGTTTGTACCTGTAAAAAAATAGAAAAAAAATTACTATGTTACAATGAACTGTAGGGAGGACAACTAGATACCTACATCTCTGAATTATTTAGATTAGGAATTTTATTATTAACTTAGGGATGTTATACATCCCCTTGCTATTTTTAAGGCTGTATATTATTGGGCTTATGGATTTTAAACTTTTATTATTTTTAGTTTAATTTCTAGTCACAGGCTCGCGACGTTGAAGTCCCCAAGACGATCCCATAGGGCTTATGGGAACGGAAGCAATACCATGCCCTGCACCTGATACCGCTCTGCTTTCAGAGCATGACATGAGCGCGTGAATAATTTTGATCAAGTTATTGGGTTCGATCAGACAACCCTCCAAATACCAGTTGATCTTAATTTATATCATGAATGTTGATTTTTAATAAAATAGTCGATAGTGTCGGTAACTCATTCTCTTTCCACTCCTTTTGTAAATATCAACCGGAAGTACAAACTCCTTTTTTGGCGAAATCTAAAAATATACCTCAATGCAGTTGGAAGTCTAAACACCAATTTCCTTCCTATTCCATTCGGTGAATATTAAACACTGAACCGAGTGTGTGTGCAATTATTAATATTCCAACTACCGGCGTGCGTCCATGCTTGTTAAACGCCGGTGTGTTATATTAATACCCGCATATCGGCAGTTTTTGAATCTAACTTGGCAAAGTTGATGAAACCTTTTGAATTTAGAAAGTTCATGAGTGCATATGAATAAAGAATTTAAAGTCACTATTACTGCTATCCACTTATATTTAAGACGCTTTTGTTAGGATCAATTAAGTTGTAATAGGTCTTATGATCATTTTTTCTCCATTTATAATTGTTTTTTTTTTATATAAATTGCTACGGTTTTAGGTACCTAAATAATTCCAAATACTGTAATTTTCTAGAAACTCTTAACCCTTTTATGTAGGTAGTCTCCTACTTACCATATTCTGACAATAATTTTTTATTTATTTTTAGGTCGATTTTTAACAGACTATATAAAAAAGTGTAATATATGGGGATTGTGGTGGTTAATAATACGATGTTGTGCGTAACATAACGAACTCCTTTATTTAATAAAACCTAGTTTATATACATTATGATTGTCGCTGATACAAGCAATATGCGTTTATGTAGCAGTAAACCATTGTGTTACTGCTAAACACTGAAAGTGGCCAATTGCCATACTACACCTCCCCCGAAAGTCCCTTCACCCCCGGGGTGGCAGAAAAAAAAATTAAACGCATGTTACTTGTTTACATTTTTTTTTAAATTTCTGTAAATAAAACCAAAGAGACAAATTTTACTATTTAGAGAAGTTACTTATTTTAAGTTTAAACATGAATGCAATTTTTTCATTCACCATCTGTATTTTTTTTCTGTATTTATTCTAGTGTCACTTGTAATAGAAAATGTTTTGGAAAAAAATTATTAAGATGTTAAAAATATATATAAGATACTACTTATATCTCAATAACTTAAGTATTCATCGTTGGCATATCTTTGTGCCTATTTATGATTTTTTTAATTTGTTATTATCAATACTAGATTTTTTTTCGTATTTTGGTATCGGTACTATTTCTGTATATTAATAACTTCTAGTGCGGCGGGGCGATGACACGGCGTGGCACGTGACTCGATGCTGCTCCGCATGGCACGAGGACTGCTGGTGTTCGCGTTCATGGGCCGGGCTAACCCTGGACTCCCCGGAACATGGGCCGGGATTTCCCTGGACACCTCTTCATGGGCCGGGATAACCCTGGACACCTCTTCTTTCTTCGTTTTTCTTCCTTCTTTATTGATTATATTTAATATTTATCTTCCTTATTTTAGTTTATTAACTTAGGTATTTCTTCATATTAATTTTTTCTTAAATTTCTTCATTTTTCATTTTCATAGCTTGATGCTTCTCTTCCTATTTTATCTCATTTTAGTCGCTTCTTCTTATTTATGTTATTTCCTTCATTTCTTCAATAGAAGTGAATATTGAATACAGTAAATTCTTCGTATTTAATGTTTTTTTTTCTCTTCTTTCTTCAGTAGTAGGTATATTTTTCTTTGTAAATCTTTGTTCTTCATAATTGGTCTTATTTGCCTTGAATAGGTTTCTTCATTCTTCTAATAATTAAACTTCTACTTCTATAAATCTTTTTTTCTTCTTTTTCTTCATGATTTCTTCGTGTATATTTTCTTCTTGTGTTCTGACTGCGATTAGGTTTTAAAAATTCCTTTGGCTCTTAAGGCAAGGTCGCCATGTAATATATGGGGATTGTGGTGGTTAATAATACGATGTTGTGCGTAACATAACGAACTCCTTTATTTAATAAAACCTAGTTTATATACATTATGATTGTCGCTGATACAAGCAATATGCGTTTATGTAGCAGTAAACCATTGTGTTACTGCTAAACACTGAAAGTGGCCAATTGCCATACTACAAAAGATAATGGTATTATAGTAAATGTTGAATATTTTTAGCCGTTTCTCTATACACGCTGCTAATAATAAGCTAACTATATTACAAAATATCTGGCATAGTTATCTAGTAGGTAAGTAGTTTTATAATGAATTTGAAACGTCATTTGAATTAAGAAGCTTAATTATCGTAATATCGATACAACTTTTTTTCTCAGAACTCATAAAAGCCGTGTATGCAAAGCATTTTCCCCGTAACGACGCGACAGTTTACTAAACTTTTTTATTACTAAACACCGGTATGTTGGCAGCGCCGTAACGCGCATAACGGTGAGCTGCGTCATGCTCCGTGTGGACACTGTAAACAATCAGATCTGTGGCCACCGCACCGTGTTTACCACCGTAAAGGAGTCTGGGCCGTGCCACGTTGGCGCGGACGAGTCTACTCGAACTTTGGCTGAGCTGTTTTATAATCTGTGTAGTTTGGCCACCCTAATCTTTTGGAGAAAAAATTTATAATTTTTATTACGAATTTTTATTTCATGTTGAAATCATTACTTTTTTGCCTATAAATAAATAAATGACCTTAAGTCAGGATATTTAGTAGCGAGTTGCAATTTTAGCATATCATTAGAGTCATATACTTAATGTATATATTTTTTAAATATTTCAAAATCAAGTTTAGTCAGTCAAGTG
Source organism: Choristoneura rosaceana (assembly GCA_037349165.1). Taxonomy (NCBI): domain Eukaryota; kingdom Metazoa; phylum Arthropoda; class Insecta; order Lepidoptera; family Tortricidae; genus Choristoneura; species Choristoneura rosaceana. The sequence continues at coordinate 16,783,865 of JAZBNJ010000019.1, forward strand.
AGTATGCTACTGCGTATAACCCAAAAACAGAGTAGGTAGGTATCCATAAAAGTAAATCCTTCGTTTTGTATTTATTTTAATAGCTCAATAAAATCCATAATAAAATTGTGTATATATTCAAAAGGATTACGACAAAGTTGCACGAATAGACTTAAAAAAATACACAAATCGTAATGCCTTACATAATTCACACCAAATTTGAGCTTGAAAAATATTTTGTAACAAATTTAACCTACATGGATTTCGGAACCGCGATGTGAAATACATTTTAGCCTTATTTTAGCCCTAGTGGTAAGGTTAAGTTAGGTTAGATACCTATTGTGATTTATCTAAAGCAAAATCTGGTGTACTAGATCATTTGCAGTCACAACATAGTAAGTAATAAATTTTTATCGCGGACGTAAAAAAATTAACACTTTCTAACCAACACGAGAATTAGAAAGAGATGGATGTTTTATATCTGAAATGGGAAGGCGTTAATAGCTAACACGCGATATAACATGCCCATATTCAACACAGTTTCCCGGAAAATAATACCAACCAAACGCAGCAATTAAATTCTTTAAGTTGTTTCCATTAAGCTTATTTCATATGTCATTGTGTTATGTTGGGCGGGGTTTCGTGACAGCATGACATCGGATCTATTCATTCAGTAATGATTAGAATCGTAAATTGTGTAGCTATAAGCTGTTTTACATGGAAATAAGCATTAAAGAAAGAGACAGTTAGATGGTTTTTATAAAATTATAAATTCACTTTTCAATCCGATCACTTATAATTTTATTCTTTGCTAAATATATGTTGTATATCTTTATAATGATATTAATGATTTACAAAGTATTAATTAAATAATCACAAACCTGAAAATAATTTCTTCCCAATCATGAGTAAAATCGATCAATTACACTATAATGCTTCATAGAAAGTTGGGCTTTTGTTGAAATCCCTTTTTTACTGTGCCCAGTCGAATAGTTACAAATACAAAAAATTCTTACGCGGTTGCATAGACATCTTATTATTTAAATAATTTCTAATTATTTAATACTGGCAGTCTATTCGTATTTTTTTTTCTTTCTAAAAACGTCATAACGTAACTGACTAGTACAAATTTCGAGAGCAGAGTTTAATTAAATCAAGGTATAATTACGAACTTAGCAAAACGTCGGTACGAATATTTTTAGAAAAAAGAGATTTTTGAGATTATCAATTAACTATTAAATCAACTCCTTGTTTAGGATATAGCCAATTCAGGAGTTGTCAAATATCATATTGTAATAAAACTGCTTTAAACCAGTATAATAGGTCAGTATAGGACCAATGCACAATGTAAACATTAATAACTAAGTATATGACGTGTAGGTACACCGATGTCTATACTTAACGACTTGAGCACTTAGAGGCTGGATTGCATCTGGCTAGCTCATTTGGCTACGGCATTCGCCCTTACCCTCAATACAGTGAGTGCGAGCGAGACAGCTGCTGCAGAAGATAACTACATCACACAATCTGAATGGAGGCCTACAGATATGTCCGACGTGGAGTTAGAACGTATAGAAGCACTAAAGGTAGATAAATATTTTTTTCTTCAATATACTTGGAAATGTTTGCCTAACTGTCGCAAACATAATACACGAAGTTCTTCTTCGAAGACTGCCACAAATAAAAAAAATATCTTCCCGGCCGGACGAACAAATTCCTTCTAATTTTTTTTTTATTGTGTAATTTTTTAATGTATGACCAGAGGTCCTATGGGAAGACCAGCGTCGTTCGCAAGACCGGCAGATTGCTGATTTGGGACCATTTATGACATGCATAACTATATTTGGTTTTTCTTTATTTTATTTTTATCTATTGTTCTTAATTTTTATCACGAATAAATGTTTTCTTTCTTTCTTTTAAGTCCTAGTCTAAGATTTAATTTAGAAAGAAACCGTCTTTAGTTCCACGTCATTGCTGTATACCACTAGCTTTCTTAGATTTTTCATTATAGGTACTTAAGTCATAAAATCGTTCGTGTAACTTTACATCTGAGTCGGTACCTACTCACGAGCCCGCGGCGTCGGAAGTAGCATCGTGTAAAAGACGTAAATGGGGACCGCAGTATAATGGCACAATATGCGCGATTTCACAGCCCAAGGTCTGCGCAATTGTTCCATTTTCAAAGTTATCGTCAATTGGCAGCATCTCTATGGAGTCTCTAGCTTTAGAAACGTCATTCAAACTGGCCAGTTGTATTCAAATGTTTTTTTTTTATTCGACCGCTGGGCGACATTGGAATACGAATAAATCTATGGTCGTGAAGTCTTTTATTCTCACTATTTTGATTATATGATTGCTAGTAAGTAGGAGAAAGAAATTAATAGAAAAAGATAAAAATACAAAAATTGTGAAAGAGTGGCGCTATATTTAATATTGAATTCTGTCAATTAAAAGTTACTAGCCGAAGTAGCAGATGTTGAAACAAAAAATGTCCAAAGTGTGACATATAAAGACAAACGAATGTTACATTAAACACAAGGTTACCACGGATTATAGTTAAGTACCTGGGTGACCGAGCTTAAAACTCGATCATAAGCGTTTTCCCAATAAAACCAAGTTAGATCGATTTTTCATCCCCGAAAACCCCAACATACCAATTTTCATCGAAATCGTTGAAGCCGTTTCCGAGATCTCTAAAATATATAATATGTTCTCGCTCGTTTAAAAGTATTAGATTAGAAAGATAGATGGATGAAACTACTATTCTCGGACTCATATTGTGTTTACATATTTCGCGTTTACTACATTTTAATGTACATTGTACATGTATACGTTTTAGTGTACATGTAGTACACTCGTGTGGAATCCCTGGTCGCTTGAAGCGGATGGACGTGAGGTTTACTGCCGCCATAAAAGTAGAGGAAACATTATTGATAGCCCAAATTCATACTTCAAAGCTTATACAGCGATATAAACTCCCAAATAATACCTTTTATCTGGTTCCCGTCGTGTTGTAAACAGTGGCTTTAAAAAGTCGTAAACGCACCTTTGAAAACCTTACTTAAAATTTTAACCGAAAGAAAAACTTGTGTTTGTTACCAGTAACCAAGTAAAAGACGAAGATTTGGTGGATCACAGAACATGGGCGCCTCGTTGATAGAGACAGAAAATATACTTGTCGCAAGTCAATATTACTCGTATACTTATTGTACCGCCCCTATAGTCTAGTGGTTTGATCGATCCGATATAGATAGCAGATGCCCAAGAACATCACAGTACCCTTAGTGTAAGTTTTCGGTTACAAAATACGTCTCGATCGCGTTCGCGTTAAGATCCCAATTTGCATGGAAACACGAACATCGCAAGCGTTCCGCTAGAGGCGCTGTTCGTGTTTCCATATAAATTGAGATTCTAACGCAAACGTTATCGAGACGTATTTGTAACCGAAAACTTACACTAGGGGTACAGGGCGACACTAGCTATCTGAACTCACCGCACCGTCCCCTCCGGAGGAGGCGACGACGCCGTCCCCCACAGAACACCACACGTGGGCCACCCCACCATTTCAACCAACACGGGCATGTACCGGGAACGTTTCCTCCAATCAGACCTCAACCCGACTGAGTTTCTTGTCGTTTCTTCTCAGTCGGGACTAACGTAGTCGACGTAGCATCAAAATTCCGATTGTTTGCAAATTCTCCCTCAGCATCCAAAGTCCGAGGTCATCTCAATAGGAGCACCCTTTGGCATGCTAATTTAAACCACCCACTTGCTGTGCAGTCCATCTGGTTGCTCGCCCTCTCTTCGATAAGCTGTAAAAGCCATCTGAGGCTAACAGCAACAGTCCGTAGGAAAAAAAAAAGTGGTTTGAGCTATGGTGCCTCTCCAGCAGAGGATCGTGGGCTCAAGCCTCTTAGTTCATCAGAATCTATGAGTTAAATTACATTTAAAACTAACCTAGAGCTTTGCGGCGAAGGAATATCATACAATACAATACAATACAAATATTCTTTATTGCACACCATAAAGCAGTAGGTACAAAAAACTTATAATATGAACACATAGATTCAGGGGAGGCAATAACATCATCATCATCAGGAAACCTGGATATACATATTATACATGCAAAGCAATTCGATCAGGTGTGTGAACTTATCATTCTACACTGGGCCCAAACCCTCTGTTCTGAAAGGAGGTCTGTGCTCAGCAGTGGGATCTATAGCCAAGATTAACTTTTTCCAGTTCCATTTTGCACTTCCCTTATTTCCATGTTTACAAAATACACTCCAGGATGCGTAATTTGGCAACCCTGACTATAAATAATGCAAGTAGTGTTACGTCACAGCCAGTCCCGTTTGTAAGCGGTGTTTGAATGGTTGTTATGCTTAGTTTGGTTTGTTTGTGACGGCATATTAAACCCAGTGATGGATCGCGTAAGGTTAGAGATGAACAGAAACATTGGTATGGTTGGCACATGTACTTTATACGTGTTCTTGTCCAAAGTGAGCGAATGGCCTGTGCGAAAAAACCGCCAATAAGTACTAATAATGTTTTTACTGATGTAGATAAAGTTAAGGGTCGGCCACAGAACTGCCATTCTTTCCTAGAATAGACCAAAACGCAATTGAAACCCGAAGGTTAGAATGCAATACAAAATGTATCTCTCGTCACATACCTACTGTCATCTCCACTTTGACACTCTGCAATTCAAGATTTGCTCACGGCCGCGACATCGTCTCATCCGGCTTTGTATATTAGATATTAGACAAAGTAAAAAGCTTGATAGTAAAATGCAAAATAAATAGTAATGCCTCGTAATTAACTTGTTCCAGAAGCCTTTTTTTTTCATTAATGGCTTTTATTCTTACGTTTTTTGTCAACACAGAACATTTTTGTGTATGATTATTAAATGTAATTTCAACCTAAAATATTATAAATAACTATCGTTAAAATATTTTTCAGGGCCTACGCTAGCTGACGCGGTTTGCACGGAGCGGGTGGAGGCCTATCGAACAATAGTATGAGCAGCGCTAACTGCGCGCGGCGCGTGCGACGGATTTTACATGTACCCGACCCGCCAGGCGTGCGCACGCTGCGTGCACCCGCGCTAGCTAGCGTAGGCCCTCAAATCGAGGAGTATGGCGTCATGAAAAAGTTAGAGAAACACTGCTATGAGGGTTTCCATTTTTCCTTTTGAGGTGCGAAACCCTAAAAGTATTCTATTTCCGCCATTTTGAAACAGCTACAGCTATAGCTACAGCTCTTAAGGCTAATTGTTATTGTTGCGTGGTTGTTACTTGTTGTTTCTGTGATACAATTTGTTTCTTGTCAAACATACTTTGCGCAATCATCCCTCCGTAATGAAACAGGGTGAAGTGCTAAAATTAACACAACTGTACCACTCGGCTTAATAAAGTGGGTGGCAACCGCAGATAGTTTATGTTTGTCACGTGTCTCGCTTACGCGTAAACGGTACTCGCTCTCGGTTATCTAAACGGTGCGACTCTCACCCATTTTTATTGAAGGTAATAAGATCTACTGCGATGTCGTAATATGAAAGCACTTTTGAAAATAAATAAAGTAGCAAAATAACGGTCAAGAGCGTTTCGAGCTCGTGCACCGAGGATTCGTACGATTTAGCGGCCTATGCCTATCTATAGCACCTGTCCTAAATCCAGTGTTAGTAGATCTTCTATCTAACCTAAATGAATATATAATAGCGTATATTTATCAAAATATTTTTTTTAAGTTTTAAAAAGATCTGAGAAGATGAAACGCACATGTATGACATCAAACCCGTCCTAACTCAAAATCCCCAAATTTCGAGTAGCGACAGTTTTTAATATGATGTCAAAAGATTGTAGTGTAAAAACATTACGTTATTTATGTTTTGCCCTCACCTACGTGTACAAAATATTATACAACCGTAGTCAAGACATTGCATTGTATACGTATCATTCGTTTATAATGGATTTAGTTTATACAAAACGTTATGAACTCCACCAACATTGAGTTCAAAATGTTGCAGATCTGCATAGAGGAATATGAATGAACTTTGCAAAAGCAGTTCCAGCCGACCATTGTTATTCTACGGAGCGAGTTCTGCGAAGCTTAGCGCATTAAATAGTTCTAGTCTTTACTGGCTAACATAAACTCAAACAATAGATTTATGTGAATGAGCCATCTCACATCAACCGTGCGAGTAATCTTATTATTATAACATTACCCTGTTAACTTGCGCCAAGAGCAGATGTGCATTACGTGAGATGACATCATTGTTGTATTTTTAGGGAAGAGTAAAATTAATGAATATGGTACAGGAAATTTACTGGAGCAGATGTAGAAAATTTACCTGAGTTAAAATAGCTGTGCGGCGGGGTGTTGGATTGTCCTGTAGAAAATATTTATAGGCAATAATACCTCCTACTGTAACCATATTTTTGTTAAAGCTTTTATTGCGCTTATTGCTTGCCCTGTGATGCAGCCCGTGCCAACTTAGCGAAGGAAAGTGGACTTACCCAAGTTCGCCGCCGACCTTCTGACCGGCCACGGGTATTCAATGATGATCTTGAATGCAGTGCACGTCATTGTCTTTATTATCAGTCAGTCCTAGCAGATTATCGAGGATTTAACTTCTTTATTATGAGTTAGTTGCGTGTCGAGCGGAATGACTTGTATATGACAGACAAACGACAAGATGACAATGAAAGAGTACCGCGTGGCATCAGAGGTTTTCGGCCAGCGTTGCCTAGGCTTGTCCACCTCCTTGCACACGGCAATACGTCGCAACTACCCTGTTTATTGGATGTTATTAGGTCAAATCTTACAAGTTTATTTTAACCTACTTCCTGTGGTTGGATAGACTTGAAATTTGGCCTACTTATGGCCTAGTTATGAGAAATTCTGAAATATCGGCCAGGATCGTCTCCGGAGGACGTAACTCCTCAAAGCGTAATAGCATCGACTTGAAATTTGATACAAAAATGTAGTTCAATGACAATGCAAATAAAATCAGCAAATAGTGAAAAACAAGTCAACAAGAAAAGCATGTATTAAAATAAAATTGTTAATAAAGACTTACTTCAATTTACTGCATTCATTTATGGTGTTCTACAGAGACAAAACAAGATATATAATAACGTTAAGCAATAAGAACACGCCATGGCAATTGTATGCAAAAAAGCATAATAATATGATGAGCAAAACATGAATCACTGTAAACAAACGTAATGAATGTCAGTCACCCTGAATACGTCAGTTCAAATGGAACTTTACTCGATCATCTGCCGAAATATTGTGACAGAACAAAATACAGATCGACACGGTAATCCGAAGGCATGTTAATTTTGTAGCGTTATTTATACACTAATTTGTAATTGTGCTTGCCAACTTGGGCACTTGCATGGAATGCTAATTCGAATTGTAAGTATGTTAGAGACTGTGCCTCTGATCATTTACGTCTTAATTTATCTTGACTTTAAAATTTAGCAGAACTACGAGTACATTTGGTATGATCTTAATGAGTCTAAAATCAGTGGCTTGCTTATATAATTTAGATTTATTGAGTTTAAATGGATTTACGATACAAACATGTTCCAAGCAAGTACGGTCGAGGCCATAGATTTTTTTTAAGCCTTAATGCCTTGTCATTGCAGTCACTGTCACTATTTGTTTGAAATTTTGTATATACCTAATTGTCAGAAGAATTACCTACAGTGATTAGATAATATTAATATTATATCCAAATCTCAGTTATCATCAGCCCGAACAGCCAAGTGGTTTGTAATCCTGATATGATATTAGAGGTATTGATTTAAGTGTTGAACACGAATATCTGTTTGTACTCAAGTCGTGGCTGTTATTAATATTATTTATCTAAGGGCTATAATGGCTTGCCCATCGCCTCTTCAATGAGATACTTTGCTTGGCTATATCGGTAACGCTTGTTCTTCTCCGTAACTCCCCATTTCCAATGAAATTATTTAATTGTTATTATTATTTCTAATTCAACCCTGTAAAGAAACTCCAAGCATAACTCTCTCTTTAATAATCATAGCGTACCTACGTAATACAATTAAAAAACAAAATTTTAAAATGTTAATGCTATCTTTATAATACAGCTAGTATGAAAGCCATGGCCAGGTAAGCACATAAGTTTCCCCTTTTACGATTTTATCAAAGGGTATATTAAATGAAGATTCAATATGTTAGGATGGCAGCCTGGGGCCACACCGGCGACACCATTAAGAAGTGGCGGCCTGGAAATCCCTCGGAATGTGATGCCACCTTTAGTACCTTTAAGTGCAAACAGTAGTCACACTGCGGGAATGCCAAGTCACTTGCAACTCCCAATTTAGCCGATTAATACATATTCGTCGTACACATGTCAAAAATATTGTCGTTATAAAACCCGATATTATGCGGTCAAATTATGAATAGGTTCAAAGGTTCCGTACTTTAACTGTACTATCGAAACAGTTTTTGATGATTCACGGTAGATTATCCCACCTTCTACTAATTCAAGCTATATTATAAATACTAAAGTTTGCAAACCTGTTTGTTTGTTTCAAATTCGATATACGGATAGTTTGAGTCACTAAAAAACGAACTCTATTCTGTTTCTAGGGTGCTTTGTTGTGTCAGATATTGGTGCTGGTGACTGTACAGTCAGCTGCAGAGAAAAGGTACCCCCCTATAACGGCGGTATCCATACTCCCGCCATTATAGAGGGGTACCCTTTCTCTGCAGCTGACTGTACATGATATTTAGTCGTATTGCTGTAGGAGTTTCTAAACTCGGATGCATAATTTCGACTTGTGATTCTCGTCCTTTCGATTTCAGTTGCCAGGCATATTCAACAGCAACTTTTTTTTTACTGTAAAATCGCTCTATAAATCGTAACAAGGGCTAAATGGCTACGTGTTTTGTAATGAGCCACATGACATTAAAATTTTCATCGGAAGTGAAGGATTTGCTCAAACCTCTGGCTAATATAAGGTGCGTTTGACTTTTGATTCTCACTCAGCACAACTTTTTCTACCGTGTGCCATGCATTTTATCGTGTCATGATACGTAGGCAATTTTGGGACTGGGCTCATGGCCTATAATGTATTGTGATATCATGCCGATTAAGTATTATAGTTTAAGTAAATGTAGCAAGCAAACTTGCCCGTCTGAATGAACCTCCGGCACGGATTCCAATGAAATGAAAGGATATGCAGTGGAAAGCTGCTGGCCCGAGACGAAAAATTGCTACTGTAAAATATTTAGCTCCAAGCTTTTAGTGTTAAATTGACCTTTACGAAGTGTCGCTAGATTTAAATTGTACTGCTGTACTTTGGATTTTATTTTTGCGCGTGTTAAATAAAGAGCTTTTTAACGTTTCTGTCTGTTTCCGAGTCACTTAATACGAACGTCTGTTTTATTGTATATATAAATAGATATAATGAGAAATCTTATATACGCCTACATATGTATAAAGTCCCTTTGTAAATGCTTTTAGATAAAAGAACATCGAAACAGAGCACGAGCTGTCTTTCGTACAAACGACAGCTTATTGTTCCAGTTTTTGATAAACTGGCATTTGACAAAAAGTACGTCTGATAGTAAGCAAATATGGAACCAGCTTCATAGGACAGTATTTCCGGAGCAGTACAACTTAGGTGACTTAGGTATCTTTAAAAAACGAGCTGATAACAGTTTCTCAAAGGGCCGACAATGCCCCTGTGACATCCCACGTGTTGGCAGGTGTCCATGGGCGGCGGTGATTGCTTCCCATCAGGTGACCCGTATGTTCCTTTTCCCCCTCTCATAGAAAGAAAAAAAAACAATAACAATCGTCAAGCAATAAAAAATACACTACTAGAACATTTTCTTTAGATTTACACCAAAAGAACTTAACACACGTAAGTATTTCTCAAAAAGTTGGCCCGTCATGAAATTGACACGAAATCAGTTTTGTCAAGAAATTATTATAGGTATTAAATGATATTGTAACGAATAACTCACGCCTTAAATCGAGTTTAGCTCGACATTAAGCAATTATTAACCCTAAGGACGAGATCAGAAAACATTTATTGACGTCAGGAAAACGTCACAAAATCTTGTGAGGAAAAAAATTTAATATTGTAACTACATCAAAACTTTTTTTATTGGATCCAACAACAAAGATTATGTGACTTTTTATCACTTACCACAAGGTTTTCTATTAAAAACAATATTACTTATTTTTTGTGGTGAAATAGCGCCAGGATTTTTTTTTTAATAAGTGGACAGCTGAGAAATTGAAGAATGGACAACTTTTTTAAAATAGCCACGTAAGTATCTATGATGCTCACTTCTTTGCTTAATCTTACTCAGACATTTAGAACTAGTGTAAGTATATTTCGGTTTATGATTGAAAACCTAAGATTTTTCAAGCATAGGCACATTTATTGACATTAACAACCTAATATTTTTCTTATATTTTTTCTTATATTCAAGCTCAAGATTGATGTTAGTCAAAGCTACAATTACATTACGTATTTTCGTTTTGCCTTACACGGTTGTTCGCGTAATTTAGCAAAGTGACATGTTGAAGAATTGCCGTGACAATCCCCACTGTGAAAACGGGAATATAGTGCGTAAGCCGAATAGAACACGCGGGCATATATCTCTATCTCCCACAGGAAACACTTTTCCACATGACTACGAAACATTCTAATTCCCAGCGTCAAAATTTTTAAAGACCAATATATAAGTCATGTTTTGTGTCGATGATTATCAACCGAACCGTCTGAGATGAAACAGATATGAACGCAACAACTGTCACATAAAATCTGTATATTACTCTACTAAACGTAAAAGTTGAAAGCGTAATAGAACATACGTGATTTCTACGTCTACTTAAAATGGTTTAATAATAAGCTGTGATGTTTATGCGATCGTCAATTTAGTTAAAAGCTTGTCAGAATATTACACGCATGAACTTCTCTTCCGACCTGAGATCTTTGACTAGTCACTAAATATCCAGAAGTATTTTTAGAGTTCCATACTTGCAAAATCTTTTCTAATATTTATAATTCTCTTTGTCTTCTTCATCTAGATCCTTTTTTCAGGAATACGTGGGAGAGAATCAAGTAGATAAATCAATAGACAAATTTACATACAAATAACTTGACTACAAATCGGAGTTTTCTCGTACTGCCATTATTATGTATATAAATTTGATGAAAATTAACATCCACGTGACGTCAACCATATTTATAAGTAAAAACTTAGCTGGTGTGACACATGAGATTAATATGAAACGCTAAAACTTATACTCATAGTCTCTTACAGCTGTAAAGAGATAAAAATTCTGTGGTCACGTGATCAAGAGAAACTTTAAAGTGTATTTTATACAAAAATCATGAAAATTGAGATCTGTACCTCCAGATTAACGATTGAACCACGATTAACCCGAGATTCAGCTCACTAGTTAAGTCACTTGCGTTAATTAACCTTAAAATACTAGCTAGAGGAACTTCCAAAGCTTTTTTATAGCACTAATTCAGTGCCTAGGCACAAAGAGTTACGAAAAATAAATTCAGACTAAGTCTAATCCGTGAGGGCCACAATAAGTTATCTTAATGACATCGAACCTTTTGGGGCCATGATGTAGATTTTATAAATCATTTTTATATTCAACCGTAGATCGAACGGGATGAGAAACAAGATAGCCGAAATTTATGAGAAAGAGAAATTAATAAAATTATAATGGTTTCGCGTAAATCATTGAAGCTATCACAATGTGTATATATTTTAATAAGAACTTGATGATAGAATATAAACTAATTTTTAAACTTAAAAAGAATGTACTTATTAATGATCAAGAAATGTAATTATCTGGTCCCAAAGTTTTTTTAACAAATATGTTGAATAGTTCTATGCGAAAAGATACCCACAAAATATTAAGATTTTACAAAATAAATCTGAATATTTCAGATATTTACAGTTGACAAATAAACTTTTTTATTTGTCGCGAATGTTGATCTAACAGTAATAAATCATTAACAACCAACCACATGAACGCGACAGGCGTGATCTCATTCTAAAACGCACGCTAACTTGACTATTCTATTCGTATATTTATTATGAGGAAACTATAAAAATCTGGATAATCGTAAAAGCAAAGTTGGGTTCGCGCCAAGCATTTACCGTCAATGAAAAAAATAATTCGACAGACGCTCGAGACCTATCCGAAGAACGGCAAATCGAGCGAGATTTTGATATACACTATGGTTCGTATTATGTAATTGTAAAATATTACTTTATATGTTGAGGTATGTATATTAGGTAGATAAAGCCCATTTGTTGGAATCTGGACCTAACCAATAGTTTACCAATCTCAAACGTATAGGCAGTCTTGAGCAATAAATTGGCCGTCTTGATCATGTCCCGAGACATATTATTATATCAGTTAAGTATATGTGGTTGCAATTTGGCTAGTAATGAATAGCGCCGTTTCAAATTCATTACAATTTTCAAAGAGAGGCGAAAAGTAGACACGTTTGATTTCAAGCACATGCGTGGTTACTACATATGAAATAAGACATATTTCATCCGTATTCTGGATATTTATATCAGTGGACTGCACCAATTGTTTGACGAAAACGGTCATTAAATTTTCTTAACTGTATTTTCAACATTAAAAAAACAGCGCAGTGAACATAAAACACCGAACTAATGATTCCGCAATTAAAGCGGGACGCCAGATGTCAATCCGAATAGTTTTAAACTTGGGAAACGTTTATTGCGTGTTATTGTAGCCGTTTTCACCAGAAAGTTTTGACAGCTACAAGCAAAAGTTATTGGGGCCTATTAATTTAAAGGCGGGGCTACAAGTTGTCGTATCTTGTCATTGCATTTTTATATTCTTACATGTTCTGCAATGCTGTAATCGGGTCTTTGAGTAGGGCGGAGCCAAGGCTACTACAGGCAGACCTGATGTGACGTGCAAAGTAGCGCTCTCTATATTGTAGCCATTTGCGAAATTTGAACTCCTGCACTCGTCTGGAAGGTAATGTGAATCCTTCAAACTATTTTCCCAAGGAAATCCTCATAAAGTTTTGCTGCGATTTTTAGGATGGATGAATCAGTCATACTAACAAACCCGGTATTAGAATTCCTATTTGCAGCCAATGCTTAATGACCTACAACCAATCTATCAAATTAAGTGTAGCGACCTGCAAGAAAGGCCATGTTTGTTAGTCTAGCTTACCTATGATTCAAAGCTAACTTTAACTTTAATAGGTAGTGAATTCGTTTTGCATATTTAGTCAACTATTTCACGGGTTTATTACTGCTCGACATGCTAACGTGTAGACGGTGGCGAGATTATGGAAATAAGTTCAAATCAGTTCCTATAGTTCTTGCAGTACCTAAACAAAATTTGTTACTTTGTTTGTCCATTCATAAATGCAGCAACACTTTTTTTTTTCAAATCTACTTATAATTAAATTTTATTACTGAATGAAAATTAATTTCCTTTTGCGGGTTAAAATTTCATCATCAGCATAATATCAGAAGTCGCCCATTGTTGGACAGGCTTCTCTCATAGACCTCCATTTACTTCGGTTGAAACCAACTTACATCCACCGTGAACCCGCGGCTTTATAATCAGTTTTAAATTACTTATTTACTAGAGCTGCTATTAAACTGAAATTATAAATGCGGTTAAATGATCGCGCAAGACATTTTTTTGATGACATGATTATTGCTTGCGCCGTTTCAACCCCCACTAATTAATTGACATGAGAAGTGATCAGAATAACAAAACCGAAGCCGACTTTATGCAGGGTTGCCACAGTCGGTGTTATAAATATTAATAAAAAACTGGTTTAGAAAGAAATAAAGAAAGAAAGAAGACATTTATTCACTAGAAGACACACATATATACAGCAAAATTTAAACACGAAATAATAAACCAAATAATAATAATAAAAATAAATCAACATGAAATACCTACACAATTTTGCATGTCCCCGCGAAAGTGAAACGGTGTAGGTTTAGGTATATTTTAAAACAATATAGTGTGGCTTCACCGTGCTGTCGTGTGCAGAGGTGAGTAAGCTATGCAATCTTGCGTACGTTATTGAAAACTTCATCACTTGCTATAGCAATCAATTACTGAGTTTTCCAAGTAAGTGTTTTACTTTTAAATAAGCAGCAACGTGTATTACATTCAACCTAAACCAGTAACCAGTCCACCTTCCTGAACCTCAGCACGGGCCATAATGTGCAATACTAAATGCACATGTACAAACTGAACTAGTTTACTCTAGACTAGTATAATATAAAGCTCCACTGTTTTTTATTTAGGAGGTTTTCTGAATCGATTACAATAGCTCTTTCATCAATAGAAAGCAAAACTATTCCAGTTTAACGGGGGTAATTTTTTATCCCAAAATTTAAGCCAATTTTATACAAGAAAAAGAATTTTATCAATTGTTTCCACGGAATAGCTAGTTACCCGGTTGCGATAAAAACCGTCCTGCTTAACTAGATGTATGTAAGTTTGCTTTCTAATGAAAGGTTACGGGACTCCCACGCCAACACAAATAAGCCGGCATTTGCTTCGAGACTGTTTATTTCCCTTTCCCACCTAACCCGCTTGGTAGCGCAAAGAAAAATAAATATAAACTGTCCTAGTGCATGACAGACTACGCAGAATATAGACGACATAAAGTTGAAATACTTGTTACGTACTACACTGAACATATCGTTGCTTAAGAAGAGAGTATTTATTGAGCCTGTAGATTATGTATTACCTACGCACATTTTTTTGATAACTTTCATAATTATATTTTACTAGCTTTTTCCCGCGGCTCCGACCGCATGGTATTCAGTTATCGCGCGCTCTTTCCTCGGGAACTGTGCATTTTTCCGGGATAAAAGTAGCCTATGTCACTCTCGGGTCCATAAACTATCTCTATGCCAAAAATCATGACGATCCGTCGCTCCGTTACGGCCTGAAAGCGTTACAAACAAACTCATTTTCCCCTTTATAATAGTAAGGATGTGCTTAGTTTATGCACTGTAGTACCCACGGAGCTTGTGACAACCCTGCCGTTACACACCGGAGACAGGGACGGGCACAAAACCGAGTGCCTTAATTTAATACAAGTCAATTTGGGCCAATTTAATTTCGCGTCCATGCAGCCACGCCGCAGCACTACATCATCTATCCGCTATCTCTTTCTTCCATCAACATTACATATATCACTGTCTCACGTGCCCGAACAAGTACACACACATTTTGCGGTGATGTTAATGCAATATTACGGCCAATAACGCAAGTTGGCTACAAGGAAAACACGGTTTTATCGATAATTAAAAACGTTATCAAAAGTTTATCAAAAGGTCTCGGTAAATTGTATACTTTTATAAACGTGGACTTAGAGGAACAAGATAAGAAATTGGGTTATTTTATCAGGTTATATATCAAATAGGTAGGTACTTATTTAACCAAAAATAATACAAATCGCTATTTTTGCGGCTTCGGATTTTCAGAGATTTCCGTTACTTAGGTTTGTGTTTTTTTTATACTAAGTCAACAAGAAGTAGCTTGTAGGATTTGAATCCCGCGGTTTGATATGAAAATAATTGTAAGCGACGCTAGTATCACTAAAAAATGTGTGTGCATCCTTATTAATATTACAAATTCAAAAGTAATTTTATTTCTTTGTTAACGCTTGGACACTTGCATTGATTAAGATAAAGTTTGCCATGCAGATAGTTGAAGACCCTTTGAACAACATTAAGATAGTTTTATCACAGAAATTGCGCAAATCCCACGGTATAAACGCATACTGCGCAGTCAGAGTTGCGGGCAACAGCTTGTTATCCATATTCCTTCTCTATCATTATTAACGCATGGTATTATTATGTATTACGACATCAAATCCGGGCCATTGTTCGATGATTTATCGCCATTAACATCCTTATGTATGACAGTTAATAAGCTCCTGGTAATTCATCACACGCCTCTTATGAACTCGTCGTGTTGCGTTTACGTGGAAGTAAACATGGGGTGGAAAACTATGTTTTGAGTAGGAACGTAAGTTATGAGTTCAGTGCTAAAGTTGGTTTAGTTTATGTGCACCCGCGACCTAATGCTATAGCTATTAGACGCGTTTCGAACTCAACCAGAGCTCATCTTCAGAGCAACACAACCGTTTACCATGGTACCATATGTTGGACTCACATAAGTTAGTAATTATACTCAGATATTTTAATTTATTCCCTTTAATATACAATTGATTTTCGATTAAAAGGTGCATGACCAGCCCAGGATAGGTAAGAGTGGCAGTTTGCCATCTAGTCGAATAAAAAAAAAGGAAAAAGGAGGCCTTTGTACAGCAGTGGGACAGTTACGGGCTAAATAAAAAAGAGTATGTCATAATTAATGTCAGAGATAATTACAACATGTAGGTAATTCACAAAAGGATACTCGGAGAATATGTAAAATACTGTCATGACTGTTGTAAATGTTATCCTGATCAAGTGATCAGTTATGTGCGTGTTATTCTGATTAGGTTATTTTACTCAATTAAAACTTGGTTAAAGTCGCGGGTTCATGGTGGATGCAAGCCGCTTCCAACCAAGGCAACTGCAGGTCTATGGGGGAGGCCTAGGTCCAACAGTAGACGTCCTATGGCTGACATGATGATGAATAAAAACTTTGTGTCTACTTTTTTGTACGCAGGTATATCTCAGAAACAATTTCAATAATGAACAGCCCTACATAATTTCAGACTAACATACTTTTTTCTCGGTAAAGTGAAAACTACCCGCAGTTAGTTTAATTTTAAATAGGTGCTCTTTTTCATTGAAACGTGTGACAAAGCTGCGACGTGTCTGTTTAAACATGCATCGAGTCATTAAAGGGAAAAGTGTTTTAAAGAATTTTAGAACAGTGTCACTTCACATTATAATTAGAAACAGAGAAGAACCAATCCCATGGAGGAATCTCTTCCACTGAACTCTCTAACAATTGACCGGACAACAGAAACAAGCGTAAATATATTAGGAAAAATTAAAAAAGCCTAAACCTAAAACTAACTTAAATGTGTACTTAAAAAAACATAGGTACGAGTACATAGATGTAAACCATTTCATTATAATGAGGCAAATAGAAAATTAAGAATCAATAAAGTACATTTTTATTACCTACCTATTCTTGGTCTCTAATCTGTCTGAGAGACTGTAATTAAGGATAAAAAAATATCTTTATTCACACATATTCTATAAACTATACATAGAAAGATACTGTAATTCAATAAATTCTGAAATATTATTTTATTTTTTTACAAAATGCAGTTCACTAGGTTCAACCTGTGTGTTGCTTATTACCTGTCAATAGTGTGACGACTGAGAAAAATACACGTGTTAATTTTCAATTCCTTCCTTCCTTTGTTGTTAGTTGTGTGTCAATGAAAAACATTTACATAGTTTACGGTTAGGTACTTCTTTATTCTAGGCTAGTGTCCTTAGCCTTCAACCACCGTGAAACAAATGCAAATGACGCGCAAACGTCGTGGCAACTAAGTATTTAACGTTAAGAAAATGAGCTCCATCTACCGTTAATCTGCAAGCCACAGTGTGCCCGGTTTAATTGTGGAACAATTGCGTATGCAGATTACTTTGAACGTACGCTAACGGAAATTGTACGATCTGTGCACATGCACATATGTGTGATAGTGTGCACCTAGATTTGCATAAACAGCTGTGTATTTTGTTTATCGAAGGGGCCAAGCTTCCTTGCGAAATGTTGTCTTTTTCCAGGACCAAATATAATTACGAGGAAGTCGTCGAAAAACGGTTTGAAAAAATCCAGGACGTGCATAATTACGTACTTAAATACATACACGAAATTAAATAAAAGCTTTGAAATCATTTTTTTTATTCGACTGGAAGGAAAACGAGCAAGTGGGTTTCCTGGTGGTAAGAGATCACCACCGCCCATAAACATCTGCAACACCAGTATATGCGTTATTTCATATTTGACATTAAGTAAAATTCTTCCATTACACATAAGAGTGCAGTACTTAATATGCTTTGTAACAATATTTTGTAAGTGATAACT
The DNA here is from genome assembly GCA_037349165.1 of Choristoneura rosaceana. Classification (NCBI taxonomy): domain Eukaryota; kingdom Metazoa; phylum Arthropoda; class Insecta; order Lepidoptera; family Tortricidae; genus Choristoneura; species Choristoneura rosaceana. The sequence continues at coordinate 16,801,950 of JAZBNJ010000019.1, forward strand.
TAAGCTTAAGAATAACAAATACAAAAAGTGTTATATTAAAGCAATATGTGCAAAGTCACGCAGACGAAGTCGCGGGCATAAGCTAGTGAAAAATAAATTAAATTAAAAAAAGAGCATGTCGGGCATAAATGAAGGCTTTCTCTAGCAGTGGCACGCAAATTAACTTTACTAAAAAAATCGACATTGCTTCATACTTTAAAACCCGAATATAAAAAATGAACTCCCAATTATATTTTATTGACAGGCATGACACGGGCGAGTGATATCTATGCGTAAATAATGCCGTGATCCACGGTGAAATGGAAGATGGAAATAAAATTGCGAGAGCTCGTAGCTGATTGGCGATCTCATTAAACTCAGGAAGGACCCGGGAACGTTTACCTCTCAGTTATGCTTCTGTCTTATAAAAGAGCTCTTTTACCGTAGTATTTTTCTTTTCTAGGGTTCCGCGCTGGTTCAAAAGTAGTCCGTGAAAATCAATGGATGGATATGTGTATCAGATTTTTTTAACCCTTGGTTAGACGCATTGTATCGATCTATCTAACTTATCAATCTATACCGGTGTGAAGTTAGCTGCCTAAAGTTAGCTGCCTGAGATAATCCGACCAAATTAAGAAGTTTCTTTTTTGAAGGTGTTAAAATACAAAAAAACGTCATGAAATAGGTAGCAAAGTACGCAAAATAAACACAACATAAGACAAAGGCTTTGATTAAGTGCAAAAGAAGGGAGAACCGGCGAGAAAACAAATTTTGGGTAAAATTGCCAGGAATTGCCTTTTATATCATAAAAATAAAGTCTAATAAGTAAAGCCAGGAGTGATGGCTGTATTAAACACAAAACCATGTGACTACGGATCTTAAAACTGAAGAGTCTAAATTTATACCTCACTTGGTTTAGTAGATAAACGCCGATCAAAGTTAGCTGCCTAAATCCAACGAACAAATCAAGTCGAATTTCTGACAAATACGATGCCAGCCAGGACTGACTATTATATGTGTTTTATAGCCAAGATATATATCTTTCAAAATTACCAAAGAATTATATGATACCTCACTCTGATAAAAAAAATTAGAGGGAAATTCTCAAAATATAAAATTTTTGTCCTCGCTGCCTAGAATGGTATCGTTTTTTGCAAAATAGAAGTGAAGCCAGGAGCAGTGACTATATAGGTCGTTTAGCTACATAACTATGGATATAGAAACAGGTACGTCCTGAGTGATACACAGTTTGGTTATGGAAAAACAGGACTATCAAGCGAAATTTTCGAATAAAGCTGCAAAAATTTGAGGTTATGTCACATTTCCGCGAGATAGAAGTGAAGCCAGGAGCAGTGGCTATATTTATCATACAGCCACACCACCAGGCATCATAAAACTGAAAACTCTAGGTTGATACACAGTTTGGTTTAGGAGATGAGCGCCGATCAAAGTTAGCTGCCTAAATCCAACGAACAAATCAAGTCGAATTTCTGCCAAATACGATGCCAGCCAGGACTGACTTTTATATGTGTTTTATAGCCAAGATATATATCTTTCAAAATTACCAAAGAATTATATGATACCTCAACCTAATAAAAAAACATTAGAGGGAAATTCTCAAAATCTACAATTTTTGTCCTCGCTGCCTAGAACGTTGCTGTTTTATGCAAAATAGAAGTGAAGCCAGGAGCAGTGACTATATAGGTCGTTTAGCTACATAACTATGGATATAGAAACAGGTACGTCTTGAGTGATACACAGTTTGGTTATGGAAAAACAGGACAATCAAGCGAAATTTTCGAATAAAGCTGCAAAAATTTGAGGTTATGTCACATTTCCGCGAGATAGAAGTGAAGCCAGGAGCAGTGGCTATATTTATCATACAGCCACACCACCAGGCATCATAAAACTGAAAAGTCTAGGTTGATACACAGTTTGGTTTAGGAGATAAGCGCCGATAAAAGTTAGCTGCCTAAATCCAACGAACAAATCAAGTCGAATTTCTGCCAAATACGATGCCAGCCAGGACTGACTTTTATATGTGTTTTATAGCCAAGATATATATCTTTCAAAATTACCAAAGAATTATATGATACCTCAACCTAATAAAAAAACATTAGAGGGAAATTCTCAAAATCTACAATTTTTGTCCTCGCTGCCTAGAACGTTGCCGTTTTATGCAAAATAGAAGTGAAGCCAGGAGCAGTGACTATATAGGTCGTTTAGCTACATAACTATGGATATAGAAACAGGTACGTCCTGAGTGATACACAGTTTGGTTATGGAAAAACAGGACAATCAAGCGAAATTTTCGAATAAAGCTGCAAAAATTTGAGGTTATGTCACATTTCCGCGAGATAGAAGTGAAGCCAGGAGCAGTGGCTATATATTTCCGGGATAAAAAGTAGCCTATGTCACTTTCGGGCCCATAAACTATATCTATGCCAAAAATCACGTCGATCCGTCGCTCCGCTACGGCGTGAAAGAGGGACAAACATACAAACATACAAACACACAAACACACAAACATACAAACACACTTTCGCATTTATAATATTAGTATGGACAAACATACAAACACACAAACATACAAACACACTTTCGCATTTATAATATTAGTATGGATAGGGATTAATTTACTTTGCTTACTAACATTAAACTGACAAAGGAAAAAAAATGACAAACAGACAACTACTATACTATTTTCTTTAACAAATATACAATTTTACTCATAAATGTGATGAAAAACATCATACCTACTTATTAAAGCCCTCAGTTGTTGACTTCGGGTTTCTAATTAATAGACTCTCGTTAGGAATTCCTTATTTACCGCTCTTAAGACACAATGTACTATTACACTATTTGTATCTAAGTACTTCTTTTCTACATGGGTTTCATAGAGAAAATTATTGTACAATGATATCTAGTAGTTCGCATATTTATCTGCCTACCGTTGTTTGAATGAATTGATTGCCAATTTATTCTTCCAAACTAAACTTAATCATATGACTTGTATATATATATTTGTAATCTCTCTTTAAATCTCTTCATTTTGATACCCTACTCGAAAGGATTGAATAAAAAATTTTTTTTGAAGACTCACAATTTGACGCCAAAAATCCGCAATTTTAATTTTTCAACAAATTCATGTACCCAGTGTCACTCGCGTCACCAAGACGAATCTAATGACGTATCATTTGTCAAAATCGGTTCAGCCGTTGAGTAGTTACGAGAGGACATAGGAATAGACATACATACATACATACATACGCGTCAAACACATAACCCTCCTTCTTCGCAGTCGGGTAAAAATATAAACGTAGTAATAAAAATATAAAACCGAGTATTCCGAATGTGAATCGGTCAGTATGGGAAATTCTGAAACTATACGACATACGAAAATTTATTCTTAGGAAGCATGACATCGATTTTACACGCAAAGAGGTACAAACAACCATAGAGGCAATTTTACATGCCAGAATTTGTTGAATATTGTAACGGTGGACACTTCAAACACCAACTAAAATAAATCAAAGTATGTGAAATAAATGCATTTTATTCATTTTAGACATAATGTTTCATGGAGACATTTATTGCTTAAGACGTTCACAATCGATATCTAAATCGAAATAGTGTAAGTTTTTTTTTTTCAAAACAAACGGGTTCGATTCCCGGGCTGAGTACAGGTTTTTTTTAAATACATGAATGCAGTTTTTCTTGTTATTAAAATCGTTGTCATGGTTCCTAAGAAGAAATTTTCGTATGTCGTATAGTTTCATACTTTCCCATACTGACCGATATAAATGGGCCACCCTGTATAGGTAAACTATGCCGACAAAATAGTACAATTAAAAATTCAAAAACGTTTTTTTTAGGGTAACTCCCATAGACGTAAAGTGGCGGTGATTTTTTGTTTCTCATCTAATCCTATAGTGTGGGGTATCGTTGAATAGGTATTTTAAAACCATTAGGGGTTTGCTAAAACGATTTTTTGATTGAGTAATTTTTTTACGAAATATTCAATTTTATTGCAACTTTATTGTGCAAATTTTCATTAAAATCGAGCGTCGCCCCCCTCTAAAATCTAAACCAGTGTGTAAAAATTTTAAAAATTTTAAGATGATAGTCAGTATATCAAACTTTCAAGGAAAACTATAACGGCTAAGTTTGCTTGAGAATTATTAGTAGTTTATGAGTAAATAGCAGCGTAAGGTATAACATATACCTAAACCTGAAGATTCCGTATAAAATACGAAATCCTTCGAAAACCATTACTTAATTTTTTCGTAATGGCTACGGAACCCTATTTTGGGCGTATCCGACACGCTCTTGGCCGGTTTTTTTTAATCTTCCTTAATATGTTGGTTCTATATAATGCATCGATAAAATGTACATAATCAGCAGTCGATAAATGAGAAGTCCCTATGACAGCTCAAAATGGCTAGCAGAATTCCGGACTATGCTCAGGCAGGACGTATCTGTTTCTATATCCATAGTTATGTAGCTAAACGACCTATATAGTCATTGCTCCTGGCTTCACTTCTATTTTGCAAAAAACGATAACATTCTAGGCAGCGAGGACAAAAATTGTATATTTTGAGAATTTCCCTCTAATTTTTTTTTATCAGAGTGAGGTATCATATAATTCTTTGGAAATTGTGAAAAATATATATCTTGGCTATAAAACACATATAAAAGTCAGTCCTAGCTGGCATCGTATTTGGCAGAAATTCGACTGGATTTGTTCGTTGGATTTAGGCAGCTAACTTTTATCGGCGCTTATATCCTAAACCAAACTGTGTATCAACCTAGAGTTTTCAGTTTTATGATGCCTGGTGGTGTGGCTGTATGATAAATATAGCCACTGCTCCTGGCTTCACTTCTATCTCGCGGAAATGTGACATAACCTCAAATTTTTGCAGCTTTATTCGAAAATTTCGCTTGATTGTCCTGTTTTTCCATAACCAAACTGTGTATCACTCAGGACGTACCTGTTTCTATATCCATAGTTATGTAGCTAAATGACCTATATAGTCACTGCTCCTGGCTTCACTTCTATTTTGCAAAAAACGATAACATTCTAGGCAGCGAGGAACAAAATTGTATATTTTGAGAATTTCCCTCTAATGTTTTTTTATTAGGTTGAGGTATCATACCATTCTTTGGTAATTGTGAAAGATATATATCTTGGCTATAAAACACATATCAAAGTCAGTCCTGGCTGGCATCGTATTTGGCAGAAATTCGACTTGATTTGTTCGTTGGATTTAGGCAGCTAACTTTGATCGGCGCTTATCTCCTAAACCAAACTGTGTATCAACCTAGACTTTTCAGTTTTATGATGCCTGGTGGTGTGGCTGTATGATAAATATAGCCACTGCTCCTGGCTTCACTTCTATCTCGCGGAAATGTGACATAACCTCAAATTTTTGCAGCTTTATTCGAAAATTTCGCTTGATTGTCCTGTTTTTCCATAACCAAACTGTGTATCACTCAGGACGTACCTGTTTCTATATCCATAGTTATGTAGCTAAACGACCTATATAGTCACTGCTCCTGGCTTCACTTCTATTTTGCATAAAACGGCAACGTTCTAGGCAGCGAGGACAAAAATTGTAGATTTCGAGAATTTCCCTCTAATGTTTATTTATTAGGTTGAGGTATCATACCATTCTTTGGTAATTGTGAAAGATATATATCTTGGCTATAAAACACATATCAAAGTCAGTCCTGGCTGGCATCGTATTTGGCAGAAATTCGACTTGATTTGTTCGTTGGATTTAGGCAGCTAACTTTTATCGGCGCTTATCTCCTAAACCAAACTGTGTATCAACCTAGACTTTTCAGTTTTATGATGCCTGGTGGTGTGGCTGTATGATAAATATAGCCACTGCTCCTGGCTTCACTTCTATCTCGCGGAAATGTGACATAACCTCAAATTTTTGCAGCTTTATTCGAAAATTTCGCTTGATTGTCCTGTTTTTCCATAACCAAACTGTGTATCACTCAGGACGTACCTGTTTCTATATCCATAGTTATGTAGCTAAACGACCTATATAGTCACTGCTCCTGGCTTCACTTCTATTTTGCATAAAACGGCAACGTTCTAGGCAGCGAGGACAAAAATTGTAGATTTCGAGAATTTCCCTCTAATGTTTATTTATTAGGTTGAGGTATCATACCATTCTTTGGTAATTGTGAAATATATATATCTTGGCTATAAAACACATATCAAAGTCAGTCCTGGCTGGCATCATATTTGGCAGAAATTCGACTTGATTTGTTCGTTGGATTTAGGCAGCTAACTTTTATCGGCGCTTATCTCCTAAACCAAACTGTGTATCAACCTAGAGTTTTCAGTTTTATGATGCCTGGTGGTGTGGCTGTATGATAAATATAGCCACTGCTCCTGGCTTCACTTCTATCTCGCGGAAATGTGACATAACCTCAAATTTTTGCAGCTTTATTCGAAAATTTCGCTTGATTGTCCTGTTTTTCCATAACCAAACTGTGTATCACTCAGGACGTACCTGTTTCTATGTCCATAGTTATGTAGCTAAATGACCTATATAGTCACTGCTCCTGGCTTCACTTCTATTTTGCAAAAAACGATAACATTCTAGGCAGCGAGGACAAAAATTGTATATTTTGAGAATTTCCCTCTAATGTTTTTTTATTAGGTTGAGGTATCATACCATTCTTTGGTAATTGTGAAAGATATATATCTTGGCTATAAAACACATATCAAAGTCAGTCCTGGCTGGCATCGTATTTGGCAGAAATTCGACTTGATTTGTTCGTTGGATTTAGGCAGCTAACTTTGATCGGCGCTTATCTCCTAAACCAAACTGTGTATCAACCTAGACTTTTCAGTTTTATGATGCCTGGTGGTGTGGCTGTATGATAAATATAGCCACTGCTCCTGGCTTCACTTCTATCTCGCGGAAATGTGACATAACCTCAAATTTTTGCAGCTTTATTCGAAAATTTCGCTTGATTGTCCTGTTTTTCCATAACCAAACTGTGTATCACTCAGGACGTACCTGTTTCTATATCCATAGTTATGTAGCTAAATGACCTATATAGTCACTGCTCCTGGCTTCACTTCTATTTTGCAAAAAACGATAACATTCTAGGCAGCGAGGACAAAAATTGTATATTTTGAGAATTTCGCTCTAATGTTTTTTTATTAGGTTGAGGTATCATACCATTCTTTGGTAATTGTGAAAGATATATATCTTGGCTATAAAACACATATCAAAGTCAGTCCTGGCTGGCATCGTATTTGGCAGAAATTCGACTTGATTTGTTCGTTGGATTTAGGCAGCTAACTTTGATCGGCGCTTATCTCCTAAACCAAACTGTGTATCAACCTAGACTTTTCAGTTTTATGATGCCTGGTGGTGTGGCTGTATGATAAATATAGCCACTGCTCCTGGCTTCCCTTCTATCTCGCGGAAATGTGACATAACCTCAAATTTTTGCAGCTTTATTCGAAAATTTCGCTTGATTGTCCTGTTTTTCCATAACCAAACTGTGTATCACGCAGAACGTACCTGTTTCTATATCCATAGTTATGTAGCTAAACGACCTATATAGTCACTGCTCCTGGCTTCACTTCTATTTTGCAAAAAACGATAACATTCTAGGCAGCGAGGACAAAAATTGTATATTTTGAGAATTTCCCTCTAATGTTTTTTTATTAGGTTGAGGTATCATACCATTCTTTGGTAATTGTGAAATATATATATCTTGGCTATAAAACACATATCAAAGTCAGTCCTGGCTGGCATCGTATTTGGCAGAAATTCGACTTGATTTGTTCGTTGGATTTAGGCAGCTAACTTTTATCGGCGCTTATCTCCTAAACCAAACTGTGTATCAACCTAGAGTTTTCAGTTTTATGATGCCTGGTGGTGTGGCTGTATGATAAATATAGCCACTGCTCCTGGCTTCACTTCTATCTCGCGGAAATGTGACATAACCTCAAATTTTTGCAGCTTTATTCGAAAATTTCGCTTGATTGTCCTGTTTTTCCATAACCAAACTGTGTATCACTCAGGACGTACTTGTTTCTATATCCATAGTTATGTAGCTAAATGACCTATATAGTCACTGCTCCTGGCTTCACTTCTATTTTGCAAAAAACGATAACATTCTAGGCAGCGAGGACAAAAATTGTATATTTTGAGAATTTCCCTCTAATGTTTTTTTATTAGGTTGAGGTATCATACCATTCTTTGGTAATTGTGAAAGATATATATCTTGGCTATAAAACACATATCAAAGTCAGTCCTGGCTGGCATCGTATTTGGCAGAAATTCGACTTGATTTGTTCGTTGGATTTAGGCAGCTAACTTTGATCGGCGCTTATCTCCTAAACCAAACTGTGTATCAACCTAGACTTTTCAGTTTTATGATGCCTGGTGGTGTGGCTGTATGATAAATATAGCCACTGCTCCTGGCTTCACTTCTATCTCGCGGAAATGTGACATAACCTCAAATTTTTGCAGCTTTATTCGAAAATTTCGCTTGATTGTCCTGTTTTTCCATAACCAAACTGTGTATCACTCAGGACGTACCTGTTTCTATATCCATAGTTATGTAGCTAAACGACCTATATAGTCACTGCTCCTGGCTTCACTTCTATTTTGCATAAAACGGCAACGTTCTAGGCAGCGAGGACAAAAATTGTAGATTTCGAGAATTTCCCTCTAATGTTTTTTTATTAGGTTGAGGTATCATATAATTCTTTGGTAATTTTGAAAGATATATATCTTGGCTATAAAACACATATAAAAGTCAGTCCTGGCTGGCATCATATTTGGCAGAAATTCGACTTGATTTGTTCGTTGGATTTAGGCAGCTAACTTTTATCGGCGCTTATATCCTAAACCAAACTGTGTATCAACCTAGAGTTTTCAGTTTTATGATGCCTGGTGGTGTGGCTGTATGATAAATATAGCCACTGCTCCTGGCTTCACTTCTATCTCGCGGAAATGTGACATAACCTCAAATTTTTGCAGCTTTATTCGAAAATTTCGCTTGATTGTCCTGTTTTTCCATAACCAAACTGTGTATCACCCAGAACGTACCTGTTTCTATATCCATAGTTATGTAGCTAAACGACCTATATAGTCACTGCTCCTGGCTTCACTTCTATTTTGCAAAAAACGATAACATTCTAGGCAGCGAGGACAAAAATTGTATATTTTGAGAATTTCCCTCTAATGTTTTTTTATTAGGTTGAGGTATCATACCATTCTTTGGTAATTGTGAAATATATATATCTTGGCTATAAAACACATATCAAAGTCAGTCCTGGCTGGCATCGTATTTGGCAGAAATTCGACTTGATTTGTTCGTTGGATTTAGGCAGCTAACTTTTATCGGCGCTTATCTCCTAAACCAAACTGTGTATCAACCTAGAGTTTTCAGTTTTATGATGCCTGATGGTGTGGCTGTATGATAAATATAGCCACTGCTCCTGGCTTCACTTCTATCTCGCGGAAATGTGACATAACCTCAAATTTTTGCAGCTGTATTCGAAAATTTCGCTTGATTGTCCTGTTTTTCCATAACCAAACTGTGTATCACTCAGGACGTACCTGTTTCTATATCCATAGTTATGTAGCTAAATGACCTATATAGTCACTGCTCCTAGCTTCACTTCTATTTTGCATAAAACGGCAACGTTCTAGGCAGCGAGGACAAAAATTGTAGATTTCGAGAATTTCCCTCTAATGTTTTTTTATTAGGTTGAGGTATCATATAATTCTTTGGTAATTTTGAAAGATATATATCTTGGCTATAAAACACATATAAAAGTCAGTCCTGGCTGGCATCATATTTGGCAGAAATTCGACTTGATTTGTTCGTTGGATTTAGGCAGCTAACTTTTATCGGCGCTTATATCCTAAACCAAACTGTGTATCAACCTAGAGTTTTCAGTTTTATGATGCCTGGTGGTGTGGCTGTATGATAAATATAGCCACTGCTCCTGGCTTCACTTCTATCTCGCGGAAATGTGACATAACCTCAAATTTTTGCAGCTTTATTCGAAAATTTCGCTTGATTGTCCTGTTTTTCCATAACCAAACTGTGTATCACCCAGAACGTACCTGTTTCTATATCCATAGTTATGTAGCTAAACGACCTATATAGTCACTGCTCCTGGCTTCACTTCTATATTGCAAAAAACGATAACATTCTAGGCAGCGAGGACAAAAATTGTATATTTTGAGAATTTCCCTCTAATGTTTTTTTATTAGGTTGAGGTATCATACCATTCTTTGGTAATTGTGAAATATATATATCTTGGCTATAAAACACATATCAAAGTCAGTCCTGGCTGGCATCGTATTTGGCAGAAATTCGACTTGATTTGTTCGTTGGATTTAGGCAGCTAACTTTTATCGGCGCTTATCTCCTAAACCAAACTGTGTATCAACCTAGAGTTTTCAGTTTTATGATGCCTGGTGGTGTGGCTGTATGATAAATATAGCCACTGCTCCTGGCTTCACTTCTATCTCGCGGAAATGTGACATAACCTCAAATTTTTGCAGCTTTATTCGAAAATTTCGCTTGATTGTCCTGTTTTTCCATAACCAAACTGTGTATCACTCAGGACGTACCTGTTTCTATATCCATAGTTATGTAGCTAAACGACCTATATAGTCACTGCTCCTGGCTTCACTTCTATTTTGCATAAAACGGCAACGTTCTAGGCAGCGAGGACAAAAATTGTAGATTTCGAGAATTTCCCTCTAATGTTTTTTTATTAGGTTGAGGTATCATACCATTCTTTGGTAATTGTGAAAGATATATATCTTGGCTATAAAACACATATCAAAGTCAGTCCTGGCTGGCATCGTATTTGGCAGAAATTCGACTTGATTTGTTCGTTGGATTTAGGCAGCTAACTTTGATCGGCGCTTATCTCCTAAACCAAACTGTGTATCAACCTAGACTTTTCAGTTTTATGATGCCTGGTGGTGTGGCTGTATGATAAATATAGCCACTGCTCCTGGCTTCACTTCTATCTCGCGGAAATGTGACATAACCTCAAATTTTTGCAGCTTTATTTGAAAATTTCGCTTGATTGTCCTGTGTTTCCATAACCAAACTGTGTATCACTCAGGACGTACCTGTTTCTATATCCATAGTTATGTTGCTAAACGACCTATATAGTCACTGCTCCTGGCTTCACTTCTATTTTGCATAAAACGGCAACGTTCTAGGCAGCGAGGACAAAAATTGTAGATTTCGAGAATTTCCCTCTAATGTTTTTTTATTAGGTTGAGGTATCATATAATTCTTTGGTAATTTTGAAAGATATATATCTTGGCTATAAAACACATATAAAAGTCAGTCCTGGCTGGCATCATATTTGGCAGAAATTCGACTTGATTTGTTCGTTGGATTTAGGCAGCTAACTTTTATCGGCGCTTATCTCCTAAACCAAACTGTGTATCAACCTAGACTTTCCAGTTTTATGATGCTTGGTGGTGTGGCTGTATGATAAATATAGTCACTGCTCCTGGCTTCACTTCAATCTCGCGGAAATGTGACGTAACCTCAAATTTTTGCAGCTTTATTCGAAAATTTCGCTTGATTGTCCTGTTTTTCCATAACCAAACTGTGTATCACTCAGGACGTACCTGTTTCTATATCCATAGTTATGTAGCTAAACGACCTATATAGTCACTGCTCCTGGCTTCACTTCTATTTTGCAAAAAACGATAACATTCTAGGCAGCGAGGACAAAAATTGTATATTTTGAGAATTTCCCTCTAATGTTTTTTTATTAGGTTGAGGTATCATACCATTCTTTGGTAATTGTGAAAGATATATATCTTGGCTATAAAACACATATCAAAGTCAGTCCTGGCTGGCATCGTATTTGGCAGAAATTCGACTTGATTTGTTCGTTGGATTTAGGCAGCTAACTTTGATCGGCGCTTATCTCCTAAACCAAACTGTGTATCAACCTAGACTTTTCAGTTTTATGATGCCTGGTGGTGTGGCTGTATGATAAATATAGCCACTGCTCCTGGCTTCACTTCTATCTCGCGGAAATGTGACATAACCTCAAATTTTTGCAGCTTTATTTGAAAATTTCGCTTGATTGTCCTGTGTTTCCATAACCAAACTGTGTATCACTCAGGACGTACCTGTTTCTATATCCATAGTTATGTTGCTAAACGACCTATATATTCACTGCTCCTGGCTTCACTTCTATTTTGCATAAAACGGCAACGTTCTAGGCAGCGAGGACAAAAATTGTAGATTTCGAGAATTTCCCTCTAATGTTTTTTTATTAGGTTGAGGTATCATATAATTCTTTGGTAATTTTGAAAGATATATATCTTGGCTATAAAACACATATAAAAGTCAGTCCTGGCTGGCATCATATTTGGCAGAAATTCGACTTGATTTGTTCGTTGGATTTAGGCAGCTAACTTTTATCGGCGCTTATCTCCTAAACCAAACTGTGTATCAACCTAGACTTTCCAGTTTTATGATGCTTGGTGGTGTGGCTGTATGATAAATATAGTCACTGCTCCTGGCTTCACTTCAATCTCGCGGAAATGTGACGTAACCTCAAATTTTTGCAGCTTTATTCGAAAATTTCGCTTGATTGTCCTGTTTTTCCATAACCAAACTGTGTATCACTCAGGACGTACCTGTTTCTATATCCATAGTTATGTAGCTAAACGACCTATATAGTCACTGCTCCTGGCTTCACTTCTATTTTGCAAAAAACGATACCATTCTAGGCAGCGAGGACAAAAATTTTATATTTTGAGAATTTCCCTCTAATTTTTTTTATCAGAGTGAGGTATCATATAATTCTTTGGTAATTTTGAAAGATATATATCTTGGCTATAAAACACATATAATAGTCAGTCCTGGCTGGCATCGTATTTGTCAGAAATTCGACTTGATTTGTTCGTTGGATTTAGGCAGCTAACTTTGATCGGCGTTTATCTACTAAACCAAGTGAGGTATAAATTTAGACTCTTCAGTTTTAAGATCCGTAGTCACATGGTTTTGTGTTTAATACAGCCATCACTCCTGGCTTTACTTATTAGACTTTATATTTATGATATAAAAGGCAATTCCTGGCAATTTTACCCAAAATTTGTTTTCTCGCCGGTTCTTCCTTCTTTTGCACTTAATCAAAGCCTTTGTCTTATGTTGTGTTTATTTTGCGTACTTTGCGACCTATTTCATGACGTTTTTTTGTATTTTAACACCTTCAAAAAAGAAACTTCTTAATTTGGTCGGATTATCTCAGGCAGCTAACTTTAGGCAGCTAACTTCACACCGGTTCAATCTATTTATTAAATACCTTTAAACTTTACATTTATATAACCAGAATCTCAGAAATGGCTCCAACGATTTCGATGTATGAGGGGGTTTTGGGAATGACAAATCGATCTAGCTTAGTCTTGTCCCTGGGAAAATGCTTAATATTGAGTTTTAGCCCGAGCAAAGCTCGGTCGCCCAGGTAAACTTAAACCGCTTACGGTAAACGTCCGAGTGCTTGACACGATAATGCCCAATAGACGACACACTGCTATCATCTCTATGGCTAATAAAATGACCTTATAAAGATTATTGATGCCAACTATTGGGACAGTGACGAGCACTTGTTCGTTTACCTTATTACCTTATTTATTGAAATTTCGTGATCCCAACAAAATTTCCAAGTGCATTCCCAAAAATCCGTCCAGGTAAAGAATGTCACCTGTCAAAACGATCGAGTCAAAGACATAAATTATTTTCAATGTTTTTTACTCTGGACTATGGAACAACCTGTAACCGACCGGACTGTCATAATTTTGGCGGTAAAGAAAACTTTATTTTTTTTTAATTAACTGATGCTACTTAAAAATCTGATATTTAAAAAAGTTACAAGCGTTTCTAAAATTTTCATCCATTCCCCATTGTTTATTTTATTAAAGTTGCATCAAAATCGTCCACTGTCGGGTGGTACTTAATAAAATCACATTCAAAAACAACGAAACTCAGTAGAACTTATTTATGTTTAGGCACTGGTCCCACCGGCGGCTACAAGCTATTAGCGAGTAAAACTATCAACTACAAACGAGTGGGCGAGAGGCGAGAAGCGAGTATAGTTTTGCTAGTTTAGACGCTCGGCTATAAGCGAGTGTTTGCGTGCGACGGGCGATTACTCGCTGCACTAGCTCAGCCGGGGGGCTATTCGCCAATGACCTATACGATGTACAGTCGAGGTCGAATATAGTTAGTGTTTAATTTTGTAACTAAGGGACCCCATACATCCCTGTATTATTATTTAATTTTTTTTTGTAATTTTTTGTTAAATTGTTTACTGTAGTTTTTAAGTATTTTATTTGTAATTATTTTATTTTGAAAAAATGACTTTCTGCCAAGTTTCTTGCGGCGCATTCTTCTTGGCAATGATGGTCTTTCCGAAAGCGCTGGTAGTTTAAAAAAATGACGTGTAAAAGTGCCCATTGTGGCCTATTTACTGAATAAATGATTTGAATTTAAATTTGAAAATAAATTTTCACCACACTAGCTAGTTGCACTGTATTCTTTTCTGAAATAATTAATTTTTTGCATCCAAATTTTTCTTGTCATTCTTTTTAAAATATTCCTTTTTTTCTTCCGTCTCTTCAAAATTGCCACTGCCACTACACACACGCTTTTATAAAATACATCATCATCGTCATCCGAACTTGACAACAAAGATAGTTCGTATGATTGTTTTAAATTCATTGTATATACGTGCACTCGCATCCACTTTGAAAGGTAGAATGATCGCTCTGATCGCCAAGCAGGCTTCGGCGAGTACCGTTGAGCTAGTTTTATAGTCGATAGCTTATCGCTGCGGTCAACTAGTAAACAGTGGTCCCACCGCCAGCTATCGGCGAACTCGGCGGTCAACTAGTAAAATTCTGTACTAGAAACAGATGACAATCGGCGGGCGGCTAGTAAACAATTGTATGGAATTATCGCTTACTCGCCGGGCGGTGGGAGAGTATCCTCGCCGGCAGTGTGAACAGCCAGCTATGAACTATAAAAATATAACTCTCTCTTTTATGTACACGGAAGCGATTATCTTTTGTTCGTTTCTTGGGCTAGAAAATAGCCGATAGCTCATAGCTTACTAGCTCGCGGTGGGACCAGTGCCTTAGTGTCTCGTTGACATACCATATCCGCTTTCGACAAAACCAAAACTACCTTCTATTGTATCTGTGTCTACTGCATTTGGTATTTTACTATTGTTAAAATTAGTTTTATTACTTTTGAATAGACACTTAAAACGACCCCTGGTACGAAACTAGAATTCGCACTTTGCTGATTTTTATTTTCATTCCACAAATACAAAAGGCCAGAAAAGGGAAATTATTTATTTGCCTAAGAATTATTCGGATTCCCGGAATCCTGATGGACGTGATAAAATTGAGGGAAGTTTTGAATTTTAATTTACTTTCTTCATTTGTTTGGAGGTTTTTACCGAGGTCCGTTACAGGCCATGATTTAAAATAACATTAATCACACAATTCGCAGGTATTTTTAAAGGACTTTGTTGAATCACAATCATATCGGCCTATTTACGTGCCACTGCTGAGCACAGGCTTCTTCTCGGAACGAGAGGGCTTGTGTCGTAGTTCCAACGCGGGCCCAGTGCGGAACGGAAACTTCACATACACCATTGAATTTCTTCGCGAGGAGTATAGGCTTCACATTGTTTTCTTCATAGCTCATTTCCGCCATAAGCCCAACCATTAAGCTGCCACCACTTTGGATTTTCTTTGTAACGATTTTCACGAACATATTTACAAATAACCAAAGGATTCTGTATGTTGCCGTCTTTTTAAAAGTAACATTCGAGCTGCACACGTTTCAATGAGCTTAAGTATAATCCGAATCCGTTTCCCGGATTTTGCGCATCAATGACATATTGATCTCCTTGAGGTAGGTATTTATTTACTGGAGTCCGGACTGTGATGTACCGTCAACATCATAAGTGATCACTTTTGTACCTTGTCACTTTAACGTCATGTTTGAAAAGCCATACGAAAATTTGTAACGACTGAGAGCGAGAAGGTACAGAAAATGATCATTTATTTATGACGTTGACTGTACCCGTATACAATAATAATATAAGAGTATCAATAGTCTGAGATTGAACACACTCGTTCTAAGATATCCAGCCAGATAGTTCAGATTTGAAATCTCTGTACTTAACTCTGTTATTAGGTATAATTTTTCTCCTGGATGTCGTAAGAGACGACTGAGGATTTTGCTCCTATATTTAAAAACAGGTGAATATAGCGTAGCTGTTACAAATTTGACTATAATTCGCGGTAGACAAAATGCCAACCTTGACAAAAACTTTCAATTAGATTACAACTTATAAATGTAAACGTCTGTAGAGTAGTTTCGTAGTAAGTCCGATTCGAACCTGTAAAAATAAAGACCAAAGTAGTCGTAGAATTATCGTAAGGTGAAATTGGATGACTTAAATCGGATCTAGTGCGCAAACTGCCATACAAAAAGTTTGCAACTACGCCAAGCCATATATTCTCGGATTGGGATTGGGATTGGATGTAATACAAAATCGCTCTAACTATGATGTTATTTCAAACATTATACCTCTGTTAATATTCTACTCCATTTATTCTTAGCATTTCGTGTTTTTTCCTTGATTTATTCAATCCAGCTCTGTGCTCACTGTTCCGTTTGGAAATATGTTTTGACAGTCAATTTATTTGTGTAACCACACGCCCTCTTTCTTAATTCACGAGTCACGTAAATAGATGAAACGTTACACATACGTCCATAATAATTTACAAGGGGGAAATATGTTTTAACGTCACCAAGCATTATTTATATTTTCATTTATGTTTCTGGTACAGCATTTTGGTATTTGTGAACCCGTAACACGTCGTTATCAATTAGGATATCGTTGTAATAAATCGCTGTAATATACGGTATGTTAATTTCAAAACGACAGGTTGGATTTATTTTTTTAATAATTCTCCGTACTATTTCAGTGGAGAGTTTGAAAATTAGTTTGCAACCGGATCGCTTCTTGGATTTGAATGAGTTGTAAAATCCTAGATAGCTTGAACTAAATTATTCCACTGTGCCCCAGATTAGTCGGGCAATCATATCAAAGATATTTTCTTATTTATGCATTATGTAGGATTAATAATTGTCATGCAACGGGCAATGAAAACGAGCAAGTCGTTTGGCGCAAAATATAACGCTGCAAATTAGAATTAGGTACGTGAACAGGATTCTAAATTTTCAATTTTATTGGTTGGTGCTGACACATGTCTAGCTCCTATTCGTTAGTGATACTCTGGCCGTTGCTTCATTCAAAACTGAACTTTAAACTGATTCATACTTCGCAATATAAATGGCGATAAAATATTACATATGCGATTTGTCCGTTGCCAGTGCAGCCAGGCAAATTATGCTTTTCTTTCTCACCAATTTTCAATTAGCAAACGCGCTGCAATTATGACAAAGATTCTAATGGTTATGCCACTGGTTAAATGATACTGGTACCTAAACGCTACTAGAAAATCGCAAACAGTCTCAAAGAATAAAGTGATTCTAGCATTTTTGCTTTCTTTTAGAGATTATGGCATTTTATTTTACAACCTTATTTTCTTGAAAAGTTCTTCTAATTCTCTACATTTTATGTGGATTTTTATGAAATTTCGAGAACATCCAATTATGGAGTATCCCGCCGTGACCGTGACAAATATGATGAGATGAAGCTAAGTCATGTTTAGAGACCGACGCAACCTTCTTCGGGCTTGAATACATACCTCCCATAAAGTCGCTTTTACCGACGTCTTGTCCAACTATTTTAGGCATCTAAGGAAGAGTGTGCGTTACCCTCTACTCTACTAATTCAGAATTAATGCTGTTACTATTATTTTATGGTTTAAACGGTGCTTTAATTTCTTTCGTATTTATTTTGTAAATAGTGCCAGAAAGAGATCATTCTGAAGCAATCAGCGATAACCATGCAATTACATCCAATTTTCGCTGTTTTTTTATATACAGTGTGATTAAGTGTTAATGCTAAACATCATTGCCCTATGAAATTAATTGCTGTAATTTGAAATAAAGACATTGTGGTTAATATTTAGTCATCAAAATAAAGTCATGATGAGTTACGAGTGAGATTTGCCAGGGATTTAACCCCGTCCCCAAATTCCCTTTCCTGTGGAGTTTCGCAAAGTCAGTCGTTATTCTCTGTCTTCGAAAGAGGTAAATTCAATGGAAAATTTAAAAGCCCAAGAGATGAGCGTTGATGATCAATGAGGTTTTTTCTTTCGATGTATTACGATCGCTTTTCAATGTTCGCCTTTGTCACTATTCTCTTCACTCCTATTTATTCAGTGCACATTGAAGCGTAGGAATTATGACAGGAGCTGCATTTCCCCGGTCTCGTTTTGCGTGGTGACAGGTAGAACCGACTGCAGAGCAAAGCATGTTGTGTTGCTTTGTATCGAGCCCCTGTGTTATGACGTAGGCCCCTTTTCTTTTCCGCGTCCGTCCCCTTTATGCTCGCTCGACCTTCGCATCGACGTCTATCCTGTTTCTGAGTATTACTTTAGCAAGGGTACCTGTCGAGAGGGATTGGTTGCCAAAGAAATAATGCAAGGTATAAGGAATTTTATCCTATTAATATTATAAATAGAGAAGTTTGTGTATGCGTAGATGTGTGTTCGTTACTCCGCCAAGATAAAACGCTTGAAGGAATTTTGTAATGTCATTTGAAATATTTATAGCTGCTCTGGATCTTTTGGGTCTGGATTTTGAAAAACATAAAATTAACATATTAAGCTATAAAACTTTTGTTCCGATACTCTAGAGATATCCGTGAAAAATCGAAATTGACCACTAAGTAAGTCTTTAGACTTGAAATTTTGTAAGTGTGTTCATTTAGATCTACAAGAAAATTCACCCAAGTTACACATTGCGAGGTGGAAAGCGAAAGAGTTTGCAGTAGTCAATCGAGCGCCTCAATGTAATACAACTTGCACAAATTTTCCTGCAAGTCTACACACACACATACAAACGTTACCGCTTCGGAGACACTTTTAGCAATTAAAGGTTTAAAATATGTCAAAAAAGCTTGCTAGCCTGTCGCCTAACGGTATACCTTAACTTATATCCTTTGTCGTCTCTTACGACATCTACAGAAGAAATTGAGAGGTGTAATTCTAATCCGACACCACATGGGTGTAAGTCTAAACTAGGCTTAAAGCTCCAAGTTCTTTCATAAGCAAGTTTAACACAAACGTACTTAACATAACATAACAACTTCCAACATAATCAACTCGCAATCCGCCATCAATGCCGTAGGTAACCACTAACATTACCCTTAATAACTTACCGAGAGGCTTTCGTTTTCACTTACAAAGTAATTTTCGTCCAATTAGCTCGCTGAATACGCTCTGCCCGCGCCACTGAGCAAGGAGATTGCTTCCTTGATTCCACCTCTATTCTTACGAATCATCTGATTGGAATTGTCACGATCTTCGGCACGTTTTTAGGGTCCAAGGATTTTTTAGCCGAGGGAAGTTGTTTTAGCCGATTTGAAAAAAGAGTTTTTCGATTCGCTTATTTTATACATTCGTACAAGTACTAGTAATCATCATCATTATCAATTACCTTCGTTCGACCACCACTGTTGGAAATAGGCCTCCCCCATAGACCAACGAGACGGACGGATAAATTGGTTCAAGTCGCGGGTTCAAGGTGATTACAGGCCGTTTCCAGCCGAAGCAACTGAGCTATTGAATTATGATGAAATGTACTAAAAAAATACATAATTTTAAATTAGGTTTTTTTTGTATACTAACACAGGTGTATCTAGGATTATTTCTGTGTGCAGATATCAGTATTATAGAATTTTGAATCGGTAGCTCAACATCCTGGGGTGGGCATTGCCCACCCGGCCCCCCTTTATATACCCCTATGGATACTAACATATAGTATGAGCACGAACTGGCAAGCGAATCCTTGGCGCCTGCCAGTAGGTGGACTGACGACAACGCGAGGGCTACGGGCGACAGTAGTTGCAAGGGGTGACACTCTTTCCCGGCCCCGATAACACTGACATGTAAATACCGGCCCTGTTTTTTGTGTTCACGTCCATAGAAACTGACAGGAGCTTCTATGGGCGTGAATAAAAAAAACAGGGCCGGTATTTACATGTCGGTGTTATCCGGGCCGGGAAAGTGTCACCCGTTGCAAGTGGCGACTGTCTCACTGTGATGTATTGGGGGAGACCTTTCTGCCACAATGGAAGTCTTCCAGCTGATGATGACTAAGTACTATATAATAATACTACCCACTTTTTTTGAACTTGTTCTTTTTTATTGCCATAAAATTCTATTATTCATACCTATCAGCACACAACACAGCTAAGAATAAAATAGTCATTGTTAAAAGAAATAGAAACAAAAAATATTAATACAGAGGTACATACTTGGAAATGAATCAAAAAATATTTTTATCTACTCTCGCATCGTAATATTCGAATTATAAAATTCAAAACGAGTTTATATTTACATACTTTTTAAACACAATACCGAAATATTAAAAAAAAATCACATTATCACACTTCTCTTCTAACTAAATAATGTTATATAGTCCAGTAACTTTATACATCGGCAGTATGCGTCAAATCCGGTAGTTCTGAATTTTTGCACACTTGTTTATGATGTTGTCCTAATGAATAATCTAAGTTTGTGACCTCGAGCGCCGAACGCAACTTTGTCAAAAATCGAAAAAACCGCGAAAAAAACGTATTTTTTTCATATTTTGGCGATTATAACACTAAAGAACTAGTGTTTGAAAAAACTTTCTTAAAACGTTTTAAAGAAGACTAAATTTGCTACAATATGATACAAGAATTGTCTCTGTGGACCCAATAGTTTCCAAGATTAAGCCTTTCAAAGTTTATCATTTTTACGAACTTCGCAATTTTTTGCGATTCTGTCGTTCTGAATGAATTTTGACCCTGATTATACTATCGAAGCCCTGTACTTTATGATAGGATGTTAAAAAAGATAATGAGGAGTGTGAACGATGATGTTAAAGCTAAGCTACGAATAATGAAGTAAATAAAAAAGAAAAGTACAACAGAAGTTAATAAGTTTATTTGTTAGGAAATTGAGTAATATTCAAAATCAAAAAATCAAATTAATTTGGCCCTTTTGGAAGGTCCCGGTTGAGGTTCGTCCGTATCTGGATCGACGTATTGGGATGGCATATCCCCATCAGGGGATGGTAATGAATCGTCGACGTTTTGTGCCGTCAAGTCATCCTCCATTTCGACATCGGACAGATCGTCGCCTTCTAGGATTTTACTACTGCAACATCAGGTATATTGTCACAAGAGGCCTCGCTGCAGTGCCTACAGACTGATGAGTATTTTAATCCTGTCTTCCTGCAGCTGCACGCGATTCCACAACCCTTCGTGCAGCCGCAAGTAATCATCTGGAAGAGGTGTTGTGGGGCTGCATTTCTGGTCATCGTTTTGGGATTGAGGCTTTGTGGTGTGTATATAGTCACCCCCAGGGTTAAGTGTGACTCCCAACCACGCCTGCACCTGTAAGAAGATTGTACATGAGAATAGAAAATGATGAATGATATGTTATGTGAATTACTGATGCAGGGACAAATTTTTACCTGATGGTATGTCCGCAAGGAGTGAAATCGAGCAGTCTCTTGTGGGAGGTAACCTGGCTAGATTGAAGCTGGTTTTCGTCGCAGCCCTAGCGAATAGTCGGTACCGCAGCTGGTCAAGGTTATAGGTGTTGTGGTTGCCTAAATTGCGAAGTTCGAAAAAATTATAAACTTTGAAAGGCTTAATCTTAGAAACTATTGGGTCCACAGAGACAATTCTAGTATCATGTTGTAGCAAATTTAGTCTTCTTTAAAACGTTCTAAGAAAGTTTTTTCGAACACTAGTCCTTTAGGGTTATAATCGCCAAAATTTGAAAAAAATATCGATTTTTTCGCGGTTTTTTCGATTTTTGACAAAGTTGCGTTCGGCGCTCGAGGTCACAAACTTGGATTATTCATTAGGCCAACATCATAAACAAGTCTGCAAAATTTCAGAACTACCGGATTTGACGCATACTGCCCCCATACTTTCAGGCGACAAAGTTACTGGATTAATAATATAATTTTTTAAACCATTACGATACAGGGCAAATCCAAAAAGTTTATATCAACAAGTTTTGATTCCAATATTCACTTGTCTGTGGCAGTGCCCGATTTAGCGCATGCGCGCACATGCCGCACATGCGCAGTGATGTACTGGGTTTTACCGCCATTCCGTTCATAGGTTGTTATTTTGTTGTACGAATTTTCGTGAGAAAATTTTGTTTTTGCTTAAAAATTACTGATATCAGTGAATGCGAAGAAGATTTGACTCCGCCCGATATTTTAGATGCGGCGAAGGAAATGTCTCATAATTTACTAGCAAAGTGAAGGTCCTAGTTTATGTTCTGGTTGCAATGCAGGTAATTCTTCACCAGCAGGTAATGGTTCTTGAACACATGATAAAGGATTTAATATATGAACGTAGATAAAATATTGTATGCAACTGTTCGCAATTAGGCCTTATAACACTCGTGTGACCCTTTTATGAAACTCGGCTACGCCTCGTTTCATGAAACCACACTCGTATTATATGGACCCCTATTGCGATACAGTTGCATAAATAGCTATTTTCTGAGCTATAAATAGTGGGTGGATAATCCCGTAGTAGGTGGTAGTATAGATGGAAACTCGTATTTATTCTGGGTTGGAAGAAACTCAAGTAATATTTTTATATTTCAAAATTATCCTTAACAATTTCTTGAGATTTTTTAATGAAAATATAGATATTGTAATATTTTTCAAATAAAGCAGTCCGAGTTATTCAGTTATTTAATTAACACCTTGTATATGCCGAGATTAAAGAATAGATGACAAAAATAGTATATCAATCGTAGTACAATCGATGAGTAGCTTTGATTAAAAATAATTGAAATGAAATACAACTTTTTACCTTTCTACTCCGTGGTCATACGTGCAAAATAGCTGCTTCAGGGCGACATATATATTTACATGTTTTTGCACAGATAATTGTCCTCGTCCACATTCATAATCCTCTATACAGGTTTTATACTCAAAGCCGAGCACACAATCGATCTCTTTATATTAAGATTAGAGTCTAAGCGGAAGATTTCTTTATTGAGTATTGAAATAAACAGATTTTTTTTTCTTGCAAAATAATGACGGCTTTCTAAGGGGGCCTTTGTCCACCAGTGGACGTCTTCCGGCTGACGATGATGATGATGATGATGAATGACGGCTTTGAAAATTAACTCGCCTAACATGAAAACACTTAATACATATTGCATAGATGTAGCTGTCTTGCACGTACGATTGCACTAGCAACGTAAAAATAAATAAATAATTAATTAAAAAAAGGCATTTCAGTTCATTGACATAGACCTCTTAGTGGTTCAGCAGGATTCAATGTTGGAAATTCAAGGATGGAAAGAAAATATTTGTGTAAACTGCAAACTTACAAAATAAACTATTACGGACATTTTGATCTCATTTTTGATTAATTCTTTATTCACTTTTAGTTAACATTTGACTAACTCAGTTATGTTAATCGTATTTACTGTATAACTCTTTGTACATAAACACATAAAGACAACAGTTATGAAAAGAAAGAGAGGTACAAAAGCGAGCTTAACCCTTTAACTTTTTTTTATTGATTAGGTAATAATCAATCATGATATTTTTAAAGTTACCTACTGTAAACGGACAACGAATAATTTTCCCATCGTCCATAATGAAAATACACTCCCAGATATGAACCATTTCAAAGTTTCGTTTTGAACAAATGCCAACTCATTAATTGAAGGTTACCACGCTGGTAGTTTATAAATACAAATAGATAAAATGAATCATAATTAGATTTAATTTACGTGTTGTCACACGCTGCATTCTTACTGATGTAAATACTCTGTTAATAACAATCAAGATTTTGCCAACGAGCTTTTCACACCTAATTAAAGTAGGAGTTAGTAGTGGGGGTTCGTCGTATAGCCTAACGTTGCTCTGGTTTTGCAGATGGTTATGGGCAGTGGTGATCTCTTACCATCAGGAGACCCATTAGCTCGTTTGCCATCCAGTCGAATAAAAAACATGAATTGTTCTTCTTATTGATAGATTTCCCTGACACCTAAAATTGAACATATATTTTAGAAGCCTCATGCGTTAATTACTTAGAAGGGTTAGGTTAGTATACATTTATTCTATAAATTTAATGAATAATCGATGGTTTCAACAATATTAGAAAACAATCATTTGGCGATACTATATAGACCCTTTGGAAGTACAGAAATGCTTTTTACTACACACTATACTCTGTTTATTAAACCAAGATACTAAAATGACGGTTCAGGTGTTACCTGTTTTTTACATCTCATAAATAGTGATGAGCCACAGCCAGTATTAACAATTGAAATGTATTGCCAACCTAGAGGCCTAAGATAGGATACCTCAAGTGCCAGTAATTTCACCGGTTGTCTTACTCTTCACGCCAAAACACAATAGTGCAAGCACTGCTGCTTCACGGCAGGATTAGCGAGCAAGATGGTGGTAGCAATGCGGCCGGACCTTGCACAAGGTCCTATCACCTGCAAGCATTAGCAACTGCATTTGTTTGTAGGACCGTGTACACGTTTATAAATGATTATGATTATTACGAACCTTCTCCTTACTTTAAATCGGTCATAATTATGTACTTATAAAATAACAAAATAATTATATTGTTTGCTCGCAGAAATATTACTTTTATTAAAATCAAAATTTTAAAAAACATCTACTGTTGAAAACCTAAAATTTTAGTACGACAGAAAAATAGACAGAGCTAGACTTCAATATAGAACTCTCTATCCCGTTCTAAATCTGTGCACCTACATCATAAATATGTAGAACCCCTCTATCTACACAATTGCGGCTCTCTAAATAGGTCCAAGGGTTTGAGCATTGATGAGCCAGTCAGTTTTTTTACCTTTATGAAAATTATGTTGGTATTACCATGAAAATTCCGTGAGAAAACGTTTTCTTTTAAATGTTTCCCTCTACCAATTTGTAATTCAAAACGATTTTCCCTTACCCATATTTCCTGGCCATTAAAGGTGGAATTTATATAAAATACTTCCATCAAAGAACCCCTACGTTGATACATCTTAAACTGACTATTAGATCATAATGACGCGACAGCAGCAGATCATTAGTCAAATGTAATTCTCGCAAAATTCCCCGAGATACGTAAAAAGTTTGTCCCGTGAAAAGGTACTTTATAATTTATACAGAGAATTCTCTTTTCGTGTCGTACTTATCAAAAGTCGCATGAATAAAATTCTGTAATTACTCTCTCGTTTTGGAATTTCGTTCCGTAACTGAGAAGCCAAACTTGTTGATGTGTCTAAAATAAAACTGTGAATAATTCTCCAACGCTTTATATGTTGATCGTTTAAGTTTAATTGGGTCGATCATTATTTTTCTTTTAGTTTAGTTCCCGGAGTTTTATATAAAATGGACATTTGACTAGCATTTGTCAGTGTCGGAAACACACCAACAGTTTCGTATAATCCGCCTCAGCACTATGACGGCAAAAGCACGCAGCAGCTGCTCGGATTAATTTTGTCTACCGATGTTAAAAATGTGGAATGGTTTTGTTACTCTATAATTACATATCCGACGAAACGCGAACGAGTTCCTAATAATAAATCACCAGTCATGCTTCTGATGCAAAAAGCATTTCGTCATAAATTTCTGGCTCTCTTATAGTCTCTTGTCTAATTGTGTTAATGGATAATTAATTGTATTTGTTAGTTGTAACTTCCAAACGGTTCGCTAGGCGAATTAAAAAAATAGAATTGTTTTTCTTACACGTGTCATATATATATTGTAAGTTGACCCAAAGTTAAGATATTGTAAATATGCTAGTTTTGTTACGATGCCTACTTAAAGTCTATCAAGCGCATGCTTTAAAAAAATAAAAATAATTATCGTAATCTTCCCTTTTTTATTTCACATTTCATACTGCTAGCCAAAAGCCTTGTGCTACTTCCAATATATTATTAGGTATTTTAAAAATAAAATCCTTTGTTGTAGTAATCGCTACCCGACTTTGTCATGCTACTGAAATAATGTAAATAGGGCCTTACAGCGGGCACGTGAAACACAGTGTAAATTTCAAGTGCGTTCTAGAATATCGATGTTAATGTTCAAAACGATAATGAAATCGAATGCGAAAATTGTGACATTCCTAGTATATAACCGTTACGATTCAAAAGACACTGACCTGTGACATACAAGTAAGCAAATAGAAGCTCAATAATAGAAGGGCCTGCTGGTCGTCCTAAATGCAATTCGTCTATTTTCCATTAATTTAGAAAATTTACAGCACAAACCCATAAACGTATGAACAACGAATAGTGAATAGGCGCTGACTGGCGTTTAAGTCAACAAAGACCGATTTGATCTCTTTGATCGATTGCCAAATGCAAGCCGCATGGTTGTCAGTTAGAGGCGGAACGACACGAAGTAGGTTTGAATGTAAACTATTGTTCCGCGCTGTTGTTAAGCCGCGAAATACATATAAACAGGATTTGATACGCTATTTTTGGAACGCAACGTTCTAGCGTTGTTGTTGATTGGACGGAATTAAAGTTTTCTTTAACATGAATTTTCGTATGATCATATAAAATGAACTTCCGTTAACAAAATGAGCAGTTACTAAATACTTTGTTTGGCTTTGGTTGAACTTAACAGAACTCCGCGTCCACCCCCATTACTGCGGACATACTGCAAGAAATCGTACCTCCGCCTCCGCATCTGCTTCAAGCTTACTAGGTTGGTTGGTTAGTAGGATTCGAATTCAAAGTTCAAATAGGTACCGTTCTGCTATTCGATAATCTTTTTCGACCTCAAAAAATATTTTTAAGGGAAATTTCGTTGAGCAGACGTATACCTATTTAAAAACAAATAAAAAAATATTATTATATGGCTTTTCAACTGTATATGCACCTCGTGCTTTAACCCAAGTGACAGTTCTATTCCTCATATTATTATTTCATCGATACCAATCTTTATAGCAAATTCAATCGTTCATAAATAGAAAAGTTTCGCCATCTTTTCGTCGTTATGCACTCCATATGCCGAGCTAAAGGAATGTAAATGGGTCGAGATCTGTTATTGGATGCGTATTGAAATTATACTGTAACAGAGCGCGTAATGATGAGCCCGATGCCAAGTCATAAACATTCTAGCAAGCCCGGGCATTATACAAATTACTGGCTCCGATTAGGCAATCTAGTGCATAAACCTTTCCTTGGTGCAATTGGCTTCGTACGTGAACCATGCTACAGTGAGATAAGAATCAGATTCTCGATATCTTGAAGCAGATGATTGCAATATTTACATGACAATCTAATGCAATATCATGGCTAATGCGAGTTAAATAAGGATTAGTAACAAAGTAGACAGTAAATGGCTGATGCCTCAAGTTTGCGTGTCGGACAGGTATGCAGATAATTGTAGTGTTCTATTAGAGATGCACTTGGAAGATTATTCTACCAATTGTAGAGCCGTTTACACCAGCATTCCTAGAAAAATATTTTTCTATCTTCACTTCTCTGGTCTTTATCCTGAAATTGTCTTAAACAAAGTTGCATTCTGTGTCTGTCTGAATGTGTATCCGTTAACGCACCTAAACACGTAACAGATTTTGATGCGGTTCCGGCATGAGTTAGATATTTTTTCACGGAAATTTATAATATTCGTTTAGTATTATAGTTAATAACTAACCGCCTAATCATTGCATATATAAAATAACAAGAGTGCAATTTCGAAAAATAAAAGTGAAGATGTGAGAACAATAACTCATTGTTATACGAGTGTATCATTAACATAACCTAACTCTTTTTTTCTTAAATTACATACATCCGTTCAAAGCCTCGATGCATATGCAAACATGAATGATTTGAAGCTTTCAGTATCTGAGACAAATATATTTCATTCGAATCGAGCATTTGTTTACTTTACTGTGTAACTCTTCTCAGGTTCAAACACCTTTTCATCGCGAACATTTCACAAAAGGCAAGCCCCAATCGCAAACTTAAAACTGATGAAAGAACGTAAAGTGAACAGATAGAAAAACAGAATCCGCGAGGAAGTCTTAGCAACAAAAGAAACTAGATTGCTGGGAGGGAATCTTGTATTTACAGAAGCTAGAAGTAATCCTCTTAGCCGAGAGTGGAAGTTGCTTACACTACAAGTAATACTGCGGTGTAGTTTCGAGGTGTAGAGAATTAATAAGTAGACTATAATGTGGATGCCAATGTACTACGATGTACAGTCGACATCAAATATATCGGAGCGGCCAAGGTGTCCAAATATTTTTGAGCAAGAACAAATTTCAATAAATTCTGCACACTATAAATACCTAACATTTTATTGGTACAAATGTGAAAAAAAAAATCTTAAAAATAACAACTAAAATATTAAATATTACAAACTAAATTAAAACTATATTAACAGCTATGGCAATTCCATAAAAATTCAAGCACGATGTTGCCAACCTAGAGTCCTAAGATGGGATACCTCAAGTGCCAGTAATTTCACCGGCTGTCTTACTCTCCACGTCGAAACACAAGTTAACACAACAGTGCAAGCACTGCTGCTTCATGGCAGGATTAGCAAGCGAGAATCCGGGCAGACCTTGCACAAGGTCCTACCACTTGCAAAAACTTAGAAGAAGAATGACCCAAGGTGACATGTAAAAAAGTTGAAATAGTCTTTTAGCTTGAAAAAAAACTAAGACGCACTTTAACAAATAAAATTGACAAAGTGTAAATTTGCATTCAAATCTTCGCGCAAGAAACTTAGATTTGCCTTACAATAGATGCAGCGAGGCTATAGCGCCGTGTATGCAATTTGCCATTGTCGTAGCAAACGAAAAGCGGGCCATGAATTTACCGGGCCATCCGAAAGGCAGGCTGTGTTTATTAGGCAGCGGAGCTAGCGGCGGGAAGCTAAAGCACTCACCAAAATATATAAAATATATAATGCAGTTTTATATATTTATTTGAAACCAGGTTTTCTAGGGATGGTTCTTAGACATGTTTTATCAAAGTTAAGCCGGTTTGTTTTGGTTCAAAATCGGTTAAAAATAGAGATGTTATATAAGTTTAAGGCAATTTTTTGTCTATTTGTGGCATCGTAGGCATCGTAGCTCTCATAAATAAATAATAAATGAATAGGTTAACTGGAAGAGATATTTTAAGGGATAAGGTCGCCTTTGTAAATCTTATTATCCTGTGTTCTGTTATTTTCAAGTGTTTTTATGTACGATAAAGAGTTTTACAATACAATAACATGGGACACTTGACACCAATTGACCTAGTCCCAAACTAAGCAAAGCTTGTACTATGGATACTAGGCAACTAACGGAAAAGCATACCTATGTAGAATTGACGCAGATTTTATTCGTAAAAGCGCGGTTCCATAAGGCGGTTTTTCGCTATGTTTGATAAAAATACTTAGATTCAGCTGTTCTTGAAATTTAACCTTTGAACAATGACAATGTTGTGGATTTTTCAACTTTTTTTGCGTCAGGGGTTTGAAAATAAAGGAAGCGAAAAATCGCTCATCCTTGTAAGCTTATCCATAGCCACATCCTGTAGCTTGAGCAATATATTTCACGTCATCACAATGCTATTGCTGTTCCTAAGTTAGCTACTTGGCTGATTTACGGCCAATATACGGTGAAGAAACTATTTCTCATGAGACCAGTTATTCTAAATGGACACATTAACGTTAAGTCTTCAAAACAAAGTATCAATCATTTGAAAACAATGACAGATCATTTATTCTAACAGAGACTAATCAGTCAAACTACTTGCGCGGTGAAACTGTAGGTATGCTTACTAGCAAAAAAAAGGATCACATTGTATGGAGTTTACTATTCTTGTTGTCGTTATTTCGGTTCGGCAGTGTATACCTACACCATTAACTCGTTGTGCGAAATTAGTAAGTAATACCAGTGATATCTACTATCACCCAAATATGTGGTCTACTACCCTAAATTTGGTAATCGTTTGCATGTCATAAAACAATAATGCCAATAGACGTCTTCTTCGTAAATCGTATATTTTTATTTTTGAATTTCCTTTATGTTTTGTTTGTGTTTGCTGTCTATTGCTTTTTTTTGTTGTTGTTGTTGTATTTGTGTGTCTTTGTGAATGTGAATAAATGTCTTTTTTTCTTTTCTTTCTTTCTTTCTTTCTTTCTTCAACTTGAAAGTTAGAAATAGAAATATTTTTATTCAGGCTTCGCACTTAAAATAAAACAGGGCAAAAATTCGCCTTTAGATACTATGACTTTAACGACATATTCACTTGATAAGATATTTGCTTAGTGTGGGAATAGGTAAATAGGTGTCAAATGTACCATCATTTATTTCATCATCTGTTGGACATGGGCCTACTTCATGCAACTCTAGCTGCTTTATTTATTTATTATGATTAATTTTGATTTATACATTTATTATCATTTTATTTATTCCACAAACTCATGAGATAGTAACATCTGTTTGACGCTTTTATTCTATTATGAAAAACTTAACCCCTTCTCACTCCGTCCACATGAAACATCATGATTATTTTGAATCAGAAAAACTTCCGAGCTTCGACGAGTTTTGTGCATAAATTTGACACACTATCTACTGTCTTGCACATTTTACTTCAAGTATATAAGTAGAACATCTGCGCTACAAACATGTTCAAACTTAAAACCCCGCTGCAAGAGACAGGTCATCTTGAAACAAATCTAAACTCGAGACAAACAGAGCAAATCAAGTCTAGACTACAGCCACACTAATAGACTACGCTAGAAACGAACTTTCCTTAGTTAAATCTTTTGGGCTAAGTTTAAACTAGGGTTGCACCGTATAATTATCTTGATAATTATTATGATGATTATGTAACGATAGCCATCGCTATAATTACTAACAATGATAATGATGCTTATACCCGCATATGACATCATGCATGAAGTTATACTACTCAGGTAGAGGGTTAGACAGGCCCATGATATCCTACTAATATTATAAATGTGAAAGTTTGTGAGTGAGTGAGGATGTGAGTGAGTAAGTATGTTTGTTACTTCTTCACGCTAAAACGGCTGGACGGATTTGGATGAAATTTGGCAAAAAGTTAGTTTACAACCTGGATTAAAACATAGAATACTTTTTATCCTGATATTCCCACGGGATAGGGATACAATCTCTAAATAACAACCGCTGGGCTTAGAGTCACGAAATTTGGTATGTGTAACTGGACGTTTGCAATAAAAAACAGGCTACTTTTGATAAAATTTTGAAATAATAACCGCTGGGCTTAGAGTCATGAAATTTGGTATGTACCTAATGTAGGTAGCTGGACGTCTGGAATAATACAGGCTGCTTTTTATCCCGATGTTCCCATGGGATAGGAATAAAAATTTGGACTAATAACTCGTGCGAAGCCGCGGGCAAACGCTAGTTGTGTATAAATTTATGACGTTCATTTTAGAACAATGAATACAATTAAAGGTACTGCTTGTTACAAACTAACTCTTGTCCGCGATTCCGTCTATGATGAATTCTTTTATCACTATCCCGCGGAAACTCTCAAACTTTCTGTGAAAACTATCATGAGTCCTAAAATATCCCTTTTCAATTCGTCTCCATACCAAATTTCATCTAAATCATTTCAGCGGTTTGAACATCAAGAGGTAACAGACAAATGTAGCAAAGCCAGGTTCGAGTATAGACAAAAGTTACTTTCGCATTTTAAATATTAAGTATGTACTATACGAGTATAATGGTCAGGTAATAACCGGATGAGTATATACGATAGTTATCGGATAACTATCAGTGACTATAACTGTGTTAAAAACTTCCAACCCTGGTTTAATCGGGACATTATTCGCCTAACTTTCCACGATGTTGATAAAAGTAAACAACCGAGGTCTTAGTTGTTTTCTCAGAGAATATTTGTCGACGTAAAATATTGATGGTAAGACAATATTGATTTCAGCCTTGATACGAATTGTTTTTGTCGAAGATTGAAGAAAAATGTTGCCGGGTCAAGATGTCCTATTAGTTTTACGAAAGTACTTTTTTATCAATTGAAACAAATTAGCTTCTGTCCATGGCTTTGCAACATTCGGCAGCATTTTAATAAATTCCCAGTATTCCCACGGGTATCATCGACAATTACGCATACAAAATGAAACGTTCCCAGTCTTAGCGGATTCCTTGGGAATTTCAGGATAAATAAAGTGCTTCGTGCGTAATTAGGTAAATACCAAACTTCATCCATACCATACTGCATACCGAATTTCACAGTTTGGCTTAATATGTAAGCACTATACTTTCCAAATACTACTCAGATATCAAATAGGCTCATTAATAGAGTGCCTGATACACCTAATCCCATTTTTGATTACAACGTAAAGATCAAATCGTGCAAATTCGATTTTTACACCGAACCCCGGCAATACAAACTCAGTGGAAGAATGTTCAGACAAAGTTGGGCTTCCGAAAGTTAAATGGAAAAGTTAGCCGGCCAAATTGACAGTCTCGACAAGACCGCGCTTGTCCGACCCGCCTCGACTGAATGCCGGTAATCAAATTGCTCTTGACTTGAAAAAGTATGATAACGACGATCTGACGTATGCATAAATAATAAACTGGAAATCCTTCTCAATTCTGTTTAAATAACTTCAAATATCTCTATAGAACTCTGCCAATAAGAAAAGAAAGACTCGAGCTTTCCTAAAGCAATATCTTTAACTCGCAATGTTAGTTCTATTTGCCTTTGACAGAATACTTAAAGATAGCTTCAGTTTAGCGAGATACAGTACAACTGCTCTTGTTAGAAAGTATACATATTTTAATAATTAATTGGGTATATTTGCTGTAAATCTTCTAAATGTATTTAATGTAATGCAGGGTCGCCGTTATAAAAACCAATTAGGAAAGCTAATTTTATAGCTGTGTTAAAGGTTTAAAATAACGATTAACCATTCTATATAGAAGTTCTTAAGATACGACTTACAAAATGTCATGTAAACAAACTAATCTATAAACGTATACTGCGAGTTATAAAAAATCAAAACACGTAAAGGCTTAGTTACAGATTAGTTCCATATTATAGCAAAGATACTCAAAATCTTTGCAATTTAAATAAATAAATAAAATACTCCTTCTATTTCTTAAATTTTATACTTCATAACACCATTTTCTGCAATCAACTGAAATTTCATATCAACGGTCAAGCTTTTATCCCAGTTTCTTGAGTACGATGAAACTCTTCCTCAGCCAAGTTTGTTGTTAGGCTTTCCCTCTTGTAAACAGCGCCTTATAAAAAAGCCTTAATACTTTGGGATATCTGGTAAGTGAAAGTTTCGCGGAGTTGAAGAGCAATCAAAACTTTGAAAAATTCTTTGCGTAATTAAAAATTCCTTTAACCCGTCCCTGTAGTTCATGTGGAGATATTGACTTGCTTACAAAAAGTTGAACGCTTTATTAGTTCGCTTTTTGTCTAAGGATGAACAGTGAGACGGATTCAATTGATTCTTACCAATTTCGTTGTAATTTATGA
Source organism: Choristoneura rosaceana (assembly GCA_037349165.1). Taxonomy (NCBI): domain Eukaryota; kingdom Metazoa; phylum Arthropoda; class Insecta; order Lepidoptera; family Tortricidae; genus Choristoneura; species Choristoneura rosaceana. Next base: position 16,835,690 of record JAZBNJ010000019.1, read on the forward strand.
ATTGACTTATCAGAAAGAATTGCTTATAATTCCTTTGTATTTTTTACGTCTCTGTTACTTCAGAACTCCGTTAGTTTTTTTGGTGAATGTAATTTCCATTTGAAGCCATTTAGAAAGACAAGAGAAAAATACCACCCGTAAGAGTTTTTTTCTTTTTAATTTTTAGTACCTACCTTCATTTATTCTTTTAAAATAAAATTCTTTGCAAATCAGTTCTATCTGGCTGAATAACTTGTCTAAGAAAAACATTGCGGGTATGTAAGAGAACCTTATCCAGCGCTAATCCAGAAGTCTAAATTAAGTAAAATAATAATAAACAAATATAAAAATTGATTATTTAGCAAAGGACACTTGTTACAGTAGGTACATGCAATTTATCTATCAGACTCCATACTAGTCTGAGCCTGTATCTTGGTAGCCTGCGAGTGTGTTTAACAAAATTAGCTGAAGTGTGACAGAATTTATTATATTTATTACAAACTAAATATTAAAAAAACAACGAATTTGCGATTGTAGTGTGTTTATGTTTGTGTACGTGTGTTTGTGTATATGTGTGAGTGAGCGGGGGGAGGGGGAGTGGCTTGAGTTGTAAAGAGGTAATTTTAATACATTTTAAACAAGGCTTTCGAATTTTGCAGATGTTGTTTTATAAAAAATATATACATTATTTAGTTTATCTATGTAGATAACTTAGCTTAGCCAGTCTAGCAGCTAAAGACGGACTTTGCCGACCATTCCTCAGAGCGTTAAATTGTTAATACTAACGACTCTTGCAACATTTTGGCATGCGCTGCGCGACACCCCATGCATCACGCTAACAATGACACGTGCCCGGAAAATAGAACGATGCACCAACTGAAATGGCTGGATTTAGCACGAACGTTTTAGTCATCAAAAATTTTCAGCGGAATTTTGTATCTTTATTAATACATTTAAATGAAGGAATGTAACTACATAAGGGTTTCGTTCTTGCCATTTTGGCTACGGAAACCTCAAAAGTGTTTCCATACAATATGTTGTCTGCGAAAAACCATTTGTCCTAGAAACTTGAACTTTGATATTAAAATCTTAAAACTTATTTAAGTCTTTGCTGTCTGAATCAGTGACCGTTTAAAATTATGCCACACTGTGTCGGTACGAGTACATTTTTTAGAAGAGGCGCTCTGCTAACTCATAAGTACAAATTAGTGCGGAATTCACATTCACAACGAAAACTGCGTTATTAGCTTTGGAAATTTTCAAGTAGGTATGAATGTATGTATATGTCGGCGGCCGATCGTAAAATCCGCCATATCACGAAATTTCTAGGCATATCGTAAAATGGCGCCATTTCATGAATTGGCTAAGGGACATCCGCCATATCGTTCAAAACTCACCGTTTGCCGATTTACCTAGTGATGTTTAGGCAGATCATGAAATTCCTAGGCATATCATGAAACGCCGCCATTTCATGATTTGGCTAGTTTAGGCAGATCATGAAAATCCTAGGCATATCATGAAACGCCACCATATCGTTTCTGGCACTTCGCCGGCCGCTGCCGCGGCTCACTCGCTCGGCTCGTGCGTAGTGGTCACAATTCATGTCGATCTGCCGTATTGTTTCTCAGCCACATCGTGATATGCCTGGCCAACTTTTAGGCATAGGTATCATGAAATGACGCCATTTCATGATGTGCCTAGGAATTTCGTGATCTGGCGGATTTTACAATTGGCCGCCGACATAATACATGTTGCTTTATTTCATACACTTTTTACTAAAGGAAACCTTTCAGCAGCTTTATTATTAAACAAAATGCTAGGTGTCTATTTATGTCTCTGTTCTTTCAAATAACGCTCAATCTAAAACGCAGGTAAGTCGAAAATGACACATCAATAATATGTTGTCGTCCAAAAAATACCTCATGGCTTTGACATTAAAATAACAACGCAACCACATAATTATGAGGTTGTAACACACCCACGTTCATTTTAAACACGCACACATTAAGACGACGTCAACCGTTGTAAGAACCTTATGAAAAACTACAACTTTATTTTGCACACTAAAACTTCTAGGGTCTAAAGTAAATTTATATCAGTACCAGCTTTTGCTCGCGGCTTCGCCCGCGTGGTATTCGGTTATCACGCGGCTTTGCATTTGCCTGGGATAAAAAGTAGCCTATATCACTTTCTGGCCCATAAACTATATGCCAAAAATCACGTCGATCCGTCGCTCCGTTACGGCGTGAAAGACGGACAAACACACAAACATTTAAACACGCTTTCACGTTTATAATATTACTATCTTTTGCCCACGGCTCCGCCCGCGTGGGATTCGGTTATCGCGCGCTGTTCCCTTGGGAACTGCATTTTCCCGCGATAAAAAGTAGCCTATGTCACTCTCTGACCCATAAACTGTCTCTATGCCAAAAAATCATGTCGATCCGTCGCTCGGTTTCGACGTGCAAGACGTACAAACATACACACAAACGTACAAACACACACACTTTTACATTTATTATATTAAGTATGGATTCTTGAACGTAATTTCAGTATACGTTAGAAAACTAATGACTTGTAAATGGGTTCTTTAACTAGGCGCCTATTCATCTGCATACAATGAGGATTAAAGGTTAAAACGCTCACAACTAAACTCTATTACTGGCAAAATCGTTTAACAAAAGCAAACAAAATTCTGTTTGCTACCTAATTTACTGGACCGACTCAACTTTCCGCGAACAGCAACAATCGACGTAAAAACCTATCAAAACTTGAGAAAATTCAATAACGGCACTTTGAAACTTTGTTAAAGGAAGAAGGAATATTCTTATGAAAAAAATCCCAATTTGTGTCGCCGGTAAAATAAAAATAAAGTGGAGAAAATGCGCGCGTCCACAACACCTGGGTGATAGAGGCGAGTTTGCTTTGCAGGTGTGCTGCGTCGCCGCCGATATTATTTAACAGTTGTTAGTTTCTTTTGTTATTTTCTCTTAAGTTATTTTCTTGGAGACAATGCCGTCGGTTTGCTACTTTCTTTGACCTATTTCGTGACAGATAATGCACAGGTAAAGACTAACAATGACTATGTTTCATTTTTATTTTAATCTAAGGATTTTAAACACTGTTGTTAAGCTAATAGTCTACTCTACGATATTTTATACAGTAACACTCAGTCATCAAAAGTAGCTGAACACTTTCGTACTTTGTCGTTTTACAGTCACGTACTTTGCCGAGCAAAATTGTCAATGTGTCAATGCGACAGAGTAAAAAAGTGATCTGTTACTTTTGATGCTGACGGTTTTTTTTTTTGTTTTTTTTTTTTTTCAAGCTCGATATTGGCGGAATCATCGATAGGTTCGATGGAGTTAAATTTTTTCTAAAAATTGAATTGAGCTAGGATGACATTTGCGTACAAATAGAGACACTTTGTGTATCAGGTACGATACGGTATCTGTCACTTGTCACTCTGCAAATAAAAATCCTGGTCATCCTTCTTTAATTAAGCAATTCTTCGCGGCCAAAGTCACAGGCAACAGCTAGTATATTAATATATAAATTACAATATAGATGGGTCGTTACGAACAAAATAAATATGTAAAATTTATACATCCATACTAATCCATATTAATATTATAAATAATATAAAATGTTTGTGTGATTGTCCGTCTTTCACACCGTAACAGGGCGACGAATCATCATGATTTTTGGCATAGAGATAGTTTATGGGCCCGAGAGTGACATAGGCTACTTTTATCCGCGCGCGATAACCGAATACCACGCGGGCGGAGCCGCGGGAAAAAGCTAGTCTTAAAATATTTATCTTGGCTTCTCATTATGAAAGAAGGTATGTGCCAGATGTGGGACGTATAGACTGAGATGATGATGATAACTATGGTCCTTCAGTCATGAGCGAGTATAAAATTCAGATATATTTATATTAATTTGCCATGTTTAAATATACCTATGATACTGAGAGCCAAGAAATACAAACTACTGCTATAAAACACCGATAGGTAGTTTTATATTTAAATATTATTATAAGTTTATTATAGTAAAATTATGATCTCCCAGTAAAACAAACTGAGATATAACCATCGAGAATATAACCAATAGAGTACTAGTTTAGACAAAAAGACCACTATTCGAGCAGTTAGAGAATCTGACTTCTAAGCTTGAATTTCCGGTTTTGATCCCCGATCGGGGTAGATATTTGTATAAAATACAATTTTTTATTCTTGTATTTTGGGTGATGATGAGCATTTACGTAGCTTTGCTTACTTTGGGACTAGATCAATAAGTATGATTTGTCCATTAATCATTCTTTATTAAGAAATTAAATGATGTATTAATAAATAATGACTTTTTTTTATTCGACTGGAAGGCAAACGAGCAAGTGGGTCTCCTGGTGGTAAGAGATCACCACCGCCCATAAACATCTGCAACACCAGGGGTATTGCAGATGCGTTGCCAACCTAGAGGCCTAAGTTGGAATACCTCAAGTGCCAGTAATTTCACCGATTGTCTTACTCAACACCCACTCCACTGTCTTTATGTTGGCCAATTGTACGCAATGTGTCGATTTCTGCAGTGTTTTCACACATTTCTTTCACACAAATCAATCTCTTGTTTGTTTACTGTTAAGACGAATATGCGTCCACATCTCTTATTTTCAATTGCTAGACTTCGCGAAATTGGACAGACAGATCAAATTAAATTTTTACTCTATTGATTAAATGCTCGATGGATACAGCAATATAATAAAATAAAGCTATCACCGGTCGTGAATAATTTTGCTATGAAAACAAACCAGATGTTTTATAACGAATATCTTACCCTATGTATGCCGATTTGTTTTATTCGATATTAATTTAACAACATTCATATTATGTACTTTTCGACATACATTTATACATTATTTAGTTTGAAGTTTGCCGCTTCATTTATTAGGAAAAAACGGTAAAGAGTTCCGTGCTACTGAATATTTAATACTAGGTACTGTATGTAGAAATTAGTCATTATTTTACTTTGGGATATGTATTTAATATATAGTTATACTACAAAGTCAACATATCTTTATTCAATTTAGGCTATAACAAGCACTTATGAATGACAAAAAATCTACTACCGGTACTTGGACATTTGTACATGTAATTTGTAGGTTTCTCGTACAAATCGTGTAATTTTAATAGGTTTTTTCTCGTACATGTTTTTATTTAACTTAACCATGCATTTGTAAGCTTGGAAGTTTTGATCTAGTTCAAATAGTCGGATTGACTGGAAATTTGGTATACATGGTGTAGGTAGATTGGATAATAATGCTTGTACAGTCAGCAAAAAATGTATTTTATTAAAATTACATTTATAACAAAACTGGCTGGTGCCCGCGGATTCGCCCTCGGTGTAGTTTTTTTTAATTTCTAAATATTATTTTATAAAACCTTCTCCTGACAATAGCAAACACAACAAAAAATAACTAGCAAAATCGGTCTAGACATTCACGCGTGATGCCGTGACCAAGGGAAAGAGGGATTCATTTTTATATATTAAAATAGGTAGTACTTATTTTTTCTCACTCAAGTAATTCATTCACACGTTCTGAAAAAAAAGGTTCGTAAACAGCCAACGTAATGAGTAGGTACGTAAGAAGCCCTAAAAAAGTCGACCCTAAAAATGTTAATAAGCCGCCTATTATTGATAGATCCATTAAATTTATAATTAATAATTATAATTAACTACAGAAACTCGAATAGAATCGAGACATATTATTGTCATTAAATATAATTACCATTCGCACGTGTAAATTGTTGAAGGCTGAATGTTTATAATTATCACTGTGTAATTAAGTGTTTATCGCTATAATAAAAATTAGGAAATTAATCCGAAATAGAATTGAGTGCGTTGAGTACAGTTTTGCTTGTTTTTTGGGCGACGTTATGTCTAAATAATACGCGTGACGTATAAAATACGCGACACATAGCTCAAAAAAAATACGCTCGTCTGACTTATAATTTAACCTTATAATTTACTAGATTTTGCCCGCGGCTCCGCCCGCGTGGTATTCGATTATCGCGCGCTGTTCCCTTGGGGACTGTGCATTTTTCCGGGATAAAAAGTAGCCTATGTCACTCTCAGGCCCATAAACTAACTCTCTTTGCCCAAAAATCACGTCGATCCGTCGCTCTGTTACGGCGTGAAAGAGGGACAAACATACAAACACACAAACACACTTTCGCATTTATAATAAATAATTATACCTACCTATATAAGTAAGTATGGACTTCGGACGCTTGGAAAAGTTTTTTTTTATAAGTAAGTACTAATAGTATTAGGGTGGTATTTTTTTTATCATAGGTATGCATGTTGTTCCTATAAAATAATAAATTACATTAGTAGTACTCACGCGCTGTTAAAGGCTGAACCAATCAAACCAAACGGTAGGTACCTGAAACAATAAATCATTGTTGATTGTAAACCCGATTTACATTCATTTTGTAAACAATGAGCAGCATTTGACACATCGACATGCTTTAAAACACTATAAAGTTTACAACAATACAATCACTTTATAGTTTTATAAAATGACTATATTTAGTACCGTAAAACGAGGTGAGTAGGGAAAAAAATGAAGTTCAATCGATAAAAAAAATACTTTTATATGTGGTAAGTTGATTTTTATAAATAAAAAATGTTCAGGTGGTGTGAATTTTATTTTAATAATAAATAAATATAAATAACATGCGACACTTGACACCAATTGACCTAGTCCCAAACTAAGCAAAGCTTGTAATGGACTAGGGAACGAATAAACTTCGTATTATTTATACAAATATATCGGCCCCGGCTGGGGATCGAACCCGGGACCTCAAGCTTCTCTAACCACTTCGCATTCAGTCAAATAAAATTATCTGAGAATGATTATACGTCTAGTTTCATAGTTAAAACAATAAACAATAAAATATAGGCAAATCCCGGCTCACCCCGTAGTGGGGTCAGAAGGGATACGAACAAATACAAAAAAATTATGATAGCAAATTCACCACAAAAAGAAGATCTATAATATGTCTAAAAATATAACTAAACTACTTTTATAGCAAGCTGAGCCAGAAATTTTAAGTAGCAAGTGAAAACACAAAATATTAGGTCTGACCCTACTCTTCCACAATCCCTTCTCATCCCGTTTTACGGTATCTCAAGTGTTAAGTTACGAAAAGTCAAATCCTGGCCAGGTGATCTTCATAAGGTATATAGAGACCACGACGAACGTTGCATAATTGGCTACTGCAAAAAAGATTCTACACCATCAAAGAATTTCTGTCTTGCAAAGGGTAATTTTTTATTAATATAAATATAGTATTTAATTTGCCTGTAGGTACTTGAATTACAATAATTAAGTGTTTTTTTTTTATAATTTGCATGCTACTGTGTAGTTAAATAGTTGTGTCATTATTATTCCTGTTCACCATCTTATTGTACACTATTTTCTGCGAATAAAAATGACTTACGACTTATGACGTAATTTTTGGGGAATGTGGTAAAATCATGGAACTTCAATTCAACCGCGGCCAGAGCGAACCAGAGTGTAAAGGCTAGTATACATTGAAACTAGATTTATTAAGGTGTTATTTAAGGGCCGCATCAATCGCCAGGCTCTGTTACTATAAAAATACAATCGATTAAATGCGGACTCGCGCATCGCGGGTTCCGTACATTCAAGATCAAAATATATCACATCACAAAAATCTCTAACATCAGAATTATTATCTGTTTAAATCCATGAAGTACCTACAGCGACTAATAGAGAAATAACAAAGATTTGTTTTTTTTTTCTAAGATCCACTCACGAAGACCAGTTTTTATTATTTAATGATATTTAACAGACTTATCTGTACTATCTTAGCGAGTTTGCGGGGACTGTGAATTTTTCCGGGATAAAAAGTAGCCTACGTCACTCTCGGGCCCATAAACTATCTCTACGCCAAAAATCACGTCGATCCGATGCTCCGTTTCGACGTGAAAGACGGACAACAATACAAACACACACACTTTCGCATTTATAATATTAGTACAGATGATAGAAAGGTAGAACCAAAACAAAATCAATACTATTCTTATGTGAGGATCTCCCTTATTGTATTTTTATTATTTACTGTTGTAGTAGTAGTAGTCCTTTCGACCGTTTTTCGGCCATGGCGACCACTTCGACTCCTAATCAGTTACTGTTGTAGAGCCCATAAAATACACATTAGTTACAAATTTCAGCTGATTTTTACGGTTCTCAAGATACCGAATCAACGAAGTGTGTGATATTAATAGGACTCAAATTAAGATTGATTTTTGCAATGATATTATATGTTACTTTCGTATGTTACTATTACTATCGTATGTAGGAGCTCACTGGATTTTTGTATTTTTTATTTCAATTCCAAATTTTTACTTTTACGGTCATCCCGTAAAACCTAAATTAAAAATACAAACTGAAATATGGATGCACAGAAAAACCAGAAAACTAAAACCAGCACTGGGAATCTGTCTGGGTGTCTGTACCGTTGTCCAACAGTGTTGTAGCGGTATAGCACGCGGCACGGAATGCCGAGGACCTGGGTTCGATTCCCAATGCTGGTCTTATTTTTCTGGTTTTTCTGTGCATCTATATTTCAGTTTATATTTTCAATTAATAGGACTCAGTTTGTACTTTGGTTACGGAACTCTAGAAAGGGGCCTTCTACTGACCCCACATATTTCTTAACCGCAATAAACATGTGACATAAGCATGGGTATCGATTATCGAAAAACAACGGCCGGATCCGACGCACCGTGCCCGGCCATTAATCAAATCACGGCATTCGGTTTAATGGGACTAATTACAGTTTGTGAATCACCTACATACGCTGCAGACAAACCAGGACAGATGTTACTATTTAACGCTTGATCGCTAGATTGTTCGTTTTTTATGTGTTGAGTAGTTGTATCTGTTGAGTTGCAGGAGCTGTTAGAAGCTGAATAATCGTAGTACTGCATGTGACCATAATCCTTTGCACTTAAACATAAATAGTTTTATTACTAAAAGTAAGAAGTTTATTTTGGGCTTTTTTCGGAATTTAACACTTTCTACCAGAATTTATTTCTCTGATTGTATTTGTCTTCTCTTTAAATTTGGTTATAACTTTTATGTTTCTATTTCTTTACGAAGAGGTAATGTAATATTTTTTTTTTTGTTCTCAACAAAATTTTTGAAACTGACCAAAGCTGAAATATTAACTCAATCAATGTAGTTGAATAAATAAAGAAAAAAAATGTGCGAGGAGTGAAAAATTATTGTTTTACAAGCTTATACAGATGTAGTGAATGTTGTAAAAAAAAAACTTTTGCCAAGTTTCTTGCGGCGCATTCTTCTTAGCAATGATGGTCTTTCCAAAAGTTTAAAAAAGTGACATATAAAAGAGCTCTTTGTGGCCTACTAACAGAATAAGTTTTACACGTGGTAGGACCTTGTGCAAGGTCCGCCCGTATTGTTACTATCGTCTTGCTCGCTAATCCTGCCATGAAGCAGCAGTGCTTGCACTGTTATGTTTCAGCGTGGAGAGTAAGACAGCCGGTGAAATTACTGGCACTTGAGGTATCCGATCTTAGGCCTCTAGGTTGGCAACGCATCTCCTATAGTGTTGCAAATATAAAAATAAAAGAACTTTAGGAAAACAATGCAGTAAAAATTATAAAAACGCAACAACAAGTTCAATTACTTTTACAAACTTTTTTTAAAATGTAATTTATAATATTTGCGAGTTTCACAGAGTCTCACTTTCTTCGTATCTATCGTTCTTCATCCATAATAATTAGTGCTCTTTTAAAGTTAAATCATTTTAAAAGGGTCAAACAAGCCTAGATTATCATCAAAAATCATAACCAATATGTTCTGTGTTGGCGAAACCAATGCCCAGTCGCAGTAATTAAGGCATTAACTCTACAGCGGACAACGCTTAATACGGGATAATACTGATTACATATCACAATGCGGGTGCTAACCAAAAGTTTGGCTCGTTCATCCATCAATCACTCAGCCTCGCTGCATCATCCAATTATTACGGATGTGTCACTGAGTGTTGTTTGGTGATATACCTGTACATTTCGAAGCTACGGAGAGAAAAATAAGTTGCTAGCTATGTGACATATATGTTGTTTTGTGCGAAATAACCCTTATCCTTATTCTTACTATTATAAACGGAAAAGCTTTAACGGAGCGACGGATCGTCGTGATTTTTGGCATAGAGATAGTTTATGGTCCCGAGAGTGACATAGGCTACTTTTTATCCCGAAAAATGTACAGTTCCTGAGGGAACAGCGCGCGATAACCGAATATCACGCGGACAGAGCCGCGAGCAAAAGCTAGTAATGAGATAATCTTAAGATATTTAAAATAACACTTTTTCAGGTGTTCGGGTAAAAACTACATGCCACTATTGTAAACGATTACGGTTTTAGCTAGTTGGTCGGATTCCGGGTGGTCCAATTGGTATGACATGGTGCTGGTTCAAATTCCGTCTGGCGATGCTGATTAGGCCAGAGGCCGTATTGTACGTTCGTGATCCCATTCACCGTCTCTTTCTACCCTCGTCTTATACCGTGTGACAGAAAGAAGTGGTGAAAATGATTTTGATTCCAATTTAGAATAAAGATAGACAACTACTAGTCATAATCAAAATGTATATATAAGGGTTCTCTATCGTTTGCCCGAATGTATCGTTTTCTAGAATTTTCATTTACCATAAAGTAATTTATTTCTGGAAGTAATTTCTTACTATTTTTAGTGTACAATAAAGAGTCTTTGAGAAACATTGCGGTTAGTATTTTAAATTACGATATCCCAGTTAGCGTTACTAAGTTTACAATCTTCACGCTTTAGATTACCGAGTTTGACGCGCAAAAGACCCGCAAATACAAATAGATGGCCGTGAAATAGGTCACAACTGTAACAATGGATTTATTTCAATTCTCCTAAATATAGTATTGTAGTAAAACCGGGGTTTTGAATGTACACGAGCACGTTAACGTCGATCTTATCGCTGCAAGAAGCGGAACGGGCGATAAAGAAACACAAAATGGCCTGAGACTGGGTGATTGTGTAAAGAAACTTTTAGGACCATTGAAGTTATTTTTCAGTCGTTGAAATGAAAGTGATTGTTGAGAAGGAAATCGATAATATTCTTTCCTGTCTTCTTTTGCTGTTAAAATGTTTTGTGTGTCTAAAGTTATTTCTCAGTTTTTATTTTTTGTACTTGTGTTTCAGTAATGTGTATCTACCCATGTCTATCCCTAGCATTGAAGCTCGTAAATAAATGAACCTTTTCAAACTTGGCACGCTTAACCTTTTTTTGCCGTTTTTTTATGCCATAATGAAAAAGTTTTTCCTACCTGTCATAATTATTATCAAAATGTTAAAGATTTTAGAATATGTGTGTAATGTCGTCAATCAAGTAAAGCATCTACAAGACACATCGTTTCTTAGCCGAAACGCTATGTAACTTACAAATTAGTGTCGTAACATTAGCTACTGTCAGTTGTGTCTACGCGGGGTAAACTTCAGCCAACTTAATACGCTTTAGGAGTTTAAATCATATTGTTGCACGTGTTAATCTTAATTGGTTACAAGTTTTCAAAAGGGCTAAAGCGATACAAGACAAACAAATGAAATTCAATAATGGTTCCCCAGCAACGACTACAAGCAGCTTATCGAGGAGCATTTTAAAAACAATTTTTAATCGACGATTGTTCCGGCTCTTGGCGACTGCTTGCGTCACTCCATTGTTCATTTCTCTCAACACTGAAATGAAAATCCACGTCTTTTACAATGCTGCTATGAGTACATTGCTGGCATTGTTCCCAGCTCGAAAGTTAGCATCGAAAGCCCGCGAGGAATGTATCACTGTCAGGATTTACGGACGATTCTTACGAAGTAGAAGATTTCTGCGGGCGAAATGAAACTTCGTGGAATATGTAAGTGAAAAAAAAAGCAAGAATAGTTGGTGTCAGATACAACGACAGTTCGTGGAACGAGTAGTCTGAAACTTCGAATGCCACTAGAGATTCTGCTTTGTTGTTAAGTTATCGCTTTTATACAAAAATGTATACGTATCTATATTAATATCATCTGTATAAAATTATCCAAGATCGTGTGTAAGAAAAAATACTTGTAATATTATTTTTTGAATATATCCACGTATTTTATTTTAGCAGAAACAATATTGGTAACGACAGTGTATAAAAATGATTTTACCTCAAAGCGGATCTTATTCCGTACTTATTTGTGGGGTACCTGAAATATTTTAATAATACGCCGTACTATACACGTTTATCATAAATAATAGATTAAAGTCGATGGGTTGAATCCACTTGGACGATGTCGTTAGTTTTCAATGAATTGTGAAAACGTGACGTTGACATGGAACTAAAAACGTTTATAAGGTGACTCTAGGAATGCCTGCACAATACTAGGCATTTTCAGAACGGTATTAGAGTTCCATTTAGAATAAAAAAGCCGGGTGCAGATGTGTCACTCTCGCACAAAAGGGGAGTTCATGAGGTGAGAAGCGTTAAATGGTTAGAACGTTTTATTGTTCCTTCAAATTTGGGTCGTACAGTTGACAGGATTGGGCTTAAAATCGTACGGAGGCGTGGGGTTCGTTTATTTTTATTCAATATGCGGCGATGGCGGTGTTCAGTGTGGTGTGAAGTGAGATTTATGACGATAGTAAAACAGTTGCGTTTCGCCAGAGAGTTTGGTGTACTCTATATGCATGAAGGCACTCAAGAGTCGCATGGAATCTTAATTGTGCTCCATTGAGGGATTCTTGAGCTCGGCGTCTTTATTTTTGAATAGGGAGACTTGTTGCTCGCGTACTGCGTTGACCGTGATTTACACTGCACCGCGTTGAGTAACACCACGTGGCAAAAGTCAGGGGCCGTTATTATGCACTCTAAATTCAGTTCACCTACCTGTCATTTCATCTCATCGGACTAAATCAAGACTTAAAGAGTTAAATATTAAACAGACACTAAGTATCGTCACTTGTCCAACTACGGATTCTTAGGTTCATTAGCCACATTACCCGCAAACAGAATACAATGGAGCTGCTGGTGATTCGAAGAAATGTTGAAGGCAAAAGACCACGTGGTCGATTACTATCTCGATGGATAGGCACCAACAAATGTAAAATACAAACTGAAATATAGATGCACAGAAAAATAAGACCAGCTCTGGGAATCGAACTCAAGTCATCGGCATTCTGTCCCGCGTGCTACACCGCTACACCACAAAACCAATCCAAAAAACCAATCTTACGAACAAATGTGTCACTATAATCCTATATAGTAGAATGGTCCTGTCTAAAGCAGAGTTTAGACTTGCAAGAGAAATCATGCAAGTTGCATTACATGGCGAGGCCGTAAAGCCAACGAGTTTGTAGTGGTCAATCGAGCGCCGTAATGTAATGCAACTTGCACGATTTTTCTTGCAAGTCCAAACTCGGCTTTATGGTAGATGTGTTCGCGGAACAGCCAATAGACGCCGATAAAGAAGAACAAAGGCATCGACCTCAGTCATGACCACGAACACTTTGTCAAGAGTGTCTGATTTAGAAGAGAGACGTAACCATGAAGATAGAAACAAATGCGATGAGATAATAATGCCTTTATGTAGCCGTAGGAACAGACTATTATAAGTCACTTAAACTGTAATCATAAACAAACATAATGCTTCTATCGCCGCTCGTAAGAACATTTTGTGGGGGGTAACGGTTCCCGAAAGGTTGATCGTAACCTATTTTATATACAGAGCGATGTTCATGACAATCGAGAGAATTATTCTGATTTAAATTGTGTTCATTGTTTCTTTTACGTGTACTGGAATACGAAATAAGAATGAAGAGTATACGTATGATCAATCTGATTGATGTTTTAAGTTCATTTATATTTTTGATGGAGAATTATTTTTAGTTTTTTGTCCTTTGGATTTTTAGGGTTTCGTCTTCAAAAGAAAAAACGGAAGCCTTATAGGACCACTTTGTTGTTCGTCTGTCTGTATATGTCAGTCAAGAGCCTTTTTCTCAGAAAAGCGTGAAAGAAAATATTATGAACTCCCTTGCAAAATAACGGGCACCTATGATTTTTCAGATTTTTAGGAATCGAAGCTTAGAAAGTAAGCTTTCATGCACATAAAATACAAAAACCATAGGTGCCCGTTTTTTTTGCAAGGGAGTTTACGTAATAGTAAATTTTTAACCACAAGTTACTTTTACATACTACTCCACCAAGCTAAGTTCGCACCTCGCACTTAATAAGAATACTTAAATAAAAATATTCACCTTATTACGATCGCTCTGTCACGTCAGTACGGTTAGTATCTATGTCGCCGATATGCGTCTTACGACCTGTCGTCTCCGATTTGTTCAATTTTAAATTTTTCAACTATTCTTGTTAAGAGACCAGGTGCAAACTCAGCTTGGTCAGGTTGTACTTTAAAATATTTTTACGTTTTGAGAATTTCCTCCTTTTTTTGAAGCCTGATAGTAAATAAAAAAATTCAAGACATCAAACAACTTTCAACGCTATTTCATTTCATACACGCTGAAATCAGAGTAAATTGACCGAGTTGCTTGAACATACTGTACAAGAATAGAATTTATGGTTGGTTTAACATCAAATTGGATGAATTTACGCAATCTGCGTAGGTACAGTCAGCATCAAAAGTAGTGGATCACTTTTTTACTCTGTCGCATCACATTGACAATATTGCATGGTTTTTAATACGTGTGGCTGTAAAACGACAAAGTACGGTAATGTAGAGCTACTTTTGATGCTGACTGTACCTACACACACACATTTAGTTTTCATTAAGCAACCCTAATAGTGAGAAAAGCGTTACTTAGAAAGAAAGAAAGAAAGAAAGACAGAAAATACATTTATTTAACGCCATAAAAGTTAAAACGGTGTTGCACTATACTAACGATCATAAACCGATCCAAACCATTGTCACGTGGAAAAACGACGCAAAACCGTGGGCGTAACCTACTGTAATAATGCTATCCAGGACATGCCGGGTAATTCATTCGTACCTACTAGTTGACGGATCGATAAGCCGACTGATCGACCGACAGCGCCTCCAGGAATTTAATTAGAACAATCATTGATTTCATTAAGTCTTGTAAACAGAATACTTCCAAACGGTTTTAATTGTATTTGCAAATTGAATAAAGAATTGATTGATAGTTAACCACGAGTTTTGGTGATTCAATTAAATTTATAATAAACTAGCTTTTGCCCTCGGCTCCGCCCGCGTGGTATTCGGTTATCGCGCGCTGTTCCCTCGGGAACTGTGCATTTTTCCGGGATAAAAAGTAGCCTATGGCACTCTCGGGCCCATAAACTATCTCTATGCCAAAAATCACGTCGATCCGTCGCTCCGTTACGGCGTGAAAGAGGGACAAACATACAAACACACAAACACACAAACATACAAACACACAAACACACTTTCGCATTTATAATATTAGTATGGATTAATGTTAATTTCTCTCATAGTTAAAAAGCTGAAAGTGTCCCACTGCACTGAGTTTGTTTGGAATCTGGAAAGACCTTGTCTAATATTAGGATGCTCCTAAATAAAAAAAGAAAGAAAAGTGATATTAAGTACATAATTCTTGCCCTCTTGCTCTTAGAGGAGACCTATGCCCAGCAGTGAGACGTATATAGGCTGGGATGGAATTCTTGTCAAATGTTAATGTTTAAAAAGTGTTAAAAAGTGTTAATGTTTAAAAAGCTTTAATTTAACTCGCAATGGCGTTATTTGAAAAAATCGTATACACTTCTAGTGACGATATTATGTAGGTTTTTTTATGTGGAACAGTACAGCATTAAACCAATATCGTTTTACAATCAAACCTGTGACTTAACCGCTCTTTAAAACTAACTCCTTCAAAATACATCCCACTGCTAAGCACAGGCCTCGTCTCAGGTAGAAAGGCATCAGACCGTGTAGCCCCCATGACATTTTAACTTACTAATGTAAACTACCTCTGCACGTCAAATCAAAAATAGCTTTGTAATTAAAACGTAAATCAGTCTCACTCGCGAATTAACCGCTGTTGAAAATTAACTCACTAATATAAAAACTTACTCACTAAAGTAAAAACTAACACACAACTGCTGTTAAAACACCATGTAAGTCAAGGTCAAAAATAAACAAAACGCTATCACTCCTAAATTAACAGGTGTTGAAAATTAACTCACTAAAATAAAAACTAATACACTAATCTAAAACACCAATGCACGTCAAGGTCAAAACGGCTTTAAAATTAAAACAAATCCCTCTCACTCGTAAATTAACCGCTGTTAAAAATTGGTAAATTGGCCGTTAATGCTCTGATAATAAAGCTTAAGCCGTTGGCCCTATCGCGAATTAATCGCGGTGTCATCAATCACGGGATGACAAAGTGTTTCGATGGAATCATTACTGGACAGTATCAATGGGTTATGGTTTTATTAACCTTTTTTTAATAGGGACAGACACTGACTTGCGAAAATAATGCAGACGTTTGATACGGGATTTTTTATGGTAACCTCTGTTTGTGCTAGATTAGCTTATTCCCGTTATTTGGCAGTGAAATGATAAAAAATTGGTTAGTTTTCTAATCATCGACTTCCTTCTTATTGCATGTCTATACTTAAGCCTCTAAGTCTACCAAATTTAAAATGTTAGCAGCAATGGTTAAAGTTGAGCGTTGGCTGTTAGTCAAACTGATACTGTTTTAAAATCTTATAGCCTAAAGTTTTTCAAATCAAACTAAGTAGCGAGATGTAATAGTGCATCTTTCTTCAAAATGCTTGTCGTCTTATTAGCCAGATATCGGATAAAAATCTTGATTTAATCACTACAAATACCCGACCAAACTTGGAAGATACCTACATTTTGAGGCAGATAAATAGATTTTTGCCAACAAGTGACGATAAATCCTTTTGAAACACATTAGCCCCGATAGTTATGATCTCAATGTACTTAGTACTCAAACTTAGCTAAGTACCTACAAACAAACCTGCAACAATTAACACATATATCGCCCTAATCGTCAAACGCTCGAGCTACAATCAATTATAACTTAAATGCCTGTTTGTTTATGGTCTCCGTCCCAAAACAATTGAACGTGCTAATAAATAATTTATGTGTATAACAGGGCCTGCCACCGGCTTTGATTAAAACTAATGGTTCGATGATCGTCTCTCAGGGTCCAGCACAAATAATAACCGTAAAGTAAATCTTGATTTCACAAAAGATTAGCCATCTTTAGCCAGTGTTCAATTGTATCCCATCGGAGAGATACTAAGGCCATCGGCCGCAAAAGTTATGAACTGCAATAAAATAATTCAGGCTCCGGAATGGTCAAATCTTACTGTCATACCCTATCTATGGGGGTCTAACTTAGTATCAGCTGCAATTAGTGAAATGGAACTGTTTTGTTTAGCTAGGTATCACAGATAGTTACATAAATCGTGAAGAGCAATAAAATGACTAACGTTGCTGGGAGAATGTAGGTTGGAAATTTTTAATACCACCTTCAGATAAATTATTCTCAATACTGAAATTGGATAATTAGCTCAAAGGAAAGGTTTCATTATTTTTTAAAAGAATAATATTTGCATCAAGTATACATTTTTGTTAAAATAAAATAAAGCTGAAGTTTATGTATTCTATGGTCTTTCCTTCCATTTTATTAACCATGATTCTTCGAGAAATCTGATCCTTATGATTAGCCACAGCAATTTACACTCCAAAAGTATATAAGACATGTTTATTTCATTTTACTCGTTTCAATCCCCGGGTGCGGCAAGTACATTTTCAAAACCCTTCTATTGCAGTTTTTATATATCCTATCAATTCTCAATTTTTTAAATATGTAGACTACTTATCTTCCAAGTGTCTTTAAGGATTTCCAAAGTCAAAGTCAAAGTACCTATTTATTGTGATTTACGTCCTGTATATTGTCTGCTTAGCTTCAAGATTACATAACGTATTTCAGTGGTGCTTTATTTCTATTTTAGAAGCAACCACAGCGATAGTGCAGCAAGTTCGAAAATAGCACAAATTTGTGCCGTTATTTATTGTACTATTTGCTAATGAAAAACGGGGAGATAAAACGAACATACGTATACAAAAATAGTACTTACCTGTCTACTTAGAAGGCAAAAAGAAACGTGTAGTTTGTTAAAGTTTCTACTAATTGAATACGTGGGGTTCTGGCAAACACAGGCTCTTAAAAGGTTTGCAAAAGCGTTTGGTTGATATATAGAACCAGAGACTAAAGGGCCGACAGATATCTCTCTCAAAGAATTAGCATAACTATTCTACGAGGAAACGCTGCCAGCTTTTTGGACACTTCTTGATTTACTTTAGTTTTAAGCAAGCAGTTTTTATTTTAATTTAATTATTTTAGTTATTTTTTATAATAATAAACTTAAATTGAATAAAAATATTATAGTTTGTTGCTAATCAATTTTAGGTATTCCATGTCCTTGGGGGAAGTGCGGCAGCTCAAGACAGGTTTTTAGGTATTTTCTTTATATTACTAAAATAAATAACTATTTTGAAAATATAACGAGCATACGCAATAAAAAATACCTACCTGCCATTCAATATTTATGCCCTACTAAAAGTTAATTTTGTAGACGACTTTGAATTTTTTTTTATCAAACTACACGTAGTCGTGTTTCTGAAGTGAATGATTTTGTTTCAAAACTAAAACTTCACTAGTAATGATACAGCAAGGGATCAAATAAATGTAATAAATGCGCTCTGCAGTTCAGTGCGCTCTTGGTAACCTGTTTTTTTGTCATAGAAACAACTGTATCAAACTCTGCCACGTTACCTCATCACTCTGCTGCACTATTCAGTTCGCCCACGTATTGCTAATAAATGATGGAGTTAATAAATTGTGGTTCAATCCCCGGTGGGGCACTACAGAGCCAAGCGGAAGTATCAGCCGCTATGTTTATTGCTGCACTAACATAGGATGGGAGGCTCAATTGGTTTATATTGGCCGTGACGCAGGCGCACCCGCAATATGGACCGAGTAGTTTTAATCAATGGATCTCTGCGTCTTATTATAGACAGCTGTATTGGTCAGCCAGCTGCTACAGTTATGATTGTATTATGAAACAGAAGCGTTTGGTTTCGATGGGTTGAGATCGTTCTTGATATCAATTTCGAGTTTACGAGAAAAGCCAAATACAGTCAAAACTGTTTATAACAACACCAGTTATAACCATTTATCGGATATAACAACCGAAAAAAAAACTCAACACGATCTTATATACCAAAGTGACACTGATTATAGCGACCAACTGTGTATAAAGACCTAATATTGCTGTCCCTTTAATGTCGTTATAAACGGTTTTGACTGTATGTATTTTTTTTTTCAAACATTCTTCATATTCAACGTCAATCACTTTTATAGTTTTTGTGATTGGATGAATGGTTGAAAGTTCTTAGTGGAGTTTTTTTTTTTAGTATAGCCTATTATATTTACGTCCCATTGCTGTGTAAAAACCTCCTCTTTCCTTCTTCACTCTTCTCTCTTCTGGGTATGCATGAATCGTTACCAAATGGGTTCCGAGGAATGGTCAGAGGAGCAGTGGCAGACTCTATAGGACATGGTGGGACAATCCAAGCACTTTTCAGCTCGTTAGACACTGGAATTTAATTTAAAAAAAGTTGTGATTGTTTTCGTTCATCTCTTTGTTTTTCCGCTCGTTTAATGTATAACGTTGTAAAACTTTTTAATTTTTAAATGTTTGTGCAAGTAGTTTTCTTAATGTAACAACTAAAACATCTGCCGAGAGAACTAGTAAGAAATAAAGCCGATAATTCGAACAGAAACTCTAAGCAATTAAGATCGTTAAACTGTAATCGAAACTAAATTGAACTCAGTCCAATAAAAGTTAAGCTAGAGTAGCGATAGAATTTAAAGTTGAGCAATAACACTCAACGGCTATTGTGCTGTAGTGGACCCGACCCGCCTTTAACAATCATTGTATGGGGTCTATTTTACCCTAACTCACCCTTTCTGAACTAAGCAATTTTTTGTGTTCTTAATGTCACATGAGAGAATAAGGCGTGAGAAAATAGTATGAGTATGAGAATTTTATCTTATTATTACTATAAATGAGAATGTTTGTAAAGATGTTTGCTATCCAGGAACAACGTCTAAACTAATTATTTCAGCCGAAATCGTGGGCAACAGTTAGCATAATGTAAATCGCAAATAGATTCAGGCTGTCCTTTATTACCTGTAGATTTTTACAAAATTGAACGCGGCAGTAAATCACTTTGCCCGTATTAAATATCTCACAATCTCATACCCATAGTGTAATTAACTATATTTACTAGTGGGGTAACTCGGCTAACTAGCATAACAGAAAAACTACGGTACGATTCTGCGACCCCCAATCAAGCACAGTTTTACCGCCTGTTTCTTAGTATAAATATCTCACCTAGAATTTTCAGGAGCAAGAGAAATGAGTACAATTTGAATCCGCTTTAACGTGACGGAATAAATGTTTAAGTTTTCTCAAACCAAGTTGAGTTACTCGCCGTAAAAGATTGTGGGGAATTGTAATTCTACGAGCGTCTTACCCAGAGTGGGCGGTCGAACAGCAATTGTTAAAGGAATCGGTCCCCAGTTTACACTTATGGTTCCACATGTTTCAATTGATTCCTTTACTTCCCTTTTATGATTCGATTATTCAAAAGGTCTGAAAAGAACCCATGAGGGATCAACATTGCAGCTGCTTATAGCCGTGGAATGGCGTATGACATTTGTAATTGTACCCAGATAAGAACGCATATAAAGTAAAGGGAAACAAAGCGACTGGGACTAAAACCTAGTTTCTCGCCATTTTTCAAGCCTATCTCATTATTGAAGACTAATTTAAACGACTAAATTCTAATGTCGGGTTTACGCATTCGGCAAATGCACAGAACACAGTGAATGATAACTGAGACAGAAATAACCTTTGTTTATTCTGAAATATGACAGCGTCCAGTGCATTTATTTACAGGCACTTGGTTAGTTGTGTGAGTTCAGCATTAAATGACAAAAAACCGGGTCGATTTTGCAATTTTATGAGTTAACAAAAAGGAAATTGTTCAAAATCAAAAAGATTTTTCGACACCAAACCTCGCGCGCGTGAGGGGCCTAAAATTTCTCGAATGGAGACCGCGGATTGGCAAGCGCAGCGTACTATGACGTCCATTAACGATGTGGACCTGTTCAAAGCCGCAGGCTCCCGGTGGATACAGATCCGTTTTGGAGGTTTATGGGGGAGGCCTATCCAACAATTCCCCCAATGCCCTCAATAGCCGGTGAAATTGCTGGCACTTGAGATATCCCATCTTAAGCCTCTAGGTTGGCAACGCATCTGCAATACCCCTGGTGTTGCAGATGTTTATGGGCGGTGGTGATCTCTTACCATCAGCAGACACACTGGCTCGTTTGCCATCCAGTCGAATAAAAAAATGGACGTGGACGCCCTCCGGCTGATGATGGTGATGAATCCTCGTATAATAGTAAGTTATTTCCACGTTTCATCCTACATTGTGTACAGTCAAGGGCAAAAATATATATACACTTTAGTACGTTGTCACTTTAACCACTGTGGCAGTTCATATATGGCAGTTCAAATATTACTAAAATAGACAAGGTACTAAAGTGTATACATATTTTTGCCCTTGACTGTACCTAGTATTTATCCAGAATCTCCTAGTATTTATTTATTAAAAGGAGAACCAACAGCTTATGAAACAATATGACTGAAATATTATATGAATGAAATGAAATATTAAATATTATAAAAAAGATTCCAGGTTCCCGTCTATTTTTCATCGAAATCCTTGTAGTGAATGATTTCTAAAAACGTCAGAAACAGGAAAAGCGGAGTCGATTACACTGAAAATCCAACGGACAGCATTAAGCGAACTACCAACTACGCAGCGTAAAAGTTTTACGGGCCGCTCAAATTTCAGAACTGATTTTTGCAGTTAGTAATTTGTCAATAATCTCCATTTATTGAGTTTCATTGGGGGGAGGTTTCCCGCGAAACCCGACACTCCCCGGGTAAATTCTGGGGCGGGTGACTTGTGATAAAATAATTATACTTACTCAATATAGCTACCCTTCGGCTGGTGTTCTTTGAGAATTGAGTTAACATTGCTATCAAAAAGAATTAGTTTAGTACAGTCGTCGTTATACTGTCATAACAGTTTCCCTTTCTAAAAGACCATTATACGTATACATACAAAGATTTTGGAAGAAAGTCAAGAATCTTATGTGGCTCGTTTTTGAAGGACTTTTTTTTGCTGAATGAGCAATTGTATTGTATGAAAATTTTCGCGGACACATTAGTGTGGGTAAAAAAGTTGATTGGCCCACATACATATTAATTTGTAATCATAAATATTTCATCAACGCTCCCAAAGCATCCGCTTAGTTTTCGTAGGCCATCCACACACCTCGGTTGTCATAACCAACATCTGCATTATTAATGTATTCTATTTACCCAGTAACGTAGCTATGTATTATAACACGTATGTAATATTTAGACGCATAAGTAGACATGCGATGCGGCAGTCCCTAGCGATACATCCCATTACGTCGGAGGTCGTATTCATTGGTCTCAATTGACTATTATTCGTTCTTCGGCTACTGTGCGTTCAACGCTCTTGTAGAAAAGAGGTCAGAATAAGACCCATGTTTTATTTGATGAAATCTAAATTAACTGGAATTCAACATTGATTTTACTCAATAGAAACATTTGTTTTTTTAATAATCATCATCATCATGTCAGCCGAAAGACGTCCACTGCTGGACAGAGGCTTCCCCCAAGGCTCTCCACTCAGACCGGTCTTGTGCTTTTCGCATCCACCGCGATCCCGCGATCTTAACCAGGTCGTCGCTCCATCTTGTTGAAGGCCTACCGACAGCTCGTCGTTTTTAATAATACTATCAATGAATCCATTCGTTAAACCGATTCAATGGAATGTGGAAATTTCTCAACTTGAATTGGAAACGCGTCATGACTAGATACCTATCTATAGGTAGAGTCATTCACGATGACGCGTGCCGTGGTTCTTATTACAATGTCATTAATGTCTAATTTCGACAAAATCGTGCATCTTCGCAGATGGCATTAGGTATACTGTCACAGAAACTGATTCGTGTATCGGGGAGGCACCTTTATACTACTAACTGGATATCTTTCCTATTGACATTCCATTCATCTGCCAGATCCCAGTTTTCTGGACTGTACCACAGAGAAGATAATATACTGTACAAAGCTTTGGTCAAATCTATTCTTACTCTTCTAGATCGTAAATAAAATAAAATAAATATAATGGGACAATTTACACCAATTCACCCTACTAGCAAACTAAGCAAAGCTTGTACAGTCAACGTCAATAAGTGATCACTTTTGTACCTTGTCACTTTAACGTCACGTTTGAAAAGTTGTGAAAGTTGTGAAACCCCCGACAATGTCAAGTCACAGTTCGATAAGTAGTCAAAAATGGCTGAAATGATTTTAATGAAACATGTCTAAGAACCACCGCTAGAAAACCTGCTTTAAAAAAACCGCATTCAAATCGGTCCACCCGTTTAAGAGTTACGGTACCACAAACAGACACACAGACACACATAGTGGTAAAATTTTTAACACCCCTCTTTTTGCGTCGGAGTAATTGTGTTTTGTTATTACCGTACGAGAAAGAAATAAATTCTGACACAACATGTTACTTTTAATGTTCGCATTGTGGTAAACCATTTGTCATGTGTTTCCTAGCTTTTCCTAAACCGGGCATGATGTATGGGCTGGGTCCGACCTGCGACCTTCACGGGAAGGCACGTCTTTGCCAACTCGAAAATTATTTCCGAGAGCCGTCCCCACTTTACGCACCGTTTACTGTTCTTCAATTATGTGATTTTCTTTAAGTGGTCAGTCCTTTTCACCCTCCTGGCGTACCAAGAGGGAAGTTATTGAAAAGTTGCAAGAAAATGAGTTTTTTCTGTTACCAAAGCCAGGTTAAGTGCATTAGGGCATCGGTTTTCTGTACACGTTTGAATTTATGATTGTGTGAGTTACAGTATTTCTTTATTTCTAGTCAGTGTTTGAGGAAGTTTTTAAGCCGTCTTATTTATAACTAGCTTCTACTTATGCCTGAGCCTTATCCTGTGACAATTTTGGAATAGGCTTCCTTAGTGCACTTTTATGACACTAAAGGTACATATTCTAAATTTCAATTTTCTAGCTACAGTGGTTTAGGTTGTGCTTGATCTGTCAATCAATCAGTTATATCACTCTGTTTTATCTATAAAATTGTTATTAACGAACTTTTATGTCAATCTGTAAATAAAAGGTTTTTGTTAAAAAAGAAAACATTTTTGCTGGCTGTACCTTATTTTATTGACTGTACAGGCATTGTCAGCGAACTTACAAACGCATACCAAATTTCAAATAAATTTCGCGGGTCAAAATGAACTTGTAAGATTTGATCCAACAACAACAAACAGGATAGGTAAGTTATATAAAAGCTTCTATTAAATAATAAGTGAATTACGATTGGTGACTAAGGGGCTGTTCCACCATCCATTGATTAGTATTAACTGACAGTTAAATGTGATGCCGTCTCCGTCTATTCGAACAAAACAAATAGAGACAGCAGCACATTTAACCGTCAGTTAACACTAATCAATAGATGGTGAAACGGCCCCTAAGTATACATTATATTGTTGGGCTTACTGCTAATCTTTCAATCACTCGTCGCAATATAACTGAGTGAGCAATCACTTCATTCCACATCTACGCACTCATCATTCAATATTTGCTAAGGATACCAACGCAAACGATCAAAATCCATGCAAAATACGCGAGTAAGGCGGAACGTGAGTGTAGGCAATAATGTTGTACCGGCGGAGTGGGTGTCACGTACGAACAGCGTCGACTCAATGATACGTGATCAATTGAACAATTGCTATCTCCCTCCCTGTCGCACCGGGGAGTGCCAACACCGAATATGTTGCCGTCATGTGCTACCGATTAAGCTCCATCTGTTTCACTTATTGACAAACATCTTGAAGCTTTTCGATAAGTTTTTATCCTAATTAGTCCTTTTCATTTAGCTGAACCACCAACTCCACCAACGAAATGGACGGATGACCTGGTTATAGCCTCGAGTTCACAGTGGATGCAGTCAATTTCCAATCGAAGCTTCTGGAGGTATATGGGGGATGCTTTTGTCTTACAGTGACTTCTTTTCATTTAACCCCACCCAACATTGAAATTGCCTATTATGATCACGCAATTCAACACTATAATCAGAATTAGACACAATAAATAAATAAATAATTTGAATCGCAAATAATAAGTAACATTTGATTCGATTCTTGTGTGAAAAGTAAAAAGTCAACTTTCAAACAGGAAAAACAGTAGTTTTACTACTTGAAACTATTTAAATTCAAGCTAACAAATTTACGAATAAATTCTCTCGAAACCAAGGTTAATCCGTTTTAATTTGAATAAAACCTACATTGGCAGAGCTCGAAACTGCTTACGACTGTTTAAAGAGTATTAACTTACAAAGTAGCATAGCAAACTTGTACAATCCTATTTGCAAATACGAACCCTGAACCCGACCCCGACGTATTGTGTCATTTAAAAGGGGTATTATTGATGCGAACATATTGTAAGAGGATATAAAATTCAATTCAGCTAAGGTTACTGCGGTTTTAACATCAAAGATAGTTGCGAATGGGGCACAAAGCGAGATAATGAAAGGGACGAGCCGTTATGGAGCGGAACCCTAAACAGAGCAATGGGCCGCGATATGAAGAATGTTCCCGTCCACGCGAACTTTCCCTCGTTACAATCTACCCGCGCTAATGACACCAAACGGACCTTTTTGCGCGATACTAGGCCATTCGTCTTCCAGCCACGGACGTGTGCGGACGTATCCCCGTGCCATACGCCTCCGAAACAGAACAATTTAACGTTATCCCGAGATAGATGGTCTCCTTTCTTCCGTTCCCCTGAACTAGCGCTTCTTGAACAAACAATTCGTGCCCAATGATTTTTTAATGAAATTTTTGACACTCACAGACTTCCGACAAATTATACAATGCGGTATATATCCCGTGAAAAAATTATTGCCCTTTCGATTGCAGAGCTATTTGGCCCGCTTTTACCGGGCTTTCCTTCACAATCAAAAATTTTAAATGAGTTTCCCCGGTCTACGAAAGAAACGTAATTTTTTTCTCCTAATTCCATTTTAGGATGGCATTACTCTTAAATGAATATTCATTCGTCGCGAAATCGTTTAGAGATAATAGATTGAGGTTCATATTAAAAGCTGGCAATGAATTAAGGGTCTTCGTTTCGTATGCGCGAATGCGGTGGTCAGGACGATTCCCTTGACAATGATTGATTAAGAAAGGGTTTACTTACTACACTATTTCCTAATGATCATTTGATGTATCTGCTTATTTTACCTGAAAACAAAAAGAGAAACATTAAAATCTGTAGAGCAAACAATGAAATCATCAACATAAAAAATTCAACACATTCATATTTATTTTCTTCCAGCTGTAACAAGAATTCTGACATAAACTGGGACTTAATTTAATAAAAGTTGATACGAGTAGTTTTCTTGGAATAGCAACACAATAATCTCCCGTGGGTATAGAGAAAAATGTTGCTTATTACTCAGCAAGGACAAACGCAACTGTGCCTGTGGCCAAGTCAAGCTGTTATTGTTGAAAGTTACACTTTTCAATCGTGAAAACTTTCGTCATAATTCTGTCTCCTGGGTCGAAACTACGCCAGCAAGTTTTACCATGGGTTGGAAGTTAACATGTAAGAAGTTATTACACAAAACGGAGACAAATAAAATGACCGGGCGACCGCCAGGGGCGCGGGGCACGCGATTCCCCAATGACATTCTGACCCAGATGTGGAGTTTTTAAAATGGTTCTTCGCGATAGTGTAACTGTGAGCTTGGTAAATGGAAACACATAGTATATTGCAGGATTCCGTGCGGCAAATATATTCACTTAGCAGGTATTAAGTGTTGTTTGACCATTACTTGTTAATTACCATATATGACATTATTATTTCCTACGGGATACAGATATCTTACTTATATTATAAATGCGAAAGTTTGTGTGTGTCTGTGTGTGTTTGTTACTCCATCACGCTGAAATGGCTGGACACATATGGATGACTTTGGTACGTAGATAGCTGGACGTCTGGCATTATACAAAGGCTACTTTTTATCCCAATATCCCCACGGGACAGAATCGCGCTATAAAAACCGCTGAGTTTAGAGTCATGAAACTTACGTTCACACAACATTAATGAAGATCACGATATAAATTTTGGGATTTCCCAGGGAAATTTTTGTAAAATCCCGGAATTTAAATTTTATAGTAGTTATCAAACCGAATATTTTACACGTGCGAAGCCGCGAGTAAATTCTAGTATGTCATAAATGTTTAATGTACTGGTCAAAATTGTACAGTTTAATTCGCAACGACAGTATTATTTTGTGCAATAAGTAATATTCTCAATTTTTTTTTATATATGTGATAGCACCTTTTGTCGGAGTACTTATTAGGTGAACGCGAATAAAGTAATAGTTTTAATAGTAGCGATCTGTAAGCTAAGTCGCGGACATGAGACTGCCTGACAGAATGGCGAAGCCTGTCAAACCATTTTCCCAGTTTGACTACGAAACCCTAAAAACCAATGCGCAGCTAAACTTTTCTCTAAAGCCTTTACCTTTTCGAAGTTACTTAACCGCTAGTTTGGTGTTTGTCGCGTCGGTTCTTGAGTCCCACTTCAACCCATTTTACACGGCAACGGATTCACATTTTATCTACGAATAAAATAAGCATTTTATATACGCTTGGGCATCAGCGTATACGGGGTGCGGCTTGTAATACGAGCAAAAAATTCAAACATAAAGTATAATTCAATAGAATCTGTCAATTTTCTACACATTTAAGATACCCTAACGTGGGCACGCTTGATTATATATGTCCCTGTTGTTGCAACTGTCATCTAAAAGGAATCAAAAAATAATAATAGTCACATCACAAAGCCTTAGGCAGCCCGGTGTTCATATTAAGTAGGCTGGAAGTGTCTACAGGATTGTCAGATTCTATTGAATCGGAGTTTAGATCGTCCTCGTTAAACTGAACAACATCAGTTTAGTGACTTTTAAATTGAGTCTTTGAATTTTCCTTTTTTCATACAAATTAAATACTGCTATTAATGTACGCCATCCTAGAACCCAACTAACATCGCCTGTCACGCTACAGCCATCAATCAACTTGCTTTACATTGCTTCTTCGAATAAACTTAAAAGTGTAATAAAAATTTAAAAAACTAATTATTTTTAAAAGTCGCTGAACTAATGTTGTGCAGTTTGAGGAGTATGATCTGTTTTAATTATTTGCTCGTATTACAGGCCACACCCGGTATGGAGGGAGCCGGGAAGGCCGTGACCACCCCTGTATGGTCTAGTGCCCACCCCAGGGTGTTAGGCTACTGATTCAAAATTCTATAATACTGAAACCTTCACACTTGAATCCAGGCCAGCCCCCTTTGAAAAATAACCCTAGATACGCGCGCTTGAGTGTCGCAAAGATTATAACCTTGACTGCTAACTACGTCTTTGATTTAGTGTAATAAACATACTAATAGCACAACAGAAAGCAAATTTAAGCAAATAAAAGGTACCTATTGGATAGGTACAGTCGCTATCAAATACTTCGTAGCGGCCAGGCGATCAAAACTATCGAAACGTGATCTCTAATACCTTAAAAATAGAGTGCATGTTCCGATATTTTTGACCACCTTGCCCGCTCCGAAATATCTGATATCGACTGTACATAAAGCTTGTATTTTATAAGGAAATGAGAAATGGTTTCTAATCAGACGTTGGTTTTAGGGCTAAGAAGCGATATTGCATACATTATTAATTAAATATTTTTTTCAAGCAGCATTATTATAACACTACCTTTTGCCCGTGGATCCGCCCGCGTGGTATTCGGTGATTGCGGATTTTCCGGGATAAAAAGTAGCTTATGTCACTCTCGGGCCCATAACCTATTTCTATGCCAAAAATCACATCGATCCGTCGCTCCGTTACGGCGTGAAAGACAAACACACAAACATACAAACACACTTTCGAATTTATAATATTAGTATGGATAAAATGACTCTCCGTCACTTCGAAAATAATGTTTAATTTTGACAAGGAAAATGTAAAAAAACACATCTTTTTATGGTCGATATGCAACGAAAAAACTCAATCCGAGATGACCAATGACCACATTCCAACAATAACACCGTCACTTTTATTTTGGTCTGGAGTCTAGACCAACTGAGTTATCTCCGTACCATCTGGGTAATTCTATGCCATGGCCGATTGTATTCACTTAGGCACATAATAGGCGCATCTCCGCGTCAAATCCTTGGCACGGTGACGCTCGCGTGTTGTCCGGTGATAAGCCGTCGATGGGCTTGTAAACGGGGCTCGAAGGTAGCAGTGGAGGCGGAATGCTGCCACTCATGATTAGGGGATACAAAATCCGTTTTTATTTGGATAGATTTTTTTTTTGTTTTCTCCAATAGAGTAAAATACAGTTTTGAATGCTCTACTTTTTTCATTTATTTACTAATTAGAGAAAAAAAAATTCAAGGGAATTTATTAAAATAACATTCTCAAGAATTAGAGAAACAATATACATTTTACAATAATGCAACGAGGAAACCATACTAAGGTTTAACTGCCGTTGAATTC
Source organism: Choristoneura rosaceana (assembly GCA_037349165.1). Lineage (NCBI taxonomy): Eukaryota > Metazoa > Arthropoda > Insecta > Lepidoptera > Tortricidae > Choristoneura > Choristoneura rosaceana. The sequence continues at coordinate 16,865,565 of JAZBNJ010000019.1, forward strand.
ACTCACATAACGACACCACGACATAACTTATGATTTCAAGTAACCACTGACACCACGTAGGTCTAAGTGCGATACATTATTAATCCAAACACATATTTTTTATTTGTTAATACGGGATAGTGTAGTCAAATATTTAATTTTGTGTAAATACCACAGCCAAACCACCAACAAACCACATCAAACCACCATCTAACCCAACCATATTGGAACCACCTTCCTTGGGACAGTGTTTCCGGAGCTGTACCTACTACTTAAAGATCCTTAAAAAACGAGCCTATCAGTCTCTCAAAGGACTGACAACGCACCTATTATATAGCAGACGGCAAGGAACTAGAACCTAAAATCATATTTCCCTCTCGCTCATTTAAGACAAATGTGAGCAAGAGAGTAGGTAATATAACACACGTGTTGACAGATATCCAAGGGCGGCTGATTGCTTTCCATTAGGTGAACCGGATGCTCGTTTTCCCACTCTTATTTATATAAAAAAATATTTAGTAATTATAGAAACTATATAAAACAAATCAATAGACAATAGTTCAGCTAATAGATAAAACATAAATATTAGTTAACTGGTGTTGATATACCTGAAAGGAGTAGGTAAGTTTGACTTTATACATCTAAGCAGTCATCAATTGTATTTCCTTCTTTTTTTGTACCATAAGAAGTTATTGTAATCACTCTTTCTCAGGCCACTATTTTTATGATTTTATTTTTATACGGTGTTTAAAATAAGAAGTAATTTTATTGCACACTTTTCACCAATCACAAAAGCTGAGGTTAAGGGCAGTGTTATATCGTTGTCAGTTCTTTACTTGCACCACTTGAACATAAATATAGAACTTCACTGTACAACGTCACCCTTGTAACTGCGGACCAGGCGACGACGGTAACGCTTGTTTTGTTCAATATTGACACAAACTGTACATAAGGTGAACTAAATGCATGTTTTAAGGGTTTTGTACCCGAATTCATCAACATAGTCATCATCATCATCATCATCATTTGATTTGCCGATCGTAATGGTTTGGGAAACCGAAATGCGAAGCTTGAGGTCCCAGTTTCGATCTTTCGGGGCAGATATTTCTATGAAAAATTAAGAATGTATGTTCTCGAGTCTAAGGTGTTATTAATACTTAGTACCTGGGCGGTCGCTCGAGAGCTTTGCTTGGACTAAAACTCGACAACAAGCGTTTTCTCAGAGATAACACCAAGTTGGATTTTTCATCCCCAAAAACCCCTACATACCACTTCGAAATCGTTGAAGCCGTTTCCGAGATTCTAATTTATTTCTACTTATACTATAATTGCTCGTTTAATGGTATTCGATAGATAGATAGATAGATATAAATACATGTACTTGTCCATTTAAATATGTTTATCCGTTGCCTCGTACCCATAATACAAGCTTTACTTACTTTCAGACTGGGTCAATTGGTGTCAGTGTCCCTTGATATTTATTATTTACTGCTGTCCGACTATCTGTTGGTTAAGATACTTTTGAATAAAAACGTGTACAGGTATGAATTTATACGAAACAACAAGAGCTGCAATCTCTGGCAATTACATTTTTTTACGCGATATCGCTTTATTTCAGCAGTTTTTTTTTTTTTTATATTAAACGTTTTCAAGATTTTTTAGTGTTTCAAAAATGTTTACATGCGATGGTTAATTTTTAAAATACTTATACCTACTACGTCAAAGGTGAAGTGAACCACAGTTACCTATAAAAACCTACTTCGGTGAGTTTAGTCAAAATTAACCTAAACATCCGTATAAATATTCTAGATTTATTCTAAAACAACTCATACTTATTGAAACACAAGAAGACGTACCACAGACTAAATATATTTTCCAGTGCTCTATGAAGATCTTTTAACATAGTTTCAACACACTCCCTTGTTAAAATGATCTACTAGCTCAACAATCAAACAAAAAACACATAACATTGAACAATCAACATAACTAAAATAACTACACTCTTACTATACCTAACTGTTCCACAAACTTATAATGTTTGGGTGAACCTAAACTTTTCGTAAGGATATCTGCAGGCATGTCAGTTGTATTTAAATATTTAATTTTCACACTGTTATTATCTACAGCTGTCCTTACAAAATGATACCTAACATCAATATGTTTACTCCTCTTATGGAACAAACAATTTTCAGTTAATTTTTGTGCACTCTGGTTATCATTGTAAATTACTACAGCAGTACACAAATCAGTTCTACAGTTAAGTTCTGACATCACATTTTTTAGATAAATCGCCTCTTTACTGGCCTCACATATAGCCATGTACTCGGCTTCTGTACTAGATAAAGCAATAGTTGACTGTTTTTTACACTCATGTGATACTATGCTGCCTGACATTTTAAAGATATATCCAGTAAAAGATTTCCTGTCAATTGGATCTGAGGCCCAATCTGCATCAACATAACCTGTCAGATCCTCATCATCTTTAAAATATCGCAAGCTAAAGTTTTTGGTACTCTGCAAATACCTTAAAATACGTTTTGCGTGTTTCCAGTGAGTTTCATTATAGTTATTATTAAACTGACTGAGATACGAAACTGCAAAAGATATATCAGGTCTAGTTAAAATTGACAAATACAATAAACTTCCTATCAGTTGTTGATAAGGATATTGCCTAGCACAATTAATCTCCTTTTCTAGTTTCAAATTGATCTCCATAGGTGTACTCACCGGTTTACAATTTTTCATATTAAACTTTTCTAACAAATGATCTACAAATCGTTCCTGATCAATAGTTAATACATTATTGTCTTTCCTGACTCGCATTCCTAAGTCTTTTAATTTAAATTTAGAATTAAGCTCGCTTTTTAAGCTTTCCGTCTCTTTTTGACTATTTGAAAATACAAAAAAGTCATCGACAAATAATGCAATGAAAGTTTTATCATCACCATTCTGTTTTATGAATAAACAAGGCTCATATACAGATTTTCTGTAACCTATGTTCTGTAAACAATCATCAACCCGTTCATACCATGCCCTTGCTGATTGTTTAAGACCATAAATTGCCTTTTTTAGTTTTAAGACTTTATTTTTACTATCTGTACATGCAAAGTTGGCAGGTAAATTCATATGAACTGTTTCGCTGAGATAACCATTTAGGAATGCTGTGGTGACATCAAGATGGGTTATATCTAGGTCATACTTTACACTTAAAGCAAATAAAAGTCTTAATGTCGAATATCTAAGTACTGGTGAAAAAGTTTCTGTGTAGTCTATACCTTCTTTCTGCGTAAAACCTTTTGCCACTAGTCTTGCTCGATACCTGACTTTATTGTTACTGTCCACCTTCTTTCTGAAAACCCACTTGCATTGTACAACCGTACCATTTTCTGGTTTGTCTACCACCTCCCATGCATCATTCTCTTTGAATGATTCTAGTTCTTCATCCATAGCTTTCTTCCACTCCCTGGATTCTGGCCCAGTCATAGCTTCCTTATATGTGGTATTATCTCCATACAAATTGACATCAGGTGAAACACATATATTGCTATAGCCATACCTTTCAGGTTTCTTTCTTTCACGTCTCTCATACCTGGGTTCACTTGGTCCAGTCGGAGGTGAGCTAGAGTTCTCATCTGAAGAACTAGTAGGACTTCTGTCATCTACCACATATGAGCTATCATTGGGTACCACTGTAGACTGTGATTGATCTGAATCTGCACTATCTGTGCTCTCACACTCTTCCTCAGTATCTGATAACATGTCCGGTTTTTCTTCGATAACAGCTTGTACCATATCTGAGTTTGGTTTTGGCTCTATGATGGTTACATCTCTGCTTGTTATGATCTTGTTTGTTACTGAATTGTACAAACGATAACCTTTTGTGTTGTCAGCATATCCAACTAAAAGATGTTCGACGGCTTTCTTGTCCCATTTCAATCTTTTTTCCTTTGGAATATGGCTCATGACTTTACTTCCAAACATCCGAATGTGACTGACATCTGGCTTTCTGCCTGTCCAGAGTTCATAAGGAGTTTTATGTTCCAAACCTGAATGCAAGGACCTGTTTTTCAGATAAACTGCAGTATGCACTGCTTCTGCCCAAAAACGTTTTGATAATCCTGCATCAAACAGTAAGCATCTTGCTTTTTCAACCACTGAGCGGTTTGACCTTTCACATAATCCGTTTTGCTCTGGGGTGTAAACTGTGGTGCGCTGATGTATAATACCAGACTTCTTGAGATAGCTAGCCATTTGATTTGAACAAAATTCTGTGCCGTTGTCTGATCTGAGCACTTTGATACTGGCTCCAGTCTGCTTCTCCACCATCTGCTTAAACTCCTGAAAACATGTGAAAACTTCATTTTTGTTCTTTAAAAAATACACAAATGTCATTCTGCTGTAATCGTCCACAAATAGCAAGAAGTATCTGGATAAGCCAAGTGACTTTTCTTCCATAGGTCCGCACACATCAGTATGTACCACTTCTAAGAGTTTCTTACTTCTGTTATTGCTATGTGAAAAGGGCAATTTGGTTTGTTTACCTTCACAACATACTTTGCAGTTCAATTTGCTGATATCTACTGTGCCACTGTAACTCAACCCTTCAACAGCTCCATTTTTCATTACATTCAGATCTTTACTGTTGATATGGCCTAGCCGCCTGTGCCAATCCATACCCGAAGTCGTTGTAGCAGATGCTGCTAACACACTTGCTGACTTGATGTTTAATCTGTATACTCCATTCACTAACTCTGCTATGCCAATTAACTGGTTTTGCCGATTTCTGATATAGCAGCTCCCTTTCTGGAAACTAACTTTATTTCCATTTTCAATCAGCTGGCTAACCGACAACAAGTTGGTTGTTAAGTTGGGAATACACAAAACATTTCTAACAGTAATCTCAAATTCTGAATTTCCATTCACCACGGTTGTAATCTGTGCGTCTCCTGCACACAACACTGGTACGCGTACTTGATTCGCGACTATAATTTCTTTCGTCGATGGATTATGCGACTTGTTCATAATGAGTTCTTCGCTGGCTATCATATGAGTGCTGGCCCCTGAATCGATGTACCATTCATTCTGCTTGAATTTCCCGTTGAGAAAAACTGCACTAAATGCATTTACTGTTTTTTCTTTCAACAATGGACATTTATTCTTGAAATGACCGGTTTGTTTACAGCGAAAACATTTTATCTGTTTGACATTGACACTTCGAGATGACGTTTCTTCGGTTGCGTTCGAAACATAATTATTTTTGCCAATTTTTTTCTGTGGCCATCTTTTTGTCAGAAATGCCCCCTCGGTTTCACTGTTACCAACATCTGCACTCATATCTAGAAGTTTTGTTTTTATATTATCTGCCGAAATGGAAATGCCGGAGTGCTCGATTGCCATTATCATTGGCGCGAATTTTTCGGGTAAACCCGCCAACAGTAATGAGCCTATCCACTCATCATTGATATCAAAGCCGGTACCTCTCAATTTCTGCGCGGTGTCCACGACTTGAGTTACATACGCTGTCATTGACTCACTGCTTTCCAAACGAATTGAAATCAGACTCCGTAACAGACTTATTTTACGGGTAAAGCCGGAGTCGTCAAAAAGCGATTTTAATTTTTTCCACACATCTTGCACAGTTTTTTCGTTTCGAATATGCACGTAAAGAGATGAATCGGTGGTCATAATTAATTTTGCTTTCGCTTTTTGCTCGTCAACTGAAATAATTGTTTTGTCACTTTTGGCAGCGTCTTCACTTTTCTCATTTGTCGACTTATTCGAGATATCAACGCCTTCCAAAATTAGAAAATTTTCGGCCGCAAATGCCCATTCATCGTAATTTTCACGACCTCTGAGCTTCGGAACATTTACGATATAACTTCCAGCCATTATTAATGCGAAAAACTATTTTTTTTAATTTAAATTTGCGAGTCTGGTCCCATAGCCTATTGAAACACAAGAAGACGTACCACAGACTAAATATATTTTCCAGTGCTCTATGAAGATCTTTTAACATAGTTTCAACAATACTATATTATTTTTCACCTATGATGAGTTCTGTGACGTTTCGAGTTTGACAGTTTTAGAGATGTATCATTGATCGAATGAACCATAGATTTTTCTAAGAGTTATTAGTACTTATTTTTGAAAAAGTTGCATTATATTAAAAAATATATATTTATTTTCCAGTTTTCCGCCCACCGGGCCACTCTCTCGTTCTCGCTCGAAATAATCCCTCAAACGAATTACAAACTCCCGACTCTGGGAGTTCAAAACACTCTTTTTTGGACTGTTTCAGCATTTTTCCAAAAAATAACAACAAACTTAACGAGAAACAGTAACAAAAGTCAACAACAATAAACGAACAATAACAAATACAATGCAAAAAAAATGCAACGGAAACTCAACTCGTATACACGGCAGACGTACTCGTACTTACTGACAATGATACTGACAAGTACTGGCCACAAGAGGCACAAGATGGTTGCGGCCGCGTCGCAAATAGCCGCGTTTATAAAATTTTGCAAGTTTTGTTTAAAAATGTAAAATGTCTAAGTTGACTGTTATCGAATAATGAACCGCTGCAATTGCCGATAATGTTGTGTCACGTCACTACTCTGTTCCGTTTCACACATTGCGTTATATAAAAAAATAAATATTTTTGTATCGTATTCAATGGAGGCTATTTAACAGACACTGATATTGCTATATATTTTTAAAAATAACAGTTTTAAATTTTTTTGATTAATTTGTTTCAAAATAGAAATTATTTTTAAAATATATTTTGCGAACATAGTATGCGTAATTCGGAAAATTTTCAAATGTCACAGAACTCATCTTAGGTGAAAAATACAATAGTGACCATTTTTTGCGAAGCTCAGTGCAAACAATAATGACGTCACTTACTTATTCCATTGACATGATATTGTCATTAGTACATCAGTTTGCTATCATCATTAAAATTGTAACCACAAATTCGCTGTGCAGCAAACCGCAATACAGTAATCATTTATTATGGATAGTAAAGTAAATAATATTTGGATTTTGTCAACATATGTTGGACTAAATTTTTAGCTGTCAGCGAATGATTGAGAAGATAAATGTTTTCACAAACGGACATACGGCTTTGTATTTATCTGTTTCACATGTTTATCTAACAGTCCATCGCACTGTTTAGACTATTGTAATTTCTTATAACTTTTTGTTAGTTTTCAATTTTTTCTTTCAATATTGACTAGTTTATTGTAAAAAGAAAAAAATGAAAGCTCTTCACAATATTTTAGACTATCGCGGTCATTACTAATTATATGAATTAAATCAAGGTATGCGGAAAAAACCCGAATTTTAATTCCTAAAGTGAAAGACAAGAGTGTTCCAAAAAGGTTTCTCAAATGTTTCTAGCTTCAGTGTTTTGTGCGTTGCGTCAGTCAGTCAGGGTCAGATTACTCTTTTATAAAGTTTATTTAATGGTTTCTTTCCATATCTCCACATATTTTTGTAGCATGTTTAATTAAGACGTGTGCAAAAAATTAGTAAAAATCGTCAATAATTTCATTATTTAGTAATTATCTTTATGTGTAGCTGTTTTTTATTTGTGTTGTACAATGTACAATAAAAAGTCATTGTATTGTATTTTTACAATCAAGTTAAATCAAGAGCAAAGTCGCACCGCCGCGGTAAAGTTATAATCATGGAAATCATGGATCAAATATCGGTTATTTTGCTTCAACTTATGATCAAAGAAATGACCTAGACGTCCAAAGTGGTTATTATAAAGTTGATCAAAATGTTATTTCTTCCGCGATAGCTATGGATAAGCTATTAAAACTTTGCTTCTTCATCAAAGTGAGAAGTATACACTCCACTCTTCAAAACAGACACTTTTTAACCTTTATCAAGTTAAATATTAGGTACCTACTAAGCTTTAACTGGGAAAAAAACTTAATTTCTAGAATTTTGAATTTCATAACAAACTCTTGTGAATATTATTATTTCAACGCAAAAGTCCGTAGGTACGAGTATATATCGTAGGTATGTATTGTAGGTGGACATTGTGCTTAAAATAAATGGATATTATTATTATTATTATTGTAAGACTGATTTGAATAACCTAATCAAAGTCATTTACCTATATTTAATGAGTAAATATTCACTTCTTTTATTAATTTTAATGCAGTTAACCATCTAAAAATATGCTCTACAATTTGGTAACCTCAGATAAACAAAAGTATATTTATTATAAGCCTTCTTAATTCAACCGAAAATTGCAGAAATTTAAGCTCAACGCGGCAACGTAACGACTAACGATAATAATTTGTAACTACCTGAAAAGAAAGAAAGAGTAACTACGAGAACCACACAAAATAATTGCCACTTCCAAGCATGCGATGTTAAAAATGCGACAGCTACATAGAAAGTGACGCAGTTATTTATTTTCTAAGTCTTAATCTTCCGTCTTTATATTTTTATTGTACTATTATTATCTAGGTAGGTAGTTTTAACTTTGATTGTTCAATTTTACTACTATATTTGAATAGGTATAAAACTAGTTGGCTAGTTTAACTTAGTTGAGTGCTTAAAAGGTTGGATTTGCTAAGTCCCCAGGGAAGTACTGTAACTGGTTGATAACAATATTCACGAGACTCAATACAAAGTTTTTAGTTTTAAGCCTAATTTTAATTCAATCTCGTTACGCACTACGTATAAGTACTTATAATTTGACAAATAAGTACTAGTTACGTCAATTTAGTGACTCGTAGAATATAGACAAAAACCGGCCAAGAGCCGAACGAAAAAATTAAGTCATATTTTTCTAATGCTTTCGTATTTTGTACGGAATATTCCAAGTTTAGGTACATTTTATACCTTGGGCTGCTATTTACTTTTAAACTACTAATAACTTTTCCACCCACCGTTTTAGATTTTAGAGGGGGGGGGCGCTCGAGTTTAATGAAAATTTTCACTTTAGTTGAATATTTTGCAAACGAATCACTGAATAAAATATACCTAAACTTGGAATATTCCTTACAAAATACGAAGACAAATATATTACTCTATTTTTCCGTAATGGCAACGGAATCCTATTTCGAGTGTGTCCGGCATGCTCTTGGGCGGTTTTCATTTAGTCCTTTTGTTAGTATTTGTGAAATAAAAGTTCTTAAAATGAGCTCTCACAAATGCGGAAAAATTGCTAAAAATGTCAGTCCATTTGTGTTACACAGTCCACATCAATTTTTCCACATAATTTGCTAGTTAAATTCACTCCACTGTCCTTCTGATATTTATAGACGCCTTCTGATCTTTATAAAACATAGAGCAGCTGAAAATAGAAATGACTTTTTTCAATTCCGCCTGCGCTGTGTTTTGGTCATAAAATATTTATCTAAGTGGTATTTCCTACGCAAATGGCCTGAGCTAACTGTCTATTTGACGTTTTGATTGTGTTTTCTAAGAGGGTATATTAGATAGATCCTTTTAACGTTTAATTCCTGGATATATTTCTAGATTACGATAAGGTAAGGTTAAGGTAAGGTACCTGGATAAAACTTGAGACACCTAGTTTTTAGTGAATTTAAGCAAGACTTTAATTTCCAGTATTAATAACATTTCAAAAAATAAGTAAAATTATTTAAGTTGCGATCAAATTGTAAAAAATCATTAAAATTTGTAAAAAAAAACCTTTTTATTTAAAGTAGTTATTTATAACTGATCTATCTAATGCTTTTTTGGATTATGGAGGGTATGCAGATGAGTGTTCCTATATAATGAAAGGCCACAACCTGACGTTTTCATAGAATCACTCTGCAGTAGTCAATAAAAATACACTCGCAGTAAATATAATTTTCTGTACACAAATTAAACTTGTATTGTCGATAGATTATATTTTTGGGAATGGGAATTAACATGTGTTTACATTTATTATTAATTCAATTGAAAATTTACAAGTGTGTAAAAGTAAACACTTTTATCTTAGGTACTTTATTTTTTTTAAATAATCATGCAAGTAACACGTGAAATAAATCTCTAATAATCACCTTCAAAAGCTTATAACCAACTCGCAAAAAAAATGCGCAACATGCTTCGCCAATAAGTGCTTTTTAATATAAGGATAAATAAAGCTACTTGGAAAATTGGTTAACCGAATCAGGGCTGAAGTTTGGTTTGAGTGAATCAACTCGTGCACTGCGCTGCACTTCGGTGGTGCAACATCCCTTGCATTTTTAATAGAAAGTTTGTAGCGATCTCCCGCTCGGCAGGTTTCAGCATCAACCCGCATGAGAGCTTTTACATTTCTACGTTTCAATGTTAAATGTATAGTTACAACATACTCTAGACTATTTGTTAGGTACGATATGTATAAGCCTTTTATGAGCTCCCAATATTTCAGAAAAAAGTCCGTATTTTCTATCGATATGACGTTCGCAATCATATTCACCGTCTCTTTCTACCCTCGGCTTAAACCATGTGACAAAAAGAACTGGTAAAAACGATTACGATTCTAAGTGCATTAGACAATAAAGCCTCAGACTCAATTACGAGTATAACCTAGTTGGATAATGCACATTGAAAACGATCACTACGAGTATGTAAATACATACATTTATCTAATTTTCTTTCCATGTTGTCACAAATGTTTTCTTTTATACATATAACTCGTATAGGTAATGCCACCAGAGTTGAGCACACAAGAACACGTACTTAATGACAGCGGAATTTTGACATTCACTCATTCATTTCATTCATTCTCCATTTATGCTATCAGTTCTTCATGTTGCTGTGTGTGTAATTATTCACTTCTATAAGAAATAGGTATGTCTAATTAACCATGAATATGTAATATCTCCAGGGCTTCCCAAACTTATTTGTAACTTTCGAAGCCCTTGGGACTTTGCCATTTTTTTACGACGCCCCTCAACTTAGCCCCCAACAACACTTAGCAATGTTAGTACTAACCTAGAGATTATCAGAAAAGCACTATAAATATTTAGACATTTATGTATAATTTTTATTACAAAATAAGAACGAAATCAAAATATAGGTATACCTAGGCATAAAAATAAAAAGAGATCGACACGCAACGCACCTTGGACAATGTCGCGACACCCCAGGGTACACAGTTTGAGAAGCCCTGATCTACTCTTAAATACGTTAAAATATAAACTTGTCAGCTAAGTAATAAGTATCTTATCTAATGTTCCTTCAGCGGACGTTTATTTAGCGAGACAATGGATCGCGATATGACGAAAATTTTCAATTAAATAAAACAAAACCAGCTCGGCGCGAGCCTTCGAAGGTATTGTGGCGCGCAGTTGGCAGTGGCGTGGCGTTGGAATGGCGTGGAACGGCGGGGAATGGCGTAGAAAGGCGTGGCGGATGTCCGGCGCTCGGATGCCAGACGCGGGATAGTGCTCGCCGTAAGAATGGCGGAGCTGGCGCGACGCGCTCGCGCCATTAGGCGCGGTATGCCAATGCTGAGATTACGTCTGATATCGTGTTACAATACATGTGTGCTTCACTGAATACGAGTAGGTATTAAATAATATACACACAACTTTCGATTGTCTGCAGACGGCTTAAAGCTACATAGTCAAATGCTAAAGAGTACAAATCGGAGGAAAGTAGAAATGAGATTTCTTACAAAATCCTTCACTCTGGGCACCAATGCTTGCAGTCACCACATGACATCGCATTGCTAAAAATTTCAACTCAATATAAAAGTTTTTGAATAGTTGACAAGATTATGTAATTAGAGCTATAATTTTCTAATTCTCTCATATCTATTTCAAATTCAGTAGGTACAATTTTTCACTATTTTCGAAAGATATTTTCAAATAGTCAAGTACTTATATTTAATTTACATTCTTTTTAACCGCTCGGTAAGTAATCTTGAACCAAATAAAATATTTCAAAGATTCAAAGAAGCCAACACAATTAATGTCATTTGTAAAGACAGTTTTGCACGTGTCCCACATTTCACAGCCTGCCGCCTTCCATACGACTACATAATGCTCAATACAATCACGTGACAGACCCGAGCACAAGTCTATCTCCCCTAGCTTCCTGTAACTTACACATAACTTTTGCAGTTTTATCTTTGCCGTTAGCGATAAATCCGCGAGTTCTCTTTGCTTGGGAAATAAAGTAAAAAATCAAATGGCCTGTAGTTAAGCAGTTGGAAGTTACAAAGACTTGCAGGGAGTCAAACCAGCGAGGGAACGCTATTTCGGTCTGTAGATGAATACACAAGCGGTGTTTGAAATTTTAATCGTTACATTCACCCTGCCTTGAGGGCGCACTGGAGACCGTATGTTTTGTACTCATCACGTCTAGAACGATGTGAGCATACGAAAGTTCATTGAAGCTACATGTTAAGTAAGTTACACGAAGTAATTCAAAGAGCTATTAGGTTGTTGGACAACACTATTTAAAGATTTAACATTGTTAAGTGCACCGCTCTGAAACAAAATCTTATTCCATATACGCTCGTAGACTTATGTTAATTAACATTCATTTTTTTTTATCTGTCACTTTGACATTTGTTTTCCCCGCTCATACAAAATAAACATTTTAGTACGACCATCTCTTTAAGCACTTTAAGTGTTGACAAAATACTTTTTAAGATAAAATTAAGTAATATTATCTTCTAAAAATAGAATTTGCAGCTACAGTTTTAATAGCTAATACTTAAGATACTTAACTCGCTAGCTCGCTACTACATAAAACATAATACTCATTTGAGACGTGATTAAATTGGTGCCATTTAGGAGTATAAAAGCTAAAAGATAGTTGAAAATGAGAACTTTAAGGGATATTATAATAAAAGGCGCGCTGAAGTCGACCGTAATGAAAATTGTTTAAGTAAAATTGTTTAACTGAAGATGGTTTCGAAATACAAGATAATTAGTAAGCCCTTTAATACAAACTTAAGAAAATATTTGGTTACAAATTACTTGTCACCTCTCCAGCCTGTATTTATTGGGAATCCACTGCTAAGCACAGCAGGGCTACTACGAAACTCGAAACTCGAAGTTCGTATCGTACCGTCCCTCTCGCTCTCGTATTAAACAGTAAAGTGTCAGAGGGACCGCACTACACTAAGGAAGTAAGATTCTTCAAATGATACAAACCAAAAATGACAATAAGTGAGCAAGATTAATAAAGTTACAGCTGTAAGTTTTTACTGTTTTACTAGTACTTATTTCAAATTCAAAACAATTTTGGGGTAAAGTAGGTAATTTAAAAAGATATATTCAAACAAATTTCACCCCGGAAGTGGAATTAAAAAAAAAGTCTCTTACCACCAGGAGACCCACTTGCTCGTTTTCCTTCCAGTCGAATAAAAAAAAAAAGTATTGTGTACTTGTCGACATCTTATACATCTGCCAAAGAAGTCATAGTTCCAAGGGCACGATTCAGTCTCTTCTACTGTACTTGCTTGAGCGAAACAATATGTACCCAGTTCAAGGAAGAATTGTGAATTAAAAACAAAGCTTAATAATGACCGTGATTTTAGTTGGCAGCACCATTTTTAAAAAAACAAAGGTAAAAGCAAAAATTAACCATAAATTGAGCAAACGAAACTTTTAGCTCCGTCACCGTGACTACGCGTGTTTCGTTGCAGGAACACGAAGGGCGCCAAATGCTAATAATTTAATTGGCTCGCGTACTTACGCAACTTTTTATAATGGACGTTTGGACTTTCTATGAAGAATCCACACGACGGCATGCGTCAGTCATGACATGAGTGAATAAACACTCGTCTAAGCTCACAGAATTAACAATTCAAATTTTAGCCATTTGAAAACACGCTCAGAGTCGCCTGTTCATAAGCCGAAAAAACCTTAACTAACATGTACGATATGAGTGTTACGCGGCATGGAAGCACGCAGCACCTACATTGTTTTAAAATTTAAATCTTGTTTACATTCACCCCAGAGGCCCCATTCTATACCACGCATCCTAGCCCACATGGGATTAAATTGAATTAAATATAAATTGAGGCTAAATAAATGTACTTAGTCAACGACCTGTGAGCTATTTACGTGTGCTTGCGAAGATAAAAATTAACCATATCTAATCCCAGTAGACATATTTGCTATGGGATATAGGCCTTGGCTAAAGATGTGCCGTGATATTTTTACGCAGTAGCTTGCATCATGGTCATGAGTAAACTCATGATGCGGGCAACCGCTTCGAAAAATATCGGGTGCTCGCTCATTAAGGTAATATATTAATTCGCATAATTATTAATTCGTAAAGCATTCATTCGCATAACTGAAATTTTCTCTGACCCACCTAGTAATTCGCTCACTTGATTAAATTACGCAAAACCATTTTATGATAATTATAGTTATGGTTAATAATGTTGTGCTTACAATTGAAAATGTCAACTGTATAGATTTATCATTATGCCAAATTGCTAAGTAAATGTTATGTTTTTATTATACCAGGTCAATGATATGCCTTATCTTTTATGCGAATTCATATTATGGCAAATAATGTTATGCAATATAAGGGGCATCATCTCATTAAAGGTACCTAATAACAGTCTACATCCCGTAGCAAATATGTCAAATTTAACTTACCGTGAATCATTAATGTTATAACAAATCCCATTAAACCCGAAGTTAAATCTACAGTATCGCCGAAAAGAAGTTTCACTTCGATACCGTTTGTTAACATGGAGCTATTTTTAGCCGCCCCCTTTAGAATTGTTAAAATAGAATGTCCGAGACCCAGTAATTTGAAATCCAATAACAGGAGTTACAGGGGGTTGGGGTAACCTATATTTCAGAATTATGTTTTAGGATAATGCCATGAGACAGCGAGGGTTAGCGGCAACTGGTTTCTTTTAAACATTTTTTACGGTGTTTTGTTTCTGTCATCGGCTTCGACACGTTGACAGCGCTGCTGGAGATAGACATACGTCCACGATAATCATTCGTCTATTTTTTGTCATGTTTTACATTTTCTGGCATGCTATTAGATACTTATACGAAAAGTATGTCTTTCCGAAAGTTCTTATTGCATTACGTCAGGTTTTCTAATTGCAAAGTCTCACTGTGCCATCACTAGTGTTGGCACAGTTCTGTTTGTGTTTACATCACTCATTTTAATGGCTCGGTCATTCTCGAGCGGGGACGTACGGCCCATTGTTAAAGATAACAAATTCAAATCTTTCAGTCTGTGCTATTAGCATAGCCATTTCCATTACTAAAAGGATTATGTTTGCGACTACATGCGTTAAATGCTAGTCGTGTACAACTACCTCTTCCCCAGTAGCAAATCGCCCTAACGAATTCCTTTTGCTTATCGTCGATATTTTCCCACGATTAACGGAGGACACGGTTACAAGGAATCAAAGCGTAACTTTACCTTTCATTAATTAACAGGATTAAACTGACTTTTGATATAATTAATGAGTAATGAAAGCTCGTGGAATTTAATTAAATTTATGAAAATAATTAACCTACGCTTTGTAAAATTTTCAGTCAGGTGAACGCTGCCGTGAACCAAGATTACTTGTGTTGTTTGTTATAAAAACACAGCTTTTAAAGTGGAGTATGCCTCATTAAAACCAGCCCGCGCTCGCTCAATAAAGAATTATTAAAATTTTATAAAACTAGTTCTTTGTCCGCGGCTTGGATCGGGATTTACCTACATAAGTACACACATACAAATTTTCGCATTTAGTATTATACAATTTGTCTTGAAATTGTTTCGAAATATTTCAACAGATTATTGGATTAGTTTATTTGAAAGTGAACACCCCTCTGAATATTTTTCATAGGAATTTATAATGAAAAATTTACTAAACATTTGACGCAGTAGGTACACATCATCGATCAATGTATTTCATACATTCTATAACGAAAATATTTCAATCAATGTATAAATGAATATATTTCGGGACTTCATCATGACAACTATTTATATTGCTAAAATTTCAACGTTTCCAGAGTGGTCGATGTAGTCGAAACGTCGAGGCAATAATTGCCTAAATACAAAATTATTTTAGCATGGTCATGATTAAATCTCGAAATATATTAGTACCTAATTAATGATTCCGAGAGCTTAAAACATTATAATGCATGAAATCTTTGACAGCCACAATTGAAAAAAGTATACAAAACCCGAATTTAAAATATAATGTGTCAACATTGTCATCACAGGATAGCAACCAGAGGCCGTATTGCCTAAAGTTTCTGACGCTCGCGATCGCAATCAAATTACAGATTTCGCATACAAAAACTGTCATTTGATTGCGATCACTAGTGCCAGATGCTTTACGCAATAGACCCTCACTTCTTTGCTAGCGCGTGACTTGTCAGTGTTAGCACAGAATACATAATAGTTTTAAGCCAGCGAGTAGCCATAACTAATTTTGTCAAGAGCGACGGCCACGGTTGGCGGCGACTTGACATCGACCGTAGCGCCGTTTCACACCCAATGTGGAATAGATTTACTGTCATTCGGTGCAAATGTAAAGCCGTCCACTTGATTTAACCAAAGGGAATTTTGTCATAATGTAATTGTGCTGAAAAATATTTACAACCAAATTTATTTTTGTTGTACTTAAATTAATTTAACCCAAATGGAATATTGCCCATAATAAATTAGGAGCAAAATTAAATAAGCAAGTGAATGTTTTCTAAATCAAGTCTTAAATTAATATGTAAGCCCAAAACAAATGATTTCGGGTGGAACATACTTAAAATTCGTCATATTTTTGAATGTACGTAAACATAAGTGGTAGTTTTTTTCGGTATGCATCATATTTGACAATTTTACCATAGGACAGGTTCCATTTTCGACGATATTCATGATGGAAAATTTTCAGAGTTGTCCATTTTATATTTGCACCAAATGACAGTAAATCGTGGAATACGCAGCTGCGCGGTATCGTAACGTGTGGGGAGATACTCCAAGCTTTTTTTACGTTTTCTTAATTCATTCCTTACATTGTTACAGAAGTTATAATAGGGTAGCAAGAACGGCGAAACGTAAATGGCCCCTTGCTCTATGGGGCCCCGAATTAGTAGGGCTTAGAGCACTGAATGGTTGAAGCTTCTTTTTGTTAAAGAAGTACTGCCGTCTGACGAATTCGCCATGTGTCTCAGACGTTATAGTTAGTTAAATATGATGCCGTCTCTCTTTATTCGGACAAAAATACAGAGATGGCATCATAGATGTCTGTCACATAAAATGTATAAATAAGTGATGAAACAGAGGATAACTGAGACGCTGTATGAGAGACTGCCGATCAATTCAACAAAAAAAGATACACAAATCAGATTATTATTACTGAATATTTGTATTGTATTGTATTGTATCCTTACACTAAGTAGTAACATTAATTACCCATGTGTTGTTCCTATTGTCAACTTCAATTTTTTTGTTTTTGTTAAACGGTTATTTAGGTTAGCAACCATAACTGCCAATGACTTCGTTACAGCTGAGCAGCGAAGTCTAAACTGTATATTATGTCAATAGGTCTTTAAATAAGTAAGAGACGTTCGACCCACCAGACACCTTATTGTCTAACACTTGGAATGACAATCGTTTTAACCACTTCTTTCTATCACATGGCTTAAGAGGAGAGTCGAAAGAGAACGCAAATGCTATCGCGAACGCCAGCTCGTTAGACAATACAGCCACTGGGCCACAACGATCTGATTAGTTACAACACTACAACTTATAGGTAAACAACTTAGAACTTGACAACATGACCGCAACTAACCCCTTCAGGCACAGTGAATCAGTTTTCTCAAGAGAAGTCTCTTCGTTCCATTCTCCATACAAACGTAGTCCCGGTCTCATTTGAAAACTATGCAACAGAAGTACATAAAATTTTGTAACTATAGACTAGAGGTAGATGTAGACGTTTATCTATGCCTGTGGTTTTTCAGATTTTCATATAAATGTGTAATATCAGAATTACAGGAGGTCAAAAGTCGACAAAAAAAAGATGTTAACTTTGCACAAGAATTACAGACTATTAAAGCACTTTTAGAAAAATCGAAAAAACCACTCGCATAGAAAATATAATGAAGATCTTAATTGTAACATATCATTCATTTCTGTGCTATACTTATCGTGTAATATGAGGACAACGAAACCCAAAATTCAACCGCCCAAATCTTAAAAAGCCTACAGCTATCGCGATATACAACAAATACAACAAATACAAATATTCTTTATTGCACACCATAAAGCAGTACAAGAAAAAACTTAAAATACAAACACAGATTTAGGGTAGACAATAGGCGGTCTTATCGCTTAAAAGCGATCTCTTCCAGACAACCATTACACATTACACATTATATACATTAGCAGGAAGCGGAGAAGCGGGAGGGGATGTGCATGGGGGGGACAGCTGCGAGCGCTTATGTCATGAGTAATAAAGACAGCAATATTCCAAACGAATACCTAACGCGGCCGCGCGGTCGGCAGGGAAACTTCTCTTAATCACCCAGAGCCACTTGCGTCCATTATTAGCCAATAATTTGTCTAACGTTAAATTAGAGCGAATCTACTAACGTATCCTAATTGTCGATTGGCTCGTATTTCCGCCGTCAGCCGCAGCGGCCGGCGCCCGCGTAATTTGCGGGCTTTATCTTCGGTCAGGCCACGAAAGTGCAGAATTCGAGCTTCGTATCGTGCCGTCCCACTGACGCTTATATTCTTTAATACGAGAGTGAGAAGGACGGTACGATACGAACTTCGTAGTTGCCCCCCAGACAGCAGGCACGGTGCAAAGCCAAAGATTTGTGGAATATAAAGAGGACCTGCCGCTTAATAATCGTAAATTAGTTCCTGGTTAACATAATTTTTCCATTAGAAATAATGTGTCAAACAACATATAATTTTGTGCGGTAGAGACGTTGCTGTATTACACGTGTGTAGAGGAAGAGAAAGATAAAGTTTTGTGATTCATTGATATAGAGCTCCTGATAAAGTTTCATTTGTATTGTATTGTAATATACTAACATATGTCATTTTGAGCATTGAAGCCTTATTGTTATTAACGCTCTACGTATATATCTATCTGAATTAAATTATTTTTTCTTTTGTATTAACGCTCAAATCAATCAATTAACTAATGCTCACCCTCCACTAAAAGAGGGTAATGAGCGGAAACGGAGGTAATGGACTGAGCGGACCGGAGTAACAAGCCTTATGACTTCCTATTCAGTGGAAACAGTTTTGCAGTTCGCGATTGCGATTTAAACGGACTCCGCACGGAGTCCTCTCCGTTAGCAGAGGAGGGGTGTGTTATAAACTAGCTAACTTCATCAATACACCCAAAAGATGTCCACTGCTAGAAAAAAAAATCTATAATTCCACAACGATCGGCTCTGCGCTATCGGCATCCAACTTTCCTGCGACGTTTAGATCGACAGTCCAACTTGTTGGGCCTTTATACAGTCGCCTTTCTAGAACCTTAATGCCCAACATAAATCTTAAATCATATTGTAAAATAAGAGACTAAAGAGCTTTTTTATTTATATTTTGATTTATATTTTTATAAGGTTTAGTCGAGTACCTAACTATTCCATTTCAATAATTACTGACTGGTAAAACTGGTCTTTAAGTACCTACTTGACAAATCTTTGGAGCCAACTATAAGTAGTTGCTATAAAGTCTACCAGTAGGTAATTTACTGCAGAAAAAAAAGGAGAAATTGTCTACTTACTTAAAAAATCTGACAACGTGATGACAGCAATTCTAGAGTTGGAATTTATGCAGGGAAAAATTCAAAAGCCAAATTAAACAACAAAGGCTGTTTAACCTTCAATCCGACAAAACATGTTTATTACTTGTGCAAACGCACCTATTTATACCAGTCGGTAATATAGGTATTCGTTGGTCAGACAAGAGCACCACGCCCGAGACATTACGGATGCGTTCCGGCGCGTTCACCTGCGATCGAGGTGAAGGTCACTCGCCGCGTGAACCAGCAATCGTCGCTCAGACTGAACGCAAATGTTATCGTTATTACTGGCTGGTTCGCCTGGATGCGAACGCACATGGCCTTCAAATTTAGAAAAAAATATAGAACTCCAAATTCAAAAATACGCATTGCGAACTGTCATACATTAAAGTGATTAACAAGGTCAAATGCCTACTTCTTTTTATAAGCATTTGGTGTCTAAATACATTATGAAATAAAACCACATGTTTTATTTCGAGGTTAAAGTTTGCGTGCTTAGTCTAAGGACAAAAATGTAATTTAAAACTAAAATTAACATTCTTTACTTGATTGTATTCTAATGACAACCACGTTTTAACCTTCCCGACAGACGGCCATCTTGGTTTTCGTTTTGACCGGTTTCGGCGGGACGCAAGTCAAATAGCGTTGGAATGTCGACTTTACTGGGTTTTTTCCCAGCTTGTCTGTTTGTAACATATAACCAGTAAACGAGCTTTTACGATATCTATGGCCCGTTCAAAGATTATATAACATCAGTTGAGTAAGCCTCATGAATAAAACTTTAAGAAATTCTTGCATAATTGAATAATTTTATTAAAGATTAGTTAATAAAGCCTACGTTACAAGTCATGCTTCTTCAGAGGAAATGGCTGTCACTTTGGCTGTAAACATTCGCGTTAACGAGCTCGAAATCCTCGCCAGTTAATTCCTAAGCTACCCTGAGTTTCCAGTGATAAATAGAGCGGTTATTACCATTTAACGCTATTTTTAAAACTTTCAATCTCCTTCCGCCTTTCTGAGCCTGAACAAAGCAACCAATTAAGCTTCATAATCGGCAGCACCCTTATAATTAATACTGCAGAAATTAAATGCCTGCAATAAGCGTACGGACTCTACGGATTACACAAAAAATACACAATCGCAGCTTTGTGCTCTACCGAACATTAATTAAGAAGAAAAGGATTTGAAGTTGTGCAAAGGTCCTAAGTCAGCGATACTGTGTTGAATCCTATATCTATGGCGATAAATTTTAAATTCGTGTGTTTAGTGCAAGTGGGACAGTATCGAACAGGCAACTATGGTTCGCGCGAAGCACATTTGTGGCTTTGAAAAAGATTGGCATCCGAGCCAACATATTTTTTGAACTTTTTTACGCTGTTCAGTGTAATTACTGTAATGAGTTGATGCTTATACAAAGTAGTTTTAGGCGCCGTTTACTTGAACACTCACTTATTTAATAATAACATTCTTTAACATGTTTAAGCTACATTCTTCATTTTTAGAATGACTAGTCTCTTCTCTTCTTTAACTTTAGAGTTATACTCTTGTCGGTGGAATATCTTCCACACATCCCTCCTTTGAGCCATTTTTTTGACCTCTTGATACGACGCGACGCCGACTTTCTCCCTTATCTGATCGATATAGCTGTGACTGTGCCTTTGAGATGTGGTGCTGGAGGAGAATGAAAGGCATAAGTTGGATGGAAAGGAAGACCAATTAGGAAGTCTTGAGAATGGTTGAAGAACGGGGAACAATCCTGAACACTATAGATGCTAGACGCGGGAATATGATCGGGCATTTGGTAAGACACGACGACTTCTTCAAAACAATTTTGGAAGGAAAGATCCAGGGGAAGAGAGGAAGAGGTCGACCTAGAATGACAAATATGGCGGCCAAATTATTCAATTGCGCAGGTATGATGATCCTCTTTGTTTGAGAGGAAGGACTACAAATTACGAAACAAGTCGAGCTAAAGTCAATTAAAAACGTGAGTCATCCGCACAGATATAGATTAATCTATATCTGTAACATCTGTGGTTATCCGTCATTTAAGTATTTCACTACTCTAAAATTGTGAAAAACATCTGTTTTATGCCTAATTTTCACAGGTAAATCACAGGCGTAATTTACTGCTCTAGAGCTAGGCTGATGGCGACGTGTAGTATGTACAGTATACTATAGTGTACCTACGTGTCCATAGTGTGATAGTGGGAGGCCAGCCGAGTCACTAACGAGGGTAAAAGTGCCTATTTCCGTGTAGTAATGGCCGACCTGACGACCTAGCGGGGTAGTGCCGCCTAAATTTAAATTTTTGCTTTATTTGTCGTGATATTAACTGGAAAGTTTCAGATTTAAATTAAAGCTTTTTGGCCTGGCAGAACGCTCTTAGTAGAAGGTAAATATAAATTAACTATCAGTAAATTAAATTAAGACATAATAACATAGGAGAATAAACATATCAGTTCCGTTACCATAGCAACTTGATTTCACCGGATCCACTTTTTTTACATGACTAACAGCATAAGCTTTTGTGTATAAGATATTTTTAACATTTTTGTGTATAAGAAAGAACATTCAGTGTATAAACACTGAAAATGTTAAATGTTGCATCCGAAAGCAGATCTAACCCAGGC
This sequence comes from Choristoneura rosaceana, assembly GCA_037349165.1. NCBI lineage: Eukaryota > Metazoa > Arthropoda > Insecta > Lepidoptera > Tortricidae > Choristoneura > Choristoneura rosaceana. The sequence goes on from JAZBNJ010000019.1 coordinate 16,887,891, forward strand.
TTTTCTCACTTTGTTGCCTAATGAAAATATTCGCTTCACGCAATTTTATAAGCATACACGTACTGATGAAAGTTATCCCGCGGGCACTATTACTCTTCTTTTTTTCTTCATGGATATTTTAAGTCCTCGAAGAGCATAAAGAAATATTGAAATGCAACCCATTGATGATGCTGTATGACCTTCTGTTAATACAGTCTACTTATGTCGATTTATATTAGGTAACTGACATGACGGCCTGTGTTTCAACCAAGTTCAAAGAAGAAGAAGGTTTTATGTTCGACTATATGTTTTTTTTTAAATAAGAACAGGTAACATGCCGTATGTTATTACTTATGACAGTGAATGAAATTCTTCGAAAAGTACCTCTATTAAGAGTGTTTATACCTACTCAGCTGGCAACATTGCATTTTTGTTAGTTTTTCTCGGTTTTGCTCAGCAGGTATAAAAGCTCGTAATAAGTAAAAACATAAATAATAATTATAAATAAAACACCATGCCATTATACTAAGGAAAAGCGCGATGCATGTGTATTGACACCCTTGAAAAAGAATAACCTGAAAGTTCTTTCGTTTTTTATTAATTCAAACTTTCTTCCCACTTGTGTACCAGATATTTAGAGTGTTTCAATTGCAGCTCTTTTATCGATAATGGACAAAACCACGCGCATTCTATAGAAAATTAATAAGTAGGTACATTACGTATTTATGAAGCTAGGTTTTTGTAACAAAATTCTGGAAAGCCTTATTAATCAAAATGGAAATGAACGGCTAGAACAACGGATTGGTGGGACCCCTGTCGGCGTGTGGAGATTTATTTAAAAACTTCTCTGGGTCGGCTCTAAACAATGTTTTATGTAAAATCACGAGAAAAAAGGACTGTAACAGCCATCCTTTTAAAGATAAGGACTTTTAATCTTTGACACGATTAAAATCAATCCTTCAGAGATGAAGCGATGAAGCAATTAACACCGAATTTGTAAGTGGGCGTTTTATTTCTGTATTGTTGACGGTGATGATTGCATCCCTATAATATAAAACATGTATCAAACTTTCATAAAACAAAGCTTTTGTTGCATCAATCATTGATAAATTTTGTGTGCCAGATATATTGATGCCAGTTTATTCAATCAAAACAAACGGGGACAGCACAGCAGCACAGGTATCTAAAATTTATTAATGAGAAACAGGCCTTAAATGAGCAGAAACCAAGTTACAAGATACATTGTTACTCAGTTTGTTAACTTTGTTAGTTACTTGAAGCTAAATAAGGATGTTTAACTATCATGAACATTGGCATAGTCATGTAAATAATTTATACTCGATAAAAAAAGTATTATTATATTATATTATAATAATAAATTGAAGAATTCTTCAAAAGCAGAAAAGTTAGCTAAGTAATTAACTAAGTAACTTTTTTTACACCAAATAAATTTATTCTTTTCATTTCTCATTCAGAAACAATTAATTAGGGTAAAAATTAGAAAGTAAGATTATCGCAGTATCGTTTTAATTTACTTAATCGGGCTCCAAGGCGTTTCTCAGTTCATTAGGTACACGACGGAGAATCTCTTGGCAACACATGCAATGTGTAGACAAAAGGCTCACCGCGCCAGTCTTTGCCAGGCTGTAACTATGCGGAGGTCAATTCTGTGAACTCATCATCAACATCATTAGTCGAAAGACTTCTATGAACAAAGACCCCTCCCCTTACAATGCCACAATGAAAGAGAACTCGATAACTGTATCCACCAGAATACAGGGCTTTGACACTTATTTTATTTAATACGAGAGCGAGAGGGACGGTATGATACGAACTTCGAGTTTCGAGTTTCGTAATTGTCCTGCTGATAATCCTTCGCCTTTTGGTTCGTAGTCACCACTCGAGAATTTTCCTCCACCAACAATTATTGTGTACATAGAGCGATGTACCCCGCCCATTGCCACTTCCACTTGCATCTATGATCTAAACCCAATTAACCTTGCTATCGGCACTACGCGGTTGTTTATAAATAAGCTTTTTATTAAAACGATGATGTCATCCTACTGCTTAGTTGGTTTTTGATTGGCGTTAGTTATAAAGCTCCGGAAATATACAGCTCTCCTATATTGCCAATTGAGTATGTCATCACAATTACACAGTAGGCGGTTTCCGATGAGTGAGTCTCCTACATCTTTGGACTACACAACACTTATTAAGGGAGGGGCTCTTCTTTATACTCTTTTTCAACCATTTTACGAAATAACATAACTAGTTAGATTACAAATTTGCGATAGTAGATAACAATAGTAATAAATTTTAGATAGCTTTGTAGGAATCGAGTTGTTACGGTATCTTACTGCTTTTGCACATTATGTTACGGAATTATGTACAATACGCAAATTTTTGATACACTCAAACCCATCAACACAAGACCCAATTACATCAACATTTTTTTTAACGTCTACCTAATTATTACACTGTAACGCCAAAGTTAAAAATAAAGAAATGATGGTGCCTAAAGTTATCAGAACTTTCAGAAATGTCATACGAATTTTGAATAAACTTGAAAATCCCATCTTCTATACTGAAGGCAGTTAAAACTCGACTCTGTTTTCATGCGACTCCAAACACATTTCATGTGAAGTTACAGAATATGATTACATCCGCCGAATCACAACTTTCCAGGAACGTTTTCAGTTCGGTCCTTGACCCTCAAAGTTTCTTAAACTCCGGTACCTACTGCGTTAGTGATACTGGAAATACAATAAAGTTTTAGCAACGTTTTCTGATACGGCTTCTTGATTTTACTTTATGATACCTACCGTGGGTATTTGAAAACAATTCAATGATAGATTGAATAACGAATAAGTATCTGATAACATTGTTTACGGAGATGAACTAGTCAATATCATTTTTTTAATTTGAGATCTTACTTAGCTACGTGAAAGCGGCAAATTTTCTGTGTGTAGCTCAAGATTTTATCGAGTAATCAAAGTACATTTTAAATTCAAATAACTTGATTAAAATATAAAATAAAATGTACAATCACACAAAAACTCACGCACACTCGCATAAAGACAAAGTAAATCAAATCCACAGCACTGAACTTTTATACATAATTAGTATTCATGCATAATAAGTTTCTTCAGGTACAAAAAGAGTCCAAAGGTAACAAAGTGCAATTTTTATATCAAAGTGACTAGTGGTAAACCCACCATTTCATGCTAAGTGTAGGATAAGACCGGAAATGTAGCTTACTCAGTAAAAACTATTTATTTTGGTCTTGACAACCCGAAATTGTATTTATCCAGAAAAAACAGACGACAGCATATGCCATTCCTAGCAGTTCACGTTACAGACTATGTGAAGCGACTTATAGCACACTGAATATCTTCCAATGATATAGCAAATATTTTATCGCATCTACCATTGCCATAAGATCAGTAAAGACCTTGAAACGTTCAGACGGAACGAGTCATACGCGATAAAATCTGATAGCCAGTTACTTTATCCCAAAAAAAGAACTTATAAGCACTAAATAATTTAAAGAAAGCCTCCTTAGTTTATATTTAGGGCACTAAAAGGGGTATATCTTTAAGCACAAAGTCCGACATTATCGTCAACGCATAGACCCTTCCCTTAAGGTGAGCACTTTTATATGCCTATCAAACCTTACGAGCACAATAAAACACGATTGTTTTCCATTAACGTGGATGCCACTGGCCTTCTACGAATTGAAAAAAGAATACAGATTGCCAATTTGGACGTTTGGCTCTGCTTTTTGACCGTTTTGAGCTCTCATTGAGTATATATTGAAGAATATTGAAAAAAATCAACGCCAAAAAAATGCTGTTGTACTTTATGACTAGTCAATAGACCCTCTATTGTAAGTTTTTGACACAAAAACTGTCTCATACACTTTCAAGTAAACGTCTCGATTACAATGAAGGGGTTGGGTAGTTTCCTGGGTGAAAAAAAAAATATTCAATTAAATCCAACATTTTTAGTATCAAAAAAAATTGAATACGTATTTTTTTCTTTTGTCAATCAAACAAAAAAAATACAAAGATGAAGGGAATCAAAGTTCGGAATGGGGGTCCGTGACGTCGCGCCGCGCTACTCTCGCCGGCGTGCCTCACACGGAACTTTAACTGGCTACATGTTTTTTATTATTGCAGGTGGTAGGACCCTGTGCAAGGTCCGCCCAGATTGCTACCACCATCTTGCTCGCTAATCCTCCCGTGAAGCAGCAATGTTTGCACTGTTGCGTTTCGGCGTGGAGAGTAAGACAGCCGGTGAAATTACTGGCACATCTTAGGCCTCTAGGTTGGCAAGGCCATCTGCAATCCCCTTGATATTGCAGGTGTCTCTTTTGCCATCCAGTCGAATGATAAATTTAAAAAAAAGCCTCTATCTGTGTCCCACTGCTGGGCAAAGGCTTCCCTTCTTGATCTCTACCTACATTTCCCCATTCAGAGCCACATTCGGCCACTCACTCAGTTCTGCGTCCAGATTGTCTCGCATCTACGTGTCGGCCTGCTTTGCAGTCGGTGGCCGTTGAGCGGCATCCACCATGTGGCTGTGTGTGTGCGCCCATCTTTGAGGCTACATGTATCTAAATGACAGATTGATTATATATTATGGAACACTAATAGCACCCTGGCTGTGCTTCTAGTAGATAACAGTAACTCATATTGGCAATAATTCTTGTATTTGTTACGGAAATGCTAAAATCTCTATAAAAAAAGTTAATAAATATCCGCTAAGTAGGACAATAGCATGTTGAGTACGCAAATACTTTGTATTTACATCTAAACAGCAGTGAGACCTTCGTCAATGCGTCCGTCCATCTGTCGGGTCGAACAAATAAATGCTATCAACGCAGGGAGCTAGCGACAACCAGGAAACCTCTGTACTTTAATTAAAAGTAAATCTTTTTTATTTGCGTAAGTAAATTTTAGCCAAGTAAATGAGGTTATTTTGGATTCCCTTTTTTAAAAGGATTAGCGAGAAAAATCAAGTTTTACGGCTTGCTCCGTATCCGTAACAAAGCCAGGTATTGACATTATGCTTAGTGCCTAGGATTAGCGAGATAATTTTCCAGATTTAGTACTACTTGCGTTCTAGAACACTAAGCTTTTACACATAAGCTTGGTGTGTCTTGTTACGTAATACTTCCTACACGAAATCGGCGTAGAATTGTATTTATTTTTTAAATACTGTAAGTCTAGACATAACTGGACACTTGCAGTAAAATTTCGGCCGAACATGAAAAAATTAATGACCCGCACAATTAAATATGTAGCGTAATAGGTCTTTATCATTCATGAAGAGTACTTTCTAGTATAATTCAAAAGTTTTCCATAATCGTTTTTACATATTCATCGAAATGTCAGGGTGCGTTTCAGACGCGATGTCTGAGGGAATTTGAATAACAAATGGGTGACATCTGCATGTTTCTAGCGGGGATTTCACGGTTCCCCTCAAATCCTGCCGCTGGAAACAATGCCACCAACATCTGAAGGCTCAGTTGTGAAGCTCATTTCGCGAAAAATAAGGCTTAATCCACTTATGCTAATACCCCATTGACAACATCTTAGACATCATAAATGTGTAAATCCGACGATCAATGACTTTAATTATAATAACTCTGTTTAATCGTGAGGTCTACCAATAGGCAAACATTTTTCGTGTCAATACACTCTCAACTTACGTCACCGGTCGCCAAGCGAACGTCTCTTGAATAACAATGACTTCGGTTTCCTAGGTAGAATGATAATTAAATTTTCCACATTCACAACCCAATACCATAACGAAACAATTTCCGTAAGTCCATTGGTCGGTATTCAAAATTCGTCTATCTATACTTTAAAGGCGGTTATGGATGCTGGCTCGCGGCCGGCAATTCTCTAGATGCCTATGAATTTTCACCGCTTTGTAATAGGTACATTCTAAGAACGTAAGAAATCCGTTGGGCCGATAAAATAGAGGTAACACTGCTAACAACCTCGAGGAAACATTTCTCATTCAAATTGCGTTTGCGTCGCTTTTGAAGATATTTTCATTTTAAGGTTTGTTTGGCAAGAGGTTCATTTTGTTGTGTGGTTTGCGAGACGGCATTTGTCGCAAGAGGTTTGCGTCGCCATTTGCGACATTACGCCTCTGATGAGACGGCAAATTGCTCATTTATCTGCTGCGACACTTGCAAAATTAACTGTTTAAGAATGTGATGCCGAGGTTCATAAGCCATTTGACAACTGAAGCCGAGTCTATTTTTTAATATTATTTCCATTACTTGTTTACTATTCTGGTATTTGTTATTCAAGAACAATAACACGGTATGTTTGACTCCCATTCACAGTGTAGTCATACAGATTCGAATATGTTTTCTTTCAAAGTCGTTTATTGGAAATTTTAATTTGTCATTTTTTGTTTACTGAGAGTACCTTTTATTGACTTACGTTGTCATCTAAACAACAAATCCGTACCTGAACTAAATCCGCTAAGAGAGAAGGATGAAATTCAACTTACAAGATTTGAACACCATTTACTTTTAAACAAAACTAAAACATACTAAAGCATTAAATAACAACAATAAAAGTAAAGCATTGCAAGGGAATTAAAACGCCGTATTTTAAATTCTCTTTCTGAGCAGCTAGAGTTCTGTCTGTCCCTTCTTATCCACATGGAGTGGTGTGACGTCACAATGACCCGAGCGCTCGTCCTGAGACGTTAATTGCACGACACCAACTGAAGCTCGGTGCCAACGTCATGGCTATAGCTAGTTACACCTCATTACACTCTGACATGGCACCAATTAAAAATACCGTGGAACTTTATTTCTACAAAATGTGACGGTTTTTTGCCCGATTGGCAGCTCGCAAGGAAATCAATTTTAGGTAGAATCTCGGTCAAAAATAGAAAGCTTATATGATCCATTTGTCCGTCCGTCCATCTGTCTGTCTGTCAAGATCAGTTTTCTCAGGAACACGTGAAAACCAAGCTGAAATTAATAACTTGTCGCACGCTCAGATTTACTTACCTTGTAATTTTCTCCCTGTGGATCTGTTTTCTGTATCGCTTACTATTTCTGGTGTATAATAAAGAGTCTTTGTATTGTATTATACCCCTCGGAGCAGTAAAAAATCAAATCAAACTCTAAGATTCAAGATCAAAGTTTTAAGCCAACGTAATCTCTAAAGATACAGTTATTAAAAAGGGGTTACAAACAAATTCCTGGGGAATAATACCTATAGAGTATTTCCTGTCCTAGAAACTCGAAATTTGGTTTAGTATGAAGGTAGCTCTTAAAGTACAACGAACAAGATAACATTTTGGTGGTTGAGGCACGAGATTTTAGCTCGGGTGTGTTTCATACAACGTAAGTCGATGTAATTTGGTTTGAAAATACAAACCGAAACATAGATGCACAGAAAAACCAGAAAAATAAGACCAACACTGGGAATCGAACCCAGGTCCTCGGCATTCCGTGCCGTGTGCTATACCGCTACACCACTGCTGGTCAACGGCACAAACACGAATTTTCCCTATGCATCACATATCTCAGCTTGTTTACACTTTACTTTGTAACTTAAGCAGTTACCTAGCGCCATCTATATTGTTTTAACTCTCAACGAGAAGCCTTCAATATCTCCTTCGGAACTAACCGTTCACCCCGACAAGAGATGTCGCTACTAAGCAATCAAATTATGATTGGTTTTTTGGAATCTTTTTGTATTTTTTATTTCAATTCCAAATTTTTACTTTTACGGTCATCCCGTAGTTAAAACAATATAGATGGCGCTAGGTAACTGCTTAAGTTACAAAGTAAAGTATAAACAAGCTGAGATATGTGATGCATAGGGAAAATTGAATATGGTGTAGCGGTATAGCACACGGCACGGAATGCCGAGGACCTGGGTTCGATTCCCAGTGTTGGTCTTATTTTTCTGGTTTTTCTGTGCATCTATGTTTCGGTTTGTATTTTCAATTTAGGTTTCACGGGATGACCGTAAAAGTAAAAATTTGGAATTGAAATAAAAAATACAAAAAGATTCCAAAAAACCAATCGTAATTTGGTTTGTAAATTCCCAACTGCCAGATTTCATAGTTATGAGTGAAGCCACGGCTAAAGACTAGTGTTGCAAATAAAAAACTAAAATTAAACTTCTCGCTGTACAAACATGCTAACGCTGAGTAAATTGCACACACATAGGAGTTTCCTTCTAATGAGTGCTAAACAAATGGCAAAGCGGTCCAATATGTACTCAACACGACAGCCGCAACCAACAACAAATATGCAACGTATAAAACGATTCGATACGCGCCTAAGAAACTCGCTTCACTGTAAAACTAAATAGAATCTTAAAACAAGCTCGAATAAAATCTAAAGTCGCCTAGTAGATAATATAGAGAAGAGAGACGCAACAGATCCCTGCGAATATGTTCGCAGACTCACTCGGAGTTACTAACGCTCGCAATTCATTTTGTGAACTGAATATATTACTTTGCAGCTCAAGATAAGGAACCTTTTGGCGCAATGAATAAGGATGAATATCAGATTGAGAAGAATCCGTAGAAATAAGGGGGAATCCACGGTGATACCAGGCAATAGTGACTTCTATATCAATCCTGATGAGGTCTAAAATGAAAGATGTTTTTTTTGCAAATCCCAAAATTGTGATCATATGGCAACGCAGGCTATAAATATATTCGGTTTATTGAAATCTTACACTGTCATAAGAAGTCGTAAATTGATCTCGGAGAATTTGAGAACATTTATTTTGTTACTTTCTTATTCCTCTTCAACGTATTGAACAAATTCATGTCCAATTAATTAAGCAATATTTTGTTTTTCCTAACCTCCCTCCAAAGAGAAATCACCCAAATAATGGTATGGGCTTTTCAATTTATCAATACATTAATGATTTGTCAGTTCGCTACAGTTTTTCCTCTATTTTTAATTTTTAGTTCTTTGTCTACTGTGTGGTGTTGGATTAGAATTACACTTCTCCATTTCTTCCGTGCATGTCGTAAGAGGCGACTGAGGATATAGAGTATACCGTAGGCGACAGGCTAGCAACCTGCCACTATTATACCGTTTTTGTCAAACTTAAAACCTAAAATTGCTAAAAGTGTCTCCGAATCCGTAACGTTTCGTGTGCTCTGCCATTTGGGATTACAGGCGTGATATTTGTGTGTATGTTATCAGTAGGTAGATAATCAATTTAATTCTGCTGACTTTAGATATTCACAGATACCTAAAAAGTACGGAAACCAGTGCGATACACCTTTGACCTCATTTGCACTTAACATCAGGTGAGATAGGGGTCAACCATGGTCAGTTTTATTAAAAAAAAATCGACCTGAATCCAATTCGCACCAGGGCGTTTTTTTTTTTACTACCTACCTAATTACTTAGTACAGTGTATAGTAACTTTTAACTTTGATTTTCTTAATAAAATGTGTTCATGCAAATTTTATTTCCCTGAATAAAATTGTCCGATATTGCTTTTTCGTTCTTGAGCTGTCTGTGACATAAAGGTTGGCCGTGCCTACCAATACGTGTTTTATGCACCTACCCATAACCATTACAGCAAAATTGATTTCAATTTTATGGTTTCTACTCCCCTGAATCCAATCATTGTTATCGCTTTTGTGTGCCATTAAAATATAATGAATCCAGGCAATTTAGAAGTGGACCTGTGTGAAATTTAGTTTTAATTACTGTGATAAGAGACCTCTTGTATTCGAGTTCGACTGTCCGTTGTTTCTTTAAAGTACCGTAGCAGTTTCTTTTGATATTTTTGCTCACAAAAGTAAAGATCACTTGAGTGAGACGATAATTCGAGTGTAAGGGTCTACAAGGCCGTCGAGTGACAGCTTCAATGCTTGCGCATGCTCCGTACTCGCTGAGTCGTAGGTCAGGACCTGGAATTTAGGCTTAAAATTTACTTTGGTTGTAAAGGACTAAGAAATTTTGGGTAAAAATGCGTCACATGAAATTTGAGGTGGCGTAGGTGAGACTTTTTGTGACATTAATGGCAAAGTGATCAACAATCTCATGCTGACGATACCGTGCTGATAGTCTCGACTGAAACAACTTATTATTTTTAATACTTGTTGAACTAATGTTGCTCAGTTTGACGAGTGCGATCTGTTTTAATTTAGTAACTAACCATATAATACAGGCCACATCCTGTATTATATGGTTAGTTACTTTAGTACCTAATAGGAACAGCTCATCAGTTGTAATAGGTAAGACTGCCGAGATTTCTTTTTGTATTCAAATACGAGTATAACAGCTGGACGATGTAGATAAAGAAACCTTTTTTCGTGATCACCTCGGAAATACATTTCGGGGATCGTTGATATTTAATCCATCCCTGATTCTTAAGTGAAATAGACGCCAACCTGACGGCGGGAATTCTCAATTTTACTTATTATAATATCTATAAAAGTGTACTTTTAAAAGATGCGAATATTATTCAAGCAGTCATACGTGCTGTTTACTTTTATTTTTATGTATGTCGAGTCACTTAAGACATAGTAAAAAGTTATTATATAATTTTAGATTTAACCTTTGTATACCTAGTGCCATCCACAAAGACGCATGATTTTGTCAAAATTAGACGTTAAAGACATTGTAATAAGAACCACGGCATGCGTCATCGTGAATGACTCTACCTATAAGTATTAAAGGCATAAAAATGTTCCTTAGCACCGTTTTACTCTACTTTAAGAATCAAGTGAAGCTCGGAATCATGAACTGATTCACCTTCCAAATTTTGTTGAAATCGGAGGGATAAACTTAGAGTTGTTACAACGGTAGATAGAAATGCCCATATGCCTATTGAATTTTGATCATATCTCTTAGATTTTTTTTAATAACTATTCAACTATCTGTTACAATGATCTGAATTAGCTATATCGAGGGTCTTTGGTCAAACCCAATAACTCGATCTAATAATTCATCAAAATTTCAATCTTCTACATTATAGTGTCCTTTTTTCAACAGTCAATTATTCCGACTTATCGGGTTTGACCAGGGAACCCTCGATATAATATCATGAATATGTATAATGAAACGTCTGGTCGTCTGCATGGCAATATGTTCATATGTGTCGTGTGGTATGTTTCGCACAGGCTGACGCTTCGCTGGCTCGGTTCGAGGCGCTCATGGAGTCTTGCCAGTTGCAATCTCGATACAGCCTCTATGTCTAGCACCAAGTGAGAAGAAATGTATGAGTTTGTATTATACTTCAGAAGCTCAAGAAACCTTTTGAGATAATTTAAAGACACTTGTTGTTTTTCACGACAGTCGAGAGTCCGTGTATTAATTTATTTTGTATTTTTTTAATTTTTTATTTTCGATAAATTGTTTTTAATTTTATATATTTATATTTACGACAATTTCACGTTTAATATAAATAACAGTGTAATTTTACATTACAAAAATACTGAATACAAAAAAAAATTTAATTTTTTGGTCTTGATTAATTGAGATTGAACTGGACACGAGACATTATCACGAGTTAATCATGAAATTATTAAATTTCAATGGTGAATATTTATTTAATCTTATTTAACAGTGTTTCTATACTACCAGGATTGTTGTCTAGTTTTTAACGTAGTCTCAAAAAATTTTGATTAACTGAGAAAACTTCTTTTGAATTAAAGTTATCTTACAATCGTATGGTAAGAGTAAAATACAGAATACTAATGCTAACTTAAGATCAATTTGTTGCACGAACAATCGTGCAAAAGTAAACCATAATGTGCTTTTATTTATTTAAAATGTTGATTTATGTCTCAATTCAGTGCAAATATTAGCTTGTCTTTAGTGCGAGGCGTATGAACCCGGATCCTTATGTTTTTGTGGAAAAAACAACAAAATATAAATCAAACGTCAAACAAGCTATAGTAATAATTTTTACGCGAGAAACACACTTTTTTATTGTGTTTCTTTGTATTTTCACCACTGTACGGCCAATATGGCTGATTTATCACAATATCACTATTTGACTTACGTTACGATTTTACTTGTCTAATAGAAATGGGTTTCAATTAGTTTGTCAGGCTCATGCGTACTATCAAAACTGAAACAATATGTATGTTTGTAGGAGACTTACAGACAACCGAATATCACGTATTCATCCAATCTGTTATAATAGCGGAGCGATATTATGTTAGATTGAACAACAAATACGGTATACCGGTTGACAGGAGTAGGGTTGATGCGGCAACCGCGCGCTTCTCTGATCACTGAATCGATGCACTACATGTCACCACTTGTTCAGTTATTTTTCATGTTATCTAACCAATTTCGTCACGCTGCCGTTTGGTTTCTGGAATTTTCATTTTAAGTGTGTATTTTTTATTATATTTACAAAGGATTTAAACAGTAAAAACTTAATAATAGTAATTAAAAACTAATATAAATCTAAAAAAGGCCCCTGTGGCATGGTTCCAAGAATGCTGGCAGCACTTTTTTTTCTGAATTAAGTATATAATTTTGCCATCTTACTCAAAATCATTAGCACTGTTGTTTTGAAGCTAGTTTTGGGATATTTTTCACACAGTTTATATGGACTGTCGCAAATAATATGTTGATCACTTAGTGTTTTCGCTGCATCCAAAATAATTTTGTTCTGCTTCCACTTTAGCCTCTAGCCGGTGATTAAATGGCGAATATCAATTTGCATATTGCATACCTGTTTTCACGTGGACATTGAAAAGTCATAAATTTTTATGTCAGGCAATATTCAGGTAACATAAAAACAAAACTCTAAGTGTATATACCTCTAGGGCTAAAAAAATAGCATTTATCAAGCACTGGGTATTTAAGTACCATCAATACTTCTGAGTTATTTACAATCTTAACGGAGAACCGAAAAGTTCTCGATGGAGAACGCGGACCAGCAAGCGCAGCGTATGTAGTTCACCAACGTGATGGAAGAAGACCTGGTTAAAGCCACAGGTTCACGGTGGATGCGGGCCGCTTCCAAACGAAGCAGCTGGAAGTCTATGGAGGAGGCTTATGTCCAACAGTGGACGTCCTACGGCTGATATCATGATGATGATAACCATCAATATTTCTGAGTTAATTACAATCTCCGCTATTCCCATCTGGAAATTCGTTTATCAATTCCCCCACTCTCCTTGGATACCTGAGTTTAATTAAATTAGTAAGAAGATTAAGTTTCTGCATAATAATGCTTTCAGCCTACAGCGACGAGGGCTCATTTTTCTCTAGAAATTTATCTTAGGAAAGATGAAATAATAAAGGTTTAGTTAAGTACAAATTATGTAATCACTGAATTGTAACAATTTCTACCAATCAATCTGGAGATTGATTATCGGCTTTTGAAGCTCGACAAATTAAAATAAGATCATCATCATCATCATCATCACACCAGCCGTAAAACATCCATTGGTTCCCACGTAATACCTCCAGTTTTGGTTGGAAGCGGCCTCATGAGGGACGGGGAGGTGAGGTTGCCAGTACTTGCCACGCTTGGCAAGTGGGTTAGCGAGTCAGTATAGGGTGTAGGATTTACCTAGAAAACTCTGCTTCCTATCTTATATCACAAAATAAAGAAATGAAAATAACACTGGAATTTCAGTTTATACGAGTAAGTACAAGTTTTACGTACAATGCAATGTCTTTAAAATAATTTACTCTTACAAGCAAATATTAAGAAAAATACACGTGTGTAGACTGTGGAACGTCGTGTGCTTTGCTTCTCAATGAGGCATTCCCAGACAGTTTGACTGTTCGATGTTCATGTCCTTAGGTTCTCGAGACTTGGCTTGAATTATGATCTAACTATATTCATGAATGAACCAGCGCGTAGGTGGGTCGGAAATATTAACCCCACCCACTACTCCATCACATGATCAAGAATATATTTAGTTCTAAACTTGTGTGCATAATTTACGTATTAATTCTAAAGTTTTTACAGGAACTTTAACATAACGGTAACGGTGTCTTTTGTTTCTTTATTTTCTTACTACTTATTAATCGTCCAATCAGTTCGAGTTCTATTTTCATTCGACTAAATTTTAGACATGTAAATATAGCTTTGAATTCAATTTGTTTCCTCGTTTAGCAGGATTCAAAAACATGCGAGTTGATTCGTCGCGCTATGCATCGTCGTTGGCGTTGGCGTCACAAGTGTTTATTCGCTGTAGCAATTTAGTCGACAATTTGTATCCATTAACGAAGTGAGCAAAGGCTCAATAGGTACTCGTAACTAGGATTTAACGTCTTAGTTTCTACTGGAGTGGGACGTTGGCTCCCTACTGGAATGTTTCGAGAAAATTCCGGGACAAATTCCCAAGAAAAGTTTGCCGCGCATCCCCTAAATGGGGTATCGATTTCGTTAGATATCTTACACGAAGTTAGTCGATACAGGTCGGTGTTTTAGAATTAGTCAGATGAGGTGATAACTTAATGTTAATAGATAGGGCAAACCCTAGCGTATCGATGATACACTTGGTAATTCGGTGATACTGCCTTATAATCTTACGCTGTGCTCACAATGGTGAAATGCAAGCAATTAAATTGGTGCCAATCCGCTTGCAAGCATCAAAACTGTTGTCATTGCTTTTATGGCTTGCATTTCCTCATAGTGAGGTCCGTGTAAGATAATAAAGTAAAATCACCGAATTACAAACTATCACTAAGCCAAGGTCTATCCTACTGTTCAGGAATAGAAAAGCTATAAACGCTGAGAGACATACTTAGAAACCGAATCCACACCACTTGATATAATTTATCTTATACTGGAGTTATCCCGCGGCTTCGCACGCGTGAATCATTAGATACAGCAATTGAATTGGAATTACGGGATTTTATAAAATTCCCGTAGGAATTCCCGAAAATTACTTCGTGGTTTTCATTGACATTGCATTAAAATCCACTATGCCAAATTTCGTGACTCTAAGCCCAACTGTTGTTATTTCGAGATTTTAAGCCTATCCCGTGGGAATATCGGGATAAAAAGTAGCCTATATGTTATTCCAGATTTCCAACTACCTACATACCAAATTTCATCCAAATCCGTCCACACAAACTTTCGCATTTATAATATTAGTAGGATCTTCTTATACCTGTATCATTGCTAATTTTGCATAT
This sequence comes from Choristoneura rosaceana, assembly GCA_037349165.1. NCBI lineage: Eukaryota > Metazoa > Arthropoda > Insecta > Lepidoptera > Tortricidae > Choristoneura > Choristoneura rosaceana. The sequence goes on from JAZBNJ010000019.1 coordinate 16,903,009, forward strand.
AATTGCTGACGATAAGCAAAAGAGGCTAAACTAGTAATAAACGGTAAATAAACGTTGTTCCATCCGTAACACGCCATGACGCTCGTGACAAGGTGACCATGGAGTTGAGATGATGTCGTTAGAACACGCAGAGTGATATCATCGTCGCAGCATTTAGCAATAGCATCATCAATATAGGCGTTCGCATGTGTAAAATTCCTGGCATAATTTATTTAAAAATGTAGACTTATTGTATATCGTATGTGGCTCTTTCGGCAACCTCAACTGTGCCTGTCAAATTCAACTTGATACGTGTTACTTTGTAAAATTCTAACCAGTATTATAAAAAAGCCATACTTATTGCGAAAAACCAATAGAATTCATTTATTTATCTATATATCTATATGTATATTTTGCGTGTGTTGCCGAAAATTATCCATAGGCTTGGAAAGAAAATAATTCATAATGCATAAAAGTATTTGTCATAAAAAAAGTCTAAGGAATTATAAAATATTCTATTAAATAACATCACCGACACCGTTGTCAATATAACTGGTACCTAGGTATCGTATAGTTAGTGTAAAGAATGTTGCAATATAAAACGTGGAAGTGCTGCCCTCGCGTCAGCTTTTTTACATTCCTGGTCAGCTTTTATTGAACTCATCTCTCACATTAGCTTATCTGTGTTGTGCTATCACTCTCCTCTTTTGGTAAGTCTGCCGTCTGCCTCTAATTCGAAAGCTATAACTGCGTTGACAATTTACAGACGTTCTTTTCTATAAACGAGTAACGTGACTCACTGATTGACTGGCAGACGATTTGCAGCGTAAACAAACGGAGCTAGAGTCTTGAAATTTGGCAGACAAATGTCTTGACTATCATTGATGCAGTATGAGGTTAGAAAGAAAGAAAACTAACTTATTTTATACTCTTCCACGGGATTGAAGCCACGGACAACAACTAATTTTCCATAATTACGAAAAGCATACTCACACTTAAAGTAAACGCGCTCATACTATGCCACAATATTTAAGCAAACTAAAATAAAAACATCCAATCTTAAGAGCGTTTATATCTGCTGAGCTGGCAACGTTGCATTTTTGTTAGTTTTTCTCGATTATTCCATAAAAATTGAATGAAATTTAAAATTTTGGTCTGATAGAACTGTTTTCAATGTATAAGTTAATGTTTTTAGTCCAATAATTATTCGTGATTAGACTTGTATATTCTTTAAAAACGAACAAATGGTTATTAACGATTTTTAAAGAACATAAGTCTTATCACGCATAAATATAAGGGTATAGATACATTAACTCATATATTAGGAACAGTTCTAACACCACCATTTTATTTTCTAAACACAATTTCATTTGTCTTCTAATTTTTATGAAATAATCAAAAACTAACAAAAATGCAACGTTGCTAGCTTAGCAGGTACCTATATAAACGCTCTTAAATGTAATGTATATATTACAGCGTGGAGACTGATTATCGTTACTCTTTACCTTAACTTCCCCTCATATCTTACTTCTTCTATGGTTTACCTGTAACAAATATATTAAGGGTAAATAACAGTCAATGGTTAAAAACTATAACGAAAAATTACGAAGATACAACACAATGTCCAATTCCCATAATTTAATGGTGTAAAAATATCGTAACATGGCTACGTAACCATTCTCATGGCCTCGTGCGTTCGGTTTCACGATCACGAGCGAGGCTATCCTTTGTTTAAAAGGTATGACGAATATGTCGGACTAGCAGACCTACTTAACAAATATTGGTTCGAACTCAATCGCCTTATTGCGTAAAATCCATACTTCCCTATATTATTAAACGTATACTTTTATCATCACCATCCCACCCTATGTAAGTCCCACTGCTGTGCACAGGCCTTCTCTCAGAATGAGAGGGCTTGGCCCGTAGTTCCCACGCGGGTCCACTGCAGATTGGGAACTTCACACACACCATCGAATTGCTTCACAGGTCGTGCAGGTTTCCTCACGATGTTTTCCTTCACCGTAAAGCTCGAGGTGCGAACCGGGGTTTGAACCCTCGATCCTCTTCTTGAAAGGCCATAGGTCAAACCACTCGGCCACCACGGCTTATACTTTAGTATGCAACAGTGGAGCGTGCAAAAATATCTAACACGTCCAAATATCCAGTCGAATAAAAAAACATATACTTTAAAATGTTTACTTTAAATGAAAATACATATTATTCAAAGTCAAAGTCAAAATATCTTTATTCAATTTAGGTTATACCAAGCACTTATGAATGTCAAAAAAATCTACCACCGGTTCGGAAAAATCACTGTTGAGAGCAATCCGGCAAGAATACTCAACGAGGAGGTTTTTAATCGTTATTAAAATGCAAGATAATGACTTTTAACCCGTGCAAGTTTCACTCGTAAATTTATCCTAACATAAAATTATCTAAAGTGAAATCCTCTATAGGTACTTACCACTACAACTACTTCAGTAGCCAGTTGCGAAAATAAATATTTTTACTGGGATATTCTAGGACCAATCCACACGCCCACTCGCAAGAGTTTTGATGTCACTTGGGAAACATTTCAGGGGTCCGTACCTCAAAATTAAAAGAGGAACATAATATTTTAAAGATCACTTCGTTTCCCATCTATTTGTCAATAAAGAATCTTTTTCTCAGAAACCCGTAGAGATATCGAATTGAAACTTGTATAAAACCACTAAGGGCTGTAATCTTTCACAGTCGCAACCATAAAAAATAACTTTCGAAATTCAGATTATCAAAAATATTACTTTTTGGAAATGTATTTTAATACAAAAAGCGTGGGAATCAAAACCTATAAGTACTTCCCGTGGACATAAGAGTTATGAAATGCCAAAAAATATATTAGGTACTACAGCAAGCAAAGTAATAAAAAGATTGAAATATTAGCGAAATATTACCTTGTTTTCATAGAAATGTAAACTTACACGAATTGATTTTTGCCTGCTTTTAAATGTGAACGGAACCCTGAGTGCAGGAGGTCAATTTGCTCTAAGACGGTTATAAATATATATCCATCCCCTAGAGTGTTTACCCAAACAGAAAAATCAGTATTTAATCTACAAACAACATGTTGAATTAGCACACAAGCGTGCAATGACAGTAGTTACTCTCGCACGGCTGCTGATTGTAGATCACATACTGGCTTTATAAATAGCATAAACTGTGATCAATTATGACACATCAATTAAATAATTAATTAATAATTAATTATGGCATTTTGTGATTTTTTTTTTTGGTGTCCTGTCGTGTCACGATGTATTTAATATAGTTATAGTGCTAGTTTTAATCTTAGTCTTAGGTGGTACTTATGGAGCCAAAATAAATTTTTCTTTTCTTTTCTTTTTCTTTTCAAAGGCTTTAGATACGATCACGCAGTTACAAGTTTCGTAATCTCTAAAAAACTTCTACCTACTTGATCGTGAGATGACACGATTTAACAAAAAAGATAAAACCGTCAATCGATATCATCGACTTGACATGTTGACAGATGCCACGCAAATGATAGGCGGATAAATTCACACCTTTGGGTGCCTTGATAACTGAGAGCGCGCTTGATAATAATGTTTGCATAGTATACATGTATATGTATACAAGTTGATTGCCTAAAAGGAACCAGATATTTATGATGGGCTTAAAATTTTTGCACAACAGTGGCTTTTTAATTCACAAGTTTATTTTTAGTCATCATCTTAATTTAAATTATACGATTCGGTGTTGATGTTTCATTGAATTATGATTATTTCTAACTAGCCGTAAGCCGCGATTCCGTCCGCGTAAATTTCGGTTTTCACTATCCTGCGGGAACTATTCAATTTTCCGGGATATGCCGTTCCCTGGGACTGAAACTATCTGTATACCGAATTTCATCTCAATCAGTTTAGCGTTTTAGACGTGATGAAGTAACAAACAAACAAACAAACTTACAAACTTTCGCATTCATTTATTAGTGGGATTTTAATTCCACCACGTACACTAGAGTGACACTATTTTTTTCCAAGCTGGTCACCATAAACGTTCAGTGCTACTAATTTTCAACTAACGAATGCGACCAATATGACAAAAACGTCGCGACTTAGAAGAATAAATATATTCCCTTTACAATTTACGATATTACAGTACATATAGAAATTTGGAAGGTGACACAAACCCCCTCCAAAAATCACCTTTTTTTTACAAAAAGTAGAATGTGTATTTTCAAAGTAGTACTGAAGTAATTTTTAATTATAAATGGCTTGTTGGTTCTTATTAACCTCTGTCCAAAGCTGAGACTTCCTTTGTTAATGTATAGGGTACCTTACGACCTGTGCCTATTCAGGTACATATAATTTATCTTTCTTAGCTATAATCTTACCTGTTTTATCTTGAAGTGTGACTGCCGCGAGTATATATACATTATATGTATACAGGCCACACCCGGTATATAAAGCTACTTTCTCAGTCATTCACTCAGTACATTACTATATGATAGCTATAGATTGTATTACAGACGAAGTCATAAAATCTTTATAACATCTTGGTCTATATATACGTCTGAAAACACATGATTTTGAAATCTAATTTTGCAGATAAGTTAATTCCTCAAAATTTAGAAGTATGAACCCGGTGCTCGAACCTAAGGTCGTCTGCTTTAGAGACCATAGGCAAACCTCTAGGCTAGCACTACTTTAGTAAAAACTTCGGGCTGAAAATACTGTTCAATAATTTCTTAACTGTGGAGTAATCGATTTTTGGAGAGCTTCCAATTTTTTCTAACAATATTCCTGCGGCTGGCACTAGTTATCACTGAACGATATTTGATTCCGAGAAGAAAATTAATTCTAATTATAGATGAGGTCTCCAATGTAGCGACATGAATGTTTGTTTTCTCAGTCTCCAGCTGTCTCTGAGACAGTAAATCTTTTGACGAATCTCCCTTGAGACGACGGCAGATTAAAGTAACATGTAATATTTTAAAGATTTTCATTTATAATTAATAGTCTACCCGGGACTTAATCATGAATTTAAAAAAAATATAATTATCTCGATGTTCCGTTAACAATACAGCGGTGACACGCAGGCGGAGTTAATTATGGCAACATTGAAGTCGTAAAAAACCTTGTTAGTTTATTAATTATAGCACAGTAGACTACTATTAAATGAATCTACCTTACTAAACTATCATCTAACTAGTAGACTAGTAGTCAACGATACGATACTGGTTAATCCACTCTACACGAGTAGAGTGATCCTGCCTTAGAGTTGCCTACTTTGTTTTTTTTTTAACACCGCAGTAGTAAACAATACGAAATCAGGTATGTAGAAGAGAAAATTACAAGGTAAGCAATAGGCGGCCTTATCGCATCCAGAACAATTTCTACCTCGATTTTGTATTCTAAACTATGTGGTGTTCGGAAAAGTTGCGTTGTGGCGGAAACATCACAGAGATTAAAGTAACCTTTACATTTAAAAGTTACCTTTTTTCTAGAACCATCGTATTGCTTTATTGGTATTACTTATCGCTCACGTTCAGTGAGTTAATATTCAAGCAAAGTAGTAGTCGGCAACCGAAGGTCGTCACTATAATACGTCACGTTACGCCCGTCATTTTCGGACATTAACCGATACGCTCCATGATTCACTTGCGGGCCGAGCTCCCCCTTTAAACGACAATTCTTTATACTCACATCAGGTCTCAAAGTGTTTACGATGCGTTGAAAAGTTCACTACAAATCTAGAGAGTGTCATACGTTTTCATTCGGTTTCGCCAATTCACCATTATTTATTGCTATTAAACGCGTTTTCAGCGGAAAGTTTTAGAAAAAGAATCTAGAGGTTATTTGACAAACTTTAAAACGACGGTTGATTTATCAGAGAAATTCTAAAATTTAAGGCCAACATCAAGAAAGGAGCACTGTTTACTTTTCGCATTCCAATCCGCTTTGATCATTCTGCCGGCAAATAATCCAATTTGACGGACAACGGTTTCATTAATTTCAGCATTAAGAAAACGTATAAAAAGCCGACTAATTTCGATTTAAAGTGATTAAAACATTACGTTATCCAACACTTTGACTAAATTAGGAAAACAATTTTTTCGCCGGATCGTCTAACAACCCCGTTCTTCTACAGTTTTTTTGCAAGCGCTGAAACCAACTCTTAAAAGCGTTTTAAGCTGATCGTTAAGGCAATATAAAACGGAAGATTCATCCAGTGATCCCAATAAGCTGTTAAGTACCGTCTAACTAGACGAGAGGCGAAGTATCAGCTAGTTGCTAACTAATTTACGCCAGCCCTCACGGCGGGACAGGCGCGAACCCGTGATCGCTACGCGTTCGCTCAATTATAACTTTGGCCCCGCATTACATTTACACCCTCATTATTAGTAAAGACTTTAATCAGAACCCCAAATTAAGTGGAACAACCGCTTATTTTATAACCGGTGCTCCTTAAAAGCTTTACGCATTATTTAACTCGATATTGTTGTAGCAACATTTTCGTAGTTCTGAGTATTAATAACGAATGTAATGTTACTTGTTAGATCCATTTTCACGTCACGTACGTGTTTCTTTTCCCCGCAATGATTCACGAATGTGTGATTTATCGATGGATGTCCAAACCTCCTGTATATTCGTAATAATCTATCATATTGTGAGCTCGTGTAACACAAATAACGGATGGAGATATTAAAGACACGTATCGAAGTTATTTAGTAATAATTACCGTGAGACATCTAGGTACTAAACAAAAACATAACTAACAAAAATAATAAATTTAAAAAATCAAAAACCCGACTGCCTTAAGAAATACTACAACTAACAAATCTAGTGGGCTAGAACTTGGTTAAGTAAGATAAGTACCTACGTAAAGTTCAACAGCCTACTGTTAAACCCATTAGGTACTAAGAATTTTTGAGCTGGTCACGATTTAAATGGGTTTCGACTTTAAGTTAGCTACTTAACAGAGTTCTAGCCCACTAGACTTGTTTTATCTATAGTATTTTTTAAGGCAGCCGGGTTTTTTGATTTTAAAAATTTATTGTTTAATTTCATACTTTTTTGATATTTTTATGGAAATGGTAGATTAAAATAATTATAACACATATATATTTCGAATGAACTAATTATTAGCTTTAATTTGATATACTACTCGATAGGATTGATTACTTTTTATTTGAAAACTCACAATTAGGCGCCAAAAATCCGCCATATTGATTTTCAAGAATTTCATATGTCACTCGCGTCATCAAGGCGAATTCAATTACGAGAGGACATAGGAATAAACATACATACGGGTCAAACACATAACCCTCCTTCGCATTCGTATAAAAACGATTTTTGTGGAACTCGTGAACATAGAAGAAAATATCTTGATAACATACTTTCAAGAACGGAAACTTTCGATTTTCAAAGACAAGTTTCCTAATCGAAGCACCCATATTTTCAAACTTTTGAAATACTTAGTTCGCAAGTGTTCTTTCGCGTTGATGCTTATATTATGCAAATGTAACAATTTATTAGGTATACCTTTGTATCCTGGGTTTGGAGCAAGTTTAAATAAATGACCGAGCACGTGCAACTTACGTCTTTCAATACCTATTAGATTCAGTGAAGCTGAACACTGAAAGATATTGATACCTACCTTGTAGTAAAGTCTAGAACTTAAACATAAATAAATAAGGAACTACTTTTTACACAACTTTGTATAGAAACTGACTCATAATTTTTGCTCATTAGTGTTTTAGTAGATGCAACTTCAAGCCAAAAAATCTTTAACGCCTTACATTAAAGTCGTGGTTGCGTCTTCGTTTGCTTGTATCGAGCTGTATTTTGTAAACAACTATAAATTTTATGACTCTTCTTAATGTATCAATAAACTGATTTTTATGGTCAGATATTATCAATGATCGATATTTCGATGCAGCAAAATTATCAATTTGCAAAACATTCTTTTAGTTTTTTTAATCAAACACCCGTCGAAAACGTGCCTATGCATAAAAGTACATCATGAAATAGTAGTCAGTTTGTCTAATTAAAAAATCGATAAGAGACACTGACCAACAAGATAGGTATGTATACTAATTACAAAGAGGTTTTTGTTAATTTACGGCGTAGAAAAGTATGTTGTAATAAAGTTCAGGATACCGCGAGGAAATTGAATTAGAGATTTCTGAAAAACGTGGTAATAGACATACACAGTATACACACAAACACACCTCTAACTCCAATTGCATATATGTAATCCTTTCCACAGTGGTTATAAACAAAAAAGAAAAGTTACCTAACAAAAACTATAAAAGATTTTAATTTCGAGTAAACATGTTTTAAGTAGAACAGAACGTAAGAAGGTAAGTAACACACGTATAATTCTTTTTGTGGACACTAAACTACTTTATCCTATTAGTGCCGCGACAAAAGCCAATATAGTCACGTCGATCTTGCAAGCAAGTATAAGTAGGATTATGTGTAAGAGCTTACTAATTACACAGATAACCTCGATAACGATCCGACGATCCTAACCAAACAATCCAAGACAGTGTGTCATCCATTGAACAAGCTCTGCCTAAAACCCAGTTCATCCTTCCAATTGATAAACTTGAAAGGCTGATTGTTAATTATAAATTCATTCCAAATTCAAACTTATCTCTAGAGCCGGATGAACAACTTATTCAAAATTCGATAGATTTTTGTTGACTTTGAAGATTTTTTTCGACTTAGTTGGTCGAGGAAATTGTAATTCTTACTGGGACTTATGGGCAGTGCCTGCTTATGCAACGTGAATGCGGGCTCGGGAATATGTGAAAGAGCCCCTATAATACCTATTCAAGACTTGGAATAAAATGAATACAGGAAGCTGAGTACGTTCTCTGCAATGTTCCACGAGGGATATTTTTTTATTTATTCATATAATTCAAACGCGACGATGCATCAAAGACAGGTTTTGGTTTTTTAATTGAGTATATTATTACAAAAACAGGATATAGTTTTCAAAAACTCCCAGAAACTATTGAACGTTATCCATTATCATCCTTTTTTGAAGTGAAGCAGTGAACTACAATGTTTGCCTTCTTTACTAAATCGTCGAAGGTTGGTTCATATTTCATCTTAATATCTATGTGTATTCTAGTTGCGATATTTCCAATATTCTAGCTCCAGGGGATTGTCTCTAACCAAACCCTGTAGAGCGTACCAATGGAACCTGTGCTACGCGAATAAATACGATCTGAATGTATTACCGAGCGCATTACGCGCGTCTCGCTGGAGGCGCGTATCGGGATAAGGAATAGAGAGACAGTTGCACACTTTTTAAACTTCATTCGCGAATACAAAGACGAATATACGGTTTCCTTTGTACGTTCGCTAACAGTCGGCTTTGCTTCTGCACTAGGTTTTCGTTATATCGATTTTGTTTACATTTGAGGCAATATTATCGCTATAAAGGCTATAAAATAAGTTTACAAATGTGACCAACTTGTTTTTCTTATCACTTAAAATCCATGGCCATATCGAAAGTGGATGAATTAGTGCATTCAACGTTCCATGAAAAATATATCGTACTTAAATACAGTGAGTTAAATCAATCTGGAATCAAATAGCGATGGTTGTCAATCAACAAGGTTGAAAAAAAAGCAAGGTTGATTATCACATTCACTTGTAATAATGGTAATAATAGTTTTTAATGTTTTAAGTTAATTTTATTCAAAGAAGCAATGTAAAGCAAAATGCTTGATGTTTGTAGCGTGACAGGCGACGTCAGTTGTATTCAAGGATGGCGTACATTAATAGCAGTATTTAACTTGTATGAAAAAAGAAAGATTCAAAACGTTCAAAGATTGAAAATCGCTGAACTAAATGTTGTTCAGTTTGACGAGGAGGATCTATGTTTTAATTTTTTGCTCGTATTACAATCTGGCCTAGCGGAAATTACCCGTAATGCTATAGTCGCCAACATAGAAGAATATGTAAATTGAAGTGGCAGAGGGGAAGCCACTTCGCTGAAAGATTAGATACTGTTCACTGCCGGGACATGGGTATTCGAATGGTGACAACACATCTGAACACGCAGTGTTGGAGACCTCCTATGAGGTGGACCGACGCTGGCAATATATGTAACTAGATGGCAAATCATCATTCGCTAAGAGGGATGCATGTGTGAAGTAGTGGTCTTCTAAAGATGATTTACGTAGTTTGATCTTAAGTCGGTAATTTTTTGCTCTACAATCACCATCATCTCGGGATCTTAGAATGAGAGGGCTTGGGCCGGAGTTCCCACGCGAGCCCTGTGATGATTGGGAACGCGTTACATCAACGTTATTTTCATCATTTCTTGCAGCAAATGTCAAAATACTAGGTATTAAGCGGGCCACACTTAGTTAACTCGTATCGTACCAGGGCGGGACTCGGGAGGTAATTAATTACGCCTGTCAGTGACAAGCGAAGGCAGTTAAGTACATAACGTTTCATAATAAATAAGTTACCTAAGTTAAATAAATCAAGCTCACGATGAAAATTGATAGGGAGGTGCAGATTGGAGATACTTAATTACTGTTTAGGCCGTGAAGATAGGTATTATAATCAATAGAGTGGTAATGCGGGCCAACCAATTCTACCACACGTAAGTGATATAAATCACTTATTGAACGGGCGAGCGTGAAGCGCCTCCGTTTCAGTTTAAGCAAAAATTAAGCGAATGTCTAAAAGATGCTCTTTTCTTCTGTATAGATAAAATTTCTAAACCAATTTTAGATCGATTTTTCGTTGACTCACTTTTACCATTTTTTTTTCAAATGATAAACCCATGAATGTTATAAATGTAAAAAAATTACATATTTTAGATTTTTCGTACAGTATAAGTATTTGTATATTACTATAGTTTTTAGTAGAATAATGTTTGAGTATTAATTTACTTTTAACAAAAAAAATTGTAGGTATTCATCCTTGACCTGAGCATCGCTGGAACCCACGAAAAGCTAACAATCATAGACAAAGAGATAACCCTAAAGTAGATATGCGTCGACTTAAAGTTAACGCATAATTTATATTTTTAGCAGATAGTACTAAGCAGGTCAAGGCAAGCAAGGCCGTGTTCCTCCAACAGATATGGAATCTACTTCACAGCGATCCTAAGCAAACACAATTAATCACCACACTTGTGTATACTCGCTGTTTGTCCTGCATAGAGGATTAAATGCATAATTCGATATCATTGATTGTGCCGATGATATCGGCCATTTTGTGGATTTTACGGAGTGCTGAGATATTAAAATGTTAAATTTTAGTAGACAAGAACAAAGATTGGCAATCACTTCAGAATGAAGCAATAAATGGTGATAGCTACTTTACAAAGTAAAGAACACCAAGTCAGGGCACACTCAACTCTTGCTTTTATCGAAATTCCTGGCAGCAAATGAAATCTGCATTTCATTGTTTTACTTTGAGTTGAAGCAGTGCAGAGGCGTTTAATGGGAGATGCTATATAGACTGTTTATGAAATCGTCAATTATACCTATAAATCTTAAGTACTCGTATTTAGCTATCTACTAAACAGAAGCTCACTGTCATTGCTTTTCAGAACCAAATCATCAATAAACAACAATACCTCAAATACTCTCTTCAAACATAAATTTAAATCCAGTAACAGCTGTACCCACAACAACGTGTTTACTTTAGTTTTAAGTTCTCTCGAATGGAATCGCACCGCGCGAAGCATTTAAATTAAAAGAAATCGCAAAACATGTGGCGTATCTGCGTTAATCGATGACATCACGAAATAAATCTGTCCGTCTGCTTCTGTCGGGGATCGGATAGTGGGTCGCCCGGATCCGGTAGTTAAGCTCTATCGAAACTACTATTTTTATTACATTCAGAAATAACGTTTGACTGGTTTTTAAATGAGGAAACAAGTTGTTCCCCCTTGGTTACACGAGTGTCATCTTATGGGAACGCGTCAAACAAGCACAACTTGAAATATGTAGCTATAAAAGAGTAAGTAACGTCACTGATTGGCTGGTAATATACAGCCTACATTACTGGGGCAAAAGGCTTGCAGTCTAGCAGACATGAAACTTGAGTACCGCAGAAGTGCATATAAGAATATATTATTTAAATTGTCACGGAATAGGGATTTACCCTCGTACAGAAACCTTTACATAGTGGACTAAATGATCCTGGTAAATGTCGCTGGAGACTGTCCAATAGACTTAAACAGTGCAGGTCCGGTCACTGTGACATTCTTTCAGTGAGACTTGTATCCAATAGTGTACGTCTTGAATGAATGATTGAATGAATGATGATGACGATAGTGAGGAAATTAGCATATTTTTTGTTTTCCAAGCTAATAATAACCATAAACAAAATCTTAAGCATAAATTGGTTTTTGCAGATACTTTTTGATAAACATCCATAAAGATCACTTAAATCTTAAGATTTAATAAAAATGATGATATCACAGAAAAAACAAGGCTGATAACGCTGCTCATACTACTATGTATACTGATTGATAGACATGAAAAGAAATACTTATCTGACCCTTACGAGTCCCACGGCGAACGACCATCAATTCAACTATCATCGCGATAGTATTCTGTTTTATAGCACATCCGGAGTGTCCACTTTCAACAAGTGTCAGTTTTATGTTCGGGAGAAGTTCCAAAAAACATCTGAAAGGTATTGAGCGCGCATGTGTCATATACACTTTCAAAGCTCGATTTAGCAACCTCATTTGCCAGAAAAAGTTGTAAATATGCTAGGTATCCGAATTGTAATAGAAGCAATCTCCGGTCTCTCCCGTGCTGAATTGGCTTCTAGACTTAAGATGAACATTTAAATACCTTTTCTACCTCTCGCAAATAGCTCCCTGACATTTGACCTAGCCTGTGAGTGGAAGTTGCTTCATAGTTGAATGGATTTTACCTAGCGATTCTCATCATAAGCCGTTGCAATCGTCTTGCATCATTATTTGTTGTTGAATTCATTGAATAGCACCGCATTTTTTCTTGCTTAATTACGGAGTTTTTCATCGTAACTAATAAAGAAATATGGCATTTTCTTGGCTGCTGCAAGTCCTCATTTCTTGGCTATTTACCTGTTTTGTAACATATTAAGAGTTGGATACAAATTGCGTCGAGTTTATTTAGTCTTCCTACAGATGCTCGCACAACTTTGATACGTAGAATGAACTCTATTTCTTTCATCATTATTATAAACACTTTTGATTCTGTGAAGTTTAGTGTTATTTTTAATGATTTTAGTTTTGAGCGTAGGTTGAACAAAGATAACTTAAGTTGGGTATTGAGCTAAGTGGTATTATCTTAATGCAAAATAGGCAGACATGCGTTTGATTACAACGACGCCTGATTTGGAGCGAATATATGCCTTATAAATTTGAAAACACTCTAGCTTTGATTTTATCAAGACTCAGTTAAAAGATCTATTTGATTGATACCTCTAAAACCATATTGATTCTAATTAGGAAAGAGTAAAAGAGTCAAAATGAACTCCAACGGCATCACATCCAATCAAAGATATAAAAATCGCACATGTTGCTGAAAGCATAGTAGATAGTAAGTATGTTGGTGGTATTGATTGAATAATTACGATGTAAAGAAAGAATACTAAAAAGTGTAGAGTCTCGGATCATATTCTTTCAAAGTCGTCTTTGAATGTACAATACAATACAATACAATAACTCTTTATTGCACACCAACATATAGCAAAAAATTACAGAAAACAGGTATATACACAGAGACTTTCTGAGGTAAGCAATAGGCGGCCTTATCGCTTCAGAGCGATCTCTTCCAGGCAACCTTTACAATGGAATGGAGAAGTGAGGAATAAATTTAAGCCGGTGGTGAATTGACATTACATTACAGCAATATCAAGAAAACATAACAATTTATACAGTACACATACACAACAAATCCAAGTAGATAGGAAGATACATAACAACATTAACAACATACCCATAAATAAACTAATAGTTTTAACATTCACACGCAAGACGACAGATAGTGCTCCCTAAGCATAGCTTATGTAATACTCTTCTTCTTCTTAAATTTAAGAGCTATGCTCTTGTCGGTGGAGTAATCGCCACTCCGAACGGTCTTTGGCCAGCTGTTTGACTTCCTGATACGACACGACACCCACTCTTTCCTTCACCTGATTAAAATATGTCTCTTGGTCTTCCTGTACCTCGTTTTCCTTCTATTTTGCCTTCCAGCAGGTTAAAAAAGTAAGTCAGCATAAAAAGAAGCGGATCACTTTTTACTCTTTCGCATTGACAAATAGACAATCTTTCATGGCGTTTGGTACGTGGCTTTAAAACGACAAAGTACGAAAGTGTACAGCTACTTTTGATGCTGACTGTTGACTGTATTATACTATAGTACGTATAAGAATTCACTCAACACTAAACCTTGAGTCAACTCATATGTTTGCTTTAAACTTCATTGGGACATCGCTTCTTAAATGCTGTCACAATAATAAATATTATTGTTATTGTAACTCATCGTTAACTAACAGTGAGTCTGTGCCACAGATATAATAATAAAGGCGATTAGTGAGCGTTTCTTTTTACGGGTCAGATTACAGACAAGGCTCTCCGGATCCTCATAATCAGTTCTCAGAAATCTTGTACCGTATAATAACAGCTAAAGATCTCTTGAAATATCCGATCGTGTTCATTTGTACATCTTATCGCTCCAGGAGCTTCACCGGTTGGTATCATCTTGTGGTTGATTAACTTAACAAATACCTAGGCGTTAATTTGCAAAGGTCCATATCAATGAACTAAATCATTATTTTGCTCACCCGCTACCTTGAGAATGATTCGAAGTCTATGCAACAAATATTTGTTAATTGCAGTTTCTCCACCTACATGCTGTCAGAACACACGCACAAATCACACAAACCCAACTATGCTACACTGACACGTTTCGAAGTTAACCAGAGTTCATCCTCAGTCATATAAGTCGAGGGTAAATCATCTAATAGGTCGATATTTGAAATCAAATCATTCCAAAATACTAGTGTAAGTGTAACAGAAAATGTTACCAACTGGTCGAGTAATTTGTCCACTTGTCCAAAATTTAATTTGAACTATGTTTTGCACCATACGGTAGTAACCGCACTAGTGGTTTCCAAAGGCCTTCAAACAGCCTTTAACCCATTAGCACGAACTGGAGAGCTTATTGATTGATGAATTACAATCCATTTAAATAAAGCAAAAACTATCCAAAAGACTAGTACTAATCTATATGAATAAAAATAAATCGTGAAATGTGTTGCTAAGCGCAAAACTCGGGAACGGCTGAACTCGCTCGCTGGCTCGCTCGGCTGAAAAACAAAAACGGGGGCGAAGCCGCAGGCAACAGCTAGTGACAAATTAAATGCAACTAAGTTCATTAGCTTTAGATTGAAATCTCACATAGAGCCTAGTTTTTTTGATTAATCATTGTAATGATACTGTAGATGTAGAGACACTAGCGTTAGATAGACAACATCTTTTATGCCCTGCTGGGGACAGGCATTCTCTCGGAATGAGAGGGTTTTGGCTGCAGTTCGCGTGCCCAATGCGAATTGTGAACTTACACACACACCGTCAAAACATTTAGCAGTTGTAAACAGATGAAATCGTAAATTCTAGAATTTAATGACTTCGCAACTCAATTTTCCTTTTGCCGAGAGCCTCGAATATATTTTTTAAGATTGATTTGACCATGACATCTCATCTTGAGGTCGCATGAGAAGCTTTAGAATGTAGAAACAAAATACTTTGTTTTATTTTGTACTGTTTTTAATCAACTTCGTTTTACGTAGGAGTAGGACTTGCGTTTCTCATGTTCTAGAGGTATTTAGGTGGACTTCTCAACTAAAATCATGCTATGAAAAAGAAAAAGAAAAGTAACGATAAATTTTATTTCAATTGTGTTCATGGCTTGATTTAGCTGCCAAGGAGCTTGTAGACAAATATAATTTTAGTAACTTTATAGTAGTAGTAGTAAGAGTAGAGCTAAAGTAGCAACTGGCGACCGCGACGCACGACTGCGACCGGGCGGTCGTATTGTCTAACACGGGCCCAGGCCCTATACCACGAAGTGCAAAACTCGAATTTTGTATGTTGCCGTCCCGCTGACGCTTATCTCATTTAATACGCGAGTGAAAGGGACGGTGCGATACGAACTTCGATTTGCGAATTTCGTTGTAGCCCAGCTGACAGTCGCGATCTCCATCTCTTTCTATCATCGTCCTGCACCATGTAACAGAAAGAAATGGTGAAAACGATAGTAATTCCAAGGATCTTAGATAATAAGGCCTCGGATCGCATGATCCATGGCTTAGTATTAATTAATACGAAGCACTGACGAATGCAAACAATCACGTCACGCGACAAGTTCATACCAAGAGATAGGTCGCGCAACTCGGTCGCGGTCGCAATTCGCGGTCGCGAACAACGGTGGCGTGACTCAAAAGTTTAAAATTAAATGAATTGCGGTCGTAGGTCATCTACTTATGTATAGTAATTAATCAGCATACAGTTAATGTCAATATAAGCGATGAGTTAAAAACTTTCAATACTCAACTCTATTGTTAATGGTATGATTGAAATCTTTGTTATTTTTTTATAATTGAAGTTATGTACTTCTTTTAAAATTGTAACTGTGAAAATTTTTTCAGTTCTAATGTAACTCTTAGTGGTTCTTCAAAATGTATTTTTTATTTAATATCACAAATAGCATATTAGTAATCATTTTAAGCATTTCACTTTATGGATTTAGTTTTTGTAAAAAATCCGATTTTGTTCATGATTATTTTGCTGATAACACTTTTTGTTAGCTTATAAGGAGTATAGTAAATTTCAGCTCAATCGTATTCCAACAAAAGGTAAAAATCGGTTGTAAATTTTTAAAAAGACAACTTACAAGTTACCCTACCTACATGCAAGTAGTAAAAAGCTTGTAAAAACAGTATTAAATAACGAAACAACTGAAAGACGGCACGAATATTTGGACTGCACGGCTGCGAGCGAAAGTGTTAGGAATAAAGGGGTCCACACACAACCAGAGTGACCCAATAATCGACTCTGGCGCATTCAAGGCCAGTGTTCAAGAACCGTGCCGCCCCAAGCGTATACGTAATAATAAGAATAAACTATGGTTCTACCTTTATCCCACTTCTTATTATTATGCCGGAGATTCAGTAGGCTACTGGGTAGGTACCGCATACAAAAGAATCGGCCACGTGCGAATAGGGGTTGCACACTGACGGTTCCGCAGATTTGAAGCAAGCAAAAAAAATAAGTTTGTACTTATTTTTTCGCATTTTGATTCAACACGTAATTTTTAGGAGACTGTGTTTTTAGAACTTTACGTGTGTTCATAATTTACTATCTTATTTCGTGGTAAATTTAATAATTCTGTGTCAAAAATGTATTTTCAAAAGCTTGTAATTTTCAATAGTGTGATTTTACAGTTTCGTAAGTACATACGTAAACAAACAGATTTGACAAACAATGAAACATAATATGTACAAAGGCGAACTTATTCCCTTTAAGGGATAATAATTAATATTAATTCAACTTTGTATCTCCACGTGTTCCCGAAAATAGGGTATCGACGGAGAATCAAATTAAAAAATAAACAGATAAGGAAATGATCTAATAGATAAGCGTTCTACTCTTTCTTTTCATGGTACAGTCAGAACCCTAAAAAAAGAACAAAAAACCCAACTTAGTAAAATTCTCTGCGTGTTTTAAATCACGCTTAGAAACAATTTTATGCGTACAACCTTGAGGAGTTTGATCAACTTCGTTATCTAAAGTCTAGCGTAATGAAAAACATACCCACAAACAATGATTAATATTACTACCTGAAATTAGCCAAGCCATGCTTAAGCAGATAAGGCGAAACCACACAACTGGCAACTACATATACCTACTTACAAGCCTGTGTTGATGATGTATAGGTCACAGAGATTACCATTAGGTACATTACTTAATTAGTAACGAACGCATGCAGCTCTACTTTACAAAAGGTATCTATTTTACAAACCGTTTTGCGGACATAAAACTATCTGGCAGTTGATTAAAATGTCTGAGATTTAAAATAAATAATAACGTGGTCTTTATTAATTATTATCATTGTGAGAAACGGAAGAAAAAGAAGATAAATTTCATATCTCTAAAGGCAGTAGTTGAAGTTTATCTCTAAGAAATATCTAAATTAAAAGTTGTGTTTGTTATTCCCTGCTATTAGCCACAAACTTTCGCATTTATAATACAAAGTAGGATCGCATATTCGTAATATAATTCAACATAAGAAAATATCTAAACTTGCATAATTATTTCTTTGTTATTTAAAACTTGTACGCCACTGGTATAAAATAACCTCCACAAGCATCAAACAACAACAATGTAGAGTCGAATTTCTTGAGGCGTCTTGTGAGTGTAAGAGAGATAGCAACACGGCATGCTCCGCGATGACGTCATGCATAGACCCAAAGACTAAGCAACTGGTTGGCCAACAAAAAATAAACATGAGGTCTGCCACGGCGCGCCGGCCCGCCAACACCAACCGATGCATTTTACGACAATACACTTTTTAACCACGCACCTGCATCGTGCAATATTCACACCCGCATCTTACCTTTGTAAAGAAGTCCAGTGCGCGCGCAGGTAAACACCGAATTCCCACAGGTGAAGATGAACGTTAATCTCGAATTTCAAATTGATTGTGCCGACAATTGTCGCACGCCGTTGACGTACTCGTGCTCTGGCTGTTAGCGACGCACCACACTTCCACTAACCACGCGGGCACGCGGTTTGTTTATAAAATTATGAGCCTCTATTATTAATTTTAGAGGCCCGCACTGCGCATGCCTGTGCAACACGCGCCGGGTTCGAATAAGGTTATGTTGTAAGTTGTAAGCACCTCCGCACTTCGCCGGTACACGCACTTCGCACTACTTTCCGCGTAGAGTTGTTCGAACAAATCCGTGCGAACTTTTCCGAAGTAACACTGAACTCGGTCGAGCACTTATATTATCGTTCCCACGAGAACTACACCACGCTTGTAAATCTTATAATTCGGTAAACTTGACACTATCACACTTCCCCGACGATCCGCCGGCTCTACCTGCCGTAAGTGTAGGCCGTGTGCGTATATAAACACTTTTCAAACTCGAGAACCGGTATTAAATTCGGTTTCGCACGTGACACTGTCAAAATAAAATGCCGGTTAACACTTCGACACTCGTAGCTCACTCATAGAAGGTACATTTCATGTTTAGAACGCCGTGAGGTTCAAGCGACAAATTAAACGAATAGAAAAGAAAATAAATGAAGAATACTAAAGTTGTCGGCCGCAAAGCCGAGCGTCCGACACTCCTGCTGAGCGCTGTACTAAACGCGAGAGGCCGCGCGACCCGCCGCGCCCCGCAGCCGCCGCCCGCCCCGCGCGCGCCCTGCGACCCGCGCCCGCAACAGCGTATGAAAAAAATGTATAAGTAACTAACGTTGAAAAATCTCGAGTGTTCAGAGGGGTGGATCAGAGATCAGAGCGGACCGTAGTGGTTCTGCCAAGTCGTTCGTTTGTCCTCGGCGTATTTGTTTAGGTAGTTTTTAGGGCTGGCGGGGAGCGCGCCGCCGGCGAAGGCATTCAATTAACGGACAACACGTGTGCGATGCACTCCCCGTACTAAATCGAAGCTCCATACTCATCGTGATTCAATGATCAGTGGACATCGGCTATAACTTCATTTACATTATCGATTCTTGTATCGTATGTTGGTTCGTTCCATTAAGGAGCAAACCATGCATCATGCATGGTGTAAGCATATGAATCGAGTTTCTGAATTCCAGACTAGACTAGATTGTTTTCGTGACATTTTACATAATGCATGATTTAATACGTTTTAATTCCCACGTGTACAAAATGACTTCACTTTCTAGAGTTAAGAGTAAAGAAAGTAAAGAAAAGAAATCCATTTAAATTTGTAAAAATAAAATTTATAAAACACTTTGACAATACTTACCTAACATTATTAACATCCCAGCCTATATAAGTATGAGAAGGCTTGGCTTGAGTTGTAATTCCCACGTGAGCTCACTGTGGATCGGGAATTTCATCCACACCATTTTGCTTCACAATTTGTGCGGGTTCCGTCACGAAGTCTTAGTTAATCATAAAAGTCGTAATATCGTACGTAATTTGGTACATGATTTTAGAAAAACTTACGAGATGTAATGGTTTGATAGCACAATCCCTTGAACCATACGTGAAACCACTAGAACACCACGCTTCAGCATTAACTTAGTAAAGTATTTAACGATCTATTAATTATAGTCAGCCATTTAAGTAAGTGAGCGGTTGTAAATAGAGCTTAAAACAATCCAAACTCTACGCCAAAGCAATAAGATATCATTTTGAGCTCTACAACCATTTATTCTACTACCTGACTGTACCTACCTGAGTGCGCAACTTTTTTTCAATACCATTAATAACTAAACACTTTTGTGATCCTACTATACCTTGACAAGTTATGTGACACTAGGTAGAACCCTGTCGCATAGACCCTCTGCTGTCCTTATCAAGACTTTGGTACGTGCGGCAAAAGCTGGCTACGACAGGGTTCTACCTAGGGTCACGCATAAGCTTGTTGAAGTATAATATTTATGAATGCACAATTTGTCAGTGTGTTGCGGTAAAACTCCTGAACGGATGCGAAGCAAAGTAAATTATGTAGATAACGGGATATCGAAAATAACTCTTACAATTATTTTTATTCCGATAATCCCCGAGGATTTAGACATACAGTCAAAAAAACCGAATAGCGTCGGGTGGCACCTTTTCACAATCAATTTAACTGTGAATTTGTTGACACATAAGGTCATGTCGCCTACTGGGCTAATGCATCCATTCCAATTATAACCCGAATTCGGTTAATAGCTAAATATGCATGTTGCTCTACCTCCACACTGTCGCAACACACAAATCACACAAACCCATCTATCACCACCACCACACTACACTGCCGCGATTCAAACTCAACTAGCGCTCATCTTCAGAGCAACATAACCGAACAATATGTTACCAGATGTTAGACTAAATAAATAATTTTTTCAATAAGTAAATACCTAGTAAAAAAGTAAAAGTAAAAAAAAGTAAAAAAGGGTTATTAAAAATAAAGGTTATAAATAGTTTACATTTAATTTTTGCGATTTACAACATTAGCATGCTGAGATGACTAAAATTATTTAGTTATACATGAAATTGAAAACAAAACAATGCATTGTCTAGCCTGCCTAATAATAGATTCAATAAATTATTTAAAGATATTAAATTATGCACGAGTGCTCTTTTATAAAGCGTAAATACCTCTACAGTCCACACTGTAATCTTTGGCAACTTCCTCGGGAATTTATTAAAACCCTGGCATTTTAATTCACTAGACGGCCTAATGGTTTACTTACACGGTCGAAATAACCCCGAAAAAAGCCGTGATGCCCTATACTTGGTTTGGATAGATATTTAAGTAACTAAATGTAAACAAACTTCAGCTGCCATATTTGATATATTCAAGGATTTTAAACATTTTACTTATCTATCATTGTAACACAAACTTAGACTGGTGTATTTCAATACACAAATATAAATGTTTAGATAGTTTTACTTGTTAGTGTATTTCCCCGAACATGATCAATGCTGTTGCGTGCCTGTTATTGGTGCATGGGCGGGGACTATAACTTATAATTTAGATTAATTTAAATGTCTTGTTCATGTACTGTTGGCATGTCTAATAACTAGCTTACCACGAGCTTTACGATGAAGTAAAACATCGCGAAAAAAAAATTAAAAATCTGTACATTACTGCGATGCAATCCAATAGTATGCGTGCGAAAGTTTGTAAGGCTGTTTGTTTGTTTGTTACTCATCACATTCTAAACCGATTTACGTCGATCAAGTACGGTAAGTATATAGATAGTTTGAGTCCCGGGTAAGGATATAGGATGGTTTTTATACCGGACAATAGCGTAGATCCCACTGGATGGCAAGGGCAACAGGCAAAATATAAATAATACAAAATTATGATTGGTTATTTGTTGTATTTTTTATTTTAACTCCAAATTCGTTACTATTACGGTCAGCCCGTAAAACCATATCAAAAATACGAACTGGAACATGGAAGCACAGAAAAACCAGAAAAAGAGACCAGCGCTGGGAATCGAACCCAGGTCCTCAGCATAACCAAACAACCACTCATATCCAAACAATCAAACCCAAATAACCAATCATAATTTGATTGCTCAGTAGCGACATCTCTTGACTGGGTGAGCGGTTAGTTCCAAAAGTGTGTTACGTCTCTCGATGAGAGCAAAACATAGATGTCGATAGTGCTGCTGCTTAAGTAGCGTAGCAGAAATAAGCAACTTGAGTTATGGGTGCATAGGATAAATTCGTGTCTGTACTCCTATCAAGTGGTATTGTAGCGGTATAGCACTCAGCAAGGAATGCTGAGAACCTGGATTCGATTCCCAGGGCAGCTCTCTTTCGGGTTTTTCTATGTATCCATGTCTCAGTTTGTATTTTTGAAATAATAAAAAATGAATAGATGTCGCTAGCGTCACTGCTTAAGTGGCTATATAAGAAACAAAAAAGCTGAGATATGTGGTGCGTAGGGAAAATTCGTATCTGTACCGTTGTCCAGCGGTGGTGTAGCGGTATAGCACGCGGCACGGAATGCCGAGGATCTTGGGTTCAATTCCCAGTGCTGGTCTTATTTTTCTCGTTTTTCTGTGCATCTATATTTCAGTTTATATTTTCAATTTAGGTTTTACGGGATGACCGTAAAAGTAAAAATTTGGAATTGAAATAAAAAATACAAAAAGGTTCCAAAAAACCAATGTTAACAAAATGAATACTCAAAATACAAATAATAGAAAACTCAATATCTAGCTCTAGCTACATACGTGTAGGTTTAGGCTGTAAACAGAAACTATTACCCTGTGTGCCCCACCGAGGTCGCGGTTCACCACTTTTTAAT
Organism: Choristoneura rosaceana; assembly: GCA_037349165.1. Classification (NCBI taxonomy): domain Eukaryota; kingdom Metazoa; phylum Arthropoda; class Insecta; order Lepidoptera; family Tortricidae; genus Choristoneura; species Choristoneura rosaceana. The sequence continues at coordinate 16,926,036 of JAZBNJ010000019.1, forward strand.
TTCGAGTCCGAAGCCAGCATCACAGGCATTAAAAGCTGCCATCAAAGTAATATCGACACGCCGGTTTGTTAGAAACATTGGGCAGTACAAGCTAAAATAACCTTTCCGTACAAACGGTTCTAACGTTTTCCGCCATCGAAAATCCCGATTTTAACACTTTTCATTAGGCAGGTACTACGTAATGTTGATCCTGTAATGGATTGGAGTCACGAAAGAGTCAAGTCAAAATAGATTTCAAATTTTTACAAAATGCAAAATGCGGTGAAATTACTGGCACTTGAAGTATCCCATCTTAGGCCTCTAGGTTGGCAACGCATCTGCAATCCCCCTGGTGTTGCAGGTGTCTATGGGCGGTGGTGATCACTTACCATCAAGAGATCCACTTACTCGTTTGCCTTCCAGTCGAATAAAAAAAATGCAGTGTTCCTTTCATCTCTGCTAAGATTACGTAAATTAGATGCAGTTGTATATTTGAGAAGAAAATGCTGTTTGTATGTATGTATGTAAACTATTTATTGTACAAAAGTCAAAGTCAAAATGAAAACATCTTTATTCAATTTATAAGAAGCACTAATGAATGTCAAAAAAAATCTACACCGGTTCGGAACAACCTCTGTTCAGAAGAATTCGGCAAGAAACTCAACGAGGTATATATATATTTTTAAACAGATGTACAATTATTATTAAATGATATTATACAACACAATTATTTACACAGTAGGTTAAAAGAAAAGAAACAAAACACAATTGAGAAACTTTGAGATACTTGTATCTCTTGTAAGTGGCGGACTTATCCCTTTCAGGGATACCATCGGCTGTCAAGCCAAACGATAAAAATTAAATAATACCATATTTTTAAGTACCCTCTGTATGTACCTAGTGACCTTTATACAGCTACTTTAAGTCCCAGGATAGGATAGTTTTATCCCGATAATTTTGCATAGTTCCCGCGCGATTTGCGATACATGAATTCTACGCAGACGGCTGGCGGGCAACAGCTAGTCAGCTTATCTTTATCGAACAGCCTTGCCTAACAGCTGTCAAATTTTTTGTCCCGCCTCAATTGCTTCAGGGTCACTCTAATCTTACATAGATATAACAGTATACAGCTCATCTTAATGTGAGAGTAGGAGGAACATATTATGTACTTAATATGACGCAATAAATTTGGATATTTAATTATAAGTGGATAGATTCGCTCATATGCCTCGTTCACGGTCTGTTGATTTTATTGTCAACAAAATGTTTAGAAACTTATGTAAATAGTAATTAAAACAGTTTGATGTACATTGCTTAACCTTTTTTTAAGGATGAAGCCCTATTTTCGACTATGAATTATTTTTTCATATGCCACATGAGTTACTTTATCAAGGATTAAAATTGGGTCGGACACATTTGAGAAAAAAAAGAGAATTCATTAATTTAAACTTATTTTTTATTTTATTTAAAGAACACATACAGTCGTATATCCCTACTAATATTATAAATGCGAAAGTAACTCTTTCTGTCTGTCTGTCTGTCTGTCTGTCTGTCTGTTACGCTTTCACGCCAAAACCGCTGAACCGATTTTGATGAAATTTGGTACAGACATTGAATAGACCTTGAGAAAGAACATAGGCTATCTTTTTTCGCGAAAAAGAGGCTTTAAGGGGTTGAAATAGGGGGTAAAAGTTTAAGTGGTGGAAGTTCGTCGCTTTCGAAAATAAAACCATGAAACTTGGCATTGAAACACTTAATAAGAAATAAGTCGGTTTTTTCAACATAGGATGCCTTTTGTTCCGGTAGAGGGTGCCACCGCGCGATAACCTAGATCCGCGCAGACGAAGTCGCGGGCATAAGCTAGTTAATATATATATAGGTAAACCAAAAAGAATATACATAAGTATTCGATATTAATTTCAGCTTGATACCTCAACGTATTTCTAAGAAAAAGGATCTTGACGGATGTAGACAGACGGCGAAAAACAAAGTGATTCTATAAAGGATCCATTTTTTCTTTTGAGCAAACAAAAATATCTTAAGTAACTTATCGCAAAGGTACACTGAGAATATGAAAAATACTTATTATTTTAATTCCCACGAGGACAAAACCGCAGGCATCTGCTAGTTATATTTAAAAAGTAAATTCTTACATAGAGACAGCACATTGAAAAAAAGCGAGTCGCGTTGACGCTTCACTCATACATTTAAAAGCAGATGTTCCTGGTCGCAAACCGGTCTAACTAGAAGACGCAGCGTATGTATATAAATGTTATTTAGTCAACGTGTTACCTCAAAACACTGGATTCAATAGCGGACAAGACGCACTTAGTGCAAAATAGATTCTTCTTGCAGTGCCTTTTAGGGTTCCGTAGCCAAAATGGCAAAAACTTAACTTTTGTGTCAAAGACGAATCAAGACGAATCCAAATATGTAGAGTTCGTATATGTTAGATCTTTCACGTCAATAGAGATACGAAAGAAGTGTTTTTTCAGACAATGTTTTTGCAGGTGGTAGGACCTCGTGCAAGGTCCGCCCGGATTGCTACCACCATCTTGCTCGCTAATCCTGCCGTGAAGCAGCAGTGCTTGCACTGTTGTGTTTCGGCGTGGAGAGTAAGACACCCAGTGAAATGACTGGCACTTGAGGTATTCCATCTTAGGCCTCTAGGTTGGCAACGCATCTGCAATCCCCCTGGTGTTGCAGGTGTCTATGGGCGGTGGTGATCTCTCACCATCAGGAGACCCACTTGCTCTGCTATCCAGTCGAATAAAAAAAATGTTTAAAAAATCATACAAAATTAAGTACTAATTTTTTTCAAAATCCATTAGACATAAATGGAGATGAAAGAATGGAGAACCGATAGCCGTTTGACTTATAATTCAATCTGTACTGCAAAAATAGGAGATAGGAATCAAAACTTGCCAATAATCGATGGAAACCTCGGATAGCCCCTTAAATAAGTATTATTGGTAGCAATGATATATGGTTCGTATTTTATTATGGCACCTTGAATCTTTAAAGCTTCTGAGTAACTTTTAATTTAAATCTCGCTAGAAACCGGACACACATTTAACAATTATTCCTAAGACACGCCAGTTAACTGTGCTCAATTCGGTATTTAAAAAAAGGAGATAAGATCTTTGACTAGTTAAAAAACAGTAATTTTTCGGCAAAATTTAGTTACACAAGAGTGCTTTTGTAAAGAATCCTGTTTGATTCACTAACTCTACAATGCCGCTCTTTGTGTGCATAATTGCTAACGAAGCTTCTAATATGTACTAAAGTTTAAAATAAATGAATCTACATAATACAATTAGTTAAAACAGAAAACGTACGTTTCTTATTATGTCGCAAATTGGTGTGTTAATACCATAACACACCAATTATTATCCCTTTTGTCTCTATCTGTTTAATGTAGAACAACAAAAAAATGGCCCTGACTGACTTACTCATCCCCGTCTAGCTCATTCCATCCTTGACCATTGGAACTGCTGAGTTACTAAATGAAGGTTCCGTCTATAATATAGACGCATTCAATTCTTTTAATGCCTTCTTCTGCGGATCTCCTCGTCTCCGTTCCATACACCGGCCCTTTAGACATTCAAAAAGCTTCTAAACTCGAACACGTAACAATTAGTCATTATATAGGACAAGCCGAGCGATAATCTTCAAAAGAATCTCAGTTCCAACTTTATTACTTTTCCAGTTTCATTTTGACGAGTTTCATTAAATCTCTACAAAGCAAGTGTCATAGAACCACAAAAGCATGTAAAACTTTTATGTGGGCTACGATAATAGGGCCGTATATCGTCATAAACACTCGTTAACGTGTTTTACTTGTATACCTCTAATTAACTTCTGTTACCAATTAACGTTCTTTCGGAACGTAGGGTACGAGACGTAACGAATTAAAAATGTTTTTAACTCTCAACCTTATTATCGAAGTGTGTGTGTCAGTCGGCGATTCCTCGTAGATATCTATTGGTTTTAGTTTAGGCTGTTCGTTTGCACTAAAAAGTTCAAGGTGAAACAGTAATTGACAGTTCAGATCTGTCTGTAAAAATATCGATAGGTCTCCGGAGCTGCATAAATAGTCGGATACCCTCGTTAGAGGCTGTCGCAACATGATACGATCGGAATACGACGCGTTCGCCAAATTGCCACGTTTGATGGTAATGTTGCTAAAAATAGTATTTATTGGTGTAGTCTGGAGTATCGATGGCATTCCGATTTGAGCAAGCATCGAGTGTTATTGGATTCGTTAAGTCGACAGCAGCAGTTTTGCAGGTGGTAGGACCTTGTGCAAGGTCCGCCCGGATTGCTACCACCATCTTGCTCGCTAATCCTGCCGTGAAGCAGCAGTGCTTGCACTGTTGTTTTTCGGCGCGGAGAGTAAGACAGCCAGTGAAATTACTGGCACTTGAGGTATTATTTTAATACTAATTATTCCAACTTAGGCCTCTAGGTTGGCAACGCATCTGCTATAGCCCTGGTGTTGCAGATGTTTATGGGCGGTGGTGATCTCTTACCACCAGGAGACCCACTTGCTCGTTTTCCTTCCAGTCGAATAAAAAAAAAGTAAGACGCGCCTAGATGATATTTTAGTCTTTATGAAACTAATTAATTACCTAATTAATTAAGTAACGAACTTTATTGAAGTGGTATTATTCGTTTTATGGCAGTACGTGTTTGTATGTGTTTGCTCTTAAGTGATAAGGCCGCCTATTGCTTACCTTGTAATTTTCTCTCTATGTATCTCTTTTCCGTATCGCTTACTGTTTCTGGTGTACAATAAAGAGTCGTTGTATTGTGTATTGTATTTTAGGTACCTACCTACTCACTGTTTTATCAACAACTGAAAACAAAGGTTCTCAAATCGACGCGTTTTTTATGAGTAGGTATAGATTTTTTACAGAGTTTTCAGATTTTAATAAGCATTTTTGCGTTGATTTATTAAGTTTTCCAATACTATTTGAGCTGGGAAAACAATCATCCCTGAGGTTATATAATAAGACATTCTTTCTTTTTAAGTCTTATTTTGTGTTTTTGTCCGCTAAAGTACCAAAGATTATCCATAGCCTTGGAAGGAAAATAATTCACAATGGTATATGTCATATACTTGTAATAGAAGAAGTCTGAGGGATTAGAAAATATTCCTTTAAATAACATCACCGACACCGTTGTCAATATGACGGATAGGTATCGTATAGTAAGTGTAAAGAATGTTGCAATATAAAACGTAAAAGTACTGCCCACGCGTCAGGTTTTTTATATTCCTCGCCAGCCTTTACGCATCGATACTGTAGGTTTGAAGATTTTATTTTCTGAAGAGGTTATTTTTGGCACTGAATACGTATTTTAAGATGTAAGAGTCAATTACTCGTGGACTGGTAATTAATTCACCAAGTAAACCTATTTAATTAATATCAGCGACATTCAACGACCCGTACTAGAAATTGTGTGATATTGGGTCCGTGAACAATATACAAAGACATAAACGACCTAGAGGCAAATACATAATATGTGAAGTGTGTTATGTACGGTACAATAATTTGATTTTGGCAGGAATCGACCCACTTTCACAGGCTTTGTAGTCAAACAATGTAAACACGGCATACGGTCAATCAACACGTCTTGCTTTGTTGCCTGTGTCTAGTTAGGTTGTAGGCAGGTTTATGTAAAAGCCTTAAGAAAAGGGCCTTGGTTCGCTATCAAATACTTCATAGTACTTAGGTATTGCTAACAAATCATTCCATTGAGTTGTTATTAACTAACTTCGAGAAAAGGGGTAATCAGTAATCAGTCATTTATTTGCTCAAACACGGTATAAAGAAGATGGTTTACATATATTATAATTTATAGTGCGATATGTTTGAGTGAGTGTTGTGTGTGAGAAGGGTATCATTTCGTTTTTTTTTGTTAGGTAACTTCAGGACTCCGTCATTATAAACCGATTTAAAACTCTATTTTTTTTTTGGAATTAAAATACTTTTAACTAGGTTCCACCGTCACCAAGTCTAGGATTTGATGAGTGGGTCCTAGAAAAATCGAGGTAACCTTCAAATATTGCAGGGTATACTCAATTGTATGTGTTTTTGTGTAGACTCAGATTATGTATTTTTTTTCAAAATGGCGGGGCCGTGGGAAGCTAAATGTAAAAATATCTTATATTTCAGTTATTTCTTAAAACTAACGAGATTTACAGCTCACAGAGCAGCCAATAAAATAAAATTACCTGATGAAAATTACTTGCCTAGACCTTGTTACTTGCCGCAACATTTCACTCGTCGGTTCTGTTAATCTACTCAAACTTAACTTGCTAGTAAATTCGTAAGTTGGGTAGTGTGTACGTCAGGAAACTCTTGAACAATCTTACGACCAGGAACAGGGCTACCAGGCACGTTATCACCTTGTCCTGTCCATTCCAGTTACATATACAATGCATGGCCTGGAAAATAATTAAAACATAGATCGTACTCGTCTAACTGAACAACATTAGTTCGGCTAATTTAGAAATACCTAATTAGTTTATTTTTTATTTTCATTACACTTTAAAATTTATTCGAAGAAGCGAAGAAGCAATGTAAAGCAAAATTTTTAATATTAAGTTTGCAGTGTGACTGGCGATGTCAGATCTAGAGATTTTTAGAAAAAAAAAGTCAAGTTTTAATTTTAATGGAGCCAATCAACTTTTTTACCGAAACTTAAACCTATTCAACCTTGAATCTTCATCTTTATTTAATTATCTTGTTGGAAGTACGATTTTTTGGTAACGCCAGACACAATTTCGGTAACGCAAGAGACGCCCAAAGTGTCGGTAAAATATAGTTGATTGGCCCAATTAAGAGGGACCATGATGATCCAAAGTGATTGATAGAAAGCCTAACTGGATACATTTTTTTTAAACACCCTAATACGAACTTTTTACGATATTATACGATGCTAAAACATTATACGCTAAACATGCAGGTATGTTAAAATCTCAGCTAGACCACCAGAAAAACTTTTCAAAAATAAATAAATATCATGAGACACTTGACACCAATTAACCAAGACCCAAAGTAATAAAAGCTTGTACTAATGGTTGATCTTAGACAACGGATAAACATACTTAAATACTTAATTATTAAAAATCCAAGACCCGAGAACAAACATTCGTATTACTCGTATTCATACAAATATCTACTCCGGCCGGAAATCGATCCCGGGACCACAAGCTACGTAGTCAGGTTCCCTAACCACTTGCAAATACAAATAGTTTGTTTTCAAAAATATTAAAGACGCAGAATACATTTGTGCTGACCCACACACTAGTCCTGGTCTGTCCCGGGGAGCGCCAAAGTTCGCATACTCTTCGCTAGTCATACCGCAATTTTGGTCCGAATCATCGTTTGTCCGAATTTTTTCCCCACTGAAACCTCATATTTTTCTACAAATTTTAAATGGTCACACTATAGAAAACTATAGGTTAGGTTAGGTTTATTTTATAAGAATTCTAAACAATCATTGAATTCAGAGAAAAAAGAGTTATGACAAACGATCGTTCTGGCAAAAATTACATTCGGACTTTCGATAAGTATGCGAGCCAATATGGACCCCCTGTCCCGTGGGGTAAAAAATACGATTTACAAGAAACATTGGTCATCTGGTCGTCAAAAGCATCAAATTAACACACACACACACACACCTGCCAGCCCTGATCAAGAAGCCTATAAATTATTTAGGTGGAGTAAAGTTCAACGTGTTCTCGCATCACTAGGTTAGCTGGAAGAGATCCCTTCTTAGGGATAAGCTCGCCTTTGTTCTCCTCTCTGTGTTTACATATTTTTATTTTTGTGTGCAATAAAGAGTTTACATACATACATACATACTAGGTAATATCTCCGAAGCCTAGAGATTTAAAAGCATCGTTATTCAGGGAGCGCCAAAATTCGCATACTCTTCGCAAGTCATACCATATTTTTTGTCCGAATCATCGTTTGTCATATTTTTTTTCCCATTGAAAGAAAGAAAGAAAGAAAGAAAGAAAGAAAACATTTATTCGTGACAAACATAGTTATGCATGTCACGAAATGGTCCCAAATCAGCAATCTGCCGGTCCCACGAACGGCGCTGTGTTTCTTAAATTTTTCTGAAATTTTTAATGGTCATCCTATAGAAAACTATACGTTAGACTATAAGTTAACGATTATTGGATTCAGAGAAAAAAAGTTGTGACAAACAATCATCCTGACAAACATTACATTCGAACTTTCAATAAGTACGCGAGCCGATATGGATCCCCTTAATTATGTTTATATAATGCCAATTTGACGACACGATAGCCAAGGGGTTAGAGAACCAGACTATGAACCCGAGATCTCAGGGTTCGATCCCCAATCGGGCAACTATTTTGTATGAATAATACGAATGTTTGTTCTGAAATATTCGTCGTTTGTGACAACGAAACGGAAATAAGTGTAAACATATCATTATCCACATTATTCTTCATGCAACGTAAATGACTACAGTATTAAGTTCTGGGAATTCCCTATTGCTTGTTTTAATAATTTACGCGGTATTGGGTACGTTATTTGTTTTATTTTTACTGTACAGCCGAGGACATAAATATCTATATAGCTATAGCTTCAAATATAATAATTATGTATACATACTTTATGCCTCTAATTATAGACCTTATAATTAGAGGCATAAAGATGCATAGATACTTTTGACATCTTGGTAACGTACACATAATTATTATGATCTTAACTTTACTTACAGTCTACGTACAGTGGCGCTTAGGTTCACAAGTTTCACAGACTTAACCTTGTAATTACAAGTTTAAGTTTGTGAAACTTATTACTTGTTTCTGTATAAAACGTAGACATAATTATTATGATCTTAACTGTACTTACAGTCTACGTATAGTGACGCTTAGGTTTACAAGTTTGTGAAACTTGTTACTTGTTTCTGTATAAAATATAAATAAGAAGAGTAAGCGTTTTGTGGAGTGTCAATCACTTCGCTAAAAAAATAAAATAAAAAGAAAAACATTCCGTTTGTAATTAGATAGGTACTTAAACTTGGTGAAAATACTTTGAAAGTCCTCAGATCAAGATATCCTCGGAATTGAAATGTCATTGCTAGGGCGAAGTTCAGAAATACACAAGTATTTGCGCTCAGTATTTTTTACTACAAAGGGCTCTCTAGAGCGTTTATACTGAAAAAAATGGAGAAAAGAAAATTAGAGGATTATTGAAGCTTTACCCAGAACTTGGATAAAATGTCGAGTGCGCTGGCTCCACTCCCAGGTGATTTTTGGGGGTCGTTTTCATTCACTTTGTTTTTAACTTTCGTAATTTTTTATGCTTGTCAAACACGAATAACAGTAACATTAAGTACCTACCAGATTTAACGAAAAAGTTAAAGCTCTTTTTACCATTTTCAAGAACAAGAACATCGAATTAGTACTTAATAGCTAACCAATTCAATTTCTCGTGCACACAGTTTTTGCAAAAAATATGGAACTTTTTAAAACATCTGATATAAACCACTCAACTCTCGTTTGACGAATGCTCATCGTTCCCGCAAATGATATAGCGAAATTTTCCAACTAACGAATATAACCGGCCGGCGGGTTTCACGACACATCGACGTCATTGGCCAAATTAACGTTCCGTTGCACTCTTCGCAGCTGTATCAGTGGTGCTGAAAACACGCTATATTCGTTACGCAATATTTCCCCTATACAGACTCCCGATGGACCGTGCATGGAGGGAAAAACTGCGAACTTCGTTCCACAAACAAAGCGCGCTGTGAAAAGGGGCCCGCGAAAAAAACATTTTCATTGTGTCTGCGAGTCGCTCGATTTTTAATCTCCCCGCCCGTCTCACTAAGTTTATTGTGCTTTGAGGAACTGCGAACTGACTGTGGCTTAATCGACACTGATAAATAAAAAGAATAGTGCTTGGGACGTTGGCGTTTTTAAAAAACATGATGTAACAAACGCACGAGAATTTCTATTGTCGCGGCGGCTTCACACTGTCTTTACATCGTGATTATTCTTGAGTGTTTTTGATTTAAATACAACATTTTTTTATTAAAGATCTACAGTAAACTTGCACAAATATATATGAAACATGCTTTCATGAGACTTGATTTATAAAATTACAAAATGAAACGGTTCAACTCACGATTGCAAGCCAGGAATGGTCCAATTAAGTAGTATGGTGGGGAGGGCGAGGGATGCCGCCGTTGTAAAAGTATTCACCTTTGAAGAAGACCTACCAAAAAGATCGAAACTAGTCGGACCGCTCGTGACTTATAATCGTGAGTTGGGCCATTTTATTGCGGACCATATGATTATTGATAAACGAAACGGAACATAAACTCATTTTTATGTAATTTGGGAACACGAATCAAAAACAAAACAAAAGCGAAGATGTCATTCAACTTTATAACAATTTTACATCACTATTTCTATCAACAAACACTAATAAATCGTAACACTCAAATTTCACGCGTTCTTTTTAACACCAATAAAACGAGTGCAACTGTTTTTTCCATTGCCCAATCCTGAGCATGTCCCCGTTGTAAACATTCCGATAGATTTTTACCACATCCATTATAACGTGACACTTACTAAGCGTTGAAATACTCCTACGCACCGCAAGATTCTTTATACGTGAAGGTTGAGGACGGTTCTTCTTGATTGGTTTACATGTAAGCGCCAGTATCTATCCATGTGACGACACGTTGCATTATTCATCGATGCTGAGACAAAGATGCTGTGAATACGTCCCCAAAATACCAGTCATGCATTGATCACCACTGAAGCGAATTGTTTGTATAAACAAGTGAATTCGCTCTTTGTTTATACTCGAAGATATATAGAACCGGTTTAGCTTTAAATCGAAAACGTTTGGTAACCATCGTAGAACCTTCAACTGTCAAAAACGACAATAGATATTTTTTCATTATTTCAGCTTCATAAGCTAGATCACAGGAGATGTTGAAATTTAAAATTTACTTTTAGTGATGAAGTATTTTTACAAAGTATACACATATTAAGGGAAGTAGTAATGAAGTAAAATATTTGAACCAGCCATCACTCTCACCTACGCCAGCCATTTTCAAAGTGTGCGCGAAGCTTTTGCAGGGACTCTGAAAAAGTACTGCCATTATCAAAACAAATTCTTAAAAGGTTACTGAGAGTTTGTAGAGTACAACCTTCTATTAGTTGAAAAAACCGCAGTACTAATCCATGTTTTTAAAACATTTTCATGTCAATAATTTTTCAGGGTTCAATGTGTAATAGTAATTTCCTGCTTCAATCTACCCTTCAAAATACAGATAATGCCGGTCGAAAGTGACCGTCCCAGCCCAACGTAACCTGGTTATAAAAGAATTTGAGCGCCCATTTTCCCTCCTCTCAAGATTTCAAGCAGTAAAGTGTAAATAAATTAACGATTGCGATTAACATAATAGCTCTTATGAGTACTGTTGAGAGTCAAACTCATTTCTTAAAACGCATAAGGCTGCCGAGTAGATTATGAATAAAACATGGGCTCGGACGGGAGGCTATCCGTCTTGTTGGGACGCTGTTCTTGGGTACGCAGTATTGTTCTTCAGATCCACACGTATGTTACGAGTATTATACGCTTTGCAGTACTTTCTTGATGCTATTTTTGCGTTCCCTCACGGGTCGTTTGTGAGACGGCCGCGTATTGTTCATGCGGACCTACGTCATTCACCTTGTAAGAAACACGAAATTGTACGACGCCAAAAAAGTTGGCCAGATGACTGTGTTCTATGGAAAAAGGGAAGTAAGAAGTGATAGTTTTAAAGAAAAAAATAGGTTGAATGAATTATTTTATTACCTAGATCTATAACTGTAAGTAAAAAAAATTTAAAAGTTGTTGGATTGGGTTGAAACCAGGTTCAGCAAAATTTGAAATAGAAAGTTATTAAAGGTGCATATCAAGTTTTACATGTATTTATTTAATAATGGAAGCCGGAGAAATTACTGGCCCTTGAGGTTCCCATCTTAGGCCTCTAGGTTGGCAACACATCTGCAATCCACCTGGTGTTGCAGGTGTCTATGGGCAGTGGTGTCTCTTACCATCAAAAGACCCTCTTGCTCGTTTGCCATCCAGTCGAATAAAAGAAAACATGTTAAAACACGTTCTGATTGAATTAAGTACCTACCCCAAACTGTACAAAACGATTACCCCTTCATTCATTGCACTATTAACCGTTTAGTCACGAGCGCATGTGTCATCGTGATGCTACTTAAATTGTCTGTAAAAGATGCCAAGGCCTGTTATTATTATTAATTGGAAATGGCCTAACATTAGGCGATATCTAATTAGCATCAGCATCAATAAATATAAATCGGCTGCAAATTTGTAGGTGTTTATGAATATCTAGTGCTTCCGTACGCAAAATATACTACACTGTATAATTTTAGATGATTACTAACAAAGACAGACAAGCAAAAAAGAATTAAGATTTTCGGACTTCTTTGTGGGTTGCGCTATAAAAGCTACCTTCTGAACCAAATTTCATGTTTGACAACTTAAAATATCAGTTTTAAAGGTTTTGATCCCCTGGAAATTTGTATGGAAACATTATGAGTTGACATTACCAATCACAATACCTACTGTTCAAACACCATATCCAAATATCCCATCAGAAGCTATTCTATTTAAAAAACCATTTAAAGCACAACAAAACTTCACGCTCTCGTGAATCGTCGCTCCATATAAAAAAGTTCATAATAATTGAACTAAAAAGCATTTTAAGTAACGTACGCTTTACGGGCGCGGTGTGTGACCCGCGGTCGCGGACCATTACAAATAAAATTACAGTCAACGTTGGAGTTCAAACATACTGGATTGAATTCACTCCGGTTTGTAAACTAAATTCCTTTAAAATTGATTTCCGATGTTCAGAATGAAATTTATTTGCTGCACTCTCGATGTAATATTATGATTTACTCTTTGATGAATTATACCTGTAGATTCACAATCGCGCGCCCAAATATGACCGAGCCAAATGAGCGCCACTTTGGTAATCACTAGCCTAAAATCACTGGTTCAGATCACCGGGATAGGTTAGGTCGATAGGTTGGTCGATAGGTCGATCGGTAGGTAGACAGGTTGGTAGAATGCTTGCCTATCACTTTGGTAAAAGTGTCCTCCTTTTTTCTCAGTACGTTGTTGTCAAGTGTCAAGCGTTGTGGAGTTTTGCTGCTAGCGAAATTCGCCCGTAATAGATTAAAGACTAGGTTCAAATTTCGTCTCGTATTATTTTAATTATTTTGTATGAGATGATTTTATTTGTCACGCAAACAAATCAATAGTTCTGACATTCTTTGAAGGGGATTTTGTTCGGCAATGTGCGTCCTGGTTTAAATGTCATTGGATTTACCATTCTTGTAATGAAAAAAAGCGATCTTATGTACAATCGCCATCAGATATTTCGGAGTGGCCAAAGTGATCAAAAATATCGAAACACTGGCTTTTGTTCGCGACTTCGTGTGCGTAAAAATCGATATTTACACAATACTCCATAATACCTAGTGAGATTTTCTCGGGTTAGGCTTGAAAAGCTCACTTTCTCGGAACGTACACTTTTCCAAAAGTGCACTTCTTTGATAGAATCACTTTCTCGTATCGAAACATGAACTCTAATACCTTCAGAATTACATTAAAATAAAAAAGTGCATGTTCCGATATTTTTGACTACTTTAGCCGCTCTGAAAGATCTGATAGCGACTGTAGGTAAGTACCAAAAAACACCGTTTATAACAAACAACCGTTTTAATGACCAAACATTTCTGTCCCTTTGATGTTGTTATAAACGGTTTTGACTATAGATATTTTTGACATCTTGGTAACGTACCTATACATTTATGACTGATTATTACAAAGTGCGTTACTTTCAGGTAACGCAGTAAAATTCAAAATTTAGTGCTCTCACTTGCACTATTCGAACTTTCGTCGCATAAGGACTTCGAACGCTACACAATTTAAAATATTTGTTCATTGAATAAATAAATTTGGTTGTTTGCTTAGTCCTAGCCGTGGGAGGCAATTCGCAGGGGACCGGGAAATTTACTACTACTACCCAAACCACCGACAATACCTTATTTACGATTAAATAAAATACGGCTATTGGGCCTTTGATGAAAATATGGGCGAATTTAACTAGTTGACTAGTTTTATGCCGTAAATATACGAGTAGGTACAGTCAAATTGAATCACGTACCATTAGCTAAATTTATAAGTCGTCTACCACCCTAAAGTTGATAATCGTTTGCATAATCATAAAACAGTAATGCCAATAAACGTGTTTGTGAACTTGAAGTTTGACTTTAGCAACATATTCATTTGATAGGAGCTTGTTTAAAAATGAATAGACCACTTAATTGGCTGATGGTACCAGGAATCACCTTTTCATAATCTACTTTGCTATGATTTCTTTGGCAAATGTATGAGATGTAAACATGATATTTGTAGCACAAAGGTTCCATCCTGGTGCGTGATTCATTTTTTCTTTGACTGTAGGTAGGTATATAATTTTCTTCATGACATTTGGTTTGTAACATTGATAAGGTTTATAAGGATGTTATGACTGTCTCATGAAATTTAAAACATGAAACTACCATGAGACTCACTCATATTAAATATGACCCGGATAACTCACGTCTTAAATCGAGTTTAGCACGACATGTTTCGGTCTAATCCGCAGCCCTTCCTCTTCGGAGCAACGCGACTCGGCGGCTGCTGCAACACGCGCACTGCGTGCCACCGCTTTGCTCACTCGACTACCCGACGAAACTGACACCGGCACACAACTACCCGCGTTTTCATCATCATTTTTTTAACTCAAGCTTGAGCTAAACTCGGTTTCAGACGTGAGTTATCCGGGTCAATATACTCGTATTTAAGATATGTCTCATGAAATCCTTATTTTATGCAGGAAACTGAGCTCAAATTGAAATTGTCAAGACTAATTAGAGCTTAGATTGATGATTTCAAACATCGGTCCCTAGCTGTTTCAGTCGCCATCAATATATTGGAGCACTCGAGGTGTTGACGAACACATTAAGCACAGACCTATACATAGGTCCTACATAGGACCTGTACATACATGTATGTATATACGTATTTATTAGTAACAGTAACCCTAATCTAGTAGGACCTACCTATGCCGGTGTGATTTAGGCTTAGCTGCATGACATTGACATGTGAAAAGGCGTAGTGGCCTAATGGTTTGCCCTCTCATGTAGCGATCGTGGGTTCAAACACGGGCTCGCACCTCTGAGTTTTTGTAAAATTCATGTGCGAAATTACATTTGAAATTTATCACGAGCTTTACAGTGAAGGAAAATATTTTGCACAAACTTGCGAAATAATTCATTGGTGTGTGTGAAGTTCTCAATCCGCACTGGGCCGCGTGGGAACTACGACTCAAGCCCTCTTATTCTAAGTGAGAGCTTGTGCCCAGCAGAGCAGCTGGGCTGGGATGATGATTATGATATGAGATATGACATTCTGTATCTGAAGTAAAATTTGCTAAAATTCTAAGTGGGAGCTTGTACCAGCAGTGCAGCTGGGCTGGGATGATGATTATGATATGACATTCTGTATCTGAAATAGCACTTTCAAACATTAGGAGTATCTATTATATTTTGACTTCGACTTTGACTTATTATTTTGACTTTGAAAAAAAAAATAGGTACCTCGTTGATTTTTTTGCCGGATTTTTCTCAACAGAGGTTTTTTCCGAACCGGTGGTAGATTTTTTTGACGTTCATAAGTGCTTGTTAAAGCCTAAATCGAATAAAAATATTTTGACTTTGACTTTGACTTTTGAGGTATTAGAAAATCACACAAATCAAGCTGCGGTAGGGTAGCGTGATTTTGGCCAAAATGACTTCTATCAAGGATGCAGTGTAAAGCCTTGCAGCTCCACACTGGATTAATAGACACCTACAAATTGTTTAGAACCCTCGGTGCGCGAGTTCAACTTACACTTGACCGTTTTTGTCGAAGTTTCAGTTCTCACGATAAGACTATTACAGTTGTATAATGTATCCTTAACTTGTAATGTTTAACCTTAATTTAACCATTTCCCCATTAAACAGACCATCTACTTAACTATTGACTTCAATTGCTAGAATACATCAGCACAAAATTTATTGTGATATAAAATTTACCAAAATTACCGCCATAAATTAGAATCCCGTGAGAGCTGTGCCCTTTGAATCCCACACCAGGACCGCTGACATTTGGTTTGCCTTACTCATTCGTAGCTATGACTTGCTAGACACCTCTTACCCAAATAATTACTTATTTATAGAACCAAACTTTTGTATGAAGTTACGAGTTCGTACCCTTTTCTGGCACAACGAAACGAAATATTCCAAAGCAGAATATAATACTGTACCTTTTACAAAAAAATCTTAAAACGCCCTGTTGGGGCGTGGCAATTTTTAAATTAATTACATTAATTAACTTCTACATAACATAATGCCGTTTTGACCACATGTACCTAATCTTTAGGAAGAACATATTACGTAGAACTTCATGATCACAAAGTTCCATGATGGCCTGGGAATAAAATTGGTTGGCCTAAGGTTGGCCTGCACAATTAACTTTTATAAACAACGGAAAAGAAAAACATTTTTCATGTTTTTCATTTATATTTCTTTACCTAATTGTTTTTGAAATGGTATTAAGTTGGATAATGGAAATAATGGTTACCTATACCTTGCGATTGTCTAAGGATATTCTGACGAAATGCAAGGGGCCGTCTATCACAAAATAAAATATTTTTGATTCAAGTAGAGGATTGTGGCTTCAATTCAAACCCGTTCATGCTACTGTAAGTTTTTGGGAATTCATAATTTAACCTACCAAATTCCATTACGTTAAATCCATATCCATACTATTATTATAAATGCGATGGTGCGTGTGTTTGTCTGTCTTTCGCGCCGTAACGATGACGTGATTTTTGACATAGAGATAGTTTATGGTCCAGAGAGTGACATAGGCTACTTTTTATCCCGGAAAATGCACAGTTCTCGAGGAAACAGCGCGCGTTAGCCGAAATCCGCGCAGGGGAAGTCGCAGGCAAAAACTAGTAAATAAATAAATATCTGCAGACACTTGACATTGACACCTAGGTGGTCCCAATATAAGCAAATCTTGTGTTGAGAGTAATAAGCATCGGTTAAACATACTTAAATAGCATACATTCATACATTTAAACACCCAAGACTTGAGAAAAAACATTTATATTTTTCATATATATTTGCCCTCACCTGGAACGAGTTCGGGACCTCAAGCTTCGTAGTCAGAATCTCTAACTACTGAACTATCTGGTCGTCAAAAGTATTTTACGTAAAAAGTTATTGTGGCCTAGTGGTTCACAATATACACTTTCGCTATAAGAAAATTAGCATATTGAAAGTTATTTTAAAAGTTATAAGGTATGAAATTTACACCGCCACGTCATTTGCGGCGCGGGTTAGAATATACTTTGAAAAAAGTAGTAGCCATTCTGCAGGGAATTTATGACCCCAACGTAGAAGGGTGGCTTGTTCACCGGCGCCCAGGTTAATGTACAGCTTTATTTATATGTATATACTGCTATTGAAACAGTAAATCAGTTTGCATGTGAACACAACCTAATTTTGCTTACTGTGTCATTGGGTAACGTACGGGAAGGTGGATAAAGGTGCTACCACCATTTATTTACGAAACCTCTAAAAAAGTTTAATTGAACACAGAAAAGTGCCTCTGAAAAATAACATTTTTTTTATATTTATGACACAAAATGTAGCTGGCTGCACTTCTTGTAGACTGCAACTTTCATTCATCCAAACTTAGTAATTTTAATACATAATTGTATCTAGGTAATTTTGAAAAATCTCTGCTAAAATAACACAGAGGAGAAATAAAATAAATTCTAATTCAAAAAGTAACCGAACATTACTCTAACGAGTAAGTTGAAAATAAACCAAATAACTTTAATGTTATTTAATAAAAAGAGTAAAGTGCAGTGACAACGGGAAAGTCCGTTTCTACTCAATTAGTCCTCATAACAACATTTACTACAATCCTTTGTTCATCGTCTTGCTCCACAAAACCACTTTGCATGAAATCCTTCTTTAAGTCAATTCAATTTGCAGTTATTAGTGAACAAAAAAAACAAAGACGTTCGAAAGGATCCTCTTTCATACTTCATTTAACTTTGAAATAACGAACAGCAATTGAACCGTTGGATGAAAATATTTTATTCTATCACTTCGTTGATCGTCAATCATAATATTTATAATACATTATAGTGAGATAGCTCAGATTTATCACGCCTGGTCTGTGCTAATTAATTGTAACTAATTACTTAGCAGTTAATCAAAATAAGTGTAACAAAGCTTCACGCGTTTGGTAAATTGACAATAGTTGCTACCGAATTAACTACCTACTACATATTTATATTCATTACTACAGAGGAGAGTGGAAGAAATATGTATGAAACTTTCGAGAACTTTCAGAGTAGGTATCCTATATTTCAGGAAATATTGTGAATATTGTGATCCACTCACGCTTTCTTGATGATAAAGAAATAATCAAACGCGCGTGAATTTACGAAATAGACATTTGAAGATCTACACATAAGTAGTATCTTGGCGTATTTTGCTTGGGCTAAAGCTCGGTAAGAAGCGTATTTTCAGAGATAAGAACTAAGCTAGATCAATTTTTCATCCCCGAAAACCCCTACATACCAAATTTCATCTAAATCATTGAAGCCGTTTCCGAGATTCTGATTATAAATATACAAAAACTAGCTTTTGCCCGCGGCTCCGCCCGCGTGGTATTCGGTTATCGCGCGCTGTTCCCTCGGGAACTGTGCATTTTTCCGGGATAAAAAGTAGCCTATGTCACTCTCGGGCCCATAAAATATCTTTATGCCAAAAATCACGTCGATCCGTCGCTCCGCTACGGCGTGAAAGACGGACAAACACACAAACACACTTTCGCATTTATAATATTACTAGCTTTTTCCCGCGGCTCCGCCCGCGCGGTATTCGGTTATCGCGGGCTGTTTCCTCGGGAACTGTGCATTTTTCAATAAAAAGAGCATATAAAAGATAAAAAGTAGCCTATGTCACTCTCGGGCCCATAAACTATCTCTATGCCAAAAATCACGTGGATCCGTCGCTCCGTTACGGCGTGAAAGAGGGACAAACATACAAACATACAAACACACAAACATACTTTCGCATTTATAATATTAGTATGATTGCTCGTTTAAAGGTATAAGACTTCTATCAGATATTTTTTATGTGAAAATGGAAGACTGGATTTGAAAGAAGAAAGAAAATTGGTTTACAATCACCAACACAACACAACTTGTTGTAGTTTTACTTTGGTATCCTATTTTTTATACCGGTCATATTACGATGATGTACAAAATTTCATGACAATCGTTTAAGTAATTAAAGCATGTAAGCGAAATAAACAAACACACTTTCTCATTTATAAAATTAGTAAGGATATATGATAGTAGGTACTCAGATAGGTATTGCAATTAAACAAACTTTCCTTCGTCGGAACTTCCTCGCGATTCCGGGGTTAATTGATCGAATCTATTATTCAACGGGAAAAGTTTCCGAGGTGTTGGGTTTCATACTGACAATACGCATTGATCTTGAAGTCAATCCTTTTAGCTAAACTTGAAGATGTAAGTTAGTAAATACAAACCCAGCAGCATTAAACGGTTTCAAGTATGTCGTTTTAACGGACGGTAATTGCGAACACGCATAGAAATGTATTTACTAAACTGTGTGAGGAATATAACCGGTTATTTTCGCTCATCATTACATTTAAGACTAGATTTAAAAGCGAAACACAGATAATATGTTGATCTTTTGTACCTATGGCTCTCTTTAATATTTGATAGGTACGGTTTACTAAGAGGCCGTTTGATTTTTTTTTATGGTATAGGGGGCAAATGATTTAATATTAGTTAAATAATCTAGAACGTAAGTGTGTTTAAGATTCGTTTGGAAATGAAACTACCGCAATAAGTTACGGCAGTACACCATTTGATACAGTTGACGTTTTTTTAGAATCAATTAATTACTTATCGATATCTTATTGCAAATACACAATTTAAACTACTACCAATCTAAAAAAAAAATAGTACAAAAACATTTTCTAAACTACATATATATTATTATCCGTCCGTACCTACCATATTTTAAGTCAATCCGATCACTAAGTGTATGAAATTCAACGTGTAAGGTGAAATCCTTAACAAACATACACTTAAACATTAAAATTTGCAAAAGCAAAAGCTTGTAAAAAGGCACTAAATTCCAACTAAAACACGTGGTGACTATACGATATGTAAATCGCGAAGGTTGCTTTAAATATCTCGTACGTAAGCACAGAACTATCAGGTTCCATTTCCATTTAGTTCAGTATTTATGCGCCGGCTATGGCGGACTGTTCGCGATCGACTTTGTTCGTAATGAATGTTCGATACGGGATAGATCCGGGAGCACCATCCGGTTTTCAGCCGGCCGCTGCATTTTAAAATATTTTCCATTAGCACTGAGGCTCTGTTCTCGCCGGTTATGCTCGCATATTGAAAATGTGTCTGGAAAATCTATGTATATCATATGATATGAACAGCGATCAGGGAAAGGTTCTTTCCCTGATCGCTGTATGATGGACTAAAGCCTAAACTGAAGATAAAAGAACAATTAAAAGGGCTATAATAATAATCATTTTCTTTAAATCAAACCAAGTCTATATTGTGTTAGCTTACAATACTTGTTGACTATGTTAATAAGTGGGTTATAGGGCCCGATAGCCATGTGGTTAGAACCTGACTATAAAACTTGAGGTCCCGGGTTCGACGACTTCCCAGTCAGGGGTGAATTTTTGTGTAATACATAATATGAATATTTGTTCTCGGGTCTTTAAGCGTCATTTGTCCCATGATATTTATTTATTATCTACACTAAAATTATATCATTCTATAAAATTATATCATTCTATAAAATTATATATGCAGAGTTCCAGCGCCTACTCATCACACAGGCAGGGTCAGTCCAAATTACCTACAGGAGGCTGTTGGGACTGTCGCGCACCCAACACAACCAAAGAGGCAGTCCTCTTGCTCTCGCTTTGATCTCACCATAACTATAAATCCGCATCTTTGTAAACATTTCAAATAAACAAATCCCTTATTAACCGACTTCAAAAAAAGGAGGAGGTTATCAATTCGGTTGTATTTTTTATTTATTTTTTTTTTATTTTTTTTTATGTTTGTTACCTCAGAACTCCGTCATTTATGAACCGATTTTAAAAATTTTTTTTGCGTTCGTCTAGGAATGCTTTCAATTAGGTCCCATAAGCACCAAATCAGGATCTGATGATTGGATCTTAAGGAAATCGAAGGAACTCTTCAAATGTTGTAGGGACACCTATGATAATTTTGATATATTTAGTAGTAACTTGAGCATTTGCTCTTGAAAATCATCATTTGGTGAAGTGGAACTGATGATGAAGACCACAGTTGACCATCGGAGTTACTACTCAATAATAAGTATTTCATGGGTTGAATTTCAATTGCTTTAACACAGTTGCTAAGCAATTTATGCTCCTCGGAACGGATATGGTGAAATGGAATGGGTGGTGAAGCACCAGGACTCCTCAATAATGAACGTCTCTGCATCGGAAAAAGCAATTTTTCGTAAAAGGTGACGAGCAGTTGACATTAAACTATCGTATCTTAGATGTTTTACACTAAAAAGCGTGAAAAAAAAATTTTATAACAAAAAATAGAACCGACTACAAAAAAACCATGAAAATAATTTTCTACCAGCCTGAAGTCGGTGCCTCAGCATGAGCCAGCAGGAGTGATTGAAGCCATTTACTCGTATAGTTGTAGGTGAGGTAGACGATTATAGGTCCACTCCTGCTGGCTCGTGCTGAGGCACCCACTTCAGGCTGGTAGAAAATTATTTTCATGGTTTTTTTGTAGTCGGTTCTATTTTTTGTTTTAAAATTATTTTTTTCCTATTACAACCAACATAAATTTCCTGTCAAATGCGTAGCGCACAACTGCCATTCGAAAGGCTTATTCACAGATATACCGACGGAACCCTTGGTAGTCCAAATCGTACCTGGCTGGTTTCTATAAGTACCTAGCCTATGGCCTATTTCTGCAATCATATTATTACTATACAAAGCCGTGGTGGCCTAGTGGTTTGACCTATCGCCTCTCAAACAGAGGGTCGTGGGTTCAAACCCCGGCTCGCACCTCTGAGTTTTTCGAAATTCAAGGTGAAGGAAAACATCGTGAGGAAACCCGCACAAACCTGCGAACCAATGCAATGGTGCGTGTGAAGTTCCCGATCCGCACTGGGCCCGCGTGGGAACTATGGCCCGAGCCCTCTTGTTCTGAGAGGAGGCCTGTGCCCAGGACGGACGTATATAGGCTGGGATGGATGGATGGATTACTAAATATAGTTACGATGTAAGACGGTAGGGTTATAAAATGGGTTAAACTATGTCAGTATTTCATTAACGGTACATTAAAAGTTACATGAGCCCATTAACTAAAATAATTTGGCCACAACCCGACAAATTTGCGATCTTACAGCCCGAGACGTTTGGCCCCCTACCCAGTTGCGTTGAAATTTATGATGGCCCTACAATCGAGAAACTGAATTTCGTATCGGGTGGAAACTTTTCTTAATCAACTTCACGATAGTTTCTTTGACAGATGTATAAAATATCAACTTGAAATTTGCGGAGTACAGACTATATTTTTGTGACTGCTCAAAAGTTATTAAGTGAAAGACCTAAAGCATAATCTTTGATATAATGAATTACTTTTTATTTATTTATAATTATATAAGTATACCCGAGTGGTATTCGGTTATCGCGCGCTGTTCGGTCCCCCGACACCGACGACGCTTAGATAAAAAAAAAATTACTAGGTATTTATACTAAATTAACTTAGGCTAATTTTGCGGGAAATCAGCATAGTGCCAGCGGGATAGGGATAAACGAATAGTTCGCAGATATAATCGCGGGCAACAGCAATTTTCACTCATTTTTATTTTTAATTTTTTTAGTAATTTTTAGTAATTTTTTACTTTTAAGTTGTCTTTTTTGGTGTTTTTTTTTTCAGGCGTTTTTTTTATTTTTGCTGGCGATTTTAGAACCGATAATGTTCTATCTTTGTAAGGTTTTGTTTAAAAAAAAAAGGTGTCCGATATTTTTTGACGTACGGAGCTAAACCAAATAGAATATTGTTACCTAAAAAATCACCCAATCGCATGTTACAAGAATGACAAATAGCTGAGCAAAGATGCAATGCTTTGTGTAGTACAAACAGGACGTAATCAGCACAGGCGTACAAGCCTGCGCCGCTAAATAGCACGCACGTTCGGATATACGCGGGTTGACGATCAAAAGCGCATTTACTATTTTACAAGTTTTTAACTTGCGACGTTTTTTCATTCGGGTCCTTGCAATATCAGTTTTAACCACTATACTTTTTCTATACATGCGTGTGAGTGGCGAGGAATCCTATCCCGAATCAGCCTTTTCAGTCACGAGCGCAAGTGTCATTGTGATGCTACCCCATACTACTTGAATCTTCTGTAAAAGATGTCTAGGTCTATAATTATTTTTGTAGGTACCTTCTGTTGATGAATTTAAGATTTAAGTTACTTATTCGCCATGAACAATAATACAAGACAGATATACAATAAACAAATAAACAATAAAGTTTAATTTAATCTAATCACCAATTCTTTCGTGACAATAGGTCTTAGCTTATGCTGCGGTTGCACAGAATCTGCCAGCGCTGATTTTTAGCCTGCCCCTCCTGACTCATGCTACTGCATGCTGGCTGCTGGACGCTCGAAGCTATTTATGATGCCTGCTGGGTTCCATAGCGGGTAAATTGGAGCGCAAGATACCAAAAACAAACGAAATTAGTAAACGAGAAAATGTAACGAAAAACAATAGGCCAATCAAATAAGATCCTTCAAAAACCAGAGCTGGAAATCCTTTTAATACCTTGATTTGGTCTCCAAGTATATTGATTATTCGCAAGGATATAGATTTGAGTAGAAGAAAGGATTTAGTTAAGTAAATTGAAAAAACTAGATTTCGTAGTTACATTTAACTTTTTTTGGAATCGGTTTTATTTTTTTGATAAAAATATTCTTTATTTCTCACTTTAGAGTGATTTGTACCCAAAGTTCATCTGATAACGACTTCATTAAGATCAAACACGGTTTACACTTAGTAACATTATTTTGTAACAAAGTTTCGGTGCCCACCTTCCAGCTTCAGCATCAGATCAGTTTGAAAGACTCATTACCTTAAAGCTTCTTCTTCGCACGAGCATTACTTAGTTTTGACGAGTTTCGTTGCCCATCTGCGGGCGGTCATCATTATCAGATCCAGTTCACCAAATGATGATTTCTGAATGTAAATGCTTGACTTGGTGTTAAAAACGC
The DNA here is from genome assembly GCA_037349165.1 of Choristoneura rosaceana. Lineage (NCBI taxonomy): Eukaryota > Metazoa > Arthropoda > Insecta > Lepidoptera > Tortricidae > Choristoneura > Choristoneura rosaceana. Next base: position 16,950,565 of record JAZBNJ010000019.1, read on the forward strand.
CAAAACCGCTAAGTATAGCTGAGCTTACAAATTTTGAGGTTTTCCCTCGATTTCCCAGGATCCCATCATCAGATCATAACTAAGTAACAGTAGTACCAGAAGTATGCTCTTCAGAACAAAAAATAATTTCGAAAATCGGCCTACAATTGACGGAATGATCGCGTAACAAATCCTGCTCCTTTTTGAAGGAAGTAAAAAATGAAGTTATACAATACAATTAAACAAAAGCTTGTAAATAAGTACAATGGTCCTTGGTAACGTTCACCATGACGACGTATCCGAACGCAGAATTAAGTTTAGCGAAGGTAACCGCCAGTGTAAGACGGGCTTATAATTCCATTTGTTGAACGCTCAGCCTCCCCCGAGGGGCAACTTCCAGTCTTAACTTTAATTGAAATGTGTTTTGTTTTGTTAAATTTACCTATTATTCACATTAGTCATTTGGATTGCATTCATTTTCGGAACGAGAAACAGATGCCCAAACATTATAACTCCTAGCTTTTGCCCGCGGCTCCGCCCGCGTGGTATTCGGTTATCGCGCGCTGTTCCCTCGGGAACTGTCCATTTTTCCCGGATAAAAGTAGCCTATGTCACTCCCGGGACCATAATCTATCTCTATGCCAAAAATCACTTTCCCCTTTATAATAGTAATAAGGATTCTAAAATGCTTCAATAGATTGGGTATGACTCAAAGTATAATTTATCCTCGTGGGCCCTCGCGTACATTATAAAGGACCAAGTAACACTAAGAATAACGGCCGAATGTACTTCTTAAAGTATAAATTGTTCATTGAAAAAAGAATCTTAATTTTTTAAATCATCCATAATAGAATCCAAAATAACAAAGCTGTTGCAAAAATTTGGAGTTGAAATAAAAAATACAAAAAGACTCCAAATCGTAATCTTGATTTGATTGCTTAATAGCGACATCTCTTGTCCCTGGTGAACGGATAGTTTCGATGGGAGTGAAAAATGTTTCTCGTTGAGAACGTAGATCATAGATGGCGTTAGTGTCGCTGCTAAAGTGACTAATAGAAAAAGAATCCAAGTTGAGATATGGGTGCATAGGAAAAATTCGTGTCTAGTCTCCTGTCCAGTGGTGGTGTAGGGGAATAGCACGCAGCACGGAATGCTGAGGACCTGGGTTCGATTCCCAGCGCTGGTCTATTTTTTCTGGTTTTTCTGTGCATTCATGTTTCGGCTTGTGTTTTCGTGTGAAATTTATATAAACTTTCACGGGATGACCGTAAAAGAAACAAAAATTTGGAGTTGAAATAAAAAATACAAAAAGACTCCAAATCGTAATCTTGATTTGATTGCTTAATAGCGACATCTCTTGTCCCTGGTGAACGGATAGTTTCGATGGGAGTGAAAAATGTTTCTCGTTGAGAACGTAGATCATAGATGGCGTTAGTGTCGCTGCTAAAGTGACTAATAGAAAAAGAATCCAAGTTGAGATATGGGTGCATAGGAAAAATTCGTGTCTAGTCTCCTGTCCAGTGGTGGTGTAGGGGAATAGCACGCAGCACGGAATGCTGAGGACCTGGGTTCGATTCCCAGCGCTGGTCTATTTTTTCTGGTTTTTCTGTGCATTCATATTTCGGCTTGTGTTTTCGTGTGAAATTTATATAAAGCTGTTGAACTTACCAAGACGCAAGGCTGCCTACGTTGATCAGAGATAATAATAGCTTTCTATTAATTAAAATATTTCAAATATCGCTCCAGTAGTTTCAAAGATTTCCCCTCCCACCCCTCTTAAAAAAACGAAATTTTTGTAAGCAAAGATTTCATTCTGAAAATTGTCTTGTCTGCATTTTATGTACGGAAATAATGGTTTTACATGTGATAGTTTTTGTACTGATTTTGTACTGATTTTTGTACTGATTTTTGAGTTTTTGTACTGATTTTGTGGTGTCCAATAAAGAATATTAGTTTTGTATTGCATTATACATAGCCGAATTTGTGGAAGTCATAAAAATATTACTTATTTACATGTCCCAGTCCAATTTGTTGTTTACTATAAACAACCACAGGCCATTTTTATCTACCCAACCTTTTACAAGGGCTATACAAGTAAATAATTATTTTATCATAAATTTCTGCATGAAATAAATTCCAAAACAAATCCTCTTTATCCCTCTTTCGAACATTTTATTCCATTATACCACATCGCTTCGCAAATTCATGAAAAACAAACTACATTTTTTTCCGCCATCCCGTATGGCAGTTCGCTCGAATTACCGACAAGTGGTATATTATATTCGTCGGGAGCCATGCGATGACGTCATAAGGCACGTTTGTGCTACCAATTTCACGAGCAATATCACTGAATTATTCCCTGAGAGGTGAGGAGGCCCTTCTGAATATTTCCTAACAATAGAAAAAGCTTCTATTCGTACAACTGGGGTAATATCGAACCTATTCCCGATATAATAGACAGCTTTAGCTGACTTTTTGTGTTATGTGAGTGGTAGCACCTTTAACAAGGTCCATCTGGATCGCTGCCATCTTCTTACGCACTAATCCTGCTGGCCAAGCAGCAGTGCTTGCGCAATGTCTGGTGTGGAAAGTAAAACTTCATTTTGACATTACAAGAAAAAGCTTGCGTTTTGTTATATTGCGGGATCTTGCGGCTTTTCTTACTAATCTTAATATTATAAATTGAAAGAAAGAAAGAAAATTATATTTATTCACAACACAAGACAACATATACAGGGTGTCTGTGACCATGGGTCTTTCAATTTAAGGTTTGATTGTACTAGTGACTAAATAAGAAACAAAAAACCTGAGATAATGTGGTACATAGGAGAAATTCGTGTCCAGTGGTGATGTAGGGATATGGCACGCGGCATGGAATGCTGATTACCTAGGTTCGATTCCCAGCGCTGGTCTCTTTTCCTGGTTTTTCTGCGTATCTTTATTGCAGTTATGCGTTTAGAATCGAACCTTGGATTTAACGCCCCATGGTTGGAGTTACCCTGTATTATTAAGTGCTAATAGTGCGAATCTATGTTGATCATGAATCATGATCATGATGAAATTTGGTATGGAGTTAGTTTAAGACCCTGAGGAGGACATATCGTCACTACTTTTAAAAAATCTCGTACCTCAAAATAAATAACTTTTCCGAGTGAACTTTATGAACATTTCGTCAAGGTTCAATTTCGTTGACATATTGATTTTAGGTACGAGATTTTTTCAAAGTAGTGACGATATTAGAATAGTTTTTGGCGCGATAAACAAATTATTCGCAGACAAAGTAGCAAGCATTAGCCAGTAAATTTATAGTTGATCGATCTATACACATCCTGCTTCTAGGAGGAATTTGTGCTCTCTTGAAAGTTTTTCGTCTGTCTGTAAGCTTGTTTGCTTATTTATTCTGTTTCCACGGGTAAACTTTCTGGACCAATTTCGCTACAACTTGACGAAGCAGTTGCCTAATTCCAGGAGACAAGTAAACAAGGCTACTTCTTACTTCGAGACACAATGTCCCAGAGGATAAGGAGAAACTTATTCTGAAGCTGCCTGCGGAATTTTGTATTTACTTGAAAGTAAAATTTTCATACCTGCCTTTATTCATAAACATTCGCTTCGGCGATACTAGGATTTAGGTAAAAGCTTGGTAAAAGCTTGTTTTCATCTCGTTTACCTTTGCCGATTAACGAACAAAATACATACGAGTAATTTTATAAAAACCGTCTAATTAATAATAAAGCTATTGACGTAATATATAAAGTGTCGGACACGCCCAAGATAGGGTTCCGTAGACATTCAGAAAAAATCAAGTACCTAATATTTTTCTAAGGATTTCGTAATGTGTACGGAATCTTCCAACTTTCGGTATACTATTTTATAACTTAGGCTGCTATTTACTCTTAAACTACAAAAAATAAGCCGTTCTAATTTTCCCTGTAAATTTGATATACATAAGTAATACTATCCCCGCTCTTTACGTCTATGGGAGGTACCTTAAAAAATATATTTTTCATGTTTTTTATTTTACAACTTGGTCGGCCTGACTGATATTTAAATTCATGCCAAATTTCAGCTTTCTAGTACTAACGGTCTCTGAGCTTAGCCGCGGACAGACACACATGGCGAAACTAAAAGGGGTAGTTGACTACGGAACCTTAAAAATTGTGTCTTCTTCTATCATAGACGATATAGTCGACAGTAAAAACAACAAAATTAAATAGTGATCCATATACATATTAATGTACAGTCGAACCAATTGAATCATGACCTTTGTGCTACTAATGTCATGTTGACATCTCATACTTTTGTCAAGGAAATCATAGTAAAATTGATTATAAAAGTTCCACCCTGGCTTCATGACTCAAATTGTTAGACAAATTCAAATTGTTCTAAAAAAACATTGAAGTCAAAAATACTTTTCAAAAGTCAATCAATCAATGTTTAGGTACGAACAAACATACAGGTTGTTTCAGTTACTGGCAGTATTCTATCTCGTTATCAAACCAATACATTAAAGTTCAAAGTATTTAAATTAATGTATTGATCACGGCCGGCCACAAACGACCAAGTACAACTGGGACGTAAACGTGGAAAAAGTTGTGAAAAATGTAATAAAACTTTTAATTAGCTTTTTTATTTACAATGTTTCGCCGAGGCAACACCGTTTGTTTTAAAAGAGCTTTTACCTTACCTGTTTTTTCATTCAGAACGTAATTATGTAGGTATTTGTACTTTAGAGTTCAATGAATGCTATGAAAGAAGCCTTTACTTTTACAAGAAATGAGGCAAATACTTAAAAAGTCTTTGGTCCGTCGCACGACCACAATTACTTTCTTTGAGTAACTTTGGATAACTTATATGTATGTGTTGATGTTAGAATGTGATCGAAACTAGTAACAAAAGTTGACAAATCATGAGTTATCGTCATCATCATATCAGCCATATGACGTCCATTGTTGGACCTAGGTCTCCCCCGTAGACCTCCAGTTGCTTCGGTTGGAAGCGGCTTGCATCCACCGTGAACCCGCGACTTAACCAGGCCATCCGTCCAACAACAACAAATAATGAGTAAAGTGAAAGAATTACTTTGCTCACCCATGACCTTATGATAGCTACATTTATGTAAGAAATGTGTGTTCACGCATTTCCTCCACCTACGAATACATACTGTAAGAATACACACAAATCACACAAACCCATCTATTACCACGACCACACTACAGGTAGTGAACACACATTTCTTGCATAAATGTAGCTAGCATAAGGTCGCGGATGAGCAAAGTAATTATTTCAGTTCATTGATATGGACCTCCGCAAAGTAACGCCAAATTATTTAAAATCATGAGTAGGTAGATACTTACTTATAGTTACACGCCACTGTAGCACGCAGATCATCCGATGGCACAGAATATATTATTATAATAGTACTAACGTTCGGTGGGTTAAAACCCAATACGATTGTGCAGTGATTAACAAGGTACCAAAATTATGTAGGTAATATTTGCAAACTTCTGTCTTTCTGTGTATCGCATATGAGTTAGTAAATATTTTTCTTCTTCTTCTTCTATGTACACTCTTATGTGCACTCTTTAAAAAAAATTTGTCAAATATGACATCATGCGGTCTCTGTTTATTTTGTTCTGTTAAATAGAGACGGCATCACATAATATGAATAGGGGGTCTCGTTCCCGATCCATACCGTCGTATGTCCTAAAATCAAGTGCCATACCAATTTTGTCCTAAACGCTCTTGACATATCGTTCATTAGTCATAAAGATTATAAGCCATAATGTTTCTTATGTCCTAAGAGTCATAAGCCATAATATTACATTACCTAATGCTCCAAATACCTAGTTACTTTAGCCATAATATAATATGACCTAATGCCAAAATACCTAATTTGTTCTGTACTAATATTATAACACATAACATCTTATGTCCTAATGTAATGTTCGTCCTAATCATCATTTGCCATAACGCTTTTTTCTCTGAAATCTTAATTTTTTCAGGGTTGTTATAAAATAAACCTATTCTAACCTATACCATTCTACAGAATGACCACTTCAAAATTTTTGAAATATTTACGGTTTCAGAAAAAAAAACCGTTATGGCAAATGATGATTAGGACAAACATTACATTAGGACATACGATGTTATGGATTGCGAATGTCACCCGAATTGCGTCCCCAACGGAAGCGAACTGCTACCAGAAAAGTAGGTTAGGTTAGAACTGCGTCCCCAACGGAAGCAAACTGCTACTAGAAAAGTAGGTTAGGTTAGGTTAGGTTAGAACTGCGTCCCCAACGGAAGCAAACTGCTACTAGAAAAGTAGGTTAGGTTAGGTTAGAACTGCGTCCCCAACGGAAGCAAACTGCTACTAGAAAAGTAGGTTAGGTTAGGTTAGAACTGCGTCCCCAACGGAAGCAAACTGCTACTAGAAAAGTAGGTTAGGTTAGGTTAGAACTGCGTCCCCAACAGAAACGAAATGCTATCAGAAAAGTAGGTTAGGTTAGGTTAGAACTGCGTCCCCAACAGAAACGAATTGCTACCAGAAAAATATGTTAGGTTATGGCAAGAGATCATTATGACCAAAGTTATTAGGAAAAATACAATTAGGACAAAAGACATTAGGGATTCCAATATAGACCCATGGTTATGGTATTTACTATTAGGATATATAACTATTAGGACATATGAACATTAGTACTAAAGACGATAGTGCACATAAGTATTAGGACATACAATATTAGGGCAAAAAAAGTTATGGCACTTACATTAGGGCAAACGTCGTTATGGCAAGAGATCATTATGACCAAAGTTATTAGGAAAAATACAATTAGGACAAAAGACGTTAGGGATTCCAATATAGACCCATGAATAGGTGAGTACATGTCATGGAACAACTGACACCATCGCCCTAATCTCTATTCTAGATCATAAGCTGCTGTTAATTTCCTTAAAATTAATCAAATTAATGCATTGAATATCTTACTTCGAAAATCTTCCGCAAGCATTTATAGCACAAACACCATGTAAATAAATAAACCTTACTCCCCTGAACACTCGAAGCTTTCTTTGTTACCAAAGACCCACATCGTCAACCTTTTCACTAATTTCGATCAAGCTGATCGAACAAGGAGTAAATATTTAAAACCCAAAGGTTGTTCCCTGTGGCTGTTCAATTTGGGGACCGGGACTGGGACAGTTATAAAGAATTCATGCACCAAAGTTAATTTAAGTCTAACATAATGTATATCTTAATGAAATAAAAGTAATCCCATCAAAAATATACCTATACTTGGTTTTTATATGTAAGTACTTAACTAAATGTAAACAAAATAACGTCAATTTAATTGGTATCTTAAATATTGAAATTCCCCTTATTAAACTAACTAAACATTTACCTACATTTCTGTATTGAAATATACTAGTCTAGTTTGTATTACAATGATAGATAAGTGAAACGTTTAAAATCCTTGAATGTACCAAATGTGGCATCTGAAGTTTGTTTACATTTAGTCAATTACCTAAACGTTGCAAGTATTATGGTGAAAGTTGGAGTAAATTTCAACATTATGAAGAAGACATTAAGATGAAGAACAGGTTTAGTACCAAAAATAAATGAATTGTAATAATTATTATTGTGTCGTCACACAAAACAGCTCTGACATCCTGCATAGCACTATGGAAGTTTCTCAACTCAGACGCATAAATACAACTGTACTCAATACTGTTTTCTGTATCGCTTACTATTTCTGGTGTACAATAAAAAGTATTTGTATTTGTACAATTACTGTCGGTCTTCCTTCGGACATCGGTTCTCAAGCATAACATCAGCCTGTAAAAGAGATCACTCTTTTGTAACTTCTTCCCACAGGAATATTCCTGTATTTGTTTGCTTTATGTTTTCAGCAAATTCAATAATTCAATATTTTTCGTGCCCATTCGAGCAGAGTATGGCAGAATAAAAATTGCTTCTATAAAATGTTATTTTAGGTAGTCGTACTCATATTTTGCAAATAAACATTTCATTTTAATTTCAACATAGGTACTTGATTGTCGTATACGTCATCGCATCGACAACAGAATTGGGATCAATAATGGATACCAAGTTCAGTAGAAAATTCTGAATTAACATTGCCATTTTCCGTTTTTTTTTTAATGTATCTTCTGTCTATACCTACCAGAAACCGTCTCAAATGACCAACACTGCGTTCATTTTGCTAAAGAGAAGGGCTCTGCTAACACAGGACGTCCAACTCTCACTTAGCCAGTTTTTTAAAAGCAGGAAGTGGAATTCAAAGATTGACTCTGCAATTTCGGGTACCAGGCCTGGAAGTGTAATAAAGAAGTCATGCAGCAAAGTTAATTTAGGCCAGACACATGTACATCTTAACGACATAAAAGTAATTATTCAGCCGGCCATGTTTCTGGCATTGTGCTCCTTTATTGTTATTGTTGTTACTTTAGCGTTTCATAAAAACGGCCGTAAAAGTCACAAGATTGCTGGAAAAAATATAAGAATCTCGTTTGAGTGTTGTTACCAATTATCGTAAACCAAATAGGTAGTTAAACATGTTTGAGGTTGATTGTTATCTATAAATAGCGATAACATCCCTGTTGGACTTAAAAGTAAATTTTAATGCACAAAAACTATTATTTTAAAATTTTTGACACTCCCAAATGTTTTGTTCCAAAATGAGTTCTAAAAAAAAGTAAAAATATTAGATAAAGATTCTAATAAAGCTACAAATTATTATGATCTAAATAGCTCATGTAAAAGAAAATTTGCGCCTGAATTTGACCATCTGTTTGTGAGCTTTGATGTCATAGAAACATACAACAAGTCAATCTTATAAAAAAAGTTCTGATTGATGGACAGACTGACATGCCAAACCAACGGACCTGGAATGTTGCAATTCGCTCAAAGGGATAGCGAGTAGCGAGGTTTACAATAAAATATAGTTTATTTATATCGGACTGGGATGTCAGTACGTAATAATTTTAGTTTCACCGCTGGATACGGGCCTCCTCCCTAAAAAAGAGGACTTGAGCTATATTGCCCACATACACATAGGGTGAATTTGGAATTTCACAGAAACCTTACACATACCATTTAATTTTTTCGCAGGTATCTAGGTTTCGAGAATATTTCCTTCAAAGAAAAAGTCATGGTAAATTTCAAATGCAATGGAACGCAAATGTCAAATCTGGATTCAGACCCTTGACTCACTGTAAAGCTATATATATAAATATGTATGTTAGTCTGTAAGGTATTTATTGTATGGGCCTAAGTTGCCCGAAATAAATAAATTTATTATTATTATTATTATTATAAGTCAATAGACCACCGAGTCTTTTTTCCAATAAAAAAAATACTAAACAATTTTAACTCAGTGTTAATGCAAGATTAGATCGTGAATGACTTCTTAAAAGATGTTCTCGGATACGAAAGGTGAAATTAGCTGCACATATAAGCGGAGTATATTTTGAATGGTAGGTACACTCAGGTGGGCGAGCCTCAAGCAGAGGAGCAGAATAACCACTCGTGATTTCTCAGGAGATGCCTTGTGAATGGCGGTCGCTGGGCCTTTACGCCGAGTTTAAGTGCACGGTAAGAAGGAGACGGACTTATTTTGCATTTGTTCTTAACTTTTTAGGGTTCTGTACCTAAATGGTGTGTTATGGGACTCTGTATAACAGTCTGTCTATCACACATTTAGCTTTGAACTACAATTAGCGTTGATCCTACCGGCTGCGCCATATCGTGTTTGTTAGAATCAAATGGACTTATATTAAATACGAGCGTTGCTGGATTATTCAACTCACTCGCTACTCGCTATCCCTTTGAGCGAATTGTAACATTCTAGGCCCTTTGGTTTGGCATGTCAATAGGCATCACAATAAATATAGTTCTTTTTTATTAATGCGTACTTTTACATCAGAATATCATCATCAAAGTTTGGTTATTTGTACAATTTTCTCACTAGAAAACTATTTTTTTCAAACACATATAACAAAACAAGGATATAAAAAAATATAAAATTGCTTCTGAAATGGATATAAGCTAAGCGCATCATTTTATAATACGTGCTTTTAGCGCAGATATACCTATACTAAACCAATATATCTTGGTTTATTTTTAACCCCAGAGGCAAAAGGAGGGGTGTTATAAGTTTGACTCCATGATCTGTCTGTCTGTCTGTGACATAGTAGCTCTCAAATGGATGGACCGATTTCGATGAGATTTTTTACGCAAAATCGAGTTCTCAGCTATGAAACATTAAAATCGGTTTTGCCGTTTTTGAGATATTGAACTTTGAAATGACAGTGTCGAGGTTTTTTTCAGTTTCCTAACTTCGTTAAGTTATTTAATTAAGCAACTAAATACAATGTGTTACCGACACCCAGGCTTTTTTAAAGAGAGGTTATAGTAACGTATTTCTGTAACTTAACCACGAAATTGAATTAATTGATAAACTAAAATTCAGACTTTGCTAACTTTCTAACAAAATTATAATTGCCAGCAATGTACAACAAAGCAAATTAACAAGTAGTAATCAAAGTATCTGTCGACTATCATTTACACATCCTTGTCAATTTACTTTGATGTACATTGAGCTGGTAATTACAATTTTATTAGAAAACTAGCTGACCCGGGCAAACTTCGTACTGCCTCATTTTTTTTTTCATATTAACTCACCTTTTAAACCTTCCCTGGACTTCCACAAATAATTCAAAACATAAATTAGCCAAATCGGTCCAGCCGTTCTCGAGTTTTAGCGAGACTAACGAACAGCAATTGATTTTTATATATATGTATAGAAGATTAACTAAGTCAGAATTTCAGTTTATTAATTAATGGCCACTTGCAACACATCATTCTCGAGTTAGCGTTAAGCTTAGTTTAGTAGTGTTAAAATGTATGGAACTGTCAAGCTTAAGCCAAGTTTAACTACTAAATCCAGATTGATTTTTAAGTTAAGCTACAGAAATACGTTACTTTAACCTCCCTTAAAAACGCCTGCCTGCCAGTAACACACCCAACAAACTGTATAGCAACAAAACACTTCTCCACACTTTGTAGGCGCGCCAAGCTACCGTCCCGATTTCTTTGTAAAACCCAACGTATTAAAGGCAGCTCCATCAGACAGTTAATTTTAGGGCAAATTTACCAAATTTAATTACGCTAATGAAATAAAATGCGTTTATCTGGGCCCCAGTGACGCTTCGCCATTCAATATGGAATTCATTCGGTGAAAACTGCCTTCATTTTGTGAATGTTGTGGGCCATGTGTAACCATGATTTGGTATTGGGTTTTTAAATAAAGGAAAGTTTTTATTCAAATTATTGAAGTACAAATCAAAGCCCTTTCAAGAGGTACAGTCGCTCTTGCCTTACTTAAAGCAGAGCTAATAAAATAAATAAATATCATGGGACACTTGACACCAATTGACCTAGTCCCAAACTAAGCAAAGCTTGTCCAATGGATACTAGACAATGGATAAATATACTTATATAGATAAATACATACTTAAATGCACATATCAAACATCCAAGACCCGAGAGCAAACAATACCTCGTTGAGTTTCTTGCCGGATTCTTCTCAACAGAGGTTTTTTCCGAACCCGTGGTAAATTTTTTGACGTTCATAAGCGCTTGTCATAGCCTAAATTGAATAAAGAGATTTTGACTTTGACTTTGACTTTGATTCGTATTATTCTTACAAATATCTGACCCAGTGGAATCGAACCCAAAACCTCAAGCTTCGTAGTCACTTGACCATCCGATATCGTCAGAAAAATAAATTCATGTCTAGAGTCCTGTCCAGCGGTGGTGTAGGGGTTATAGCACGCAGTACGGATTGCTGAGGCCCTGGGTTCGACTCCCAGTGCTGGTCTCTTTTTCTGGTTTTTCTGTGCATTGTATTTACGATATGGTTTCACGGGAAACGCGAAAAAGTAACAAATTTGGATTTGAAATAAACAATACAAAAAGACTCCAAAAAAAAAACAATCATAATACTATAGGTATTCTTAAGAACCAGCTTTTTACATGCACACAGACCACACATTATTATTATTTACATTCATAGATATAAAAGCTGTAGCCCGCGACATTAAAACATCTGGACAAGTCGGTGGGAATCGAGTTATTACAACACCACAGCTATTTAGTGGGTTCTTAATATTTTAATCAATTTATATCTCAAAGTGTTGGTACCGTCGAAATGTTTGAGATAAGAATCCCCTGAATCCAAACATTCCATCGCTGACCGAAACAACTCAAAATTTTGCATAACTTATTGAATCAGGCGTTACACTTTGTGGAGGTCCATCCATATCAATGAACTAAAAATAATTACTTTTCTCATCCGCAAACTTACGATAGCTACGTCTATACAACATAATGTGTTCATGCAGCTCCTCCACACTGTAAGAACACACACAAATCACACAAACCTAACTACTACCACCACACTACGCTAACACTTTTCGAGCTCAACCAGAGCTTGAAATCATTTCACCATGCTACCATATGCAATCGTATGGTGTCAGCAAAGTAATTATTTTTAGTCAAAATACCATATACGAAACTTATCCCGCTATTTTTTCACAAGTAATATTTACCTCGGCGTTTCAGCAACGTTCCAGTTGCCGTGGTCACTAGACTGAAGTGTGAGCCGTCAAGTCTACCTAGCAGCGCGAGTTCTTCGAACTACCCGCACTTGCATAGCGTGATAAGTCCCGTAAGTATATGGTATTTTGACTATGAGTGAGAATCACGAAAGTTTAAAACGTAATTGTTTTTAGTTCAAAATTTAACAATTCAGCCGGTTTATAAGCCTTAAAAGGAGACAGAATGATTCCGTTTACTTTGCGGACTGTATTCAAATTTGCCGGATCTGTTTTCCGTTGGCTTAGCCTGGATCATAGAGTTCGGTCTGCGGCAGACGTGCTTTGAGCAGAAACTAATTGCAAGAAAGGCAATAACACGGATGTAAATTGTTAGAAGAGTTAGCGCAGGAAATCATAAAAGGAACAAAAGATTTCATGGAATGAGTACTGTAGACCTAGTGCCATCCACGAAGATGCGTGATTTTGTCAAAATTAGCCATTAATGACATTGTAATAAGAACCACGGCACGCGTCATCATGAATGACTCTACCTATAATATTTCGGCAATCAACTTCTCCTAAATGTTTATTCACGTACCTTGTGTAAATGATATCACTACATAACCCCCTTTGTGGCGCTGGACTCATCTGGTTGGTTGCAGCTAACCAAATTATTCGATAGTCACTAGCTATACTTATTTATAGATAGATGTTCTCATAGAGTTTCTCGAGTGGAGACCGCGGATTGGCAAGCGCATCGTAGGATACCCACCAACGAGATGGACGGATGACCTGGTTAAAGCCGCGGGTTCACGGTGAATACAAGCCGCTACCTACCGAAGTGACTGACGTCTTATGGGTGTAGCCTATGTCCAACAGTGGTCGTCCTACGGCTGAGATGATGATGATGAGATAGATGTAAAAATGGAAAGTTCTGACTGGATTGATTGACTGACTAACAAACGTTCAGCTCAACCCTTTATACCTAGAATCTTGAAATTTGCAATTTTTTTTCTTTTGCAATGTACCTAAACAAAGAATGACGCGTTTTTTTTTAATTTTTATTGGTCTTTTCAACTTTAACACGAGACGCCATTCTTGATGACCACGGTAATGAAATATGAATTTTGTGAGATCCTGAAATTTAAATTCAATGGATGGATTTAAAATGCCCGACACAAGTTAAGCCATAGAAAAGTAAATGGACAAGCCTTTTTACAAGCTTTTATTTAGTTCCACTTGTCCCGTTGCTTTGTCTGTCTCTCTGTAACCAAATCTTGCAATTAGTTTGATAGTGACATCCTGGTAGTCTGACCAGGATCGTCTCCACAGGACGGAACTCTATAACGGTTAATGGCATCGACTTGAAATTTGGTTAGTTAGTTTAGGTCAAAGTACAAGTACAGTCAACAAAAAGTACAGTCAAAAAAAACTTGCATAAAAAATGAAACTTTACCAAAAACTTAACCCGACCATGCGCCATCCAGTTTACACACTTTAACTCGCGAACTTGGCCCTCTGGATTAAAGCCAGGAAGATGTTTGCTTTGCCCCTGAATAACTAGACGTGCCAGTACCCCGCTTGCAATAATGCCGAAATACGTGGACATCTCGTGTTATACGAGCTTTACAGAGCGGCAGCGAGCAGAGCGAAGGAGCAGCGACCAATCACGTCATCCCTTTACTACGGGAGCGGGGCACGATGTATATTTTCAAATGTAATGTATGCAAATACCTTTATTTATTTGTCAAAGGGACAGAATTATAGGTAGAGGCGAGGTAGACTCACGTAACGAAGATTTCGTGGTGTCGGTGTGTCAAAATATCCCTACTTAATATTATAAATGCGAAAGTAACTCTATCTGTCTGTCTGTCTGTTTGTCTGTCTGTCTGTTACGCTGTCACGTCGAAACCGCTGAACCGATTTTGATGAAATTTGGTATAGACATAGTTTAAGCCTCAAGGATCAACATAGGATACTTTTTATTCCGGCAGAGGGCGCCACCGCGTGATAACCTAGGTCGGCGCAGACGAAGTCGCGGGCATAAGCTAGTTATACTATAAACGGCAATATTTATAGTAAGCCATTGTCACTAGAGCTATGCTTCTAAGCAAAATGTACTTACGCAGTGAGGTCTCATTTATGTTGGTTGAGATACTCTTGATTATCAATTTAATTTTTAATTTAATAACCTATTTATTGTTGAAAATACAAACTGAAATATAGATGCACAGAAAAACCAGAAAAATAAGACCAGCACTGGGAATCGCTCCCAAGTCCTCGGCATTCCGTGCCGCGTGCTTTTATAAGGTTTTACGGAATGACCGTAAAAATAAAAATTTGGAATTGAAATAAAATATACAAAAAGATTCTTAAAAACCAATCTATTTATTGTTATTGTAGTAGAAATAGAAATAATACATTTTATACTTAGCACAGCTGTTGGTCTATACAGTTCTCGTAATACAGACAGACAAACAATACGGTTCAGTTTAGCGTTCTTTTATCGTGTTCAAAGTGTACTCTAAGCGCCATCCTACGCTCTTGTCTACTTTTTAACACGCTTTCAAGAGCATCTTCGTCAACAATGTACACCCTGTTGAGTTTTTCATGTTCTATCGGCACAAATACGATTCAATCACACATGAAAGTTTACATACAGTCTTATAAAATGAAACAGACATATTAAGGAAAATAAAGAAAAATCTTTACTATTTAGTATTTTATCATCATAATGTCAAAAGTGTCTGAATGTCTGTTATCTCTTTACGCTTGAACCGCTTGTCACGTTTTGGACTAGAAGCCCGGGACGTCATGCCATGCTAAAAGAGTCGCACGGTAGTGTGACGGTACAACAGAACTTTAACTGACTAAATCTTCATTATCTTTTTTAAATTCATCATCGTCATCATCCCAGCATATATACATACCACAGCTGGGCACAGGCGTGGGTCCAGTGTGGATTGGAAACTTCACACACACCATTGAATTGCTTCTCAGGCTTGTGCAGGTTTCATGATGCTTTCCTTTACCGTAAAGCTCTTGGTAAATTTCAAATGTAATTTCGCACATGAATTTCGAAAAACTCCGAAAAACCACTCGGCCACCACGGTTTTTTAAATTGACAAAAGAAAAAATAGGTACGTACAATCTTTTCTTGTCATAATTTAACTGGCGAACTACTCAGAAATTTTTAGAACACCTAGCCTTTTCCAACCTCGGTATAAATAGAAAAAAAAACTAATACACAGCAATAAACCTCTTTCAGACAGATGGGTAAAAAAAGTATGAGTATTCAAATCCGTTTACAACATGTAACAGAGTTGCAGATTGAATGCTTGCGAAATTGAAATCCCACGGCTTAGTGTCAAAGCGAATATCACCCAGGTACTCCGTGAGCCCTGAGCACTAATCTAGACATTGATCAGCGTCGAAGAAATTGAACGCGGTACGCTTGCATTCCGTGCTTCTGAGTTGTTATCAGTACTCGTATTCCACATCTGAATACCGTGAAATTCTAAACTACGAAGTACTATTACGAATACATATAAATGCGGAAGTGTTTCTACAGTGTGTGGCCCAGAACCGGGGATAATATTAAAAATAGAGGCTCTATAGACAGAGAGCGAGAGAGAGAGAAAGAGAGAAACATTTATTTACACATATTCGATACACTAAAAAATACATTACATGAAAAGAAAGAAAACAACATCAAATAGTATAAAGTGGGCCCCACTCAGCATAATGCTACAGCAAGCCACAACGCTGTTTTTCAGTGGGACCCGTTTAAAAACTAAAACATAAAAACATACATTACACTATGACGACACGAACGCCAGCGGAAAGAAGTTCGCAAAGAAAGTTTCAATCCGGAAGCATGTATGGCAACACTCGATCAGTTTAAATATAGGTCACCGGTAATTGGATGATCATGGACCTATTTAATTGAAATCAAAACTTAACTTTTGGTAACAAACTTAATCGTGAATTCAATGTACTCCATCCTAAACCCACCTGACGTCGCTTGTCAGGCTACAAATATGAAATATTTTGCTTTACATTGCTTATTCGAATAAACTTCAAAATGTAATAAAAATAAAAACTAATTCTTTTAAAAATTCCCTGTGAACTAATGTTGTTCAGTTCGACGAGTATGATCTATATTTTAATTATTTGCTGTGTTACAGGCCACACCCGGTATGTTGTTATGTCCGTGCGCTGCCGCCGTCGAAATCAACACAATCAAAAATATACGATCATAAAAAAAGTATTACATTAAAGAATTGTCGTAATCAGAACATGAAAATTGTTCAAAGAAATTAAGAAATTAGAACATTACCGTTACTTTTTTAACCTTTCACCTTTTACCGCATTTTGAACCTCGCTTTTAACCTATTTTATACTAACCTTCGTTCAACTAACATATATTATATTTTTGCTTATAACGTCGTAGCGCGCCTCAAGAGGACTTATCTTCTAAGCTAGGATTAACTTGCAATTAGAAAGCTACAACACGCTGTAAATCTATGCACATTATGTACAACTAATCAAACCCCGCTTTGTGGCTTACTCACCCATTTTATTAAGTTATTTCATTGCCTTTGATCTTTGTTAGCAGCTGTACACAGCGGCAAGATTTAGGGAGAAAGCAAAAAAAATATATATATAAAAAATCACTTAATTCGGCACAGAAATACAAAAATACATGTATGCACGTGCATGACAGTTAAAAGGAAATACATTAAATAGTGTCAGGTGTTCTATATTGCATTTATTTTTCTTTGAGATTTGGCATGGGTACTTACTGAAACCTACACAATACTTATTACGGACTAATATTACCTTACCAGCAGGAACATGATTTCCACGCACAGATATAAGTATTAGTTTTGTTTACTTTAAAGCAAACGTCCTTATCCAGGCGAATAGCTGAATTTAAAGTACCTAAACCAACATAATAATAGGGTAGGTTCCTGGTAATGGTACATTACTGCCAAGGCCGGGAAAAAACAATTCGTGGATGAGTAGAGTTTGACGGATGAAGCTTAGCTGACTCCGTCAATAAATACGAATCCACGAATTGCCATTTCCGATGAGGCATATTATATTGCTCTTCTGCAATAATGCGAGGAAATAAAGCACAATTGTTAAAACATTGGATTAAATGCTTGGGCATGGTTTTCAAATTTTTGCCCTTGTACATTCCCGCGATAAATGTTTTTTTTTTCAAGATACAGGACAAGACTTATAATGCTGATAATCTGACTGGAGGATTAACTATAACCCTTCAGTCAGATTATCAGAAAATATTGGACACGTAAGTATATTTTTCACTCCTCTCCTTCAGAAAAGTTTTCCTCCCTGACGAGAGGGAGCAAAGTGCAACTTTTCTGTTCAAGGCTTTTCTAAGTGTTTTATTGCAAACACCATTTTTAGTTGACAATCGTAAAGCCAGGCCATTTTCTATATATGCTTAATGCTCGGTGTGAAAAGTTGTATGAGCCACTCGGGAGCAAAATTATTTTCATCTGGGGCGATACACTTGAATCCCTCATTACACTCAGGATTCTACTTTAGAATCTCTCGCTACGCTCAGGATTGAATTGTAGAATCCTTTACTACATTCTGGATTCAATGTACGCCCTCGCCGTAAATACACTATTTTGCTCCCTTGTGACACAAATAACTATTTTTCAATCAAATAATAAATGACAAGAATGATCTAAATGACGGACTACTTAATTGGATTTTTAAAGCCACTTAGACCATTAAGCAGACTGTTCATAATTATCCACACGCACGCACGCACTCTAAGTCATAGGTTTATTTTTGTTTTAATTTATTGCTAAGGGTTAATAACCGGAACTACCAACAAAGTTTTTCAGTGATTTTTGTATATGTAGTGCTTATTTTTATTATTATGTAAATTTAATATTAAGACTGAACTTGCTGTTATACTTCTCGCGCTCACTATGTACTCGCTCCTACTCGCTCTCTCGGAATTAGCTACCTACGGGACAGGCCTCGCCTAGTGTAGAAGCCAGTGAAAATGTATTGTGTATGAAAAGCTATTAATGTACGTTCATGAATTGGCTACTGTTGTTTTTGTTTTTCGCTATTGTTTTTTCTTTTACAAGAATGATTGTATATTCTTCACATGTAGCAACCCTCCTGTAAGCCCCGCTTATGTGCAATAAATGATTACTTACTTACTTACAGTGTTACTCTTTAAATATAAGCATCAATTTCCTTTCTCGAAATACTTTAACTTAAAAAGCGTTTGTTTCAACAAAAAAGCGCTTCTCAAATAGCAGAGATCGTGTTCACAAACAGAAGGCAGCCAGCCGCGTTATGTATACGGCACAAAGCTAGCTGAGAGGTGTGTAATTGGTAGCTAATCCGTGCTCTCACCGTCTCCTCTCGACGGATTGTTCTACTTGTTCCTGTAATACCCGCTCGTATGTACATATGTTGTCGTTCGTTAATACCAGTGCTGGGTGGAGTATAGGGTCATTTCAAGTTCATAACTATGCAATCATTTTATTTTCATGTTATAATATAGATAGATTAGATTAAGATGATGCAAATGCGATGCTGTGGATATTACATACATAGGTACAAAATGAAGGATAAATACATAAAGGCCAAAAAGATACCGAAAAAGCCAAATAAATGAGACACGGGCGATGAATTACAGCATTTTGGAGAATTAAGAAAAGTTTCCTACTGTTATACCCACCTAGTCAACACAAAACCAAAACATACAAAACTAAAACATTATTGCACGCTTTCACTAAAAACTTTAACACTTTTCTTTCAGTTTTGTAACTATTTGTTTTTTATACCGTTTATACTCGTATGAGTCGTTACAAAATGAACACAAAAATGTATGGAAAATATAAAGTATGGAAAGTTAGGGTAATTTTTTTTTCTTCAGATCAATAGTGCTTTTTATTGTGTTAGAAGACACAGAATTACCTAATTCTAAAAAAAAATAAAAAAATGCCTTTTAGATTAGAATAAGTCGAAAAACTTTTGTTATATTGTAGATATAACATAATCCAGCGGCATTCCATTTCGACACTGTCTGCTCTTAATTCAGTGGCAACAAAAAAATGTGGTTGATTCGGCATATCCACAATAACATCACAATGTGTTAATTGAATCCGTCCATGCTTTATTACTGTTTAAAAAAACACTGTCCGACTATCTAGACTGCCAAATTACACTATTAGTTATTCTTAATTCCTCTATCTATTTTTGACACTTAATTGACTGCTGCGTCGATAGTTTACCTAGTTACACACTAGAGCGAAGTATAGAAATAAAGTATTATTAGTATTACCAAAGACTAACCTACAGATGTGTAAGAAGAGCAACCACGGGACGAAAAGTAGCCTATGTGTTATTCTAGAAGTCCAGCTACTCATATACCAAATTTCATAACTCTAAGCCCAGCAGTTGTTATTTTGAGATTGTATCTCTATCCCGTAGGAATACCGGGATAAAAAGTAACCTATGTTTTAATCTAGGTTATAAACTAACTTTTAGCTAAATTTTAAAGAGTAACCACTTAAAACAATCTTTCGAACTTTTTTTCTTATAAGAAGAAATTATATTTTAAGTTGTTATAAAATTTAATAAGTATTTTATATTGTTATGAATAAATTTCAGTACTGACCATTGAACTTGGCACCTTGTCACTTGGCACCCATTTAGAACTCACTTCTTTTGTCGATAAAGTCAACAATCAAGGCATAATCATAATATTAAACTTGGCTCTCATTTCACATATTATTATGTTTTGATTGGATCAATATAACACCAAAGACAAAAAGTATTGAAATTACCTCATGGCCCGTTACCTGAAAGTCTATTTGTAAGCTATTGTGTTACCACGGTTTTTTTTTGGATACACATAGAAGCTATTATAATAAGTAATTTTAATAATATTGTTATGTCTTGTGTTGGGTTGTCTATTGCTGTGTTGTGAATAAATGTATTTCTTTCTTTTCTTTTAATTCAATGTTGTTTTAATGGAATTATGCTGTCTTTAAATAAAGCTACGATGAGCTT
The DNA here is from genome assembly GCA_037349165.1 of Choristoneura rosaceana. NCBI lineage: Eukaryota > Metazoa > Arthropoda > Insecta > Lepidoptera > Tortricidae > Choristoneura > Choristoneura rosaceana. The sequence goes on from JAZBNJ010000019.1 coordinate 16,971,235, forward strand.
CTCCTGCATCAGAGAAACCATAACAAATAAAACGCTTGTTCAACGCATTACAAAATTACGTAAAGTGGCGAAAATTGGGACAGACTAATGTTCTTTTTACGAGATGTTGTGTAAAACACAAACGTCTGTTTGATGCGGAGCCAGCTGCAATAATGTTTCGTATTGAAACGCGTCGCGTTAACGCCGACTTGGCTCAAAAACATAATAAACTTTAATCCCATGGATTTGTGTTTCGGGGTAATGTGGGTACTAAAGAACTTTCAGCCATCAAGACACGTCGAATATCGACAGTCGCCTAGCGCCAGTGAGATACGTATAATTTGCTGTTTACGTGTAATGGAATGCTTTTAGGAGAAATCAGTTCCTTTCTAACTTTTGTTAGGTGGCATTTTCTAGATAAAATTACGTACACAGACAGAGTTTAACTTCATAACTGCAAATCTCAAGGATGAATACTATCAATGTTGATGGTTTTCTTATCTTTTTGAGTGTAAATCTTTTTAAGATCATCGCGGTATAATGTATAGGTCTTTTTTAGACACGGTAAGATACGAACTTCGAGTTTCGAGTTTCGTAGTAGCTCTGTAGGTCTCCTCTCTGAGTGACATCAGTTTTTCTTTTTCGAAAAACTCATGGTAAATTACTAATTTACGTAATTTCTCACTTAAATCCCTCAAACAATCAATCAATCAAAATACTCTTAAGTACGAGCCTCGAACCCACTACCCTCTGCTAAGAGGCTTTAGGTCAAACCACTAGTCAATGTCTGTGGTTACTATGATTTACTATGCCTGTATATAAACCCCCATTTCAGGAAAGCTGACATATTTATAGTTCAAAGATAAGCTTGCGTCTTATTACATAATTTTTTTTAGGATATTTTTTTTCAATTTATTTAGGCAAAAAACAATCGTACTTGTATCTATTATAGTAAATATAGCGTAGGTACGTAAGTAGAGTAGTTAATATGAAGCGACATAGTAAAGAAGTAGGTAAGTACTTATAAATTACACCTAGATAAAAAGGAACGGTACATGCGGTGTATGGCGTTGCATTGGAAGTAAAAACAGGTACAATAATTGTTTATAGCCATTTTTCAGATAATAATGTAAGTACCTGTGAAAAATATACGAGAAAAAAAGAGTTACAGCATTCTCAAAACACGGGATTTTAATTAAACCTAGTTGAAAACCATCCTAACAAATTGGCTAATAACCCGATGAGGAAACACACCACATTTAATCGGCTGAAGAGGAAATCCGCCGAAAACCTACTGAAATGGTCGCTCATTAATGCATAGATACGGGCGCGTCACTGGACGCGCACCGACCAGGACAATATACACGCACTTGAACTTTTGCTGAATGTCCCGAAAGGATAGATTGCGAATTAAAATATATAAAAAAAAAGTTGATAAAGAAGCAATTTTGACGTCTACACCAAACTCCGATGTTCAAGAATTGACCACTTTGTAACGTTCTGTCCCTTGCAACAAATTACTGAATTTATCTCAGATGAAAACGCCGTTCTGTTGGGGACCGATGCAGCGGAAACTCGCTTCGGCACTTTATCCTATTTGTCAATGACATAAATGCCATGAACATAAACTATCCAAGTTTTCGGGAGCTTTCTAATTTCCCATACTTGTTAAACTTGTGTCGAGTGGGTTCCACGATGTTATGGAAATTTCTTATGTTACTTTAAATACCATTGACTGCTTATAGGTTTTTCTGTAACCAGTAGGTATAGAACTATTTTATTGAGAGGTGTTGTATTTTTTTTATAAAACCTAGCAGTTTCGGACTTATGGGAACGGGGAATCCATACTAATATTATAAATGCGAAAGTGTGTTTGTATGTTTGTCCGTCTTTTACGCCGTAACGGAGCAACGGATAGACGTAATTTTTGCCATAGAGATAGTTTATGGGCCCGGGAGTGACATAGGCTACTTTTTATTTATCCCTGAAAAAGGCACTGTTCCCGAGGGAACAGCGCGCGATAACCGAATACCACGCGGGCGGAACCGCGGGCAAAAGCTAGTACGTTATAAATAGTTTGGAATTTTTCTTTTAATTTTCTCATTTACTCGTACCTCCAAATATTTGGGCCATCTACTTACATAATGTGTGTTATCCATTTTAAACTCGAACGGTTTTGGAGCAAATTGAATGACAAAAGAATAGTAGATTGTACAACAAGAGCATAAAACGAGCCATTTACCCGAGGCATTTATATAGCTACCCGAGCCGGTACGGCGAGGGTGGATAGACACGTCGAGGGGAAAATGGGTTTTATGCTCGAGTTTTACACTCTGCTTTTCACTTCGATGGCGAGGAAATGAAATAGCAACAGTGGAAACAATAATACACTTTCTATGTAACTTTTATTTTTATGCATTATTACAATAATTCCACTATTTAAATTTTACTGGTTTATTATGATTGACTTGATTGATTTTTAGTTTTATATAAATTAAAAATTATTTAAAAAAAATATAGAAACTTTTTGGTTTGTGGCTGTTTACAACTGATTAAAACCTTGGTCTTTTGTTGGTATTAGACGCAGATTTTATTTTATGCACTAGAGCATAATAAGTCATTTTATGTCGCCTAGGTACAGCATAAACACGAACTTTACGAGCATGAGAAGTGAAAAATACTTTTCTACTATGGGGACTTCCTTACTATTTATATTATTTTGTTGTTCAGTAGCTTTAATAGCAGCGTAGAGTGAAAATTTTTGTTTGAGAACAAATTTTCATTACCCACCTACCTTCATTTGAAAAAAATTCATACCAATAAAATTAAAGCAGTAAATATTTCTTTATTGGGATAATAACAGTAGATACAACAATATGATAGGAAATTAACCCTTGAAGTAATAATAATATAAGGTTCACTCTGAAAAAATATCGATTTTGAGGTACGAGCTAAAGAATAGATAGCATAGAGGTGAAGCATTTCTCAAAATTCCTATCTTCATTCTCCCACAAAAGCAAAACAGTGGGTTAAAATAAAACTACCTAGTACGCAATGAGCCGCGTATTATTCGGTAACATAACGGTACAACTATGAAACGGAGTCGGGCTCAGCCGTTTGTCCGGGAGCGACGGATAATTGAAATCCGTCAGACAGTCCGTCTCGGATGACAAACGACATGTTGGAGAGCACGCGTGTGCTAGCCGGCCTATCCCCGACCGGCTAAATTGATGATAAAACCACAACAGTCGCCTTTAACTTCTGCGATTTCGCTGTATTTCGCCAGACCACAACTGAGGAACATTTTATACGCTTCCAAGTGGCCGCGGTTGAGTCCCGTTTTAGTTATTAGCGGTATTTTTAAGGTTCCGTACCGAACGGAACCCTATTGCTGTCACCCACGTGTCCGTCCGGCGTCTGTCACAGATTTTAAAGCCAAATAGCTCTCAAGCTGTTGTTGCTGTTCAAATTTCCATGGCATAAACATCTTATATCGACCCAAAGCTATAGAAATTGTCTAAAAATATTTTAATTGTCTCTAATGGTAGCTACCCATACACAAAAACAGATTTGTGAAAAACTATGTTGACGTACTTCATCGAATCGAGTGCCTACCGTTGTTTATAATTCGCTTAGAAGAAAATACACTATAACTATTTATTAAAAAAAGTATCAAAGGTTATCAAAGGAGTGAGAACTGACTAAAGTCCGCTTACTAAAGCTTTTTAAACAAAATTTTCCCGATTATTTTTTCACTTCTTAAACTAAACTTGAACTAAACTAAAACTTGAGATTTGTGTTATTATTACTTAAGTGTATGCTACCAAATACCAGCGTTATTAATGAATCGTATTTTTTTAAATTAATCTTTCGTACAATTTAGATAAATAAGTAGGATTCCGAACTTCAGACAAAAATTTTTGGACTCGCACTTGGCTGTTTTTTTAAATATTATAGAGTAATATCTCTCCTTTTCTCTATATAGTCCTGTTTGTAAGTGCCTACCTGGTTAGAAATAGTTATTATCATCTACACTATTTAGTAAATCTCTATTTACTGATGTCATTTTGGAATGCACGCTGGCTTATTTTGTACTAAATATTAATATTATTTTCATTACACTATTATTTATTCCAGAATCTACCCTCTCTGTTAGCTATAAATATGCTCATTTTGTCACAAACCAAGCAAAGAGTAATTATGGTGTGCATGAATGCTGTGTACATTTTAATTGTGTTGTATATACATTCTCGTGTTATTTTTGTAAGATTTAAGTTGTGCTGTTGTTTACAATACTCGTATGTGATTGTATCTAACTAATAAATAAATAAACCAAAACCCTCCCAATACCAATCTATTTTCGAGTAGATACGTAACGAAAACTTGATCTCACCGTGATCCAGTGAATAAATAAGTTATATTTCAGGTCATGCTGAGATGGGTATCGACACCGAGCCCAAACTCGGATTGAGATTGACGACAACTAATTGCTATAGTTTCTTGTCTAGTTATTGTTTTCATCTGCGCGCTGTAACTTGGTAACGGAACTGCAAGAGCTAATTGGGTGTGAATCGTAAAAGTTGGAGTTTATAACAGAAGCAGTAGGGAAAGACGGATTGCGACGGATAATTTGAACTTGTGCTGTCTACAGCGGTAGGTTGACGATGGGGTGGTATGAATACGAACATAATAATGGTAAAAAAAAATTGCTAAATGATTACATCATTTATGGTACTTTCTTATAACGAATCAACTACATCGTGAACTATTGTGGAGCTTTTTCACAGAAATAGTCGTAGTAGAATTCAGAATATTTTAGTCTTAGGCAAGCAATCAAAGATTCTAAGGAGCCCCACATTCGTTCTACTTCCCTGTACTAACATTAAAAATAGATGGACAAGGGTTTATATGCGATCACTGCACAACAAAACTTTACTGTAGACTGCACGTTAGCTCAGTGAGACATACATCACTTTACAAAGCGAAGATTTGATTGTGTCACTGTATTCAATCTGTGTATACCCACACAAAACAATTGCCGTTACCACTGGCCATTTGCCTGTCACTCACACTAATGTAAGGTCGAGCTTATGCCTCACATGTGCGGACACGAATATACAAGGAAAACCAAGATGACAAATGATCCAGCAGCGAGAATTCGCGGATATGTTTACGTCTGTTTAACTGTCTCGGTGGTTGTCTAGACAAACAGATGGCTAAGGTTTGAAACGTTACTCCAGACTTAATAGGATAGTTAAATATTAGTCTATACGAGCGTGAAATGCGGAAGCATTACTCTTTCCCTTTTCGTATGTGTACACACGCCAAAATGTATATTATAAACTATTACAGTCTTAGAAACTTGTCCGGTTGATTGATTTAACATAATTCTGAAATATTTCAGCAGATAGTAAGGTTTATTTGACTAAACATAACAGAAAGAAAATAGAAAGTTTTTTCAGCACGTAAATAAAATAATAGAACAAGGTACACAATAATATTATCGTTAGATATTATTAGACAAAGATATTATCTTATTTCTGCCTTACAGAATCTTTTTAGTTAGCTCATTTTACTTGTGACATTATTTTATTTTTAAAGACAAACAAAACTGCATTTAATTTTTTTTCGGTCCAGTATAATAATAAAATTTATTATTTAATTTATACCGGGTGTGGCCTGTAATATGAACAAATAATCAAAACGTAGATCATACTCGTCAAACAGAACAACATTAGTTCAACGACTTTTGAAAATAATTAGTTCATTTAATTTTTATTACACTTTTAAGTTTATTCGAAGAAGCAAAATGCTTGGTGTAGTAGCGTGACAGGCGACGTTAGTTGTGTTCTTGGATGGCCTACATTGATATTGAATTTGTATGAAATAGGGAAAATTTAAATTTTCCATTATTTTTAAAAGTCGCTGAACTAAATGTTGTTCAGTTTGACAAGGACGATCTACGTTTAAATTATTTTCTTACAGGCCACACCCGATATGTATACATTATAACATGTCGGCGGCCGATCGTAAAACCCGCCAGATCACGAAATTCCTAGGCATATCGTGAAATAGCGTCATTTCATGAATTGGCTAAAGGACATCCGCCATATCGTTCAAAACTCACCGTTTAAACGATTTGCCTAGTGACGGTTAAGTTAGGTTAGGTTACAGCACGCACACACATACGCACTCACGCACGCATGCATACAAGCACGCTTGCAGCGTAATATTCCTGGGGCTCTCCTGGGTCCCGGCATAGAATTTCTGTTTTCACAATTTAAGCCCAAAATCAATCAAGTAAAGTTCAAGTTTTTTTCTATGTCCTGAAAATGAGCACCGAGGGATCCAGGAGGATAGTGTGCTATCGCTGTTCAAAAGTGACATCCCTATGAAAGCAGAGCCACTACTGACGTACTTACCTATTTGGATACTGACCCAAAAAAAAACTCATAAATGTAATTAAACCACGCTAAGCTGATCCAAATCGACTTACGTAATTAATAAACCAATTTAATCCCTATTACGTTAATAAATAATTTGCACAAAATAACAATGGCAGGGCGTTTATTGTTTTAAACAATATTATAGGAGTGAAAACTTTTAATAGGCTCAAAGTTAGGGCAAATTGAATGGAACATGAAGCTCGGTTATGGCTATTTTAGTCGAGTTTCTAAGGTAACAATGTCATAAATATCCGCTTATTTTATTTAATCCCCGGACTTGTTGTTTTAAAGTTCGCTGTTGCCAGCTTTTTGAACAAGGTTAGGCGATAAGTAGGTGCTTATCCAACTTTTTTGTTGTATACCAAATGGCTATATTTTGATTACAAATAGCTACTTTACAAACAAAATACTTTGCTCTCTCGAGACCTTACAATAGCTACATGTATGGGTTCATGCAGCTCCTCAGCCTCTACGCTATTAGAACACACACATGCACACGCACACACACATATACAAACTCAACTATCACTAAACTACGCGGCGCGTTTCGAGCATAATCAGAGTTCATCATTAGAGCAACACAAGCGATCACTATGCCACCCTAGAATCAATCATTATACCTAATCGAAGCTTGACAATTTCACATATTTTGACACTTACCTAGTAGACTTTTATAACACCCACGAGAAGAGATGGGCCCTATTCTTAAACTGGACATGGCAAGGACTAACGAAATAACGATAAGTGTAGTAAAATCACTCAATCAATAAGATTTTTAAAAGATCATTATAATTCAAACACCATTCACGTTTTCCGACCTCTGGAGAGATTTAGGAATTAGGAATTATTTACCTCATAAATCTGGACACTCACTTGTAATAGTCTAAGATCAGTTTAAAGCTTTCACTGCCACCTGACTTGACTTGACTGACCACAAGTGCCACCGACGCACATGTGCGTCCAAAATGTATAAATAATTATGACAGCGGCACTGGGGGAAGTTCCAAAAACGAATATGCGACCTTTACCGAACTGGTTAATTTAAGAAAAGTATTATTAAATATGTTAATAAATATTGTTACAAGTGGGTTGCATAAAAAATCCAGTCAGAGGTAAACTCATGTGATCCTTTTTACTCTCCACACTCGTGTTTTAAGGACCCCTATTACGTAACAGTTCCATAAACTACTATTGTAGATTAGCGAAATGTTTATAAACAAGAGAATTACATTCATGAGAGACGGGTAGCGCCATCTGTCAGCGACAATAGTCATAGTAAAGCTTGCGAGCGCTGTAGTAGTACAGAGTTATTGCACTAGATGGCACTACAGGTTACGAGCACCGACCATTGAAAACGAAGCTGCCAATTGCAAAGTATTCGCAGAACAATTTTATCAAACGAAGTTGTTTTAAAATGCACAGTTAATAAACGTGATGAATAGCTTCAGAGTCAACACATTTTCGAAAAGTGAAAAGCTGCGTTTACATTAGCGACCTACAGAAGCTTCTAGCTACGTTTAAACTATGGAAGATTGACGCCATCAAAGAAAGAATTTCAGTTTGATACGTTAAGTGCGTTCTCAAGCAACTGCTTTAATACAATTTAATATAAGTTTTATAGAGGCGGTGGACCGCGCAGCCTGCACTTTATTTTGCGAAGTAACAATGGGCCGACAGAGATGGATCGCTTGCCCCAGCCCTTATTCCTGCACTTTTGTACACTGTTATTATGGCAAATGCAATAGGTAATATTTAACGAGGTTTCCCCTAGTTGGAAAACCAAGTTGTTAGGTGCCTCTTTCAGGCAAAAGAATGTGTTATAAATAACCGAAACTTAAATAGACGCACAAATTTGGAAATAACAGTTAACAAATTGGTTTTGTTTAATTTTATTTTATTTTATAAAAAATAGAAATAGAATAGAAAGACATTATGATAAATTTGATCGGTTTTTTTTTTTAAAAAATACAAACATGTAGGTGTACATTAGATAACTTATGATTTTGACTGATTTTAAATATCGTCTTGCCTATTTGTTTTATGAATCCAAATAATACAAATGACTCATACCGTGCATGACATTTGTAAAATCCTCACCCGACTCGTATGATACCTAGATTAATTTAAAATATAAAACTACCGTGAGACTCACTCATATTAAATAAATGTTTCGACATGTCGAAACATGTCGAGCTAAACTCGATTTAAGACGTGAGTTATCCGGAAGATTTATTTAATATAATTTAAAATACGTAATGGTTTAAAATCAGATGAGCTTTTTTTTCTAAAGTCACAAAAGTTTTTCAATCAGGTAAATTAATATTTGTCTTCAGAAATTCTCCATCACTTAGAAAATTAAATCAGATCTGTACTTAATTAAAACATCAATGATTTAACAGTTCTCATGTTCATTAATGATCATGTTTATTGTTTTAATGTCTTTATTAAATTAAATCACATTAGCATTACATCGTACCTATACAAATTTAACAATTGAATAAAAATTACAAAATAAAAATTAAATCAAACTAAATTAATAACAATACAAGAAAATAAAAATTAAACTAATCTAACCTTATTGTTTTAGAATTACGTAAACAAACAATATTTTGATAAACAAATTGTATTATCTCTAATGATCTATTTAGGACAAATTAACTCTTTGTCTCTCACCATTTCAATGAGTACTGGCCAAAATTTCTTACAGAGGATAAATCTACCTGTTCGTGGCTCGTAGGTTTTTCCTCTCAATTTCAATGTGAACTTACTTAATTTCACTATTTTCATTTATATAAATTTATAATCATAATGACATGCAACAGTATTATTTTAAAAGTACCAAACTGAAATATAGAGCACAGAGAAACCAGAAAAATAAGACCAGCGCTGGGAATCGAACCCAGGTCCTCGGTATTCCGTACCGATATATTTCGTGTCTATATTTCAGTTTGTATTTTCGATTTAGGTTTTACGAGATGACCGTAAAAGTAACAAAAATTTTGAATTGAAATAAAAAATACAAAAAGATTCCAAAAAAAACAATCTTAATTTAGTATTATTTCGAGTTAAATTTATTTTTTGTGTTAATTTACTTAATTATTATTTTTTAAATAATTTTCATACAACGTAGGTACACGTTTGACGGCTACGTCGTTAGGTACATATTACAAGCTTATCTTAGTTATTTTGATATAATAAATTGTCTATTATTTACAAACAGGGAATTCTTTTATCAATATTGATTTATTTCGGGGATCTCAGAAGCGGCTTTATCGATTTCCTAAATTTTGTCGTGTAAAATAATCGATCTAGACTTGAGATATTCCATCTTAGGCCTCTAGGTTGGCAACGCATCTGCAATACCCAGATGTTCATAGGCGGTGGTGATCTCTTACCACCAAGAGACCCACTTGCTCGTTTGCTTTCCTGTCGAATAAAAAAAAACTTTGGATCTAGCTAGAACCTTAAGAAGTTGCCTTTTTGAGTTTTAGCAATAAATAATTAATTCAGAGAAAGCTTCGTCGCTCTTGATGCGAAACAGGAAAAAGCATAAATATCTTTTACCCATAATATTTCCGGCTTATACACGTCCCACTAATCGCCCTCAGAATGGATAAGGCAGTAGTTCCCATAAACCCTTATTTAATTCAAGGATATCTCCAGAAACTAAAAAAAATTGAGAATCTGTTTTTTTTTAATACCTCGTTGAGTTTCTTGCCGGATTCTTCTCAACAGAGGTTTTTTCCGAACCGGTGGTAGATTTTTTTGACGTTCATAAGAGCTTGTTAGAGCCTAAATTGAATAAAGAGATTAAAAAAAAACTAGTAAGATGTAGGGGTTGCGCTCATCGATACCTACGGGTGCAATCGGCTCGTACAAATAGCGTTTTTGTGTCGTGGTGGTTGCACGCTAAACGGTTGACTCGATTGCCTCCAACGGCGGCCGCCTGTTTCTACCGCCACCCCTTTTGCCATTACTAAGGATGTCATTCATTCATTATTTTTTAAAATGTGGCTTCTGTCCTAATTAATAAGACAATTATTTCGCCAGTGTCTATGTATAAATAGCAAAATTATATATTGTCTACATCCGCCATGTTCGAATGCCACAAATCCTACTAAGGATGTCATTCTGGCTTTTAGAGTTTGGCTAATGAAAGCTGAACCCAGCTATTATTTGAGTGGCAACATTATTCAAATGTGATGGACAAACAAACCAAAGAGTATAAGAAAACTTTGTCACACGTTGACACTTGAGCTTGTACTATTATCTATTCTCTGTGTGTGTGTGTGTGTGTGTGTGTGTGTGTGTGTGTGTATGTGTGTGTGTGTGTGTGTGCGTGTGTGAGAATTTGTGTACCGGTCTATAAATGTCACAATACCGGACTCAAATCAAACTGCATCTCCTTTTTTAGGGTTCCGGAGCCAAAATGGCAAAAATGGAACCCTTATAGTTTCGCCATGTCTGTCTGTCTGTCTGTCCGTCCGCGACTTTGCTCAGGGACTATCAATGCTAGAAAGCTGTAATTTTGCACGGATATATAAGTAAGCTATGCCGACAAAATAGTACAATTAAAAATTCAAAAACAATTTTTTTTTAGGGTACCCCCCCATAGACGTAAAGTGGCGGTGATTTTTTTTTTTTTCATCCTACCGAATAGTAGTGTGGGTATCGTTGGATAGGTATTTTAAAACCATTAGGGGTTTGCTAAAACGATTTTTCGATTCAGTAATTTTTTTCTTTCTTTCTTTCTTTTTTCAAATTTTCATTAAAATCGAGCGTCTCCCCCTCTAAAATCTAAACCGGTGGGTGGAAAAATTTGAAAAAAATCGGGATGGTAGTCAGTATATCAAACTTCCAAGGAAAACTATAACGGCTAAGTTAACTTGAGAATTATTAGTAGTTTATGGGTAAATATCAGCGTAAGGTATAAAATATACCTAAACTTGGAAGATTCCGTATAAAATACGAAATCCTTAGAAAAATATTACTTAATTATTTCGTAATGGCTACGGAACCCTATTTTGGGCGTGTCCGAAACGCTCTTGGCCGGTTTTTTATCTTCCAGTATAAAGGCTTAGTAGCTTATCTGCCGCTGCCGCCCGCAAATGTCATCTCGAAAAAAAAAACACTAAACGATTAGGAAGAAAAAATAAAAAGCTGCCGTTCCTCGCTCTTAAGTAGGTACCAGCAAGGACGATTAATCGTCCTTGGTACCAGGAACAGGTGATACGAATCTAGATACTATGCACCTCTTCATAAAACATGGTCAATTCGTGTTTCACCCGTTAATAGACAACCAATCGAGTCGAGAGTCAGTATTACGGGCATAATAGTTTCCCACTGGAACTTTTCAATCGGCAGATAAGAGGCTTGCGGAGACGTCCCGATATTTATTTACTGCGTTGTGGTAAGGAAACTTACTCGCTTTGTCGACAAATAATTCGAACGGTTCATTATTCAATTGTTCGATTCCCCGAACGGTTGGAACAATTCAAGGGGCTTACGTTTGCGGTCTGTTTGACCGTTTTCTTTTAGTGATCATAGCACTTTGCAGTTTTAAATTTCATTTTAGTTTTTTTTATTGATCTTCGTACAATTTCGTCACATTAGCCTATAATGCTGACTATATGTGCCGCGCCTGATGTTAGAATAGGCAAAAACCTGCCTCATTCCATGGGTGTCAGACTGAGTACGTATATTATTTTTAGATTATCAGTGGGAAAAGTGAGTGTTTACCAAATGTAAAACCTGTGCCCTGAGTGTAAGTTTTCTTTTATAAAATACGTATCGATCGCGTTCGCGTTAAAATCACAATTTATATGGAAACACGAACAGCGCCTCTAGTGGAACGTCCGCGATGTTCGTGTTTCCATGGATACAAATTGAGATTTTAACTCGAACGCGATCGAGACGTATTTTGTAATCGAAAACTTACACTAAGGGCACTGAAGACAAAACGAGTAGAAATGACATTAATTTTCCTATTATACTGCAGCCTTACAAGCGGTAAATCTTCGTCCGTCCATTTGGGATACATACCTAGTAACGTGTTTACGCGAATAATCCTTCCGTAAAGTATCTACCTGAGGGGCTACTACGAAATTGGAAAATCGGAGTTCGTATCGTAAATGTTTTAACAAATAAATATTTTTATCTTTTTATCTTTTTTTTATCTTTACCGTTCTACTGACGCTAATATTATTTAATATGAGAGTGAGAGGGATGGTACGATACGAACTTTGATTTTCAAATTTCGTAGTAGCCCTTCTGTATTGGCTTTGTTGGTGCCAGCAAGTATGCTTTTAGCTTGAGCCTCGTGTAAGTACACATGTGTTTTCCAATAAGTAAAATCCAGAATAGTATAGGGGTTTTCGAAATATATAATCCATTTTGATATTACCAGATACCATTGGTACTAATAATATCGTCTATTTTAGCAACAGGGTTCCGATTAGATCCTTCGGGGAACCTTAAAATAAAACCCTAAAATGCTAAAATAAATAAAATAAAAATAAATAAATAAATATCATGTGAAACTTGACACCAATTGACCTAGTCCTAAACTAAGCAAATCTCGTACTATTGGTAGTAGGCAATGGATAAAGAAAAAATAATAAAAAATAAATCCTTGTTAATTCCTTTTCCAATATGCAACTTAATCTGTTAAGCTTATTTTCAACGTACCCCCATTTATAGTATAAAATTGGCAAGCTCTCATGTAGCCACACCTTAAAAGCTTAAGTTAAGCCGTGCCTACTCAATGATTCACACTTGCTAATTGATTCTTCGGGCCAAAACTGGGATCATCCTAAACAAACCTTACAAGCTAACTCCATGTACACGGAATAACTAAAACAAGAGCTTTATTCCTCTTTTCAGCTTTACCTGATGACGTTATAGAATACAACAAATTTGTGATTAAATAAAATATAGTATATTTTTATCGAGGGACTAAAATAAGCCAACATATTACAGCCCGAGGTGGTTAGCCACCCGCGTTTTAGCGAGGGGTCTATTTATTCGAGGATTATATTTATATTGGCTTTTATTCTCGAGGTGAAAACTCTATTTTTCGCTTTGATTGCGAAAAAAAAAAGTCGTTAATCGTTTATGATTTACGCTCTACAACAATTTACCATCAACAATGTACCATCTTAGGCCTCATCTTCGCCTTCCATCAAGCAAGATTGAGACCAAACGTAAGCCTATTTTATATAAAAAAAAAACATAGTTTTCGCGGTAAGTATTTTTTTCCAAGCAGACACAGACATAACAAAATCGCATCGGCGAAATGGTCCATACACAAATTGGAATAAATAGAATGGCGCCACCTTCTTTGCGGAAAAAACATAAAACTAAGACCACGTAAACTAAGAACGTAACATTTTCGTCATGAAAATGGTCTACACAGAATCTTATTTTATGCCAAAAACTAAGCAAGTACTGGCTGTTTGAGTTTATCTAAGTCACTCGAAGCAAATTAAAAAAATAATTACTAAGCAAGTACTGGCTGAAATTGTTAAAATAATGAAATAGTAGATATTGGTTGGTCTCTAAAAAAGGCTGTCATAGTCAAATACTGACAATATAGAGCTAAAGTATAAGTATCTATGCGGTATTACATACTATACTTATTTATATTATACTACCGGTCAAGCTTTAAGTAAATATCCAAAATTCACGTAAAGGATGGACGAATTATTTCAAGACCATTAGGCACCCAACAGGTTTCCATGAGGCTGACTGAACAAGTTGATCTAGGAAGTACGAGTACGTAAGTCTAGTCTAACAGAGTCTAACCGAACGTCCGTGGTCATTCATTCTAAATGAGTAAATCCTACTGATGTTGTTGATACGAGAGCTTGTGAGTATGTCGACGTATTGACGACGACGACGAATATTACGGACTGGGTAGCCAAGTGGTTATGGAACCTGACTATGAAGCTTCTTTTTCTAATAACATTGGTTATTGCAGTCATTTAAGGGCACATGAACGGGCAAAAAACCTTAGCCCTCTTGTCCAATAGATAGATTTAATAGTCGCTGTAGCCGAAATCGCCCAGGAGCTGTATATATGAAGCTTGAAGTCCCGGATTCGATCCCCGGTCGGGACAGGTATTTGTATGAATAATACGGATTTTTGTTCTCGGGTCTTAGATGCTTAATATATATATATCTATTTATGTTTATCCGTTGCTTAGTTAGTACTCTACTCATAGTACACTAGAACCAACGAATTGTGACCCACTGTGAACCTTTTCGTACTTAACTTCAAAAGAAAGTTACGCGTGCGAAACCGCAGGTAAAGACTAAACGGTTACTACATAACCTTTTTTATAGTTAAATCAGAAATCGTAGCGCACTCGCACCTCGGCGCGGCCATAAAAACATTAGGTGGCGACACGGCTAATAAAATTCAACATAAAACATTTTAATCGGGAGCTATTATTCCTTCCCTGAATCGCGTTTTAAAATCCAACCCTCTCGTAAATTTCGCAATTGGAACGGTTTAAACGCGTCACATAAAATTTTCGGGCGCGCATGTGGTTGAGAACTCAAGTTTACAGCCAATAAAACTACGGGGGGCTGACGAGTAGTGACGAGTTGTCCCGATTACCTCATGCTGCTAATGGATATTCTTTCAAGAAAGCTCTCAACCTATCATCATCATGTCAGTCGTAGCCAGTCGTAGGGCTTCAAAAAGCGAGCGTAGCATATCTCGCAAGGCCGGCAACGCATCTGAAGTTCTGATATCTTTCATAGGCGTTGGTAATTATTGACATCAGGTGAACTCTATTCGTTCGTTTGTCTGCTATTACATAAAAAACCGTCCAAGAACGTATCAATACGCGATTTTCAGCAAAAGTTAGACAGTTTTTCACAAAATGTTTCTTATTGTATTGCATTATTATTATACTCCTAACACAGGTGCAAAACAACTACTGGGAGGCCTCTCCATTTGTCACCCTACCCATTGATTTTAAGACGACCAGATGGCCTAGCGGTTACAGACCCTGACTACGAAGCTTGAGGTCCCGGGTTCGATTCCCGTGTCGTCGGGGCAGATATTTGTATGAAAAATACGAATGTTTATTCTCGGGTCTTGGGTGTTTAATATGTATTTAAGTATGTACCTATCTATATATTTATGTTTATCCGTTGCTTAGTGCCCATAACACAAGCTTTGCTAAGCTTACTTTGGGACTAGGTCAATTGGTGTCAATTGTCCTATGATATTTATTATTTTATTTAATGCCACAGAGAGTGACAGAACACCTTTTACAAAAAATATAAAAAATAATACCCTTTTGAGGCGTGCAATTTTAGAATTAATTATATTAATTAACTTATACATAACATATTATGCTATTTTAACCACATAATATGTAATCTTTAGCAAGAGGTTTAAGGAACACTTATAAATAAACGTTATGTAAGGTATATAAATAAACTATAGGTACATTTATCTAGGTTAGGTAGGAGGTTAAAAATATAAACTAAGTACTGCACGTGAATAGCGATGGGTAGCGCTGCGAATATCGAACTCATAAAACAGCACTTACAGCTACCGGAAGACCGTGTGTTTTAAAAAAAAAAGCAGTAAAAATGCAATTCTCAACACCGAAGATTTATTCTCTAAACATCCTCTTTCTTCTCCAAATCCAAACAATACTAAATCTACGCCAGACCGAGGGCAAGTAGTCATAATGTAGTTTGCTTTGAATAAATAAATCGATACAGAATGAATAGGTACTTATTATGTAGGCAGGACTCAATACTCATGAATAGGCATCAAAATTAGGCTAATGTATGTGGTAAATAGGCATATCAACACTAGAATCTAATGACTAATCGAATAATGGATATCGATCATATTGTGTGTGTGTTGCTACGTTGCTTCTCATATTTTCAATTTTACAATAAAAAAAAATAAGTTGAAAATCCGAGAGAGAGGCCTTTGCCCAATAGATAATGGCAATATAAAAAAAATAGATTTTAAATGTTATAGATAACTTGCGTTTACCCACGGCTTCGCACGCGTAAATCATTAGATACAGCAGTTGAACGGAAATTCCGGGATTTTATTAAATTCTCGTGGGAATTCCATAAAATTACCTACATCGTGGTTTTCATTGAAGGTCAATTAAAACACCCATGCCGAATCTAAAATATCATGATAAAAAGTAGCCTGTGTGTTATTCCAGATGTCCAGGTATCCACACACCAAATTTCATGACTCTAAGCCCAGCGGTTGTTATTTAGAGGTTTTATCCCTATCCCGTGAGAATATCGAGATAAAAAGTGTATTTTCTTAATCCAGGTTATAAACTAACTTTTATCAAATTTCATCCAAAACCGTCCAGCCGTTTCAGCGTGAAGAAATAAAAAACATACTCTCTCACTCACAAACTCACTCACTCACTCACAAACATTCACATTTGTAATATTAGTAGGATGTACTATGAAAACAAAAATTTGTTCAAATTTTAAACCTATATTTTAAGAGTGTATCAATTCATTTTATATAAAACTAGCTTTTTCCCGCGGCTCCGCCCGCGTGGTATTCGGTTATCGCGCGCTGTTTCCTCGGGAACTGTGCATTTTTCCGGGATAAAAAGTAGTCTTATGTCACTCTCGGGCCCATAAACTATCTCTATGCCAAAAATTACGTCGATCCGTCGCTCCGTTACTGCGTGAAAGACGGACAAACACACAAACTTACAAACACACACACTTTCGCATTCATAATATTAAGTATGGATTAGTAGGATGCACTTTGAAGACAATGATTATGTACAAATTTTATACCTATATGTTAAAAGAGTATCAAAACATTTTATACGATATTAGGTTATACTGGTATTGTTATGACCAAAGCTTGTCCACATTATGCAATCGTCGACATAAAACAAATTTCTCAGTATTCTTTACCCCGTGAGCGCAGTCCTTTGTTGCTCTATTTCAGAATTTTCAGACAAGTAAACTGATTCGGGCATGTGGCTTCAAAAACAGGGTACGTTGCTTAATAATTTCCTGCATATTCCCGCCAATGCGTTTTAATTATCGCTTCGAACCGGCAAAGTGAGCGCTGGGCCGATCTGCTTTCCGAACTGTTGGCCTGGGGCAAATAAACCGACTGGCCAATTGCAAGCATTGTTAGAAATATGGCGATTGTTTGTTACGACCACAGAGAGTCCACTCTATGGAATTGGCAACAATAACTCGCCCGCTAATGGGAGCGGTATAAAACCCTATTCGTTATTCGGATTGTTTCGTTCGTTCGTTGTCCTGACGGACCCCAAACTCTGATGCGTCTATTAAAATAATACGGTAGAGTTTAATTAGTTCGGTTCTGTTTTGGACGAGTTCGTTAATTGATCAATACAAAGTACACAGTTTTGAATAGAAATGAAATTATTCAAAGCTGTGTACAGTCAGTTCCCTAACATAAATGATTTTCTTTTTATTCAATTCAAAATTGTTTATTCACAAAGTCTACTAACCAACTCACATCCACAGCGTAGGGTTGAACATTTAATTCTTTTTTCTTCAATTGGATGGCAAACAATCAAGTGGGTCTCCTGATGGTAAGAGATCACCACCGCCCATAAACATCAGCAACACCAGGGCCTAAGATGGGATACCTCAAGTACCAGTAATTTCACCGGCTGTCCACTCTCCACGCCGAACACAACAGTGCAAGCACTGCTGCTTCACGGCAGGATTAGCGAGCAAGATGGTGGTAGCAATCCGGGCGGACCTTGCACAACAGAGCTTTATCAACGAAACAAATTAAAAATCCGCAATTAGCTTCGTCTTCGAAAGCTAAACCCTAAACACCGGACTGATATATCCCTGGACCAAATGTATCAAAAACACTTGCCGTATTACCCCGTTCCGAACCACGGATGGCTGCCCCTGTCCTTCATTCGTCCCAGATTTGTACTAAATCACACTCGACACACCAAGGCTCAGCAGTCTCACTCAACAGCTACTGGTGTAAACACATAATTCTTTTTAATTCTGGCTCGGCTCTCCACAGAAGTCCACTATTCTACCTATACCCTCACAAGTTCGTTCGTTCGTTACACAAGACACTCGATAGAACCCTGTCGCAGGGAGGCTCTACTGCCTTTATGAAGTTTTCTTCATAAGTGTGGCAAATGCTGACTTCAGGGTTCTACAGGTTGTCACATAGGAACTTGTGAAGGTATAGATGCGACGTCGCAAATGTGCTCGCACAGATTGCATCCCATAACCAGCTATGGCTTCTCACCTAAGAGACCAGAGTGCAGCACAAACCCTGTGGCACTAATATACACGGCAAATTTACCGAGACTAAAGCACGAATACCTTATGTAACTGCATACTCAGAAAAGTGTATGTTTTTGTCTGCGGAACCGACTGTACTTTCTAGGTACTTGCATTGCCTGATTAAATTAATGAAGTCCAAATAAGTAAAGATCAAGCCTATTTTAACAGAACAAAACTGTTTTGAAACATACCTATTTTACTAATTACCAATATTGTTGTAAATAAATGTGAAATTAGTGTGCTTGACGTAGTTGATACTTTTTTGATAAAATAGCTACACGGGTTTAAATGAAATGGTAGCTTAACATTATAATACAAAAGAAGACCATGAAGGTATTTTGTTAAATCCCAAAATTTCAACTATACATAATGGATGATGGATTGCCTAATCTAGTGGATAAATCTAGTACTCAAATAAAGCCGTGAAACGTGAAATAACCCAGGATCCATCATCGTATTAAAATAAGGGCTTAAAGATAGGCGAAATATCGCCGGATGAGAAGTAGAAATAATTCCATTGTCAAATAATAAGATATACCTACCTACATATCATGTACAAAGGTAACTAATCTCTTTGCAGAATCTCCGTCAGCCGGCACACAATATAATTAATATACTATATGTGTAACATATTTTCATGGTGTCAAATAGGCATGAACTACAATTATTTTCCTTTATTTGGCTGCAGCTGAAAATCAGCGCTGTGGTTCCGTACTGCAGCATTGCTGAGCTGCCAGCCCTTTCAGCCAGCTATAAGTTTAATTAAACATTTATTTATGTACCTGGTGTATGTTACCTAAAAGTTAATGTATATTGCCGAATAAACATTTTCTTTCTTTCTCCCATTCTTTCTAGATGGCGTTAGTATCGTGAGGCTTTTTGACCAGTTACAAGCAAGACCGTAACCTCAAAGACTTCACGACACTAACGCCATCTATTGATGTTTCACCTGTCTTTTATTAGCCCTTATTCAAATGCGTTACCCGAACCAATCCCGAATCGCAGAACGCACAGAACATTAAAAAATTGAAACAAAACACGGCGGCCTAAATGGAAATTAATTAACCCGTTTCAATTATACATTATGGCCGCGGTACATGAAATCAGTGGATAGGCATTAAAACAACAATGGCGGAAACTCCGGCTAAACATGTTATTCCGAATACATATTTCAATTAGGCGGGTTTACTTTCGAAATGTAGGTAAGTTAAATTCACAGAGCGTTCTGTTTGAGGTGTATCGCCGCGGGGGTAACAACGGCCGGGTAACTAAACTAGTTAAGGCTCCATCAAGGAACGTTTTGTGCTATTATTTCCAGGGATGTTCACTTCAAGCATTCGGAATAAAGAATTATTTTGCTGCTACGCTGTGACTGTGGTTCATGTTCGCATATTTACGTTTTAATATTTTATTTTGTGCTTATTTGTTTTGAAAATATAAAACTAAATTTACGCAGGAAACTAGAGTTATTAATAAACATAGAAATCCATGATTTTCAAAGTCAAAATTATCTTATTCGTTTTAGGCTATAGCGCTTATGCGTGTGAAAAGAATCTACCACTGGCTCGGAAAAACCTGTGTTGAAAAGAAAGCAAGAAACTTAACGAACTAAATGTCATTTTGAACAAATTACTATAAATCCATACTAATACTATAAATGCGAAAGTGTGTTTGTATGTTTGTGTGTTTGTCCGTCTTTCAAGCCGTAACGGAGTGACGGATCTACGTGACTTTTGGCATAGAGATAGTTTATGGGCCCGAAAGTGACATAGGCTACTTTTTATCCCGGAAAGTGCACAGTTCCCGAGGGAACAGCGCGCGATAACCGAATACCACACGGGCAGAGCCGCGGGCAAAAGCTAGTCATGTATAATATAAAAGATAAATATATATGAAACATCTTTAATCATATAAAACTACTATGATACCAGGAAATAATTATTGGAATAAAATGAAGTAGGTAAGTAAGTAAATATTATTAAGGGAAGTTCACGGTCGGCTTGACCTTGATAAAAAACCTCTAATGGGCTCGAAACATATCGGGCATACCTCGACTAATAACTTGAGTGACAGCTTATTACAATAAATATAAGTGGACTTTTACAAGTTTTGCTTTTTGTCAACTGTACTCGCTTTGCCATTTTGTTTACCTACATATCTGTGCCAAATAACAAGTGTCAAGTGACCAAACTTGCAGATGAGTTGGGAGCCCCGGGTTGCAGATAAGACACTGAGCTCGTAGCCAGGATATACGGGTTCGAATCCCAGCCGGCGCACACAAAAATACTTTTCCGTTTTAAAACAATATCCATAATTCCACACCAATATTATAAAATTCAAAAGTGTGTGTATTTATATGTTTGTATGTTATTTGTCCGTCTTTCACATCGAAACTGAGAGGCGGATCGACGTGATTTTTGACATAGAGATAGTTTATGGACCCGAGAGTGACATAGGCTACTTTTTATCCCGGAAAAATGCACAGTTCTCGAGGGAACAGCGCGCGATAA
This sequence comes from Choristoneura rosaceana, assembly GCA_037349165.1. Classification (NCBI taxonomy): domain Eukaryota; kingdom Metazoa; phylum Arthropoda; class Insecta; order Lepidoptera; family Tortricidae; genus Choristoneura; species Choristoneura rosaceana. The sequence goes on from JAZBNJ010000019.1 coordinate 16,992,488, forward strand.
CCGGAATCAACGCGGGCGAAGCCGCGGACAAAAGCTAGTCATCACAATATTCTCAGGTGCAGTACTCACACCGCCCAGGTCATTGAAATCGGTATTTCACGTATATGGACATCCTAAACAAGCAGAGAACTAAATGAAACCCAAGCTGCAAATATCAGTTAAATAAATACAGCCTTTGAAACAACTGCACGAATGTTTTCATACAATAAGGTTCACAGTAACGTGTGGAAGGAGTGATCCAGTTTTTTTTATAATTTTAATGAATACACGGTGTGAAAAACATCCGTGCAAAATTTCACATCTCTAGACATAGCAGTTGAGTATGCGTACAGTCACCAACAAATGTGTCATAGTGGAGCGTGCAGAAAAATCTGACAGGTCCTACCGGCTCCGAAGACAGAGACGTAACAGCAGCAGTGCACGTCTAACGCCTCAGCGTTATGCTGAGTCAGCGGCCGTTTCACTTTTGCGGGGACACACAAAATCGTGTATTTTTATTTTCGTATTTCCTTTTTGTTTTGTTTGTGTTTGCTGTCTATTGTTTTTTCTTTGTTGTATTTGTGTGTCTTTGTGAACGTGAATAAGTTTCTTTCCTTCTTTCTTTCTTTAACAGATATTTATGCACGCTTTGTTATGTTATATTATGTTGATGATGTTATGTCTATTGATGATGAGTCTATATCTCGCTTATGGGCAGGGTGTGCGGGCGCACCAACACCATCCTGAGGGTCATTAGCGAGAAACCCGACTGTCCCATCTTGAGGCACTGGGTACGAGCACATGTGCTTGTGCCTGGTGTCCCTCAGGGTGGCAGATTTTTTAATCAAAAATTATAATTACTAACATAGTTTTTAAGTGAATAATGTACTAACACTCATATGGACTCTGTCTGCAATAAACTGTTTTTTTATTTATTATTATTTATACATCTCAATCCTGTAATAATTTCGAAATAAAAATTATCATGTGTGTTACCCCCCGAGATCCAACCGTTCTGCGCAAAGGTACGCGCCTTTCAAGTAAATCCACACTTAGGGGCTGTTTCACCATTCATCAAATAGTGTTAACTGACGGTTAGATGTGATGCCATCACCGTCTATTCGAACAAAACAAATAGAGACGGCATCACAATTAACCGTTAGTTAACACTAATCAATGGATGGTGAAACAGCCCCTCAGTCTATCATTATTTATACTTGTGTGAAAGCAGGGCGGGCGGCTAGTTTAAGTTATTAATTAATATTTTATAATTAGTTGAAAATCTTAAAGGTATAAAAGGCCCGCCCGAATGAATGACCACTATATACCCTTAATTTCGCAGAACATTCAGTCACAGGCGCTCTTTCACCGAACCGAAGCAGCACTTTAGCCGTATCTGCCGGGCGGGGGCAAGTTTTTTTCCGCTCGAGTACCCACTAATGAATATAAAGGCATACTTTGACATAGAATTATTTAAATTAAACCGTTTTGAAGTGCGGTCTCAAAGTTGCTCGTCTGTGGCCGCAAGAAAGTTGCGAAATTCAGCACAAAGGACAAAGGCTTAGCACCGGGGGCCATTTGCTCAGCGTACGTATTTGTTCGCGCCTAATTAAACATGAAACACTCCAAGTACAGGTATATTAAGGGACTGAGCTATTTTATGAGATTTTACGCGTTATACCTTGGTTATTACGAATGTTTAAACGTACGTAAAACCAGAGATTTCCGCAGCATCGTGTACTATACGCGTGATGCTATAGGGAAAATATAACTAACTTCCGGGTTATTAAGTACAGTCACCATCGTAAACATTGAAGCTATATAGATACTCATAAACCGCTGAATCGGAGTTTCTTCGCGCGATAGAATCCGGAATACGGAAATTTGCCGAAGAACTAAAGTTACCGACATAGCTCTTAGAATAATGTGCAAGTTGAAGTGGCAATGGGCGGGCCACATCGCTGCAAGAACAGATAACAGTTTATTGAATCAGGCGTTACTTTGTGGAGGTCCATATCAATGAACTAAAAGAATTTCCTTGCTCACCCGCGACCTTACGATAACTAAGCCTATCCAAAATATGCATGTTCAAGCAGTTCCTCCACCTTCACACTGTAAAAACACACACAAATCACATAAACCCATCCATCACCACCACACCACGCTGACGTGTTTCGAACTCAAACAGAGCTCATCTTCAGAATAACACAACCATACACTATGCTACCAGATGTTAAAAAACAGTTGTTAGATAACAGTTGGAGGGAAAAGGTTCTCGAATCACCATGAAGCGGAAGATGAAGGATTTGGTGGACTGACGAAATCGTGAGAGTTGTGGGCAACCGCTGGATGTTAGTGGTAAAATAATCACCCTCTACTACTTCTTAGTGTGTAACCTGCTACTACTGCTTAATTTTTGGGGTCGGTACTAAAGATAAATATAAACCAACACGAATAAATACTTGCTGTCGGTAGGCCTCCAACAAGATGGAGCGACGACCTGGTTAAGATGGCGGGATCGCGGTGGATGCGAAAAGCACAAGACCGGTCTGAGTGGAGAGCCTTGAGGGAGGCCTATGTCCAGCAGTGGACGTCTTTCGGCTGACATGATGATGATGACGAATAAATATACACGAATACGAATTATTTTTTCGAAATGTTTTTCTCTTTTTAATATTTACATTTAAATATTTATTGTCCGTGTTGTGTCGGGTTAGAATTACACCTCTCCATTTCTTCCGTGGATGTCGTAAGAGGCGACTTAGGATATAGGTTAAGGTATACCGTAGGCGAAAGGTTAGAAACCAGTCACTATTTTACCGTTTTGTCAAACTCAAAACCTAATTATTAAAATTTATAAGTAAAAAATTTGTATGCTGAAAGGTAAGACATGAAGAACAGGACATAAAATTATTAAACATCTATATATATTCAATTTAATAATTTAATAAATAAAATTTAGCGATTTAATAATTGTATATAGGAACTCATGTTTGACAAATAAATTATCTTTATCTCTTTCTTTATCTAAAATTGTTAAAAGTGGCTCCGAAGCGGTAACGTTTCGTGTGCTCTGCCTACCCCATTTTGGAATACAAGCGTCATGTTTGTGTGTGTGTGTGTGAAATGTTTAGTATAGTAGGAAGCCTGTGCTTGCCTGATGGATGATGATGACTTATCTATCATTGTAATACAAACTAAACTAGTGCATTTCAATAGAAATGTAAAATGTTACCTATCCAAACCAATGTAGAGATAGGAACTACCAGGTGGTTTCAGGTGGTAGGACCTTGTGCAAGGGCCGGCCGGATTGCTACTACCATCTTGCTTGCTAATCCTGCCGTGAAGCAGCAGTGCTTGCACTGTTGTATTTCGGCGTGTAAAGTAAGACAGCCGGTGAAATTACTGACACTTGAGGTATCCCATCTTAGGTTAGTATCGCATCTGCAATACCCCTGGTGTTGCTGATTTTTATGGGCAGTGATGATCTCTTACCATCAGAAGATCCACTTGCTCGTTTGCCATTCAATCGAAAAAAACCAACTAGTCGCTAAAGTAACAAAATGCAGTAGACAAAGGAGTTACTTTACATTCTTCCTTCGCCCGAACGAGCCTATAAACCTCTCAATCGCCTACCCAACGATCATAGCGAACGTTTAGCCGAAACTGAATGAAAAAGTCACACACAATAAGCCATTTTTGTAGCGGAGAGACAAATTAAGTTCTACCGTTATCGGTCCGCGAGCTCTAAAATTTCCATTTAGCTGTGAACGTTTAAGACCTGTGAATGGCGTCCATTGTACTTGGTCCATTGTATTTTGCCATTGACCGACGAGCTCATACGAGCAGTGCCCGGCGTTGTTCATGGATTTCAATTACTGTATTCTGACATAGTAGCTCGAATTGCAGGATTAGTTATTTTGTAACGCCGTTGATGCAGCACGGTAATGCAGTCTGAGTGCTTCGTAATGTTATGAAAGCTACGCGACGTATGCAGTGGGTTATTTTGATATTAGGACTTGTAGCTCTGTCGCTAGAGTCTTTCGTTACATTGCTTAATACTAATTTTCGTCGTACATCTAAAAGCATCCATGGCTCCGGCATTTAAAAAAATACCTATAACTTTATTACTGAACCTGCTCATAAAGTTTCAGCAGAACCAATTCAAAAATACGACTTGTATAGTAGGAGGGACAGACGGACAATACAAAAGCAGTTTGCCCAAGCTGAAACAGAGACGATTTAATCGGTTAAGAAGTCGTATGGACACTTTTTTCTCCTTGTGTTTTTTTATTCATCTAGATGGCAAATGAGCAAGTGGATCTCCTGATGATAGAGATCACCACCGCACATCATCATCATCATCATCATCTCAGCCGTAGGACGTCCACTGTTGGACATAGGCCTCCCCCATAGACCTCCAGTTGCTTCGGTTGGCAGCGGCATGCATCCACCGTGAACCCGCGGCTTTAACCAGGTAATCCGTCCATCTCGTTGGTGGACGTCCCACGCTGCGCTTGCCGATCCGCGGCCTCCACTCGAGAACTTTTCGGCCCCAACGGCCATCTGCTCTCCGTGCTATATGGCCTGCCCATTGCCACTTCAACCGCACATAAACATCTGCAACTCCAGGGGTATTGCAGATGCGTTGCCGACCTAGAGGCCTAAGATGGGATACCTCAAGTGTCAGTAATTTCACCGGGTGTCTTACTCTCCACGCCGAAACACAACAGAGCAAGCACAGTTGCTTCACGGCAAGATTAGCGAGCAGGATGGTGGTAGCAATCCGGGCAGACCTTGCACAAGGTCCTATCACCTACTCCTTCTTTTTATCACCAGTAAAATGAGACAAGTTTCACCACCGGTAGGTGATAATAATATGGGAGTACCATTTCGTAATGCATTTTCGATACCGTTTCGACATCGATTTCGGTAGTGTACCTAATGGAGTCATATTGGTTTGGTATACCTACAACATATAAAAGAAAAAATATATATATACTTGACATTATATTATAATAACACAGGGAAATTCGGTCAATGCCATATTAAAGTGATTACTTACGACGAATACATTTTTGTTGAATTAAAAAGCATGTAACAAAGTGTCAAATATTTTATTATCTTAATGGTGTGGTAGTTCCATCATAAGTAAACTGGTGACATGCGGACAAAACAAACGGTCTCGATAGCACGTGGCCCAAAAAAATAACTCAAACTGGAATAAAATTTTCATAACATTATTCAAAATGAAAACGAAAACGTGCTTTAGTAGAACAAAAGTGCGAGAAAAAGATGGCATCGACTTTCGAAACATAATATACTCTATCAAACCGCTGTATATTGTCGGCTGGATTTTTGGAATATTCAGATTTCGCATTAAAAACAATGAACTGTTGCCTACTAACCGAAAAATAAAATGTTTTGTAATATGTTTAGTTGGAGTATTCACCGGGGCATGTATTGCGGCAGATTCACATTTACTTCCACATACATTAATTGATTTTTTTCACAAACTAAACTCCAATTTAGTTTTTCTGTATTATATCATTACGTTAATAATAAATTCAATTACGAAGAGCAGTGTTAATGTTCAAATCATTTCGTTTTTCACAGTACTTGATTCAAAATTTAATTTGTGTTCAGGACATGGCTTCTACAGAAGATCAAGAAATTATTTAATTGTAGTTGTTCTGCTTATATTTTCCGCCAATTTATATTTCGTATTATGGATCAGTCTGACTTATCCTATAACCCTAATTAGGAATTGTATAATTGAAAGTTTGATAAGTTTACGTGAGGTTGAGACAGCTGTTGCTTGCACTATGATTTATATGCTCAATGTGAGGCTTGAAACCTTCAACAAATACCTCGGAACGCTTGTAAGAAGTCGAGAAAGTATGCGTCAAGTTTCCTTTCCCACTGTCTTTCACAGTTCAAGGCGAATAACCGATCAAACAGATCCAGTCGATCTTACTTCTGCGAAAAAACTTCAAGACTTGTCACGAGCATACGTCATTATCGGAAAAACTTGCGATGCGATCAACAGTCTCTTCAATTTTCACATGTTATTGGTAATAGTGGATACTTTTCTGAGCACATTAACTATTATAAGTCTGCTGTTGTATTCTTTTCGTCATGGTTTAATTATTTTAAGTCATATGTTGTTTATCTTTATTTGGTACTTCTGGAAGTTGGCTAGTGTGATTGCATTTTCGTTTGTGTGTGAGAGCTTGTTGAGGAGTCGCAGTGAGACTAGAGAGCTGGTGAACGCATTGGTAGTGGACTACGGGCAAGCGGCGCGCGCGCACGCCAAGACGCTGGCGCGGCTGCTCGACGCGTGGTCCCTTCAAATATGCGTCTACTACATCTTTTGCGTCGACTTGTCAATGCTGTTTAGCTTCATCAGTGTCGCCACCACTTATTTCATTATTTTATTGCAAATTGAACGTTTGAAATTAGGTTTGCAATGAGATTTCAGTGTTTTGTTTAAAAAACTATTGTAGGTTAAGATACCTTAAAACAATTTATATAAGGGTTAGGTCCGATAATTAGTCATACATACTTCTCGTATGTCTGGAGAGAATATTAAACGATTCATTAGGTTTTTGTGATTTTTTTATTTGGTCTACAAACTGGATAGTACTTACATCATTCCTACACAATTTATACTTCATCATATTAGCATACATCTGCATTTTTTTTATATTGTTTGTGAGGCTTGTAAGTTAAGATTGGTTTTTGGAATCTTTTTGTATTTTTATTTCAATTCCAAATTTTTGTTACTTTTACGGTCATCCCGTAAAACCTACACCAACCCACCTGGTACCTGGTACCTGGTTTGTAAGTACCTGAAGTACGTGAATTAAATTATTATTATACAATAAAGAGTATTTGTATTGTATTGTATTATATGGAATTTCCCAGAAACGCCTTTCTTGTTTTAGTCAGTCTGTACTTCTACTCGTACTACATGACCTAGAGTCTGTAACAAATCTTCTATAATGTCAACAACCCATGAAAATCAAATAAAATATTTTAACACTCGAATTATCCAGTTAGGATCCTTTCCTTCGTAGACTAGATAATTGAAGTTAGTTTGGCTGAAATGCAGATAAAGGGGAATACTCGTTCTTAATTTTACTACGCACACTTACTGGCTGAACACGATCTCTGTTAGTTATCGGTGCTGTCTAATTTTAGTTTAACAAGTTAATTTACTTTTGCACTCAGATGTAACTTATTTTACTTTGGACATCTGTGTTCGGGTCATAGGATTACGCCATCCTACTTACCAAATTTTACTTGATTTGGTCCTGTAGATTCGAAGAAAATTGGCTGTAACATTCGGACGGACAGACACACACGCACGAGTGATCCTATAAGGGTTCCGTTTTTTGTACGCAACCGTAAAAATATGTGAAACAAAAGGACGATTCCAAGTGCTGGCCACACCTATCAGCATTTCAATTCCACCATGTCAAAGCTTAATAGGTAAATACTTACCGTTTATTAATTAGTACGATACTCATTATAATTAAATGTTCATTGCACTGGCCGTCGGGTGCAGTGCACCGCCCAGAGCGCTTTTGCTACCTACTGAAGTTTGCACCGAACTATTAATTAAGTATATTTAATTAAATTATAAAACATACTTTTAAATTGTTCATTAAACCAGCAAAAAAAGGATCAAAATTAATTATGGAAGTTTTGTATTACATGGGGTTGAACGGTGAAATAATTAATTTCTATGAGAGAGAAAAAACAGTGGCAGGCAACGTAATAAAAAACTGACTTTTCTTACCTATTGGTTGTACTACCTTCACACTAAATGTCAAGTTTCCAAAACAATTAGAAGTACCATATTAAGTTTTGATTTTCCGGCAATTTGTAAATATGGACGTTTTTAGGTTCCGTATTCCCACAAGGACCCTCACCTACGGTACTTCGTTTTTTTAGCATTAGAAAAAAAGGTTAAAGATTTTTGACGAGACTATTTATTGAAAAACGTTTAAAAAAATGATTATTACATATGATACTAAAATAATGTAAATGATGATACCTAATTGTCTTTTGCTAATTGTTACTATTTGCTATGACTTATTTTTCAAAAGTGTTTTTCAATTAAAGTTCAATATCTCAAAACGGCTTAACCGATTGTGATGAAACATGTGTTTGATGAACTATCGCTATAAAACCTGATTTCAAATAAAAAACCGCATTCAAATCGGTTCACCCGTTTAAGAGCTACGGTGCCACAAACAGACGGACAGACACACTCACCGGTCAAACTTATCACCCCTCTTTTTGCGCCGGGGGTTAAAAATGAAGCGATCTAATAAGCAGTTGTTTCCCTTATATGTATATCTCTGTACCGATATACCGTTACGGTAAATAAAGAAGCTTTTAATTGCAAATATTGTTATTAAAGTATCCCGGACCGCCGCTGCAGGGAATGTACCTACGGGTGGCTTTTATATCAAGTGTAAGTACACTATTTTAAGATTAATATTTTGTAGAGGCAAATTAATTGAACACGATATATCTATTCACTTTTCATGCTCGTAAAATTGGCGTTTATGCTGGATATAGGCGATATACAATTACTTTTTATGCTCTAGGCCCTAGAGTCTAGGGCATAAAGTAAAATGTTCGTCTAAGACCAAGGTAATCAATCAGGTGCCACCGCCACAAAGAAAAAAGTTCCATATATTTTTTTAATAACTTATTATTTTGACGACCGGATGGTCGAGTGGTTAGAGAACCTGACTACGAAGCTTGAGGTCCCGGGTTCGAATCCCGGCCGGGGCAGATATTTGTATGAATAATACGAATGTTTGTTCTCGGGTCTTGGATGTTTAATATGTATTTAAGTATGTATTTATCTATATAAGTATGTTTATCCGTTGCCTACTGTCCATACTACAAGGTTTGCTTAGTTTGGGACTAGGTCAATTGGTGTCAAGTGTCCCATAATATTTATTTTATGTAAAACTAAAAAAAATTAAAATAAATCAATATAACTAAAAATGTATAATTGACAACATTTCATATTTCTAAGACTATAATTTGATTCGTTCTCTGTATTCTGCTTGGAAATAGAAAGACGCTGATATTTTTAAAATTTCGCTAGATTATTAATTAATTTATTACAATTTTTTTAAGATGTGCTTATTCGAAAAGGGCTTAACTACAAAACTACGATATAGTAGATCCATTACTTTTGTCTAGTCTCTATTAAAAAAAAATCACGTAAATCATGCGTAAATCTGAAGTAGACGTTGTCAAAATTATGACAGCTCCTTTTTCTGGTGCAAAAGGCAAAGGAAACATATCTATTCTGTCGTAGTATTGGCAAATTCAGATACATTTTTTAATTATTTTGTATTTTTTAAATTTGGAGAAATAAATTATAATAAATATTTTGCCATGTTCAGGAGGCAAAACTCTTTCGATTCCTGTAGTAATTTACAGGTGTTGAAAAAATGAAATCTTGTCAATTATATAGGAATCCATGAAAAAGAAAAGGTACCTAGTAAGTAAACAATGTTTCTACTGGTGTTATTTCATCTCCTCGCAAATAGAAGTGAAAAGCAAAAACTCGAGCATTTTAACTCATTTTCACCTCGAAATGTATTGACACATACGCGTACGGCGACGGTGTATCCACTATATGAACGTATCGGGTAAAATGGCTCGTTTTGTGCTCTTGTTGTACAATCTAATATAGTAATAGACATGGGTGTAGGCATTTGACAACCCCCGCGCCACAGTATATAAGCTAAAGCCTGGTGTTGTAGTAGTCAGTTGGAACTGATGCCGCAGTCATAATCAATGTCAGCTTGACGATAACACTTGATCATTAGCGAATAGCGACGCTGTCATAATAGACTGTCAGAAAAGTGCGAGGTAACGTTGCGGAGGTAACTCTAATTTATTGATAAAAGAAACTAAATAATATACATATTAAACATAACTTTCTGACAATAACTTAAAATAAAATAAAAAATTAACCTAAAACTAAAACAAATTGTCCAAAGAGTACCCCTTAGGCAAGGTCCCGAAGATACTGGCAGCTTTTCCTCTTTGAATAGCTAGGCTAATTCTTCGTCCGAGGAAGCTGCCAGCTCTTCGGTCACCTGTGACGTCTACTAACCTTTCAGAAATTTCCTTGTACTCTAACTCTAATTGTAGAGCTGAATTCGGAATAAAAGACGTGGTAGCTGACCTTTCTAACAGAGGGACCCGGGTTTGAGGTCCGCAACTCTGAGCTTTTAAAATTTCATTGGGTTTAACTTTTCGGTGAAGAAAACATTGCGAGGAAACCAGCACACAGAAAAATAAATAAATAAGATGATTGAACATCAATTGACCTAGATCCAAACTAAACATAACTTTAATTTCGGGTGCTAGATAACGGATAAATATTTTTATATAGATAAAAACATAAGTAATTAAGACTTCTGTAGACCTGACACTGGCAGCATTATGCTGATGGCCGAATCATTTGCCGCAATTTAATGGGTCGAGCATGCAGGGATACTTTTAGTTTCAGGCGGGATTTTTATAAAAGTTCATTAACCCCTTCAATAACAACATTAGAAATCAGGTCTAACGAACATTTGTAGAACCCGCACAGCTAGTAAGTTAATTTAATTTTCAAAGTAGGTAATTCTTGTGTAATATTTATTATACAGCGTGTATGCTTAATATTACCCCAAATTGTTACCAGACGTAGGCGTTAGTGCTATGAACTGATATTGCTAGAAATTTTTCTTAACTGCCATTCTTTTTTTTTTCCTTATAAAATAATTCAGCACGCAATGTATCACTAGATCACTACTTTGTCTCACAGACGTGACGTCACAACTGTCACAATCAAGTCACAAGTGGTAACTTTTATCTGCTGTCAATAAAAGCCGACATTTAATTTGATGTGTTTGTATTCATAATGATAATAAAATAAAATTAATCATTAGGTACGATTTATACGCCTGAGGTAGCGATTTTCAACATGTCGTCCTTGAACTTCGAGGCAGGCGACACAACACGTCGTACATGCTCCATATCTACTCGCTGAAGCATAGCTGAAGCGTAGCAAAACGACGCCCAGCTGCTCTTGTGCTAGTTTCGGGATTCGAGGCAAAATGTTGCAATAATATTCTATCTTCTCTTCAGGGGCGTGCCTATTATGTTCTAGTACTATGACTCTTCCTGTGATAGGAATATCCTCACGAACTCGCTGTAATGCACGAATTATAAGCCGTGGATCTGGATCCTGCGGCGCGGTGCCCTGCGATCTGAGAATCGCTCCCTGTGGCTCGCCGCTTACTTTGTCCAACTTCACCACAAATTAAAATTATATCACCTAGTTCCCGCGAACTAAAAATTTATGGTCGTGGCATTTTGTGCAGAAATTGACACAACCTACGTCAATACCAAGTCTTTTATTTTAAATTGTAATTTAGCCTAATGGCATCCTATTATCTTACCAGCCAGTGAACAGTAAAGCGGTAGTCTACCTGAGAATGCTGAAATTGGTTATCATTAGGTTGGTAGTTAGTATTATGACTTTAAATTAATTTCGAATTAATTAAATACTCCCTTAAAAAACTTTTTATTCAAGTAGCCATTTCTGTGGTAGGTTGAAGTACCTGTGACTTTATCTTGTCAATCGTTTGTTGATTATTTACTTTCTTTATTGCAGTGCTTAGTAAATTAAAATAATACCTACTCATTTAATAGTAAAATCATCGGTTTTATGTCATGAATTTTATGTACCTAAGGAAGTTATTTGTAAGTTAAGAAGAATTCAAAAAAGTGTGGTCGATTAATGCATGTGATTTGTTCGGTGCAAGAAATGTGATTCGTAATAAATTCTAAGTACTTACCTATTCTTTCTAACAAGAATTCTTTGCCGTTTTTTGCTAATAAAAGAAAACTTGCCTGCTTTTTGGCTACCGGATAGTCTTTTGAAGAAAATACTTAGCGATAATAAATCTGGGGGCACGGCAGTGCCCCCGCCAAGTCGAGCAAAAAAAAACAAAGGCACGGCCGTACCATACTTTTCTCGAAGCCATTCAGGCTATTTTCAACACCCTGTATTTTTGTTATGGCTAAAGCTAGAACCCTGAATTTTCAGTTACCTATAGGGCCTAATGGGACTTAGATATATTATCAATAACATTCAGTTTGAACCCGTAGATTAAGAACTATCACATGTTAAAGTTCCTCAGTTTTGTCACTGACATACCTACACACTGACTTTTGATCATCATAATTCTAAGGTACTTCTAGCAGACCCACAAGCTCCAAATTTTAAACATAGTTAGTTTTTAGTCTACATGGTCACACAAAAATCCAAAATGTTGCAATTTCAGTCACGTTTCAAAGTTATACAAACTGCACAAGTAAGTTTGTAATCCCATATAAATACTAGCGATTACAAAGTTACACAGCAATGACTTTATTGAACGTGGTCGTATTGTATACATATTAATGTTGAGTCTTAATACCTGAGTATTAAGGGTTAAAATGAAATTGTTTATCTTACTAATGTAATAAGTACCAAAGTTCGTTTGTTTGTGAATGTGTGTGTGATGCGAGTGGACGCGAGGATGGACGATGGAAATTGGAATATGGATGATGGACAATGGATAATGGTCAATGGACGATGGGTAGAAAATGGACGTTGGACGATGGAGTGTGGACGATGGACGAATGGGCGACGGACGATGGATCATCATCATCATCATCATCATCCCAGCCTATATGCGTTCCACTGCTGGGCACAAGCCTCCTCTGAGAATAAGAGGGCTTGGGCCTTAGTTCCCACGCGAGCCCAGTGCGGACGATGGATGGTGGAGGATGAACGACGGACGACGACGGACGACAGAAAACGACGGACGACGACGGATGACGGAAGTTAGACGGGCGAAAGACGAACGACGGGCGAAAGACGAACGACCGACGAAAGACGATGGATGACGACGGATGTTCGACGACGGACGACAGACGATGACTGACGAGGGAAGTTCGATGACGGACGATGACGGACAACGGACGATGACAGACGACGGACGACGACAGACGACGAACGCCGACAGACGACGGACAACGAACGATAGACGATGGCGACGACGGACAAAAGACGACGACCGACGACGGACAAGACAACGGACGACGATTGACGGACGATGACCGACGATCGACGACGGATGATGGAGGGTGGACGATGGACGATGTACGATGGACGACAGACGGTAGACGGATGACGGAAGTTCAACGATGGGCGACGATGAACGACGGACTACGACCGACGACCGACGACGACGACGACGACGACGACGACGACGACGACGACGACGACGACGACGACGACGACGACGACGACGACGACGACGACGACGACGACGACGACGACCGTCGGTACGGACGATGGACTGTAGACGATGAACGAGGATGGACGATGGACGATAACCGAGGATAGACGATGGACGGTGGACGATAGACGAGAATGGATGATGGATAGTGGACGAGGATAGACGATGGATGGCACACGATGGACAAGGATGGACGATGGACGATAGTGGACGATGGACGATGAACGAGAATGGACGATGGACGAGAATGGACGATGGACGATAGACGAGGATGGACGATGGACGATGGACAAGGAAAGATGAACAAATGAAGATAGTAATGCGTTATTACAAGAAGTAGTACCCGAAAAAAAAAGAACTGCCTACAAAAAGTGATGAGATCCCACCAAAAACATTACATGTAAAAAGCTGCAAGTCTCGCAACGCAATGCAGTTCTTGTAATGCTAAAAAGGTTTGAGATGCAATGTTATACCAAGTCGGTTATTTTTATCACTAGGTACCGGGGGATTTCCATAGAACTCGATTTTCACCAACTTGCTTATTTTAAAACCATAGAAAAATACAGTTTATAGTTCTCAAATAAAGAGTAAACCAAATTATTTTTTAAACACATAATGACTTGGCCATCGCACTCAACCTTTAGTCATTCTCGTATTCTGTGTATCACTCAAACTGCAAGGCTGGGGCTAGCGCTATCTTTAATTAGAATTACTTTAAATAGCTGACGTTGATGATTATAATTCTTATGTCATTATGCAGCTTTGCGATGGCCAAGTTATTTATGTGTTTAAAAAATAATTTGGTTTACTCTTTATTTGAGAACTATAAACTGTATTTTTCTATGGTTTTAAAATAAGCAAGTTGGTGAAAATCGAGTTCTATGGAAATCCCCCGGTACCTAGTGATAAAAATAACCGACTTGGTATAACATTGCATCTCAAACCTTTTTAGCATTACAAGAACTGCATTGCGTTGCGAGACTTGCAGCTTTTTACATGTAATGTTTTTGGTGGGATAAATAATACTAGACCTGTTTTCCCATGTGTCAAAATGAGTATACGGTATACATTGCTGCTCGATAAATTTTAAAAAATTAATTACGCTTCAGTACTTAACAATAACTTAAAATTTGCTTGCAATATCGGTTCATAGTACTAAAACCTATGTATTGTTACAGTTTGAGGTAATATTAAATATACACTCTGTATACCTACCTAATTGTTGGCAATAAACGCATTAATACATTGAAGACTCGAGCACAAAAGTTACTATTTTTAATTTACAAATATCTTTCCCGACCGAAGATCGAACCTGGGACTTCAGGCTTTGAGCTCAGGTTTTTTCCACTAGGCTATTAGGCAGTGATACGTGTAAAGTTCCCAATTCGCTCTAGTCTCATGTGATAACTACAGCTTAAGCCCTCTCGTTCTGTAAGGAAGTCCCTGCTTAATGACTGATGACGTGCTGACGGTCGCCAAAATTCTCTGAAGTCTCAATCCTTCTCACCTGCCAGTTCCTCAAGCCATGTAAGTGATTTCGACCATAAATCAATTGTTTCCATTGTTCAATCTCATTACAGCACCTAATACGTGGGGCTAGTAAATCTTCTTGTCCCTTCGAGAGCGAGCTCAGATTAAGCGACTTTATTGGGCCGTACGTCTTGCGACGCTATTAACCGCTGGCCGACCAACCTGTGCACTGTTTTCCAAGTAGGCTGGATTCTTTACTCTATGGAACGTAGATAAATTATAACTGGCTGGATGGATGATGTAGCTACAACAGAAAAGAAAAAAAAAACAGGTCAAGTTGGAGTGTGTGGATTTATCTAGAGTGTTAATTGGGTCGTTAGTTAACTTAGCGCTCTGATATCAAATATTACTGAAACATAAAGCATCTTTTTTCTATTCCGATAATCAATGATTGATTAATTATCTATACTATACTATACAGCTGATTGCAAATCATTCAACATTTGCGACCAAGTCATTATGCAAATGTGGTCAAATAAAGATTTGGGCATTTTGCGACCTAGTCATTACCTATGCGATGTGGTCAAATAAAAGTTTGGGCATTTTGCGACCTAGTCATTTTGCGACCTGGACAATCTGAGATCAACCCAAAATGATAATGACCCATTTATCAATATAACTAAGGTCCAAAATGACTACGCCATGTGAAACGAAAATAAGAGTGTCGGGAAAAAAACTATTAGCGGTTACAAGACGTGGGATGAACAGTATAGTTTTTCTGTCTTCTACTGATTTACACACGTTTCTTCGGGATTTATTTCGCTTTCAAAAACATCACAATAACTTGATACAAAAGTATTTTGTATTACGCCAAAATCTATCACATTTCGTTTAGAAACTAACTACGTTCATGAATATTTAGCTTTTGCAAACATGGTACATGACAAAACAGTTGTCAAACACGCAAAGAACTCCCTCGGGATGAATACTAAGCTCTGTGCACCTGACTGTCCGCATTTGAAATTCATAACTACTAACTCGGCAATTTGTTGTTTCTGTATAGTACATAGATACCTACATTTCGGAAAGTTAGTAATATTTTGATGCATAAAGTATTCCTACTCCTTCTGTCCAAATACGCGCACGAAATTTCATCTGTTCAGGAGTAATTTTACTATGATGTAGATATGTAGCAGTAATGTTCCCTTCGTAAAAAAAAACTTCACGACGAGCTAGAGGTACAAAAATTCTTGAAATAAAATAGTCTAGTGACAATGTCGAATACATATTTTGATATTTTCTGATGGTGTAAATATAAGAGTCATTGTACTCGTACTGTATTGTTTTGTAATCCATTTATTTTTCAGATATAAGTAAAGAGTTGATAGGGGTTAGTAGGAGTGTCTTTGGAGAAAACAACTTCATTTCTTGCCGGAAATCAAAAACGACACGTTTTAGATGGCCTGCCCATTTTAATTTCAGCTTTCTAATTGAATTAAAGTGAAACAAAAGGTTGTAAATACCCCTATGCACTACGCACGCGTCCCGCCGTACTCCGTGAAATTATTAATTCCGTATTCAGTAATAACCGAGCGACACATCGACGACCGCGACAATTGAATGAGCGGCGACCGGACGACGCGTTCGCCCGAGCAATCCATTATGCAGATTGCTGGTCCGATTGCGGCATTGTCGTCGGCTCGCACTGCCTGAATTACCCCACGGCCGCAGTGTACTTACCTGTGACGGTTCGAAGCAGCGTTACGGAGTAATAGATCATATCATCAACATACGCGAAGACAAGCATGTCGCTGGGCACGAAGCAGTGCTTCAAGCAAGGATGTGAGTAATAAATCATATCGTCAACATACACAAAGAGCTAAGCACATTGAGGGTTTCTTGAGAGGCGAAATTTCTCTAGATGGTGTTAGTATCGAGATGTCGGTTTGATATTACATTGCTTGCAATTGGCTCATTTACATAACTAACCAATCACAAATCACATAAGATGTCAAAAATGTTAAACGGATTCCATGATACTAGCTCCAACTAGTCTATCAGAGAAACTCTGAATCAGTTCTTGAGAATTATGTATGTATGTATGTAAACTCTTTATTGTACAAAATAAGCAAAACACAATTGAGAAAAAACAAATATGTACAAAGGCGAACTTAATGATTGATTTGAAAAAAAAAACACACCATTTTTATTAAGATATGTAACATAAAAAGCATAACCCTTAGGGCCAGTCCGGACGGACTGCATTTCAACTGCAACGAGAAACGTATGGGCAGTCAGCAGTTGCGCTACATTGCAGTTAGAATGCAGTCCATCTGCATAGGCTTATGATTTCGAACTAACTTTTAAGATGAGCTTTACGGTGAAAAAATTCAATGGTGTCTGTGAAGTTCCCAATTCGCACTGGGCCCGCGTGGGAACTACGTCCCAACTCCCAAGCCCTTTCATTCTGAGAGGAGACATGTGCCCAGCAGTGAGACGAGTATAAGCTGGGATGAACCTTTTTCCTTGCTCTTTCGCTACTACACGTGCAAGACTGCAAGTGCAAGATACGTCTCTACGACATTTGTTTTCAAGCCGAAAATCCGCTCTCCACCAGAATGTACAGTATCTATATAATGCAGGAAATATTCCGACAAATAATACAATTGGTAATGGTTTACATTGGCTTATACCTAAATAAAAAAAATACAAACCGTCTCCTGGTTTACATTGTCAATGAATTCGTAAGAACTATTGATAGCTTTCTATACGCTGTGCTATCGACGAATGAATGCACGCTTCCAGACCAGGGCCCATCAGTTGCAGTTGCCGCCACCCGATCTCATATAACTATCACGTTCCTTCGCAGCGTGTTAGTAAAGGACGACAATACGGTTGATTGAATAGTGTAAGGGCAGCATGTAGTGTGGAGCTGCGCGAGCGATGCGTATTATGTACATTGCCTCGTTGGATTAACGACTGATTGATGACTGTGTGGATGAGAAACGCTGATTGTGACAGTTTCATTTTTCGACGGCCATAAGGGTTTATCAAGTTCAGTTCTGTTCGATATACAGAAACTGAATCACAGGAACCTTTTCATAGTCAACTTCGCTATGACTTATCTGGCAAATGTATGGGATGTCAACGTGAAATAAGTAGCGCTCAGGTTCCAATTCCGGTATAATGATAGTTTGTACGACTGTACTGGAGTGAAGCCTTTTCACCATCAAATACCTACTGTGGTTTCTTTGGACAATGTATAAGATGATAACCGGGCATTAGTAGCACTATGTAGCACAAAGGTTCAACCCTTGTAATAACAACCTATTAATATTGTCCAGTAGACTTTACCCGCGGCTTCGCATGCGTAAACCATAGATTTGATAGTTGGATTAATATATCGGAATCCTACTAAATTCCTATATTAATTCTAGGTACTAAACTCTTATATTTCTAATTTTTAAGAATTTTAATAGTTTCAATAATTTATTCCTATTTCCATATGAACATAACGCAGGAAGAGTCAAAATCAAAGTATACTAAAATTTACGTTTGTTTTAGTGCAAAACAACGACCCAAACGACAACGTGCAAACATCTTGACCGAAGACAAATACAAGCCAATTAGGAAAATACACTGTTTTACTGAAGCTATAGCTATAACAATGCGATAGCAAGAGCGGTAGGAGATATTAGCTCTATTAGCGACCATAGAATAAGAGTAATAGAAGTGTCATTGTATTTCCGCCCGCTCTATATAACAAAGTGTAAAATTCGAACTTCGTGTTTGCCGTCCCTCTAACGCTTATATTATGTAACACGAGAGTGAGAGGAACGGCAAGATGCGAACTTCGATTTTCGAATTTCGTAGTAGCCCGAATTTGAAACGTCAATTAGTTTATACGGACACGTTACTACTAAGTCCATACAACAGGCAATTTACTTAACCCTTTCGTTCCGACAAAGCCATACACAAATTCTACCCAGTTTTCCATATTCAGTGAATTGATACCTGCTCCTCAGTCCTGTAGGCGAGTAACTCGTTCACAGAAATGATGCTCTTACGTCCGAAAGACGACTTAACTCGGCTACGTAAAACACTTTTCAGAGCCGGTAGACGAGATAACTCGTTGGCTTGGTACTTAGTTATTTTTCTCCATGTTGTTTATTCAAAACGTAACTATTTAGACACAAATGCGTAACGAATATTCTTGGAGTAGACTAATAAGTTTATTCACTAGTTGGCAACATTAAAATAACTGCAGCAAATAAATATGGCTCAAGACTAAGAGTACAGGAAGCAATGTGTCCGGTTGTGCAAGTGACTGTCGATTGCCCTAATCTAGGATGTAATGTCAATTTTTTTAAGACGAGTTTATTCGTCTACCGGATCTGAGAGCACATCGCACAAGACGAGTTAACTCGTCATTAGAACGAAAGGGTTAACTCTTTCGCCTATACAGGGGTCTACACAACTATGTTCTGGTAAATCACGCAATGTAGTGAAAAATAATATCGCTCATAGTCGTGGACGTGCCTCAGAGGTGAGCACTCGAGATGGCCCGCCTCAGCCGGCAGATTCATGAATATATAATTATTTCTCCGCTATTAATATTTTTACCCGACCCGCGGCGTTGATTGCCTCTTGAATTTATTACAAACTCCACGATAGACCATTTTCGTATTTATTAAGACCACCTGCGATGTTTGCGGAACCCGTTCTGAGTGAATTATGAAGAACGGATTTCGTTAATAGAATATTTTATTTCGCCTTTCTTACGCTAAGCGGATTTTGCTTTCGGGTAAATTATTTTACGTTACGTTTGGGCTCTTTAAGCATACTTACCTGGAGTGGTAATAACGCCTGAATCTTCATCAGGTCGCTGCTGAGATACAGGGTGGTCTGAAAGTCGATGTGGATATTTTACAAGGTGATTGAAAAAGCAATTTACTTTTTAATTTTGTTCAAAAGCTTAATCTACATATTTCAATCATCATTAATGATCATTATATTCCTTTACTTGTTACAAGACTTACTAAGGTGTTAGTAATTTTAAATGTATGTAATTACTGATATTTTATTTGTGTTCCTAAAAGCTATGCAATTTTTGGGGATAATAACTATTCTACGTCCCTTCTCGTAATTATAAAATGTCTCTAATCTATGTGTGCCTCTTGGCATAGGCCTCCTCTAGCAATTTCCACTGTGGTCTGTCCTTGTGTTACCCGTCTCCACCTTGGGCTAGCAGTCTTTGATGTCATCCTCCCATCATATACACTGTCTTCCACGGCTTCTCTTCCCGTCTCTTGGGTAACACTCTGAAACTGCCTTACACCATACGTCACCACGACCACCACCGATACGTCAAAGTAAATATGTGTGCACTGATAATATGTGTTAGCGTGATAACTCCTTCCTGTGAGTGGTATTTTGACTATGAGTAAAAATCACGAATGTTTAAAACGTTATATCTCCTTACTAGCGTTTACCCTCGGCTCGCGAACGCGTAAATCATTAGATGCAGCAGTTGAATTGAAATTCCGGGATTTTATTAAATTCTCGTGGAGATTCCCTAAAATTAGGTAGGTACATCATGGTTTTCTTTAACGTTAAATTAAAACACCCATGCCAAATTTCATGACTCTAAGCCCAGCAGTTGTTATTTTGAGATTTTCTCCCTATCCCGTGGGAATATCGGGATTAAAAGTATCCTTTATTTTATATCCATATTATAAACTAACTTTTTGCCAAATTCCATCCAAATCCGTCTAGCCGTTTCAGCATGAAGAAGTAACAAACATACTCACTCACTCACTCACAAACTTTCACACTTATAATATTAGTAGGAAGGATTAATAGGATTATGCAGCAGAAGCATCGCACCACTCGATGGCACCACATCACTCCAAAAATTGAAATTGATTCGGATCCGTCTTTATTAAGCTTAGAGTCCGTATCGTTAAACCAATTAGCAGCAAATATCAATTTCGCAGCGGCCACTATTCGGCATAGGATCCGCGTCCTCCGATTGCAAAATGTTCAGTTAGCAAACACCGGCGGTTGGATGCAAATGTTTGTGGAATGCTCTCATTATCGGAATGGGGTCGCTAATATGATTCACTAACATTCCCTGGAACTGTTTATCAATTAGGTCTAAGTTCTGCTACCTCAGTTATCCATCTATCTATATAAATAAGAATGAATCGTAAAATGTGTTGCTAAGCGCAAAACTTGGGAACGACTGGTCCGATTTCGCTAATTATTATTAGACTAACTGTCAGGAGAAGGTTTTTATGGAAGAAAATACAAAAAAAATACAACGGGGTGAAGCCCCGGGCAACAGCTAGTTTAACATAGAAATGAGAATTAATTAAATGCTGAGGAGTTCTCAAATTTGGTTGGCTGTTAGATCATTAATGGCCACTTGCTGGAAACACATAAATCTCGAGTTAGCTTTAAGCTTCGTTTAGTAGTGCCAAAATGTGTGGAACTGTCAAGCTTAAGCCAGACTTAACAACTAAATCTAGATTTTACTCGCAAGTGGCCATAAGACAGCATTTTAATTTGGACGCTAAAATGATACCCGTTTTAAGTTGTCACCTTGTGGTGACGTTTAGTTCACGGTGTTATCCTAGTTAATTAAATTATTAATACGTAACCATGCTTATAACTCCTCCTCTAATCATAGGTACAGCCAGTTACAGTTTGCTATGCTAGTTAACTATACGGATGTGTAAGCCTGTAAAGGATATGAGCTATTACTTGATAGATAATTGTTCGGAGTTGGCGTCGTATAACATAATAATATGTTAAGTGCACGTATCATGCGATACGATAATGCAGTGCACGACGTATGCACAACATATTGATTACCAACCGATCTGTAATGTAAGCAATGCTACGAGTATAATGTGCATATTGTTTTAGTTGATATTGGGACTAAGTGCTTTCTATGTCTCACTCTCCTTGTTCAGTCTTCGTGTTTTGACTGTTATCGGATTTCGATCTGTTGCACAGTTTGCTATTTGGCTAATAATAGAATAACTACAATACCATTCATATTTGATTAAGGTAGGTTTTTGGAATGTTTTTTTGTTTTGTATTTTTTATTTCAATTCCAAATGATTGTTACTTTTACGGCCATCCCGTAAAACCTATACCGAAAATACAAACTGAAATATAGATGCACAGAAAAACCAGAAAAATAGTAGGTATATTGAAATAAAAAATACAAAAAAAAGATTCACAAAACCAATCTCAAATTGATTGCTTAATAACGATATCCGATATTGTCCGGGTCAGCGGTTAGTTCATATGGAGTGTCGAAAAGTTTCTCGATGAGGGCTACGGCATAGATATCGCTAGTGTCGCTGCGTGACTAAATAAGAAACAAACAAGCTGAGATATGTGGTGCATAGGAGAAATTCGTGTCTGTATCGTTGTCCAGCGGTGGTGTAGCGGTACAGCACGCGGCATGGATTGCCGAGGACCTGGGTTCAATTCCCAGCGCCTGGTCTTTTTTTCCTGGTTTTTCTGTGCATCTATATTTCAGTTTGTATTTTCGATATTCATATTTGAGTCAATTAGAAACATATTCAATTCAAATAGGAATATAGCTCTACTTATTGGTACATCCAGCCAGTCTATAATCTAAATTCAAAGCTCTACCTGCAAGGTAACATTTTCCACGCCAATGTTCCATATGAACCACGAACTGTATCCACAAGGCTCCAAGTAAAGGGCCAACGTAAATACATTTCATGTTAGTTTCCAACGTGGGCAAGTTGAGCTAGCAAATACTGCAATCACACCGAACTACCGGAGCGGTGAGGCGATATTTCTCTCTCAAATAATAACTTGTTGCCTTAGGCGGGTAAACAAAAACTAAATGTAGGAAATATTGAGGTACCTTACATTACATTTGACATTTACAAATAATAGGAAATAATTAGACACGTATTTTTAGCACGGCGTGACGTCACGGGCCCCCACTATCGAAATTTCATTTTTTTGTTTGATGGACAAAATAAAAAAAATCTGACCAATATTTTCTGATGACAGACTAAGTAAAATACTTAATATTCAGGAAAGTAACATTGTATTGTAACTAGAACACATAATATGTTAAAAATTTCATTTTTAATAAAAGTTTTTGCCAGACTGTACCTTTTGTTGGTTGTACTTACTTGCATTGTCACTCAAACTACATTTGCATACCAAATTTCAAGCCAATCTGACTTCTGAAAGTTGCCCAAATTTTACCTGCAAGATTTGATTACAGACAGACAGACATCGGGACAGGTGAAACAAAATAAAACCTTGTAATAAACGACCAATTATTTGAGCAAGCATTTATCTAAAATCATATAGGGTACAATAAAATAAAAATATGACTTAACATTACAATGAACACATTAAACAGGCGGCAGCCACACTTCGAAGTGTGGTCCACAGCCCATCTTCTTCCGCAGTGTGGCCTCGAAGTCCGCGTCGCGGGAGGCGTCGCGCGGCGCACGCGCGTCCTTGGCGTTCTCGCGGGCGACCTCTCGCGCCGCGCGGACAAACTTTGACACTTGAGCTACGCTGTCTCGCACATCCTCGATTTGAATCTATATGACAAAATAATTTATGTATTTATTGATGTAAAGTCTTTATTGCACATAAAAAGACAAAAACATGTACGCAGAAAGAGGTACAGTCAAGGAAATTAATTCACTATAAGTAATTGAATGGTACACGGAAAGAACATGTCTAGTCACCTAAGCAACTTTTTGATTTAAAGCGGCTTGAAAGTTAGTCATCATGAACAAAATTACTATAGTTACCATTTCTTTAAAAGTTAAAAAAATACATTTTATAAGATTGTTTAATTCAATGGTAAGTCCAAGTACTTTGTGAGCTCTACATTTCGAGATTAAAATCTCTAGTTAAAAAAAAGTGACTAGACATGTTCTTTCCGTGGACCCTTCAATTGTATTCCAATCCAATTTATAACAAGCGTATACAAAGACGCCATTTACCCGACCACAGAATTTATATTTTACATTTAGTGGTTGTTTCATCATCCATTGATTAAATAGTGTTAACTGATGGTTAAATGTGATGCCGTCTCCGTCTATTCGAACAAAACAAATAGAGGCATCAGAGGCAGTATCACATTTAACCGTCAGTTAACACTAATCAATGCATGATGAAACAGCCCCTTACATTCACATTATTGTGGAACCTTCATTTACCTCGTTATTGTTGGGCAGCGTGTGCGGGTATATCCGCACCCATTGTCCCACGCGGCCGGGCGCGCGCTCCCAGCGCACGCCGTTTCCCCACGAGCACGCGTTGATCATGCGTCGGCGACTGGCCGCGGTCGCCGCGCCGCCGCGCCACGACTCGTCCGCGACTTCCGCTGACGGTGGGGCCACAGACGCCTGGGAATTGAGGCGAGTTAAGAAGCTCAAAAAAAATTGACACCCTAACATCGGCAGTTAAATATGTACCTATGTTTTTTTTGTACTGCTTACTGTATTGGTGTAAAATAAAGAGCTATTGACGCTATTGTATTGTGTTGTATTGTACCTATACAAAGGTGTTCAAATTTCCTGTGTTGTTTTTAAAAGCAGGTGGTAGGACCTTGTGCAAGGTCCGCCCGGATTCCTACCACCATCTTGCTCGCTAATCTGTCGTGAAGCAGCAGTGCTTGCACTGTTGTGTTTCGGCATGGAAATTACTGGCACTGGAGGTATTCCACCTTAGGCTTCTAGGTTGGCAACGCATCTGTAATACCCCTGGTGTTGCAGATGATTATGGGCGGTGGTGATCTCTAACCATCAGTAGACCCACTTGCTCGTTCGCCATCCAGTCGAAAAAGAAAATAATAAGTTCGGTCTAGCAAGCCATACTAGAACTCACGCTCCTTATACAAAATAGGTAGTTTTTATTGGCATACATAAATTTTGTACATTATACGTAATTAATTTACATTCTTTTAGAGGTAGTCAAGGTCGCCAACATTGAAACAAATGTGGAGGACTAAGTAATTTTTTTTTTCACAATTTTGTTATTGTGTATCAAACAAATACCTAGGCTTTATTCGGGCATAAAATCCGGGTTTACTACGTTCGAAAAATAAAAAAAACCGGCCAAGAGCGTGTCGGACACGCCCAAAATAGGGTTCCGTAGCCATTACGAAAAATTTAAGTAATATTTTTCAAAGGATTTCGTATTTTATAAGGAATCTGCCAAGTTTAGGTATATTTTATACCTTACGCTGCTATTTACTCATAAACTACTAATATTTCTCAAGCAAACTTAGTCGTTATAGTTTTCCTTGGAAGTTTGATATACTGCCTACCATCCTGAATTTTTTCAAATTTTTCCACCCACCGGTTTAGATTTTAGAGGGGGGGGACGCTCGATTTTAATGAAAATTTGCACTTTAAAGTTGAATATTTCGCAAACAAATGACTGAATCGAAAAATCGTTTTAGTAAACCCCTAATGGTTTTACAATACCTATCCAACGATACCCCACACTATAGGGTTGGATGAGAAAAAAAAAATCACCGCCACTTTACGTCTATGGGAGGTACCGTAAAAAAATTGTTTTTGAATTTTTATTTGTACTGTTTTGTCGGCATAGTTTACTTTTATATCCGTGCAAAATTACAGCTTTCTAGCATTGATAGTCCCTGAGCAAAGCCGCGGACGGACAGACAGACAGACAGACAGACAGACAGACAGACGGACAGACAGACAGACATGGCGAAACTATAAGGGTTCCGTTTTTGCCATTTTGGCTCCGGAACCCTAAAAAGAAGGAACCCATAACGTCTTTACCCTCTTACTCCATTTGCTCTACGTATTTTATATTTGAACTGCCTCAAATAAACGAAATATTAAGTGATTTAATTTGAAATAAATATTATGCAAATGTGTGTGTGATGGAGCGACGACCAGAGGCCTTATTGCCTAATGTTTTTGACGCTCGCGATTGCAATCAAATTACATATTTCGCATACAAAAACTGTCATTAAATTTGATTGCGATCGCGAGTATTTGAAACGTTAGGCAATAAGGCTTCTGGTTAAGATCGCGGGATCGCGGTGGATGCGAAAAGCACAAGACCGGTCTGAATGGAGAGCCTTGGGGAAGACATATGTCTAGCAGTGGACATCCTTCGGCTGACATGATGATGATGATGATTATGTAAGTACGAGTACATTTAACAAAATAGAAATAAAACCAACGAGCTTCTGCATGCGTCCTTTATAGTATGCTTCCACATCCAAGACGGGTACAGCTGGGCTCGGGGTTACCTGGGAAAATGCATGAAGCGCTAGTGAACTGAAGTCATTCCCATACTCTACATCCAATTTATGTCACAACTATTCAGTTATCGCCCACTGTTCTCTCGGGAACTGTGCATTTTTCCGGGATAAAAAGTAGCCCAAAAAGTAGTAGCAGGAGGTCGCTCTGAAGCGATAAGGCCGCCTATTGCTTACCTCAGAAAGTCTCTGTGTATATACCTGTTTTCTGTAATTGTTTGCTATATGTTGGTGTGCAATAAAGAGTTATTGTATTGTATTGTAGCCCATGTCACTCTCAGGCCCATAAACTATCTCTGTGCTTGCACTGTTGTGTTTCGGCGTAGCCGGTGAAGTTACTGGCACTTGAAGTATTCCAACTTAGGCCTCTAGGTTGGCAACGCATCTGCAATACCCCTAGTGTTGCAGATGTTTATGGGCGGTGGTGATCTCTTACCACCAGGAGACCCACTTGCTCGTTTGCCTTTCAGTCGAATAAAAAAAAACAGGCTGATTCACAAAAGCTGGCACGCATGGATTGAACGAAAGTAAAATTTTGCTATGTAATTTTTTAAGGAAAATGGCTGAAGCATGACATTTTCACATTTGTGTGATTCAAATAGGTAACACATGTCGTGAAGCGACAATTTAAAACAGAAAACCTAACCTAACAGAAACCAAACAACAAAATAAAATAGAACAACAATTTATTTGAAGTGAAATAGAATATTTAAAACAATTTCAGTATATAAAAAAAAGTGAAGTGGTGATGTATGTGGGTGAGAATGAATATGAAGATGGATGAACGTAGACCGGGCAGCGACGAACGATGACGAATGAACTTCCAGGAACCCGGCGCTCGGTGGAGGAAACCCAGGGACGCGCCTGGGGTAGCGCCCTGTGCGCCTGGGGTAGCGCCCTGTGCGCCTGGAGATGGCGCTGTACACGCCTGGAGACGGCGCTGTACACGCCTGGAGACGGCGCTGTACACGCCTGGAGACGGCGCTGTACACGCCTGGAGACGGCGCTGTACACGCCTGGAGACGGCGCTGTACACGCCTGGAGACGGCGCTGTACACGCCTGGAGACGGCGCTGTACACGCCTGGAGACGGCGCTGTACACGCCTGGAGACGGCGCTGTACACGCCTGGAGACGGCGCTCACACCGCTTCGAGGTAGCGCACTACGCGCCGGAAGGTTGCGCTCGCCCCGCTCGGTGGTGGCACAAGCAACACCCGGAGAAGGCGTTTGCAGCGCCCGGATATGGCACTTGCAACGCCCGGAGAAGGCACTTGCAGCGCTCGGAGAAAAGAGGGCACTCCGGGCAACGGCGCAGGCACTGGGCGATGATGAGCGTTGGAGGCGGAGGCGATGGAGACGGAGGCGATGGAGACGACTTTAGTTTTGGAGCGCGAAGGCTTGCAGGATCCCGGGGCTAGGCGGCCCCGGGATAAGGCCTTTTTAAGAGATGTTCTCTTTGCGAAAACTGAAGAAAGACTGTCCGAATACGCGGATGTTCCGCTTATATAGTGTTTTGACGGAGCTCCGCGCTCGACGGCGGATCTCGGAAAAGAACATAAAAAATTTCGAATTAAAAATAAATTTTTATAGATGGCCAAGCCGAAAAGAGTATTTTTATACAAGTATTAATTGAAAAACATCAGACCGGTAACAAATTTGAACAAAAAACGCCATGACAACCAGATAAACAGCGATGTCAAAACATGTCAAATTTTGGTTTTAAGCTCCTAACAGGGAAACGGCAAGATTTAAGTGGAAATAAAAGTATTATTGATGGAGGAAAAAAAGACGCGCGTAAGCACGCGCGAAGCCCGAAGTTGTAGAGTTTCGGAGACCTAAATAAAATACCGAAAAAGGTAGACTCCATCAAGATCGATTAAAAAAGTGCTAAAAACGTGAAAATACGAAGTGAAAATGGTTTATTATTGTGTTCTTATGCTTTAAAAACGTTGCAGGGTCCTATAGAAATGAAGGTGATGTAAAATATCCAATTTTGAGGTGAATGACGGAGAACCAAAACAGATGTAAAAATGAATTTAAAACTGTGTAAAATGATACGTAAGTAGCATAACACTACACACACAGGTACTTTCATTCACTCATTCAATCCATTCGTGCCAGATCTTGTGAATCGACCTGTAGTACCTACCAACCCTTTCGCTCGTCCTTCGTACTAAACAATTTTCGAAACTCAAATGCAAGTCGAAAGCCCTTTGTTTAAAGCGACATCTACAATACATTACAGAAAGCCATTGCGTGGTCACCGCATACTGGGAGTTATTTATGAGAGTTTTCTAACACGCACGTTTTACGTTACATATCGCAAGATGGCGTTAGTACCAAGAGGTCCTTTTGACGTCACAGTCTCGATGGGCTTATTTAATTGTGGACCATTAACCAAAAGCGAATAACAACTCAATATTGTACTTTTCGATAGTAGCACCACCTAGACTGTCGTAAAAACTAAGCTCTCTATAGAATAGGCCACCGTCACAATAGTGCGCCTGCAGATTCATGAGTTGCTTATGGTTTCCGGTAGATGGCAGTTACATTTTGTTACAAAAATGCCAAGAACTGAACCCCCTTACAAAAAAATGGGCACCTATGGTTTTTGTATTTTATGTGCATTGAAAGCTTACTTTCCAAGCTTCAATGCCTAAAAATCTGAAAAACCATAGGTGCCCGTTTTTTGCAAGAGAGTTTATTTAAATCGTAGTTGTAGCATATATTTGACATAGAATGGCAGCACATGCAGCACGTGTGATTGTATTTTTTTTTTTCAATTTTTCTTTTGACATACTTTGTCCTGAAAAAATACCGGTCAAGTGAAAATGGAACTCGCATGCCTTGGACTTCAAACAAAAATATTATTTTTATTCTTAGGTACTAAATTAATATTATAAATACGAAAGTTGATTATATCTGTCTGCCTCTCTGTCTATCTGTCAGTATGTCTGTTTGCCTATTACCTCTTTACGCTTAAACCGTTGAACTAGGTATAAGATAAAATTGGCATGGAGCTCGTTTGAGACCCACGGAAAAACAAAGATAGTTGATGTTTTTTATATTACGGAAAATTTGCATAGTTTCAGTGGGATCGTGATAAAAGAATTAAACGTAGACAGAGTCAGAGCTAATATAATTATAAATAATATTTGAAATGTGTAAATACTTCACAAAATAAAAATATAGTGACAACTCTGGATATGTTGATATTTACCTGAGTTTCTGGTTCTTCAGGACTCGCCTGTGAAGAAACTGAGTTGCTGGAACTTCCGCTGCTCTCTTCTTTTCCTTTTTCATTCGATTCCTGGGGAAAACAAATGTCCCTATAAACTGGCTGTATGAACCCGACTCATATATTTAAAGCTCAGTTTAGACCTGCAAGAAAAATCAAGCAAGTTACATTACATTGCGAGGCCGTAAAGCAAATGTGTTTGAAGAGGGCAAGATTTTATTTCAAGTCTAAACTTAACTGGGCTTAACCCTTTATAGATAGGGCAAAAGTTAAATTATTATGGCGCCTGAAACAACCCGACAAAATAAACTCGGTTTTAGTTGACAGAGGGCGGCACCAGCGTAGCACAGTAGATGAGCATATTAGCGCGCCGATAGCACCCCGTTATGCTACGGTGGAAGACCGTCGCAGCAGGCCTACTACGAAATTTGAAAATTAAAGTTCGTATCGTACCGTCCCGCTGACGCTAATATTATTTCATACGAGAGCGAGAGGGACTGTACGATACGAACTTCGATTTCCAAATTTCGTAGTAGCCCTACTGCGACGGTCTTCTATTGTGCATCGGCGCATCGACATCGTGCTGCTGTAGAAAGTAGATGCAGGCGCGCACTTCATCACACCTTGACTTTGCGTTTCAAGAAAGTTGCCGTAGGTATCCTTGCTGGCGGAGGCCGGTACCAACATGACGGCGTGACAGTTATATACGTAATGCACAAAATTGGGAACATAAAATATAACATCTCTTTCAAGATAAACTGTCAAGCCAGTACGCCTTTATACAAGCGGCTCTGCAGGGTGGTTGTGTTTCGGCGCGGAGAGTAAGACAGCCGGTGAAATTACTGGCACTTGAGGTATTCCAACTTAGGCCTCTAGGTTGGCAACGCATCTGCAATACCCCTGGTGTTGCAGATGTTTATGGGCGGTGGTGATCTCTTAACACCAGGAGACCCACTTGCTCGTTTGCCTTCCAGTCGAATAAAAAAAAAAAAAAAAAAAAAAAAAAAAAAAACCGACTGCGATCACCTGATGTCGCAGAATCACACACAGCGTACAAACAAAAGGATTTGGATTTTCGGACGCAGGTTCAGACACTTTATTTGAGTTTAAAACTAGTTACCGTGTCCTTCTCAACAGAGGGCGGTACCAGCGTTACACAGTGGATAGGCATCGCGCGCCGACGCCGCCACGTCGTGCCGCGGCGGAGAGCCGATGCAGGAGCGCGCGGTCTCTGCGCACGTTGGCTGCCGTTCTCGTCTTCAGACCCGCTGGGAAACCACAAATAACACGGTTTGATTTAATGCTATTTTGGCTATAGGGAAGTGTCTCTCTCCTCCGTCCACAGGCCAAACTACTGGCTTGAAAAATCTGTAGTTGGTACAGATTCAGAACGGCTTGCTCGTTTGTCTCTCTCATCAGGGCCTGATTTACCCACAGGCTAAAAAACTAGAGCCTAACCAAGGGGCGGCCGGATGAGACTTACTTACATAAATAATATCTGGTAATTTCGGGAAAATACGTGCGAATGACGCTCAGGTGAAAGTGCGATAGTGGGATGGGTGGATTGAATGAGAAAAATAGAGGTCATTAGATCAGTCAGGCCGACCTGTTCTGGACCGGTGTCAGCGGCCCCTGCAGCAGCGCGAGGCCTGTGTGCCTCATGGGAAGCCCGAGCAGATCGAACAGCTCGTGCAGCATCGGTCTCTTCACTGTGACGTCGGCCTCGCAGTCCGCCGCCAGTGCCGGAGACAAATTCACCTGGAATTTAGAAGAACCATTGAGCTGTTGATTTTATAGAAGAAATCAAAGAAAGAAAGAAATCAAAGGCATCCGGTGACTGCCAATCGGTGAGGGGAAAGGTTTGAATACGGCATAAGATCACTCCATCACTCAGTGCATGCATCCTGTTCTAACAGGTGTAGGTAATTGACAAAATTTCATTTTTTGACACCTGTAAATTACTACAGGAATCGAAAGAGTTTTGCCTCCTGAACATGGGAAAATATTTATTATGATTTATTTCTCCATATTGAATAAAATAAAAAAAAAAGGTTTCCTTTGCCCTTACCAGAAAAAGAGTTTTCATAATTTTGACGTTTACGTCAGATTTAAGTACGTAATCCTTTTTTTTTTGATAGAGACTAGACAAAAGTAATGGATTTTCTATGTGGTAGTTTTGGAGTTAAGTAACTCACTTTCAACTTTAATTCGAAAAGAGTTGTTTCCTTGAGACAATTCATCGCTCAGTTTTTATCAAAACTCCGTTTTGTCTCTTCTTTAGCCAAAATCGCAAAAATGGACCCCTATACATAACAATTTTTCCTTGTCTGTCTGTCCGTCTGTGCGTCCACCATAAGAAAACCCACCTCCAGCAACCAAGGCTTCAAAGCGTCATCGAGCAGCACGTCGAAGCCGTAGAACTCGAAGCAGTTCCTAGCGGGAGGCGTGCCCGAGGCCTGTGCGAGCAGCGTCAGCGTCACGAGGGCGCGGACCCGCTGCCACACCAGCCACTCCGTCGCCTCCCAGCGCCCGACCAGCGCTCGGCGGACTTGCTTCAGCGTCCACTTGCAGCCTGGAAATCGACATCATCACCATCATCATCATTATCATTATCATCATCGTCACCATAGGAAGGAAGAAAGGAAATACATTTATTCACAACACAAGACACAACAATATTGTTGAGTACAAATGTGTCATTGCGGTTGTGGATCGGACATTGGCTTAGTATAATGCTGAAGTGTTAAAACACCTCGGCGCTGATTTTCAGACAGCACCGTCGGTGACCCTCTGACCGCTGTAAAGATTATCATAATCATCTTGGAAATCAACACTATCACAATAATCATTATCATCATCATCATCATCAAAAAAGGAAATACATTTATTCACAACACAAGACACAACAATATTGTTAAGTGCAAATGTGTCATTGCGGTTGTGGATCGGGCATTGGCTTAGTATAATGCTGAAGCGTTAAAACACCTCGACGCTGATTTTCAGACAGCACCATCGGTGACCCTCGAACCGTTATAAAGACCATCATCATCATCATCATCATCAACATCATCTTGATTTAGACAATACACAGCCCACTAATAAACTGAAACTGAAGTGGCAGTGGACGGGGCACATTGCTCGCAGGACTTGATGGCCGATGGGGTCAAAAGGTTCTCGAATGGCGTCCGCGGACCGGGAGACGAGCTCCAACAAGATGGAGCGACGACCTGGCTAAGAGCGCGGGATCGCGGTGGATGCGAAAAGCACAAGACCGGTCTGAATGGAAAGTCTTGGGGGAGGCCTATGTCCAGCAGTGGACGTCCTTCGGCTGACATGATGGAATTAATATTATAATTGCTTTATTAAATTTCAAACCCAGCTGTTTAGATTATGCAGAGCAGCTGCGGTAGCGGGCTGCATAATTACCTACAAAACCCTTAAAAAAATCTCTCCCAGTTGATTTTTGGACGATTGATAGGGCAAGTGCAGGGAGAAGGACATGAAGTAGAATTTGGATTTTTGTCCTTAATCATTAATCATAAAAGATAGATAGATAGATATAATCTTTATTCTTCAAAACAAAGACATGTCTTAGTAACTAAAGAGTAATAAAACTAACAATTCAGCACTTAAAAATATGCCTGAAACAAGGTACTTACAATAATAAAAAACATAAATTAAGAAACAATTAAACAGATCAGACATAAATGAGAAGCCATGTGATGCACTGAAGAACAGGCGCTGACTCAGCATTGTGCTGCGGTAAGCCGCAGCGCTGGTATTCTGCCAGTACCCATACCGAGTAAGGACGCCGATCAACACTCACCGCTGCCTATTCTGTCCTTGCACTCCGCATACCGCGGTCCCGTTTTGTTCAGCGACGAATTGGTCAAGTGCCTGTATGGGTTGTGTATGTCCGACAAAGTGTACTTGTCAGTTCCTGTAAAAATAAAAAGTAATCAAATCGCGGACATTCTGAAGGAGTACTCTACGCCGACGTGCATGCATAAAAAGATTGATGAATGTAGAGAAAGCGAGAGTTGTATGCCAGAATAGTAGCAAGTAGAAGGATGTTATTGTGGTGTTGGGCGTTAAGGAAACGTCAATCTCGTTCAAAGAGTAATATATTAATGAGAACTTGAGCCTAAGAGTACATAGTAATATAGGGATAGAGTGGAGGTGTGTGAGTGCACACTACATTATGCAGTCTCTGCTTACCCCGTTGGGAAAGAGGCGTGATTTTATGTAATGTATATACTCATAATGTATGGGATATGGTAAATTAAACAGTTGTCAAATACCGTATTGGTGCTGGTGACAAGACAGTACAACATAATCTCACCGAATCTAGCGAGTCCCTCGGCGTACATGTAGGCGGTAAGCGGGCGGTACCCAGCCACGCACACGTAGAGCCGTAGGTCGAACTTATAGCCCGCGATCAGCAGCGGCCGCTCGATATAGCGCTGCACCACCGCTGCGCTGCCGCAACGCATCTCGCACACACTCTGCACCACAAAGATACTACTATAATACTAATACTACTAAATACGGTCTACTAATGTAAAATTTTGGAATTTCATTCGATTTCATTTTGAAATTATTGTATTAATAAGTGGTATGTCTTATGCTATTTAATACGAGAGTGAGGGGGACGGTACGACATGAACTTCGATTTTCGAATATCGTAGTAGCCCCCCTGGTTCCATCCATACTAATATTATAAATGCGAAAGTGTGTTTGTATGTTTGTGTGTTTGTCCGTCTTTCACGCCGTAACGAAGCGACGGATCGACGTGATTTTTGGCATAGGGATAGTTTATGGGCCCGAGAGTGACATAGGCTACTTTTTATTCCGGAAAAATACACAGTTCCCGAAGGAGCAGCGCGCGATAACCAAATACCACGCGGGCGGAGCCACGGGCAAAAGCTAGTATTTTTGTATTTACCCGGAACAGGAAGATGCCGCGGCCCTGGCTCTGCGCCACGGGCTTGTGGATCCATACTGCGCTGGCGCCGCCGTCGTCGCCACGGCGCAGGCGCGAACACTCGGACACCAACTTCGCGTACTCCAGGGGGAGGTGGAAGCACGGCGGGCTGAAACAACGTGAGATAATTTGAAACATTAAAATAGTAGATTGTACAACAAGAGCATAAAACGAGCCATTTTACCCGAGGCGTTCATATAGCCACCCGAGCCGGCACGGCGAGGGTGGATAGACACGTCGAGGGGAAAATGGGTTTAATGCTCGAGTTTTACACTCTGCTCTTCACTTCGATGGCGAGGAAATGAAATAGCAACAGTGGAAACAATGATGTACCTTTTAATTTTTAAGCGTTATTATAATAATTCCATTATTTTAATTTTACTGATTTTTTATGATTGATTTGATTGAATTTTAGTTTTATATAAATTAAAAAATATTTTAAAAAATATAAAGAACCTTTTTGTTTGTGGCTGTTGACACCTGGATTACCTTGGTCTTGAGTTCGTATTAGACGAAGATTTTATTTTATGCACTAGTGCATAAAAAGTCATTTTATGTCGCCTAGATACAGCATAAACACGAACTTTACGAGCATGAGAAGTGAAAAATATATTTTTCACTTATCATGCTCGTAAAGTTGGTATGCTGGATCTAAGCGACATAAAATTACTTTTTATGCTCTAGTAAATAAAGTTAAATCTTCGTCTAAGAGCAAGGTAATAAGGTGTCAAAAGCCACAAACAAAAAAAGGTTTTTAATGTTTTTTAAGAATCAAAATTTTATGTAAAACAGAAAATCAATAAAATCAATCAAAATAAATCAATAACCCTAAAAATGTATAATTACTTATATTATAGCAATATCCATGAAAAATAAAAAGTACCTAGCAAGTGAACTATAATTTCCACCGTTTCTATTTAAGTTATAAGAACATACATCTCACTTCTTTTGTCGTTATAGTCAACAGTCAAGGCATATATCATAAAAGGGCTACGAAATATCCCCAAACATGTCGAGCTAAACTCGATTTAAGACGTGGGTTATCCGTCATAATATCATTTAATATCAAAACTCTAAGTTTATGAAGGTTTTGTGACCTTTAAAATAATTATTTAGAATACCCCATAGCTATGCAAAACAACAAATTATGCACATTTAAAATTAACATTCCAAACTACATCAAAGTAATCGCCCCAAAAATGTCTATTTTCAGACCAACCTTGAACTTAGAGCCTAAAATATCTCACAATCAGTAAACATCCATTTGAAAACATGTTCAATTTATTGAATCAGGCGTTGCTTTACTAAAACAATTACTTTGCTCACCCGCGACCTTATGATATTTTCTTGCATAAACGTAAGTTATCATAAGGTCGCGGGTGAGCTAAATTATTGTTTTAGTTCAATTCGTCTGTCTATACTCTCTAAAAGTACCTCTAATCGTAGAGACATGTACTATCTAGGTATGTTTTATAACGTTTGTTGGCTGGTGGACAGAGAATGCACAGCCTCAACCACTGGAGCATATATTTATATAAGCTAAAGAAGTATGGAAGTTACGATCGAAACGAACACACTCACACAGACGCGCGCTCTACACGGCCTCTAAGGGGGTCTCGCGGTACTGCAGTGCAGTGACTGGAGTGAGATACTTGGAATTTGCACACAAAGTACCTATCATAGAGATTTACTCGTACTAAGAGGGGTTTTTCAAAATTCCCTCAGGATAAATAACTAGTAGGCTCTTTATTTTAATCATCATCATCATGCCAGCCTATATTCGTCCCACTGCTGGGCACAGGCCTCCTCTCATAATGAGAGGGCTTAGGCCATAGTTCCCACGCGGGCCCGGTGTGGATTGGGAACTTCACACGCACTATTGAATTGCTTTTCAGGTTTGTGCAGGTGTCCTCACGATGTTTTCCTTCAACGCAAAGCTCGTGGTAAAGAAAATGATTCCACTATCAAATTAACACTAAAATTTAATTAAATTTTTAAACAAACTGTATTTAATCTAGGCTTTAACATAAACAATGTAAATATTTAACTCGATTCAGCTTAATAAATCCTTTTTTTAGAATATAAAACAATGTTTGCACGCCAATTGTATCTGGCTAGATTTGTCATAGCACATTAAGCACTATTTAATAAGACTATTTTACCATGTCTAAAGCAAAATAAACTATTTCATTTCATTAAATTTCAAATGTAATTCCGCACATGGATTTCCAAAATCTCAGAGGTACGAGCCGTGGTTTGAATCCACGACCCTCTGCTTGGCTTTATTTTAATGCTCAGTTTTTTTTTAATCCCATGCTAAAGAATTTGCATCGAGTCGCCATTTAATTTTCTGCAGTTGTCACGCAACCGCCTGGTTCCACTTGGAATAATTGGCATAAAGCATAATTCATTAATATACGGACGACTTTTTAATGCCGTGACCTTAGCAAAGTACGAAAACAAAGGGATAAATACAAAACAAACATTTGAGAATTATTTTCGTAAATGACGTTCTAAAAACCGAACCGGGTATGAAGACCGATTTAGCCTTAATTAGATTTAGGTATACCACGCGCCATATAAATCTGCCTAAAACACATTTTTGAGACACATTTTTTATGGGATGTCTTTACGTTATTAGTCCCGGATTGTGTTCGAATCGCTTAACGGTATAGTGCCTATTCAATTATTGGAATTATCCCTGTATAGTTTTTGTAATACTTACTAGTTATGGCAATGAACTTTTAAGCAAAGTTAGGCGACGAACGGTAGGGGCTTTTTCACCATCCATTGATTCTACAGCCGGTTAACTGGCGGTTAAATCTGATGCCGTCTCTATTTGATTTGTTCAAATAGACGGAGACGGCATCACATTTAACCGTTAATTAACACTAATCAATGGATTGTGACACAGCCCCTTAGACTTAATATAAAAGCGATTTAGCTATGTTACTTCTGTTAGTTGCTCTCTCAGAACTTTCTTCTTACTGTCCCTAAGCGATAAGGCCGCCTATTGCTTGCCTCAAAAAATCTGTGTATATATCTGTGTTTTTTATACTGCTTACTATGTGTTGGTGTGCAGTAAAGAGTTATTGTATTGTACTTTTCAAATGCAGAAAATTACGATTTTTAAACGTGCTTGCGTTAATGTGCCATCATGTCGTCAAAATACGAAAAATTGTTATTTCAAAATATTTTTTGTAAAACAAACACCATTTTAATTCCATGATAAACTCTGTTTCCGGAAAAACTTTAGGTACTTAGTTTATTTTCAACATGAACAAATCAAAACAAGTCGTAACAGAACACAATATCTCCGAACTTTTTTTATTTCCTAATAATATAAAAGTAAATGATAGTCATTGCAGACTCGAACTTTGTGTATCGGTATAAAAATAAAGTCACACGGCATTACGGATAATGCTCCGGTGCACGCAACGGGCGGGTTCATTCAATTCGGTGACGTTTGCCTTTTCTATACAATGGGCGAGTTCACGAGTCATGATTCAGTATAGTGAGCTCTCATAAGTCATAAGGTTCACTAGTTTTACAACATATGGATTTACTATTAACTACCTTCAAAAGTCTTGATTATTTTTAATTACTAACTTGATTATCCATCCATACTAATATTATAAATGCGAAAGTGTGTTTGTGTGACGGAGCGACGGATTGACGTGATTTTTGGCATAGAGTTAGTTTATGGGCCCTAGGGTGACATAGGCTGCTTTTTATCCCGGAAATATGCACAGTTCCCGAGGGAACAGCGCGCGATAACCGAATACCACGCGGGCGGAGCCGCGGGCAAAAGCTAATCTATCTATATAAATAAAAATTAACCGTAAAATGTGTTGCTAAGCACAAAACTCGGGAACGACTGGTCCGATAATTCTTTTTTGTTGCGCTCGTTTTGTCAGGAGAAGGTTTTATGCAAGAAAATACAGAAAAAATACAACAGGGGCGAAGCCGCGAGCAACAGCCACTTTTAAATAACTAATTATCTTAATTTTTGTGTTATGGTGAAAATAAATCAATCAATCAATCAATTAATGGATACTACAAAACGTAAGACAGTTCCCCGGGGAAGCGTCTATCTCTAGCACACTCCCGTGTTTCACTACTTTACACCGACTCTACCGAAGCAACACTTATGTGTTACTTGAGTTATGTAGCTCTATGGTCTATTTGTGTACTCCGACACATATACAAGCTGTTGCCTACGACTCCACGCGCGTAAAATTCGTTTATCGCTATCCCGCGGGAACTATACAATTCTCCGGGATAAAAACTATTCTTTGTCCTTTCCGGGGACTCAAATTCAACTAAATCTCATCTAAATCCAGCAGTTTAGACGTAAGAAGGTAAAAACAAATAATTAGACTTACAAACTTTCGCTTTTATAATATTAGTGGGATTCATTCCTCATCTAAAGACAAACAAAGTCAAAGAGTAACAGACATCCATACATAGACATACCCGTCCAAACTTTTGCATTTATTATATAATCTATGATGTTTTTCCGTTTTATATACACCTCGTAAGTCCTCGTATATAATATAAACGATATCCGAAAGCTCTCACACATATTATACTTACAATTGATGGCATTTTAATTATAGTTACAATTCGACAGCACAAAATACGCGAACTGATACTAAATTTAAAAAAAGCTACGTAAAAACAAACAAGATCGTCAAATTATGAGAAAAATGGTATAGAAAAATATTGTAAAGCCGAATTTAGTCTAGCAAGAAAAATCGTGCAAGCTGCATTACATTGCGGCGCTCGATTGATCACTAAAAACTCGTTGGCTTTACGGCCACGCAATGTATGCAACTTGCACGATTTTTCTTGCTAGTCTAAACTCGGCTTAAGACTTGAACTAATGTTAAACTATGTTATAGTGGTCACAAGTTGCAAAATCACGTTTTTTTTTTTATTCGACTGGAAGGCAAACGAGCAAGAGGGTCTCCTGGTGGTAAGAGATCACCACCGCCCATAAACATCTGCAACACCAGGGGTATTGCAGATGCGTTGCCAACCAAGAGGCCTAAGTTGGAATACCTCAAGTGCCAGTAATTTCACCGGCTGTCTTACTCTCCGCGCCGAAACACAACAGTGCAAGCACTGCTGCTTCACGGTAGGATTAGCGAGCAAGATGGTGGTAGCAATCCGGGTGGACCTTGCACAAGGTCCTACCACCTGCAAAACGTTTTTTGCTTTTCAGGAAACCTTTCTTTTCCAGTTACAATTTTTACAATTCGTGGGCTTTCTAAACTAAGTAAGCGAAGCAGAAATAAACATGAAACAGGAAATTAAAATGCACCCTCGGGAAAGTCACGCTATGTTTCAGAACCCCTTAAAAAAGTATATTTCAATTTCACATTCATAAAGAACGGCACATTCATGAAAATTTTCGGTATCTTTGTCATCAAATGGCTTTATTTATTGTACAAAATTGGTTGAACTACCGCCGTATTATAACATACAGCATCACCTGTCTTCATATCCTGTGAATACTTAATATTTTTTATACATAAATACCTGCGTAAGTACCTAATCCAAATAAAGCACCATTTATTTTTCGTTAATTCAAAAATACAGTGAAAAACCGGCCAAGAGCGTGTCGGACACGCCCGAAATAGGGTTCCGTAGCCATTACGAAAAAATTAAGTCATATTTTTCAAAGGATTTCGTACGGGTGAACAAACAGACAGACATGGTGAAACTATAAGGATTCCGTTTTTGCCATTTTGGCTACAGAACCCTAAAAAGACAGCAGAATCCGGTACGATTCGATTGCGTGTCCGAAAGCAATTGTTTTTGCTTCTTTTAATCGCTTCAAATTGTATAAACGATTGATGTTCAACCTTTTTCGATGTCTTTTCAAGGATTCGCTAACTAGTTTGCTGTAGGGAATGTACCTACACTTATGCGTCTGCAGACGGTTATTATTTTCGATAATGACGTCTGGATATATCTGTAATTACATGTGCACTTTACGACTTTATTTCTTCTGTGCTTAAATGCTTGTGCCATTATAATACCTACATCGTATTAATAGGCCAAGTGTGAATCAACTCAAAAAAATAACCGATTTTAATTTATACTTTTAATCTATTAATTTCAATCTATTTTGTTATGCTAGCTTTCGTAGTTAAGATTGTAATTATAATATTTGATTTCATTAAAATGACTTTTTTCCAAGTTTCTAATGTTCTTTCCGAAAGCGTTTGCAAACAGTATAAAAAAGTGACATGGATCTTTGCCGCTTACATACAAAATAAACGTTTTGATTTAGGTCAAATTTTTCGCAGATGAAGTGGCGAGCTAGTACAGTCACCAGCGTTAATATCTACCCACAGCGGAGCGTGCAAAATATCTGAAACGTCCTTCTGGCCCTAGAAATAGAGTATTTATGCACGCTTGTTACGTTAGATATTGGTGCTGGTGACTGTACAGAGATGGGGAAATAGATTACAACATTTCCGCAGGCCAGGGAGCATTTATCGAAAAAAAAAATCTAATCAAGTAACTCTAATCAAAAATCATGTAGGTATCTTTGATAAATGTATTGTTTTGATGTGCTGAGTCGGTGTGAAAGATAAGATTTTGACTATCCAGTAATTAAAGCGTCAAAATTAGGCTCCAAGTTACTTGAAGTAGCCCGAAAAACACACTCAGAGATGACGAGATGAATTTAAACGACGGCTTTTGATCGCGGGCCGGATTAAATCGTGTCGCGGGCCGGACTTGGCCCGCGCGCCGCTATTTCCCCATCCCTGGGCTATCATCATCATCATCCCAGCCTATATACGTCCCACTGCTGGACACAGGCTTCCTCTCAGATAAATCCCCTTTCGATCCCCAATCCCGGTACGGGACGGAACGATCCCCGGGCTAGTAAATAATAAAATCGGCATTCACAAAATTTACCTGAAATCGTAAATGGATCCGTAGATGCGTCTCATGCAGCGCAGCAGTCGCGACAGGCTGTCCTTCCGGCATATCGACCCGCCCTTCGGTATGTGGTTCATAAACTGTAATCGTAAACCACGCCAACATTTTTACTGAAACCCGGATCACACACGTATGTATATAAAAGTGGAATCCCGTTAATGGCAGCGTCGTAAGAGCCCATACACATCGAGTTTTTAAACAAACCGTTACTGACGAGCGTTTATGAGCAGTTGCAGACTAGCATTTTTTCTGCGCGTATACGGTAGTAGTAAATAAACGGAATGCATGTCGACGTGTACGCGCTCGTTCCTACTAGGAAATTCGAAAGTCAAAGTTCGTTTCTTATCATCCATCTCACTCTCGTATTAAATAATATAAGTATCAGAGGAACGGAATGACACGAACTTCGATTTTCGAGTTTCGTAGTAGCCCCGCTGGTCCTACTTACCTATATACTACGAAGTGCGAAATTCGAACTTCGTATCTTGCCGTCCCGCTGACACTAGGTCATATTATATAATACGAGAATGAGAGGAACGATACGACACGAACTTCAATTTTCGAATTTCGTACTATTACTTATTCTATGGTAGTAGCCCCCCTGCGTGAACAACGCTCGAAGCAAACAAAACCGCACGCGGTACCGTCAGCCAAATAATTGGTCTATCAATTTTTAAACGAGTCAAATATCAAATGAATATGTCGCTAAAGTCGAACTTTTAAGTTGACAGACACGTCTATTGGCATTTGGCATTCATGGAAACGATTATCATCTTTAGAGTGGTAGACCACATATTTGGCTGATGGTACCTACACGGTACCTTCGCGAATATACGCGTTTCCAAAAACGAGCTAATACGCGCAAATAAAACGCTAGTCTGAAACCACCCTTATAAAAATCATCCATATAACTGCACGATGTAACGAGTATATCTCATTTTAATT
Source organism: Choristoneura rosaceana (assembly GCA_037349165.1). NCBI lineage: Eukaryota > Metazoa > Arthropoda > Insecta > Lepidoptera > Tortricidae > Choristoneura > Choristoneura rosaceana. Next base: position 17,034,769 of record JAZBNJ010000019.1, read on the forward strand.
TTTAAGATAAATAGGTAAACGTCATAACTGCAACATTTCCTGTTCAGACGACGGCGTTTATTATTCAGTGACACTTCTTATTATGACAGGCAAGGTCTGCGCGTATCTTTATCTTAAGGTCCTGGCAATTAAACCACGCATGCCTGACAACAATTTAAATTTACTGAACTAAAAATTAATTTTATGTAGCCCAAAAATAACCAAGGGTTATCATAAGATTAAATAAAATGCAGTCCGTATGCTTTTATGGAGCTTATGCGAACGAGTAATTATTACTCGCAGACGGAAATCAATTATTTTTGTACAGTCAAGATCATTAACTTCTGAGCAAAAATTTGATCAAAAATATCTGAACACGTTTTTATTCCGTTAGCAAATAATCCAGTAACTTTGTCGCCTGAAAGTATGGGGGCAGTATGCGTCAAATCCGGTAGTTCTGAATTTTTGCAGACTTGTTTATGATGTTGGCCTAATGAATAATCCAAGTTTGTGACCTCGAGCGCCGAACGCAACTTTGTCAAAAATCGAAAAAACCGCGAAAAAATAGATATTTTTTTCAAATTTTGGCGATTATGACACTAAAAGACTAGTGTTTGAAAATCTTTCTTAGAAAGTTTTAAAGAAGACTAAATTTGCTACAATATGATACTAAAATTGTCTCTGTGGACCCAATAGTTTCCAAGATTGAGCCTTTCAAAGTTTATCATTTTTTCGAACTTCGCAATTTAGGCAACCACAACACCTATAACCTTGACGAGCTGCGGTACCGACTTTTCGCCAGGGCTGCGACGAAAACCAGCTTCAATCTAGCCAGGTTACCTCCTACAAGAGACTGCTCGATTTCACTCCTTGCGGACATACCATCAGGTAAAAATTTGTCTTTGCATCAGTAATTCACATTACATACAATACAATACAATACAATACAAAGACTCTTTATTGTACACCAGAAATAGTAAGTGATACAGAAAACAAATACACAGAGAAAAAAATTACACGGTAAGCAATAGGCGGCCTTATCGCTTAAGAGCGACATATCATTCATCATTTTCTATTCTCATGTACAATCTTCTTACAGGTACAGGCGTGGTTGGGAGTCACACTTAACCCTGGGGGTGGATATATACACACCACAAAGTAGCCTCAATCCTAAAACGATGACAAGAGATGCAGCCCCACAACACCTCTTGCAGATGATTACTTGCGGCTGCACGAATGTGGGATCGCGTGCAGCTGCAGGAAGACAGGATTAAAATACTCATCAGTCTGTAGGCACTGCAGCGAGGCCTCTTGTGACAATATACCTGATGTTGCAGTAGTAAAATCCTAGAAGGCGACGATCTGTCCGATGTCGAAATGGAAGATGACTTGACGGCACAAGACGTCGACGATTCATTACCATCCCCTGATGGGGATATTTATGCCATCCCAATACGTCGATCCAGATACGGACGAACCTCAACCGGGACCTTCCAAGAGGGCCAAATTAATTTGATTTTTTGATTTTGAATATTACTCAATTTCCTAACAAATAAACTTATTAACTTCTGTTGTACTTTTCTTTTTTATTTACTTCATTATTCGTAGCTTAGGTTTAAGATCATCGTTCACACTCCTCATTATCTTTTTTAACACCCCATCATAAAAGTACAGGGCTTCGATAGTATAATCAGAGTCAAAATTCATTCAGAACGACTGAACCGCAAAAAATTGCGAAGTTCGTAAAAATGATAAACTTTGAAAGGCTTAATCTTGGAAACTATTAGATCCACAGAGACAATTCTAGTATCATATTGTAGCAAATTTAGTCTTCTTTAAAACGTTTTAAGAAAATTTTTTCAAACACTAGTTCTTTAGGGTTATAATCGCCAAAATTTTTAAAAAAATACGTTTTTTTCGCGGTTTTTTCGATTTTTGACAAAGTTGCGTTCGGCGCTCGAGGTCACAAACTTGGATTATTCATTAGGACAACATCATAAACAAGTGTGCAAAAATTCAGAACTACCGGATTTGACGCATACTGCCGATGTACAAAGTTACTGGACTAAAAGAGTCGTGGTCTAATATTTTTCATCAAAGTAACATATCCTCCAACACAACCTCGCAACACATCTTCGCAACACATCCTCGCAACACATCCTCGCAACACACATCCTCGCAACACATCCTCGCAACACATCGTTCTTTTGTTTTATATGTACAAAAACCTCGCTTCGTTGAGTTACCTTTAGCTACCTACCTTTAGCTTATTTAATTAAATATTTGTACGCTTGCTTGCAAGCTGAATACAAGGACAACTGTTATAATTATAAGACCAATGTATTTTTTTTACTGTATTCTTACAAATAAAGTTAATTTGAATTTGAATTTTGAATTTGTTTCCACCAGAAATGTGCTAAGCGAAGATGGCTTAATGAAGCGTTTCTATTGGTTGATGAAAAACATATTCCTCGCAACACATCCTCGCACATCTATGGTGGAAACGCTGCTTAATTATGATGACCTGCCGTAGCGCAACTACTCCACTTTTTTTTTTTTTTATTCGACTGGAAGGCAAACGAGCAAGTGGGTCTCCTGATGGGAAGAGATCACCACCGCCCATAAACGTCTACAATACCAGGGGTATTGCAGGTGCGTTGCCAACCTAGAGGCCTAAGTTGGAATACCTCAAGTGCCAGTAATTTCTCCGGCTGTCTTACTCTCCGCGCCGAAACACAACAGTGCAAGCACTGCTGCTTCACGGCAGGATTAGCGAGCAAGATGGTGGTAGCAATCCGGGCGGACCTTGCACAAGGTCCTACCACCTGCAAACTTTGGGATGATACTAGAATCTATATGATATGAATCTATGCAAAACTGAAGTGGCAGTGGGCGGGGCACATTGCACGCAGGACTGATGGCCGATGGGGTCAAAAGGTTCTCGAATGGCGTCCGCGGACCGGGAGACGAGCTGTCGGTAGGCCTCCAACAAGATGGAGCGACAACCTGGCTAAGATCGCGGGATCGCGGTGGATGCGAAAAGCACAAGACCGGTCTGAGTGGAGAACCTTGGGGGATGCCTATGTCCAGCAGATGATGATGATATGATATGATGATATGGTACTATTTAGATGATACTAGAGTCGTGAATTTATTGATTTCAATACAGTCAATAATCTAATTTCACAGTTTTTTTTTCAACTTAATCCAGTTTCTAATGCTAGATTAAATACCTACCTACCCTGCGGCTACCATATTATAGTTAATAATTCTAAAAACATCCAGGATACCTAACTTACTGGATTTTACTGTAAAACTGTGCTTTAAAAGCTGAGGATAGTCGACGCAAAAGTAGCATAAATGACCTGCCAATCCCCGAGAGTCTTGTAGCAGGCGGCGGGGAAGGCGCTCGTCCTCCACCAGAGGTTCCAGCGCTCCTCATAGCCGTTGTAACCCTGGTACACCCGCCAGCCTCGCTCGCTGCATACCTGATCATAAACGATAGAAATAAGCTTCCATCACTTTAGGGGTCACAATTCGAGCGTTTCAACCGCCTCAAATTTCGTGGTCACATTTTTATAGAATTTGACGACATTTTCTAAAAAAATTTAGACGGCCTATATCAACTTCTACTAGATAACCTAAAAACTGTGCTTAACAGAATCTATAATATAACTATACCAACTTCGATTTTCGAATTTCATAGTAGCCCCCTGGATTAAATCTGGCAGTGATACAGCGAGTGTTTTCTCTGATAATTCTGTGTCTAGTCTAGCCAATAACCAAGGTGCTGCAAGCATGCCAGACGCGCAATGTTCAAAGAAAACACTTGCCGCGCCGCTGTCTACCATGTTGCCTTCTGGTTTCTAATCCGTTTTACGTTTGACCACAATTACCTACATATGACAGTAAACTTAGATAAGGTCTAAGATGGCTTGTCTTGTAAAATTGTATTATTCTCAGATTTGATGACTCGGACATCAAGAAACAGACGCTGGCAGGGTATTCCACTCTTTAGCACTCTACTCTGTCTCTTTAGGACAGACGTGCTCAAAAAAAAGCATGCTCATAAGCTTGCTTAAAATTAGCATGCTCTGCAACTGTTCACATTTGCCAGCAATAAGCATGCTTGTTTTAAGCACACTCATATCAATAAGCTTGCTTAAAGCAAACGTTCAGCTGTTCAGACGTGCTCGGAGCACGCCCCCTTCCACCCGCGCCTCAGGTAGCATGCTCGAAAATCAAACGTCGGTTGATTTTTCAGCATGCTCTAAATAAGCTTGCTCATAACTAGCAATGTTGTGTCACACGTGCTACTAATGAGCACTTGCTCAATAAAAGCATGCTTTCATGCTAGTAATGAGCACGTCTGTCCGTACCTTAACAGTAGTTTTAAGCTGACTATGAAATTAAAACAATAAGCACACCTAGAGATAACAGAAAGACATTGAGTTCTGCGTTTCAGATATAATTGTAGGACTAATTATTAATATTTACCTTGACGAGCAAACTGGGCCCCGTACCGTTGTCATTAAGCCGGTAAATGAATGGCTCGTCGCTGTCAAACACTTCATCCATGACTTGCTACGCTCCTGAAAATTTACACCGATACAAATGTCCTATTTGTAAATAATATTTCAGTTCGCAAAACATAAGTGGCATGTTCGAAACTTAACGGTCTCGGTCGACCGCTAACACGCCACAGCTCAAAACTTTCTGCATATTTCCCAGCGCAGACAATCATAACATCTAGCTAAGTTATTACACAAACAGATCTAACCTTGTCCTCATCACCAATTCCGCTTCTTCATGCTCCATCAAACTTTACAGTCGTGGAATAAATATGACAGCTGAACACGTGTACGCATATATGAACGTTTGCATGTCAGCTTATCGTGGTAGTCTCATCGGAATTCATCGCGAAAGTTAGGACACGTTACCGCGTGTGCCGGGACTCCGGTACTCCGCGCAACCCGACTATCCCACTCGCCCGCCCGCCCTACACTGTCTCGCCTATCGCTTACACAAGCCTCAAACTGAGGTAACCCCAAGTGATTTATAACCCAGCAATTCGTGACACGCCCGCCTTTCCTCAAAAAGCCGAACCACGAAATTGCATTTAGTAATCAAATGACTTTTTATTGCGGTTGACAATTAACAAGAGAGTACCATCGTGTATAAATTTATAAACATTGAATACCAGAGAGCACGCATTATCGTGACCTTTTTGCGAAATGACATAATAACTCTGCAGTTCATTGCAGTAAATGCTGGCATAAAATTTGATGGCTTTGCAATGTTATTTTTAATGCTGTGTTAAAATTGATTACTATTGTAATTCAAGACATAGTTCGTGACAAAGCTGCATCAATACCTATTAAATAGCTTTAGCGATTAAGCAAAATTTTACCTTAATTTAATAGTCTACCTTGTACTCAAATTATCGGCTAACAGAAACGCGGGAACGCCCTCAATCCAGATTAAAATACTTTAAAGTTAGATTGAACTTTGAACTTCCTGAAGTAGTTAATGTAATTGTTGTAACCTAATTTTGCAACAAGCGGCTTGCGTGTTACGCGTGCGGCTCTTCCTAAAAACACGGCGTGTCCCGACTCCGTTACCGCTCACGGGTAGGCATGGACAAAAAAACCTTCGTGTACATCTTGCTGATCAAAATTCCATCATTTTGTTTACGACGATTAAAATTTATACTTCGTAAAGTGCAATAAAATTAAGAGTTTCTTGCAAAACGTTTGGTGTGCACGTTCTTTTTCAGATCAGGTAGCTAGATTCATTTCTGGTGCTATTGTATCTTCGCAGGGATGAAAAACATATGTGAATCCCTAAAATACCCTATTAAAGTCTGAAGTGGAACTGAAAAAATGTACGTTTTCAAATCCCTTGGCTCCATCGTTGAAAAAAAAATTTAAACCTGAATCCATATGTATACTTATACTAATATTATAAATGCGAAAGTGTGTGTTTGTATGTTTGTGTATGTTTGTCCGTCTTTCACATCAAAACGGAGCGACCGATCGACGTGATGTTTTGGCACAGAGAGGGTTTATGGGCCAGAGAGTGACATAGGCTACTTTTTATCCCGGAAAAATGCACAGTTCCCGAAGGAATAGCGCGCGATAACCGAATTCCACGCAGGCGAAGCCACGGGCAAAAACTCGTTGGCGTATAATTGTCAAACCCGTTCACAGTATATCAGAATCGGTTGAGTAATGCGACCCAAAATAAGCAGCCGGAGATATGAAAGCATTTTTGCTTAAGTTGAAACGGAAACGCTTCGCTCCCATTGGCCGCTCATTCGATGGACATTTATATAGAGGTATAAAATACTGTGACAATCAGTGCCCCTAATAAGATCCCTAACCACAAAAGGTAGTCACAACAAATTCTTAAAACCGTCGCAAAGTAGTTTGACTCTCTGGTTAAGATTGGTTGTTTGGAATGTTTTTGTATTTTTATTTCAATTCCAAATTTTTTTGTTACTTTTACTGTCATCCCGGTACGGTACGATTTTTGTTTCTTTTTTTTTCAATTTAACTCTCTGAGTTTTACAATCTAACAATGAAGAAAACACCAGTTCAGGAAGCAATTCAATGGTGTAACTATTTTGTAAAGTTCCCAATCCGCTCTGGATCCACGTGAATACCTAAAAACTATAGAACTCTTATTATGAGTAACTTGTGCCTAATCGTTGACCTTAGGTATAAAATAGACTTACCAAAAGTAAAATAGGAAAAGTTATGTAAGAAAATATGTTGGAAATTGATTGCAGATAGTAGTTTGGCATTAGAACAAAATTTTACTGCAATTACCGTCGTCGCGAAGGCCGTTTGTCATCATTAAAATAAAGGTCTAAAGTTCGAAGGTGAAACAAAAATGTTCAAGCTCTAAATTGAAGTCGCAGTTGACATAGATACTGTAATAGCATGAAATAATGTAATTTATTATACCTAAAACTATTTGTGTCGAAAGGAATAGAATCAATGTCTCCGAACCTTCTCCGAACGAACTCAGGGCTCAAAATGAATAGTATTTTGTAAGTATATACTTCAATGCCTTCGCCGTCGAGACCCTCGGTCCGAGGGGCCCTGGCGCAAGGGAACTCTTTAGCCAACTGGCAAAGAGACTGGTCAACGCCACCGGAGACAAGAGGGCTGGCAGCTTCCTCGCACAACGTTTTGGCATCGCCATACAGCGAGGAAATGCTGCCAGCATTCTTGGAACCATGGCACAGGGGCCATTTTTAGATTCATATTAGTTTTTAATTATTATTATTAAGTTTTTATGGTTTAAATCATTTGTAAGTGACCGATTGACTTGTAAAATGTGATTAAGTTAATGTGTGTTACTGCGTGGTGTCGGGTTAGAATTACACCTCTCCATTTCTTCCGTGGATTTCGTAAGAGGCGACTGAGGATATAGGTTAAGGTATACCATAGGCGACAGGCTAGCAACCTGTCACTATTGTACCGTTTTTGTCAAACTTAAAACCTAAAATTGCTAAAAGTGGCTCCGAAGCGGTAACGTTTCGTGTGCTCTACTGCCTACCCCATTATGGGAATACAGGCGTGATGTTTGTTGTTTGTATGTATGTGTTACTGTGTATACGCCGAATAAACATTTTCTTTCTTTCTTTCTATGTATAATGAATTTAGATATATCAAAATACATACGAGTTTATGAAAGAAGCCAACAGGCGAGTACACTACTCACACATAACAAAACAATCTAATCCTTGCACCAAGATAAAATGAACATTACTTTTCACTGTGACTTTTTTGGAACTGGATCGTCAGTTACTGATATCAAAATGTAACGCTTTTCCCCATGTCTAGTGTAGGGATTCCCTTGCACTCTGTCAGAACTAATTGTATCTTTATCCATGACCACGCCTGCCACAGTAAAGTAGTACGTTGATAATGGATGTGCGCAACGCACGCTTTGCAAAGTGCAAGGTCGTTGCAACCGTGCAACCTCAACTTTTATAAACTATTTTAAGCCTGAACAGCGGTACAAATACCGAACTATTTATTAAAGTGACCCTGTAGCATTTAAAACTTTCAACTATCTGAATAGTAAAACCTGAATTTTAAGTAGTCTGGCGAAATCACTAAATGAATTCTTTAGAAAAATATAACTGCTAAGTGGACTGCTAAGAAATGGAATACGCTTCCTTTACCTTTTTATCCGGATAAGAAGTGGAATATGCTTCCTTTACCTATTTATCCGGATAAAAAATGGAATTATGATTCCTTCACCTATTTATCTGGATAAGTACAGTTACCAGCACCAATACCTGACAGAACAAAGCGTGCATAAATATCTGGTACGACTCTACCTATTTCTAGTAACGGTCGGACTTATCAGATATTTTTACATGCACCGCTCGGCTGCACAATTTCAAAACCTAGTAAGTCTCAAAAACTCAATTTTGCGTTTTTTGCTTAAAACGTGATTTCTAGAAAGTGCCCACAGGATACAAAAACATTTAGAGGCCTATCTCTCTTAACTTCAGAGATATGAGTACTCCAAAACCTAGTAAGTACAAAATAAAACGAGTTTGACCATTTCAAAACCTAGTATGGCACAAAACCATTTCAAAAACCTAGTATGTGACATGCACTTACTAGGTTTTGAAATTGTCAGAGAGACTTACTGGGTTTTGATATGGTCAAACGACTTTAATTCAAACTTTTTGGAAAGTAGTATGTGTTTGTTACTTGAAGTTACTAGTTTTTGTTAGTCAAATGTTATAGGTACGTTGTTCTTTATTCATTTTGCCGCTTTAAGGTTGGCAGCACTGTGCACCCGCGGTAACTTCATGCTATTGCGCTGGAGCTGTGCGAACTCATTTAAACGCGCAGTTGCTAGCTCAAGTTGAGTTTGCGTATAATTTACATTACATATTTTTCAAATTTAAACACAAGACACGCAAATTATAAGTCTGTTTACACCTACTTTGTTTGCAAAATTTTTGGGTAAGTATTTTAATAATATTATAAATCTGTTTTAAAGAAAAAGAACCTATAGGTTCACTTTTTTTGGCCGTTTGTGAGTTAGATTTATGGTCTGCGAAAATTTATACTTACCACAAGTTTCCAGAACAACCAGAACAGAAATTTAGTATTTTAATTATTACGCATCATATAGTAAAAGATTATTTCCACTTTTATACTCAGGACGTCTCAGATTTAACCGTGAATGTTCGAGTTTTCTCATAGGATACTTATACAAAAACGCAGAATTTAATCACATAAAATATCAAAATCTATTAATGTAATTAATAACAAAATCTCTGCCTAAGTATTGCACTTGAGATCTCTCTCGATGTATGTCGAAAATTGCCGAGTGTCAAAGTGGAAAATAATCTTACTGTATTATTTATCTTGAGTGTGGGAGTGTTTGTCTCATGGTTTTATTGAGCTTAAGCATTTATGTTATGTTTTATATCTGTACCTTTTTACACTTCATCACTTTGGTGTTATTTTTTGCTTTTTTTATGTTTTTTTAGCCCATTAATAACGACTTACGTTCAAAACACTACCTTGTCGCTTATTTGCTCATCTTTGGTTCTACTAACTGAACCATCTTGCTCTTATGATATACTTCCACAAGAAAATAAAAGTGAGCCCCCAATTCCTTCTGAAATATTTTTAGAAGAAAATAAAAGTCAATCTGATTAATTACGACTTGACTAAAAAAATTATGACTTGGTGCCGTATTTTATACTTTTTGTAATATTTTTTTTGTAATGAACAAATACTTAGCTGACTGTTTGTTTTATTTAAGTAGATTGAAAGGTTCACGTATTAAAACTTATGATTAGTAGTCTTTTTAATCTCTTAATCATGACAAAGTGACAACACATACTGGGTTTTGAAATTGATCGATTCACTATAAGTTTTTATTTGAGTTTAATTTCAAAACCTAGTATGGCACATAAAAGTTCATAAAACATGCAATATAGAAAATTAGGTGCTTATATATATACCTGGATATTCGGCTTAATCTAATAAACCGAGAAAGTATCACTTTTGGAATGAATATTGCAAAATTTTGTACGGCTGAGACAAAACATGTTTTTTCGCTCTCCTGTAAAATTAGCTTAATGTCCCTTACTATGTTTTGAAATTGTGCAGCCGCGCTGTGACAGATGATATTCCTTTAATACAGATGACTGTACGAGTATTAAAAATTCAGAGGATATAGGTTATGACCCGGAGAAGGACATAGAATCGTTTTATTTCGGGAATTAATAGTTACTGCGGGATTCTTAGCAGACTAAGGCGCTGTTTAACCATCCAATGATTAATGTTACCTGGCGGTTAGGTGTGATGCCGTCTCTATTTGTTTTGTTCAAATAGACGGACACGGCATCACATTTAACCGTCGGTTAACGCTAGTCAATGGATGGCGAAACAGCCCCTAAATCACGGGCAAAAGCACAGAATAACCAATAGTACTACCGTACAGAAGGGACTCTCTCGAACAAAAGTCAAGTTTAGGTATAAATCGTTGTCTACTCTTACGACATGCACGCGAAATTGTAACTTATAATTTTACACGAGCGTTCATATTCCGTTGGGCACCGTTGACACGAAACAGGTTTGGCGCCAAAAGCGCAGGGTTCCCACTCTCCGATGAATAAAGATAACAGTGGGTATTAATATGAATTAAATAAGCTATCTTTAATAAATAAGTAAATACACTTTAAAAGCTAAAGCTACAAAACAACAATATTTTATCAGCAACAGCAACCATTTTTAACAGACTTCAAAAAAGGAGGAGGTTCTATGTTTTTGGAAAAGTTGCATTATATTAAAATATATATATATATATTATTCCAGTTTTCCGTCCACCGGGCCACCGTTTTGTCGTTCTCGCTCGAAGTAATCCCTCAAACGAATTAAGTTCAAACTCCCGACTCTAGGAGTTCAAAACAGTCTGTTTTGGACCGTTTCAGCATTTTGCCAAAAAATAACAACAAACTTAGCGAGAAGCAGTAACAAAAGTCAACAACAATAATAATAGAAATGAACAATGACAAATACAATGCAACGGAAACTCGACTTGTGTACACGGCAGACGCACTGACAATGATACTGACAAGTACTGGCCACAAGAGGCACAAGATGGTTGCGGCCGCTTCCCAAATAGCCGCATTTACAAAATCTTGCAAGTTTTGTTTAAAAAATTTAAAATATCTTAGTTCATTGTTATCGAATAATGAACCGCTGCAATTGCCGATTTATTTATTTATTTATTTATTCCAAGAAAATAAAAAATCCGATAACATTGCGTCATTTAAAAAATTAATATTTTTCTATCGTATTCGATGGAGGCTATTTAACAGACACTGATAATTGCTATATATTCTTAAAAAGAACCGTTTTAGATTTTTTTGATTATTTTGTTTCAAAACAGAAATTATTTTTAAAAACATTTTGCGAACATAGTATGCGTGATTCGGAAAATTTTCAAATGTCACAGAACTCATCATAGGTGAAAAATACAATAAGCGGCAACCCTTTGCCGCGAACCCCACGGTGAGGTCGCCGGCTGAACGTACCTAAACTGCGGAGTGTCCAACCCCTGGCAAAAGCTAGAATTAAATGAAACAAAAAATCCCTAGAAAACATTTATTTACTATTTACAACTAATTAGGACCATTTCGTTTATTCACCCATCAATTACCTTTTTCAACTAAAATAAATAATTGAAGTGCTTTGAACTACATCTTTACCTTGTAGACCTCAAAATTACAATTTAAGGACAAAATAACACTAAGCATTCTTGATTAAAACATTTAGAATCAAGAACATTTACCCCTTAGCTAATTTAGACACTAGGAAGCTAGGATACAATAAACTAAGTACAAAAATAAGAAATGGCAGAAAAGAAACAGGGAAAATAATAATAATACTGACGCACAGCTCGAGACAAAGCAAAACAGGAAATTTCTTTATGTCAAACAGTACAAAATTCCCACTCAACCACAATGCTATTCTGGGAAGTATGTATACCTATCTTAAGCTAAACATTACTTAGTTACTAACTTACGACTATATGAACTCATTTATCAAAATATCGAAAACTTATTATGGAGGCCTTATCACACTTGCGATTTTGCGAGCGCGCAGCGACTTCAACTTCGCTGCGAACGAGTAGGCCTAACGATTTCGCCGCGAACGCGAAACGAGTTTGCCGCTTTAAAGCTGGCCCTATACTACTAAGTAACAAATTGGAACTTCGTATTTTGCGGTCCCACTAACACTTATATTATTTAATACGATAGTGAGGAGAACGGTACGATACCGAAATTCGATTTTCGATTTTCTTAGTAGCCCCCTGGCCTGGAATGATATATGCTGATTTTCCCACGAGTACGCAGCGAATTCGTTGCGCGTTCGCGACGAAATCATTATGCGTTCGCGGCGAAATCGTTACGCGCTCGCAGCGAACTCGCTGCGCGCTGGCTTCGCTTTGAACTCGCCCGCAAATCACAAGTATGACAGCCCTTAGAAGTAATAATAAGATAAATTGAAATGTCATTTTTGAGGTTCCCTACCCAAGCGGTCAAACGGAGCCCTATTACCATCTATTACTCACTTGACTTGATTATCCATATGTCTGTCTGTTTGTCACACAACAGGTTTTACAGCCAAACAGTTGTAGCTATAGTCTTGAAATATTCACAGAATAAGCATATTTTTTACTCAAACCACACAAATTAATAAAAAACAGTGAGGACGCATCGTGCTTTTGGCTCAATAGACATTATTATTTCTTTTATCGTGTTCTATATAAGTCCATGGGCTCTACACATATACTTTGTAATATGCCAGCAAAATTTCTATGACAACGAGTAGGAGGTTCAAACTAGATTCCTTCACATATAATATTCACATATCTTTAGTAGTTAGTTGGGTTAATTCTTTTCGTTGTCTTATTTTTGCCCCCGACAAAAATTGACGGAGTAGATTTTTTTATATGGGACATAGAAACATTTTTTTTCTCTATATCTATATATATAAAAATCAATTGCTGTTCGTTAGTCTCGCTAAAACTCGAGAACGGCTGGACCGATTTGGCTAATTTTTGTTTTGAATTATTTGTGGAAGTCCAGGGAAGGTTTAAAAGGTGAGTAAATATGAAAAAAAAAAACAAATGAGGCGGTACGAAGTTTGCCGGGTCAGCTAGTAGTTAAATAAATATTAGTTGCACGGAAAAGCTCAGTATCTTAAAAACGACTAAATCGATATTGATGAAATATGTCTAAGATACCGCATTCAAATTGGTCCACCCACTTAAGAGCTAACGGTGTCGCAGACAGACAGCGATCAAACTTATAACACCCATATTTATCGTCTTTTTTTATTTGTTACTTAGTTAGAGTTAGAAGACAGTGTGGTCAGAAATTAGTGTGTTAGAAGACAATTCGTGACACAGTGGTCAGAAACAAAGCAATGAAAAGAATTTAAATCCAGTTACAAACTAAGCTCATTAAAGCGTGTTAGTGAAACTTATTAGCAACAACAGTCTTCAAATAAAGGTTAAGGCACCATCAGCCAAATAACTAAGGCCGTATTGCCTAATGTTTTTGACACTCGTGATCGCAATCAAGTGACATATTTCGCATACAAAAGCTGTCATTTTATTGCGATCGCGAGTGTCAGAAACGTTAGGTTAGGCAATAAGGCCTCAGAGGCTGTATTGCCTAACGTTACCGACGCTCGCGATCGCAATCAAATGACAGCTTTTGTATGCGAAATCTGTTATTTGGTTGCGATCACGAGCGTCAGAAACGTTAGGCAATACGGCCTCTGGTCTATCAATGTTTAAACAAGTTCCTATCAAATTTAATAAATGTGTCGCTAAAGCTGTAGAAATATCAAGTTGACAGACACATCTATTGACATTATTGTTTTATGACATGCAAACGATTACCACAGACCACATATTTGGTATTTGGCTGATAGTACCTACCAACTACTAAGTATAAGTCCTCAAAGTATGGCAAAATGAAAAGCAGAATTTTAATTGGTGAAAATACCAAATCCTTACTTATCGGTCTTCTCGCTTTGCTCGAACAGTGGAACAAATTCAATCATATAGGTACCAAGGTGGAACCTTATAATAATCGATTTCACTATGATTTACTTGACAAAAATATGGAATGTCAACATGACATTAGTAGCACAAAAGTTCCACCTTGGTACGGGACTCAGTTTCGTTGACTGATATCTTTTTTCTCATCTGTATCTGTACTATCAGATTCGACAGAGGACTATAACTATAACTAATCAGTTTTAAATACCGAGTCTGGCCTGTAATACGAGCAAAAAATTAAAACATAGATCGTCCTCGTCAAACTGAACAACATTAGTTCAGCGACTTTTAAAAATAATGGAGTCTTTAAATTTTGCTTTTTTATACAAATTAAATACTGATATCAATGTACGACATCCTAGAATACAATTGACGTCACCTGTCTCGGTACAAATATCAAGCATTTTGCTTTACATTGCTTCTTCGAATAAACTTAAAAGTGTAATAAAAATTAAAAAACTAATTATTTTTAAAAGTCGCTGAACTAATGTTGATCAGTTTGAAGAGCACGATCTATGTTTTAATTATTTGATCGTATTACAGGCCACACCCGGTATATAAAGAAACAAAGCACCGAGATTATTTCCTTCTCTCTAAAGCTATCTCGTATCCGTCAACTGCCTTCATCATGATGTCCAGTTTGACGCGGATCTGCGGAGTGGCGCTAGGCTCCTTGTCGGGCACGACTCTGCAATTCCGAAGCACCGATGTCAATGCTATCTTGATCGACATCAGTGCGTACTGGTAACCTGCGAATAAAGATATTTAAGAAAAAATAACCATAAGTAAAACTTAACTACCTATAAACTAAAGTTACCTATATAACTTAAAAACTTAATACCAACTAAATTAAAGCTGAAAAAAGCCTCCGTGGCATGTAGCCCAAAAGGCTGGTAATGGCAGCTTTCCCTTGCTGCAGCGGCCGAGAGCAGGAAAATATTAAAATACCAGGGTCTCGGTTCAGCATACAACTTCGTTGCTGTCGGTTGCGGACCCTGGGTCCTTGGGGTCCCGACGCACACAAATTAATTAAAGAAGTGCAAAAGCACCTGATGGATACAATACTGGAGAGCAAAGGGCTGGCAGCTATCTCTTAAAGTAGGTATCATCGTTATCGCATAAAGATATTAGTTGTTAATTTTCCATAATCAAAATTACAGAAACCAATAAGGACAAATTCAAAAGCCCTGACTTTGTCAAAATTCAATAACTCGAAAATGGCTAAATTGGTTCACTAATGTTTCGCAAGTTACGTTTGGTAACCTAATTCATTTCGCAACTGTTTAATATTTCTGAAACTGTAAATATTTCAGGATTTTTATACTAACCTAACCTAACCTAACCTAAAGGGTTCTACAAGGTTCTACACAATGGCCCTGAAATAAATCCTGAAACATTTACAATTTTAGAGTTTGCGAAATGAAAAGTTGCGACATGAATCAGGTTACCAAACCTTAGTTGCGTTGCGATATGAACGGATAGACACCTTTAAAAACTGCGATGCCACGGACAGACAGACATAGGTGTCAAACTCAAAACACCCTTCTATTTTGCGGCGAGAGTTAAAAATTAACATGGGTTGGATACGGAATATAAGGCTAGAGCTTAGTATTTTATAATGGAGAAATAATCAACCTTCTCTCCAATTACTCACACTTTGAATAAATATCATTACGGACTGAAAATTGTCGCTGACCTTTTTGACCGGCGTACAAGTCAAATTACTTCGTATCAATGTTATGTACAAAGGTGAGACATACAAGATGTCACTTACTATTAATAAACCACGTTCGTAATAATCATTGCCCTTTAGATTTCAATTGTTTTTCCAGGCGTAAATTGCAATAAAAAAGCAAGTCACTTTGTACTAGACTGAGCAATGAGTTTCCGAGAACACGGGAAATACCTCATGTAAACAATACATTACTCGTAGAAGATTATTAATTACTTACACTACAATAAGCACGCACTGGAATTAACAGTTATTATCATTAACTTGGAGTAGGTATGTTTTGTTTTCTTAATGAAATTGAGCCTTGGAGGCAAACGTCGAAGTTTACAACTTTTTAATATCATAATAAGTGTACCTATTTTGAGGAGCTGTAATAGGTTGTTTTGTGCGATCTTGACATGCAAGAGTCGGTTGGATGTAAATATTTACCAGAATTCGATCAATGAACATAATTCGATGTGAATGTAAATACAATATGTAGGTAGGTAGATAGAGTACGTTACTGTGTCTTAAAATTGTTCCAGATACTTCAGCAGATGGTAGTCAGTTTGACTGATCACCCCTGTAAAATATATTTTCATAGATTTTTACTAGCTGTTTACTTGGGCTGTTTGTGGTTTTTTTGGGCTAAATTTTTCTAGTTAATTTTGAACCACTTCCAGTGGTCTAATTGACTTAAATTTTGGTACACATATTGTGAGTCTCATGCTGATAACAAGAATTAGACCCAGTTCTTCACAATCTTAACTTTTCACAGACCTAATTCTTCACAATCCCAGTTCTTAACAGTCCCAATTCTTCACAATAACAAGAATTGCAAGTACTGTCAACAAAAAATTGAGTCAGTAAAAAAATATTTGTATTGAAATATTTTTTTACAGAAACGTATTTGATTTTAAGGCCCTGTTTCCCCATACATTGATATATTTTATGTGACAGATCTCGGTAATGCTGTCCCTGTTTGTTTTGTCCAAATAAACAAAGACAGGATCAAAATATATCTGTCACATAAAAATTGACAGTGAGTGGTGAAACGGCAGGGCTACTACGAAATTCTAAAATCGAGGTTCCAATCGTGCGGTCCCTCCGACACTTATACTGTTTAATACGAGAGCGAGAGGGACAGTACGATACAACTTAGATTTTTGAACTTCGGAGTAGGCCCTCAGGCCATAAATGTTGTCCCGCCTTTAAGGCAGTACGTAGGTAAGTTTGACATCCCGCAGACTTCAATCTCACTTACCAACACAATTTCGCGGCCCGCTGCTGAAGGGCATGTAAGAGCAGGGGTGCTTAAGGTTGAACCGTTCAGGGAGGAAGCGGTCGGGGTCGAACTGTTCAGCATCGGGCCCCCAGTAGTGGGGGTCGCGGTGCGCGCCCCATATCGTGACAACAACCCCAGACCCCGCAGGAAGGACACGCCCCGACGCTAAAAACATTACATTACATTTTTATCTGTGTGGCACAGGGACAGTCTACAAGGATTTCTTAAAGCTGCGTCATCCCAGTGTTTACATGCGTCATGAAAAGTAGTGTTTAACCCGAGACTAAACAACCATCACGACACGAGATCTTTAGCCACCCGAGCAGGCTTGTTTTAGTCCCTTGTGGAACAATCTACTATTAAATATGTTCTTTCGGGTACTGGCCACTAAAGACGTACCTACTTGTTTAAAAAAATATTAAACAAAAGAAAAACTAAAATCTGCGGGAGCAACGCAGTCTTTGGATAGTTGTTTGTTTTGTGATAAATGTTTTTTATTTCCTCACAGGGGTCGTGAAAAGCACAATGCTTAGTCTCGGCTAAAAATGCAAGGGATGGACTCGTATTATCGAAAGTGCAATAGATGAACTCGTATTACTTATCGAACTAACTCGCGTTCATCTATTTAACTTAGGTACTTATTTTCTATTAAATGACGTTATTAAAATTCCTAGGACACTACAACGTAACATGTACAAATTAATAAAAAATAATGAAAAAGAAAATCCTTACGCAACGATACTTCTTCTTCGACCTTTCTGATGATGAAGGGCACCGGCGGAAACAGCCGCAGCGTCTCCTTGACCACTCGCTCCAGGTATTTAAGCTTCATCAGATCCTCCTTCTCGAACAGACGGTCAGAGTCACCGAACACCTCGTCCAATCTACAGGGAAAGTGTGAGTGTGTGGTAGCTTCAACGCATAACTGGAGTTTACTCTAACTTTCTGTTTAACATGCCAAAGCGATAGTAAACTAAAATTTTCTAACAAAGAATGAACTCTGCTTGAGGTTGAAATGAGTCAGTTTAGTTTAGTACGGATCCTTATATTTTTCTGGTAATAAATATAGCCTACTAGCTTTTGCCCGCGGCTCCGCCCGCGTGGTATTCGGTTATCGCGCGCTGTTCCCTCGGGAACTGTGTATTTTTTCGGGGTAAAAAGTAGCCTATGTCACTCTCGGGCCCATAAACTATCTTTATGCCAAAAATCACGTCGATCCGTCGCTCCGTTACGGCGTGAAAGACGGACAAACATACACACAAACATACAAACACACACTTTCGTATTTATAATGTTACTATGGAAGTATGACTGTTACTCGCAGGGATCATAAAGCATTTTAATGGTGAAAGATTTTTTTAAATGTTTTTTTAAATCTTTCCCCTTTACAACATTAGTGTAGATATTTTAGTGTTGAAATTGTGCAATAAATTTTTGAACTAACTAATTTGGCTCAGGGACCCAAAGAGGGTCTTGGCCTCCGAAACGAGAGCATGCTATCTGTCCCGATCGTGCGCAGCCTCTTGCCAGTCTTGTTGAAGACGTCGCAGATCCGCCTGGACACTGTCCTCCCAGCGGTACCTGGGTCGCCTAACCGGGCGGGGACCAATCCAGTAATAAATTTTTGAGTAAATAAAAGTAAGAATGTCATAACTTACTCTTGCAATACCTTCTCCTGAATGTCAGGGTATTTCGCCAGCATCTTTAAGGTGTAACCAACAGCCGTTGCCGTCGTGTCCGTGGCTGCTATGGTGAGGGTCAGGATCTCCTCCCTCAGCTCAAGGTTGCTATACCCTTTCTCCCCACCAGAAAAGTGTATCAAGAGATCCAAGAACGTCTTGGTCGAGTAATTTGACAAATCTGTGAAACAATTCAGGCATTTAAGGGTTACCTATCCTGCCGTGAAGTAGCAGTGCTTGCACTGTTGTGTTTCGGCGTGGAGAGTAAGACAGCCGGTGAAATTACTGGCACTTGAGGTATCCCATCTTAGGCCTCTAGGTTGGTAACGTACCCCTGGTATTGCAGATGTTTCTGGGCGATGGTGATCTCTTACTATCAGCAGACCCACATGCTCGTTTGCCATCCAGTCGAATAAAAAAAAAAGCAAGCCGGGGTATTTAATCTAAGGTAAGTCAGGGCAAGCGCGCCGGTGGGGGGTAAGCGCGCCTACGATTAAAATGTCGATGATATTGCACCTTGCATCACTAACGACATGGAAAATACAAACTGAAACATATTTAGATGCACACAAAAACCGGAAAAAGAGACCAGCGCTGGGAATGGAATCCAGGTCTTCAGCATTTCGTGTTGCGTGCTATACCGCTACACCACCACTAGCTCACACTGGCCCACACTGATCCATTATATAGGTACTATGTATGTCTGTGTGTCTGTGTATGTGTCTGTCTGTCTGTGGCACCGTAGCTCTTGAACAGGTAGACCAACTTGAATGCGGTTTTTGATATTGAAAGCAGGTTTTCTAGCGATGGTTCTTAAACTTATTTTATCAAAATCGGTTCAGCCGTTTTTGAGATATTGAACTTTGAAGTCACAAAGCCTGGGATTTCCCAACTTTTTGTTGGTTAGTTTATTCTGTGCACCTATGTTTCAGTTTGTATTTTCGGTATGAATTTTACGGGATGACCAAATTTGGAGTGATAAGTAACAAAATTTGGAGTTGAAATAAAAAATACAAAAAGAATCCAAAAACCAATTTCGCTACTAACGACATCTTAAAAGTCTTAGGTCAGTGCGCGGTTGTAAGATGTCGTTATTATTGCTTATGATACTTTTTGATATTTTAATGATAGACGCGTTTACCCCCCGCCGGCGCGCTTGCCCCGACTTACCTTATTTATTGCACTTAAAAAAAAAAAGATACTCAGAAAGAATTAAGTGTAAGGGCGAGGTTATCCTAGATGAAGATGAAGATAGGCAAACGGTTAAAATTACGTGTAGGTGATAATTAAATAGTTACGTGCGTGCGTGCGGTACACTACGACTATTTCCACTTTGATACTCGTGATGTCTCATTTTTAATCGTAAAGGTAAATTACAAATTACGACCAATTACTTAGTATTTGTTTTATTTTTTACTACCAGGCTTTTTACCTTGTCTAATATAGGTATAAAGCTGGGTTAGACGTTGTCACGGCCATGACCAAATATTGACTTCAATCATTATAGAATTGCCGAGTGTCAAAGTGGAGGTCTCTTAAAACTTACCATACTGATGATCGGCTTCTACTTGCGCGTCTTTTTCTTTCTGTATTTCGTTCCGTTTCTTTTCTATAACCTAGAAACAGTAAAAACTAGAAGTTTTGATAGTAAAAAAAATACGAGTCTGAAGGGCTACACCGAAACACAACGTTCGAAGTTCGTGTCGTGCGATCCCTCTCGCTCTCGTGTTAAATAGTATAAGTGTGAGAGGGACCGCACGACACGAACTTCGAACGTCTTTGCCAGTCTGTTGGCTGAAGAGTTCCCTTGCGCCAGGGCCCCACGGACCGAGCGTCTCGACGCCGAAGGCAATGAAGTTGTATCCGGCGTCGAGACCACTATATTTGCGCTTCTTGACAACTTCGGCCGCCTCGGCCGCTGCGCCGGCCCTGTGTGTAGTACCGTTGATGAGATGAGACGGGGCTAGAGTGTCCACACAGGTTGCGTCCCACACTTACCAACTTAGGCTTCTAGGTTGGCAACGCATCTGCAATACCCCTGGTGTTGCAGATGTTTATGGGCGGTGGTGATCTCTTACCACCAGGAGACCCACTTGCTCGTTTGCCTTCCAATCGAATCATAAAAAAAAAAAAAACACTAGCACCCAACCCATTTTCCACGGTATTAGGGACATTCCGATTTTAAATAGTTTAGTTAGGGCCTTACTTTATTTTTTGCCCAGGGCCTTTGGTTACCTAGCTACGCCATTGGCTGCACTCCGGGCAACAACTAGTACCTAAATAATTATTTATCACAGTACTTACGTCATTAGTAAACGTGTGAAGAGCGTTCACGCTATGCTCGTGTTTCTTATGTTGCGGGAACAGCTTATAGAGCCAGTCCGGCTGCAACCAGAGA
Source organism: Choristoneura rosaceana (assembly GCA_037349165.1). NCBI lineage: Eukaryota > Metazoa > Arthropoda > Insecta > Lepidoptera > Tortricidae > Choristoneura > Choristoneura rosaceana. Next base: position 17,055,948 of record JAZBNJ010000019.1, read on the forward strand.
TGGAAGATCCTCTCGCAAGCCAGTTGGAGTATGCTGTTCAGTTCCACCAGGAACGGTGATTTGTCGTTCCCTTGTGCATTTATTTTCACGCCTAAAGCTGTTTCTGTAAATATCAGTAATTTAGTCTGAAAAAGTCTATTCTAGTCTTAAGAAAATATCACTGATTGGCCAGCCCATAGTCTAGGTCGCTTGGAAGCGTTCCATCTTGTTTATATTTAATTTGTCTTAATGTATAGTAAACAATATACAGGGTACCTCTGGCCATGGGACTTTCAATTCAAGGTTCGATTCTACTCACGAAACGAATAAGCTACTTTTCCTTTGTAATATTTTCAAGAAACTTAAAATTATACGAACATATTTTATTGATCCTCAAAGTTTAAATGTTAAATTAGTGTATCGGACATGGCGGTGTTATCATTGTCTCTTGGTACGGGGGCCTTGAAATAATTTTTGACATTTATTTGACATCTCTAAGATAAATATTTTAACGTGTCCTCAATTTAATATTATATCACATAGGTAAATTGTTTTGTTTTTTTTTTGAAAATTACATTTAAGTAATTTGTACGAAAAAAATTAAATTAACAGTGGTGATATTTTAAAAAAGTAACAGAACAAAAGTAGCTCAGTTATGTGACTAGAATCGAACCCTGGCTTTAAAGCCCCATTATCAGAGACTCCCTGTATAGCAACATGTAGCAAAACGACTACACTAAAATAGTACAATGTGTCTTAAGGGCGGTAAATAAGGAATTACGAACGAGTCTATTAGAAGCCCGAAGTCGAAGACTGAGGGCTTTAATGACTCGATGTTCGTAATTCTAGTACCGCCCGTACGACAAACAATGTTTTTCATCACATTTGCGAGTAAAATTGTATATTTGTAAAAGAAAAAATATAATTCTTCCAAATATTGGCGATACCTTAGGCTGCGCTCTTGGCAGCGCCGCCCTCCCCCCTCCCCCTCCTGCATGCGCCTGACGTGCGTGTGCGTATGGGTCTGCAGCAGCGCCATGCATGTGCAGCAACAGCGCGCCATGCAGTATCAGTACGGGCTCATTTACCGACCTTGGGCTTCATGACAAGAAAATTTGTACACGCAATGACTCATTTACCGGCCTTGGGCTTCATGACAAGAAAATTTACCGATCATGGGTTTCATGACAAGCACATTAAGGTCGAGGGTTTTATTTGGGGGGTTGCAACGAAGGTAACCTGCATGTTACGACACTGTTTACGAGCAAGTGTGATGAAAAAGTTCTTCGTGCTGTAATTTCGACTATTATTTTTACCAACTTACCGCATACAGAGTCCAGAGTATACGAGCTTAAGAACGGCCACGCACTGAATTTCTTCTCGCCCGCCCTTCCTTCCAGCTTTTCGGCTAGTTTTCTACTTTGATCGGCAAACACAGGTACAAAACTATCGACTATCTTTGGACTGAATGCCGGCAGTAATATTTTACGCCTTAGTCTCCAAATTGGCACTGAAAATGTAAAGTTTAAGTAAAGGGTAACAAGGAAGCTATTTCAAACGAAGGTTATGGGTGAAGAAAATCAAAACTAAGATTTAAACAAATATTTTTTTCAGAAACAGAATCAATAATGAAGAAATAAAGCTTTATAATAATTTGTAGGATACAAATGTTACAAAGATAATTCCCTGTTATGCTAAATAGTACGGAATGGGTCTAAGATGAATACAATCCCACTAATATTATAAACAGCGCAGGGCTACTACGAAACTGGGAACTCGTAGTTCGTATCGTACCACTCCTCTCGCTCTCGTATTAAACAGTATAAGTGTCAGAGGGAACACACGACACGAACTTCGAGTTTCGAGTTTCGTAGTAGCCCTGCAGGTACGCAAGTGTTTATTTGTTACCACATCATGTCTAGACCGCTGAGCCAATTTAGATGAAATTCAGTAGATAGTTTGAGTCCCAGGGACGGCTATAGGATAGTTTTATCCTGGAAAGTTGCATAGTTGCCGCGAGATAGCGATAAACGGATTGCGTTGACGGAGTTGCAGGCATCAGCTAGTGTATAATAGTAAATAAAATTTCTCCTTTTAAAGTCGTTATATTCGACAAGTTAAAAAGTTAAAAAGCCGTGGTGGCCTAGTGGTTTGACCTATCGCCTCTCAAGCAGAGGGTCGTGGGTTCAAATCCCGGCTCGCACCTCTGAGTTTTTCGAAATTCATGTGCGCAATTTACCACGAGCTTTGCGGTGAAGGAAAACATCGTGAGGAAACCTGCACAAACCTGCGAAGAAATTCAATGGTGCGTGTGAAGTTCCCAATCCGCACTGGGCCCGCGTGGGAACTGTGGCCCAAGCCCTCTCATTCCGAGAGGAGGCCTGTGCCCAGCAGTGGGACGTATATAGGCTGAGATGATGATGATGATGATGATGATTCGACAAGGCCGTGTTGAATACTTGTCCCTAAGACCAGTGCCGGAGTAGCCCACAAGCAAATAAAGCAATTGCTTAGGGCATCACGTCATGGCGGGCACCATGAACAGCGTTAAAAAAATTGCTTCCACATAAAAGGTAAGGCTGGTCACGGCTGCTTATAGATGGGGGGGTGCCATTTTGAGATGGGTTTTGATCGTGGCCGGGATTAAATCTTAAATACAGGTATTGCTTAGAGCAGGGATGGGGAAACAGCGGCCCGCGACAAGATTTAATCCGGGCCGTGATCAAAACCCATCTCAAAATTCATCTCGTCATCTCGAGTGTGTTTTACGAGTTACTTCAAGTACTAATATTGACACTTTAATTAATAAACAGTCAAAAATTCATCTTTCATACCGACTGTCACCGACCCAGCACATCAAAACAATAAGTTTATTATAGATACCTACATGATTTATTTTTGTTCTTACTTTAATGAACTAATAACAAAAATAAATCATGTCATTCTAATCGAATAAATTTATTAAATAAATGTTATTATTATTGTATATGGCCCCTTTCTAAATCTATTTCCCCATCCCTGGCTTAGGGCATCAAATAGTCTTAATCCGGCACTGCCCAAGAATTGGCTTCACGCAATATTTTTGTTTTTAACCCCCTTATTCATTAAACTTAACAAGCCTATGTTAACTAACAAATGCTTTGTCCCTTTCTAACAAATACAAATATCGAAGTGACAGATAAGGACAAACGAATTTTAGCGGCATTTTAACTAAAATAGGTTTGATTGTCGTTTATGAATAAGGGAGTTAGTGTTTACTATCGATATATATATATATATATATATATATATATATATATATATATATATATATATATATAAATAGCTATGAACGAAATTACCTGGAGCGAATATTCCTCCATACCCGATGACCTTCCTAAGAAAACGGTGAAGATCGTCTTTTTCGAGGCATGTCTTCAGCACCATTTCCAGATCAACAGGGTCAGTAGCAACTGATAAAAAATAGATTGTCCTCAATTTCTTTTTATTTAATAGTCCGAGAAACTAGAGATAACTGCAATTACTTTTGAAAGATCACAACTGCAGTAAATGTACCTACAACTGGCTCAAATGGATAGAACGAAATGTCACTTTAGATATTTTTTTAGGAAAATGTCTGATACATATCATTTTTATACACCGTGGGCCCGAAAAACCCGAGGGATTTTAACAGGGTATTTCTGACGATAATACGAGTAAAAAATGTTATATGAACATAGGTTCAATTATGTACTTTAATTAAAATTATTTTTTAGAACAAAATAATTCAATTAAGCTTAGCACGGCCTTGTGAACAAGTCTTTAGTTAAGAGAGTGAGTAAGAGGAACCAATCTTTAGTAGAGAAACAGAGTAAGCGAACATGACACTTCACGAGTCGCTCCGATATCATACGATGCCCGAGTCAATGAGTGCAGTGTGGTTCATGTCATGTGACATGTTATTGTTTACTAGTTTGTGACAACAAATGTCATAACATGCTTGTATTGAACTGAATTAAATGAAAATATCTCAATTTGTTCATTCATAACCCACAAATTTAAAAAAAACTTTATTTTTGGTGTTTCTAGAAAAATACATTTCATTCTCTTCACCATAACCGGTAGAATAACCGTCTATGTGTATCCACGAAGGTGGAATGGTGCGGTACGCGACGAGTGGGAAATCTTCTCCGGTATTCAGCAACTGCTCTTTGCGAGTTGCCGTTACAAAACCCATAAATGAAATGAATGTCCGCTAAGTGAGCAGGAGGATAATTCGGCATAGCTATTTATTATTTATTACACTTTATTTGCAATACCGACTGTTCTAGCAAAAATAGGATTTAACACCGACCGTGATTTGATCTGACGTGACAATCAGTAATCATTTTTAACGTTGACATTTAGTAACATCTATTTCATGATATCGGCCAGTTATTATAGCATAGGTAAATACAAGTAGTTTACACTCTCGCAACTCGCGATTCCTATCGCGTTACAAACAATCTTAAGTTTTAGCGATAAGTGAGGAGTACTAATTGTGATTAAGACAAGAAAAAAATATTATAATTACACGGCTATGCAGCAGTCTGTTACTCAACTCAGTTTTAAGTCGCATCTTCAATATCGGTAGAAATAACCATGATAATGAAACCTACTTGTAGTTGGATATCAAACTTAAATACTGCCAACTGGCCAGAAAGCATGCCATTAGTATGTCTGCGTTTAAAAATATTAAGTGGTTAAACATACTACGTCACATACTTAGGGTGTATTACACTTGAGATTTTTCTACTTATGATTTTTCTTAAATAACGATTATCTCAAAAACGGGTTGTTATAGGACTACATGTTATACTACTTTATATACTCCAATTAGGCTCTAAAATCGATGGTTAAAATCCCTCGGGTTATTCGGGCCCACGGTGTATTTGTGTGTGAAGTACTTGTATTCAAATAAACGACATACAGATACTTTCATTAACAAAAAATAAATTTCATTCGTGGTCCATTGTCTATCCAGCTCTTGTGAATCAAGGTAACCTACCTAATGTTTAATGTTAACCTTTTGGGTTCTCTATATGCTTTATCAAAAATTACCTAATTTGTAGACAATCATTTTTGGTTACATAAAAGAAAAAATATATAAGGATTATAAATATGTAATGGAATATTTAATGCAAACGAAACGAACGGAAACGCTCTATATTTAGTTCTCTAATGTTTCGCAACTAAACGCTTCACAACCTGATTCATTTCGCAACTTTTCATTCTGCAACTGTACCTAATATTTTTGAAACTGTAAATATTTCCCTTCTTAGGGATAAGCTCGCCTTTGTTCTCCTCTCTGTTTTGATATATTTTTATTTTTATGTGCAATAAAGAGTTTACATACATACATACATACATTTCAGGACTTTTATAAAACTAATCTTTAGGTTAGGTTAGGTTAGGGTTCTACAGGAGGGCCCTGAAATAAATTCTGAAATATTTTTTACAATTTTAGAGTTTGCGAAATGAATAGTTGCGAAATGAATCAGGTTGCCAAACGTTAGGTACGTTGCGAAATGAACGAATACCAGTATATTTACTTACTGAAGTAAAGAATGTGACCGAGCCACCCTCTGATTAGTCCGTCGTTCTTCATAGCACAGTAGCTGAATTCCTTGAGGGATGCCATGATGTCTGAAATCAATGTACTATGTCTAAAACCCATACTAATATTATAAATGCGAAAGTGTGCGTGTTTGTATGTTTGTGTATTTGTCAGTCTTTCACGCCGTAACGGAGCGACGGATCCGATGACGGAGCGATGGGCCCGAGAGTGACATAGGCTACTTTTTATCCCGGATAAATGCACATTTCCCGAGGGAACAGCGCGCGATAACCGAATACTACGCGGGCAGAGACGCGCGCAAAAGCTAGTTATTAATAAATTAATTGCTATAGGTGGCTCCGAGGTGGTAACGTTTCGTGTGCTCTGCCTACCACATTTGGGAATACAGGCGTGATGTTTGTGTGTGTGATGTCTAAAATAATTTAACGACGACCAGATAGCTAAGCTGTTAGTGACCCTGACTAAAAAACTAGCGGTTGCGAGTTCGATCCCGGGACGGGCAAACATTTGTATGATGAATACGAATATTTGTAAGTACTTAAGTATTGGATGTTTAAGTAAATATTTATCTATTGTATGTCTATCCGTTATCTAGCACCGATAGTACAACCTTAGCTTAGTTTGCGGCTAGATCAATTCGTGTAATTTGTACCAAGAAATTATTATTTATTATTATAATAACCTGGTTAAGATTGCGGGATCGCGGTGGATGCGAAAAGCACAAGACCGGTCTTTGTGGAGAGTCTTGGGGGAGGCCTATGTCCAGCAGTGGACGTCTTTCGGCTGACATGACATGATGATTATAATAACCAATCACCCTGTATATATCTGATCAAACGCTCCCAAGACGAAAAATTGCATAATCGTAATGCAGTAGCAACATTTCCTCTCTAGTAATCTCCTATTGTTGGTTGATCTTTAGAGTAATAATGTAATTTTCAAATGATGCTATTGTACTTGGACTTTCTAAGCCAGACGTTTTCAACCTGCGTGCCGCGGCATACGCTGGTGTGCCGCGTATAATTTTCAAAATCGAAGTTTGAAAACGCCTGCCATAACCTATGGAATCTTGGTATATGTAACTGTAACATATGGGTAAAAAGGTAATTTATTTTTTAAGGAATTTTAATCCTGAAATACATTTTTTTTGTATTTTATACCTAAGTTTGATTGACGAATCGTTAATATTACATTACCGAATGGGTTCCGAGGGATGGCCAAAGGTACAGGGGCAGACCCAAGAGATAGCGGGGCGACCTGAGCGCATTTCAGCTCGATTGGCAGGTGCATTATGGGTGCATGATCGGTATAGGGAAGAGATGGTGGGGGAAAGGGGACGCCTTTGCCCAGCATATTACAGGCTACATAAAAAAAATTGATAAATTCGGAGTTTGACTGTATAACACATTTAATTTATTAATTTAAAAACTTTAGACTGTCTTGTTCGATATGAACTTAAGTATTATCATGTATTATCCATCCATCCATACTAATATTATGAATGCAAAAGTGTGTGTGTTTGTCCGTGCGACGGATGGACGTGATTTTTGGCATCATTTGGGGTCAGAGTGACATAGGCTACTTTTTATCCTGGAAAAATGCACAGTTCCCAAGGGAGCAGCGCGCGATAACCGAATTCCACGCGGGCGAAGCCGCGGGCAAAAGCTAGTATTAATTATATAAGTATGGCTAACCTTTGCCTAGTACAGTCGCCATGAGATATTTCGAAGCTAATAACCAAAAAGGGATCAAAAATATAGAAACATAATAATAAATAAATAAAATAAATATCACGGGACAATTCACACCAATTGACCTAGTCCCAAAGTAAGCTTAGCAAAGCTTATTATATTTTACATACAAATATTTATTATTATGTTTTACATACAAATATCTGCCCCGATACGGGAATCGAATCCGAGACCTCAAGCTTCGTAGTCAGGTTCTCTAACCACTAGGCCATCTGTTCATCTAACATGAACTCTAACCTTAATAATAGAGTGCATGTGCCGATATCTTTGACCAACTTGGCCGCTTTACAAGTTAATGAGTAACTGCCGATGAAAAGTCAAAACCTATTGAATTTCGTCACTTGTGATCGAAACTTTAGCCTTCACTTGCCGGATTTTTCCTTCTGTATAGAACCCTATAAACTAACTAAAGTTATATTATCATCTTACCTTCAGTAGTTCCAATAAATTTGTGCGCCGCCCCTATCACGGGGAGCTCTAAACCCCCATCGGGTATCTTTGACGCAAGTTCATACATCCTCCTCCTCCGATACCTAAACAAAAGCACCCACAACACTGGCACTACCATAAACAACAGAAGCATCATGGTCACACTTTCAAACCCGTTGGAATATAAAGAAATTCCCGACACAATTTGAACTGATGTTTCTCGCGGGCTTAACTTCGTCTCGGTCGCTTAGACGTAGGCGTATCGCCGAACGCACTCCTGCGAGTAAAATGATCTCTGTCCATTCGATCATGTTTATATGAGGTTTTTCCTTTACGCACTGATTCGTAAAGCCATGGCAAACGAGAGTTGGTGGTTTAGCACGTTTACATAACACTCGCGCGAGACACGAGGGGACAGAAGAATGTGTGACCGAGGACTCGGGTTCACATAGGTTTCACAGCCAAACGTTGGAGCTATTATCTTCAATTTTTTACAGTATAAGCATCTTATTGAAACCCATACAAATTGACAAAAAAATATGTTTACTTTTTTCTTCCATACATAGAGCACCCTAAAAGCTTAGCAAACAAAGGGAATTATAGCCCCCTTCTCCCCCAAAACAGAACTGGCACTTTCAGACCTCACACAGGAGCACACACACACACACACACACTCACAATAACAAACACACATAACACACAACACGATGTATGTCCAAAAGCAGCTTACTTTGATTGCACTTTTTTTTTGTTTACCTATAGTTTTTTTTCCTGCTCTTACGGCTACATAAATACTTTTTTGGTCCTGTTTTTTGGCTTATCCAATATTAGAATGTGAGAGGCGCTGCGACCGGCCGTCCTCACAGGGACCAGTCTGAAAACCAGCGCCGGGCAATCAAGGCCAGCATAATACTGAGACTGTGGACCCATTGTCTCAACTTTTTATTCTTCTCCCAATTTTTTTTAAAACTTTTTAACATTGTATAAATTTAAGTTGTGGTTTTATTTTTATTTTTAAGAGGCACGAGTGGCGAGTGGGGTACCCTAAGGGTATCGTTAGAACCATTCTTCGTAGGGGGGGATGTAGCCGCCATCAGTTTTGTACCATGTTTTTATGCAAATAAATGATTTTATGATTATGAATTCCTAAAAGTTGGGGGAGGGGGGGCATGGAAATCTTGCCCAGGGCGCTGGAAGTGCAAAACCGGCACTGCAGCTACTACAGCCTATACACTCTAGCCTCGAAGAGCCCCAGATTGTATTTATCCGGAAAAACAGACGACGGAAGTGAATTCCAATCCTTAGCAGTTAGCTAAGATGAAGCAAACCACCAAAATATTGATGTCAGATTTTTTCTTTGAAATCCTCTGATTTTTCCTGTCATAAAAAATAAAAATAAAAACGATTTATTTCAGATATATTATGTACCTATAGGATAGGTATCCTCATTGTCCATAACATTGACTTCTTAGTAACAAAATAATCTTATATAACTATGTTAGTAACTAAACTTAAATGGAAAGAACATCAACTTAATCAACTTCTTTTTTCTTGCACAGAACTGCCATGCGACCATCCTTATTCAGAGGTGTACCGGGAGTACCGGGACCCTCAATACGCGAGTCGGACTCACACTTGACCAGTTTTATAGGGCACAAAGGACTTCGTAACTAACAGACTCCAGCACGAGTGTAAAGCCGAGTTTAGACTTGCAAGAAAAATGCAAATTGCATTAGGCAGGTACATTACGAGGCCGTAAAGCCAACGAGTTTGTAGTGGTCAATCGAGCGCCGCAATGTAATGCAGCTTGCACGATTATTTTTTTTGAAGTCTAAATTCGGCTTAAACATAAATTGATTTTCCTTAGAGTGCCATATCTTACACGAGACGAGACGAGGAAGGGTCTTGCTACACCTATGGACGAGGAGTCGGCTTGAGGATCAAAAACAATAGGTAACCTACCTATCTACGTACTTACTAAGAGCGAAATAGACGTTTTGCCGTCGATATGTCGGCGGCCGTTCGTAAAATCCGCCGATCACGAAATTCCTAAGCATATTATGAAATGACGCCATTTTTTTATTCGTCTATTTATTTATTTATTTAAAAAGAGCAAACAGAAGTAAGTGTTACATTATTTTCTTATAAAATAGTTTTAGAGACTAATATACACTTTTTTCCTACCCAGCTCCCACTAAAACATGTCTCCTGATGGTAAGATATCACCATCGCCCATATATACCTGCAGCACCAGGGGGATGGAAGATGCGTTGCCAACCTAGAGGCCTAAGATGGGATACCTCAAGTGCCAGTAATTTCACCGGCTGTCTTACTCTCCACGCCGAAACAGAACAGTGCAAGCATTGCTGCTTCATGGCAGGATTAGCGAGTAAGATGGTGGTAGCAATCCGGGCGGACCTTGCACAAGGTCCTACCTTAAAACTAAAATAGGTGTCACTGTCAACTCTTTCTAGCTGCGTCACCGTATGATAGAAAGAAGTGGTGAAAACGATTGTGATTACAAGTGTGTTAGACAAGGCAAGGTTGACGGTGTGTGACAAGGAAGTTACAATTATAACATTTAAATGGTACGTAACGTCTGCAACTGACAATGAGACGCGTGCTTGGATTGTCGCCGTTTGTCGGGCCTTCGGTAGCACATGACTGGCTTGGAAATGGCTTTTGTAAATAAGCAATAAATCAAGTTGGTTGGATTCTAGTTTTTCCGTTAATCTGGTATTCCTTTACCATAAGAATAACGTGTGGCCACTTTATTTAAGAAATCACGGACCAGCAGGGCTACTACGAAACTCGAAACTTGAAGTTCGAATCGTGCGGTCCCTCTGACGCTTATACTATTTAATACGAGAGCGAGAGGGACAGTACGATACGAACTTCGAGTTTCGACTTTCGTAGTCAGTCAGACAAGGGCAAAAATATGTATACACTTTAGTACCTTGTTTCGTCATATTTGAACTGCCATATAAATGAACTGTCACAGTGGTTAAAGTGACAAGGTACTAGTGTATAAATATTTTTGCGCTTGACTGTACAATGGTAGGAATGTGCAAATAATTACCTACTAAAAGTTCGAAAAAAAAAACTGTTGAGAATAGGCAACCCGGCAAGAAACTATATTCTTTTAAAATATATCTACAATATTATTTAATCTTACGTTACAAATATTAATATCAAAACTACATTTTTAGCACAGTAGATAAAGAAAAAGAAAGAAAGAAAGAAGACATTTACTCACTAACACAAAAGACACACATACATATACAGCAAAATTTACACAAAAGAACCAAAAAAATAATAAAGAAATAAAGATAATAAATCGCACATGAAATATAATGAATATATTGATTATTTTATATATGTGATAGATGAATGTATTGCTTGTGGATCGGAATTATTTCCGAACATCAAGTCGTCCCCCAACATTTCTTAGGACTATTTTATTTGTAATTGTTTAGGAAAATGGTTACAACCGGATATAGTTATATGTGCCTACGTATTTTTCAATGTTCCCTTGGCCAACATGAGCTATATAAATATCCTTCGCCGTTCTTTGAAGAATATCAAATGTTACTTGTTATTTTAAATAACAAACAATGTTTTCCCGTTTAAACTAAAGTCGTAGGTACCTACTTTAAACAATATGCAGTTTTATGTGACCGGAAGTCTTCGCGTACGTACTAGATATGTCAGAATATAATGTGTGGGTATATTATCTTTATCTATTCTACTTCCTATAATTTATTTTAGTTGAGCCGCAGATAGAAACTATAAGTGTTCGGTTCTATGCATTTCGACAAAGAAAATATAAAAAGGTTTTTGTAATATTTGAAGTGTCTTATCTATATGTTATACTAGCTGTTGCCCGCGGCTTCGCTCCCGTTGTATGTTTTCTGTATTCTCTTCCATAAAAACCTTCTCCCAACAGTAACAAACACAATAAAAAAAGAATTAGCGAAATCGGACCAGTTGTTCCCGAGTTTTGCGCTTACCAACACATTTTACGATTCATTTATATAGATTACCTATTTAAATATTTATGTATGTTACATGGTCAATAAATATTTCTATTTCTTGTTTTATTTGTTTTGATGACCGGATGGCCAAGTGGTTAGAGAACCTGACTACGAAACTTGAGGTCCCGGGTTTGATTCCCGGCCGGGGCAGATATTTGTGTGAATAATACGAATATTTTGTTCTCGGGTCTTGAATGTTTAATATGTATTTAAGTATGTATTTACCTATTTAAGTATGTTTAACCGTTGCCTAGTACCCATAGTACAAGCTTTGCTTAGTTTGGGACTAGGTCAATTGGTGTCAAGTGTCCCATGATATTTATTTATTATTTCTTTAATACAATAAGTTTTCAAAGATTAAACTCAACCAACTTAGTACACGGATTTTTTTTTTTGTTCTACTATAAGGCAAACGAGCAAGTGGGTCTCCTGGATAAGAGATCACCACCGCCCATAAACATCTGCAACACCAGGGTTATTGCAGGTGCGTCGCCAACCTAGAGGCCTAAGATGGAATAACTCAAGTGCCAGTAATTTCACCGACTGTCTTACTCTCCACGCCGAAACACAACAGTGCAAGCACTGCTGCTTCACGGCAGGATTAGCGAGCAAGATGGTGGTAGCAATCCGGGCGGACCTTGCACATGGTCCTACCACCTGCACATTTATCAATACAAATCAAGCTATAATTATAGCGATCTATATACAGATATTGTAATTGGTTGTTACCTACTCAACCCACGCCCACAATGGTAATGTAATTGCATTTAGCTCTATCGATCAACTCAGATCAATCGATACTGTACACTGTGTTGTTTTTGATTTCCCTTAACTTTAAGGGCACATTTAACAGGCAAATTAAAGTTAATTTCTGCAAGATTTTGCGTATTGTAATCAGCCGAAGGGAAAAAACACGGTATATGTTAGTAATAAATATAAGAAGTTAAACTTTGTGTGTTAGTGAGTAACAGGATAATCACTCTGAAATAGAATATATATCGTAGTTATAGTAATATAGTTTGTAAGGGTTTATTGTAGTTGTAAGGTTTAATTTAATATTTTAACTACCTACCTTAACATTTTAAATTATGTGGTACCTGGCTAATTAAAATCATTAGATAGTACATAATTCAAAAATAATCTTAAACAATTTTTACTGCTAATTTTTATAACTTCAAAGATTACTTTTGCAACAAATATAAAAATTTGTGTTGAATGAATATATAAATAACGCGAAGCCGCAAGTAGAGGCTTGTGTATTGTAAATAAAATATAAATATAGGAAACATTTAAAAGGTCATAGCATTTAATGTGCCTAGATAATAGCAATATAGGCAGGTAAATCACAGCTATAGTGGGTGTGGATGAATGGATGTGAACAAAATTCGGCACGTAGATAGCAGGACGTACGGTACTGCTACTTTTTACCCCGATATTTCTACGAGATGGGGATAAAAATCGTGAAATTTATTATTTAAGACTGTTTGGAGCTTCCACTATTTTCGACTCTTAAACTCACTCTTTGTCGGACCCTGACTGCTTATTCCTCTCATCTACTCAAAGGTTGACTGGTAGAAATCCCTTTAAGGGATAAGTGTACCTATGTACAAGTATCTCAAAGTTTGTCGATTGTGTTTTGTTTCTTTTCTTTTATTAATTTACTATTCAAATCGGAAAAAACTGAAGATTAATGATTTTTTTTTTTACGATCGACGATATTTTTGGCATAGAGATAGTTTATGGGCCCGAGAGTGACATACCTACGCTACTTTTTATCCCGGAAAAATGCAGTTCCCGAGGGAACAGCGCGCGATAACCGAATACCACGCGGGCGGAGCCTCGGGAAAAGCTAGTAAAAGTTCTAAATTTTCAATTTAAAAAAAAATGAAATTTCGGCAAGAAATATATGGCTAAAAATGATCAAAAATACCTCGGCTATCACCCCCTTAAAGTTTTGCACATTCCTACGTAAGGGCGGTTCCAGACTAGCGTTTTTTTATGCGCGTATACGCTCGTTTTTGACATACGCGCTTACACGTGCGCTACGTTAAATCGAACACGAGTGTACGCGCTCATTCTGCGTGTTTGCTCGTGTTTGGTCTGGACATGTTCTCACCCGCGCTTATAATATGCGCGTCAACGTTAAAAATAAAATTGTGTTAAATATTAAATACGAGTACTTGTAATGTATAGTATATAAATATCATTTATAAATATTGTGAATCTGTTTTAAAAAAAAATACCTCGTTGAGTTTCTTGCCGGATTCTTCTCAACAGAGGTTTTTTCCGAACCGGTGGTAGATTTTTTGACGTTCATAAGTGCTTGTCATAGTCTAAATTGAATAAAGAGATTCTGACTTTGACTTTGACTTGAACGCTCGAAGAAAACAAAACCGCACCTGTGCGCGTGTGCTCGCGCTTTTAAGAACGATTATACGAGCGTATAAACGCTAGTCTGAAACCGCCCCAATTTCATCATCTATAGGGAATGGAAGTGGCAGATTGGTATCAAAGTCAAAATAACTTTATTCAATTTGTGCTACAACAAACAGATTTTATTTTATGTATTTTAAGTTTAGAATAGGTAGTTTTATTTATTTAATACTTAAATACATATGACTTTGTAATTGGTAAATAGCTATAGTAGTAATCTCTACTAATATTATAAATTCAAAAGTAACTCTGTTTGTCTGTTACGCTTTCACGTCGAAACCACTGAACCGATTTTGATGAAATTTGATACATAGGTAGTTTGAACCCCAAGGATCAACATAGGACACCTTTTATTCCAGTAGAGGGCGCCACCGCGCGATAACCTAGATCCGCGCAGACGAAGTCGCGGGCATAATCTAGAAAACTATAAATGTCTTAAGACAAACACTTAGATCCAAGTTGGATGATAATGTAAGTGTATTAGCAAACCTTCAATTTTTTCTTTCAGGAAAAACTTAGCTATTCTAACCTAAATGAAAACTAAATGAAACAAAGTGATGGTATTCGCGATTATCCACTGGGTAATCATTTATTTCTCTTTAACGTTCACATTTACAGTGATATTCTACATTATGAACATCATAGGCATTATATTGTCATGAACAATAAAGGAAATTGGCGTGTTATATACAGAGGATTTTAAATTGTATTGAAATTCTGTCCGCATTTAGATATTTATAAGCACTATACAACTTTACATAATTTGAAAAAAGCACGTCAGAATAGGTACTAGTATTTATATATTAATTATTATATTATGTATAACCTCACTGCTCTCGCAATAAAGTGCTCGACTTGTATAATTTAATCTGATGGGCCTATGTCACTTAAAAGTACACTAGTAAATAAAGAGATTATTATCATTTTCTACTGAGACGAGAACACAGAAAACAAAACAAAAAGTGGGGCCGGGAATCGAACCCAAATCCTCGTCATTTAGTGACGCGTGTATCATCATATAGTAACCAGAGCGATCGACAGTCAAAATAACATAAAAAGTGGAAAGTAAATTCCCGATGTAAAATAAGAGAGCATTTTAAATTTAAAATATTTCATGATAAAACTTATTGACTACTTTTTCTCACATGTGATCTAGCTTGCCAAAAGCATAAGGGCATTATTTATAAATTAGATACCGTGATCTTATAAGTAACTATATAAACTAAAATTAATTTTAATCGTGAACTAATTCGTCACAAAAGGTACAATTCGGCATTATACCATAGTTAGAACAGTACAATTTATGGCACAAAATATATTGGGATAGTTACAGTAGGTACACGGTAACATTACAAAAATATCAAGTTCGCAATGAGATTTATTTTGAGGTATTTGAAGCATGATATTTCGAAAGCGTTTTTTTAATATTATAAACTCGTAATAATTCCAAATCCTATCAGATTGTTACGTTTATTTTTAAAAGTTTATACTGAGATCATTATTTCAATCGAAAAAAAAAGACAAAATACATTCATAATTGACAAATTATACCTGTAAGATATGTTCAATTTCACATACTGTCGAATATATTGACACAGCTATACTGTCACTTAATGTTGGAACATTGGACAACATTGATGTATCGAAAAAAAATACGGTCAATATAAGCATAGTACAAGAGGACAGATAGGCTCACTACGAACAAAAGTACATCGCGCGGCTTAAATGTGTGCGCGCCGGTTGGCGCCGGTACGCACGCACCCGCCGCACGCACACACTGATAATTTAATGAGGATTAAGTTTTCTTTAATCAAGGCTGCGCCGCCGTCGGTGCCGTACGTTTCAAGTTTAGCTCGTTCGTCTTGAGGTCCCTTCGCGACATAATTACCCTTTACATTCGCGTATCGTCCTTACGTATTTTTTGTATTAGGTAAATTAGTGGTATGTACCTATACAGTCGCAATCACCATTACGGCGAATTCATAATATTTTTAAATTTTATATAATAATAATAATAATAGAAGGGCATAGAATCTGTCTGGTTTCTCTAGACACATACATTGGACAATTTTAAGTTAACTTTCGTACTAAAATTATTTGCCGGTAGGTAATTAATCTAAAATAGACGTCGACAAACCTAAGCGACCGCGCCGGAGTAGGCAGTTGAGTCTCCTAAAAGGTCGAACTGGACCTATTTGTCCTCTTTTACTATGATATAAGGTAAGTAGACGTATTCAGTGTTCGACAGTATTCCAACAGTTACAACCTTTAATTTTACATTTTTGACCATTAGCGTGTCAATCATTCGGATCTTACATTGAACTTTAAGTCTTGAATTGTAAATTTTTTTCTAAGAGCAATAAATGGCTAATAATTACCTCCACTGACAATTAAGTCACTCAATCATGATGCGAGTAGGATGACCATGGTAAGTAGGGATTCACGTTCTTATTTAATTATTAATAAAAAAATATAATTCTTAATCGGAAAACCTGATTTAGATTTACTTAAAATTAACCCAAATAAAACTGCAGGAAAACAATGCTCAGTTTTAACAATGTAATTTATAAAATTTTACCTATTTTTGACCAACAGTGCATCTATTTTATTTTTCGACTCGAATTCAGGTTATACCTAATGTCGGCATGCTGTTATGAATCGATTAGGTCTACATTCACTTAAATAAAAATAATTGCGTCATTCATCGAAGACGCTAAATCCTTTTTATGTTAAGTAGAATAAAACAAAATCTCCACGCGACAGCACCGCGCGGCACCCATATTAACTTGAGTCTGCATGACAATACACCTCAGAGCTAATTGCCGCACTCACAAACTGCAATTAACTGTGATGACTCCTTAATTTCCTGATATGCTCCATGTTCAAATATTCGTATGAAACATCGTGAAAAATTTGCAATTCAATTAAAATTGACATCTTTTAGACGTCCAAGTTGGTAATTTAATTATACAGTTCAGAAATTAAAGTTCGAGTGTCAAGTTATGCAGAAAATAATTTGTGACATTATGAAAAAAAGCTACCGAAATAATAGATAAAATAATTTCTAATTTACAAAGCTATATAACATCAAAAAAAAACATCCTGTTTTTTTTTACATGAACAATGGTTACTGTGTAAAAATATTTCAATTATTAAAAATAAAAGTCTAATATCGACATTACATGCTCCTAAAATATATCATAGAATATCTCAACTTCATACTCGAGTGATTAGGAATAAAAAATGCGATAAACTTAATTACTTAAGCTCTAGAGAAAAATATTTTTCTAGACTTTTCCTAGCTACTTGTAATAGGTACGTGAGGAATTCAATACAAATAGTGTTCCTGGAATAAACTGCATTTCCTAGTTGCATTCCGAATTGCCTTGTGTCAAAGGTACATTTTGCTAAGGTACTTTTCTATCCGAGTTATATAAAGACACAATGACTCACAAAGATAACCCAACATAATTACTTAACAAGAATAAAATGATGCAGGCGGTTACACGGAAATGTTCAACTAATACGACTCGTCAAGCGCTTTAAGGAGAACTCATGTTGTATATTGACAACATTTATCTCCAGTGTGTACAAAAAAATAAATCGTTTCTGTGAATATCGTCAGCCTCTAAGTGTACCTTAAATCATAATTACTACAATTAAAATAACAACAACCGAATGTAAACTTAAATTCCAAACATATTCTATAGATTAAGTAAAACGAGGCCAATTTGCCCCCCATGGGTCACTATGCTACAATTCCTTTTTTAGTTTAAATGTCTTGGATGCAGCAGGGCTACTCCGAAATTCGAAACACGAAGTTCGTGTCGTGCGGTCCCTCTCGCTCTTGTAGCAAATAGTATAAGTGTCAGAGGGACCGCACGACACGAACTTCGAATTTTGTATTTCGGAGTAGCCCTTCAGGTCGAAGTCCCAATACCCGATACACTTCGCAATAAAATGACAACACTGAACTTAAATTTTTGCTTCGATATTTTCTTTTCTTTTCCTTTCAGACGCCGTACAGTGTTAATACAGAGTGCAATGATAATAATGGGGTAAAAATACACCAAACACCTAGTATTAATTTATGAATGAAATTATATTCAGGAGCATAGTTACCCAAACCCCGGCTAACATTGCTCCTAAATTAAAATATTAATATATATTAAAACAACATTATGACGTAGTTAAATCAAGCCAGCATGATAGTAAGTGTGATACTTTACAATACACATAGGAACATACCACAGCATAATAATTTTTAAAATAAAACAAAGATTACGAAATTTGGAGCAAAAATCGGTGCAAAGTAGCCTCGTTTTACGATTCTGATACATATAATAATGCTAATGGTATTGCTGTATGTAAATTATGATGTGCCCAAGATTTGTGAATACGGTATTAATAATTGTAGGTTCCATTTAGGCATCTAAATGTTTAAAGCTGCTTTTTAAATTACTTATTCTAGAATAGTAACTTTTACTCGTCGCATTCATTCTTTCCTACTGAAACTTGACTTTTTCGATACCAATTTAAAAGATAAACCGTAGAGTTATTTATTACAATTGCCTCATGAATTTAATTCACATTATTGCTTCCGTTCATCGAATACTAAACTATTTATCTATACATTTGTGATGTCGAAGCAGTTTTAACCATATTTGTGAGATAATGGTTTCAGGATGCAAAAATTTGAACTAGAATATTATAAAACTCATTCTATTTTCAATGTTACGAATCATTGTACTAATAAAATGACGTTGGAATCTAAATCTAATGCATTTAAGTCTTCAAATATAAATGAGGAAGAGAACTATAGCTGCCTCGCTGAAATTGTTTGTAAGCCTAAAATTTATGATATTATTCTCAGTTATAATAATTCAGTGTAATAAAATAAATTCATTCTCACTCGACACTGAACTGCACTAATAATATATAAACAAACAAACACGCAATCAACTAAACGGTTCCGTCCGAACTCATTGCACGTACACTTTTGTAAAGCTCAAATTCTAATGTAATTAAAATCACATTTTATTAAATATCTTTGGATACAACCAAATAAAATTACCACATACCGTAGAAAAATACAAAAAATATACAAGAATGTCAAATATAATTAAGGGAATTCGGGAAGTTGCCTAGTTTTGCTTCAACGGGCGCCACGTTCGAGTCATCAATTACAACAGTTATTTTAGCTCTTCGTAAACTCACAAAGTAATCAAATCACACAGACTAGACATTGATTATTCGAACGTGGTGTGCGTTCAAACTACACATGATATTTATTAGAGCGGTCAGCCACCGCTCTACGTCGTTTCATCGTAAGCCGATAGCACGATGAATGTACATACATATTGCTACCGAGTGGTTGGTGTGATGATAAAATTTCAGTCTACCTTCCCGCAGCGAGATTGTTATTGCAATAGCTGAGATTCATCGGTCACAGCAGGTCCTGGACGTGCGAAGTGTCCAAGTTTGTGATCAGGGTCTTGAGGAAGGTCATCTCTTTGCGGGCGTTCTCCAGTATGACTCGAGGGTCCTGCGAGGTGCAGCGCAAACAGTTTGGCGCGAAAACCATCGCCAAGTTCGCCGAGTCCATTTTGGTTTGACTTACCACTTCTGGTGCGGTGAACTGTTGCAGGAAGCTTATTAGATACGTTAATACCTGTAATAAGAAACAATGTTATAGCTGATTGTTTTTATTTTAGTAATCTAGGGGTTTCAATCTCTTAAATAAATACACAAAAATTCATCATTTTTAATACAAGCTTTTTTTGCTGACTGTACTTTTTGTCAAGTTTACTTGCATTGTCACCCAAACTACATTTGCATACCAAATTTCAAGTCGATGCCAGTAACCGTTGAACAGTTCCGTCATAATTCGTCTCTGTGAAAACCCTCATTCATTACCACCTAAAGTCAAGTGGGATGATCACACTTATTGAACTCCATCTTCCGTAAATTTATCCGTTTTAAAACAAGTGAATAAAATGTAAAAAAAACCATACACGGAACCGTTTCCAAGACATTCAATGAATATCCATTAGATCAATTATTCCGAACGGCGTAATCGAAACCTGCCAATCAACTCGAGTTTTCCAGTTTCTGTGACATAGACACAGCGTCACCTTGCTGGGAATTACCAGTCGTCACTACCTGCATCCTATGCATTTGCAGTTTCGCCATGTCTGTCAACTGGTATGACGCGGGCTAAGGTCAGGGCACCGATTAAAGTTGACGTGACGTCGTTTCGCATGCGTTGCATACTAATTTGTTCCGTTTACTGTCATTCGGTGCAAATGTAAAATCGTCCACTTGAATTGAGGGCCTAACATCTATTTTACCGACACTTTGGGCGTCTCCTGCGTTACCAAAATTGTCTCTGGTGTTACCAAAAAATCGTTCTTCCAAAAAGAGAAATTTCGGTTCAATACGTTGAACTTACGTAGGACGGCCTGTATTAATGTAATTAAAATTAGGAGTAAATTAAATAGGCAATAAGTGAATATCTTCTAAATCAAGGCCAAAACCTAATATGTACTTAGGCTTCAAGGAATGATTACGGGTGGAACATACTTCTAAGTATACGTATATACAATTGGTCGATTTTTTTTCGGCATATACCAAATTTGAAATTTTACCATGGGACAAGATTCCATTTTCGAAGAAATTCAGGATTGACATTTTCTCCTTGTTGATATATTTCAAATTTTAATTTTTCTGCTTTGACGTATATGATTTCAGGGCTCCATATCGGCTCGCATACTTATTGGAAGTCCGAATGTAATGTTTGTCAGAACGATCGTTTGTCATAACTCTTATTTCTCTGAATCCAATAATAGTTCAAAATTGTTATAAAACAAACCTAACCTAACCTATAGTTTTGTATAGGATGATCATTTAAAAATTTCAGAAAACTGTATGGTTTCAGTGGGAAAAAATATATGATAAATGATGATTCGGATAAAAATTACGGTATGACTAGCGAAGAGTATGCGAACTTTGGTGCTCCCATGATTTCAGAGTTGTCCATTTTCCATTTGCACCGAATGACATTAAAAAATTTGTTCCGCAGTTCGTTGAAATCAAGAGTCTTAACTAAGCTTGTATTATAGTCAATTGTAGTGATGTCTCGTTTATAGATTGAAGTATAGTTATAATCATGCGCATATTTGTAGTTTCTTTTATGGGCTAGTGAAGGTTTTAGGAAACAATGTTGACCTTGTAACTTATAGTCACAGGAACGAGGAACAGTTAAAAACAAATAATGTGAAAAAACTTCTAATATTATACATAGGTATTTTGTTATTATATCGTTTACTATTGTCCCTTTTGTCTGAAGAAGGTTTGTGACGGATCGTTGTTGAAAGTATATCCCGTTTATTTTAGCTAATTTCGTTCGAGCTAAAATTCGGTGTCTAATCTATCATACCTATGGCGGCAGCATCACCGTACCGTTTTTAAATCAAAGCGCATTGCGCTCCGAATTAGTCCAGCTTGCAGGCGACACACTCACTGCTGCGGGCGACACACTGCTGCGGGCGGCACGCTCACTGCTGCGGACGGCACGCTCACTGCTGCGGGCGGCACGCTCACTGCTGCGGGCGGCACGCTCACTGCTGCGGGCGGCACGCTCACTGCTGCGGGCGGCACGCTCACTGCTGCGGGCGGCACGCTCACTGCTGCGGGCGGCACGCTCACTGCTGCGGGCGGCACGCTCACTGCTGCGGGCGGCACGCTCACTGCTGCGGGCGGCACGCTCACTGCTGCGGGCGGCACGCTCACTGCTGCGGGCGGCACGCTCACTGCTGCGGGCGGCACGCTCAATGCTGCGGGCGGCACGCTCACTGCTGTGGGCGGCACGCTCACTGCTGCGGGCGGCACGCTCAATGCTGCGGGCGGCACGCTCACTGCTGCGGGCGGCACGCTCACTGCTGCGGGCGGCACGCTCACTGCTGCGGGCGGCACGCTCACTGCTGCGGGCGGCACGCTCACTGCTGCGGGCGGCACGCTCAATGCTGCGGGCGGCACGCTCACTGCTGCGGGCGGCACGCTCACTGCTGCGGGCGGCACGCTCACTGCTGCGGGCGGCACGCTCACTGCTGCGGGCGGCACGCTCACTGCTGCGGACGGCACGCTCACTGCTGCGGGCGGCACGCTCACTGCCGCGGGCGGCACGCTCACTGCTGCGGGCGGCACACTCACTGCTGCGGGCGGCACACTCAATACGGGGCACTCACCAGCCTGTTGAGCGGCGGCAGACGCTGCAGCGCGCGCGTGGCGGCGCTGTAGTCGCAGCCGGCGGCGACGCAGGGCCCGTACAGCGCGTCCGGGATCAGCGGCTCGTACAGCTCGCGGTACCACAGCTTCAACAGGCTGGCCGGCGCATGCGCGTCTGTTACAACACATGTTTAATGTTTATTTGGGCAAAAAACGGTACAATATAGAAAAAACTTGAGAAAATAAGACTTAACGAAACATAGACCAGCAAATATGCCAATATAATTACATAAAGCGATTATCACACTGCCGCCGCATTCAGCTACGGAGAAAGGCCTAGGCGACTAAACCACCGCGATTTTTAACCACTTTGTGAATCAAGTAAACTAATGCAAGCGGCTGCATTGGCTACGCGATGTGTTCGACAGGCGAGCTTTGCTAATGATTATTCGTTGGTAAAGTTCGTCTGTGTATAGTAGAAAAAACATTAGATACCTATGCTCTAACGGGTGCAAATATAGTTGCGATAGAAATTTCGGAACAAATTATAAGTTATTAATTGACCATGCCCTCTATATCAAAACTTACAAGTACTGCCTTTTGACAACGTAACGTTTGGCAACCTGTTTCATTTCGCAAACTCTATAACTGTAAATATTTCAGGATTTATTTCAGGGCCATCGTGTAGAACCCTTAAGACTGGTTTTAGTGTCACGCGTACCGTCAGTACGGATCGCTCCGCACAGGCTGATCTATATGAGCTTCCTGGGAGCGTTTTAGAGTAATGCGGAGGGGTCCGTACGGACGACCGTCCGCGCAGATAGGAAGCTCATATATAGATCAGTCTGTGCGGAGCGATCCGTACTGACGGTAAGCGTGACACTAAAACTAGCCTTAAGGTCGAGTTAGGTTCCTTTTATAAGAATCCTGAAATATTTACAATTTCAGAAATATTTAACAGTTGGGAAATAAAAAGTTGCGAAATGAAACAGGTTGCTAAACGTTTTTCGCCGAAACATTAGTAAACCCAAAACTTAATGTAGCCACTCACCAGTCAAAGTGGAAGCATCAGGCAGCTCCCAGTTATCTATCTTGGCTTTAAGGGCGTTAACTTCATCGACGTCCGCGGACACCCTGAATATGCCTTCGGTGTCGCGGCCGTTGAGGGCGAGCACTTGTTGGGACAACGCCACCTGCACCCACGGCAGCTGCCGGTTTGGGAAACGGTCTTTCTGCAACGCCATCACCTCTGATAGCGTGTTGCCGAACATTGATTGCCTAAATATCTGAATCTGTGGGAGAAATGTGGTTGTAGCAATAATTTGTTTAAATAAAAGCTAGGTGATCGGTAAATTGCTCACTGAATGTTGCTGTAGGAAACACGAGAAAACAGAGTGAGTTTATACACAGTGTTAAAATCAGTCCGAAATATATATGAGCCCTAGAAGTTGTAGGCTTAAGCCTAGAATAGAATAAAATATGTACTTTCTCAAACATCCAAGGAAGTGTTTCTTTGTTTACACTCTTTGTACAAAAAGGAAATACAATTTTTTTTTACAAAAAACGTGCTAAGTACAAAGGCATCCTTATCTTCGTGATAATAGAACGCGAAGTACGTCTTTGTATAGCACTTATTGAAGATTCTGATAATGGAATTTCATACAACATTGGTGGCCATGGCCAGCAGAGATTGTATTTTGTTTCAGTGGGTTTTATTTCTTTTATTGATTAAATGTATGGCATACTGCCAATTAAGAAAATCGTCATATTATTTCCTTGAATTTATTTGAGAAAAACACTATACAAGCCTCGACCGCGAACAGGGACTACCGGCCTCGTATCTCTAGATAGCTTCGTCAACTATCTATAACTACTTGGCCGGCAATCCCCTATTCGGCGGCTTCTGCAGTAATGTACTATTATTAACACGCTTAGAGTAAAAGATACGAGTGCATTATTAATAAAAGGAGGATATTTTCCACATTAAACTTGCAACTGGGCCAATCAAATTTCTTACCGACACTAATCTGTCCGCGACATTTTTCAAACAATTGCAGATTTTTGTAAGTAAACATGTTTTTTCTGTAATTTAATAGGTGGTGTACATGAATACATGCCATCCTACGTAAGTTCAACCTATTAAACCGTGAAATATCTTGTTGGAAGTACGATTTTTTCGGTAACGCCAGAGACAATTTTGGTAACGCAGGAGACGCTCAGTGTCGGTAAAATAGTTGATTGGTCCAACTAAGTGTGATAAATGGATTGGGTTGGGATCAGCGAATGCTGTGGACATGTCACACCTTCAGAATGAAACTGACACAATTAGAAACATTCACATTACTGAAATGAACTTTGTATATAACAAAACATGATTGGAGTTTTAAAATGAGAACATTTTGAATTGCGTCGTTTTCGTTCTAAAGGTGCGTGTGTGGACGTGTGTAGGACATAGAGATGAACAGCTCACCCTGGCCTGGTCAATGTCTTCCGTGGTGGGTTTCCGGGGCTGCCGCTTGCCGCCGAAGCCAATCCGCTCCAGCCGCTTGCACGCCACCCCCGCGTAGTGCGACACTTGCACGTGAATCGGCCATTTACCAACCTGATGACAACAAGTAAAGTCAAAGTCAAAATCTCTTTATTCAATTTAGGCTATGATAAGCACTTATGAACGTCAAAAAAATCTACCACCGGTTCGGAAAAAACCTCTGTTGAGAAGAATCCGGCAAGAAACTCAACGAGGTATTTTTTTTTAAAACAGATTCACTATATTTATAAATGATATCTATATACTATACATTACAAGTATTTAACACAATTTTATTTTTAACACAGCAGGTTCACTATTTGAAGGGATCGCTAATGCGGATCGGAATTATTTCCAAATATCACTGTCCATGATATAATCACTGACTATATAATAAGCCTTAGATATTAACGTGTTTTTGACAGTAGATTTAAATTTTGTATCAGTTTCTTTAGTAATATTTTTTGGAATTTTATTATAAAAACGTATGCAACTTCCCAAAAACGACTTTTTAGTTTTAGCCAGTCTGTAAGATGGAACTTTAAGCTACCCTGTGTTTCTAGTAGCCTTTGGCTTATCGACGTTAGTGGGAAAATCACATATGTATGATAGTTAGTAGTGATTTCTAGACTGAAGACATTAGCCACTAGGACCCCATTATCTGATGTTGACTTGGTGACAATGGGACCACCTCAGAAGAGTACTCTTTCGAATAAAAAAAAGAAATTGGAAATCGGTTCACAATTGACTGAGTAATCGGTGAACATACATAAAAAAAATACAAACATTGGAACATAGAACCTCCTCCTTTTTTACCCGACTGCAAGAGGTATTGTTTGAAGTCGGTTAAAAATTTGAGTATATAATATCACTTCGTCTAAAACTATGCAGGTACTTTATTATAGAATGGGGAATGAATGAAAATCTTAGAAACGCTTGAAACTTTTTTTATCGATAGGAATAACCTTTCTAATTTAACAGAAAAGAATATCAGATTTTTAAGTAGCATCAATTAATTTAAACAAATGAAAGAGTTTTCTTTACAGCCAAATTACAACAGTCCGGTCGGTTACGGGTTGTTCCAAAGACCAGCATAAAAAACATAAAAAAAAATGTGTCTTTGACTTGATCGTTTTGATAGGTGACACTCTTTACCGGCTCGGAAAATACCGACATGGATATACCGACCCTGTTTTTCATCCCCACCCATAGAATCTCATGTCAGTTTCAGTGTCAGTTCACCTTAGATACAGATAGCTTCCAACCGAAGCAACTGTAGGTCTATAGGGGATGGATGATGATTACTCATAATCATTATTACATGTCATGTTTTGTTAAATTATTCTAATATATAAATTATTATTACAATCTACTTAATTTAATAATTTTCAGTAAGTAATAGCCGTTGGCTGAAATTTAAGTCCAAAAGAGTAAAATTTGTGCTCGACAAGCTAGGTTTTTAGTCATTTTTTTAAATTTCTAACGTTGAAGCCGACGTAATGTCTCGAGCAACTTGTTGTACACCGTCGGGCCTACAGCATGAGTCACTTTGCCGGACTTAGCAAGCCTTCGCTTGACTGGACGGAGGCTTTGAGGGTTACGCAGCGAGTGGGTTGCCATATTAGCGCGCCTCTCATACTTGCACAGATTACTAAATACATCTTACCTCCGGGAAGGCGTCAGCGAAGGCGGGGTCGCGATGCCTGTTGACGTAGTTGGTGAGGGCGGGCTGGAAGGCGGGCGAGGGCGGCACGAAGGCGAGGCACACGGCGAGCAGCTCCCAGCCGCGGAGCAGGGAGTCCCGGAGAGGATTCTCCGTCGTTTGCCGGCACAGCTGCACGTACAGTTCGTCCCGAAGCCTACAGACATAGTATGAAGTTACTCCGTCACTCTCTGTTAGTCACTCTACTCCAGGAGTAGGGAGTTCAAAACCGGTTTAGGGTTTAGTTAATTGCTTGTTCTAGTGGGTTGTTCCAAATAATAAAGTGTCTTGTACTTGACTCCATTTTATTACTAACACAGAAACACATGTTAGTATGCGGTGGCGGGCGAGAGACTACTGACGCTATAGACCGTTTAGCTAGCGCGTGTTAACCATATCGCAAGCTAAGCAATCCTGTGTCCCTACACCAGTTTTTATTGTATGGAGAAAATCCGGTTTTCCGTTTTCTCCATACATCAAAAATCGGTTGTGGATTCCCTACCAGGGGTCCATGGGAAACCAAACGGGGGCCCACGTTGGCGTGGAAGAAAAATGGGGGTTTTAGGATTTTTGGGAATATAGTAAAAACGTAGCAGCAAGCAGGTTAGCTTGAAAATATCCCTTTTAAGGATAAGTTCGCCTTTGTACTCTTTTGGTTTTGTTGTTTTCTTTTTGTATTATTTTGTGTTTTATGTACAATAAAGTATTTACATACATACATACATACCAGCGTTGACGCCGACCGAGGAGTTTAGTCTCGAATAAATTTTTCATCACAGGCCTCCTCTCAGAACAAGAGGTCTTGGGCCATAGTTCCCACACGGGCCCAGTGCGGATTGGGAACTTCACACGCACCATTGAATTGCTTCGCAGGTTTGTGCAGGTTTCCTCGCGATGTTTTCCTTCACCGCAAAACTCGTGGTAAATTTCAAATGTAATTCCGCACATGAATTTCGAAAAACTCGGAGGTGCGAGCCGGGGTTTTAACCCACGACCCACTACTTAAGAGGCGATAGGTTAAACCACAAGTTCACCACGGCTATTTATTATCATTATGAATGTCAAAAAATCTACGTTAAACAAGAAACAAAAAACCTCTGTTGAGAAGCATCCGGCAAGAAACACTGTTTAAAAAGAAACGCGAACTTACTTCTCATTGGTGAACGTCGCATGCAATATATCCTGCGCTACGGAGTTGAGCGTCATCCCGGGGCGGGCTTTCCTGTCGCCCATGTATATCTGGACCAGTCGGAACAGGTCGATGGCCGCCTTCTTATGGGGCTTGTCCCAGTCCGCGCCCACCATCGGCGCGCTGATCGAAGAGGACGTCCACGAGAGCATGTCGCGGACTGACGCCTGGGGGAATCACTTTAGTTAGGTTTACAACTTAGGGCCTGTTGTTTGATCATTATTTAAACTAACTTGACGACCGGATGGCTAAGTGGTTAGAGAACCTGACTACGAAGCTTGAGGTCCCGGGTTCGAATCCCGGCCGGGGCAGATATTTGTATGAATAATACGAATGTTTGTTCTCGGGTCTTGGATGTTTAATATGTATTTAAGTATGTATATATCTATATAAGTATGTTTATCCGTTGCCTAGTGTCCATAGTACAAGCTTTGCTTAGTTTGGGACTAGGTCAATTGGTGTCAAGTGTCCCATGATATTTATTATTATTTATTATTAACTAATAGTTAAAATGTATGGCAAAAATAACAATAGTTAACACATTTCAACGGATATTTAACTATAGTAACTTTAACTACTGATCAAACAACGGGCCCTTACTAGTGTTTACCCACGGCTTCGCACACGGAAATCATTATCCAGCAGCTGAAAATTCCGAGATTCTTAAAAATTCCCGTGGAAATTCCCAATAATTAAATCGTTTTCTTTGACGTTACATTAAAAACAATCATGGTCAAATTTTCTGAGCCCAGCGGCTGTTGTTTAGAGATTTTATCCCTATCCCGTGGGAATAGCGGAATAAAAAGTAGGCTATATTTTATTACAGATGTCCAGCTATCTACATACCAAATTTCATGACTCTAAGCCTAGCGGTTATTAGTTGGATATTTTATCCCTATCCCGTGGGAATATCGCGATATAAAGTATCTTATGTTTTAATCCAGGTTATAAACTAACCTTTTGCCAAATTTCATCCAAATCAGTCCAGCCGTTTCAGCGTGAAGAAGTAACAAACATACTCACTCACTCACAAACTTTCACATTTATCCCATACATCGTGTCACACTATGACCGTAATCGAGATCGAGATTAGTCGTCATCCGAGTTCTAACCGGGATAGTGGTTGGACGATACCTCCGAGTTTGAAAACGGTGTTAAATACTCGTGCTGCGTCACCGGTGTGTGTGAACGTACCTTTACGGTGCGATGTTGTTAGTGTTGTGTGGATTTAGCGTGAAGTAGTAATAAACATACACAAACACTCACAAACTAATTTTACTGATAGGTCATTTCGCGTATAGAGTATGTCATTCTGCGGATTGGTTATTTTACGAATAAAATATTGGTCATTTCGCGTATTGAGTATGTCATTCTGCGGATTGGTTATTTTACGAATAAAGTATTGGTCATTTCCCGTATTAGTCATTATGAGTATTGGTCAAAGTGCGTATTGGTCAATATGCGTGTTTCAAATAAATAATATTGGTCATTACGCGTCGGGCTCAATTCTATGGTCTCTGACCTTTTTCCTGAAGATCCCCTTGTTGAAGTTGAGATGGTCTTTGGCGAAGATTTCGATGTCCTGTTCTACCGGCGGGCGCGTGTGTGGGACGGCGTGCGCCCTGACCGGGCTGTACAGCGCCGGCGCCTCCGCCCCCGCCGCGCCCGCGCCGCCCGCGCCCGCGCCGCCGCCGAGCGACGACGTCTGACAAACAAATACAACCATGTCATATTAGCCCGCTATAGACGATATTCTAGCATGTGTCAACAGGGGCAGACTGAAAACCAGCGCTGGCAGCTTCCGCGTAAGCGCTGCATTAGCTGAGTCTGCTCCTTTTGCCGCAGGACAGACTACCTATTTGCAAGCTTACATACGTACTCCTGTGCTGTATTGTACTATTTTATCTTGTATTGCTTATATTGTTGTCTGGTATTGTTTGTACTGTTGGTAATTAAATAATTTTCTTTCTTTCTTCTTTCCCATGTCTAAAGCAAAATATACTCCAATTCAATAGAATCTAACAATTCTGTAAACACTTCCAGCCTACTAATATGAACACCGGGCTGCCTGAGGCTTTGTGATGTGACTATTATTCTTTTTTCATTCCTGTTAGATGATAATTGCAACAATATAGGTGAAGAAAATTAGATTTCAATGTATGGAAAAATTGGCAAAATTAAAGCAAGAGGTTTATCTATCAGGATATGTAGGTTATGGAGAAAAAATAAATTTTACCCACTCTCCCCCCCCCCTCCGGGGGGAGCGTCACCCCCCCGCGCCCTCGAATATGTCCCGGATCGCGGTATTTTCCATTATAAAAGAAAACCGTACACGATACATAAAAAGTGTGTAGGAACGAAATAATCCTAGATAAATTTACTATAAACCTTTCATACATACAAAAGCGATACCACTTACAGTTTCAGCGCAATCTGGCACCAAATACGAACATTTTTAATAATTTATCCAGTTTTTTTTGTTAATTGTTTAGTTTTTTCAATTATTTCACACTTTACCGCCAAGATATGTATGACTAAAGTAAAGAACAGGATATCTTCTTTATAAAAAGGTATAATTCATTTCTAAACTCATTCATTTGACGCTGCTATGCTATTTTGAAAATTCACCATAATCAGCTACTGCGACATTAACTTAGGAAAAAGTACCAAAAAAAAACTATTTAGTCCGTAAGTAAGATTATAATAAAATATTTCACATTTTTTAGGGTTCCGTAGCCAAAATGGCAAAAGCGGAACCCTCATAGTTGCGCCATGTCTGTCTGTCTGTCTGTCTGTCCGTTCGCGGCTTTGCTCAGAGACTATCAATGCTAGAAAGCTGTAATTTTGCACGAATATATATGTAAACTATGCCGACAAAACAGTGTAATAAAAAATTTAAAAAATAAATTTTTTTTAGTACCTCCCATAGACGTAAAGTGGGGGTGTTTTTTTTTTTCTCATCCAACCTTGTAGTGTGGGGTATCGTTGGATAGGTTTTTTAAAATCATTAGGGGGTTGCTAAAACAATTTTTCCATTCAGTGATTCATTTGCAAAATATTAAACTTTAAAGCGCAAATTTTCATTAAAATCGGGCGTCCCCCCCTCTAAAATCTAAACCGGTGGGTAGAAAAAATTAAAAAAAATTCAGGACGATAGTAAGTATATCAAACTTGCAAGGAAAACTATAACGGTTAAGTTTTCTTGAGAATTATTAGTAGTTTAAGAATAAATTGCAGCCTAAGGTATAAATATACCTAAACCGTCCGTCTGTCATAGCCAATTTGATCCGAAACTACTAGACCGATTGAATTCAAATTTAGTTCACCTATGTAAATTGATGACCCAAACACGGACGTGTAAAGTAAATTAATTAATTTTAAACACGGGGGCCAGTTTGGGGGGATGGGGGGGGGTAAATTAGAAAAAAAATGTAGAAACTATATCATGTGACATATCAAATGAAAGGGTACATTATGAAAATTTCAAATATATATTTTTCATTTTTTTAAATTAATCCGTTTTGAAGTTATTTAAGAAAATAGGTGAAAATTAACCATTTCCCCGCCCCTATCTCCTAAAAGCCCAGCAGGGCCTACATTTTTTTTTTAAATACAGAAAATAGGTCCATACCTATAACTTATAGGAAAACATATGAGAATCTAATGGTATTTAAAGTAACACCATTTAACCAGTATGAACATTTATATTTCGCTGAATGGCCAAATGAACTAAATTAAAAAAATAGCATAGCAATGGTAAATGAAAGATTTTAGAAATTAATTATACCTTTTTATAAAGAATATATTCTATTCTTTACTTCTGTCATACATATCTTGGCGGTAAAATGTGAAGTATTTGAGAAAACTAACCTTTTAGAAGCAAAAATAGATTAATTTTAAAAAAAGTTAGTATTTGGTATCATATTGCGCTGGAACTATAAGTGATATCGCTTTTGTATGTATGAAAGGTTTATAGTAAATTTATCAAGGATTATTTCGTTCCTACACACTTTTTATGTATCGTGTACGGTTTTCTTTTATAATGGAAAATACCGCGATCCGGGACATATTCGAGGGCGCGGGGGGGTGACGCTCCCCCCGGAGGGGGGGGGAGAGTGGGTAAAATTTATTTTTTCTCTATAACCTACATATCCTGATAGATAAACCTCTTGCTTTAATTTTGCCAAATTTTGATCTAATTGTACTGAACTAATAGGGACATATACAATCAAGCGTGCCCACGTCAGGGTGTGTTAAATGTGTAGAAAATTGTTGATTCTATTGAATTGTACTTTAAATTATTTCATTTCATTTCATTACACTCTGAGGACGATCCTGGGCTGGGGGGCGACTACGAAATTCGAAAATGGAAGTGAGTATCGTCTCGCTCACTCTAATAGTAAATGATATAAGCGTAAGCGGGGCGGCAACATACGAAGCACTCCATAGTATAGGGTCTGGGCTACTCCAGCTCAGTCTTCCGGAATTTACGTGCGAACATTTGACATTTTCAAAATGCTAAATATTGACAAACACTAGACAAATTTTGAAATGAAACGGCCAAAATTAATTATTTATTTCTATTTATTTTATATTACTATGTAAATGATAAAAAAACGGGAAAAAAGCACACTCTGTTGTCAAAAAAAACTTACTTACTCAGTCATCTATAAAAACATGACCATCTGGATTGGCCCCTACTACACTTAATTTAGAATTGGAGGCCACAGCAACATTGTATTGCGTCTGGTCAACTATTTCTTACTTAGCAAATAGTCCAGTACAATAGTCTGGGAGCCGCAAAATAAAATTGTTTTAATGCCACTTTATTTGCGTGTCGTCAATTGTTATTCTAGTACAAATTGTAAAGAGATTACAGTTCACGAGCCGCAATACAATGTTGCTGTGGCCTCCAATTCTAAACTAAATGAAGTAGGTATAACTAGGTGTAATCCAAATACTTCTTCCTTCTTCTTCTCTTCTTCTTTTTTTTCTTTCTTCTTCTTGACCAGCAGTGGTGTAGCGGTATAGCACGCGGCACGGAATGCCGAGGACCTGGGTTCGATTCCCAGTGTTGGTCTTATTTTTCTGGTTTTTCTGTGCATCTATGTTTCGGTTTGTATTATCAATTTAGGTTTCACGGGATGACCGTAAAAGTAAAAATTTGGAATTGAAATAAAAAATACAAAAAGATTCCAAAAAACCAATCATAATTTGATTGCTTAGTAGCGACATCTCTTGTTCCGGGTGAACGGTTAGTTCCGAAGGAAATATTGAAGGCTTCTCGTTGAGAGTTAAAACAATATAGATGGCGCTAGGTAACTGCTTAAGTTACAAAGTAAAGTATAAACAAGCTGAGATATGTGATGCATAGGGAAAATTCGTGTTTGTGCCGTTGACCAGCAGTGGTGTAGCGGTATAGCACGCGGCACGGAATGCCGAGGACCTGGGTTCGATTCCCAGTGTTGGTCTTATTTTTCTGGTTTTTCTGTGCATCTATGTTTCGGTTTGTATTATCAATTTAGGTTTCACGGGATGACCGTAAAAGTAAAAATTTGGAATTGAAATAAAAAATACAAAAAGATTCCAAAAAACCAATCCAAATACTCTAGTTTGAAATAAGACATTGTAACTACGATTAGATAGCAAGGAGACGGAATGTGCATACACCTCACTTTCATACTACCGAAAATAACAGAAAAAAAAACATATAAAATCCTTATTTATCTAAAAACAGTGTTAACATGCAACTTAACTTAAATATTCATTTGGCACATTAAATTATCTTATTGGTAGATTTTTTGCACCTAACTTTACAGCTAGTGTACACTAGCGTTTAAAAAACGCACTGAATTAAGGGTCTACACCACAGTTCGACATTCAAATTCCATATCATACCGTCACTCTTACTTGGGTGAAGACCAGAAAGTTGCACAGCGTTATAGCTGCGTTAGCACGCAGTTTTAATTTCCATTAACTTTTTCCATTGTGACAAAAATTATCATCATCATCATCTCAGCCTATATACGTCCCACTGCTGGGCACAGGCCTCCTCTCGGAATGAGAGGGCTTGGGCCATAGTTCCCACGCGGGCCCAGTGCGGATTGGGAACTTCACACGCACCATTGAATTGCTTCGCAGGTTTGTGCAGGTTTCCTCACGATGTTTTCCTTCACCGCAAAGCTCGTGGTAAATTGCTCACATGAATTTCGAAAAACTCAGAGGTGCGAGCCGGGATTTGAACCCACGACCCTCTGCTTGAGAGGCGATAGGTCAAACCACTAGGCCACCACGGCTTCAGACAAAAATTATCACACAGTGGGAAAAGTTAATGGAAATAACTTTAACGCTGTGAAACTTATTGGTCTTCACCCACTTCCCTTTTATATAGTATCTGAGGAGGACGCACGATACGAACTTTGGAGTGTCTGACCGCATTATAAAACTTACCCGATGTATACCGGGCGACGGCTGCCGATCCCTATCGAACCCGACAAACGTATTGTAATACGCTACGCCGTGGTTCATATACTCGACGTCGGCCGGCCGGTGAGCGTACGAGTGCGGGAGATACACGCCGGAGCCGTCGTCGTCGTCCGGCGTCCGGGCGCCGCCGTCCGACGACTCGTTGTCCGGCTCGTGGCCGGACAGCGAGCGGGACTCCGAGCCGGAGCGGGAGCGGGACGAACCGGACTCGTTGTCTGAGCCCGAGCCGCCTCCGTATCGGCTGCGACCTGCGACAATAGGGATGATGACGCCATTAAAAAATACGTAATCGAAGTAGGTACAACTCCAGTAAAAAAACGCTTTATTTTAGCCCCGAAAAACAGATTAATTTTCGATTTAATGTAAAATTAGATTTTTGCTTGCTTTAAAACAAATAAATAGTTGATTGAGTTAGTTGCCGGATAATGACGTCATAAGTCACTATTGCCATTGAAACTCTATGGGACAGTTGTGTTTTGACAGCTCATAAAAAGTACGTCAGTTGATTGGTGGTGTCAACATCCCTATTTCTTTATATAACCGGCGTTTGCAGCGTACTGTTCAATGCGCTTCTAAATACAAAGTGTTCCCACATAAAATATCGCCCAGAACGTTAATGTTCCCTCAAGGCACCAGTCTTTACTGGAGCTTGGAAATACAAAAAGATTCCAAAAACCAATCTTAATTTGATTGCTTAATAATGATATCTCTTGTCCGGGTGAGCGGTTAGTTCCGATGGAGTGCCGAAAAAAAGTTTCTCGATGAGGGCTACGGCATAGATGTCGCTAGTGTCGCTGCTTAAGCGGCTAAATAAAGACAAACAAGCTGAAATATGTGGTGCATAGGAGAAATTCGTGTTTGTGCCGTTGTCCAGCGGTGGTGTAGCGGTATAGCACGCGGCACGGAATGCTGAGGACCTGGGTTCGATTCCCGACGCTTGTCATATTTTACTGGTTTTTCTGTGCATCTATATTTCAGTTTTCTATTTTCGATTTAGGTTTTAGGGGATGACCGTAAAAGTAAAAAAAAGTTGTAATTGAAATAAAATAGTTATTTATGTAACTGTATCGTAATAGGGGCCCTTAAAATACGAGTGTGGTTTTAAGAAACGAGGCGTAGCTGAGTTTCATAACAGGGTCACTTGAGTGTTTTAAGGCCTAATTACGTACAGTTGCATACAATGTTTTATCTACATCCATATATTAAATTCTCTTTCATGTGTTCAAGAACCATTGAGAATGACCTGCATGAACGAGAACTAGGTAGGTATGTCTGCCCCACGAGCTGCGCGCCCGGTGCAGTGGCGCCCCACAACCTGCGCCTGCTCACGCGCACAGCCCCACCGCTCTAATGATGTATGAAATATAATTACGATACAGATATCAGTATCGTAATGACCATTACGATACTGCCGTGTTCATAATAGAATCCAATGTCGTAATACTGGTCATTATCTATGGTTTTTGAACGCATACTGGAGGATTTACTATATGGGTGTAGATAAAATACAAAAAGATTCCAATAAACCAATCTTACTGGAGAGTTTGGCCTGCTGTATGATATAGTCCTGGAGCGGCAGTAAATGCTGCATGCCGCGGAGGTCCCAGTTGCAGTACAGTGGGGAGCCCTCCTCGTCCTCCTCGTCCGCGTCTAACGGGGACTCCTCCATGTCCCCCGGCCGCTTGTGACCTGCTCGAAACAATCAATCAATAGTATAGTTTTAATTAAGTACGGTACAATTGTTGTAAAGTGAGCGCAATATTCGCCAATAAACGTCATAGTTTGGCGAAATTAGTGATGTAATTAAAATGATGTGCCTTTTTTTTATTCGACTAGAAGGCAAACGAGCAAGGTGGTAAGAGATCACCACCGCCCATAAACATCTGCAACACCAGGGGTATTGCAGATGCGTTGCCAACCTCGAGGCCTAAGTTGGAATACCTCAAGTGCCAGTAATTTCACCGGCTGTCTTACTCTCCACGCCGAAACACAACAGTGCAAACACTGCTGCTTCACGGCAGGATTAGCGAGCAAGATGGTGGTAGCAATCCGGGCGGACCTTACACAAGGTCCTACCACCTGTGATTAAACCTTTACCTGCCTTTTTTTGAGAATAAATAAATAAATAAATAAAAAATCTATTTAGTATCGATGATTCAATGTAGAGTTTGAAAAAGACTACACTATCAGTCGACCTCTTCAGTGTTAGGTAAAAAAAAAAACAAAGCAAGTTAAATTTTATTAGGCAACATGTCATATGATTATATGAGATATGTATTTAAGTATGTATCTATCTATAATAATTATATTTATCCGTTGCTTAGTGCCCATAACACAAGCTTTGCTAAGCTTACTTTGGGACTAAGTTAATTGGTGTGAATTGTCCCGTGATATTTATTTATTTATTATTTATTGGATTTTTTCAACTCCCGATGCAAAAAGAGGGGCGTTATAAGTTTGACTGCTATGTGTCAGTTTGTCTGTCTGTGTGTTGAACCGGTGGACCGATTCGAGTGCATGTTTTTTTCATTTGGAAGCAGGTTTTCTAGCCACCTAGTTTGTATTGCATAATACAGTAAGAAACATTTTGTGAAAAACTGTCTAACTTTTGCTGAAAATCGCATTAGAATCCGTTGCGTAGTTAGATCTAAGCGTACATAAAGACAGACAGACAGCAGTAGTGACTTTATTTTACACTAAATAGAGGAAGACCAAGATTGACCTATTTTAACCAGGTGAAGGAAAGGGTGGGTGTCGTGTCGTATCAGGAAGTCAAACAGCTGGCCGAAGACCGTGCGGAGTGGCGATTACTCCACCGACAAGACCATAGCTCTTAAATTTAAGAAGAAGAAGATATAAAGAAGATAAAAAACTTACGTCGTGATTTAGTCCGGTCTCTAGGCGCCGTTGACCGCTCTAGCCGTTGGTTGTGTTTCTGGAGATTGGGTTCCGTCAGTGGTGGGTCCAGGTTGATGCATTTCATCTTATAATTCACTGTGAAACAAAATATAAAATGAAATTTCCGTATAGACGTTGTTTTAAAAACTATTAATAATATTTCAGCAGAAGGTTAGTACTAAACACTGCTTTAGTCACGCTTTTGGCGCCGTAAAATTTAAACAAAATCCACCAAATTATGAAAACACTTGTTGACCGGGAACTTTCTTGTTGGCTTGACCCAACCGGGCAAATATTCGAGCGTTTTGACCGCGCGGTCAAACGTCATTAGCGTCCCACGTTTATATAGCACAACGGCACCAATTACAAGAATTTTAATCACGCTAAATTCAGAATCGGTGTCATTTTAATTTTTCATAAAAAAAAAACACTACGCATCACCTTTTTAATAACGCCTGCGAAGATACCAATGACAAAAAAACGCTGCAAAAACTGTAGTTACCAGCAGCCATGTTGTCCTGTTCATTGGCTGAGGCGAGCCTCATGAAGGTGTGGTGATCGTGACGCTTGCTGCTGCCTGAAGACACAGAGCTCTTGCTAGAAGTATGCCGCTCCGGCTCTGCCACTTGCCGCCTGCAAAACCAATATATAATTGAGTCAATTTGGATCAATCAACTTTAAAGTCAAGTCCTTCATGGTTATTATTCTAAGCATACTATTGCAAAAAAAAACTAAGAAAGTGTCGCCTGAGTTATGGGACAGTATAATATGCACTTAAAAGTTGATTTAGAGATAGTGCGTATTTACCAGGTTTTGATACCAGGTATCTCCTTGCAAGTATACCAATCAGGTACCGACCCGGTATACTTGCAAGACTTGAAAGTATTTTTCCATTAAAGTAAGTACTAATACGTCGGACTCGAATGTCGAATGAGTCGAATGTATTTTTGTACAGATTGTGCTTATACTTGAAATAAAATACTTTCAAAGTATTTTACGTCTTGATTGGAATATTTTGAATCTTATCTGTATAACAACAAGGTTTAATTTAAACTTGCAAGGAAGCAAGTATTCGACGGACGAGGAAACTCATATTGTTTTTAGTGGAAGCCTCTTGTAGGAGAGCCCTGTTGTTTCCCCAAACAGGGCTTGGCATTGGGCGCATTTTTCACACCATAAAAACTTAATATACCTCATCCTATTAGATGTAAGTACAGACCTGGTGAACTCCCTGGGCGGGTGCCAGTTGGGCGTGTTATGTCTCAAGTCGAGGCTGGTCTGTCGGAAGGGTTTGTCGACACTGTACGCGGCTTGTTTCTCGAAGCGGTCGGGGCGCTCTGTCTCGCTCACACGCTCCTTGTCTAGGTGTCTGCGACAGAAACTTTCAATTAACATTGGGAACTTATTTTTAGTGTCAGAGTTCAGTTTCTGTTGAAAGTTCAATTTCGGTTTTGGTTTGTTTTGGACAAACCAGGACAGTTGGTTTCGAAAATGTCTCTTCAGTAAATTGTTGGTGGCAGCGGGCGGCACAATTGGTTCATAAAAGTAATTAACAAATCGCGTTTATTATGTTAATAGGTAAGTCATGGTAGCCTAGTGGTTTGACCTATCGCCTCTCAAGCAGAGGGTCATGGGTTCAAACTCCAGCTTGCACCTCTGAGTTTTTCGAAATTCATGTGCGGAATTACATTTAAAATTTACCACGAGCTTTGCGGTGAAGGAAAACATCGTGAGTAAACCTGCACAAATCTGCGAAGCAATTCAATGGGTCGTGTGAAGTTCCCAATCCGCACTGGGCCCGCGTGGGAACTACGGCCCAAGCCCGCTCATTCTGAGAGGAGGTGTGCCCAGCAGTGGGACGTATATAGGCTGGGATGATATTAGTAGGGCCTACCTATCGGAGTACCGCTCCCTTGCGTGTCTCGACAGGGCGTGGGGGCGCTCCAAGCTATGCAGCACGCGCGCCCCGGCCGCGTCCGTCGCCAACGAGATGGAAGACACCAGCGACGGCCGCGCCGCAGACGTCTGCCAAACGAAACAGGGTACGTTCTAGTGGGCACGTCTCAAAATATATTTAGTTTAAAATGAATAATGGAATTTGAAATGAATAATTACACATACTAATTTTTTTTATGAAACCAATGTTTGAAAGAACTTTTTAAATCGTGTAATCTACAGATTGGTTTAGGTTAGGTTAGGTTTATTTTATGAAACTCTTCTAAAGTTGAGACTTACCAAGAAAATTGCATTATAGCAAGTGGCCATTATGTATTTCGTCCATTATTATTTTTAAACTTTATATATTTTGATATGTACCCGGTCCGTTCTAGTGATGTGCCGAGTACGGCTTGACTCGAGTCAGACTCGATTGCCGCTTAGGACTCGCCTACTCGAGTACCAAAATATTTTGATTCGAGTACGCTAGACTCGATTCGGTACTCGAGGCACTATTATTTATTCTGTGACTCGAGTCAGAGAGAATACAACTGACTCGATAGAACTGCACGCTCACAATATGGCGGCATTGATGCATTGTGAATTTGTGGTTGCGTTTTTGGCATGGCTCGAAAAAGTTCTGATGACATGTTGATGACAGTGACAGTTCCCGCCACGTTTTGGTAAAAGCCCACCTCTGCTCTGACCCACAAATTGTGTTGGCAAAGTAGGCGCAACGCGGTCGCGAATAGTGACGTCATCTATGACGTTGACAGAGGGTGTGACAGTCATTTCGGGCGTGACAGTCATTTCGGGCGTTTAGTGGAACGTAGCCATAGCGACTTCATTATCATCTTACAAAAAAGTGGGTGGCAACAGCAGAAAATAAAATTTACAAAAATAAAGTTTGCATCAATGAAAAATTGTTTTTTTGGGGTAACAGTTTTCAAATAATTGTAAATAGACTCTTTATAATGGACCATTCTGTATCAATTAAACAATTATACGTTGGTTTATGAAAACTCTTTATTACTTTTAGTTTTCTACATTTACGATTTCTCTGCTCGTTGACAGATCCACTCAGTACTCGCTCCCTCTCTCTGACGTCACCTTTTACGTTCCGAATCAAGCATCTAACATACACTATGATACACCTTCAACCCTCTTTCCGCTTGACGGGTATTTTTATAACACCACACCGTTGTATTTTTTTTTTGTACGTTTGTATTTTTGTAGCACAAACAAACTAAAAGGGCTTTAACTACTCTTAATTACCTGCAAGAACGGTGTGGGTTGCGGCTTCTGCAGCGGACTGCTGGGACTCTGCGGGGATGCAGACTCGCAGGACGAACCGCCCGCCGACTGCTGTTTTAGCTGCAACAACAGGTGCGAATAACACTCACGCACCGAGGGCTTCGTAATAGGGATGACGCCATTAAAAAATAATTCAAAGGCACAACTCCAGTAAAAAATGCTTTATTTTACCCCTGAAAACCAGATTAATTTTCGATTTACTGTAAAATTAGATTTTTTATTGCTTTAAAACAAATAAATAGTTAGTTGAGTAAGTTGAGTTACCGGATAATGACGTCATAAGTCGCTATTGCCATTGAAACTCTATTGGAGAATTGTTTTGACAGCTTATAAAAAGTACGTCAGTTGATTGGTGGTGTCAACATCCGTACTTTTTTTTTTATTCGACTGGATGGCAAACGAGCAAGTGGGTCTCCTGATGGTAAGAGGTCACCACTGCCCATAAACATCTGCAACACCAGGGATATTGCAGATGCGTTGCCAACCTAGAGGCCTAAGATGGGATACCTCAAGTGCCAGTAATTTCACCGGCTATCTTACTCTGCACGAAGAAACACAACAGTGCAAGCACTGCTGCTTTACGGCAGGATTAGCGAGCAAGATGGTGGTAGCAATCCGAGTGGATCTCGCACTTTGTGCGACCTACCACCTGCGAAAATTTTATAAACTTTGTAGCCATGCTAAAATATCCCACTAATATTGTAAATGCGAAAGTTTGAAAGTCTGTTCGTTTGTTACCTCATCACGTCTAAACTGGTGAACCATTTAGATGAAATTCCGTATACAGATAGGATAGGATAGTTTTCATCCTGGAAAATTGCACAGTTACATCATTTGGTATGATTTTCTAGAAATATAATTATTTCTACCTTCTATATTACTAATATTTTTACCTTCCGTTTTGTTAGTGGGGTACTCTCCACGGATTTGAAGTATTTCTCGTGCATTGAATCATCCGATGCATCTTTCCTAGGTGATATAAAACTGCCGCTTCGATTCAAACCTGCAACAGTTTAGTGTAATTTAGTTAGATGACCCTAACCAGTGTTAAAGTCAAACCGACACTCTATGTTGATGATTTTGTTCTTGTAAAATAATGTTAACATTAGTGATAGTACCACGAAAAATCAGTATAACTAAATAGTTTTTAATATATTTCCTTTCTTTTTTTACTTTATAATGCGAGTTAATTAGGCACTAAAAGAAAAAAGTCATTTGGCTCAAGAAAAAATTTGATTCATGTATAACATGTGTGACACGATATAACGTTTTAAACTTTCGTGATTCTCACTCATAGTCAAAATACCACCAACGGGACTTATCACACTAACACACATAAGTAATATTTACCTCGACGTTTCGGCAACATTACAGTCGCCGTGGTCACGAGTAAACTCAACTTACTTGTGTGTGTTAGCGTGATAAGTCCCGTTGGTGGTATTTTGACTATGATGTGTGACATGATGTACCTGAATGTGGCGACCACTTCTCTGTATCGAGCTGTGGCGCAGCCGCGCTGCTTCTCTTGCGCAGTTGTGGCGTGCAGACGGGCGCGCCACAAGCCGCCGCCGCAGTTAGTTCCTGCGACAAAAAAAAACATAATGAGAGCGGATTTACATGTATTAGTCTGTATAATAAATGCGAATAACGCGGCATTTTACCCGAGCCGTTTACGTGTATTTGAGCCGCAGGCGAGGGTTGATAGCTAAGTCGAGTGTAAAACTGAGCTGAGACCGCTTTCGCAAATACCTACTACTTAATGTTTTTAAGCCCGCTCTACACTCGCGCCGCGAAGTCGCTCCGTGAATCCGCGGCGTGAATTTACGCAGCGGTTCGCCCACAACTGTGTCCCTCCACACTCACGAAGCTTCGCAGTGTTGTTCGCAACTTCCACATCCATCCCCCACAATGTACCCAAAAAACCGCCACCGGACGGGAAACGCCGCGAACCGCGAGCGCGAAGGCGTGAACAACTTCTACATTCGCGTTTCGCGCTTTCGCGGGCGTTCGCGGCGCGAGTGTAGCGCGGGCTTAATTTGCGAAGTGCGAAATAAATATTTTCTATTTTTTTTCTATTTCTATTTCTAAAACGAGTTTTATGAACAATTTATGGTTGGTTGGTTGGTAGATGGAGGGACGACCTGGTTAAAATCGCGGGATCGCG
This sequence comes from Choristoneura rosaceana, assembly GCA_037349165.1. Lineage (NCBI taxonomy): Eukaryota > Metazoa > Arthropoda > Insecta > Lepidoptera > Tortricidae > Choristoneura > Choristoneura rosaceana. The sequence continues at coordinate 17,098,611 of JAZBNJ010000019.1, forward strand.
TTGGATGTGGAAAGCACAAGACCGGTCTGAGTGGAGAGCCTTGGGGGAGGCATATGTCCAGCAATGGACGTCTTTCGGCTGACATGATGATGAAGGTTGATTGACCCCTATTATTATTATTATTTACCACAAATTTTCCTATGCCAAATCAAAACATACTTTTTACCCGACTGCCCGAAGGAGGGTTATGTTTTTTGAACAAACGAGTGCGAAACGAAGCAACTCCGTTTCAACTGGAGCAAAAATAGTTACGTTTGTACGGCTGTCTGTTTTCGTCTACAGGCCGCATTTCTCAAATTCTCGTGAAAGTTTGTAACCAAGCCGATTCCGTTTATATGTTTTTATTGGCAGAAAATCGAGGCGTTGAATACGAAAAAACGGACTCATGAAATCTTCAGCTTATAAAGCCTCTAATCTTAGAAGGTTTGTAAGTAACGAATAAGAAAGTATATATTTACACCACGCTTTAAAAGCAGGTCAGGAACACGACATAAACAAGTGGGTCATATGCAAAGCATATGTAAATAGAAACTCGTTTCTTTAATCCACAGTTAGGGTTGTTTACGTAAACCACAAACTTGGATATGGATTGCGGACTGACGCATAACGCAGTGCGAAGACAAAACAGATATTCATCAGCTATCTACAACTCGAATTTTTATGGACAAGTAAAAAAAAACTGCACTCCCATTTGCGATTTTACATACATATACTTAATTCTAACAACTTTATTTAAATCTATCTCTTAATTCAAAAGATGGGAAGCGACTTTATTTTATACCCTTGAAACTACCGTGAAACTCACTCGCGTGCTCCTTACAAGAAGGATTTCGAAATAGCCCGAAACATGTCGAACTAAACTCGATTTAAGACGTGTGTTATCCGTTACTATATCATTTACTATGTAGACCCATACGAAATATGGCAGACATATTCTTTGAGGATCATAGCGGCACACCGAGAAGGGATTGAAAGTGCGGCTCCATCGGAAGCCAGCCTTTTTTAGTTTCCCACAGGAGGAAATATCTAAAAATATATATTCCAAATCATAGAGATGCATTAAGAAGATTTTTTTTTTCGAAATTCCACAGTATTGGGGGCCAGATTTTAAAGTTTCGCACGGGCTCTAAACATTAGACATTACTAGTTAACGTGCTGGAATAAGCGGATTATTTGCGTGTATGTTGACGACTTCATAATCCATCAGTCAGCTGTTGAGTCGTAACAACTCAATTCCCATCGTCAATCCCATCCCATACAAAAACTTAACCTTTACCTTTTCATTGTGAGAGGGAGTAAACGAGCAAGAGGATCATCTGATGGAAAATAAACAACCACTGCCCATGAGTAGCTACTACTCAAGGGGGTATTTCCACGAGCGTCCCAACCGCTGTCAGTCCCTTGCCAAAGATTTTAAGAATTGGAAGGCAGATTGTTTTTTTAATTATGACGTAAATAGCTTCTGTACTCAGGCCAGAATCTATTTCAATACAAAAATCAATGTATATGAATTATTTACTTCTTAATATAAACAGCTAGGGACTGACAGCGGTTGGGACGCTCGTGGAAATACCCAAGGAGAGTCAAAGGTCCGTTGCCGGCCTTTTTATAGCCTTTGCAAAAGCAAATGTCGTGTTACATAAACCCTTAATTTAATCAAACCCGCCCACTTCCAAGGCGTTAGCAAATACAAAACCAATCAACAGCCAAGGGCATGTATTCAGTCCTAAAATAACAAAACCTTCGCCCACGCCGATTATTTGTATTTCATCGTTAATTTAACGGAAACGTATTTGTAACGTATTTGTTGTTTTTGTATGTCTTTTTTTTATTACTATTATTATTTGTTTATTGTTTTTTCTCTCGTGTAGTTCTAAATTTACGTTTTATTTGTTGTGTTTCTGTTATGTTCATTGTATTTTTTTAATGTGGCAATAATTGTGTTTTTATTTTTATTTATTTATTTTATATATTTAAACCACCAGTCATACACCACCTTCATAACGTACTATATGTTGCGCGTAGAGCAAGAGCTTCACTCTAGGTATATGAGATCTAATAAAATAACTTATAGTCAATGTGAGCCTTATGGTCTCGTCTTGGCAACATTATATACAATACAATACAATGACTCTTTATTATACACCAGAAATAGTAATCGATACAGAAAATAGGAACACGGAAAGAAAACCACAAGGTAAATCATCATCATCATCATGTCAGCTGAAAGACGTCCACTGCTGGACATAGGCCTCCCCCAAGGCTCTCCTCTCAGACCGGTCTTGTGCTTTTCGCATCCACCGCAATCTTAACCAAGTCGTCGCTCCATCTTGTTGGAGGTAAACAATATACAGGGTGGCCCATTTATATCGGTCAGTATGGGAAAGTCTGAAACTATACGACATACGAAAATTTCTTCTTAGGAACCATGACATCGATTTTAATAGCAAGAAAAACTGCATTCATGCATTTAAAAAAACCTGTACTCAGCTCGGGAATCGAACCCGGTTGTTTTGAAAAAAAAAACTTAACTACACTATTTCTATTTAGATATCGATTGTGTACGTCTTAAGCAGTAAATATCTCCATGAAACATTATGTCTAAAATGAATAAAGTGCATTGTTTTCACATACTTTAATTTATTTTAGTAGGTGTTCGAAGTGTCCACCGTTACAATATTCAACAAATTCTGGCATGTAAAATTGTCTCTACGTTTGTTTGTACCTCTTTGCTGGTAAAATCCATGTCATGGTTCCTAAGAAGAAATTTTCGTATGTCGTATAGTTTCAGACTTTCCCATACTGACCGATATAAATGGGCCACCCTGTATATATGTATTGTATGGTATATGTTATATTGCTGTGATACTATTGAAGTTTAATATTTACCTGCTTCCTTCGCTGGGCGCTGCTGATGCTGCTGTCTGAGGAGCGTCCAGAATCGGTGTGGCGGCACATTTGTGTCGTCCCGTCTTCGCTCAGTCGACCGCGTCGGCTGTCACCGCTGTTTCTGTATTGAAAAAATATAAATATATTGACTATGACAATAACGAAAATTTTAAATTACACTCAATCATTATAATAATATGAAGTCACTTGATATCGTGACCATTTTCATTATTTAGAGAGAGAGAGAGAGAGTGTAACATTTATTTACCAGGGTGTCCACAGCTAATGTTCAAAAAAATTCCCTGACTTTTCCCTGACTTTCCCTGACCATTTTTTAAAATTTCCCTGACCAAATTTAGTCATTCAGTAGGCAATTAGGTATGTTTTATTTGTAGTTTTTAAGCAAAATGAAAAATATCTGATAAGTACACAATTCGATAATCGACTCGACAACTCTGGTGTCAAAATTTCTAGATCGCCTAGTATAGCTTCCACCATGGTACCGCAGATGCATACATGAGGTTGACATACATCGCAGCCCAGGCGGAGAGCAACGAGTCACTATCGAGCAAAGTGCCTAATTGAGGCGAAGGTAGCGCGTGCAGCCATGCCCCTGATTCTGACCGCGATACCGCCAAGAGTCTCGCGAGATCCGCACCCGTGGCGCCCCCAATGAGACGATCGAGAGTCGCTCTACACCCCACAACATCCCACCCACGCTGGACTGCAGGGTTCTCAGGCACGGTCGCCCCCGGGTTGAGAGCCGACCCCGCCACCACGGTACGGTACGCTTGCCCTGTCGCCATCCAGAAATAGAATATTAGCGACCAAGCCCGCCACCCCATGTGCCGACGCTAAGAAGGCCGGCAAGCTCACATCCCGCAAACGCCGCACCCCAATGCCCCCGTGCCGAATCGGCAGAGCAGCCTGCGCCCATTGGTTCTCGCTCAGGGAGACATGGGTTATTGACTCGATCGCCAACTTAATGGCCGCGTCAAATGAACCGATGTCGTCGAGGAACAACCAAGCTGGGGCCCTACGCAGGAGGTAGGTTACCTTTGGGACGGCAAAACACTTCTGCAGAAGCGCCAGAGCTACATGTGGATTAATAACTGTACAAGCGCCTGATGGAAATGCAAGACCATCACGAAGATTACAACAACGTAGCTAGACCCTGAGCCTTATATTATAATTGTCATCTACCGTATGTTCTTTCCCTTCGCCATCGCATTTCTATACGCACGATACTTGCTGTTTTTTTTTAATTATTATTAAATTCTATTTTGAGTACTTTGGGTTTTAATACGCCCCGTTGTGTCGTCGAAGACAATAACCTTGAGACGTTCACTAGCGAACAGAAGGAGATTTCTGCGAATTTCAAGCGCCTCAGGAACTTCAGAAAGAAATATGGGTGCACCAAGTAAACAAAATGAGTCAGTGTTAAGCTCCTTGAGGCCCGGAAGCAACGAAGAGAAAAGAGAGAAGAGAGGACACGACTCCTGACCACAAGGAAAAAACTCACACTTGGTGGTATTCACCTCCAGTCCCAAATCTCTCAGGCGAGGCAGCAAAACGAGCAAGTCTTGCTCCACCTCCTCTGGGTTACCCCCGATGGCATCCGATGGTACCATCATCGAGGTGCCATACACTGAGGGGGGACTTGAGCTCGGCGATGACCTTATGGATAGCGAGGCTGAAAGTGAGAGGACCAAGAGGGTCTCCCTACTGAGCACCAACCTGCGAAAGAATAATGTCAGATCCATGGAAGAGATTGGTTGGCCGGTGATATACCTGGCGAAGGAAAGGATAGAGCACCGGAATATTCTCCAATACTTCGTTCAATAGGATGTCCCTCTCCAATGTGTTGAAAGCATTCTTCAGATCCAGTTTCACAATGACGGTACCCGCATTCTCTGGATCCGCCGCAAAACAAAAGAGCAGACGGCGTGAATAGCCCCTTCACATCCTAACCGCATCCCAAACCCAGGTCAGGGGTGTGGCTCATATTTTGATTAAATCTCAATTTTCCCTGACTTTCCAGGTATCCCCTCGATTTCACTGACTTTCCCTGACCACCTTAAGCTTCCCTGACATTTCCCTGACTTTCCAGAATGTGGACACCCTGTTTACACATATTCGATGCACTAAAAAAAAATTTTATAACAAAAAATAGAACCGACTACAAAAAACCATGAAAATAATTTTCTACCAGTCTGAAGTCGGTGCCTCAGCACGAGCCAGCAGTAGTGGACCATAATCGTCTACCTCACCTACAACTATACGAGTAAATGGCTTCAATCACTCCTGCTGGCTCGTGCTGAGGCACCGACTTCAGACTGGTAGAAAATTATTTTCATGGTTTTTTGTAGTCGGTTCTATTTTTTGTTATAAAATTTTTTTTTCACGCTTTTTAGTGTAAAGCATCTAAGATTTAATAGTTTAATGTCAACTGCTCGTCACCATTTACGAAAAATTGGTTTTTCCGATGCAGAGATGTTCATTATTGAGGAATCCTGGTGCTTCACCACCCATTCCATTTCACCATATCCGTTCCGAGGAGCATAAATTGCTTAGCAACTGTGTTAAAGCAATTGAAATTCAACCCATGAAATACTTGTTATTGAGTAGTAACTCCGATGGTCAACTGTGGTCTTCATCATCAGTTCCACTTTACCAAATGATGATTTTCAAGAGCAAATGCAAGAGTTACTACTAAATATATCAAAATTACCATAGGTGTCCCTACAATATTTGAAGAGTTCCCTCGATTTCCTTAGGATCCAATCATCAGATCCTGATTTGGTGCTTATGGGACCTAATTGAAAGCATTTCTAGACGAAAGCAAAAAAAAATTTTCAAATCGGTTCATAAATGACGGAGTTCTGAGGTAAGAAACATAAAAAAAAAAAATAAAAAAAAAAACATACAACCGAATTGATAACCTCCTCCTTTTTTTGAAGTCGGTTAAAAAATACATTCAATGGAAAAAAAAATACATCAAATAGTATAAAAGTGGGCCCCACTCAGCATAATGCTACGGCAAACCGCAATGCTGTTTTTCAGTGGGACCCATACAAGCTATCATAATCAATATCACACAGAAAAATCAATGAGATACCATGAGATGCGTTTTTAAATACTGGAAAATGCGATTAATAGTAGACTGTACAACAACAGCATAAAACGAGCCATTTTACCCAAGACGTTCATATAGCCACTCGAGCCGGTATGGCGAGGGTGGATAGACACGTCGAGAGGAAAATGGGTGTAACGCTCGAGTTTTACACTCTGCTCTCCACTTCGATGGCGAGGAAACGAAATAGCAACAGTGGAAACAATTGTTCACTTTATATGTAAATTTTGTTTTTTATACATAACTAAATTATATTTTTTTAGTTTTATTGATTCATTTTGAAAAACTCTGTTATTTAAAAATATATCTCTACTCTTTTCGCATCGGTACATAAAGTAAGTTAGTTTTATTAAAATTATGAAAAAAAAACTTCTTTCTTTGTGGCTGTTGACGCCTTTTTGACGAGATTTTATTTTAAGCACTAAAAAGTCATTTTATGCCGCCTAGTTCCAGCATGAACACAAACTTTACTAGCGTGAGAAGTGAAAAAAACATTTTTGCTTTTAAAAATAATACATAATGTATAATTTTAAACATGTAACAAATTTAGGTTACCTATGGTGATAATGAGATCTCCTGGTCCGCACTGGGCTGGTTTGCGGAATGGTAACATTCTTGACGTTGGCCGGGGACAGTTTACTGATGCTGGCCACCATGCTGTTGCCATTGCTGCTCGCTGGGTCGATCAGCGATGGAACCTGCTTGTTTTTAAACATTAAATAAACACTATAGTTTACCCACGGCTTCGCATGTGTAAACTATTCGATCTGGTAGTTACAATTGAAATTCCAGGATTTTAATTCCCCTGGGAAATCCCAAGATTTATATTGTGATCTTCATTGAGGTTGTGTTAAGAACAGCTGTCCAAAATTTCAAGACTCTAAATAGTTCCCAATCATACCCAGCATAGGGACATATATAGTGGCTGGGATGAACGAGAAAAAATGTCACTGCTATAGCTTTATTATTTGTATTATAAAATGGTGATGTTTATCTGATAGCACTATTTGTTACAAAATAATAAGAAGAGTTGAGATAGTCAAGAACACAGATACAGATTACACTAGATAACGCAAACACCTCAATATGTATGAAAACCAACCGTGTCACTTTTTTATATCTACTGTAACGTCTCAGGAGCGGATTTGTGATGTGAATTCCCCGATGTCCGCGCAAAATCGATTCTAATGCGCCGCCCGCCCGCGCAGTGGGGCTCGAGTCACTCATTAGTCGTGATTAGTCAGTTAACAATCAGTCTTTGCATGTGATCAACCCCGACGTTTGGTTGGGATTCGGACAGGAGAAGTAGATGCATCTGCGTAATCTAATGTAATCTATATCTGTGGTCAAGATGAAAATTTTAATAGAAAATACCAAAAATACAAATATAAATATCACAAAAATAGTGACACTTTTAGTGAACCTATATTCACTTTCAAAGAATGTCTTAAGTGTCCTTTTTTATGCACTCTTTATTTTTAACCATGCACTTTTTACTTTTAACCATTTACCTGAGGTGCTGCTTGGTTGGTCTGTGTGGAGGACTCCCTTCTTTTCTGAGGGTCCGTATTTTGTTTCAAAGTCTGCAATTTTGCTAGTGGTATGATATCACAATCTGTGGGCCTATGCCACACAGTTGTCTGTAACAATATTAAAATCATTATTAACAATATTATTAGCAACAAATAGCATATCTGACACCATTAAACAATAATATCAAGAAACAGAACTAGTAATAAAAAAAAACATTTAATTTAACAAGTTAGTACTAATCATAGTTTTGTATTCAGACATGTCATTGGCATGAGGCACCTGTGGCTCATCAAACTGTGAACTTGTTAACCCAGAAAAAGGGATAAATTAATCCTTAATTATACAAAGTTGATATGAAAATGTAATGGTACAGTTGTAGTACCTTTATTATTTCTCTTTTACTTAAAAACATGTGTTTTCTCAGAGATAAGACCAAGCTTGATCAATTATCTGCCCGTAAAACCATCAAATTGTAAAAATTATCAAAACCGTTACAACTGTTTCTGACATTTCCAAAGTAAACAAATACAATACAACAATTCGCACCTTGAGAATCAAAACGTCACTAAATGAAATATGTCAGCTCGCAAAATTAAACTATGACACAGTTTGTTGTCTTGTCATTTTTAAGAGGTGACTAATTTTGTTTAGTGATGGTTTGATTCTCAAATGTGTATTCAGAAATTGTCATGTAATTATGGACATACCTGAGTAGAAGCATTGTAGTAGTAAAACCTATGTGTATTTATATCGAAAAGTTCCCACCATTGCGAAGAGTCCGTCCGTTTCACTTTTACTCCCTAGAAAAATACAAATAAAAGTAAATAGAGTAGTCTAATTATTTACTTAACTTTTAAAACATACATTATGTAAAACTATTTTATTCCCTGATCTACCATATAATGTTGCCACAGTAAGCACAATAATTTAATGATGATTTTCCTTATCAGATAATACAATATTACTATGACATTCAATGTGGAAAGGTTCTAGTGTCATGGTTCAGTTGGTTTTAAATTTAACTAAACTTAAGAGCAAGCAAAGGATGAACAATTCATCAACAGTAAAGCAGCTAACAAAAGAACATCATTTCTATCTAAAATAGGACACAGTTTAGTCAATTAATTTGTTCCAATTCCAAAATAGTACCCATTAAAATCTAGCAACATTAGGGTTAGTCATTTGAAGCCCACGCAAGCTGCGTCGGAATAACAACATTTCAAAGAGCTACAGCAACATATCCGGGATATTGAACCAAAAGTAGAGCATTACCTCAGGTGGGTCCCATACGCATTCCCCAGTAGTGAGGTTAGCATACATATGTTCCTTTGTCTTGGGCTCTATTATCTCCACCCATTCTACCCTGGAATAAAACATCACGAACTAATTAACTTTAGCCGCACTATAACAACGCGAAACGACGAGGAAGGAAGAGTGCAGGGCGTGACATTAGCGATTTCCGCGTACTTTATTGATTTTGCAACTTTCAACTGATGATATCGGAAGCAAATTTGACACTAATTTATAAAGAGCACTAAAACACGATATTACCTTTCCGAAGACATTTTTCCGAAAAGAAACTCTCTTTCCTAGGATTTGTTATTCATCGTAAACAATATAATCTACCTAAAATACGGACGAGGACGGTCAGAAACCATCCATGTTTACGATAAGTACGTTCCACTTGCTACTTGTGATGCGAGTTGTTGCGACAGTTGCGTTTAGCTAGCAAGTTCAGTTGCGACAGACAAAGCAAATGATTTCGTCAGATTGTTTGTATTTTTACACTTGAGAAATTATTATTGAGTATACAATGGAATTCAGCCCAATTCCTTCCTAGCAGAAATACAGTGTTTGTAAATTGAGCAGAATGCAATTAAATTGAAGGTTCAAGAAATCGTATAATTAATTCGCAATTTCGCATTCCAATCGCTATCGGACTAGAATTTAATCGATTATATCTCTTGGTAGTCTGTAATCGATTATCACTTGTATACCGCAGTACATATTTTTTTTAATGGTAACACTTTCTTTAGTTATGTCACTTTGTAGGCGTTAGGCGTTAAAGTTAGTTAGTATTAAAAATTACACTACAATATGTTACTGGTTTTTGAACTTTGACGTTATTATTTTGATTCAAAGATTATACCGATGCAATTCTACAGATTATTTTTACACAGTTTAGCAGTTTCGTATTAGGTTGGATAAAAATAAGTATATAGAATTTGAAAATAATAACTTTCATGGCTTTATAACACTTATCACTCTCTTCATAAACGCTTAGAATATTTGATTAAAAAAAAAACTTTTGTCCCGTCACGCACGTCACTTGCGGAATACAGTTTCATTCATAATTTTTGGCGAATAAATCTTAAACTCTTTATAAAGCTTGTTTAATTTACAGTAAGTACGTAATCAGATACAGTAAATTATTTAGTGTTTCACTGTTTCAGTCTCTCAAAATATAAATTCAATGTTGCGGACCCTGACTATTAACCTGACAAGATGCCGGCGTACTAGTATTGCTGATTCATTTTTTAGTAAATATTGTCGACATTCTTCCGGGACAGTATATTCTAAATCTACACAGCCAGTCAAAATAGTTAAGGGTCAGTAATACATCACGTATTAAGTAATTGAAAGTCATCTTGCAGTCCCTTTGTCTGCCCTATTATTTTCACGCAAGATTGAAATTTTAATTCTTCCTTATACTAAAGCTTCATTTTTACAATGTTTATAAAATTTTAAACTCAAGCTTGGAGTAGCAAGTTTTTATGTCAAATTATAAATGTGTTAAAGTAATTTTACAAGTGATATTATCATTTTAGCCATGGCTGTGGATAAGTCTAACTTCCTGTTGCCAAACAATCAAAGGTTTGTGGAGCTAGACAGCTCACAGGCTTTCAACAACTTGACTACCCAAGAAAAACTGTACGCTCATTATCTAAGCCAGGTAAGATTTATTGTCTGTTTCAATTTTTTGGCTGTAGTTGGGACTCAAAAGACAAATGTCTAATTTTTTTATATTTGTAGCACAATTTACATTGACTGTGTAGTACACAGCTAAAATGAGATAAAAAATAACTACTCTTAATTAATTCTTGGTTTTTTTACAAGTCAAAATTTAGTGAAGGTGATCCGATTTCACTCATGAAACACCCTGCATAAAATCATATTCACATCTCATCATCATCATCATCCCAGCCTATATACGTCCCACTGCTGGGCACAGGCCTCCTCTCAGAATGAGAGGGCTTGGGCCTTAGTTCCGACGCGGGCCCAGTGCGGATTGGGAACTTTATACGCACCATTGAATTGCTTTGCTGGTGCTAAATTTCAAATGTAATTCCGTACATGAATTTCGAAACACTCAGAGGTGTTAGCCGGGGTTTGAACCCACAACCCTCTGCTTGAGAGGTGATAGGTCAAACCACTAGGCCACCACGGCTTCACATCATATTCACATCTGTATTATAAAAATTCACATGATCTACGATTCCTAATTTCTTTAGATAACTATTAAATAAAAACTTTGCAATATTCAAAGGCTGCCTGGAATGGAGGGCTAATAGTGCTGATACAGACGAGTCCTGAGTCTCCTCGGATCTTCTCTCTGCTGCACAGGATCTTTGTCGCAGAGCCATTGTCCGAGTTGAAGCAATCTGCTCTAAGAGCTGGCGCAACTGAAGATGATTTTCAAGTGAGTCTTTAATTTGTCAATAAGATTTGTTTTAGTTGAAATTTGCAGAGGTCCATATCAATGAACTGTAGACAATAACTTTGCTCTCCCGCAACCTTATGATAGCTACTAGCTTTTGCCCGCGGCTCCGCCCGCGTGGTATTCGGTTATCGCGCGCTGTTCCCTCGGGAACTGTGCATTTTTCCGGGATAAAAAGTAGCCTATGTCACTTTCGGGCCCATAAACTATCTCTATGCCAAAAATCACGTTGATCCGTCGCTCTGTTACGGCGTGAAAGACGGACAAACATACAAACACACTTTCGCATTTATAATATTAGTGTGGATGTCTATGCAACTAGTGTGTGTTCATGTAGCTCTCCCAACTATATACTGTGATACACATACACAAATTCTACTAACCCAACTATCACCACCAACCACACTACCCTAGGCATTTCAAACTCAATCAGAGATCATGCTGGAAGCAACAACTCTCCAATACTAAGTAATTATTAATTATTAATAGTTTTTTGAGGCGAGCTTGTCGTAGTCTGAACGATGTGGCGGAGGAGCTAGATATTGATATATTCAATTGCAATGGCGGAGAGGTGGTTTGATGGAGCATAGGTACCGTAATATGTAGCTATTACTGCTTAGTCTTTGTTGTTTGCTGAATGAGTTTTTGATATCCGTATTTCTCCATGTTTGCGTGTTGCATGTTTGCGATTATGCGCGTATGTAATTTTTACTTGTTTAAAATTTGTGTCTACTTGTGAGATCCTATAATTGGCTTTATTGATACTATAAAATAAGTTTACTCTGTAAATTATAGCTGTTGGTTCTCCGAAAATAAATAAATAAATAAATAATAACCTGTTGAGGCCCACCAAAGAAATATTATTAAGATAATGTCAAAGCATTTTGAACCTAACCATTCCGGGAATAAAGTCAAACATACGTGGTGTCAAACAACAGACAAACAAAATAATTATTAGTTGCGTAGTTTCGTCATAGGTCCGTAATTCCCGTGACCTTATTGTGTAAATTCTATTGCACATTTGGCACAAGGGTAATTGCTCTGAGAATGAACTCTGATTGAGTTGGAAACACGTTAGCATAGTGCGGTGAGATGGTGCCTGTGCATAATTTTTGGTGTTTTACATTTTTTACAGTACAAACAATGAAATTTCACAGTGTTATATTAACAGTATCTTTTATTCCCATTAACGGAGTCTAATACCACAACTTTATCAGTAAAATACCACATCCTGTCAATATAAAATAGTTCACGGAGGAATGCAACCACATAACTATTTCTTTTATCTATTTCAGGCATTCTTGGTCTATGCCGGCGGTCTATTTGCCAACAGCGGCAACTACAAAGGTTTTGGGGACACAAAATTCATTCCGAACCTGTCAAAGGAGTCCTTTGAAGTTATTGTGAAAGCTTCAAAAGCGTACGAGAATGACAACTTACATATAACTAAGTTGTGGCAGAACACCCAGAACGCTATTTATAGCTTAGCGCCGAGGTTGACTAGCTTGGGTTTGTCGGATAAGGTAAGGACTGCATCATATCGTCACTATTTTGTAAAAATCTCGTATCTCAAAGCAATATGTCAGCAAAATTGAACCTTAGAATAGTGGTCATAAAGTTCACTCAAAAAAATAATTATGAGTGAAAGTTTTGCAGAGTTTTGCAGGTGGTAGGACCCTGTGCAAGGTCCGACCGGATTGCTACAAAAACATCCAAAATTTCTTGTCATCAGGAAAACGTCACGAAATCATACTCATATAGACATCAAAACTCTATTGGATCCAACAACAAAGATTATCTGACTTTTTATCACTTTTACCACAAAGTTTCTTATATATTTAAAGACAATATTACTTACTTATTTTTTGTGGTGAAATAGCGTCAGGAAATATAAATATTTTTTTAAATAAGTGTAGAATAGAAAAATTTTAAAATTTTCAATTTTTAGAAAAATAATCTTATGCGTTTTTCACTAACCCCTTTCGTCGGTGATACTGCAAAACCACGTAACTAGCTTTTTCCATAAAGTATAATTTCCACTGTACTAACAATACTAACATTGTACTGTTCTGACAGTGAAAATTAGACCTTATGGAAAGTGCCAGTTAGTCGGTATTGCAGTATCACCAACGATTTGCCTTTGTATTTTATTTACATTCAATCTGTTTATTTTTAGGGTGTTACCACATACTTTTCAAGTAATTGCACAAAAGAAGATTCGGACTTGGTAAACGATTGGTTGAAAACTAAGCGTATTGAGGCGTACATCTGCAGGACATTCAAGAGCAATGCTGATGATGGCTGTTGGTATTTATTTATTTATATTTTTTCACATAATGATAGATAGGTACAATATTTATGTGTATACAATACATGCTAAGGAAAGGATAATTAAGTAGGGCCAACTATAGTCTCCTATAGACTATAGTTTTGGGGCTTTACGCCACTTCCAACCAAAGCAACTGGAGGTTTTGGGGGAGGCCTATTTATGTCCAACATTGGACGTCCTATGGCTGAGATGATGATGATGATGATGATGATTATTAACCATAGTCTAATTATGTTATGAAAACACTTCTGTGCTTCTTCTGTGTTATGGTTTCTAATAAATAGTTCGTTTAGTTAATAGTTTCAGCAAACATTAAAATTTATTAATCTTTTTTGGTAATAAATCTTTTTTTACTTTGACTTTCTATTAAACGAACATTGTGTACTATTTTTTTCAAACGTATTTTGACACTCCCTTGCATGCCCTTGTTAAAACAAATAAAACGCATCTTTAAAGCCGAGTTTTAGAGACTCGCAAGAAAAATCGTAGAACTTGCATTACATTCCGAGGCCGTAAAGCCAACGAGTTTGTAGTGGTCAATCGAACGTCGCAATGTAATAAAACTTGCACGATTTTTCTTGCAAGTCTAAACTCTGCTTAATATCGTGCCTTCTTTTTTGTCTATGTCCAATCCAGTGAACATCACAATTTTTTTCTAGTACCTCTCTACACTATTCACTATGCGAGCGTAGAATCGACGCCCAAACCGCCTCTGACGATGGAAAAAGAAAAATACAAGAACGCATACTTCCAAGTAACGCGCGGTGACTACTCACCGCTACTAAGTCTAGCTTGCAATAACCTCAGCGAGGCTATCAAATACGCTGCCAATGATAACGAGAAGAATATGCTGAAGCATTACGTGAACAGTTTCAAAGAGGGCAGCTTGGATGAGCACAAGGAGGGTAGCCGGTACTGGATCAAGAATAAGGGGCCTATTATTGAAACGTGAGTGTCTTTAAGATGTTATAAAGTGACTTTAACATCGTAAGTACGTACTTCACAAAGTACAAATCAATTGTCAGAATAACTGCCGAATGTACATTGTGGAGTACAAATTTTTAAATGAAATATGAACTTTAAATTTATGTAACTAATGTCCATAAGATGGAGCGATGACTTGGTTAAGATCGCGGGATCGCGGTGGATGCGGAAAGCCTAAGACCGGTCTGAGTGGGGAGGCCTTGGGGAGGCCTATGTCCAGCAGTGGACGTCTTTCGGCTGATATGATGATGATGATGAATGTCCAAAATCACAAACCTTAGAATTCTCGGCTACGTCTGTAGAACTATGTATGACAAAAAAGTCAGGACTTACGAGCTTAAGATTTCAAGATAGGTATGCAATTTTTTGATAATACTGAAAGATTTTTAGAGCATAAGCAGGCATGGCAGACCTGGATCCACGTAATATCAGCGTCGAGCCACCTTTAGTGACCCGACAAGTGCTGAGTGGATTCCTTTTTCGCATTTGTATTTATTTATATTTTTTTTCTTTTCATCTTAGCATGAAAATGTTTGTACCTAACCATTACTTATGCGAAATAAAGATTTCTTATTCTTATTCTTATTCATAGGCCATGGTAAGCTAGATAAATGGGTCCTTATTGGCACGCATAATTGTTGAAGGTCATAGTGTAATGTTTGTTATAAATCTTTTTCTCTGAATCGTTTAATTGTTATGAAAAAGTCTCAAATATCAAAAAAATCTATAGACTCCTAAAAGACGTCAATTTAAAAGTTTCTGAAAGTTTAGGGTTTGTGCTGGAAAAAAATTATAACTAACAAAAATTATGACACACATTATTATGACTTTCAAATATTATGCGACTAGACGCTGACCCTAGTAGGTATGTCTCTAGTCTAAACTAGAAACTGGAATTCAAGACCACAAAATCTACGACAGATTTGTCATTGTCAAATCTATCAATGTCACTTCTGTCACTGTCAAATAAACTGTTCAGGTTTCGCCAACCTTTTTTAACAGTGATCACAAAATTCTATATTGCTCTCGTGTCCGACATTTTTTAATGCGCAAGTTGTCTCCGCATGGTTTCTGGAATTTTGCTATCAAGTTGCAAAAACTACAATCACCGTACAACGTGAAGAAGAAGAATATATTTATCTTTAATTTAACTGACATTGGCCCAAGCCTTAAGGCCGCCATTGAGGGGAATAATAATAACCTTTTTTAATTTGATTTCTTGTATTGTTATTAAATAAGGATTTTGTGAAAAAAAAATACTAACTTATTTTCAACTCTCAACTAACATGACACGGAGACAATTTTATACTAAGGAACATAAACAGTAAGAGGTTGCGATGTTCTACCACAGTGTAGTTCTAAATATTTATTTTATTCCGTTTTTTTCGTATTTGTTGATAACAACATATAACATAACGACCATAAGGCCGCAACAGAATACATTATCTGTGAAAATTTCAACTGCCATGGTTTAGATACAGTCTAATGACAGACGGACAACTGAGTCTTAGTAATAGGTTTTATCCATTGGGTGCGGAACTCTAAAAACAGCGCTCTAATTTTAGTTTAGCACTTATATACATACATAATACGAGACAAATGCTCTATATTAGTTTGATTTTATCTTAATTGTAAATAATTGCACCAAATGTTATGAATACCTGAAGAAATACAAGCACAATACCAGTTTTTCAACCAAAAATTACGAAATGTTTAAGTTTTTATTCAGGCGTCTAGTATTTATGTAAAAGTAAGTAAAGAAAATTACTTCTTTAAATTATAGAATCGAAATTACTAATAAAAAGAATATTATGTCGTGTGTTAAAAAAAAAGGAATGTACTATTGTACACACATCTTATTTCAGTGGCAACATTGTAGTAGATTTTGTGGTCTTGAATTCCAGTTTTTAGTTTAGATATAATAGATCCTAGGATGTAATAGGAACTGGCATTATTTAAACGCTCTTACATTAGCTTCACTTAAGTATTTTTGATGTATTTTTGTTGTGTTTCGACGTGGAGAATAAAACAACCGGTGAAATTACTGGCACTTAAAGGTATCCCATTTTAGGCCTCTAGGTTGGCAACGCATCTGCAATCCCCCTGCCTGGTGCTGCAAGTGTCTATGGGCGGTGGCGATCTCTTACCATCAGGAGACCCACTTGCTCGTTTGTCATCCAGTGGAATAAAAAAATATATATATACAAAATTGGCGCCCTAAAGCCTGAGGGTGTAATGCATTACCGGCCCGGATAATACCTACATGGAAATACCGGCCCTGTTTTTCGTGTACTCGCCCATGCTTATGTCAGTTTGTATGGGCGTGTACACAAAAAACAGGGCCGGTATTTACATGTCGGTAAAGACTGTCACCCAAGCCTGACACAAGTACGGCTGGCTGAATTAAGCATGTATTTGATTAATTCCAGCTACCAAGGCTTCATAGAGACTTACCGCGACCCGAGCGGCCAGCGCGGCGAATTCGAAGGCTTCGTGGCGATGGTCAACAAGGAGATGTCCAAGAAGTTCGGCAGCCTCGTCGAGGGCGCCGAACACTTCATCAAGCTGCTGCCCTGGGGCGCTGATCTGGAGAAGGACACGTTCCTCAGGCCCGACTTCACGAGTTTGGATGTGCTCACGTTCTCCGGGAGTGGGATACCGGCTGGCATTAATATTCCTAATTGTGAGTATATTTGTCATAGTTTTTTTTGTTTGTTTTTTTCTTCATCATGGCGATCTGTTGAGCTCAACAATAAGCCACTACTTTGCCCGATATCTTGCATCTGTTCGTGTTCTATAGCTTGGTGAGACACTTCACATCTGGGTGTCTCATACCATCCTGTTGAATCTATGCAGTAGTGTTATTGTCATTGTAAAGAGGTGAATTTTGTTTGTTATTCGATATTAAATAAATCTCTAATATACAGCGTGTATTTTTGATACTACCTCAAACTTTAAGGGTAGTTAGTGAAGGCCCTAATAATCACGTTTTATCTTTTAGTAAAAAAATTAGACTTATTATTTTACTTACAAAATTAATCTCTACACCTGTACCTATGTTTGACCAAACTATTCTTATTCTTATTCATTTATTACATATGTATAGTCGCAGTGAACAGCATAGCTTATTAGCTATCCCTATTGGGATGACGACTGGGTTAAAAATATTTCATTCTATTTAGTCCGACAGGTAGATTATGGAAAAATATGGGACACGTATTTTTTGGTTTATCTATTTATTAAAAATCGACAAAGTTATAGATCATCAAACTTCCGGAGTGGGGGCTTGTAACGTCACTAAGGTAAAAATCTTACCATATAGTGACGTCAATCGAAACTTCTAAGCACTGTATCCTCGTCATTTTTAGTTTGACAAACAAAATAAAAATTTTGTGCACAATATTTTGCAATTATCCACCTGACGGACTAAATAGTTTTTTTTAGTCAGTTATTCTTTGTTTTAGACGACGACATCCGCCAGAACGAAGGTTTCAAGAACGTGTCTCTAGGCAACGTGATCCCGGCGGCGTACAAAGAATCCGTTATTCCCTTCCTCAATGATGCAGACAAGCAGCTACTCGAGAAATACAGGGTGCCTGCTTTTGAGGTAAGAATTTGTATGTTTTCATAATGTCGAAAATTTAAGAAGAATTTATTTTTTATTGGACTGGGTGGCAAACCAGCAAGTGAGTCTCCTGATGTCAAAGTCAAAGTCAAATCATTTATTCAGCAAATAGGCCGCAATGGGCACTTTTACACGTCATTTTTTTAATCTACCACCGGTTCGGAAAAAAACCTCTGTTGAGAAGAATCCGGCAAGAAACTCAACGAGGTATTTTTTTTTTAAAAACAGATTCACAATATTTATAAATGATATCTATGTACTATACATTACAAGTATTTAACACAATTTTATTTTTAACACATGGTGGGAGGGATGGTGAGAGATCACCGCCGCCCATAAACATCTGCAACACCAGGGGGATTGCAGATACGTTGCCAACCTATAAGCCTAAGATGGGATACCTCAAGTTCCAGTAATTTCACCGGCTGTCTTACTCTCCACGCCGAAACATAACAGTGCAAGCACTGATGCTTCAAGACAGGATTAGCGAGCAAGATGGTAGTAGCAATCCGGGCGGACCTTGCACGAGGTCCTACCACCTTTTCACGCCACTTTGCCTGGTCCTGTGGTCTGTGTCTGTGTGTGGTGGTTTGTGGTCTCATCCACAGTTATTATGCTTGTATCATCATTATCATCATGTCAGCCGAAAGACGTCCGCTGCTGGACATAGGCCCCCCCAAGGCTCTCCACTCAGACCGGTCTTGTGCTTTTCGCATCCACCGCGATCCCGCGATCTTAGCCGGGTCGTCGCTCCATCTTGTTGAAGGCCTACCGACAGCTCGTCTCCCGGTCCGCGGACGCCATTCGAGAACCTTCTGACCCCATCGGCCATCAGTCCTGCGTGCAATGTGCCCCGCCCACTGCCACTTCAGTTTCGCAACGCTTCGTTATGCTTGTATATTTCCTATTATTGTCAACTTTTTTTAGGTGCAAGTCGGTCTGCACGAGCTGTTGGGGCACGGCAGCGGGAAACTGCTCCGCCAAGAGGCTGACGGGACGTTCAACTTCGACAAGGAGAAAGTGAAGAACCCTCTCACTGGTGAATATTATTGTTTTTTCTGTCTTTTATCGCTGTCTGATTATTTATAGACTACTAGCTTTTGCCCGCGGCACCGCCCGCGTGGTATTCGGTTATCGCGCGCTGTTCCCTCGCGAACTGCATATTTTCGGGATAAAAAGTAGCCTATGGCACTCTCGGGCTCATAAACTATCTCTATGCCAAAAATCACGTCGATCCGTCGCTCCGTTACGCGTGAAATACGGACAGATAGTGATAGACCGACAGAAAGATAGTGTGACGGGATTCGGTTTGTCGCATTCGAAAATGGCGGATGTAGACAATATTTAATTTTGCTATTTCTGTTTCTTTGGCTAGTTGAAGTATAATTTTGATAGTGTTTTATGCGGCGATTAACCTTAACAGTGAACAGTGATCACAATCTTCAATATTGCTCTCGTGTCTGACATTTTTTAATGCGCAAGTTGTCTCCACGTGGTTTCTGTAATTTTACTATCGAGTTACAAAAACTACAATCAGCGTACAACGTTGCCTCTCGAAAGAGAATACTTTGACATTGGCGAAATTATCTTATTAATTAGGACAGAAGCCATATTTTAAAAGAGAAGAAGATAGTGTGACAGTGTTGTACGATATTTATCGTTTGCAGGCGAGCCAATCGCGTCGTGGTATACAGAAGGTGAGACGTATGACAGCAAATTCACAACCCTCGGTTCGGCGTTTGAGGAGTGCCGCGCCGAAGCCGTCGGGCTCTACCTCTCGCTGGTGCCGGAAATACTCAAGTGAGTTTGAATCAGTTGAAAAGCATTATTACATATGAATTATTGATTTATATGATTTATTTTTAACTTTTTATAAATTACAAATTGTTTAAAAATGTATAGAAACTCTTGTTTGTGGCTGTTGACACCTGATTACCTTATAGTCAAAATATCACCAACGGGAATTATCACGCTAACACACACAAGTAATATTTACCTCGATGTTTAATAAAAAACATAAAAATTTCAATCGGGACGATGGATATAAGCTTTCATCTTCATGGAATCCTGTTATTAATAAGTGTCGGCGTCGGGATGAATTTTCGAAGGGACAATCGGACGTTGTTAGTGTTGTGTGTTGGTGTGATAGGGTGAGAAATAAAGATGAACAAGTGCGGGTAGTTCGTGATGCGGGTGCCGGTACTACTGTATTAGTGATCAAGTGCGGGTAGTTCGTGATGCGGGTGCCGGTACTACTGTATTAGTGATCAAGTGCGGGTAGTTCGTGATGCGGGTGCCGGTACTACTGTATTAGTGATCAAGTGCGGGTAGTTCGTGATGCGGGTGCCGGTACTACTGTATTAGTGATCAAGTGCAGGTAGTTCGTGATGCGGGTGCCGGTACTATTGTATTAGTGATCAAGTGCGGGCACAGAATAACCAATAGTACTACCGTACAGAAGGGACTCTCTCGAACAAAAGTCAAGTTTAGGTATAAATCGTTGTCTACTCTTACGACATGCACGCGAAATTGTAACTTATAATGTTACACGAGCGTTCATATCGCGTTGGGCACCGTTGACACGAAACAGGTTTGGCGCCAACAGCGCAGGGTTCCCACGCTCCGATGAATAAAGATAACAGTGGGTATTAATACGAGGGCCAATCCGAAAATTTTTAGTTAAACAAAAAATAAAAGGTATATAATAAAACTTTATTTACAACTTTTCAAAGTATTCCCCTGCTGCATTTATGCATTTATGCATTCTACCGAACCAACTTTCAAAACAGGAAAAATACTGCTCTTGTGGAAGGTCGAAAAAAAGTCGCCTGAATTCATCCACTGCTTCATCCGCCGTCGAAAATCGACGTCCACGTAATGATTTTTTTACCGTGGGGAACAGAAAAAAATCACACGGAGCCAGGTCAGGGCTATAGGGAGGGTGTGGTAACAGTTGCACTCCTGACTTGTTCAAAAAATCCATAGTTTTGGCAGCCGTATGAGCAGGAGCATTATCTTGATGAAAAATGACGCCCCGCGTTCCGCTACTTGGACGACTGACACTCAGCTCCTGGAAGGCCTGTGGCGAGCAAACTTCGCTGTACCATTGGCTGGTAACTGTTTTCTGATCTTCAAGTGGAATTACAGATACAGGCCCACTACGTCGAAAAAAAACAGCAACCATTTTTTTGTTGACGCTTCGGCCGCGAACTACTTTAGTGGGTAAATCATCTTCTTCAAAGACCCATTCTGTTGATTGCTGTTTTGTAAATGGGTCGTAGCTGTATATCCAAGATTCGTCGGATGTCACAATGTAGGTCACTTGTTGTGAATTGCCTCCTTCGAATTTATTGAGCATAAATTTGCACCAATCGACACGTCTATCTTTTTGCTCCTGTGTGAGAGAATGTGGTATCCATCGAGAGGCAACCTTCCGAACTTGAAGGTGATCATGTAAAATGGTAGAAACAGCCTGGGATCCAATCTTCAGTTCGTTCTGTATCTCTCGCTGGGTAATGTTTCGAGATTCCTTGATTAGCCACTCCACCCTGATGACGTTTTCTAGAGTGACTGCCGTTGCCAGTCGCCCCGGTCTAGGATCATCTTTGACATCGCTCCGCCCACGCTTAAATTCATGGAACCAGTAACTGATGGTGGCAAGAGACGGGGATAATGCCCCAAAAGCACTGGTTAAATTTTCATGGGAATCCTTGTATGTTAACCCTCGTTTATAATCGTAATATATCATAGCACGAAATGCTTCCCGCGTTACCTCCATTGTTGCAAATAAAAAGTGACAGACATGTTTTTTTTGTAAATTCATAAAAAAATAACTGAATGTCACTGGCCAGTGAAATTACACAAAAAAGTTTGTAATAGAATTTGCCTTTAAGCTACAATAAAATTAAATGAATAGTATTAATAACACGCCGTTGACTAACTTTTTTCGGATCAGCCCTCGTATGAATTAAATAAGCTATCTTTAATAAATAAGTAAATACACTTTAAAACTCTACGACTCTAGGAGTTCAAAACAGTCTTTTTTGGACCGTTTCAGCATTTTGCCAAAAAATAACAACAAACTTAGCGAGAAACAGTAACAAAAGTCAACAACAATAATAATAGAAATGAACAATGACAAATACAATGCAAAGAAAATGCAACGGAAACTCGACTCGTATACACGGCAGACGCACTCGTACCTACTGACAATGATACTGACAAGTACTGGCCACAAGAGGCACAAGATGGTTGCGGCCGCTTCCCAAATAGCCGCATTTACAAAATCTTGCAAGTTTTGTTTAAAAATTTAAAATATCTTAGTTCATTGTTATCGAATAATGAACCGCTGCAATTGCCGATTTATTTATGTATTTATTTATTCCAAGAAAATAAAAAATCCGATAACATGGCGTCATTTAAAAATAAATATTTTTCTATCGTATTCGATGGAGGCTATTTAACAGACACTGATATTGCTATATATTCTTAAAAAGAACAGTTTTAGATTTTCTTGATTATTTTGTTTCAAAACAGAAATTATTTTTAAAAAACATTTTGCGAACATAATATGCGTAATTCGGAAAATTTTCAAATGTCACAGAACTCATCATAGGTGAAAAATACAATAAACGGCAACCCTTTGCCGCGAACCCCACGGTGAGGTCGCGGGCCGAACGTACCTAAACTGCGGAGTGTCCAACCCCTGGTGCGGGTAGTTCGTGATGCGGGTGCCGGTACTACTGTATTAGTGATCAAGTGCGGGTGCCGGTACTACTGTATTAGTGATCAAGTGCGGGTACTTCGTGATGCGGGTGCCGGTACTACTGTATTAGTGATCAAGTGCGGGTAGTTCGTGATGCGGGTGCCGGTACTACTGTATTAGTGATCAAGTGCGGGTAGTTCGTGATGCGGGTGCCGGTACTACTGTATTAGTGATCAAGTGCGGGTAGTTCGTGATGCGGGTGCCGGTACTACTGTATTAGTGATCAAGTGCGGGTAGTTCGTGATGCGGGTGCCGGTACTATTGTATTAGTGATCAAGTGCGGGTAGTTCGTGATGCGGGTGCCGGTACTACTGTATTAGTGATCAAGTGCGGGTAGTTCGTGATGCGGGTGCCGGTACTACTGTATTAGTGATCAAGTGCGGGTAGTTCGTGATGCGGGTGCCGGTACTACTGTATTAGTGATCAAGTGCGGGTAGTTCGTGATGCGGGTGCTGGTACTACTGTATTAGTGATCAAGTGCGGGTAGTTCGTGATGCGGGTGCCGGTACTACTGTATTAGTGATCAAGTGCGGGTAGTTCGTGATGCGGGTGCCGGTACTACTGTATTAGTGATCAAGTGCGGGTAGTTCGAAGGACTCGCGCTGCTAGGCAGACTTGACATCCCACACTTCAGTCTACTCATGACCACGGCCACTGCAATATTGCCGAAACGTCGAGATAAATATTATTTGTGTGTGTTAGCGTGCTAAGTCCCGTTGGTGGTATTTTGACTATGAGTGAGAATCACGAAAGTTTAAAACGTTATACCTGATTACCTTGGTCTTAGACGAAGACTTCTTTATGGATTCTAGAGCATAAAAACTCATTTTATGTCGTCTAGATCCAGCATATATACGGAGTTTACAAGCAGGAAATGTGCAAAAGTTTTTAGGCGTGTTTATTTTGCTTTAAAATCAATCACCGAGCCTTTTTTTACACTAACATAAATCTACCTTCCACGTTAACATATGAAATAATAGAGACGCTGTAATATCGTCCCCAGAGTATTCGGTTACGAGGGCGAAGAAGCGGAAAATGTGACTTACGTGAACTGGCTCAGTCTGCTGTGGAACGGCGCGGCGAAGGCGACCGAAATGTACCAGCCGTCCACCAAAACTTGGCTACAGGTGAGGCTTATCCCACTCCTGGGCAGACTCCTCTCACATCAAGACGGCTTGGGCTGTATATAGTTTCCCACGTGAGCCCAATGCGAATGGGTAATTTCAAATTTCGAACTCCCAAGATCGTATTTGACAACTTTTCTCCTGTATTTGCCGTATCCTTCATGTTATTATAAAAATACTAGCTTATACCCGCATATCAATCAACATAGGATACCTTTTATTCCGGTATAGGGCGCTACCGCGCGATAACCTAGATCCGAGCAGACGAAGTCGCGGGCAAAAGCTAGTAATATTATAAATGCGATAGTGACTCTGTCTGTCTGTCTGTTATGCTTTCACGTCGAAATCACTGAACCGATTTTGATGAAATTTGGTAAATAGGTAGTTTGAATCCCAAGGATCAGCATATGATACCTTTTATTCCGGTAGAGGGCGCCACCGCGCAATAACCTAGATCCGCGCAGACGAAGTTGCGGGCATAAGCTAGTCCATACTAATATTATAAATGCGAAAGTGTGTTTGTGTGTTTATCCGTCTTTCACGCCGTAACGAAGCGACGGATCGGCGTGATTTTTGGCATAGAGATAGTTTATAGGCTCGAGAGCTATAGGCTACTTTTTATCCCGGAAAAATGCACAATTCCCGAGGGAACAGCGCGCGATAACCGAATACCACGCGGGCGGAGCCGCGGGCAAAAGCTAGTATTTTATAAAAACATCCTATATGTCAATTTGCGTCATAATGACGTGACCGGCATCAAAGCCAACGGGTGACACTCTTTCCCGGCCCGGATAATACCGACATGGAAATGCCGACCCTGTTTTTCGTGTACACGCCCATAGAAGCTTCTGTCAGTTTCTATGGGCGTGTACACAAAAAACAGGGCCGGTATTTCCATGTCGGTGTTAGTCGGGCCTGGAAAGAGTGTCACCCAAGCCAACCAAGCTGACACTATATTCTAGTGCCAAAGCAATAATGATTCAACTGCATCAGTGTTGTGGGAACCAGCTCGTGAATGAAACGGCACAGTGGTCTCTATTTGCCTTTATTGGCTAGCGAAGATAAAAAAAAAGTACAAATCGTAAGAATTAAACGTAAAAAAAATGGAAAAACAATAAACACACCGTTTGCGTTCGTCGTACGTCGTCAACTGCCATAACATCTCATTTGTTCTTCGCTCAAACTCTGTATTCATTCTCCGTTCAAATTCAAACGTACATCATCTCATCACGCTTCAATATACGCAAACCACACTCCCCAGTGTTATGCTACATTTTTTTTTTAATAGGCGCACGCGCGGGCCCGCTTCGTGCTGATGAGACTGTTGGAACTGGAAGGCGATGGCATCCTGACTGTGACGGAGGCGGAACCTGGCAAGAACCTGCTCCTGACCCTTCAAAAGGACCGTCTCGCCACAGACGGCAAAAAGATTATAGGTAGGTGCAAATCGTTTTACTAATTTAAATCATCATCATCATGTCAGCCGAAAGACGTCCACTGCTGGACATAGGCCTCCCCCAAGGCTCTCCACTCAGACCGGTCTTGTGCTTTTCGCATCCACCGCGATCCCGCGATCTAATTTAAATGCGAAACTGTGAATATTTGAAGTTACCCATTCGCATTTAGGTCACGGACTTAAAATATGTGTATCAAATTTCTAAACAATCGGTTCAGTAGTTTTCCAGCAAATTGGCCATAACAGACATACACACGAGTGTTCCTATAAGAATTCCGTTTTATCTTTTTAGGTACCATCAGCCAAATATGTGGTCTACCACCCTAAACGTGATAATAGTTTGCATGTCGTAAAACAATAATGCCAATAGATGTGTCTGCTAACTTGAAAGTTCGACTTTAGCGACATACTCATTTGATAGGATCTTGTTTAAAAATTGATAGATCACTTAATTGGCTGATGGTAGAATACCCTAAAAATAACTGAATCGAGAACTTCCTTTTTTGTCGGGATAAAACTACCGGGTGGATCTGGATTATAGCCACAAGACATGATATCACATTCTAGTTAATTAAAGAAACTTCTTTATTGTTAAATAACATTAACCAAATAACGAATTAATTCTCGTTTGTCGCAGAAAAATAATATTAATGTTATTAAAATCAATGAGTTTAGAAAATATACTGTTTTTTCTAGACTCAGCCCAGGGCCCAGGTGGCCAGGTCATTTATTTATTCTCGTAGTCATGACCCATTGCGGCCTATTTCACGGGCGTACTTCAGCTGCCCCCCCCCCCCCCCCCCCCCTGGAAATTGTATGTTCTACAGTATGTTATGCCCTGTTTACCTATGAAGCATCCCTTGCGGGTGTTTGCCCTACACACTACATATACCTTGTGTTTCAAGGTGTCTTTGTGTATTGTGTATGAAAAAACCAGCGCGGGCGATCCGACCTTAGAAATCTGTACGCTCCTGGCCTATTTACTAAATATATCATTTTAAATTTGAATTTGAGGTCCGTTTGACGTCACGGTCTTACTTACGATTGGCTCATTTTATTAGCCTACTAGCTTTTGCCCGCGACTCCGTCCGCGTTGAGTAGTTATTTTGGGAAGTATTTTTCTTTCCTTCCATATAAACTTTCATCCCCTATTTCACCCCCTCACAGGGCGAATTTTCAAAAACGCTCGTACAAATATCTACTTATTTCTTATTAACTGCCTAAATGCCAAGTTTCATGGTTTTATCTTTAAAAATGACGAACTTCCATATAAAATTTCATCCCCTATTTCAACCCCTTCAAGCCTTTTTTTCCGAATAAAAAGTAGCCTATGTTCTTTCCCAAGGTCTAGTCTATCTCTGTACCAAATTTCATCAAAATCGGTTCGGTAGTTTAGGCGTGAAAGCGTAACAGACAGACAGACAGAGTTACTTTCGCATTTATAATATTAGTATGGATAATATGGATTACGTCAATCGGACCTCACGATACCAACGCCATCTAGCGATATTTCACCCATCAATCAGCCCTCATTAACTCGCCGTCCATCCGCCAGGCGAGTTCCTGGTGAAGCTGCAGACGTTGAAGGCGACGGGAGACATCGCCGGCGCGGAGACGCTGTTCGACAAGTACAGTCGGCTGGACGGGCCGTGGGCGCGCTGGCGGGACATCGTGATGATGCACAAACAGCCGCGGAATATATTCGTGCAGCCGAACACCATTCATAAAGGTATGTATACAAGGGGGTTACGAAATTCGAAGTTCGTATCGTACCGTCCCTCTCACTCTCGTATTAAATAATATAAGCGTCAGCGGGACGGCAAGATACGAAGTTCGAATTTTACATTTCGTAGTATAGGGCCTGAGGCCGTATTGCCTAATGTTTTTGACACTCGTGATCGCAATCAAATGACATATTTCGCATACAAAAGCTGTCATTTTATTGCGATCGCGAGTGTCAGGAACGTTAGGCAATAAGGCCTCTGGTCTGGCTTTTATAACTTTGGCCGTGTCGGTATCTTTGCCCTTGACTGTAATATCAGCCAAATAAGAGGTCTATCAATTTTCAACCAAGTTGCTTGATATCAAATGAATATGTGGCTAAAGTCGAACTTTCAAGTTGACAGACACGTCTATTGTCATTATTGTTTTTTGACTTGCAAACGATTATCAACTTTACGGTGATAGACCACATTTGGGTGATGATAGTACATTTATTTTATTTATATATTCAGCAACATTGATACAGCTAATATTTCACTACTATTAAGACTTATTGTGATACTGATCCAGATCAGCCTTTTGAGACAAGTGTGCAGTAACAGCCCAAAAAGACCAAGGCCTGTGTTAGGGCTAGTTACATGTTCAATGAACAATTCTTACTGTTGATTTGTTCTTTATAAATCAAGGATTTGAGAACAACCTGTTTATTCTTTTCCAGGAGATGAGGTGGAGTTGAAGCGGTATCCAGCTAGCGCAGAGGGCATGGTCTCCTCTTGGGTGGATCGCTTCCCCAGCACAAACGTCGACGACATACTTGAACAGCTCGGGGAAGCCGACAAACCGCGCTTTGCTGAACTAGAACCCCTTCTTGACGTATAAGATTATCAAATGTACCCACCTAATGTAATATTGCGAATACAGTGTATTTTCAATCCAGATGTTTTGTTATTTATTGTTTTGAGATATCAGTCGCTGCACGCTCAAACTCATTATTTAGTGGATTAAGGCGGATGGATTTAGGTGGATTTTTTTAGTGGTGTATTTTGTGGGGTAAGTTCGTATTTATCTATTCAAACCACTCAAAAATATGTTATTACGGCCATATTGCGTCGGAATAAGTGTGGTACATGTTTTTGAAACGTTAAATATTTTTACACTTGACTGTACAAACAGCGATTTTCACGGTTTTTTTTTTTTGCCGCGATTTTTTCTCACATTATTGTCTGTCAAAACATAAGGGAGGCTTTTCAATAATATTTAAAATTAAATTAAATTAAATTAGAACACCAGCCTATATTAGTCCCACTGCGCACAGGCCTCCTCTCAGAATGAGAATGTTTGGGCCGTAGTTCCCACGCGGGCCCAGTGGGGATTGGGAGCTTCACACACACCATTGAATTTCTTCGCAGGTTTGTCAAAGTTTCCTCGCGATATTTTTCTTCACCGTAAAGCTCGTGGTAAATTTCAAATGTATTTTCGCAAAGAATTTCGAAAAACTCAGAAGTGCAAGCCGGTATTTGAACCCACGATCCGCTACTTCAGAGGCCACAGGACAAACCACCAGGCCACCATGGGCGTCAAATACAGTGCACGGTATAGATTGGAAGTCTGAATGGCTTCGAGAAAAGTAGGTACGGCCGTGCCTTTTTTTCTTTTGCGCGACTTGGCGGGGGCACTACCGTGCCCCCAGATACACAATATAATTATTTCAGTATTTTAAGGGGCTATTTCACCATCCATTGATTAGTGTTAACTGACGGTTAAGTGTGCCGTCCCTATTCGTTTTGTTCGAATAGACGGAGATAAATTTATTTGGTAATAGCAAGACAAACAAACACTTGGAATTTAATAAATGAAAGTCAAGTTTCTTTTCAACTATATTATTTATTCACATTCAATACAAAACGAGTGTGATAGTCATTTTAATATTCATCGTAATAATCACAGTCTCGGTTGAACCATACAGCAACCATGAGAAACAAGGAAATATTGAAAATCACCACACACCAAATAAATAAATTGATCAATACTATGAAAATTAATAAATAGGATCAAGATAAAGTAAAAAAAGTTGAAATCAATCGTCTTAAATTATTGCTTTTGTCTAAACACCATTGCAGTCCACTGCTATGAGCTACAGCGCGGCCGCATGGCACCTCCGGTAACAGAGGCCCCTATTGCCTAACGCTTCTGACGTCGCGATCGCAATCAAATGACAGATTTCGCATTAAAAACTGTCATTTGATTGCGATCGCGAACGTCAGAAACTTTAGGCAATACGGCTTGTTGACCGCGGGCCCTAACATCAACTCGTTGCGCCCTAAATATCTATAAAACTGAAAACATAACTTATGCTTAAAATACAGTTGGTGTAAGTGATCTCATAAAACTTCTATAATACAAGTTATTTCTAACAAAACCTCAACTAAGCACCATTCTATTCGATCATATCTTTAACGGCGTGACTTAGCAATCAAATACTTTAGGATTATAAATTATAATAAACGTTTAAACTTAAAATTGACTTAGGGTCTCATACAAAATGTAAATGAATGTAATTAAAATTAATATACAGAATATTGAATAAAACTTATTTTGTGCAAACACACTTATAAACGTGTCATTTAAATTTCTTTGATAAAACGGACTATATCAAATCCAGTCATTTTGCTATAGTAAAAAGGCACATAAGAATCGTTTTACAATAAACATTAACAAAGGTCTATTTTCGCAAAATATTACACTTCAATATAGCATAATATATTGACTTTTTAACAACTGTTACCGATAGCTTTGCAAGCTTGAACGATGGATAGTTTCTGAAGTATGCAATAATCTAACTCAGCGCTAACACGAGCTATTGTATTTATATCAGATCAGTTTCGACTTTTAATTTATACTTACAGATAAAAGATCACTGTGTAATTCTAACACCATCTTTCCGCAAACAATTGCGTAGCGTCAGAATTTGAGATTCAATTTTAAATATAGTTCAACAATCTCTTACAAATCTCTCAGTGTATTGGCAAGAATAATTAGTCTCGAATACGATAACGTAATATCCGACATTCTATTTACATGTATTGTTGCCCAAAGAAAATGTAATGGAAATTAAGATGAGATTCTATTTAATATTTTGTTTAGCTAAAGCTGTACTGTGGAACTCTGTAGACACGACGAATGAGTTAATAACAAATGCTTACAACCACAAACTATTCTTCAAAGTAACGCAGATCTAGTAGTTTCGTTCAGTTAACTTTCTCAGTGCATTCTGGACCGTCGCCTTCGCCTTTAGGTGAGACAGTGGATCTGAAAAAAACATTACATGGGGTCTTTATCAAAAATTGGAACACGATGCGAGGTGCAGTTGGTGTCTGTGTAGTGATCAATGAGAACTATACTACATCTTTATTAGGAATACATGATTTCGTTCTACCGAATGAATTACGTCAGTAAAGTGTAAACGTGATGTTTCTCATAGTAAAACATATATAAAGAACAGAAGTGATAGACATAGATAAATTACATCATATAATTACAATAACAGTTTCTACACATTTCTCTAAAGTAGACCAATCTCACAAGTCGTTTTAGGTATCTCTGCTAAAACTTTGTAAAGCATTAGTGCTGTAAAATTTAAACGGAAAGCGTGAAGCGTGCACAGAGGTAAATCATATTATACTCAAGTACGGGAAAGTTAATTCAATTATTTACGTAAAATGTAGGTACAGGAATCATACACACCTTGGCAGGGTTTCCTTTTCCGGGTCTGGTTTTCGCGTGACGCTTATCGATATATTTTTTCTTTGCCTAATCCTTTCTAAGATGTTTTCAGGGCTCGGTTCTTTTTCGCTCTCCTTCAGAATTATGGCGGAATTGCGCGTTTTCTTGGGTCTGTACGTCGCGTAGTTGCCGGGAGAGTACATCGAGATCGTCCTGTTGTATTTCAGGGGGTCCCTGAGGCTCGACAGCGTCGCCTCCTCCGTACCATCACAGTTATCTAGCAGCGACTTAGTTCTCGAGTACCTGTGACTCACGGTTCCGTAGGAGGGTGGCTGGTCATAGTCTAAGTAACTTCTACTGCCAGGGTACTTCCGGAATTCGTTTCTATCGAGAGATCGGTACGTATCTACTTTATCATTCAGTCCGTAGGTATCATATCTTACGTTATTCCTAGTGCTAAGAGGCAAATCAGTCAATAGAGATCGATAGCGGTCGGTGGAGGGGGAAAGGTCGGAGGCGACGGAGTATCCGGGGGAGAGGTCGTAAGAGAGGGGGGAGGAAGGCGCGTCGTGCGAGCGTTCCGGCCCGTGCAGCACCGCTAATGGATCGTACTCTGTTGCCCCTGGACCGACCAAATTACTCTTTCGTCGTTGTTTCTTTTCGTTGAACCTAGAGTAGAAACTCTTCCTTCGTATTCTGTCTACGATATCTTCCCTCTCCGGAGTGGTCGGCTCCGGATTGCGGCGAGGCGAGAGTACGCTGTTCTCTTCCAGCACGATGTCTCGTAACTTAGTTTCGCTACTATGATCAGACTTCGCCTCGGAATTGGAAACAGTCGATCGACTCCTGGATCGACTACGACTCTGCGTATCGATGGCATCAGCACTATTTTCAAGCGTGCCATTTTTCTCGACTTCTTTCTTTTCAGACTCTTTGTCTACAGAGGTAACGTTCATAATTTGTGGTTCTATCACATTATCAGTAGGAACTATTTTTTTAACTCTTGGCAACCTGGAGAAATCCAGTTTTAAACTATTTCTTACATTTTTAGTTTCGGTATCTTTCTTAAGTACGATCTGTTCGTCATGTTCGTTCGAGTTATTGGGGGCACTGTCACTCGTTGTTTTTACGCTTTTAGTCTTTCGATCCAAACCATTGAGCAGCAATGAGGTGGGTCTTTTAGGTTTTTCGTCAGCAGATTCTTCTGCCGCCTCGTTCTTAACATCTACGGTACTGGATTCTACGATTTCACTTTGGGCTTTTTCTAACGGTTTAACTACTTTTTCTTTTGGTTCGAATTTCTTGAATAGACCTAACACTTTGGATACAGTAGTTTTGCTAGGAGCCGTCGCCTGGTTTTCGAGAGTAGCCACATCTGTAATAGTTACGGCTCTTTTGATAAGATTCGACTCGGTGGGTGGCTCTACATTCACTGGAACAGATTGTTCTCTCTGTGTTCGATTAAGCTTTGAACTTTCTTTCTTAGTCTCAACTGCAGATGTTTTGGCTTCACATACTTTTTCAGGGGAGTTTGATTTTGATGACGCAAATTTTTCTAATTTATGTCCTATTGATTGCAACACCGATTTCTTTTTTGTGACAGTTGGTTTAGCACCATTCTCAGATTCCTTCTCTTTCACTTTCTTTGTGACCTTCTTCTTTTCAGTAGCAGGCTTACCATCTTTCTTATCAGCGTCCTGACTTCCCACATCAGTCTTTGATTTCGAAGAAACTTTTTTGATAATTTTCTTTTTGATCGTTCCTTTCTTTTCGCTGCCTTCGATTTCGGAAGATTTTTGTGCTATTTCTTTTTTCGACGCGCTGGTCACGACTTTGACTTTTGTTTCTTCCTTAGACTCATCCTTTAAAGCGTTACCATTCAAATTGCCATGTCCTACTGACAGTCCGTTCTCCACTTTCTGATCTTTCATTTCAGGCTTATCAACGGAATCTTTATTTACAATAACATATTTCTTCAGGACAAGATTAGTGCTTTGATGATCTTTAACAGATTCTTCTTTATCTTTGTTTGCATCGTTCACATTTTCCGATTTCACCGGTGCGGCAGGTTTCGTCTTCTTAGGTAAACTAATACTAAAGCTCACTTCAACATCATTTTTAGTGTCAAGCGGAGGAGGGGGAGGGGTCTCCTCCTTTAATGAAGGTTTACGAAGAGATCCATCTTTCTTGGAGTTACGACTCACGTAAACTTTCTCGGGAGACGGGCTGCTCGTGGGATAACTTTTCGGCCGTATAAGTTTGGATTCCCTGGATAGTGTCGCGTCTTTGCTTTCTATTTCCTTGCTCAGGGTTAGCGACACACCGTTCTGTGGTTGGTCATCGAACTGATCCAAATTTTTTACTGGGAAGCTTTTCGGTCTAGTCAATTTGGAATCTCTATGCGAATCGGTATCGTCAACTTTCATTTTCTGCCATCTCTCGTCGGTTTCGGTGTTGATGCTGGAATTTTTAATCTTTTGCGAAACGTCCAAGGCGGTCTCCTTGATATTATCTAACATCGGGAAGAACGGCGTGTTGGATCTGCTGCGCTCCTTGCCGAGCAGGATACTCGGCGACACACACTTGCGCGCCAGCACGGGCTCGTCCCTGAACAGAGGCTGCACGTCCCCGAACTCGGTGGGGCTCCTCGGCGAGGAATCGAGGGACCGGTTCTTCTTCTCCCGGATCTCCCGCAGGATCTTCTGCGTCTCCATTTCCTTCTCTCGCTTCTGGCGGGCCAGGAGGGTCTCGTCGGGCGGCGCGTCGAAAAAGTCGGGGCGGAGGAAGCGGGAGACGCGTTTCCGGGGCTGGTCCGGGGCGCGCGCGGGCTGGCGGCGGTAGAGGTCCGCCAGCAGGCTGCCGCTGTCGGACGAGCACGAGTCGTCGAGGGACAGCGCCCGCTCGGGGGTCAAGTACTTGCTGAGCAGCGGGCGCTCCTCGCGGGGCGGCGACGGCTCGCGCGGGCGGCGCGCCAGGCGCGGCAGCGTGGAGCAGTGCGGGTCGTCGGGCGCGGGGGCCGGGGCCGGGGCCGGGGTGGGGGCGGGCGCGGGCGCGTGCAGCGAGAGCGTGCGGCGCAGCTGCTGCGCGGCGGCGGGCGGCAGCTGGGCGAGCAGCTCGCGCTGCAGCCGGCGCGCCAGCGCGGGCGTGAGGCCGGACAGCGCGCGCGCCTCGCGCTCTGACAGCTGGATCGCGCCGAGGTCCAGCTCCTCCCCGCCCCGATCCTCCGCGGTCCGACTCTCGCTTTGCTGTTTACCGGATTTCTTACTATTACCTGAAATGTAATCGGAAAACACACGTTTCGATCATGCAGAACGCTCGCTCGGATGGTATATTTACAGTGCGATTCTGCGAGCACGCGGAGTCGACCGCCGTTTCGATTGAGCGGGGAGCTCTCGCAGAATTCGGAGTCGAGGCGGAGGAGACACGTAAAAATACAGTAATAATAGAGTGGGTCACAAACAATGCAAACATCGATGCGAATTGTTAAAAGTTAATGTAGACTAGAAGGGCTAGATGACTAATCGTTTTAGATAAGAAAGCTCAAACGGAACACAGAGATGCATTTAAATGTTGCTCTCGAGTAACTGACCATGTATGCGAACTAAATGAGAACAGCGCGTGTCGCACACGACGAGGCATCTAGTGGCGGACAGCCGCGGCGCGAACACAGAACACATGAATGAACAAATAAATATAGTTTAGTACCTATTGTTGTGTGGCGTTTGTGGCCGGTTTGTCGGCGCCGGTGGCGGTGTGGAGTGAAGATTTGGTCGGAGCATGCAGTGTAACGCGCAACCCAACTGCAACCATCAAACAACTGAGACAGCTGCCGCCGCCCCGCGCCCCGCCGCCCGGGCCGCGCCGCCGGCCGCAGCTGGCTTGTCGATCCAACGATCGCCACTACTTCGGTGCTACCATATTACACTAGCTACACATTTATGCCATAACCGCTTTCCAAAATAAATGTCCAACAAAAATGTCAGTCCGTATCGTTCTCTAATATCAAAACTGTTGAAAGAAAATTCTGTTAAAAATTTAAATGAAAAATGATAATTCTACATTTACGACTACACTGCGTCACCGAAGCGACTCGTGATATGCCTTTCGTACACTTCGTGCGATGACGATACGGTGCGAGCTGAACTTATAATATTGGAGCAACGCAACATTTTCCTGCGAATGTTAGCGAGTAGGGGAAACACCTGCACAAAGAATGCGATTTAAACAAATAAAAAAACACTACAATGCAAAAATCGTTAATGTCATTAAAAATGTTATGGAAAAATCTGAAAATTACAAACACTCTATATAATAGACTATAGACAACGACTACTGTGATGTGATGATAGTCTATTATATTTTAGTTAATGTTAATGGAAACTACTCTGCGGGTGGAAAACGTCGCCGGCGCTCGGCGCGGCTGCGGGCGAGTCGCTCGACCGCTTAGTGGGCGGGCGAGCTACTCGCTGTTTAGTGAAGCGACGACGCGAGCGTGCGTGCGCTAGCTGCGTGTGCGGTGCTGTCCAAATCTACATGAGTACATGACATTTGGTTAAGTGTGAGTGCCAAAATGCTTGCTGAATTATTTATGCGTCAAAATTTTGATCAATATTTTTACTTAATAATTACAAATTTCAGAGGAGTTTTTTTTAATTGTCACAATATACGGTTGATGCTCACTACTCCTATTAAATAAATTGTTCATTTTACATTACGTTTTTTACTTTTTAAATAAAAAAAAATGTTTTTAACGAAGTAACTTCGTAATGAAATCTGACATAAGACCAATATTTTTCAGAATCATTTATGTAAATTGGATCTATTTTCTTAGTCTTCTTCAATAAAAATCGGAATATTGCAATTAAAAAAACAGTAAGTCTATGTAATGACACACATGATTTATTAGATAGCGACACGATGACGCCAAGACTAAGCACAAGCATAGCAACTCGGTTTCTTTCTTATTTTAATGCGAAATTTGGAAAAAACTTTTACAAAACCATTTTAGCAGCAGCGTGAATTTGAGTCAAATAGTCATAAAGAGCTATTTTAATGTCACTTAATTTTTCTGTATTTTACATTTTAAAGAAAGTAACTTTACCAATGTATCTAACAATTGTAAGTTAAACTGTTGATTTTTTTGATTCACGAAACAGATTTGAGTTTCATAGTTTGCTCAATTAATGTGAAATGCGCTTTTTTTGCTTCTTATACATTTTATCGACTCCATTCGTTTCCTCATGTATATCTAGTCACGCAGCAGCATCTCCAGCCAAGTTCTAATAAAACTGAACTGGCGACGCACCCTTTATATTTACAAGTGGCGTGTGCATGCCCGTGCGCGTGTGAGAGCCGGCAACGTTTCCCCCGTGCGAGACAAGCGGGTGCACAAGCTGGCAACGTGGCACTCACCTCGCGGCATCTGTTGGCGGGACTTGTTGAACATCGAGTCGAAATCGGCGTGCAGGTCGCGCGTGCTCCAGCCCTCGCGTCTGTCAGACAAACTTATGTTTATACAACTTCATACAATAAACATACAAATAACTATACTTGGTTTGGATAGGAATTTAACTAAATGTAAACAAAACAATGTCAATTGGTGTCTTAAATATTGAAATTCCCCCATTAAACTATTGTCTGATTTTAAAAAAGAAGTATGAATTATTTAATCGCTGAGTCGATGCTTGCGAGAGGTGGCCTTTGTACGTTTTCTAGATGTTTGTGTTTAATTCAGTTTCGATGGCTGGTTTTAATATCGGAGGTGATAAATATGATATTCTATGGCAAAAAGCGAGTTCTTAATTAACAAATAAACTCACGTTTCCGATACGCTTCGTTTACTTTCCACATATCTATGAGTGCTGCATGAAAACATAATGGACACGAAATTGATGTAGTAAAGCCAAGTTTATTTCCGATGATCGGCGATTTTTTGTCCTAATGTATTGTTTGATCGAATGATTGTTTCGTATAATCTAAGTTAAACTAAAACTACGACTTTTCAGGGATATTATTAGACAAATATAACCTATTAACTGTTACCCGGGACTCTGTCGCGAATAATTCTTTTATCGCTATCCCGCGGAAATTATGCAGTTTTCCATGATTAAAACTGTCTTGCGTCGATCCTAGGGTTTCAACTTAGTACAACTACAAATTGTATCTAAAAAAATTCACGATCAAAGCGTGAAAAGGAACAGACAAAGAGAATTATTTTCGCATTTATAATACTAACTAGTATGAGTTCTGATTCTAAGTAGCCCATATAAATGTTTCTTCTAAAATGTTTACTTGTGAGTATGAAAAAAATTATACTAAACGAACATTCGATCAAACATTACATTATGACAAAAAAAGTGTAACACCCAATATAAGTAATTAAGTAATAATGTAAGTTTATTGGTGATAGATAATTATGGCCTATATAATGGAATGACATTAATTTATTTATCACATTAATGGTTAATAGGTAAATTGTATACTCACAGCAAATGTCTCCGCGGTAAGTGGGGGCTGCATGCATAAATTTAAAATAATTAGTTGGTATTCTCAGCACAAAAATATAGACAACAATTCTAAATCATGCTGGTTTTCGTCTAAATTC
Organism: Choristoneura rosaceana; assembly: GCA_037349165.1. Taxonomy (NCBI): domain Eukaryota; kingdom Metazoa; phylum Arthropoda; class Insecta; order Lepidoptera; family Tortricidae; genus Choristoneura; species Choristoneura rosaceana. The sequence continues at coordinate 17,136,216 of JAZBNJ010000019.1, forward strand.
AATAACTTCAATTTTAATATCTTTAATGTATTTTTCAATGTATTTAGTTATTTTTGTATAATTTAATTTACCTTTACTTTAGTTATTGAATCCAAACTATTAACCAAATTTTGGACTTTGGAGATTTTTTTTTTTATTTCTATACTTTTATTCAATCGTTTATTATGGAGTATTATGTCATATGTGTAAATTTAGATTCAACCTCGTAAAGCCCAGCGTAGAAAATTCAATGCGTACGGTCGGTTCCCTAACTTATGTATCCACTTTTTCATACTAGTTGTATAGAAAAGTGGATACCTATGTTAGGGCACCCACTGTACGTTTAAATAAGCAAAGGTAACTTTTTTTACTGAAAGTTTCAGATTCTGATAATCAAAATTTGACGCGAGTCTTACGAGGTTTATTATACTAAAGCTGCGCTTCCACTAAAGATGTGCGAGAATGTCTTTATCATCAATAGGAACGCTTTATTCATCTTTCCAGTAGAGATGCGCTGAGCGAGGATAGGTAAATGAAACGTTTCTATCAGAGATATAGATTACAATAGATTACGCAAATGCATCTACTTCGCGTGTCCGAACTCCGACCAAACGTCGGGGTTGGCCCCATACAAAGAATGACCGCTAACTGACTAATCATAACTTGTGACTGACTCGAGCCTAACGGCGCGGGCAGGCGGCGGGTTTGAATCGATTTTGCGTGAACGTGAGACGTCACTGAAGATATAAAAAAGTGACACAGTTGGTTTTCATACAGATTGAGGTGTTTGCGTTATCTAGTGTAATATATATCTGTGGTTTCTATTGGTTCATGAATGACAAACACATTATTCGTAACATATCCTTGCACATCTCTGGTTATCGCAGCCTAATGGTGGATATATTGACTGGCATCATTTAACTTTGTTAAAATCCACCACATATAATTTAATTAGCATTAACGCAAGAGTACTAAAGCATTTACGATGAGTTAAAATTATATTAAAAATGAAATGATTTATACCCGAGTACCTACTTGGTAAATATGTCAGTCATTTATGCATATGCTTGACAGTTACAATGATGTTAGTGAGTTTTTTTTAATGAAAATTCTGTCGGATTTCACAATATTTAAATGTGTATTTCTTTTTCAATGTACGATGACCAAATGACTCCAGGGTAAAATAAGCACCGCTCGCAAGGCCGGCAGATTGCTAGTATGGAACGGTTTCGTGACATGTGGATGCGCGCGTCAATCCAAGTTCAAGCTAATTTATTTTTCCCATGTTGTCACAAATATACCTATGTTATCTTTCTTTACATATCGTTATCAATAGGGATGACGACTGGGTTAAAACTATATCATTCTATTTAGTCCGACAGTTAAATTATGGAAAAATATGGGACACGTGTTCTTTGGTTTATCTATTTATTAGAAATCGGTAAAGGTATAGATAATCAAACTTCCGGAGTGGGGGCTTGTGACGTCACTATAAGGTAAAAATCGTACCATATAGTGACGTCACGCGAAACTTCTAAGCACTGTATCCTCGTAATTTTTTGTTTGTCAAACAAAAAAAAATGTGCACAATATTTTTAAATTATCCACCTGACGGACTAAACAGTTTTTTTACTCGTCTAGCCTATTTCACATGTTACGTAGTCAGCGATGTGTACGACGTTTTATGGATATAAAAAATATTTTTACAATTTACGGACGGCTCCTAAGTCCTGGGGGTTAAAGCCAAACAAGCACCTAGCAGCAATGCCCACCTGTTGAAGAACGGCGACTGGTGCAAATTGTTGAATAACGAGTGCGGGTGCTGAGGGAAGCCGGGGCCCTCCTCGCCGTTCAGACGGTTGGTCAACGCGCGTACCTGGAATATATGCGGTTTTGTTAGGAATCTGTGGAAGGACGGTTTTGGAAAGCTAAAGGTTTGTAATGAAATGTTATTGGAGTAAAATAGTGTAAGGATTATAATTTTTAATCCCAAGTCAGGGTGTCGTGTACCTGGGTGGATCAACTATTTCTTGTTGTTATTCTGTCCCGTCAGTCAGGGGACAAAAGTAGTACAGTTTAATAGAAGAAATATGTCACATTATACTGAAATGCTTATTAGATGACCAGTAATAAAAGGGGCTTAAAACGATACAAAAATGGATGTTTGGTAAATTTTTATCCTATAAACTTACGGTTTAAGGAGTGACTTAGGAGACCGTAACTATAGCAACGAGTGACAAGAAAAAGTTGATCGACCCACCTACTCCTGAATAAAATGTCACTTAAATCCATACTAATATTATAAATACGAAAGTGTGTGTGTTTATGTGTGTGTGTTTGTGTGTATGTTTGTCCGTCTTTCTCTTTGTCTTTTGGCATAGAGATAGTTTATGGGCCATAGAGTGACATAGGCTACTTTGTATCCCGGAAAAATGCAGTTCCCTTATTTCGAAACCCTTCATCACTGGAGCACGCGACTCGGCGGCTGCCGCAACACGCGCACTACGCGCCACCGCTCTCTTGAGCGGAATAACCCGAAACATGTCGTGCTAAACTCGATTTAAGACGTGAGTTATCCGTTATAATATCATTAAATATGAGTGAGTCTCACGGTAGGTAGTTTCATGATTAAGATAAACATACTTCTATAGATAAATACAACTAAAAATAAACACCCAAGACCCGTGAACAAACATTCGTATTATTCATACAAATATCTGCCACGGCCGGGAATCGAACCCGGGACCTCAAGCTTTATAGTCAAGTCCTCTAACCACAAGGCCATCCGGTCGTCTAACACCTTCCCCGAGCCTCCAACTATCTACATAACGAATTTCAGCTAAATCCGTCCAGCAGTTAAGACTTGAAGAGGTATCAAACAAACAAACTTACAAACTTTCTCATTTATAATACTGGGTAATGAAATGAACATGACTTATAAATGAATAAACAAATGAAGTCTACGAAAAATTTGAACGCAGTCAGTCTAAATAGCTTTACGCTGTTTTCATCATCATCATCATCATCATGTCAGCCGAAAGACGTCCATTGCAGGACATAAGCCTCCCCCAAGGATCTCCACTCAGACCGGTCTTGTGCTTTTCGCATCCACCGCGATCCCGCGATCTTAACCAGGTCGTCGCTCCATCTTGTTGGAGGCTCAGTCGCTCCATCTATTCACTAGGCGTCACTAGCCATCGCTCCATCTTGTTGGGACCGGCAGCTCGTCTCCCGATACGGGTACGCTGTTCTGCTCACGAGTTATGTATGATGAACAACAATGCATCAGCTCTTTACCCTGTGCAGGAGAGTGGAGAACAGGTTCTCAGCCGTGAGAAGATGGAAGCCCTCGTCTTCTTCGTCTTCTTCACCGGAGCTCACCGACTCCGCTCGGGCCGCGCGCGAGGACCTTGACAAACAAATATCACAATGGATTGCTTGATATTTTATGCGATAAGGTGATCTCGTCTTTGTCCAGTTGAACAAAATAAATAAAGACGGCATCACAGATGTTTATCACATACAATATCAAGGAAAACAATTTTTTAGGGTACACGTAAAGTATCTTTGGTTCTTGGGGTATATTTGGCTGCAATGACCATGTCTCAATTCATGGATCTCTTTGCAAAATATTAAACGTTAAAATGCTATTGCAGATTAGAGCTTGGTAATATTTGTATACTTGAACCAAACGAACAAACCAAATTGAAAAAAAAAAAAAAACATGAAAAATTATAAGCATACCTAAGACGGTGCATATGGTTGTCATCTTCTTCCTCGGATTCGCCACCACTGACGATACTGCTGGAAAAAAAAATTAGGTACAGTGAATACTCGTAAATTTCATTATTTGTATACATAAGTATTTATGTTGTTTGCACGTTGTTGACAACTGTGATCCTTAATAAGGTAGAGGCGATTTAGCCACCACTTGCATTGAGTTGGAAAATGAGTCTTATTATTTCATAATACGTCACAATTTCCATTGTAATTATTGAAAATACGATTAGCTTTAAAGATATTATTTGTCAGGTGGACCAATCAACTATTTTACTGACACTTTGGGCGTCTCCCGCGTTACCAAAATTGTCTCCGGTGTTACCAAAAAGTCGTATTTCTAACAAGATATTTCACGGTTTTATTAGGTTGAACTTACGTAGGATGGCATGTATTCATGTACACCATCTATTAAATTACAGAAAAAACACATTTACTCACAAAAATCTGCAATTGTTTGAAAAATGTCGCGGACAAAATAGTGTCGGTAAAAAAGTTGATTGGCCCAGGTATGTATTCGGTAGCTGCTTTTGATTCTGTGGTAGTATTTTCAAATAAATGGGGCTTTATTAAGGGTTAGAACTAATTATTTCTTTGTGTTCCACGCATTAGTAGATTGATAACCAAGGGTGGAAAGTGACCCATTTCACCGAGATATTTCTGGCGCTCGAACGAAGTGAGAGCGCCAATAGTTCGAGGGGAAATGGGTTATTTCACCCGAGTTAGACACTCTACTTTTCATTTCGACTGTGAGGAAACTAAAATACTACAAAAAAACGAGAATAATAATAAAATTAATTTATTTCTACCTATGCAACCTCCAACGGTACCTTTTCGACTGGCGACTTGCCATGGCCGACTATAAAAAAAATCGAGTTGGTCACGACGTGCATCTAGATGGCCATGCCAAAACGTGAAAAAAAATGTCATTGGCGTAACTCAATTATCTTCGATGTCGTGGCTAGCCGAAAAATTTTAAAAAAATTACTTTCCACCCTAGAGGAGAAAACGCAATTTTCCACCCGGCTACCTACCCATGAAAATTAAACTTTCCGAACAGAAGAGATGAAAAATATATTCCCTATTGGTGTGATGTTGTACCTGATGCGACGAGGCTTCGGCTGGCGCGGGCGGCGCGCCTGCGGCTCGGGCTCCAGGCTGCGCTGGCGCGGAGTGACGTAGCCCTTGCCTTCCACAGCGATCGGGATGATGAACTCCCGCGCAGACTTCTTGATGGGCTCGCCGGCGCTCGAGCACGACTCCGCGGCGCTCGCGGTCGACTCCGTTGACGTCAAACGTCTACACACGAATTAATGAGTATGATAGCACTATAGACTACAGAATAGAAAAAAATTAGAAGAAATGTTTATAAAACACAGACGTTGACAGATACTTTAAAAAATTGTAGATTGTAGAGAGCATAAAACGAGCCATTTTACCCGAGGCGTTCATATAGCCACCCGAGCCGGTACGGCGAGGGTGGATAGATAACTCGAGGGGAAAATGGGTTTAATGCTCGAGTTTTACACTCTGCTTTTCACTTCGATGGCGAGGAAATGAAATAGCAACAGTGGAAACAAGGACTCACTTTTTATGTACCTTTAATTTTTTGTGCATTATTATAATAATTATATTATTTCAATTTTACTGATTTATTATGATTGATTTTTAGTTTTATATAAATTAAAAATTATTTTAAAAATATACAGAAACTTTTTTGTTTGTGGCTGTTGACACCTGATTACCTTGGTCTTGAGTTGGTATTAGACGAAGATTTTATTTTATGCACTAGTGCATAAAAAGTCATTTTATGTCGCCTAGATACAGCATAAACACGAACTTTACGAGCATGAGAAGTGAAAAAAATTTTTTTTTACAACATAAAGATAGGAACCACTGAATCATGCTTTAGATATCAATATCTATTTTTAGAAATATGTTTTGCCAGAAAAGGTTTGATAAATAAAAAAAATCTATATACTCGAAGTTTCTTTTTAGCCGAGTGGAATTTTATCAATCTTTCAAATGGTTAAATACAAATACTTAATCTGTTCATAATTCAATCCCAATCCAACGGAAATACAATACAAGTATCTACTCATAAGCAACATTTCAGGCGTTAAACGTCCGGTCTAAGTTTTTTTTTATTCGACTGGATGGGAAACGAGCAAATGGGTCTCCTGATGGTAAGAGATCACCACCGCCCATAAACATCTGCAACACCAGGGGTATTGCAGAGGCGTTGCCAACCTAGAAGCCTAAAATGGGATACCTCAAGTGCCAGTAATTTCACCTGCTGTCTTAGCTTCACGGCAGGATTAGCGAGCAAGATGGTGGTAGCAATCCGGGCGGACCTTGCGCAAGGTCCTACCACCTGCAGATTTGTCTGATTGAAGCCGCAGATTCACGCTTCCGAAGCAACTGAGAGTCTATGGCTGGTTTTAGTGTCACGCGTACCGTGGTGCGGATCGCTCCGCGCGGGCTGATCAGCCAATGGCTAATGAGCTTCCCGTCCGCGCGGATAGGAAGCTCATTAGCCATTGGCTGATCAGCCCACGCGGAGCGATCCGCACCGACGGTACGCGTGACACTAAAACCAGCCTATATAGGAGGCCTATGTCCAACAGTGGACGTCCTACGGCTGGTATAGCGTTACCTGAGCGGCGGCGGCGCGGCGCGGGTCTGCGGCGCGGGCGCGGGCGGCGGCGGCGAGTCCTCGGACACGCTGATCGGGATGATGCGCTCCACTGACGTGCCCCTGCCGTGTCAAATAGTACATTGTGTCTTAAGGGCGGTAAATAAGGAATTACGAACGAGAGTCTATTAGAAGCCCGAAGTCGGAGACTTGTTCGTAATTCTAGTACCACCCGCGCGACATACATTGTTTTTCATCACATTTGCGAGTAAAATTGTATATTGTAAATTGCAATGTATTTTTAATGTATGTATCTATGTATATGTGGGTCAAATCTTGCAAGTGAAATTCGACCAACTTCCAGTGGTCGGATTGTCTTGAAATTTGACATACTTATGTGAATTGTGTGACAATGACAACACAATAATCTGGTAGTGACATCCTGGTAGTCCAGCCAGGATCGTCTCCACAGGACAACGGTTAATGGTTAATGGCGTCGACTTGAAATTTGGTAACCGGTCAAATTCGGAGTTTGGGTGCCAACGCAAGTAGAATATATTTTTTTCATAATTTTTAATTTATATAAAATTAAAAATCAATCAAATCGAATCAAAATGAATCAATAAAACGAAAAAAATATATAATATAGCAATTCATGAAAAAATGAAATGTACATAGTAAGTGAACAATTGTTTCCACTGTTGCTATTTCGTTTTCTCGCCATCGAAGTGAAAAGCAGAGTGTAAAACTCGAGCACTAAACCCATTTTCGTCTATCCTACTAGCTAGCTCTAGCTCTGGTGGCTATATGAACGTACCAGGTAAAATGGCTCGTTTTATGCTCTTGTTGTACAATCTACTTTTTTTTTTGTTTCAAATTCGTTTTTTTTTTAAATAAACAAAAGCAAATACACTTAACAGGTACGTACCTGGGGCGGTGGTCGGCGACCCGGTGCTGCGCCTCGGTGCGGAACACGCGGGGCGCGGCGGCGGCCGGCGACGAGGGCGGAGACGCCAGCGCCGCCACGCCCGCCGACGACGAGCGCCCGTAAGGCACCGGGGGCTTGCCTGCACCAAATTGTTTTTAAAGACTGACCAGAGGCTGTACCGTTGGAGGTTTTTTTTTTACAGCTACCTCCAACATAATCGGAGCCTATTTCTGTCTACTTCTTTTCACTCCAGTTCAATCTGTTGCTACTGCTCGTTCTTTTATTCTGCATACTTTTTTTTTCCTTCATCGTTCTTACTTTCGGGTCAGTACCCTTCGACCTATTCTATCTTATCTAATTTTTAAACTATTTAACATACTTTTCTTTATTTCCTTACAGTCCGTTCTCTTTTTCATACTTTCATCTCATAAGCTGTCCTCTGTGTCATACTTCGTCTTTTATGCCTTTGTCTTAGTTCTATTTACAGGGGACGGGATTTGGTTAGGTTAGGTTTTTTTTTTACCGTTGGAGGTTGGATAGGTATAAGTAAATTCAATTTATTATTATTCTCGTTTTTTTGTAGTATTTTAGTTTCCTCACAGTCGAAATGAAAAGTAGTGTCTAACTCGGGTGAAATAACCCATTTCCCCTCGAACTATTGGCGCTCTCACAATATCTCTGGTGAAATGGGTCACTTTCCACCCTTGGTTATCAATCTACTATTCTCATAAGATTGCCTTCAATAATTGAAGGAACGATTGAATAACTTCAAAAATGTCTGACATTGCAGTGTCAAGATTGTCTTTGGAACGGATTGAAAAGTATTGATGGGAAACGACAACTTATTGATATGGATAAATGTGGCAATTAATACTTCATGTAGAAATTTCGGAAAATGCATTGAAATCAATCATAATTACTCGGAATTGTTGTGGTTGATTTAATATCTCGGCTGAAATGGGTCACTTTCCACCCTTGGTTATCAATCTACTATAACCGACCTGTGCGAATGGCGGTAGAGATGATGTCACGAGCGGCGCGACGGCGGTTCTCTTCGCCCACTTTCTCCTCAACCAACTTGGCCATAGAGTTCTGAAGACTCCTGCAACACATGGGATATTTTTTTACTGCTCTTGAACGATGTGTTTCAACTCATCTCGCTCGCACTTCGAGTTTTCGAACTTGGCTTTGCCAGCCGTAGTGGGACTCATAATAAACAAGCGTTTATACCTACTGAGCTAGCAACGTTGCATTTTTGTTAATTTTTCTCTATTATTCCATAAAAATTTAGTGAAAATAAAGATGTGGTCTGATAGAACACTTCTTAATATATAGATAAGTTAATGTGTCTACTCCAATAATTATTCGTTATAGACTTTTATTATACCTATTTAAAATCCGTTAATAATTAACATTAATTCTTTTTTAATTTAAAAAATATAAAAGTCTATCACGTATAATTATTGGAGTAGACACATAACTTATACATTTAGAAGTATTCTATCAGACCACATTTTTCATTTTCATTAAATTTTTATGGAATAATCGAGAAAAACTAACAAAAATGCAACGTTGCCAGCTCAGCAGGTATAAACACTCAGGTTCGACTTTGTCGGACATCATCTATTTGGTTAGGAGAACCGAAGTGATCAGGACTATACTACAAAGTGCAAAATTAAAACTTCGTACCTTGCCGTCTCACTGGCGCTTATGTTATTTAATACGAGTGAGAGGGACGGTATGATACGAACTTTGAATTTCACAGTAGCCGTGTGCTGTTACCTTCTAGCGTCCTGCAGTATGACCGACGCATCGACCGGTGTACTGTGACTAGGCTCGCTCTCCGTCTTCTTGACACCGCCGCGATTATGCTCCTCAATTGGTGCCTACGAAAATATTCAAAATTGTATTTCCAAATCAAGCTCTTAAGTTTTTTTTCTGTACGACTGTCCGTAAAAAATATTAACTCAGGATATAAAGGTATATAATTATATTAATATTATGTATAATGAAATTTATTAATACATAATTATATTGATATAAAAAATCATGTTTGTGATTTACAATAGTTAGAGCTGCTTTTCAATCAGAGGTCTACATGATCAGATGCTATCTTAAAAAGCTGTGTTTAAAAACTATGACGACATACATAGAATGATGGATGACTAAAGCGTGTTTTTACTGGCGTTGTGCCTTCGAATTATTTTTTAATGGCGTCAACATCCCTATTCATGTTCTTTGCTAAAGAAACTTTTTTTCATACCGGTGACGGCTCGATTCCAATCTGTTGCAGTCTAACGGTGCCGTTGTCCGGACTCTTTGGTTGTAACTCGCGGTCTTCGCTCTGCGCTTTCGGCTTGGCTATCTTCGAAACCACTGTTCAACAAAGATTATTTTACATCATTACTCGCAGTGTATGAAGTCAAAAGTCTTTGACCAGTGAGTGTTGCCAGTGAGACGTGGGTGCTAACGACGCGCCTCATGAGGAAGCTCAAAGTCACTCAAAGGGCTATGGAGAAGGCTATACTCGGGGTTTCTCTGCGGGATAGAATCGGAAATGATGATATCCGCAGTAGAATTAAGGTTACCGACATAGCCCGAAGAATAGGCTAGACGACTAAAAAAAAATGTTTAGTCCGTCAGGTGGATAATTTAAAAAATATTGTGCACATCTTTTTTTTTCCTTTGTTTGACAAACAAAAAATGAGGAGGATACAGTACTTATAAGTTTCGAGTGACGTCACTATATAGTACGATTTTTACCTTATAGTGACGTCACAAGCCCCCACTCCGGAAGTTTCATGATCTATACCTTTGTTGATTTTTAAGAAATAGATAAACCAAAAAATACGTGTCCTATATTTTTCCATAATCTAACTGTCGGACTAAATAGAATGACAAACTTTTAAACCCAGTCGTCATCCCTATTGCTAAACTGGAGTGGCAGTAGGCAGGACATGATGATGATGATGATTATGATAACTTACAAGTTGACTACAGATTTTACCGTAAAGCTACGCACGCACTGTGCGGTCTGAGTGCGCACGTCTCTTTCCCAAGCGATACTTCAAAAAGAGACGGCAAGCTAGAACAGCACGGCTCACCGCATAGTGCGTACGTATCCTTAAATTGACTGCTTTTACACTGACCCGGTTTAGAGACGTTGCGTTTCACTTCGGGCGCGGCTGTGAGGGATGCTCTCCTTTCGAACTGCTCTTTGAAACTACCGACGTTCCCACCTGCACCAAAAACAAGTTAAATTAATATAACAGCTGTGGTTACAATACAATACAAAGACTCTTTATTGTACACCAGAAATAGTAAGCGATACAGAAAACAGATACACAGAGAAAAAAAATTATGCTTAAGGTAAGCAATAGGCGGCCTTATCGCTTAAGAGCGATCTTTTCCAGGTGGTTATTACATTTTTTTTCGTTTTTTTAGGGTTCCGTAGTTTGTCATATTATTAGAATTCTAGGAACCTCACTTCCAAGACTTGCCGTCAACCTTTTTCTAATTCGTTCTTTAATATGCAAATGAGCCACCAGAAAAAATAATCAAAAAGCATTGGGACAAAAAAGACAGTACGAACACCCTGTACCTATGAACACCCTGTACCTATGAACACGCTGTACCTATGAACACCCTGTACCTATTAACACCCTGTACCTATGAACACCCTGTACCTGTGAACACCCTGTACCTATGAACACCCTGTACCTATGAACACCCTGTACCTATGAACACCCTGTACCTATGAACACCCTGTACCTATGAACACCCTGTACCCATTAACACCCTGTACCTATGAACACCCTGTACCTATGAACACCCTGTACCTATGAACACCCTGTACCCATTAACACCCTGTACCTATGAACACCCTGTACCTATGAACACCCTGTACCTATGAACACCCTGTACCCATTAACACCCTGTACCTATGAACACCCTGTACCTATGAACACCCTGTACCTATGAACACCCTGTACCTATGAACACCCTGTACCTATGAACACCCTGTACCTATGAACACCCTGTACCTATGAACACCCTGTACCTGGTATAGACAACTTCTTGGGTTTCGTCGTCGGAGCAGGCAGGGGCGCAGGCGCCGCCGCAGGCTGAGTGATGGCCAAATTGGTAAGTTTATCGGCGGCAGCAGCGACACCCGGCTTCTCGTCTTCGGCCTTTTCCGCCTTCTCTTCGGCTTTCGGCGGTGTCTTTTTCTTGACGGTGACGCGCTTCGCCGGCGTCTTGGGTTCCTCGGGGGTGGTTTCCTTGACGATTTCTCTGGTCGCGTCCTTGGCGAGCTCGGCGGGCGCGGGGGCCGGCGGGGCGGGGGATATCGTCATGGTAGCGGAGGAGACTAGACATGGTTGGACCGCCTGCAGACAAAATAAATATTTGTATTAAACTCACTTTTTGTCTGTCCCTGACTGAATGCTCCTCTCATCCACTCAAAGGTTGACTGGAAGAGATCCCTTAAAGGGATAAGTTCGCCTTTGTACATATATGTTTTGTTGTCAATTGTATTTTACTTATATTGTACAATAATGAGTTTACATACAAACATTTGTAAATAGCTTTGTGAGGGGGTTCTGAGCCCTGTCTGCTTTTTTAATGTGTCGTTATTAGTATTTCTCACCTTTTTTCTCTCTATGCCATAATCTCTCTTACTTTATATGCCAACGTTCGGGTTGGTGTAAATGATAAGGCACGTATCATGAAAGGTCGAGGAACTGGGTTCGATTCCTAGCCCCAGGTAACCAGGGGAAACACAGGGGTAACAGGTTTATCTTAACCTGCCTAATTATATTACCTTATGTATTATATAACCTGCCTATTAGTTTAAATCGGTCTTACCCCACCACCAGGAGAACCATCCACCCACCCACGTGCTCGTTTGCCTTCCAGTCGAATAAAAAAAAAAACCCGCGAATTACCTCGTTGAAGTGGCAATAGGCAGCCCATATAGAACAGAACGGAGCACAGATGACCGTTGGAGTCCAAAAGATCTCGAATCAAGACCACGCAGGACCACCAATGAGATGCAGGCCGCTTCCAACCGAAGTAACTAGAGGCGGGGAAGGCCCATGTCCAACAGTGGACGTCCGATGATAGTCTTACCCCTTCAGGATCAGCGGGCAGGCCAGCGGGCTGCGGCGGCGACTCGGGGGTTGGCGGCGCTTCCTCGGGCGCCGCCGGGGCCGGCGCTGCCGCCGCAACGCTCGCAGAACTGTAATACAGTCAACACTTAACACAAAGTTTGAGGGTGTGACTGTACGTGTAGGACTGCTACACTATCTAGCGTTAAAAAATAAATCGTTACTTGAATTAGTAGCGAAACCTCCAATAATTTTGATACTACTTAAGAGCGTTTATTTGCTGAGCTGGCAGCCATACAATACAATACAAATATTCTTTATTGCACACCATAAAGCAGTAAGAAAAAATTATAACAAACACTTAGATTCAGGGTAGACAATAGGCGGTCTTATCTAATCCAATCTGTCACCCGTACCATGCTAGAATGAAGCACTGCAGGGCTGTTACGAAATTCGAAACTCGTTCGTGTCGTACCGTCCCAATGGTTTTCGTATTAAACAGTATAAGTGTCAACAGGGGCGGATCTTGAATTTGTGGGACCCTGGGCTAATACTGCTAAGGGGCCCTACCTAATTACTCAAACCTCATAATCGGATTTTTTTAAATTATTATTGACAATATCGTCTATTGTTTTCAGTTCAGGTTGGGGGCCCTCTGTATCCACGGGGCCCTGGGCTACAGCCCAAAAAGCCTTTAACCCTTTCGTTCCGGCAAAGCCATACACAAAATCTACCCAGTTTTCCATATTCATATATGTAATGTCATTTTTTTTAAAGACGAGTTTACTCGTCTACCGGATCTGAGAACACATCGCACAAGACGACTTAACTCGTCATCCGGAACGAAAGGGTAAGTAGATTCGCTCCAGAGTGTCAGAGGGACCGCACGACACGAACTTCCAGTTTCGAGTTTCGTCGTAGCCCTGCTATAGCTAACTCTAGTCCGTGTAAGTCCGCCCTATATGCCGTTACCTGGCGGCGCGATCCTTCTTGCGCTGCATGCCGCTAGCGGATGCGGCCAGTTCGAGCTTGCGCTTGTCGCCGGCCGCCACGATGGTGCGCGTCGGAGACGGCTTTATTGCGTCCTCGCCGCCCTCTACAAACGATAAAGACAAAAATATAATAGGGATATTGACGCCATTAAAAAATAATTCGAAGGCACAACTCCAGTATTTATTTAAGCCCTGAAAACACAATCCAGGAGTAAATAAAAAATGTATCTCAAAAATGCGTCAAAACTGAGTATTAAGTAATGAACTTTTATGCAGAATTATATGGCGCGTGGTATATTAACATATACATAACGCGCTACATGTGTTCTATTCGTTGTGATTGGTTTTTTGGAATCTTTTTGTATTTTTTATTTCAATTCCAAATTGAAAATACAAACCGAAACATAGATGCACAGAAAAACCAGAAAAATAAGACCAACACTGGGAATCCAACCCAGGTCCAAGGCATTCCGTGGCGCGTACTATACCGCTACACCACTGCTGGTCAACGGCACAGACACGAATTTCCCTATGCATCACATATCTCAGCTTGTTTTTTTTTTACTTTACTTTGTAACTTAAGTTTTGAGATATGTGATGCATAGGGAAATTCGTGTCTGTGCCGTTGACCAGCAGTGGTGTAGCGGTATAGCACGCGGCACGGAATGCCGAGGACCTGGGTTCGATTCCCAGTGTTGGTCTTATTTTTCTGGTTTTTCTGTGCATCTATGTTCCGGTTTGTATTTTCAATTTCTATTCGTTGTGGTTTACCTGCAACGAGATCAAGAATCCTTTTCTCAGCGGAGTTGCTCGGCTCGACTGTGGCCATAGACGCTGACGTTGTCAGGTCCGTCCCGCTCTCTTCCGGTCCGAGCTCGCCCTGTAAACAACATATTTATAATATTACTAGCTTTTGCCCGCGGCTCTGCCCGCGTGGAATTCGGTTATCGCACGCTGTTCCCTCGGGAACTGTGCATTTTTGCGGGATAAAAAGTAGCCTATGTCACTCTCGGGCCCATAAACTATCTCTATGCCAAAATTCACGTCGATCCGTCGCTCCATTACGGCGTGGAAGACGGACAAACATACAAACACACACATTTTCGCATTTATAATATTAGTATGGATATTGATTTACGTTTCGGCGCTGATAGAGACCCTTGCATACAGGGTGGCTGACTTAGATCGGTCAGTATGGGAAAGTCTGAAACTATATGACATACGAAGATCTGTTTTTAGGAACCATGTCATCGATTTTAGTAACAATAAAAACTGCATTCATACATTAAAAAAAAAACACTTTTACTCAGCTTGGGAAACAAACCCGGTCGTTTTGAAAAATATAACGTACATTTTTGTACTTGACTGTACAGCAGTCCGAGGGTCACCGACGGTACTGGCTGAAAATCAGCGCTGGACTGTTTTAACACCTCAGTCAACATTATGCACTCGTGTCCGATCCGCAACCATAATGACACATTCTATCCTTCGTGTTGTCTATTTCTCTGTCTTGTGTTGCTTTTTTTTACACAGAAATACTTAGACTTGCGTTTGACCACAAATCCCACCTGATAGAAGGCGAAGATATGGACTACGATAGAGCACGCTCGCCTATTAACCTTTTAACCGCCAATACGTTTTCGTTCGTACTCGTACGTGCCCGTGTCGCCACCTCCACCGAAACTATATGACATTTTGTCTTAATTATAAGACTGCGGCGAAATGAGCTGGATAATCCATACTAATATTATAAATGCGAAAGTGTGTTAGTATGTTTGTCCGTCTTTCACGCCGTAACGGAGCGACGGATCGACGTGATTTTTGGCATAGAGATAGTGTATGGGCCCGAGAGTGACATAGGCTACTTTTTATCCCGGAAAAATGCAGTTCCCAAGGGAACAGCGCGCGATAACCGAATCCCACGCGGGCGGAGCCGCGGGCAAAAGCTAGTTTGTGTCTTATAATTCAGACAATGGCGGATAAAGGGTTAAATGCCCATTAGCAATCAGGAAACACCGACGGATTCCCTTTCTTAGCTGTCCGGATAATAAAGGACAAGCGAAAACTTTTCCTTTAATAGAAGAGGTGTTACCTCGTTGGGCACGACAACGGAGTTGTTCGGCGCGGCGGGAGCGAGCGAGAGCAACAGATCGAGCCGTACCGGCGTCTCCGCCGCGAGCATCTCTGACATCTCCAAACATGACGTCTCGCACCCGGTGTTCACCCACCTTTAAAAGTATATTGGATTCGATTTGTAGCATTCGAACATGGCGGATGTAGATAATATCTAATTTTGCTATTTCTGTTTTTTTGGCTAGTTGAAGTACAATTTTTAACCCCCGACGCAAAAAAAGGGGTGTTATAAGTTTGACCGCTATGTGTGTCTGTGTGTCTGTGTGTCTGTGTGTCTGTGTGTCTGTCTGTGGCACCGTAGCTCTTAAGCGGGTGGACCGATTTGAATGCGGTTTTTTTTATTTGAAAGCTGGTTTTCTAGCGATGGTTCTTAGACATGTTTCATCAAAATCGGTTCAGCCGTTCTAAGATCATCAGCTCTTTTGTTCGCTGCGGTAGGAATCTTAGACGCATAATGGGTATTTACTTTACTTTCAAGCATATTTGGGACCTAAAACTTGAAACACCCATGTATGCTATGTAACTATGTAAGATTATGCAGTTCTCGGCCTGATGCTGCAGCCAGGATATTCAGAACACTGGTAGATACACTCTTGATAAAACCATAGCAGATATATCGTGTTTGGATTCGTTTCGATCAGTATTTGATTCTACATACAAAGCAAAAGTGGCAACAGGATGAGCTGATGCTGCAGCCAAGATATCCAGCACATTAATACACTATAAAAAATAATAGCACATATGTCGTGTTTGGATTCGTTTTGATCAGTAATTGATTCTACATACAATGCAGTGGTAGCAACACGACGAGCTGTTTAAAAAACATGAAATAAAAAAAAAACTAAAATTAAAAATTTTAAAAACCCCCGACAAAAAAGCCGCCAAAAAACGACAACTAAAAAGTAAAAAATAATTATGCATTACCTAGCTGTTGCCCGCGACTTCATCTGCGAACAATTCGTTTATCCCTATCCCGCTGGGACTATGCTGATTTCCCGCAAAATTAGCCTAAGTTAATTTAGTATAAGTACCTAGTAATATTCTTTTTATCTAAGCGTCGTCGGTGTCGGGGGACCGCTAAGGTTAATACTTTAAAAAATACAACATATGTACTTTAGTTTCTGTTAACCTTAGCGGTCCCCCGACACCGACGACGCTTAGATAAAAAGAATATTACTAGGTACTTATACTAAATTAACTTAGGCTAATTTTGCGGGAAATCAGCATAGTCCCAGCGGGATAGGGATAAACGAATTGTTCGCAGATGAAGTCGCGGGCAACAGCTAGGTAATGCATAATTATTTTTTACTTTTTAGTTGTCGTTTTTTGGCGGCTTTTTTTGATAGTGTTTTATGCGGCGATTAACTTTAATAGTGAACAGTGACCACAAAATTCTATATTGCTCTCGTGTCTGACATTTTTTAATGCGCAAGTTGTCTCCACGTGGTTTCTGGAATTTTACTATCAAGTTGCAAAAACTATAACTACCGAACAACGTCCCTCTCAAAGAGAATACTTTGACACTGGCGAAATTGTCCTAATAAGGATAGAAAGCCATATTTTAAAAGAGAAGAAGAAAAGTATATTGTGATCATCTAAGGCAGGGTTTCTTAACTTGGGGTCCACGGACCCCTTAAGGGTCCGTAGCATGTGTATCAGGGGTCCGCAGTAGGTCAGTCTCTTAACATATTTACTAGGAAACTTCCAAAAATATTTTTTGACAGGGGTCCGTGGAATTTTTTAAATTGTAAAAGTGGTCCGTGACTGCAAAAAGCTTAAGAAACCTAAGCTAAGATTAGAAGGTTGGTACAGTAAAACTTACTTGAGATACGAGTCGAAAATTTTAACTAATCTGTTTGCCAATGAAGAAAAAAATTACAAACTGAGGCATGGATGCACAGAAAAACCAGAAAGAGACCAGCGCTGGGAATCGAACCCCGGTCTTCAGCATTCCGTGCTGCGTGCCAAACCCCTACAACATCACTGGAAAGGACTACCGAATAACCAATTGTAATTGAGATAAGAGCTTTTTTTACAACTCTTTATTTAATTTGCAATGTTCGTTTACATATATTGTTAAGATTGGTTTTTGGAATCTTTTTGTATTTTTTATTTCAATTCCAATTTTTTTTTTTTTACTTTTAGCGCCAGCGCTGGTCTTATTTTTCTGGTTTTTCTGTGCATCTATATTTCAGTTTGTGTTTTCGTATGTAAATTGTTTTTTAAATTCGGCAAGTCGAGTTTTAGCCACTTGTAATGAACGAATTGACTTGAAATTTGGTACAGATAATATTGATGTAAAGCCAACAAAAAAAATCTCGCAGTATAGAACTGTAAGGGGGCAAATATTTAGACATTTTTATTGGGATTTTTCATTCAGTTTAAAGCAGTTAGCATTATGACTGAAATAGTCACGATACAATTAATTTAATACGGTTAATTAAAAATAATTTTCGATAATCCATTTCAAACACATTCGCGAACTACACGCACAATCATTCGCGAATGGGAATGCGAATATTCGTTACAACACTAGGTATAAATAAGCGTTGTGATACTCACGAATGATCACAGATGTAAGCAATGTCGGCACGCTTGAGAGGGTCAACTGTCAGCATGTCACGGATCAGGGGGGAAGCGGCTGCAACAATATAATGAATGATAGTACACCATGTTAATTTTGATTTCCGTTAACTGTTTTTTTTTTTTTCATTTATTTTTAAACGGGCTTCGTACAAATTTGTCACATTAGCCCATAGGACAAAACATTAAATAACAAGAAAACATAATATATAATCACACAATTGACTATAGCAAACACCTGACATACCAGCCAACCTGAAAAGTTGGCTGCTGCAAACGTCTCCCACGCCGCACGAATCGCAACACATTCCTCTGAAGGGAAATGCCCCTGGGCATCTTCTGTCGTAACGCATAATTCACACTCGCGTCTAAGTTCGGTTCCAACCAAGTCTCAGAGACTAACTCTATGTCAAATTTTTCTTGTGCCAGTCTAAGACTTTGAGAGTCCCATTGTATAATACTGTTGAATGTACCCTTTCAACGGAGGCCTATTTGTCTAACACATTTGGAACCACAATAGTTTTTTTACTACTTTCTGTCACACAGTACATAGTATAAGACGAGGGTAGATAAGATAATGAATACGATCGCAAACGAATGAAGTTGATTTCTTTAAGACACTAGCCTAAGGGGCTGTTTCACCATCCATTGATTAGTGTTAACTGACGTAAAAATGTGATGCCGTCTCTATTTGTTTTATTCGAATAGACGGAGACGGTATCACATTTAACCGTCAATTAACACTAATCAATCGAAAGTGAAACAGCCCCTAAATCTTACTGTTTAAAGATTAATCTTGCGCAGATAAAAAACTTTGAAGGTTCTCAGTTTACGTTTTTTTTTAAGTCCACCACTTTAATTGTTTTTAATTTACATAACTATTTAGCTAAAGTGAGTTTTTTATGATTCTCTCATATTATATCACGTCAATTTCATGTCACTCGTCATGTTACTGATAGAGAGCAAATGAGCAGACCCGTCATCAAATGGCAAACATGTTATTTGCTTCTTAAAAAGTTAACGGAAGTCAAAAACAACACGTCATATCGCAGAAAGGATCTATCAGTTAATATGAAATTATAATAAATAATTTAAAATGACTACTGAATAATAAAAATATCTCACTTGATGGATTTTTGGGTTCATAGTAATCTCCGTTGCTGATTTGTCGCACCAGCCGTTTAAAGTTAGAGCCGTCGAAAGGCATGGCACCGTAGACTAGAGTGTACAGAAGGACCCCCAGCGACCAGCAGTCGACCTAGAACAAAGAAAACATGACGGTCCCAACAGTACCACCACCAAATCCCTACTTACGAGGGTCACACTGAAAGTTTCGGGAATAGATAAAAGTATGCAGTTAAATTGGATAAAAGTATTTTTATTGTTTCTCAAAGTATTCGCCCTTATAGTTTATGCACTTTTCCATGCGTTTAAACCAGTCTTTAAAGCACTCATTGAACGCTTAAGTAGGGGTCGATAAAATGGCCTTTTAAAGGCGTCCACTGCTTCTTCCAGCGTCTGAAACCGCTGACCAGGCAACTTATCCTTGATTTTGGGGAATGTGAAAAAGTCATTGGGGCTTAAGTCGGGGCTGTATGGAGGATGGTCCAGGAGTTCGACGTTTTTACTGTTCAGATACTCATTTGTTTTCCAAGCGGTGTGGGAGCTGGAATTTTCGTGGTGAAGGACGATGCGGCGATTAGGGTTATTTTTTCGGAGTTAATCAAAGATACTCGGCAAACAAACAGTTGTGTACCAATTGGCATTAACCGTTCTACGATCTTCGAAAGGTATAGTACCGACATGACCCGATTTGGAGACAAAAGTGGCCACCATCTTCTTGGCCGTGCTGCGAGAGCGAATTACTTTTGTCGGCTTGAGCTCATCTTCGTAGACCTATATTCGAGACTGATTTTTAGATTCAGGCTCATATGCATATATCTACGACTCGTCACCCGATACGACACTAAAAACTGCATTTGAGCCTCCTCCGTTGAATTTATTCAAAGTTTTGCGGCACCAATTGACACGAGTCGCTTTTTGCTCGTCAGATAATAAATGAGGGATCCAGCGAGAAAACAACTTTTGCACGCCCAATTCTTCCCGTAAAATAATTTGTATCTGACTCATTCTAATACCCAAGGACTCTTGAATTTCCCAGTATGTCACATGCCGGTCATCTTTTATCATTTGACGCACAGCATCAATGTTTTCTTGAGTGACGGCCGATTTTGGTCGACCCTCACGCACATCGTCCGTGAGTGATACACGGTTGCGTTTAAAATCTGAATACCACCTGTATATTGTATTCTTTGAAGATGCTTCATTACCAAAAGTAGCAATCATCCGGTCTTCATTTTTTTTTGTGTTAATCCACTTTTAAATTCGTAATAAATCATAGCTCTTAAGTTTTCACGGGACAATTCCATTTTCATCAGCGACTCGACGACTTCAAAAAACAATTGAAACCGAACCATTACTTTTTTTTTCTATTTGGCTAGTGGGTTAAGATACTGAAACTTTAGAGATTATAAAATGGTATAATATGTGCCAAAATTAAGTTTCTAAGTTTTGGATTCCCGAAACTTTCAGTGCAGCCCTCGTATAATATTATAAATGCGAAAGTAGCTCTGTCTGTCTGTCTGTTACGCTTTCACGTCGAAACCACGGAACCGATTTTGATGATATTTGGTATAGAGGTAGTTTGAACCCCAAGGATCAACAAAGGATACCATTTATTCCGGTAGAGGGCGCCACCGCGCGATAACCTAGATCCGCGCAGAAGAAGTCGCGGGCATAAGCTAGTACAATATAAAAATAATAATACACAACCTAAAACAAGAATAGGCTATTTTCTTACAAAAAAAAGAACAAATTAGTCGGTCACTGTCAGAAAACAATGGACACGTATTTTTTATGTTAATTAAACAAAAAAATATGAATAGGGCTAGTTAAGAGCGTTTATACCTGCTGAGCCGGCAACGTGGCATTTTTGTTGGTTTATCTCGATTAAACCATAAAAAAATAATGAAAATTAAAAATGTCGTGTGATACAACTATTAGTAATATATAAGTTAATGTGTCTACTTCAATAATTATTCGTTACAGACTTTTTATTATCTTTAAAAACCGTTAATAAACATTTATTAACGAATATAAAAGTCTATCACGAGTAATTATTGGCGTAGACACATTAACTTAAAGAGTTCTATCAGACCTCATTTTTAATTTTCATTAAATTTTTATGGAATAATGAAGAAAAACTAACAAAAATGCAACGTTGCCAACTTTGCGCGTATAAACACTTAAGTTTTAATCCCCAGTCGGAGCAGATTACTTTGAATAATACGAATGTTTGCGCTCGAGTCTTGAGTGTTTAATACTGTATTTAAGTATGTATTTATGTGTTTAGGCATGTCTATCTGTTGCCTAGTACCCATCTTACAAGCTTTGCTCACTTTGGGACTTGGTTAATAGATGTCAACACAGGGTAAAATTTAGGACGTAATACAAAATTAGTGTTTCGTGCTCAGATAATGCTGGGTGGGTGGTGCACTACTGGGTTTCTATACATTATTGAAATACGAAATCATAAATAATATATGGAAACCGGAAATTTCATCAGACTAATTTGAACAAAAGAGTTAATGCATTATATTACTCAGCAATAACTGAGCACGAAACACTATTTTTTTTATTACGTTCTAAATTTCGTTCATATTACTCAGCAATAACTGAGCACGAAACACTATTTTTTTTATTACGTTCTAAATTTCACCCTGTATAAGTGTCCCGTGATTATTTTTCACAGTGCACCACCCGAATAATTCCCATCAGCATTGGCGATCCCTTACTTCAAATAGTAAATCTAAAATGTGAATCATTAAAGAACATTCTATAGGACACGATGACGCGTGCCGTGATTCTTATTACAATGTCATTAACGGCTAATTTTGACAAAATCACGCGTCTTCGTAGATGGCACTAGGTAAAGATCTGTTAAAAAATATACCTCGTTGAATTGAAAATACAAACTGAAATATAGATGCACAGAAAAACCATGGACTGCAGTCCAGCAGTGGTGTAGCGGTATAGCACGCGGCTTGGAATGCCGAGGACCTGGGTTCGATTCCCAGTGCTGGTCTTATTTTTCTGGTTTTTCTGTGCATCTATATTTCAGTTTATATACTCAATTTAGGTTTTACGGGATGACCGTAAAAGTAAAAATTTGGAATTGAAATAAAAAATAAAAAAGATTCCAAAAAACCAATCTTAATACCTCGTTGAGTTTCTAGCCTGGTTCTTTCAAACCGAGGTTTTTCACCTAAATTGAATGAAAATATTTCGACTTTGACTTTTAAATTAGAGATAAATTGGTGCTTGAGGTTTTAGTGGTGTAAGCTTACCTCGGGGCCTATGTAAGGCGTTCCTTTAACAATTTCCGGCGATGCATATAAAGGCGACCCGCAGAACGTGGACAGTAAAGAAGTCTCTTTGAAAACGTTCGAAAGACCGAAATCAGCAATCTGTTGACAATATAATCATCAACTAAATGACAGATACATATTTTTTAGTTCAGTATTAAAAGCAAACTTTGCGTTATTAAGGCATCTTCGAGGTTTTCGAGAATATGAGACGAAGATTTTATCATTGGTTTTAAACCACCGCCGCAAAAAGAGGGACGTTCGGTTGCAATTTTGACGCCAATGTCTATCTGTTTGTCTGTGACATCATAGCTCTCAAACGGACGAACCGATTTCAATCTATTCTTTTTAGGAGAAACCTAGTTTTCTTTTGATGGGTCTTAGCTATATTTCATTAGAATCGGTATAACCATTTTTGAGATATTGAACTTTGGAATGACAAAGGCGGTTTAAATATTTATAAGTTTACTAGCTTTTACCCGCGGCTTCGCACGCGTAAACTAATCGGTCTGGTAGTGGCAATTGAAATATCCCGTGGGAGTATAGGGATAAAAAATAGCGTATGTGTTATTCCAGACGTGCAGCTACCTACATACCAAATTTCATGACTTTTAGCCCAGCGGTTATTATTTCAAAATTTTATTCCTATCCCGTGGGAATATCGGGGTAAAAAATAGCCTATGTGTTATTCCAGAGGTTCAGCTACCTACACAACAAATTTCATGGCTCTAAGCCCAGTGGTTGTTACTTCGAGATTTTATCCTTTGATATCCCGTAGGAATTTCGGGTCAAAAAGTCGCTTATGTAATATTTCAGACGTGCAGCTCCCTACATATCAAATTTCATGACTCTAAGCCCAGCGGTTATTATTTCGAAATTTTATCCCTATCCCGTGGGAATATCAGGATAAAAAGTAACCTTCGTGTTATTCCAGAGGTCCAGCTACCTATATACTAAATTTTATGGCTCTAAGCCCAGTGGTTGTTATTTCGAGATCTTATCCCTAGTTATCCCGTGGGAATATTGGGTCAAAAAGTCACCTATGTGTTATTCCATACGTCCAACTACCTACATACCAAATTTCATGACTCTAAGCCCAGAGGTTCTTATTTCGAAATTTTATCCCTATCCCGTGGGAATATCAGAATAAAAAGTAGCCTTCGTGTTATTCCAGAGGTCCAGATACCTACATACTAAATTTTATGGCTCTAAGCCCAGCGGTTGTTATTTCGAGATCTTATCCCTAGTTATCCCGTGGGAATATCGGGTCAAAAAGTCACCTATGTGTTATTCCATACGTCCAACTACCTACATACCAAATTTCATGACTCTAAGCCCAGAGGTTCTTATTTCGAAATTTTATCCCTATCCCGTGGGAATATCAGGATAAAAAGTAGCCTTCGTGTTATTCCAGAGGTCCAGCTACCTACATACTAAATTTTATGGCTCTAAGCCCATCGGTTGTTATTTCGAGATCTTATCCCTAGTTATCCCGTGGGAATATTGGGTCAAAAAGTCACCTATGTGTTATTCCATACGTCCAACTACCTACATACTAAATTTCATGACTCTAAGCCCAGAGGTTCTTATTTCGAAATTTTATCCCTATCCCGTAGGAATATCAGGATAAAAAGTAGCCTTCGTGTTATTCCAGAGGTCCAGATACCTACATACTAAATTTTATGGCTCTAAGCCCAACGGTTGTTATTTCGAGATCTTATCCCTAGTTATCCCGTGGGAATATCGGGTCAAAAAGTCACCTATGTGTTATTCCATACGTCCAACTGCCTATATACCAAATTTCATGACTCTAAGCCCAGAGGTTCTTATTTCGAAATTTTATCCCTATCCCGTGGGAATATCAGGATAAAAAGTAGCCTTCGTGTTATTCCAGAGGTCCAGCTACCTACATACTAAATTTTATGGCTCTAAGCCCATCGGTTGTTATTTCGAGATCTTATCCCTAGTTATCCCGTGGGAATATTGGGTCAAAAAGTCACCTATGTGTTATTCCATACGTCCAACTACCTACATACTAAATTTCATGACTCTAAGCCCAGAGGTTCTTATTTCGAAATTTTATCCCTATCCCGTGGGAATATCAGGATAAAAAGTAGCTTTCCTGTTATTCCAGAGGTCCAGATACCTACATACTAAATTTTATGGCTCTAAGCCCAGCGGTTGTTATTTGAAAGAAAGAAAGAAAGAAAGAAAACATTTATTCGTGACAAAAAAAAACCTAAATAAAAAACAAGAAAAAAAAAACAAAAAAATAGCTATGCATGTCACGAAATGGTCCCAAATCAGCGATCTGCCGTTCTCGCGAACGGCGCTGTTCTTCCTTTGGGACCATCTGGCCATCATACATTAGAAAAAATTAGACATAAAAATACAGTGAAACCGACAAAATATATATATATAAAATTCCACTTAAAAAAATAAAAATAAAACTAGATATTAATCTACCTACTAAGAGAAGACATAGGCACAGGCCAGTCTCCTTTACCCATTGACATCCATGTACCTTGCGGCATAGATGTCAATGCCTTTGCCTTCCGAACAAAAAGTAAAGAATGAGAATAGACAAAATTAAAAAAAAAACAAACCAAAACAATAAAACAACTTGCGATTTGCCATGAGGCCACCACGCTTATTCGTTTGTAAAAAAGTTGACTTACATCAATCTGATTCAGTGATAAATAATAATTAGTGATAATTATACAAAGCAAATAATTAGATGCGAGTGTCATTGGGTGGTCAACACCGTGTGGTGAACCATTAAATATAACCAACAGTGGTAAACTAGACGGGGAAACAGTACAGGTATGTAGTATTAATATTAACAATTTATAAGAATATAAAAAATAAGTAATGATTATGACTGAAGTGTAGAGAGTTACTTCCGATTCCGAAACCAAGTGTCCTCTAATTAGTTTCAACCTAGCTATCATATTTTATTTTATTTTACAGGTTCCTATTAAGATTTGAGCCACTTAAATAAAAGTGCAGTGAAAACAGTAAAAACAGTAAAACAATAAGGATTCACTCAATTAAGCATCCGAACAACATCCAGCGCAAAGTAGATGGGCCGCAAACAAAAAGGTAACCTACACGCAGTGCTATACATAACCTCAAACAAACTAAATGCAACTAGTGTCATGTGCTAAGGTTTCTTGTTTTTCCTGATGTTCGTGCATATGTTTTTTAAGTTTAGTTTTAAAACTATATACACTCCGCAGGTCCCTAATTGGCGGAGGGATGTTGTTCCAACACCTAGTTGCCACATAACGAAAACTACCTCGAAAGGCAGCAGAGGCGTGGCGTGCTGTCAACAACTGCACACTACACTGCCGAGCTCCGCGTACCCTGTGATTAGAAGACCAGGACAACTTCTCGAAAAGATAAGTTGGGGACTTGTGCTTCAACACTCCAAAGAGGAGGCAGGCAAGGTGTAGCTTTCGCCGGTGTTGCATTTTAAGAATTTGGTATTTATTTAAGAATGGAGTAACATGGGCCCTCAATGGAATGTCGAAACAAAAGCGAGCACAAGCATTTTGTACACGTTGAACAATCCTTTTTGTTTTTGCAAGGAGACGTGGACCAAACACTGAATCCATATAATTTAATTTTGATAAGATCAGTGTCTCCACCAGCTGAATGCGCAATTTTTCGCTTATAAATGGTCTGATTCTGTACAGTACTTTAAGTTTATAGAAACAGTGTCCAACCGATCTCGCTATATGTTTCTCATAACGTAATCCGCAATCCATCACCAGACCTAAGTTACGCGCCTCATATACCCGCTCAATGGGTTCACCCATCAGCATAACTTGTGGCATGTTTGAGTTATTGAGGGTGACCAGCTGCTGCTTACTGCCAAAAATTAAATATTTGGTCTTGTCAGGATTAAGTAACAGGGAATTACCTAAAGCCCATGCAGCAATACTAGTGAGGTCTTCATTGAGTTTCTCAATTGCACTGTCAATCTCAGACGGCCTGCATGATATGTACACTTGTATATCATCTGCGTAAATATGATATTTACAATGTTTAATATGAGTCTGTATGTCGGCAGAATACAAGATAAACAGGATTGGTCCGAGGATCGATCCCTGTGGGACTCCTCTAGCAACTTGTACTTTGTCGGATACTTGAAAAGAACCATCAGCAAGACACAGCTTTACATATTGGTAACGATTGTTGAGATAACTGTCGAACCACTTCAGTGCACTATGATCAAAACCATAGTAGCTCAGCTTAGACAGCAACATATCAATGTTTAGACAATCAAATGCCCTTGAAAAATCTAGCAATACCAACAGTGTACACAGTCCCCCATCTTGAGAACACAAGATGTTGTCTGTAACATCAAGCAAAGCAGTCACAGTGCTCCGCCCCCTTCGAAATCCAGACTGCACATCTGGCAACACATTGTTGTTCTCAAGATAATCGGTCAGCTGCAAGCACACAGTCTTCTCCATTATTTTTGACAAACAAGGTAAAATGCTGATCGGCCTAAGCTCTTTAAGCTCAGATGGTTGTGAAGTTTTAGGTAGAGGACGCACAATTGCTAGTTTCCAGATGTCAGGGAAAGTTGAGGTTAATATAGAGGCATTAATCACATCCTTTATTGTTTCGGTAGTGTATGGAAATGTAAATTTTAACATGTTTAAGTTAATGCCATCGCTACCTTCAGCATTTGATTTGAGATTTTTTATAATTTTTTCTATTTTATCTGTAGTGACTGGTTCCAAATGAAAAATTGAATTACTGTATCTGTGGAATTCAAAATAAGTCAGCTGCGATATAGTAACTTTAGAGGTAGAGGGTAAATTTACAAAATGTCTATTGATAGCATTGGGATCATTGAAAATAGTAGGTAATTCTGTATCATTTTTAGGCAATATGGTAGATTTAAGATTTTTCCATAGTAATTTTGGTTGATGCAAGTTATTGTTTATATTGTCTTTAAAATAGGCTGCTTTTTCATAATAGAGTGCCTTGCTGACAGTTGATTTCAAGTCCTTATAGTACTGTTTTTTAGTGTCTAACTTAGTTTTCCTGTAGTCTGCCGCGGCTTTATCACGCAAACGCATCATGAGCTTAACAGTGTCTGTAATCCAGGGGGGGGTGCGAGCCCTAATCACCGATGACTTGACAGGGGCATGGACGTCAAACAACTCAACAATTTGTTGGCTCAAAGTGTTGACCATGTCATTTACATTACTGGAGAACTCTACCCACTGTACCCGCTGCAATTCAGCTTCAAAAGTATCCAACTGCACATCCTTTAATGGTCTATAGGTTATTGAGTATGGTTTTGGCTTGTCACGTCTAATACTAAACTCACAAACTACCAGACAGTGGCCACAATGAGAGCCCACATGTGCTACAGTGACTTTCCTTGAAGTTAAGTCAGTGCACACTACATCAAGGAGCGTCTGACTGGTGTCTGTGTAATGTGTGGGCTCTGATACTAACTGTGACAAGCCAAAACTGGATATGAAGTTGTGAAATTTAGTAACTCTTGAGTCACTATTGTTTAATAAATTGATGTTAAAGTCCCCCAACAACACTAGACCATCGTACCTTGAGATGGAACTAATTGAGTCAGAAATGGCATCAAAAAATAGGTCAACGTCCATCCAAGGTGGTCTGTAAGCCGTCCCTATAACCAACTTCTTTCCATTACATGTAAAAGTAACCCACATCTGTTCAACAGATCTATGCTGCGGGTCTACCGGGTGAGGCCAAGTGCGAGCACGAACATCGCGTTTTATATAAAAACCCACGCCTCCACCACGCGAACGTGTGCCCTGGGGTCGAGGGGTATGCCGGAGAGTGCAACCAGGAAGTACCGGCGCCCGCCCCTCCTCCCCCGCCCTAAGCCAAGTCTCATTGATAGCCAGCACATCAATATCCTGATCGACGCCAGCCACTATGAAGTCATCGTGATTTGTGCCAAGAGAACCCACATTGAACAAACCTATCCTTAGCTGTTTATGAACCATGGTAAAAATATGGATTGCGGATTATACGCAGAGAACTGAGGACATGGAACAAAGAATGGATACCCAAAATAAACGTAGACAAAAACAAGCAACCCCGTTGTACATAGAAGAAATAGTATGAATAGAACAATGAAAGTGAAAAAAATGTAATTCTGCAGTTTTCATTCATAATATAAGGCGATGGTTCTAACTCGTGCCATTGCGAAAAACCTGGGCAATGTCATCAATCGAGCGGATACGATGAGCAGGCGCATCCCTATCGCGACGAACGTAAACGCGCCCAGCCGCCGTCCACGGGTACCGCCAGTCCAGCCTCCTGCACTCCTGCCGCGCGCTGTAGAACAGCGACCGGTTCAGCCTGGTGAGTCGCTCGTTCACGTAGAACCGAGTGGGCGACCCGGGCAAACCGAAGTCCGCCGTGTCCGCGCCCCGGCGCACCCTCGCGGCGCGCAGCAGGTCGGCGCGCGGCGCGCGGCGGGCGAGGCGCACGACCAGCGGGCGCGGGCGCGGG
The DNA here is from genome assembly GCA_037349165.1 of Choristoneura rosaceana. Lineage (NCBI taxonomy): Eukaryota > Metazoa > Arthropoda > Insecta > Lepidoptera > Tortricidae > Choristoneura > Choristoneura rosaceana. The sequence goes on from JAZBNJ010000019.1 coordinate 17,165,297, forward strand.
CGCTCCGCACCGCCGGCAGCGCCGCCACCCTCCGCGACGTCCCGCGACCGCCGAGGCGCCCCCACACGCTCCGCAAAAACGATGTCGCGCTCGTCCAAGGCCACACCGAGCTTCCTCGCTACCAGGCCCACGAGATGCGAACCACTCTCGCTAGCTGCCTCCGGGATCCCGGATATTTCCAGGTCGCCGAGGAGGAGGTCCTGATCACGGTCATTGAGCTCCGCCTTGAGCTCCGCAACGGTATTGGCCAGATGATCGCCAGCGCCGTCAGCTGTCCGCTCCTCCGTGCGCGCCTCGAGGCGGCTGATCCTCTCCTCGACGGCCTCGAACCTCGCCTGAAATCCACCAATGGAGCTGCGCATTTCGGCTATGTCGCGACGCAGACCAGCCATCTCCTCCCTCATGGCAGCTACGTCCAGGCGGAACATGCGAATCTCCCTGGTGAGGTCCTGAACAGGCGACGGCTCATCGACCCCTGCCGCCTCCTGCTCGCTGCTTTTGACAGGGGTATCGGTGTTGTCTTTCCGCGGCACCTGAGCCTTGCACGCCGGACACACCCACGCAGATGTTACGCGTGCATCAAGCCCTAGATTCACACACACCCTGTGATAGACGTCGCTGCATTTTTTGCATTTAGCGGCATCCGTCAGGTGGGTCGTGGTGAACTTGCCACAACCTGCACACTTCGGCTGTGTGGAAGCAGTACTCTTTGGCTGTGGCATTGCGCTTTCACAACTTCTACACTACACTATTTTTTTTTTTGCTATTTTTTTTTTACACTAGTGGGTACTATAAACACAAAATGTTTCGTCTATTTTTATTTTTAAGATTATGTAAATTTCACCAATTATTACTGTCTAATAACAACACACGCACTTTATCGTACTGTTTACTGTCTGATAACAATATAGAAAATTTAAAATCACAGTTTGTTTATTTTTAATGTTTTGACAAGAATAAAACAACTTGTTGTCGGTTCACTGTACAACTACCCTCCCTTTTTCGAGATTTCCGATTTCGAGATCTTATCCCTAGTTATCCCGTGGGAATATCGGGTCAAAAAGTCACCTATGTGTTATTCCATACGTCCAACTACCTACATACCAAATTTCATGACTCTAAGCCCAGAGGTTCTTATTTCGAAATTTTATCCCTATCCCGTGGGAATATCGGGATAAAAAGTAGCCTATGTTCTTTCCCAAGGTCTATTCTATCTCTGTACCAAATTTCATCCAAATCGGTTCAGCGGTTTTGGCGTGAAAGCGTAACAGACAGACAGACAGACAGACAGACAGACAGACAGACAGACAGACAGACAGACAGAGTTACTTTCGCATTTATAATATTAGTATGGATTAAGTTTTTTGGTGAAGAAAAACATTACGAGAAAATCAGCATTTGGATGCGAAGCAATTGTAATTGTAACTCCAGCAATGACCGATAGGCTGAAAAGAGATAGCTAATTTATTCAACGGCTGTGAAAGTGAAAGCGCTACTAACCTTGGCACTACCGGTGTCGTCAAGCAAGACATTCTCCAATTTCAAATCCCTATGGCAGATTTTATGTATATGGCAATAATAAACAGCGGTTGCGATCTGACGAAATAACCTGAAATTACATAAATCGGTTAGAAAGTTTAATGGTGAGTAACAAAGAGTCTTTATTATCATATAACTTTATGAGTAAGTTTTTATCGCGTCATAAAAGCCCTTCAATACTTAGCATAATTCGTGAGTTTTTCGAAATCCACTTGCGTGATTTAATTTGAAATTTCTGTTGAAACTGACATGTTCATTTATTTATCAAAGTTCCATAAATAATAGGTAAACTGTATTTGAAAAAAAAAAAAAAAAAAAAGTCCACAGAGCTTATCGGGGAATTAACCATGCACACAACCTATGAAGCAATTCAATAGCCTGTTTGAAATTCCCAATCTGAGCTGTGTTCGCGTAAGAACTACAGCTAGAGCAGTTTTATTCTTTGAGGAGCCGATGGCCATCAGTGGGACATAAATAGGTTTGCTTAGTATTATTATTACTATTACAAAAAAACTCACCTCCGTGCTTCATCTTCCTGTAATACTTTCTTTTGGCTAAGGTAATCATACAGTTCACCTCCAGAGCAGTATTCCATAACTAGTATCATCTTTTCACTATTTTCAAATACTGTAAAAAATAATAAGCTCAATCAATACTGTATTCCATGACATTATTATTAATAAAAACATAAGAGTCACAATATCGAGCAATTAACTATTTGAAACGTGTCACTTCACTATCGATATCTATGTATTCTATAAATGATTTTTTTGACATTAATAAATGAATATTATAACTTTATTGACATAATCTTACAAGGACAAAAATTTACATTATTGAAAAATTGAAATATATTTGAATTTGAATCGAAGTGAAGTAAGTAAATATCGTACATTAGCGACAAAACTGTGACATCTGGTAACTTCGCAACTTTGGAGATAGCATAGTTTTGTCGCAAAGAAGCGATATATTGTAATGTCTTTATAAGGTTCCATACCAGAAAAGGAAATAAGGAAACCCTTATCGAGTCACTTTATTGTCGCGTCTGTGTATATCTGAAATTCCAACTTCATATCATGTCGTCCCTTTCACACTCTTGTTCAAATCTATTAGGATGAGTGGGATGGCACAATACGAAATTCGAACTTCTTAGTTTAAGGTCTGAACGGTATCAGACTGAAACTCAGTGCGCGCAGCGATAGCGACGCCTGCCATACAGTTTGCGATAATTCAGCGACAGTCACTGTTACGACACGTTCTCATAACTACTTACTTAATATAGTCTCAGCAAACAAATTTTAACCTTTTAACCGCCAATACGTTTTCGTTCGTACGTGCCCGTGTCGCCACCTACACCGAAACTATATGACATTTTGTCTTAATTATAAGACGGCGGCGAAATGAGCTGGATAATTTGTGTCTTATAATTCAGACAACGACGGTTAAAAGGTTAAAGTACCACGAGTTTCTCATGCTTACCTTCATAAATATGTACAATATTAGGATGTCTGACGGAAGACATAATCTGCACTTCGCGCCTGATCCGGACGAGGTCGGCTTCCGATTCGATCTTGCATTTCTTTATAGTTTTTATGGCTACTTCTTGACCAGTTTTCTTGTTGATACCTAACTGCACCTTGCCGTACGTTCCTTGACCTAATTTTCTTACTATATCGAATCTGAAAATAACAAAGTTCAAATGTTAAGTAAGGTCTCGAGACAATACGTATAATGCCTTCTCTTTTGCATGTTTCTTAGGGTTCCGTATCCAAACGGGAATAATCGGACCAGGCTGTATCTCATGAACCGCGATATCATGATAGCTAGACAATTACAATTTTCACAGATTATGTATTTCTGTTGCCACTGTAACAACAAATACTAAAAACAGAATAAAATAAATATTTAAGGAGAAGTTCCCATACAACTAACGTGTTTTTTTTATTTATTATAACGACACTTTGGCAGTTGTTATACATCGAGCATATTGTTGTGATACGCATACTATGACTCAAGGCGGACATAGGTAGAATTGAGTGGGTAAGTCTCTAATCTTTCACGGGATTTCCTGAGTTACCGTGCGTTTCCCGGAAGACTAGCGCTTGCTCCACCGGCATTTTATACTGAGGCGGGATTTTTTATTTTCATTTTACTTTATTTTTATTATTTTTTGTTTTATCCATTATTTGTGTCCCCCGAATAAACTTTTTAATTTTCAAAACTTTTTTTATCATTTAGCCGAGATATCTGTGACAAAATTATCTGGGAGTGGTAAAACAGCAGGGCTATTACGAAACTCAAAACTCGAAGTTCGTATTGACTGTCCCTGTCGCTCTCGTATTAAACAGTATAAGTGTCAGTGGGACCGCACGACACGAACTACGAGTTTTAAGTTTCTCAGCACCCTTAGCACCAATGGTCACTTACCCACTTTCTTACTCAGCTAGTAAGTAAATAGGTATTTCTAGAGACAAAGCGACTCGTCGGCGCTAACTCACAAAGGATGGGTACAGAACAATTTTCTACAAAATATCGTGAGCTTCATGAAACGTGAGCGAGGTTCGAACTTAAGGCCCGTTAACATACATACATAATCGATTTGCACCGAGCTAAAGCGATGCGTCACGCATAGTAACAGCTATTCCACTTCAAGCTCACGCGTTACTTGAAAACAATGTTTAAAAAGAATAATATATTCTCTGTAACGTGTCCTGATTTAACTAGTCATAAACAGAGGGCCTACTCCGAAATTCGAAAATTGAAGTTCGTATCGTACGCCTCCTACTAACGGAAAAACTTTTTTATTTCTCATGCTCGTAAAGTTGGTATTTATGCTGAATCTAGGCGACATAAAATAACTTTTCATGCTCTAGTGTATAAAGTAAAATCATCGTTTAAGACTAAGCAAGGTAATCAGGTCTCAACAGCCAAAAGCAAAAAAGTTTAATTATATATATTTTTTGGTAATTTCATTTTATGTAAAACTAAAAATCACGTGCAGAACGCCTCGGGTAAAATGGCTCGTTTTATGCTCTTGTTGTACAATTTACTATTTTTTCACTAAAGAATAATACTGCATGGATTTGTAATACTTGAGCAATATCTTGTACATTGGCTTTATTCGCGGAGAGCGAGGGTATCGATCACGGCCCACGCGCCGCTTTATGCAAACGGTATTTTACTCGTACAGTCGCCATCAGATCGCATCGGTAAAGGTGGTCAAAAATATCGTCACATGCACTCTATTATTAAGGTATTAGAGTTCATGTTTCGATATTTTTAACCACTTTGGCCGCTCCGAAATATCTGATCACGACTGTACAGTCATCAGCACCAATATCTGACACAACAAGCATAAATATCTGATACGACTCTATTTCTGGGGTCAGTAGGACGTGTCAGATATGTTTGCTCCGCTGTAGCAGATATCAATGCAGGTGACTGTAAGCTACACTCAGATTCTGCAATTATCTGTTTTCTGCATCTATTTGTTTAAGTACGCATAAAGATACAATAATAGTACAGACGCGGAAGGAAGGGTTGCCTGACAATGATATACACCTTGTTTCTCCGCTGCCACCTATAATACTACTTGTACTATTATTTATTCTGTGCCTATACGCAAGTATGTTATAATCCACAAACTAACGCTTGACTCAAATTCAGTCTATATTTCAATTTCAAGCCATCTCCCACCGCAAGCACCTTTTATTTACAATTAGGTATTTTTGTATTTTTTTAACACTTTATCGACCTGGTCACCTATTATTCTTTTTCACCTGATTTTTTTTTTACGTGCTGTACATAAACGTGTCTAAATTTGTACGCATTTCATACCTATTTCCTTAAATGAAACAAGTTAATAATCATCGTTCGTCACACTATAACATTTTCAGCGAAAGTAGGTAATCCATTTAAAATGTGAGTCAACGTTGCAGCTATTGTAGTACCCAGATCATATAACATTAATAGCATAGTCAGATGAAGTGTCGATGTTGATTCACGATTTAATTGATTGTCAAAATCGGCAATGACGCGGTGACGCAGCTCAATAGCTGTAATAGCAGCCTTACCGCCCACGGGAGTAAAAAGCGTAGGATGTACTTCCAGTTCAATCACTAGGCCAATGACGTATCCGTAAGGGATTATTTATTTCACCTACATACTATAGCTGTAGCCAGTTGCTAGGTCAGCCTACACGATCAAGACTGGTGAACAACCTAACAAAAAAAAACTAAAACAGCTGCGACTTGGCAAATCTATCTAGTCAGAAACAATCGTAACAATATTCCAAACAATAAAAGATTGTGATAAATTTTATGACTTCAAGACATTTTCTTTTCTACCAGTTACGCTATAGACCTATAAGTTATAAAAATTGTAAATGATAAGTCGGCTAAAGATAGAAATTAGAAAATGGAATGCCGCCACGAACATGATTTTGTATCACAATACTTATAGTATTAACACGCGCACGATAGGATTCGCATTCGCAATCATTCAGCTCTATCTGTCAAACAGTTTAAGATGTTGACAAAAAGAGACGGAGAGACATCTGTAGATTCACCGCTTCATTCGGAAGACAATTATAAATAAACTGAGTCATTCGCCAGTTGCCATTATGCGGATTCGTCTTAACGTTGATGAAAGTGAACCCATATCGAAAATACGAACTGAAATATAGATGCACAGAAAAACCAGAAAAAAGTGGTGCATAGGAGACCTATGTACCAGTGTTGACCTATGACCAGTTCCAGTGGTGGTGTAGCGGTATAGCACGCAGCACGGAATGCCGAGGACCTGGGTTCGATTCCCAGCACTGGTCTTATTTTTCTGGTTTTTCTGTACATCTATATTTCAGTTTGTATTTTCTATATGGGTTTTACGTGATGACCGTAAAAGTAACAAAATTTGGAGTCGAAATAAAAAATACAAAAAAGACTTCAAAAACCAATCTGAATTGAAATAATGAACGTCGAGATATAGGAATCCGTATAATGCATTTTAGGGAACGGATCAAGTAGTGACTGTCTACATGTCTACGAAATACAGCTTACGAAATCTGCAGACGACGTTTGATAAGTTTTTTTTTTATTCGACTGGATGGCAAACGAGCATGTGGGTCTCCTGGTGGTAAGAGATCACCACCGCCCACATCTGCAACACCAGGGGTATTGCAGATGCATTGCCAACCTAGAGGCCTAAGATGGGATACCTCAAGGGCCAGTAATTTCACCGGCTGTCTTAATCTCCACGCCGAAACACTACAGTGCAAGCACTGCTTCGCGGCAGGATTAGCGAGCAAGATGGTGGTAGCAATCCGGGCGGACCTTGCACAAGGTCCTGCCACCTGCAAAACGAACTCCGTAGGACCAACTCACAATCAGTTTAACGTACAAATATTGGCCCCATAGAAGTACTTTCTTCACACGACAACAATTTCAACAACAATGACAATTTCTTTCTTGACCTACTGGAAGGCAAAATTGAAGGAAAACGTGGTAGAGAAAGACCAAGATTGACCTATTTTAAACAGGTGAAGGAAAGGGTGGGTGTCGTGTCGTATCAGGAAGTCAAACAGCTGGCCGAAGACCGTGCGGAGTGGCGTTTACTCCACCGACAAGAGCATAGCTCTTAAAGTCAAAATACCACAAACGGGACTTATCACGCTATTATTAACGAGTAATATTTACCTCGACGTTTCGGCAACATTGCAGTTGCCGTGGTCACGAGTAGACTGAAGTGTGGGGTGTCAAGGCCGCCTAGCAGCGCGAGTTCTTCGAACTACCCGCACTTGATCACTAATAGTACCGGCACTCGTATCACGAACTACCCGCACTTGGTCATTTTTATTAGTCACCCCATCACACCGACACACAACACTAACAACGTCCGATCGTCCCTCCGAACATTCATCCCGACGCCGACACTTATTAATAACAGGATTCCACGAAGATGAAAGCTTATACCCATCGTATATAAGCTATGATAAGTCCCGTTTGTGGTATTTTGACTATGAGTGAGCATCACGAAAGTTTAAAACGTCATAGCTCTTAAATTTAAGAAGAAGAAGAGAAGTACTTTCACTAAACTTCTATGAAGTTGATCATTGCAAAAACTGAGTCTGTGCGGTTTCGCTTGCAAACATTACACAAATTTACAAAATGAAGTCATGCAGTCATTTGATTTTGACCTAAGGCTGTAATGAATGAAATACTAAAAATCATTCGTTTATGTTTGTACCTCTGTTTGAGCCGCAGCCGATGGTCGTGCAGACGGACGTCACCGGTGTTCTCGATGCCGTCCATGATATTGGACCGTTTGTTCTCTCCGACCACCATTGTGACTGTAAACAAACAATAGTAGATTAATTAAAATATTTAATATCGAAGAATTGCGAAACTGAAGTGGCAGTGGGCGGGGCACATTGCTCGCAGGACTGATGGCCGATGGGGTCAAAAGGTACTCGAATGGCGTCCGCGGACCGGGAGCTGTCGGTAGGCCTCCAACAAGATGGAGCGACGACCTGGTTAAGATCGCAGTGGATGCGAAAAGCACAAGACCGGTCTGAGTGGAGAGCCTTGGGGGAGGCCTATGTCCAGCAGTGGACGTCTTTCGGCTATGATGATGATGTAATATCGAAAATAACGTCAACGTGGCTGCACGCACCACCAGAGATGACCAGAGATAGCCGGTGCAAGAAGATGCAGTGTGTGCAAAAAATCTATCAATATATACTTAGGGGCTGTTTCACCATCCATTGATTAGTGTTAACTAACGGTTAAATGTGATGCCGTCTCCGTTTATTCGAACAAAACCAATAGAGATGGCATCACATTTAACCGGCAGTTGACACTAATCAATGGATGGTGAAACAGCCCGTTATTCTATTTTCTACGATAAATCACTCGGTTAATATCCCAGATAATACGTATATTTGCGTATTTTTAATAGCTGATGTTCAATGTAATAATTTACATATTTATCTATGAATTTCTGCGGCTTATTGGCTGAATACTTTAGTATTTTGTCACAGTTAAACGTACTAGGATAACTTGGCATGATTAAAATGATAGAAAGTGAAGTATTCAAATTTAAAACTTCAGAACTTGGCTTTGCTCAGGATAAGGGTAACAGCACAGTTTCGCAGACAAGCAAGGCAAGCACTGCGGACATAAAACTATTATTTGTTTTGTACTTATTATTTTGCATTCAAGTAAGACCAAAGGCTGGGCTAATCATTGATTATCGAGATAACAGATCAGTTTTTGATTAAATACTTGGTATTTCAGCCCAAAAAATAATAACACGCAAGAACTAAATTAAAGCATCGGTTTTATATCTTAACTGAAGAGCTGCATGCTAAAATTCACATACTGGAGCTGTTAGATGACAACCCCATGTGTACCTACTAACCCACTATACTAGGTATAGATTAAATAAACCATCAAACAAATATTAAGTACACTACGTTAATTAACAGATCTTATGGGAAGCGTTCTACCACCAAAGCATGAACTAGCAATATACAGGTGGCTCGCAGGTGGTAGGACCTTGTGCAAGGTCCGCCCGGATTGCTACCACCATCTTGCTCGCTAATCCTGCCGTGAAGCAGCAAGTGCTTGCACTATTGTGTTTCGGCGTGGAGAGTAAGACAGCCGATGAAATTACTGGAACTTGAGTAATCCCATCTTTGGCCTCTAGGTTGGCGACGCATCTGCAATACCCCAGGTGTTGCAGATGTTTATGGGCGGTGGTGATCGCTTACCATCAGGAGACCCATTTGCTCATTTGCCATCCGGTCGAATAAAATAAACTAGCAATACACGCAAACACATACCGGTGGATAATTTGGGGAAACACCTCAAAATCGTCATGTAGATTCCAGAACAACTGACAATCGCTCGACTCGTTAGCACTGGATGTCAACATGCCTGCCACGCTCGCTTATAAGTTGGCATAGAGAGCAGTTTTCCCGCCTTGGGACATGTGATTTATGCACGCTGGCACACGACGAATGTTAATACGCTAATGAATCAAGGGTGCTAGGCGCCATCGCGCGGAACGTCGACGGCGCTTCGCAATTTACTATTTAACCAACTGTAACCCTTAGTGTACGTTTTCGGTTACAAATACGTCTCGATCGCGTTTGCGTTAAAATCTCAATTTATATGGAAACACGAACAGCGCCTCTAGCGGAACGTTTGCGATGTTCGTGTTTCCATACAAATTGAGATTTTAACGCGAACGCGATCGAGACGTATTTTGCAATCGAAAATCCAAACAATAAGCCGAGTTTAGACTTGCAAGAAAAATCGTGCAAGTTGTATTACATTGCGGCGCTCGATTGACCACTACAAACTCGTTGGCTTTACGGCCTCGCAATGTAATGCAACTTGCAGGAGTTTTCTTGCAAGTCTAAACGCGGCTTTAATGAGCCCCGCAAATCAGAAGGGCTACTCCGAAACACAAAATTCGAAGGTCGTGTCGTGCGATCCCTCTCGCTCTCGTATTAAATAGTATAAGTGTCAGAGGGACCGCACGACACGAACTTCGAATTTTGTGTTTCGGAGTAGCCCTTCAGTACCGATTATAGAAAACGTTACAGCGACATCGCATTGCCTGACAAAGAAAATTAGTATGACGATATTCGATGGATAGTGAATGAAATGATTCGAATGGTTGGAAATTTAGTATCACTTCTTTCTATTGCAAAGGCATCGCTCTGAAGCGATACGGCCGCCTAGCGTAGCTTGGAAAAATTCTATGCACGTGTGTTTTCTGTACTGCTTAATAAGTTAGAATTAGATTCAGTAAAGAGTCATTGTATCGTTGTATTAGAAAGGATCGCTCGAAGGGACATAAGGACTCGTTGTGTCAACAACACTCAATAAAGCAATAAGAATGCTTTTCTCGGTAGGTATTTAGCGGAAAGGAAACGTGATGTATCGACCACCATCACATTAAGAATTACGTCTTGTCGCGCTTTAGTAAGTGCCACTTCTCCTTTTCTCCCACCACTCTTACGAGTTCCTGAAAAAAAAAACGAAATAAAAAGTGTCTGTGAAACATTTCTTTTCACGTGTCCGTTTCAACTTGGGCAAAATGCTTCGTTGTCCGCCTGTTCTCCTATATTATTTCTCAACCGATTCTTAGCAAATTTTATGAGGACGTTCGATAATTTATGGATTTACGATTCCGTTTTTTGAAATTTATTTAGGATAACGGAGCCACAGTATATAAGAGTTAAGCAGTAGGGAAGCTGATGCAGGAAATGAAGTAAGTTGTTGTATGGAGACCCAAGCATTAATTCCTCAGTCGATGAAATTTTGCTTGGTTATTGTATATATAGTATGAGCCGAAACTAAAATATAAATATAAGGCCTCTAAGGGGGTCTCGCGGTACTGCAGCCGCGTGACCCCCTTAGAGGCCATGTAGAGCGCGCGTCTGTGTGTGTTCGTTTCGATCGATTTGTTCGTAGGTTCCCTGCTGCTTTAGCTTATATATATACTGTGACGGAGCTCTGGGGGTTAAAAAACTCAAGTTAAGCACTAAGCAGCAACGGCCGCCGTCACTAGGTACTTTGGGTGGGAGACCGCCTTCGCAAACCGCTCCGCTTCATTAATAAAAGTTTTTAAAATAATTGCCAACTGTCCAGAATAAATGGCATTCACTTCTAATGACATAATGTAAATGCTGTTTCTTGGATGAGGCTTATGTTTACTCTTTGGCTCTTGGCACAAGATCCACTATAAAACAGCTTAGTGCAAATATTGTATCGCAAAAATTCGATTTACGTGCAATAGTAGCTATTGCGTTGAACTTCTCGCAAAACCGCTGAAAGAGTAGTTATGAAATTGTTGATAAAACACAAGTACTTGATTCAGTTTCCTCAACATCCGCAATAAACTTCGGACATCTCGAGAAAGATCTTCTAAATATTTTCAACGCTATTTATTTTTCCGCCACCTGCGTCGAGACCGCGCGGTGATAAAAGATTGAGGCCAAGACTCAAGAAACTAGAAACTTGCTGCAGTATGCAGACTACCTGCAATGTTGCAATGCTACAAAGTTTATAGTTATAAATCATCATAAATCGTCACTACTTTTAAAAAAGACTCTCACCTCAAAATAGATATTTTTTTCTGAACATATATCAAGGTTCAATTTCGTAGGCATATATTTCAGATACGAGATTTTTTCAAAGTAGTGACCACTGTTAGACATAGGCCTCCCCCATAGACACCCATAGACGTCCAGTTGCTTCGGTTGGAAGCGGCCTGCGTCCATTGCGAAAACGATCCCCCGTGACTTATATTACTTGAATTTTATTTTTCATGTGTTAATGGCGTGTTGTGTGTTATAATTCCTTAGTTTCATTACTTTTAGGTAAGTCTCCCAGTGAAAATCAGAGCCACGGCTTGCCGAGCGGGGTCCTATTTAGTGTCATGTACTCGTAAGTCTCATGTTTTTTCTTTACTTCCGTGATTGTGATGTTTCATGGCGTGAAATAAAATTATTTTCTTTCTTTCTAAATCACTACCTCGCACTTAGCAGTACTAACACGTCCTTGCTTCTACCATGAGCCACAGCAATGTAGGAGAAAGTATTTAGTATTCACCACATCATATTTGACTGGTAAGCAAGCACCTGAAACGACACCACACTGTTCTCAAGCGAAGAGTCGTGTGATCGAACCTGGACTTGTACATCTGAGTTTTTTAGGATTTATGTGCAAAATTACGTTTGAAATTTACCACGAGTTTAACGGTGAAGAAAAACATCGTAACCTGCACTCACCGACGAAGAAATTTAAAGGTACGTGTGAAGTTCAAAATCCGCAAAAAGGGCCACAATGGCATACAAACACGCTCGAAAAACATATCTCTCCTTCGAGCAGTCGGGTAAGAGTAAGGGGTGTCGCTAGGCGTAAGTTAACACATTTTGTAAATATTTGTGACAAGCCAGTTCACGCCCCAAGTCGCGTGTTAATTTTCATTAGCAAGTGATTAATGTTATCGTTAACCCTCCATTACCTTCCCCACACCGAGCTTATTTATTTAACACTCGTTGCGTTGAACATGTAATTATATTTCTTATACGAGACCAGGAAAATGTGCGGCTGGTGAATTAGTTTAAGATATGCGTCAATTTATTGAATAGAATAAATCTTCGTTGTATTCGAATGCTAATTTTCCTGTTCATTGATATGAAGCACACGTTGTTAGACACAGTAACGTTTTGCATCATAAATTCGTTTTCCGCAAAACTAAACACGTTACACTTAGTGTTTCTTTTTTCTCCGTGCCTCTTCCCACAACATTTGTTGACCATGTTTCCAATTTTTATAAAAGTATGGATTGCGTTTTTATCACTGAATAGTAAACCAGGTACAAATCAGTATCTGTTCCTCGTTGATAGTTTACGAGGTTGAAACAATAATGGTTTGCATGTGTTAGACGTTCAAGTGTGCCGCGCTGTGATCGCGTTAACGACGCATCTGGGCCAGTTATAAGATAGGTGTCAATGTCTGTCGGTCGGAAGCCCCACGGTCACTCAATGACATTGACGTATTAACAGTCACGTCCTGAAAAATGCGGCGCAAGTAGCCAATTAATATGTGGAATAGTGTGGGGCCGGAGTCTCGGCGGCTCTATAAATACCGCATATCATTCCCCTAGCATGCTTACACGTTTGCGCTCTCTCTCCCTCGCGAGCTTGTCGTTTACTTGAAGAAATGTGTAGGTAATTCTGTCCCGTGCACCTATGTCGCGACCTCATCCTCCGAAGTCGCCGCCGCCGCCGACGCCGTCTCCGCCCGGCACCAGCGACACAAAAAAGCCGCGTCGTAAATCTTAACATCAATCTTGACGTCACAATATGTTGATGCCGTCAACCCACGATCGGTTTTACTGTCTACAATTCTGTTTCGCAAACCATTTCAAACGAATTCGAAGATAAATGATTCAGGTTTACGACAAAATCTAGTCTTTCAACATAATGCAGCCTACTTACTTCCCACAGATGTGAATTTATAAACTTAAAATATCTATTTTTATATCAGAAATATGTTGTTCTACCTTTTTAGTGTAAGTAAGTATATATAATTATGTAGTTAGTTTTTTGATTAAATCAGGTATTCTGTGTTGTACGTAGACAGGTATTCTTTGTATGCAAATGTAGTCTGTTGCTACATCAAACCATTGACATCCCGTAGAGTACATGACCTGAACAAGTACAGTATCCGCATGCTAATATTCTAACTGTTCCAATGACGCAGATCCACCTACTCGCGACGCAGTTGAACAAAACACACGACACCATTAAAGCATCGATTCGCGGCTGTCGGATTGGGACAGTGGGCCAATTCCTCGTGAATCCCGGAAGCTAGGCGGGCCGGGTGTGCTCCAACGTCAGAGCCGACTCGGCACACTCGGCAGAAGCCACGAGCGATCGCGCTATTTTTGTCCTCCCACCAGTTGAATAACCTCCAATCAACTATTCGCAGTTGCCTAGGAATCTACTAGTACCCACACAACTATCAGTCATCGGTACGTTTCTTTCTAAAAATACTCTTTACCATTATTCTCGGGGAATCGTATTGTTAATTTAGGTCGTTACTAAACCGAGATGGGTGGAGTAAGGAGCAAAACACTCTTGAGCACGAACGATGGCCCTGTGCTGACAGGGGCGCAAGCTAAAACAAGGTTGAGATGCGACTTTTACAAGCTTGTCCATCGTCGGCTGTTCTACTTCTTACGTTGGCGGGAAGACATTCATAATAAAATCTTACTTCTGACATGTGCAGCGTTTAAAAATGGGGAACGCCGAAGTTTGAAGATAGACTGATATTCAGGAAGCTATTTGTCTAATGCAGGGAAAGACAGATATGAGTTAGATATAGATACGTACTTAGGGTACGATACGGTACCGGAAACAACAGAAGGAGAATATCTCTCTCATAGCGTATAGTTATGCATTAGTTAAGCTCATAAGTGTTTTCCTAAACACCTAGACATCGCGTGTTACTGATTGCAAATATGCTACCATCCAAACATAGTCAAGCCAGCCAAACAAAATACTTTCATCAGTCACCGATAGGATGCGTGTGAGATGGGATTTTGCGTTGAGGTTGTGTGGTATTCAGAAAAGACATCACGGCAAGATTATTGGGTCGTCGGCAGTATATCTGTAGTCGGTAGATACGGTAACTATTACTAACTATATTATAAACATAGGAGCGTGATGACGCAGTTCTATGCATATTTTTGACGTAAATCTTTATAATTTGGCAAAGAGTCCCGAACCGAGTTAGAATTTAAGCCGATGACTGAACAAGAATAGAACATAATTCCTAACCGCTGACTCAACTGCGCTAAATGTCCATAATGTGGGTAATTGCGTTGGTAGTGATGAGAGATAGTTATTTGTTTGTTTGAAAAAGTTAATGATGTATATGTATACGGGGAAAATTACCTATTTATTTTTAACTTTTATTTTAACCAGTTAGGTAGGTCACGCTGTTGTTTATTTTCCCCTAAACTAGCTCAGATGGCCGCTTTCACATTAGCATTTCACGGATTGCTTTTTTACCATGAGGAAACGGTGTGAGTCTCTCCTCAACTGCAGTCTGGGCAGCGCGAATAGCATCCTGAGCACGTTAGCCCACCGCTGGGACTCACCGCTGCTGCAACGATACGTGCAGCTACATGCGCCTGTATTGCCGATGTCCAGGCGTCTTTAGTTTTTTGATTTAAGTTAAGCTAGTGAATTAATTATAAATAATAACCATAGCGATAAGATTTGTAAATACTAACACTGTAATAATAATGATAATAATAAATATAACGGGAGAATTCACGCACCAATTGACCTAGTCCCAAAGTAAGCTTAGCAAAGGTTGTGTTATGGGTACTAAGCAACGGATAAACGTAATTATATAGATAGATACATACTTAAATACATATGGATACTTAAATACTATGGATTCAAAGTCCGCACTAAATGATTTGTATTTGTATTAGGGCTGCTAGCGGGACCGGCCCTACGAGATGATTTTTAATCAGTGATGAGGAATAACAAAAAGCGATAAAGATGGTCATACTGAATAACTTTTCCCATGGGAACAATACGAAAATCGGGAAAAAAAATCCCTGGTTTCATTCATTGAGGCCGGTGAGGTGCTGAGGTTTTTTGTGAAATAGCTGATTTTTTTACCCCGATTTTCGTATTGGTCCCATGGGAAAAGTTACAAAGTGCAAAATTCGAAATTTGTATCTTGCCGTCCCGCTGACGCAAATATTATTTAATACGAGAGTGACAGGAACGGTACAATGCGAACTTCGATTGTCGAATTTCGTAGGAGTCCCCCAGTTCATTGACGGTCTAAGGCCGCGAACTGCAGGGCTACTCCGAAACTCGAAGTTCATGTCGTGCGATCCCTCTGACACATACTATTTAATACGAGAGCGAGAGGGACCGCACGACACTAACTTCGAGTTTCGGAGTAGCCCTGCTGGACGTCAGAGGGCATGAGCGCGGCGAGTGTTTCCTATGTTCATTGCGTGTGCTGCCAGGTGGCCACAGTGTCGGCCGCGCAATGAACTACCCTTAGTGTGTTTTCGGTTACAAAATACGTCTCGATCGCGTTCGCGTTAAAATCTCAATTTGTATGGAAACACGAACAGCGCCTCTAGCGGAACGTTTAACGCGATCGAGACGTATTATGTAACCGAAAACTTACACTAAGGGTACAGAACACGCTCGCGGCTCTGCCCCGCTATGGTGTCTAGTCCACGGCCTAATGCCACTTCTGCGAATGTAACGGACTCTGCATGGACTTAGTTTAACTTACATCGATCGGTTGCACGGGAGTACTTCCACCGAACTTCTACGAAGTTGGTAATATAAGGGTTCCGTTTTTACCGACTGAGGTACGGAAGGAACTCTAAAAAAGCCAAGCCCAAGCCTCGCGCAATGCACAGATTAAATACTTAATAGTTACTACATCCAATAGACTCGTTTACATGTCACTGTTGCCTACCAGCGCTTTCGGAAAGACCATCATTGCCAAGAAGAATTCCCGCAAGAAACTTGGTAGAAATATCATGAAACACTTGACACCAATTGACCTAGTCCCAAACTAAGCAAAGCTTGTACTACGGTTACTAGGCAACGGATAAACATACTATTCAAGACCCGAGAACAAATATACGTATTATTCATACAAATATCTGCCCCGGCCGGAAATCGAACCCGGGAACTCAAGCTTCGTAGTCAGGCAGGATCTCTAACCACTTGACCATTCGGTCGTCAGAAAGAGCAGAAAGTAAATTATTTTCAAAACAAAAACAATTCTTTTGACGATTACAGCACAGTATATATTAATAAGCTAAAGCAGTATGGAAGCTACGAACAAATCGACTCTCGCGACTGCAGTACCGCGAGACTCCCTCAGAGGCCGTGTAGATCGCGCGTGCGTGTGAGTGTGTTCGTTTCGATCGATTTGTTCGTAGCTTCCGTACTGCTTTAGGTTATATATATGTAGGAAAATTATTAAAAGAGTTTTAATATTGTTGTCTATCATAGCTACAGAGAAGAGGGGATTAAAAAAAAAGAGTTTGACATTGTCATACCTACGACTGGAATACGGATTGATATGTTATTTTTTATATTGTGTTTTAAAATTAATTAAAAAGAAGTTATAATTATGTATTTGGGGTTTCATTTTTCATAATTCTACATTTGGGGGCTCGTCCGGGATGAATTTTAACTAACATGAAAGGTTGGCGTTACGAAAAAAGAAGAATGAAACTGTTTTAGACAAAAAGTGTTAGGAAGAAAAATGGCGGTGTCCAAGAGCGATGATATAAAACTAAAATGATGATTTAAGTTGATAAAGGCGCTAAAGGTATAGACGGTGTTGAAGGTGTTGAAGGTGTTGAAGGTGTTGAAGGTGTTGAAGGTGTTGAAGGAGTTGATGGTGTTAAAGGTGTAAAGGTGTTTAAGGTGTTTAAGGTGTTCAAGGTGTTTATAAATATATATATTATGAAAGGCGAGAAACATGTGGAAGAAAGATGGTTTAGCAGTAACGGCCGAGTCGGCAAAGGGAGCTGTACCAAGTCGGAGAAACAGTTGTCAAAATACTTATAGCCTGCAAATCCTTAGTCGGAGCAGCCGCTTTCTGGATTAAATCTGAGAAAACTTTTAAAAATCCACGATGCTTAAAGATGGCGCTAACGTGCAGGATGTTAAGATTGTTATATTTGTTTATTTATTATTGTTTTCTTATAGGATGAAGTATTGTTTATTTTTATTTATAACTAAATGAGATGATATAAACTTGCAGTTGTATATGTGTATAAGTAGGTACCATTTATAAGTTGTCTGAGGTCATACAACTGCAGGATGGCCGAGTGTAGGAAAATTATTAAAAGAGTTTTAATATTGTTGTCTATCATAGCTACAGAGAAGAGGGGATTAAAAAAAAAGAGTTTGACATTGTCATACCTACGACTGGAATACGGATTGATATGTTATTTTTTAAATTGTGTTTTAAAATTAATTAAAAAGAAGTTATAATTATGTATTTGGGGTTTCATTTTTCAAAATTCTTCATATATACGGTCTACGGTGATTAAAGCTTATGTAAGTTCAGCTTCTTTGGTGCCTTCGCAGCCTAACCTAAGGGCTGTCTCAGACAAGGCGAGACTCCCCCCCCCCTTCGATCGCAGCGCACATTCCACTACGTCTAGACTCGTCTCGACTCATACGAAGAATAGTTCGTAGAATCTTCGTACAGTTGAAATTGTTTATGACGTCTTTAAAGGGACCGGCAGATTACGGTCGTTAGAGTGGATCTAGTCTTTATTACACATTTAAAATGCATAATGGATGGTTTTCCATATAATTTTATCGGAAGAGTTCGTATTTGTATATATTTATCGTGCTCTCTCAATTAGCTTCAGTACTCATTGTCCAGCCGTTTTGACGTTTGACTCTCACTAATAAAGTTCCATATGAATGGATATGAAAATGTCACTAATTTTCATATAAAACAATAATAATCGATTGGCACTACAAGTACCACCCACCACACAGTGTATGAAAAACTATCGGAGTCGGTAGTGCACTTGATTCTGAGTAGGAAAAATTTAAAAAAAGAATACTTAGTTTTTTTTTGGATTTTGGAGACCTATTTTAGATACCTAGGTAAAGTGGTTGTTACAGAGTTTTGTTTTTTACCAATCCTAGTCTACTTAGTAACCGCGTGCATCCTCTTCATTGTATAAAGTTTTGAATTTTTTAATAATAATAATAATAATAAATTCATTTATTTCAGGCAACTTAGGCCCATACAATAAATACCTTACAGACTAACATACATATTTAAAACCAATAATATTTAAATCTATGAACTAAAATAATTTCTTTGCTCACCCGCGACCTTAAGATAGCTAAGTCTATGCAAATTATGCGTGTTCATGCAGTTCCTCCACCTCCACACTGTACGAACACACACAAATTACACAAACCCATCTATCACCACCACCACAACTCACTGACGCGTTTCGAACTCAACCAGAGCTCATCCTCAGAGTGACACAACCGTACACCATGCTACCAGTTGTTAGACTGATATGATATGGACCTCCGCAAAGTAACGCCTGATTCAATAAATTATTTAAATCTAATTAGAATAAAACAATTATTATTATTATTATTAGGATTTGAATTTAATGATAGGGGGGGGGGGGGGAATAGGGGGATATAAAAGGGAACGAACAGGCAGGCCACCTGATGGAAAGAAATCATCGCCGCCCATGGACATCCATAACATACCTGAGTTACGGATGCGTTGCTGGTCCTTTGAGAAATGAGTAGATTCGTTTACTTACGACTATATATGTACTTATTGTTTATACACACAATAGCTGTTCCCCCCTTAGTATTCGTTTATCGCTATCCTGCAGGAACTATGCCATTTTCCAGGATAAAAACTACTACCATACGACCTTTCTCGGGACTCAAACTATCTGTAAGTATAGCGAATTTCATTTAAATCGGTTTAGCGGTTTAGACGTGATTGAGTAACAAACATCCAAACGTATTCACAAACTTTCACATTTATAATTATAATAGTTTTACGTTTATTCAATAGGTATTTGTATTAATTAAAATAGGTAAGTATATTTTATTTTAGCAGAGATCGCGCCACGGGAAAGGCCGAAAATTACAGAGAAGGGTTTTACCTACTTTATCACACATCCGTTTCAGAGAAACATTTCAACAAACCATAAAAAACCCAAGTGATTCATTAAAAAGTTATTCCTTAACTTTATATTTTTATCTGTACATACGAGGGGCGTTCAATAAATTCTCGGTATAGTAATGAAAACAAAAGAAAGTGAAAGTGAGTTTTTTTTATTTTTCAATATGTTCCTCCCCTACGTTTATACACTTATTAGATCGGTCGATTATTTTTTTTAAACCCTCATAAAAATATTTTTCGTCTTGGGTGTCAAAATGCTCCTGAACTGCTGCCTTCAGCGCTTTATCGTCAGTAAATCGGTTTCCTCGAAGATCTTTTTTGAGATTGGGAAACAAAAATAAGTCGTTGGGGGTTAAATCGCGACTATACAGTGGATGAGTAATACTTTTGAACCCAGATTCAAGAGCAGCGGCCTTGGAAATACGAGCGCTATGTACCGGGGCGTTGTGATGCAGTAGCAGAACTCCGTTGCTTAACTTTCCTCTCTTCTTTTCTTCGATTGCCTCCCCTAATTGGCATAGAATGTTAGCGTAGTACTCCCTGGTAATATCTACAGCCTTTGATTTAAAATCGATCAGCAATATTACCTCACAATCTCAGAATATGGTGGCCATGACCTTACCAGCTAAAGGCATGACCTTGAACTTCTTGGGATGAGGTGTTCCTTTAATGTGCTACTGCATGGATTCTCGCTTGCTCTCAGGATCATAATGATGAACCCAGGTTTCATCTCCGGTAACAATTCTTTGAAGTATCTCATCAGGATTTTCACCGCACATCTCCACAAAGTCGGAACAACAAGCTACACGCGTATCTTTCTGAAGTGGTGACAGCATTCGCGGTACCCATTTTGTACTTACTTTTGACATATTGAGGGGGTCATGTATAATATCATGCATAGTATAAATAGAAAGATTGGTCCTTTGTGCTATAGATTTCACCTTCACTCGACCATCTTCTAATATTATTTTTTCCACTTTATTGTCATTTTTTGGTGAAATAGCCCCGTTTGGCCGACCAGCTCTAGGGTCCTCTTTGATGCTCTCCCTCCCACGCTTAAATTCACTAGACCACTTGTGCATCATAGATAAAGAAAAAGCAGACTCGCGGTAAACACAATCTATTTCTTCTTTTATGGTCTTTTGATTTTTCCCCTGTTTTGTCAAGAATTTTATCACGGCTCGGTGCTCTAATTTATTCAACATTGCAAAATCGTTCATAGTGATCACCTTTATTCCGCTGTTGCAAAGAAACAAAAGAAGTTACCAGTTTGAATTTTACTTTTTTATACTGTCAATGAAAGATACTTAACGACGAGTATTAAAAAAATAACAGAAGTGGTTTAAAATATATCAATACCGAGAATTTATTGAACGCCCCTCGTATAAGAGTATGTTTATCCGTTGCATACAAGCTAATACATACAAGCTTTTCTTAGTTTGGGACTAAAATTTGTATCATCATCACAATGATATTTATTTAACTATATTTTTTGGATACCCACCTACTTAGGCTGGTTTTAGTGTCACGCGTAACGTCGGTGCGGATCGCTCCGCGCGGGCTGATCAGCCAATGGCTAATGAGCTTCCTATCCGCGCGGACGGGAAGCTCATTAGCCATTGGCTGATCAGCCCGCGCGGAGCGATCCGCACAACGGTACGCGTGATACTAAAACCAGCCTTAGTAGGTATGAAAGGAGATTCGCTTGTAATTAACTAATTCTTATTTATTCTTTTACTTCAATATAAGCAAAACACGTTAAACTGTCATAAAAGCTATTGTAACAATAGAGAAAAATTAAAAACCAGACTCATAAACTGAGGGTTCCATTCTGTACAAATTTGTTGGTATATTCAAATATACACTGTCAAAGGCTATAATGTAAAAAAAGTTAGCAAAGGCCAGATTCATAACAAAATATATGTTATGAGGGCTATGATGTGAGGGTAACTTTGTTTATATCATCATCATCATCAGCCCAGCCTATATACGTCCCACTGCTGGGCACAGGCCTCCTCTCAGAATGAATTTTATATATATATACATATATATATATATTTTTTATTATTTGACTGGATGGCAAACGAGCAAGTGGGTCTCCTGATGGTAAGATATCACCACCGCCCATTTGTTGCTTAGGACCAAATTTTATTTTGAATTGAATTTGATTTTTATTAATTGGTACTGCAACACTATGGCATATATTGATATTGCAGTTGTCTATCTACGTTATGGTTCTTGAGATACACACAGACGTGTGTTGTTTGATTGTGTGTTGTGACAGACAGATGGTTGGACGGAGAAACAGTGTAGTGACATTAACAAGGTCCAGTTTGACACCCTTCAGGTTAACTATGAAATCATTAAAAAATCCTGAAAACATTGAATTTACTCTTGTAATGTAGGAAGCCTAATTTTTTAAATCGTTTATTACAATTTGATTCTATTACCAAAACAAAATATTACTAAACTTTACATCACAGTACAATGTGGACTGGACACACCTTAAGATAAACATGCCTCACTCAGTACTTAACAATGCGGCTGAGTTTGTATACATTTATTGTTTTTAAATTGATGAAAAATAAAAAACAATGCGATGACTGGGGCTGCCTTATGCCATGCTCATTCACCAGGGTTAAACTTCATGGTTGCTAGGGAGGGATGTTATGGAAAAGGAGCTTTGTAATGTATCCGAATCTGAAAAGTCTAAATTTCAGATAGTGTTTTTTTTCTATTTTTTTTTTTGAGGTTTAAGTGCACCTGTGTTACTATGCCAGCCTCATTGAAAGACTCTGTGGATAGATTTTAAACCACGAATTTTGATGTTAGATCTGTTAATATTAAATCCGAGGTTAAAATTAAAATAATTGAGACTTGGGGAATCCCACCATGTATTGTGTACTGATCGCATTTTGCTATTTTCTGGTTTGAGTAATGTTAAATGTGTTATGTATGAGCCTGTATTGAATTCAATATATGAATATCACTAGCTTTTACCCGCGGCTTCGCCCGCGTGGAATTCGGTTATCGCACGATGTTTTCCCTAGGGAACTGTGCATGTTTCCGGGGTAAAAAGTAGCCCATGTCATTTTTTGGCCTATAAACTTTCTCTATGCCAAAAAATATTAGACTGTATTTAAAAGTGAATAAGTATGTCAAGTATGAAAAGTTGAGAGACAAAACCGGACTAACTGATGTTAAACGGAATGGAAACGGAAAACAAAGCAACTGAAATGGAAGTGGGCCGGACACACTATTAGAGGAGGAGATAAGTGGAGCAAAATTGCAACTCTTTAGCACCCTAGATGCCACAAAAGAAGCAGGGGTAGGCGAAGACATGGCTGGAAAGACTAAAACCTGGACCAGATTAGTACACAATAGGGAAGAGTGGAGAAAAATGGGGGAGGCCTTTTCCCGAAGGCACACAGAATCGGTTACCGTAGATTAAGTAATAATATAGATATAATATATACTGTATTTCTGATATAAGGCTATAAATTTATTTAAATAAATAAATAAGTATGTCTCATTTAATTAGTTAGCATATTTATACTGGAAATACCTGTTCTTCTATGCTGCTATTAATTGATATTGCATCTCGTGATAGTAAAAGTCATTATTTTACTACAGCAGCTATATCATAAAGGCAACCCCAGGTTACCCTCTAATAACTAAGAATATTCATGCAAATTACATTTGGTAAGAATGAAAATTTAGGCCATTTAACACTAAATTTAATTTCTCTAAATCTGTATTTCCTGAACTTTATTTTGCAGTGGGTCTCCACAGACATTTTCATAAGCCACTTAATGAGTAAAACCAGCTAAGTTTTAGTCTAAGAAACTTTTTTTACCCCAGTCTGGGTAACTTAGGGAGCCACAACACTATATTTTCAATATTCCAATTACTCACTAAGAACTACAAATAATTTAAGGATGCATAGGTACCAGAGGAGGAAATAAACGTGTAGGCAACAAACTTAATTGGTACTCGTTATAAATTATTTGTAGAAACATTTTTAGCATTTTCTAAACAATTACATACTACGCATAAATGTATGTCAACAGTTGAAATTGACTAAGAAACATTTTTATGAGAATTTTTAGACATAGTTCAAACAGAGAAAAATTTACTGATTCCGAACATGTATATAATTCACAATCTTAAAAAAAAGCTGCTTAGTCGATTTTTCCTTTCAACTATGTTGTTTTTTTTTCGAACAAAACGAGCAGGTGGATCATCTAAAGGAAAGCAATCACCGCTTCTCATTGACACCCATAACATAAGCTGAAATACAAAAGCAACACAAAAAAACAAAACTTGTTTATCATCAAAATCGTATTCTAAATAACATTTAAAATGTGATTTTTATAATAAAACAAGTTTTTTTTATTATTTGTGTTACTTCTGTATTTAAACAGCGATGTACTTATTCTTCAAGAAATCCATTACTCCGTTCAAGTGTACATTAGTTACAATGCCAAGCCAATGTATCAGTCAATATTTACATTTACTATCTAATCTCACAGCAAACAAATCAATTTACCGCAGTTATGCTCTGAAGAATGTAAAAGATAAGCTTTGTGAGTAAATAAATAAAGATAAATTATGTTTTGATTTCTTGAATTAAACTGTCTTTATTTTGATTTGGTCTTTCAGGAAATCATTTTCAGAAATACATGCCAAATAAAATCCTGCCAATTGGAATCGTAAATGAATCATGCTACTGTTTACAGCAGCATGTCTGCTGATGTCATGCAAGCAAAGCACCCAATAAATAAGATACTGAGTAGGCATAAGTCCCAATAAAGACTCAACGCGAGAATTAAGCACGTACAGTACTTCCGAGAACTTCACATTTATTAATAAACATATGCTATGCTACTAAAAAGAAGGCCACCTCATGAAAATCACTCTACCAAGAAAGCGAACTGGGACTGGAGTTTTGACATTCTTATGTAATATTCGCTTATTATTCTACTATTACTTTTAAACAATGATTCTTAAAGATATATGTGCAAATTTTGACATATGAAATTTTATAAATAAAGTGTACATTTAGGAAAATACCTTGATTTTATGTGTAATCCAATATCCAGATGAAAGTCGCAGTCCTGTTTACACACGTTTATCACTGTCATTCATTTAAACCAACACACCATCACAATGTAGCACTACACAAATGTTCACTTATAATTATTAAAATTTGTGAAAATATCAGATAATGCGCCATTTTTGCAATATATCCGAAGGACAGCGGTCGGCAATCGCTGCCATCTTTTTTGTCATATGTCTTCTAATTATAGTACTGAAACGAACTCTGGTGATATATTTAGAAACTAGAAACTTTTTAATACAAAGTGGTGGGCAGCGACATCTATCCGGTTTACAAGACAAAAATAAACTTGGCAAACTCTTCTAGATGGCGGTGGAGACTCGGCGGTTACTACTATTCGCCGCTAGATGCCGTTGTAAAACAAAAAACATGTAGAATCATAAAGCTTATGATAACTATCTGCCGCTAGATGTCGGTAAGGATAATGAAGAATTGAAAAATGGTAGAGTCGATTTACATTACTTTGAAATTTTAATTATGGCGAGATATTAAAACTATCACTTTATGTTAAGTCTGTGTTATGAACTCAATACATAATTCGCTGACACAGTGTGTGCGACGGACAGCGGCATGCTTAAAAAAATGTTCAGGCTATCCGACTCTTTATTGCTAACATTAGCATTAGGTACTATTCCTGACCCTATCTATTCAGAAATTCTATCTATCTATCTATCTATCAGCTGGTACCGGTCACCGTCGACAACAAGCACTTAACAATATTGTCATTAAATTTAGCCTCCTGAATTCCGATGTATTGGGAGCAACACGACCGCGCTAAATTTTACAGTGATTGCAAAATTGTCTTGGATGCGCGGTCGAAATCCGGTTGACGTCATTTCTTTTGAGATCATATCCTTTTACTTTCTGCTTTGTTAGATACATAGTTAGTATATACGTATAATGTGTTATAATCACATTAGGTACCCAAGAAACGACGAAATAGAAACAAAATTGTGTTGCTCTGAAAAGAGAACATTTTTATTAATCACAATGCTACAAACATATTATATGATGTAAAATATTAATTAAACACTTTACCTGAAAAGAGAAACAACATTTAATGCTAATATTCCGCGTATTCCTCTATTTATTATTAATTATTTAATCTTGTATGACATTACGTTTTACAATTCAAATCTAACTGACAACTTTCAAAAGCAAAGGCCATAGACAAATTAAATGAGGAGCTATGAACCTCATTTACATCTCCCCCCCCCACATTAAGAATATTTATTCTATTTATTTCTATATTTTTATGAAACTGGTACTAATTTTGTAACATGAAAAAGATTTGATTCAGGTTTCTTATGCCCTGTGTTTATTCTGTAAATCGAGTTTGACAATTTTTCCACAATCTCATAAGGACCAATTTTTAATTCATCAAGTTTTTTTCTGTTTAACCGATTTCCATTTTCAACATAAACCAAATCTCCTACTTTCAATTCACATTTTTTTCTATTTTTGTCAAATTGTTTTTTATTATAATTATGTGATTTTATACTATTTTCCAACGCTATTTGTCTATCTCGTAATAAATCATTATGTGTATGTTCTTTTTTTAATTCATCTGGTAAAATATCAACGTTTTTTCCTTCTACTAAATACCTAGGTGAAAAACCTGTCACTGTATGTTCCGTTTCATTATATTTTTGGACACATTCGTGTGCAATAGTCGTCCAAGCAAATTTATTATCTTTTTCGTTTATTTTGCACCGTATTTTATTGACTAACGTCTGGTTCAACCTCTCATTTAAACCATTTGAAAATGGAGCATTTACCGCCGTGAAGATAATTGGAATATTTTCTGTATCTAAAAAGGTTTTGAACTCACGTGAATTTATACCCGGGTACTGATCGGATAGAATCATTCCAACTTTATTTCCCTGTATTACTTTTTGAACAAGCTTTATAAAATCATTTGAACTTTGGGTTTTAGAAGTCAGAATAACAGCATATCTTGAGAAATGATCCACCAGTAGATGTAAATATGTCTTTGTAGAACGAGATCCGCCAAATCCACCAATAGTGTCTATGGATATTATCTCAAACGGGTAAGTAGCAGGGCCCAAGTGTGACAATAATCCAAATTTGTATTTGCCTCTAGATTTGTTTTTTATGCAAATTTCACAATCGTCACAAACTTTTTTGATAATATTCATCAAATTTTTCGATGTATAAAATGGTTTAATTTTCTTTTCCAGTTGTTGTATGCCTATATGGCAATAGTAATAATGTACATTTTCTATAAGTTTTTTAGAGTACTCTTCAGATAAGACAATTTTTTCCTTTTTTCCTATATTTTTATAGTATATATTGTTTTTTAGTTTTAGTTTATATTTATTATTTTCTATGTCTTTATTCTTTTCTTGATCATTTATTATATCTTTTAGTTGAATAAAATTTACAATTTTCAAATTTTCATCTTGAATGTCACCTGGTTCTAGCACCGGGTTCCTACTCAAACAATCAGCTTCTAAATTGTATTTTCCTGGGGAATATATTACCTCAAAGTCGAACTGAGACAGATAATAAGTTAGGTCTCCCAATTCTTCATCTGTCCTAGCCTTAATGTTCATTTTCTCTAATGGCTTATGATCAGAGAAAACTGTAAACTTTTTGCCTATAAGCCAGTATTGCCAGTATTTCACTGCTTCTTTTATCGCCAGACACTCCAAATATATAGCTTTTTTCTTTTTCTGTGTATCGTTCAATTTTCTCGAAAAATATGCACACGGTCTTTCCTCTCCATCAGACTGTGGTTGTTTCAAAACTGCTCCGATACCTTGAATTGATGCATCGGTATAAATATGTATTGGCAGTTCTTATTTGATCTCGTTTAAAGCAGTCACTATTTTTGTTCCTAAACCAACACAAAGATTCAGGATGGTACCGATTTGTTTTGTTCTCTTTTTCACAAATTCTGCAGGGCCGGTATTTTTCGTTTTTTTCTTTAATTTTATTTTCAAAAACAACTATTTTCTTTTCCGGAATCTTTTTAGCTACCAAATGTTCTAAACCTCTGAGATTATTAAATAAATCTTCGGCTGCCTTCAAATTTTTCCTGTCAATTTGGTCAGTTACAAAATTTGGCAACCCTGTAGCTATAAGATCTATCAGAGTCGGTTTGTCCATAGTTTTATTTATCTCTAATAAAAGACGTTCTTTTTTTAACGCGTATTCTAGTAACGAACCCTGTATATATCTGAATGACATAGCATACCTGACTGGCGACCAACCTTTGTCCGCGTAAGTGTCACAAAATATTTTTGCCCACATCGACCATTCCGAGTCGACTGTATATTTTATAAGCATTGAACTGTACCAGTCAAGACACGAGTCCTCTAAAAATAACCTAAGCGCTTGAATCCTCTTCGAATCTTCCTCTATTCCTAATCGGGTACATTCATTTTCAAAGGTAGCTATCCATTGACACACATTTGATGTTTTTCTGCCAAATTTTTCTATGACGAATTTCTCAGTTAGACTTCTTATATTCTGAGGCTTAGACACATCTTCCTTAATTCCGGAAATATTTTCCAAGATTTTTGTCAATGTCTCTCCTGAAATTCCAGCCACCGGAGTCTGTTCCCGAGTTTCTGGAGTAATCTCCTCCAAGAGATATCCCTGAAATTGCATATTTCCATCTTCATCTATGTAACTCTCATTTATTTCTGGTGTAATTGAAATCCACACTTGCCTCTTGTCGTGTCTTCTTTGCAAAGTGTTTCTTACTTTTTGAAAAGCTTTTGTTGCTAAAATCGTATCATGTAGTCTTACCGGTTGTAATTTTTCCGGGATTAAAAAGACACGTTTATCAGCATCCATAATTGAAGCCATGCAGATTACATTTGTTTTCGGATCTTCACCCGATTTAACTACGAATTCAAACCTCAATTTCTCCATCGCTGTTATTTATTAGCCGTAGAAATGTTGTTTTATAATGTGTTATAATCACATTAGGTACCCAAGAAACGACGAAATAGAAACAAAATTGTGTTGCTCTGAAAAGAGAACATTTTTATTAATCACAATGCTATAAACATATTATATGATGTAAAATATTAATTAAACACTTTACCTGAAAAGAGAAACAACATTTAATGCTAATATTCCGCGTATTCCTCTATTTATTATTAATTATTTAATCTTGTATGACATTACGTTTTACAATTCAAATCTAACTGACAACTTTCAAAAGCAAAGGCCATAGACAAATTAAATGAGGAGCTATGAACCTCATTTACATACGTATTATAGCTTATTTTCGACAGCAAATCGAAACGGGAGTTAAGTTATCGTAAGTAAATTGTACCTATCCTTTCCAATGCGAGCTACTTGGGGGTTTCCTACCAGCTTTTGTACTATCGCCGGGCAATATAGTTCGTTTTTTTAGCATTAGAAAAGGGTTAAACAATCTTGACGAGTCTTTTTGTTGGAAAAGTTTAAAAAAAAACAGTAACTATTACTTATGATACCGAAATAATGTTAATGATCGTATGTCCTTGCTAATAAAATTGTTACATATTAGCTGTGATTTATTTTTCAAGAGTGTTTTTCAATAAAAAGACAAGTCAAGATCGTTTACCTTCTTTCTAATGCTAAAAAAATGAAGTAATAAAGCAATGAGTTACACTCCTCATCACCACTTTTCATAAAGTGAAATAAACTCGGTCGTCGGTCAGTTTATTCATGTTTATTGTAGAAAAAAATAACTGTAGAAAAAAGTAATGCATTCCACTTTATTGTGCATAAAGTAAAAGCGAGCTAAGTGGCTTAATTGTTCTGTGATGTATTTCACATTCAAGCGCATTTTGAATTACCAGCAATGTATGTAATCAAAAGTATTTACGACGTTGCTGTATTGTGGTTATTACAATGCCATGGTGTGTCATTTTGACAAAAATATTCATGTCAATTGATTCTTTTGTAAAAAGGCACAATGAAATAATGGGTTTGTATACCTTTATTAAACCATAATGCTTCATGGTTCATGAAACACGAAGCGGGACAATGCTACGCTACTAATGTCTTTGCGCCTTTGTGTGTACGTTTGTTACCCTTTAACGACAAAACTAGACAACTTAGATGAAATTTGGCATGTAGATAGCTGAATTTCTGAAATAACTCATATAGGCTTATTTTTAACTTATTTTTAAAAAACGAGGCTATCAATCTCTCAAAGGGCCGACATCGAACCTGTGACATATCTCGCGTTGCGGGTATCTATGAGCGACTCGTCCCGTCCCCTCCCCTCATTTTAATTTATTCATAAAATATATATAAATTAATTAACAGAACTGTAGGAACAAATTATTCTTATGCCTATTATTTTGAGTTTTAGCGACGTAGGAATGAAAAAGACTTGTTACTTCCAGAGGTATGTCCTGGTCCAGAAAAGGACTAGAGAAATAAGGAAGCACAATTAAAACCACAGAATCTTCGCTCAAGGAAACTCCTAACTTATGGCTATTGGATAATTCAACCTACTTTGAAGATAAACAACATGACACCATGTCAATACATACTCTAATATCGTCACCAGTTGGTCAGGTCAAGAACAAAACATCCGCGTTCCTTCCAACGAGGGCGCCACTGCGTAACAACTGTCGGGAACACCAACGCGGCGACTTTAGTTCCAGTATTGACCACCGGAACAAATGAGTTTGTGGCTTAGGAAAGCCACGATAGTAAAGCATGCGTTTACACTCTTATTGTGTTGGTCTAAGGTAATATTTACGGTGTATCGCTGTTTTATTTTGGTGGTTTCTGCCATACGTAACACACGCGTAGTGTTTGCGGGGCTGGTTAGCGCGAGGGACGGTGAAAGTGGTTGCGCAATGATGCAGGCAGTGCGATTTGAAACAACTGACTGCTCGATCTAAATTTGCTAAACTCACTGTCTTGCCGATGTTTGCAGTTGCACTATAAAATAACACAAGGAAGTCCTTAAGTACTTTCGTGATTTTCACTCATAACGAATACCACATACAAAAAGTATAGTCAACGTCATAAATAAGTAACCATTTCTTTGCTTTATTGGATACCTATAACAATTTTTGTTATTAAAAAACATATACATATAACAAAAAATTGAACCGACTACAAAAAACCATGAAAATATTATTTTACCAGTCTGAAGTCGGTGCCTCAGCACGAGCCAGCAGGAGTGGACCTACAGTCGTCTACTTCACCTACATACCTACTTATATAATTAGACTTCAATCACTGTCTCGTGCTGAGGCACCGATTTCAGACTGGTAAAAAATTATTTTCATGGTTTTTTGTAGTCGGTTCAATTTTCTGTTATAAAATATTATTTTTCACGTTTTTTAGTGTTAATAATCCAAGATACAATAGTTTAATATCAACTGCTCGACACCTTTTACGAAAGATTTCTTTTTCTGATGCAGAGACGTTAATTATTGAGGAGTGCTGATG
This sequence comes from Choristoneura rosaceana, assembly GCA_037349165.1. NCBI lineage: Eukaryota > Metazoa > Arthropoda > Insecta > Lepidoptera > Tortricidae > Choristoneura > Choristoneura rosaceana. The sequence continues at coordinate 17,196,665 of JAZBNJ010000019.1, forward strand.
CTTTGACACCCGTTCAATTTTACCATAATATGCATTGCGACGAGCATAAATTGCTTAGCAACTGTGTAATTGAAATTCAACCCGTGAAGTACTTGTTATTGAGTAGTAGCTCTGTTGGTCAAATGTCGTCTTCATCATCAGTTCCTAAACACAAGTTTGCGTATTTACTGCCAACAAACACCCGTTTGTCGCTGCTCCATGCTTCCAAGGATCACCCCTCAACACTTCGGAGAGTGTTGGGTTCCTCGGTGTCGATATTTCGAGCACAGTCCAATTTTGGGATCACCTGGAAAAAAAACCAAGTCGGCTGCTAGAATGTTGAGCTTTGCTTAAGCCGCTCTAAGCGATACTTCACTCCAAAGCAGCGGCTTCAGATATATAAAGCTCAGGTTCGGCCGAGGATGGAGTATTGCTCCCATCTCTGGGCTGGCGCACCCCAATATCAGCTACTTTCACTTGATCGCATACAGCGCAGGGCATCCCGAGTCGTCGGCAACCCCTCACTCTCCGACAAACTCGATCCTCTTGCTCTCCGCAGAGACGTTAGCTCCCTTTGTATGTTCTACAAGATCTACAACGGGGAATGCTCTGAGGAACTCTTTGACCTCATTCCAGCTGCGGGGTTCCATTACAGATCCACCCGTCGTAAGCGTCCTTTTCATCGACATCATGTTGATGAATGGCAGTCTTCGATGGTGCGTTTTAAGCGGTCTTTTTTGCCACGAACTTGCAAAATCTGGAACGAGCTTCCCGCTGGGGTCTTCCCATTGAGTTACGACCTGGGTGCCTTTAAGAGGCGTGTGTATAATTTTCTGCAGGGCCGACAACGCACTGGCATCGCTTAAATCGATGCGGGTGTCTATGGACAGTGGTGATCACTTAACATCAGGTGACCCACTAGTTCGTTTGTCTGGCCTTTCTAACATAAAAAAAAACTTCACCAAATTATGATTTTTAAGAGCAAATGCACGAGTTACTGCTGAATATATCCAAATTACCATAGGTGTCCCTACAAAATTTGAATGGTTCCCTCGATTTCCTTAGGATCCAATCATAGACGAACGCAAAAAAAAATTCAAATCGTTTCATAAATGACGGAGTTCTGAGGTAACAAACATAAAAAAATACAACCGAATAGATAATCTCCTCCTTTTTTTGAATTCGGTTAAAAATGTGAGATCTTAAAGTAGGTTAGATTTGACTTGGCCAGTTTTCATTACATCAGCCATTATATAAAGTTATTCAACTTTTTTTTTTATTCTGATAAAAACCCTGCCAAGTCAAATCTAACCTACTTACTTTAGGATCTCATTGCACATTTATGTTTTTGATGTGATCATAGCACAAGATACCTACCTAAAAAAATCACCTACTCCGTCAGTTAAGACTGTTAAAAATATTGGTGTTTTTTAATTTGTTTAACCGATACGCATCCATTAATTTTTAATTTATTAAAAATAGTATAATTAATCCATGCATTTTTTTATCGTTGACGCTACCTGTTTAATTATACAGGATGGAGTTAATTTTGAACATAAAATATGAGCAAAACAAAATTACTACTAAGTATAATCGACCAAGAAAATGCTTTGCCAATTTTGATGACAGTTCCTACTTCAGAAATAAAACATGACTGACTGTCAATATTGACTTGTGACCATGGGCGTACTCAGGGGGACAAGTAGGGGCAGATGCCCCCTCTGGTTTTTGTTTACCTCCCTACTAACTATCTACTGTAGTCAATACCCACTTGCTCGTTTGCCTTCCAGTTGAATAAAAAAAATATATATATTTATTTATTTTTTCAATAAACTATTTTTATTTTTTTATTTGACTAAGTGCTTATAAAATTTGATTTTCCTCTCGCTGGCCCAGAACCTGGGCACGCCCATGCTTGTGAGAGAAAATAGGCTTTGTCGTGTTAAGCGCTACAAACGACATTAACCATTAGGGTGGTAAACCAATTTCTTGGTCGACTATACCTAGGGTAATTCTTAGGATTTTTTTAAACTAAAATAGTATGTAGTAATATTTTTTCTATCGCGGGTATGTTACGGCCGTGGAAAACCGAACTCATCCGTTAAGCTCTCGTTGCGCATCACTGCAGCGAATTAAATATGCATAACTTATCCAACAAGGAAACGCAACAAAAACAAAGTATACCAACAACCGATTCCTATTTGTCTTGTTATCCAATCAGGTTATCCAAATATCAAAATACGTAATCGAACTACCCGATTGTCGTTACGTGTCAGAAAGCGGAAGTGGCGCTAAGCTATTACTTTACTAAAGTTAATCGTCTACTCTGAGTGCAGCAGACACAATGCCGGTGACGAGAGCGTTGATGTAACTGGTTAAGCAGCTGCGGGGGACGCTTTTCTCTAGAGTTTCTCTACACCGACTCACGCGCAGTCTAACAAGCGACGCGGAAAAACGCGCGCGCGTCAAAAATCCTACGTTCCGTGCGTTCGTAAATTTAAAAACCTCTACGGAGGATCTCGGTGCTGTATTTAAGTGTGAAACACTCGTTCTGATTAAAAAAAAGTGCGCATATTCTGTTTGACTTGGTAGAAAGTTTTGTGTACAAACGTAAAGCGGACCGCATTGGAATAACTGTAAGTATTTATTTATTTAACTTCTAAGTTCTATTAAGTGTGTAAATGGATAATTGCTCAATCTGTGAGTGCTAATTGTTTAATTGGTTTAACACATGTTTTCGTTTGAACAAGTTTTTAATAGACTATTGTTTTGATTAATTTGCAATTTAATTCGTCGTTATTTATTTGTTCGCCGCAATATTCAAGGAAACGCAATTATGATAAGTCCTTTACAAGTTAATAGCTGGTAATAAGTTGAACTGGATAACCTTTCTCATAATCGAAGTTATAGGCTAGAGCAGGTTCTGCAGCTGCACTTAATGGAAATGCAATGAAATTATATCACAATAATATTAACGTGCCATATAGCTCTATAAGGCAAGGAATCATTTTAATCTCTTACAAAGCAACAAAACGTTACTGTATATAAAGGCTCAAAACAATGGTTCAACCTAATTACCTATCAGAAACACGTAAACTAGATAATTGCATCAAACACGAACCTTCTGACAATAGGAACAATACCAACAAAAACTTAGAGAGAATAGGTCGATTGCTGAGCTTCATAAATATGTATTCTCTATAAACCGAACGGCCTCCGTTTCTTTCGCGGAGGCTTCGGCAGAAACAATTGACAATCGGCAACCTCTCACGGCACCGTTTTGCGGTAGAAGTGACATACTGGCACATGGGTTTTTTGGGACACCCTGTACCTATACCATAGACTATTGCTACTTCGTTCCACATAACGTTTGACAAGGTTTACGACCCTTTATTTAACGGGCAATGTTGCATTGACGTGAAACTTGATGTGGATGTGTAGATGACGATGCAGGGGGGCACTACGAAATTCGATAATCGTAGTTCGTATCGTACTGCATGTCCCGCTGACGCTTATTATTTAAACTTATTTGAATAATTATTTTGCGATTGGCAAATTAACTAATTTACACAATCAAAGTAAAAGTGCGCGCAATACGTCAATGTAGACCGGATAACTAGCATGAGTCTTACTCCGAAATTCGAAAATCGAAGTTCCCATCGTACCATCCCTCTCGCTCTCGTATAAGTGTTACAGGGATCGAATGAAACGAGCTCCGATTTTCGAATTTTGTAGTAGCCCAGATGGCCATACGAGTATCTTTATCTAACGCTATGCGGTATCCAGTATAGTCATTCACAGGGTCCCACATTATAATGCACAGCGTCAAACAATTGCTAGACCGTTCAAACGAAATGATGAAACCGATATACGAGTACCTATACGTGATATATTTACTAATCAGATTAAAGTTTTACGAAAGTGCAGCAACGCGGCCGAGGTAGCGGTTGACTGAGCCCTTGATAGTTCGTACGTATTCTCTAATATTTGTGGCTAGGGCTGGCTCTCCCAGTTATCTGGCAGCATGGTGAACGGTTGTGTTCTGAAGATGTACTCTTGTTGGGTTCGAAACGCGTGAGTTTTGTGTGGTAGTGGTCATAGTTGGGTTTGTGTGATTTTGTGTGTGGAGGTGGAGGAGATGCAAGAAGACACATTTTTTGGATAGACGTACTCGTAGCTTAGCAATCCTAAGGTCGCGGGTGAGGCAAAATATGTTTAGTTCATTGATATCGACCTTCGCAAGCAAAGTAACACCTGTGCCCTTAGTGTAAGTTTTCGGTTACAAAATACGTCTCGATCGCGTTTACGTTAAAATTTCAATTTATATGGAAACACGCTAACGTTCCGCTAGAGGCGCTGTTCGTGTTTCCATACAAATTGAGATTTTAACGCGAACGCGATCGAGACCGTATTTTGTAACCGAAACTTACACTAAGGGCACTGCTGGGCTGCTAGGAAACTCGAGACTCGAAGTTTCGAGTTTCGGAGTAACCCTGCTGGCTGGAGTTGGTAACAAGGTTGGTGGTACTTTACGTCAAAGGGCTGGCAGCTATCTCTCTCAACGAATCGCTACCGCCATTCAACGAGGGAATTCTGCCTGCCTCTTGGGCACCATGCCACGGGAGCCTTTTTAGGGTTACGGAGCCAAAATGGCAAAGACGGAACCCTTATAGTTTCGCCATGTCTGTCTGTCTGTCTGTCCGTCCGCGGCTTTGCTCAGAGACTATCAATGCTAGAAAGCTGTAATTTGGCACAGATATATAAGTAAACTATGCCGACAAAATAGTATAAATAAAAATTCAAAAACATTTTTTTTAGGGTACCTCCCATAGACGTAAAGTGGCGGTGATTTTTTTTTCTCATCCCACCCTATAGTGTGGGGTATTGTTGGATAGGTATTTTAAAACCATTAGGGGTTTGCTAAAACGATTTTTCAATTCAGTTATTATATCAAACTTCCAAGGAAAACTATAACGGCTAAGTTTGCTTGAGAATTATTAGTAGTTTATGAGTAAATAGCAGCGTAATGTATAAAATATACCTAAACTTGGAAAATTCCGTATAAAATACGAAATAATTAGAAAAATATTACCATATATTACTTAATTTTTTCGTAATGGCTACGGAACCCTATTTTGGGCGTGTCCGACACGCTCTTGGCCGGTTTTTAAATTTAATTTAGTAGGTTATTAAGTTTTTAAGGTTGGTAGTTAGTTTATAGTTAAGTTTTATGTGGTTATTTTATTTTAAATTCATGTATATTTTATTCCAATAAAAGCTTTTATTGTACCACTTTACGTCCTCTCATACTGCCACTTAAAATCTTTGTAAAGACTTAAAATCGGGTGACTAAAAGCCAAACTGCAGTATTATATTATCGAGGTAACGGTTGGTAGAGTGTCCCTGATTGGAATTGACACGTATTGAATATAATTATCGCAAAATACTCAAGTTAACGGTTCGTGACGTATCGTAGCAACTGAATCGTAACACTGGATGGAACCTACAATTTAGTACTAGCTTTTACCCGCGTAATACCGGGTGTGGCTTGTAATATGAGCAAATAATTAAAACATTTAACATTATTTTATGTAGGTAAGTTTAGTTTTAAGTTATTTTTAGGATACTTTTTAGTGACAGTTATTTGAAGAAGTCAAAAACTCGTCAAACTGAACAATATTAGTTCAACGAGTTTTAAAAATAATCAGTTTTTTTAATTTCTCTTACACTTTTAAGTTTATTTGACTTTTATATAAATAAATTACTCACCTATAACATTTTTAATCATTTTAAGTTTATTCGAAGAAGCAATGTAAAGCAAATTGCTTGATGTTTGTAGTGTGACAGGCAGGCGACGTCAATTACGACTAGGATGGCGTACATTGATGCAGTATTTAATCTGTATGAAGAAAGGAAAATTCAAAGACTCCATTATTTTAAAAGTCGCTGAACTAATCTTTTTCTGTTTGACGAGGACGATCTAAGTTTTTTTTTTTGCTCGTATTATAGGCCACACCCGGTATAGCATAGTAAATTAAACTCAGACTCCGAAACTGTGTCTACATTCCATCCTTTAGTGCCTACACCCCTTCAAGGGTTGATTTTCAAAAACCTAACTAAAACCAACTAAAGTTTAAAAATTTACATCTGAACATATTTTTGTAGGGATAGACTGCATACAATAATGGTTATAGCATCTTACAAAGAGAAAAGATTTGATTGTCTATTGGTTATGAAAAAAATCATAAAGTAGGTACTTATTGATTATACAGCGAGGAAATGCTTCCAGCATCTTTGGATCCATGCCGCGGGGGATATTTATACATACATATTTTTTTCTAGTTATAGTTGAGTTATTAGTTTGTTTTACTTTGTAATGAAATGAAATGAAATTATTTGAAATGAAATTATTTATTTTGTAGGAACATACACAGGTGTTACAAATATTACACGTCAGAAAAAATATTACATAGGTACAGTCACGTTTGTTCTGCCCCAATTTGGCATGCAAAATTCATTCATTCTCTTCATTAATAATTTTAAATTAAATCTAAAATAATATCACCTGTAGAATGAGTTAGGTTTAAGTTAGTTTAATAAGATTCTGATAAAATACAGTTTCTGAAATAAATCGCTCCATGCTTTAAAAAGTACTATCACCTACTGCAACACAGCAAGCTGCATTATAATATAAGCAAGTAACAAGCCACTTTTTTATCACATAAAATGCAAAGTTCCCACGGCAAGCGAAATTGCGGGCAACAACTAGTATTTGATGAAATGTGCATAACCGTTAAACGAGTATTATTATATTTGGCTTGAAAGTTAAGTGGTTTATCGTACGGTACTAATTAAACACGTCACGACATGTGCCTACTCAAGTCGAAATTCGAAGATCGATTTCGATGTCTTGACCTCATAAGCCTTCCATCATTAAATCTAATGACCACTCAAGTGACGAGTAAGTAGGTAATTGTCTAGTTAAATGACTTCTCAATTGATTAACATCTAAGCGAACTTGTTTATTTAATTAAAATCGTGAACTTATTTAAAAGGAAATTAACATTTATTATATCGGTAACCAGTTCTACTTTAACACCCGGAAGATATGCACTATCGAACCAACTGTATCATGACCCACTGTACCTTTTCACAGAAAAAGTCATAGCTATGTCGCATTGCTTGACAAGGGAATTCATTATGAAACTTACTGTGACAAAGTTCTACGTTTAGTCTGGAATTAACTTGTTTCATAGTGCCATCAAATTAAAATAATTTTTAAGCTGCGTTTCCACTAGAGATGTACCTACGATGCCGCTGAGCGGTGCGAGGTTAGGAACATTGAGACTGTGTCCACCAGAGATGTGCATGGTACTTGCGGTGCGAGGGTGTGTAGCAGGCTCTTTTCAAATAAACGAAATCGAAAATCGAAGTTCGTATATCGTACCATCCCTCTCACTCTCGTAGTAAATAGTATAAAAGTCAGAACCGAACTTTGATTTTTATATTTCGTAGTAGCCTCGCAAAGCGCGCGCGCCACTGGCCGCTAATAATTGAATGAGTACCTACTTGACCTACTTAGCAACACATCCCTCCCACCACATTACTGGCACACGGCCTTCCCTTGTTTTGTATACTCAAAAACTTCGCGTTTCTGTTGGTTCATGACGAGCACATTCCGTTCGCGACGCGCTCGCACATATCTCGCGCGGTGGAAACGTAGCCTTACTATCACACGTTACACTTTAGCTCGCATTTGGGCCGCACTTAAATACCGTCTGCATAAAAAGTGACTACAACACAAGTTTTAATTTAGGTGGTCCTTCGAACCGGATCACTGATTCGTGTAATTTAGCGGTTCTCAATTGCTTTTGGCGACGGAATCTTATTGGAGAACTAAATATTTGCCGGAACCCTAAAAACAATGAGAGTTGTACAAAGATGAAGCGCGGCATAGGCCGGGAGCAGGGGCCCGTGACGTGAACCCGTGACGCTAGGTAACTGCTTTTAAGTAACAAAGTAAAGTAAAAACAAGCTGAGATATGTGATGCATAGGGAAATTCGTGTCTATGCCGTTGACCAGCAGTGGTGTAGCGGTATAGCACTCGGCACGGAATGCCGAGGACCTGGGTTCGATTCCCAGTGTTGGTCTTATTTTTCTGGTTTTTCTGTGCATCTATGTTTCGGTTTGTATTTTCAATTTAGGAAGGGAATTTTATTTATAAAAAATAAAATACATGTCCAATATTTTTTGATAATCTAGCTAATGGACTACTTAGATTTGTACTATTTGATATGCACTAGGTACCGCGGTTGACACGTAATACAGTACCGGCTAAAAATATTTCACCTTTACGTTTTTTACCTAAACTTTTTATACAGTGAATTAAGTTTTTTTTTTAATAATAATCAGTGAAATTGAAATGAACAGTGGAAAGTGATAAATAAACCGGTAGTTATTACGCCAGCAGCCAGCATCGATGTTGTGTAATAATTACCAAAGAAGTATACTCGTAGTATCTAGCATACATCACCGATACTGCTTGTAAACAAATCATAAACACCAAAATAATTCTTCTTTACTACTATAAAGGGGAAAGTGAGTTTGTTTGTTTGTTTCGCTTTTACGCCGTAACGGAGCGGAGATTTTTGGCATAGAGATAGTTTATGGTCCCGAGAGTGACATAGGCTACTTTTTATCCCAGAAATATACACAGTTCCCGAGGGAACAGCGCGCTATAACTGAATACTACGCGAGCGGAGCGCGGCGTTATTTTTTAATTATTGTTATTAAAAAAAAAACATTTAAAAAATATACGTATGGTGCACAGACAATCTGACTCTGTAAAACTGCTGAACTGACTTTTTTCATCTACTTACTCAAAAAAATTGAGCATTTCTGAGACAATTACTTTGTTCACCCACGACCTTATGATAGCTTCTTCATGAAACAAATGTGCGTTCTTACAGCTCCTCCACCCCACTTGTTTTAGTGTGGAGCACAGTAGGTAATTATTTATACATTGATATGGACCTCCACAAAGTAACACCTGATCCGATAAATTGTTTCGCTCTTTGTCCGGCAGGGCTACTACGAAATTCGAAAATCAAAGTTCGTACCGTCCCTCTCACTCTCGTACGATAGAAACTTCAATTTTCAAATTTCATTGTAGCCCTGTTGAAGCCAATGACACGTTGTATAGTATGCTGCAGGGCTACCACGAAACTCAAAACTCGAAGTTCGTGTCGTGCGGTCCCTCTGACACTTATACTATTTAATACGAGAGCGAGAGGGACCGAACGACACAAACTTCGAGTTTCGAGTTTTGTAGTAGCCCTGCTGGAAAACGGGATTGTTTGACACGGTTCCCGATGAACTGGTTCTTCCACATGAAACAAAAGACGCGCGATTCCGAGCGTCTCAGATGTCGGTCGAGAGTTTTGTAGCTCGCGATGTCTGACCTAATTTATTAATACCATTAATACGGTAATTGACAGCTACAGAATTTGCTATCTCTTCTTCTTCTTCTCAGCATATATTTGTCCACTGCTGGACATATGCCTCTCCCATGGATTTCCATGTTAACCTAGATGCAGCAAATCTGGTCCAAGTTGGCCTGCTGTCATACGGATACCATCGGCCCATCTAGTTGGTGGTCTTCCTACGTTTCGGCTTCCAGTTCGGGGTCTTCAGTGTAGCGTTTGCTATATCGTTACATTATTATAAAAATATACAGGGTGTCACTGACCAATGGGGATTTAAATGCACAGTTCGATTCAACTAGCATATAATTCTTAGAACGACTTCAAAAATACACGCTGTATATTATAGCTGCCAGCTTTCTTTACTCGGCCACTGCGGGAAATCATCAGAAACGGTCTTATTCTACAAAATCGAAGTTTCATGGTCAGCTGGGCTTATTGATGACAAAAACGAGAAAACAACAGATAATCTGTTACATAGTAGCTTACATCACTGAGTCTAGATAGCTAATTTGTTTTAAATTAGTTGGTGCGAAATATTCTGTTAAAAGAGAATGGATCTATTTGTTTTGTAATTTGGACGTTAGTCGCTAACGAGGGGTATCTTATTCTCATTAAGGTTATTATACACCGTGGGTTTTAATAACCCGAAAGATTTAAACTAACGATTCTACAGCCTAATTAGAGTATAAAAGTTAGTATAACATATATTCCAAAAACCCTTAATTTAAGAGATATTAATTATTTAAAACAAATCACAAGTTGCAAATTCTCAAGTCTAACACACCCTAAAGGTGTGACGTAACCACCTACAACTTTTATTTCCAGAAGCACGAACTGCATAGTTTTTAGCCAGTTTCTTTAAGTTTGGTATCAAAATACAAAAAGGTTCCACTACCGAGAGTATTTTTATCGTGATAAGGATGATGTAACTTGCAGTTGAAAGACAGCGTAGTATTCTAAGCTGAATAATTATGATATCTTTATTTTTTCTTTGTCATAAGTAGTTTTTCTCTCTTATCACTAAGACTAGACTTTAGTTTTGTTCTGTTCTCAATCGCGAGTGCAAACTATTCAGATACCTTCCCTGACAACTGGCCGATAGTTTGAAATTGATATCGCTAAAATGTCATATTTCAAGTTATTACGAATTGTCACACAAAATAAAAATTAAGAATTTAAAATATGGACTGATTAGCATGATCCCTTTTATAACAAAGTAATCATCCCTCTCCAGCTATTTAGTATGAGATGAAACAATGAGGTATTTATGCTTTTTTATGGAATAGAGGCAAACGAGCAAACGGGTCGTCTAATGGTAAGCGATTACCGTCTTCAATGGAGACCTGCAACACCAGAAGGGTCACAAGTGCGTTGCCGGCCTTTTAGGTAGGAGTACGCTCTTTTCTTGAAGGTTTTAAGTTCATATCGGTCCGGGGATACCGCAGGCGACAGTTCATTCCAGAGTTTTGCTGTGCGAGGCAGGAAATTTCGGGGAAAAACGCACAGTAGAGGACTGCCAACCATCTAAATGGTGAGGATGGAAGTGTTGTCAGCTAGGGTGGTGGCGGAAGGATGGGGCAGGGTTCAACCCGAACAACTCCTCGGAGCTCTCCCCGTTGTAGATGCGATAGAGGATGCACAGTGAAGCTACATCTCTACGCAGCGCCAAAGAGTCAAGCTACTCCCCATTGTATGAAGCATTGTACCACTACCATGAATTTACAGTGACCGTACTCGATAGCGACGGCGTAAATAAATTATTTTTAAAGGCACTGTACAATTTTCCATACAAATAATTTACGCCGTTGCTATCAAGTACGGTCACTCGCTCATGGTAGTGGTACTAAGGGAGAAGCTGGTACTGGGTAGCCGCTGCCTACAGATGAGAGCAGTATTCCATATGTGGGCGCACTTGCGCCTTATAAAGCTGGAGGCGGTGGGGCGGAGTGAAATACTGTTTCAGTCTATTGAGCACGTCGAGCTTTTTCGAGGCTAGTTTAGCCTTACCCTCCAAATGGCCGCTAACCATGCTAGACCTGTAACACCTGACACTTCTTGTCTTGAACACATTTGCATGCCACTGCATTCGTCGTGCGTCGTGTAATATCGGAGTGATTCGTGAAGTGACATGTTCGCTCTCTGTTTCTAAATGTAAAGATTTGTTCACAAAGAAGCGGTTAATTAATTTGATTTATTTTGTACTGAAATAATAGTTTAATTAAAACAGATAATTGGACCTATGTTAATATAACATTATTTACTCGTATTACCGTCAGGAATACGCTGTTAAAATATTTCGGGTTATTAAAACCCACGGTGTATAACGATAAAAGTGCACTAAGACTGCAATTGTTCTTTCTGCGTCCTTTTGCGTTTGCGTCAGTGATTTGTTTGCAAAATATTCAACTTTAAAGTACAAATTTTCATTAAAATTGAACGTCCTCCCCCTTTAAAAAACTAAACCAATGAGTGGAAAAATAAAAAAAAATCAGGATGGTAGTAAGTATATCAAACTTAAAAGTAGTTTAAGAGTAAATAGCAGCCTAAAGTATAAAATATACCTAAACTTGGAATATTCCGTACAAAGTACGAAACCCTTAGAAAAATATTACTTAATTTTTTCGTAATGGCTACGGAGCCATATTTCGGGCGCGTCCGACACGCTCTTGGCCGGTTTTTTTTTCACGTCAAGTTGATTTATCTGTACTCTATACGGACATGTTACTATAATATACAACATCTAATATACCTATCACAGTTTCTCATCCATAGAAGTAAGAGATGCAAGAATCTCAATTCCGATAGCCTTTGTCCCATAGCGTTTCCCTAATTTGTTCAAGGTAACAGAAGGGCTACTCCGAAACACAAAATTCGAAGTTCGTGTCGTGCGGTCCCTCTGACACTTATACTATTTAATACGAGAGCGAGAGGGATCGCACGACACGAACTTCGAATTTGGTGTTTCGGAGTAGCCTTCCTGAATCGTTCGGTCGCGGTGTTACTTTCACTCGGACCCGAATGCATCTCGAACCGACCTCGACTCGCCTCGACCGTGTTCTGGGCAGCTGACGGCTCAGTGAAAGCGCACGTGATACAATGGCTTTTGACCTTATAGTATTTTAATGATCGCCTCGATTTGTGGCCATCTTTGTTGGTACCCATTGAGACCGTGAGTTTTACAATGCTAACTTCCTTGCTCATTTTGTAGTTTGCTATCCGAATATGGAGTATTTACTGCTGTTAAACTGTTTTTTTACTTTGTTTAAGATATTTAAACAGGTTTCATGTTAATGCTGTCACGTATTAACGTTTTATTCGAACGAAAGAAGTCGTTCGTCCCAATTGTATACACTTAGTCAAAAGAAAATTGCCACTGGAGTTTCATCGGTAAAATTAAATGAAAAATACGTTTGCGTTTTTATCGAGTACATTTCAATTGAATGAAAAGTATTTATATTGTGTTACAATTTTTAGACAAGCAATGTTATAACGAATTATATTCATTAGTACTTTCGTTTTATCAATGAAACTCGTGTGACCTATTTTCCTTTGGGCCCAATTTCAATTTTCAGACTTTGTGTAAAATTTAATTAAAAACTTGTTTTAACTTCACGTACTTATTTTATAATAATACGAGGCAACTGTGTAATATAAGTAGTAAAGTGAATGGCAAAACACCGTCAGTCAAGATACATAATAATAGGTATTTAAAAAATACCTTCGCCTACCTGGTTTTAGTGTTTAAAAATACATTATTTATTTTTCAACACACCTGCTCGTAAAGTAGGTCTTATTACAGCGTATTTACACTGATAATGCAGAATATTACCCATGCCGTGCCTTTTACATTACATTATCGCACTAGTGCCTTTTCATTACATATCTTTTTAAATATTAGCAAGAAGTATTAATGTTTCGAAAACAGCTAAGTAGTTATTTGCGTAAATATAAAATTCAATTCAAAATGTGATAAATAATTAAAGAATTTCATGAAACTGCTTGTTAGCTTGTTGGTATTTATAATTTGACGGTGTATTTTTAACTATAAATACCCAATTTCAAAATTTATAAATATGTGGCTGATTAGCTACTTTGCCGGTGCCCTTATCTCAGACTTGCGCGCGCATGCAGCGCTGAGCGCGCGAAAAAAAAAAATTACGGCCGCCATCTTTTAAATGGGTTTCTGTTTGTTAAGTTTTATTTAAATGTGAACTTTTATTTACTTTTCCTCGCAAGTGTGTTGAAAAACGTCGTATGAAACACGTGAGCATTGGTCATTACACTTTTCGTCTCCATTAAGCCTTCGCCTTCGGCTCAGGCTTAAAAACCGACTCGAGTGTAATGACCAACATAGCACACTTGTATCATAATGTACTATTATGTTTATTTTCATTATTTCAGCCTTGCTCTATCTCTGTACATACAGTGTACACTGTATCCACAGTGTAGAGTCATAAACAAATATTTAGATTTCATAAATCTGGCAAGAAAATAGTTCAACAAAGTTCTGATTTAGGTAGGGCTGATATCGAAATCATACTATTCATTTTATTGCGTAGTTAATTTCTGTCACACGTTGAGTCCTGTTTGATTCTTTCGGCACAATGTATTTTTTTTCTTTTTTAGTATGTATATAAGAGCATGTAATATAGTTGATTTTTTTTTTGCTGTGCCGAATTTTGGCAAATAAATTTATTCTTTCCTTTTCTTTCTTTCTTTGATAAATAACATTTCCAAAATCCTGATGAACTGTTTAGGTTGAGGCCAAACTCCAAAGAAACGTAATTTTTTGAGTTTTAAGCCATGTATTTTAGGTCGCGTAGTTTTGGTTTCATATTTATGTACGTTCATATTTGTCAGAGGCCGTGGACACATTGAATGTATAGATTTATAATGTTAGACAAAGTAAAACCTACTTTTCTGTCCGTGCCACATTCACAGTGATTTATTATGACATATAACGCGTAGGTGTGTCTTGTCGTGCTACTAATTTACCCACTTACTACTTATTCCACGTTTTATTAATGGCTTACTAATTTCCTGTTTCATGTATTGTTGAAAATCAACAATCAAAATTATTTGCCAGTCACACAAGTCAAAATACTCGGCCAAGTAAGTGCTTTATTAACTATTCTGGGTTCGTACCAGAAAATGACAAACGGAACCCTAAATAACGCCACAGGGTCCCTCACAAGTAAGGTAAGGTTATATCAGGAGAACCGTAATAGATATACAGCTGCAATTTATACATAAATAATGTATTGCCACTACAAGAGAAACTAATAAAAATTAAAATGACTCTACACTGTATATATTTTATACTCCAATTCAATAGAATCTAACAATCCTGTAGACACTTCCAGCCTACTAATATGAACACCGGGCTGCCTAAGGCTTTGTGATGTGACTTTTATTCTTTTTTTGATTCCTTTTAGATGATAATTGCAACAACAGGGACATATATAATCAAGTGTGCCCACGTTAGGGTGTGTTAAATGTGTAGAAAATTGTCAGATTCTATTGAATTGTACTTTACTTAGATTGAGAAGAAGAGTTCTGTTAACATTGGATATTTAGAGATACGGCTGTTTTTGTATATCGTAGAGAGATATTTTATACTTATACTTACATAAAAATGTCTATGGAATACTCGGAGCGTGTTTCTTCATGTCAGCTTGCGAGAATCGTTACATCTTTTGAATTTGGGGGAAATACTTTTTTTGCACCGAGGTCTTAGGTGACTTAGTTACATCTAAGTAACTACTGTTAAAAAAATGTTTAAAATTTAGTAAATGAATTCCACATTGAGCTTTTAGATGGTGAACTCTTTGCTCAAAGATGCACATGATTTAAGATTATAGGATAATAGACTCTTATGCAAGATTTTGGTAAAAAATATTACTTGTTTGTGTTCTTTAAAACGGATTAAACATTAAGTTACTTACCAAATTTTATTCTTCTCGAATGCAACAATCATAAAAACACAGTTGTTGGTATGAATACATTGCCATTGTTTTGTTGTCAAATGTCAATAGCGTTTGAATTTTAATGATAAGCAAACGAGTTTTTTTGTTATGGTTGTTCTAAGTACGTATGTACATTTTAGAGGCTTTTGGAATTTGCATGCCAAATGATATTTTATAAAAGTGAAATTTTTCATAGTAGCTTGTTGCTGACAGTAATAGCAGCATAACATTCCGTTACTGACACGATCCTATTACGGTTGTGGCACGATAACGGTGTAGTAGGTACTTACAGACCTTTAAAAGTAGTGACAATACCAGGTTCGTGTAGCCTGTAATATGTGCAAATAATTAAAACATAGATCATACTTTTTGAACTGAATGAGATTAGTTCAGCGACTTAAAAAAAAATAGTTTTTTAATTTTTATTACACTTTTAAGTTTATTCAAAGAAGCATTGTAAAGCAAAATTCTTGATGCTTAATTGTAACGTGACAGGCGATGTTAGTTGGGTTCCAGGATAGCGTATATTGATAGCAGTACTTAATTTATATGAAAAAATAAAATTCATAGACTCTATTATTTTTAAAAGTCTCTCAACTAATGTTGTTCAGTTTGACGAGGACGATCTGTTTTATTTTTGCTCGTAGTACAGACCACACCCTGTAAAATTAGACGGTAGACAACTTGCATACACGAAGCGTCGATTCTAGCCCTAGATCAATGTAGAGTGAGATTGTTTACACCAGTCTTACCCAAAGTGGGCGATAACGCCCCCTTTTGGGCGCTGGAGGGGGGCGATAAGGGGCCTAGAAAAAAAATCACCTTTGTGCCTTCATTAGGCGTGACTAATATGTTATTGTGGTTTTTCAGCTGAAAAAAAAAACCGCCACAAAGTAGACTGATTTTCAAAGTGGGCTACTACAAAACTCGAAACTCGAAGTTCGTGTCGTGCGGTCCCTCTGACACTTATACTATTTAATACGAGAGCGACAGGGACAGTACGATACGAACTTCGAGTTTCGTAGTGCTGGTCTACACCTTCGAAACGAAGGTTAAACTTATTTACCTGGATGACAGGGCCTAAGTAATATGAAGTTCAAAATTCGAATTCACGATTCGCTGTCCCGCTGACACTAATATTATTTAATACAGGAGTGAGAGGAACGGTACGATATGAAATTCAATTTTCGAATTGGTAGTAGCCTCCCTGCAGTTGTTAGGCCATACTTAATTGATACTCTGCATCGGGAACGGATTTGCTGATAATTAAGTACGAGTTATTTCCCGTCAACTGCTGACGGTGCCCATTGACTATATAGTGATACTTAAATCCCAGACGCTATCTTGAGACAACCGGTTTGATTCCTAGGCCACCATAGAACCATATCATACTTAGTAGTATTTTTTAATTATTAATTAATAATTATTTTTTATCGAATAACGCAAAATGTCAAATCATGATTGAGATTTTATTACATTTCACATTATAGTAAGTACATAGTTCTAAATTGAAAATTTTATTTAATAAATAAAAATGCAATTAAATTAACACAAAAAAAATACTTAAAAGTATAGTATACCTACAAACTAAAACCTAACCTATAACAGCCCTCTGGTCACCTGAAACATCAATCAACAACCACTTAAATTTTAATGTGCATCCACCCAAATGACTGATAATAAATGTACAACAGACCAAACTAATCATGCTGGCCTACCGTGGAACTTTGTCAAAATTAACGACATAGTAGTAACATCTGCAGGTGGTAATAGGACCTTATGTAAGGTCCGCCCGAATTGCTACCACCATCTTGGTCGCTAATCCTGCCGTGAAGCAGCAGTGCTTGCACTGTTGTGTTTCGGCGTGGAGAGTAAGATAGCCGGTGAAATTACTGGCACTTGAGGTATCCCATCTTGGGCCTCTAGGTTGGCAACGCCTCTGCAATCCCCCTGGAGTTCCAGGTGTCTATGGGCGGTGGTGATCTCTTACCATCAGGAGACCCACTTGCTCGTTTGCCATCCAGTCGAATAAAAAAAAACGCAGTGTCTAACAAGGAAAACTTACAGCGTTTTACGATGGAACACGATTCGAAAGAACGAGTGTATAAGTATACCTTATTCGTCCGTAGAGTATACCCTAACCTCCATTGCTTTAAAAAACGTTCATTTGCAATTGTAGACGATTAGCTTCTCATGTCCGCGAGAAGATTGGCACAGACGGTTTTTTGACATTATTCATTGAATTCTAGAGGAAGTTTGGTTGAGAATTGCGTACAGTCATTTCCATGTCCGATATCAGAATTTAGTTTTTATACAGTTTATACAAAACATGTGTATTGGCTTCATTCTCAAAAAAAAAAAACGGAATCCTTATATAGGATCACTTTGTTCTCCGTCCGAACTCAAACTCACAACATTCACTAACATAAAAAAAATACAACACAACACGTCTTAAATCGAGTTTAGCTTGACATGTTTCGGGCTATTTTGTAGCCCTTCTTCAAGCGGCGAGCAGAGCGGTGGCGTTGCAGCCTCCGAGTCGCATGCTCCGTCGAAGAAGGGCTACGAACTAACCCGAAACATGTCGAGCTAAACTCGATTTAGAACGTGAGTTATTCGTCACAATATCATTTTGAAAAGAGTATAAAGGTACCTTTGTGCTCCTGGTGTCATATTAACATTCCATACATCGGTCAAAGAAATCATAGCGACATTATTATTATGAAATGAAAAAAATTAAAAATTAAATGGAAAAGTTTTATTGATGCAGGAACAGTATAACATAAAATACAGTGTCAGCGGGCCCCAAACTAGGCAGTGCCTGTATCTTGGGCGCCCTGAAGAGTTGGTACCACTGCCACAATATTAAATAATAATAGAAAAAAAATAAAAAAAATAGAAAAAGGTATGTGTGTGTGTTTGAACGAAAAGGTCTCACACTGATACACGGTTCCGTTCCCTCGACAGTACAGTACCTCTAGTGTAGCGTTTTCACAAAACAGTCGTTTACTATTCGACGACGTAAATCGAGCGTTCGATCGTCGATACGTAAGTTTCGATCGTCGATACGTAACGCTCGATCGTCGATACGGTTTCCTAACAAATACAGTGAGTACGGTTCACTTTTCGAATAGAATAGCAACTCACTTCGACTGCGTAATGTTTGAGGCGAGTGTGAGTACTCTCTTTGGCGAGTACCGATTTTCACGTTCGCAATAGTTTGCGAGGAGCTCGCTGACGCAAACTTTATAGTAAAGTTGTCACTTGCCTTCTGACTAGTCTCATATCCTGTGAAAAAGGTGATGTGGAGAGTAGGAAGAAGAAATTTATCCTACTAATATTATAAATGTGAAAGTTTGTGAGTGAGTGAGTGAGGATGTGAGTGAGTGAGGATGTGAGTAAGTATGTTTGTTACTTCTTCACGCTAAAACGGCTGGACTGATTTGGATGAAATTTGGCAAAAAGTTAGTTTATAACCTGGATTAAAACATAGAATACTTTTTATCCCGATATTCCCACGGGATAGGGATAAAATCTTGAAATAACAACCGCTGGGCTTGGAGTCATGAAATTTAGTATGTAGGTAGTTGGACGTTTGGAATTACTCATAGGTGACTTTTTGACCCGATATTCCCACGGGATACCTAGGGATGAAATCTCAAAATAACAACCACTGGGACTAGAGCCATGAAATTCGGTATATAGGTAGCTGGACCTCTGAAATACTACATATGCTATTTTTTAACCCGATATTCCCACGGGATAGGGATAAAATCTTGAAATAATGACCGCTGGGCTTAGAGTCATGAAATTTGGTATGTAGGTAGTTAGCCGTCTGGAATAACACATAGGCCACTTTTTGACCCAATATTCCCACGGGATACCTAGGGATAAAATCTAGAAAAAACAACCGCTGTGCTTAGAGCCATGAAATTTAGTATGTACCTAGATAGCTGGACCTCTGGAATAATAGATAGGCTACTTTTTATCTCGATATTCCCACGGGATAGGGATAAAATCTTGGAATAATAACCGTTGGGCTTAGAGTCATAAAATTTGAAATGTAGGTAGCCGGATGTCTGGAATAACACATAAGC
Source organism: Choristoneura rosaceana (assembly GCA_037349165.1). Lineage (NCBI taxonomy): Eukaryota > Metazoa > Arthropoda > Insecta > Lepidoptera > Tortricidae > Choristoneura > Choristoneura rosaceana. The sequence continues at coordinate 17,216,193 of JAZBNJ010000019.1, forward strand.
GACTTTTTGATCCAATATTCCCACGGGATACCTAGGGATGAAATCTCGAAATAACAACCACTGTGCTTAGAGCCATGAAATTCGGTGTGTAGGTAGCTGGACCTTTGAAATAATACATAGGCTATTTTTTATCCCGATATTCCCACGGGATATGGATAAAATCTCGAAATAACAACTGCTGGGCTTAGAGTCATGAAATTTGGTATGTAGGTAGTTGAACGTCTGAAAGAACACATAGGCTACTTTTTATCCGGATATTCCCACGGGATAGTTTTATAACTAAGGGACCGAATACATCCCCGTTTTATTAGTTTACGCGTGCGAAGCCGCGGGTAAAAGCTAGTCTATAATAATTTATTTAACTTTCCATTCGAACGATCTTACGCAAGGGAAACACCATTCCTGAACACAATACATATACACACGCTCACACAACTACAAGTACACACACGCTGTAGGATTTCATTTTTCATGTAAAAGCAATGTGCGTCAAGTTAGCACGTACCTCGGTTATCCGAAGTAATTGAGTGAGACCGAGAAAAGATCGGATAATCAAAAGTTCGAATAATCAAAGTCGTGTTTTTGTGTCCTTATCATTGGAAGTCAAATTTTCCATCGGGAAAATTATTTTAGTATGTAAAAAAAATCTGTACATTACATGCAGTATGTTTTAAATTAAATATAAACTTAAGATAAAACGTAGGAGAAACATGTCCCCACTAGTGTATCGGTACCTAGTACTTAACTCAGTAAACAGAAATTCCAAAAAATAATAGGTACAAACCATAATACGTGACAAGTAATTTGAGTAAATGATTGCCCTATTTTATATCATTGTTATCTGCGCTATGCTATGGCATAAAAACCCTTGTGTATTAAACTTTACAAAACGGGGAGCACAGCCAAGTGAGCAAAACACAGGCACGTCCTAACAGTACTCATTGGCGTATCTAGGGTTATTTTTGCAGGGGGGGGGGGGGGCTAGCCTGGATTTTAGTGTGAAGGTCAATCATTATTATAGAATTTTGAATCGGTAGCCCAAGATCCTGGGGTGGGCAAGACCATATTGGGGTGCGCACAGTTTTTTTTTTAGAATAATATGGCGCTGTCCATTGGTTGGAGTACAATTTTGTTAGTGTCTAGTAGGTTTTGCCATTGTATAAATAAGTATGAGACGTAAATGTGGAGGAACGATGACAGCGCGAATCCAAAATTACAATTCAACAATTCAAGTAAGTACATAATTATAATTATATAAGTAAAAACAAGAATTAAGATCACAATCGAAATTTAAAATTAAAAAGTGAGTTTGGAACCCGTTAGTTAAAAAGCCACAGAATAAAAAAAATACCAGAAAAAAATAGGTACCTAATAGCGAAAAGCCTATAAAAGAATGAATGGTGATCATTGGCCAAAACAACTCGAAGCAACTTAGAGGTAGCTCTAAGTTGACGTACATAATTCCGTCGATCATTTTCTGAACGCAACTATTGGCGTAATGAGCGCTCGAATACGAATTTTAAACGAAGCACTCGCGTCTTCTGTCTATCACTTTTTCGTTTGCGTGCGTTCGATGTCGATTCGATCAAAGTAACGTAAATTAAAGATGGAGGCCATTGTACGTAAACAACGTCAGCTGCTCTAAATAATTAATAAAACTCCGTGAATAAAACTAAAATAACTGAAAGTAAAGTGAAATTTACTTCTAATTGTATGTAGAAAAACGTGAAATTCCTAACATCAACGACGGGCCGCAGAAAAAGTGTGACAATGATGCGTACGACCTTTGCTAAAGGACGAAATCATTGAATTGAAGATGATCAATGTTTATTTATTACCAAATGTTGTGCCTTACCACCAGTTGAAGATTTAGGATGTGAAAATTGTAGAAATGAAGTTTCCTGCAACTGCTTGTTGGGTGAGGCTGGGACCAATGTTTGCAGCTTTGACTGGTAGGTAAGAATTTTGTTTACCTACGTATTTACCAATCGTACTGTTGATGCATTTTTTTTTCATATTTTCCTGTTCCATATGTGGCTTAAAACTGAGTGTTGCGACTAATGCTAATAATAGTTCTCAAGCATTCAATAATAGGTATCTCAATTTTACACACTAAGTATGTTTTGTTGATAAACAGATTTCCAAAAACGGTTCATTATCTCTTGAAAAGATGGTAATATAAATGTACATAATATTGTCCGTTGCCTGCAACTTGGTCCATCGGAGAAAAAATGTTTTTAAGAAAAACTTTTTTCAATTTTCAAAAGGGCCCCAAGTTGTGTGCTCCAGGCCAGGGCCCCCACACGGCAAAAGGTAGCCCTGATAGGTACATACTATTTACCACTGTACAAAATTTAATTTATATTGGTTCAGCAGGAACAGACCGATAGACAGGCACTTTCGCATAATTATCAACTTGCTTCCCTCATATAAACATTATTTTTGACAGACTAACTGCAATTCAGCAATGTAATCAAGTAATGTTACCTACAAAAATTATAGACTCAGTGACTGCCTATAATCTAATATTGTCAATTGATATTTTCTTAGGAGGAGACTGCCTGGATTTGGAATATCACCAAAAACAGAAGGGGTCCAACTGTTGAATGAAGATTGTAAAACAACACAATGTTCCCGACATTACTGGTCTACCTAAGAGGAGGGCTGCCTGCTATCTGTTCTTCACATCTTTTCATGTGTACTATAATATTCTATTTACAAAGTTACATGAAATGTCTGCGCTGTGCTCAACTTCTAATCTCATTGTACAAATTATCCTTGTTAATATACAATTGCCTAAAGCAGAAAGAATATATTGGTGTGCACAAATTTGTTTATTATTGTTTTTTTACAAGCTTTAGGTTTTGAAGTTACTTACTTTAAACACAAGTTGTTTTTAAAATCTGTAAGTCTAATTTTCCCACTTATTCAGTTTATTTGTTTGAAATTAGTTAAGGTAGTTTGTTTTTAACTAGTTTTCACCCACAATTTTATCTGAATTTGTTTATCACTCTCACACGGGTAACATGTATTTTCCAGGATAAAAATCTAATTCTCCGGACTCAAACTATATTAAACTAATCACCTAAATGAGTTCCAAGTGTAAAGAGTTTATAAACAGACAGATGTATACACTTTCGCATTTATAATATAAGTATGGATTACATTTTTGACAAAAACTTAAATTTGATAAGTGTAATAAAAACTGATTTAGTGCCATCAAGTTTCTTTAAAATCTTACTTTTTTTTTATTTACCCCCTCAAAGCTGCACATAGCTCAACTCGAAGAAAATCAATGTTTTGTGTGAAATTGTTATTTTGCACTGGGCCAACACTTTTGCAGTAAGTACTTAGTTTATTGTTCAATTAAAGTATTGTTTTTTTACAAGTGGTGAAAATGATGGAATAAGTAGGAAAGAATCTGAAAATCTGAATACTTTCTATTGAAGTATTAGTAAAGGAACTTATTATGAGCTTGTGACACTGATTGTTGCACTTGCAACCACAACTTGGCAGTTTAAATGGAATAATAATAATACAGCAACTTTAATAATTATCTATTTAAAAATTTGACAGACTTAAATTCATATTATTATTATGAATTCATTCATGTCTCTGTAGGTATATGAACTAAAAAAAAACAGCATCATAAATATCAGTCACTTAAGATAACAGGAACTTATTAAACTGCTGAAGATTATCATGTTCATTCCTAAATTCATAGTTACTCTATTCTGGTATGAACATGAATATAATAATAATAATTTATTTATTTGCCAATAAAGAATTATAGCATTAACTGTATAACCAATGTGCTGTAAAATTGTAATTAAATATACAAAATAAAAATCTACATTATAACGGGAAAGAAAACATTATTTAAGGAATTGTGAATACCCATGCTTCACCTGGGTGAAACACGGGACTAGGTTACATCCCCTTGCTTCACCCAGAGTGAAACAGCGAGGTGAAGCACAATAGTCTTAATTTTAAGGTGTTATGGTATTTATTTTTGACAACTGGATGGCCGAGTGGTTAGAGAACCTGACTATGAAGCTTGAGGTCCTGGTTTTGAATCCCGGCCAGGGCAGATATTTGTATGAATAATACAAATGTTTGTTCTCAGGTCTTGGATGTTCAATATTTATTTAAGTATGTATTTATCTTTTTATAATTATAAGTATGTATATCCATTGCCTAGTATCCGTAGTAGTCAGTGCCCTAACATAGGTATCCACTTTTCTATACAACTGGTAAGAATGATCTTGAAACGGCTGAACTGATTTTGATAAAACATGTCTAAGAACCATCGCCAAAAAACCAGCTTTCAAATAAAGAAAACCACATTCAAATCAGTCCATCCGCTTAAGAGCTACGGTGCCACAGACAGACACACATAGCGGTCAAACTTATAACACCCCTTTTTTGCGTTGGGGGTTAAAAAGTGGATACATAAGTTAGGGAACCGACCATACAAGCTTTGCTTAGTTTAGGACTAGGTCAATTGGTGTCAAGTGTCCCATGATATTTATTTATTTGATATTTTATTTAGGATATTTTTATCTAAAATAAATTATTTTTGAAAAGATAAATAAGTAAATAATAAATAATATATATACTTAAATAAATTTCATGTGCAGTGGTTGAAATTTTAAGATTCAATCCCTGCTCCATGGGAATATCACATTCAGGATAAAAAGTAGCCAATGTAAGTAAATAATTATTCAATTTAACTGTTATTCTGTAGTTGAAATTGCTTCTATCATCCAGCACCAAATCACATTTCATACATGGAAAATCGAAAAATAAAATGAAATCTGATGTCATTACATAGGCAACATATTCTTGTGTATGACCTCAACACTGGTGGCACTACCTACCTATATCACAGGTGCGTTGTCAGTCCTTAGAGACGGATAGGCTTGAGTTTTAAAGATCCCTAAGGTGAATCGCTCTGGAAATGCTGTCCCAGAAAGCTGATTTAATGTAACTTTTTTATAGACATGGAATGTAAATAAAACAAAGAAGGTAAGATTTCAAACAAATTTTAATCTAAGTATCATGAAAATTGAAATATTCAGTAACATCTCTTCAGCAGCAGCCTTACCAATTGCGAGGCTCCAGGCAGCAGGTATACGAGGCCTTTTGTCCTTCGTGCAATGCGAAAATATGGTTAAAAAAATCTATTTTTTAAATTTGCTTGAGTTGTTGTGTTTGGCCCCTGCAAGAGCGAGGCCCCCCCCAGGCGATTCCTCTGTTCGCCATCCCCTAAGGCCACCATTCATTGTCAAAAAAATCATAGTGAAATTGTTTATTAAAAGGTTCCACCCTGGGCCATGATTGAATTTGTTCGACCATAGAATGTTTACTTACTTCTCACTTGACAGTAACTGTTGTGACATGATTATATCAATCAGTAGTGATTAATAGTGAACAATGTATTCTATCTGGAAAAATCAGATCTCAATTAAAAAACGATGCCACCTCAAGTGTCAACCAATTATTATATTTAATGAATGACATTTTCAAATCCATTAATATGAAACTTTATTCTTTGTCGTTTCTCTCTTTCATAGTCGTAGGCACATTGAGGCGTCCGCGTTATGGGTACAGGCGGACAGCTCTCTGTACAATCTCCCACCATATCCTTCTGTTGGTAGACAGTCTTTATGGTTTTCTACAGTGGCCTCCACTTGGTCAGTCCAGCGCATAGGTGACCTGACGTGCAACCTGATTCCTTCCACTTCTCTGCACGACCAGCTGTTCTATGGAGTCGCCATCCCGCCTGAAGACGTGTTCAAAGTACATACTGCAGTATGTGCGACTGTATACTATACTATGGTCGGATAGGGCAGACGCTGCGTGATGCCAAACTCCTGAAGTATGGACACTTTGGTGCGGAATGATGTCCATGATATCACAAGCATCTTCCTCCAGCTTCACGGTATAGTGACGCACTGTCCACGTCTGCCGCGTAAAGAAAAATGAGGATTATCGGTGCTCACACCAGCCTTACTTTGGTGGCTTTACATAACTTTGGTTCATATTCAGTGCTAAATATCGGATCAGTATAATTCACATAATAATATTTAAGTTTTACATTTAAGTTTTGCCAATGTAAATTAGGTAGGCGATAAGCGGTGTCAGTCTGACATTTGTGGTAGAGTTGCCATGTTGAATGGCCCTATTATTGATAAAAATTAAGATTTATCGGGATTTTGGTACTTTGGACGGGAGAAACAATAATAAATTCAAATAAAACGTATAAGTATATTAGAAACAAACCATTTAACATTTTGTCTGCTGCCGAGAGAAATCCCACCAATATTATAAATGCGAAAGATTGTAAGTCGGTTTGTTTGTTACCTCGTCACGTCTAAACCGGTGAACCGATTAAGATGAAATTCGGAATACAAATAGTTTGAGTCTCGGAAAAGAACATGGGATACATTTTATGTCGAAAATTGTATAACTTCCGCGGGATGGTGCTAAACAAATTCTACGCAGACGGAGTCGCGGACAACAGCTAATGCTTACACAAATAAATAAAAAATCAGAAAACGGTTTTCTTGGTACCGTAACTGTAATTTCGTGTTACTGTTCATATATATGTAGAAGCTAGGGTTCTTTATTCGTATCACGGCTCGACAATGCCCGCATGAGCACACTGCACAGTCTCTATAAAATATCATATCATATCTATATAATATAATCTAACAATCCTGTAGACACTTCCAGCCTTCTAATATGAACACCGGGCTGCCTAAGGCTTTGTGATGTGACTATTATTCTTTTTTGATTCCTTTTAGATGATAATTGCAACAACAGGGACATATATAATCAAGCATGCCCGCGTCAGAGTGTGTTAAATGTGTAGAAAATTGTTAGATTCTATTGAATTGTACTTTACACTCGCCCATGGCTCAGGTAACACTGACGCTGTGTGGTCACACACGAACACACGAGACAGTGTACACGCCTTTAAACATACACTACAATATATATTATATTTTTTTGTCCCTTTTCGCCATTTATCCGCTATAGATCAAATAATTCTTAAATAAAGTAATTTTTTGTCTTTACTCTGATGAATTATAACTGCTAGTAGTAGTTAATTCATCAAAGCATTTACTATAGCCAGGAAAACACTAAGTAAAAAGTTTAAAAAAATTGCCGTGATTTTTTAAAATTCTTTGCATCGCGGCTGTTACTGAGTGTAGAACTTGCCAAGAAAAGGGATTTGCTGTCATTCGGTGCAAGCACTTGAAACTTATAATAATTGTTTTATAAAATGAAGTTGTTTTACAAGATTTTTTTGTTTGTTGGGAGTCGGGAGGACATACTAAAATTCGGGGAAAACCTGCCAAACCCGAATTATCTGGCATCCCCATTCGTTTTGTTTAGTCGAGTCGATCGGGTTTACGTTAACGTCACGATACGCGGACGAAATAGTTTTCGTTAATTTGACAAGCAAACCTACACTCGCAAAAGTTGTTGCGCAAACGTGCCGCTAGCGGCGCTGTTCGTGTTTCCATACAAATTGAGATTTTAACGCAAACGCGATCGAGACGTATTTTGTAAGCGAAAAAATACACTAGGGGTACAGTTGATTCCTTCAAGCACAACTCGCGCTCGCGCTGGAACGATTTATTTCAAGATGTTTCACTTTCAAATAATACCTTTCATACGAATCGGCGCGCTCTCAATAATCGACGGAACGTGAAATTTATTTGCGATTACTGATACAAGTTCCAGGTCAATGACTTGGCATGTTTTACATCGGAACTGCAATATGCGAAAGTGACTTTTTTTGTGTTATTGTGTCCACGTTACAAGTGTTTAAGTTGAACCGAACAATAGGTAAATAATCAAATTGTAATTACACTTTGGGCCCATGGTCGTCCGACACAAAATAGTTTGTTAAAGAAGTTTCGGACAAGCTCTTCGGCGTCTCAGGAGACCATAGGGCCGGTACCTTCTTTGCCCAGCGCCTAAGTTTGGCGGTGCAGAGGGCAATGCGGCCTCCGTCCTGGGGACGATGCCCCAAGTGAGCGATCTCCGGGGCATTTTTTATTTGTAATTATAAGTTTTGTAAGATTTTGGTTTGTTTAGTTATTTTGATTTTTTACAAAATAAATCAACAATTGTAAAAAATATGTAGGTAACTTATTTCTTTTTCGTTATTTCTTTTGAAGTTATGATGCAGTGGAATTTTAAATAACTTTATCAAAATAAAGTTGGAAAACCCCCGACTTGGTCACTTCAAAGTTCAATATCTGAAAAACGGTTAAACCGACTTGGATGCAAAATGTCTAAGAACCAACGATAGAAAACCTTTTTTTAAATAAAATAAACCGCATTCAAATCGGCGAACCCGCTCAAGAGCCACGGTGCCACAGACAGACACACAAAGCGGTCAAACTTTTACCCCTCTCTGCGTCCAGGTTTTAAAAACAATTTCAATTTTTTTTAATTTAGTGGGAAAGAAATCAAAGTGTTTTCGGGGCAATACAGACAGATTTCCGAGTTTAATTTTCGCGTGATACAATTTCAAAAATAGGCTCCCACCGGCCTCGATCGTGCGATACCGTGGCGCGCGCGCACCTTTCGCTAAATTACACCAGTGTTGCCGTTTGTACGGCAATTGCCGTTTCGTACGGCATTTAGGCTCTTTTAAGACGAATTGTACGGTATACGGCAGAGTGGTCATTGCCGTACGCTAAAATACGGCAATCAGGAAATCAGAGCATAAGGAAGTATTGGGTATACCACTAGCTTGGAAAGGATTGGTTGGCTTATGAAAAGAATGCCACTGAAGATGTCTTATTAGGTCATGTTGTGGATTTGATGGGAGGAGAGGAGTGATCTGTGGTGTCTTTTTCTATCAAATCTGTAGGTTCAGTGGCAACTTTTTCATAAACAGAAGGTTTTTCATTTGTGAGACTTGTGTTTCATATGTCTTTTTCATGTAAATATTAAAATAAAAAAATGTACGGCAATTTTTGTTTCAATACGGTAATTTTATCTCTTGCGTACGGTAACCCTACAAATGATCAGCGGCAACACTGAATTACACGCCAGCAAATACGAAATTATTTGAACTCAATACCATAACTTTTGAATTATACCCGAACAATATCTGTGATCACTTATTTACGAGTATGGTGTTGACTGTTCTTCAATTTCAAATCTCTAAATCTTCGTTTCATAATATAAATAAAATAAACTTTTTTGTGTCAAAATGCTATCCAATAGCGCTTTGTACTCGTTTGATAATTGTCATACGAAATCTATAGGATAATCGCGTTTTAAGTATGTACTTAAATATGTACTAGGTACTTAAATATTTTATATCATGTCGCATATTTAAGTCTATAATAGATAGTTTATTAACAACACAAGATACAACAATATGATAGGAAACGAAATAAATAAAAACTACATAAATATACCTAACTGTAAAAAGAAAACACCATCTAAGAGGCCCTCCTGCGGCACAGACCCCAACACACTGGCGGCATTACCTCTCTGTACAGTCAGAGAAATTTAAGTACCTTAGTAAATTGATTAACTGTTTACTAATTTATTACACTTTAATGTTCTTTTATAGTTGATTAAAAATTTATGTGATTTTCAGGGCTAAAATAAAGTGACTTTAATTACAATTGCGTGTTAGAATTATTGTATAATGGTGTCATCCTCTATTAAGCAGGTATTTAATGTTATGTCATGCAATAACTGCATAAAACAGTATCTATTCATAGGTACTTGGAATCAATTGAATCTCTTGCTCCTATTCCTCGGATATAATAATAATGATATCTCGGGACAAATTATACCAAGTGACCCTAGCTCCCAAACTAAGCTAAGCTTGCTTGTTCTATGAGTACTAGACAAAGGACAGACATACATATACTAAGAGAAATACATACAAACGACCAAGACTCAATATTTTTCACAAAATAACTACTGAGATGCCAAAAAAAGTTAGCTGCAGGGGTACTACGAAACTCGAAGTTCGTATCGTACCGTCCCTCTCGCTCTCGTATTAAATAGTGTAAGTGTCAAAAGGACACGAACTTCTAGTTTCGAGTTTCGTAGTAGCCCTGCTGGGGTAGAGTAGAGTGAATAAGTAGATTAAAACTTCACACTGGGTGTAGATGAAAAAGAAAATCCCACTTTACATGTAGCAAAGGTACTGTCACCTACATTCATATCTGCCACAACGGAGCATGTAAACATATCTGACATGTCCTACCTTCCCTTCGAATAGGTAGAGTCGTATCAGATATTTATGTACGCTTTGTTGTGTCAGATATTGGTGTTGGTAACTGTACTGCAAAAAATATGGCACCTAACCCTATTTGTACGCCGTTAACATTCAACAAACATGCCCGCGCCTGCGCCACAGAATCCGTGGTGTAACTTATTACTATGCGATACATCACCCGAAGAAGTGGTGGCCTATAAGCAGTATAAAGAACCAGGAAATTCTGGTTTAATGACATAATTATTAGGAAGTTCGACCTACTCTTATACAATGTGATGTTCCTTACCTAATGTAATGAGTATAGTGTTTTAATTATAGCATTGTGATTACGCGATACCTAATAATAGATTCAAATAAACCTATCAACTTTTTATTTTGATGGTTACCTAACTATGTTTGAGGTTCCGTGGTCAACATGGTTTCGTCATGACATACATACAGACATATCATGACCGCTCATAGTGTCCGTTTGTTTGTCAGTTTTTAACCGGAACTCTATATGAGCTTCATTGTACTTATTTTAATTAATTAACCCTTCAATACGGAGTACTGATTAATATTACAGATATCCTCAGACACCCCAACAGCATTTGTCATTTGCCTCCTCTCGTTCTGAGAGGGCTTGGGCCGTAGTTCCCACGTGGGCCCAGGGCGGATGGTCAAATTTTTATTTAGTTTATTCTATTTATTTTGTAATAATTTAGTCATTTAAAAAAAAAATAGATCTTTTGCTTAGTCTACTTGATATCTCTAATTTAACAGATTTTATTTGTTTCCCGCAATTGGCCATCATCACAGAAAAAGAGTAAATATATATTATTTATTGTGTTTTGTTTCTTTTCTTTTGTACAATAAAGAGTTTACATACATACATAAATATTTATTAAAATACAATGTACGTCAAATAGGATTAGAAGGCCGTCGGTCGTGGGTCGTAGTTGGGAGCTTCACAAATATCATTAAATTCACTTCGCAGACAATGCCGGTTTCCTCACGATATTTTCTTTCACCGTAAATCTCGTAGTAAATTACAAAGTAATTCACACAAATTTCGAAGAGTTACTAGCCCGGGTTTGATACCACAATCCTTTGCTTGAGAGGGCATAGGTCAAACCGTTAGGTCGGCACGGCGGACGGCGTTTAGAACCTAGTATCTTATTACGAGGAACCTAATTCTGATTTATGTATATCAACAACCTTGACTCAATGTTAATACATTACTGTACAAAACTGCAGCAATTACAAGCCTACGTGTGCTTTATGATTATTAAAATCGGAATCACTAAATTTATAAAGTAGCAATAAATGTTTGAAAATATTGATTTACCAACAAAATTATTGAACTAATTGAAAACCAGAATATACTAAAGCAAAAATTATAATTATTTGCATATCAAAATTATTTGGTGAAAAATGCATTTTTAATACAAGTTGATTTTTGGTGATGGTACTTTTTGTTAGCTGTACTTGTATTGTCACCCAAACTACATTTTCATACCAAATTTCAAGTCGATGCCATTAACCGTTGAAGAGTTCCGTCCTGCGGAGACGATCCTGGCAGGACTACCAGGATGTCTACCAAATGATTGTACTGTTGCGAAATTTACATAAGTATACCAAATTTCATGTCAATCCAACTACTAAAGTTGGTCGAATTTAACTTGCAAGATTTGATTACAGACAGACAGACAACGGGACAGGTGAAACTAATTAAAAGGTTGTAAAAACCGTCCTAATGCGAGTCGCTCTCGCACACTCACGGTTCCGTACAAAATAGGTTTTTGATTTTTTTATTGCACAATCTTCCTTAGACCTTCTCTTGGGTACAGTCACCAGCACCAATATGTGACACAAAGCGTGCATAAATATCTGATACTCGTATGACTCTATTTGTAGAGTCGGTAAGTGTCAGATATTTTTGCACGCTCCGCTCTGGCAGATATTAAGGCGGGTGACTGTACTTTTGACATAAAGTGAAGGTTATATTCGTAGTCCTAAACCACACAACCACAAACTTAAACACCGCTCGCTCCGACTTTTGGCCCTAGATCCCATAACTTTGTCTTGTTTTGTCAACTTTGTTAACACCTAATTATTATATGATCTCATAGTACTTGTGACAGGAGTTGATAACGTGCTCTTTATTAATGAACTATTAAGCAATTACTTTGTTCACACGTTACTTTACGATAGCGCGTCCATGCAATAAATTTGTGTTCGTGCAGCTCTTCCACCTCCACATTACAGGAACTCTCGAACATGACATGACCTAAGACAGCCAAAGGACTTTTTTGTGCCCTTTATTTACAATTCGTTATGTGCTCTTTATTTCAAACGTTCTTAATACTCGTATGTCAGATTGTGTGTTGTGGTTTAGAAATTTGCAAACAATTTGTCGACTACTTCTTGGTATCCAATTGAGCTGAAACTTTTGAATGATGTTAAAAGTTATACCGCGTTAAAATTATGACTAGATTTGGAACCAAAAAATCCGACGGAAAACAAGAATGATCAGTAAAACTAATCCAGAAATATTCTGTGTTTAATTTTCTCTTGACTCGTCGTATAGTGTAGGTAAATATAAACAATAGAAAAACAAAACGTTTATTCTGCAAGTTAAGTTAAGTTACATGTCACTTTTTTAAACACCAGCGCTTTGGGAAAGATCATCATTGACACAAGGAATGCGCCGCAAGATACTTGGCAAAAAATATTTTATCCAAATTAACTAAAGACAACTCCCGTTGCTAAGTGCTCTATGTCTGGCGGTATAAGTATTTGCCAAGGTGTATAAACAAGGCAATCGTGTTTCGCAGGTCGTGAATGCCGCGCCGCATGGATGGCGGCACAAGCCTGGCGAACGCTCGCCTTACTCATTGCCGCAGCATCACTCGTCTTAGCTAAATGTAAGTACGTGCAAAACTCATACGTCTGTTCGAAATATCATTTTTTTAACAATACAATACAAATATTCTTTATTGATCACCAAAAGCAGTAGGTACAGAAACATACCATATATTTAACGTTTCAATTCAAGAACAATTTAATAATTTAATGAATCAGGCGTTAGTTTTCGGAGGTCCATATAAATAAAAAAATACCTACTAATTTTATAGATAAATGCGAAAGTATGTGTGTTTGTATGATTGTCCATCTTTCACGTCGATCCGTCGCTCCGTTTCGACTTGAAGGACGGACAAACATACAAACGCACATACTTTCGCATTTATAATATTAGTATAGATTTACGAGTACTAGGAATATATGGTAAAATATATAATCACTAGCACTGATATTTGACAACAACAAAGAGTGCATAAATATCAGATACGTCTCTATTTCTAGTACTTCTAAGACATGTCAGATATTTTTGCACGCTCCGCTGTGACAGATATCAATGCAGGCGACTGTACAGACGATTCAAATATTGCCTTAACTTAGCAGTAACTTAAGTATTATATTTAGTAATTAACATTACCGCATCCTTGTTCCAATTAATATAACGTCTTCCGCATTCTATTATTTGCGTGTTCTTCAAGATTGCTTATTTAGCGTTGTATTGATATACATTGTTTGCTTTCCTTCCACCGGAATTGATAATTATTCTATCCCAGCATACGTACGTTCCACTGCTGAGCACAGGCTTCCTCTTAGAACAAGAGGGCTTGGGCCACAGTTCCCACGCGGACCTAGTGCGAATTGGGAACTTCACACGCACCATTGAATTGCTGCGCAGGTTGTGCAGGCTTCCTCTCGATGTTTTCCTTCACCGCAAAGCTCGTGATAAATTTCAAATGTAATTCTGCACATGGATTTCTAAAAACTCAAGAGGTATGAGCCGGGGTTTGAACCCACGACCCTCTGCTTGAGAGGTGATAGGTCAAACCACTAGGCCACCACGGCTTCACCGGCTTGATAATGATTCATCATCATCATCCCAGCCTATATACATCCCACTGCTGGGTACAGGCCTCCTCTCAGAGTGAGAGGGCTTAATAATATGCTTGCTTGGGGCTTGATAATGATTAATGAACTTTAATTCAATTATCTTGCGTTTCCACCAGAGATGTGCGAGGATGTGTTTATGAACCAATAGAAACGGTTCATTTACATCCTCGCTCCGCTCAGCTATTTCCACTAGAGCTGCGGTGTAGAAATAAGAAAAAATATCTATCGCATTTTATTAAGATAAATAATAAGAGGAGATGGTGGGACGACTTGGACCGATTCCAGTCAGATTGGCAAGAGCTGGCCAAGAGTAGAGACGAGTGGAATAAGAAAGGGGAGGCTTTTGCCCTGCAGTGAAACACAATATAAGCTATTATAAAAATAATAATCCATAACAATATTATAAATGCGAAAGTGTGTTTGTATGTTTGTGTGTTTGTCCGTCTTTCACGCCGTAACGGAGCGACGGATCGACGTCATTTTTGGCATAGAGATAGTTTATGGGCCCGAGAGTGACATAGGCTACTTTTTATCCCGGAAAAATGTACAGTTCCCGAGGGAACAGCGCGCGATAACCGAATACCACGTGGGCGGAGCCGCAGGCAAAAGCTAGTAATAATAATAAGCCAATGAACAATACAAATACGTACTCTCTTTATGGTAATTTCATACAAACTGTATCTGCCCGTTATTTCGCCGTCCGTATTTAAATAAAGGCAGCAAATTCACATTCTTAAAAACCTACGGAAGCGTAACGGTTTGATGTTCCGCGTTTTGAGCACAGGGTCGTATGCTTAAAACAACGTTTTGGAATTAGCTGTAAAACATTTTAAGATTTTCTCACCTTGACTATGTAAGAAAACATCTTGAAGTAAGGCTGTATTGTCTAAAGCGCCGCGGGCGCTCGCGACATTCTCCATCTCTTTCTACCCTCATTGTACCGGGTGTAGACTGTAATATGAGTAAATAATTAAAATATAGATCTTCTTCTTCTCCTCAAACTGAGCGACTTTTAAAAGTAATTTTTTGTATATTGTAGATTGATGTATATTTTTGAATTATCTGCAGTACTAGTTTAGCTAAACATTTAGTTTATTTGTATTGAAATTATTTAATTTATGTATGTATTATTTTGTATCGTGTGTTATTTAATAAAGTATATTGATAATAAAAAAAAAAAAGGATGTACAAAATATATAACTGATGAGAATAAATTGATAGGTAATTATTTATTTGATGTCAAATTAATAATATTAAAATAAAATTTAAATATACGTTTGAAATAAATTTATAGTGATAAATCATTACAAAATTTATTCGTTTCAGTATAAACTTTTGAAAACTCACTAAACATAGTTTAATACTATAACTTTTAATACATGACTTCAAATGTCAACTGGCCAAAAACGGGCTTAAGGTGGCCAAAACCGGTACTTCTGTCCTAACCTTTCACGAAATAAGTTTGTGTAATTTGTCATCGTGCGTTACATTTATCATGGAACTAGGTCCCTGTGACGGGTCCATATCGACTCGCATACTTATTGAAAGTCCGAATGTAATTTTTGTCAGAATGATCGTTTATCATAACTCTTTATTCTCTGAATCCAATGATTGGTTAGAATACTTATAAAATAAACCTGACCTAACCTATAGTTTTCTATAGGATGACCATTTTTTTTTCTTTTTTTTTCATTTTTTTTTTAAATATAAGGTTTCAGTGCAAAAAAATTCGGACAAACGATGATTCGGACAAAAATTACGGTAGGTATGACTAGCGAGAATATGCGAACTTTGGCGCTCCCCCCTGTGACACTTAATTAGTTAGATTAAGTTAAAAATGTTATTCGTTTAGCGTTGTTGTAGACTAATAGTCAAAAATATGTATACACTTAGTACCATGTCTATTTTCGTCATATTTGAACTGCCATATATGAACTGTCAAAATGTTTAAAGTGACAAGTTACAAAGTGTATACATGACGACCGGATGGCTAAGTGGTTAGAGAACCTAACTACGAAGCTTGAGGTCCCGGGTTCGAATCCCGGCCGGAGCAGATATTTGTATGAATAATACGAATGCTATTTATTCTCGGGTCTTGGATGTTTAATATGTATTTAAGTTTTTATTTATCTATATTTAAGTATGTTTATCCGTTGCCTAGTGTCCATAGTACAAGCTTTGCTTAGTTTGGGACTAGGTCAATTGGTGTCAAGGGTCCCATGATATTTATTTATTATTATTTATTTATTATATTCTTGCACTTGACTGTACCTAATGCGAACGTTGCTATATCCACGGAATGGTATTCCTGTCTAATGACGCAACGGTTACCTTACCAAAGTAGTTTAGCGCACAAAATCTTTAGAAGAAACGTCTTTCCGTTCAACAATGGATGTCATCACTCAGCACTTACACAACACATCTGTTGAAGAGGCTTGATTCAACACAATGCGTTTCTTTTCGAGCTAGGGCTCCGTATCCAACACGGTTGTCACGGTGTGTCGCAATAGAAAACTTGGTGCGGGACTTGTTGGGGCAAAAAGAGAGATTTTATCTGAGAAGCGTTTTATGTAGCGTTAATATCCTGCTAGATTTATCTAGATTGAACTGGACTTTTGAGTTTCTGAGCCAAATTTTCGCATCTCCAATTTATTATTCACTAGCTTTTGCCCGCGGCTCCGCCCGCGTGGTATTCGGTTATCGCGCGCTGTTCCCTCGGGAACTGTGCATTTTTCCGGGATAAAAAGTAGCCTATGTCACTCTCGGGCCCATAAACTATCCCTATGCCAAAAATCACGTCGATCCGTCGCTCTGTTACGACGTGAACGACGGACAAACACACAAACACACTTTCGCATTTATAATATTAGTATGGATTTATTTCTCTTAAACGTTACAGAATTGTAGTAAAAACAATGTACTGTAAAATTTAAATGATATGTACAAATTAAACACAAAAAGACATAAAAAAAACACAAAGAAACACAAAAAAGACGCACAAAAAAAAACAAAGTAATTAGGGATTTTTAGATGATATCTTATCCCAGCGGTTGTGGGTTAACGCACTAAGGTTACAATACTTACAATAGACATGTTTATATAGTCGTTTTTGTGATTTTCTACGCAACTGTCTTAAATATTTTTACCGTAAGAACCTTCTACAAAGTAAAAGAAAATTTAAAACAAAATGGATAAAACTGGTAAAGTCGTTCTCAAGTTATGGCGAGACCGAGCCAAATAAGGATATACATAGATAGGTACAGTCACCAGCACTAATCTCACACAACAAGCGTGCATAAATATCTGATACGACTCTATTTCTAGAGCCGGAAGGATGTGTCAGATATTTTTGCACGCTCCGCTGTGGCAGATAGATATCAATGCAGGTGACTGTACAGACGATTCAAATATTGCCTTATCTTAGCAGTAAGTTAAGTATTATACAGCGTGTATTTTTAATACTACCTCAAACTGTAACCAGACGAAGATATAAGTGATGTGAACCGATACCAAAACAAATTGTTAATTTAGAATTAACTAACAGAGCGTAATTAATTTTTGAAATATTTTCGAGCAGTAATGTAATGCGTACAAGAAGAGAGACGCGTTCTGTGACAGCTGTCACGTCAACAAGTGCGACTTTTTGAATAAAAACAAAGTAGTATCGCGTAACGATACATTGCGTGCTAAACTAATTTTGTAAGGCAAATAACAAGTCTACATTTTTTACTAAAACATAATAAAATGTGATTATTAGGGCCTTCACTAACTGCCCTTACAGTTTGAGGTAGTATTAAAAATACACGCTGTATTTAGTAATTAACGTTACCGCATCCTTGTTCCAATTAATGTAAACGTCTTCCGCATTCTATTATTTGCGTGTTCTTCAAGATTGCTTTTAGCATTGAATTGATATACATAGATTGTTTTATTTCCTTCCGCCGGAATCGATAATTATTTTATCTAAGCCTATATACCTTCCACTGCTGGGACAACACAACAAGAGGGCTCTCAGAACAAGATTCGCTACCAATTCATCTTGTTCGCAAGTAATCTGTTTCGCATTTCATCATGTTCGGAGTTCTTCAGAATCGCATTTCATCGTTTTCTCGTTTCTTCACGTTCCCTCGGATTCGCAATTGATCGAGTTCGCTGCCGATTTACAGAGGTTTTGTAGAAATACCCATTCAGCGTTTAACGATTGGTCTAGTGACGTTTAGGCAGATCATAAGATTCCGAAATTAAAAAACGCGAACATGATGAAACGCGAAATTGATGTAACTCAAACATGATGAATGGCGAATCTGAAGAAACGAGAAAACGATGAAATGCGATTCTGAAGAACTGCGAACATCATGAAATGCGAAACAGATTAATTGCGAACAAGATGAATAGGTAGCGAATCTGAAGTACCGCGAACATGACGAAATGCGAAACAGCTGAACGTTGCACAACCCATTTATAGTAAGTTTTTTGGTACAGTCGGGGATTTTAACTGTTAGACCACTGTGAAGTTCTCTAAATTTGAATTTAGGGTATTTTGGGACTAGCGTGTTTTGAGACTATTGTATTTTGAGAATGGTGTATTTCAAGACAGTACATTATGGGAATAGTTCGTTTAGAGCTTCAACTTTTATGACACTAAGTGATCTCGGTATTAGTACATAATCAAGATAAGTTCGTTTTGGTTTTAAGGTTTTAGAGTTTTTTGGGACTGTGGTATTTAGGCATTAGATTATTTTGAATTTATATTTATATGGTAATATGTGTTTTTGACATTAGGTTGTACTGTGCAATAGGGTGATTTGAGCTTAGGTTCTTATGCACCGGAAGGGAATCTTTTAAAAATTTACAATAACCAACAAAAAGTTGTAAAATGTCACTTCAAAGTGAAATATCTCAGAAACGGCTGAACCGATTTTGATGAAACATATCTAAGAACCATTGCTAAAACACCAGATTTCAAATAATAAAAAAACACATTCAAATCTCTCCACCCGCCGAACACAGACAAAAACACATAGCGGTCAAACACGCCGCTTTTTGCGTCGGGGGTTAAAAAAGATCTTTACTAATCTTTTTATGTACATAAAACCGTACCTCCACTGAGCAAGTCGCCTCACGCGGCAATCACATCTTCGGATTTATGGTTCATTTTCTATTGAAACTTTTTAATTTTTCAAAAAACTACTATACTCTCGACTGATCTTGTATGTAAAACCGGGTCTCCACTGGGCGACAAGCCTCACGCCGCAGCCATTTTCGGTGTAATTTCAGCTCTGTGTCGGCAGGCCCCTCTTCCTCACTAGGCACACAGGGCACGTGCCCAGGGCCCCGCTATGCATTGGGGCCCCCTAGTCCCTACTCCATTACCGAACTATAACCGATAACTACTCAACTCTCGCCTGAAAATCAGGCTCACTGAATGCACGCTGTAGTGGAGCATGGTGAGCCTGACGCCTGGGTAGGAGTCAGAATAATTCAACCACTACATATGAGGATGTAACTCGGTTTATTACATAATATAATACATGGTTGCTCATATCCGTGTCAATCATTTACAGAATATAATATATATACATCTCCGCATCACAGTACAGTTTGATTATGAAGTCATCGGGTAACTACTTGTATCTCCTTGGCTTAATGGTAGTGACACAATTGTACCAATAATACAGAAGATACCGGGATCCAGGATCCCGGGAGATCCACCATTTCCACCCCTCGATCTCTCCTTACGCCTCCTTGTTCCAATACGCGCCTTCAGTTAGGAACGTATTGTTGTGCTGTTAAGTAATGCGCTAACAACGGCGCTTGCAAGAGTACGTATTATAAGTACAATTCTGCACAACACAGGTAATGTTAAATGGATGGCTCGATATAAGGTAATTAATATGGAACAGACTCACAGCTTTCTTCTTATCAAGAGTAGCAACTCTTCTCCTCTCCATGCACACACTACATTCAAATTTCGTAACGTACTGTACCTTATTACCTTACCAACCTAAAATTATCAACTGTCAATCTCTTAAATTGCCAGTTCAAAAAAGATAAAGGTGTTACTACATGAAGTCTGTTAACTATTACTTCGAGGAATCGCGGGTTCCACGACACTCCCGCCGCCGAAGTGTTAGAACAGCACGGCCAGATTGCGTGTCCATTGCACAATCTTTTCCCGCGCTCTAATAGCCGCTTGCCTCCTCGGTCTATCTTCGGCAGTTTCCTCAGTAAGTCCCTCCTGCCTCGCTGCGGGTGCTTCTTCATGTACTCCATGTACAATTTCCTGGACCTCCGGAAGTATCATATCCCTTTGCTGATCATATGCCTCGGGCGCGACAATTTCTTGTTCAGCGGTGTCAGATACACATTCTGTTAGACCCAAGTCAGTGGGGTCTTGTGATTCTGCAGGCGTATCAGCCCCACAGTTTATTGGTTGAACTTGAAGATCCTGTGTGGAATTATTCGTAATGTTGCCCTCAATCACTCCAATTCGACTTGAGTCTGGTGCTAATTCATTTCCTCCACTCACGCCCAGAGCTTCATCGTTATCGTCAGCTTCAAGAGGGTACAGGTGTCCGATCGATCGAGAAAAAACTCTATTACCAACTCGGACTCTTGCGCTTCTGTGCTGGCCATCCGGTCCCTCAAACAAATGTGTGATTTTTCCTACTTTCCAGTTTATCCTATTCTTTGACTCTCCCTTGATTTGTACAAAATCTCCGATTCGTGGCACCCGGTGTGATTTAATCCTTGGTTGTTTGTGAGTATGTTGATATCTTTCTCGTAGGTTTACTAAATATTGGTTTATGAACATTCCTTTGAAATGTTCCAACAACATCTGACCTTTTCTCCAGCCTTCCACTAAGCTTTGTCTCGTTAGTGTGCCTTCATACTGCGTTTCTTTATCTTGTGGTATTTTCAAATTCAAACATCTGCCCAGAGTTAGAAAGTCCACCGGTCTTAGAATGCTGTCTAGGTCAGAACCCACGTTGGTCAAGGGTCTTGTATTTATGACGGCTTCAATTTCCTTCACAACCGTTAAAAGTTGAGAATCGTTCAGCAACTGTTTGTCCAACGTCCGTTTCATACAATGTTTAACCAAGGCCACCATTCTCTCATAAAAACCGCCATGCCACGGGGCGAGACTGGGAATAAACTTCCATTTTATCTGGTTACTGTTACAGAGTTCACTGTTCAAGACTTCAGAGCTGAGTTTGAAATATAACGCATTGTCCGACACTATGAGTGTGGGTGCCCCTCTCGTAGATACAAATCTTCTAAGTGCCATAATGCATTCTTCCGCAGTCAAGTCCTGGACAACTTCCATATGAACGGCTCTGATTGCCAAGCAGGTCATAAGACAAATCCACCTCTTCTCAGGACCCTTGCCCTCGTCTATGTACACCGGTCCGAAATAATCGATTCCGGTATACGTGAATGGTGAACTGTAGCTTACTCGTTCCGCTGGCAGTGCTGGTGCATGTGGCAGCTGGTACGGCCCACCTCCGTGTTTGATGCACTGGGGGCATTTTCTCAGTATTCGTTGTACTTCAGCTCTTCCTCCAGGTATCCAATATTGCTGGCGAACTAAGCTCAGTGTGTGTGGTACGCCCACGTGATAATTTGTCTCGTGTGTCTTCCGGACTATGTCATTAGTAAGTTGACAACCTTTGGGTATTAGGATTGGGTGTTTTTTATCGTAAGTCCAATCGGTGTTGCCCATTCGACCCTTACATCTTAAGACGCCATCAACGTCCAGAAATAAGCCCAAATTTCTAGACAGATGAGTCACTTTTCCCTTGACTTCTTCAGGGAAAAATGTTTCCTGTATCTTCTTGATAGCTTGGGTATCACTGCTCATTATCTGGTTACAATCGATTGAATCATTTATTTGTGCACCTTCTTGTGTCTCCTGTGTCGCCTCGACTTCATCTATGGATATATTCTGTTCATCGTTCATAACGTCCACATCTATTTCACTCCCATCTGGACTATTTGTGTCCAGACTATCCCCGGCCACGAGCGTGTGACACCCTTTGAAGTGTCTGTTGTTAGGCCAGTAACTTTCGTCTTGTGAAAGAAATGGCGGTCCATGAAACCACAAATTGACCTTTTGTGACCATAA
The DNA here is from genome assembly GCA_037349165.1 of Choristoneura rosaceana. Taxonomy (NCBI): domain Eukaryota; kingdom Metazoa; phylum Arthropoda; class Insecta; order Lepidoptera; family Tortricidae; genus Choristoneura; species Choristoneura rosaceana. Next base: position 17,238,536 of record JAZBNJ010000019.1, read on the forward strand.
ATCTGGCCTAGTTGCAACGTCGGCTGGGTTTTGTGTCGTGTCGATGTAACAGAATTCTGCCGATTTGTTTTGCTGAATCTCAGAGATCCGTCTTGCGACGAATGGAGGTAGCAATTTGTTAGATCGCATCCAACTCAAAACGACTTGACTGTCCGTCCAGAGATATTCTTTTTCAATAGGAAGCTCGAGTGCGTTTTTGGCATATTTCAACAGCCTGCTTCCGATAACATAGCCAAGTAACTCCAGTCTTGGTATTTGTAAGTTGTCTTTGTTTTCTGACGGTGTCACTCTTGCCTTTGACATGAGCAATGATATCTTCGACTGTTTCCCATCATATGATCTGATATACACCACCGCGGCAAATGAATCTTTTGAAGCGTCTGTAAAGCAATGCAATTCATACTTTACATCTTTGCTTTGTGGCAAACCAACAAACCGTGGTATTTCAACTTGTTCTGCTAGTTTAAGTCTTGCGGCCACTCTTTCCCATTTTGCTTTCAATTCATCTGAGAGTTCAGTATCCCATTTCAATTTCGAATTGCATATTTCCTGAAATAGTAACTTTGCTGGCAAGATCAAGGGCGACACGTATCCACAGGGATCATATAATGACGCGACAACGCTCAAAACTTCTCTTTTATCCTTTGTGCTCTTGATTTTCTGTTTATTTAGTAAGTTTTCCTTGATATTTAACTGCAGTGTATCCCTTTTCAAATTCCACATAAGTCCAAGCACCTTAGTCACGTCAGCTTTTATCGCCTGTTGTGTTTTAGGAATTGTTTGTAGAAATGTTTCGTCATTTGAGTTCCAGTCTCTTATGTTCATAGACAGTTCTTCAAATGTCTTATTAGTTTCTTCATACAATTCGTATGCTTCAGTTTGGGATGCTGCTCCTGTGACCAGATTGTCAACATAACATTTGTCTGCTATTTTTGATAGCAGTTGTGGGTTCGTTTTAGCCATATGATAGCGTATGGATGCTGTTAACAAGAATGGGCTTGAAATAATACCAAATGGTACTCTACAAAACCTGAGATGAATAAGGTTATCTTCTGACAGTGGTTTGCTCGGATCTTTTATCCATAGGAATCGTGTAACGTCCCTGTCATGTTCTTGTAATCCAATCTGCAAAAATGCTTTTTCAACGTCTGCCACAATACCAATCTTGTTTGTCCTAAACTTTAGGATCAGTGATGTTAGTTCTTGTAACATTGATGGTCCCCTGTACATACATTCGTTAAGTCCTTTCTGATCCTTAAGTTTTGCCGATGCATCATACACAATTCTTCCCCTCTTGCCATCTTGCTTTACCATGTGATGTGCTAAGTAGTGTACCGGAGGAGTTGTCTGATGATAAGCATTCCCAGGGTTAACGACTTTTTCGATGATGTTCATGTTCAACTGCTCCTTTAAGATTTTGTCATATTCTTGCAAAGTGTCAGGATCCAATCTGTTCAGTAGACCCTTTAATCTACCATAAGCAAGTCCGTAATTGGTTGGTAGGTCGGGTGGTGACTGAGTCCAAGGCCATTTTACTAAATATCTGCCCTTTTTGTATTTTACAGTTTTATTAAAATGTTCTATCGCTTCTTCGTCTATTGTGGTTTTTGGAGAATCTGTTATTCCGATGCTCTCAAGTGACCAAAGAAACTTCATGTCTCTATTTTGCAAAGGAAGATCAGGTTCGCTAAAATACATATTATGTTCATGGCAATGACAGTATGTTAGAACAGATAGCGTATTTTTTGTTGGTGGGTCGCTTTTCAAATTACCAGATACAATCCAGCCAAAATCAGTATTTATTACATAAAGGTTTTCATCTAACCTAACAGTCTCATTATGTATGAAGGAAAAGTAATAATCGTTACCAATTAACAAATCAATTGATTCACCTAAATCATCATCATCTGCAATAATGTCTACTGGTAGGTTAGATGTGTCAGGTATTGGTATTCTTGATGTTATATAAGGAACAATATTGACTCGAATCAATTTTTCAATGCCCCGTTTAGTCTTCAATGTAATGTTTGTAAAGGAACTTGGCACTTCCTTTGGTTTTTCTGCGCCAAATGTGTACACCAACAGCAGGTCTTCTCCATCAATCTTAATATTTAATTTGCTTGCCAGATTACTTGTGATGTACGACCGTTGGCTACCACTGTCTAACAGCACTCTACCTCTGCTTGTCCTGCCTCCTGCCTTTACTTCCACCGTTGCCGTCTGTAAGAAGGAATAACTGTTGTTATAATTGTACGTATGTGTCTCGATTTTTTTGTGTTTAGGAAGGTTCTCACCATTCCGTGGACATAGAGCACGGTTGTGACTCCCTCCACAGAAGGCACAGGTTTGGCGGTACCGGCAGGAGTTAGCATAGTGCCCGACACCGAAACAATTGAAACATCTTGACGCCGCTGACAATTTCTTCCTTCTATCCTTGATGGATGTTACTTGTTTACACAGGTAACTGTAATGTTCTCCTGTGCAGAAGACGCAGATAATTTCATATTTAGCCCTTTTTGTGTGTCTTGGTGCAATGGAAATGCTTTTTCTTTTGTCAGGTCTTACAGGCACTCTAGCCTGTCTAGAGCTAGCCCAAGGATGCTGTTGAGGCTTACGTTTCGCCTGCTGGCCGGTTTCCGTATCTGTAGCTTCATTTTTCCGCTTCCTTGCTACTCTAATATGAAGAGCTTCTGTCGTTGCAGTATCCTTCGTCTCTGCCTTCACCTTAGTTCCTTCGTTTGCAAGTTCCATGGCCGTAATGATGCGTTCAAGGCCTTGCATCGTCTTCTCAGCATTGCTGTCGATTCCGTTTAGAACATTGACCTCATACAGAATACGCTCAGGGAACTTGCTCATGATAACAACCCTAAGGTGATTACTGTTGACGTCTTCACCTAAATTCTTCAATATGCGTAGGTTCTTTTTAAGGGCATTCAGTGTGAACCTACAACTTTCAGCAGAGTCATTAGCCCTTTTCAATTCTGAAAGTGCTTTGAAATGTGCATCCAGGGTCAAGGTCTTGCTGCCGAAGCGGTCTTGTAGCGCTTTAACAGCTATATTGTAATTTGAATTTGTCGTCGGCAGCCCCCGGATCGTATCTAAAGCCGTTCCACTGAGACAACCCAAGAGATAAGTCAATTTGTCAACATCATTCAGGGTTTGATTACCGATGCTGGACTCGAACCTGTCCCAAAATTCTGTAAATTCAAGGACATTGCCATTGAATTTGGGTAGTGACAATTTGGGAAGACGCGTCACTGCTGTTGACGTTGTCGGTTGGACCTTTTTTATCTGTTCCTGAGTTTGGACTAGGACTTCAATATTTATTAATGTCTCTTCAGCCGTTGCCTGGACTTCGATGCATTGTTGCATAAACACCTCAGATGGAGTTGCTGACGTCTGCAGGTATTTCTCAAATGTATGAGTTAGCCGGTCATGATAGATTTTCAAGCTTATTTTCTTTTCTATTATTTCCTCATACTGTATTGTCTCCTGCTGGAGTAGTCCTTCGGCCTGTCGTTTGCACTCCTCTACTTTCGATAAATAGAGTTGCAGCTGTCTATGCAGGACTTGCTCCATGATGTCTTAACCGAAAGAGTTGATCCTTGCTTCTACCTGTTTTCTTTCATTCCCGCTATATCTAGCAGAGAACGCTAAGACGTACGTAACAGGACGTCGACTGTAACGAATAACATTACTTATTATACTAAAAGTCTCAGTACAAAATTATAAACGGTAGCCCTTACCGGCGGCATTTACTACGAATACTTGCCTTCGAGTTTTCGACGATTTACAAGCGTACTAGATAGCCGTTGCTCAAACTATTCGTAGCTTCCAACATTTGATCACTGCATATAGAAGCAGGTAAGTAATTTCAACGAAATCCTTTCTATATTCACTCGTATATCGCCCACAATAACAATCGAGCTGAATAACGGTTTCGGTTTTTTTTTCTTTTGGGTCGATACGAATGTCTATGGGTATATTTTTTTTATAGATCGTTTCGAACTACCTTCACTACGGCGACCGCACACTATCTTCAGGGCCGACGAGGAAATTAGGGCCCTATCTAGGGCTCTTAATAAGTCATGCACTTTACGCCCTTTAGACACGATAAGTACGCATGACAGTTTTGTTTGTCAATCAAAATACACTCCCACACGGTGAATCTAAGTCAGGGTTTCTTAAACTTGATGCAGTCACGGACTCCTTTTATATACGATCCCCGTCAAAAATATTGTTGGAAACGAAAAAAGGCCTATTTGTAGTAATAAAAAATAGAACCTTCGCGCAGCGCCTAAGCGATAATATTACGTATTGAATACTATTGGATTCACGGATTGAACACGTTTACTACACAATAACTTACTAAATATGTTTACAGACTGACCTACTTGAGACTTCTGATACACATGCTATGGACCCTTAAGGGATTCGTAGGCTCCACTTTAAGGAGGCCTAATCTAAGTGCTTTAAATCTAACGTTTTTCCTTTATATCGATTAAATAGGCAATCAAATTAAGTAGTTAAAGTTGACGGATAGACGATCCGATTGCCCCCCCCCTGAAAGTCGGCACGGCATGACATACTTATTCAACGTTCATAAAATAAAGACAAATATACCTTAATAGCCTGTAATGGTGTTATAATAACGAGTGTGTCAGACCTTTCTCAACCTGTAAAGAAAGATACACCACAGATACACTAATAAAAGTAAGGTTGTTTCAGCTGTCAGTGTCGAAATGTCGATCGACATTACTGTATGACACTGTTACCTTTACCTCTCCGGGAACGGCAAATTGAATAAAACAACAATGTTGGAATTCTGCTACCCTGTCAATGTCAACCAATCGTATTTTCTTTTATTGAAAACAAATAAACAAAACATTGCAGGATGGATGATACCAGAATATTATAATGGTTATCATTGTGTACAATAAGCCAAGGGTTCCCGATAACTTCACTTAATTGTAGATTTGTGGCCGTACTCATGCCTACGCATTGTATAATTGTAATATTATAATTCGTCAAGCCACGAAGTACTTTGATTCATGGTTCGCAAAGGTGAGGGGGCTGTGTGCCCACTTCCAGGACAAGAACATGCCCGAACCGACCATTACGCATTAACTGTGCGATCATGATCGGCGAATCAATTTCGGTGTAAGTATCTCGGTCCTCGCATAGATACACAGAGGACGTAAAAAAACCAACGCGGCAATCGTATCAACATACACAACACCGCAACAAAGACATTACCACGTCAATGCGATATGTCTCAACCTTTACCTACCGCATCATTAAGGACATTGCTATGCTGCAATGTAGTAATTGCTGCTCCTGATTGTCCTGTGAAATACAGCGGGATTTGCTAATCATATCGCTTTCCACTCGAAATTCCTACCTAAACAGCACTAAGAGCCGAGGATAGGCTATCCATGGTAACCCCGTGCAGCAAACAACATCTTATCTATGAGTGAGTAGATCTCAATGTGCAGCTATCCCCCGTTGTGACTAGTCATTAAGTCGCAGCTCTGGTCTGTACGTCACCCACTTCACCCCCACGCACAGAGGCGGACCCAGCTGCTGGGCACCATGAGTGTTTATGGTGCGAGTCCTGGCTGCTTATGTGCCTGAGAGAAATAGAATCCAATTCCTTTGGGCGCCTAGCGCCCCTCTCAGTGTTGCTGCGGGGAATAAACCAGGTGCCCAGTTCAAGGGGTGCGAGCTACCACATGAACTTTTCCTAAGCTACCTAGTCTGTTCCTACATAGCAAGCAAGTACATTCTTAACCCATTGGTATGCATCAAGCCTTAATCTAGTAACATATATACAAAAACAACACCACCACCACTGGCATACCATCACCCATATTGCCACCAGATGCAGACCTAACCCTGCCAGTAGGGCAGGCCTCCCAACGGCAAAGAATGGTCTTGCTTCCCAATTATTTTTTATATTTTATCAGTTAATTTTCTATAGCTACTTATTACTTTTAATGACACCAATTAGCATTAATTTAGTTAAATTTTTTTGGTACAGTTACAACTACAATGAATAATATTTATTTTCAATATTTATTTATTTAAAGTAATTGACTGTCTGATAAACTAAGACAATAATAAGCCCATTATTGCCCCATCATGCTTATTAGATTTTTGTAGATAATATGTGGGTAGGTGTCAATTATACTGAGTTTTTTCAGTGCACTGTTACAGTTTTTTTTTTTTTTTTTTTCACCGCATCTCCACCAAAATATGTAGTGGAGCATGGTGAGCCTGACGCCTGGGTAGGAGTCAGAATAATTCAACCACTACATATGAGGATGTAACTCGGTTTATTACATAATATAATACATGGTTGCTCATATCCGTGTCAATCATTTACAGAATATAATATATATACATCTCCGCATCACAGTACAGTTTGATTATGAAGTCATCGGGTAACTACTTGTATCTCCTTGGCTTAATGGTAGTGACACAATTGTACCAATAATACAGAAGATACCGGGATCCAGGATCCCGGGAGATCCACCATTTCCACCCCTCGATCTCTCCTTACGCCTCCTTGTTCCAATACGCGCCTTCAGTTAGGAACGTATTGTTGTGCTGTTAAGTAATGCGCTAACAACGGCGCTTGCAAGAGTACGTATTATAAGTACAATTCTGCACAACACAGGTAATGTTAAATGGATGGCTCGATATAAGGTAATTAATATGGAACAGACTCACAGCTTTCTTCTTATCAAGAGTAGCAACTCTTCTCCTCTCCATGCACACACTACATTCAAATTTCGTAACGTACTGTACCTTATTACCTTACCAACCTAAAATTATCAACTGTCAATCTCTTAAATTGCCAGTTCAAAAAAGATAAAGGTGTTACTACATGAAGTCTGTTAACTATTACTTCGTGGAATCGCGGGTTCCACGACACACGCTGCATGTTGTGCCCAGGGCCTCTAATAGGTGAAAGACGATCCTGCAGGGCTATTACGAAGCTCGAAACTCGAAGTTCGTGTCCTGTGGTCCCTCTCACTCTCGTATTAAACAGTATAAGTGTCAAAGGGACCTCACGACCCGAACTTCGAGTTGCGAGTTTCGTAGTAGCCCTGCAGTGTGCTCAGTGTAGCTCCGGCTCGTTTATCTTTACTTGAACGAATTTCATTTACCCAAATTTCACTTGCCATACCAACGTTTGCCATAAAATGTATAGAACCGTGCTGTTTTCAGTATTTTTAAAATGTCATCAGAATGCAGTAGATTAGGTTAGGTTAGTTTAATATAAACTCTGAAGAAATTACTATTTCGGAAATAAATTACTTTATGGCAAATGAAAATTCTACAAAATGATACATTCGGGCAAACGATAGAGAACCGCCCTGGCTTAATAAATGCCCGGTCAAGCAACTTTTTGAACTGTCTTCAGAAGTAAGCTCAAATAGTACCTAACTTTTAACCCAGAGCAAATCATCGACGACCGTTGATTTCGTGAAACAACCATGACGATACAAAGTTATGAAGGTATTTATCCATTCAACCGTGAAGTAGCTCTCCAGTTTCCCACCGTTCTCGCTGGGAGCGGCCTGCTTTCGTCCACAGTAGGCCAGTATGTGCGCTACATACGGCCCTTTACGTTGACAGATTAAGGCCATTTTAGGTAGCAAAAAGTGCACACCCGGCTGCAACACTGCAACCAGGTTACCTACTGTCGGTCAATATTTCTCGGAAACAGAACTACCGTTTTTATTGCCTTCTATAATTATTTAAATGGCTATTGTTTTAGAACCAGATGAATTGTCTAACGCATTCAGAATCACAATCTTTTAAGTGCAGTACACAACTTCTTTCTGTTCGGTAGAATGAAGGTAGAAAGAATGGCGAATGCGATCACGGGGATCCCTCGCGTTAAAATTGGTCATAACTTAAAATGTGGCCCTATACCACGAAGTGCAAAACTCGAACTTTGTATGTTGTCATCCCGCTGACGGTTATGTCATTTAATACGCGAGTGAAAGGGACGGTGCGATACGAACTTCGATTTGCGAGTTTATTAGCCCCTCTGTAGCGACTTCTCGATCAGAGTTCACCCTCGGAACGAAGGAGAGAAGGTACTCTGAGGTTGCACTCTGGTTGAGTTCGAAACGCATCAGTGCAGTGTGGTGGTGGTGACAGTTGGGTTTGTGTGATTAGTGTGTTCTTACAGTGTGGGGGTGGAGGAACTGCATGTACACATGTGTTGCATAGACGTAGCTATCGTAAAGTCACGGGTGAGCAAAGTAATTGTTTATACTTACATAGTTCATTCTAGAGCGTAAGCTGAGATTTGAAAACTCTCCAGCACAAAATGAACACACCATCCTACCACACCATCGATAATCAAAAGGAAAAAAGCATTTTGGGCACGGTATTGAATAGAAATTACTTACTTACGTCTTCGAAACTGGTTTTACAAACCACTTCAGCTTGAATAGGCACGTCTTCTCTGTCAATATAATGAATGTATTTAAACCAAACTACATAACGCGTGATTAATTAATTTGCATAAAGTTACGCCTACTTACACTAATGGACATGGTTTCTCCCAAAATAAATGTAGAGTTACAAAGAGCTTGATGTTTTTAAGCATTTTAGGTATTTAAATTTTATGAATCTCTAGCTTTTCACCATCTTTTCACATAGTTTCTTTGCCGACAGAATCGTTGCACATATAACCTAATATAAGGGGCTTTTTCACCATCCATTGATTAGTGTTAACTGACGGTTAAATGTGATGCCGTCTCTATTTGTCTATTTGGAAATAGCCCAAAGAATTGCGAAACTGAAGTGGCGGTGGGCCGGGCACATTCCTCGCAGGACTGATGGCCGATGGGGCCAAAAGGTTCTCGAATGGCGTCCGCGGACCGGGAGACGAAGCTGTCGGTAGGCCTCCAACAAGATTGAGCGACGACCTGGTTAAGATTGCAGAATCGCGGTGGATGCGAAAAGCACAAGATCGGTCTGAGTGAGGAGCCTTGGGGGAGGGCCTATGTGCAGCAGTGTAAGTCTTTCGGCTGACATGATGATGATGAATAGACGGAAACGGCGTCACATTTAAGCGTCAGTTAACACTAATCAATGGATAGTGAAGCAGCCCCTAACACAACAAAGTTTAAGTGAATTAGTCTCGCCTCAATGCTCCGCCTTCATATACCGCTCTTGCATCACTGTGTATTACGTCACGGCCTATATACGTCCCACTGCTGGGCACAGACCTGCTCTCAGAATATAAGGGCTTGGACTGTAGTTCATATTCATGTAATGTTCAGTACTTTTGTATAGTCGAGTTCTTTGAGCAAAAATGTTATAAAAAATATGTGAACGCAACTCTACTATTAAGAAGCGTATTCAGATATTTTTAACCGACCTCAAAAAAGGAGGAGGTTCTATGTTCCAATGTTCGTATTTTTTTTTATTAAATTTTTACTCAAGTGTAAGTACAAGTATAAGAACTCAACTCTACTGTAAACGTAAATATAATCCACAGATGCGGAGATCGAGTCATGGCGCGGCGCGGGGCGGCTGGCGACGCCGGCGCTGGAGGCCGAGGACGAGCGACACGACGCGGAGATGCTCGCGGCCGTCAGAGACTCCATGAAGCAATGGGAGCAGAAGAGAGCTCGCACTAGGTATGTATTCAGCCTAAAGCGCCATCTAGATTTGAGTAGCAGACTTAATTGTCGTCAAGTGGGTTTGATCAAATCGAGGAATATGACGTCCGGCGCAGGAGGCAGCAGACGATTCGAGTAACACGACGCGGAGATGCTCGCGGCCGTCAGAGACTCCATGAAGCAATGAGAGAAGAAAAAAGCTGGCACTAGGTATGTGTTCTGCTTGTAGCGCCATCTAGATTTGAATAGCTGACTTAATTGTAGTCAAGTGAGTTTGATCCAATCGAAGAAGTAGGTATTCGGCACAGGAGAGCGAGAACGAACAACACGACGCGGAGATGCTTACGGCCGTCAGAGACTCCATGAAGCAATGGGAGTAGAAGAAAAATCGCTCTAGATATGTGTTCAGCTTGTAGCGCCATCTAGATATGAGTGGCATACTTAATATGGTCACGTCACCGAAGAAGGTGACGCCGGCACAGCCGAAGAAGAATAGATACGACATGCATATGCTGGCCAGTGGCAGCAAAAAAATCTTGCTCTGAGATAGTGATCACATTCACCATCTCTTTTTAGCCTCATCTTATACCGTGAGATAAAAAGAAGTGGTGAAAACGGTTGTGATGTGAAAAACCACAGGTGGGTAGGTATCCTCAGCTTTTAGCGCCATCTAGTTTCGAGTAGCAAACTTAACATGATTACTTACATAGTTTAGTTCTAATTTTGACACAGGAAGGATTAGACTAGCAGCACGACGGAGTCTGTCTCCATAACATAAAGCAATACAAACAGGCCCTTTAGTTACTACAAAGTAAAAATTTCGAATTACGTGTCTTTTCGTCCCGCTGACGCTTATATTATTTAAAACGAGAGTGAGAAGGACGGTGTATTACGAACTTCGATTTTCGGATTTCGTAGCCCCTCAGGAGTGTAAATTTTGACAACTACTAGCACTAGTAGCGCTATGTATTTTCAAATAGCAGACTTTATAAGAGCACATAAAAATGCCTATCAATTTCAAATCAAATCATGCTATCGGTGTTTCTAAGAACTTGAGCTGTTAAATGCAGTCCTTATGTGTCCAACTCTGAGCTCCACAGAAAACCAGCGTTGCTGCACATAATGTACGGCAACACATGCTGAGTGGAGACCCTTTTTGGTATCTTGTCGTGTCACCAAGTACTTAATATAGTTTTAGTGCTAGTTTTAATCTTAGTCTTAGGTGGTAGTTATGGAGCCAAAATAAATCTTTCTTTCTTTCTTTCTTTATTCAGTGACAAATCGAGTCGCGCTCATTCATGCTAGCCATTCATGAGTCCAATAACGAAGTGGCACCAATTCAATTGAAACCGATTCAAGGGATGATTCAATTTCATTTCTAAGACCTAAAAAAATAATTAAAAGCGTAAGTACTTTCACTCGTTTCGCTCAGTCGGAACTTTCTATTGCGCAAATTCATTAATTTCGCAAGAGCGCGATATGCAGTTATCACAGTTGACAATTTCTCATGCCACGGAAATAACTCGACGTTCACATGATTCTTGTTGATTTTGATTGGCACTAAGTGTACTATAAGTACAGGGTTTGTAAAGAACAAAGGTATAATTGAATCTATGTAGGTATAAGAAAGCATTTTCTATTCATTACTCTGGCGTATGTTTTAAATACTTCCCGCTTTAGGTATTTCTAGTAAATACTGAGTAAAAAAACATTCAATAGACAAAGAAACAAGTACAAGAGACTTATTAGCGTAAATACAAAATAGTGACGTCAGTGGAAATTCCAGTTCGGGGTCAGAAAAAAACATAACCCCTTAGATGTTTATTTGGAATGGTTTGAATTGTACTTACTGCCAAAATACCTACATTAGGTACAGAGTCTATAACGTCACCCATCATGCCTGATTGTTTTTTCGCTCGTGTGTTAGTTTGTTTGGTCCGTTAGCTTTTGGTAGCCAGGTTCGAAGATTGCGGCAGAAAGAGAAGAGACTTCAATTGCTTATCAAACTAATGAATTATTAATTGTTGAAAATTGTTATTATTGATTTTAAAATGTAAAATTGTTGAACGTGCATAATTTAATGTTTTAAACTTTCGTGATTTTCAGAGTAGTAGAGATTAAATGAAAGCGTCACATTCTTTGTAACTGTCATAGTTTTGACACGAAATACTTGAAAGTAAGATAGACGTACGTGTGCTCGTCGCTGTCCCAATAGTTGGCATCTTGAATCTTATGGCATTAGCAATAGAGATGACAGCAGGGTGTCGGCTATTGGGCATTAGCGGGTCGAGCACTGGGACGTTTACCTTACACCTAGTTAACTATTAAATACGGGACTGGTCACGCTATTAATATTTACTTCGACGTTTCAACCAATTGCAGAAGATAAGTCTTCTCGTGACCACGGCCACTGCAATGTGGACAGAACGTCGGGGTAAATATTACTAGCGTGATAGTTCTGTATTTCACGGTGACACCGTTAAGACACCGTTAACACCGCACAAGACCAGCGCCAGCTGTTGAGCCGGCATTATGCTGAGGAGGGTCCGTTTCGTGAACAGTAACATACCTAACACTGTTTTCTTTGTCTATCTTTTGTTATTATTTTAAGTCACGGTTCCGAATAAACGTATTTTCTTTCTTTCTTTCTTTCTTTCTTTCTTTCTTTCTTCTATTTGATATTTAAATAGGTACATGTTTATTGTTACCACGTTCAAGTATTTCGTGTCAAAAATATGACATTTACAAAATTTGACGCTTTCAATTAATTCAATGATTTAATCTCTACCATTTTATACTTTTATACTATCGTCCTACTTTGCAATGCATTGTGCACTACAGTATAGAATGGCTAAAGTGGGATCTTAGGCTAAGTATCGGAATACATTACAGTTTTCCAGAATGCTTTTCAATGTCTATTGGAATGTAATAACTTCAAAATACAATTTTACCGCTTGGAGTTTTTTGACCAAGTTGTTAGCGCTATAAGTGCTGTAAAGTCCGTTTCAGATTGTGTCGTATAAAATACCGATTTATATCTAAATGATTCAAGCCAGCCTCATGCAGTGTAACGTCAAACAGACCTTAAGAAACTAATACTAATCTAGCGATACTTTACATGACAAAAACCCAAATTGTATGTAAATTTTTCATTACCAGGAGCAAGAGGTCGCAAGGCAGCGTCTGTTACGGCGACTTCGGCTGCTTCGAGGATTCCGGTCCGTTCGCGTACCTCGAGACATTGCCAAGCCCTCCCCATGAAGTCGGAACACATTTTCTGCTTTATTCTACAGTTAGCAGGTAAAACTCTTTTGTTAATCCACTTTTGAAAACTACTGTGAAAAATAGTTCATCTACTCAATAGCAGATGGCGCTGTAAGTTGTTGATTACGAATCGATCGAAATGAAATGCATCTGAATGATCTTATTTGTACGATGCTTGCGTGAAAGCCATCTTTTGTTGTGTATCGTGTACTAACTGTAGTTAAATAAGTATTCGATAGTCATGCATCTTTTTGTTCTAACATGCACACAATACTTGCTAAAAGGTGTCGCACGGCCTGACGTCATGCAGAATTTAGTGTGGCTACCTAAATATTTTCTTCTATATTTTCTTAATATCAGCTGGAAAACGAGCATGCGGGTCACCTGATGGTAAGTGATCACCGCCGCCCCATGGACACCTATACAGCATTATACAGCATCATTTCTTATAGGTAATCAAACTGACGAATTAAGTGGAATAAGTTTTTTTAACCCAGGAATCTACCCAATCCTTTACTAATATTTATAATATTTTAGATGAGAAAGTAACTCTGTCTGTCTCTTACCTTTTCACGCTCCTCCCGCTGAACCAATTTAGACGAAATTCTGTAAGTACAGAGATAATTGGAGTCCCAAGGAAGGACGTAGGCTACTTTTTATCCCCCTCTTCCCCCGGAAAAATTCACGGTACCCGCGGGATAGCGATAAGCGAATTCTACGTAAACGGCGTCGCGGGCAACAGCTATATAATCCGTAGCATATAATCCGTTCTCTAGTGATGGTGTTATTGATGTTGCAGAGGCGACCAGCCTCTGCTGGCGGTGTCTGCCAGCAACATGTCAGCGGCGTGGGGCTGGGCGGCGCGCGCGTTCGACGCGGCGCGGCCGACGCGCGTCATCGTCCACGGGTTCGGATCCAACTGCGACAACGTGTGGGTGTATGAGATGCGCTCCGCTTTGATGGCTGTTGTAAGTACTGTTTAGCGTGACGTATCTATCTAAGACAGTGATCATCAAATTGCGTGCGGCTCGTGGCCGGTATTTGTGCAGCCCGCGACAAAGCAAATTATTTCAATAGTCAACTAAGTAAGTACAGTGCGTCTATTTCCCAATAAATATTCTAATGAAAAACATGTATGAGTACTTTTTTCAATTTCCTAAATGCGAAATAAATAACGAAATCACCGAATACGTATAAGTCGGCAAATGCCTTTTACTCTGCGGCCCGGTGCTGATACCCGCATGGTCCTGTGTGGCCCTTGTCCAGAAAAGAGTGACGAACGCTGGTCTAAGCTGTAGGAGGTGCGAATATTGCTGATGACTACCATCCACCCAGGCTCAGAACTTGAGTAACAAACCGGAGTGCTTGTGTTGCTCTGCTGCCACTTCTATGGATTGTTTTGTTCCATATTGTATACATTGCGTACTTATTTATTTTAAAAGGAAAAAGTCTATTTTTTGATAAAACAGTTGCCAGTTCGACTTTATAACTCTGGGAATTCCATTAATTTACAGGAGGAATGTAACGTGGTCTGTGTAGACTGGGAAGGAGGCGCCACGATGCCGAACTACTTGCGCGCCGCCGCCAACACGCGGCTTGTGGGAAAGCAGCTGGCCATGCTGCTGCAAGGTACTGGTTATCATCATCTCAGCCTATATACGTCCCACTGCTGGGCACAGGCCTCCTCTCGGAATGAGAGGGCTTGGGCCATAGTTCCCACGCGGGCCCAGTGCGGATTGGGAACTTCACACGCACCATTGAATTGCTTCGCAGGTTTGTGCAGGTTTCCTCACGATGTTTTCCTTCACCGCAAAGCTCGTGGTAAATTGCGCACATGAATTTCGAAAAACTCAGAGGTGCGAGCCGGGATTTGAACCCATGACCCTCTGCTTGAGAGGTGATAGGTCAAACCACTAGGCCACCACGGCTTCGAATATACTATACTTCATTTAATGTAGTATTAGAAGCCACAGCAATATTATATTGCGGCTCGTGAACTGTAATCTCTTTACAATTTGTACTAGAATAACAATTGACGACACGCAAATAAAGTGGCATTAAAACAATTTTATTTTGCGGCTCCCAGACTATTGTACTGACTATTTGCCAGGTAAGAAATAGTTGACCAGACGCAATATAATGTTATTGTGGTTTCGAATTCTAAATTAAATGAAGTATACGAAGTGCAAAATACGGACTTCGTATCTCGCAGTCCTGCTCACGCTAATGTCATTTAACACGAGAGTGAGAGGAACGGTGTGATATGATGTACGGTCGACAAAACTGAATCCCGTTGGCACTTTTTCACAATAGATATAACGAGGATTTCTTCATGTAGCGATGTAATGCTCGCCAACTAGGGTCTGGGCTATCACATATCTTGTAAGCACCCACTTGGCGCACTGCACTGCAATCCGCACCAACCTCCGGTCTAAAAAGACTAATGTAGCGAGTCCTGGCGCCATCTAGTAATCAGATGCTGAAACTGTCCCGCATCAGCATAAGGCCGCTTAGACGTCCGTTGTTTTCACAGGACAACGGACCGTTTTTTCCTGTGTTCTATTGGCTTCGTCGCCGGACAAGTGTACGGTGCATTACCCATATTCATTGTAAGCCATACAACACCGCAAGTCCGACAAAAAAAAAACTGTCCGCTGTCCGATGAAAACAACTGACGTCTACAAGCGACCTTACGCTTTCAAAATTTCTCAATCACAGCCAATGCGCTTCCTTTGGAATTAGGTCCTCATGATAACATCTGCCTGGCTCTATCCCGTTACCTGATTCGGTGTCTAAAGTGTCTTCGACTCTACCATGACCGTAACCGTTCTGTCACAGATACACCTGCTGTCTAAGCTCATACGCAGTGGTGTGGTTCATACGCATTTTTATTACGTCGAACGCTGTATAGGATACCGACACACAGACGGCCAGTTGCATCTAGCAGCTTCATTTGCTCGGATCTATACGTTTCATACCGCGCTTTGTATGTGACGGGCTGGTTCTCAGAGCTGGTTGGTCTTATACCTACAGTAGGTATAATAAGCTGCAACTCGTAGTAACTGTAAAAATAATACTTTATCCACTTGTCGTGGAATGCTGACGTAAGAATGTTGTCCCCCCTCTCTTCCCATGGGCGCCGTAGAAACCGGCTGAGGGATAAAACCAGAAGATGGGCAGTAGCGTCTTCTTGGCTACTTTTACATCCTGCGCTCGCCAACCCGCTTGCCAAGCGTGGCGAGTATTGGCAACCTCAAAATGAAAGTGCTCCAACCGGTGCAACTGGAGGTCTATGGGGGAGACCTATGTCCAACAGTGGACGTCTGATTGATATGATGATGATGATTCAGTTGTCAGAAGTGAAGTTTAGTATGATACGGTCCAGCCGCCTGGAAGCATTAGGAACTAGGTACTTACTTAATCCGATACTTCAAGTTATTTTACAGTTCTTACTATTTCATTACAGGTTTCGCTAAACACATAGACCTGCGGTATGAAGACGTTCATTTGATTGGATTCAGCTTGGGCGCCCACGTTGCTGGATTTGCAGGGTCGGAGTTGCACAACATCAGTCGAATTACAGGTACCTACTACAATCTAAATCCTCTCATTATGGTACATCTGTGCCCAGCAGTGAGACGTTTATGGGCTGAGACGGTGATGATGATGGGACGCGAAGCGAATTCCGACTAATACATATGATATGATGATTCTGCACGTCTCCCCTGTTCGCTTCTACGGAACTCTAATGCTACTGTACCATGTCAAGCGGACCCCGTGCCGCACTCAAAACAAGAAAGCGGCATCAATGGTCAATATCTAAGCGAGGCCTTGCCCCAAGATGTCATAGTTAAGAAACATGTCACTAGATGTCACTGGCTAGTAACCGCTAGTGACATCTAGTTCAGCACATCCTGCTTGTCACGTCAAAGATGCGACTTGATATAGGAATCCACCGGGTTCTATACTGAAACATACCAAAGTCAGGTCACAATTACGACCTAATAAATTAATTTCAGGTCTAGACCCAGCCGGCCCGCTCTTCGAGTTCCAAGACCCGCGAGCGCGGCTGGACCGAGGGGACGCCAAGTTCGTAGACGTGATCCACTCCAACGGCGAGACGCTGATCCTGGGCGGGCTGGGCGCCGCGCAGCCGCTGGGACACGTGGACTTCTACCCCAACGGCGGCCGCGTGCAACATGGCTGCTCCAACTTGTAAGTCCTCATTTAACTTGTCGCGCTTAGCGGCTAGCGCGTCAGCTTGTAGGAGAGGAAGTAAACAAAGAATTATCTAATTAATTGAATCAGGAGTTACTTTGCGGAGGTCCATATCAATGAACTAAAAGAATTGTCTGAAGACTCGATTTATTCAGTTGCTCTTGCCGTTGATCAAGGTAGAAGCAAGAGAGCCCAAAAGCTTGAAAAACAGAGCGGTGGCGGGGCGGTGCAGCGCGGAGGCGGTAATATAGGTTGTAATATTCGAACTAACATGAAAGAGGGCACACATCGCGCGGGAAATAAGCGTGGCGTGGCTATGTACCCTCTTTCACCTTAGCTCGATATTACAACCGGCATTGCCTCGGCGCCGCACCGCTCCGCCACCGGCGTCAGTGTTTCTAACATCGCCTTTCAAAAGGCGCCAAAGGTATTTTGAAATGGCGCCCCTTGCCATCTGGCGCCTACAGCGACCGCTCCTCTTAGTTTTGAACCAGAAATACACTTTTGGCCTAATTGGTGGGACAATCAAGGGTCAACTTTATCTAAATAAATATCGATACAATTGAGCTCCAAAGTTCTCTAAGTATTCCGGAATTCTGTAAAATGTTTCCATACTGTTATCTGTTAGGCAAACAGGGTAAATCATTTTATTTAGTCGCTTAGTTTACATTTTTATGATTGATTTTGTCTAATTTTGTAATAATTGTAAATTTGAAGCAATATTTTGAGTTTCTGCGTGCATTGCTCACTCCGTCATACCTATTATCTATTATTAGTATTAGCCGCGTTGTCATGTGAAAAGTAAAGATCTAACCCTCTAATTTCCCAGATTCGTTGGCGCGGTGTCAGACTTGGTGCTACCTTGGGCGGCCGCATCCGTAGAAGGCCGCTCGCTCTGCAACCATCGACGCGCTTACAAGTTCTTCACGGATTCCGTGTCACCTAAATGCCATTTCCCCGCCTTCCCTTGTGCAGATTATGATGCTTTTCTTGAGGTAAAAATATTTTTAAAAAGTGTCGTTTTTTGCGAGCTGTATTTTTGTTGACTTCAATTCAATACACACCGAATCCAATATAATCCCCTTACCATTACAAAATTTCAAGTCAGTTTATCCACTGGCAGGCAGTGAGTTGGTTTCGATATAGATAAATTAGGCATTTAATTATATAAATAACAATTTTGCAAAAGCTTTTGTATAGACAGTGGCGCCGCTCTTTATTAAAACCGTTTACTTGCGACATACTTTATAGACACTAGCGACATCTAGTATCAAGTAGAAGTCAGGAAATGAATTACCTATTGAAGTTTTGTGACAGGAGTTGGCGCTAGTATCGTGAGGTGCGTTTTGACATCTGTCACTGTCACTTAAATAATTAAATGAGCCAATCGCCACCATGACACGTCAAACGAACCTCTCAATACTAATCCCAACAAACAATTTGGCGATAAGAATAGACCGTATTGTAGCTTTGAGTGGTAGAGTAGCTTTACAAGGTCTACAGTTATAGCTTTTGGTGACACTATGGATCTAATTGAATACATTAGTCAGCTGGCGATAGTAAAGTGATTTAATAGAAATTAGAAAAATATAATAACTTTAAGCTGCACAGTGGAGCTATAAGCTACCACGTTATAGCTTATAGTTGCAGCTGTAGGGTGATTTTATCACTGAAAGCTCTTTTGGAGTGTCTATTAACGCGTCTTAATGCTGTCGCTCTGTAAGAGTGTTATGTTTACCTTCTAGTGCTAAATGTAGCCTTTAGTGTTAAATAAGCTGTAGGAAAATCTTAAAGCTGTATAAAGGTTATAGTGGCAATTCTAATAACTCTCAATGAGTGAGTGATATAACGGAGTTAGGGTATAGCTCTTTAAGAGCTTTAAGTGTTAATAAGATATGTAATAACTCTATTTTAGAGTTATCAGTTCTACAGTAGTAATAAATATGACTTTTTTAGTTAGCCTTGCGCTCCGAAGTGATAGTATAGAGATATCGGAATGTTTAAGAGTTACGGACAACAACGCCATTTTCGTTTACAAATAATAACCTTAAAATGGCAAACATAATCATGAAAATTAAGTATAATTTACTGTACAGTCTTCAAAAATATAAGATCTAGTTACTTTACTACACCCATTTGCAAACCTAACCCGTTAAATTAACTTTTCGAAAAAAAAATGCACCGTAGTATTTTATCGTCTAAAATTTTAATCGAAACGTATATATTTCTAAGGCGCTTGAAAATTGAGATGTAAAATATCATATATAATAACAGAAAACTTACAACCGCAATAGTTTTTCACGTATCTACGTAAAAATAACTGATATTAAAATAACGCACTTACCGTTTTCCGTCTTTCCCGTCGCCATTACAATAATATTAGCACTGTTCGCGTTTTATTATTAAAAATGACACATGTTAATTTCCAAATAGAAATATTTCTATAAAATTGAATACAATAGTGTACACTAAGAGCTTTTGTATCACGCAAAGAGTTTATTTTCACCACTGTAGCTCTTTTGTCGCGCTTTAAGTGATATAAGAAAACATTCTACAGGTTTCATAGAACCCTTGTCGCAAGTTACGGCTATTGTAGCTCTTTATTATCTCCTTTATTCGCGGAGAGTTTATTTTCACCACTGTAGCTCTTTTGTCGCGCTTTAAGTGATATAAGAAAACATTTTACAGGTTTTATAGAACCCTTGGTACAAGTTACGGCTGTTGTGGCTCTTTACGCCACAACGTCTAACGCCTCAGCATTATGCTGAGTCAGCGGCCGTTTCACTTTTACGAGGTCACACAAAATCGTATATTTTTATTTTGGTAAATACCTTTATGTTTTGTTTGTGTTTGCTGTCTATTGTTTTTTTTTTTTTTTTTGTTGTTGTTGTATTTGTGTGTCTTTGTCAATGTGAATAAATGTCTTTCTTTCTTTCTTTCTTTCTTTATTATCTCCTTTGGTAATATGCGTCGCTGCTGTAGCACTATTATACCACTTGAAGTGATAAGGTCTGTGCCAAAATCGGACTATAAGAGAGTTATAAGAGAGTTATAGCGTGCTATATCGCTAATTTTTAGGTCGTGCTAGAGCTAAAGGAGTTTAAAAGAACTAATATACGGCGGTTATAGAGCTTATCTTATCGCCAAATTGTTAGTTGGGATGCCATCTAGCGATAGAAACCCTCATTGACTGGTGATTGCGAATACCAAAAAAATATTTTTATCAAATATGATAATTGTTACAAAACCATTAATTTCAGGGTCGTTGTTTCCCGTGCGGCGGCGAGCAGCGCTGTGGTAACATGGGTTACTACGCGGACCGGTCTCTAGGACGAGGCCAGCTGTACCTGCTGACCAGGGAGGAGGAACCTTTTTGTGGTAAGATTTTGAGGAAGAAAGCTGCATCAACGTAGTGATTATTACCTCTCAAGCAGTCGATCGCACCTCTGAGTTTTTCGGAATTTATGTGCGAAATTACATTTGAGATTTACCAAGATTTACTATGAAGGATAGGAACTAGGGCCCAAGCTCTCTCATTCTGAGAGGAGGCTCGTGCCATAACGAGACGTTTGTACACAGGCCCAGATGATAATGATGATGATAGCTTATATTCCTTGAAGTACCAATGTAACCCAATCCTCACAAACAATAAAAAGAATTTGAATTTGTACTTACTTTTGCGATCCCTGCCATTCTCTATTGTATTAAGTCCGCCAAGATGCTATTTCCTCTACCTATCGCCTCTCAAGCAGAGGGTCGTGGGTTCAAACCCTGGCTTGCACCACTGAGTTTTTCGAAATCCATGTGCGGAATCACATTTGAAATTTACCACGAGTTTTGCAGTGAAAGAAAACATCGTAAGGAAACCTGCACAAACCTGTGAAGCAATTCAATGGTGCGTGTGAAGTTCTCAATCCGCACTGGGGCCGCGCAGGAACTATGGCCAAGCTCTCTCATTCTGAGAGGAGGCCTGTGCCCAGCAGTGGGACGTATATAGGCTGGGATGATGATGATGATGCTATTTTATTTACGCCTGTAGCATGGGCAGAGTAAAGTTAGTGACGAACTACTTTTAAAAAAGCTCGTATTTCAAAATCGTCAATTTTCTGAGTGAACTTTATGTACATTATTTCAAGGGTCAATTTTGCTGGTGTATTGATTTGAAATACGAAAGTAGTGACGATTTGTTTGTTTGTTCAGCCCACCAGTACCACGTATCGGTGTGGGGCGAGAGCGAGGCGGGTGCGAAGAACTACGGCCGCGTCACGCTCACTCTTCACGGAGACTCCGGGCTCAACGAGTCCTTCCCTATGACCAAGTAAGTTCTGATGGCTGGATAAGATCTAGTTACACAGAAGACTGTTGGTTTTTACGCAACATGATTTTTAACTGAAACCTTAATGGGTTGTCCATATTATCATAATCCAGAAATGTCTAAGGGGCTCTTTCACCACCCATTGGATAATTTTATTTGACGGATAAATGAGATGCCGTCTATTCTCAGTCTATTCAAACAAAACAAACCGAGACAGCATCACAAATCTGATCAATGGATGGTGAAACAGGGAGTAATTATAGTATAGTATCACATTTCATTGAAATTCAGTGGCGTAACTATAGGGTGGCAAGGGCTGGCAAAATGCTACGGGCCCCCGACCCAAGAGGGCCCCCGCCCAAGAGGCCGCGAGCTCAGAAATATTTTTTCAACATTGTACCTGAGTATTTTATTTTACTTAAAATTAAAGTATTGATAGGGCCCCATCAAAAGAATTTGCCACGGGCCCCAGATGGTATATAGTTATAGTTACGCCACTGTTGAAATTATTAGGTACGATGTTTACCTTTCTCGTTTGTCAGTTGTGACAACGTGCCCAATAATGCCCATAGTTGTCACCACTATGCAGCGTTGTCATCGTGCACGGTCCCAATACTATATGAAACAGCATTTGAGTATCCTTGACAGAAAGCTCTCTGGCGTTTTCTGGGTGCTGTCCTCACGTTTGCCCACTCAATATCACAACCATGTTCTTCCCCAGACGCGAGGTGACGACACCGTCGGCGCCCCGCTTCACGCACATGATAGTACCGCACCCAGCCCTAGGAGTCCCGCTGCGCGCAACATTGCACTACGCGGCCTACTCGGGGTGGCTCAGCGCAGGCGCCAAGGCCATACGGCTCGACAAACTGCTCATCGCAGACAGCTTTGGGAAGACGTTAGTATATTCTGCAACTAGCTTCACCGGTTCGGAGAATAGAGCTGATGATACGTGCGGTTTGCTCGACTGTCCAAAATTAAAATTATTCAGCAGATAGTTGGATCCTTTTGACGGTCGGAAGTGGCCAAATGCAGAGGTGGTCACCGACCGTCAAAAGGGGTAGGATTAATTTATTTGAATAATGTTATGTTATAAATAATGGGTACGCCCATAGACCTTCAGTTGCTTCGGTTAGATGCAGCTTGCATCTACCGTCATTATTAATTTATTTATTTATTTTTATCAAACGCAAATTCCATTTTTTTGCTACCATTTTTGCTGCCATTTTTTGCTGCCACGATTTGCTGGCCAGACTAATATTATTCGAACAAGTAACAAATTTAATACTACAAAACTATTGCAGCAGGGCCGACTTCGGTATGGCTTCGGCAAGTTCCGAAGGACGTAAGGATTCTGGTCAAGTTGGCTCAATTATTCAAAAGGTGAACCCAGCCCAGCGATACTTTAGTTAGACGACGTTAAGTTCTTTGCCGAGTCAGCGACCGTTTCATTTTGTGGGGATTCTTATTCTTATTCTTTTGTATTAGTGAATAAATGCCTTCTTTGTAACTTGTATTGGACTTAGTTCAGCTCAATGTTTACTTTACTTTGTTCAAGGTCATCTTTCTGCAAGAAAGGGCTACAACTACTATCAGATGAAGCAGTCGAGCTACCGCTTTATCCCGGAGACTGCCAAGTACGAGAGGTATTAATTTGCTTTCTTCGTATTATTTCCCAAACTTAAAACAAGATGTAGACTAATCTCATCATGTCATCTTTCAGATTGACGAGAATGCAAACTCAACAAGCGACGAGTTAATCAAAAGAGATGCGTCAACCAAAGCTGTCCCCATAGATTTACACGACAACGAGCTAAGCGACGATACCCCGCAGAGGCCGTTCCAACTCGTCGACAACTCCGAGTGGACCGGCGCTGACTCCGGCAGAGCTTTCGGCATGACCAATACCAAAACGGCTGCAAGCGGCGTCGTGGAAATAGCCGAGCCTGTTCTAAGGCCGCGGCAGCACAAAACGTCACGGCAAAGAGCAGATGCCGAGCACCCACCGGAGATATCCGAACCTCTCCTCCGAGCGACGCAACCCCCGCGCCCCACCACCCCGCCGCCCGCGCGCAAAGCCAAAAACTACGACATCTCCACCACACCCACTTACGAGCCACAAGCGGACCAGCCGGAAAAGGAAGAGACCAGTTTCGCCGTACAATTCCTACCATCGAGACTGGCATCCTTCATTTCAAGAGCGGAACGATACGCGAGAGACACACTCCTCCCGCTTGTTTCAGCGTACGCGCCTCGCCTGCCCATATTCGGGTCGCGAGATCTGCCGAAGCCGACTGCAAGATACATACCCATGGATACGACGAATATTAGCTCCGTGCCGATTCCAACCCCAACGTTGGAGATGAAGATAGAGACGTTAAAAGGCATGGGTCCGCCGGGAGAGAAGCGAGAAATAGAATCCCCAGAGGACCCAGAGGTCTCTGTCATATCCTCAACAGCAACTCCGTCTGCAGAGGCAGAAAAGTTGCACGCAGCACCCTCAGAGATGTTGCAAGTTGTGTCCGGTCCTTCAGTTTCAACAAGCACAGCTTTGCCGCCTATGGCTTTACGGAGTGATGGGGAGAAGATTCTCATAGTGTACCCCAGCAATGCGCGGGACGAGAGGAAGATACGCTCCCACTCGTACCCGGAGGAACTCCAGTTTGAGGCGTTGTACAGACACACGGCCGCCCCGGCGGTCAGAGTGGACTTGCCCACTTTTACTCCGCCAGTAACGTCGCCCACTCCGCCCACCCGCGAGCCCGCGGCGAAACCCGACCGATACATTCCCGTACCATTCCCGAAATCTCAAGACAAAGCTTTAAACAACGCAACGTGAGAATTTAGTCATGTTTTGATAAGTATTAGTATAAATTCAAGATCGTGCTTAGTGATGCCTGCATCTCATTCGGCTATGGTAGCATTGCCCTTGTTATGTATAGCTAGGGTAGTTTGAACTGCGTGCAGATATTCACGGAAAAGTATAACAAAAGCACGCACGATTTCCTATTTGCACTAAATTGATTTTTTTTCTAACTTATTCGTTTAACTAATATTAGGATCTCTAATTAGGCCACTGCCTCGACGAGCGAAGCTGATTTACCCAGTAAAGTGTGCCTATTTCTAGTAAAGTATTAAAAATTGCCTATTGAAAGAACTGTTGTGTACATACATTTAGGTTATTGTAGAATAAGAAACAATTTATTTACTTAATATAAAATCTTATTTATTACTTTTTGTTTTATTTTATTAATACAGACATCGTTACCGCGGGTTTAAAACTATAGACAGTATCCATCGACAGAATAGCCCTGGACACCTTACGTCAAACATAAGGTTTCTGTCAACACATCTGACAATGAAATCATTAATACTTTGCCACCTGACAACGTCCGCTCGGTATCGATCACTGGATGAAGTCTAACATAGCCCAAAGCTGATTTTGTCGATGTATTAACATCACTGGCCTCCCCAATATTGTTGTTAAAACGAGTCAATACAATTATTTTAACTCTTAAAAATATAGCTCCATCGATACTATCGATGATTCCACAAATCTCGAGATTGTAGACACTATATCTTAGCACGCACTGCGATTAAAAGCGAGCGGTTTTAGCGCATCATCTCTTTCTCAAGCGATAATACGAAGAGGGACGGCGCGCTAACACCCCTCGCGTTTAATAGCAGTGCGTGATCCTACAATTTAGGCAGCTTCGGACAAAAGGATTCTACTGCGAGCGAAGCGGAATCTACGAACTCAGTCCTTGCAACGATCAATTTCATAAAAGTTTCGATCAATCGATGTAAGTTAAACTAAGTCCGTGCGTGGTTTTAATTTAGGCGTTACTCGGTAGATTCGGTGTGCAGCAGTAAACCATTTCTTTGGAAAAAGTGTAATCTAGAGCTCTCTTGTCAATGAAAGTATTTGATATTTCTTGTCTAAATTATTTTCGCACTGGAGACAACGATACCTGTATAAATAGCACCTAACAATAGAAAACAATAATAAAGGACACAATGCACTTTATAACTAAATTAATCACTGCCGTTTATAAAGAAAAGCGTACTGTGCAAACAAAAGATATCACAATATCAGTGCGAAAAATTAATACAAGAAAATTAATGTTTAATCTTCTTCAAATATTATTTACACTTGTGTAGCAAACACTAAATAATACACACGTGAAAAGTAATTCTACGATAATTACAATCATCGTTACACACTTAAGGATCTTTCTTACTAAAGCTAAAAAAAAGCTGACGCTGCGTATTTTGACCTGCGTAAAATCGTCACAAAAAAATAAATTATGGGACGACTAACGTCCACTTGCAGGCTTTTTAATCTAGGTTTAAGTGGTCTTAAGTCCTGTCAGATCCATACAAGAACTGTCAGTTTAAGCCGAGATCGAGATTTAAAAAAAGCCTACAAGTCGTCCTAAATAATGGATTGATTCAGGCGTTTCTTTGTGGAGATATGTGACAATAAACTACAAACTTCTGCCTTGTTTTATTTCCTTGCTTGGTAGCAGAGCGGCAAGGTAGGTAATAGCCAGATAGGTAGTTTATGGCACTGTTATGTCCTTGATCACAGCGGCCGGCGTCAAAATCGTGACGCAAAATAACGCCGTGTCAGCTTGTTTTTAACTTCGTTAGACGGGTCCAAGGCGGCATAGTAAAGAATGTGTGAAATTTTAAACATGTTCAATCAATCAAAGGAAACAAATTAGTTTACAGAGATAATAAACCATGGAAATTCTCAAATAGAAATCCAGGGCCGAATTTAGAGATCTGAAGGCCTTGGGGTAACAAAGGAGTTAATCGACACATGTACAAAACGCAAAATGTACCAGAAGCCGACTGTACAGTTTATAAAAATAAAGTCAACACATTGCCTGTCTCGGTGGTGTGGAATTACTGATGCACATATTGCATGTTCTAGATTTCTATTGCCTTGCATTAAGGTAATGTCAGACGGTTAATTTCTTGTTCACTTTCAGGTTCAAGCTAGATATTTTATTGGAACCCTGACAAATAACCAATCGTTTAAAACCAAGCCAAGGTTTTGAAACCAAGAATTACCTGTTTTGCAAATATATACCTCATATAATGTAGGCATCCAATAAGGAAGGATTTTTGGAAATTCCCATGGGATAGAGAAAAAATACATACTGTGAA
Source organism: Choristoneura rosaceana (assembly GCA_037349165.1). Classification (NCBI taxonomy): domain Eukaryota; kingdom Metazoa; phylum Arthropoda; class Insecta; order Lepidoptera; family Tortricidae; genus Choristoneura; species Choristoneura rosaceana. The sequence goes on from JAZBNJ010000019.1 coordinate 17,265,158, forward strand.
CTGTTTTTTGAAGACGGTTAAAAAATAATAGGTAGGTAGGTACTTTGTTTTATTCTAGGTATGTAGATTTTTAGAGAGCAGAACTGTTGCTTATATTCATACCTCAATGTGCGGAATTGCAGATTTTTTTAGTCGCCGCAAACCTTTCTTTGTCAGATTCCACAAAATGATCTGAGCAAACAACATTTGCATCATTCGCCTTAAAAAATTCCTCGCCTCTCTCTTGTGCTACAATTTTCCTCCATCTTTCTTTATGCACTTCATTTTGAAGAAAACTAAAATATAAGTAGTAATTGATACGATACAATTCATTATAATTTATGATTTGAACTACCAATCAAACTATCGCACACGTTTCCCAGTAACACATACACACATACATGACATACGTATACACATCCAGGAAGCTTCACACAAAAACACAAAAATCTAAAAATAAAACAGAGTGACGGCAACTCCACTACACTTTTGTTCTATGTTCTGTTCTTTATCTGTTTCGTTTTACTGACAAGCTTTCCTGTGCGTGTGACAAAGACAAGGCATATGTCAATGTTGTGGAATTCTGAAAACGTTTGTCTTTTAATTAGCAATTTAGAAATGGCTTTAAAATTAATTTAAATCAATATTTCTCTGATTATTAGAATTTAATAGAAAAATCAACAGATACTCACTGAAAGTATGATATTCCATCAGATTTTTTTCGTTTTCGCGAGTGAATTTTGCACTTTTTAAAGACATACGTGGGCATTGTTACGCTTGCACTGACAACAACGTACTGAGAAAAAAGAAGGCGACTTTTACCAAAGTGGCGCTCATTTAGCTCGGACAAATTTGGGCGCGCGATTATAAAACACGAAATAACAAGTATCAAGTACGTAGTAAGTATCGAAAATCGATATCGAAAACGAAATCGCAAAAAAGCTAGTTTTTCAATGAAAATCTGTAATTGACTTGAGTTACTTTATTTGTTATGATATGAACAAGTGAATGTTATCTGTGGTACTTCTCCTAATCCCGATTTTTATGAAAAGAATTTCAAACCTTATTTGTAACTAAATTAAATTCAAAATCGAAAAAAACCCGACTGCACTTGTGATGGATCTATCAAAAGGCACCCTAGAGGTATTGACTCGGATACGTCACAAGACATACGAACGCCACAATCAGGGGAGGCTTTCCGGCTTATATTAATAGGTATCGTCTCAAATATGTCACAAGGCATACGAAAGAAAGGTGTTATATTCTATGTCATTCCAGCTAAACCTTGCGAGTATGGCACAAAAACATCCACTCAGTGAATATTTCGAGTGAACCGTCTGACATCACCTTTATACCCTTTCCCCACCCTTCACTGGACACAACCACGTCTTCAAATCAGCATCTATTTCATGTATTTGTCGGAGTGTTGCGTAAGGATGCGCGCAGAAGACTTGGCGTCGAGGAAGAGCGTGTGGACGGCGGTGATATGCGCCGGCGTGATGCGAGCCGCGCCGTCCGCGCGTGCCGTCAGCGCCGCCGGCGTTAGAAGCTGCACCGCGTATCTGGATTACAAATGCAAAAGTGTGTGGGTGTGTTTGTATGTTTAACCATCTTTTACGTCGATACGGAGCGACGGATCGACGTGATTTTTGGCATAGAGATAGTTTATGGACCAAATAGTGACATTGGCTACTTTTTATTCCGGAAAAACGCAGTTCCCGAGGGAACAGCGCGCGATAACAGAATTCAATAATAATATAATAATAATATCATGGGACACTTGACACCAATTGACCTAGTCCCAAACTAAGCAAAGCTTGTATTATGGACACTAGGCAACGGATAAACATACTTAAATAGATAAATACATACTTAAATACATATAAAACATCCAAGACCCGAGAACAAACATTCGTATTATTCATACAAATATCTGCCCCGGCCGGGATTCGAACCCGGGACCTCAAGCTTCGTAGTCAGGTTCTCTAACCACTGGGCCATCCGGTCGTCAAATTAATTAATATTGATCAAGCGGGCGAAGCCGCGGGAAAAATCTTATAAAAGCACAAGAAACCACGTCTTTATTATAAAATACGCCCTTGTGTCAGCGTTAAAACCGCAGACCATATACGCGCAGAAAAAAACGCAATTCTGAAACCGCCGACATTTACGTATTCAGCGAGCACGCAGGAATGAGCGCGTTTGCTAAAACGACCGTATATGTGCAGAAAAATCGCTAGCCGAAACCACCCTGTAACCTAGCCTCTAGTCCGTCGCTGCCAAGTAACATGTCCCCTTTAGCAATATGACTATAAATAAATAAATAAATAAATATCACGGGACAATTCACACCAATTGACCTAGTCCTAAAGTAAGCTTAGCAAAGCTTGTGTTATGGGTACTAAGCAACGGATAAACATAATTATATAGATTGATACATACTTAAATACATATTAAACACCCAAGACCCGAGAACAAACATTCGTATTTTTCATACAAATATCTGCCCCGACACGGGAATCGAACCCGGGACCTCAAGCTTCGTAGTCAGGGTCTCTAACCACTAGGCCATCTGGTCGTTTGCAACTATACTACAAGATAATCAATATTGCAAGACAATCATTTGGGACATCCCTGAAGGACCCGTAAAAGTCCTAAAAAGTTTAATTACCTAAGTGTGCTGTTGGCGCCTACTTCGGAGAGCGCGGCGAGCGCGTCGTCGTCGATGGCGATGCCTTCAGTGGTAGCTCGCAGCTTCAAAATCTGAAACCATTGCAATCACAAAATGAGAACCAAACTCAGAAATTTCACATTTCGATTTAACCAAGCTAGATCGATTGTTCATCCCCGATAACCCCTACATAACAAATTTCATCGAAATCGTTAGAGCCTTTTCAGAGATCCCTAAAATATATGAATATACAAGAATTGCTCCTTTAAAGATATACGATTACGTATATTCGTTCATAGATGTATTTTTGTTATATTTTAATTTTCTGATCTACTTTTGATGCACCACCTATTGTAAACTAGTCCTTCCTTCTTTCCGTAAAAAAGGTTGCCTGGAAGAGATCGCTCTTAAGCGATAAGGCCGCCTATTGCTTACCGTGTAATTTTTTCTCTGTGTATTTGTTTTCTGTATCACTTACTATTTCTGGTGTACAATAAAGAGTATTTGTATTGTATTCTATTGTATTATGTCAATCTACCTGTAAAAGTTCAGCTTTGTTGTATGGCAGTGTGCGGATAATCAGTAATCTATCCAAAAGATCCAGAGGTATTCCATGTGGCGAAACTATATCTTCAGTGCCTCTGAAAAGGAAAATAATAGGAACATTTAATACAATTACATTGTTCCATTCTTTGCTTGGTGTGCCTTGCGGCATAGGGCTCTTCCAACACCGCAATTTTAAGTCAAACGAGACTCCAAGGTCTTTTTCAGTTACTCCTCACATCTCACATTACGACCTCGTGCTCCTAAACCGGTCTCTTGTGTAACACACAGTCACCTGTTTACTACCTTTCATACAACAACAAATACCCCCTCTGTCTCCATTTTAGTTATTGGATACGTGGTAAGACTTTATCTTTTAGCTAACCTGCTTAGTATGCTCTTATGGATCTTACGTTTTGCAAGTAATCTCTATAATTCTCTATAATCTTTTCGTCAACTTGTCATGTCAGATTTACTCGTCAAATAATTCCTTGCTGCTGTAATCGATACTTTACATTTTTGAAAACTAATGGAAGATAAATTTGATAAATACCTTATAAGGCAGCGCCCTCTGTTGGTGGCGAAAATGACAATTGGAGCAATCGCTGATTCCAATGCGCGGTGGAGATAAGTAAACGTCTCGATATCTAACATGTGAACCTAAAACAAACAAACAAATTTTAATCAAATACTTTCAATAGTCATTTTTAGCAACATGTCACTATTGTACCATTTTTGTCTAAAAATGAGCACTCCATGCCACGCCACTGCTACATTTATAAGTCGCAGATGATATTAAAAACTTAAGACATACCTCATCAATGAAAAGCACTCCAGGGACCAATTCAGCGATGCCTTGATCAATATATTTGTTGACTACTTTGTTGATCTCTTTTCTAAGTTTATCTGAAAATAATAGATTGATATTTATTATCTTCTGAAAACATACAAAGTAAAATTCACTTAGGGCCACCACACCACATACATTCGGAATTCCGTTTCGGAAATTACAAAAACATAAGTTTATTTCAATTATGAAGGCACAGGCCACCATGCGGAATTCCGAATCAGAGAAAACCTACAATCCATATGTGGTAAGTCCATAGATTTGCATGGATGTACTGCGTTCGAAATCCCGAATCGAAATTCCGAAACGGAATTCCGAGTGTATCTGGCGGCCCATAGATTGGCATGGATTTACTGCGTTCGAAATCCCGAAACAGAATTCGAGTGTATTTGCCCTTAATAAAATAATCTACACATACTGGGTGACCTTAGCTTCTGGACAAATACGAATACTACTGGCTTAGCAAGATATTTAAAACCAAACTGCAAAGTATCATAACAATCAGTCCAATATTTTTAGAAAAACTAACGGTTTTCAACGTATCACTTTGGAGCAGCCTGTGTATTTGGATGATATGATTTCATAACTTATTTTTTTTGTCTAATTAAGCAAATAACTATTTTAAGAAATTGCTAAGTATCAGTCTTATCCCTGGTTTCATTATTTGTCCAGAGGCTAAGGTCACCTTCTTGTATGAACCAATGGTGCTTTCCAAAAGTGATAATGAAATTGTTAACAGCACAACGTCTCGTTTGTTCGAACATACCGGTAATCTCGGTCTTCTTTGGTTTCATTAACTGCCCCATCATGGACATGATGTCGTGCCCGCCCTGCGGCCGCGCGTTGGCGCAGTCTAAATCGTGCAGCGTCACATCTTGGACTACTTCTTTTTTCTTGTGAACGTCCCCTTTCGGTAGCGGGACGTATTCTTCAGCCTGTGGATTTAATTTGTTATGGCTAAACAGTTTTTTGAATTCGATGAGAGTTGTACAATCACCTTTGTGTATAGGTTGTAATAAGACTGAAGACCTAATTCATTTTCTTTTGGAATGTGATCAGAATAAGAACATCAGAGACAGGTATTTGGATGGTATGTTCTTGTTCAATGGAGGTGTAAATGTAATTCTAAGTCGATCGCTTTCAGAAGAAGCGATACTGATTTACAGGTTCATTAGACAGGCCTTTGCATCCCAAGACGTGGCTCAAGCAGCTCAAGGGGCAGTGCAAGGGAGAGCGTAATATCTGTAGTGTGGTGTATGTAACTGAGGCTCCCCACGAGGCTGACATAGTCACATTTGGTGTACTAAAGCCTCGTTAAAATACTAGATTAAAAAAAAAAAAACTATCCTTCAGGCGTGACATCACACATATCGTCACTACTTTGAAAAAATCTCGTATCTAAAATTAATATGTCAACAAAATTGAACCTTGATGCAATGTCTATAAAGTTCTCTCAGAAAAATTATCTATTTTGAGCTACGAGTTTTTCTTAAAGTAGTGACGATATAAAGATCGCTACATACACCGTATGTGCTATGAACGTAATAGGAACGTGTCAGAAACTGAATGTCAAGCGCATACATGACTAGACCCCGTTATCAGAAGTGCAATTTGGTAGCTTGACAGTCTTAGGGATGGGTAAAAAATATTTTAAAATACTCACTAAATGTTGATAATTTCTCTTTACCATAACGACAGTCTAGGACTTTAATTAAACTTGTTTATTTTGTAAAACAGGACTAATTACAAAATTAATATATATTGACATGTTTAATTTTTTATTTTATAAGTATTTCATGTCTCACCATGGGAATATCGAGATAAAAAGTAGTCTATTATGTGTTGTTACAGATGTCCAGCTATCTGCATATCAAAGGGTATAGCCGTGTAAGGATGGCGAAACTGCCTTTGACGAGAAAGTGGTTTTCCTTTGGCTCGGATAATTGTCTTTACATACGTTGTAATTTGACCAAATTTTAGCCCCAAAATGGGCGTGGTTTTTGAGATAATTAAAAAAAAAGGAAAATCGTTTTTATTTTTTATTTACCAAACTAGTGGCCCGATTTTCACGAAATTTTTATATATTGTGTAGAAAATTAAGAGCGTTTTTTTATAAAAAAAAAATCCAAATAGTTTTATATTTAAGTAAAAAAAAATCATTTTTTTAATATTCATAAATTTTTTTTTTTTACTTGCGAGGTGGCGACACCTACCAATATCAGATATATTATGACCCATTTAATACTCTAATACATATATTTTTTTCAAAAACATTCATTTGGATCATCAGGTTAAAATAAGCGAATTTGTAACATCTCATACAATACATAGCCTTCCCTTTACTACGTACATGGGCGTTTTCAAAAAAAGTTGTTGAAATGACTTTTTTTTAGAAGTGGATGAAATTTGGTATTCCTGCTCAGAATCAGGAGCACTTTCGATTATAATAGGAGAAAAAAAATGTCTCAATATTTTTTATTCCATTACGTTACCGTTTTCATACGCGTATCTGTGGCGGTAGTGTAATGGATAACACAAAATTATATGAAAAACCTGGGACACTTTTTTTCCCATTGCAATCGAAAGCGCTCCTGATTCTGATTAGGAATACCAAATTTTATCCACATCTGACAAAAAAGTCATTTCAACATCTTTTTTTTGAAAAAGCCCACCTACGTAACATAGGATTCAATAGTAGGGTGGGTTGAAAAAATTTTTTTTTTTATTTTCTTAGCATGGGGGTAGAATTTGTACCTTATGAAAAAAGAAAAATTTTCAAAAAAAAAATTGTACTTAATATTTTGAGGTGGCCCACTCCCTTTTAAAATTAATAATCTATTAAATGAAGTAGTACCAAAAAAAAAATATGAAAGGTGTTCTAGAACCTGTAGGGTCTCCCCTCGAAAGCCAATTGGAAATCAAAAGTAAAAAAAAAAAAATTTCTATTATTTTTGTAATTAATGTAAAAAATCAAAAAATGACTTCTTTCTTTTGTATTAAAATGAAAGTTATAAGTAAAAAAAAATCACAATCGACAATTTTTAGACGTCTTCCACGATGTTTGACCGAAAAAATTTTTTTTTGTTGGAACTACCTCATTTGATAAATTATTAATTTTAAAAGCGAGTGGGCCACCTCAAAATATTAGATAAAAATTTTTTTTTTTTTGAAAAATTTTCTGTTTTCATAAGGTACAAATTCTACCCCCATGCTAAGAAAATAAAAAAAAATTTTTTTTCAACCCACCCTAATTTATTTAATTTTTTTTCTCCTATTATAATCGAAAGTGCTCCTGATTCTGAGCAGGAATACCAAATTTCATCCACTTCTAAAAAAAAAGTCATTTCAACAACTTTTTTGAAAACGCCCATGTACGTAGTAAAGGGAACTATGTATTGTATGAGATGTTACAAATTCGCTTATTTTAACCTGATGATCCAAATGAATGTTTTTGAAAAAAATATATGTATTAGAGTATTAAATGGGTCATAATATATCTGATATTGGTAGGTGTCGCCACCTCGCAAGTAAAAAAAAAAAATTTATGAATATTAAAAAAATGATTTTTTTTTACTTAAATATAAAATTATTTGGATTTTTTTTTTAGAAAAAAACGCTCTTACTTTTCTACACAATATATAAAAATTTCGTGAAAATCGGGCCACTAGTTTGGTAAATAAAAAATAAAAACGATTTTCCTTTTTTTTTAATTATCTCAAAAACCACGCCCATTTTGGGGCTAAAATTTGGTCAAATTACAACGTATGTAAAGACAATTATCCGAGCCAAAGGAAAACCACTTTCTCGTCAAAGGCAGTTTCGCCATCCTTACACGGCTATACCCTTTCATACAAATCCATTTAGTTGTTTTAGTATGAAAGAATAATAAACACACACGAATGCATGCACTTTTTATCCCCAAATTCCCACGGGTTCAGGATAAAATCCCAAAATTTAGTAATAAATTTCTCTAATAAAAATCACCAGACATCAATATTTAAAAATTCTTGCAAAAATTAAGTTTTTCATTTTAGAACCATACCTCAAGATCAAACTCTGTTGCGAAAGTGTCACTCCTACCCTGTCGCTTGACAGCACCAGAGTTGGCTTCAATGTAGATGACATCCCCTACTTCCACTTTCTCCTTCTGAAGAGCCTCATAGATAGTTGGGTCCAGCTTCAGTTGTTTTGTGCCCTTTGCAGTCTTAAGTCCAATGATCACATGGGAAACAGTTTTGCCGTACCCTAGAGGACATAAAGAATAATATAAAATCTTTTATTGGAAATGTATACCAACTAGTCCAAGCTTAAATCTGTAACATTTTAATTAAAAATATAAACTGAAATATAGATGCACAGAAAAACCAGAAAAATAAGACCAGCGCTGGGAATCAAACCCAGGTCTTCAGCATTCCGTGCCGCGTGCTATACCGCTACACTACTACTGCTGAACAACGGTACAGACACGAATTTCCCCTATGCACCACATATTTCAGCTTGTTTGTTTCTTATTTAGTCACTTAATTCTGTATTTACAAAAGTGACTCCTCAACCTGACCTGAAAAATTTGATTTTCAAATGTTTGTTTTGGATATTCTTACCGCCAGCAGGATTTTCCGTCTCAACCGGAGTGAACTCAGTGACTTCTCCTTCGTACACCTCCTTGGTCTCGCGGATCCGCAGACCAATTGCGCGACGGAAATTTTCCATTAGCACTTCAGTCTTTTTTATTTCCGTGCTGTATACTTCACTGCCTACCATCGGACAAAACGGAACCTGGAAAACGATAATTTTTGATTAATGCCAGCAACTTCATTGTTGATAGACTAGGTGTTTATAAACCAGGCCGGAATATTTTAACATTTTGTGGATTTGTATGACTGAATATTTCTGTAAAGATTTTTTATTGGATTTTTTGATTCAAAATGAAGTCACGCTTTTCATGCAGTATGATATACGAAACATCTAACTGTGCAAAAATTATTCTGATTTATATAGTGATACGAGTACAGTCATAGTTTTTCAGGATAAAAATATTCTATTCCTAATAGAAGTGGGTTAGGTATAACACACATTTATATCTGTACTAGCTGTTGCCTGCCGCTCCGCCCACGTGGTATTCGGTTATCGCGCGCGGATAAAAAGTAGCCTATGTCACTCTCGGGCCCATAAACTATCTCTATGCCAAAAATCACGTTGATGCGTCGCTTCGTTATGGCGTGAAAGATGTGACATAAATCAAATTTTTTGGTCCTTTTATCTTTCGATTGTAGTGTCTAATCTTGTTTCTGTTGTCTTTCACTCATTCAAATGTTAACTGGAAGAGATCCCTTTAATTAAGAGATAAGTTCGCCTTTGTACATCTCTTTCTTTTGTTAATTGTAATTTTCATATGTTTATGTACAATAAAGAGTTACAATACAATACCAATACAAAAAGCATGTATCATTGTTAAAAAAATATATATATTACTGGCCATTACTTAATAAGATATATCCTACTGTTCATACATCTTTTGACCATGTCAATTTTTATTGTCTAAACAAGCACATACTTTATTGCCGAGTTCCTGTGCTATGGCCAAAGCGATGGCAGTTTTTCCGGTTCCCGGGGGACCGGCCAACAGCAACGCCCGACCGGCCATTTTCTTGCTCCTGATCATGTCCACCACCACTCCTGCTGCCTGTGAATCCATTTTAAGTAATAATCAGTAACAAGGATCTAATGAGTAGCAGCAACTATAAATCAATCTGTAAATTTAAAACTTTCAAAAAATATAACATCCCCATAGAGCGTAAAGTCACTAAGTCATATTTTGTTGATGTTTTGAGATCCTCCCAACCTATATACGTCCCACTGCTGGGCATACGCCTCCTCTCAGAATGAGAGGGCATGGGCCATAGTTCCCATGCGAGCCCAGTGCAGATTGGGAACTTCACACGCACCATTGAATTGCTTCGCAGGTTTGTGCAGGTTTCCTCACGATGTTTTTCTCCACTTCAAAGCTTGTGGTAAATTTCAAATGTAATTCTGCACATGAACTTCGAAAAACTCAAGAGGTGCGAGCTGGGGTTTGAACCCACAACACTCTGCTTGAGAGGCAATAGTTCAAACCACTAGGTCACCACGGCTAGCTATCAAAAACTCGTTTCATCCCAATAACAAAAACACTATTGACAAAGCTCCATGGCAACCAAAAAAACTAACCTCAAAAATCGAGTTTGATCAATACTTTGCACATTTCATCACCCAATTTACATTTTAACAACCACTTCTAATGCAATAAAAAAACTGCAACTAACGCTGATTCTTTTTAAATACCTCTCTTGCGTTTTCCTGGCCCACGAGACCGGCGGCCATCTGAATAGGAACGCCATTCTCGTCTAACCCCAGGCCTTTAATGTGGGTGTGGGCTGATATTCTTTGAGTTTTAGCGGTGCTCTTAACTTCCTCAATCTTCATTTTAAAGCTTCGTAGTTAATAACAACTATATATTGCAAAATTCACAAGCGATACCGAGAAACGTTCAGCGCGAAGACAAACGCTTTTTTTTTGACAAATGCAAAGACTACAGGTATTGCCAGCTACAATGTTAAGTTTTACGGGTAAAACAAAATCAATGTGGGATTTATTTAATTTACTACTATCCTATCATTACTGGCAAAACTAAACAGTACAAATGACAAATCGGCGAAAGCCTCCCCTTTTTCCTTTCACTCGCATCTACTTTTTAAGAAAAATACCAATTCAAAAACAGTAGTCAAAAACAGAATCTTGTCATGGTAAAATTAATAAATTTTATATGGACAGTAATAACAAAATAACTATTTGTATTGACGTACTCAGAAAAAATATACATATATTGTAAATACGTTCCACTGGAAATAATTCGTTTTAAGCCTGCATACTGGATGATTCTGGAGTCATGAGCAGGAGTAAAAGGGTTAATGGGGACATTCACACTGAGCAACTTTTACTATAGGACCAGCCCCGAAATCGCGAAAAAAAACCATCTTATCAAGAGATAATCGATCGCTTACTATCCGAAATGTATGGAATAGCAGATTTTTTTCTGCCATTTCGTGGCTGGTCCCATAGTAAAAGTTGCTCAGTGTGAATGTCCCCATCACCCCTTTCACTCCTGCTCACGACCCATGAATCACCCTGTATAATTTTTTGTCTTGATTTAGACTAAATTTGCTTATTGGGTTACATTATCCTTATAGTATATCAGAGGTAAGCAATAAATTAGGGAAGTATACCTTTATGCATATATTTTATTTGCATTTTACATTTGGTATGATTTAAAATGCAAGCAAGCAATATTTGACGTCTTTAACCTTGGCCAGCTGCGATTCACTAGAATTACGCGTAACGACTAATGACCCTGAGAAAAATATTAAATAATTAATGCCCACTGCTAGATACCAATATATATACAATATAATATACAGGTGTGATAATTTCAGGTATGTAGCCTTGTGGCTTGCTTATGTATACTCTAAGCTTGTGGCTAAACGAGTAGAAAAAGGTAAGAACTTATCAAAAGATAATAGAATGGCAACATTAGTCAATTAGATTCGCAAAGTCAAATCCCACAAAAAAAAACCTTACATTGGCAACGAAACCTTTGTGCCAACTTCTTACTCATTCATAATTATTGCAAGTTTGTTTGTTTGTACCACTTTGACGCATAATTAATGAACTGATTAACCATAAAATTTTATATCTAATTTTATAAAGTCAAAAGCTTTATTATATTTTTGGTATTTTAGCACGTTTTTATTAGTAGCTCAAGTAACCCTGCCATAAGCGATTTGACATTTTGATTTTTTTTGACAAAAGGCTAATCCAAAAAGCGCTAATCGCTTTCGGTCAGAATTAATTTTTACACTTTTAGGTTTTCTTCACATTTCAATAACGTTTTGTTAACTTTAAAAATGACACGTCTCTTTCTTCAGTAAATATTTAAATCTCTATATTATTTCCTTCATTAATTTTTCACAATGGACGGTATGTTTTAATCACTGATGAAATCTTAGTGATGTTTTGTCTTTAAATACAATAAAACATGGTTTTACTGTGTTTCCAGGCCCTTCTGCAAAGAAATCTAACTCTCTGGAAACCCTGGTAATTCAAAATATTACGAACGCGAACGATTTAAAAGCGAAATTGAACGACATAATTAAAGTAGGGAAAGACTACGAATATGATGTTTCAAACTGTCTCACGGCTTTATTGAACAACAGTGACCATGAAATTGTAACACTTGCGGTGCAGGCGATAGCCGAATTAGCAAAATGTGAGGACAAACGAGAGACATTTGCCAAAAAAGAGGTAATAGAGGCAATCCTAAGTATTCTTCGCAAAGAAGTAACCCTCGATAGAACAGAGCTAGTTAAGCAGTGCTGCAGGGCGCTTGGCAACCTGTGTTGTGACTGTGACACATCAAGAAAGCTGCTTCATGACCAAGAAGGTGTAATTGTACTCACAAATCTATTAAAAACAAGTTTGGATGACAACACAGGAGCTTTGAATGAAATAAAAATATTTACGAGTAAAACTCTGTTGAACTATGGTATTGGTGGGCAACAGTTCTCTGAGTCTCTAGTAGAGAGTGGAGTGATCGAGCTGATTCGAAGGATCTTAGTTACAGAGCTTGATAGTGATGACATGAATGATGACTTTGTGTCGACAGCTTTGTTGGTTCTGAGTGTCATCAGTGACAACACACCAGAGGTTTTGTTCGAGCCTGAGGTCAACAGAGCAGTTCTGAATGTTTTACAAGAGACCACTAACATTGAGATTTCGGAACTATGCCTTGAGCATTTGCATGCGCAGGCTGAACATGGTAAGCTTAGGTATATTTAAAAAATATATATATCTGTAAGAAATAACTTTGTCCTTTGAGTGAAATTTAGCACACTTACAACATTTATATCAATTATATGTGCCAGCAGTTTTTCTTAGGTTGATTACCTACCTATTTGATATTGCTCAGTAAATAAAGTAATTAAGTGTTAGTTATATATAAAAAAAACCTATTTGATATGCTAATGACAGAAAATATTTTCTGTTTTTTTTATAACGATGGTTGCCGGGCTATTTGTTTTAAGCGACAACGTATTCCTATGTCGCTTAAAACAAATAGCCCGGAAACCGTCGATAAGATTTTGATGAAAATTGCACTGTTCCCGTATAGACATTGTTTGTTTTTCTAGTCATGATGACTAACAATAACTAAACGAGTGTATAAAAAAATATACCATTGCTTACATAAGCACGGATTAAAACTATGCTTACTTATGCTTACAGTGGGGAAGGGGGGAGTAAAAACTAATAGAATTCTGCTTACATGATACTTGAATGACCCCTTCAACCCTTCAATGTGTGGGAACTAAAAAGCCTGTTTTTTTAAAATTGTATTTCATAGTCAAAATACCACCAACGGGACTTATCATGCTAACACACACAAGTTATATTTACCTCAATGTTTCAGCAACATTGCAGTGGCCATGGTGGTTGATAAGTCCCATTGGTGGTATTTTGACTATGAGTAAAATTCACAAAAGTTTAAAATATTATAATGTACTTATTTCATTCATGCTATTTTAGCAACATATATTTGGCTTTTACATAGACTCATTCATTAAATACATGAGGAGACTGTTCAGTTTATGAAATTTGGATCTTGGGGGAAGAAGACAGAAGACTTAAAACAAGTAACTTCTGTTATGGAAGGCAAACAGACATTTTTTTTTTTAATTTTTATTTATAAAATAATAAAAAATAAAAAAGCCTTTATTTTCCATTGACATGTACCAGTATGAATTGATGTTGTTATAATATTATTTATCCTAAATTATATGTATGCCATCTGGACCCCTCTTCAGGTTAAGGCCTCCTCTAGAGATTGCCATTTGTTGCGGTTTTTTGCCAGGTTAAACCAATCACTTGTTCTGATGGTCTCTATTTCATCCTTCCACCTTGCTTTAGGTCGACCCCTTTGTTAATTATACTGTTATAAAAATGTTGCCAGAGTCCGTTAAGAGCCTGCTAGCCAAGCTCGAGGGTGTGGAGCTGATGTGCTGCCGGCTGGAGCAGCTGGTGCGGCGGCAGGCGGCGCGCGCGCTGCGGGCCGACGACGCAGACGTGGAAGCCCTCATCAAGCAGGCCTGCGATCTGATCATCATCGTGCTGACGGGCGGTGAGGATGTGCATTGCATGATAACTTTTATAACTAAACCAATTAATGAAATTATGCAACTCTACATGATAAGACGAATCTAATGGCATATCATTTATCAAAATCGGACCATAACTGTAGATCTGATGGCGTGTACAAAAATCGACCTCGCGTAATATATATATAGATCAGTGCCAGCTCTAGCTGTTGGTCAAGAGCAGCCGTTCTTAACCTTTTAGTCAGGAGGGACGACTTGACAAAATTTCTATCTTGCCATGGACAGTCAAGGGCAACGATATCAACACGGCCAAAGTTGCAAAAATATGTATACACAGGCTTAATGTTAAGTGCATAAAGTCGTGTATACATATTTTTTTAACCAACCTTTAAAAACCGGTAAGAGTAAAATTGTAAATGAATGAACGGTGCTGCAGTACCGCTTTAAAAACCGGTAAAAGTAAAATTGAAAATGAATGAACGGTGCTGCAGTACCGCTGTAAAAACCGGTAAAAGTAAAATTGTAAATGAATGAACGGTGCTGCAGTACCGCGAGACGCCCTTAGAGGCCGTGCAGAGCGCGCGTCTGTGTGAGTGTGTTCGTTTTGATCAATCGATCGAACTTCCATACTGCTTTAGCTTATATATATACTGTAGTACAGTGGTGTGGAGAGCATGCGATAAAAACGGTGCGCATACGATGCGTCACTGCGATTCAGTACCGTCGCCACTTTTTGAACAGCGGTGTAGCCGCTCCTTAATTCTGCGACAACATACCAGACCACACTGACGGTGGTGATTGGGATTTTTAGTTAACAGTCATTGTTATTTTTTGATTTTCGTAACATATCACCCATCAGGAGACCCTATTGCTCGTTTGCCATCCACTCGAATAAAAAAAAAACATTGGAAACGGCAAGTGAACCGCTCCTAAGCCCCACCAAAGATGAGATGATGAGAAACTCCTGCTTATTTTATTCTGTTGTAGAAACAACACAGAAGTAAAACAGAAAAATTCAAAGTCAAAATATCTTTATTCAATTTAGGCTATAACAAGCACTTATAAACGTCAAAAAAATCTACCACTGGTTCGGAAAATACCTCTGTTGAGAAGAATCCGGCAAGAAAGTTTTTTTTTTTTAAACAGACTCACAATATTTTTTTTTGTGGCTTACCCTTGCTTCTCACAATAATTATAATGGATTTCCAAGTTTGATAGTGAACAATTTGTTGTCAGATGAAGCGATGCACCACCTGTACGATAACGGCAATGGCGCGGTATACCAGACGACAGTGCGTTGGCTGGACTCGCCCAACCCGCACCTCCTGAGCACGGGCGTGCTGGCCGCCGGAAACTTCGCGAGGCAAGACGACTACTGCACCCGCATGATGGAGGCCAAGATCTTCGATAAACTCCTTGGTAAGATTCAAAAATTCAAAAAGTTTATTCTGCCAGTAGGCCGCAAAGAGCTATTTTAGTTGTCACTTTTTTTTAAACTGCTAGCGGTTTTGGAAAGACCGTCATTGCTAGCAAGAATATGCCGCAAGAAACTTGACAGAAAGTTTTGGCTGAAATTTTCTTTTTTATAAAGGAGGATAATAATTACAAACAGAATACATATAAATTGCAGTATTAAATTAAAAAAACATTACATAAAAAATATAAGGATGTAAGACATAGCTCGAAGAATATTAGAGTTCAAGGGCGTCACCAAGGAGATCATTGAAACAATGTTGCTTTTATTTTTGGGCTTGTTGAAGTTTTCATTTTCTTCATAAGCTCTTGAGTACATATTTCTCCCATCGCCCTTAGATTTCCTTGTCCCTTGTGTTTGATCTGACATCTTCTTTTTCGATCTTGTGTTTGGTTTGACATTTCGTTTTCAAAAAGTATATAACAGTATATATATCACGAATAATTATTGCAGTAAACACATAACTTATATTTTAAGAACAGTACTATCAGACCACATTTTTAATTTTCATAATTTTTTTATGGAATTATCGAGAAAAAGTAACAAAAATGCAACATTGCCAGCTCATCATTTATAAACTCTCCTAATTGTCCTTGTAATCCGGCAGACATATTCGAGCACCACCACAAGCTTGCCCTCCAACTGAAGAAAGAGTCCGGTGACATCTCAACCTCGACCAAGATCCAGCACGCGGCGTTGTCAGCTCTCCGTAACCTGATCGTGCCGGTGGCAAACAAGCAAGCGGCGGCGCGCAGCGGCCGCGCCGCGCCCGCGTTGCTCGCGGCGTTGCCAGCTGTCGAGGACCACCAGGTGGCTTATAAACTGCTGGCTGCTCTGAGGATGCTGGTCGATGGACAGGGTAAGTGTGCATAACAGAAATTCTGAAATTTTCGGCTGTTATAACATGTACGAGAAAGAGGAAGTGGACTGTAGGAAAATATACGAAAAGTGCAGTTTTTGGAGTTTTCGGGGTACACTCCATCCCAGCCTATATACGTCCCGATGCTGGGCACAGGCCTCCTCTCAGAACAAGAGGGCTTGGGCCATAGTTCCCACGCGGGCCCTGTGCGGATTGAGAACTTCACACTCCCCATTGAATTGCTTCGCGGGTTTGTGCAGGTTTCCTCACGATGTTTTCCTTCATCGCAAAGCTCTTGATAAATTTCAAATGTAATTCCGCACATGAATTTCGAAAAACTCAGAGGTGCAAGCCGGGGTTTGAACCCACGACCCTCTGCTTGAGAGGCGATGGGTCAAACCAATCACTAGGCCACCACGGCTTTTCGGGCTACACTGAAAAGGGAAAATAGGACCCTATAAAGGATCACTCGTGTGTCCGTCTCTGACACTATTGGAACGATGCGAGTTGAAATTTGGGACACATAAATAAATCAGTATTGGGTCACTGATAAAAAGTACAAATTAAATAAATGAATTTTAATTGCGGGTTACTAGGAAGTAAATGAAAAAAAAATACATTCTAATTAATAACCTCCTCCTTTTTAGGGTTCCGGAGCCAAAATGGCAAAAACGGAACCCTTATAGTTTAGTCAAGTTATTCTGTCTGTCTGTCTGTCCGTCCGTCCGTATGTCACAGGCATTTTACTCGAAAATTACAAGACGTATATAAATGAAATTTAGAGTACAGATGTCTTGTCAAAGCCGCTGTTTAGTTTTGTGGTTAAATCACAAAAACGCACTCCATACACGTAAAAGAAACTGATTTTTTTTTAACTCTCATCAACGTGTGGCACATAGTTCGACAGCTCTACGCTACGGAACCCCATCTTGGGCGGTTCCGACAGGCTCTTGGCCGGTTTTTTTTTAACCCTTTCGTTCCGGATGACGAGTTAACTCGTCTTGTGCGATGTGCTCTCAGATCCGGTAGACGAGTAAACTCGTAATTTATTGAATCAGGCGTTACTTTGCGGAGGTCCATATCAATGAACTAAAATAATTTCTTTGCTCACCCGCGACCTTAAGATAGACTTAGCTATCTTAGCAAATAAATAAATTATTTTAGTTAATTGAGTAAACTCGTCTTAAAAAAATTGACATTACATCCTAGATTAGGGCAATCGAGAGTCACTTGCATAACTGGACACATTGCTTCCTGTACTCTTAGTCTTGAGCCATATTTATTTGCTGTAGTTATGCAGTTAGTAATGTTGCCAACTAGTGAATAAACTTATTTGTCTACCCCAAGAATATTCGTTACGCATTTGTGTCGAAATACGTTTTGAACAAACAACATGGAGAAAAATAACTGTACTAAGCCAACGAGTTATCTCGTCTACCGGCTCTGAAAAGTGTTTTACGTAGCCGAGTTAAGTCGTCTTTCGGACGTAAGAGCATCATTTCTGTGAACGAGCTAACTCGCCTACAGGACTGAGGAGCAGGTATCAATTCACTGAATATGGAAAACTGGGTAGATTTTGTGTATGGCTTTGCCGGAACGAAAGGGTTAAGTCAGTTAAAAACGTGATCATGCCAAAACTATTTGTGGATGAGTAATTTATGAATGACCTCTAGTCTAGCAGCCGATAACGTCAAAACGGTAGTTTAAAAGCACGTTCGGTGTACAGAATGCGTGGCGCGAGTACTAGCGGCGGACGAGGCGGCGCTGGCGGCCGTGGCGCGCTGGGGCGCCGCCGGGCACGCGGGCGCCGCGGGGGAGGCGCCGCGCCTGCTGGCCTGGAGCGTCAGGCAGCTGGCGAGGGAGCCCGCGCTGTGGCGACACTACCTGCAGGTGTGTGTGTGTGTTTGTATGTGTGTGTGTGCTGTCGCGGGGAGCTAACGCTGTAGTGGCTCCATCTGCAGGAAGTATGTATTCAAATATAGTTGGTCGGTAACGAATCAATAACGAGCTGGTACTTTAAAACATGTCGTGTAAAAGTGTACATTGCAGCCTGTTTACTGAATAAACGATTTGAATTGAATTTGATAAAACAATTACCGAGCGTACAGTCAGCAGCAGAAGTAGATAAACAGTTATTGTGGTCAAAATGATCTAATAGTATATTTTTTATCGAGAGACTAAAATAAGCCAATATATACCCGAGGTGGTTAGCCACCCGAGCTTTAGCGAGGGTGTCTATTTATCCGAGGGTTTATATTGACTTTTAGTCTCGCGGTGAAAACTCTATTTTTCACTTCGATTGCGAGAAAAAATAGTCAATTTAGTACAAAAAGATTTAACAAAAAATAAAAATAAATCTTTCTAGATTTCGGCGGCAAAAGATTATCAATTATGTCTATTACTCTTTGGTCAACATCATAATTTTCACTATCACTTGATGACATTGTGAGAATAATGAATTTATTTTAATCGTTTACGATTTACGCTCTACAACAATTTCAAAGTTTTCACGGTAAGTATTTTTTTCAATCCAGACACAGATACTACCAATACAGATACTAACAAAATAGCACCGGCGAAATGGTCCATACACAAACGGAAAAATAGAGTGGCGCCACCTTCTATGCGGAAAAATCATAGAACTAAGACCACGTAGACTAAGAACGTAACATTTGTGTCATGAAAATGGTCCACACACAATCTTATTTTTTGCAAGTAACTGGCTGTTTGAGTTTATCTAAGTCACTCGAAGTGAATTAAAAAATTAATTACTTTTGCTCCCTAGGGACTAAAGTACTCACTTTACTCCCGCCTTGTAAGGCTATATTGACTTACTTTTAGAGCATGAGAAGTGAAAACACTCTTTTTACATTGGCAGTAGAGTCGTATGTATAATTTTGAGCATCGTAACCGCTCATCTACTTCTGCTACTGACTACTTTACTGCACCGATACCGTACTGTTAAGTCAGATTCTATAATACCAAGATCACCAGTGTGAAATTTCCACAGGTCGACGGCTGCGTGTCGAGCCTCGTGAACATGCTAGTGGCATCCCACTCCGTCATGCAGAACGAGGCTATCCTCGCTCTCACTCTGCTCGCCATACACTCGCTCAAAGACAAACCGGCCGACCCAGACTTCGACTACGAAAGAAAACTCATCGCCCACCTCTTGAACTCTGAAATCGGTAAGCACGTATCAGTTCTAGTTGAGACAAACTGCGCGAAAATGCCTATAGAAGTCGTTGAAAACCTACTGGCTTTCCTCGACGTGACGTCCAAAGTGAATCAGCTGGCCTTGGATTATAAAGATTCCAAAGTGCAGGACTCACTCCGGAAACTAATGGACACAAGGAGCGATCTCAGTGATGACTTGAAAAGCTGCGTTTTAAATGTTATCAGAGTTATATCTGATAAGACGGAGTAAAGCTCAGTTTAGACGTGCAAAAAAAACAACTGCAATTATACCGGGTGTGGCCTGTAATACGAGCAAAAAATTGAAACTTAGATCGTCCTCGTCAAACTGAACAACATTAATTCAGCGACTTTTGAAAATGTATGTATGTATGTAAACTCTTTATTGCACATAAAAATAAAAATATGAAAACACAGAGAGAACAAAGGCGAGCTTATCCCTAAAAAGGGATCTCTTACAGCTAACCTAAATAATCCAGTTTTTTAATTTTCCTTCTTTCATACAAATTAAATACTTCTGTCAATGTACGCCATCGCAGATCACAACTGACGTCGCCTGTCACATGCCTGTCACGCTACAAACATCAACCATTGTGCTTTACATTGCTTCTTTGAATAAACTTAAAAAGTGTAATAAAAATTAAAAAACTAATTATTTTTAAAAGGCTCTGAACTAATGTTGTTCAGTTTTAATTATTTTTTGCTCATAATACAGGCAACACTCTGTATTGCGGCACTCGATTGACCACTAAAAACTCGTTGGCCTTACGGTCTCGCAATATAATGCAACTTGCACGATTTTTCTTGCAGATCTAAACCGGGCTTAAGACGATCTTGTGATTAGATTCAGCTACGAACGTAATATTTTAGTTTCGATAGATGATTCTATTTCTGTGTACTTATATGTGGTGAAGAGCAAATTAACCTGAAAAATAAATGACTGGTTATTTGAGAATAAGGGCCTATTTCACCATTCTCTGTTAAAATACTGTTATTTTATGTGATGCCGTCTCTGTTTAATCAAACGTGGTAAACAAAGACAGCATTATCTGTATCTGTCACAGGGGCAAGCCTGATGAAATGTCTCTAAACATTGTTAAATCGTTTTGATCGTGAATCTCTCACGATTTTTGTCGTTTTTGTGACTTGAAATTTAATGACATGCTTTCTTTCCTCTGTATGTTTTGTCTCTGTCTAACATTACAATCCTTAAAACACCAAAGCAGACCTTACGTTAATAAATAACGTGACAAATACTACGAGTATTTATTAAGTATACAAGCTATGCGTCGTATACACTAAAATCTAGTCATATTATAGATTTTTTATTATATTAAGTAATTTTCGATTCGTAAGAACACAAACACATACTTAATTCGCACTCAACTAATCCCCTTATTCATAAAAAATATAAATTAATTTGTCTATAATTCGTTGCCTTTCAAAATGAAATGTCAAAGTCAAATCATTCTTAAGGCACTTGTCTCACTACCGGCGAAACGATTAGCTATCATAGCATCAACTATTTGCTTGCTCAAAATATGAACAATATAATAGACCCTGTGTCAGTAAAAGAAACACACGCAGTCTGTTGTGTTGTGATGCTCGCTTGGCAAGCAGAACTCACGCCGAGAGAACTAACAGCCGTCATTTTAATCTACACGACTCGCCCGTCGCGCTCATGCTCTCAAAGTCAATGTCAAAATATCTTTATTAAATTTAGGCTATAACAAGCACTTATGAATGTCAAAAAAATGTACCACCTCGTTTATAGCCCAGCGATAAAACTATAGGAACTACGCGCTCCCCTCTCGCTATTCACTAGTTATTTTATAGTTTCTGGCTCTATGCGCTTCTCGAATATCGTCGGCGGTGGGACGAGTGCCTAACGTTTATATATAAAGGGGGAAGGTAAAGTATTTAGTATTACCGAAATCAACACACCTAGCCGATGTACCATCGAATAATCATTACACGATTCACGCTTAGCTATAATATCATTCCTTCTAAAGTCGAGCTCTAAATCATAATTAACTTCGATTTATAATTATAAGAGTACCTAATGTTTAAGAAAGTAACAATTATTTTATGTAAGTCTAGATCATTCCAGTTTTAAACTATTCACTAACACTGACATAATTTTAATTCTCTAGAACTACACTTCCCTATTATAATATTTAGCAATTGGGTAGTTTTCTGGATAAAAAAATATGATTATATTTAGTCCTTGAGTTAAATTATCACAAAAATCAAAATCTTATTTCAATCAAACAAAGAATGACAAAGATGAAACGCCTCAAAGTTCAGTATGCTTAGTGTATTTCCCCGTTCACAAAATACGTCTCGATCTCGTTCGCGTTAAAATCTCAACTTGTATAAAAACACGGAAAGCGCCTCTAGCGGAAAGTTTGCGCAACAACTATTGTGAGTGTAGGTTTGCTACGTAAACTATTTCGTCCGCGTATCGTAACGAAAACGGGTGACGACGCCGCGCCGTGGACATGTGGCGGCTACGTATCGACGATCGAACGATCAATTTACATCTTCGAATAGTAAGCGAATGTTTTGTGAAAACGACACACTAGCGGCACAGAAGGGCTACTCCGAAACACAACGTTCGAAGTTCGTGTCGTGCGGTCCCTCTCACACTTATACTATTTAATACGAGAGCGAGAGGGATCGCACGACATGAACTTCGAGCGTTGTGTTTCGGAGTAGCCCTTCTGGAGTGCCAAAAAGTATCGCCCGTGACGTTACGCGCAACTTTAAGTAACTTCATCTTCATCATTCTTTGTTATATGTGTCTAATATTTTCTGTTAATCTAACTAAAGGTCTAATTATAATTTTTATGACACTACCTTATTAATTATTATACAGGCTGTAAAAAATCTATGGGCATTGGAGGGCAACTACCTTAAATCCTTTAGTTAGGTAATTGTGCTGAAAGGAAACATTCCTTTATTTTTAAAATTAAACAAAACTGCTTTCAAAGATACCTATTCTAAATTTCGCCATAGATTTTTTCCACCCTGTATAGTTACATTTTGACATTTATAACTCACTGAAAAAGTCCTTATTACTAAGAACGTAAAGTCGTGAATAAATATGATAATGTTTTTTTTTATTCATCGGTCGAGCTTGCGCATTTAACAGCAATATGGACGAAATACTCAAAGTACAATATTATTAAATAATAAATTGTATTTAAATAGTTATTAGTGTACTTGTAAAGTATTGCCGCTTAATAATAATAATAATTTCAATTATTATTACATTATAGAGTTTAGTAGTTTAATTAAAAATGATCCTAATAAGAAAGAGAAAGAATCGCGATTCTTTTTAATTACAACCAAGTAACTTATATATCCAAATCCAATATATAAAGTAACTGATAGTCAAATAACTTAACGGGACTTATCACGCTATTTAACACAATTATTATTTACCTCGACGTTTCGACAACATATAAAAAAGCATAAGAATTTCAACCGGGACGATGGGTATAAACTTTCATCTTCGTGGAATCCTGTTATTAATAAGTGTCGGCGTCGGGATGAATGTTCAGAGGGACGATCGGATGTTGTTAGCGTTGTGTGTCGGTGTGATGGGGTGACTAAAAATGTCAAAAAAAAAGTAAAAATTACCAAGTGCGGGTAGTTCGTGATACAAGTGCCGGTACTATTAGTGATTAAGTGCGGGTAGTTCGAAGAACTCGCGCTGCTAGGCGGACTTGACACCCCACACTTCAGTCTACTCGTGACCACGGCAACTGAAATGTTGTCGAAACGTCGAGGTAAATAATAATTGTGTTAAATAGCGTGATAAGTCCCGTTAAGTTATTTGACTATGAGTGAGAATCACGAAAGTTTGAAACGTTATATATAAAGTAACTGTCTGTTACATTTACACGTCTAAATCCCTGAACCGATTTAGATGAAATTTGGTATAGAGATAGTCCCCGGGGAACGACATACGATAGTTAATTGCGTAGTTCCCGTGGGATAGCGATAAACTAATTCTACACGGACCGAGTCGCGGGCAACAGCTAGTATTCTATAATGCATACATGGTGTAAGAATGAGGGTTTTCATTTCACGTAGGCGAAATATTGCTAGATGGCGTTAGTGCCTTCTTCTTCTCTTTTAAAATATGGCTTTTCTGTCCTAATTAATAGGACAATTTCGCCAGTGTCTAAGTATTCTCTTTGAGAGGCACGTTGTACGGTGATTGTAGTTTTTGCAACTTGATAGTAAAATTCCAGAAACCACGTGGAAACAACTTGCGCATTAAAAAATTTGAGACACGAGAGCAATACAGAATTTTGTAATCACTGTTCACTGTTAAGGTTAGTCGTATAAAACACTATCAAAATTATACTTCAACTAGCCAAAGAAACAGAAATAGTAAAATTGACAAGATTTCATGTTTTCAACACCTGTAAATTACTACAGGAATCGAAAGAGTTTTGCCTCCTGAACGTGGCAAAATATTTATTATAATTTATTTATACATATTAAAAAAAAAAAATGTATCTGAATTTGCCAATACTGCGACAGAATAGATATGTTTCCTTTGCCTTTTGCACCAGAAAAAGGAACTGTCATAATTTTGACAACGTCTACTTCAGATTTACGCAGGATTTACGTGATCTTTTTTTTAATAGAGAGTAGACAAAAGTAATGGATCTATTATATCGTAGTTTTGGAGTTAAGCCCTTTTCGAATAAGCACATCTTAAATTTTTTTTAATAAATTTAATTAATAATAGTAGCGAAATTTTAAAAATATCAGCGTATTTCTATTTCCAAGCAAAATCGCAACGAATCAAATTATAGTCTTAGAAATATGAAATGTTGTCAATTAGATATTACATCCGCCATGTTTCGAATGCTACAAATCGAATCCGTGATGTGTTTAATAACTAAATAAGCCAATCGCAAGCAAACGTCAAACTAACCTCACGATACTAACGGCGATATTTCGCCTCTGTGAAAACCCTCATTACTGAGAGTCGCGGTTTTTTTCCAAATTGCTGGTATACAAGATGTATATGAGTATATGCGAATAAAGAAGCCCCGCACCGAGCACATTTTCGTTATACAATATTCATGAACAACTTGTATACGCATAGTTTTAAGTATTATAGTAAACATTGAAATTGGTGATGGGTCTGAGACAGTATTTTCTTCTAAATTTTTGCCCTCTGCTGGGCCCATGGACGAATTATGAAACAGATTCCATACCTACACCCGGCGTTAAACAGTACTACTGCAATAAAATAAATTGTTCAGTAATTGTATCTCATAACCATAACAAAGTCATTTTAGTTGAATTGATATTATATATTTACAATAGAGGGATCGTTTGAGGCGCCATCTATTTTTTTTCTCAGAAAACATTGGCAAACAGTCACTCTTTTTTCGGAAATGGGCTCCAAATATCGCTACATGTATTAAAATGTGTAAAAACTCTGTATTTAACTCTTTATTGTACGTAGAAAACATGAAATTAATAGACAACACATGAAAAGTGCTGTTTCATACTTGTCGCCAGTTTGTAAGTTTGCGGGTGCGGTTGATGTACGTCCCCGTATTTGTCGACCCGGAATGAACGAGAATAATGCACGACCTGACAATCAAAACCCTTATGATTATCACTGAATTCACCGGTTGCCCCACAGATATAGATTGCACTAGATAAGGCAAACACCTCAATCTGTATGAAAACTAACCATGTCACTTTTTATATCTACTGTGAAGTCTCAAGAGCAAATTAGCGATGTGGATTTCTCGATGTCCGCGCAAAATCGATTCAAATGCGCCGCCCGCCCGCGCCATGTGGGTCTCGAGACAGTCACTAGTCATGATTAGTCAGTAAGCGGTCAGTCTTTGTATGGGGCCAACCCCGACGTTTGGTCGGGGTTCGGACCCGCGAAGTAGATGCATTTGCGTAATCTAGTTTAATTTATATCTGTGGGTTGCCCGCAACTCTGGCGATATCATCAGTCCACCTAGTGGGAGGCGTCTTCGCCTTCCACTTCGTAGTTGCCACTCAACAACTGTTTCCCCAACGGTTATCTGCTCTTCGAGCAGGCGTATTCTTTGAACTGCGTCGGGTTTGAATTATCAGATCTTACATTATTTTAAGAAAAAAAAAGGAAGAAAATACATTTATTCACAAAACAAGACACAACAATAGTATTAGGTACAAATGTATGTGTCATTGCGGTTGTGAATCATTCATTCTGGATTAAACACTAACCGCACCCTACGTTTACTATAACAATCCCGATAGTGCACTTATACTTTGAAACGAAGCTTCGATATACACTAGTTATTAATTCTTAGACCGTCATTTTACCACCCATACACAACCACCAGAGATGTATGTGTGAGGATGCGTTGCGACGAATGTGTTTGTCATAACAATAGAATCTCTTCGTTCACTTATCCTCGCTCGACCGAGCTTTTTCATCTAGAGCTATGCAACAATACAAGTATTTCGACTTCACACTAGCGCCCGAATCGACGCACGCACACAGCCAAGCGACATTTACACGGCCGCTAACCAATCTTCGCAAGGCAAAACTACTCAGTGCCACGATCGCTGCCGCTCTATTCACCCCGGTTTCGACTCCGTAACGTGGCTATAGCGCTCGGTACTAACTCTTCATAAGAATGAGTTTTTTTTTTATTCGACTGGAAGGAAAACGAGCAAGTGGGTCTCCTGGTGGTAAGAGATCACCACCGCCCATAAACATCTGCAATACCAGGGGTATTGCAGATGCGTTGCCAACCTACAGGCTTAAGTTGGAATACCTACCTCAAGTGCCAGTAATCTCACCGGTTTTTTTTTTTATGTAACGTCAAAAATCTCACAATTTTTTGGGGACATTTTTTTAAACGATCGGAATCGGTTGTGCTCTTGATTCTGAGTAGGAAAAACCATATTTTTGCCAAAATTAAAATAGGAGTTTTTTTTTTAAACGCCCGATAACGGCTGAGTCAATCTGCCTACCTGTATTGTAGCTACGCTGAGCTAGGGTAGGCGAATGAAGCGTTTCTATCGGTTTATGACAATCACATTCCTCGCAACACAACCCTCCCCGTACCTCTGAGGTAACCGCAGCCATAAACAGCTCAAAAATATCGAGGGATCGAACGCGTATAAAGATTTATATGCGGTTAGGGCTACCATGTGATCATTTTGAAGACCTGCCAAAAATATGGTTTCCCTAAAAAATTGCAGAGATTAGTCGCAAAATCAATCCACAAGATTTGTGTGTTGTCCTAGTAAAAAATGTCTAAATAATCTTCTTAACGAAAGGATCGCATAATCCTGCGCTTTCCGTTTGCTGTTAGGTGCCTAAAATGTTAAAACTCGGGACAAATGCTGAGATTTTGGTGACCCTATTAAATTGATTCCTCGACATTTTTGCTGTGTTTTACGTAGTCACAGGAGCGGGTAAGACCTAAATTTTGTCTGACGGGATAGGATTTGTGTCCAATTAGCGGCTATCCAGAATCTGCCAATCACTTTAACATTTCAAAGGCGTTGAGATTAGAAAATACTTATCTAATTCAAATCCATAGTTAAAGACTGTCTTGCCTATGTATGTAACTATAAGATACAACTCTCAGTAAGGAAACCACAAAGACATGTTTTTTGTTTTTCATAGTCTTACCCAATTCTTTAGCCACAAACTAAATTCTGGTTAACTGCTCTCTAGATGCATTGAAGTGTTACGTTGTTGGTCTTAGCACACCTTTAAAACTTTTTCATCATTTTGATTCCAGCTGTAGTCTCTTTGGTTCACTTTGAATATCCACGAATGTGTTGAGATATTTGTCAACGACAAATTAAGTATTTATGGTAGTAAGATTTTGTTATTATAGCGGACTATCTATGCCCCTCTTTCGAGTCACAATGGAGGATCCCTAAAGCCTTTTGGGTGTAGGGCCTCTATCTTCACCAGGTGGACAATTTGTACGAATGGATCATATTTATTGCCGCGCTTCTGTGTACTACATTAGTGAGATCAAATAGTACCTAAAGTTATCTAAGAGCAAGGTGTTCAAAATTATCTAACGAATCAATCCAAAAATCCAATTTTATTTATAGTATGCATTTCTGATAACTTTGAGCACCTGTAAGCTCGGTTATGGTTTGTGAAATTCAATCTTAATATACCTATAATTAAAATAATTCAAAATTATTTTTTAGGTTCTTTGTATAGTTATTAGTATTATGTCACAACATTCACTGTTAAATTATATACCTTACTAAGGTTGAAATAAACTTAATTTGTACCTCACTTGTAGTCAAGAAATTTATGGGTTATTTTTTAAGGTTTGATGGCTATCATGATTCATGAGATATTTGTAATATAATTATCCCAAAAAGAATCTTGAACAAGATTAATACAAAACTATGTTTGAAAATATTGGAATAATAAAAATAATTGAGTTTCACGGTTTACTAATGTTTCGGCAAATAATGTTTGGCAACCTGTTTCATTTTCCGACTGTTTAATATTTCTGAAACTGTAAATATTTCAGAATTTTTATAAACCTAACCTAACCTAAAGGGTTCTTCACGATGGCCCTAAAATAAATCCTGAATAAATATTTACAGTTTTACAGCCTTATTCATAAAAAATCCTTAATTGAGGTTTGATCGGTCTGTTAGTTAACAGACTGATTAAGCTTGTTTGACGTTTGTCAAGAAGTATGATTCATAAACGCTTGCTAACAGTCTGCTAGTTGATGAGCTGCTGATAGACTGATTAGACGCGTTATGTTGGCACTCTTGACAAATCAAAGACAAAAAATGGCCTTATCGAGAATTTAAAAAAAAAAATTGACAGCAGTGACGTTTGTTTTCCCGCCATTTTCGATCCGCGTGTTTTAGTAGACCTAAATTAAGTGCAAAAAGCCGTAACTATGTTAATCATCGTAATTTTTTTTTTCATATTATTAGAAGATTTTTAAATACAAATGCCTGAAAATAAATTTTCCTGATTTTTTTTAATATTTGCGTAAACCTCCTTAAATATCTTCGGTATGGTTTTTTGCTCTTGTCAAAGTCAGCTGTTCAAATTTGTGGCGGCCATTTTGTGACTTAGCAGGGAGATAAAGGAGGGTCTACGGTCCACTAACTTTAGCAGAGCCTTGATCGACTGATTAGCGCTAACAGACGTTTATGAATCACGTTTTTTAGCATCGGGACATCAAGGAGCCTTCAAGGAGGCTCTAACTTTTTATGAATAAGGCTGTTAGAGTTTACGAATGAAAAGTTGCGAAATGAAACAGATTGCCAAACGTTACGTTGCGAAAAGGTAGTACCCGGTGTTTCACATATAGAATTTAATTATAAATAAGGTGAGCTTCACATAGTTTGATAGTTGAAAGTTTTTATTCTTGTTATAATGCACTTTTATTGTAGTTAAACGGACCAACATCCCTAGTATAGGTACACGTAATTTGCGAGATTTCAATAAATCGGAAGATTCATTAAAATACCCAAATGAATGGCTAACAATCCCATAATTTATATTATAATCGCTTCAGAACAATCCGCAGATCTTGGTAATGTTTTTAAAGATAAATGCATTGTTATAGAATAGTTTCCGCTGAAATAAAACCATTCTAAAGCTACTGTGTTGTTTCATTTTTTTACTTAATTTTTACTTCAACCTAGTGAGTTTAAGGGTCAGTATGTAAGTACTTTGAGTTTCAAATAATAGCTGCGTTTCCACCAATAATGTGCGAGGGATGCGTTTTTCATTAACCAATAGAAAAACTTCATTCACCTCGCCTTGCTCCGCTCAGCTGTTTCCACAAAAGATGTGCTGTGCGAGGTGAGGTAAATAAAGGGTTTCTAGGAGTTAATGAAAAACACGTTCCTCCCACATTATTGGTGGAAACGTAGCTTAAGACTTGATTGGATACGCTGGCTATGGTTAGTGTCAAACGCTTGTCAAACGAGTCGTGTTCATTGTAACAGGCGGTATTTTAAAAAACATTTTAAAGTCATCAATGAATAATACACCGAAAACTATGATTAATTCTTGAATTTATGTAAGTAGCTGTTTTTTTAACTACTGTGGTGCTGAAAAACCAGGGCAGGCTTATAATTTTCAGCGTAGTAAGTGTTGACAAAAGATTTTTGAAAATGCCGCTTGTTTCAAGGAACACGACTCGCTTGACAGACTATTGCTGAGTACATTTTCTGGCGAACAATGTGGTAAGTTTAAAAAAAACTGTTAGGACCTTGTCAAATTTACCGTGGGACAAAGTTCCCTTTTTAACGATAATCAGGATGGACAATTTTTTTTGTTGATGTCTCAGAGAGGTTGATGTATTCCAAATGGGTATTTTTCCGCTCACATGTACAACTTCGAATTGGCAATTTTCATTTGTACCTACTCAATTACAGTAGATCGTTTTTGACGGCAATGATCTCACTGAATGTCGATCTTTTATTAATTGTGATAAAATAAAATAAAATACACAATTCCAAAAATAGGCTTTACTTATACTTTATACTTATCATCAGAATCACATTTGGTAACATGGAATAATACTTTTAAACTAGACAGGGAGCTGACATGATTCAATCACTGTCATCCAAGTTCATCATAGACTGCTGTATCATAGTCGAGTGAGTGTTGAGTGACATTTGGAACTTCAGTTCTTCATCACTGATCAGCTGATTGGGGCTTATTGGGTTCCTGTTGCCGCAACCCGCCACTGGAATTGTAATAAATTATCATGAGTTACGTGGTGTGCTAAAGCCTCGTTAAAATACTAGATAAAAAAAATGTTACGTGCGCCTAGTTCTTATGACGACAATCAACCAATGTCGGTTCGGAACTTAGTCTTTACATTTAGAGGTTCCTAAACATTTTTTCTTGAAGACCACTTTCAAACACCTGCTGCTATATTTCTACTGTATTCCAAAAACTTCTACTTTTTTATGCCAATGTCCCTCTATCCCCGCCCCGTCTGCTGTCCCTGCGACTCCTGGACCACTTTGAGAACCTCTGTTTTACATGGACGAAAATACAAATATCAATGATGTGCCCAAATTTCTTTGTCTGTGCCATTTTATTTGCCCTTACTTCATCATTTTCTCTGGCTTTACCTGGGGCTTTCGCAAGCTATGACTATACAATTATTGTACAATACCTGGACATTTAATTTTCTTCTTCAGATTGAGCAGGTTCATAATGGCCTCTCTATCGTAAATATGTCCACAGACTGTGTTCTTGACAGGGTCTTCAATAGGCCTCTTTGTTATGGGATCAATCTGAAATCAAAAATAAGTTTTTTTGGTTTGGGTGATATTTATAAATCCAATGATTAGTATCCTGGCCCTGGGATAGAGTTAGAAGAGCAGTCGCTCTAGGCACTGGATGGCAAGGGGTGCCATTTTCCAGTTTTAAATGCAAATTAAAATTAGAATGGCGCCTTTTTAAATTAAAATTTTCGATGGCGCAAATCGGTGTACACAATCTCGCTTTGTAAAACGCAAAATGGATTAACAGCTTTCGATTTAACCAATGGCAAAATCTTCACAATGCATAATTATTGTGAAACAGGTGGAACGTACAAAAAGCAAAAAGTACATTCGCAAAATGTACAAATCAGCAAAATGGGAATGATTTATGCTTAATGTACGTTCCGCGTGTTTCACAATATTATGGCGTTGTGAAGATTTTGCTTTTTTGATTTTCGTCTTTCGGCTGACATGAGATTTTGCCATTTTGCGTTTTTCTTGTTTTATATTTTGCGTTTTGTGTATTTTGCTCCGAAGCTGACAATCTTGTTCTACCTAAGTCAAGGGCTGTCTCAATTTTTTTGAAGGGATAATTAGTTTTATTTTAACAGGAAGTGTTCTACTTACTGGTCTATTGTCAGATTCTGTTATGGCCATGTCTGATTCCTCCAAATTGTCTGAAAAGAAGAATTTTGTTATTTATGCATAGTCATCAACCTATATGTATATGTCTTACTGGTGGGCACAGTCTTCCTCTCACAATCAGGTGGCATGGACTGTAGTTCCCACGTGACCCAGTTTGGATTGGGAACTTTTTCCGAGGCATTCCTAACTTACACACACACATTTGAACAACTTTGCAACTTTGTATGTAATTAAAGCTCATTTGCTTAACTCATCAGTTGTAATCCCCACAGGGTCAGTGTGCCTAATTAGTGCATTTGTGGATATAGCATGCATCCAATGTATTTAGATGGGTCTTTGACTTAATCTTGCATAGAAATTTTCCAATTTCCTAAGTTACAATTTTTGGTGAACATAGATGCAACGCAACCAGCAACAAAATGCAAGATACTGTCAAATCCTTCAAAGAACTTTGTTCTGCAAGGTGCAGGCATAAGCTGAGTCGCTATCCCTTTTGATAGTTTGATTGTACCTACTTATTATTTGTTATGTACCTATGTATGTAGAAATTGTAAGCAAACTATTGAATAAATATCTTATTATTATTATTAATATTAAATTCTGCTAAAATATTCGATCCACTTGGCCTATTAAGTGCAATTACGATTACTCCTAAGATATATTTCTGTTGGAGAAGTTGTTCATCATATTACAAACAAATTGCTATTACATATTTTAATGAGTAACTAGGAAGAAATTTGTTTAATGTATTTATTTTACTGTTTTTGTGGTACTTTAGAAAAGGGTTGTGTCCATGCCGAAAGCTTTTTGTTACAGAGTATTAATAATTAACAGTCATTTCTTATCGTAAGTATACAGAATTAACTCACTTCTAGACATCTGCATTCCCCTTTGAATCCTTTTCTTGATTTCCATCATATAAGGATGATTGTTCACATTCAAGCGTTTATTTGCTAGACTCTGTAGATTTGCATCAAACCTTTCTTGCAAGGTATCCACATTTGAGACATCAGTTTCTCTCTGAAGGCAAAAGTTTACAAGAATATTAATAAAATTAATGGATATTTAAGATGAACCTTACCCATGTGACCTATAAAATAAACAAGCAAATTGGAAGTGGGCTAGGTAGTAGTGGACCACCAGTGGGATGAAAGGTCCAGCCCTCCCTGCGCCTACAGTCCCAAGGGGCCCTCCGAATGTCCGCAAGTTCTCTTAATCAAGTACCGGATAAGGCTAAAGTATACTTAATACTTGCATCAACTTTTAGGACTGGGGGGCCTGAGCTTTGCTGCATGGGCCCCAAATGAACTTAGTCTGCCAAAGGGGCTAGGCAAGTCATGCAAGGATCACATAAATAGAGTGACCACATAATATCCAAGAGCCAGAAAAAGGGATAAGGCAATTATTTGTACGGAGAATTGTACAGCACCTCAACATAGAGTATGGTCACTGTAAACTCATGATAGTAGTACTGTTTGAAGGTAATATACGGTAAAAGTAAAATTGTCAATGAATGAACAGTTGCATCCGCTACTTAAGAAGCACTGGTCTAGATATTGTGAAGCTACTAAAGTAGTTGTATGACGTTATGGTTATGAGGTATTAAAGGCCTGCAATGTATTGCTAACTAGTCTGATGCTTTTTTAATCGTAGCGCGAAAACCGCTAATTCAGAAAATACGTTCCCAAGTAATCGAGACGTGCTAGAATTATTAATAAGAATACGTACTTTGGTTCTTTCTAAGGCTTGTATAGCTTCTTCTTGCTGGGATTCCAGGATACAGTAATCTTCCACGTAAGACTTCAGTTTTGCGAACTCTGCTTCTTTATTGTCGTCTAAATATTTGGAGATGTTGTCAGAACAAAGATAGAGACTTGTTATGCACTGTTTTCTAAGATCTGCGAGGTCAGTTTCTGCCATTGTAGGTTTTTGTAAAAATTATAAATAACACGTGAGAAACCTACGATAAAATATTATAACTACGTGATACCTATAGTATACAGAAGCCTAAGTAAACTTTGCCTAGCAGTAACAGTGACGTAACCAACAGAGAGAAAGGAATTGTAATACAACAAATTAATTTAGTTAGTGAGTTTTGCACTTCGTCACAGAATTGTATTTATCTACTGTGATTTCGTAGGCATAAAAAACAAATAATTGTAATGCAACTGTCAGCTGACATACTGACGGAAGGATATTCAGTGTTACCAACTCCCAAAAACTTGAGTCGCTACGATACCATGATAATGAGCTTTTTCGACAAAAATGTGTCAACTGCTAAAGATTAACTGATAATTTCAAACGCTTATTATTATATACATTGCACACGTACTTGTGACGTTCATATGATTCTATTAAAGTCGCTAAGAATAAAATAAAATATCGATAATCGTTAGACAACTGTATTGGCTAAATCCCTTTGCCATTTTCCGAGGGCTGCAAAAGTTTTTTTTTTTACTTTTGTTTTGTTTGTTTGTCTGGAGAAGAGGAAAGGAGGTTATAATTTTGTCTCAAAATACAGGGCAAAGACTAATACTCTTTGGGGCAAAGAAGAAAATGTTGCGAAAACACTTGTTTAGTCTAAAAAAGTACAGGTTTGTGCAGTCAGCAGCTAGAACCTATGTCAGCTCGGCTCCTGAGGCTCAATGCACAACCAAAAGTGACTCGAAACTTTGCAATCTTACTTCAAATAAAAGTCATGTAAATTATAAAAATTATCCCAATCGAGACCAGTTCAACATAGAAAACTGTTATTCTAAGCATTACAACTCGTTTACTTATAGGAGTCATACTTGTGGCGAACTAAGTTCTGCACAAGTAGGTGAATGTGTAACAATTTGCGGTTGGGTGCAATACTTACGTTTATCCAAATTTCTACTGCTCCGAGATGCGTACGGAGTCCTACAGTGTACTGTGAGTGAAGAGGACATTGATTTTTCTAATATACCACTCGAGTCTGTTGTCAAAGTCGATGGAAAAGTAAGTCTCAGACCAAAAAATGCCATCAATACTGAAATGTCAACTGGTGAAATTGAGGTTATTATCCAAAAGCTGGAAATACTAAATACAGCTGAAAATCTTCCATTTAATCTAAGAAACTACCAAAAGCCAAAAGAACAGATAAGAATGCAGCACCGTTATGTAGATTTACGATTTCCTGAAATGCAAAGTATTTTGAGACTAAGGTCACAAATGCTACACAGAATGAGGAGGTTCCTAGTAGAGCAACATGGGTTTGTAGAAGTTGAGACGCCAACATTGTTTTGTCAGACACCAGGAGGAGCAAGAGAGTTTGTGGTTCCAACGCATCACGCTGGACTCTTCTATTCTCTTGTACAAAGTCCGCAGCAGTTTAAGCAAATGTTAATGTCTGGTGGAGTAGACAGGTACTTCCAAATTGCAAGATGTTATCGTGATGAGACTACCCGCCCTGACAGACAACCTGAATTCACACAGTTAGATGTTGAAATGTCTTTTACGGACTTAGGAGGAGTACTTTCAATGATTGAATTATTGCTAAAGCATACATTTCCTAACCTAATGCAAAAACCACCATTTAAAAAAATTACGTACAAACATGCATTAGAGCATTATGGCTCGGATAAACCTAACATACAGTATGGTTTACGGTTCAAAAATATAAAACAATTATTTCCAGAGAAATCGAGCATTCCTCAGTTTGATGCTTTTGCTGTACCATATCCAGCTGAGCTAGGAAAAATAACAGCTAAGAATAAGGATAAAATAAAGGAAATAGCAAAAAAACATAAAGTGAAAGTGATTCTTGACCATGACATTCACAAAGAATTTGGCAATGACTTTGAAAGCAATCTCAAAAATATTGTTGGTCAACAGAATTCAGCGATAATTTCAATGGGCGATTATGAAAAAGCTTGCTTGTGTTTAGGAGAAATTCGAGAACTCATTGCGTCACTGCTGGGAACCAGAAACTTGTTAAAAACTGAAGAACACACAGAAGTCTTGTGGGTTGTTGATTTTCCATTATTTACAAAGGGAGAAAAAGGACTGGAGACGTGCCATCATCCATTTACCTCTCCACATCCTGATGACGTCCATCTTTTGGATTCCGATCCGCTCAAAGTAAGAGCTCTGGCCTATGATTTGGTTATGAATGGTAATGAAATTGGTGGAGGATCAGTGCGAATCCATAATGTGAGATTGCAGGAAAAAATATTATCCATGTTAGGTATGGACGCAGAGAAGCTACTGCATTTCCTGAATGCTTTGAGAAGTGGTTGCCCGCCTCATGCCGGTATTGCCTTAGGGATAGATAGATTAGTATCTGTTGTTTTTAATACTGATTCCATCAGAGATGTCATAGCATTCCCGAAAACTCATGAAGGAAAGGACCCACTGTCAGGTGCCCCCAGCACCATTTCTGAACAAGATAAACAGTATTATCATATAAGGACATGTTAGTATTTGTGAATAAATATTTTGATGAAATGTTGAAGTAATGTTTATTTCTGAGATTCCATGTGTTCCATGTATAACCCAGCACAAGCTGAGACTGGCACCCATTGCCACACTCTTTAGCCACCTCTTGCTTCGAATTTTGAGTTGAACTCTATTAATACAACAAGTAAGAGCGTTGACAGGTAACTCTAGTTACCAAAAGCTAGTGAGTGGTTAGAAAACTACAGTTTTTTTTTTGTGTATAAGTTTTTGGCAATAAAAAAACTTTTATTTTTAAAAGTTTAAGTTCCGTTTTCATGTTTTTTTTTTACCATATTCTATCCAATATCATAATAGCATACAATTCCCAATAATTAACATGCAACAAAATAAAATTTATTAGTTATTCTTTGAATTGAAAGTCATTATCACACTTTTATTTAACTATTTTTGGCAAATATTAAAAAAATGTTGGCAATATGTATAAGGCAATTATATACATTTTAATTTAAAATGTGAAGAAGGTGGCGCCATCTTTTGCTAAGTAGCTGAGCAATCTGATGTTCAAGACGCTATGGTAATATTCTCTATTCTCAGCACTTTGGTACCAGGCGTCGTAGGAGATTAAAAAAATGACGATAAACAAATAAAATTGGCTTGAGTACACAGCTGTTGCTTGCAAAAAACATGTTTTGTTGCGATCCATGTATAATTTATAATATTTCTTACCTTTGTTCGATTCAATGCTGTATTAAATATATTATGCGCGTGTAAATATTCAAAGCGAAGCAAAAAAATATGTTTTTTAAGAACACACTACTCAATAGTAAACAAACAAAGTAAATAGAATCCGTCTCGTACCAACACAGAGAGTTCCGTACCACGATTAACAAAAACTTTCTAGGAAAATTATTTTCAATTTAATCACTTTCAACTACTCAAGAGCAGTTTTTAAATTTTTATAAATAATTATTTCTAAACTAAGATTGTGATGTAACCGTCACTGCGTGCATTTTTTTTTAAGTACCATAAGATCACGATAAAATTATCTTCTTTCAATTAAAAAAAATAATATATTGGTTCATATAATAAATCATACTAAATGATATTGTATCGGATAACTCACGTCTTCAATCGAGTTTTAGCTCGACTGTTTCGGGCTAATTCATACCCTTCTTAGGAGCAACGCGACTTGGCGGCTGCTGTAACACGCGCACTGCGCGCCCCCGCTCTGCTCTCGCGACTACCCGACGAAACTGACACCGGCGCACAACTACCCGCGTTTACATCGTCATTTTTGTTGTAACTGTCAAATGTAGGGTAGCACGCAACACTCAACACTAACAACATCGCTCTACAAAGTTACGTTCACACTAACCGATGGTGTCACTACCTAGCTGCATCCACCGATTGCCTGCAACTCTTACCATATCATCAGTTCACACTACAGTGGGAGGTCTGCTAACGTAACGCTGCTTCTCTAATAGTGACCTGTTGTTAGGTCGATGTGACCTGCCATTGTCGGTTAAATTTTCATAATGAGAGTTTCACGCAGGCAAAAAATCACGAAATATAGTGTAAGTAAGTCTTATATGTTTTATGTTTTTGCCAAATAAATGAATACTGTCTTCCAAATCACAGGAAAAGGACTCCGTTTTTCTTTTTACTATGCAGGACCCTAAAAACTTGTTTATTGCCTCGGTAATTAAAAGAAGGAAAATATAAGTAAGTAAGTATGCTATTTGGTAAAACCGACATACGTCGAGTAGCAATCCAACGCTGAACATCAACATGACGTCCAAGATCCTGGTATTCTTTGCATTGCGTTGTTCTGTATGGTGTTTGAGGTGTCTACGCAAGGTGGTGAGTAAAAGAACGAACATTCGGCTTTTTATTTATTATGCGATGTGAAATAAAAGAATAATGAAAACAGAAAAGAATAGAAAAAAAAACTATTTTTATTTTATTTTATTTATAAGCAAAGCTTGTACTATGGGTACTAGGCAACGGATAAACAAACTTATATACATAAATAAATACTTAAATATATATTAAACATCCAAGACCCGAAAACAAACATTCGTATTATTCATACAAATATCTGCCCCGGCCGAGATTCGAACCCAGGACCTCAAGCTTCGCAACTATGATAGTTTATTTATTTTTCCTTTAGTAGAAAAATTTTATTAAATAACACACAATACAAAATAATTAATAAATGAACTAAATACTACTAACTAACTTAAATAACATTTTTATATAATTAAAAAAGACCGCCTCGAATCGTTCCTGACGCAAAGGTGCCCAACACGCTTGCCGCGTTGCCGCGTTGAACGGCGATAGATAGCCTTTGCATCAAGAACGACTCGGAGCGAGAGTCTAATCCCCAGTCCCGCAGCCGGCGTCCTACCTCTTTGAAAAACAACTTAGCCTCCGAACACCAACAACCGGTCGTCTCCACCGCCAGCGCAACAAAAATGTAGTTGGAGAGGGCTGAATATTTCTCGCGCTTCCTAAGGGCCGCTGATTCCGCAGCAGCTCCCGCGGTCCTCGTGGTTCGACCCAGGTGCGAGGCTGCAAATGTGCTGACGCAGGTAGCGTCCCAGAGAAGGCACTTTCCCTTCTGCCATGGCACCAAGGTCAGCCCATCAGGCCTTTTGCCATCTGACCTACTAAGACCTGGTGGCTCCAGCACACACGGGACGTTAGCTGAAACCAGGGCCCTTCTTATTATGTCGTTGAGCGCGTGATGACGCGGAAATCGTCCCACACATCGACAACAACTCAATGCATGGTGACCGTTGCTCTCTACCATAGTGCCGCAGATGCATATATGAGGTTCGCAAACATCACAGCCCAGGCGAAGAGCCACAGCCACCCGCAAGGAGTCGTCATCGAGGAGTGTTCCAACGTGAGGAGAAGGAAGTGCATGTAACCAAGCCCCGGATTCCGGCCTGGATATGGCAACTAGCCTGGCTCTATCCACGCCTGCGGCCCTCTCCAATAGGCAATCGGAAATCCGCTTCACCCCCACCTTTTTCTTTTTCCTTTCGGGTATTCTATATTCATTCTATAATATTCGGGTATCTTTATTACCTACTAGGAAGTCTCTTATTAACCGTATTACTTGTATAAATAGTAATTTTAACAAATACATTTTTCATTTTTCTTTGGAAGGTTACCTGAATAATGCTATTTAAAATGCGATTTTTACGACAAAAGAACTTTCCACCAGGAGACCCACTTGATCGTTTGCCTTCCAGTCGCATAAAAATAAATAATTTTTGTTTGTCCCTTTTGTTCATAAGCAGCGATATTCATCTCAACGTTTGTCAATTGTATTTATTTATTTACTAGCTTTTGCCCGCGGCTTGGCCCGCGTAGAATTCGGTTATCGCGCGCTGTTCCCTCGGGAACTGTGCATATTTTCGGAATCTCCCTATATATACCTACTGTCTTTGTTCGGAATAAAAAGTAACCTATGTCACTCTCTGACCCATAAACTATCTCTATGCCAAAAATCACATCGATACGGCGGATGACACAAAGACGGACTAACATACATACAAAAACACACACTTTCGCTTTTATAATATTAGTATGGATTTTATACAATAATGAGTTTACATATATACATATAATTTTCAGGACCTGCGTGTCTTGGTCCTCACGAGTCAGTGAGGCGTGTGCCTTCTTGCCCTCCTCCTTACAGGACCTGTGCAGATCGCGATAGGCAGTATGACTGCGAAGAACCGATCACCTATACCACCCAATGCGTCTGCGACGATTGTTACTACAGGAACTCTCAAGGCGACTGCGTAGACTCGGAGGAGTGTAGTAAGTTACTAAAACTGAAGGGCTACTCCGAAACACGAAATTCAAAGTTCGTGTCGTACCGTCCCTCTCACTCTCGTATTAAATAACATAAGCGTAGGCGGGACGGTACGACACGAACTTCGATTTTCGAATTTCGTGGTAGCCTTGCTGTTACGAAACGAATTTCAAAAAAATTACCACTGGTTCAGAAAAACCTCTGTTGAGTAATCCGGCAAGAACTCAACAAGGTATTTGCTACTATGAGATTCGGACGAAGTTCTTATCATCTCGTCCCTCTCAATACTCATGTTAAATACAATTTAGCACTAGAAAATATTCGAAAGTCAAACTGAGTGATAAAACTACAGTTCTAAAAAGTTATTGGTTTGTTTACAGAATTAATTAGAGCTAAATATAATTTTGAACTTCTCTAATTTTATTTCAGTGGTTTTTTTTTTATAAGGTACTTTTAAATGGTATTTTCAAGTAATGTTTTTTTCAAAAATCGGTCTCCTTATCGTCTGATTGAATGCTCGGTGTTTATATCGAGATAGTTCAGCTATTCGCCAAAAGATGGCACTAAGAATTATAATCAAAGTCTTACAACACATTTCCAGAGAGAGGAGAGATAGATTTAGTTAATTTCGATCTAAATACGAAATACTTTTTAATAAGCGTTTCTTGACAGGCAAAATATCGCTATTAGTATCGTGAGATCCGTTTGAGTTCCCTGGTTTAGTGCATTTTGTAACGTGACAAAACTGTCAAAGTTGTCCAACAGGCCGTGTCTCTTAGGGCCTGTTGTTTGATCATTAGTTAAACAAACTAATAGTTAAAATGTATGGCAAAAATAACAATAGTTAACACATTTCAATGGAAATTTGACTTTTAGTAACTTTAACTATTGATCAAACAACGGGCCCTTAGTAGTCTGTGAACAGACCTAACGATATAGCGCGAAGCCTGTATATAAATCCTCATCTTTACGTAGAACCTATAAACCCGTTTGCCTTTACTTGCCCGAATTTCATTTGTCCGAATCTCACTTGCAATAGGTACTAACGTTTGCCATAAAAAAAAAATATATCGTGCTGTTTTCAGGATTTTTAAAATGTCATCATATAGAATACAGTAGGTTAGGTTAGGAGTTTAATATCAACTCTGAAGAAATATTACTTTTTCAGAACTAAATTACTTTATGGCAAATGAAAATTCTAGAAAATGATACATTCGGGCATATGAAATTCGGTCTAACGATAGATAACTTGAGATAACTTGATCTTGATAAACCGCATCTACACTTATAGGAATAGAATGTAGCAATCGATAAACGTCGTTTACCTTTAGTACCTTTTACATGCTTTTACTGAAGTTACTTTTAAAGCACTTAGGCACTTAAGTAATATCTATTGTTTTGTTTCAGAATACTACCCATGAGCGCGCAAACTACGAACTTTAAAAAAAAATGTAGCTACTAATTGTAGCAATTAAAATAATTAGTATGCTTGCTTTATCTGTTATCCAGCTCTTCAAATAAAACTATTACAGACAGAAGAACGATATTATTCCTTTTTATTGAGAAAGTCACTATCGCTCTGTTTGAATATGGTTACAAAACATGTGCTCAAACAAGGCGTGCTTCATTTTGTAAAAAAAACACATGATATGAAATAAAACTGCATCTTTAATTTAATTGGATATTAAGATTGTTAAATTGAAATTTAAGGAGTCTTATTCTTTGCTGCAATCTGTTACAGGATTACTCGTAGTCGTAGTACTGGTTGTTTGATCACCTTTTCCAGCTGTAAGAAATAATAGCGTGTGTATTTCATGCGAACTCATATTTTATGGGCAGTTATTATAAGGTTTAATCCGCATAAGTCGTAATCAAAAGTATCAGTATCATACCATGAGTTAACAGTGACCGTACTCGATAGCGACGGCGTACAAATAATTTTGTACGGAGAATTGCACAAATAATTTACGCCGTCGCTATCGAGTACGGACACTGTAAACTCATGGTAGTGGTACAGAGGGCCTCCTTCGAATTTCGAAAATTGAAGTTCGCATCGTACCGTCCCTCTCACTTTTGTATTAAACAGTATAAGCGTCAGAGGGACGGAACGACACGAACTCCACAGATTGTCGCGATATGGTATAAAGAAGTGCGATGTTATAACACTTACGGCACTGGTTGTAAGGTACGCAGACATTGTTCTCGTCCCACCAATACCCCTCCTTGCAGCGACACTGTGGGTCGCAAATTAGTACGATTCCTATTCTCCCAAAGATGGCAGGACAGCGGCCAGTCGGCGTGGCCTGACCACAACTCCCGTTCGGGCATAGTGGCGGGCACATATCGGCTTCTTCGAAAGGCTTCTTACACTCAAACTTAGCTGAAAATCGAAGTTAAATATTCGTGTTAGTATTTAAATATAGATGGCGTTAGTATCATGAGGTTCATTATTTGACGTTTGATGTTTGCTTGCGATTGGCTCATTTAGTTTTTTAACCAATCACGAGCAAACGTCAAACGGAATTCACGATACTAACGCCATCTAGCGATATTTCGCCTCTGTGAAAACCACGTACATGGAACATGCCTTCTTCGCTAGAAGGAGTACACTTCAACCGAGATCCTAACCCACCGCCATAACGATAAATATGTTGAGTAAGTCGAGATCCTTTTTTTTTAATTTTTTTAAGCCGATTGTCACTTGTTTTAGTTCCTTTATTTCTGTATTGAACCTCATCTATCATCATATTTGTTAGTAGCATTACATAGACAATACAACAGCTAATAGTACATTGTTTACTGCTTCGAGGTGAGGTTGGTAGGTACTTACGGCAATCTCTAGTTGATATGCACGTTCCATTTTCAGCGCGACGGTAGTTGAATCGGCATTTGCACTGGGGTTTTGGGCACGGGTTGGGTGTGGGACAAGACTCCGACTTGGGCTCCGTTTTAGGGCAATAATCTGATGGGCAGTCGACTGGGCAGTAGTCTTTTGTCTCGCCTACGTCGCATGCTGCAAATACAAAATTGGCCACCATGAAAAAAAAGTTAGAATACAAATTTAACTACATATCAGTTGTTAGAGAACCTGGAGAGTGCGCGAGTGAGTTAGGTATGTTTCGCAAGTACTAACTAACTAACTTAGAGTTAGCGTACACAATTAAGCTTTATGGTATAAAATATTTCATATTTGTGAGTGTCCACTGACGTCAAGTAAAAAATTAAAGCAGTCCTGTAGAAACTGAGTTCTTATGACGCCAAGCCACTGCTGTTTTTTTCAGATTATAGGTAACTATTTGATATATTGACGTAGTTAGTTACTAAGTACATTACATATCTAAACGATAGCCCAAGACAGCAAAAACATCTGTATTTACACAAAAGGAATATGAGTGTGTTTTTTTAAACCATCTGCTGGTATTGTGGATAATGTGTTTTTGTTAAAAATATTATTTTTATATTAAATATATTGACCCGGATAACTCACTCCCTCCGAGGAGGAAGGGCTACGGATTAGCCCGAAACATGTCAAGTTAAACTCGATTTAAGACGTGAGTTGTCCGGGTTCATCCATATCCATCCATACTAATATTATAAATGCGAAAGTGTGTTTGTGTTTTTGTATGTTTGTCCCTCTTTCACGCCGTAACGGAGCGACGGATCGACGTGATTTTTGGCATGGAGATAGCTTATGGGCCCGAGAGTGACATAGGTTACTTTTTATCCTGGAAAAATGCACAGTTCCCGAGGGAACAGCGCGCGATAACCGAATACCGCGCGGGCGGAGCCGCGGGCAAAAGCTTTATTATGAGTGAGTCTCACGGTAGTTTTATGTTCAAAATATTATTTTTAATACATTTTATGGACTGTACTTCTAAATTTGATTATTGTCATCCGAACTAAATTTCCATACCGAATTTCAAGTCGATGACATTACCTATTGAGGAGTTCCGTCTTGCGGAGACGATTCTGGTTGAACCAACAGGCTAACACTACCAGATTATTATACTGTCACGAGATTTGACACGCACATAAAAGCTTGTTAAAGTATCATAAATGTACAAAATATTTTCTTACGTTGATTGCATTGATCATATGGAACGCATTGATTGTTTTCGTCCCTTGCGGTTCCAGGGGCACAATAGCACTGTGCCTTGCACTGGGTGCTTGTTGGGCTAGCTGCATTATCTGCACCAGATGTGTCTGCACTAACAGCTGAGGAATCTGTGCCGCTTGAAGCATCGGCTGCAGCAAAGGCCGAGTCACTGTCTGTTTTTTTGATGTCTGTGCACAATTTATCGGGCTGTGTGCGACATGAGTAGTACTGGTTTTGTCCGAAGCATTTATCTGTAATTTAAAATTAACATATATAAGTAAACTACTGCGGCGTCTTCAAGTCGACAACTGGCAAGAGGCTGCGCACGATCGGGACAAATGGCATGCTCTTGTTTTGGAGGCCAAG
Source organism: Choristoneura rosaceana (assembly GCA_037349165.1). Lineage (NCBI taxonomy): Eukaryota > Metazoa > Arthropoda > Insecta > Lepidoptera > Tortricidae > Choristoneura > Choristoneura rosaceana. Next base: position 17,309,545 of record JAZBNJ010000019.1, read on the forward strand.
ACCCTCTTTGGGTCCCTGAGCCAAATTAGTTAGTTAGTTATATATAAGTAAACTACTTAAATTGCTCAGAAAATTTAACGAGGTTGATTGTGAAACTGTTGACGATTTAAGGAGAATAGACAGCCAGATGCAGACATCACATCATCATCATATCAGCCGTGAGACGTCCGTTGTTGGACGGCTTTAATTATGGTCTATTGTTGTTGCATTGGACATCCTACGCTGCGCTTGCCGATCCGGCCTCTATTCGAAAACTTTTCGGGTCCAACAATCTTTTCTCCGTGTTATCCGGCCTACCCTTTGTCACTTCAGTGACTTGATCCACTTGTCGGTGACCTTCATTCTTCTACTCCATTCTCCACACCGTCGTGGACGGATGATCTGGTTAAAGCCGCATGCTCTCGGTGGCTGCTGGTCGCTTCCAACCAATACAACTGGAGGTCTATATGAGGGAGGCCCTGTCCAACAGTGGACGTCCCTACGGCTAATGATGATGAATTGTTAAACATACGTACCACAGTCGTCACTACTAACGCACTCCCCCGCAACGTTCTTGTAGAACCCGTTTTTGCACACACACGTGTCTTTGCAGTTTTTGGTGGCACTCTCCAAACATTTGACTTTGATGTCCCGTGTCCGACAGGTTTTTTGAGGGGGGCACTGCGCTACGCACCGCTTTTCCTCATTTGGTTTGCTGCATACCAAGTTGTCTTGAATTATCAAATAAAGGTTATGCAACATCGGCTCTAGCGGTTGATCAGGGTAGAGCGAAATTGGCAAGACCACATCTGCGCCTCTCGAAAAGCAGCAAATGTGAAAAAGTGAGTGCATGAGTTACCCATCTTCTAGTTTCTAGTGCAAAATAAAATGATGATGGTGTCTTTTTAGAGGCGCAGAAGCGGTGTAGTTTAGACAATCCGCTCTACCTACTACATTGATCAAGGGCGGGAGCTGGCGCTGCTCCAACTGTCCGGAGGACTAGCGAACTTTAGCGAACTTGACAACCAGGGCTGTCTTAGGCCCTGTGGGGGCCCTATGTGACACATAAAAAAAAACTTAGGGCCCCTTTGAAGGTTTTTAGGTTCCGTAGTCAACTAGGAACCCATGTTGCGCCATGTCTGTGTCTGTCTGTCTGTCCGCGGCTAAGCTCAGAGACCGTCAATAGGCACTAGAAATCTGTAATTTGGCTATACATACATATCAGTTACGCCGACAAAGTGGTAAAATAAAAAAAACTTAAACAATTTTTTTTAGGTTACCTCCTATCCAAAGAAGAAATTCGATACTTGGGAAATGAAACATTGGGGAAAAAAAATTTGTGCGAAACGGCAGACACGGAGACAGGGGCGGATCTTGAATTCGTGGGGCCCTGGGCTAATACTGCTTAGGGGCCCTAAGCGGCGGATTTTTTGAATTCTAGTCTATTGTTTTCAGTTAAGGTTGGGGGCCCTTTGTATCCACGGGGCCCTGGGTTACAGCCCAAAATCCACATACCGCATTCTGCATCAGTAACGCATTCTCCGGCATCGTTCCTGAAGAATCCCTGCTTGCATACGCAAGCGTCCTTGCAGTTCTCAGTAGCACTCTGCAGGCAGCTCACTTTGATGCCTCGGTTGCGGCAAGTCTTCTGGGGAGGGCACTCGGCTACGCAGCGGAACTCCTCGTTCGCTTTGCTGCATTCCAAAGCAGCTAGAAAAAAATCAATTTTAATATTATAAATGCGAAAGTGTGTTTGTGTGTTTTGTCCGTCTTTCTAGGAGCGACGGAGCGACGTGATTTTTGGCATAGAGATAGTTTATGGGCCCGAGAGTAGGGTTACCAACAGTTTTTCAGCTGAATATAGTATTTTATTAAAAAAAAAAAACAAAAATATAGTATACTTAAAAAATATAGTATTTTAAGGGAAAATAAAAAAAAAGACCTATTTATCTGAGATAAGTTCGATTTTACGCGCATTGCTTTAATCGAACGAACGTAACGCATGGTAATTGAAGGTGCATTCACAAATTGCAGAATAGTATATTTTTTATCGAGGGACTAAAATAAGCCAATATATACCCGAGGTGGTTAGCCACCCGAGCTTTAGCGAGGTTGTCTATTTATCCGACGTTTTATATTGACTTTTAGTCTCGTGGGGAAAACTCTATTTTTCACTTCGATAGCGAGAAAAAAATAGTCAGTTTAGTACAAAAAGATTTAATCAAAAAATAAAAATAAATGTTCTAGATTTCGACGCCAAAAGATTATCAATTAGGTATGTCTTTTGCTCTTTGCTCGACATCATAATTTTGACTATCACTTAATGACATTGTAAGAATAATATTATTTTTGATTCGGCGAGGTTCGGCGAAATAAAGGCTGGAAAACCCTGCTATTAAGGTTTTGGTTTTACCAACAATGACGGCGCATAAATAAATACCTACTCGAGCATGGCATCTAATTGTAATGCGGAAAACAGCTTTTTGATTAAAAACTGGTTTTTTAAACTAGAAAAAAAAAACCCGGTCCATTTGTTCGACGAAATTGTTTTTTAATTTAACCAGTAATTTTGTATTGGCAATACCACATAATTAATAATGGTTGGTTTCACATTATGTTTAGATACCTAACCTACCTAAAAAATTATATACCTACTTAGGTACGTAATGATAAATTTACGAGAAGCCCGAGAAGGACGTACTTAATTTGGCGAAAGCCAACTAAATTAGCGTATTTTAAAATTACTTACCTGCATATTGTATTACAGCAATGGCCACAACAGTGTTGATTAGTAGTCGCGCCATGATCTCTCCGACTCGCTCGCTCGCTCGATACTGGTGTTAATATCTGGGTCAAGCCGAGGTTTTTGCCACAAATAGCGCAACGCAAAGTGACGCAAACTGGTAACGCAAAATAGTTAAGGATACGTACACAGTGTGTGATTTTCGTTAAAGAAATATAGAATTAATCATCATCATCATCATCATCATGTCAGCCGAAAGACGTCCACTGCTGGACATAGGCCTCCCCCAAGGCTCTCCACTCAGACCGGTCTTGTGCTTTCCGCATCCACCGCGACCCCGCGATCTTAGCCAGGTCGTCGCTCCATTTTGTTGGAGGCCTACCGACAGCTCGTCTCCCGGTCCGCGGACGCCATTCGAGAACCCTTTGACCCCATCGGCCATCAGTCCTGCGAGCAATGTGCCCCGCCCACTGCCTCTTCAGTTTCGCAATTCTTCAGGCTACGTCAGTAACCTTAGTTCTACAGCGGATATCATCATTTCTGATTCTATCCCGCAGAGAAACCCCGAGCATAGCCCTCTCCATAGCCCTTTGAGTAACTTTGAGCTTCCTTATGAGGCCCATCGTTAGCGCCCACGTCTCAGATCCGTATGTCATCACTGGCAACACACACTGGTCAAAGACTTTTGACTTCAAACACTGCGGTAATTTGGATGAAAAGACACTGCGAAGCTTCCCGAACGCTGCCCAGCCGAGTCGGATTCGACGAGTGATCTCTTTCTCGAAGTTGGACCTACCTAACTGGACTGTCTATCCTAGGTATACATAGTCGTCAACAACTTCGAGCGCAGAGCCTCCGACCATTACGGGAGTTGGCACTACATGAACATTAGACATAACTTTCGTCTTATCCATGTTCATTCTCAGGCCAACTCGGTCGGAAACTCTGCTGAGGTCAGCGAGCATAGCACTAAGGTCCTCCATGGTCTCAGCCGTGACTACAATATCGTCGGCGAATTGAAGGTGAGTGAGGTACTCGCCATTAATGTTGATGCCTCGTCCTTTCCAGTCCAAAACCTTAAAAGCATCCTCCAATGCAGCGGTGAACAGTTTCGGAGAGATAACATCTCCTTGTCTGACTCCCCGCTGCAAAGGAATAGGCTTCGTGCTCTGGTCCTGTAGTCGGACGGACATAGTGGCGTTTTCGTACAAACACTTTAACACTTCGATATACCGGTAGTCAACTTGGCACCGCTGGAGAGCCTGTAGCACAGCCCAAATCTCGATCGAATCGAAGGCTTTCTCGTAGTCCACAAATGCAAGGCAAAGGGGGAGGTTATACTCGTCTTCTGTATAACCTGCCGCAACGCATGTATGTGGTCTACGGTACTATAACCTTTTCGGAAGCCGGCTTGTTCGGGAGGCTGGAACTCGACAAGCCTGCGTGCGTCTCGCGATGTTCTTCGTGATGACCCTGGAAAACAGCTCGTTAACATGGCTCAGAAGTGAGATGGGTCTATAGTTCTTTAGCAAGGTTTTATCACCTTTCTTGAAGAAGAGCACCACCACACTTCTGTTCCATGCTTTCGGCGTTCTCCCTTGGTGGAGGACGGAACTAAACAGCGTCTGAAGGCCCTTAAGAACTGGTTTACCACCCGCCTTCAGGAGTTCGGCTGTAATTCCGTCGTCACCCGGGGCTTTGCCATTCTTGAGCTGTTTGAGGGCCATACTAATCTCGTACCGGCTGACGTCCGGGATGTCTTCGGTATAGTGTCGGATTAATCTAGCTCTCGGGTCTTTAGCTAGATTTTCGACGGGTGTTCGTGTTGTCGTGTATAGCTGTCCATAAAACTTCTCAACTTCCCCCAATAGCTCAGGTTTGGATGAAATCACTCTGCCGTCCTCGGTCTTCAGCTTCATCAACTGGCTTTGACCAACAGACAGATCCCTGGTAAACACCTTTGAGCCCCTGTTACGCTCAATAGCTTCTTCAATACTATTAGTATTAAATCGGCGTACATCGCGCTTCAGAGGCTTTGAGATCTGCCTGTTGAGCTGCCGATAGCGACAAGCGTCACCAGAGGACTGCAGAGTCATCTCACGCCTCACCTCCATGAGCCTAATGGTGGAGTCCGAAAGCCTTTTGGTTCTAGTACGGCGGGTCTTGAAGAACTTAGACCCGACCGTATGGACAGCTTCCACAAACCCGTCGTTGTAATCGTCCACGTCGCTACCTAGGCATTCGAAACGGTTTTGAAGCTCGAGCTGAAAGCTCTCGGGGTTTTGGAGCTGAGCAGGTTCCGGAAGGAGCGCAGATTTCATCAGTCGAGACCTTTTAAGCTTGAATTGGATATTCAATGAGCCTCGTACCATACGGTGATCACTCCCGGTTTTAACCGCACTGATCACGGAGACATACGAGTACATCATTGAATATGTGCTTTTTCGTCGACATGATAAAATCTCATTCCTCGTAACACCATCAGGGCTCATCCAGGTCCACTTCCTATGCTCACGTTTCCTGAAGAAGGAGTTCATCATATAGAGTCCTTCCTTCTCCATGAAACCGGCCAGTAGGTGGCCCCGGTGATTCCTACGCCCCACTCCAAATTTCCCCACTCTCAACTCTTCACCGTCTCGTTTGCCCAGCTTTGCGTTCAAGTCCCCCATAACAACTGTGAAGTGAGTTCTGGAGCTATGCATGGCTCTGGAAATATCCTCATACATAGCCTCTACCTCATTGTCGGAGTGCGTCGAGGTCGGAGCGTATACCTGTATGACCTTCAACGAATATCGCTGGGTCATTCTGAGTACAAGGCACGTTGTTTACGAGGGACCTATGGACGATAAACCCGACACCTCCTTGAGACTGGTGGTCGCCCACTCGGAAATAGAGCAAGTTACCGGACTTCAGGGTTATCATGTCCTCCCCCTCTCTACGGACTTCTGACAGCCCTATGATTCCCCATCGTAACTTGCTCAATTCTTCCTCCAGTTCTAGTATCTTTTCATCGGTCCGCAGTGTTCGGCAGTTATACGTTGCCAGGGCCAAAGGTTGTCGTTTTTGGTAGCCGGGCCTCTGCCGGAGATTAACTTTAGCACCCCCTGCCCTGCCGTTACCATGGCCGCTACCGGAGCCAGGAATAGCAGGGCCGCCGGGGACTAGGGGTCTGGATTCATTTTTTAATTTTTATCGTGTACCTTGGGGGGAAAATGCCTTAGTCGCCACGCTTGGCAGGTGGGTTGGCGACCGCAGTAATACCCGATCGTTCGCGGAGGACGCTGCTGCCCATCCTCCGGTTTATCCCTTAGTTGCCTCTTACGACACCCACGGGAAGAGAGGGGGTGGTGTAATTCTCAACCGACACCACACGGCCTAGAATTAATATATAATAGAAATTCGTCATAACCAAGGGTTGAAAGTAACTTGTTACAGCAAAGATACCGCTTTAAGTTCAGATAATATCATCGAAATTAAATACTATTTTTTATTTCGAATACGCGGAAAGTAGAAAAGACAGTGTTAGGAAATAAATATCCTACATTATACAAAAAAAAATCACTAAGTTTGGTCATTTGTAAAATAAGGCATGACGCTTCAAGTTGTATTTTAAAATCTATATAACATATAATGAAATTGTATAACATCAGAAGCAAAAAAAAACACCCGAAAACCGAAAACGTATGTATGCATGCATCTTTATTCGATAGCGCACAATAAAAGGTATCGCAAAGTGATGCAAAGTGGCATAAAGTCAGTTCTGCGCGACTGTGGCGCAAAAGGAACATATCATAATTCGATAAATAAGCTCTTTACGCTGGTTAATTTAGCCTTAAACGATTACACACACTTTGATAAATAACGAGCAAATACAATAACAGATATTAATTAAAAACTTACGTTAGAATCTCAAAAAATGCACTCTGCGCCACAGGGGGGACAAATTTCCCTCCGAACGAATTTAAATCGTACTCGAAAAATATAGCCGCTACCGCCTCATTGACTATGGACAAGGTATACTTTAATGTTACCACTACTCAGATACAAAGCCGCTTACTGTTTAGCTCCACAAAATAGGGAGTTGATGGTTGCGCAATAAAACTCACGCAAAGAAATAAAACCAAAAAATTTTAAATATTTTTTTTAAATGTGTGAAAAATAATGTTTTTTCTTAGAAAACATGAAACGATATTTAAAAGGTGGCTAGCTAACTATTATTTCATAACGTCGAATCAAAAATATAGTCACAAAGATGTCTTTATTTGGTTTTATTGATTCCGCAAGTGCACTACTGCAAAAGCGGACAACCGGTTTTTGCGAAAATTTGGTCATTTTTTGTAGTAAAATAATTTATAACTTTCCAAGTTTATGCATTTATTTCAACTTCTTCAGTGTCCGCGGTTCACCATTAGTTAGGGAATACAATGATATTTTTGAAATATATATATAGGCATTATTTTAAAAAATAAATGAGGCGGACAGTTAGATTACACGTTTTGTGGCAAAAACCTCGGCCTCACCCATCTACTTTTATGATCTCAAGCGTGACTATAAAACGTATTAAGTAATATTCTCTTGTGCAAATGACTACTAATGATTTAGGTATTTACTGCGCTTAAATGAAATTACCTTACGCGCGGGATAGGGTTCCGTAGCCATTACGTAAAAATTAAGTACCTAATATTTTTCAAAGTTTAGGTATATTTTATACCTTATGCTGCTAACTATTAATAATTCTCAAGAAAACTTCACCGTTAGCAGACCGTTAGGTATAGTTTTTTTTTGTAAGTTTGATATACTTTAACTACCATCCTGAATTATTTCAATTTTTTCCACCCGCCACTTTAGATTTTAGAGGGGGGGGGGGACGCTCGATTTTAATGAAAATTTGCACTTTAAACAAATTACTGAATCGAATAACCGTTACAGCAACTTCCTAATGATTTTAAAAGACCTATCCAATATCCCACACTACAAGGTTGGGCGAGAAAAAAAAATCACCCCCACTTTACGTCCATGGAAGGTACCTACTCTAAAAAATTTTTTTTGTGAATTTTTCACTGTAAGTACCATTTTGTCGGCATAGTTTACATATATAGGTATATATATTCCTGCAAAATTACAGCTTTCTGGTGTCAATAGTCCCTGAGCATAGCCGCAGACGGACAGACGGACATGGCGAAACTATAAGGGTTCCGTTCTTGCCATTTTGGCTACGGAATCTTAAAAACGGCCCCATAGCGTGTGTGAAACGACAGAATACCTATATAATAGTACTGACGTGTGAAACTTAAACTATCTATAATCTCTCAATAGATCTTACGCACTACACAAACACTTTGGCGGAAAGCAAATAACTTTAAGTACCTTATATTATATTACGTAGATATAGGTATAAGAGACATTTTAACTTACTTTAGCAAATAAGTAGTCGAAACAGTTATATCGTGCCGAAACTTCTTTAAAAAAAAAAGCTTTTATTATTTATAATATAATTAATTTGTAATAGGTATTCGTTCGAATTTCACTCACTTCCAGTGTTAAGTACTTTATGTGATTATGTAGAAACTAGTTATGTAGGTATGATGAAATTATGACAAAAAGTACATGCAGCGCAGTCGATTAACACAACACTCAGTCAATGACATTTTTTATTTTTTTGATAAAAATTTAGACACATTGCTATTTTTTAACCTACCTACGAATTCACACCTTTTTTTTGAAAAATGTTCTTGGCTTGTTACGTAATTAATACGACAGACAAATTGAGAACTAAAATGATTTCTTTGCTCACCCGCGACCTTAAGATAGCTAAGTCTATGCAAATTATGCGTGTTCATGCAGTTCCTCCACTACACACAAACACACTGTAAGAACACACACAAATTACACAAACCCATCTATCACCACCACCACAACACACTGACGCGTTTCGAACTCAACCAGAGCTCATCTTCAGAGTGACACAACCGTACACCATGCTACCAGTTGTTAGACTAACAAACCACCACCACTGTTTTAATTTGCCAAACAAAACAAAAAACTACCCGCAAAATATTAATAAATTTTAACTATGCTACAAAACTACCTTGATTTTTTAATTTTTATTTATTTTTAGTCAAGGCATGTTTTACTAACTATCGTTGCTAAAATTAGACCCAAGCCGTAGCAAGGGAGATGACACTAAATTTATTTGCTCATTAATAATAGACCCCATACTATTGTACCTAATTATCTCCATACATTCTAACACGTCGAGACGAAACCCCTTATCACAGTAATGCAACACTTCATACGAATCTGAGTCTGATATTGAATGATTTAATTCTAACAGATGCTTGGCAAAATTAGATCTATCAGGATGTTCGTTCCTATATGCCGATACATGCTCTTTAAACCTAGTATTAAAACTGCGCCCGGTCTGACCTATATATACCTTACTGCAGTCATTACAAGTGAGCTTGTATACACCCGATTTAGTTCCTTTATCCACCTTCTCTTTGTGGTTACAAAGTTTAGAGTACAAAGAGTTGTTAGTTTTAAAGGCTACATTAACATTGTTTGATTTTAAAATAACATTAACATTGTTTGTTTTTTGTTATCTTAAGGTCGCGGGTGAGCAAAGAAATCATTTTAGTTCATTGATATGGACCTCCGCAAAGTAACGCCTGATTCAATAAATTAGACAAATTGAGATAAGGGGAATTACCTATTCTGTGGGAATTACTGAATTTGAGGTCTCTAAGTGTTGAAGTGATTCCTCTTTGTTGCCACTTTCTTAAAACTGACCCCAACGCCATCTGTAGATTTATGGTGTAACTAATGAAAAACCAACGGAGTTAGACAACATTCTCGTCTAGCGCGCCACGATAGTTCCTTGCTGTTTAGTTTCGACGTTTGGTTACAGATGTCGCTGTTCATTAAACTTTCATTTCATTACCGATTTTGTCTAATTTGACGTCTAACTAAATACACCTCCCAACTTGCATGATACTTAAAATTTAATCCAAAATAATTAATAAAATAAACGAAATGAGTCTTACAAGCCACGCATTCGATAACTTTCGTATGGAAAAGATATTTCGTATGACAATTGAGGTGAAAGACGTGTGTGACAGGGTTCTAAATTATGCGAAAATCTTTCAAAGAAGCTACTTTTACTTTACATTAATTTAATGTGTTACTTCACTGTGGTCTGGACTCTGGTAAAGAGATAGAGCAGTTACCTGGTGTTTGTATTACAAATACCTATATAAAAATGCGCACACCTTACAATTTACACAAATGTGCAAGAATATTACACAGACAACTAATATTAATGTTGGCTATATTTAGTTTTTTTAGCATTAGAAAAAGGGAAAACAATCTTGACAGGTCCTTTTATTGAAAAACGTTTTTAACAAGATACGCGTGAAAAACAATACCTCTCCTTGCAGTCGGGTAAAAATACAGTAACTACTACTTATGATTATGAATAATGATACCAAACTAATGTAAATGATCATAATTCCTAATTGTTACATATTTGCTGCGACTTATTTTTCAAAAGTGATTTCAATAAAAAAACGCGTCATGATCGCTTAGGTACCTTATTTCTAATGCTAAAAAAAGGAAGTAAATAAACAGGTCATTATTCAAGAAAATATACAGATCATTTAGATCGGTCAGTAGGTACCATCAGCCAAATATAATGGTCTACTACCCCAAAGTTGATAATCGTTAGCTGTCAAAAACCAAATAATGCCAATAGACGTGGCTGTCAACTTGAAAGTTCGACTTTAGTGACATATTCATTTGTTAGGAGCTTGTTTAAAAATTGATTGACCACTTTATTTGGCTCATGGTACCTTAGATGTCAGTCATCATCATCATCAGCCGGAAGACATCCACTGCTGGACAAAGGCCTCCCCTTTAGAACGCCACAATTAACGACAATTCGCCACTTGCATCCACCGGGTTCCCGCAACTCTCACGATGTCGTCAGTCCACCTGGTGGGACGCCTGCCAACGCTTCGTCTTCCGGTTCGTGGTCGCCACTCGAGGAATTTTCTTCCTCAACGGTTATCTGTTCTTCGAGCGATGTGGGCTCGCTCGATGCGATGCGATGCGTCGATGTGGGCGAAGGGGGAAGTGGGAGGGGAGTTGTGCCTCTCTCTGGATCTCCAACTCACCTTACGAAAAACAATAGTAAAAGTAGTATTTCACGCCTGTATTCTGTGGGAGTGTGTAGTACTAACCCGGTCAAGCCGGCCCATTCGTGCTGCAGCCAGCAAGTAGTTGCAGCAAGTGGTGCAGTAGTTAGTGATTATTAATTCTTATGAATATTGAATTTGTAGGTCAAACATAAGTAGTAAATGTCACTAGGTATGAAACGTGATTTTTAAAAATTTTATAACAAAAATAGAACCAACTACAAAAAAACCATGAAAATAATTTTCTACCAGTCTGAAGTCGGTGCCTCAGCACGAGCCAGCAGGAGTGGACCTATAATCGTCTACCTCACCTACAACCATACGAGTAAATGGCTTCAATCACTAACAAACATAAAAAAAAAATACAACCGAATTGATAACCTCCTCCTTTTTTTGAAGTCGGTTAAAAATGAATAAAATTGATTGTGTTTAATATCCTTTAATTTAATTAATATTTAGTTGTTCAAAATTACGGCCATTTGTTTCAATGCAATATTCAACTATATCCCATGGTGCCGACCAAACCTTGGCAAGAGGGCAACGTCAGAGATGGTTTTATTGAAGTTTGGAGAGAGTCCCACGCAACAAATCGGGCTCTCCCTGGTCCGGCGGAATTCTCAACTAGTTTCCTCTTACTTCAAATAAGGTCTTCCAACAGGCGTATACCTCTTAGCCGTCCAAGGTAAGGACGGCTTAAATACTTTTTCATAATTAATTTTGATACGAATACGCACCTTTTTAGGGTTCCGGAGCCAAAATGGCAAAAACGGAACTCTTATGGTTTCGTCAAGTCCGTGTGTCTGTCTGTCTGTCTGTCCGTCCGTACCGTATGTCACAGGCATTTTACTCGAAAATCACAAGATGTCCTATATGAAATTTGGAGTAGGTACAGATGTCTTGTCAAAGCCGCTATTTAGTTTTGTAGTTAAATTTAAATAAACGTAATAAAGTTTATATTCAATCAAACCTGCAAGACGTACGTAAGCGAATGAAATGTTGTAAATATCATCAACATAATAAAATAATCTGACTAAAAGACTTAAATATTACGTACGTCCACCAGTTTTGATTTTTTTATAGAAAAATAAATCTCACTAACTGTCTTATATTACACTTGTTTCAATTAGTGAGAATATAATTGCCTACCTTATGCAGATGCCTACCTTATGCAGATTCTCTACCTTATGCAGATTCCCTACCTTATGCGAAATAAAAAACCGGCCAAGGTTCCGCACCATTATCTATACAACATTAGACATTAGCAGAAAAGGCAAAAAAAAATTTGGTGTATGGGAGCCCCCTCAAATATTGATTTTATTTTAATTTAATTATTTATTTTTAAATTGATTATACACTTAAATATTCTGTGAATATTTCCAGTGTCTACCTGTAGCCGTTATTAATATTGGGCAAAAAAACGTAAAAAATCATGTTTCTTGTATGGGAGTCCCCCTTATATATTTTTTTTATTTTGTTTTTAGTATTTATTGCTATAGCGGCCAAAGTAATACATAATCTGTGAGAACTTCAAGTGCCTAGCTATTACAGCTCAAGAGATAGAGCCCTGTTACAGACGAACGGACAGACAGACAGACAGACAGACAGCGGAGTCTTAAGGTTCCGTTGGCACCCTTTGGGTACGGAATCCTAAAAAACTGAGTATCTTTTGAATGGTAAATGATACAGAGACGACGATTAGAGAGAACTTAAGCAAAATATTGAGGCGAATGCTTTGGTGGTGCTTTTGCGTTAAGCCAGTTTGCTAGTTACGACAGTTGGCGGGGTAGGGACGAATATGTCTTCAGACGTCACCTTGAAAACATTATCCGTAGCATATAAATTTGCGTACTACAAGGTTTACCTTGAATTAACGTCAAAGATATTGCTACAGCAATTTTTGCAATTAAAAGCAATTCGCTATTATTACAAATTGTGTAAACTATTTTAGTAAACATCGCGCATTGTAATACATAAGACAATGGCTAAGACGTCATTGTATCGAAAGCATAATTCATTGAAATACGACATAAAATGATAATATATTGTCCGAGCTAAGTACGCAAAATGGAAAATCCAAAACCTGGGAGAACAATGGTCTCAATTCTCTCACTTCACGAGTAGCTTACATTTTGTTTGATCAGTAGGCAAATACAGAAGTTAGGCCTATCTCGTTCACGTAAGAAATGTTTTTTCTAACCGTATGTACCTAAAGTAAATTTTATCTTTGTGGCGACGACGCAGTTTAACCCTGCTACGTCCATAGTTGCTCTAGATCTATACATTCTCTACATGGCCGCGTGAATATTCGAATGCTTGCGTTTGCTACAAGTCAACGCACGTAAAAAGAGCTCTGGATGGCTAGTGGAGGGGATACGTTTGCGCATCTGTCAATTAACAAGCCAATGCGCACAAAGCGTGACGGCCGCGCGCGCGCTCTTACTTCCCCCCTGCGTCCCCCACTGCTCCACCACCAATTTGGTCCGTATTTCGCTCACTGCGCAGGTATATCGCCAGGAGCTCTTTTTACGTGCGTTGATTTGTATTTAGGTACTATTAGAGCGCAGTGACCTAAAGTGGGTCTGGACCTCCAACACCTGATTACGCCATGCTTCACGATCTATCTAATATTATTGTTTGTTACTCCTTCACACCAAAATATAGATAGATACGGTTAGACGATGGATGGAAGAAAATTTTGTATCCTTAGTATAGTTACTTGTACTATTATCTATTCTGTGGTATAGTTAAAACTCGGGAAGGCATGTGCTACGGGATTGGGATATACTTGAGAGAAATTCCGAAAATCTCAACTGCCTTGTCAGAGACTACCAGAAATGAGTATTCACGTGTGCTCTTCATGCCACGATAATGAATATTACAGTTTAAATTTAGAGGATTCGAATGGGCATTTAGTACAGTCCTGAAATTTCAAATCGAATGTCAAAATTAGGACTTTTAATAGTTTCATGGTTTCCTCCTGATTGCTGCACAAACACGCCTACTTAACTGATTTAGAACTGAAATTAATTACACAGTTTTTGTCGCTAATGAAATTTTTCAATTGTTTTGATTTAACGAAAATCCATTATTTTTGAGAATATTACGAGCTTCTCAAGAAATATTTTATTTTGCTAGAAAATATACTTACCGGTATACTGGTTCTTGCTATTGCGACATTAGATGCGTCATGCAGAAAACCAGCGTTGTATGCCGTGGCAGTGGCATGGCAATACGCTGAGTACCTATGGCCCTTTTTGCTTCTTTCGGCACAACTTGTCTTTTCTTTCTTCTTATACAATCTAGGTCTCTTCAAGGCTAGAGTGAATAGGCTGTTACTGAACCAGTGAGATGAGAGAACCTTTGGCTTCATCTGCACTTAACATCAGGTGAGATAGGGGTCAATCACGGTCAGTTTTATGTAAAAAAAAAAAGTAGTTACATAAGTTTGAAAGGTTGACTTACTCGTATTTTTAATTGTATTTTTTTTGCTGATCTGAATTTTGGCAAATAATTTTTTGTCTAATTATTTCTTTTCTTTCTTACCCAAAAGAGAAGAGGGCCAGTGGAGTTTAATTAGTGACACAAAAATAGTAATTAACATAATTCCTCATAAGATTTATTATCAAAAAAATGGTGTTTTTAATACAACATAACACAATACAAATACCTTTCACTCAATTGAAAATTTAATTAAATATTTTCAGATAAAAACGCCAACGTATTTTGACTTCATTTTGCATACCGATGAAAATCAAGTGGTCCTTACTTTCTTTTCACTACTATTATACACCCAAATATGTGCTACTTGACGTATTCTGTCAAATAATGTCTAGTAGGTATACACTAAATATTTCTGTTCACGAGTACTGCCTTTTTGTAACGTAACGTTTGGCAACCTGTTTCATTTCGCAACTTTTCATTTCGCAAATTCTAAAACTTTAAATATTTCAGGATTCATTACAGGGCCATCGTGTAGAACCCTTTAGGTTAGGTTAGGTTACTTTTATAAAAATCCTGTAATACTTACAGTTGCAGAAATATTTAACAGTTGGGAAATTAAAAGTTGCTAAATGAAACAGGTTGCCAAACGTTTTTCGCCGAAGCATTAGTACCTACGAGTACTTAAACCTTCTGTTCAAGACACCCAACCCTTTAGCTTTGCTATATGTAATATTATGATAGTATCCATAAAAGACTATCTTAATTTTTGACCGACATTGCACGAATAGGGTTAATAACGCAAGTGAATAATAAACCCAATGCTTGAAATGATGAGTTTGTTCAGCTTTTTCGTTGTCATTGTTTGTATTGTTACTTACACGTCTGAAACAGTAAGGTGTACTCAGGCGCGCCCGCCCAGCCCAGCGCAGTATAGATGTAGCTAACAATGAAGTCTGAAGTGATAGCTTTAGGCTTAGTCCTTCTCTGCTCCAGCGTAGTCGGTGAGTTATTTCCGATTCCTGTAAATAAATAAATCAGGCTAAATCAGGCTTTAGAATAGCTAGTTATTAAATTAATGTGTCGGTTTTGTTTCAGAGTCTATTCCGTTCACGGAACCGACCCGATATTTGGGAGCATTTCAGACTTCTGGCGCATCTGGTTTACCATCAAGCGCGGAAACTCAAAATAACTACGCGAATAACCAACTTTCACACTTGGCTCTACCTCAAAATGTAGGCTCCCAGTTATACTCGAACCAGGGCATTCAACCGCAACAAGGATATAACTATCTGTCGGTGGTACCACAGGCGAGAAACTACGAAAATGTAGTGCCACTGCAACCGCAGCAGATCAATACATGGCACCCACAAGCACCTACTCTGCCAACTTTGCCCACCTTACCTTCGCCACCGAGGGTAAACTACCCACAGCAGAACAACTATCAAAATGTGGCTCCTCAGCAGGTTCCAAATTACGGCAATAGCTGGCAACAGCCTCAAGTTCAACTACCGAATGTCCAGAATAGACCGTACGTTAACTCCGGAGAGTCACCAGCTCACGCTTATGCCAACTCAAATCCTGGTCAGGGCTACCAGGTTCCAATCCAGCACTACCAAGCTGCAGTTCAGAACTATCAAGCTCCAGTCCAGAACTATCAAGCTCCAACCTATGCCCAACCTGCTCTATATTCACAAATCCAGCAAAGGTTCCAGCAGCCAGCGTCTGCTTATGCACGTCCAATCTTCACACCTACCCCTCAAGGTAATAAGCACTTCGTAAATAAAGTTCATTCAAATCCTAGGTAACTTCAAATTACATGATGCTATCACTTATTTTGCTCTCCTTTTCTTTCTTTTAGGACACAACGTGCAGCAAGTGGTTGCACATCCACACGTCCAAAAGATTCTTTCCGCTCCAGGATCCAGGAAGAAGTACTTAGTTGTCCTTCCTAACGGAGCCGTCGAACACGTTGATGACCTTACCGGCATTGCAGCGGCTCATCCAAACTACGTGATGGTTAACTCTAAAGGTCAACATCTTCCTAAGCCAGGTGCACCCGGCGTGGCACCACAAGCAGTTTCTCACGCACAAGCCGTCGTGATTCCCACAGGTTCATCGGCAGTAGCCACTGCAAATGCCGGAAATCCGGCAGTAGGACCTGCAGTTCCCTTAGGTCCCGGGCCAGTTGTGCCTGTTGCACCGTTACCTCCCGTTGTAGCAGGACCCGCTGTGCCTCTAGCAGTGCCAGTGGTTCCAACTACTATTAAACCAGCTGCACCGTTAGCTCCAGTTGTACCAGCACCAGTACCTGGTGCACCTGTTCCAGGTCCAGCTGTACCTTTGGCTCCAGTTGTAGTTACACCAGCACCAGGTGCTCCACCGGTTGCCACGGCAGTCGCTCCTCCCGGTGGGCCAGCAGTAGCAACGGCAGTTGCTCCTCCTGGTGGGCCAGCAGTAGCAAAGGCAGTCGCATCTGCTGGTGCTCCTCCTCCTGTAGTTCCAACACCCCCAACTCCACCAACTCCAGTAACACCACCCACGCCAGTCACTACCCCAACCCCACCTACTCCACCAACCCCACCAACCCCACCAACTCCAGTGACACCGCCTACTCCGGTAACTGCTCCAACTCCACCAACCCCACCAACACCAGTGACACCACCGACACCGGTTACTGTCCCTACTCCACCCACTCCACCAACACCGGTTACCGTCCCAACTCCACCAACCCCGCCAACACCGGTTACTGTTCCTACTCCAGTCACTCCGCCTACGCCACCAACTCCAACTACACCTCCACCGACGCCAGCGACGCCACCAACCCCCCCAACCCCACCTACTCCACCTACGCCACCTACTCCACCTACACCACCTACGCCACCTACTCCGCCAACCCCACCTACTCCAGCTACGCCACCAACTCCAGCAACGCCACCAACTCCAGTTACGCCACCAACTCCAGCTACGCCACCAACTCCACCACCAACGCCGCCAACCCCAACTACAACACCAACTCCACCGACAACGCCACCAACTCCAACAACGCCACCTCCTCCTCCAACTCCACCAACTCCCCCAACCCCGCCAACCCCTCCAACTCCACCAACACCATCAACCCCTCCCCCTCCAGTAACCCCACCTACACCACCTACCCCACCTACACCACCAACTCCTCCGACTCCCCCGACTCCTCCGACTCCTCCAACTCCCCCTACTCAGGCAACCCAACCTCCACCAAGAACCACAACCCCCTTACCACCAATAACAACAACTAAAAAATTCAATTTCAGCTCGGGCATTTCAATTGTCATTCGTTAATTTTGAAACCTTATTTATGTTTATAAAATATAACAATATTCATTTATAAGTACTTACCTAAATAAAATGATTTTGTGAACTGTTTGCTAATGAATTTAATAAAGCATTTTTATCGTATTTATTAAATTCTTCTATTGTTTTATTTCTCTCTCTCATACCACCTATTTTTTAACCTCCGACACAAGGCGCGGGTGTTATAAGTATCCGCTATGTGTGTCTCTATGTCTGTGTGTCTGTCTGTCTATGGCACTGTGTAGCTCTTAAACGGGTGGACCGATTTGAATGCGGTTTTTTTTATTTGAAACCACTTTTTCTAGAGATGGTTCTTAGATACGTTTTATCAATATCAGTCCAGCTGTTTTTGAGATATTGAACTTTTTGTTAAGTACGAAGTAGCCCGGATGTAAAGCGGTGAGAATACTTACTGCAGAAAGGGCGCTGTATCATAGTTGTATTTATCTACTCTCATATCGAAATAATCGAATTATAAAATTCAAAACGAGTTTATATTTACATACTTTTTTAAACACTATACCGAAATATTAAAAAAAACTCATTACAACACCTTTCTTCTAACAAAATAATGTTATAATATAATTTTTTAAACCATTACGATACAGGGCAAATCCAAAAAGTTTATATCAAAAAGTTTTGATTCTAATTTTCACTTGTCTGTGGCAGTGCCCGCTTTAGCGCATGCGTGCACATGCCGCACATGCGCAGTGACGTACTAGGTTTTAGCGGCTTTAGCGCCATTTTCGATTCATTAGTGTCGTTTTGTTTTACAAATTTTCGTTCGTGGCAAAAATTCGTTTTTGCTTAGGTATCTTTTATTTTATTCGTTTTTGCTTTGTTTTGTTTTTGTTTTTGCGTTTTCGTTTTGTCTGATATCCGTGAATGCGAAGAAAATTTGACTCTGCCCGATGTTTTAAATGCGGGGAAGGAAATGACTCATAATTTACCAGCAAAGTGAAGGTCCTAGTATAAGTTCTGGTTACAATGCAGGTAACTCTCAATGGTTCTTGAACACATGATAGAGGATTTAATGTATGAACGTAGATAAAATATTGTATGCAACTGTACGTAATTAGGCCTTAAAACACTCATGTGACCCTTTTATGAAACTCGGCTACGCCTCGTTTTATGAAACCACGTTCGTGTTTCAAGGACCCCTATTACGTTACATTTGCTTAAATAGCTATTCCCATATAATCGATATAATTAATTTCTCTATGGCGTACAGACTTCAACGTACATCGTACATCAACATAAGCAAAAGTCTTGCTTTAAAACAGTAAAGATGAGAGTAATGATGAAAAAAACGAAAGCTATAAAAGAAAGTTCTGGTATGAAATTGTAGATGGCGCTCGCTGACATTTTTCCTTATTGTCTGACACGGGTGCCCTCTATTTCGCATACTTTTTAATGTCCGAAACTGATTAAGCATACTTAACAGGTTTCGCATAATTTATTTACGCCGAAATTTAGTTCGGCATAATTCTGTATAAGCCGAATAATGGCTTAGCCGAATTTATTTAAGCATATTATTAACATGGACGAATTTTATTATGCATAATCTTGTTTAGCATAATTATGTGTAATTTAGCCGAATTTTGATAGGCCGAAATCCTGTCCAAATCTATGTTCGAAAATAAGTTACTTAATTACTATTTATGACTAGAATAATGTTATTAGGTTAGGTTAGAATGGTATTTGTAACGGAACGAACAACCACCAGTAAAAGAGGCATGGGCATAAAGCATGGGGACAGGGGGGCGAGCCCCACAACATGATTGCTCACCTATAGGTTAGGTTAGGTTAGTATTTTGTCAAGGCGCGAAGCGCCTTAATAGGCGGAATAGGAGCTTCGCGAAGCGGAGCTCCGTCGACTTCGCCTCAGAATCGTTAAATTTATATGAATATTTGCTTTCCAGACATAAAATTGATGTTACATTAAGTATGCGAAAGTAACTTTCTGCGTAACTAATTTATGCGTAAGTAATTTTCTGCCTAAACAATATTCGGAATTCACAAATTATGCGTAAAGCCCATTCGGCTTACATTGGTTATGCGTAAAAGAATTCGGCGTAAACTGTTATGCGAAAACAGTTTCGGCATAAGTACTATTATGCGTAAACAGATTACGCGAAATAGAATTATGATATAAAAAATTATGCGTAAGCAGGGGGAACCGTCTAACACACTTGAAATCCATTCGTACCATTTCTTTCTGTCACACGGTTTAACAAGAGCGTAGAGAGAGATGATGAATGTGATCGTGATCGCGAACGTCGGCGCCTTAGGTTTCTTCCGAAACCCGAAACAGAAGGGCTACTCCGAAACACAAAATTCGAAGTTCGTGTCGTGTGATCCCTCTCGCTCTCGTATTAAATAGTAATAACTGTCAGAGGAACCGCACGACACGAACTTCGAATTTGGTGTTTCGGAGTAGCTCTTCAGGTCGGAAACATTTCAACTCTTCTTCGTAGAGCTCTTCCAGATAAAGTATAAACTGCTATTTTGCGCCAAAATGGTGGTCTGGGAAGTTTTTATGTTGCCGTCATGCTAATGTGTCAACTTTTGACAGTTCAAACTCGAGCTGTCACGTCACTGTCACTTTTTTAAACTGTAGTTTGGTGGTAACGGCTACTTATTTAGTTAACATTTTGGCCTTCGGGAATAAAAATCAAGCTAATTTATGCTTTCTTTATAATTAAAAATAATATATTATTATCTTTCGCGCATCTCTACCGTAATACGTGATATTG
The DNA here is from genome assembly GCA_037349165.1 of Choristoneura rosaceana. Taxonomy (NCBI): domain Eukaryota; kingdom Metazoa; phylum Arthropoda; class Insecta; order Lepidoptera; family Tortricidae; genus Choristoneura; species Choristoneura rosaceana. The sequence goes on from JAZBNJ010000019.1 coordinate 17,329,986, forward strand.
TTTATTGTATTAAGTATACGAAATGACTATGTCGAAAGTAAACAAGAAGCAGTTAAAAATAACAAAGTTGTTTCGGAAGGGAAACAAACGTAAGTTTATGAGTAATAATTATTTCTGTAGGTTGTAGTTACATGTACGTTGAATATATTATGTTCTATTTAGATATGTTTTTTATTATTATGCTGAATTTCCGTTATTAAATTTGTACAGAGCGACGCCTTCCAACCAAATGAAAACTATACTCCAATTCAATAGAATCTAACAATCCTGTAGACACTTCCAGCCTACTAATATTAACACCGGGCTGCCTAAGGCTTTGTGATGTGACTATTATTCTTTTTTGATTCCTTATAGATGATAATTGCAACAACAGGGACATATATAATCAAGAGTGCCCACGTTGGGGTGTGTTAAATGTCTAGAAAATTGTTAGATTCTATTGAATTGTACTTTAAATACATTAGCATTTCCCGAGTGTTCTTTACTTTGAGGTCAATTGGTTGTCGAAATTTTAAAACATGTGTATCTAAACATTTTATTTTACCAGAATTAAGAAACAAACACTTTTGATAAACATAAAAATAAATGTACTTTAGTATGAAGTTGAAGTTATCCCCGTAAGGCAGTGTTTTTCAACCTGTGGGTCGCGAAGCTTTACCGTGATTCAAAAATGATACCTTATGTGCATAGATTTAATACGAAAAAGCAGTGTAATTGCAGTTTTTCTAAAAAAGCATGTGCTGAAGCGAAGTGCCCTGCCAAACCCCTGCCAAATGTCCCAAAATATCCAAAATGGGGGCTGTCCTATTTAGATTATTTACTTCTGTCCCGCTGCGGGAATTTGCCATGCATAGCCCTCTACTATTGTTTGTTATTGTCTTGGGTTCCTGTTGTAGTTTCCGATTCTGAGAAGGTTCTATTTTTTGTTTGCAAATAGTTGTTCATAGTGTTAATCTTGTTTGGGGTTCCATGAGTGTGTCCCATTAGGGAGTCCGAGGGTGATCTTTTTCTCTTCTCATTGGATCTTTCTTTCTTTTCTTTCACTATTACTTGGTCATAACTAAAATAGGCAATGTTTCCCTTATCTCTTTCTTCTTTGAGTTTAGGTATGAGTTCTTTCCTTCTATTTAATACTTCTTTTGGAAGATCTTCTGTGGCATATGTATTTTTTGGGAACTTCTTGTTATTCTTTAGGACAGCGTCGCGTCTCCATTCGAGTGTCACTGAAACTAGGATAGGTCTGTGATTTTTGTTGCTTTTTTTCCCTATTCTATAACACTTGCTAAGTTCCCATTTGTCCCATTTATCTGCACCAGCTTCCTCGCTTTGTTTATTAAGAGTTTCTAAGGTTAACTCCATAAGTTCACTGCTGTTTGTTTCTGTTCCTGATATTCCATGAAGAATAAAGTTGTTTTTTCTTGCATTTTTCTCCAAACTTTTTACTCTTGATTTTAAGGTGTCTACTTCTTCTTTTAATTGTTGGTTTTCTGCAGTGAGTAATTTCATTTTGCTGTCTATGGTTTTCGTTAAGTTATCTGTCACCATTTTAGTAATTACTTCCCCTTGTATTCTCATTTCTTCAGAAATTTTTGTTAATATTGTTTTCATATCCATTTTATATTATAATATTAATTGATCGTTATTTTATTTTATTATTTTTTAATTTGAGGGTAGATGTATGGTAATATTCTTCCGTGTCGTATTTCTGCACCGATTTAAACTGTTTGTAGAAGTTTATATTTCTGGATAACACTATCACAGGGTGAGAACTTCGTAAGCTTCACTTTTTTAGCAATTAAAAGGGAAATCACCAACAAAATCACCAAACTGACAATATTCTTCAAGAGCACTATTATTGCTTGTTGACAGCTGTACTCATTTTGCACACAAGCCTAGTATAATTTAAACTGCCCTCTACTAGTTATACCTATACTAGCTTTTGCCCGCGGCTCCGCCCGCGTAGTATTCGGTTATCGCGCGTTGTTCCCTCGGGAACTGTGCATTTTCCTGGGATAAAAAGCAGCCTATGTCATTCTTGGTCGTATAAACTATCTCTATGCCAAAAATCACGGCAATCCGTCACTATGTTCCGGCGTGAAAGACGGACAAACACACTTTTGCAATTAAAATATTAGTATGGATCCCTATTAAGGAAAAAGGGCTTGCAGAAGAGTTTTCCACATTTCGCATTCTTGATATAAAAGAATACTTCTCAACAGGTCACTAAGCTTTTGTATCCATTATTATTCATATTTTCAGGACCACGGATTGTCAAAGAGAACACAGAAAACAATGGAAATATTGAACTGCAGCAAGAAATTGAGGCGTTGGAACAGAAACTGCGCGAGAAGCAGGACTACCTGTTCCAAGTGCAGAGAGAAAGTCTCCGGCAGCAACAGACAGCTCCAAAAGCTAGAAGTGATAACGCCGACAATGTGGTTAATGTTAAAGTATGTATGTTTATATATGCAGGATAGAAGATATTTCTATAAAAATAGATAAATTTTAGGATAATTGACATCAGTCTATAAATCAACTAGCTTTTGCCCGCAGCTCCGCCCGTTATTGCGCATGCAACTGTGCATTTTTCCGGGATAAAAAGTAGGTTATGTCACTCTCCGGCCTATAAACTATCTCTATGCCAAAAATCACGAAGATCCGTCGCTCCGTTGCGGCGTGAAAGACAAACAAACAAACATACATACAAACACACAACACTTTTGCATTTATAATAATAGTATTGATTATGACATCATGAGAGTTAGATATTTTTTTGTATTAGGCGTCAATCACAGTTTTATGTACAAATAAGCTGCGGGGAAACTGTTGGATGGAAGGATGGAAGTGGAGAGTTGTCCTTCATTTTGGCATTCTAAGGCGGAGTCTGTTTAGCAGTGGCCATCTTCTGGGTGTTGATTTTGATGATGAATCGTTAATACATACTGAATACATATGTAGCCGACGTTATGAATTGACGCTGATTAGAGAAACAATAATCGTTCTGAAAAGAACAATATTGACGTCAGTTTATAGAGACAGTGATTCAGGCGTGCGCTCGCGTCGGAGGCTCAGGACGACTGCGGCGCGCGCTGATTTTTCTCCCAGTTTTGTTCCGCATGCTACGACGGACTACGGTGGAATAAAGAAACTTTGGCGCGTCCTGTTTATATATGCGAGCGAGAGCAGGACACGCCCATCAACCAACTCGCGCATACACCCGCTAGTTCTAAGTTTTATTTTTGTATATAAATGATCTTTTGTAAATAAACTCTCCCTTCTGCTATATCATCTCACACGCGCAACATCTTTTATTAGGAGTAATCCTTACAACCTCATATCTCCTAAAGTGGTGACCCCAAAGCAAGCACGCTATCCTTCAAAGATGTCAAGCAACCAAGAAGCTGATGCCGGCGCTCAACGGCCACAAACCACGCCGCCAGATCCACCGTCGAGTCAAGAAGTCTCCGGTATATCATTAGCAATGCGCGTCCCACCTTTCTGGCGCGACCAGCCGCTCCTCTGGTTCTGCAGCTTCGAAGCCGCCACCGCTGAACTCAAGCGCAGCCAAGCTCAGCTCGCCCAGATGGTGATCGCCCAGTTAGAAAAGCAAGACATCCAGAATATCGCGGATCTCATATACTCGCCGCCCGAACAAGAGTACTACAAAGCCATCAAAGATAGACTCATTTCCATCTACGAGGAATCAAACAGTGCGCAGACGAAGAAACTTTTAACTCAAGTTGAGCTCGGCGAACAGAAACCCAGCCAGCTTCTCAGACGAATGCAGCAGCTAAACAAAGATAAGTTCCCAGAAAGCACCATAAAAATGATGTGGCTTGAGCACCTGCCGCCACACGTGCAATCTGTCTTAGCGGTCAGCGAGGCTTTTCAAAGCAAGACAACGCTTGAAGATCTGGCGCTACTCGCCGACAAGATGATGGAGGTGCACACGTCATCCCAGCACATCGCCGCCATCGCAACGCCCGCTGCCCGTCCACCACCGCCAGCCGCCATACCACTACCGCTTCACGCGCCAGCTGCCGACACGCAATTCCTCATCGCCGAAATAAGACGGCTGTCGCTCGAGGTCGCAGAACTACGATCGCGGCCGTACAACAACCAGCACCAACATACCAGCCGCCCACGCCGTCGTTTCCAATCACGCCCAAGAAACGCATCACAGAGCCGAAGCCGCAAAAACTCGCCCATGCCGTACTGCTTCTACCACCATCGGTACGGTATGGATGCAAAGAAGTGCACTGCGCCATGCAGTTTCAAGCCCGTTAACACGACGGAAAACTAAAGAAGACGCTGGCTGCGGCGGAATCCAGCGGCGCAGAACACTCATACCGCCTCTTCGTCACGGACAGAAAAACTAAATTATCGTTCTTAGTAGACACCGGTGCAAATATTTCGGTCATACCCAGAGCGAAAAATTCAGCCGCAACACCTCTGCCGTTCCAACTGTACGCCGCTAATAATACTGTAATACCTACCTACGGAGAAAAAACGTTCGAGCTCGATTTCTACTTACGCCGCACATTCAAGTGGAAGTTTATTATCGCTGACGTCTCAAAACCAATCCTCGGAGCAGATTTTCTCAACCACCATCAACTCCTAGTCGATTTGAAGAACAAAAAATTGATTGACGGCAAGACACACCTCAGTACCAACGCCCAAGTATGTACTACCAATATACCTACAGTTCGCAGTATTGACGTAAATCAAGGTTATCACGACATACTAGCCGATTTTCCCGAAATTACCCGACTTACTTCGATGAAACTCACACCAAAGCACTCCGTGGAACATTTCATAGAAACCACCGGTCAACCTGTTCACTGCCGCGCACGGCCAATTGCACCGCATCGCTACGAACAAGTAAAAAATGAATTCAAGACCATGATCGAGCAAGGCCTATGTCGCCCCAGCAAGAGCCCGTGGTCGTCGCCGCTACACGTCGTACCCAAACAAAATGGCGATTTACGAGTATGCGGCGATTACCGAAGACTTAACGCGATAACGAAACCGGATCGCTACCCAATCCCGCGAATCCGTGACTTTACTTACCAACTGGCCGGGAAGAATTTTTTCTCCACACTGGATTTGAACCGAGCTTACCAACAATTACCCGTCAGCGAGCAAGACGTCGAGAAGACAGCCATAATCACCCCGTTCGGTCTTTTTGAATTCCCACGCATGTGCCCAGGGTTAAAAAATGCCGGACAAACTTTCCAACGATTTATACACAACGTACTACGAGGATTGGATTTCGTTTTTCCTTTCGTCGACGATTTACTTGTCACATCCACAACCGAAGAAGAACACCGAGCACACATCCGCACAGTATTAGAACGACTATCCGAATACGGCATAACAATAAACCCCGCCAAGTGTATTTTCGGTCAGCCTACTGTGAAATTCCTCGGCTATCAAGTAAACGAAAACGGAATCCATCCCCCTGCAGAAAAAGTTCAAGCAATCGTCGATTACCCTAGACCTCAAACCGTAGAAGAGCTCCGACGATTTCTCGGCATGATAAATTTTTATCGCGATAGTATCAAAAACGCCGCTACAATTCAAGCCCCGCTCTGCAAATACCTACACAATACCAAGAAGCGCGACAAGTCGAAAATCGAATGGAATGATGAAGCGAAGCGCGCATTCGACGCTTGTAAAGTGAGCATTCAAAACGCCGCTCTACTCGCTCACCCATCGCACCAAGCTACGCTCGCTATTTTTGCTGACGCATCAAACACATCAGCTGGTTCCGTGCTGCAACAACGCCTCGGTACTAACTGGCAACCGCTCGGATATTTTTCCCGCAAGTTTACTGAAACTCAGAAAAAATATAGCACATATGATCGCGAATTGCTAGCTATATATATGTCTATGAAACACTTCAGAAAAATGTTCGAGGGAAGACCGCTTATCGTATACACCGACCACAAGCCATTAACATACGCATTCACCAAGACTTCAAACGACAGCGAATCACCTCGGCGAACACGACAGCTACTCTTTATTAGCGAATTCACCACCGACATACGCTACATAAGTGGGAAAGAGAACGCCGTCGCGGACGCACTCTCACGCGTCGACGCGATCAGCTGTCCCACACCCATAAATTTTCAAGACTTAGCCGCCGCGCAAGAAAGAGATAGCAGTATTCAACAATTATTACAACAACGAAACTTATCCCTGCAACACATAAAAATACCCGGAACTAACCACAAGATTTATTGCGAAACAACTACCGATAACATCCGTCCATACCTACCTATCGAGTTTCGACGGCCCTTATTCGAAATTATGCACAACGTTAGCCACCCCGGCGTACGAACTTCACGTAAAATGATTGCAAGTAAATATTTTTGGCCTTCGATGAATAAAGACGTCGGGATATGGGCGAAGTCATGCATACCGTGCCAACGAGCGAAGATACAACAACATACAACGAGCCCATTATCTACGTTCAAACCCGCCAGCCGCTTTGATCACGTGCACATAGACATAGTCGGCCCGCTCAATACTACGGCCGACGGCTACCGCTACTGTGTTACGATGATTGACCGCGCGACGCGGTGGCCTGAGGCGTTCCCGCTCAAAGAGATAACTGCCGAAGAAGTCGCCAAGACCGTGTACGAGGGCTGGATAGCACGATTTGGATGTCCCGCAACAATAACAACGGACCAAGGTCGGCAGTTTGAAAGTCGCATTTTCGTGTTTTTAACGCGACTACTTGGCATCGAGAAAACACGCTCAAGTCCTTTCCATCCACAATGTAACGGGATAATCGAAAGGTGGCACCGCTTTCTGAAGGCAGCGCTGAAAGCTAGACTTCAATCCGCAACCAGCTGGATAAATGAGTTACCTACAGTGTTGCTAGGCGTGCGCGCCGCGCTACGCACCGATGCGAACGTAAGCGCCGCACAGCTTACCTACGGCTGCAATATTCGCCTACCTGGAGATTTCCTATCAACAAACGCACAAACCGATGTCTCAATGGACAGTAACTACGTCGATCAGCTGAGAGAAACGATACGAAACTTGAAACCGCTACCAAGTCAACCACATAGCAACAAGAGATCTATATTTGTTCATCGCGACCTAGCTTCGTGTGAAAATGTATTCGTACGAATCGACGCAGTAAGAAAGCCACTTCAAGCGCCTTACGAAGGTCCATACCGAGTCCTGAAACGAACCGACAAAGTTTTCACCATCCAGTTACCTACAAGACAAGCGAACATATCCATCGACCGCCTAAAACCAGCCTACACTATAACTGAAAACGCAGAAACCGCACCTACCACACCAATGATTATAAACCACCATATCGCACAGAGGTCATTGACACCGCCACCAACAGCTGATCACTCGAGAACAAACGATCCAGTGACACCGTCGTCTACAATAACAAACTCTCCGCCCGTGCCGCCCGTCCAACATCAACGAGTAACGCGCAGCGGACGTACCATTCGACCACCCGTACGCTTCGCTTGAAGAGGAGTACTGTAGCCGACGTTATGAATTGACGCTGATTAGAGAAACAATAATCGTTCTGAAAAGAACGATATTGACGTCAGTTTATAGAGACAGTGATTCAGGCGTGCGCTCGCGTCGGAGGCTCAGGACGACTGCGGCGCGCGCTGATTTTTCTCCCAGTTTTGTTCCGCATGCTACGACGGACTACGGTGGAATAAAGAAACTTTGGCGCGTCCTGTTTATATATGCGAGCGAGAGCAGGACACGCCCATCAACCAACTCGCGCATACACCCGCTAGTTCTAAGTTTTATTTTTGTATATAAATGATCTTTTGTAAATAAACTCTCCCTTCTGCTATATCATCTCACACGCGCAACATCTTTTATTAGGAGTAATCCTTACAACCTCATATCTCCTAAACATATCATGGTCTATGACTCAACCTTGAAGACTAAAAAGTTACACACCATTAAAGCTGCGTTAGCAGGTATAATTTCCATTAACTTTTTCCATTGTGATACGAAAATTATTTTATTTATTATTATTATTTTGTAATGCACAAGCAACTTATAGCCGATGCGTGCATATCATTGTAAAGTTAATCATGCATTTGTATGGATAATTTTCGTGTCAAAATAGAAAAATTTAATGGAAATTAAAGCCCCAGGTTCACAGTAGATGCAGCCAACCGAAGCAACTGGAGGTCTATGAGGGAGGCCTATGTCCAACAGTGGACGTCCTACGGCTGAGATGATGATGATGATGATACTATTTTTCAATAAGCGTTCACTCACTCTGTGCAAACTGCATCAGCTAGAAAAGCACAGGTGGCATTATGCTGATTTGGGACCATTTCCTGACCGTGATATGTATTTTTTAAGTTTTCTTCTGTTTCTTTTGTGTAATTTTTACAAATAAAATGTTTTTTCTTCTTCTCTTTCTAAAAGTATAATGGTTATTTGTACACAACTTTATACACCGGTCAACCAATAAGTTAATAATATTATCTGTATTTTCCATCCTCAGTCATTTATCCTGAAGAACCGGATAGACAGCTGGCAGAAGACCCTGGAGCTAACTGCGATGCTGACCGGCCTGGAGGTTGAGTCTTATGGCAGAGACCATTGCACCGTACTGTTTCACATGCAGTTAGAACATGACATTGAAGTGAAGCATGGAGTCACAATATCTAAAGTAGATGGTATGAAAAGAGAGCAGTCAGAGCAATTTATAATTTGAAGACGCGTGAATCTTTAAGATCTTTTTTTAAGGAAACTGGTATCCTAACCCTGCCGTCGCTTTATGTTTTTGAAATAATCATGTACGTTAGGAAGAAGATATGTGATTTTCCCACTAACGTCGATAAGCCAAAGGCTACTAGAAACACAGGGAAGCTTAAAGTTCCATCTTACAGACTGGCTAAAACCAAAAAGTCGTTTTTGGGAAGTTGCATACGTTTTTATAATAAAATTCCAAAAAATATTACTAAAGAAACTGATACAAAATTTAAATCTACTGTCAAAAACACGTTAACATCTAAGGCTTATTATAAAGTCAGTGATTATATCATGGACTGGGATATTTGGAAATAATTCCAATCTGCATTAGCGATCCCTTCAAATAGTGAACCTACTGTGTTAAAAATAAAATTGTGTTAAATACTTGTAATGTATAGTATATAGATATCATTTATAAATATTGTGAATCTGTTTTAAAAAAAAAAATACCTTGTTGAGTTTCTTGCCGGATTCTTCTCAACAGAGGTTTTTTTCGAACCGGTGGTAGATTTTTTGACGTTCATAAGTGCTTATCATAGCCTAAATTGAATAAAGAGATTTTGACTTTGACTTTGACTTTATGAATATACAGTCAAAACCACAGATGTAGATTACTAGATTACGCAAATGCATCTACTTCGCGTGTCCAAACCCCGACCAAACGTCGGGGTTGGCCCCATACAAAGACTGACCACTAATTGACTAATCATGACTAGTGACTGACTCGAGCCCCACGGCGCAGGCCGTTAAGAAATGGCAAATTCAGGAGTCAATTTTTTTTTTTATTTGACTGATTGGCAAACGAGCAAGTGGGTCTACTGATGGTAAGAGATCACCACCGCCCATAAACATCTGCAACACCAGGGATATTGCAGATGCGTTGCCAACCTAGAGGCCTAAGATGGGATACCTCAAGTGCCAGTAATTTCACCGGCTGTCTTACTCTCCGCGCCGAAACACAACAGTGCAAGCACTGCTGCTTCACTGCAGGATTAGCGAGCAAGATGGTGGTGGCAATCCGGGCGGACCTTGCACAAGGTCCTACCACTTGCCTTTGTAGAGCTATGAAAAAATACAACCATTTTGATAACCTTCTCCTTTTTTTTTAAAGTCGATTAAAATGAACTTAAACTTGCAGGCGAGCACAAAATCACAAATTGTTCCCTGCCCCTCGGATTCAAGCTACAAGAGATGCTGGAGGGGTGCAACAATGAAGTCTCCCTCAAGACCTTTGATGTCATTAGGAAGGCACTCACTGCATTCTACGCCAGACTAGAACAGTATGAAGATTTAAAGGTATATATAAACACTAGCTCCGACCGCGGTCGGTCTAGGGCCCAGTCTGAAAATCAGCGCTGGACCTCGATGTCCAGCGCATGCTGAGACCGGGACCCATTGTCACACACACACACACACACACACACACACACACACACACACACACACACACATTCAGCATAATTTAAGTACGGTTTTTTTTTGTTATTTTTAATTTAATAATATTTTTTATCATTTTTTATTATTTTGTTTTACCATGTTTTACTTACTTTTTTGGTGGCAATAAAGATTTTTTGAATTTGAATTTGAATTAGCTTATGCCCGCGAATTCGTCTGCGCGGATCTAGGTTATCGCGCGGTGGCGCCGTCTACCGGAATAAAAGGTATCCTATGTTGATCCTTGGGGTTCAAACTACTGTGACTGTGAATGTGCCTTCACTAACAACTCTTAAAATTTTAAGTAGTATCAAAAATACACATTGTATACCTAAAATAGCATGTCGTTTTCAGATTTTCCTAAGCATGGATGGAACCTTGTTTAAAATAATGGACGGGACGCAGATTGAGATCACTTTTATGGTCAAAAACGAATTGGAAGAGGAAACTGAACCCACCGAGAGTATTACCTTTGTATTGTACTACACAATGTACGACATTCGCCCTAGAGACTACGCATTCAAAGGTTTGATTTTTTAATATACACAGTGTTTTTTTTGATTTCCGGTAGCTTCAATTTTAAGGGACCATTCAGCAGGTCAAATTAAGTTATTTAACCCCCCTACGCAAAAAGAGAGGTGTTATAAGTTTGACCGCTATGTGTGTCTATCTGTGACACCGTAGCTCTTAAACGGGTGGACCGATTTGAATGCGGTTTTTTTTATTTGAAAGCAGGTTTTTCACAAATATATTAGTGATAGCAAAAAGAAAACTTAAATCGGTTGAAAATTGGATTTATACTGATTTTTTGAAAAATCTGTATACCTACTTGTATCTTTCTCAAACGCTTTTCTCTATGCAGTATGGCGCTATTAGCGTGTGACGTCACATGCCAGTACGTCTTTCTCTGTATCTTGAATTGCACACCTTTATGACTTTGTTACTTGTAAAGGTAGCTTAAAAATTGTTTCTCTATTCGATAACAGTCATTGAGTACTTTTAATTTATAAAACATTATACAAAATAGTTAAATACCGTGTTGCGGACAACCGGTGGACCTTGCCTTTATTCAACAGTGGACGTCATCTGGCTGATGATGATGATGATGATAATATTTTTTTTTAATGTAAAGCCTTCTACCTGTTTACATAACCATGTTGTTCTAGGTTTAGCTGATAAGCCCCAAGAGGCTCTCCGCGAGCAGTTTTTGCTGTTCAAGAAGTTTCCCCTAACCAAAGCTTTTAAAATGGCGTTCATTGATGGCACTGGATGTTACAAGCTAGTGAGACACGTAAGTATTCGATTCGATTATCTATTTCAATTATTATATAGACTTAAAATTATTTTTTATTAATACTTTGCCCAGCAGTGGGACACTATATAGACTATTTAAAAAAAAAAAAAAAAATACTACATACTACTCTGCCGTGGGGCACCGGCATAAGAATGTTGCTTCCCCCTCTCTTCCCGTGGGCTGAGGGATAATACCAGAAGATGGGCAGCAGCGTCTTCTTGGCGACTCTTACATCCTATACTGCGCTCGCCAACCCGCTTGCCAGGCGTGGCGAGTATTGGCAACCTCCTCTAACCTCAAATGCCAACCGAAGCAACTGGAGGTCTATGGGGGAGGCCTATGTCCAGCAGTGGACGTCCTACGGCTGAGATGATGATGAATACTACATAAATGTAAAAATTAAAACAAAAAAAAACTACTTAAACCTATACCTAAAAACCTAATTAACCTACAACTTAAAATCCACCATTCCGCGTTGTACCCGGCTCAAACGTGCCCATAATGCCAGCCGCATTTCCCCGCTGAATGGCCAGCGCTATTATTATATTATTATTTTATCTGCATGCCAAATGCAAGTGAAATCCGTACAGGCGTTTTTACGTTGAGTAACAAATGCACACACATGAACAGTCGACGAAACTGAATCATGTACTATTCCACTCCAATCTTTTTGTATTCCATTTCGCTATGATTACTTTGTCAAATGTATATGTCAATATGACATTAGTAATTTCGTTGCTGTTGGTTTTGAGACCTAGGGCCCAGCATACGATTTTGTTGCTCTCAGTTCTAAGATGCTGGGTCCAACATAAAATTTCGTTGCTCTTAGTTCTGAGACCCTGGGCCAACACCAACATATGATTTCGTTGTTGTCGGTTTTGAGACCCTGGGTCTAGCATATAATTTCGTTGCTGTAGGTTTTGAGACCCTGGGTCTAGCATATAATTTCGTTGCTGTAGGTTTTGAGACCCTGGGTCTAGCATATAATTTCGTTGCTGTAGGTTTTAAGACCCTTGGTTGCATACAATTTCAACCAAAAATCCCTAATTACTTTGTTTTATTTTTGTACGTCTTTTCGTGTATTTTTTTGTATAATTTTGAGCGCATTGGTATTTACCGTAATGCTGTTATTTTTTAAATGACAAATAAATATTGCTGTCAGCTTTGAGATCCTAGGTCCTGCATACAATTTCGTTGCTGTCAGTTTTGAGACTCTGGGTCCATGGAATCCCGGTGCACACAAACTAAATTAATAATAATAATAATAATAATAATAATAATATTTTATTCATCAAGAAGAGATTGTACATAATTTTATGAAGTCACTGACCACTGAACTAGGTATAAACCTGTATTTCAGTTGTCAGCATCTACTCCCAAATTCATTACAACATTACAAGTGAACTATTTCAAGATAAAATCAAAATATTATCCTTATTGAATAAAATTATACAATCTTACAATATTTAAATATTATTGAGGTTAAATCATGTAATGGCAATCAAACTGAGGTATATGTATAGAACTATGCGGGTGTATGTATGTAGAATGTGATGTGTAAATGATAACTAATAATGTTATTTGTATAATTGAAGTGATTAAAAATATAACAGGGCACCTAAGATAGTGTGAATGTGAAAGCATTTCAGTGGAGTAGAACGTAGTGATTTTAATTGTTTATGCCTGCGAGTGAAATATCTCCTCTGTATCATCGTAAGTTAGTGATAACAGCCAACTTCGAAGAATAGCCCGACACTCCCCCAAAGAAAGAGGGTAAAAATTTAATAGTTTATTTAATTTATTGTACAAATATATCGAAAGAAAGCGTCGTTGCCTCCTAGCAAATGCAGTACGACATCGAGTGGACTCAACAACATTAGGGATTTTACGTTTATCTCGATATAATTCCGAATCAAAGGGCGTGACAGAGTGTTGTTTGGCTACAAGATTGTAAACATACAGTTGTCTTACAGTCAAGACTTGACACTTTTCATACAGTTTCCTAGTAGGGAATCTGAAAGGACTAAAAGTCATGATTTTAAGTAAAGATCTTTGTGCCCTTTCCACTTGTATCATACGGGTTTTACAAGCTCCACCCCAGACTCCAATGCAGTAAGCAATAATAGATCTAGCTAAAGCAAAATAGATGGGACGCAAGAGATCGAGTTCTACGACGTTTCTGAGATTTTTAAAAACCCATATGAGTTTTCTAATTCGAACTGTAACAGCATCTAAGTGAGAATACCAATTAAGATTCTCGTCCAATATTGTTCCAAGATATTTTACTGTTTTAGATCTGCTAATTTGAACACATGGACAATTGAGATCATCCAATTTACAAGAGTGTACTTTAAGATCAATATTAGTTGGCTTAGTCCTAGGCAAATGAAATTGAATGTATTGGGTCTTAGAAAGATTAAGAGACAACAGATTTCTGGTGAGCCACCAGTGGACTTTACGTAGACCATTTTGTGCTCTACTACAGACCTCCTCCCAAGTCTCCCCCTGAAAAATTAAAGCTGTATCATCGGCATATGTGAATATTTTGCCATGGTTTATGGGCATTTGACACAAATCATTTATATAGATCAAGAAGAGACTTGGGCCAAGGATACTGCCCTGCGGAACTCCGTAAGTAACGGCAGCATCAGAACTTATCCAGTTATCAATCTTAACTCTCTGTACACGATTGCATAAAAAATCTTTAAATATTAAAAGTGGAGTTCCACGTATGCCTATACGCTCCAGTTTGTCCACAAGTAAGGGGATCGAAACAGTGTCAAAAGCCTTTGCAAGGTCGAGAAAGACACCAACGCACTTTCGTTTACTGTCAAGTGTGCTTGAGATATAGTCAGACAATTCACCGACGGCATCTTCCGTGCTTCGACCTGACCTAAAGCCAAACTGGGAATCAGACAAAGTCTTATTGTGCTCCAAAAAACTTATGAGTCGTTTATTTAAAAGTTTTTCCAATATTTTAGAGAGCGCAGGTAGTATAGAGATTGGTCTGTAGTTTGTAACACTACTTCGATCCCCATTCTTGTGAACGGGAGTAATAAGAGCTCTTTTGAAAACATCAGGGAAAACACCTTGTTCGAAACAAAGTTTGAAGAGTTTTGTTAAAGGTGGAATTAAAATATCTTTAGCTAATTTAAGAAATTTGTTAGATATCGAGTCCCAACCAACTGCAGAGTCGTTTTTAAGTTTCATGATCAATGATTCAATTTCACTCTCGTCAGGCGGAAGCAAAACTATAGAGCTGGCGGTAAGAGGAATTGAACAATTGTTCATATCACTCCCAATCTGAGGGCAAGTTAAGATATCATCTGCTAATTTACGCCCGATGTTAGCGAAATACTCGTTTACTTTCTCAATATTATTAATGGGATTACTACCCAATAACTCTAAAGATGAGCTATTTTTCTTATCGAGATTCGCCACTGATTTGATAGCTGTCCAATACTGCTTGCTATTTGAAGCAGTTTCGAGAAGAGATTTATCATGTGCCAATTTGAGTTTTTTTAATAACGAATTACAAAAGTTTCTATACCGTTTATATGTAATCTGCAAAATAATATTGTGAGGGTCTTTTTTTAAGTTTAGATGTAATTTATCACGGTGTTGGATGCATCTGAGTAATCCAGGTGTAATCCATTGCTTAAGGGTTCTTTTACGTCGAGTAATTACTACTTCTTTAGTATTAGTCTTAATAGCCGAGGTGACAATTTCTACGAATTTAGAAGCAGCATTATTAGCATCAGATTCAGAAGTCACGTGTGTAAAATCGACATTTTTAAGTAATTCAAAAGTCGCTAAATAGTCTGTTTTAAGTAAGTGTTTATCTTTGCTGTTGTAATGATTGCAACCGTGAAACATATTAACCAGGACTAAGGCATGGTCTGTGACAGTAGATTCCACAACCACTATATTCGTCGGAGAATTTGTCTTAATCATGATATGATCTAGGCAATTATTTAACCTAGTTGGAAAAGTATGTCCAGGCAAAAGTCCTAGCTCTGCAATAAGATTCAAGTACGACGAGCTATTTCTGTCACTGTTGCCTGGTTTCACATCAATGTTAATATCACCGGCAAGAAATATATTTTTTGCTGTCACATTCCGTAAGATTTTGTCAATAGAGTGTAGAAAACTATCGATGTGATAAATTGAAGGAGATCTGTATATTGCGAGAATAACAGTATCTGAGTTTAATTTCAACAACAAGAAATTAGCGCCGTCAGGCTCAGGTTCTTCAATAGTGCACTGATAACCATTTTTAATATACGCTACTATCCCATCATTCTGATTTAGACATTTCGAAGATGCATAGGACACGTAGTTATTCAAAGAAGGTAGCGTTTTATGCTCGTTTAGCCAACACTCAGTTAAAATTATTATCTCAGGGTCTAGGTTTAATCTAGTCAATTGAGCATTGAGCCCATCAAAATTTTTGTATATGCTCCGAATGTTTTGTACTACAATTAAAGAAGGCAAAAGCGAGAGCAATAATGTTAAACACGTAAACGACTAAGTGCCTTGATCACTGGCGTTCTTTTTCTCAAGTCACTAAAGTAGTGCTCTTGCAATGCCGTAGGCGCCTTTTATGTTTAATTTATTTTTTGCGTGGTTACAAAGTTGTTTGAACACAGTGACTGGTTTACTTGGGTATACTAGCCTCCCCATTTTACTAAGTTTTTGTTGAAAGAAAGTTAATACAGTGAATAAATAGTAATATCATACAGCTAGTCCCAAACTAAGCAAATATTGTACTATTGTATACCTACATGGACAACGGATAACATATAATTGCACTTGCAATTGTTTGCAATTGTTTCATCGTATTTTATCCGAAAAAGTCGTATTTATCGTGCTCCCTCAGATATCTTCGATTCGACCTATGCTTAAAAAAGCGACATTGTGTTTTATGAATTGTATACATATATTTTTCTATACATTTTAGTTTTTTTTATTCGATAAATTTTTTCTCATATACTTACATATGTATAGTTTTTACTTTCTTTGTAGTCAAATGAAAAGCTGAGTGTTTTCGGAAAAAAAACAATACACACTCGAAATATTAAAACTCGAAGGTTATCTCGTGTGATACTTATTGTTTCTTTCCCTCCCTTGTTGAATAATCCACTATTTTAGTAATTTTACGGAGACCGCGGTAAGCGCAGCGTAGGACGTCCACTAACGAGATAGACGTACCTATAACCTGGTTAAAACCGCGGGTTCACGGTGGATGTAGGCCGCTTCCAACCGAGGCAACTGGAGGTCTATTGTGGAGACCCATGTCCAACAGTGGACGTTCTACGGCTGATATGATGATGATGAAGATGATGATTGATACTTAGTCAAAAACTAAAAATAATAATTATCAAGAGGCATAAAATAGTAAAAGAAAATTTCAAAAGTTAATCGTAAGTAGGCATTGTAGGAATTAGGCTGTATACCGCGCTGGCAGGTGGTAAAACTGACTGCCTGGCAGGCTAAATTGAATATAATGACAGTATTTTAGTATTGTATAATTCTAGAATTCGATTTAAAAGAGGATTGACAGCGGTATACATGCCGGAGCACAGATTGCTCCAGACAGCCTGGGTAGCTGGACCTATCTCTGTAAAGTAATAATAAGCTCTAAATGCGGAATAAATCTAAATGTTGAAGAAAAAATATCCTTTTTGTTTGAACTGAGTTTAAAGTCACGCGCGTAGATCACCTTTACCTAAGCTCTTACCAAGTTACAGTCCCCACAGTACCTACAATTAAGAGATACAATGCGTGAATTATTGTTGCATCTATGTTTTTTTCAATTTCATCATTCACTAAATAATTTGTTAAAATTTATCACGAAAATTACGGGATGTGTTGAACATATTCAGAACATACGCGAATGAATGCTATTGATTTATTAGCACAACAATTGGAATAAATTACATGACTCATGTCTGTTGTGTTCTGAATACGTCGAAATTATTTCGAATACTGTTTACTGTTCCTATCCATTCATCGAATTGACTAATGAGTTTTATATTTAGGGTATTTCGTAGTTATTCAACACTTATACTGCCCGTGCATACTATAGTATCATAAAAATAATGTTAGTCATAGACGAATAGTTCTCGAATGTTGTCAAGGGCAAAAATATGTACCTATACATTTTAGTACCTTGTCACTTTAACCACTGTGACCGTTCAGTTCATATATGGCAGTTCAAATATGACCAAAATACTAGGTACTAAAGTGTATCCATATTTTTGCCCTTGACTGTACCTACTGATCGGCAAGCGCAGAGCAGCAGGGCTACTACGAAACTCGAAACTCAAAGTTCGTATCGTACCGTCCCTCTCGCTCTCGTATTAAATAGTAAAAGTGTCAGAGGGACCACACGACACAGCTTCGAGTTTCGTAGTAGCCCTGGAGGTCTTCCACCAACGAGACGGATGGATTATTTGGTTAAAGCCACAGGTTCACGGTAGATTTAGGCCGATTCCAACCGAAGTAACTGAAGGTCTATGGAGGAGGCCTATTTCCCACAATGGACGTCCTATGGCTGATATGATGGTTATAAGACGATAGTATAACGTTTTAAACCTTCACAATTCTCACAAATGTCGAGGCGTTTTTTTGTTGTAGTCAGGTATTTAAAAATAGTACATTGTTGTAGAGGCTGAAAATTAAGCAATAGATGAACGAGGTAGTTTAGATTTAGTTAGAGAAGGGGAGGCCTTCGATAATACAAGTTCATCTATTGCACTTTTGGTAGAGACTAAACATTGTGCTTTTCACGATCACAAATATTTTTTTTTATCAAACAAACAACAATTCAAAGACTGCTCCCACCGATTTTTTTTAAACGAATATTATCTTGGTGGCCAGTATCCAAATCACATTATTTAAAAAATAAACACGGCAACCTGAGGCCGTATTGCCTAATGTTTCTGATGCACGCGATTGCAATCAAATGACAGATTCTGCGTACAAAAACTGTCATTTGATTGCGATCGCGGGCGTCAGAAACGTCTGGTTGCGGCAGCAAGTCGAACATGGCTGTTCAGCCAGTGCCGTGCCTTGCGTAGCAGGCTTAAAAAGTGGATGCTGTGGCATTTTTAAAAAATTAAAGCATTTCGTGCTAATACGTTTAAGAAAAAATAAGAAAAAAAAAACACCAAAGTCATGCAGCAGACGATTACTTTTGCTTGGTCCGATCGATTGTCGTTTTAGCACGCCGGGAAATATTTCGCGAGCCATAAATGAGTCAGCTGTTAAATTTACAAATATAGGCAGTTTTGTGTCCTGGATTTAGGTTATCTATGGCCACATTTTCGAGCAGTTTCGTGACAGATACTTTTCCTGAATAAATTAACTTAGGAAATTGACCATATTAAAAAAAGGTATTGTTTTGTTACAGTTGGATCGTGAGCTCGATGAAAACCCTCGCCGTAATAATAAAAGACATAAACCGAATCGTGGAAATAATGATGACACTTTTTATGTGGAAGACTGCTCAGAGTCCAGTGAAGATGAAGTAGAAGGAAATTGATGTAACATTGATGATAATGATACATTTGGATATGATGATACACGATGAGCTGGGAATTTTAGATTAAATAAAATAAAGATTTTAAGCCAAGAAACTTATGTTATTTAACTCTTTTATGACAGGGAGGCAAACGAACATTCGGGTCATCTGATTGGAAATGATCACCACTCATCCTATCCAGGGTATCGTAACCCTGCCGTCGCATTATGTTTTTGAAATAATCATGTACGTTAGGAAGAACATATGTAATTTTCCTACTAACGTCGATAAGCCAAAGGCTACTAGAAACAAACTACATGATAACGGTTTGGAAATTTAATCGGTATCCGAGCCTTGGTTGACAGGCTTCCCACTAGGTATGTTGATGACATCTCGAGAATTGCGGTCAGCCGGTGGATGGAAGTGGCGAGTTGTCGTTCATTGTGGTGAGCTAAGGAAGCTTTTGTTAAACAGTTGACGTTTCCGGCTGATGCTGATGATGATGATGAGGCTGTAGTCCCAAGGTAGGCCCTCCACAAGGTAGGGGCTCCTAATGTGTTACTTTGCGGAGGTCCATATCAATGAACAACACACAACTAGTTAGTAACACGTTACGTATCTAAATAACTATCTACATATAATTGTAGTGAATCCATTCTAGTGTCTCCTCACCAGGGCCGAATTAAAGAGAGGTCAAAACGATTTTAACAAAAGTATCCAAATTTCAACAAGTTGGCAACTTTTAAATTTTAGTGTTTCATACCTAAAAAATAAATAAAATGTAATCTGTTTATTTCAATAAAAGACAAAAATCTTCCGTTTCGATTAATATTAAAATTTAAAGATACTTACCTCAGCAGGCAAAAAATGTATCCTTTATTAAGATTATTTCGTTTTCTGTCTGTCTGTCTGTCGAGAGTCTTTTACTCGATTTATTGTCATTTGGTGCAAATGGAAAATGGACGATTCGAAATTATACCACGGAATAAGTAATAGTACAAGTACAGAAGCTTCACTGCCGTACAAAAGTGACGTTTAGGTAGGCATAAGAACCGTGCCTTCTGTACTTGTACTATTACTAATTCAGTGGTATAATTTCGAGTTATCCATTTTCCATTTGTACCAAATGACAGTATATCGGAAATACAAGAGGTGTTAAGAAAACCCTATGCTATAATTTGATCTACTGATTCCTAATACGATACAAGTGGAAAAACTTTGAAATTCGACGACAAAAACATTATTGTTTTGTATGGAGACATTATGTATTGTTGTGAAGTAGGCGTGCCCAGCAATGGGTGATATACAAGGTGTAACATTCAGATTGGTCAGTATGGGAAAGTCTGAAACTATAAGGCATACTAAGATCTGTTCTTAAAAGTAAGAACTAAGGTCCTTTATTTACTGAATAAATGATTTGAATTTGAATTTGAAACCATGTCATCGATTTTAGTAACAAGAAAAACTGCATTCAAACTACTAAAATAAGAACCTAAGAACAGATCTTCGTATGTCGTATAATTTCAGACTTTCCCATACTGACCGATCTGAATGTTACACTCTGTATAAGCTGGGATGATGATGATGATGATGGAGATATAGTCTTCTTAGTTTTTTCTGGAATTAAAATAAGTATTTTTCCACTTGTACCATTAGTACAGATTAGTACTCTTTATGTGGCATAAATTATCATCGTAACACCGTGTATATCTTGGAGAGTAGGCATTTTAGTGTTAAGTTCTATGATAAATACGATAATGCTCATAAACACTAGACAATAAATGCCTATCAATAAATCAAAAATAGAATTACGTCAACGCGGTTATCTATTCTCGATCGCCCTGTTTATCCCCTGTCTGAGTGAATTAATTGCCAAAAATCCAATATTTACTATGGAACGTGTATTTACGCAACTAACACTTGAGGCCCTAAATTTTCTTTGTAGCGCTGCATAAACATGTAGACGGTGTAATCGGAACAGGCGAATGATGAACAATGGTGACCTGTTTGAACAGCTTTAGCGGCGCTTATTTGCGTTATACACGCGTTTATAACGAAGAGTTGGACTCAAAAGCGGCCAGAGTTGTGTGAGTTAGTATACATGTAGCTAACAATGAAGACAACAGTCTTTTGCGTTACAATAATTTGCTTGGAGCTTGTCTGTGAGTATTTCCTTATTTGTCACAACATCATAGTAAGCTTTTCTCGGTTGTTCGTGCCCCTTTGGTTAATGAACGATAGTCGGCCAGTCAGATTATCAAAAAAAATATTGCACAAGTAGTTTCTCTTTTTTTAATTCAAGTTTCGTGTGACGTCACGCGCATGTCCTTATCTACTTAGAAGCGACGTTTGGGAACTCGGACGCTTTTTATCTCTTTAACTGACGGACTAATTTTCATATTTTTTTTACCCAGGACACTATATTGCGAAAAGACCACCATATATTATAGGAACTATTACTTTGTGCATTGTGCGGGTTGACAGTGGATGCAAAGTTGCTGCCAACCGATGCAACTGGGGGTATATGGGGGAGGCCTATGTCCAACAATGAACATTTTAAGGCTGATATGTTGATGATTACTTTGTGACTTTCTTCTTGATTTTTAGCTGCAATTCCATTCCCGGAACCACTGCCTGTATATTATGGCGGGTATGAAGTGGAGCAAAGGGGCGTGCCCCAGCAGATACAGATGTCAAACACACACTCTCAGAGCTCGGAAAATATAGCGTTCCAACAACAGCAACAACAGCAGCAACAGCAACAGCAGCAACAGCTGCAACAGCAACAGCTGCAACAGGAGCAACAGCAACAACAGCTGGCTTACATCCAGCAAGAGAACATAAGGAGGCAGAACTATGAGAACTTATTGCGCAATCAAGAGCAACAAAAACAAGTGGCTGCATTGAATCAGAGATATCAGAATCAAATTGTGCTCCAACGACCCGTCGAGCACAATTACAACAATCAAGGACCTGTCCTGAACACTGTGCATGAACCGTACATCAACGCGGTACCTCTCCAACATCCGATACAGCAACCTCACTATGAGGTACCGATTACCCAGCAATATCAGCGGATTAGTTATCCCGTCCAGCAAAACCAGCAGATCATAAGGGAACCATACCAGAGGGTCGAAACACCACAGCAGTATCAAGTGCAAAACACCAGGTCAGAAGCTATCGCTGAACCTCAAGCACAAGTGTATCCAAATAATCCATATAACCAGCAGCCACATCCATTGTACCAACCACAACCTCAATACCAACAGCACGGTAAGTGATCTTTTATTTATTGGTTTTGTTTGAAAATGCCTTGCTGTTCAGAATAGCTTCCCGAGATTAAAATTCATCCTTCATTTTTAGAGTACACCGCACAAAGTGTGGCGAACGATCCACGGGTGCATGAGGTCCTTGCTTCCACGCCGCTTAAGAAACGCTATTTAGTGCTTCATCCAAACGGAACTGTTGAGCATAGAGATAAGATCGAGCATATTGTACAAAAAAATCCAAATTACATTCTAGTGAACGCTGGAAGCCTAGCGCCTAGACCGCACGAAGTTGTGATTCAGAACGGTGGAGTGCGCCCGCAGTATTACCCACAACGATGGCCTGTTGGACCGGCCCCACCCGTGGCACAAGGACCTCCTGTAGCACCAAGGCAACCAGCGCCTGTGCCACAAGAACCCTTTGAACCAGCGCCTGTCGCGCCAACGGCACCTGTACCGCCAACACCAGAGGCCCCTGCACAAGCGCCACCCAGCCCGGTGGCAGCACCGCCTGTAGCACAAGCGCCAGCCGGGCCTGTGCCACCAGTTGCGCCAGTTCCACCAACACCTGTTACAGCGCCAGTTCCACCAACCCCTGTTACAGCTCCCGTGGCTCCACCTACCCCTGTATCGCCACAACCTGCCCCAGTACCACCACAGTATGCCCCAGCAGCACCACAATATACCCCAGTACCGCCACAACCTTCCCCAGTACCGCCACAACCTGCCCCAGTACCACCACAATATATCACAGCACCACCACAATATACCCCCGTAGCACCACAACCTGCCCCAGTAGGGCCGCAATCTACCCCAGCAGCACCACAACCTACCTCAGCAGCGCCACAACCTAACTCAGTAGCGCCACAACCTGCTCCCGTACCACCACAATATACCCCAGCAGCACCGCAACCTACCCCAGTAGCACCAAAACCCACCCCCGTCGCATCGCCCGCCCCTGCCCCAACTAGTCCAGTCCCGCCACAAACTGGAGCTATACCTCCTGGACCCAAACCAACTGTTCAACCGCCGTCTTCTCCAACAACTCCTTCAAAACCAGTGTCAGCTCCAACAGCTGTACCACCAAAACCCACTACACCAGCGCCACCCACTTGGGTAACTGCTACTGCTACTGCCACCGCAGTTTACCCACCACCAACCACTCCCTCTCCTCCAGTTACTCCGAAGCCCGTAGCGACCGCTACAGCAGCTAACCCGCCCCCTACTGCCGTTGCAACCACACCAACCAATGGCCCAACCACTGCGAAGCCTCCCGTCGCTCCAAATAAACCAACAGCAACTGCAACAGCAACTGCAAATGCCACTGTCACCAAGCCTGCTGAAAAGAACGATCTAGGTAAGTTTTCAGACTTAAGTTTATCTTCAGATCGACAAGAAAGACGCAAAAAAGGCATCAAGGAACCATTTACCTACTGTAACTTCTGTTGTCATATTCAAGAAATTTTCTTTTTAATACTTCTTTTTACAAAGTTTGCAATGCAATGTTTGGACAAAAATAATTTCTACGATTTCAAAACATTGTGCAAGTTGAATTTCATTCACTTCTAGTGAGATTGAATTGGAATTTTGAACACATATGCAGATAAGATGACGGTGTTAACAAAAAGAACATGCCTCAAAAAAGCTTCTAATATCAATTATTTTTTAATTGTACTCTTCATTGCTGGTTTTGTGACGTGAAATCTCGTCAACGTCATCGAACCTTAATAGTTAACCACTGAAACTAACGTGATACCTGCTGTACTGACGTCAGAAGTAAATAAAGTTATTATTGCAATCGGGATTCAATGTGACTAAATTATTGTTTAATTACATGGGCGTTTCGATCACACTGTAGAGCGGCCGTAGTTAATAAATAATACTTGTCATAATTTTAACCCTGATTTTGCCGCATTTAAGTCTCGGTTGTAATACGAGTGAAATAAGCAAAATTTAAAAACAAAATACACCTGATTAACCTTAAAATAAAATATACCGAAGCATTTTTGACTTCCGTTAATTTTAAGGGAACATTAAGCAGGTCAAATGAAGTTAATTTCTGTAAGACACTAGTGACCTAACTCTTACGTACAAGATAATAAATAAGAATTCAAATTCCTTTAACAATGATTGTAAAGTAATATATAAAAAAAGAGATTTTGCCAAAAAAATTAATAAACCATCCCCAATAGGCCTACCTGGGTTCAATGAACTGTGTTATCTGTCGAGGTTAGTAAATAGAAAGAAAGAAAAGAAAGAAAGAAAGAAAACATTTATTCGTGACAAAAATGAAATACCTAAATAAAAAACAAAAAAACAAAATATAGCTACGCATGTCACGAAATGGTCCCAAATCAGCAATCTGCCGTTCTCGCGAACGGAATAGTATTAGTTTTTATCTACTTTTTGCCACGCATGGTGAAACTTCAGCGCCAATATTTCCGGAAAGGTACAACTTGGTGATCTTCAAAAAACGAGCCAAAAAGAGCCGACAACTCATCCGCAACTCAGCTTAAGTTATGGGTGTCCATGGGCGGTAGTGACAGCTTTCCATCACCAGACCCGTCTGGTCATGTGCCTCCATACACTAACCCTATTTTTGTTGTTTCAGAATTGCACCATCCGAAAGGTCCATCGGAACCAGTGATATGGTTCCGTACAAAGGACCTAGGATTCTGGGATAAGCTGACCAGTGGCAACGAGACCTACGACCTTGTGTATTTCTTCAACGTGCCGCGAGAGCCGCGAGTTATCAAGGACACGAAGACCACGATACACGCGAATGGCACAGTAGTTGAAGAGATAACACAAACTATTTACGACGACGAGGGTAAGGACTTATTTATTTAAACAATTATCTAATGTTTACAGGGATGTATGAAAATAGTTATTTATGCAACTGTACTGTATCGTAATAGGGGTCCTTAAAACACGAGTGTGGTTTTATGAAATAAGCCGTAGCCGAGTTTCATAATAGGGTCACACACATGAGTATTTTAAGGCCTAATTACGTACAGTTGCATACAATATTTTATCTAAATCCACATATCAAATCCTCTATCATGCGTTCAAGAACCAATGAGAATGGACTGCACTAACGAGAACTTAGGTATGTCTGCCCCAGCTCGCTGCGCGCCCAGTGCAGTGCGCGCCCCACGACCTGCGCTTGCTCGGGCGCCCTGGGCACCGCGCACCGCACCGGTGCTGTAATAATGTACGAAATCTCATTACGATACAGATATCTGTATCGTAATGAGATTTCGTAATAACCATTACACGATACAGCCGTGTTCATAATAGAATCCAATGTCGTAATGTTAGTCATTATCTATGGTTTTTGAACGCATAATGGCGGATTTACTATATGGGTGTATATAACTTATGTTTATTGTTTTTCTTTCAGATAAGCCACCAAGGATAGTTCACTCCACTAAAATAACAAATCCCGATTCACCACAGAAAACGTGAGATTGCTCCCGCCCTAATAAGTTTTATTAGATTTTAGTTAATTTAATATTGTTAATTCATTTTTCGTGTTCAGTTTAATTAAGCGAAATGTGTCGTGTCGGTACTTTGTTTTTGTAAACTCTTTTTACAAAATTTAATAAAGTAGGTAGTTGATGATTTTAAAAGTTTTTATTATGATTTTCTCATTCGTTCACCCTTGCGTAATACCCTAGGTACATATACCTATTTACTTACCAGAACTGGTAAGAAACTAGGTTTGTATAAAAACCGGCCAAGTGTGAGTCGGACTCAGTTGATGGATGGTGTAAACTAACATCCCTATTCCACCCTGATACGCGATTCGTTTCTTCGACTATACTCGTACAGTCAAGTGCAAAAATATCTACACGGCCGAACAAACAAAATACAAAAAAATGTGTCTCATCATGTCAGCCGAAAGACGTCCACTGCTGGACATAGGCCTCCCCCAAGGCTCTCCACTCAGACCGGTCTTGTGCTTTTCGCATACACCGCGATCCGGCGATCTGGGCCAGGTCGTCGCTCCATACATAAAATGTGTATACACGCACTTTAAGGTCGATATCTTTGCATTTGACTCTACAGTCGAACCATTTGATTCCTGACCCACCGTAGAACGTTCTCGCAGTACGTGACATAATGAATTCCCATGTCAAGCAATGCGATGTCACTATATCTTTTTCTATGAAAAGGTTCCACAGTTGGTTACGATTCAGTTGATTCTTTTTTTTCATTCGACTGGATGGCAAACGAGCAAGTGGGTCTCCTGATGGTAAGAGATCACCACCACCCATAAACATCTCTGCAACACCAGGGGTATTGCAGATGCGTTGCCAACCTAGAGCCCTAAGATGGGATACCACAAGTGCCAGTTATTTCACCGGCTGTCTAACTCTCCACGCCGATACACAACAGTGAAAGCACTGCTGCTTTACGGCAGGATTAGCAAGCAAGATAGTACCTATGGTTGTGATGGATTGGTGGTGGTGGTGATGGTACTCGATAATACCTATATAAAATCCCCTAAATAATTGAAGCCGGTCGTTGACGAAAATTACTAGACAATATTTTGAAGTCACTAACAAAAAGTTTGCTCGAAGTTTTTCTGATCCCACTGATGTAAAATTGACGACGGACTTTTATCCTCGCAGGGATTTAGCGCTGTCACGTTTCTGAACCAGGAAGGAAACTTGAAGGACAATATGTAAAATGTTGGAAACTTTGCTAAAAGATTTCGCTTATCGGCCTTACAGTGCGAGTGGAGCGAGTTTCGCGCTGACTACATTTTTGCCTCACAAGTTTAATATGAATGTTAATATAACTGGCCTTTACCTAAGACTGTGCTCGCTTTTAGCTTTAAATATTGCCAAATTCCAAATAATTACAATTTTTTTTGAAGTCTGAAGATCGCCCGTGAAGAGTTTCGTCTTATTCAGACTTAGTGGTTGAGATTTTGGGATCCATCCCGATGCCGTTGGGATGTCGAAAAAGGATGCTTCCGGAGACTTTTATGCCTCGCGAGAAGCTTATTGACTTTAGCTTTAAAATTCTAGTAGGTATGTACATGCCTCTTGTTAGATCAAGATCTTCACTATAAAGCCCATGGGATATTTGGAATATAATATTGCATTCAAATTCCGAAAACTCCGAGGTGCGGGCTAGATCCGGGTTGGAAAATCATTTTCCTAGAATCGTTATTTCGTAGTAGGTTTACATCGGTCTAAAGGCCAAAACTATACTAAAGTAGGAGCTCCGCGTGAGTGGAGCTCCGTCGATACTATGTCTGTGTCGACTCTGTTTGGAAAAAAACGCTACCTTGAAAATAAACTTCAGTAAAACGGCATATTGGAAAAAAAGCGTATGGAAATTTTGCTATTCTTTTCTTTTTTTCTTTATTCTTTAGATACTTAAGTAACGATTTTGGGGAAATGATCTAACTCGAACCAGTCATACCGGATATGGCATCAAAATTATCATAAAAGTTTTCAGTGCAGTTGCACCAGATTAAAGTTTCTTCGAGTTAATGACACTACGAGTACAAAGAGTATGGATATTCAATTATGGCTTGTCAGTCTCTCTCATATTTCTGCAGAAATATCTACTAAACTACTTATGTTAAAATCCAATCATAAAATGATTTAGAATTCCAATAAGGCTTCGTGGAACTTTATCGAATAATCCTAGATAAATTCAGCCTAAAGTTATGATAATTTTATGACCGATGAGGTCGCAAGGTTGTTTGCATGAATAGCAACGGGTCTACCCTAAAGTTGTGAACGAATGCGGCTCCGGCGACTTACAACGTGTATTAACATTGTTGTTAATATAAAAGTGAACGTCAAACTGTAATACATATGTGTGTGCTTATGTATATAGAGTAAATAAGAAAAGTGTATAGGCGTTGCTACGAGTTTCATCCTCGTATTCGTTTGTTTGTTTCAAATATTGTAAGTTAATTTTGATTAACTTCCAGTCCAGTAGTCATATGCCGTATTGTCTAACGCCCTGATGTTCGCAATCTTATTTACCGTCTCTTTCTAACCTAGTTATAGCATGTGACAAAAAAGGGGTTGAAAACGATTGTGATTCCACGTGTGTCTTATCTTTAGGAAAGCGTGTATATTCGAGTTTTACCTATCCCAAATCGCTTTCGGTCGTTCAGGTATTTTTAACCGACTTCAAAAAGACGTTAATATCTAAGGCTTATTATAAAGTTAACGATTATATCATGGACAGGGATATTTGGAAATAATTCCGATCCGCACTAGTGATCCCTTTAAATTTGCTTTAAATAGTGAACCTACTGTATTAAAAATAAAATTGTGTTAAATACTTGTAATGTATAGTACCTACATAGATATCATTTATAAATATTGTGAATCTGTTTTAAAAAAAAAAAACCTCGTTGAGTTTCTTGCCGGATTCTTCTCAACAGAGGTTTTTTCCGAACCGGTGGTAGATTTTTTGACAAGTGCTTATCATAGCCTAAATTGAATACCTAAAGAGATTTTGACTTTGACTTTGAAAAAAGGAGGAGTTTCTATGTTTCAATGTTTGTATTTTTTTGTAATGTACGACTTGTTATGAGTCCATCTATTCCCAGGGCAATATCTTGCCTAAAACATCAAATCACAAATCAAAAGTAATTTCCCCTGACATGTAGAAAGGATGAATCCAAACAGCAATGTTTGCGTGAATTATTTATTGACGTCGTATTTCGTAAGCCGAAATGGGAATCATATGCCAATATTGAATTATGAACAATGACAATGCGTTATTGCTGGATTCTTTTTTCGCGTTGAAGTGGGGATTTATAGGCAAAGGTCATTCATGGCATGAGTTACGTCACGCAATTTTGAAAATGTTTAGCCCTCATTCCTGGACATCCATTTTTAAAAGGAAAGAGGTAAAGATAGTTATAATCCTAAACCTACTTAATATTTTAAATCAACCAATCAACTTTTTTACCCACACTAATCTGTCCGCGACATTTTTCAAACAATTGCGGATTTTTGTAAGTAAACATGTTTATTCTGTAATTTAATAGATGGTGTAACTGATATTATATGTTACTATCGAAGCTCACTGGATGGTGTTCATGAATACATACATGCCATCCTACGTAAGTTCAACCTATTAAACAGTGAAATATCTTGTTGGAAGTACGATTTTTTGGTAACGCCAGAGACAAATTTGGTAACGCAGGAGACGTCCAAAGTGTCTGTAATGTGGCTTTGTTTGTTTATTTTTTGTGACGCTTTCATTGACGTTACGGTATGACGTCACGGACCCCCACTCCAGAACTTTGACGTGCTTCATGTTTGTGATTTTTTTCATTAATTAACAAAAGAAAGAAATCTGGTCCAATATTTGCATTCAGAACTAACTTCTTTCACTTTTTATAGTCCTCTAAAAAGGTTCAAAGGTCAGCCGAATGCATCCACTGCGGTAGGCTAAAAACGCTACTAAGTAGCCACAGGATTCAGGACGTATGACGACGGCGGGGTAGGCCCAGATGGAGATGGCGGGACGACCTGGACGTATTTCTCGATGACTGGCCTCAGAGGGGCTACTATGAAACTCGAAAATCGTAGTCCCTTTCACTTGCGTATTAAATGACATACGCGTCAGTGGGACGGCAACATACGAAGTTCGCGTTTTGCACTTCGGAGTATATGGTCAGGCTGCTTTGGATCGGGAGAAATGGAGGATATGCGGGGAGGCCTTTGCCCAGCAGTGGGAAATCAATCCAGATTGAATAATAATAATAATAACTAATATCCGTATCGACGCTTGAAAGGAGAAATTGACTAAGCGACCTTTTTTTAAGGTAGTGAGTTATATACATGTTCGGTGTCAATAAATTTTACCGATTCCAAACCAGTATTATAACTCATTACCATAAAAAAAATGTCGCTTAGTCCAATTTATCCTTTCAAGCTCAGTATGATCTCATTTCTTTTACAAAAAAAGCAAATACTTACATTTTAAGCACGAGTTTAAACATGTAGTAAGCGCCAGTAAAGCAATAGGTACCTACATTCAAAGGCTTTCAGTATTGAATTACAAGAAAAACAGGTGTTATTACTGTACGACAATGTAAAGTAAACATGCAAATATTATTCATATACCTACATGATACAAAGAGCATTGTCACAATTGCACAAATGAAAATTAAGACAAAATAGAGCGTATTGCACATGACGAAAATAAATGAAAGTTATTGAAGACAGGTCGACGATTTACCTACTATAAGTAATTATAGTAGGTACATATATAGTACAATGTAATTTTATACTGAATCAATAATCTAAATTCTAATTAAAATGTTATTAAAACGTTGCATACAAAACAGTCGCAGTGGATTTAAATTTAGGGAATCTATTTCAATCCCGTGACATCGGGATGAATGTAGAATCCATACAAATATTATAAATGCGAAAATGTGTTTGTATGTTTGTGTGTTTGTCAGTCTTTCACGCCGTAACATAGAGATAGTTTATGCGCCCAAGAGTGACATAGGCTACTTTTTATCCCGGAAAAATGCACAGTTCCCGAGGGAGCAGCGCGGGATAATCGAATACCAACGCGGGCGGGGCGGAGCCGCGGGCAAAAGCTAGTATTTATTATATATATACACCCAGATACTCACAAAGCTCACAAACTTTAACATTTATAATTTTAGTAGGATATAGCGCCTTAAAATAATTAATTAATTGTTAGCCGAAAATTTTGCCTGTTCAGTAGGTACAATTTGACATGCAATTCGTCATGATTGCAACGTGATATGACAAATGAAAGCCAAACGCTTTTGATCATTCATTAATTTTCGTCACTAATGACGATATTATTGGTTTGAGGCCTAATCGAACTACATTACATGTGTTTACGCTACCTATAGATACTAGGAATCTTTTATATACCTAACTAAGATTAGATTTGATCGACACACAAACCATTCGTTCTTTCGTTTCAACCAATAAGAAGTTGCAGGATATTTGATATGCGGTTTGGACTTTTCTTTAAAGAAACATTTTTAGCCCAAAATAAAGTTGCCCGAAATAAATGGATTTCTTATTTATTGCTAACTAGCTTTTGCCCGCGGCTCCGCCCGCGTGGTATTCGGTTATCGCGCGCTGTACCCTCGGGAAGGTGCATTTTTCCGGGATAAAAAGTAGCCTATGCCACTCTCGGGTCCATAAACTATCTCTATGCCAAAAATCACGGCGATCCGTGGCTCCGTTACGGCGTGAAAGACAGACAAACATACAAACACTCTTTCGCATTTATAATATTAGTATGGATTAATAATTAATTTCATTTACATTGTACTTAAGTAGACAGAAAAGTACGTGTCTTCTCATTTGTTAATTGAAGACATGGATAATGTTTTCAAATTGGCATAAATTATAATACCTCGTTATATATTTGATTGCGGTTATTTCAGACGCAGGTGGCTGAGCTTCACCATTATTCATTTTACTAATAGAATGCTAATTAAACGTTGAAATGCCACAAATGTTCGCTTATTTTAAGCTTCGTTAGGCGATTTATTGCGGCTTTACCTGGTGTTGCTATATTTGTGTATAAGCCTTTAACAGTGTATTCTTTCGCGTAAAAAATTAGGTGTGGCAGTTTATTTGAAATTCTGGAATTTTAATTGCCATGGTTTCCCCTAAAATAACAACGTGGTTTTCATTTGCGTTGCATGAAAAACATCCGCGGCCCATTGCTGAGTGACTATTGGTGTAATATTTCAAAATGGCGTCTACGAAAAAAGATATGGAGGGTTTATTTTTAAAACACTAGTGAATTGCTACGAAGATGCAATGTACTAATGTAAAAAGAGTCCTCACAGAAAAGCTTATGGTAAAATTACAAATATATTTCTGTATGTTCATACCACACATGACCATAGGGCTGGTTCTTTCTTCGGTCATCATTATGGTCATTGCCATTCAACGAGGGAACGTAGGAACGTAGCTATCCTTATGGGTACTCTGCCCATAGTAGCGATTTGGTTGATATTTGTGAATATAGGTTTTCAGGCTTAGAATAGTTAGTTTTAGTTCTATTTTTCTTTGTCTTTTACGTGTCTATTTGTTATTTAGTGTATATATTACTAGCTGTTGCCCGTGACTCCAGCTATACGAGAATTTGTATATACTGAATTTCAGCGGTTTAGACGTGATATGGTAACAAACAAACAGATTTCCAAACGGTCGCATTTATAAGATTTATGCGTCCTATTATTTATGGTTTACCTATCTTTTAGGTAAACAACAAGTATTTAAATTTCGAAAAACTAAAAGATGCAAGCTCACGGGTTCTAATCTACTTTTTTTGTTTTACTCCAGTGTTTCTAGTGTTGCGTTTTCACAAAACATTCGTTTACTCAGTATTCGAAAACGTAAATCGAGCGTTCGATCGTCGATACGTAGCCGCCACATGTCCACGGTGCGGCGTCGTCGCCCGTTTTCGTAACGATACGCGGATGACATAGTTTACGTAGCAAACCTACATTCACAAAAGTTGTTGAATAAAGTTTCCACTAGAGGCGCTGTCCGTGTTTCCATAGTCCATACACAATGAAATTTTTACGCGAACGCGATCAAGACGTATTTTGTTAACGGAAAAATACACTAAGCATACAATTCGTAATATTTCTAAGGAAAACGAAGGTAAATTATTCTTTGCATATCAGCCTTCAAAAGGAGATTACATTGTGACGTGTTCGAAAATAAACACGCTGTCAAAAGCAATGAGATTGATTTGGGTATTCGACTGTTTCAGACATTCCTATTCTTTATACAATCAATTACATGAGACGGCTCCATTTCGAAGCCCGAGTGTAGAGTTTGAATAACGAGCAATTATTTCTTTCCCTATATATTTCGGATAAATTACGCAGGTAACTGTACAAAGGAACGGTCTCTTTTGTTTTATATTTAGATACTTTTAACTTAACGAGATGGCATTCGGAATTCAAATTGTTGTTAGTCTCTTTTCCGAGGATATGTTTAAAGGGTCTAAAAGTGCCGTGGTGCGATTACAACTCGATTCTCTTGTCTAGTTTTTAGGATTTCTTACCTCAGTGTGCAAAAACAGAACCCTGATAGGGTCATTTTGCTGTCTGTCCGTCTTTCTGTGAATACTTTCTTTCAGGAACGCGTGCTTACCTAGCAGCAATTCATATCAAATACCTACTCATGACATATCTAATTACAAGTGAAGCATACCTATAAGATTGTGTTAAATAGATTAGTATAGTAGTTGATTGCACTTTGACTGTTTGTAATATACCTAAATAAATAAATAAGTCACCTCGTGCACTAGACGGGAGCACCAAAGTTTCGCATACTCTTCGCTAGTCATAACGTAATCTTTGTCCGAATCATCGTTTGTCATAATTTTTTTCCCACTGAAACCTTACAGTTTTCTGTAATTAATAAATGTTCATCCTATAGAGAACTGTTGGTTTGGTTAGGTTTGTTTTATAAGAATTCTAAATTATTATTGGATTCAGGGAAAAAAGATTCACAAACGATCGTTCTGACAAACATTACATCCGGATTTTCAATAAGTATGCGAGCCGATATGGACCCGTAATTAATCTAAAATAGACGTAGACAACCCTAAATCGGCACTGCAGCATGCGGCAAACGACTCATAGGCCGGCAGGAGTACATTATTTAGAGGTGACAGGTTTCAAGAATTCTAAAGTTTCTTATTTTTTGCCTGTGGGTACAGTTGTACCTATAAAGCTTATTATAGCGTTTTGTGTCATTTTTGTCGCCTGCATTTTCAGCAATTCGAAGATTTTTGGTTGTTTTTTTTTTATTTGAATAAATCTCCCAAAATAAATTTAAAGTTAAAAATAATTATGGCATCATATCTAGGATAGCCCTTGGAGTCTGTAAACCAAAGTTGTGTCATTTTCGTCCAGTGCAAACTGTTATAAAGTCAGTATGTAAAAAAAGTGTGAAAAAAAAAATTACAGTTTATGAAATATTTATTTCCTATTTCAGATTACTTACATACGCCCATTAAAAAAAATTGTGTCAAATTAGACCACGCAATTTTAAGATTTCAAATTATTTTGTTTTCTTAACCTACAAATGCTTTAAAAAAATATTACAGTTATTACAGTTCACATATTCTATATCATAAATGCATGATAAATCGACATTGTAAATTTGTGTCATTTTCGCCCACGATATTTAAAGGAATAAAACATAAAAACAAATGGTTGTGGTCGAAACGTGCAGACGCGGCCGAGCGGCGGCGGACGGGGGCCACGCACGGGTGTTTACGCGCGCAAATACGTACGTTCGGTACGATTTCATGTATGGGAAGCGTTCATATCAGATAATACAGGTATTGTCGTGGTATGGAAGTAGGCATTTGCTGGCTGAGTGAGAGTATTAAACGAACGAACTTGCGACTCCGTTTAACTATACAAAGCCAGCAATCGCTATACCAGCCGAGACTAATATAAACATTTTCTCAAAATTTATAAAAAACTGCATGTGTATTTTTCCATCGAAAACACCAAGAACTATTTCAGATGGGTACATTAAAAAAAGTCCGAGATTCTAACAAAATAACTGATACCTATAACCAGATTGAATTGGCTGTAGGTATAGTCGGCGCCGCCCGCGACAAACTTTTAGCTCGCTCTCAACATAAGACGATTGTCGTCCCAGTAGCGCGTTATCGGTATCTGCGGGATGTGAGCAGGTAGGGACGGGAGAGTACACCCACATTGCGCCTCACCGCGCTCGCCATGTTTATTCGTGCGCCTGTGTGCGCCGAGTGCTTCTAAGCAACACACGTTTGGTTCATGAGTGGAAACTACAGTCGCCGCGAGTATATTTTATTTTTTGCGTCGCGAGTTTGATTTTTGTTATTGTTCATTTTGTTATTGTTCATTGTTGCGTTACTGTTTTAAGTACTTAGTTGATTTTTAGGGTTCCGGAGCCAAAATGGCAAAAACGGAACCCTTATAGCTTCGCCATGTCTGTCTGTCTGTCTGTCTGTCTGTCTGTCTGTCTGTATGTCTGTCCGTCTGTCTGTCTGTCTGTCTGTCTGTCCGTCCGCGGCTTTGCTCAGAGACTATCAATGCTAGAAAGCTGTTATTTTGCACGGATATATAAGTAAACTTAGACTATATACAACACTAGACCGAGCCTCAGTAAGAAACAATGCGATTGAAAACGTCCACACTTTTTCTTGTTTGTGTGCGTGGCGACCACGTGACAGCTTCATCTTTACACTCGAGTCAGAGAGAGTATACTTTATACTTTACGCTGCTATTTACTCATAGACTACTAATAATTCTCAAGCAAACTTAGCCGTTATAGTTTTCTTTGGAAGTTTGATATACTGATTAGCATCCTGTTTTTTTTTTTCAAATTTTTCCACCCACCGGTTTAGATTTTAGAGGGGGGGGGGGACGCTCGATTTTAATGAAAATTTTCACTTTAAAGTTGAATATTTCGCAAACAAATTACTAAATCGAAAAATCTTTTGAAATGCTCGGAGCATATGACAGCTGATTTTGCAGGCAGCCAAAGGTTTTCTTCCTGAATTTTTCTTATAATGTCCACCCATGCCTTTTTAACTACAGGATCTATAGGTATTCTGAAGACAGATAAAAAGTATGAATCAAATTGCATATGGTAGTTCAGTATATCAAACTAAATATATTATCTTTCATAATCTTGAATTTATATTCATCTTATGAACGTTTATACGAAACACTTGACTTTTTGCGAATTCAGTATTGATTGCATTATTAAATTCCAGTTTTTATGACCTAAACACCCACATTATATGTATTTGTTTACAGCTTACTTATCAATCTCAAATAAATACAGAATAAAAGAAAGCTCAATAAGATGGTGGAAATATTCATTAAAATATCAAAGAACATTAATTAGATTCGTCATTTTCTCAAATAGATTAAAAATAAAAACTGTTCAGGTTGATGCGTGAAATCGATATATTTCGATTTTGTGCCCAATACAAACTTTTCAATACGATTTTGACTGAATTGTGGGGAATTTTGCACTGGAAACTGGTAACACCTATAAAAAATGTCAAACAATACTAACCTAAATAATTTAATCTTTTCTTACGAAATTTTATGGATTCTCGAGTACTTACCAATGGAAAATCACGTTATTAGGATTTTTAATCCTGCCTTTATAATTGCGGCACACTTTTATAGCACATTTGGTCATATTTCGGCACTTTTGTATTGCGCGCTCCGCATACGTCACCTACGGTGTCACAATGCAGACTGAGGGGGGAAAATGACTTATAAGCCAACAATTGGCTTATATTTTTTGGGGACGTTTTCGTGCCGCCTACGGTCCATCTAGTGTTGTATATAATCTAAGTAAGTAAACTATGCCGACAAAATCGTACAATTAAAAATTCAAAAACAATTTTTTTTAGGGTACCTCCCATAGACGTAAAGTGGCGGTGATTTTTTTTCTCATCCAACCCTATAGTGTGGGGTATCGTTGGATAGGTATTTTAAAACCATTAGGGGTTTGCTAAAACGATTTTTCGATTCAGTAAAGCGTTTGCGAAATATTCAACTTTAAAGTGCAAATTTTCATTAAAATCGAGCGTCACCCCCTCTAAAATCTAAACCGGTGGGTGGAAAAATTTAAAAATATTCAGGATGGTAGTTAGTATATCAAACTTCCAAGAAAAACTATAACGGCTAAGTTTGCTTGAGAATTATTGGTAGTTTAAGAATAAATAGCAGCCTAGGGTATAAAAATTAACCGACTACAAAAAACCATGAAAATATTTTTCTACAAGTCTGAAGTCGGTCGGTGCCTCAGCACGAGCCAGCAGGAGTGATTGAAGCCCAATATTAAGTGCGTAGGTGAGATAGATGACTATAGGTCCACTCCTGCTCCTGCTGGCTCGTGCTGAGGCACCGACCGACTTCAGACTGGTAGAAAATTATTTTCGTGGTTTTTTGTAGTCGGTTCAATTTGTAGTTATAACTTTTTTTCACGCTATTTAGTATAAAGGATCTAAGATACAATAGTTTAATTTCAACTGCCCGCCACCTTCTACGAAAAATTGCTCTTTCCGATGCAGAGACGTTCATTATTGAGGAGTTCTGGTGCTTCACCACCTACTCCATTTCACCATATGCATTACGAGGAGCATAAATTGCTTAGCCACTATGTTAAAGTAATTGAAATTCAACCCATGAAATACTTGTTATCGAGTAGTAACTGCTATGGTCAACTGTGGTCTTCATCATCAGTTTCGCTTCACCAAATGATGATTTTCAAAAGCAAATGCACGAGTTGCTACAAAATATATCAAAATTACCATAGGTGTTCCCACAAAATTTGAAGAGTTCCCTCGATTTCCTTAGGATCCAATCATCAGATCCTGATTTAGTGCTTATGGGACTTAATTGAAACCATTCCTAGACGAACGCAAAAAAAAATATTACAAATCGGTTCACAAATGACGGAGTTCTGAGTTCTTTTTTTATTGGATAGCCTTGAAATCGATATTATATAAATTTGGAAAAAAACCCTTTTACCCCAAGGGTGGGAAAAAAGGTATAAAATAAAAACTAATTTGTCGATAAAAATAACTAATTTCTTAAAAAGCAAGTGCTATATTATGTTAAAATTGAGAAAAATCGTTAAAACGAATGCGATCCAAACTTAAAAGAAAAAAAAAGCCATAAAACAATAATAAAACCAATAAAAAGATCAAGTCTAATTAATTATGTGTCGACTGAGATTTGAACCCGGGATCTATGCTTTGAAAAGCCAAGGAATGTCAATGGTGCCACGACGTGCCTTGACTATGAGTTCGAAATTAGCCTTCATTTAGTTTTTGCTATGTGTCAGACGGTTTGACTTTGATTCTGCTGAAATGTAAAATAAGAGTTAGATGCATATTCTGTCAAATTTGATTGAAGAGAAAAACATGAGACAGATGTATGTGATGACAAGTCTGTACTGTTTTCGATGATTGTCATATCGCTTACCTGAAATAACTTCGACCATAGCTATATACTTTTAACGTCTATTTTTCCATGTTGCTCAGATATATTTGATATGTTGAGTGCTTTAGATATCAGTGATTTTTTGACAGCTAAGGTATCAATGACTTGTTAGGAGTGTAGAAATTAACGAATATCGACTGTTTAGGTATTTTTGACACATTGAGCGCTCACAAGTAAATACTACCATGACAGTCAACAACTTTTTGACAATTTAAACGTTTACCTCTCTTTGAGCGCCTAAAGTGTATAGCGACTTCTGATGCCGACTGTACTTTAAAAAATACAACATACTTTAGTTTCTGTTAACCTTAGCGGTCCCCCGACACCGACGACGCTTAGATAAAAAGAATATTACTAGGTACTTATACTAAATTAACTTAGGCTAATTTTGCGGGAAATCAGCATAGTCCCAGCGGGATAGGGATAAACTAATTGTTCGCAGATGAAGTCGCGGGCAACAGCTAGGTAGTGCATAATTATTTTTTAGTTTTTAGTTGTCGTTTTTTGGCGGCTTTTTTTGTCGGGGGTTTTTAAAATTTTTAATTTTTTTTTTTATTAAATTAAATATACACAACTGGGTGGTCTGGAAGCGATGAAACAAAACAAAACACGGCGCGTTGGACCTTCTGGCATGTACGGCTGATAACTAGGTACTCGACTGCGCGGAGCGCGGATCGTTGGAAAGTGACGTCACACGCTGTCACGTGGCTGTTGGCGGGACGCGATATTTATGCGAACTTTGAATGCGGATAAAATCATAACTACTTGGTATTTTTCAATGAAATAAAACAAATGTATTTGTGAACATAAAAGGTTTACTGGAACAAGGCTTTCAAGTGATTTTGCACACCTATTAACATTCTTCAATAGATTACGCGTGTGACACCGCGGGTAATATAAACAAACGGACGCTGTCAGCCGGCGCCCCCTCCCCCCTGCACCCGATGTGCTCTTCCCCGCGCTCGGCATTCGTTCGAAGTAAGTACCTACTTTTTATTTTTTTCAAATAATGAGAATCCGTGGATGAAAATGACACAATTTATGAATAGTGTTTTTTTACACCGTTAATAATCAAAATACGTAAACTCTAAAAACTTGAATTTTCTTTTGTGGGTTTTATAGGGTATTGTATTAAAAAAATATATATATTTATAAATACCGTGGATGAATGTGACACAAAATATTTTGGATAACAGATATCAGTATTCTTAAACGTCTGACATCTTTTTAACAAACTGTAATATTCTTTTAGAGTTAGTTCGGCGACATTTTAGGTACTGGTTAAAAATCAGGATTCCCGTGGACAGATATGACACAAAATGCTTATGTACATCAGTTACTGCTCAGATATTAATAAGAAAGTAAAATTTTCGTCTCTAATTTTTTTTTCATCCTGTACTAATGAAAAACACTAATACCTAAATTTCTACTTATGCAGGTACCCAAAATGACACAATTTTTTGTATTAGGTTGGGCAAATGCTCCGGAAGCTATATGCGAAAAATAAAAAACTTTAATATTTTTTAAACTTCAAAATGTATTGCTACGGGTCTATCAGTGTAATTGCCGCTTAAGCGTCAGCGCCGGAGTAGGCAGTTAAGTCTCCTAAAGGGTCAGAGTTTACATACTTCTCCTCTTTCACTATGCTAAGAGTAACAAAACATTATTACCTCGCTTTACCGCGCGTATCGAGGTATTGAATTTAGACTAAATATTTCGGCAATTTACTTTACAGCACACTGTAAAAAAATATTTGCGCTTCGGCCAAGTGTCGGT
The DNA here is from genome assembly GCA_037349165.1 of Choristoneura rosaceana. Classification (NCBI taxonomy): domain Eukaryota; kingdom Metazoa; phylum Arthropoda; class Insecta; order Lepidoptera; family Tortricidae; genus Choristoneura; species Choristoneura rosaceana. The sequence goes on from JAZBNJ010000019.1 coordinate 17,370,089, forward strand.
AGTCTATATATATAAAATTCAAAGTCCTGACTGACTGACTGACTGACTGATATATCAACGCACAGCCCAAACCGCTGGACCTAGAGACTTGAAATTTTGCACATAGATACCTTATACAATGTAGGCATCCACTAAGGAAGGATTTTTGGAAATTCCCACGGGAACAGGAAAAAACGGGATTTTTATATTCGATTCTGAGTGACCGTATCTCAGTAACTATAATAACTAGACTCTTCAAATTTGATACACAAGTAGGTATTACATTAATTAAAACGTTAATTTCAGGATTTTTGGAAATTCCCACGGGATAAGGAAAAAACGGGATTTATATATTCAGTTCAACGGAATCCCATGAACAATAATTACTAGACTCTTCAAATTCGGCATAGAAATAGGTGATTATAATAGTAAAAAACAATTTTAAGGATTTCTAGAAATTCCCACGGGATAAGAAAAAAACGGGATTTATATTCAGTTCGGGATGGATTTTTCGTTTTACTGGCCGTACAAAACTGAAATTTTGCATTTAGGTACCTAGGGGAGCATTACAAAAGAATTTCCCGAAATTCTGACGGGAACGGGAAAAAACGGGATTTTTCGTTTTTCCGGCCGTAGAAAGCTAAAATTTGGCATGTAGGTTGCTTGAGAAGTGTACGAAAGCATTAAAGAGATAATTCCTGAAATTTTCACGGGAAAGGGAAAAAACGGGATTTTTCGCTTAATGGACGCAGATTGCTTGGGGAGTGTAGAGGAGCATTGAGAGAGGACTTTACAAAATTCCCACGGGAACGAGAAAAACGGGATTTTTCGTTTTACTGGTCGTAGAAAGCTGAAATTTGGCAAGTGGGCTCCTTGCGGAGTGTAGGGGAGCGTTGAGAGAGAATTTCCCGAAAATTATTACGGGAACGGGAAAATCGGGATTTTTCTTTTCTTTCTTATTTATTTTCAAAATTCTTTGCATTCAAAAGAGTGTACTCCCGAGGTGGTCCATTGTCAACAAATTAGGATCTGATGACGGGATCACAAGGAAATCGAGGGCAACCCTCAAATTTTGTAGGCACGCATTACGTTTTTCGTATATTTTCTCAAGCTATTTAAGTATTTGCATCTGATAGACATCATATCATGTTGATTAGCTGATGATGGAAGGTAAAACTCCTTAGCGATTAGGAGTTACGGATATTTTTTTAAATATTATTTTAGGTACGTATAGACCGATAGTTGTATTCTTTCAGGTTATTCAGGTGAGCTGATGATCGAAGGTTTTTCCTTAACGGTTAGGAGTTAGAGGAAGTTTCTTTTAATATCATAATATGCAGGTATAATAGACCTTCAGTTGTTTTTATTCTGGTTACTCAGGTGAGCTGATGTTCGAAAGTATAACTCCTTAACGGTTAGGACACATTAGTACCTACGCCAAACCAATCAACTCATTAGAAAGAAAGAAAGAAGAATAGCTTTTTAATCTTTGTCTGTTTCTTTGTTTATTGGGGGTAATCTCTGAAACAACTGAGCTGATTAAAAAAAAACTATTAGTGAAAGCTTTTTAAAAATCGATACCCTAAATAATAGAAGCCTGTTTCAATTCAATCGCGGACAGTGTGGTTTTCTATTGAACTCACTTATTATATCCCACGGGAATCCTATGTCGCACAGGTACGAAGTCGCGGGCAAAAGAAACAAGTAGGTTTTCTAAAATTACACCCCTGACCTGAAAATTTGAAACAGGGCTTCAAAGTCGATTTTTAAATTAGAAAATTTGCAAATATAATCCTCCGGAAAATCAATTAAAAAGACGAAAATAAAGATCGTAGAAAGTAAATCTGTGTTACCCCAAATTTAACGCGAGCGAAGCCGCGGGCAAAAGCTAGTATATTTATATGACCAGTTAGTGTACCCTCGGAAACCATAAAACGTTATTTTTACGTTCACTCGGTTAAATGTAATGAGTATACACATAGTCGGGCCGTAATGCTGTATGAGGGCGATTCATAAACCGACCTTCATAAAGTCAGGGATTTAATGATCCAAACCGGTCTTTACTAGGGCTTTGAAGGCCTGAAGTTAAATTGACAGGTGTTGATAGACTTATTATTAATCTTAATATTACAGTGGCATAGCGTTGTACGAGTAGCTACCCAATTTCCACAGGATTGCCTACTTTTTTTAAGCTATAGATCTAAAAAAAACCGGCCTAGAGCGTGTTGAACACGCCTGAAGTAGGGTTCCGTAGTCATTACTAAAAAATTAAGTAATATATTTCTAAGGATTTCGTATTTTGTACGGAATGTTCCAAGTTTAGGTTACCTCAGGTTGCTATTTACTCTTAAACTACTAATAATTCTCATGAAAACTTAGCCGTCATAGTTTTCCTTGTAAATTTGATATACTTACTACCATCCGGAATATTTTCAAAATTTTCCACCCATCGGTTTAGATTGTAGAGGGGGGGACGCTCGATTTTAATGAAAATTTGCATAGCAACTTTAGCAACTTTACGTCTATGAGAGGTACCCTAAAAAAAATTGTTTTTGAATTTTTAATTGTACTATTTTGTCGGCATAGTTTACCTATACATCCGTGCAAAATTACAGCTTTCTAGCATTGATAATTCCTGAGAAAAGCCGCGGACGGACAGACAGACAGACAGACAGACACAGGTTATAGTTTGGTAATGGAGTAAGGACTAGGGGGCCCCAATGGATCACGGGGCCCTGGGCACGTGCCCAGTGTGCTCAGTGTTTGTTCTAGCATGATAAGAGCGAGTGACACGGCAACGCTATTTAGCGCGCTATTAAGCGTCATGTATGTCTTTTGTTTTATGTTTGTTTATATGTTTGTTTTATGGCGTTAAATAAATGTATTTTCTTTCTTTCAACGCGTCGCAGGAATGTCAAAGAATACAAAATACCCTTTTATACATATTCGATATCTTCGAACAGGTCAAAAAGTGCATTAAGTGGAGTCAAAGAGTTTTCTTGCAATCTCCGCTCTTTCCCGCAAGTATTTTAATCTAACTTCCTATCTTACTCACAAAACTATTTATTACTTGCGCGTAAACTCCGCAGACTGATCGCTGTTGCGGAATGTTAGAAATAACTCGAAATATTGCTCAAGAGTCACGCTTGACTTGGCTTCGAAGTATACCAGGATGATGAAGGGCTACTCCGAAACGCAAAATTCGAAGTTCGTGTCGTGCGATCTCTCTCGCTCTCGTATTAAATAGTTAAGTGTGAGAGGGACCGCACGACACGAACTTCGAATTTTGTGTTTCGGAGTAGCCCTTCAGTTGCTGTCCAAATGTAGACGCTGGAGGTAGGGGGAGAGCTTCTTTTCAACTAGTTGATCAGAGTCCCCACCTTAGTTTACCGTAAATTTGGGGTATTTTTACGCGTTTAGGGTATTTTTTAGGGTAAAAGTTTTGAATGAAATCTACGATTTAAAAAAAATACTGCAGCTGACATAGAAGCCAAGACTATTAAGGATGCATTCCAAGAATGTTTCGAAACGGTGTAGTAGTTTAGCTATTAGTTTATTAATTAATCGCATTTATTTGGTTTGTTTTTATTTCAAACTTTTTAGGGTAAAAATTAAATAAAAGTGCCTGATTTAGGGTAATTTATCGTATCGTAGCGTTAAGGTAAAAAAAATATCTGAGGTGGCAACACTGGTTGATGCCCGCGAATCACTATGCGAATCGAATCGCTATTCCGTTGCGCTGGATCTATGCAAATTTCTTGGTGGAAGACTATCCGATATCGTTTCCATTGTCTCAAACTAGTTTCATCATTTCGGATGCGCTTGAAGCGTGAAGAGGTCACACGGAGTCACTTCCGTATTTCTAATATTAGTAAAAAAGGGTTTGATATTGTGAAGAAAGTAGGTCAGTTAAATACAACACAGTTTCGATACCAATAGGCTTTTATATTACAGGAAATGCCCAAAATAAATGTGTAATTTGCTTGGTACAAAAACGCTGTCAAATAGCAATTCTTACAACAATGGACCCCCGAATGTAACAAAAACTGTTGGTTTTTGCACTCCAAACAAAACGTGTAAACGTCATTTCGTATGTAACGAAAGTCTGCTTCGGAACAAAAGGTTCATGCTTGAATAGAATTTAATAAAACGTAGCCACAGTATAAATTCAGTAAGTCGTCTACAAACACCGGGTCGAAATTGCACACAAGCGCGTGCTATTTGTGAAATGAAACTGTTGAGGAAAACCGCAGTTGGCCGCCGGTGTTACTCAACAATTTATGCTCGTCATAACGCGTATGATGAAGTGAGACGGATGTTGAAACACTAGAACTCTACAATCGATGCCTCTCTGCATCGAAAAAAAACAATATTTTTTAAAAGGTGATGAGCAGTTTACATGAAGCTATTTTAACTTGGATTAGTTATACTTCACTAAAGTGAACCTAGTGAAATGTACTGTTATGTAATGTACTCAAATGTATCCAGTAATAGGTAATTTCGTACGTAGAGTGGGCCAAATTTTATGCCGCTGAGTATATTTAACCGACTCAAGAAACAGGAAAATAATTTTCTACCAGTTTGAATTCGGTGGCTCAGTATGTCGGTAGGATGGACCTATACCAATGTAGTGTAATATAGGCTTCTGTTACCCTGCTGGCTTGCGCTGAGGCACTGACTTCAAAGTGGACATTTTACAACCGGTAAGAACAACATTGGTTAAAATAATAATATGGTAATATTTTGTACCTTCGGTGGTTAGTATAAGGGCTGTGGAGTGGTGGTTAGTATAATTATAAATCGAAAAATTATTATGCCCTTGTTCTACCGAAAGTACGGTTTATATTTTATATACCCATAGGCGTGCATTGGGTTCAGGATAGGTAGCACTAGCTTACAATTAGGCGCATAGCAGATTGCTTACGAGAATTTTACTATGACACTTAGCAGATGTGTTATTTTATTATGGAAGTTATACACGTGCCATGGATGAACGCAAAACACGAGGGATTTAACTAAATAAGATTAAACTATATTATTATATACGTAGTGAGAGAAAAGAGTTAAACACCGCCCAAGTGCGACACGGATCCACAAACAACTGATTTTCTACCACCGTAAAGCTGGCATGTGCATTCTTTAGGTATACCAGAGACGCTCACTGCAAAGCAAAGGCCTCTCCCAGAATGCCACAATGAACGACAAATCGCTACTTCCATCCACCGGTAGAAAAAAATAGCCGTTAGTAGAAAATTATAGCTCTAATAAATTATGGAAGCTGCCTGAAAGTGGTAATTTACGTTATTTTCCCACCTACTAAAAGCCTTGATCGAATGGCGAGTGTAACTGCAGTTTCTTCTCCTAATATCTAAACTAGTGTTCTCTCTCGAAAAAAAATTCTTTTAAATTTGAATGTTTGGCATGTGGCAAAATAAAACTTAATCATGAAACTACCGTGAGACTCACTCATATTTAATGATATTATAACGGATAAATCACGTCTTAAATCGAGTTTAGCTCGACATGTTTCGGGTTATTTCGAAACCCGAAACATGTCGAGCTAAACTCGATTTAAGACGTGAGTTATCCGTTATAATATCATTAAAAATAAAACTTATTCAGAAGCACGTTGGCACTATCTCAGGTCTCTGACAGAATATCAGCTCTACCCTACCTAGTACCCATAGCCGCAGTACATGCTGAGTCAGCGCCTATTTCCCACATCATGACATGGCTCTCTTAAATTGTTAAATTAATTAGAGAAAATAAAATTACCCCCACTTTACGTCTTTGGGGATGTATTCAAAAAAATTTTTTTTAAATATTTTATTGTACCATTTTGTCGGCATAGTTTACATATTATATATTCGTGCAAAATTACAGATTTCTAGCAATGATAGTCCCTGAGCAAAGCCGCGGATGGACGGATAGACAGACAGACATGGCGAAACTATAAGGGTTCCGTTTTTGCCATTTTGGCTACGGAATCCTAAAAACAAACTTCTAAGTCAACGCTAAGGTGTTTCTGTAGATACTTACAAATTGCCGCTAACCGAAAAATCTATAGGGTTGCTGCTACTTGTCCTAAAAACTTGAAATATGGTACAAAGATAGCTCTTATAGCACAACCAATAAAAAAAAACCCGAAAAGTGATAACTTTTTTGAGTCTGTTTGTCTATGTCAGTTTTTATAAATAGAGGTAAATATTTATCCATACTTAGGAGCTCGATACGATACGCGTGATCGTGATCAGTAAAATGATACCTACAAATGTGGACCCTTAAGATGAGGGTTGAAAGATCAGCGCGTTAGACAATATCGCCACTGGGCTGCAACCCAAAAAACTATTCCGTAGATTCACTTCTGAAGATGGTGCATATCGTCACTACTTTTAAAAATACTCGTATCTCAAAATAGAAAATTTTCTGAGTGAACTTTATGAACATTTTGTTAAGGTTCAATTTTGTTGACTTATTATTTTAGATACGAGATTTTTTCAAAGTAGTGACGATATTCCAAACACAATAAAGAAATGCTAGAATAGCCGATCGCGTAGGGGCTCTAAATATATTTAAGGGCGGTCCGACCCCCAGCGACCCCTGACGTCGAAGTTGGCTCGGTTTCCGCTCAACCCTTGGCGGGACGTGACTGCCGCAAGTGCGGACGCAGCATGGTACACTGCGAGACTCTTTACAATGCTGGCCTTTATAAACATATAAATTTGAACATAAAACTACCGTGAGACCCACTCATATTATTAAATAACCGGATAACTCGCGTCTTAAAACATGTCTAGCTAAACTCGATTTAAGACGTGAGTTACCCGGGTAAATATATTTAATATATAAATATAAGCTTAGCAATCAAATCGTCAACATAGAACTCTGTTATTCACAATAAAATTTAGTTAAAAGAATGTCAGTCAAATCTTGCAAGTTATATTTGACCAACTTCCATTTTTCCAAATTGGGAATACTTATGTAAATTGCGTGACCATACAATAATCTGGTGGTGACATCCTGGTAGTCCGGCCAGGATCGTCTCCATAGGACGGAACTCTTTAACGATTAATGGCATCGACTTGAAATTTGGTATACAAATATAGTTTGGGTGACAATACAAGTATAGTCAACAAAAAGTACATTTAGCAAAAAAGGCTTGTATTAAAAATATTTTTTTTACCAAAAACTTATTGGCATCTGATGTTTTATTCTTTAATCTTTGACGATGATGAGTATTGTATCTAATATATATAAATAACTATTTAGGTATATTATATACGTTTTCTTTTTAACCCTCGACGCTAAGAGACGGGTGTTATTAAGGTTGACGCCAAATGTCTGTCTGTGGAATCGTAACTCTTAAACTTTTCCAAGTTGTTTATGTTAGTTCATTTAACATGTTAACTGTCTGGGCATAAAAATACAAACCTTAAAATGCTGACTGTTAAAATTTAATTTACAAAAGTAAATGCTCCGGTTTAGTAGTACGATTTCCGATTTTTGAAGTTCGTTTAGTACGTTAAGCCAACGGCGGCCTTACCCATCGCGAGGCTCAGGGCGGCAGGTTTGCGAGGCCCTTTGTCCTTCGTGAAAACTATGTGATGCGAAAATATACTTAAAAAAATCTGTATATTTTTAAACTTGCTTGGGTTGTTGCGCGAGGCCCCTGCAATAGCAAGGCCCCGGGCGGTTGCCCTGTTCGCCACCCCCTAAAGCCGCCTCTGCGTTAACCCATATATATGGGTCGTTTTTGAACCGTGCAAAAAACCCGCGAATTTGTAAACGAAAACGCTTTTGCGAATGAAATATATTGGACACTAAAAATAGTTATGGGCATATATGGGTTACTTAATAGTATTTAACAGCAGGGGTAATATGAACTTTCGACACAAGAAGGGCTACTCCGAAACACGAAATTCGAAGTTCGTATCGTACCGTCCCTCTCACTCTCGTATTAAATAACATAAGCGTAGGCGGAACGGTACTATACGAACTTAAATTTTAGAATTTCGTGGTAGCCTTGCAGTTTCTGAGTCCCCTGGTCCAGCAGCGTGCACTCACCATAGCCGCACGCGTGCCCTGACCAGGCCTCGGCGAACTTGTGATTGCCCTCAAGTTTACCAACTCGTTACGATAAGACGTTGATTGTTGTTTAATCATCATCATTATACAATATTTTTTTATCGACTGCCCGAAGGCAGGTTGTTTTTTGAGCGTACACTTTAGTACCTTGTCACTTTAACCACTGTGACAGTTCATATATGAAGAAAATAGACAAGGTAGGTGACTGTACCTATGTATGTATGTCCTCCTACGTATGTGTGTTCCTTTGTAGTATAAACGGTTTTTCCCCGAAAAAATATTTATTTATTTATTTATTTTAGGAAAACAAACAGCTTGAAATAATACAGAGTATAAAACACATAAAAATATTACAGTAGCTACAACAGTTTCCACTATTAAATAAAACATAACATGCTGCTCAGGCAAGACAAAAACAAAATAAACTAAATTTAATATACAATCACAACATTATCTTATTGAATTAAGGTAGGTACATGAATAACAAAAGATATTAAAGATTAAATACACTTGTACTAATATGAATAAATAAATAAATATGAAGGACTATATAATTTTTGCATCAAATGAAGGATAATTATTTTAGCCCATTCCAAACAAAGTTATCCCTTCGCTGCCATTTTCACAGGACCATAAAAAAAATGAAACCCAACTGCTTTATGATTTATAAAAACCAAGCCTATTACTTTATTAGTCTAGAACTCTTTTAAGTAATTTAAACTTCAACAGTCGGGACCTATTGCTACGAACTTTTGATTCATGATTTAGGCACAAGTTTTAGTCATATGTAGTCATATGCAGTTAACCGCAACAAGATAGATTATTATAGAAGTGTGAACGCATGCCTGAGACGTAAATGTACCAGATGCTGCCTTCCATAACGCGCACATTAAGAATACTTTATGATGCCATTAACGCAACTAGTAGTAATATGTTTAGAGAAATTATACTCTTTTATAAGTATAACTTAAGTTATATATACACGTAGAAAATTCCAAGGTAAACTCTCACTCCCGTGCGAACGTATTTGCAGAAATTTAGAGAATAACAGAAGTTAAAGACAATTTTGTATAAAGTTAGAAAAAGTGATCGTTAAATAAATAATAAAATAAATCATCACATTTATCCGTCAAACGGTATTGCCGTCAAATAAAATTAATCAATGGATGGTGAAACTAGCCCCCAAATGAGATTATTTTGATACACTGAAAAAAATAATCATTTAAAATACCTGATAAATCGTTAAAGTTTATTGTTTTAAACAGTTCCAGGGGAGCCTGCTGTTTTGAGCATTAAATTTTACTGTTCCGAAAACAGTTAAAGCAAAACAGTACATTTTAATGTTTTGACCAGTAAAAAAAAATTTACTGTTTAAAACAGTAAAAAAAAGTTTAATGTTTAAACATTAAAAATTTTTTTACTGTTTTAAACAGTAAATTTTTTTAATTGTTTTTTTTAATGTTTAAACATTAAAAGAATTTTAACTGTTTAAACAGTAATTTTTAATGTGCACGCACATTAAAATGTAACGAGGGAGACAGTACTTTTTAATGTGCACGCACAGTAAAATGTAATGTGGAAGACAGTAATTTTTAATGTGCACGCACATTAAAATATAACGAGGAAGACGGTACCTTTTAATGTGCACGCACAGTAAAATGTAATGTGGAAGACAGTAATTTTTAATGTGCACGCACATTAAAATGTAACGAGGAAGTCAGTACTTTTTAATGTGCACGCACAGTAAAATGTAACGAGGAAGTCAGTACTTTTTAATGTGCACGCACAGTAAGATATAACGAGCAAGTCAGTACTTTTTAATGTGCATGGACAGTTAAATATAACGAGCAAGTCAGTGCTTTTTAATGTGCATGCACAGTAAAATGTAATGTGGAAGACAGTAATTTTTAATGTTCACGCACATTAAAATATAACGAGCAAGTCAGTGCTTTTTAATGTGCTTGCACAGTAAAATATAACGAGCAAGTCGGTACTTTTTAATGTGCACGCACAGTAAAATGTAACGAGGAAGTCAGTACTTTTTAATGTGCACGCACAGTAAAATGTAACGAGGAAGTCAGTACTTTTTAATGTGCACGCACAGTAAGATATAACGAGCAAGTCAGTACTTTTTAATGTGCATGGACAGTTAAATATAACGAGCAAGTCAGTGCTTTTTAATGTGCATGCACAGTAAAATGTAATGTGGAAGACAGTAATTTTTAATGTTCACGCACATTAAAATATAACGAGCAAGTCAGTGCTTTTTAATGTGCATGCACAGTAAAATATAACGAGCAAGTCGGTACTTTTTAATGTGCACGCACAGTAAAATGTAACGAGGAAGTCAGTACTTTTTAATGTGCACGCACAGTAAGATATAACGAGCAAGTCAGTACTTTTTAATGTGCATGGACAGTTAAATATAACGAGCAAGTCAGTGCTTTTTAATGTGCATGCACAGTAAAATGTAATGTGGAAGACAGTAATTTTTAATGTTCACGCACATTAAAATATAACGAGCAAGTCAGTGCTTTTTAATGTGCTTGCACAGTAAAATATAACGAGCAAGTCGGTACTTTTTAATGTGCACGCACAGTAAAATGTAACGAGGAAGTCAGTACTTTTTAATGTGCACGCACAGTAAGATATAACGAGCAAGTCAGTACTTTTTAATGTGCACGCACAGTAAGATATAACGAGCAAGTCAGTACTTTTTAATGTGCATGGACAGTTAAATATAACGAGCAAGTCAGTGCTTTTTAATGTGCATGCACAGTAAAATGTAATGTGGAAGACAGTAATTTTTAATGTGCACGCACAGTAAAATGTAACGAGGAAGTCAGTACTTTTTAATGTGCACGCACAGTAAGATATAACGAGCAAGTCAGTACTTTTTAATGTGCATGCACAGTAAAATATAACGAGCAAGTCAGTGCTTTTTAATGTGCATGCACAGTAAAATGTAATGTGGAAGACAGTAATTTTTAATGTGCACGCACAGTAAAATGTAACGAGGAAGTCAGTACTTTTTAATGTGCACGCACAGTAAAATATAATGTGCAAGACAGTTATTTTTAATGTGCACGCACAGTAAAATGTAACGAGGAAGACGGTACTTTTTAATGTGCCCGCACAGTGAAATGTAATGTGGGCGACAGTACTTTTTAATGTGCAATTACAGTACCGGCAACTGTGCATGCATATTAAAATTACTGTCTTCCACATTACATTTTACTGTGCACTACAGTTAAAGGTATTGTAAAGGAAAGTACTGTTTAACGTACATGGACAATAGCGGGTACTGTTCTGAATACCTACTACTGAGCATGCACATTAAAAAGCAATATCCTGCACAATATCTGTAACAGTGCACTTACAGTAGCGAGTACTGTAAGAGCACGGTAAAAGGTATTGTGAAGCCTGATACCTACTGCCTACGCAGTACTGCTACTAGATCAGGTAATGCGTAGGTAGGTAGGTACGCAGACAACCTGGAATAAATTAAAAATTATTTCATTTATGTCATTTATTTAAGAAGAATTAAAATCTTATGTTTAACCCAATTTGAGAACATTTTATTTACAGAAACATGACGCTGAATCCTTTTATATATTTACAATCAGTCAATTTTACATCTTAAGGTGAATGGAACGATAGCGTGTACTTTTCATAATTTGATACAACTGTTACTCCTACTACCTACATTACTTGATTGAAAAACATGTGAAATGTTTTTTACTTAATCAATCACATCATCTAATTACCGCAAAATGTATGGAAAGTTCACGCTGTTCCCTTACACACCTTACCACTCTTACCAGTGTACCTTAATTATTCATCAGTACCTTAACCAAAATAGACTAACAAGGAAGGGTACCCAACTGTCCGACTCCGTTTTAATTCAATTTGATATATGTTATAGAGTAGTCTAAAATAGCACAGGTATTTTTTTTAGCTGCCCAAATTCAACCTGTTAGGAGAAATTGCCCTTTAAAGTACTGAAAATTTACCAAACCCTCCAACTTCTATAGATTTCTCAAAAAAAGAAGATAATGAATTACTGGTTTCATTATATGTTGGAGAACATGAAAAAAGAATGGATACGTTTTGTCAAATGTTTTTTAAGCTCTAGCTCTAGAGCTTTAAAGCTTAGTCCATGATAGACGTGTGCGCCGGTGCTAAAATCTTCGGCGGCGGGCGCCGGTCAAAAATCGGCGGCGGCGGCGTGTTTTCGGCGTGAAATCGGCGCGGAGAATTTAACTAAAACTGTTTAGTTTTTAGACTAATTTTTATTAAAAAAACTAGATAAAGTTTAAAAAATCACAAAACAAATCAACTGTAGCTTTTATAACAAAATTAGATAAAATAAAAATAAACACGAAACATACATCAACCGTAGCGACCTCTGTGCTAAGACATGGACAATGAAGCTTTAATTGACGCCTTGCAGCGGCTGTAATTGTCACGGACAAATATAATTTTGTCCACCCGTTTCGGACTTGAATGGGACCTTTTTTCTTCTTCTCTTCTTTAAGATTCACCGTGCCAGTAGAACTCGGAAGCTCTCGTAGTATACCCTTAACCTCATGGCTGAACGACGCTCGCTTCGAATGCAGTCTCCCGATGCTGCTGAATAGACAAATTTCAAAATCCTTGCGACACGATATTCATACCTTTAATACCGCTCGTGCTAAAGATACCATTAAGCGGAATAAAGACTTTAAAGTATTCGCAAGAGATATGTCTATTGGGCAAAGCCACATGACAAGGCTGAAGAGAGATGATGGCAGTGTAGCATGGACTAAAGCGGAAATGCTGAGGGAAATCGAAGAGTTATATGGACTGCTCTACGAGTCGGCCACTAAGCCTGTTTTCAGCGCGGCGACAAACCCAAGAGCCAAACTGACCCGACACTATACAGAAGATATCCCGGAATCAGCCTGTACGAGATAAGGATGGCCCTGAAACAGCTTAAGAACAACAAGGCGCCGGGTGAGGACGGAATTACGTCAGAGCTTCTGAAGGCGGTGATCCCCCCGGCTCTTAAAGTCCTTCAGAGGCTCTTTAATTCCGTCTTGCTCGAAGGCACAACGCCAGAAGCGTAGAACAAGAGCGTTGTGCTGCTGTTCTTCTTGAAGGGTGATAACACTCTATTGAAGAACTACAGGCCTATCTCGCTGTTGAGCCATTTTTATAAGCTGTTTTCCAGGGTCATTGTAAATCGTATCGAACGCAGGCTCGATGACTTCCAGCCACCCGAGCAAGCCGGGTACCGAAAAGGCTACCATAGACCACATTCATATGCTGCGGCAGGTCATACAGAAGACCGAAGAGTATAACTTGCCGCTATGTCTAGCGTTTGTGGATTGGAGCGTCTTAGATTCAGTCGAAACGTGGACAGTGTTAGAGTCTCCAACGATGCAGTAACGACTATCGATATATCGAAGTGTTTGTATAAAAATGCTACTATAATGTCCGTCCGAGTACAGGAACATAGTTCGAAGGCGATGCCCTTGAAAAGAGGCGTAAGACAGGGAGATGTCATATCTCCGACCTCAGACACTGTTTGCTACCGCCTTGAAAGATGCCTTCAAGCTTCTGGAATGGAAAGGACCAGGCATCAATATCAACGGCGAATACATCACTCACCTTCGGTTTGCCGACGATATCGTGGAAATCGTGGTGTTCATGGCATAGTCGATGGAAGAACTCGGCACAATGCTCGAAGGCCTTAATCGAGTCTCCCAATGGGTGGGCCTCAAAATGAACAAAGACAAGACAGAGGTCATGTCGACCATCCATGTAGTGCCTATCTCAGTTTTGGTTGAGAATTCGGTTCTTGAAGTTGTTGACGCGTGGATGCTTAGGACGAACCATCCAATTACGTAAGTCCAACTTCGAGAAGGAGGGCAATCGTCAAATCTAACTCGGATGGGCAGCGTTTGGGAAACTCCGCAATGTGTTTTCGTACAAAATTTCTCAGTGTCTTAAGACGAAAGTTTTCAACCAATGTGTGTTGCCAGTGATTACATAATAGATCCGAGAAGTGGTGCTTCACTTATAAATAGGCTCAGAGTTGCTCAGCTAGCTATAGAGAGAGCTATGCTTGGGGTTTCTCTACGGGATCGAATCAGAAATTAAGAGATACGTAGAAGAACAAGGGTCACCGACATAGCCAAGCGAATTAGCTCGTTGAAGTGGCAATGGGCGGGCCATATAGCACGGAGAACAGATGGCCGTTGGGGCCGAAAAGTTCTCGAGTGGAGACCGCGGATCGACAAGCGCAGCAGGACTTCCACCAACGAGATGGACGGATGACTTGGTTAAACCCGTGGGTTCATGGATGCAAGCCGCTGCGAACCGAAGCAACTGGATGTCTACGGGGGAGGCCTACATCCTCTGTGCAAGTCGAGAAATTTAAGTACTTGGGTAGCAGTATCACAGCCACGTGTGACCATGAGTCGGAAATAAACCACCGTATTGCGTTAGCAGCTGCTGCGTTCGGCAAATTGCGACTCAAGGTATTCCACTCACATGATCTTAGGTTATCGACAAAGATCTCCGTCTACTTGGCTGTAGTGCTCCCCAATCTTCTAAACATCAAGTGGGCGGATCGGGTGAGAAACACCGATGTCCTTCGCCGGGTGAATGTCCCAGGTGTTGAGAATTACTTGATGCGGCGTTAGCTTCGTTGGTGTGGACGGACATGTATCGCGGATGTCTGACGCAAGAATCGCGAAACGCATCTTTTTTTCTGAACTCCAGAATGGCAAGCGGAAACAAGGCGGCCAGTTCCTACGATATAAGAACGTTACGAAAAGGCACAGGAAAAGCTGTGGTATTATCCCTCTCGCTGGGAAGAGCAAGCAGGGCACCGTCCTGAATGGAGGCGCGTTGTGAGGGATAATGTGACTGAATTATAGTTGCAGAGGCGGTCTGATCTGGACATGAAAAGTGACGCTCTCAAGGCTAAGCCACCCACAGCCATCTCTTACGACTTCGTTATCCTTATGTGCTGCCACTGTTTGTGCATGTTTTCTAATAAAATTGGCTATTGCAGTCATTTAAGGACACATGAACGGGCGAACAACCTTAGCCCTCTAGTCCAATAGCCAGGTTTAGTAGTCGCTGTAGCCGAAATCGGCCAGGAGCTATATATATAGTTATATGTCCAACAGTGGACATCCTATGGCTGAGATGATGAAGATGATGAATTCGCCGACTAATAATGATTCATTGTAATCAAATATAGAATACTTCGTAAGTTAGAAATTCAGTATAGTTAGAAATTCAGTATAGGAAACATTAGGAACTCGCGCCGATTTTACGCCGATGCGCAAATCGGCGGCGGCGGCGCCGAAAAAATACCGGCGGCGGCGGCGGATCAGCGCGGCGCACACGTCTAGTCCATGATCCTATTCATGGTCTCGAAAAAAAAAAACATAAAAAACAATTGACAAAACACGAGTCCATTATTCTTTCATGTTCTCCAACATACAATGGAACCAGTATTTAATTAAATTTCAGTTCTTGGAAGGACAATTTCTCCTAACAGATTGAATTTGAGCAGCTAAAAAAAAAATACCTGAGCAATTTTAGACTACTCTATAACATATATCAAAATAAATCGGACTTGGACAGTTCGGTACCCTTCCTTGTTAGCTACCAAAGGAGATCCGTATGCAAAATATGCAGGCCGCATTCGGACTTCTGATATATGTTGTAGTGAACCCAAGCTATGATATGACTGATGTTGTCAGTCTCTATAGTGGTCAGTCCAGGGAGGTGACAATCGATTTTTTGTATGGGATTTAGAAATTTCTTTTCTCTATCATATCCTGTAACCTATCATGTAACTGGGCTTTGTGAGCCGAGGAACGTTTGGTCGTTACAATTTATAAAGATCATAATTTATAAAAAATTGTGTACTACAATATATTATAAATTGATTAAATATATTGATTATATACAATAAATGATCTATTTTACCTGTCGTATGTTTCAGTATATTACAAGTAATTTGACATATAACTATGTATATCAAACGTCATTTCAAAAACAAAAATATTTTTTGTTTTTTATTCCTAACGAGTAGCTTTAAGGAAATAATGTAATATACATATATATTTAAACGCAGCTCGCAAAAGCTCTTTTAATTGATGTTTCATAAACATTATAGGTTTCAGAACAAGAAATTTCAAAATCTCATACAAAAAAATTGATGACGTCATACCTCTGGCTGACCACAATAGCGACTGGCAACATCAGCCATACCGTAGCCTGGAATCACTGCAACACGTATAAGAAGTCAGGATGCGGTTTACATATTCTGCATACGGATCGGATCTCCACTGGTATAGCTTAAGTCTAAAACAAATAGTCTTATATTAATTAAATAACCACACGAATTGAATTCAGACAATAGCCTAAAAATATAATAGAATAAGATTGCTTAACAATCGGAATGTAAGTACAATATCTTATAAACCGATACCGAATTGCTACCAACTATATTAAGGATAATGAGGCATTAGGAAAATTAAGACCTAATAAAATTAAGACTTCGTATTCATATTAAATAACCACACAAAGGGTATAGCCCTGTATGGATGGCGAAACTGCCTTCGACGAGAAAGTGGTTTTCCTTTGGCTCGGATAATTGTCTTTACATACGTTGTAATTTGACCAAATTTTAGCCCCAAAATGGGCGTGGTTTTTGAGATAATTAAAAAAAAAGGAAAATCGTTTTTATTTTTTATTTACCAAACTAGTGGCCCGATTTTCACGAAATTTTTATATATTATGTAGAAAATTAAGAGCGTTTTTTTCTTTAAAAAAAAATCCAATTAATTTTATATTTAAGTAAAAAAAAATCATTTTTTTAATATTCATAATTTTTTTTTTTTTACTTGCGAGGTGGCGACACCTACCAATATCAGATATATTATGACCCATTTAATACTCTAATACATATATTTTTTTCAAAAACATTCATTTGGATCATCAGGTTAAAATAAGCGAATTTGTAACATCTCATACATAGCCTTCCCTTTACTACGTACATGGGCGTTTTCAAAAAAGTTGTTGAAATGACTTTTTTTTTAGAAGTGGATGAAATTTGGTATTCCTACTCAGAATCAGGAGCACTTTCGATTATAATAATAGGAGAAAAAAAATGTCTCAATATTTTTTATTCCATTACGTTACCGTTTTCATACGCGTATCTGTGGCGGTAGTGTAATGGATAACACAAAATTATATGAAAAACCTGGGACACTTTTTTTTCCTATTGCAATCGAAAGTGCTCCTGATTCTGATTAGGAATACCAAATTTCATCCACATCTGACAAAAAAGTCATTTCAACATCTTTTTTTTGAAAACGCCCACCTACGTAACATAGGATTCAATAGTAGGGTGGTTTGAAAAACATTTTTTTTATTTATTTTCTTAGCATGGGGGTAGAATTTGTACCTTATAAAAAAAGAAAAATTTAAAAAAAAAAAATTTTTTTTTTCTTATGTTTTGAGGTGGCCCACGAGGAGAACGGCCTGCATGGCTATCACAGGGGCGTTCAAAACAACGCCGACAGCAGCAATGGAAGTCCTACTGGACCTACCACCACTGCATATTGCTATAGAATCTGAAGCGCGTAAGTCGTTGCACAGAATGAAAATATACGGCCTGTGGAACGATTCCGCTCCGAGGACAAAGCACACCAAAATGGAACAGAACAAATACCTTGATAGTATAACGGCGATGGGTTGCGACAAAATGCAACCAAAGTACATATTCCGAAGGAACTTCAAGGTACATGTTCCTACAAGGGCAGAATGGACGGAAGGATTGACACTGCCCGAAGGCAGTGAAAATTCATGGTACACGGATGGATCTAAAATGAAATCCGGTACAGGAGCCGGCATTCACGCCAAGGACTTCAATAGTAGTGTAAGCATGGGAAATTATGCAACCGTCTTTCAAGCAGAGACGTATGCAATTATTTCCTGTGCACAGGAGAATATAGATAGGAAGGTAAAAGAACAAACCATCTATATACTCAGTGACAGTCAAGCAGCTCTAAAGGCACTCACATCGCCAAAGGTTGACTCAAGACTGATCTATAATGGAGTACAAGCATTAAACAAGCTTGGCAGACGCAACAAAGTGCGACTGGTTTGGATCCCAGGACACAGAGGCTTCATCGGCAATGAAAAAGCAGATGAGCTAGCAAGGGAAGGGTCAATGAACAAAAACATAGGGCCCGAACCGTATGTGGGACTCTCACAGGGTACCATAAAGAATGCTATAAACGACCACACCAGATTTAAACACCAACAAGAGTGGAAAACACTGGAAGGTCTAAAGCACTCAAAACGATTCATCGAAAACGTCAGCACTAGCTGGACTAAAAAACTCTGGACACTCAGTAGGAAGCAACTCCGACAAATCGTCGGGGCATTTACAGGTCACTTTGATACTAAACACATACTAGTAAAGATGGGACTACAGGACAATGAAGATTGTAGATTATGTGGTGAGGAAGACGAAACAATGGAACACATTATGTGTGAATGTGACGCTCTCGCCAGATTAAGAATGAGACTCTTTGGCGTCGGATACCCCGCGCCAGGAGACTTTAAGGCACTACCGCTACATCAAATCATCCAATTCATGGATGAGGTGATAAAAGCAATGGAGTAAGTGCGAAGGAGGGGTAATTACACAAAAGATCCCTACGGGTCGAAGTGTATCCGCAAGGACCCCTAAAAGTAAGGTAAGATAAGATAAGAGGTGGCCCACTCGCTTTTAAAATTAATAATTTATCAAATGAGGTAGTTCCAACAAAAAAAAATTTTTTCGGTCAAACATCGTGGAAGACGTCTAAAAATTGTCGATTGTGATTTTTTTTACTTTAATACAAAAGAAAGAGAAGTCATTTTTTGATTTTTTACATTAATTACAAAAATAATAGATTTTTTTTTTTTACTTTTGATTTCCAATTGGCTGTCGAGGGGTGACCCTACAGGTTCTAGAACACCTTTAATTTATATTTTTTGGTACTACTTCATTTAATAGATTATTAATTTTAAAAGGGAGTGGGCCATCTCAAAATATTAAGTAAAAATATTTTTTTTTGAAAATTTTTCTTTTTTCATAAGGTACAAATTCTAACCCCCTTGCTAAGAAAATAAAAAAAAATATTTTTTCAGCCCACCCTACTATTGAATCCTATGTTACGTAGGTGGGCGTTTTCAAAAAAAGATGTTGAAATGACTTTTTTGTCAGATGTGGATGAAATTTGGTATTCCTAATCAGACGAAAACACAAGCCGAAACATGAATGCACAGAAAAACCAGAAAAATAGACCAGCGCTGGGAATCGAACCCAGGTCCTCAGCATTCCGTGCTGCGTGCTATTCCCCTACACCACCACTGGACAGGAGACTAGACACGAATTTTTCCTATGCACCCATATTTCAACTTCTTTCTTGTGTTTTCGTGTGAAATATTAAACTTTCACGGGATAACCGTAAAAGAAACAAAAAATTTGGAGTTGAAATAAAAAATACAAAAAGACTCCAAATCGTAATCTTGATTCCTAATCAGAATCAGGTGTACGCATACTTTTAGAGTCGTTTTGTGAAAAAACATCATTTTGGGTATTAACAAGATTTTGTGAAAAATCGGACTTATCACACTTCACCTGCGGGCAGGTCCTCGTAGCGTCATTAACATTGCGGACACAAAATGTATAACAATTACATGCAAAATTAGACTTGTTGCACCTTTCCATTACATCGTTACAACAAGTACACGGAACGTTATGTGATAAGTCTGACTTATTGCATATACCCTGGGGACTCGCGTGCGAAAGTGTTATGTCATTGGTTTTGTGACACTGAAATTGTTCATCATTAAATACAAAATCATTATCAGAACAAAGAATACGTCCCCTTTGTTTGTGAAAAAATTGTCATACTACCCTTTTCCTGTGGACGGGTAGGAGTTACGTAATCGACTTTGTGAATAGAAAAATTCTTAGAATTACGTACAAAATCGGACTTTTTACATTTCGGTATAGCACCGTTACAAGAAGTAGAAGTTACTTTTTTATCCTTATCGGCACATGAATAATTGTTGTACATCGAATCTAGACTTTTCGTACAATTCTGGTACTTATCTAAACAATTCGGATGAAAATTATGATCATGACTGTACTCGTATGTATCGTTTGTGGACGAGTAGTCAGAATGACAGGACTTATTTTCATAAGAAATACCACTTGGGATATTATTATTATAGTCATTATTCACGGCACCAAACGAACGATTTTGAAATTTACGATCGCGCACGGGTAACTCGACACTATAGAACTTTTCCGGCACGAACTTATTTACGGCACTTTCATTCGCGTTATTAGAGTTATATTATTATGGTTCAAAGACTCACCCTTGTCCTCCAACTTACGACACTGTTCTCGTAGGTGACCGTACCGCTTACAGTAGGTACAGTAGGGTCGCGCGGCTCGCGCGGGACCGGAGGCCGAGGTCGTCGGGGAAGCCCGCGGCGGCGCGTTCACGCCGGGCGTGCCGCGGGGCTGCGGCAGCGCGGGCGCGTGCGCGGGCGGGGCCGCGGCGGCGCGCAGGGGCAGCGGGGCAGCGGCCCCGGGCTGCGCGCGCACGGGCGGCGCGCCGCGCGCGTGCCCGCCGGAGGCCGCGGAGGGGGTCGGGGCGCCGCGGAAAGTACTCGCGCCGGCGGCCGGCGATGGCCTCGCTGTTGATACTCGTCGCTCCTCTTCGCCAATGGAGTCTTCAATGTTTCTAGCATGATGTAATAACTCGGCGAATGTAGTGAATTCCTCTCTGCGGAGTCGTTTTCTTATTCGCACGTTCAAAAGGCCGTAAATCATGTCTAATTGCATTTTTTCGTTTAAATCGTTCTTAGGTAGTCTTGACAACAGGGCGCGCGCTTTGGCAACGAACACATTGGTATTCTCGTGCTGTTGTTCGGTTGCGAATAAGTCGCGGTAAATTCTATAGGGCGGCCGTCGGTCGCCGTAGGCGCTTCGAAGGTTATTTTATTAACGACCTCGTCCCATGTAGTTACTTGATGTTTAATGCCCTGCCACCAGGTGGCCGCATCGTGCGTCAGCAACATCGACAAACCTTTTATTGCATTATGATCAGTCACGTTAGCGCA
Source organism: Choristoneura rosaceana (assembly GCA_037349165.1). Classification (NCBI taxonomy): domain Eukaryota; kingdom Metazoa; phylum Arthropoda; class Insecta; order Lepidoptera; family Tortricidae; genus Choristoneura; species Choristoneura rosaceana. Next base: position 17,391,353 of record JAZBNJ010000019.1, read on the forward strand.
CTCTTTATAGCTTTCTATAGCATCGATAAATCCTTCTACGGACTCGGTAGGTGTGCCGCTAAACACAGCCTTACAACGCGCAAAGTTACCATGTTCGGTGAGCACCGGCGCGGGAGTAGAGGTACTCGCGCGGTGGCCGAGGACACTGTCGAGGATTTCCTTAATAGCGTTGGTTTGCGTTCTTTGTAGGCCTTCTAGGAGCATGGAAACGTTCTGCTGTGAGAATGTTGCGTCAGCAATGCGGGTGGCGGGGGAGGGGTGGGGAATGCCTATTGCATCATCTCCGTCATCATCGCCGTCATGCTGGTACTCCTGGTGTTCGTGCTGAGGTGGCGCAGAGGAATGGGGAATGCGTGATGCATCGTCTCTGTTGCCATGCGAAATTTGTTGTTGCTGGGCAGGCATCCGTGGCGCGGGAGGCACGTTTTCTCGTTCCTTCTCGTCACTGTGGACGTCTTCCATTTGCACCGGGTTTGCCTGACTTCTAGTACGCGTCATTATCACTATGCGGATAGTTCGTACCTACATAGGTATGTGCATTACGTTCACGAACACACAAGTTTAGGTTAGGTAGACGCGGAGTCGTTCAAACGGATTTCGACACTCACGAAAATCACTCACTCGCGAATCGTTTGTTTTACCACTAATCCACACACTGTTGGGACGCCAGATATAGTACTGGGAACTACTTAAGGGGTGCGCCACTGCCGGCTGGCAGAGAATGAGAAAAACTCAGGGGTGTAGGTTCGTTAGGTCTTTACTATCAAAAAAAATGACAGTTAATGGATTAGTGGGTTAGTCACTAGTTTAACACTGTAGGGCAAGACGATGCCGCTTGCGGTGTGAGCGTCGTGTCGTGTCATCGTGTGTATGCGCGGGCGCGGAAATGTCACTCGCATTCGCTACGGCGGCTTGGAAACGACTACTTGTTGGTCCGCGATCAGCGCGGCGCGGAATAGAGCGGGGCGCGGGAGGTGAGGAGGGGGCAGCGTGTTATACAACACACATGCACCACACTCACACTAGCAAAATCTTGCTGGTCGGCGCGCGCGAGAGGCCCGCTCGGGTAAGACGCGGCTTGGTGTTTGAACACGGTTTGCTATAACAGATAATTTACTGAGAACAAGGGGTCAATTCAATGTGGAGTGTGGAGTAAGGCAGCTAAAAAACCATGTCATTTATTAAGATATATATTTATTATAAATTGACACTACATTTTTAGGGTTCCGGAGCCAAAATGGCTAAAACGGAACCCTTATAGTTTCGCCATGACTGTCTGTCTGTCTGTCTGTCTGTCCGTCTGTCTGTCTGTCTGTCTGTCCGTCCGCGGCTTTGCTCAGAGACTATCAATGCTAGAAAGCTGTAATTTTGCACAGATATCGATACCGGAAATCTCAATTGGCGTAAAGGACATTTTAAGACTTTACAGTACAAGCAAAAAACGTTCACTTTTTTGAAAAAAAAATTATAACTCATCTGTTTATTATTGCATAAAAATAATGTTAAGGGAGATTATAGTTTTTTTTATCTCTTCTATCAGATAGCATTATAATTTTTATTGGAAAAAGCATATTTACGGAGATAATGTCTTTTACTACCCCCAATTTTAGATGTTGTGTTCTTTACGCCTGTTGATAACGTGACTTTCAAAATATAACCTTCAGTCGTACAGGTCCCTTTAGCAAAATAAAAGGGCATTATTACTGTCGTAAGAGAAGGAAATTGACAGAAAACGGGGTATAAAGAACATGAAATGGTACAAATTTAGATTGAAATAATTAAAATGGGTTGTAATTCATGGAAAAAATGCAACACTTTTATTCATTACTGTAAGATTTTTATTATTCTAAGTGCAAAACTGTTTTTTTAGTTTACCAAAAATAGGCCTTATACCTGTAATCACACATCAAATTTTAGTTTTGTAGTTAATAATCAATATTTATAATAAAGTTTCTTAAGTAAAATATCTAAACACGTAGGGCCGTGTTGCACGACACGACATTTTTTTATTTATTTTTTTATTTTAAGTTTAGTTTAGTTTTAAGTTAGTTTCTAGATAAGGTCCTCACTGAATATCAGCGCCACGGCTTGCCGTGGCATTATGCTGAGTGGGGACCTGTTTAGCGTCATGTATGTCTAGTATTTGTTCTGTTTTTATTTATGGCGTTAAATAAATGTATTTTCTTTCTTTCTTTCTTTAACCCCTTTCAAAATGGAATAGTAACATTTAAATGACACTTTGTAGGTAGTTTAACTTTAGTTTGCTTTATTTTTACAAGTACTTTAGTTCTAATTATAATTTTTCCACCATAAAAGATATAATTATTAGTTTTTCTTTCCATTTGGAAAATAGGATAAGTATTTAGTTTAATTTAACCACCTATTTACATGCATTTTAAAAACAAAACTTAATATAATAATTAATCTATTCATAATCAAATATGAAACACTGTAGCGAATCTTTACAACAACATAGTGAGTAATGAAAATAATGAAAAATTCAATAGGTAAGAAAATAATTTACAAAATTGTGTGTATGGTTTAGCAAAAACAGACCATTATACCTGCATCAAAAATATTTTTGTAGCATAATTATCAGTCAAAAATCAACATCTTATAATTTTTTCAAACAACTAAATAAACAAGACCTTTAATATTAAATAGAAACTTAAGTACAAGAGGTATCGATCTCTTAATTTTAATTTCTTCTTTTTATATCAGTAAGTATTTTAGTTATAATAATATTTTTTCCATTATCATGAAATATTTAAGTATTTTATCAATGTCTCCATCTACTTATAAAATTGTATTTAGCACTGTTATTCGCTATTCTCTTGTTGTTTAATATACAAGTATTTTAGATGAACTAAAATTATAATCAAAGTAAACTAGGCAACATTGTAATTAATCTTTTGGATGACATACTTAAGGTGACCGTCTCAAATATAATTAATACTTAATCAAATCTTAAGAAAACTTTTAAAATCGCACATAAGTAGTTAGTAGATTTTTTTGGTTCGGCATTGTGTAGACTACTTGTCACAAAGTGAACTTAGTAACAGCCACAGAATAACGTAAAAAACACAGCAAAACTGCATACAAAAAATCGCGCGAAGCGGCGGCGGCGCAGGTGGACGGTATGAATGAACCTGTTTGTTTACGTTTGTTCGCTTAGCTAGCCCTTACCCCGCCGCCACGCTCCCCGCTCGTGCCCTACGTACACCGCTCCACGTCGTATGATGTCTCTGATATTATTGCGATCCATTATTACGTTATAATTTATATATAGCGTACTCTGTCTCACACAGTATCTAATATGAACTACGAGTAAAATCATCAAAGTAGCAACAAAGCTTGGGTTGTAAAGTCATTTAAGGACATCATTTTAGTCATTTTAATTATTTATTCCCATATTAGCTTGGGTTGTAAAGTCATTTAAGGACATCATTTTGTTCATTTTAATTATTTACTCCCATATTTTTTATGAGTTGTAACAGTCTTTTAGGTCTTAATGGACACACGTAAGTAGCATATAAATTACGTCAAAAGTAAACTAGGTAGTAAAGGACATCAAAACAGAGAAATCTCTTTACACCCAGATACACTATGTAAATAAAGGTTTACGTCCAAGCAAAGTTTATAAAATGTCCTTTAAATCATTTTTTTCATAAATAATCTTGAATAAGTTGTCCAAAATGAAAGTGGTAAAGGTCAATTTTTTAATCGTAGCGTTGCTTGGAATATACCATTCGATAGAGAAAAAAAAGCTGTATACGATGGTACTTAAAACTCATTTTCGCATTTTTGTCCTTTACGCCATTTGAGATTTCCGGTATCGATATATAGGTAAACTATGCCGACAAAATAGTACAATTAAAAATTCAAAAACAATTTTTTTTAGGGTACCTCCCATAGACGTAAAGTGGGGGTGATTTTTTTTTTCTCATCCAACCCTATAGTGTGGGGTATCGTTGGATAGGTATTTTAAAACCATTAGGGGTTTGTTAAAACGATTTTTCGATTCAGTCTTCTGTTTGCGAAATATTCAACTTTAAAGTGCAAATTTTCATTAAAATCGAGCGTCCCCCCCCCCTCTAAAATCTAACCCGGTGGGTGGAAAAATTTGAAAAAATTCAGGATGGTAGTCATTATATCAAACTTTCAAGGAAAACTATAACGGCTAAGTTTGCTTGAGAACTATAGTAGTTTATGAGTAAATAGCAGCGTAAGGTATAAAATATACCTAAACTTGGAAGATTCCGTATAAAATACGAAATCCTTAGAAAAATATTACTTAATTTTTTCGTAATGGCTACGGAACCCTATTTTGGGCGTGTCCGACACGCTCTTGGCCGATTTTTTTTGTTGTATTTGTGTGTCTTTGTGAATGTGAATAAATTCCTTCTTTCTTTTTTTCTTTAATAAACGGATCGTGAAAAAGAAGTGGAGGCGGAGAAGATGGTGGATGGTGGATTCATTTTGATCTTGAATGTCTCAGTATTTGTCCATTTTGATTCCAAAACGAAAAATTAGCAATAACGCCCTGCACGTCTGCACCGCACCGAACGAACATTCGAACTGAATGATGGACGATCGTGTGGGCACGCGCACAATCATTGCCGCAATTTCCTTTGATGTTTGCCCAAAAAACCGACAGAATGGCGATTACGCGCGATCGTCGCCGATCATGGCCAACTGTTGACAAATGATTTTGTCGGCATAGTTTACTTATATATCCGTGCAAAATTACAGCTTTCTAGCATTGATAGTCCCTGAGCAAAGCCGCGGACGGACAGACAGACAGACAGACAGACATGGCGAAACTATAAGGGTTCCGTTTTTGCCATTTTGGCTCCGGAACCCTATAAAACAATAGACAGCAAACTCAAACAAAACAAAGGAAATACCAAAATAAAAATATACGATTTTGATTAATATTTTGATTTTGATTATGATTTTGATTTTTTCGATTAACTATATTTATGTAGTGATTATATACGCTAATTAAATAAATAGTTGCAGCTGCTACTCTTTCGGCATTCATCTCGGGCGGCTGACAATTAACAAATGTGCCACGCACGATTGTGTGGGCAGTAGCGCAGGGATAGTGACAATCGTCGCCCATTGTGTGATCGCCCATCATGGCCGATTGTGTGGAGGAGCCATAATATACTTATTATACTCTTTGATGATGACGAGTGGATTTTCGATAGACGACAAAACAACTTGAGGTGCGTTCACAAAACTCGAGGACAGAACAGTTATAAGTAGGTGTCCTTACAGACTTCAAAATTAAAATCAATTGACCCCGACAGCTAAAACGACAGAATATGAAAGCAGATATTTTCTTCAAGTGGAAAACTAAAAATATGGTTTTTTTGGAGTTCAAGTTAAAAATCAAATAGTTGGGATCCATTACCATAGCAGGGTATTTCGGAACGCATCCGTATAGTCAACTTAGTCTACAGACTCCCTCTATGATAACGGCGCGTTTACGAAGGCAGGTCGTTGACACGTAAGGCCAACTGACTAGTTAATTTAATATAAAAGAGGATTTCCGAATAACGAGTTATAACATTGTCAACTTCGTAATTGATTAAACATATACAGAAATTGTTTGAACCAAAAAAAGGAAAGTTCGAAAATAAATTTCTCATGAAACAGTGTCGTGCGCGTATGCGGACTTAACAAACTACCACACTCCGTAAACGCACTTGATGAACAAAACGTCGGAACTGTCAAGTGTCAAAACAAAACGAGTAACCAAATCTTTACCAAATTCTTTTTCTCAAGAAAAGTACAATTAAAATGTAGGAAAAAACTAGCATTCTGCCTAGGATCGGCTCAAAATCTACAGCTCGATAAGGGAAACAGATTCCCCTGAATGTATGTCGAGGATGGAGCATGGAATGTATGATGAAAGTGGTGCGACAACATGCAGCTGTATACGACTTCTACAAAAGTTACGGTAAGGCGATTCTCGCAGGTTCTCCCGACCCTTAAAATGTTACAAATTTGATGGAGCATTTTACACATGGATGACAAAAAAATTTAAGTTGGAACATTTGTAAATTTGGGCTACAGGCTTACAACAATACAGGTATCAAAGTATTAGGAACTGCGCTGTTGGAAGTCAAACTCAAAATTAAAGGTTATTTTATGGAATTTATTGGAACTGACTTACAATTCCAGCCAACACACACCAAGCCAACACTTGGCAAAGATGCTTGTTTGGTGTCAGGGTTAATTGAAAGGAAACACATAAATAAGGTAATACAAAATATTGTTACAGATGATCCAAGGAAAAGTGCATTAGTTTCAAAATACCATGATGTATTTACCGGTACAGGAAGATTCCCCGGTGAATATATTGTTGAAGGAAGGCTCTATACCAGTCTCAAAGCCACCTCATCGTGTAACTCTTAAATTAAAAGAACAGCTTAAGTCTGAGCTTGACCGATTGTGTGATAAAGGTGTTTGTTAGTCCTATACCTCATAAGCATACTTTTTAACTATCGCGTTGTGTCTTAACCCTGTTTTTTTTTGTCGCTATTAATTTTAGTCTCATTTTACATCGATCATGTATAAAATTTTCGCTTTGTATCCTATTTTGTATTAGACAATATATTTAGTCGCAATGTACAGTCGAAGGCGAAAATATCGGCACGGACAGTGATCAAAAATATGTGAACACGACTTTATTGTTAAGGGAATAAGGTTAATCAGATATTTTTGAAACTTTGGGAACGTACATATATTTATGCCCTCGACTGTACCTTTTTCGCTTTTTTTCCACGACATTAATGCAGTGCAGTGTACTTCAATGTCACAATGACTGCGTATTGGCTATTATTCATTAGACTAAGATAAAATTTCAATGAGTTTAGGTATGATACTACACAGGTACAGTCGAGGGCAAAGATTTACATCATACGGTCAAAAGGGACAAAAGTAGGTATGTGTACGCGACCATATTGTCCTAACATTAAGGGCATGCATACATATTTTAGTCACTTTGACCGTATTTATCTTTGCCCTCGACTGTACCAAACACATTAAACAAAAGAATGCTCGAAAAGTTAGTCATATTAGCCTCCGAAGCAGGGCTAAAGTAATACTTTTAGCCCCTAGGGCTAGTATCGTTTAATGTTTTATTGCAATCCTAGTAAAAACTTGTGCTGATATGGCTTATTTTAGACTCTTGACAAACAATCTACTATAGTGTAATAGTACTCTAGTTTAACGACCGTTTAGCCTAGTGAGTAGTGGACCTGGTCTACGAAGCTGGAGGTCCCGGGTTCGAATCCCGGTTAGGGCATTTATTTGTGTGATGAGCACGAATATTTATTCCTGAGTCATGGATGTTATCTATGGATTTAAGTTTGTATTTATCTATACAAGTATGTATACCGTCACCTCACCTAGTACCCATAGCACAAGCTTTGCTTAAGTTTGGGACTGGGCTGATTTGTGTAAGATTGTGTGTTCAGAAATGTTGAGATCGCGACGAAACGCGATCCGGTGAATAACTACAAGTAATTTATGCTTATGAGGTAAAGGACTAACAAACGGATAAAGGTGTGCTTTCAAAGATGGATGAAGCAACAGAATGGATTAAGAGGATTGTAATACTTAGTTGAGAAATACCAAACTGCAATTTGTGTGTGTGTCTGGATCGTAGAGATTTGTTTGTTTAATTCAAATTTCAAATTCAAATTCAAATAATTTATTTCGTGTAACAAAAGGACACATAATATATTAGTAAATACACTTAAGAAGGGTTAGTAAATTATACACATACATACTTATAACTAAAGAAAAGACAACTCTAGCTACCACTGTATTGAGCTGGCAGGGGAATGTAGTCCCGCACAGTGTAGCATTATAGGACAGTCGGGTTTGTCCGATATCATCTTTAGGATGGTGTTGGGACTGTCCCGGACCCGGCGCATCAAAGACGCAGCGCGCCCGCGCATGGTCGCCTGGAAACAATCGACTCGCGCCTCCGCAAACATCCCTGACGCGCTACAGAAGCGAGGCAGTCCCACCATCACCCGGAACGCGTTGTTATACTGGACTCGGAGGGCCCTATATGCCCGCTGCGAATACCGAACCCAGAGGCTACAGGTATACAAGGAAGTGCAGAAAGCTCTAAAGAGAGTAATCCTTACCTCCCTGGAGCACCCCGAAAACCTCCGAGCTATCATATTCGCACGCACCGACAAGGCCCTCCGTTCCCGTTCGATGTCCATGTCGTCCTTGAGGTCGGCCGCCACAACATGACCTAGGTATTTAAATTCATTTACCCTTTCCATCGGGCTTCGATTAAGATAGATTGCGGGAAGCTCTAAAGTCTTGTTGCGGTCGCTCTCAAACACCACATACTGACTTTTTTTCTGGTTATATATCAGACCGTGACTTGCTGCATATTCTTCACATATACTGATCAACCTACGCATGCCGCAGACCGAGGCGCTCAGAAGCACCATGTCGTCCGCATAACTTATGTTGTTCACACAAACTCCATCTATATGACAACCGACACGGACACTGCTAAGCGACTCAATCAGCTCGTTCACATACAAGTTGAAGAGTGTTGGTGAGCTCAGACCCCCCTGTCTCACCCCACACTCCAACCTGTACTCGTCCGACAACGCACCTGCCCACCTAACGCTGTTGACCTGGTTTCCATACCAATATCTAAATATCCGCACCGTTTCCGGTGGTACACTGGTTTTATTCAGCTTTTTCCATAGCATATTGTAGGAAACCAAGTCAAAAGCCTTAGACAGATCAAGGAAACAGGCAATAACCGGGGTCTTACCCTTGACGTAGTACTTGACAGTATGCTTAAGACACAGTATAGCGGATTCTGTTGACAGACGTGGTCGGAAGCCAAATTGATTGTCATTAATAGTATTTGTTTACTACAAATGTGTTCTAAAAAATAGTTTGAGATACCAACCTATCAATGACCTCAAGTCTACTTAGTGACGCAAAATATTTTTAAGTCATGGATTTAAAACAGTCCTGGCAAATTGGTCTTTCTGGATCTAGTAAAAAAAAAATTACTTTTTCCACTGTATTTGGGGATATATAATTTTAATGTTTTACTGTTACAAATATCTGCTGAAATACCTATTTCTAGAAAATTGTGAAAGTTGCTTTAAAGACATAAAATACATTTAGTCCTATGTATCCTAAATCGAATGGTTTTGTTGAAAAATTTGTAGCCATCGCAAAAAATATGCTGAAGAAATGTAGCGATGAACATTTGGACATATAATTAATGCTATTGGAGTACAGGAATATAGTCCAGTGTTGGGCTCACCATACTCTCCTTCCCAATTGTTATTAAGCCGGTTAACGAGATCCACTTTGCCTTTGCATACCGAACTGCTTGCCCCGAATGTTGTAAATGATTTTGACAAGTTCCAAAAACAGTGAGACTTGATAAATATGATAATAGAAAAGAACAGGATATAGTAATAAAGAACACTTCCAAGATATCTGTGTTTCAATAGTTTGCCCTATCACCTGCTGTTATTTAAAAATGTGAGATCTTAAAGTAGGTTAGATTTGACTTGGCCAGTTTTTGAGTTTTTATCAGAATTAAAAAATATATAGGTATATAATTATGTTGAATAACTTTATAAAATGACTGATGTAATGAAAACTGGTCAAGTCAAATCTAACCTACTTTAAGATCTCACATTTTTAAATAACAGCAATTGTTATAGGTATCCAATAAAGCACAGAAATAGAGTTTAATACTTGTTGATAATGTTATTTTAACTTGGAACTCATTTAGATCTCCATTATTTTTGCGGCGAAGCCCACAGCCAAGCATAGTTTTTGTATTGAACTTGGCTCTCCTTTTTTACATTTATGTTTTTGGTGGGATTATAATTTACTGTTCAACATATTTTTTTGCAAAATCATGATCAGTTAGCTTTACTGTGTTCTCCGTTAAATTAACTGTTTTGATCACTAAGAGATAACGTTCAAGACATTATAATTAACTGTTTTGATCAATAAGATATAACGTTCAAGACATTATAATGTACCGTTTCGATCATTAAGAGATAATGTCCAAGACGTTATAATTTACTGCTACAACAGACCTTTTTGCTAAATCATGATCAGTTAGCTTTACTGTGTTGTCCGTTAAGTTTACTGCTTTGATCATTAAGTGATAATGTCCAAGACATTATAATTTCTTGTTTAGATCATTAAGAGATAATGACCAAGACATTATAATTTACTGTTACAACATAATTTTTTGCAAAATTATGATCAGTCAGCGTTACTGTTTCCTCCGTTAAATCAACTGCTTTGATCATTAAGTGATTATGTCCAAGACATTATAATTTACTGTTTTGATCAATAAGATATAACGTTTAAGACATTATAATCTACTGTTACAACAGATATTTTTGCTGAATCCTGATCAGTTAGCTTTACTGTGTTGTCCGTTAAGTTTACTGCTTTGATCATTAAGAGATAATGACCAAGACAATATAATTTACTGTTACAACAGACATTTTTGCAAAATTATGATCAGTCAGCTTTACTGTGTCCTCCGTTAAATTTACTGCTTCGATCATTAAGTGATAATGTCCAAGACATTATAATTTACTGTTACAACAGATATTTTTGCTGAATCATGATCATTTAGCTTTACTGTGTTGTCCGTTAAGTTAACTGCTTTGATCATTGAGTGATAATGTCCAAGGCATTATAATTTACTGTTTCGATCATTAAGAGATAATGACCAAGACATTATAATTTACTGTTACAACAGACATTTTTGCAAAATTATGATCAGTCAACTTTACTGTGTCCTCCGTTAAATTTACTGCTTTGATCATTAAGTGATAATGTCCAAGACATTATAATTTACTATTTTGATCAGCAAGTGATAATGTCCAAGACATTATAATTTACTGTTTTGATCAATAAGATATAACGTTCAAGACATTATAATCTACCGTTTCTATCATTAAGAGATAATGTCCAAGACATTATAATTTACTGTTTTGATCAATAAGATATAACGTTCAAGACATTATAATCTACTGTTACAACAGATATTTTTGCTGAATCCTGATCAGTTAGCTTTACTGTGTTGTCCGTTAAGTTTACTGCTTTGATCATTAAGAGATAATGACCAAGACATTATAATTTACTGTTACAACAGACATTTTTGCAAAATTATGATCAGTCAACTTTACTGTGTCCTCCGTTAAATTTACTGCTTCGATCACTAAGTGATAATGTCCAAGACATTATAATTTACTGTTACAACAGATATTTTTGCTGAATCATGATCATTTAGCTTTACTGTGTTGTCCGTTAAGTTAACTGCTTTGATCATTGAGTGATAATGTCCAAGACATTATAATTTACTGTTTCGATCATTAAGAGATAATGACCAAGACATTATAATTTACTGTTACAACATAATTTTTTGCAAAATTATGATCAGTCAGCTTTACTGTGTCCTCCGTTAAATCAACTGCTTTGATCATTAAGTGATAATGTCCAAGACATTATAATTTACTATTTTGATCAGCAAGTGATAATGTCCAAGACATTATAATTTACTGTTTTGATCAATAAGATATAACGTTCAAGACATTATAATCTACCGTTTCTATCATTAAGAGATAATGTCCAAGACATTATAATTTACTGTTTTGATCAATAAGATATAACGTTCAAGACATTATAATCTACTGTTACAACAGATATTTTTGCTGAATCCTGATCAGTTAGCTTTACTGTGTTGTCCGTTAAGTTTACTGCTTTGATCATTAAGAGATAATGACCAAGACATTATAATTCACTGTTACAACAGACATTTTTGCAAAATTATGATCAGTCAGCTTTACTGTGTCCTCCGTTAAATTTACTGCTTCGATCATTAAGTGATAATGTCCAAGACATTATAATTTACTGTTACAACAGATATTTTTGCTGAATCATGATCATTTAGCTTTACTGTGTTGTCCGTTAAGTTAACTGCTTTGATCATTGAGTGATAATGTCCAAGACATTATAATTTACTGTTTCGATCATTAAGAGATAATGACCAAGACATTATAATTTACTGTTACAACATAATTTTTTGCAAAATTATGATCAGTCAGCTTTACTGTGTCCTCCGTTAAATCAACTGCTTTGATCATTAAGTGATAATGTCCAAGACATTATGATTTAATGTTTTGATCAGCAAGTGATAATGTCCAAGACATTATAATTTACTGTTTTGATCATTAAGATACAACGTTCCAGACATTATAATGTACCGTTTCGATCATTAAGAGATAACGTTCAATACATTAAAATATACTGTAACAACACAGACATTTTTGCAAAATCATGATCAGTTAGCTTTACTGTGTTCTCCGTTAAATTTACTGTTTTGATCATTAAGTGATAACGGTCAAGTCATTAAAATTCACTGTTACAATACAGTAATTTTTGCGAAATAATGATCAGTCAGCTTTACTGTGTTCTCCGTTAAATTTAACTGTTTTGATCATTAAGTGATAACGGTAAAGTCATTAAAACTTACTGTTACAACACAGACATTTTTGCGAAATCATGATCAGTTAGCTTTACTGTGTTCTCCGTTGAATTTACTGCTTTGATCATTAAGTGATAACGGTCAAGTCATTAAAATTCACTGTTACAATACAGTAATTTTTGCGAAATAATGATCAGTCAGCTTTACTGTGTTCTCCGTTGAATTTACTGTTTTGATCATTAAGTGATAACGGTCAAGTCATTAAAATTTACTGTTACAACACAGGCATTTTTGCGAAATCATGATCAGTTAGCTTTACTGTGTTCTCCGTTAAATTTACTGTTTTTGATCATTAAGTGATACTGTTCTAAACATTAAAAGTTACTGATATAAATTTAATGATTACCATCGTTTAATTTTAACGTTTTTTCATTAATTTCAAATGTTCCATCAGTTAATTTTACTGTTTTGTATTTAACTGTTTTTGAAACGGTTGTTGGTAATGTACAAAACAGTTACTTTTAATGTGAATCCGTTTACTGTTTGAACGGTAGAAATTATTTTTTTCAGTGTATAAATAGATACAATTCAATTATGAGAAAGTTAGATAAACCAAAAAAAAGAAAAATATAGTCCACAATTATTACCTGTTTTATGATTTTCTACAAGCCTTTGTATAAGTGTCCTGTTTGATGTCGTTATTATTTTTTGTAACGTTCAAATCTTGCAAGTTCATTTCCAATGGTCAGATTAACTTGAAATTTAGTATTTTTGGTATTTTTACTGTTTCTGGTAACTAGTCGACTCCGAGTTTTGACGCAAAGGTACATTTCTCGTCTTTGTCTTTCAACTATATTTCCAAAATCGGATAGAAATTATTATGCTTCCTTCGTAACTCAAAGTGATTATTTCAACCCAAATAGGGGCTCATTGCAAACGAGAGAATTGCAAGAGAGTGAGGTGGTATATCAATCTTCGGGTAGGGCCACGTAGAGCTATTTTCTTATTGCTATGTCTGAGATTTTGTAGAGCTACTATAAGAACCTTATCACACTGGCGATTTTCAGGTGAGTAGAAAGCGAAACGAGCGCGTAACGATATCGCCGTGAGCGCCTAACGATTTCGCTGTGAGCGCGCGAATAATGCCGCGAGGGCGTAACGATTTGCGAGCGCGTGGCTGTATATACCGCAAAAATGCTATATTATACACTCTTGTACAACAATAATGCATTGCGCTAGAGCAGGTGACTATACGAGCTCTCCTTTACCGAAAGCTCGTGGTAAATTTCAAACGTAAAACTCACTGATTCTCTAACTTCACTTTGGCCGTAAACATATAAAATGAGGTGAAAACAATGTGTATTTTCCCAAAAAATAAAAATGGTAACGCCATTCTAAAATCACAGAGCCACTTTTCAATTCAACATGCCTAATCAATATTCCGAAACCTATTTGCATTTGCTTTATCCATTCATTAGCATTTCATTCGATTTTCCAATTTTTTCATTCGTTTTCCATCGCGAGATGGACGGTACAAGACGGTATGCAAAGTGGATCGTTTTAACCTGATTTGATTAGGATAAAAGATATATTAAGCTTCAATCTTGTGAAACTAGTCTTCAAATTTGTTATTTTGCAATTTTCTTTTAGTTGCTATGCAGAATCCAGACGACATGGCACGGGAAAATGTCAATAGACTATATATAGATTTCCAGATACCATTCGAAAGTAGTGAAGTTAGAGGGCTCAAACATAATATATGTCGAAAAAAGAATACAAAAATATTTATCTAGGAAACATGTCCATATCCATATGCAAGTTTTTAGAGGTATTCAAGACTGATTAAACAACTTTTTTTTTCTCCATACATAGACGTTCCATCCTATTGTTGGGATGTCCGAGGTTTTCAGTAGGCAAGTATTACTGTATAAATGTGAAAACACTGGCTCACTGTTTAAAGAAAAAAAAGACAGCATTTTGAAGAATGTTATCAAGCAATGACATTTAAACAGGTATAATTCATCAAAGTTATCAAGGGACAAAGTGGTGTTTTATTCGATTAGTCAATTTGTTTGTTGTTGTAGTACTCGTACCTAAGTAAAAATGTTTCACATAGCAACAGTAGCTTTTCTCGCTCCGCTAAATAGACGGATCTACGGCGACAGACGGCCTCCGTCTGTCCTTAATTTAATGCTGCCTTAGAACCCATGCACACTGGATTATTTCTGACGCGCAATACAATCCGTAGAGGATCCGCTTGTACCTAGAAATCTACAATATTTTGATCGCTATCGGTTGCTTCACCTTTAAGTGGTTATGAAAATGAAATCAAAATGAAAAATGAAATTGTTATATTTATATGATTCTCTAAATTCTTAACCAAATCTCTTCCGAGGCGCTATTGCTGTACTAGGCGGACAGTCATAATTTAGCCGGTTCGGTCGCAGGAATTATAAAGAGTTAGATGTTAGGTCAATTGGTGTCAACTGTCGCATGATATTTAATTTTAAAAAGCTATTTAATGGTAGCCGTGGTGGCCGAGTGGTTTGACCTATGGCCTTTAAAGCAGAGGATCGTGGGTTCAAATTCCGGCGCGAACCTCTGAATTACATTTGAAATTTACTACGAGCTTTACGGTGGGGGAAAACATTGCGAGGAAATCTGCACAACCCTGCGAAGCAATTCAATGGTATGTGTGAAGTTTCCAATCCACAGTGGGCCCGCGTGGGAACTACGGCCCAAGCCCTCTCATTTTGAGAGGAGGCCTGTGCCCTGCAGTGGGACGTATATATGCTGGGAGGATGAAGCTATATTCAATGAAGGACAACGTCTTGAGGTAACCTGAACTTCCCAGCACGCCGGGACATATGTAGTATGTATGTACTTAAGTAGATCGGACCTTGGCAAGGCGGCTAAGTTATCTAGTGAGAAAGCTCTCTTATTTTATAGGCAGAGTGTTTTTGCCTCCCTAATAGAGTGAGCAAACGAATGAGGTCACGCTTAATGCGGTTACGTCATTTAATTTCATTTGATACCTATTAATGGGAATGTGTTCAAGAATTAACGACGTATCGTGTGATAGGGATGGGGTAGGATATCCTACTAACATTGTCTAATTGTGTACGCGTGTGTGTGTTTGTATGTGAGTATTTTCTTAAAAAGTCCCGTCATGAAATTGACAAGAAATCGCTTTTGTGAAGGAACAGGTTAAAAAAGTTTTTAGGTGGAGGAGCTTGTGCATGGTCCGCCCGGATTGCTACCACCATATTGCTCGCTAATCCTGCCGTGAAGCATCAGTGCTTGCATTGTTGTTTTTCGGCGTGGAGAGTAAAACAGCCGGTAAAATTACTGGCACTTGAGGTATCCCATCTTAGGCCTCTAGGTTGGCAACGCATCTGCAATACCCCTGGTGGCTGGTGGTGGTTGATGTTTATGGGCGGTGGTATCTCTTACCATCAGGAGACCCACTTGCTCATTTGCCATCCAGTCGAATGAAAAAAAAAACATAAACTACATAAAACATCAAAAAATCCTTGACGTCAGGAAAACTTCACGAAATCTTATGAGGAAAAAATCGTAATTTTGTAACCAAGTACATCAAAACTTCCTATTGGAGCCAACAACAAAGATTTTTGTAGTGAAATAACGTATTTAAGTATTTAATGACACATCCTGCCTAGTTTGGGGTCCGCCGGATATCACACTGTGTGAATATTTTCAATGATGAATCCATACTTAATATTATAAATGCGAAAGTGTGTTTGTATGTTTGTGTGTTTGTCCGTCTTTCACGCCGTAACGGAGCGAAGCGGACCAACGTGATTTTTTTCATAGAGATAGTTTATGGGCCCGAGAGTGACATAGGCTACTTTTTATCCCGGAAAAATGCACAGTTCCCGAGGGAATAGCGCGTTATAACCGAATACCGCGCCGCGGAGCCGCGGGCAAAAACTAGTTATAAATAAATTTATTCTTATTCTTATTCCTACATAGTCTACTTTTTTCCAAATATTCGAATTTATAGCAATTCCCAAGTTATATCGTAAAATCCCGAAATTTTGGTTCCAACAACCAGACCTGCTAGCAAAGCCGCGAGTAGAGGCTAAATTAGACAAAGTTGTAATTAATTAACTCCAAATTGCTCAGCCGCACGCACATAATTATTTACCAAACAATGTTGTAACTAGGTATGTTTTCTTAGCAAACGTTTGCTTACTAATAAAAACAACGAAAGAATGTAACAAAGTAAAAGAAAATAATATGGAACCGTGCTAATTTCAGGATATTTTTTAATGTCACCTTACAGAATGTTCTAGGTATTCTCATATTTTCATTCTTCTTACGCCATTAAGTAGGTATATTTAACTCTGTAACTCCGTGCAATCTCAGAGAGCGATCTAGATAATAACTTCATAAAATGCTCTCAAAACTTTCCTTTTAAAATTATAATTCACTTACCGTGTAATTATGCGGTTGTGAAACTTCTTTGCAATTAAATTAGGGCGCACTAAGTCTTTGCCTAACTTCAAGTCATAGTACTCTGTGTTTTGTAATTGGCTTTAAATGTTTTATTTGTATCTACATGTCATGTATTATATTCTATGTAACTTTATCAATGATCCTGTATGTTTTTAATTGCACCTCATTTATTATCCTAACTAAAATAAAAAAATCGAATGTAAAATTTTTTGTTGGTTAATTACGCTTTTACGTAAGTCCTGAAGTGATAGAGATGAGATGGAAACAGTTTGAGACCCTAAGAAGGAATAAGATTGGTTTTTTGGATTCTTTTTGTGTTTTTTATTTCAATTCTAAATTTTACGGTCATCTCGTAAAACCTAAATTGAAAATACAAACTGAAATATAGATGCACAGAAAAACCAGGAAAATAATATATATAGCACGGGGCACGGAATGCCGACGACCTGGGTTCGATTCCCAGTGCTGGTCATATTTTTCTGGTTTTTCTGTGCAACTATATTTCAGTTTGTGTTTTCAACCTAAGAACGACATTCAATTGTATAGTTTTCATGCAGGGAAAATAATATAGACCGAGACGAAGTCGCAGGCGACTGCTAGTATTAGTGTAGAAGCACATTCGCGATCACAGGCCGGGAATATACATTCATGTAGCTCGTACATTTCCATGCAAGGAGCTTGCACGCTTGTGTCATCTTTGTATGAAGATTGACGTACGCGCGTCAGCTACTTGAACAAACGACCTACTGGCATGTGTATTTCCTGCTTACCGTTACTCGCTCGTAACCAGTAATAGCTAAGACTGTCTAGCACTGAATGTCATCTCAGCCTATATACGTCCCACTGCTGGGCACAGGCCTCCTCTCGGAATGAGAGGGCTTGGGCCATAGTTCCCATGCGGGCCCAGTGCGGACTGGGAACTTCACACGCACCATTGAATTGCTTCGCAGGTTTGTGCAGGTTTCCTCACGATGTTTTCCTTCACCGCAAAGCTCGTGGTAAATTGCGCACATGAATTTCGAAAAACTCAGAGGTGCGAGCCGGGATTTGAACCCACGACCCTCAGCTTGAGAGGCGATAGGTCAAACCACTAGGCCACCACGGCTTTTTTAGCACTGAATGTAATGGAATCAAATTAGCATATATGCATGGATGTAGATATCAAATGCGACGTGATTGATTAGAGCCATTCTAATATTCCTTTTTCATAAATTGACACAATTTTTTCAGCGACTTATAGGTATGCTGAGCTGACCATCAGTGCAGGAAAGCCAGTGGAAGTAAGAGAAACCGTCACGCTCAACACGGACCCATTCAGCAACGTACTCTTCTACGACCAGTTGTCATCCTCAGACCATGAAAGGATTCCGGAACGTGTTGTTCGTGCCAAAGGCATCGGCGCTTTCGACTACTTTGAAGTCACTCACGATGTCTCAATGTACACTCACGCAGATGTGTTTAATGGAATAGGTAAGAAAACTCCGGTTCTCAGTGGTAAATTAAGAACAAGCGGAATAGAATTATCGAGTGAAGTCAGAGGTTTAGGTGCCAGATTCTATATCAATGAAGGCAATGTAGATCTGATCGGAATAGCCGGCCATGTCTTTTTCTTCAAGGACCCAAAACTTTTCACTTCTACCTCACACCATTTGAAGAGAAACCCCAAAATCACAAATTAAAATTCGATAGTTACACGTATCTCGTAGAAACTTTCACACAAAAACCTGACACTTTTCATGGTGTGCATTGGTTGTAGTCTGATCATGGTCAAACCAACTGGTTATAGGAAGTGTGACTCATTCACACTCCATCCATTTGAAGTGAATAATAAACATGGTGAGAGTTTTTTTGGGAAATTTAACTTTCGAAGTGAACAAGGAGTAGAAGTGCCTATACCGAGGAGTCGGCGAGAGCGCCATTGACCAAGATTAGACTACTTTTTTTTTAATTCGACTGGAAGGCAAACGAGCAAGTGGATCTCCTGGTGGTAAGAGATCACCACCGCCCATAAACATCTGCAACACCAGGGGTATTGAAGATGCGTTGCCAACCTAGAGGCTTGAGATGGAATACCTCAAGTGCCAGTAATTTCACCGGCTGTCTTACTCTCCACGCAGTTTTTTTAAGCTAGTGAAAATGTTTATTTGAATTCTTGCGAGAGTGTGGCCGGCCTTTAAACTGGAATGCGTCGCCCGGAAGTTCCTTAGGGACCTTTATTGCTTAAGAAATTTATAGCACCTAAATAGACACGCATTATTCTGTGTGACGCAAATTCTGTTAATTCGGAGAAGCAAAATTTCATTTAATCGCTTTTGCCACTTCCCCTCCGGTGAGACACACGGCCGCGGCGTTCGGGAAACACGACGTCGCAGCGGTAAAAACCTGTAAGTGTATTTTTTAAAAGTTTTTTTTTTTAAATGTGGTAGTCTAGTAACTTCATTAGTGGCGTAGGTAAATCCATACTAATATTATAAATGCGAAAGTGTGTTTGCATGTTTGTGTATTTGTGTCTTTGTCCGTCTTTCACGCCGTAACGGAGCGACGGATCGACGTGATTTTTGGCATAGAGATGGGCCCGAGAAAGACATAGGCTACTTTTTATCCCGGAAAAATGCACAGTTACCGAGGGCTAACAGCGCGCGATAACCGAATACCACGGGGGCGGAGGCGCGGGCAAAAGCTAGTTCTCGATAAGTCAGAAACTCGGCGCAAAAAAGAAAAAATAACAGTTAATAACGGGCTCCGATAACATCGGATATTCATAGATATATACTTACAAATTTGTGCGGAACAATCGAAGTGCAAGTCTGCTCCACTCTTGTTCGGTTTTTTGTAATGTGAAAAATTCTTATTGTTCAAATTAAAGATATTTTTCAGAAATCTAGGGTTTTACTAAATTTATTTCGGAATTCTCAAAAATAATATCGTAGTCTTCATTGACGTCGCACTAAAGTAACTAATAATTTTCCAATTTTTTAAACTCAGCTGTTGAGATTTCGAAATTTTATCCCGATGCCGTGGGAATGTTGACATAAAAAGATGCATTAAAGTAGTCTATTATAGTTATTTTGAACATGAAACTGGCGCGAGAGTCACTCATTATTATTAAATGATAATATTGATAAATCGAGTCACTCGCGTCTGAAATCGAGGTTAGTTCGACATGTTTCGGGCTAATCGGTACTCCTTCATCAAGGAGGAACTTGACTCCGCGGCTGCTGCAATAGGCCATCGCTCACATGCATGTCGAGCTAAATTCTATTTCAGACGTCCTGAGTTATCCGATATATTATCATTTTCAATAGTTATTGTTCAGCTATCTACATAAATACAAATTTCAACCATATCATCCATCCTTTCGATCGTTAAGCTTGCCTTAAATTTGCCAGTGACGAAGCGAGGACGTGGAAGACCACCCTCCACTTGGCCGACGACGGTCGAGAAAGACCTCATAGAAGCGGGGCTGGCCGCGAGCATGGCACATGACCGTGCGAAGTGGAAATTGCGGACGAGGAAGGTCGACCCCAAGTAGATGGGACAAGGTCTAGCCCGGATGATGATGATGATGATGATGATGATGGATACTTAGCAATATTTTAAAATAGTTATTTGCTTACACTTGACAAGAAAAAAAATCTAAGAAATCAGATCATCCAAATACACAGGCTGCTCCAAAGTGATACATTGAAAACCGTTAGTTTTTCGGTAAATATTGGACTGATTGTTATGATACTTTGCAGTTTGGTTTTAAATATCTTGCTAAGCCAGTAGTATTCTTATTTGTCCAGAGGCTAAGGTCACCCAGTATACATAATGCACACACACTCATAAACTTTCGCATAATAGTTTTGTTTTAATGTTATTTTTCCTATTCGCCGATAAGCTGGTATTAGTCTTCGGCTGTGTGTAACACGTGTTAATTATAGAATGAGAATAGGCCCCCAAATTTGTGACGGCACTCAGCGCTTCCTGCAGCGACTCGGTTATGTATTGAGATACTTACACGGGACCATTTGTTCTGGTACCACTGTACCGCGTTCAGAGAAAAATCTGCATAGACTATTCAGACGAATATGAGAACACATTTTGATGAAGTATAGGATCTGGGGAAATAATGTTAGTAACTTAAAAACTAAGTAAGATTTAACATTATTATTATTATTATTGGGGGGGGGGGGGGGGGCTGAACCGAAATCTTTGGTGTGGGCTAGCTGGGCCGTAGGCTACGGGACAGGGGTTGCGACCCCCGCTCCGGGTCGTACCTGGTTCAGCAGGTAGAGCTGGCCATTCAGCGGGGAAATGCGGCCGGCATTATGGTTTTTTTTTTATTCGACTGGAAGGCCAACGAGCAAGTTATAGGTTGTCTTAGTTTGTAGGTTTAGTATTCGTTTAAGTTGATTTTTTTTTAAATGTTTGATTGCAGTTTTTCTTGTGTATATAATATTATTATTTATTTATTTATATGATTCGGTAGAATTACATATTGTAAACATACATAATGGATTATTAACGGTATCCCATTAATAAATAATTCCGAATACGCTTATATAAAAATATATCTAAAAAAATATATCCAGAACGGGTTGGGAACTTCACACACACACCATTGAATTGCTTCGTAGGTTAGTTCAGGTTTCCTTAAGATTTCTTTCTTCAGTGTAAAACTCTTGGTTTATTTATGTAATTTCGCACATGAATTTCGAAAAACTCACGAGATGCGAGCTCGAGATCGAACTCACGACCCTCACCAGTAGGCTACCACGACTTGACACGTATATACAGTGTGTATTTTTAAATACTACCTCAAACTTTAAGGGCAGTTAGTGAAGGCCCTAATAATCACATTTTAGTATGTTTTAGCATGGACGAAGTATAGTATGGACGTGCAGCCTCCATACATAAGATAGTTCCTCGTTGCTTAGTACGAAAAAAAGAACTAGATGTCGCCAGATGTATTGAACCGGTATAATACATAATTTTAGTGGCGACATTGCTCTATTTAGCATGGTGGCAATAATGTTCAACTCTTTAAAGTACCTCTGTGAGTTTACTAAACTTCGTTATGTTGTAGAAGGTAACATCTAGATGGCGTTATATTCCTTCGAGCGCCAAGTTTGAATTTTTTTCGCAGCAATTACAGAATTGTTCACGATTTACGTGTGAACTAAACTATGGAGTTTTATTTGAATCCGCAATCTGACATATTACGAGGGCTGTTTGAAAAGTACCCGGTTATGGAAAGAAAACACATTTTTTTTTGTATTTATGCATTTATTTTTCTACGTAGTCACCTTTTAACTCTATACATTTGTTCCACCTATACTCAAGCTTTATTAAACCAACTAAAAAGTATGATTTTGGAAAGTCATTAAAATAGGCCTCTGTGGCGGCAATGACTTCGACATTTGATCCAAATCGCTTACCACCGAGCCATTTTTTTAGGTTGGGAAACAAAAAGAAATCGCATAGGGCCAAATCTGGAGAATACGGGGGGTGAGGCAATAGTTCTTAGCGTAACTGTGCTAATAATTTAGCTGTCACAACTCTGGACGAATGAGCCGGGGCGTTGTCGTGATGAAACAGTATTTTTTTCTTTTTTAAATGGGGTCGTTTGTCCTTCAACACGGCGTCAAATTCAGCCAATAAATTGGCATAGTACTGCCCTGTTATCGTTTTTACCTTTTCCATGTAGTCAATATGTATAATACCCTGCGAATCCCAAAAAACAGACCTTTCCAGCCGATGGGACGGTTTTTGCTTTCTTTGGAGCAGGTTCACCCGCTAAAATCCACTGCTTCGACTGCTTTTTCATTTCGAGGGTGTAGTGGTGAACCCACGTTTCGTCCACGGTCACGAAACGACGCAGAAACTCTTTCGGGTTACGTTTGAACACGACCAAACACTGCTCCGATAGTCAGTCGGTTCCGTTTTTGCTCCGTCCAATTCGCAATCATGAACTGAGTCTATCTTTCAAATTTTGTTGAAATCGGAGAGATAAACTCATGGTACAACGGTAGATAGAAATGCCCATTAGGGCATTTACCGTATTATTATTTATTTGGCGTATTAATGCTACAACTAGAGATGCATCTGTCAAATTATTGAAGAGAAAAACGTGAGACAGATGTATGTGATGACAATACTGTACTGTTTTCGATGATTGTCACATCGCTTACCTGAAATTAGCATAGCTATTTTTTTATCAATGTTCGAGACCTATTTTTCTATGTTGTTCAGATATATTTGATGTGTTGACCTCTTTGGTTGACTGCTTAGATAAGTGTTTTTTTGGGTGTACTGCCGTTTCGCCAAATTATTTTTCACCAAATTTCACTTCCCAAAAAACTTATCGCAATAGTTTCATTTCCCAAAAGAATCTTTGGCATATTTACATTTCGCATTTTATTCATTTGGTCAAATTATCATTTGGCATAATTTTAGTTTGTCAAATTTTATTACGACAAACGTTTATTAAGCAAACGTTTTATATTGGCAAATATTGTATTCCAAAAAAATGTTTGTTCAAAATGACATTTCGCACAAACCAACCACAAAAACCAACTGCTACCAGAAAAGTAGCTTATGTTAGAACTGCGTCTTCCACAGAAACGAACTACTATCAGAAAAGTAGATGAGGTTAGACTGCGTCCCCCACAGAAAACGGACTGCTACCAGAAAAGTAGGTTAGGTTAGGTTAGAACTGCGCCCCTCCACAGAAACGAACTGTTCCCAGAAAAGTAGGTTATTATGTCATGCGATATTTTGGGAAGAGTACATTTTGCCAAACGATACATTTTACCAAATATTACTTGGCAATATGAAACATGACTAAGTAATTATTTGCGAAACAATAATTTGCCAAATAAAAATTTATTAACTGTAAATTTGCGATAAGTTTTTTTGCCAAATGATTTTTTGCCAAATGATAATTTGGGTAAAATTTTTTGGGATGTGATACTTTGGGAAAAGTTTTTTGGCCATACATTAGTAATCCGTTTTTTTGACAGCTAAAGTATTTACGTGAATAGTGCCATCTAGATAATAATGTCGGAAAAATCTCAGCTTAGTTTCCCTGGATTAAATGCGTTATTATTTTGCGTTTAGTGCCATCTAGATATAATGTAGTAAAAATCTCAGCGCCATCTAGCATTAACCCTGGATTTTGGCTTTGTTCCGGTGAACGTTTTTTAGTATGGAGAATAACAATCCATACTCTATTTCATCCATGGTTTTAGTAAAAAATTTAGACTTATTAATTTATTCCTTACAAAATTAATTAGAATAGAAAGAATAGAATAGAAAAACGTTTATTCACACATTTCACAAATTACATAAAAATAAATACACAAAATAAACAAGTATAAAAAAATGACAGTATCTGTGAAATTAGCACGCAATGGATCATTACGCAATACTACTTTGTTTTTATTCAAAACGTCGCACTTGTTGACGTGACAGCTGTCATAGAACGCTTCTCTCTCGTATCAAATTATTGACGCATTACATTGCTGCTCGAAAATATTTCAAAAATTAATTACGCTCTGTTAGTTAATTCTAAATTAACAATTTGTTTTGATATCGGTTCACAGCACTTAAATCTTCGTCTGGCTACAGTTTGAGGTAATATTAAAAATACACGCTATATATACCTACGAGTGAGTATATCTTGTATTATATCTTGATACGTATGAGTCAGCAGAACGTCGCCAAATTATACTTTCAAATTCAATGCTTGTCAAATTTCGCAGACAACTCATATTCCCGCAAATATTACAGGGGAAACGTTCAAGTTCGGTATTTCACAATTTCATCCACGTATTTGTTCGGGAGAGCTGCAGCGTTTCGATAAGTTCAAAACTTGGACATTTGCGAGCCTGCTTTGCATACCCACTCCTTGTGTATCTGTCGGCGGCCGAACGTAAAATCCGCCAGATCACGAAATTCCCAGGCATATTGTGAAATAGTGCCATTTCATGAATTGGCTAAGGGGCATCCGCTATATCGTTCAAAACATCATGAAATTCCTAGGCATGATACACAGCCATATCGGTTTTGGCATTTCGCCGGCCGCTGCTGCGGCACGCTTGGTTCGCTTACTCGGCTCGTGCATCGTGGTCAAAATTCATACTAACCACTCCTCGCTTCGCTCTTCATACCTAAAATTTTCCTTTTTTCGGCATGTCACGATGTACCCGGTATAGAGCTAGGAATATTGACGAATACGTTGTTCTACTCAATCTGCCGTATTGTTTCTCAGACACATCGTGATATGCCTGGCCAACTTTTAGGCATATCATGAAATGGCGCCATTTCGTGATCTGGCGGATTTTATGATCGGCCGCCGACATATCTAAAGATTGCAGTCATCGCCGCAGCGTTTATGTCACGATGTTATTCATGGGAATAGTATTTTATTCAACAATTGCATAAGAGCGGTAAAAAGGCGAGTGGCGTGGCTTACGATGTGAGCGTAGCGAAGAAGACGCCACGAGTTTTTTTTACTTAACTATACAAAATTGCATATAAAATGTATTTATAACGTAAAAAATGTCGTCTTTTGTCGGATATGTGAACTATTTAACACGAACTAAGTACGTTTTCTTTGGCGCATAGCTGAACTCACGCGAAAGACATCTTTTGTCGGATAGCGGGATTTGCTCGAAAGGCGTAGAGCAAAGCTCAGTCACCCAGGAGCTAACTGTTTTAAGGATGATTGAATTTCCTATTA
Organism: Choristoneura rosaceana; assembly: GCA_037349165.1. Classification (NCBI taxonomy): domain Eukaryota; kingdom Metazoa; phylum Arthropoda; class Insecta; order Lepidoptera; family Tortricidae; genus Choristoneura; species Choristoneura rosaceana. Next base: position 17,417,092 of record JAZBNJ010000019.1, read on the forward strand.
TTAGGAAGGGAACGACCAATTATTAGTACGCTCGTACAAAACTCTTAACTTTTCGAGGAGTACTTAAAATACAACTCAATTATAACTTTTCGTGCTTAGCTTGTTGAACTTGTAAGAAATGGTCGAGAACACTCCACGTTGTGTTATGAAGGCACTCAGTATGGCTGGTATCTACCGGGTGTGGCCTGTAATATAAGCAAAAAATTTAAACATAGATCATACTCCTCGAACTGAACAACATTAGTTTACCGAATTTTAAAAATAATTAGTTTTTTATTTTTTATTACACTTTTAAGTTTATTCGCAGAAGCAATGTAAAGCAAAATGCTTCATGTTTGTAGCGTGACAGGCGACGTCAGTTGTGTTCTAAGATGGCGTACATTGATGGCAGTATTTAATTTGTATGGAAAAAGGAAATTATTTTTAAAAGTCGCTCAACTAATATTGTTCAGTTTAACGAGGACGATCTATGTTTTAATTTTTTGCTCATGTTACAGGCCACACCCGGTATTATACGAGGGTTAGAGGGACACGATACAAACTTCGATTTTCAAATTTCGCAGTAGCCCCCTAAGCACTGCTGGAGCGTAATCTTAATCTGGTGCTAATTAAAATCCCTGTTGTTACGGTATCTCGTTAATCTCCAGCTTATCGTTAACGCTACGGCTCCTTGCGTATGTTCAAAGCTTCAATTAAACCTTAATTGGAACGAATTTATTAAAATTCTGCATGAAATTGTGATGCCTCCATCAGCATAACTGATGAAGATTACGGAGAGGAGTTATATTTTAATATTAGCCGTTACCTGCGACTCCGTCCGCGTAGAATCCGGTTTTTACTAGGGAACGCATCTGAATATCGAATGTTAAAATATCGAATATATTAAAATATCGAATGGGTCATAATATCGAAAGGTTTATTTTCTGAAACCGTAAATTTCTCAGGATTCATTAAAACGGCATCGTATACGAGTATTCATTTGATAGGAACTTGTCTAAAAATTGATAGACCACTTATTTGGCTGATGGTACCTGCTTTGGCTGCGCTAATTGTATGCAATTTGTATTCGTACTTTGTACTTAGTAATAAAGTACTAGAGATGGGCGGAACATGGGTTTCACCGAAAATGAATATTCGGCCGAATGTTCGGTAAAACTTTTACCGATTCGGTTCGGTAAAAGTTTTGCCGAACATTCGGCCGAATTGATTCCTTTACGTAAACAATACACATCTGAACTTCTTGTCGCAAAGCACGCGAATAAAAGCCTAACCTTCCCGCCCTACCCCCACTGTACCCGATGTTGTTCTTGTATCATCCAGTAAATAGTAAAACTTCAACAGGTGCGTTTGTTTTGGTTAGTAATTATTTCAAAAGTCTCGTTTAATGACTTTCTTTTAACCATTCTCTTGCTTTGGTAACTAGAGTTACCTTTTAACTCTCTTATTTGTTATATTAATAGAGTTCAACTCAAAATTCGAAGCAAGTTAGTGATTAACATTTATCATAGCCTCACTGTACCTCATAAAATAACACATTTAACACCAACTCAGACATACATGGCTTAATACCGTAAAAAGTTTGAGTACCTATTTGCCGAACATTCGGTGATTTTGCCGAATATTCGGTAAACCTGCCGAATACGCCGAATACCGAATATAAAACGAATATTCGGCCCACCCCTAGTAATTACTTGTTTACCAGATGTTCAGTGGTATCGGAGTGATGGGTAAGCGGAGGGGAGCTCAGCAGGGCTACTACGAAACTTGAAACTCGAAGTTCGTGTCGTGCGGTCTTTCTGACACACTTATACTATTTAATACGAGAGCGAGAGGGACGGTACGATACGAACTTCGAGTTTCGAGTTGTTAATTTTGGAACCGATTAGTTCCGGTTCAATCTAACTCTGCCCAGCAGTGGGACGATGATGATGAAAAGTTCCATATTAATGAATACGAAAAAGTCACTCATTTATTACAATAATTGACTGACACTTTGGTTTTTTAATTTAGATCCGACTTTTCCCGATGCGATGGCCCTCATTGAAGAAGCTCTTTATTTACTTTCCCTCGTCTATGGTCATGGTCATATCCTCTGGTTCATACTCGTGGTCAATGACCCTCGTTTTGACAATTTGTTTGTAGATGAAGGCGGACTTCCGTGGGGTGCGCGTGCGCGCCGGGTCATTGAAATCCACTTGGTAAAGCCCGAACAGTTCTCTGAAATATTTCAAAATCAAATTCAGAACGTTTTCTGTGTAGTTTTCTAAGTGGGCTTTAAAACCGTGTGAAAACCTGCCTATATTTTGTACTGCCAGCGCTTTTGGAGAGATCACCTAACTAATCACTGAACAGGCAAAAAACAGTAAATTAAAAATAACCTAATCATAAAAAAAATTAACACTAACTTTTTTGCTGACTGTACGTATATTGTCACCCAAATAACATTTGCATATCAAATTTCAAGTCGATGCTATTAACCGTTGAAGAGTTCCGTCCTGCGGAGACGATCCTGGCTGGACTACCAGGATGTCACTACTAGATTATTGTATGGTCATGTGATTTACATTATTAGTATTCCAAATTTTAAGTCAATCTGACTACTGAAAGTTGGTCAAATTTTACTTGCAAGATTTGATTACACAGACGGACAGACAACGGGACAGGCTAAATAAAAGGTTGTAAATATTTATGACTTGCTGCTATCAGCAACTCTGACTGCGTAGAATTCTTTCTACGCCAATATTTTATCTCATGTTTGAGAAAATGTAATTTTCTGTGTATCGAATATGCGTACATAAATGTTTCTCTGTCTCTTGTTCTCTTTCTTTTTATCTATCTATCATCACCATCGTATCAGCCGTAGGACGTCCACTGTTGGATAGGCCCCCTTCAATCCTCATAGACCTCCAGTGGCCTCAGTAGACCCCGTAAACCCGCGACTTAAACCAGGTCATCCGTCCATCTCGTTGATGGACATCCTACGCTGCGCTTTAGGCTCACAGTTGTCCATCGAGCTATGGCAAGAGCTTGGGGTTTCTCTACGGGATTGAATCAGAAATCAGGAGTTACGTAAAAGAACAAGGGTCTTTCTCTCTCTAACACAATACTTACACGTAACCCTGGAACCATTCAAAGTTGTCCATCAGACTCCAGGCCATGTAGCCTTTCAGGTTAACACCAGCATCCAACGCATTTAAAACGCTTTCAAGCGCCGCTCTGTAGTACCGGACCCTGTCATCGTCTTCCAACCCCCCGAAGGAAGACCATCCGTTCTCGGTGATGTAGAAAGGTGGGTTGTTGTATTTCTTCATCAGATGAGTCAAGGCGTTGTTTAAACTGTCTGGTGCTTGCTGGAAAAATAATATTTTATCACAATTTGCTTTGTAAATCTATTTTATCAATCTCTAGAGCCCAACATTGAAGATAATACGCAATACGCTCGGGTTAAAACTAAATAAATAACTAAATATTAGGTATAAGAACTAGCTCTTGTCCGCAATTTTATTTGCGTAGGCTAATAGTAAAAGTAGTTGATACCATTAACTAAAAACAATACCTCTGCTTGCAGTTGGGTAAAATATAAATATAAAATATTGTGGTATAAGTTTTATGTCATGATGATTTTCTCCCTTGTTCTCCGTACATAACCAACTTACATTACCAGCACTGGGAGAGGACAAATAGTTCCTACTCCAAAACCGGGTTTTGGAGTAGTATTTTTTTATTCCTTGTAGGTACAAAACCAACGTCACGGCCGGTAATGTACGGGGAAAAATAATTCATAGTACAATACCCGATTTTGGAGTAGGATTCATTAATGCCTTGTACAGAACTATACTTTTTTACTGAAGCTTATTTTCACAATCGCGTTTGTTCCCAAGTTCAATCGACACATAAACATAGGTAGGTTTAGGTTATGTAAGGTTTTCATCGGCCCGAAGGGCCAAAACTACACAAAAGTAGGAGCTGGAACAACACAGCTTAGCCATGTTTGAGCTTGTTAGTGTAAATTGATGAAGAATTTTTACCAGAAGAGTTTAACATTAAAGTAAATTAAAGAAAGAATACATTTATTGCTAAAAATCGGCACAACAAGAAAAATAAGTAAATCTTTTATTATAACGCTGGTTTTAAAAAGCATGACTGTATGTGGAAAAATAATATTTCATTGATTTAAACTAAAACAAATAAAATGAACAATGACAATAGTATCTAAATATTCAGATAATGCCCTGTAAATTTTCCGTTTTCCTTATCTTGTGATACTTTGATCTATTGTTATTATTATGATAAAACTTTGACATATATAAAGTTTTTGTTTCCAAAGAAGCACTGAATGTACCTATCTAATGAGTATGATTAACGATAATACCTACATTAAATGATATAATGATAAGTCATTTGTCAGTAAAGGTTTAGTCAAAGTCAATAGGAAATACCACATCCAAGCCACTCTTAATTTCCATACAAATTAATGTTAAACAAATAAATTAGTAAATTTAATAAAACTTTTCCGTGCTTGTATCCTCGAAAATCAGAAAAACTTTGCTTTTTACAAGATTTTATTTACTTTTACCTATTCCATTGACTGCGTTATTTTTTCTTAGTCGCGCGTTCCCGAGTATCTCGGGAACTACATACACCCCATTCAGATACTCCACCCCATACATAAAAGCGCGCGAGAGCATCTGGACACTCGCACGTTCCCGAGGTACTAGAGCTGCATACACCCCGCCCAGATGCTCTCGCCATGGAAGCGCGCGAGAGCATCTGGACACTCGCATCTTCTCGAGGTACTAGAACTACATACACCGTCCAGATGCTCTCGCCATGGAAGCATGGGAGAGCGTTTGAAGCTAGCTCTAGTACCTCGCGGGAACGCGCGAGTGTCTACGCGCGAGTTTCTACTCTTCTTCTTCTCGCTTCTCTCGCGCAAAACGCTCCGTCTGGCTCGGGTCTTATGTTACCGATTAATATATTATATTGAGGCAATATACGTAGAGCACTGTTGCCCACTCTCACTTTTTTTTTCTCATTTTCTGATACCTATTAAAATATGCAACTCAAAAGGCCTTCAAATTGTCAATCAGTCAGACTTTTTTGTATTTAAGATCGATAAATCGGTAAAGCGTTTAGATAAGTAAAAGATTGGACTAAACTGGCACACCTGTTGCAGAGACTATTACCCTAATTAAGATTATAATTAAATAACATCAAATCAGATCGATTTACGAGCGAACGAGTTTACATGCCCTTTAAGTACTGTAGTCATAATAATTATGAAATAATGTACTCAAGTTAGCGTTATCAAATAATCATTTAATGAGTCCAAAGATATTATCGCTTGTGATTAATCTTCATTGCATTATGAACAGTTAAGACTAATTATTTTTGCAGTTTTGCTCGCACTTTTCGAGGCTGATTATTATAAAAATCTAATTGAATAGAAACAGTAACCAATTTTTTTAAAGCAATTATTTTATCGTATGTTTTGTTCGTGTGATATTTGTAATTTTTTCTGCTACTTTTGTGGTGGAACACAGGCTAAATAAAGAGTTTCAACTAAATTAAGATTCATCATCATCATCATGTCATCCGAAAGACGTCCACTGCTGGACATAGGCCTCTCCAAAAGGCTCTCCACTCAGGCCGGTCTTATGCTTTCCGCATCCACCGCGATCCCGCAATCTTATCCAGGTCGTCGCTCCATCTTGTTGGAGGCCTACCTACTGACAGCTCGTCTCTCGGTCTGTGGACGCCATTCGAGAACCTTCTGATTCCATTGGTCATTAGTCTTGCGAGCAATTTTTTAAAAAGTTTATGTCAAGTTTTTTTTTTTTCGTTTAGTGTGATTTATGTGTTCTTATATACAGTGTGGAGGTGGAGGAACTGCAGGAACACGCATATTTTGCATAAATGTAGCTATCATAAGGATGGTTGAGAGTGGGCAAAGTTAGTTCATCGATATGGACCACCGCAAGAAACGCCAGATTCAATAAATTATCGATACGAAACTTACAACGCATAGTTTAGTTTGGATTACAATGCAAGTAAAGTCAAAAAAGATTGTATTATAATTTCAATTTTCAATAAAAACTTGTTGCTCAGTAGCACGGCACAAAATTTCTCTAGTGTGATTTTAAAAATTATTTTAATTATGATAAATGCTCGATAATGCGCCAAAGCCATAATGATTGATGATTATTGGCGCATCAGCAGCGTCACATCTGGTTATCGTATATTATTTTATCACCTACTAGCTAGCAACAACAATAACAACAGGTAGACCATAATCTCCTCAGATTGGCACACTATTTTACTAGATATTTCTACTTCAGAAAACAAGTTTCAATGCTTATATAATTATTTTTATGTGCGAAACTATCCGTTACCTGCGACTTCATCTGCGAAAAATCATTTATTGCGCTCTCGCGGAAATACATACATACATTTTTTTTTGAAACAGTACTTATAGGCTTGCTTTTGACCACAATCACGCCTGATGGAAAGCGAGGATGAGGCCTACGATGGAGCACACTTGCCTAGTAAATGCTTATTCACCCTAGACTTGAAAGCGGCCAAATTGTAGCGTTTTTTTTCCACTTTTTTGCTGTGCGGTTGATAAAGGAAGAGCGAAAACGCTTTGTGCGGATTTTGGGAATACTGACAACGTAAGGGTGGAGACCCCGCCTACTTCTAGTCGACCTGTGGAAGAAAGGAGCAGGTGGAATGAGGTCGTGCGGTTCCGAAGCACATTCTCCGAAATGTAGCTTGTAGAATACCGACAGGGAAGCAACTCTTCTGGGATGAAGAAGGCTCTGACGACAAAAATCCGCGTCAAAGACGACGCCAATGAGCCTCTTCGCTCGCAATTTTCCGGGATAAGGCTATTTTATGTCCCTTAGATGTGAAGAAAATCGTCATAAAGCTTGTAGTAAATTTCGAATATAATTTCGCACAAGAATTTCGAAAAATTGAGAGCCCAGGAGAAAATTGAGAGGAGTACGCTCCTCTGCTTGGGAGGTCATAATTGGATCACTATAGGACACCTTGACACTAGTCTCAAAAGTACGGCCTGCACTGATCAATTAAGTATAGAAACAATATCTAAATCCAGCGTGTATTTCTATTTAGTAAGTACTTTTTATCCATACTAATACTGGTATTAAAGTGTGTTTATATGTTTGTGTGTTTGTCCGTCTTTCACGCCGTAACGGAGCGACGGATCGACGTGATTTTTGGCATAGAGATAGTTTATGGGCCCGAGAGTGACATAGGCCACTTTTTATCCCGGAAAAATGCACAGTTCCCGAAGGAACAGCGCGCGATAACCGAATACCACGAGGGCGGAGCCGCGGGCAAAAGCTAGTGCGTCTATATTAAAGATAATGCACCTATGATAAAAAAAAATTGGTAAAAACAAAACTGGTATCAAATGAACGTACGTTTAATTGTATTGGGTACATGATAAGAAAATGTTATCTTATTAAAATTTTGCTGAACAATGATTTTTGCGATTAAAGAAGTCATAAATAGAAGTGAAGTCGCAATACCGGTTTTGTCGTGATCCGAGCTAACGCGGCGATCAAGATGGCAATCGAAATCGCAATTACCGTAACATTAGGTTTCGTCAGTTGCGCACTTCTGATCTATCTGTTCTTAGTCCGCAACTTTTCCTACTGGCAGAAGCGGGGAGTAAATGGCCCGAAGCCGGTGCCATTTTTCGGAAACGTGAAGAGAACCACTCTTCGCCATATCACCTTTAGCGAGAGTTTCAGGCAGTTCTACGAAGCCTATCCCGATGACAAAGTGGTTGGCTTGTTCCGTACTTGGAACCCCTGTGTGTTGATTCGAGATTTGGATGTTCTCAAGCATGTCATGATTCGCGACTTTGACAATTTCGTCGATCGCGGCTTCTCCTTCAGCACCAAGGGTTTAGGCATGAACCTGTTCAATGCAGAGAGCGACGACTGGCGCGTTTTACGCACACGCCTTTCTCCCATATTCACAACAGGAAAACTCAAAAATATGTTGTACCTAATGGTCGACAACGCAAACCGTTTCCTCAACTACCTTGATCCAGTACTCAAGAAATCTCCTGAACAAAACGTACAGCTGTTGGTCCAGAGATATACGATCGGAAATATTGGCGCTTGTGCATTTGGTATTGATATAGACATGAACGACGTCAATGACGTATTCGATAAATTAGACACCCTCATCTTCAAAACAAATTATGCGTTCGAGCTTGACATGATGTACCCTGGGATATTGAAAAAGATAGGCATATCGTTGTTTCCTGCAGTGTGCAAGGACTTTTTCTTTGGGTTAGTCAATGATATTCTGCGCAATCGTAATGGCGTAGCATCTAATAGGAAAGATTTTATGGACCTGTTACTGGAACTGAGAAATGCTGGCGAAATTCACGGCTTGAAACGGTACGATGGCGACAAGGAACGCATCCTGCAAATCACTGATGATGTGATGGCGGCTCAAGCATTCATATTCTACGCAGCTGGTTACGAAACCAGTGCCACCACTATGTCTTTCCTTCTTCATGAGCTTGCTTTGAACCCCGATGTACAAGATCGCGTAGTGCTTGATATTAACCGAGTGCTCGAGGAACATAAAGGAGAGATCACCATGGACTGTCTGAGAGACATGAATTATTTAGATCGAGTGCTTGATGAAACTTTGCGTTTGTACCCAGTTGTGGATCCCATACCGCGACAGGCGTTGGAGCGCTGTGAGCTACCCGGTACAGGCGTCACGGTTGAAAAAGGAATGGGTGTATTGGTTTCTGTCAGCGGTATTCACTACGATCCGAAATACTGGCCTAACCCTAACAAGTTCGATCCTGATAGATTTACGCAAGAAAATTCAAAAGGCAGACATCCTTGCGCCTATCTGCCGTTTGGTCTCGGCCCGAGAAATTGCATAGGTAAGTCGAGTGTTCTTGTCAAACTAAATCCAATCTAACACACTTGAAAATGCTTGTGTTAAATGTTTTTTATTTACCCTACAGGTATGCGGTTCGCTCAAGTGCAGTCAAAGGTCTGCTTGATAAAATTCTTGCGACAATACCGGGTAGAGCCATGTCCAGAGACGCGGCGTGAAATGCAGTTTGACCCTGACCGGTTCGTGCTGCGCTCAAAGAATGGTCTGCCGCTACGAGTCGTCCCTAGGAATTAGATCTGTACTAGTGTTTATTAAAATAAAAGGACTGGGTTATCTCAAGTGTACCGAAGTAAGCTTCAAATGAAAGCAGTTGATATTTGAAAGCAGTCGCGTAAACTAAGCCATGGTTGGATAAGAAAATACTGGTTTATATGGTCCTAGAACTTGTCAAAGGTTTTCTGCTAACAATAGTGCTTAGTGAATGTAATGAGCCCATCAAAACCGTGAAGAAACTAAACCATAACAACCAAAGTGTTTAATATAAAATAAGATCTTAAGTAAGTATTAATAGAATAAAAAATCTGTAGATACTACATGTAATGTGTGGAAAATACAAGCACGTTACAAAAATTTATAATGTATTTCATTTCGTAAATTATTTGTATTAAGCGTGTTCATGTACTATTTCTGAGACTCAGCTTATTTTATGACGTTCCATGTTAAATATGATCTGATCCAGCCGATTTCGCCATGGCTACAGCTTCAACTCCTTCGGTGTCGCTCATGAGCTCGCAAGTGGCTTACGTAGCCAATTTTCTTAGAGAAGATATGTAATATTACGTATGTAATACGTTCCGGAATGACAAATCGATCTAGCTTGTTCTTATCTCTGGGACATCGCTTATTAAAGAATTTTAGCCCGAGCAAAGCTCGGTCACCCAAGTACTTATATTCATTTAAGGCCGGCGCTGGTCTTCTATTTCCATTGTGACACATAGAGCAACGCTAAGTGTTTAGACAACATGAAAAACAATAAGGTGAAACCGAAACCCAAAAACTTATTTCAACGTTGTAAACAAACAAAAAAAGTAGAAAATGCTTTGTACTCACGGTCAACCAAGAAGACGCTGATTGCGGCCAATCTTGAGGCACAAAAGTGCCAACATCGACGTCATCCAGTAGCCCGGGAACTACGTTATTCCCTTTATAGTCATTAGCCGACACTAAAACAGCGGAGTAATGGTTGACGCCGAAGAAATCAGCAGAACCTTTGATATAAGCTTTTTCTTCATCGGTGAAATCTGGCAGTCTGGATCTGGGATAGCCCTGTTGCTTGCTTTTTTCTGCAACTCGCTCAAAAAACTCTTTAGGGAAACCGCCTTGCTCTGAGAAGATTGGGTCTGCGTAAAGACCCCACTGAAAGAAGACATATAAATTAAATAAGTATAAAAGTATTACTGATGCGCGCTCATGCATTTAAAAAGTCTATTTTATAAATCAGGAGCTATAGTATAGGTAGTTGATTTAAAATCAACTTTTGAATTGTGCTGCCAAATAAGACAACAAGTAAACAGACAAGTAACATTTTTCACGTAGTCATTTATAACCAGCTAAGACAGACCTACGCTAAGATAAAAATTATGTTTCACTATGTTTTTTACTTATCAGATTTCAATGTAATTTTGCAAGCGTGCATAATTCAGCTTGAAAGATATGATAGTTTTGGAACTAATGTTGTCAAGTGAGATACAGACTAAGATAAAAAAGGCTAAGTTGAGTAGGTACCTACTCTGTTGAGTTTTCGCCCGCTGATATGAAATTTTCTTTTGTAAGTTATTATGGTTTATAAATAAATTAAAAAAGTGGTCCTATATAAAATTTGTATTTGAATTTGAAAGCGACGTGTGAGTGTGACAAATTTGATACATGTTTAGTAATTTTAGTCGGTTCAAGACAGCAAAAACGGGTGGTCGAACTTACTTCAGACTGTCTTTTAAGTTCAGCTGCCTTTTCATCTTCCTCAGAGTCAGTGAGAGGCCCATACCAGCCGACACTTATAGTTATACCACACTGCCCACCCTGGGTGGGCTTGAAGTCGTTGTTATAAGCGTGATAAGCCCTGGCATGTCCTATTACTAAATGCTTCGCGCACAAGTACTCAGCAATGCCGTGAGCGTTCAACGCAGGAGCTTTGGTATTAGATCCCAAACCCTCAAAACATATCTCTCTGGGTTCATTTATCGTAATCCAATGCTTCACTCTATCACCGAATTTTTCGTAAGCCACTCGAGCGTAATCTTCGAACCATTGTCCAAAAAGTGGGTTCATGAAACCGCCTAATTCTTGAAGGAGTTGAGGCAGATCCCAGTGGTACAATGTTATCATGGGTATTATGTTGTATTTGAGCATTTCGTCGATATAGTTGTTGTAGAAATCCACGCCTGCTTGGTTGATGTGGTTGGAGAAACCAGAGGGAAGGATTCTTGACCAGGACAAGGAGAAGCGGTAGGCGTCTATGCCTAGTTCTCGCATCATTTCCACATCACGTTTATAGTTGTGGTAAGAGTCTGCTGCAATGTCACCATTGCTCTGATCGATGATGAAAGAAGGCTGGTTATGAGTCAGATGATCCCATATATTCTCACCTTTACCTGTAAACAAAAACCGATCAATTTATTTTTCAGTTCACTGACTTTGGTAATTAATTAGGGGCAAATGAAAGCATCTAATGAATTGCTGGCCTCTTTTACCCAAAGGGTGACTTAGATACGACTAATTTCACACAGGATTCTGCAAAAATCTTTCTTAAATAATTCGTTTATCTAATACAATTTAGGTACTTGTATTGTGATAATTAGGTTCGGTGTCTGTTTTGTTGTATTGGAATAAAGTAACCTTAATGATAGTTTTATTTAGAAAAATATAATTACCATCTTCATTCCATGCTCCTTCTATCTGGTAGGAAGCAGTGGCCGTCCCGAAAAGGAAGTCGTCGGGAAACTTCCTTGATTGTTTATTATATGCGCCATTACAGCCTAGCAACAGGAAACTGAAAAAAAAAACAGTTTTCAAACTAACAATTAATCTTCGTTTAGGCATTATTTTTTATTGAACTGTAACCAAGTATTTTGCTCATGCGTGAGTTTATAAAGATTGTGTCTTTATGATGATCCGAAAAGTAACGCCCGATTGAAAAAAATATTATTATTATGATAAAGTTAGGACTATATCTGAATAAGGGTGCAGTTTTTTTTTATTCGTCTGGTTGGAAAACGAGCAAGTGGGTCTCCTGATGGTGAGAGATCACCACCGCCCATAGACACCTGCAGCACCAGGGGGATTGCAGATGCGTTGCCAACCTAGAGGCCTAAGATGGGATACCTCAAGTGCAAGTAATTTCACCGGCTGTCTTACTCTCCACGCCGAAGTACAACAGTGCAAGTATTGCTGCTTCACGGCAGGATTAGCGAGCAAGATGGTAGTAGCAATCCGGGCGGACCTTGCACGAGGTCCTACCACCTGCAAAACCGTCTCCGTCTATTCGAACAAAGCAAATAGAGACGGCATCACATTTACTAATCAATGGATGATGAAACAGCCCCTTAGACTACAAGCGACCACGAGTTTTTTTTATATTTTCATTTTGACGTACCTTAACACCACAGCTACCTGCATCATCTTGTAACAATAACAATACATAAACCTAATCTACCGTTTTACAGCTCGTAGTACTTTGATAAGTCCATCATCTTGGGTTATCGAATTGATATAAGATACTCAAGTGGTGGTCTATCAATAGTATTGATTGTCATTGTCATGTCAATAGATAAAAGTCTAAGCCGTTGAGGGGGGAAGCTAAACTAAAATAGAAATAGTTAATTTGCCTATAGACATGGTAAAATTGGTCTTATAAAAATAGTGCTAACGAGCAATGACATATTAAATATATTGACCCGGATAACTCACGTCTTAAATCGAGTTTAGCTCGACCGTTTCGGGCTAATCCGTAGCCCTTCCTCCTCGGACCAACGCGACTCGGCGGCTGCTGCAACACGCGTACTGCGCGCCGCCGAACATGTCGAGCTAAATTCGATTTAAGACGTGATTTATCCGGGTCAATATATTTAATATGAGTGAGTCTCGCGGTAGTTTTATGAGCAGTGACATGTTTTTTAACCTTTACATTGGCATGCAAACAATTACTAATTTTCTAATTATAATTTTTTACCTAATGTAGGAATAATAAATAAATATACGTTATCAATTTTTAAACCTAAATTTGATATTGATAATTAATAAATTTGAAATTAAAATAAATTATTTTATAACAAATAAATGTTAATTTATGTGTAACAGTGTGATATTTTCCATGTTATTATTTATTATCGATACAAAAGCTATTGTACCTTACTGGGATTAGTTGCACTTATAAAAACTTAAGTATTAAAAAAACCGATCAAGACCATGTCGGGCCATACTCAGTGTAGGGTTCCGTAGTTCCGACCTTTTGCCTAAACTTTGCCTTAGAAATAATTTTTTACAAAAATTAAAAAGTGCTCAACTGAAAAGTTGGAAAAAAAAATCCTAAAAAGTTTTTCTTAAGCTTTTAAGCTTTTTTAAAGTTAAAACTTCCGTGACTTTTTCATATTTTTTAAACGTGCACTTCAAAAGTTAGAGACGGAACACATTTTTTTTTAATATTCACTTTATCAAAAAATGGACTGTACAAACCAGTATTCATTTTCAAATACCTATCCAACGATACCCTACAACATAGGGTGGAAGCAATGACATTTAAACCAGGACGCACATTGCCGAACAAAATCCCCTTCAAAGAATATCAGAACTATTGATTTGTTTGCGTGACAAATAAAATCATCTCACAAAAAATAATTAAAATAATACGAGACGAAATTTGAACCTAGTCTTTACTCTATTATGGGCGAATTTCGCTAGCGGGAAAACTCCACAACGCTTGACACTTGACAACAACGTACTGAGAAAAAAGAAGGCCAGTTTTACCAAAGTGGCAGGCGAGCATTCTACCAACCTATCTACCTACTATCGACCTACCGATCAACCTATCGACCAACATATCGACCTAACCTATCCCGGTGATTTTAGGCCAGTGATTCAAACTGGCGCTCATTTGGCTCGGACATATTTGGGCGCGCGATTGTGAATCTACAGGTATAATTCATCAAAGGGTGGAAGTGACAAAAAAAATCATCTGGATGGGGATGAAGATGAAGTAAGTAAATATGTATTGTCGGCGTGACTGATATGTATATTCATGGCAAATTACAGCTTAGATTAGATTAGATTATTTATTCATTCAGTATAAAACTACATCATAATTTGTACCTACATGTCAAAGTTACGAGAATTTATACTGAAACAGAATTTATTCTAAATATTAACAGTCTCTGAGCTCAGACAGACGGACAGACATGGATAAACTATAAGGGTTCCTAGTTGACTATGAATAACTTTAGTATATTGGGTCGTGTTTGAATCACAATGTCCTATTGTTGCACAATCTGCGGTCAGATATCCTATCCACACACGAATCTTTGAATAATACATTAACGGTGTGTAGGGTTGCCAGGTCCTCAAACGTAACAACCGGAACCGGATAGACCAGCCAGTTTGACCGGACTTTTGGAAAAAAAAGTCGGACGCCCCTTCATTAAGGACTACTTTATGCCCAAAGCTTGGAACGCGTCAAAAAATTTTTTTCCGTTATAATTCGTAGCCTAATATACTTCCCAGAGTTATAAACTCTATACCAAATTTCATATTAATCGGTTCAGTAGTTTAACCGTGAAGAAGTAACAGGTAGGCAGACCGACAGACAGTCAGACAGACTGAGTTACTTTTGCATTTATAACATTAAGTAGGGATTTTGTGTCTCAGTATACCTACTTATAAGACAAAAATGTTGTATGTAATGTCTTCGGTTATTACAATTTTTATTTTTATGAACTTACTAGTTTTCGCCGGCGGCTCCGCCCGCGTTATATTCGGTTATCGCGCGCTATTCCCTCGGGAACTGTGCATTTTTCCGAGATAAAAATTAGCCCATGTCACTCTCGGGCCCATAAACTATCTCTATGCCAAAAATCACGTCGATCCGTCGCTCCGTCACGGCGTGAAAGACGGACAAACATACAAATACACAAACATAAAAAGACACTTTTTATAATATTAGTATGGATGGATAGTCACTGGTCAGTTGAAAAAGCCTTACAAAAGCCGGACAGGTCGGACAAGCATTGAAAAAGCCTAAATATGTCCGGGTTTATCCGGACGCCTGGCAACCCTAACGTGTAACATTTGGTATAAATCGCTGAAAAGGGGTTCAAATGTCTGTCAACGAGTTGGATTGGCAATTTGGATTGGTTTACCGCTAGTTCTCACAAAACAAACTAAGTAATTAATACAATCCTACTATTTAATATTATAAATGCGAAAGTTTGTGAGGTGGTGTTGTGTTTGTTACTCCTTCACGCTGAAATGGATGGACGTATTTACATGAAATTTGGTACGTAAGTAGCTGAGCATCTGGAATAACGGGAATAACACATAATACTTCCTACTTTACCCCTCACACACGTACACAACATAAACACTGCAATCGCAAATTCGTTGTTTTTTAATATTTACTGAGTAATACATTTTATAAATTCTATCACACTTCAGCTAATTTTGTTAAACACACTCGCAGGCTATCAAGATACACTATTTTGGAGTCTGATAGATAAATTACATGTACTGTAACATGTGTCCTTTGCAAAATATACAATTTTTTTTTTTTTTTTTTTTACAAGCTTTTATTTAATTTCACCTGTCTGTTTGTAAACAAATCTAACAAGTTTAATTCGATCAACTTCCAGTAGTCACAGTGACTTGAAATTTGGAGTACTTATATAAATTACATGACAATACAATAATCTGGCAGTAACATTCTGGAAGTTCGGCCAGGATCGTCTCCACAGGACGAAACTCTTCAATGGTTAAAGGTATCGACTTGAAATTTGGTATGCAAATGTAGTTTGGGTGACAATACAAGTACAGTCAATAAAAAGTACAGTCAGCAAAAAAGCTTGTACTAAAATTTTTTTTTTTTCCAAAAACTTATTATCATAAACCAAATGTCTTATACCAGATGTCTAATGAACCAAAGTAATTATTTAAATTAGCCATTATAAATCCCCAAGTCCCCAATTTGTATAATGTTTGAAACTTTCGCGATTTTCACTCATCATTGAAAGTAACTGGGCGACCGAGCTTTGCTTGGCCTAAAACTCAAGTCAAAAACTCAACTCAAAAAAATAGCGAGCGTTTTCCCACATTAAGACCAAGCTAGATCGATTTATCATCCCCGAAAACCGAGAATCGAGGTTGTCACTACTCTCCTCTGTCACAACTCTCCTCGGTCTCCCCTAAAGCAGTTAATTCAATGTCTGATTCAATGAATTACATTTCTATCCCTCATGTTACTTGTTCTTCGGGTGTACTGCCGTTTCGCCAAATTATTTTTCGCCAAATTTCACTTCCCAAAAAATTTATCGAAATAGTTTCATTTCCCAAACGAATCTTTGGCATATTTACATTTCGCATTTTATTCATTTGGTCAAATTATCATTTGGCATAATTTTAGTTTGTCAAATTTTATTACGACAAACGTTTATTAAGCAAACGTTTTATATTGGCAAATATTGTATTCCAAAAAAATGTTTGTTCAAAATGGCATTTCGCACAAACCAACCACAAAAACCAACTGCTACCAGAAAAGTAGCTTAGGTTAGAACTGCGTCTTCCACAGAAACGAACTGCTATCAGAAAAGTAGATGAGGTTTGACTGCGTCCCCCACAGAAAACGGACTGCTACCAGAAAAGTAGGTTAGGTTAGGTTAGAACTGCGCCCCTCCACAGAAACGAACTGTTCCCAGAAAAGTAGGTTATTATGTCATGCGATATTTTGGGAAGAGTACATTTTGCCAAACGATACATTTTACCAAATATTACTTGGCAATATGAAACATGACTAAGTAATTATTTGCGAAACAATAATTTGCCAAATAAAAATTTATTAACTGTAAATTTGCGATAAGTTTTTTTGCCAAAATGATTTTTTGCCAAATGATAATTTGGGTAAAATTTTTTGGGATGTGATACTTTGGGAAAAGTTTTTTGGCCCATATATTAGTAATCCTGTTCTTCGATATATTTATAAAAAATCCCACGTCATTGTCAGCTTAATGAGACCATTAAAACCGCGGAGCATCGACCGCCTGAATGGCTCTTTATACACCACATTTGCTTCAAATCGACGTTCCCAAACTCCGAATACATATAAATCTACTCTTTTATTCCGCTTCCAGTAAATTGTGTTTAAAAGAGAATCATCCTCGCGCTTATCCAGCGTCGAGCCTACAGGCTTACGGGCCGCAATTACCCCAGATGTGTTTTTGATTCACAGAACCACATTTCGCGCGAAGTGAAGGAACAGCTTTTCTTTCAATACTTTACTCGGTTTGGATAGGTTTTTAACTAAATGTAAACAATACAACCACAATTTGGTATCTTATATATTTTAATTCCACTATTAAAGTATCTAAAAATTTACATTTCTGAATTGAAATACACTAGTCTAGTTTGTATTAAAATGATAGTTAAGTAAAATGTTTCAAATTCTTGAACTACCAAATCTGGCAGCTGAAGTTTGTTTACGTAATTAGTTATATACCTATCCAAAGCAAAATATGATGAATAAAAATGTGCTAGCTATAAGCAAAGCCATATTTATTTAGGACTAGCTTCGGTTCGTGCCGTGCCTTTAACATATAAGTTTTGCGATTTAATGAACTACATAAATAAAACAATTACTTTGCTCCCCGCGACTATTGTAATAATTTATAGTGTTAAGTTTGTGGCTCGATTGGAACTTGAGCATCGAAAAAGAAAAACTATTTTTATTGCATTTTTTACTGTTAAACTCATTTTTGGTATAAAGTAGCACTTATTATATTTCCCAAACATGTGTCATAAACAAATGATTCAAATAGTCCTATTCCACTGCTGTGTCACATTTTGTATGACAATTTTGAGTTTCTAACACTTACTACCTACAGATGCAAATGTGATTGTTTATGTAAGCTAAAATCATTACTCTTCCTTTGGCTTTGCCGTAGTCGAGTAAGAAGCCATTTCTAGCCGCTAGGCTGGAAATGTTAGTAACCAGCTTCACATTCTATACCCGCGACCTTAATTATAATAGCTAGGATAATGCAGGAAATTTATCTTAGTTAATGCAATGCTCACTGTAGGAACACACAGAAATCACACAAACCCATCTATCACCACCACCACACTAATACTTCACATTCTATACACGCGACCTTAATTATAATAGCTAGGATAATGCAGGAAATTTATCTTAGTTAATGCAATGCTCACTGTAGGAACACACAGAAATCACACAAACCCATCTATCACCACCACCACACTAAAACGTTATAATGTTAGAATAATGTGAGCAAAGTATGTTTTAGTTCATTGATATGGATATGGACATCCGCAAAGTACCGCCAGATTCAATAAATTGTTCAAAATATTGTTTGCCTCTGGAGTTTTTCATCCATTCACAATTTCATTTTTGTGTTCGTCCATTGGCCACGTTTACCTAATCGACAATGTATCACTGACTTTATAACCCACCTTTACATAAAACAGGGAGTAAAATGCCTTCTTCTGCTGCTACGCACCGTGCGCCCTTTCGGTACTTTATTAGATAATTCGCACTTGTTTATTTAGGCCTCGAGTATTAAACCTTATGGGTAAAGTCACGAATAGAAATATTGATACAGTCTTACACATAATATGTGTATTTACGACCTTATAGTAATGTTATAGAGCTGTTTTTGAAGTACTAGTAACGCCAAGATTAACGCTGATACCTACTCAAATACGCAGCTTTGACGGTAATTTTGAAGGTCGAGAGTTTGGATTCATAAGTATATGTTGTTTGAGTCACCACCATCGTCATCATCAAAACCTATATAGGTACGTCACACTGCTGGGCACAAGCCCCTTCTCAGAATGAGCCGGGCCGTAGCTCCCACGCAGATCTAGTGCGGATTGAGAACTTCACACACACCATTGCCATTGAATTGCTTCATACGTTTGTGCAGGTTGTCTCACGATGATGGCCTTCAACGTAAAGCCCGTGGTAAATTCCAAAGGTAATTTCGCACATGAATTTCCAATCAATCAAACAACCAATGTGTGTCAATGGAAACCTTCTTGTAGTTGTTTCGGAGTACACATACCTCGGGTAGATTTTGCAGCTAGGCAGAAATAACTTTGAGAAGGAGGCCAAGCGGAGGATTCAGCTGGGCTGGGCTGCATTCGGAAAATTACGACAAGTTTTCTCGTAATCCATACCGTAAAATATGAAAACGAAAGTTTTCAATTTCAACCAGTTCGTCCTACCCGTCATGACATACGGAGATGAAACGTAGACACTCACAGTACGGTTAATCCACCACTTCAAGGTCGCTCAACGAGCCATGGAACGAGCTACATATGCTCGGAGTTTCTCTAAAAGAAAGAATCCGCAACGAGGCTATCCAACACAGAACTAAGGTCATCGACATAGCTCAGAGAATTAGCAAGCTGAATTGACAGTGGGCTGGTCATATCTGTCGCAGATCCGACAACCGCTGGAGTAAACGAGTTCTTGAGTGGAGACCGCGTCTTGGCAAATGTAGTGTAGGATGCCCTCCGGCCAGGTGGAGTGACGATCTGCGAAAGGCTGCTGGTAGAAGCTGGATGAGATTCAGATGTGCGCGTCCGCTGGGGGTTTGAACCTACGTTCCTGTGTTTGGGGGGCCTTAGGTCAAATCACTAGGCTTTCACGGCTTGTTTAGTACCTACTTGTTGTTTGAGTACAGGATAGAATTAAAAAGTAGAACCATAGAAGTGCAGCGTCACTACTTTAGCTGTGACAGGTAATGATCACATTTTAAATAATTTATTGAATCAGGCGTTACTTTGCGGAGGTCCATATCAATGAACTAAAAGAATTTCTTTGCTCACCCGCGACCTTGAGATAGCTAAGTCTATGCAAATTATGCGTGTTCATGCAGTTCCTCCACCTCCACACTGAAAGAACACACACAAATTACACAAACCCATCTATCACCACCACCACAATACACTGACGCGTTTCGAACTCAACCAGAGCTCATCTTCAGAGTGACACAACCTTACACCATGCTACCAGTTGTTAGACGTCTAACAACTGGTAGCATGGTGTAAGGTTGTGTCACTCTGAAGATGAGCTCTGGTTGAGTTCGAAACGCGTCAGTGTATTGTGGTGGTGGTGATAGATGGGTTTGTGTAATTTGTGGTTTGTGTAAAGAAATTCTTTTAGTTCATTGATCACATTTTATTTGGGGGTCGATAATTGTACTCTGTTGGGGCTGCTACACGACATCGTGAGAGTTGCGGGAAACCGGTGGATGCAAGTGGTGAGTTGTCGTTCATTAAGTATGGCGTTCTAAGGGGGAGGCCTTTGTCCAGCAGTGGACGTCTTCCGGCTGATGATGATGATGATGATGGGGCTGCTATTCTTTTGCTTATCAAAAATAATACGATGCATAATTTGTGCTGCGAGGCACATTTTTGATTGTATTTTTCTGTGAAAATACTGCAGTTTCTGTTGATTATGTGTTTTATTCATTGTGATCTCTACATAAAATCATCTGTATTAAATTTTATCTGTCCACTAGAGGCCAAGTGAAAATAAATTTATTACACACTAATTATTCGTAACAAGGAAAGATTTCACAATCAAAAGATTTTAAAAAGTATATGTTTTATTAGTTACTCTATTATAAATGCACTTTTGAAAGCCCCAATACACCGTGGCTTAGTTATGTACTCTGTGCGTGGCAAAACGGTTCAAGCTTCTCGCACGTCGCATATTAAAGAGAGAATGAACATTTACAGCGTTCAGCGTACCTTAAATATCAGTGCAAAGCTACGTTTATTAATATCAAATCCCTCGTTTCACACCCACCAACCTTCATCGCAAAAACTGAGACAGCAATTCCTCCATCCAAAATAGATCACTCCATTCAATGTGAACCTATCATTGCGAAAGATTTCGGCTGAAGCGTGTCGGCGTCACGGCTGTAATTAATTAGGGTCCCGCAAAAAGGTGTCGAGGTCCATTGGCGTGACGTAGGCTCCTGGCTGCGGCAGTATCCGCCCAAATGCCGTATGGGCCGCCCGCGTTGCCAGGGCGGGCCGAAACCCGCGCGCGATCTTAAAAAAAACACGTTCCTTTTTTGAAAACATTTTTTTCTCAAGTGCCAGTAACTTTTGCATTTTTTTTATGAATTGAAAGTTTTTTTAATTTTTTGGTGGGTAAAGGTAGCGTGCTCGAGCGAAGTTAATCAGCTTAATGATACAGTTAATCGAGATTTGAGAGATCGGGTATGTTAATGTTAATGGGATTATGTTACATGTGTAACTAATTAGTCGCTTCATTGGAATTGGTTTTAGCAGGCTCAAAAACGGAGTAAAGAGGGTAAGGGCGATTTGTTGTTCGATCGGCTAGAAGATAAATTAGGTATGTTGATACATGTCCATGTGTTTGCGTTTAAAACTATCTTCAAGATTTTGCAACACTTTTTAGTTGTGTTCACTTGTTTCTTCATTTATCTGTAGACTTTACTCTATAAAAAACATCGATGGAAAAATTATATCCAACATTGAAAAACAGTTATGTACCTTCACGTTCAACAAAAATTCTCTCGATTTCTAAATAAATTGTACGCCAAGCACTAAGAAAACCCAATTTCCTGAAGAAACATATACGATTTTGCCATGACGCAAGACGTGCTCAACAAAATTGAATAAAATTGTGTTATATTACAATACGACGCGTTCTTCCTCACTGGGCATGGTTAGGTTGAGATACTTCGGTGTATCGCCAAATAAAGAAATAAGCTGCTTTAAGTAATAGGCGCGTTTTGGCGTATGTTTTACAAAAAAATAATAATACAATGATGTATTATGTTTCTATGATGTTCGAAAGTTATTGTATGTAAATTTAAGATGTGTACGGTATTTGGGAACTATCGAAATGATAAAACTCGAACGAACATTGTAGTTAAGTAGCTTGTTTGTCTCTTTACCGGATATGTTTTGCAGTGTTTGTGCAAGAATTACATAAACTTATTCCATCATCATCGTTTCACCACCATAGAACCAGGCGTATCGTAATCAACTTCAGCCATATGTTGTTGATTTTTCCACCGTCCACTACCACACGCCACCACACGCTTCGCTTCATCTTTTATCTGTAGGATAAGCGAAAAGACGCCTATTTGCAATTACCTACACAACATCAATTTCTACCAATTCATTTCATAATTACTTTTCGGGAGTTGTTGTTAAGTTTGATATTTACTTGAAATTAATTTTGAACGTGCGATTGAACGTTGAGATAGAGCAAACGAAAATGACGGAGTACTTGACTTGTAAACTTTTTAATTAATATCGCGATATATTTATACGTCTTGTACGTTTAAGATGTGAAGATGTTTTGGTGGTATGTTATTGTTATTACATCTTACATAAGGACTGGTAAGAGTGCTGGCACTTTTGGCTGCCGCGACTAAGAAATTTCATTTTTTCACTGTTTCAAGGCGTATTTGATAAAATTTCAACGTACATCCACGCGTTTCTGAGAAAAAGAGTGCTGACAGATAGACGAACGAACAACAAAGCGATTTTATCAAGGTTCCGTTTTTGCAGTAAAACACTATATATAGTTCCCGATCCCGCAGGACCCATTTTTAGGTTTATTATAGTTTTAGTTTGTTAATTGTTATTTACCTTTTCTATTATTCTATGTAGTTTTAATTCTACTAGATTTCAAGCCTTTTGCTCCAGTAGTATGTCTATCTTGCAGGTGATTACAAACTCATATCAGAATGTTGTCCAATTTGAAACTTTTTCTTTAAGAGAGGGTCCACGAGTAAGCGGATTATCCGATAGATAGCAATCACTACTGCTACTGGATATCCATAACATGAGTAGAATTGCAGGTGTTAGAAGAAAAATCAGACTGTTTTGAGAATCCCTGAAATACCGGTCCGGAAATATTGACGCTGCGGACTAATTCCAAAGTTTTACCGTGCGCAGTAAGAACTTTCACAAGAACTGAACTGGTAATCTGCCAACGGTTAAATAGTCCGTTGCAAGTACTGTTGGGCCAATCAACTTTTTTACCGACACTAATCAGTCCGCGACATTTTTCAAACAATTGCAGATTTTAGTAAACATTTGTTTTTCTGTAATTTAATAGATGGTGTATATCAATATATGCCATCCTACATAAGTTTAAGCTATTAACCCGTGAAATATCTTGTTGGGAGAACGATTTTTTGGTAACTAAATATAAATGGGTTATAATACTTTGATTCTATCATTTTCACATAAATACCAAAAAACGCTAAAATAAAACATTAAATTAAAAATATCAAAAAACCCGATTGCCAAAACTACGAGTAAAAGGAAGAAAATAAGTCTACTGGTCTAGAACTCTGTTAAGTAGCTAATTTGAAGTTCAACAGTCGGGACCCATTTAAATCATGACGCTCAAAAACCCGTAGTAATGGGTCCCGACTGAACTTTAAATTAGCTACTTAACCGAGTTCTAGACCACTACACTTATTTATTTCTTTTTCGCAGTCGGGTTTTTTAATTTAATGTTTTATTGTGACTTTAGATCACGACCAGTTCTTAATGTATCTATTATGTAAACTTCGTAATGTATCTATTATCTTGGCCGGTGCGAGGATTCCGACAGTGACGCAGACCTATAAATCGTAATGTCGCGTTTCAAAAGTGATGCGTAAGCTTCAGGAATAAACACGTCAAATAAAATCCCTGGGGGCTTGCCTTTTACGGGGCTATTCAGCAAAATACGGTTGTCTTATTCTGCATTTGTCGATATAAAATTCTCATTGGAATACAGGCCTTTAGAATAAGGAAGCGCTTTGGAAACATTGTTTGGCCTATGGCTTTTAAAAAGTGATACGCACCTCTGAAATCTGTACAAATATGTAGGTAAAGCAATTAAATGGTGTATGTACGTGTTCTTAAGCCGAATTGAACCCGCACGGAAACTACATATTTACAACTCTATAAAGCTCTATATATTCGTAGATACTCATCTTTTCTAATAAATATGTTATAAATTGCGAAAATTTTAAATAAAGTTTTTTGCCTACCTGATGTTGCATTATTCTAATGGATCAAATTTGACTTGCAAGATTTGATACAAACGCGTCTACTCCTACAAAGTTTAGTTAGTTACAAGGAATATAAAAAAAATAAACAAAAGACACAGGATTCCAAGTCCGTTGAAATTACAAATCTTTTGAACATCTCGAGATCAAGTAGAATCTTTAACAATTTCTGTTACAAAATTTGTCCCAAATCTGCCTCAACTAATCTAAGTAAAATACACTGAAAACAACGTTAAAGTAGAAACCAAACATTAAGAAGTTGGAGCAGAATTCAAAATTAAAGTCAGCAAACAAATAAAGAGGTGTGCCTTTTCCCCAAAATTCGGGGAAAGCTAACATCAAAAACATTAACGTAAAAGCTGCCGTTAAAGATGTTTGCCGTAAAAACAGCGATAACACCAAACCAAGTTTTTGCAGGAATTACCAAAGTCCAAGTAGAAAGAAAAATGGAATCAGGTGTCTGCTCTGATCTACTATCGTACAATATTCTTGAGCAAAATAATACAGAGATCAATTCCAATATAGTCTAATGATGCCATAAAAATAATCCGAAACCAATAACAGCGGCCAAAACTTAGAAGGCAGATGTTTACGATTGCGACGCGGATGCCTCGATTTCAGTAAGTGCCTCGCGAGAAGTCTACGTTTTGGAAGTAGCGGGTGCATGGGCGGTAGCGTTTGTAATCACGTAGTAAATTTAAGATCAAAATTTGCTGAATTCATTAGTAGTTTTTCAAAATAAATAACAACAACACAAGGACTGTTTGAAATATTTTAAATTAACAAACAGAGATAGAAATAGGTACCTTTGAGCAGTTAAGCTACTTTTGCGCAGCCTTTTTCGTGGGCAACGTTCAATTGAAATATTCATTTACTACTGCATATTGAATCTGCACAGTTTTTCTGCATTGCCGTCAATAAAATAAGACAGCTCAATTTATTGATTGAAACTATTTGGTAATTAATTTTTTCGCCAAAGAGAAGAAAATGTTTTCATACAATCCTTCCTTACTTATAAAGGGGAAAGTGAGTTTATTTGTTTGTTTGTTACGCTTTCACGCCGTAACGGAGCGACGGATCGTCGTGATTTTTGGCATAGAGATAGTTTATGGTCTCGAAAGTGACATAGGCTACTTTTTATCCCGGAAAAATGCACAGTTCCCGAGGGAACAGCACGCAATAACCGAATACCACGCGGGCGGAGCCGCGGGCAAAAGCTAGTAAATATGACTTCACAATCATTATTAAAGGTCAAATTGTTTATCTTTTATAGAGTAGCTCTCTAGCCCACTGGTGTCTTGGAGAAATAGATTTCATTTGACCTATTAAACGTCCCTTAAAGTCGCAGTGTTTTATTCCGTTGAATCGCTACTCGCTCGTTCCAAGACGTGACCCACAAGGGGTTACAGAACAAGGCCTTGGTAAGGGACTCGACCGCCTTTCCGCCGCGGCAACGCCCCCGGGCTAATTACGACTGTCTTCACTTCACCTTAATCGCTTCTTAAGTATTCAGATTATTTAAAATTGGAATTTCAATTATGAACCACCCTTTTGTTTCACAAAACAAAATAAAGGTAAAGGGGAAAATTTGTGCAACTATTTTTAGGAGTCGCTTAATGACGGTCGTTTGGAGGCGCTTACGCGGAAATTGCCGGTTAAGCTAAACATTTTGTTAAAATAGTGACTGAGGTGACAGTTTCATGGGAAATTGTGTACTTTTTATGTAAATTTGACTTTCAGTAAAAAATGAAACAAAATATGAAACAGAATTTTAACTGTTACTCCTTTAAAGGTACGCCAACTTAAATGTAAAATATTTCTTATATAAATAAAGCATAATATGAACATTAATATTACATTAGTCTGCTGCTGGAAAATGTAACCTTCTACTATGACGGTTCACTTCTAATTTTGGGGCTAGTTTTTCATTTATCCCCTAATATTTAGTGTCTTAGTTTTTTCATTCCATTTGAGGCCTAAATGAAGTTATAGAATTAATGATGAACGATGAAATAGTATTCCTTTATAAAAACAAGTGAGTTCCATTCATGAAGGCATGTAATTATTTACTAAACAATTACTGTGACATGTATAAACATCGATAATAACATCTGATTATCCAATTTTTGACACTTAGTCAAAATAAGAGTCCCGCAATCGTCGTAGGGGTTTGGAGTTTTTTTTTCAAAACACGTAAAAAGTAACGGGGCGAATATTCAGCGTTTTTGCAGCTTTTTTTTGTCATTGGTGTCTTCGCAGGCGTTATTAAAAGGGGTGATGCCCAGTGTTGTTTTTTTTTTTATGAAAAATTAAAACAATACCGATATTGAATTTAGCGTGATTAAAATTCTTGTAACTTGTCTTTCCGTTGTGCTATATAAACGTGGGACGCTAATGACGTTTGACCGCGCGGTCAAAACTCTCGAATATGTGCCTGCTGTCTTTCGTACAATTCACCTAGTAGAGCAGTTACTATGTTATACTAAGTGTTGAAACAAGTTTCATGCTCAAAAAAGTTTCAAGCTGAAACACAGAATAGGATAGCTAATGGCGGCTGAATCTAATGTTTTTATAACACGGCTGCAGAAACTTGGCTCTAACTGTCGTTATTATAATCCTCACACTGACACTGTAGAAGGTTGAATCGAACTATGTTTACCGAGGGAAAAACAAACTGTATAAAATTCCATGCTACTTTTTATCTCTAGACGTTGAATCACTTTCTTACCTTTTTGCAATAAACGCTATCATAAGTTATTTAGCACATACGTATGACATACGAGCACTGGAGAATCACCTCGATCTACGATAACAATATTTGAAACATTATTATATTTTACATGTTTCTTTTCTTTTCCTTTTAGTTTTTTTAAAGATTAAGAACATTGGTCTCAAAAAAAATTGAACATTAGAGTGTCCACCAGCAACGATTGCTGACCATTTTGGAGTCGCCTTTAATTTGTTAATTTTCACGAAGAATGAATACATTAAAGTTTGTATAACAGATAGCATAACAAAAAGTCCCTTACAAATTTCCAAATTAAATTGAGTTTCATTTTAAGCTGTATTGTCTGTTACAAACCAAAGAAAACACGTTCGTAAAGTAGGTTTAATTGTTTCCGCTCTTCAGAAAATACAGTGGTATTTTATGAAGCTACTCGTAGCAAACAATACTCTTGCTAGCTAAGCAAATAAAAATGAATTCCTTTTTTTTCCGATTTGCATATTACGGGCTTACTAGCTCTGAAAAATAGTTAATTTACCTACATTTTCATTAGAGAACTACATTTTCAACAAAGAGGAATTCATTTACAAGTAGGTACCGATATCTGTACTGGTTGGACTAAGTCTTATATTTCTAGACTGGATAGAACCCAAAAATTTTCTGCATATCATTGGACAAGGTCACTACACTCAACAAGGACCATTTTCGCTGTTTTGATTCTCATTTTGTTAGAAAATATCATTAGATTTAAAATTTTAACGTCTTCTTTGAAGTTCAAAGGATCTAAGGATCATCAAAGAATAAAACTCGAATTTGATTGAACCATTAATAAGTAAGAACTAAGAAGTAAATGTATAAAAATGGGATCGTTGTAATATTGTATTATTACTAAGTAAAATAATTGTTTCAAGACTTCAAAACTCTTAAATACTTTCACATCAATATTTTTCATTTTTAAAACGAACGTACATATGAACACAAGGCTCTCTCTCAAGACGTTTGGCAGCTGTACTTATATGCCTTAAACTAAAATATTCAGATCAAAAATACAAACTGAAAAAACCAGAAAAAGAGACATCAGTCCGGGTGAGCGGTTAGTTCCAAAGGAATGTTTGAAATTTTCTCGATGAGGGCTAATAGATGTCGCTATTATCGCAGTTTAAGTGACTAGGTAAATAAGAAACAAACAAGTTGAGATATGTGGTGCATAGGAGAAATTCGTGTCTGTGCTCTTGTCCAGTGGTAGTGCAGGGGTATGGCACGTTTTCCTGGTTTATGTTTAAGTTTGTATTTTCGATATGGATTTTACGGGTTGACCGTAAAAGTAACAAAATTAGGAGTTGAGATAAAAAATAAAAAAAGACTCCAAAAAAACAATCTTACAATATTCAGCACTTTTAATAACATAAATAAAAGCATTAAGTGGAGTTCACCTCAAAGATGGTGCCGCATTTGTAAATATTAGGTACGGTTATAAATCTAAAAGGGCTCGGCCACGATAACGAGCAAATCTTGACGCGACGAGCAAATTCTCAGTTCATTGCATGCTTTAAACGCTCACCGCACAGCAGTTTACTAACAAAACACGCAATGCATCACGCTATTGTTAAAAAAAAACACTGCTATTTCTCCACACCATCCAGTAATTCCTGACTAAGACTGCATCACGCAAGAGCTCAGTGCAGTAAATTGAATGAAGCTTCGCTCAAAAACATTTTTCGAGTTTCGTCGGAACATGCTAACTCAATTTAAGTTGTTTCAACTGCACCTACGAGTTGAGACTTGAGTTTCTGACAAACTTTGTAATCCTGTACTGTCTAGTCAACACGTCTATTGTGAAAAGCATTGAACAAACAACATCGTGTCCAAAACAAACCAAGTCATTTTTGCGTATTGTGTTGTGAAGCCTTACTTGGTGGTGAGAACCAAAGGCTTATACTTACCTAGTGTCTTAAAAAATAATCCGTCGGTTAAATTATTAGAATACTTACATTGAATATCATTAATCGTCATCATCATGTCAGCCGAAAGACGTCCACTGCTGGACATAGACCTCCCCCAAGGCTCTCCACTCAGACCGGTCTTGTGCTTTTCGCATCCACCGTGATCCCGCGATCTTAGCCAGGTCGTCGCTCCATCTTGTTGGAGGCCTACCGACAGCTCGTCTCCCGGTCCGCGGACGCCATTCGAGAACCTTCTGACCCCATCGGCCATCACTCCTGTGAATATCATTAATGTATCCTCCATTATGTATGATCCTGCTTTGAGGCAATTACCTGACTCATTAACTCTACAACCACCTACAAAAAAGAAAACGTGACGTCTCATGAATAATGACATTTTCATTACGTTATACCCAACCTAATAATAATACGGAATACAGAACTCGACCCATTGTTTACAAGTAACAACACTCCCATTATTGTAGACAAAAGGGCTCCTTATAAGCAATTTCGTAACAATTTGATGAGAAATTAAGCTTAATTTGTTACTCGAGACAGTATTTTTACGAGGCCATTAAAAGCGTAACCTTATTAACGGTGTAATTGTGGCTTTGTTTCTTGATATTTGTTCTAAGAACAACTGTAAATCTGAGACCACTTTTACTGTCTCATAGTCTGAGATCTCACCGTAAAATAGTGCACCCAGGAGACAGATTTTTAGGGTTCCGTTGGCGAAGGTTCTGGAACCTTGTTGTACGAAAATTAAATTCTTAAGTAGGTATAGGTAGAGTCATTCGAGATGACACGTGCCGTGGTTCTTATTGCAATGTCATTAATTTCTAATTTTGACAATATCACGCGTCTTCGTGGATGGCACTAAGTACTGGCGCATAATTTTTAACGGCGCATAATTAAGGTTTCAATTTGTCAAATAAATAATTGAACTATTAAAGTGACTTGGCCCACCCGTGACATTACTATAGCTACGACTATGCAATAAATGTGTGTTCAAGCAGTTCCTCCACCTCCACACTGTAAGGACACATATAAATCACACAAAATCAAAGATCGCCACCACCACTCTACGCGTTTCGAATTCAACCAGAGTTCATGTTCAATTTCCGAGCAATTTATATTAAACTAGCTTATGCCCTCGACTTCGTCTGCGCGGATCTAGGTTATCGCGCGGTGGCGCCCTCTACCGAAATAAAAGGTATTCTATGTTGATCCTTGGGGCTTAAACCAAATTTCATCAAAATCGGTGCAGCGGTTTCGACGTGAAAGCGTAACAGGCAGACAGAGTTACTTTCGCATTTATAATATTAGTAGGGATAATTGTTGATTTGTAAACATTTATCAAAATAATGTAACCTAACGTAACGTAACGTAGTCTTAAAGTCATAAATTTAAAAAAAATTATTTAGTAACTAATTTTAATATATTAACTGTAAAAACAATTATCGACAAGTACACTACAATATAATACAATACAATAAAATACAATATATAAAGAGTTTTATTGTACACCAGAAATAGTAAGCGATACAGAAAACATAAACACAGAGAGAAAATTACAAGATAAGCAATTGGCGGCCTTTGCTTACGAGCGATTGCTTGCAGGCAACCTTTTTTACACATGTTTATTTATTTATTCGTTCTAAGAATTATCAAAATTCACCAAGTTCAGTTCCCACCTGCGATTCTATTGTTCTGAATCGTCGCCGAATGGGATTGTGGCGTGCTTATTGTGCGCTCGGCGGGACCTCGTTCGAAATGGTATTACGGATGTGACAATGTGACACACTGCTTGTTTAAAGCGGCTTTATTTTTCTAAATAAAGCTTATACTTTTTAAGAAAAGAAAGAAAGAAAATATATTTATTCACAACACAAGACAACAATACTATTTGGTACAAATAAACAACACAAAGGTATGTGTCATTGCGGTTGTGAATCGGACACTGGCTCACCATAATGCTGAAGCGTTAAAAACACCCCAGCGCTGGTTTTCAGCCAGCACCGTCGGCAACCCTCGGACCGTTATAAAGACACTATAATACACACCATTAAATACATAAGACTACATAAATAAATAAATAATTTGCAAACTAGAAAACTAATTTATTGTGACTTTAAAAGCTTAAAAATAAATTTGTTAGGTTCGTAGACATAACTAATTTTACAACTATTATTATTATTATTATTTATATTTATTTCAAATAGCTGGCAAACGAGAATGTAGGTCACCTGATGGTAAGTGATCACCGCCGCCCACGGACACCTACAGCATTATTAGGACTGCGGTGATTGTCAGCCTAAAAGGGAGTTAATTTTTTTTATTGGTAACAGGTGTTACAGGCAGTTACGAATGATTATATTACATTAAATTATATTACATTATTGATTTATTATTTTTTATATTACTTTATTTTTTTAATTTTTTGTGTTAATACATTACATATTCGTATTATTGTAACATGGGCGGGCCACATCGCTCGAAGAACAGATAACCGTTTGGGGGAGAAAAGTTCTCGAGTGGTGACCACGAACCGGAAGACGAAGCGTTGGCAGGCCTCCCAGTGGTGGACTGACGACATCGTGAGACTTGCGGGAAACCGGTGGATGCAAGTGGCGAGTTGTCGTTCATTATGGCGTTCTAAGGGGGAGGCCTTTGTCCAGCAGTGGACGTCTTCCGGCTGATGATGATGATGATGATTATTATTGTAACATTCGTGCGAGTGGTAATTCGAAGATCTCATTGTAGTTATAAAATACATTTTCCAGGAGCCACTTTTAGACGACCCTTGCTCGCTTTTAAATATTGTGGTGGAAGCTGAATCGCTACTACGAAACTCGAAACTATAAGTTCGTGTCGTGCGGTCCCTCTGACTAGGGCTGCCATCCGTCCGGGTTTCCCAGGATTTGTCCTAGTTTAGAGGGCGTCCGGGGAGCGTCCGGGCGAGGTTTCATTTGTAGTCCGGGTTTAAAAATATTTTTAATTTTTAGACCAATGCAATTAGAATTTTTTGAAGAATTAATTTCCAGAAAGTACATCGTCTTAATATACATTCATTAGGTCCTAAATGCGTGTAATCCGAGTTTGCCCCCTTTTCTAAATAACCGCGAATATTTTGCTCTTTTCTTAGTTTTTTGCTTCTAGCTAATGTCCGGGTTTTGGTCTCCAAAATCCGGGGTTTCTACGTGTCTTGTCCTGGTAGCCAAATTTTAGAGATGGCAGCCCTGCCTTTGACACTTGTACTATGTAATACGAGAGCGAGAGGGACGATACGATACGAACTCTAGCAAAAGCTGAGACTGGCACCTATTGCCTACATGAGTCAGTTGTTTTCTTTAATTTTGTATTTTTTTGTTTTTTAATTTGTATTTTTATGTGGTTTTTGTATTTTCTATAGTAGTTTTTTGGAACTTTAATAATAATAATAAGTTTTTTTTAAGATGTGGCAATAAAGATATATATATTTTTTTAACTGCAAGTTTCGAGTTTCTTAGTAGCCGTTCTGCATTTTGGCAGACGATTATACACGGAGGGCTTGATTTGGCGAGTCTATGCCCATTGCCCGTCCGCCGTTGAACTGTTCTAGTGCTTATTGCTCCGCAGTTGGTATCTTGCATTTGATTGCTTCGTCCACACCGTTATCTAGCTCCGCTCTAATAGTCCGCAACTCCGCTCCGCATTACTCCCTCGCTGTACTCATACTCATACTCATACTCAACTCCAGTGGACAGGCAGCCTTAATAATGGTAATAATGTACCAAACCAAATAACAAA
This sequence comes from Choristoneura rosaceana, assembly GCA_037349165.1. NCBI lineage: Eukaryota > Metazoa > Arthropoda > Insecta > Lepidoptera > Tortricidae > Choristoneura > Choristoneura rosaceana. The sequence goes on from JAZBNJ010000019.1 coordinate 17,449,779, forward strand.
ACCGCATTGGAATCAAAGCATTAGCCGGGACCCGTTCAACCCTTCGTCTGAGCACCGCTAGGGGACATATTGTACCGATAAGACCTTTCCACAGTGCTTTGCGGTATTTCGTGCAGTGGAATCCGATTGTGTGTTCAAAATATTAGGTTTGCGACAGCGAAAGATGCTCGCTTAGACGGTTTTGTCTTTTGAGAAAGTGCTTAGTCTGAGAAATAAACTAACGTATATGACTATTTGCAACTGGGATTTATTACGCTTAACGAAATATCACGAACAGACTGAAGTGTACTTAGAGTGGGTCGAAATTGTTTTTCATTATATTTTTTGGTTGAAAAATTGTTTAGTATAACATTTGTATTGTAGGTATAAAATCGTTATTCCGAATATTGTTACCACTAGTTTTATGCCTGGGAAACAAATACGAATTTAAATCGTATTCCGCCTAGTTAAGGCGCTTCGCGCCTTGACAGTGTACTGACCTAACCTAATCTATAGTTGAGCTCCGCAACTCCCCCCCCCCCAAGTCCCCCTTGTGGGTGGCTTAGCCCCCTGTCCCCCCATTACTTTTTCGCCTGTCCATGAAATATTTATTCTTTTCATAAATTTTTTTAGAACATTGAATAATAATTAAACTAAATAATAATTAGATCTAACAATATTATGGATTTAGCATTTTAGTAATAATAATAAACATTTAGACTAAACAATTATAGCCCAAGCTTTAGGAAAAAAAATATGCAAAAAAATCTATATGCAAAGAAAGAAGTATGCTATACAATATCATACCAAACAATTTAAACCAAATATTTTTGGGAAAAAAAATTTAGACCTTACGAAAGGCACCCGCGTAGGGTACCTATCATGACATGATACCCAACGTTTCACACTATTGTTTGTTTACCAGTAGGTACGAGTCTTTCGAAGTCCCTGCACTTGATTACAATTAGTATTGGCACTCGTATGTCAAATTACTCTAATAACTATTAAGTTGGTACTTACTACTAACTACTTAAGTCTACTCGTAACCACAGCCACTGCAATGTGGCTGGATCCTCGAGTTAATTACCGTTTTGTTAAACGTGATAAGTCCCGGGCGGGGTAATAAGTAAGACATAGCCTGAAGAATTAATTGCGAAACTGAAGTGGCAGTGGGCGGGGCACATTGCTCGCAGGACTGATGGCCGATGGGGTCAAAGGGTGCTCGAATGGCGTCCGCGGACCGGGAGACGAGCTGTCGTTAGGCCTTCAACAAGATGAAGCGACAACCTGGTTAAAATCTCGAAAAAAGACCGGTGTGAGTGGAGAGCCTTGGGGGAGGCCTATGTTCCGCCAGTGGACGTCTTTCGGCGGACATGATGATAATGATGTAAAAAGTAGTTAAGCTAAGAAATTAAGAAATTACTGAGTCACAAGATGCCATCCGGGCTGTTTAAGACATCGCCATCTGGAATTTTCTTCACAATTTAGTAGATTAACTTAAGAGTTTTCTCCGGCTTCATTTAAAATTCATTCGCTTGCGAAAAACTAAAAACAACAGTAGAACTTCAACCTTCATGTACGCCTCAATTTTCCTAAGAAAACAGATTTCAACAAAAGTTGTTGAGAACGAGAATAAAGGCTTCTTTCTAAGGTAGGACAAAAAGCTCATTACGATTTCAGCGGCGTATCGTGCTCAACGTAGGTCCAACATATTTCAGAGCCTGGCGGCCTGTACATTTTTCACTCATGCGTGACTTCCCTTGAGGTTTAGCACTAGGACTTTAACAAAGACAATTGCGTTGGAATAAAGAGTTTGCACTCACTGATTCTCTTAGGTAATAGAGAATATGTAGGAACATAAAAAATTATAAAAAAAACGGGAAAATAAAAGTAATGGTGTAAAAATCATCGATATAAAAATAAGGAAGATTTTAGAGAATGTGGCTTGCGCTCCATTTCTTTCTTTAAAAAAAAATAGTGATGAATTTTTTTGGTCATTATGGCATTATGACAAAATAGTCCACGCCAGATCTTCGTGTCTAATCGATAATTTAAAACATCACAACTCAGTTTGTCAAATAAGGAAAGATACCCACACTAGTATTATTATAAATGCAAAATTATGTGTTTTTATGTTTGTTCGTCTTTCACGTCGAAACGGAGCGACGGATCGACGTGATTTTTGGCATAGGGATAGTTAAAAAGCCAAAGAGTGACATATGCTACTATTTATCCCGAAAAAATGCACAGTTCCCGAGGGAACAGCGCGCGATAATCGAATTCAAATAAGCCGCGAGCAATAGCTAGTAATTATTATAATATTATGTGTTATACAATAAACAGTAATCGTATTGTATAGCCAAACAAGGACAATTATAATAACTTACTTATTATAGAGACGTTCTAGGGTGGAAAGAAATCAAATGGGTGGATTTTATATCGTCATAATCGCAACAATATCGATAATACCTACCATCACGTATAATTTTACTATCGCATTCGGAACGCTACATTAAACTAAATGACACTTTACCGATGATCTGAATGTGGTTTCCGTGTGATTTGACAGCGTGGCTGTTAAAATGTGATGTTTTCACAGCCATTAGAAGGGGGTGAACGCTCAACACGTATTCGATATCAACGGGTTTTTGTTACTTTTGACAGATAACCTTTAAGTACGGAAAATCCTCAAGGAAATGAAAAATAATTCTTAATGTCACTTGTTATTTGTATTTATATTGCTGGCATTTGGGATTTCTCTTGTGTTTGTTACATACCTTTGCTGTCCAACGTGGAAATGCCGCGAGCGTTATGGGATCTTTTGCACCGGGAACGGCAAGTACCTTGTAGCTTTTGATTCCCTTGCGAATGTCGAAAATTTGCAGCAATTTAGGGTTAACTTACTTCAAAAGGAAAAAATGGAACATTTATAGGATCACTTTTGTCCGTCCGTCTGTCTGTCTGTCTGTCTGTCTGTCAAGACCCTTTTTCTCGGGAACGCGTGGTGGTATCAAGCTTAAATTTATATCAAATACTGAAGTCTACTGTCCCTTGGACCTGTGAAAAAATCAAACTTCTAAGCCAACACAATCAAGAGATGCAGCCGTTTATGCTACAAATTTCCGCAAATTTTCGAAACTCGCAAGGGAATCAAGACCTACAGGGTACTTCCCGTGAACTCAGAATCTTGAAATTTGGTATGATGGTAGCTATTATAACACAATCGATAGAAAAGTCTGAAAAATCTTGTTTTTTTTTTATCTGTCTGTAAATATGATCAATATAATCTGACCCCACACTGCGTATATTTTGCTTAAGGGGGCTCTGCATACACTGGATGTATTAAATCACTTAGAAAAAGCGAGAAATATCTTCAAGACACGATTCCCGTTTACTTACATACTGTAGCGCAAAAAAGGAAAATGCACCACAAAACTACGAATAATTTGTAAATAAATGATTTGCCGAATAAGATAAACAATTTATTGAATAATAGTATTTTTGCATATGATTAACTATATATATGTTTCAACAAAACCTAATGTTTACAACAAAAAATAAACTAAAAGGAATCCCTAATAGATAATTGACTCAATAGTAATAGGTATGCCAAAAGAATTTATGCGTGTAAATGCTTATTTTAGAATTTTGAAGAAGGAACTAAATAATAATTAAAATTGGCCATAAAGAAAGTTAAAATTAATTATTATAATAAACTATTAATTGACTAAGGAACTAACTAACTAATAAATCAAATAAGGAACACAGTTAAAAAAGGATGGCTGGTGTGCGTGGTTTGTCCGGAAATAAAAAAAACAGTTGGTATTCGGTTGTTCTGAACAAATCGAATGTGGATTTCCAGTAGGTAAAACCAAGGTAAAACGGAAAACTGAAAATAGTAATTTTTTATAAAAGATTTGCATAGACGAAAAAATGGAAAAACTATAGAGATGTTAAAATGTAGGACACTTACCCGGTTCGGAAAAATACCGGCTTAATTTTTAATTACGAATAAAGATGATATGTTTGGTCTTTGATATTACAAATACGATATTATTTTCAAACAAATTAGCTCCTTTGACTCAGAGTTCTTGTCATAACAAAGCAATTTCATAATCTGTCAAGAACTCCTTCTTCGTGAACGAATCTAAAAGTTTGATTTTAAAACATGACATTCGCAAACCAGCCAGATTATTGTACAGCCAGATTACAAATAACGACCAAGAAGGCCTCGTTAACAAAGTTTGTAGCATGATTGCTACAATACCTATAAATGTGTACGGAACCCTCGGGGCGCGAGTACGACTCGCACTTGCACGATTTTTTTATACTTCGACGAGGCCACAATCGCTGGCATAGGCTGGTCTATCGTCGTCACTACTTTGAAAAAATCTCGTATCTAAAATAATAAGTCAACAAAATTGAACCTTGACGTAATGTTCATAAAGTTCATTCAGAAAATTATCTATTTTGAGTTACGAGTATTTTTAAAAGTAGTAACGATATCTTCTCAGCTATAAATTTTAATACTGTTCGATTTCGCCATTGACGGCAGATTTCAAACGTTGGCCGCGCCGTTTTACCGGGGGATGGGTCATCAATGGAGAGTTTACTGGTATCGTAAACGTAAAATGTGTAACACTTTCTTTTTGTTCATTTATTTGTATATTTGGTACACCTTTACAGTAGACAGATGACTCTGTTTTAATAATATATTATATCTTACTAGCTTTTGCCCGCGGCTCCGCCCGCGTGGTGTTCGGTTATCGCGCGCTGTTCTCTCAGGAACTGTGCATTTTCCGGGATAAAAAGTAGCCTATGTCACTCTCGGGCCCATAAACTATCTCTATGCTAAAAATCACGTCGATCCGTCGCTCCGTTACGGCGTGAAAGACGGACAAACATACAAACACACAAACTACCAGAAAAATGCACAGTTCCCGAGGGAACAGCGCGCGATAACCGTATACACGCGGGCGGAGCGGCGGGCAAAAGCTAGTACCTATGTATAGTTGCGTATATTCTAATGCATACTGACATTTCTGCCTGTCATTCTATCGCGCGTTGATGCTGTATTTTACCCCTATTCTGACAGATGGCTTGTTTACGGCACACACACGGAAGGAATACATTACAGCATTATTTACGCGCGATATCCGTATGAAAACACGCGTAAAATTATATTGCAGGAAACTTGACATATTTTCCGAGGTGTCCGTATCTGAAATCAGGTTATTTTTCAAAGGGAATAAAAGCTTTGGCCCGCAACGGCGCCCATGAAGTTGTGGAAAAGAAATTATATACGTACTAGCTTTTGGTCGCTTTCGTTTGTATGGTGATATTATTTTTTACTTGGGTATTTTTTGGGTACTTATCTGAATAGTATCGAATGTTAAAATATCGAATGGGTCATAATATCGAAAGACATAACAGTCTTAAGAGTTTCTTAAGACTGTATTTTATTTAGATTGTTATAAATCTAATCTAACCTACCCTAAGGGGTTCTATACGATGCCGTTTTAATTAATTGGACAAGTTTAGAGTTTCAGAAAATAACCCATTCGATATTTTAATATATTCGATATTTTAACATTCGATATTCGGATGCGATCCCTATTTTTTGCATACAAAAGCAGAAATTTGGTGAAGATAATGAAGTTTCTCAAATTTTAAGAAAGGTACTCGTTGTGGTATAATAGTTTTTCTCACTTCTCTATAAATCTTTCTACAACCTTGGCTGTATAGAGATATGTACCTTGGTTTGGGCATTAACCATGTAGGTACAATTGCTAGCTGAAAATTCTTTCTTTTAACCTAATCACATCCTTTCAACGGTCGGCACTCGTAGATACAATAGAAACGTGATGGCACGAAGAATGTCGAATGGGAAGAAATTGGTACAAAAATGTGAACAATGTGCTTTGTTCATTTCGTTTTTTCTCCCGCGAAATATTGTAACAATGCGTTTATACTCGAGTGTTCCCAAAATCGAAGGTGATTTTTAGGGTACGAACGTTCAAAAGGTTCACTCACAGATATAGATTACACAAGATTACGCAAATGCATCTAATTCGCGTGTCCGAACCCCGACCAAACGTCGGGGTTGCCCCATACAAAGACAGACCGCTAACTGACTAATCATAGTAATCATGACTAGTAATTGACTCGAGCCCCACGGGCAGACGGGTGGCGCATTTACATCGCTAATTCGCTTCTGAGACGTCACAGTAGACATAAAAAAGTGACACGGTTGGTTTTCATACAGATTGAGGTGTTTGCGTTATCTAGTGTAATCTATATCTGTGGGTTCACCGGGTTCACTAGTTCTTTTAATAATATCATCAGTAAATGCTTTGTAAGTGCATGGGTATGTGTATTCTTGGTACTCCTTCACGCTTCTTCAAATTCAGTCCAAATTTACTGTAATACTCCTGATGGATTTTAAAACTCTTGCATTTATTTTTGTGATTTTTATTACGTTTCTGAAAACGTAATTGCCATGGAAGTTATAGTAAACCATTCCAATTTCCTTTTGCGCAATAAACCTATTCGTAGTATCTAAATTACAGATGGTTCACTGAGACAAGGTGTGGTTTGGCACTAGTCGTTATTGGCATCGAGTAGATGGTTTGCAATGTGAGTAATAAATATCATACCTGAAGTATCACTGCCGCGTAGTGCCTTGCGATACATTGCGCTGATAAAACAAACATTACTAACTTATGTGTGGATGTCCATGGGTGGCGGTGATTGCTGTCCATCAAGTGACTTTCCATCAGGTTATTCATTTGCTACAATCATATTAAAAAAAATATCTACTGGGGGGAAACCCTTAAAAGATAATGAAAGCCGATATTGCGCCCTAAGTGGGTGTTTCACAAAATCCCATGTTATTCTCCCAACGCCGAACACCATAAAAACGCCATTCCCTTTACCCGATCTAAAACTAAGCTCGGGAATATCTACGTATATCTTATTACGGCAGGATTACAGCATTGTGTTCCTTTTCCGGTACACTAGAGAGGGAATTGCATGCGAAACAGTTGCCTTCCGAAGCTCGTATAACTCTAAAACCTTTTTCCAAACTTTGACTTTGTTCTGTACAAGTTAGAGCTGCTTTTGGAATTGTTGGCGAGTGAGATACGAGTTTCGAAAAGGGGTTGCTGGATTTGGCTAGGACCGCGGAACGCTGAAATAAATGGGTACAGTCAAAACAGGCGAATACTGTGGTGTGTTACGCAAACGCTTGTAGGAAAATAAAGACAATTGGTTTCCAACTTTATGTTTGGTACATAGATTAGCTTAGAATTTTAATTAGAACTTCCATCCCAGCCTATACACGTCTCACTAATATGTCCCACACATATAATATGAACATTTTTCTTTTAGTAGAGCAAAACCATTTATCACAGACTCATGTGGGGTCAACCAACGCTTACGATGGTGACTCTAGTAACCTTTCTTTCATCATCAAAATTACTAAATTAAAAAACAAGATTACTAATTTTTTCCAGTACTTATTTACCAAGATTTTAGATAAGATAAAACAATTTGTGAAATTCGTAAATCAATAGGTATCTACACAATAGCCGGCAATGACTTTATAACGGAAGCTTTCAGCAATTCATTCCAAGGCCGGCAAATAAAAAAAATAGAATTTCAGGTAATCGCACTTTATGCTATTACCTCCCGGTCCAATACGTCCGTTTGTACAGCGGATCGTTTTATGTTATCCTCTCGATTTTCCGGTGTTAACGGGACGGTACCCAGTTGAAGAGTGAATCACCTTTACTACCCGTCGCACTCGTAAACATCCCTCGTACTGCCAATTATTGGCGCCGAGGTGCGAACCGAACCAATTTGAATACGTATCAACGTGAGCGAGAATGGTAAAATAGCATGGAGTTTATTTGTGAGATATATACCGTTGAGAAGGGAGCTGAGTGAAAAAAAAAGCGTTTATAGGCGTGGAAGTAAAACGCGGTAGAATTATATTTTTAAAATATTGACATATAGGTACTACAGTATTAAACGTGAAAAGAATAGAATAGAATAGAATATAATCATTTATTGCAAGTCACATTACAATTTAAAGATGGAAGTATAATAATTAAGTAGTACACATGTGACACCCTGCAAGGGCATGGCAACATAACATAACATAAGTACTTAACATAAATTTAACACTCTAGGAATAGGGCTTCATATTATTATTATACAAATTCTAAACACCCATTTAAGCATTTCGTACAACATTATATACCTGAATTATTAATTTCGTGTCAATATTAGGTTAAATTATACACTGCATAAGACCATTAACTAAGAATAATCTTCCTCAAAAAACTCGTTTAAGCTATAGTAACACTTGTTCACTAGGAATATTTTTAATTGCTTAATAAATAAATTATATTTTTCTAGGTTCCTCAAGGAATTCGGTAGGTGGTTGTATATTTTGATGGTCATGTAATGAGGGCTACAGGACACAAGTTTTAATGTAGTAGATGGTGCTTTAAGCTTATTAAGGTTTCGATTGTTTCTCTTATTATTTGTTAATTCTGAATACATGCCCATATTTTTCCTGATAAATTTGCAAGACTCTAATATGTACATGGAGGCAAGAGTAAGTATCTGATGCCTTACAAAATAGGGTCGGCAAGAATCCATTTGATCAATATTCACCAATATCCTGATGCATTTTTTTTGAAGTATAAAAATTTTGTCTACATCAACATCAGAATCACTGGAAACAATGAAAAATCGGCGAAGATATCGACAGAAAACAGTTAACAACGTCTTTTTCGAAATCATTCTACGGAACGAACGGATAATTCTCATTATTTACTTGTCTTGAGAAAAGCGAACACGGCTCGTATTAAATTTCAATGAAAGCTTTAATTATTTTTGCGATAGCATAAAAGGTTCATTTTTACATTCTTTCCTGTTTTTTGTACCCGTTTCACCACTCATTGGTAATTTTTTTGTGACCAAAACCAGTACTTGTGAAATAGGCTGTAAGTATAAATTAACATCCGAAATAAAAGTACGTCACCTGTGTCAGTGCTGCGACGCCGCGTTACTCTCGTGATTTATTACCATATTCACTGGCCAGAAATGAATTCATATGAAAACCATACAGTTTGTGAGCAAGTTTCCGATCGAACGCGTTCCTCGCTCAAGCTCAACGCCGAAATGAATATTTTTAGGTGCGCCGGTCTTGTGCTTTTATGTTTTTTAGACATTATATTATTACACTCTCCTCGAACTTTTTTCGAAGTTGCATCACGAATATAATTGACTTAGCTTGAATATGTTACCTACTTTTTTACAAAATAATTTTTATCGTTATTCAATAAAAAGCATTTGTTTGAAGGCATCCTCAATTTTTTTTAATTAACATGCATGTTTAAAATAATTTATTTAAGTTACACGTTTTTTTTTGGGTCACTGACTTACATATGTATGTCGAATTTCAACACAATCAGTCCAATACTTTTGTAGGAAGTTGGCTATGACAGACCGACAGACAGACACGACCGATCATAATAATGGTAATAAAATAATAATAAATATTACGGGACGCTTGACCCCATTGACCTAGTCCCAAAGTAAAGCAAAGCTTGTGTTATGGGCACTAGGCAACGGATAAACTTACTGAAATACATATATACCTACCTAAATACATATTAGACTTCCAAGACTCGAGCACAAATATTTGTATTATTCATACAAATATCTGCCCCAAGCGGGGATCGAACCCGGAACCACTGGGCTATCTGGCCGTCAATATAATGATAATAATAATGAGTACACGTCGTAGCTACTATTCCATTTCTGATTATTTGCAAGATAATTTTAATGCTTTTAATAAATTATTGATATTTACAAATTTAAATGATAATGATGATATGATAATGCTTAAATGATTTTAATAGATTAATATTTGTGCTTAATAAAAGAATAATAATATAATATGTAATTTTTATAACAAATGAATTTTGTGTGCTTGCAGGCAAAACATAGCATTTTGATACTTACGAGTGCCTTATTTGTTACCACCACTGTAATTAGTTTCACCTATGTTTGCAAATAAATCAGTTTGACTTTTTCTTTTTTACAAGGGTTCCGTTTTTTTCTTTTTTAAGACACGGAACCCTGAAAAGAAGTAACTTTTTAGATCTTACGGCCTGTAAACACATAAATTGCAACCAGCTCCCGTTCTAGATCGTCCACTTGGGGTTATTGGCAATCGAGTCCAATCGTAAATTCTCGCGTCAGTTCGAGCGGCGTCAACTCTAACTTTGTAATGTATTGAAAGTTAACTGCAGTGCAAATAAATAAAACACCTATGTTAATGCAATTTAAAATGTGTAACTTTTAAAATTACGTAAAATTAAATGTGAAGACTGGATGCCCAAGTGGTTAGAGAACCTGACTACGAAGCTTGAGGGTACCGGGTTTGATTCACGGTCGGGGCAGATATTAATAATAATAATAATTTATTTATATTTAACATATAATAATTTATATATTAGAATAATTTAACAAACATGACATGTAATAATGATTACTTACCAATAAATGAGTATGAGTATGAGTATTTGTATGAATAATACAAATTTTTGCTCTCGGGTCTTGGATGTTTAATATGTATTCATCTATGTATTATAAGTAAGTATGTATATCCGTCGCCGAGTATCCATAATATGTACAAGCTTTGCTTAGTTTGGGACTAGGTCAATGGTGTGAAGTGTCCTATGATATTAATTTTATTTATTTATTTACTACTATAAAATTATTTGGATTTACGCTTTAATAATAGGCTTAATTCAAAAGACATCAGATTTAAAATCCAGTTTAATATCTGTTTAGATTTAATCCATTAAATATCTATGTTGACACGTTAAATTAATCTCTATCAGCCAAACCATGTTTTGGCTGGTTGTTCCCAAATTTGTGAGCACGTTAATACAATACAATACAATACAATACAAATACTCTTTATTGTACACCAGAAATAATAAGCGATACAGAAAAACAGGTACACAGATAAAATTACAAGGTAAGCAATAGGCGGCCTTATCACTTAAGAGCGATCTCTTCCAGGCAACCTTTTAACAGAAAGAAGGAAGGACTAGTTTATAGCAGGTTAAAAAATAATATGACAAATAGCAGAATACCCCATTTTTCTACGAGCCCAAATTAATTCTAAAAAAAAAACACTCATTTTTGCAACCAAATCACGAAAGAATGAAACGCCACCCCGCGCCGGTCATTACTTTTTACAACCCCGAATTGTTATTTTCATAAATTATGCCAAATCTCATTTAGAGCAACAAAACCTACGAATACGAATTCGTACTCAAGATGGAAGACGGCGATTCCAAGTTGTGCCCGAGGGCCAAACCCGAGACTTTCGGGTTCTTTCACCGGAATCCCTTCATTTCCTGAGATAAATCTCCGTCCCATTTATCTTCGGCTAAACAGTTAAGTTATATCCGCACATAAGTTAAAAGATGACCTTTGCGTGAATAAAATTACGAAATAAAATGTTAAACGTCCCTTGGTGTACGTATTTGGGTATGGTCGATATCTTCAGTGCCCTTAGTGTAAGTTTTCGGTTACAAAATACGTCGCGATTGCGTTCGCGTTAAAATCTAAATTTGTATGGAAACACGAACAGCGCCTCTAGTGGAACGTTTGCGGTGTTCGTGTTTCCATACAAATTGAGATTTAACGCGAACGCGATCGAGACGTATTTTGTAACCGAAAACTTACACTAAGGGCACAGCAAACTAAAAACCTGTGAAGATACTTTACCTATTGAATCAGGCGCGAGGCGTTACAGTATTGCGGAGGTCCATAAAAATTTAAGTTTATTCGAAGAAGCAATGTAAAGCGAAATGCTTGATGTTTGTAGCGTGACAGTCGAAATCAGTTGTGTTCTAGAATGGCGTACATTGATAGCAGTATTTAATTTGTATGAAAAAAGGAAAATTCAAAGACTACATAATTTTTAAAAGTCACTGAACTAATGTTGTTCAGTTTGACGAGGACGATCTATGTTTAAATTTTTGCTCGTATTCAGGCCACACCCGGTGTCGTTAACGTGGTATTTTAGTAACTAGAAGCTGAACAGGTTATTTATTGTTAACGGAAGGTAAGCGATACAATAAAACAAACTACGAAGCCCTTACGAGCCGTTAATAACCCTCCACCTTTATCTTGACCCCCATTGTCCGCGCGAGAGTCTTGACACGCTCATAGAGGCCATAGCAGGTTTATTACATCCATCACCTGACAGCGGGGAGTTCATACGGGCTCTATAGGGTTACATATCTTGGTTTATAGTGAATTCCATGGGTATCCGTTATCTTTACGTATACATACAGACAGGGCGCGTATCACACTTTAAATATAATTAAGGTTATCCCATAACTTGGGTATCCTTTTATTGCGCCAAAAGCTATGTCATCATCATCCCCAGCCTATACACGTCCCACTGCTGGACACAGGCCTCCTCTCAGAAGGGCTATGTAATATGTAAATGCTATGTAATATCATATAATTCGTCCAAGAAGAACTAATTTCTTGCACGGGTAACACTAAATTCAAGTGTCATTTGTCTATTGCTGTCAAAGTTTAACGTTGTTTGCGCGTGGTATTTTGAAGTGTTATTTTGTGTTTTTGTGCCTTAAAATGCCGAAGATTATCAATAGCCTTGGAAGGAAAATAATTCACAATGTAAAAAGTATTTGTTATAGAAAAAGTTTGAGGGATTAGAAAATATTCTTTTAAATAACATCACCGACACCGTTGTCAATATGACTGTTAGCTATCGCATATGTAATAATGTTTTGTGACCCCAGCAGTATAGAAATAGAGTCACAGGTATCATAATATTTATGAGTATGCACGTGCTGGTGATTGTTGCATTATTGTACTCCAAAATTACCCTTGTACCTACCTTCAAACTGCCTTCAAATGAACTTGTATGCTGTATTGTGGTACCGGTATATCAAATCTACACACAACAAGAAAACAAACAATCTCAAGTGCCAAAAATTGGTTTAGCGACTAAATAAATAGAGACAATAAATAGAGACAGCAAACAGAGTCACACAAAGTTACTCAAATATTTTTTTATCATTATTTCACAGCAAATACGAGTAGATACGTCAAAGTAAGTAAAATTTAAAGAAACTTTGTAAATTTCCCGACGGAATATTTGCCGAGCTATCGGGAGGGTAAATTTGTTCAGCTCGTCCAATATCTATTGATTGCTGACTGTATTCATTTCGTTTAAAAAAAAACTTTCGACTGTATAAGCAATTATTTGCCGTTGATTGCAATTTTTCTCGATCATGATAAAAGCAGGTTTAATTATACGTACTTTTAGGGGGAGAAATTAATTTTCTTTTCCATAAAAATCTCGAAATATCTATTTATTTCTTACTAGCCTATGCCCGCGACTTTGTCTGCGCGGATCTAGGTTATCGCGCGGTGGCACCCTCAACCGGAATAAAAGGTATCCTATGTAGAGCCTTTGGGCTTAAACTACCTATATACCAAATTTCATCAAAATCGGTTCAGTGGTTTCAGCTTAAAACGGATTCGATTCGGATTGAAACTTCGTACGGATATTTAGTTTGGATGGCACGTACAACCAAAAAAGTACTACCAACAAAAAAGCTTGGATATGCTGACATTTTTAAGTAAAACTTTTAGATTTTTGGTACTCAATGATGTATAGATCTGATGACAATTGCAGGTACAGACATCAATGGCTACCTGAAAAAAAAATAGAAAATATTTTGCCAACAAATGGTACAAAACTAAAAATAAAATCGCACGTAAAAAATCGGCGCTTGAACTCTTTCAGTATTCAAAGGTTGAAGTGGCGGTAACTAGGTCGGACTGAGAACCCCGCCGGTGCAAATTTTATAACATCTCAACTAAAGTTTTACGTTTTAATCGCGAAATTTTTAATTAAATTTCGCTCCCGTTTGCTTGCGTTGACAGGCGTTAAGGCAACGAACACATTGGTTTGCGTTTGTCAGTTCGGGTCGGCTTTTTACTGTGTTGATCCTGTTTCTGACTCTTTAGCTGGGGATATGTAAATGTGTGTATCTGTGGCAGAGTGTCTTTTTTAATTTATTTTTTAATTTGACTGTGTGGCAAACCAGCAAGTGGGTCTCCTGATGGTAAGAGATCACCACCGCCCGTAAACATCTGCAACACCAGGGGTATTGCAGATGCGTTGCCAACCTAGAGGTTTAAGATGGGATACCTCAAGTGCCAGTAATTTCACCGGCTGCCTTTCTCTTCACGCCGAAACACAACAGTGCAAGCACTGCTACTTCACGGCAGGATTAGCGAGCAAGATTGTGGTAGCAATCTGGGCGAATCTTGCACGAAGTCCTACCACCTGCAAAGGTTACGTTGCAGTTAGAATGCAGTCTATCTGTATAAGACCTTATGATTTTGAACTAACTTTTAACATCTAAAATAGTCATCATCATGTCAGCCGAAAGACGTCCACTGCTGGCCATAGACCTCCCCCAAGGCTCTCTACTCAGACCAGTCTTGTGCATTTCGCATCCACCGCGATCCCGCGATCTTAGTCAGGTCGTCGCTCCATCTTGTTGGAGGCCTACCGACAGCTCATCTCCCGGTCCGCGGACGCCATTCGAGAACCTTCTGACCCCATCGGCCATCAGTCCTGGGTGCAATGTGCCCCGCCCACTGCCACTTCAGTTTCGCAATTCTTCGGGCTATGTCAGTAACCTTAGTTCTACTGCGGATATCATCATTTCTGATTCTATCCCGCAGAGAAACCTGGAGCATAGCCCTCTCCATAGCCCTTTGAGTGACTTTGAGCTTCCTTATGAGGCCCATCATTAGCGCCCTATCTAAAATAGTACTAAGAAATAAGTAATACTAAGAAATTCGAAAATTGACCTTCTCATATCTACGAGATCGCCAGGGACTGTACGATACGAACTTCGATTTTCAAATTTCGTAGTAGCCGCCCAGGCTAGTTTGTGCTAGTAAAGAGAGGTCCGTTTGTTAACTTTGACATTTAATTAGCCATGCTAACTTTTTAAATATGTATGGAAATCTCAAAACCATTTCGAGAAACAAGCTTTCGGTACAGTTTCTGTATATCAGATTTAAAAAAAAATCTTACATTATTAAGATATTCGTTGAAATGTTTTGATCTTCAAATGACCTTTCTCTACGTCATCAATTGAACAATGGATAATAATCCCTATGCCTTATTTAAAAAAAAAAACGACTGACGTGTCTAGAAGTCAAACACAAATGTGACATTGACGTATCGTTTCGTTTTGTAGTTTGTTTGTTTATTTGTTATTTAAGCACAAAGAGTAAATAAAACCAGCATATTATCCTCTAACGGAACTGAAAATGGCAAACAGGACAGCTAATTTCGAAAAAGCCCATTCTCGCAATTTGCCACAAGTGGACAATGTCATGAAGTTTATGACGAATTCTAGCAACCACAACATCGCTGAAATAAGAGGAGCTCAAGCTCTTATGTAAGTAAATTACTGACTTAAAAATAACATCTTTATTATGTTTATACCTAATTAAATAGTACTGCAGTTAAATTTGTTTTCTCCCCTTTTTAGGTCATCCCGGGATAGGTACTTGTCCTCAGCTGTGTTTGGGATATGTGGAAGTGCAGAGAAGCTTGGGAATCCGTATTGTCAAAGCCAGAATTGTACCAGAGCATAGAACACAAAAGTCATATACAGTAATGGCCAAAATAAGGGAAACTGATGCCGAAATCTTAGAGTCAAACTGTTCTGATTGTGCAGCTTCTGCAGGTAAAATCTATTATAACCTTGCGTAACTTTTGATTGATTTTTAAAAAAGTCCTTTTGTAACTAATTGTAGTTTTTTTGTAGTGTTTTTTTTGTATTACTTTTAACTTACAAATATAAATTTTGCAGGTGGTAGGACCTTGTGCAAGGTCCGCCCGGATTGCTACCACCATCTTGCTCGCTAATCCTGCTGTGAAGCAGCAGTGCTTGCACTGTTGTGTTTCGGCGCGGAGATTAAGACAGCCGGTGAAATTACTGGCACTTGAGGTATTCCAACTTAAGCCTCTACGTTGGCAACGCATCTGCAATACCCCTGATGTTGCAGATGTTTATGGGCAGTGGTGATCTTTTACCACCAGGAGACCCACTTGCTCGTTTGCCTTCCAGTCGAATAAAATAAAAAAAAAGAATAGGCAGGATGTTTCCAATTTAACCTTCAATCAATCAGTTATTTATACCAACCTCTTCTTTTTAAGGTGGCTGCAAGCATTCTTTACTGCTTTTATTTTGGCTTGAAAAGCGGAGTTGTGAGCCTTCCTGCACATCTACACAAATGCTTCTGGATTAAGCCTACTTTGGGATCTGAACGAACCAATCATGTTTTGGCAGAAGATGTATACAAATTAGTGTATGTGTAGTATTCATATTTATAAGTTCTTCAATGTCTATGTACCTACCTATTAATGAGTATTAGGATGATTCTAATTTTGTGCAGTTTTAAATGGTTACTTATTTAATTAACAATACTTGAATACATATCTTTACACTTGACTGTATCTACATATATTAATGCCCTGGCTGTACTTCACAAAATGTTAACAACCTAAGAATGTTTTAAACTAAATATGTTTTCAATTTTTGAATATTTGTCCTACTTTTTGTATCACAGAAAAATATTTTATTGTTATTAAAATAAAACAATTCATGTCTTTAAAAATTCAGTTTATTTTTATTAAATCACCCTGCAAATTTATCAGCCCACAAGCAATCATTATGATTTGATCCAAGAAGCCTACATGTTTGTGATTGACAACAGAGTGGGGCTTTAAGATTTTAAATTCTCTAATTCGCCTGATGACACGCTCAACATGGATTGGCAAACTTGCAATCGTTTTGCTCTTAATGACTTCTTCTCGGGAAGGTTTCCGATTTGCGTAAACGCTTGGTGGACGCAATAGTTTTCTATTCTTACTTACTAATGCGCACTCAATTTCCAGAATTTCTTTGAAGCCTCTATCGGCTAATATCACTGCGTTAACAGGAAGACATTCGATCAGGCAACTCTTTTCCACTAGGGCTTTATCTGTGTAAAAGTAATGTTTGTTTTAAAAGTACATATATTTAAATGATCTTCACAACAAAACTGCAATAGTTTTTGATGTATTTTTGGTTCACTTTACGACACCATTCCTCTTGCAGTCGTTCTGGGATTGGTACGAATAACAAATCCGGGTTATCCCGGCTGTTATTCAGACATAAAGGGACGAAACACTCGTAGCCTTCCATTTTAAACAAGTTTAGTTAGCGATTTCAAATTTTTTTGAGGTTAGCAGTCCGCGGTGACGTTAATACCTTGATTGACGTTGACATAACTGTATTTTTTTTTGCGTGCGGTCAAAGGCTACACTATCCATTGTGGAATTGATGACGTCACGCCAGCAATAAATTAATATATTTTTTTAATGTAGATAGGATTGTTTAAAAACAAAAATACCGAAATTAGTTTCTTAAAATGGTCTATATTTATCAAATAAATTATAATAACCATCCAAAAAAAAATTGAAGCATGACCAATTTTCCGTCACGTTGTGATTGGTTGAATAACTAAATGAGCCAATCGCAAGTAAGATTGGAACGTCGGATTTTGGACCCCATGCACATCCGCCAATAACTCATATAAAAAAAAATTCTAAAGCGACACATCGTTAGCGTGTTTCAAATGGGTACAACACCATCTAGCGAGGGAATAAAAAACTAAATTACTTTAAATTTAAATACGCATTAGACACTAGGCCCAAATGAAAACTACGGGACCAAGCCTTGGGATTCTGAGAGGACTAAAAATATATTAGGCCGCCTATTGCTTACCTTGTAATTTTCTCTGTGTACCTGTTTTCTGTATCGCTTATTATTTCTGGTGTACAATAAAGAGTATTTGTATTGTATTGTATTGTATATTACCTATCTCGAAGTTGAAATATCACATAATCCTCGTACAGTACACCGAATTAATTTATTAGTATTAGTATTATTCAGTAAAAAATTAACTGTCCACAGTATCTCCTAGTAGATAAAATCCGTATACATCAACCTCTAACCCAACGAGAAAATCAGTTCTCTAACTTGAAAAGGTTGCATTTCTTATAAACATGTAAGCCCGAACTAAGAAGGGACGCAATTGCTTGAACCCTTGTCAAAGTATCATATAAGATGTCGCCGAGAGTTTATGACGCTTATATATCATTCAAAGGACGAAAGTTCTATACAGTTTGAATAATAAATAAGGGAGTAGGGATAACATACAAAACCGATTTGAAGTATTATGTGCGTGTACGGGTAGGTATCCAGGAGTTGTATTTTAGCATTAAATACGTAATTTTCATGGGTATAATCATAGTGTAATAATCATGTATAACTCCTGTCTTAAATACATTTTAGCTCGACATGTTGCGGGCTAATGTGTAGCCTTCCCTCATGGAGCACACGCCACCAAACTGCTGCAAAATGAGCACTGATTTATAATTATAAGTAGCTTTTGGCCGCGGCTTCGCTCGTGTGGAATTCGGTTAAGGCGCGCTGTTCCCTCGGGAACTGTGCATTTTGCGGGATAAAAAGTAGTCTATGTCAAAAATCACGTCGATCCGTCGTTCCGTTTCGACGTGAAAGATGTAAAAACATACGAACACACACACTTTCGCATTTACAGCTATGATAGTAGAATGGTTTGACACATGGCCTCTAACAGAGGGTTGTGTGTTCGAGCTTAACAAAATGATTCTACTTAGAAGGGTTCCGGTTTTGCTAACTGAGATACAATACATTGCAGTACGAATAGAACTAAATAATGTGATAGGGAATAAAACAAAATACGTAAATGGAAAACAGTAACGTCAGATATTAGGGTTGACATCAAAGTTAAATATAAAACGAAAAAAAAGAGAAGGATGAATCTGCAAAGATTGAAACTAAACGTACCATTCCGGACTTATAATCGAGATTTGAATCGTTTCATTTTTGTAATTTTCTAAATATGTTTTACGAGAGCTTCAGTAATGTTATTTTTTCAATCATTTAATTTAGAAACTAAACATATACAATAAAAGGAATAAAAATAAATAAAAAAGGATCAAACCTGTACAGTTACTGGTACTTTTAATTAATTTACAATTGAAAATGCATTTAATTCTGTTCCAGTGAAAGTGACCGAGTGAACAAAAGTGCCGAATTAATACTCAAGTGTTGAAAGTGCGATGTCAGTGAAAAATTACGTGATTTGTTCGAAAGTGCAATGGGCCGGCGGGGGGAGGGGTTGACGTGACGTGCATTCGACAGTGACTGATCAGTGAACAACGCCAGCAATATGTCGGCAGGTGAGTAGTGGACCAGTCAATTTCACAGTTGGGCGAATCAACTATGTTACCGACACTTTGGGCGTCTCCTGTGTTACCAAAATGGTCTCTGGTGTTACCAAAACATCGTACTTCCAACAAGATATTTCAAGGCTAATAGGTTGAACTTACGTAGGATGGCATGTACAGTCAGCATCAGATATATCTACACTGGCCGAGTGTTTACAAAGACATATACGTTTGAATCGTCACAAAGTTATTGACACCTAAGTCACCATTTTCACGTGAGCGTTCAATACGTCAAAAACATCTCAACATTTTAAATTTTCATTAATACTTACACATCTAGTTTTTCATAATGACAATAACAACTAGAAAATCAGTGGTAACTAAGCAGTCAAGCTGTTATTAATATCTACACGTACCAGCAACCACAAACACGTCAACACCCAAGATGCCACTAGTTGCTAAGCAGTTACTATTTCAATGGTAACTAAGCATATGAACATTTTATTTAAACATCAATAATGGATAATACATATTGTTTTTAAGTAATCATGTGTTTATATCTTTCCGAGGTAAAACTCTTTGTGAAAATTTAGTAGGTAAACACGCGATTTTTAACTAAGAAACCCAAAAACCCCTTATAAAATAAACAAGTATTTAATTTTTAATTTTATAGCATATGCAGTATAAGCTGGAACTTGTCTATTTTTAGGGTTTCGTAGTCAACTAGGAACCCTTATAGTTTCGCCATGGTCTGTCCGTCTGTCTGTCCGTCCGCGGCTAAGGTCAGAGACCGATGATTGGTAGTAGAAAGCTGTAATTTGGCATGAATGTAACTTCAATCACGCCAACAAAGTGGCAAATAATAAAAAAAAAAACAAAAAAAAGTAAGCGTACCTTCCATATAAACGTAGTCTGATTTTTTTTCTCGACTAACCCCTATAGTGTGGGGTATCGTTGGATAGGTCTTTTAAAACTATTGGGGGTTGCCTAGAAGATTTTTCTATTCAGTGATCTGTTTTCAAAATATTCAACTTTAAAGTGCAATTTTATATTAAAATCGAGCTTCGCCCTCCCCTAAATTCTATTTTTGCTTGAAATCTATTTTTTGCTGTCAGTTTGTTGGGCGTTTTAATTTTTTTGTTTAAAAGTTTTTATACATTTACATGTACATTTTCAACTGAGGAAAAAAACGGGGGAGGTTCTCAAGTCGAGGTGTATATATTTTTAGGGTTCCGTAGCCAAAGTAGCAAAAACGGAAACCTTTTTTTTCGCCATGTCTGCCTGTCCGTTTTTCCGTTTTTTTCATCCAATCTTGTAGTGTGGTACCGTTGGATAGGTCTTTTAAAACCATTAGGGGGTTGCTAAAACGATTTTTCGATTCAGTGATTTGTTTGCAAAATATTCAACTTTAAAGTGCAAATATTCATTAAAATCGAGCGTCCCCCCCCCCCTAATTAAATTATTTTCATGGTTTTTTGTAGTTAGTTCAATTTTTAGTTATAATTTTTTTTCACGCTTTTTAGTGTAAAAGATCTAAGATACAATAGTTTAATTTCAACTGCCCGCCACCTTTTACGAAAAATTGCTTTTTCCGATGCAGAGACGTTTCTTAATTAGGAGTCCTGGTGCTTCACCACCCACTCCATTTCACCATATGCATTACGAGGAGCATAAATTGCTTAGCCACTATGATAAAGTAATTGAAATTCAACCCATGAAATACTTTTTATCCAGTAGTAACTCCTATGGTCTTCATCATCAGTTTCACTTCACCAAATGATGATTTTCACAAGAAAATGCACGAGTTACTACAAAATATATCAAAATTACCATAGGTGTCCCTACAAAATTTGAAGAGTTCCCTCGATTTCCTTAGGATCCAATCATCAGATCCTGATTTGGTGCTTATAAATGGGACCTAATTGAAACAATTCCTAGACGAACGCAAAAAAAAATTCAATTGGTTCACAAATGACGGAGTTCTGAGTTCTTTTTTTATTGGATAGGTTATAATCGACATAGCCCACCGCATTAGCACGCTGAAGTGGCAATGGGCCGGTCATATAACCCGAAAAACCGATAACCGTTGGGGTAGACGTGTTCTTGAGTGGAGACCACGGATCGGCAAACGTAGCGTGGGATGCCCTCAGACTCGGTGGTGCGATGATCTTCGCAGGATGGCTGGCAAGAGCTGGATAAGAGTGGCCGAGGATCGTGCTCAGTGGCGTGCCATGGGAGAGGCCTACGTCCAGCAGTGGACTAACATAGGCTGATGTTGATGATGATGATGATGATGATGATACCTTGAAGTTGGTCACTCTGAAGATGAGCTCTGGTTGAGTTCGAAACGCGTCAGTGTGTTGTGGTGGTGGTGATAGATGGGTTTGTGTAATTTGTGTGTGTTCTTACAGTGTGGAGGTGGAGGAACTGCATGAACACGCATAATTTGCATAGACTTAGCTATCTCAAGGTCGCGGGTGAGCAAAGAAAATCTTTTAGTTAATTGAAGTTGGTATTATATAAATTTGGAAAAAAAAAATACCCCAAGGGTGGGAAAAAAGGTATAAAATAAAAACTAATTTGTTGATAAAAAATAACTAATTTCTTAAAAAGCAAGTGCTATAATTATGTTAAAATTCAGAAAAATCGTAAAAACGAATGCGATCCAAACTAAAAGAAATAAAAAGCCATAAAACAATAATAAAACAAAAAAAAAAGACCAAGTCGAATTAATTATGTGTCGACTGAGATTTGAACCCGGGGATCTATGCTTTGAAAAGCATAGGAATGTAAATGGTGCCACGACGTGCCTTGACTATGAGTTCGAAATTCGCCTTCATTTAGTTTTTGCTATGTGTCAGATGGTTTGACTTTGATTCTGCTGAAAAGTAAAATAAGAGTTAGAGGCATATTCTGTCAAATTTGATTGAAGAGAAAAACATGAGACAGATGTATGTGATGACAAGTCTGTACTGTTTTCGATGATTGTCATACGAGGGTCAAACTGAAAGTTCTTAGAAAATCAAAAACTGAGCAAACTAGCAAGTTATTAGTTTTATTATATCTTTTCAAAATAGTGTCCATTCACATCAATACACCGCTGCATCCGATGGAACCACTGAGAAAAGCACTTAGCCCACTCGTCCTTAGGGGTCTCTTCGACGGCCTTTTGAAACGCACCCACTGCTTCCTCGGTGTTCATAAAAAGTTTTCCTCGAAGTTTTTCTTTTGTTTTCGGGAATAAATAAAAATCGCAAGGTGCGAGGTCGGGACTATACGGCGGGTGACCCAGTAATTCCACGTCTGACGTCACTAAATAGTCGATCGTTCGCCTGGCGGTGTGCGACGAGGCGTTGTCGTGGTGAAGAAGGATCCTACTTCGAGGTCGCTTCTCCCGAACTTTTTCCAATACAAGTGGCAAACAATTGTTAGTGTACCACTCTGCAGTAACTGTTTTTTGATCCTCTAAAACAATTGTCGCATAGTGACCTGTCCTTCCGAAGAACGAGGCCACCATCTTTTTTCCCACGCTTCGACCTCTCTTCACTTTAGTTGGCAACTCCTCGAAAGGAAACACCCATTGAGCAGACTGTCTCTTGGTTTCTGGATCATAACAGTAAACCCAGCTTTCGTCACCCGTAAGTATGTCGAAAACAGCATTTGAGTCACCTCCGTTAAATCTTTGAATCATTTCACGGCACCAATCAACCCGACGGAGTTTTTGGGCCTCGGTCAAATTATGAGGTATCCACCTCGCACAAAGCTTCCTGACCGCTAAATGTTCATGGAGGATTTTATGTACTTGACTCATACCGATGCCTAAGCTTGTCCGAATCTGCTGATACGTCACTCTTTTGTCAGTCTCTATCATACGCTGCACAACACTGATGTTATTTTCAGTCGTCGCCGTAGAAGGCCGTCCCTCACGCAGATCGTCGGTGAGATTAGTGCGACCACGTTTAAACTCATTAAACCAGTTGTAAATGGTCGCACGAGATGGGGCTTCATCATGAAAGGCCAATCGAAGTCTATCATAGCTTTCTTGTTGACTTAAATGACATCGAAAGTCATAAAAAATCATTGCACGAAAATTTTCGCGAGTTAAATTCATGTTGACGTGACGCAGACAATTTTCAATTTGCCGCCAAATCATAAAACAAAAGACAAATGAATGAAATACATACTCAATAATATTGGCAAAGAGTTCCATTTTCAAAATTTAAACTTACTTTTTTATTATATTGTTTACAAGTGGCTAGTTCTAAAAACTTTCAGTGTCGCCCTCGTATTGCTTACCTGAAATGAGCATAGCTATTTTATATCAAAATTCGACTATATAGCTATATGCTTTTAACGTCTATTTTTCCATGTTGTTCAGATATATTTGATATGTTGACTGCTTAGATATCAGTGATTTTTTGACAGCTAAGGTATCAATGACTTGTTAGGAGTGTAGAAATTAATGAATATCGACTGTTTAGGTATTTTTGACACATTGAGCGCTCACAAGTAAATACTACAATGACAGTCAACAACTTTTTGACAATTTAAACGTTTACCTCTCTTTGAGCGCCTGAAGCGTATAGCGACTTCTGATGCTGACTGTACTATGTGTGTGGCGTGTACATGTACAACATCTATTAAATTACAGAGAAAAAATGTTTACTTACAAAAATCTGCAATCGTATGAAAAATTTCGCGGACAGATTAGTGTCGGTAAAAAAGTTAATTGGCCCAGTTACTCGTATACTTAAGTTATACTAAATTCTTTTTTAAGCCGTGTGAGTATTTTTGTATTATGAATGAATGGTATGGAGTTAAACACTGTCTTACGTAGTGGATTGCTCAGTTAGTACTTGGTTTTGCTCCGTTGATACAGCCAGCATCAAAAATACCTTACTGAAATAGAAATATTGGTATTTGTACAATTCTTTATTGTGTATGTACAAAGTCGATATGTGTTACTGGCGTACAATATGTTCAGATAGCCTTAATTCCAAAGAAGAAGCTAAACTAATTAGTATCAGTGTAATGTTATGTGGTACTAAGGCAGTTTCACACTGACCTGTCATAATTTAAAAAAAAATGATCGCATTATCATCAGTAATCGTGAAATGCCGGCAAAGTTTATTGACTCATGAAACATCTACTTTTCGTAATCAATAAATAGGAGTATATTTTAGTATAATAATCTTTAATCGGAACACGAAAGGTTCCCGTATCCTCAGCACGCCGAAATTGATAAATCGAAATAACCGCACAAATTGAAAAGCGATCCTATAAAAATACCCTCCGAATATCCATTCAATTTCGATGATTGTTCTATTTTAAAACTCATTCTTTTCATTTCCCGGGGCATCAATAAGTTAACAACCTCCATTATATTTCTAAGAGCAAAGTCGTGTTTTCGGCCTTTTCGCATCTCATTAAAAGTGATGTTTCAGATTTAATATTTATATGCTTGTTTGCCTCAAGTTTGGGTCGTTATTTGACTTGCTCGTTGCTCTTATTTGTTATAAGCGGATTCAATAGGCACAGAAAGCAAGCAAAGGCATTGGGTGAATGTATTGAATTTCGTATTGGAGTCTTCCCTATGACTAAATTCGTTTCAATGAGGGTTTTTACAGTGGCGAAATATCCCTAGATGGCGTTAGTATCTTCTTTTTTAAAATATGGCTTCTGTCCTAATTAATAAGACAATTTCGCCAGTGTCTAAGTATTCTCTTTCGAGAGGCAACGTTGTACGGTGATTGTAGTTTTTGTAACTGGATAGTAAAATTCCAGAAACCACGTGGAAACAACTTGCGCATTAAAAAATGACAGACACGAGAGCAGTATAGAATTTTGTGATCACTGTTCACTGTTAAGATTAATCGCCGCATAAAACACTATCAAAATTATACTTCAACTAGCCAAAGAAACAGAAATAGCAAAATTGTATATTGTCTACATCCGCCATGTTCGAATGCCACAAATCGAATCCGGCGTTAGTATAGTGAGGTCCATTTGACGTTTGACGTTTGCTTGCCATTGGCTCAGATTAGTATTATGCTGTATTTCTTGCTAGATAGAATATGTATGCTGACACGGTTGGATTATGAGAGCAACCTAGCAATCCTGGACGTCGTTGTAAATTGCTTAGTAATACTTAATGCTGCTCCGTCAAGCCAATTTAGGAGAAAAATGTAGGCTTAAAAGTTTCCAACTTTTGGTAGCAGAAAGGACCTTGTTACGGGAATGTTTAATTAAACAAAGTTCACGTTGTGTGACCTGATACGAGTAATTTAGATAGCTTTCGCTTCCTATAATTTAATTTATCGCATTTTGCATTTGCTTTGGTCGCAGCAAAGCAATTGTTTATAGTAATATAGTTAATTGATATAGACATCGGCAAAGTTACGCCTAAAAATAAATTATAATCAGTTCACCAGGGCGTTACGAATGTGTAATAATAATAAATATTTAAATTAACATGAAACTTAATAAATACAAAGTCAATTAGTTACAAAGTGATCGATACGGTCAAAGTTACAACTACTCGAGATTATTGACTTAACAATAAGGTTGTGTATACATATTTTTCTACTTCGGCTCCATCACTATCTCTGTAGTTAACTATAAGTATTAAAGTACTTTTCCATTTACTACCCAACAAAAAAAAACTTTACTCTAAAAATTCCTGTAGGAAGTGTAATAAGATTGTTCCAGTAGATATTATGTAAGTGCAGTTTTTAGTACGAGATACCGACCCACATCAAATTTTATACCATAAACATTGTTAAATACTTGTATATATACAAGGATTGCTAGTTTATTTTTTATCATTGGATAACGTAAATCAAAACTTTTACTTGTGGTATTTTGTCAACGCCATTTTTATCACCAAAGCATTATTCGTGCAATCATCATGGATCCTCGAAACCGTCATCGTCGTACCGAGTGCTTACGAGCTTTGAACAACACCAAAAGGTGCGGCTAAAAGCATTTCATACTCAAGAGACATGAAATTTAATCAGCAGATAACAAAAACATCCCTGTCCCTTACAAACCGACGGCAAAAAGCATTAGGCTGGTACGCATATTAGGCGTTTTTACGCGCTGTGATATAATATCGTTTTTGCATACTCGTGAAAGCGCTATTGTGAATTGTTAATCTCTAGTGGTTTTGTAAGCTGTCTAGCTAAATGGCTCTAATATAATATAGTTTGTAACCTCCATATTTATTACTATTTAGAAAAAATCTAAAAACTGAATCAACTAAAAAAACGTGTGGAAGTATAATAGATAGATAATTATATTTATTAATATATTCTGAAAAAATACATTAATAAACATTTGTCATGTAATATAATATAAGGAGTTAATAAAAGGATCAAATGTTTACAAATAAAGTAATATAAATACTGACCAAAAATTAAATTATACCATATCAAATAAGATAAAATTTAATAATGAAAATAACAATGACGAACGAAAAATGATAAATTTAGGAAAAAGACGTCGTTATTTATATGATTATGGTCCGGTTTTGACACAGAATGCAGGACAATGGTGCTTTGTTTTGTAAATAAATTGATCGTTATAACCGCATAACGACAAGGGCGCAAAACGCTATTTTGCGGGCTGAAAAAAGGGTCCCATCTGTAACTGCCCTAAAGGGCTCATTCGGTCGGAAGGGACAATTAAACGGTCGACCGCAATGCAGTGGCGAAACTTAATCTAAGAGGATTAGGAATCTTTGATGCGAACGTGAAGAATAAGTAATTCACCCAGCGATAAAAATTCTAGTTTGTGGTGTGCATTTGGAACTCTTCATTATATATAAAACAAATGAAAATAATAGTTAATAAGAGAAAAAAATGTACAAAGGCGAACTTTTTCCTTAAAGCGATTTCTTCCAGTTAACCTTTGAATGATTGAAAAGACATCTGAAACATGGAAAAAGTGTGAAGTGTGTTTGTAATTTTCTGGAGGAATTTGAATGAAAGGTCGTGACATGATAAATGATTCTCCCCTAACCGAGTTTCGACTTGCAATTTTTGCGGATGGTGTAACTCCGTATTTGTCGCAAATTTCAGCTTACAAAACTTTACGGTCTCCGGCAAAAAAAAAGATGAACAATTTTTCTTCATTTTTTTAGGGAATCAATTCCTGTGTAGGTACTTGACCATAAGTATAGATCTCTACAAAGCAATTCCTAAATCAATAAATTATTACCCAAAGAATTTAACTAAGCGCATCATCATTATCATCCCAGCCTATATACGTCCCACTGCTGAGCACAGGCCTCCTCTCAGAATGAGAGGGCTTGGGCCATAGTTCCCACGCGGGCCCAGTGCGAACAAAGCGCATGAACTTATATTATTTTGCTTACAGGTTCGGCAGTGGCCATGATCGGAGCTAACCTCCGCTTCGGTTCCGCGGGCGCCACCAACTCGTCCATCCTGAACCACACGCGGCACTGCCCGCCAGGGGGCGCCGCGAGCGCCGCCGCGCTCCTGGCGCTGTCAGGGCTCGGCATGTCGGCAAACTTGGCTCTAATGACTGTCATATTGAGCAAGAAGCAGTTGAGGAGGTTGGTGGTTTTTTCTGGAATTATAGTTTAGTATTTTTTTTTTATACGACTGGAAGGCAAACGAACAAGTGGGTCTCCTGGTGGTAAGAGATCACCACCGCCCATAAACATCTGCAACACCAGGGGTATTGCAGATGCGTTGCCAACCTAGAGGCCTAAGTTGGAATACCTCAAGTGCCAGTAATTTCACCGACTGTCTTACTCTCCGCGCCGAAACACAACAGTGCAAGCACTGCTGCTTCACGGCAGGATTAGCGAGCAAGATGGTGGTAGCAATCCGGGCGGACTTTGCACAAGGTCCTACCACATGCAAAGGTAGTAGAGGTATTTTCTTAAAAAAATCTAATTCAGTCAGTTAGATTATCAAAAAATATTGGATACGATCTTTTCTTTTGTCAGTTAATGAATAAACGGTGAAGCTATAGTCAGTTAACCCTTAGGTAATAAAGTAGACGCAATTTAGCGACCACTTGTACTGAGTTGGAAACTGAACCTTATTATGTCGCATAAATACCAACCTTACGAGAATGAGAAGTGAAAATCGATTTTTGTGCGTGGTGTATTCTATCTAAGCATATCAAAGCAACTGCGCGTCACGTGACGCAATATTTTCAGGAAAAACCGACGTCAAATTTCACACTATAGGTATATAAATTTCACTCCACACTGACTCGAGCAACCTATTAGAATTCAAGGACATAATTATTCACCGTATCACACGCCCCAGATAATCTGAAGGCTCCAGAGTTCGGTGGAGCGATTAATATTGATGTATGAAGGGTTTGATTAATTTGAATTTAGATTGAAAAATCAATCGTATGGTAAAGTCTAATAAAGGGGTCACAAAACCGGTTTTTGATGTATGGAGAAAAACCGAAAACCGGGTTTTCTCCATACAATAAAAACCGGTTTTGTGACCCGTACTCTAATATCGTCCCCGTAGCGCTTAAAGTCACTAAGTCGTATTTTATGAATATAACGTTACAATCTCTAAACAGCAAAATACGATTTAGTGACTTTTCGCTCTAGCGGGGACGATATGGTCT
This sequence comes from Choristoneura rosaceana, assembly GCA_037349165.1. Lineage (NCBI taxonomy): Eukaryota > Metazoa > Arthropoda > Insecta > Lepidoptera > Tortricidae > Choristoneura > Choristoneura rosaceana. The sequence continues at coordinate 17,478,805 of JAZBNJ010000019.1, forward strand.
ACTGGCGTTTCTTAGAATAAAAATACAGTAAAGTGCTTCTACCGGGCCGGTCACATTTGTCGCGCGGGGGATGATAGATGGAGCCAGAAAACGCTACACTGGAGACCCCGAACTGGAAGTCGAAGCGTAGGAAGACCACCAACTAGATGGGCGGATGATATCCGTAAGACAGCAGGACCAACTTGGACCAGATTTGCCGCATCTAGGTCAACATGGAAATCCATGGAAGAGGCATATGTCCAGCAGTGGACGAATATGTGCTGAGAAGAAGAAGAGAAGAAGAAAATGCTTCTGAATTGAACGCATTAATTTTGAGATAAGAATTAAAATTACCGTAAGACACAGACATAATCATTAAAATAATTATACAGCGTGTAACCTTTAACAGTAGAAAGTAATTAAATCATAGATCATTCTCGTCAAACTGACGACATTTGTTTAGAGACTTTGTAAGTGAAGTCTGGCCAGAGTGAACAGTCGCAGGAATTGTTACGCTTTTCTTTCTTATTAAAGGAGTGTCCACACCGCTGTTTAAAAAATGGTGACGGTACGGAATTGCAGTGACCCATCGAATGCACCTTTTTTATCGCATGCTCTCCATACCGCTGCTTAATAAATAATTTAATCGCAGTGATATGCCGTAAGCACGTCAGGACTTTACCGAACAAAACTCGTGACGTTTAGGTACCGCACGTCACTGCGATTCCGCACCGTTTGCGTATTTTAAGCAGCGGTGTGGAAACCATGCAAAAAAAACGGTGCGTACACGTTGCGTCACTGCGATTCCGTACCGTCACCGTTTTTTAAGCAGCGGTGTGGTCGCTCATGGAGTCGCCTTTTCTTTTCAGTTACTGCGAATCGTTATGATAGTAGCATTACTAAGTTTTCACTAAACACGTGCCATACTATTTTGGTTTTGTCTTAGCTGCAACAGTGGACTTTTGTTAGTTCTCGAAAACAGTTTCATTCATCGCTCGAAATCCATTTATTTGACCACATTTATAATATCCTAGTCGGACACTGACTACCTGAAGCTTATTTTTCGAAAATATGTATACAGCGTGTATTTTTGATACTACCTCAAACTTAAAGGGTAGTTAGTGAAGGCCCTAATAATCACGTTTCGTTATGTTTTAGTAAAAAAAATAGACTTTTCCTTACAAAATTAATTAGCACGTAATGTTGACGTGACAGCTGTCACAGAACGCTTTTCTCTCTTATCAAATTATTGTACCCATTACGTTGCTGCTCGAAAATATGTCAAAAACTAATTACGCTCTGGTAGTTAATTCTAAATTAATATTTTGTTTTGATATCGGTTCACAGCATTTAAATCTTCGTCTGGTTACAGTTCGAGGTAGTATCAAAAACACACGATAGATTTGTATTAAACTTTTCCATTACAGCTACGTCTTCTCATTCAACTCTTGGACCGGCAGGCCGGTTCCAAGGGGATAAGGATTATTTCGAAATCATAAGAAATATTTTATTGAGTGCGTTTTGATTTCTCCGCCGAATGAATAGAAATAACTTTGTAAAGGCATTCATTGAGGCCGAAGGCTTTTCAGGAATTCCCTAAAGAGACTGTAATATTTGAAGGAGCTTCTTCAACCCTAAAAGGCTACCGAAGTTCAAGAGTTTCGTGAAATATCAAGAATACATTTGAATTGGTAGTGACTTTTGAATAGGTAGCGAGAGGGATAAATCCCGAACATATATAATTTATTTTTAACCCCCGTCGTAAAAAGAGGGGTGTTATAAGTTTGACCACTTTGTGTGACTGTGTGTCTGTGTGTGGTATCTTAACTCTTAAACTGGTGGACCGATTTGAATGCGGTTCTTCTATTTGAAAGCAGATTTTCTAGCAATGATTCTTAGGCATGTTTTATCAAAAAGCTGTTTTTTTAGATATTGAACTTTGAAGTGACGAAATCGGAGGTTCCAACCTTTTGTTGGTTAGGTTAGTTAATATTAGGGACTTACCTAAAAAAAGGAAATCTTATAGGATTACTTTGCTGTCCGTCTCCCTGTCTGTCCTTCTCTTTGAGTCCTTCTGAGAAAACAATACATTAATATTATTAGACAAATACTTAATATGATTCGAGAAACCGAGCCCAGATGGACAAGAAAGTGATTCTACAAGAGTTCCATTTTTTCTTTTTACCTTACGTAAAACCCTAAAAATACAACTAGCTAACATTTCCCTTTTTTTCTAAGCGTTTAAATGCTGAATGTATGTAAATGACCCGCAAAACGGTTATCGCGGGACTCGCGTGCCTGTGCTCTACCTTTTTCAACCTCCGTATAACTTTCACGGGTTAAACGGAAAACTCGAACACATTCCTGAAAACTACAAAAGAACGGGGTGAGAACGAGTTTCTGTTTAAGCTATACGTTAAACGCAAAACTTTCCTGTTGTAAAGTTTAACTAGTTCTGCTGAATCAGTGTTGAAGTTTTTTACGGGAATAATAGGGTTTTTGGTAACAACAACTATTTTTTTTTTATATGCCTGTGGTTTTTTTCGATTTTCGTAAAAATGTTTTAGTAGTCTGTAATTCTCGGGCAAAGTTGACATCTTTTTTTTGTCAATTTTGAGCTCCTGTAATTCTAATAATACAATTTATATGAAAATATGAAAAACCACAGGCATAGGTAATTACGTCTAGTCCATACTTACAAAATTTCATCTACCTCTGTTGCCTAGTTTTCAAATGAGACCGGGACTAAGTTTGTATGGAGAAAGGAACGAAGAGACTTCTCTTATAAGCACCACCAACTATTGCGCGCTCGCTCCGCCTGTCAACCCTTTTTCATTGATCTGGATCTCGGCAAAATACCGCCTAAATCAATCAACAAAATATCACTTTGGTGTAATTTTTGCAGCTGTCTTTTAAAAAAGCCGCCTTGAAGTCGACAACTGGGAAGAGGCTGCGCACGATCGGGACAGATGGCATGCTCTCGTTTCGGAGGCCAAGACCCTCTTTGGGTCGCTGTGCCAATTTAGTTAGTTAGTTAGTCTTTTAAAAAAAATTGGCTCCATAGAGTCTAATTCAGCTGACGATAAGATCAAATTTAGCTGGCACCTCCCCATCTGGCAATGTAATAAGAATCCCCTGTCTATTCAATGCAAGTTAGTCCGTATTGCCTTGGGATTGGCACTTCCGTGCTATTTACAGGTAAATGTGAATGGATCTGCAAAGCCTGGAGTCGCTATTGTTGTGATGTCACGTGCGATGGCGCATAGGAATAAAATGGCCACGCTATATCACTACGCGGCTTATATTAGCTGTACTTGTAACTATGTATGTACCCATTTATATTTATAACGGAATCTTTCAATTTGATTTTCACCAATTTCTTATTGTTGTACATACATATTGGTTCAAAACTTGGCTATTATTTACGAATAGTTGCATAGCATAGTACCTATATTGACTGGCTAAGTCATAACCCTTTTAGGGTTCCGTAGCTAAAATGGCAAAAATAGAACCCTTGTAGTTTCGCCATGTCCGTCCACCACTTTCCTCAGAGACTGTCAATGCCAGAAAGCTGTAATTTTGGACAGATATATTATGTCGCAAATACGCGGACAAAATGGTAGGAAAAACATTTGAAAAAAAATTTTTTTTTGGTTCTTTACCCATTGGGGGTTTACCAAGAAGTATATAAAATTTATAAGAAAAACTTTAACAGCAAAGTTTGCTTGAGAATTATTACTAGTTTAAAAGTAAATGGCGACATAAGGTATAAAATATGCCTAAACTTGGAAGATTCCGTACAAAATACGGAATCCTTAGAAAAACATTACTTGTTTTTTTTTGTGATGGCTACGGAAGCTTTGCCATAGTCGGGTAAAATGATATTTATTAATACGTATATTGGCCTGAGACCAAATTGTCTTGATTTAACAAAAATGTATCTTTTATTCTATACACAGCAATGCAAACAAACTGAAGTCTCGGTTTTCCTAACGGATTTCCAATGCTCGAAACTAGTATGCGGCGGTGCTTCAGATTGAAACGCGATTGGACACGTCCATATTCCAAGTCGGAGCAACTACATATTTGATATCAGATTCGAACCTCACTGAAAGCTAAAGTTGCTACAGATATTACGTAATACGGAAGCGAGTAAGGCTTTTTTTTTCTCAAGCTATTAATGCTTATATGCCTTAAAATTTCATGTTGCAATGAAGAAGCATGATATCTGCTAAAGTCTTCTATCAATTAAACTTTTCCCGACCCAAATCGCATACGTTAATGTATCATAGACAGTAGTCAAGACAGTTAAATCATTTTATTCGCAACATTTGACACAGTTACGACTCTTCAGAACACTTTAATGCACATTTATGCGAGACGCCAAGTCAGCTAAATTTAAACGCAATTCTTGCTTATGTCGTGAATCTCTATTCAATTTAACGCCAACTTTGAGATAGAATGTCTCTTTGAAAGCGAAAGTTATAGCCCATATAGTTTTGTGTACAAGTCACGCATAAAACCGCAGTAAAGCAACCAGTTTACGTCACCACGCGTATAAAATAATACAACCACATAAAGATTTTTAGTATCATACTTAGGCGAGTGTCCGTTAAAGTCCAGCAAATAAATTTTCTGAAGAAAAGTTCCTCTAGTTATCATGAAGTTTCTATCCGAGTTTAACTTCGGCTGATTCTATTAAAAGTTTGTAAAAAAAAATATTCTTTATCTTTTCCTTCCTATATTAAATATTTTAACAACATTAAAAAATGATGGACATTAAGAATTGAATGTTTCTAGATTCATTATAAAAGCGGTAGCGACGCAACGCAACTAACTGGAAGACTATCAAAGGCGAAAAAATATAAAATTAGATTGATTAAATTGTGTTTATAATTCCGAACGCGTACCACTACTAACTAAGCTGTCTTAAGATGAATAAATTATTGTTCTTGTAGAATACAGAATTAGTAAAGGGCCAATTGTTATTCGAGATGGTATGTTTTTGTTGTGATCGCTAAATCTGTTATGGGCCAGATAAATCTAAGACCTTTATCCTATCTAAATTACAAATCTAGGATATTGCTGCCTGATTGAAAATGACTATTTTTTAGAAGAGAGTGAGGAAGAGCGGAAAATTTATAGTTATAGCGTGTGACACTGGCGTTACGAAGCTCCCGCCTAGAGCTATTCAAGGAAGACCCCCGGCTCGCTTCCTAACCGACTGAGCCGCGGGTCTACATCCGCTGGTCGCCTGCATGCGCGCCGTTTTTATAGTTTTGACAGATGACAGGAGAGTCATGACAGTTAGTTGGCTTTTGGCGCGGGCAGGCGAACCAACGATTTATCCGCCCTGTGTACGTTTCAATGTTCTGTATTAAGAAATATTGTGAATAAAGCTAATTGTGAATAACAGTAGCTATCTAGTTGGCGCCCCACGTTGGGCGCCAACTATATAGCTACACTGTAAATTGTTGGTTCGCCTGCCCGCGCCAAAAGCCAACTAACTGACATGACTCTCCTGTCATCTGTCAAAAACCATAAAAACGGCGCGCACGCAGGCGACCAGCGGATGTAGACCCGCGGCTCAGTCGGTTAGGAAGCGAGCCGGGGGTCTTCCTCGATTAGCTCTTGGCGGGAGCTTCGTAACGTCAGTGTCACACGCTATATAGTTAACAATATTTTTAAATTATCTCTCAGTCCTCGATATTTAGATATGCCTTTTTAAGTTTTTACTCAATCTGCAAGGAGTGGTAATGTTTTTATTTTACTAGCGTGCACAAACAAATGTGGCTGTAGTCGGTGGAAGCAATTGACCGACCTGCTTGTTTACAAACTCAATTGATGGAACAAGTTGGTGCTACAACGAGGAATGAGGATAACCTCTATCCTTAAAAGTCATGTTGACTTACATGTAGGTTACACTAGCTATATAATTATAAAGATTCCATAAAAGAAGCAAAATTTTCTTGAAAACATTTTTGTGTAATTTAATGTTCTTCAATGAAAAGGCTGTTAGTTAATATGCTGAGCTTGTGTCAATTTTGAATATTAAATATATTTACTTACTCTTTAAATTACTTTAAGCGACTTTTTAAATTGCGAGCGGTATTTTTTACAGTCCATCTTGTTTCTCTCCATTAAGTTCTTAAAAAGCGGTGCTCGTAATTCGATTAACTTTCTGAAGGGTTTTCGCAGTAATTACATTAAGAATAATTCAGCTTTACATTCGTAATTTAATTTGAGTAGCTTTTGTATGAAGCATGAATGAATAAGAAGAATTCAAAAAATTAAACATTTTACAGCGTAAAATAAAAAAAAGCTTAAAACATTTCGCTGTGTGGCCAAAAATGAAGATTGCACGGGTAATTTATAGATCAATACCGAACTTTTTCCAGTTAGTCAAGAGAACTCCGCCAGAATAAAAACTTAGAGGTTTTTGAAAACAATAAGAAAGAAAGAAATATTTTATTTTTCATTTGTTATTTTTTTTTCTTTTCATCTTAGCATGAACATGTTTGTGCCCAACATTTATTATGCGAAATAAAGATTTCTTATTCTTATTTTTATTCCAACAGTATCACAACCTTACAACGGGCGTTTTTAACTTTTTGGTTGTAACGGCACACTTTTCATCATCAAAGTTACACGTCACACCAGCAAAAAATAACCAAGTGCGAGCCGGTCTGGCGCGTAGAGAGTTTCGAACAGTATACCCAAAATATGTATAACATAACGGACAGCGGAGGCTTATTAATCGCACACGCCACTTGTCAGTTCGAAACTATTTTCTAATTAAAATAGTTCATGATTTCAATGCAGCATACACTTCGCGGCAATCACACTGATGTGCCGCGGCAAACCGGTTGAAAACGTCTGCCTTACAGTAATAAGACTAAAATTAAGTTACGTGACACGATAGGACACCAAAACAGGCCTCCACTTAGCATGTGTTGCCACACTTTGTGCATCAACGCTGGTTTTCTGTGAACAAAGTTAATATAAATTTCGCAGTTTCATTCCACCGGCAAGCCGTGCCCATCTCTTCCCCTGATTGTCGTAATAGGCGCCTAAAGGACGTGATGTGAGAGTAGGCAGTAGCGCTCTTCGCTCTCTATTCCAACTATATTTACGGACTCCAGCTCGACTTTATGGAAAGCAAGGGAAAAACACCACACCATTTTCCCAAGAAAAACCGTCATGAAGGTCCACTACTGATCTTCATACGAGGACCGCGACCATTCTGTCAAGAGTGTAAGTAGAAACTTAGAAAAGAGAAATCAGTTACTCACAAACTCAAACTTACAAAATTTATTGACATAAAAATACCACACTACATCACAACCAAAACAGAGTAAAAACATAAATAGGAGAAGAGAGAAAAATTAGAGACGTTAGTTAGAGCATGGATGAAATAGAGTATGGATTGTTATTCTCCATACTAAAAAACGTTCACCGGAACAAAGCCAAAATCCAAGGTTAATGCTAGATGGCGCTGAGATTTTTACTACATTATATCTAGATGGCACTAAACGCAAAATAATAACGCATTTAATCCAGGGAAACGGAGCTGAGATTTTTCCGACATTATTATCTAGATGGCACTATTCACGTAAATACTTTGGCTGTCAAAAAAACACTTAGCTAAGCAGTCAACCAAAGAGGTCAACACATCAAATATATCTGAACAACATAGAAAAATAGGTCGAATATTGATAAAAAAATAGCTATGCTAATTTCAGGTAAGCGATGTGACAGTCATCGAAAACAGTACAGTATTGTCATCACATACATCTGTCTCACGTTTTTCTCTTCAATAATTTGACAGATGCATCTCTAGCTGTAGCATTAATACGCTAAATAAATAATAATACGGTAAATGCCCTAATGGGCATTTCTATCTACCGTTGTACCATGAGTTTATCTCTCCGATTTCAACAAAATTTGAAAGATAGACTCAGTCCATGATTGCGAATCGGAGCAGTGTTTGGTCGTGTTCAAACGTAACCCGAAAGAGTTTCTGCGTCGTTTCGTGACCGTGGACGAAACGTGGGTTCACCACTACACCCTCGAAATGAAAAAGCAGTCGAAGCAGTGGATTTTAGCGGGTGAACCTGTTCCAAAGAAAGCAAAAACCGTCCCATCGGCTGGAAAGGTCTGTTTTTTGGGATTCGCAGGGTATTATACATATTGACTACATGGAAAAGGTAAAAACGATAACAGGGCAGTACTATGCCAATTTATTGGCTGAATTTGACGCCGTGTTGAAGGACAAACGACCCCATTTAAAAAAGAAAAAATTACTGTTTCATCACGACAACGCCCCGGCTCATTCGTCCAGAGTTGTGACGGCTAAATTAGCACAGTTACGCTAAGAACTATTGCCTCACCCCCCGTATTCTCCAGATTTGGCCCTATGCGATTTCTTTTTGTTTCCCAACCTAAAAAAATGGCTCGGTGGTAAGCGATTTGGATCAAATGTCGAAGTCATTGCCGCCACAGAGGCCTATTTTAATGACATTCCAAAATTATACTTTTTAGTTGGTTTAATAAAGCTTGAGTATAGGTGGAACAAATGTATAGAGTTAAAAGGTGACTACGTAGAAAATAAATGCATATATACAAAAAAAATGTGTTTTCTTTCCATAACCGGGTACTTTTCAAACAGCCCTCGTAATATGTCAGATTGCGGATTCAAATAAAACTCCATAGTTTAGTTCACACGTAAATCGTGAAAAATTCTGTAATTGCTGCGAAAAAAATTCAAAACTTGGCGCTCGAAGGAATATAACGCCATCTAGATGTTACCTTCTACAACATAACGAAGTTTAGTAAACTCACAGAGGTACTTTAAAGAGTTGAACATTATTTCCACCATGCCAAATAGAGCAATGTCGCCACTAAAATTATGTATTATACCGGTTCAATACATCTGGCGACATCTAGTTCGTTTTTTCGTACTAAGAAACGAGGAACTATCTTATGTATGGAGGCTGCACGTCCATACTATACTTCGTCCATGGTTAGAGTTACTTATTTTTGAAGTCAAAAATCAAAGTCAAAATCAAAATCATTTATTCAGTAAATAGGCCGCAATGGGCACTTTTACACGTCATTTTTTTAAACTACCAGCGCTTTCGGAAAGACCGTCATTGCCAAGAAGAATGCGCCGCAAGAAACTTGGCAGAAAGTCATCAAGTGTTGGATATATCTATTCATATATGCATTTAGTTGTACAGTCACCTGAATTAATATCTGCCACAGCGGAGCGTGCCAAAATATCTCACACAGTCGTATCAGATATTTCTTCACGCTTTTTTCTGTCTGATATTGACGCTGGTAACTGTACAAGAAACAGCAAACATTTCATACAATGCGGGGTGGTTTCCTTCCTCTGCAACTGCGGAAGTGAAAAATCAGACGTGCGTAGGGAATTCAGAATAACTCAAAATACGCGCTCCGGTTGACCTATTTCTTCATCGAGGACCGAAAATGGCAGGTTGTCACTAGGAGTGCAAAGCGGTAATATTAAACCAGTGAAAAACGTTTAATAATGTAATATATTTCGATCACGTCCATTGATGATTAGTATGTAGTATTAAGTTGTACAACTATGTTAGTATTACACAGAAATAAGCTTGCATTTGACCACAATCACGTCTGAGGTAAGCGAAGATGTCAACTAAGGTGGAGCACGCTTGCCTAATAAATAAATACCCATTCACCCTGGATTTGAAGACACCAAGATAGCTTAGTAAAAATTAAAAATGTATAGAAATCTTCAGTAGTAACAATGTTTCTCTCTTGCTTGGATTGTAGCTCCCACGGGGTTCTGTGGCTATTTCCAACCCAACTGTCTTTTTCCCGCTTTTACAACAGAGCGATTAATTTTTTCAACTCACAATTGAATAAGTCAATATTTGTTCTACTTAGAGTTTGCTGAATCATTACAATTACCCGCCTTTGCCTCGTTCTTTGGGTATCTCATTTATTTGAGCGCAAAAAATAATCTAATGGTAGTCTGAAATACATTATCTTGCTTCTGCAAAGTAATGATGTACCCTCATTAACGTGGATTCGTGAAAAATGGAGAGAACATTATACTTATTGCTTGTGAAAAGTTTTTGTTTTAGGCGCTTTTCACAAGGCACACCGTCCGTCATATTCATATTCATATTCATATTCATTTATTTGGCCAAGTAACATCAGTCACATTTAGCAAGTCATTACAACTAATTACATGCATTACAAACTCTTAATCTAAGTACTTAAACAATTTCAGTACACAAGATTTGGACTTTTCTTTAATCAAGTCCGTGAACTCATTTACTGAATACAGTGGATGTAATTCGAAAAAGTGCTTTAATTTGCCCCTAAACCTATTCATATCTAATGAAGTAATTTCCGACGGTATTGAATTATACAAACTTATTTTAAGCGGTAAACCCTGCTTAAATGTTTTTCTTAACTTAGATTTTGGTACATACAATTTTTCTTTGTTTCTGGTGTTATACTTGTGTATATCTGACCATTTCTTCAAATGGTCTTCATATGGTATGTTTGTTCTCGGGTCTTGGATCTTTAATATGTATTTAAGTGTGTATTCGTATCTATTTAGCTATGTTTATCCATTGCCTAGTCTAGTGTAGTTGCTTAGTTTGGCGCTGTGATTGGTGTCAATTGTCTCATGATGCTTATGAAAACTTTTCATAGTACCATAGTACATAAAAATAAAAATACAACTAACTCACTATATCTACGACTATCATTCATATCTCATTTTGATTTGAATGATTGACATTTTATAATTTTATCTAATGAAAGTAATAACGTGTACATAAGACACTTGTATAACAAACGTGACTTATTAAAAAATAAGTCAAAACCCGCAACAACACAAATACAAATATTCTTTATTGCACACCACAAATCAGTACAAAAACTTATAATATAAACACTTAGATTCAAGGAAGACAATTAGGCGGTCTTATCGCTTAAAAGCGATTACTTCCAGACAATCATTTGGGTACAAGAACTCAAACAAAAGTAGGTGGCGGAAACAGAAACAGAAAACAAGAACAAGCAAAAAATAAATAATATTAAAATCAATGCAAATGATATAATATGATATAATGAGGGCTATCGCGTATGAATTCGCCGCTAGAGGCGCTAGTATAGCGTGAGGTCTCCGAAATGTCAATTCTCATTAGGTATTTATAATTAGAATAATTTTGTGAATATTTTGCATTACCGAAATTAATTATGGCAATTATGCATTGCGGCTCAATGAATGTCTGTGCTTTGAGACAATTTTGTCTTTCAAAACTTTTGACCTCCCTTTTTCCGAACAAAACGGGACTATGCAACACTGTGGTTGCTCGATATTTTTATGGTATGGTTTTAAGGTATATTAAATGTGATTATAATCTAAACTTTGTTTTCACTCCCGTAATAACAGACTTTGAAAGCCACACTAAAAAACCTCGCGCCACAGTGGCGCCATCTAGAAAGATAAAAAACGATAGCCCTCATTCTTCACCTGTCCCCACTAAATTGTAACTACATCATTCCAAACATAATATTTACACGGTGCAAGTGAAGCATCGTAAGATAAGGTCCTTTAATGGCAAAAAACATTTCTCGGGGCCACTCAAGCCTCGTCAATCACGTGGATGATTGATGAATTGCCTCCGATAAAGTGTTTTTTCTTTTACCACTTTGCTTGACGCTGTGATAGCGAGACGACATTAAATGCGGGCGCTTTTACGAGTCTTCTATTACATCAATTTAAGAGAGTGAGATAGAAGATAAAATTACAATTTCGTCATCATCATCTGGGCCTAGGTAATGTCCATACTAATATTATAAATGCGAATGTGTGTTTGTATGTTTGTCCGTCTTTCACGCCGTAACGGAGCGACGGATCGACGTGATTTTTGGCATAGATATAGTTTATGGGCCCGAGAAACACATAGGCTACTTTTTATCCCGGAAAAATGCACAGTTCCCGAGGGAACAGCGCGCGATAACCAAACACTACGCGGGCGAAGCCGCGGGCAAAAGCTAGTAATATATATCCCGCTGCAGGGCACATCAGGGCTACTACGAAACACATAAATCGAAGTTCGTATCGTACCGTCTCTCTCACTCTCGTATTAAATAATATAAGCGTCAGCGGGACGGTACGATACGAACTTCGATTTTCGAGTTTCGTAATAGTAGCTCAGCAGACCTCTCAGAATGAGAAGGCTTTGACCGTAGTTCCCACGCAAGCCCAGCGCGGGTTAGGAACTTCATACATACAAGTTGCCACGTCCGTTGAAATTTATATTGTTCTATTTCAAGCCGATCCTTTTCCTTCTCTATTCTCTTTCCGTCGTCCTCTATTTCCATCCTTTTCTAGCTGTCCGCCGAGGCCATGTGGAAGTAAATTGAACTGACTGGTTCGGTTTGTCCACTAAATGTTTGTCAGTGCATGTTGCAAATGAAAAGTTTCGGAGCTCGTTTGCAAACTCAAACTTCTAGTTAGTTTCGAATGTTTTAATCCCAGAGACTGTTACGTTTAATCCAGGATTGATGGATTACAGTCTGATAGATGAAAGGATGTTTTTGAATGTATCGGGACTACGCTATCAAAGGAATTATAAGGTTTAAATTATACATGATGTGCCGGAATGGATTCTTCTTATGCTAGCGTCGTTTCTCTAACGTATTAATCCATAAATGTTTTGTTTTTAATTTATTTTAAAACGGGTACGGAAGGCTTCGGAGATATCCAAATGAAACAAAAGCTGGTAGATGTGCGTTAAACCCAGTCAAACCTGTGTAAATTTGTTGCAATCATCTTATGAAATTTTTATAGTATACATAGCGAAGAGGCTGAATACATGTCTAATTCCGTAGTAGAGTGTAGTAGCTATACGCTCCTTTAACGATCTGGAAACAAAGTTTAAAATGCATTACAAAAATAGCAACCAGAATAAAAAGTGTTTTTCAAACTATTTCTGTATGTGACCCCCTTCGCTAGAAAAATATTTAGAGACCCCCTGCCTACCTCCACTTAAATCTATTTGTACTACTCTGTTGCTTACGAATCCATTTGATACTTTTACGAAATAGATAGCCGATTTTGATAGCGATGAAAATAATAAATCTGAGTAGGTATATCTCAATAGTCAATAAAAGTATCAATCATCAATCTGATATTGATTCTCTATCAAGTACTAATCGAGAATAAATCCAATCTGTAGTTGAGCTGACGAGAACGATTGATGGAATGTTACTAATGTGAGAACATTACTGAAACTAAAGTATTTTTGTCCAAGAAAATCTCCAAATAATAGCGCTACTGTTATTTATTATTGAAGTAAGAATTGTTTCGAACAAATAAAATAACGTGTACCAAACTTAAAGGCAAAAAATCTGTATATGTGCGTATAGGTCCAACAAAATGATTTTGAGAACAATAATCAAGCAATCTTTGTTTTTAGCGACACAACCTGGTTACCGAGTTAACTCACCTACCAGGACTGCGAGAAACTCAAACTCACAACATTTATTGACAACAAAAACACACTACATCATTACAAAAACACAGTATAAACATAAATAGGAGAAGAGAGAACAATTAGAGACGTTGTGCTGTAGTGTGATGCCAAAAGGCTGCCTCAGCTCAGCATGTGCCGTAGAAGTACCTAAATAACATTTCACTGAACCTGGCATATGGTCACTAGGGAGACGAGCTGTCGGTAGCCCTCCAACAAGATGGAGCGACGACCTGGTTAAGATCATGGGATCGTGTTGGATGCGGAAAGCACAAGACCGGTGTGAGTGGAGAGCCTTGGGGAAGTTGGGGAGGCCCATGTCCAGCTGTGGACGTCTTTCGGCTGACATGATGATGATGATAATGATGGCATAAGGTAAACGTCCGAGTGATCGACCCGCTAATGCCCAATAGACGACACCTGTTGTCATCTCTATTGCTAACGACATAAGATTAAAGATGCCAACTGTTGGGACAGTGACGAGCACTCGTACGTTTACCTTACTGAGTTAATTTTGTATATGACTTCGCCGAAACGAAAGGGTTTAATACACGGACAGCGTCTTACCGTTATAAAAGTGGGTAGCGTCAGGTTGGTGAAAGGCCCAGCGCTGAACACGTGTTCTCTGCTCATCTGCCCCACCAACATGAGGACTGTACGCCTTTGCCGCGGAGAACCAACCCACCAGGCGCTTTCATACGGGCCAAGCATCAGTTTAGAACTCTGCAACACATGAGATAAAATACAAAAAGACTCCAAAAACCAATCTTAATTTGATTGCTTAATAGCGACATCTCTTGTCCGGGTAAGCGGTTAGTTTCGATGGGATGTTGGAAGTTTATCGATGAGGGCGAAAGCATAGATGTCGCTAGTATCGCTGCTTGAGTGCCTAAATAAGAAACAAACAAGCTGAGATATGTGGTGCATACTTCTGTACAGACACCTGATGGTGTAGCGGTATAGCACGCAACACGGAATGCTGAGGACCTGGATTCGATTCCCAGCGCGGGTCCCTTTTTCTGGTCGATCCGTTGCTCCGTTTTGACGTGAAAGAAGGAAAAACATACACACAAACGTACAAACAAACACACTCCCATCAATAATATTAGTATGGATGAGAGAAACAACCATTTCATTTACCTTCTCTAGCATGTTGTTGCTAATCCAGCAGTACAGGAATAATTGTGTGAGGCCGAAGCCCAAGTACTCCAATAGCATCACTTTCTGACTTATGCTTGTGGAAAACTGTCAACAAAACAATAATTATACTTGGTCTTCTTGGCGACTCTTACGAGTACATCCTATACCACGCTCGCCAATCCGCTTGCCAAGCGTGGCGAGTATTGGCAACCTCCCCCCTCTCTCATAAACTTCAAATAAAAGCACAATTTTTACCCAGGCCCCTAGTTCCCGGCAGCCCCGCTAGTCCCGACTACGGTAGCGGTCGTGGTAACGGCGGGGCAAGGGGTGTGGATACAGGCCGCTGCCCACCGAAACAACTGGAGGTCTATGGGGGAGGCCTATGTCCAACAGTGGACGTCCTACGGCTAAGATAACGATGATAATGATAGGTGCACTTTTAAGAAAGCCGTGGTGGCCGAGTGGTTTGGCCTATGTTATCTCAAGCCGAAGATCGTGGATTCCAACCCCGGCTCGCACCTCTGAGTTTTCCAAATTCATGTGCGAAATTACATTTGAAATTTGACACGAGCTTTACGGTGAAGGAAAACAACAAGCACAAACCTGCTGCAATTAAGTGGTGTATGTGAAGTTCCCAATCCACACTGGGCCCCGTGGGAACTAGGCCAAAGCCCTCTCATTCTAAGAGGAGGCCTGTGCCCAGCAGTGGGACATACGTCCCCTAGCCTATATAGGCTGGGATGATAGGTGCACTGACTGATCACAAGCCAGTCAGTCAATTTGGTCGTCGTCAGTGTAATTGACTGTTGGTGTATTTCTAAACGATTTAAAAAACCGGTCAAGAGCGTGTCAGAAATGCCCAAAATAGGGTTCCGTAGCCATTACGAAAAAATTAAGTCATATTTTTCTAAGGATTTCATATTTTGTATGGAATATTCCAAGTTCAGGTATATTTTATGCCTTAGGCTGCTACTATAACAATTCTCAAGAAAACTTATGCGTTATAGTTTTCCTTGTAGGTTTCATATACTTACCACCGTCCTGAATTTTTGCATATATACCTACTACGTGCAAAATTAGAGCTTTCTAACATTGATAGTCCCTGAGCAAAGCTGCGGACGGACGGACAGACAGACAGACATGGAGAAACTATAAGGGTTCCGTTTTTGCCATTTTGTCTACGGAACCCTAAAAAGGAGAAGGTACAGTCAAGTAAACTGAATCAGGTACCTTTGGAGGTGAACAATCGATCTAGCTTGGTCTTATCTCTTGGAAAATATGTGTTATTCCCTTTTAGGGATAAGTTCGCCTTTGTACCTACTCTTTGTAGCTAAGGTTTATCAAGTAAATTATGGATTTTTTTTTATTGAAATAAACAGTTTAAATTTTTTTTTTTTTTTTTTTTTTTTTATTTGTTCTTTTTTTAAAGCTCCGAGCTCGGTCGAACAGGTATTGACGTATACGTATAAGTTACCGTGAGTTGGAAAGCGCTGGCACATAAAACCACACTACACAGCACCACGTAGAGAAACATCACCGGCGACAGAAGGGAATTCACAAGACGAATGTTCCTGGAATCGTTATTTATTTATTTGTTTCAGCAATTTTGCAGAGCAGTAAAATACATGGAGAGATTAAGATAGAATGGTGGAATCACCATATAATGAACAAATGGAATAAATAACACAATTTACGTAAAATTAAAAAGTCCATCGTCTTTAGTAAGAAAGCATAAAAGAAAAAAAAGGTGCGTGGTACCTTCATGAAATTTTGTTATTTTGAGCGTGTTTTTACGTAATAGCAAACAAATACAATTTGATTTAAATGTAGAGAAAAATAAAGATGCTGTTACTTATATCAGCATCTTTGTTAAGTTTAGGGTGGAAAATTCAGTCGGGCCCTGGAGGCAAACTACCTTAAAGCCTTAAGTTGGCTCATTTTACTTAAAGGAGACATTCCTTTATTTTTAAAAAGAAACAATAGTGCAGTCAAAGCTTTTCTAAAACTCGCTTGCCTCGCATGGGACTCGAACGACTAAAAAAAAACAAACACTAGCTATTTTATTATACTAATCGATAGGATTATTATTGAGGATACAATTTCTCTAACAAACATTTGGTCTTTCTCTCGTCTGTCGTGCTAGCTATTCATGAAGAATACGTATTCTGCAGGTTTGCTAGACTTCTTGCAGGCCATCTAATTGTCCCGTTTGTACCTAAATATTCAAACATTGAAATTTTCGTTGAAGCCCTAGAAATTCTGCTGTTGCGGGCAGGGTGCACTATCTTATTGAAAAATGATATTATTAGTATTTGAATGTTGTCTCCACAAGAGAACTGTTACGTGTCTTTTACTTGTTGGTAGTGAATAGTAAGTACTAGGTAATGTTCAATAAAGAACTTGTATACTAAATAGGTATTCTTCATGGATATCTTGTACCTATGATAGACGAGAGTAAGACCATTTGATTGTTAGAGGAATTTTATTCTGAATAATAATCCTATCGATTAGTATAGTAAAATAGCGAGTGTTTTTTTTTAGTTTTAGTTTGTTCGAGTAGGCGAGGCAAGCGAGTTTAAAAAAATCTTTTAATGCAGAATCCTTTAAGTAAAATGAGCCAGGTTAAGGATTTAAGGCAGTTTCCTTCCAGGGCTCAACTTATTCTTCCACCCTGTATACGCAGCGTAGGTAGTCTTAAAATTTACACTTTAAAGATTACTCACCTGATTAAATGGGTGTGTGAACTAGACAGCTGTTGCACTCTTTCATCAAACTCATCTTCGCTACATATTTCCCCTTCTTGGAACAGTTCAGCACACCTCAGACGTAGCAGTTCAAATTTCGCACCCAAGAATATCATCAAAACAACTGCTGATGTGTCATAAGCGCCTATCATAACTGCTCCTATAGTACAAATAAACGCCTGCCATGCCACGGTCAGCCACGTAAATGGATCCTTATTTTTATCATAAGGCGTCCAAGCACTGAATATATGAGGAAAAGGCACTGTACCATTGTTCAAAGCCACCCTGAACTCTTCAGATGACATATTTACTATCAAGTTAAGCGCAATGACACCAAAATTTGTGAAAACAAGCAGGATAAAGTAGAAATATGTGACAAGTGCGCACTGTTTAGTATAACTGGCCACAATTCTTTCTCTAGCGGGATTTGCCGTTGCTCTTTCAAATTTGTCAGCGTCTGTTACGTAGTCAAAAACCTTCTGCCACTTGTCCTGCCAAAGCAGCATGGTGTTTGTTTTTATTACGCAGATGATACTCAATGAAGAGCTTTTTATGTTTGTAATCATGGTGTCCAAGTCAGAAATGAAAAATAACTCTATGTATTGAGTGACGACAAAGAAGGTTATAATTTCGTGGAATAAGAACCAAAATATTTTTCCCGATTTTCTTTTTGGTAATTGTAAGCCTATTGTTGTTATCCACCAAATATTAGGCCCTAGGAGAGGCATTTCATCAGTTCTCAGACGATCGAGAAATTCTTTTAACATTATGGCTGTACTGCTTTCTTAAAAGGTTTGAAGTGAAATGGAGTAAAATGTGCTATTTTTTATAATACTGCTGAAGTGGTCATTGATAGCATATAATTAAGAGTTTTGTTGTGCTTCAGCGGTAAATTGTCTTTAGAAATACGACGGTGCAACTGTCAACGCATAATTAAAAAAAAACACAAAAGAATTTTTGCATCGTAACTATTCATTAAATTCTATACACTGTACACGAAGTCCACTATTATGTGAACGGTAATTATTTTCGGTTTTGAAGTCAGCTACCGATGTTTAGTAGGTAAATAATACACTTATGAAAGGAACATTTTTTAACAAATGAAGATAGATTCACTCTAATTCTTTGAAATTTTGTTTAGCTGAATTTTTGATTCTTGTTTCGTTGAATTTTTCAGTTTTAAACTATAAATAAAACTGCAATGGAAATTTATAGAATATATATTGATTGCAAAATTAAGAAGGAAAATTAAACTGGGACTGCGTTTATTTAAATTCCACCTGATCGTATTAATTAGGTACAGTAAACTGGCTGTCGTCATCCATTATTCTACGTAATGGAGAAAGTGAGCCCCTGTTAATAAACTGCCACTAGCAGAGTTCGTCTACAGGATCATAAATACTTTGGAACTATTAGGTACTGAATTCGAATTATTAATAGCACTTGCGAATTATCGGAGAATGTGGAGGCTATGTTTTGGTGCTATGTAAAGAGAAAACTGTTACAATTGACAACATTTCATATTTCTAAGACTATAATTTGATTCGTTCTCTGTATTCTGTTTGGAAATAGAAAGACGCTGATATTTTTAAAATTTCGCTACGATTATTAATTAATTTATTGCAATTTTTTTAAGATGTGCTTATTCGAAAAGGGCTTAACTCAAAAACTACGATATAATAGATCCATTACTTTTGTCTAGTCTCTATTAAAAAAAAGACCACGTAAATCATGCGTAAATCTGAAGTAGCCGTTGTCAAAATTATGACAGCTCCTTTTTCTGGTGCAAAAGGCAAAGGAAACATATCTATTCTGTCGTAGTATTGGCAAATTCAGACACATTTTTTAATTCTCTTGTATTTTTTTAAATATGGAGAAATAAATTATAATAAATATTTTGCCATGTTCAGGATGCAAAACTCTTTCGATTCCTGTAGTAATTTACAGGTGTCGAAAAAATTAAATCTTGTCAATTATTACTGAGTTCAGGTGCAGTATCGATGAAGAAATATATATATACGAAAAAAAAAACTATTACCTAAAAAAAAACACTTCGAAAACCTTGAAAATTATTTTCTACTAGTTTAAAGTCGGTGCCTCAGCACGAGCCAGGAAGAGTGAAAGAAACTATACCTAGTCGTCTACCTCACCTACATATGTATTTGGCTTTAACGACTCCTGCTGGCTCGTGCTGAGGCACCGACTTCAAACTAGTAGAAAATTATTTCAAGGTTTTTGAAGTCGGTTCCATTTTTTGTTTAATTTTTTTTTATAGTTTTTGATAATTTGTAGCAGTGAAAGGTGGATCTCACAACTAATCAAAACTAATAAAAATAATGTAAAATCTAAATCTTGTAAGTTAAATTCGACCAGCTTTTAGTAGTCAGATTGACTTGAAATTTGGAATTTACATAAGTATGTAAATCGCGTGATGATACTGTAATCTGGTAGTGACATCCTAGGAGTCCAGCCAGGATCGTCTCCGCAGGACAGAACTCTTCAACGGTTAATAGCATCAATTTGAAATTTGGTACGCAAATGTAGTTTAGGTGACAATACAAGTACAGTCAGCAAAAAGTACAGTCAGCAAAAAAAAACTTGTATTAAAAATGTAATGTACATCATTTGCTTGTTCATATTGACTATTAGTTATGTTTTTCTATTTGTTGTGAATCCATAGCTACTGTATCTATAATATTGTTATAAACGAATGTTCTAGTTATTATGATTACGTATCTACTGTGGTAACCTATTATTCGCCATGTAACATCTTAGTTAAGTGCACAATTGTTGTTAATTAAGGCTGGTTGGTTTCCTGAATAAATAAATTCTTACTCTTATTCTCATTGTCTTATCATGGATAATGATTGATCCTTATCTCTGAGTATGTGTACAAATATCGCCGAAGCCGGAGATACTCAAACTCAGGCCCCCAAGACACAGGTCTATACCTAGTTTGGGGGTCAGAACATTTGACCATTCCCGCGACTTCTCTGTACAAACTTTCCATACTCATTGATTGCTTTTTGCCTCATGTTGATTGTACAATAAATCATGTTTTATATTTATATTTTATATTATTGAAAACGGCAGAAATAATGAAAGCTTACCAGTTTTTGTATTTAAATGGATTTTAATTACTCACACACATTATACACATGATACAAGCAAAACACATTGACATAACAATAAAAACAAAAGATATAAAAAATAGACATTAAAAAAAAAAGTATAAAAACATGGTTAGAAAAAAGGTCTGTCGCCAGCACTCATTCTTAATTTTGTCGCAGATGGTCCCACGGGCTGTTGTTCCACCAGGCGGTAGTGGACTGCGCGCGCGCCGCCATCCTGTTGCCGCTCGGCATCGCCGTGTTCCGGTGCCAGCCCGTCTACAAGTGCTCGCTGGTTGAGACAGCGTTCTTACTACTGGTAAGCGTCAAACAGACCCTACGAAGTGCAACATTCGAACTTGAGAGAGAGAGAGAGAGAGAGAGAGAGAGAGAGAGAGAGAGAGAGAGAGAGAGAGAGAGAGAGAGAGAGAGAGAGAGAGAGAGAGAGAGAGAGAGAGAGAGAGAGAGAGAGAGAGAGAGAGAGAGAGAGAGAGAGAGAGAGATAGAGAGAGAGAGAAAGAGAAACATTTATTTATACATATTCGATACACACAGAAAATACATTACATGGAAGGAAATTAAAAAAAAATAACATTGAACAGTATAAATTGGGCCCCACTCAGCATAATGTTACGGCAAGCCGCAACGCTGCTTTTCAGTGGGACCCAACTTCGAATCTTACTGTCTCGCTGACTCTCTTATTTAACACTAGAGTGAAAGAGACGGTTCGGAGGACTTCGAAATTTGTAGTAGCCCCCAGGAGCCGAAATATCAGCCGAAAGCCGAGATATTAGGCTCACGACGTTTTTCTTTTTCGACAAGCTTGGTATAGGGTAAACCATACAGTAAATGGCCACGTTACAGTAATTGCCCGCTTGATTTTTTTTATATGAAACAACAATAATGCTAATAATTTAATGATAAAAACGACTACATTATTATAATCAGCACGATATTTGTTATGATTTATCACCACTTTTCTTTCTAAATTTTTGATTTAATTCAAGTGGGCAATTACTGTACTGTGGCCAATTACTGTATAGTTTACCCTACTTTTAGTGTAATTTCACATAAAAATTACAAAAACTCGGCTAGCTCATGGTCCTCTAGATGAGAGACCTAGGTTATATGGGAAAAAAAAAAATTCACCAAATTATTCTTGCCAAAAAACTCACGTCGGTGAACAGCTAGTGTGAAATGATTGTTTCCATTCGTACATACCGTGATGTTACAATGAAGAACAATAAGAAATGTTATGTGCGGATTTTGAATTTTATTTGTATATCGCAAGTATTACAAAACAATCGAAAGGGGTGAAAGTAAAATAATAAGTAACAAGTCACGCCTCTGTCGGCTCTGTTAATTAAAACGTTTTGGCTTATATGTAAATGAGTGAAGTACTAGTTACACTTAAATATGTACTGAACATATTGCAATCATGTACAGAAACTTTCTTTTTAGTCAGCAGTTAATAATGGCGTCACTTCGGTCATTAAAAGATTAATTTGTTAGAAGACAAAAGAGTACCTAAAGATTCAATATTTTCGATTTAGTTTTTGGCTAGTTTCGGCTAGAGCTCGGCCACACTATCGGCCAAAAATTTGCCCTCCGAAAATCTGTAATTGTAGTGATAGTACCCAAAAGTGGTAAAATAATTCCTTGGTGAAATCCATGTGACTAAAACTAAAATCTATTTTTTCTGCTTATTTTACCTATTTTTGCTGTGAGATTGCTTCTTTCGAATTTCAAGATTTTGTCAATAGAAAATATCTACTCCATAAGTTTCGATTCACTTGCGAGTGGCAATAAATGTACTACACACTGAACAACGCAACGGCTACCGATAGGGTTTTTTCCAGTCTCGACTTTGGCAGCATCATATTATTATCGATTATTTATCGATCCATCGAAAGCTATACTTTAAAGAATTTGATTGAAGTCGCTTCTTGTCAGAGTGACCGTGGTCGTAGGATCATTGTATTGAACCTTCATAACGACTTTCTTGGGAAAATAGCCTGATGGGTTAACCTTGCCTTCCGTACCACATTGCTGAAACTCCGCAGTTCATATTTTATATTGAGAGCGCTCTACATAATTATAACAAACATACAATCAGCGAAGTAATTCTAAAAGAGTTCCGTTTTATTCCCTTTTGCAGCGCGAAACCCTAAAAGCACATGAATGCTAATACCCATGAAAGAGAATTTCAAAATCCCATACCGTTGCGGATGTTAATCCATTCATCAATCGATCCGCATTTGTTTTACCTCTCCACACTTGTGGTTTGTTTTGATCGGAGACTGTGGTAAGCGTGATGGATTAAGCAGAATTTTAGCTAGAATAGTTCCTAAATAGAACGTATTCGGTGTAGCTTGGACACTTTGGATGAATTTTCTTTAGTCATAAACAACACAAGGTGTGTGCAAGATTTTACCCGCGAAGAGATGCCTTATTAGAAATTCACCAGCTTGACTTTGTGTCGAAAGCGGAACAGCGAATCGCCTGAAGCTGTGACACCAAATTGTCACAACTTCATGACTCTGGAGTTAGTGAGGTAGTCTTTCTTTACAACCTTACCCTCCGCTCTTTAACCCCTGCGTAATAAACAACTCTGAAAAGTTAGAAACTCCTGATATTATCATTTCAAAGTCCAATATCTCAAAATCGCTTCAACCAGTTTTTATCAAACATAGCTGCCTGAAGAAACTCCGATTTACAATAAACAAAGAGTTTACAAAATCAAAACACTCGACAAAACTCTGTAACTTTAGGTACTGGCTGAAGCAAAGGAGACTTTTGTTTTGGCAAAATACGGTATCTGTAGTAGATACAGTGTTTAGTCGAATCAGGATCCTAGGTTTTAAGAGTTACAGTATAAATTTCAATGAAGTTTTTCAATGTTATTGGTAGAAAATCAGTAAACTCTAAAAAAAATAGATTTGGGCCTAAAAAGCTAATTTAATAGTGTTACCAAATAAAAAACAAAATTAAAATTTTTGAAAATACCCACGACGGTTCCTAGTAGAAAAAGGGTTAAATAATTTTTATGAACATCCCCCGACTAAAAGTGATTACAAACGCAAAAACATCCGTCGAAGGCTGCCATTACCTGCACCGAAAAGAACTTATATTTTGCAGTTGTATAAATTTGTGATGAATTACAATTGTGTGGGGAACGTACTACTTTACGAGGGAAAGATATTCATGGTAGTTTTCTTAACATTATAACTGAAATAACATTGGATTACTAATATTGTGTAGTTGTATGAATTTGCGATTAATTAAAATTGGATAGTTATGTTTGTTGTAGCTTTTCTTAACATTTTAATTTAAATATAACAGAGAGATGGTAATGGCAGCCCCCGACGGATGTTTTTGCGTTTGTAATCACTTTTAGTCGGGGGATGTTCATAAAAATTATTTAACCCTTTTTCTACTAGGAACCGTCGTGGGTTTTTTCAAAATTTTTAATTTTGTTATTTATTTTAAAAAATTTATAGAAATAATTCATCTCACCAAAACATTTTATGTAAAATCAGAGGCTAATATTCACAACACTTACTAACAAGCTCTTAAATAACGCTTAAATTTTAAAAAGGTTTTCGAACGCTAGGAAAAGCCAAGTGGCTGCATGAGGCTGCGTTTCCACCAGAGATGTGCGAGGTTGTGTTGCGAGGAATGTGTTTTTCATGAACCAGTGGAAACGCTTCATTTCCCTATCTTTGCACTCATCTCTGGTGGAAGCTGAGCGGAGTAAAGCGAGGTAGATGTTATGTTTCTATTGGTTCATAAAAAACACATTCCTCGCAACAAATCCTCGCACATCCCTGGTGGAAACGGAGCCTGAGCCCTGACTTTATTAGCCTTACATCTTGATTTAAAAAGTACAGCTTGGCCGTTCATAGATGACATTATCTAACACTCAATTTTTTACCATACTCGTATTGATGAGACTTTCTGATAGACCTACTTACGGTAGGAAATTACTTCACGGGTCTTAATTGACATGTTATACGAACAGATTTAAATATGAAACAAAATTTTAGCTTTCTTGAAACTCTAGGGAAGAGGAGACAACCCTAGCTACAGCATCAGGTGTTGTGTAGGCATATAATGTATTGTCATTGCAATTGAATAATCGTGCAAAGTTTTATATATTTGTGCTATTAACCATCGAGGAGTTCCTTTGTGGGAAGACGACCCTAGCTGCAATATCAAGTTGTGTCTATTCTATCGTACAAACACAGTGCCAATAAAATTTAATAGGTAATTCTGTTAAGTTCCGCGCCTGTGCCGTAAACTATTGAAGAGTTTATTTCTGTGGAGACGATCCTGGCTGCATAACCAGGATGTCACTACCAGATTATTTTATTATTACAAGATTTACATTAGTGTGCCAAAATTCAAGACAATACGATAGCTAAAAGTGTGGCAAATTGAACTTGCAAGACCCAAACATGCATACAATACAAACATACATAATGTATATTATTTACATAGGTACGTACATACATTGCAGGTCAAATAAAAGCTAGTGTTAAGACGAAATGGTGTGAAAATAGTTAGTTAGTGCTCCGTCTTCTTTTTTGTTTATCTTGGCGGGGGCACTGCCGTGCACCCTCCTTGATATATTACATATGAACGCCTTTCTAAAACTATTACAGACAGTCATCACACCCTTTAAAGAGACCAATATCAAAGACAGTCAAATCTTTCTAGAGCTAAATGGAAAATGTTTACTATGGCGCCCCCTTGCGGGTTAATACTACAACACCTATCTAAGAACCATCTTAGATAAACATCAAATCCATTACAGAAAACCACATCAAAAACAGTCAATCCATTCTGAAGATAATTGGGAACATTCGATGGTCTTTTTTCGAGTGAAAAATGATTACTGTAGCGCCCCCTAGCGGACAAACGCTATAACACCTATCTAAGAACCACCGTCGATAAATTACAAAGCCATTACAGAAAACCGCATCTAAATCAGTCAAACCGTTCTGGAGATAATCGTGAACATTCGTTTGCGCACAAACAAACAAACAACTTCTCACCCTAAACGCATATACCTTCTCCGTTCCGTCGTGGGTAAAAACACTGTAATGTGAGTTACTGTGACAGATAGATCTATAGACATTGGTTTGGCGCGCCGGGGGTTAAAAAAGGGGTGTTATATTAAATTTGACACCAATGTTTTGACTGACCATTTCGTCGGATTCCGTGCAGAAGACTCTCTGTATTACACGCTAAACAAACACAAGGTTTCCTTTAAAATATACCATGACACGTAGAAGTTCTACGTCTAATCCGGGTTATTACTACTCATTACGGCGGAAGGAACTGCGTCGCACCGGGACACTGTTCTGCCGGGAGAGCGTTGACGCCATTTGCTAAATTACATTATCAAGCCCAGCGGTGCTTTGCCGTGCTACGGGTATCGTTAAGTGACCTTCATTATAGAAACTGTAGCATCCACCAGGAGACCCACTTGCTCGTTTGCCTTCCAGTCGAATAAAAAAAATCTCAAGCACAATGCCATTTTTCATTGCTATTTTGTATCTACGTAAACTCTTTATTGAACAAAAATAAAGAAAAACAAACGGCCAAGAGCGAGTCGGACGCGCCCGAAATAGGGATGGCTACGAAAAAATTAAGTAATATTTTTTATAAAAATTTCGTTTTGGTATATTTTATACCTCAGACTGCTATTTAGCTTAGAAATTACTCTTAAACTACTAATAATTCTCAAGAAAACTTAACCGTTATAGTTTTCCTTGCAAGTTTGATATATTTACTACAATCCTGATTTTTTCAAATTTTTCCACCCACCGGTTTAGGTTTTAGAGGGGGGAGGGCACGCTTGATTTTAGTGAAAATTTGCGTCAAAAATCGTTTTTATCTATATTTCAATTTTCGATATCCAGATGCTTATCTGATCTTTTCGACGATCACTTTTGTGCTGGCAGGCAATGTCCTAACACGACCTTTTCCAGTATTTCCTCCTCGCTAGACACCAGTTAAGCCTAATTCGTAATTTTACACCGTAATTTCAGCTTCATAAAAAATTTACACTTGCATTCTAACTTTAAGTACTGGTCATTTAATTTAATGCTACTTCTACACTCTATTACACAAAGTCGTACAAAGTGCTATAAGGAAGGTAAATTACACTCTCGAGTCGAATAGACCTTTTTGGTCGTAAGGAACGTTAAACCAGTAGTAGACCATTTTAATCAAATCATCGTCGTCATCTCGGCTTGCATATGTCGGCGGCCGATCGTAAAATCCGCCAGATCACGAAATTCCTAGGCACATCATGAAATGGCGTCGAACGAGCGAGCGTTTCGCGGCATAGGCTGGCGAAGACCCAGAACCGATATGGCGGCGTTTCATGATATGCCTAGGAATTTCATGATCTGCCTAAACTAGCCAAATCATGAAATGGCGGCGTTTTATGATATGCCTAGGAATTTCATGATTTGCCTAAACTTTCCCTCTTAAATATGATCTGCCTAAACATACGTCCCTCTGCTGGACACAGACCGCGTCTTAGAATAGAGGGCTTAGAATAGAGGGCTTACAATAGAGGGCTTGGGTCATTGTTCTCACGTGGGCTCAGTGTGGATTGGGAACATCGCGCACATCATTAACTGACTGTACATATAAATATTTATACAATAGTATCTAACAAGATTTAAATTTAAATTTTGTGACAAAATTTTACTATTTTACGGGTTCCGTACCTTAAAAGAAAAAACAGAACCTCTTTAATACTTCACTTTGTTGTCTGTCTGTCCTTCTGTCAAGATCCTTTTTCTCAGCAACGCGTCGGTATCAGGATGAAATTAATGTCAAATACTCAGGTCTGCTATCTCTTGTAAACTTAAACGGTAACAAGCTAGTTTTTACATTTCTTAATCACAGAAGCCTGAAAATCTATTTTTTATGTTTGTATTGAAAAATAATCATCTGAGATGAACCCACACCGCATACATTTTGCTTTGGATAAGGGCTCTAGTTAACACTTGATAACATAACCTATTTTGATTCAAGCTTTTCGAAAACCAGTATTACCTAAAACACAAAAACAAAAACGTAAATAAAAAATAAATAACTAAAAAAAAATCTTAAAAACTGTGATTAAAAACCTAAAATACGTTTGACCACAACTATCACATTGAAACAGACAAAAGCGATAAAACAGTTGAACGGCGTTTTTTTGTTCAAAGTCATTGAAGCATTAAGAGCACTTAACTTCAGACTGTGAGCCCGACGGAAATAATTCGTCGCTTAATTTTGATGGCAAAGATCTCGTCCTTGTGTGACCACAGAATTATTGATGGCATCAAATTGCTACAGTCTTTTATTTTCCGCGTAGATGAAAGGAATCGCACCTTTTGTGTTCAACTGTGGGAAATTCTTTGTTATTTCGCAGTGAGGCAGACGTTTTAAGCATTATGTCATGTACGGTATTATGATCCTACTGTCTGTAACTAAGTATCTAAATCCGTAATATATAGATCTTTATAAAAAAAATGGGGAATATTTATAATTAACATAAAATTAAAATAACACCAGGAATAAATTAAATAAAGAGGATTAAATTCAAATTAAACCATTAATAAAATATAAATATTTCAAATTAAAACTAAAACGTATCGTTTGTTTGACAGTTTATTTTTTATTATTTCATAGATAATGAGTAAAAGTTATTTATTAAACTAAAATAAAAACAACAACGATACATCTATCGGTCGATCGATCTTTATATCGTGACGTTTTCGTCGTTAAGCATTTCGATTTAAAGTTTCCGTCAACACCACCGCGATGGATGGTTCTTCTCCATTGCGCAATTTGATCTTTCTTACACCTACTGCACGTGTACAATTTTAAATGGAGTGGCAGTAACGACGTCATTAGTCTTTAATCGTCTTTAATTCGTCGTCAATAGTCTTTAGTCATTAGTCTTTAATCGTTTATTTCAAGTATTGTACAGATCTTAAAAATAATAAAAAGAAAGTACCGTTTCTTGCAAAGCCGGCAACAAAGCAACCCCAATTGGTGCTATATGAGTGTACTTTCCATTAAGTGAACATCATACTTGTTCGTTGGTATTAGTACTCGTATTAAATAAAGACTATACTACTAAGAGAATAGCTACTAGTAAATCGTAAGGTTCTGTACTAAGTAATACGCGATTCAAATTTGTCATGGCAACGGTTTTGCTCGCGGAGATTGTATCCTTTAAAGCTTTATTATTTCGAAACGGATTCCTGAATCAAAAAATGATCGCGGCAAACCCATAATGGTTTTGAAAGATCTAAGTAGGTATCCAAAGATATCTCAAACTTTGAACTTAGACGAGAAAAAAAATCATCCACATTTAACGTGTATAAACTAACCATTTTTTATCTCTTATTCGGCGTGGTCAACATTAAATATTCATTCAAAATTATAGCTTTATAGCCCAAGAAATTTCTAAGCTAAGCGTTTCGTCTCATCCCTGATTCGTCGTATTTTTGTTTCGTCAGAATTATCTGCATACTGTTAAATCTATCATGCAGTAAACCAGTATTTATCAGAAAGAAAGATTCCTTTTAAATATTGAATACAAAAGTAGTCACGGTAATTGCATAGTTTCATTACTTGATATTGAAAATCCGACGAATCAGGAATCCGACGAAATAGGAATCCAACGAAACAGGATTACGACGAATCAGGAACAATTCATGGCGAAACTACAAAGGTTCTTTGTTTGTCTGCAACATTCCAACGGAACAGAAAATTATGATATGGAATAGTAACCGTGTAGGCTAAGGCAAGCGCGCAAAGTCCACATACCGTTGTCATTCTAATCCACATATTAATTTCAGGTGACGGTGTCAACAGTGAATATGTTAACTACGGTGCTAAACGACAGTCCCATATTCCCGGAGAACGAGGAGGAGCAGGCGGATTTGTCGGCTCCATTACTAATGGACAGCCCTCAGGTGAATCATCTGATACTGCACTCAGGATGAGCTATTAAGCTAAATAATGAGTAGATTTAATCAGTGTCGCGCTCATGGCCTCTATCTGAAACAAGTGAAGCGCTGTGAGCAAATTTTGATGAAAATATAGTAAATTACCTACACTGCAATTGCGCAGTTTCAAATAGGGATGACGACTGGGTTAAAAATATATCATTCTATTTAGTCCTACAGTTAGATTATTAAAAAATATGGGACACGTATTTTTTGATTTACCTATCTATTTATTAAAAATCGAGAAAGGTCATCAAACTTCCGAAGTGGGGGCTTGTGACGTCACTATAAGGTAAAAATCGTAGCATATAGTGACGTCACTCGAAACTTCTAAGCACTGGATCCTCGTCATTTTTTGTTTGTCAAACAAAAGAAAAAATATGCGCACAATATTTTTAAATTATCCACCTGACGGACTAAACAGTTTTTCTAGTCGTCTAGCCTATTGATATTGGGACGATTGCAGCGTGCTATGATATTATGAAAGTTAAATTTTTTATTTTTTATAAAAATGTTATGATGAGATGAAGATGAGATGTACCTACATGTCATAAAAAAGAAAGAAAGTTAAATATTTGCAATCGTGTACTTTAGTCATATTTACCATTCGTTCATTAGACTCTTTTGCATTCATTGCAAAATTAGCACTTCATGTACTCGTAGATGGGTGTGTACAAAAAATATAAATGCTACAAATCGTCATTAATGGTTACATTTGCATACAAAAAGTGATAATTAAGTGTGTAGAATTGTAACACTTGCAACGTTTGTGTTGTAAGGAGTGCCTATATTCTATTAACTTTTAATTGCGTATTTAAATTTAGCTAAAAAAAACATAAATTTTGCTATAACGCCCCTTTCTAATTTCATTTATAAATACAGTACGGGAATAATATTTCATACATCAAATGCACTATTAGAGAGAAATAGAGAAATCTCAGTTTGTACATTTACAAACAGTAAACATAACGATAAACTACACATTTTTAGCTGGGTAAAATATTGTATTTCATTGATATGGACTTTTGCAAAGGTAACGCCTGAATCAATCAATTATGTAAACTAGTTGGTTGAATTTATT
This sequence comes from Choristoneura rosaceana, assembly GCA_037349165.1. Lineage (NCBI taxonomy): Eukaryota > Metazoa > Arthropoda > Insecta > Lepidoptera > Tortricidae > Choristoneura > Choristoneura rosaceana. The sequence continues at coordinate 17,509,429 of JAZBNJ010000019.1, forward strand.
CATTTAATTAATGAAATGTTTGCATAATATCGTAACTGGATATATTTTACGCATTACACTTTTTAAAAATTTTATATCTCAAATCAATACATCAACAAAATAGATCCTTGAAATAATATTCATGAAGTTACTCAGAAAATTAAAGATTTTGCGGTACGAGTCTTTTTATTAAAAGTATAAGTTTTGAATATGTATAAAGTGGTATTTTTGATTTAATTTCCTGAACAGAATAAATAAATTGACATTTCGCCCAACGGCCCAAAACAATAATCAGCTTGTGCATTTGAGTGACAAGATATTTAACACTTTCTGTCAAGTGAACCCGTCGTTTGTCATGAACGTCAACGACTGGCGGGAAAACAATTAGTAAGCATTATGTGACTTTGACATTTATTTTTCTAAGTGAAGTGGCTAGTTACTCGTGACAGTCAAGACTTTCAAAGAATTAATCACAGTTTTAATCACTGGCTATTAATTATTTCATTAACGGAGTGTATGACGCACCAAAGTAGATTCTCTAATTATCTCTAAAAAGTAACAAACTTTTAATTTTTTTATGCTTAAGTACTGTTACAGACGTGTACTATCTGGTGTAAAAATATTGGTACTTAATTTGTTAGCACCTTATACAACTAGAAAAGTAATAAAAATTGAATTTACCAATATCAAAACTTGGTTTTCTGTTTCAGTGCGTCTTATTCGGTACATTCATGATCTGGTTCGCGTCAATCACCATAAACCTGGGGCCGACGTTCCTGTCCGGGGCTTTGGCGGCCAGTGCGGGGTCCTACAGCTCGTACGGGCCATCTCCGTCGTGCCCCTTGGTCCGAGGCCCCTTCAGGCATTACGTACTCAACGCCCTCTGGATCGGCGTCAACGCCGTCTGCGTCGGCCTCACACTCTTCCACCTCAAGAAACTCCACAGGGACCTCACTAAGGTTTGACGCTTATTTGAAATACATTCGAGCAAAGGACAATATGGCATGGAGAAGTGCTACAATGTCATAGCGTTAGCTGCTTCGTTCATTTGATTTGCATTCATGATCATCATGTATTCTATGTAGACTTCTCCATGGTCATTTGCCACCACTAAGATCATGACATCAGCTTTCCACGGACAGAATAAGTATATCAATGACATTGCAAAGTTTAGGTGCATCGAAGATCGAGCTTGTTAAGTTCTGCATCGAAACTTTGCGCCGTTCGAGACTCGTTGAAGTTTATAAAGGCATCTCCATACGATCATAGTCAACAACACTTAGGAGCACTTCGGTGGAGCGGGTGTTTTTGGTACTTTGCCAATATGCCTGGCGGTATTCCGCAAATAAGATTTAAATTTTCGTGGCGGTATTTTGGGGGAGCGTAGTTAAAGTCGATGGTTTAGTATTGGGTGGGTTGGAGAGGGGTTCGATAATTTAAATCTTATCGCATGCAGGCTAACGTAGAGGCAGTTCGAGTAGCTGGTCTAGTGACCACGCTTGTCAGCATGGCCGGAGACAACCGGCGTATGGACTCGCTGCCTAATAGCGTCGGACCCAGGGTAAGTACAGTCGACGCATGCGCACCCCTGTATAATCACTGTAGATACTTGTAGAATGCACCCTGTAGACTACTTCCTCTGACTTACTGTACCTACATTAACACAACTACACCCTTTAATTAAAATAGTTTAAACTTTTTCTAAATTCTCCAACTAAAAATATTTATCTAATTTTTTTTATTATTAAACTAATATTCTCTCTAAATAAAAGCAAATTTAAATTCCTTCCGCTTCATTTCCATATTTGTAAAAAGTTACAAGGCCCTTTTGTCTAAAATCTTTTTTTCTGTTTCTTGCCTAGGTAAAAGTCAAAATGAATCTAAAAATATTTGGCTAACACGATATCACAAACCCGCTGACGGACGACTGTCAGATATTTCGCATTGTTAATGTACATTATACACTATTATTTTGACATATACCTGCGAAAGAAGCAGATACAATATTATTTAGCAAAAAAAAGTTACTAACTTTTATGCACGAGGGGGATCTTAAACCTATCTTTTTACCTAACATGCTTGGTCCTTCACGCCATGAGTTTCACAGTTTTAACACCCGTCTCCCACAAACAGACTGTAGACGGTGCATTGGCGGGGCACTGCCGCGCGCCAAGCTCAAACTTACCCCTGGGGGGAGGGCGACGCCTGCGGGGGTACCTCGCGCGGGTTGAGCGGGAGGGGGTGCGCCGCGTGCGCATGTTCGTGGTCATCACCGCCGCGTACGTGCTGTTCTGGGGGCCACTGTTTATCGTCACGCTGCTTCATCATCCGTCATTGACGTCGCATATAGCGTATGAGGTAAGTTTGACTACGCCTTGGTATTTTCCTAATAGTTACCCGACTGCCTGAAGGAGCTTTATGTTTTCGAGCTGATGTATTTTTCGTAGCGCGATAATTTTTAATAGTTGGTTTAACGAATGTTCAAGTGATAGTGAAGCACTAGTAAAATACTTTTTGTTAAAAAAGTATTTTTAATGCAAACGCTTACTGCTGACTGTTATTTTTATTGCCTATACTTAAGTCAATCTAACCAAAGTTACGTTTAAATTGAATTACGTAATAATGGGCCAAAATTAACTTCCAAGATTTGCAATAAACAAAAAATATACAAGCAAGGTGACGTTAAATGTTAAAAACACCTTATTATAAAAATAAAAGTACTATTTAAGGACAACTCTCACTCTTCAACAGATGTACTTCCAAATCTCGCTGCACATCTCGTACGTGCACGCGGCAGTGAATCCGCTGCTGTTCATGGCGCTGCACCGCGCACTGCGTCGCGCCGCGCTGCAGCTCTGCTGCGGCTGCTGCGTACACTGGAGCCAGTTCGTGCTGGCGCTCACTGCTGCTGGTAACATTACCCGCCTTACTCATAAACAGTCATTAGAATAAGTAGCGTTAATTTATATAAGATTTACCCAAAAACCGATTTCACAATTTGAATTTGCCGCAGTTACATTACCCGTTCTCTACCTTACATTGTTTGACTCTTATTTCCTAGAATATGATCTTATTATTTCCCATCAGGATCTCTATGGTTATAGGCATCTGAGGATTGGAGATTTGGTGACCCGACATGCAGATTTTCTCGTAGTTCGGGCACCAATCTTCACCGCATAAGTCTGTCAGTTATACTTAAAACCATGTTTACTTACTGTCTCTGTAACTTTGTGATGGAGCGAATTAACTTTCACTTTTTTATTTCTGTTTCCGTTTAAAAGATTCCAACGAATCTCCGTCTTTCTAGCCCAGTCTCCGCTAGCGCCATCGTCATTCTCCCCCGCGGCAGCATCCCCCGAGCCGCCGCCGGCTCCGCCGCCTCCCATGGCGCCTCCCGCGCCTCCGGCGCCCGCGGTACCTGCGCCTCACACGATGATGGTAATTACCTCTTATATGTAAGTGTTGACACCGTAATACGTGGTTTACTCACTCGCACTGCCCCGCACGACCCCGTAGATCCTTCGCGAGTTAGTTGGAGATTCGCGGTGTTTTATCTATCGTCGACGCTGTTTCTGTCTTTTGCTATCGAAGGTGTTGCTATTTACTTCTGCTTGATGAGAGGCCATCCATAACTAGCATCTTCATTGTCACACTTAAAACTATGAAAATTACAATTATTCTGCTCCTATATTACAAATTTATTCTAAAATTCTAAATAGTATAATGTAATTCATGGATGGCCCCTGACAAAGAATTTATATGATCTGAATTCAAAAAATATTATTGTTATTAAAATAATGCATGAAAATATCAAGGGGCAACTTTATTGTAACTCGTATTCAATCTGAGGGACAGCTGGTAATTTTGATATGTGCCTAAATGGCGACAGAATAAAATAGGTTGCGACTTTATATACTGTACACACCATTTATGGAATGCAATCATATGCATACACATACTATGTGGTCGTCTACATACGCAGGCACTTGGTTAATTGTATAGTGTAGAATGTCGTAGTCTGATTGGATTTTGGCCCTTGGATTGACAAACTTGGCCTTCGAGCTTAAACTCTTCTGTGATAGTGGCGTTCCTATTAGACATCCTGTAGCTACCCTACTCTAAGTTAAATGATCTCAAAATCTCGATCTCAGAGTTGGGAAGTTGAGGAGTGTGACGCTGAGAGTATGTCGAGTGCGCGTGTGCAGGGAGACGAGGATATGATGGGGGAGGCGTGGAGCGGCGTGCGCCGGCCCCCGCGCTCCCCGAGCCCACTGCTGCCCGCGATCTAAGCGCCGGCCGCGCATCCTGCGCATGTCTCCGATGTCTTGGATGCCTCCGATGTCTCGGATGTCTCCAATGTCTCGGATGTCTCCGACGTCACGGATGTCTCGCAGGCTCCATCAAGCCCAAGCCACGCCGTTGTCGCCACACATATCCGCTCACGCGCACTTTAATGCGTGTCACTATATCTATACATATATACGTGAAAGATCAACGAATTGTGTGTACATAGTTAATTTAGTTATAAGATTATGTATGTGGTAGTTTATTGTAATAGATTCCTGGAATCCTTTGTTATATCCTGGCTTTTGTGCAGTGGTCAAGTTGTAGTATAAAACAGTTTTCATTATAGTAACTTTTAAAACTCATACAAGTTGTGATGAAATTTAAACCTGGAAGGAACCCAAAACATTTAATTTAATAACAAAATTACCGGTTAAAATAAAACATATAGTTATTGGTATGTTAAGGGACTGGGAATTCAAGTATGTATAAATTATTACAGACTAAATCAATTATGAAATTTAAAACTTATGAATGTCTAAGATGTAATCGATTCATGTGTGTTCTATTTTTAAAGTTTAAGATTAGACAGAGTTTAGAACTCCTATTGTATCATAGTATATGTATGTAGGTATTTTAAATATTATACACTAAACTTGTAAGATTTTATGGAAAGCTCAAATTCTAAACAGTGGACATAGGAGTAAAAAGAAACTGTCATAATGCACTATTAATAGCACCGACGACTTTTAGTAATAGTCTAGTTAAAGAGCAAGATTATATTTTTTTTAGTGAAATCGCAATATCCTAATAAAATAAACTATTAAAATAAATTTGCTGTCGTAACACCAATTAGATAGGCATAGCTCTATGAAATATTTCTATTCACAACTTCAGGACTTGGGAAATATTGTTGTTTTGTAAATAATATTTGGATATAATCACATGAATTTCATTAACTGTTGTAATTTTTATAATGTAGTTATTTCTATAATTGTGTACTATAAGTTGACTAAATGCATACATATTTGTTTAGTATCTAAAAAGCAATATAATTTAGTTTTCAATACATTTGTATAATAAAGACTGACTATATTTATGTTTCTATGAATCAGTGTTTTTTTTTGTACTTATCTTCATTGTATACTATATTTTTCTGTCATTTCAGAACATCAACTATATTTAATAGTTTCTATTGGAATCATATTATCGTTGTATTATTCTTCTTCACTTTGCATATTTTATATTCATTGTATATTTTTGAAATTGTTAAAAATTCGCGAAGTACTTACGTGTTAGGTAGTTTTCCAAAAAGTTTGGTTAGTAAAATATGAAGTTATTGGCACGATATTTTTATTTTTAGAATCGCAATATTATTCGATGTTTGTAGAATTTGTAATTATTTTGAAAATTGTACACCATAATATTGTAAACATTCATTAATTAAAGTTAAGTATATTAAAAAGTACATCTATATAACAAAATGTTCTTTGTATTCAGTGTACATAAGATTTAAAATACATATAAATCGTCCTGTTTACATTTTCGTATTCATTATACAATTTTTTCTATAGTTTAATGTACCTATGTTGATATTTAACTTGTGATGGGAGCTCTATTCTAAGAACCTACATGTAAATGATAAATGCCAAATTAAGAGAGTATTATAAAAATCGTGTTCTTCACGCAATATTAAAAACAAAATGATAAAATGACACAATAAATTGATTTGACTAAAAGATTCTTTTATTTTTGCCTTAAACTAGATAGATGCATCGACAAAAAAGAACTTACGAACAAAAAGAACATCTTATGACTAAGTAACAGTTTTTACCAACTTATAATCTGCGTAGTTCTGAAATACGCTGCAATCCAACAATGTCTGTTTTAAAACCATTATGAGCCTTAAATATAGTACTCTTTTATTTTAGATAGCTGTGTAAACATTAACGGGCACATTTGTTAACCAAACGATTATTTCTATACCTACATCCTATCCTTCCTACTAATATCATTTCGATGAAATTTACCAAAAAGTTAGTTTATAAGCTGGATGGATAGGATACTTTTATCCCGATGTTCCCACGGGATAGGAATAAAATCTCTAAATAACAACCGCTGGATTTAGAGACATGGAATTTGGCATGGGTGTTTTAATTTAACGTCAATGAAAAACCACAATGTAATTTTAGGGATTTTTTTTTTTTTTTTTTTTTTTTTAACGGGACAATTCACACCAATTGACCTAGCCCCAAAGTAAGCTTAGCAAAGCTTGTGTTATGGGTACTAAGCAACGGATAAACATACTTATATAGATAAATACATACTTAAATACATATTAAACATCCAAGACCCGTGAACAAACATTCGTATTCATCATACAAATATTTGCCCCGGCCGGGATTCGAACCCGGGACCTCAGGCTTCTTAGTCAGGTTCTCTAACCACTTGGCCATCCGGTCGTCAAGAATTCCCACGAGAATTTAATAAAATCCTGAAATTTCAATTCAACTGCTGTATCTAATGATTTACGCGTGCGAAACCGCGGGTAAACGCTACTTTGAAATAAAATTACTCGCTGTACGTATCAAAGTGGCGGCGCTACGCCGTAGAGGTGCTACGAACCGTAGCGGGTTTGCTACGGAACGAATGACTTGGCATAAATTCTAAATGTATAACGATGAGTAATTTCAGTCTAGATGTACTTATTTGGTTTAGTAAAACATTATGCTTTGTGATTGTCTAGTACAGGTAATGTCAAAGTGAAAGACAGAGATAAAAGAATACAAAGTTACCAGAAGCTTAACAACTAGGTGTTTATGAAAGTCTTTAATATTTATTAGTTACTAACAGAACGAACAAAACTACGTCGGAATAAAACCACCTTTTGTACTAGGTTCCTTATCTAATAAGCGACTAAACAGATTTCGACGAAAATTTGCTAGGAACGCTGAGGATTAATCCACTTTTCATACAAAAACAGAATCACATAAAATCATCTGTTAGGGAGTTACAACGCGGACATAGATACAGACACAAAGACCTATGAAACTTGTGTTAGCAAAAACCCAGGCGAAACGATCTTAAACTCTATTGGTCTCAATAAAAATTATACCAAAAGCTTTTAAATAACCTAATTACCGTCGATTGTCGTCTAATTGCTCTGTTCGAGACTGCGCCTCGCGCTCGCTTCATTATCGATAACTACATTTACTCCCGTTAAGCACGTATGGCATACGTGACTTCTCTCTACATGTCTACATAAGTAGCTGTGTGAATCTCTAGAAAGTTTTTTAGGTTTTCGCAGGGTCACATACCTCCTCAAGTGTAGTTCGTTTCTGTCAGATGCAATGTCCTCATGAGGTGGGGATAATAAAACTAGATATGGTGACCCGGGACTTTTGTAGCTAGGGAATATTGTATCTGAGCCGTCTGATGGTGTCATTACGATTATTTACGATGCCATGTTCGCCATGTTCATGTGTGTTGTGTGAAGACAGTCTTCTGGCGAACACAACGTAAAATGGCCGAGAGCTACAATTAGCCCCGGCTCAACTTAAACTAAACTGAGCAGCAAAAAATATGGTCCTCAAATATATACAGTAGTACATTATTTTGTATGTAAAGTGGGCCAAATTTTGCAAAATATTGTGCACATCTTTTTTCTTTGGTCAATTAAACAAAAAATTACAAAGATAAGGCGCGTCAAAGTTTGGAAGCGGCGACCCGTGACGCACGAAAAGTGGAGAAAAGTGAAGCACGAAAATCACTGGTTCACAAATAATATTTTGTTTTCTATAAAAATACTGTGGAATACGAACTTGTATTTAATTATTTAAAAAAAAATTGTAACGTACTGTGTGGTTGTAGCTGTTTGTTTTAACCTTCTCACTGGCTTTAGCGAAAATTTTCATTAACATGAAAATTGTTTCAGCCAATTAAAGTTTCGATTAATTTGTTGGTTCCTCCTCCGAGCCTTGATTGAATTCGAACAAAAAGTTAGTCCTCTGTTGATTAGATTTTAATTGGAACCTCTAACTTTTTTGTCTCACCGCTTTCAGGGCCTTAGGATCTTTGACTCGTTCCGACTAGGTAGTAAAATTTATACGTTTTCATTGGAAAGTTTATGTGTTTGGGCATATTATATGATTTATTTAAAACCGAAAAAAATCGCAGGGTTCGAATCAGAGACCGCATTGTCGAACGCGCTATCGTTTGCGATTGAATTTGTGATTCCAACTGTGTTGAAATTCAAAATTGTTTTAGGTACTGCATGTCAGAATACTGGCGTTAGGATGGAAAATTAATAACTACAATAGGTATACATATGATGCCCAGATAGGGCACGGCAATACAACTGAACAGACTCTGAATTAACTCCGTGTGTCTTTTTTTAGTCAACTCTTAATTACATACACTCAAATTTGGACTAATGGAGATCCTTTAAAAGGATAATTTGTTTTTCTAATTTTGTAAACACTGTCAGTAGGTATGTTACAAGGTAAGGTGGACAGTTCCGAAGTCGGTCTATGCGTCCAGTCTCTAACGCAGAACACAGCCAGTAAGAGAATCTTGTCATGCCCATCCGGCTCATTCCTATAGCGCTACGGTAGGTCAATCGGTCCGGTGTGACGTCATAGAGGGATCGACCAATCATAATCAACCGCTCGCTGCGCTACCGTTGAATATCTGTACTCATGACCGTGCTGTCTCCGACACACTAGTAAATATTACAAAATTAAATTTTCAAGCCACCACATCTGTCGAAAAATCTAGTTGCCAGCTTTAGCGTGAAAGAGTAACAGATACACGCGCGCACACACATACTTTTACATTTGTACCTAATTATTAGAATCATTTTGTGAAAGTTGTACCTATAGTTTAATTAAAATTACTTTAATTATGTTCTCGTGCGAGTCTGACCCACTTCAAGTTTTTCTAGCGAGAAACTCCAACTTGGGGAGACTGCAGAAAACGAATAAAAAGGTCCTTATAGAGCAACAGCCGAGTGATACTTGGAAATGTAATCTCGCACACGGTAAAGCAAAAACGGATTTATACAATCTCGTGGTTTTAGTGCCATTAAGCAATGCATGCTCGTGTTTAATTATAACGTGTACATTTGAAGTGTGTAAGGGCATTAGGAAGTTGTTCCATCATCTCTGTTTCACCATTCTGTGTGTGTGTGTGTGTGTGTGTGTGTGTGTGTGTGTGTGTGTGTGTGTGTGTGTGTGTGTGCGTGCGTGCGTGCGTGCGTGCGTGCGTGCGTGCGTGCGTGCGTGCGTGCGTGCGCGCGTGCGCGCGTGCGCGTGTGCGCGTGTGCGTGTGCGCGTGTGCGTGTGCGTGTGCGTGTGCGTGTGTGTGTGTGGCCGATGAGATGGGTGGAAGCATGATTTTCGACTATTATGTGAGCACATGTCGTATTTTTACTTAGAAAAATATTCCGTTGACCCGATCTCTTACTCTACAACAAAGTACAGCCATTAATTATTATAAGACGCGAAGTGCGCACAAAGTTCTCAAAGGCAGCGATTTATTTGGGACGAGCAGCGGCTGCCGGAAGGGCGCAGCTTTTGTTTAATTTTTACCTGCTTAGTAATTAATAATGCATCGTGTACTTAGTCTCGGAGAAGGGGATTGATACGTCGATGATATAATGAATGATGATCGTATATTTACTCTTAGTCAGTCTTATATAAATCACTAATACAAATAAAGTTAATTTGAATTTGAATTTGAAATCATTCAGATGACTGGATGACAAAGGCGGTTGGAGAACTGACTACGAAGCTAGAGGTCTCACTCTTAGTCAGTCTTATATAAATCACTAATACAAATAAAGTTAATTTGAATTTGAATTTGAAATCATTCAGATGACTGGATGACAAAGGCGGTTGGAGAACTGACTACGAAGCTAGAGGTCTCAATCACTAATTGTCACTTGCGACTCTGCGTGGAATTCATTTATCACTATTCCGCGGGTGCTATGCGTTTTTCAGGGATAAAAGATTTTGGTCAAAAAATCTTTTTTTGCTGACTGTACTTTTTGTTGACTGTACTTGTATTGTCACCTAAACTACATTTGCATACCAAAGTTCAAGTTGATGCCATTAACCGTTGAAGAGTTCCGTACTGTGGAGACGATTCTGGCCAGACTACCAGGATGTCACTACCAGAATATTACCCCTATACTGTCACGCAATTTACATAATTATACCAAATTTCTAGTCAACCCAACTACTGTACTGTGTTATTTTTGAGTCAAATCTTACAAGTCCATTTTGACCCACTCAATATGAAATGGGTCAAAATGACGATTGTTCGGATCGACTTGAAATTTGGTTTACATTATGAAGGTTGGGTAAACACTGCTAGTATAGATAATTAATAAAAAGAATAGTCAGCAAAAAAAACTTGCGTTAAAATGAAATTTTCAACAGAAACTTATTCTAGACACATTTGTCATAGAACAAGGAATTGTATCGCGGCTTCTGATTTATTCTATAATCTAAGGCGTGAATAAACACAGTGGAGCTTTGCCAGATGTGCCTGATCTTATTAGGCTTCAACAAAATGCGGGTCGACCTCTTTCTAGAGTTGGCATAACATGACACAATAGGTTCGTTTTAGTGCCTCAGTTTAGTATTTATAGAACATATTTTTACTAGTAAACATATCAGATTTAACCATTTTTTAAAAATCCGTATATAAATATTCCACGAGATTATCATACCTTTTGGTATCGGTGGTTACTTATAATTTGTTTAAGAAGAAATTTCCAAATTTTCTGAATGTTAATTTTCAAATTTGCATTTTTTTTTTTTATGTTATAGAGGCCAGACAAACGAACTAGTGGGTCACCTGATGTTAAGTGATCACCACTGTCCATAGACACCCGCAACGCTTTAAGCGATGCCAGTGCGTTGTCGGCCCTGCAGAAATTTATACACACGCCTCTTAAAGGCACCCAGGTCGTAGCATGAATGAAATCTCAAAGAAAATAATCTAGAACTCAATTATTACCCAGCTATTTATTTCTTTCAACAACTAAAAACTAAATTGATGATGATGACGATGATGATGATGACGATGATGATGATCCGACCACTTCGACTCCTAGTTATTTGTTTGGCGCTCATGCGCTCTAAAATACAATAGCTTATCTTGGCTGTGAGCGTACGTTCCGCATTGTAGGAAAAAAACATTTTTTTTATTAAAATAGGTTTACGTTTGGCCTCAAATTACAGTTAATAGAAAATTAATCTGCTTGAAAAGACTAAAATAAAGTGTTTCCTACTACAGACAGACGCATCAACTACCCGATTTTTGTACACAACAAAGCAGTAAAATTATCTACACAGCATCCTATCCAAGCAGTCGATATGTCTAGGTCCTAGAACGAACGGGTAGACAGCCTGGACGGTGCCGTCCGACACTACATCACATAGATTAACCGATGCGGCTTGGGATTTCCTGCCCTGAAGCTCAGATAAACACTCGAAGAAACTATATTGTTGCTTGTTTCTATTAATAAAATGTTTCTTGTTGTATCCAGGTTATAAAGTTGAGAGTTATTTTGTACGTGATGCCAGACTTTTAAATAAATAGAAAAATGTTTAATTCAGTCCATTTGGTTCATATACTTTAGTAAGACGATATTTAGAATTCAAAAAATATATATCGGCGGTATTGATTACAGACGGTGGTTTTAAATTGACAACTTTAAATGATGGTGGAATCATAGTACATTTTTTCTAGTCCCGTCGTGATGTTTCCGTTCTGTGAAAATCTTTAATCTTGACGCGAAATTGTGTCAAAATAATTATGTTATGCATAATTGCATATAGTGGTTGTATCGTATGTCAGCGTTAGATTAGTAAGGTGACATAAAAAGAGTCGCTTGAATGCAGTCGCTTTGTGTTGTGTGACAAAAATTAACTTTTGGAAGGAACTACATTATAGTCACATCTGCACAAGTTACGTAACTATAATTATAATATACTAGCTTTTGCCCGCGGCTCCGCCCGTGTGGTATTCGGTTATCGCGCGCTGTTCCCTCGGGAACTGTGTATTTTTCCGGGATAAAAAGTAGCCTATGTCACTCTCGGGCCCATAAACTATCTCTATGCCAAAAATCACGTCGCTCCGTTACGGCGTGAAAGACGGACAAACACACAAACATATAAACCCACTTTCGCATTTATAATATTAGTATGGATAATTATAATTATACCCGGTGTTTCAAAATAAATTAAAATGAATTTTGAATATTTCAGTACGCTGTTGGTAAATTAACTCAACACCTTTATATGTAAATGTTTCAAGTATTTAAATAATTGTAGCTACCTAACATAGGTTTTATTTTATGTCTTCGTCTATGTATACCTAGTGCATACTTATATGTTTTGTCATCTAGACCACAAAGCTAAGGGAATAAACGGGCCGGATTAAGGCGCCTGTTCATTGAATTTGAATACAAAATTATTGGATGGGCCGCATGATTTATCAAAGCATTAGCTTTTGTACGCACACGTGTCACAAAATGGGAATTTTTTTAATGTTTCGCTGTTTTGGACAATTTATTGCGCGATTTAAGTAAGCACAATTTAAGCACTTAAAAAGGGATTGTACTCGTAGTAAATAAAATTAATTTTGCTCTTCGTGTCGCACCAAATTAAATTTGGTTAGATTTATTTTTAACTTCCGACGCAAAAAGAGAGGTTTTGTAAGTTTGACCGCTATGTGCGTCTGTCTATCTGTGTATCTGTCTGTAGCACCGTAGCTCTTAAACGGGTCAACCGATTTGAATGCGTTTTTTTAATTGAAAGCAGGTTTTCCATTAATGGTCAATACACACGTTTCATCAAAATCGGTTCAGCTGTTTTTGAGATATTGAACTCTGAATTGACAAAGACTTGGGGTTATCCAACTTTTTGTTGGTTATATCGTTTACCTTTGCATTGAACTAGCTGTTACCCGTGACTTTGTCTGTGAAATAAAAGAGAAGGTAGCCGTCATGTCGTAGAAGCTTAAGGAGGCAGCTTTAATTAGAGAAAAGTGGAGAGCCATTCATCGGCTACACCGACAAGAGTGTAACTCTTAAATAAGAAAGAAGAAGAACCTAACCCAACCTAAAGGGTTCTACGCAATGAAAATGAATCCTGAAATAATTACAGTTTTAGAGTTAGCGAAATGAAAGGTTACCAAACGTTACGTTGCGAAATGAACGGATACCCCTGGTATTGCAGATGTTTATGGGCGGTGGTGATCTCTTACCATCAGGAGACCCACGTGCTCGTTTGCCATCCAGTCGAATAAAAAATAAATAAATAATAATACCATCAAATTAGGACCAAACGCAAACGAAGAAATCCGAACATCAATGTAACACTTAACATAAAATTCATCACGAATGCAAACGGTGAAGAGAATTATGAATTGACACAATCTGGAGCAAGTTGGAGCTTCTAATGAAATCAGGGACGCCCCTGGGGTCAGCTTTACAGTGATCTGGATGGTAACGGCCAAGTACGAGCTGGACTTATACATGAATGGTTCCGAACTCCAGCAGTTGGTAAATTATTGCTAAATAGAGCGAAACTCGCTCGATCTACTAAGGAAAATCCATTTGTAAGATAAATAATACGTTTCTTACGAAAACTAAACATCAAACGATTGATTTCATGCTTATAAATTGGTACGGTTCGAAGTTTTGGTCTTTTTACCGGACTGCCCGAAGGAGGGTTTTGTATGTACCTACATATTTTTTATATTTTTTGTGTAAGCATATCTCTTTGTTCCTCCCTGCAACGTAAACGGCTGAACATATTTTGACATATGAGGTATCAATAGGTGTAGGGTATGCTTGATGGTGCGTACTCGTAGATAAAAAGGCGAAAACTGTCTTAAACACTTTAATGCGACAAAGTAATAACAAGGTAGCCGTGCGGTTAGGCTCACGTATAACAGAAGACTGGCAAGATGGCGCCGACACAAAAAAATCGGCGGGTATGCCTTAAATACTACCCTCTAAAAAAAAACAATAAAAATAAAAATGAGCGCGTCCCTAACACTCCCCACCCTAGTGCTGGTCGCAGCACTCATCAACGACAGGAATAGGTGCGACGCGCGCCGCAGAACGCCGCCACGTCCCGGTCGCAGTCCTCACCTCGACCAGCCGAACGCGGCCGTCCTTCCCAGGGAATACCTGGGTGACAGTACCTTTAGGCCACGTGTTACGTGGTGAATTGGGATCCACCACCAAAACTAAATCGCCAATTTGTAGAGGAGTTTGCTCACCTTGCCACTTTGTTCGTGGGATCAGGTCAGGTAAGATTTCTCTGATCCACCTGTGCCAATACATATCGGCTAGTCTCTGGGCTGTACGCCACTGCTTTCGCAGGTACAGATCAGAGTCGTCGTATGCTCCAATGACGGGCAAGTTCGATGATGTACCCAGGAGGAAGTGGTTTGGGGTGAGAGACTCGACAGCGCCTGGCTCAACAGACACGTGCATCAGGGGACGCCCGTTGACAATATTTTCCACCTCTGCCATCAGCGTGTTCAGTACTTCGTCCCGTGGTGCACGCTCGTTCAAAATGACCTTGAGCGAGGTCTTAACACTGCGAATGAGTCTCTCCCACGCCCCACCCCAATGGGGACTTGCAGGCGGAATGAAACTCCATTCCATCCCATTGTTGACCCCTTCAGCTTGCAGTACTTTAGTATCCAGGGCCTGCATCGACCGCTGTAGCTCAGTAGCAGCGCCTCTCAGATTAGTGCCGTTGTCAGAGTACAGGTGACACGGCCAGCCACGCCGTGCAGCCATTCGACGCAGCGCCATGATGAGCGAGTCAGTTGTGAGGGAGGCAACCAGCTCAATGTGAATCGCACGAACGGTTAAACAGGTAAATAGGGCCCCGTACCTCTTCTCCCTGCGTCTACCAACAGTAACCTCCAGTGGTCCAAAAAGATCCAGCCCGCAGTGTGAAAATGGCCGCTGGTGGTGCGCCATCCTAGCTCTGGGCAGGTCTCCCATTCGTGGCACCAGTGGTCTGCTCTTGCGTATCCTGCACAGCATACATCGCGATGACACAAATTTGATGGCTGGTCTTAGTCCCAAAATCCAATATTTTTGCCTAACCTCGTTGACCACGGTTTCTTGGTAACCGTGAGCGGCCTTGATGTGGTAGTGACGGATGATCAGCCTTGCTATTGGATGTCGACCGTCCAAAATCACCGGCTGCTTCATCTCTAGGGCCACGTCTGTCGCGGCGTCAATACGCCCACTCGCGCGCAGCAGGCCATGCTCATCCAATTTGGGAGATAAATTTAACAACCGACTGCTACGGTGCAATGGTTTTCCTTTACTCACACAGCTCAGCTCATCAGCGAAGGATTCGGCTTGAGCGTATTGTAGCAGCAATCGTTTAGCTCGCTCCATCTCGTTGCAGTCAATTCGACCCGAGCGTCCCCTGCATAACGCGATAAATTTCAGCACCGCAGCGGTGGCGCGCGTTAGGCGCAGCCAGGAAGAGAACCGTTGCGGGTCCGGTACGGGCAAGCAAACAGGGTCGCCTTGTACGACCGCTACGCACTCCAAGTTCGCGCTCGGTTCTGGTAGAATAACATCCCGCGGCCACGAATACTCGTCGCTGTATAAAAACGTCGGGCCCGTAAACCACTCACCTTGCAGAGACTGATCGAAATTTTCCCGCGTAGCTAAGTCCGCAACGTTCAACTTAGTGGGAACGTACCTCCATTCGTTTACGCGGGTCAACTCATCAATTTCACCCAGACGGTTTGCCTCGAACGTTTTATACGTACGCGTGTTATTGCGAATCCAATGCAGAACAGTCGTTGAGTCGCACCAGAAATAACGGCGTACTGGAGCAAGTTTATGCTCTTTTTCAATAGTGCTAGCTAATCTTGCGGCTAACAGCGCTGCTTGTAGCTCGGCTCGTGGCACCGTTAGTGGTTTGACAGGCATAACTCTGCACTTGCTAAGGATGAAAGTTACATTAATTAGACCATTGTTTACCCATCGCCAATAACCTACAGTACACATAGCTTGCATTGATGCATCGCTAAATATATGCAATTGTAGGTCATAATAATCAGCTGATGTCGTAGCGCTGGTAGACGGTGCTACGATTTCGTAGCTCGTAGCTCGCTGCGTAGGCGCACAGGGCGGCCGCGGCGGAGCGGGCGAGAGGGGCGGTGTAGTTGCTACGTGTCCGGCAAGCGGTGCGTCTTGCCTCTCACTCGCGCGCCCGGCCTTCGTGCGCCCGTCACTCTCGCACACATGCGCGGCCGTTTTATAACACCTAGGAATGCGAGTGTTGTTTATTACCTTAAGTAGGTCAATCCATTTTTGCCATTTATAGTAAATCTCATCGGGAATGTAATCGTCCCATCCGATATTTAATCGCCAAGTGTCTTGTAGCATGACGCGGCCTTGAATGGTGAAAGGAGCTAAAAATCCTAGAACGTCAAAAATAGACATTATTACCTTAAGCATAAGACGTTTTGTAGGTCGTTCCTCACCATTAATTATACTCTCGGGTATTCGCTTTAAAGACACATCGAACCCCAACATGTCATCGGCGGGAAACCAAATGAGACCTAAGGTACGCTCGCTCCCGAACTGCTGGCCGACCTTGAACCTTACTGCAGCTTTACCGAGGGTCTCCTTTGGCACGCTCTCCAAAACGGCGACGCTGTTACTAGTCCAGTTTCTTATTTCGAAGCCGCCTGACTTATGAATCTCGCTCACATTTTTTACCATTTCGATGGCCGTAGCTTCGTCGGGGAGGCTGTGGATATAGTCATCCATGTAGTGAGAGTTGCATATCGCGTCAACCGCCGCCGGCATCGACGACTCATATCGCCGCGCGTTCTTATTTTTAATGAACTGAGCGACAAAGGGCGAGCAGCTAGCCCCGAAAATAAGAGACGTCATTACGTACGTTTTTATTTTTTCTGTGGGCGTGTCCCTCCACAGAAACCTTAATGCGTGCTGATCTTCGGTGTGGATTTTTATCCTCAGGAACATGTCCTTGATGTCACCTGTTACTGCAATCCTATGTTCCCTAAAGCGCAGCATTATACCAAGCAGCGATGACAACAGATCAGGCCCTGTGAGAAGATAATCATTAAGGCTCCTGCCGTGTACCTTAGCAGCCGCATCGAACACTAGTCGAAGCTTCTCCTTGTTGGGATTGTCCACGCCGAAGTGGGGCAGGTACCACGTCCTCGGCGCGTCCCCTCCATCCTTCAACTCCATCGCGTAATCATTATGCAATAAATGATTAATGCGTTCTCTATACCTATCAGAGAAACCCTTATCCTTCTCCATCTTCTTCTCGATGGTCTTCATCCTGTGCAAAGCGCTAGGGTAGGCGTCCGGCATGGGGGCGCGCTCCCCGCGCTCCCCCCGCCAGGGCAGGCCGACGCGCCAGCGGCCCCCCGCGAGCGCGGCCGACCGCTCCAGCTGCGCGACGGCCCGCGCCTCGTCCGCGTTCTGCCGCGGGGGCCCCGACACGCCTAAGCATTCGATGGCAAACGATCTACGTACCTCCTCGTGTATTTCTCGCAGAAGGTGTTCATCCGTAGAAGCGTCATTCTCCTGCGAGTCACCTGAGATAAATAAATTAGTGTGGACGTCGGTGGGCGGGCGCCGCCAGGGCGGGCGGCTGCCCTGCGGCACGCACACGTTGCCGTGCACGCACCAGCCCAGAGGAGTGAGTGTAGCGGACGGCTCATTTAAATTCCTACCCAGCCTAATTTTTAAAGGTAATAATAAATGTTGATTGTCTTGTCCTATTAACAACTCGGGCTTTACATCATCGGTACATAAATAATCTGTGATATCCGTTAAGTAGGAACAAGGAAAACAATTCAAAATAGATAAACTTTGCAAAGGTAGGCTTAGCTCATTAATACAGCGCATTTTTATATTATGAACCTTATTGTCTATACCACTTAGGTCCACATTCATAATGGTAGCATCACACTTCAGTTCGTTATTATTAAAGGCGCCGCGCACGCGCATCGTCTCGGAGCGACCGCGCAAACCCGCGCGGCGAGCGAGGTCGGCACTTATGAGCGACACCGACGACCCGTCGTCGAGTAACGCGGTACTGTCTATAACACCATTAGGTCCGTGCACGCGTATCGGAACCACTTTTAATAAAACTTTGCGGTCGTTTAAGTTTACATGTGTCACTATTTCTACAGTACTTGAATCAGCTGATCGCGGTGCGTCTTGTTTTTCTTGCGTAGTACCGCTGCCAGGATCTCGATTTTGCGCGTAGTGAAGTAGCCGATGATGAGACTCGCCGCATCCTTCCTTATCACAAGCAGGCGCAGAGCAATCATCACGGTTGTGTCGCGACACTAGGCATTTATAGCACAACCCGTTACGCTTTATATGCCGCCACCGATCTTTTCGTAACGCCCGTTTAAACTGTTTACACTCTGTTAAAATGTGCGTAGCAACACGGCAAAATAAACATTTATTATTGTCACTCGGCCCCGGCGTCGATTGCAGAAGTACCGTTTGCGGGCGACCGAAATTATTATTCTCACTTCTGCTCGCACTTTTATGTTGCATATGTTGATAGCCGGTGTTCCGAACGTCAGTGAAATGTATGTTCGCCGTTGTGGTAATCTTCACTGCCTCTTCGTTCAAGAAATCTCCCAGAATTTCCAACCGTGACTTCTTGCCTTTGTTTATGATAGGAAAACTGTAGTCAGACCATTTAGATATGAGCACGGTAGGTAATTTCGATAAAATAATAGAAACGATGTTTACTCCCTGTAGGTACTCATTGCGGCCGACGGCGCGCACTGCTGCTATAAAATTTTGTACTTTTACGGCGAAACAGACGATGTCTTTATTGTACTCCACTGACATAGGCGGTAATCTCTTGAGGCCCTGCATGATCTTGTTAATAATACAGTCTGGGTTTCCAAATAATAATTCCAGCGTTTTTATAACTATATCTGGCGATGTTGCACTAATCATAAGGGCGGAGACTGATTCCTTGGCGGGTCCGGTGAGGCATTTCCTCAACCTCCATAAGTTTTCCTTGGCGGTGAATCCGCACACTTCTGTGGACTCCTCATAGGTCTGCTTAAATTGTAGCCACTCTAACGGGTCTCCAGAGAAATTCGGTAGATCTCTCGGGGTACAAATACGGCTAAGCAGATTATTATTAGTCCCGTGAACTGCCGTGGCGGTGGTTAAATTGTGAATAGCACTAGCCAACATGCGAACTGTTCCATCAGAGGCGCCGCGGTCGCCGGGCGGCGGCGGGGGCGGCGGTGGCGGTGAGCCCTGTTGGTTTCCATTATCGTGGGCTCGCTGCTCATTTTCGGGTTCGCGATGACTTTGATCCAACCATTTTTCCACTTCACGATGATTTTCCACTTCACGTTCATTGTGCGGGTCTTGTTGTGGACTGTAATTTTCGTCGTTCTGTTCCATTAAGTTAGCTAAATCCAACTCAAGCTTCTTATCTATGAGTTCCATTTGAATTTCTGCCTTTCGTCTAGCCGCTTCTAGCTCCAGCTGTTTCCTCCTGACTACCACAGATGACGACGACGTGCGCGATGACGTAGACCATGCCCCGATGCGCGCGACAGGCTGCTGCAGTATGGAATTTTCCGCCTTGATGCTGCTGTTGCCTGCCACATTAAGTGCGTGGCTAACGGTCGCTTGCTGTTCGTCCTTCTGGTCAACTCCCTCAGTTAGTTTCGGAGGCACTTGTTGCTGCTGTTTGCTGTCTTCGATTTCTTTGTTCTCGCGCTCCTTACGCGTAGTGCTACGAGTGCTGACCATCTTCACTGGCGTGTGAATCATCAGATCCGGTTCGAAGACCACTTTGTAGGGTATGCTTGATGGTGCGTACTCGTAGATAAAAAGGCGAAAACTGTCTTAAACACTTTAATGCGACAAAGTAATAACAAGGTAGCCGTGCGGTTAGGCTCACGTATAACAGAAGACTGGCAAGATGGCGCCGACACAAAAAAATCGGCGGGTATGCCTTAAATACTACCCTCTAAAAAAAAACAATAAAAATAAAAATGAGCGCGTCCCTAACAATAGGTTTATCATAACTGTCGGAGTGACCTAGGCTTATACTTTATAATATTTCAATATGATTTCTGCGAAAAAAACATGTCGCAGCCTGATACGGGGCCCTAAAAACTGATACAGGCTAGCAATCCTTACTTATTTCCCGCGTTAATTTGGCTCCGCGGGGCTCCTGGCAATCATCGCTGTCATAAAACCTGACGGGTTTTTTCTATAATAAACCAAGGGAGTTATCATCATCTTCCAAGCGACGTAAAAGAGGCATGAAAACCAGAGCATTGACAATAACGCTACATGTGACATATTTTGAACGCTGTTGTAATTAATAAATGACCTTAGATACATTACCTACTATTTTACGTAACCAGCGCTGGAAGACGTAAAATATTTCCTACTTCAAAGAAATTTCGATAGTCTTTACTAACTGACAATTTTGGTTCCGGGAAATTAAATACGACAACGAGCGAAGTGAGGAGAATTAAATAGGTACATTGTAACCACAACGCGAACAGCGACAGCGAAGCGAGCGAGCTGCAGTAGCGGACAGCGAAGCGCCAGCATATTTTTCGTATACCAGTGTTGGTTCCGTACGAAACCAGATGGTAGGGGCAAAATATTGTCTATAACAAGTCACCGCGGTTTTCAAGAAAAAGCCTTTTGCTTTAAAGGCCGGCAACAGACAATGACTCTATTTGAGTTAGTAGTAGGTACAGTCACCAGCATTAATATCTGCCACAGCGGAGCGTGCAAAAATATCTGACACGTCCTTCCGGCCTTAGAAATAGAGTCGTATCAGATATTTATGCACGCTTGTTGTCAGATATTGGTGCTGGTGACTGTACTCATGGGCGGTGGTGGTTATTTCCTATCATGACCCGCAAGCTCGTTTTCCTTACATCCTGTCATCGTAAAATAGGTAAGAATTTTTTCCAATTTTCAATTCCGTGCCACCGGCTATCTATCACTTTGACGTAACGGAATACCACCAATGATCTACCAGCTCTAGCAAAATTGAATGGAATCCACGTTCCAGAATCTGGACCTTCTTATTGTTACCGGGGAATTGAGCGTGCCTATAAAGGCGATAAGGATTGAAGGGCGATAATTTCCGCTGCGTTGGAAATTTTATGTGGGACGTAAAAAACGTGATTATGAAATGGGGATTCCTCGAACGTTATAACTTTGAATATGGAACGACGAGGAAATGCCAATGTGCACCTTTGATATCCGCAGTAGAACTAAGGTTACTGACATAGCCCGAAGAATTGCGAAACTGAAGTGGCAGTGGGCGTTGCTCGCAGGACTGATGGCCGATGGGGTCAGAAGGTTCTCGAATGGCGTCCGCGGACCGGGAGATGCGCTGTCGGTAGGCCTCTAACAAGATGGAGCGACGACTGGGTTAAGATCGCGGGATCGTCTTTCGGCTGACATGATGATGATGATAACGTTTTTTTATGTTTCTGTTTCTTTCTAAAACGCTTTTCTCCATGTAGGTAGTAAGTATAGCTCTACTACATGGCGGGTGACTTCACTCGCTAGTATTTCTTCCTGCCTAGTCTTGAATTTTAAACCTTTATAATCTGTTATAATATTTTAAAAAGTGGCTTAAAAATTGCTCATACGTTCGATAATCGTATCGTCAAAAATTATTAAATACCGTATTCAGCAAAATCTTCGAATTTCAATACCTAGAACTAATGTTTTAAGTGGGCAAAGCCACGAGTAAAAGTTAGTAATTAAATGAGCACTACTTCCTTTAATAACCAGGCCTGATCAAAGCTCTGCGGTTTCACTAAGTTTAATTTTAGTAGCAGTAAAATAATAATTACTTTACCCCTGAAGGCAGTTAAAATAACGTTATCGTTATTTTAATTAATTTTGTAATTACTTTTCAAGTGAAATATGACACTAAGGGGCTGTTTCACCACCCACTGATTAGTCTTAAATGACGGTTAAATGTGATGCCGTCTCTATTTGTTTTGTTCGAATAGACGGAGACGGCATCACATTTAACCGTCAGTTAACACTAATTAATGGATGGTGAAACAGCCCCTTTCAGTACTTTAAGTTGTTAATCTTCAACACATTTTTAGCGTTCCGTTGCTTTACAAGGAACTCTTAGAGATTCCTATCTTTTAACCTCCTGAGTTCTTGCGTACTTTATAAAGGACAAATTAACACTAATAATAGCGGCCGAATGTACTTTATAAAGTACAAATTGTTCATTGAATCTTTATTCTAAGAATATTTAAACAATTTCAAAAATAACAAAGCAACTCTAGGTTGGCAATGCATCTGCAATACCCCTGGTGTTGCAGATGTGTATGGGCGGCGTTGATCTCTTACTATCAGGAGACCCACTAGCTCGTTTGCCATCCAGTCGTATAAAAAAAAGAGGGCAATATTGGCGTGTTCAAGCGATCAAGTTATTTGAGTGGATTAGTCGGGGTTGAATTTAGTACACTCAGTACAAGAACCCAAGAAAAGCTAGCTCAAATTCTTACAAATAGACAATTTTGTCAAGTAATTTGCTACTCCATTCCCAAATGTGGTTCACTTTTGATTGTTTTCTTTTTAATATTTTTGTTCAGTTCATTGACAAGGGTACCAAATTGTTCGACGGCATATTGACAAGTTTGTCCAGCAACATCGCCCTTCTAAATTAGTTTACACCCCCGCCTGTCATGTCATCAACATATCCGAAAATGGCGACCTCGTAACAATGTTCCGTAATATACAGGGTGTCATCGATGG
Source organism: Choristoneura rosaceana (assembly GCA_037349165.1). NCBI lineage: Eukaryota > Metazoa > Arthropoda > Insecta > Lepidoptera > Tortricidae > Choristoneura > Choristoneura rosaceana. The sequence continues at coordinate 17,532,545 of JAZBNJ010000019.1, forward strand.
CTCAACGTCCGAAATTGCGAAAATAATTTCATCAGGACTAAATTTACTCGTAAATTTTGTTTTAAAATGTCAATCTTTTTAGGCAGTCACTTTGTGACATGAATGAAGAAGATAAATTACTTACTTTTTCACTTGCTTCAATCCGACGATTGACGTAGGTGTTACCCAAAACAAGATGACCATGCTTAAACATCGCACGTATGTGTTTTCGTGATTTAGAACGCACACGCGCGTCCATGAAACCTGACTTATTGCGAATGTGCAATAGCATATCAAAAATGTTAGGTAGGTATTGTACAAGCAAGAAGAAAAGAAAGGGCAAAAAAAGTAGAAAGCGAGGTTATAAAATATAATATAGTACCAAAAAAATACTTTGAACGTGACCCCGAATATTTTAATATTTTTTCAAAATATTTCAGCAGATGATTAGATTAGTTTGATTGAACATCCGTGTAAAAAATATGAACGGAATTGAATCAAATGTAGTCATGTCTTTGACTACAAATATTGACCATCGATCAAAATTTGTTGCAAAAAAATTGAAAAATCCTGAAAAATATAAGGACGTATAGTCAAATTAACCTAACCATCTGTTGAAATATTCCGTTTTATTTAGAAACAGCATGAATATTGGGTATCGTTCCTATGAAATCAACTTCCGTCAGCAGTTTTCCAGATAACATCGGGTCTTTCAGGAAAAAAATTATGCTTTTTTAAAGGCTGACAATAGAACAGTGACTCTTTTGGAGTCGTTGGAATTCATGACCGGTGTGATCATTTCTCATCTGACCAGCTTGCTCGTTAGCCTCTCTCTCTCTTATAAAAAAAGGAAAAATATATCACATTATACATAAACCTTTATTTATATCTCACAAGTTATGTCACCCTGTAGCTGTAGACATCTCGGAAGTTAACCACTCGGGCTGTGAATCGGCACTGATTGAACGCAGCGCGGGTCAATATTTAGGTCAAGTCTGTGAGTGGAGGGACGTCCCTTTTAGTTTGGCTCCCAGTGGCATATGAAACCCATTAGGTCCATGCCAATCGCTCTAGTGATGAGACAGCCTGCAATCTTAAGTTATCTGGTTTGTGAATCGATCATTGATGGATTAATGAAAAATGACTGAGCAGGTATAAAGACAGACACGAAAAACGATTTTGTTTTAAGTATGTTATGGTACAGAGAGTGAAAATTGTTCTGAGACACACAGACAAAATATACACATTGGCTGTAACAAGTCTGTAGCATCCATCGTATTAATACACCAGAGGCAAATAAACCTTATAATATAGTACAGTTAAGTGAATGTCCTCCATGTTATGCGCAGTAATAAAGAACTGCATTCTCGTTAGTGTATGTACTGTAAATTGCAACCACCATTTGTCAACTAGCTGTGGAACAGGCCACTGTTACTATCAGTACATCACGATGATTACGTATCATCATTATAGGTACACTTGACAGATTTATTAGCCTTCCAGTGTGGATTTCACGTATTTTGCAGGTTGTTGATGAAGTCGGAATCAACCCTACATTTGTTGTTGTTTATTCTGTTGAAAATAAATTAATATTATTCAAAAGATAGTACGAAATTAAAAATATCACCCTACATAATTCGGAAATCATACACAAGTTTTTTTTTTAACTGTAAAATGATGAAATTGATGATGTCATTGCAGTGTTAATGCTGAATTTGCTAACATAAGTATTTAAACTTATAGTGTTCATTGTGTAATATCACCGGTCTTTAAGTTGCGATACAGGGCGTATCAGTACCACTACCATGAGTTTACAGTGACCGTACGTGTCTTTTTATTGAAAAACACTTTTGAAAAATAAATCACAGCGAATATGTAACAATAAGATATAGTATGTGTGCATAATGGTCACATGGTGATTTTATTTTATAGATAATAGGTACATATACCTACTATTTTTTAAAACGCGTTTTTCAATATTAGGAATTTGAGGTGTAGAAAATAATAGTCCTTTATGTCAGTAAAACAATAAGGAAAATGAACAAAAACACATATACGTCCAATAAAACTTGCCACTTACATCGAAGCCATTTTTCATCACCATCTCTGTAATCTGATATTATTTTTTCGTAAGAAACAGGTAGCCATTCGTCCTTCGCCACCCCCCGTTCACGAGTATTTCACTCAATATAAATTCAGTCACTTTCGATACCTATTGGTTTCGCGTAGGCCTTTCAATCAATCAGCAAAGTAACGATATCTTTCTTTTAGACGTTTCACTTCGATACGCACGTCACATGAAATATGGAGATGATTTATAACTGTATTGGATTTTTAAGAAGTCCAATTTATGATTTGGCACGCGGCCAAAGTGATTTGACTTTTTTTTTTGCTACAGCATTATAAGGACTACGAAAATGTCTATGCTCTTATCGCGTGCGTAATGTCAGGGACATTTAATTATTTTTAATGAAGGTTATTTTTCGTTTCAATTTGTTGCAATTGAATTACATTTGGATTTGGATGGTTTTAGAGCTGTTTACTGTCGCGTATACTTATGTTGATTGTAATAAGATTTATTTTTTGTATTCTTTTGACGATCCTTTTGTGAATTCCTTGTAATTAACTGACATGTGTTTACAATGTATTTTTTCAAAAGGTAATAAATAAATCTATCTATGCTCGCTTTCTACTTTTAAAAAAGTTAACAAGATGGAACATGATTAGAGGTCGAATCGAATTAGGTACAATACAATAAATAACTCTTTATTGAACACCAACGCATAGTAAGTAGTACAAAAAAACAGGTATATAGAGATTTTTTAAGGTAAGCAATGGGCGGCCTTCAATCAATTGTCGTAAACGCCATTTTGATAAAAAATAGTATTATTAAATCTGTGGTGTTAAGGAAAAAGGAGATGAGTCAAAATTTATAAACTCACCTCCTTATTGCCGTGACACAAACATAATAATGTTGTGAACGAATGAAGACAAATTTTTATTTTTTTACTCATCTCCTTTTTCCTTAACACCTTTTTACTTAGTTTTATTTTATAGATTGGTGTTCTCAGAATTTAACAAATCGTGTTTGCTAATGTATTTTCTGTTGCTCTAGATACAAAAACGAAAATAAAAAAGCGCCATATTTGTACGCAATACTCGTAAGTTTTGTGTCTCAAAAGTACAAATTTTAGGTTGTATTAGCCAAAAAGTTTTAAATTTAGCGTAGAACGGCCTTGGCTTTTTGGGAAATAATTATAATAACTTTTTATTGTCCGACCAATGATAATATATCATTTCGAACAAATTTCATATTAACGTACAGTCATAATTCCGTTACAATATCATTCAAAAAAGTAACACGTGCTTGCAACGTGTAACAGAAGTTATTTTTTGAAAACTGATACCCCTTTTTATTCCGCCACTGTACCTACGTATGATAACCCAAAAACTTTCTACGTTGTTTTTCAGCGGGACCCATGACCTTGTTATATTCTAAGGATCTTGTTAACGATTCCTTATGATTTCGACGAAATTTGCATTGTGGGCGTCATCGGGGACGAACAATCAATCTACTCTTATATCCGGGAAAATGCTTGTTTTCGAGTTTTAGCATCATCACCATTCACATCTCATCACCGTCTCAGCCGTAGAACGTCCACTGTTGGACATAGGCCTCCCCCATAGACCTCCAGTTGCTTCGGTTGGCAGCGGCTTGCATCCACCGTGAACCCACGGCTTTAACCAGGTCATCCTTCCATCTCGTTGGTGGACGTCCTACGCTGCGCTTGCCGATCCGCGGCCTCCACTCGAGAACTTTTCGGTCCCAACGGCCATCCGCTCTCCGTGCTATATGGCCCGCCCATTGCCACTTCAACGAGCTTATTCGCTTGGCTATGTCGGTGACCCTTGTTCTTCTACGTATCTCCTCACGTATCTACTACCAAAATAATCTATTAACAATCCCGAGCTCTTAGTTCGTTTGTACAATTTAAACGTAATTTGTCTCAATGTGTACCTTTAATCTAAGTGATGTTTAGTAACAATGTTTGGTATACTAATATTTATTGAAATTAATTATCTATTTTGTTTATTCGCAGTTAATAAATGCTAGTTTTAGCTAGTTGGTGTTCCGATTAAATTATAAAAAGAGCTACGCTCACAAATGATAATTACTGCAGAACGCCACTAAACTTCTAACTTTTAAAATATTTTGTTTATTCATTTATCTGTTTCAAAATTTGCGGGTCTTATCAACCAAAATATAGCCAGAAAAAAAAGTTGTATGTGCCACAAATTAAATTGCGTAATGGCATCCACTTGAGACTTGGTATAACCTCCTAATGCCCAGAGTTCTTTATAAAGGACTTATTGTAATTTTAGATGAAACTCTATCATAAATGACATAAAGTTTGATGTTCATAAATCAATTTGACTGGGCGTTAAGATGATAAAATGTTATTTTGATGACACTGTAGATATAGTCAACTAAATAGACGCTAAGCAAAAAAGTTCTTATTCAAAATGTTACGAGTATATTATTAAAACTTCAGCTCTTACCAAGAAAAATAGTGAGTTTTATTTATTGCAAAGTCTGCCCTCAGATCACAGGTAAGTCCTGGTTAAATATCCAACCATTTCCATTTAAATCAGCCACTTATCTGAGGTGAGGAAAGCGGGAGCCATGAGTTTTATATTGAGGCGGATTACTCATTTTGGCAAACGTGGGAAAAATAAATTATTCAGAAATGATAAGAAATGTATAACTGAGCATATTTTTTACATACATGAGAAACCTTACCTACCATAACAGGCCATTACGTTCTTCGTCTTGATATAGGTACATAAATTTATATTATAGTCATGGCAGCCTAGTGGTGTGGCCTATGGCTTTAAACAGAGAGTGTCGAGGGTACGTTCTTCGGCATTACTGTAACACGATACTTGTGTGTGCCAAATTTAAGGTTATCTTTTGTTATATTTTATTTTAATCTACCTATAGAATTTGTATTCTTTGGAACAAATGAGACTTAAATCCATACTAATATTATTATATATGCGAAAGTGTGTGTGTTTGTATGTTTGTCCGTCTTTCACGCCGTGACGGAGCGACGTATCGAAGTTATTTTTGGCATAGAGATAGTTTATGGGCCCGAGATCACTCTCGGCTACATTACATAGGCTACTTTTTATCCTGGAAAATGCACTGTTCCCGAGGGAACTGCACGTTATAACCGAATACCACGCGGGCGGAGCTGCGGGCCAAAGCTAGTTTCATTATAAAAACGTATGCAATTTCCCAGAAACGACTTTTTGGTTTTAGCCAGTCTGTAAGATGGAACTTTAAGGTGGCACGACTTCCATACTATATAATTTTTCCAACCATTTGCGCTTGAAAGATTTTTTGAAACTAAAATCACATCTCTTGATGTTTATTTCGTTCTCTGAGCGCGGCATTTTTTGTTTACCTAAAGAAAGCTTTTGAATAATAGCTTAATCTAGATGATTATTTTGGTTCATTTTTGTCAATATGTGAGTGGACGGCGACAGTATCGTACGCCAAAGGCTCGGTAGTAGTGTGCGTCGCGACTAATTCGCCAAGTCGCCGTCAATTTGAAGCTAGGCGCCACTGTCAGTATTCGTTTGATTTATCTGATCAAAATAAAATAATAATTATTAACCATTTAGAAGCACGTGTCATTTTTTTTAATATTTTTGCTGGCCATCGGTACAAAGCCCTTCGGTCAAAAGACTGAAGCTAAATGAACAAATGCGTTGCCAATTTTTTTGATTTCCGTAAGAATTATTTCTTTCGAAAAGAAAAAATTGCGTTGCTCGTACGGTCAAAGACTTTAATTCATGAGCCATCATGGAACCATATCACAGTGAACGTCACAGTGACATCGTATTAATTTCCGAGGAAAACAGTAATGACTTTTCCTTTGAAAAGGTTCCACGGTGGCTCATGAATTAAAGTCCTCGGCCGTACGTCATCATCATCATCATCAGCCTCTAGCTGTCCACTGCTGGACATAGGCCTCCCCAAAGAGCGCCATTGCGCCTTGTCCTCGGCTAGACGCACCCAGCTTCTACCAGCAGCCTTTCGCGGATCGTAACCGACCGTGCGTACCTACTAACAAATAAATATGGAATATTGCATATACAGTCAAACTATTTGCTTCCTGACCCACCGTAGAACGCTCTCACAGTAAGTGCCATAATGAATTCCCTTGTCAAGCAATGCGATGTCAGTATGACTTTTTCAACGAAAAGGTTCCACAGTGGGGCACGATTCCGTTGGTTCGATAGTACGTCTTATAAATAAGGAATATCACTGCAATTTTCTGTCGTCAGAGTGCAGCACCAGCACTAACTGTTAATGGTTTTTTGAGTATCTTAAAATGTCTGTAGAAAGCCATAATATCATAATTATTTCAATTAAATTTTTGGAAATATAGCTCTATCGTTATTATCGATGTCAATATCATGTTATTTTGTTACTCATACAAAAATACATGATTTCTGTAGGTACTAATACTCTTTGGATAAAATATAAAGAGAACTGACGTTGTCATTTGGATAATAAAAGTAAAAAACAAAAACATCTCAACTGTCAAGTCAAACTGCGATTTTCTGATTTGCTATCCATGAAGCTACATTTTCAAGATAATTAAATTGTAATTCGCATTGCACCATGGAGCCACGAACTTCGCGAAAAGACTATAAAAATCATCATTACTCTGGTCCCAGGAAAAATCAAAAACGAGTTCAGGGACAAATGAAACGTCATCACGGAGAAATCAAAAGGTAAGTGCCGTGGAAAACATATTGCACATAGTGATGTTATTTCGAAACCAGAACCTGGCTAATCTGCTTGTTGTTGCAGTCCTAATGAAGTATGGTGCAAAAAAAGGAAAATGGACGACGATTCCAACATCAATTCGAGTTCTGGGTAAGTGAAACATAAATATCCTTCACACACTAGCATAGTATATAGGTAATATTATAAATTTGAAAGCCTCTTCCATTGGTTGGCAATCAAGCACTGTCCGCTTCTAGCGGAACGTTTTCCCACGCATGACTAAACTATGGAACCGGCTTCTCGGGACGATATTCCCAGAGCGGCACAACTTAGGGATCTTAGCCTATCAAACTCGCAACGGGCCGGCAACGCACCTGTGATACCCCTCGTTTTGCCGGTACCCATGACCGGTGATGATTGCTTCCCACCAGGTGACCCGAATGCTTGTTTTCCCCTCTTATATGAAAAAAAATAAAACGGCTCGACTGATTTGGACGAAATTTGGTATGTAGATAGCTGGGCGTGTAAAGTGAAAGCTCCTTTTTATCACGATATTCCCACGAGATTCCTACGATTAGTCACTACAAATTATTTATTTAATCAGGCGTTGCTTTGCATGGTCCACATATTAATCAATTTTTACAGTGAAGAGGTGGAGGAACGCATGAACATCTATACTAATATTATAAATAAGAAAGTGTGTGTGTTTGTATATTTGTCCGTCTTTCACGTCGAAACAGATCGACGTGATTTTTGACATAGAGATAGTTTATGGGCCAATATAGTCTATATAGTAGTATATAGGCTACTTGTTATCCCGGAGAAATGCTCAGTTCCCGAGGGAACAGCGCACGATAATCGAATTCCACGTGTGCGAAGCCGTGGGCAAAAGGCTAGTCTTGTATAAATGTAGCTATCATATAAGGTCGCGGGTGAGCAAACTAATTGTTTCAGTTCATTGATATTACAAATTGACCGTGGGTATTTTATGTGCAATGTCAATGAAATCAACTATGTAGTTATGTATTGGAAATTCCCGGAATTAGTCAAAGTCCTGAAATTCAGTTCAACTATCGGTTATTAGAACCCGTGGTGGCCTAGTGGTTTGACCTATCGCCTCTCAAGCTGAGGGTCGTGGGTTCAAATCCGGTGTCGCACCTCGTGAGTTTTTCGAAATTCATGTGCGCAATTTACCACGAGCTTTGCGGTGAAGGAAAACATCGTGAGGAAACCTGCACAAATCTGCGAAGCAATTCAATGGTGCGTGTGAAGTTCCCAATCCGCACTGGGCCCGCGTGGGAACTATGGCCCAAGCCCTCTCATTCCGAGAGGAGGCCTGTGCCCAGCAGTGGGACGTATATAGGCTGAGATGATGATCGGTTATTACGCGTGCGAAGCAAATGCCAAAGGACCATCCATAAAGTACATCACACCAACTTTGACCATTTTTCAAGTGTTTTGTTGGTTATGTTTTTCGAGCGTATGTATTTGAATAATAACGTATGTGTGTATGTTTCTTGCTCGGCTTTAGGGATTAGTTAGTACATAGAAATCTATGATATAGTACCTAATTTAATTAGTACTTATGTGGATAGTTGGACACCTGGAATAACACATAATTATAGCGTCACTACTTTGAAAAAATCTTCACTCAGAAAAATTACTTATTTTGAGGTACGAATTTTTAGGGTTCCGGAGCCAAAATGGCAAAAACGGAACCCTTATAGTTTCGCCATGTCTGTCTGTCTATCTGTCTGTCTGTCTGTCTGTCTAGTCTGTCTGTCTGTCCGTCCGCGGCTTTGCTCAGGGACTATCAATGCTAGAAAGCTGTAATTTTGCACGGATATGTAAGTAAACTATGCCGACAAAATAGTACAATTAAAAATTCAAAAACAATTTTTTTAGGGTACTGTATTGTGTGAAACTCTTTGGTAACCGTTCAATTAGTACTAGCAACTAAGTTCGATATTTGAATATGATTATTACAGCGAACGGTCACAATAGAGTATTATAAAGGACTTGTATTCGAGTTGCCAACGAAGTTGAATATAATCCAGTTTACGTAAAATATATGTTTTTATTTCAATTACGGCTTTTCTAAGATACCGGACCGTCTGTCCAGTACAGTACCTCCCATAGACGTAAAGTGGCGGTGATTTTTTTTTTCTCATTCAACCCTATAGTGTGGGGTACCATCGGATAGGTATTTTAAAACCATTAGGGGTTTGCTAAAACAATTTTTCGTTTCAGTAATGTGTTTGCGAAATATTCAACTTTAAAGTGTACATTTTCATTAAAATCGAGCGTCCTCCCCCCCCCCCTCTCTAAAATCTAAACCGGTAGGTGGAAAAATTTGAAAAAATTCAGGATGGTAGTCAGTATATATATCAAACTTTCAAGGAAAACTATAACGGCTAAGTTTGCTTGAGAGTTATTAGTAGTTTATGAGTAAATAGCAGCGGAAGGTATAAAACATACCTAAACTTGGAAGATTCCGTATAAAATACGAAATCCTTAGAAAAATACTAACTAATTTTTTCTTAATGGCTACGGAACCCTATTTTGTGCGTGTCCGACACGCTCTTGGCCGGTTTTTATAAGTAGTGACGAAACGCTAGTTTTTATTTATGCGCCTACCTACTTACTTTTAATTTTTATATTCGAATGGAATTGGGATAAAGCATAGTACTTGTAATAATATTATCGATGCGAAAGTTTGTGAGTATGTTTGTGTGTAGGTGTGTGTGTTTGTTGGTTCCTCCCATGCTAAAACGGCTTGAAGGATTTGTTTGAAATTTGGTATGTTGATAGTAAGACATCTGAAACAACATAGAGGGTACTTTATATCTCAATAATCCAATAGGATCAGGATAAAATCTTGAAATTTCAGTCAATTGCTGGTTTAAGAGTTAAGAAATTTTCCGCGGGTAGAGTTTAGTAATTATTATAAAATTCCCGACCAGAGTATTCCTTTACTCTGACTGGTAATCCAGGTCAGATGTAGGTTTGTATGACTAAACTACATTTTTTGTGGATTTACTTATTTTATTAAAGTTATAGTGAAAAACACGATAGCAAAAAGGCATATTTTGTAAAATAGAATAGAATAGAAATATTTTATTCATGCTTCATACATTAAATAAAAACAGAATAAAAATACATAAAAATAAAACAACTAGTAAACTCCTAATTTAACGAGGTATGGGACTCAAAAGTTAGTCCGTTACCAAGGGGCCGGGGACAAAATATCTGGTGGCGTCAAAGTTTTTTAAAAACTTACCGTCTAAAAAACATAACCCTCCTTTGGCAGTCGGGTAATAACCATATTTGGTATATTAAACTTTTCTCTGTGGGAATACCGTTTTTAGAACAGGGTATCCCACATTTTCATACCAAATTTGAAGTCGATGCCAATTATCGTTGAAGAGTCCTGTTCTGCGGAGACAATACTGGCCGGACTATCAAGATGTCACTACCAGTTTATTGCATTGTCACGCGATTTACACGTGTATGCAAAATTTCAGCTCAATTGGTAACCGAAAAGTGAATCAAATTTAATTTGCAAGATTTGATGACAAACATCGGGACAGGTGAAACTAAATAAAATCTTGTAGAAGTGGTTCTACTTCAAAGCAAAAAGATGCATGTTCAAATAAGGAATCTTTTTTGAGGTTGCAAATATACTTGGTGATTAGTTTAAATTCGGAAAGAAAGCGAGAATTGGTTCGCGCTCGTCCTGCATTGTGCCTGATGACAGCTGAGTCATGGCGGCATGGACGGCATTATGCAAGAAGGGATCAAGTCAATAATAAAAATATCATTGTAAGTACTATGAACAATGTTTTATTTTTTATTATTTATAAATATAATAAAATCCAATTCAATGAGTTCAATATCCCGCGGGATCGCGGTGGATGCCGGAAGCACAAGACCGGTCTGAGTGTAGAGCCTTGGGGGAAGCCTATGCCCAGCATTGGCTGACATGATGATGATGATGAATATCCCTCGAAACATAATAATTTATTTAGTTTTTATCCAGAAAACATTTGAAAGAGAATTTTTCATCTAAATATATTCTTAGAAATTCAAAGACAATAAAAAAAATAGCCCTAATTTATCGTGAACTTTACGGTGAAGGAAAATACATTATACTTATAATTCAACGGTGTGTACGAAATTCCTTATCTTTCTCACTCTTCTTAGAGTACGTTATACAGACCGAGATGGTGAATAAAATTGATAAGCCGACTGCATAAAAACTTTCAATAAAAAGGAAAAACAGGTAATAAATCCTTATGCGGAATACGGTGATTTCAACATTTTTTTTCTTTTTATTGGATATTTTTTAAGGATTCATGATTTCATTTTTCGACTTGAGGAAATTACTAAAGCATTAAAAATATTTTTTTTAATGCTATGCCTAGTTGGTTACTAAGTTTTGTTACTGGAGTTGTGACTAATAAAATATACCTAATATAAAGCTTTTAATAAAACACAGAATGCATCATTTGAAAGTTTTTTTGTTGTACTGATCAAAATATAAATTGATTTATCTAAAATGTTTACCGTATATTTATTGAACTCCACTAAAATATTAAGATTGCCACCAATTAGACTTGCTAAAACTTGTTATACTAACCAAGTTCTCGGTCAGACACACTTCATCTATACGAGGCCAGGATGGCGATTACTGGTCGAAGCTTGTGTAGTACTTTTCTCAAAAATGATGATGATGGTGAGGATGATGATGATGATAGTAATGGTAATAGTGATGATGATGATGATAGTGATAATAATGTATGGTGATGATGATGATGATTATGGATGATGATGATGATTGATAGTGATGGTGGTGATGATGATGATTATGATGATGATGATGTTGGTGATGGTGATGACATGGACCCATTTCAAAATACCCGTTACTGTCCAGTAAGTAAGTATGAAATTCCAATAAGTACATAGCAAGGGATGGGATTGTACTGTACGTTAACGAATTCCTTTAAAAATTTGGAAAAAAGCGTGTGGGCCGAGCAGCAGTGTTGGGCGTACAGTTAACTAATATTTTGAAATGGGTCCATTATGTCATCGCCATCATTATAAGTACACTTGATATGTAATGGAATTTCAATATTTACTGGACAGTACGAGGTTACTTCCTAGACAATAGCCTAGCCTACAGGGTGCGTTACTTTCTGCGACGTTTTTGATGATGTAATGGTAACATTTCATACCATTTTTGAGCAAATCTGGTATATCCATACTAATATTATAAATGCGAAAGTGTGTTTGTGCGTTTATCCGTCTTTCACGCCCTAACGGAGCGACGGATCGACGTGATTTTTAGCATAGAGATAGTTTATGGTCCCGAGAGTGACATAGGTTTCTTTTTGTCCCGAGGAAACAGTGCGCAATAACCGAATACCACGCAGGCGGAGCTGCGGGCAAAAGCTAGTACGTACATATATATGTCGGAGATTACAATAATCAAGCCTTTAGGATTGTCAATTGACTATTAGAGTATCGAAATGGCATCGAACGCCGTGTGACGTAACTATCGGTTGCGGTGCACATGGACGGGCTTGTTGGCCGGAGGTGATTCTACTTCGGGCTGTTGGAACGACAACCAACACCTGGCTAATGATTCTGTCAGTTCGTCTGACAATTAGCTCTGTACATACTCCGATTGGTTTTGTAATTTAATTACTATTGACTAGTGAAATAAAACAACTGAGACGGAAGTACTCTCATTCCATCGTCATCTCACCTCTTCTCTCCGCTCTCGTCGACATATATAATATTTCGGGGATCTCGGAATCGGCTCTACCGATTTCGACGAAATTTGGTATGTAGGGGTTTCTGGGGATGAAAAATCGATCTAGCTTGGTCTTATCTATGGGAAAACGCTAAGTAAGAATATATTGCAATGAAAAATTCACTTTAAATATTTTCTAGATAAAAATTGAATAAATTATTAAATTTTGTGGGACATTGAACTCATTGAATTGGATTTTATTATATTTATAAATAATAAAAAATAGAACATTGTTCATAGTACTTACAATGATATTTTTACTATTGACTTGATCCTTTCTTGCATAATGCCGTCCATGCCGCCATGACTCAGCTGTCATCAGGCACAATGCAGAACGAGCGCGAACCAATTCTCGCTTTCTTTCCGAATTTAAACTAATCACCAAGTATATTTGCAACCTCAAAAAAGATTCCTTATTTGAACATAAATCTTTTTGCTTTGAAGTAGAGCCACTTCTACAAGCTTTTATTTAGTTTTTTTTCACGATTCTCCACTCCGCGTAAGATTTCACATACGATTCCAAACACAAAATAGTTCAAAAAATATTTCTTATCTTTTTTCGTAACGGCTACGGAACCCTATCTTGGGCATGCCTGACACGCTCTTGGCCGGTTGTTTATATTATAAATGGTTTTTATGTTTCCAGATCCAAGGCCAACTGCGGGTTTGCAAAATGCAAAAATGCTACTTCGTCGGATATATTCCTCCAGCATATGATCTAACAGTATTAGAAATAGAGAGTGACGAAAATTTTATTTGTAAGAAGTTACCAGAATTGGTCATGTTCTATAAAAAATGTATTTTACCCGAAGTATTACTTTGGAAAGTTGCCAAAAATCAAGTGTTTAGACATTTCATTGTGTTAGGTGCTGACCTTTTTTAACCGACTTCGAAAAAAAGGAGGAGGTAATTTTTTTTTCTATGTTTGTTACCTCAGAACTCCGTCATCTATGAACCGATTTGAAATTTTTTTTTTCGTTCGTCTAGAAATGCTTTCAATTCGGTCCCATAAGCACCAAATCAGGATCTGATCATTGGATCCTAAGGAGATCGAGGGGACTCTTCAAATTTTGTAGGGACATCTATGGTAATTTTGATATATTTAGTAGTAACTCGTGCATTTGCTCTTGAAAATCATCATTTGGTGAAATGGAACTGATGATGAAGACCACAGTTGACAATCGGAGTTACTACTCAATAATAAGTAGGTATTTCATGGGTTAAATTTCACAACTCACACACACTCACAATTTTAACACAGTTGCTAAGCAATTTATGCTACTCGTAATGCATATGGAATGGGTAGTGAAGCACCAGGATACCTCAATAAAGAAAGTCTCTGCCTGTGAGTGGGACCTATGGTCATCTACCTGACCTACGCACTTTATATTGGGTTTCAATCAATCCTGCTGACTGGTACAAAATTATTTTTATGGTTTTTTGTAGTCGGTAAAATTTTTTGTTATTAAATTTTCTTGTTTCTTTTCCTTTGACTTTTATTTATTTTGATCTTTTGTTTTATGGGTACATGGCACGAACGTGCAGCTTTTACAATCTATAGTGATTCAGGACTGGCCCTGGTCATATTATTATTTGATACGATATTCAGTTCTACGAGCGCACATTTATGTGCAGCTTTTGCAATCTATTATGATTCAGGACTGGCCTGGTCATATTATTATTTGATACGATATTTAGTTCTACGAGCGCATATTTATGTGCAGCTTTTGCAATCTATTATGATTCAGGACTGGCCTGGTCATATTATTATTTGATACGATATTTAGTTCCACGAGCGCACATTTATGTGCAGCTTTTGCAATCTATTGTGATTCAGAACTGGCCTCTGGCCGTATAGTAATATTATTTTATGTGATATTCAGTTCTACAAGCGCAGATGTGTGCAGCTTTTGCGAAAGTGACATACCTACATCCTAGCGGTGAGATAGTGTGGTATGGAATTCAATCTCACATCAAAAAAAAAATTACGAAAAATACATAATTGTAAGCTTATTAAAAAAATGGTACTACACGTAGTTACAAGAAAAAAATGATCAATCTGTTACCACCAGGAAAGATACTTCCTAGCAGGTGCTATCAATTTCCCTATGAAGCAGTCGACTTTTCAAATTTCTTGTAAATCAAAAAAATGTGCTAAATTGTACACTAGTTAAAAAAATGTACCACCCTTGTATAGTTACAGGTATAAAACAGTGATCAATCAGGAAGTATCCTTTCTGGCAGGCGCTATTTCATTATGTAGTAATCGTAATAAAAAAGAGTAAGTAGTACTGAACGTACAGTTTTCTCGTAGCTACGGGTAGTACTCCTTTTTTTAATTTGCGTACAATTTCGTACATTTCTCATATTTTTTTCTGACTCACAAGAAATTTTAAAACACGACTGCTACATAATGCAATAGGAAGGAAGTATCCTTCCTCGCGGTGACAGATTGATCATTGTTTTTTCTTGTAACTACGGGTAGTAAATTTTTTTTAACAAGCGTATAATTTAGTACATTTTTGGAACATTTTTGTGATGTAAGTTTGAATTCCATGCGACACCATGCCACCGCCAGGAAGTATGACACTTGCGAAGTACATTTTGTCAAACTACATTTGTAAATAAACAGTGGAGTGATGGCCATGATTGGGTCAAGGTACCATGGATAAACCTTCGGACCGTTGGTTGAATGACATAGGTATTGTTATTTGGCAGTCGGCTGGTAAGCTGTGTATGAGGCTGGCGTGAAATTGCAAGGGCCAGCAGTGGGTGGAAGTAGGCTGATTTTAATGATATATAAATGTAAATAAATAAATAAAAAACTGATGTAATAATAAACTGTTTTTAATTTGTAGTTCAATAAAACCTTGAATTAAAAAAACATCGTGAGGAAATATTTATACGCCTGCTGCGAAGTTTCCTAATCCGCACTAGGTCAGTGTGGAAAATAATGCTTGAGACCTGTGTGTGCCCAGCAGTGAGACGTGTGCTGATCTGGACGATGATGATGACAAATTTTTCCGCTCGTGCTGAAAATATCACGTTACCGAAACACCTATTTTTTCAAAATACATTACATTTTTATTAGTTATTACATTCCCATTATATCTGATATCCAAAAGAAGAAATTTCAAAAAAAAATTCTTCGTCGAGTAATCTTCGATTTTGTAATTATGAGGTAAATGGCTGGTAAGGGCTGGCAGCTTCCTCGCACAGCGTATTAGCATCGCCATACAGTGAGGTAAATAGGTAATGCAATATTTTGAAACATGTATTATTCTGGTGACGTGGTATTTCTTGATATTATGATAGGGGATAAAATTACATGAAAAAAATTGTTTACAAATTAGGTCAAATATTTTTAGCTACATGTTTAAAGAAATAATAAGGTTAATTAGCTCATACATTCACATCATTAATTGAGATACCAAAAAAAAAAAAGCAAAAAGATATAATCACACACCGGATTCGATCCCGAAGATTCTAACCCGTATCTAGCATGAATAGACGCCAATACAACTACTCCAATCAGCAGTTTGAACGAGACGTCGAAATTAGCAATCACTTTTGTTTACTACAAGTTATAAGCATGTGTGCGAAAATATTACAGTCACCGCTGCCGCGTTGTTATAAGTTAAAATAAAAGTATTTTCTAAATTAAAATACATCTGAAACTTGGTAGGATATATCACAAATTTCACTCTACAGGCGGCATGTACATTATTTTATAAAAATATCCACATTTACATTCCTAAAAAAAATAAAATACGTGGAATTTGCACACTAACGTCATCTACTGGCGCTGTAGTGCCTAGCTGACCGTGACAAACCACCTTAAGCTTCCTTGTGTTTCTAGTACCTAGCATTTGGCTTATCGACGTTAGTGGGAAAATCACTATTATCACAGAGAACATAATATACAGAGACACCACCTAGTACTAGCAAACGGTATCACCCTAATACTGGCTATACGACTGGCTATTTTTCTTTTCTTTATTTTACAATAGAAGGCACCACTGAGAACACAAATAACACGATACCTATATGCCATCTAGCGAGACACTAATGATACGGGTGTCGCTTGTTAGCCCAATATATAGCTTAACTAGGACATGACAGGGTTGGTAGATGGCGCTACGTTATATAACCTACTCATGGCCGCTGGTCAGTGCGTTAGCAATCGAGGTTTCGTAGATCCAAACCTTTTCGTAATCTGCTGAAAACGCTGTCAGCCATATTAGTTTATAGATTATCTACAGCTTAGGGCTATACCATAGTAAAAGTGTATAAAGTACGCGCACTCCATTTTGTTGACATATTGATTTTAGGTATTTTAGGTACGAGATTTTTTTCAAAGTAGTGACGATCATCATCATCATCATCATGTCAGCCGAAAGATGTCCGCTGCTGGACATAGGCCATAGCATTGGTTGGGCATAGTAGTGACGATATGTAGTTTTAATTTTTTTTTTATTCGACTGGAAGGCAAACAAGCAAGTGGGTCTCCTGGTGGTAAGAGATCACCGACGCCCGTAAACATCTGCAACATCAGGGGTATTGCAGATGCGTTGCCAACCAGGCCTAAGTTGGAATACCTCAAGTGCCAGTAATTTCACCGGCTGTCTTACTCTCCGCGCCGAAACACAACAGTGCAAGCACTGCTGCTTCACGGCAGGATTAGCGAGCAAGATGGTGGTAGCAATCCGGGCGGACCTTGCACAAGGTCCTACCACCTGCTATTATTCGATTATGCAATTATAGTATATAAGTGTTGTGTAGTGTATATACTTGGTTTGGTGTTTTTCAAAATCCTCTAATATCTCAGAAACGGTGCGTCCTAGCTCAAAAATAGCCAAATTTTCAACCCCCCTCCCAAGCCCACCCCTCTACGAGACTACCCCGGACCCAACCCCAAAATTTCATCCCCCCCCCCCCACTTTCAGCACATTGACCAGCCTAACCAGACCCCTGGAAGTTTTTGCTACCCTTGGATCAGGGGTCTGGTTAGGCTGGTCAATGTGCTGAAAGTGGGGGGGGGGGGGGGATGAAATTTTGGGGTTGGGTCCGGGGTAGTCTCGTAGAGGGGTGGGCTTGGGAGGGGGGTTGAAAATTTGGCTATTTTTGAGCTAGGACGCACCGTTTCTGAGATATTAGAGGATTTTGAAAAACACCAAACCAAGTATATACACTACACAACACTTATATACTATAATTGCATAATCGCATAATAGCAGGTGGTTAGGACCTTGTGCAAGGTCCGCCCGGATTGCTACCACCATCTTGCTCGCTAATCCTGCCGTGAAGCAGCAGTGCTTGCACTGTTGTGTTTCGGCGCGGAGAGTAAGACAGCCGGTGAAATTACTGGCACTTGAGGTATTCCAAGTTCCAACTTAGGCCTGGTTGGCAACGCATCTGCAATACCCCTGATGTTGCAGATGTTTACGGGCGTCGGTGATCTCTTACCACCAGGAGACCCACTTGCTCGTTTGCCTTCCAGTCTAATAAAAAAAAAAAAAACTACAGTATCGTCACTACTATGCCCAACCAATGCTATGGCCTATGTCCAGCAGCGGACATCTTTCGGCTGACATGATGATGATGATGATGATCGTCACTACTTTGAAAAAAAATCTCGTACCTAAAATACCTAAAATCAATATGTCAACAAAATTGAACCTTGATTACTGTCTATAAAATTCACTCAGAAAAATTATCTATTTCGAGCTACGAGTTTTTTTTAAAGTAGTGTCGATATTTGTTTATTTACCTAACACAAAAATAAAACGACTACGACTACGCGAACGTGAAGAGAGCGCGAGACGAGCAGAACGACGTGCGGCGTGCAGTCTTCATTACAAAGTAGAATTATCTACTGTCTATCTATATTATCTGATGTCTTCAAGAATCCAACATTATGGATTATGTTAAGATATTTGTTTATAACCTCAAAAGTCCACGTATCAAATCCATTGCGTCATACATAAATGTCAAGTCAAGTCAAGTCACAGCCAGCACAGCAGGCATTCGAAAATCGAAACTCGAAGTTCGTGTCGTGCGGTCCCTCTGATACTTATACTATTTATTACGAGAGCGAAAGAGACCGCACGACACGAACTTCGTGTTTCGAATTTCATAGTAGCCCGCTGCAAGAGCATACCGGTTTCATGCCATCTAGCGTTACCTTTGCAAACTACTACGAAAACCTCATAGCTGAAACGTAGTCACATGTAGCCTATACTTTCGTATTCTCAATTTATCATTTATGATGTTTCTTATCTTCAAATTAAGGAGTTGAAATAAAGTTGATGTGAAGTTGTGTTTATAAAATATGCTATTCTTTATTTTAATATCAATATTTCTACTTGATTCGGCTTATTTACATTTTATAATTTACAGATGTTAATGGTAGTGCCATCTATTGCGGTTTTTTAGTACTAAATATATCTTGTATGAGTTGGTAGCCCATGCTATTATGTTCTTCCTAACATACTCGTACATGATTATTTCGAAAACATAAAGCGACGGCAGGGTTAATCGAACCCAGGACTAGTTTTTATTTTAATTCTGACATACGAGAGAAAACCAGTATTACAACCCCCAAATAAAGCTTATTTCAAGTATGTATTGGGCTAATAGAAGCCAATGGAAGGCGATGTATCAATTAAGGAAAAATAATGGCCGAGAATCTCCTACTAACTGTCACAAACAAATAATTAGGAAATAAGCGTGTGAAACTCCAAAAATAGCTTACCTAATTGTATTTTAACTGGATAGCTAGCTTATGTGACATTCGATCCCGTCGTCTGTACTTCTGGATAAATACAACCCAGGAATCTTTAGAGTGAATAAGCTGTTACTGTACCAGTGCGATACACCTTTGCCTCATCTGCACTTTACATCAGGTTTGTAGAGGTCAATCACGGTCAGCTTTATGTAAAAAAAAGAAGTTTGGGTATCTACCCAAACTTTTTAATGAAATTAAAATGATTACTTTTTCATCACTCAAGCTCTGAAAGTAGGTTTGCATTTAACTTGAAATCCGTGTTGTAAATTCGATTTGCATCTTTAGGGATGTAAGTAAATTTAAAAATCGAATGGTGCTCCTTTGTATTCATGAACTGGTAAACAAGGAGATTGTAATGCGTAATACTTACCTCCAAACCTTCATGCCGACATAATGCTGCTGGCCAGTTCTGGCTAAATGTGCCCAAGCCAAAGAGCGTGAGGCCATTAAAAAAAAAGACGGTTGACGCGATAAATTTTCTACTATTATTCTACAAGGAGGCCGCAAGGGGCTCTTTCAAAATTGCCACTAATCATAGCCCCCCCCCCCACCTATTTAGGCCGGCAACGCACCCGCAGTCCTAAATGCTGTATGGGCGGCGTTGATCACTTAATATCAGGTGATCCTCGTGCTTGTTTGCCAGCTATTTGATAAAAAAACCTTCGCAATAGTATTAGTGGGCGAGTACTGCCTTTACGCAACGTAACGTTTGGCAACCTGTTTCATTTCGCAACTTTTCATTTCCCAAACTCTAAAACTGTAAATGTTTCAGGATTTATTTCAGGGCCATCGTGTAGAACCCTTTAGGTTAGTTTTATAAAAATCCTGAAATATTTACTGTTTCAGAAATATTAAAGAGTAGGGAAATGGAAAGTCGCGAAATGAAACAGGTTGCCAAACGTTATTCGCCGAAACATTAGTGAACCATTAGTTGGATAAACGATGATGGCAGAAATCTGTATTTGAAAAATCTTTCTGTATTCAATCACTGTCACGCACAGTACGTTGATTTACTCAGATCCTCGCTATCCAGTTGACGTTCATATTACCTCACGAGGAATCATCAAGCAATAGCTATAGCCAATTGTGGGCTATTATTTACTCGAGCTGTCCAATCGCTATGTAGAAATTGGGGGAAACATTAATTGCCTTCCATCGAACCTATACTTGGTTTAGATAGATATTTAAATAAATGTAAACAAATTTCAGCTGTCAGATTTGGTATGCCGTGCTCGAACTAAAAGACGGCTAAGTGACATTTTGGCCAAAATTGACTTTTTGATACAGATCGAAAGAGAAAAAAAAGCCGCATCGATGAGTCTAAGCCATCTCAATTTTGGCCAAATATCACTTAGCCGTCTTTTAGTTCGAGCACGGCAGTCAGTCAAGGGCAAAGATATCGACACGGTCAAAGTTGCAAAAATATGTATACATGATTTTATGCACTTAACATTAAGGCCGTGTATACATATTTCGATATCTTTGCCATTGACTGTACATTCAAGAATTTTAAACATTTTATTTATCTATCATTGTAACACAAACTAGAATAGTGCATTTCAAAACAGAAATGTAAATGCTTAGATAGTTAAATGGAGTATTCCAATATTTAAGGCACCAACTAATGTTGTTCTGTTTACATTTATTTAGTTAAATACCTATCTAAACCAAGTATAAATATATGGAACCCTAATTGACGCATTCTGGGAATCGAGATTGTTTCTTAGAACGCGCTTACTTATGAGTATAATACTAAACCAATACAGACTTGTTGGTTAAGAGGTTTGACTTATAGCCTCTTCAGCTGAGGGTCGTGGTTTCGATCCCGGGCTCTTACATTTGAGTTTGAGTTTTGAGTAAGGCAATTAGGAAAATTCCTGGCGTATGAGATTTGAATAATTTATTGAGTCCTACATCTGGTAGGATGGTGTACGGTACCTATTGTTACTCTGAAGATGAGCTTTGGTTAAGTTCGAAACGCGTTAGTATGGTGTGATGGTGTTGATCGATGGGTTTGTGTGATTTGCGTGTGTTATTTCTTACAGTGTGGAGGTGGAAGAACTGCATGAACACGCATATTTTGCATAAGCTCAACTATTATAAGGTCAACGTGAGCAAGGAACTTCTTTTAGTTCATTGGTATGAGATTTGCCCTCTGGGCTACGTTTTGTTTTCTTTTTATTATGAGAGGGAGGTAAATGAGCCTATGAGTAAATACGTATTTGTTATTTCTTTGGTGCTACCCTCGTATCGATTCTCTGCCCCACGTCATAAAAAAAACACTTTTCTCTCTCGACAGTCGTGTAAAAACACATAAATAAATCCCAAAGAATTTCGGCTGTAAATTCCTCCCTAAAAAACGGCACCCACAAGGGAAGCATGAATATTTCATATTCATAAACATTGAAATACCTGACGCTTTTTCAAACACCGTAAAGTTAGTGTGATATACCGTTGTAATTAAAACAATACACCGAGGACGTCGAACGTGGGAACATATTTACCGTTTAAAATTCGTATTATGTGTAGCGTTACGCTGCCGTTATATTAACTTTTTTTTGTCATTCATAATCTCTTTATTGCTGGCAGCTTTGCCATCCAGTCGAATAAAAAAAAAGCTTGTATTTCGAAGATAAGTATTGATTTAGCATTCTTTTGTTTTTCGTGGTCGAACTTTTGACGTCTTTTGGAGTAAAAGCGTTCGTGTTCGTAGACTAAGAACATCTTGTAGGCTTTTTTATATCTCGATTTAAGGCTTGAACTGACAGTCCTTGTATGGATCTGCCAGAACTTAAGACCACTTAAACCTAGATTAAAAAGCCTGCAAGTGGACGTGAGAAATCAAGAAAATATTTTATGTCATTTTGCAAATATTTTATTATTTTATGTTAATTTACGCTATTTCCTGTTATTATACACAAAGAAATTTCGTCTCATACTTAGATGAATGATTGGTCTCGCGCTCGCTCGACTAGATACCGCCGGCGTACTTGTCAAATGAAGCAACAAATAGTACGCCGGAATCGGCGTACCCGGCTCCAACCCGGCTCAGTCGCGTTGCAGACTGTGCGTAAGGTGCGTCTCCGAATGTTTTGCTAAATTTTGGTCATAAACCGAATTAAAATGCCAGTTTGCGCAGTGAAACTGTGTAAAAATAATACTTCCAAAAATAAGAAGGACACTGGGATCACATACCATCAGTAAATATCATATAATTTCGAAATTACAAAATAAAATAACATGAACCCGAAACGCCATCCAGTGTTGCCGCGTACACAAAAATAAAATCCCCGTGGTTGAGATTTTAATCAATTGAATTTTATTATTATCATCATTTAATAACTTATTTCATTTATCTAACGTAATTATTATATATACATAACCTAGTTCTATATTATTTAATGTTTATCTTTGTAATATATATGTCGGCGGCCGATCGTAAAATCCGCCAGATCACGAAATTCCTAGGCATATCGTGAAATGGCGCCATTTCATGAATTGGCTAAGGGACATCCGCCATATCGTTCAAAACTCACCGTTTGACGATTTGCTTAGTGACGTTTAGGCAGATCATGAAATTCCTAGGCATATCATGAAACGCCGCCATTTCATGATTTGGCTAGTTTAGGCAGGTCATGAAATTCCTAGGCATATCATGAAACGCCGCCATTTCGTGATTAGACTAGTTTAGGCAGATCACGAAATTCCTAGGCATATCGTGAAATGGCGCCATTTCATGATTTGGTTAGTTTAGGCAGGTCATGAAATTCCTAGGCATATCATGAAACTTCGCCATTTCGTGATTTGGCTAGTTTAGGCAGATCACGAAATTCCTAGGCATATCGTGAAATGGTGCCATTTCATGAATTGGCTAAGGGACATCTGCCATATCGTTCAAAACTCACCGTTTGACGATTTGCCTAGTGACGTTTAGGCAGATCATGAAATTCCTAGGCATATCATGAAACGCCGCCATTTCATGATTTGGCTAGTTTAGGCAGGTCATGAAATTCCTAGGCATGTCATGAAACGCCGCCATTTCGTGATTTGGCTAGATTAGGCAGATCATGAAATTCCTAGGCATATCATGATACGCCACCAAATCGTTTCTGGCACTTCGCCGGCCGGTGCCGCGGCGCGCTCGCTTCGCTCGCTCGGCTCGTGCGTAGTGGTCACAATTCATACTAACCACTCCTCGCTTCGCTCGTCGTACCTATTTTTTTCTTTTTTTCAGCATATCACGATATGCCCAGTATAAAGCTAGGAATATCGTCGAATGCGTTGGTCTAATCGATCTGCCGTATTGTTTCTCAGGCACATCGTGATATGCCTGGACAACTTTTAGGCATATCATTTAATGGCACCATTTCATGATGTGCCTAGGAATTTCGTGATCTGGCGGATTTTACGATCGGCCGCCGACATAATACATCCTTTGAAAGTAAATTATTCGACCAAAAATGTAGGTATTGAAAAATGTTTTTTTACCCATTTTCCTGAAATGTTAACTTTTTACCTGACTGCCCGAAGGAGGGTTATGTTTTTCGAGCGTATGTATGTATGTCATCATATCAATAACTCAATACCGACAACAAGGTACCTTTTTCCAGATAACGCCACGTATTATTATTAAAAGTGAGGCCTGATCATTGATATACCTACATACCTACCATTTTTCTAAAGAAAAAACCTATGCCAAAACGAACAACATATTAAAACATTCACTTTTAATTACTAGTTAATTTCTAAGTATTTCCCAAGATACATTTTATAACCAGTAACTTAATAGACCACAGCATAATAATAATATATTTTCCCAATACTTCGGGTAACAGTGGAGCAGCTGGCAACACAATTCGTCACGCACACTAGCATCCTTGCAAATTGTCTTACACCGTTCTTACACACACTACAATATTGAGTTGCCTCATTCAGGGAACTTTAAATGTTAGGTAGGGTGGTATCTAGTCGAGCGAGCGCGCGAGACCAATCATTCATCTAAGGTCTCATACAAGTTTCATATAGTTTTGGCTTATCTTCACTTTATTTTTCTTCTTCGCTGAATATTGAAGCCGTTTATGATGGGTATGTAAAGTTTATTTATACTTTTGTAGTAATGTTTTAGCTTTAAGTATTTATTCCCCATGTGCCCCATTTCCCTCTTCGGGCTCTATTTTTTTTTTGACCGGTCTGAGTGAGCCTTAGGGGAGGCCTATGTCCAGCAGTGGACGTCTTTCGTCTGACATGATGATACACTGTGTGCGGAATGAAGTGCTTTTAATTTTCTTAAGAATTAAATGTAAATATTATGACATTTTGCTGATTAGAATTCTATTCTGTTAACCTGTTAATGTATAGTTATAAACATTTTGTAGATATCTCTTTTTTTCTACATAATGCTAATAAAAAATCCAATATCGTTACAGAACAAGGATCAATATGGCACGCGGCGTGCGACGTTTATCCCTGCGTTTAGAATAGAAATCGTGTATGTAGAGTCTGGGCAAAACTATATCCACAACCGAAACCGTATTTAAATTTCGGTCGACATCGAAACCGAAATTTAATTCGATGGCGACTCTTCTTTATATTTTTTAGTCTTGTGTAAATAAGCTTATGAAAATAATGTGTTTGTGTTCATATCATTAAATCCTACTAATAATCAATCTGAAAGTGTGTGTGTGTGTGTGTGTGTGTGTGTGTGTGTGTGTGTGTGTGTGTGTGTGTGTGTGTGTGTGTGTGTGTGTGTTAAACAACAAGCTATGTTTTTCATGCTAAAACGGCTGGACGGATTTGGATGAAATTTCAAACCAATGGACGATGGACGTCTGAAATAACAAATAGGATTTTTTCTTCATTATATTCCCATGGGATAAAATCTCGAAAACCGATATCAATTGTAGGGTTAGAAACATGAATATTGGCATGAGTGTCTTATAAGAAAACGGTAATAAGATCCACGATGTAAATTTTTGGACCGCAAAAAATAATGAATGGTCAATTTATGACAAGATTGGATTTCTCTTATTCTTCTGCCAGAGAGTACCACTGCACTATATAAAGCCAAAGAAGGTTTAGTGCGCAAACAGATACCGAAATCAAGCCGAAACTTCAATTAAAAGCCGAAACCGGAACCAAAACTTCGGTTGGACACTCCGTATTGTATCGCATAAGTTACAGAGGAAATATGTGCGTTGAAGCTCAGATGGACCCTCCGAGACGCGGAGTATGCTAAGCTTGGAGCAGTAAGTACTCTATTACTTACTAGCTTTGAGCTCCAAGCTGGCATGGTTTATTTAACGTCATAGAATACATATAAGGCACGGAAAGTACGAGTAACTACTAAAAGGAAATGAGAACAAAATGTGGACCTAATTCTATCAAGCGATTAATTTAGCCATTTAGTCTAGTAAAAAAAGTATAAATGCACATAGTTTTCTAAAACTGTGAGTACATGCTAAAAATCATAGTTTATTTATAATGCAGACACACAAACACTACACGGTGAAGAGAGTACGGTAATAGAGCGATGAGCTGCAAGTAATCAAACATATCATCAACGTATACTTACCTACTCTACTTTGAAAACGCATATTATAAAAGAATTCTGATCGGCGTATCAGTTGGAACAGGCCTTTAAATCTTAGAAAGCCGAAGAGCTCAGCAAACGGTAATAAATTGGTTCAGTCATTCGTAACGAATTATCATTTGATAACAAATATTTAGACAAAGGCGTAGGCGCCAACAATCAAACAGCCCTGTCATAATTGTCAGCGGAACATTCCGGAATTTCTCCCTTCGTAATAGTAATAAGGCTGGAAGGGAGGAGGCAAGATGTTGATATAATTATAGGAATACGTCTTTCGTTTATTTGTGAGATGCGCTCTAGATATTGTGGCAGCTCATTGACATTAATTACTACGTGATTATGCCAAGACATTAATGGTGAAAGATAAATCAAAGTCTACATAAATATAATTAGCCCTGTTAATTCGTTCGATGTATGTATTTAAAACCGTCTACCTACTTCCTTGTTATTTTTATTTTTAATAGTTAAGTAAAAAAAAGAAAAATTAAAGAGTTTTATTGAAAATAAATCTAATAATGTACTGCATTGTTATGTCGTGTCGGTTTTATGTATGTATGTAAACTCTTTATTGCACATAAAAATAAAAATACACAAACACAGAGAGGAGAACAAAGGCGAGCTTATCCCTAAGAAGGTTTCAAAAAAAAAGAAAGAAAAAAAAGAAGGAAATAAAGAAAGAGAAGGAGAAAAGAGAAAAAAAAGAAAGAAAAAAGGAAAGAGAAAAAAAAAGAAAGAAAAAAGGAAAGAGAAAAGAAAAGAAAGAGAAGGAAAGAAAAGGAAAGAGAAGGGAAGAAGGGTTTTCTCTTCGTTATAATGGATTTATAAATGGTCCCAAAGAAAGATCACCGCCGTAAGCAAGACCGGCAGTTTTTGCTGTTTTGGGACCACTTTGAGCCATGCACATACTTCCCCCCCCCCCATGGCGTCACGAATAAAATGTTTTCTTTTTTATTTCTTTGCACAAGTATTTATTTTACATTGGCGTCCAACTTACAACACCTTTTTGTGACGGGAGTTAAAAACCAAATACGGTAACAAACATCACGCCGTGAGAATACTTTCCGATTTTCGACACTGAACCACGTTACCCTTACTTATGAATTATTCATACATTCTAGCGTAAAACTAAAACTATGTCAAACTTGCGGCGTGCAAAAAAACAGAGAGCAAAATTTGGCGCAATCAAATCTTCCCTCCTCAGGCTATAGAATTGCCTCTTGAATTATTAAACGGCATTTATTTTGCTAAATGACCACTATTTATTTCGAACACGTAGCTCGGGTCAGATAACAGTATAATATTTAATTTTACGTTCAAATAAAGCATTCAGAAGAAATTATGATTTGTACTCATATACCTAATCTGTTTTGCAAATTTGCGTAAATATAACGTAATAACAACTCGGTAAATACGCATTAAAATTACTTACTTATGTCTTTTGTGGAGGTGAGATCAAGCGAGGAGACCTTCGACTGGCAGTGTGACAACAGGCTAAGAAAAATTTGTTTTAACCGAATAACAAAATTAAGAGGTTCGAAATTAATTTGCTTTTACTTTTTAAATGCTTTTATTTAGTTTCACATGAACCGATTTTTGTCTGTAACCAAATCTTGCAAGTTTTTGACCAAATTCCAGTAGTCAGATTGTCTTGAAATGGCATACTTATGTAAATTGCGTGACGGTTAATGGCATCGACTTGAAATTTAGCGTGCAAATGTAAATTGGATGACAATGCAAGTAAAGTCAGCAAAAAAGCTTGTATTAAAAATGAAATTTTTAGCAAACATTTTTAAAATCTTCATCAGAAACAAGTAATGTTATTTATTGTACCAGTGCACTAGCACTCTGTGGTAACGCCAAATAAGTACGTTTAAATTTCGCGCGCTTTTAATGCGCCTTTTGCTCTCGTGCAAATTAAATTATTTCCAAAAAGTTACTTAGGTTGGCAGTCAGTAGAACCACCATATCCTATGTCCTTCTCCTTCCCCGCACGCCTACGTATCTTCTATCGCGCGCGCGACACGAGCGCGCCCTGATTGGCGGATTTAAACGCGGCCCGCCGAGCGCCAGCCAACATGGAGATAGAAGGAGTTCGAGAAAAATGCCGGCACGAGCATGATCTTGTTGCTGTAAAATATTGGAAATTAGGACTTGTTCCATCTTTTTTGTGCCTCTCGATTCGTCGCGAGTGCTACTTGGTGAAGGAAGCTGAGGTGGCCACCTTTTAGACGTTTTTACGAACATTTGGTGCTGTTTAGTGCTGTAACGAACGGGCTACGCCCTGCTGGATTGTTCTGGTCCGCTCCGTCCTTGGACGCTGGACCCTGCCTGGACCCTGGACCTCGTGCACTGGGAGCTACGCAAGAATCCTCAAGGTAGGCGTGCTTATCCATTTACCACTGACTGCCAACGTAATCTCCGTCTGCCATAAAACCATAAATACAGTCCACT
The DNA here is from genome assembly GCA_037349165.1 of Choristoneura rosaceana. NCBI lineage: Eukaryota > Metazoa > Arthropoda > Insecta > Lepidoptera > Tortricidae > Choristoneura > Choristoneura rosaceana. The sequence goes on from JAZBNJ010000019.1 coordinate 17,560,968, forward strand.
CTTTGCTGGTGGCTGCTCCTCATTACCTACACCTTAGGCCGTATAGAAACCTTCGTTTCTCCGTGCCTCACATCAGGTTTTCCAATTCCTGACTCGTTCTCCCCGCGCTAACATTTTTTGGTTCCTTCGAGCCTGGATAGGTATATATTTTAACCTACCAGCATCTAGTTAGGTATGTTTTTTCCCTAACCTAGAATAAAAACCGCTAATTTAGGCTAAATTCGTTTAGTTCTATACTTAGGATACCTAGGTTTAATACTAATATTATATACCTACGTATCCATTTACTCCCGCCCTTATAGGTATTGCCTAAAACACCGTAGATTTAGGTTATTATCTGTAAGTGAAATAAATCCTATTCGTAGGTTTTAAATATTTGTTTAATAAGCTACTATAAGGAAACGTTATATTTTGTACTGCATTCGTGCTTTAAAATATTTACTTAGTTCTTTTGCTAGCTTAAAACATAATATGTAACCGCTAACTTATTCTACAATAACTATAAATTATAACAACAGTGTGGGTAAATACCTACCTACCTACCTAACCTTTTCGTTTTAAAACGACCGGCATACCCACTCGTCGCTAGGTAGCTATATATACGTGCGTATACGGGCATCGAGAGCGCTCGCCGCACGCGCCTCGCCGCTCAGTCAGCTGGCATATAGGTACATACCCATACTGCCCATACCCAATTGTATAAAACGATATTGTCACGTGCCGCTATGGCTAAACAAAAAGATATTTCTGGCGATAGCAAAGACTTAATAAACATGGACTACGAGTCTGATTTGTTTATGTTGGAAGAGCGACGTAATATCCTTTTTCAATTAGTTCAAAACATATACGAAATTGCCCTTAACACGTTCGCTGCGGGACCAAAAATAGCGTTTTTTTGTATGGTGCGATAGAAGGCCCATTGGCCTGTTACTTAAACTCTCTACTTTTGCGGTATGTGGCTCATAGGCCTGGTAAGGTATCGACCGGTTTTATTGTCTCTAAGTATGCGAAAACGTAAAATTTTGGATACCAACCTATCAATATAGCTAGTAGACGAGTTGGTTGTTATAGTACTGGCCTCGCCCCGGGTTCCTGCTATTTACTTAAGAGATATATGTAAAAATAAGTATAAGGTCTTAAAACCCGCAACCGCACTGAATTATAGGTTTAATCATGAAATAATTAGTGATGGGAAATAAGTTATCGACACATTATTTAAAAAATATTAAAGAACTAGCTTTTGCCCGCGGTTCCGCCCGCGTGGTATTCGGTTATTGCGCGCTGTTCCCTCGGGAACTTTGCATTTTTCCGGGATAAAAGTAGCCTATGTCACTCTTGGGCCCATAAACTATCTCTTTGCCAAAAATTACGTCAATCCCTCGGTCCGTTACGACGTGAGAGACGGACAAACATATAAAAACACAAACATACAAACACACTTTCGCATTTATAATATTATTAGTATATTAGTATTAATATGGAATTATGGATGGACATGGATAACATATGAGTCTTGTAAAAACATGACAGACAGTATCCTTTCTTACATTCCACATAGAAATATTTTATTTTTTACTCCCTTCTCGGCTGATGATTGTAGCACGCAACTTTTGGTAGCACACAGCATAAGCTCTCCTTTTGTCGCCTATTTTCTCGAAGGTGTGTTTTTTCTTCAAGACAATATCATTCTTATTTTGACACCACATAAAACGTTCACAAACACTTGACACAGTAAATTATGCACCATAGTAATACGTCGGTTCCCGTTAATTACGTCACAACACTAATCGGTAGTCCACAATGCAATCACCTACAACGGTGCGGGAGAGGGCGGAATAACCCAGTGATCCATGACAGGTCTTTCGACCCGTTACCCGCAAGGAATCGAAAAAAATATCGATCGGTGCGTTATCGGGCTGTAAAACCTTAGCACAATCTTAATGCTTTATCGAGTTCCCCATAAAGCCCTAAACTCAAACCTATACTTGTCTCTTTTCTACATGCAGAAATACTTATAATACGGCTCCCGCACCAGGGGAAAGTCAACGTTTTTCGCCTCCGCACAGAGTGCGAGCACATGCATCGGGCGTTAGAACCTTATATCGCAGCGAACGTGTTAAAGCTCACACGAGCTCGGAGCTTAAAGAGAAATTCCTCTGTTCCGTCGCGACTATCGATGAAGTTCGCACAGAGTTTAAAAATTTAGTGAATGAGTATAATCAAACATTGCTTAAAAACAAAATTGGCGCGAAACCTAATTACCAACCAATTATTGCTTTCGAGGAAATGTTCTGCCGCATTAAGCGTGTGATAAAACAATGCGAACCACCTTCGAGGGCAGAACTCAGTCCTATCATGCCTAAATTACCTGCTTTACCACCATTGGAGCTTATGTCATTTGACGGTGACATACGAAATTGGCCTCTATTTTATGCAAGTTTTAAATCAAGAGTGCATAACAACCCATCGCTGTCCGATGACGACAAACTATACTATTTAATAGGAAAGTTGTCGCCAAGGGCCCAGGCTGTGTTCTCGGGAATAACGCCGTGCGCCGATAACTATCAGCTGATCGTCAGCTGTCTGGTTGATAGGTATGAAGACACACGTACGCTCGCGTCCACTTACTTAGACCAAATGAATAACTTTAAAATGAGTGGCCCCGCTTCTTCGTCCAACTTACAATTATTTATGGATAAGTTTGTCACGGCCGCGAATGCAATTAAGCATCTTAATCTGAATGATCTGGCGGATTACATGTTATTACACACCGCCTTAAAAAAGTTGGACGACGAAACGGTCCTCGCGTTCGAAATGAAATATCGCGACGTGAAAATGCCGACGTTTGGTAATCTTTCTGATTTCATCAAAAGTCAGTATAGGGTGTATCAAAATACGCAGCCTAGCATTAGTGCAGGCCCGTCGCGATCTTCCAGTAACACGCAACCGCCTAAACTTAAAGCGAAGATACCTAACGCTCAGAGCTACGTAGCCAGCGCGATACCTACTAAGTGTCTGTGTCAAAATATCGTGCACGATCATTTCTTTAAATGTCCCGCGTTTAGTACTATGACACCAGTTGAACGTTTCAAATGCGTTAAAGAAAATAATGGATGTATTAATTGTTTAAGTTTCAAACATCGGTACCGTGATTGTGGTTCAAACTCAAAGTGTTGCAACTGCCAACAGAAACATCATACCTTATTGCATAGGGATAAAGTTCATAATGAAACGTCGCCCGGCCCGGCGGTCGGCTCGCCGCCGCCTCAACCCGCGCAGCCCGCTATTGAGTCTCGCCCGCCGCCATTTTCGAATGACGCAATAACGTCGTGTAACACGTCCATTGCCGCGCATGTGAGTGACGTACCTGATAAGGTCACCATACAAAACGCGCAATGTATACAACGTACAACGATATTACTCTCTACCGCTCAAGTGCTAATCTACGATAGTAATGGCAAATCACAAATAATTAGATGTTTGTTAGATTCGGCATCTCAAAGTAATTTTATCACTCAGGATTGTTGCACACGTTTGGGTTTGAATTACAATAAAAAATCTCGCATGATTGTACGCGGTATAGGCGGCGCGGAAAAATCTATTAAAGGCACGGCTGACTTTCAAATACATTCGCGATTTAACGAAAATACTAGTTTTGATGTATCGGGACTCGTCGTAGACCGCATCACGGACAACCTGCCGACGGTGCCTGTGAACGTGTCCATGTTGTCGCACATATCGTCGCTGCCGCTTGCCGATGAGTCGTTCGCTTCGCCCGCCTCGGTGGATGTGCTACTAGGCGCATCTATATTTCCGCACCTGTTGCTACCTAACATGGTACATAGCAGTGTACCCGACATACCGCCCGCTATACAAACAGTATTGGGATATATTATAATGGGTTCAGTTCCTGCCGAAGTACAGGCCCCATATAAATATAAATTCACAACTGCTTGTTGCGCTGTCGTCCATGAGTCGCCGTTGGACCACGTTCTTAAGAAGTTCTGGGAGCTTGAAGAGGTTACCGCTCCGCCCGCTCACAGTCGCGATGACCTGGAATGTGAACATCACTTCCGCACCACCACTACACGCGATGATAGTGGTAGGTACACGGTTGCGTTGCCTTTTAGGGATGACGTGTATAAGTTGGGTGATTCTCATACTGCAGCCTACCGCAGGTTTTTATGCCTCGAAAGAAAGCTGGAGGCATCTAGCGCGTTACGTACCGCCTTTGACGATATCATTCGTGAATACGTCAATAAGGGATACTTATCGGAGGTAACGACTGACGTAAATAGTGTCGGGTATTATATACCGACCCTTGTAGTTATTCGTAGCGACAAGGATACCACGAAATTTCGCATGGTTTTAGATTCGAGCTGCAAAACGACAACAGGCATGTCTCTCAATGACGTCTTACATTCGGGCCCGAATCTACAGGGTGATCTTTTTTGTATACTTCTGAACTTCAGATTATTTAAAATCGCCCTTACCGCAGACTGTCGTCAAATGTATTTGCAGATAGGAGTACATGAATCCGATCGCAGTTTTCAACGGATATTATTCCGATTTAATCCGCAAGATCCTATGAGTACCTATGAGTTTAACCGAGTATGCTTCGGCATGAAGTCGAGCCCATTCCATGCGCTGCGCGTAGTGCATCAGCTTATCGCGGATGACGGTGATCAGTTCCCTATCGCGGCAACCATAGCGTCTACCTCTACCTATATGGATGACGTCTGTTTCAGCATTATGGCTGACGACTCGTCGACCAATGACGAGACTGTGGCTATAGCAGCGAGCAAAGAGCTCATAAATCTGTTCAAACGTGGTCAGTTCGATCTCGTCAAGTGGACGTGCAATTCGGAAAGCGTGTTGCGTGAGATCCCTGCTTCGCACCGAGCGTCCACTGAGCTTGAAATAGATAAGGGTGTTCCTCAAAAAATCCTTGGTCTACATTGGAATAAAGTTGGGGACTTCTTTTATTTCAAGGTCAATGAACCTGATACAGCGTGTACCAAAAGGGCCATACTGTCAACTGTAGCACGTCTGTGGGACAACGTGGGCTTAGTAGCTCCAACCATTTTGTACGCAAAGCTTCTTATTCAGGAGCTTTGGCTGATAAAGTGTGACTGGGATGAAACGCCTCCACAGCGTATTGTCGAGCTGTGGGACCAGTTCTGTGCTGAGCTTCCGAGACTTAACGAGATTCGTATACCGCGCCATCTCGGGGTAGTGCAGGGTTGCACCGCGATGCTTTTAGGTTTCGGAGACGCTAGCGAGCGTGCTTACGGTGGCGTCGTGTACCTTAGGGTTGCCAACGGAGCTGACGTGACGGTTCAGCTGGTGTGCTCAAAATCAAAGGTCGCACCGCTGAAAACCGCTTCTGTAGCGAGATTGGAGCTTTGCGCCGCAGTTCTGCTCTCGAAGCTCATGCGTAAGGTGTTAGATAACTTCGAACCACGCTATAAAATTAATCAGGTCTACGCTTTCACGGACTCGAAGATAGTTCTTTGCTGGATTAATTCGTCTCCTCATCGCTGGCAAACGTTCGTGGCCAATCGCGTCGTAAAGATAGTTGAGAACGTACCCGCCGATCGCTTCCACCACGTAGCGGGAATTGAGAACCCGGCTGACTGTTTATCACGTGGCCTCTCGCCCGCGAAGCTTATAGGCCATCCACTGTGGTATCAAGGCCCGCCATGGGTTTTGAATGATCCGACAGAGTGGCCCATAAAAGAACACGATCGCGATGCCGTTGGTGAAGGTGAAATACCTGAACTAAAGCCACTAGCACATGCCGTCACTACGGATAGTGCCGAGTCTCCCCTTTACACACTCGCACAGCGGACCTCATCGTGGTCAAAGCTATTGCGAATAACGGTTTACGTGTGCCGTTTCTTAAAATTACTGCCGCGCAGAGCGACGGTTTACAGAACTGACTTGGAAGTAGCGGAAAAGAAAATTATATCCGCTCTTCAGAATGTTCACTTCAAACAAGACATTCAAAATTTGAAAAATAAAGAACCATGTTCTCCCGCATTGCAAAAACTGCATCCGTTTTTAGACGAGGACAGTTTAATTCGCGTTGGCGGCCGTCTGACAAATGCTAAAATTGATTACGTGCAGAAACACCCGTTTGTGCTCCCGCGCCGCGATCACGTCGTGGATATGGTAGTTGATTACTATCACAAGAAGAATTTGCACGCCGGCCCCGAACTACTTATGTCCTTACTCAGGTGTCAGTACTGGATACTCGCCGCTCGACGAGTAATTCGTCATCGCATCCACAACTGCAACACTTGCTTTAGAGCAAAACCACGACCTTCTTTGCCGCTCATGGCTGACTTACCGGATTGCCGCGTCAACCAAGCAGTCAAGCCTTTCACGCACACAGGATGTGACTACGCTGGTCCTATCCAGTATACGCCAGTTCGTGGACGAGGCGTCAAAAGCCGCAAAGCATGGCTGTGTATCTTCACGTGCCTCACGACACGTTGTCTTCATATAGAGATAGCGACAGAGTTGAGTACTGTCAATTTCTTGTCAGCGTTAAAACGTTTTTTATCGCGTCGCGGTCCAGTACAATGTATGTACTCGGACCAAGGAACCAATTTCATTGGCTGCCGATCATACTTACGTGATCTTTACAAGTTCCTCGACCAGTACCGACCCGACTTTGAAAACCAACTTTCGGAAAATCGAATTGATTGGAAATTCAATCCGCCCGCATCTCCCCATTTCGGAGGAAGTTGGGAAATTATGGTCAAGCTCGTTAAGAATCATCTGTTCAAGGTCGTTGGACAACAGATATTGTCTTACGAGGAGCTGCTGACTGTTCTAGCCCAGGTCGAGGCACTTGTAAACTCGCGCCCGCTCACTGCTATGAGTAGCGACCCCGCAGAGCCTGCTGCGCTCACGCCGGCTCATTTTCTCCACACGGCGCCACTACTCTCCTTGCCCACTCCGTATGTGGAAAACTTAAATTTGCAAGAGAGATATTCTCTCCTCGACAAAATTGTAAAAAGTTTCTGGCAGCGATGGCGAGTTGAGTACTTGCATCAATTGCAATCTCGCGCGAAGTGGACCACACCTACAACGCCTATTCAAATAGGTACAGTTGTTGTTATTATCACCGACAATATACCACCCTTTTCTTGGCCTTTGGGTATAGTGGATGCTGTTCATCCCTCGAAGGATGGTACTACGCGTGTTGTTACTGTTAGGACCAGTAAGGGTACAACATTTACGCGCCCTGTTGTTCGATTATGCCCATTACCTAGTCAATAAGTCTGCAGCTCCGTCTGCTCAATAATTTTAGGTAGTCATAGGTAGTTAGTAGTAATAAGTCAATTGTCAGAGTTTCATACTCTACCTGTACATCTTAAATTTTAATTCTTAGTTAGCTAAGCATAAATTGAAGTGTTTGCTCCTTTATTATACCTAATGTAACGTTTGTAAAGGCAACCCTTTAACGGGGGGAGGAAATGGTAACGCCAAATAAGTACGTTTAAATTTCGCGCGCTTTTAATGCGCCTTTTGCTCTCGTGCAAATTAAATTATTTCCAAAAAGTTACTTAGGTTGGCAGTCAGTAGAACCACCATATCCTATGTCCTTCTCCTTCCCCGCACGCCTACGTATCTTCTATCGCGCGCGCGACACGAGCGCGCCCTGATTGGCGGATTTAAACGCGGCCCGCCGAGCGCCAGCCAACATGGAGATAGAAGGAGTTCGAGAAAAATGCCGGCACGAGCATGATCTTGTTGCTGTAAAATATTGGAAATTAGGACTTGTTCCATCTTTTTTGTGCCTCTCGATTCGTCGCGAGTGCTACTTGGTGAAGGAAGCTGAGGTGGCCACCTTTTAGACGTTTTTACGAACATTTGGTGCTGTTTAGTGCTGTAACGAACGGGCTACGCCCTGCTGGATTGTTCTGGTCCGCTCCGTCCTTGGACGCTGGACCCTGCCTGGACCCTGGACCTCGTGCACTGGGAGCTACGCAAGAATCCTCAAGGTAGGCGTGCTTATCCATTTACCACTGACTGCCAACGTAATCTCCGTCTGCCATAAAACCATAAATACAGTCCACTCTTTGCTGGTGGCTGCTCCTCATTACCTACACCTTAGGCCGTATAGAAACCTTCGTTTCTCCGTGCCTCACATCAGGTTTTCCAATTCCTGACTCGTTCTCCCCGCGCTAACACTCTGTCACATTCATAGTGTAAACTATTTGCTTAAAACCCAGGCCAAATCCAGCTCGAATATGATATAAATATAGTGATAAGGATAAGGCAGTACGTGTCGGTAATATACGATCTTAGAGCATTAAGCGAACTGGAGCGGTCAATTGACAAAGAGAGGTAGCTTTTTGTAATGCTGGCACTTCACTTGGCTGGCATATTCACCAAAATGTTTGCGTGTACGAAAGAGATACACTATTTCTTTTCTACCATGAGCGATCGAGATGTCAATAGCGCAACGCGAATACACAACGCCAAGTGAAGTGCCACTATAAAAAATATGGGATTAGCGGTTACCCACTTTTACAATACAAACTTGTGCCCAGACGCAAAAAGGAGTGTTATCGATGCTTGCTCGTCTATCTGTGTGACTGTATATATTTGTGCATCTATTAAAGGACTTGTAACTGAAACATCATCAAGAATTGATCATCATTTTTAACATTGACGAGTGCCATTGCGATCAAGGATTGAGATTATGAAAAAATCTCACAAATAACTACAAAGATAGCTTTGCTAGTTTCTTTGAGCAGATACAAAAATTATCAAAGAACCGACATAGCTCAAAGGATAAGTAATTCAAAATGGTAGGCCATAATTATAAGTCAAAAAATAACTGTGAAGGCAGTAAAGTTCACGCGTGGTTACCCCCAAACCGAAAGGCGCAGTATTGGCACCCCTCCCAGGCGAATTGACAATATCGTAAAAATTGTGAGCCAACTAGTTTTCAGCAGTGAACATCCAGCTGATGATGACATGCGCGCTGCCTCACCCCTGTCAAAAGTGGTATTATTTTTTATAAAAATTACTGCTCATTGTATGACATCTCCGGTTGGTTTAATCCTCAAGGCTACGTCTTAAGTTTCTGATTAATGCCAAGCCTGAACTTACGCTAATGACTGGCATATCAAACTTGCCTATCTTTGACGTATACTGAAGGCCCCAGATGAACCCGTGGTGCTTAATAATCAGATATACAGGGTGTGGCATGTAATACGAGCAAAAAATTAAAACATAGACCTTCCTCGTCAATCTCAGTCGTTGTTCTCATCGTCTCAGAAGTTGGTCGAATTTAACAGGTGGACAAGTGAAACTAAATAAGTAAAAGTTTGTAAAAATTACTTAATTCTCATATCAATAGGGATGATGACACCACCAATCAACTTACGTAATTTTTATGAGTTTTCAAAACACAATTCTCTCATAGAGTTTCAATGGCAATAGCGAATTATGACGTCACTATCCGGCAACTCAATCAACTAACTATTTATTTGTTTTAAAGCAACAAAAAATCTAATTTTACAGTAAATCGAAAATTAATCTGGTTTTCAGGGCTAAAATAAAGCATTTTTTTACTGGAGTTGTGCCTTTGAATTATTTTTTAATGGTGTCATCACCCCTATTCTGTGCACTACTATACCTAGTGCCATTCACGAAGACACGTGTTTTTGTCAAAATTAGCCATTAATAAAATATAAGAACCACGGCACGCGTCATCGTGAATGAATCTACAATACAATACAATAAAAATACTCTTTATTGTACACCAGAAATAATAAGCGATACAGAAAACAGGTACACAGAGAAAATTACAAGGTAAGCAATAGGCGGCCTTATCGCTTAAGAGCGATCTCTTCCAGGCAACCTTTTTACAGAAAGAAGGAAGGACTAGTTTACAGCAGATGGTGCATTAACAGTAGATCAGAAAATGAAAAAGCAACAAAAACACATCTACACATACACATTATTGCACATATACTACACGTCTAAAATAAAAATAGGAAATGGGATAAACAATTGATCTACCTATACATACCTACAACAGGTCATCTACTGAAGTTTTTTACCTATAGAATGCTCTGTCTATATTGGTTGAAAATTATAAAAAAGAAGCCTCCTTTCAAGTGATCTAATATCGTGAACCGACAGAGCGACAGATTGGGCCACTAACGCAAGATTAAGTATTGGAAAAAGTTAGAGGACCCGATAACGATGAACTGATAACTGGGTCCACGGCAAAAAGTATCACGTAAAAAATGGCGTAAAAATACGGCAGTGAAAGTTCAAACTTGATTCTTGTAACAGCTTATTTGATGAGTTAATTTACATTGTACATGAACTAAAATAATAATAACACTCGTACCACTGTGCAGCAGATTTTTAAATAGCAGTTATTTTTGTTTACATTATAATTAAATTTTTGGAAAGTGTTTTGCAATTACTTTTTCTGCACAGGTCTATACAAAAATGAAAACAAAATTAACATTAAATTAAATTAAAAATAGTCTTACTGAATTTAAAAAATAAAGTCGGGGCACTTTGACCCTTTGGAGGGAAACTTTGGTCCGTGTGAAAACCTTATAAAGAAGGGTCTAAGCAATGAAAAGATAACAACGTGAGCGATCAATTAACATCAACCACATGGCAGAGAGCCATTCTCAAAGCAATAATAAAACCAGGACCGCGTTAGTTCCACAGGCCAGAGTTACCCTTCATGGCCAAAGTAACCCGAATCTACGGTATCCATAAACTGGAATTGTGATTTAACTTCAATAAATCACATACCTACATCCTAAATTTTTAACACATCAATTTAAACAAATTGAGTTGTGCACTATTTTTTTCAGCATTCACAGAGTTAGAAACACTTTTGTATCACTTTTTTTAATGAATTCGTGATTTGTTTTTTTTTTTTTTTTTATTCGACTGGAAGGCAAACGAGCAAGTGTACATTGTTGTTCCGCGTACATTGATTTTACCGAAGCTCGATATTTGCAACTGTCTCGAAATATCGAGCTTCGGTAAAATCAAGGCACGTGGAACAAATCCCGAATTTAATTCATAAAATTAGTAATGACCGCGATAGTCCAAAACTTTTGTATCACGTTCAAAAACTTTAGTTATTATGATAGTTACTGAGAATAAACTAGAAACCCGGAGAGTGCTCAAATCATAATAATAAAACTAGTGAAATATGGGTGGGCCGTCGCGCCGTATGACAATTTTGCCAGTGTGTCAGTAGGGGTTTGCCGTTGTACGGTAAAAAAATCTAGATAACAAAATATAACAGGTAATTGTGGATGAACGATGACAGCAAATTTCCAACATCGCATTCCAATATTTCATTATTATCTTATCTAGTGACTTTCGAATTACCGTCTCAAAGTGGTTTTGCCGTTGTACGGTAAAAACAATCTAGAAAAGAAAATATGACAGATAACTGTGGATGAACGATAACAGCAAATGTCCAACAACGCATTCCAGTATTTCGGTATTAAATATCTTAAACTGGTGACTTTCGAATTACCGTCTCAAAGTGATTTTGCCGCTGTACGGTAAATACAATGTAGAAAACAAAATATGACAGGTAATTGTGGAATAACGATGACTGCTAATTTCTAACATCGCATTCCAGTATTTCGTTATTATCTTAACTGGTGACTTTCGAATTACCGTGTCAAAGTGGTTTTGCCGCTGTACGGTAAATGCAATCTAGAAAACAAAATATGACAGGTAATTGTGGATGGACGATGACAGCAAATCCAACAACGCATTCTAGTATTTTGTTATTATGCTAAACTGGTGACTTTTGAATTACCATGTCAAAGTGGTTTTGCCGCTGTACGGTAAATACAATGTAGAAAACAAAATATGACAGGTAATTGTGGAATAACGATGACTGCTAATTTCTAACATCGCATTCCAGTATTTCGTTATTATCTTAACTGGTGACTTTCGAATTACCGTGTCAAAGTGGTTTTGCCGCTGTACGGTAAATGCAATCTAGAAAACAAAATATGACAGGTAATTGTGGATGGACGATGACAGCAAATCCAACAACGCATTCTAGTATTTTGTTATTATCCTAAACTGGTGACTTTTGAATTACCATGTCAAAGTGGTTTTACCGTTGTACGGTAAATACAATCTAGAAAACAAAATACGACTGGTAATTGTAGATAAACGATGACAGCAAATATCCAACAACGCATTTCAGTATTTTGTTATTATCTTAAACTGGTGACTTTTGAATTACCATGTCAAAGTGGTTGTCTTCGTAAGCATGGCTACTCAAAAAGCAACGTGTAATCAGTACGAGTTTGCAAGTAATTACTGACTCCTTTGGGATTCGGCCGCTGAAACACCGAGTAATTAGGTTTTAAAGTAATTTTCATAACCTTATTACAGTTTCAAAGGCTTTGTTTTGTGATAACAGTGTGTTTGCTACAAATGAAATCAACGCCCGGCGGAATTAAATTTTCCTGAAATTATTTGTTGGATTAACTCTAGCGTATTAAAATGTCACACGTCGTTACTTGGCCTAGTTTTTTTTTAATAAGTATTGTATGTGGGAAAAATTTTAATTGTAATATTGTGTGTTTGTTACTATTTCAAGTTAAAACTAGGCGTTTGGCGTTGGATGCAATCTGGCTTAAAAAATTACTTAAATAAATATCCTGGGATAATTGACACCAATTGACCCGGTCCTAAACCCTGGGAAGCTTTTACTATGAGTACTAGGATAAACATATTTATAATAGATTAAATACATAATAATAACCTAACCATAAAAACAATAATTTTAATACAAGCTTTTTTGCTGACTGTACTTTTTCTTGACTGTACTTGCATTGCACCCAAATTACATTTGTTTACCAAATTTCAAGTCGATGCCATTAACCATTGAAGAGTTCTGTCCTGCGGAGACAATCCTGGCTGGATTATCACGATGTCACTACTAGATTATTGTATTGTCACGCAATTTATATAATTATTCCAAATTTCAAGTCAATCTGACTACTGGAAGTTGATCAGATTTAACTTGTAAGATTTGACTACAGACAGACAGACAATGGGACAAGTGAACCTAAATACACGTAGGGCTACTGTAGGCTTCGATATTTCCAAAGGATAGCGATTACGGCCCCTAAAATCCCAAAATTTCATAGCTAACGAGAAGGATATTGTTAGATCGAAATAAAACCATTCATCTTTAAATGCTGAAAACGGAGGACTTGCGGAGGACTAGCTTCTTTACACAGCCATTTTGTGCCAGCTATCCGACATTCTTTACTTGCAATCGCATCCGATGGATGATCTATTTAAGCAATGGAAGTAGATCGAAATTTACTCGAAAGATTTCAAGCAAACAAGTATAAGACGTAATTAACGATAATTCATTATTAGTTCTTGTCGACTAGGGGGCTACTACGAAATTGAAAAATCGAAGTCCGTATCGTGCCGTCCCTCTCATTCTCGTATTAAACAATATAAGCGTCAGCGGGACGGCAAGATACAAGTTCCAATTTTGCACTTCGTAGTAGGTATAAGGCCTGCACACGTGGTGCCATAACCTAAAATTTTAGGGTTTCATCGTTTTACAAGCTAAATAAAATGAAATAGGGGCGAAATTTTTCCAGAATGCAGTCTCTTTTCGCAAGAACACATGCTTTGACAAAAGACAATACACATACCAGGTCGTTAAAGGACAAAAAGTCGTTTATATTCGGCCGGGTGTCGGCGGTAAAAACTCTAATTGCTGGCGTGAAGTGTGGCGTAAACACAAAGTAACACGTAGCCGACACGAGGCCTCGGACGGAGCGGTTTAAACAAGGTCCACTTCACACCGACGCGAGGAAATTATAGCCTATAATTAAAGCAGTGAAAATTGAGAATAATTATTAAATTAAGATTTTTTTATAGAAGATCAGATAAATGGGTAAGGCTCACAAGCGTTTTGCCCGCCCGTTCCAGTGCGTTACGAATATTGATGCATACGACCGTTTCTACTAATATAAGGATGATTATTTCACTTCAAAGAGAAACTACTTGTATCAGAAGTTGACGCAAATAGTTATTGTATGCATCAATATTCATAACACACTGGAACAGGCGGGCAAAAAGCTCGTGAGCCTTACCCAAATACACAGTCAGTCAAATAAACCGCCCCGCATCATACCAGGCGTAAGAGGCCCAATAAACTTGCCGCGTTACCTACCCATGCGCGTTACCACAAAAAGTAGGAATAAGATGAGAGTTAACGGAGTGCGTTACTGTCTCAATAGTTGATAGTTTTAATTAACAAGTCATTAGCAATAGAAGTGACAACAAAGTGTCATCTATTCGGCATCGTAATGTCAAATAATCGTTTTCAGATTATCCGATTAAATATCGGATCCTTGTTCATTATCATATCTGTGATCGGATCGGATAATCTGAAAGACATATTTCATACATTTTACTTCGGCGTCCGATACTGATATCAAACCGAATAATCTGAAAATGCTCTTAAAATTATGTGTGGATCAATATTCCTTTTCTCGTATTATGTTTCATAACACCTTAATAATAATATTGGGCGAGGGAAATGTTTTCAAGAATAACACCAGATGAGTTAAATTCGTTGGCAAAATACATCCTCCACCCCCAAGATAAGAGTCTCTGCAGACATACTAAAATAACAAGCCACTTCGACACCGACGATTTCGTACTTTTATTTAACTTACTAGTACTTACGTATAACTAGCAACCCATCCCGGCTTTACGTACAGTTAAAAAAATGTTTCTAGTCAAAGACACTTTTTTTTCAGGTCCATTTCCCTATAACTATAGGTAGGTACTTGTTTAGTACGGATATGTAGTACGAATGTGTATGTCAATCCAAGTTTAATTATAGTTAGTAGATATAATTAGTGTTTAGTTTTGTAACTAAGGGAAGTATACATCCCTGTATTATTATTATTGTTTTTTTTTTGTTGTATAATTTAAATTTGTTAATTGCTTACTGTACTTTATTTAAGTATTTTATTTGTAATTATTTTATTTTGAAAAATGACTTTCTGCCAAGTTTCTTGCGGCGCATTCTTCTTGGCAATGATGGTCTTTCCGAAAGCACTGGTAGTTTAAAAAATGACGTGTAAAAGTGCCCATTGCGGCCAATTTACTGAATAAATGATTTGAATAATCAAGAAGTATTAGAGCCAGCAAGAAATCAAATATACGACATAGACAGCAAAAAAACATTTACAAATACCACCATCTTGCTCACTAAACCTGCCGTGAAGCAGCAGTGCTTGCACTGTTGTGTTTCGGCGTGAAGAGTAAAACAACCGGTTTAATTACTGGCACTTGAGTTATCCCATCTTAGGCCTCCGAGTTGGCAACGCATCTGCAATATATATGCTGCCCCTAGTGTTGCATATTATCATATGGGCGGTGTGATCTCTTACCATCAGGAGACCCACATGCTCATTTGCCAGCCAGTCGAATAAAAAAATATATCAGACCACATTTTTTAATTTTTGTCGCCTTCCGTGAAGTCGCCAAGCGGTCGCAGCGGAAGACCAGCGTTGGCTTACACGGCCAACACTATGCTGAGCTGCGACCGTTTCGTGCCTTCGCATATTGTATTTCTTTTTTGTTTTCATTTGCCCTGTGCGATCCCGAATAAAAATATTTCTATTTCTATTCTATTTCTATTTTTAATTTTCATTAAATTTTTATGGAATATAATCGATTAAAACTAATAAAAATGCAACGTTGCCAGCTCAGCAGGCATAAACGCTCTTTCGTTGGACATAACTACGGTGTGAAAGGAAGCCTTACTTAGCTAGTACAAAGCCAGGACACAGCTTAAATGTCGGGGGGCGTCGTAAAAGTTGTCCAATTAGTGTCGCTGAAATTACTATTAAAAATAACCGGGGCACGCCGCATTTGTTAGAAGATGGTCAGTCGAGTCGAGAAGGTTTTAAGCCTTTTTGGGTTTCACCTTGGAGACTCTTAGTACTAGAAAGCTGTAATTTAGTGTGGCAGGATATCAGTGGTGTGTAGGATGTACATTAGTGGTGTGGACGGTATATTAGTGGTATGTGGAGTATACAATAGTGATGTGGAGTGTACGTAAGAGTGTGGAGTGTATGTAAGAGTGCGGAGTGCACATTTAGTGGTGTGAAGTGCATATTTTAGGCAGCCTGGTGAGAGAAAGCGTGGTTATGTCTTCGGATGTAATTCCTTTACAGTCAATGTACACAAGCTTTGTCACACTTACCATCACTGACGTCTTGTAAAAAGATTAACGGAGAGATAAATAAAAACCTAAAAAATATTACAATACATAAACCTACGTTTATACAGTAGAGAGGCATACATCGATATAATACATAGTATGTCTATTTTAAAATCTTAGAAACGTGTACATATATTTATGATCTTGACTGTATTTATTTTCATACGTATTTTACAAAATACGAAACATGTAAACATAATCAAGAATATCTTTAAACGAGCATTTCAAATTCTTGTATATACATTATAAATAATATTTCAAGGATCTCGAAAACGGCTACAACGATTTCTTTTTCTCTGGAAAAACGATTGTTACCGAGTTTTAAGCCGAGCAAAGTTCGGTCGCCCAGGTAGGGGAGACCTAGGAGAGTTGTAACAGAGGAGAGTTGTGACAGAGACGATTTCTGGCTACTTACAATAGTTAGCAAGGTGGCAACAACGCACGTTTGTCGCTTTAGAAACGCGCTACTTGACTTAGTACACACCAGTGGCGCACAAGAAGCGGTTGCGTAATTACGACGTCTGCGTGCAAAAAATTGCGAAAAGTAAATTTTTCTTCAAAATTTTGATTCAGTTTATATCATGGTTTATTACATGTGCGTTATTGTGATATTTTTTCTACAGTTGCATGGTTATTTAAGTCTCAGAGCGTTGCATTGATCTTTTGTGGTTGCATCGTATTTAGAAACTATGAATTATTCGACACGCCCTAAGAAAAAGTGTGTATCTTCCCGATACTTAGTTATGCGACTATTGCATTTTCGTACTCTACGGTATCGACTTTATCATTTACATTAATAAAAACAATAAAAAAGTGGTTAGAACATATTTTTTCCCAAACGTATAACTAACTATTTGCATTAATTGCTAAAAAAAATCCAGAGCAAAACTTAATATTTGCCTCTTATTCAATATTACGCGGGAACGCACCGAGCGGGTGGAGGGGAAGTGGCTGTTGGACATTTCTACCGCGGACACGGATTGACGGGCGCTAGGGCTACGTTTATTTAATAAAAATGGAAAAATGTCGAGCGGTGGGTATATTCTTATCAAAACTTAAAGAAGATGCAATTTCCAAGCGATAAGTAGGTAACTATCCACATACACACTTACACAACGGAAACGTATAAATCTTGGTAGGTATAACTAACCACTTACACACTTAAACGTAGGAATCTATTTAATATTCGTTGGATATGTGTGCATTTACTCATTTCTTCGCCGGAGAAAAAAATAAGCTATTACCTGTTAGTGCATATTTACTATGCATTTGAAATCTTTTTTTTTTTTAACAAATTAAATTAAAAATATTATCCTTAATATTGCAACCATTATAAATAGTATTACGCACGTAAAATAATCAACTATTTCGACCCTCATGACATCGTTGTATGGGTGTTTGTTTGTTTTTAATACAAGATATTTATATGAATAAAAACTAATGTTTGTTCTCGGGTCTTGGATGTTAAATATGTATTAAAGTATGTATTTATCTATATTGTATTATAAACGGAAGGGAATGTCCCATTGTTTCCCATACATTACCAAAATACATAATCACCACTGGGAGAGGACAAAATAAATAATTCCTATTCCAAAACCGGGTTTTGTACAGGGATATTTTGTTTCCTTGGACAAAACTAAAGTCCTGGGCCGGTTATGTACGAGGAAAGAAAATTCCTACTACAATACCCGTTTTTGAAGTACTTAGTAATTATTATTGCCTCGTCGAACCAACGTCGGGGATTGGTAATTGGGAAAGAGATTTCGCGTCGCAAAACCGGGTTATGTAGCAGAATTTTATCACTTTTGTTACAAAACCAAAAAGGTAACGAACCTTTACTGCTTAACCAATAGTTGTATCATTTGACAAATATACAAATAATCCGGTTTTGGAATAGGAATTATTTATTTTGTCCTCTCCCAGTGCTGATTATGTATTTTGGTAATGTACGGGAAACAATGGGACATTCCCTTCCCTTTAGAAGAAGTCTTCCCTTTGTATTTTTTCCCGTATTACCCTTATACAAGACGTATAAAAATATCTTTGTGTTTTTAAAATAAATATCATATCAATACTTATTATTCATGTTTTTTATTGTTTTAAACTAGCAAATGAACTTCTAATTTTACGTGATGAAGGTTGTAAGTGAAAATTATATTATTTAAAACAATTAACTAAGCATTTGTTATAAAAGCGTTGTTGAGAGTTTCCGTTTATAAGTAGGTACTTAAGTAAATACCAATCACACTTCTTTATTTACAATATGCTACAAGGAATAGCAATGCACCTGCTAGTTATCGAGTTTTTTAAAGATGTTCATATAGAAAGAAGGAAAGAAAGTCTTTATCTTGAGAAAGGCTGTACAATATCTGTCACTTGACTAATCTAGTGTAAAATATGTAGCAACATAATATATGTCTATCTGGCATAATCCGTTTCATCGAAGTTAAATATACGTATAACAAGTATGTATCTGCCACTTACACGTCAGAGTTAACAACATAATTATCACGTAAAAGTGTATAACTGTCATAATTAAGAAACTAACGTATTTAAAAATCTATAAAAAATCATAAATATACATTGTTACAATATTGTACTCCATGCCAAATTTCAATCCTCTGGCATATACAGTTACCACGCAATTGCAATTTTAAATTTATAAAAACTTTAAAACGCTCTCCTATAAAATTTGGTTTTTGTAGATACACACTTTTTCTTAGGGTGTGTCGTATTATTCGGACCAAGTCGTTATTTTGAGTACTTAGGAGAGTTGTGACAGGCTGTCACAACTCTCCTATTTCACTTAATCTTTCCGCTGGGTTGTTTTAACGTTACATTCGTGGGTTATTTTATTAATTTGTGGTGCCTGTATGTGTGTTTTGTACATTAGTAAATTAACATAAAATTTTATAAGGTCAAACCGAGCATACACAAAATCAAATCTGCTGTGCTGACTGACACACCTACTAAGAATTAAATATCTGTTATAGAAGCCAATAGGAAGTCGAAGAATATGAAAAAAACGTATCTTAAGCGAAGATAATAAGAAATCTACACAAGCTAAGAAAAAGAAGAGAACTGGTGATGACATTTTTTTTGTTTGATTTGCTTTCAAGCCTATATGCAAACACTATAGATGAGACGAGGAGTGGGTGCAATGCCTTGAATGCAAAGGTTGTATTGCAGGCTAGTTGCAATACGTTAGCAATAATTGCCTCTCGGATAAAATTTAGATTAGACTGATTGTAATATGTTTGATCTCAAAGCGATGCTTTAATAATAATTAATTGTCATTGGGACGTTATATAATATTGTTTTTGGTGGTACTTAATGTACTAAAAGGTGAATTAATTACTTTTTACAAAAAAACATGTTTCATTTATCTGTTATATATAAATTATATAATAACAATGGTTTTTTTTATTATTCAAATAGTCACATACATAGCTGTCACAACTTACCTAGGTGCCTGTCACAACTTACCTCGGTGATAGGGGAGTTGTGACAGAGGGAATAGTTTTCCTTTTTGTTTATTTTTTCCAAAACCGTAAGACTTTAATTTATTTTAATGATTGTTTACGAAAGCCATGAAATGGTGTTACATTAATTCACTTAAATCATAACTGTGGAATGTTTATTAAGCTGTTAATGTTAAGAATGTTCGTTGAATGTAAAAAAATGGCGTCAAAAACAGTCAAATGTAATCAGTGCAACATTGTAATTTGTGAAGTGTTGGCTTTTATCCAAAATAAATGTGGATTGATGGACGAGGAGGGCTTGGTGCGAATTTGTGCATCAGCCTTCACAGCAGAAGAAATCGAGTTGGCGAAAAATCTACTTTTCGAATCCGTTGCTACACAGTCACGGAACATTACCCGGAAGAGAGAAGGAAAAATACAGAGGGATCTTGACGATATCATATATCTTATAAAGAATACTACAGCTGATAACACCCCTGTCTTTGTAGCGAGACAGCTTCATCGTTTACCCCCAGTAACCTGGGATCACATCGATACTACAAGGCTGTTGAGAGATATTACTGAATTAAAACAAGAGATAAAAGAACTTAAAGAGAACCATGTGTCCTTGGAAGATATGCAACAAATTAAAATTGAACTAGAAGTGCTCAAAAATTCATCAATTGTAAATAATTTTAATCCTAACGTAAACACCAAAAGAGGAGCATGCAGAATTTCATCAAATATGAATAGTTACAACTGTAATAGTGGCCCGATCGGATTGACCCATATTGATGTTAGTAACTGCAAGGTAAGAACATATTTTAATGATGACGATGATGACTCATTTATGCAACGGTCGCCGGATAAGGCCAACGGTAATACAGAATCTCGATTGGAGGGTACGCCGGCCGCGCGAGAAAGCAAGGTACCCTCTCTAGAGCAGTGGAAACCAAACTCCCAGCCTATACGGAGCGAGACAGCGTTAACTGGTAATGTGTTAGAGCGGTGCGGCGATAGCAAAACTCGAACCAGTCACAAGCAGTCGCCGCGAATAGAAAAAAGCGAATGCACCGGTACCATGAAGCGCACAATTGTCCCTAGTACCGCGACATCGGAAAATGTAAACAAAGTTGTTACGGCGCAGATTATAACAAACCAAGCATCACTTCGGCCCCGAACAATGGCTGAAGTGGCAGGCACAGGTGAATGGAAAACGGAGATGCCTTCTGTGCAATGGAAGGAAGTAACGAAACGGAAATATAAAAACCGGTTTGTTGGAAGAATAGGCAAAGCACAAACTGGCAAAAGTGACACGAAGTTTAAAGCTGCAGACAATAATATTGAATTGTTTATTTATAACGTGCATAAGGAGACAACTGAGCATGATATTAGTGAATATATATTTAAGGCCACCCAGTTAAATGTGAGTTTGGAAAAGGTACCAATGAAAAAGGAAAAGAGACATAACTCATACAAATTCAGTGTACCTTCATATAAGTTGCGATTATTTCTAAACGACGAGTTATGGCCAGAGGGAATCTCGTTTAGAAGATATATTCAGTTTAGACCAAAGAATAATGAAGAAGTTCCACCCATTTAATGGATAGTTCAGACATACAAAAGAAACTTCACGATACTGTGCTTGTGTCATTTAATTGTAAATCGATCAAGAGATCGCTTGAGGGAGTTAGGGCACTCTGCAAAATAGCCGACATAGTCGCTGTTCAAGAAACGTGGCTCCTGCCGAGTGACCTAACATATCTGACGACTATTGATGAGGATTTCGGCAGCACGGGTACTTCGGCTGTGGATACAACGAAGGGAATGCTGACGGGTCGTCCTCATGGAGGTGTCTCACAGTGATTCGTGTAGAACAAGCTAGATGGACAAAAGTCACTTTCGAATTCCGATATAATTCTTATTGACATACAATCAGGACACCTATACATTAAGATACCCACAAGTTATTTTTATAGTATACCCTCATATAGCGAGATAAAACGTTAAGTGTACACTAAAGTGTTAAATTACACTTGCTTTCCTTCGTGTTATTGCTTGCGAAACGAAACGGTTTAATTTGTGTTTAAAATAATATATTATCAAATAATTATTATGGACGGTGAACTTAAGGGTGAGTACTATATTTCACAATGTTTTTTTATTTACATTTGCAAACAAATATTATTTATATGGAGCTTGTTATGTAAAGTTACGTTATATTTGTACCGTTTTCTCAATTCAAACGCAAAAAGTTTACATGTCTCCGGATGTCACCTCTTTGAAAATTAAATGAAATATGCACATTACTATGTACTTACTGGAAACATCAATTTTGACTGCGATATCTTTGCACATCAATTTTTTTTTTTTTTTTTTTCAGAACGTATCATCACTGTTTAAAAACTGATTTTTTTGAAGTATGGGTGAGAAACCCGAAATAATTCCGAAACGACGAGCTCTTTCACTTTGTGGTTTTAGAATATGACCTAAGTGGAGTAACTGGTGAATCCTTGAGATATTTAAAGGTGAAAATTTTCCAAATTTCCAAAAAAATCGCGGAGAAATGGATAAGTTGTGGTAAAAACAAGGAACGCTTTTTAGTTAAGTTTTCTGAGCGGTTAAAGAGGGATACATCGTTTACACTTACTAAATTACACGCTGTACCCTCTGGATCTAGACTTTCCAAACCTGGTAGACCACAAAAAGAGTTCAATGACTCCAGCGTCAAAACAAAACGACGGCGGGTGACCGACTTAATAAATGCAAGAAGTGCCTCGCAGCTAGTATACGCTGCTGAAGTATCTACGTGTTCTTCTGGAAATAAAAATGCAGCTCAAATAATTAAAAAAGTCGGCGACAGACCAGAAATGGACAATGAAAAAAAAAAAGGTTCTGCAGATAGTTGTGAACCAAGGTTTTTATCGAGTTTGGAAGCCATAGCGTACTATGTCGATAGCAAGTCAACTACTTACAGCTATAATCAGACTCGAAAATGGAGCAGCCTAGTTTTGACTCAGATTGATTACCTATTACTATTACTTTCGTTTGTAAATAAAGTTACTCTAGCTGAATATACTTATTTTTAATGAATACCTACATACCTACCCACTAAAATTGTCGCATGTGTACTCTTAAATAATCTAAATCTTGCGGGTATACGATAAAACATTACGATTTAATCAATTTACATCAGCAAAATCGCAGTTCAAAACAAAAAATACCAACCAATTTAAACTGACCCCAGTTCCAATAGTAAATGTCGGTGAAAAGGGGTCAAGTTATGTTGGTTTCTTTTTACAAGGCTAATATAGCTAATTTCGTAATTTAACTTATATATGGTGATAAATCATAAAGAATCGTAACGTTTAAACTCACTAAAAAGACTCAAATAATTTTGTCCATCTAGCTTGTTCTACACGAATCACTGTGTGTCTGTCTCCTTTGGCGAAAGTCGGTTTTTTCATGCGTATCTGTTGTGCCTTGTGTAAATCCGCGCATAGCTGCGATCAAAGTGATGTTGTGTGATAAACCAGTGCTAATAATAACGGTATACATGCCGGTTAACTGTGTTGACAATCTACCTGAGTTTACGGACTGTCTTGCACATTTAAACGCAATAACAGAGGACAGTGGAATCGAAGATGTGATAATTTTAGGGGACTTTAATTCTCACCCTAATGAGGTATTTTATTCTGAATTAATGAATTTTTGTGACGAGCAGGAATGGGTATGTGCCGATGTATGTAAGTTAGGTTTGGACTCGCAAATGTTTACATTTATTAGTGATGCCCACGGCAGTAAGCGATGGTTGGATCACTGCATTGTAACCAAATCAGCTTGGCCACTCGTTACTAAATCTTACGTTAAACATGATGTTTACTGGTCCGACCATTTTCCATTGTTCGTGCATTGTAATCTTAATGTCATTAAAAATAAGGTCGTATTTCGTTCGGCACAGACAAATAATGTACGATGGGGCGCAAGAACGCCGAGACAAATTGAACAATATACTGTATTATGTAATGAATATTTAAAAGAGATTGACCTACCTATAGATTTAATTAATTGTTGCGGACATTTTTGTAAAGAGCCTCATCATAGAAGTTTAATAAAGATTTTATATGAAAATATTGTTTCGTCTTTGTGTTTGGCGTCGAGCAGTACCTCTAATAATAATAACACAAAGCGCCAGCGCAAGAAATGTCTCGCTGGGTGGAATCGACACGTAGGCGACGCTTATGCGGAGGCTAAGGCCAAGTTTAGGTTATGGGAGCTGCATGGATGCCAATCTTCAGGTCGTATTTTTGAGGAGATGATTGAGGCTAAGAAAGTTTTTAAGGGCAGACTCAAGTGGTGTCAAAATCACCAGGAGCAGATAATAATGGATAAACTTGCTTCTCATCACTCAAAATCTGATTTTGGTAGCTTTTGGAAACATACTAAAAAGTTAAATGTATCTCAGAGTCTCCCTGTGAGTGTTGAGGGAGTGACGGATCCGCAGGGTATTGCTAACCTTTTCAAAGAACATTTCACTGTCAGGTCACCTCTGGGGCCGCCGCGCCTCGTGTTGGATGCTGAGCACCGTCATGAGCAGGTTCCAACCCTGATTAAAGCGGAAGATGTTCGCGTGGCTTTACGTAAAATGAAAAAAGGGAAATCACCGGGTCATGACGGGCTCAGTATTGAGCACTTACGAAATGCGGGAGTGCATTTGCCCAGAGTTTTGGCATTGCTTTACAATCTTTGTCTAAGTCATTCATACCTACCACCTTTGCTCATGCGTACTGTGGTAGTGCCTATAATAAAAAATAGAACAGGTGACGTGTCTGACAGGTCGAACTATAGACCCATCTCTTTGGCGACTGTGGTAGCGAAGGTGCTTGACAGCGTGCTTGACAGGTACCTGGACGGTCACTTACGGCTGAGTGATGCCCAGTTTGGCTTCCGGCCTGGGCTATCCACGGAAAGTGCCATTGTGGTGTTGAAGCATGCTGTGAAATACTACACGGACAGGAAGACTGCGGTGTTTGGCGGTTTCTTGGATCTGTCAAAGGCTTTCGACCTTGTTAGTTACGACATACTTTGGGGCAAATTAGAGAAGACAGGGTTGCCAAGAGATTTGCTCAACATTTTTAAATTTTGGTATGGCAATCAAGTTAATGTTGTAAGGTGGGCCGATGCACTTTCGTCAACATATGTGTTAGAATGCGGTGTGAGGCAAGGGGGGCTAACATCGCCTAAGCTGTTTAATTTGTACATGAATGCATTGATCGAGGAACTCAGTGGTACTCATGCGGGATGTTTTATAGACGGAGTAAGCGTAAACAATATCAGCTATGCCGATGACATGGTGCTGCTGGCTCCCTCGGTCAATGCGCTCAACGAATTGCTTGGTATATGTCATAGATACGCTACCTCTCATGGACTAATGTACAACTTGAAAAAGACAGTGTATATGACTTTCAAGGCCCCAGGTAGGAAGGCCCCGGATCTGACACTCCCAGTTTTGCTGGACGGGACTTCAGTTACTAGAGTGAGTCAGGTTAAATATTTAGGCCATTATTTGACTGACAATTTAAAAGATGATGTAGATGTAGAACGGGAGCGTAGGGCGCTGGCGGTGCGGGCGAATATGCTGGCGCGCAGGTTCGCTCGGTGTACGAGTGCAGTTAAGATAACGCTCTTTAGAGCATACTGCACGTCAATGTACTCGGGCGCCCTGTGGGCGAGCTGCACGCAACGCTCCATCAGCTCACTGCGCGTCCAATACAATAACGCCTTCAGGGCGCTGTTAGGGCTGCCACGGTTCTGCAGTGCGTCCACTATGTTTGCCGAAGCGCGAGTAGATAGCTTTAATGCGGTACTACGAAAAAAAAAGGCATCGCTTCTGACAAGAATACGTGGCAGCAACAACAGCCTCCTGAAGATGATAGCTGTAAGAGATGAGTGCTCTATAATGCAAAATTTAATTAATAGCACACTATCACTTGTCCAATATGTATACTAATATAGTTATAAGTTAATTACTAATAATTTATGGATCTTTGTTGTCTGAATAAATAAATAAATTATTATTATAAGCGAGATATGTCGCTTAAATTAAAAATTGTCACAACTGTCCTAGGTCTCCCCTACTTAACGATTAAATGGTGTAAAACCTAACTGCTTATTTATCATGTATAAGTAACATTGTAGGTATTTTATAATGCTTTTTATATAACATCTTAATAGCATTTTAAAGGTAGATTCCATTACACTAGCTTCCCAGCCAACCGCGTCCAATTTGGCAAGGGCCTCCCGAAGCGGATGTCTTTTCAATTTTCCATAATAAAGTTCTCTTTGAATAAGGCTTTTGGTATTTTCCTGCATTACCGACTTCATTTCAAAGGCTGAAAGATCATCAGTAAGTCTGGCTTGTAAACTTCTAACCATCTTGTAACAGATTATAGGGAAGCAAATATTTATTTTTTAGGCGAAGGCTACACGTTCTATGAATACTGTGAGCAATAGTCACACAATAAAAACATTCATCTATCCATCCCAGCCTATTTACGTCCCGCTGCTGGGCACATGGCCTCCTCTCAGAATGAGAGGGCTTGCGCCGTAGTTCCCACGCGGGCCCAGTGCGGATTGGGAACTTCACACATACTATTGAACTGTGTGCATGATAAAAACATTGTACTGAGGGTTTTCATAGAGGCGAAATATAGGTGACAGTCTTTCCCGGCCCGGATAACACCGACATAGAAATACCGGCCCTGTTTTTTGTGTATATGCCCATAGAAACTGACAAGATCTTCTATGGGCGCGTACTCAAAAAAAAACAGGGCCGGTATTTCCATCACCACCCAAGTGTCATATGATATTTATTATTCTTTTTTTTTATGTCAGTAGACTGAGACCACAGTATTACTTGTTATTATCTATCCCTCGCCTTAGGATGGCTTTGTCGTCCTTATATTATGGTTTCAAAGTTAATTTAAAAAGCGCGATTACGCTTGATCGCTTTGAGCTTTGAATTAAATTGCGAGTGGGAAAAGAGAGGTGCAAAAAGATCACTTGCTGATTGCCTCCTGTTGCCCCGTTCTATTCTTATATCATCAGGCAAAATTAAAATTAAAACGGAGTTTTTTTGGCTGGTATAACTACGCCTCGCTAGATGGCACAAAAGTAGAATTCAAAATATATTTTCCTTCTCGCTTATTTGAGACAAATGTGAGTAAGAGAGTAGGTAATATGATTTTGGTTTCTATTTTCAAGCAGTTTACTATAATGTTTACAGGTTGCACGCAACAAGCGCAACCAAACTTCCTAAGCACACTACATAGTTGAGATACACACGCTCACAAGGTAGGTGTAGCTTCATCGGGCCACATTTTGTTTTCCATAGAATTTCTGTTTTTACATATTATTCGGTCTCAAGTCACCTATTCCTTCCACCACCACCATACCACCATAATAAATATATATACCTACCATTTCCATCCTTCTTTAAAGTGAGGACTAATAACCAGCAACTCTGCTGAGTCCTTTACCTCTTCACAAGTTATGTCTTATCTTTTTCTATCATTGTTTTTTGTTATGATATATTTTATTAATTTTTATTTTTGGACCTCCAGATTTCCCGCTTACCGTACGAAACACAGTAGCAAAACTGCTATTTCACGCCGGTATTCTGTGGACTTTTGGGGACATACAATCAATCCAGCTTGGTCTTATCTCTGGGAAAACGCGTAGTTTAAAATTTTAGCCCGATAGAAAAACAGTGGCCTAGATACTAGGTCATAAAGTGTATGGAAGAGCCACATGATATCTAGGTATAAAACATTTACGAGTATGCTTTCACGTAACCAAAAAATGTGAGTGTAAAAACAGATGGGAACTGCTTATGTTGTTATTCTCAGTGTGGTTTTGTAGGACAGGTTATGACTATGGATTGTCTGAGTGCTACATGAAAATATAATGGTCTCCACGTCTGAAACGGGGTATAAAACATCCTCCACTGTGACCATTTAGAGTTTAATGAACAATATGAAATAAAAATTGTCATAAAATGAGTACTAAAACACAATCAGTTTTTTTATGGGTTACGCTCACGTAACCTTATTGTTTTAACAATAGTCGTTATACCTAACGTTATAAGGGTACTGCCTTTTCGAAACGTAACGTTTAGCAACCTGTTTCATTTCGCATACTCTCAAACTCTAAATATTTAAGGATTAATTTCAGAGCCACCGAGAACCCTTTACGCTAAGTTAGGTTAGTTTTATAAAAATCCTGTAATATTTACAGTTTCAAAAATAAACCCCCTTGCAAAAAAACGGCCACCAATGGCTTTTGTATTTTATGTGCATGAAAGTTTACTTTCTAAGCTTCAATACCTATAGCCATAGGTGCCCGTTTTTTTTTTGCAAGGGGGATTTATAAAGCAATTGGGAAATGAAAAGTTGCGAAATGAAACGTTATTTGCCGAAACATTAGTAAATCGTTATAAGCATACGCGATTTTCTCTGCCTCCCTTTCTTTGCACCTACTGGTTTTCCTGTAATTTCCGTGAAAAGCGGGAATATTAATGAAAGCGCTAACTTTACTTAGTCTTAATTTATTTTCATTTGTGTGTTCAAGAAAATTATATGTGAAAACCGCGAAGTTCAAGACAGTACAAGTGTTTTGTTTTTGGGTGTTACGCAGAAGGTAAAGAAACAAAAGCCAGCAAAGTAACTTTGTATTAAATTCATATTAGTGATTTTTGCCTGAAACATAGGGGGAGGGGGGATTCGTTACTGGGAGTGAATATCAGAAAACGGACTTCAGCGGCGTAGCAGTGGGATGACCTGGACGTCTTTACACTGTTCAGAGATCGTCCAAGACCGGCTCGAGTGGAGGAAAATGAAAAAAAAAATTAAAATGTAGATAATACAATACAACAATACAAAGACTCTTTATTGTACACCAGAAATAGAATAATTTATTGCATAAAAACTTATAAACAAGAGTCTACGGCTCTGGATCCTGTACTAGGAGTCCCTGTGTTACAGGATCCAGGTTGTAAATAAAACCAATTAATGTATGTGTTAGATATTAACTATAGGTAAAAAACTTAAGTAAAGGACCTGTTGTATGTAGTGGTGCACAGAATTGATATGGAGCTTAAGTCATTTTGGGAATTTGGAACGTCAATTTGTTTATATGGACAAGTTACTACTACATACAACAGGTCCTTTACTTAAGTTTTTCACCTATACTAATAATTACTTCCTGCTACTGCTTATACTCGTATACCTACTATAACCTAACTTAACTTAAGATTATTATAATATTAGGTACATTAGTTGTTTAAATGTGGTTTTAGGACATGGAGGGAAGACTTTGCCCAGCTGTGGGATACCTCTATAGGCTTATAAGTAGTTGGTTATAGAAGGGTTTATTTGTGTCCACGTGCTATTCATAAGAAGGTCGTCAGCGAAGGAAAGAATTTATTTCAATTTGAATTAAGTCAAAGGTCGGTATTTGGAGTAAATGGACACAAAAGGCCTTTTACAAATTCACTTTAGAAGGCCGACCTGGAGGTGGGATTAGCGAAATGTCACAAGAGCGACTGGAATTCGTGAACTTTGGAAGGTCAGTGGGCATTATAAAATTTGGTTTTCATGACGTGGCTCAGTGTGTTCTTATGAGATTAAGAATAAAAAACCCGACTGGCTTAATTCACTTTTATTGAAAACTTAAAAAGAATAACCTAACCAACAAAAATTTTGAAAACGGCTGAGCCGATTTTGATGAAATATGTCTAAGAACTAACGCTAGTAAACTAGATTTCAAATAACCGCATTCGAATCGGTCCACCCGTTTAAGAGCTACGGTGCCACAGACAGACAGACACACTTAGCGCTCAAACTTATAATACCTCAGTAATTGGACCGAATGTTGAACTTTAGGGCTTTAAGGCTGACGGTTTTTAGGATTCCGTATCCAAAGGGTAAAAATGTTCTATCACACAACATTTATAATTTTCATTAAATTTTTATGGAATAATCGAGAAAACTAACAAAAATGCAACGTTGCTAGCTCAGCAGGTATAAACTACAAACGCTTTTAACTAGAAAGCCTTTCAGAAATTTTTAATAAGGCAGTGTACTCATTGACCTGTAAAAATTCCTTATCGGAACAGCGTTTTTCAACACTGAGAAATGTTAAGCGAGAAGCTAAAGATTCTTAGGAGCGCAAAATTTGCAGATATTTTAATTTTTAATTAAGCTTGGAACAAAACTTCAGGATTTTATCGAAGGTAAAGATATTTCAAAAAGAAAAAACAGTAGGTACCTACGATCATTATCCTTTCTTGCTTTTGTGAAGTAAGTAGTGTAGTTACGTTGAAATGTATTTATGTGAATATACACGTAATGTACATAAACACACGCCAATAACTGAAAAAAAACGTATGGTCATGTTTATATCTGCGTGTACAATAGCTTAAGTGTTTTGCGCTTATGTCCAAAACATCCATACTTACTAATACATATTATAAATGCGAAAGTGTGTTTGTATGTTTCTGTGTTTGTCCGTCTCTCACGCCGTAACGGAGCGACGGATCAATGTGATTTTTGGCATAGGGATAGTTTATAGGCCCGAGAGTGACATAGGCTACTTTTCATCCCGGAAAAATGCACAGTTCTCGAGGGAACAGCGCGCGATAACCGAATACCACACGGGCGGAGCTGCGGACAAAAGATATTTTAAATATTCATGTCATAAACATTAAAATGACTGAGACCTAAACCTAAACAAATAAACTGATCAGTTATCATTAATAATAATAATAATAATAATAATAAATAAATATCACGGGACAATTCACACCAATTGACTTTGGCCCCAAAGTAAGCTTAGCAAAGCTTGTGTTATGGGTACTAAGCAACGGATAAACATAATTATATAAATAGATACATACTTAAATACATATTAAACACCCAAGACCCGAGAACAAACATTCGTATTTTTCATACAAATATCTGCCCCGACACGGGAATCGAACCCGGGACCTCAAGCTTCGTAGTCAGGTTCTCTAACCACTAGGCCATCTGGTCGTAATAAGCTCCAAGTACTTCGGATCTTAATGGATTTCTTGTGTAAGTGTGTTACTTCACCACAGACCGTGTCTATGAATATTTTGCTTATGTTTGTGCGATGAAGCGAGCGATATGAGACGAATAACAATAATATTGTCAGAACGTCACAACAAACTCAATATAATGGACGGAAATACGACGCGTATAAACATTATTAGGTACTATCATGTCAGCCGAAAGACGTCCACTGCTGGACATAGGCCTCCCCCAAGGCTCTCCACTCAGACCGGTCTTGTGCTTTTCGCATCCACCGCGATCCCGCGATCTTAGCCAGATTAGGATTAGGATCTTATTAGGTACTATTTATACTTATTATTATTTATTACACAATCGAATTCGTTTATCACTACCACTATTCTGTATGAGTCAGTCAGTCAATTTTTTTTTATTAAGATTAGTAATATTGTTGATGAAAAGTACAGGGAGATGACTTATCGACCTACAACGTGAATAATGTTGCCTTATTTCAACTTATGAATGCGGCAAGCGTATATAAAATGTATAGAGCTTACATTACTTTAGTTTCCATTCTTCCAATCGGAGAAATATTGCATCAATAAATACTGATGATATCGGTTTATGATTAGCTCCACAGATATAGCCTCAGCGATAGATTCAGCATAACATATTATGTAGCTTTTGCCCGCGGCTCCGCCCGCGTGGTATTCGGTTATCGCGCGCTGTTCCCTCGGGAACTGTGCATTTTTCCGGAATAAAAAGTAGCCTATGTTACTCTCGGGCCCATAAACTATCTCTATGTCAAAAATCACGTCGATCCGTCGCTCCGTTACGGCGTGGAAGACGGACAAACACACAAACATACCTACAAACGCATGGATTTTCACATCTCAAAATTGATTTATTCTCGAATAACCACGCGGCAAGGTTTTCAATAAAAAAAAACGTTGACAAGGTGAGTGAAATTCAGGGCGTAAAATGAATGAAACGATCAAACAGCAGACCTTTGGAAAATAACGTAAAGATGTACCTATTCCATACGAAATATGAATGGTTTAATAGTACACCTGCCGTCACCGTGCCCTGCTGGGTTTTAAAATAGGATGTAGGATGCAGACAGCAGAGGAAAATTACCACACTCTCCACCCATAGAACTCGTCAAGCAATTCTCAATTGATGATCACAGCCACTAATACTTATGTAGTAGAAAGAATAGCAAAACATAATAATATATATATAATTCTAGATTAACTGATTTCTTTCAGTATTTATTTATTTTAGAGAACCGGGCTTACCTGGTTGGTCTGGTTTTATTTTCAGTAAGCAATGTCGCTAGCGGTTTCTATCTTTACTGCATATCTATGATTCGCTCTCCTATGAGTCGATGGATTCAGTAGATTGTCTGAATATTAAGACGACTCAATCAAACCAGTGGAACGCAAGGTTGCGAGGAAAACAAGATAAATTATATTTGGATAGGGACGGCCTTTTATTGGGCTAAAGTGGTTATAACAAAACGGACCTCATCTTATGACTGGGGCATATAAATGAGAAATATGTAAGACTAGCTTATACCCGAAGCTACTAAAAACATGTTTTATATAATAAATATAATTATTTATTATTATCCCATCCTCGTCGCCACTGTAAGGTATAGTGTTAATAGAAAGACGGGGTTCTCAAGACTGATTTATTGACAGCTGTCACAATCAAAGATACTTATTGTTTTATATATTTTTCTCTTCTCGTTTTAATTGTTAAAAAAGTATAAGGGTAGAAACAACAATAATCTTTATGTACACATATAAACTGGATATAAAAGGATT
This sequence comes from Choristoneura rosaceana, assembly GCA_037349165.1. Classification (NCBI taxonomy): domain Eukaryota; kingdom Metazoa; phylum Arthropoda; class Insecta; order Lepidoptera; family Tortricidae; genus Choristoneura; species Choristoneura rosaceana. Next base: position 17,593,654 of record JAZBNJ010000019.1, read on the forward strand.
TTTTACTATTTATTTTATTTTATTTATACTACCTGCAGCTTTGCCCGCACAGAAAATTTTATACATAACGTGGATTTTAGAATTTAGGTATATATTTTTTTTAGCCCGATACAAGCTAAACTCTATTAAAACGTGAGTTATCAATTTTACTAAAATTATAAGGAAATTTAATGTATGTTGAATAGTGTTAATCTATACTTAATATTATAAACGCGAAAGTGTGTGTGTTTGTATGTTTGTGTGTATGTTTGTTCGTCTTTCACGTCGAAACGGAGTGGCGGATCGACGTGATTTTTGGCATAGAGATAGTTAATGGACCTGAGAGTGACGTAGACTACTTTTTATCCCGAAAAAAGGCACGCAAGTTTCCGAGGGAATAGCGCGAGATAAACGAATTCCGCGCGGGCGAAGCCGCGGGCAAAAGCTAGTACTCAATAATGTACATAGATATAACGACGTTCTAAAATATTGATTACTTGGCAAATAAATAATCTGAACCTTAAGCGGGTCTCACGATAAATTCATGTTCAAAATGGTCCAGCAAAATTGCAATGCTTACAATTTGTTTCCCTATAACACAAATCACTAAGAGATAAAAGTAACAGAGCGTCAACGTGTCTCTCCGCCACAACAGGCAGCAGTAAGTGATGACCGGCTTACCCTGACTTATAGGGGCTGTGCTACCCCCGGCTTAAGCGATTTCCGCGACAGCACTAGCCCGCGCTGCATCTCAAATATAGGTCAATTAGCGTGCGTGATCAGAGCTTCGCACCAATAGGGAATACTCGTATTCAAGAATGTTTTTAGGGTTTCGATGCCAAAATGGAAAAAGCGGAACCCTTATAGTTTCGCCATGTTTGTCTGTCTGTCCGTCCGTCCGCGGCTTTGCTCAGGGTCTATGAATGCTAGAAAAAAAAATTAAAAAAATTTTTTAGTGTACCTCCCTTAGACGTAAAGTGGGGATGATTTTTTTTCTTAACCAACCACGTAGTGTGGGATATCGTTGAATAGGTATTTTAGTTAGGGGATTGCTAAGATGATTTTTCAATTCAGTGATTTGTTTGTAAAATATTCAACATTCAAATTTTCATTAAAATCGAGTGTCCCCCCCCCCCCTCTAAAATCTAAGCCGGTGGGTGGAAAATTTGGAAAAAATTCAGGATGGTAGTGAGTATATTAAACTTACAAGGAAAACTATAGCGGTTAAGTTTTCTTGAGAACTATTAGTGTTTAAGAGTAAATCAGAAACATTAGGCAATACGGCCTCAGGACAGAAATGGGTGAACCCAATTGTAAAATCATACGTACCTGTTACGTACTCGTACCAATGCACAATTTTATCGTACCTTTGCACAATGGTAGGTAAATGTATGCAAATGTCGGGCACGTCCAAGTTCGGAGACGATTCAGTTTTAGCTCCGCATAGGGTTTGAAATCCCGCTGCGGTTCGATCCCGGAATTCCCGGGAATAGTCATAGGTAGTCACAATAAGGGGCCGTTTCACCATCCATTGATTAACTGATGACGGTTAAATGTGATGCCGTCTCTATTTCTTTTGTTCGAATAGACGGAGACGGCAACACATTTAACCATCACTAATCAATGGATGGCGAAACAGCCCCGTAACATCAGGGCAGAATACTAAGCGATTATCTAGAGAAGTGTTTCATAAACACTTCACATTCGCTGCCACATATTGCTGCACGCTACGCTCATAACCAGCTGGGCTACTCTGAAACTCGAACCTCGAAGTTCGTATCGTGCGGTCCCTCTCGCTCTAGTATTAAATAGTATAAGTGTCAGAAGGACTGCGCGACACGAGTTTCAAGTTTCGGGTTTCTTGAAACTCGTGTCGCGCAGTCCTTCTGACACTTATACTATTTAATACTAGAGCGAGAGGGACCGCACGATACGAACTTCGAGGTTCGAGTTTCAGAGTAGCCCAGCTGGTTATGAGCGTAGCGTGCAGCATTTTTCCGCTTTGTAGCGATAACTGACTAGTAGGAGCAAAGAACCCGATCGTATAAGTAGGGTAAGAACTGAATGTATGGCTCTTGCATACGAAAAAAAAAACTTTCTTTATATTATTCACGTGTCTTATTTATAACTTTTGGAACTGTATGTTCATACATAAACCGCGGTAGTGAAATCCTAATTAACATCTATGCTAACTTATTTTATACGGAAAGAGCCGTATTCTTTTGATACAATTTATGAAAGCCGTGGTGGCACAGTGGTTTGACCTATGGCGTCCCAAGCAGAGAATCGTGGGTTCAAACCTCTGAATTTTTTCGAAATTCATTTGCGATTTCTCATTTGAAATTGAACACGAGCTAATGCGGTGAAGGAAAACATCGTGAGCGTGAGGAAACATCCACAAACCTGCGGAGCAATTCAATGGTGTGTGTGTAGTTCCCGATCCGCACTGAGCCCGCGTGGGAACTACGGCCCAAGTCCTCTCATTCTGAGAGGAGGCCTGTGCCCAGCAGTGGGACGTATGTAGAGGCTGGGTTCATTATGAAAGCATGTTTACTAAATCCTCCATACTAACATTATAAATGCGAAAGTGTTTGTATGTTTGTGAGGGACCCACAGTTCCTGAGGGAACAGCGCGCGATAACCGAATACCACGCGGGCGGAGCCACAGGCAAAAGCTAATAAATAACTACCTTTACTGTTTGCGGTTACAAGAAAAATATACGCAAGTTGTTTTCGTGAGTGAACCCGACTCTTCGAGTCTTTTACTTAAATTTCAACGATAAGTTATCAAATCGTACTCGTATATCCCGGTATTTCGGGATTCCAATACCCGGCATTGGCTTCCCTAGTTCCGCCTCGGAGGCGCAGCTGTGCGGTATGAAAGACAAATACATATTACTACGACGGAATGGTAATGCTAATAATATTACCATGCATGAGGTTAATGTTAGCTCTTGACTACTGGAATATCGGATGAGCGCAGATTTATGTGGATTTGTGTTTGCATCTGTATTGTACTGTACGATAAAGTTTACACAAAGTGTCGCTAGATGGCGCTGTACCCACCAACACATTTTCTGAATCGCGCTTACGTTTGGTCGACGTAGATCTCTTAAGTAGCGGAACTATTTTTTTATTATTATAGAACATTATTAAGTGACAAGTTGTTTAATTTCACGCGCCCTTTTTGAAGCAATTTGTAAGATCACTTTGATTTAAAGTGAAATGCTAGGGCGTGGAGCTAGGTTTGACCATTGTTAGAAGCTTCTTTAATTTGTTACTATGGTGGATAAACCATGTAAGTAAATATTATAAACGACCGGATGGCCTAGTGGTTAGAGAACCTGACTACGAAGCTTGAGGTCCCGGGTTCGATTCCCGTGTCGGGGCAGATATTTGTATGAAAAATACGAATGTTTGTTCTCGGGTCTTGGGTGTTTAATATGTATCTATCTATATAATTATATTTATCCGTTGCTTAGACACAAGCTTTGTTAAGCTTACTTTGGGACTAGGTCAATTGGTGTGAAGTGTCCCGTGATATTTATTATTATTATTATTTTTAATAAACTTACTTTAATGAGGGTTTTGCGAAAAGTGTCGCTAGATGGCTTTAGTATCTTGAGGTTCGTTTGGCATTTGCGTCATGTTAGTGATTTGTTACCACTATCTATTGATTTTTTGATGACAATAGTAAATAAATTTGATGGTAGATTCAGTCATAATTTCCGTATACCGACTTATAAAAATAGAGGTAATAATAAAAATAACAAAAGCCTTTATTCTCTGACCAAAACTTAATAATAAATTTAGCTTATAAACTATGCACAAAATGAAATTTAAAATAAGTTGTTTAAAAAAAATTAATAGTAGGGGGCAAAAAATAAAAAAAAACAAAAATAGAGGTGATAATATTAAATTAGATTTTGTTAAAATTGTTAATTAGATGCAATAAAGTCACTTATTTTGACGATCCTTTTGTGAATTTCTTGTAATTAACTGACATGTATTTATAATGTATTTTTTCAAACGGTCATAAATAAATCTATCTATCTATCTAATCTATTAGAAGCTAAATATTTGTAGTCTTTTTACAAATTTAGTTGCTATGAATGCAATGTATTTGTCGCTATGAATCAACAGATATTTATTTATGGCCCCGAATGTTTAAGTTGATCCAATCATTAAAAGTGGCGTTCTTCTGTTTTGTTCTGTCAGATGACCGCATATTTCTAAAAAAACATTAAATTTCTAAGCAATATTATTGAACGTCCAGATTCCTCAAAGCGTCCAAAAATATCCCAAATATCCAACAATAATACAACGCCATTGCCATTTTCCGGTGGAACCGAGCCCTCGCTTCCTGTGAGGAAACACTCGGAGGGGATGCGTTACTCTCGCATCATCGCCTCTGGGTTCACTGACCCTGACCAAATCACTTCCAGGTTTTTCTAACACATCCCTCTGATTTTGCCACGGTAGGGAGATGATGGAAAACTCGATTTTATTTCTCCCTGTTACTTTTTTTCTGAAAGCTGATTTGCTAGACCGAGTAACGGTTCGGTTTCGAGCACTAGTTCTATTGACAGTACTATAAAAGAGTTCTAAAATAGTACTGTCAATAGAACTACTTAGTGGGAACACACCCGAGTAACATGTACAAATTACGGTTTTTTTTTCTACATAAATAAAAAGACGGGCACTAAGAATATACTTTAACTTTTTTATGCTGCAAACGAGCTGGCAAACGAGCATGCGGGTCACCTCATGGTAAGTGATCACCGCCGCCCATGGACATCTACAGCATTATTAGGAGTGCAGGTGCGTTGCTGGTCTAAAAGGGGGGCTAATGGGGGAGGGAAGAGATACGAACATCATCCGAAACACGAAGCAAAAATACTATTTCACGCCGGTATTCTGTGGAATTTTTTATGTTTTTGAAATAGGTACAGGTCGATTCACAAGGCCTGGCTGAAATGGGTGGAATGAAAGTGTCAATGTCACTTAGACATTTTGTAGGAAAATGACAGATGCATGACATATTCATTATGTGAAGTGTATGCAAATAGGTAACATACAACTTTCATTCACTCGTTCAATTCATTGGTGCCAAACCTTTTAAATTGACCCGTTTTAATTTGATTTTAAAATTTTGCGCAAGAAGTTGAAAACTGAACTAAGTTTTTTTTTTTGGCTCTGTCCATCGGTGGACAGCAAAATTTTGTTAGTGGGTTTTGCCATTATATTTACCTACTCAAAAAAAAATTAAAACCAAAATATTATGAGAGACAATGGTGTATGAACGATGACAACTAAACTTACAGTTTTCTTTGAACTTATATGTATTTTTTTTATTCGACTGGACGGCAAACGAGCATGTGGGTCTCCTGATGGTAAGAAGTCACCACCGCCCATAGACACCTGCAACACCAGGGGAATGCAGATGCGTTGCCAACCTAGAGGCCTAAGATGGAATACGTCAGTAGACACCGGCTGTCTTACTCTCCACGCCGAAACAGAATAGTGCAAATTAGCGAGCAAGATGGTCGATGTATTTTCTTTCTTTTTTTCAATCCAGGCGAACCTTGCAAAAGGTCCTACCACCTGCAAAACCACCTGTAAAAGGTTATTTACTTATCTGTTGTAATACGGTAGAGGTTAGGTAAATAATAAATATCAAATACTGCTAAGCAGCTTCTGTATTTCTTTCATTATAAAGTGTTCTAGTTGTCATCATTTACTACTTAAGACATGTGCTATGTGCTTAAGATATGGCTAACAAACGCCGACCAATTAGGACTTCTGTTTACTGAACTGCGGGTTTGCGATATGACGTTTTATTACGCATACAGGCTTAGCTTATAACAGGTCACTGTCCGGTCGTCGCTGGGCCTACCCAAGTGAACAGCTGTTGTTATACGATGAAATCTTCGAAATCGTTAGATTGGAAATTTAATTTCTTTAGAGAAGTAAAAGCATTATCTGCGTCAAACATTTTTTTTATTTGACTGGATGGCAAACGAGCATGTGAGCCCATAAACATCTGCAACACCAGGGGTATTTCAGATGCGTTGCCAACCTTCATAGGTAGTCACGATTATATAAGATCTAGTTTTATTATTCTGTCGTTTTCTATGTTTTGGTTTCGGTAAACGTTGGAAAACGTATATTACACGTTCCAGATACAATCTAATTTATATGCTCCAGCGTAAAGCAAATAGATCGCAAGAAAAGAGCTATAGATATACGTTTTGAAGCCCTAAGGCATCGTAAGGGTCCCGAATAGGATATAGTAGACACCACATATCTTGTCACAAAAGTAGTCCTACGATTTCCAGATTGTAGGTACGGGGAAGAAACATTTAGTATGTACCTATTAACACTTGTTATTAAATATTATTAACATATTATATATAGCAGAAAAGTAGAATGGTAAGTTTTTGTATTTTTGTGTTGCAGGTGGTAGGACCTTGTGTTAAGTCCGCCCGGATTGCTACCACCATCTTGCTCGCGAATTCTGCCGTGAAGCAGCAGTGCTTGCACTGTTGTGTTTCGTCGTGGAGAGTAAGAAAGCCGGTGAAATTACTGGCACTTGATGTATCCCATCTTAGGCCTCTAGGTCGGCAACGCATCTGCAATACCCCTGGTGTTTATGGGCGGTGGTGATCTCTTACCATCAGGAGACCCACTTGATCGTTTGCCACCCAGTCGAATAAAAAAAAGGATTTATATTCATCATTTTGTCCTAAATACGTCCCATTGTGGGGCGCAGGCCTTCTGTCAGAAAATTATCCATTAAGGAATTCACTTAATATGAGATTTGACGTTAATTGTCGTTGCATGGTTGTACCTAATAGCCTGGCGCAATATTATGCTTAAAGATTCGTACTTAACCCTTCGAGTGGCAAGCGACCGGGTCCCGGCAGCCTGTCAAATACCCTTGAGTGGCAAGCGACCGGGTCCCGGCAGCCTATCAAATACCCTTGAGTGGCAAGCGACCGGGTCCCGGCAGCCTATCAAATACCCCCGAGTGGCAGGCGACCGGCTCCCGGACGTTGGCGGGTGTCGTATTTCACTCATAAATATAAACTGTTAGACCTATATCTGGCTTGCTCATTCACGCAAAATGCGTTCATAAATAGACAAGGATGGTATTTAATAACGGCCGCGACAACATAACGGAAGAAATTTCGTTCTATCGTTTACTCAAGTTTCACTGTGTGCATGCTGCCGTGCGCAGGTATTTTTGAAAACCTCGTATTATAGTATTATTTGCTATTGAAAGACTATAAAAGGGCTTTGTTTCGTAATTAAATTAATATTTTACGAAACAAATCAGTGTTTACTATAGGTAATTGTTTTATTTTATAATTATAGTTATTTTAATACATGACTGAGAAAAATTTGGTTGTCAGATATTTGATAATGACTAATAAAATTCACAGAAATTGAAGGTCATGCATTGTTATTTAATTAGATATGGCATTTTATGCTAAACTATCACTGTAAGGCTATAAGGGTATATAACATTAAACTGGTAGTTTTTTGGTGATATTTTTTTTATAAAATTCGGGAATTCGCGAAATTAATTTGTAGCTGTCATGCCACTCGAAGAAGATGTTTTCAAAATGGCCGCGCCACTCGACCTAAAAAATTTAAATATGGCGCCGCCACCCCAAGGGTTAACTGATGTACTTATTAAAAAAAAAAAACATTTCATTTCATTTCATTTCATTTCATTTGTCCGAGGAAGCTGCTAGCTCTTCGGTCCCCTTCCCCTGTGACGTTTACTTCCCTCTTTGTTTTCTATTTATAGAGCTTCGAAGCGCTAGAAATAGCTAATGTTATATTCAAAGGTACTTACATAAAGCACGCAATCTCAACCCGTACGTAATAATCATAATACTTGCGAGAACTCCGAAATGTGACGAATTGAAAAAGTTATCTCAGCGCAGCACTCCGCTGGTAATGACCCAGATCTTGGAAGGCTAGGACTTATCTGCTCATCCTCTTGATACGTTTCGTCATTTCGTTTGATGTTCTTATTAATGTTCGGTTATCTTAGGGAAAAAGTGCGGGTAAGGTTTCAAAATACTTTCACTTCTCATGCTCGTAAAGTTCATGTTTATGTTGGATCTAGGCGACATAAAATGACTTTTTATGCGCTAGTGCATAAAGTAAAATCTTTGTCTAAGACCAAGGTGTCAACAGCCATAAACAAAAAAGTTTCTAGATACTTTTGGAATAATTTGTAATTTATTTAAAATTAAAAATCAATGAAAATAAATCATTAAAGTGTTTCTAGTTTTCTGTATTTTCCTCAGTCTTAAGATGCTTCTTTCCATTGTGTGCTGAGAAGACAAGATTTTGTTCTTTGTTTTTTCAGTTTATATCCATATTTGGCACCCATTGGTCAAGTCTGGAAGAATGCAGGAATCCATTAGGTATTGTTTTTTTTCATGTCCATAATACCTAATATTATAGTTTCCTTTAAGGATTTCTATTTGTGCCCAGTATTTTTCCATGTATGTTATATTTACTCTTCTATCCACTTCATTTTCGTTGTTATTTTCTGCGAAAAAGATCAATTTGCCTGGGTACACATAATTATCCACATATTCTATAGGCCTACCCTCCACTCTAATAATTTTTCTACGGCATATAATAAACGAAATTAACAAAAAGAAAGAATTACGAGAGCACAAATGAGAAAACATCAAAACCTCGACATTAAAGAGGGTATCCTCAAAGTATACTTAACCGGGGTGGATCTTAAATACAGTGGCTTTCGATTTATCTCGTCCATTAGTAAATAGAGACTTAAAAATAGCTTTGTCTTATTTATAAGATTGTACACAATCCCTTTGACGCGAGATGTTAACAAATCGTTTCAAAATACCTACCATTAATATAGTTAGACAATAATTTATTCAGTTACTGAATACCGGAGTCGATGGAAAATACAATCGTGGATGCACTGCAGCAGCTCATCATAACTATCGAATTTCAAAAACCTTTTCCACGTAAGAGAGGAAGAAGTGACCCTATACTAATACTACAGAATATGTAGTAATGCGTTAATTGCCAATTAGTGTGGGAAAATACTTTATTCGCATCAAAAGAAATCAGATATGAGAAGCCAAAAACTTTCTCTAAGTGATCGGCTGAACCCGCTGTCGAAACCCTCTGGCGGCTTCCACTTGGCGATATTGCCAAATGTGAAGACATTTTCCTACTGACCCACTTTTTACCGCTTAACAACATTATGTTGAAAACAATGTAAGATAACTAGATTTTCGTTCCAACTTCATATTCCAAATCTTCCGATTCTTAATAGTGTATTTTTTTGGGTACCGTGTCCAAAGGGTGATAACAGGACCCTATTATTAACATTGCGCTGTCCCGTCTCTGTCCATCTGTCACTAGGCTTGTATCTCAGTATCCCATGTACCGTGACAGCTAGACAGTTGAAATTTTCACCGATTATATTTCTGTTTCCGCTATAACAACAAATACTAAAAACAGGATAGGTAAAATAAATATTTACTTCCATACAAAAAACGTGTTTTTTTGGCTAATGTAATGTTGTACACACACACACACACACACACACACACGTGTGTGTGTACACGCACTTTTGTCATTTTTTTTATCCTAATCTATAATACAGTTAAGTGTATTCCGATAAAAAACAACATTAATAGAGGCTGATTCATTCATAAACCTAACAAACCATGTTAAGAGCGTTTATACCTGCTGAGCTGGCAAAAACCGTTTATAAACATTAATTCGTTTTTAAAGAAGATAAAAGTCTATAACGATTAATTATTGGAGTAGACACACACACACGCACACACGCACGCTATAAAAAATGATAAATTTAATTATTTTTCTTTAAACAAAAAAACAATTACAGCTAAAAAAGCAGACAACTTTATAATATAGGTAAGTAACCTCAATATACGTATCATCGAACTTCAATTCAATTTGTCGCATCAAAAACTTACTGATTCGTTTAATACCGAGCTATTGAAAACAAACGATTTAACGGTACGGAAACTATCAGAGTCTAGACAAAAAATATTCTATAAGAAAATTTAATGTAAAGCTCCCGCGACAGCTGGGGATGGTATAAAAATAAAAACTGAAGCTTTTATGAAAAAACTCGCCCTTGTGGAATAATCCTGTTGGAGACGATAGAAACAACCTCCGGCGTGGAGGAGATTCTTGAAGATCAAAATGTAAAAGCGCTTAGGTACTTAGCACCGGGTGTTATGTTTTTCAAACGGAAAGCACGTGGCCACATGACAACACGCAACACTGGTTATAGGTACTAGAACATTTTAGCGTGAAGATGTGTTAGAGATTTACAATATGGTGGAGATTCTTCAAGATTAGATGTTCCTCTTTTTGAAATAATATTAAAACTATTAAGAAATATACATGTAGGTACTTATTCTGTTACAATGTTGTAACTTAATTTAATTTAATTTTGTTAGTATACCTACATACCTACCGTATTATTGTACTTTAAAGAAATTCCAGGTCTAGTTTAATATGTGGCTTCGTCGCTACTATACACTAAAACATTACATTTACAATATAGGGGAGATCCTTAGAGATTACTATGTAGCAACTCCTAAGATACCCAACACATGATGTTAGATATTTCTTGCATAAACTTAGGTATCATAAAGGTCGCGGGTGAGCAAAGTAATTATTTCAGTTCATTGATATGGACCTCGACAAAGTAACGCCTGATGCAATTAAGTATTAAAAATATTCGGTACTTATTATATTTTAGAGAAGATATTTTAAAAGGGCTAATAAATTACAACGGAACCTTTTTCCGCTACTTTTACCTTCCCTACTTTACATCTACTGAAATATTAAAGATTCATTTGGAAACACCTTGTTAAATACAACATCAAAAGATTGTAATTGGCGATATCCTTTTGTAGTCTAAACAATACGATACCACCCATTGTCCGTTTACCTTTACTTGTCCGAATTTCACTTGCCATACCAACGTTTGCCATAAAATATACAGAACCGTGCTGCTTACAGGATTTTTTTAAATGTCATCATAAATATATAATGCAGAAGGTTAGGTTAGGTTAGTTTCATCAACTCTGAAATGAAGAAATTACTATTTCAGAAATACCTTTATGGCAAATGAAAATTCTAGTAAATAATACATTCGGGCACATGAAATTCGGGCAAACTATTGAGAACCCCTATTGTCTACCCTGCATTTTGTGTCTGTATAAAATTTTTGTACTGATTTATGGTGTGCAATAAAGAATATTTGCATTGTATTGTATTATAATACATTATACTCTTGTTCACTTATAAAATGTGCATTCAAATTCCATCCATCCACCCATCCATAGCAGGCCTTAGTTCTTCCGTATCTGGACAGGCTTCCTCACCATTTCTCCACGCCTGGCGATCGACAGGCACATGCATTCATCCTCCACCCGCCTGTCATTAGTGGTCTCCCTATACTGCGAGTGCTTTCACGAGGTCTCCAGTCGAGTGCATTTAAATTATTCCGGACTATGTAAATAGATGCTTTGGTCCTTGTGGCACATTTTTCAAGATTTTTTAATTGTTGTTTCCAAATGTTCCATATACATATATTTATTGTTAATGTTAAAGGTTCAATGCGTGATTAGTGTGATTTGTTTACAATTAAGTAGAATAAAAAATTCTGATCCAAAACCTTCGCAGTTAAATTCACCCAATTACCTGTTGAAATATTGTGTAATAATTTAAAGACAACCGGTATACATCTCATAAGCGAGCATCTAACTCAAACCCACTAATTACCACCCGCATGGCACTACAACTTTCTAATCCGGGTCACATATTCCCAACCGCGTAAACACCGTTACACAATATATCAGTATTATCTCTTTAATACCGCAATTCCGCACATTATCCCGCTATTTGCTCGTACCTATGTAAAATATTTCCCGACCGAGGATGCTGAGCATACCCACTATTTCTAAGGAACCTCCCACACGGAGTATGCAGATTCCACGAGAGCACCGCCATTTCTACACTAAAGCATTGCTTAAAGAGAAGCATGAATTTATAATTAAAATGAATATGCAGCGCCTGCTTTGCAGAATAGAGCGGAGTTTTGTTTTTCTAGCTTAAAGAGCTACTTCGTTTTACGATTTGTGTCGTGTTTCTTTTTAACGAGTTGCAGAATTGAATATTTATAAAAATTTCGACGTACAACCAACGCTCGGACATTATTATATAATAGCACGTGTCCTGTGGATACTATAATATCCATGAAGATGTAGAAAATGAACGAAAATGTAACTTAGGTACTTAAGCAATTGTCGCCATATTCGTCAAAAATGTGGCCATTAAGAAAGAGGCCCTCAATTTATTTCTACCCGTATACAGTTTATTCTGAAGCTTTCTTGTTCTGAGAAAAGTATTTCATCATTATCATATCAGCCGTAGGACGTCCACTGTTGGACATAACTCTGCCATTAGAACTCCTGTTGCTTCGATTTTAAGCATTCAGGCTACGATACTATAATACGAAGTGCAAAATTCGAACTTAGTATCTTGCCGTCCCGCTGACATTAATATCATTTAATACGAGAGTGAAAGGGACGGTACGAACTTCGATTTTCAAATTTCTTAGCAGCCCCCTGCATCCACCGGGAACACGCGGCCGGGTGCATCGAATAATGATTAAGCGAAATTAGAGGACAAAAAGTAATAGATTTTGTAAATTTACAATGAAAAAAAAAATTTGCTAACAGTAACAAAAAAAAAATGTTGCTTGTGACATAACTTGAGTGACCACAAAACTAGGCTGACCAGTAGCTAAAAGTTAGGTGATATCTTAAAAAATCAGTTTTGCAAATTAGCATAATTTTAGTTCATTAGTAAATTTTGGCTAGACGTCAACTAGCCAAACTAGTTCAGCTATCCTTTTTTTCAGAGCCCACAGAAGACAAAAATAACAGACAAGTCTTAGTGACATCATAATGGAACGTCGATATTTTAGGAGCACAAATTAGAAATTTTCCGCTCGGAATAACGTCTTTATTGAAATGAGACCCGAGCTGGATCCCCAGGTACGTATAAACGTATTATGCGCCAATTGCGACGTCCTGTTCAGATAAAGTCCATTTTCAATGTTCGAATAAAAAATGCTGTAGTGATTCTTTTGTTTTACTTTGGGAGCAGTATTTGAGACTTATTTACTGGGCGCTTTGTACGCTTATCGTAATTGTGAAACATACTAAGTGTGGAATTCGCAGGAAGGATTTTGTATCACCGTCCAACTGTCATCCATATCCATATTAATATTATAAATGTGAAAATGTGTGTGTTTGTGTGTTTGTCCGTTTTTCACGTCAAAACGGAGCGACGGATCGACGAAATTTTTGGCATAGAGATATTTTATGGATCAGAGAGTAACATAGGCTACTTTTTAGGCGCACACACACGCACACATACGCACTTTTGTAATTTTTTTATGCTAATCTATAATATAGTAAAGTGTATTCCGACAAAAAACAACATTATAAGAGGCTGATTCATTCATTAAATGTCCAATAGAGCGCTGCCAATCACTGTTAAGAGCGTTTATACCTGCTGAGCTGGCAAAAACCGTTTATAAACATTAATTCGTTTTTAAAGAAAATAAAAGTCTATAACGAATAATTCATCATCGGCGTAACAAAATCGCACAGACTTCGCTGGTTCGGCCACCTACTACGAATGGGAGAGGATCGGGCTGCCAAGAGAGCGTACGTGGGACGACCGTCTGGTCGCCGCCCGGTTGGGCGACCCAGGTACCGCTGGGAGGACAGTGTCCAAGCGGATCTGCGACGCCTTGAAGTCGACGACTGGGAAGAGGCTGCGCACGATCGGGGCAGATGGCATGCTCTCGTTTCGGAGGCCAAGACCCTCTTTGGGTCGCTGTGCCAATTTAGTTAGTTAGTTATAACGAATAATTACTGGAGTAGACACATTAACTTAAATATTAAGAAGTGTTCTATCAGACAACGTTTTTAATTTTAATTTAATTTTTATGTAATATTCGAGAAAAACTGTCAATAATGCAACGTTACCAGCTCAGCGGGTATAAACGTTCGTAATGTACATTTAAATTATGACGCGATTTCTGGACCCACGTTTTGCATTTTGATTCATTGCCAAGTTAGTTAAGGAATGTGCTTCCACAGATTCTAAATTCAAATATTTTTTTAATTACATTTCTGTACCTTAGCCGGCAAATCTCCAGATGGTGTCCCCAAAATATTGTATGGATATATCCGATTTGTTACGTTTTTTTTAAATAATTTTCGTGACAAAACGCACACATCCATACTATGGGGACACATCTGGAGACTCTGTTTTTACAGTTCGCAATCATGGACTGAGCCTACTTTCCTAATTTTGTTGAAATCGGAAAGATGAACTCAAGGTACAACCTTTAAATTAAAATTCCCAAATACGGAACACTTTAGAATCACTTTGTCGTCCGTCCGTTTGTCAAAATACTTCTTTTCAAGAACGCGTGGTGGTTATCAACAGAGAGCGGAATTTTTATGCCATTTTCTGACCTGTTTGTTTATAAACTCTTTATTGTACAAAAGGTTACAGAAAAAAATAGAGTCTCATAGAGATTTCACACTCTACCTAAATGATGTCGATATTATTAGACTTAAAATTAGATTGTCGTAAACTTATTATGTTACGTAGAGCGTTCTTTTTCCGCATATAAATGGATTTTTGACTATAAAAGAAGTAGTCTAAAACCGGAAAATATTAAAAAAAAACATCTATTTCTTTTGTAGCAACATTAATGGAACACTTTTGTTAACATTACAACAGAATAATTTCAATATGATTGAAAAAAAAACTGTACTGAAATTATTAAATTAGAGATTGTTATCCATTCATTGCTCATTGCATTTATGTCTATTTCATATTTTCAACTGCTCGAAAGTTAATTGGAAGAGATCGCTCTTTAACTTAAGGCCGCCTATTGTTTACTTTTAATCTTCTTAAGTATCTATTTTGTGTATCGATATAATATGTATGTATATGTATATCGGAAGTCGATAAGTGGGAAGTCACTATAACAGGAAAAAAAATGCCATAAAAATTCCGCTCTATGTTTATTAAGCTAAAATTAATCAAACTTGGAGCAATTTACCTTGTTTGCCTTGGCTGGTTATTTCAAATTTTGTTTTAAATAATTATGTCACACGATAATCACTCCTTTTTAATCTACTTCGAAAAGAAGGGATTAGGGGATTCGATTTGTGGCATTCGAACATGGCGGATGTAGACGATGTCTAATTGTGGTATTTCTGCTTCTTTGGCTAGTTGAAGTATAATTTTGATAGTGTTTTATGCGGCGATTAACCTTATCAGTGAACAGTGATCACAAAATTCGATATTGCTCTCGTGTCTGACATTTTTAATGCACAAGTTGTCTCCGCGTGGTTTTTGGAATTTTGATATCAAGTTGCAAAAACTACAATCACCGTACTACGTGAAGAAGAATATATTTATCTTTATTTAACTGACATTGGCCCAAGCCTTAAAGGCCGCCATTGAGGAGAAGAAGAAGAAGAAGAAGGGATTATATATGGGGTTGTATTTTTTATAGTTTTAGACAGACCGATCAAACATCCTCCGGATTCATTGGTAGTTAAAATATGCCTTAAACTTAGACTAGGGAGGCTGTAGTAATATTATATGTGATGATATTGCCATTCCATCGCATTTTGCCGGATATCGCTTTCTGAAAACGAGATAAATACTATTTTAATCCGGCAAAATACAATAAAATAAATAAATAAATATAAACATCATGGGACAATTCACACCAATTGACCTAGTCCCAAAGTAAGCTTAGCAAAGTTTGTGTTATGGGTACTAAGCAACGGATAAATATAATTATATAGAGTAGATACATACTTAAATACATATTAAACACCCAAGGCCCGAGAACAAACATTCGTATTTTTCATACAAATATCTGCGCCGACACGGGAATCGAACCCGGGACCTCAAGCTTCGTAGTCAGATTCTCTAACCACTAGGCCATCTGGCCATCTAATACAATACAATACATACAATTACCATAGCAAAGCATTACTCACTGGATCTGTACCATCTTACAATATTTAGTACCCTTGTTCATGTCAGGAAAACTAGCTAGAGGGTGCGCCGAATCTCACGGCCCCTTCACACCACGTTTGCATAATTTTGCATATTTTACACTACACCCTCAATTATAAACTAATAACGATGAATCGCAGCTAAACTCTTGTCCGACAGCCTCGAATTAATACGGCGCCGGAACGACTGTAATCCCGAATTCCAGTCATACTGCGGCCGGGTCAGGGTTGCCAGATGATATGAAAGAAGAAAGACAGAAAGAAAATAATTTATTTATAACAGCAGTGACACATTTCACAGGTTAGGAAAAATAAAAACAGGAAGTGTTGCCGCCATAAAAAGGTCCCGGCTCAGCATATCGCTGGTTTAAAACCAGCACTGGTCTTCCGCCGGGCCACACAAGAGTGAAATTACGAAAAGTCACAAAAAACAAATACATACGACAAAAATAGCTACGAGACTAAAATATTAGTTGGCTGTATAGCCCATAATTATCATGGCAACAGTCCCTGTAATGAAAAAGATAAGAATAGTTGACATTGACGTATTTAAGACAATTATGAAATCAGCAGACAACATGCGAAATAAAACCAAAACGATGTTGATAGAAATGTATGAAAATGGAGGGCAAATTGACAAATCCAACCAACCATCGCAGCCTATATACGTCCCACTGCTGGGGCACAGGCCTCCTCTCAGAACAGCTGCTTGGGCCTAGTTCCCATGCGGGCCTTGTGCGGATTAGGAACTTCACACACACCATTGAATTGCTTCGCAGGTTTGTGCAGAATTCCTCACGATTTTCCTTCACTGCAAAGCTCGTGGTAAATTTCAAATGTAATTCCGCACATGAATTTCGAGAAACTCAGAGGTGCGAGCCGGGATTTGAAACCACGACCCTCTGCTTGAGAGGCAAAAGCACTTGGCCATCACAGCATTAGACAAATAAACGAGTTTTTTTTTATATTTTTAACGGTATTTGAAGCTCTACGTCATTTTCAGCCAGCATTAAAACGGATATCTAAGCTAAAAGAGTATTTACGATAAATAAGTAGATAAGTGAGGACAATATAATTAAAAGTATTTGAAAATGCATATGACCCACATGCAGCTAGTAGGAACATACATAACAAAGTAAAAAAAGATTTTATTGGTTAAATAACAATTTAGGCAGTTAATAAGAAATAAGGCACAATTTATTTTAATTAATCACAAATTCATACAACTCATCATCATCATCATAAATTTAAGAGCTTAGCTCTTGTCGGTGGAGTAATGTCGGTGGTTCATACAACTACAGAATATTATTATTATTTGAAAATTATTTATTTACTTATAAAATTATCTTGTCACAATGTTTATTTAATGTATGTTCGATAGGTCTGAGAATAGGACATAAACTATTTTCATACTTCTACGCGGACGGAGTCGCGAGCAACAGCTCGTTTATATACTTATGGGTTTTGGAAACCATGTGACAACCCTAGGCCCTAGGACCCGTCCACTTGGTGTGAGACCACAAATTAAATGCTAACTGCTGCCAACTGTATTAAATGGGATAAAACCGTCATTTTTCAGGTGCATGGTGGGCTTTGTGACCTTTATGAGTTTTTAAATTGAGATGCTTGTCATAAAAGAAACGTTATTCTATCCTTTAGCCTCGTAAAAAGCTGTATTGTTTTAAACCAGCGGTTCTTAACCTTTTAGTCAGGAGGGACCACTTGACAAAATATCTATCTTGCCATGGACCGTATATTACCTTCAAACGGTTGGCCGTTTGAAGGTAATATAATGGTAAAAGTAAAATTGTAAATGAATGAACGGTTGCGACCGCTACTTGACGGGCGCGTCATTTTGTAAATTCGTAGTTGATAGCTTCGCGGGCCAGTTTGAGCTCTTTCAGGGTCCACCAGTGGTCTGCGGACCACCGGTAAAGAACCACTGTTTTAAACAAATAATCTTCAGTCTTAGCCTTCAATACAGAGTATTTAAAAAAGCTTATATTTCCTCGTTAAATCCCTGATTACTTTTTTTTCGATAAGTGTTTTTTGATAGACTGTATGTAAAAAGAGTATAAAAATATAAATAAAATCGAACTGCATAAAACACTTAAATATACCATGTTACTCTTCGAAAGAGAAGTTGGTCGTTCAACTAGATATATTAAATGGTTTCAACTTCAAAAATTTCGCAGGGTGAACTTTGTAGGAGAATGTCTGAAATGGAGAACTTGCCGTCTCAAGTTTAGTACTCGAAACATGTATGTATTATTGGTTAAGAATTTCCAGACGAAATATTATATCTATCTATAGCAGCTTCCTCTTCACGTTTCCACGTCTGTCTGTCCCCTGCCACCTTCATCCAGTTAATGCCGGAAAAGGAAATAATTATAGGTATAATAAATGACGTGAGCCGAAGGATTTCTTGAAAATTTTGCAATCCTTATTAACTACAAGTAGGAATTTGTTGCCCGATGAATAATTTTTCGCGGGAAACAGCTAGTGAACAATAAAAATAAGACATGTTAATTCCATATTGTTATCATATTCCGATTGATGAGATGACAAACGTTGCTAAAAATAACAACAAACAGGAAGACAATAATTATGTAGCTTTGGCACCTTATGTTCCGGTATGACCTATCTACTTCCGTGTACTATCGTAATTTAATAGCTTTAAGTTTAGTTTCAGTCCACCTGCGGTAATAATAAAAGAAACTTTATCTAGTCCCCTAAGGCCCAATCTATTTTTAGAACATTTGTAATAGCGACCCTTTTTTTTAATTTTAGGTACATGTGCTTGCAGCCCAGAACTTTGAATTGTAATATCAGCGATCAATATATCATCAACAATGGATCTCTATCGTTTGCCCGAATTTCATATGCTCGAATATATCATTTTCTAGAATTTTATTTGGCATAAAGTAATTTATTTCTGATATAGTAATTTCTTCAGAGTTGATATTAAACTAACCTAACCTAAATTACTGCATTATATATGATGACATTTAAAAAAATCCTGAAAACAGCACGGCTCTATACATTTTATAGCAAACTTTGGTATGGCAAGTGAAATTCGGGCAAATAAAATTTCACAAATTTATATATTTAATTTTAGTTGGGCCGGAATGAGTACACTTTCTGGTCCTAAAAACAGGTCGTTCTTTAGGCCTTAGGACGCTAGACATAAAGAAAATCACGGTAATCAAGCTTTTTAAAAATGTTGTATGCTATTTACTAAAACAATTGACACACACAAGCGTCACGCCTGAATTCCCAAATGGGGTAGGTAGAGCACACGAAACGTTACCGCTTGGGAGCCACTTTTAGCAATTTTAGAAAGGTTTTAAGTTTGACAAAACAAAACAACACAATTCATTCAGGTACTTCAACCGGCTTAATTGGGATTGCTCGGACAAATGCGGCCTTTTAAGACATTTATTTGGCAAAGAATTATATTTTATTCAATTTAAACTTCACTCAGTTCAAATACATTCCTAATTTAATTTATAATTTTTGACAAGTTCTAATGAACAACACTGTAATTGACAGGTTGAAAAGTTGCCCTCGTTACGTAGATGTACCGGAATTACATAAATACTTTATAAATTTCCGAACTCTTGCGAGTTTCTGGCAGTTTGAGCTAAGCAAGCACCGTAAGATATTCCCGTGATAAATTCTATTAACGAGGGAAACTCTGAATGCGCCAAAGCCCAAGAAATATATCAAAATGATGGATGTAAGATAAATGTGCCCTCCTCACCTCCAATGCAATCATTTAGTAGAGGAAAATGTGCGAAGAAATTAATATAAAAGCATATTTTTTATGCAAATCGTTGGTAAAAATAAAAATGAGTTTCTGGCTAGAAATAACACTTCAGCACAGTGTGCCTAAATATATGCTAAAAGATTTTTAGTGCGTTTTTTGGCATGTAGTGTGTGCTGCCGGGTAACCACTATGCGGCAAGTGTGAAAGAAAATGCTTACCTGTAAATAAGACCAAGTAATGCCATACTTTATGATTATGACTTTCAAGTGACACACTTTAAATATTTGTTGAATCAGGCGTTACTTTGCGGAGGTCCATATCAACAATAAGGTCGCGGGTGGACAATAGTAGATTGATAACCAGGGTGGAAAGTGGCCCATTTCACCCAAGATATTTCTGGCGCTCGAACTAAGTGAGAGTAGTTCGAGGGTAAATGGGTAATTTCACCAGAGTTAAACACTCTACTTTTTCATGCCGAAACGTGAAAAAAAAGTGTCATTGACGTAACTCAACTATCTTTGACTCCATGGCTAATCAATAAATAAAAAAAAATACATTCCACCCTAGAGATGAAAACAACCATGAAAATTAAACATTTCGAACAGGAGAGATGAAAAGTAATTGTTTTAGTTCATTGACACACTTTACGCACTTCTCACTAGAAGTGCGTAAAGTGTGGAACATACACACGGCACAGATGACCCTTTTGAGAAAGTCGCAGTTTTTTTCTTAAAAAGTCAAGATAATTGACCACACGGAATCATTTACCCCAGCTCAGCACATCTCAACAATAGCTCCAAGCCCCAATAGTATAATTGGGTGGCGTAAACAAAAAATATTTATTAGCCTCAAGTCCATTGACCCCGCTATGTGGGTCACATGGCACTTCGCCAACTCGCGAACAGTCAGATAAATTTGAGCACATGTTTTTGTAGTAAACTGAGAGGTACGAATAGGTACCGCGGACTTAGCGGGTAGTTCAAAAAATCGGGGGAAGTTTGATGATTTCTAAAGGTCTGGAGCACTTGGAAAGTATGTATATATTGTATTTGTCTTAACTTAAGTTTAAAGAATTCATATTTAGGTGGCCTAACCTTACTAACGTAGAAAAGCTGAAAAATCTCCAATATTGTCGTTAAAGAGTTTATAGTTGCTCAAAAA
Source organism: Choristoneura rosaceana (assembly GCA_037349165.1). Classification (NCBI taxonomy): domain Eukaryota; kingdom Metazoa; phylum Arthropoda; class Insecta; order Lepidoptera; family Tortricidae; genus Choristoneura; species Choristoneura rosaceana. Next base: position 17,614,738 of record JAZBNJ010000019.1, read on the forward strand.
CGGCTTCATTTTGAAGCAAAATTGTTAATTAAACAAAAGCAATCAGCTAACTAAAAATAAAAAAGACTCTTGGAGGGTATCTCAGGTGTTCTGTGAGTTAATAATATTTTACAGCTTATTTAATATTAATGGTATTTTACAATAGTTTGTAATAGTATTTTATAATAGTTTTCATAAGTAGAGATCTTGATCAACCATCTAGTCATATTTTAATTTCTGACCATTTTTTATTGGTATTGGTTAAAATCAGCCCTGTGGGGCTACTACGAAATTATAAAATCGAAGTTCGTATCGTACCATCTCTCTCTCTCGTATTAAAAAATATTAGCGTCAGCGAAACGGAAATATATGAAGTTCGATATTTATTACAGGGCCCAGCGGGCTACTTCGAAAATCGAAACTCGAAGTTCGTGTCGTGCGGTCCCTCTGACACTTATACTATTTGATACGAGAGCGAGAGGGATCGCACGACACGAACTTCGTGTTTCGAATTTCGGAGTAGCCCTGCTGGTTAGAACCTAGGCGGTAGGTTAGGTACCTAATTGTCGTCTCGTTGGGTGGTGATCCCGAGACTCCTGGCTGAGCCTATTGTCTAGGACGTGGAGGACAAAAGATAAATTATAGTATTTACTTCGGTAAGGTACTCTAGAAACAAAGGGACCTAGTAAAGCTTATTTTATTTCGTAACAATGCGCTCTCATTCTAGGCACCAATCGAATTGTAATTTATTCAATATGTAAAGGGTACCTACAGATTAAAATGAGACTGCTTTCTTTGTAACTAACAGTTCTTGAAAATTCTTGATTATTCAGGTACACTAAAAATGTTTGTCACGGAATGTAAACCGTAATTACGTAAAATAAGCTCCCTATATTTTGACGCAGTTACCTAAATTTATCGTCGATTATATTGCAACGCGTAACGAACAATGTTTTAATGAAGGTATCTGACTGAAGGCAAATTATGTAGGAGAGCTTTGAAACTAAAATGTCTTGGTTTTTATCACATTGAACCCCAGGAGGTTAACCTAATTTCAAGTCCTTAACCCCACTGGTTTAGGTCTGTCAGGTCAGTGAGCCAGTCATATCTATAAAAAATATTATAGATATAAGTACATAAAATAAGATAAATGCATCAGCCTTACGATCCAGCAAGAAAATGCTGCCAGCGTCTTCGGTACCATGCCGCTGGGGTATTTTTAGAATTATTGTAGCTCTAGTTTATTTGTTGTGTTTATTCTTTGAAATATAATAATCCACATAAAAGACTTGGATGATAAAATGCGAACAAGATCCAGTTTTCGCGATGGACGTCTCAGCGGACAATATTATATTACAACGAAGTAATGGAATCCTCCCAATCGCTAAGTTTGGAGTGGCTTAATGCAATAATTTATACGAAGAGGAATGATAATTAATTTATGCAGAAGCGGTCTCGTTTAAATTCCTCGGTTATTATTACAATAACCGTGATAATGAATGGGAGCCACAATGATTTAGTGATGGCTGCCTTTAACACTTCTTTGTAATACATTTTGCTGCCTTTGGAAATTAAGAAAGAAACTTCCAGCCTGACAGCCTGTTCAGCAGTGGGTCATGTTAAGGCTAGAATGATAATGAAGTAATTCTTATAAACGTCTAAAACACTTTCAAATAATGTTTCCACAAACTCGTACCAAACCAATGTTTCTTCATAATTTTATTCCGTTCTTGATTCTCACGTAAATATCTACAGGTTACCTAATTACAGTTTCCTAGTACTATGAAACTTGAAGCTAAGCCGGGAACAGATGGATAATCGGACGGACATAGCCAAATTATAAGGGTTCTCGTTACCCTTAACATTTTAATTACCTACTTTAAAATTCTACTTCTGTCTTTTTTTGCCTTGTAAAAAAACCTCACTTTGCTCTCTTTGTAAAAAGAGAACTTAAAATAAATAATGATTATAATTATTTGGGATTTGATATTCTTTTTTATTTGATACCTACTTAGCTTTTGCCCGCGGCTTCGCCCGCGTGGAATTCGGTTATCGCGCGCTCGGCTGTTCCCTCAGGAACTGTGCAATTTTCCGGGGTAAAAAGTAGCCTATGTCACTCTCGGGCCCATGAACTATCTCTATGCTAAAAATCACGTCGATCCGTCGCTCCGTTACTATAATAATTAGTATGGACTATTTTTAAGTATTAAAAAATTCAACCATTCAAAAAAAGACACGGGCCGCTTTTTATCCCGAAATTAAAACGCCAAACAGTATATTAAAAAAAAATGAAAACTAAAAATGTATCTGAAGGGTTCCCGCTGTTCGCCGAACCGTGTAATTATAGACACCAAACTTTTTAGCCACGTTTAAATACTTGAGTATTTATACCATAATTTATAGACATTTTGTGAAAGGTGCTGATAAATATTTCTACGTCCCCGGGTCTCCACAAACCTTGAATTACGACTATCGAGACAAAGGACGGCTCGCGAACAAATTAAATAAAATCTTCGCAACCGTCTGCGAGCAATCCCGGGTCGTTTGTGACCCACAGATTCGGGCCAATTAATGAAAGGGCATTTGTATTTGAGGGAATTTACTTTTCTTTGATGAAAATTATCTTTACCTTACCAAGAGTTGGGGAAAGATTTATTTATACTGTTAGGAAAATAGTAAGCCTTATTGCTGTTCATTTTAAAATATGAATGGAATTTAAGTTTTGTAAATTTACCAAATTTTAAGATGTATACGTAAAAATTTAAGAAGATGACCTGTTGTATAGTAGTAACGTGTCCGTATGGATAAGTCGATGTTCCATATTCGAAAAATGACTTAGGTAAATCTCATTATTATCAATTCTGTGCACTTTTACAATACATACAACGACGTACAACAGATAATCTTCTTAAGTTCTTAATTTACCTAAGTATACTTGGGTATTAGCGAGTACTGCCTTTTCGCAACATAACGTTTGGCAACCTGCTTCATTTCGCAACTTTTCATTTCGCAAACTCTAAAACTGCAAATATTTCAGGATTTATTTCAAGGCCATCGTGTCTTTTTAGGTTAGGTTAGGTTACTTTTATAAAAATCCTGAAATATTATTATTTCAGAAATATTAAACTGGTTGTCAAAAGTTTTTCGCCGAAACATTAGTAAGCCGGGTATTAGTTATGATTTGAGGAAGATGAGTTTTTCATACTTAATATTATAACATAAAATGTGTCACACAGGCGTAGTTGTACACGGTTTGATTCCAAAAACAATGAAAATCAGTGTAGTTCTACCGAAACATGTAAAGCATTGATACTCTTCCACATCATAACCGACAGGGTCAATGTATAATACGGAGATAAGAAAACTTACTACTTACCATATTGGCACGGAATAGCAAAAGTTATCACAACTCTTTCCATAATCGAAGTCCAAGAAAACATCCCTAGGAGTTTAAGTGCAAATGTCCTTTCTTTTATACTCGACTACTTTTAACGGTGACTTTTAAGAAAGAGAATGTAAGATAGCAGTGATTTTGCGTGTATGATTTATTTCAGCGGCCGATCGTAAAATCCGCCAGATCAAGAAATTCCTAGGCAGTGTAATTGCCGCTTAAATTTTTAATCAAGTTCCTATCAAATGAATATGTCGCTAAAGTCGAACTTTCAAGTTGACAGACACGTCTATTGGCATTATTCTTTTGTGACATATGCAAACGATCACCGATCGAAACGATCGACTTTGACCACATATTTTGGCGGATAGTACCTACATGACTGTATATAATTTCGCACATTTATTTCGAATATCTACGTGGTACAGTCAGCTGCAGAGAAAGGGTACCCCCCTGTAATGGCGGTAATATGGATACCGCCGTTACAGGGGGGTACCTTTTCTCTGCAGCTGACTGTACAAACCATATACCTAAGAACCGATAACCATATAAGTCATACCACCAGGCCATCATAGCTATATCGTGAAACATCGGAAACATACGAAAGTTTGAAACCAGGTTAATTGGTGATAAGTGTACCATGATATTTATTTATTTAAGTTACATTTTCGGGCTAAACAACATTAAGCTCAATGCAGACATACTAAATCTTTTTTACGATGTAAAACAATAATCGAACTCCCATTTTTCCCGTTCTAATCATCAATAAATTACGAAGATAACCGCAATAGTGCTCATAAGAAACATATTCGATTTTGCTGTCGTATTTTATGCAAAAGCTAAAATATTGGTGATGCGAAACATATTTTATGGTTGTGCTAAAATTTTTAGTTCAGCTGTGGCAGAAAACGTGTTTTTGAAAGATTGGAAAATTTTCAATGCAAGATAGGTACATACATATTTAGGTATATGTAGCAGTAATCGTGTTCTAAAATATTCCACATTATCCTTATCCTATCCTACTAATATTATAAATGTGAGTTTGTGATTCAGTGAGTGAGTGAGTGAGTGAGTTTGTAAGTGAATGAGTATGTTTGTTACTTCTTCACGCTGAAACGGCTACTACCAAATGTTAGACTCTGATGGGTTTGCGTGATTTCTGTGTATCCTTACAGTGGTGAAGGAACTGCATGAACAAGCGTATCTTGCATAAACTTAGCTATCATTAAATCGCGGGTGAGCAAACAAATTCTTTTAGTTCAAAAACTTATTACTAAATAGGTTTAACCTCCCGAGTCCTGACATTTTTTAACAAACTCAGCTTTGTTATGGACATTATTTCAAAATTCTTAGAATTCTTTATTCAATGAACAATTTGTACTTTATAAAGTACATTCGGCCGTGAACTTAGTGTTAATTAGTTCTTTATAAAGTACGCGAGGAGGTTAATGTGGGTGAACTACACCAACTTTCGTAATAGCGCAAATTAATAGGCATCGATGGATGAGTTACGCAGCCCCCAATTCCCAGGGGGGGGAGCGTCCTATTTACATCACAAAGCGCGATGCCCAAAGTAAATAGACGTTACAGCCTCTGTAATACAGGGTCGGAGGGCGAAGCATTAACATGAATGGCGACCACGATTATATCAAATTCATTAAATTAAACGGCACATTCTTGCCGTTTGAAGTGTCTGTCTCAGGGATCAGATATGTAATAAAGTAATAACGCAGTGTTATACTATGGAAGCTTTTTAGTGAGTGCAAAACATCCTCGTATTTGTTTCAGCTCGATTTCTCAGTTCTTCTCATTGTCCATTGATCAAAATACATTACTTAATTAATTTTATATTACCGAAATATTTTTTTTTAATTTTTTGGCATAGAGATAGTTTATGGATCCGAGAGTGAAATAGGCTACTTTTTATACCGGAAAATGCACAGTTCCCGGCGGAACAGCGCACGATAACCGAATACCACGCGGGCGGAGCCGGGTAAATATTCAGCGTTTTTGCGGCGTTTTTTTTTCGTCATTACCGTTTCGGCAATTACTATTGAGAGAAGTAATAGTCGTGGTTATTTTTTTGTCACAATTAAAAGCAATACCGATCCTAAACCTTGCGTGATCTAAATTTTTGCAGCTTCTCCTTTCGTTGTGCTAATAAACGTGGGATGGTAATGACGTTTAACCGACCGGTTGAAACGCTCGAATATTTACCCAGCCACGGGCAAAAGCTAGTTTTTTTTTTTATAGAAGAGGGGGACGAGCATGCTGGTCACCTGATAGGAAGCAATCACCGCCGCCCATGGACACCTGACAATACGAATAGTATAATGCTTGCTTATAAATTTATTTATTTCGAGGAGCACGGAAACGGAAACTGCACTGACGATCGGAAAACGCGTTTTCCTTGAGACAGGACCAAGCATCAAGATCGATTGTTCGCCCTCCGTTCCTATCGTTAGTGCAGTATCCGTGTTTTCAAGTTTTAGAGGTTTATTAGTGTAAATTTCACACACAATAAAGTCGATAATTTCGATAGATTTATCATCAGCGTTCTGTTAAATACATACCCTTTCCAAAAAACACAATTTAACAAACTCGGTTGCCTAGATACTTAAAATAAAACTATGCTAAAATATTATAAACACAGATATTCTGATATAATACAGAGTGTATTTTTGATACTACCTCAAACGGTAGCCAGACGAAGATTTAAGTGTTGTGAACCTATATCAAAACAAAATGTTAATTTAGAATTAACTACCAGTGCGTAATTAAATTTGGAAATATTTTCGAGCAGCAATGTAATGCGTGCAATAATTTAATATAAAAAGAAGCATTCTGTGACAGCTGTCACGTCAACAAGTGCGACATTTTGAACAAAACAAAGTAGTATCTCGCAGTGATACATTGCGTGCTAATTAAGTTAGAAGGAAAATAATAAGTCTAATTTTTTTACTAAAGCAAAATAAATAATAATAATAATGATAATTACGGCCTTCACAAACTACCCTTAAAGTTTGAGTTAGTATCAAAAATACACGCTGTATAACAACTTGTCGTGAAATCAAATCTCCTTCAGTAACTTCTGAAGACAGACTAATAAATCAGTATTAATAATTCAAGTGCTTTGAATGTCGCGAAATTTCAATGGCGCACATTGAAGTTTGAATTTGACATATCCATTAACTAAACATGGAACCAATTAGTGTACTCACAACCGCCTATTAAACTATTAAGACATTGCGTACAGTTCGCAACAGAATGAATGAGTAGTTGTGGAACTCAAACTGATCTGTGAACCCTCTTATTACTTTAGGTGCGGTTAGTGTACGGCCCCGTATTTGTCGATCGGGAATGAACAATACCAATGCACGACCTGATAATTAAAGCCTTTAGGTTTGAATTAACAGGTCATACTTTAACCGCACCATCCGACTCAAAAAATTCACTTTAAAAAAAAAATACGCAGTCGGGTTTTTGCTTTTTGTAATTTTCAAAAATACTTGTTCTCAACTTGTTCTCAGCTGAAAGGGAGTCAATACCAACAGTTTTAGTGGAAAATCTACTAGTTTGGAAGCTATAAAGCGTGCATTTTTGATACTAATTCAAACTTTAAGGGTAGTTAATGAATGCCCTCATAATCACGTTTTATTATGTTTTAGTAAAAAATTAGACTTATCATTTTCCTTACAAAAATATTTACTACGTGATACTACTTTGTTTTTGTTCAAAACGTCGCACTTGTTAACGTGACAGCTGTCACAGACCGCTTCTCTCTCGAATCAAATTATTGTACGCATTACATTGCTACTCGAAAATATGTCAAAAATATACGGTGTATAATAATAAGACTGAATATTCTTTGTTCAACTCACACCAATGAAACTTGCCTTACTATAAACAACAATGTAGATACGATCTACAAATTTTAAACTTGTCTGGAACAACAATTTAGTAGAAGGTACGCGAGTGAACAACAATGATAACAAGTTAGGGCAGCCGAGGGACACGCCCTAAGTAATTGGTTAACCTTTAATTAAAGAGACTTCAATTTACCAACGAAATACTCGTATGAAAATTATTATTGAAACAAGCGACCTTTGCACTAGCGGCCCCGCGAGCTGTAGTTAGTCCTGACAAGCTTTTCAAAAATTACTATAAATCTCTATATACCTGTGTTTCCTACATCATACACATGATTATCTTTATAATGTTGATAAGGAATGAAGACGTTTTACGTAATTCCTTCGCCCCTTACTTTTGTAAAGGACACAGCTGTCACTCTTACTTGCCACATTTGTCGGGTAAATTTTATTACCAACTCCAGAAATAAGACTGATTGCAAACGTAACTAGTCATATAAATTAATAATTAGTCAAATCAACTCATTCAGTCAACAAATCTCCGTCATCTATAAATAATGTTTTCTTTCCAATAAACAGAAAGTTAAAATTATCCCAAGATCAATGCCGCCTACCCCGCTGGCGCTACAACTAAGTTAAAAATTAAATTAACTCTAGATTGGAACAATGAATGACTTCAATAAAACATCTGATGCGAAACGGTGAGTTATGAAGGCAATATTGCTAATCTCATCCAGTACCAGCTCGGGGAAACGAAGTAAACATTTTAACAAAATTACTGCCGCATGTGGCAGGTGTTACAACAATGACGGAGCACATTTAATTTAACGTTTTCAGCTTTCATTTCCGAGCTAAAATGTTGAAACAAAACGTAAAAGACAAATTGTTAGCGTTTAGGTGACCCTGTCATTGTACAAACCTGGTAACATGTAACTTGTCACATGCAACGTTCTGACTTATAACTTGTTTCATCTGAAACGAAGCGCCCTACGGACGGCACACACACATAAATTTCATTGTCACTAGTCGTTCAGTTCCCCGTTAGACTTAGATAGTAGATTGTACTACAAGAGCATAAAACGAGCCATTTTACCCGAGGCGTTCATATAGCCACCCGAGCCGGGCGAGAGACTGAGAGAACGGACATCTTGTTTCATATAAGCACTGCTCTGTACAGTGAGCATTGTTGGAGTTGTCATGCGATTTGTTTCCAAAAGAGATGAAGAGTTAAATTAATAATTGCACGCACCCATCATCTAAATCAAATGATTCAGTATAAGTTTAGCTTAGACAAGTTCGAGAGTCTTTGAACTCATAAAGTAGACATGCGAATGCTGGACACGTTAATGTCCAATATATTTCACCACGTTGTCACCTCTAATGCCAATGATATAAAATTAAATAAAGAAGGACATATTGGGAAAGTGACAAGCACTCGTACTTTATCTTAGTCGTGGGTCGTTGTCGAATTATTTGACAACGAAACGCAACCGTTTTCTCTAGAATGAAAACTAGTCCTCGAAACGGTCCTCGTTCGCAACTGGTTTCATTGTATGGGGACGGGCAACGGAAGACGACGCACAGGACGATCGAACGAGAGGAACGTAAACTCATCTCGTCGACGTTCGTCTCGAAGACGAGTGAAGTGGAATGGTTGCGGAAGAAACGGTTGCGAGACGAACGAAACACCAAAAAATAAGTTGTCTTACACGATATTCGACTATATTGTAGTAAAAATAAAGATTATTTTATTATATCAAAGGCCAAAACGAAACGAACGAGCGACGACGTCGCAATGATCTCATTACGTTCTAGGCTCTATGAATATAGACTTTAAGTACAAATTCGCGTCAAACAATGCGAGAACTAGTTGCGCGACGAAGACTGCTTTAGAACGAAACGTAAAACGGTCCTATCGTCGCGGAACACAAAACGGTCTTTTAAAACGGTTCGTCTTTGCAACGTCCATCACTACTTTATCTTACGTAAAGTCGAACAATTATGTTACGTCAGTCGGCAAGCGTAGCATAGAAGTTCGACCAACGAGACTCAGATAAAATAAAAAAGTAAAGATGGATAGCGGTGAACAGCCGAGTGAGGCCGATCAAACTACACCAATCCGTGTGCTTACACAGTGGCACGCACACACTTGCAACCAAACTACACCAAAACCTTGTTACTTGGCAACGCATTCCCGTGGAGCACGACGTATGTTAAACTTCGACAAATATAACTAAAATAATGCCAAATTGTGTCGTGAAACGATGTAAAAACTATCCGTCCAAAATTAAAAGCAGGATGGAATCACTTTTCACACGTTATTAAACTCGAAAACCAATATTTTCATTAAAAATCTAAATAATTTTGTTTGAAGTTTGTTTTGAACACAAAACGTCAACACTAGTGTTGCCATTATAATAATTGTAGTTACCCTATAATAATTTGTGTTTTACCCAATAGGGTAAAAGTCACCTATGTAATACAATCTTTTATTTTTAAATTATATTCTTTATTAGCACGGCTTAAAACTTAAGAGTGGCTGACGAACTACTTTAGTTTCAATATTTAATAACGCTATTAAAGCGTTATTAACGATAACGATATTTTTGTAGTTGCGGGGTACTGAGAATTATTATGGCAACACCGGCCTACGCACACATGTTTATAAAACAGGCCTCACTTGGCTGTTTACGCCTTCCATCTTTACTTTTTTATTTTATCTGAGCAACGAGATGGGCGGATGACCGTTAAAGCCGCAGGTTCACTATGGATGCAGGCCTGTTCCAACCGAAACAATCAGAGGTCTTTGGGGGAGGCCTATGTCCAACAGAGGACGTCCTACAGCTGATATCCTGATAATGAAAGCCAAACTAGCAAAGTTGCTCAAAGAAGTTTATTTGAGCAACTTAAAAACAATTTTTAAACTTGACTGTGAAATAGTCTCAATTCATTGCTTGTTTTTTTAACGTTAAGTCTTAAGAAATTTTTTTACACTTTCAAACTGCGAAAATGAGACTTGAACGTTCAGCTAAAAAAAATAAGTACAAACTTTCCTTCGAAACATGAGTTACCTACAAAGTATATTCTTGTAGCTTAGCTTAACCTAAAATACTTATATGTATTATATACGACTCTTTGGACAGAAAAGATAAGAACCATGGTTAACTTTTTAACGATAAATTGTGTTGTTACGAAATGAAAATGCTGATACTAACACCTGAAAAAAAAGGTTTCGTGGGAAGTTTTTATCAGCCAATTGCTTCAAGTAATAACACACTTTGTCAGTAAAAGGTCTACAGGTTGCTTACAGAAGGTAAAGTGGTCACGTTTGACTGTACCTATTCGATATATGTACGAAATTTAACTCAGAACAGCTCGAATATTAGCCTATATATTTTTTTAATATATCTATTATAGTCAGGATAGGGTATTAGAGGAAAAAATAATTGCGAACACCTACTGACCAAAAAAGTCGGAGATTTGGATTATATATTTTTTAATTCAACCTTCTTTGATGACGCTAAATATATTTTTCATGTCACAAATTTATTTATTTATTTATGTATTTGGGCACAAACGGTACAATAAAACTTACATTAAAAACAATGACATATAACATTGACCAACAAAGTTGCCACAGGTTATTAGTTCCCAATAATAAATTATAAATCGGGTATAAAAGTAACAAAACAAAATTATAAAATACGAATAAAGACCTAAATTTTTGCTTCAAAATCTTCACTCTGACACCGTGTTTTGCTCATAAAATCAAATTTATGCTTCAATCCTCTGAGATAACAGCCGAAACTAAATCAGTTTCTTCAAAGCGCTCTTTTGACTTATTCAATTACTCTTGTACAAAGTATTACAGCTAAATTTATGCCAGTTGTCGATTCTAGCACGAAATAATGCAAATACACTTGATAAACTTAATATACATACATAACAGTATTTTCTGGCTACAATGACATCCAAATGTAGCCATTTATATTCGTAAATATAACCAAGACGAGCCTGCATAGTAAACCCCTTCTTAGCATTAAGAACCTGTTGAATTTCCTTATACATATAATACGTAAATAGCATCAGATTTATAAACAACTGACCTTTATCTTATATAATATTTTTAGCTTCTTACGACTAAATCTTTTGCTCTACAATTTTGCTCTGGCGGAATATATTTTCCTGGCAGTATATTTTTTGTAAGCGTAGCTCTACATTTCTTTTTTAGCAAACATTACGCGTATCCAAATCACGTCCCGTTTCAATGTTGCCCTTCATTGATCTTTGCAAAACGGGTCCAGGTTTTCGGCTTTTATGCCAAAACGCCTTTAATTCAGAGCTTCAACGCTATCAGATCCCTTTTTCTCAAGTAGGTACTAAATAGCCGCAGTTCACTTAAATCTTTGAAACAAAATCAACCTCCATTCTGTAGTATCTTCATAAATTTTCACACCGTCCTTCCGCTCAAAAGGCTAGCCAATTACATAGGCAATCCGGATCCCTCGGCAGTGGTCTCGAGTACCTTTTGGCCAATTTCGGGAATAAGCTGGGAATAAAGTTAATGCCTGCGAAAATAACTTGGACTACTCGACTCAAGTACAGTTGCTTCAAGTGATCAGTGGTGATTAATCTGCTAGTTTATTGTTTTGGCACGTAGCCGTACTTTACGTATAACTGCAGACAGCAACTTCGGAACGATCGTGGCAATGTTACTCATCGAATAAAGCTATATTGGAGCGCGTTTGTTGAACAAGTTCTGAAACAGTCTTAATCAGATTAAAACTTCTCGCATTTTCTTGGAAAGTTCGCCATTAATAACGTGCTATTTCGGGAATCATATGCTATTTTATTTAGCAAGTCTAATAAGTTTGCTGTGTGAGAGAAGTGCTTTGACTTAGCTTTGAGCGTGACTTAAGATAACACAAGCTTGCTGTTGGTAACTTTCAGTGTCGATAAATTCAGCCACATACAATAATGAATCATTGGTTCATTTCCTGTCCCGTGAGAATTTTACTTTCCGTTTTCAATATATTTATCTGTTATATTCTTATAATCATCATCATCAGCAAAAAAAACGTATAATGCAGAACAAAGGAAGGCCTTACATAAACAATGATCGAGTCAATTGGTGTGTTAAATATTGAAATCCCCCCATTAAACTATCTAAACATTTACATTTCTGAATTGAAAAATATTAGTCTAGTTTGTGTTACAAGATAAGCAAAATGTCTAAAAAGTATGGTAATTCTAATGTTACTCTAATAATGTTAACACCGTGAGCACTATGTACAGTCAACAGAAGAAATAGCAGCAGCAGTTTGTGGTGCACAAAATGATCTAAACACTTATTACCTTGGCAGTAGAGTCGTGTGTGTAGATCATTTTGAGCACTGTAACCACAGATATATATTACACTAGATTACGCAAATGCATCTACTTCGCGTGTCCGAACGTGTCCGTGAGGGTGGAAGTGTTGTCTCATAGGGCTGGAATACACGTGCCTATAGCTCGCACATTTTTATACTAGTAGCTGGCGCGCGCACGTCAATCTTCATACAAATATGGCACAAGCGTGCAAGCTATTTGCATGAAAATGTAGGAGCTACAGGCATGTGTATTCCCTGCCTTTTACTACGGAACTCTAAAAATGTAACTGTATAAATAGAAATATGAGAAAACTCAACCGTCTATTTGTATAACTGTAACTGATCAAAGCGTTCAGAAGCGAAAATACCTGGGTTCTTTAACATCCTTTGAACCTGACATCTCTAAGCAAAGAAAATATGATCGGATTTTCTTTTAAAATAACAAAGGTAAACGAAAAATACTGTTCAAAGAATTTATGATTTCAAATGAATTATTGAAGTATTTTGTTTGAAACAAAATCAAATTCAATCTTAGCTAATAAGTATAATACAATTCTTATCTAAATTAGGGTGTCCATACTTTGACTATGTAATTAAATTTTGTGCCAACTATTAAGTTGGGTTCTCTTTTCGTAGAGTTTTCGTTTCGGTTTTTGATTTTGGTGGCCACATTTTTGTTGCGATTATAGAAAATTCTATTAAAGTTTCCAGGTTATCTAGTAAAAGGACAGGATGTCTAAAAAAATTGAACATCATTAAATTCTACACACCGCGAAAATTGACGCAATTAAGAGAAGTTTCCCTGCCGGCCACGCGGCCGCATTAGGTATTCGTTTGGGATATTGCTGTCTTTATCGCTCGTGACATAAGCGCTCGCAGCCGTCCCCCCCATGCACATCCCCTTCCGCTTCTCCACTTCCCGCTAATGTATATCGAGATAGCTGTAGGCTTTTCAAAATTCGGGCGGCTGAATTTTGGGTTTCGTTGTCCTCATATTATACGAAAAGTATAGCACAGAAATCAATGATATTTTATAATCAAGATCTTCATTATATTTTCTATGCCTGTGGTTTTTCGATTTTTGTAAAAATGCTTTAATAGTCTATAATTCTCGTGCAAAGTTGACATCTTTTTTTTTGTCGACTTTTGAGCTCCTGTAATTGTGATATTACACATTTATATGAAAATCTGAAAAACCACAGGCATAGATAATTACGTCTATTCCATACTTACAAAATTTAATCTACTTCTGTTGCCTAGTTTTCAAATGAGACCGGGACTACGTTTGTATTAAGAATGGAACGAAGAGACTTCTCTGAAAAATGCTGCTACGGGTTACGAGCGTAGCGCGTAGCAACGCGTGATGCAAGTCAATGCGTTAGAAAGGCTAATTTCGTACTAATGTAACGCAAAAAAATATATTTTGCCGTGTATCTAAATGTTCACTGCACGATACTGATTCGTACTTACCTATATCTTTGTACAGTCCTGTAGTTTTAGGAACAAAGGTACCTGGGACTAGAGAATTATGTCGTCGAATTTTCTTGTGGCCATAGTTTCAATAGGCGATATGAAGGTAGAGCACGTAAAACGATGAGGCTACCCTTTTCGTGTGTGGTCACTGGGGATGGAACTTTAGCAATTTCCATGTTATGGGGCGAAGGTTAAATTTTCACCGGGATCGTATTAAGTTTTCATGTGAGATTTTGTCAAAGGTTTACCAATTTACTTATTTTTTATTTAGAAAACTGTTTCAACATTTTTGGCCTGAAAAAAGGTTTCAGTGATATTTTTAAAGTAAAACGTTCGCTCAGATAACGCCATCTATTAATTGTAGACGAAGTTACCACATTATCTGGAAAACTAAGGCACATCATCGTTATTGGACAGCGCCCTCTGTGACTGCTGAACTTTAAGTTACTTACAGATTTTAGACCACTAGACCTACACTAGACTTAATGTTTATTCATAGTTTTTTTAGGCAGTCCTTTTTTTGCTGTTTTTAGGGTTCCGGAGCCAAAATGGCAAAAACGGAACCCTTATAGTTTCGCCATGTCTGTCTGTCTGTCTGTCTGTCTGTCTGTCTGTCTGTCTGTCCGTCCGCGGCTTTGCTCAGAGACTATCAATGCTAGAAAGCTGTAATTTTGCACGGATATATAGGTAAACTATGCCGACAAAATAGTACAATTAAAAATTCAAAAACAATTTTTTTTAGGGTACCTCCCATAGACGTAAAGTGGCGGTGATTTTTTTTTTCTCATCCAACACTATAGTGTGGGATATCGTTCGATAGGTATTTTAAAACCATTAGGGGTTTGCTAAAACGATTTTTCGATTGAGTCATTCGTTTGTGAAATATTCAACTTTAAAGTGCAAATTTTCATTAAAATCGAGCGTCCCCCCCCCCTCTAAAATCTAAACCAGTGGGTGGAAAAATTTGAAAAAAATCAGGATGGTAGTCAGTATATCAAACTTCCAAGGAAAACTATAACGGTTAAGTTTGCTTGAGAATTATTAGTAGTTTATGAGTAAATAGCAGCGTAAGGTATAAAATATACCTAAACTTGGAAGATTCCGTATAAAATACGAAATCCTTAGAAAAATATTACTTAATTTTTTCCTAATGGCTACGGAACCCTATTTTGGGCGTGTCCGACACGCTCTTGGCCGGTTTTTTTTTGTACAGTAAGGAGTTTTCACACATACATAACAAACAACTATCTAGATAGATAGGTAAACAATTTTGCGATGATACTGATACGGTAATGTAGTGATGAAACTACATTGATTGGTGATATTATTTCACAGCTGAATTCCTTAGTCTAAAAAAATATTACAATGGCATTTTCCTATTAACTTACCTATTCCTATATTTAATAAAGCGCTAAAATTTTAAGCAGTTAAAATAGAAATTGTAAAATTAACATTCCTCTTTTAAAAAAATCTGTAAAAATGTTTAATTCGCAAGTACGTGACGTAACTGATCCTACTTTCAGAGAGTTATGTTGTCTATTAAGAGACCCAGCCGAATTCAATTCATACCTTTATCCGAAACTGTTCCCGTTTTCTTACACATTTTTGGGCTAATCTGACCCTTAATACCCACGGGTCGGATTTCCGATCCAATATCTCGTGTCCAATTGTTGGAATTTATCGAAATATTCGCGAGAACTCGTATTTGGAGGCCATAAATCATTGGTTATCATTTAAAAGCAGAATGCGTTTGTCTCGTTGCCGGGACAGCGGGATCCTTTTATCTTAGGGCTGAGTAAAATGTAACGTTTGCACTATTAAATACAATAGAACAGAAAATCTTTATCGGGATCACGGTGGATGCGAAAAGCACAAGACCGGTCTGAGTGGAGAGCCTTGGGGGAGGCCTATGTCCAGCCAGCGAACGTCTTTCGGCTGACATGATGATGATGAGAAAATCTTTATATCTGAACTACTACAATATTTGTAATCCTACTTATATATCTAATATTATAAATGCGAAAGTTTGTGAGTGAGTGAGCGAGTGAGTGAGTTAGTATGTTTGTTACTCATTCACGCGAAAACGGCTGGACGGATTTGGATAAAATTTGGTACGTAAATATCTGGACATCTGGAATATCACTTAGGCATATTTTATCCCGATGTTCCCACGAGATAGGAACGAAATCTCAAAATAACAACCGTTGTGCTTAGTGTCATGAAATTTGGCATAAGTAGTTGTTTTTAATGGAACGGCAATGAAAACCACGATGTAATTTTCGGGAATTTCCCACGAGATGTTTGTAAAATCCCGGAATTTCAATTCAACTGCTGTATCTAATGATTTACGCGTGCGAAGTCGCGGGTAAGCACGAGTGTATCTGTATTGTATATTTCTATGTCTGCAAACTTTTCAAGGCCGAGGACCAGTCTCCAGCGTCCACGCTTGTCCCATAAGTCAGACATTACTTATTAAACGCGCACTAAGCATTTGTACGCCTATTTGCGTCTTTTTCGCGTGAATAATGTATAAAGTAAGGATTTATTACCAGCGCGTTTGGAGACCAAGAATTGTGACAATACAAGCATGCTCTACAATCTTGGCTGGATATTAAACGAAAAATACAGTCACTGCGATGAAAAACTATGTGTATAAAACTATGTGTGAACGTATCAAAGAGTGTTTATAGAACAGAAACAATTTTTTTGTGCAAAATAGGCTTACGTTTGTGATCGCTACGCAGTGACATATAAAAATATGTTTCAGTAATTAAAAATAATTAATCTTCAACCTTGAATAAAACAATTTTTAAACCCGTTGCAACTCAAGATATTTTTTAAAATCGTTTTGACTGCATAGAAATGTTACAGTTTGCCCCAACAACATTCATAGACGTTGCAAACGTTTTAATAACTCATAAATTAAAGTACATAAAATTGTCACAAGTGAAATGACAAACTTTTATTGGCCACAGTTACGAAGCCCGAAAAATTTCCTACGCTACCGAAAGCCAACAAGTTTCGACAAGATTAAAAAAAAAGTAGATTTTTTCCAAAATGATTAATTAATGCGTGTAAGCACGTTGTCATCATTTATCACTCAAAGACGTAGATTAATTACAAAATGGTTTATGCTCGATTTATTCCCAAATGTCAAGGCTACTAGTATTCGCAGCTTATTTTGCAGAACTCGCTCTAGACATGACGTCAGGCCCTACACCTACTACGAAATGCAAAATTCGAACTTCGTATCTTGCCGTCCCAGTGCCGCTTATAGTATTTACTGCGAGAGTGAGAGGGACAGTACGATACGAACTTGGATTATCGAATTTCGTAATAGCCCCCAATTGCTGGTTAAAGTTGAAAACATTTTTAAAATTTTTCATGCGCTAGACTAAATTGAGCAAAGTAATTTTCGTCTCGCTTAATAAATTCAGTCATTGGGTTCACTGAAGGTTGTATGTGACGAGTTCTCATTTAAAATATTAATATAAAATTGGCTAAGTAAGAGAGATATTTAGAAAGGAAAAAAATATTGAATAACGATTGTGAATCGAAGTGCGTAAATATTGCACTAATAATGATCAACATGATCGTTATATAGTTACCAGCCGTGGGACGTCCACTGTTGAACATTGGTCTCACCCATCCATCCATAGTATTCAATAGGTATTAGTTCGACTGATATTTTTTAATAACGTAACGTATAACGGGATAGATAATTTCAATTATATTGTATTATGATGGTGTGTTTGAAGTTACATTTTATTTCTATTATGTAATTTTTAATCCATAATATTCAATAGGTATTAGTTCGACTGATATTTTTTAATAACGTAACGCATAACGGGAAAGCTAATTTCAATTATATTGAATTATGATGGTGTGTTTGAAGTTACATTTTATTTCTATTATGTAATTTTTGTAATTAAGAAGGGAACCTGGAATGAACCAAAACAATTTCTTTTCTCACCCGCAACCTTATGATAGCTAAGTTTATGCAGTTCCTCCACCTCCACACTGTAAGAATACACACAAATTACACAAGCAAATCTATCACCACCGCCCCACTATGCTGGAGGAACTGCATGAACACGCATATCTTGCATAAACTTAGCTATCATAAGGTCGCGGGTGAGCAAAGAAATTCTTCCTTGATATGGACCTCCGCAAAGTAACGCCTGATTCAATAAATAATATCCCAGAATAGTTTCCGCAAGCTGTAAACAATGCTGCGGGCAGTTAATCGTTAAATAATAAAAAATATAAACAAGAATTGGGTAACTTTAAAGTTTATTTATTTATTTATTTACATAACCATCACTTGCAGTATTATTACAGATAGAAAGTTAGACGAACAAACTAGTTTAGTACAAAATCTCCCAGCGGAGAAACAACATACCCCGTCTCATATACCTACCTCTATCAATTTGGACGCTGCGGCTTTCCAGAGAGGATTGCATTTGCATGTGAATGGTAAAACTGATTGAGCGAAGCGAGGGCTCACTGCACTCTACCTAAAACCTTTATGTAACAACATATTCATATGCTACCAAGAACATAAATGTGAAAATGAACGCCAAGTACAATTAAAACTATGCGTGATCTTTGACTTCTATCAATTTGGACGCTGCGGCTTTCCAGAGAGCGTTGCATTTACATGTGAATGGTAAAACTGACTGAGCGACTCTACCTAAAACCTTTATGTAACAATATATTTATATGCTACCAAGAACATAAAATTAAATGTGGAAATGAACGCCAAGTTCAATTAAAACTATGAGTGATTATCGACCATGATAAAAAAAGAATTGATTTTGAATCATGATTTGTTTCACTTACTATAGCAACACCCGCCGGGACTTATCACACTTAACGGAACAAGTAAAACCTAAGGGTACAGGTGCGTTGCCGGCCCTTGGAGAGATTGATAAATGGCTCGTTGTTTGAAGATCTCTAAATTGTACTGTTTCTGAAATGATATTCCAGGAAGCAGGCTCATTTTACACTCGTTGCGATTGCGTTGATTATATTGTGGTGTTGTAATAGTTAACTATTTATAATTGAAGTTAAAATGGGTGCCAAGTTCAGGAAATCATCTTGAAAAGACAGTGTCTTCGCTTCGCATATCAAGGGAAAACACGAACCTCAAAAAATATTCACATGAACGTGCCGACACAAGATTGGCTGACGACCTAAAGCCTGCAGCGCCCCCTAGCGTCAACGACAAGCCGTGGCAGCCACGTATCTATGGTTTAGTTATGAATATGTTCACTTCACGTTTTTAATTGCAGACTCATACGTCTAAAAAATAAAGACATAGAACCGTTTAAAGATGATTTTAAGACCAATCATTGCAATTTTTTTTTATCGAGTCGATTTTGTCTAATTATGTATCGAGTCCGTCCATGGTCTTTGAAATATGATGAATATTAACATAATTTTTTTTCGATGCGCTAGAACAAATAGTTTTTCTTAAAAAACTGCTTAAATAACATCAATTTCAACAAAATTTGGTCTTGTCAGCCTCTTAACTCCGTTACACAAAAATAGTTGCTAACAATTATTACTTAAAAACTATCGTATTAGAAGCCCGTTTAGTTTATACTTGTTTTAATTTGTGAAGTGGATTTGTATAATAAAATAAGTTCAGATCAGCTTGAGGTTTCATTAAAACTTCTATTGTGTCGGTATGAGACACAAAGCACATATGATAAGTTGGAGCTCACTATTTGACTTGGCTGGTTTTACAATTCAAATAGTCAAACAATAACTTGTGCATGACGTAAATAAGATAGGTTCATAAACTAGAATGAGAAAACTTTGAAAATATTTTGGATTACTAAGGCAGTCTTGCGCGGACCAGAGTTAACTTTTTACTCCGAGTTAATTGCAAACCAAGGTTATATATAAGTATTCAAAATGTATGGAACTGTCAACTCTGAACTAGGTTTTACCCTGACTCGTGCCAGTGAAGGGGTCAACCGAAATTCAATTAATGTCATTATATTGTCGGTCTGATATATATTAGATAGAAGAACAGTATTAGATAGCTGAAATTTACACATCTAAGTATTCTGTTTATTGCTATTGATTGAAATGAAAAATGAAGGCAGGATCCAACAAAAGTAAAATGACTTTAGAAGCACTTTTAGCTAATCCTAGATCTTCATAGATGGTCCAATCAACTTTTTTACCGACACTAACCTATCCACGACATTTTTCAAACAATTGCATATTTTTGTAAGTAAATATGGATTTTCTGTAATTTAATAGATGGCGTACATGAAAACATGCCATCCTACTTAAGTTAAATCTATTTAACCGTGAAATATCTTGTTGGAAGTACGATGTTTTGGTACACCTACCTAGAAATTTGCACGAGATGCTTGATCCGCTGACTCGATTTTGACTGTTTTTTTTCGAACTTGACTGGAAGCGCTGCCGCGTGTCTAGTTGGAACACATTGCTCTTGTGTACCGCAATGAAATGTTTACAGAGCCCGTATTTATAGCCTGCCTGCACTGAGTAGGGACTCTCGCTAGGGAGCCCTTAAGAGCGTAAAACTGACAAGAATACCATAGATAATAAACTACGTGATATACTGTTTACGCTGGCACGTCAATTTATTTTTTGTGCTAGTTTTTCTGGGTTCAGTACCTCGTAAGGAAGAAAGACTTTTTTGGAATTACTTCTCTGTCCGTATAAATACATATCAAGTCGAAACCCTTAAGTGATCACTAAAGGTCAATCAGTGGTATACATCCCGTAGAACAAAATACGTCTAATTTGACAAACCAGAAATCATATCAAATGATTAGGTACTACAACATGATTCGGTACAAGCAGACTACAAGGTGTAAAGTGATTAGAGTAGAGTATGCATAGATAGGTACAAAAAGTAAAATATTTTATTTAAAAAATAATTATGACAAAATAAAAACATTTTTTATGAAATCTATTTACAGAAGTTCTCAGAATCTATTTACAGTTTTCCGAAATTCATGAACGGAATTACATTTGAAATTTACCATGAGCTTTGCGGTGAAGGAAAACATCGTGAGGAAACCTGCACAAAAACCTGCGAAGCAATTCTATGGTGCGTGTGAAGTTCCCAATCCGCACTGGGCCCGCGTGGGAACTATAGCTCAAGCCCTCTCATTCTGAGAGGAGGCCTGTGGCCAGCAGTGGGACGTATATAGGCTGTGATGATGATGATGATGATGATTTACAGAACAAATTTTAATATTAATGATTTTTGCTGCCGTCTATACTTTCTACTTACTACCCATTACGTTCCTTTATCTGTTCCTGTTGCGTTTTTACAAGCTTTTATTTATTTTCACCTGTTCTGGTTGTCTGTCTGTCTGTAATCAAATCATGCAAGTTAAATTCAAACGTAGTTTGGGTGACAACCACAAATCAAACCAATCTTACTATTATTTTTTTACCAAAAACTTATTTCGCACTGGTTCCTTCACAAGACTTGAAGGAAGAACTGCGTATATTTTTTCACCCTTGTTCCTTTGCATGAACTGAAGCTACTGCGAAAGGACGGCGAAAAAATAGACGCAGTTCTTCCTTCATCTGTTTTGAATACTAATGCGGAAAAAACGCACTATAACTACAGCGAATAATCCGCAAAGCTTTGACAGCACATTGCTTTCCCGTGCAATCTCACAGAGATATACGACACGGCAATTTAGTGGTAGGAGTTTCTCGATAGATAAATAAAGCAGAACGCTATTCATTCGCGAAACTAAATTAATTAAAATCGGAGCGCGTACTCCTGGGGCCCTGGTGTATGCCCTAGGTACTTCATATGTTCACATAGAATTAAAGACCGGCCAGGAATATAAAAACTTAAGATTGGTTTTTTGGAATCTTTTTGTATTTTTTATTTCAATTCCAAATAGATGGCGCTAGGTCACTGCTTAAGTGGCGAAGTAAACAGACTGAGATATGTGATGCATAGGGCAATTCGTGTCTGTGCCATTGACCAGCAGTGGTGTAGCGGTTAGCACGCGGCACGGAATGCCGAGGACCTGGGTTCGATTCCCAGTGTTGGTCTTATTTTTCTGGTTTTTCTGTGCATCTATGTTTCGGTTTGTATTTTCAATATAAAAACTTGACACGAGGGCAGCACTTCTACGTTTTATATTGCAACATTCTTTATTTACACTTACTATACGACACGTACCAGTCACATTGACATCGGTGTCGGTAATGTAATTTAAAGGAATATTATTTAAACCCTCGGACTTGCACAAGGTCCTACCACCTGTCAAACTATCTTCATAACAAATTCCAATTTACAGGTTTCCGCTTTTATAATACAGCGTGTATTTTTAATACTACCTCAAACTTTATGGGCAGTTAGTGAAGGCCCTAATAATCATATTTTATTACGTTTTAGTAAAAAATTTAGACTTATTATTTTTCTTACAAAATTAATTAGCACGCAATGTATCGTTACGCGATACTACTTTGTTTTTATTCAAACCGTCGCACTTGTTGACGTGACAGCTGTCACAGAACGCCTCTCTTCTTGTACGCATTACATTGCTGCCCGAAAATATTGCAAAAATTAAGTACGCTCTGTTAGTTAATTCTAAATTAACAATTTGTTTTGATATCGGTTCACATCACTTAAATCTTCGTCTGGTTACAGTTTGAGTTAGTATTAAAAATACACGCTGTATACTGAGTGGCAAAAAATTTAGCCCTCAAATGTGACAGTAATACGGCCAACACTATGCTGAGCTGGGACCGTTTCGCGATTTCACAAATACTGTCATTTCTTTATACTTGTTTATTTTGTGTATTTATTTTTATGTAATTTGTGAAATGTGTGAATACACGTTTTTCTATTCTATTTTTTTTTAATAGATAATTTTGTATGGAGAGTGGACCAAATTTTGTGCTACGGAGTATATTCATATTATATGGAACTAGTATGGATGATGATGAACTTTACGTAGATGTACTGTATGTTAGTGCAATTAGATAGTGATGAAAGCATTTTTCGCAAAAAAATATATATATGTCGCGCGGGTTTTCGACCCACAGTGGCGCCACGTGCTAGATTTAAGAACAATTCTGAATAAGTTGCAACGTCTTTATTAAATTTTGATTATTATTATTTTCTGTATCAAATTATTAGCGATGATCGGAAACGCCAAGCGATAAGCTTGGGTGCGGTCGACGCAGAACTAGTTATCGTAAGGTTGACTTACCTGAGCCGTGAAAATAGGAGGGGAATAGGCTGACCGTAACTAATAAAAGGCAGGTAAACGGGGACGAAGGGGACATTCTTGATCGAGCCATCGAACGATACGCATGTCTTAACTAGTTCTGCGGCGAACACACCGCGTTTCCGGTTTTAAATCGAGTTTTATTCGTTTTAAGTCATTTAAATCGGATTATACGCACTTGTGCCCAAATTTCCGAGTCTTATTTCGCATCCCCTATAATGCACAGCCAAGATGACAGTGGTGACCCGGAGAAAGACCCGACATATATATTTTATATATTTTTAAATTGCTAAGGAACCCTCATTGTACAAATCCGACTCAAACTTGTGCGGTAGGTATTTTATTTTTCTACCCATTTTAGTGCTCCGTATTACTTTTGCGCTATAAAGTTTAAGAAACATAAAATCTTATCCATGTGGAATACATGGAGTCATTTAGTAGATATTTGACGACAGCAGGTTTACAAGTGGTAGGACCTTGTGCAAGGTCCGCCCGGATTTAGGCCTCTAGGTTGGCAATGGCAACGCATCTGCAATACCCCTGGTGTTGCACATGTTTATGGGCGGTGGTGATCTCTTACCATCAGGAGATAAGCTTAAGCGGGACGGCAAATTACGAAGTTCGAATTTTGCAATTTGTAGTATAGGGCCAGAGGGCGTTCGAGAAATAGAACAAAATAAAAATAAAAACAATAAAGAAATACATGATTTTGTGGAAAAAAGACTCAGTATTATGCTGAGGCGTCAGACAACTGCAGTTTTTTTTTATTCAACTGGATGGCAAACGAGCAAGTGAGTCTCCTGATGGTAAGAGATTTCCACCGCCCATGGACACTTGCAACACCAGGGGGATTGCAGATGCGTTGCCAACCTAAAGGCCTAAGATGAGATACCTTAAGTGCCAGTAATTTCACCGGTTGTCTTACTCTCCTCGCCGAAACACAACAGTGCAAGCACTGCTGCTTCACGGCAGGATTAACGACCAAGATCATGGTAGCAATCCGGGCGGACCTTGTATAAGGCCCTACCTCCTGCAAAAGCAGTGCAGTGCTGATATACTGTCAGAACGGCCCAAGCCCTCAGTAGGTACATTCTGATAGTCCTGTTGTGGTCCTGTGCCCAGACTGGAATGGATGATTCAAACAACCTTGCACAAAGTCCTAACACCCATTATAAATACATAAAAATGTTCGTTAAATCATTTTACAGTCAACCGAGCTTCCCAATATTTACAAAAGCGCCCTTTTTAATGGCACTTTAAGACAATACATAAAACATGAACGTTGTGAATAAATGTAATAAATTCACAGCAATAACTCCGACAAAATGGAAAGCTTTCGAGTTAGGAATAACGCGTGAATTCCTACGGCTGAATGTTAGATAAATGTGTGAAACATGGGCTGATATATGGGAAAATGTAAATCTAGTGAGACCTAGAAATATTACAATGAAAAACTTTATAATCTTTGGCCTATACGTATTGGACCCGCATCTCATCCCAGAGTGGAAAGGATATATGTATAGTTCCTAAAGGGAAGTGATGTAACATGGCTTATCAAACTCAAACTAACAATATTTATTGACATAAAAAGCACGCTGTATCAACAAAAACACATAAATAGGAGAAGAGAGAAAAATTAGAGACGTTGCGCTGTAGTGTGATGCCAAAAGGACTCAACTCAGCATGTGTCGTAGCCTTGTAACCAGAGCCTTAAGCCTATAAGTCAAAATTAATTCTCAGCTCAGCAGCCGTGCTATTACCTAAGACGTGCTAAAGTTCCAAATCGTTACTACTTTAAAAAAAACTCGTACCTCAAAATAGATGATGTTTCCTAGTGAACTTTATGAACATCAAATCAAGGTTAAATTTTGTTAACATATTCATTTTAGATAAGAGATTTTTTCAAAGTAGTGACGAAATATTTCATAGATAGTTTTGACGTAAATAAAGGTGCTGAATAGGAAAGTACAATGAATATTCCAAAAATG
The DNA here is from genome assembly GCA_037349165.1 of Choristoneura rosaceana. Taxonomy (NCBI): domain Eukaryota; kingdom Metazoa; phylum Arthropoda; class Insecta; order Lepidoptera; family Tortricidae; genus Choristoneura; species Choristoneura rosaceana. The sequence continues at coordinate 17,640,061 of JAZBNJ010000019.1, forward strand.
AAATTTTAAATAGAATTTTTAAAGGAACCGAAACATGAATTTGAGGAAGAGGTTGAAAATCAACAATGCGCGATAAGGGTTGTTACAGTGGAAGGGCTATAAGAATCACAGTTGCGCACAACACTACACCTGTAGTACCTATGCTTTCATGTAATATTTTTTCGTGACCAAAAATATATACGATTATTTTCACTGAACGCAGTATTTGTTATTGCCGGCACGCACGCTGGACAGGGAGGCTTAGGCTAAGTCCACCGTCTCATGTAATCAAGGTTTCGGTAACTTTGTTTTGTTACACTGTTCTTGAAACTCTAATACCGAAACAGACGATTCGACGGGCTAGAACCCAGGAACCTCTGCTTGAGGAGTGTGGGTCAAATCACTAGGCTATTGTTACATTAAATTCTACTAATATTATAAACTAGCTTTTGTCCGCGGCTTCACTCGCGTGGAATTCGGTTATTGCGCGCTGTTCCCTCGGGAACTGTGGATTTTTCCGGGATAAAAAGTAGCCTATGTCACTCTCTGGCCCGTGAACTATCTCTATGTCAAAAAACACGACGACCCGTCCCTTCGTTTTGACTTGAAAGACGGACAAACATATAAATACACAAAAACACACTTTCGCATTACAATATGTACATAACTTTGTGTCATTCCGCTCTGTTTAAGGCTTATTCTTTCTTACTACGGTTTCTGTTTTATTTCTGATTAGATTTCCATTTCAACAAACTATCTTAGATTATAACAGTTTCCCAAAAAAATTGTATATTGTTAAATTGTAGGTATTATTTGTACAGGTCAGTTCTAAACACGCACGCACTCGAGCGTGTGACCGACGTGAGCGCCATCTAGAGTGGCCGACACGAAATGTGTGATCGCAGGAAAGCCGGGTAATGAAATGAAAGGCAACAGTAGCGTCTGTGGCGTGACACAAGAAGAAAGCGCACACGGTTTTGAAAGAAAGAAAGTACATTTATTTAACGCCATAAAACAAACATAGAACAAATAAAGACATACATGACGCTAAATACGTCCCCACTCAGCATAATGCCACGGCAAATCAAATTCGAAACTTAATTTGAAAAAAGAGACGTACGGATTCGAGTCGTGGTGCTTCACCATAGGCTTTATGAATAGACTCAGAGTTGCTCAGCGAGCTATGGAGAAGGTTATGCTCGGGTTTTCTCTACGGAATCGAATCAGATAAGGAAATACTCGGGAGAATGAGAGTCACTGACATAGATTCCTTCTTTTCTTGAATAAATTTAGACGACCAGATGGCGTAGTGGTTAGAGACCCTGTCTACGAAGCTTGAGGTCCCGGATTCAATTCCCGTGTCGGGACAGATATTTGTATGAAAAATAAAAAAGTTTAGTCTCGGGTATTCGGTGTTTAATATGTATTTAAGTATGTATCTATCTATATAATTATGTTTATCCGTTGCTTTAGTACCCATGACAAAAGCTTTGCTAACCTTACTTTGGGACTAGGTCAATTAGTGTGAATTGTTCTGTGATATTTATTATTATTAAATATTCTCGGTAGGCCTCCAACAAGATGGAGCGACGACCTGGCTAAGATCGCGGGATCGCGGTGGATGCGAAAAGCACAAGACCGGTCTGAGTGGAGAGCCTTGGGGGAGGCCTATGTCCAGCAGTGGACGTCTTTCGGCTGACATGATGATGATGATGATTAAATATTCTCGCCAGTCACTTATGCTTTACGCCGGAGCCTGAATTGGAGCTCCATTTAACTTTATACCAATAATAGACTGGTTCAGCAGAAGTTGTCCCGGCCTCGCATAATTCGCTTAGGCAACCTTCCTGCTGCTTTTAACACCTGCAGCAATAAAGATGAAGCCAAAACGTCTTTATTGGAGAACCGTAAATTTACTTCGCCTTTGCAAATATAATCTAAACAACAGCTGCCATGAAACTTAACGTTTTCTTCTTCTAATATAAAAGTTATACTTTTACCGATGTTGCAGACGAATCTGTATGAATATAAATTATTTATTTTACAAAAATAGAAGCAAACACAATTCACAAACGTTAAGATATCCTCGTATGTACAAAGACAAAGCGAAGAATTTCCTTCCATTTTCCCTGCTCAGCGCTGCCGTCTTGATGTCATATAAACAGCAACTTTTTCTTTTATTTGTTTATACAAGGTGACCTTAGCCTCTGGACAAATAACGAAACCATGGATAAGACTGATGCTTAGCAATATCTTACAATAGTTATTTTCTTAATTAGAACGAAAAAAAAATCGATGAAATCAGATCATTCAAATACACAGGCTGCGCCAACGTGATACATTGAAAACCGTTAGTTTTTCGGTAGATATTGGACTGATTGTTATGATACTTTGCAGTTTGGTTTTAAATATCTTGATAAGACAGTCGTATTCGTATTTGTCCAGAGGATAAGGTCACCCAGTATAACTTATGTAGGTAATCCTATTAGGACCAAATTACGAGCATAGTTAATATATTCGCTAAAGTTTGATAAAAGAATTTAAAGATCAGGGGTTACACCAATACAGATAAAGCCCGCTAATTATTTTTACTAATGAAAACTCGAGACTCTCGTCCAATGCCATTGAACAGATAGCTTTCTGCTCCTATGGCTATCTGTTCTTCGAGCGATAACCGAAGTAAAACAGCGCCTTAGTGTAAAGCACAAAAACCAGTGGAATGCTTTCGTTACATTCCTCCATTAACAACTCTAACCAGCAGGAAACTGCAAGTAGAAAGATTAAGCGCGCTAACTACCCCTACTGACAAATTGGATCCAATAAACTACAGCAATTTACAATAGTAGAACCTGTGAGTAGAACAACCGTCAGTTAGCTTTGGATCTTTAAATCTACACGTGTCTGTTCCCTTAACGACAACTGAGGGCCCTCAAAACGTGACTTCTTTACGTGAGATTGGCTCGTTGTAAGTATTGGGTTTATAGAGCACCTAATTTGAAAATGTGCGAGCGTCAACGTTGTCAAAATAGCTGTCCAATTTAGGGTGTGATTGTAGACAAGCGAAGCGGAGTTCTGCACACACAACAACACACAAACATCACGCCTGTATGCCCAAACGGGGTAGGCAGAGCACACGAAACGTTACCGCTTCGGAGCAACTTTTAACACTTTTAGTTGTGCAGATTAGGACAATTTACTTTCACTTTTATTTTGCAGTATTCCTGAAGCAATATAACTATACAACACAATACAATAACTCTTTATTGCACAGCAACATATAGCAAGCAATTACAGAAAACAGGTTATACACAGAGACTTTCTGATGTAAGCAATAGGCGGCCTTATCGCTTTAGAGAGATCTCTTCCAGGCTGCCTTTTAAAATAGAATGGATTGAGAAGTAAGGAATAAATTTAAGCAGGTGGTGAATTTACATTACATTACAGCAATATCAAGAATACAATAAACATAACTTATAACTTAGGGATCTTTAAAAAACAAGCTCATCAGTTTCTTATGGAGCAATCGTAGCCTTCTCGTATGTAGTTTACTATATTCGCGAACACATAATCGCTACTAGCGAATCTTGTAGCGTAGCAGCGTTTTTCGGCTATGTAGCGAAAACTGCCTACCTATACAGAGAATTATTTTATTTTTAGTTCTGAATCCGTCTAAACCTAATTAATTAAAGCATTATACGGTTAACCAAAATTTAGCCAAATAACTTTTGTTTTAGTTAAAACACCTACGAAACATTCACGAGAGGACACCATATTTTTGATTCTTCACGAATAATAAAGCTAGTTTGGGAAAACTGGGAAAAATTACATCCAATTAAAATTTCTCCTAAAAAGACAAACTTTTTCTAATATTTACCACAAAGTAATACCGCTTCAAACGAAACAGGTAGCCAAAAATCGAAGTTCATATCGTATCATCCCTTTCACTCTCGTATTAAATAATATAAGCGTCAGCACGGCAAGATACTAAATTGGAATTTTGCTCTTCGTAGTATATTTCGTGTATAGGCGCAGAGTAAAATTGTTTTTAAAATTCCTTTGTCTCCGCAGCCACCTCATTAATCTTTCATACTCGGTGTATCAACAGAGCTCACGGCGGTACTAAGACGCTGCTCAGAATTTTACAACTGACAGGAATAAGGGGAAACACCTTGTGGGAAGGCCCTGGATAAGCTCGCATTGTGAAATCTTACCGTGCGGTTCTTAACTTTGCACCAAGAAGAAGTTTCCTTTACTTACTAAATTTATGTATGGTAAGATCTCATTAGCAAGCTACAAAATTATTTCTGAGTTTACTACATATACCCCATCAGTTATCGGTTATTTTAATAATCTGTTTTATTCATATCTGGCATAAAATATACAATCATTCATTCATAAGAAAACTCCCGTAGGAAACTTAGTCATTGGTAACCAACATACAAAAACTTTGCCGTATTTTCGAGAATGTTTCACAGCTTTGTAAATTGCTACATCACTTTACATGGAATTAATTTCTCGATATCAAAGTTGAATTCCTGGAGAAAACCGGTTAATTTAAGTATATTTTATATTAATGTTTTAAATAAGCAAACATTTTGTACATCTAACGGCAAAACATAGAGAATCCCTTAAATCTTAAAAATCTCTGTAACTTACTTATGTTACACAAACAAATCATTCATTCATTCATTTATTAAGGATCATTGGGTACGATGAGATGAGGAACGTCCATTTTTGTGGGCACCATTCTAAAAATATATGTAAAATATGTATCAAACCAGATTTTTTGAGTAAATTTGGCGGGAATAAAAGCCACGTTCTCCATAACGCGAGGCGATTTCACTAGAACGATGCAGCCACTTAAGGTAAGAGCGCTTTTCATTTTATTTGTCATCGTTTCTTCCCTAAGCGTCTAAGAGCTAACTTTTACTCGAATTTATATCCAGCTAACTTTTATTTATTGCGTGCGTAACAAAGAAGGTGTTTTAGTTGACTTTTGTTTAGCCAGCTAACGCCAGTGTGAATACATTATCGCAAATTATATTGAATATGGTTTCAGTTATTATAGTTCAGCACAGTTTTCATATAAAAAAATAGAAACAAAATCACCAAACATGCAGCAACAAATACAAAGATGAATTATAAACAATAGGGATGTTGACACCACCAATCAACTGACTTACTTTTTATGAGCTGTCAAAACACAATTCTCCCATAGAGTTTCAATGACAATAGCGACATATGACGTCCCTATCCGGCAACTCAATCAACTAACTATTTATTTGTTTTAAAGCAACAAAAAATCTAATTTTATAGTAAATCGAAAATTAATCTGGTTTCCAGGGCTAAAATAAAGCGTTTGTTTACTGGAGTTGCGCCTTAAAAATATTTTTTAATGGCGTCATCATCCCTATTGAATATTTTGATCATCCGCGATCCTGTGCGACCTATGCAACAATAAATGTAAGTTCATGCAACTCGTCCACACTGTTAGAAAACACTCTCACAAACCCAACTACCTATCACCACTTTAGATAATTTGAATAATATAAGGCGCAGAAGCGTGATGATGAACTATGTAAAAACATAGGTTTCAATTATACATGGATTTACGGGTGGCATTTTTTCTCGTGTGCGCGTGACTAATCCATACTAATATTATAAATGAGAAAGTGTGTTTGTCGGTTTCTGTGTTTGTCCGTCTTTCACGCCGTAACGGAGCGACGGATCGACATGATTTTTGGCATAGAGATAGTTTACGGGCCCGAGAGTGACATAAGGTACCTACTATCCCGGAAAAATGCACAGTTTCCGAGGCAACAGCGCGTGATAACCGAATACCACGCCGGCGGAGCCGCGGGCAAAATCAAATAATCATTATTATTATGATACTGTGATCTAACAGGGATCCTACGTGTGTCTGAAAACTTTACGAAAAGAGCTATCTTAATTTTTTTTTTTCAAATAGATATGTATGATATTAGTCCCATGAAAAAATAAGTGTATATTACGAGAATTACGTCTGTGAAATTTCTAGAAATGTGGAACTAGTTTGAAGGTATACGAACAGGTACTCGCCGACCGCTGGAATTTCGTTACAACAACAATTTGTCGCGGTAACTATAACCGACTCCCAAATTCCTCCGAAACATGACACAGCGAGGGGTAGTCCATGACTCGTACTTTTGTTCGCAACTCAATTACTAAATTCCGACCGGTTGTCGGTCTAAAGACATCTCCGAGATGGAGTTTTTTCGATCGCTTTTTGCCCAATTTACTGTGAAAGTACTTTAGCTGGAAGAAGAATCGAAATTAAATTTACTGCTAACTTTGCTTCGTATGCGTAAGGGTACACAAGATTAAGTACATCAACGTACGTTTGGCAAAAAATTTAAAACATACCTAGGAAAGCAGAAACTTACATCGATCTTATGCTTTTAGTACCGCATGTTGTTCTTACTGCTTGTATTATTTCGCAGTAGTTACGACGAAATTATATTATAATTCTTTTTTTTTTTATTCGACTGGAAGGCAAACGAGCAAGGGGGTCTCCTGGTGGTAAGAGATCACCACCGCCCATAAACATCTGCAAACACCAGGGGTATTGCAGATGCGTTGCCAACCTAGAAGCCTAAGTTGGAATACCTCAAGTGCCAGTAATTTCACCGGTTGTCTTACTCTCCGCGCCGAAACACAACAGTGCAAGCACTGCTGCTTCACGGCAGGATTAGCGAGCAAGACGGTGGTAGCAATCCGGGCGGACCTTGCACAAGGTCCTACCACCTGCAAAATTCATATAATTATCTTTAAAATGAACTAAATTGGAGCACACCACAACAAAATGTGCTCCCCTCACAAAGTTCCAATAACAGTGCTATCGAGATCAATCTCAATCGTGAGATTTTTCAAAAATCGAACATGGTTTTGTTAAATCTCACAACCGAAATGGAAGGTCCAGAATCGAGCACGGGTTTAGCCTATACTTACATGTGTTGTTGCCAATATATTATATTGGAAATTTGGCTATGATGCGGGTTCGGAATTCATTGTATTTTATTGTTGACGAAGGAACTCTTTTGCGAAGCAAGAAGCGTATGATTGCTTGACGTTTTTAGATGATTCAATTTATAGCATTGTGTGCGATGTTCTAGGAACAAGAATGAAATTGAGCTAAGCATTTCTAGAGACCGTATAAAATGAATGAGTGCGTAAATTATTGCTGGCATTTTTTGACTATTGTGTTTTTGACACTTTATCTAGTCTGTCATTTTTCTCAGAAACGCGTGAAGCTACAAACTAAAATTAATATCTAATGTCTGCAATGAAAAAAATAAACTTTTATGAAGGTCCAATTGTGACCACAATGCGCGAGGCGAGCAGGAGCAATACAAGTTATTTTCTACTATTTTTTTTATTAATCTGGATGGCAAACGAGCAAGTGGGTCTCCTGATGATAAGAGATCACTACCGCCCATAGACACCTGCAACACCAGGAGGATTGCAGATGCGTTGCCAACCTAGACGCCTAAGATGGGATACCTCAAATGCCAGTAATTTCACCGGCTGTCTTATTCACCACGCCGAAACACAACAGTGCAAGTACTGCTGCTTCACGACAGGATTAGGTAGCAATCCGGGCGGACCTATTATTGCTTGCTGTCAAAAGTGTGCTCCGATTATTAGGACGTACAAAATCAAGTTATCCATAGCACCTTGAACATTATCGGTACAGGGTGATAAAGCTCGACCCGTGTTTCGAGTGTCATGTGCACGAATTATCAGGGCGTACAAAATTGGTCGAGCTTATATTGACGTACATTAACCGCACCTACCTTAGGCTTCAAGACAAGAAAATTAGTACGCGCAATGACTCATTTACCGACCTAGGGTTTCAGAACAAGAACATTAAGTTGGAGGGTTTTATTTAAGGGGGTTTCAGCCAAGGTATATCCCGAAATTTTAATTCAACTGCTGGATCTAACTGATTCATCATCATCATCATCATCAGCTGGAAGACGTCCCTGCTGTACAAAGGCCTCCTCCATAGAACGCCACAATGAACGACAACTCGCCACTTGCATCCACCGGTTTCTCGCAACTCTCACGATGTCGTCTAACTGATTATGCAAGCAACGCGGGTGAAGTCTAGTATTACAATAAACATATTCTAAACCTGGCTCTCTATGTTGAACACTCGACCCGTCCACTCAATTTCCTTGCGTGTATACAGCAAGACAGATTGAGGCATCCATCTATGTCGGACTTTGTTTATCTTCTATATTAAATGCTCTGATATCGAGGGCAGTGTTGAAAATAAAATTCATATTTCATAGACATTTTCTTCAAGTATTCGCTAGGTTCTATAGTGGTGTTACCTTATAATTATAGTGCATAATATCTTCCGCAGCTTGCAAAAATATCTGTCACGTCCTACCGGCCCTAAAGCGTCGTATTAGATATTTATGCACGCTTTCTAGTATCAGCACCAACGTGTCACAACTTTTCTCATAAATATCTGAGAAATATAACTTATTGAAGCAACTTCAAAAGCAAAAAAAAACGAATCAATCAAATTAAGGAACGGCCACACCGCTGCTTAAAAAAACATTTTTGCCCGACAAAAGGATGGACTGCCGTGCCACCGCGTGCGTCGCTCACTCGACTTAGATATTTTTAGGTCAGAGAGTGGCGGCCACAATGACAATTAGTTGTTTTTGTTTTGTGTTGTATTTTTTTGCTCAAATCAATGTAGTTTCGTTTATCTCATGTCTTTAGTGTGTTTAATTTTCTTTTCTGTTTATCTTTTAAATAGGTTTTACTTTGGTGTGGTGGCTTTTTTACCTGTAAATTACTTTTTCTTTTGTGTCATTGCGGGTGTGAATTTTACACTCATCCGTGCACTGCTTGGTAGACCACTCAAGAACGATACAATATTGATTAATATTCTATTTATTTGTATTTACATCATTTATAAGCTTCTTATTCAAACAATCAATTGTGCTTACGTTATATTTATAATATTTGTTTTAAGTTGCACTTTACTTGCAGGTATACTAGCTTATTATTATTCTTATGTTCCATTCTAAAAACTTTAAAGTTGCGTTGTTTAATGCTGGATCCCTCAGTACGGGGCACGACGAGTTGACTGAAACTATAACAGACACTGACGCAGACGTGGTTTGTATCAATGAGACTTGGCTTCGCTCCGGGCAGGAGGGTCGCGCGCCCACCGTACGTAATTATCGACTACGACACGTACCGCGATCGCCTGACGTCCGCGCTAGAGGAGGCGGAGTGGGGTTTTATTTGCGCCGAGGCATGAACGCGCGTACCTTGCCGCACCCTCCGGCTGTGATGGTTGAGCAAATGTGGCTTAAGCTTACAATTAATAGTAAACAATTAATAGTAGGCACAGCCTACCGACCTCCTTGGCTAAGTGTTGACACTTTTTTTGACGCTATTACTGACTCAGTTACATCGCTTACTAACTATGACCGTTTAATCTTACTTGGGGACTTTAACATAAATTATTCCGATCAAAATGACAGTAAATGTAAGCAATTGATGCAATTTCTAACTACACTTAACTTGACACAGTACGTAAATGAACCGACACACTTTACTAGCCATAGTGAAACGACCATAGACCTTATATGTACTGACGCTCGCGTGGAGAATGTGGATGTAAGGCATGTCCCGGAACTCGGAGCGCATGCATTCATTACAGCCGAGTTATGCATTAAAAAGCGAAAACAGACACCAACCATGATTACTTATAGACCCCTAAAAGACATAAACTTTGCTGAATTCTACCGTGACCTTGACGAAATGAACTGGAGCCAGATTTATCGCCTTGAAGACGTTAATAAAATGGTAAGACATTTTAATGACCTTCTACTGGGACTTTTTGACAGACATGCACCGGAGAAGACGGTTGTGATGAAGGAGGCACCGAAACCATGGCTCACCAGTAATGTAAGGCTTATGATGAGTTTACGAAACGCAGCACACTCAAGATTTAAGCGAACTAAATTGGACTCGCATAAGCAGTACTACCTGGATCTGAAGCACCTCGTCATTGCAGCAATACACAACGAGAAGCGTGCCTTCTTCGAGCAACATATCAATGATACAACTGACAGTAAGACTCTCTGGAAAAATTTGAAACGCACAGTTCATCCTGAGCCACAGCTACAAAACGACCTACCTATGCATTTTAATGACCCTGACTTAATGAATAGCCATTTTCTTAACGTCCCAGGGCAGGCAGGAGTGGCTATGTCAGACTTGACTTTTTTCGAATTTCACAGATACGGAGACTCGACTTTTAAACTAACAACAACAACTTCGACGACTGTTGCTAAAATTATTACAACGATAAAATCTACAGCAAAGGGGCTGGACTCGCTTTCTATTGACATGCTTCATTTGACACTCTCAAAGACTGCTGACATTCTGACATACATTATCAACAAAAGTATTACGACTATGACATTTCCGGAAGATTGGAAAAACGCTCGCGTTACCCCAATACCTAAGAAACCGAACCCGGCCGACATATCCGACCTCCGTCCTGTCAGTATTCTCCCTTGCACATCGAAGATAATAGAAAGGGTGATTTGTGATCAGCTGTCGGAATACCTGGAGAAAAACAGCATCTTGCCTGAACTACAGTCGGGTTTTCGTAAGGGTCGATCGACTGCTACTGCGTTACTCGACGTAGTCGATAACATCTTACAGGCAAGGGATGCTGGTAAAAGTACCATTTTGGTTCTTTTGGATTTTTCTAGGGCTTTTGACTGCATCAATTTGCCCTTGCTATTATCTAAGATGTCATATTATGGATTTGATGCTACGGCGATTAAGTGGTTTGACAGTTACTTGTCTGGCCGAGCACAAGCGGTTGAACTGCGCGGAATGCATGGTGGTGCTTTGCGGTCCTCCCTTAGCTCTGTGAGCAGAGGAGTACCGCAAGGTTCGATCTTGGGTCCGCTGCTCTTTATACTTTATAGCGCCGATATCGTTTCTAGTATAAGGAGCAGTAAATACCATCTTTACGCCGATGACTTGCAGCTTTATGCATCTAGTGTGCCTTCAGATGCGGCCACTGGCGTGGAGAACATTGATGCAGACCTTGATCGCGTTTTCTCTTGGTCGGGGAGGAACCTGTCTGGCTCTTAATCCCCAAAAATCTAAATATATTATATTTGGATCTAAGCATCAGATTCGCAATACTTTGAAAAATCTGGCTGCCAGGGATGTTGCTGTCATGGGAGAACCAATAGAAAGGGTAGATGTAGCTAGAAATCTTGGGCTGACTATGGATTTGCTGAATAAATGATTTGAATTTGAATTTGAATTTGATGGCGAGTTACGTTTTGAGAGCCATATAGCTCAGGTAGTTAGCAGCTGCTTCTATCGCCTCCGGATACTTTACAATATTCGTGACTACCTCAGTGTGGATTTGCGTGTCCAACTGTGTGAGTCATTAGTATTGTCTAGCTTGAACTATTGCGATGTCGTTTATGATAGTTGCATACTTGGTAGTTCTAGGAGATTGATTCAACGAGTTCAAAACGCTTGTGCTCGTTTTTGTTTCAAAGTTCCTCCCCGGTCCCATGTCACTCCGTACTTGAACGCTGCCGATCTGCTAAAAATGCAGGCTCGCAGGCGCTTGCACCTTGCGACCCTTTTGTTTGGTGTAGTGCGGCACAAGACGCCTTCGTACCTTTTTGAAAAAATCTCATGGTCAAAAAGTGTGCGCAGATCTAAGGCTATTGTGCCGCCGCACAGGACGGCGGCGTTTCGAGGTAGTTTCAGATTTGCAGCGTCTAAGTGCTGGAATGACATTCCTCCTCCCATCCTTGGAGTGACTAGCAGGTACACCTTTGGGCGAAAGCTTAAAGGCTATTTGTTGGCATTTCAAAAATCTTAATTCCTTTCCTTTCCAGTACTATTTCACAAAACTGCTTTTTGTTTCGTTTTCTTTAAGTTAATTTTTCGTTTTAGCCCGCGTAAGGATGTATACTTGGCAAGAGAGTGCATAATAATAATAATAATAGTAGTAAAATTAATTATGTCTACATGTATCTAATAAATTTATTTTTATGTTTTTTAAAGTCACACAATAAATTCGTTTTCTAGTTTATAAATTATCTATTTATTTATGTATTCTTATGTAGTTGATGGTGTGTATTATAGTGGTTATGTCTTTATAACGTTCAGAGGTTTGCCTACGGTGCTGGCTGAAAATCAGCGCTGGGGTGTTTTTAACGCTTCAGCATTATGCTGAGCCAGTGTCCGATTCACAATCGCAATGACACAGACCTTTGTGTTGTTTTTGTACCAAATAGTATTGTTGTCTTGTGTTGTGAATAAATGTATTTTCTTTCTTTCTTTCTTCTTTCTTTCTAAAAAACGGTGACGGTGCGGAATCGCAGTGACGCACCGTATGCGCACCGTATGTATGCTCTCCATACGTTTACGGCACGTCACGCAAACGGTGCGTGACGTGCCGTAAACGTCAGGACTTTACCGCACGCTCTCCTCCAAAAGTCGTGACGTTTACGGCACGTCACTGCAATTTCTCACCGTCTGCGTATTTTGAGCAGCGGTGTGGAGGGCATGCGATAAAAACGGCGCGTATACGATGCGTCACTGCGATTCCGCACCGTCACCGTTTTTCAGGAGCGACGACCTGGCTAAGATCGCGGGATCGCGGTGGATGAAAAGCACAAGACCGGTCTGAGTGGAGAGCCTTGGGGGAGGCCTATGTCCAGCAGTGGACGTCTTTCGGCTGACATGATGCTGATGATGTGATGACCGTTTTTTAAGCGGCGGTGTGGCTCCTATAAAACCCGAGAGAAACCAATATATCTTCTCATCTCGGAGATAAGCTGTGCGGGAACTTTTAATTAGTTCTTAATTACTTCACTAGTGTGTATTGGCACATGCGGCAGAGCATTAGAATAAAAGCTATCACTTTCTTCATTGGTAACTGTTACACTTTTATATTATACCCGATAACTCACGTGTTAAATCGAGTTTAGCTCGACATGTTTCGGGCTAATTTGTAGCCCTTCCTCCTCGGAGCAACGCGACTCTGCGGCTGCTGCAACACGCATTAGCAGTTCGCTAATGTCGCTGCTTAAGTGGCTATTTAATAAACAAACAAGCTGAGATATGTGGTGCATAGGAGAAATTCGTGTCTGTATCGTTGTCCAGCAGTGGTGTAGCGATATAGCACGCGGCACGGAATGCCGAGGACCTGGGTTCGATTCCCAGTGCTGGTCTTATTTTTTGCTTTTTCTGTGCATCTATGTTTCGGTTTGTATTTTCGATATAGGTTTTACGGGATGACCGTAAAAGTAACAAAATTTTTGAATTGGAATAAAAAATAGAAAAAGATTCCAAAAACCAATCTTAATACCAAATATCATCCAAATTCGTCCAGCCGTCTCAGCGTTGAGGAGTAAGAAACATATAGGTACTCACTCACTCACAAACTTTCGCATTAATAATATTGGTAGGATTATTACTGAAATACCAGTCTACGAGTATACCAACAGACGTCTCAACGCTAAGCAGTCAGACCTATTATGAATCCTACATCGAACTCTGAGCGGATAGTGCCTGCTGAATAGAAAGAACATTTAATTAATCAACGGCTCTGAGAATGAGAACGTTCTCGAGCACAATGGATAAATGATCATTGGATTGCATTGCATCTCGGCAGCCAGTCATTTCTGGCTAAATATCTGAACGATTAAATATCTAACGTTTGTGTAGACTGTATGTAAATTAATGAAAATAAAACCGTTTTGAAACCCCAAAAAGAGGGGTGTTATAAGTTTGACCGCTATGTGTGTCTGTACGTCTGTGGCATCTTAGCTCTTAAGCGGGTAGACCGATTTGAATGCGGTTTTTTTATTTGAAATCAGGTTTTCTAGCGATGGTTCTTAGACATGTTTCATCAAATTCGGTTCAGCCGTTTTTGAGATATTGAACTTTGAAGTGACAAAGTAGGGGGTTTTCCAGCTTTTTATTGGTTAGGTTATTTTAAGTTGGGAACTTAAAATAATAATTCTGTATTCCATTTACAAACTTTAAGCAGCTAAGTATCAATAAACTGTCAATTGTGTTTTATATTGCAAAAATTTAAAATTACAGTTAATCTGCATGAAAAGAAAAGTTCCTAAACTCTCAAAAACGGCAGAACCGAATTTGATGAAACATGTCTAAAAACCATCGCTAGAAAACCTGATTTCAAATAAAAATCCGCATTCAAATCGGTCCATCCGTTTAAGAGCTACGGTGCCACAGACGCACAGACATACAGACAGACAGACACATATAGCGGCCAAACTTATAACACCCCTCTTTTTGCATTGGGATTCTTGGGGGACCTTGTTAATAACTTTTATCTTGGCACTCCAAGATAAAAGTTATTAACAAGATTTTATTGATGTACATGTTTTGCTGCCATACTGTCTTATTTGGTCTTATTTTACAAACAAACAAAACAAACAAACTCACAATATTGATTGACAGCAAAAACACACTACATCATAACAAAAACATAGTAAAAACTGAAATAGGAGAACAATTAGAGACGTTGTGCTGTAGTATGATGCCAAAAGGACTCTACTTACGAGTATAACTAAGTATAACTAATGACATACGAGTATTGCATGACTACTATCATTAATGTTACTGTTATTGTTTTTTAATTATTCTTTTCTATTTTGATTTTGTATTAAATATTGCCACAACTTTAAATAATTCTAAAATACCAATTTATTGTTTTGGAAACTCTCTCTCTCTTAAAAATGCTGCGCCCTTCCGGGTTTCATAATGTTAGTGCTATATTGTACTTTTGACATGTGAATTGCATTTAATAAATAAATAAATAAATAACTTGCTTATTTTACTTGTGTTAACATGAGTTTTGTCCTTTTAAAACATTAAAAACATGGAATAGCTTCTAGTACGCAGTAACACTCAGTTTAATGAAGCTAACGGCTTGGTTCAGACTTAAATGACTAAGCCAGGGATTACCCAGTACGCACAGAGACTTTTGCTGTTCTTTGAAACAGTAATTTAATGGGCGAGTTGAAGATATTAGCCCTTTTCTTGGCAACTTAAAACAAGTGTACTAAATTCAAGCCTCGTTGGATTATAGTAGTGCCAATACAAAAAACCTAAATGAAAAACCGGCCAAGAGCATGTCGTACACGCCCAGGGTAGGGTTCCGTAGCCATTACGAAAAAATCAAATAATATTTTTCTAAGGATTTCGTATTGTATACTGAATCTTCCAAGTTAAGGTATATTTTATACCACAGGCTGCTTATTTACTCTTAAACTACTAATAATTGTCAAGCAATCTTATCCGCTATTTCCCTTGTAAATTTGATATATTTACTACAGGAACGTATCAAAATACATTAAGTTTAAAACGAATAATGGACGAAATATATAATGGTCATTACATATACTAATTTTTTTTATGAAACTATTGGTTAAAAGAACTTTTTAAATTGTGTAATCTACACATTGGTTCAGGTTAGGTTAGGTTTATTTTATAAAAATCTTGTAAAGTTGATAATTACCAAAAAAATTCTATTATAGAAAATGACCATTATGTATTTCGTCCATTTTTTTTTAAACTTTATATATTTTGATACGTACCCATTTACTACCATAGCAGGTTGTAATAAACCTGTTGTTAACCACACCTTAAAAACCGATTAGTCGTTGTACAGTCAGCGTGAAAAGTAGCTGTACACTTTCGTACTTTGTCGTTTTACAGGCACGTACTAAACGCCATGCAAGATTGCCAATATTAATGCGACAGAAAAAAAAGGGATCCGCTGCTTTTGTTGCTGACTGTACCGCGAACTAAGCTAAGGGTTACTTAACTTTATTCCCCCCAAAAGCCGTATACGCGAACTCACTGCTAACTAACAATGGTATTATCGCCTTTCACTGGCTTACTAAGTTATTAGTTAGAAAAGTTATCAATCCCTAAAGATAACCTTAGGAGTTGCAAAGAAGTATAATAGTTTGTTGCTCAAGAATAACCACTGAACTATAGTAGACTCTTCTATTTGGTGTTTCTTTTTAGGGTTCCGTTAGACTACACTGTGCGTCTGCCTGTATGCCTGTCATCAGGCTGTATCTCGTGAAACGTGATAGCTGGACAGTTGAAATTTTCACAGGTGTGTTTCTGTTGCCGCTATAACAACAAATACTAAAGACAGGATAAAATAAATATTTTAGAACGGATCCCATACAACAAACGTGATTTCTTTACTATATTTTGGTAATGCCTAATGTTTTGTAGATAATGGTACGGAACCCTTCATACGCGAGTCCGACTCGCACTTGGCCGGTTTTTTTTGTAGGTATCTATATAAGTAAGTAGAATTAAGTTTGAATTAAAATGGTAAATAAGTCTTTATATAGGAATAGTATTGAAACTGTTTGTAATGTAATGACCTAACCTAACCAACATTATACTTGAAACGGTTAGGTAATTAACTAAATGTAAACAAACTTCAGCTGCCTGACGGTTAAATGTGATGCCGTCTCCATTTATTCGAACAAAAGAAATAGAGGCGGCATCACATTTAACCGCCAGTTAACACTAATCAATGCATGGTGAAACAACCCCTTATAGTACATAAATTACCGAAAGCGTGGATTTGCATATGCAGTGGTATTGTGTGTTTATAGGCATTGGAGAGAAAGATCTTTATGTAGTTGTCTCTCTCGCACTAAATTAAAATGCCAGGACTACAGATCAAAACCACAGTATAATATAGGCTAAAGCAGTATGAAAGCTACGAAGCTACGGTCGAAAAGAACACACTCACACAGACGCGCGCTCTACACGGCCTCTGAAAAGTAGCCTATGTCACTCTCTGGCCCATAAACTATCTCTGTGCCAAAAATCATGTCGATCCGTGGCTCCGTTACGGCGTGAAAAACGGACAAACACACTTTCGCATTTATAATATTAGTATGGATTATTTTTATCACTTCTTCGACGTACTTCATAACTTTTTCTATTACAGATTCAATTAACTAAGCACTTCCCTGAGGCGTCCTCAAAAAGATGTCGTCCCAAGCTTCCTGAAAAGATGAAAGCGAAGTTAATATTAATTCCGTGCTTGTATTCTTATAAAATTCCGGGGAAAAATCTTATAACGAATTGAGTAAACAGCGAGGAGACAATAATGTGAATGAAAACGATATGCTTTTGTGCGAAGAGGCTTTACGGGTAACGTTTCTTTTGTTTTCGAACCCACCGTTTACGCACTTTATTAAACGTTCAGATGTGTGCTTCATAAAACTCTCACAAAACATTTTCGGCGTTCATTCACTTGTGAGGTAATTTGGCGATTTTCTGACCCCGTCTCGTGCTTTCCTCCTTGTTGTGGACGTGCTTAAGCGCCACCTGACTGCCTGCGGTATACCACCTGGCAAATGGGAGGAGCATGCTTCTCAGCGGCCGGAATGGCGTTCTCGTGTTAGGGTGAGCGTAAATAACTTTGAAGACGCTCGTCTCGTTGACCTTGATGCGAAACGTCAGGCACGTAAGTCCCGACCGAAACCCTCTTATAATTACACCTACAACAATGCTGGACCACTTTACTGCCCCACCTGCGATAGAGTTTTTAAGAGTAAGTTTGGCTTTGCCAGCCACATTAGAGCTCACGCTCGTAATTAAGTAGCTAGGGTCGCCGTTGCCGATTACGGCATGGATGGCTATTTCCTTGTTGTGGTGAGATTTCATCGTTTTGCGGCGTTGGTATATGAGATGAAATATAAGTCAACACATTACAGATTTAAACAAGCAAGGATTTAATCCTTACTATCCATCCCCGCCTTTATACGTCCCACTGCTGGGTACAGGCTTCCTCTCAGAACAAGAGTGCGGATTGGAAACTGCACACGCACCATTGAATTGCTTCGCAGGTTTGTGTGTTTCCTCATGATGTTTCCCTTCACCGCAAAGCTCGTGCTAAAGTTCAAATGTAACTCCGCACAGGAATTTCGAAAAACTCAGAGGTGCAAGCCGAGGTTTGAACTCACAACCCTCTGCTTGTGAGGCGAAAGGTTCAAACCACTCCACACCACAGTACCTATGGGTAGGATTCTTTCTTTGTTTCATTTTTTTATCTGTAGGAATTTGCTATCGACTTTTGCTTATAAGAACAATTGATCAGGTAGAGGCCTAGCAAACAACAAACATGGCCTCTTGCCACCAAACTTGAGCTTGAGAGAGAGGACTGCAATAAGATACGAGACTGCAAAGTCCGATATTAAGGATCGCCTCGAAGAGAGCGAAAATATATTATCACCTCTTCACGAAATGATTCTTGAAAGTTAAGTTAAAGTCTATTCTATTTCATAGTATACCTACCAAATTCAAAGTTATGCTGTGACAGATAGACCCTATCGTAAAGAATTTGTTTAATTCACAAATGTTTACGAAAACTCAAGTTCTTCCTTCAACGTTCAATGTTCCCTTGATTTTCGTTACAAAAGCTATACAGTAAGAGTTACGTAGGTATAATCTTGGGATATTACATCGTGCAGTTAGTGTGAACAAGCGTTGCCATACTTGTATGCCCTTTATTGTAGAAAACTAAACACACGTTAAGATACCAGTCAATATTTGAGTGGATGAGAAGATTTTAGTAAGGGATTGAAACATCGAACCATTGCTCGTTGCATGGCTCTGAGCGTAGGTATTCAGGGGGCCAACAGGCAAGAACAGTGGCGTAGATACCGGAGAGCTAGACGAGGCAGTGCCCCGAGGGCCCCAAGCTTAGGGGGCCCCTCGAACTTGGACGTTCAAACTATAAATGACAAATCTGGAGTACGTCGAATTCGGAACACGAACAATACGGAACAAACGATTTTGTATAATTTAGTTGCGGCCCTAGTATATTTTTTGCCCCAGGACAAACAGAGTTTGGTTACGCTAATACGCAGTCGCAGATGTGGTGGAATACGTCCGCCGGAAGAGCGGATACACGCTGAGGGTGTTCCAGCTGCAGTCGCGCCACTACGTGCACTTCAGCTCGTTTGTGGTGCGCGTGCCGCGGCTGCTGATGGGGACCATCGCAAGTGCTGCCTTCTGGCCGAAAGACGTCGTGTTCCGGCGGTTCCGGGGCACCATGCCGCAGATTAATGCGACGTCGGGGACGGTGACTCAACGGGGTCACGCCGTTTTGTCACCAAATTAGATTATAGTATTGATTATAAATATGTATGTTAGTCTGTAAGGTATTTATTGTATGGGCCTAAGTTGCCCGAAATAAATAAATTTAAATTTAAATTTAAATAAAATACTCAAGAAAGCCGTGGTAGGCCTCAAGCAGAGGGACGTAGGTTCAAACCCCGGCTCACACCTCTGAGTTTTTCGAAATTCATGTGCGGAAATACATTTGAAATTTACCACGAGCTTTGCGGTAAATCCAACGAAGCAATTTAATGGTGGGTGTGAAGTTCTCAATCCATTTTGGGCCCGCGTGGGAACTATTGGCCCAAGGCTTCTCATTCTGAGAAGACGCCTGTGCCCAGAAGTGGGACGTGTATAGGCTGGGATGATGATGATGATGACTGCTGAAGAATCACGTATTTATTACAGCCATAAAATGTTATCACTGACAACACTTGGTTGAAGACTCTCGTCTTCAGGAACTGTGGAATTTTGGGGGAGAAAAATGTCACAATGTTTCCTAAACGCTAACTGTCCGAGTTGGATTCTTCGTGCGACCTCTTTGTCAAAGTTGGACCAGCCTAACTGGACCATTAATGTCAAGGTTGACATAACTGATAACGTGGTCCTTGAATGTATTGTGGCATGAACATTAGACATAACCTTATCTTGTTCAAGTTCCAGCAACTCCTCCAAGAAAAACTATCGAATAGAAAAGAGAAGCAAACAGAGTGCTGTACCCTTAGTGTAAGTTTTCGATTACAAAATACGTCTCGATCGCGTTGTTCGCGTTAAAATCTCAATTTGTATGGAAACACGAACAGCGCCTCTAGTGGAACGTTTGCGATGTTCGTGTTTCCATACAAATTGAGATTTTAACGCGAACGCGATCGAGACTTATTTTGTAACCGAAAACTTACACTAAGGGTACTGGAGTGGGGCTTATATCTTTTTAAACGCATTACCACACTTTGTAAAGCATCTTAAATGGGTCGTTCGAAGAACATAAAACTTTGCGCAGTGAAGTGAAAATTAAGCACGGGATTAAATTTTTAAATTGTATCACTTGAAAATTGTCTTGAATTTGAAATACGAGTGAAGAGTGGATACTTACTCATAGTTATCATGCGCTTTGCGATTAACACGTTAACTGCGGGGCCATTTTCAATGAACTCTCAGCCAGTGCGTTGGAGAACTATAAGAACTCGTAACCAAGCTTTAATTCAGTGCGTATGAGACCCAATCAGACTCCTAAAAAATAGATTTCGAAAATAACGTAAATCTCGCTCAAAAAGCTATGTATCGATATGTTTTTTGTTTATAATTAAAGACAAGCCATTGCTCTATCTTTAGATGAGTTCGCATGCACTTTCAACATACATATACAGAGTAAATACAAAACCAAAATAGGGTATCGAATGTATCTCAAGCCGCAACTGAAGTAAGTTCAATTTGTGTACGAACTAGTGATGGGATTGAAATAAAACATGAATAGTCGATAACTATTTTTTATTCAAACAATTTTATCAAGGAAAGTGTTTTTCGTTAAAACATGGTATGGAGGGCATATTTGAACGTTTTCTAAAATTTTTATGTTACTTGTCGATGGAGTAACACAATTTGGCATTTCAATAACTTTCTTACATTTTCACTTTTTTTTTATTCGACTGGATGGCAAACGAGCAAATGGGTCTCCTGATGGTAAGAGATCACCACCGCTCATAGATACCTGCAACACCTGGGGGATCTAATTAATTAATGAACTCCGGATCTAATTAATTTATTGGATCAAAGTCAAAACAAATGATTTTTTTTCTTTTTATGGCACTCATAACAGCTTCATAAACACTTTATTCTTAACGAGATTTTTTTCCTAAATAACGCGCGGCTTTTCACGTCGATACTTGAACAGCACTAAAACAAAATGGTGCGGCGCACGCGCCACTCGCTCTCATCTCCTTGCGGCTACGAGGCCTGCGATTCAGGAGACTCAAAAGATCGCGTAACGCACCAAATGAATAAAGTTATTACTCAGTGCGTTAGGGACCTAAACGATCTCCAATTTTTATTAATACACTGGTGAATTTAATTTTTAGCAGGAAACAAGTTTCTATATTTGTCTCCGTCATATTTGTAGTAATTCAGCTGCTATTGCCTCCCGCACAGAGGTGCGAAACACGAAATCGGGTGCCGCACTGAATGAAAGACTCACACGAGATGTTTTCGATCTCATAACGCAGTGAACGTGTTAAGTAAAATATCATGACATGAGTGTGTAAAGTTCCCAATCGCACTGGGCGCGCGTGGGAATTACAGCCCATCCTCTCGTTTTCTGTGACCAGGTTTGTGCCCTACAGTAGGACGCATAATTTATTTGTTTCGTATAATCATAGGCCGAGATGATGACAGTGGTACATGTTATAATTTTTTTTTTTTTTTAACAAAAAGTTAAATATATTGTAAAGGAACTAAATAATATAAATATTAAACATAACATTCTAACAATAACTTAAAATAAAATAAAAATTTAACCTAAAACTAAAACAAAGTGTCCAAAGAGTACCCCTTAGGCAAGGTCCCGAAGATGCTGGCAGCGTTTCCTCTTTGAATAGCTAGGCTAATTCTTTGTCCGAGGAAGCTGCCAGCTCTTCGGTCACCTGTGACGTCTACTAACCTTTTAGAAATTTCCTTAAAAAGTTTTAAGGCACTAGGACCCCACGGACCAAGGGTCTCGACACCGAATGGGACAAAGTCATATTCGGTGCCTAGACCCCTGTATTTGGATACTTTTGCCTTTTCAGCCGCTTCGGATGCTGCACCGGCTCTGTTGCAGGTTCCATGGAGATGGGAAGGAGCCAGCGTGTCAGAACAAGTGGCGTCCCACACAAGCACACGACCCATCTTCCATGGAATCAGGCTCATACCATCCGGTCTCTTACCATCGTCTCTTGCAATACCTGCGGGCTCAAGCAACGAAGGCACGTTGGCGGTGGCAAGGGACCGGCGTATTATGTCATTAAGTGCAGCATGTCTGGAGAAGCGGCCTGCACTCTTTTGGCAAGAGAGTCCGTGATGTCCTAGCTGGTCGACGTCATTGCCACAGGGGCACTGTTATCCATACTAATATTATAAATGCGAAAGTAACTCTGTCTGTCTATCTGTCTGTCTGTCTGTCTGTCTGTCTGTTACGCTTTCACGCCAAAACCGCTGAACCGATTTGGATGAAATTTGATACAGAGATAGAATAGACCTTGGGAAAGGACATAGGCTACTTTTTATCCCGATATTCCCACGGGATAGGGATAAAATCTCGAAATAAGAACCTCTAGGCTTAGAGTCATGAAATTTGGTATGAAGGTAGTTGGACATATGAAATAACACATAGGTGACTTTTTGACCCAATATTCCCACGGGATAACTAGGGATAAGATCTCGAAATAACAACCGCTGGGCTTAGAGCCATAAAATTTAGTATGTAGGTAGCTGGACCTCTGGAATAACACGAAGGCTACTTTTTATCCTGATATTCCCACGGGATAGGGATAAAATTTCGAAATAAGAACCTCTGGGCTTAGAGTCATGAAATTTGGTATATAGGTAGTTGGACGTATGGAATAACACATAGGTGTCTTTTCGACCCGATATTCCCACGGGATAACTAGGGATAAGATCTCAAACTAACAACCGCTGGGCTTAGAGCCATAAAATTTAGTATATAGGTAGCTGGACCTCTGGAATAACACGAAAGCTACTTTTTATCCTGATATTCCCACGGGATAGGGATAAAATTTCGAAATAAGAACCTCTGGGCTTAGAGTCATGAAATTTGGTATATAAGTAGTTGGACGTATGGAATAACACATAAGTGACTTTTTGACCCAATATTCCCACGGGATAACTAGGGATAAGATCTCGAAATAACAACCGCTGGGCTTAGAGCCATAAAATTTAGTATATAGGTAGCTGGACCTCTGGAATAACACGAAAGCTACTTTTTATCCTGATATTCCCACGGGATAGGGATAAAATTGCGAAATAATAACCGCTGGCTTAGAGTCATGAAATTTGATATGTAGGGAGCTGCACGTCTGAAATAATAAATAAGCGACTTTTTGACCCGAAATTCCCACGGGATATCAAAGGATGAAATCTCAAAGTAACAACCACTGGGCTTAGAGCCATGAAATTTGGTGTGTAGGTAGCTGAACCTCTGGAATAACACATAGGCTATTTTTTATCCCGATATTCCCACGGGATAGGAATAAAATTTTGAAATAATAACTGCTGGGCTAAAAGTCATGAAATTTGGTATGTAGGTAGCTGCACGTCTGGAATAACACATACGCTATTTTTTTTTATCCCTATACTCCCACGGGATATTTCAATTGCCACTACCAGACCGATTAGTTTACGCGTGCGAAGCCGCGGGTAAAAGCTAGTAATTATTATAAATCTTTTATTATACAAAAATAACGCTACTTTCAGTTTACATGAGAAAATCCTTTACAAAAGCAAACTTAACTCTTCAAAAGATTTCTTCCAGTATCCTTTGAACTATTGGCAGAACGTTGGAAATAAGAAAACCTGACTGAGTGATCGGTTAAAATAACCAAAACTTAAAATTAACCTAAATATACAGTGATTTATTTACAAAAACTTACTTTCAACCAAGGTCCGCCTGGATCTTGCTCGCTAATCCTGCCGCAACACCGCAGCACTTGCACTGTTGTGTTTCGGCGTGGAGGATAAGTAAGACAGCCGGTGAAATTACTGGCTTGAGGTATCCTATCTTAGGCCTCTAGGTTGGCAACGCATCTGCAATACCCCTGGTGTTGCAGTTGTTTATGGGCTGTGGTGATCTCTTACCATCAGGAAACCCACCTGCTCGTTTGCCATCCAGTCGAGTAATAAAAAAAAAAAGTTTTCAACCTAGTTTTAATACGTGACCGTCTGACCGCTAAAGATTGAGGTTGTTTGGCTCGTCAACTACGCATTTGAATCTGTTTGAGTCGCAGTACACGTAAGTATCAAAAGCAAAATTCACGAAACTCCACTCGGTAAAATTTACGCATGAGAAACCTAATTAGCAGTACACAAAAGAACACAAACTTTAACTTTGTTTAAAAGCGGCCAAGAGCGCGTCGGGCTACATACTGAGTATTTTGTTTGTGCATCAAAAAACAACTTTGTTGAGTGGGAGGATTCTGTCTAGAACAAAATATTTCAATTTAATGAACTAAAATAATTTTTTTGCTCACCCGCGACCTTAAGATAGCTAAGTCTATGCAAATTATGCTCGCAAATCATGCAATATCTGAATAGAGAAATTATTTTTACGCGTCGTGCCGATTTGAGAATGATGGACCCATCATTTCCCGTGTATGTCGTACGTAATTTAGACGGCTAAGAGACCTTCGAAAATCGAAGTTCGTGTCGTTCGGTCCCTCTGACACGAGAGTGACAGGGACGATACGAACTTCGATTTTCGAATTTTGGAGTAGGCCCTCCCCTCTGACTCAACTATAAAGTCCGGACTCCAGCACTGTGCTGTGGAAAGCAAGGAGAAACTATCACACTATAGCCAATGTCCGTTATGAAGTAAATCCTGATACATTTCAAAATTATGAAGTTTCTGAATATTAACAATATGAATCATCTATGGACAAAAATGCAATGCTGACTTGTTGCGTGCGACAGAGTAGTAAGTATAGCTTTTTTTTCAATTGGCATTAACAATAATCAGGAACCTCATAGTTGTGCAATGTATCAGGATTGACTTCTGAGCGGCCGGGCACTATATTTTCCCTGGAAAGTCGTCATGACGGTTCACTAATGACCCTCAACTGACGACCACGATCACAGTGTAAGTGTCAAGAATGTCGCGACGTAGAAGAATAGAAATTGAATCTGAAAGACTGAAATTATACCCACAGGAGCACACGAAGAAAAAATGCATCCCCTCTTTACATTTAAGTAATGTCCAAAAAAACAGCGTTATCACACCTTTCTAGCACTAAAAATACCCAAGCTAAGCAGCGAATAGACAAACTGACTAGTGGACAGAGAGGGTATCCCTTTACTTGACCGAACTTCATTTGCACGAATTTCATGTGCTATAATATACAAACGTCATAATTTTGTTTCCTATAAATTCATTATCACTACTCATTTTTACCATATTAATCAAATGGCAGAATCTTGTTTCCTATAAAGTTACTTTCAATAATTTCATTTTTCATAATCATTGTAATCCATAAGTATCAAATGCCATAATATCATTTGGACGTCAAGTGGATATACTGATAAATCCCATACGTCAAACAAGCCTTTGAATCAGGTAAATTTTAAGCACATAGATTAGGTTAGGTTAGAATTGCGACATTTGATTTGTGCGATAGACGGTTCGGAGCAGAAGCGACTCGGATAGGTTAGGTTCAGAAGGCTAAGGCGGGAGCGAAGCGCAGCGTAGCTCCCGCCTTAGCCTTTGATGTTAGGTTTTTTTTATAACAGCCCGGATAATAAAGATAATAGATAGATTAGTAATAGAAACCAACATCTCAACTACGCGGAATAGGAGCTCCGCGCACGTACGTAGCCACGATGAATTCAGAAAGAAACAATATTTGGTATGGCGTTTGAATATTCTATTAAATGATATTATTGCACTTAATAATATGGAAAACAATACTTATTGCATTCGTATCGTTATGGCATCAAAGTTTCGGGAAAATAAGAATATATCAAATAAATTTTCTGGTAAACGAAACATTCGAGCAAATGAAGTTTCGGGCATGTGGAGTTCGGGATAATGAAATTATGGCATATAACTTTCGGTCAAACAATAGACAACCGACAGAGAGAAATGGAGAATCCACAAAGGATTCCTTTCTAGTATTTTGACTGCGGAACCCTGAAAGCCGATTCAACATAAAGTTGCAAAGTTTAAACCTTTGGCGGTGTCGAAATGTACCGTGGCGCAGTAAACCGCTCGAGTTGCCTCGTTCGTATATTTTGAAGCTTGAAGTTGTTTATGCATGCCCAAGGAACGCGGTTAAGAGATCAACAAATATAAATTGTGAACTGTAGAGTACGAAGGATCGAGCTTCTGTATTTGTATAACCTACAGACGTAAGGCAACATTTGTAAAAATAACTCGGCTACGTTTCCACCAGAGAAGTGCGAGGATGTATGTCGTTGTGTTGCAGCATTGGTGAAAACAGCTCGGCGGAGGATAGGCGTTTTTATTGGTTTAGGACAACACACATTCAAGATCGGTTTTTGGAGTCTTTTTGTATTTTTTATTTGAACTCCAGATTTTTGTGACTCGATTTGTCGTTCGATTCCAGCGCTGGTCTTATTTTTCTGGTTTTTCTGTTCATCTATATTTCAGTTTGTATTTTCGACAACACACATTTACGCACACACACACACACACATTCCTCACACATTTTTGATGGAAACGCAGGCTCGCGAATGAACAAACGGAATTGTTTTTTTTTTTATTTTTTGTTTATAATACTAACCCCCTGTTTCACCATCTATTGATAAATTTATTTGACGGATAAATGTGATGCCGTCTCTTTTTGTTTTGTTCGAATAGACGGAGATGGCATCTCATTTATCCGTCAAATAAAATTTATTAATGAGTAGTGAAACAAAGCCTTAGAATCATAGTTGAAAATTGGCCAAACGATCTTAAAAACCAAGGGGCATAAAGGGAATGCTGTACATACACTGTAGTACCTATACAATTATTTACCTTACTACAAAAGTCGAAATGCAGACAAAATCCTCATAAATCTGTGTTCATTATAATAATATAACTGGAATGGCTTACAGTAATATATTCGTCAGTATCATCATCACATCAACCGTAGGTAGGACGTCCATTGTTAAGGTTCTGTATCATATTTTGCCCGATTCCATATGCCATAATTTATCGTCTTCCATAATTTTCATTTGGCATAAAGTAATCTATTTCTGAAATAGTATTTTTTTCAGAGTTTATATTAAACTAACCTAGCCTAACCTACTGCATTCTATAAGATGACATTTTGAAAAATCCTGAAAACAGCATGGTTCTATAACTTTTATACTCAGCGGCACAAGATTTGGCCCACTCTCCGTACAAATTTACCTATTACTGCATACAATCTAGAGCCAGATTTTTTGACGCTCAGTATATTTTATGACAAACGTAGGTATGGCAACTGAAATTCGGGCAAATGAAATAGTAAAGGTGTACGCCACTGTTAGACATAGATTTCCCCCACAGATCTCCAGTTGCTTCGTTAGGAAGCGGGCTTGGTATATTTTTTATATTTTTCATAAATTTTATTCGGTTGGTAACTCATTATTCAAACTTGGTCGTCGTTGAGAAGCTCATTTCTTTATTCGTAAAACTTTAACTCCATTTCAAATTGAATTAAATGTTCTCTTATTTTGCCTTTGCAAGGTCTCATCTCGTTGCTTGACTCGAGACTCAAATATAATTTGACGGCAATATCTCGTAAAGCTAAGAAGCAGAAAATTGTATTCTTCGTCGTATATTCTTCAATTAAATTCGCTGTCGGACAATCTGTTGCTATAATAAGCTGAATTTTTAAACCAATAAACAATACATAAAACATTTTAAGTTGGAATTACTTTCCAAAGACTGTTCGCTTTTATTAAAGAAGATTAAATATGGCTTAGAGGTGAGACGTCCGCGGGTCCCCGGATTCTAATTCACCCTTGGGTACGGGACCCTAGAAAAGTACATTTATAGGTAGAGTCACGATGACGCGTACCGTGATTCTTATTACAATGTCATTAATGTCTAATTTTCGTGGATGGGACTAGTTATAGTTACGTAATGAACTAATGATAATGCTAAAATAAGTAGTCACAATGTATCTAGGTACAAATAAAACATGGAACGTATTTCTCAAGAGTTGTATACTCAGCGCAAAAAGCGACTGGAAACAGAATTTCTCCGGATTCTCCCGAAACCACTTAGCGAACTTGTTGAAATTCGCAAACAAATTCGCCCGATTATGTAAATCATCAAGAAATTAAAGTTTCGCGTTCGGTAATTAATCTGTTAGAGGAATTCGCTTGTTTTCGCCAAAATATTATGAAACCGTTTAGAAATTAAATTTATTATGAAGATGAACTTTTGTTTAAAATTTGGTTACAATGTAATTACTCGACTACGGCAAAGCCTAATGGAGCGACGACCTGGCTAAGATCGCGGGATCGCGGTGGATGCGAAAAGCACAAGACCGGTCTGAGTGGAGAGCCTTGGGGGAGGCCTATGTCCAGCAGTGGACGTCTTTCGGCTGACATGATGATGTCATGATGACGGCAAAGCCAAAGGAAGAGTAATGATTGAGTTGAGTACTATTTTAAAGCATCCGGTAAGTAAATTACCTTGGCGATCAGAAGATGCAATGGGGTAAGGATTTTTGTTACAACACAAAGCAAATATTGTTTAATAAATACAAATGTATACACGCAAATACATACATTCAATACTCACAATTATTATACATGTAGGACGTCCACCAACGAGATAGATGGATGACCTGGCTAAAGTCGCGCACAGGCATCTTCCAACCGAAGCAACTGGAAGTTTATAGAGGAGGTCTTCGTATAACAATAACTAAACGTCTTACGGCTGATACCTATGGTGAAGATACATGTAGACACATTCTGAATTAATATTAAAACACTCAGTTTATCACAAAAGATGGCTCTCTCTTGAATGAGAGGCGTCTTTATTTAAGAAAGAAAGAAAGACATTTACTCACATTCACAAAGACACACAAATACAACAAAAAAAACAATAAACAGCAAACACATACAAAACAAAAAAGAAATACGAAAATAAAAACACACGATTTTGTGTGCCCCCGCAAAAGTAAAACGGCCGGTAACTCAGCATAATGCTGAGGCGTTAGACGCCTGCAGCGCTGATATTCTGTCAGAACCGTCTGTGACTCACGGAATGATACATAAATATACTAAACTTATGTGTAAATAAAATTAAGAAATACAATATAATATTATTCGTTCTTAGATCATAGTATCCGTCCATGGTCGAAGAGGTGGTGCAAATGAGTGCCGTCAAAGCCGACACTCGCGTCGTCTCGCTCCAAATAAAACGGGAGGCGAACTCAAGTATCGCACAAAGCAGATTCTGATCATTTCTATTTCGTTAATGGAAAGCTGTGGTTTATAGCTTTTATTGAGACTCGCATTACAATAGAATTAATCAGAGGGGATCGTGCGATGTTGATCTCTTTTAGTGTGTTCTTTGTATTCAAATGTACAGAATATTTTGTTAACTTTCTGATCTAAGCATGCCTTTCCAAAGGAAATCATTGTACAAGATGTTTTAGTGTAGGTGAGTGATTATTGGTACCGACAGCGATTAATACTCGTCCGGGGGCAAAAGCAGCACTTGGGCGGGTCCAGCTAATAATAATAATAATAATCCGCCACGGAAGGAGGGGAGGGGGCTTGGTTATTTATTTATCGAATTCTAATATTATCGAATCTAATATTAATTGTGAGTCCTGGCCACCAATTTTTCATGAAATGTTTGGTGAGAAGGAATGCGTAAGAAAGGGAATTTTTAAAAACAAATTGAAAGCGTGTTTGATGGATGCCTTTCATGAAGAAAATATAAACATCTAATATCTAATCTTTAATGGTTAGCTAGTTTTGATATAGTAGCGTGGTTGTAAGTACTTAACACGATCTAATTAAAGAGGTATATATCTAAAATAAGGAGTGTAGTATTCGCCAACAAACTGTTTTGCAGTTTGGCCAAGTATAATTGTATTTTTTTTGTATAAAACAAATGAGTAAATAAGTAAATAAAAAAGTTGAGATTTTTAATGTCTACACTGTCATGTTTTCGTATACCTATTCCAAAAAACAAGCATAAAGCTGGTTGGGAAGATACTTGACTGTAAGAAAAATTTGCACTCTAAATAAATAAATACATAAGTGCAAAAACCAATTGTAGCAAACCCAAAATATTACAGCAAAATTATATTATAACCAAATGTTTTTCATTCTGTTATTGCCTAAATAAAACCATCTCGCGTTTCGTAATTTATGTTAACCGCCATTAAATCTATAATAATGAAAACGTGGACAGCTTGCCTAAAGCCCGCTCAAAGCTTTCAGAACTGGTTTTTGCCGTTTTTGAAAAGTCACTAATACGTGAGTAACATGCTAATTTGGCTATGTAATCGTGACATTTAATATTCAAATCTTAATATTATATAAGGTAGAGCATGGTAGAGTCATTCACGATGACGCGTGCGCTGTGATTCTTATTGCAATGTCATCAATAGCTAATTTTGACAAAATCACGCGATGAGGTTGTTTGAATTTCCTGATATAAGGCCTGAGAAGTCAATACGAAATTTGAAAATCGAAATTTGTGCCGCACCATCCCATCATACCACCATCGCACCATCGCATTGTTTCGTGACAAGATTTGTCATGATTTCCTTTTTTCTTTCTCTTTAATTTGTAAAATGTCACGAATAAATGTTTTTCTTTCTTTCTTTCTTTTTTCACTCTCGAAACATCGCCGTGAGTGGGACGGCACGATACCTACGATCAAACTTTGTAATGTAAAGCCTGGCCCTATAATACCTACTACCATGGACGAAGTATAGTATGGACGTGCAGTCTCCATACATAAGATAGTTCCTCGTTGCTTAGTACGAAAGAACGAACTAGATGTCGCCAGATGTATTGCACCGGATTAATACATAATTTTAGTGGCGACATTGCTCTATCTAGCATGGTGGCAATAATGTTCAACTCTTTAAAGTACCTCTGTGAGTTTACTAAACTTCGTTATGTTGTAGAAGATAATACTAGATGGCGTTATATTCCTTCAAGCGCCAAATTTTTTTCGCAGCAATTACAGAATTGTTCACGATTTACGTGTGAGCTTAAACTATGGAGTTTGATTTGAATCCGCAATCTGACATATTACGAGGGCTGTTTGAAAAGTACCCGGTTATTGAAAGAAAACACTTTTTTTTTGTATTTATGCATTTATTTTTCTTCGTAGTCACCTTTTAACTCTATACATTTGTTCCACCTATACTCTTTATTAAAGCTTTATTAAACCATCTAAAAAGTATGATTTTGGAAAGTCATTAAAATAGGCCTCTGTGGCGGCAATGACTTCGTCATTTGATCCAAATCGCTTACCACCAAGCCATTTTTTTTTTAGGTTGGGAAACAAAAAGAAATCGCAGTCACAACTCTGGACGAATGAGCCGGGGCGTTGTCGTGATGAAACAGTTCTTTTTTCTTTTTTAAATGGGGTCGTTTGTCTTTCAACACGAAGTCAAATTTAGCCAATAAATTGGCATAGTACTGCTCTGTTACCGTTTTCCCCTTTTCCATATGTATAATACCCTGGGAATCCCAAAAAATACTCGCCATGACCTTCTCAGCCGATGGGACGGTTTTTGCTTTCTTTGGAGCAGGTTCACCCGGTAAAATCCACTGCTTCGACTGCTCTTTCATTTTGGGGGTGTAGTGGTGAACCCACGTTTCGTCCACGGTCACGAAACGACGCAGAAACTCCTTCGGGTTACGTTTGAACACGACCAAACACTGCTTCGACAGTCAGTCAGTTCCGTTTTTGCTCCGTCCGACTCGTAATCATGGA
The DNA here is from genome assembly GCA_037349165.1 of Choristoneura rosaceana. Taxonomy (NCBI): domain Eukaryota; kingdom Metazoa; phylum Arthropoda; class Insecta; order Lepidoptera; family Tortricidae; genus Choristoneura; species Choristoneura rosaceana. The sequence goes on from JAZBNJ010000019.1 coordinate 17,671,964, forward strand.
CTGAGTCTATCTTTCAATTTTTGTTGAAATCGGAGAGATAAACTCATGGTAGATAGAAATGCCCATTAGGGCATTTACCGTATTATTATTTATTATTATTATCTTTATTTATTTTTATTCTTAGGATTAGGTTTTTATAATAGTTATAAAAAGTAAAATACAGAAAAGTACATACAAAATAAAAAAATTATAAAAACCTAACCTAGTTTGCCACCGGTAACGGAGCAGGGCCCAAGTTATCGGTGGTCAGGGCCGCAGAGTGAGGAACCTCCGAACGATGCGTGCCGTGTCCAGAAGTACCGCCTTCTGTATCTGGCCCTTGATCCAGCCATCTAGCGAGAGTCTCTTGAGATGTTGGTCGAGGCTCTTCGCTATTAGACCGTTTGCCGAAACGACTATCGGGACAATGATCGTCGAGTCAACATCCCACATAGCAGTCACCTCGTGAGCCAAGTCAAGGTACTTGCTGAGTTTGTCCTTCTCGGCCTTCACGAGGTTCTCGTCATGCGGGATGGTGATGTCGATGAGCATTGTCTGGCGGTTTGATCGATCTGTCAGCACGATATCAGGCTTATTGGCTACAATAGTCCTGTCCGTGATGACAGATCGATCCCAATAGAGCGTGGCACGACCATTTTCGAGAACTGGCGCAGGGACATACCTATAATACGGCACCTCAGAGTGTACAAGGTCGTATCGAAGAGCAAGTTGCTGGTGGATAATCCTGGCTACTAAGTTATGTCTGTGCAAATACTCACCGTTAGCAAGATGAGAACAACCGGAGATAATATGCCTGAGTGACTCCCCAGGACGGCGGCATGCCCGACAAATGTCGACCGTACCGTCCTTCAGGATATACCTCCGGTAGTTGTTCGTCATGATAACTTCGTCAGCAATTGCACACACAAAACTCTCGGTTTCCCCAAAGAGGTCCCCGAATCGTAACCAGGTCACCGACGCGAGAAGGTCTACATCAGGTCCTATTAGGGCCTTGTAGAACCGCCCGTGTAGCTCCTTGCTCTTCCATACGTTCTTGCGATCTTCCGTGCTCATTACCATAGGTCTGCGCCAATTTTCGTTTGCCAAGGATAGCGGGGTGAGGTGTCTGTCTACTGCCACAACATCGCGATGCATCCCACACTCGTTGTTAAGAAAATAATCCCTAAGTCTGCATACCTCGCGGTTGTGGAGATTTTTGGCATTTAGAAAGCCGCGACCTCCACATTTCCGTGGGATGTACAGCCTCATGACAGACGAACGTGGGTGTAGCATGCGATGGGTAGTAAGTATTATTATTATTATTATTCTCCTTAATGGCGGCCTTTAAGGCTTGGGCCAATGTCAGTTAAAAAAGATAAATATATTCTTCTTCACGTAGTACGGTGATTGTAGTTTTTGCAACTTGATAGCAAAATTCCAAAAACCACGCGGAAACAACTTGCGCATTAAAAAATGTCAGACACGAGAGCAATATCGAATTTTGTGATCACTGTTCACTGTTAAGGTAAATCGCCGCATAAAACACTATCAAAATTATACTTCAACTAGCCAAAGAAGCAGAAATACCAAAATAGGACATGGCCCACATCCGCCATCTTCGAATGCCACAAATCGAATCTATTATTATTTATTTAGCGTATTAATGCTACAGCTAGAGATGCATCTGTCAAATTATTGAAGAGAAAAATGTGAGACAGATGTATGTGATGACAATACTGTACTGTTTTCAATGATTGTCACATCGCTTACCTGAAATTAGCATAGATATTTTTTTTATCAATGTTCGACCTATTTTTCTATGTTGTTCAGATATATTTGATGTGTTGACCTTTTTGGTTGACTGCATAAAGATAAAGGTGTTTTTTTGACAGTTAAAGTATTTACGTGAATAGTGCCATCTAGATATAATGTCGGAAAAATCTCAGCTCCGTTTCCCTGGATTAAATGCGTTATTATTTTGCGTTTAGTGCCATCTAGATATAATGTAGTAAAAGTCTCAGCGCCATCTAGCATTAACACTGGATTTTGGCTTTGTTCCGGTGAACGTTTTTTAGTATGGAGAATAACAATCCATACTCTATTTCATCCATGCTACTACGAAGTACAAAATTCGAACTTCATATTCCGCCGTCCCGCTGACGCTAACTATTTAATACAAGAGTGAGAATGACAGTACGACACGAACTTCAATTTTCGAATTTCCTAGCGAGCTTAATGCTCCAATCGCATCGGTTCGAAGCTCTTATATCGCCAAACACAATCACTACATCAGGGCCACTGCTTGAAGCATCTTGCTTATAATTCCTTAGCTTTCCGAGCCTTTCCCATTTATTTTCAATAATTTTACTGTGTGTTTTATTTACACACACAAACGGCGAGAAAAAATCACTGACTATTTGCTAGCACATTCCGGATATAATTAGCACGCAGCAAAATCAAACAAAACCGGAAAAATAAATTCCAATTTCGATTAAAAAAGTTTTACGACTGACGATGAACTTTTTTAATAAAAAACCGGAATATCGTGCAGGTCAGATAAATAGTTTAAACGTTTTTAATTAGAAAGAGTTGATGTAGCTCACGAGCTCCTCGCGTCCCCATACAAACGTAGTTTCGTTCTAATTACAAGCAGCTCTACAGATCAAATCAAAACACAACTTATAATTAGTATTGGTTAAAAATGTTAAAATAAAATGTAACGGAAAAAACAATAACGAATTTCCATTCACAATTTTGTTTACACAGTTTTTTTTAATTAAAAATACGTTTTCCTTTCACAGGATTTTATTATAGCTATTTTTCGTTGACACTATTTGTTTTATTTTATTGTATATTTGTTATTAAAACAGTAAGTAATTTTTATTTTCGGTCCTCGGCGTTTTGGCATAATATCAGTATTTGCTCCCATGAGCAATGTTGACCTCGGAGCCAAGGGTTCGATCGACAGTCGGTGGGGTTTCGTCGACATCCTTACTATTATAAAGAGGAAAGTGAGTTTGTTTGTTTGTTTGTTAGTTAGTAGTTTGGAGGTTAGGAGCGACGGATCGTCGTGATTTTTGGCATAGAAATAGTTGCATTTGTTGGAGTCAGGACCAAACCACTTGATTGAGCTTCACAATCCCAAAATTCTGTCCACAGAACGTCATTTTTACTCAAGAATGGTACGTGAAGCAGTTGAAATAAAAAAGCATAAAAATTTCAACCGGGACGATGGGTATAAGCTTTCATCTTCGTGGAATCCTGTTATTAATAAGTGTCGGCGTCGGGATGAATGTTCAGAGGGACGATCGGACGTTGTTAGTGTTGTGTGTCGGTGTGATGGGGTGACTAATAAAAATGACCAAGTGCGGGTTGTTAACGCGCCCTCTAAATAACCTGTTCCTGCGGGGCGAGCGGGGCGAGGTGTCGACACAAGCGAGCGCAGCCGTCACCGCCGTCGTCTACATACAGTCAGAGTAAAAAAAGGTTCGTCACCCTAAGATCTATTTTCCTTTGCTCAGTATGAACGTTAATCTGCTTTACCGATTGAGTAGGACATACTGCGTCAACCTGTCAACCTGCTAAACATAATCAGGTGACCATAGCAATCCTACTACTACACTTTGGCATTGACAAACACTGACAATTAAATAGAACATTATTTGATTGAAACTTTTTCCAAGTTGTTTATTAAAAAGGTTTTGTATTGATATGAAACTAGATACATGTCAGAGATGTATACTATTTCGACCCTTGTTATCATGTCAAGTAAGTATAATTTGATATGCACTTGTCTACTTAGTACTTTGGTTTCAAAACGTACTAAGAGTCTATGACTTTGTAAAGGAATCAATTTAATAACTGACGAAGGTTTTCCTACCCCCACTGTACATTCACTCTACTGACACTCGCTTTACATACATGTACCTCTTTAGTTCGGTGCATTAAATTAAGTTCATTATAAGCCGGAGTTTTCTTGAAGTATAAACCCCACAGCTGGGCTGTTCGTCAATAACAGCCCCGACAAAGTGGCGACCGTGACAGGAGTGAGTTCGTGATACGAGTGCCGGTACTATTAGTAATCAAGTGCGGGTAGTTCGAAGAACTCGCGCTGCTAGGCGGACTTGACACCCTACACTTCAGTCTACTCGTGACCACGGCAACTGAAATGTTGCCGAAACGTCGAGGTAAATAATAATTGTATCAAATAGCGTGATAAGTCCCGTTAAGGTATTTGACTATGAGTGAGAATCACGAAAGTTTAAAACAGTATATAGAAATAGTTTATGGTCCTGAGAGTGACATAGGCTACTTTTTATCCCGGAAAAATGTGCAGTTTCCGAGGGAACAGCGCACGATAACCGAATACCACGTGGGCGGAGCCGCGGGCAAAAGCAACATGGATCGAAACGAACAGACTCACACAGACGCGCGCTCTACGCGGCCTCTAAGGGAGTACCAGTAAGGGAGTGCAGTACCGCGAGTCACCTCAGAGGCCGTGTAGAGCGCGCGTCTGTATGAGTGTGTTCGTTGCGATCGCAGCTGCGTAGCTTCCATACTGCTTTAGCTTATATATATACTGTGGCCAAGGTAAAAAAAAATTATAACATAAAATAGAACCGACTACAAAAAAACCATGAAAATAATTTTCTACCAGCCTGAAATCGGTGCCTCAGCACGAGCCAGCAGGAGTGGACCTATAATCGTCTACCTCACCTACAACTATACGAGTAAATGGCTTCAATCACTCCTGCTGGCTCGTGCTGAGGCACCGACTTCAGGCTGGTAGAAAATTATTTTCATGGTTTTTTTGTAGTCGGTTCTATTTTTTGTTATAAAAATTTTTTTTCACGCTTTTTAGTGTAAAACATCTAAGATACAATAGTTTAATGTCAACTGCTCGTCACCTTTTACGAAAAATTGCTTTTTCCGATGCAGAGACGTTCATTATTGAGGAGTCCTGGTGCTTCACTACCCATTCCATTTCACCATATCCGTTCCGAGGAGCATAAATTGAGTAGCAACTGTGTTAAAGCAACTGAAATTCAACCCATGAAATACCTTTTATTGAGTAGTAACGATGGTCAACTGTGGTCTTCATCATCAGTTTCACTTCACCAAATGATGATTTTCAAGAGCAAATGCTCGAGTTACTACTAAATATATCAAAATTACCATAGGTGTCCCTACAACATTTGAAGAGTTCCCTCGATTTCCTTAAGATCCAATCATCAGATCCTGATTTGGTGCTTATGGGACCTAATTGAAAGCATTCCTAGACGAACGCAAAAAAAAAATTTCAAATCGGTTCATAAATGACGGAGATCTGAGGTAACAAACATAAAAATATATATACAACCGAATTGATAACCTCCTCCTTTTTTTGAAGTCGGTTAAAAACCCATCGAAATCGGTTTACGCCGACCGTAGGTTCAATTAAGGTAAGGGACATTGCGCGCAATGTCCCTTACCTTACACGATATTTGTTTGAGAAATACGGTGCGACAGACAGATATTGGCGTCAAACTTATCACCCCTGTTATTGAAGGTTAAAAAACAAACAAGCCGATAACATTTGCACACTCGTGATTGCTACCGACGAATTGCATTGGCCCAGTTAACATTTCAACGCATCAATATTCCATTTGCCGTTAATCTGTCCGCTATAATCCAGTTGGTTTAATTAATACTGGGAAAATAAAAGCAAGCTGCTTCTGATTTTAATAATACATCAATTTATAAGCGGTCTGTGGTGGTAATAATTCCTGTCGCCCCTTTCGATGATGGCGGCCGGCGATGACTGTCGTAGATTAATACAGGAACCTACAGTGTGTTACCGGCAGCCAGGCTTTTTTAAGGGAGGTTAACGTATTTTTTTATTTTTGTTTTATTTATTAATATTTTTTTTTATTTATTAAATATTTAATGAAATTACTGGCACTTGAGGTATTCCAACTTAGGCCTCTAGGTTGGCAACGCATCTGCAATACCCCTGGTGTTGCAGATGTTTATGGGCGGTGGTGATCTCTTACCACCAGGAGACCCACTTGCTCGTTTGCCTTCCAGTCGACTAAAATAAAAATAAAAACCGAAACACTACGCTGCGCTCAAAAACACGTATAGCCGACATTGGGAAGGAGACTGCTAAGCTGGAGTGGGATTGGGCTGGACACACAGAGAGATGGGCTCAAACAGTCACTTGGTGGGCACCGGAGGACGGCCATCGACGTCGAGGCAGACCGAGAAGATGGCGGGACGATTTAGATACAAGGGACTGACCTTTTTTCAAAGTCAAAGTATTTTATTTGTTAAACAATAGGTATAACTGCATACAATGGTAAAAGAAAATATGACAAGAAATAAAGTATTATAATGAGGGTATTTTATTATAAAGACGAGCTCCTTAATCAGCGAGCATCGTTTTGCCGTATTTCGTTCTGTTTCATTAAGATAATAAAACAAGCTCGCAAGCATAGAAATACAAAATATCTCGCATTAGTTTTTAACATCGTCTACAACTCTCTATTTCAACGAATCGCCTGACATTCATAAAAACTATACTTCTCATTTTACAACAGAACATGAACCCTCATTCCGCAATTCAGCTTCAAATATGCTTGGAATATTTAAGTTAAATTGTAAGAGTTAAAGCTCGCCAACTTTGCAGCGGCGGCGCTATCTGCCGAGTTGTTATCGAACCCGTGTCGTACTCAAATATTACTAAAGTTGTTATCAGAAATAGAGTTATGTAGGTATTTATGATTACCTTTGACTTTACTACGTTCAAGACCAAGGCTAGCACACTGTAAGAACACAGACAAATAAAATAATCTATTATCACCACCACACTACACGGACTTCTTTCGAATTCAACCAGACCAATATGCTTAGTGTATTTTTCCGTTCACAAAATACATCTCAATCGCGTTCGCGTTAAAATCTTAATTTGTATGGAAACACGGACAGCGCCTTTAGCGGAAAATTTGCGCAACAACTTTTGTCAGTGTAGGTTTGCTACGTAACGAAATGTAACGAAAACGGGTGACGACGCCACACCGTGCGTGGACATGTGACGGCTACGTACTACGTATCGACGATCAAATACTCGATTTACTTAGGTCTCGCGGATTAGTTATGAACTTTGAAAAAAAAATCATAAATTAAGGAACTTTACGCTATTTTACTGTTAATAATTAATTATCTTAACTCTTGATTATCTTTTAAACAATGTGAGTTAGGGCACGTATCTTAGAGAAATTAACTTCATTTGACCTGTAGATTGTCCCCTTAAAGTTAAAGGATATCAAAAATAACACGGTGTACCTGTACATATAATAGACTTCCGCAAAGTCAAACGCAATGCGTTTGACGCATATATCAATTTGCATCAGATAATCTAATTACCAATTACAGAAAAAACAACTGTTTCCTGATCTGCTCTAGCTCTACCTCAAAACAGACGCCATTTTAAACACCCCAAAGTTACAGCTACAAACTTATCTGCTTCTAATTACTTGCCACTATCCGATCTGACAGCTAAAGTGTTGCGGGCGCCGCGAGCCTATTAAGATGCCATCTTGAGGACAGGTAATTCACCCCTTTAACCTGAAAGGGTACATGAGTAGGCCCGCTAAGTACTCTTGGGACTCGAAAGGTTTTAGCGGAATAAGATCTTGAAATTTTGAAGAAGCTAAACGGTTTGTTAGTGTTGTATTTCAGAGGAATCTGTAGGTGTTTTAAAAAATCTTATTAGTCTGTCAATTAAGTTAATAGACAATATTAGTCATTTGGTGCAAATGGGAAATTAGTCAACTTGAATTGACCATTTTGAATTTGGATCAAAATAAATATCAACGGATGAGAATTTTGTCAAAATGTTTTGTGCTGAAAAACATTGACAAGCAAATTTATTTTTGTTGTAAATTAAATAAACCCAAATGGAGTAATTATCCGTTATAAATTAGAAGGAAAACTAAATAAGCAATAAGTGAATGTTGTATAAATCAGATCTTAAGTTAATATATCGAGGGTAGGTATTCTGGCCAAACAGAATAAGTGCAAATTAAAAAAAAAGTATATATATACATAGGCATACTCAATGTTTCCTGCTTTATTTATCTAGCAAAACCGTATAAAAAGAAATATTGTGTACTTATCCGGTTCTGTCAGAATACCCTCGATAGAGGCCCTAAACAAATGATTTCCGGTGAAACATTTGTACAATTACTTAGTTATATTTCTGAGTGTACGTAAATACAAGTGCTGTTTTTTTTTCGGCATACAAAAATTTGTAATATCATTTTAAAATTTGTCATATCATTATTCGTAAAATTCGTCATATCATTTTACCATAGAACAAGGCTCCATCTCAAGGATATTAAGGATGGACAATTTTCCTTGTTGATGTATTTCAAAATGTCATTTTTCTGCTTTGATGTATAATTTCGAATTGTCCATTTTCCATTTGCACCAAATGACAGTAAATCATTTTTTCTTCTGTCAATTAAAAAATGGTAAAGTCCTGCCAGTTAAAGTTCCGTGCGACAGTTTTAGGTGTGATTTCATTAGGTACCATCAGCCAAATAAGTGATCTATCAATTTTTAAACAAGTTCCTATCAAATAAATATGTGGCTAAAGTCGGACTTATAAGTTGATAGACAGACATGTCTATTGGCATTATTGTTTTGTAACATGCAAACGATTATCAACTTTAAGGTGCTAGACAACATATTTGGCTGATGGTACAGGTCCCCACTCCCAAACTTTTATGCGCTTTATCTCTCTGTCATTTCGTTTGATTAACAAAAAAATACTTACCTACGGGTCCAATATTTTCAGATAATCTAACTGAAGAATAATACTTTTCATGCTCGTAAAGTTGGTACCTACGAGTATGCTTGATCTAGGCGAAATAAAATTACTTTTTATGCTCTAGTGCATCGTATAGCAAAATCTTCGTTTAAGTTCAAGGTAATTAGGTATCAACAGCCACAAACAAAAAAGTTTCTATATATTTTTTAATGATGTTTATTTTATGTATGTCAAACTAAAAATTAATCAAATCAATCAAAGTAAATCAATAAAACCAAAAATGTATAATTATTATAGCAATGAATGAAAAATAAAAGATACCTAGTAAATGAAAAATTATTATTGCTTCCACTGTTGCTATTTAATTTTCTCTCAATCAAAGTGAAAAGCAGCCTGTAAAACTTGAGCATTAAACCCATTATCCCCCGATGTGTCTATCTACCCTCGCCGTACTGGTGGCTATACGAACTCATCCGGTACAACGGCTCGTTTTATGCTCGTGTTGTACAATCTACTACAAAAAAAAAACAAATTTTGCAGAGCGGTTTTCTCACCTCCACAATTGTACGAGTGAGGAATATAATATACAGCTGAGATTTTTTGGATAAAAATCAACAAAAAACTGTTGTTTTGCTACGACATTTTGAACCAATCCAATTTACTCAGATGGCAAAAAGTCTCTAAGTGCAATTTTAAATTAAACCAAGTGCTTTATGTACTTTGCCAACGAGCGTCATTCGTATCGATATAGCACAAATAAAGGCATGAAGACGAATGTGCCTATTTGAAATTTAGAAAAATGTATCCTATAATAGATGTATAAGGATAGGTTTTCCATACTTCGAATGTTATCCGATTTATTGCTCATGCCGTGAATAAACTGGAAGAGGAGTTTAGAACCCCGAAGCGTTCGAAACTTCCTCTCGAAAATGAAATGAAAACCTTGTTCTATGGAACACAATTTAGTTTTTGTTACGACTTTTTGGTAGTGGAAACGCTTCTCTACTAATATTACAAAAGTGGTTAAAAAAAATCTCATTGCGTGTTCTTCTTATGCTTCCCTACACTCACGTTGTAACCCACGCCACTCGCTCTGTCTGACCCGTCTTATACAACTGTCGCATAAAATACTTTACTGCCAGATCTAATGGTATACACGAGCGTAACCGCTGGTAAAGTTTTGCAAGCAATGAAGCTTTTTAGACGCCCGAGATTTGGTGCGCTAGTGCCGGATCACTGTCTAATTAAGAACTTTCGCATGACAAGCAACCATGGCACAATGCCAGCGACGAGCTTCCTTGAGATGTCTAAGTGGGGTTGTAATGGAATCTAACCCCGAACTCAACTGCAAAACGTCTATGGAAAATAGTACATCCGCCTCCGAATCGGTTTCGTGTATTTTTAACGGAGTTGTGCAGTGCTTGCCTTAATATTTAACACAAGCGTGCAGAAATATCTGACACTTCCTACAGCATTGATGCACGCTTTGCTGTCAGATATTGGTGCTGTTGACTTACTTACGGAATTAAAATTCCAATTTTGATTTTTCGTTTTCAATGTTCCGTACTTCAAAAAGAAGAACAGAGCCCTTTTAGAATCACTTTAAGAATAAGAATTATTATTCGTAGCTTACAACCTAACTTTGACCCACTTCCAGTGGTCAAATTGACTTAAAATAGTTGAAATTTGGCTTAGGTACTTATGTAATTTCGGTGACAATACTTTAATCTGGTACTGAAACTGTGGTGCTCCGGCCAGGATCATCTCCGTACGATAAAACTCTTCAACGGTTAATAGCATCGACTAAAAAATTGGTACGCCAATGTAGTTTTTTTTTATATTCGACTGGAAGGCAAACGAGGAAGTGGGTCTCCTGGTGGTAAGAGATTACCACCGCCCATAAACATCTGCAACACCAGGGGTAATTGCAGATTCGTTGCCAACCTAGAGGCCTAAGTTGGAATACCTCAAGTTGGGATGACAGTCTTAAAAAGCTAGTATTAAAAATGACAAACAAAACTCTTCTACGAGCCCAATCATGTCCCTAGTGAGGGATAACAGGATCACATCATCATCATCATCATCATCACGGAACCCGCGGTGCGCCTATCCGACACGCACAAAGCAGTTTTTTATATTGGTTCGCGTTTAGTCCGGTAGCTCATACTGGCCGAGCTATATCGACGAACTGTGTCGCGGCCCCGTGCTAAGCGTTCTGGAGCGTGCACACGCGATCAATCAGGGAGCGTATGAATGTTACGCAATGCCCGCTTTTGCAAATGATTTCCACCTCATCATCATCATCCCAGCCTAAATCCCACTGCTGGGCCTCCTCAGAATGAGAGATCTTGGGTCATAGTTCCCACGCGGGCCCAGCGCAGATTTTTTTGTAGCCCAGATGATGTTTTCCTTCACCGCAAAGCTCGTGGTAAATTTCTAATGTAAGTAATTCTGCACATGAATTTCGAAAAACTTAGAATTTTGTTTGGGGTTTGAATCAACGACCCTATGCTTGAGAGGCGATAGGTCAAACCACTAGGCCACCATGGCTTTCCACCTATAAATGTGAAATTGTGAAATTATATCTTTACTAATTCTCTTTTGTCTCCGATTTACGAGAAAGTTTTTAATCTTAATCAAAATAGTAAGGTGCTCGTCGCTGTCCCAACAGTTGGCATCTTTAATCTTATGTCGTTAGCAATAGAGGTGACAGCAGGGTGTCATCTATTGGGCTTTAGCGTGTCGAGCACTCGAAAGTTTAGATTACTTTAATAAATATAAGGTTTTATATAAGCGTCCCCGTGTCGTACCCGTGTGTAATTCTAACCCGACACGGGTTAGAATTACACCTCTTCATTTCTTCCGTGGATGTCGTAAGAGACGAATGATGATTAAACAAAACAAAAATCTCAAAAAAAAACTGCCCAAACCGGGGATTGAACCCGGTACCCCAAGCTTTGGTTCTCTGACCACTGGTCTATCCGATCGAACATTAGTTCTAAATTGCAATGTTTTTCTGCGTGTTGGTTAAGATCAAACCTTCTAAAAAAAACTAAACTTACAAATTACGATAGCAACTCACCAAACCTACAAAAATTTGGAAAACCCCTGACATTGTCACTTCAAAGTTCAACATCTTAGAAACGGCTGAACCGATTTTCATAAAACATATCTAAAACCGTCGCTAGAAACCCAGTTTTCAAATAAAGAAAGAAAAAAAGAAAGAAAATACATTTATTCACAACACAAGACAACAATACTATTTGGTACAAATAAACAACACAAAGGTATGTGTCGTTGCGATTGACTGTTGATTGCGAAATAAAAAAACCGAATCCAAAACGATTCACCCGTTTTAGAGCTACGGTGCCACAGACAGACACACGGACGGTCAAACTTATAACACCCCTCTTTTTGCGTCGGAGGTTAAAAACTAGTCGGTAATTTCAGTTCGTAAACAATCTAAAACAAACTAAGAAAGTTTTACCTTCCGAGAAGTTTTTATAAATTCCAGGGACGACAACTTGAAGAAAAAAGCTAATGGCTTGTTATTTATTCAAAGACCTTGAATGGAGGACGCCATTAATATTGGAGGAGGTAAGTATTCCTTAATTAGAGCTTGGCATTCATTTAATCTTGCTGGTTATTAACAACTTTTTTCTTGAGGCTACGTCTTATATCCCCGATAATACCGTTATAGGCTAGGTCGGTCGTTATTTTATATTACTTTACTTATATATATCATTTATTTAATCGGCTCTACCTTAATGACATCGATAGTGATATTATCGTAAAATTTATACTTTTTTATTATAACTAAAAGTAAAATAAAAGTAACTAATTAAACTATAACCTAGAAAAAATTGGTAAATGATACCCCCCCGCGGCATGTACCCAAAGATGCTGGCAGCATTTCCTCGCTGTATAGCTATGCTGAAACGTTGTGCGAGGAAACTGCCAGCTCTTCAGTCCCCTGTGGTATCAAAAAGTCGTTTAGACAATTCTATAAAAAAAAATTGCGCTGGGCCACCACGGACCTAAGGTCTCAACCCCGAATGGAACAAAGTTTACTTACGCGTATATTACTTATGTGTCAGTATGGTTTCAAATTTCATACCATTTTGTGACCTGTTTTTGGTATAACAATACGATAATCTGGTACTGAAATTCCGGTGGTCGTTTCTGCAGGACGGACTCTTCAACGGTTAGACTTGAAACTTTGTACGGATATGTATTTAATACGCATGACAATGCAAGTGCACCCAACAAAAAGTACAATCAGCGAAAAGTTTGCATTAAAAGTGAACATTATGCAGGTGGTATAACCTTGTGCAAGGTCCGCCCGGATTGCTACCACCATCTGGCTCACTAATCCTGCCGTGAAGCAGCAGTGCTTGCACTGTTGTGTTTCGGCGTGGAGAGTAAGGCAGCCGGTGAACTGGCACTTGAGGTATCCCATCTTAGGCTTCTAGGTTGGCAACGCATCTGCAATACCCCTGGGATTGCAGGTGTGTATGGGCGGTGGTGATCTCTTACCATCAGGAGTCACTAGCTCGTTTGCCATCCAGTCGAATAAAAAAAAATATAATTCAATAAGCAGAACACTTGAGCAAGTCCGCCATATTTCATAAGGTTTTCAACGTCTCGCCTGTCCTAGCTACGAAAGGCGCTCGGTTGAAGATGGCAACTTTCCAAATGTGCCGTCACGGCTCAGATAACAACCTCTTGTGGAACTATGTCATCGTATCGAGTTACGTAGCGCCCTGCATCGACTTAAAGATACCAAGCTATATCGAAAATACAAACTGAGATATGGAGCACAGAAAAACCAGAGAAGAAACCAGCGCTAGGAATCAAACCCAGGTCCTCAGCAATACGTGCTACGTGCTACAACCCCTACACCACCGCTGGACACGGATCTAGATATGAATTTCTCCTGTGCACACATATCTCAGGTTGCTTTTTTCTACTAGCACTAGCGACATCTATGTTTCGCTCTCATCGAGATTGTATGGTTTCACGGGATACCCGTAAAAGTAAAAAATTTGGAGTTGAAATAAAAAATACAAATGATAATGGTTTCACGGGATACCCGTAAAAGTAAAAAAATTTGAACTGGAATAAAAAAAATCAAAAAGACTCAACCAATCATAACTTAAAGATACTAGATTTTAGCTTCAGCTTTGCTCGCGTTAACCATTAAAATCTTGCACCTAAAACAACAACTGTGCCATGTGTCATGACACCAAGGGTTCCGTAAAAATTTTTAGGTAGGTATGTGTTAAGTTAGCCCCTCTCCGAAGCAAAATGTACGTATTTTAGGGTCATTTTAATTGGCTACATATAAACAGACAGACATAAAAAAATAGATCTTCAGGCTTTATTCCACGCTTTCTTAAGAAAAGGGCCTTGACAGACTGACATAGAGAGATAATAGCAATTCTGTAAGGTTTCCGTTTTTTAGGGTTCCGGAGCCAAAATGGCAAAAACGGAACCCTTATAGTTTCGCCATTTCTGTCTGTCTGTCTGTCTGTCTGTCCGTCCGCGGCTTTGCTCAGAGACTATCAATGCTAGAAAGCTGTAATTTTGCACGGATATATAGGTAAACTATGCCGACAAAACAGTACAATTAAAAATTCAAAAACATTTTTTTTTAGGATACCTCCCATAGACGTAAAGTGGCGGTGATTTTTTTTTCTCATCCAACCCTTTAGTGTGGGGTATCGTTGGATAGGTATTTTAAAAACATTAGGGGTTTGCTAAAACGATTTTTCGATTCAAGCATTTGTTTGCGAAATATTCAACTTTAAAGTGCAAATTTTCATTAAAATCGAGCGTCCCCCCCCCCCCCCCTCTAAAATCTAAACCAGTGGGTAGAAAAATTTCAAAAAATTAAGGATGGTAGTCAGTATATCAAACTTTCAAGGAAAACTATAGCAGCTAAGTTTGCTTGAGAATTATTAGTAGTTTATGAGTAAATAGCAGCGTAAGGTATAAAATATACCTAAACTTGGAAGATTCCGTATAAAATTCGAAATCCTTAGAAAAATATTACTTAATTTTTTCGTAATGGCTACGGAACCCTATTTTGGGCGTGTCCGACACGCTCTTGGCCGGTTTTTAGTTCAAGTCACGAGCTATCAAACTCGCACTGTTGTGAGCTTGCTAGCAGTAAATAATTCCCAAAAATCGACGATGTCACAACTCTACTCGATCTCCCTTAAAGTTAATCACGATCAGCCAAAGCAAGGAAAGACGTTTAACTTACTGATAAAATC
This sequence comes from Choristoneura rosaceana, assembly GCA_037349165.1. Lineage (NCBI taxonomy): Eukaryota > Metazoa > Arthropoda > Insecta > Lepidoptera > Tortricidae > Choristoneura > Choristoneura rosaceana. Next base: position 17,687,033 of record JAZBNJ010000019.1, read on the forward strand.
ATTCCCCAGGGTCGCGTAGTCAAGACCCCATATCCAGACTGGGTGTTGCTCATAGCCCTCTGCATGATCCAGGCCGGAGTGCTGCCGATCCCAGTGGTGCTGCTGCTGAGGCGCTTCCAGTGCCTCGCCTTCGACGTTGACATTCATCAGGGCTCCATCCGCAGGATCGAGACCACTGTGTCCACTAAAGAGATGATGAGCGACCAGGATGTGAGTAAGGGGTGGTGGGGGATCGAATGGTCTTTCGAGTTTGGTGTGCCTTCTGTACCTATTTTAGTTTTTAACAGATATAAATTTCTACATATACTCATCCTTTATTGAATACAGTATAGCGAGGTAACAAAATAAAACTAAAAGCAAGGTTGACCATAAGCGGTATTATCGCAAAGATTTTGTTACAGAACTTAATATTTAAGCTCTTATTTAGTTTCACCTATCCCGTTGTGTCTGTCTGTAATCAAATCTTGGAAGTTAAATTTGACCAACTTCCAGTAATGTAGTCAAATTGACTGGGTAGTCTAGCCAGGATCGCCTCCACAGGACGGTACTCTTCAACGGTTTATAGCATCGACTTGAAATTTGGTAGGTATGTAAATGTAGTTTAGGTGACAATGCAAGTACAGTCAATAAAAAGTAAAGTCAGCAAAAAAAGCTTGAATTAAAAAATATTTTTTTTTGGTTAGGTTATTTCCTTTTGACATGAGTACCCCTAAATATTTAATCCCCTTGTGGAATATCTTAATCAAAAGTGACAGGAACTAGACGCTCCGTTCACTAGACAGGTTCGAGATAACTCGATAGACAGGCAATTAGTTAACCTTAAGAGATATTATATGTCATTCTCAGCACAATAAATTTGTGTTAGTTGTTTGTAAATTTAGCTCGTTAATGTCGTGAGAGAGTTTATGCTCGTTATATATAATAGGTAATGGAAATAACTAATATTACTTTAAACCTCGAGTACTATCCCAACGAATATTATAAATGCGTGTATGTGAGTATGTTTGTTATGCTTTTACGCTTATAGTACTGAACTGATCGTTACTAAATTTGGTATGGAGATAGTTAAAGAGAGCGAGGACAATACATTTTTTTTCAACTAGATGGCAAACGAGCTAGTGGATCTCCTGATGATAAGAGATCATAACCGCCCATAAACATCTGCAACACCAGGGGTATTTCAAAAACAATAACTTTAGTTCAATTCTACTTATATCAGGGTGCCAACGGGCGGCGGTGATTGTTTTCTATCAGATGATCCGCCTACTCCTTTAGCACCTATCAAATAAAAGTCACATAATCTCTCTTTCTATCTTAAAGTAATAAATTTCTCATGTATAATACAAGTATCTCCAACAGTTCTGCAATGTTCTTTAGTATAAAACGTGTTGAAGTTACTCTCATCCCGACAGCGCTGGAGTGCGGCCGTAAAATTTTAATAGTCTCCATACACCAAATCCTTCCTAGTGTCTGCCGTGTGCTTAACATTCAAAATGCATTACGCAATATGGTTAACATTTAGGTGTGGACTTTTATGTTATCGTACTTATAAACTAATATAATTATACCTAATTAATTGTATGAGTGGATAACATAAACAACAAGCATGTATCAATCGTTTAAATCAGGGCCATATCCAGTCCGCGAAGACTTGAAATCCGGCCCACTACCATCAAACAAAAATCAAGAGAAGATTTCGTATTGTTAGAAATTTCATTCTCATTGGCAATGGCCAGCTTGCATACAACAATCACGCAATGTTTCGCGAGCGCGGGCGGGACCATCGAAAATCGATAATATTGCACAATAAATTAATGTTTCAGAAAATATATTTCAATATTTTTATTTCAGTAAATAACATAGCCAAAAATGCAACAATTTGGCCCGTCATATATTTCGTTAGTAATATTGGCACGCGAAGGAAAAAGTTTCTCTATCCCTAGTTTAAATCGTTTCTGACATGGGTGTCAGAGTTAATCCACAATACTATAAGGTTTCAGCTTGGTAATACTCTGTGCTATGTCGATGACTTTAGTTCTGTGTGTTATGCAAAGAAAAACCAAAAGATAGAAGATAAAAAATTTGTATTAATGTGAAATGTATTTTACATTAACACAAACTCCCTGAAGGTAATTCAAAAGCATACAATGATTGAAGAATCCTACTGTGTCCTCAGCATCAACGTCTTTGAACTCGCATTGGCTTAAGAAAACGACACGTTATTTTCATTTAAACGTACAAGAAAAGGGTTCAGTAATATATTATCGTATTCTACAACATTGTGACCGTCGACATGGCATTGTTAGGCCGAAAGAATAATTATTCCCATCCCAACCGGGAGCCTGGCCGACTAAAGAAGATTGATTAATCTTTGAAAATAAAAAGAAAAAAGTTCACTGATTTCTTTTTCATTTCGTTTTTTTTGTTATTACAAGGTTTTATTTCAGTTGTTTTCTGTTTGTGGGATTCTGTTTGATATCATGGCTGAGCTGTTGTGTTTTTTGAGGAATCTGAAAATTTCATTTCTTTCCACAATTTCATAATAAACAAAGTTATTTTGATATGACGTACGCAAGAATTATCAAGATATTTTTTACGTAATTTTCTCATACTTATAGTAAACGGCCTTTATAAAGTCAATCCTGAAGCTATGAAGTTTCTGAATAAAATATAAACAGTATGAACCATAAACAAAAATGCAATGCTTAGGTACTTGTTGCGTGCGACAGATTATAGTATTTTTTTCCAATAATCAGGAACTTCATAGGTTGTGCAATGTGTCAGTGACTTCCAGCGGCCGGGGACTATAGTGTCTTTATTCGCTTTGAACCCGGATTAAAATAAAACATCGCAGATGTTCCATTCTCTCAACATTGTTCTATTTTTCATTACATAAAGTTCATGAACGATGGAACAGCAAACATCCACTTTCAGTTTCACACCATTCTTTCACTTTTTAATAATGAATATATACTGTTAATAAATTCAGTCCCATAAACTTTAGGAACAACAGCGTTTCCACTCAAAACCATACCAGGCATATGCACCATTTTATTTGGACCTTCCAGTTGAATGAAGCCTAAATTAAAATGGAGGATACATCATTTTGAGCTGACACGCCGTTGGTTGTTGATCTCGGATGTGTCAACATCAAACCACTTTGCTCCAAATTTTTGCGTTGACAATATTATGTTTCGACGGGCGTGCTTATCGCGTTGACTTGCCTTCCTTATACCAAGGACCACATAAGTACATATTATACGTCTTTTCGTATTTTCATCAAAACTCTACATGTATCTCGAGCATTTTCTCAGCTTCAATTTTCAGAAGAGACAGATTAGTACGCCATTTCCAAATGTCCGCATTCCCGTATCGCAAGTGTGCGGCACCGGAAGACGTGACGAAACATCCGTGACAGTAGCGAATATCTCAGGAAATTAACTAGGCTCCAGCTATTTAGTACCGTGTCCATGTTCATAGCAACATTCTGACCTAAAATACCACTTTTTTTTTAAGCAACGTACTTAGGTTGAATCCTTGACAAAACCACCCCGCACCGTGAACAACAATTTTTTTGCAAGTTTTATGTAAGAAACATGCAGTCTACTTATATAATACACAACCGTATATATCGATGCTTTGGTTACAGATGGCTGTTATAAATAAGTAGGTAAGTAAAAAAATCAAAACGATTATTCTTTAAGTAGGGCACAAAGGGCTCTTTTAAATGTCACTTTTTAAACAGCCAGTGCTTTCGGAAAGACGGCAAGAAGAATGCGCACAAGAAACTTGTGGTAGAATGTTTTTTTTTTAAACTAAATACATGGGTAACGGCAGATAATCAAAAAATCATGACTTGTTTTTAAAAACAAATTGAACTCTAGTTAGAGAACTTTCTACTTACATAGTGTCAGTATTTATGATACGCTCTTAGTGTAGCGTTGGTTTTTTTGTATACCTACGCAACATTTTAAATAGATTTCGAAAATTCCCGTTCTATTCTCCCGTGTTGTGTTTGTTTCAAGTGTTATCTTGTCAATTTCCACTTCAGCTAACATGTTTTCATTCGCGGAAAATCGTGTTTCATTGTTTTAAGGTTTTGTTTAGTTACACAGCCATGTGTACATGAAAATGCTTAGATTGTTTTTTTAACACCTGACGCAAAAAGAGGAGAGAGAGAGAAAGAGAGAGAGGGGTGTAACCACTATGTGTGTCTGTGTATATTTACGTCTGTGTATTTGTCTGTGGCTCTTAAAAGGTTGAACCGATTTGAATGCGGTTTTTTTTTATTTGGAATCAGGGTTTCTAGCGATGGTTTTTAGATATGTTTTATCTAAATCGGGTCAGCCATTTTTGAGATACTTATTGACTTTGAATCGACAATTTCGGGGGTTTTGTTGATTAGGTTATGTTATTTATCCATAATATAAAATAAAACAGTTCTTGGAGAAAAAAAATATTCTTTAGCTAGTGTGTGTTGCCAGTGATGGATGAATTACGACTGTGAAAAATCTAAAACAAAATTATACTGAAAAATAAATAAAAAAATTATCGCTCGTCGAAATGTCACTTATTTCAATGGCAATGTCTACCTACTTCGCTGCTATGTTCTTAGTGTTTTTCTTAATCATGAAAAAAAACACATTTCTTCGTCGAATAAAATCCATCCCGAGAGACGAAATTTACAATCCTAATGTGAAAATAATCCTCGATGGCCCTTCTTTTTAAGAAAGTGACTTTATTAATTGCAAATTTTGGTTTCAATTGCTTTTACTGGCGAAAAAGAAAGCCAATTAATTACATCGAAATATCATTAAATTTGATAGCTTCTTAATAAATTTTAAATAACTCAATTTGGAAGAAAGCATTCGCGTTTGTTTTAAGATAGCAGCCTTTATAAATAGCCGGTTGTCTTGGAAAGTGGAGCACTTAAGGATTGTCAACAGCTGCGACGCCTGCGACGATCCAAACCCCCTACCGCTGATACTCGGAGTAATTTTGAACATTTTTTTTTTCTTGTCCGGGTGAGCGGTTAGTTCCAATGGAATGCCGAAAGTTTCTCGATGAGGGCTACGGTATAGATGTCACTGACGTCACTGCTTAAGTGGCTAAATAAGAAACAAACAAGCTGAGATATGTGGTGCATAGAGGAAATTCTTGTCTGTACCCTTGTCCAGCGGTGGTGTAGCGGTATAGCACGCGACACGGAATGCCGACGACCTGGGTTCGATTCCCAGTGCTGATCTTATTTTTCTGGTTTTTCTGTGCATCTATATATCAGTTTGTATTTTCAATTTATTTATTTGATATTAATTAAAAAAAATGCAAGCTATCGTGTCACAAATCATGTTGATTTTAGTAGGTGTCTCAAATCCTACTAATCCTACTAATATTATAAACGTGAAGGTTTGTGAGTGAGCGAGTATGTTTGTTACTTCTTCACGCTGAAACGGCTCGACAGATTTGGATGAAATTTGGCAAAAAGTTAGTTTAAAATCTGGATTAAAACATATTATTGGATATTTCCAAGGGATGGGGGTAAAACCTCGAAATAACAACCGCTGGGCTTATAATCATGAAATTTGGTATGTAGATAGCTGAACCTCTGGAATAACACATAGGCTACATTTTATCCCGATATTCTCACGGGATAGGGATAAAATCTTAAAATTTCATCCACTTCTTGGACAGTTGCTCTTAACACAACCTCAATAAAGACCATGATATAAATTTTGGGATTCCCCAGGGGAATTTTGTTAAATCCTGGAGAAAATCAATTGTAATCATATTGTGTCATATCCATAAATCAATTGTGTCATATCCAGACTGAATACTTTAAGTACGCCATAGGTACATAGACATGGAGCTATTTTATGTCTTTTTAAAATTAGACCTAGTAGTTTTAGAGATGAAGAAGGGAGGGGGAGTGATAAAATTTTGCCTATTTTCCTAAATAGTTTCAAAAATAAAACTGTTTATCACAAAATTATAAAAATATTTATTTAAGATACCTACTCAAATCAACATCACTTTATAACAACCTTTTAACCAAATTATTTGTAAAATAACTAAAAAAGTAATATTTTTTTAACAGCTACAAATAAATAAACCTAGTAGCTGCCTGAAATATTGTTTTTATTATAATATAATATTATGTAAATTATGCACGAAGGCTAAAAGCAAGCGGTAACTTTATGGATAAATCTCACTCGCAATAACTTTATTTATCTAAAGTTAATTCTAGCGTTATAACTTTTAAGTTAAGGGTGCTTTTTGTTTATTTGCCTCTGCTCTAACAACTAAATTTTATAATCAAAGAACTTTTGTTTTAACCTCAATTGAAATTCAGGACATGTTTGCTATGTTTAGCGAACTGAAAGCTAAATACTGAATACCTAAATTATCCTAATAACATTTTGGATTCTGTGATTTATCATTTGACATCCTACTAATATTATAAATGCAAAAGTTTATAAGTATGTGTGTATGTAGGTAGGTTTGTTACCCATTTTATGAATTAAAATCGGGTTTTGTTCCACGTACCTTGATTTTAACAAAGCTCGATTATTCATAAAATCTGTAATGACCTCAATAGTCTAAACTAAAATATTGGTTTATTAATCCTTCACGTCAAAAACGGCTGAACGGATTTGGATGAAATTTGGTATGTAGATAGCTATCTAATCAGCTATGCAGCCTATGTCTGGAATAATACATAGGCTGCTTTGTATCCCGAATTTCCCACGAGATTCGGATAAAATGTCTCTGTACTTTTTTTGGTGATCAATAAAGAATATTTGTATTGTATTGTATTGTAAAATTTCGACATCTCAACCGCTAAGTTTAGTGACATTAAGTGTGCTACGGGTGACTTCTATGCATACTTATTTTTTGGGAATTTCCATTGGAATAACAGTAAAAGCCCGGAATTTTAATTCAACACTAGATTTTCCAACATTTCTTCGTCGAAATATAGTGTTTTTCAAAATAAGCTACAAAAAATATAGTACACTTCTAAGAAATATAGTATTTTATGGAAAAATTACATTACTCGCGTAAAGGCGCGTTTTTTTAATTTTTAAAATAAGGATTTGTTTGTTAGATTTCGGTGTTGAAAACATAACATTTTTGTGTACTATATATTTCTTCAACAGTATATAGTACGCAAACCTGAAATATAGTACAATACTATATATCATAGTACGGTTGGCAAGCCTATTCAACACCCGGATCTAGTGGTTTAAGCGTGTAAAGCCGTGGAACAAAATACAATTTTAATGACAGCTTAAAATGTAGCGCAATGAAAATACTACGCGTCTTTTTAACAGATATTTTGTAAATGTGTAGACGAATCGAATGAGTTTGGTAGTAGTGATAATTCCGATCCGCATTAGCGATCTCTTCAAATTGCGAACCTACTGTGTTAAAAATAAAATTGTGTTAAATACTTGTAATGTATAGTATATAAAAAAAAAAAAAAATATCAGGGAACACTTGACACCAATTGACCTAGTCCCAAACTAAGCAAAGCTTGTACTATGGGTACTAGGCAACGGATAAACATACTTATATAGATAAATAAATACTTAAATACATATTAAACATCCAAGACCCGAGAACAAACATTCGTATTATTCATACAAATATCTGCCCCGGCCGGGATTCGAACCCGGGACCTCAAGCTCCGTAGTCAGGTTCTCTAACCACTTAGCCATCCGGTCGTCGGTATAGATATCATTAATAAATATTGTGAATCTGCTTAAAAAAAAATACCTCGTTGAGTTTCTTGCCGGATTCTTCTCAACAGAGGTTTTTTCCGAACCGATGGTAGATTTTTTGACGTTCATAAGTGCTTGTTGTAGCCTAAATTGAATAAAGAGATTTTGACTTTGACTACATAAAAATTTAGGCAACTCCGTGGAAGTCGCGTTGTATCTCGTTGTATAAAGCCTCCGCCATTGCTGGCCAGTGAGATTAAAGTGCCGTGTGAATCAGTTGACAATCGACTGGGTTAATATTGAATCAGTGTTAATTGGATCTGGACGTCCACACCGACATGACCGATATTTGTGCGAATAATCACCAGTATTATTTTAACATTTTAATTAAGTATTTACTTGCTAATTTACATACAGCTTGTATTTTTGATATAGGTTTTACGGGATGACTTTAAAAGTAACGAAAATTCGGAATTGAAAATAAAAAATACTTATAAAAAGATTCAAAAAGAAAATCAATCTTCCTAATCCCTTTTAGGGATAAGTTCGCCTTTGTACTCTTTTGATTTGTTGTTTTCTTTTTGTATTACTTTGTGTTTTATGTACAATAAAGTATTTATATACATACATACTAATTTACATTATGCTCTAGATTTAGCAGTAGGTATTTTTCTTGTTGGATTTAGAGTTTGTTTCTCTCCGTCTGTACTTATCTGTAACGCCATTTCTATTTATCTGAGTAAGTAAAATAGAGACGTCTCTTCATTTTTTTATATGAAAGAGCCAAACAAGCAAGCTGGTCACCTTATGGAAAGGAAACACTGCCGCCCATGGGCACTCATAACATAAGTTGAGTTATGGATGCGTGGCCGGCCCTTTTTGAAAGCAGTAGGCGCTATATTTGAACATAACTAAGTTATACCAGTCCGGAAATAAAGCTGCATTCCATAGTTTGACCGTGGGTGTAAAGGGTTTTTACCCGACTGCGAAGAAGGAGGGTTATGTGTTTGCCTCGTATGTATGTATGTATGTATGTCTATTCCTATGTCCGCTCGTAACTACTCAACGGCTGAACCGGTTTTGATAAGTAATACGTCATTGGATTCGTCTTGACGACGCGAGTGACATTGGGTACATGAAATTCTTGAAAAATCAAAATAGCGGATTTTTGGCGTCAAATTGTAAATTTTCAAAAAATGTTTTTAATCAAATCTATCGAGTGGGGTATCAAATGAAGGGTAATAATTAGCCCATTCTAAATATATACGGGTTATATTAGCTTTAATCTACCATTTTCACAGAACTATTAAAAAAGTGTGAAATAAAACAATAAATTTAAAAAGTAAAAAAACCCGACTGCCTTAAAAATGTTAAAAAGAAGAAAACAAGTCTAGTGGGCTAGAACTCTGTTTAGTAGCTAACTTAAAGTTCAACAGTCGGGACCCATTAATATGTATAAACGGGACCCATAAATCGTGACGTTTAAAAATTCTTACCTAATGGGTCCCGACTGTTGAACTTTAAGTTAGCTACTAAACAGAGTTCTAGCCCACTAGACTTGTTTTCTTCTTTTTAGTATTTTTAAGGCAGTCGGGTTTTTTTATTTTTTTAAATTTATTTTAAATGTATGAATGCAGTTTTTCTTGTAATTAAAATAGGTGACATGGTTCCTAAGAACAGATCTTCATATGTCTTATCCATACTAATATTAAAAATGCGAAAGTGTGTTTATGTGTTTGTCCTTCTTTCACGCCGTAACAGAGCGACGGGTCGGCTTGATTTTTTTGGCATAGAGATAGTTTACGGGCCTTTTTATTACGGAAAAATCCACAGTTCAAGAGGAAACAACGCGCGATAACCGAATACCACCCGGGCGGAGCCGCGGGCAAGAGCTAGTAGTTTCATACTTTCCCATACTGACTTAAGGCTTATAATACCTACACGTATATATTTGATCAATTAATTAATTCGCCGAGTGCGGAAGTTTAAATTAAACTTCAGGGAAATTATCACCTGGATTAAGTGGTGGAAGTGACAGGCCTTTCCCGCCGTAGTTTCATAACTTCATAATTATATCGCTATTTTACTGTGAGTTCAATTCGAATAAGATATTTGACAACTCCTGAATTTGCCATTTTCTGTAGGTAGGTCATCATCACCATCATCATCAGCCGGAAGACGTCCACCGCTGGACAAACCATAGAACGCCACCATGAACGACAACTCGCCACTTGCATCCACCGGTTTCCCGCAACTCTCACGATGTCGTCAGTCCACCTGGTGGGAGACCTGCCAACGCTTCATCTTCCGGTTCGTGGTCGCCACTTGAGAACTTTTCTCCCCCAACGGTCATCTGTTCTTCGAGCGATGTGGCCCGCCCATTGCCACTTCAATTTGCATATTTTTCCAGCTATGTCAGTGACCTTAGTTCTTCGACTTGTAGGTAGGTACATTATTAGAATGAAAATACAGATATTCAAAATTCAACCGCACCTATATTTTTTTCTTTAAATGATTTGCGTGACACATTAACATTAAATTTAAATGTAACGGATAACTCACGTCTTAAATCGAGTTTAGGTCGACATGTTTCGGACTAATTCGTAGCCCTTCTTCAAAGAAGCACGAGACTCGGCGGCTGCCGCAACACGCGCACTACGCGCCGCACACAGCCGACTCGCGTGCTCCCTTGAAGAAGGACTATATACGAAATAACTCGAAACAAGTCGAGCTAAACTCGATTTAAGACATGAGTTATCCGTTACATTATCATTTAATATGAGTGAGTCTCACGGTAGTTTCATGTTCAAAACATTAAATTATCTTCTTACTATCAGTTCTGTGGCAACCATTGACATTGATGGCCACCTTATACGTTCCCATTCGTTTGTTCGTGTCGTAATGTTCATCTCAAACGAATAGTACTATTTTTCATAGGCTGGGTCGGACACGGGGTCGCGCGGACTAATGGTCTCGCTCAGTCCCCGTCGCCACGATATCAGTTGACACCGGCTTAATGATGCTGCGGACCTTTGGCGGCTGTAACAAAAAAAAAAGTATTAAAAAATATGGTAATATATTTTATGTTGTCTGTGGTACGACAAGCCAGTACCATAGTATATTTAAGCTAAAGCAGTATGGAAGCTACGATCAAATCTGCTGTATTGCAGTACCGCGAGACTTTCTCAGAGGTCGTTTAGAGCGCGCATCTGTGTGAGTGTGTTCGTTTCGATATCGTAGCTTCGTAGCTTCCATACTGCTTAGCTTATATACTGTGCTTTCGTGAAATTTCGTGCGAGTTTTTTTTATAATCGCTTTATAATACGACGTTATGCGGCTCTATAATTTGGAAAAAAATGTCTTTTAACAACATTTGGTACAAGGAGCGCACTGGACCTTTAAATGGGAATGCTCTGAAGAACTCTTTGACCTCATTCCGAATGTGGGGTTCCATTACAGATCCACCCCTCGTAAGCGTTTTTTATCGACATCATGTTGATGAATAGCAGTCTACTACAGTGCGTTTTCAGCGGTCTTTTTTGCCACGAACTTGCAAAATCTGGTACGAGCTGGGGGTCTTCCCATTGAGTTACGACCTGGGTGCCTTTAAGAGGCGAGTGTACAATTTTCTGCAGGGCCGACAACGCACTGGCATCGCGTGAAGTGCTGCGGGTGTCTATACTGTCTATGAACAGTGGTGATCACTTAACATCAAGTGCACTAGTTCGTTTGTCTGGCCTCTCTAACATAAAAATTATCACCAAAAACCTATGTCAGAAACTGACAATCAACTGTCAGAGTACAGGAGTGCAAATTGTAGTAAACTTTTCATAAAGTTAGAAATTTTCTCGCAAATTTTCACAAGATACAAAGGGAATTTCAACTCACGTCTTCTTTTCAGACGGACTGTTTGCCTCAGACGAGTGACGTTACCTTGAAACAAAAGGCGTACATCGCCATCTACCGGCGGATAGCGAAGTTAAATTTTTCCTTATACATAACTCAACTAGTATTTTTGTATAGTCGAGATCAAATACATCTTCATACTGTAATACCTTGTCACTGTCTGCATTCTGACAAATTTATCTAAAAGCGAACGATCAGCGACAAGGTAGCAAAGTGTAAACTTTGCCTCTCCCTAACCACAGTATATACATAAGCTAAAGCAGTATGGAAGCTATGAACAAATCGATCGAAACGAACACACTCACACAGACGCGCGCTCTGCACGGCCTCGCACTACCGCGAGACCCGCTTAGAGGCCGTGTAGAGCGCGCGTCTGTGTGGGTGTATTCGTTTCGATCGTAGCTTCGTAGCTTCCATACTGCTTTAGCTTCTATATATGCTGTGCCCTAACTAAGTGCTGGAACGTTCAAGTCGTCAAGTTAAACTAATCTAAACTGTACCGTGCCTCTCAGTTTACACTGTATGCTAACCTAAAGTGCTGGTCAAACTACAAAGTTCGTACTGCAATTGGCCCTGTACTACAAAGTGCAAAATTCGTAATTCGTGTTGCCGTCCCACTGACGCTTATATTATTAAATACGAGAGTGAAAGGGACAGTACGATACGAACTTCGATTTTCGAATTTCGTAGTAGCCTCCCATTACCCATAAACTGTCAACACGAGGGGTATCACAGGTGCGTTGCCCTAAATTTAATTTGTTCCTAAACATGTGTAATCCGAGTTTTTCCCTTTCCAGGGAGCCAAATAACCGCGAATTTGTTGCTCTCTTTTCAGTTTTTTGCTTCTAGTACAAAAACGGTACATCCGCCGGAAAACATATTTAATTCAATTTTAAAGAGTGTTCAATTTTGCGTCAATTGAGCATCTAAAAGTTCAAATTTGGCTCAGTGATACAGCCAAAATAAAAGGTTACAAACCGAGACTTTTCTCGGTTTATGGTGTAGCAGGCGAAGCGAACATGACCGGCTGATGATGATGATAATTAATCCAAGTATGTCGTTTAATAATCAAGGCAAAACTCACTATCGTTTAATTGTCGTGTTATCTATTCGTTTCCTTAGTCACGCACTCTGAGATAAACGTGTAAAGAGAATTTTAGATAAGTACCTATGCAGATAGATAGATAATAATCTTTATTCTTCAAAACAAAGACATGGCTTAGTAACTAAAGAGTAATAAAACTAACAATTCAGCACTTAAAATTATGCCTGAAACAAGGTACTTACAAATAAAAACATAAATTAGGTAACAATTAAACAGATCAGACACATAAATGAGAAGCCATGTGATGTGATGTAATGGCCGGTAAGTTAATAAATACACAGAATAAAGAATTCGTTACTATATAATTTTAAAAAAAATGGTATTGTAGCGAACCCTAGCGAATAAATGCCATGGCCATGACACTTATCTAAGAAATATCGGTATCCCCAGTACCCACTCAGCTGCTCGCGTGAAAAAAAACTACCATGAATTGTTCTTGCCTTGCGCTGCAATATACTGAGAAGAACAATAATATCGACGCAGTATATGTCTGGCAACTACAGTTGCCGGAATAATTTTGCTAAAATATATTTAGCAACCGTAGTTGTTCAAAGCTCGTGAGTGGGTACACAACAAGCCAAATACAGAAGACCGCATCTAAATCAGTTTAACCGTTTTGGAGATAAAATGGGTTCGTTTGCGTATGAACAAACAAATAAACAAACCAAACAGCCTCTCTCCCGAAACGCAATAACTTCTCCGTTCTGTCATGAAAAAAAAGTCGAGGTAGTCATAGTGGTTTATCCTCTTCTAAAATAGAAGACCGTAGGTTCGAGCCCGTGCTCGCACCTCTGTGTTTTTCGGAATTTATGCGCGAAAAATTTGTAAATATATATAATAAATAGAAATAGCCACATGGCGAAAGAATATTTTCTTTCGCCATGTAGCTATTTATATTTATTATATTTGCAATACTTTTTTATGGTATCGGGGGAAAACGAGCAGACGGATCGCCTGATGGTGAGCGATTACCGTCGCCCATGGACAACTGCAACACCAGAAGAGTCACAAGTGCGTTGCCGGCCTTTAAGGTAGGAGTACGCTCAATGCGCACACTGCGAAGGAATTCAATGGTGTGTAGTTCCCAATCCACATTGAGCCCTCGAGGAAAGTACACTCTCATTCTGAGAGGAGACCTTATCCCTATCCCTACTAATATTATAAATGCGAAAGTAACTCTGTCTGTCTGTCTGTCTGTCTTCTGTCTGTCTGTTACGCTTTCATGTCGAAACTGCTGAACCGATTTTGATGGAATTTGATATAGAGATAGTTTAAGCCCCAAGGATCAACATAGGATACTTTTTATTCCGGCAGAGGGCGCCACCGCGCGATAACCAAGGTCCGCGCAGACGAAGTCGCGGGCATAAGCTAGTATCCTATAAGTAGTGGAACGTATAAGTATAGACTTATGGTATGGATGGTTATCCTAGCATTATCTTTTAGGAGAATGGTCCAGCTAAAACACACTGATGTAACAAGTCAGTAACTTTTTATGAATAGGGTATATTTATTCACCAGGCGTTACCCAGTATTTTATATCAGTTGCAAAGCTGGGATCACTGCGCCTGATTGACGAGGGTCGCCCATTGTTTGTTTGTTTGTCTACCCCTCCTTAATTGGTCACCACAAACTTAGGGATGTCTGATGTTCTGATATACGAAAGCTTTGTATCTGGTTTGACTGGGAATTTTAACAAAAAATGGAACCGATTTCAAAAACTTTGAAAATATTTTTCTACTAGTTTGAAGTCGGTTCCGTTATGAGTAATTTTTTTTCATACTTTTTAGTGATTTGTAGCCAAAGTGCAATCTCACAACGATTCCTCGGCATAGTTATATTATTTTATAGCAGAGTACCGGTACGGCGTTTGACTTGACGTTAAAAATGCCAAAATCGCTACAGGTGTGCTTTAAAAATTCGAGTGTTCGAAAAAAAAGTGTGATTCGATTTGTAGCATTCGAACATGGCGGATGTAGATAATATGTAATTTTGCTATTTCTGTTTTTTTGGCTAGTTGAAGTATAATTTTGATAGTGTTTTATGAGGCGATTACCTAACCTTAACAGTGAACAGTGATCACAAAATTCTATATTGTTCTCGTGTCTGACATTTTTTAATGCGCAAGTTGCCTCCACGTGGTTTCTGGAATTGTACCTACTATCAAGTTGCAAAAACTACAATTACCGAACAACGTCCCTCTCAAAGAGAATACTTAGACACTGGCGAATTGTCCTATTAATAAGGACAGAAAGCCATATTTAAAAGAGAAGAAGAAGAACAAAATGTTGACGCGTAATTGTTGAAAGTCATAATTAAATGTTTTATCATAATCTATTGTTTGTTATTTAACTCTTGTTTTCTCTGAACCCATTAATTGTTCAGAATGTTCTAAACCCTAGCTTATAGCGTTTTACGGAATTAACATTGAAATATTTCCCAATAATGTACTGTTTCGGCGGGAAATTTCTTTTTATTTTATTTGACTGGATTACAAACGAGCAAGTGGGTCTCCTGATGGTAAGAGATCACCACCGCCCATAAACATCTGCAACACCAGGGGTATTGCAGATGCGTTGCCAACCAAGAGGCCTAAGATGGGATACCTCAAGTGTCAGTAATTTCACAGGCTGTCTTACTCTCCACGCAGAAACTCAACAAAGTGCAAGTAAAGTATCAAAAATTATGACAAATATTACATTATGACTTTCAGAAATTATTTGACTCGATAGATATATATGCAACGCACCCGTCGACGTGAGCGAAACCGCCAGTAAAAGCTAGTCAGAAAACAAACCCCATAAAACCCTTTTGTTATAGCACAAACTGACTTCAGTTACTGAAGAAAAAGTGGAGAAAACTAGTTAATTTTATACCTCGACACAAAAAGTTACGAACTCCCGGTCGTAACTCTAAGTTGGCGACCGCACACCAACTTTGCCTGCAAATCTCGCATTACAACGCTGGATAAGAAAAGCAAAACTGTATGAAAAAAATAATCTCGTGACTAAAGCAGTGTTCACACGGGGCTACAAGCACGTCACATAATACGGGCTCACAAACAACCTAGAACACATTTTTAATTTAGCCTTCTTTTATTCGACTGGATGTCAAACGAGTGTGTGTGTGAAAGTGGGGCTCCTGATGGTAAGAGATCACCACAGTCCATAGACACCTGCAACATCAGGGGGATTGCAGATGCGTTGCCAACCTAGAGGCCTAAGACGGGATACCCCAAGTGCCAGTAATTTCACCGGCTGTCTTACTCTACGCGCCGAAACACAACAGTGCAAGCACTGCTTCACGGCAGGATTAGCGAGCAAGATGGTGGTAGCAATCCGGGCGGACCTTGCACAAGGTCCTACCACCTGCAAACCCAAGGTTTGAACCCAAGATCATCTACCTACTTGAGACGCCGTAGGTCAATACACTAGACCAACATTCAAACTCGAGCACTAGTTGAGTTATCTGGTTAACTATTTAATACCACATCGTAAACAAATCTCACCACATAACTAACAGCCAGTAAGTAGCAAAATCATTTACATTCACGGGATAGGTCAGGCACCGAGGCCGCGGTATGTTCGGGTTAACCTTTAAACCGCCCGTCCGGGCCTGACACCTCGATCCCCCTTCAGCGTTATTCGGAGTATCTCGAACAGTTCTGACGTGCACGGCTTGTTAAAGTTTCTTACAATTTGAATTTCGAACGAGGCACTCGTAAACGACGAGTTTGTTTGCCAATAAATGACCAGCCCACGGCCATCCTTTGATTCTGAAGAACAAAGTTGTAAATTAGTTTTAAAAATTATAATTCCAAGACAATTGTGATTCCAAGTTTTAGACCAATGGTTCCCAACCAATGGTCCGTGGACCACCAGTGGTCCGCAGAAACCAAAATATGGTCCGCAAACGCATGCAAATTTCGCAGCCTATGGATTAAAGTTTATTTTCGGATTAATTCAGTTTATTTTTCTTGTAAGTAGTGGTCCCTAACAACAACAAAGAAATCAAAGCGGTCCCTGGTCAAGAGAAGGTTAGGAACCACTGTTTTAGACCATAAGGCCTCTGTTCCCGAAAGATACCAATGAGAGTTCCGCGATAAAATCCGGAATACGGAAAATCGTCGAAGAACTAGTCACTGACATAACAGGAAAAATATGCAGGTTAAGCAATGGGCGGACCATATCGCTCGAAGAACGAATAATCGTTGGGGGGGAAAAGTCCTCGAGTAGCGACCACGAACCGGAAGACGAAGCGTTGGCAGCTTAGTCCTCCAGGTCGCCTGAGGACATTGTGAGAGTTGCGGGAAAACGACAACCTTAAAGACTTTATTCAGCAGTGGACGTCTTCCGGCTGATGATAATGATGATGATGGCCAATAGAGAGGAGTGCAAACTGACGAAACGTTCGGGACTAGAGAGCCATAAGAAGCGATTTATTACTTGGTTTGAATCCATAATGGGGGTAGCTGTTTTATGGTGCGAGGGCAGTAAACGGGGCCAAAATTGTGTATAGGTACGCCTTATTCTATTGTAATGATTGTCTTCATCTGACTTTGAAAGGTAATATTGTGGGGGTATAAATACGGGCGTTAAATAAACTGCTCAATGTTTATAGCTTGGGTTAGATACCGCAATGTGTAATTTATATGAAAATTGGAGTGCTCTCGGTGCGAATTTCATTATATTTCGTTTATTTTTTTATACTTCTATGCCTCAAAATTGTAGTTACATAAAGCTGCGTATCGAAAATAAAGAGCATCAAAGTTCTGGTAGTGGGACTTGAACCGCGACCTTCTGTTTCAGAGGCACTAACCACTAGACTACCACAACGCTTAAAAAGATTAATTAAATCACTAGAACTTTAGAGGGCCATTTTGAAAGTGATTTTGTTTACGTACCACTTAACTGTCTCCAATTTTATGCCACAAACATGCCCTCCGCTAACTCTGAGCCGTTAAATCTTGCTGCAAAGTTTCAGCCAGTTTAGAAACATGGGCTTTAACTTTATGGTTATCTGCCTTAAAACTCCTAAATTATTTTATTATTTTCGTTACAACTTTTTCCTTCTTGTCTCCTACAAAAGTACTGTTACTTAGAAATGCATACCTACGTGAAAACATTTGAGCAAACAACTAAAAGGATATTGCTTAATCGAAATCCTACTTAAAAATAGGAAGCTTTTCTATTCTTTCAAGTATTTAGAATGGAGTGGATAAGTAGGATGGAGTTCAAACATGAGTGGTTGAGCTGATAAATAAATGGTCATTTTTACTTTGAATGACGCTATAATTTTTTTTTTTTCAAAATGAGGTAATTCTGGGTTCTCCTTACTCAGAATCACGAGCACTATTGATTTGGACTAAGAAAAAAAGTGTCCCCATCATCATCATCTGGGCTAGATCTTATCCCATCTACTTCGGTTCAGCCTATCTTGTCCGCAATTTCCACTTCGCACGGTCATGTGCCGTCCTCGCGTCCAGTTTTGCTTCTATGAGGTCAAAGCTGAAAACAAAATTAGGGACACTTTTTTCTTCGTTCAAATCAATAACTCGTGCTCGTGATTCTTTTTTTCTCTATTTACCTAAAGTAAAAATGACCAAATTACGTTACTATAAAAAACGTACGTAAATAAAGACGTCCTTAAGTTTTTTTATATATTTTTTTCTGCAGTACCGCGAGACCCCCTTAGCGGCCGTGTAGACCGTGCGTCTGTGTGAGTAGTGTGTTCGATTCGATCGATTTGTTGGTATCTTCCGTACTGCTTTAGCTTATATAATATACTGTGGCGCCGGCGTACAGTTTGTGGTCATAGGCTGCTTGTCCACTGGTGAGCGAGATAAAGACCCACAAATAGAAATGCATAAAATCTCTGTTCCTCTTTAGTGGACAATGAGTTGGTTACTATACTAGCTTAAAAATTCATACAAAAGCGGGAAAGGGAGCGAGGAAGAAGCGGAGCGGATAAACGAGCGCGAGAGGAGCCAACCGGAGAATTGAGGAAGCCCCGCGAATGGTGAATCCGCATTACTTTTTCGCTCCGTTCCCCGCATCGCTCCGCTCTAGTGGGCGGCATTCTTAGAGCTAAGCTTAGACTAATCCCCTCTGAAACAGTATTTACGAACACATCTAACTCCTTTTGCCCACAATCACTGTTCTACCACAGAATTACTACTAAAAATAATAGAAATGTTATAGTCTGAATTTCCTTCCAGAAACGGTATTTACCTATTTTATAGTGTTTGTTTTTCGATCTCTGTTATAATAATTATAGAGTTTTTAATTATTTCGAGTTAAATAGGTGCGTCCCACTGGTCGACTGAACACAATCTCTCTGAATGAGAGGGCTTGGGACGTATTTCCCACGCGGACTCAGTGCGGATTGGACACTTCACACACCCAAAACAATTCTAAAAAT
This sequence comes from Choristoneura rosaceana, assembly GCA_037349165.1. NCBI lineage: Eukaryota > Metazoa > Arthropoda > Insecta > Lepidoptera > Tortricidae > Choristoneura > Choristoneura rosaceana. The sequence goes on from JAZBNJ010000019.1 coordinate 17,706,179, forward strand.
CGCTTTGAGATAAACTTGCACGTAAGCCGAGAATAAAGAAGAGAAACTACATTATTTTTAACGACATTTTTAGCCTTTCAACCCAAATGGGTCAGCGGAGAGAAGTGTGTGTGTTTGTATGTTTGCGTGTTTGTACCTACGTGTGGGTGTTTATACGTTTACGTGTTTGTATTTTTTTATGTCTTTCCCGTCGAAACAGGAAGGCTACTCCGAAACACAACGTTCGAAGTTCGTGTCGTGCGATCCCTCTCGCTCTCGTATTAAATAGTATAAGTGTGAGAGGGACCACACGACACGAACTTCGAACGTTGTGTTTCGGAGTAGCCCTGCAGAGCGATGGATCGACGTGGTTTTTGGCATAGGGATAGTTTATGTATGGGCAAGACTACATACTTTTCATCCCGAAAAAATGCACAGTTCCCGAGGGAACAGCGCGGGATAACCGAAATTAACGCGGGCGAAGCCGCGGGCAAAAGCTGGTGTGAATATGTCTTCTCTCTTTCTATCTGTTAGCTCTAGTCTTGACAATATTTTCCGTCAACGTTTAAGCCGTCCCTTTCGCTCCGTCTCAAACACAACCGTTTTAACTTAATTGGCAAAGTTGAGGAAGAAATTAAACAATAAATCATTTAGTAAATTATCTTGTCCTGACAGGGAGCTGTGTTTATCTTAAATGTTTAGCGCTTATGTGAAGTTTCGCATTTAATGACGAAGTCGTACTGTCAAGATCATAAATATGTATATTATTATGTACAGTCACGACTCGAACAGGAATTGTTGAGGCACATGCCACTGTGCGTAATTTGGTCGTGTAAGGCAGCGCCTCCAGCGGAACGTTTGCGATGTGACATATGCAATGTCATAAGTCGTTTTTTTTATACAGAGCTAAAACATTTCAATAGTACTGCAGGTCGTTTACTTTACGATGGTTTACCTATCGTGCCCTTAGTGTAAGTTTTCGGTTACAAAATACGTCTCGATCACGTTCGCGTTAAAATCTCAATTTGTATGGAAACACGGACAGCGCCTCTAGCAGAAAGTTTGCGCAACAACTTTTGTGAGTGTAGGCTTGCTACGTAAACTATTTCGTCCGCGTATCGTAACGAAAACGGGTGACGACGCCGCACCGTGGATATGTGGCGGCCACGTATCGACGATCGAACGCTCGATACGTCTTCGAATAGTAAACGAATGTTTTTTGAAAACGCCACACCAGAGGCAAATGCGTCCAAGTCATCCCGCCACCTCCGTCTCGGTCTGTTGCCCCGTTGACCATCTTGGGGCGCCCACTGGGCATAGATTAGGTACATGCAGTAGGGCTACCACGAAACTCGAAACTCGAAGTTCGTGTCGTGCTATCCCTCTGACACTTATCCTATTTAATACGAGAGCGAGAGGGACCGCACGACACTAGTTTCGAGTTTCGGAGTAGCTTACTGTGCCCATCTCTCCGAGTGCATGAGGATGTGTAAGTATACATTTATTAATACCAATATTGGTATTAATAAATTTATAGATCAAGAAAAATATGTGAAACACCTCACTTTAATGCAAGTACCTATAGGTAAGGTATTATTGTACCTATGTTACTGAACGTCTTGATAGAAAATATTTCACGCCGCCTTGATAAGATGCCTGTTCCCTATTTCAATAAAAATTACCCTTTCAATCTCTTCCAGTGAGAAGGCGTTTTATCGCTCTTCAGGGAATTATCCGCGAACACGTGCCCGAGAATATACGAGCTCGACATACGCACAGTAAATACAGAACAGTAAGGCGGGCCTTAGATGATTTATACCTACAGGTTTGCTCCGAAGAGCGAGCACGCCGTTCAATTCTACTAGAGTAACTAACTGAGCTACTTTTGTTGTAAGCTTCAAAATATGCAATAAAATACCAAGGTCGTCCTTGAAAATACTAAATTCACAGCACGTAGTTTTTTTTTAAATGTAATAGCAGACAAACGAGCAAACGGTTCACCTGATGTTAGGTGATTACCGTCGCCCATAGACATCCGCAGCACCGTCAGGACTGCAGATGCGTTGCCGGCCTTGCAAGAAATGGTACACTCGTAGTTATAATAATACTAGCTTTTGCCCGTGGCTTCACTAGCGTAGAATTCGGTTATCGCGCGGTGTTCCCTCGGGAACTACTTAAGCATTTTTTCGGAATAAAACGTAGCCTATGTCACTCTCTGGCCCATAAACTATCTCTGTGCCAAAAATCACGTCGATTCGTCGCTCCGTTTCGATGTGAAAAACGGACAAATATACATACAAACACACACTTTCGCATTTATAATATTAGTATGGAAGTATGGATAGGTATTTTCTTAAAGAAATAACAAAATATTTAAAGCACTTGGTTGTTTTTATGCGATTAAACGCTTGCATTAGATGATCTACCTATCATTGTCTGATTACAGTGAGTCACAGACGGTTCTGACATAATATCAGCGCTGCAGGCGTCTAACGCCTCAGTATAATGCTGAGTCAGCAGTCGTTTCACTTTTACGGGGAGACACAAAATCGTGTATTTTTATTTTCGTATTTCTTTTTTGTTTTGTTAGTGTTTGCTGTCTATTGCTTTTTTTTTTGTTGTATTTGTGTGTCTTTGTCAATGTGAATAAATGTCTTTCTTTTTTTCTTTCTTGCTTTCTTCTTATTGTCTTACGCGGCGCGGTGAGCATGCGGCAAGCACATGTTTTTCGCATAAAACAACCAAGCTCATAATAAGGCCTCTGTACCAAGGAAATTTTGTCCTCGTACCATGAGACAGCGATAAGACCGCCTTGTCCGATACACTGACTTAACTTACTGTTACTTGATTAAACTTTGAGGATCAACAAATTATCTAAACTCTACAAACTGTTACCTACGAAACAAAATTACTGTAGCTCATATTCCAAACGCAGCAGTACCTATTAACGGAGAAATTACCTACTGATTTAAGATTTATTACCTTGGAAAAGCCTTCTGAAAAGAAACTACTCACTCCAATCAACTCGGATTTCATTCATTTTCCAGATATTAGAGAAGAAACAAAGGGAAAAAAATGAAAGAAATAAGTCGGTGTAACGAAACCTCTACCAGGCACTTGCCTTAAATCTTATCTAATTGCCTGCCAAAGCCTGAAGAAGTTGGAAGAGTTGGAATTTGCCAGTAAGATATTTTAATCTATTCGCCACTAGATGGCGCTACAAGTTTCTACAATGATTCATGCAGAAGCTACCTACTCATTTGCATTATATATTTTTAACCTTTCATTATAGATGCTAAGCGATACAACAAGTCTTTTTTATTTCTTTCTACATAGAATTATTTTTTCGACAATTAATGTAAACAGTAAGGCTTCTTGTAAGGTTTTTCTAAGGTAAAGCAAATGTACGAAACTTAATATGCTAAATCGGGAGTTTTCACACAATTTAAAATGAAGAAAAATTTTACTTGTGTCAAAAACAACCCCATCTATCAGTGAATATCGAAACGACGTAGTTTGACTTTTGATTTACAAACCCTACAACACTACAGAGTGAATAAACAAAAGGAGTTCGGTTGAGTGTCGATCGCGAGCGGTTGTGTTTAAAGTTCGTAGTACCGTCAGTTTTCGAATTTTGTGGAACTATTTAATATTTTCATCTTTTTTATTATTTAAATAGTTGCTATTCCTTTATTCCTTGGTGGCGGGAGTGTCGGTAAGTGGTTTTGGATGGTTTTTAGTGACTAATTCCTCATTTAATTTTACTTTTTCTTTGTGCGGGTAGTTTATGCCAGCAGTCTCATGAACGAGAATGCTGGCACAGATGACCCTGGGGGGGGAGGTTTTCGCCCGGTGGTTGATAAAAATATATCCCTAACTGAGTATGAAGAGTTTGAGAAAAGCCAGGCAGAACTTCCCTGGTCAACGGTTATGGGTAATAAAAATAGGAGGGCTCGTGATAGAAAGCGAAATAAAAATAAAAATAAAACCGGAGCAAATAGCAGGTCCCGTTCAAGGGACGCGTCGTCTGCGTCTTCCACGAGATGCTCAGATATCTCTGACAAAAGCCCGTGTTTAACTGACACGCCGATGCAATTAGGTCAAGAAAATTATGACCAGCAACAGCCTTCTATGTCTTTTACCCCTCCAGCGCACCTAATCACGGACCCTCCGACCGATCCCCTGACTCAGACCCCAACATCGCCCTTTACACCTATCGGGCGTGAACGATACTCAGACCGTGATCAGGGACCTTTTGTAGTCCACGTGCAAAAGTTAGAGACCGCCGCTAATTCTGGTACTATACTACATCCTATATCATTTGGGCTTTTCCTCCAAAAAAGATTGAGAGAGTTTCCCAACGTTGTTGAAGGTAGTATTAAAAGAATTGGACGCAACAGAGTGTCCGTTAGTTTCCACTCTGCTGACGATGCTAATTCTTTTTTAAGTTCACCGACTTTAATACAGCAAAAATATAAGGCTTTTGTACCATCATTCAATGTCACTAGACTTGGACTGGTTCGAGGTGTTCCCTCCAAATGGTCCCCAGAAGAGGTCTTAGAACACATTCAGATCCCTGAAAATTCCGGAGGCGCTCGCCCCATAAAAATTAGACGTCTCAACTACAAAAAAAGCAGTTCTGATGGAACATATTCTTGGCTTCCGTCTGAAACGATAGTTATTACATTTGATGGGCAAACCTTACCAAGTAGGATCTACATGTGTTTTAACTCTTTACCGGTTGAACAATATAAATTACCAACGATACAGTGTTTCCGCTGTTGCCAATTTGGGCATACGAAGGAAAAGTGCCGTTCGCTTCCCAGGTGCTACCGATGCGGTGATTCTCACACTGGAGATACTTGTACTGTTGATCCCCAGGATGGCTATTGTTGTAATTGTCCCCGGGGATTGGGTATTGGGCACTTCGCCAATAGCAAAGTTTGCCCAGAATTCAGCCGACAAGCTGCTATCAAAAAAACTATGGCTGATGAACATATCTCATACACAGAAGCATCGAGCCGACACAGCAGGGTCATGCAAAAATCATATGCTAATGTCACTTCCACTTTTGCCCCCGAAGCCGTCACGTCCTATAAAAAAACTGTATTCCGTACTCCTCGCTCACCTCCTCCTTCTAGGAAAGGATATGACAAAAAAGCTCATGACGATATCATTAAAGAGCCAAAACCACAATCAAAAACAGTGTTTCCTGAGAGGCCTATTGAGCAATCAAATGAAGTGATTATAAATGAGCTAATAAAGATTCTTTCTTCTCTTGTCAAATTTCTTTCCCCATCTAGCCCTTTGGCTAACCCCTCTCTGCTATCCCACGTTGCACCTGATAAAGTTTAAATAAAATATAACACGTAATGTTAGACGATGTTTATTGTGCGGAAGCACATCTTGAAGTAGATCACAATAGGTATGTCAATCATGACAATATTATTTTTCTTTACTGGACATAAACAACAAAACCTTAACACCCCCCCTCAATATTAACTTCAGTTAAAATTGCAATCATTAATTAAATAGGGGTAATACAAATATACATACTCATAAAACATACACAGCACTATTATTCATTTCATTACTAGTACTAACTAACTACACTAACATAAACATTGACACTTCAGCATTAAATAAACTCACAATACTTTAAGTTTTTCTACAAAATAATTGTGTTTCACACTGCCCAATGGCTTAGTGAATATATCTGCGATATTTTCGTTAGTTGGAACGTATGACATTTTAAACATGTTCTTATTGTAACAATCTTTGATAAAATGATATTTTATATCAATATGTTTGGTTCGGTTACTGTTTTCGTTACAGTCGATCATTCTTAAAGCACTTTGATTATCGATGTGTAAGTACGATTTAATATCATCATAGCCAAAATTAGATAATATACCTTTTAAATAGACGAGTTCCGTTGTAGCCAAGGCTGCTGCCACGTACTCCGCCTCTGCAGTCGATAGAGCGATTGTCTGCTGTTTCTTCGTGAACCATGATACCAAATTACTATTATGAAAAATAGCACAACCACTTACGCTTTTCCTGTCGACGTTGTTTGCCCAATCCGCATCGGTATAGCACAGCACTTGTCTGTCTTGCGTCTTCGTGTATGTCAGGCATTTGTGCGAAGTTAACTTTAAATATCTTAATACCCTTTTTGCTGATGTCCACGTAGTATTTGTTGGCTTGTCTAGAAATCTGCTTAAATATGACGTAGCAAAAGTAATATCTGGACGTGAGACTGTGGAGATGTAAGTAAGGCATCCAATCAACTCACGATATGGCACATCAATTACCGTTTCTTCTTCTTTGATTGGAGTTCCTTGTTCCATAGGCGTCTGTGTTCCTTTGCAATCCGTCATTCCAAATTTCTCTAGTACTTTCTCAATCAATTTAGTTTGGCTAATTAACAGCTTATCATCTTCTCTTTTTATTTCCATACCCAAGTATTCTCTGACTTCACCCAAATCTCTTATCTTAAATTCTTCTTTCAGCTTCTCTACTGTTGTCTTTATCTCTGTAGTTTTTCCCGTTATTAAAATGTCATCAACCCAAATAAGTAGCCATACGTTGGCTTTGTAGTACAAACAGAAATCATATTTCGATTGTTCAAATCCTTGTGTTACTATATAATTATGAAATCTCTCATTCCAACATTTTGGAGCTTCTCTCAATCCGTACAACGATCTTTGTAGTTTTAATACTTTTCCCGCTGAAACCTCTACGCCCTCTGGTGGCTTTATGTACACTTCTGTGTGCAGATATCCATTCAAAAAGGCAGTTTGAACGTCCAGTTGTTTCATAGGATAATTTTCTTGTACTGCGTGGCTAAACATCATTCTTATTGTCGATATTCTTGCAACAGGTGAATAAACATTGTGAATGTTATCCGTCTGGAAACCTTTAGCTACTAATCTCGCTTTCTTTCTCCCATCTTGTTTCGTCTTAAATATCCATTTTGTATCTATGGCTTTCTTTCCTCTAGGTAATTCAGCTTCTTTCCAGGTATTCAACTCTTCAAGTGACTTTATTTCTTCATTTATTGCTCTTTTCCATTCTTCTCCTTTGTCTACAGCTTCTTTATAACTACGCGGGTCTGAGTCCGCTATAAAAGAAAATGCTATATTTGCATCATACATTTCCTCTTCTGCTGTGTAATAATCTTCAAATCGAGGTGGTGGCCTCCTATCTCTTCGTGACCTTTGTGGTGCTTCTTGTGCTTCTCTTTGTACTTCGTCGCTAGTATCTTGTTCTATTGGTTGCTCCTCTTCATCCGTAGTTTGTTTATTACAGTTTTGTTCTATTTCATCGTCTTCGTCATCATTCTGTTTAGTTATTCTCTGATCATTCAGTTCTTTTATATCTTTTTCATATACAAAATCATTTTCGTCAAATCGAACATCTCTAGATGTTAATATAAGGTCTGCTTTCGGATCCCATAAGCGGTAACCGTTTGATGCATATCCAATCATTCGCATTTCCTTAGCTCGTTTTTCTAGTTTGTCGCCTCTAGGCATAGTTACTACCCAGGCTTTGCTACCGAATACTCGTAATCTCGATAAGTCAGTCTTACCTCTCATAATGGCTTCAGGCGTTTTAAAATTAATAGCTGTCGAAGGGCATCTATTTATTTGATAGGTTGCGCATAAAACTGCTTCACCCCACAGATATTTAGGTAAATTCGTTTCTACAAGCAGTGTCCTTGCTCTGTCCATCAAACTTCTGTTCATTTTTTCTGAGACACCGTTCTGTTGTGGCGAATACGCTTGTGTATACTGGATTCTTATTCCTCGTTCTCTGCAAAAGTGTTCAAAAAAATTATTTTTGAATTCTCCGCCGTTGTCGCATCGTATTTTGTTTACTTTTGTTGCGCATTCTATCTCTAATCTCCGAATGTACTCGATTAAGTTGGCTGTGGCTTCGCTTTTACGTTTTAAAAGATATGTACAACAAAAATGTGAAAAATCATCTATTATTACTTGGTAATATATTTCTCCGTTGATACCGGGTGTACGTTGAGGACCTGCAATATCAGTGTGTATTAACTCACCTATGTAAGTTGAACGTGGTCTCTTGACAGGTACGAAAGGTAATCGCGTCGCTTTACTCATCATGCAAGGAGAGCAGGGTTTCTTGCTAGTCGGCAGCCGCATCCAATGTAGACTTCTTCGGTTGAGGTGACCCAATCTTCTGTGCCACAAGTCATCGTCGCTTAAAGCTGCGCTACAAGTCGCTAAACATATTTCGGCATTTAATATAAATAAATTACCTATGCAAGAACCAAACACATAGATATTAGAATTTTTCCTGCCTATTTTTACATTTTGTTTGCTAAAAATTACGTGAAAGTCATTTTGAACCATTTTCTTAACTGACATTAAATTGAAGGATAGATTTTTGACAATCAACGATTCTAAATTTATTGTCACATCGTTACATTTCATTAATAGGCAACCTTTTTTCTCGGCCATCAGGTAGTCACCGTTTGCGATGTAAATTTTGATCGGTGTTTCTAAAGTTTTGACGTTGGTCATACATTTTTCGTAGTCTTCGTTAATCATATGCTCCGTACATCCTGAATCGATTACCCATTCTATGTTGCCGTTCGTAGGTCTTGATGGTTCTTTGATTTTTCCTGTTGTCCAAAAATTAAAATGCTTTTGTCCAGTTTCTTCGAATGCTATGTTTCCATGATGGTTGGAATGACGTGGATATCTTTGGTAACGGTTGTTCGTTCTTCCTCGTCCGCGACCGCGACCTCGGCCATGCCAGACATTCTTGTAGCAGTCTCTTGATAGGTGTCCTGGTTTTTTGCAGGTGTAACATGTAACGAATGCTGTATCCTGACTGGTGTTGTTGTTGTTTTCTTCCATTTTTAGCTCTTCATCTAATAGTCTAGCTCTCACGAAATCTAGTTTTAGCTTACTTTCTTGGAATCCTGTATTGCATTCGATGGCAGTTATTACGTGGTCGTATTTCTCTTGTAGGCCTGTTAGTAGATAAGCGATTTTGTCTCTTTCTGTTAAGGAATCTCCAGCACACTCCAATTCACTGGTTATACTGTCAAAATTTTCAAAATAGTTCTCTAATTTTTGCTCTGGAGATTGTTTTAGGTTTATTAACTTACGTCTCAAAAGTATGGTTGATATTACGCTCTTCCTCTGAAATATTTCTTTTAATGTGTCTATCATAGTTCTTGCCTTGTCGCATTTTGTAATTATATTTAAATATTTGTCTGGGAGACATTGAACAATAATATTTTTGGCCTTTGCATTTGCTTTCTTAATCTCTTCCGTATTTAATTTACTTACGTTTTCGTCTTCTTCTATAATACCCCATAATCCTTTTTCCTCTAGAACGCACTTTACACGGTAAAGCCAATTATTAAAGTTTTCGGCTTTTAGTTGTGGAAAATTCGACGATGCCATTTTCTTTTATTTTCTTGACGTTTTCATTTTTAGTTGACACTTCGACGACTTTTGTTTTACATCTTCATTTTTCTTATTTCAATTTTTCTACATATTATTTATATTTTATACTTTTACACATTTATTCACTACATTTATCTTTATATTGGTGTTATATCTTCTTTATTATTAGCCCATAACCTGATAAAGTTTAAATAAAATATAACACGTAATGTTAGACGATGTTTATTGTGCGGAAGCACATCTTGAAGTAGATCACAATAGGTATGTCAATCATGACAATATTATTTTTCTTTACTGGACATAAACAACAAAACCTTAACAGCACCTTTCATTTCATCCTTATTGTTTTCAGTTAATAATGGACCAAGTCATAATTCAGTGGAATTGCCGTAGTATCAGCAATAAAAAACATGACTTCATCTTTTTAATTAATAAATACAATCCTATTCTAATAGCTGTATCAGAAATATGGCTTAAAGTTGACAACCATTTCAAATTACCTGGGTACGTGTCTCTGATGGACTGCCGGGCAGATGGACGTGCTGGATGTGCCTTGTTTATCAGAGACCACTGTCCATTCACTCCCATTCCCACCCAGCACAGCAATAGTTGGCACTCAATTTGTGCCCGCGTAGAAGGAATCACCTTTCTATCCTTGTACATTCCAAGCCCGTCTAATGAAATTTTAATTGAGTTAAGACATTTAATCGTGTCCCTCCCACAACCAACTATTATCATGGGTGATTTTAACGTTCATCATCACGTGTGGGGTTGTGATAATAACGATTTACTTGGTGAGCAATTTTTGGAAGTCATCGACTTGACCAATCTTTGTCTCTTAAATTCGGGATCCCCGACGTTACGTACTTTACCGGATCAAGCGTCTAGTGCAGTTGACTTATCTTTAAGCTCACCTATACTTGCCCCACAGATTACCTGGGAAGTTCTGGATAGTTCGTATGGGAGTGACCACTTTCCAATTCTTCTTAGTCTCCAATCTTTATCTTTGAAAAGGCCTCCTAATACTAAACCCCTTTTAATTTATAATATTAATGGAGCTGACTGGGATTCTTATAAAAAAATCTTGAATAATGAAGTTAAATTTTTACCCCCAATTACCCCAAATTCAATTGAAAATTGTTCTGACGCCATTGTTCTTGCTGTTAAATCCACCGCAGAAAAAGTTTTTCCCCTTAAGAATACGGCCCAAGGCAAGGTACCTTCCCCACCGTGGTGGGACAAAGAATGCACACAAGCGGTAAAAAACAGAAAAAAAGCGGAACATACGTATTCTGCCAATATGACATCGGAGAATTTTTTAACTCTAAGAACCGTCATGGATGAAACTAAATTATTACTAAAGAACAAAAAGTTTGATAGTTGGAAGGAATTCTGTTCATCTTTAAGCCCTAACACCCCAGCTAAAGTAGTTTGGAATAACATAAAACGATTTAGAAGATCATATGACCCCCGCTCGTGTCTGTATCCTGCTTCGCAAGAATGGGCCGAGTCTTTTCTAACTAACATAGCCCCACCTTACGTACCAACAGCCCTCGATTTACCCATAGATAATTTTATTACTGAATCAACAAATCCTTTAGACGAAAGTTTTTCTATTCAAGAACTAAAAAATGTTTTGAAATCTGTAAAAGATTCCACTCCGGGCTACGATGGCATACCGTACTCCTTTATAGCAAAGGCAGGTGAACCCTTTCTTCAATATCTACTAAACCTGATAAACTGTATTTTACATACTGGCCGCCCGCCCTCTTCCTGGAAAACCCAAATTGTTATTCCTATCCCCAAACCATCCAGAGATCCTAACGATCCACGATCACATCGTCCTATTGCTTTATCCTCAGTTTTGCTCAAGATCTTAGAGCATCTAATTAAAAACAGATTAGAATGGTTTATGGAGAGTGAGGGCCTGTTCGGGAATTCTCAGTACGGTTTTAGAAAGGGAAAAAGTACTATGGACAGTCTTAGCATTTTTACTTCTGACATTCGACTATCTTTTTCGAGGGGAGAGTCAGTAGTCGCTGTGTTTTTGGATGTGGAGGCAGCTTACGATAACGTCCAGCTCCCCATTCTCAGGGAAAAATTCCGCAAGCTGAGAATCCCGGAGAGGTTGGCCAATCTCGTGGGTAACCTCCTTTCAGAGCGAAATATTACTTTTCGCGGAAGAGATCCGCAAATCAATCCCTCGCGATTAGTTTGGCGAGGACTACCGCAAGGATCTGTCCTTAGCCCGCTATTATACAATTTATATACACATGATTTGGAGGAATCTGCTGCAGATTGCCACTTTTTACAATACGCGGACGACTTACTTATTTACTCCTCTAATAGCAATATACAATCTGCCAGTGAATCAATTTCTACCTCCCTTCACTCAGTAAACTCGTGGCTGATAAGCAATGGACTGTCTCTTTCACCGACTAAAAGTACCGCTGTCATTTTCACCCGAAAACGAGTAATCCCTATCGTTAATATTTCAATCCACGGTGTGGATATTCCTATAAGCTCTCATCATAAATTTCTTGGGGTGGTACTAGACTCCAAACTGACTGGTGCCTTACATTTTGAACACATAGCCAAGAAATGTGAACGAGGTCTTAATACACTTAGATGCCTCTCTGGGGTTTGGTGGGGGGCCCATCCAACGTCCCTTAGGCTGTTATACAATGCAACTGTCCGAAGTGTATTAGATTATGGTTCATATCTGCTAGTCCCAGGTAACAAGGCAGGATTTAGAAAACTCGATCTCATACAGTCGAAAGCCTTAAGAATTATATCGGGAGCTATGAGATCAAGTCCTATAAACGCGTTGCAGGTGGAATGCGCTGATCCCCCCCTAAACTTGCGTAGACAATTTTTGGCTGACAGCTATTTATTTCGTGCCCTTCAGTTCTCTTACCATCCTATACTTAACCGGTTGTTAGACATGAAATCTTCCCCCTATTGGAATGATAAAGATTTACCCTGCCTCGTGAAAAGTTTGCAGAAATTTCAATCCATTAAGGACCCAGTGCACCACTCCAAAAATCTCCCCCTGTTCGAGTTTAAATACAGCACCATTGTCTACCAGCCTAGAGTAATTCTGGACTTTGATATTTGTCATAACGATCCACATGCCGACGAATACCTCCATCAAATTCTTAACCGAGAATGGCATGACTGGAATACAATTTACTCTGACGCCTCGAAGTTATCCCCAGTCGGCTGCGTAGGTGTAGGAATATACCACTCACAATATAACATTATTCAAAAAGTAAAATGCCCACCGGTTACCTCCGTATTTACTGGGGAATGTATAGGAGTATTGGAAAGTGTTAAATACATTTTAATTTTTAAGTTAAAGAAAACCATCATATTTTCTGATTCCCGTAGTTGCCTACAAGCTTTACTATCAAACCCTTTTTCTGTTAAGTTTCATAACCCAATTATATACCAAATCAAGGATTGTCTTATCACATGCAAATTACGAGGTTATGAAGTAACTCTTGTATGGGTCCCGGGTCACTCGGGGGTCACTGGCAACGAAAAAGCAGACCAATTAGCCAAGGACGCAGTAGTGGATGGCGACAAGGTCCCTTTCAAGAATTATTGTCATGACGTACTAGCATTATCTTCTGAATCATTAATGCACGCATGGTCTTCCTATTGGAAAACATCTAGCAAAAATAAGGGTAGGCTATTTTCTCTAGTACAACCTGCAGTCTCAAGAAAACCATGGTTCGCTAAATCATTCATCCCAAAAAAGTATTGCTCAACCATCATTCGAATGCGTCTGGGGCATTGTTGCACTGCCACTCATCTGGCGAAAATTCACATCAGGGACTCCTCCCTCTGCGAGTGTGGAATGGATGAGGGTTCCCTTAATCATATTTTCTTTGCTTGTGACAAATACGACAATACTGCCTTCTATGACGAGCTGATTAGATTGAAGGTTCCGTTTCCTACTCATATTTTAGAGCTTCTACAATTTAAGCCAAAACAAAAAGAAATATTTTTCGCACTTGCCCAATTCTGTCAGCAAAACGATCTCAATCTGTAGGTAATTGTACATTTATTATGAAATCGAGTATATATATACACGTATATAGAAAAAATACATAACTCGTAATTACCCAGTTCTATTTTTTGTGGTGGTTTAGGCATCTACTTAACTACTAAAACGCTGGGTATTAATTAACATATTGATTAACATTAAAGTAATGACTATCTTAAAATAGTATGTAGCAAGTATTAATAATTACTAACAGTAGTGGTTTTTATTTTCTAGTTTACTTTGGGTTTGTGATTCCGTTTTCAGGAATAGCAACTGCCTCTTCTCCGCCGAAAAATTTTTATTTATGACAAATCGACATGACGCTGGCTCAATCAAAAGGCATAGCCAAAAGAAAAAAAAAAAAAAAAAAAAAAAAAAAACAAAACAAAACGCAGAAGTGCGTTTCGAAACACATTTATTTTGTTGTAAAGCGTCTCGGCAGCGATTTTTAGCGTTTTGGTTTGTTATTCTCAACGTTTAGATAGGCGCTGCCATCTAAATAACTAACTCCCTAAACGCGAAAAGTTAAATATGTGATGTGATGTGATGGGAACGTGAACGTCATTCCAATATTTCTCACAACACGACCCAGTTTTTTGTCTTGTTATCAAAATATAAGTGTTTATACGATATAATTAAAACAGTTTCATTGAATTTGTCTTAAACTCCATCAAAAACAATGTTATTAACTTTAAAGAGTGTCTAAAATGTCCGAAGCTAGGTCCGAGGACAGAAGTATAGATTTCGATCCAATCCTGCCTGATACGGGTATTTTGTTCTACGAGGAATGTCCTCCAGAGTACGAGATTGAGCGGCCTATGTTATTGCCTTTAAAAACGACGACGCAAGTACGTTTCGAGCAGCTACAACACGAGGCTGCTCGCGTTTGGAGAGAAAAACAAAAGACCGCTGCCGCGACGAAGAAAAACTAAACAGATCAAAGGCCTTATAACTTCAAAATGGCTTATACATTATTCGTTATAGAAATTATATCGGCGTTTATATTGGCAGCTACATTGTTGTACAGATATGGAGATGTCTACAGAAATCACATAATAGTGACAGTGGCCGTGCTCACAGCTTGGTACTTCTCGTTTGTTATTATGTTCATTTTGCCGCTGGATGTGTCTTCGGTAAGTATTTCATGTCTTACGTTAAGCGGAGAGTTCAAAAACATTTACTATAATTAGTACTTATACCTGAGGTTGTATTGTCTAATGCATGGACACTATCAGTCGCACCCGCAACCTCTTTCTACTCGTTTCCTGTATCATATGACAGTAAGAAGTGTTGAAAACTATTCTGCCATGCTCGATCTAAAAGACGGCTAAGTGACATTTGGCCAAAATTGAGATGGCTTAGACTCATTGATGCAGCTTTTTTTTCTTTTTCGATCTGTATCAAAAAGTCAATTTTGGCCAAAATGTCACTTAGCCGTCTTTTAGTTCGAGCACGGCATTGTGATTTTGTGTTAGTCCATAAGGCCTATGGATGATTAGACTTCATTATTGGGTATGGCTCACAAGCATTTTGCCCGCTATCTATCAAAGCACTGCTGTTGCAGTTGACAGAAGACTTCTTTTTTTCTTTTTCCCTTCTCTATATGTCTCACTATAGAGCAGAACGAGCTTGGAGTTTAGATGGATGGTGAAATACTTCCCATTTCAAATCAACTTTATAGGCTCAAACACTGTTGGCAAAATACAGTTAAGCATAGCAATAATTATATGGTTGAAAATCTGGTTACTGTATAAAATGATTGGTTTGAAAAAACTTTGATCTGAGGTGTGTTTCAATTCATATGCACATGTCACACAAGGGAATAATTTAACTTTTTGAACTCATTATTTATGCTTTATGGACTAATTAAATCTTGAAAATTATTAGCTCTTTTTGTTCTTCATCAATTATATCAGATATGATTGTACTTATTATCAGACTTAATCTTGGGAAAATTTGCTACTTTAATAGGTAAATCGGTTGTTGACAATTTCTCTTTATAGATTTTTTTATTTTCTGCCTTTTGGCTCATCCCTTTGTTATCCCATAAACATTATTATTCCTAATTTTGTGTCATGATTTTGCTAGCCATAAAAAATAAAATAGCATGTAGTTCTCAGAATTAATAGATATTGCTACCACTGAAAAATATCAACAAAATTGATCCTTGAAACAATGTAAATAAAGTTCACTCAAAAAAATATTGATTTCGAGGTACAAGCTTTTTGATAAGTAGTGACATATTAGTGAGTCATAGTTTAAAATGCAGTTAGGTTAGGTTGGGTTAGTAGTTACTTTACTAACCTGAGCATATTTTGATAAATCCCTTATTACATCTAAGTCATGCTAATTAGTCACTGAAATTACATTTCCATGGGTATATTGGATGTAACATTAAGATCGGTCATTATAGGAAAGTCTGAAACTATAAGACATACAAAGATCTGTTTTAGGAAACATGTCATTGATTTTAGTAACAAGAAAAACTGCATTCATACATTAAAAAAAAAAAACTTGCACTTAGTTTTCTATTTTGATATTGATGGTGTAGGTCATAAGCAATAAGTGTTACTATGAATACTCATAGATTATCATAAATTATAATTTATAAAAGTCTTATATATCAGTCAGTCTGTTTACTTTCATTCAATATAGAAATTTTATTATTATTATTATATTCACTCATTTTATGCTAATTTACCACTGCATCTAAAAATAACTTAATACATCTTTGATACCATATCCCATATTTCCTGCAGACCGTCTACCGTCAATGCATGCAGGACAACAGTACCACAATATCAACACCGGCGACGCCAACTCTGACTCCTCTCCACAACGCCACACCAGCACCCGTTGGACCCAAGTGCCAGAAACCCTGGAGCTTTGTGGACGACAATGTGTTCCCAAATCTTTGGAGAGTTGTATATTGGACATCACAATGTTTGACTTGGTAATTTCATATATCTTGAATATTAAACTTCGGTACTAATATTTTATTGATTAATTTAGGGATTATCCCTTATCTCCGCTGCCGACATAGCAGGTGTTAGTGGAGTAATACTTTGTTATTTTTATTATTTTTTTGATGATGAAAATGCTGTTTGTGTTCTTCGTCAGCTGCGCCCTGGATTCGGAGGGTGTGCTCGTTTTGTTTCAAAAATTTGTAACCTAACATAATTTTATAAAACCTAGCCAGTAATATGTCAGTTCAGAGAAAACTACAACATTTTATGAATGCTTAAGACATTTTTAAACTTTATAAGGTAAATCTGTTAAAGTCTAACCCCCTTATTCATAAAACTTAACAAGCCTATGTTAACTAACAAATGCTTTGTCCCTTTCTAACAAATACAAATGTCGAAGTTACAGATAAGGACAAACGAATTTTAGCGGCATTTTAACTAAAATAGGTTTGACTGTCGTTTATGAATAAGGGGGTAAATTGAAGAGATATTTTTCATTCCACTTTAATACAATTGTTCTAAATTATTTCTTTTGCAAAGAAAATACTAGACATTTATCATATTGACCAAGTTGTGCATTCCACACTGACTGTCGCCCCCAAAATATTTCCTAATGACTTATTGTTTTTAGGTTGATCATGCCGATGATGCAATCATACAGTAAAGCCGGTGACTTTGATGTAAAAGGCAAACTTAAGTCGGCACTGGTCGACAATGCAATCTACTACGGCTCCTACCTCACCATATGTGGCATTCTACTGATCTACATAGCCCTCAAAGGAGTATCCTTGGACTGGGCTAAGATAAAAGCTATAGCATCCTCAGCTAGTAACACGTGGGGTCTTTTCTTGTTGATCCTTCTGCTTGGGTACGCTTTAGTGGAAGTACCGAGGAATCTTTGGAATAACTCGAAGAAGAATTATACTCTTACATATACATATTTTAGAATTGCCAAGTTAAGTACGGACAAGTGCGAAGCTGAGGAGACCATGGACGATATTTTGGATGTAAGTTTTACGAGGGTCAAACTGAAAGTTCTTAGAAAATCAAAAACTGAGCAAACTAGCAAGTTATTAGTTTTATTATATCTGTTCAAAATAGTGTCCATTCACATCAATACACCGCTGCATCCGATGGAACCACTGAGAAAAGCACTTAGCCCACTCGTCCTTAGGGGTCTCTTCGACGGCCTTTTGAAACGCACCCACTGCTTCCTCGGTGTTCATAAAAAGTTTTCCTCGAAGTTTTTCTTTTGTTTTCGGGAATAAATAAAAATCGCAAGGTGCAAGGTCGGGGCTATACGGCGGGTGACCCAGTAATTCCACGTCTGACGTCACTAAATAGTCGATCGTTCGCCTGGCGGTGTGCGACGAGGCGTTGTCGTGGTGAAGAAGGATCCTACTTCGAGGTCGCTTCTCCCGAACTTTTTCCAATACAAGTGGCAAACAATTGTTAGTGTACCACTCTGCAGTAACTGTTTTTTGATCCTCTAAAACAATTGTCGCATAGTGACCTGTCCTTCCGAAGAACGAGGCCACCATCTTTTTTCCCACGCTTCGACCTCTCTTCACTTTAGTTGGCAACTCCTCGAAAGGAAACACCCATTGAGCAGACTGTCTCTTGGTTTCTGGATCATAACAGTAAACCCAGCTTTCGTCACCCGTAAGTATGTCGAAAACAGCATTTGAGTCACCTCCGTTAAATCTTTGAATCATTTCACGGCACCAATCAACCCGACGGAGTTTTTGGGCCTCGGTCAAATTATGAGGTATCCACCTCGCACAAAGCTTCCTGACCGCTAAATGTTCATGGAGGATTTTATGCACTTGACTCATACCGATGCCTAAGCTTGTCCGAATCTGCTGATACGTCACTCTCTTGTCAGTCTCTATCATACGCTGCACAACACTGATGTTATTTTCAGTCGTCGCCGTAGAAGGCCGTCCCTCACGCAGATCGTCGGTGAGATTAGTGCGACCACGTTTAAACTCATTAAACCAGTTGTAAATGGTCGCACGAGATGGGGCTTCATCATGAAAGGCCAATCGAAGTCTATCATAGCTTTCTTGTTGACTTAAATGACATCGAAAGTCATAAAAAATCATTGCACGAAAATTTTCGCGAGTTAAATTCATGTTGACGTGACGCAGACAATTTTCAATTTGCCGCCAAATCATAAAACAAATGACAAATGAATGAAATACATACTCAATAATATTGGCAAAGAGTTCCATTTTCAAAATTTAAACTTACTTTTTTATTATATTGTTTACAAGTGGCCAGTTCTAAAAACTTTCAGTGTCGCCCTCGTAAATTTAGAAAATTACTGTGTTTTTAACTTCTGACCGATGAGTTTGATCATCTATGTAAGCTTGTGTTATTTTTGCCAGTTAATACTTTTTTAGATCTTGCGTCACTGCCCTATTTCACCCTTGGAAAAAAAAATAGACCACTTTTCTAGCTCATAGGAAAGTTTTTCATGGTGACGTCCCCTGGACAACTCTTTAAGACTACGACTTTTATATGCTTTCTGTGGTTGAAATTCGTCGGGCGCATATTTTACAAATGACAAATGTCCGTAGTCCGTTGTTTTATCGAGTATCTCCACATTAGTAGCATATATTATAACAGATTTTTTTAAGAAACTCACTGTTGTCTCTTGGACAACAAGAAAGAATCATAAACAGAAAAAATTATGATTGACCCGTGATATGAAATGATTGTTTATACCTGGCTTGATTAAACTCCTTAAAAAATATCAAATTCTAGCAAGGTCACGAAAAAGTTCTTTGACTTAACCTCCTGCAATATACAACTTAATGTCTCATAGATAAAGTTGGATTTATTTTTTTGTAAATTTGAATGATACAGTGAAAATGAAACTTTATTCATATTTCAAAAGATAGTAGTTATGTTGCTAACAATATGTACTTAGTATTATCACTTCGAACCCCAGGAGGTTAAAATGCCAGCTGCCAAGCAAAACTCGCAAAAATTTCTGTCACCGCTCTTCAAAAAGTCGTATCTGGGTCAATCAACTTTTTCTTGCCACTCGTTGCTATAGTTACGGTCTCCTGAGTCACTCTTCAAACCGTAAGTTTATAGGATTAAAATTTACCAAAAATACATTTTTGTGGTTGTTTTAAGCCCCTTCTATTGCTGGTCATCTAATAAGCATGTTATTATAATGTGACACATTTCTTCTATTAAACTGTACTACTTTTGTCCCCTGGCTGACGGGACAGAATAACGACAAGGAATAGTTGATCCACCCATCTAGTTAGTAATCTCATACTGAGATACGAGCTTTGTTGTAAGTAGGTATTTTTATTCACTTGCTTGTCACCCAACAAAATTGTCCCTTTGGCCGCAGAGCTTATGCGCGATATCGGCGGCGGTGGGCCCGGGGCACGCGCTGTCGCGGCACGTGGACACGATCGTGCAGAAGCTGCCGCCGGCGCTGCGCGAGCGGCTCGCCGCGCGCCCGCCGCCCGACCGCCCGCACCCGCCCACGCTCAAGTCGCTCGTCAATCTACACAAGAAGGTATCAAAAAAAAAAAAAAGTAATCAAAGGGTTTTATAAATATAAATAAATAAATAAAATATCAATCAATGTCAATCCCAGGATAGAAAGCTCTAGTTTGTGCTGCAGCAGAATAATTTGCACTGCCACAAAACTGCCTGGACTCAAACTAATAAATCAAAATGACTAGCCATGGCTTTTTGCCTTCATTTAATAATCAATTTCTCTCAACAGATGATAAAAGCGTTGCACGTACACCAACGCACGGAGACCCAGTGGGGCATCACCTTAGAGCGCGTGTTTCACTTAGAGGACGTGTCCACTAACCTCCGGTCCCCTGACCGTCGCTTCCAGCACACGTTCCACACGCCGCGCCCGCGGCCGCTGCGTCTACTGTACCCGCCCACATTCGGTAAGACATGCCCGCTACTGGTCGTAACACAGGGGACATTATCTTCATCATCATCATCATCTCAGCCGTAGGACGTCCACTGTTGGACATAGACCTCCAGTTGCTTCGGTTGGCAGTGGCCTGCATCCACCGTGAACCCGCGGCTTTAACCAAGTCATCCGTCCATCTCGTTGGTGGACGTCCCACGCTGCGCTTGCCGATCCGCGGCCTCCACTCGAGAGCTTTTCGGCCCCAACGGCCATCTGCTCTGCGTGCTATATGGCCCGCCCATTGCCACTTCAACGAGCTAATTCGCTTGGCTATGTCGGTGACCCTTGTTCTTCTACGTATCTCCTCATTTCTGATTCGATCCCGTAGAGAAACCCCAAGCATAGCTCTCTCCATAGCTCGCTGAGCAACTCTGAGCCTATTCATAAGGCCTATTATCTTAATGATCTGATATATGTACTTACCTCTGGTCCTCGAACCGCGGATATCAGCACATGCCGCACCCGCGGCCGCTGCGACGACTACCCGCCCACAGTCGGTAAGACATGCCCGCTACTGGATGTAACACAGGAGACATTATCTTAATGGTCCTTGAACCAAGGATTGCAGTACACGACGCGCCCGCGGCCTCTGCGTCTACTGTACCCGCCCACAGTCGGTAAGACATGCCCGCCACTGGTCGTAACACAGGGGACATTATCTTAATGTTCTATCTGATGTACGTATTTACCTCCGGTCCCCGAACCGCCGCCTCCTGCACTCGTTCCACACGCCGCGCTCTTGACAACCGTGGCCATTTTACCCGCCTACAATCGGTAAGACATGCCCACTGCTGGGCGTAACACAGCGGACATTGACTTAATGTCCCATCTGATGTGTCCAAGTCGAGTTGTCCATTAACCTTCAGAAATATTTTAAAAAAAATCTTTCTAACAAGACCTATTGCAATTAAACGACGTTGACTGCATACTTACACACAAACATCACGCCACGCCTGTATTAAGTATGTTTATCCGTTACCCAGTGTCCATAGTACAAGCTTTACTTAGTTTGGGACTAGGTCAATTGGTGTTAAATGTCCCATGATATTTATTTATTTATTCATTTTTTTAGAATACCTCCCATGGACGTAGTGGGGGTGTTTTTTTTCCTCATCCAACCTTCTAGTGTGGGGTATCGTTAGATAGGTCTTTTAAAACCACGATTTTTCTATTCAGTGATTTGTTTGCAAAATATTCAACTTTGATGTGCAAATTTTCATTAAAATCGAGCGTAGCGAACACACTAGAACGGGCGGACAAAACCCTCGTGAGCCATACCCAAATACTAAAATAAATGAAATCTCCCCTTTTCCAGAGTGGTACTGGGAGTGTTTCCTGAAGCAATACTTCCTGAAGACAATGGCCGTCATCACCGGCATCATGTCCGTGGCCGTGGTGTGGTCCGAGATGACGTTTTTCAGCAAGCAGCCCGTGCTGTCAATCTTCGCTAACATCGTCATTGCGGCCAAGTACACATACAACTATGCTGCTATTGTGGTAAGTGGATACAACGCCGGCCTTAGCCATCTGGGCGCCTGGGCGAGTCATGGGTGAAGACCAAAAAGTTGCACACCGTTAAAGCTGCGTTACCAGAAGGGCTACTCCGAAACACAATTAGAAGTTCGCGTCGTGCGATCTCTCTCGCTCTCGTATTAAATAGTATAAGTGTGAGAGGGACCACACGACACGAACTTCGAACGTTATGTTTCGGAGTAGCCCTTCAGGTCGTGATAATTTCCACTAACTTTTTCCATTCACATAATTTCCATCCAGATAATTTTCGTGACATACTCATTTTGGTATTCACCCTCGTATGTCTTTGGCGCCATTTTTGATGCGACAAGCGACGAAATCACAGGTCGTGTTTGTTAGACATAGAATGCTCATACTCACTCCTACGAGATAAGTCTATATTATTTAGTTAATTCCCGATAATAGTTGATTATTGTCGTGGCCTGGAAGTAGGCATGATTTGCTGTTCCAGCCGAGACTAATATAGCTTTTCTCAAAAATGGTGAATGAAAAAACTAAATTAGAATAATCGTGAATTTTATCATTTCTCTAAATCTGTTTAGGAATTTGATCAAATCACGAGCCGTGTTTAGTAAAATGTTCGAATCTAGTTGACTTAAATAACTCGTTTTATCTTTTCCCTAAAACAGTTCAGGGATTTGATCAAATTGCTAAGGGAAAAAGAAATCCATCGGCCATTGCTATAATTCTATCATTCCCCTAAAGGCTCGGAGACTTGATCAAATCACTGAATTTCGTAAAGGAAATGATACAACGCGATGTTTTATCATATCCCTGCGACAGATAAAATAAGAGTAGGTACTTCCGTCTCGCCGTCAGGATGCGTTCATGATGTATCTTCTTTTGGGGCACAGTTGTTCCATTTCACCAGCCGATAATAATTAAATTACAAAATCAATCAGAGTATGTACAGAGCTAATCGACAGACGAACTGGCAATATCATTAGCCAGGTGTTGTCGTCCCTACCGTCTGAAGTAGAATGACGCTCCGGCCAACGAGCCCGTCCACGTGCACCGCAACCGGTCGTTACGTCACACGGCGTTCGCCGCTATCTCGATGTTGTAATTGACTATACTATAAGGCTTGATTATTGTAATCCACGATATATATGTAGAATTATGAGTATGGTCCTTGCATGGGCATTACCATGCGTGGTTTATTAAGGATTGGCATTATAGCACTTACGAAACGCCAGTGTTGCCATGCGTGGCGCGCTTGACAGAGCCTGAAATCTGGACGCGGGAAAAGTGATCGTCAATTGTCAGTTTTGTAAAAGAAGTTTGGCCCGGGTCGACATTCTCAGGATCTGTTACGCGTTTCTTTATTATTAACTAGGCTTTTCCTTAAGATTATTGTGAATCGTTATGATAGTTGCATTTCTAAGATTTCAATGAATGAGTGTCGTATTATTTTGATTTGATCTTGACCACGATAAGTGGACTTTTGTTAGTTCTTCAGAATTGTTTCATTCTCTGCCCGAATCCCACTTGTTAAGCCCATATTGATCATGTCAGTGTCGAACGAATCCCGGTTCTATAAGTCCCATCTTACGAAATATATATTATTTCCAGTCCGTGTCGACGATAATAATCGCGTACATGTTCTACTGCGCGTACTCGACCGTGCTCAAGATCCGTCTGCTGAACCTGTACTACCTGGCGCCGCATCACCAGACCAACGAGTATAGCCTCATATTCTCCGGGATGATGGTCTGCCGGCTGACACCCGCCATGTGTCTGAACTTCCTCAGTCTCGTCCACATGGACTCCCATGTGATTAAGGAGTACGTGCTGGAGACTTATTACACCCAGGTATGTTTATTACCCGACTGCGACAGAAGGAGGGTTATGTTTTTCGAGTGTATGCATGTATGTATGTCCATTTCTTTGGCACGCCCTACAGCCCAAACGGCTGGACGGTTTTTGACATATGAAGTGTCGTTGGATTTGTCTAAATTGTAGTAGTGACAGGCTATATAGATTTTCAAAATGGCGCCCGCAAATGGCGGGCCGCAAATAACCTAGACCATTCCTATCCAATAAGGGTCCCGACTGTCAAAGTCGCTATATCCCGTATTTAAATATACTATTTGTTATAGTTTAGGTCAACTACTTTCTACGCATTTTTCCTTCAGTTCAGATCAACCAGACTTGTTTTATTCTTTTTAGTTTATAATAAGAGTATTTTTACGCAGTCGGGTTTTTGATTATTTTAATTTATGTTTTGTTTAGAGTGAAATGGATCGGGGGCAATGGCGACATGTAGAAATCGGAATTTATGTCGCAATCGGAATTTGAAGGGGATCAAATTGTAAATTTAGCTTATCGTTGTTAGTCTACGAATAAATAATAAGTCAGAAATTACAACTTCATTAAAAAAATGGAATTGCGTGTCCTAGTAGGTGGAGCTTAAAAACCGTGTTCCAATCCAAAAACCAATCCCAGCTTTGAATTTTAATATAGATGTGACCGTTACTAGCGTATATTTTGACTTTACAAAGTCAACGAACTTCATTTTCTTATTTGTAGAGGGCCATCATTTCATTACTCATTAGTGGATCTGAATCTACATAATGCGACAAAAACTTTTTCTTTACAGATAATGGGACACATGGACGTCCTAGGCATCATAGCGGAGGGCTTCAACATCTACTTCCCGATGCTGGTCGTCCTGCTCTGCGTGGCGACGTACCTGTCGCTAGGCAGCAGACTGCTGTCGCTCTGCGGCTTCCAACAGTTTGTGGGCGACGACGAGTTGACCACCGATTTAGTTGACGAAGGTCGCGAGATCGTGAAGCGAGGTTAGTGAACGGTAGTGTGGTATTTGCAGGTGGTAGGACCTTGGGCAAGGTCCGCCCGGATTGCTACCACCATCTTGCTCGCTAATCCTGCCGTGAAGCAGCAGTGCTTGCACTGTTGTGTTTCGGCGCGGAGAGTACGACAGCCGATGAAATTACTGGCACTTGAGGTATTCCAACTTAGGCCTCTAGGTTGGCAACGCATCTGCAATACCCCTGGTGTTGCATTTTATTTTAATTGTGTTCTCTGTAATTTGCGAAGTGCGAATAAAAATGATTGTATTTTTTTCTTTCTGTTTCTTTATACCAAATGTTCAGCTATCTATATACCAAATTTCATCCAAATCCATCCAGCCGTAATAGCGTGAACGAGTAAGAAAAAACACACAAACATATATACATAGTAGAACATTAACAGCTTCTATATACTAAGGTGTATAATATCATACTTTTGAATAGAAAAACGCAAACGTCAACGCGCTGAGGAATCGCTGACACGACGACGCGACTTCAGCGAGCGATATTCCAATTATCGCTCCAAGCGGGAAAACCAAGATGGAGGTAATATCTGCTCTGTTTATGTCTTTGTTTATAACCTTAAGTGTGAGATGGATCTAGCTATTTTAACGATGAACTATGTCAAAATAGCCGTTAAATTTCCGCTTAATTAAATATAGGTATGGTCAACCGGGGCTATGTCGCCTACGGGGCAAATTCGTCCATTCCAATTATCATAAGAAAAACATCCTTTAGAACTACTCACGCCATTTTTTTAAATGAGTTTGAATTACCCTAAACTAAGGCTAGAATTTAACGTACAACATAATAATTATGTGTGCTTTTATAAAATTATCTCGATTAAAATCATTCCGACCAATCCGATCACATCATACCTCCTATTAATTAGAGCTCCTATTAATTATGATTATGCTGTGGATGGGGTACCGCTTAAGAGAGTTACAACAGTTAGGGACCTGGGAGTGGACATAGACAACGAGCTGACCTTTCGTAGTCACATTGTCAATGTTTGTAAAAAAGCGTACAGGAGGCTAGGTTTTATACTCCGGCGAGCTGAGGGCTTTAACAACATCTGGGCTATATGTAGTCTTTACAACGCTCTGGTGAGGAGTATATTGGAAAACAACGCGATAATCTGGGCACCGCATGAAGCGAAGTACATTCTCATGCTGGAGAAAATCCAAAATAAGTTTACTAGATACTTATACATGAGACTGTACTCGGTTTACCCCTACTTCCCCTTGATGTATCCAACATTATTCGTTATAGGAATGGTTGGGTACAGTAAATTAGAAACCAGGCGGGACCTCGCGTTGGTTACTTACTTTTTGGAATTGATTCGGGGCAAGCAGAACAATCCAGGCGTATTGAGGTACATAAGCCTTAGCGCTCCCGACAACTACGCTGGGCGCCGGCGCCGGCCGCCGCTGCTGGCCTTGCCGCGCGGTAGGACCAAGTTGTTGGCCAAGGCGCCCTTCACGCGCGCCCTAGCTACTCTAAACCAGATAGCAGACTCAGTCGATCTGTTTCATTGCACTCTGAGTGAATTCAAGAGAGTTGCCTTACATATAATTTGCTATGCAGATTAGATAGATAGATAGAATCTTTATTCAAAACATAAATATGTTAAATTAATATGTTTATTGTTTATTATTAAGGGCCTTCTGTATCGAATTAGGATGTACTCCTGTAATGATACTGTAAGTGATGATAATGTAAATAAATAAATAAATAAATAAATAAATACCAGTAAAAGACGCTTTCACCCCAACTAGGGTTATAGCGTCTGAAAATCCCAGCTTTTACAGAAACGTAATTTACCCGTAGAAGTTATTAAAAATGCCATAAACTGACACTAAAATATGAAATTAGATCAAGTATGCTAGCTTGTATCATAATTTAGAGCTTTTAAGGATACGTAATGTGTTTGTTATAATCTGATAAATAGTTTAAAGTATTGTGACGCATTAGCCCCGGTGGACCTTAGTATAAACCTCATGAAGTCTACCTTAATAATAGAGTGCATGTGCCGATATTTTTGACCACCTTGGCCGCTCCCAAATATTTGATGGCGACTGTACGAACAAAAGAAGGCGAAGTACTCAAATATATCGATGTAGCATTCATTATCATCATCATCATCATCGTCTATCGGCCGTAGGACGTCCACTGTTGGACATAGGCCTCCGCCATAGACCTCCAGTTGCTTCGGTTGGAAGCGCCCTGCATCCAAATAAATAAAAAATCTCTCTTATATTTATGACATGTTATTTAACGTTCTGATATTTATTTATTAAACTTATCTATACTTCATTTATTTTAGAATTGGAGGCCACAGCAACATTGTATTGCGGCTCGTGAACTGTAATCTGTTTACAATTTATACTAGAATAACAATTGACGACACGCAAATAAAGTGGCATTAAAACAATTTTATTTTGCGGCTCCCAGACTATTGTACTGACTATTTGCTAAGTAAGAAATAGTTGACCATACGCAATACAATGTTGCTGTGGCCTCCAATTCTAAATTAAATGAAGTATAGGGTATCGAATTTATTGAAATGTAAAGGCACGGTCACATGAAAGTCGATGGACGCTTGTTTCCAGCGTCAAATCTGGTCACGTGACATATAGTGCAAAGCTGAAAATATTGAGCTTTAAAAATAAAATAAAAACCTTCGGCAAAAACAGATTTTCATTCACTCCAATTCCTTTTATTTGTACTACTGCCACGACTGCTAGTATATGAGATTAATAAATCAGCTTCCAAAACCAAGATCATTCCTGCAAGCAGCCATCTTGTCGCTGCTGCTCAACGCGACGACTTGACGCTACTTTTTTTAGTCGCGGGAAATTCAAAATGGGGTTACGTGACCAGATTTATCGCTGCAAACCTTAATGCTGCTCCGAAATATTTAGGTATCTCGCCTGCTACGATATATCTTATTTAGGCGACAGTACTGTGCGATATATCTCACGCCATCACAGATATAGATTACACTCGATAACGCAAACACCTCAATCTGTATGAAAACCAACCGTGTCACTTTTTTATATCTACTGTGACGTCTCAAGAGCGAATTAGCGATGTGAATTCCCCGATGTCCGCACAAAATCTATTCAAATGCGCCGCCCGCCCGCGCCGTGGGGCTCGAGTCAGTCACTAATCATGATTAGTCAGTTAGCGGTCAGTCTTTGTATGGGGCCAACCCCGACACTGGGTGATCTAGTTTATGCATATGCGTAATCTAATGTAATCTATATCTGTGCACGCCATCTAATAGCTAATAAGATAATACTGGATACTGGTTTACTTGGACGGTGGTGGTAATTGTTGTGCACTTTATTGACATCACATTATGCACTACTTTCCTTTTTTTGTGTTTGTGAACTAATGGTTTTGTAAATGCTTTTGGAGAGTGGGATAACATTAATAAAATGGAAAGAGTTTAAGAGTTTTCATGCAAAATTTTAGTAAAAAGGCGGTTTACGAGTACATTTCAAGTTTGAATCAAATTATTTAGAGCACTTTGAATTCGCTTCAGTGTAAATAAATAAATAAGTAATCAAGGAGGATATATGAAAGAATGATGATATAATTTTTAATGCAAGTTTTGCTAATGACGGTTTGCATTGTCATTTTATCGAAGTATAATATTTATCAAATTCAGTGGGTGAAAAATATGTATGATTTGCAAGATTTCAAAACAATGTAAACATGCAGACAGAAACAAAGTTAAGTTATTGTGTCCATTCTATAGCACACTATCTAATTTTACATGTCTAAATGCATATAATTTTTTTTTTAGCGTTAATGCATATTTCGGTACCTTTTCGTTGACAGTGCTTATTTCAGTTGTTTTACGTGTTAGACGTATTGTAGGTATTAATGCTGTCGAAATGTTCAAACTATCTACGAAAATCTTGTTTTTGTTGAAATAATGCCACCAGTAAAAAAATACCCTGACTATTGGAATTTTGGACAAAAAAAACTACCAAAATTTATCAAAAAAACTATCAATCCATCAACATGTTCCCATTTAGCTGCAGAGATAGAAAATTTGTATACCGGGTGTGGCCTGTAATACGAACAAATAATTAAAACATAGACCGTACTCGTCAAACTAAACAATATTAGTTCAGCGACTTTTAAAAATAATGGAGTCTTTAGATTTTCTTTTTTTCATACAAATTAAATACTGCTATCAATGTACACTATCCTAGAACACAGCTGACGTCCCCTGTCACGCTACAAATATCAAGCATTTTACTTTACACTGCTTCTTCGAATAAACTCAAAAAGAAATAAAAATTAGAAAACCATTATTTTTAAAAGTCGCGCTGAACTAATGTTGTTTAGTTTGACGAGGACGATTTGTGCATATTTCGCCCTTTTTTAGTGCATATATAATCCGATGTTTAGTTATTATAGTACCTTTGATACGCGCCCATCAAAATACAAAAGTTTTTTCTAACACGCAATGTTACTAACACTTCCCTCACTGAGCCATCATTTTTATACCGGTTATTGTGCACGTGCCCACATTTCAGCCCGCACCGGGCTCCTTCACGATGTGGACTCAGATTACTACGTCCAGCCGAGCCCTGAGCGCGCCCAGCCCATCTCCGCTTACCAACGCGCGGAGCTCCCATACAACCGGCCCACGTTGACGCTGGAGGATGAACTGGACCATAGGTTCGGGGAGAGCACACTCCCGGCTATTGAATCGGAGTTTGACGAGCGGAGGCGGGGCAACATGAGCGCGCCGCCCAGAGGTTTGTTCGATGACGTTTGATTCCGCAACGGGAGCGAGTTTTTTTAAAGGATTAAGGTGACTGGAGCGGAGGTGATGCGGAGCGGAGTTGACTAAGTCTGTCTGAACACGGAGCTAGGGCAGCGTTCAAGTGTTACGTAACGCAATGTGGGGGAGGGGTCGATGCGTTACAGGGGCAGGTGGTGGTGTTTGTTTTATGTTAAGTCACTAGTTTTTTTTAAATAAGTACATACTATAATGTCCTCAAAAGTGGGAAATTCGCAACATCAGCTGTTGTTTTTGGCCTATAAATGCTCTCATGCTGAATTGCCAGTGTGAACTTGCCAAAAAATGCCAACATTAATTCGGAAAACGAAAAAAAGAAAGAAACATTTATTTTGGCTCCATAAGTACCACCTAAGACTAAATAAGATTAAAACTAGCACTAAAACTATATTAAAACGGCTAAAGAAAAGCTAAAAAAATTAAATAAAAATAGTCATTTGGGTGTTACGTAACGTTTAGGAAGGGGGAAGGGTACAGCAAAATGTTACGACGCGTTACATGGGGGGGGGGGAGGTCAAAAATCTCCAAAACTTGCGTTACATATTACTTGAACGCCCCCTAGTAATGCGGAGCGGAGTTGCTTTTTCATTCGCGGAGGTCCTTGCTCCGCTTTCGGATATTGTACAGGGTGAAATCTAGGACGTGATACGAAATTAGTGTTTCGTGCTCAGTTAATGCTGGGTAATATAATGCATTTACTCTTGATGAAATACGTCTGAAAAAAATTGTGGTTTCTATACATTATTGAAATAAGAAATCATGGACAATGTATGGAAACTGCAAATTTCAACGGACTTATTTCAACAAAAGAGTTAATGCATTATATTACCCAGCATTAACTGAGCACGAAACACTAATTTTGTATCCGAATACCTTTACTTGCCCGAATTTCATTTGCCCGAATCCACTTTCCATACCAACGTTTGCCATAAAATATATAGAACCGTACTGTTTTCAAGATTTTTTATAATGTCATTTTATAGAATGCGTAGGTTAGTTTAATATCAACTCTGAAGAAAATACCATTTCAGAAATAAATCACTTTATGGCAAATGAAAATTCTAGAAAACGATACATTCGGGCAAACATTAGACAACCTTTTGTATCACGTCCTAGATTTCACCCTGTATAAAGTATTGTATTGTATTAAGTTAGTTAGTTACGAACTCCCTGTCCACTAAAGAGGAACAGAGACTTTATGCAATTCTATTGGTAGATTTTTATGTCGCTCCCCGCTCTGCCTCACTGCGTTACAGAGGGCAGCCTAATGACTAATATAAATTGAGTGTTAAATTTATTGTACTATCATTTGTTAAGAACTGTGTAAGTTGAAACCACGGAACTATGTTTTTGTGTATCCCCGTGCGTACAGTCAGTACTTTTTTACTTTGTCGTTTTAACACATTTTGTCAAATTTGTATGGTGTTAAGTGCGTTGCTGTGAAACGACAAAGTACAAATGCAGTTACTTTTGATGCTGACCGTACAAACTTTGGAAACTGGCGGCTGAGGTTTTCCTGTCTTACATACGTGGGTGCCTTTAAAAGACGAGTGTACCTCTTTTGACAACACCGGGCGACACTTTCCCGGACCGGATAACGCCGATATGGAAATACCGGCCCTGTTTTTTCGTGTACACGCCCATAGAAACTGACAGGAGCTTCTATGGTCTTGTACACGAAAAACAGGGTCGGTATTATCCGGGCCGGGAAAGAGTGTCACTCACAACCAGAAATGCACTAGCAGTTCTAATAGTACTATAGGTAACCATGGGCATCGGTAATAACTTAACAGCAGGTGATCCACATGCCTGTCAGTAGGTACAGTCATTATGTAATATCTTATACTTTAACCCCATTCATAAAACTTAACAAGCCTATGTTAACTAACAAATGCTTTGTCCCTTTCTAACAAATACAAATGTCGAAGTGACAGATAAGGACAAACGAATTTTAGCGGCATTTTAACTAAAATAGGTTTGATTGTCGTTTATGAATAAGGGGGTAAGAAATTGGCAACTTTTTATTAATGAATGTTTATTTTGACACATTTCTTAATGTTAATTCCTTTATAAAAACTCGTGATTAAATATTTACTATTTGAATTGTGCTTATTCCATTACCGAAATACACAAAATCATCGGTTTTAGATCTAATAATAAAGCAAGTACTAACAAGAAATGGTTTTATACAGACATGTATTGAATTACCAACTTTCGAAATTTACATCTTTCGACAGTAGATCACAAGTTTTCTATTTCAATCACATGAGTATTGAGTAAATGTATTTTTTAAAAATGTCTACCGGTCAAAGAAATACGGTAGGGTTGGTAATTCAAAATAGATCAAACCTTTTTGGTGAATACATAGTTTGCTACTTAGACAGTCAGTGGATAGAGCTGTATGGTTCAGGTACGATGCTGTTGTATTCGAGAAATTGAGTAAGTTTAGTTAAAATAGTAAACTGTAACTTATAGTTTCATTAAACAGTATCCCAATGGTTGTACTGAATAGAATATCTAGTGTGAAAGCTTATATTTTATATTGTTAAGAGATTATTTTGTGTACAAATAAAGTACTTGCTTGTGTCCATTATCATAGTTGTAACGAAATAAATTAAAATTATGAATTGTTTAATATATTCGTGTTAATTTTAGGAGTAATTTGTAGCTTGATAAACTGGAAAACTTTAGTATATAAAATAAATCA
Organism: Choristoneura rosaceana; assembly: GCA_037349165.1. Classification (NCBI taxonomy): domain Eukaryota; kingdom Metazoa; phylum Arthropoda; class Insecta; order Lepidoptera; family Tortricidae; genus Choristoneura; species Choristoneura rosaceana. The sequence goes on from JAZBNJ010000019.1 coordinate 17,738,466, forward strand.
AATTTAAATTATTTATTAATGAACCATTTAATAACAAATGCATAATTTTCTTATTTTGAGACCGCTCGGCTAATTTGCGTTCATAGTTTTTGATTTATTTTATATTCTAAGGTTTTTGCATAGTCTCAAAGGCAACATAGACATCTTGCCTATTATTAGTAGTTTATTAGCTGCGACAAATGCTGCTGTCTCAACAGCTGTCTCATTATGCCGACGATAGACAGAGACAAATAGCAAATTCTAAGTTATATCAGTTGAATGTGTCATTGCTAAAGCTGTTAGCTGAGGAGTGCATAACTCAAATATGAGAGTATGGCGACTTTATGGGATGTTCCAGGAAGTATTCAAGCGAAAGTTCAGTCCAAGGTTCGGACATACTGTTTAAAACCCGACTCCACGCCACGCTTGCCCACGCCCTCGACGCGTGTTGGTACTAATCAGTCCCGTGTATTAATTATGGTCAAGTTTTTTTTTTTGCAAGTGGTAGGACCTTGCTACCACCATCTTGCTCGCTAATCCTGCCGTGAAGCAGCAGTGCTAGCACTGTTGTGTTTCGGCGTGGAGAGTAAGACAGCCGGTTAAATTACTGGCACTTGAGGTATCCCATCTTAGGCCTCTAGGTTGGCAACGCATCTGCAATACCCCTGGTGTTGCAGATGCTTATGGGCGGTAGTAATCTCTTACCATCAGGAGACCCACTTGCTCGTTTGCCATCCAGTCAAATAAAAAAAAAGTGCAGGTAAAAAATGTGTCGCGTTTTAATAGTATGTTTCCGCCTTTAGAGCACCTCCAATCACCAATCAAAAAACTACTCTCTGGTGGCGGCATATAGTAATTTGTGATCACGATAGTAGAAGGCTAGGAGATAATAACTAATTAGTATTTTAGAAGACGGTTAGATCTACCTCTGTATAAGTGACAGGTATTTCTTCTGCATAGTAAAATGACATGCATAAGAGTTAAAAATTAATTTAGTTGTAGGACAGGACATTAATAACTTACGTATTCAGCCCCGAAATACGCAATAGCTATGCCAAATAGAGTGAAAGTATCTTACATATATTGTTGATAGAAAATTTAACTGCAAGATTTCATTTTGATTTCTAAAACACTAAACTGGTTGCAAAGATTTTTGAATCACTGTCTGTCTGAACCGGAAATCGAAGCTGCCAGATGGTAAACAAGGAACACCCGTAATTTTATGATACTGATCAATCATAAGTGTTATTGTTTTCCAGATAACACAGCGTCTGTTGTTTTTTCTACAAAATTTAAGAAAGCAAAGCCGAAAGACGCCCTGTGTATGAGTTTTCCTCACCTTTGGTCAGTAGTGGACATTTAGCAGTCATTATAACGCCCATGTGCGTTTGCGACACCTCAAGAAGTGTTGGGTCTGATGACTGATAGCCGGCAGCCATAGGCGTATATAGAGGGGGCCCGGGGGGCCGTGCCCATCCCAGTATGGTCTAGTGCCCCCAGGATGTTGGACTACAGATTCAAAATTCTATAATACTGATATCTTCACACAAAAATCCAGGCTCCCCCTGAAAAATGACTCTAGATACGCCAATACCGGCAGCGAATTCATTAGATAATAATTAAAGGTACGATTTGGGTCTAACCCAGTGACATTGTTTAAAAAAAACAGCAGTTTCGTTATGGTGTCAAATAGCTTCCGAACGAAACGATTAGCAAAAGCCAATTCTAAAGTTCAATTATTAGTTATACTGTCTTAGGAAAGTTTAGATAATTTATTGAATCGCGTTACTTCATTTTGAGTTGTAAAACAATTTAAATAAACTGGCTGCAAACATATTTAAATTACTGGCTGTCTGAACCAGAAATCGAACCTAGATATTACCTCGGAATTAGATAGAGATTAGATATTACTTTTTGTATAGAAAAAAAATTAAAATTGGTCACAGTTAGCTAATTATAAAATATAAATAATTAATCATCATCATCATCATCCCAGCCTATATACCGCACCTTTAGAACGAAAACGACACAATTCAAAATGTTCTCATTTTAAAACTCAATCATGTTTTGTTTTATACAATACAAAGTTAATTTCAGTAATGTGAATATTTTGAATTGTGTCAGTTTCATTCTAAAGGTGCGATACGTCCCACTGCTGGGCACAGGCTTCCTCTCAGAATGAGAGGGTAATAAATAATTAATACATTCATATAACTATAATAGCTATAACTCCATACTAAAGGAGCCTTTAATAAAGATGCCATCTCGTAGATTTCGTTGTAAAGGTTTCTAAACATTTTTTTTTTTTACAAAAATATCTAGCCCAGGATCTACCCCCCGACTATTTATCTGCTTCAGGTCAAACCACTAAGCTTAGTCTTTTAAGTAGGTAAACGTGTCAATTATAACCAAAGCAGCAACTCTTAGGGTATACTCAGCGACTAAATAGGTACTTCAAATTCTCTAAAAACTAGATGATACACCGTACGGGCTCGGCTACTATTGTTGAATAAGCACTCAATATCGGCCTATAGCAATCAGAAAACACTACATTGAAAAGACAAATGTGTCAATCAGTAATAAATGTTTTATTTGTGACACGTCGCTTAGCGGTTGAAATTAGGTGTTAGCGTAAAAAGCAAGTCAGATGCACCATTTTATGTACAAAAACATTCCTTGGACAATTTGCATCATAGAATTTAGTTGTTCGGTTAATGCAACAATGCCATACACATTTCATATGATAACTCAGTTATGAGGGTTTCTCGAGAGACGAAATATTAAATGCGAGTTTACAGTACATTGCCGGGTCTATTCGCATTATGCCAGTAGTGAATGAGCATTTACTAGGCAAGCGTGCTCCATCGTAGGCCTCATCCTCGCTTTCCATCAGGCGTGATTGTGGCCAAACGCAAGCCTATATTGTATAAAAAAAAAGTCCCTAGGCGCGGCAATGTACGTCAACACGCATGTTATTTCTTGTACCGTGTTGGTTTAAAATAAGTGGCTTTTTCTTCATAGACTATAAGCACAATTGTTGTTTTCGTTGTTTCATTACAATTATGGAACTTCTTTGGTGTAATAAAAATAAGAATAATTTAAAGGAAATTTAGCAAAATGCCGACTTTCGATTTGTGCAATTAATGTAATGTATGCTAATGTGATAATCTATTTATCAAGATTTTAATATTATTTGATAAATTATCATTTATTTTAAGTAATGCAATTGTAAATGTGTCTGTTAAAACTATAACCAATTTTTAATTGTGATTAAATAAAAGACATCAAATTTACAAGTTCAATTTATTTCATTGCATTATATTCACTTTATCAATAAATAATGAATAGTTTCAGGCGTTCATTTCAAATGAACCTTAATATTGTCTACTTTAGCTCTTATTTCGTGTGAAGAATCCTTCGATAGATCCTTGGCATATTCGTGGTAAATACTGCTTAGTTTTTCTACTTCTTCTGTTCTGTTTAAATCTGTAATATAAAAAGTTGTTTAAAATACCCTCTATCAACTAAAACAGTATATTTATCCGATTTAAAAAAAATTACCTTTTAACTTCTTAACGAGTATTTCCATTAAATTCAGTGCGTCCCTTCTGTGCCTCACTTGGTTGCTGTTTTCTGTAATTCAAAAATTACTTGTTATTATTTTTTTATAAATTTACGCATTATTTATCAGGGCTGTTCAGTCAAACTATCCAAAAAAATACACTGAGTACGTCTCATACTCAATGTGCCTCATAGACACTCATGCCATGTATAGGTCTAGTCATTGACGATGACGCGTGCCGTGATTTTTATTACAATGTCATTAATGTCTTATTTTGACAAAATGACGCTTCTTCGTGGATGGCACTAGGTATATAGTTAGAGGGCGCATTACTTATTCCGACTTAGTATGCCTTATAATTCAACAAGTGTCATTAATACAAACTGAAATATAGATGCAGAGAAAAACCAGAAAAATAAGACCAGCGCTGGGATTCTCGTTGAGGGCTACGGCATAGATGTCGTTACTGTCACTGCTAAAGTGGCTAAATAAGAAACAAACAAGCTGAGATATGTGGTGCATAGGGGAAATTCGTGCCTGAACCGTTGCCCAGCGGTGGTGTAGCGGTATAGCACGCGGCACGGTATGCCGAGGACCTGGGTTCGATTTCCAGCGCTGGTCAGTGTCATTACTCAAATAATTTATTGAATCAGGCGTTACGTTGCGGAGGTCCATATGCTACCAGTTGCGCACTATGCTACCAGTTGTTAGACTCACAACTGGTAGCATGGTGTACGGTTGTGTCACTCTGAAGATGAGCTCTGGTTGAGTTCGAAACGTGTGTTGTGGTGGTGGTGATAGATGGGTTTGTGTAATTTGTGTGTGTTCTTACAGTGTGGAGGTGGAGGAACTGCATGAACACGCATAATTTGCATAGACTTAGCTATCTTAAGGTCGCGGGTGAGCAAAGAAATTCTTTTAGTTCATTGTCATTACTCACTCAGCGTGTAGTCAATGACAGTGGCCGCGTATCCCACCACGCTGCCGACGGCCTTGTCCCTCGCGCCCTGTTCCCTGTTGTCGGTCTCCATGGGCTCTCCCCCCAGGATGGCGAGGCGCTCAGTGACGCGCGTGGCGGCACCGAGGATAGCCAGCTGCGTCGACCGGGAACTCGTCGGGTACGACTTGGCGCAGTGCTCGAAGAACACGTCTTGGTATTTGTCTGGGAAATGTAGGAATGGGTTTTATGGGAAACATTCAATGACATTTAAACCAGGCCGCACATTGCCGAACAAAATCCCCTTCAAAGAATGTCAGAACTATTGATTTGTTTGCGTGACAAATAAAATCATCTCACACAAAATAATTAAAATAATACGAGACGACATTTGAACCTAGTCTTTACTCTATTACGGGCGAATTTCGCTAGCGGCAAAACTCCACAACGCTTGACACTTGACAACAACGTACTGAGAAAAAAGAAGGCCACTTTTACCAAAGTGGCAGGCGAGCATTCTACCAACCTATCTACCTACTACCGACCTACCGATCGACCTATCGACCAACCTAACGACCTAACCTATCCCGGTGATCTGAACCAGTGATTTTAGGCCAGTGATTACCAAAGTGGCGCTCATTTGGCTCGGACATATTTGGGCGCACGATTGTGAATCTACAGGTATAATTCATCAAAGGAAACATTAATTATTACTCTTACGAAATAAGGAAGGCAAACGGACGGCAAAGAAATCAGTTTGTTGGCTTGACAATATAATAATATCATAGGACACTTGACACCAATTGACCTGGTCCCAAACTAAGCAAAGCTTGTACTATGGATACTAGGCAACGGATAAGCATCCATACTAATTATAAATGCGAAAGTGTGTTTGTCCGTCTTTCACGCCGTAACGGAGCGACGGATCGTCGTGACTTTTAGCATAGAGATAGTTTATGGGCCCGAGAGTGACATAGGCTACTTTTTATCCCGGAAAAATGCACAGTTCCCGAGGGAACAGCGCGCGATAACCGAATACCACGCGGACAAAAGCTAGTACTTATATACATAGATAAAATACATATTAAACATCCAAGACCCGAGAACAAACATTTGTATTATTCATGCAAATATCTGCCCAGAACCCGGGACTTCAAGCTTTGTAGTAAGGTTCTCTAACCACTAGGCCATCCGTTCGTCTAATCTATCGTATAAAAATACGATAAGAACTTCAAAACTTCGCCCAGTAGCTTGACTGCTAATATAAGTCCATAAAGTTACTGTATTCTTCAACGCGTTTGAAACACTGGGTGAAAACAAGTGAACGTTATACGCGTTTAAAACATTGGGTGAAAAACAAATGAACGCTTATACGCGTTTGTAACACTGGGTGTAAAACAAGTGCGGAAGTTGGAAAGAAATGCCGGCTGTTCAAAGGGTTAGACTGTAGCACAAAACAGATAAGTACAGAAGTCAATAAGAAAACACTATGTTCTTCACTTTTCATAGCTACGCTCGGCGGTCGCTCTAAGGTTGTCAAGTATGGTTATAAACGGGAAGAATGGAAATATAAATTAATAATAACTAAAATGTTTTAATGTTTGTCATTGTTATATTACAAATTTATCACAGAAAATATCTTGCGACGATTTCGAAATGCAAGATTATTATATTTTTAAGTGTCATAAATTCGCATTCTCCATTATTACACAAAAAAGTTCCGACACGTGTCGCAAGCGGATGGCACACGCGCTCGCACTGGTCCCAACCGGTTCGGGATATCGTGTCCGTGAGCAGTGTCTGTGTGCGTTGCTCGAGCGCACTTTGTATGTAGATTGATTTCTGAACCTATCTGTTTTGTGTCTGTAGTACCTTGCGTGGCGGCGTCCCGAGGCCAGGCCTTCCCCAGGAGTTCGTAAGCGGTTTCCTTGACCTGTGCCAACTGCTCGCGGCGCACGCGCGCGCCCTCGTTGTCTTCCTCGTCGGACTCCTTGCCCACGGAACTCTCGTCCTACAGGGATACATTGTTTATTACATAATAAAGTAAAAGGTAATAATATTAGTGAATGTCAATACAAAATCGCTATTGTATTTTGTTAATCTGGCTCTGGGCCCAGTATTAGCGAATAGTATTAGCGATTTCGTATTAATATTCACTAATAACTTGCTTGTAATTTGTTATGCAATCGGGCCCTGGTCGTACAACAAGTGCATAAAACGTGTCGTTTAACCACAGATGTTTTTATTCACCCGAGCTGCAGGCGAGGGCAAAATGGTTTATACACTCTGCTTTTCACTGCAATCGCGAGAAAATTACATTATATACAATAAACAGCAACATTGGAAATAAATATTCACTTACATTATTAGATTTTTCAACTTATTTAGAATTGCCTAGTTCTATTTAGACCACTAACGGAAAGTTACTTCTAATTTCACTAATATTACAAATTCGAAAGTTTGTAATATTAGTGAAATTAGAAGTAACTTTCCGTTAGTGGTGGGGTGGTGGTGATATACAGCTAGTTTGGAATCCCGGGAAGGACATAGAATGATTTTATCTCGGAAAATTGCATAGAATCCTACGAAGTTTCTGGTACAGTCAAGGGCAAAGATATCGATACGGCCACAGTTACAAAAATATGTATACACGACTTTATGCAATTAACATTAAGGCCATGTGTACATATTTTTGCAACTTTGGCCGTGTCGATATCTTTGCCCTTGACTGTACCTAACGGCTAGTAAAGAACATGCTTACCTTGGACAGTATAACCTTGACGATATCATAGACCTGGTCGAACCGATCGGTGTCGGTGGCACTCAGCGCCTCCCCGAGCGCGGCGATGGCGTGCCTCTTATACGCCATGTCTTGCTTACGCGCCTCCACTAGCAGCGCGTTGATGCATTCCTGCGCAAGCGCCGGCGACACCGGCGGCTCGCCTTCCTTCACACTACGGACGAACATACAAGATCATTATAAAAAAATCGGTCAAGTGCGTGTCGGACCCGTACATGAAGGGTTCCCTACCTCCGTAGCATGTTCCAAAACCAGTTCAGTAATCAAGGCTCGGATACCGGTTAAATTTCCAAACCGTTATCATGTACTTGGCGCAAAACCTTTTCATTTTGGTTTCGTTCGTGAAACCGTTATTTTTAAAGAAACATTTCCATAAGTTCCATAGTTCTTGTCAGATTAACCGGTTTAGAACCATAAAAACCGGTTTATTCCAGCGCAAGATAAACGTTTATTTTCGCGTTCTTAGGAAAGTTCGGCATTAAACAGAAATAAACCGGTATTTACCACAATTTTATAAACTGGTTCCGAGCCTTGTCAGTTATAAGTTTTTGGTAAAAATTGTAATACAAGCTTTTTGCCGACTATACTTTTTGTCCCTAAACAAAGTACTCGTCAAGAGGAACCAACTAGTCCCCAGCAACTATCGGCTGTCACCTTGCCCGCCTGGCAACAAAAAAACGCTGAGAAAAAAACACATTTCTTGTATGACGACCCCCTTTAATTTTTAGCTTTAATTTATTTTTAGTATTTGTTGTTATAGCAGCCACAGTAAATCTGTGATAATTTCAAATGTCTAGCTATTAGCTCTTCTTCTCTTTTAAAATATGGCTTTTCTGTCCTAATTAATATGACAATTTCGCCAGTGTCTAAGTATTATCATTGAGTGAGAGGCAACGTTGTACGGTGATTGTAGTTTTTGCAACTTGATAGTAAAATTCCAGAAACTACGTGGAAACTTGCGCATTAAAAAATGTCAGACACGAGAGCAATATAGAATTTTGTGATCACTGTTCACAGTTAAGGTTGATCGCCGTATAAAACACTATCAAAATTAAACTTCAACTAGCCAAAGAAAAAGAAATAGCAAAATTAGATATTGTCTACATCCGCCATGTTCGAATGCTACAAATCGAATCCTACGGTCAGCATCAAAAGTAGCTATACACTTTTGTACTTTGTCGCTTTACAGTCACGTACGTAACGCCATGCCAGAGACAAATGTTTTAATGCGACAGAGAAAAAAAAAAGAACCACTACTTTTGATGCTAACTGTAAAAGATCATTATGAAAAATCGGTCAAGTGCGAGTCGAACCCATACATGAAGGGCTCCCTACCTCCGTACCATGTTTCAAAAAAGGTCCGTAATAAGTTTTTGGTAAATACAACCTTTTTTGCCGACTACTTTTTGCCCCTAAACAAAGTACTCGTCAAGATGAATCTACTAGTCCCTAGCAACTGTCGGCTGTCACCTTGCCCACCTAGCAACAAAAAATCACATTTCTTGTAGCTCCGCTCCGCTTTAGTGATGAAGATGATGAAGGAGTTGGTAACTAGGTTCAAAATTCATACAAAACAGAGAAACAGGGTTGGTACCACCATCTTGCTCGCTAATCCTGCCGTGCTTGCACTATTGTGTTTCGGCGTAGAGATTAAGACAGCCGGTGAAATTACTGGCACTTGAGGTATTCCATCTTAGGCCTCTAGGTTGACAACGCATCTGCAATAACTCTGGTGTTACAGATGTTTATGGGCGGTGGTGATCTGTTACCACCAGGAGACCCACTTGCTATTTTCCTTCCAGTCAAATAAAAAAAAAAGTGGGGCAGAGAAACAAGCGCAAGCAAAATGGATAAACAGTTCGCAACTACGCCACCTATCCTCCTCTCTATATCCTCTCCGCATTACTGTCTTGCTCCGCTCGCATCTAGTTCCTATGGCCAGACAGTCCGCAATTCCCCTCCGCATCGCCCCCTCCGCTTCAGTCCAACTACCGACCTGCAGGTCTCAGCCAGAGCCTGTATGACATGTTGTTTCCCGTCGAACGTCTTCCCGTGGACGGCAGCCAGTAGTGCCCGTAACAGCGGCTCCCGCTGCTCGCCCAGACCCGTCGAGAGCTCCTTGCATATCGTCTTTATTGCGTTCGCCGCCTGGGAAACAATTCAATGTCATCACCATCATACAAGAAATGGTTGGATATAGGCCTCCCCCATAGACTTCCAGTTTAAAGCGCGAAAGTAAAAAATAAAATTAAAATTAAAATAACATTTCTTAAACAAATTTTTATCTACATCTTCTGCATGACGATAAATTCGTCATCATTATATTACGTATGCGGGTTATCGCGTATGAATTCGCCGCTAGAGGCGCTAGTCTAGCGTGAGGTCAACGAAATGTCAAATCTCATAGTTTTTGGGTGAGCTATGCGGGTTTATTTATAATTAGAATAATTTTGTGAATATTTTGCATTACCTGAAATTAATTATGGCAATTATGCGATAAGGGACAATGAACGTCTGTAATTTGAGACAGTTTTGTCTTTGGAAAACTTTTGTCCTCCCTTTTTTCCGAACAAAACGGGATTACGCAATACTGTGGTTGCTCGATATTTTTATGGTACTGTTAAGATGTATTAAATATGATTTTAATCTAAACTTTGTTTTCACGGCCATTATAACAGACTTTTAAAAACCTCACGCAACAGTGGAGCCATCTAATGAGATAAAAAACGATAGCCCTCATTCTAATAAGGTCGCAACACTATCGCATTCCTGAGCTCTGCATTCAACTCGCACTCTATCTATATCATCATCATCATCTCAGCCGTAGGACGTCCACTGTTGGACATAGGCCTCCCCCATAGACCTCCAGTTGCTTCGGTTGGCAGCGGCCTGCATCCACCGTGAACCCGCGGCTTTAACCAGGTCATCCGTCCATCTCGTTGGTGGACGCCCCACGCTGCGCTTGCCGATCCGCGGCCTCCACTCGAGAGCTTTTCGGCCCCAACGGCCATCTGCTCTCCGTGCTATATGGCCCGCCCATTGCCACTTCAACGAGCTAATCCGCTTGGCTATGTCGGTGACCCTTGATCTTCTACGTATCTCCTCATTTCTGATTCGATCCCGTAGAGAAACCCCAAGCATAGCTCTCTCCATAGCTCGCTGAGCAACTCTATCTATATATCATCATGAAAAATGACTAGACCTGTATCTTCTTGGTCCAACTGCTGGACGTCAGCGCCCGTTCGATCTCCTCCCTGAGAGCCGGCAGGTGCTGCCGGATGCCGCTCTCCCGCGCCGGGCTTATGTCCGTCCAGATGTCTTCGTACATCTCCACCGTCGTCGAATCTAGTAATAAAACGTTTTTCACATCTCTCATTCGGAAAAGTAACTTTCCGTCCCTGATGCGATGGAGCAAAGTGCAACTTTTCTGTTCGAGGGTTTTTTTTTTAAGTGTTTTATTGCAAATGCAATTTTATGAAGTTGATAATTGTAAAATCACGCCATTTTTATGCTGGTTGCTCTTTAATTATACTAAGGACTAGCTGTTGCCCGCGGCTTCGCCCCCGTTGTATTTTTTAAGTATTTTCTTCCATAAAAACCTTCTCCTGACAGTAACAAACACAATAAAAAAAGAATTAGCGAAATCGGACCAGTCGTTCCTGAGTTATGCGCTTACCAACACATTTTGCGATTCATTTTTATATTATAGAAGATAGTTGTTTTCAAGTTTTTTGTCTGTTTCACCATCCATTGATTTGTGTTAACTGACGGTTAAATGTGATGCCGTCTCTATTTGTTTTATACGAATTGATGGAGACGGCATCACATTTAACCGTCAGTTAACACTAATCAATGGATGGTGAAACAGCCCCTCAATAACATATCCATATGTATATCCACAATAGATTTTAAGTGCAACGTCAATGACTCCATGCGTTCTTGAGAAACCCAGTCCTGACAGACGGATAACAAACAAAGTGATCCTACAAGGGTTCCGTTTTTTTAGAGTTCCGCATTTCCTTTTGATGCAACCCTAAAAAAAAACTTACCGTCATCTTTAGACGCGTGCATCGCTAGGAACACCATTGGCGCCAGTACCGATTCGTTGTCCTTAATGTGTTCTATCTTGGCCTTGGCTACAGACTTGAGAGTGAGCGCGATGGCCGATCGTGCTGTCTCCTCCTCTTTCGTCTCGTATAGATTCACGAGTTTCTTCATGAGCTTGTCTATTGATTGTTGCTGGAAAAACACGAATATTATTTATGAAAAGACTTACGCAGAGGCATAACTTATTTTTTTCTGAAATTGAGCTTGTAGTACAGTGCCTAGCACCAATATCTGACACAACAAGCGTACATAAATATATACACACTTTAGCATTTATAATTATTAGTATGGATTTTAAGAATCATCTAAAAACTACATAAATGGGTAATTTTATCGTTTTTTTTTTTAATTATTTTTGTCTGCCTCTTTCTGAAACGCTTTTTACTATGTAGAAATGTAAGGCGCTACTTGCATATGACGTCACATGCAAGTATGTCTTTCTCTGTCTAATCCTAAATTTAATTACCTTGTACGATCGACATCGTACAGAATATTGCTAACTTTGCAGCCTACTTTTACTCATCGGACTCGATTCGAATGAGTTGACAATAAACTTTGTCCGCGATCGGTCACAGCCAAGCACTTTACTTTAACTTGTTACTTTTTATAATAAACTTTAATAACTTTTACGTGAAATTGTGATTTTTGTGCTCAACTTAACTTACAACTACAAACATAACTTTTCCTCAACATTCCGGCCTTACATACCTTTATCGCTGTTTCAAGTAAAACTAGCTTAAAATATGTTTAAAAATAGTCAAATACCATATCACTTTTTCACCAAAACCATGATTACAACCACATACCTTAGCATAAGCGGACACCTGCCCCAGCGCCTCGGCATAATTCTTCCTGACAGTAGCGTTCCTGTCAAAAGTGCCGTTCAATAGGTTATTCATGATCTTCCCCGCTATCGGTTCGAGCTCGTTCCGGAGGTAGTGTGCGGCGAGCACTATGAAGTGTGTGCACGCGACCTTAGTGCCCAGTTGCGGGGACTTGGTCAGCTCCATTATCTTTGGCAGGGTCTCTTTCATCACTTCGATGTTTATGAACGGCATGCACTGTCGGAAAAAGGTTTAGGTTACTTTAGCGATAGTTGTATCAAATCACTAGGATAACAAGTTTTTTTTTCACTGGCCTATAGAGCTTGTACACACTAGAGTTTTTATAGTCAAAATACCATATACGGGACTTATCAGGCATTTTTACACAAGTAATATTTACCTCGACGTTTCGGCAACGTTACAGTTGCCGTGGTCACGAGTAGACTGAAGTGTGGGGTGTCAAGTCTGCCTAGCAGCGCGAGTTCTTCGAACTACCCGCACTTACGAACGAACTATCTTTTGAGAGCTAGCGTTTTTGCCGACGGTTTCTCGGCGGAGCGGGAACGCGGCGAGCACGCTGTGACACACACACACACATACATACGCACACGCACGTATACACACGCACACACACACACACAGTTTTTTTTCGACTCTTTTTTTTTTTACGGCAGCTTCCGTAATTCGCGTCTACATAAAGTTATATCGTCAAATTTACACCGACATATTCCTACGCCTTTTTTTTTTGCTATGAAATGAAATGAAATGAAATGAAATGAAATTTATTTATTTGCTTTAAATGTAGTACATTACACGATGTTCAATGATTTATGAGTCTCATACATTCAAACTTTATAAGTCATGCAAATATTGAGATTTACTATATTAATAACAAAATACTACTACTCTAATATATATCCATTTGTTTAGTTCCATTATAAAGACATTTTGTAACAAAAATGTCTGTTTGATCAAAATATTATTATTAAATTATACAATATTAAATTTTCAATTATTAAATTACTAATTATTCAATTGTCAATTATCAATTATATAATTATTTATCATTTACATATTATCCAAAAATTCCCTCAGAGAGTAATAACACTTCTTGTGAAGCCAACGGAACAGTTGAGTTTTGAAAGAATTCAATGGGAGTAGTTTTATGGACTCCGGTAAATTATTGTAAAGTTTTATGCACTGAATGAAACTATTTCTTTTTTTCATTATCGTATTTATCTTAGGTAAATCTAATTTGTCAGGATACCTTGTGTTGTATGAAACTATGTATTAACTATGCTATGTCTAACATTTTCAGTTGTCAATCTAGTTCGCCTAATTTTAGACTCTAGTATTCATGTGTACCTTGACGACTGTATCAGTAGTGTAGTGCTGCCTCGCGGCATTGGCCCGCATGTCATCAATGAGATCCCTCGTCCCGCTGTCCGTCGCTAACGCCGTACTCAGATACGACAGTTTAGCTGACTCCAGGTCTCCCGCCGCCCCCACCAGGGCCGGGATCAGCTTGGACAGGAACGGGGCCAGGGAACTGCCCGCGGCCGTCACTAGCTTCGATACTGTCTGTAAGCTGGAACGGGATTTACGGATAAGCGTGTTTTTATAATTAAGATTGATTTTTTGGAATCTTTTTGTATTTTTTTATTTAAATTACAATTTTTTTATTTTACTTTCACGGTCATCCCGTTAAACCTAAATTGAAAATACAAACTGAAATATAGATGCACAGAAAAATCAGAAAAATAAGACCAGCGCTGGGAATCGAACCCAGGTCCTCGGCATTCCGTGCCGCGTGCTATACCGGTACACCACCTCTGGACAACGGTACAAAAACGAATTTCCCCTATGCACCACATATCTCAGCTTGTTTGTTTCTTATTTAGCCACTTCAGCATTGACACTAGCGACATCTACGCCGTACCCCTCATCGAGAAACTTTCGGCATTCCATTGGAACTAACCGCTCACCCAGCTGCTTTGAAACAAATAAATAGTTAGTTGATTGAATTGGCGAACAAATAGCGACTTATGACGTCATAAGTCGCTATTGCCATTGAAGGGAGAGTTGTGTTTTGACAGCTCATAAAAAGTACGTCAGTTGATTGATGGTGTCAGCATCCCTATTGTCTCGGCATGACGGCGGGCACCTTTCAGGTTTAAAATAATGTTTCACGGACCTGATTTTAGCTCTCACGGACCACTGGTTGGGAGCCACTGGTGTGAACCGCGTTAGCTAACCTAGTCCCTGACACTAGCACTAGACTCACCTGACGCTCCGGACTTCTCTCACGACGTGAGTGATCCCGTCGTCCAGCAGCACCGGCAAGATGGCCGACACGATCTCTTTGCCGTCCTTGCCTTGACTCACGTCCGCGGCGCGCACGCACAACTGGAAAAACATAAATTTATAAATCCTTTATTTACTTTATACCTACAGGATGTCTCTAGTCATGGGTTTAAATCCATGGTTCGATTCTACTCGCTTAAGTGAGCTACTTTGTTTTGCAACTTTTCAAAAACATGATCACTGTTTATATAATTGTTTTCATATACATTAAATGTAATTTTAAATGTATGCGATATAAATACAAAATTGATAGCACATTGACACATTTTTTTTTCATATAAGGGGGCAAACGAGCAGATGGGGCTGAGCTTCACAATCCCCAAATGTTTCGACCAAACCATTGGACTGAGCTTCACAATCCCAAAATGTTTGGACCAAACCATTGGACTGAGCTTCACAATCCCCAAATGTTTCGACCAAACCATTGGACTGAGCTTCACAATCCCAAAATGTTTGGACCAAACCATTGGACTGAGGTTCATAATCCCAAAATGTTTGGAACAAACCATTAGTCTGAGCTTCACAATCCCAAAATGTTTGAACCAAACCATTGGACTGAGCTTCACAATCCCCAAATGTTTCGACCAAACCATTGGACTGAGCTTCACAATCCCAAAATGTTTGAACCAAACCATTGGACTGAGCTTCACAATCCCAAAATGTTTCGACCAAACTCTTAGACTGTGCTTCACAATCCCAAAATGTTTGAACCAAACCATTGGACTGAGCTTCACAATCCCCAAATGTTTCGACCAAACCATTGGACTGAGCTTCACAATCCCAAAATGTTTGAACCAAACCATTGGACTGAGCTTCACAATCCCAAAATGTTTGAACCAAACCATTGGACTGAGCTTCACAATCCCAAAATGTTTGGACCAAACAATTAGTCTGATCTTCACAATCCCAAAATATTTGGACCAAACAATTAGTCTGAGCTTCACAATCCCAAAATGTTTGGACCAAACCATTGGACTGAGCTTCACAATCCCAAAATGTTTGGACCAAACCATTGGACTGAGCTTCACAATCCCAAAATGTTTGGACCAAACAATTAGTCTGAGCTTCACAATCCCAAGATGTTTCGACCAAACAATTAGTCTGAGCTTCACAATCCCAACATATTTGGACCAAACCATTGGACTGAGTTTCACAATCCCAAAACGCTCAAGGTCAAGCAGTTGTTTCATCATCAAATACCTTCGAGAGCACGTTGGCCGTGGTGGTGGCTGCTTGCCGCGTGCCCTCGTGCACGTCGTCCATCACCCGGAATAGCTGCGCCCACAGCGTGGGCAGCTGCGGCAGGGACGCGTGCAGGCTCGTGGCACCCCTGCCATAAACACAATATAGAAATAGTAGATTATGCCCGCAACTTTATCCGCGTGGAATTAGGTTATCGCGCGCTGTTCCGTCGGTAACTGCATTTTTTTGGGATAAAAAGTAGCCTGTCAGTGTCTGGCCTAAAACTATCTCTATGCCAAAAAAAAAAGATCACGTAAATCTGATAGACGTCGTCAAAATTAAGACGGCTTCTTTTTCTGGTGAAAAAGGCAAAGGAAACATATCTAATTCTGTGGTAGTGTTGGCAAATTCAGATATAATATATTTTTTTTGTATTTTTTTGTATTTTACCATGTTCAGGAGGCAAAACTATTTCGATTCCTGTAGTAATTTACAGGAGTTTGTAAATTAGAACCATGACAAATATTAAACGATATTGTAATGTATAATTTACGTCTTAGATCGAGTTTAGCTCAACATGTTTCGGGCTGATTCTCGCCCTTCCGCTAAAAAAGAAAAAAATCTGTTTTCCGTTCGATTCTGGTCTATTACCTCAATAGATCGGCCAGCGCGTTGCAACA
Organism: Choristoneura rosaceana; assembly: GCA_037349165.1. Classification (NCBI taxonomy): domain Eukaryota; kingdom Metazoa; phylum Arthropoda; class Insecta; order Lepidoptera; family Tortricidae; genus Choristoneura; species Choristoneura rosaceana. The sequence continues at coordinate 17,754,901 of JAZBNJ010000019.1, forward strand.
GGACATGCGCACGCGCCACTGGTTCGACGTCATATTCGCAACCAGGTCGTCCAGGATCTCCTTGTGGTATTTGTGTACCTGTATATAAAATGATACGACTTTAACAAAGGAGGTTATACATTTATTTATTTTTTATTCGACTGGATGGCAAGCGAGCAAGTGGGTCTCCTGGTGGTAAGAGATCACCACCGCCCATAAACATCTGCAACACCAGGATTATTGCAGATGCGTTGCCAACCTAGAGGCCTAAGATGGAATACCTCAAGTGCCAGTAATTTCACCGGCTGTCTTACTCTCCACGCCGAAACACAACAGTGCAAACACTACTGCTTCACGGCGGGATTAGCGAGCAAGATGGTGTTTGTAATGTTAATGAAAACGCATAATATTCGAGTGGGCACATGTTACTATGAGGGTTTTCATAAAGGCGAAATATCGCTAGATGGCGTTAGTATCGTGAGGTCCGTTTGACGTTTCCTTGCGATTGGCTCATTTAGTTATTTAACCAATCACGAGCAAACGTCAAACGGACCTCACGATACTAACGCCATCTGGCGATATTTCACCTCTGTAAAAACCCTCATTTTCAATGTTGTATATTGGGTTAAAAAAGTAGGTTTGCTGTACAACGGTTTTGACAGAATTAGAATAGTAGATTGTACAACAAGAGTACAAACGAGCCATTTTACCCGAGGCGTTCACATAGCCACCCGAGCCGGTACGGCGAGGGTGGATAGATACGTCGAGGGGTTAGAGTTTTACACTCTGCTTTTCACTTCGATGGCGAGGAACCGAAATAGCAACAATGAAAACAATTGTTCACTTACTATGTACATTTTTTTTTTTTAGTTTTATTGATTTATTTGGTTGATATTTAATTTTATGTGTCAACAGGGGCAGACTGAAAACCAGCGCTGGCAGCTTCCGCGTAAGCGCAGCATTAGCTGAGTCTGCTCCTTTTACCGCAGGACAGACATATTTGCAAGCTTACATACGTACTCCTGTGCTGTATTGTACTATTTTATCTTGTATTGCTTATATTGTTGTCTGGTATTGTTTGTACTGTTGGTAATTAAATATTTTTCTTTCTTTCTTTCTTTCTTTATATAAATTAAAAATGATGAGTGGCGAATATGAATGGACAACTCACCGTGGCCTGCGTGTTGGGCACGAGCGCGTGCCAGATGCTGGTCATGCTGTTCTGTATCCTCGGCGTGGGATCGAACCGGTACCGGTACAGGCGCGGCACTATCTTGGGCAGGTGCTCCGCCAATTGCGCGCCGGCCTGCAGAGCTATGGAGTGGAAACCGAACGCCGCGCCTGGGAAATAGAAAGAAAATACATTTATTCGGAAAAGTAACTTAAACACGAGTAGCTTAGACTAAGGGGACTATTTGACGACCGGATGGCCAAGTGGTTAGAGAACCTGACTACGAAGCCTGAGGTCCCGGGTTCGAATCCCGGCCGGGGCAAATATTTGTATGATGAATACGAATATTTGTTATCGGGTCTTGGATGTTTAATATGTATTTAAGTATGTATTTATCTATATAAGTATGTTTATACGTTGCTTAGTACCAATAACACAAGCTTTGCTAAGCTTACTTTGGGGCTAAGTCAATTGTTGTGAATTGTCCCGTGATATTTATTTATTTATTTATTATTTATTAGACACGGAAAGCAGTTCCTATTCATTCGAGAAATAGATGGTACCAATATCATATCAGGGGTGTTGCACTGGAGACCCGCAGGCGTGGCCTATCCAGCGAAGCGGGTATACCTAGGGCGATAGACATTGGAACCCGAGGCATGGAATAGGAGATAAAAGTAAGATTCAGAAATGTTTATCTAATTTCATCGCGACGCCTGTCATGCTCATTGTTGAACTGGAGCGTCTTGTAGATGACGTACGGTGGTGGTTTGCAGGAATATAGAAATCCTTTTTTGAATTTACATGCATTTAATACGTAAAACAGTAATACAAAAATATTTCATGCGTCCGGTGCAATTGACGGTTTAAGATGATTGTGTGGAGGGGTCGCTGCTGTCATTTCAAAAGTCATTCGCGAGGTAAGCGTGTGTGAGTGCTGCACACATACGCTACGCGTCAACATGTTGGCCCCCAGGAGTGCAGTTCTGGTCCTCTACTGGCAGCGGGCAGAGCCGATTGAAGGCACGTCGTAGAGTCCCAGACACGGTGAGTACGTCGGCGACGCGGGTGACACCGTCGGTGCCGGGGTACAGGCGCGTTACACGCCCAAGCAGCCATTGATTGGGAGGCAGCCGGTCATCCTTGACGAGCACCATTTCGCCCAAGGTAAGTTGTCCGCCATCTTTGCTCCATTTCTGACGTTGTTGAAGTTCTGTGATGTATTCCTTGTAAAATCGATTCCAGAAATGAGCTTTGAGCTGCTGTGTCCTCAGGTATCGTGAAAGTGTATGTGGAGCCGCAGTTTCCTCGACGTGAGGAGAGGGAAGTAACGCTACCGGTCGTCCAATGAGAAAATGTGACGGGGTAAGGGCTGTAAGATCCATAGGATTTGAAGATAACGGAGTGAGGGGTCTCGAATTTAGGATCGACTCGATCTGTGCTAGAACTGTGATAAGTTCTTCGTACGTTAAATTTGCACATGCTACTGTACGCTTAAGATGGTGCTTTACAGACTTTACTGCACTCTCGGCCAAACCATTAAAATGTGGCGAATATGCTGGAGAAAAGTGGAAATTTATTGACAGCTTAGATACTTGTTCATTAATACTGTTTAAATTTTGTTTGAAAAAGTTAGCTAGATCATTACTTGCGCCTACAAAACATCTACCATTATCAGAGAAAACGTTTATTGGCTTTCCCCTGCGCGCGATGAATCTATGTAATGCTGCTAGAAACGTATCACTGCTCAGGTCAGTCACAAGCTCAATGTGTACAGCCTTTATGGCCATACAAACAAAAATGCACAAATATGATTTCATTAGCTTACTACCTCTGCCCTTTCGGTTCAATATCATCACTGGACCGGCATAATCAACGGCAGTGCTTGAAAAAGGAAATTCAGCATGAAGTCGTTCTTCAGGAAGATTACCCATTATAGGTTGTTTGACCTTTCCTGAAAACCGGCAACACTTGATGCATTTATGTACCACCATCCTAGCCAAATTTCTACCACCAATAATCCAAAACTTATGACGTGATGTGGATAGAATGAGTTGTGGCCCGGCATGCATGAGTATGTTGTGATAATATTTAAGTAATAATGTTGAAATATGATGAGATGAATGGAGCAATATTGGGTGTTTTGTGTCAAAGTCGTAATAAGAATTTGATAGCCTGCCACCTACTCTGAGTAGGGAATCAGCTGAGTTAAAGAATGGATTTAATTTAATAAGGTTATTTTTAGTCGGTAATGGCAAATTTGATTTCAATTTTCTTAATTCATTGGAAAATGTTTCGCGTTGGGCAAATCTACATAAGGCGTTCAGGGACGAATTAAGTTCATTCAGTTTCAAATAACCAGTTCGTTTGTCATCAGCACAAAGGTAATTATGTAAGAATCGTTGAACATAGGCTACAACACGTTGTAATTTGTTGAAGTTGGAGAATCGTTTTATACAGTTCGAGATATGTGTGAAAAAATCTGGTTTGTCAGAATTTAAGTTACACTGCACCTTGAATTCCGGTAACTCAGTGTCTGTAGAACTAATGGGTTGTATAGGCCATGTTTGTTTATCCTGTAACAGGAATGGTGGACCTGTCCACCACAAGGAGCTCTTCTCGAGCTGTACGGCGCTAGCACCGCGTGAGCCTATGTCGGCTGGATTTAGTTTGGTTGGCACGTATTGCCATGAAGATGGTTCAGACCTGTCTAAGATTTCTTGTAACCTATTGAATACATACGGTTTAAGTAAGTGTTGTTTTGGCGATCGAATCCAACCTAACACGATTGTGGAGTCGCACCAGTAGGTACAATTGGATATTTGCAGTCTAAATGATGCCTTTACCTTCTCCACAAGCTTGCAAGCGAGAACAGCGCCATTTAATTCAAGCCGAGGAACTGTTGTGGGCTTAAGTGGAGCTACACGGCTTTTTGCCGTTATTAAGTGAACTGAAACAGTATTATTTTGTGAAACTGTTTTTAAATACACGCATGCTGAAAATGCTGCAAGTGACGCGTCGCTAAATGTATGTATTTCAATACATTTAGGAGAATCACCAAGAACACATCTTGGAATTTTAATTTTATTAAGATATTGTAATGAATCTACAAAATTATTCCAAGTTTTACAAATTTCAAAGGGCACTGCTTCGTCCCATGTAATTTTTGCAGCCCACAACTTTTGTAGTATAACCTTGGCTGTAAGTATGCAAGGATTTACCAAGCCTAACGGGTCGAAGATCTGTGACGTGATAGCTAATATGTGACGTTTACTTATATGACTGTCTTCTTTAATGTTAACCGAGTACAACAATTTATCTTCTTTGCAAGCCCACAGCAAGCCTAATGTTTTTGAATATTCGTTATTACCAAGATTAAGTAGCTCATCACAATTGTCATCGTTAATGATTTCATTGATTATCTGTGGGTGATTTGAATGCCACTTTCGTAAGTAAAATTGACCACGTTTAAGCTGTTTTATGATGTCTTTGCAAATAGTGATCAATTCTTCCTTCGTTGATGCTCCAGTGATTAGATCATCAACGTAGAAGTCGTGTTGAATGATTTCTGAAATGGTCTGATTGGGACTATCCAATCCTAGTTGTTTTAAACATCTGGTAGCAAGGTAAGGAGATGAAGCACATCCATATGTTACAGTTCTTAATTTATATTGTTTCAGACGTTCGTGGGGCTCACGCCGCCATAATATTTGTTGTAATTGTTGTTGCTCCTCATTAATCAATACCATACGGTACATTTTCTCTACGTCTGCTGTTGCTACAAATTTATGCTGGCGCATTCTGATTAAAATACTAATAAGGTCGTCCTGTACGGTTGGGCCGACCATTTGAATGTCGTTCACCGACAAACCAGTCGTTGTGACAGCGGACCCGTCGAACACGGCTCTCAACTTTGTGGACAAGCTTGTCTCGCGCACGACACCATGATGGGGTAGTATGTATGTATGTGTGTCACCCTCAGGATTTTTATTTTCTACCATATGCCCTAAGTTGATATATTCTTGCATAAAGTCTTGGTATAATTTTTTAAATGATGCATCTCTGCTAAATCTACGCTCTAATGATATAAACCTAGCCAGAGCTCGATCATACGAGTCACCTAATTTAGATGGAGACTCTTTCAATGGGATAGTAACAATGAACCTTCCATCAGAATCACGACAAGTTGTGTTTATAAAGTTTCGTTCGCATTGTTGCTCTTCCATTGAAATTCGACTACGCTCAGGGATGTGCTCCTGTTTAAAAAACTCGGTCAACTGCTCATGCAGTTGATCATTAGTAATGATAGCATGGTTGCAATGGACTGTAGTTTGTGATTTAATGTTTGTTTGTTTGACTAGTCCGGAAATTAACCAGCCAAATTCGGTTTTGCTTAAGGTTGGCATGTTTTTGCCTAAGGAAATATTGTGAGACCCTAGCACGCTCCAAAAGATGTCCGCACCAAGAAGCATGTCCACATCAGATGGAACATTAAAGGTTGGGTCGGCCAGAGTTATGTTAGATGGAATATTTAATATTTTTTTATTGAGACGCACCATCGGTAATGATTGAGTTATGCGTGGAACAACAAAACAATTTGTAGTAGTTCCATACGAAGATATAAGAGAAGATAACATGACGGTACATTTTTTAGATAAGCGTGACGTTTGCATGTTCAACCCTTCAACTAGGGAAGAGGTCGAAACTGTAGGTAAATTAAGTTTTGTAAGTAACTTTTCTGTGATAAAGCTTGAGGTACTGCCGTTATCTAATAAAACACGCACTGTGTGTTTTTTACCATCATTGCCTTGCACGTAAACTAGTGCTGTAGACAACAGCACACAGCTGCTGTGAACAGCTGATAGGACAACATCATGAGAAGGTATGTCTTCGGAATAGGTTTCTGTTTCAGTTAACATGAGCGGCTCCGGCGCCGCCGGCGCGGCCGCGCACAGGGCCACGCTACTGAGCGGCGCAGGCGGGGCCGCACCAGCAGGGGAGTCGTGAGAATGAAGTAAGCTGTTTTGCAGCTTGTTACAAATACGACACGGTCCTATCTTGCATACGTTAGAGTTATGGCCTTGGCGTAAACAATTTAGGCATAATTTTAATGATTTAGCCTTTTGCATCCTGACATCAATTGTATAAGCTCTGAATTTTGCGCAACGATAAATAGCGTGATTGTCCCTGCACAATGGACAAACGAACTGTTTATTTGCGGGCGGGGAATAAGCGTGCGAATTGACAACTAATGATTTTTGTCGATTATGTGTCACATCACTATGCCTGCGCTTTGTTTGCATGTCTGCCATGGTTTCTAAGAGATCTGAACGATTTTTTATGAAATTTAAGAAAGTTTCGAGTGAGGGCAACTCCTTAAGTGTGTTACGGTGAGTTTCCCATTCACGACTGGTTGTTGCATCTAATTTGTTTGATATTACGTATATAATAATTGTATCCCAATGCTCCGTGGGTAAGTTGAGTGTCTTAAGCGCACGAAGATTTCGATTTACGGTGTCTATAATGTTACGTAATGCACTTGCCGATTCTTTAGGTATGATTTCTATATTAAAAATAGCTTGTATGTGATTGTTAACAAGGAGCCTCTTATTGTTAAATCTATCGCAAAGTAAGCTCCAAGCCACATCGTAATTTTCGGCTGAAAAGTCGAGAGAACGAACTATTAAAGCAGCACTGTCTTTTAACGCTGCGCGCAAATAGTGGAATTTGTTTATTTTAGGCATTGAATCATCTAAATGAATAAGTGAGCTAAAAGTATCGTGAAATTCCAGCCAGTTATGATATTGACCCGAGAAAGTCGGTAGGGTTATGGTAGGTAAGCGCAGACTGGGCCTACCTGGGTGCACACAAGAGCCTGTGACCGACCTGGAGTCGGAGTCAGCGCGCGCAGGGGGCTCGCTGCGTGCCGCCACCTCCCGCGCGAGTGCGACCACGCCGAAATATTTCGTCTCGAACGCTTCTCTTTCTTCGTACTGGTCGTCTGGAATTTCAGTTAGATTTTCTATATCAGTCTGTACGCGATCATAATCTGAATAAAGGTCTTCAATTTTAGCTAATCGGAAGTTAAGTTCATTAATCTGTAAGGTACTCAACTGTGAACAAGCACTAACAGCGTCTAAATAAGTTTTAAACTGAGTTAATTTAGCCTTTAACGTAGCTCGTTGCCTACTTAATGTTTTAAGATCCATCTCTTAATAAACACTTAATTATGAATTACTTACGAAATGCAACGGCATTTAACGCTGTAAGTAAAACAATTAGTTGAAGAAGAAATAAAGTGCAAAGAAAAAATTATAAAAGTGCAATACTTAAATTCGCTAATGAGAGTGCAGCAAAGAATGCGAGCGCGTAGGTAAAGTAGCAAGCCACAGGTCGTCAGCTGTGTCACCGGGCGAGATGCAACGGCAAGGTCAAGCACCCCGCGCGAGCGCGTGCAACGCAATCAGCTGGAATATGCATAAAACGTTGATGTTAGCTAAAATAAGTAGGTCATAGCACAGACGGGTGGATCGTTTACTTCGAGAATAAAATGCTAATTGCAAATGAAAATAAATAAGCAAAGTAATGAATATAATTTTATAATATTAATGTTTATATTTACCACGGAGGGTAGGTAGGTATGTATGAATACCAGTTTAAATTGTAGTAAGTTAAAGTTATTTTACCAATTTTAACTTGTTTAACGTTATTAATTATTTAAACTACGTTTTATTATTACACTTGAATTGAACAAATATTTTAGTTAGGGCCGGAACTTGAATCTTTTATATTTATTTTTATGAAACGGGTAGGTATAAGACAAACGGGGATTAATAAGCTATAGGAAATATGTACTAAACTTAAGAAGTTAAGCAATTATGCATTAATTATGATTGTGCATTTAATGTGCAACAATTATTTATGAAGGGCACGGGACGCGACTAACGGAATAATTGGAACGAACTCACGATAACGCTACTCCCTCAGGATCTCACGGATGTTCCCGTCGAAGTAGGCGTGATTCTTCACTTTTATGTGTATCACTCTTCACTTTTAACAATTTTCAAGGCGTAAGAATTTTGATGGCGAAGTCTTCTTTTGAACCATCCACGTAACGGTTCGTCGTCTTGCGCGTTCCTTTGTTCTTGAGCTGGTTCTTGCTTCGAATTCGGGTCGTAGGACCAAATGTTGAACTGGAGCGTCTTGTAGATGACGTACGGTGGTGGTTTGCAGGAATATAGAAATCCTTTTTTGAATTTACATGCATTTAATACGTAAAACAGTAATACAAAAATATTTCATGCGTCCGGTGCAATTGACGGTTTAAGATGATTGTGTGGAGGGGTCGCTGCTGTCATTTCAAAAGTCATTCGCGAGGTAAGCGTGTGTGAGTGCTGCACACATACGCTACGCGTCAACACTCATTAATCCCTAGTTATAAATGCGAAAGTAACTGTCTGTCTGTTTGTCTATTACGCTTGCACGATGAAACCACAGTACCGATTTTGGTGAAATTTGGTATGTAGGTTGCACGATGAAACCACAGTACCGATTTTGGTGAAATTTGGTGTGTAGGTAGTTTGAGCCCCAAGGATTAACAAAGGATAACTTTCATTCAAGTAGAGGGCGCCACCGCGCGATAAACTAGATCCGCGCAGACGAAGTCGTGTGCTAGTCCCTACTAATATTATAAATGCGAAAGTAACTGTCTGTCTGTCTGTCTATCTGTCTGTCTGTTACGCTTTCACGTCGAAACCGCTGAACCGATTTTGATGAAATTTGGTATAGAGATAGTCTAAGCCCCAAGGATGAACATAGGGTACTTTTTATTCCGGTAGAGGGCGACACTGCGTGATAACCTAGGTCCGCGCAGACGAAGTCGCGGGCAAAAAGCTGGTTTCCCATAAAGACGAGCGTTCGCGACATCACTTTTGTACAGCAGTGAAGCTTCTGTACTTGTACTATTACGTAATCTGTGATCATACTGTCAACGGAAACGGTCTTTTATTCGCACGGAATGTTGCTAGCTTCTGATTTCTTTTAGGCTTTAAGTATTGTACAAAACAAAATAAACAAAACACAATTGACAAACATTAAGATACTTGTATAAGTCAGCCAAGCAGTTATTTTACTGGCTTAAGAATTATTCTCTTAGCCGAGGCTCGCCTTATCTTAGCGTAGCGGGAGTCTATATTATGGTGTTCACGTTTGCGAGTAAAGTATGAACAAAGACGTAACGTGTGGTAACGTACCTTTTTTGGAGTTCCACATGGAGTTATGATGAGCAAGGTGCATGAACTTGTACAGTAGATCCGGTTGGTTCAAGTCCGAAGCGAGGGAGCACAACTCTTTGTAGGTGGACAGGTTGCCTCTGCAAACCAAATAAACAGTGTAAGTGTAGAGGCCGAGTACTGCCTTTTCGCAACGTAAATTTTGGCAACCTGTTTCATTTCGCAACTTTTCATTTTGCAAACTCTAACCCCCTTATTCATAAACGACAATCAAACCTATTTTAGTTAAAATGCCGCTAAAATTCGTTTGTCCTTATCTGTCACTTCGACATTTGTATTTGTTAGAAAGGGACAAAGCATTTGTTAGTTAACATAAGCTTGTTAAGTTTTATGAATAAGGGGGTAAAACTGTAAATATTTCACGATTTATTTCAGGGCCATCGTGTAGACTTCGGGTTAGGTTAGGCTACTTTTTAAAAATCCTGAAATATTTACATTAAAACTTGCGAAATGAAACAGGTTGCCAAACGTTTTTCGCCGAAACATTAGTAAACCAAGAGGCTTAAGGTCACAGCTCATTACAACCACCCGACCAGCACGCCGCGAGCGGTTAGTATTCTTCATATGGATTTGAATACGCTCATTACATCAACTCCGTAGCGTCACCGGATCGCTTCACTCGCGAGGTAGCCACGCGCGGACGGCGAGTGGACCACTCGGTGACAGCCCGCTGCTCGCCTCCATGGATCACACGAGTTCTACTCATTGTCAACGCGACGTCCAGTGTGTCCAGAGTGGACACCGAAAGTCGAAGTGGTACGGGTCGGGCGCCGAGTGGCTCTAATGAGCTGTGACCTTTATTGTCTAATAACGGGATCACAATCGATATCGCCATTTCTTTCTGTCACACGGTAAAAGACAAGGATAGAAAAAGATTGTGAAGCGATCGCCAACGTCAGCGCGCGAGACAATACGGCCTCAGGTTAAGTTGTAAATTGGGAATTGGAAATTCTAACGTACAAAAGAAAAAACCTGACTGATTGACTTTTCTTGTAGAAATACTTAGCGAACGTTAATCTTCACAAACAATAAGGATCTATTGACTATATTTACCCAGTAGGCGCCTTCCCCAGCTGCCCCTCTTCGAATATCCTGGTGTCTTCCGAGACCTGGGCGACCGCTCGCTTGCCACTAGTCAGCTGTTCTATGATCTGGGCGACCAACGCCTGCTTGGCGCTCTCGTCAGAGTTCTGGTATACCAGACTTAGGCCTTTGCTGGCCACGTCTTGGACTATTTCTGTTGGGAACAAACACGGGTGTCAAAGCACTGGTGTTACACCAGGGACGTCAAGTTATGCAATAGCATTAAACAATGATTAACGGTTGTTTTTTTTTAGGATGACAAGATTGACATGTGACAGGTGGCATCTCGATTTTTTTTTTCTTTGAGTATGTAGCTTTCATCTCTATAAAAAAATGGTTCCAATAAGCGATATGGAATAAAAATGAAACAGTTACGAAAAAATAAAAAATGTATGTAGTCAAAATACCACAAACGGGACATACGAGTATCACGCTAAAGCTAAAACACACGAGTAATATTTACCTTTTTCGACTATGAGTGAAAATCACGAAAGTTTAAAACATTATTTTTATTATGTAGTCTGCAAATATACCTAGCAAAATGGCGAAGTTAATGGAAGTAAGATAAAAGGGAAACTTAATATTTGAAACTTACCGCTATTTTCGGAAAGGAAGTCCATGAAGACCTCCTGTAGAACCGGTAGCTTGCTAGAGATAGGGCCGCGCTCTGGACAATTCTTCAACAGAGCCAGCAACCAAATGCTGGTCGCCTGTTGAACAAAACAAACCCATTATTAGGTATTTGTTTTTATTAGTTTACTCATCAATTTAAAAATGACGGGCCTTTTTCCGACCCTTGGTCGTAACCTTCATCGCGTGTACTCGAAATAACACCTTAATTTTCGTAACATAAGGTTGCATGTAACGAAAATTGAAATGATCTTAAAGTACATTATATGTTTTTGATTTGCCTTAGTAGCACGCACTTGTAACTTAGCGATGGGACCTTTTTGCGAGTTGAATTTGTTGACAGTGCATCTATACTTCATTTAATTTAGAATTAATCTAGATAATATTTAATCGATGAGTTTACATTTTCTTTCAATAAAAGTGGAAATGCCAATCGAACCCAGCTCCCGTGGGACTCACTCATACTAAATATATTTTCCCGGATAACTCACATCTTAAATCGAGCTGAGCACGGCGACTGCTGCAACACGGCACTCCTGACACACACCACATCCACCAGACTCTACGACTCCAGACCCGACATGTTTCGCGCGCTGCAGTGCGCGTGTTGCAGCCGCCGAGTCGCGTAGCCCCGAGGAAGAAGGGCTACGGATTAGCCCGAAACATGTCGAGCTAAACTCAATTTAAGACGTAAGTGATCCGGGAAAATATATTTAATACGAACCCAGCTCCTCGTAATTCCATGGCGTGTCACATACCTGTCTCGAATGTGGGTGCGGGTGTTTCCCTATCTTGAACAACTCTTGCAGGAGCCACTCCAACAACTCGTCGTTTTCTTTCAAAGCCTCTCGGTCTTTGATTTTTGCTTCGCCCTAAAACAAATAAATAAATAATATGTCATTTTCTTCTTATGCTCGTAAAGTTCGTGTTTATGCAGTATCTAGGCGACATAAAACGACTTTTTATGCTCTAGTGCATAAAATAAAATCTTCGTCTAATACCAACTCAAGACCAAGGTAATCAGGTGTTACTACATATTTTTTCAAATAATTTTTAATTTATACAAAACTAAAAATCAATCATAATAAATCAGTAAAATTAAAATAATGGAATTACTATAATAATGCATAAAAATAAAAGGTACATTGAAAGTGGATCATTGTTTCCACTGTTGCTATTTCATTTCCTCGCCATCGAACTGAAAAGCAGAGTGTAAAATTCGAGCATTAAACCCATTTTCCCCTCGACGTGTCTATCCAACCTCGCCGTACCGGCTCGGGTGGCTATATGAACGCCTCGGGTAAAATGGCTCGTTTCATGCTCTTGTTGTACAATCTACTAATTATTGCCACAGAAAAAAAACACAACTACAAAAAACAAAAATACCATAACGAACTTCTATTTCTAAATCTCACAAAAACAAATTAGTAAATCAACAGAACTCACTTCTTTAGGTAACTCCGTCCACAGATCCCTGTTCTCATTGGAGTTGACGCCTTCAACGCAGAGCACTAAAGACTCGCCTATTTGCAGATGTATCTCAAATTCTTTGCTCTGAAAGTCGAAGAAGGTAATTAATGTCATTACATTACAACTGAGTATCAAGAAAGAAAGAAAGAAAAAACAAGCCGAGGCTTGTACGGAGCTTTTCTAAAATACATATATACTGATACATATTGTAAATGTGAAATTTTGTGAGAGAATGAGTGAGTTTGGATGAAATTTGGCTAAATGTTAATATATATTCCTGCGGGATAGGGATAAAATCTCTAAATAACAACCGCTTGGCTTAGAGCCATGAAATTTGATATGTAGGTAGCTGGACGTCTGGAATAGCATATAGGCTACTTTTTATACCGATGTTCCCACGGGATGGGGATAAAATCTCGAACTAATAACCGCTGGTCTTAGTCATGAAATTTGGTATTTAGATAGCTGGACATCTGGAATAACACTTATCGTCCTAGCGCCCAAATAAAAATTTGATTTATGAACATACTTTATGTCATTTATAATAGCGTTTAATTTAAAATTACAACAAGTCCTTTATAAAGGACTCTGGACGTTAGGAAGTTAAGTAGGTTACTTTTTATCCCGATATTCCCGGTGGAAAGGGATAAAACCCCGAAATAACAACCGCTGGGTTCAGAATCATGAAATTTGGCATGGGTGTTTTAATTTACAGTCAATGAAAACCACGATGTAATTTTAGCGAATTCCCACGAGTATTTAATAAAATCCCTGATTTTCAATTCAACTGTTGTATTTAATGATTTACGCGTGCAAAGCCGCGGGTAAACTTTAGTGTATTCATATAATTTAAACTTGTAAACTTACATCTTTAGCCATTTGCAAGAACCCCTTCACGATCTGCTTCGCGAATGGAAACCTGTGCCCGCTGCACAGCAAGCCAAGCGTGTAGAGCGCACGCTCTTTAATCTTAGAAGGCAACTTCGCGTTCCCGACTATTCTGAACAGACTCTCGGCCACTGTGAACTTGGTAACTGTGTCCGTGTCAATGTCCGTCTTGTTCACGTTGAAGGGGGTGTCACTTTGGATTGTTGGGTCTTGTTTTGGATGGGAGTCCGGGAGAGGGAGGGCGCCGACTCTGGCGAGGAGGGATATTGCTGAGCATGATGTGCTGACTAGAAGGGTTTGCGGGTTTGAGAGGTATTTCGCTGAAAGAAAAAAATATAATTTAGTGATGAGAGCAATTGGAAAAATACATAAAACTAACTCATCGTCATCACTATGTGTATGACGACCAGATGGCCTAGTGGTTAGAGAACCTGACTACGAAGCTTGAGGAACAGATATTTGTATGAAAAATACGAATGTTTGTTCTCGGGTCTTGGTTGTTTAATATGTATTTAAGTATGTATCTATCTATATAATTATATTTATCCGTTGCTTAGTACCCATAACACAAGCTTTGCTAAGCTTACTTTGGGACTAGGTCAATTGGTGTGAATTGTCCCGTGATATTTATTTATCAGACCTACGCGTACGAATTATGGCTGTGCACAACATCTTTGGTGGCTGACTAGACCGATGCGAGACCGACAATACCGACATGTTCGCCCACAGGCCAGACAAGAGAAGTTGGTGCGAACCGCCTTGGTGCCGTTTCTGTCTCTTGTCAGCAAGTGCCTTGAGCCAGGCTTCATCGCAACACTTGCGACCCTCCAATACAAGTCCGCGCTGATCTTTGCGTTTCTACGCCAACTTTAATAAAACTAACTACATACAATAAAATAACTTGTACTTTGAACTCTGAGATCCTTTAATGGGCTGTGTAACTACTTTCATGATTCATAATCATGTTGTATAAGCTGTTAACAAATATAAATAGATACTCAAAACTTTGCGTGATTGCTCTCCTCAAATATACCGGAGTTTCCTTACGGGATCGAATCAGAATTGAGGACATATGTAGAAAAACGAAGGTCATCAACATAGCCAAGCGATTTAGCTCGTTACGGTGGCAGGCTTTATAGCACGGAGAACAGACGTCCGTTGGGACTGAAAACAGTGCACGTCCTACGGCTCATACGATGATGATAATGAACTTATATCATTGGTTTACATCGTAAACTTACTTAAACTTCTGACCCCATCCTGGTAGGGTTCCCAGTTGGCGCCGCTGAACCCTTTCCCCCCGAACTTCCCCCTCTTAGCGAGCACCAGGCAACGCTCGCAGACGTGAGCGAACGCACTGAGGTAGCCACACTGCGACTCCAAGTTCTTGTTGCTGTCACCCTGTCAAGAATGGTTAAAATGTCACTTCATATTTGATGAACGGATGGCCTAGTGGTTTGAAAACCTGACTATGAAGCTTGAGGTCCCGGGTACGATTCCCGGCCGAGGCAGATAGACAGACAGACAGACATGGCGAAACTCATGGGGTTCCGTTTTTGCCATTTTGGCTCCGGAACCCTAAAAATGGAATGATATAATAATGCATAAAAAATAAAAGGCACATAGGAAGTGAATAATCGGTTCCTCTGTTGCTATTTGATTACCTCGCAATCTAAGTAAAACTCGAGCGTTAAACCCATTTTTCCCTCGACGTGTCTATCCACCCTCGCCGTTCCGGCCCGGTTGGCTGTATAAACGTCTTGGGTAAAATGGCTCGTTTTATGCTCTTTTTATACAATCTACTATTTTATCAAAAACTTATTTTCACCTCCAGTACTTCAAACAGGCAGATTTTGCTATCAAAACAAAGTATGCAACGTGCATTACGTGCGATTTCTATGACTAAGCCACCACAACATCCACATACCTGTACCACGAACTCCCTAACTTCCTTCTCCACCGTCGCCTTATCGCTGATCTGCACAGTTATAACGGCATATATCACGGCCGCGGCGTCTCTGATCTCCTCCTTGGTGCTGCTGATGAACAGGTTCTTGAAAAACGGCAAGAGGTGTGCATACTTGGCGGCCATCTTGTCTGGCACGCAGCCGACGATGTCCAAGAAACATGTGAGGGGCATGAGCTCTGAAATAGAAATGGTGGTGAAAGCATCACTTATATCAGTGTTTCGCAAAGTGGGGTACGCGACTAGGGGCTCGCCATTCGACGGCAGGGGGTTCGCGACAAGACTTTCAGCTTCACGTACCTTTGTTTAAGTTTCCAGGTGACAGCGAATCCCTTAACTGTTAACAGGGGTACGTGGAGCCGAAAGTTTGAGAAGCCCTGACTTATATCAACCACATAAATAAATTTTCTAATTTCTAACAGTGTTTCGGGATTTAAATTTTATTTCATTGGGGATTTTATTACTAATTAAAATACATTTATAATTCTTACACAATTCTTACACATCTGTAGGTTAATCTTTGGTAATAATAATTTGTTTTATTTGCAATGGTCGGGAAAACGCCCGTCATTTTGAAAACATAACCCTGTTCCGTACAGTAGAGACTTCCTTATATTAATAAAAAATATTATTAGGTATTTAATTTTTATAAATTTATCATACTTACCAAAATTTATATAAATTTAGCGACGGAACAGGGTTATGTTTTCAAAATGACGAGCGTTTTTCCGACCCTTGTTTATTTGTGTATATTTTGTTGCATTTACATCTTCGGTGAATGATAAATGTCTTCTGTTTTTTCTTTCTTTCAGTTACCTGCACTAGCGCTAAGCAGCGACGTTATCATGGTGAGATACCGCTCCAGCACTTCGGTATCGAGCAGCTGTTCGCGGAAGTGCGCGGCGAGCCGCGGCGACGTCGCGTTGGGGTGCTCCGAACAGTCGCGGAGCCCCGCGTCGCGGTTCAAACACATGCGGAGGTAGCGCAGGATCTGAGAAAGATCATCCTTCGATTAAAGGACAAAACACGCACTCTTTGGGATATCTTTGAATGGCTGTTTTCAAACCATTGGGTTTGACAAGATGATTTTTCGATTCAGTGATCTGTTTGCGAAATATTCAGCTTCAAAGTGAAAATTTTCATTAAAATTGAACGTCCCGAAATTTTAAAAATTCAGGATGATAGCAAATATATCACATTTACAAGGAAAATTGTAACGGCTAAGATTGCTTGAGAACTATTAGTAGTTTAAGAGTAAATAGTAGCCTAAGGTGTAAAATACACCTAAACTTGGAAGATCCGCACACAATACAATTTATAGAAAAATATATTACTTCATAATGGCTACGGAACCCTATCTTGGCGTGTCAGACACGCTCTTGGCCGGTTTCATTTAATAGGAATGTTGACACCACTAATCAAATGATGTACTTTTTATAAGCTGTCAAAACACAAGTCTCCCATAGAGTTTCAATGGAAATAGCGACTTTTTGTTCGCCAACCCAATCAACTTATCATTTATTTGTTTTAAAGCAACGAAAAATCTAATTTTACAGTAAATCTAAAATTATTCTGGTTTTCAAGGCTAAAATAAAGCGTTTTTTTTACTGGAGTCGTGGCTTTGAATTATTTTTTAATGGCATCAACATCCTTATTGACAGCAGAAAAAATACGTGAGATAATCTAACTGAAACAATATTACTCACCTCCTGATATATCAAAGGATGAAACTGCAGCACCTGATTATTGACCACGAATCTGTGCTTAGAATTGGACCCTTTCTTCCTCTTCTGCATCTGATCCCACACGTAATTGACCACATCGGCAAATTTCGGCACTTTGAATTCGTCCTCTTGTTTTTGCTCCTTGTCTTTCTTTGCAGTTTCCTCGTCTATGTTGACTGTCGTTGTCTCTTTCTTCGAGACGTTGTTGACGACGTCTTCGATCTCGCTCGGACGGGACGTGCCGTAAAGGCATTTTAATGCTTCCGTTGATATTTCATCTTGACTGGGAAGGTAAAAATAGAGTTAATTTTTAAGTATACGTAAATAACCACTTGACAGTCCCGAGCGCGCGACCAATATGCCTCAAACCGTCCGGGGTTTTTTTTATTGACGGACGAAAACGCGCTGTGTGTCAATAATTTTACGACATAATTTTACAACATACTTTACGACATAAAGTACCACGGACGGTTTGGAGCATTTTGGTTTTGGATACCATGGTATCGTCGGACTGTCAAGTGGTAAAGGGTTTATCAAAGGCAGGTCACAGAAACTAAAGCGGCAATTACGTTACAAATTACGTTAAAGTCAAACGCATATTTTGGGTCACTTTTTAAACTACTAGTAATTTTACGCGAGACGTCTAGATCCGCCCAAGCCGCAAGCGAGGGTTGATTGTTGAGTCGAAGGAAAATTAGATTTATGAACGAGTACATCACATTAGAAGACCAGAATAAATATCATAAGGCCTGGTACGATGAATCATATGTTACAGGACCCATAGGTATAGCACGCGGCACGGAATGCCGGGGACCTGGGTTCGATTCCCAGCGCTGGTCTTATTTTTATGGTTTTTCTGGTCATCTATATTTCAGTTTGTATTTTCGATATGGGTTTTACGGGATGATCGTAAAAGTAACAAAAATTTGGAACTGAAATATAAAATACAAAAAAAATCAATCTAAATTTAGGGTGGTAGACCATATAATTGGCTGATGGTACTTACTTGTCCCCACTAGCCATCAGCAGCAGATACCGCGACGGAATGTAGTCCTGAGGGAAGACGGCGGCGGAGTACCGTGTCGCTATGTAACGGATCATAGACTCCTCACTCTGCATGTAACTGTTGGACAGAACAAACATTGAACTTGTAACGGTTTAGAACTGACTGATCTTTTTACATATTTCATTTTTAACATTATTAGTAGTAGTAATATAGTTGGACGCGGCATTATACACACACATAACACAAACGTTGGAGAAGTTGCAACTGCAATACCCCTGGTGTTGCAGATGTTTATGGGCGGTGGTGATCTCTTACCATCAGGAGACCCACTTGCTCGTTTGCCATCCAGTCGAATAAAAAAAAAAGTGCCGTCGGATCAATTCACATTAAAATAGAAAGAAAGAATTAAGGCATTTACTCGATCACTTTCACAAAGACACAAAAAACAACAAAATTTAAGCAACACACTCAAATAAATCATAATTACAAAAATGAAAACAACAAGTTATATAAACGATTTCGTGTACGAAAAAAAGAGAAACGGCCGCTGCATTGAAACTTAGCATTGAATCAGGAATTTAACGGATGTGGTTTTATCGGAACCGAAAGCGGAACCTGATGTTTTTAATTTAGGAACCAGAATCGAAGCCTGAATAAATAGGTGGAGAGATGTTAAGGGTGGGTCTAATAAACCCTAAGACTAAACCTGAGAGTCTATTGCGTAACGTTTCTGACACTCGCGACCACAATCAAATATTTGTCGCATATAAAAACTGTCATTTGATTCGTCTAGTGATCGCAAGTGTCAGAATTGTTACATAATTAGCCCTCCGTTTGTTTTTGATGTCCACCGCTCATGTACAGTCGACGCGGTAAGCATTGACATCTGATATAACTTCCAATTCAAAAGTAACGGAACCGGAACCAAAACGGATGTTTAATACCAAACGGAAGTTCCGACTCAGCGGAAACGGAGATATTACGGAGCTCCGTAATATCTCTGCATTGAATAAAGAAAGAAGTAAAACTCACTGGTCCAAGAGCGCAAAGAGAGCTAAAGCCTGTGGCTCATCGACGGGGCTGGGCCGCGGCTTCTTGCTGTCTGAACCATCGTCCACCTCCATCGGCGTCGAGGAGCCGGCTGCTGTCGTATCGGCCGCTGACGCTTTTGAAATATCTATAATAGAAGACAACATATCGTCAGTCAGTACTTTGAAAAAATCTCGTATCTAAAATCAATTTGTCAACAAAATTGAACCTTGATGTGATGTCTATAAAGTTCACTCAGAAAAATTCTCTTTTTTTGAGCTAAGAGTTTTTTTTTAAGTAGTCACGATATTTTTCCTGAACACGCTCACGCTATTATCTAGTTTAGACACAGATATAGATTACACTAGATTACGCAAATGCATTTACTTCGCGTGTCCGAACTCCGACCAAACGTCGGGGTTGGCCGCATGCAAATACTGACCGCTAACTGACTAATCATGGCTAGTGACTGACTCAAGCACCACGGTGCGGGTGGGCGGCGCATTTGAATCGATTTTGTGCGGACATCGGGAAATTCACATCGCTAATTCGCTCTTGAGACGTCACAGTAGATATAAAAAAGTGACACAGTTGGACATACAGATTGAGGTGTTTGCGTTATCTAGTGTAACCTATATCTGTGGGTTTAGACGTTCCAGGTTGACGTAATAGTTCAATTCGATGTCTTTGTGACAATACATGTATCACTATAAATTGTTTGAAAAACATCTTCTTGTCATCATGTTTGTGCGAATAAATGACTGATTAGTGATTGCATGTCGATTGCCGGCCTTGGCCAGCAGTGTAAGTGTAAAAATCCACTAATGGGTTCTGCCTTGACTTATTAATCAAGTTTAAAAAAAGTGACCAAAGACGTATCTCAATTGACTATCATCCCGCAGGTGCCAGTCACGGCAAATAAAAAAGTGTGTAATGGAATTTGTATGCGACATTGTTGTCGAGTTCGGCGAGCCTGTAATGTTTAATAGTATTTTATGCAACTGTAACGTAATAAGGGTCCTTAAAACACGAGTGTGGTTTTATGAAACGAGGCGTAGCCGACCATAACGATACTGCCGTGTTCATAATGTCGTAATGCTGGTCATTATCTATGGTTTTTGAACGCATAATAGAGGATTTACTATATGGGTGTAGATAAACTTTTTAATTTTTCGCTGACCACAAACTACGCACTTCGCCTTCCGATATGTAAAGAATCATGTCAGCTTTTACGGATGTTTTTGAGAAATATACAGCGTGTATTTTTGATACTACCTCAAACTGTAGCCAGACGAAGATTAAGTGCTGTGAACCGATATCAAAACAAATTGTTAATTTAGAATAACTACCAGAGCGTAATTAATTTTTGAAATATTTTCGAGCAGCAATGTAATTCGTACAAAAATTTGATACGAGGGAGAAGCGTTCTGTGACAGCTGTCACGTCAACAAGTGCGAAGTTTATTTATATATTTGGAGAACAAACAGAAACCAGTCTACAAAAGATAATAAAAGTATTCTTAGTGCTATGACTAAAATTAACATGCACTTGCTCCCTAAACAGATCTCACTAAGGCACATGTGTGATGTGAAGTTTTGAATAAAAACAAAGTAGTATCATATCATCATCGTAGTGATACATTACATGCTAATTAATTTTGTAAGGAAAATAATAAGTCTATTTTTTTTTTACTAAAACATAAAACTTTATTATTAGGGTCTCCGCTAACTACCCTTAAAGTTTGAGGTAATATCAAAAATACACGCTGTACATATATTATCACTTCTGTAAGCAATATTTACCTTCAGCATTGATTTTGTAAGCGACAGCCATCTCCAACAGGGCGTCGCGCAGTGCCGTCCTCATCTCGGGCGCGGCTTCTGGAATCTTCTTCACCAGCTCTTCGAGCAGCGCGAACTGGTAGTTGATGCTTTCAGGACACTTCAGCGCGAGCCTGCCTGCCGGGACAAGGGAGGTAGGGTCATTAAACTAAGTATTATCTAGGTTTGAAACGGAGGCATTCGACCGCATAACCTGGTCACTAGTTTGTTTGTTTATACTCTTTATTGTACAAAAAGGAAACACAAAAATATCACACAAAAAGAAATATCTATCTATAATATCTTATTTTAATGTGTGTACACCTGAAAGGGTAGGGTTTGGTGAGACTCTTATTTTTTGTACAACTATATCTGTAACCTAAATTCCACGCACAATAAATGATTATTATGATTATTATTATTATTATTAAGTGCTAAGTACAAAGGCGGACTTATCCCTGAAGAGATCTCTGCCAGTCAACCTTTGAGTGGTAGAGAAGAGTAAACGAAAAAAATAAAGATCGACAAATAGAGAAAAACATACTAGTCTAGTATACTAGTCTTCTTCATCTTCTCAAACACTAGGGCCTAATGGTATAGAAGATCGCACCGAAGCTTGAGGTCCCGGGTTAGATCCCCGGCCGGGGCAGATGTTTTTTCTCGAGTCTGGGATGTTTAATTTTTTTTTTATTCGACTGGAAGGCAAACGAGCAAGTGGGTCTCCTGGTGGTAAGAGATCACCACCGCCCATAAACATCTGCAACACCAGCCAGGGGTATTGCAGATGCGTTGCCAACCTAGAGGCCTAAGTTGGAATACCTCAAGTGCCAGTAATTTCACCGGCTGTCTTACTCTCCGCGCCGAAACACAACAGTACAAGTTGTACAACAGTGCAAGCACTGCTACTTCACGGCAGGATTAGCGAGCAAGATGGTGTTAGCAATCCGGGCGGACCTTGCACAAGGTCCTACCACCTGCAAAATGTATTTAAGTGGTGTCAAGTGTCCCGTGACATTTAGATGTTTATATTTATTCTTAGCCGAGGCGGATGCGTAGGGAAATAGCTTAGCTTCTGTAGCAAATAAACAAGAGTTCGGCCTTCTTTTATGCCAGTGCAGTGACCTCATATGAGAGATACATCGCGAGGATAGGGGTACGGCACTACGGCAGTTTGCCTTGCGCTCGACTTGGCGCGGAAGCACTGCCGTGCCCATCTAATAAGACAAGTTTATAAATAATTTAAAGTAATGCAGTAAATGAAAACACGAAAAAGTCACATTTCTTCATAGTGGTACGTTCACATAATGGAATGTTGTGAGACGCTTAACCAGCGTTATTGGAAATGAGGACATGTGACAAGATACGCGTTTTCACTTACTCACTCAGGAGTCGCTATGACTAACATGAAAGACCCAATCCACGGAGCGTCATTATTCCAAGAAAAACATTAACAGCGCGATTTAGAAATAATGCGGCAAGTGACAGCGCCACCTGTCGGCATTGTACGTAGCTAAAAAACTTATAAATGAACTTGCCTACGTTTTTTTTTTTTTGCAAAATTAGATTTTTATCTCAAAATGTAGATGCTTGTAATGAACTATTACTTATTTAGCGTGTAAAAGTAACAGACACACACGCACACACTGTCACAAACCTTCGCATTTATTGTTTATATGATTTTAAAGTAAAGTTGCGAAACAATAAAAAATACAAAAAGATGTGCAGTAACAATCAATAAAAAAATACAAAAAGATGAAAAATGCAAAAAGATTTGGTCTTAAAGATTTGAACTTCTGACAAATCACAGAAAATACAAAAAGTTGAAGGTTTTGAGATTTGAATGTTGGTTATTATACGTATCGGCAGGACAGTCGCCAAAGCCAGAGGTGTTGCACTGGACGTGAGTGAAAGCTGTAAGGTCGTGTAGTTACAGTATACAGTGCGGAAAAATAAGTCGGGCCCTGGAGGGAAACTACTTTAAATCCTTACGTTGGCTGATTTTACTTTTTTTAGTATTTTTATTTATTTATTTTTTTAAAGGAGCCATGCCGTTATTTTTGAAAAGAAACAAAGCATTTCAAGATTTTCTAAAACTCGCTTGCCTCGCCCGGGACTCGAACCAACTAAAAATAAAAATCAAACACGCGCTATTTTCTTATACTAATCGATAGGATTATTATTCAGGATAACATTTTTCTAACAAACATTTTGGTCCTACTCCCGTTCCCATTTTTAAGTTACTAGTTTTAATCACCTTTTAACAGAGGGCAAAAAAGTCATTCGTCGCGCAAAGGGTTAAGTTAAATAATTAGTAACGAGAAAAACGTAAAATTAAATTTAAAAATAAGAAAGTTTAAAATTTATTTTTCTGCGTTTATTATTTGACAGAGCCATGAAAGTTCCGAACGCCAGGCAGCGCTGAGGTGCACCCTGCCAATAGCTTAACGATTGAAGCTATAAGCATAAAATTGTAGGTTACCCTAGCTCATCAAATAAGCAGGATTTTCGGCTCTTTTCTAGATTCCGCTAGAAAGAGGCCTGAAAATGCACAGCGTGTTACAGCAGCCGCCGAGTCGCGTTGCTCCAAAGAGGCCGAAACATGTAGAGCTGATTTAAGACGCGAGTTATCCGGGTCAATATATTTAATACTAGCTTTTGCCCGCGGCTCCGCCCGTGTGGTATTCGGTTATCGCGCGCTGTTCCCTCGGGAACTGTCCATTTCTCCGGGATAAAAAGTAGCCTATGTCACTCTCGGGCCCGTAAACTATCTCTATGCCAAAAATCACGTCGATCCGTCGTTCCGTTACGGCGTGAAAGACGGACAAACATACAAACACACTTTCGCATTTATAATATTAAGTATGGATGAGTCTCACGGTAGTTTCATCTTCAAAATTACTTGCATCACAAGTATGTTACACAACGACATTTTTAACACAGCAGATTCGCTGTTTGGAGTACGGGATCGCCAACGAGGATCGGTATTATTTTCAAACTTGGCGAAGACACTACCGTGTCTCTTGCCTATTAAAACCAGTTTTAAATTAATGTTAAATATGAAAGGACAAAGGAATGCATGAATAAGGCCCATATCATTCATGACCAAATAATTATCATGACATAATTATTTGTGACAGTAACGAAAGAGTTCTTTATACTCCTCTGTGTGCCATGATTTTCAAATGGATGCTAAGGGCCGACTCATGTTTTCACTTGCCCTTTCATGAGTCGCTACGACTGACAAAACAGATCAAATGGACGGACCGTCATTATTCCAAGAAAAAACGTAACAGCGCGATTTAGAAATAATGCCGGAGCACACAGCGCTATCTGTCGGAATTTTATGTTACTAACAAAACTAATAAGTAAAGGCTATGGGGGCGGCAGTCGTAAGCGAAGGCGTAATCCAAAAGCTTAATGTTACTTCGCCTGAAATGTATATTTAAAGAAAGAAAGAAAGAAATCATTTATTCGTGACAAAGTAGCGTAGCATAACAAAAAAAAAACATTTTAAAAATTACGAAATTAGTTATGTCACGAAATCGTCCCAAATCAGAAAAAAATTCCGGTCTTGCGCACGCCGCTGTTCTTCCTTTGGGACCATCTGTTTATCATACATTAAAATAAATATCAATAACACAGTGAAAACCGACACAATATTCCGTTTGAAAGAGAAAAAGAAAACACTTGGAAGAGAAACAAATGAGGCTACCATGCAGGCATAATATTATAACTTTGACATGAGGGACTTTTTTTCACCTCAATTTTTATTTAAGGTTTCTATTCTTCAATTCTATATTTCTGCTGAGTAGTTTACCCATTTCTTGGTAATTATCCCCTATAAGAGACATAGTTTTAGATCATCTTTTTTTTCGTTTATCCTACAAGAATCCGACGACGTTTGAATTCAGTACGTAAACTTGTTTCAACTTGCCAAGAAAAGTGTTAAAAATGGGACATGTTAAAGAGCCCTTCGTGGCCTACTTTCGTATTTATAATATAAGTAGCATTTTAAGGTAAAAGTTGCAAAACAATATAAATTACAAAATGATGTGCACAAAAATCAGTAAAAAAATTACAAAACGAAGAAAAATGCAAAAAGATGTCTTGAAGATTTGAACTTAGGACAAAATACAAAAAGCTTGGAGATTTGAACGTTGGTTATTATTATTACAGGTAACGGCAGGAGAGTTGAGCTCACGCTAAAGCTAGAAAAGTTGCACTGTTCGTGAATGAAAGCTGTAAGGTCGTGTAGTTAGTGTAATAGTACATTGTATCTTAAGGGCGGTAAATAAGGAATTATGAACAAGAGTCTAGTAGAAGCCCGAAGTCGATTGCTTAATAACGATACCTCTTGTCCGGGTGAGCGGTTAGTTCCAATGGAATGCTGAAAGCTTCTCGATGAGGGCTACACGGTACAAATGTCGCTAGCGTCACTGCTTAAGTGGCAATGTAAGTAACAAACAAGCTGAGATATGTGGCGCATAGGGAAAATTCGTGTCTGTACCGGTTTCCAGCAGTGGTGTAGCGGTATAGCACGCGGCACGGAATGCCGAGGACCTGGGTTCGATTCCCAGTGCTGGCCGTATTTTTCTGGTTTTCCTGTGCATCTATATTTCACTTTGTATTTTCAATCTAAGAGCTTTGTTCACACTAGCGTTTTTGCCGGCAGTTTCGCAGCGGAGCGGGAACGCGGCGTGTACGCGGCGAGCTCTGCGGTATCTCCGAGATCATTTGCCGCCTGCGCCCCGCCACGGTGCCGTCGCGTAGACACGGCGTTAAGCCACGCACGGTCATTATAAGGTCCGCGTCACCGCGCCGGCGGCAAATAATCGCGGAAATACCGCAGCGTGCTCTCCGCGTTCCCGCTCCACCGAGAAACCGCCGGCAAAAACGCTAGTGTGAACAAAGCTCTTAGATTGAAAATACTCAAATTGAAATAGCTCAAAATGGTTTCTATTTGTCTTTTTGATACAATAAAAAAATACAAAAAAAGGAAAATACACAAAAAGATGTGCCACTGGAGATTTGACTGGTGGACAATCAGCAATAAAAAATACAAAAAGGTGAAACATACAAAAATGCGTACCTATCGGATTTGAAGATTTGAACTTAGGACAAAATACATAACGTCACGACAAATGTTGTATGGTAAACTGCAAGAATACTGGATGAAACAGTAATTGCAAATTTTATCGATTACTAGCACCGATTGATGGATTTCCAAGGACCTCTCATGCTCTAGACTGCATGTTTTGGAATACCAGTCCTGATAACTGTAGCCATTTTATATAGAAATCAACTTACTGAAAACAAACAATAATATTCTTTTACTCCTTTGATTTGTAACGAAACGACAAATAGGTGAATCGACATAATTATAATAATAATAGGGATGATGACACCATTAAAAAATAATTCGAAGGCACAATTCCAGTAACAAAACGCTTTAATTTTCGATTTACTGTAAAATTAGATTTTAAAACAAATAAATAGTTAGTTGATTGAGTTGCCGGATAATGACGTCATAAGTCGCTATTGCTATTGAAACTCTAGGAGAGAATTGTGTTTTGACAGCTCATAAAAAGTAGGTCAGCTGATTAGTGGTGTCAACATCCCTATTATATATAATAATAATTCGTATTATAAATCGCTTTTTTTTTTAAGTAAAAACCAAATAGGTTTATCGTTAAAAATAAAATAATTTTGCTCTTTTTATTGCTTTTTCATTTGCTAGCAAATAAACAAAAAGTTCGGCCTTCTTTTATGCCAGTGACCTCATATGAGAGATACATCGCGAGGATAGGGGTACGGCACTACGGCAGTTTGCCTTGCGCTCGACTTGGCGCGGAAGCACTGCCGTGCCCATCTAATAAGACAAGATTATAAATAATTTAAAGAAATGTAGTAAATGAAAACGCGAATAATGTTACATTTCTTCATAGTGGTACTTTCACATAATGGTATGTTATGCGACGCTTAACCACTTATGTCAGTATTATTGGAAATGAGGATATGTGACGAGATACGCGTTTAATGCGGCAAGTGACAGCGCCACCTGTCGGCATTTTACGTAGCTAAAAAACATATAAAAAACTTGCCTAGTTTTTTTTTGCAAAATTAGATTTTTATCTCAAAATGTAGAGCTTGTAATTAACTATTACTTATTTAGCGTGGAAGAGTTAACAGACACACACTCTCACAAACCTTCGCATTTATATGTAGGATTTTAAAGCCAAGTTGCGAAACAATAAAAAATATAAAAAGATGTGCAGTAACAATCAATAAAAAAATACAAAAAGATGAAAAATGCAAAAAGATTCGGTCTTAAAGATTCAAAACTTAAACTTAAACTTCTGACAAATCACAGAAAATACAAAAAGTTGAAGGTTTTGAGATTTGAATGTTGGTTATTATACGTATCGGCAGGACAGTCGCCAAAGCCAGAGGTGTTGCACTGGACGTGAGTGAAAGCTGTAAGGTCGTGTAGTTACAGTATACAGTGCGGAAAAATAAGTCGGGCCCTGGAGGGAAACTACTTTAAATCCTTAAGTAGTCTCATTTTACTCAAAGGAGACATTCCTTTATTTTTAAAAAGAAACAAAACTGCATTCAATGATTTTCTAAAACTCGCTTGCCTCGCCCGGGACTCGAACCAACTAAAAATAAAAATCAAATACGCGCTATTTTCTTATACTAATCGATAGGATTATTATTTTGGATAATATTTCTCTAACAAACATTTGGCCTTACTCTCGTTCCCATTTTTAAGTTACTAGTTTCAATCACCTTTTAACAGAGGGCAAAAAAGTCATTCGTCACGCAACGGGTTAAGTAAAATAATCAGTAACGAGAAAAACGTAAAATTAAATTTAAAAATAAGAAAGTTTAAAATTTATTTTTCTGCGTTTATTATTTGACAGAGCCATGAAAGTTCCGAACGCCAGGCAGCGCTGAGGTGCACCCTGCCAATAGCTTAACGATTGAAGCTATAAGCATGAAATTGTAGGTTACCCTAGCTCATCAAATAAGCAGGATTTTCGGCTTTTTTCTAGATTCCGCTAGAAAGAGGCCTGAAAATGCACAGCGTGTTACAGCAGCCGCCGAGTCGCGTTGCTCCAAAGAGGCCGAAACATGTAGAGCTAAACTCGATTTAAGACGCGAGTTATCCGGGTCAATATATTTAATACTAGCTTTTGCCCGCGCCTCCGCCCGCGTGGTATTCAGTTATCGCGCGCTGTTCCCTCGGGAACTGTCCATTTTTCCGGGATAAAAAGTAGCCTATGTCACTCTCGGGCCCGTAAACTATCTCTATGCCAAAAATCACGTTGATCCGTCGTTCAGTTAAAGCGTGAAAGACGGACAAACAAACAAACACACTTCCGCATTTATAAAATTAGTATGGACGAGTGAGTCTCACGGTAGTTTTATCTTCAAAATTACTTGCATCACAAGTACTTATTTAACACAATTACATTTTTAACACAGCAGATTCGCTGTTTGGAGTACGGGATCGGCAACGCGGATCGGAATTATTTTCAAACTTGGCGAAGACACTACCGTGTCTCTTGCCAGTTAAAACCAGTTTTAAATTAATGTTAAATATGAAAGGGCAAGGGAATGCATGAGGCAGGCACATATATCATCCATGATCAAATATCATGACATAATTATTTGTGACAGAAACGAAAGAGTCTACCTACTCCTCTTAACAGTAACTGTGTCATGGTTTTAAAATGGATGATATGGGACCCGCTCATGTTTTCACTTACTTTCATGAGTCGCTAAGACTGACAAAACAGATCAAATGGACGGACCGTCATTATTCCAAGAAAAAACGTAACAGCGCGATTTAGAAATAATGCCGGAGCTAACAGCGCTATCTGTCGGAATTTTATGTTACTTACAAAACTAATAAGTAAAGACTATGGGGGCGGCAGGCGTAAGCGTAGGAGGAATCTAAAAGCTAAATGTTACTTGGCCTGAAATGTATATTTAAAGAAAGAAAGAAAGAAAGAAATCATGTATTCGTGACAAAGTAGCGTAGCATTACAAAAAAAAAGATATTAAAAAGTACGAAATTAGTTATGTCACGAAATCGTCCCAAATCAGCAAAAATTGCTGTTCTTCCTTTGGGACCATCTGTTTATCATACATTAAAATAAATATCAATAACACAGTGAAAACCGACACAATATTCCGTTTGAAAGAGAAAAAGAAAACACTAAACATTTATAACAAATGAGGCTACCATCCAGGCATATTTAATATTATAAGTATAACTTTGACATGAGGGACTTTTTTCACCTCAATTTTTATTTAAGGTTTCTATTTTTCGATTCTATACTAAACTTCTGCTGAGTAGTTTACCCTTTTCTTAGTAATGTATCCCCTATAAGATACATAATTTTAGATCATCTTTTTTTTCGTTTGTTCTACAAGAATCCGTCGAGGCTTAAATTCAGTAAGTAGACTAGTTTCAACTTGCCAAGAAAAGTGTTAAAAATGGGACATGTTAAAGAGCCCTTTGTGGCCTACTTTCGTATTTATAATATAAGTAGCATTTTAAGGTAAAAATTGCAAAATAATATAAATTACAAAATGATGTGTAGGAAGATCAGTAAGAAAATTAAAAAAGGAAGAGGAAGAAGAAGAAAGAAGAAATACATTTATTCACATTCACAAAGACACACAAATACAACAAAAAAGCCGATAGCTCATAGCTTACTAGCTCGCGGTGGGACCAGTGCCGTAGAAGCCCGAAGTCGATTGCTTAATAACGATACCTCTTGTCAGGGTGAGCATTTAGTTCCAATGGAATGCCGAAAGCTTCTCGATGAGGGTTACACGGTACAGATGTAGCTAGCGTCACTGCTTAAGTGGCTATATAAGTAACAAACAAGCTGAGATATGTGGCGCGTAGGGAAAATTCGCGTCTGTACCGTTGTCCAGCAGTGGTGTAGCGGTATAGCACGCGGCACGGAATGCCGAGGACCTGGGTTCGATTCCCAGTGCTGGCCGTATTTTTCTTGTTTTCCTTCGCATCTATATTTCAGTTTGTATTTTCAATCTAAGATCTTTGTTCCCACTAGCGTTTTTGCCGGCGGTTTCGCGGCGGAGCGGGAACGCGGCGTGCACGCGGCGTACACGCGGCGAGCTCTGCTGTATCTCCGAGATACCTGCCTGCTCCCCGCCACGGTGCCGTCACGTAGACGCGGCGCTAAGCCACGCACAGTCATTATAAGGTCAGCGTCACCGCGCCGGCAGCAAATAATCGCGGATATACCGCAGCGTGCTCGCCGCGTTCCCGCTCCACCGAGAAACCGCCGGCAAAAACGCTAGTGTGCACAAGCTCAAAATGGTTTCTATTTGTCTTTTTGATACAATAAAAAAATACAAAAAAAGAAAAATACACAAAAAGATGTGCCACTGGAGATTTGACTGATGGACAATCAGCAATAAAAAATACAAAAAGGTGAAACATACAAAAATGCGTACCTATCGGATTTGAAGATTTGAACTTAGGCCAAAATACATAACGTCACGACAACTGTTGTATGGTAAACTGCAAGAATAGCAAATAAACAGAAGTTCGGCCTTCTTTTATGGCAGTGACCTCATATGAGAGATACATCGCGAGGATAGGGGTACGGCACTACGGCAGTTTGCCTTGCGCTCGACTTGACGCGGAAGCACTGCCGTGCCCATCTAGTAAGACAAGTTTATAAATAATTTAAACAAATGCAGTAAGTGAAAACACGAAAACCGTCACATTTCTTCATAGTGGTACGTACACATAATGGTATGTTGTGCGACGCTTAACCAGTATTATTGGAAATGAGGATATGTGACTAGATACGCGTTTTCACTTACTCAGGAGTCGCTATGACTAACATGAAAGACCCAATCCACGGAGCGTCATTATTCCAAGAAAAACATTAACAGCGCGATTTAGAAATAATGCGGCAAGTGACAGCGCCACCTGTCGGCATTGTACGTAGCTAAAAAACTTATAAATGAACTTGCCTAGTTTTTTTTTTTTTTTTTTTTGCAAAATTAGTTTTTTATCTCAAAATGTAGATGCTTGTAATGAACTATTACTTATTTAGCGTGTAAAAGTAACAGACACACACGCACACACTGTCACAAACCTTCGCATTTATTGTTTATATGATTTTAAAGTAAAGTTGCGAAACAATAAAAAATACAAAAAGATGTGCAGTAACAATCAATAAAAAAATACATAAAGATGAAAAATGCAAAAATATTTGGTCTTAAAGATTTGAACTTCAGACAAATCACAGAAAATACAAAAACTTGAAGGTTTTGAGATTTGAATGTTGGTTATTTATACGTATCGGCAGGACAGTCGCCAAAGCCAAAGGTGTTGCACTGGACGTGAGTGAAAGCTGTAAGGTCGTGTAGTTACAGTATACAGTGTGGAAAATAAGTCGGGCCCTAGAGGGAAACTACTTTAAATCCTTAAGTTGGCTGATTTTACTTTTTTTAGTATTTTTATTTATTTATTTTTTATTTATTTTTTTAAAGGAGCCATGCCGTTATTTTTGAAAAGAAAAAAAGCATTTAAAGATTTTCTAAAACTCGCTTGCCTCGCCCGGGACTCGAACGAACTAACCTCCCCAGTCTTCTAACAAATATAGGTGTAGTATTTCATATGTTGGTCGTTTGTCTGATAGAATTTATGACATTTTAAAATCTAACAATGTTAATGTAGCCTTTAAAACTAACAACTCTTTGTACTCTAAACTTTGTAACCACAAAGAGAAGATGGATAAAGGAACTAAATCGGGTGTATACAAGCTCACTTGTAATGACTGCAGTAAAGTATATGTAGGTCAGACCGGGCGCAGTTTTAATACTAGGTTTAAGGAGCATGTATCGGCATATAGGAACGGGCATCCTGATAGATCTAATTTTGCCAAGCATCTGTTGGAATTAAATCATTCAATATCGGACTCAGATTCGTATGAAGTGTTACATTACTGTGACAAGGGGTTTCGTCTTGATGTGTTAGAATGTATGGAGATAATTAGGTACAATAGTATGGGGTCTATTATTAATGAGCAAATAAATTTAGCGTCATCTCCCTTGCTACGGCTTGGGTCTAATTTTAGCAACGGTAGTTATTAAACATGCCTTGACAATAAATGAATAAAATTAAAAAATCAAGGTAGTTTTGTATCACATTTAAAATTTATTAATATTTTGCGGGTAGTTTTTTGTTTTGTTTGACAATTAAAACAGTGGTGGTGGTTTGTTAGTCTAACAACTGGTAGCATGGTGTACGGTTGTGTCACTCTGAGGATGAGCTCTGGTTGAGTTCGAAACGCGTCAGTGAGTTGTGGTGGTGGTGATAGATGGGTTTGTGTAATTTGTGTGTGTTCGTACAGTGTGGAGGTGGAGGAACTGCATGAACACGCATAATTTGCATAGACTTAGCTATCTTAAGGTCGCGGGTGAGCAAAGAAATTATTTTAGTTCATTGATATGGACCTCCGCAAAGTAACGCCTGATTCAATAAATTATTTAAAAATAAAAATCAAACACGCACTATTTTCTTATACTAATCGATAGGATTATTATTCAGGATAACATTTTTCTAACAAACATTTGGTCTTACTCTCGTTCCCATTTTTAAGTTACTAGTTTTAATCAGCTTTTAACAGAGGGCAAAAAAGTCATTCGTCGCGCAAAGGGTTAAGTAAAATAATGACTAACAGGAAAAACGTAAAATTAAATTTAAAAATAAAAAAGTTTAAAAAATATTTTTCTGCGTTTATTATTTGACAGAGCCATGAAAGTTACAAACGCCAGGCGGCGCTGAGGTGCACCCTGCCAATAGCTTAACGATTGTAGCTATGCTATAAACATAAAATTGTAGGTTACCCTAGCTCATCAAAGAAGCAGGATTTTCGGCTTTTTTCTAGATTCCGCTAGAAAGAGGCCTGAAAATGCAAAGCGTGTTACAGCAGCCGCCGAGTCGCGTTGCTCCAAAGAGGAAGGGCTACGGATTAGCCCGAAACATGTCGAGCTAAACTCGATTTAAGACGCGAGTTATCCGGGTCAATATA
This sequence comes from Choristoneura rosaceana, assembly GCA_037349165.1. NCBI lineage: Eukaryota > Metazoa > Arthropoda > Insecta > Lepidoptera > Tortricidae > Choristoneura > Choristoneura rosaceana. The sequence goes on from JAZBNJ010000019.1 coordinate 17,788,050, forward strand.
TTTAATACTAGCTTTTGCCCGCGCCTCCGCCCGCGTGGTATTCAGTTATCGCGCGCTGTTCCCTCGGGAACTGTCCACTTTACCGGGATAAAAAGTAGCCTATGTCACTCTCGGGCCCGTAAACTATCTCTATGCCAAAAATCACGTCGATCGGTCGTTCCGTTACGGCGTGAAAGACGGACAAACATACAAACACACTTTCGCATTTTATAATATTAGTATGGATGAGTGAGTCTCACGGTAGTTTTATCTTCAAAATTACTTGCATCACAAGTACTTATTTAACACAATTACATTTTTAACACAGCAGATTCGCCGTTTGGAGTACGGGATCGGCAACGCGGATCGGAATTATTTTCAAACTTGGCGAAGACACTACCGTGTCTCTTGCCAGTTAAAACCAGTTTTAAATTAATGTTAAATATGAAAGGGCAAGGGAATGCATGAGGCAGGCACATATATCATCCATGATTAAATATCATGACATAATTATTTGTGACAGAAACGAAAGAGTCTACCTACTCCTCTTAACAGTAACTGTGTCATGGTTTTAAAATGGATGATATGGGACCCGCTCATGTTTTCACTTACACTTTCATGAGTCGCTAAGACTGACAAAACAGATCAAATGGACGGACCGTCATTATTCCAAGAAAAAACGTAACAGCGCGATTTAGAAATAATGCCGGAGCTAACAGCGCTATCTGTCGGAATTTTATGTTACTAACAAAACTAATAAGTAAAGGCTATGGGGGCGGCAGTCGTAAGCGTAGGCATAATCCAAAAGCTTAATGTTACTTGACCTGACAAAGAAAGAAAGAAACAAATCATTTATTCGTGACACAGTAGCGTAGCATAACAAAAAAAAAAACATATTAAAAAGTACGAAATTAGTTATGTCACGAAATGGTCCCAAATCAGCAAAAATTTCCGGTCTTGCGCACGGCGCTGTTCTTCCTTTGGGACCATCTGTTTATCATACATTAAAATAAATATCAATAAAACAGTGAAAACCGACACAATATTCCGTTTGAAAGAGAAAAAGAAAACACTTGGAAGAGAAACAAATGAGGCTACCATGCAGGCATAATATTATAACTTTGACATGAGGGACTTTTTTTCAATTCAATTTTTATTTAAGGTTTCTATTCTTCAATTCTATATTTCTGCTGAGTAGTTTACCCATTTCTTGGCAATTATCCCCTATAAAATACATAATTTTAGATCATCTTTTTTTTCGTTTGTCCTACAAGAATCCGACGACGTTTGAATTCAGTACGTAAACTTGTTTCAACTTTCCAAGAAAAGTGTAAAAAATGGGACATGTTAAAGAGCCCTTCGTGGCCTACTTTCGTATTTATAATATAAGTAGCATTTTAAGGTAAAAGTTGCAAAACAATATAAATTACAAAATGATGTGCAGAAAAATCAGTAAAAAAATTACAAAACGAAGAAAAATGCAAAAAGATGTCTTGAAGATTTGAACTTAGGACAAAATACAAAAAGCTTGGAGATTTGAACGTTGGTTATTATTATTACAGGTAACGGCAGGAGAGTTGAGCTCACGCCAAAGCTAGAAAAGTTGCACTGTTCGTGAATGAAAGCTGTAAGGTCGTGTAGTTAGTGTAATAGTACATTGTATCTTAAGGGCGGTAAATAAGGAATTATGAACAAGAGTCTAGTAGAAGCCCAAAGTCGATTGCTTAATAACGATAACGATACCTCTTGTCCGGGTGAGCGGTTAGTTCCAATGGAATGCCGAAAGCTTCTCGATGAGGGCTACACGGTACAAATGTCTCTAGCGTCACTGCTTAAGTGGCTATATAAGTAACAAACAAGCTGAGATATGTGGCGCATAGGGAAAATTCGTGTCTGTACCGTTGTCCAGCAGTGGTGTAGCGGTATAGCACGCGGCACGGAATGCCGAGGACCTGGGTTCGATTCCCAGTGCTGGCCGTATTTTTCTGGTTTTCCTGTGCATCTATATTTCAGTTTGTATTTTCAATCTAAGAGCTTTGTTCACACTAGCGTTTTTGCCGGCGGTTTCGCGGCGGAGCGGGAACGCGGCGTGTACGCGGCGTACACGCGGCGAGCTCTGCGGTATCTCCGAGATCATTTGCCGCCTGCGCCCCGCCACGGTGCCGTCGCGTAGACACGGCGTTAAGCCACGCACAGTCATATAAAGGTCCAGGTCACCGCGCCGGCGGCAAATAATCGCGGAAATACCGCAGCGTGCTCGCCGCGTTCCCGCTCCACCGAGAAACCGCCGGCAAAAACGCTAGTGTGAACAAAGCTCTTAGATTGAAAATACTCAAATTGAAATAGCTCAAAATGGTTTCTATTTGTCTTTTTGATACAATAAAAAAATACAAAAAAAGGAAAATACACAAAAAGATGTGCCACTGGAGATTTGACTGGTGCACAATCAGCAATAAAAATACAAAAAGGTGAAACATACAAAAATGCGTACTTATCGGATTTGAAAATTTGAATTTAGGACAAAATAGGTACATAGTGTCACGATTACTGTTGTATGGTAAACTGCAAGAATACTGGATGAAACGGTAATTGCAAGTTTTATCGATTACTAGCACCGATTGATGGATTTCCAAGGACCTCTCATGCTCTAGACTGCATATGTTTTGGAATAACCGTCTTGATAACTGTAGCCATTTTATTTAGAAATCAACTTACTGAAAACAAACAATAATATTCTTTTACTCCTTTGATTTGTAACGAAACGACAAATAGGTGAATCGACATAATTATAATAATAATAGGGATGATGACACCATTAAAAATAATTCGAAGGCACAATTCCAGTAACAAAACGCTTTAATTTTCGAAATAAATAATTAGTTGATTGAGTTGCCAGATAATGACGTCATAAGTCGCTATTGCCATTTAAACTCTATGGGAGAATTGTTTTGGCAGCTCAAAAAAGTAGGTCACTTGATTAGTGGTGTCAACATCACTATTATTTATAATAATATCTCGTAAGTATTATAAATTTCTTTTTTTAAGTAAAAACCAAATAAGTTTAACGTTAAAAATAAAATAATTTTGCTCTTTTTGATTGCTTTTTTGATTTGCTAGAAAATAAACACAAGTTCGGCCTTCTTTTATGGCAGTGACCTCATATGAGAGATACATCGCGAGGATAGGGGTACGGCACTACGGCAGTAAACGCCTTGCGCTCGACTTGGCGCGGAAGCACTGCCGTGTCCATCTATAAGACAAGTTTATAAATAATTTAAAGAAATGTAGTAAATGAAAACGCGAATAACGTTACATTTCTTCATAGTGGTACTTTCACATAATGGTATGTTATGCGACGCTTTACCACTTATGTCAGTATTATTGGAAATGAGGATATGTGACGAGATACGCGTTTTCACTTACTCACTCAGGAGTCGCTATGACTAACATGAAAGACCCAATCGACGGAGCGTCATTATTCCAAGAAAAACATTAACAGCGCGATTTAGAAATAATGCGGCAAGTGACAGCGCCACCTGTCGGCATTTTACGTAGCTAAAAAACATATAAAAAACTTGCCTAGTTTTTATTAGATTTTTATCTCAAAATGAAGAGCTTGTAATTAACTATTACTTATTTAGCGTGGAAGAGTTAACAGACACACACACTCACAAACCTTCGCATTTATATGTAGGATTTTAAAGCCAAGTTGCGAAACAATAAAAAATATAAAAAGATGTGCAGTAACAATCAATAAAAAAATACAAAAAGATCAAAAATGCAAAAAGATTCGGTCTTAAAGATTGGAACTTCTGACAAATCACAGAAAATACAAAAAGTTGAAGGTTTTGAGATTTGAATGTTGGTTATTATACGTATCGGCAGGACAGTCGCCAAAGCCAAAGGTGTTGCACTGGACGTGAGTGAAAGCTGTAAGGTCGTGTAGTTACAGTATACAGTGCGGAAAAATAAGTCGGGCCCTGGAGGGAAACTACTTTAAATCCTTAAGTAGTCTCATTTTACTCAAAGGAGACATTCCTTTATTTTTAAAAAGAAACAAAACTGCATTTAATGATTTTCTAAAACTCGCTTGCCTCGCCCGGGACTCGAACCAACTAAAAATAAAAATCAAATACGCGCTATTTTCTTATACTAATCGATAGGATTATTATTTTGGCTAATATTTCTCTAACAAACATTTGGTCTTACTCTCGTTCCCATTTTTAAGTTACTAGTTTCAATCACCTTTTAACAGAGGGCAAAAAAGTCATTCGTCGCGCAACGGGTTAAGTAAAATAATGACTAACGGGAAAAACGTAAAATGAAATTTAAAAATAAGAAAGTAAAATTTATTTTTCTTCGTTTATTATTTGACAGAGCCATGAAAGTTCCGAACGCCAGGCAGCGCTGAGGTGCACCCTGCCAATAGCTTAACGATTGAAGCTATAAGCATGAAATTGTAGGTTACCCTAGCTCATCAAATAAGCAGGATTTTCGGCTTTTCTCTAGATTCCGCTAGACAGAGGCCTGAAAATACACAGCGTGCAGCAGCAGCCGAGTCACGTTGCTCCGAAGAGGAAAAGCTACGGATTAGCCCGAAACATGTCAAGCTAAACTCGATTTACACCCGTAAGTTATTTAATATGAGTGAGTCTCACGGTACTTTTATGTTCAAAATGACTTGCATCACAAGTATTTAACATAATGCCATTTTTAACACAGTAGATTCGCTGTTCGGAGTACGGGATCGCCAACGCGGATCGGAATTATTTCCGAACTTGATGGAGGCACTACCGTGTCTCTTGCAGTTAAAACCAGTTTTAAATTAATGTTAAATATGAAAGCGCAAGGGAATACATGAGGCAGGCGCATATCATCCATGATCAAATATCATGACATAATTATTTGAGACAGAAACGAAAGAGATATACTCCTCTTAACTGTGTCATGATTTTCAAATGGATGATAAGGGCCGACTCATGTTTTCACTTGCCCTTTCATGAGTCGCTACGACTGACAAACCAGACCAAATGGACGGACCGTCATTATTCCAAGAAAAAACGTAACAGCGCGATTTAGAAATAATGCCGGAGCTAACAGCGCTATCTATCGGAATTTTATGTTACTAACAAAACTAATAAGTAAAGGCTATGGGGGCGGCAGGCGTAAGCGTAGGCGTAATCCAAAAGCTTAATGTTACTTGGCCTGAAATGTATATTACAGAATCATAATATTATAACTTTGACACGAGGGACTTTTTTTCACCTCAATTTTTATTTAAGGTTTCTATTGTTCGATTCTATACTTCTGCTTAGTAGTTTACCCTTTTCTTGGTAATGTATCCGGTCGTTTTCAAAAAAAGTGTGCTTTTTTTAATTTTGGAAAAAACATGGTTTTTCCTACTCAGAATCAAGAGCACAATCGATTCCGATAGTTTAAAAAAATGTCCCCAAAAAAAAGACAGTTTTGCGACGATTTTTTCATACACTTTGTATGGGAGTGACAAAAATGACACATAAAAATTTGTATGAAAAACTGGGGACATTTTTTTAAATGATCGGAATCGATTAGGGTCTTGATTCTCAGTAGGAAAAACCATATTTTTTTCCAAAATTTAAAAAAAAACGTAAAGGGTACACTTTTTTTGAAAACGCCCATTCCCTATAAGATACAAAATTTTAGATCATATTTTTTTTCGTTTGCTCTACAAGAATTCAACAAGGTTTTAACTCAATAAGTAGACTTGTTTCAACTTGCCAAGAAAAGTGTTAAAAATGGGACATGTTAAAGAGCCCTTCGTGGTCTACTTTCGTATTTATAATATTAGTAGCATTTTAAGGTAAAAGTTGCAAAACAATATAATTTACAAAATGATGTGCAGAAAAATCAGTAAGAAAATGACAAAATTCTTTTTGGATTATGAAAAATGCAAAAAGATGTCTTGAAGATTTGAACTTAGGACAAAATACAAAAAGTTTGGAGATTTGAACGTTTTGGTTATTATTATTACAGGTAACGGCAGGAGAGTTGAGCTCACGCTAAAGCTAGAAGAGTTGCACTGGACGTGAATGAAAGCTGTAAAGGTCGTGTAGTTATAGTGTAATAGTACATTGTATCTTAAGGGCGGTAAATAAGGAATTAGAACGAGAGTCTATTAGAAGCCCGAAGTCGCAGGTGCGTGGCGGCGGCAAGCTACTACCCAACACCAGTGCACCCCGCAGAAGTACACGCAACAACTCATAACGTCCTTAGTAAATAAATAAATAATAAATAAATATCACGGGACAATTCACACCAATTGACCTAGCCCCAAAATAAGCTTAGCAAAGCTTGTGTTACGGTTACTAAGCAACGGATAAACATACTTATATAGATAGATACATACTTAAATACATATTAAACACCCAAGACCCGAGAACAAACATTCGTATTTTTCATACAAATATCTGCCCCGACACGGGAATCGAACCCGGGACCTCAAGCTTCGTAGTCAGGTTCTCTAACCACTAGGCCATCTGGTCGTCAGTAATCTACAGCCTACGCAAAAAAGGGCCCTTGGGTTTTATTTGACGGATTGCAACCAAGTTAGCCTGTGCGTTACAATACTGTTAAGAATAAGTAAGTAATAAGTAAGTGTATGTATAAGTTCGCCTTTGTACATATTTGTTTTTTGTTAATTGTGTTTTGCTTGTTTTGTACAATAAAGAGTTTACATACATACATACATACTGTTTACGAGCAAGTGTGATAATAAAAAAGTAAAATACAAAGATAATAAAGCAAAAAAAGAAATCTTGATTTTGATAGTGAGTCTAAGAGCTTGCGCGCACTAGCGTTTTTGCCGACGGTTTCGCGGCGTACACGCGGCGAGCACGCTGAGGTATCTCCGAGAGACCGGCGTAAACGCGGCGTTAAGCCACGTACGGTCATATAAGGTCCGCGTCACCGCGCCGGCGCGCTGGCAGCAAATAATCGTGGAGATACTACAGCGTGCTCGAAGCGTTCCCGCTCCACCGAGAAACCGCCGGCAAAAACGCTAGTGTGCACAAGCTCTAAATGGTTTCTATTTGTCTTTTTGATACAGTAAAAAAATACAAAAAGAGGAAAATATACAAAAAGATGTGCCACGGGGGATTTGAATGGTGGACAATCAGTAACAAAAAACACAAATAGATGAAACATACAAAAATGTATATCGGATTTGAAGATTTGAGCTTAGGACAAAATAAGGGAGCAAAATGAAGGACGTCACGACAGGTTGTCTGGTAAACTGCAAGAATACTGGATGAAACAGTAAGTATGCAAATTTTATTGATTCCTAGCACCGATTGATGGATTTTCAAGGACCCCTCATGCTCTAGGCTGCATATGTTTTGGAATACCCGTCTTGATAACTGTAGCTATTTTATTTAGAAATCAACTTACTGAAAACAAATAATAATATTATTTTACTCCTTTGATTTGTAACGAAACGACAAATAGGTAAAATGAGATAATAATAAAAATAGTACATATTATAAATTACTTTTTTAAAGTAAAAAACAAATATGTTTAACGTTCAAAATAAATTAATTCTGCTATTTTTGATTGTTTTATATGTATAGGTAGTGCCAACAGAGTTGAGGTAACGCACAAAAAAAGATGTTAAGTATGTGATGACAGAAAAATTTTGACATTCACTTTCATTCATTATTTTTTTATGAATCAGCACTTCATGTAGCTGTGTATGTAATTATTCATTTCTACTCTCGTGGCAGTACCTACAGTCAATGTTTTAAATTAATTAAATTACCTTTACTTTGTTTCGTTTATTATTTGACAGAGCCGAGAAAGTTACGAACGCCAGGAGGCGCTGAGGTGCACCCTGCCAATAACTTCTAAGCGATCGAAGCTATAAGCGTGAAATTATACATTTCGCTGCTACCCCAGCTCTTCAAATAAGAAGATTTTCAGCTTTCTATATTCTGCTAGACAGAAGTAGGCACGCCAAAACGCATGAAAAAGACTACAGCAGATTGCTTTTCGCTGGACTTGTTAAGATTAAAATATCTATTCGATTTAGGCTGTGACAAGCACTTATGATATGAATGTTAAAAAAAATCTAACACTGGTTCGGAAAAAAGGTCTGTTGAGAAGGATCTGACAAGAAAGGTATGATTTTTTTTAACAGATTTACAATGTTAAATATGTAGTTCTGTCTGTCACAAGTATTACACAACTACATTTTTGACACAGATTTTCTGCTTGAAGTACGGGATCGTCAATGCCATCGATATATATGTACTTACTAGATATCGCGATCCGAACACTCATTGTGTTCCACTGCTTTGCACCTTGCACTGTGCAAAGGACTTTAGTATGACTTTGACATTCATGAGCGGCGGACGAACTAGTTTTTGATTGAGACTCCGAATGTAGGCGTGAACCTGCACGTAAGTAACAATTCACTACTCAAGTAAGTAAAATTACATCTCGTTCAAGTGATTACGCAACTATTAATATTGTAATTCCACAATAAAACCATTTTTTTAAATAAGACGTCACGCCATCTTACAATCATAGACTAAAAACGTGCAGACGTTCCGTTCCCATTCAGAATTGGTTGTAGGTAAAAAATTGTGACTGAACATGAATGACAATTCGTTTAATTGCTTTATTTATACCCAGTTTGATATTTTGAATATTTATTTAATGTTCTTTCTTTTTGGTCTAAATAATATTAATTTTTTTTTCGAAAATATCTATTTTGCACCTGAGCATTGTAATTACGTTTTGTAGGTAAAATAGCTGTGTCACGTCTGCGATGTATAATCTATATAGCGATGACGTCTTGTGACAGTCCGGTATTTGAACATATTGTTGACATGAACGTGCGTATCCATAGTATTTAAATCAATGGTCAATGCGGATCGGAACTATTTCCAAACTTGACGAGGGATCTGCCGTGGTCGTGCCTCCAGATAACAAGTTTATAATGTTAGACAATTGAAAGGGCGGCCACGAGACAGACATGTTACATTTATTCCACATCCAATTTTATGACAGTATGGCAATAATTTTACCATTTACGTGTCAAAAATCGGAAGTGGAAAACATGTAACATGTCTAATAACGTCCCCTCACCCTTTCAGGAAACACTGTGCGTGTAATCAGACGACTTAACTGGCGGCGGTCATTTCATTATTACAAGAAAAAAAATAACAGCGCGATTTAGAAATAGCGCCGGACGCAACAGCGTCATCTATTGGAATTTTGTGTAACTAACAAAAATTATGTTTCCGCGTTAACAGTGCATTTGACTAAAATAATTCTTAACGGGAAAAGCTTATATTTATTTAACTACAAAGATAAAAAAAGTAAATTTGATAGTGAATTAAAACGATTTATACTTGTCTTTTCGAAACAATAAAAAAAGAGGGAAAAAATACAAAAAGATGTGCCACTTGGTAACGTTGGACAATCAGCAAAAAATATTATGCAAAAAGATGACATACAAAAATGCGTATCGGATTTGAAGATTTGAACTTAGGACAAAATACGGGAACAAAATAAATAGCGTCATGCTCATGATAGCTGATTGTAGTAGGTAAACAACAATACTGGATGGAACAGAAATTGCAAATTTTATCGATTTCTAGCACCAAGTGAATAGGTACACTGATGATGGATTTTCAAGACCAACAATATTATAAATGCGAAAGCTTGTGAGTACCTATGTGTGAGTGTATATGTGTGCGTGTGTGTGTGCAAGTATATTTGTTACTCCTTCACACTAAAACGGCTGGACGGATTAGGAGACATTTGGTATACAAGTAGATAGCTGGAAATTGGGAATTATTACATTGGCTACTTTTTGTCCCGATTATCCCACATGATAGAGATAATAGGCTTACGTTTGGCGTCAATCTGAATCTGATGTCTTGATGGAAGGCGAAGATGAGGCCTAAAATGGTACACGTTTGCCAAGAAGGTTTCTGTTCACTTTGACCTTAAATATTTCCAGATTATAGCGTTCTGGAAAAAGTGACCTCGGCAGAGAGTTCCACTCCTTAGCCGTCCGCATAATGAAAGAGGCAGACCGCTTCGTGCGTAATGGAGGAATGTCTACAACATAAAGGTGAAACTGCTCGCCGCGCCTAGTCGTTCGGTGACGGAAAGGGGAAAAATATCGAAATAACAACCGCTGGGCTTTGGGAAATATTATTATGGCATATTTGCTTTTAACAGACTTACAAACGAAGATTACTTTTTGGAGTCTTTTTTTATTAATATTTCATCTCCAAACTTTTGTTAATTTTACGGTCATCCCGTGAAACATATTTCACACGAAAACACAAGCAGAAACATGGATGCACAGAAAAACCAGAAAAATAGAACAGCGCTGGGAATCGAACCCAGGACCTCAGCAATCCGTGCTGCGTGCTATTCCCCTACACCACCGCTGGACTCCAGCATGCTGGTTGTCCAGCGCTGGTCTATTTTTCTGGTTTTTTTGTGCATTCGTGTTTATTTTTTTATTTAACTGGATAGCAAACGAGCAAGTGGGTTTTCTGATGGTAAGAGATCACCACCGCCCATAAACATCTGCAACACCAGGGGTATTTATTGCATTGCAGATACGTTGCCAACCTAGAGGCCTAGATGGAATACCTCAAGTGCCAGTAATTTCACCGGCTGTCTTACTCTCCACGCCGAAACACAACAGTGCAAGCACTGCTGCTTTACGGCAGGATTAGCGAGCATGATGGTGATAGCAATCCGGGCGGACCTCGCACAAGGCAAAACTACTACCACCTGCAAAACCACTTGGCGAAGGAACTGCCTTGGTCGTGCCTCCAGATAACAAGTTTATAATGTTAGATAATTGAAAGGGTGAGAACGAGAAAGACAATGTAACATTTATTCCACATCTGATTTTATGACAGTATGGCAATAATTTTACCATTAACGAGTCAAAAATCGGAAGTGGAAAACATGTGACTTGTCTCTAACGTCCCCTCACCCTTTCAGGGAACACTGTGTGTGTAACCATACGACTTAAACTGGCGGGGGCCATTTCATTATTCCAAGAAAAAAAATAACAGCGCGATTTAGAAATATCGCCGGACGCAACAGCGTCATCTATTGGAATTTTGTGTAATTAACAAAAATTGTTTTCGCCTTACAGTGCATTTGAGTAAAATAATTCTTAACGGGAAAAACTTATATTTACCTAAAATAATAATAATAATTTATTCAAACAAAAAACTCATTTCACATCATATTTAACTTAAGAACTTAACATACTGTAAAGGAAATATTTACAAGAAATGCCTGAACTAGGATTCCCTGTTTCAGGCAAATAATTCTAATATATTTAGATATAATTTAATCAACTACAGTACATAATTAACTACAAAAATAAAAAAAGTAAATTTGATAGTGAATTAAAACGATTTATATATGTATTTTCGAAACAATAAAAAAAGAGAAAAAACACAAAAAGATGTGCCACTTGGGATTTGAACGCTGAACAATCAGCACAAAAAAATATGCAACAAGATAACACATACAATAATGCGTATCGGATTTGAAGATATGAACTTAGGACAAAATACGGGAACAAAATAAAATAAATGGCGTCATGCTCATATAGCTAACATAATTATAGGATGACAGTGTATGCTAACAAAATTATTGATTATTTTTGATCTGAATTAAATGGTTATTATTATTATTATTATAGCTGATTGTAATAAACAACAATACTGGATGGAATAGAAATATGGGGGCGACTGAAAAACAGCGTCTGTTAGCCAAAGAACTTTGTTCTGCAAGGCGCAGACATAAGCTGAGTCGCTTTTCCTTTTGATAGTTTGATTGTACCTACTTATTATTTGATATGTACTTATGTATGTAGAAATTGTAAGCAAACTATTGAATAAATATCTTATTATTATTATTAAATTGCAAATTTTATCGATTTTTAGCACAGAGCGTAAAGGCACACTGATGGATTTTCAAGACAAACAATATTGACGACCGGATGGCTAAGTGGTTAGAGCACCTGGCTACGAAGCTTGAGGTCCCGGGTTCGAATCCCGGCCGGGGCAGATATTTGTATGAATAATACGAATGTTTGTTCTCGGGTGTTGGATGTTTAATATGTATTTAAGTATTTATTTATCTATATAAGTATGTTTATCCGTTGCCTAGTACCCATAGTACAAGCTTTGCTTAGTTTGGGACTAGGTCAATTGGTGTCAAGTGTCCCATGATATTTATTTATTTATTTATTATAAATGCGAAAGTTTGTGAGTATGTCGCGCGCGCGTGTGCGTGTGTGTTCGTGTATATTTGTTACTCCTTCACACTAAAACGACTGGACAAATAAGGATGACATTTGGTATACAAGTAGATAGCTGGAAATTGGGAATTATTACATTGGCTACTTTTTGCCTCGATTATCCCACGGGATAGAGATATTTTTTTTTATAAAAAATAGGCTTACGTTTGGCCTCAATCTCGCTTGATGGAAGGCGAAGATGAGCCCTAAGATGGTACACGTTTGCCTAGAAGGTGTGTGTTCACTTTGACCTTAAAGATGTCCAGATTATAGCGTTCTGGAAAAACTGACCTCGGCAGAGAGTTCCACTCCTTAGCCGTCCGCATAATTAAAGGGGCAAACTGCTTCGTGCGTAATGGAGAAATATCTACAACATAAGGGTGAAACTGCTCGCCGCGCCTAGTCGTTCGGTGACGGAAAGGGGGAAAATATCGAAATAACAACCGCTGGGCTTTGGGATAGTATATTTTTTATCGAGAGACTAAAATAAGTCAATATATACCCGAGGTGGTTAGCCACCCGAGCTTTAGCGAGGGTGTCTATTTATCCGAGGGTTTATATTGACTTTTAGTCTCGCGGTGAAAACTCTATTTTTCACTTCGATTGCGAGAAAAAATAGTCAATTTAGTACAAAAAGATTTAACAAGAAATAAAAATAAATCTTTCTAGATTTCGGCGGCAAAAGATTATCAATTATGTCTATTACTCTTTGGTCAACATCATAATTTTCACTATCACTTGATGACATTGTGAGAATAATCAATTTATTTTAATCGTTTACGATTTACGCTCTACAACAATTTCAAAGTTTTCACGGTGAATATTTTTTTCCATCCAGACACAGATACTACCAATACAGATACTAACAAAATAGCACCGGCGAAATGGTCCATACACAAACGGAAAAATAGAGTGGCGCCACCTTCTATGCGGAAAAAGCATAGAACTAAGACCACGTAGACTAAGAACGTAACATTTTCGTCATTAAAATGGTCCACACACAAACTTATTTTTTGCAAGTAACTGGCTGTTTGAGTTTATCTAAGTCACTCGAAGTAAATTAAAAAATTAATTACTTTTACTCCCTAGGGAGTAAAGTGCTCACTTTACTCCCGTCTCGTAAGGCTATATTGACCCACTTTTAGAGCATGAGAAGTGAAAAATATTATTATGGCATATTTGCTTTTAACAGACTTACAAACGAAGATGACTTTTTGGAGTCTTTTTTTATTTTTTTTATTTTAACTCCAAATTTTTGTTACTTTTACGGTCATCCCAAAATAGACCAGCGCTGGGAATCGAACCCAGGTCCTTAGCAATCCGTGCTGCGTGCTATTCCCCTACACCACCGCTGGGCTCCTGCGTGCTGGTTGTCCAGCGCTGGTCTATTTTTCTGGGTTTTCTGTGCATTCATGTTGTTTTTTATTTGACAGGATGGCAAACGAGCAAGTGGGTTTCGTGGGTCGTGCCTCCAAATAACAAGTTTATAATGTTAGATAATTGAAAGGGTGAGATGTGAAAAGGCATGTTACATTTTCTCCAAATCTAATTTTATGACAGTATGGCAATAAGTTTACCATTTACGAGTCAAAAACTGGATTTGAAAATGATGTAAAATGTCTTATCAACCTCTCACCCCTTCAGGGAACACTGTGTGTAACCTGACGACTTTAACTGGCGGCGGTCATTTCATTATTCCAAGAAAAAAAATAACAGCGCGATTTAGAAATATCGCCGGACGCAACAGCGCCATCTATCGTAATTTTGTGTAACTAACAAAAATTAAACTTATCTTTTCGAAACAATAACAAAAAGAGGAAAAAAACACAAAAAGATGTGCCACTTGGGATTTGAACACTGGACAATCAGCACAAAAAAATATGCAAAAAGATGACACATACAATAATGCGTATCGGATTTGAAGATTTGAACTTGGGACAAAATACGGGAACGATAGCTGATTGTAGTAAACAACAATACTGGATGGAATAGAAATGGAAAATTTTATCGATTTTTAGCACAGAGTGAATAGATACACTGATTGATTTCAAGACAAACAATAGTATAAATGCGAAAATTTGTGAGTATGTGTGTGTGTGTATGTGCGTGTATATTTTTTACTCCTTCACACAAAAACGACTGGACAGATTAGGATGAAATTTATTATACAAGTAGGTAGCTGGAAATTGGGAATTATTTACATTGGCTACTTTGTGCGTCGATTATCCCACGGGATAAGAGGTATTGTTTTTTTTATAAAAAAAATAGGCTTACGTTTGGCCTCAATCTCGCTTGATGGAAGGCGAAGATGAGGCCGAAGATGGTACACGTTTGCCAAGAAGCTGTCTGTTCACATTGACCTTAAAGATATCCAGATTATAGCGTTCTGGAAAAAGTGACCTCGGCAGAGAGTTCCACACCTTAGCCGTCCGCATAATAACAGAGGCTTCGTGCGTAATGGAGGAATGTCTACAACATAAAAGTGAAACTGCTCGCCGCGCCTAGTCGTTCGGTGACGGAAAGGGGGATAATCTCGAAATAACAACCGATGGGCTTTGAGTTATGAAATATTATTATGGCGTATTTGCTTTTAACAGACTTACAAACAAAGATTACTTTTCGGAGTCTTTTTTTTGTATTTTTTATTTCAACTCCAAATTTTTGTTACTTTTACGGTCATCCCGTGAAAGTCTATATATTTCACACAAAAACACAAGCAGAAACATGGATGCAGAGAAAAACTAGAAAAATAGACCAGCACTGGGAATCGAACTTAGTTCCTCGGCAATCCGAGCTGCGTGCTATTCCCCTACACCATCGCTGGGCTCCAGCGCTGGTCTATTTTTCTGGTTTTTCTGTGCATTCATGTTTTTTTTTTATTTGACTGGATGGCAAACGAGCAAGTGGCTTTTCTGATGGTAAGAGATCACCACCGCCCATAAACATCTGCAACACCAGGGGTATTCCATTGCAGATGCGTTGCCAAGCTAAAGGCCTAAGATGGAATACCTCAAGTGCCAGTAATTTCACCGGCTGTCTTACTCTCCACTGCTGCTTTACGGCAGGATTAACGAGCAAAATGGTGGTAGCAATCCGGGCGGACCCTGCACAAGGTCCTACCACCTGCAAAACCACTTAGCGAGGGAACTGCCTTGGTCTTGCTTCCAGATAACAAGTTTATAATGTTAGACAATTGAAAGGGTGAGAACGAGAAAGACAATATAACATTTATTCCACATCTGATTTTATGACAGTATGGCAATAATTTTACCATTAACGAGTCAAAAATCGGAAGTGGAAAACATGTGACTTGTCTCTAACGTCCCCTCACCCTTTCAGGGAACACTGTGTATGTAACCATACGACTTAAACTGGCGGGGGCCATTTCATTATTCCAAGAAAAAAAATAACAGCGCGATTTAGAAATATCGCCGGACGCAACAGCGTCATCTATTGGAATTTTGTGTAATTAACAAAAATTGTTTTCGCCTTACAGTACATTTGAGTAAAATAATTCTTAAGGTGGCACGACTTCCATACTAACTAATTTTCCCAACCATTTGCGCTTGAAAGATTATTTGAAACTAAAACCACATCTCTTGACGTTTATTTCGTTATCTAGGTGCGTCATTTTTTATTTACCTTAAGAAAGCTTTTGATTAATAGCTTAATCTAAATGATTATTTTGGTTCATTTTTGTCAATATGTGAGTGAACAGCCGACAGTATCGTACACCAACGGCTTGGTTAGTAGTGTGCGTTTCAGCCACGTTGTCAACTCGCCGACAATTCGATGATAAGCGACGTTGCCGGATTTCGTTCGATTTGTCTGATCAAAATTACATAATTACCATTTTGAAGCTCGTTTCCCTATTTTTTTTAATATTTTTGCTGGCCATAGGTACAAAGTCCGTCAGTCGAAAGACTGAAGCGCAACGAACAAATGCATTGCCAATTCTTTGGATTTTCGACAGAAATTAGGAAGAAAATGACATAACATGAACGAATTAATAAATAAGTACGGAAAATTGCATTAACGGATTATAAATTAGTAGTGATAAAATCAGACAAAAGCTGCATGGCTTGTGGCTTTAGCTTTTTCCAAAAAATAAAAATAAAAAAAGCATCTCAATTGTCAAATGTCAAGTCATAATTTTTTGTTCGTTAGTTGTCATGACATTGTAAAAACTAGAGTAACTTTTTCCTAAATTAAATTATCGTAATTTGTCCTCGAAATTGGCGGAATTATAATTATCTATAATCTATAATGTGAATGAAGTTATATTTTCAAGTATTGACCTGAATTATAATTCACATTGGAAACTATGAAGCCACGAATTTTGCGAATAAAATACATATAAAGCATCAATACTCGATACTCTAGTCTCGGAAAAGACGCATTATAAGGAAATTGAAAAGTAAGTACTGTAGAGACTGAGTACAACATACATATACTGCGCTCACCAACCCGCTTATCAAGCGTGGCGAGTACTTACCTAAGTATTGGCAACTCGGGAAAATATGTATGGAAGAGGCCTAAAGTCCACCGGTGAACGTCCTGAGGCTAATATGAAGATGATGACGGTGAGGATAATGTTGAAAACCATATCCCTACTTCCGTACTAATATTATAAATGCGAAAGTGTATGTGTTTGTTTATATGTTTGTCCGTTTTTCACGTCGAAACGGAGCGACGGGTCGGCGTGATTTTTGGCATAGAGATAGTTTATTGGTCAGAGATTGATATTAGCTATTTTTTAACTTGGAAAAATGCACAGTTCCAGAACCCTACCCTTGGTAGCGGATTTAAATTTTGAGCTTAATATCTCGGTAATTTTGGAGTTCAGAGAAAAGTTCATTTGACAAAATATGCTTCTTCAAAATATGTTTTGTTTTCATAAAAAAATATTTAATTACAGATGTGTATGAGACTGGCACAAGACTGGAAAAGTGGCGTGAAAATGCAAGAGGCACTCAGCAGTGGTTGTATGTGGGCTAATTTGATTGATTGATGTAAATAAACAAATAAAAACTGACTTAGTGATGGATTTTTTTAATTTGTTGTTCAATAGGGCCTTCGATTACTACCCAACCAATTAAATTTGAAATAAAAATAAACAAGTCTAATTTCATATGGTCACGTTTTTCGTAGAAGGAAAATATCGTGAAGAAACGTGCAACCCCCTGTAAAATAATTAATGGTGTGTGCTATATTTCAATTCACACTGGGCCTGCGTTGAAAACAACGCCCAAACCAAGCCCTCATTGTGAGAGGAGGCCTGTATGTATGTATAGGGATAATGATAATGATTATGACTAATTTTCCCATAGTATGTAAACTGTATTGTAAAAAATATATAACCCATATGCAACCCATGTGCTACTAATGTATTGTTGACATCCCATACATCTGCCAAAGAAATCACAGCGTAATTGAATATGAAAAGGTTCCACCCTGGTACGTGATTCGGTTTCCTTGACTTTGTAAAGAGGAACTTATCCCTCGAAGGGATCTCTACCAAGCAACCCTTGAGTAGATGTGAGGAATAAGTCTCATAGTAGGTATTGTAGTTGTGCATATTCATAGATAGATTCGCTTAAAATTTAAAAAAAATGTGCCTAAATTAGGTCTTATTAATTTTTTGCTACACATTTCAATAAACATTAACGTCATTATCAGAGAACTATAAAAAAAAAAAAAACATAAAAAGCTTAATTGTTCAACGGGTTTGAACCCGAACTTCCTAAGCTATTACTAGGGTAAACTCGAGCCTTATACAACTAGGCCATTCTGCTCTTTGATCATGCTAGCGAAATTAACAAAGACTTTTGTTTACATCAAATTGCAAGCATGTGTGCGAAAATATCAGTCGAAACTGCAGAATTCCCAAATGAAAGTATTTTCTGAATTAAAATACATCTGAAACTTGGTAGAATATATTACAAATTTCACTCTACGGGCGCTAGGTACATTATTTTATAAAAATATCCACATTTTCATTCCTAAAAAAAATAAAATACGTGGAATTTGCACACTAACGTCATCTACTGGCGCTGTAGTGCCTAGCTGACCGTGACAAACCACCTTAACGGGAAAAACTTATAATTACCTAAAATAATAATAATAATTTATTCAAAAAACTCATTTCACATCATATTTAACTTAAGAACTTAACATACTGTAAAGGAAATATTTACAAGAAATGCCTGAACTAGGATTCCCTGTTTCAGGCAAGTAATTCTAATATATTTAGATATAATTTAATCAACTACAGTACATAATTAACTACAAAAATAAAAAAAGTAAATTTGATAGTGAATTAAAACGATTTATACATGTATTTTCGAAACAATAAAAAAAGAGGAAAAAACACAAAAAGATGTGCTACTTGGGATTTGAACGCTGGACAATCAGCACAAAAAATTATGCAAAAAGATGACACATACAAAAATGCGTATTGGATTCGAAGATTTGAACTTCGGACAAAATACGGAAACAAAATAAAATAAATGGCGTCATGCTCATTACAGCTGATTGTAGTAAACAACAATACTGGATGGAATAGAAATATGGGGGCGACTGAAAAACAGCGTCTATTGGCCAAAGAACTTTGTTCTGCAAGGTGCAGACATAAGCTGAGTCGCTTTCCCTTCTGATAGTTTGATTGTACCTACTTATTATTTGTTATGTACCTATGTATGTAGAAATTGTAAGCAAACTATTGAATAAATATCTTATTATTATTATTAAATTGGAAATTTTATCGATTTTTAGCACAGAGTGAAAAGGCACACTGATGGATTTTCAAGACAAACAATATTATAAATGCGAAAGTTTGTGAGTATGTCGCGCGCGCGTGTGCGTGTGCGTGTGTGTTCGTGTATATTTGTTACTCCTTCACACTAAAACGACTGGACAGATAAGGATGAAATTTGGTATACAAGTAGATAGCTGGAAATTGGGAATTATTACATTGACTACTTTTTGCCTCGATTATCCCACGGGATAGATATAATTTTTTTTATAAAAAATAGGCTTACGTTTGGCCTCAATCTCGCTTGATGGAAGGCGAAGATGAGGACTAAGATGGTACACGTCTGCCAAGAAGGTGTATGTTCACTTTGACCTTAAATATTTCCAGATTATAGCGTTCTGGAAAAAGTGACCTCGGCAGAGAGTTCCACTCCTTAGCCGTCCGCATAATTAAAGGGGCAAACTGCTTCGTGCGTAATGGAGAAATATCTACAACATAAGGGTGAAACTGCTCGCCGCGCCTAGTCGTTCGGTGACGGAAAGGGGAAAATTAATGAAATAACAACCGCTGGGCTTTGGGAAATATTATTATGGCATATTTGCTTTTAACAGACTTACAAACGAAGATTACTTTTTGGAGTCTTTTTTTATTATTGTTTCAACTCCAAACTTTTGTTAATTTTACGGTCATCCCGTGAAACATGTTTCACACGAAAACACAAGCAGAAACATGGATGCACAGAAAAACCAGAAAAATAGGACAGCGCTGGGAACCGAACCCAGGTCCTCAGCAATCCGTGCTGCGTGCTATTCCCCTACACCACCACTGGGCTCCAGCGTGCTGGTTGTCCAGCGCTGGTCTATTTTTCCGGTTTTTCTGTGCATTCATGTTTATTTTTTTATTTAACTGGATGGCAAACGAGCAAGTGGGTTTTCTGATGGTAAGAGATCATCACCGCCCATAAGCATCTGCAACACCAGGTGCATTGCAGATGCGTTGCCAAGCTAAAGGCCTAAGATGGAATACCTCAAGTGCCAGTAATTTCACCGGCTGTCTTACTCTTCACGCCGAAACACAACAGTGCAAGCACTGCTGCTTTACGGCAGGATTAGCGAGCAAGATGGTGATAGAAATCCGGGCGGACCTTGCACAAGGTCCTACCACCTGCAAAACCTCTTCGCGAGGGAACTGCCGTGGTCGTGCCTCTAGATAACAAGTTTATAATGTTAGACAATTGAAAGGGTGAGAATAAACTAGACATGTTACATCTATTCCGAATCTAATTTTATGACACTATGGTAATAATTTTACCAATAAAGAGTCAAAAAAATTTGATTTGAAAATGATGTAACATGTCTCTAACATCCTCTCACCCCTTCAGGGAACACTGTGTGTGTAACCGACGGCTTTAACTGGCGGCGGTCATTTCATTATTCCAAGAAAATAAATAACAGCGCCATTTAGAAATATCGCCGGACGCAACAGCGACATCTATCGGAATTTTGTTTAACTAACAAAAAAAAAATTGTCAAAATACCACAAACGGGACTTATCACGCTATTTTTAACAAGTCTACAGTCTACTCGTGACCACAGCAACTGTAATATTGCCGAAATGTCGAGGTAAATATAACTAGTTAAAAATAGCGTGATACGTCCCGTTTCTGGTATTTTGACTATGAGTGAGCATCACGAAAGTTTAAAACGTTATAAAAAAAATGTTTTCGCGTTACAGTGGAAATAATTCTTAACGGGAAAAACTTATAATTAACTATAAAAATAAAAAAGTAAATTTGATAGTGAATTAAAACGATAGTCTTTTCGAAACAATAAAAAACAGGAAAAAACACAAAAAGATGTGCCAGTTGGGATTTGAACGCTGGACAATCAACACAAAAAATAATGCAAAAAGATGACACATACAAAAATGCGTATTGGATTCGAAGATTTGAACATAGGACAAAATACGGGAACAAAATAAAATAAATGGCGTCATGCTCATTATAGCTGATTGTAGTAAACAACAATACTGGATGGAATAAAAATTGCAAATTTTATCGATTTTTAGCACAGAGTGAAAAGGTACACAGATGGATTTCAAGACAAACAATAGTATAAATGCGAAAGTTTGTGTGTATGTGTGTGTTGTGCGTGTATATTTGTTACTCCTTCACACAAAAACGGCTGGACAGATTAGGATGAAATTTATTATACAAGTAGATAGCTGGAAATTGGGAATTATTTACACTGGCTACTTTTTGCCTCGATTATCCCACGGGATAAGAGATATTTTTTTTTATAAAAAATAGGCTTACGTTTGGCCTCAATTTCGCTTGATGGAAGGCGAAGATGAGGCCAAGAAGCTGTCTGTTCACTTTGACCTTAAAAATGTCCAGATTATAGCGTTCCGGAAAAACTGACCTCGGCAGAGAGTTCCACTCCTTAGCCGTCCGCATAATTAAAGAGGCAAACCGCTTCGTGCGTAATGGAGGAATGTCTACAACTTGAGGGTGAAACTGCTCGCCGCGCCTAGCCGTTCGGTGACGGAAAGGGAGAAAATCTCGAAATAACAACCGATGGGCTTTGAGTCATGAAATATTATTATGGCATGTTTGCTTTTGACAGACTTACAAATTAAGGTTACTTTTTGGAGTTTTTTTTTGTTTTTTATTTCAATTTCAAATTTTTGTTACTTTTACGGTCATCCCGTGAAAGTCTATATATTTGCAAAAACATGAATGCACAGAAAAACCAGAAAAATAGACCAGCGCTGGGAATCGAACCCAGGTCCTCAGCAATCCGTGCTGCGTGCTATTCCCCTACACCACCGCAGGGTTCCAGCGTGCTGGTTGTCCAGTGCTGGTCTATTTTTCTGGTTTTTCTGTGCATTCAAGTTTTTTTATTTTTATTTGACAGGATGGCAAACGAGCAAGTGGGTTTCGTGGGTCGTGCCTCCAAATAACAAGTTTATAATGTTAGATAATTGAAAGGGTGAGATGTGAAAAGGCATGTTACATTTTCTCCAAATCTAATTTTATGACAGTATGGCAATAATTTTACCATTTACGAGTCAAAAACTGGATTTGAAAATGATGTAACATGTCTTATCAACCTCTCACCCCTTCAGGGAACACTGTGTGTAACCTGACGACTTTAACTGGCGGCGGTCATTTCATTATTCCAAGAAAAAAAATAACAGCGCGATTTAGAAATATCGCCGGACGCAACAGCGTCATCTATTGGAATTTTGTGTAACTAACAAAAATTATGTTTCCGCGTTACAGTGCATTTGAGTAACATACCTAATTCTTAACGGGGAAAACTTACAATTAACTACAAAAATACAAAAAGTAAATTTGATAGTGAATTAAAACGGTCTTTTCGAAATAATAAAAAAAGGAAAAAAACACAAAAATATGTGCCATTTGGGATTTGAACGCTGAACAATCAGCCCATAAAATAATGCAAAAAGATGACACACAAAAATTCGTATCAGATTTGAAGATTTGAACTTAGGACAAAATACGGGAACAAAATAAATGGCGTCATGCTCATGAGAGCTGATTGTAGGAAACAACAATATTGGATGGAATAGAAATGGAAAATTTTATCGATTTTTAGCACAGAGTGAATAGGTATACTGATGGATTTCAAGACAAACAATAGTATAAATGCGAAAGTTTGTGAGTATGTGTGTGTGTGCGTGTATATTTGTTACTCCTTCACACTAAAACGACTGGACAGATTAGGATGAAATTTGGTATACAAGTAGATAGCTGGAAATTGGGAATTATTACACAGGCTGCTTTTTGTCTCGATTATCCTACGGGATAGGGATAAAATCGCGAAATAACAACCGCTGGGCTTTGAGTTATGAAATATGGCATGGTTGTTTTTAACAGACTTACAAACTTTCGCATTTATAATATTAGTGGACAGATATACCAACCTAAACACATGTAGGCTTTCGGCTGATGTTCTGCGTATTCATCAGACCGTATCAGCTTCAGGATTCCTTGCAGGAAAACTGTAGACACTTTCTTCAGTTGCACTTGGTCGCCGCTGTAAAACAAAAACATACGAATTACAGAACACTTAGAAAATATAACATGCGTTCCAGTATTTGCAAACTGCCGTCAACATCGAAGTTAAAGTCTAAATATTTTCATTCAATTATATATTATAACACGCACTTATGATTGTCTAAAATCAACCAGCAGTACGTAAATACCTCTGTTGAGAAGAATCCGGCAAGAAAATCAACGAGGTATTTTTTTTTAAACAGATTTAAATATTACAAAGTGAAAGATCACGAGTATTTAATACAATTTAATTTCAAACACAGTAGATTCGCTATTTGGAGTAAGGGATCGCCAATTCTGTCAGAATTATTTCCGAATATCCCTGTCCATGATATAATTATTAATTTTATAATACACCTAAGATGTCTTCTTGACAATAGATTTGAATTTTGTGCCCGTTTCATTGGTAATATTTTTTGAAATTTTACTATAAAAACGTATGTAACTTTTCAGAAGCGACTTTTTGGTTTTATCCATCATAATCAGCTTGTATAAGTCCTACTGCTGGGCACAGGCTACCTCTCAGTATGAGAGGGCTTGAACAGTAGTTCCCAAGTGGGCCCAGTTGGGAACTTCACACAAACCATAATTTGCTTCGCATCTTTGTGCAGGATCTCTCACAATGTTTTCTTTCACGCTAAGATCGTAATAATTCCTATTTTGTCTGTAATTTCGCAGAAGGAAAACATCGTTAATAAAACTTGCACTCATTAGGTATGTGTAAAGTTCTCAATATACACTGAGCCCGCATGGGAATTAAGGCCCAAGCCTTCTCATTGTGAGAGGAGGCCTGCGCCCATCAGTAGAACTAGAACATGTATAGGCTCAAATGATGATGACATTGACGTAATAACCATGTTTACCTGTTAATCACGTTCAATAAGTACATCAGCGCCATGTTACGAAGCCGTGAATTAGTATTTGGATCGAACAACGATGAAAATATGACCTGAAAACAATAATAGTATATTGTAAACAAATGCATTAAGCGTGCCGCTTCGCGCGAGACGTTTATCCACCCGAGCGGCACGAGAACGCGAGGGCTGATAATTAATCGAACGTAAAATGGGTTCATGAAATACGTTGCTTTTCGATCGCGAGGAAATTAAACAGAAATATAGCAAATAGTTGTTCACTTACAAGCTATATCTGTGTAGGCAATATGAAACACTGACTAAAAACAAGGCTTAAAAAACCTTTTTACACTTCTGTCTTCTATTTTTGTGGCTGTTGGCGCTGCACTGCCTTGGTCTTAGACGAAAATTTTACTTTACACACTTGAGTATAAAAAAATAAATAATAATACAGCAATAATATAGCATACGAACATTACCGTAGCATGAGAAGCGAAACAAAAATCGAAAATCATTGTCTTTTACGGCTAGAACAAATACAGATGCGATGCGGTGATCGATTTGCTGTACATTGCTCGGTGGACACACCCGACGCTCATCGAATAATTGACAATACGCGCAATGCATTAACAAAACATATGAAATCCGTTAATTACCTGCACGCAATGCGGGAACATGATACCAGGCCCTGAAGCTTTATTCAGGTACTGGATTATTTTCAGACGAAGTCTTGTGCATGCTGGCACCTGAAATAAAAAAAAAACAAAACTTTGAACAAAAACTATTGCAGTGAATTTTAAGAGATTGGTTTTATGGAATCTTTTTGTATTTTTTTTTCAATTTCAAATTTTTGTTACTTTTACGGTCATCCCGTAAAACCTAAATCGAAAATACAAACTGAAATATAGATGCACAGAAAAACCAGAAAAATAAAACCAGCGCTGGGAATCGAACCCAGGTCCTCGGCATTCCGTGCCGCGTGCTATACCGCTACACCACCGCTGGACAACGGTAGAGACACGAATTTCTCCTATGAACCACATATCTCAGCTTGTTTGTCTTTATTTAGCCACTTAAGCAGCACTTAATTTTAAGAGCACTTTCGACACTTGAGGCATTTTTTTTTAATATAAAATGCCGAAGCCAGACAAGAGTGGAAGGAGAAAGGGTAGACCTTTGCCCAGTAGAGGGACACTGTATACCACCCTTTGGGTAGGAATATTTTTTTAAATAATTTAAATGGGACGCTTGGATCGGGGTACACGCTCTGCAATAAAAATACAACTATCAAAATCGGACTACTCTTAAAATGTCGCATAAGGTCATACCTACACAAAAAAATATATACGCGTCGACTTGAAAACCTCCTCGGTTTTTTTTTCTTCGCTTAAAAATCGCTTATTGTTACGTGTGAATCTCACCTTAACATCATCTTGAGGCACTTTCCGGCCGCCCCAAGTGCCCAGGTACAGCGAGTAGAGCGGAGCAACCACGGAAGGCTGCGTCCAGTCTACAGAACTAAAAAAAAAAGAAAAAGAAAAAAAAATACATTAACCCCCTTATTCATAAACGACAATCAAACCTATTTTACTTAAAATGCCGCTAAAATTCGTTTGTCCTTATCTGTCACTTCGACATTTGTATTTGTTAGAAAGGGACAAAGCATTTGTTAGTTAACATAGGCTTGTTAAGTTTTATGAATAAGGGGGTAAGAGTGTTTTATACCTGCTGAGCCGGCTGGCTACTTTTATTTTCTTTAAAAACCGTTTATAAACATTAATTCGTTTTTAAAGAATATAAAAGTCTATCACGACTAATTATTGGAGTAGACACATTACCTTATACATTAAGAAGTGTTCAATCAGACATTTTTAATTTTCATTCAATTTTTATAGAATAAAAATAATAATACATTAGGAGCGTTTATACCTGCTGAGCTGGCTGGCTAGAAAAATATGAATATGGTTTTGGTAAGTTCAAATAAATAAATCATCAGCATCATGCTGAGCCAGTGTCCGATTTACGACCGCAAGGACACATATCCTACTACCTATCTATGCTGTCGCACTTAATAATATTGTTGTGTCTTGTGTAGGGTTGTCTATTGCTGTGTTGAATAAATGTATTTCTTTCTTTTAAATAATATTCTTTACCTGTTCGCCCTGATCAGTGGACTGTTGGCGCTGTTGGCGACGCTGAAACGAGAGTCTGCGGCTGCGACCACCAGCGGCAAAAGGACGTCACCCGTGTTGAATATATCCTTGCTGATCAGGTTCACTATGGACAGTTTCATCTGTAAATGATATGTGGATTGGTTTTGATTAGTTTGTTTACGGTAATAAACAGCGTCATACTGAAACAGGGAATCCTAGTTCAGGCATTTCTTGTAAATATTTCTTTTAAAGTATGTTAAGATCTTAAGTTAAATATGACGTGAAATTAGTTTTTTGAATAAATTATTTTTAATCTAATATTTTTTTTTATCTAGTATTTTAACGAGGCTTTAGTACACCAAATGTGACTATGTCAGCCTCATGGGGAGCCTCAGTTACATACACCACACTACAGATATTACGCTCTCCCTTGCACTGCCCCTTGAGCTGCTTGAGCCACGTCTCTGGATGCAAAGGCCTGTCTAATAAACCTGTAAATTAGCATCGCTTCTTCTGAAAGCGGTCGACTTAGAGTTACATTTACACCTCCATTGAACAAGCCCATACCATCCAAAAACCTGTCTCAGATGTTCTTATTCTGATCACATTCCAAAAGAAAATGATTTAGGTCTTCAGTCTTATTACAAGAATCTTTAACTGACTGCAAATAAGAGGACCTAAAGTCATGTTGAGATTGAGCAAATTAAAAAAAGCAACTAAATTAAAAAGTATGTTATTACAACATACTTCACTTTACCATCAACCAGGTATCAGCTTTGCCTTTCGTTCTGTTACATACTGTATATTGGTGCTCAATAACAATAAAGGACTATTGTATTGTATTGTCTTTCTCGTTAGTCTTATAATAATACCTAACCTCTTCTAATTGTTCCGGGTTGAGCTGGTTTTTGTCCACAATCCTCTTGTAAGTCCTCATGCTCATACCAGGAGGCACTTGGAACTCTGTCTCGCCCGCATTTGGAAGAGCTCTGAAAATGTCCAAAAACTTTTAGGCTGGAAACAGTGCTCGTAGAAACGCAGCTCTATTAAATTTATTAGCTCTATTTATTTATTAAAAAAAAAACAGAAACGACATCATATTTATCCGTCAGTTAAAATTAATCAATGGGTGGTGAAACAGCCAATAAGTTAATTAATTACACTCTACAAGTTGCAACCTACACGGAGTGTCATGCGCATGTTCGAATTAGCTTAATTTAATTGTGCGTAAAACTAGGCCGAATATCCGCCAGCCGGATATCCGGCTATCCGGCCAACGGTCCCGCCGAATATCCGGTATCCGGCCAAACCACTATCCGTTTCATCTCTAGTTATAAGTGTTCGAACAAACACGACTTTGTTTTACTTATAAATTATAATATAGATACCAATATTATATAACCTGTCGCTGAGCAATCCTCATCGCCCAAAGTGCTAATAAAAAGGCCGTGATATTAATATTATTTAGTAAACTAACAACTTAGTGACGTAGCACGTACCTGTATGGTAGTAAAAGTATATCAGTGGCAAATTTCAGTATAAGAGATGATACTTTTGGCTTTTCTTTTAAACTCAGATCCGTTTCCTTTATTTCACCCAAAAGTGGCATCACCAGCATCAAGATTCTGGAAAAAAAAAAGAATAATATGGTATTTGACTACTTTTGCTAAAGCTTGACAATGCGTGTTGTCGACCAGAGAAACAATGAGGGTTTTCACAGAGGCGCAATATCGCTAGATGGGGTTTTTTTTTTTTTTTTTATGGCTTTCACTCTTGCTGTTTTAGGCAAGACGTATTTTGCCAATGTCGATGTTGCGACATTACGCACATGAGGAGAATGTTCGGTTTATGAAATTTTGATCTTGGGGAAGGAGCAGATAGGAGACCTAAAACAAATAACATATGTTATGAACGGCACACGGACGACAATGGCGATTTTTTTTTTTTTTTTGGGGTTAGTATCGTGAAGCCCGTTTGACGTTAAAATAATTGAGCCAATCGCAAGCAAACGTCAACAAATGTGTTTGTAAGACCTACTCAATATGCTAACAAAATTTCATGAGAATCGGTCAAGCCGTTTCGGAGGAGTACGGGAACGAACATTGTGACACGAGAATTTTATATGTAAGCTAGACAGATATATACTAAAATACATATTAAACACCCGGGACCCGAGAGCAAACATTCGTATTTTTCATACAAATATCTGCCCCGACACGGGAATCGAACCCGGGACCTCAAGCTTCGTAGTCAGGTTCTCTAACCACTAGGCCATCTGGTCGTCGATATTAGATATTACAAACACGGGTCGAATTGATACCTCCTTTGTTAAAGTCGTATTATTTTATATCAAATCAAATCAAAAAGCCTATATTATTTTATATACAGGTGCACAAATACCACAAGGAAATCCTGGATGACCTGGTTGCGAACATGACGTCGAACCAGTGGCGCGTGCGCATGTTCTGTTGCAACGCACTGGCCGTAATGATTAGTCTACTTTTACAAATAACCGAGTTATAAATATTTGAAATTCAAGATTAAACAGACAGACATACTTGCTGAATAGATAAAAGCGTTTTAGAAAGACATGTATTGTTGTATCTAATGAATGATTTACGCGAGCAAAGCCGCGGATAAACACTAGTATCTAATATTTACCCGTCCTGGTGGCCTTGTGGTTTGTTCTCTATGGCCTCGAGCAGCGCAGGCGCAAGACTCAGCTGCAGCTCGCGCGGCAAGCGGGGGAAACCCATCGTTATGTATATCACTGTGAAATTCTGCAACAAACAACAAAAAAGGTAAACTAAAGCAGACCATAAATGAAAGCGCTCTGAAATTTGAAGCAAAGGCATTTAAATAAAAAAGTTGTTACTGTTACGTTATTAGGGTTGATCAACTTTTTCTTGTTACTTTTTTATTTATTTGACTGGATGGCAAACGAGCAAGTGGTTCTCCTGATGGTAAGAGATCAGCCCATAGACACCTGTAATACCAGGGGGATTGCATATGCGTTGCCAACTAGAGGCCTAAGATGGAATACCTCAATCAAGTGGTTTTTGGTAAATATTGGACTGATTGTTAAATATCTTGCTAAGCCAGTAGTATTCGTATTTGTCCAGAGGCTAAGGTCACCCAGTATAAGATACAGCAAAAATTTTACTTTTATAACCTTTTTTTGTCAATTGATTAATACTATCAAAAGTACATTACTTACGAATTGATTATTATGAAAGAAAGAAAAAAAAATGTTGCCACAAAAAAAAACACAAATAAAAACAATGTTACTGACACAAAACAATACTCACAATAATAAAACTGTTGGCTTTAGGATCCTTGTACAGTTGCAGCAAAGTTTGCACGGGCAGTTGGACCTCAGTGCGACACTTCACTCGCTTGTTCACATGTACCAGCAGCTCCATCACTTTTGTGCGTACCTACATTTAATCATTCGTACAGGTATTAGTCATAAAAAAAAAATTCTAGTTTATCTGCGTGACAAACACACAACCCATTTGTTGGTGGAACTCAGACTTGAGGGTTCTTGGAGGTTTGGGTCAGTCAATCTGACAAAGCTATTTGCATTTACCATTTTTTTTAATATGTTCCTTGTGTAGGTAAAATGAGTGAGCACCCATGAGGCTGACGCCATAAAATGTTACATTTTTCTTTAATTTTCACAACTTTTAAACTCCGTATCTCAAAACAGCAAAATATCAGCAGCAGCCGCATCTAGCAGTATCTAGCAGGCAGGATATGACGCTTCTTTATGTATTGCTGTCTTTCAACTTTATTACCCATAACCGCAATAAAGACATTTTGATTTTGATTTTTTTATGACTTAGTGACTTTTCCCTCTATGGAGACGATATGCTATTTGATTTGTCTAATAAAGTCAAAGTCAAAGTCAAAATTTCTTTATTTAATTTAGGCTATGGCAAGCACTTATGAACAGATTTTCTTTTTTTTAAAACAGATTCACAATATTTATAAATGATATCTACATACTATAACAACTCTGTAACTGTAGATTAAATTAACAGGGCCATGTTAACATTCAGGAAATGCTTATTAGAAATTATTTTTATCTAGAAATATTTATAGAAAACATTTCAGAGAATTACCAATTTTTTGCCATGTCATGGTGATGTAATTATGAAGATGAAGCAGAATCGTACAGCGTTGATGACCAGATGGCCAAGTGGTTATAGAACCCTGACTACAAGTACCCGACTTGAAGTCCTGGGTATGTTTACCAGCTGGGGCAGATATTTGTATGAGTAATACAAGTGTTTGTTCTCGGGTCTTGGATGTTTAATATGTATTTAACTATGTATTTATCTATATATTTGTTTTTTATTCCAAAGCTATGCTTATACTTAGATGTAACACCCCAAAATACCTGTTCATGTGATGATGATAACTTCAAAATAACAGGAGGAAGAAACCGCGAAAGGCAGCTCTCCAGCTGCTCGTCAGAATCCGCATTCCCAAGCCGCAGGAACACGCGATCCAGCAGCACTGAGCAAAGACATACAAAGCTGATTTAGGAACCACACAGCCGGCCCTAACATAAGGTTAACTTAATCATCATTATACTCCCGCACAAAGCCAAACCGCACTCACATAAATCATTAGAACAGTCGTTCTCGTTGTCAGTCACGTCCATTTCTGACATAGTTAAGATTTTGTTTTAAAAAGCTCTTTTATTTAGTATTGAGCTTGAACGAAACTCCAAAACAGAATGACAGTACAAAAATACGATTGTTTGACGTTCCGATGACATTTCTCAGTTTTACTCTTAAAAAGCTTCTGCCTTGGAATCTACTAAATTACGATGCAATTAAAACCTTTATTTTCTTATGAAACTACCTGAAATTTAAATTGCCCAATACAGAATCACCAATAAGACCGAAGCCACACTACAGCTAAACTGCAGCGGTTTGTGACTTTTTTATACAAGTAAACTTAAAACCGTCAGTGTTAAGCTTGCATTAGTTTACTAACTACATTTAATGCGAGCCTCGGCCTAATATTTAAATTTGTACTAATATTTATAGAATTGGGCAATCTTTTATATTTCCACTTTTTGTTTAATTTTACCTCTTAGGTTAGGTATATCTATCTTCTCTCATAATCTCTAATGATATAAAATTCTTGTGTCACAGTGTTTGTGACCAAACTCCTTCGAAACGGCTCGACCGATTTATAAACAGGATTTTTATGATTTTGTTTTTTTTTTTATATTCGGTAGGTCTGAGAATAGGATGTAAACTATTTTTCATACGTGGACGGAGTCGCGAGCAACAACTAATAAATAAGTAACTATTTTTTTTTTTATAAAATAGGGTCAAGGAAGCCGTGGTGGCCCAGTGGTTTGACCTATCGCCTCTCAAGTAGAGGGTCGTGGGTTCAAACCCCGGCTCGCACCTCTGAGTTTTTCGAAATTCCACCGCAATTCACGTGCGGAATTATATTTGATGTTTACCACGAGCTTTGCGGTGAAGGAAAACATCGTGAGGAAACCTGCACAAACCTGCGAAGCAATTCAACGGTGCGTGTGAGGTTCCCAATCCATACTGGGCCCGCGTGGGAATGAAATTATGTGACATTTATGTTAGACAAAATATAATTATGTCAGTCATTATACGAAATGAAAATTAGGTAATTTAAAATTACGCGAAATTAAAATTATGTTAAGTAAGTTATATACAAAATAATTCGCTAAAAATAAAAATTAGGTAAAATACACATACATAACATTACACGGTACATAATTTATGTAACATTAGGCAAACTGAAAAATAGGCAAAGCAAGGTACAACCATATTATTATGGCAGTAGACAGTTGAAATGCAGTCAAGGGTTAGTTTCATTGATCCCTAATGCGGGGGAACTACGGGAGATTCCCATAACGTATGCGACGCGCATTCGGGGAAGAATTTTCATTGGTCAATAGGTCTTGCATTCGGGTTTTTATTCGGTCTGCGGGGAATTACCACGCGCTGTATGTCGACAAACGAATGAGCAGTCAGTTCGTTGTTTGGCAGGTACCGACACAAAACTAAAAGTCAAGTTAGGTATTAAATTCCCCCATTAAACTATCTGAACAATTACATTCCTAAAATCCTTGAATGTACTAAATTTGGGAGCTGAAGTTTGTTTACATTCAGTTAAATACCTATCCCAACCAAGTCTATAGATCCTTTCTTCAGCTTAACCCCTCGTAGGTACGCAGGAACCAAATTTCTGTTTTACATAAGTACACATGGTTTCGCGTCTTAAGCATACCTACCAGGGGCTAAGAACTAAATCGGGGACTAACTTTCATAGGTTGAAAAACAAAACAAATATGCTTCAAATATTTTTATTACATAAACAGTCAGGTTAAAATTAAAGAATTATACACTACTTTTCTCTGAATATACATAATATAAGCACAAGTAAGTAGTTCACAAGGCGGCTTTACAGAAGTAAATAATGCCTAGTCTGTTATTTATACGTCTTCAGAGCAAGATTTAACATCCCCAGTACAGCATTAATGATTAAACAATATAATCAACATTTCCTTACTAGCTATAGTAACAAAAATCAATATTTAGGTATCAAAAAATTAATACTGGAAAGCTTGCAACAGGTCAAAGTTTTTTGTTAATAAAGTTTCTTAACAAAAAAAAAAAGTACAAATCGAAATAGGTAGTCAAATTTCGATTGTACATTATCAAACTATATTGAAGATAGTTTTATCGCAAGAAAATCTAAATACTATAATTATGCGTCTAAATAAAGTCAACAAAAATAATTATATCTCTAGACAAAATCAACCAAGAGTCAAAACAACACTTAAAAATATCTTACACTAATAAAAGTAATGGCAATATGAAAACATCTCTGCTTACAACTCTAAAATAAACTCTTAGATTTATAATTTAAACACTGGCGAGTCTAATTTCATGAGTATCAGTGACAAATTGCTGTCAAACTAAATGTCTCCTTTATCATTTGACAATAGGGTCGAAAATCGAAAGCAGAGTTACTAAAACACATGGTTGATTATGAACACATACTTAAAACCCAAGAGTGGTCTAATATATACCATTGAGGTGAATTTGAGCAGTGTATTACTACAGAGTTCAAACAAGCAAAATTTTCCCACATTGGTTCAAAATTATGGTAAAAATTTTGACAATCCACATTTAAATTTTAAACAAATTTACAGATAAAATATTTAAGAGACTAATTTCATGAGAAAACAGTGCAGTTAAACAAAATCCTCCCATATTGCTGCAGAATATGGTCTGAATTTTGGCTACACTAACTCATGGTAGTAAGAACTGAAGTTAAGGTAATGAAGAGTATGGTAATTAATTAATTCTCATGTTTTCAAACCATTGGTATAGATTGGGGACGGCAGGCATAGGTGGTGGTCGCGCGTACGGGGAATGCATGTAGTCGTACGGGACGTTGAATCCCTGGATAGGTTGGACAACTGGTTGGTAGATTGGTTGCACTGGGGTCGGCGTGGAGCGCTCGACATTTGCTTTCAGGGCCTGTAACAATAAACGGGTTTAGCAAGAAATTGGAAGCAAAGTACCATTGTAGGTACTTTGCTTCAAAGTACTGTCATGTCCTAAAAAAAATCTAAATTAGCCCATTTAAATGAGAAAATATAGGTTAAAGTACTGTATTTTTCCTGTTGTCAATAATAATAAAAAAAAAGAGCCTGTTTAAGTTCCGGGTGACGTCACGCCGTGCGACACTAAAACAGCATGCCGTCACGGGTCTCAGTTCCCGTACTTTACGTACTTCAATGCTTTTAATTTTTTTACCAATGTAATTGATGGAATAAATAGAATATTTTTTCAATCCCAAGGAATACGCAGCAAATATTGAATCTTAAAGATTTAAATGATTGCACTGATTTTTCAAACCAATGGTTTTGCTTGTTGAGGAAGGGGGGGGGGAGATATATTCTAGTATTTTTGGCAGGTACTGGCTTCAAAATATTGAAAACAAAATGAGGGTAACCATCCACAATAGTAATTGCACTTAAATTTTGAATGTAACGGCTATTGAAACACGAACTACCCCAAATTAAAAAAATACCTTGATACAATGGAGCGTCATTTCCGCAGCCTCCACTTTTGCCTGGGCTGCAGAGTAGCAGGCTCTGGTCATCAGGGGGCCAACAGGGCACGGGGTGGTCAGCAAAGGCATGCCCACCTGTGGGAGTTCCACATGGCACACCCACATAGCGGTGCCAGTGGGGTCCACAAACTGCTGGTACTTGTAGATCGGAGGGGCCCAAGAATACCTGTAAATTATTTAAAGTTCAAAAATCTGACTTGCAAGAACAGGAAAACAGCATGGGTAAATTTTTCTAAGTCTGTACTCTTAAGTAGTAGTTTTTTTTTTTAGTATTTATTTATCTATTTAAGTATGTTTATCCGTTGCTTAGTACCCATAACACAAGCTTTGCTAAGCTTACTTTGGGGCTAGGTCAATTGGTGTGAATTGTCCCGTGATATTTATTTAGTTATTTTTATTTTATTTAAGTATCTACAATATACACTAATAAGCCGTGGTAGCCTAGCGGTTTAACCTATCGCCTTTCAAGCAGAGGGTCATGGGTTCAAACCCCGGCTTGCACCTTGAGTTTTTTTTAATTCATGTGCGGAATTACAGTAGAAATTTACCATGAGCTTCGCGGTGAAGGAAAACATCGTGAGGAAACCTGCACAAACCTGCGAAGCAATTAAATGGTGCGTGTGAAGTTCTTCATCCGCACTGCGCCCACATGGGAACTATGGCCCAAGCACTCTTCTTTTGAGAGGCCTGTGCCCAGCAGTGGGACATATATAGGCTGGGATGGATGGACGGACGATATACACTATTGAGCGCATATCAGAAAATAATACCCACATTGAGAAAATTTATAAGGCAAGCAACTTTGGCAGTTCTACTGTTACAGAGCAATCTCTTCCAGGCACCCTTTGGAAATTCAAGAAACAGATTTACCAAGTAGAGTGCACTCGCAAATAAAAAAACTTTATTCATAACACTAAAGATTGGACAGAGGAGTACTATTTTTAATACTCACGTTTTACACATTGCGTCAAGTTTAGCTGGAGCTAGTGTGTAGTTATCTTTCAGGGCAGAGCTTCTGTAACTAGATGTCCCATCGCCTGGAGACCCACATATGGAGTCCGCAGTGCAACCAGAACTGATTCCTTCATCCTCCTTCGCATTCTCATACTCGCGCTTGTCAATGTGCTGTTTGTAAAGCAATAAAGTCTGCGTCAAATCCATGTTGTGATTAAATTTCGCATTGCCTTTGTTAAGCTTTTGTATTCTATATAATTCTCGGTCAACGGGTTTTGCCCATCTGATCTCAACAATGCTGCCATCGACTTCTGCATTTTGCAATTTAGCCATCGCAAGCTCAGCATGCTCTCTTTCAAAAAAATGTATGAACGCGTAATCATACATTTTTTTTACTCGTTCAACTTTAGTGCCTATGGCAGATTCGAATACAGATTGTATCGTTTCTGGTGTGGTACTGATAAGAAAGTTACGTACGTATAGTACTTTCACCTGTAACGCAAAGCTACATGATAAAAAAAAAATGCATAGCTTAAGATTAAAACACATTAAAAAATTCTGACCAACTGTACTTAAATTCCCAGAAACTCTTAGACCTAGAAAACTGATACCTTGCAAAGGAAAGGTTTTGCAAAATTTCCACAGGGTAGTTCTGCAAAGTATTGAAGCCACGGAGCAAGGAGTTCTCATATTTCTCAAATAAAACACTTAAAAACGAAATTCGCAAAAAATAGGCAGGAACAAAATCAATGCAGGATCTTACCTTCCTCATGAGCTCGTCGTCGATGTCAGGTTCGGGCTCCGCCCAGTCGAGCATTACGTCCTGATCCCAGAGCTTGACGCACCCTGGTACCAGCGCGCGCCGCGCCATGGCCGCCGCGCGATGAGAAGCAAACTCCACGAACGCAAACCCTCTGTTTCGGCGGCGATCGAAGCAGTTCTGGTACAGGATTACTTTAACGATCCCAGACACGCGTTTCGAGAGCTCCTCAAAGACTTCTTCTTTAGTCTTCGTCGGTGGAATACCGCCGAAGAACAAACGGCAGTTATCGACAGACTTCACGACCCCAATGTGCCTTCCTGGCCGGATTTCGTAACCGTTGAGCTCACGGATCGCCGCAGCCGCGTCTTCCCTCTTGGTGTACGTGACGAACGCGTAACCCCGATTGGAACCGGAGAAATCCATCATCAGTCGCAGTTCGTAGATCTTGCCAACTTTGGAGAATATGGGCACCAGCTCGTCCTCGAAAATCTGGCGAGGCAGCTTGCCCACAAAGACTTCGCAGCCTTTCGGGGGCGGTGGTCCATTCCAGTTCGGCGGAGGTCCGTATTTCCTTTGCCCATTTTCCTGTACTATATCGTAGCCGGTCTTCTCTCGGAGCTCTAAAAGCTTGAACATAATCATATTGTCTTGATCACCCATTTTTAACGAATCAAATCTAAATAATCAACTTTAAGCGCGTGCGACGAGAATCAAACTGATCGGCGAAAAGCGGTGGCGACAAAGGTTCCGCTCTCTTTATAGTTTGCCGACAAGAGGCGGCGGCGGCTGTGACGTCACATTCAAATTGGCGGTTAAAGAAAACAAACACGATCTTTTTAATTAACTGAGTAGTTTTGTTTAGCCATACATTTGTGGTTTTAATGTATATTTAATTAGATTTAAACTACTAGTTAATACGTGTTGCACAAAAGTGCGAAATATTATTAGAAACATTTGAAAACCGTTCCAGCGTAGTTTTATAGTTAAATGATAAAAGGTGTTTATTTTAATTTAAACAAAACAAGTTTAGAAATTATAGATATAAAAAGTTATGTCTATTTTATAACAACTTATTTTTACAAAAAAAAAGTGAAAAGTTTAA
This sequence comes from Choristoneura rosaceana, assembly GCA_037349165.1. NCBI lineage: Eukaryota > Metazoa > Arthropoda > Insecta > Lepidoptera > Tortricidae > Choristoneura > Choristoneura rosaceana. The sequence goes on from JAZBNJ010000019.1 coordinate 17,825,163, forward strand.
CCGTCACCAGACAGATTTGCTTTGAGGTGAAGATAAAATTTAAAAACGAATAGGTAATACATTATTTTATAAACATAAGCACTTAATATTGTTTTAAATACCTCTGATGATATATCTATGCAACAAAAATAGTTTATTATGTAAAATGTTTAAAAAAATAAAGTGCTTGGCTTGACTTAAATGCAACGGCGCGATAAGACAAAAAATAATAAAAATTTCATAATCATTTGCCTATTTTAAGAAAATCATCATCCAAATTAAATGGTCTAAGTTAAACTATGTAGTGTAATTTAATTGTTTATTATATAAAGCCGGATCAATTTTCAACTTATTGCGACAGGGTTCTACAGTTAGTGCTACTAATGCTTGATAGGAGGCGCTTATATCAATTTTAGCAATGTGGTTGTGTTGTCGTAATTTTTTTCCTATTATTATCTTATTTAATAATGATTAAATATTACGTAAAGATCTTCTGCAATAATCATTAATCAATAGTGTGGTGTGGATATGATATTTCTCCATTTTGTAAGTTTGTAACGTTTCACATAAAAAGTATTTGTATTGGCTTTTTCTTGTCGCCCGCCACTAGAATTCGAAATTTGAATGGGACGAGGGCGCCACTATCGTCATTTCGCTTTCAAAGCTTGGTTAACGTACGACCTGAAATTGTCGAACCGGAATAAACAATTAATGTACGACTTGATAATTTGTTCTTATAGTAAATTACCTTCAATAGAAAAGGAATTATTGGTAATTTAATATGCCAGAAGAATAGAGCACGAGCTTCTGTTTTATATCAGTTTTCAATCTGTCTTTACCTCTGGGCATATAGCGAGGGGTACTGGAATTTACTGCCTATTGATTATTGAGTTCAATGTAAAAAACTTCAATATCTCAATAACGGCTAAGCCGATTTTGATCATACATGTTTAAGAACTATCGCAAGAAAAAAACTGATTTTAAAACCCGTTTAAGAGCTACGGTGCCACAGACATAGATACACATAGCGGTCAAACTAATACTTATAACACCCCTCTTTTTGCGTCGGGAAAAAGGAAATTATATATTTAGGCAACGAAAAGTATATTCACTAGTTCTATAGTTTCCATTGAAGTATTCTCGGTGAATAAATTTAATCTTTTTTTTTTCCTAAGAATTTACCTGATAATTGCTGGATCTGAATACAACGATCGAGTTCATTTGTAGAGGGTGTATTTTGTCAGGTCGTAGATCATAGATAGGGCAATTGGATATGAAGGTTTCTCACACAATGTAAACTGAATGAACTGATATAAAAAAATCTTTAATTTCAGCATATAGGTATTTATTACATACATTAACAATTCACATTAAATGTTCACACACTTAAAGCTAAAATAATATTATATTATCACATTGATTCTATACGTACAATAACCAGAAATTTGAAAAACGCACGACAGCGGCGCTACTGTCTATGCGAAAGTTCCGTTTTTGTGAGAAAAAATTAGTTCCATTTTTAACCACCGCTCGTGCGTTTTTCTTGTTTCAGTATGCCGTTATGTACAAGCAATTTTCAAATAAAATTCATGATCTTGAAAGATCAACATTGCTTAAGAGCTACCTGCTGAGCTGGTAACGTAGCATTTCTTTAAAAACAAACAAATGTTTATTAACGGTTTTTAAAAGAAATAAAAGTCCATCACGAATAATTGTTGGAGTAGACACATTATGGGGCTGTTTCACTATCCATTCATCATCAGCCTATGTTCGTCCACTGCTGGACATAGGCGTCTCCTATGGCACGCCACTGAGCACGATCCTCGGCCACTCTCATCCAGCTCTTGCCAGCCACCCTTCGAAGATCATCGCACCACCGAGTCTGAGGGCGTCCTACGCTACGTTTGCCGATCCGTGGTCTCCACTCAAGAACTCGATCCATTGATTAGTGTTAACTGACGGTTAAATGTAATGCCGTCTCCGTCTATTCAAACAAAACAAATAGAGACGGCATCCCATTTAACCGTCAGCTAATCAATGGATGGTGAAACAGCCCCTAACTATACTAACAGATCACATTTTTAATTTTCATTTTTTTTTATGGAATAATCGAGAAGAACTAACAAAAATGCAACGTTGCCAGCTCAGCAGGTATAACCTCTCTTAAAACATCGAATACATTATAGCGTCTTCGCCGCGTATCAAAATATAAGTAAAACTAAGATCTCTTTTTAAAAACTAGGATTTGTAAGGAATGTTTTGTTTCACAGTCATAATTACATGTACAACTAAAATAAAACAAGTAAGGCAGACGTACGAGTGCTCGTCGCTGTCCCAATAGCTGGCATCTTCAATCTTATGGCATTAGTTTAGTTTATTTATTCATTCAATACATCATTACATCATAATTTACATAAATGTCAGTTATAAGAATTTGTATTGAATTTTTATTATATTAGCAATAGAGATGACAGCAGTGTGTCGTTTATTGGGTATCAGCGTGTCGAGCACTCGGACGTTTAGCTTCAAGTAAAAGAACAAACTAGAGAAAATAGTTCTTTTATGTAGTAGAGTACAGAACTGATATTGGGAACTTTATTTTATTTTTACAATATGAAATGTCAACTTTCTATGAATACGCTATTAACCTTTTCGCCGCCACGTCAAATACAAAAGACATCCATACGCCAGGCTTCTATATTGCAATGCCTAAAATTGAACCTTAACATAATTGAACGAAGGTTGCTTTTGCATTGAAGTAATTGAAACTTATAGGTCGTTAGCACAGTATATATATAAGCTAAAGCAGTATGGAAGCTACGAAGCTACGATCGAAACAAACATGTGAACGAACGTCTGTCTGAGTGTGTTCGTTGCTTCCATACTGCTTTATATATATATTATATATATTTATACATATACTGTGTCGTTGGCATGGAACCTGTGGTGTATATGAGTCGTTGGCGTCGAAAAGGTTAAAATGCAAGAGGTATAAAACTAAACCATAAGTTAAATTAAAGAAATTGTTTCAAATAATAATGAAAACAAAAAACAAACAATGAAAAGATGGACGGAATAAAACTCAACTTAATTTATAAAGACATGGTTGTAGTCACAATGAAAATGAAACCTTGAGATACACAAGTTCTCAATCTTACTTTACCCACGCCCAATATTTTTTAAAGCGCACGTCACAAAAGGTGGCTTTACCGCTACTGCTCCGCCTGGGCCATAGTTCCTACGCAAGCCAGTGCTGATTGGGAACTTTACACACACACAAACCTGTACAGGTTTTCTCCCGCTACTTTTTTCATCATAAAACTACATTTTACATGTAATTTCGCACATGAATTTCAGAAAACTCAGAAGTGCAAGGCTGGATTTGAATCCACGATCCTCTGCTCTCACCATAGATAACACCATTAGGCCACCACGGCTGACAGAAAACAATTTAAGACATTTTGAGCAACTTTTTCATAATGATATACATATCGTCACTACTTTGAAAAAATCTCGTATCTAAAATCAATATGTCAACAATATTGAACCTTGATGTAATGTCTATAAAGTTCACTCAGAAAAATCATCTATTTTCAGCTACGAGTTTTTTTAAAGTAGTGACGATATTACTGATGGCATGCAATTCAACTGTACGTATACAAAAAAATAGGAACGAGTACAACTTCAAATTTTACTAAGCAATGACTAATACTACGGTTATCTGGAAGAGATCGCTTCTAAGCAATAATACCGCCTATGGTTTATCTTGTTTTACATTTCTATTTTGTTAATTGGCTGTAATGATTTGTGGTGTTTGGGCGTTTTCAAAAAAAGTGTACCCTTTCTTTTTTTTTTTTAATTTTGGAAAAAATATGGTTTTTCCTACTCAGAAACAAGAGCACAATCGATTCAGATAGTTTAAAAAAATATCTCCAAAAAAAATTCAGTGTTGCGACGTATTTTTCATACGCTTATTATGGGCGTGACAAAACTGAGTCATAAAAATTTGTATGAAAAACTGGGGACATTTTTTAAAATGATCGGAATCGATTGTGCTATTGATTCTAAGTAGGAAAAACCATATTTTTGTCAAAATTTCAAAAAAACGTACGGGTACACTTTTTTAAATAATAATATAATATAATAATATTATTTGTGTTCTATTGTATTACCTACCATAAAAATATCATACACACAGTACACACCATACACACAATTTATTACACACAGCAGAATAATAATTGATCTCAAAATATTAAAATAAAGGCAAGGACATCAGCAACTCTATGATACCGGCGAACAAATTGAATCATGTTCAGTCTCTATCAGACATTTCGGAGCGACCAAGGTGGTCAAAAATATCGGCACATGCACTCTATTGTTAAGGTATTAGAGTTCATGTTAGTGATGCATCAAAACTTTTTTTTTATCACGAAGAAAAACTTTGAAAAGAAAGCATGTTTTTTTTCTAGAGCATTTTTTTTTCAAAAGTACAGAATTTAAAATTAAAAAGGCAGTTTCCGTAAAAGATTAATACTAACAGTTATTATTAGAGTTTTCATTTATTTATGAATCTACCATATCGTTTTGGTTAAATAGTACCAAGTTTACATGAATATATTGGCAACATTCAAATTGCGCACGGGAAATCCCCGTTCGGTCTGTTTGTTTAAACGTAGTTGGCTACTGACATTGATACAGAGGTAGATTAAATTTTTGTTTAATTGATTCATGAGTACTTAATTAGATTTGTTATTTTAGTAAAATGTAAGAAATTAGAAAACATATCTCAATAAAACAATTAATTTCCTATTGATTTCATTTCTCAAAAAAAAAAGTTAGAAAAAAAGGCTACTAATTTTTTTTACGTTTTTTTTCGACATTGTGAAAAAAACAGTCGTTTTTTGTTACATCACTAGCCATGTACAGATATTTTTGATCACCGTGGCCGCTTCGAAATATCTGAAGGCGACTGTACCAGGGTGGAACCTTTGTGATACTAATACCATGTTAACATCCCATATTTTTTTCAAGGAAATCATAGTGCAATTAATTATTAAAAGGTTCTACCCTGGCAAGAATCAGTTTGTCTCGATTGTACATTAAGTTTAATACAGAATAAACTGTGTACCCACAGGCAAATGTAAAAATATTTATTAGAATAGTGTTTTTCAAAATTCCACAAGATATTGAACTAAACTTTTTTTGTACGAGGGCGAAACCATAGCATAAACTGGTTCTCACACAGATATAGATTACACTAGATAACGCAAACACCTCAATCTGAATGAAAATCAACCGTGTCACTTTTTTACACCGGGTGTGGCCTGTAATATAAGCAAAAAATTAAAACATAGATCGTCCTCGTTAAACTGAACAACATTAGTTGAGCGACTTTTAAAAATAAAAAAAATAATGGAAATAATGGAGTCATGTATGTCTTTAATTGTTCTTTGTTTGTTTCTACGTTTGTTTTATGGCGTTAAATAAATGTATTTTCTTTCTTTCTTTCTTTCTTTCTTTGAATTTTCTTTTTTCATACAAATTAAATACTGCCATCAATGTACGCCATCCTAGAACACAACTGACGTCGCCTGTCACGCTACAAACATCAAGCATTTTGCTTTACATTGCTTCTGCGAATAAACTTAAAAGTGTAATAAAAAATAAAAAACTAATTATTTTTAAAATTCGCTGAACTAATATTGTTCAGTTTAAGGAGTATGATCTATGTTTTAATTTTTTGCTTATATTACAGGCCACACCCGGTATTATCTGCTGTGACGTCTCAAGAGCGAATTAGCGATGTGGATTCCCCGATGTCCGCGCAAAATCGATTGAAATGCGCCGCCCGCCCGCGCCGTGGGGCTCGTCCGTCATTAGTCATGATCAGTCAGTTAGCGGTCAGTCTTTGTATGTGGTCAACCCCGACGTTTGGTCGGGGTTCGGACACGCGAAGTAGATGCATTTGCGTAATCTAGTCTAATCTATATCTGTGTGTTCTCAACTAAAATGGTCCTCATTATTTTGCAGTCACTGCCATCTAGCGCCCACTCTAAACAGTTTGTCCTAAGATTTATCTACATCTCACTGTGATCCATAGCCTTGTTGTCGTAACCCCTCGCAGTCGTCACAGAGGCGCCATCTGTGTCGAAACTAGGGTCAGTTTCCACTTCCACCACCCAGGATTGCTTCTCTCCGGAACAAAATATGCCGTATATTATAGCGCCCAGCAAATAGATGGCGCTAGAGATGAAGAATACCACGCGCCATTCCTCCGCTGTCTGGAAAAGAAAATTGCTTTAATTTATTGTACTTGTAATATTTTTAACCACCGACGTAGGGACCGATTTGATTGCGGTTTTTTTATTTGAAATCAGGTTTTCTAGCAATGGTTCTAAGACATAAATAAATATCATGGGACAATTCACACCAATTGACCTAGTCCCAAGGTAAGCTTAGCAAAGCTTGTGTTATGGGTACTAAGCAACGGATAAATATAATTTTATAGATAGATTAATACTTAAATACACATTAATTCATACTGTTCGATGTTATTTTTTAATTTCCTTCCATGTAATGTATTTTTGTGTGTCTCTCTCTCTCATTAAACACCCATGACCCGAGAGCAAACATTCGTATTTTTCATACAAATATCTGCCCGACACGGGAATCGAACCTTCGTAGTCAGGTTCTCTAACCAATAGGCCATCTGGTCGCTAAAAGACAAGTTTTATGTTATGTTCCATCAAAATCGGTGCAGCCATTTTTGAGATATTGAACTTTAAAGTGACCAAGTCGCGGGTTTTCCAACTTTTTGTAGGAGCGGTTAGGTTATTTCGTTACTTTTGAAGAATCCCATAAAGATGACTCACCTTGCCCGTGACTATGGAACCGGCGAGCGGCGGACTTATGATCCCCGGCAGGGTCGCTATGGTGTTGGAGAGACCCATTAGCACGCTGGCGTGCGGCGGAGCAATGTCAAGGTGGTTCACGCTGTAATTAGAGAAAACATACGTCAGAAGAAATTTACTAAGGGATCATGAAAAGACGTTTGAAACTGGCTTATGCCCGCGACTTCGTCTGCGCTTAAGATTTATTAGTTACACGTTTTCAGTTGTGACTTCATGTGCGTTTTTAAATTGTGGTCATATCCATATTAGGTATACCGTCGGACCTTAATTTGACATATTTTGCGTCATCATCATCTCAGCCTATATACGTCCCACTGCTGGGCACAGGCCTCCTCTCGGAATGAGAGGGCTTGGGCCATAGTTCCCACGCGGGCCCAGTGCGGATTGGGAACTTCACACGCACCATTGGATTGCTTCGCAGGTTTGTGCAGGTTTCCTCACGATGTTTTCCTTCACCGCAAAGCTCGTGGTAAATTGCGCACATGAATTTCGAAAAACTCAGAGGTGCGAGCCGGGATTTGAACCCACGACCCTCTGCTTGAGAGGCGATAGGCCAAACCACTAGGCCACCACGGCTTTTTTTTGCGTCAGCCGCTCATTAATTAGGAACACCTTACTGAACAAAATTAATGAGTAGGTACCTGAAGCCCGACCAGGCGAATCCTCCCAAACCGACAGCGATCGTCAAGCATACGAGACAGCCGGCCACTGACGTCGCATACGACGCCGCTATCATAAAAATCGTCTGCAACAAAATCGGGGTGAATAAGTCAGTTTGTTGATAATCTCAGGCTGGAATATTTTGGCATTTTATTTCATGTTAGTTTAGTTATAGTTATAATGTGTATTTTAATACACCTTACTAGTATTATGAATGCTTTGTGAGTGTGTATGTTTGTTATTCCTTCACACTAAAACGGCTGGATGGATTTGGACGAAAACCAGTATGCAGGTAGCTGGACGTCTGATATAACACATAGGCTACTTTTTATATCGATATTCCCACGGGATTGGGACAAAATGACGAAACTGTGGGAATTTAGTAAAATTCCAGTATTTCAACAGCCGAATCTTATGTTCACTAGATACATCCACGAAGACGCGTGATTTTGTCAAAATTAGCCATTAATTTATTATTATTAAGATTTCTAAGCTTTCATATTGGCAGAACTTTTTCTTACACACATCCGGTCGCCCATCGGTCATAACACGACAATTTTTCCGTGTTTTATTTTGCTCTTTCATAACCTGTAAGTGTTGGTGTTTTGTGATAAATCTAACGTGTACTCGCTAAAACGTGTTCGTATAGTCCCTTTCCCTATTAATCGGTTCTTCTTCTCAGTCGCTTGCTCTTGGTAGAGCAGTCGTGGTCACGCGAGACGCTCGGTAGCACTTCACTACCGTGCGCCATTTATCCCTTGCTGAAGCCTGTCTTGCGCATTCGTTGAGGGATTTGTCTGTCAACGACTTGATTTGGTCCGGTACTTTCTAATTAATTCCAACTCGTATTACCTGAGCCAGGAAAGCACCGCAGTTGAACAGCTTCCTGATATTGGTCCTGGAGAGCACTCCCTTCTGGAGCAGCCAGTCGGCCAAGTGCCCGGCCACCTGGAGCACTATGGCCATGGCCAGATACGGCACGGCCGACACCCAGCCCGTTTGGGAAGTCTTGAACTTGAACACGTCTGAAAATAAAAAAAATAAAAAAATAAATATCACGGGACACTTGACACCAATTGACCTAGTCCCAAACTAAGCAAAGCTTGTACTATGGGTACTAGGCAACGGATAAACATACTTATATAGATAAATAAATACTTAAATACATATGAAACATCCAAGACCCGAGAACAAACATTCGTATTATTCATACAAATATCTGCCCCGGCCGGGATTCGAACCCGGGACCTCAAGCTTCGTAGTCAGGTTCTCTAACCACTTAGCCATCCGGTCGTCAAAAAAAATGAAAATGTATATTAATTCGAATTACCTGCACCTGTTAGCTAACAGCCACAAACAAAAAAGTTTATATATATACTATTTCATGATTAAAATATGTATTTGGCTGCCAGTGGCGATCCTTACATAGAAGCCCAAAAGCCGGGCTTGCCTTATAAACCGAACAATGTCCAAACGAAAAAAAATAGTTCTAATAAAATCACTTTAATAATTTAGAGCGCTTTATTTTACGTAAAATAATAAGAATTGCATAAGTAATCCGGTGCATGGCCATGATGGCCAGTGGCGCCAATTGCGGCCGGGCAGCGCGCGGCGAGTCCATACAACGCGGCGATAGTGGTGTACTTTGTAAATAGCATGACATCTCGCTCGCTCTCGTGGGCTTTTACGGGGCTTACAAACCACTTCCAAACGCTCTCTTCACACTTAGGAAAAGGTTACCTTTGCAAATATCGATGTATAGCTGCATAAATAGCACTTTCTTTGCAATTTTGAAGCTGGCTTACGGTGTGAAGTTTGTTGCGTTTGGTTTGGAAAACGAGTGCGCGGGCGAGATGAATAACTTCTATCTAACTTCATGTTTATTCCGAACCGTGGGCCGTAGGCCGTAGCGTTGAGTTGTAATTTGATGCAACATTTCAAAAATAAATAAGTGCTTAGGTATTCTGGTTTTAGTGCGGTGCCTGTGAGAGAGAATGAGTTCGGAAACGGACCAAATTGTCCTTGTGTGGACTATAAGTGTATAAAAGAATTAAAAATCAGTAGAAGGGTAAATACATTAAGTTTTATTGAAAATCAAGATTTAATTGCGGTCCAAAAGCTGTCTTCTGACTTCTGTATTTCACAGACTAGTAAACATTGAAGAGTAAAGTGACAACCAGATGGATTTACCTACATTAAATGATAAAAAATACTAAAACATATCTCTCGGCTTGCCATAGTCTGATACCCTAGGCACGCCACTGTTGGCTGCATGTCTACTAGATCTAGATATAGAGGAGCGGGACCTCCTGGCACAAGTATTTCTATACTTAAAAGGAAGTCCCAACTTTGATACTATAATTGTAAACACTAAAAGAATGCAATAAAATATTTTCATTTTCATTTTCATACTAGCTTTTGCCCGCGGCTCCGCCCGCGTGGTATTCGGTTATCGCGCGCTGTTCCCTCGGGAACTGTGCATTTTTCCGGGATAAAAAGTAGCCTATGTCACTCTCGGGCACATTAACTATCTCTATACCAAAAATCAAATCGATCCGTCGCTTTGTTACGGCGTGAATGACGGACAAACATATAATAATAAATATAAATAAATAAATAAATAAATATCACGGGACAATTCACACCAATTGACCTAGTCCCAAAGTAAGCTTAGCAAAGCTTGTGTTATGGACACTAGGCAACGGATAAACATACTTATATAGATAAATACATACTTAAACACATATTAAACATCCAAGACCCGAGAACAAACATTCGTATTATTCATACAAATATCTGCCCCGGCCGGGATTCGAACCCGGGACCTCAAGCTTCGTAGTCAGGTGCTCTAACCACTGGGCCATCTGGTCGTCGAAATACATATAAACATACAAACACACTTTCGCATTTATAATATTATAAGTATGGATATTTTTAATATTTTTTAATTTGTATAAAACTAAAAAGTAATCAAACAAAATCAATAAAACTAAATATATATAATTGTTTCCACTATTGTTATTTCATCTCCTCGCAATCGAAGTGAAAAGCAAAGTCTAAAACTCGAGCATTAAACCCATTTCCCCTCGACGTGTCTTACACCCTCGCCCTACCAGCTCGTATGACTATATGAATGTCTCGGGTAAAATGGCTCGTTTTATGCTCTCATTGTACAATCTACTATAAACCTCCGTATTTTGCGGTGATCGATATAAATAAACGATAACAAATTGGTTTACTCCATATAAAGATTTACGGCATTTGGACGACGAAATTAGTTCCAGCGGCAGTGTTAAAGTGGCATTTAGCGCTGCAAAATTCATTCGCATATCAAATCGATTTCATGCCCACGCGTGTTCTTGTTCTGATTTAATTTGGACTAGCGACTCGCCCCGGTTTCATTGCACGGCGTCAAGTGACTTTATCAAGAGCATATTTCACACGAAAACACAAGCTGAAACATGGATGCACAGAAAAACCAGAAAAATAGACCAGCGCTGGGAATCGAATCCAGGTCCTCAGCAATCCGTGCTGCATGCTATTCCCCTACACCACCGCTGGACATATATTATATACTTACACGACTACACGACTTATAGACTCACGGGATGACCGTAAAAGTATCAAAAATTTGGAGTTGAAATAAAAAATACAAAAAGACTCCGAAAAGTTATCTTAATTTATCAAAAGCGTTGCCAAGGGGGGAGGAGGGAGGGGCAGATGCTCCTTTATACCACGTCGGTGGCAAACAGGCATGCGGTCCGTCTGATGTTAAGCGGTTACCGCCGCCTAGGAACGCTTGCAACACCCGAAGTATCACTCGCGCGTTGCCGACCCTTCATAAACCTTTTTATACCCCTTTTGAAGACCTCCATACTGTAACTCGCTGGGAAAACCACGGCAGGAAGTTCATTCAACAATCTAAGTGTTCTATGGAGAAAACACCTTTTGAACCAAAAAAGTTGCCAAATGTAAAGCCACCAAATCAAAGTCTCTGACTTGCTTGATCGATCATACCCGTACGGCAAAACCGAAGCTAGAATGAATTCACCAATTCAATATCATATTCAATTCATACTTTTCTCATTCTCCATATCAACTTGCCTCTCCCCCCCTGGGCCATCGGCTCTTGGACTTTATATTTATGCTAAAAATAACATTTACGGATAACTCACGTCTTAAATCGAATTTAGCTCGACTTGTTTCGGGCTAATCCGTAGCCCTTCCTCTTCGGAGCAATGCGACTCTGCGGCTGCTGCAACACGTGCTCTGCTCGTGCGCCTACCCGACAAAACTGACACCGGCACACAACTACCCGCGTTTTCATCATCATTTTCATTATAACTGTCAAATGTAGGGTAGCACACAACACTAACAACATCGCTCTGTAAAGGTACGTTCACACACACCGATGACGCAGCACGAGTATTTAACATCGTTTTCCAACTCGGAGGTACCGTCCCGCAACATGAAAAATGTCGAGCTAAACTCGATTTAAGACGCGAGTTATCCGAGTCAATGCATTTAAAACAAGTTTTATAGTAAATTCTAATTTACCTTGCATGAAAGTGGGCAGAAACGTGAGCAGCGTGTAGAACCCCCAGTTTTCACTGAAATGGGCCATCACTATGGCCCACACCGGCCCTGAGGTCAGTATGGCCCGCCACGGGTGCCTAATTTTTGAGCCCTCTATTGCTTGCGTGCCTCGCGAATCCTGAAGAAGATAATTAAGGTTTTTTTTTTATTCGACTGGATGGCAAACGAGCAAGTAACCTTACGCAGTTGCTAAGCAATTTAAGCTCATCGTATTTCATATGGTGAAATGGAACGAGTGATGAAGCACCAGGACTCCTCAATAATGAACGTCTCTGCATCGGAAAAAGCAATTTTCCGTAAAAGGTAAACAGTTGACATTTAACTATTGTATCTTAGATCTTTTACACTAAAAACGTGAAAAAAAAAATAGAACCGAATACAAAAAAACATGAAAATAATTTTCTACCAGTCTGAATCTTCTGATGGTAAGAGATCACCACCCATAAACATCTGCAACACCAGGGGTATTGCAAATGCGTTGCCAACCTAGAGGCCTAAGATGGGATACCTCAAGTGCCAGTAATTTCACCGGCTGTCTTACTCTCCACGCCGAAACAACAGTGCAAGCTCTGCTGCTTCACGGCAGGATTAGCGAGCAAGATGGTGGTAGCAATCCGCGCGGACCTTGCACAAGGTACCACCTGCAGATTATGAACAGGAAGCTAACTTCTAGTTCGATTGACATTAAAATGACGTCATTTTGTTGCGTAAAAATTACCTGTATGTATTTAAGTTCCGCTGGTGATATCAGAGGGTCTTTTTCGGGCGACTCCTTGACGACAAGCCACCAAATCGTAGTCCAAACCAATCCTATGATGCCTGAAAACAAAAATTTCATTCTAAGTACACAACTCATCCGTAACATATGTTATGGTTGAAGGGCGGCGGTGTTTGCTTTCTAACAGTAGACCCACCTGCTCTCTCCCCCCTATCATGTGTAAATAATAATAATAATAATGACTCACCAAAGACGTAGAATATGCCAGGCCAGTATATCTATCTATCTATCTGTTTATCTACCTATGTAAAATTGGGTGCCCGAAATGAGAGAGCGGTTGGATTTTTGGACTTTTTACTTCGAAGCCGATTGCAATGGAACAGAGACAAACAAACTTAAAAACCTTATTTATATTGATGCGCGATACTAGCGCCACCAAATTTGTGTTTTAATTTGGAACTACTGAGGTTCATGGATGTCAAGGGGCATCGATCATTTTTATTAATTAGCAAGCTATCTAGTTCAGCAGATGAACTATAGATGGCGCTGTATCGAACAACCTACCTAACTATAAATCGTATTAAAAACTGGTAATGACTCGAAAATACAAACTGAAATATAGATGTACAGAAAAATCAAAAAATAAGACCAGCGCTGGGAATAGATAGATAGATAGATAGATAGATAAAAACTTTATTCACAAACATGCCATGACAATTTTACAAAAACAATCGAATCGAACCCAGGTCCTCGGCATTCCGTGCCGTGTTGCTATATTTCAGTTTGTATTTTCGATTTACGTTTTACGGGAGATGACCGTAAGAGTAAAAAAAAATGGAATTGAAATAAAAAATACAAAAAGATTCCAAAAAAAGAACAATCTTAGTAATGAATGGCTCACCGAAGACGTAGAATATACCAGGCCAGCTGGTGTAGTGCGCGAGCAGCGAGCACAGCGAGACCAAACCGCGTGTATGCACGGGTAAGGGGTAAGTCACGCCTGCATGGTGCATTCATCTATCTACCTGCCCATCTATCTATCTATCACATATAACTCACCGAAGACGTAGAATATGCCAGGCCAGCCGGTGTAGTGCGCGAGCAGCGAGCACAGCGGCATGCTCACCACGGTGCCGGCGTAGCTTCCGCTAAAAGCGAAAGTGGCGAGCCGCGCGCGCTCGCCCGCCGGCGCCCAGCGGGACCAAACCGCGTGGATGCACGGGTATGTCACGCCCTACAACATATAAAATAAGCCATCATAATCAGTCTGAACCCCTTGTTCCCCGTACATAACCAACTTCCATTATCAGCACTGGAACAGGACAAATAATTCCTACTCCAAAACCGGGTTTTGGAGAAAGATTTTTTTTCCTTGTACAAAACCAGTCTTGTAGAAGGCATTAATGAATCCTACTCCAAAACCTGGTATTGTACTGTGAATTATTTTTCCTCGTACATGACTGTGGTTTTGTACAAGGAAAAACAATTATTTTTCCTGTTCCAGTGCTGGTAATGGAAGTTGGTTATGTACGGGGAACAAGGGGTCGGAACACGTCCACTAATTAACAAAAGCTACTTTAGAATATCACAATGAACGACAACACGACTGCAGAAGACAGGTAAACCTAGTTTAGGGGTCGAAAGCTCAACCACTTACATAAGATCTCTTTGTACAAACTTAAGTCTATGTTTTTAACACTTGTATTAGACCTAAAGTCATCGACATAGCTGTAAAAATATTTAAGTTTAAGTGGCAATGGGCGGGCCACATCGCTCGAAGAACAGGTGACCATTGGGGGAGAAGTTCTCGAGTGACGAGCGTAACTCTCACTATGTCGTCAGTCCACCTGTGGTCGCCATTCGAGATACCAGAGGCCGTATTGTCTAGCGTGTCTGACGCTCGCGATCGCAAATGGGCCAATCAACTTTTTTACCGACATTAATCTGTCTGCGACATTTTTCAAGCAATTGCAGATGTTTTGTAAGTAAATATGTTTTTTCTGTAATTTAATAGATGGTGTACATAAATACATGCCATTCTACGTAAGTTCAACCTATTAAACCGTGAAATGTCTTGATGGAAGTACCATTTTTTGGTAACGCAGGAGACGCTCAAAGTGTCGGTAACATAGTTGATTGACCCAATTAAGTAATGGCGTGTTCCCCCTCCCGCCCCCTCATAATACATACTTCTATGGTGGCATTACCTCAAACAGTCCTTCGACGACTCTCACGGCGATCAGGAGCGACGTGCTGGTGTGAGCCAGGGGCGGCGTGAACAGAGTCAGCAATGAGGTAGCCCCTATGCCAATCGCGAACATCCTGCGAAGACAACAAAGGTACCAACTGGCTTAGGTGTTTCTGACCCTACTAAGAATTTGGTTGTGTTATAATAGCTGGACGACTTAAGATGCCTATAATGTGGGATGGCTGGAGCTCGCCTTAGATAGGCAGGAGTGGAGCAAGAGAGGAGAGGCCTTTGCCCAGCAGTGGGACACAATAATAGTCTAATAAAAAAATGATTGCTACCTTCATACCAAATTTCAAGATACTAAGTTCACGGGAAGTACCCTGTAGGTTTTGATTCCCTTGCAAGTTTCGAAAATTTGCAGAAATATGCAGCATAAACGGCTGCATCTTTTGATTGCGTTGGCTTAGAAGTTTGATTTTTTCACAGCTCCAAGGGACAGTAGACCTCAGTATTTGATACAAATTTCAGACAGACAGACGGACAAAAAGTGATCCTAAAAGGGTTCCGTTTTTTCCTTTTGAGGTACGGAACCCTAAAAACAGCAAAATGAACCAGTGATCGTGTAGAATGATGCGTAAAAATACTAGAAAATTCCAGACAAATATCTTTTCAACACGTTTAACGGTTTTCGATTTGCATAGCTCGTGAATACTTGTAGTATAATACGCCTAGCACAATACTCTATTGTGTCATTGCCAACAATACCTCAGAATAAGGTGAAATAATCAAAAAGCTAGTGATATGGGTCATGCAGGTAATAAAAGATATTTCAATCAACAAAGGAATTTCAGTGCGATTGACGCTGAAAAGGGCACGCAAAAGGTAGGATAAAATAAAGTCGCGTATTACGTACTTAAAACAAACTAAATACATACAATTACATGATAAAAATCTTGGGGTAGACAAATTTGATATTTTAACTCACAATCAGTAGTAATATGCCTTTCAAGACTGTCTTTTTTAGGGCGGAGGCGGTGCCGGTTGTAATATTCGAGCTGACGTGAAAGAGGGCACACAGAACCCGCGCCACGCTTATTTTCCGCGCGGTATTATTATGTATGTATGGCTTCTTTCATGTTAGCTCGAATATTACAACCGTTGCCGCCTCCGCCACAGTATATATATAAGCTAAAGCAGTATGGAAGCTACAAAGCTACGATCGAAACGAACACACTTACACAGACGCGTGCTGTACACGGCCTCTAAGGGGGCGGTACAGTACCGCGAGACATCTCAGAGGCCGTGTAAAGCGTGCGTCTGTGTGAGTGAGTGTGTTCGTTTCGATCGATTTGTTCGTAGCTTCCATACTGCTTTAGCTTATGTAATGTACTGTGCCTCCGCGCCGCGCCATACCGCCCCGCCACCGCTTTCTGTGTGTTTTATTTCAGCTTAAAGGACGAACGAAAACGCTTTGTCTAGGGATACTTTGTTGCTATTACGATCATGGTGTCATACGGTGTAATGGGCAGCCTTTAAGCCGAGTTTAGACTTGCAAGAAAAATCGTGCAACTCGCATTACATTGCGGCGCTCGATCGACCACTACAAACTCGTTGGCTTTACAGCCTCGCAATGTAATACAACTTGCACGATTTTTCTTGCAAGTAACTCGGCTTTAGGCGGTGAGTAGTGTAGTGCTAGTAAACGGAACGAACCTGTTACCTCCTATTTTAGCTGCGAGCCAGCCCCCCGGGAGTTGCGTTATCAGGTAGCCGTAGAAGAAAGAGCTCAGCACCAAGCCTTTGGTCTTTGGAGTCCAGTCGAATTCTGGGATCTGGAAAAAATATGTTGGTGGGCCAATAACACATACAATACACTCATCTTCACACATTCATACATTTATACATACACACATACTTACAACGCATAATGTGTAACCACGCCTATCTTCAATAAGTCTCTCTGTTTAGTGTTATCTAATTATTTTTTGATTATGTCAGTCTGATTTCTGGTTTGGTAATCGCAGATATATTATTATAACCTAGACTGTGCGAGTACAAACATAATACTATACTCCATTTGGTTTGGGATTTGGATTAACGGTCAAATTGTAACACACGTTTCTCGGTATTTTGAACACAAATTGACTAAAAATACCTACATGTACATTTATTAGCGGCATTTATTATATTTTAGTATAGAAGTTAACACATTTTAAATAGTTTAATTGTTTCATTTAAAAACGTTTGCAAATTTCACCGTTAAGTTTCGAATGATGGGATAAATGGAGTATAGTCAAATATATTTAGATAAGAGCCCGTTAGTTTTACCTAGTTTTAGTTTTTTAGTTTTAGGATATAGGACCCACTGAAAATCAGCGTCGTGGCCCCCTGCCTCGACTTATGCTGAGTGGACTCCATTTTTGAGACAACTGCCACAATATATTTTTAGATTTAAGATATTTGTAAGCTGTTTCTTTTTTGTTGTTGTTGTTGTTTCAAAATAAATTTTATTCATTCATTCATTCATTCAATCAACTTTTTTACCGTCACTTTGGGTGTCTCCTGCGTTACCAAAATTGTCTCTGGCGTTACCAAAAAAATCGTAGTTCCAACAAGATATTTCACGGTCTAATACGTTGAACTTATTAGGAAAAAAGATTACTTACAAAAATCTGCAATTGTTTGAAAAATTTCGCGGACAGATTAGTGTCGGTAAAAAAGTTGATTGGCCCTGGTACCGTACATCATCATCCCAGCCTATATACGTCCCACTGCTGGGCATAAGCCTCCTATCCATACCGGGCTTGGGCCATAGTTCCCACGCGGGCCCATTGCGGTTTGGGAACTTCACACGCACCATTGAATTGCTTCGCAGGATTGTGAAGGTTTCCTCACGATGTTTTCCTTCACCGCAAAGCTCGTGGTAAATTTCAAATGTTATTCCGCACATGAATTTCGAAAAACTCAGAGGTGCCAGCCGGGGTTTGAACCCACGATCCTCTGCTTGAGAGGCGATAGGTCAAACCACTAGGCCTAAGCGATAGGTCAAAGCACTAGTGGTGCGTGTGAAGTTCCCAATATGCATTGGGCCCGCGTGGGAACTATGGCCCAAACCTTCTTGTTCTGAGAGGAGGCCTGTGCCCAGCAGTGGGACGTATATAGGCTGGGATGGATATCATGGACAGGGATTTTTGGAAATGGTTCCGACCCGCATTGGCCGCGAACGTGAGCGGAAAGTAGTAGGTAGGTACGGAAAGAAATTAGAATGGAAACTATTATAGTAATTTGGTACAACAAGGTAACTCTAAGCTCTCTGACCATAATACATGGGTGTCTGGGTGTCCCTCGAATGTTCTTTCAAAAGTACGCAAATAATCTTCACTTGCGACGTCTCCAAATAAATCTAAAAACCATGTCCACTGTTTTTTTTGCTTTATTTTTATTACCTTCAATATCGGTACTTTAATGTTATGGGTTAACTCGGCATGCAAATTGAAACAGGTTTTACGGCGATATGCCATATTACTCTAATTTTAAATAACTTGTAACCGGTTTTATCCATGATTACATTTATTTTAAGATCTGCAGAATTAGTTAGGCTCGATTGTCTAAACAAATTTTTCACGTCACAATACTGCAGGCTTAACTAAATGTTTAACTTCCTAAGTCCTTGCGTACTTTATAAAGGACTAATTAACACTAAGGGGCTGTTTCACAATCCATTAATTAGTGTTAACTGTTAAATGTGATGCTGTCTCCGTCTACTCGAACAAAACAAATAGAGACGCATAAATAGATCTCATTTAACCGTCCGTTAACATTAATCAATGGATGGTGAAACAGCCCCTAAGAATAACGGCCGAATGTACTTTATAAAGTACGAGGGCTGCACTGAAAGTTTCGGGAATTCAAAACTTAGAAACTTAATTTTGGCACATATTATACCATTTTATAATCTCTAAAGTTTCAGTATCTTAACCCACTAGCCACATAGAAAAAAAAAGTAATGGTTCGATTTCAATTGTTTTTTGAAGTCGTCGAGTCGCTGATGAAAATGGAATTGTCCCGTGAAAACTTAAGAGCTATGATTTATTACGATTTTAAAAGTGGATTAATACAAAAAAAATCTGGAGACCGGATGATTGCTGCTTTTGGTAATGAAGCATCTTCAAAGACTACAATATACAGGTGGTATTCAGATTTTAAACGCAACCGTGTATCACTCACGGACGATGTGCGTGAGGGTCGACCAAAATCGGCCGTCACTCAAGAAAACATTGATGCTGTGCGTCAAAAGATAAAAGATGACCGGCATGTGACATACTGGGAAATTCAAGAGTGCTTGGTTATTAGAATGAGTCAGATACAAATTATTTTACGGGAAGAATTGGGCGTGCAAAAGTTGTTTTCTCGCTGGATCCCTCATTTATTATCTGACGAGCAAAAAGCGACTCGTGTCAATTGGTGCCGCAAAACTTTGAATAAATTCAACGGAGGAGGCTCAAATGCAGTTTTTTGTGTCGTATCGGGTGACGAGTCGTAGATATATGCATATGAGCCTGAATCTAAAACCAGTCTCGAATATGGGTCTACGAAGATGAGCTCAAGCCGACAAAAGTTATTCGCTCTCGCAGCACAGCCAAGAACATGGTGGCCACGTTTGTCTCCAAATCGGGTCATGTAGGTACTATACCTTTCGAAGATCGTAGAACGGTTAATGCCAATTGGTACACAACTATTTGTTTGCCGAGTATCTTTGATTAACTCCGAAAAAATAACCCTAATCGCCGCATCGTCCTTCACCACGAAAATTCCAGCTCCCACACCGCTCGGAAAACAAATGAGTATCTGAACGGTAAAAACGTCGAACTCCTGGACCATCCTCCATACAGCTCCGACTTAAGCCCCAATGACTTTTTCACATTCCCCA
The DNA here is from genome assembly GCA_037349165.1 of Choristoneura rosaceana. Taxonomy (NCBI): domain Eukaryota; kingdom Metazoa; phylum Arthropoda; class Insecta; order Lepidoptera; family Tortricidae; genus Choristoneura; species Choristoneura rosaceana. The sequence continues at coordinate 17,845,151 of JAZBNJ010000019.1, forward strand.
AAATCAAGGATAAGTTGCCTGGTCAGCGGTTTCAGACGCTGGAAGAAGCAGTGGACGCCTTTAAAAGGCCATTTTATCGACCCCTACTTAAGCGTTCAATAAGTGCTTTAAAGACTGGTTTAAACGCATGGAAAAGTGCATAAAATATAAGGGCGAATACTTTGAGAAACAATAAAAATACTTTTATCCAATTTAACTGCATACTTTTATCTATTCCCGAAACTTTCAGTGTGACCCTCGTACTAGCTTTTGCCCGCGGCTCCGCCCGCGTGGTATTCGGTTATCGCGCGCTGTTCCCTTGGGAACTGTGCATTTTTCCGGGATAAAAAGTAGCCTATGTCACTCTCGGGCTCATAAATTATCTCTATGCCAAAAATCACGTCAGTCCGTCGCTCCGTTACGGCGTGAAAGACGAACAAACACACAAACATACAAACACACTTTCGCATTTATAATGTTAGTATGGATAAATTGTTCATTGAATAATGAATTCTAAGAAAGAAATGGTGAAAACGATTGTGATTCCATGTATGTTAGACAACAAGGTCTCTGGTTGAAAGTCAAGTTGAAATTTCTACAGATAAAACGAGGAAACAAGTCATAAGAAGATATTTATTGTATTGATACTGGCAACAATTACGAGAATTTTTATTTTTTTCCACTCAGCAATAGAAGGCAACGACATACGAAAACCATAACAGATTGATTTTTTATGATCGCTGAAATTTAGCGTTTTAAGACCACGTTAACTTTTCACGCAACATAAGCATTTTCAATCAAGTATAAACTTTAGTTCTTTGTATTACGAGTCTACGCGAGAAAGCATAAGAGCGTGAATTAAAGTGGCATTTTCAGTATTGAACTTGGTCAGTGGTTAGGGAGACATAAAGGGGGTCATGGGTTGGCCTTTACGTCCTTGGCCATAAGGTTTAATTTGCCGGCTTAACTCTGGAAAGGGTGCGAATAGCGAATGTCTGCGATATTAATAAAAAAATATGGCCGCCATGCCCTCGACTGGGACCTTGACGGCCTTTAACAATTTTATGGTCCGTAATGATAAGTACCTATGAGTTATCGGAACGTAAAGTGAGGCTGGAATTTGGACCACTCTGCTAGTGTTACCTACCTACTGCAACTGCTATAAAGGATATAGGTACATTTAAAAATGTTTTATCACACTTGCTCGTTAGCAACATAACATGCATTCTTTCAACCCCCTAAATAAAACCCAAAGACCTTTTTTACATGTACGTCCAAGAGCGTATGACTATGTTTTTAAAATTTTTGGCAGGTAGGTTACATATGTCAACTAATTTATTCCTTACATTGGTCAGATTCATGTTTAGGGAAGGAGGTTATAAATACGCTAAAAACTGAAACTGTAACTCAAACTGAACGGCTGACTTGGTATACGACTCTTTGCATGTGCTATTTTGAATGAAATTGAGAGCAAAAAGATATGCAACGAATTTTTGAACTCGACCGACGTAGCTTTCTTCCTTTAACCTTTTCGCCGCCACTTCAAATACAAAAGACATCACTCATACGCCAAGCTTCTAAATTGCAGTGTCTAAAATTTTACCTTACACGATTGAACGAAGGTTAATTTTGCATTGAAGTAATGGACGTATATTATGTTTAAAAGGTCGCGTGGAACTTGCGGTGCGTATATGAGTCGTTGGCGGCGAAAAGGTTAACAAATGTACACCTATCTTCTACTACTTTAACTACCTATTGCTGTTGATGTTTAACTGGTCGGGTTGCGTGCTGGGATGAAGAGACGAACACTCTAGGTAGTTAATATTATTTAATAGCACACATGTATGTTATAGAAAAGTTCAGAAGGTGGCCTAACCCTAACCAGGCGAGTCGCGGCGCGTTGGTAGGCGCGTAGCAAGTAAGCTGGTTGTGTACCGACTGGCATCCGTTGGCCGCGGGCCCCGCGTGGTTAGCTAAAATGCTGATCACACAATATGTGGCAGGGATGTCGCCACACTACCCTGAATTTTGTGTCAAAAAAAAAAGCCGATTTCTTGTATACTTACAAGCACGACTGTCCCGTTATCCAGCTTGGTCTCCACACGCTCCGTCATGGCAACGACGGCCACCGAGAGATTCACTCGCAGCGCGTACACGTTGAAGAAGCCGAAGAAAGCCAGGAGGGCCACGATCAGCCGCCGCCGCCGCCAGAAGCACCATGTTGCTTCGTATTCTTGCGAGCGCTCTCTGTTGAAAAAAAATAGATATCGTAAAAAATATTATCATGACGGTACAATTGCCACCATTTGACCTAGTGCCAATGTCAAACTAAGTAAAGCCTATACAAATCAACGCGCGTAAAAAGAGCTCCTGGCGATATACCTTTCTACTACGAAACTCGCAAATCGAAGTTCGTATCGCACAGTCTCTTTCACTCGCGTAGTTTTAAGTCACAAATTTTATGACTACCAGAATTTTACTACCAGATTATTGTATTGTTAACACAAGCAAGCAAAGGGCCAGTTAAGTCAAAGGACCCACGAGCAAAATCTTGGAAATAAACGTTCACTGTTTCATCACAATCCGCAATTATCTCTAGTTTTATTGTGTTCTTTATTCTTTTCCTAGATACAGTCGCCAACACATAAATAACATACGTGGAATGTCAAATAGTGATAAAAGTCACGAATGGTCAGTTTAAACAGTTTTACAGCTTACATAAACTTCTGTTTTCTGTTTTGTCCTAAGGTTTTGTTGGTACGATATATAAAATTTAAATAGAGGTTGACGGCACTCCGGCCGGTCGTCACTAGACCAGAGGTCAGCGACACTGGCTTTGAAGCTAGAGATCCCGGGTTCTAATCCCGGCAAGGGCAGACTATTGTATCAGTTCATGGTTGAATGTCTGAGAACACACTTCCATAACAGCAGAGTGGACAAATATAAGAAAGAAAGAAAGAAAGAAAGAAAACATTTATTCGTGATAAAAACAAAAATACCAAAATAAAAAACAAAAACAAAATATAGTCATGCATGTCACGTAATGGTCCCAAATATGGTAGAAAGGCCCACATAACTTTCCACTGTGGCCACTACAGCTCGGAAAATACGCGTAAAGCATTTCCACATTGCAGAAGAAGACGCTTGCGTGATGAATGAATACGAATCTTATTACCAAAGCAATGGGTGTTCTATTTGTAAGTTTATCTATACTATAAGTAGTAGTAGGATATAGGTTAAGGTATATCGTAGGCGACAGGCTAACAACCTGTCACTATTGTAACTTTTTATGTCAAATTTTAAACCTAAAATTGCTAGAAGTGGCTCCGAAGCGGTAACGTTTCGTGAGCTCTGCCTACCCCATTTGGGAATACAAGTGTCATTTTTGTGTGTGTATGTAAGATAAGTATGTTTTCCGTTGAATACACTGTCTAGAATCCACGGTCTATTTTTAATGTAGTTTAAATTCTAGATCAATAAGTGTAAACACTATGAATTTATTACCTAGGTAATTAATTAAGCTGATACCCGTGACTTTTTCAGCGAAGAATTCATTTATCGCTATCTCGCGGGAACCCTTAAATAGTCCGGGATAAAATCTATATGTTTCAAACTATCTTTATACAAAATTTCACCTAAATCGGTCCCGCGGTTTTAACGTGAAAGCGTAACAAACAAACTCATATTCGCATATAAGTATATATAACTACATTAGGATTTAGGTCCATTAATTATGATTAAAACTTGCCCTCGCATTTACAAAGTGCGGGTTTCTCAAAAGATACCCTCAAACAAGTGACTAGTTCGCTTTGCTAGTCAGTAAAATCATTGGGCACATAGCTCGCAGGACTGATGGCTGATGGGGTCAAGAGGTTGTCGAATGGCGTCCGCGGACCGGGAGCTGTCGGTAGGCCTCCAACAAGATGGAGCGACGACCTGGTTAAGATCGCGGGATCGCGGTGGATGCGAAAAGCACAAGACCGGTCTGAGTGGAGAGCCTTGGGGGAGGCCTATGGCCAGCAGTGGACGTCTTTCGACTGACATGATGATAATGATGATGATGATGAAAATTCATAAAGCATTGTAATTTATCGATAAAACACGCATTTTATATATGACTCATGTATTCTATTAACGTTTTGTGACGGAATAAATTGGAACAATGTTGCACAGTAAAAGAAAAGGTTATTGTTCTAGCAATAAAAATGTAGACAGTGGCAATGAGCTGGACCTTTTTACTGCGTCCAAGGTGTCCACCGGAGCGGCACTAAACAGCAAAATAATCGGGAGCTGATAAATTAAAAAAATAAATATACAACATGTTATTTTTGATTTCTGTTAACTTTAATGATAATTAAAATTTATTTACTAACTCAGATTACTCAGACCCTTTGGTTAGTATTACAAAATTATCTTTTTAGCTATTGTTTGTAGGACATCAATTAATTAAATGAAATAAACTTGCATCATCAGAAAGTTGATATGTAAGTTTAAAGATAATTGATTATGCGAAAAAAATAGTGTATCCTTAATCTATGCCGTTTTTTAAAGTTCGTAAGTAACTAAAGTGTTTTCATTTAACTAACAAGTAGCAAAAGAGGATTAAAAAGTGAGTTGTTTTGATGTCTGTCTTTTGTATCACGTCTACGTTACTTATCAAGCTTTTTTTTGTTTCTAGAAATGAATTGAGCCGTCCGTCAAAGTTAACGGAAATAAAGAAAACCACGGTGTACTTATAATTTTATTTTACCATCTAGGAATCCAAGTTGACTGTATTTCGCTACGATCTCAATAAACAAATATACGTATTACAATGTGCGTATTTGAAGGTGTGAATTGGTCAGATCATAAAATCCCTTTTTTAAAGCCGATTAAAAACATGATTTAAAACAAAACAGCGTCGTTGGCACGGCTAAAATATAATTTACTCGTACGTAAGTATGTTGCGTTGCGATGCAACATTAATGTTGGCAGAATAAACCCTTCGTTTATCAAAATGTCACGTTTTATGATGAATGCTGGGCCATCACATTCGTGAAACGAAAACAAATGAAACGAAGTGGCACTGAAAAATTCGACTATGGGTTTAGATTAGAACACTACAGTGCGAACTACGAATAATAATTCTTAGAGAATTATTCTTAGAGAATTAATAATAATTCTTAGAGAATTATTATTCAAGAGAAATATTATTCTACAGAATTAGGTATTATCCTAGAGAATTATTATTCGTAGAGTGCGAATCACAAACAGTCTACAAATAATAATTCTTATTCGTAGTAAACAGTGAAAGCAAATGGATGATAAGTCTCAATTGAAGGGATGTTTACAAAAACAACATCAAATCAACATCAACGACAACAAATTAGAATGATTTTACAGGAAACGAAGAACTAAATGTCTATTTACATACTAGTTACTGGAGATAAATATTTTACAGGTGATTTTAGTAAGTGGCCAATGGTTCAGATTTATATACCACTAGCTTATGCTCGCGACTTTGTCTGCGCGGATCTTGGTTATCGCGCGGTGGCGCTCTCTTTCGGAATAAAAGGTATCCTATGTTGATCCTTGGGGTTCAAACTACCTTTATACCAAATTTCATCAAAGTAGGTCCAATGGTTTCGACTTGAAAGCGTAACAGACAGACAGACAGAGTTACTTTCGCATTTATAATAGCGTGTGTGATACTGATAAGATGTAGAAATGGTGAAAACATCTTGTATCTATAAAAACAGAGGCACATTTTGATCAATGGTTGAAGCTTAATCAAATTTTTACAATGTCACAACGTTGACACCCATTTATGAAGACGTAGATTAATGACATAGCAATGTAGCTTAGGGAGGAATCGTTGAGAAAATACCTTGTAAAGTTGTATGAATTTAAGTCGGCATTCATTTCATTTTTAACCTCCGACGCAAAAAGAGGGGTGTTAGAAGTTTAACTGGTATGTGTGTCACCTGCAGGTGGTAGGATCTTGTGCAAGGTCCGTCCGGATTGCTACCACCATCTTGCTCGCTAATCCTGCCGTGAAGCAGCAGTGCTTGCACTGTTGTGTTTCGGCGTGGAGAGTAAGACAGCCGGTGAAATTACTGGCACTTGAGGTATTCCATCTCAGGCCTCTAGGTTGGTAAAGCATCTGCAATACCCCTGGTGTTGCAGATGTTTATGGGCGGTGGTGATCTCTTACCACCAGGAGACCCACTTGTTCGTTTGCCTTCCAGTAGAATAAAAAAAAAGCTCTTAAACGGGTGGACCGATTTGAATGCGTTTTTTTATTTGAAATCTAGTTTTCTAGCGATGGTTCTAAGACATGTTTCATCAAAATTTTGCCGTTTTTGAGATATTGATTGTTGAAGTGACAAAGTCGGGGGTTTTCCAACTTTTTGTTGGTTAGGTTAGGTTATTGAACTTCCAGTTCCAAGACCTAGAGACTTCGCCCAGTGCCTAAAACGCATGCAAGCGTTGGCTGTGGTTCAAACAGCCATTGCTTGAACTCGCAGTAGCGTTCAAGCACTGGACGATATATGCAAAATGTATGAACTCTCACATACTTTCAAGGGGCGCAAAGTTAAGTCTGAAATATTTTTCAGAAAAAATTATATCATAACACACAATTTCATGTGAGCCGATGGGACCCATGATCAAGACACTGGGTGAAGACCAGTAAAACACTAATACACAAAATTTGGCCCACTCTACATACAAAATTATCTGTTAGGTACTGCATACATTTGAGGGCCAGATTCGTTAATGAAAGAGAACATTTCACACATAAGGATAAAAAGATTACAGGTAACCACAAAGCTGAATCTCCCTGGTACTCTCTGGAGAAGGCTTTGTTTACCGCAGTTTTCACGTGGAAAAATCAGCAACGTCCTCGGTTTGCGGCGATGCCGTTAAGTAAATCCCTGCGGTGCTATTATTTGGAAGGCAATCATGGCTGCCATAAGACGTCCGTCAATGGTGCCAGTCGACCTAATTAGACTGTGACCCAATTGTCTCCAACTCGCTGCCACGAGGAATCGTTTAAGTTAAATGGTTTATGGGGAATTTACACCTTAGCGGCTCAGGCCCTATTTGAACTTGGTATCTTGCCGTGCTGCTGGCGCTTATATTATTTAATACGAGAGTGAGAGGGACGGTAGGATACGAACTTGGATTTTAGAATTTCGTTGTAGCTTTCCAGTGTCGGTGTTGGCGCTTCCTTTTTATTTACGTGAATCGGAGTATCTTTAAGGTGGGAGAGTTTAATTTACTTTTTACGGTTAGTCACGAGCGCATCTTTTTATGTTACGTAGGTGTACTATATACTATATACACAGTGTTATTTTTGATATCCGTTAACTTTAAGGGGATAATCTACAGGTCAAAAGAAGTTAATTTCTCTAAGATACTAGTGTGGTCTAACTCTTACTGACTAAAAAATAATCAAGAGTTAAGATAATTAATTATTAGCAGTAAAACAAGGTCCTAAATCTGTGATTTTATTTTAGCAAAAAAAGTTAAATATATGGATTTTTTGTTGCCTCTCTTATGTGTCACGTCAATGTTACTTGTCAAGTTTGCTTATTTCACAATTGTACGTGTTTTAGTAAAAATGCCCATATGCAAGAAAAAAGTTTTTTTTTTTTCAATTTCGACGACAACCCGCCATGTGCATCTACCGGTTGCCCGCAACTCTCACGACGTTGTTAGTCTCTCTTGTGTTGTGAGGTCAGCCAAAGCTTAGTCTTCCGGTTCGTGGTCGCTACTCAAGGACTTTTCTCTCCCAACGGTTATCTGTTTTTCGAGTTAATTTTAAATAGATACAGCATAAATTTCTGTAAAACATTTAATTTTTAATACATGATTTTTTCTGACTGTACTTCCATTGTCATCTAAACTGCATATCCGTATCAATTTTCAAGTGAGTACTTTTAACCACAGAGGAGTTCCCTCCTGCGGAGACGATCCCGGCAGGACCACCAAAATGTCACTACTAGATTATTGTCACCAAATTTACATACTTATGTATGTCAAATTTCAAGTCATACGGACCACTGGAAGCGGGTGAAATTTAGCTTTCAAGATAATCTAAGGAAAAAACCCGGTTTTCGGTTTTTCTTCATACATCAAAAACCTATTTTGAATCCACTACCAAGATTTGACCCAAATAAATAAACAAATAAATAAATAAACAGGGCAAGCTAAAGAAAAGCCTGTAAAAACAAATATAAAACCGAGGAAGTACCTACTAAGCCTCTAGTAAAAGGAAAAGCCTTCACTGTACGTAATTATAATACACATTACAAGGTTTATTTTGATCGAATAGAAATCAAAAAGTGAATGGGTTTCCGGCGGTACAATCGCCGAGAAATCAAGCTACTTACCAGTTTTGCACCTTATTACAAGCATATTTATAACTTATATGTATATTATATATAAGGTTCATAATCCGGCAAGTATTGGCGATAGCAACAAGTATAACGTTAATGGTTGATCTTACAGCCTGAGTGGACTTTCTTACGCAGTGAAAATACTGGTGCAAACAGCTTAGAGTAGAAAACGGAGAATGCTGGTTGTTGGTAAGTCAAATGAATATCCATTAAAATTGGTTTTTGGATTTTTTTTGTATTTTTTATTCAATTATTTAATCAAGATTAACTCGACATGTTTCGGGCTATTTCGTAGTCCTTCTTCACAGGAACACGCGACTCGGCTACGAAATAGCCCGAAACATGTCGTGACCAATTCACGTGATGTGAATCGGTTGATAAAGCGAACTGTAGAAAAGAACACAGTCTGAAAGACACACGAAAGCGTTTTTGACCAAGTAAACAGAGACGCTTCTCTCGCTGGGTCGGTTGATTTGTGGCCATGCCATCTGGCTGGTAGAAAGCGTTTTCAGTGAAGAATTTTAGTTGACAAGTGTGCAATTTACATAAGCGTGCAGAATTTAATCAACGTTCGCGTGTCAATTCAAAACAGACTTGTCCTTGATAGTGGTGTCACAAACATGTCTCTGCGTCAATAGTGGCATAAACCTTATCAAATGAAAATGAGAAAATGTACATAGGACGTCTACTAACGAGATATGACCTGTTTAAAGCCGCGGGTTCAGGGATGCAGGCCGCTACCAACCGAAGCAAATGGAAGTTTACGGGGGATGCCTATGTCCAACAGTGGACGTCCTACGGCTGATATGCTCATGAAAATGTACGCTTCCGGCCTGGAAAGGCCACAGTAGGTAGAAAGTTATGTGGGGCTCTCTCACTTTAGGGATCATACCCAATAAACGCACATCGACGTTTGTCAATTCTGCCGTTATGGGAGCGCCATGACGCTTCCTTATGGCGTTTATTGAGGGTAGGCAGCACTATATAGCGCCGCCTCTGGCTGTGGGGGATGGCCCGCCGCTACAGGCGCAAACTATACTCTAGTCCAGAATTAGGCGAACTAACTTGACAGTTTATTACACACAAATGTTGCCACAGTTACACCAGTGCTGAATATCGATATTAAAAAAAAACTCTATACGAAATATATAATAAAAGAAATCTTTTATTTTTGAAAGATATCGAAAAAAAAATCGGGAAGGACGCCATCCGCCATTTTGCTTTATTGATATTTTATGCATTTCATTCGACTTAACTGCCATCGGCTTGCTTGGAACTATTTCTAGATACCAATTCTACTTTACAAGTAATACACATATAGAAAAAATTTATCTATACCTAACCAAATTACAATAAACTTTTACAAAGAGTTTTGTGAGGCCCACAAAACGACTAAAAAACCTTGAAGAACATAACTGATACCTATTACAAAATTATTACAAAATATTTCCAAACGCGCGAACTCGAATAAATTATAAATACTTAACCGTTAACCGGTGCACTAAAATTACGCAACCAGTTATGCGGAAAAGGAAACCGGTGATTGTAACTTTTAGTTCGTTCAATGTGCTCGAAACTGGTCTATTCTCTTTTAATATGTCACGTGAAAATGTTCTAATAATAGATACGTGACTTGCCTATTGTTGTAAGTATCAAGTATGAACTGACTTGCTAACTGGACTTCACGCTCTTTTCAAGGTTCCGTGGTCCCTGCCGTGCTTGGTTTTAGAATAGGACGGACTCATCTCTCATCATCACCATCATCTATCTTTTTAAATTCTTCCCGTGGGTGTCGGTCGTAGAAGGACGACTAAGAAACCCTAATGTGGGAGTGGGTGCATGGCAGTGCTTTCTATTGTTTCCCATTAATACCAATAACAGTTACCTAAATGCAAAAGCTTGTAAGTCTGTTTGTCGCCTCGTCACTTCACCTCTAAACCGCTGGACCGATCTATAGATTAGTTTGAGTCTCGGAGAAGGACATAGATATTTTTTTCCCGGAAACTGCATGATTCCCGCGGGATAGCTATGTGGATGAAGTCGCGGGCTACAGCTAGTTAACTATGAACTCCGGACTGTGTAACTCTGCGGTGTGGAAGGCTAGGGGGAGACCTGGTTCAGCTAAGAGATTGCTAAAGCTGGAAGCTGTAATTTTAGTTCTTTTAAAATCGATTTAGAGATTTGGTACACATCAGCCAAATAAGTGGTCTATGAATTTTTAAACAAGTTCCTATCAAATGAATATGTCGCTAAAGTCGAACTTTCAAGTTGACAGACACGTCTATTGGCGTTATTGTTTTATGAGATGCAAACGATTAAAGTTTAGGGCGGTGTAAAATTGGGTGCCCGAAATGAGAGATCGGTTGGATTTTTGGACTTTTACTTCGAAGCAGATTGCAATGGAACAGAGACAAACAAACTTAAAACCTTATTTATATAGATGCGCGATACTAGCGCCACCAAATTTGTGTTTTAATTTGGAACTACTGAGGTTCATGGATGTCAAGGGGCATCGATCATTTTTATTAATTAGCAAGCTATCTAGTTCAGCAGATGAACTATAGATGGCGCTGTATCGAACAGGCGGTAGACCACATCCACATATTTAGCTGATGGTGCATACAGGAAGCTCTGGTACGCGATTTTGAATGGCTCCCGACCCCAAACTGCCGAAGTTTGAAGCTACCTAAGGGCCAAGCAACTATTTTACCGACACTTTGGGCGTCTCCTGCGTTACCAAAATTGGCTCTGGCATTACCAAAAAACAACAAGATATTTCACGGTTATAGCTTAAACTTACGTAGGATGGCATGTATTGATGTAAATCATCTATTAAATTAAAGAAAAAAACATGTTTACTTATAAAAATCTGCAATTGTTTGAAAAATGTCGCGGACAGATTAGTGTCGGTAAAAAAGTTTATTAATAATAATAATAATTTATTTATTTGCATAGAATATGGTTACATAATGTGCCCCTAAACAGAGTTTAAGACTAGCACAGTCAAGGGCAAAGATAACGACACGGCCAAAGTTGCAAAAACATATTACACGGCCATAATATTAAGTGCATAAAGTCGTGTATGAATATTTTTGTAGTTTTGCCCTTGACTTTACCTATTTACTAGACTTGTTTTTTTAAGGCGGTCGGAATGCGGATTTTTTTTTAACTATAATTACTCTCTAACAACTAGTAGCATGGTGTACGGTTGTGTTACTCTGAAGATGAGCTCTGGTTGAGTTCGAAACGCGTCAGTGTGTTGTGGTGGTGGTGATAGATAGGTTTGTGTAATTTGTGTGTGTTCTTACCGTGCGGAGGTGGAGGAACTGCATGAACACGCATATTTTGCATAAGCTTAGCTATCGAAAGGTCGCGAGTGAGCAAGGAAATTCTTTTAGTTCATTTATAATTACTGTGTTAAATTCCATACAAACTGAAAAACACTTGCCTGCCTGAGTAACTAATTTCCATGAAAAACACAACCTCAATTTAATTTCAACATCTAAGTACATAACATACATTCATAGCCTAATAACAAGTCCATCCGTTGCTGTTTACTAGTCCTTCAGTACACTACAATAAGACTGAATATTCACAAATCGACTAAGTTAAAGTTTCAGGTAAATTGTAGTCCGCAGTACGAATAACATATTGGTTACAATAAGTAATTAATACGAACCATCCGAGAACCATTGAGCACTATATCATCAATCTAATCTTATCTTGGTTAGAGAACCTGACTATGAAGCTTAAGGTCCCGGGTTCGATTCCCGGCCGGGGCAGATATTTGTATGAATAATATGAATGTTTGTTCTTGGGGTTTAATATATATTTATCTATATAAGTATGTTTATCCGTTGTCTAGTACCTATCCATAGTCACAGGGTGGCCACGCCATACAAAATTCGTGTTCTGGAATCTACATAGGCACGACGACGTCTGTACACGCGTCAATGTGTGCGTAAGATACACAGGGCTGACTATCGCAAAACCCTAGTACTATAGGGTATGTAGGTATGGCTGTGATGTGGAAATAAATGTAATCGTTAATCGTTTGAGATTTGGTCAATTGGTGTCAAGTGTCCCATCATATTTATTTATTATTTTGAACATAGAACTACCGTGAGACTCACTCATATGAAATGTATTAACCCGGATAACTCACGCCCTAGTATCCTAGTCAATATATTTATTATTTATCTGTAATTATATACTAACTTTGCTTTCAAAAATTCTACCAAGTTTCTTGCGGCGGATTCTCGTTGGCAATGATGGTCTTTCCGAAAGCGGTGATAGTATAAAAATATGACAGAATGAACTTTTTGAGTTTGATAGAATAACTTTTGACGACCAGATGGCCTAGTGGTTAGAGAACCTGAGAACGAAGCTTGAGCTTCCGGGTTCGATTCCCGTGTCGGGGCAGATATTTGTATGAATAATACGTATGTTTGTTCTCGGGTCTTGGGTGTTTAATATGTATTTAAGTATTTATCTGTCTATATAATTATATTTATCCGTTGCTTAGTAGTACTACGTTACTAAGTTAGTACCCATAACACAAGCTTTGCTAAGCTTACTTTGGGACTAGGTTAATTGGTGTGAATTGTCCCGTGATATTTATTATTTATTAACTTACTAAAGTAAGCTAATGAATGTTTTACGCAGCACAACAAATCACAAACAAAGTATTGATAAAGTTCCTCACCAAATTAATCCGATTAAATTGGATTATATTGTTTTTTGAGGAATAATGATCAGTTTTTCTCCTCACTTCTTGTTATTCGTGTAACTTTCCCATCCCAATTAGAAATATAAAAAATAACGAAATATCGAGTTTCATAAAGTGGCGCACTCTAATTGTGTGCTAAAAAAATACTCAGTGTTTTTCCTTGAGAAGGTCTAATTGTAAAAAATAATGAAAAAATGAAAATGAAAAAAATTATTGGAGACAGAAAATATCACTACGTATACAATACCACTACCATGAGTTTACTTTACAGTGACCGTACTCGATATTATATACAGCGTCTCTACAAATAATTTACGCCGTCGATATCGAGTAAACTGTAAGTCACTGTAAGTAAACTCATGGTACTGGTACAGAACGAAAAAGAAAAAAGTAAAACTATGTGCCTGAAATGGTCCCGCCTCAGCATAAATGCAGACTCCTCGGTTGGAGTCAGCGCTGGGCTTCCGGCAAAACCATAAATAGTACTGTAGAGGCCATGAAGTAAGGGATTGATGGATGAGTTATCAAGCAATCGATGTTCTGGCCGAGGTTTGTATAGTGCTTTTCTCAAACAATGTGAGGAAATATTCCATCCATCCATCCATCCATCCATCCATCCATCCATCCATCCGTCCATCCGTCCATCCGTCCATCCGTCCATCCGTCCATCCGTCCATCCGTCCATCCGTCCATCCGTCCGTCCGTCCATGCATCGCATCGCATTGCATCGCAATATCATAAATGCTTACAGAGTAGGCTGGTGGTTGGCTGTTTGTAGTTTTTCCTTTGTCAGTTTAATGTTAGTAAGCAAATTTAAAAAGTTAGAGCAGCGGACAAATAACGGATTTTCATACATACTTCATGGCCTAGGCGAAGAAGTTATGTAGGGAGGTGGTAGGGAGCCATAAATGAGAAAGTTCATGTCTCCATTTCGTGACATTAACGCATACATTTTCGAGCATGTTTGAGAAAATATACCTACATAGTATATTACTTAGCCCAACAGATATTTTATTATGTAACGGTTGCAAGCCCTGTTTCTTCAAAAAGACAATTTATATGTCGGCTATTATACTCTGCAATGCCACATTAATAATTCCAATTTTAAAACGTGTTTTTCTTCTTCTTTTATACTTGCAAATTGCCAATGGCCAGGTACAAAGCACGTGTTATCTTATACAAAAGGCGACAAATAAAACAAATTGTTAGTAGTTAGGGAGATACGTGGACAATGAAACTTGTTGATGCGTGGGATTGTGTGACGCGGTTATAAATACATAGTGACGTCGTTGCTCCCGTATCAATACTGTGGGTGTATCGGTCTATCGAACCAAATTAAAGTAAGATAGATGGGGTGCTCGTGGTTACGAGGATCCGTACTGAAATAGCAAATGCGAAAGTGAATTTCTCTCATTGATAGCTCATCGTGTTTTTCTTGAGTTACGTTAACTTTGACATACGGCCAAGTTAAATGATATAATAGAAACTATCTAGTACTTACGTAGGGCAAATTGCCAACGCCTTTAGCGGCGCGTCATTTATCTCATCTCGGGTCTAGGTATAAATAAATAAATATCACGGGAAAATTCACACCAATTGACCTAGTCCCAAAGTAAACTTAGCAAAGCTTGTGTTAAGGGTACGGATAAACCCATACTAATATTATAAATGCGAAAGTGTGCTTGTATGTTTGTCCGTCTTTCACGCCGTAACGGAGCGACGGATCGACGTGATTTTTGGCATAGAGATAGTTTATGGGCCCGAGAGTGACATAGGCTACTTTTTATCCCGGAAAAATGCACAGTTCCCGAGGAAACAGCGCGCGATAACCGAATACCACGCGGGCGGAGCCGCGGGCAAAAGATAGTAAATAAATAAATATCACGGGACAATCCACACCAATTGACCTAGTCCCAAAGTAAGCTTACCAAAGCTTGTGTTATGGGTACTAAGCAACGGATAAATATAATTAAGTACATAGATAGATACATATTTAAATACATATTAAACACCCAAGGCAAGAAATATCTGCCCCGACACGGGAATCGAACCCGGGACCTCAAGCTTCGTAGTCAGGCTCTCTATTCACTTGGTCATCTGGTCGTCAATATACGTCCCACTGCATGGCGCAGGCCTTCTCTCACAATAAGATGGCTTTGGACGTAGTTCCCCCGCCGGCCCAGTGCGAATTGAGAACTTCACACACACCATAAAATTTCTGTGCTGCCTGTGTGCAGTTTTCTTTGCCCGTAAAGCTCATGGTAAATTTCAAATGAAATTTCGCACATAAATTCAGAAAAGAGGTGTGAGACTGGTCTCGAAGCTACGACTCTTTGCTTAAAAGGCAATAAGTCTAACTACTAGGCCACCACGGCTTTAAGCGGAGCAGCCACAGTATATAAACACAGTATGTAAAGCAGTACAGAAGCAATCAACAAATCGATCGAAACGAACACACTCACACAGACGCGTGCTCTACACGGCCTCTAAGGGGGTCTCGCGGTACTGCAGTTGCGTGTTCGTTTCGATCGATTTGTTCGTAGCTTCCCTACTGCTTTAGCTTATATACGAGTATATACTGTGTAAGTGTGGAGCAGCGGTGCGTATAGGCAACAGACCGTTCCCCAAATATTTCACTTCTGCGTGAACGCATTCGCGAACTGTGTTACAGTATCGAACTGACACATGAGGCCATAGACTTCCGTATTCCAATTACGTAACAGGCTTTAAAAGTATCCTGTACGAAAATCATGGAAGATTGGTTTTTGGAATCTTTTTGTATTTTTTATTTAAACTCCAAATTTTTGTTACTTTTACGGTCATCCCGTAAAACCCATATCGAAAATACAAGGTACAAGGTCCGCCCGAATTGCTACCACCATCTTGCTCGCTAATCCTGCCGTGAAGCAGCAGTGTTTGCACTGTTGTTTCGGCGTGGAGAGTAAGACAGCCGGTGAAATTACTGGCACTTGAGGTATCCCATCTTAGGCTTCTAGGTTGGCAACGCATCTGCAATACGAGGGCGACACTGAAAGTTTTTAGAACTGGCCACTTGTAAACAATATAATAAAAAAGTAAGTTTAAATTTTGAAAATGGAACTCTTTGCCAATATTATTGAGTATGTATTTCATTCATTTGTCATTTGTTTTATGATTTGGCGGCAAATTGAAAATTGTCTGCGTCACATCAACATGAATTTAACTCGCGAAAATTTTCGTGCAATGATTTTTTATGACTTTCGATGTCATTTAAGTCAACAAGAAAGCTATGATAGACTTCGATTGGCCTTTCATGATGAAGCCCCATCTCGTGCGACCATTTACAACTGGTTTAATGAGTTTAAACGTGGTCGCACTAATCTCACCGACGATCTGCGTGAGGGACGGCCTTCTACGGCGACGACTGAAAATAACATCAGTGTTGTGCAGCGTATGATAGAGACTGACAAAAGAGTGACGTATCAGCAGATTCGGACAAGCTTAGGCATCGGTATGAGTCAAGTGCATAAAATCCTCCATGAACATTTAGCGGTCAGGAAGCTTTGTGCGAGGTAGATACCTCATAATTTGACCGAGGCCCAAAAACTCCGTCGGGTTGATTGGTGCCGTGAAATGATTCAAAGATTTAACGGAGGTGACTCAAATGCTGTTTTCGACATACTTACGGGTGACGAAAGCTGGGTTTACTGTTATGATCCAGAAACCAAGAGACAGTCTGCTCAATGGGTGTTTCCTTTCGAGGAGTTGCCAACTAAAGTGAAGAGAGGTCGAAGCGTGGGAAAAAAGATGGTGGCCTCGTTCTTCGGAAGGACAGGTCACTATGCGACAATTGTTTTAGAGGATCAAAAAACAGTTACTGCAGAGTGGTACACTAACAATTGTTTGCCACTTGTATTGGAAAAAGTTCGGGAGAAGCGACCTCGAAGTAGGATCCTTCTTCACCACGACAACGCCTCGTCGCACACCGCCAGGCGAACGATCGACTATTTAGTGACGTCAGACGTGGAATTACTGGGTCACCCGCCGTATAGCCCCGACCTCGCACCTTGCGATTTTTATTTATTCCCGAAAACAAAAGAAAAACTTCGAGGAAAACTTTTTATGAACACCGAGGAA
The DNA here is from genome assembly GCA_037349165.1 of Choristoneura rosaceana. NCBI lineage: Eukaryota > Metazoa > Arthropoda > Insecta > Lepidoptera > Tortricidae > Choristoneura > Choristoneura rosaceana. The sequence continues at coordinate 17,862,356 of JAZBNJ010000019.1, forward strand.
GCAGTGGGTGCGTTTCAAAAGGCCGTCGAAGAGACCCCTAAGGACGAGTGGGCTAAGTGCTTTTCTCAGTGGTTCCATCGGATGCAGCGGTGTATTGATGTGAATGGACACTATTTTGAAAAGATATAATAAAACTAATAACTTGCTAGTTTGCTCAGTTTTTGATTTTCTAAGAACTTTCAGTTTGACCCTCGTACCCCTGGTATGGGCGGTGGTGATCTTATCATCAAGAGACCCAGTTGCTCGTTTGCCATCCAGTCGAATAAAAAAAAAATCATGCATCCATTATCTTTTTCACCTACGCCCATTATTCTTGCTCCGTTCCGTAATTTTCGCCTTTCAGGCACGAGATTAGGAGAATACGCTGAATGCAGTTCTCCCGGAGGGATTGAGCTATTAATAGGATTAGGGTTGATGGAAAAATAATTGGAGGCAATTCCGTGCCAGCGATTCGTCTTTAATAAGGACTGTCATGTTGTTAAGGTCCTCGTTTCGGATCTCGGTTATTGGAAATTGAGAATTTGTTTAGGGACGATCTTGTAAATCGCCAAATTAAAATTTTCTGTTGGGCATTTTACCAATTCCAGGGCCGTGCGGCCGTAACAATTTGATTGCCTGCATGTTTTACGTGACGTCAGTTATGTAAAGTTTGTGTGTGTACACTAGTGCTTTGGTGGATGCAGGCTTCTTCCATCCGAAGCGAGGTCTTTGGGGGAGGCCTATTGTCCGACAGTGGACGTCCCACGGCTGATATGATGATAACGAGTGTTTCCCCTGTTGTTCGCGGTCCTATCCCACAAAGCTTGCAGACAAATCCGAAATTTAAAAAGTTTTTAGGTGTTCGTCGAGGCAAGGAGTTTGGGAGTCCACTCTTGAAAAAGATTGGAAAACTGGAACAAGGCTGGAGAGAGAAAAAAAACAACTCTGTGGGCTTCCGAGTGTCCGCGTATGACTGATTACTGACACCGAGGAATAACAAAACAAATAATTTCTACAATCGGATTGCAATGGAATTCAGTAATGGATGACTGCCAACTTGATTCACATTTGTTCTCCGATTACGTCGGATTGAGTTATGTTGAAACACGCATAATGTAACGAGGATTGCCCATTATTAGTTGTAAGTAAAGGTAAACCGCAGACACCGCAGTATGATCCGCAATAGTACCATCTTTTCGCAATAAATGCCCTTTGGCTTCCTCTACGAGGGCTGCACTGAAAGTTTCGGGAATCCAAAACTTAGGAACTTAATTTTGGCACATATTATACCATTTTATAATCTCTAAAGTTTCAGTATCTTAACCCACTAGCCACATAGAAAAAAAAAGTAATGGTTCGGTTTCAATTGTTTTTTGAAGTCGTCGAGTCGCTGACAAAAATGGAATTGTCCCGTGAAAACTTAAGAGCTATGATTTATTACGATTTTAAAAGTGGATTAACACAAAAAAAATGTGGAGACCGGATGATTGCTGCTTTTGGTAATGAAGCATCTTCAAAGACTACAATATACAGGTGGTATTCAGATTTTAAACGCAACCGTGTATCACTCACGGACGATGTGCGTGAGGGTCGACCAAAATCGGCCGTCACTCAAGAAAACATTGATGCTGTGCGTCAAATGATAAAAGATGACCGGCATGTGACATACTGGGAAATTCAAGAGTGCTTGGGTATTAGAATGAGTCAGATACAAATTATTTTACGGGAAGAATTGGGCGTGCAAAAGTTGTTTTCTCGCTGGATCCCTCATTTATTATCTGACGAGCAAAAAGCGACTCGTGTCAATTGGTGCCGCAAAACTTTGAATAAATTCAGCGGAGGAGGCTCAAATGCAGTTTTTAGTGTCGTATCGGGTGACGAGTCGTAGATATATGCATATGAGCCTGAATCTAAAAACCAGTCTCGAATATGGGTCTACGAAGATGAGCTCAAGCCGACAAAAGTTATTCGCTCTCGCAGCACGGCCAAGAAGATGGTGGCCACGTTTGTCTCCAAATCGGGTCATGTAGGTACTATACCTTTCGAAGATCGTAGAACGGTTAATGCCAATTGGTACACAACTATTTGTTTGCCGAGTATCTTTGATTAACTCCGAAAAAATAACCCTAATTGCCGCATCGTCCTTCACCACGAAAATTCCAGCTCCCACACCGCTCGGAAAACAAATGAGTATCTGAACGGTAAAAACGTCGAACTCCTGGACCATCCTCCATACAGCCCCGACTTAAGCCCCAATGACTTTTACACATTCCCCAAAATCAAGTATAAGTTGCCTGGTCAGCGGTTTCAGACGCTGGAAGAAGCAGTGGACGCCTTTAAAAGGCCATTTTATCGACCCCTACTTAAGCGTTCAATAAGTGCTTTAAAGACTGGTTTAAACGCATGGAAAAGTGCATAAAATATAAGGGCGAATACTTTGAGAAACAATAATAATACTTTTATCCAATTTAACTGCATACTTTTATCTATTCCCGAAACTTTCAGTGTGACCCTCGTATGAGTACAATGGTGACTTATTGAGACAGGGTTAAATTGTTTTTTTATTATAAGAGGGAAGAAAACGAGCAACTGGGTCTTCTGAAATAATCACCACCGCTCAGGAATACCAGTAACTCAAGGAGAGACATCACCATCACGTGCCATCACGGCTACTCCAGTATAAGCATAGTTAGGAGTCTGTTGAATCTAAAATACCGGTCATGGTGGCGTTGTTTGGCAGAGAGATGTGTTCGGTAGTGGATTTTGTTCGTTTGACGATGATACATAAATGATCCTTTCGACTGATGTAATTTTTTTTAAGTTATAATGTAATGTTTGCCCTAATTATTGTTAGTCATAATTATTTTCCCGTTGAAACCGTATATTTTACATAATTTTTAAATGGTTATCCTGTAGAACTCTATAGGTTAGGTTAGGTTTGTTTTATAACAATTCTGAAAAATAAATAGTTTCAGGGAAAAAAAGAAATATGTCAAACATTACATACTAACAATTTTCTACCCCAATGATAAACTAACGAAACTAACTAACTCTTCATTGAAATTCGCTCCAGCGACTGAATCAAGATAATCGTACCACTGTTGTAATAATCGTGAATAATTTATTAGAGAAAATTCTCACATCATTAATGTATCAATTAAATAATCAGATACTGTTACGTAGTATTAATTACATATTATACACGTGTGTTAGAATATTCTTACGTACACAATAATCTATCAATTAACAATAGATTATGTAAACACTTACTGAATGTTTTTTCCGTTATTAACATGTTATTTTAATGAACAGATAAACTCTTACGTGAGTTTAATTATTTATTTAATTAGTCTGCAGTGGATTACCTTTAGGCGTGAAGGCAGTGATAACAAGAAGTAATAAAATAGGATGAAAACCAGCATGTGGTACATCTGATGGAAAGCAATCATCGCGCCCATGGACACCCGCAACACGAGGGTTATCACAGGTACAGGTCCTTTGAGAGACTAATAGGCCCGTTTCCTATATCGTTTTGGGAATGGTGTCTCAAGAAGTTGGTTACATATTTTTGACGTCCGTGCGTGATTTCCAGTTCTGAACGACATTAGCAAAAACTACAACATAGTTAGTTTAAGTGTAGTTATTATTTATGTATTTACTATTATTGTGATTAAAATCTGCGCAAGCGCTGAGATTGTACTCATGTGAATGCAGCAATTAGGTACTTGATTACATCCGTAATGATTATAATATAAAAAACAGGAAATATTTTGACAAGGTCAATGTGGGCAATGATTGGGTTCATATCCTCCATTACTGTTAGTACAATGAGGTCTTGTACTAATATAATAGTACTTAATTCTACTAATATTATAAATTTGAAAGGGTGAGATGCAATCGGATGAGATTTGGTGAGTAGAAGTCTAGTCGTATGATCTCAAGGGCAATATTTCATCATAATGTTAGACGTTGGACGTCCACTCTTGGATGTACAGCCTCCTCCCACGAGATCACGACCCTTGTCGCCCTTGTAAATGCCTTTTTTATTTCATATTCCCTCGGGATTGCGATATGGCTACACAATATGTAAAATGTCGAAACCTCAACCGCTAATCCTCGAGACGTGGAAAATTTTCTCCGTCGTTCTTCGTCAAACGTAAATAAAGGAAAAGACTTAGTTCTTGGGAACTTCCATAGGATTTCAATCCCGGATACAATTTAAGTCTCAACTTAATGGCTAGTAATTCCGTGGTTAATTGATGCCGTAGGTAGTGTCAATTAAAATTCACTAATTTAGATGACAAAAATAAAATGTTTCTTATTTTTGCGAATGTTTCCAGAATTTGATTACCACGTTCCATGAAAAAACGTGACGTTCCTTCGTGAAACGTGATATTCAAAGATATTTTTTCCTGTCTTGTCTACAACCTGTTTTCTTCGCTTTTTCATCCAACTAGAGTCTTCACAGGTCAAGGTATTCTAGTGAATGCGTACCTAGTCACTTGTTTATTTGTCTTATTTTATTTTAAGCTTAAGCTCATGGAAGAATAAAGGTAGGTTTGTTTCGTATCATTTTTGGTTTCCTTGTGGACGGTTCCCAGTTATATGTAAAAAAGAAAATGATATTCATTATAGTTTGATACCTTCACGCGTTTCTGAGAACAAGGCTATTGACAGAGAGATAATGAAGTGATCCAAAATGAGTTTGTTTTACCCTTTTGAGGTACGGAGTTATAAAATCTAAAAAGACTGTTCTTAGACATTGACTTGTAAGTGATGAAATTAGGTATGTAATGTCTTTAGTCGACCTACCTTAGTTGAATACTCAAAGCGTACAGCTGATATTGAACCTTGAGTGGTAAAGGAATTTCATAGCAGACTATTTACTGTAGATAGTTCCGTGCAAAATTATGTATCTATTCAAAAACCACTCCAACAATGTACCTACCTACCACTAACTTAATTACGTCGGAATAAGAGCGCGAGAATATATTCATTGCTTTGACAATAATCTTGTATCTCACAACAATACAAAAAAGTTGACCCTTGAAGTATGTAAGTATAATATTCATAAAGTTCACTCAGAAAAAATATAAATTTTTAGGTAAGTTTTTTTTAAAGTAGTGAACGATATGTATTTCACAGGAAATTAATAAGTTGGCCTACACTCGACTGGAACGATCATCATGGAACAAAAGTAGCTGCATACTTTTGTACTTTGTCGTTTTACAGAAACGTACATAACACCATACAAATTTGACAATGTGCTAATAAGACAAAGTAAAAAAAAAGTGATCCGCTACTTTTGATGCTGACTGTACCAGGCGAAAGTGGTTAACCGTGGTTAAAGTATGCATACAATTTCTTACGCAAATAATAATTGGCAACAGTCTCTCTCATAAAGAGATCATGATGCTGATGGTAAAACGAAAATACGTAAGTAGGTAATAGGTACTACAAAAGTTCACGTGCTCTTGAACAAATTGTTTCTCGACTATTGTTTGTATACAATGGACAAACATTAAACGTCGCCCTTTTAGAACAAAAACAAACGCACACACCTATCGATTAACGAACTCAATTAAACCTAAATTAAAATTCTTCGCGAATTCTCAGCACAAAAAAGCAAAGTTACCTTTGCACTCGCTCCGACACTTCCGTGAACACTTTCCCACAGCACCTAAACGAGCCAGCCGCAAATTTAATTTAGTAACCCAAGCAACTACATCCGTTGGAAAACGATTGCGTTTAAAACAAACCTCTCTGTTGAATTGTAGAAGTTAGCAGCCTGCCGTTTCAAGTCATCAGCCACTGAGTTATCCTCGTTCATCTTAGGTCACTGTTCTTTTCACTGCATCAATCCGAAGGTTCACAGTTAAACGCGGTCCTTGTCGCACGGTGCTGGAGTGAAAGAGTCAGGCCGCGAGTCGGTCGTCGCCCGCGCCTCTCGCTGTACTGAGGACCTAGACTCGCTGTCACCCCCCACTCGGCGGCATTGTTTGACGATGCGAGAACCGTGCAGTTGCATGACTCTACGTGGTACTGTTTGGCAGGTAGCGTAAGCATGCACGGTCACGGCCAGTGAATTTAATGTTGACCGTCCTAATAATGAAATGTGCTTGAACGCTCAATCGTAATCCATACTTCCATACTAATTAAATGCGAAAGTGTGTTTGTGTGTATGTTTGTCCGTTTTTCACGTGGAAACGGAGCGACATGATTTTTGGGATAGAGATTTTATGGGCCAGAGAGTGACATAAGAAAGAAATAAAAAAATCGGTCAAGTGCGAGTGCGAGCGACTCGCGCATGAAGGGTTCCGCACCTCCGTACAATGTTTTAAAATCAAATAGTTCAGTAATATTTTTTTCTAAAAAAATCTAATACAAGCTTTTTTGCTGACGGTACTTTTTGTCCCTGGTTACCAAAGTACTCGTCAAGACGAATCAAACGAGTCCAAACTCGGTCGTGTCGTTTATCACAGAGCTCCTATGGTCACCCGCTAGCCTTATCATCAGATCAACGCTATGTCATAATAATATTGCATTGGCATCGGATTTATACATGCGTGTAAAATTTCGGCTCAATCGGTTGAAGATATCCACTTCAAATTTGAGTTGAAAGATTCCACCCGAGCAAACATACCTAGTTACATCACACTGCAAATAAATATAATGCTTGTAATAAGTTTTTTTTTTTTTTTTTTTTTTTTTTTTATACGACTGGAAGGCAAACGAGCAAGTGGTTCTCCTGGTGGTAAGAGATCACCACCGCCCATAGACATCTGCAACACCAGGGGTGTTTTTGTTAAAATGTTATTTTTAATACAAGCTTTTTTGCCGAATGTACTTTTTGATGACTGTACTTGCATTGTCATCTAAACTACATATATGTACCAAATTTCAAGTCAGTACTATTAACTATTGAGGAGTTCCCTCCTGCAGAGGCGATCCTGGCAGGACCACCAAAATATCACTACCAGATTATTATATTGTCTCCAAATTTACATAAGTATGCCAAATTTCAAGTCAATCGGACCACTGGAAGTTGATGAAATTTAGCTTTCAAGATCTGACCCAAAAAAATGATAATAAAAAAATAAACAAACAGGGCAAGCTAAAGAAAAGCTTCTCTTTCTTTCTTACCACAAAATATGTACCATGTTTTTAAGCAAATAAATGATTTATGATTTAAAAATATCGCCGAAATGTAAGCGCTTGTGCAAGTATTTCGAATAAAAAACAATTTGAATTCTCAACCTCTTTGTTTCTGGCTGTTTGCTTCTGAAATCTTTGCCCCGCAGCGCAGCACGGGGCTTGAAAAAAAAAAAATTATGTCAACGCAGTTCATTAGCGGGAAAATCGGCGGATTTCGTATGCTGTGTAATTAAATAATAAGAAGCTCGACTAGAGTGAATAAACTTTAAAACGTATTATAAACCTTGTAAATAGTGTTAAATACTTAGTATGATTTTTTTTAGTGTAAAAAACAATAGGTAAACAGTGTTTAAGTACGGATTTGACGAGCGCTTTAACAAACTTGGCTTCATTGAGGTTTGTGGTTTATAAATTGCTTCATGAATTTTGCACAAAAACGGATAAACTAGACATTCACTAATTAATTATATAATCGAAACATAATTAAAACATAATTAAAATCGTAAACCTAAAGGTAAATATTCAAACGACATAGTCGGTCGCCTTAGCAACGGATAATAACACGTAGCAACCAAAAACGCTGAAAAAAAAAATACGTTTCTTGTATGACGACCCCCTTTGATTTGTAACTTTATTTTATTTTTAGTATTTGTTGTTATAGCGGCCACAGTAATACATAATCTGTGAAAATTTCAAGTGTCTAACTTTTACGGCTTAAGAGATAGAGCCCTGTGACAGACGGACAGACAGACAGACAGACAGCGGAGTCTCAGTAATAGGGTCCCGTTGACACCCTTTGGGTACGGAACCCTAAAAAAGAAAGAAAGAAAACATTTATTCACTAACACAGAAGACACACATATACAGCAAAATTTATACACGAATAAACCAAAAAAAAAATAATAATATAATTTATTGAATCAGGCGTTACTTTGCGGAGGTCCATATCAATGAACTAAAATGTAAGGTCGCGGGTGAGAAAAGAAATTATTTTAGTTCAATAATAATAAAAATAAATCAACATGAAATACCTACCTATACCTATACCTACGCAATTTTGCCTACCTACACATCGTTACCTTTCATCCCGAAAAAATGCACAGTTCCCAAGGGAACAGCGCGCGATAACCGAATTCCACGCGGGCGAAGCCGCGGGAAAATGATAGTAATTTTTTTTATTTCTCTGGATGGCAAACGAGCAAGTGGGTCTCCTGATGGTAAGAGATCACCGCCGCCTATAAACATCTGCAACACCAGGGGTATTGCAGATGCGTTACCCAACCTAGAGGCCTAAGATGGGATACCTCAAGTGCCGGTAATTTCACCGGCTGTCTTACTCTCCATGCCGAAACACAACAGTGCAAGCACTGCTGCTTCACGGCAGGATTAGTGAGCAAGATGGTGGTAGCAATCCGGGCGGACCTTGCACAAGGTCCTACCACATACACAATTTTATAAACAATCCTCGCTTTCACTACGCTTCTTTCCGTCCAAAGATGTAAGACGAAGGTCGAGAGAAATAGTGAATGTGATAGCGAGCGTCCGCGCATTGGACAATACGGCCGGTGCATCTAATTGGAATCCAATGTGTGAAAAACTAGCCCATCTATCCAACTATCTTTAACTATACAAGGAACATTCAAGAAAAAAGTTATTTATAACAATTGCCTTTATAAAGTGTGACTATGGAAACGCACAGCACACACTTATCAGTAGCAAAACTAATAAATACAGTTGGTTCATTAAGAGTACTAACAATGATAACTAGATAACCGTATTGGAGGTTTCGTCATAACTACCAGTTACCCAATCATCAAGCCATTCCCAACTCTATCCCTAACAAGATAAAGTTCATTATAGTTAATATAGATTTCAGTGAAGTAATTTGGTAGGAATTGTCACCTCAAACATTGACTAACTGGGGAAATTGTGTTTATTTTATACATGTTTGTACTCATTTGGGTTTTCTTTATGGTTAGTGTTAATAACTAACTTCCTTTACAGCTTAGCAGATAATGGTATAAAAATATAGTAAGAACAAGTAGATGTTTTATGTTTATTTGCTTTAAGCTACATTATACAATAGAAACGTCACAAGGAAATCTGCATTAATCTACATAGCACCTCAATGATAAATAATATAAAATAAATAAACAAATATTATGGGACAATTCACACAAATTTACCTAGGCTCATTTATTTGTGATAATGTTTAATGTTTATTCGGGCAAAAAACGGTACAATATATAAAAAAAATCTTAAGAAAACTATGAAAAAAAAATTAAATAAATAATAGAATAATATGAAAAATAAACAAAAACAAAAATTGTCCGAAATTAGCAGCAAATTGCTGGTACTGTACTGATCTTCCTTAATAGGGAATTGACACTACCAACATCTACCGATCAAGTGACATACTTTTTATGAGCTGTCAAACACAATTCTCCCATAGAGTTTCGACAAAGTTATGACGTCATAAGTCGTTATTTGTTCGCCAACTCAATCAAGTAACTATTTATTTGTTTTAAAGCAACAAAAAATCAAATTTTACAGTAAATCAAAAATTTCTTTGGTTTTAAGGGCTAAAATAAAGCGTTTTTTTACTGGAGTCATGCCTATATAATCTTATTTCATTTTCAGCATCTCAAACCCAAATATCTTAGTTTGTTTAGTGGTTTAAGCATGAAGAGGTGACAGACAGAAAGAGTTAGGTACTTTCTCAATTATAATATAAGTATTGCTTAAAATGGAAATATGCATAGTATCTGCTCTGACCAGGGATTGACCCTGGGGCCGCAAGCTTTGTAGTCAAGTTCTCTAACCACTTGGCTATTGGGTTGTCCAAAACTATGTGTGTGAAGTTTTTAATTTGAGAGACCTGTGCCCAGCAGCGGCATGTTTGAAAATTGCTTTATGATTTTGATATTCACTTTTTTTGCCTGACCGTGGAGTAGGTAATAAGTACATGAATTTTTTTTTATTCAACTGGATGGCAATTATAGATATCCAATATAAAACAATGCTGGCCATGTCTGTTGCATGTAGGCACAATGTAGGCTCACATTTTCACTCATTGGGTTCCAGAACGCAATCAGCTTTGCCAAATCAGATCGAGCAGGAGGTGGCAGGACGATTCAGACATGTACGCAAAGAACTGGCCTCAAATAAAAAAAAGAATGAGAGTTGTGAAAGCTAAGAAGAGAGGACGTTGCTCAGAACTGGGACACCGCAGGCTAATAAAAAAATACACATAAAACCCATGAATTTCCAGACTTGTCATGTTGCAACTTATGTCATGTAAAAATGTATGCAACCAAGTGAGAATGGACTTGTGACGGCATCTCACTAGCACTGGAGGAAAATGATCTTTGAGTTGTTTGATCTGTGGTCATGAGAATTATTATTAGGACTTTTTTTTATTGGCTTTTACTCTTGCCTTATTATGACTTGTTTCTATCCATACAGACCACTACTTGAGATTATGAGATAAATTATGAGAGCATAGTTAGTTGATCTATGAGATGGAATGAAATGAATATTTAATAAAATTATCAACGGATTCTTTGAGTAGAGATATTAGACTTGTCTTGTCTGTATGTTTTGAAGGCACACTTCTAGGTAAAATTATGATTAAAAAGCCCCATAAAGAGTAGGTAATATTTCCACAATTTAGAGCCTTTTTGTTTATTTCTGTACATTTTTATTTCTATTATCATCTAAAGTGACCAGATTAACAAATGCACAAGAAAATCTACTCGGGCTTCTAGAACTATTCCTGTATTCCTGTACCTACCTTAGGTAGGTGTTCTGTCTTGCCTTCTTTAGCTTCAATACATTAAAATCTAAATAGAAACAGTAAATAAAAGGCTCACCCATTTCCGGACCAAAGCGGCGAATATTCATAATTAAATTTTGCCTTTTTGGACATAATTTATCACAACTTTTCACACTTCAAATGGTCATTTCGGAAGGTAAAATTACAATCTGTATTTCAAATTAAAAACCATTACTATAGGTAATAATTAAATCAATTTTCCCTCGCTCTCGATATTTACTTTGATAAGGAAAATTGTTTACGTTACTTTTACTTTGACGTAGCGTAGCATATATTTATTAACCAATCACAATTTAATTTCGCCACTGACAAGTTTCCGATTGGTTAATTAGTTGAATATTTTGACAGTAGCCTTAGTTGTCAGTTGCGTTTGGTTTCTTCTATAAACTCAATGAATATTTTTTTATGGCAATGAGATCCTTCGTTATTTTATTGGTTTGGCAACTGGGACTACAGAACGAGCGGCAAATTTAAAATATTTATGTGGTCAAGTGCAACTTTACTCGGACTTGAGATGTACTCGTAATGTATATGTAGAAGTTGTTAAAGATTTTCATACGCATGTTTTGTTAAACTCCGATCATTAAAAAGATAATAACGGTATTGTTTTTTTAATCAGAGTTATTTTTGCATTTGGCATGTTATTCTCATAAAAAACTGAAATCAGTGTTTTGGGAACTTATCCTGTCATGCTTTTGTTATGAGACCCTGAAGCAGTACTACGAAACTTGAAACTCGAAGTTCGTGTCGTGCGGTCCCTCTGACACTTATACTATTTAATACGACAGCGAGAGGGACGGTACGACACGAACTTCGAGTTTCGAGTTTCGTAGTAGCCCATCTAAGAATTAGGAATTTAGTTTTGATGGAATTGTTTTCATTTCATAATATTTCCATAGATAAGACAAGCGATCAGAAGAAACCGATTTGAGACAGGGAAACTTAATATTATTACTAACGCCGTAATGAATAATAATAATAAAAAAATACAAATGAAAAAAAAAACAATATCTATGGTTATTTTTTATAACATAATTTTGTTGCAGTCCAACGTCATACATTGCAGTATTAGCCGGCGGGCTTTTCATAACTTTTTCTAATACAATCGCCAAACAAGCTCGAGCATGGGACCTTCGAGATACATTTCTGAAAAAATATTAAATCGACAGCGACAAATGCCTCTCATAGGTGCCATTGGCACGGTTGACCTAATTTTTTTCACGAAGTTATTCGGGTTGCCATAGCCATACCTCATTACTGGAGTCATGGTAACAGTTTACTCTACTCTGTGGGGACATTATATTATATTTCCGAGGGTGATATTGACTTATCGAGGCGGAAAATAGTACATTACGGTTTTTAATAAATATACATTTATATGGGCGTTGGGCTTTTATTTGCTTCCATTAAAGGTTCTTTCGTTCTGTGAGGAGAACAGCCAAAAATTATTATGACACATGATGAAGTTAAGCGCGTTATGTAAATCATCTGGATGGCAAACGAGCAAGTGGGTCTCCTGATGGTAAGAGACCACCACCGCCCATAAACATCTGCAACACCAGGGGTATTGTAGATGCGTTGCGAACCTAGAGTCCTGAGATGGGATACCTCAAGTGCCAGTAATTTCATCGGCTGTCTTACTCTCCACGCCGAAACACAACTGTGCAAGCACTGCTGCTTCACGGAGGATTAGCGAGCAAGATGGTGCTAGCAATCTGGGCGGACCTTCCACAAGGTCCTACCACCTGTGTCGTATACGGTTTATACATAAACGAATAGTAGTTTTTTATTCAAATAAGTGTTACCGATTGTTTTCGGTATGAGTTGATCAAGTCTTAGTGACATGGTATAAATTTGAGAAAAGCAACTATACAAACCTCGTCCGCGAATAGCAGGGCTACTACTAAACTCGAAACTCGAAGTTCGTGTCGTGAGGTCCCTCTGACACTTATACTATTTAATACGAGAGCGAGAGGGACGGTACGATACGAACTTCGAGTTTCGAGTTTCGTAGTTGTTTTTCGAATTTCCAAAATGGCGGTGCTAACTTCACTCACATCCTCGTATCTCTAGATGGCTCTTGTAACAATTAGCTTTATAAAATTTTATCTATTTATTTGTTGCTGTTTATCTCCCTGCCTAGGTAAGTATATTTATTTTAGACGTATATTCGTTCGTACTAGATGTATTTTTGTTATGTTTTAATTTTCTGATCTACTTTTGATGCACCACCTATTGAAAACTAGTCCTTCCTTCTTTCCGTAAAAAGGTTGCCTGGAAGAGATCGCTCTTAAGCGATAAGGCCGCCTTTTGCTTACCGTGTAATTTTTTTTTCTCTGTGTATTTGTTTTCTGTATCACTTACTATTTCTGGTGTACAATAAAGAGTCTTTGTATTGTATTGTATGGCCTCGTTAACACTCGACCATCTATAACTACTTGCTAGTACTTACTAGTTCATTGATATGGATCTCCGCAGAGTAACGTTTAATTCAATAAATTAACAGCACCAGGTCGTGCGTCACTGTCGTACATTGCGGGTCGACAAATACTCCGTCGTATTTTAACCGCACCGACCAGCCAAACTTGAGTTCAACGGTGCCTGAGGGATATTTGGTCTGACGCGTGAGAATAATTTTGCCGCGATGTGGCCCAAGGGGTCCAAGGCATTTGCTTCCTGGAGGTAATGTACCTATGGGAAAGTTTTAACTTTGTGACGGCCCAGAACGCATGAGAAATGCCGTAAGTATTTATTTTGTTTTGTTTTGAAAAAATTAGGTTCTGTAGTGCAAAAATATGGTATACACTTTAGTACCTTGTCACTTTAACCACTGTGACAGTTCATATAAATGGCAGTTCAAACGATGAAGATTCGGTTTGTAGCATTCGAACATGGCGGATGTAGACAATATCTAATTTTGATTTTTCTGTTTTCTTTTTCGTCTAGTGCGATGTGCTCTCAGATCCGGTAGACGAGTAAACTCGTCTTAAAAAAATTGACATTACATCCTAGATTAGGGCAATCGACAGTCACTTGCACAACCGGACACATTGCTTCCTCTACTCTTAGTCTTGAGCCATATTTATTTGCTGCAGTTATTTTAATGTTGCCAACTAGTGAATAAACTTATTAGTCTACCCCAAGAATATTCGTTAGTACGCATTTGTGTCTAAATACCTTTTGAACAAACAACATGGAGAAAAATAACTAAGTACCAAGCCAACGAGTTATCTCGTCTATCGGCTCTGAAAAGTGTTTTACGTAGCCGAGTTAGGTCGTCTTTCGGACGTAAGAGCATCATTTCTGTGAACGAGTTAACTCGCCTACAGGACTGAGGAGCAGGTATCAATTCACTGAATATGGAAAACTGGGTAGATTTTGTGTATGGCTTCGCCGGAACGAAAGGGTTAAAAATCGGCACCCACCCCACTAACCCTATTCCGACATTCAATTACAGACAGTACGTATACAAACTAACCAAACTGAGATATATATACGGAGTATAAATTAACTCCGTCTCAATTTTGATGAGGGATCACAAATACCTTCATGCACACGGCTTGGGAAAGGGCAATTTGGCAAACTGTGAATTAGTTTACAGGTAATTTATCTGACGCGTAAGTTACGAAATATGTGGGAACAATTCGAGCTTTTCCACTGTGGAGAAAATCGCTGAATTATTTTTGGAACAAGAGCTGGTTCTCATTAGTTAGTTTTTATTTACCACAACACATGCTGAATCATGTACTAGTAAAATGGCAAAAACGGAACCCTTATAGTTTCGCCATGTCTGTCTGTCTGTCTGTCCGTCCACGACTTTGCTCAGGGACTATCAATGCCGAAAGCTGTAATTTTGCACGGATATATGTATGTGTAAACTCTGCCGACAAAATAGTACAATAAAAAAAAAATTTTTTTTAGAGTAGGTAGGTAGGTACTTTCCATAGACGTAAAGTGGCGGTGATTTTTTTTCACATCGAACCTTAGTGTGGGATATCGTTGGATAGGTCTTTTAAAACATTAGGGGGTTGCAAGAACGATTTTTCGATTCAGTGACGTGTTTACAAAATATTCAACTTTAAAGTTCAAAGTTTCATTAAAATCGAGCGTATAACGTTTAAGTTTTCTTGAGAATTATTAGTAGGTAGTTTAAGAGTAAAAATCAACCTAAGGTACAATAATATATAATATACCTAAACTTGGAATATTCCTTACAAAGTACGAAATTCTTAGAAAAATGCTACTTAATTTTTTCGTAACGGCTACGGAACGGAACCATTTCGAGTTTGTTCGACTGTACCCTTTGGTTTTATCACAGGTCGACTTTTTTATGGCAGGAAAATGCATTACGCATACCTGTGCCATGGAGGGTGAAGATGGCGTAGAAGTTATGTGGGGTAGTACTCCCCCGCAACCTCCTTGCCTAATGAATGGATGGGGGACCCCTGTAGGTACCGATTTTTTTTTACTGCTCAGCGGATGCCCTAGGAGAGCGAGTATCACCAGGTCTTGCTGTTCACCAAGGCTCGAATACCGGTTAAATTTCCAAACCGTTATCATGTACCTGGCGGAATACCTTTTCATTTTGGTTTCGTTCGCGAAACCGTTATTTTTAAACCGGTTTTTAAGTTTTTAAAAACGTTCGCATTCTTATGAAAGTTCGGAATTAAACCGAAATAAACCGGTATTTACCGCTATTTTATAAACCGGTTCCGAGCCTTGTTGTTCACACTATAAGCTGCCGGTACAACCAGAACGGCATACTTATCGGACCCGGCTGAAATCATGGCTGAAGCCTGATAATGTTTCGTCGCCTAAGTTTTATCGAATTGTTAATGTGCATTGAACAGCTCTAATGAAATGGACAGCATCATGGAGATTCTAATTGTGGAGGCCACTGCTCTAAACAAGGACGTGGTACAATACAATACAAACAAATACTCTTTATTGTACACCAGAAATAGTAAGCGATACGGATAACAGGTACACAGAGAAAATTACAAGGTAAGCAAAAGGCGGCCTTATCGCTTAAGAGTGATCTCTTCCAGGCAACCTTTTTACAGAAAGAAGGAAGGACTAGTTTACAGCAGGTGGTACTGCAGTTGAACCAGTCTCGTAAATTCTTCAGCCACGAGTGTCTCCTGCCCACGCAGTCGTACTCGCACTCGTAGGTACATTAATACCGCGTAATTGGTGGTCATAATCTAAAATCTACCAAATAGGTATATAAAATTTTACATAGTCAATTTTTGACTTACGCGCTATTGTTTTATAAGCGGCGAAATGCTAATATGCATCTGATACCTTTGTAGCTCCAGTAAAGAAAGCTGGCAGTCAACCCTATGTAAACCAGAGAGAGGCCATTGTCTAAAGCGCGGATGCTCAAGATTGCGTTTGCCATCTCATTCAAACCTCATCGTAATCCTACAACGTTTGGCAGAAAGAAATTGTAAAAAAACAGTTATAGATAGTCAAAGTCAAAATACTTATCTTCATTAAATTTAGAGTATACCTACCTATAAGTGCCATCCACGACGACGCGTGATTTTGTCAAAATTAGAGATTAATGACATTGTAATAAGAACCACGGCACGCCTCATCGTGAATGACTCTACCTATAACTAGGTATAAAGCTTGCTCACCTATAAATATAAAAAAATCTACCACATATAAATCACTAAAAATCGTCCGAACTAAAGCATCATAGGTAAATAAAAATACCGCTCTTGCATGTTTTCAAGCTCGAAACACCTAAGTACTTATTCACTTTACTATTTGTGTTCAAAGTTTTCTTATTAATTTCCTCGATTGTTAAGGAACCGTACAAACGCAGTTCTGGATTAAATCACGTTGTTCGTACTTACAATAATGTTCTTGAATCGTAGTGGGTACTATACGGCTTCAGGCACCATTGAGATCAACTCACACAGAAAGATTTCACTGCTTTTATTTAGGTACGTAATAATCCGTCAATAATCCTTATTATTATAATTTATTGAATCAGGCGTTACTTTGCGGAGGTCCATATTAATGAACTAAAATAATTCTTTGCTCACCCGCGACCTTAAGATAGCTAAGTCTATGCAGATTATAAAGGGGAAAGCGAATTTGTTTGTTTGTTTATTACGCTTTCACGCCATAATGGAGCGACGGATCGACGTGATTGTTGGCATAGAGATAGTTTATGGTCCCGAGAGTGACATAAGCTACTTTTTTATTAAGGAAAAATGCACAGTTCCCGAGGGAACAGCGCGCGATAACCGAATAGCACGCGGGCGGAGCCGCGGGCAAAAGCTAGTAATTAATAAATAAATAAAATCATTATCATTGTGATCATCATCATCAGCCAGAAGACGTCCACTGCTGAACAAAGAGCTCATAGAAACGCTTCATTTACCTCACCTCGCTCCTAATAAAACAATTAATAAAAGAAAGTAAAGGTTTACCATATTATATGATATTATGGTGGCGGTGGAGAGAATTATTGCAGTAGATCCGTTTTTACAAAATCCAGACTATTTTGGCTGACGTTACTATGCTATACCTATATCATTTTACTGTTTTACTGAATAAATAACGACGACGGAAAATTGACGGATCTCTGACTCAACTCCGTATGTGAAATTGGAATACATAAGTAATATACTTACTTTAGGATGTGTACCTAAAATGGTTATTGTCAGAGACCCGTAGAAATATAAATATAACAAATCAATCATTAACGATACATGTGAATAAGCGTTATTTGAAAGGAATCCATTTTAATAGAATTTACAAGATGAAGTAAAAAACTGGCCAAGAGCGTGTCGTACACCCCCCGGATAGGGTTCCATAGCCATTACGAAAAAATCAAGCACTTATATTTATATATTTTCTATTGATTTCGTATTGTGTATAAAAATAGGTACGGAATCTTAAAATTTTAGGTATATTTTATACCTACTACGAATAATTCTCAAGCAATCTCAAGCTTGATTTTAATGAAAATTTGCACTTTAAAGTTGAATGTTTCATATTCATATTTATATTCATTTATTCGTTGCAACCATAGTCTCAAATAGATCACTCACTAGAAAAATCAGACAAATCTTAGCAACCCCCCCAATGGTTTTAAAAGACCTATCCAACGATACCTCACTCTATGTATATGGGTGGCACTATAACGGTCAGCCAAGAAAAAAAAATCACCCCCACTTTACCGTTTATAGGAGGTACATACCAAAAAAAAAAACCAAAAAACCTTCTCATGCTCGTAAAGTTCGTGTTTATGCTGTATCTAGGCGACATAAAATGACTTTTATGCACTAGTGCATAAAATAAAATCTTCGTCTAATACCAACTCAAGACCAAGGTGTCAACAGCCACAAACAAAAAAGTTTCTGTATATTTTTAAAATATTTTTTAATTTATATAAAACTAAAAATCAATCAAATCAATCATAATAAATCAGTAAAATTAAAATAATAGAATTATTATAATAATGCACAAAAAATTAAAGGTACATAAAAAGTGAGTCCTTGTTTCCACTGTTGCTATTTCATTTTCTCGCCATCGAAGTGAAAAGCAGAGTGTAAAACACGAGCATTAAACCCATTTTCCCCTCGACGTGTCTATCCATGGCTATATGAACGCCTCGGGTAAAATGGCTCGTTTTATGCTCTTGTTGTATAATCTACTATTTTAACACTTTGTCGGCATGACTGAGAATATTCATGGCAAATTACAGCTTTCTAGTACTGACGGTCTCAGAGGTTAGCCGCGAACAGAAAGACGGTCAGACACGGCGAAACTATAAGGGCTCTTAGTTGACTACGGAACCCTAAAAAGCCGGTTAAGTATCACTAGCGTGGGTGAGTTGTAGGAACCTGCTCATTATTCATATTTATTTTCATCCCTAATCTTTCCAGCGTGGGTGTTACCTAAGTGCTTACACGAAAATATGGCACCGATGACATAATTCATAAACACATTTATCTTCATCTATTTATAAGAATCCGATGCAATTTGCTAGCGTGACTTGCGTAGAAAGGAGCGAAATTAAAAAAGTTACCCGAAAGTGTTGCCATGGTGGAAATTCCATGGGAAAAAGTAGCCCGTAGCCCCTTTGAGTAGCCCTGAAAGTTTTCTATCAGCCACAGCGACTGCCATAGACAACTATTTGAATCAGCATTTCTTCGAAAAGTTGGAAGGTTGAAGGTCACTGTAAATAAAATAACAAAAGTATATCGTGAAAGGGTTGAATCATGGGTTCAATATGTTATTTTGTAACTTGTTATCTGAAACAAATATTTGAAATGGCGTAGTAACTCAGTTTGTCTGTCTGATCTGTTAAATGTTCACGCTTATACTCCATTTATTTTCCTTTCCACTTATTCGACCTGAGTGATTTTCACGCATATTTCGACGTTTCAGTCACATTGCAATGGCCGTGATCACGAGTATATTCATAAATTACCTACCACAACGGCCACTGCAATGTGATACTACAATACCAGGGTTTGTAATAGCTATTACCGCTTCAAGTCAACTTCCGTAATAGGATTTACGAAAGCTACAAAACAAATTCGCATCACATTCGACTCAATTACATTTGTGCGTAGTTGTTTTTCGTCGAAACCTTTTATTTATCGAGCAATCTGCTCGGGATCTAGCCAGACATCTGAACAATGAACAAAATCCCGCGGGATGGCGACATAGAATCGTATTTTATCAGCGTAGGCGTTGTAGGAAAACTATTACAAATGGATTTGGGCGCACCGAAATGTTCAATTTATGTCCTCATATGTTATGAACGCCTGGTACCTGACTCAGCTGATTTGCTTATATAGTACATAATAAGTACGCAGGTTTTTCAGGCGAAAAAAACACACGTGAAATTTTACTTTAATTTCAAACGTATTATTTTATTGTAAGTAAGTAAATGACCTAGTGGTTTGATCTATCGCCTCTCAAGCAGAGGATCGTGGGTTCGAACCCCGGCTGGCACCTCTGAGTTTTTCGAATTTCGAAATCCGCACTGGGCCGGCGCGGGAACTATGGCCCAAGCCCTCATGTTCTGAGAGGAGGCCTGTGTCCAGCAGTGGGGCATATATAGGCCGGGATGATGATGATGAAGTAAATGACGCGCTTACTCTTATGTTAAACCGCGGTTTCATGGTGGATGCAGGCCGCTTCCAAACGGACCAAGTGGAGTTCTATGAGGGAGGCCTATTCTATGTCCAAAAGTGGACGTCCTACTGCTGATAAGTATGATGATGATGACTCAATCGTAAGTAAAAATAAGTACCCACTTCTAAAAAGTATTGATTTTTAAATTATTATGTGACGAAAGAAGGGAATTGCGCCTTGAAGTGTTCTACAAAATTCCCACGGCCAAGAGTAAAAGTAGCGTGGAACTAATCTATTTTGTATTCTTTCAAGGGGAAAGCCGCGGGCAGAAGCTGGTAGGACAACGGTAAATCCATACTATAATATTGTAAATGCGAAGGTGTATATGTTTGTATGTTTCTGTGTATGTTGTCCGTCTTTCACGTGATTTTTGGCATAGAGATATTTTATGGGCCCGAAGGTGATATAGGCTACTTTTTATCCTGGAAAAATGCAGTTACCGAGGGAAAAGCGCGCGATAACCGAATACCACACGGGCGGAGCCACGGGAAAAAGCTAGTAATATTATAAATGCGAAAGTGTGTGTGTTAGTATGTTTGCGTGTTTGTGTGTATGTTTGTATTGTTTGTCCGTCTTTCACGTCGAAACGGAAAGACGTATCGACGTGATTTTTGGCATAGAGATAGTTTATGGGCCAGAGACTGACATAGGCTACTTTTTTATCCCGGAAAAATGCAGTTCCCGAGGGAAAAGCGCGCGATAACCGAATACCAAACGGGCGAAGCCGCGGGCAAAAGCTAGTACGTATGTATATAATTTTAAAAGTGGTTTGATGCTGGATCGAAACCCTACTAAGGAAATAAGACAGTTTTTATTCCGGAAAATTGCGTTTCCTGCAGAATACCTAGCAATAAACAAATTCTTCACGCGAATTTGCAGGAAATAGCTAGTTTATAACATTGGTAGGATTATTAAATGGTGAATAAACCGTCTAAGACGTCATACGCTTACTTCATGTGTTACGTAGAGCGTTTAAAGCATGTATGTGTCCCTAAACCGTTGGCTATAGCACGTAGAGGCATAAAACTAGAATATTGTACGTGCCTGACGAAGAATTAAAACGTAACAAGACTGTCTTAGCTTACCTCACGTAGGGTTATGATAGGTACTAACTATTTTAATAGTCTGTGACACCTGAATTATTGTCATAGAAGCAGCAAGTAATAGTTATTTGTTTTGCGAGGTTCAAAAGTTATTGTTTGACGCGAGAGGGTGTATTTAAGGACTGTAGAACTGAGCCACGAGTGGAGCGAGTGCTTCAAAACACGAATACTGAACGAAGTGAAGGTGTCAAAGCATGAGATGCTGAATGATATTGTTAATCGAAAGACACCATTTTCACCTCACACTAACGAGAAAAATACTTATAGGTAGAAATAATCCCGCATTTCAAAAGTGGTATTTAATTTTTGCCTCTTGAGATACCTGAACCCAAAAAGTCAACGCGTATTTTGTTCTAGCCAACCGGAATCAATCTTCTTGTGCAAGAGGGATAGATAGATCAATGAAAAGCGTTGTTATGGCCTCTGTGGGAACTCTTGATGATACGGCATCTACGACATCATTTAGCGTTTAGTTCATGTTACCAAATCCGGTTCGCAAGTCACAAGCGCTTGTGATAAAAACCCCCGACAAAAAAACGCCAGCAAAAATAAAAAATAAAAACCGAAAAACAGGCGCCAAAAAAGGACCACTACATAGTAAAAAATAATTATGCACTACTTAGCTGTTGCCCGCGACTTCATCTGCGAAGAATTCGTTTATCCCTATCCCGCGGGGACTATGCTGATTTCCCGCAAAATTAGCCTAAGTTAATTTAGTATAAGTACGTAGTAATATTTTTGGATTACTAATGTATGGCCAAAAAACTTTTCCCAAAGTATCACATCCCAAAAAATTTTACCCAAATTATCATTTGGCAAAAAAACTTATCGCAAATTTACAGTTAATAATTTTTTATTTGGCAAATTATTGTTTCGCAAATAATTACTTAGTCATGTTTCATATCGCCAAGTAATATTTGGTAAAATGTATCGTTTGGCATAACGTACTCTTCCCAAAATATCGCATGACATAATAACCTACTTTTCTGGGAACAGTTTGTTTCTGTGGGGGGGCGCAGTTCTAACCTAACCTACTTTTTTGATAGCAGTTCGTTTTTGCGGATGACGCAGTTTTAACCTATAATCTAACCTACTTTTCTGGTAGCAGTCCGTTTTCTGTGGGGGACGCAGTCTAACCTCATCTACTTTTCTGATAGTAGTTCGTTTCTGTAGAAGGCGCAGTTCTAACATAAGCTACTTTTCTGGTAGCAGTTGGTTTTTGTGGTTGGTTTGTGCGAAATGTCATTTTGAACAAACATTTTTTTGGAATACAATATTTGCCAATATAAAACGTTTGCTTAATAAACGTTTGTCGTAATAAAATTTGACAAACTAAAATTATGCCAAATGATAATTTGACCAAATGAATAAAATGCGGAATGTAAATATGCCAAAGATTCGTTTGGGAAATGAAACTATTGCGATAAGTTTTTTGGGAAGTGAAATTTGGCGAAAAATATTTTGGCGAAACGGCAGTACACCAATATTTTTTTACCTAAGCGTCGTCGGTGTCGGGGGACCGCTAAGGTTAGCTAAAGTACATTCGTCGACCGTAGGTTCAATTAAGGTAAGGGACATTGCGCGATATGTTGTATTTTTGAAAGTATTAAAATTTATTTTGAATTTTTAACTTAATGACAATCAAGAATTTTGGATATGGTTTTTACGTGATTTTGAAATGGGGTGCTGAAAGTTTCTTGATGAGGGCTACAGCATAGATGTCGCTAGTGTCGCTTAAGTGACTAAATAATAAGAAATAAACAAGCTGAGATGTGGTGCATAGGAGAAATTCGTGTCTGCACCGTTGGTCCAGTATATTTCAGTTTGTATTTTCGAAATCATGAAAAGTTGACATTTGATTGAGAGCCGTGGTGGCCTAGTGGTTTGACCTATCGCCTCTCAAGCAGAGGGTCGTGGATTCAAATCCCGGCTCGCACCTCTGAGTTTTTCGAAATTTTCGACATTATGAGCAAAATTTTGTACGCGGGGACTTAGAAGGTTAATGCAAAGTTTTGTTATCTACGATAGTCCGCTGTATCTTGTCCTTTACATCGTAGATATGATAGAGAGCTTTTATAAGACAATGCTTCGTCTTTTCCCGGTATTGTATGTCCAAATACATGCCAGTACATTACAAAGCGTTTATCATCTCGGCTTATATACGTCCCGATGCTTGGCATAGGCCTCCTTACAGAACGAGAGGGCTTGGGCTATAGTTTCCACGAGGCCCAGTACGGATTTTGAACTTAGCGTTTATAACTATTTTTGCAAATAATCCCTACTTATAATATTATAAATGCGAAAGTAACTCTGTCTGTCTGTCTGTCTGTCTGTTACGCTTTCACGTCGAGACCGCTGAACCGATTTAGATGAAATTTGGTATAGAGATAGTTTAAGCCCCAAAGATCAACATAGGATACTTTTTATTCCGGTAGAGGGCGCCACCGCGGGATAACCTAGGTCCGCGCAGACGAAGTCGCGGGCATAAGCTAGTTTACAAATAAAGGAAGAATAAAACGAACGGCCGATCAGACGGCCGAATAACCCAATGGCTAGAGAACCTGACTACGAATCTTGAGGTTCCGGGTTCGATCACCCCCGACTTTGTCACTTCAAAGTTCAATATCTCAAAACGGCTAAACCGATTTAAATTAAAATAAAAACAAACAAACACGCATTACATTTAGGGGCAGTTATTATTCACACAAACAGCAGCAGGCAGCAGATTTGCAGGTGGTGGGACCTTGGGTAAGGTCCGCCCGGATTGCTACCACCATCTTGCTCGCTAATCCTGCCGTGAAGCAACAGTGCTTGCACTGTTGTGTTTCGGCGCGGAGAGTAAGACGGCCGGTGAGATTGCTGGCACTTGAGGTGTTCCAACTTGGGCCTCTAGGTTGGCAACGCATCTGCAATACCCCTGATGTTGCAGATGTTTGTGGGCGGTGGTGATCTCTTACCACCAGGAGACCCACTTGCTCGTTTGCCTTCCAGTCGAATAAAAAAAAAAAAACAAATATCTGCTATGGTCGGGAAGATGACCCCGGGACCTCAAGCTTCGTAGTCAGATTCTCTAAACACTTGGCCATCCGGTCGTCGTTTAGGAGTAGGGCATGCACCCGGTTCTACCCGGTTCTGAAATACCCGGGTATACCCGGTTCCTTGGAGGTATCTGTAGAACCGGTTCCAAAAGCGATAAACCCGGTTCCCCCGGTTCTGGAAAATAATTAAAAATGATTCAAATTCACAGAATTTCTTTCACTAAAACTTTCATAGAATGTATTTACTACAGCATCCTGTCACCGGCATACCCCTTGGATTGTTCACGGACGCATCCAGCGTCCATATTGGGTTTTGTTTTCAGCAACTGGTGAATCACCAATGATGCCCGCTTGCCTTTTTCAGCAAAAAGTTAACCCCACACACAACAGACTCAGTGGCCAGCATAATATCGCGAATTCGGGAACTACTGGCGGTGTACAAAAGCGTGCAACACTTCCGTCACATTCTCGAGGTTCACGTTACCATTTATAATGACCACAAACCGCTGCTACATACAGCAGGTTTCGTACAACGCTTTCGTACGACGTCGTGAAAAATTCCATCAGAATTCTTCCATCACAGCTGAATCAGTTGGCGTCTATTGGGTAATTTACGTACAACGGACATTCGCTACATTAAAGGGAGTAGTCGTTGATGCGATGTCGCGGAATGAAGCCATTTTGCTAGAAGAGGACAATGAAGCCCTTTCTATGAGTCAAGAAGAGGACCAAACGCTCGCCGACCTTCGTAGAGGGGATACCAGCCGACATCTTTCTCGTGTTGCTATTGCAGGCCAGAGGTCTCCATCCTCTGCGACACGTCTACTGACAAGCCTCGTCCGTGTTTGACCCCTTCATTCCGTCGTGTGATATTCGACAAGCTGCACAATCTGAGCCACCCCGGCATCAGAGCCACCACCAGACTCGTAGTTGGACGCTATGTTTTGGTTTCTTAAAGTGGGGTCCACAGACCTCTTAGGGGTTCGTAGCATGAGAGAGTATGTATAAAAGGTCTGTCTGTAAACCTATTTACTAGGAATTTTCTAGAATTTTTTCGACAGGGGTCCGTGGAATTGTTTAAATTGTGAAAGATGTACATGATTGCAAAAAGTTTAAGCAACCCTATTACACGATACCGTCCGCTATCCATTGCAACCCCCTTACTTTGGCCCTTTGGCTGTAATACAGCGTTCCCCGGACAGAAAAAATCTGACTCTGGATATTAAGAACAAGAAGGTCGTAGTGAGCATCCACAGCGTCAAACCAACCTTTAGAGACTCTGACAGCTATCCTTTGGTCGAACTAGCTCCCAAGTAGCATGACAAGCTGTATAGAAGCTGTATATCGGTTCCTGTTTATACTTAACGCTGTTTAATTAGGCTGTATAAAGGCTGTATAAGCGCTTATACAGCCGTTATAAGTGCAAAAAGGGCCCAAATTATTCAGCTTTTAGCGTTATAAGAGCTGTATAAGAGCTGAATAATAGAATAAAAGCTGTATAAGAGCTGTTATTCGGTGTAATTGGAAACTATAACACTACAGATAGTGTCTTACTAGCTTCTTGTAAGAATAATAGCTGTATAAGAGCTGTTATTCGGTGTAATTGGAAACTATAACACTACAGATAGTGTCTTAACAGCCTCTTGTAAGAATAAAAGTTCTAAATAGGTTTTAAAAGATAATTTCAGAAGAATAAAAAATATTTGTTGTGGATTTAAGACACGAGTGCTATACTTATAAGCTGATAATGGCGAAATCTTTTTTAATCGTATTAGAAAAAATAATATCAAAGAATTATCAACGCGGTTTGTGATGTTGGTGAATGTGCATTTTACATGCAAATTCATATTTATTGTGAAGCAGTGTGTGTTTTTTAACCAAATATTCACGCGCCACCAAGAATATTGAAAATAACAACAAAATAAGGTAAGTTAAAGAGTTTTGTTTTATAGGTTATAAAATCAAAGAGTTTTAAATAGAGGCAAGGAGGACACAGTCATCATTATTTTAGCTAATAATCACGATACGACCTTAGTTATGGCCAAATATTGTCAAGTATTCCTTTATTTATCTTTTCAAATGTTCTTTGTTTAATAGAAAATGGCGACAATTTTTTTAACAGCCTTAAGAATATTTGGAGAGACTTATAGTCTCAGTAGCTGTACTACGGAATAAATGGAATCTATTATACAGCTTTTGGTTTTTAATCAGTTTTATATTAGAATATTTTTATTCTTTATGCTGTATTTCGGTTCCTAACACATAAACTATAATTCTCCTTAGAGATACGTATTAAGATATGAAAAACCCTGCAGAGGTCAAAGCGGATTAATTTGCAATGGCGTAGTATGCAGGCAATATAGGTATATGATTAAAAATAGCGTATACTCCGAGGGTTTCCATTTACTATATAAACTAGCTTTTGCCTGCGGCTTCGCCCGCGTGGAACTCGGTTATCGCGCGCTGTTCCATATAAGCTTCACCCCCCATTTCATCCCCTTAGGGGATGAATTTCGAAAAATCCTTTCTTAGTGCTCACTTACATCATAAAAAGAACCCCTGTACCAAATTTCAAGTTTCTAGGCCCAGCGGTTTAGGCTGTGCGTTGATATATAACCCAGTCAGGTTTGCCTTTTATATATATAGATTTGGAAAAATTCGGATGCCAACCGAAAGGCTAAAAACACTGTTTAGTTAGCCTTTCGGTTGGCATCCGCCATTTTTAAAAATATCGTACTTAGTGGCGCGGCCATTTAAAAAAAAATCAGTTGAGTGGTCATGACACCCGCGGAGATTTCGAGATTTTATCCCTATCCCGTGGGAATATTGGGATAAAAAGTAGCCTATGTATTATTCCAGGGTATATAATACCTGTATGCTAAATTTCATGGAAATCCGTTTAGTAGTTTTTGCGTGAAAGAGTAACGAACATACACCCAAACAAACATCCATCCATACAAACTTTCGCGTTTATAATATTAAATATATCAATAATATTAGTAGGAAGGAAGTAGGATACTTATCACCAAAATAAAAAAAAAATATTTGTAGAAAAAACACTGATTTAATTCGTAAAATATTAATTTATTTACGGTACAAAGTATAATACGAGGTTTTTAAAAATACCAGCGCACAGCAGCAGTGAAACTTGAGTAAATGACAGAACAAAATTTCTTCCGTAGTGTTGTCGCGGCCGTTAATGATTGGCATCCTTGTCTATTTAAGAACGCATTTTTCAAGAATGAGCAAGCTAGACATGGGGGATAAATAACGTCACGGTGACAATGTCACCGTGACTCGCCGTCAGGAGCTGTCACTGTGACTTTTCACAAAAGAACAACGTTACAAAATCACATCCGTTCCTACAGTTCCTAGCGCCTAGCGCAGTCTCCGTTACTTTGGCGCGATTTAATTTGACCGGTGGCGCCATCTCTTGGCATGGCAAACTTCAGCATCAGGTTCCAAAGATTTGTCTAAATCCACACACAATTTGTCACAATCACTATGTTTATTTTCACTGTTTAATATTTCTACTGCTACGGAACCTTCGTTGGATGTCGATGGAACTGACACTGGATTATTCGTTGTCTGATTTTCACTGTTTAATATTTCTACTGCCACGGAACCTTCGTTGGATGTCGATGGAACTGACACTGGATTATTCGTTGTCTGATTTATTGGTGTACTATGGTTTTCTGATGATGTTGATGGTCTATTGTCATTTGTGTCGTAGTTTTTTATATTTAAAAATTCGTTATTAATGCGTCTTTTGACTGCACCAGACAATTTCCTTTTTTTCCACATTATTACAGCTGCAGTAGCGATTAACAACAAAATTTCCAAGCAGGGCGGCAGAAATTTAAGCACATGCGCAAAAACCGTTTCGTAACTGTCAGTAATACAGACTAAAGCTGTACTATAGCTGTAATTTATTTTTTTAGTTCTTAAATGTCTTCCTAGACAGAAGTTATAAAACTACTGTACTTATAAGAGTGTAAAATTACGCGATAAGAATTAGTTTTACAACGGAGTTGGCATATACTCTTGTAAAGAAAGAAGTGTCAGATTATACTATAATAACACTTAGAGCTGAAATAAGTAAGTAATTACATGCAAAATACAGCCTTTATACAGCTTTAAAGATAAAAGTAGCTTGCGGTGTCCCACTATACTTAAAGTGTTATAGTAGAGTTTTAATATTCTATTAAAACACCATAAGCTAACGCGGATTCCTTAATAATGCTTTTATACAGCTTGAGCTGTATAATAACTGGTAAACCGCTCTTATAAAGACTAAATCTTTTTGTAACTCTCTTGTAAGTCTCCTAAAGAACTTTAAGTTCTAAATGCGCTGGTTTATTGATGTTCACGACACTTAATTGCTGCTTGGGGGGTGCTGCGCCGCCTAGCGATTTATATCGACGGCAGCCATAGCTCAAATCTACAGCTATAATGGCATCAGCAGATACCACCACCTCTTTTTAAGGTTTTGGCTTAAATATACCGGGGTAATCTGTGCTTATACCACACGGTCTGGTCATCACGCGAGGTTGGAAGACCGTGACGTTTACCACTATTTTTAGCATTATATTGTTCGTCATAAATAGATTAGAATACAATATGTACTTACATACCATATTATGGTCTATCCTTCTGCGTAGGGGGATGATGTGCCGTTTTGAAGAGGAGCTCAAACGCCCAAAACGAAAACTGAGGTGGTCGAGACTTTTGTTTCCAAACCATTGTAATAAAATAATATCATTCTGGACTTTATTATTGGTTATGTCATCACGCGACTACGCTGCCCTTATCCAGCTTGCTTTATCAACCTCCAAAAATGCTTTATCCCCTTAAATTGCGTATAATATATTTTAATGACAAAAAGTTGAAATTTTATCACCCAGAACCGGGGGGAACCGGTTCCCCCGGTTCTGCATACATCCCAGAACCGGGTATCAGAAATCTGGAACCGGGACCGGTTCTGCATGCCCTATTTAGGAGATATCACGAGGCAGACAGACACAGTCACATCAAACTCATACATAACACCCATCTTTTTGTGACGGGGTAAAAAAATTCTAAAGCATTTCACGACAAATGATTTGCAAATTATATAAATACTAGCTTTTGCCCGCGGCTCCACCCGAGTGGTTTTCGGTTATCGCGCGCTGTTCCCTCGGGAACTGTGCATTTTTCCGGGATAAAAAGTTGCCTATGTCACTCTCGGGCCCATCTATCTCTAGGCCAAAAATCACGTCGATCCGTCGCTCCGTTACGGCGTGAAAGACAGACAAACACACAAACACACTTTCGCATATTTTATTAGTATGGATTTCCGAAAGAAAAATATTTAATTCCGCTAAAAATGCGTGTGTCATTGAAAAGTCATTGAGATTATTCATCATCCGAATTTTAACCGGCAGAGTGGTTGGTCGGTACCCCTGAGTAAGTCTGTTTGTTACCTTACCAATTCCAAACTGCTGAACCGATTTAGATGAAATTCGACATACAGATAGTTTGAGTCCCAGGGATGGGCATAGGATAGTTTTTATCCCGGAAAATTGCATAATTCCTGCAGGGCAGCGGTAAACGAATTCTACGCGGAGAGAGTCGCAGGCAACGGTTTAAAGTGAAGCACTTACTGAATCGACAGCAGTACCTAACTTGTACTGCCGCCTTAAGGAGAAAAACCATAAGTTCATATTTCACCAGCCTCGTACTCAGTTTTTTTTCCTGAGTACGAGGCTGGTGATAAGTCAATTTTGCAAAAAATGTCACTTATGGTTTTTCTCCTTAAGGCGGCAGTGTAGTTGTATAATGATAAAATAGTACTGAAACTTTCCTTTGAGCAAGTCCACCCAGAAGGAGCTGTGTCTGTGGCTTTGGGAACGTGTCCTACTTCGCAGCGTGTGTCCAATCCAAACTAAGGAGAGCTATTAAACGGAAACTGGGACTTCTCCATTGTTCTATAAACATTTTGTGTATCGAATAAAATTATTACAATATTCGTTATACTACTCAATATCGCGGGGTATTGGGATCGCGGTGGATGCGAAAAGCACAAGACCGGTCTGAGTAGAGAGCCTTGGGGGAGGCCTATGTCCAGCAGTGGACGTCTTTCGGCTGACATGATGA
The DNA here is from genome assembly GCA_037349165.1 of Choristoneura rosaceana. Taxonomy (NCBI): domain Eukaryota; kingdom Metazoa; phylum Arthropoda; class Insecta; order Lepidoptera; family Tortricidae; genus Choristoneura; species Choristoneura rosaceana. The sequence continues at coordinate 17,892,769 of JAZBNJ010000019.1, forward strand.
TGATGATGATGATTACACAATATTTTAGAATATCGCGGTCATTACTAATTTTATGAATCAAAATCAAGGTACAGTCGGAGTAAAAAAAGGTTCGTCACCCTAAGATCTATTTTCCTTTGCTCAGTATGAGCGCTAATCTGCTTTACCTATTGAGTAGGACATACTGCGTCAACCTGTCACCTGCTAAACATAATCAGGTGACCATAGACACCCTACAACTACACCTTGGCACTGACAAACACTGACAATTAAATAGAACAATATTTGATTGAAACTTTTACGAAGTTGTTTATTAAAAAGGTTTTGTATTGATATGAAACTAGATATTATATTAGAGGTGTATACTATTTTAACCCTTGTTATCATGTCAATTAAGTATAATTTGATATGCACTTGTCTACTTAGTACTTTGGTTTCAAAACGTACTAAGAGTCTATGACTTTTAAAGGAATCAATGTAATAACTGACGAAGGTTTTCCTACTCCCACTGTACGCGGAACAAAACACGAATTTATATACATACTTACATATATAAAATCACGCCTCTTTCCCGTCGGGGTAGGCAGAGACTACATTCCACTTGCTACGATTCTGGCTTACAACTGTCGCTTCTTCTACATTAATATTTTCATGCATGCACTCGGTTTAGAGTACTTCTGACCCGACCTTTCTTCAAAACATCCCTGATTTGATCGTGATACGTTGGTCTAGGCCTTCCTCTCCCAATTCACGCTCATCTAATAGATCTGCTTTCATTCATTCTCTCAACATGCCTAAACCATCCTTACTTTTTTGATTGCTCTTCTCTACCACTCAAAAGTTGACAGGCAGAGATCCCTTCAGGGATAAGTCCGCCTTTGTACTTAGCACTTTCTTTTTTGTGTAACATTTTCGTATGTTCTTTTTGTACATAAAGAGTACAAACAAACAAACGTAGAAAACAAAAAGCGAAGACATTAAAATTAACTGCGAATCGATTCCCTCTAAGCCAAGTTCGTCTGTGTCGTAAAATACGCACAAAATCTCAAGTTCTGGGTTGAGCGCATTTTACAACGGCGACTTAATCATAATACGGTTTATGTATGGCCATAAACTACCAGGCTTATGCTTGTTTTCCACCAGAGATGAGAAAGAAATCCTACAAATGCGGCATATTTTACCTACTAGCTACGACTGTTTCAAGTTTTAGGATCGTTATAAAATCAAACAAAGGTAGGGTAAATGTACGAGTGCTCGTAACTGCCCGAATAGCTGCTATCTTTGATTTTAAAGGCTGACCAGAGGCCTTATTGCCTAACGTTTCTGACAGTCGCGATCGCAATGAAATGACAGTTTTTGTATGCGAAATATGTCATTTGATTGCGATCGCGAGTGTCAGAAACATTAGGCAATACGGCCTCAGGAATATAAAAAACCTGACGCGAGGGCAGCACTTCTAAGTTTTATATAGCAACATTCTTTACACTTACTACACGAACTACTACTGTTATTTGAAGGAATATTTACTAATTTAACATTTTGGCTTTTATGACGAGAAAGGAAAAACAGTTTAAGTCATTAGCCATACCGTAGTATTCTTGTACAGCTTAAGTCAATCGTGTTAAGATAATAGCTAATTTTTGTGCCGCTTCAGTCAGCAGTGGAGTGAAAAACAGGGTCCAAATCTATTTGCATCAAGCGACAAAAAATAGCTCCGATTGGCGTGAAACCCGGGTCAAAAGACGCGGAAAAATTTGCTGATTCCGAATATGTATATGTCGGCGGCCGATCGTAAACCCCGTCATATCACGAAATTCCTAGGCATATCGTGAAATGGCGCCATTTCATGAATTAGCTAAAGGATATCCGCCATATCGTTCAAAACTCGATTTGCTTAGTGAAATTTAGGCAGATCATGAAATTCTTAGGCATATCATGAAACGCCGCCATATCGTTTCAGGCACTTCGCCGGCCGCTGCCGCGGCACGCTCATTTCGCTCGCTCGGCTCGTGTGAGCCTCCTGTGCGCGCCATTGGCGCCATTTCATGATGTGCCTAGGAATTTCGTGATCTGGCTGATTTTACGATCGGCCGCCGACATATATATAACTCAATATCGCCCATAGTGTCGCTTAACGCCATTAGCCTTTAACCCGTCAATATTGCTTCTTGTACTGAATTTTTTTACGTAATTTTCCTTTTTTTGTTTTTTAAAGCGCGAGTCGAATAAAAAAAAAACTTATGACTACTTTTTACGCGGCCGGTAATTGAGTTGCTATAGAATTCTCAATCTTTCACAGTATTATTGCCATGAATGCTATCTCTTCACATAAGTTTTCTTGAGCACCTAATTACGTATTCTGAACGCAGGGGCCAGGGAAACAAAACCACTTGCAAACAAATCTTGAGAACTACCAAGTCCTTCAACTCTTTCACCCATATTGCCACTTAAAGCCAAAGTCAAGTGATCGCGGACCTCAGAATCGTTTGAAATAACATCTTTTTATATACATACTAGCTTTTGCCCGCGGCTCCGCCCGCGCGGTATTCGGTTATCGCGCGCTGTTCCCTCGGGAACTGTGCATTTTTCCGGGATAAAAAGTAGTCTATGTCACTCGCGGGCCCATAAACTATCTCTATGCCAGAAATCACGTCAATCCATCGCTCTATTACGGCGTGAAAGAGGGACAAACATACAAAGACACAAACACACAAACATGCAAACACACTTTCGCATTTATAATAGTAGTATGGATGAACTACAGTCTTACCTTGCTTGTTACTAACTACGGTATGACACATACAGAAATTGCCAAACGAATTTGAAAACCTCTGTACCCATACTAAACTTAATAATGACAAAGTATCCTCGAGCACCTACGCCACTAAGTAATATAACCATCAGATTAACTGAAGCATTAGAAACATATATAAATATTAACTCCCTTTTGAATACAAGCGAGGCAATATGCATAATGCAATTCCAATTGCCTGGCCAGCTTCTAGATGAAAGTGCAGTTGCCGTTTTATCTTCAGGGTGAAGAAAAGTAAGATAGTTTTATAAAGCTCGGGTTCCGTGCTTTTACTAACTAAAAAAGTGTTTTGATCAAGCGAGCGCAAGATGTTTACCTAAGTTCACCAACGGACTACTCAATAACAAGTACTTCACGGGTTAAATTTCAATTACTTTAACATAGTTGCTAAGCAATTTATGCTCGTCATAATGCATATGTTGAAATCGAACGGGTGGTGACCAGGACTCCTCAATTAACGTCTCTGAATCGGAAAAAGCGTTTTTAGGGTTCCGGAGCCAAAATGGCGAAAACGGAACCCTTATAGTTTCGCCATGTCTATCTGTCTGTCTGTCTGTCTGTCCGTCTGTCTGTCTGTCTGTCTGTCTGTCTGTCTGTCTGTCTGTCCGTCCGCGGCTTTGCTCAGGGACTATCAATGCTAGAAAGCTGTAATTTTGCACGGATATATAAATAAACTATGCCGACAAAATAGTACAAATAAAAATTCAAAAACAATTTTTTTTAGGGTACCTCCCATAGACGTAAAGTGGCGGTGATTTTTTTTTTCTCATCCAACCCTATAGTGTGGGGTATTGTTGGATAGGTATTTTAAAACCATTAGGGGTTTGCTAAAACGATTTTTCGATTCAGTAAAGCGTTTGCGAAATATTCAACTTTAAAGTGCAAATTTTCATTAAAATCGAGCGTCCCCCCCCCTCTAAAATCTAAACCGGTGGGTGGAAAAATTTGAAAAAATTCAGAATGGTAGTCAGTATATCAAACTTTCAAGGAAAACTATAACGGCTATGTTTGCTTGAGAATTATTAGTAGTTTATGAGTAAATAGCAGCGTAAGGTATAAAATATACCTAAACTTGGAAGATTCCGTATAAAATACGAAATCCTTAGAAAAATATATCTTAATTTTTTCGTAATGCTACGGAACCCTATTTTGGGCGTGTCCGACACGCTCTTGGCCGGTTTTTGTTCTTAAACCTTAACATTTGCATGGAGAGAGATTTCTCTACTGTGGTGTCCCTACGTTATATATACAAGGTACTAAATTAACATACACATTCCCATTTATTTATTACTAGCTTTTGCCCGCGGTTCCGCCCGCGTGGGATTCGGTTGTCCCGCGCTGTTTCCTCGGGGAATGTGCATTTTTCCGGAATAAAAAGTCGCCTATGTCACTCTCGGGCCCATAAACTATCTATCTCTAAGCCTCTCTCTAAGCTCTAGCCGCTCTATTTCGACGTGAAAGACGGACAAACATACACACAAACACACTTTCGCATTTATAATATTAGTATGGATAAAAAATAAGGCAACCATTTTTCATTTTTTATCAATTATAAAATCAAAACCAGAGGAACCTTAAAAGTAGTTGCATCTTAGCAAGATTACCGCGAGTCCTTGCTCTAACCTGTAAGTATTTCTTTATACATAGAATTCCCACCTAAGTTCTATCTACAGGTGAAATTACAACTACAGTAGTGCAGTTTGTACTGTTCTTTGAAGGATTGTTTCAACACTGTCTCCACTTTTGGTAATTCCGATAATTTACTTGTAGTGAAAATGTAATTTTGTGATAAATCAAAGTTTCTGTGGGGATTCCCAATGCTTCATCATGGTGTTTAGTGAAGTTGCATTAAAAACATGTCAAATTGCATGACTATATACTCAGCGGTTGAAATTTCATAATAACATTCTATACTTAGGTCTAGTCATTCACGATGACGCGTGCCGTGTATCTTATTACAATGTCATTAATGTCCAATTTTGACAAAATCGTCTTCGTGGATGGCACTAGGCATACACTCACAAACTTTCGTTTTTATAACATTAGTATCAGTACAATTTGGATGACAATGCAAGTTCTGCCAGCAAATTAAATTTTAAACAAAACTCGTTTTTATCCACTTTTTATCCTACAAAATAATCCTACTAATATTATAAATGTGAAAGTTTGTGAGTGAGAGAATATATTTGTTACTCCTTCACGCTGAAACGGCGACAGATTTGGACGATATTTGGTAGATAGCAGGACATCTGGAATAAACCATCGGCTACTTTTTATTCCGATATTCTCACGGGATAGGGATAAAATGTCGAAACCGCTGGGTTTAGTCATGAAATTTGCCATGATTGTACCTAATGTCAATGAAAATAATGATTTAAGTTTCGGGAATTCCCAGGGATTTTTTAAAAATCCTGAAATTTCAATTCAGCTGCTGGATCTAATAATTTACGTGTACAAAGCCGCGGGTAAACACTAGTTTTTAATAATTACCGTCGCCCGCATGGGTGAAATTCCCAACAATTTTGCGTTAGTTTCAAATACACCCTTAAACGTCCATATACAGACGTAATTATCAAAGTTGTGTAATATTGCAAACCATCTGTTACCCACAAGGGCTATTACCTTATTTTAATTTACCCAAACAGAGGGTCAGGATACCTGAGAAGAGGGCGCCATTTTCTAAATTTATGTCGGTAGAGTATAATTTATAAAATTCACAAATTAAAAGAGAATCCGGGCATCGGTTTTACGTTGAACAAGTTGATTAAAAAACTGTCGAAGTTTCTTTTGCGTTTTACTTAAATGTACAGTGATCGTTGATCGGTGAGTAGAATTTTGATTTTCGAATGAACAGATTTAGTTTAAAATGAACTAAAGGAATTTCCTTGCTCATCCGCGACCTTTGATATGGACAATACAATACAATACAATACAAATATTCTTTATTGATCACCAAAAATAGTACAGAGACATTACAAAAATAAAAAATGGACCTCCGCAAAGTAACGCCTGATTCAATAAAGATTTAGTTTAAATTAAAATAAACATAGAGCTCTTATAAGTAGATACATAAGTTATAATAAAATAACAGATTAATGCAATATAACAGTACAAATCAAAATAAATCAATACCTAATACTAAAAAAAAAACAATTAAGAAGAAAACAAATAAAATGTAAGGATAGTTTTTATCCCGGAAAATTGCGAAGTTCCCGCGGGATAACGATAAACGAATTGTGCGTGGGCGGAGCCGCGAGTAACGGTGATAACGGCTAGTATTTCATAAATTTAATTAGTCGATATTTTAGCTTCCGCGATTTTGTACTTTAGGTATTTTCAAAAGAGTAATTTTAAGTTTTGGCATGTCTATCTAGATTTGAAAAAATAAATAATTATAATGCGTATCCGATTCAATCGAAGCGCACACTTAGAATCTCCAAGCAAAATAATAACACTATATTATTTTATTCCCATCATCTAGCAAGCACAAATAATCCTATAACGATCAATGGTAACATGATAACCTCTGATGATACTTATGATGGCTATAGAAAAACAATGAAGATGATAAGTGGTTTTGTTTACGCAAGGAAGCCTTATTAACGACTAAACTATGCGTTTCTTTATTATTTGATGATTTTCGTACAATAAACAAGTTCTGGCCCGGGTCTCCGTCGGCGTAGTATTTGTTTATCGCTATCCCGGAAGAACTTTGCAATGGGGATGTTGACACCACCATTCAACTGACGTAGGTACTTTTTATGAGCTGTCAAAACACAATTCTCCCATAGAGTTTCAAAGGCAATAGCGACTTATGACGTCATAAGTTCTTTCTATATAATGCCGTCTTAACATTGCATTTGCATATTACATATTTATTTGCATATTTTCTTTGCGCGCTTAATCCAGAATACGGAAATTCGTCGAAGAACTAAAGTCACTGACATAGCTGTAAAAATATCATAAGGTCGCGGGTGAGCAAAGAAATTCTTTTAGTTCATTGATATGGATCTTCGCAAACGCCTGATTCAATAAATTATTTAGAATTTATAATTCAGCTCTCATCATAAGATAACACCGCTCACGAAGCTTTGCATGTTCCATTGGAAGTCTAACAAGGTTAACAAACATTTATGAGTTATTGCAATGCAGGGATCAGAGTGACTCAGCTGTCTGTGATTTAGCGGTGCATTTGCTTGCATTTCACTCGTACGATTTATCACCGTGAGCACTAGTGATGCGCTGATCCAACGGACTGGCATTGCGCCGAAGAATTCCTAAAGATCCACATTTTTTTTTGGCAAGGAAAGTTCTCAAACATTTTAATTTAGAAAACAATGAAGTTGTCTTGCAAGCTCACAAGGTACATTATTAATATTCGGGCGACCAAGTTACGCTCTGGGTTCTTCCTAGATTTAACTCCTTTCCTCCGGCGTACAAGTCCAACACTATACCGCCGAGCAACACCTGGTGTCAGCCGAAATTACCAATCGTATTGCGTATAATTTTTTCAAACCATTTATAATTTTAAACAAGCGTTTTGTCAGAGATGAAACCAAGTTAGATTGATTATTTATTCGTCCCAGAGTGCCTGCATATTATTATAATAACAAATTTACTTAATCTTAATTGTTCAAGCCCCAATATGTATAAAAAATAAATACTTAGGTATACAAGAATATTCCAATTAAAGGTGTAAGATTTCGGCAGTTTGACTTATTACTATGTCATCGGTTACATAATATTTATTCATACTATATTTAAAAAAATCCCACTGTTTCCTATGTGTTCTTTCATTTTGTGGCAAATTCGCAAGGCTTAGACAAACTTACAACCCTTTACTCGAGAAGCAGTCAAACCACTACATTAACACGGCAACATACTTATCTAGCTTTTTTGAAAGAAACCTCCACCGTGGCGTAGCTAACTGGACAAGGGTCCCGGCGCATCTATGCATCCATATTTCTCTAGAAAGAATCGGGCCCTCACCCTCCTTTCCACGTAGCTTGAACTTATTAGCCTTCGTAAAGTTTACGACGTAAACATTTTAAAACATTAAAAAAATAAATAATAAATAAATAAATATCACGGGAAACTTGACACCAACAGACCTAGTCTCAAACTAAGCAAAGCTTGTACTAAGGATACTAGGCAACGGATAAACATACTTATATAGAGAAATACATATTTAAATACATATTAAACACCCAAGACCCGAGAACAAACATTCGTATTATTCATACAAATATCTGCCCCGGCCGGGATTCGAACCCGGGACCTCAAGCTTCATAGTCAGGTTCTCTAACCACTAGGCCATCCGGTCGTCAAATCCGGGGCCCTGGTTCACTGCAACCCCTGGCCATACGATAGCTACGCCACCGCCTCCAGGCCGACGAAATGACTTCTCGGCTGATATGCTGCTCCCATCTCTACGCACTTCGATCTGGATGCAAGCGGATAAGTGGATGTCTGGCTTTGTATTCCGCAGATATCGGTAGAACAATAATAGCCACTCAACGATCTTATATATTACTCTCAACCGTGGTATTTAAATACCAGTGCTTATTGCGTTGTGGGAAATTTCCTATTGGGATTGGAAATAGTCTGTACAGCGAAAGAAGTAACTGACGGCGGAACTTTTGTGTAACTAATGTCATGTTAACATCTCATACGTTTGCCAAAGAAGTCATCAACATAATCATCATATAGGCCGTAAGACTTCCACTGTTGGACATAGGTCCCCCCTTATAGACCTCCAGTTGCTTTGGTTGGAAGCGGCCTCCATCCACCGTGCCTGCGGCTTCCGTTCATTTCATTGGTGGGCATCCTACGCAGCACTTGACGATCTGAGGGCCTATTCAGAAATTTGAAAATCGATGTTCCTATCGTACCACCGTCCCTTTCACTCTCGTGTTAAATATATAAGTGTCAGAGGGACGGAACAACACGAACTTCGATTTTCGAATTTCGTAGTGCCCCGCTGCAGAACTTTACAAAAAGAAAAGTAAAAAGATAAAAGTCATAGTGAAATTGGTTACGAAAAGGATCCTTCCATTCTGAAATATGTATGATTCGGTTTTCTTGACTGAGCGAAAAGGTCATATAAAAGTGTTAAAAGTATCTCTATAAAACTACATCGCTCGAAAAGTTAAGAAGATTGATTTAACTAGAGCTCAAATTTTCTATGTACTACAATTTTCTACTTATATATCAAATTCAACATAATTTTTCTTCATTGCCGGATAGTTAGCAGGAGTGATGAATTTTTTTAAATCGGTCTTCTTTTCTTCTTCAATATTAATCATCTGGATATTGAAGTACTTTGACTAGAAACTAGCGTAAGTTTGTAATAAAAAAAACATTTCGAAAGTATTCCCGTTAATTAAGTTTTCACCGAAACGCTCATGTTTAAAAATGTAAAATGCGTCAGGTTCGAGCCTGCGACTCCCAAAGTCAAGTCAACCAAATCACACGAAATATAACCCACTTGAATTTCCCCAAGCCATAACATTACAGGAAATATCACATCTCCCAAATCCCATAGAAAAACGTGGTCCATTCCACAGGCCGCATAAAGCTAGCCATGGATGTCCCACGACTTTGATACCCATTACGTTCTTAACGCAGCGTATAAAGAGCCTATGGGGTATTCCGGCCACGTATGGCAGTGAGGAACGATAAGCGTCTTGAAACACAGTCTATGGTAAAGCAGTAGAGATGTGGGCGAGGTGGTAGAAAAGATGCAAATGATCTATTTACAGTTTATTTACATGGAAGTTTAAACAAAGAAATAAAATAGTTAACACAATTCGATATCAAGGTTTTTTCTTTGGTACAGCAGCATCATATAGTACGTAGCGCAGTCAAGATCACCAAATACTTGGAAATATAGAAAATAGTCGAACGTTATACTTAATGAAATTATAGTGATTCATGTTAGGTATACATATTTTTAAAGACCAATGCGCTGTAAAATTAAAATTATACAAACAAAAATATTTAAAGAAAAAAACTATCTATAGTTAGGGATTTTTGAACGTCGTCGGCGTCGCTACCCTAAAACGACGGAACACCACACCCTCCGGCCAGAAGTCGGAGCGCAGGAACATCTGCTGGTGCTTGGCAGGCACTTGGAGTCTAAATGAGCTGAAATTGTTAGCCCTTTGAGACTCGAGCGGGATGATGGACAGCTCTAGCTGGGCTCCTTGTAACCGGGCCTTTACTGCCTCGCGGACGTGCTCGAACACCTTAACACACATTAATACACATAAATTAATGAACGTATATAACATGAAATTATATCTAACGTTTTTATGTAACTATTGGGACGCACCCTTTTAAATAAAGCTCAGTTTTCTAGTGTGTCCCATACTTTTGGATATTATGGCTGCTACGCTACCAGTGGTGATGTGCGTGCTGTGATTTATTTGTACAAGATGGATGTCCTGAGAAATTTGATCGCTTTGATTGGGTCAATGTTAATGAATATTTGGATGTTTTCAAGTAATTGGTGATCTTGACTGCTACGTACTACATGACGCTGACTGTACACTTTGACCATCGACTGTGTGATTGTGTGGCAACATTTAAACTCAATAAAAAATATTATGACATCTTATGATTTATTTTGACATCTTATCTTAGTGAAAAGGGACGCTGTATTAAAACTGATCAACTGGCTTGTTTTCATGTAATCTGATATAAACAAATTGATGAAGGTAAGGCTGCTGTCAAGACTGACAATGATTTATTTTTTGTGATAAAATCCCAGAATTTTAATAAAAAAACCAACCAAGTATGTACGTGTCTGGGCAGGCGCACTACCTGCCTTAATTGGCGGCAAAATGTTCAAGATTAAGTGGTGGTCGACTATACCGTTAACTTGTTAACACAAAATTGGAACTTTGTATCTTGCCGTCCCGCTAGCGCTTATATTATTTGATACGAGAGTGAGAGGACGATACGATACGAATTTGGATTTTAGTAGTAGCCCCCTGAATCATCGTACAATTCCTACATACATAGAATTCACTACGGTACTCAAAAGTAGTGTCCTATTTACTTGCTCTACTGCTACCTCTCGTACTGCGTTGACTGATAGCATAAAGGCGTGCGCACCGATGTCATACGTTAATACGCAGCATGCACGCGAGATTTACTGCCTTCTACTTCCCTAGAGACCCGCAGGCTTCAGTACATCCTTGTTTTACCGGACTAGGTAGAAAGGGATGCATGTAACTACGTTGCTGTTCATCGGTTTAGCTATTTAGACGACACGTGATTGAGTAACAAACATCCAAACATCTTCACCAACTTTCACATTTATATATTACTAGCTTGTGTCCGCGACTTCGTCTGCGCGGACCTAGGTTATCGCGCGGTGGCGCCCTCTATCGGAATAAAAAGTGTCCTATGTTGATCCTTGGGGCTTAAACTATCTCTATACCAAATTTCATCAAAATTGGTTCAACGGTTTCGACGTGAAAGCGTAACAGACAGACAGAGAGACAGACAGAGTTACTTTCGCATTTATAATATAAGTAAGGATAAAGTAGGATTAGGAGATTAGACATTTTTCCTACTTATTTATTGGCTACAAAAGTGCTGAAAATCATGAACCAAAGGCTATCGTAAACAAACTTGTTCAAGTCAAGGCTACAATTGTCTGACTTTTTCCTTTCTCACGTTTCCGGAGCTTACCTATGGGAGGAACCCTTTGTTTTGCAAGTCAAAATAGCGGGTCATTTGTTATATTTCTGAGTTTTCTTCGAACTATAACCTCCTTAGAGAATAGTGTGTTATATTATAAGAAATAAATAACACGGGACAATTTACATCAATTGATCTAGATGGATTTGGATGGACAATAAACGATTATTATTATTATTATTATTATTTTTCTCGACTATACGCTCCCATCTTCTACAAAGCAATGTAATTAAATTTAAAAACGAGTAAACAAAAATTAAGACCTGTAGAGCTACTACGAAATTCGAAAATCGAAGTTCGTATCCTACCGTCCTTCTCACTCTCGTATTTTTTTTTATTCCACTGGAAGGCAAACGAGCAGGTTCACCCTCACTAGACCGAATTTCATAAAAGCTAATTTCACTAGACATATCAACGTTAGATATAATTTTCATTAGCCCTAATATCATGACAGCTAAACTTGTATGTCCGAATTGATTACTAGACCTAAAATTTTACATCCTAATGTTTATTAGTATTAAACATTAAATGCTCTAATATTACTAAAACTAATAAGATTATTCCTAATGATTAATACACCTAAAGTTGTGAACCCTAATGTTTACTTGTACTAAATATTAAATGCTCTAATAATACTAAAACTAATAATGACTACTCCTAATGATTGTACACCTAAACTTCTGAACCCTAACGTTTACTTGAATTAAATACAAATTGAAATTTGTGCGAGCGAACGAAGCGAGCGAGCAAGACGGTTCGGAGCAGAAGCGACTCGGACAGGTTAGGTTTAGAAGGCTAAGGCGGGAGCGAAGCGGAGCGTAGCTCCCGCCTTAGCCTTCGATGTTAGGTTTTTTTTTATAGCAGCCCAGATAAATCCCACTAGGAAAGTAGGTTGGATGCCATTCAACATGTTGCTAAATTAAGGTAAGTATTCCAATCAATACATTTGATGAAAAATTGTTTCAGGTTTTTGATGTTAGGGCTAGTGAAATTAGGTACAACGTAAATTCGGAATGCTAAAATTAGGGCTAAAGAATAGTTAGGAAAATTTAACATTCGGCTTTTTGATTTTAGGGCTAGTGAAATTAGGTACAAAGTAAATTCGGAATGCTAAAATTAGGGCTAATGAATATTAAGGAAAATAAAATTTTGGCTTTTTGATTTTAGGGTTAGTGAAATTAGGTACAACGTAAATTCGGAATGCCAAAATTAGGGCTAATGAATAGTTAGGAAAATTAAAAATTCGGCTTTTTGATTTTAGGGCTAGTGAAATTAGTGGCAGTGAAAATAGGATAAAAATTTTTCGGGCTTCCATAGGAGAACCAAACGAGCAAGTGGGTCTCCTGGTGGTGAGAGATCACCACCGCCCATAAATATCTGCAACACCAGGGGTAGTGCAGAAGCGTTGCCAACCTAGAGGCCTGAGATGGAATACCTCAAGTGCCAGTAATTTCACCGGCTGTCTTACTCTCCACGCCAAAACACAACAGTGCCAGTACTGCTGCTTCACGGCAGGATTAGCGAGCAAGATGGTGGTAGCAATCCTGCAAAATGAAATAATAATAACGTCAGCGGGACGGTACGGTACGAAATTCAATTTCCGGATTTCGTAGTAACCCTATTGGACCTTAAGATGACTTAGCCCCAAAAAACCCTCCTTGCGCATACCATACATGCAAAAAACACATCAATGTCCACATACTAGGTAAATATGTCCACCACGAAACAAAACGTTTCATTGATACAAAAGCATCACAACTTTGATCACTGGTCATGAACAATTAAGATTTTTTCAAAGAAAGAATGTTGCGATCCGCTATTTTACTTTTGTGTCCCGGTACTGAGTCGCGACCCACTGTTTGGGTCCCATACAATTTAGCTAAACTAATTAGTTCAGCTTTTTGATAATTTAAACTTTCTAGGGCAAGTTCTTCGAACCGAAGCTATTGTCTAATAAAGTCATCCATATACATAGGAATAAGAAAGTCATCCACATACCTATAGCACGTGCGTCCGCTGGCGAACTTCGCTCGTTGCGCTGCACTGCTCCAATGCTTTAGCAATAACATTTGCATTTTCTTATGAATGAGGGAACGAGGACTTTCGCTAGATTGCGCTTTGCGCGACGATGGCCCGGTTACTCTTTTGTAGAAGACTTGTGTTAAAGGGGGAACTTACAAGTTTAACTGAGAAATCTTATTAGTTTTAATCTTGCGGTTCCTGCTTTTTCGCGCCGAATCTGCACGTCAACAACTGTCAGTCCACTCTACGCGCTAGGGATGTACGTCGCTCTTAGTGATGTGCCGTTATACGAAACAGTCGATGCTTGGTCATAACAGTTCGGCCATCCTGACCATGCCTTCGTCCCGAAGGTATCTTGAAAGTTCAGCATCGTCGTATTCTTTCTTCTAGTATTAGATATATATCCTGTCAAAGGCCCCTGAGGCAGACAAATACCCCAGAGGCAAACAAAGGCCCCGAAGGCAGACAAAGGCCCTGGAGGCAAACATAGGCCCCGAAGGCAAACAAAGGCCCCGAAGGCAAACAAAGGCCCCGAAGGCAGACAAAGGCCCTGAAGGCAAACAAAGGCCCCGAAGGCAAACAAAGGCCCCGAAGGCAAATAAAAGGCCCCAAAGGCAAATAAAAGGCCCCGAAGGCAAATAAATGGCCCCGAAGGCAAACAAAAGGCCCCGAAGGCAAACAAAGGCCCCGGAGGCAAGCAAAGACCCCGGAGGCAGATATTAATCCTCATCAGAGGATGTCTCTTCTCGCTCACACCATTTCTTTATTTTGTCACGAGCAACAATGCTCTTATAAGCCTTTTTCCCCCTGCCGATTGCAGTGACTTCATACCGATCATGTGGCAACATTGCAGTTATCTTATATGGTCCACCATATCTCGGGACCAATTTACCACTAGCAAGTCCAGGTCGTAGTATTCTCCGCTCCACCATAACTAACATCCCAACTGCTAATGGCTTTCCAATTCGATGAGTCTTATCATAGCGGGACTTCATGCGCATTGCATTTTCCTTCATTCTTTGGGCAGCCTCCTCTCTTAACGCTACAATATTTGCAGTGGAACAGGTAGGTCCTTGTAATTCACCTGGCAGACGAGGTCTTAAAGCACAAAGTAACTCCAATGGTGCCTTTCCTGTGCCTTGGCTTACAGTTGAATTGATCCCAAGTTGGACTTTAGGCAAATAGGCATCCCAGCCTTTCTGTTCGTTACCCATGTGGGCTGTTAAAGAGTTTAAAATAGTCCGGTTCAGCCGTTCAACCTGTCCGTTTGCACGAGGTGAGGCCACCGCATTCAGCACATGCTTGATGCCAAGGTTTTCACAATATGTTTTAAAATCCTTACTCGTAAACGCCGAACCCCTGTCACTGATGATTCTCATTGGATGACCAAAGATTTGACCTAGCTTCTGCAGAGCTGTTATGGCACCCTTTGTATTAGTGGTGGCAACAGCTTCCAGCCACACAAACTTCGTAAAACCATCAATGATAGCAAGTATATAACTTTTGCCATTACTCTTGCAAAATGGACCCAGGTGATCAATGTGTAAGGTGTGGAAGGGTACTGGTACCTTTTCAATGGGATGCAGCATGCCCACTTGTTTTCCAGGAGGTTTCTTTGTAAATTGGCAACCAATGCAGCTGGACACATATTTCGCTACAAATTTTCTCATCTGTGGGAACCAATATTTTGCTTGCACAGCCTCCAAACATTTTTCTAAGCCGAGGTGTCCATTGTTGTCATGATAAGTTTTCATAATATGCCACTTGGCAGTCTTCGGCAACACTGGTATGTTTTTTCCATTTACAATTCGACATAAACTTCCATTCACAATCTTGAAATCTTTTTTTAGACCTGTATTTCTGCCTTTATCACATTCCAATTCCAGCTTCAAATTCTGGATAAGGTTCTGGGTGTACTCATCTCCTGCTTGTAATGAGTCAATCAGATCCCTTTCTTCAATGTGTCGTATCATAATAGGGTCGCGACTGAGTGCGTCGACATGTTGCATTGAAGTTCCCGGCCTATGTTCAACTTCAAAATTAAACTCTTGGAGGTCCAGCCACCACCGTGCGATGCGGGGAGATAAGTCGCGTTTCGCCCATGCTAGACGCAGAGCTGAGCAGTCAGTTACTACTTTAAATTGAATACCAGTAACATACACCTTGAACTTCTCGATGCTGAACACAACAGCCAATGCTTCCAACTCAAAACTGTGATACTTTTCCTCGGTTGCTGTTGTTTGTCTGCTAGCATATGCAATCACCTTCAACTCTCCTGATGGTTGTTTTTGGAGAAGTACACCTCCTAGTCCAATCTGTGAAGCATCTGTATGAATTTCTGTTTCACGATCCGGGTTATATATCACAAGTACTGGGTCTGATGCAAGAATTTCTTTCAATGTTTTCAAGGCTTCATCTTGCTGTGTACCCCAACACCATTCCATACTCTTCTTTGTAAGTTTAGTGAGTGGGCGAGCTATTGTAGCAAAACCCTTTATAAATTTTCTGAAATAGCTTGCTAAGCCCAAAAACTGGCGTACCTCATGAACATTTGTAGGTGTACCGAACTCCTTTACAGCAGATACTTTATATGGAGATGGACGAATCCCTTCGCCAGATATTTCATGTCCCAAATATTCCACTGTGTCAGTAAGAAAGGAACATTTGCTGCGTTTTAGCTTTATTCCAGCCTTGTCAACCAACTGAAGAACACTTCTGAGATTATTCAAACAATCATCCGCATCTTTTCCCCACACTATCATGTCATCAATGTAAACTTCAGCACACTTGTGGATGACAGGTGCTAGCATCTCATTCATGGCACGCTGAAATACAGCTGGCGCATTGCACAGTCCAAAACTCATCATCCGGTACTGGTAGTGACCATCTGGTGTTACAAAGCCAGTGTAGGGTCTAGATGATTCTGCTATCTTAATCTGGTGATATCCATTTGCTAAGTCCAAACAACAGAACACTGTCTGATCAACCAGCCTATCTAGTAAATCTTGAATTACAGGCATGGGATATCTCTCCTTTTCCGTAATTTTATTTAATGATCTATAGTCCACGCACATTCTATATCCCCCATCTTTTTTTTTTACCAATAAAACTGGACTTGAATAGGGTGATCGGGATTCCTCTATAATGTTTGCTTCCAATAAGTCTGTTACTATATTTTTGATAATTCCCCTTTCATGAAATGATACTCGATAGGGTTTATAATTTATTACCTTATCTTGAGTCAACTTTATTGTCATCTCCACCTCACAGTCTCCTAGCTCCATACTATCACCAGAGAAACAATGGTCAAACTGAAGTAAAAGGTCACGAAGGCACTCTATTTGCAGGGCTGTTAGGCCATCTCCAATTTTAGACTTCATGCATTCTGCCTTTGGGTCAGTCAGCATAGCTCGAGCTATGCATTCCTCTCTTTTTAGTTTCATAGATGTGTTTGTTTTATTTATAAGCTTTATAACAGCATTGCCATCTTGACCCTCTACCACTTCACTCACCACATCTCTCTCACATAATGGTTTTCTCTGCTCACTGTGTTTCAGCTCTAATGATCCACATACAACAGGATCAGATCTGACAACAACTTTGTTTAGTCCTGGGTTCAATATAACGTCATCTTGTGGATATAACTTTACTTTTTCTAAGGCTTCACACAGCTCTATCAGTTCTAGATTCATATCACGGTCATATATTAGCAGCTGAGTAGCAGTTTTTACCACCACAATATCTTCAGCCTCAGTAAAGGGTTGCCCTACCAATACATCAAAATCTTGAAGCTCATCTGGTACCACATAAAACTCACTATGTTTCTCAACACCATCAACTGCTAAAATCGCCTTTGTTACCCCTAATGGCAGAATTGAGGCATCCCCATAACCTTTTATCACAATTGAATCACTGGGTGTGCATTCCAAGTTGAGTTTATCACAATAACTTTTCTTCATAGTATTGCAAGAACTCCCAAAATCTATAAACCCATTCGTTGGAATTTTGTTTATCATAACCTTTTTAAAATACTTCTGATCAGAATCATCATCACATTTAGTTTTGATTTTCTTCACTGGTTTCTCTGTAGTACCAGATACAGCACGCCGCTTATAACACTCTTCAAATGAATGGCCTCTGACCTTACAATGAGAACAGTGCTTTGTCTGATTTTTTTTCTTATAGCAAAAGTTTTCTGAATGTCCTTTCTTATGACAGTATTGACATACACTGTCCCCTTTGTTCTTCGTAATTTTGCCACACACAATTGCCTTATGCCCTGGCTGGCCACATGAAAAACAATTAACAGGTCTCCGAGGTTGACCATTTGCTTGTGTTAACCGAGTCTGTCCTCCCAAATTAACTCGAGGTACTGTCACTTGTGGCAAGGTCGAATTGGGTTGCCCTAAATTAGTTTGTTCAGCCGTAGCACTTTTAAGATTTGCTAGATATTTTAACAAGGAGGTGGTGTTATTACAGCCAGCTGATACAGCACCAACTTCCATTAATTTATCACCAAGTGTTCCAATAATAGCTTCAGTTATCACATCATCTGGTAGGTCACATGACATGCCTATGCCTAATTTTTCATAGTAAAATTTAATGAGATCTTCAGTAGGCTCTCTCAGTCTGTTCACAAGCTCCCTTATTTGAAACAATTTATTTTTGGTCATTGGAAATGCTTTAATTAGATTTATCTTCCATTCTTGCCAAGTAATATCATAAGCTGTCTGTCTTTCATACCAAGCCTTAGCATACCCTTTCAATTTCGAAGTACAGTTGCAAACAAGTGTCCTCTCATCCCACCCATGCATATTCGCAACACTCTCTAGATTTCTTATCCATTGTTCAATTGGTATCACCGAAGTTTCTGGATCAAATTCAGGAATAAAGTCATTTCTGCCCACATAGCGAACTACAGGTGCCGCAGCTGCAACTACACTAGATGTGCTACTCTCCCTTCCACCTTGGTTTGGGACCTCACTGCCTACAGATGTATTTGCACTATAATTGGTAATCTTTTCCCTTAAGTCCCGGACAATTGACTCTAAAGACTTTATGCGACCATCCTTTCTTTTCATAACTTTTTTATATTTTATTCTTCTATACTGAGCTTCCTCTTCAGAGTCCACCGAGCTGGATACTGATCTAGCCCTTTTATGACGACCCATTCTTTAATACGTAACACTGATTCTAGTCTTTTAGAATGTTTTTTTTTTTTTTTTTAATTTCACTTGTAGAGAAACAATATCAGTCTCAATTAAAATAAGTAAGAAAAGTCAACATGAAACAATCTCACCGAGAATCAGGAAACAACTTATTCCACCGGAGCAATCTTACAGTCGGTAAGCAAGTCTTTGCAACTCGCGCCCCAGACCGAGATACCGGCAGATAGGTACGACGGAGAAAATTATCACAATCACACGACACTTATCACTAAATCGTTCAAAACCGTCTAAAAACCATACTGGTTTCAAATCACACACTGGAATAATGCTATTTACTAGTCTTTTGTAGATAGTCTATAACAACAAGAAATTTTCACAACCTCAAAATGTCGCAACGGGTGCAATTTATACAAAACTTTCAAATCACTAATAGAAAAGAAAACACTTTTGTGGGTCTCTCACAGTTTCAATCGCACTTCTGAATTCTGTTAAAGGGGGAACTTACAAGTTTAACTGAGAAATCTTATTAGTTTTAATCTTGCGGTTCCTGCTTTTTCGCGCCGAATCTGCACGTCAACAACTGTCAGTCCACTCTACGCGCTAGGGATGTACGTCGCTCTTAGTGATGTGCCGTTATACGAAACAGTCGATGCTTGGTCATAACACTTGTATACTTGTAAATACAAGCTGTTTGCGGATAGGACCATGGAATAGAAGGAAGAGATTGGAAGGATTGAAAAAAAGTAAGTCAACACTGGATGCGATTACTTATATTTTTTTTTTCTGGTCTCCACGATACAGGCCGAGAGTCTAGTGCGGAGTCCGTCGATGAATCTAAATTGTAACCTTGTTATATTTCAAATAAATTCTTTTCTTTATCTATTTCATTTATTTGGAAAAAACATAAAACTTTCACTTATTTTATACCTTGGTAGAGTATTATAATCAATCATAATTGTTTTATACGAGGTGTTAATTAAATAACAGAAAAACTTGACAGAGGTGCGGCAGCACAGGTGGCTAAAAAACAGAAGTCAAGCAAAATATAAAGATCTTGGCTCCTAATATAATTTTGTACCATTTGGGGTTGAGTGAGACCTTAGTCCATGTGCATCAGCGGAGAATCGAAGAGCTGACAGCTTCCTCGCACAACAGATAAGCATGCTATACGGCGAAGAAGTGCTGCCAGCATCTTTGGGTCCGTGGGTCGAGGGGAAAGTGTTGTGAATTTTCTTTAGTTTAGGTTAACTTATACTTACTTTTATTATTTGTTTTGATATAGTTTGAAGTAAATAATAAGTAACTGTTTAGATCAATTTTATGTGCTGATGTAATTACAAAATTTGTTTCCTTTCTTTCGTGACCACGATCGTTGATAATGCGCTGAAATGTGGTAATTTATATTGTACTAGCTTTTGCTCGCGGCTCCTCCCGCGTTGTATTCGGTTATTGCGCGCTGTTCCCTCGGGGACTGTGCATTTTTCCGGGATAAAAAGTAGCCTATGTCACTCGCGGGGCCATAAATTATCTCTTTGCCAAAAATCACGACGATCGTCGGTCCGTTACGGCGTGAAAGCGTAACAAACAAACTCACTTTCCCCTTTATTAATAGTAAGGATTATATTCCGTGACTTTTCAGCCATATTGCAGCCCACTACGGCCACTGCTAACGGGAAGGTAAACATTTATTTTAGATGATTAAACCTCGTTTTATTACTCTATAAATATGGGGGACTCGGATCATCAAACAGATCTTAAGCCTACTCGCTAAATATTCAGGACAGCTGGCATGAAGTCCGCGAATCGCTTTGTCTCTGTCTGTACATTGTTTTTTTGCAAACTTTGAGGGACAGAGATGTACTGAGCGACGAGGGAAAAGATAAGATTAATTTTTGGGAATTTTACCTGACTGCTCGAAGGAAACTTTATGTTTTTGAGAGTATCTATGTATGTGTGTGGGTATGTATGTCCATTTCTTTAGTCCTCGCTGCAGCCTAAACAGTTGGAAGGATTTTAGCTTAGGAGGAATCATTAAATTTGTCATAACGTTCGGTGTGACATAGGGTAGGTATTTAATGGTATCTCAATATGGCGCCCGCGAAAAAAAATATGGCGGCGTCTGCCTTAAAAATACTAAAATGAAGAAAACAAGTCTAGTGACCAGCCCAAAAGTTCTAAGTACCTATTGGGTCCCAACTCCCGACTGTTGAATACTGAACTGTGTATTTTCCAGTTTAGTATGACATCTTTGTTCCACTACTGACAATTTGTAGCAACTTGTAGCAACTGCATATCCTTTGGCAGAATATTAGGCAAAGATATAATTGAATAAAAACGGACGTCAAGAGACTTTTAAGTTTTTCTTTCGATGAAGAAGTATTTTGGATTCATGCCAATTTTATGGTCTGAGTAAAGGGAAAATTGGATTTTCCTGTTACTGTGATATGTGACTGTTTCCGTGACAGGGTATTTGGCGCTAGTATCGTGATATCCATTCGACAGCTTTGACATTTGCGTTACGTCTATGATTTATTAGTTCAATAACTAAATGAACCAACTGTACCTTAGCAAAACTGCATCATCAAACGGACCTCAAGCAGCGTTTCCATAAACAATGTGTGTTGCGAGGGGTGTGTTTTTCATTAGCCAATAGAAACGCTTCATTTACACATCCTCGAGCACATTTGGTGGAAACAGCTGAGCGGAGCGAGGCGAGGTAAATGAAGCGTTTCTATTGGTTAATGAAAAACATACTCGTAACGCATCCTCGCACGTCCCTGGTGGAAACGCTGCTTTAAAATGATGAAACCTGAATAAGGTTTAACTTTATTTCATGACCAGCTGCTGCCCGCAAAAAATTCGTTGATCGCTACTACTGTGCAATTTTCCGAAATAAAAACTTTTTTTTCCCCGAACATCTGAAGCAATATACCTAATTTGAAAACTCCAAATATTATTCCAAAAAATACCTTTGTGTACTTACTGAATTTGATTTAAATCGATTCAGCGGCTTAAAAGTGTAGAGGTTACAAACAAACAGACTTGCAAACTTTCGTATTTATAATATTAGGTCCTTACTCCTTACATATGAAATTGGCGTTTGTTGAACTGGCCGCTTTGGTTCAAAATATCTGGCGCTTGACTGGGAATTCCAAATTCGAAATTTGAAATTTAAGCTCAGTACTTGAATTTAGCAATTCATTTCTTAGCGCATCATCTGTTTTTCTTTGACATAGAAACTTTTGTAGGTATTTTAATATTAATGCGACAAAGCAATTTGTCCTCAGCCCGTTTGATTTAAACTTTAGAACGTTTTTAAACTTTAGAATGTTTTTAAACTTTATAAACCTTTTGAAAACGTTCCTTATTTAAATATTTTATGTTTCCCGCTCGCACAAGTCGCTACTGACGCGATTAGCGCACGTGCGTGAACATAAAGAGAATACTGTGAAAAGTCACAATGCGGCTAGAGGGAATGATACGCGTGAGAAACGTGGCTACCTATAAAAGAATCTGCGTATGATACCTAAATAAAGCTGTTCTTTATCTACTTAAATGTATATTAACTGTATCGTTATATATATTGAAAAAAAAACTACTTAAAAAATACTAGAGCCGAGAGCCCGGATCTTTATAAATTTAGGATGCATGTTCTACTCCTACACCGACTCCAAGATTTTATATTAGACGCAGAAAAACCTGGGAAAATTTTACTGGATTTTTTCTGAAGTTCGATAGTGCATTGTCAAATTTGAGCTTATCGTGAAAATTATACGAATTCGATTCATATAAACAATAACTCACATAATATTAACCACGCGAAAAATGACCAACAAAAATTGAGCTTAAGAACTTCATCATTATGCGGTTTCAGTTCTATAAATTAAGGGTACTTAGCAAAAATTAACTTAGGTTAAGTCTGAAGCCGGGTTAAGAGCAGCGAGGATAAAATGTACCAGTAAGAATATTTTAAATTCAATTGACCTACTCCCAAACTAAAACAAAGCTTGTACTGTGGTTACTGAGAAACAGATAAACATACTTATATAGATAAGTACATACTTAAATATTGAACGTTCAAAACTCAAGAATAATTAGTATTATTCACACAAATATCTGCGCCGTCTGAGATCGAATCCGGGACCTCAAGCTTGATGACCAGGGCTGCTAGGTCTTTTTAGAATAAATACTGAACAGTGAGAAAAAAAACACAACGCTTCCAACGCAATGTCTTTTTCGAAGAATAAGTACAGAACAGTGAGCAAAAAAAAAAACGCACGAAGCGGCAATATCAATTGTCGATTGCGTAAAATCTGACAGTTGAATCGTTTATTAGAGAGAAAAAATTATCAGAAAATAAATATCGAACAGCCCATACTTCGGTAATTTTGTTATACCGAACACCGAACACAGTGCTAAAATACCGAACACCTGGCAACACTGTTCATGACTATGAGAACTTGACCAGGTCCTCTAACCCCTTGGGGTATCAAGTCGTCGGTTGTATTGGCGCATTTATTTCTTGCACACCATTCAGTTTCTTCGTACATCTCTGATGAATGCGCAGCCTAAGAGTAATTTCCTCCTTTCGATCAGTCGTTCAATAGGTTAAACGCTTAATACGAAAGGTATTTATTCCAACGAGCGCTTGGGGAGCTACATTTTTGTGATGTTCTATACCGTGGGGAATAAAATACTCCATCACTAAGAAGATATCCTCGTGTTTGATTAATAATTCAGGTGATCAGGCCGGTAGCTATTTCGTGCCTTTACTATTAAATTGGGTTCGCAATTCAGCCTTATTTAGTCAATGAGCTGCAAAAATGAGTTGTGAGGGGGAATTACCAGTTTAAGGCCGTCTTGCAGGAAAAAATAATCTAGATTTAGTAGTTAAAACTGGCTTAAGCTTGACAGTTCGATACATTTTGACACTACTAAACTGAGCTTAACGCTAACTCGAGATTTATGTGTTTTCAGCAAGTAGCCATAAGTATTTGTCGACTAGATTTAAGTCAGTTTTGTAAGTATTTTAAACTTAGTTTTAGCCTCGGTCGCATTGCAAAGTAAATGCATGATTTTAATTGAATTCAATATAAATATAATGTAATGTATTACAATGTAATGTTTACAATGTAAAGAGGATAGCTGGCAACCCTGGCCACGCTCAAACGTCAAAATCGACACAGCTGTTTTAAATTAATTAATTAATTATAATATTTAGTGTAATAAGCAATAAAAACATAAAAAACCGTGTAATATTTAACAATAAGTGTTCGCGTAAAAAAGTATAATCGTACAACCTGTACATCGCAAAGTAAAATCTCGGCGGCGGAGTAACGTCAGTGCAACGGACAAAGTTCAAATATGCGACGTTAAAAAGGGAAGTATTGTCTTCTATAAACCTAAATAAATAACATTAGGGTGTTAAATACTTATGAAATTAAATGTTTAAATTCATTAGCTCCTGATTAGTGTACGCATTGTTGAAAATCTGACAGTAATTTCTAACCTCGTACCTACTTCTGTTACGAACCGGTCAGCTGTTCACGCTAGCTATAAATACTGTCTTTATTACCTCTTTTCCACTGTTTCTTCATACAACTAAGATACTTCGTACTACCTGGTCTTGCTTACGTTCTCTCTTGTTCTCCTCACAACTACTTCGTATCTCACTTATTAACCACCTCACTTCACTGCTTTTTATGCTTGGTATATAGTTGCGTTGCGGTTAGTTTCAGGTGCGGTGGAGTCACTGTGGGTTACCTGAGCTCAAAATGTCCAGCTCAGTGTTGACTCGCAAGGCCACTGCACGTGAACTCGATATCAAACTGAACGCAGCCCTTAAAGAACTCAAGCAGTCTAAGGCGACGTGTGAGCAGCTACTTCGGGAACGTGACGATAGCGAATACGAGGTGCAGCAGATAGTGTCAAAGAACACCGAACTCAAACGCGAACTAGCCGACCTGGATGTGAGGTACACAGATGTTGAAGAACAACGCGACCGACTGCTGGAGACAGTTTCCAAATTACAACAGTGCTGTGACGTTCACGAGCAAACACTTCAACGAGTAGATGAGCTTGAGTATGAGCTCGCCGCCTCCCACGAATTTGTTCGCCAACTACAGGAACAGATTGAACGCCAAGAAGCCGAGAACACCCAACGGCTATATGACGAAATAATGCCAGCACCAAACGTCTCCTCAACACGACCGGTAATAGGTTCTTCCAGGTCACCGGTTGTAATAGATTTGACCAAGGACACTTCTTTTGAGTCTAGACCAGTGCATTTTCAAAGTCATAATAAATTTAAAAAATATCTCAAGTTAAACAGGTTCATAAGAAGATCAAAAAGACTATATAAACAACATCTCAGTGTTCATAAAAATACAATTTTATATAAAAATCGTGTAAGTATCTTAAACGAGCTAAAAACATGTAATGAAAAATTACAACACAGTAGGTACGCTTATGTCACAGACACGTCCGGGCTGCGGGAAGAAATAAACCGATTAGAATGTTCCCTAAGGGACTTGACTAGCAAATACGAATTATGTCAAAATCAAATTAGTGAACACATTTTGGCCGCGACCGAGCTTGTTGATTTATGTACATTTAACGAAAAGCGCGTCAATTCTTTGTTAGCGCGCGACTGCGCATTGCAAACTGAACTACGTAATGATAATCAGTCCGTGTTACCCACCCGCAGCGCGGAATTCTGTGACATACCTACAGTTAATGATGGAAATATCTGTAAGAATGTTAATAAAACCCTAGTATTTTCTGATAGGATAGGAAAGGGATTGGGCAAATTATTGTATAATAATATATCAAACAGCTGTGTCATAAATAACTGTATGCCTAATGCCTCATTCAAACAAATAATTGAAAAAATTATGCTCACTCAGGTGACTAAGCAGTCAACCATTGTTTTAATGTTAAGTGACGGGTCCGACGTTAGGTATTCGGACATAAAAACTGGGTTCGATTCCCTATCAAAACTAGGTGTTAAAAACATTATTATAGGTGCGTTTCCCTATTCTGCTTCTCTAAACAAATCCAACAATAATTTATATCGTTTAAACAAATTATTGTTTAAGATGACGAGCCGTCATAGTGACGTTTTATTTTTTGACACTAATAATGTTATTAGTGACTACCGACTGACCCCCGACAAGCTTGCTAAATCCTTAGCATGTTTTATTAATTCCGTATTCGGAAATCACTCCCCCTCCCCCAGCCCCGTTAGGACGACACATTCAAGCGCGAATGTGTCTTTAAACTACCTACACCGACAATAGAGAAGCAAAGTAGTCTATCATTCCTACATCAAAATATAAATCGCTTCACTGGCAAAATATTAGATTTAGAATTACTCTGTGAAAAGTTAAACTTAGATATTATCTGCTTAACAGAAACCTGGCTAAAAAAAGATTCAATGCAATTTAATGTAAATAATTATGCAATAGCTAGCGCCTTCTGCAGAGAATCTGCAGCAGGTGGCGGGTCTATCATATTAGTGAAAAATGGTTTAAAGTTCAAAGAACGCAAAGACCTGTCCAGCCTTTCTGTTGAACGTGTATGCGAGATCGCTTCTGCGGAAACGGAACAGTATTTAATTTTATGTATATATAGACCACCAAACTCGAATATTACTTTGTTTATAAATACTATGGAAGATGTTCTAAGGAAATCAGTAAAACGTAATAAAGCGCTGGTGGTTTGCGGGGACTTTAATATCGATATTTTATCACAATCCGTTGAAAAAGACCAGTTTATTTCTGTTTTAAAATCTTTTAATTTAAATTTCTTATTTAATGAACCCACCAGAGTAACAACCACTTCGACCACATGTATAGACAACATTTGCTTAACTTGTAAGTATTTAGAAAAAGCTGTAATCAGTGGAGTACGGTCGGATCACAAAGCGCAAACAGTGAAGTTACCTCGGGCTAGGGGCGGTGTTAATCAAACCATAGAAATTAGGCCGTTGAACAAACAAAGACTTGACCGTCTCAAAACAAACATCGCGCAAAAAGTAAACAATTTAAAAGTATGCACTAAAAACCCAAACGAAAATTTCAAAATATTGTTAAATACTGTATGCGAAGAATACGATAAAACGTGTAGTAAAAAACGTATTAAAATAGGAAACAAACTGTCATTCAATGAATGGGCTACGCCTGGAATACGTAGGAGTAGGGACGTCTTATATGATCTTTATGATAAGAAATCATGTACTACTGATGAACGTTTCCACCAGTATGTTAGGGATTATTCAAAATTATTCAAAATTATATGTAATAAAGTAAAAGCAGCCCATGTAACTAATAAAATTAAGTCCTCTAATGATAAAATTAAAACAGTTTGGAAAATTATAAATACTGAAACCGGTCGACGTAAGAACGCGGAATCCTCTATATCACTAAAGATTGACAACGTATTAGAAACGGACGCGGTTAAAGTAGCTAACGAGTTTAATACCTACTTCTCTAAAATCCCCATCGAAACGACAAAATGTCTCGCGTCTTCCTCAAAGCTAGCTGAATCGCTCTTAAAAGAAAATGTATCTATTCCAAACATAAGTAACTTTAAATTCACGCATGTCTCTCCCGGTGACATCATTAGGACTTTTAAATTATTGAAAGTAAAAAAAACGGAAGACTTGTGGGGCGTCTCAGTTAAGGTTCTACAGTCTATTTTAGATGTCGTTGCTCCAACTTTAGCTTTTATTTTCAATAGCTGCATAGATGAAGGTGTATTTCCAGATTTGATGAAATATAGTAAAGTAGTTCCTATTTTTAAATCAGGTGATAAAGATAATCCCTCTGATTATCGTCCGGTGTCCATCCTATCAGCGTTTAGCAAAATATTCGAAAAAATAATGCTGACGCAAATGATCTCGCATTTTAATACTCATAAAATCATGCATCCACAGCAGTTCGGATTCACAAAAGGCAGGTCTACTACAGACGCGGGTCATAGTTTAGTTAAATTCATTTTGCAAGCTTGGGAGGAATCACATGACGCTATAGGTGTATTCTGCGACCTCTCGAAAGCTTTTGATTGTGTGGATCATGATACTTTAATTTGTAAGTTAAATTTTTATGGCATTCGTGGCCTCGCTTTAGAACTCATTAAATCTTACCTCACACAAAGAAAGCAAAAGGTAGCGATTAACGGAGCGGTATCGGAGGAATCTGTGGTCGAAATGGGAGTGCCTCAAGGATCCATTCTTGCCCCATTCCTGTATCTTATTTATGTAAA
The DNA here is from genome assembly GCA_037349165.1 of Choristoneura rosaceana. Classification (NCBI taxonomy): domain Eukaryota; kingdom Metazoa; phylum Arthropoda; class Insecta; order Lepidoptera; family Tortricidae; genus Choristoneura; species Choristoneura rosaceana. Next base: position 17,920,723 of record JAZBNJ010000019.1, read on the forward strand.
TGACCTAACTTATATGGTAAGCCAAAAGTCGGGTATCGTTATGTTTGCTGACGACACGTCTTTACTGTTCAAGGTTAGTAGAAAAGATACCGACTTCACTGAACCCAATGAAACCCTGTCCGTGATATCCGCATGGTTCGCTGCCAATAATTTGTTACTAAATCCTAAGAAAACCAAATGTATTAAATTCTCATTGATAAATTCATCTAACTCGAATTCAATTTCTAATATAAAGTTAAATGGGCAAACTATTGAATTTGTAAAATCAACAGTATTTTTAGGAATAACACTCGATTCTAAACTGCAGTGGGGACCTCATGTCACTGCAATCGCGGGTAGATTGAGCTCTGCTGCTTTTGCAGTTTGGAAAATACGGCAGCTAACCGATGTGGCGACGGCACGGTTGGTGTATTTTGCGTACTTTAATAGCATTATGTCGTACGGGCTTATTTTATGGGGATCTGCTGCAGACATCGAATCAATTTTTATCTTGCAAAAGAGAGCAGTTAGAGCAATTTATAATTTGAAGACGCGTGAATCTTTAAGATCATTTTTTAAGGAAACTGGTATCCTAACCCTGCCGTCGCTTTATGTTTTTGAAATAATCATGTACGTTAGGAAGAACATATGTGATTTTCCCACTAACGTCGATAAGCCAAAGGCTACTAGAAACACAGGGAAGCTTAAAGTACCATCTTACAGACTGGCTAAAACCAAAAAGTCGTTTTTGGGAAGTTGCATACGTTTTTATAATAAAATTCCAAAAAATATTACTGAAGAAACTGATACAAAATTTAAATCTACTGTCAAAAACACATTAATATCTAAGGCTTATTATAAAGTTAACGATTATATCATGGACAGGGATATTTGGAAATAATTCCGATCCGCACTAGCGATCCCTTCAAATAGTGAACCTACTGTGTTAAAAATAAAATTGTGTTAAATACTTGTAATGTATAGTACATAGATGTCATTTATAAATATTGTGAATCTGTTTTTAAAAAAAAATACCTCGTTGAGTTTCTTGCCGGATTCTTCTCAACAGAGGTTTTTTTCCGAACCGGTGGTAGATTAAAAAAATGACGTGTAAAAGTGCCCATTGCGGCCTATTTGCTGAATAAATGATTTGACTTTGACTTTAATATAATTTACTTTTAATTATTATTGTGTGCCCTTGCAGGGCGTCATGGACTGACTTGTGTACCTAACTGTAACATCCTCTTGACATGACTTTACAGTGAATTAATTAATAAAGGTAGGTTACCTTATAATTCGATCTTCCAAGCACACGGGTACGGGGATTTAGTTCTTATTATCAAGGGAACCATTTGTTTTAGGTGAAATGACACCAGCTGCTATAAAACATCTAGCCAATTTACTGTTGAGTTATAGCCGAATGAGCATTTTTCTTTTATAATAAATTTTGGGTTGAAAAAATGTTCTTTAGTTTATATTTTAGCAGGCTGAAAATAATGAAGTACCTACTTAGGTGACTATAAATTGCCTTAAATTTAAAAAAATGGGCCAAGCGCATGTTGGACCATGTTTAGTCTTTGGTTCCGTAGCCGTTACTTATAATAAAAGAAAGTTAGGGATGGTGGGATACTTACAGAAATAGAAATGGTTCAGTCCTTTAGACCTCTTACAGAAATAAAAATGGTTCAGTCGTTCTCGAATAATCGGAATACACTTAAAACTAACCTAACCATAAAAAAAACATTTTTAAAACAAGATTTTTTGCTGACTGTACTTTTTGTTGGCTGTACTTGCATTGTCAACCAAACTACATTTGCATACCAAATTTCAAGTCGATGTTATTAACCGTTGAAGAGTTCCGTCCTATGGAGACGATCCTGGCTGGACTACCAGGATGTCACTACTAGATTATTGTATTATCCCGTCATTTACATAAGTATGCCCAATTTCAAGTCAATCCGACCTGGAAGTTGGTCGAATTTAACTTGCAAGATTTGACTAGGTACAGACAGACAGACAACGGGATAGCTGAAACTAAATAAAATCTTGTAATAACGTGGTCTGCGGGTACTCTAACTAAGCGATCTTGTGCTTCAGTATTTAGGATATACTTACATATTATTGCCCTGAAACCAATGATATTATATGTTACTGCCTGAAACGGTCTTGTAGATCTATATATGTAGAATACATATTATGCAAAGAGTATCTTTACTATTTTAGGAAAATAAAATGTTTCTTTAGTCAAGCGTCCAAATGGATATTATTAAAAATGTTCATGTAACATACGGTCTGACAAAATTGTGAATGTTCTGGGAATGACACTTGCACGAGAAATTGAAATACCGTGGCGTGTCTTCTCAAACATTTTATGAAATAAACACCAATATGTTTTTTATAAAGGTATTGTTTTATTTATGACTGGCAAAATGGAAACAAAACAAAATAAGGTAAAAGATTTATTGTAGGTATGACATTGTTATTTGCTATTACTTATTTTGTATAATTAAGGTAAATTTACGTGGGCTCCTCACTGTCCCAGTAGTTGACATGTTTCATTTTATTTCATTAGTAATAGAGCAGCAGGGTGTCATCTATTGGGTACATTGTGTCGAGGATTCCGACGTTTACCTTGCTTATGTAAAAGATAATGAGAAAGATAAAGGAAAGACAAGAGAATGTTTACCTTTTTAGGGTTCCATAGCCAAAATGGCAAAAATGGTACCCTTATAGTTTCGCCATGTCTGTCTGTCTGTCTGTCTGTCAGTCTGTCTGTCAGGCAGGGACTATCAATGCTAGAAATCTGTAATTTTGCACGAATATATTTAAAGTATGCCGACAAAATGGTGCAATAAAAAATTGTAAAAATTTTTTTTTAGACTACCTCCCACAGACGTAAAGGGGGGATGTTTTTTTTTTTCTCATACAACCATATAGTGTGGGGTATCGTTGGATAGGTCTCTTAAAATCATTACGGGGTTTCTGAAACGATTTTTCGATTCAGCGTGATTTGTTTGCAAAATATTCAACTTCAAGTTGTCCATTTTCATTAAAATCGAGCGTCCCCCCCTCTAAAATCTAAACCGGTGGGTGGAAAAATGTGAAAAAATTCAGGATGGTAGTAAGTATATCAAACTTACAAGGAAAACTACAACGGTTAAGTTTGCTTAATAACTATTAGTAGTTTAAGAGTAGTTATATAAATAACAGCTTAAGGTATAAAAATATATCTAAACTTGGAATATTCCGTACAAAATACGAAATCCTTAGAAAAATATGGCTAAATTTTTTCGTAATGGGTACAGAACCCTATCTCGGGCGTATCCGACACGTTCTTGGCCGGTCTTTTTTATTCGTTTCCTTCTTTATCGTCGGACCAATATCACCAGTCCAACCTGTAATTCGGATCTAATATTTCGACCAATCCCTAGGCAACTTCAGACAGTATAAAGTACCTTGTAAGTGAGATCTGAATTTATTATTAAAATGGGTAATACACCTGGTGGACGTATGTCCGGTACCTGCTTAAGTAACATTACTATCAAAACTACGTTAAATGAAACAATTTTTCTACATATTCATCCGTTATCCATAAAAAATTGTATAAAGTACAAGTAAATACTCTAATTGTTCTAAGATAATTCAAATAACACAATGTAACTTTGTGAGGCGGCATCTGGTTTTTTATTTTTCCAACAGAGATATAATGCTAGAAAAAATTAAATTACGTCATAACTGCTGATTGTTCGAATATTTGAACTGAAGTTTCCTAACAAATTATCAAGTTACTGCGCAAGCACTGTGTTATATTAACTTACTTTCTTTAATGAATGCCCTTAAATATTATTTCAATAGGCCGCAATTGCTAGAGGCAAGGGTTATCGGTAAAAATAAAAGCGGTAAATTAAACGACCTAATTATTAATTTGCAAGATTGTTCGTCAGAGCAGGAAAGTAACCTTCTAAGTTTTGAATAATATTTTAAAATTCAAATAAGACTTTCAGTTCGATATAGAGTAACGCTTAAACCAACAAATAATGCTATTGCCACTTTTAGCACCAGGTAATGCAAAAGTATCGATAGTTTTGCGAACAGTAGGAGGGACTCTAGTTCCGTCAGTTTGGCATGTGTCATTTGAATCATGTTAGAACAAATAGAATACAGAATTAAAGCATTCGTCCACATCTTGGTTAATTTACTTTTACCGTATCATTTCATGTGTTACAATATCAAATTTAGGGCTTCCCACACAAGTCTCTCTGGTTCTGGCACCCGATAGTTAACTAGTTTATTTGCAGATTACCCGGGCAAATACATATACACGTAGAGGTGTAGGTAAGTTTCACAGGGTTGCTAGCACGTAAGACTCAAAGTATGCAGCTGGAACACAAGGAATTACGGACGAGTTTCTGTTACAAGTTTGAAAGCAAAGAGTCGATTCGTCGAGTTCGAGTCGAGTCAATGTTTATAATTCCAGTACCGCTCGTGTAACATACAATGTTTTACATCATATTTATAGACGAATAGGGCTGAAGTACTGTTTGTGGCCACTGTACCATTTGTGGCCATTTATGTTTAAATATACGTTTCAGTACAAACTTTCAGTATAAACTTTTGAAAACTCATTAAACATGTTATTTGAATGCTATATTTTTTTATATATGACTGCAAAAATCAGCTGGCCAAAAACGGGCTTAAGGTGGCCAAAACCGGTACATTTGCCCTACTCGTAAATATTTTATTTTCGAAATATACATAGGTTTTTAAAGGATAGCGGGCTCTTGTTCCATCATAGTATACATAAATACATACTGCTACAAACTGGGAACAGTTTGATGATGGCAAAATTAAAGACAATGCAATTGTTTTTAGGTCATTTTATTTTTTTATCTATAGATAAAAACGACATATATGTCGTGGATAACAATAAGCACTTGGACGGGCTCGTTGGCCGGAGCGTCATTCTACTTCGGACTGTAGGGATGACAACACCTGGCTAATGGCTCTATCAGTTCGTCTATCGATTAGCTCTGTACATACTCTGATTGGTCTTGTAATTTAATTATTATGAGATGGTGAAATAAAACAGTACGTGTAGGAATTGATCGATCCCTACACGTCTCCTCTCCGCTCCGCTTGTCTCCGCCTCAATAGAGCCGCAGCGTTAGGCTGGTTTTAGTGTCACGCGGACGTCAGCGCGGATCACTCCGCACAGGCTGATCAGCCAATGGCTAATGAGCTTCCTATCCGCGCGGACGGGAAGCTCATTAGCCATTGGCTGATCAGCCTGTGCGGAGCGATCCGCGCTGACGTCCGCGTGATACTAACACCAGCCTTATAGATTTAAGTCCCCACAAGTCCGGCCACAAGTTACCGCTCGTTAGTAATGGAGTTGTCACTCTTTTTCTCTGTAGTAACAGTAACAGTACCCTTTGGGCCAAATGAAAGCTTATCACTAAAACCATGTGTCAAAGACAACTCAGGTTGTTGCCCTTGTTTTGCCACACGTATAATATTACAGTGTCAACCCTAGAGCACGTTAGGATAAGGTAATGGAGGTCATCTACCCCGGGGCGCCCTGATCGGAAATCTAAATCCGGTGAAACAGAGTATCGGATCAGCGTAATCACACTAACACCTCGACAAGTTCGTTCGTGACACTTGATGGAACCGTGTCGCAGGGAGTCTCTGTTGCCTTGCCTTTCGTTTCGAGACTTGCGGGGTCAAACCCGATAAGACAAAATAATTGACTGTTGGATAAAAGAACACTATTCTATGCAAAAGTTTAAATTTAATATTTTTATATGTTTAGTTTTTAAATGGGACTCTCTGAAAAACAGCAGGGCTACCACGAAACTCGAAACTCGAAGTTCGTGTCGTGCGATCGATCTGACACTTGTACTATTTAATACGAGAGCGAGAGGGACCGCACGACACGAACTTCGAGTTTCGAATTTCGTTGTAGCCCTGCAAAGCTGCGGTAGTAGTAACTAGCTTAAATTATTTCCGTCTAATGTCATTTTAATTATGTGTATAGAATATATGTTCCTAAATGCTTCTCTTTCTCTTTAAATTAAAAACTTTTTACACATTATTAAATCAAGTTATTGGGTTTTGCCCACGCAATCAAGCTTTTTTTATTAGTACGGCAAATGCTGAGTGGAATAGGGTTGTACCTAGTGTCATATACGACCTTGTAAAGGTGTTCTGCTGCACTATCTTACCTCGAACTTGCACTACATATTTACTGTATAAGGTACGAGTAACATGGGTATGCTATGGATATTAACAAAGTTTCGGGGACGCGAAACTACTGTCTCCAAGCTTAGCTTTAAACCTCGAAACATGGGGTTTAACATTCAATGCACAAAAGGGCTTTTGACAGAAGTGAATAACGATTGGCCATGCTTTTGGATTGTATCTTGCAGGCTTGCTTCTTGATTTGCAGGTGGTAGGACCTTGTGCATGGTCCGCCCGGATTGCTACCACCATCTTCTTCGCTAATCCTGCTGTGAAGCAGCAGTGCTTGCCCTGTTGTGTTTCGGCGTGGAGAGTAAGACAGCCGGTGAAATTACTGGCACTTGAGGTATCCCATCTTAGGCCTCTAGGTTGGCAACGCATCTGCAATACCCCTGATGTTGCAGATGTTTATGGGCGGTGGTGATCTCTTACGACCAAGAGACCCACTTGCTCGTTTGCCTTCCAGTCGAATAAAAAAAAATCTACGAATACTCGTACTTGACTGTGTACTGCTGGGCAAAGACCTCTCCTCTTGATTTCCACACCTCCCGGTTCAGCGCTATGTCAGGCCAGTCCCTTGCATATGCATCTAAATCGTCCCGCCATCTCCTCGGTCTGCCTCACCGTCGATGGCCGTCCTCCGGTGCCCACCAAGTGACTGTGAGCCCACCTCTCTGGGTGCATGCGATGGACGTGTCCAGCCCAATCCCACTTCAGCTTAGCAGTCTCTTTCCCAACCCACATCTTTCGAACATTCCCAGGCAGCACCCAGTAATGAAATTTGTCTCTGTTAAGGACGTAAAAGAAATAAAACATTTACGAGACTTGCGACTATACTCTATTACCATTACTAAACAAAAGTGAAAAGAAATCTCCTAAATAATGTCACTATTTATTCCGCCGAGTCACGATACTCGGCCGACCTTTTGGACCCTCGCGAGAATATATCTGAATAACGATTATGTATTTGTGAGTTTTTAGGGTTATGCACCTCAAAAAAAAGTAAACCTTGCTATACAGCCCTTTTCAGGCAAAAGGTTAACAGTTATACCTAGTGCAATCCATGATTGATTTTGGTAAAATTAGACATTAATGACATCTTGCTCGCTCGTGAAATTACTGGCACTTGAGGTCTTCCATCTTAGGCCACTAGGTTGTTAACGCATTTGTAATCCCCCTGGTGTTGCACATGTCTATGGGCGGTGGTGATCTCTCACCATCAGGAGACCCACTTGCTCGTTTGCCATCCAGTCGAATAAAAAAAAAATTGTAATAAGAACCACGGTCATCGTGAATGACTCTACCTATAGTAAAGTCATATTTTCTGCACAGCACACTTCTTTGCCGTGGTGGCCTAGTGATTTGACATCGCTTCTCAAGCAGAGGGTCGTGGGTTCAAACCCCGGCTCGCGCCTCTGAGTTTTTCGAAAGTCATGGGCGGAATTACATTTGAAATTTACCATGAGCTTTGCGGTGAAGGAAAACATCGTGAGGAAACCTGCACAAACCTGCGAAGCAATTCAATGGCGCGTGTGAAGTTCCTAATTCGCACTGGGCCCGCGTGGGAACTATGGCGCAAGCCCTCTCATTCCGAGAGGAGGCCTGTGCCCACCAGTGGGACGTATATAGGCTGGGATGATGATGATGATGACAATTTGCTTTTATAGGTCACTTGGAACGTTTTTAAAGAAAGAATTCTTTACTATAAATACAAATAAAACTAATCAAAAAAATAGCTTCGAGCAGTCGGCAGTAAAAAAGGTAAGAGAAACGTATTTGCATTCAATGTTTATGCCCTTTGGCATGCTAAGAAAACTACCCACTTGCTGAGCGGCCCTTCTGGCAGGCCGCCCTCTCTCCGGTAAGCTGTAAAAGCCCTCAGAGGCTAACAGCAACAGTCCGTTCGAAAAAAAAACAATTTTTATATTTATCAATGCGATTTAATTATCCTATGTACTACTACACATAATGTATAATTACATATTGTTGTACTTGATGTGATCGTACAATCACGCGCACAATTTTACATTTGTATTTTAGTTTTAGCTTATTTTAAGTCATTTTTGTGCTTGTAAAATATGGGTGTCACACCTGCAAATAAAACTTTATTATTATTATTATTATTATTAATGCAAACATGGCGAATACAAGACAACCAAAACAATAGTTTACACGCAGTATACCATGTTCGAGTACAATCGAGTAGACAAGCTAATTGTGTTGGACGAAAATGAACGAACGCGATGTTCTAAAAATAGTAGAAGAATTCTTTTGAACCCGCGTTAACGCCGCTAACAACAGAGTTGATAGAATTTTTGCTCACAAGTATAAGAAATTCGAGTGTTCGGATGGAGATTAAATTTCTTAATATAAATTTGTACGCCGAGTAAGCGGCAAAAGCTGTGAACTTTTAAATGTTTTCATAACACGATCTGCTGACCAACTATAGTAGATTGTACTGTACAAGAGCATAAAACGAGCCATTTTACCCGAGACGTTCATATAGCCACCCGAACCGGTATGGCGAGGGTGGATAGAGACGTCGAGAGGAAAATGGGTTTAATGCTCGAGTTTTATATTCTGATTTTCACGTCGATTGCGAGGAGATGAGATGAAATAGCAACAGTTTATTTTTCATGTATTGCTAATATACTTAATATTAAATAAATATTCAGTTTTTTTACCCGACTGCCCGAAGGAGGGTTATTGATTTATTTTGAGTTGTACTATAAATTAAAAAATATTAAAAAAATAATACATAGAACAGAACAATAATAATAATATAATAATAATAATAAATAAATAATATGTAGAATAATATGTAGTGCGGAACAGAGTGATTGGCCAAATATAGCTCTGGATAGGGAGACGTGGAAGTCAAGAGGAGAGGCCTTTGCCCAGCAGTGGGACACAGTTATAGGCTAAATATAATAATAATAATATGTAGAAACTTTTTTGTTTGTGGCTGTTAACACCTGATTACCTTGGTCTTAGACGAAGATTTTACTTTATGCACTAGAGCATAAAAAGTTATTTTATGTCGCCTAGATCCAGCATAAACACAAACTTTACGAGCATGAGAAGTGAAATAGTAGATTGTACAACAAGAGCATAAAATGAGCCATTTTACCCGAGGCGTTCATATAGCCACCCGAGCCGGTACGGCGAGGGTGGATAGACACGTCGAGGGGAAAATGGGTTTAATGCTCGAGTTTTACACTCTGCTTTTCACTTCGATGGCGAGGAAATGAAATAGCAACAGTGGAAACAATGATGTGCCTTTTATTTTTCATGCGTTATTATAATAATTCCATTATTTTAATTTTACTGATTTTTTATGATTGATTTGATTGATTTTTAGTTTTATATAAATTAAAAAATATTTTAAAAATATAAAGAAACTTTTTTGTTTGTGGCTTGTTGACACCTGATTACCTTGGTCTTGAGTTCGTATTAGATGAAGAATTTATTTTATGCACTAGAGCAATAAAAGTTATTTCTTGTCATTTTTGATCATGAAACTACCGTGAGACTCACTCATATTAAATGATATAGATCGGATTACTTCTTGTCGCCTAGATCCAGCATAAACACGAACTTTACGAGCATGAGAAGTGAAAAACTTATTTTCGAAAAAACTTTTGAGTTTGAAAACTAATCACAACATTGTTAAAAAGAATTTAAACGAATAGCAAAATCATACGCGACTTAAATCGACTTCATAAGCATTCGAGTCTCGCGTCAAAAAAAGTAACGAAAAGGGTTTGAGGCAACTTTTCTATTGGTTACTGATGAATCTTATTATACGGGCTTTGGGTCTGTGAAGGGTGCTCTTAACTTCCAAACTACTACAATATGAAAAACATGAGATACTCGGCGGTTGTTTACACTGGCTGGTCGTCGGTCGCAGATATAAGAAGAAGGATCGGAGCAGAACTAAGAAGATGAATAGAAACGTTGTGTATTTTTAACTGAAAATTGTATTGGTCTTACTTTATTTAACTGTATTTTTTTAATGTATGATGACCAGATGGTCGCAAAGGACGATCAGCGCCGTTCGCGAGACCGGCAGATTGCTGATTGGGGACCACTTCGTGACATGCAGTATTTTTTTTATTCTTATTCATTCTTATCATGTCACGAATAAATGTTTTCTTTCTGTTTTTCTTTATCATATTATGTATTTCTTTCCATAATGGTTTTCTCACTCTCTTTTCCAGCTATCAATGAGCACACCTACTTTCGTGACAAACAGTGTGTGTTGCCAGTGATGACTTATGGCGCTGAGACGTGGTCCTTGACTGTTGGCCTCTTAGAGAGACTCAGAGTCACGCAACGAGCTATGGAGAGAGCTGTGCTTAAAGTTTCTTTGCGCGATAGAATCCGGAATACGGAAATTCGTCGAAGAACTAAAGTCACTGACATAGCTGGAAAAATATGCAAATTAAAGTGGCAATGGGCAGGCCACATCGCTCGAAAAACAGATAAACGTTGGGGGAGAAAAGTCCTCGAGTGGCGACCACGAACCGGAAGACGAAGCGTTGGCAGACCTCCCACCAGGTAGGCTGACGACATCGTGAGAGTTATGGGAAACCGGTGGATGCAAGTGGCGAGTTGTCATTCATTGTGGTGTTCTAAGGGGGAGGCTTTTGTCCAGCAGTGGAAGTCTTCCGGCTGATGATGATGATGATGATGATGAATCTGATTAGGCAAAATAGGGCTTTATAACCAATATGTGTGGTCGCGCTAACTCGTGCGTCACTTCTATTCATCCCATTATTAGCTCTGTGACCAGACCCATTCCCAGGGAGCCGCAAAACAAAACAAACGTTAAATTTTCGATGATATTTACACAAATTACCGGAGTGATGGATTTTTATTGTCTTTCGAAGAATAGGGGATGAAATACGTAACGTGGCAAGAAAGGACAGGGCCATGGCCATTTTAATCTTCCACTCGGAGTCAATGAATGTAGTCAGCAGCAGAAATTATTTGTTGAACGACTTTGCCTTTCATTAAACTTTATCAATGGGAGAGTTCATTAATATTTTATTGAGATCGTCTTCTAATTCGTTTCGATGCCTTTCGTCGTTTTGCTTTTAATATACGCGATGTTTAAGGGTTAAAATTCAAATACGATTTTATCCTTTATGATTTCATGTCTGCCTACTAGCGTTTGGCAATTATGCAATTATAGGCTTGATAGCAAAAACTATTTGTCACTCTAAAACACACGAGTAATATTTACCGACGTTTCAACCACATTACAGTGGCCGTGGTCACGAGTAGACTGAAGTGTAGGTCAAGTCTGCCTAGCAGCGCGAGTCCTTCGAACTACCCGCGCTTAATCACAAAAAGCACCGGCAACTACCGGCACTTGGTCATTTTTATTTGTCACCCCATCACACTGACACACAACACCTACGTCCGATCGTCCCTCCGAACATTCCGACGCCGACACTTATTTATAACAGGATTTCATGAAGACGAAAGCTTATTCGTATATCCATCGTCCCGGTTGATTTGTCACTGTTAACAAGCTGTTAACAGAAGCAGAACCTTCACTTTTACGAGTATTTATTTAGGGGCTGTTTCAGCATCCATTGATTAGTGTTAACCACAGATTACCCCCTAATTTGTGGTTATCTGTGTAATTTGTGGTGTTAACTGACGGTTAAATGTGATGCCGTCTCTATTTGTTTTGTTCGAATAGACAGAGACGGCATCACATTTAACCGTCAGTTAACACTAATCAATGAATGGTGAAACAGCCCCTTAGATGACTGCATAGCGCAGTAGTTCATTCCAGCCTATCACAATAGCGACTGCAGTACCGCGAGACCCAATTAGAGGCCGCGTAGAGCGCGCGACTGTGTGAGTGTGTTCGTTTCGATCGATTTGGTCGTTGCTTCCATACTGCTTTAGCGTATATGTATATTGTGTAAATTAACTTTACCTATATAGAAATAGAAAAACGTTTATTCACACATTTCACAAATTACATAAAAATAAATACACAAAACATCGAAATAGTAAGTACTCTGGAATGAACACTCCAAAAACAGACGAGCAAAAACCGACCCAAACCCATTGACATAAGAACTAAGGGCCTCCGGTCCGGGTGAAATAGCAAGCACGGAGTCAGTGTGTCCCTCTCTACCATTGCCAGGAAAAAAATTAGTAAATTTTAGTTTCGTGAGCGTTGTCTTTTAAAAAATATTGAATGAAATGTATACATTTATAATAAGCAATAATTACACGATTTAATCTTTTTTTAATGAAATAAGCTTTAGATCTTTTTACACGAGCTAATTTTAACTTGATGGTATATGAGCAAACAGATTACGACTTAAAACAGCGCCTTGGGGCCTAACCTAGCAAGTCTATTTAGCCTTAGTGTGTATGTTTAAACGAATTTAGTGTTATTAAACCATTAACACAAGAAAACAACATCTACAAACAATGCCAACTTAGCACTAACAAATACAATTTAATATGTTTCTGTTTGAGCGAATAGAGCGTGAAATGGCTTTGATCAACAACGTGGGAGGATGATTCGATTGGCCTTTTTGTTTATTATTGAACATGTTTTTAGGGTTCCGTAGCCAAAATGGCAAAAACGGGACCTCTATAGTTTCGCCATGTCTGACTGTCTGTCTGTCTGTCCGTCCGCGGCTTTGCTCAGAGACTACAAATGCTAGAAAGCTGTAATTTTGCACGAATGTATGTAAACTACGCCGACAAAACAGTACAACAAAACATTAAATTTTTTTTATAGACGTAATAAAATGGGGGTGTTTTTTATTTTTTCTCATCCAGCCTTGTAGTGTGGGGTGTCATTGGATAGGTCTTTTAAAACCATTAGGGGTCACTAAGACGATTTAGTAATTTGTTTGCGAAATATTCAACTTTAAAGCGCAAATTTTCATTAAAATCAAGCGGGCCCCCCTCTATAATCTAAACAGGTGGGAGGAAAAATTACAATACAAATACTCTTTATTGTACACCAGAAATAATAAGCGATATAGAAAACAGGTACACAGAGAAAATAAGAAGGTAAGCAATAGGCGGTCTTATCGCTTAAGAGCGATCTCTTCCAGGCAACCTTTTTACAGAAAGAAGGAAGGACTAGTTAATTATCTACATAGACTTGGAATATTCCATACGAAATACGAAATCCTTAGAAAAATATTAATTAATTTTTTCGTAATGGCTACGGAACCCTATTTCGGCCATGTCCGGCACGCTCTTGGCCGCTTTTTGTGTGTAAGTTCGATGATAAGAAAGTACAGACAAGTACAGTCAGCAAAAAAAGCTTGAAGTAAAAAATGTAATTTTTAACAGAATCTTATTTATTTACGCTCTCCTCAGTATCATAATTTATTACTTGATGTCAAGTTTATTCCCTAGACGTTTTCACTAGGGGTTACAGTCGCCTAGGTTTCCATAAAAATAGGTACCTAGTAAGTCTAGTTGAAGAGCGTGGGGATACAAAGCTGTCAGTTTTACAGAAACGAAATGCTTACAGCAATTTCTTATGAATGATTGATGACTGCTTCAGTCTTTTACACTTTTTAAGAATATTATTTGCGCAAATGGTTGAGTCAGACAATTTCATTTTATACACCCGACGCATAAAGAGGGGTTTTATAAGTTTGACTGTTATGTGTTCCCCTGTGTGTGTTTCCTCTTCCCCTCGGACCACCTTCTGGTGTAGACGTGCGTAAGAACGTGTATCAGTTTTAATTCTCAATTTTAATAAGATTTTGTGCGATATATTCGATCTACAAAAATAGGATCGCAGAAATAGACAGTGGTTAATCCGCGAGTGTGAATACCAAAACATCTCCGTATGATTGCTGTTGGCCTGGTACTTCGAAGTGTTGTGCGCTGTCGCTGTGCTAAGACGGTGAGAGTGAGACACCTGAAGCTGAGTGGAAGTCGGCCGTGCATGAGCGAGACAACTACGTTTTTGTTGCCTTAAGTTTTAAAATCGCTTAGTAATATGAACAACTCATTGGAAAAGTCGCACTCTGAAACAGAGTTGGATGGAATGGTAAACATACCCACATCTCCGATAGATAATTATGTGTCAACTCGGAATAAACGTAAGCGTCAACCCTATGAATTTGCACAATTCAAAGATGAAATTATGTCAATGATATCCGCTATGATGGCATCTCAGCTCAAGGAAATCAAGGAAAATTCACAAACTCTAAAAGAGATACAACAATCCAATCGTGGTATAGAGGAGTCCATCTCTTTCCTTGCTGCAAAATACGAGGAACAGGGTAAGAAAATTGAAAAATTGGAAGCATCTGCGTTGGAGGACAGGAAACATATCGTCTTTTTGGAAAATAAAGTTGAGGATTTGCAACGGGACAGCCGTAAATCAAATTTAGAAATTAAAAATGTGCCTGTCACAAAGGACGAAACTAAAGTGACCCTTCTAAACATGTTAACTAATCTAGGGAAAGCTATAGCCTGCCCGATAAACACAGCCGACATCAAAGACATTTATCGAATTAATAGCAGGAAAGATAATATAAAAAGCCCACCGATTATTGTGGAGACTACTTCAACCCTTTTAAGAAATGATTTATTAAAAATGTGCAAGGCTTTTAATATAAAGAGTGTTGAAAAACTCTGCACTAAACACCTTGGTGTTCAAAACTTAGTGCACTCTCCTGTCTACGTGGGTGAGCAACTGACACCGCTGGCTGCTCGTCTTCACTTCCTGGGAAGAGATTTGAAGAAAGCTAAAATCTATAAACACTGCTGGACCAGCTACGGTAAAGTTTATTTAAGAATGGACGATAATTCAAAAGTTATACAGTTAACTAGTGAAGCCCAAGTTCAGCGACTCAATAATAATAAAAAGGGTATATGACTTTTATACTTACCATGTAACGAAAGTTTCTCTACACTGTTATATTCTCCTGGTAACTCTGCTAATATAGTTGTTCTTGTTTGTGTGTTTGAGGTTGTTTGTAGCATGGTTTTGGGACAAAATATAATTAAGTTATGTGTCCCTAGTATCATTTGTTCGTTTTTTGATCAATCTATGTATGAGTATATTATTAGAAATAAAGAAGACCGGCAACACTGTGACTTTGATTTAATAGACAGCTAGTTGACTTCCGCCGCTATGACATCCGTTTTGTGGCCGCTGGAGCTCATTCCGAACCAGCATTCCTCTCGGGCACTCGGTATAGAACGGACGTATCAGATTAGGACTCCGGTTTTATGATTAGAAAGTGCTTTCTCCATATTCGTTATATCTAAGTGTGAAATAATTTGTTAATTTAATCATCTTATTAAAAATAATTTAGTTGTGACTATGTGTTTGTTTCCTCTTCCCTAATATCAGAAGTGGGATCAAACTACGCGCTTCGCTTTCCATCCAGTTTTGTTTTAATCGCATTATTTAGCTTCACTTTTGTTTCGTTACAAGTTTAACGTAATATGGAGAACACTTGTACTCGAGGTCGTAGTCGTAGCCGCAAGCGACATAGGCGTGAACATAGGGCCAGGCGTCGTAGTGGTTCGTCTAAATCAAATAGTGTTCGCGAGTCCTTACAGGTAATAGTGTCGCGTTTGAATGCGTTAGAAAACCGGGACTCGTCTGCGTTGTGTTCCGAAACGTCCCCTTTACCTAACCCTCAGGTTTCGACGGTTGAAAATTCGACAGATAAAATAGTCGATGCTATAAATTCTTTAAAATCTGTGCATACGCAACGGTATTATGTGTCGAACTTTGATCCTAACTTGCATGACGTTGATTCATGGTTTGAGGAGGTAGACAGGGCTCAGGCGTGTAACAAATGGGACGATAGTGAGTGTTTGTCACGCGTTGGGAATTGCCTCAAAGGTGACGCGAGTACGTGGTTAAGCGACTGGGTCACAACCGATCGCACGTGGTCCAATTTTAAAAGAGATTTCAAATCTTTGTGCTTAAAAAAAATTGATATTGCGGGTATACTTTATAACGTGATGAGCACTGATTCAGACGAATACGCGACTTATGCAGATTACGCTAGGCGTTCGCTATTGCGTTTAAAGGTCGTAAAAGGTTTAAGCGATGATTTAACATCGGCAATCGTAGTCAGGGGAATCAAAAACCCTTACGTAAAGGCGTGCGCGACCAATGCAAATTTGTCTCCTAACGAACTTGTCTCGTTTTTATCGACATTTGTTAAACCAGTTCATAGGTCACGATCAATTCGTCCTACAAATAATAGACAGGATAGACATACCAATTTAAAAAATAACCTTAAACGACCAGCAGGTATCACGCAAAAAGACTTAAAATGCTTTACATGTGGTGAATCGGGTCATAAGGCGCCGGGCTGTCCAAAACGTGTTAAGAACGAGCAAAACGAGGAATCTAAGGATATTTCCACAAAAAAGACTGACCGTTGTTCTTTTTGTAAAAAAATCGGTCATGACGCGAGCCATTGTTTTGCTAAGCAGCGATCGGAAGCACGAAATCCTAAGAACGTTAGCTTTTGTTCAGCTCCAAATGAACGCCAAAATAGCGACGTGATAACTGCGGTCATTCAAGGTATACCTACAGATGTTCTAATTGACACCGGAGCTTTAGACGTTTCGTTAATATCATCCTCTGTCGTAAATCATTTTTCATGTGTTAGAAAACCCATATTTTGCGAAATTAAGGGGGTAGGCACGTCAATTACCAAGGTGTCGTCCTATGTAACACTACCTGTCGAGTTTAGTGAAATAACTTTAGAGGTAGATTTGCTCGTTGTACCCAGCGAGAGTATGAACGCCCCAATTATCATAGGAACTGACGTTTTAAATCGAGATGGTGTTACTTTTGTGCGGACCAAAAATCAGCAGCTACTTACACGTACTAAATCGGTTTCTAACGTTGGGACAGTAGATTTAAACGAGAAATCTTTGTCTGTGAAAACCTCTTTGACAGGAAAAGATCACGAAAGACTCTTACAAATAGTTAACAGTTTTTCCGAGTCTATGATATCCGGTACCGCCACTTCAACTGTTACCACGGGTAGTATGCAGATACGACTTAATAATGAGGCACCAGTTTTTTATCGCCCCTATAAAATGTCGTTCGACGAAAAGCAGAAGGTTCGCGAAATTGTTCAAGACCTTAAGTCGAAGGGTATAATTCGGGACTCCGAATCTGAGTACGCCAGTCCCGTACTACTCGTCAAAAAAAAGAACGGGTCAGACCGTATGTGCGTTGATTTCCGTGCATTAAATAAGGTCACAGTTAAGGATCGATTCCCCTTGCCCTTAATCGATGACCATATAGACCGCCTGGGCAAAAGCAAGTTTTTCACGGTGTTAGATATGGCCAGCGGGTTTCACCAAATTCCTTTAAGTGAGGATTCTATTAAGTACACGGGGTTCGTGACCAGCGAGGGCCATTACGAATATCTTAAAATGCCGTATGGTTTAGCTAACGCGCCCGTAGTATTTCAGCGGATTATATCAAATACCTTGCGAAAATTTATCGAATTAGGCAGGGTAGTGGTCTATATTGATGACGTTCTCCTCTTAAGTTCGAGTGTAGACGAAGGTCTCGAACTTTTACGCGATGTACTCGATACTCTTACACGGGCAGGATTTTCTATAAATGTGCAGAAGTGCTCTTTTCTTTGTACAGAAGTAGAGTACTTAGGACGTATAATTTCCAACGGTGTAGTAAAACCATCTAAAAGTAAAATCGAGGCCCTGATTAAGGCTCCTACCCCTCAAAACGTGAAACAAATTCGACAGTTTCTCGGCCTAGCAGGGTATTTTAGGCGCTATATTCCTAACTTTGCTAGGAAAACCGCGTGTATAGCACGCTTAACACGAAAGAATGTAGATTTCGTTTGGGGTCCCGAGCAAGAGCAAGCTCGTACCGAGATTATTAGTTGTCTTACTAATGAGCCTATCCTAGCAATTTTTGATCCTGAGCTACAAACTGAGGTACATACAGACGCCAGTAGCGCTGGTTACGGAGCGTTGCTTTTGCAAACTCATAAAGATGGTCAAAAGCGGGTAGTTGCGTATTTTAGTAAAGTTACTCAGGGTGCTGAATCGCGCTATCATTCTTATGAGCTTGAAACATTAGCTGTTGTGAAAGCCCTCCAACACTTTCGGCATTACCTGTTAGGACTTAAGTTCAAAATTATTACCGATTGTAATGCGTTAAAGGCTACCCAGTTTAAAAAGGATCTCCTACCAAGGGTTGCTAGGTGGTGGATCTATCTCCAAGATTTCAATTTCGAGATTGAGTATCGCAAGGGTTTGTTACTGTCGCACGCTGACTATTTAAGTCGCAATCCAGTTGTTAATAATGTAACCAAACCTCGCAACTGGGCTCAAATTGCACAATCTGCCGATGACGAAACCAACAAACTTTTAGATTTACTCAATGAGGGTAAATTAGACGCTAATCGATACGTAAAGCGTAATGACATTCTTTATTACAATTATACTCCGGTTGGTGAAGAATCGCGTTTACTGTGCTTCGTACCAAAGGGGCATCGTTTAAGCTTACTTAGAGTATTTCACGATGAACACAGCCATATTAATGCCGATAAAACAATAGACCTCATTTTGAAACATTTCTGGTTTCCTGGTCTCAGGCAGTTTGTTGTCAAATACATTTCTCATTGCATTATCTGCTTGTCTTGTAAACGTGTACCACGTGCCCCGCTTCAACCGATTGCTTCTTGGTTCAAACCAGATGACCCGTTTCATACCATTCATCTCGATGTGCTTGGGCCTTTGCCAGAGTCAAAAGGGTATAAGCACGTTCTTGTATTAGTTGACGCTTTTACTAAGTACGCCCTGCTGTACGCTATTTACCGTCAAGATACAGCGGAACTTATACGGGTCTTTAACAATGTTATTTCACTATTTGGGACTCCGAAATTGTTGGTTGTGGATCGTGGTCGCATGTTTGAATCTAGTGAATTTACTAGTTGGATTTCAAAGCTAGGCTGTGAAATCTATCACATTACCCCAGAAATGCACCACTCGAACGCCCAGGTAGAGCGATATGTGCGTACGGTTCTTAACATGTTACGTATAGAGGCAAATCACACTAAGTCGGAGTGGTCAGATGAGCTTTGGAGGTTACAGTTAATTTTGAACATAACCAAACAAAAAACTACTCAAGTATCCCCATTAAATTTGCTCATTGGTTCAGAAACGACGACTCCTATCATTCGTGCTCTTATACGCGATATTGCGGTAGAAGTACCTCGTAAGAATCGAGAATCATTCAGGACTATGACAAGACAGAGGACGGCCGAACGGTTACGACAGAACCAGGAAGCACAAGACGAATATGTCAACAAAGACCGACGACCACCTCGAAAGTTTAAAGTCAACGACTTTGTTTTCGTGATTAAATACTCGCAGTCTCAAGGCAAGCTAGACCCCGGTATGCGTGGACCATATCGTGTTGAAAAAGTGTTGAAGAACGACCGTTATGAGCTGAAGCTGCTGGCTGGGTCTTATGGGAAGACCACTTGCGCCGCTGCCCAGTTTATGGTGCCGTGGCGAGGAGAATGGACTCCGGAGACGTGTTCTGCATTGTTTGAATGTAAGTTTTTTTTTTCAACATTATTGGGTGGTACGCTAACATTGTGCCTATGCCAACAATATGTTGAGTTTTTTTGTGTGGTATGCAAACATTGTGCCTATGCCAACAATATGAGATTCTTTGTGTGGTATGCAAACTTTGTGCCTATGCCTGCATTGTAAAGTAGAAGATGCTTTAATTTACTGTGTGGTATGCTAACTTTGTGCCTATGCCAGCAGTGTGAGTAGAGAAATTGCTTGTGAACTGCGTGATATGCTAACACTGTGCCTAGGTCAGCAGTTATAATTTTGACAAGTGTGGTAAGCTAACAATGAGCCTATGCCAGCTTGTCGATGGGAATCCAAACTTTCAAACTCTTATTCTTAAACTCTTCTTTGTGCTTTGGATCCTGATTCAGATAACTTATGTACTGCGATGTCGAGTCTTGCCCCTGTAATATCTAAGCTTTTAGTGTCTTTATTACTTTCCTGTTACCTGCTTGCATTTGGATATTGCAATTGTTTAAGCAAGATTAGTAATTTTTCAGCCTTCACCCTCATAATATTTGCATAGATGTATTAGGATAGCAATTTATACTTGGTTTCTTATGTTCTAGCCTCCGAAGAAACTGACACGCTATGTAGTCAGTCACCAGCCTCCGAACCATCAGCTGGACCTGGCGACGAGTCTGCAGTTGTCGAACCCGCTAGCGACGTGTTGGTGAATCGCGACTAGAAACCTGCCGAGGACGACAGGACGTCAGGGTTGGCCGTATTAGAAATAAAGAAGACCGGCAACACTGTGACTTTGATTTAATAGACAGCTAGTTGACTTCCGCCGCTATGACATCCGTTTTGTGGCCGCTGGAGCTCATTCCGAACCAGCATTCCTCTCGGGCACTCGGTATAGAACGGACGTATCAGATTAGGACTCCGGTTTTATGATTAGAAAGTGCTTTCTCCATATTCGTTATATCTAAGTGTGAAATAATTTGTTAATTTAATCATCTTATTAAAAATAATTTAGTTGTGACTATGTGTTTGTTTCCTCTTCCCTAATAATATTATTAGGGAAGAGGAAACAAACACGTAGTCACAACTAAATTATTTTTAATAAGATGATTAAATTAACAAATTATTTCACACTTAGATATAACGAATATGGAGAAAGCACTTTCTAATCATAAAACCGGAGTCCTAATCTGATACGTCCGTTCTATACCGAGTGCCCGAGAGGAATGCCAGTTCGGAATGAGCTCCAGCGGCCACAAAACGGATGTCATAGCGGCGGAAGTCAACTAGCTGTCTATTAAATCAAAGTCACAGTGTTGCCGGTCTTCTTTATTTCTAATACGGCCAACCCTGACGTCCTGTCGTCCTCGGCAGGTTTCTAGACGCGATTCACCAACACGTCGCTAGCGGGTTCGACAACTGCAGACTCGTCGCCAGGTCCAGCTGATGGTTCGGAGGCTGGTGACTGACTACATAGCGTGTCAGTTTCTTCGGAGGCTAGAACATAAGAAACCAAGTATAAATTGCTATCCTAATACATCTATGCAAATATTATGAGGGTGAAGGCTGAAAAATTACTAATCTTGCTTAAACAATTGCAATATCCAAATGCAAGCAGGTAACAGGAAAGTAATAAAGACACTAAAAGCTTAGATATTACAGGGGCAAGACTCGACATCGCAGTACATAAGTTATCTGAATCAGGATCCAAAGCACAAAGAAGAGTTTAAGAATAAGAGTTTGAAAGTTTGGATTCCCATCGACAAGCTGGCATAGGCTCATTGTTAGCTTACCACACTTGTCAAAATTATAACTGCTGACCTAGGCACAGTGTTAGCATATCACGCAGTTCACAAGCAATTTCTCTACTCACACTGCTGGCATAGGCACAAAGTTAGCATACCACACAGTAAATTAAAGCATCTTCTACTTTACAATGCAGGCATAGGCACAAAGTTTGCATACCACACAAAAAATCTCATATTGTTGGCATAGGCACAATGTTTGCATACCACACAAAAAAACTCAACATATTGTTGGCATAGGCACAATGTTAGCGTACCACCCAATAATGTTGAAAAAAAAAAACTTACATTCAAACAATGCAGAACACGTCTCCGGAGTCCATTCTCCTCGCCACGGCACCATAAACTGGGCAGCGGCGCAAGTGGTCTTCCCATAAGACCCAGCCAGCAGCTTCAGCTCATAACGGTCGTTCTTCAACACTTTTTCAACACGATATGGTCCACGCATACCGGGGTCTAGCTTGCCTTGAGACTGCGAGTATTTAATCACGAAAACAAAGTCGTTGACTTTAAACTTTCGAGGTGGTCGTCGGTCTTTGTTGACATATTCGTCTTGTGCTTCCTGGTTCTGTCGTAACCGTTCGGCTGTCCTCTGTCTTGTCATAGTCCTGAATGATTCTCGATTCTTACGAGGTACTTCTACCGCAATATCGCGTATAAGAGCACGAATGATAGGAGTCGTCGTTTCTGAACCAATGAGCAAATTTAATGGGGATACTTGAGTAGTTTTTTGTTTGGTTATGTTCAAAATTAACTGTAACCTCCAAAGCTCATCTGACCACTCCGACTTAGTGTGATTTGCCTCTATACGTAACATGTTAAGAACCGTACGCACATATCGCTCTACCTGAGCGTTCGAGTGGTGCATTTCTGGGGTAATGTGATAGATTTCACAGCCTAGCTTTGAAATCCAACTAGTAAATTCACTAGATTCAAACATGCGACCACGATCCACAACCAACAATTTCGGAGTCCCAAATAGTGAAATAACATTGTTAAAGACCCGTATAAGTTCCGCTGTATCTTGACGGTAAATAGCGTACAGCAGGGCGTACTTAGTAAAAGCGTCAACTAATACAAGAACGTGCTTATACCCTTTTGACTCTGGCAAAGGCCCAAGCACATCGAGATGAATGGTATGAAACGGGTCATCTGGTTTGAACCAAGAAGCAATCGGTTGAAGCGGGGCACGTGGTACACGTTTACAAGACAAGCAGATAATGCAATGAGAAATGTATTTGACAACAAACTGCCTGAGACCAGGAAACCAGAAATGTTTCAAAATGAGGTCTATTGTTTTATCGGCATTAATATGGCTGTGTTCATCGTGAAATACTCTAAGTAAGCTTAAACGATGCCCCTTTGGTACGAAGCACAGTAAACGCGATTCTTCACCAACCGGAGTATAATTGTAATAAAGAATGTCATTACGCTTTACGTATCGATTAGCGTCTAATTTACCCTCATTGAGTAAATCTAAAAGTTTGTTGGTTTCGTCATCGGCAGATTGTGCAATTTGAGCCCAGTTGCGAGGTTTGGTTACATTATTAACAACTGGATTGCGACTTAAATAGTCAGCGTGCGACAGTAACAAACCCTTGCGATACTCAATCTCGAAATTGAAATCTTGGAGATAGATCCACCACCTAGCAACCCTTGGTAGGAGATCCTTTTTAAACTGGGTAGCCTTTAACGCATTACAATCGGTAATAATTTTGAACTTAAGTCCTAACAGGTAATGCCGAAAGTGTTGGAGGGCTTTCACAACAGCTAATGTTTCAAGCTCATAAGAATGATAGCGCGATTCGGCACCCTGAGTAACTTTACTAAAATACGCAACTACCCGCTTTTGACCATCTTTATGAGTTTGCAAAAGCAACGCTCCGTAACCAGCGCTACTGGCGTCTGTATGTACCTCAGTTTGTAGCTCAGGATCAAAAATTGCTAGGATAGGCTCATTAGTAAGACAACTAATAATCTCGGTACGAGCTTGCTCTTGCTCGGGACCCCAAACGAAATCTACATTCTTTCGTGTTAAGCGTGCTATACACGCGGTTTTCCTAGCAAAGTTAGGAATATAGCGCCTAAAATACCCTGCTAGGCCGAGAAACTGTCGAATTTGTTTCACGTTTTGAGGGGTAGGAGCCTTAATCAGGGCCTCGATTTTACTTTTAGATGGTTTTACTACACCGTTGGAAATTATACGTCCTAAGTACTCTACTTCTGTACAAAGAAAAGAGCACTTCTGCACATTTATAGAAAATCCTGCCCGTGTAAGAGTATCGAGTACATCGCGTAAAAGTTCGAGACCTTCGTCTACACTCGAACTTAAGAGGAGAACGTCATCAATATAGACCACTACCCTGCCTAATTCGATAAATTTTCGCAAGGTATTTGATATAATCCGCTGAAATACTACGGGCGCGTTAGCTAAACCATACGGCATTTTAAGATATTCGTAATGGCCCTCGCTGGTCACGAACCCCGTGTACTTAATAGAATCCTCACTTAAAGGAATTTGGTGAAACCCGCTGGCCATATCTAACACCGTGAAAAACTTGCTTTTGCCCAGGCGGTCTATATGGTCATCGATTAAGGGCAAGGGGAATCGATCCTTAACTGTGACCTTATTTAATGCACGGAAATCAACGCACATACGGTCTGACCCGTTCTTTTTTTTTGACGAGTAGTACGGGACTGGCGTACTCAGATTCGGAGTCCCGAATTATACCCTTCGACTTAAGGTCTTGAACAATTTCGCGAACCTTCTGCTTTTCGTCGAACGACATTTTATAGGGGCGATAAAAAACTGGTGCCTCATTATTAATTCGTATCTGCATACTACCCGTGGTAACAGTTGAAGTGGCGGTACCGGATATCATAGACTCGGAAAAACTGTTAACTATTTGTAAGAGTCTTTCGTGATCTTTTCCTGTCAAAGAGGTTTTCACAGACAAAGATTTCTCGTTTAAATCTACTGTCCCAACGTTAGAAACCGATTTAGTACGTGTAAGTAGCTGCTGATTTTTGGTCCGCACAAAAGTAACACCATCTCGATTTAAAACGTCAGTTCCTATGATAATTGGGGCGTTCATACTCTCGCTGGGTACAACGAGCAAATCTACCTCTAAAGTTATTTCACTAAACTCGACAGGTAGTGTTACATAGGACGACACCTTGGTAATTGACGTGCCTACCCCCTTAATTTCGCAAAATATGGGTTTTCTAACACATGAAAAATGATTTACGACAGAGGATGATATTAACGAAACGTCTAAAGCTCCGGTGTCAATTAGAACATCTGTAGGTATACCTTGAATGACCGCAGTTATCACGTCGCTATTTTGGCGTTCATTTGGAGCTGAACAAAAGCTAACGTTCTTAGGATTTCGTGCTTCCGATCGCTGCTTAGCAAAACAATGGCTCGCGTCATGACCGATTTTTTTACAAAAAGAACAACGGTCAGTCTTTTTTGTGGAAATATCCTTAGATTCCTCGTTTTGCTCGTTCTTAACACGTTTTGGACAGCCCGGCGCCTTATGACCCGATTCACCACATGTAAAGCATTTTAAGTCTTTTTGCGTGATACCTGCTGGTCGTTTAAGGTTATTTTTTAAATTGGTATGTCTATCCTGTCTATTATTTGTAGGACGAATTGATCGTGACCTATGAACTGGTTTAACAAATGTCGATAAAAACGAGACAAGTTCGTTAGGAGACAAATTTGCATTGGTCGCGCACGCCTTTACGTAAGGGTTTTTGATTCCCCTGACTACGATTGCCGATGTTAAATCATCGCTTAAACCTTTTACGACCTTTAAACGCAATAGCGAACGCCTAGCGTAATCTGCATAAGTCGCGTATTCGTCTGAATCAGTGCTCATCACGTTATAAAGTATACCCGCAATATCAATTTTTTTTAAGCACAAAGATTTGAAATCTCTTTTAAAATTGGACCACGTGCGATCGGTTGTGACCCAGTCGCTTAACCACGTACTCGCGTCACCTTTGAGGCAATTCCCAACGCGTGACAAACACTCACTATCGTCCCATTTGTTACACGCCTGAGCCCTGTCTACCTCCTCAAACCATGAATCAACGTCATGCAAGTTAGGATCAAAGTTCGACACATAATACCGTTGCGTATGCACAGATTTTAAAGAATTTATAGCATCGACTATTTTATCTGTCGAATTTTCAACCGTCGAAACCTGAGGGTTAGGTAAAGGGGACGCTTCGGAACGCAACGCAGACGAGTCCCGGTTTTCTAACGCATTCAAACGCGACACTATTACCTGTAAGGACTCGCGAACACTATTTGATTTAGACGAACCACTACGACGCCTGGCCCTATGTTCACGCCTATGTCGCTTGCGGCTACGACTACGACCTCGAGTACAAGTGTTCTCCATATTACGTTAAACTTGTAACGAAACAAAAGTGAAGCTAAATAATGCGATTAAAACAAAACTGGATGGAAAGCGAAGCGCGTAGTTTGATCCCACTTCTGATATTAGGGAAGAGGAAACAAACACGTAGTCACAACTAAATTATTTTTAATAAGATGATTAAATTAACAAATTATTTCACACTTAGATATAACGAATATGGAGAAAGCACTTTCTAATCATAAAACCGGAGTCCTAATCTGATACGTCCGTTCTATACCGAGTGCCCGAGAGGAATGCCAGTTCGGAATGAGCTCCAGCGGCCACAAAACGGATGTCATAGCGGCGGAAGTCAACTAGCTGTCTATTAAATCAAAGTCACAGTGTTGCCGGTCTTCTTTATTTCTAATAATATATACACACATGCTACACAGGCTAATTTATGTCCCCCTGGTACTAGAACCTGGATTTTTGCTGTGTACAATGATATAATGACTCTGTGCTACCTTGTTGTCTATGTTATTATTGATTGCATTGAATGCGTATTTTTTGTATGTGCGATGTGGAGACGATTTCCAGCCACCTCTGTCCTATGTAATCCTGGTAGAAATATTCTCAAATGTATTAAATTTAAAATTGTAATTTTATTGGAATTAGTTTTGATGCAAACATGGCAAACTCCGCGTACGTTATGTGCTCCTGGTGTTGATAGTGTAGGGTCATATCATCTAAATGCAATACAGTTCTTAAGTCACGGTACCTTCTACCAGGGTGCGCCTGGTATCGATGAAGTGATACATCTGCTGTTTATGATTGTTACTAATGTTAAGTTAGTTTTTGCTTGGAAGATAGAGTTAAACCTTATTCTATTATGCGCCCCTGGTATCCGGGAGGTAACTCATTTTGATTTGTATAAGCTCACTGTAAGGTTAACCTGCTACTTGCTGTGTGTTTCTGAAGGTAAATTGACTTTTGCCTCTGTAATGATACCCCATTTATTGTTCAAGCAACTATATACACACCCCAATACACTCCACACTCACGCACACACCCACACTAAACATACACAAAAAAATCATATAGACACCTTACACACATTTAAATACAACCAAGCAGGCATCACACAAGCATACAAATACTGTCAACGTTGTTTACAATTTAGCCTGATCTCAATACGTTTCTCAGTGTTATGTTCTCCTGGTATCCAAAATAATGGTCGGGGCATTTATTGTTGTTTTTATCAAATAATCTTGACAATTATCCATCTCACAACCTATATATATGACACTATATGCCCCATATATATAATTATACATTTATGCAGGTAATGGATGGTACTCTTTATGTGTTTTGCAGCCCTAGTGCTACGAATGAAACTTCTAGGGGATTTGGTATTTGGTTGATGGCCCGAAACGGAGTATTCAGATGGAAATTGTCCTCTGTCTGGGAGGGGACAGAGCTATACGTTAGTATAGCACTGTCCCTTTCTGGTCGTCCGGTGCTTTGCATTAGCGAAATGATCCTAATACTCTTATGCTACCCTGGTACTGACGACTTAAATCTAAACGAATTTTGCCAGTTATTATTAATATCATCCGGTAGTATGCTTACAATACGTGGGATCTTATGTTCTCCTAGTAGCTGCGACAATATTTTAACAAATATATCAATATCCCAGTTAACTTATAAAAAAGCAATAGTTATAGTTACCTACAATCTATGTTTACCTAGTACCTACGGTTGTAGCACCATCGGAATGAGAGATCCTTTTTCAAAGCAAAACAAATTAATACCTATAAGCTCATGTTCCCCTGGTAACGTACTTATTCTGCACGAACTTACTCGCCTTTCGCCTATCATTGGTTGCATCGTACATCTTTTTATGCAGGCTCGCTTTACATAAATACCCACTTATTTATAATAAATATAACTCGAATATGGCACTGGGAAATCATTCTTTGAATATTAATGGCTAGTCAACTTGATATTATAAATGAAATTGATGAGTTGCGAGTTGCCCAATCTTTTGAGTGTGAGACTCAGGACCTCACAAATTTAATTCCCATTGCAAAAACTGATCTCACTATATTATCGCAGAATATCCGGAGTATTTACTGTAACTTTCTTGATTATCAAATTACCGTGTCACAACTCAAGATTGAACCTGACTTTATGATTTTGACGGAATGTCGCCTTAACGCCACTAAGCCTGTTCCTCAAGTCCCTAACTATACATCATTCGCAACAACGAACAGTCTAAATCAAAACGATGGTGTTGTAGTCTACTTTAAAAATAATCTGAATGCTACTGTCGAAGAAATAATACTTGATCACGCCTCCTGCGTACAGATACGCTATTCTAATATCATTATACTGGGAATCTATCGTTCACCGTCGAATTCTAATGCTGCAAACTTTATAAATGCATTAAATGCGCACTTAGAGTCAATAAAATTAATAAATACTATTATAATTACGGGTGATATTAACATAAATCTAATACCGCGCACTCAGGAACAACAATATGAATGTAATAATAGACAAATATATCTTAATATGCTTAGCACACACAGTATTCTCCCTGGTCTCTTGAAACCAACGAGGGGACCCAGCTGTCTTGATCACTTCATGCTAAAGATTAATAACAGTCAAACTACTGCATATACAGCTGCTCTAAATACTACCGTTACCGATCATTGTTCTATCTTTCTATCTTTGGCTGACAGGAAAATTAAAACACCTACCATAAAAAAAATTAAAGAATTGGTTAACTACGAAGAAGCACTTACTAAACTAAAAGAAAAAAACCTCGATGCACTTCTGCTTTCTACTGACCCATGTTTTGTGACTGAGAAACTGATCTCCAGTATAAATGCATCACTTAATGAATGCAAAACAAGGCAAAACATTCCTAGAAATCAACGTACAATAAAGCCCTGGATTACTCCGGGTATTCTGCGTTGTAGAGCTAATAGAAATAAGATGCAGTTAGAACTTAGAAAAAATCCAGATAGTGAGGTGCTGAGAGTCACATTCCTCAGGTATCGAAATTTTACAAATAATTTAATAAAGAAGTTAAAACGCAAATACGATAAGGAAATGTTAGAGAAAGCCTCAAGAAACTCTAAGGCTTTATGGTCTACAATAAAATCCTTAACCAACTACAAAGCAAATAAAGCCACTAATACTGAACTTCTAAAATACAAATCATCTCCACAAGAGTCTGTGGATTGTACTAACGCTTTTTTCACTAATATAGGGAAAAGACTGGCAGATGATATACGCACAAAACAAACGTATTTGTTAGGTAATAAACATACTAATAATTTAAGTAAAACTAACCAATCATCCTTTGTTCTTCTGGATACGGATCCTCATGAAGTTGCCAACATTATAAGGTCTCTTAAATCTGATAGTGCGCCAGGAATAGACGGAATACCAACTAAGTTTATTAAACTATGTAATGATCAATTAGCGCCCATAGTGAGTCATCTTGCAAACCTCTGCTTTGCTCAAGGAATCTTCCCTGCCTTATTAAAGAAATCGCTTGTTACACCTGTTTACAAGAGTGGAAATAAGACTGATCCTAACAATTATAGGCCTATATCTGTGTTGACAGCCATCTCTAAAATTATTGAAAAACTTATTAATAAGAGACTCATGGATTATTTAAATAAATATAACCTTATTTCACAATCGCAATATGGTTTTAGGCATGGTAAGTCGACGGAGGATGCAGTAATAGAACTAACATCACTGATCACAAACGAAGTAGATAAGAATAATAAAGTTCTTGCTGTGTTCCTAGACCTGAAAAAGGCTTTTGACACTGTCTCAATTCCCACTCTTGTAAACCGGTTAGAATGCCTAGGGATCAGGGGTAAACCGCTTGAATTGCTTGGTGATTATCTGGGGGATCGTACTCAGAGGGTCAGGGTAGGGGAATATGTTAGTGATGACTCTGAGGTGACATTTGGAGTGCCTCAAGGGAGTGTGCTGGGTCCGACCCTGTTTCTGGTTTACATCAACAGTCTCACCAATATGTCTATCCAACAAGGTCATGTTATCTCATATGCTGACGATACTGTTGTCGTTTTCACCGGAGAGAGTTGGGACTCGGTTTACACCAGTGCTGAGAGAGGGCTCCAAAAGATAGGCTCCTGGTTGATTTCTAATTTATTATCGTTAAACACTGATAAAACAAACTATATTTGCTTCACAAAGAATAGCAGCACTCAACCAGCTAGTGACCTTAGCCTAACGTTGCATAACTGTAGCCAAACTCCTTATGGACAGTGTACTTGCCCTCGCTTGGTAAAAACAAATAAAACTAAATACTTAGGTGTTATTATTGACCAACATCTCACCTGGCACCCACACATTGAACATATAAATAACAGGATTCGTAATCTCGTTTGGATCTTTAAAATACTTAGACACATTACAGGTATTAAACTGCGATACCAAATTTACGTTGCACTTGCTCAAGCTGTCATGACCTACTGTATTTCAGTTTGGGGTGGTGCGACGAAAACAAAGTACCTAGAAGTAGAGAGAGGGCAGAGGTGTTTATTGAAAACTATTCTGTTCAAACCCTATAGATACCCTACATCTGAACTTTACAATGAATGTAAGCTCCTAAGCATGCGTAAATTATATGTGGCTTCAGCAGTGCTAAGATTACATAAGGATCTCGCCTATAAACCTCCTACTACCGGACGGCGAAGACCACCGTTAGTTGCACCCGTACCCCCTAGTAAATCAGGCTATGCAAAAAGACAGTTTCTTGTGCAATCTGCCCGTCTGTATAATAAAATTAACAAAGAAATAGACATATACTCTCTAACATTATATAAATGTAAGGTAAACGTTATAAAGTGGTTAACAGGACTTAGTTACTATGATACGGAAGACTTACTGCAATAGTGTTAAGCACTGTTAAATGAATAAATTTAAAATAAAACCAATTATAGTAGTATGTCAATATATTTAATTTGCTTCTACTAATTTAAATGTAAGTGAATTAAGTAAATCTGCATAAAGTGCGATATATTGTTTGTAACATAAATATACTACAGGCACACACTCAAGCACACGCACACACACACGCATACCCACACGCACACACACTCACACTCACACACTCACACTCACACACACACACACACACACACACACACACACACACACACACACACACACACACACACCACACACACACACACACACACACACACACACGCACACGCACACGCACACGCACACGCACACGCACACGCACACGCACACACACACATCACAAACATCTCAATTAAATAACTTGTTTAGTATAAATTGTGTAAATTTAAGTACCTACCTTTATTTTTTCAATTATGTTTCGTTTATTACCACATAAAAACTGTTTATGTAACGTAACGAACACGAATTTTCTATGAATAGAAGAGCGAGGCCTCCTGATACAGGTATATGTTATACCTACTAGGAGGGCTCAAACACTATGTTACTTGCTGATGTATGATCATTACCCAATAAACGATTTATTATTATTATTATGTGTGTCTATGTGTCTGTCTGTGGCACCGTAGCTCTTGAACGGGTAAACTGATTTGAATGCGGTTTTTTTTTAATGCAGGCTTTTTAGCTATGGTTCTTCGACTTAAATCCATACTAATATTATAAATGCCAAAATTTGTTTGTGTGTTTGTGTGTTTGTATGTTTGTCCGTCTTTCACGCCGTAACGGAGCGACGGATCGACGTGATTTTTGGCATAGGGATAGTTTATGGGCCCGAGAGTGACATAGGCTACTTTTTATCCCGGAAAAATGCATAGTTCCCGAGGGAACAGCGCGCGATAACCTAATTCCACGCGGGCGGAGCCGCGGGCAAAAGCTAGTTATAAATAAATGTGAAAGTGTGTGTGTGTTGATCAAAATCAGTTAAACATGTTTTTTTTGACGCAAAAAGAGGGGTTTTATAAGTTTGACACCAATGTTTGTTCATCGTAGCTCTTAAACAGACGGACCGTTTCCATGCGGTAATTGTTAGCTACGTGTCATTAAAATTGGTTCAGCCGTTTTTGGTTAGATTATACCTATGCAGAATTACAGCTTAACACGTTGGCTGCGGGACTGATTTAGGTGTTTGTGATTTTGGTGCGGTGACAGGTCCAAAGAGCCCCTACCCTACTTAAATTTCAGTGCGGCACTAGGTCCATTGTGCCCCACCACGCAAGAAAAAGAAAATCGAATATTTTACCCTGGAGGTTTATCGTACTGCATATAGATTTATACCTAGGCCATCTACATCTATTCAGCAATATGGTTCTGGCTTCGCCCCGGTCTCGGACTTTTAGAACTATTTTAAAAAAATATTCAAAGTTAAGGGGTCTTTTAGACCTTTTGCCGCACTGAATTGACCGACTGAAGCTCTTTTAGGGATGGGACACGCTTATGACATTATAATCATTATCGACTAAGAATTTAATGAATGAATGAATAGTTGTTGAAATAAATAGTTTTAATTAATATGCCTCCCGAGAAAAACCTCTTTCTGGGTTCCGTTGTTCAGTGGACTTGCAAAGTTTGTAATCTAAGTGTTAGCTGTCGACTAGTGGATGGACTTACGTGAGTAGGGAACCTATTTACGTTTTTAACCGAACTAAATAAATTACGATATGGTATTTGCAGAGGACAAACTGAAGCATTCTTTAGCATCCAGCTTCCTTCTTGTGTAGGTATATAATATATCATGTTGATTTCTTATTATTATTATTTTTTGGTTTATTTTTGTATTAATTTTGCTGTATATGTGTGTCTTCTGTGTTAGTGAGTAAATGTCTTCTTTTTTTCTTTCTTTCTTTCTTTGTTATGGCCCTCTTTGCACTCATTTTCCTTCACAAACACTTGAAATTCACACAATCAATATGTACGTAAATGAGGACAAGACAACACACTATCGCGGTTCATATGCGGCTCATCACTACCTGTTGACATTGGTAAACAATAAGTGCTGAAGGGGTGCGCGAGGGGTCGAAGGTCTATTGGACCCCGTCCAGCACAGAAAAGAAAAACAAGTCATTCAGTGCTGGTGAGGTCCAATGTGCCCCTCACGTAAACTAAGTATGCTATATTGTTAAAATTTTGAAGTTATACACAAAACTATATTTGTCTCTGTCCTACTCCAATGATTGCCCAAGATACCCTTCCCGCACCGTATGAAAGTACACTATTTTCGCTGCCGCACCGAGTTTCGGCCACGCATGGGGCTCTTTGTGCCTCTTCCCGCAGTGAACGTGTTAATAGTAAAAGTCTCGATGGACAGACAGACAGACACGAATAAAATTGAACTTAAACTCAGGCTACTGACAATTGCACTACAAATTGCATTATAAAGCGATGCACGAAGTCGTAAAAAGGATCCTTATACTTTGTTTAACGAAACTACCCTCGGTGAAGACTTTTCCATGAATACTTAACTGAATTTAATATGTTCTGCACGGACTTGAGTGAAGTTTATAAAGTTTAACTTGAACTTCTAGACCGATTCTTAAGCCGGGTACCTACTCACTAGACACGGGTAATTTCGACTCCAACAATGGATCTGATCCTCTAAATCCATAGCTGGGCACCATTAACCAAAAGGTTAACTTCGTTAATCGCTAATCCGCTACTAAGAGAGTTAACTTCGTTAAACGTTAAAGCGTTACATTTCGGAAGATTTAACGCAAGTTAACGTTAATCGTTAATCCGTTAACATTTGATAAAAAATGAATCCCAGTATCAGTTTTCATTAGAGATACTCTAAACTGTATGATCTACCAATTACATACTTATTGAAATCTTAAATGAAACAGCATAGTTCAGTATTTATATTTTTTGCGTTGCCAAAATTGACTGGACTATAGTCGCGATCGACCGGTTGGCCATCCCTGCTCTAAACACATTTAAAACCTGAATCACATTTATTTACAAACCGTATTTTTTATCAAAAATTCTAGGGTTTAATGAATGACTGAATGTACGAACGATTGAATGCTCGACATTCTCATCGATATGGCCCAAGCCCTAACTGATTTTACGTTATTATCTACGTACAAATGTCATGTCCAGAGAATAAGTTTTTTACTTTGATAATGCCAATTACTGCTGTGTTTAGAAATCGGGTCGGTTTATATGCGTGTGTACGAACATTTTGCATTTTTCATTATCTTGTAGATTGCATGATGTGGGAGTGCATCGCCCCTCCCCCCGCGAGTTTAGACAAAAAAAAAGGTTAGCAATCCGTGAGCGATACCATTTTCTTTTAGTTGAATACTCAAAGGGCGCGGTGCGTGCGTGCGTATCTCTATGATAAATAGTAGGCACCAAATTAACGATTAACGGTTTTAAGGACATTTAACGGAAGTTAACGAGTTCGTTAACATTTTTTGAAGTTAACTTAAAAGTTAATCCGTTACTCAAAATGTTAACTTCGTTAATTAACGATTAACGGATTAACGAGTTAATGCCCAGCTATGTCTAAATCCAGCTCCGGTATCGGTAATGCCGATTTCACACGAGGGCAGAATAGTGCGTGGGGCAGAACAGTAGGCAGCACAGTACTGCTACAATTTGAACGCACATGCCGAGACAGAACAGTACTGCCTTGACAGTAACCAAGGCAGAATAGTTAATGTTTAATGTTTATTTGGGCAAAAAAACGGTACAATATAGAAAAAAAACTTAAGAAAATAAGACTTAAACGAAATAGCCCGCCGGTCTATTTTTTCGGGGAGTTTGCTTCCCCCACCACTTTTCTCTCTCGTCTGTCTTGTGGCTGGACTTGTGTGAACGCGAGGGCAGTGCAGTGCAAAGGGCAGGACAGCGAGCGCGAGCACGTCCCGACTTGTTTTGCAAGTGGCGTGGTTTGCTAAATATTTATTTTCCTATTTATTTCACTCTCTATAATTTGAGTTAGCTCATCCAGAACAATTTTTGCAGCAATTTTTAGTAAGTGGCGTAAATGTTGCCGTTGTCACCGTCGACGCTCCATCGCTATTTCACTCGGACTGTCCTACTATTTCGCCCTACACTTGAACGCCACTGTCCTCCCAAACTGTTCTGTCCTACTGTTCTGCCCCACTATTCTGCCCTCGTGTGAAATCGGCATAACGAATCCGCTTATTGACTCCGACTCCATTATTGACTCCGGTTCTTGAGGGAATCGATTCAAATGCGCCGCCCGCGCCCGCGCGTACCGTAGGGATCGAATCAGTCACTAGTCATGATTAGTCAGTTAGCGGTCCGTCTTTGTATGGGGCCAACCCCAACGTTTGGTCGGGGTTAGGTTAGGCATGGTTAGGTTAGTAGATGCATTTGCGTAATCTAGTGTAATCTATATCTGTGTTTAACTTTATATGATACTAGCTTTTGCCCGCGGCTCCGCCCGTGTGGTATTCGGTTATCGCGCGCTGTTCCCTCGGGAACTGTGCATTTTTCCGGGATAAACGTAGCCTATGTCACTCTCGGGCCCATAAACTATCTCTATGCCAAAAATCACATCGATCCGTCGCTCCGTTACGGCATGAAAGACGGACAAACACACAAATATACAAACACACTTTCGCATTTATAATATTAGTATGGATTTACTTACCTACATGCTTTAATCGTGTTGTGTGGAAAATAAATTTATTTAATTTTATTCCATAATAGTAGATTGATAACCAAGGGTGGAAAGTGACCCATTTCACCGAGATATTTCTGACGCTCGAACGAAGTGAGAGCGCCAATAGTTCGAGGGGAAATGGGTTATTTCACCCGAGTTAGACACTCTACTTTTCATTTCGACTGTGAGGAAACTAAAATACTACAAAAAAACGGGAATAATAATAAATTGAATTTACTTAAACCTATCCAACCTCCAGCGCTACCTTTTCGACTGGCCACTTGCCATGGCCGACTATAAAAAAAAAATCGAGTTGGTTACGACGTGCATCTAGATGGCCATGCCTAAACGTGAAAAAAAAACTCATTGACGTAACTCAATTATCTTCGATGTCGTGGCTAGTATAAATAAATGTACAAAATTATGTAAGTTATAATTACGATATAAATTAATAAGATATAAATAAATTAAATTTATTTATATCCAACCTCCAACCTTTTCATACATTACTTTACTCTTTGCATACTGGCCACTTGCCGCGGCCGACTAGACTGTAATCGAGTTGGCCACGATATGACCAAAGAGCTTATAATTATACAAAACTGGAGGTTGCACGCCGAACCAAGAAGTTTGACTTTTAATACGGATGTTCGGCGTTCAACCTCCAGTGTTGTATATAATGTTCTTGGTCACGACTTACATCTAGATGGCCATGCCGAAACGTGAAAGAAATGCCTATCATGGCATTATGGCGGGCAGCAGAATAAAGGAAAAATTTTAAATGTTGATATTTTGTAATTTCGAAAAAAATAAAACAATTGTAGAATGTTTTTAATGTGAACCTATTGAGATCGTAATAAATATGTCGTTTAATGTATAGCTGAATTTAGATTACTGAAAAGCTTTTATTTTAATAATATGACGTAACTCAATTATCTTCGATGTCGTGGCTAGCCGAAAAATTAAAAAAAAATTACTTTCCACCCTAGAGAAGAAAATGTAATTACATTTTCTTCTCTAGGGTGGAAAGTAAATTTTTAAAATTTTTCGGCTAGCCACGACATCGAAGATTGTTGAATTGAGTTACGTCAATGACATTTTTTTTTCACGTTTCGGCATGGCCATCTAGATGCACGTCGTGACCAACTCGATTTTTTTTATAGTCGTCCATGGCAAGTGGCCAGCCGAAAAGGTACCGTTGGAGGTTGGATAGGTATAAGTAAATTCAATTTATTATTATTCTCGTTTTTTTGTAGTATTTTAGTTTCCTCACAGTCGAAATGAAAAGTAGAGTGTCTAACTCGGGTGAAATAACCCATTTCCCCTCGAACTATTGGCGCTCGAACGAAGTGAGAAATATCTCGGGTGAAATGGGTCACTTTCCACCCTTGGTTATCAATCTACTATTTATTCTCAGTTAAAATTTATTCGTAAAGTATATGTTACTTTCACTTAGGGTTCTTTTTACTTAATAATGTAGAACTATTTTCTTTATTATTAGTCTGGCAGAATCTTAGCGGGTGGAATTAGAACAATCTAGCTTCTCTTTTAAGCTAATTACTATCGCGTAAGATAAACAGACAGGTAAAGTAGCCGCAAGGGGGAATCAGCAACAGCGGGAAAAATAAAAACTCACGTTGCCCTTTTCACGCTCTTTGTAGTATCTTGTTCAACCCGACGTGAAATAGACAGTTTATAAGTTATCTTCCAACTATGCTTTAATTTCGGATTACTAATGTATGGCCACAAAACTTTTCCCAAAGTATCACATCCCAAAAAATTTTACCCAAATTATCATTTGGCAAAAAATCATTTGGCAAAAAAACTTATTGCAAATTTACAGTTAATAAATTTTTATTTGGGAAATTATTGTTTCGCAAATAATTACTTAGTCATGTTTCATATTGCCAAGTAATATTTGGTAAAATGTATCGTTTGGCAAAATGTACTCTTCCCAAAATATCGCATGACATAATAACCTACTTTTCTGGGAACAGTTCGTTTCTGTGGAGGGGCGCAGTTCTAACCTAACCTAACCTACTTTTCTGGTAGCAGTCCGTTTTCTGTGGGGGACGCAGTCTAACCTCATCTACTTTTCTAATAGCAGTTCGTTTCTGTGGAAGACGCAGTTCTAACATAAGCTAATTTTCTGGTAGCAGTTGGTTTTTGTGGTTGGTTTGTGCGAAATGTCATTTTGAACAAACATTTTTTTGGAATACAATATTTGCCAATATAAAACGTTTGCTTAATAAACGTTTGTCTTAATAAAATTTGACAAACTAAAATTATGCCAAATGATAATTTGACCAAATGAATAAAATGCGAAATGTAAATATGCCAAAGATTCGTTTGGGAAATGAAACTATTGCGATAAGTTTTTTGGGAAGTGAAATTTGGCGAAATAGTTATTTGTTATGCAAGGCTGGAAAGTGACTGTTTGGCGCGAGTGCATATATTGAAACCCGAGCAAGCGAAGGATTCTAGGATTGAACCACGAGCGAAGCGAGTGGTTCAAATGAAGAATCCTGAGCGCAGTCGAGGGTTTCAAAGGCACGAGACGCTAAACAACTTTACAGCCGAGCGAAACACACAATTTTTCACCTCACTACAGCGAGAAAATGGCAAATGGAAGAAAAACTGTGCATACAGTTACTATTTTGAAAAGGATTGCATGGCATAAGTATCGTGGTGTACTAAAAATTTTAAGTAAAATTACAAAATAAATGTTTACTAATAAGAATAAAATAACAGATTAATTAACAGATTTAAATATTAGGTACTTCAACAGATGTATGACGAACTTTCTTTGTGAAAACGTCATTATTCAACGCTTTCTTCCCCAACTCGTATTTACCAGAATTGTATACAACAAATAAACACTCTATCGTACTTAACATAAAGATAAATCCTACAGCAATTTTGTGGCCAGATACGAGGTTGTGAAAGTAAGCGGTCGATGTATTTTCAAGGGGGCAGCCGTTCACGATAACGTTCGAATTTCAAAAACTCTTTCCAGCCTGGAGAATAAAAAGCTACTTTCCACGCAGATTTCGAAGGATAAAGAAAGCATTTTCGAGCTAGTGAGGTGAAAAATAATTTGGCGAAACGGCAGTACACCTTTAATTTCATCATAACCGCACTAAATACCCAGAAAAAAGCGGGGCTTTTCTGCTCTAGAGCAGAAAACATTTATGAAAATCTTTTAGTGCATTGTTTTAGATTTTTTTAAAATTACACCACCAAAAAGTATTTTTGCTATAAAATTAGCATGCATAGTGTAAAAAAATCTAGTGTTAGGTTGCTCAACCTGACTGTCTTATGAAATTTGACATGGCACGGCATGGCAGGACATTTGGCAACTGCCCCCCCCTGGATTTTGTTTACCTCCCTACTAACTAATAATATTAATCTACCGTGGTTGATAGTAAAATTATGTTTATTTATTTGACTAGGTGCTTATAAAATTTGATCCCCCCCCCCCCCCCCCCGGCCCAGAACCTGGGTACGACCATGGTTTTCTGTACTGCATATTATGGGTTGGTGTTCAATAAAGGAAGCCGTGGTGGCCTTGGAAGCCGTGGTGGCCTAGTGGTTTGACCTATCGCCTCTCAAG
This sequence comes from Choristoneura rosaceana, assembly GCA_037349165.1. Taxonomy (NCBI): domain Eukaryota; kingdom Metazoa; phylum Arthropoda; class Insecta; order Lepidoptera; family Tortricidae; genus Choristoneura; species Choristoneura rosaceana. The sequence continues at coordinate 17,959,972 of JAZBNJ010000019.1, forward strand.
CAGAGGGTTGTGGGTTCAAATCCCGGCTCGCACCTCTGACTTTTTCGAAATTCATGTGCGCAATTTACCACGAGCTTTGCGGTGAAGGAAAACATCGTGAGGAAACCTGCACAAACCTGCGAAGCAATTCAATAGTGCGTGTGAAGTTCCCAATCCGCACTGGGCTCGCGTGGGAACTATGGCCCAAGCCCTCTCATTCCGAGAGGAGGCCTGTGCCCAGCAGTGGGACGTATATAGGCTGAGATGATGATGATGATGATGTTCAATAAAGAGTCATTGTATTGTATTGTATAAATTCTAAAACAAAATCTCCTGGTGGTAAGAGATCACCACCGCCCATAAACATCTGCAACACCAGGGGTATTGCAGATGCGTTGCCAACCTAGAGGCCTAAGTTAGAATACCTCAAGTGCCAATAATTTCACCGGCTGTCTTACTCTCCGCGCCGAAACACAACAGTGCAAGCACTACTGCTTCACGGCAGGATTAACGAGCAAGATGGGTTACGGAACGATGTTGTTAGTGTTGTGTGCTACCCTACATTTGACAGTGACAATAAAAATGACGATGAAAATGTGGGTAGTTGTGCGCCTGAGTTAGTTTCGTCGGACAGTCGCGCGATCAGAGCGGTGGCGCGTAGTGCGCGCGTTGCGGCAGCCGCCGAGTCGCGTGCTCCAGTGATGAAGGGTTTCGAAATAACCCGAAACATGTCGAGCTAAACTCGATTTAAGACGTGAGTAATACGTTCAATATCATTTAATATGAGTGAGTCTCACGGTAGTTTCATGATCAAAGATGGGTTTTGTTACTATAACTGCCCAACCAACAGAATACTTCCCTAACGACCTACAAACAAGTGAATAACTTCAAGTTTGCTCGCTGCCGTTTTGGCACAGCTATCCCTCTCCGTCATTGCAAATAAGATAGGGACGTAAAAGATGATCAGCAAAAGCAGTAGCGGAGTAAATACAATGTTTTATTAGAGGAAGTGTCTGTTATTGTTTGGGTACTTGGCTAACTTAGCGAGTTGTTCGGTAATTTGTTTGTATTGCTTGCTAACGTGGAGGTTAACAATATTACGCTGAACAAGGTAACTCGTATTAATGCGTTTTTAATCATACATCAGTTTAGGTACTCTATTTTTTGTTAAGTACCTACTAGTACACCTATTGTACTTATATGTTGTATTGTTATGCCTCCAAATTAGCTAATATTAAATGCGATTAGCAGGATTTGGCCGGGAAAAATAAACAAATTAAATAAAGGCTTATAATTTTTTATATATTATATAGAACTATAAAGTTACTTAACTTAGTACAACATCGATTTACTTCATGGATGAAAATTAATATCGAACCAACTGAATTGTGACTCATTGTGTAACCTTTCCGTAGAAAGTCATAGTGACATCGCATTGCTTGGGGTCCATATCCCTTGGGGGCATTCCCATAACTGAATACGCATAATGTAAATGCACATACTTATAATGTGGATTGGCATAACGGTAAGTTGCCATAAATTTAAGTAGCATAACATTACTTTGCATAAGTATTACACAGTACGAGTATAAATATAAATCTGTTATGCGAATTCATATTAGGACGCTTAATGTTATGCGAAATAAGGAGCACCCCATTGCTTGACAAGGGAATTTACTTTGACGTTTATTGTGAGAACGTTCTACAATGGGCCCAGAATCAAATGGTTGTGCGGTACTGTAGTACATACGTTATTTTTTACCTCTTGTTTGTTTCCAAAACTTCATTAGGCTACAAAAAGTGCATGTGTACTAGCAGATTAACAGGGCTGTGAGTTTTTATCTAGCTCCATCTCTCATAACAATTCATTTCATTCCTTATTTTGCGGACCTCATAAATAACGGAAAGCAACAGGGTTACGGAAAACGGAAATCCTCGTAAGAAAGTGTTCGGCGAATTTCATATTGTTTGCAGGAAACGCTACGCTTGAGTGGTTAGCTGTGTTATTAATGGCGAAAGCCAATTATAGTCTATGTGGGAAATTAACGAAAGATTAGCGTTAATCGTAACGAACCACATAATAGAAAAACTCGTTAATAGGCTAAATAGGATACATAGGTTAGCATAGCATAGTTCAGGTTTCAGTTACACGAAGACTTTAAAAAAATATTGACAAAAATACGGACATACTAGCTTTTGCGTGCGGCTCCGCCCGCGTGATATTCGGTTATCGCGAGCTGTTCTCTCGGGAACTGTGCATTTTTCCAGGATAAAAAGTAGCCTATGTCACTCTCGGGCTCATAAACTATCTCTATGCCAAAAATCACGTCGATCTGTCGCTCTGTTACGGCGTGAAAGACGAACAAGCACACAAACACACAATCATACAGACACTGTCGCATTTATAATAATAGTATGGATTTTACAGCCGGTTAAAGTTCTCGTGACGTTACATCTTTATTATATTTTTCATCTCTCCTGTTTGGAAAGTTTAATTTTCATGGGTAGATAGCCGGGTGGAAAATTGCGTTTTCTCCTCTAGGGTGGAAAGTAATTTTTTTTTTTAATTTTTCGGCTAGCCATGACATCGAAGAGTTACGTCAATGACATTTTTTTTTCACGTTTCGGCATGGCCATCTAGATGCACGTCGTGACCAACTCGATTTTTATTATAGTCTGCCATGGCAAGTGGCCAGTCGAAAAGGTACCGTTGGAAGTTGGATAGGTATAAGTAAATTCAATTTATTATTATTCTCGTTTTTTTGTAGTATTTTAGTTCCCTCACAGTCGAAATGAAAAGTAGAGTGTCTAACTCGGGTGAAATAACCCATTTCCCCTTGAACTATTGGCGCTCTCACTTCGTTCGAGCGCCAGAAATATCTCGGGTGAAATGGGTCACTTTCCACCCTTGGTTATCAATCTACTATTTACTAGGGAGTGACGTCACGGGCCGCCCCACACTGGAACTTCAACTTTGTAATTTTTACAAGCTTTTATATAATTTCACCTGTCCCTTTGTCTGTCTGTTTGTCTGTCTGTAATCAAATGTTGCAAGTTAAATTTGAACAACTTTTAGTAGTCAGATTGACTTGAAATTTGGAATACTTATGTAAATCGCGAGACAATACAATAATCTAGTAGTGATATCCTGGTAATCCAGCCAGGATCGTCTCCGCAGGATGGAACTCTTGAACAGTTAATAGCATCGACTTGAAATTTGGTATGAAAATGTAGTTCGGGTGGTAATGTAAGTACGAACGACTCAGTGTAATAGCCGCTTTAAAACCGCGCGGTTATAGTGCTCACGAAGCCTTACTCCGCCAGTTCGGACATTTGGACTCATGCGCTAAGGGTTCCGTACAAGCTTAGATAGATAAGTAAAGTTCAATAAAAGCGTGTAAAAAGTAACACGATAACAGTACTGTTTTTATTTCAGTAAAAAAATAATCATAATTTACTTCCTTCCTTCCTCGAGTACTTACGATACAATCAGTATATTTTCGATCAGTTGTTTTTTCATATCATCCGATGTTATTGTGAAAATGACAGCTGAAACGTGGTATAGCAATTATACTACTGTATATTTTTGAGAAAAAACCCCACCTTATTCTTGTAACAGACGCCACTTTGAAAATTATTACGTACCTTGTCACTCCGATAGTTTTGAAGAGTCTAATGACACCTCATTATGTTGAAAACCGTTGAGCCGTTTAGGTTATTAAGAGGACCAAAGAAATGGACATACATATAATAGGTATAGGTAAAATACTTATCTTGTATATAGTGCACGGAATTGAGATAGATAGATAGAAATAATCTTTATTCTTCAAAACAAAGACATGGCTTAGTAACTAAAGAGTAATAAAACTAACAATTCAGCACTTAAAATCATGCCTGAAACAAGGTACAATAGCAAATAAAAACATAAATTAGATAATAATTAAACATATCAGACACACCAACATTGACATGGGACTTAAGTTATTTTTCGAATATGGGACGTCAATTTATCTATACGGACAACGTTACTAGGTACCGTCAGCCAAATTATGTGCTCTACCACCCTAAACTTGATAATCGTTTGCATGTCATAAAACCATAATGCCAATAGACGTGTCTGTCAATTTGAAAGTTCGATTTTAGCGACATATACACGAAATTTGATAGGAACTTGTTTAAAATTTGATACAAAACTTATTTGGCTGATGGTACTACTTAGGTATATGTACGGGTATAATACATACGCTCAAACTAACCTAACCACCAAAAAGTTGGGAAACCCCCGACTTTGTCACTTCAAAGTTCATTACCTCAAAAATAGTTGAACCGATTTTGATAAAACATATCTAAGAGCCATCGTTAGAAAAACTGGTTTCAAATAAAAAACGCATTCAAATCGGTCCACACGTTTAAGAGCTACGGTGCCAAAGAAAGACACAGAGACACACATAGCGGTCAAACTTATAACACCCCTCTTCTTGCGTCGGGGGTTGACAACATAACCCTCCGGTAGAGTAGTGTTAAATACTTGTGATGTATAGTACATAGATATCATTTATTAATATTGTAAATCAGTTTTTTTTTAATATACCTCGTGACTTTCTTGCCGGATTCTTCTTAACAGAAGTTTTTCCGAACCGGTGGTAGATTTATATACAATTATAAGTGCTTGTTACATCCTAAATTGAATAAAGATACTTTGACTACTTTGACTTTGACTTTTTACTCGACTATCTGGCTTATAATTGCAGTTCTATTGCCTATTTCGTTCAGTTTTAGTCCACAGGCCGTATTATCAAACTACTATCATTGTGTGGTAAGATTATGTAATACATCCTATAAATGATTGATAATGCATTTATTTTTAAATTCGCGGTATCTGTACATTTTTGCGGGAACTTGTACGTAATATTATTATGATAGTATACATGATTATGTATTATGAGCAAGCGTCCTCCAATTTATTTGGGCATCATTTTGAACTCCTATCGTAAAATGAGAGGAATTATAAGTTTGACGCAATTTTGCAGGTGGTAGGACCTCGTGCAAAATCCGCCCGAATTGCTACCACCATCTTGGTCGCTAATCCTGCCGTGAAGCAGCAGTGCTTACACTGTTGTGTTTCGGCGTGGAGAGTAAGACAGCCGGTGAAATTACTGGCACTTGAGGTATCCCATTTTAGGTTGGCAACGCATCTGCAATCCTCCTAGTGTGGCAGGTGTCTATGGGCGGTGGTGATTTCTTACCATCAGGAGACCCACTTCCTCGTTTGCCATCCAGTCGTATAAAAAAAATCTGTCTAGATATGTGTCTGTGGTATCTTAGCTCCCAAACGGATGGATCGATATCGACGTGCTTTTAATGCGAAAAAGAAGTATTTGTGGTGGTTCCTAGCTATATTTTATTAAGATCCGTTCAGCCGTTTTTCAGATTTAGAACTTCGAAATGACAGTGCCGGAGGTTTTGAGTTTCATTTTACGAGAGACGATTATGAAACGGTGCGTAACAAAGGATATAACAACAATTGATGTAATGCAACAATTAAATATCACGGGACAATTCATACCAATTTTGACTTAGTCCCAAAGTAAGCTTAGTAAAGCTTGTGTTATGGGTACTAAGCAACGGATAAACATAATTATATAGATAGATACATACTTAAATGCATATTAAACACCCAAGACCCGAGAACAAACATTCATATTTTTTATAAAAATACCTGCCCCGACACGGGAATCGAACCCGGGACCTCAAGCTCCGTAGTCAGGTTCTCTAACCACTAGGTCATCTGGTCGTCTTACATCCAACAATTGATATAATTTTCATTTAATATAGTGTAATTTATATTAAAAACCAAACTTATTTCTATTGTTAATAATTCGGTTAAGTTAGGTTTGTTAAATACCTATAAAAAAAGTATGTGAAGCTATCCTTTCAAATTAGGTACATCAAGTGTTGTTTTATCCTTTGAAATTATATCAAATTTTGTTATACACCGCTCATTACACACCCGTACTTAAGTAACAAATTGAAAAAAAAAAACCGAAGCCAAGTTACATTCGTGATTATTTTTTGTCAGTGACAATCCAATTTAGCGGTTTTTTGAAGAGTAGAGGGAAATAATACTGATTTTTATTTATCTAACAGACTTCTAATATCCGGTATGAAATATCATGGAATATGTAGATAGATCTTATTTGCTTATAAAGTAACAAGATTTTAAGGGTTCTGCCGTCATAACCTAACCCACTTAGAAAAGTTCAAAAAAGAACGAAATTGTCATTTCTTAGTTCAATATCTCAAAAACGTTGATTATTATCAAACATAGCTAAGAACAAAGCTAAGAAAAGAAGAAGAGAAGACACAAAAAATATCAGCGCTTTACGAAGCCGAAATTAGCAGAGCCTCTTTCCAAAGACCGATGTGCAATCTTTATGACCGGGTACTGTACCTAGTTATACACGTAGGTAGATTCATTCTCGATTACGGTGCCGTGGTTCTTATTACCTAGTCACTAACGGCTAATTTTGACAAAATCACGCGTCTTCGTCGATGGCACTAGGTATACGCCACATCTGTTCTACTGTCTCACCCCCTTATTCATAAAACGTAACAAGCCTATGTTAACTAACAAATGCTTTGTCCCTTTCTAACAAATACAAATGTCGAAGTGACAGATAAAGACAAACGAATTTTAGCGGCATTTTAATTAAAATAGGTTTGATTGTCGTTTATGAATAAGGGGGTCAGCCTTTAGCTCATAGATTTTTATTCCTAAAAATCTAGAGGTTGATTTAATAAAATTCCAAATTTGTCACGTCAATTCGAAATCATATTGTCAAGTCTCAAACTTAATACAGTTCCGAAGGATCGTTAAATTCTCCCGTATTAGATTCGATAATACAATCCAGTTATTGCTATCTGAAATGTTTTGAACATAAATAAGTTCGTGGATTGATATTTAGGGTTCCGTAGTCAAATCGCAAAAATGGAACACTTGTGGATTCGTCATGTCTGGCTGTCAGTTTGTCCGTCCGTATGTCACAGCCACTTTTTTCCGAAATCATAAGAACAATACTGTTGAAACTTGGTAAGTAGATGTATTCTGTGAACCGCATTAAGATTTTAATACAAAAAAATTTAGTTTCCCCGACATGTTATTTTTCGCGGACACCATATTGAAATTAGTACAAACCCTATATCACTCGCGTCATCAAGACGCCTTACGAGATACATACGAGAGGACATAGAAATAGATATACATACATATTTACACACATATGTATACATAGGTACGGGTCAAACACATAACCCTCCTTTTCGTAGTCTGATAAAATGACGGCTCAATTTAAAAAACAACGAGCAAACACAAGATCTTGCCTTAAAACAAACCAAACATAATCTCACGAAGATTTCTAACGTTTGCATTATTCACTTTATAAATAGGATTGTCAAATTCATGACTTCAGAAAGAGCACTCCTTTGTGGAGGCTATCTGCTGAGATAAGAGGTTGTGTTTGCCGAAGAACGGGAGGCTCGTATATTAAAGGTACGCCTCAATTCGTAGGGGATATTCTGGGGTGCTATATTGTGGTTAACGCGGGGAAGGTAGAATCTCATAATCGAAAACAATTTCTGGATTTTGTCCATTACAAAAGGTTGTTAATGAAAATAAAATAAAAAAGTTTAAGAAGAACACGAAATGGTCCGCGAAGGCATCAGCAACGAATTGGCAAAACATTCATTTATTCACAATTTTATTTTTACCGTATATTACCTTTAAACAGTTTAGTTGGTGGTCCATGGCAAGAGAGAAATTTTGACAAATGGTCCCTCCAAGCTAAAAGGTTAAGAACTGTTTGATTAAATAAAACATTGTTACGATAGAACAAGGTAGATGCCACATTTTAAGCAAAACAATGCTTGTGTCAGGCGACCCCGCTCTTCCCAAGGTAAGATGGAACCAATTATGAAATTAATAACAGTGTGTGTGTGTGTGAGAGAGAGAGAGAGGGTTCCTGCTGCTCCATACTGCAAATCACACAAACCTAGTAAGCATACGAGAAAAGTAACGTCCTAAGGTGATGATGATGATGAATTTCGCACATAAGTTCCGAGAAACTCAGAGGTACGAGTCCAGGTTTGAACCCACGACCCTCTGCTTTAGAGGCCATAGGGCATACCACTAAGTTACCATGACTTCTTCCCAATATTGATCAGTTACTAAAACCTTTGAAAACATAAGAAACATAAAAATCTAAGAATCATAAAAATCATAAGAATCTAAGTGTTTGTATTATAAATTTTTTGTACTGCAATAAATAATATTTGTATTGTATTGTATAAATAAATTACCTAATCATTAAATATCATCCGTGTGGTACCGGGTCACAATTACGCATCTCCATTTCTTCCGTGGATGTCGTAAGAGGCGTAACTGAGGATATAGGTTAAGGTATACCGTAGGCGACAGGCTAGCAACCTGTCACTATTGTACCTTTTTTTGTCAAACTTTAAACCTAAAATTGCTAAAAGTGGCTCCGAAGCTACGTTTCATGTGCTCTGCCTACCCCGTTTGGGAATACAGGCGTAATGTTTGTGTCTGTGTATAAACATCAAAGGACACCTGACAGTAAAGCCAAAGCTTGTACTACTAATACTAGGCAATGAATAAACTACTTATATAGTTACATGAATACATATTAACATCTTAACATCCAAGACCCGAGAACAAACATTCGTATTATTCATAAAATATCTGCCCCAGGCGGAAATCAAACCCGGGACCTCAAGCTTCGCAATCAGGTTCTCCGACCACTTGGCCATCAAAAATCTTGGGCATTCATACCAGAAGAGGCGAACACTAACAACATCCTTTCCGGAATACACATGACACTATTGTTAATTGTATTGTATTGTACACCTATTTCACCTGCTGATTAATAAAACACGCATAAATTAAATTTCGAGAGCAATTTACCAAGAAACTCTGTAAATCAGATTAGTTTACCTATCGAACCGCCACAAAATTAATATCGCAGGAAGTCCGCTTGGTTCGGCGGCAATAAATAATGAATGAACTGAACACTGATTTCCTTCACCATCGTTACGTTTTCACGTTCATTAATTTTGAATATTCATTCAGGACCGAATGAAAAATTGGCTGATCTGATTATTCTGTTTAAAAGCACTTCATCTAACACGTTCAATCTGGGAGTCACAGAACTAATGTTAAAGATGAGATAGACATGACACGCGTGGTTTACTAATGTTTCGGCGAAAAATGTATGGCAACCTGTTTAATTTCCCAACTGTTGAATATTTTTGCTTATTACAAAGTCAATGATTATATCATGGACAGGGATATTTGTAAATAATTCCGATCCGGATAAGCGATCCCTTCATATTATAGTGAACCTACTGTGTTATAAATAAAGTTGTGTTAAATACTTGTAATGTATATAGATATCATTTATAAATATTGTGAATCTGTACTTTAAAAAACAAAATACCTCGTTGACTTTCTTGCCGGATTCTTCTCAACAGAGGTTTTTCCGAACCGCTGGTAGATTCCTTCGACGTTCATAAGTGCTTGTTATAGCCTAAATTGAATAAAGAGATTTTGACTTTGACTTTGACTTTTTAAACTGTAGATATTTCAGTATTTTTATAAAAGTAACTTTACCTAATCTAAAGGGTTCCACGATGGCCCTGAAATAAATCCTGAAATATTTACAGTTTTGGAGTTTGGGAAATGAAAAGTTGCGAAATGAAACAGGTTGCTGATGATTCTACGGACTTTTATTTCGTGACTGGCATCTTTATAGGTTAATGTTAGCTATAAATTAATTAGATTCAAGTCAAATTACACGGTTTTGGGCCCAAATAAACATTAAAACATGCAATTATCATTAACAAAAAAAAAACAGAACTAACCTGAGATAAAAAATCTATACTTCCATCCATACTAATATTATAAATGCGAAAGTGTGTTTGTATGTTTGTCCGTCTTTCACGCCGTAACGAAGCGACGGATCGACGTGACTTTTGCCATAGAGTTAGTTTATGGGCCCGAGAGTGATATAGGCGACTTTTTATACCGGAAAAATGCTCAGTTCCCGAGGGAATAGCGCACGATAACCGAATACCACGCGGGCGGAGCCGCGGGCAAAACTTAATTGAAATATAATCTTAATTTTTTGGTTGGCAAATATCCGGTAGTTATATATACTTAACAATATTAAAAGACTAAAATTATTAAAAGAAAACCATGTCCGGAAGATCTGACTGTGGCAGAGTTTCCATCGACTACCCCCTTTGGACCACAAGTGCGATCCGCTGGGATAAATACGCGCCACCGATGCTAAATCTGTTGTGATAAAAATTATCGCGACTTGTCCTTCCCGTTGTGCTAATAAACGTGAGTTGTAGGAAACGTGGGACGTCATAATAGGGTATTTTGGGGAGTAAATGGAACGGTGTTAATTAATATGGTTGTGTAAATGATGAGATGATGTGTGGGAAGATGGTTCCAAAGGAAGACGCGGATTGCTGTTTTGGTACCATTTCGTGGCATGCATACTTTTTAATTGTATTTTGTTTTTATTTCTATTTTACCCATCTTCCCATACTGTCACGAATAAATTCTTTCTTCCTAAAATTTAATTGTATAAAAAATATGTTACTACACATCATAAATTTATTAGGTTTAAGTTAAACCCGTTTTGTTTTTTGTGCCCGCTCGCTTGTTATTGGTGTTTCTTTTGAATGTAAATATTTTTGGATGGTGTGATGGTATAACGTTATAAACTTTCGTGATTCTCACTCATAGTCAAATACCTTATCGGGACTTATCACGCTATTTGATACAATTATTATTTACCTCGACGTTTCGGCAACATTTCACTCGTCTACTCGTGACCACGGCAACTGAAATGTTGCCGAAACGTCGAGGTAAATAATAATTGTATCAAATGGTGTGATGGTGTTTGGGACCATCTTTACGCACATGTCATCATCATCATCATCATCATTTACATACCCGTATTAACTAACACCGTTACAATTACTCCCCAAACTACCCTATTATGACGTCATTCCGACAAAAATTCGGGTCTAGTGATGACGTTTAAATGAGCGGTCAAAACGCTCAAATATTCACCCAGTATTCTATCTAACAGTATGAAAAACGTGAAAAGTTCCAAAAAAGTGGCGATATCGTGGAAGTGAACACAAAATAACATTTCTTAATCTTTTTTAGTTCTGTGGGGAGTAATCTTCCTTAATTGACCGGTGTGATGGGAGCTGAGGCTGGTACAGAAGGAGTGTTACGTGCTACGGAACTCAACTCATTCACTGCGCTCACTTGTCGTTCATTCGTCGGACCGAGCGCGCGCACTGGCCGCCCACGCACCGTTCCCGCGTTCGAAACTCGAAATTATAAAAAAAGTTAAAATGTCTCAAGAGGTGACTTGATTTTTTTTTAAATTCCTGTTGCGACTACAGACATCGTATTCGCGAGTGTTTGTGTTTTTTTTTTTAATTTAGCAAGTTTTTTAACTGACAATGAGTGTGTTCCTGATAAGTATTTAAATTTCCCGATATTTAGGAGTCGCGACTTTGAACTAGTTCTCGTAAGTAATTTCGCTATAATTATTATTCATGCATGTTGTGCGTAGCAATTTTCTCGGCGTTTTGTTTGTTATTTATTACTGGTGCTCCTTGGGTTTATGATAGCTAAGTAGTTATTATGATCGGCACTTATGTAATTATAGTGTGGTAAATTGTCAACATAACACTCAGGTAGATTGGTAAAGTTTTAGCCAGGTTATCGGAGCGTGTCTATCATAGAAAAAAAATACGAAACTTGTTTTATCTATGGTACTATAATTACTACTGATTATTTTTTGTTGGAATATTTTTAACCGACTGCAAAAAAAGTGCTCAATTTGGTTAAGAAATTTAATGATGGATTCCGTTATTGTGAGCCGTTGTGAAAAAGTTTTTTTTTGGCTGATATAGGTTCTTCACTTCTTGCTTATTTAAATCAATTTAAAAAGAAAAAAAAATACTAGTACAGTCGACGTCATAAATAAGTGATACATTTTGTACCTTGTCATTTTATCGTCATGTTTGAAAAGCCATACGAAATTGTGTACCGACTGAAAGCGATAATACAAAAGTTATCACTTACTCTTTACTTTGTTGAACGTTCTTTTTGTCAAATCGCGAAAGCTTTGATTACCTTCTTTTAAATAATGTTGGCAAACCTTAGGCGACTGACCTTTTGACATAACAAAAGTACATTGCAATTTAAAATTTAAATTTCAACAGTGAGAGATAATGCAATGATTTAACTTAAATGGGATATGACTCGCGGATATGACAGCGGATTGATAATAAAATGCAGTACGACTTTAATTTATTTTAATACATATCCTCATACGGGCTGTTCGTTGTAAACGATTTGACACATGTCAGCAATTTATTTTAAACTTATTTTATTGTTTTGGGAAGAACGTATACAAAATAATTTATTGGTTGAACTTTAATTTTTTTAATACTTAAAAAATATGTCAAAACAGCTTTCACTAGTAATTTATACAGTTTCTTGCTTTTAGGATTGAAGGTAAATTTTTAGTATTATAAAAATCAAAAGCAAACATACTATCTTAAATGCTAAAAATTAAAGATATTTGAAAGTCGATCTACAATTCACTGAGAAATTGACGAAAAATACGATAAGTTACTTACCTGAAATTACTGTACTTAAATTAGCCTTATAGTTATTGGTCATAAGTGTATAGTCAAGGGCAAAAAAATGTATACACTTTAGTACCTTGTCTATTTTCGTCATATTTGAACTGCACTATATGAACTGTCACAGTGGTTACAGTGACAAGGTAATAAAGTGTATACATATTTTTGCCCTTGACTGTACCTACCTTTAAGTATCCAGTGTTAGAAGAGCGCTGCTCCTAAGCAAAATATACATAGTAGGGGGTCATCGAAATAACGTATTGAGACGTAAAATAATTATAAAAATACCATAATATAGATTTTTTTCTTATACATAGATAAAACATGAAACTATCATGAGACTCACTCATATTAAATGATATTGTAACGGATAACTCACGTCTTAAATCGAGTTTAGTTTGACATGTTTCGGGCTATTTCGTAGCTCTTCTTCAAGGGAACACGCGACTCAGCGACTACCGCAACACGCGCACTACGCGCCACAGCTCTGCTCTGCTCGCGCGAGAAGAAGGTTGAAGAAGGGCTACGAAATAGCTCGAAACAGAACGTCTTAAATCGAGTTAAACTCACTTACAATATCATTTAATATATGGGTATATTCTGCACTTAAAAAAAACCGTAGTTTCGGAAATAAGGAAGGGGCACATACTAAGCTACTACCTAAAGTAAATATTTTCATTTTCATGTCACCGACATAGCGAAGCGAATAAGCTCATCAGCTCTTTGGAGTGGCAATGGGCCATACATAGCACGAAGAAAAGTACCCTTAATGTAAGTTTTCAGTTACAATATACGTCTCGATCTCAATTTCTTTGGAAACACATCGCAAACGTTCCGCTAGAGGCACTGTTCGTGTTCCCATACAAATTCAGATTTTAACGCGAACGCGATCAAGATGTATTTTGCAACCGAAAACTTACACTATGGTTAAAGTCGGGGGTTCACAGTGCGGTTGCGCGCGGTTTCATACAAAATTTTCAGTTTCGTCACTCCCATATTTGAGTGTATGAAAAAAACGTCGCAAAACTATCATTTTTTGGGGACATTTTTTTAAACTATCGGTATCGATTCTGCTCTGGGCTTTGAATAGGAAAAAACCATATTTATTCCAAGATTTCAAAAAAAAGAAAGGGTACCGTTAGTTTATTATGGTATCTAGTGATTTTGCAAACTGACGGAAAGGTTTAATTAATTTATAAATTCACTAGATCAATTATAATAACACTAACTTGTGCTCGCGACTTCGTTTGTGCGGACCTAGGTTACCACGCGATGGCGCCCCCTACCGCAATAAAAAGTATTCTATGTTGATCCTTGGGGCTTAAGCTATCTCTACACCGAATTTCATTAAAATTGGTTAAGCGGTGTCGACGTGAAACCGTAACAGACAGACAGAGCTACTTTCACATTTATAATATTAGTAGGGATTTATGAAATAACCGTTGTTACAATCATCTGGTGACACACACAATACAATTTTGCAGTTGTCAATTGAGAGTCTATTAAATGACAAGGCACGATAGAGCAATTTGCGCCGCCTATTATTCTTGACCTCTGTTGCTATTATCTTGCAAATCATTGATATGAATAGGAAAAGCCTCAAATCGGCATTAACGAAGGTTTTCTTCTATTTATGAGTAATATACAGTTTTCCCGTTGTATACAAATACAAATTTTACACAAGTCTACTCGTGACCACGGCAACTGTAACGTAAAAATAGCGTGATAAGTCCCGTATATTATAGTATTTTGACTATAAGTGAAATTTTATATCTATAAAACATAAAATATTTACATACATACATACAAAACGAAGTCTCATAGTTTGAAGAATAAAATGCAATAACTTTATGTAAAAACTTTTAAATATATTATTAACTAGTTTTTCCCGCGACTTCGTCCGCGTGGAATTAGGTTATCGTGAGCTGTTCCCTCGGGAACTGCGCATTTTTACGGGATAAAAAGTGGTCTATGTCACTCTCGGGCCCATAAACTATCTCTATGCCAAAAATCACGTCAATCCGTCGCTCCGTTTCGACGTGAAAGATGGACAAACATACAAACACACATACTTTCACATTTATAATATTAGTATGGAATTGTGTTCAAATTACTGTAAATTTTCGGTGTAAATTTTTTTGAAGATTTTTGGGCGAAGTTTTGATTTTGATTTGATACGAACTTTCGCGTTTTTAGGGTTCCGGAGCCAAAATGGCAAAAACGGAACCCTTACAGTTTCGCCATGTCTGTCTGTCTGTCTGTCTGTCTGTTTGTCTGTCCGTCTGTCTGTCTGTCTGTCTGTCTGTCCGTCCGCGGCTTTGCTCAGGGACTATCAATGCTAGAAAGCTGTAATTTTGCACGGATATATAAGTAAACTATGCCGACAAAATAGTACAATTAAAAATTCAAAAACAATTTTTTTTAGGGTACCTCCCATAGACGTAAAGTGGCGGTGATTTTTTTTCTCATCCAACCTTATAGTGTGGGGTATCGTTGGATAGGTATTTTAAAACCATTAGGGGTTTGCTAAAACGATTTTTCGATTCAGTAAAGCGTTTGCGAAATATTCAACTTTAAAGTGCAAATTTTCATTACATTCGAGCGTCCCCCCCCCCCCCCCCCTCTAAAATCTAAACCGGTGGGTGGAAAAATTTGAAAAAATTCAGGATGGTAGTCAGTATATCAAACTTTCAAGGAAAACTATAACAGCTGTTTGCTTGAGAATTATTAGTAGTTTATAAGTAAATAGCAGCGTAAGGTATAAAATATACCTAAACTTGGAAGATTCCGTATAAAATACGAAATCCTTAGAAAAATATTACATAATTTTTTCGTAATGGCTACGGAACCCTATTTTGGGCGTGTCCGACACGCTCTTGGCCGGTTTTTTATTAAATACTAGCGATTCGCCCCGGCTTCGCACGGGCGAAGTAAAAAAAAACGGCCAAGTGCGAGTCGGACTCTCGTACGAAGGGTTCTGTACCTATACAAAATTAGACATTAGCATAAAACGGCAAGAAAACCACGTTTGCTGCATGGGAGCCCACCTTAAATATTTATTTTATTTTAATTTAAATATTTATTTTTGAACTACTTAAGTTTATAGAAATAAATATTCTGTGAATATTTCAAGCAACTACCTGTTGTCGTTCTTAATATCGAGCAAAAGAAAAACACTTTTGCTGTATGGGAGCCCACCTTAAATATTTATTTTATTTTAATTTAAATATTTATTTTTGAACTACTTAAGTTTATAGAAATAAATATTCTGTGAATATTTCAAGCAACTACCTGTTGTCGTTCTTAATATCGAGCAAAAGAAAAACACATTTGCTGTAGGGGAGCCCCCCTTAAACATTTATTTTTCACTTCTCATGCTCTAAAAGTAGGCCAATATAGCCTTACAAGGCGGGAGTAAAGTGAGTACTTTAGTCCCTAGGGAGAAAAAGTAATTAATTTTTTGAGTGACTTAGATAAACTCAAACAGCCAGTTACTTGCAAAAAATAAGATTGTGTGTGGACCATTTTCATGACGCAAATGTTACGTTCCTATAGTCTACGTGGTCTTTGTTCTATGCGGTAGCACCATTCTATTTTTCCGTTTGTGTATGGACCATTTCGCCGATGCTATTTTGTTATATCTGTGTCTGGTTAAAAAAATACTTACCGTGAAAACTTTGACATTTTGAAATAAATTGAAAATTCTCACAATTTCATCAATTGATAGTGAAAATTATGATATCGAGCAAAGAGCAAAAGACATAATTGATAATCTTTTGCCGCCGAAATCTAGAAAGATTTATTTTTATTTTTTATTAAATCTTTTTGTACTGAACTAACTATTTTTTCTCGCTATCGAAGTGAAAAATAGAGTTTTCACCGCGAGAGTAAAAGTCAATACATAGATAAAAATCCCAAACTTTTCTCTTTATAACATTAGTATAGATATAGATTCATATGATACGGGTTTATCCACAAAACTATTTCACATCGAGTGACAAACATGATTTTTCCACTTTAAGTATTCAGTGAAGCATCGTGTGACTCATTGGAGTTGTGAAACCCATACAAAACTTTGCGGACCATTGGTCAGGATAACTAACGCGCCGTCGCCATGTTTTTTCCGAATAATTCGTTTGTCCAAACAATTTTTCATCTCCTTTATTTCCAGCTAAAATGACATTGTTTTGGCCGAAGTTTTCAACTCTATTTTATTCACAATTCTGCTAGTATTATTCTAGTAGCTTTTGCTCTCGTATGCTGATGTGAAACTTTATTCGGATTTAACTCTCAAAAATGAGACTTTTTAAGTGTTCACAGGTATTCTTATAATTTTTTGTTTGTTACAGAGATTGATAATTATTAAGTGTTTGTTTTATTTTTTAGTTTCGTGTTATTTTAACGTAAGTAGTTCAGAGATTAAGGTGTTTAAATTTTACGTCTAAATTTTTATCCTGTGGGTAGGTAGGTAGGTACTAATGAAGAGGTTGTCTGCCGTCAATCAAAAGTTTCACACACAATAAATATTTAATTGGTCGCTTTCTTGATTCGGCAAAGTTAAGTTTTATATTATTTTACTTTTACTCGTTAAATGAGATTAAACAGTAAGGACTTCATACAAGTTTACTCGCAATAGGCTAGACGACTAAAAAAAACTGATTAGTCCGTCAGGTGGATAATTTAAAAATATTGTACACATATTTTTTCTTTTGTTTGACAAACAAAAAATGACGAGGATACAGTGCTTAGAAGTTTCGAGTGACATCACTATATGGTACGATTTTTACCTTATAGTGACGTCACAAGCCCCCACTCCGGAAGTTTGATGATCTATACCTTTGTCCATTTTTAGGGTTCCGGAGCCAAAATGGCTAAAACGGAACCCTTATAGTTTCGCCATGTCTGTCTGTCTGTCTGTCTGTCTGTCTGTCTGTCCGTCTGTCTGTCTGTCTGTCTGTCTGTCCGTCCGCGGCTTTGCTCAGAGACTATCAATGCTAGAAAGCTGTAATTTTGCACGGATATATAGGTAAACTATGCCGACAAAATAGTACAATTAAAAATTCAAAAACAATTTTTTTTAGGGTACCTCCCATAGACGTAAAGTGGGGGTGATTTTTTTTTTCTCATCCAACCCTATAGTGTGGGGTATCGTTGGATAGGTATTTTAAAACCATTAGGGGCTTGCTAAAACGATTTTTCGATTCAGTCATCTGTTTGCGAAATATTCAACTTTAAAGTGCAAATTTTCATTAAAATCGAGCGTCCCCCCCCCTCTAAAATCTAACCCGGTGGGTGGAAAAATTTGAAAAAATTCAGGATGGTAGTCATTATATCAAACTTTCAAGGAAAACTATAACGGCTAAGTTTGCTTGAGAACTATAGTAGTTTATGAGTAAATAGCAGCGTAAGGTATAAAATATACCTAAACTTGCAAGATTCCGTATAAAATACGAAATCCTTAGAAAAATATTACTTAATTTTTTCGTAATGGCTACGGAACCCTATTTTGGGCGTGTCCGACACGCTCTTGGCCGGTTTTTAATAAATAGATAAACCAAAAAATACGTGTCCCATATTTTTCCGTAATCTAACTGTCGGACTAAATAGGATGGTATATTTTTAACCCAGTCATCATCCTTATTGGCCAGGTTTTTCTAAATTTAAAACTGACCAACGATTGTCCTCTATTTCACTTGCTGGTAAGTACAGATGACTAAGATATAGCTTAGGTACTAACACACTCTGGTTAGGTCTTAAATAGCCCTTATATTTTTATGAGCCCCATGGGATTCAAAACCCCATAGCAGTCCTCGCACTTGCCCAACTCCTTTAAACATAATCCAATAAGAACAATGATTAAATTTGGAAAAGTATACCTGCCTCCAGTGAAATTGAATTTATATCCAAGCCATAAATTATTCTTTAACTTAGCGGCCACTGGTAAATTGTTTGCTTAATCTTAATGAAATGTAATTACTTTTGATTGAGGTCGTTTCTTGTGTAATGATAATGTTGCAAACAAGTATATATTGCTTCTGAAAGAACAAAACAACTGGTATTGCTTCAACACAATTGTTCTAGAGTGGATCTCAGAAGTACCTAATTAGTACTTGTGTTACTCTATGTTACGATAAATAAATTAGTTAGTGCTATATTATTTGTACCTACTCTGTACACCTACTTTTTAACCCCCAACGTAAAAAGAGGGGTGTTATAAGTTTGACCGCTATGTGTGTCTGTGTGCACCGTAGCTCTTAAACGGGTGGACCGATTTGAATGCGGTTTTCTTATTTGATAGCAGGATTTCTAGTGATGGTTCTTAGACACGTTTCATCAAAATCGGTTGAGCCGTTTTTGAGATATTGAACTTTAAAATGACAAAGTCAGGTGTTTTCCAACTTTTTGTTGGTTAGGTTATTACAAGCTTTTATTAGTTTCACATGTCCCGTTGTCTGTCTGTGGTCAAATCTTGCAAGTTAAATTCGACCAACTGGAAGTTGGATTAACTTGAAATTTCGTATATCGATGTATATTGCGTCACAATACAATAAATTGGTAGTCACATCTTGGTATCGGCCGGCCGGGATCGTTTCCGCAGTATCAATTTGAAATTTGAAATGCAAATGTAATTTGAGTGGCAATGTCAGTACAGTCAAAAAAAGTACAGTCGGCAGAAGAAGCTTGTATTAAAAATGATTTTTTTACCAAAAACTTACTAAAAGTACTAGCTTTTGCCCTTGGCTCCGCCCGCGTGGTATTGCGCTGTTCCCTCGGGAACTGTGCATTTTTCCGGGATAAAAAGTAGCCAATGTCACTCTCGGTACCATAAACTATCTCTACGCCAAAATCTACGTCGATCCGTCGCTCCGTTACGGCGTGAAAGACGGACAAACACACAAACACACTTTCGCATTTATAATATTAGTATGGATGGATAAGCTTTCTATTTAACTTCCAATATTTGTTTGTATGGTTCTTAAAGTTTTCGATTGAACTTCACCCAGCTCGAGTAATCGGATTCACGGTATGGATGAAAATGCAAGTAGCCAGCCAAATAGAAATAGAAATATTTTATTCATGCTTCTCACATTAAATTATAAAAAACAGAATAAAAATACATAAAACCAAAAACAGAATAAAAAAACAATATGCGAAAGCGCGAAACGGTCGCAACTCAGCATAGTAAATAGAAAGAAAGAAATACATTTATTCACATTCACAAAGACACACAAATACAACAACAACAAAAAAACAATAGACAGCAAACACAAACAAAACATAAAGGAAATACCAAAATAAAAATATACGAATAGCTCGTGTTATTTTTTTTTTTAAATTTAACTTAGGGTATCGAAAAGATCCGTGCGAAATCCATCGATCCCGGATGAGATTCACTGATCTGGACGTCACCGGACAGGGCTTTATCTTTTGAACTGCAATAGATAGACATTTGATTTTTTTTCACAAAATGTGGCTTTGGGCGGCGTGATTGCTTTCCATCGAGTGGGCCGCATGCTCCTTTGCTCCCTCTCATAAAAAACAACACATAGTCATGTTAAAAATACCTAAAGTGATGTTAAATATTAAAGGGGCTCTACATAGAATCAAACGTGTTTTTTTCCCCATTTTGCGGTCGCTATTTATACTGGCAATTGTGAAAAGCGGCTGAACCGATTTTCATCAAATATAGTTAAAAACCACCACAACAAAACTCGCTTTCACGTAAAAACTTCATCAAAATCGGTCGATCCGTTTGATAGCTACGATGTCGTAGACAGAGAGAAAGACATTGCTTGTTTTCGCGTCGGAAGTTAAAAAATATATTTCTGACTTTAATGTGTCAAACCAGTGTGGTAATTGATAGTAATGTGCCGATTCGTTATTTTGGTGGATCGAGTCGACTCCGAGTCACTTTTAGGTGGTATTCGAAACCTGACTCGATTCCGCGATTCGAGTCTAGTGAATACCTACTCTATCTATAGAGTCAATAAATTCGCGTCTAGATATATCGAGTCCGTTACCAATTTTATAACTAAAAGGAAAAATCGCCAAGGTGTATCTATTCTTCATACAGCATAATAGTATAGTACAGTGACAATGAATTCAAGCGAGTCATTCTGATTCAAATACTAAACTCGAGTCAGTTGTACTCGCATAATAGAATCGAGTCAGCGAGTAAGAAATCGATTCTTTCTGACTCTAGTACCGAATCGTGTCTGGCGTACTCGAATCAAAATATTTTGGTACTCGAGTCGGCGAGTTCTAAGCAGGAATCGAGTTTGACTTGAGTCAAGCCGTACTAGGCACATTAGTAATTGAAGCTCTCAAGATTTGAAAAGACCCAATATGATCCAGCTATATCAAGGCCATACCACTTCCTTGTGTGAAAGCAGTCAACTGAGAGGATCCTTCAGTGCAACCAGATCGGTTAGCAAATACAGACTTCGTCCAGTTCGCTGTTTGTTCTGTCTTGCTTGTAGTCTCCATGTTCAAAAGCGAAGGGTAACATAAGTACAAGTTGCAAGAAATTCTCAAAAAGGAAAGCTCCAGTCCGGAATGAAATAAAAATCCATCCATCCATCCCAGCCTATATACGAGTACTTCCCACTGCTGGGCACAGACCTCCTCTCAGAACAAGAGGGCTTGGGCCATAGGTCCCACACGGGCCCAGTGCGGATTGGGAACTTCACACGCACCATTGAATTGCTTCGCAGGTTTATATATACAGGTTTCCTCACGATGTTTTCCTTCACCACAAAGCTCGGGGATTAATTTCAAATGTAATTCCGCACATGAAAAAAGCCGTGGTGGCCTAGTGGTGCGAGCTATCGCCTCTCAAGCAGAGGGTTTAAAAAAAAGAGGGTTTAAACCCCGGCTCGAACACACCATGATACAGAATATTATAGATATGCGTACAAACAGTGACCACGCAGAGGATATTTTAATGGGTATAATTGCAAATAGTTAGTGTTCCTAAATTAAATTTTAGTCAAACATGCATCGCTAGGATTGCATTTAGTAGGTATATCGCGTGGGATGCGCTTGAATGGAACTCCTGAAATTGCTCTGCTCCTAATATCCGAGAGCTTGACGTTTGAGATTTTCATGCACGTTGCATGCAAGCTATGCTGATAAATATTGCGGTTTGCAGTGCTACTATAATGGCGCTATTTGGTTGTCTTAAAGCCTTTTGGATTAATCTCTCGCATTACTGGCTCTGCCGCAGAATCGTGTTGTGTTGTCTGAGTGATGCTCGAGTTTAACAGTAACTTTCATGTTACATGCAAGTGGGTGTCCTAATGGTAAGAGATTACCACCGCCCATAGACACCTGCAACACCAGGGGTATTGTAGATGCGTTGCCAACCTAGAGGCCTAAGATGGGATACCTCGAGTGCCAGTAATTTCACCGGCTGTCTTACTCTCCACGCCGAAACACAACAGTGCAAGCACTGCGCTGCTTCACGGCATGATTAGCGAACAAGATGGTGGTAGCAATTCGGGCGGACCTTACACAAGGTAATAAACAATTAAGAATGCAAGAAAATTGCAGTGCCCTAACAGTGTATCATGTACCTAATCGCATGTTTACTTTAAGGTAATAAGAAATTGTACAAATGAACATGATCGCAATAAATGAATATGAATATGAACAAGGAAAGAATTTCGTTTTATTTTTCGATGCGGTTGAACCGCAATTAATGGTTCTCTGAACTGATTTGTTTCGCAGATTTGTTGTACAGTCGCCATCAATCATATCATCAAATATATCGGCACATCCATGTATGTATTTAAGTATGTATCTATCTATATAATTATGTTTATCAGTTGCTTAGTACCCATAACACAAGCTTTGCTAAGCTTACTTTGGGACTAGGTCAATTGGTGTGAATTGTCCCGTGATATTTATTTATTTATTTATTATCCATACTATTATTAACGTAAACTCGATTTCAATAGAATCTGACAATCCTGTAGACACTTCCAGCCTACTAATATGTACACCGGGCTGCCTAGAGCTTTGTGATGTGACTATTCTTTTTTATTCCTTTTAGATGATAATCACAACAACAGGGACATATAATAATCAAGTGTGCCCACGTTAGGGTGTTTTAAATGTGTAGAAAATTGTCAGATTCTATTGAACTTTATTAGAGTTCATGTTACTCAATTTCTTTCTCTCTTTTTGCGCAGTGCCTTAGTGTTAAACTGTTATACTGTGTAAGTTTCTTTGATTTAAATAAATAAACAAAATAAATGTTTCGATATATTCAATCGCCTTGGTCTTGGTCGCTCCGAAATATATGATGGCAACTGTACCCAACACAGCCACGTGTTTCCTTCCCCAAAAGCTCAAGGTAAATATGAATTCCAATTTCGTATTTCAATCCCGGAAACAGAGGTACGAATTTGACCCTGTTGGAACGGCGGTCATTCCATCCCATCGCAGTAAAAAATGACATGAGACAAAAAATCAAGGCTCGTCTTTCATTCACTCTTTTACTAGCTCTTGCCTGCGGCTCCGCCCGCGTGGTATTCGGTTATCGCGCGCTGTTCCTTCGGGAACTGCATTTTTCCGGGATAAAAAGTAGCCTATGTCACTCTCGGGCCCATAAACTATCTCTATGCCAAAATCACGTCGATCCGTCGCTCAGTTACGGCGTGAAAGACGGACAACACACACAAACATACAAACACATACTTTCGCATTTATAATATTAGTATGGATATGGATGTCTGGAATCTACAAGGAAAGTGCAAGGGCGCCGTCTGAAACTGCCCTTATGCCGTGTTGTCTAAAGCCGAGTTTAGACATGCAAGGAAAATCGTGCAAGTTCCATTCGAGCGCTGCAATGTAATGGAACTTGCACGATATTGCTTTTATGTCTAAACTCGGATTAACGCGTTGACGTTCGCGATCATCTTGTACATTGTGGGACACGCTCAAAATAGGGTTAGTATAGCCATTACGAAAAAGTTAAGTAATATTTTTCTATTATTTGCACTTTAAAGTTTTCTACTATTCGCAAATAAATCACTTAATCGAAAAATCGTTTTAGCAACCCCGTAATGTTTTTAAAAGACCTATCCAACGATATCCACACTACATGGTTGGATGACAAAAAAAATCACTCCCATTTTACGTCTATGAGAGGTACTCAATATATTATATTTTTTATTTTTTTTATTGTACCATTTTGTGCAAACTTACAGCTTTCTATCATTGATGAGCAAAGCCGCGGACGGACAGACAGACATGGCGAAACATAAGGGTGTTTTTGCCAGTTTGCCTACGGGACCCTAAAAACGATCGTGATTCCAAAGAGACAGTAAGGCCTCGAAGCATAGTTGCAACCGGGGCAAAGAGAATTGGAAAGATCTGGAGCGAGATAAAATGGGAAGATTTCATGTAGTAGAAGCTCGACACACAGAAGACTAAGGGTTCCGGATTCTAAAGCTAGTGGCTCTATGTGATGGGCTGACCTCGCGAGTTTTCCGATGTTTCAAATATGGCGGTTAGCAAGATGCAGTTGCAAGTTAAAGTGACAATGGGCGGGCCCGTCGCTTGAAGAACAGCACGGCTACTACGAAACTTGAAACTCGAAGTTCGTATCGTACCGTCCCTTCCTCTCTCGTTTATTGCTAAGTATCAGTCTTATCCATGGTTTCATTATTTGTCCAGAGGTCACCTTGTATAGGTAGCTGGACATCTGGAATAAAATATAGGCTACTTTTTATTCCGATATTCCCGGTATAGGGATAAAATCTCGAAACAACAACCACTTTGACTACGAAGCTTGAGGTCCCGGGTTCGAATCCCGGTCGGGGCAGACATTTGTATGAATAATACGAATGTTTGTTCTCGGGTGTTGGATGTTTGATATGTATTTAAGTATTTATTTATCTATATAAGTATGTTTATCCGTTGCTTAATACCCATAACACGAGCTTTGCTAAGCTTACTTTGGGACTAGGTCAATTGGTGTGAATTGTCCCGTGATATTTATTTATTATTATTATTTATTTACTGGGCTTTGAATCATAAAATTCGACATGATTGTTTTTAATGTAACGTCAATGAAAACCACGATTTAATTTTCGGGAATTCCCACGGAAATTTTTAAAAATCTCAAAATTTCAATTCTAATGCTGGATGTAATGATTTACGTGTGCGAAGCCACGGGTAAATACTAGTTTTGTGCTAAAGATAAAAAACGGAACTTTTACAGTACGGGTTGACTAAATTATTCAAGAGCTTAAGCTAATGAAAGACCTACATGAAAGAACCTAATCAAAAATGTCTACCGGGACACTTTATGTAAAATTATCTTTATCACCAAGTCCATTAATATAAAGCTTACAGTAAATTACATTCATTTTCGTTATTGACACAGAAAATTGAATTTTTCTTGTTAAAATACTTAGCTTTGTATAGCCGATAATATTGTAGAATATCTACTCAATTTATTTCAAATCAATCAGGCACATTTGATGTGTAAGTGGAAAATCAAAGTCTACGAAAAAAACTTAGTTGGGGGTTTTCCAACTTTTTGTTGCTTGGGTTAGTTAAAAAATGAAAAGTATTATTATGAAACATTATTTGTTGAAATGTTCTGGATTTGATAGTTAATCAAGTATTTTCAGCAAGGCGTGTTTTAAAAATAGAGAATTTGGATTATGGGTTATTATATTTTTCATTAAAAGAGTAACAAGAGACAACAAACGTACTTGAAGGTAAGTATCGAAGTATTTGACAGAATGTAGACGATAAAACGTACCGAATATAAGCCTTCTCATTAAAAGTTCGACAGTCACGTGGTTTTATTATATTAACCTAACATTTTTGTGACTGAAGGCGCATGTGAGCTTTTGTTCTCTAATGCTTCACCGATATTTTTGCCCAAATGATCCATTTCCCAATTGTTTCATATATACAAACGATTTTTTTTTATTGTAAGTAATTCCGCATAACCTAACCCATAGAGTTCTACAGGATTGTCCTGAAATATATCCTGATAGTTTACAGTTTCAGAAAAAAAAACATTCCCCCATATGAAAAAGATGGGAAACAAATCATTTAGGTAAAAAAACACGAAATAAAAAAAACTAAAATTAAAAATTTTAAAAACCCCCGACAAAAATAGCCGCCAAAAAAGGACAACTAAAAAGTAAAAAATAATTATGCACTACCTAGTTGTTGCCCGCGACTTCATCTGCGAACAATTCGTTTATCCCTATCCCGCTGGGACTATGCTGATTTCCCGCAAAATTAGCCTAAGTTAATTTAGTATAAGTACCTAGTACTATTTTTTTTTATCTAAGCGACGTCGGTGTCGGGGGACCGATAAGGTTAAGAGGAAAGTAAAGTACATCTGTTGTATTTTTAAAGTATTAACCTTAGCGGTCCCCCGACACCGACGACGCTTAGATAAAAAAAAATATTACATGGGTGTTTCAAATTTTAGGTCCCAAATATGCTTGAAAGTAAAGTAAATACCCATTATGCGTCTAAAAATTCTACCGCAGCGAACAAAAAAGCTGATGATCTTGAAACGGCTGAACCGATTTTGATAAAACATGTTTGAGTTTGTTTGAGTTTGAAGAACCATCGCTAGAAAACCAGCTTTCATATAAAAAAAACCGCATTCAAATCGGTCCACTCGCTTAAGAGCTACGGTGCCACAGACAGACACACAGACACACAGACACACATAGCGGTCAAACTTATAACACCCCTCTTTTTGCGTCGGGGGTTAAAAATGATTTTGATGAAAAGCCAGGATCTTCCATTATACCACTTGCATTGAGTTGGAAACTGAACCTTATTCATTTCATTATACGTCATAATTTCCATTGTAATTATTAAAAATACGACTAGCTTTAAAAATATTCTTTGTCAGGTACTCGATAGCTGCTTTTGATTTTGTGGTAGTATGCTCCAATAATTAGGTCTTATTAAGGGTTAAATAATTATCCTCGTACGGCCCAATGTGCAATAAAATATGCACAATAAGTTCAAGGGAATTAGGAATCTATGACAATGTAACAAAGTATAAGTCTTATGTTTTTCTATTGTTTTTCACCATGGCAGTTTGACGGCAGTTTGACTTTACTCTCGAAACAATTGGATTCTAATTGCTTTGTCAATTTTTTCAAAATATTTATATGGTGGGTTTCATGAGGTTATATTGTCTACGGACTATTGGCTCACTCTCAGAAGTCCGGTACTGCGCGAGGATCATCTGTTTCATTTGATGGATGAGGCAGGCTCACAATTAGGCCGTAAGTCCTCCCCCATGCTATTTGTACCTTTTATCCATTTGTGATTGATTGGGTTTCTTTTGGATGATTGGAAAAATATACCGTTTAAATTTTATTACGAGATGACTCAAAGCAGTGTTTAGGAGCGTTTATACCTGTTGAGCTGGCGACGTTGCATTTTTGTTAGTTTTTCTCGATTATTCCATAAAAAATTTAAGAAAATTAAAAATGTTGTCTGATAGAACTCTTCTTAATATAAAAGTTAATGTGTCTACTCCAATAATTATTCGTGATAGACTTAAACATTTTTCATTCTTTTCGTTTATTCATTTTTTTTTGCCGTCAGCGCGTTTGCCCCCTATACAATAAAAAAAAAAAAATGTTTATTAACGCATTTTTACAATCATTTATTTAACTTGCATTGTATGTATGTTTTATGTGCAGATCAAATCTTGCAAGTGAAATTCGATCAACTAAGTAATAGTGATCAGATCGACTTGAAATTTGGTATACTATGTAAATTGCGTGACAATATAAATAATAATCTGGTAGTGACATCCTGGTAGTTCGGCCAGGATCGTCGCCGCAGGACGGAACTACAAAACTAAAAAAACTAAAATCCCAACCAATCACACTTATGATTTGTGCGAGCTAGCGAAGCGAGCGAGCAAGGCGGTTCGGAGCAGTAGCGACTCGGATAGGTTAGGTTCGGTGTTAGGTATTTTTTTAGTGTGACTGGTTGGAATTTTTTTAGTAAAATATTCCAACTAAGTAGTCATAGCGAGATAGTTAAGGGCGTAACTCGTTGGGAACAAACATTAAAAACTGTCCCATCTAATAGTAAAAGTGTGACTTGTTGGGATTTTTTTAGTAAAAATATTCCCAAAGAATCACAGTGTAATAATTAAGGGAGTGACTCGTTGGGAACAAACGACTAGAAATAGTACGGAAATGTAGTTAAGATGACAAATGCTAGTTAACACGAAGTAAGCCAGCAAAAAAGCTTATAATTTTTTTTAACGGAAACTTAACCTGTCATTCTGATATACTAGAGGTTAATTGTATTTTCATTTTTTCTCTCGGAATCTGTATTTTTACTATTTTTGCGAAAGTCATTAAGTATTCTATCAGCGCTTAGCACCGCAGCTCGGGAACCCCTTAACCCGCAAATCTATTCTATGGCTTTCATTAACTATAACGAATAGCCGAAACCCCATGGTATTAATATTACTACATAACGGGATCACCATAAATCACGATATATCTGTACGTGTGATTGGAATCCGGAAACTGGGACAAAAAAATCGTTGCAGTAACTCATGCTTTATTGCATGTTGGGCTGTAGCTCTTTGATTACTGCGGCGTATGTTGAAAAGGTTTTATTTAATTGTCATCATCATCAGCTGTCTATACCCCGCTCAAGTTTCAAAGGGCTAACAATTTCAGCTCATTTAGATTCCAAGTGCCTATCAAGCATCAGCAGATGTTTCTGCGCTCGAACTTCTGGCAGGAGGGTGTGGTGTTCCGTTTAGGGTAGCGACGAAAAAGATATTCAAAAAACCCTTAATTAGTGTTTTTTGTACGTAATTTATGTGTTTTTATTGTGTATTTTTTCTAATTACAAACAGCGCATTAGTGTTTAACTAACTGTAATGCTCTATTTTTTTTAATGCGAAAGTTTTTTCGTGTGCTCCGCTTCGCTCCCGCCTTAGCCTTCTGAACCTAACCTATACGAGTTGCTTCTGCTCCGAACCGCCTTGTTCGCTCGCTTCGCTCGTTCGCACAAATCATAAGTGTGATTGGTTGGGATTTTCTTGCCGACTTCAAAAAAAGGAGGAGGTTATCTATTCGGTTGTATTTTTTTTTTGTAGTAAAAATATTCCCAACGCGTCACAGTGTGACATTTACAGGTGTCACTCGTTGGGATAAAACATTAAAAACAGTCTTATCTAGTGACAGTGTGACTTGTTGGTTTTTCTTAGAAAAAAAATCCCAACTGGTCACAGTGTGACAGTTAAGTGTGTGAGTCGGCGGGAACAAACCCAATTGCCTACTTCCAGGTCACGACAATAATCAAAATTATTAAATATCGACGGCCAAACAGAAAGGTGTGAACAGTTATAAGCTCTAAGCTTCTTTTCACTTGAAAAAGTGTTATTTAACATCATTAAATGCGCTTAGTATTCCTGTCTTCCACAGTAGATGGTTTTTATAGCACCTAAAGATCTACGGCTGATAATTTCAGATGATTTATTAAGAGGATTTTGTTACAACGCTTTCATATATCATGTGGATGCCTAGATCTTGGTTTTTCTCGCTTTTATTACAGAAGGTCAAGTTACCACGAGTTTTTCTGTGAAGGAAAACATCATAATAAGGGAATTAAGATTGATTTTAGGAGTCTTTTGTGGTGGCACGCGGCACGGAATGCCGAGGACCTTGATTTGATTCCCAGCGCTGGTCTATTTTTCTGGTTTTCCTGTGCATCTATATTTCAGTTTGTATTTTCGATATGGGTTTTACGGGATGACGGTAATAATAACAAAATTTGGAGTTGAAATAAAAATACAAAAAAACTCCGAAAACCAATCTTAATTTGATTGGTTAATAACGACATCTCTTGTCCGGGTGAGCGGTTAGTTCCAATGGGGTGCTGAAAGTTTCTCGATGAGGGCTCGTGTCGCTGCTTAAATGACTACATAAGAAACAAACAAGCTAAAATATGTGGTGCATAGGAAAAAATCGTGTCTGTTCTCCTGTCAAGTGGTGGCGTAGCGGTATAGCACGCGACACGGAATGCCGAGGACCTGGGTTCGATTCCCAGCGCTGGTCTATTTTTCTGGTTTTTCTGTACATCTATGTTTTGGTTTGTATTTTTTATAATTTTATAGACTAGACTAGTTTTCTTCTTTTTAGTATTTTTTTAAGGCAGTCGGGTTTTTGATTTTTTAAATTTATTAATTTATTACGCACTTTTTAAATACTTCTGTGAAAATGGTAGATCAAAATGATTATAACACATATATATTTAGAATGGGCTAGTTATTAGCTTTCATTTGATACCCTACTCGATAGATCTGAATAAAAAACATTTTTGAAAACTTACAATTTGGCGCCAAAAATCCTCCATTTTGATTTTTCAAGAATTTCATGTACCCGATCTCGCGTCATCAAGACAAATCCAATGACGTATAATTTATCAAAATCGGTCCAGCCGTTAAGTAGCTACGAGAGGACATTATAGGAATAGACATACATACATACGCGTCAAACACTTAACTCTCCTTCTTCGCAGTTGGGTAAAAATACACGCTGGTTAAAGCCGCGGGTTTACGGTGGATGCAGGCCGCTGCCAACCGAAGCAACTGGAGGTCTATGGGGGAGGCCTATGTCCAACAGTGGACGTTCTACGGCTGAGATGATGATGATGATGATGACGACACGCTGTATAGGCTGAAATGATGACGACGTAGGTTACCTATGCCTACATTTTTACTATTTCTGTAAGCCGGGAACATTTGGAAATGATTTAGGGCGAACAAGGGAGTAATACGTCAAGATACCCGATATGCAGACATATTGCGATCGGTTCCAAATGTATCAGAAAAAGCGTCGGCCGTAATAGAGGGGTCGGATAAACATGTGCTTTTCCATCGGGTTTACCCCAAACATGTGGCTTAATTTAGCTGGCGATCAATTTTCTGCTGGATTTTATTAACGTCGACGCAAAAAGAGAAGTGTGAATTCGTAGCCCTCAGATGGCTGGACTGATTACGATGCGGTTTTTTTAAGCTTAAGCGAGTTTTTATGCGGTGGTTCCTTAGGAATCACCAAAATCACGATAACCTACATAAAAAATAATCGCAATTAATTATTTACCGACCTTAGGTTTCATGATAAAAAAAAGCTCGAGGGCTGCAAGGAAGTTTCCTGGCAGTGGTCTTTAGCTATGTTCGCGAGTTCGCTTTCACGTAAAAACCGCATCGAAATCGCTCCAACCGTTAGATAGCTAGGATGCCACAGACGGACATACAGAGAGACATTGGCGCCAAATTTTTTAGGATTGGTCCTCAGTCGCCTCTTACATGACGATGACGACGGAAGAAATGGCGAGGTGTATGATTCTAGTAATATTTTGGGAATAATTTAGTGGAGCGATGCGAAGGAAACGCTTAGTCAACGACACAACTGATTTATTTATCTACCTTACAACGTAACGATATTAAATGTACCCTCACAGTACACCACAATTCTAACCCGACACCACACGAGTACTTTTGCATTAAAACTAGTCGGATTCATTTTACATGGGCGCCGGGCGGCAGAATCAAAAACAAAACCGAAACCTTAATGCCAAATCGATAGTGTACAAAAATAAACTGGTGGTATTAATATCATCGGAATTTTATTATTATAATTACCTACGGAATGTAAACTCATAAGAGTACCGGTTAAAGGCTCGTACATGTGTCCCAATTACAAAGTATTACAATTATAATAATCAAATTTGCATAATTAAATTTTGGATTGTGGAGGCACTAACTGTATTAGTCAGCGTCGGGATCGAACGACAAAAGGCGATGAGTACTACCTATATACAAGGTGTTAATTAAATAAATGGAAACCTGAAAGTTGTTTCGTCAGAATCGGGAGGACGCTGTGTACTTTAAATCAGATTCAGTGTTCTAAACATCTTTTTTCACTGTGCCCACTGTGCCAAGTTTAAAACTTTATTTGCATAGTATTTAAATAATTTCCAATTATTTAATATTGACAATTTTTGTCAGTTTTGATTTTCCTCTGAAATAACGAAGCGCAACTGACTAGTAGGAATTTCGAAAGTAGAGTTAGAAATAAAGTATAAGATTAACACTTCGTATTTTTTCTAAGAAGTGAGTACAAAAATTTTGTACATGCACAAATACGAACACAATTTCCGGGATAAAAAGTTGCATCTGCATTTTTCCGGGACAAAAAGTAGCCTATGTCTCTCGGGACCATAAACTATCTCTATGTCAAAAATCACGACGATCCGTTGCTCCGTTACGGCGTGAAAGCGTAACAAACAAACAAACTCACTTTCCCCTTTATAATAGTAAGGATTATGTTTACGGACTATGTTAATTGATGAATCAACACGGTATTATAATTTATATATAACAAATTAACCATAATTAAATTTAATAAAAGGACGTCACGAAAGAAATCGAGCAATAGCGTGCTAAGTGTAATAATATTCCGTATCGGTCACTAAAAAAACAAAGCTAGGGAAGAGTGGATATCCTATTTAAATATTTCGCAGGAAGTCAGTGTTTCCATTCAAATGCATAGTACTAAATCTAAAGCTATTCATGCCTGCATTCCACATCCAAACAACAACAAAAATATTACTCTGAACTAAAAAATCCCCATTGTTTCATTGTGATTAATTTTTCCTCGCTGGCGTTTTTTAAAGTAGTTCGAAAGTTAAATACAAGGTAGTTTAAAACTTCAGTGAATACGCCTGAAAAAATTGGAATTTTTAATTTTAAAACATCACTGAACGCCCCTGTGAAAATATTGCATTTTTTTATTGAAATCGGAGAGTGTTCCCATGCATTACATAGTTCCATATAGTTCGCAGCACTTTAACAGTACTGTAGAGGTATCGTTTTGACTTTGGCGTAAACGAGACGCGACCGCGACCAGTAGGTAAGACTACCATGAGTTTACAGTGACCGTATTCGATAGCGACGGCGTAAATTATTTGTAGAGGCGCTGTACAATTCTCCATACAAATAATTCACGCCGTCGCTATCGAGTACGGTCAGTCGGTCACTGTAAACTGATGGTAGTGGTACTGAGGCCGTATTGCCTAACGTAATTAATGATAATTAATATGTCACAACATTTTAAGATGTAGGTAAGTACTATAAAGTCTTAATAAATTAATAAACTGCGCTGTAGGTAACTTGTCAAAAAATTTTCTTTTAACAAAAATTCTAATATTTAATAACTTTTTACAAATGCGTACTTATTTATTTATTCAAGTCAAGTCAAGTCAAATCATTTATTCAGCAAATAGGCCGCAATGGGCACTTTTACACGTCATTTTTTTAATCTACCACCGGTTCGGAAAAAACCTCTGTTGAGAAGAATCCGGCAAGAAACTCAACGAGGTATTTTTTTTTTAAAAAACAGATTCACAATATTTATAAATGACATCTATGTACTATACATTACAAGTATTTAACACAATTTTATTTTTAACACAGTAGGTTCACTATTTGAAGGGATCGCTAGTGCGGATCGGAATTATTTCCAAATATCCCTGTCCATGATATAATCGTTTACTTTATAATAAGCCTTAGATATTAATGTCTTTTTGACAGTAGATTTAAATTTTGTATCAGTTTCTTCAGTAATATTTTTTGGAATTTTATTATAAAAACGTATGCAACTTCCCAAAAACGACTTTTTGGTTTTAGCCAGTCTGTAAGATGGTACTTTAAGCTTCCCTGTGTTTCTAGTAGCCTTTGGCTTATCGACGTTAGTGGGAAAATCACATATGTTCTTCCTAACGTACATGATTATTTCAAAAACATAAAGCGACGGCAGGGTTAGGATACCAGTTTCCTTAAAAAATGATCTTAAAGATTCACGCGTCTTCAAATTATAAATTGCTCTAACTGCTCTCTTTTGCAAGATAAAAATTGATTCGATATTCATTTAATTAATGTATATAAAATTATAAAATATATTCTTCCATAAATTCTATAGTTGAATACGCAATAATTCGTACCAGGCAGTTAGTCGGGTGAGTCGGTCGCAGGTCGCGGTCGGTAAATATTGAAACGCTACTTTTATTTATATGTACCTAACTACGTCTCTCAGTTTGACCAACGGTGCCCAAGAGCGGGCAAAAGGTAACCCACCTGTTTCAGTGAATTGGAGAAACATCCTAAAATAACTAGACTAAGTAGCTCTAGCCTGTTAGTTTCCGAATAACACAACCCTGTTCACATATTTATGAGCTACTCTTAGACATATAAATTACCGATTGTTCACTTGAGTACACCTTTTTATCGTAGGTAGAAACCAGGGATATTACGGAGATCCGATTCCGTTTCCGATAAGTCGGAACTTCTTTTCTTTTTTATTTGACTGGAAGGCAAACGAGCAATTGGGGTCTCCTGGTGATAAGAGATCACCACGGCCCATAAACATCTGCAACACCAGGGGTATTACAGATGCGTGGCCAACCTAGAGGCCTAAGTTGGAATACCTCAAGTGCCAGAAATTTCACCGGCTATCTTACTCTCCGCGCCGAAACACAACAGTGCAAGCACTGCTGCTTCACGGCAGGATTAGTGAGCAAGATGGTGGTAGCAATCCGGGCGAGCCTTGCACAAGGTCCTACCACCTGCAACTTCAGTTTGATATTGAGCATCCGTTTCGGTTCCGGTTCCGTTAATTTTGAAACGGAAGTTATATCGGATGGCAATGCTTACTGCGGCAACTGGACAAGAGCGGCGTACTTCAATAACAAACAGAAGGCTAATTATGTAACGCTTCTGACACTTGCTATCACAATCTAATGACATTTTTTGTATGAGAAAACAATCATTTGATTGTGATCGCGAATGTCACAAACGTTACGCAAATAGACCCTCAGGTTTAGTAGACCTACCCTTAACATCTCGTCCGTGTCTATCACTCAGGCTCCGATTCTGGTTCCGTTTCCGTTTTCGGTTTCGATTCCGTTTCTGGTTCCGTTAAACCAAATTGAAAACATCTGGTTGCGCTTTCGGTTCCGATAAAACCATACCGGTTACATCCTTGGTAGAGACCCTAGAAGTTAAGTCAGCATAATATAAATAAACTTCACTTCACTATATAGGTTTTATAAATAGACTTAAGACTCACTCAGCGAGCTATGGAGAGGGCTATGCTCTGATCAGGGTTTCTCTACGGGATCGAATCAGAAATGAGGAGATACGTAGAAGAACAAGGGTCACCGATATAGAAAAGCGAATTAGTAATTCAATTTTACACTTAAGCCCTTGTACGTAGGACCCATCATATTATGTATTTTTTTTTTTTTATACGACTGGAAGGCAAACGAGCAAGTGGGTATCATGGTGATAAGAGATCACCATCGCCCATAAACATCTGCAACACCAGGGGTATTGCACATGCGTTGCCAACCTAGAGGCCTAAGTTGGAATACCTCAAGTGCCAGTAATTTTACCGGCTGTCTTACTCTCCGCGCCGAAACACAACAGTGCAAGCACTGTTGTTTCACGGCAAGATTAGCGAGCAAGATGGTGGTAGCAAAGATTCGTATTGCGTCACCATTTTGACCATTTTCGGGCGTAGATTTAAGTAACAAAGCGCATTTTATAATAACCAAGTACTTTTCTATTAAAATACCAACAAAAACGAGGGTTGTTTGTGAAAAGAAAATTAAAAATACCGTAACCAAATTAAACTTAATAAGCATGCCCTTTCATGTACAGCACGTGTAAGCAACCCATTGTATCCAGATGTATTTCCAGAAATAAATGTAGAAACAGGTCAAATGCGAGTCAGATTTGCGATTACAAACGCAAATTACAGGCTATAATTAATCAAAACGTTAATAAATAACCGAAGCATTCGCGAAATCAACACGACTCTCCGAAAAGTGTTCGACAGAATTCCTTAAATTTACATTTTTTTTTCATTTGTACACCGATTCGAACGAAATAAACACTAAATGCTAATACACGGAAAGGACAACACATGAGTGAAAACCGCATCCTTCTACGTTGAGTTTTGAACCCTAAAAAGCTTTTTTGAATTTAATTTTTAAAAAGCATTTTCTCACTTAAATCTAAAAAAAAAGATGCGAGCCCGGACTTGAGTCCACCATCTTCTGCTTGAGAAGCCAGATTGTGTATCATTTCAACTTGCAGTAATAAATTTTATAAAGGGACTGATCCTTTGAAAGGTTCGGTTTTTCCTTTTGAAATACGGAATCCTGACATTGAAAGCGTTTACAATCAAGGAAGGAATATGGAATCAATGGGGTTCGTCACGGCACAGCCTTGATTAGTCGATAACCAAAAGCCCTTGTAAAGGTAATAACCGTGTCATCTTTTTAGGGTTCCATACTTAAAGTTTATAGTCAAAAATAACCTTAAGAAAAACCGCCCTTGACATAGGTACGAATCTACTCGTGAGTACCCCTCATTTGGCATAATCTAGTCTAGTCTGGTCTAGTTTGACCGAAACTCACATAGCATAACTCGTTTCACATTAACATATTTAGCAGAATAATTACTTTGTATAAAATATACTTACCAAAAGACTCTTTTTGGTATAATTTCGCATAACAAAACTGTCGCACTATTTTCCCAATGAAGGTAACTTCGTTAAGTTTTCTGGTCGATTTTTTCTCAACTTTGGTTTTTCCGAACTGGTAGTAAATTTTCCGATGTTTTGTGATGATTAGTGCATTCATATTACAGTTTAAATTAAATAAAGACTGGTTTTCACATAGACTTGGATCGTCATCATCATCATCAAGCGTAAGCGCAAGCAAGGCGGGCAGTTTCTGCGGTACAAGGAAGCGCTGAAACTCCATATGAAGAGGGCCAACATTGATCCATCCAAGTGGGAGACTGGCCAAAGACCGGTCGCAATGGAGGCATAATTATGGTGAATGGTCAAGTGGGTAATTTTGAGACTAGTCGCCGTTGCGAGCTGGACGCTAAGCGCGATGAGTTGAAAGCTAGACCACCAGCAGCTCCAGTATAGTTATGTCGGAAGGTTACTGACATGACATGTGGAGAGTGTGTGTAACTGGCTAGCCGGTCGGAGAAACAACGGGCGTGTGGTTACAAAATAAAAATATAATATAAAAGAAAAATATATACAATTGATTCAGTCAGCACTGCTCTTCTAGATAAATTTTAAAAAATACTGGCCTGAGACTTGTAGAACAGGTAGGGAAACAGGGCAGGGTGTTAAGGTCGCCTCGGAGCGTCCAATCACGACGGCGATCTGCTCCGAGGCAGCGGAGCGGAGTGGAAGTGGAGATGGAGGTTGTGATTCAGCAGGAAAAAGGAAGGGCTGGAATGAAACACCCTGCTTTACTGCTTGCTTGCAGCGCCCGTTTTAGTGTCGAACCAGCGAAAGAAAGCTAAACGAGACTTGGATTAGGTTTTACAAAATGTAGACAAGAAACAGATGTTAGGAATAGAGATAATAATATTATTTATAGTACCTGCAATAGTGGCAGCCCTTATATTACAAGTAGTAATCAGTGAAATAGCTATCACCGAGTAAATAATTTATATTTTCTTTTAAAGAAAACCAAATTTCGGCTTACGCCTTGACAAAAAATAGTAGAGCCAAAGACCGGGAAAAACAAAAGCGTATCAATAGTTTAGAATTTAGACTTTATTTTTTTCTGTAAGCGGCCAGTTGCGCACCGCGGAGGTTTGCCATGTTACATGTGGCCGCACATTTGGTGCTAAAATCGGATACATCAGCCATCAGCGACGTTCTCAGCGTTACGAAATAGTCGCTGTAGCCGACTACGGCTAGAAGATAATTATTAAATTTTAAATTAAATAAAGACTGGTTTTCACATAGTCTTGGATTATAATAATCTGGCAGAAACATCTTGCGATCCCCTTTTCATGTTACTGTGAAACCTCAATTTCATGAGCTAAGTATCAATTTTCGTGCAAGGAGTATGATTTCTCCAAGGGATTGTTCAGTAACGCTTCTCTTTAGTCATCTCCGCCGCTGATTTAAAATATTCATACGACTACGTGAAGAAGATTAAGTTAGGCTGCATGTAGTTGTCGCCGTGTGGTAACTGTTACTTCTTTTCTTTACACAAGTAGCAACAATTGCTATTTGGCCTAAGCAGTGGTATGAAAGATTGTTTAGTTGGCATTGCAATTTGAAATATTGTAAGAATGGTAAGGTAAAGGGGACACATTGGGAATTCTTGAGCAGGTTACAATTTTGAACATCAAACTACCGTGAGACTCACTCATATTAAATATATTGACCCGGAGAACTCACTTCTTAAATCGAGTTTAGCTTGACATCCGAGGAAAAATAGCGTATTAGCCCTAAACTCGATTTAAGACGTGTGTTATCCGGGTCAATATATTTAACATGAGTGTACGATTTTGAAATGGTTTCCGACTTTTGAAGTTTAAGAGTTACTTAATAGAGTCCGAGACCACTAGATTTGTTTTCTTGCCTTTTTTATTTATTTACTAGCTTATGCCCGCGACTTCGTCTGCGCGGATCTAGGTTATCGCGCGGTGGCGCCCTCTACCGGAATAAAAGGTATCCTATGTTCATCCTTGGGGTTCAAACTACCTATAATTATATACCAAATTTCATCAAAATCGGTTCAGTGGTTTCGACGTGAAAGCGTAACAGACAGACAGACAGAGTTACTTTCGTCAGTTAGTAGGGATTTTAACTGACGAAAAAAAAAACAGAGCAGGTTCTCAAGTCGATGCGTATATTCTTTTTATTTGTTTTTTATCTAAGAAAACGTTCTCGATTGTCCGGTCTCTGTACATTTCTGTCTCCTGTTAATTATAATTTTCATATGTTTTATGTACAATAAAGAGTTAGATACAATAAATACGTTTGTTATTCCCCAAAACTTTCGTCTATTTCTTTTGGGATTAGCTGCTGATATTGAACTTGTGCTCTCTACAAATAACAATATTATAAATTTAGGTTCAAGTTAATCTACATGAAATGAATACGAATCGGTAACGTGGAATGTTTTTTGATCCCTGGCTTAGAAAACCAAACAGATAGATAATAACGTTTCCAGGCAAATACTTAATATTCAAAACCAATACAATATCAGAATATTAAATACAAATAAATGAAACCTATTCCGATTCAAAATTAAAATAGGACTAGCGAGGAAGTAATCTATATTCATAGCCAATACATTTCAAATGTTCAGTATGAATTGCAATCTGTCACAATCAAAAAGCAGAGATAATGGAATTAATTAAAAATAATCATGGTTTTAAACGTGATTAACTAAACGAATTTCGCTGTAATTAAAAAGCAAATCAAAAATCTCACTCTAAAAGTTGTAAGAGAGACTGACAAAAAGTGCTTGAGAACTTTTGTTAGCACTTATAAACGTAATTCAGGAGCGGAAAGCGATCTAATAAGTCTTACGTTGGTGAGCTGTGGATAAAAGTCAACCAATTTTCTTCCTAGGTTACTATATAACCTTGCCTTAGTAAATAATTTTGGTTTCTGTAGCAATGCTTATTGGATGACGTAAAATGTGACAATATCAAGGTTAACTATACATTTTTATGGCTTTTAATTTAACTTGCAGGTGTTAATTTACTTAAGTGTGTAACAACATAACGAAGTTATTAACTATTTGTACTTATATGATTACATAAAAAAGTACATAATAAATAAATAAAAAACAAAACTTAATTATTTAAATGAGTCCCCGCAGACAAGACCGTTGGTTGCCCGTAACTCTCAAGATGTCGTCAGTCGACCGAGTCCTAAATAAGTCGAGGCCTAAAGAATCTTTTTACCCGACTGCAAGGAGAGGTATTGTTTTTAGGAGTATTTTTTTGCAAAACTACAATTGTAAATGTTTATTAAAATATTGTAAACTACAATTTTGTAGGTAATGACTTCCATTTCAAGTAAATATAAAGACAACTTTTTTGCGAATCGCTTATGCCTTACCAATTTCAAACAGATTAGAACGAAGACAAATTTCAGAGTTTGAACATGATAATGACGAGTCGCGTTTATTAAAATTTCCCGTAAGTCAAACATGTCTTACGCCTCGGTTAATATTTCATCGATGTTGGCAATTTGGAAGGGTTTTGTAACATTGATACTGAAATATTAATAGATAATAATGTAGGTAGAGAGATATAAAATACATTTATTGGGACAAATTCCGCACAGATGTAAGCAATAATAAGTTTTACCTGATTGCTGAAGTAGGGTTATATTTTTGAGCGTTTGATCCTATCTGTAGCTTAAACTGCTGGACTTTTTTCTACATAATGAAGTATCATTAGATTAAATGGAGTTCCAGACTTAACTTGTTTAATCCTTTTCAGTTCTTATTTAAAAAAAAAAATTTCAATTGCTTTACTCAAGTTTTATATTTTTACAATACTGGACCTCATTATTTGTCTGAAATAAAAATCTTTATTGTTATTGTTTCTTTGCGCGATAGAATCCGGAATACGGAAATTCCTCAAAGAAATGAAGTCACCGACATAGCTGGAAAAATATGCAAGTTGAAGTGGCAATGGGCGGGCCACTTCAGTCGAAAAACGGATAACCGATGGGGGAAAATAGTCCTCGATTGGCGACCACGAATCGGAAGACGAAGCGCTAGCAGCCTCCTACCAGGTGCACTGATGACATTGTAAGAGTTGCAAGAAATCGGTGGATGCAAGTGGCGAGTTATCGTTCACTGTGGCGTTCTAAGGGGGAGGCCTTTGTCCAGCAGTGGACGTCTTCCGGCTGATGATGATGATTATTATTTTTCCACACTTGCAGTTTGAATTCTGCTCCTTTTAATTTCTAAATTTGATACAATTAATTAACTTACTACCCTTCCATTAGTGGGCAACTCGCCCCTACGCAACAGCTGTATCATCATCATGTCAGCCGAAAGACGTCCACTGCTGGACATACGCCTCCCCCAAGGCTCTCCACTCAGACCGATCTTGTACTTTTCGCATCCACCGCGATCCGGCGATCTTAACCAGGTCGTCGCTCGCTCCAACTGTATTTATTATACAAGCCTCCAACTACGCAATATTAGTTCCAAATCAACTGATCCAAAGAATCTGTCTGAGTACATTCAAAAATACGTCATACATTTTATGTTGAATCAACACATTTATAATTGGATTCAAACACTCAGAGGTTAATCCCTGAGGTTATAAACTCAGAGGTTCTTAACTCTACATTTAATTTTAGTGATTAAACATACTCGAGCGAATCAACATTAAGACTGATATTATCTACGAGTGATATTAAGTACATATGCTTGAGTGTGAGAGCTATTACAATTATTTTTTTCATAAAAGGAAAAGCGGCCAAGTGTGTGTTGGGCCACACGCAGTGTAGGGTTCAATACTAACAATCCACAAATATTCAATAATTAATTGTAATTGATTATTCTACTAATATTATAAATGTGAAAGTTTGTGAAGATGGTTGGATGTTTGTTACTCAATCACGTCTAAAACCGCTGAACTGATTTAGATAAAATTCGGTGTACAGATACTTTGAGTCCCCGGGAAGGTCATAGGATAGTTTTTGTCCCGGAAATTTGAATAGTTCCCGAGGGATAGCGATAAACAAAAACTACACGGTCAGAGTCGTGGGCAACGGCTAGTTATTCATAAACTTATGAAGCCTACTAAGCTGTGAGTTTTCCTTTTAAATTCGATGAATGACTATTATGATTTTTTTTTATTTTTCACGCCAACAGGTTGGTTACGGTAATTGTAAGTAGTGCAGTAATTCATGAGTATGCGTGGGGTGTGTACACAGTTGAATCCTGGTATAATAACACGCACTCGAAGGCTAATTTTAACCCAATATTCTCATGAAATTGGGATGTAGGTACGCTTGTAAGATCCTGAAATCTCAACCGCTTATTCTACAAACATGAAATTTTAGACGAGCATTCTTCATAGAATGTGAATGAAAACCGTTCAATAAAATTTGTCCGTTTAAAGAAAATGATAGTCTATTACGAATAACTATTACAGTAGATACCTACATTAACTTATATTTAAGAACCGTTCTAACAGAATACATTTTAAATTTTCATAATTTTTTTATGGAATAATCGAGAAAAACTCAAAAATGCAACGTTGATAGCTCAGCAGGTACAAACGCTCTTAACATTAGATATATTAATTTTCGATATTCAGATGCATCCCCTGTTTTAAATATAGCCGAGTTCAAAATTTCAGAAACATGATGTTTCATTAACCG
Source organism: Choristoneura rosaceana (assembly GCA_037349165.1). Lineage (NCBI taxonomy): Eukaryota > Metazoa > Arthropoda > Insecta > Lepidoptera > Tortricidae > Choristoneura > Choristoneura rosaceana. The sequence goes on from JAZBNJ010000019.1 coordinate 18,001,997, forward strand.
ACCGCAATTAATTATGGGGTTGTTCAAACGGACTGGAAACCACTCAAGATTTATTACTCTCCAATATTATTAACAATTTACAAATTATTGGGCACTGTTTGCAACAGATTTCGGCCGTATTTACAGTTTAATTACATTGCGGGGCTGAGAGTTAATAATTTATAAGTGGTCGTACTTCAGCAGCAATGTACTGCAACTTGAGCTATAATTCTCGCTCTGTCTATTGTAAATGAACGTGACGCTGTATTGGAAATCTGCTAGTGACAGACTTATAAGGTGAATTATGATTTTCAAAGCCATGTCAAGAATATTTGCTTATAAATAAATATGAATATTCAGACATATGGAGGCTGACGAAGCGCGGAATTACTTTTCCTGAGCTCCAGATATAAATTGTGGAAAGTATAGAAGATACGGTGATATTTTATAGGGAAAATGTAGATAGTAAGGCATTCATTGCCCAGAAAAGTGTATACGTATGCCATCTGTGGTTCAACCCCATTAGAATCATGCAAGCCACTTTTAAAAAAAGCTTGGTATTCTGTCTTTGCCTTGCCTTTATATTCTGGAGATATGCAACGCATGTCTGTAAAGAAACATACGTTTTTTTACGCTGCAGCCTAAACGGCTATATATAGGTTATAATACTTTCACAGAAATATTATAAAACCCGACTACCTTAAAAACTAAAAGGAAGAAAATAAGTCTAGTGGCCTAAAACTATGTTAAGTAGCTAATTTAAAGTTTAACTGTCGGGGGCCCATTACTAAGAATTTTAATCTGGTCACGATTTAAATGGGTCACGAATGTGTACCTTCAGACTTATTTTCTTCCTTTTTAATTAACCCCCGACGCAAAAAAAGGGGTGTTATAAGTTTGACCGCTATGTGTGTCTGTGTGTCTGTGTGTCTGTGTGTCTGTCTGTGTGTCTGTGTGTCTGTCTGTGGCACCGTAGCTCTTAAGCGGGTGGACCGATTTGAATGCGGTTTTTTTTATTTGAAAGCTGGTTTTCTAGCGATGGTTCTTAGACATGTTTTATCAAAATCGGTTCAGCCGTTTCAAGATCATCAGCTCTTTTGTTCGCTGCGGTAGGAATCTTAGACGCATAATGGGTATTTACTTTACTTTGAAGCATATTTGGGACGTACAATTTGAAACACCAATGTATGCTATATGACTATGCAAGATTGTGCAGTTCTCGGCCTGATGCTGCAGCCAGAACACCAGTAGGTACACTCTTGATAAAACCATAGCAGATATATCGTGTTTGGATTCGTTTCGATCAGTTTTTGATTCTACATACAATGCAATGGTGGCAACAGGATGAGCTGATGCTGCAGCCAGGATATCCAGCACACTAGAAGACTAGGTATAAAAAATAATAGCACATACGTCGTGTTTGGATTCGTTTTGATCAGTAATTGATTCTACATACAATGCAGTGGTGGCAACATGACGAGCTGATGCTGCAGCCAGGATATTCAACACACTAGTACACTTTTAAAAAAATAATATACCAAAGTTTAAAAAACATGAAATAAAAAAAACTAAAATTAAAATTTTTTAAAACCCCCGACAAAAAAAAAACGCTAGAAAAAATAAAAAAAAAAACAAGAAAAAGGCGCCAGAAAAGGACAACTAAAAAGTAAAAAATAATTATGCACTGCCTAGCTGTTGCCTGCGACTTCATCTGCGAAGAGTTCGTTTATCCCTATCCCGCGGGGACTATACTGATTTCCCGCAAAATTAGTCTAAGTTAATTTAGTACAAGTACCTAGTAATATTTTTTTATCTAAGCGTCGTCGATGTCGGGGGACCGCTAAGGTAAATACTTTAAAAAATACAACATATGTACTTTAGTTTCCTGTTAACCTTAGCGGTCCCCCGACACCGACGACGCTTAGATAAAAAAATATTACTAGGTACTTGTACTAAATTAACTTAGACTAATTTTGCGGGAAATCAGTATAGTCCCCGCGGGATAGGGATAAACGAACTCTTCGCAGATGAAGTCGCAGGCAACAGCTAGGCAGTGCATAATTATTTTTTACTTTTTAGTTGTCCTTTTCTGGCGCCTTTTTTTTGTTTTTTTTTTTATTTTTTCTAGCGTTTTTTTTTGTCGGGGGTTTTAGTTTTTAAGGCAGTCGGTTTATTTTTTAATTTTTTGTGTGGATAATATTTTAACATTCTGCCGAATGTGTACAAGTGCTACCGCTATAATTTAAAAATTAGTAGCTGCGGGTACTGTCAGAAAAACATGCTGCAGTGTAAAAATAAACTTATAATTGAATACAATTATGCTTATAAAGTCTTAAAATTTTGGAATCATTGAATAATTTTATGTATTTGTACCTATTCGGGGGTCAATGCTTGCGCACTTGTCGTCTCTTTTTTTTTAAATGTACTTAATCTAGGTTTTCTCGACTAAATTTTGTTTTATTCTGTTTCTTTTGTATTGTTTCACATATTGCACTCCAGGGTCCCAAGATACAGGCTCAGCCTAGTTTGGGGTCCGCTGGGTATAACTATACTGTAATCTTGTGAATTAATGAGCTAATAAATATTTTTGTATTTTTGTATAAGGGATTGTTTGAGCTCTTAGTCTCTTTAAAAATCTATACACTTACATCCGTCATTACGTATAATTTGGCTTTTTTTTAATCAACTGGATGGCAAACGAGGAAATTCTCTGGCTCTAGTTTTGTCCTTGTCTATCAAAGGCAGACGATCTAGTAACAGATGAAGACAAAATGTGACGTTAAACTAACAAAATGCTTTACATGCTTTATAATGAGGTATAACGTTTAAAAGGTTCGAAACAAAATAAACAAACAAAATTTGTTGCGTAATACATCACGTTATATACTCTTAAACTGTCACATTTTTCTCCGACACCATCATTTAAAATCCCTGCGATGGAACCCTGGGGCCGGATCATGTTCTACCGATAAATCAAAAGGGGGCAAAGCTAATGTTCGGAAAATGAGATAAAAGAAAAAATGCAGAGTGCAATGTTGCTTCACAAGCGTTTTCATTTATCTTTAAAGATGATAAGACGGCAGAGACGCGGCGTCATTAATGCTGCGACAGTGACGCTGCGTCAAAGCGGCAGGTAATGTATGACATTGACTTAGATGAAATCGTCACGTTATTAGAATATCTTTGCGCACATTGCTTCAGACATTGAGTCAATTTTTATCTTACAAAAGAGAGCAATTACCGTGGATTCATCCTTACGTGTCTTATCATGTAAACAAACACTTCTCGAAGACACAGACACACCTTTCTCTTGGATTACACAATAACCATCACTTAAAATGTTCCTGTATACTTAAAGAAACTCACAAAGTATTGAAATCAACCGATTAACCACTGAAAAATATCATTTCTAATAAGATTGCCTTCAATAATTGAAGGAACGATTGAATAACTTCAAAAATGTCTGACATTGCAGTGTCAAGATTGTCTTTGGAACGGATTGAAAAGTATTGATGGGAAACGACAACTTATCGATGTGGACAAATGTGGCAATTAATACTTAATATCCTCCTAAGTCCTTGCGTACTTTATAAAGAACTAATCTATATACATAAAATTCTAAACTGACTGTTGATATATATCAATGCACAGCCCAAACCACTGGACTGCCGACTGAGAGACTTGAAATTTTTTCACATAATGTAGATACCTTATACAATGTAGGCACCCACTAATGAAGGATTTTTGGAAATTCCCACGGGATAAGGAAAAAACGGGTTTTATATTCAGTTCAACGGGATGGATTTTTCGTTTTATTGGTCGTAGAAAACTGAAATTTATTATTTAGATTCCTTGGGGGGTGTATGGGAGCACTACAAAAATATTTCCCGAAATTCTGACGAGAACGGGAAAAAACGGGATTTTTCGTTTTACTGGTCGTAGAAAGCTGAAATTTGGCATGCAGGTTGCTTGAGAAGTATAGGGAAGTATTAAAGAGATAATTTACCGAAATTCCCACGGGAAAGGGAAAAACGGGATTTTTCGTTTTACTGGTCGTAGAAAGCTGAAATTTGGCATGCAGGTTGCTTGAGAAGTATAGCGAAGTATTAAAGAGATAATTTACCGAAATTCCCACGGGAAAGGGAAAAACAGGATTTTTCGTTTTACTGGACGTAGCAAGCTTAAAATCGGCATGTACGTTGCTTAAAGGGGTGTAGAGGAGCATTGAGAGTGGAGTTTTCAAAATTTCCACGGGAACGGGGAAAAACGGGAATTTTCGTTTGACTGGTCGTAGAAAGCTAAAATTCGGCAAGTGGGTTTCTTTCAAGCGCACATGATTGTGTAAATAAATTAGTATGGAAGTCGTGCCACCGTACGTGTTTAATTATAACAAAATCAATCAATATAAGTGTATTTACTATCATATGTGTCTTTGTAACATAAAATAAAGACTTGAATTTGAATATATTTTATCGACATTTCCCATCACTAGTCATTGTCTATTATCTATGTCTACCATCTCTGACGTCACGTTTGTTTACATGATAAGACACGTAAGGATGAATTTAGTATAGAGCAATTTATAATTCGAAAACGCGTGAATCTTGAATCATAAAACATAAACTATATAAAACATCCAAAATTTATTGACGCCAGCAAAACGTCGCGAAATCTTGTGAGGCAAAAATCGTAATTTTGTAACTACATCAAAACTTTCTATTGAATCCAACAACAAAGATTATCTGAATTTTTATCACTTTTACCACAAGATTTTGTATATATTTAAGAACAATATTGCTTATTTTTTGAGGTGAAATAGCTTCAGGAAATAAACATATTTTAATTATTAAGTGGACAACTGAAAAATTTAAAAATGGACAACTTTTCGAGAAATAGTCTTACAAATTAAAGCTCCAGAGGATTCACGTGTACGTTTCGGCCATCGCTACTAGAAATGACGATGCTGAGTACTGTGACACCATCGACGCAAATCTGACAAAGCCTTTACAAGTGGTCCGGACCAGGGATTCAACGATATCGAAAAACCGGTAAATATCGATATTTATCAATATCTATAGAAAATTCGCCGATACTGATACATATATTGCAATATGGATTTTTTTTGCATTTAAGAAATAATATAATCTGATGAATGTTTGTTGCTAAAACAACCTTTTACGGAATTACGGAATACCTAAAAAATATTGGTGAAATATATAGGTAATCTAGACCAATACGTGTACCTATGTCTATTTTATTTAGTATTATTGACTTTACAATATTATCATTTTATCGCATCGACATTTTAATTATTTTTAGGGTTCCGTAGCCAAAATGGCAAAAACGGAACCCTTATAGTTTCGCCATGCCTGTCTGTCTGTTCGTCCGTCCGCGGCTTTGCTCAGGGACTATCAATGCCAGAAAGCTGTAACTTTGCACGAATATATAAGTAAACTATGCCGACAACAATAAATAAATAAATAATAATAATATCGATATATCAATATTTATGTTTACCTTGCATCCCTAGCCCTGACTGATGGACCTTTGGCACTCAATTATGATCTCGCACTGATAAATCCTTCAGGAGGGCTCTTCCGTGTGACACGCTCCTCGTGTGAAAGGGACGGCTAAAGCAGAGTGACGTCTGTGGCTTTGACAAACACAAAGGGTGGATTTAAGAGCTGATCGAGATTGACGTAAGTTTTATGAATTTCATTTTGCTTGGAAATTGAAAGAGACAAAATAAGTGGTGAAGTAAAATATAAGTAATGTTTTAATGTTTTAATGTTTTTTTGGGCACAAACGGTACATGGTTCTTAAAAATAGACAAATTACAATTGACATAAACCAATACAGCTGCCACCACTTACTGATTCATTTAAGTATATAAAAAAAAACATGAACGGGAAACAAAACCGAAAACAGGTTAGCTGGCTAAACACAAATACAGTAAATGAAAATAACATATATAAAGATAAAACTGCTAAATTTTAAAATGAATGCTATTGATCCAAAAGGGATAAAATGCCACTTTTAAACTTAACTAAGGATAAATGAAATAAATCTATTTGACAGAACTTAGTATTATGGGCTTTACAGGCTCTGTTAACATAAGAGTTAGATTTATATTTTTTCCTTGTGAGGGGAACATGAAATAATTTATTGAAAGTTCGTGTGTTCAAACGGGAAGCTTTAAAACCTAATCTACTAGTAATACTAGTAGTAGTAGTATGTACTAGTAATGTATTTATTATAAAAATAAATAAATATAAATATCATGGGACACTTGACTCCAATTGACTTAGTCCCAAACTAAGCAAAGCTTGTATTGTGGTTACTAGGCAACGGATAAACATACTTAAACAGATAGATATATACTTAAATACAAATTAAACATCCAAGACCCGAGAACAAACATTCGTATTATTCGTATTATATAAAAATGGTTCGAGATGTGAATTCATGTTCAAACTATTTTTATAAGTGAACCCTTAGATGTTTTGATACTCGGACGTTCTGGCATTTGGATATACCTAATTGACACTTAGGGGCTGTTAACGGTTTTTAAAGAAAATAAAAGTCCATAACGAATAATTATTGGAGTACACACATTATTTATATACTGCTCAAATGTAATTCTTTATAACATTCCTTGTCTAAAAATGGTTCCATTAAAATCATCATAGCACAATTCAAGTACTTTTCATCCAATTCAATCAAATCAAATCAGCCCACATCCACCCACTGCTGCTGGGTAAAGGCCTCTTGATTTTCACGCCACTTTGCTCGGTCCTGTGCTAGTCTCATTTTACCAGCAGACTGCCAGATGTCATCCGACCAACGGGCCGGTGGTCTGCCCACCGTTCTTCGACCCAGTCTTGGCCACCACTCCGCAACCAATCCGTATCCAATTAAATATATTCAAAAATTAAAAATTCAAACATATTTTTGAGTAGTAAACATCAAAAAGTGTTCTATCAGACAACATTTTTGATTTTCATTAAATTTTTATGGAATATTCGAGAAAAACTAACTAAAATGCAACATTGCGAGCTCAGCAGGTACGAACGCTCTTAAGTCAGTTCAAATACCGTCCCGTTTTATTTGACAGCGTTATGGCAGCAACATGTTTTCATATCACACCATTTAAAATATCTTTCTCACGTTATTTAACATTAATATCATTCACAACCGTCGCTGGCAATATGAATATATTCTTGTTCCGTTCAAAAATTGAAATGTCTTTCAGCCTGGTGAACATTTGTTCGAGAAAAAATTGTGGAGTTTATACGCAGTTTGTTTCGCGAAAGATATTAATTCTATTAAGCATAGTCGAAGAAACTGAATCTCCTTCCAGGGTGAGAGCTCGTCACAAGCAATTTCGCTATAATTTTTTTGGTAGATGTTATGAAATGCCAATATATGACATTGCAGTCAGTACCGTCTTTACCATAAGGGCACAAGGGGCCAGTGCCCAGGGCCCCCATCCTCAGGGGGCCCCGAAGGGCCGACAATTTTTCTCACATTTTATCTCAAAATGCACATTACACTTTTCTTATTATTATATTTATTCGAATCAATACATTTTCAAGTCAAGTTACGATAGTACATACTATTCGATTTTTTTATTCAGTTTATCGGTGATGTAAAAGTTTACAAAACATTATTTATGAATAGTATTTATGAACGCATCCTCTGGGCACTGGCCCCTTGTGCCCTTATGGTAAAGACGGTACTGGTTGTTGTTATAATTACCAAAATCAATGTACATAAATCCATACAATATTTGAGGAGTTCCCTCGATTTCTCCGGGATCCCATCATCAGATCTGGACTTGGTGCTTATGGGACCACCCCTGAAGTATACCCTTATAAACAAAAAAATTATTTTCCAAATCGGTCCAGGCATCTTCGAGTAATCGCGTAACATACACACGCATTGGGAACCTCCTCCTTTTTTGAAGTCGGTTAAAAAGGGCCCCAAATTCTTGTGTGCCCAAGGGCCCCACCACATTCTAAGACGGCCCTGATTGCAGTACCACAAAGGTAGCACTCTGGTATGCGATTAATTTCAGTTTCTTTGACTGTAGTAAGTACCGATAAATACACAAGGTGGCCCCTGACAGGAGGAAAAAATGGAACCACTCTTCATCTTGAGCTAATTTAGTTCTACGAATTTTGTAAATTTAACTATATCGTGATTTTTATTAAAGTTTAAAGTTTAATTGGACTAGCAATGTATTGTGAAATCCGTCATTTTGTTACGTGTTATTTAGACTATTGGATGCCGTACATTGAAAATACCAATTAATTTGTTTGGAATAAACATAATGATATAATTACTTAATTTTTGAAAGTTGCAGAACTAAAATAGTTCCATTTGAGTAGCCGAACCTGTATTTTAATTTTTTGCTCCTGTTACAGGGCCCACCCTGTAGAATATAAAGTTTAATATTGTTACACTTATGTAGGCAGACAGCCAGGTATATTACAAAGGTCTGGTTACAAGGATTCAAAATATTTTCATAATTTTTCATTTAAAATTATCTAACTCGACGTTAATAGGAGAAAACTGATCGGCCTCCCTGATCCCGCATCCCGTTATCCCCATTAAAACTAAAATGTTTATATAAATTTCAAAAACAGTTTTTTTCCTTGAAAATTACAGGAAACATTTTAAGGATTGTGATGTTTTAACATCATAGAGCACAATTAAAAAAGATATAAGTATTAAGGAACATCGTCATTACGAACAACATTATTTTTAATCATTTAAAATTTTAATTTATTGTATCAGGCGTTACTTTGCGGAGGTCCATATCAATGAACTAAAAAAGAATTTATTTGCTCACCCGCGACCTCTTGATAGTTAACTTTAAGCAAGATTGTTTTCAGGCAGTTCCTCTACCTCCACACTGTAAGAACACACACAAAACTCACAAACCCATCTATCACCACCACCACACTACACTGACGCGTTTCGAACTCAACCAGAGCTTATCTTCAGAGCAACATAACCGTACACCATGCTACCAGATAGCATTGATTGATTTGTTTGATTCATTGTTTGTTTTTTTTTTTAATTGTGTCCCCCATGCGAATTCCACTTATAGTTGGTCCGGTTTTCGATTCCGGGACCTGTTTGGGAAATACTTACCAAAGTCGATTAAAACTAAATATAGCCGAATGTATAAGAAAACTTACACCCCGCGTAGCCGCGTGATTATGTCAAAATTAGCCATTAATGACATTGTAATAAGAACCACGGCACGTGTCATCGTGAATGACTCTACCTATACGCACCTTCTATTTTATTTAATAATCCTCGAAAATGCGTATTGTCATAAAATCCACGACATCTGGTAAAATACGTCTGCGAAAATGTGGTAGGTAATAAATTAACTGGTTACATACTTGCTTTTTTAACACCAGATTTCCCTTAAGATTTTACACTGTATTATGTAAGAAACACGGTTGTTTTGTCAATAAGATGCCGAGAGAATAAACAGTGGGAAAGAATTCGCGCTTTTGTCAAAGATTTTGTTTTATTCCATTTTATTTAGAAGCCACCAAGCGTAAAAAGGAAGCGTTAAACATTTTTTTTATCAGATTAGGTGATTCTCTGTAGGATAGAGTGGTGAATGTAAGTTGATTTAATTTTCTGCGGGTAATTTCCTTTTTAACTGACGGTACAGCCAAAATAACTACGCAAATTATGAAATTCACATACACACAAACACCACACCTGTATTCCCAAATGAGGTAGGCAGAGCACACGAAACGTTACCGCTACGGACCCACATTTAGAAATTTTAGGTTTTAAGTATTATTTATTACGAAAAAATATTTATTTTTTAAAATAGATTTAGGTACAACATTATTAATTCAAATATTAACTAATTTAATACCTAGGTAGCATTATTTTATAAGGCAAATACGTCGTCAAGAGATGTCGCTGGCATGGACCCTAGAATTCAGGCCGCATTACCTCTTTTAGCTGGTTTTAAGTTTGACAAAAACGGTACAATAGTGACAGGTTGCTAGCCTGTCGCCTAAGGTATACCTTAACCTATATCCTCAGTCGCCTCTTACGACATCCACGGAAGAAACGAAGAGGTGTAATTCTAACCCGACACCAAACGGGGGGAAATTCACAACTAAAGGATGACGGCTAAAGGCTGTTGTTTTTGTGAGTAGTTACTGAACTAAATGAATTCCTTTGCACTACCGCGACCTTATGACAGCTAAGCTTATAAAAAATATGCGTGTTCATGCAGTTCCTCCACCTCTACACTGTAAGAACATACACAAATTACACAAACCCATCCACCACTACCAGCATACTACACTGACACGTTTCGAACTCAACCAGAGCTCATCTTCAGAGCAACACAACCATACACTACGAATCACGCGGGATGATGACAATCGAATTCTACGCGGATGGAGACACGGGTTACGGCTGATTTAAAAAGAAACTTTTAAGCAATGATTTACGCGTCGTCTACACAATGAATTAAAGAACCATGGAAACCTTCAAAAAACATGTTAAATCACATTAGATTAGGGTTTCACTGCGACGCTCTTACAGCTTGATGAAATGTAATGACGTCTGAGGAAAGCACAATGGCTTCCTTATTTTGGTAAGTGCCATTAGGTGCAAAGCTGTCTCGAAGTCTATTTTTAGGCCTTTCATTTAGGCTATACTTTAAGCCATTAACCGTCCTACAAATGTTTTTAATGAAGTTTGTGAGTAAGTGCAATGATTTAGTTGTGTCCCTGGCCAACTGTGTCCCTGGCCAACAAATTAATTATCAGCACATTAAAAAGTGTTGTATATAGTAACTTTGAATGAATTTAAGTTAATTAAGTTGGCTAAAAAGCGACTTCACAGTTTAGTATTGCCGTACAAATTCTATGGGAAAATCGGATTTCGACAGTGAGATTTTACTAATTTCAGTTTCAAAGATTACCCCTTACATTACAAACAAAGAAACACATAAAGTTCAGATATTTCCCTGTTCCATGGGCATTTCAAAAAATCTAACTAAATAATATATTTGTTTATTAGTCAGTTATTAGACGGTAATATTTTGTAGCTATAGATTAACCTTTTATCTGTCAATTGGCAAAATACCTATTTTATACATATATCCAGGATATTTCAAGCCTCTAGGTTACTTAATAATATAAGCTCTAGTACACTTAGATATAATTATCTACCCAAGATACAACAATGTGATAGGAAACAAAATAAATAAAAACTGCATAAATATACCTAACTATAAAAAGAAAACACCATCTATTATCTACCAGCGTAGTCAAATAAACATTCGGTTTATTATTCATCATTAGAAAGATTATTTAAAAAAAAAACCGAGATTCATTAAACTCAATGCTCAAGTTGCGAATCATAAGCGAAACCTTTAGATCTTAGAATGAACGATAATCCCCATGATGGTCTTGTAAACCTTTAATCAAGCATTTAAACACGCGGTAGCGTTTCGAGCCAAGTTCTGAGAAATAGGAACCGGCGATATAGTACCCACGTGTACCTATTAATACGAGTATACTCAAAGGTGTTAATACACGAAGTATGCATCATACATAAATAAGGTATTCTTTGGCTATACCTAGTGCCATCCACGAAGACGCGTGATTTTGTCAAAATTAGACATTACTGACATTGTAATAAGAACCACGGCACGCGTCATCGTGATTGACTCTACCTATAATCGAGTTATCTTCTTCGTGATATGTTTAAAATTGATGCGCATTTATAGTGCCGTAAATTCTCAAAAAAAAAATGAATGAAAAATTACTGAATCTTGTTTGAAGCATGTTTTAATATGCGTTACTACGTGTCGTGTGCGTCTAAAAACATGTCGTATTAATACAATGGGCCCTTGCATTGTAAAGTCAAGATACTATTCTTACTCTTCTAATAATTTGTATGCTTGTAAAAACAGGCAAAGTCAAATATTGAGCTTCAATTTATCCTAAGTTGATTGCTTTGTTTTTGAGGAAAATCTACAGGACTTGGCACCCAAAATTACCTGTTTACATTTGAGGGCCAGATATTTTAATGTCAATTATTTTGTTGGTAAGTTGACAACTTAATAATAATAATAAAACTTTTTATTGCCAAAGTAAGAACAAGAGGATACAAAATATTCATATTATAATTAAAAATTAGGTACAAAATAGGTCTACACCTTGACAATGGGTGCCGGTCACAGCAAATGCTGGCTTTAATTTCCAGCTCTGGTTTTCGGCCCAGACCCTTTGACCATAATAACTAATACTAAGATATTAAAAAGAAACTTCGTACATTCTTTACTACTTTGTTACTATATATGCCTTCTTACAATTTTACACAAAAGTTTAATCATGAAGTGACAGCGACAAGGCAGTAAAGTGTAAAGCTATTTTCGACCTCGTCCCTACATTTGCTTTTTCTAATTAAATCATGTCCTGGCACGTCACAAAAACGCTAGTCGACAATCTACTAAAAATATTACACGCTTAAGTAGAACACCATTTTACCGATTTATAATAAAGCGATGCAAATGGCTTAGGTATAATAATCGCGTTCGTATTTAATGTATCCACTATGTCGCGACGTTTCGATCTCTTTGAAAGTGCTATGACCATTTGATGCGTCTACCCATGACTCATGGGCCCTTAAATATTTACTTGGGTATGCACAAAAGATTTCTACTTAGTTACTAGCTGTTATCCACGATTTTATCTACGATGAATTCGTTTCACTGCATTCGTTTGAAGCGAATCAACTCGTTGAAATGCAATGAGCGCCATTATATCACGGAGATGGTGAATGAATGATAACTTCTCAATAATTTCGATTGATTCAAAGTACCTAGATTAAGATGAGATAATCCATAACTGACGGCAGTACGTAAATCCATTCCTTTCAACCGATTTTTAAAAGTACTACTGGAATAGTAAATCAAGTGCTAAATTGAATTGGCGCCGTACACCCTGGTATGTCAAGTGTTAGCCAGCGAGCTCTGCTTTTGGCTGTGGCAACAACTATTTTTAACCCTCGACGCAGTATTCTGAACAACATGGAAAAGTTTAAAAAACCCTGAAATGTCATTTCAAACTTCAATATATAATGATTGAACCGATTTTGATGAGATAGCTATGAACGACCGCAAGGAAACTTTTTTCCAGATAAAAATACAGGTTTATCCATTTGAGAGCTAAGATGCCACAGACAGACATACAGACAGATAGACAGACAGGTATTGGCGTCAAACTAAGAACCTTCTTTTTCGAAAATAAAAACTGAAATATAGATGCACAGAAAAACCAAACAAAGAGACCAGCGCTGGGAATCGAATCCAAGTCCTCAGCATAACGACCGTAAAAGACCGAAAAAATACCAAGATGTGGAGATGAAATAAAAATACAAAAAGACTCCAAATTTATTTTAGATACGAGTTTTTTTCAAAGTAGTGTAGTGACGATATAGGCGTAGATGATCATGATGAATTTTCTCTGGCCTCACACACTGTTTGTTTTAAAACAGTTAAGACGAGACGAGCTAGGAGTTATGTTACCAGGACTCTAAACGTACGCGGCTGTAAAATACCGTAGTGACGTATTAATTTTGCAGGCTGGGAAGAAGATAATGATAATGTTGATAATTTTTGCATTCAACTTTCAAATGAAACAACTGAATCGTAATCCACTGTGAGACCCTTTCACAATAAACGTTATAATGACAAGAACGCATTCAAAGTGACAAAATAAATGACTGACATTGTTGATCTGTATTGCGTCGACGGAATTGGTGATGTCGAACGGCGTGAAATTCAATTTGCAATGGAATTTAGTTAGACATCGCTCATCGATCGTAAATTGATTGACACCATATCCATACCATTGTCGTTTGGGAGTCATTATTGAAGTATGACTAGAGAATCGATTTTTGAAATCATATCACTTCATAATCCACAGTATCCACACTAATATTATAAATGCGAAAGTGTGTATGTTTGTCCGTCTTTCACGTCGAAACGGAGCGATAGATCGACGTGATATTTGGTATAGAGATAGTTTATGGGCCAGAGAGTGACATTGGCTACTTTTTATCCTGAACATTCATCCGTCTAAAATTTACAAGAACGTGGTAAGTGAATCCAAATTTAGTTCCGTAAACTGAGCTGTAAAACACTACGCACTCTCTCATCCTAAATATGTTAATATGTTAAATCTGGTCAGTATTCCAGTGAACTACGAAACTTCGTAACCCAAAAGCAAGATGGGCTCTAAAAGAACACGTTGATACGCTGATTGATTGCCTTCAGTAAACACTGCCGGCATCATAAACCCGTCAAAATCTACTTTTAAACAAATATATGGTAGCGCAAAGTGAAGTGAAGAAACAAAATGGTTAGCCCGTAAAGAATAGACGGATTGTGTACGAATTTTATAAACTGGGATATACAATCTTTCGTCTTGAACTTGGCAATTTGAAGAAAAAATGTATGTGGATGATGTCATGTAGGTAAGTATTATATCGATCTCAGCTACGGATATTGATTTTGCGACCTAATGAGGATTTCTCGACAGGCGAAATACCGCCAGATGACGTTAGTATCAAGAGGTCTGTTTGACGTAAAAGTCCTGCTTGTTATTGTTGTATTGAGACAAAATTATAATTACTAATTTGAGATACCCGTGTGGTGTCGGGTTAAAATTACACCTCTCCATTTTTCCGTGGGTATCGTAAGAGGCGACTGAGGATATAGGTTAAGGTATACCGTAGACGACAGGCTAGCAATCTGTCGCTATTGTACCGTTTTTGTCAAACTGAAAACCTAAAATTGCTAAAAGTGGCTCCGAAGCGGGTGGGTGTGTGTGTAATTTGAAATACATTTTACTATTTATACAATATAGGTCGTGGTGAACTAGTGGATTCACTTACTGCTCCTTAAGCAGATAATCGTGGATTGGAAGAATTTTTAATGCGTGAAATTTGTAAACCTGTCATGAAATTGACTGGTGTATGTCAAGTTTGCACTAGCCCGGCGTGAACTACGGACCAAGCTGTCTCGTTCTGAGAGGAGGCCTGTACCCTGCAGTGAGATGTATACAGGCCAAGATGATGACGATGATACCGATACGGGACATTCCAGAAAAAACTTACACTAAAATATTTTTCCAAACTTCATTAAACCGTTCGACATACGAGATTTATGACGATAGACGTTACATTGTTGTCTAATGGGGCACTCGTGTTAAGAGACAAATGTTTTCCTTCTCGGTTTCGAGACTTCGCCAAATAGAACCAGCGGTTAGCTTCCTCTGTCCCCCACTAATGGCTTGTTGGTACATAAGGTTACACTGTTACGGGGTGATTCTAAGGGAAAGCGATAACTTGGGCGTTTGTTAGTGGGCGACGTTTTTTTGGCATATATTTTCCTCTAATTACCTACATAGGTACTTGGTCCCGCATGATCGCTGTGCTAGATGTAGGTATATCAATTCCACTACTGCTAGTACATTTATTTGAATTTCGCCATTTTCATGGTCAAATGAATCCAGTCAAGACCGTTTTCTCAAGAATGCGTGAAAAATGAAGTTTCTAAACCCTAATTTTTTAGTCCGTAGAATTCTGACGTTTCTTGGTATTACCAGTGGAAAAAACGTTCTCAGATACGTGGTGAGAAATGCGAAGAAAAATAAATGTGCAACATAAACCTTGTAGCTAAAATACAATGATTTACAATCATTTTTGTATATTTGGTGGTGGTGACGTGTACCATGTCAATGAATTTGCAGACATTAAGTTTTAGTTTTTTAATACTTCACTGTTATTTTACATTTTGTTTTTGACTTTTCACTTCTGACTATTTTTAATTTTTATTTTGTTTTTACTTGACATTTTTATTTTTCAAATTATTTTATGTAACCTATTTTAATTAGACGATCCCCTGGTAGTGATATTATTATTGTAATTCTATTTTTATTCATAATACTATGACGATCCCGAGCGGAGAACTTGTTTAAAATTATTTTATTTGTAATTATTTAATTGCTTTTTATTTTCAATTGTAACATTTTGTGACATTTTAATCTTTTTTGTATTCTTGACAATTTCAGTATGAATTCTCATAACTTTGACATGTACAAATTATGATGTAGTTTTATACTGAATGAATTAATAATCTAATCTAATCTAATCTATTGTTTGTTAAAATATACTTGGTTTAATTTTAAATTGCACAATTTAGACATAATAAATACATATACATTTTTTCTGTGGAAAAAAAAGTCTTTGTCGGTATCACTTTGACGATAATCGTGTATTACAAACCTTCGGTCGGACTAATTTTATACTTTTTAATTTAATCAACATGCCATATATGTCGTAAAACTTAATTCCTTTATTAAAAAAATCTTGGAAAATAAAATAAACTGTCTTTTTTTCATCAAAGTGCAAAATGCACACCATGGTAACTAGGGATTAGATTTAGATTAGAATTAAATAATATAAATAGCGCACCTACGGTGTTAAAAATAAAATTGTGTTAAATACTTGTAATGTATAGTATCCATGATAGTTTAGATATCATCTATAAATATTGTGAATCTGTTTAAAAAAAAAATACCTCGTTGAGTTTCTTGCCGGATTCTTCTCAACAGAGATTTTTTCCGAACCGGTAGTAGATTTTTAGACGTTCATAAGTGCTTGTCATAGCCTAAATTTAATAAAGAGATTTTGACTTTGACTTTAAAAAAAAAGGTTCCTTACTCCGGAAATGTCTTTTACTCCGGAAACGTTTTTTATTTTGTTCTAATTTTTTATGTATCTTTTTTTTCATGTTATCGCAAGTAGGTAAATGTTTTCTTTCTTTCCATTTATATCATCAGTTACACAGTTACAAGATATTAATTATATCATTGGCCGCATCAAATCGCCCATGAACTTGGGCTTGCAGATAATTTTAGCGTTCAGTCGAACACACTGATTGCGTTATCGGGCACTCGAAAATGTTGATAAATTTATTCAATGTAGCCCGCGCCACTTCAGCGCATACAAGCATCATAATGGTCATACTTTTTAGAACATAACAAGGAAAATTTTCAACGAATGAACAAACAGAAATACCTGTTTACCTACATGGGGCTTCAAGGTTTAATTCTACTCACAAAACTAAGCTACTTTTGTTTTGTAACATTTTCAAAATCTCGAATTTAGATTATTTATGATCAAGATTGTTTTTTGGAGTCTTTTTGTATTTTTTATAATCGACTCCAAATTTAGTTACTTTTACGGTCATCTCGTAAAATCAATATCTAAAATACAAACTGAAAAGTAGACGCACAGAAAAATCTGAAAAAGAGAGCAGCGCTGGGAATACATACTACTGGTGCTGGGCTGCTAAAGTGATGCAATCGAGAAATTTGTGTCTGTGTACTCCTGTCCAATGGTAGTGTAGGGGTATAGCACGCAGCACGGTATGCTGAGGATCTGGGTTCGATTTCCAGGGCTGGTCTGTTTTTCTGCCTTTTCTGTGCATCTATGTTTCAGTTTGTATTTTTTGATTTCAATGACATTATTGACCCTCAAAGTTTAATCGCTAAACTAGTGCATCGAATATGGCGGTGTTATCGCTGTCTCTTGGTAAGGGGGCCTTAAAAAAATACACTCGTGCATACTTAATTTACTTCGAGCACGAAATGACTCAAAAACAACTAAAATAAACTTAAACTTCCAGTTGAGCGCCTCTGTTAAATGAGAAAACTTTTCCTGAATAATTCTCTCACCATAAACATAACAATTTTATTTTTATACTTCCAAAAGAGGTTGCCGCTGCTAACGTATATAACATTGTTTATCGAGCGTATGGGCGATAGGTAAACTCTAGGCGAAGCTAAGTGCCCATTGACCCTTTTAAGGGATACTAGTCGAGAATGCGAAACCCGGAATAGTTGACAACATTAACGGTCGTTAGCCTTCGATCTCGGGATTAATAATCTGTTTTGTACTCCATTTTGTTTTAGGGAATGCTTTGGAATTTATAGTGATTTTGTTCTCATTGTGAAATAAGCTTTTATTCATGGCCAATGAGTAAAAATCGGCCCCTGGATGCTCCCGAATAGTCCTCATGGACTCCAATTCATATGACAGAGGAATTATTAAAGACGATACAGTGTGCAATAATTTTACTGTTATATCTTAGTCACTAAAGTGATCCATCGCCCGCGGGGCCTTAGCTATTTGCCAAAAGGGCCCAGTGGGAATGAGGAGCCTGGTGATCGGAAGGTTGGTTGCATGCTTGCAATCATTGCAATTCCGATCACCAAAATCATGAAAATATAGAAATCATGAAATATTGCATCAGCAAAATATACAGAAGAATTCTTAATTTCCCCTTCGCCTTATATATTTATCTTATTCTGTTTTTAGTATTTGTTTTTATAGCAGCTATAATAATACGACGATGGACAGACAGACAGACAGACAGATAGTGGAGTCTCAGTAATAGGGTTCCGTTGCCAATCTTTGGGTACGGAACCCTAAAAACTAAACAAACAGCTGCAGCAAATTGTATTCTTACCAAGCAAAACCTCTTACACAAATACCCTTTTCGCAATGTAATCTTGCCTGCCCCAGTCTAAGATATCACGTGAACTACTTTGCTCCAGATTTACTAGCCCCATCCTAGGTCATAAATCTTTCTTAACCGCTCCTTATTTGATTTTCTTTAGCGAGGAAATGTCTGAAAAATCGCTTATAGACCTTTAATGCCCTTAAAGTCCTTTGGTTTAGATTTGTCGCGGCCATAAAGAGAATAATGCTTAATTTTATGTAGATGATTTCATGGTTTGGCATTAAGATGCTCATATTTTATGTTGAACCCGCACTCGTTACGCTCGAAATTATTATGTCAGTTTTAGTGAAATATAGTACTTTAGCCTTAAGATTCTGTACCAGACCGCGGATAGACACAGACAGACATAAAGATACCTTACATGGAAGTAAATTAAAAAATAACATCGAACAGTATAAATTGGGCCCCACTCAGCATAATGTTACGGCAAGCCGCAACGCTGTTTTTCAGTGGGACCCATTTAAAACTAAAACACACAAATACAATACACTACACTATGACGACACGAACCCCAGCGGAAGGAAGTTCGCGAGCAAACCTTCAACCTTTTATAACATATGGAAAAAAAACGCTTTTAAAAGACGTTTAGGTAAAAAAATGACAGTGAATCTTGCACACAATGTATCCGTCCAAATAGTTGGGTGTTTTATTTATTTTCTTATCTTGGAATAAAACCGACGCGGTCCGGCCGACGATACCGACGTTACGACGCCGTTAAATTATAAATAAACATTCAAGATTAAAGGCATTTATTCGTCATTTGTTCTGCGATTGCTGTAACTACGAAAGCTTTCTTGCGACAAGTCAAACGAAGCACACGACTTGCAGTGGGCGCGGCTGAATATCGAAAATAGAAATATAGATCGTTAAAATATCGACGGTCAAAATATCGAACCTAACCTACTTTCGATATTTTGACCGTCGACTTCTTAACTTTAAATATGTATATATATTAATTTCCGATATTCAGATCCGTCCCCCTTGTAGTCATACCACATGTCTCAAAAAAAGAGTACGCTCAGCCTGCCTCTAACACATATTCCTCTTACACACTGTGCGTTTGGTAATGTCACTAACTAGCTGATACTCTACAACGTTTTAATAGTAGATTACTGTCGTAGCCTGGAAGTAGGTAATTGCTGGCTCAGTATGAGAAACAAACGGACGAGCTTGCGAGTCCGTTTAACTAACACGAAGCCAGTAATTGCTTTTCCAGCCGAGACTAATATAAAGCTTTTCTCAAAAATGGTGAAGAAAAAAAAGTAAAATAGAATAAACTTTTTCTCAACAAAATATATGACATTTAATTTTATTCCAATACATTTTTCCATGCTTTCCCGCCTTTTTTTTCATTAAAAAAAAACAGCTGTTGTGTTTTTCCACCGAAAATACCACAAGTTGTTTCAGATCCAATAAAAAAAGTCTGGAGTTCCAACAAAATAACTGATAGCAGCCATTTGAGTTGGCTGTATACGACTTGTGCCAACATTTCCATGACCGTTTTCACTTTTTACAAAGTTTGAGACTTAATAATAAATTATTGTCGTGCTGGCCCGCCTGCAATCTTTTTAACTCTTAAATTTCTCGCAGACCATAAACTATGCACTTATCCTTCGGATATGTAAGGAATAATGTAGACTTTTACAGACATTTATGAGAAAAAAAAAATATTATATTTAGCCTCTAACTGTGTCCCAGTGCCTGGGCAAAGGACTATCCCCTGGACTTCCCCATCTCTGTTACAAATTAACCCGTAAAAATATAACATTATTAAATCAAAAATATTGTCAATCCTAGTACTAAGCTGATGTGTCATACAACCGTTGTTAGCAATAATATTATAACGTTTTAAACTTTCGTGATTTTCACTCATAGCCAAAATATAACAAATGTGGTAATGATGTGACGTCGAGGTTGGTCAATGTCACTCGTGTGTTTTAGCGTAATAAGTCATGTTTGTGGTATTTTGACTATATGAGCATTATTATAAGTTTATATATAATAGGTCCTATTTTAATAATTGTTTAATTTAGTTTTCCGTTTTTGCGACTACAAAGCTTTAAAATCTCAATACTACGATGTCAATATGCTTAATTACTGGCTTCGAAGAGCTTCAAGTCGCAAAAAACGTTACGTTGTCAATTTCAATCTAAAATCGATTGTTTCCTAATTGAATTCTGTATTTTGTTATTGTGACTTTTTTCGTTCCGCGGGTATTAGGTAAAAACGTATATAAACGTTCTGGGTAGTACTCTTTTATTTTACTGCGCATAAATATCTGATACGACTCTATTTCTAGGATCGGAAGGACGTGTCAGATATTTTTGCACGCTCCGCTGTGGCAGATATTAATGCTGGTGATTGTACTGCGAAATCAATCTACTTAAACACATATAAAAACAACAAAAACCAGCGAAACATCGGCGCTAACATGATACAATTTACGCGACATAATACCGTAATTTAGCATTATTTTTCGAAGAAAGCCGCAGACATTAAAATTTATTCTGCCCTCAAATATTCACGTCGCGAAAGAATTTTTCCTCATTTCAAGCAGATGTGTGCACGAGGGATGGACCACGATTTACCTTAATTTTCCCGTTTTGAATGCTCAGAGGCATTAATAAAATTAAGAAAGAATTGGAGCACACTGGCGCTCTAATTTCCTTTGCAGACTTCAGGATTACCTACTACAATCAAGGTTTTTTATACATCACAACTAAATACCTAAGTAACAATAAACTAACTTAAACTCCCGTGAAACTTATGGCTCAGGAGATACTGTGGACGAAGTCATCCTGAGCCTTATGTAGTTCTGAAATTAATATTAAGGAACTGTTCATGTTTTCCCCTTGAAACAGTAAAACAAAATAAACTTAATTTATTATACTTGCCTTATACCTATTTATTAATTTCTCACTGTTTCCTTCTTCCCAACTGGATAAAAACTATTCTACATATAATAGTTCGCCGTTACGAAGTCAATCCTGACACGTGTCATTCCAATATTAAATACGTCAAAAAACAAAGACATTGACGTATTTAGTATCAAGGATGACAGGTGTGACTTCTTTGCGGCGGACTACTATTATACATATAAATAAAATATTTTTAAAATCGATTAATTATAAAAAAAGTTCGTATTTTGTGCCAGATTGCGCTGAAACTGTAAGTGGTATCGCTTTTGTATGTATGAAAGGTTTATAGTAAATTTATCTAGGATTATTTCGTTCCTACACACTTTTTATGTATCTTGTACGGTTTTCTTTTATAATGGAAAATACCGCGGTCCGGGACATATTCAAGGGCGCGGGGGGGTGACGCTCCCCCCGGAGGGGGGGGGGGAGAGTGGGTAAAATTTATTTTTTCACTATAACCTACATATCCTGATAGATAAACCTCTTGCTTTAATTTTGCCAAATTTTCCATACATTGAAATCTAATTTTCTTCAACTATAAAAACACATCGGCGTTTCTCCACTCTGCCGTTATGGGAGCGCCATGGGATCGCGGACATAAACTATATATAACCTAACCTAACCAACAAAAAGTTGGAAAATCCTCGACTTTGTCACTACAAAGTTCAATATCTCAAAGACGGCTTAACCGATTTTGATGAAACATGTCTATAAACCAAATAAAAAACCACATTCAAATCGGTCCACCCGTTTAAGAGCTACGGTGCCACAGACAGACACTTAGCTGTCAAACTTATAACATCCCTCTTTTTGCATGTGGGGGGTTAAAAATACGTTCAAAAACGTACGAGTCGAATGCAAGATCAAGGCAAGCAGTAAATTCTCCGGTGACGTTTACAAATGGTCGTATATTTGTCTGCGTTTCGACCCGAACGGGCCTTAAACGTTTGAACCAGACTTAATTTGGACATAACCGCGTTTAAAGAGTGATCACGGAAGCAATTACATTTTAATTAAAAACAATTAGTTTAAGTAGAAGCCGGTTTCATTTAGCATGAAAATGTTATTATTCTTATTTTTATCTGCAGACTCTACAGCTGATGCAGACTACAAAGTTAAAGTCAAAATCTTTTTATTCAATTTAGGCACTTATGAACGTCAAAAAAAATCTACCACCGGTTCGGAAAAAAACCTCTGTTGAGAAGAATCCGGCAAGAAACTCAACGAGGTATTTTTTAAAAGCAGATTTACAATATTTATTGATAATAAATATTTATATTTATTTATTTATTGTCTAAATACTATACATCACAAGTATTTAACACAACTTTATTTTTAACACAGAACGTTCGCTATTTGAAGGGATCGCCAACGCGGATCGGAATTATTTATCCCTGTCCATGATATAACCATTGACTTTATAATAATCCTGAGATATTAACGTCTTCTTGACAGTAGATTTGATAAGGTGGATGAAGGCCGCTTCCAAATGAAACAACTGGAGGTCAATGGAGGAGATCTATGTCCGACAATAGTCGTACTACGGCTGATATAATGATGATGATGACGATGATGTGACTCTACAGCTAGCTGTTGAGACTGAGACCAGAGGCCGTATTCTGCCGTCCTACCGAAGAAGGCGGCAAAGGGACTTTAGCGGCTTTTTAACTTTTTGAAACGTGCATACTCAGAAAAAAATTCTGCGTCGAACGGTATTGACTTTTTTTTTCTATGACAGTTAGTTCTCGAGATACGCAGCAGTTAAACGACACATATTTTGATTTTTGTTAGGGTTTTATAATCTAAAAAGCCGTGATTGGTATTAAATAAGCTAAAAAGACGTTATGTATCATTAGCCGCCTTATATCATGCTTAAAATATAACACTTTTCTAAGCTAAAAAGCGCTTATCGATCATTCATACTTTAAAAAGCGGTTAAATTCGTTTAACGAGGTTTTAATGAATTTGTCATAGCTGAATTTACATACTTGTTTATAGGCTTAAAAGCAGTATTCTTTAAATTAAACTCTATAATGACGTTAAGGGATCTTAGCCGCCTTTTTGCCTATAACACTTAGACACATTACGTAATACATTTAAATGTCAATAAAGCGGTGACCGCCTTTTTACTTCAGTGTCATAAGGTTGATATTTGTTCGATCATATTTTTAAAGCGGCTAAATAGCAATAATAAGTAAAAAAGCGGCTAGATTTTTGTCAATCCTTACTATTAAAAGGGGAAAGTGAGTTTGTTTGTTTGTTTGTTACGCTTTCACGCCGTAACGGAGCGTCGGATTGTCGTGATTTTTGGCATAGAGATAGTTTATGGTCCCGAGAGTAACATAGGCTACTTTGAATCCCGGAAAAATACACAGTTCCCGAAAGAACAGCGCGCCATAACCGAACACCACGCGGGCGGAGCCGCAGGCAATAAAAGCTAGTGTTAAATAATATTAGTGCTTAATTTTATTAAAAATTAAAAAGAACTTAAGTATTTAGTTTTTGGTTAACGTCAATAACGTTACCTTAGTAGTTTTGTATCTAGATTTAAGCACAATTTAGGTTATGGGTGAACTTTTGAAATCTTTTTTTTTACGTTATTTTGGTGGGCATTATTTTTTTTATTTTTGGTGAAAATAATCACTCGTTGAAATGCTCTTCTGGATTAGGATTTCAATGATACAAGAAGCACCTACTCGTATTTAAATTCAAAAACTAAGTTAAAGCTATACGATATAGTGAAAAAACGTCGCTACCGAAATTACGATAGTTACAGTAAATTACGTTTTATTAATTACATAGGAAATTAGTTTGAAATTACTATAATTTATTTTATATACGTGTACATATCCGTGTATAACTTATGTTAATAAAGTAAAGAATTAAAGTTTTAAATTATTATTTTAAGTTAATCTTAGTTCCCAATACTTATTTGAATGTAGGTTCGATCAAAATAAATCGAATGTCAAATCGGTTCGCTTGACCTTTCAAAATTCATAATTTGCGAAGTCGGACTTGCACCTGCTGTAAAAGACAGACATACCTATACTAGCATGCTCATTCGCAGACGCGTTCATACTTGTTATCATCAATCGTCCTTCCTCCCCTACCTCAAGTAGTAGGTAGGTACTGTGGGGAACTGTAGCTGGTAGAAGCTAAGGTACAGTGGATCTACGCGCGTGATGCTAAACTCAGTTCAAATGAAAGGACTTCAATGTTTGCTTCATATTATATTCAAAGATTTAAAACTATACTTTACAATCATGTCAAGCCTCTCAGGCTGTCGGGAGCGATCTGTGCTCCGGCATGTATACCGCTGTCAATCTGTTTAAATCGAATTCCAGAATTATAAAATACAAAAATACTATAATTATACAAAACACATTCAGTCTAGCCTGCCAGGCGGTCATTTTTACCACCTGCCAGCGGTATACAGCCTAATCCCTACAGTACACTCAAAGATAGTAGGGTGATATAGCCAGCATGGGCAGCATGCTACTAAAAAGCATACCTACTTTAAACATCTCATAAACATACACGCTAGTATCACAGTAGTAATTGCTCATCAGATTTTGTGCTAGTAATGAGCATAATCTATCTGTACCTTTATATTTCACGTGAGTAAAACGCGAGTGAGCGAATCAGTTTCACGTGAAACTACCGTTAAATTCAGTCATAATGACCATTGTTAATAAAATATAAATATAAAATACCACCGGAATTACAGCACCGAATACTACGACAATAATGTATCTTTTGCGATTACTGCTAAACTGTATACATCAGTACTATTAGCTCTATTCTGTGAAATAAGAACCAAGACAACTAATAAGTAAAAATATAAACATTCAATTGAAATCATTGTACTCGTATATCGTACAACGGGAATCCACTGAAATTACTTTTAAGATGACTAAAACAAAACACATCGCGCGAAAGGCTTGTACCTACTTACTGATAGGCACACAAAATTCGGTAGTTGGAGGTTCATTCAGCGTGACAGCTAAAGCACAACTAATGTAATTTTCCATAAAAATGCGAACATAGTGATATGATCTTTCACCATTAAGATATTAGCAAGTATTTGTGCAAATTGATATTGGTAGCTAGACGATATTTAGAAAAGTGATCCACCTATCTTTTAAATGAAAATGTATTTAGTATGAAAAAGTAAAAATAGAATGCGTTATTTAATTAGCTTCATTTTTATTTATGTTTATTAGGAAAATGACTCCTAGACACAAAGTTATGGTCAATTGATTCAACAAAACCGCGCGTGGGACAGGCTTCACAGACTTACTGCAGTTAGTGTTTCTAAGTCTGTGATATTTTTAATTCAGCTTTAATTGAAGTCAACAATGTTTATTATGTTAAAACTCGGCTAGCGTATATAAAATCGAATTGTGACGGCCAAACAAGTTGCTCTGAAAATTCACCCTTTTATTATATCTCATTTAATAAACTTTAGAGAAGTAAATAATGAACACAGTTCAATAATCATAATGTTAATTGAAAGTAATAATTTAGAAGTTTTTTTATTTTTGAACAATAAATAGTTGATTTTTATATAGTATGCCTTTTAATTTTTTGTCATTACCGCTTCTCACGCAGCATTACTCTTAATAATTGTAGTCCTATCGGGTCGTTCTCTCGTTTCGTGCAAATCGGTGGTATTCTCTCGAGTTGAACTTTTTTCTTGAATTGGTGTGAAAATAACATTTTATATGATTTTAAACTTTGCTAATAATATGTTTATGTGAAAGGCACCTAGATTACTTAATTAGTTTTTATGTAAAATGACCGCCGGTAATGAAGCACGCGCTGGAAATGAAATTAGCAACGATGGTAATGACTTACTATCGAAAGGAATGAAATTAGCCTTGGAAGGTAATATCTCAGCAGGATGGTAATGACACGATTATTTAATAAAATAATTATAAACCTTTATTTAGGTAGAATAACAATTATATATTCTTTAATAATATCACTATCCTCATAATTCGGCATAATAATCAAATTGTTCTACATCAGCATACATGAATAACTCATATCTATAGGACGCAATCAAAATCAATATCTATTAATGAGCTCCACATTCAAAACTTTTTTATTAAGAAAAATAAAAACATATTTATGATGGCTTCGGAGTCCTCGTTGACATTTATAGAAAATATGAAAAATAATATTATTATTACAAGCGTTTCCATTAAATAACCTTCATTTTTGGTAAATGATAAATTAAAATTAACATGAAAGTTTTTCGAAAGTGTTGATGAAGAAATTAAATGAAACTGATGAAATAAGGAAACCAGCTAAAACGTAAACTGAAATAATAGAGAAACTGATGACTACTTATATAGTGAAATGGGCAAATAAGAAATAGGCGAGTTAGGAAACTAACTGATAAGAAAAATTATGAGTGATACGCAAATCCGTTTTAGACGTTTCAGAAGAATTTAATAGTACTTTGTGTATATTTTTACTGAAAGTTTTTTATTTTACGTTTCCATATACATTATCTAATCTATATAAAAAATAGAAAATAAGCTTGACATGACAAGCATCAATCAGTGTACGCATTCTTTAAGTTGAAAATCAGATTTGAAAGCTCTATCAATCAGGATAATTAATAGATAACATAATGTCACAGTATAAGCACTTAAAGAAGGCGAAATGGCTATAAACTATAATATTATTATTATTATTATTAGCCTATGCTGTCTCACTGCTGAGAAAAAACTATAATAGCTCAATTAAAAGTAAGAATTATAAAGAAACAAGCAGAGCATAAGAGACGAAAACGAGGGGAAAATTGGGAAAGTCTCTGTAAAAAAAGTAGATAAAGTAATGTCAGAAATACGGATATAAAGAGGAAGAAATAAAGAATAACTTAATTGGATTTTGGTGAAGTAATAACAATGAGAGACTAACTTCAGCAAAAACTACTGCTTAAAATAAAATTCCGAAATCTATTTTGGTGGAAGTGGAGTCCTAAGCAGCAGTTTTAGCTGAAGTCAATGTGGATAAGAACCTCGTCAATTTTTTGATCATTTTGAATCCCCTAATCGATGCATACATACAACAATAATTTTATTTTGATTGTTATATGACTCAAAGTAATTCATTTACCTTTTCTTTACAATATCTTTCCTTATTTTGCTCTTGTTTTTGGTCTCTTTTTTTTGCTCCGTTTATTTCTTGTTAATTTTTACTTTTGATCATTGACCTATGATAGTTTAATAGTATTTGAAAGAAAAAGACAGAAAAATGATTTATTGACGCTCCCAACAGTACCACCAACAAACCCAAAAACAATAGTGTTTAATGTTAATGTTTAATAATATATACAAGCATAATTTAAAATAAATTGTATTGTATTTCACGTCATTTAAGTGCTTGTACTGCAATCTTTCAGTTTTCACATCCATAGTCTCATGAAAAATCTGTAGATTACTCCGTCTTAATTGTAATGGGTCACATTTTTCTCTATTTTCTTCTATTTTAGTATTTTTTTCCTCGCTTGGAGATGGTGATTTTTTTAAATATTGATATTGTACTTCTTTTTTCTTCTTTAAATACTTTGTACTCTTTATCCGATGTATTTTTCTTTGAATTTTTTGAGCTCTTAGGATCATATCATTTATGCTGTAATTTTTTTTGTGTTCTTATTTTATCAAGTATCTTTTTATTTATTTCTACTTTTGTTTCGCGTATAATTATGGTTGTTTTTATTATTCTATAGTTTTCTTTTCTATGTTTGGCAACTTTTGCTAATTTATCTTCTTTGGTATTTTTTTCTTTAGTTTGGTTATTATTAAATGCTGCAAAAGGTAAGGATGTTTCAAAGAAACTAACTTTAAATAATACTCCTCATGTTATTATAGCTTGAAAGTTATATTTATTAATTACCTCCTTCAAGTATTTATTGCAATTCCTTTATATTTTAATGTAATCATTACCTTCTTAAATCATTCATTACCATCCATTTAAATTTTGGAAGGAAAAGACGGTAATGACAAGGATATGAATGAAATATCAGGAGTTTTATTCAATTAATTCTTATTATTATGAACCTTAAATTACCAAAAATTTTTGACCGTTAAATAGTTTGAAAACACATCAAATTAGAGAGAACATAATTATTTCAAGTAAGTATTTACTGTTTGCGAGGCTGGATGGTGATGACGACATTGACGTGACAAACTCCTTCGAGCCACGAGAGAACGTAATTTTTTTTACAATCATCGCCGTACGCGCGGTACTTGCGACAGGTCGCGGTTGACTAATCAATGAGCAATGTTTTGCTCGGCGGTAGGTATTCATAATCATACATGAAGATAGAAATACACAGCAATTCTTTTCTCGCGCGGGTAATGATGAATTTCTGGCGACAAATTTTTAGGAACCTGTCTTTACCTTGTCGATAGCTTATAGCCTCTGTAATTTTACTGTTGGAATCGTTATTAAACTAGTATTCAAATAAATACTAAACGAAATCTGTAATTCGAGCAGGTTTTTCTCAAAAAAATATCAAAATCACACCAACGCTCGTTAGTGGTAGAGAGGAATGAGAAAATGGGTACTTTTATTTTTATAAAAATAAACGTAACTACACGTAACCACAAAACTAACGTAATTGTCAGTGTTAATTATTGTGAATAATTACACCGCACATAGTAATTGTTAAGTTAAAATTAACAACAACCCGTAAAACCAACACAGTTACTGTCAATATTCGGTTAAAGCCGATTTGCACGAAATGAGAGAACGACCCTATCATAACCTAAAATGCCGTTATTTACAGAGTGACTCACGTATTACGGCTTTTTAATGTATTGAGAGTAAACATTTCTGTTGCTTGATAATTTTGATTCAAAAGTTAAAAAAAACATCTAAGCTTTAAAGCGGTTAAGATACTTTAACTTCGTTTTTATTTATAACGCAACGTACATGTTCTACTAGCAATAATAGACAATATCGCGGCTATCCGTAGTAACGACCTTCTAGTGTATTAATCGCACCTAACTTTCATTTAAAATAACAACACTAAAAAAGTTATGTACAATACTAAGCTTAAAAGTCGCTAAGGTATAGCTAACGGCCTTTTAACTTATTATTCTTCGTCGAATAATATTCACAAATCCTAAGCTATAACATAAAAGCCTCCATAATTATTACTATTTTTAACTTTTTAAAATGAAAATATATACATAAAAAGGCGTGATTTTTTATCTAAATTTTAATGTAATCAGAATTTTTGTAAGTCAATTTATGCCTGAGATACAGGTATTTAAAAATTTGAAAAGTTTTTGCCGTTTTTCTCGAAAGTTACTTTTGTCACTTTGCCGCCTTCTTCGGTAGGACGGCAGTATTGCCTAATACTTCTTTCGCGATCGTAATCAATTGACAGTTTCTGTATACAAAATCTGTCATTTGATTGCAATCGCAAGCACCTATTAGGCAATACGGCAACTGGGGAATCGTATGAGGGATACAAACGATGATCATTTGACCCATAGGTTATAATGTAAAATGCGCGTGCTTGTAATCACATAGGTATATCACTCTGCCTATCCATTTGGTTGGCTGCCTTCATTAAAAAAATGCAAATGCTTCCAATATGAATATTCTAATGATGATGCTTCCAATAAGTGTTCATCCAAATTTGGCAAATTAAAAAAATGTTAATACTTGGATTCCAAGGCGTGTCGATTATTTTACATTCAGAGGTCGTATTGTCCAAGTCTAATGTTTCTGCGCTCGCAATCGCAATGAAATGACAGATTTTTTAAGCGAAATCTGTCATTTGATTGCGATCGCGAGCGCCAAAATTAAGGAATACGGCCTCGGGTTATATTTTCTACGTTTTAATATCAAGTTTCATTTAAGAAACCAAATAAATAAATAGCTTCTACGCATTGATTTTTTCGCAGCACGTTTTATTATGATGAAGTTTTACAGCATAACAACAACAATCAGAAAAATATGTTTACTCATAATGGAGATAAATTAATTTGTCCAGATAAAAAACAGGCTGCACAAGGTCATCTTAAAATAGCCCTACTCAATCAAAGTCTGTATTTATTTCAAGGAAGGTTTTCATCTACTACTACTACAACGAGTACTGAACCGCTGAACGTAGATATAGTTCGTTTAGTTATGTAACTAAGGGACCATACATCCCTGTATTACTATTATTATTTACATTGTAATTTTTTCTTTAATTGTATACTGTAGTTTTTAAGTATTTTATTTGTGATTATTTTATTATGAAAACATGACTTTCTGCCAAGTTTCTTGCGGCGCATTCTTCTTTCTCTTTCTTTCAGTTTATATTTCCGAAAATTTTGATATACATTGGCTTTTTTGAGAGCAGCATTAATTTTAGCGTACCTATCTAATAGCATCAAATCCCAAAAACCAACAGAAGAGTCAAATACTGTATACGTGATATGATACCTGACAAGACAAACTATTCTTTCATCATTTTATTAACTTAGCGGAAATCTATTTTAGTTGAAACTATTTGTCTTGTTTCTTCCAATCGAACTGCTTAAAGGTGAAAAGAGACAACCGACTAATCCGAGTGTAGAGTCGTGGCCTCAAAGGGGAAGGCAGTTAATATTTATTTCCACTTCCGAAGAAAGAATCGTTTATTCAAATAGCAGTCAGGGTAGAATTTATGGGGAGCTTTCGAATAAAATGTCACGTAAATGGATTACCTTACGCAACGACGTTTGATGCAGGATGCTACTCATAGAGCACAGATTAAAATCAGCACATTATCCCTACTAATATTATAAATGCGAAAGTAACTCTGTCTGTCTGTTACGCTTTCACGTCAAAACCACTCAACCGATTTTGATGAAATTTGATATATAGGTAGTTTGAACCCCAAGGATCAACATAGGATACCTTTTATTCCGGTAGAGGGCGCCACCGCGCGATAAACTAGATCCGCACAGACGAAGTAGCGGGCATAAGCTAGTGCTTAATAAAGACCTGAAATAAAAACTAAACTCTCAATCATAAAAAAATTCGAACAGCATTTAAAAATACGTGATAACTGTAATGTACTTAAATTAAAACCTAAGTGATATCCATCCGGTCATCTTTTTAAATAAAATGGCATATTATTTGCAAGTTTGTGAAGTTTGTCTAACTTTTTATACATACGTGAATGCCATTTTTTTACCGTCGATATATTTTTGTGTGAAATATTTGAAGTTATATTTATATATAAAAATAATTATAAATCATAAAAACGAGGTAACCTGGGGGGGGGGGGGGGATTTTCTTTTTATTTTAAAAAATAATGTCACACTATTGTTACAGGTAAACCAGGGATTAACTCACAATACCTACCACATAACAGGTAATAAACACAGCAAGAGACATAGCTTATTCGATAAGATAAGGATATACTATGGTGTATAAACAATAGGTTAACCTTCATCCAATGACACTAGGTGGCGCTTGGAAGATTATTTTAAAATTATGCTACAACTATTATGGTTATACACTACAATACCATGCAAATGTTCTTTATTGCACACCATAAAACAGTACAAAAAACTTATAATACAAACACTATTATTATTAATCCGGTTATTTTTACTAATCCGAGCGAGTCTTTGCTAAGAATAACAACTTTTATAGTTTTTACTAATCCTTGCTAATCAATTCAATTCAATTCAATCGATCAATCAATTCAATTTTTCAATTTGTTTGATTCATTTCTTTTAATCGTTATTAATTCTTGCTAATCCTTGCCACTACTTACTAAACCCTTCGATATTATGATCCATTCGATATTTTAATACATATATTCGATATTTTAACATTCGATATTCAGATGCGTACCCATTTTTTTGCATACAAAATACAATGTTCCTACTGTTTTTATAATGTTTGCTGCGACAGGTAATGGATTTACTCCACTTTAACAAATTATAATGTGCCATCACAAGATATATACCACCATTATTATGAATATAGCGTGCTTTATTGCAATAAAACGGTATAATGCTAACTGAATGATGACTAATTTTAATTTATTATGGTTGAGGTCGTTTAAATTTAATTTTAGATTTTATTGTGACTAATAATTCATTGTGACATTTTAATAGATAAAGGTGACGAAATTAAATATCATTGAAATTTAACTTAATCGAAAACGATATATCGAATATTCAATACTAATAGTCTTGGAGTAATTTCACTTCATCAAATAGTCATTACATATTAAAAACATCAAAATCAAAATTTTAAAATTAAAACTATAAAATTTCGTATATTTTAAATGTTACATAATTTTCGTACCTATTTTAAATTACTCTAAATTCCTACAGACATACTTACAAATCCTTTATTAAGTTAGATAAATAAAAGTAAATTATACGTTTTTCATCTGATCATTTATTCAGAAAACTCTTGATTCCGAGTAACACTTCGAGTCGAGCCGTCAGATGTCGTTGGGATTTGATTCGGCCTTCAATAACCCGAAAATTGGATATAAAATTTGGCAAGTTCACCCCACGTGCAATAAAATGGGGGAAAAAGGGGTGCAGGTGAAAAACTGACGGCGGGTGACGCGACAAAACGTAGATTTGATGCTATACTAATTACGGTCCCTTGGGTGATGTATTATTAATCCATTTGTTAAGTAATTTTGGTAGTTTTATTCATCACAAGGGTGTTATATTTTCACTGCTGCTTAAAAGTTGTACTTGGTTGATTAATTAGTTTTGTGTCAGATAATGCAGAGGACTGTTGTTTGATGTTAGTCATTTGCATCAGCAAAATTAGCACAGGTACTTTTTCATTCTTTTAACAGTTTACTATATATTATATTATTGATCGATGTAATGATTATTCTGAATTTTGAAAATTGATATTTTAGTAATCGGAATTCGTATTTTTGACATTTCGGATTATTACTGAGTCGGGCTTATTATTGTTCGGTGTATTCAAATTCGGAATTATAAAAATCAGCATTTTGAAGTTAGTGACTCCGACTTTCGGAATTTAGTTTTTTGTATTTATGTAGTGCCACGAGAGTTGAAGTGAATGATTACACACACACACACACACACACAACTCTGGGTACATGTATAATTAATTGTATAAAAGGAGAATTAATTAAATGAATCAGTGAATTTCAAAATCCTGCTGTCATTACATGACATGTTCTTGTGTCATGCGACCTCAATTCTGGTGGCACTGCCTATACGAAGTAAAATAATTATGACAGGTTTTTGAAGGGTTCTTGAAATACGGTAATCCATACTAATATTATAAATGTGAAAGTGTGTTTGTGCGTTTGTGTGTTTGTATGTTTGTGTGTTTGCCCGTCTTTCACGCCGTAACGGAGCTACGGATCAACGTGATTTTTGGCATAGAGATAGTTTATGGGCCCGAGAGTGGCATAGGCTACTTTCTATCCCGGAAAAATATACAATGTCCCCGAAAAATGTCCCCGAGGGAACAGCGCGTGATAACCGAATACCATGCGGGCGGAGCCGCGGGCAAAAGCTAGTATTAAAATAAATACTCTTTAGTCTTGTACGGATCAGTACCTCAAACAATACAAGCTATCTTTTCATTATCATCAAAATAGTGATTATGCTGGATGTTTTCATTCAAACTCGGATAGCAATTGACCTTTGAGATATTTATAGTCAGTGATAGTTGACACATCTATCAGTAGATAAGACGGGATCGTCAAAGTTCGCATACTCTTCAATAGTCATACCGTAATTTTTGTCCGAATCATCGTTTGTCATATTTTTTTCCCACTGAAACCTTACAGTGTTCTGAATATTTTAAATGGTTATCTTATGGTCAACTATAGGTTAGGTTAGGTTTATTTTCAATCTATTGCAATCTAAACGAAAACAAGAAACTGAGTTATAGAGCTCCTGATCGCTTTGGCTTAAAAACTTGGTCCAAACCCTAACTGTATGGTTTTATAGGGTAACAGCGGGTAGTCGGTGAAAGGCTACGGTCTGAACGATCGGCGAATGAGGTGTTTCGGTCGACAGTAAACGGAATTAACTAGTCAATTATTATTGTGACAGCCCCGCAGTAAACCCTTGTAAAACCTCACACGTTTTACAGCATGGTAAAACATGTCAGGTTTTACAAGGCTTCTATGAGACTTCTTTGTTTAATGAAAGGTGTCTCAAACAAACAATGATCAGGGGCGTACCCAGCTTCTGGCCTAGGGAGGGGGGGCAAGTCAGATTTTTTTGGTCAGATCGCCCGCGCTTGTTTTACATACAAATTACACAAGTATATTGTAGAACATACAATTTCCAGGGGGGAGGGGGCAGCTGACCTCCTCTGCCCCCCTAGGTACGCCCATGACAATGATGAAGATATAACAGGAGTGATGTCATTGGCCCCCACTAACTGAACTTTGTCGCGTTGTACGAACACACATTTGTTCCATAGATTAGCTGCCGTAACAAGCGGGTGAGAAAATTAATTGTTTATAGGTAGTTCAACTATAAAGATTGGCGTCATATTTTTACCACACACACATCACGCCTGTATTCCCAAATGTGGTAGGCAGAGCACACGAAACGTTACCACTTCGGAGCCACTTTTAACAATTTTAGGTTCTAAGTTTGACAAAAAGGTACAATAGTGACAGTTGCTAGCCTGTCGCCTACGGTAATATCCTATCGGTGTTATTCTAACCCGACACCATACTATATTTTCACATACAAAAAAGTAACAAAAATTTGGAGTTGAAGACTCCAAAAAATAATCTTAACAAAAATATTTCTTACTTCTATCCTTTTATAAAGACTCATAACGCAGAACAATAATGTTTTCACATTTTCACCAAACAGCCCACGAAATCATTCAGCAAAGATCCGACAATATCCAAAATAAGGAATCTTAAATTAGTTTACAGCACGTAAAAATTGCCCCGTCTTGAAGCAGCAGATTAAATCCGTCGTTCATTAAAAAAAACTCAGATCTAAGTAACAAGACTGCATGAATACGGTACTGTTTACAAGCGTAAATCTGTTGAAAAGAATCCAGTGATAACCGTCTGGGTGTATTTTCGTTGGGCCGAAATCGTTTTTAAATCGGACCGGGCGCAGTTGTGTTGTTACGTGTATCGTTCAGACTCGTTTAGCATTTTTAGGGTTCCGTAGCCAAAATTGCAAAAACGGGGAAACTATAAATGAACTAAAAGAATTTTCTTGCTCACCTGCAACTTACGATAGCTAAGCTTATGCAAAATATGCGTGTTCAAGGATGATTATTTAAACTTTAAATGATTTCGATTTTGTTTGTGGACTGGTAAAAAAACTATTAATAGATGATATAATATAAGTAATATTATTTCCAAATACGAGGCTTCATTCATAACTAATAAAACCGTAGAAGGACGAGTCGTCACTAATTAGTGAAATACTATTGCTCGATGACAATATGCTAGTTCCATCAATACATTATTACCAAAGATTGATATTTGCGTATTTTTGCAATGAAAAAGTATTTTAGGTAAAAACACAATTGGCACGTTTGCCAAAACACAATCGAGTGTCGCCATCCTATTTTAATCACTGGGTCATTGCCCATGACTTGAATGAATCACATACTTTAAAATAACTTTACAAACTCGTATTTACTCGATAATGCAATTACAAAAAGTACCATGTATATTCTAGCACATAGTTCAAAATTAGAGCACATTGAAAACTGGATTCAAGATCGCGGAAGTAGTTTAAAAAATATATTTTGCCAAGATAAAAGAAAGACATAATTTGTAATACTCATAGTTTTATCATCATGTTTTATATTTAATACTTATAAATTGTTTTAAAAGCCCGATATGCGGCATCAAAAAGCTTTGTCATGCTCGCACTAGGGTTGCATGGAAACAAAAATATCGATGTCGTATAGTTATCGATAGTATTTACACCGTAAAAATGCATTAGAAAGTTATAGAATAGGAGAGATTATTTTTTAATGTTGAGCTGAATAAACTGTTCTACATTTCACTTATAAGATTTTTATATATTTAATGCACCCGTTGTAGCAGGTTGAAACAACGAGGTTATTTTTCAGATATTATCTTTATGTGAGTGAGTCTCAGGTTATCAGCCATCAGGCGATCCGTCTGCTCGTTTGCCCCCTATACCATAAAAAAAATAGTAATTATCAGCTACACAATCAAAAACTTTTCAACTCATACTATTTTGAACAAACTCGAAACGAAGAAATCTAAAAACTATCGAACGCAAAACTAATAATTGCAAATATTTTTAAAGTCGATATCAGAATCGATTTGTCTTATTTTAGGGCCAGTATTATCGACACTATCAAAGACTTACGAGTACATCGTTGCATCCCTCGACCACACATAAAATTTAATGTTTTTGTTTAGCTGTGAAAAAGTTACATGCAAGATCAAACATCCATTTGATTATTTAAAGACCAACAATAAAGAGTAGAAATTGATCGTGGAAACCATTTTATCTGAGTTTTTACGTAGAGGGCTCGAGAAAAAAATTTATGAAAAATTTACCTTTGTTTTTTTCATTTTTGTTGACGATTTTTTTTGTACTCTTATTCCTACTTTAATCAGCGAATTATAATTTCATGAGCAACATCAAGATGCGCAATTTTAGTTCTGAACTAAAACTAAAAGTCACCTGTCTACGTTTCTAGGACTTAATCGGAAGTAGGTTTTTCAGTTACGGCGATTTGTACGATTTTTTACGTATAGGCGCAAACGAGCAGACGGATTGCCTAATGGTAAGCGTTAAGTAAGTTGCAGGCCTTTAAGGTATGAGTACGCTCTTTTCTTGAAAGTTTGAAGGTCATATCGGTCTGGGAATACGTGCAGGTTCATTCCAGAGTTTTGCTATGCGAGGCGGGAAATTTCTGGAAAAACGCACAGTAGAGGACCGCCAACCAATTAAATCTTGAATTTGTTTGAATAAAAGGATTTTTTATTATTTACGGGAAAACGGCCAAAAATAAAGGTAAAATTTTTAAACAGCTTTGTAGGTAATTTTGATAGGTACCGATCTAATGATATATAAGATAAGATAACATACAAGATTTTTTTTCAAGACAGCCGTTGAAATTAGTGGCTTTTGAGGTATCCCATCTTAGGCCTCTAGGTTGGCAACGCATCTGCAATACCCTGGTGTTGCAGTTGTCTATGGGCGGTTGTGAGGTCTTACCATCAGGAGACCCACTTGCTCGTTTGCCATCCAGTCGATTAAAATAAATAAATAGGAGTGAACTCACGGTAGTTTAATAGTCATCGGTTGTAAGATCTCGGTACGTCATAAATTATGTAAGTTGTGTAACCGTTATGACTGTGGACTATATTTACATGATTGTACTCAATTTCAGGATAAATGGCGGCGACCTGCAACACTGTAGCAATATATTGTGTCATAGTTTCAAACTCTAGACAATAACTCTTGGGAACAATAAATGTCTTTCTAAAAAGTTTGTGACATAAATACAGATACTTTATAACAAAGATGTTTGGCTAACGTTGGAGCCCACTGCTCATTTAACGCATCACCAAAAGCGAATGAAATACTGAACACCAGGGTTTACTTCTTCTTCTCTTTTAAAATATGGCTTTTTGTCCTTATTAGGACAATTTCGCCGGGACGTTGTACGGTGATTGTAGTTTTTGCAACTTTATAGTAAAATTCCAGAAACCACGTGGAAACAGCTTGCGCATTAAAAAATGTCAGACACGAGAGCAATATAGAATTTTGTGATCACTGTTCACTGTTAAGGTTAATCGCCGCATAAAACACTATCGAAATTATACTTCAACTAGCCAAAGAAACAGAAATAGCAAAATTATACACTGACTACGTCAGCCACGTTCGAATGCCACAAATCGAATCCCACCAGGGGTTAGTATCGTGAGGTCCATTTGACGTTTGACGTTTGCTTGCGATTGGCTCATTCAGTTTTTTAACCAATCACGAGCAAACGTCAAACAGACCTCTGTACAAATACAAAGCATAAAAAATGACTATCTACATTGTATTGTATTGTAAAACTCTTTATTGTACATAAAAACACATGAAAATAACAGAACACAGGATAATAAGATGTACAAAGGCGAACTTATCCCTTACATTCGTACAATTGGTTGTATGTTGTTCCACAGACAACATTTTGATAGAATTTCGTTTCGCAGACATTTTTTCTTATGCCTACGCAGACGACTTAATTGAAGAAATTTAAATCAATGATTTTTGTTACAAATAAAATTTAATTCTTACTTTTTTTTATTCGACTAGATGGCAAACGAGCAAGTGGGTCTCCTGATGGTAAGAGATTACCACCGCCCATAAACATCTGCAACACCAGGGATATTGCAGATGCGTTGCCAACCTAGAGGCCTAAGATGGGATACCTCAAGTACCAGTAATTTTACCGGCTGTCTTACTCTCCATGCCGAAACACAACAGTGCAAGCACTGCTGCTTTACGGCAGGATTTGTGAGCAAGATGGTGGTAACAATCCTTGCACAAGGTCCTACCACCTGCATTAGAAGTTTTAGTAACTAGGTTAAAATTCATACAAATTGGGATCCTAGGTTTTCGTCGAAAATATTTTTTTCAAATAACTCATTTCCCAACTGTTTCTTCATATGGACTAACGATTTTCTGAAACTGTAAACTATTCAGGATAATTATATTTCAGAACTATCCTAGAGATTTCGAAATTAGACAACCAGATTGCCTAGTAGTTAGAGAACTTGACTAAGATACTTGAGGTCCCGAGTTCGATTCCTGTGTCGGGGCACATAAAATATTTGCATGAAAAATATGATACGCTGCCAATTTTAGGGTTAAAAGACTTTTCGCGCGTGTCCGGTTTGCGCTTGACCAGTTTGTAATCTTAGAGATTTTAACCTGGCTTCATTATCCACATCGAAAATACAAACTAAAACATAGATGCTCAGAAAAACCAGAAAAAGCGACCAACGCTGATAATCAAAACTAAGTCCTCAGCATTCCGTACTGCGTGCTGTACCGCTACACTACCACTGGACTGGGTTCATATTAACCTCGTGGTATCAATCAGCCAAAGTTATTTTTAGCATATTATCAACAGTAAAATAAATTAATATATTTCTCTTACAAACGCGTAATTTACTCAATTAACGACGTTAATTGCTTCATTGATAATTTACCGCAGCTCAATTAAAATACGGGTTCATATTAACGATATATTTGTTCATTTGGGAAAGTGTGAGGTTGAATTTATTTCTGTTTAATTTGTTAGTTATCCACAATTTTAAGCGATTATTTGTAAATTTACTGATTGGATGAAATAACTTATATTAAAAGATATTAATTTTTTTTTTTTTAATTCTGACAGTGGAAGCATTCTACACTTCCGCTGAACGTAGATATAGTTAGTGTTTAGTTTTGTTACTAAGGGACCCCATACATCCCTGTATTATTCTTATTTTGTCATTTCTATTTCTTTAATTGTATGCTGTAGTTTTTAACCCCCTTATTCATAAACGACAATCAAACCTATTTTAGTTAAAATGCCGCTAAAATTCGTTTGTCCTTATCTGTCACTTCGACATTTGTATTTGTTAGAAAGGGACAAAGCATTTGTTAGTTAACATAGGCTTGTTAAATTTTATGAATAAGGGGGTAAGTATTTTATTTGTAATTATTTTATTATGAAAAAATGACTTTCTACCAAGTTTCTTGCGGCGCATTCTTCTTGGCAATGATGGTCTTTCCGAAAGCGCTGGTAGTTTAAAAAAATGACGTGTAAAAGTGCCCATTGCGGCCTATTTACTGAATAAATGATTTTGATTTTTGATTTTGAACTCACGTCTGAAGACATGGGTAATCTCAACTCCGACAAGGGATCTGATTCACTAATCCAGCTCCGGTATCGGTTCCGAATCCGCTTATTGACTCCAACTTCTTTATTGACTCTTTCGAGCGATTATTAGTTTGTCTATGGCTGATCCGGCTTGGTTCGGTACCGAGGTACTGAAGTACCGATTCGTCCTAATCCTTTGAATCTGTGAGTCACTTCGGATATACTTTACTACTGGCGAACCGGCTCCGGGGAGCGTCTCTGAAATTGGTGTCATGCTATCCCTCTTCGCCTCGTGATATGCTATTTAGCGTGAGCGGGACGACACATATCCCATCCGATCCGACGTGATTGAACGAA
The DNA here is from genome assembly GCA_037349165.1 of Choristoneura rosaceana. Classification (NCBI taxonomy): domain Eukaryota; kingdom Metazoa; phylum Arthropoda; class Insecta; order Lepidoptera; family Tortricidae; genus Choristoneura; species Choristoneura rosaceana. The sequence goes on from JAZBNJ010000019.1 coordinate 18,042,764, forward strand.
AGGGAAGTGAGTGCTGAATCGCCGGTCGCGACTCGCGAGTCGCTCGATCCAATAGGTTGCTCGGAGTTAGCAACTCCTCGGAGTCGATAAGATTTGAAAAGAGTCAATAACGGATTCGGATCGGCTTGGATCTGACTCTTTTGAATCTTCAGATCCGGATTTACTCATCTCTAGTCTGAAATAGAGTTTAGCTCGACATGTTTATGTGTGGTTGTGTGTATATCCGATAGACATACTATTGTTAAACACGAGTGAGTCTTCGAGTAGTTTATGTTCATAATGAAATCCATACTAATCCATATACTAATTATTATAAATGTGAAAGTGTGTGTATTTGTGTGTTTGTGTGTATATTTGTCCGTCTTTCACGTCGGAACGGAGCGACGGATCGACGTGATTTTTGGCATGGAGACAATTTATGGGTCCGAGAGTGACATAGGCTACTTTTTATCCCTGAAAAATGCGCAGTTCCCGAGGGAACAGGGTGCGATAACCGAATACCACGCGGGCGGAGCCGCAGGCAAAAGCTAGTAACTTTTTTGGATGGTATCTACGAGTATATATTCTTAACGAGACACGTTCAACATCTAATCAAATAATATGCTTTGCAATTTGTTTGGCATGACATACGCCTGAAAAGCTTGTGGTAAATAAGGGTGTTTTATGATGCATCTTGTCACTGAAGTTATTCACTGAGCGAGAGCGAAGAGCTGGAGGGCGTTTTTGTTTCTGTTAATGCAAAATACTCTCGTAATATGTCTGCCATATAAATGCGGTTTTAGACTTTTTTTTTTTTTATACGACTGGAAGGCAAACGAACAAGTGGGTCTCCTGGTGGTAAGAGGTCACCACCGCCCATAAACATCTGCAATACCAGGGGTATTGCAGATGCGTTGCCAACCTAGAGGCCTAAGTTGGAATACCTCAAGTGCCAGTAATTTCACCGGCTGTCTTACTCTCCGCGCCGAAACACAACAGTGCAAGCACTGCTGCTTCACGGCAGGATTAGCGAGCAAGATGGTGGTAGCAATCCGGGCGGACTTTGCACAAGGTCCTACCACCTGCAGACTAGCGTATTATTCGTGCATTTAGGCTTTTCGAAGTGCGTGCGCGTACAGATTTTAGCACTGATTGTATACGTAGGCCCTCTAAGGCTGGAGAATGCATCGGAAATCCTCACTTGCCAGACCTATTTTCATATTTTCCACCTTGTTTCATAACAAAACCCCTTCTGCTTGTTGCTGATTAGCATAAATAATAAAAACAAACAGCACAGTCAGCAGATACAATAAAAAAAACAATTTAACGAGTTCAAACACTGTAATGGGCTGAACCAATAAATGTCGACCCTTTTCACGATATTAACCCGCAATGTATTTACGTTATTCCATTGGTATCGATATTGACAAAATCACGCACTGAGCGAGGAAGAGATGGCGCAAATTAGAGATTATTTTAAGCGAAGCACAATGCTAGGTAATACACATGTCGACGGCCGATCGTAAAATCTGGCAGATCACGAAATTCTTATGCATATATTGAAATGGCGCCATTTCATGATATATGTCTAACAATTGGCCAGGCATATCATGATGTGGCTGAGAAATAGGCAGATCGATTAGAGTAAATCAGTCGTCGATATTCCTAGCTCTGATCGGGCACATCGTGATATGCCAAAAAAAAGTAAAATTGGAAATCGAAGCGAGGAGTAGGTTTGTCCATTATTCGAATTGTGACCACAAAGCACGGGCCGAGCGAGCGAAGCGAGTGTACCGCGGCAGCGGCGAGCGAAGTGCTAGAATCGATATGGCGGCGTTTATGATATGTATGCCTAGAAATTTCATGATCTGCCTAAACTGGGTTTTTATTTTATTCGACTGGATGGCAAACGAGCAAGTGGGTCTCCTGATGGTAAGTGGTCACCACGGCCCATAGACACCTGGGGATTGCAGAATAGATGCGTTGCCAACTTAAAGGCCTAAGATGGGGTGGTACCTCAAATGCCAGTAATTTCATTACCTCACTCATTTCTTCAATATAAGCGAAGGCGACGCTCGTAGAACTACTAACGTTTCATTTATACTTTCGAAACCTACTTAAGCAATTGCTTGGTTAAGTAATGTGTGTTACTAAACTAAAGAATAAGGTTTTGTAAGTACTAAAGAATTCTATCATCAAGTAATGACTTTATTATGAAATTACTTACTTAGCAACAAGTAATAGCTTCTTTATAAATACGGGTGTAAACATCTGGAACGTCATTATGGGCCACTTAAACTATAAATTACCATTGCTAATCGCAGACATGTAACGGGACCGAAATCTGCATACCAAAATGCCGTAAGTGACTAACTTTAGCTGTAACTTAAGACCTTTTGTCATGCGCTCTGTGTAAATTAGGCTACAAATGCGTATTTAGTATGCGCGGCATTCGCTTGATTATCCTAAAACTAGACTTATGCACCTGTTAACTGGATTTATTAAGTTACTTAAGACAATAGGCTATTTTAACGTGTCGGTGAGAATGTAATGAAGAAAACGTTTTAAGGTTCCGCATGCACCTTTAATCAACTGACGTACTTTTTATGAGCTGTCAAAACACAATTCTCCCATAGAGTTTCAATGGCAATAGCGAATTATGACGTCACTATCCGGCATCTCGGCAACTATTTATTTGTTATTGTCGTTTTGAGATATTGCGCTTTGCGGATGACTTTTTTAATTATAATACACTAGCTTTTGCCCGCGACTTCGTCCGCGTGGACTTTAGTTATCAGGCTATATGTTTTATTTAATTAACCTCCATATTGTATGAAAAACCCCCTTCCTTATTGAAGTCGTCAACACCATACGGATCATTTTAAATGGTGACCAGCCATATTTTTAGTGTAGAAATAAGGAAGTCTCTAAAAACTCCCCCCTAATAAGTCGAAAGCTACTTCTTCTTTGTTTATCTTTGCCTACGGAGATAATTTTTATTTGTTATCAGGACCCTTAATACCGATATATGTATACTTAATAGCAATTTTCATACTGCTAAGTCCAGAAATCAGAAAATTTCAATACAAACTTCACCCCTCATTTTACCCTTTTAGGGGTAATTTATCCATTTCACCTACATAGATAGTTTTTAATTGTAATAGAAAACTTGTATACCTATATTTTTCCAATACCTATCTAAATCCAGAAATGAGACAATTGCCATATAATCTTTACCCCCCATTTTACACCTTTAGGGGATAATTTTATCTATTTCACCTACACAGATATTTTTAAATTGTAATCGAGAACTTGTATACCTATTTTCATACTTCTAAGTCCAGAAATGAGAAATTTTTTCATATAATCTTTACCCTCCATTATATCCCTTTAGGGGGGGGGGGGGGGATTTTATCCATTTCATCTGGATAGATAATTTTTAATTGTAATTAAAAACCTATATACCTATTTTCATAAATCCAATTCCAGAAATGAGAAAGTTTCCATACAAACTTTACCCCCCCATTTTGCACTTTTAGGGGGGAATTTTATCCATTTCGCTTACACAGATAATTTTTAATTGTAATCGAGAACTTATACACCTATTTTCATAGTACTAAGTCCAGAAATGGGAAAATTTCCATACAAACTTTACCCCCCCGTTTTACCCCATTAGGGGGGAATTTTATTCATTTCATATACTCAGATAATTTTTGATTGTAATCGAGAACCTATATACTTATTTTCATAGATCTAATTCCAGAAATGAGAAAATTTCCATACAAATTTTACCCCCCCCATTTTACACTTTTAGGGGGGAATTTTTTCCATTTCGCTTACAAAGATAATTTTTAATTGTAATCGAGAACTTATATACCTATTTTCATACTTCTAAGTCCAGAAATGAGAAAATTTCCATACAAACTTTACCCCCCCATTTTACCCCTTTAGGGGGGTATTTTATCCATTTCACCTAGACAGATCATTTTTAATTGTAATCAAGAACTTATACACCTATTTTCATACTTCTAAGTCCAAAAATGACAAAATTGCATATAAGCTTCACCCCCCCATTTCACCCCCTTAGGGGATGAAATTCTAAAAATCCTTTCTTAGTAGCCGAACAGGCCCTTGGGCACTAAAGTGGACGAGGAGGGGTTCACATTGGTGCAGAAGAAAAGCAAGGCTCGCAAGAAACCTTGCAAGAGTCAGTGTGGTTCTGCAGAACCGGATCCAGGCTCCGGGCTGAGGGCGGCCACGCCGAATACGGCACTGTATGTGTCGCGCCTGCATCACACCGTCGCAGTCGCAGATGTGGTAGAATACGTCCGCCGGAAGAGCGGATACACGCTGAGGGTGTTCCAGCTGCAGTCGCGCCACTACGTGCACTTCAGCTCGTTTGTGGTGCGCGTGCCGCGGGTGCTGATGGGGACCATCGCGAGTGCTGCCTTCTGGCCGAAAGACGTCGTGTTCCGGCGGTTCCGGGGCACCATGCCGCAGACGAATGCGACGTCGGGGACGGTGACTCAACGGGGTCACGCCGTTTTGTCACCAAATTAGATTTAAATATTATTGTTTATAAATATGTATGTTAGTCTGTAAGGTATTTATTGTATGGGCCTAAGTTGCCCGAAATAAATAAATTTATTATTATTATTATTATTATTATTAGTGCTCACTTACATCATAAAAGGAACCTCTGTACCAAATTTCAAGTTTCTAGGCCCAGTGGTTTGGGCTGTGCGTTGATATATAACCCAGTGAGTCAGGTTTGCCTTTTATATATATAGATTTTCTTAATCACATCAATTTAATATACTGCTCCGAAGCAGTTTTGTTAACAAAATTAACACGTACGAATGCTTGCATTAAGTATTCAGATTTTCGTTACTTTTGTTGCTCAAAAATACTTTGCCGGGGCACCCCGAAACCCTTAAGTGTTACTTGATCCCACGGAATAATGGACGAAGCTGTATAAATTGTGAATGAGCGGCGAAGTCACGATTCCTGCTGCTAGAAACAAAAACCAAACCTTTTCTTACGGATCTTACATTGCACACGATAGGCGGCGTGTCAAGTGATCCCTCTGTTCACTGCGCAGCCGACACGCTCGCCACGCTGTGGTAACTCCTCAACAAACGCAATGAATACTGAACACGCTCGCTGAAACGCTGGTTGCCTGTGACCTTGGCTGGGCCTGTAAGTAGTCCGTAAGGGCTACAGGAGTGACGTAGTTGACCTACCGGCTGCGCCAATGACACTGTTCGACTGTAAATGAAGACTGTGTACGTGAGTTCGATTCCCTCGGGAAGCAAATGTTTGAACTATAAATGCTGTAGTGGTTCCGGGTCTGGTTTATTGTGTCCTCAGTTTTTTGGGAAATGTTTATGGAAAATTCTAAATTGTGACGCCACGAAGAAACGATGGCACGAAGGGAATTTTTCCTCGCAATCGAAGTGAAAAGCAGAGTGTAAAATTGGAGCAGTATACCCATTTCCCCCTCGATGAGTCTATCCACCCTCATCGTATCGGCTCGGGTGGCTATTATGAACGTCTTGTGTAAAATGGCTCATTTTATGCTCTTGTTGTACCATCAGCCAAATAAGTGGTCTTCAATTTTTAAACAATACAACACAATACAAAAATACAATATAATATTGAATATGTCGTTAAAGTCGAGCATTCAAGTTGACAGACACGTCTATAGCCATTATTGTTTTATAACTTGCAAACGATTATCAACTTTAAGGTGATAGACCACATATTTGGCTGATGGTACAATCTACTATTTATCTTTTTCTATTAGCCAAGTAGGTATTAAAGAAGCAAATTTCCTCGCAAAGTGACGTAGACGCCAAAACATTAACTTCACGAGCCAGCCAGTAGGGTACTCATCATCATCATCATGTCAGCCGAAAGACGTCCACTGCTGGACATAGGCCTCCCCCAAGGCTCTCCACTCAGACCGGTCTTGTGCTTTTCGCATCCACCGCGATCCCGCGATCTTAGCCAGGTCGTCGCTCCATCTTGTTGGAGGCCTACCGACAGCTCGTCTCCCGGTCGGACGTCTCCCGGACGCCATTCAAGAACCTTCTGACCCCATCGGCCATCAGTCTTGCGTGCAATGTGCCCCGCCCACTGCCACTTCAGTTTCGCAATTCTTCAATTCTTCAATTAGTAGGGTGCTCGGCGTTGGCGAATGTACGCGCCTTAATGGATGAACTTGTTCAAACTAAATCTGCGTTTGCGTGAAATTACGTGAGAACTTGTGTATCGGTGAGATAACGATACGTGAGATACATAATAATGGCGGCAAGAGTAATGAGCTGTATTTGCATAAGCAAGGTGGTCGCTACAAGGACGGTTTGTCTATGAACTTTTACCGTGGGAACGAGACAACGAGAGTCCGCTATCTTACACTGCAACATGCGTTCGAATAAGGAGAACCATTGACAGAGACATAGAAAAGTTGTCGCATGTAAAAAAAAAACGATATAATAAATTTTATAAGAGAAATGAATCTAGCAAGAGTTCTAAGCAAAAAAATGTTCCCATTGAGCTAGTATTGTTCCAATAAAAATTAAAAAAAGTAATTACTTTTAAAAGTTGCTGAACTAAATGTTGAATTATTTGCTCATAATACAGGACACCCTGTATAAATAAAGAAAGAAAAAATCATTTATTGCCACAAAATAAAAATAAAACAGTTAAAGAAGGACTTGTACAAACGTTCCGGTAAATAACATGATGTCCCAACATACCTTAAAGCGTCAGTCATTCCCTCGATCGCATCAAAGACAGCCAATGCAAACAAACGTTAATGCAGTGATTATGATAATAAGCCCCATCGAGGAGTTAATAGCGCCCTTGGAATCCACCGCACGTCCTCCCTGCTTGCGGAGTGCCCTATTATCAGAGCTGATCGCTCGCTTGCAAGGTCAAATGGGATTATCTTTATGCAAGTTCTTTGATAACTCGTTGATAAGTTCGAACTGGGAATGCAAGTAGAAACTTAGGTAAACTAGGAAAAGTTCATAATAAGTACTGAGTACTAGGTACGTAACAGGTTGTCACGTTTGATAGCCGGCAATCGTTAGATAAGTTACAAAAGTCAAAATATCTTTATTCAATTTAGGCCATAACAAAAATGTAAAAGATCATCATCATCATCATGTCAGCCAAAAGACGTCCACTGCTGGACATATTTAGGCCTCTCCCAAGGCTCTCCACTCAGACCGGCCTTGTGCTTTTCGCATCAACCGCGATACCGCGATCTTAACCAGATCGTCGTGTAAAAGATATTTGGATCCTTTATTCAGAATTTGAACAGCCACCTTTTAGCTGCCGTCATCTCTTAGTGTTGAGCATGAGCATGATATGGATACCATTCCCGACCAGAGTACCAGACCACTTGAATAACTCGATCGTCAACATTATATTAATAATTATTTATTATTAGTAATTTTCTCTGTGTACCTGTTTTCTGTATCGCTTATTATTTCTGGTGTACAATAAAGATTATTTGTATTGTATTGTATTGTATATTATGCCAGCATTGGTTTGTGATGCCATCTATCCAAACTACTGCAAGTCACTTCTCGTTTTTTTGTTTCGAATCGTTTTCATTCTTAATTTTAAGTAGTTCTCTATTAGCGATATCTAGCGTGATTTAGAGACAAAGGAAAAGGTAGTGTCATAACGACCAATAAAATATCAAGACTGTTCCAAAATGATAAATATTCTTTTAGCCTATTTTTTCCACTCTCATCTGCCTCATACAGCTTTTACAAATTCTCACTAAATTAATTATTTCAAGAAAATAGGATCAAACAAAGAAAGCAAAACTGAATTAAACTTAAGTAAGTAGGTACCTATTAATTATCAGGCTCAAGGAATAACCTTGTTTTATCCCAATTTCCTTCAGCTAATCTTTGGAAATTAGCTAAAACTTCGAAGTTAAGGGAAAACATGTCTAACTTATGCTCATAGAGTAATGAACTAAAAGAGTGAATGTGTTTATAATACTTATAAATTATGTGTTGAAAAATGGACATCCTTAATACTATAGAAATAGGGTGGTTAAGAGACAAAATTAAGTGTAGTAAAAGGATCCTAAAAAAAAGATTGAAAACAAACCTTTTAGAAAAAGTATGTAAAAAATTTAAGTAGGTATTTTGTGCATGTTAGTTTTTAAATAGTTGCTAATTGTTTTTTGTTGTGCATAATATATTTTTTTTTTAATTAATGTATTAAGCGCTTCATCGCCAACAAAATGGTAACAGTTTGGCGATACCTAAAGTTATACCTAAAATTGTAAAAAAAAATTTTTTTTCCTTTTCTTTATTTTTAATAATAATATCACGGGACACTCGACACCAATTGACCTAGTCCCAAACTAAGCAAAGCTTGTACTATGGACACTAGGCAACGGATAAACATACTTAAATATAGATAAATAAATACTTAAATACATATAAAGGTATTGAACGCTTCATCGCCAATAAACTGGTAACAGTTTGGCGATACCTGAATTTAGTGTATTAGCATGTGACGTTTGATTAAATAAATAAAAAATATATGTATATTGGTAAATCCTTCTTTGCTTATGTACCTACAGCAGTAATATGCTTAAGGCTTATACGAATACCTAATACAAGTCAAGAGGTAAATACTGGTGTTACACATTTAATTAAAACGAATCATGGGGGTGCCTTTGTAGTGAGTTCCAACACGGCATTATTAGTCCATCGTTTGCTGAAGGCTTTGCAATATTGAAAGCCTTGTATAATAAAGTAGGGTCGGATAGTCTAGAACAAATATGTAAATGTCAGTGACGTGGAACGAACATTTTCTTTTGTTAGGCAACTGGGAAAGTGAGAGAGAATCCCGCTAATCTTATAAGTAACTGCGAAAGTTTATAAGTCTGTTTGTTTTTTAGTTTGTTACCTCTTCACGTCTAAACCGCTAAACGGATTTAGATGAGATTCGGTGTATAGACAGATTGAGTCCCGGGAAAGGACATAGAATAGTTTCTATTCCGGGAAATTGCATAGTTCCCGCGGGATAGCGGTAAATAAATTCTGCGCGGACGGAGTCGCGGGAAACACTAGTTAAACATAAAAATAATAATTGCATCATAATCAGCTTAGAAAGGATAAAGACCCCAGACTTTGAAATTTCAAATGCCAATATTTCAGAAACGGTTGAACGGATAAAACCATGGCTGAGAATCACAGCAAAGAAACTCGCTTATACATTAATAAAATATTGTATTGCAATCGGGCCGTTTGAGAACTACGATGTTGCATACATACCTTGGGTGCAAACTCGTGTCAAACTTATAACACCCCTCTTTTTGTATCGAAGGTTAAAAAAAAACTTTAGGCTGTAATTGAAGACAAAAGGACCCGTCAGTGTCATTTAGGGCACAGTGATCAAGTTAAATAGACTGCTTGTTGTAATGTGTGATCGAAAATTCTTTGCATTTTCCTTTACTCCTAAAATCGAGAATCGACGGACCTAGCTAACGGAACTTTAACTTAACTTCATTGGAAAAATGTTGAGCAATCAAACTGTGATTGCTATGAGACTCCGTAATGAGCTGGAATGCTGAATCGAAACGTGCCAATGCGAAATCACATATTGAAAGCTGATTTAAAATATTGCGTTCTTTTCATCGACATCATGTTGATGAATGGCAGTCTTCGACGGTGTGTTTTAAGCGGTCTTTTTTGCCACGAACTTGCAAAATCTGGAACGAGCTTCCCGCTGGGGTCTTCCCATCGAGTTACGACCTGGGTGCTTTTAAGAGGGGTGTGTACAATTTTCTGCAGGGCGTTTGTCTGGCCTCTCTAACATTAAAAAAACTGGTAGCGCAGAATATAGCTAATATAAAAATGATTCCACTCATAGATTAAATACTCCAACCCCTCAAGCAAATTCCGTCGAAATTGTTAGAGCACAGTTTCTGAGATCCCCGATATAAAACATACTTAATATACATTAATGTCTCGTTAAAAGTATAATATCGAGTTGTCTAGAATTGATTCCAATCTTGTATCCAGATTCGACTTGTGTGGTAAACAGATGAATTGGATACACTCATGGGTATCACGATTCCAAGGGTCTTCCCCGTGCTCTTCCCCCGGTTTAATCACCGACGTGTGATCTCGGTGAACTTGGATACGTGTTTGCCAACTCGTTTCCTTATTTTCTAATTCCCATCCAAATGTTTCAGCGCTTTCAATTAGACGCCGAGTTAGAGATAATTGGGAGTGTTAAAAGTTTTCCGAGTTGTGTTTACGCCTGTTGTTTGCTGTGTTTGTTAGGCATTTTATTTACAAGTTAAAATGGAGAACCTATTATAAATTAGCCTAATCAACACCAATTAACAACTTTGTTTTACTGGTCCCTTGTCTACGAGGATGTTTGTAATTTGTAGTGACGCAAAAAAAAAAGGAAAAAAAAAAGATTTAAAGTTGTTAAAGTTGTTAGGAGCCAGTCGGCTATCACGCCACTACAGGTGATTAGACAAGATAGGATAAAATTTACCGGAATGGTCTCGGAAGAGCAACGGGCTTTTATTTCAAGGACCGTGTATGCTTAGGGCTAAGGGATTAGGACTCCTCACCAATAATACTACAGCTTGGCATGCAATAAATAGTATATTACAGAAAGCGCGACATGGCGGTTACGGCCGCAGTGAAACAATGGAGACTTATGCTAAGGCCGAGTTAATTTAAATGGGTGCACCCCGAGTCTAACGGACGCGGACACGAGGGCTCGCTGCCCTTAAACCGACGAGCACATACTACTGGCCAGTAATTGAAATATTGTTCAGTACTCACAGAGTCCCGAGTTTCAACGAAGATGAAATCCGGTGAGTTAACTCACGGCTGGTGAAGGGCGGGCGGCGCGCGAGGTCGCGCGCTTGCTATTACAAGCGGATGAGCGGCCCGTAGGGCCATGTCGACGCCAAGCGTAATGAAGGTGAAGAAGAGGGCGGGTGGCGCACGCGCATCACGCGCGCGTCACAAGCATCCTGCTGTCGCCATGGATGGCGAGCACTTTGCAGCGCAGTCTTCCGCCGAAGGACGGCGCGTCGCCTTGGCGTCGTGCCGCGCGCCGGGGTGGCGCGCGGGACACTCCTCGCGGAGGCCTACGGCAGCGCGCGCGTCACAGACGCGTCTCGCGCGTCGGGCAATCGCCTCGCGTAGCGGCGCCACGCAAAAGCCCTGCCATGATGCGGGCCACGACCGGAACCGACCCGAAGACCGAAGAAGTCGCTTGAAAAGTCACTAAAGAAACGCCCTTGGGGCCACCATTACACCACTTCGCGATACGGCACCGCTGGTGTCCACACTTCACATCTTCTACGAGCGGTAGACGAACAGCACCAGCTACGACAGACGTCACAGCTGTCAAAAACGGCGCACCGAGCGGCGTGCGCTTCGCGCGGGTTCCGGGTCGTGACTGACTGTCATCTTCTCACTAGGCCGGGACAAAAACGTTCGAAATTGATTGTAAATCGATCGACTTAAATCTTAGTCGTACGTAAGCAATGCAAGCTAATTTAACTATTTCTTATATAGTAGATCCGCGAGATGTTTTTATGTAAACACATGTTATTAAGACCTCGCGGGAGATGCTAAATTTAATAATAATCCTTAGTCAATAAAATTCTCGACTGGCGTTTGTCGGAACTAGCTGTCAGGTACTTCACTATCCGTTTTCAAACTGCCGCGAAAATAATAACTTTTCTAATTATTCTCAAAATTCGCCAAACTAATACGCTAGTCGTCTAGATCTTATTTTTCTGATTCTAAATATATATAACACTGCATCATTCTGTCTAGCGGTTCGAGCACAAAATCGCCTAAACCGCGGGCCAAGATGTCGCATTTGTTATTCTCGTTTAAAGCTCAGATATTATGTATTCCTGTTTAGAAAGCTGCTTTTATTAATAACTAAGGCATGAGGAATGTAAATCAGATATGTGTTTGCTGCAGAAAATGTTAGTTAGCGAGAATGGCGGCTTTGTCATTGTTAACCTTAAAACGCCTAGTTATTGTTATTAATCCATATATTTAGGGCTTGGTAGTGCATTTAGCACTACAAATTAAATAATTTTAATAAATTTTGATACAACACAGTGATTAGATGAATTGACTGCAAAAAACCATGAAAGTAATTTTCTACCAGTTTCAAATCGATGCCTCAGCACGAGGTAGCATTTCGGGCATTTTTAATCAGCGTCATTGTTTGTTAATTTGTGTCAGGCTTCTGAATTATATCAGCTTCTTTATTACAGTTTATTGAATCAAATACCAGCGCTTTCTGTGTCTACCCCTCTAGCACTTAGTCCATTAAGAGCCTTTTACTACGTAAAGAGATTGGTGGTTATTCCAGAACCGCCTGTGTCAGATTTATTAGCTTGTTTTCCTTTGTCCATCTCCGCATCTGTCCCATTTAGTACTGGCCGCAAATTTGTGCCTCGATTAGCTAATGATTTTTTCACGTTGTTTCTATGAAAAAAATAGGGTAACAAGCAGGGCCCTACTTCTCAAAGCATTAGTCTAATAATATTAGTGTTTTGTCTCAAAAATTGTATGAAAAAAATGAGCCTGTGGTTGCTTTACTGGTTGGTGTATAATCTAAGATGTCATTGAAATTAGCCATATTGTACCGTTTGAACCCAAATAAATATTAAAACATTAATTAATAATATCGTAACTGTGACGTAGTATATGTTTGTAGATAAATAGATAATTAGAAATGATTTAAACTATAAAAACCTAATAATAATAATTAAAAACTAATATAACTCTAAAAAAGGCCCCTGTGGCATGGTTCCAAGAATGCTGGCAGTATTTCCTCGCTGTATGGCGATGCTAATACGCTGTGCGAGGAAGCTGCCAGCCCTCTTGTCTCCGGTGGCGTCGACCAGTCTCTTACCCAGGTGGCTGAAGAGATCCCTTGCGCCAGGACCCCGCGGACCGAGCGTCTCGACGCCGAAGGCAATGAAGTTGTATCCGGCGTCGAGACCACTATATTTTCGCTTTTTTTATACTTATAATCACAACTCATTCCTAATTGTATTATTTGTTCCTCAATAAATCGTTTATAGATATTCCTAAACTTGGAATATTCCTACCAAAATAGATAATGAGTTCTCTGGTCTCGAGGACGTAGGCTAAATAATAAGGCATAAATAATCCTAAAACAACAAAAAAAAAAAAATGTTGCGAAAGCTCTTGCACAACTCTGCGCGCATTCAGTTTCTGATTTCGTGAGCAATTTATTTCAAACACAATCATTCCCGTTTGTTTGCTCCTAAAACAAAATTTACATATTTTTTGTCCGGAGCAATTAGTACTGATTTCTTTTTCGCATATTTTAGTACTTAAATTTGGCCGGTGATTGATGAGCTCTCCCTAGTCTCTAAAAATTCAATTCCTGACCAATCATTTCTAGATTTAGGCCCGCGTCTGCTTGTAGTCCTCACTCATTTATCATTGTTACCATGTCATCAATTTACCTTGGTAAAATCGAGGAAAACGTAAATATTTTCAACGATCCAATAAATACCTAAGGGTTTTCGCAGAGGTGAAATATCGTTAGATGGCGTTAGTACCGTGAGGTCCATTTGACGTTAGACGTTTGCTTGCAAATGGCTCATTTAGTTTTTTAACCAATCACGAGCAAACGTCAAACGGACCTGGGCGGTTCCACGCAGAAAAATTCTCCCAGAACAAATTTTGTTCCCGATGTCATCTACGTGCTACAACTTCACTGTTACTCTTAAATGATACTTTATCATCAATGTTATAATTTTATTAAAGAGGCCCTTCAAAATTATAACTATTTTGAAATTTGGCTGCATATGACAATGACAAAATAAGCCTACAATGATATAATTAATAGGCAAAAATAATGCAATGTGACGAATTTCAATATATAATCAATAGCATAAAATGTCTCATGTATCAAATTACCAGCATTAATCATTTTCAAACGGGAACGGGGGTTATTTCGTATGGGGTTGTATGTTTTTGGGCATTTCTCTAATTTCGTGCTAAAATTTGCGAGAAAATATTTTTGTCTTCTATTTGCGCGCTTGTTAGAAGTTTTGCGATAAAAGAACATGTAATTTAATTCCCAGTTGATGAGTTGAAAATCTTAATTTCGCCAACAATGACATGACTGACAATGACGATAGTAAAAAAAATGTGTCTATACAGGTTTCTGTTAGAAGATGAAAACAAAATACCTGTTTCGCCAAACCAAGCCTGTGTTTACTTCAATGCTAATACAAATTTAATAATATGTAACACATCATTATCGAGAAATAGCTACAAATGACAATGACGACAAAATTGTCAAAAATTGGAAGAAGTTTTTTGACCACTTACCTAGCCGTAACGCAGTAAGTGTTGCCTCCTGAGACGCTTGCGGGGAACCGAGCGGCGGGGGACGGTTGCAGGAGGCTATGTTTCGTATTCTTCATACTTTCCGTTTTTCCGAAATTCGATAATGATTGGCCGTGGTCACTAATGACGATATTTTTTGACACGGTTTTCGATATGAGTTATATTATACGATATATAACCAATTAGCACTAATTTTTTTGACAATTTTTTTACACAAAAGTAAAGATTATTTCGTCTTTAATATGATTGTGTAGGTTTTATTTTATATTTATTTTCAGTTTAAGTTTTATTCAAATAGTAAGACAATTAACTAGTTTGGCGCCTAGTGAAAAACGGCAAATTTTACTCATTCTCCCAGAACAACTTTTTTTGTAGTGGGTTTAGCCGAAGACGGTTCAGGTAGCTTTTTTATTATTTAATTGGGCACCTAAAAAGTGGTTTTTGGTGGCAGAATAACTTACCTGGTAAATGCTATCTACGGGAACGTAAAAAATGGGCGTTCCGAACTTTTGCCCACCTCACGATACTAACACCATCTAGCGATATTTCGCCTCATTAGAAAGCTCATTATATCATTTTTGAAGACCTATCCATAGATACCCCACACGTATAGGTTTGATGAAAAAAAAAATGAGTTTCAATTCTAAGTATGGGGAACCCTCAAAATGTATTGTTTTTTTTTTTCTATTTTTGTGTGAAAATCTTAACGCGGTTCATCTACTTACCAAGATTCAACAGTATAGTTCTTATAGTTTCGGAAAAAAGCGGCTGTGACATACGGACAGACATGACGAATCCATAAGTGTTCCGTTTTTTGCCATTTGGCTACGGAACCCTAAAAACGTCATAACGCATGTCATAATTCTGGATTTTTCTGTGGTTAATATAAACCCGGGTCCCTTCTCGTTACAAAAACGATCACAGAAAATTGGTTGTCATCACAACGACACTCATTCTGGACATCCGGATGGAATCGTACAAAAAGCCGTGTCGAGAGCCTGTATTATCAGCTAATATAAGATATTGGGTGCAATCGTACAACGAAAAAAAACACGGACTAGCATTTTCAGAATTACGGCGAGCTAGGGTTCAATAGAGTTTACTTCTAAAGAGTTTAGAAGAGAAGCGAGGGATAGAGGAGAATGGCAGCGGCTGGAGGCCTATGTCCTGGAGACAACCTGATACGAATGTGGCTGGTGTCAACAAACTATAATTTTAATTTATTTTATTTATTTATTTAGGGTTCAATAACAAGATGAGCCAGTTACAAGTATTATTTTTGATTACATCCAAGTGTAAAAACATTAACTAATTCAAAGTTTCAAAAATAATAACCTAGGTAGCACAGACTCTTATTCCGACGCAAAAAGGCCGTAGTAACATATTTTTGAGTGGTTCGAATAGATACTTATTTTTGCACTGGACTGTAACAGTAACTAAACCCACAGTGAACTGAAACAATTACTTTGCGCAACCGCGATCCTATAATAGCTACATTTATGAAAAAAAATGTGTGTTCATGCCGTTCCTCTACCTCCACACTATAAGAACACAAATAAATCACAGACTGACGCATTTCAAACTCAACCAGAGCTCATCTTCAGAGCAACACAACTGTTCACCATGCTACTAAATGTTAGACTAAGACTTGATACTAGTCCTGACTAGACTCGAGTCTTATTTTTTTTTACGTGCATTAGACAGTTTACATAAATACATATATTCCCGGATTCAATTCCCGGCCAGGGCAGATATTTGTGTGTATAACACGAATATTTGTTCTCGAGCCTTGGATGTTTAATATATTTATCTATATAAGTATGTTTATCCGTTGCCTAGTGACCATAGTACAAGCTTTGCTTAGTTTCGGGCTAGGTCAATTGGTGTCAAGGTGTCCCAAGATATTTATTTATTTATTTTATTTATTTTCAAACATTATATACCCAGTTTCGGGTACTCTTGACCCGAATTGTTTCTAATAACATCTATGTCAACTTAATCGGCGATTATGTTAACATTATACCACCTAAGAACTTCCAGTACATTAACCATAAAGAACGTCGAAAGTACCGCAATATCGCAGGCAGATGGCAAATCCAATAAGGCAGAGCTTGCAATAAATTACGTTACTAAAGCCCGGTTCAGATCTGCAAGAAAATCGTGTAAGTTGCAATACACGCGGCACTTGATCTCTTCAAAAAAAGTGACTTAAAAATATTATAGATAAAAAAAAATCGCCTTAAAACATTTGCAGGGTTGTAGGGGGTTTCGGGTATAATCTTCTTCTTCTCTTTTAAAATATGGCCATTTATTTTCAGAATTGTTATAAAACAAACCTAACCTAACCATTGATGTATATGTACTTACTAGATTACGCCATCCGAACACTCATTGTGTTCCACTGCTTTGCACCTTGCACTGTGCAAAGGACTTTAGTATGACTTTGACATTCATGAGCGGCGGACGAACTAGTTTTTGATTGAGACTCCGAATATAGGCGTGAACCTGCACGTAAGTAACAATTCACTACTCAAGTAAGTAAAATTACATCTTGTACAAGTGATTAAGCAACTAATAATATTGTAATACCACAATAAAAACATTTTTTAAAATAAGACGTAACGCATCGAAGGTTATAAAGTCGTTGACATTACGCCATCTTACAATCATAGACTAAAACGTGCAGACGATCCCATTCAGAATTGGTTGTAGGTAAAAAATTGTGACTGAACATGCATGACAATTCGTTTAATTGCTTTATTTATACCTGTCATTCTTTTTCCATGTACTAATTTTTATGAACGTCAATATGTCACGCGATACGCATTTTAGTAACTAATAACATTCAAATCCCCTCCGGCATTCCGAAAATCTTTTTCGCTTTTAAAAAATCTGAAATTTCGTTGAGCAAGCATACATTGCTACTAAAAAACAAAAAAAAAATAAATAAATAATATTACTCAGTACACCATTTTTGACTATTTTGGGGCTCCGGCAAATTTTAAATTTCCAATAAGGGGTTCCATTGCGATAAAGGCTTAAGAACCGTTGAATTACAGGTTTCAATCACATTTTTAGTGCTTCAGCTTTTTTTCAAAACCTCATTCACTATCTGCCTATTTATTAAGATAATTTCTTTCAATTGATTAAAAAAATGCAGTTAAAAAGTTTTTTTTTTTTTCGAAAATATCTATTTTGCCAGATGCAAAATGATTACGTTTCGTAGGTAAAATAGCTGTGTCACGTCTGCGGTGTATAATCTATATAGCGTTGACGTCTTGTGACAGTCCGATATTTGAACATATTGTTGACATGAACGTGCTCATCTAGTAAGTACATATACATCAATGAACCTAACCTATAAAGTTCTACAGGAAGATCATTCTATTTTAATTAGAATTTGATAGGTAGTGAACTCACAATACAAGTGTATTATATTACTTGTATTATGGTCAAATGTTATCTGTCTGACCTTCAGAGTTCGATTCTGAGCTGCAATGATGTGTGTAATGAATTTATATAAACCAGTCAATGCACAAACATAAGAATTTGAGAAACATTACCAGTGCCATCTAGTTTTATTAAAATAATGTGTTATTAAGTAAATAACTTGGCTGAATGCAAGAATCCTTTGCTTGCAAAAAAATGAGAAAATTGAAACTGTTGCATCACTATCAGAAATGTCAGTGAAGCTGTCATAGGGATCAAGGTTCGCCGTGAGTAGTATAGTATGAAAAATAACGGAACTTATACGATTTTTCTTGCACGTGTAAATTGGGCTTAAGACGAAAAAGGTTACTGAGCATTTGAATAAGGGGTAGATAAATATTGTATCAGTTGTTAGTGTGTTATTAACAGCGTTATTCATAAAAAATCCTTAATTGAGGTATGATCGGTCTGTTAGTTAACAGACTGATTAAGCTTGTTTGACGTTTGTCAAGAAGTATGATTCATAAACGCTTGCTAACGGTCTGCTAGTTGTTGAGCTCCTGATAGACTGATTAGACGCGTTATGTTGGCACTCTTGACAAATCAAGGACAAAAAAGGGCCTTAACGAGAATTAAAAAAAATGTGTTTTAGTAGACCTAAACTAAGTGCCAAAAACCGTAACTATCTTAATCATCCTAATTTTATTTTATTCGTATTATTAGAGGATTTTTAAATATAAATATCTGAAAATAATTTTTCCTGATTTTTTTTTAATCTTTGCGTAAATCTCCATAAAATATCTTCGGTATGGTTTTTTGCTCTTGTCAAAGTCAGCTGTTCAACTCTGTGGCGGCCATTTTGTGACTTAGCAGGGAGATAAAGGAGGGTCTACGGTCTTCTAACTTTAGCAGAGCCTTGATCAACTGATTAGCGCTAACAGACGTTTATGAATCACGTTTTTTAGCATCGGGACATCAAGGAGCCTTCAAGGAGGCTCTAACTTTTTATGAATAAGGCTGTAAGTCAATAAGCGACGGATATGTTTGTTTAGTGCCAAAGGCTTAGGGTAAAGGGACGTGTTGCTGGCCGCGCGGTAATGGCTTTGTGTTAGTATCAGTAGAAAGTACAATCGAACTATTTCATTCTTAATTGTAGAACTTTTTCAGAGTAAGTGTCATAATTGTTTTCGATGTCAGACAGTGCCATATAGCAATCCATATCCATACTAATATTATAAATGCGAAAGTGTGTGTGTTTGTATGTTTGTGTGTTTGTCCGTCTTTCACACCGTAACTGAGCGACGGATCGACGTGATTGACATAGGCTACTTTTTATCCCGGAAAAATGCAGTTTCCGAGGAAATAGCGCGCGATAACCGAATACCACGCGCGGGCGGAGCCGCGGGCAAAAGCTAGTGATAATATATATATTTTTTACACGTAAAAATACGCGTGCTTGCGAGTTTTAGCCAGAGCAAAGCTCTGTCGCCTATGAACAATATGTATCACAGTATATATATAAGCTAAAGCAGTATGGAAGCTACGATCGAAACGAACACACTAACACAGACGCGCGCTCTACACGGCCTCTGAGGGGTCTTGTGGTACTGGAGTACCAGTGAGCTTATTTCGATCAATTTGTTCGTAGCTTCCATACTGCTTTAGCTTATATATATACTGTGTTAAAACTCTTAAGAGCAACGTGTGTGAGTTCTCAACCACAAGACGTTCTAGCCCTTATCCTTTCTCGCATCTCACTTATTTGTGGTTAAGTTTGCGTAGGTACATACATTAGTTCCATTATCTTACTAAGAGTTTTATCTAACCACTTATTTATTTTGCATGTCAATGTGGTAACAATATTTACTATAGTTTTTCTCGGATCTATGGCTCCGCATTCTCAAATGAAAAATTCAAAACGAATCGACATAAAAGGAAGAAAATAAGTCTAGTGGTCTAGAACTCTGTTAAGTAGCTAATTTAAAGTTCAACAGTCGGGACTTATTACTAATAGTGCAGTAAATGAAGGAAGTTTTTGTATGGAGACCCAAGCATTAATTCCTCAGTCGATGAAATTTTGCTTGGTTATTGTATAGTATGAGCCGTAACTAAAATATAAACAATCCAAAAAAAAACACCTGAACCACTGATCCGATTTTGCTAATTCTTGTTTTGTTATGTTCGTTACCGTCAGGAGAAGTTTTTAAATAAAAATATATATAATTGGAGTGAAGCCGCGGGCAACAACTAGTGGACAGTAAAATTATTTGGATTGTAAGATGTCTTTAAAGGCAATTGTGACACATGTCGTATAGAAAATGTGTCTTAATATTCTTAAAAGTAGACGGCGGACTTGTAACTTTGTGCGATCAAAACTTACTAACGGCTCTGAAAAGAAAGTGAAAGCGAAAAACGCGAAAAAGACGCGTGTGAGCCCTGATTACCTTCTTTTAAATTGCCCACACGATGCGCCTGATATCAGAAAACTTTTACAATTTATCTTTCGCTGCGTTGATCTGATGCAAGAGGAACATTTTCCGATAAAACAAAACTTGTGGGGAAACTTGAGCATATAAATGGAATGGTTGGCACATAAGTCATGTAACTTGTCGGTTTGCTTATTTATATAAATATTGTATTGACACATTGAAGTTTCATGTTTGAGTTTTCATTTGCTTAAGTAATTCTTGAATTATTTACATTTTGATTGTATTTAGTTCTAGAAAAAAATTAAAGTTATTTTTAAATTCTTTTCTTTACAATTTGTGACCTATTCTTATAAATAAATTCATAATTATGTCAACGAAAGTCAATTGTACCTAAATAAAAAACTAGCTTATTAAAAAAGTACTTACCTATCGCTTTATAAATTGCTTGCCGTTACCTACCATAAAGGTATGTCGCGATAAACTTAAACTTAGTAATATAAATATATTTTAACGATGTAGGTATTTCATATTAATTTGAACTCGATACTCATACCTTTACCTGTTTCTGAAAAAAAAAACTTAGTCTTGACAGGTTGATGCACAGGTGGACAGAGAAGTGATCCTGTAAAGGATTTTTTTCTTTCGGGAAGAGAGCCCTTGAAATGTCTAAAAACTTTAAGAAGTTTTTGCATAACCTAGATTATAAAAGATTCATGAAGGATTGGGAGAAGGTTATAATCCCTACTAATATTATAAATGCAAAAGTAACTCTGTCTGTCTGTCTGTCTGTTACGCTTTCACGTCGAAACTGCTGAACCGATTTTGATGAAATTTGGTATAGAGATAGTTTAAGCCCCAAGGATGAACATAGGGTACTTTTTATTCCGGTAGAGGGCGCCACCGCGCGATAACCTAGGTCAGCGCAGACGGAGTCGCGGGCATAAAGCTAGTACTATATATATCTAAATGGATGTCATGCATAAATGACTCAATGACTGCAAAGCACAACCAGAGACCAAAAATAAATAACGAGATCACCCAAAAATTTTACGAAAAGTGGAGATCTGAAGTTACCGACATGGCTCAGTAAAGTGCATACCTACATTAAGTGTCAGTGGGCGGGGCACATTGCTCAGTACTGATGGCTGTTGGGGCAGTAAAGTCTGCCTTCCACGAAAAGCGGGTCGGATATCGAACATACGTAGTCTATTTGATTTGCATTATCAGTATGTGCTACCAGTAAATCCACTAATAAGAGTGCGCTCGAGAGATAAATAGTTTTAGGAAACAGAAGCGGCTATGAAATAAAAAAAAACAATTTTCAGGCCAGTTTACTTAATATTTCAATTACAAATTTATCAATCATATCAAAATTCACACACACTATTTTAAAGGAAACAATCTCCTACATCTACACACGATAATCAAAGAAAATAGCCACAAAATAACCACTTAGCTGAAATCCGTGACGAAACTCAACCACCTCTCTGTGCGAGCGCTGACCGGCAAAAAGGCCGGTAAAAGAACTGACACACAGTTTTATTGGAGTTGGCGTGACGTCACAGCCTCCTACCCTACGAAATTTAGTACTACCCTAACAATAGAATAAAAGAGTTCAAGGAGCGGAGCAGAGGAGATTGTCTCAAATTAACTATACACACTTTTACGGCCGAGGTCAATGTTTTGTTAACACTTTACTACCAGAAGGTCGCAGGTGGTAGGACCTAGTGCAAGGTCCGCCCGGATTGCTACCACCATCTTTCTCACTAATCCTGCCGTGAAACAGCAGTGCTTGCACTGTTATGTTTCGACGTGGAGAGTAAGATAGCCGGTGAAATTACTGGCACTTCAATTTATTTTACTGGTATTCAAGTAATGGTTCCAAGGTTCACGAAATCCCAGTTTATCTTCAAAGTTAGTAGTATATTTAGGTATTCAGAGAGGGATTCGAAATAATTTAATCTCAGACTTAGGTTTGATTACAAAACACAAATCGACCCAAATAAAGCTAGGATTAAGCATTTTCTAGTTAAGTTAGTTAGCTGCGTGCGAATGAGTGCCTACGTGAATAATATAAACGGATATTACTTATACTCGTAAGAACGTATCCACACTAATACTAATATACTAATCCATACTAATATTATAAATGCGAAAGTGTGTTTGTGTGTTTGTATGTTTGTCCGTCTTTCACGCCGTAACCATCCGTAACGGAGCGACGGATCGACGTGATTTTTGGCACAGAGGTAGTTTATGGGCCCAAGAGTGACATAGGCTACTTTTTATCCCGGAAAAATGCACAGTTCCCGAGGGAACAGCGCGCGATAACCAAATACTACGCGGGCGGAGCCGCGGGCAAAAGCTAGTCTATAACATAATTAAAAGTTTCGTCTCTAGAGGATGTCCCGGTTTTTATAAATCTTCATTCATCATCACCTGCGGCGTGGCGCGGCATATGTATAATCGGGTATGTTCAAAAACTAAAGTAATAATTTATGGTTCTAAGAAAGTAAATACATCCTATAATATACTGTTAAGCGTGGAGTACTGGTTTACATAATAGCTTTAACGATTTCAACGAAAACTAGAGTTAAAGGCTAGAAATAGATCTACCACAATTATCTTTAAAAAAAACAAAGTCGTAGACGTCAACCTGTGCTAGGTCGCGCGGCCGTCCGGATAAAAGTAGTCGACCAAGTGATGTTAAGTGATGTTCATCATTTTAAAGACAAATAAGGCCGAATGTCTAATTTATTTGTAAGTGAAAATAGCCTTGAATGTTTAAAGCTTGTCGCACACACGTTAAAAGTTTTGCTGGTGGTAGGACTTTGTACAAGGTCCGCCCGGATGGCTGCCACCATCTTGCTCGCTAATCCTGCCGTGAAACAGCAGAGCTTGCACTGTTATGTTTCGGCGTGGAGAGTAAGACAACCGGTGAAATTACTGCCACTTGAGGTATCTCATCTCAGGCCTCTAGGTTGGCAACGCCTAGTATTGAAGATTTTTATGGGCGGTGGTGATCTCTTACCATCAGGAGACCCACTTGCTCGTTTGCCATCCAATCGAAAAAAAAACACGTAACGCCCGACACCGGATGTGCTGCCTCAACTCGAGCCGTCCAGTCATCTTTGTAAGAAATTTCATATTGTAACGCACACATAACCAATAGGTGATAAATCACAATAAAGATACTCTGCATTAACAGTCTTGTCATAAAGCTCAGCCTGTTCCATATTCATTTAGGAAAACAAATGACAATGCTTGATAAATCTGGAGCACTAAAACAGTGCTCAAATTATCGCACGAGTTGAAGTACATAGCCGTGGATGATTGATCATTAACGAATCCATAGTTAAATGATATCGTAACGGGACTCACGTCTTCGAGTTTAGCTCGACTGTTTCGGGCTATTTCGTAGCCCTTCCTCAAAGGAGCACGCGACTCGGCGGCTGCCGCAACACGCGCACTACGCGCCACCGGTCTGCTCACGCGACACAAATAGCCCGAAACATGTCGAGCTAAATTCGATTTAAGACGTGAGTTATCCGTTAAAATATCATTTAATATAACGATAACTTGTTACGTAAATTGTGGTTCCGCGAACCCGCAATGCAACGATAATTATTATATGAAGTTTCTGGAATTGTCTAAAAAGGGCTTAATGGTAATACATCCGACTGCAACAAAATTGTATGAAAGCAAAATAAAGAAACCGAAATGAAATTGAACATTTGGCGCTGTCCTTAGTTTCGGCTGAAACCCCAATTTAATAGGTAGCATGTTACATCTGCTGTGTATTTCTACACCATACGCAAATAATTGACAAATATAAAGTACTTAAATTAAAAAAAAAATCTGCTGTAGCAAACTTAGTTCTCTTTGTTTTAAAAAAAAGCCCAGAAAAATTACCCAAAAAATCCCAGCGAAGTGCGAGTCGGACTCGCGCACGAAGGGTTCCGTACCGTTATCTATGCAAAAATAAACATTAGCAAAAAAAAACATGTTTACCTTATGGGAGCCCCCCTTTAATATTTATTTTATTTTAATTTAATTATTTGTTTTTAAAGTGAATATACGACTTAATATTAAGTATATGAATATTTAAATCGTCTACCTGTTGCCGTTATTAATATCAAGCAAAAAACGGCAAAAATCACGCTTGTTGTATGGGAGCCCCCTTAAATATTTTTTTATCCTGTTTTTCGCATTTGTTGTTATAGCGGCAATATAAATACATAATCTGTGAAAAATTCTCTCTAGCTATCACGGTTAATGACTAATGAGATACAGCCTGTCGCTATACTGTGAAGTGTAAAACTCGAACTTCGTATATTGCCGTCCCGCTGACGCTTATGTAATTTAATACGCGAGTGAAAGTTGCGATAGGAACTTCGATTTACGAGTTTCGTATAACCCCTCGGTGACAGACGGACGGACAGCGGAGTCTTGGTAATAAGGTCCTATTTTTACCTTTTGGGTACGGCACCTATAAAAAAACCTGAAAGGATAGGTCAAACATTTTTTTAACAAAGTGAATAGTCGTGTTTGTGTGAGGGGTCGAAGGTTTTATACCTCCAGGTTATAAAGTCAGGAATATGAGCTTCGTTATACGGTCACCCGTAACCCCATCTCTCTCTGTCCGGGTCATATACTATCAGTTATTGTATATCCTTTCTAAGCGAAAGTGATCCTTTATGCAATGACATTTCCATAGACGTGGTAACGCATAGTAAGCCACTCGGTTGTGGAACTCCGTACCCTACCGATAGACTTCATCATCATCAGCCTATGTTCGTCCACTGCTGGACATAGGCCTCTCCCATGGCACGCCACTGAGCACGATCCTCGGCCACTCTCATCCAGCTCTTGCCGGCCACCCTGCGAAGATCATCGTAACACCGATAGACTTGAGGCGCGCAAAGTCCTTGCCTTTCTTTAAGTCTATGCTATATATATCTTACGTATAAATACCTACTTACATTGCGTGCTAATTTATTTTACAAGAAAACAATTCGACTGGACTGCAAATGTATAATTGAAAGTAATGTATTTGGGCCTTTACTAAAAACCCTTTAAAGTTTGTAGGCATAATAAGAATACATTGTATAAATCCGTATTTATCGCTTAACCTACCATTCTAGATAGCCGCTTGTACCCAGGGCCATTTCTAGAGCTCAAAACGTCACGGTAAATGAAACAAATGCCCTGCTAATTACCCAGAACCCTAAATTAGTCGAGCAGAAAAGTTGAACCTTTGAACATTAATACTAATCAAGATTACGATTTGGAGTCTTTTTGTATTTTTTTATTTCAACTCCAAATTTTTGTTTCTTTTACGGTTATCCCGTGAAAGTTTATATAAATTTCACACGAAAACACAAGCCGAAACATGAATGCACAGAAAAACCAGAAAAAATGGACCAGCGCTGGGAATCGAACCCAGGTCCTCAGCATTCCGTGCTGCGTGCTATTCCCCTACACCATCACTGGACAGGAGACTAGACACGAATTTTTCCTATGCACCCATATTTCAACTTTGGATTCTTATTAGTCACTTTAGCAGCGACACTAACGCCATCTATGATCTACGTTCTCAACGAGAAACATTTTTCACTCCCATCGAAACTATCCGTTCACCAGGGACAAGAGATGTCGCTATTAAGCAATCAAATCAAGATTACGATTTGGAGTCTTTTTGTATTTTTTTATTTCAACTCCAAATTTTTGTTTCTTTTACGGTTATCCCGTGAAAGTTTATATAAACCAGTCCAGTGATGGTGTAGGGGAATAGCACGCAGCACGGAATGCTGAGGACCTGGGTTCGATTCCCAGCGCTGGTCCATTTTTTCTGGTTTTTCTGTGCATTCATGTTTCGGCTTGTGTTTTCGTGTGAAATTTATATAAACTTTCACGGGATAACCGTAAAAGAAACAAAAATTTGGAGTTGAAATAAAAAATACAAAAAGACTCCAAATCGTAATCTTGATTTGATTGCTTAATAGCGACATCTCTTGTCCCTGGTGAACGGATAGTTTCGATGGGAGTGAAAAATGTTTCTCGTTGAGAACGTAGATCATAGATGGCGTTAGTGTCGCTGCTAAAGTGACTAATAAGAATCCAAAGTTGAAATATGGGTGCATAGGAAAAATTCGTGTCTAGTCTCCTGTCCAGTGATGGTGTAGGGGAATAGCACGCAGCACGGAATGCTGAGGACCTGGGTTCGATTCCCAGCGCTGGTCCATTTTTTCTGGTTTTTCTGTGCATTCATGTTTCGGCTTGTGTTTTCGTGTGAAATTTATATTAATACTAATGGTAAGTAACCGAACCTTAAACTTCGAGCAAATAAAAAGTACAGACGAAATTCTGCTTAATTCTGCGAACGCCAAAGGAAAGCCAGTAAAGCTAAGTCGATCTATGACGAACGGATGACCTAGTGCTTAGAGAACCTGACAACAAAGCTTATAAAGTCCCGGGTTCAATTTCCGATTCAGCTTGTGCTCTGGCTTGGATGTATCAAAGTAAAATATGTATTTGTAAACGAGTATGTTTACAATACAATACAATACAATTACTCTTTATTGTACACCAGAAATAGTAAGCCATGCAGAAAACAAGTACAATGAGAAAATTACTAAGTAAGTAATAGGCGGCCTTATCGCTTAAGAACGATCTCTTCCAGGCAACCTTTTTACAGAAAGATGGAAGGACTAGTTTATAGCAGTTTATTAGTTTCCTTGAACCCATAGTGCATGCTTTTCTTAGTTTTTGAATAGGTAGATTTTATCAATTGTCCCATGATATTTAATAAGTTTTACCATCTGCATACACCTTCATACACACATTACAATCTAACTTAGCCAAGCAAATTAAAATTAGTTGAGCTACGCACATCCACGAGATGAGGCATATTTTTAACTGACTTCACTTTGTTGCTCGCAGAATTCTGTCTTAACATTTTATAAGGTCTGAGGCAGCACCGCTAACAAATGGACTGGCTCGTTTGCCCGTTAAGACTAGAGCTTGGTGAGAAATGGACGGAACCTTCACCATAAGTATAGAATATCTATTGCTCCCTCTAAATGTGGAATGAACGCTGGCCAACCTGAGAGACGTGATTATAGCCGGGGCGAGTCGCTAGTAATGACTTGGCCCGCCTCGGCTTAGTAGGAACACAGCTTTGCAAAAAAGGAAGAAAAAAAAATAGCGAGAATAACAAAAGAAAGAAAAAAAAACCAGCCAAGAGCAAGAGCTCTCTATTTTTTTCTTGTCTGAATTTTTATATATTAATATATAATCTATATATATAAAAGAAAGTCGTGTTAGTTACACCACTTATAACTCAAGAACGGCAGAACAGATTTGGCTGAAAATTGGTAGGGAGGTAGCTTAGAGCCAGGAGACGGACATAGGATACTTTTTATCCCGATATTCCCACGGGATAGGGATAAAATTTTGAAATAAGAACATCTGGGCTTAGAGTCATGAAATTTGGTATGTAGGTAGTTGGACGTATGGAATAACACATAGGTGACTTTTTGACCCGATATTCCCACGGGATAACTAGGGATAAGATCTCGAAATAACAACCGCTGGGCTTAGAGCCATAAAATTTAGTATGTAGGTAGCTGGACCTCTGGAATAACACGAAGGCTACTTTTTATCCTGATATTCCCACGGGATAGGGATAAAATTTCGAAATAAGAACCTCTGGGCTGAGAGTCATGAAATTTGGTATGTAGGTAGTTGGACGTATGGAATAACACATAGGTGACTTTTTGACCCAATATTCCCACGGGATAACTAGGGATAAGATCTCGAAATAACAACCGCTGGGCTTAGAGCCATAAAATTTAGTATATAGGTAGCTGGACCTCTGGAATAACACGAAGGCTACTTTTTATCCTGATATTCCCACGGGATAGGGATAAAATTTCGAAATAATAACCGCTGGGCTTAGAGTCATGAAATTTGATATGTAGGGAGCTGCACGTCTGAAATAATACATAAGCAACTTTTTGACCCGAAATTCCCACGGGATATCAAAGGATAAAATCTCGAAGTAACAACCACTGGGCTTAGAGCCATGAAATTTGGTGTGTAGGTAGCTGAACCTCTGGAATAACACATAGGCTATTTTTTACCCCGATATTCCCACGGGATAGGAATAAAATTTTGAAATAATAACCGCTGGGCTAAAAGTCATGAAATTTGGTATGTAGGTAGCTGCACGTACGCTACACATACGCTATTTTTTATCCCTATACTCCCACGGGATATTTCAATTGCCACTGCCAGACCGATTAGTTTACGCGTGCGAAGCCGCGGGTAAAAGCTAGTATTTACATATTTTAAACTACTGATGATTCTAAGGCAAACCAAGCAGTTATAGTTTTTCTTGCAAGCTTGATATACTTAATACTATCATGATTTTTTAAAACGCTATGCTATCCTAATTAGCAGATTTTTGTTTAGCAGACAACTATTGGCAGACCTTTCTTTTGACCGAGTAATATTTGGTATAATTTCATTCCGCTTATTATTTGTTTCATCGAGTAGGTAGTCGGAAAGAAGAATTTATGCAGTTACGTTTAGTTGATTGTTTGTTCCGTAATTGTTTCAGTTAGCGAACAACAGTTCGTCGAAGGACGATAAGCAGAGTTATCACATGGCATCAAAATATTGTTAGGTGCGACAAGGTAATCCAAGTAAATAAATAATTACAGTACCTACAAACTACAAACGGAAATGAATTGCATACAATTAGCGCAGTCAGACAAGCAGGTACAACAATACATGACAATACGTTTGGGTTAGTCCACTTAATGACCGTCATTAAGCTTATTGATCAAAAGCAGGATAATTACTAACGTTATGTATGGCACTTATGGCACTAACGATTAACAATATGGAATGTAAGTAAATAGGCAACTTTTAACAATGTATCTGAATTAAATATGATTATTTACGACTGATATCAACAAAGTCGCTGGCCGGTTTCATGGAGAAGGAAGGACTCTATATGATGAACTCCTTCTTCAGGAAACGTGAGCATAGGAAGTGGACCTGGATGAGCCCTGATGGTGTTACGAGGAATGAGATAGATTTTATCATGTCGACGAAAAAGCACATATTCAATGATGTCTCCGTGATCAATGCGGTTAAAACCGGGAGTGATCACCGTATGGTACGAGGCTCGTTGAATATCCAGTTCAAGCTTGAAAGGTCTCGACTGATGAAATCTACGCTCCGTCCGGAACCTGCTCAGCTCCAAAACCCCGAGAGCTTTCAGCTCGAGCTTCAAAACCGTTTCGAATGCCTAGGTAGCGACGTGGACGATTACAACGACGGGTTTGTGGAAGCTGTCCATACGGTCGGGTCTAAGTTCTTCAAGACCCGCCGTACTAAAACCAAAAAGATTTCGAACTCCACCATTAGGCTCATGGAGGTGAGGCGTGAGATGACTCTGCAGTCCTCTGGTGACGCTTGTCGCTATCGGCAGCTCAACAGGCAGATCTCAAAGTCTCTGAAGCGCGATGTACGCCGATTTAATACTAATAGTATTGAAGAAGCTATTGAGCGTAACAGGGGCTCAAAGGTGTTTACCAGGGATCTGTCTGTTGGTCAAAGCCAGTTGATGAAGCTGAAGACCGAGGACGGCAGAGTGATTTCATCCAAACCTGAGCTGTTGGGGGAAGTTGAGAAGTTTTACGGGCAGCTATACACGACAACCCGAACACCCGTCGAAAATCTAGCTAAAGACCCGAGAGCTAGATTAACCCGACACTATACCGAAGACATCCCGGACGTCAGCCTGTACGAGATTAGTATGGCCCTCAAACAGCTCAAGAATGGCAAAGCCCCGGGTGACGACGGAATTACAGCCGAACTCCTGAAGGCGGGTGGTAAACCAGTTCTTAAGAGCCTTCAGACGCTGTTTAGTTCCGTCCTCCACCAAGGGAGAACGCCGAAAGCATGGAACAGAAGTATGGTGGTGCTCTTCTTCAAGAAAGGTGACAAAACCTTGTTGAAGAACTATAGACCCATCTCACTTCTGAGCCATGTTTACAAGCTGTTTTCCAGGGTCATCACGAATCGTCTCGCACGCAGGCTTGACGAGTTCCAGCCTCCCGAACAAGCCGGCTTCCGAAAAGGTTATAGTACCGTAGACCACATACATGCGTTGCGGCAGGTTATACAGAAGACCGAAGAGTATAACCTCCCCCTTTGCCTTGCATTTGTGGACTACGAGAAAGCCTTCGATTCGATCGAGACTTGGGCTGTGCTGCAGGCTCTTCAGCGGTGCCAAGTTGACTACCGGTATATCGAAGTGTTAAAGTGTTTGTACGGAAACGCCACTATGTCCGTCCGACTACAGGACCAGAGCACGAAGCCTATTCCTTTGCAGCGGGGAGTCAGACAAGGAGATGTCATCTCTCCGAAGCTGTTCACCGCTGCATTGGAGGATGCTTTTAAGGTTTTGGACTGGAAAGGACGAGGCATCAACATTAATGGCGAGTACCTCACTCACCTTCGATTCGCCGACGATATTGTAGACATGGCTGAGACCATGGAGGACCTCAGTGCTATGCTCGCTGACCTCAGCAGAGTTTCCGACCGAGTTGGCCTGAGAATGAACATGGACAAGACGAAAGTCATGTCTAATGTTCATGTAGTGCCAACTCCCGTAATAGTCGGAGGCTCTGCGCTCGAAGTTGTTGACGACTATGTATACCTAGGACAGACGGTCCAGTTAGGTAGGTCCAACTTCGAGAAAGAGGTCACTCGTCGAATCCGACTCGGCTGGGCAGCGTTCGGGAAGCTTCGCAGTGTTTTTTCATCCAAATTACCGCAGTGTTTGAAGTCAAAAGTCTTTGACCAGTGTGTGTTGCCAGTGATGACGTATGGATCCGAGACGTGGGCGCTAACGATGGGCCTCATAAGGAAGCTCAAAGTCACTCAAAGGGCTATGGAGAGGGCTATGCTCGGGGTTTCTCTGCGGGATAGAATCAGAAATGATGATATCCGCAGTAGAACTAAGGTTACTGACATAGCCCGAAGGATCGCGAAACTGAAGTGGCGGTGGGCGGGGCACATTGCACGCAGGACTGATGGCCGATGGGGTCAGAAGGTTCTCGAATGGCGTCCGCGGACCGGGAAACGAGCTGTCGGTAGGCCTCCAACAAGATGGAGCGACGACCTGGCTAAGATCGCGGGATCGCGGTGGATGCGAAAAGCACAAGACCGGTCTAAGTGGAGAGCCTTGGGGGAGGCCTATGTCCAGCAGTGGACGTCTTTCGGCTGATATGATGATGATGATGATGATGATCAACAAAGTGCTTAAAAGCTGTCCTTTGTTCGTGTTTTGTTTAATTTGTTGTTGGTAATTTCGTTTTTGCGTTCTTCAGGAATAAGTTTTAAGTATCTGAATAATTTTACCGATCACTTTTACGTATTACATTTAGCACGCTTTATAATAGGGATGATGACGCCATAAAATAATTCGAAGGCACAACTCCAGTAAAAAACGTTTTATTTTAGCCCTGAAAACCAGATTAATTTTCTATTTTTGTTGCTTTAACAAATAAATAGTTAGTTGATTGAGTTGCCGGATAATGACGAAACGAAACACAATCTTCCCATAGAGTTTCAATGGCAATGGGGTTATATATATATATATATATATATATATATATATATATATATTTATGAGCGCATGATGTGTCATTATCTATATAGTGTTGTAATATACTTCAACAGCCGGTGTCGATGCGCACGGCGCGACGCGCAGCGTATCCGTAAATCCACCTTCATGTTAAAAAAAGCGGCTAAGTGCGAGTTGGACTCGCCCATGAAGGGTTCCGTAGCAAGTAACATAATATAAAAGTTCCTGTAGCTCGTTGTAACTTTGATCGGTGTTTATAAATTTGGAATTCAAGATTAGATAGAGAAAGACACACACGTTATGTTACACGCAAGAAGCGCCGTACTTGCTGCATAGAGAAAAGCTTTTGAGAAAGAGACAGGAATACAGATCTTTGAAAAAATCACTGTTAATCCAGTTTTCAACTGATTAAGTATTCTCTTCACTAAACACTGTCTGTATATCTATATTTTCATAATAATATATCAGACATGGCAAATTCAGGAGTTGTCAAATACCAATAACAATGTGAAACCTTAATAATAATAAATATTATGGGACACTTGACAGTCTTGACACTGATTGGCCGTGTCAACCTTAGAGCAACGCCGGGTTCCTACCGTAGGAAGCCCGCGTTGCTCTAAGGTGTCAACAGTCTTACAGCTTAAATCACTCAACCAGTGTCCACACCTAAGGGTAATTTACCCACAATTTTGGGTATATTTACGCGTTTAGGATATTTTTTGGGGTAGAAAATTATTTCGGGTATTTTTAAAGTAAAAATTTTCGATTTTTTTTTACTGCAGATGACATAGAAGCCAAGACTATTATGAATGCATTCCAAGAATGTTTCAAAACGGTGTAGTAGTTTAACTAACAGTTTATTAATAAATCGCATTTATTTACTTCGTTTTTATTTCAAAAAAAAGGTTAGGGTAAAAAATAAATCATCATCATCATCCGAAAGACGTCGACTGCTGGACATAGGCCTCCCCAAGGCTCTCCACTCAGACCGGTCTTGTGCTTTTTGCATCCACCGCGATCCTGCGATCTTAGCCAGGTCGTCGCTCCATCTTGCTGGAGGCCTACCGACAGCTCGTCTCGCGGTCCGCGGACGCCATTCGAGAAACTTTTGACCCCATCGGCCATCAGTCCTAATTTAGAGTAATTTCGCGTAACGTTAGGGTAAAGAAAATATCTGAGGTGGCAACACTGTACTCAACTCTTCCTTGTCTACAGCAAGCGGGAATAAAGATCTGTCAGCCCTAACGACGGTCGACACGAAGTCAAAGTAAAAGTACGAGTAAGCCTAAAAGCCATTAGGGGAATTTGCAACAAAACGTTCGAACTCGAAGTAACGCAATCATTAATTTGTTTCATTGATGGCATTCTTGGGATTTTCGTTCGCGAAATTAAAATGTCGAAGTATCCCGAAACCTTTCTTCAAGCGTGGGACAAGGAAAGGTATGGAGTCGCAGTGGACTTAAAATGTGTAGCAGTAGGAATTATTTCTAAGCACCGCAAGCAAACTTATTAGGTTACTTATAAACTTCATAAGATAATAAATAAATACTAATAAATATCATGGGACTCTTGACACCAATTAGTCAATTGACCTAGTCCCAAACTAAGCAAAGCTTATAATAGTATAAGCTTGTAATAGTATCCATAGGGATACTAGGCAACGAATAAACATACCTGTATATATAAATACATTCTTAAATACATATTAAACACCCAAGACCCGGGAACAAATATTCGTATTATTCATACAAATATCTGCCCCGGCCGGGAATCGAACCCGGGACCTCAAGCTCAGTCAAGAAGTCAAATCAGGTTCTCTAACCACTTTGCCATCCGCATGATTAGCCTTACTATTTGTTTTTGATGTACAGTCAGCTGCAGAGAAAAGGTACCCCCCTGTAACGGCGGTATCCATACTAGCACTATTACAGGGGGGTACCCTTTCTCTGCAGCTGACTGTACACCGCTCACATTCATTCGTCGCGCTAAGCATTGACATCTGATATAACTTCCGTTTCAAAAGTAACGGAATCGGAACCGAAACGGATGTTCAGTATCAAACGCAAGTTCCCACTTAACGGAAACGGAATTGGAGCTCCTTAACATCCTCTGGTTTCCACGTGGACCTAGTCTTGATTGAGAACTTCACACATATCACACAACTTTACACATACCTACTTATAGAGGGCTTACCTTAGGCAAATGAAATTGTTAACTTTAAGAAAATCACATAGAAATTGGTCCATATTTAAGAGCTGTATGATGCCACAGACAGACAAACGTTGGCGTCAAACTTATAAAACCCCTCTTTTTGTGTTAGGGGTTAAAAATAGGAACATTAATGTATTTTTAACAAAAACTTATTTAACATTCTGCTTGTCCTGGCTACTCCACTCCCTTCGATGTCCAACTGATTTGATCCCCTCTCATGTTAATGTTGTCTCCGTCCTCACTCGCGCGCAACGCACGACCATCTTTGTCCCGAATCAAATCTTTATCGAATTAACCAATCCTTATTGGATTCTGCTTCAAATTCTTTTTGATTGACTTAATTTGTTTTCCGTATGAAGTAATCTTTATTTCAGTCTCTCATCCGTGGCTTATACGTATACAGCGTATTTTTTTTTATATAAAAACGCAAATTTTACAATTTGCCAGGCGTTGGTTGGTTGGGTGGTTGGTTAGTTGCTGTGAAGCGACGATTTTTAAGTTTAGCATTAACTTTCAAAAGTGACTAGGTGACTAGGTGGTAGGACCTTGTGCAAGGTCCGCCTGGATTGCTACCACCATCTTGCTTGCTAATCCTGCCGTGAAGCAGCAGTGCTTGCATTGTGTTTCGGCGTGGAGAGTAAGACAGCCGGTGAAATTACTGGCACTTGAGGTATCCCATCTTAGGCCTCTAGGTTGGCAACGTATCTGCAATCCCCCTGGTGCTGCAGGTGTCTATGGGCGGAGGTGATCTCTTACCATCAGGAGACCCATTTGCTCGTTTGTCATCCAGTCGAATTAAAAAAACTAATTTTTGATTTTTTTTTGATCAGCAAAGTATTGCGAGTAATAATTTGACAGGAGAAAGGAGCGGATCTTGACAGTTGTCACGTTAGAAAGTGCGAGATTAGAATGTGAGAAGTTAGGTTGCAGTTCGCAGAGTTAGTGCAAATTGTGATTACACGCACTGCACCATAATTGCTTTATCACAAACCTTTCATTCACCAAAAAGGTCATCTTAAATTCTGAAATACTCAAACGGAGCGAACCCAATCATAAAATAATTTCAATAGTAAAAACCATTGTAGCTTAGTGGTTTACCGTATACTTAGCTTCTCAAAGAGAGGGACGTGAGTTCGCACTTTTGAGTTTTTAGGGATTTACATACGTACAAAAGTACATTTGAGATTTAACAAGAGTTTTGCGGTAGAGGAAAAGAATTTCCATTCCGTGTTGAAACTGCGATCCAAGTCTGTCATTCTAAAGGTTAATGACTGGTATCAGTGACCTGTTAGTGCGAGAGAATCTTAAAAGGGAGGCTTTTATCCGTATGTAATGGATGTCTGAAATAGATACCGTATCAGAACACAAAATATCGTCACTACTTTGAAAAAATCTCGTATCTAAAATCAATATGTCAACAAAATTGAACCTTGGTGTAATATCTATAAAGTTCACCCAGAAAAATTATTTACTTTGAGCTACGAGTTTTTTTTTAAAGTAGTGACGATATGTTGAAAATAAATACCTATACCACAAAAAAAACTCCTAAACGGTTTTATCTCAATACGTTTCTCAAAATAAGGCGAATAAAATCATTTTCCAAGCCCAGAATTATTTACGATTCAAGACCGTTCTTTGTACAAATATTATTTTTACCAAAATTAATTTTGTTCGAATAAAGTCATTTCTTTTCGCTTCACGGAAATAATAAGTGCTTTGAATTGTGATCAACTTTACATAGAAAGAAATTCTCTTAGTGACTGACTCATCAACGTCTAGCCGAAATCCTTGGACTTAGAAAACTAAAATGTTACTAAGTACTTATGTATGTGCTGGGGAATTGTATAACGGGGGCGAAGCCGCGGGTGCAAGCTACTCATCAATGAATAGACGACCGTATGGCCTAGTGGTTAGAACCTGACTATGAAGCTTGAGGTCCCGGGTTCGATTCCCGGCCGGGGCAGATATTTGTATGAATAATACGAATGTTAACCAGTCGCAATCGAGTAAAAATCACAGTGCGCGTGTTGCAGCAGCCGCCGAGTCGCGTTGCTCCGAAGAGGAAGGGCTACGGATTACCCCGAAACATGTTGCGCTAAACTCGATTTAAGACGTGAGTCATCCGGGATATTTAACGAGAATTTGATAAAACTTTGTACAGAATTATTTGATTTTAATCAACAATGAACAGTACATTCAACTATCATAACATAAATCTTCAACTCTGGTACACTCAAAAAACTTTTTTGGTTAAAACATTTGCACTGTAGTCCGAACGATTGCGCAGTGTGTATTACTGGAACACTATTACGTGTATTAACGATACATACAATTTTTTCCACTCCACAAACAAACGGTTATAACAAGGCCAGAGTAAAAATAAAGAAGTTATGATACTTCCGGGAAACTCTTCACTTACTCAAATGTCGGAACTGAAATATAACTAACTAGTCTATTTTATTAACCGACTTCAAAAAAGGAGGCGGTTCTACGTTCCACTGTTCGCATTTTTTAAATATGTATTCACCGATTACTCCGCCAATTTGAATAATACGAATGTTTGTTCTCGGGTCTTGGATCTTTAATATTTATTTGAGTAAGTATGTTATCTATACATATGAGTATGTTCATCCGTTACCTAGTATCCATAGAACAAGCTTTGCTGAGTTTGGGACTAGGCCAATTGGTGTCAGTGTCCCGTGATATATTTTAGTATATTTTTTATCGAGAGACTAAAATAAGCCAATATATACCCGAGGTGGTTAGCCACCCGAGCTTTAGCGAGGGTGTCTATGTATCCGAGGGTTTATATTGACTTTTAGTCTCGCGGTGAAAACTCTATTTTTCACTTCGATTGCGAGAAACAATAGTCAATTAAGTACAAAAAGATTTAACGAAAAATAAAAATAAATCTTTCTAGATTTCGGCGGCAAAAGATTATCAATTATGTCTATTACTCTTTGGTCAACATCATAATTTTCACTATCACTTGATGACATTGTGAGAATAATCAATTTATTTTAATCGTTTACGATTTACGCTGTACAACAATTTCAAAGTTTTCACGGCAAGTATTTTTTTCCATCCAAACACAGATACTACCAATACAGATACTAACAAAATAGCACCGGCGAAATGGTCCATACACAAACGGAAAAATAGAGTGGCGCCACCTTCTATGCGGAAAAAGCATAGAACTAAGACCACGTAGACTAAGAACGTAACATTTTCGTCATTAAAATGGTCCACACACAAACTTATTTTTTGCAAGTAACTGGCTGTTTGAGTTTATCTAAGTCGCTCGAAGTAAATTAAAAAATTAATTACTTTTACTCCCTAGGGAGTAAAGTGCTCACTTTACTCCCGTCTCGTAAGGCTATATTGACCCATTTTTAGAGCATGAGAAGTGAAAATTTATTTTTTATTTTAATTGTAGACTATTTTTCAAATTTTTTTTGATTGAAAGAGTATTCTTCCGAGGTGATTCCATTGGCACCATGTTAAGA
The DNA here is from genome assembly GCA_037349165.1 of Choristoneura rosaceana. Lineage (NCBI taxonomy): Eukaryota > Metazoa > Arthropoda > Insecta > Lepidoptera > Tortricidae > Choristoneura > Choristoneura rosaceana. Next base: position 18,080,412 of record JAZBNJ010000019.1, read on the forward strand.
TCTGATGATGGGATCCTAGGCAAAGCCTTGCCAAAATATAAGTACACTAGCTTATGCCCGCGACTTCGTCTGCGCGGATTTAGGTTATCCTATGTTCATCCTTGGGGTTCAAACTACTTATATACCAAATTTCATCAAAACCGGTTCAGTGGTTTCGACGTGAAAGCGTAACAGACAGACAGGCAGACAGAGTTACTTTCATATTTATAATATTAGTAGGGATGACACAAAATTACATAGCTTTACCGATATATTTTTTTTTATTCGAATGGGTGGCAAACGAGCAATATTCACGCAGGTTGAAGCTTCAGCTAAGAAATTTTCGATCGTCAAATAAATTGGATATAGAAAAACCTTTTCACTGTTGGTCTTGTCATTATTGGACTCCTGCAAACAATTGGAACTTCGTTCACTATTGACAGACTATGTTAATATAAATCCTTCTGCGATTCCGTTCATCTTATTTGTCAAAGTAGGATAAAGAAAATCTATCCAGTATCTACCTAAAGTTGATGCAGATTTGATACTCGTATATGAGCTTCTAAAACTGAACATTTATTGATAATTATTATAAATGTTCTGTTTTAATTTCAACAGTATTATTCGTTCCCAATATTTTAAGAAATAAATCGGCCAAGTGCGAGTCGGACTCGCGCACGAAGGGTTCCGTACCATTATCTATACAATATTAGACATCAGCAAAAATAAAGGCGAAAAATAAAGCGCCCCCTTTAATATTTATTTTATATTTCATTATTTATTTTTAAAGTGCTTATACAACTAAATATTCTGTGAATATTTCAAGCGTCTACGTTGCTGTTATTAATATCAAGTAAAAAACGGCACAAAATCATACGTTTGTTGTACGGGAGCCCCCCTTAAATACTTATTTTATTCTGTTTTTAGTATTTATTGCTAAAGCGGCCACCGTTATACACAATCTGTAAAAATTTCAACTGTCTAACTATCACGGTTCATGAGATACAGCCTGGTTGCAGACGGACAGACAGACGGACGAACGGGGTTTCCGTTTTCACCCTTTGGGTACGGAACCCTAAAAAAACGCTCAAAGTTTTCAATATACTACAGCTATAAAAACTGTATTATGTATGTCATACTGCTTGGCACAGCACTTCTTTCAGCATGAGAACACTTAGATTCTAGTTCCCACGCGGGTCAGTGCGGTAGGCCGGTGAAATCGAATCGACTGACTATTTTGAGGCACTTGTGAAATACATTGTACAATTTTCTATTCTAATGTCAGTCTGTACAAATACAGTTAATACATAATGAGTACCCATCAGTTACTTATTCAGCAGTGATCCAGTTTTCTGAACTACCTCCATAGGTCGACGTCGTTCTAGTCTGAAGAATCAACAAACGTTTTCACGCAGATAGATATATTATCATAGTCTGGTACACTCAAATCGTCGAGTCGTAAAAGTATATTTTTACACGGACTTACGAGTACGTCGGTTAAGAGTGTTTGCAAGTTTATCAAGGATTTACTCTATGGCTGATCCATATTTTCGCATCGGCTTTGTTTCTAACAACAATATGAATAGCTCTTTGTACTCGTATAATACTACAAAATTCGAAAATCGAAGTTCGTATCGTACCGTCCCACTCACTCTCGTATTAAATAATATTAGCATCAGCGGGACGGCACGATACAAAGTTAAAATTTTGCACTTCGTAAAATATTAGGTCTATCTGGTTGATCAACCACGTCCTAACTTTTCGTGAACGCTCTCTGGAATCTTAGGATATTTCTCGTTTCTTCATGATGTCATAGAATAGTGCAAGCACAGTACTCCTGCCCTGTGAATACAGACGTTATGAGATGGTTCTATTTACTTTCCGGCCACCGTGAAACCGGGGATCCTGCCGTTTTCCCAAAATTATTTTGATTTAATTTCACTATCTAAACTGATTTTAGCAAACGTTTCTTTTTTCTTAAGAGATCTTTGCAATAATTTCAGTATGCGTATTATCATTTGGTCAATTTTTTCACTCAACTAAATATTACCGCAGAAAATGACAGAAAACAATTTACTCAAATTGTTTTTTTTTTCACAAAAATATAATGTTTTTGGAATTGAATTTTGGGAATCATAAAATTATAGATATCTGACAAGAAATTTGGTAAACTTACCGGTTGGTAAACAAGTCATTGTTTTCACATTCATTTGCCAAACATTGTGTTTACGTTACAATTATTATAGCGATAATTTGTAATTGTAATTTAATTTAATCATTTGTCAAAAGTTTTTGATGAAACAAAGGTAACCCGTAAAACCGGCATAAAGCTAAATAAACCTAACAACAACTGCTTCAAAACCGAATTCCCTAGATACCTAAACTCCATTTCAATAGAATCTGACAATACTGTAGACATTTCAAGCCAACTATAATATGAACACCGGATTATCAAGGTATTGGTGATGTGACTATTATTATTTTGATTCCTTTTAGACCATAATCACATCAACAGGGACACAATTGAATGTGACCGTCCGCCTTAGAGTGTCTTTAGTGTTTAGAAAATTGTCAGTTTCTATTAAAATGTAGTTATATATAGTTGTAGTGTAGCTATATTATCTAGTAAAAGCCCATTTTCTAAATTAACCAATCTCTTCCCCAGCACCATGGATCCTGAGCTGATGATTAAGGAGTTGGAAGACGTATCGACGCCACGCACGTCCTTCACCATCTTCGAAGAATACAGCAGCAACCGGTCTAACCTCCGAGTTGCTAATGCTACGGAGAATAACATCAACATTTACTACTTTTATGACGTAAGTAGGTTTATACATGAAAAACCGCCCAAGAGCGTGTCGGACACGCCCAAAATCGGGTTCCGTAGCCATTAGGAAAAAATTAAGCAATATTTTTCTAAGGAGTTCGTATTTTATACGGAATCTTCCAAGTTTAGGTATGTTTTATACCTTAGGCTGTTATTTACTCAAATACTAATAATTCTCAAGAAAACTTAACCGTTATAGTTTTCCTTATAAGTTTGATTTATTTACTACTATCCTGAATTTCTTCAAATTTTTCCACCTTCAAACGTGAAAGTAGGTTGTTCAGAATTGCTTAAATTTGGAGTTGTTAGACAACTGTTGAAGTAGGTATAAGTTAGCTGTTTAACATAGTTTCTAGACTACTACATCCAGACTTCCACGTCTTGTTTTCTTCTTTTTAGTATTTTTTAACGCAGTCGGTTTTTTAGAAGAAAAAGAAGCCGTGGTGGCCTAGTGGTTTGACCTATCGCCTCTCAAGTAGAGGGTCGTGGGTTCAAATCCTGGCTCGCACCTCTGAGTTTTTCGAAATTCATGTGCGCAATTTACCACGAGCTTTGCGGTGAAGGAAAACATCGTGAGGAAACCTGCACAAACCTGCGAAGCAATTCAATGGTGCGTGTGAAGTTCCCAATCCGCACTGGGCCCGCGTGGGAACTATGGCCCAAGCCCTCTCATTCCGAGAGGAGGCCTGTGCCCAGCAGTGGGACGTATATAGGCTGAGATGATGATGATGAAACATTTCATTTTTACTAATTAATTTACTAGCTACGTCTTTACGTTACGTCTGTGCCAATGACACCATTTAGAGAGCTGATAGGACGTTTTAACGGCCAATAATAAAAGCTAAGTAAAATAGGTGTGAGCTTGTGTGTACACTATTAAACAGCATACATGATGAACAAATGAAGGCTATAGTGATAGATGTTAAGTAACGATGCGGTGAGAGTAAAGCTGTGTTCAGACTGTTCAAACGCTTTCGTGCGACGTAACCCGTATAAACATCGTTTTATCCTTTGTACTAGCTTTTGCCCGCGGCTCCGGCTGCTTGGAATTCGGGTATCGTGCGCTGTTCCTTCGGGAACTGTCCAGTAATTGAATTGATTTTAATTTGGTATAGGTACTTATGTAAATATCCTAGTAGTCCGACCGGGAACGTCTCCACAGGATAGAACTCTTCAACGGCATCGACTTGAAATTTGTATGCAAATATACAGTAGGTATGTGCTACAATACAAGTACAGTCAACAAAAAGTCCAGTCAGCAAAAAAAGCTTGTATTAAAAATGAAAATTTTACCAAAAACTTATTTTATTGTTAACCGACTTCAAAAAAAGGAGCAGGTCCTGAATTCGACTGTATGTTTTTTATGTATCTAAGTAGGGCCATCCGTCCGGGTTTCCCCCGATTTGTCCTAGTTTAGAGGGCATCCGGGGAGCGTCCGGGCGAGGTTTCATTTGTAATCCGTTTTAAAAATATTTTAAATTTTTAGAGCAATGCAATTAGAATTTTTCGAAAAATTAATTTCCAGCAAGTTGTAAATCGTTTTAATATACCTACCTTCATTAGGTCCTAAATGCATGTAATCCGAGTATGCCCCCTTTCCAGGAGGTGAGCATAACTTTTGGGAGCCAGATAACCGCGAATATTTTGCTCTTTTCTCAGTTTTTTGCTTCTAGCACGAAAAAAGTATGTTACGCCGGAAAATGTCCGGGTTTTGGGCTCCAAAATCCGGGGTTTTCACGCGTCTTATCCTGGTAGCCAAATTTTAGAGAATATCTAAGTGACGTTTTTAAAGTGGCTTCTTTCATACTTCGGGTTACCTCACGACATTGTTTCATGCCAGTGTTAGCACAAAGCAAAACGTGTGGCTGAAATAAAACGCAATTTCTATAACAACTATAAAACCGAGCCTAAGTAATCATTTGGTACGCGCGAGGAGCGTTAAATCGGCGCACCCACCATATACCGGATTACGTCGGTAATAAAACGTGAAAGGTTTTAATCGTGTAATGGATATTTTGGCAAGATAATGAACGCTATCACGAGAGGCTGTCACTGATAACGTTATCGTGTACTTATTCCCCGCGATGTACTTTATTGAAAGCCTTTTAACACCCATTTCGGCGGCGGCGGTTGATGCAATTTATGTATCGGGCACTGATATTTTAAAAGATTGAAAGCTGTATTACCAAACTGCTTGTATCGTTGAGAATTGTCCACTTAAATACCGCAACCGTTCGTAAATACCGCATATATTTTGATGAAAGCTATTGGTTTTCGGGGCCCAAAAGCTAGCTTGGCCAAATCTTTGAAAACACGTTTGTTTTAGAGTTTTAGCTCGAGCGAAACACGGCCGCCCAGGTGAATAGCTTATTTCGGAAACTTACACAATAGAAGTAGACTAATTACTGCTGTAATTTAATCCCAGAGAAGTATTCAGCAAATCTTGATTGGTTAAAGTTTGCAAACTTTCAACAAACTTACCTACGTTTTATAGAAAGTTACCTGAAGACTCCGATGCAGAGATAACTTGTAATTAGCTAAAGCATCTCGCGATCCCAAATCTGCATTAAGTTTATGATCAAAACAAAACTAAAGTACTAACCGTGATATGGTGTTTTAACAAAATTCTGTACTGAGTATTAGGTATAATTAATTTTCATTAAGGCTAGATTACTGTTGATTACTAATACGATACAAGTGGAAAATAATTGTAATTCAATCCCTACTATCCCTACTTTTTATTATAAATGCGAAAGTAACTCTGTCTGTCTGTCTGTCTGTCTGTCTGTTAAGCTTTCACGTCGAAACCACTGAACCGATTTTGATGAACGAATGAACGAAATGTGAGATGAACGAAACTTCTCAACGATTACCTAATGGCATCGATTTGAAATTTCGTACATGTACAGTCAGCAAAATCCTTATATTACAAATGTAATTTTTGACAAAAACTTATTTCAAATTAAAAAAAAAATCTACTTGTATCGAATTACGCATCTTAATTATTCATGTCGGTTAAATTATCATCATCATCATCATCATCATCATCAGCCGGAAGACGTCCACTGCTGGACAAAGGCCTCCCCCTTAGAACGCCATAATGAACGACAACTCGCCACTTGCATCCACCGGTTTCCCGCAACTCTCACGATGTCGTCAGTCCACCTGGTGGGAGGCCTGCCAACGCTTCGTCTTCCGGTTCGTGGTCGCCACTCGAGAACTTTTCTCCCCCAACGGTTATCTGTTCTTCGAGCGATGTGGCCCGCCCATTGCCACTTCAATTTGCATATTTTAGGTTAAATTATCGTACACGTTTTATTTGTATGTACCTATGTTATATAACGTGATCAATTTAGAAAGCTATCGTCGAGCCTTTAATAACATTCGATAAATATGAGAACGCGAGTGTTTGTTCAAAAATATGGATTATTTATCCAAGAGCTTAGTTGAGTGAAACTAAACATGTCACTTGTAGAAACAGATAGGTACTCGTTCACGTTTGTGACGAAACGGAGATAGGGAAGTTACTGACAAAAACAACTGAATAATTATGACCAACTGAATACGTTAGTACTTATAACTCTTAAACTGCTAATAATTCTCAAGTAATCTTAGGCGTTATAATTTTCCTTCTGATATACTTTCTACCATCCTGAATTTTTTAAATTTTTTCGCCTAAAGCCAACAACAAAAACAGTTTAGATTTTAGAGGGGGGGGACGCTCGATTTAAAAATTTGCTATTTATTCTAGAATTAGAGCTTTGTTGCATTGTAGTTTCTGAGCAAAGCCACGGACGGACGGACAGACAGACAGACATGGAGAAACAATAAGGGTTCCGTTTTTGCCATTTCGGCTACGGAACCCTAAAACGGTATTTTTTTTAAATTAGGTCATATTGCGTCGGGGGTTGAAGTCATGAGAGTGTTTTTGTTTCAGTGGGCCCAATTCACAGTGATGTGGGTGCTGTTCGTGTCCATAGTGCTGCTGAACGCGTCCGTTATTGCCGCACTGCTCTGCACGAACGCGAGAAAGAGTCGGATGAACTTCTTTATAATGCAACTAGCTATAGCTGGTAAGTTATTAGTTGAGCATAATTAGGTTTTAAGCGAATACCCTAACCAACAAAAAGTTGGAAAACCCCCGACTTTGAAACGTCAAAATTCAATATCTACAAAACGGCTAAACCGATTTAGATGAAATATGTTTAAGAAACATCGCTAGAAAACCTTCTTTCAAATAATAAAACCGCATTCAAATCGGTCTACCCGTTTAAGAGCTACGGTGCCACAGACATACACACACACGCAGACAGACATAGCGGTCAATCTTATAACACCCCCCTTTTTGATGAGGGGGTTAATAAAACCGTGGTGGCCTGGTGGCGTGGTGATCTTAAGTAGAGGGTCATGGGTTCGCACCTTTGAGTTATTCTGAATTTACCTATGTGCGAAATTAGTTTTGAATTACCATGAGTTTCACGAAAGAAAACATCGTGGGAAAACTTGCACAAACTTGCGAAGCAATTCAATGGTGCGTGTGAAGTTCCCAATTCGAACTGGGCCGCGTGGGAACTACGGCCCAAGCCTTCTCATTCTGATAGGAAGCTGCGCACACCCAGCAGTGGGCCGTGTATGGCTGGGATGGGATGATGATATTATTATACAGAAAAATGTAGCGATATACGTAAAGCTGCCAATTACTTACCTTGGAAAACCTCCACATACCTACCTGATTTTCCTTCCTTCGAGCGAAGTTCGCTCAGTGCCACTTCGACCTACATATTCATTGAGTTATGTCGATGACTTTAGTTCTTCGACGAATTTCCATATTCCAGATTGTATCGTGCAAAGAGACTCCAAGCATAACTCTCTCCATAGCTCCTTGTGTGACTCTGGTCCTCTCCAAGACGCCAACAGGCAAGGACCACGTCTCAGAGCCACTGGTAACACATACGTCGCAGATCAAGGTCTGCCAACGCTTCGCCTTTCGGTTTATGGTCGCCACATGAGACTTTTTTTTTCCCCCAAAGGTAATCTGTTTTCGAGCCCATTGCCACTTCAACCTGCATATTTTTCGAGCTATGTCGATGATCTTCTTCAGCGAATCTGCTGAAATAATAATGTTTTATTTAAAATTTTAATATCACATTATATTTTATAATAGCGTACTTATAAAAAAGCCGTAGAGTCAATGCCAAACACCAAATCATAAAGAACAAAATCATTAGGAATTCCTTTGAGAACTAACTGTCTGAAGTTCGAACAACTTTTAAGTACGGGCGAACTTGTTCCAAGTTGTCAAAGCCTAGCAAAATATTTGAATATACCGTTTTAATATTAAAGACAATGTACTGCTACTCGCGTATTATGAAGATTACGCTGACTTTGAAACTATATCGCGTTACCTGTTACAGCATACGTTAGCGTAAAACAGAGATAATTAATCATCCCCACTAATTGGCTTTCGTGTATTACAAAACACGGGAAGGTTACAAATTACAATCCTAATAAAATAATAACAATGTTTCAAATGTGTGTTTGAAGTCAAAAATCTTTGACCAGTGTGTGTTACCAGATGACATACGGATCTGAGACGTAGGCGCTAACGATGGGCCTCATGAGAAAGCTCAAAGTCACTCAACGGGCTATGGAGAGGACTATACTCGGGGTTTCTCTGTGGGATAGAATCAGAAATGATGATATCCGCAGTAGTAGTTTTGCAGGTGGTAGGACCTTGTGCAAGCTCCGCCCGGATTGCTACCACCATCTTGTTCGCTAATCCTGCCGTGAAGCAGCAGTGCTTGCACTGTTGTGTTTCGGCGTGGAGAGTGAGACAGCCGGTGAAATTACTGGCACTTGAGGTATACCATCTCAGGCCTCTAGGTTGGCAACGCATCTGCAATACCCCTGGTGTTGCAGATATTTATGGGCGGTGGTGATCTCTCACCACCAGGAGACCCACTTGCTCGTTTGCCTTCCAGTGGAATAAAAAAAAATAGTACTAAGGTTACCGACATACTCGTAGCCCGAAGAATGACGAAACTGAAGTGGCAATGGGCGGGGCACATTGCTCGCAGGATTGATGGCCGATCGGATCATAAGGTTCTCGAATGGTGTCCGCGGACCGAGAGACGAGCTGTCCCACAAGATGGCCTCCAACAAGATGGAGCGACGACCTAGTTAAGATCGCGGGATCGTGGTGGAAGCGAAAAGCACATGACTGGTCTGAGTGGAGAGCCTTGGGGAGGCCTATACCCAGCAGAGATATCTTTCAGCTGACATGATGATGATGAATGTTACAAATAACTAGTTAGTTACTACTACAGTAGTTGTAATTATCTTTCTTATTTTTAAACCGTTACTAATAGTAATAACAATAACATAACGTTAGCTTTCGCGATAATCACTCATGCATAACCCATTAGTTATGAGAAGCTGATAATCCTGGCCAAGAGCTATAAATTAAATTATTAGAATAAATTAGTAGACGGATTGCTCGTTTTAAGGCATTTTTAAGTAGATACTAATGCTGAACATTACGATACTTTTATTCTTTTTCAGTTCATAGTCAAGTCGAGAGCGATATTAACTTCAGAACTGTTTTGACAAAACCCATTATATAGAAGTTTTCAAAACTAGTGGCAACTTATGATTTCCCCTTTCTCAATCCACAGTGATTCCACAAACCGTCTCATCGTAAATCTGGCCAGTTATAAACCAGTTAATATACTACCACGAATTCTTAATCGTCAAACTTAGTAGCTATGTAACAAATCATCACTACTAAAAAGACTAGCGATGCAAAAATGCGATGAAACACATTTTATAGCATTTTTTACACCATGGGTACCTGCCTATTGAAGTTTTAGTAGGGATTCCTAATGTTTTATACTATTTAAATATTAGTCTATGTTACTAAAGAAAAATGAAGTAGGTATCTAATGGTGAAAGAATTATTGAAATTGGTCCAGTTTTTTCCTTTATAATATTAGTGTACCTAAGTATCGAAGTCAAGATTCCTCTCGATTCGGGACAAACTAATTTCAAGTTTTCAATTACCTATTTAACTAACATTTTGTATATTCGCACTCATATTGCTGACTGTTGGAATTGAAAATCGACCATCGTTACGTTAGAAAAAATTACAAGGAACCTTATCATTCATTATCATTAATATGCTTACCTTGTAATTTTTTTCTCTTTGTATCTGTTTTCTGTATCGTGTGTATTACTATTTCTGGTGTACAATAAAGAGTCTTTGTATTGTATTGTATTGTATTGTAATTATGTCCCAATACTTACACTTCTCCTATGATTTTGAAAATCAAACTACCGTGAGACTCACTCATATTAAATATATTTTCCCGGATAACTCACGTCTTAAATAAGTGCCGGTGTTGCAGCAGCCGCCGAGTCCCGTTGCTTCGAGGAAGAAGGGCTACGGATTAGCCCGAAACAGTCGAGCTAAACTCTATTTAAGACGAAAGTTATCCGGAAAAATATATCTAATACTTCTCCTATGATTATGTATGTTTATAAAGTACAATTCAATAGAATCTAACAATTTTCTACACATTTAACACACCCTAACGTGGGCACGCTTGATTATATATGTCCCTGTTGTTGCAATTATCATCTAAAAGGAATCAAAAAAGAATAATAGTCACATCACAAAGCCTTAGGCAGCCCGGAGTTCATATTAGAAGGCTGAAAGTGTCTACAGGGTTGTTAGATTCTATGAAATTGGAGTATACGACCATAAGTTTCATAACGACAGAGTCCTGTGAAATAATTAATGTCCTCAACCGTCCTTAAAATCCGCTCCTCATTTGTTTCAAACAGGGTGAACACAAGTTGGTAGTGACATTTGAGATAAATGATTCCAAATGTAACACTTACAGTAGTAGTCAGGAGTTGCATGTTAGTGCCAAGTTTAGAGTAAATGCAATTAGGAGCTTTCTGTTTCGATTTGTGGCTTTGTTGGGACAGAAGTGTTGTTTGCAGAGAGCTACAACTGCAAGGTTCAAAATGAGATCGGGATGTTTCGCTCAGTGGTTTGGTGAGTCGAAATGAATACTGATATTTTAAAATGGCTTCCTGTTTTTCTGATGAGTTACAACTTTGAACATTATTTAGTTGCTATTAAAAAGCGGCCAAGAGCGTGTCGGACACGCTCGAAATAGGGTTCCGTAGCTATTACGAAAAGATTGAGTGTTATTTTTCTAAGGATTTCGTATTTTTTACGGAATATTCCAAGTTTAGGTATACTTTATACTGCTATTTACTTTTAAACTACTAATAATTCTCAAGAAAACTTAACCGTTATAATTTTTCTTGTAAGTTTGATATACTTAGTACCATCCTGAATTTTTCCAAATTTTTCATACACGAGTTTAGACTTTAGAGGGGTTGGGGACGACGCTCGATTTTAATGAAAATTTGTACTTTAAAGTTGAATATTTTGCAAACAAATTACTAAATCGAAAAATCGTTTTAGCAAACCCCCCTCTAAAATCTAAACCGGAGGGTGGAAAAATTTGAAAAAATTCAAGATGATAGTTAGTATATCAAACTTCCAAGGAAAACTATAACGGCTAAGTTTGCTTGAGAATTATTAGTAGTTTATGAGTAAATAGCAGCTTAAGGTATAAAATATACACGTAAACTTGGAAGATTCCGTATAAAATACGAAATCCTTAGGAAAATATTACTTAATTTTTTCGTAATGGCTACGGAACCCTATTTTTGGCGTGTCCGACACGCTCTTGGCCGGTTTTTCAAATGTTTACAATTGTTACGCACGTCGGGAGCCCCCGTAATTCGGGTGCTTCGTATAATTGATACGGCAGATAGGACGGTAGCTACGCCCCTGAATGTCGACCAAAACTTATTTAATTGTGATATTGATTATTTATTTGCCATAGTAATTAATTTCTTGAATCAGGCGTTACTTTGCGGAGGTCCATATCAATGAACTAAAAGGATTAAAAGGATTTCTTTGCTCACCCGCGACCTTAAGAAGACCTTGACCTTTGACCTGAAAGTCGTGGGTGAGTAAAAGAATTATTTTAGTTCATTCATAGTACAATTATAACGAAACCTTACATCGCGCGTGGCAGCACGCACTTGCCCGATTTTGATCCTTAAAAAAGTTATAATAAGTCCCTTGCTGCAGAAGTTACTCGGTAGATGTTTATTGCTCCCGAGACTTAACATTTAGCCTTTTGCCTACCTCTTGAATACTTTAAGAAATAAAGGTCCTTCATCGACGATCCATTAGCCAAAAATAAGTTTTTTTACTTTCTATTTCGTTTTTTTTAATCTTAAAAATCTCTGTAATTTACCTATGTTATACAAATAAATCATTCATTCATTCATTCGTGCTTATAAAATTCGTGTTTATGCTGGATGAGTCATGTAGGGTAGCATACATTTACTTTTTATGCTCTATTGCTTAAAATAAAGTCTTTGTCTAGGGTCAAGGCAATCAAACGCCAAACAGCTGCTAACACCTGAACAGCAATAGTAGATTGTACAACAGGAGCATAAAAAGAACCATTTTACTCGAGGCGTTCATATAGCCAGTCGAGTCGGTACGGCGAGGGAGGATAGACACTTCGAGGGGAAAATGGGTTTAGTGCTCGAGTTTTACGCTCTAATTTTCACTTCAATTGAGAGAAAATTGATGACTAGTAATAGTGGAAAAAATTATTATTGTTCACTTAGGTAGGTATTAGGTACATTTTATATTTCATGTGTTGCACTAATTATATATTTTTATATTTGTTATTTTATTTTGTTTGTTTTAGGTAGATAAATAAAAGAAAAATTATAAAAAAAATTATCACAGTGTATATACAAGAATTGCTCATTTAAAAGTATTAGTTATTATTAAAATGCAGTTGGCATATTAGAAGCATACATAAATTCTTCGAAATTATACATATATGCCAAAGGTACTAAGCAAAGCTAGCATACGAGTATGTTTTATACAAGAGCGTTACTGAATGATGAGAGAAGCTTATGAAACCAGTCAGGCGTGTAAGAAAGCTGCTTACCGATAATGAAGAGGGTACGATAATACACGGATAATGTATGATCCATAAAAATTGAATTTTTCTGTATGAAAACAGTACAATATCGCTTGCATTTCTCTTTGGGACTGAGCCTTTTGAACTTTTGAAGTGGTTCGAATAGAGACAAACTTATTTTTGCACTTGACTGCATTTTATACATTTTACTTGCCCCGACATAGTGTCGGCGTTCGATACCAATATCGGATCGAATAATATGCAAACACTCTAACGTCAAGTGGCCCTCTGCAATATTTCGCTAGTCAAGAAACCCTCATTACAAGTATGTTATCGCCACTATTTCTCATAAATCTCTCTAAATAAATAGTTTTCCTGAATGAAGACAGACACGTATGTAAACATCTCAACGACTCCATAAATATCGGACTTAAACCGACATTGTAAAACATACTGTCGGAAAAATAGCAGTCGTTAAACTTTGAAGTATACTTTTGTGATACGGCATTTATTGCTTGTTAAATGATTTATAGGCGTATTGTGGACTTTTAAAATACAGTTTTGTTTGTGGATGGATGACGATGGATTTATTTTGGATCGGATTGCGTGCGTAGCAGTTCCGGGGTTCCGGTGTCTAGAAAAAAATATAACGGGCAAGTGGGGTGCAGTATTTTGGGCTTACAGTATATGATTTTGGGTGTTCGTAGAACTGATCGCATTAGAAACACCGAACTGCGCTCCAAAATCCGCGTTGCAGATGTAGGTGCTAAGACCGCTAATCTTAAGTACCTAGGCTGGGCTAGTCATGTCTGCTGCATACACCCACAGCGATGAACCACAAAACAGATACGAACAGAAGTCAATCTCATGTACATACCTACATGAGATTGACTTGTGTTCACTTTAGAAAGAAAGAAAGAAAACATTTATTCGTGACAAACATTAAGAACAATTGATAAAAAAAAAAAAAAAAAAAAAAAACAAAATATAGTTAAGTATGCATGTCACGAAATGGTCGCAAATCAGTAATCTAGCGGTCTCGCGAACGACGCTGTTCTTCCTTTGGGACCACTTTACTTACCTACGCTCGGCGGTCACTCTACAATCTACATAGGGTTGTCAACTATGGCTTATGCACAAAAAACTATCTTGGTAGTGGCACTCGTATCGAGTTGTTGAATTTATTGTTGAGAATGAAAAGGGAAAAATGGAAATATAAATTAACAATTACTAAAATATTTTAATGTCAATGTCATTGTTACATTACCGATTTTGTCACTGAAAATATTTTGCGATGATAAATTCATATCCTATCCTCCATTCATCATCATCATCTCAGCCTATATACGTCCCACTACTGGGCACAGGCCTCCTCTCGGAATGAGAGGGCTTGGGCCATAGTTCCCACGCGGGCCCAGTGCGGATTGGGAACTTCACACGCACCATTGAATTGCTTCGCAGGTTTGTGCAGGTTTCCTCACGATGTTTTCCTTCACCGCAAAGCTCGTGGTAAATTGCGCACATGAATTTCGAAAAACTCAGAGGTGCGAGCCGGGATTTGAGGATCCTCCATCTGCTTGAGGATCCTCCATTAATGCACAAAAAAGTTCACAGACGCGTTTCTTAAGCGGATGGAACTCTCGCTTGCACTGGTCCGGTTGGGGTCCGAGATATCGTGTCGATTGGTATGAAGACACTTGGTATCCCATGATACTTTTTTGTTTATTTACTTACTGCCCTTAAGCTCCTGAATCCTAATTTTTTTTAACAGATAAACTTAAAGCCTAGACTTGGGTACTTAAGACCAGCTTTGTTTTGTCATTTTGAATATGTTATTTCGAATTTTTTTTTAAAGAACATTTTTGCTTTATTAAGTGCATTCGGCCGTGATTCTAAGTGTTAATAAATATGTTTTTATAATCGTACACAATGTACTATAAAATGTCCTTTTATATTTTTTTGTACTTCCACTTTTTGTATAAGGACCCACGTGCTCGTATGCCTCCTTCTCAAAATAATAGAAAAAAACTTACGAATCTCATAATTAGAATTAAAATTTGTCAATAAAAAAAATTCAAGAACTTATTTAATACTTATTTTCAAACAGCTGAAACTAATAAACAGTTTGAATCCGTTCTCCTTTATTCACGCAAAAAAACCCAAGTTTTTCCCGAACATTAAACACAACGTTGCCTTGTTTACGTATAAATGAAGTAGAGAAATCACGTGTCGTAATGTTTATTTCAGAGGAAATTAAATGATTCATGGCCCGTTCTCGCATGCGTAAAGCGTTTTAATACTGCTGCGTGGATCCGACGCGAAATCATTTTTGATGGAGCAATCCTTCATCATTTTCAACCATTAGCGAAACCGTTAATTGTACAGATCGCGTCAGAGAAAAGGAACCCCCTTTGGTAATGACATCAAAGCGTTCAATATTTTTGTCTCGTTGCGTAGGAAGCCAGTTGGTCTAGTGGATAGATAGTTGGCTTCGACCTGCCTCGTCAGACTAAGGTTCTTAGTTGAAGCCCCTGCGGCTTGAGATCTTTTTGTATTTATTAATCACCTGCCTTTGATTAATATTAGAGATCTTTGTTAAAGTAGGCATGAGGTATAAAAAAAGATAGGCATGTTGCAAACGCAATATTTGTTTATTTATCCATAGATTTCTGGGTCAGTACAGGTATACAGTTTTCAATCTGTGTTAAAATATGATTATTTACTTAGGTTTTTGAATTCAACTAAATTTACTAATAGAACACTTGCTTTCGCATACATCATATTAATTTATAAAAACAACACTTATTTTAGCCTGTTAACATTAATTGTCGCTGTGATTACTGAGAAAGAATCAACATGCTGAACTATTATAGTATAGCAATTTACATCTTTCTCTTTTATCACAGTATCTGATAACCTTTTTGACACAACACATTAAAAACAATACCTATGTGAGGTCAGATGGTGCATCATTAACAAGTGACTCGTCAACATGGGTAATTTGATAAAGGTCTGTTTATTATTGATCAACTACGAAATAACAATAATAGGAATAATATCACTTAATAGGAATTTTAACACTTGCTCTTTCGTTCTAATGCTGTTTTATTGGTTAGTAATTAATGTTCCTTTTAGTAACGGAGAGGATAGCTCTCACTGTCTTTTACTTCTTGAAGCCGTGTTTTCATGCTCGAAACCACTTTGAAACATGTATCAGTATTACACAACAGTTCCCATGTTTTATTTACCTCATTATCCAAATTTTTATTAGATCTTATCTCACTGGAGTCCCAATTCAATACCATCTGACCCCACAAGTTTTCTATTGGATTTAGGTCCGGACTTTTAGTCAGCCATTCAAACACCGTTATGTTTTTTTGGTAATTTAGCCAGTCTCTAACGATTTTGGACTTATGCACTGAAGAATTATCGTGAACCTGGTAAATTTGTCCTTCAGGATAAGCCACACGCACTGACGGCAGCATTACGTCCTTTAACACTTCAAGATATCGCTCACTGTTCATGCGGCCGCCTATTTCCACTAGCTTGCCTGGTCCCATTGAAGACATCCATCCCCAGTAGGTAACCTAAAACATTCAACCTTTTAAAATATGTTGCAACATGGTGATCTAAGAAAACTTCAAAATAATATTAAATACACGCCTTGAACGTATCCCTACCTTAATATTATAAATGCGAAAGTAACTCTGTCTGTCTGTCTGTCTGTCTGTCAGTTACGCTTTCACGTTAAAACCGCTGAACCAATTTTGATGTAATTTGGTATAGAGATAGCTTAAGCCCCAAGGATCAACATAGGATACTTTTTGTTCCAGTAGAGGGCGCCACCGCGCGATAACCTAGGTCCGCGCAGGCGAAGTCGCGGGCATATGCTAGTAATATTATAAATGCGAAAATAACTCTGTCTGTCGGTCTGTCTGCCTGTCTGTTACGCTTTCACGTCAAAACCGCTGAACTGAATTTGATGAAATTTGGTATAGGAATACTTTTTATTCAGGTAGAGGACGCCACCGCGCAATAAGCTAGGTCCGCGCAGACGAAGTCGCGGGCATAAGCTAGTTTTAAATAAATGTGTTATTTACACAAAAATAGTAAAAATATTTTATTATTATTTACCGTGTTAATCGCCTGCTTGTTCTGTGATCTAACACGTCGTTGGGGGTATACCTCGCCCCACTCCCCACTTCATCTCCACAAAATTTTTCGGCCATCCATGTCTGACTTTAAGCACTTTTCGTCCGTAAATATAACTATTTCGTTTTCCCAGTCGAAATTTAAGTAACGAGTGGCAAAGTTTACTCTGTTGGTGCGGTGATCGTCAGTAAGCTTAATTTTTCTGGCCGGTTTATAATTAGGTATGGATATTCGCCGCGTGTAGATATCGTCGAACTGTTTTGAGAGACACCCAAAAGTTTCAGATCACATTTCACATAACCCGTCGCTTGATACCTTTGCTTTGTATCGATCTGTTTTTCTCTGTATAAAAGAAAACAATAATATTAGAAATACATACATGAAAAGTGCAATTGGTCAGAAATATTTCAACAATAAATATTATTATTTCAAACTTACCGTTACGTTCATATCCCGTTCTTTATAAAATATGTTATTTTTGTTCCCAGAGAACAACAATTATAGCCTTCAAAAAAGTTGTTAATCGAAATAATAAAAGCTTTTCGTGAACTTAATAAATCAGACAATATTACAACGTGTAGATATTCACACAAGGAGATCGATACGAAACGTAACGATTTGTAAATTTCGTTAAAAATATACCCTCAGGTTAGTAAATGGGACTCATAAAGTGTGTATTATCCTACATTCAACCTTAAGTAGCAGTTTAATACAGCAGTCTTCGATAATTTTCTGAAGTTACAGTAAGGTAGTGCAACAATCGGCAATAAACGTAATCTATCTGTTCATTTCTATACGCATTAGCTAGAACAGGATGCAAAGATTAAGTAAATATCTGCCACCCTCAAAGTCTCAATACGAAAAACAAAGTTAGAACTCAGTATATCTACAGTCGCTGCTTCTTTGAAAGTCGCTATTTACTGTGCGATAAGGTTGTCTTTGCATTGGCGCTTGGTGCATATCTACTGAATACTAATGGCAATGGCACGCAACTAGCAATTATTAATTTTGCAGCTATCGTCAGGTATTGAAATGGCCTAGCGGCCAATCGAAGTGTTCGACCTGTGCGCTGCTCGCAATGAACCGAGTTCGATTCCGAGGATTTCGATGAGGGAAATTTGTTACACTTAAAAGAGATATTTTTGATAGTTGTCATGTCATTCACCGCTTGGTGAAAATGGACTGTGAATGTGAATGTAACTTGCAATGCGAGTATTGAATGTTATAATATCCAATACAATATTCGCCAATAAACATCATAGTTTGGCGAAATTAGTTATGTAATTAAAATTATGTACCTTTTTCGAGAATAAATAAATAAATAATAATAATAAGAATTATGAATTGATGTCCGCTCGTGGAATAACAAAATAAAACAATTGTTACCTACACAATTCGGATCATATTCGAATATTATTACTAAGGTTCTCTTGTCTCACTCACACCAGCGAAGATCGTGTCAATTCAAATGTGGTTAAAAAAATTTAAATGATCAATATATTTTTTTCAGCTTATTTAAATGATCAGAAAAATACTACAAAAAAATAAATAAACCAAAAACATAAATAAAACAAAAAGTGGATTTGAACCAGAGCCTTCCCTTTGGTTGGTGCACTTGTCTCAGAGCTCGCGATAGTTGACCGCAGGGCCAGACTTATCTGTCACGTGTCACACAGAGGGGTTCCTTTTCTCTGACGCGATCTGTACATGATTTTAATGGTACTCTAAAGTACTTCATTTTCATTATTTAATATAGTGTTACGATGTGCAATCTTTGTATTTTTAATTTGGGTGTTATAAGTCTGACCACTATGTGTCTGTCTGTCTGTGGCACCGTCACTCTTAAAGGGATGGACTGATTTGAATGCGGTATTTTTATTTAAAATCGGGGTTTCAAGTGATGGTTTTTAGACATGTCTCACTGAAATCGATATAGCCATTTTTGAGATTTTGAACTTTCAAGTGACGAAGTCAGGGATTTTCCATCTTTTTGTAGGTTAATAACAGGAGCAACAAATTCTGTTGTACGCGTTTCTACCCGCACAAAAAAAGCTCATTTAATTCAAAAGTATCTATTGCTGCAGGGCTACTACGTAACTCGAAACTCGAAGTTCGTATCATACCGTCTCTCTCGCTCTCATTAAAATAGTATAAGTATCAGAGGGACCGCACGATACGAACTTCGAGTTCCGAGTTTCGTAGTAGCCCTGCTGACTCGACCCGCTTCCTGAAATCTTACAAAACAAAATGGCGCACAGAATTGAAATTATACTTTGTTTTATTCTTTAAGTCCGAAGGCTTTGAAGTTCCTTATTTATGATAATTTGTGTTATGCTCATTTGCATTCAAAGAAGAATGGCGATTGGATTGGTTCTGTAATGAAATAAAGATAAGAAATACGATGATTGAGTTAGCTAAGTTTTGAGCGCAAGTGTGGAGTATTTGAGCATCCACACTAATTCTCGAAGCATAGGTTTTTTGACAAAATCTTACTTAATTTTACACTTTCACTAACTCATTTCTTTAGTTCATTAAAGTACCTACACTACAAATTAACTATGCATTTGTGGAGTACTTGGCAAATAACGAGATTTAGATAGATTCACGATTGTCTTATTTAATTTGTCTGACTCCAACTTGTAGAGTAGATTCAATTTGTATAAAATCATATTCCCTTACTAATCTAGATACAAAATGTAAGTAAATTATGGGTTTGTTGCTAGGTTTATTTTGTTTTTTCTTTTTCAATGAAAGGTTTTATTTTAGGTACCTATAATAATAGAGTTAAATTATCTTGACTTTTAGTTAACCAAGAGCAGAGGTGGTGTAATATTGTCATAAATAAAATAAGTGTATTACATTATACTTAGTATCCTCAAACAACTGAACTGAGGACAATCCTTAATTTGCTGACAAAAACATTAAGTCTTAAACCTAATACATGTGTCTAGGTCTTCATGAGCACTGGCCAAGCCGTTGTACTCCCTAGAGATATTCTAAATATCATAAGTAATAGTTACTGTTTTTTTTTTCAGTGTTTTTCTATAAAAATACTCGTCAAGATTGTTTACCCTTTTTCTAATGCTAAAAAAACGGAGGATAACTTGTTAACTTTTTTGTTCGCAGATCTCTTCGTAGGGCTGGTGTATGTGTTTCCGGACATTGTGCAGAAAATCACCATTGCTTGGTTGGCCGGAGAGTTTATGTGTAAATTTGTGAAATTTCTGCAGGTACACCCCATTCAGATATATTTTTATGTTTTTAGGATTATAATTGTTGTTGAAGTTTATTGTTATTATTTTTTTATATTAGCGGCAATAAAAATACACAACATTATGTGTGGCCCAGAACCGGAGATATAATATTAAAAACAAATGCTCTATAGATCACCGGTAATTGGCCTTAATTAAAATCGAAACCTAACTTTTGTTTTTTTTTTTCAACAAACTTAATCGTAAATTCGATGTACCTACATCCTAGAACCCAACTGACGTCGCCTGTCACGCTACAAATATCAAACATTTCGCTTTACATTGCTTCTTCGAATAAACTTCAAAGTGTAATAAAATAAAATATTTTTAAAAATCGGTGAACTAATGTTGTTCAGTTTGACGAGCACAATCTATGTTTTAATTATTTTCCCGTGTTACAGGCCACACTGGTATATTTCAACTATCTACCTTTTAATATTCAAACCTAAGAGATACTTAAATACTCGTATCTAGACAGGCAGACAACATAATAGTTCTGTTTTCTATATTACTGTCTTGACTAATACAATGGTCCATTATATTGTTTTTTTTTTTCGGACGGACTGTTGGTGTTGGCCTCAGACGGCCTTTACAGCTTACCGGAGAGAGGGCGAGCTGCCAGATGGGCTGCTCAGCAAATGCCATTATATTGCATTGTTACCATAGGATTCTGTTCACCCTTGGGGAAGGAAATCCTAAAAATGATTAATATTAATTTTGTTTTAGGCGGTGGTAATGTACGCGTCAACGTACGTTCTGGTGGCGCTCAGCATTGACCGGTGTGACGCCATCACGAATCCTATGAACTTCTCTGGGAGCTGTAAGTATTCAAAGCAATCATTATCATCATCACAGGGTACTTCGGTTCACCAGAGGGTATATCGTTTAACACATTTTCACCATTTCTTTCTGCCATACGGTGTAAGTTGAGGGTAGAGAGAGATGATAAATGAAACAATCCGTGAATAATCTGCTAGGCGCCTTTCAGGAGCTGGGCTGGCATGAATTGTGCTACAGCCCTTCATATTTATAATAACCTAACCATAAAAATTTCATTTTTAATATAAGCTTTTCTTGTTGACTGTACTTTTAGTTGACTGTGACTGGCATTGTCACCCAAACTACATTTGCATACCAAGTTTCAAGTAGATGCTATTAACCGTTGAAGAGTTCTGTCCTGCGGAAACGATCCTGGGGCTGCAGGATGTCACTACTAAATTATTGTATTGTCACGTAATTTACATAAAGTATGCCAAAATTCAAGTCGATTCGATTACTGGAAGTTGGTCGAATTTAACTTGCAAGATTTGACTACAGACTGACAGACTGACAACGGAACTGGTCACTGGTGAAACTAAATAAAAGCTTGTACCTAATAAAAAGGGTGTACTAAGTTGCCAGGTAGTGGAGAATAGTCTGCTATTACATGTTACCTATTTTAAGTAACTATCATTATCAATATTATCATCATGTAAATCTGAGACATACACTCACAAAATGCACACACTAAAAATATAAATGATGTTATTTCCCGGCCACGGCTGTCTATACGTACAACGACACGTCGCTAAAATGAATTGTTCGGAAACTAGTCTGTACTGAACATTTAGTAAATTTTATGAAAAACCAAAAAACGGCCAAGCGTGAGTCGTCCTCGCTCACTGAGAGCTCCATACTTTACAGCCAAGCCAATAATAAATTCTTCCATGTTACAGTTCTGTGCTTCATTACCATGTTGTCAATCAAGTAACAATTTCCAATGCTTCACAACTGTCAAAGATTCCCCGTTCCCGTTTTGAATGGACAAGTGAAATAACAATACTTCCATCGAACAATTCCTTTCAAGAAACTTTGTCGGAACAGCCAAATGGACAAGGGTCCGACGCTAGCTTTTGAGGACAAAATATTTAGGGTCCGGTAACGCTGGGTTGAAGCAGACATCATTAGCTACTTCGAAATTTTAATCTGTTGATTGATTTGCTTTCGCTGAAAATGGCTTTCCATTGATTAAAAGAAACACTAAGCTTTGTAGAAGGAATTGAATCAGGAGTTACTTTCCGGAGGTCCTTAAAAATAAACAACTACCTTGCTCACCGCTGCGATAGCTACTATGTCTACGTAACAAATTTGATTTCATGCAGCAGCCAGCATCCTAGGATCATCGATGTACGGATGGTGGTGATGGTTAAAGCCGCATTAGCCGCAGGTTCATGGTGGATGCAGATCGCTTGCAACCGAACTGAGGATCTATGGGAGAGGCGTATACATGTCCCACAGTTGACGATTAAGTCAAACATTATGCGATCAAAATTAGTCTTATTTCTATGCGTGAGGAATAAATTTAATTTGGTTTTTCATTTATTTATCAATAAAAAATTACAGCATTACAGTTAGACAACTAATGCACTGTAAAATTCAAATTAACACAATAATTACAAAAATACATAAGAAATGCGTGGCTTTACGTAAAATGAAAAAAGGGAAATCACCGGGTCATGACGGGCTCAGTATTGAGCACTTACGAAATGCGGGAGTGCATTTGCCCAGAGTTTTAGCATTGCTTTACAATCTTTGTCTAAGTCATTCATACCTACCACCTTTGCTCATGCGTACTGTGGTAGTGCCTATAATAAAAAATAGAACAGGTGACGTGTCTGACAGGTCGAACTATAGACCCATCTCTTTGGCGACTGTGGTAGCGAAGGTGCTTGACAGCGTGCTTGACAGGTACCTGGACGGTCACTTACGGCTGAGTGATGCCCAGTTTGGCTTCCGGCCTGGGCTATCCACGGAAAGTGCCATTGTGGTGTTGAAGCATGCTGTGAAATACTACACGGACAGGAAGACTGCGGTGTTTGGCGGTTTCTTGGATCTGTCAAAGGCTTTCGACCTTGTCAGTTACGACATACTTTGGGGCAAATTAGAGAAGACAGGGTTGCCAAGAGATTTGCTCAACATTTTTAAATTTTGGTATGGCAATCAAGTTAATGTTGTAAGGTGGGCCGATGCACTTTCGTCAACATATGTGTTAGAATGCGGTGTGAGGCAAGGGGGGCTAACATCGCCTAAGCTGTTTAATTTGTACATGAATGCATTGATCGAGGAACTCAGTGGTACTCATGCGGGATGTTTTATAGACGGAATAAGCGTAAACAATATCAGCTATGCCGATGACATGGTGCTGCTGGCTCCCTCGGTCAATGCGCTCAACGAATTGCTTGGTATATGTCATAGATACGCTACCTCTCATGGATTAATGTACAACTTGAAAAAGACAGTGTATATGACTTTCAAGGCCCCAGGTAGGAAGGCCCCGGATCTGACACTCCCAGTTTTGCTGGACGGGACTTCAGTTACTAGAGTGAGTCAGGTTAAATATTTAGGCCATTATTTGACTGACAATTTAAAAGATGATGTAGATGTAGAACGGGAGCGCAGGGCGTTGGCGGTGCGGGCGAATATGCTGGCGCGCAGGTTCGCGCGGTGTACGAGTGCAGTTAAGATAACGCTCTTTAGAGCATACTGCACGTCAATGTACTCGGGCGCCCTGTGGGCGAGCTGCACGCAACGCTCCATCAGCTCACTGCGCGTCCAATACAATAACGCCTTCAGGGCGCTGTTAGGGCTGCCACGGTTCTGCAGTGCGTCCACTATGTTTGCCGAAGCGCGAGTAGATAGCTTTAATGCGGTACTACGAAAAAAAAAAGGCATCGCTTCTGACAAGAATACGTGGCAGCAACAACAGCCTCCTGAAGATGATAGCTGTAAGAGATGAGTGCTCTATAATGCAAAATTTAATTAATAGCACACTATCATTTGTCCAATATGTATACTAACATAGTTATAAGTTAATTACTAATAATGTATGGATCTTTGTTGTCTGAATAAATAAATAAATTATAAGAAAGACATACAAAAAAACTAACTAGGGATTTTTAAACGTCGTCTTCGTCGCTACCCTAAAACGACGGAACACCATGCCCTCCAGCCAGAAGTTGGAGCGCAGGAACATCTGCTGGTGCTTGGCAGGCACTTGGAGTCTAAATGAGCTGAAATTGCCAGTCCTTTGATTCTTCTTATTTGAGAAATCTGACATTGACTTTGATGAACATGTTGCGTAGCAAAATATAAAAGACTAGCTTTTGCCCGCGGCTCCGCCCGCGTGGTATTCGGTTATCGCGCGCTCCCGCTTTTCTTTTTAAATTCTTCCTGAATTTTCTTTGCTATAAACCTCACGGAGCCCGTGACCTTTCCAACGAATGCAAAACCTTTGAAATCTTTTCTTGCGTAGATAATATTGCAAATATAACGATTACGAACAAACTGTCTAAATTCAGCGTGAATCCACGTCAACATGTCGATAAAATATGGTCAATAAAGCCGCTAAAATATGGAAATATCCGCAGTCGATAACAAAATGATTCCGAATCTACCACTGTGTGGTATGTTTACCTCCAGCTCGGAACGGATTTGGCTGAGTCTTTAGATTGAGATATGTGAACAGTTGAGAATTTTATACGTTTCATCTATTATTTTTTTACGAATCGTTAAAAAAGTGTACAAAATGTTTAAAGAAAGAACAGATCCTTAACATATACGTTTAGAGCTTATTCCATCATCTTAATTTCACCACCATAAGACAATGTGCGAGAAGTGATTCCATCTTTACATTGTTAATATATATTTCAAACATTAGCGTAAAGGGCTTCGTTTCATCTTTTATAATGCGGACTAATTAACGGTATTCATTTCCACTGTCTAGTTTTCTTCTTTGCATTTATTGTTCATACGCAGACCAAAGATGATAAAGATTGAACCTGTTCCAATTTTTTCATATTTTACTCAGATTTAGTAGAAAATATTAATTGTACTTCTGCCAAAAAGGTAAAAGCTTATTTTAATTAAAATTTCACTGAAAGTTAGGTTAAGAATTACTTTACCTCAAATATATATACGAGTAATTTATTTTAACATATTTATTTTGTCTTTGAGTAACTCTGTCTTTCTTTCTGTTCTTTTTGTGGTTTTGGAACCTTTTAAGGATTACATTGCTCTCTATCTGTCTAATTTTGATACTGGAAAGTAAGTCAAACGGACTATAGGTAGTAGCAGGAGAGTTGAGCTCACACGCACAACATGTCGTGCAATAACAGCGAAATTTTAAAATGAGTTTTTTTTTCGTACCGATGGCAAGTTCAATAGAAAACTGAAAGACTGACTAAAAAGTTTCTTCAATGTATTTAGTCTCAATTACTTTTTACAAAGGTGACTTCGAATAATGTTGACCTTCAAGACAACACAATTAAAGAATAATGTCTGCAAT
Source organism: Choristoneura rosaceana (assembly GCA_037349165.1). Classification (NCBI taxonomy): domain Eukaryota; kingdom Metazoa; phylum Arthropoda; class Insecta; order Lepidoptera; family Tortricidae; genus Choristoneura; species Choristoneura rosaceana. Next base: position 18,105,975 of record JAZBNJ010000019.1, read on the forward strand.
TTCGAACTTAAATTGGCAGTCTGTGAATCGACTAGACACATGTCAATGTACTAAGTGTTAGATTTTTTGAACTGGAAAGTTATGTGCATTTTTCAATGTGACTTTTAAATTCGTTAGATCAATTTTGATGTTTTCACACTGTATCGTACCTGAATAAAATGTTATGTTGCCAGTTACAAAACTATTGGTGGACGATTCTGATTTAAGATTGTCCGGTTTTTTGGCAGAGTTCAAAAAAAACCGGCCAAGAGCGTGTCGGACACGCCCAAAATAGGGTTCCGGAGTAATTACGAAAAAATTAAGTAATATTTTTCTAAGGATTTCGTACTTTATACGGAATCTTCGAAGTATAGGTATATTTTATACCTTACGCTGCTATTTACTCATAAACTACTAATAATTCTCAAGCAAACTTAGCCGCTATAGTTTTCCTTGGAAGTTTAATATACTGACTATCATCCTGAATTTTTTCAAATTTTTCCACCCACCGGTTTAGATTTTAGAGGGGGGGGGACGCTCGATTTTAATGAAAATTTGCATTTTAAAGTTGAATATTTCGCAAACAAATGACTGAATCGAAAAATCGTTATAGCAAACCCCTAATGGTTTTAAAATACCTATCCAACGATACCCCACACTATAGGGTTGGATGAGAAAAAAAAAATCACCGCCACTTTACGTCTATGGGAGGTACCCTAAAAAAAATTGTTTTTGAATTTTTAATTGTACTGTTTTGTCGGCATAGTTTACTTATATATTCGTGCAAAATTACAGCTTTCTAACGTTGATAGTCTCTGAGCAAAGCCGCGGACGGACAGACAGACAGACGGACAGACAGACAGACAGACATGGCGAAACTATAAGGGTTCCGTTTTTGCCATTTTGGCTCCGGAACCCTAAAAAGGAGGAGGTTCTCAACTCAATTCATTTGTTCTTTATAAACTAGTTGCCTTAAAACTTTGTTTTTAGGGTTCCGGAGCCAAAATGGCTAAAACGGAACCCTTATAGTTTCGCCATGTCTGTCTGTCTGTCTGTCTGTCTGTCTGTCTGTCCGTCTGTCTGTCTGTCTGTCTGTCTGTCCGTCCGCGGCTTTGCTCAGAGACTATCAATGTTAGAAAGCTGTAATTTTGCACGGATATATAGGTAAACTATGCCGACAAAATAGTACAATTAAAAATTCAAAAACAATTTTTTTTAGGGTACCTCCCATAGATGTAAAGTGGGGGTGATTTTTTTTTTCTCATCCAACCCTATAGTGTGGGGTATCGTTGGATAGGTATTTTAAAACCATTAGGGGTTTGCTAAAACGATTTTTCGATTCAGTCATCTGTTTGCGAGATATTCAACTTTAAAGTGCAAATTTTCATTAAAATCGGGCGTCCCCCCCCCTCTAAAATCTAAACCGGTGGGTGGAAAAATTTGAAAAAATTCAGGATGGTAGTCAGTATATTAAACTTCCAATGAAAACTATAGCGGCTAAGTTTTCTTGAGAATTATTAGTAGTTTATGAGTAAATAGCAGCGTAAGGTATAAAATATACCTATACTTCGAAGATTCCGTATAAAGTACGAAATCCTTAGAAAAATATTACTTAACTTTTTCGTAATGGCTCCGGAACCCTATTTTGGGCGTGTCCGACACGCTCTTGGCCGGTTTTTTTAACTGCTTTTATTTAGTTTCACCAATCCCGTTGTCTGTCTGTTTGTCTATAATCAAATCTTGCAAGTTAAATTCGACCAACTTTCAATAGTTGTATTGACTTGAAATTTGACATAGTTACAGTAAATTTCGTGAAAATGCAATAATATGGTAGTAACATCTTGGTAGTCCGACCAGAATCGTTTCCTTGACAGGATGAAACTCTTCAACGGTTAATGGTATCATCATGAAATTTGGTATGCAAATGTAAGTTTGGGCGACAATTAACCTAAAAGTTCAGTCAACAAAAAGTGCAGTAACAAAAAAAGCTTGTATTAAATTTACCAAAAACTTATTGATTAGGTATACTATTTAAAAAATATATTTTTGAATTTCGGAGGGAACAAGAAGGTACTTACACTGTTTGCTTTTATTTTAATTTGAAAAATATCACCTTTATAGAATTTCCATGAAGACTTTTTTAAATTATTTCATTTCGATGATAAGGCTTTGAAACACTATCATTATTATCATTATAATTAAGCTAATCAATATGTAACGTCATTGTATCACAACCCTCAGTTACAAATCTCGTTAAAATTCCCTTTTCACAAAACATTTTATTTTTCTGAATGCCATAAAGGTCGACTTTGTAACGATATTTTTTACGGCCCAATTTAGGAATGAATGCTTTTTATTCTGTTCAGGTATTTTGAGAAACTCTTTTGATTCATGTTTTAATTATTCCTGATGGTTTGGGTGCAGAGTGATTGTGATATACATTAAAGTAGCACGACTTGTGAAATTTGTTAGGTTCATTTGTTTGCAAAACTGAAGTGGCAGTGGGCGGGGCATATTGCTCGCAGGACTGATGGCCGATGGGGTCAGAAGGTTCTCGAATGGGATCCGCGGACCGGGAAAAGTGCTGTCGGTAGGCCTCCAACAAGATGGAGCGACGACCTGGCTAAGATCGCGGGATTGCGGTAGATGCGGAAAGCACAAGACCGGTCTGAGTGGAGAGCCTTGGGGGAGGCCTATGTCCAGCAGTGGACGACTTTCGGCTGACATGATGATGATGATTTGTTTACGTAGTTACAGTGTCATACTGGGGGCATATCTTGGCCCCGCTTTACGTCTATGGGTGTCACCTTAAAAAAAGTTTTTTTTACTTTTTTTATTGTACCACTTTGTCGGCGTCACTGATATGTACATATATTCATGTCGAATTACAGCTTTCTCGCAGTCCGCGGGTAAGCTCCTCTGAGACAGACGGACAGACATGGCGAGACTATAAGGGTTCCTAGTTGACTACGGAACCCTAAAAATTATGATAAGTAGTAGTTTTAAATACACCTCCTTTTTGTTACGATACTTATAGTTAACTCTCAACCGTTTATCAAAAATTACATGACATAGGACTGGACATAAAGTTTGAAAACATATTATATAACCTTCCTTTTGGGCTTCGCCACAGCCGGTTAAAAGCAAAATGACTGGCTAAGGGCCCGTTGTTTGATCAGTAGTTAAAGTTACTATAGTCAAATTTCCGTTGAAATGTGTTAAATATTGTTATTTTTGCCATACATTTTAACTATTAGTTAGTTTAACTAATGATCAAACAACGGGCCCTAAGGCGACATGCCATTATCCTGACACAAGAGACGCACAGCGCCATCTACCGGCGGGTAGCGAAGATATTTTTCCCCTTGCAACTTTTACAGACATGGAATAGCAACGGATTTTGCAAAATTCCTGAATAAGGACACAAAAAGGGCGAGATGATTCCCAAAAATATGCTGCGATAATTGTATAAATCTTTTGTTGTCCAGGGAACCGAGCAAGAGGGCTCATCGTCTCGGCGTGGCTAATAAGCATCGTGTTTTCCATTCCGCTCCTGATTTTATACGAAATCAAGGAAGTTCAAGGTACTTATATATCTAAGATATTTTATGTACACATACAGCGTGTATTTTTGATACTACCTCAAACTTTAAGGGTAGTTAGACTCTAATAATCACATTTTATTATGTTTTAGTAAAAAATGTTGACTTATAATTTCCCTTGTAAAATTAATTAGCATACAATGTATCACTACGCGATACTACATTCTTTTTATTGGGTGTAAGTCTTTACCGGCCCGGATAACACCAACATGGAAATACCGGCCCTGTTTTTCGTGTACACGTCCATAGAAGCTCCTGTCAGTTTCAACGGGCGTGTACACAAAAAACATGGCCGGTATTTCCATGTCGTTGTTATCCGGGCCGGTAAAGACTTTCACCCTTTTTATTCAAAACGTTACACGTATTGACGTGACAGCTGTCACAGAACGCTTCTGTCTCGTATCAAATTATTGTGCGCCTTACATTGCTGCTCTAAAATATTTTTCTAAATTAATTACGCTCTGGAAGTTAATTCTAAATTAACAATTTGTTTTGATATCGGTTCATAGCAGTTAAATCTTCGTCTGATACAGTTTGAGGTAGTATCAAAAATACACGCTGTAGAAACAATGAGAAATGCATTAATAACTACTCAAGTCACTTCAAAGTTCAATATCTCAAAAACAGCTGAACCGATTTTAATGAAATATGTCTAAGAATCATTGCTAGAAGCCCTTCTTTCAGATAAAAAAGCCGCATCTAAAACGCTTCACCCTTTTAAGGGCTATGGTGCCACAGACAGACACACAGAGCGGTCAAACTTATAACACGCCTCTTTTTGCGTCGGGAGTTAAAAACAGACCGTGGGTGACCCCTATCTCACCTGATGTTAAGTGCAGATGAGGCCAATGGTGTATCTCACTGGTTCAGTAACAGCCTATTCACTCTAGTCTTGAAGAGCCCTTGATTGTAATTATCCGGAAATACTTTTTGAGCAACGCGATCTTCCTACGGTTTCCGATAGGAAGCCCGCCATGCCAAAACAGACGGGAGCGAATTCCATTATTATTCCTTATTAATTATACCATGGAGTTTGCGTTTGTATTCTATTCTTTCTTACATTCTCTTTCTTTTATTTTATTTATTGATTTTATTTACACATGGATAAGTTTAGCATAGGTATTTATGTAGTATTCCGTGAGTCACAGATGGTTCCGACAGAATATCAGCGCTGCTCAGTATAATGCTGAGTCAGCAGCCGTTTCAGTTTTGCGGGGATACACAAAATCGTGTAATTTCATTTTTGTATTTCTATTTGTTGTATTTGTTTGTATTCCGTGCGTTGGTTACATGCGAAAATAGTGAATGACGATTTCTAGGTCAACAACAATGCTGGATAGACCTGGGCACGCCTAAAAGATGGCAAATCTGGATGACCCTGGTCTCCATAATGATCTTCGTTTTCCCTGCCCTCGCCATAGCAGCGTGCTACGCTGTCATCGTGATGACGATTTGGACCAAGAGTAAAGCTGTCGTCATGAGTCCGCCTGTTAACTCCAGAAGAACAAAAACCATGAGAAATGGTAAGTGTCACATTATTATTGTAACCATAGATATAAAGCAGCAGCAGTAGCAGGAAGTAATTAGTAGTAGTTATATAACACGTATATTAATTGCTCTTATTTCCAACCTGGATCCTGTAACACAGGGACTACTAGCACAGGATCTTGTTTATAAGTTTTTTTATGCAATAAATTATTTTCATTTTCATTTTTCATTTTTTCAAAGGGATAGGATAGAAATCTTAAACGTAAACATGGTAATCGTCTAGTAAGTGTTACGTGTTACGTCTGGAATAACAGATAGGCAAATTTTTATCCCAATATTCCTACGGGATAGGGATAAAATCTCGAAATAATAATCGCTGGGCTAAGAGATATGAAATTTGGTATGTAGGTAGTTGGACGTCTGGAATAACAAATAGTCAGTTTCTTTATAAAGTTCAACAATGTAATTTTTTTGATTCCCGCAGAATTCTTTTTGACATACGAAATTTCTATTCAATTCCTAGGCCTAATTGTTTACATATACACGAAGCTGCGTAAAGGTCAAATTATGCCGCTATACTATAATTGTGAAAACTTGTAAGTCTGTCTATTTGTTTGTCATACTTAATCAAGTCTAAATCATTGAACAGATTCAGATGAAATTCTATGTACAGATAGTTTGAGTCTCGGAGAGAGACATGGGATAAAAATATCACGGAAAACAGCATAGATCCCGACGCATAGAACGCATAGGACGGCTACTTTATTTATATAAAAAAGTAGATACAAATCTTTGTTGCAAGAGATCTTAAAACTTTCACAAGGCTATAACGAAACTCAGTATTATTTATACAATGACGAAAATTATTATTATTTATACGACTTAGACAATGCGATGCTAACGCTCTGAAAAAGATAAATCGAATTAGCTCAAGCACTCAAAGGAAATAGGATAAGTGCGTCAGATAATGAAGTTGTTTGAGACGATTATTTTAAAGAAGCGAACAATGAGGACGAAAAAGATGAACAAGGAAAATCTGACGTTATCTAAAGAGATTGTAAATACGCACTCGGTTTGTTTGAGGCGTTTGAGATTGAATAGAATGTAATTTGTTTGGCTTCAAATAAAACATCAATAGGTCAGAGTTAATATAACATCATACCGGGTGTGGCCTGTAATACGAGCAAAACATAGATCGTCCTCGTTAAACTGAACAACATTAGTTGAGCGACTTTTAAAAATAATGGAGTCTTTGAATTTTCCTTTTTTCATACAAATTAAATACTGCCATCAATGTACGCCATCCTAGAACACAACTGACATCGCCTATCACGCTACAAACAGCAAGCAATTTGCTTTACATTGCTTCTGCGAATAAACTTAAAAGTGTAATAAAAAATAAAAAAACGAATTATTTTAAAAATTCGCTGAACTAATGTTGTTCAGTTTGAGGAGTATGATCTATGTTTTAATTTTTTGCTTATATTACAGGCCACACCCGGTATATATACAAGAATTGCACGTTTAAAGGTATTAGATAATTATAATAAGGGTTCTAGGATGGTGTAAATTGATAACAGTATTTAATTTGTATGAAAAAGCAAAAATCCAAGGACCCCATTATCTTTAAAATCCGCTGAACTAATGTTATTCGGTTTGACAAGTACGATCTGTTTTGATTATTTGCCCGTGTTTACAGGTCACACCCGGTATATCTCAGTAACGTGTTTTTTTGTTTTCCTTTTTTGTACATTGTGTAATTCTAAATCGTAATCTTATTGTTGTCTCTCCGTTATTTTTTTTTAATGTTTCAAATAGTTTTTGATTTACTTGACTGAAAAGTTTGTGAGCATCCGGGCTCCATGGATCCGAAATTTCTAGAACAAAAGCCGCAATACGTAGTCTCTTGAGAGGCTTGTGTATTTGCGGCGTCGTACCAACTCAGCCTGTATTGCTGCTCCAACCGCCTTGAGAGAGAATGAGGCTAAATGGGACGGCGTTAGAGTATATGATGGTATAAGCATCTTGTCGTCTAAGTTATCGTTTAAGATGTCAGGGGCTCTAAGGTGCTTACCAGGGATCTGCCTGTTGGTCAAAGTCGGTTAATAAAGCTGAAGACCGACGACGGCAGAATCATTTCATCAAATCCTAAATCATTTATTTATTGAAAAAAACGCTACGTAATCAATAAAAACTATTATTATAACGGGCGTCTTGCCATTCCCGGCGCGAAAGTGCCCATAACGCTTGCGGCATTTTCATGTTCGATAGCTATGGACACCTTTTACCAGAAACGGCTGAATGAAAGTCCTCCCCTTTTCGATCCTCCACTCCGATCTCCAGTAGTCCGCCGTTTCCATCGCGAAGGCACCGAAAATATAGTAGCGTAATGTTATTTCTTTACAGCCTCATTTTATATAATTTCAGGGCATGTAGAAGGCGACCCGGATTCGAGGCGAGCCAGCTCACGAGGACTCATACCCAGAGCCAAAATAAAAAGCGTCAAAATGACATTCGTCATCGTCTTTGGTGAGTGCTTCGTAGAGCAAACTTCACGTAAGCGTAAGAGCATTTTCACATTATCCGATCCCATATCGGAGCAAGTCAAATGTATGAAATATTTACAGCACCATCGGACGTCCAGGCGATTAAATATTCGAGCGTTTCAAGCGTCTCATTTTTCTGGACACTTTTCTGTAAAAATGGCCGAATATTCTGAGACAGTTTTTTAGTAGTCTGGTAGAAATACAGGAACTCTAACATTTGTTAGAGTTCGTAAAAACGACATCAAAATCTACAGCCAATTCCTAAAACATGTGACCAGATAAATGAAACGCTCGAATAAATACCCGCTTGTGGGCTGTCGGACGATAAAGTTTGTATGTTATGCATGTATTGAAATTGTCTCTGTATGGCGGCCATTTTGAGCCGGCCGTATCGTAATGATTTTGTCGGAAATATTTGAAAACAGCACATGGTGTCAGCTATCGGATGTCGTCTATCGTCGTCCGATACCAATATCGTGGCAAGTAAAATGACTTTATGAAATATGTACTTGTCTTTCATTATCTGATCCGATATCGGATCATATTTCATACATTTTACCTACTTGCCCCGATATCGTATCGGCGTCCGATACCGATATCGGATCGGATAATTTGAAAATGCTCTAATGCGTCAGGAATTAATTTGGTTTTAATGTTTCAATTTATTTTTAATATACAGTGCTGTTTATGCTGTTACGTGATGACCTAATAATGTAATACTGGTAACATCTTTATACCTATCTGGAGAAATAAATTTTAATTTGTTTTACAAGCTGTCAAGCTGTAGCATTTTAACCTTCCACCAGTGCAAGGGCAGTGGGAACTGGGAAGTTTATTAAATATAGCCCAGACGACCACTAAATATTTAAGTGCTGCAATATTATTTACTTAAAATACAATTTAACGACCGACGTCTGTGTTTTTAAAGTTTGCCAATTCGTTTTATAGTTTCCTCTGGTGCCCACTTTTAATGCGTCCAGTGGCAGATGGATGAAATATTTAGAATTTACTTCATCGAATTTCCGTTGGTAAAATCAAATTGTTTTCCAGCTTTATTCAATTATAGCAAGGTGTTATCGTCCAAGTTTCAAGTTCAAGTCCTAAGTAGATTACGAAATTACTTCGCGCCTGATTTTAGCTTTTGACTCCGTCGGACTTTATTGCTTATTAAGATTATACAAAATATAAACAAACAGTAATTATGAGAGCCGGTTTTATTCGCTCCACCGTAAAGGTTAAATATTATGTACATTCAGGAAAATGTTACATGATTTTGTGAAGTTCTCTACAACAAGATTATCGGCACAAACATTTGAAAGACGGTATACTTTTATCACGTTTTGGGAATATGTTTCCTTATTTTTCATTAGAGTTTACTTTGATGCTTTATTGGAAATTTCTTGCGTGTTATCTGTATTCGTGCTACGACAATATTTGGCCTAATATTTACGATGTATATCGGTGAAGTGTATGAAGACGTTTTAGCAAAATATATTTTCTCTAGAGATAAATTTTGTTTCACAATCACGGTGTCGTTACACGTGTTCAATATTACCGGCACATAATCAAATCTTGGCTCAGCTTCAAGAACATTTGTTAAAGTTTTTTCCTTTTAAACGGGAAAAATTGTAATTTTTAAGATATTAAATATACTGATTTAACATTCTGCTGCTAAAATGAAAACAGAAGAAAAACGAAGGTTTAATTTGACGATCCATTCAGATACTTATGTACCCATTAGGTACCATTTTTTTGTAAAGATTATATATGACACTCACGATCGTTAATTTAGGACCCACTGAAAATCGAATATTTGTCATCTTGTATGACGTTCAAAGGATTTCTTTTACAATAAGGATCGCAAATGAAAAATCGTGACGCTACAATAATTATAAGCAGGGATCGTAAAATGCGAGCAAAATCGATTGAAATGACGTATGACAATGACGACAACTCAATGAATCTTCAATGAATTTTACTTCCATTTTACGAACTCAGTACGAAAGCCGCGGTTGGTGTTGCAAAAAAAAACGTGCAATTTGCATTACATTGCGAGGCCGTAAAGCCAACGAGTTTGTAGTGGTCAATCGAGCGCCGCAATGTAATGCAACTTGCACGATTTTTCTTGCAAGTCTAAACTCGGCTTAAAGATACGTGTACCGTAAACTCAGGTATATCTGGTCCAAAATGAGACGTTGATAACTTTGAAACTGTAGTCCACTGCAACAGGTGACATTTTTAACTGGATTTTGAGCTTGCAAGATTGATAATTAAAGGTATATTGAGAAGCAGATCGGCAGTTAGCTGACCTGGGATTATTTTGTGACATGCACAGTTTTTTCTTTATATTGTTATTTAATTGCTTTCTTTCATTCTTTCATATCCATAGTATAGGTAGAGTCATTCACGATGACGCGTGCCGTGGTTCTTATTATAATGTCATTAATGTCTAATTTTGACAAAATCACGCATCTTCGTGGATGGCACTAGGTATCTCCAATATGTAAGCGAGAGAATTGATTCCGTAGCGTAACTATTTCTGACAGTGGACAAACTTCTTTCTTTCGCGCTAACAATTTATAAGAGTCTCGAAGAACAGATAACCGTTGGGGGAGAAAAATCCTCGAGTGGCGACCACGAACCGGAAGACGAAGCGTTGGCAGGCCTCCCACCAGGTGGACTGACGTCGTCGTGAGAGCTGCGGGAGACCGGTGGATGCAAGTGGCGAGTTGTCGTTCATTGTGGTTTTCTATGGTGGAAGCCTTTGTCCATCAGTGGACGTCTTCCGGCTGATGATGATGATGATGATGAATTTTATTTCTTACTCGCTAATCCTGCCGTGAAGCAGCAATGCTTGCACTGTTGTGTTTTGACGTGGAGAGTAAGACAGCCGGTGAAATTACTGGCACTTGAGGTACCCCATCTTAGGCCTCTAAGTTGGCAAGGCTTCTGCAATCCCCCTGGTGTTGCAGGTGTCTATGGGCGGTGGTGATCTCTCACCATCAGGAGACCCACTTGCTCGTTTGCCATCAAGTCGGATAAAAAAAATAAGAGACCGAGTCGGTGCGTACTGTGTTGGAGGTCGTTGACCGTCAGTGGAGTGGTACGCTTGCAGCAATTGGATTTATTTGATACGCCAAAATCTTTGTAGCTCTATTTAATCCAAATTAAAAGAATTACAAGTCGTCAGGATGAGCGATACAAATACATACAAGGAGTTAATCGTTAGAGTTCAAAGGAGGAATTACGTGCTCGCACAATGGCGGCAAATCTGTAGCAGTTATAATGTCAGGGTTGTCACTAAGTACTACGAGTAAAGAAAAGTACAATGTCATTTAAATCATACAAATATATCTCTATCTCATTCACGTCAACATCATTCATCTTTATCGCAAACCCTAACATAAAACTGTCATATGCTATGGTTTTGCTACCTCTGTTGCGGGCCGCAATAGTTCCGGGGTATCGTCATAAACAACCAATAATATTGCTAGTGTTAACACAGAATAAAAAAGGAGTAGTATAGGTACCTACGCCGTCTTTATACAAACGGCCGGAACGCGAGTTACACAGCTACCAGGCTACGAATTCACAGCATACCTCGGCAACCATCAGTCCCGAGTGTTCCGCGGTTACGTACGGACTCTGAAAAGTATTCTTTTCTAACCCAGTGTCTTTCTTACAGTATTCGTCCTCTGTTGGTCCCCCTACATCGTGTTCGATCTCCTACAAGTGTACAACTACATACCAGCCACACAAACCAGCATGGCGGTCGCGACTCTCATCCAAAGTCTGGCCCCTCTCAACTCCGCAGCTAACCCCCTGATATGCTGCATGTTCTCGCCACATATTTATATGAGTCTAAGGTACGTAAGTTATCTTTCGTCCATGATACTGCAATGCTGCGTAACCTACGTAATCATGTCAGCCGAAAGACTTCCACTGCTGGCCATAGGCCTCCCCCAAGGCTCTCCACTCAGACCGGTCTTGTGCTTTTCACATCCACCGCGATCCCGCGATCTTAACCAGGTCGTCGCTCCATCTTGTTGGAGGCCTATTGACAGCTCGTCTCCCGGTCCGCGGACGCTATTCAAGAACCTACGTAAGTTGTTACTTAATTTGACATTTCGCGGCTGGTATACATTATACATGTCGGCGGCCGATCGTAAAATCCGCCAGATCACGAAATTCCTAGGTATATCGTGATATGGCCCCATTTCATGAATTGACTAAGGGACATCCGCCATATCGTTCAAAACTCACCGTTTGACGATCTGCCTAGTGACGTTTAGGCAGATCATGAAATTCCTAGGCCTATCATGAATCGCCGCCATTTCTTGATTTGGCTAGTTTAGGCAGATCATCGGCCTTCGACATTTATACTAATAGATAAGTAAAATGTTAAAAATCCTTGAATTTACCAAATTTGGCAGCTGAAGTGTGTTCACATTTATTTAATTAACTAAACGTTTCAAGTATAGGAATGATTGACGATAATGCTGATAAAATATGTGATCGTGCGGCAAATTACACGAGGGCGTGAATTATCAGGGCGTATAATGTTGTCGTACATTTCAGGTTAACAAATACTTAGTTGTACATTAACCGCATCCGTTTGCAAGTTGTCAGGAACAATAATGCCCACACAGAAGACACCCCAAGATAATTAAGGTATGATTGATGCGATTGTAGACCGTAAACCACAAATTGTACGAAATTAAATACAAAGCATAAATTGACACCAAATGGATTTTGCAATATTTTAAACGATATTTTATCATGTACACAGCACTTAAAGTCTACATTACTACATTACCAATGTAATGTTAACCTTAGAAACGTGATTGGTTCTTTTTTAATACTTTTGGCTGATTTGTTTCGAGAAACGTGCGAGCTGCCAGTATTGAATTTAAAAAACGATCTTCACTTTTATATCATACAGTTGTTATTATCCAGTCATATACTTACCTACCTTTAATCTGTGTATCTAACTACATACTTCCGTCGTGTGACAGTATTCAAAGGGGATGGAAATAGTCCCAATATCCGGCACTTTGTGACTCTGTAAACTTCATTAGAAACCAGTGATCCGACGAGATCTAGGGGTCGGGTAAAAATTTGAATCGAGTACGATTTTGATGAAAAAGACAGTGAATTTAGATAAGTAATTAAGAAACAATAGTTTAGGGAAAATTCTATTAAGTTTGCACATTTTATAGTATAGGAGAACACTCTGAAAAAAAAAACACAAAAAAAATTAGACAGTGGATCCGATTCTACAGCGGCCGCTAAAATTTCTAATTTTATTTAGACGTCGCTAAATCACTTTGCTATTCTATGAGCACCTGTCATAATCAAATGACAACGCTAATTTAATCTGACGTTTCTTATTTTAGCCGATCTATCTAGCCGGTCAGCGTGACTTTCTGGAATAGCACTTGTTAAATCAGCCGTCTAAATGTCAATTAAAATTTAGAAAATTTAGATTTAGACAATTTAGCCGACGTGCGCGTAGAATCGCATCCACTTTAAGGTTAAAATAACCTAACCAACATAAAGTTGGAAACCCCCAACATTGTCATTTCAAAGTTCAATATCTCAAAAACAGCTGAACCGATTTTGATAAAACGTAGATACGTTAAGGACCATCGCTACAAACCCTGCTTTCAAATAAAAAAAAAACCGCATTCAAATAGACATACACACGGACACATTATAGCGGTCAAACTTATAACACCCCTCTTTTTGCGTCGGGGATTAAAAAAACACAAAAGAAAGACATTGTTCAGGTTAAAATAATCTTATTTTAACCTGAACAATGTCTTTCTTTTGTGTTTTTTCTCTCTTCTTCTCTTCTCTCTTGAGTGAAAGTACTTTAGACGCCCTCTAACCCATTCAGGGGACATGGGACATAAGTCAAGTAAGTCAAAATAAGAGTAATGTCAGCGATGCTGATAAATAAATACAATCTTTTACGTTTATGTTAGCGGGCGCCTGGAAAAGGGTTAAAATCAAACTTTCGTCTTAGACCAAGGCAATCAAGCGGCAACAGCCACGAACAATAAAATGCTATAAAGTAGGCAATGTTTTATTTTTCTAATAGGTAATTGATTAATGAAAGTAGACAGTTCTAATGCGGTGCGGTGCGGTGTTCTAGTGCGGTGGATGCGAAAAACACAAGACCGGTCTGAGTGGAGAGCCTTGGGGGAGGCCTATGTCCAGCAGTGGACGTCTTTCGGCTGACATGATGATGATGATGAGACAGTTTTAATAAGATATTATTGAAATACCTATCAATTCATGCAAAATAAAAGATAGGTAGTAAAAGAACACTTACTCTTAAATGCACCGTTGCTATTTGATTTTCTCACAATCGAAGTGAAAAACAGAGTGTAAAACTCGATCCTAAAACCCATTTTACCCTCGACTAAACTACCAACCCTTGCCTACGGCTTGGGTAAACTTTCACGTAAAATGTCTTTTTTAGACGCGTCCCCCCCTACCGCTGGCTGTGGTGTCGGCGACGGCGGCACGCACGCGGCACGCTGCGTTCTCGTTCCGACTCAACGGCACACTCCGACTTGTTGAGCAACTCCGCGCATGCGCGCCGGGAACACTCCGTCGCGCTGGTAACTTTTTTTATACTAAGTACATGTATTTCCATCGAGAAAGTCAGATTATAGAGTCAGATTCTAAGTCAGAGTCTAGAGGCTGGCATAGTCACACAGGTGCACTTAAGCCTCGACAAAAAAAAAAATAGAAAAAAAAAGGAAAGTCAGATCTCAATTGAAATACAATAACACCTAAGTAGGAATATTATTTAATTCTACACCGTGTTATGTTTGATATCCGTTACCTTTAAACGGATAATTTAACAGGTCAAAAAGTTAATTTCTCGGCTCAGGTCAGGGACAGAAGAAACAAAATAAAAACTTTTAATAATTGCTCGAGCCTGCTCACAACATTTTTTTTATCTTTTACTTTTAAGCTCTTCTCTTTTCAAAGCTTAGGTTCGAGGGCCCCCTGAGCTCCGGGGCCCCGGGTGCACTGTTCACCTGGCCCTGGGCGAATATTCAGCGTTTTTGCAGCGTTTTTTGTCATTGGTGTCTTCGCAGGCGTTATTAAAAGGGGTGATGCCCAGTGTTGTTTTTTATAAAAATTGAAGACAACACCGATACTGAATTTAGCGTGATTAAAATTCTTGTGACTAGTCTTTCCGTTGTTCTATATAAACAAAGCAAAGTTTCCGATATTATAAAGCGGGTAGCCAAGCTGAAGGGGCAAGCCAGCCCATTGGCTGGTCACGTTGCCCGAACAACAGACACGTGGTGCAAGGCTTTACTGGAATGGAAGCCGTGGGGGTGCATGATACCGGTTAGAAGACCTCAAATGGGTTGGAGGGATGATATCGGGAGAATTGCGGGCAGTAACTGGATGCAGACGGCTCAGAATAGAGCGACGTGGAGAAAGCTGAAGGAGGCCTACACCAAGTTGCAAGGTGGTAGGACCCAAAGTCTGCAGGTGGTAGGACCTTGTGCAAGATCCGCGCGGATTGCTAACACCATCTTGCTCGCTAATCCTGCCGTGAAGCAGCAGTGCTTGCACTGTTGTGTTTCGGCGCGGAGAGTAAGACAGCCGGTGAAATTACTGGCACTTGAGGTATTCCATCTTAGGCCTCTAGGTTGGCAACGCATCTGCAATAACCCTGGTGTTGCAGATGTTTATGGGCGGTGGTGATTTCTTACCACTAGGAGACCCACTTGTTCGTTTGGCTTCCAATCGAATAAAAAAAAAATAAAAAAAAACGTGGTACGCTAATGACGTTTGACCGCGCGGTCAAAACTCTCGAATATTTGCCCCCTACCATAGCTAAGCCATACCCTGATTATAACCTTAAAACATTATTTTGCAGTCGCTGAACCGCACGCGCAGCAGTAGCGTGTCACGCGCGCATGAGCGGCGCACGCAGCTCCTCGTGCTGTCGGCCGTGCGCGACTGACGGCGCGCGCCGGCGCCCGCGCACGACGTCATGCTGTAGAATAGAACCTAACCTTGAAACTAAAATCTGGTAGCATAGGGTTTGCTCTGAAGATGAGCTCTGGTTGCTTTCGAAACCATCGTAGTGTGGTGGTGGTGATAGGTTTGTGTGATTTATGTGTGTTCTTACAGGGTGGAGGAGGAACTGTATGAACACGCATACTTTGCATAAACTTAGCTATTATCATAAGGTCGCGGGTGAGCAAAGAAATTCTTTTAGTTCTTGAAACTACTGTGAGACTCATACTAAATGAAAGCTAATCCGGATATTATACCACAAGTGCACAGTATATATATAAGTTAAAGCAGTATGGAAGCTACGAATAAATCGATACCCCTTCAGAGGCCGTGTAGAGCGCGCGTCTGTGTGAGTGTATGCGTTTCGATCGATTTGTTCGTAGCTTCCATACTGCTTTAGCTTATATATGTAGATATTGTGACACGTATATAATTTAAAACGTGAATTATCCGGATTAACTTTAATTTAATACTTTTTGTAACCAACTTAGAAAACAAACAGAATCAGCAAGCCTCTCCTAGTCTTGAATTATTTTCTGACCCGCTGCTATAGGTAGTAGGTACTGCGAGAATTGAAGTAAATCACACAGCCACTGCTACAGGTCGATTCACAAGAGCGAACAAATGGATTGAATGAGTGAGTGAAAGTGTCTGAGTGTTACCTAAATACATAGGTAACACACATTCATGAATTAGTATTTAAATGTAGTATGCGTCACACAAATATGAAAATGTCATGCATCTGTAATTTTTCAACAAAAATATCTAAGTATGTAAGGAAATCTTTATTTGCTAGAATACGTTTGTAAGATCTTAAGTAACTACAGTCACAGTATTCAGCCCAAGTTCGACATGCAAATTTTTAAAAACAATCGTGCTTCAATAAATTATATTAAATGAGTATAATATTATTGAAAACAGAATTGCCCTACTGCTGGACCAACATCAACCCCCGGAACAAGCTGGTTTTCGTCCCAGTTTTTCGACCACCGATCATCTGCACACTCTGAACCAAGTTATAGAAAAGTACAATGAGTTCAACAAGCCGTTATATCTGGCCTTCGTGGACTATCACAAGGCATTTGATAGTGTTCACCATCCAGCCATTCTTTCAGCCTTACGTAATCAAGGTATAAACAACACCTATGTTGAACTCATTGCTACTATATATAATAACAGTACAGCAAATGTCAAGTTGCATGCTCCAGGCCCTACTTTTGACATTGAGAAAGGCGTGAAACAGGGGGACCCGCTATCTCCTAAATTGTTCACCAGTTGCCTCGAGGAAATATTCAAAAAGCTGGCGGTCTCTTGGGAAAATACAATGGGCATCGATGTCGGAGGCAAAAGATTATCAAACCTGCGCTTCGCCGACGACATCGTTTTATTTTCCCAAACACCACAACAGCTACAGCAAATGCTCCAAGATCTGAGCACGGCGAGCCTTGAGGTTGGACTCACAATGAACAGAGCGAAGACACAGGTAATGACCAACAGCGTGAAACGTAGAGTTACGGTAGATGGGCAAGATATCCAGTACGTCGACGAGTATATTTACTTGGGCCAGATAGCATCCTTCGAGAACAGGCAGTCAAGAGAAATCGATAGGCGTATCGATAATGCCTGGAAGAGCTTCTGGTCCATGAAGACGCTAATGAAGGGCAACCTTCCTCTGTCACTTAAGCGCAAACTCGTCGACATGTGTATTCTTCCCATTTTAACCTACGGCGCATAGACTTGGTCATTGACTGAAGCTCAAAAGTCCAGGCTCAAGGTTTGCCAACGAGCAATGGAGCGCAGTATTCTGGGTGTTCGAAGAACAGATCGAATCAGAAACACGATATTGCGCTCCAAAACTCGTATCACAGACGTGGGTGTCAAGACCGCCAAGCTGAAGTGGGACTGGGCCGGACATGTCTGCCGCATGCACCCGGACCGATGGGCACGAATCGTAACCGAATGGGATCCGAGGGATGGCCATAGGAGCAGAGGCAGACCCAAGAGGAGATGGCGGGACGACCTGAGCGCTTTTCAGTTCGATTGGCAGGTGCATGCCCAGGACAGGGGGGAGTGGCGGAGGAAAGGGGAGGCCTTTGCCCAGCAGTGGGACATAATATAGGCTATATAAAAAAAAAAAAAAAAAAAAAGAGTATAAATTATATTATGTAGAATTATGAATATGGTCCTTGTATGGTCATTACCGTGCATGGTTTATTAAGGATTGGCATAAAGTAACTAAGTGACATTACTTTCGTTCAATCCGTTCGTGCCAGCTTTTGTGAATCGACCTGAGACCGTAATGCTTAACGTTTCTGATGCTCGCGATCGCAATCAAATGACACATTGCGCATACAAAAACTGTCATTTAATTGCGATCGCGAGTGTCAGAAACGTTAGGCAATAAGGACTCTGGACATGAAGTACCAATTGCATAAAAGAAGAATGAATGAAATGTTAAAACCCCGCTGTCTACTTGACATATTTTTGTGTGCGTGACCTCAACTCTAGTGGCACCTCCAGATGTAATGATTTGCGAACGTATATTGTCTGAAAGTTCGTATTTATCATGTGTTCTCAACTAACTTACCTACTGAAGTTTACTAAAGCTACATAGTACTTGAGAGAGCAAGATAAATATTATGCACTTGAATTTTTTGCGCCCTCTTTTTGTTACGGATGTGTTCACGTCCCTTTTTAACGAGTGAAATTAAGTGAAAGGGCTGATTTATGTTTATCATAAAAGGTTTGATGTGCTAGGATTGCAGAATTTTTGAGCACCTCTACCCTATGTCACATTTTGATGGTAAATATACCTATTAGTAAAAAATAAATTACAAGGTCCACTCGAATTTCACAGATAAAATTACCTAAATCAAAAATACGTTATCGTTTTTATCTGATTAATGCATTAATTGAGTGAAAAGTTTTTAGTCCCCAACGCAAAAAGAAAAATGAGAAAGAAAAAAAATATTCGAGAGGCACAAAATACAGAAAAGAAAAAGGGTGAAATACAAAAGGTTACAAATCCGCCTTTGACTTTTTTGCACTCTGCGAATCTTTACAACTACAAAATTAAATATCAAAACATGCCACCATTTTTTTCAAATCCTAAGTCGAACTAGACGCGACACCATCTTTCATATCGTTCATTTCAAATAAAGGCTGCGTTTCCACTACAGATTTGTGATGATGTGTTGCGAGAAATGTGTTTTTCATGAACCAATAGAAACACTTCTTTTACCTATCGCTAGACTCACAAGTGATTTTGTGAATACACAGAAGATGTAGGATCAGTAGTGTAACAACAGACAGAGAGGCTTAAAAATGTAAGAGTTCTTTTGCTGTTCTTTTTGAAACTATTGTATATTAAATTTTATTATTTTTTATAATTTAAACAATATTTAACCGTTACCAATCTATTTATTTGAGTATTAAGAAATAAATTAGCGTTTTATTACAGTCATGATCAAAGAACGTGATTATTGTTTTTTTTTTTGTTTTTGGTTCAATGTTAATTTTATTTATTAAATATTAGCTTATTATCTTAATGACTAAGTCACACATTTTTTTACTAAATATAAAAAGTTAATTTAATTATCAAATATACCAAAGACTACATGTAAATACATAATAATAATTGTATACAATAAATTAAGTGAACGATATGATCTTGTTGAAATTACTTTTGCAAAACATAATCACATTTCTACAGTCAAGTGACTGTTTAAATTATTATAAGTCGATTCAGAAGAGCTAGTGCGAATGAATTGAACGAACGTATTGTTACTTGTCACTGCTTGAGTGCCTTCTAAAAGCAGGGAGGGTCCTCTTAATATTTTGTAAACAAGTACATAATAATACTTCTTTTAACACAAGTATCACTCATTGAACCAAACTGCTTTTAATAATTTAGTGATGCACGCAAAGACATTTTCATTCACTCATTCAATCCGATCGTGTCAGCTTTTGTGAATCGTCCTGTACAACTAAAAGTTTTTTATGAATAAAAAATGTAACATGGCCTAAACGTTCAAAAATTAGAGAATAAACAAAATGATTGCATTACCTAATGTAAAGTAAACGCCTTAGTCAAATAGCATTTATATTTATTGCGAACTAGATATTTAGTTTTAAGTACTTTAAATATAAAAGTACATATTTTATTTTATTTTAGTTAGCATTTAAACTAGTAGTTTTAGAAAGTAAATGAGGCACGCCCTTGGTCAACAGTGCAAAGAAATCTACAAAAATAAATTGTTTTGTCTAACAAGGGTACTTTTTTGTATAATATTATTAATGCTTGCCAGTCGAGTCACTTTAAATGTATGTTATGTTTTCATACTTTTACAGTCGATAGGTATAAACAATTTCTAAACATATTTGGGGGCTGTTTCACTGCCGTTGATCAGTATTAACTGACGGTTAAATGTGATGTTGTCTCTATTTGGTTTGTTCGAATAGACGGAGACGGCATCACATTTAAGCGTCAGTTAACACTAATCAATGGATGGTGAAACAGTTCCTTAGAGTAGCTGGAAAGTAAGCAACAGATAACGAGTTAGTTCGAAGGCCGACCCGAAGACGAGGCCTTCGATAGTACGAGTTTATCTATTGCACTTTTTTAGCCGAGACTAAACATTGTGCTTTTTCACGACCACTGCTAGGAAAAATAATAAACATTTTATTCCAAAACAAACAATAATAATCCAAAGACTGCGTTGCTCCCGCTTGGCTCCCGCCAATGTTTATTTTTCAATTGTTAGGTACTTCATTGTTTTTTAAACGAGTCAGTTCTTAGTGGCCAGTACTCAAAACTAAATTAAAAAAAAAAAACGGGAGTCTGACTAGAAACGTGGAACATGACTAGAATGTAAAGTAGAATTCAATGGAATTAAGCAATCGTGTAAACAAAGCAATGTTTCACGATTACTCCGTAGCTACTTACATTTGAACGCCAATCCTGATCATATTCGCATCTCAATGAACCCACCACTGTTTTTAACAATCATTGTATCATTAAATAATTGTGTAAATATGTTTATTTTATAGAATTATTTGGAAGACGAAAATTCGTTATTTTGTCAAATTGACATGATAATTTTTTCCTCACCGAAGTCTGTCTAGTCTCTGGAAATTTAGTGCTGTACCTACAAAATTAATTATTTGATTGAACCAACCTTACCTACCGATAATTATGGCTGGCTCTGCAAATTGGGTAACGTTATAGGTACTGGCAGTTAATAATTAAAGAGGTTGCAATGTGTATAATCTCTTTTGCGACTAAATTATCTTATATGGGGACACCATATTATCCTTTATTTTTCCATTTTCTAGTATGAACTACCAACTGGATTATTTTGAAAAAAATATATATGCAATTACCTAACAAAAAACTGTTGGTGTCGCTCTTCTAGAAAGCAAGAAAAAAAATACTGAAGTTTATTTTCTACATTTGTCCAAGTTTTTTTTTGGAAAAATAAAATATTATTTAATTAATATGTGAGTCTCTATACATAAATTACTGTACCAAAAGATTACGTAGCTCGCATTATCCAATGAAGAAAAAATTTTTTTTTATGAAAAGTTAAAAAAAATCATATCTCAGAAAATAACAAAGATAGGAAGCTGAAACTTACAGGAAATAATACTTGTCATGAGGGCTCTTATTAAAAAAATACAGTGAACATTTGGTGAAAGGGCCGCTTTTCCATGCAAACACGGCTACGCTCTTTGACCATGATTGATTTAATTTTCGGGAATTCCATCGAGAATTTTTTTTTAATCCCGGAATTTCAATTCAGCTGCTGGACCTAATAATTTACGTGTCCGAAGTCGCGGGTAAACACTAGTTGGGCGATAAAATGGTATTATAATACAAATTATGTAGATTTCTATTTTTCATACATTTTTTTTCTATTTACTAATATCATATTTACTGTGGAGTCCATTTTTGGACCAAAACATAGTTTTAACTACTTCACTGTGTCTACTCTCATTTCCCTGTCTTATGTAAGTTTAAAAATGCCTCTTCTAAATTAATAAATATTTTGACTGACCCTTTCAATTATAGAATACTCCATCATAAACTTGGGGAAAATATTCGCCAAAACATGTAAGTGAATTATTAATTAGCCATTCTAAATGGGAATAGTACTTTTAATCTATTATTTTCACAGAAATATAAAGAAAAAACCAAAAGCCGACATGGGATATTGTATCTGAGCCGCCTAATGGTGTCCATAATAATATGACGCCAAGCTCGCCATGTTCATATGTGCTGTGTGAAGATAGTCTTCTGGCGAACACAACGTAGAATGGCCGAGAAGAACATGGTGTCGTTAGAACGCCATCAGATGGCTCAGATACAATATCCTGCTCAATAGCCTGCCACACCCCGCCATTCTGACTCTTTGCCCCATTGGACAGAAGCTATTTATTAAAAAAAAATAAGGCGGTTATAATAAATAAACTTGTATTTTTATTTAGCTACTATTTTATCATAACTATAAACATGCAAATAATAAATTCAAAATAATTATTTACTGCTGATTGAAGTATCTTAAAGAGCATTCACATCACTAGAGCCAACGTCAATCAGTCAGTCAGCCAGTCGTCAGTCAAGTGACAATGTCACTCACCACATTTGTTTACCAAATTGCTTGATTCCATTGAATTCTACTATATGGTCGCGTATTGAGCAGCCTGGCTACTTTGGCGTTTTTCCATACTTAAAAAAATTAAAGCATTTTGTGCATATTATGCGTTAAAGAAAAAAAAACACCTCATAAAAGTCATAAATGATGCTTCTCATTGGTCAAAGACATCTATTGTGTACTACCAGACTACACAGCAGGGCTACTACGAAACTCGAAACTCAAAGTTCGTGTCGTGCGGTTCCTCTGAATACGAGTTATGTGATGGACAGAGAGGCATGATTCTTATGCCTAAACGTCACTTTTGTATGACAGTGAGGGTTTCTGTACATTAATTCTGTGGTATTAGCTTGCTTGATTTGTTGCGTGCCTAACTGATTACAGTATTATGCCTCTCACAAATACGCAGGTGTAAAAAAATGCCTTTATGTCCACGACAAAAGCTAGTGTTCTAGACATTTAACGCGCAGAGCTAGACTTATCTAATATATTATCAGACCAAACAAAAATTTAAGATAGAATTCTGCGAACAACAAAGTGAGAGAGAAAAAAACGGAGCTTCAAGCTCAACTAGTATGATTGCACTTGCATGCATGCAACTGTATGGACACAGAGGCGTAGTTTTACAGTTCTAATTTTATTGTTCACAGAATTCCGTCTTTAGTTTTTATTTAGTCTACAAGTGTTATGAAATAGATTAACATTTATTAGTAAGTACTTAATGAATAGACTTATCAAGCTGTTGTACGAATATTTTTGTACTGCATCACGAGATTGTATATAAGATGTATAAATAATAAAAATCGTATTATAAAAAGTATCATAATTATATCCTTTTTTTGAATAAATTATTTGGAAACGTGAGGTTATTCTTATTAATTCATAAAAAACCTTTTAACATCAGATCCTGCTATAAATCTCTGGTCTCTATTTTAAAAAAGTGGGGACTAAAATTATACAACTAAGAATACTTACTTTTTTGATTATTTCTAATACTCAAATTATTTTTATTTATTTATTGTTATTAAGTTTTTTTTTTGTAATTTTGTGGTTTGATTTGTTATTTTATTTCATTTGACAATTTTGTTTTATTTAAATTGGTTTTATTATTCAAATTATAAACTACACATCATCCCACATTTTATTTCTGAGAAAATAAATAAATTCTAAGGCTTAGTTCACATGACAAGCGCTTAACGCATGCATGCCATGTACAGCCAAATAAGTGGTCTATAAATTTTTAAACAAGTTCCTATCAAATGAAAATGTTGCTAAATTCGAACTTTCAAGTTGACAGACACGTCTATTGGCATTATTGTTTTGTGACATGCAAACAATTATCAACTTTAGCATATACCACATGTTTGGCTGATGGTACATGCTTACGATCTTTTTAATAACGTTAGTATGTGTACGGCCTGAAAAATTTATGTTGTTGTAATCGCGCGTTATCAAAACGAGCGCTAAGCGTTTGTCATCTGAACGCACCCTTAGAGCCCTGAAAATGATGCTCTATGTCATGACACGCCATCTATTGGGAAACTAGTAAGTCTACGAGCTCCTCGCTGAAACTTCCTTGGAACGGTTCCCTGCGTTATGTCAAAACTACAAAAGATGGCGCTTTTCATGTTCTTCGAAGTAATGGCTAAGGCATTCGCAAATACTTAGGTACAGTCAGCATCAAAAGTAGCGGATCACTTTTTTTACTTTGTCGCATTGACACATTGACAATCTTGCATGGCGTTTAGACGTGGCTGTAAAATGACAAAGTATGAAAGTGTATAGCTACTTTTGATGCTGACTGTACTTTGACTGTATTTATCAAATCACGAATTCCCTAAATAGGAAATGTAAGTATTTCTAATTCCGGCCACTCCACAAGAGGGCTTAGGATATAATAATCTACATTTTCATCCTTCAGACGAATTATCATTTATCACTCATCATCATCATCATCAGCCGGAAGATATCCGCTGAACAAGAAGATTATATATATGAAGATTATAACACCACAGTGAACGACAACTCGCTAATACACTAGTAGAATAAAAAAACTGGT
Source organism: Choristoneura rosaceana (assembly GCA_037349165.1). Classification (NCBI taxonomy): domain Eukaryota; kingdom Metazoa; phylum Arthropoda; class Insecta; order Lepidoptera; family Tortricidae; genus Choristoneura; species Choristoneura rosaceana. The sequence goes on from JAZBNJ010000019.1 coordinate 18,130,357, forward strand.
TCAGATAAACGTAGCATTATTTTAAACGCCTTGCTCTAATCGTAGGCTAGAAGAAGTTTCTCATAAATAAGAAACAAAATTTTACCAGCAATATAAAGACACATTTCGTCACTACTTTGAAAAAATCTCGTATCTCAAATTAATACGTCAACGAAATCGACTCTTAAAATAATGTACATAAAGTTCACTCAGTAAAATTATCGATTTTAAGATACGGGCTTTTTTCCAAAGTAGTGACGATTTTTTGTGATGTGACAACTTTTGACATAAAGACAAGTGTGCTCTTCCCACGATATGATTTCGCTTGTTGCATAATGTTCTGTAGGTACTTAGTTAGCCCTTTCGTTCCGGACGACGAGTTAACTTGTCTTGTGCGATGTCGTGCTCTCAGATCCGGTAGACGAGTAAACTCGTCTTAAAAAAATTGACATTACATACTCAATATGGAAAACTGGGTAGATTTTGTGTATGGCTTTGCCAGAACGAAAGGATTAACTTGAAAACGTACCATTTTGGGTTAGTAGGTACGGTACCTATTTTACAAAGGCATCACTTAACAACAGTTTCGTATGTTCGTCCTTTTCTAAAGCCTAAATATCCCACGCAATTGCCATTCACTTTAAATCTACGCGACGTTTATTTTTCCAAAGGTCAACGGACTCGGCAGATTAGAGGGCCCTGATGGACCGGAACTAGGCTTTTTTGACGGGAATTACCGGACAGACTTAACGTAGATAGTATATAGACCCAAATACGTCTACGTACTTACATTATGTACAAAAATCAAGTAGGTATACTCCAATTCAATAGAATCTGACAACCTTGTAGACACTCTCAGCCTACTAATATGAACACCGGTCTGCTTAAGGCTAAGGCTTAAGGTTTTGTGATGTGACTATTATTCTTTTTTGATTCCTTTTAGATGATAAGAGATTTTGAAAGGGACAAATATAATCAGGCGTGCCCTGCCGTGACGTTAGGGTGTGTTAAATGTGTAGAAAATTGACAGATTCTATTGAATTGTACTTTACTTAAGTGCTTAAAAAAATCTGGTGATGGAATGGAAAAAACTACAGAAAGGCATATTACCTGTCTACTTTGTGAGAAAGGCCCTGTCCGCACGTTTTTTTCTCGCTATTCTGTAACATATTGAATCTTATGCGAGTATCTTGGCGTTTAAAAAATCGCAGAGAAATTATAAATATAAATATAAAATAAATATCGCGCAGTGAAATTCGCAGTGCAGATAGAGCGGGGTGTACGACAAATTAGTAATGTTGCTCTACCCACGCGCTTTTCAATCATTTGTAAACAGTGTGCTCAAAATTCTTTATCCGTCATTCTGTGATTATGATTATGAGGTAACAGGCGATTCGATTTGTGGCATTCGAACATGGCGGATGTAGACAATATATAATTTTGCTATTTCTGTTTCTTTGGCTAGTTGAAGTATAATTTTGATAGTGTTATATGCGGCGATTAACCTTAACAGTGAACAGTGATCACAAAATTCTATACTGCTCTCGTGTCTCACATTTTTTAATACGCAAGTTGTTTCCACGTGGTTTCTGGAATTTTACTATCAAGTTACAAAAACTACAATCACCGTACAACGTTGCCTCTCGAAAGGGAATACATAGACACTGGCGAAATGGTCTTATTAATTAGGACAGAAGCCATATTTAAAAAAAGAATGAATGAGGTAACAGGCTTAATATATGCAGAAAATGCTTGGAGAATGACTTGTTGGGGAAAAGACCCTCCTCATAAAAATAAATACGTTCCAGAACTAAGAGACGAGTTGGATTGACTCAGCAGGGCTACTATGAAACTCGAAAATCGAAGTTCGTATCGTACCGTATCGCTCTTGTATTAAATAGTACAAGTGTCAGAGGGACCGCGCGACATGAACTTCGAGATTCGAGTTTCGTAGTAGCCCTGCCATCGATATATACTTGATGAGCCCTGCTGATCTTCTGATACTCGTACCTGATGCTCGTCTGCCTCGCAGAATGCTTGCTTGCTCGCCTCGTCTGAGAACGAGTCTGGTTTTTGGCTCCAAGCGTTTCCATCTAAAAAAATTTGCGATAGTACACGGGCACTGGTTTCTTCATAAAATCCAGGGCCGAATTTATAGATCCGAATGCTTCGTAGCAACAAAAAAAGTCGAGGCTCCAAGACGAATACGCATGAAATGAAAAGTATGGAACTAGTTTCTTTTAAACTCTGATTTTATTGTGGTGACCCTTCTTCTAATCCTAGATCCTAGAATCTGAGGTCCGCCCGGATTGCTACCACCATTTTGCTCGCTAATCCTGCCGTGAAGCAGCAGTGCTTGCACTGTTCTGTTTCGGCGTGGAGAGTAAGACAGCCAGTGAAATTACTGGTCCTTGAGGTATCCCCTCTTAGGCCTCTAGGTTGGTAACGCATTTGCAATACCCCTGGTGTTGCAGATGTTTATGGGCGGTGGTGATCTCTTACCATCAGAAGATCCACTTGCTCGTTTTCCATCCAGTCAAATAAAAAAAAAAGATGCCCTGCCCTCAATCCGGCCCTGACAAATTCAAATGGGTAAGCGGAACTATGATACTCGTGACAAAGGAAAACAGTTTGGAGGCCAGTGCCCCCATCTCTGGCGGTACATGGCATTGTGTGTTTGTATCCAGTGCAATGTTACGAGTGTGCAATGTATATATTGATATTATATAGGTGTTGGTTGGGAAACAAAATGACGCCGATGAGATTTTGTGTAGGGGTCACAAACCCGGTTTTTATTGCATGGAGAAAACCCGGTTTTCGGTTTTCCTCCATACATCCAAAACCGGTTTTGGATTCCCTAATTTTGTGTGTTAATTTAATTTTATCATACCTACTTGTGTACTTATCAATTAAAAATTGAGTTCAAAGATTCCACCCGAAAAAATTACATACTTACATTGCAAGTTAAATAAAATCTTTTAAAATAAGTCATGTTGCAGGTGGTAGGACCTCGTGCAAGGTCCGCCCGGATCGCTAACACCATCTTGCACGCTAACCCTGCCGTGAAGCAGCAGTGCTTGCACTGTTGTGTTTCAGCGTAGAGAGTAAGACAGCCGATGAAATTACAAGCACTTGAGGTATCCCATCTTAGGCCTCTAGGTTGGCAACACATCTGTAATACGCCTGGTGTTGCAGATGCGTTTGGGCGGTGGTGATCGCTTACCATCAGGAGACCCACTTGCTCGTTGGCCACCCAGTGGAATAAAAAAAATGCCCTTTAGTAGTGTAAGTTTTTATTTAGTGGCAACCCGATTAAGTTTATCATACTTACTTTAGGGGAACTAGATAAACCATGTGTCACATCCACATGCCGTCTGTTTATTTCCCACGGAACCCTAAAAAAACCATAACGCAACGGGGTATGAACAAAATAAAATCCCATAGAGAAATGTCAGATGTTGTGTGCAAAACCAGGGAACTGGAAAATCTATTTGGTCGAATGACGATGTATCACAAAAAGAAAATTGAATTACTTATTCCCGTGAAGCTTAAAGCGAAATGACCGGAATGGTTGGGAATTCGCTAGAAAAATATAAAGACTACACAGGTGTCAATTCGAATCTTAAGTATCGTATGAAAATTTATTGCGAAAACAATTTTGTGAAAATATTTTCTTTGAGATATTTAACCTAACATTTAAGTAATTTATATTATTGTTACTACCCACAACTTGATAGACAGTAGGTATACAAGTTATTACGTACTTTGTGTTTGTAGAATCGATTACCATATATAACAACAACACAAACATTACGCCTGTATTCCCAAATGGGATAGGCAGAGCACATGAAACGTTACCGTAAAAACCGTACCGTGAAACGGTACCGTGAAATTAGCATAATACTATTGACAAAAATTCGATAGCCAAACTGAATAAAAAAAAAAAAAACTGTTTTTTTTTATTCGACTGGATGGAAAAAAATCAAGTGGGTTTCCTGATCAGCACCGCCCATAAACATCTCCAACACCAGGGGTATTTGCAAATGCGTTGCCAACCTAAGAGGCCTAAGATGGGATACCTCAAGTGCCAGTAATTTCACCGGCTGTCTTACTCTCCACGCTGAAACACAACAGTGCAAAACTGCTGCTTCACAGCAGGATTAGCGAGCAAGATGGTGGTAGCAATCCAGGCGGATCTTGCACTAGGTCCTACTACCTGCAAATAAATAATTAATTAATTGATATCTGTCCCAACTGAAGATTGTAAAAACTATTTAGACTTATCTTCATAGCTATATGTAAATCTCCATCTATCCATCAGCAACTACCTTAGATACTTAAGGTTATATCGCTTCACACCTTTCATAGAGTCGGCCAAGTCATCAATCTTGTCTGTATACATTTTCGAGTGCTCGGAACCGTCATTTACACATTTATTCCTAAACTAAACATCGTATATCAAACGAGGCAAACCGCTTCCTAGATAGATGGATTTTTCCAGGATTGATTTAAAAATAAGTTCTGTGGTCGAGAATTTTTAGTACCATCTTCATTTGCCAAGGAAAAAAATTGTAATCAAGTAGAAAAATATAAACTGAAATCTTTTGCGTTGTATAAACATTACATTTCCAATTAATTGATTTATTCCGTAAATAACTGCTTTTTGTAAACTTTGCTAAAATATAATAAAATAAAAAAGGTTTAAATAGTTGCTATTTTGATTTAATATAATATTTTTGTTTGCAGTATTTTCACTTTCGTCTAAATTAGAGAAACGTGAGAGATAACTTTGGGGACGGCAGGCGTAAGCTTGCCTTCGGAACTCAAAAGCTTAATGGTTTCTTGACCTGCAATGTATGTTTCAGAATTATGTAGCAGCAGTAGGAACAGTAGTACAATACAATACAAATATTCTTTACTGCACACCATAAAGCAGTACAAAAACTTAAATTAAACACTTAGATACAGGGTAGATAATAGGCGGTCTTATAGCTTAAAAGCGAACTCTTCCAGACAACCATTTGGGTACAAGAAATTATGTGTTGTGTGTAGGTAATTATGTGTAGTAGTAAGTACGTTTAGGAATAGACTCATTTGACGCTGCTTGACGTTGCTGATGATGATGATGATAGTGAAAGTTGTCACACGAATGTCGATTTTAAAAATTGAGTTCAAAAATTCACTTAGATGATAAATTTTGTTTTTGTTGAGTTAAAAAAGACCTATCTACTGGAGAGGCGCAAAGTATTCATCAAATTCAACACAAATTCAACAGCAAAAGTTTAACTATAGATTAAACTGAAACTAGGAAACCAGTAAATAAACATGCCCCGGTCATAAACCGCAAACGGCTCCTTACTCAACACGCTGTAAAGTATAACGTGATCGCGAGTCGGCCTTGGCTGGTTAAAAACGAAATGCGATGAATATATTTGTGAAACTTTTAGATGAAAGACTTTTGAAGGTTTCAGGAACAATTCAGTTGTCAATCAAATCATATGGTACTTGTTTTTAAAATAATAAGTTTCATATTTGTGAATTTCAGATATATTTGAAACTTTTTGATGAAAGACTTTTGAAGGTTTCAGGAACAGTTCAGTTATCAATCAAATCAAATCATATTATTATGGTACTTGTTTGTAAAATAATAAGTTTCATATTATTCAACCGACTTAAAAAAAAGAGGCGGTTATCAATTCCGTTGTTTTTTTATGTTTGTTACCTCACAAGTCCGTCATTTATGAACCGATTTGAATTTTTTTTTCGTTCGTCTAGGAATGCTTTCAATTAGGTCCTTTAGGCACATGAACAAATCAGGATCTGATGATTGGATCATAAGGAAATCGAGGGAACTCTTCAAATCTTGCTCGTTTTCCTTCCAGTAGAATAATAAAAAAATATATATATATTGTAGGAACTCCTATTGTGATTTCGATATATTTAGGAGTAACTCGTGCATTTGCTTTTGAAAATTATCATTTGGTGAAGTGGAACTGATGATGAAGACCAAATTTGACCAATGGAGCGATTATGCAATAGCAAGTACTTCACGGGTTGAATTTCAATAACTTTAGCGTAGTTGCTAAGCAATTTAAGCTCATCGTAATTCATATGGTGAATTGGAACGGTTGATAAAGCATCAGGACTTCTCAATAATGAACGTCTCTGTATCAGAAAAAGCAATCTCTCGTAAAAGGTGCCTACTAGTTGACATTAAGCTATTGTATCTTAGATTATTAACACTAAAAAGTGTGAAAATAAAATTATAACAAAAAATAGAGCCAACTGCAAAAAAAACAATGAAAATAATTTTCTACCAGTCATAAGTCGGCGCCTCAGCACGAGCCAGCAGGATTGATTGAAGCCCAATATACTCATAGACTTGTAGATTAGGTAGACGTCAGACTGGTAGAAAGTTATTTTCATGGTTTTTTGCAGTCGGTTCAATTTTTTACATAATTTTAACTTTTACTTTTAAGTTCGTATTTTAAGCCTACCGAATTAGTTTTAGTTGTTTATAAACGTCCGTTATCCGATCAGATAATAAAAGAAGGGACCGGACAGTTATTACATATTCGCAATAGCTTTACAATTTATCCTAAACTCCGATGCTTCAAAATTACACGTCATTATTAGGAATTCAATGGACGTCACATTTTAGAGGTCGTCATTTGTGTACAAATCTGTCACTGCCAAGGATCAAAGGGTTTTGTTAATGTACGGAACACGTCATTTTGGCTATTGCGCAACAAATATGGTCTCAACCACAGTCCTTGCGAAATAATTAAAAGGGTTCGTGAGGGTAATGATACATGCTTTTGTTTCAAATGTTCAAGCCTCATGGCAATGGGACGAGATTGTTACAATCTGGTTTTATTGTTTTGATGAAACTTTTACTTCGCGGTTCGGGATTTTGTGATGAATTAGCGAAGTTGGTATGCAAAGTTTTTAGGCTTAAACTGGGTATAGTCATTCTTAAATGTAACCAGTTTTTATAGTAGTTTGTTGCACCGAGTGCCGATTTGAAGCCCGAGCGCGAGGCTTTAAAAAGCACGAGGGCAATATATATTACTTAAACGAGGTGCATAATCTGCTTTTCTTTCGACTATTACAGGAATAGAAGTTTTTTTTTTTTGTAAATACGGCTATTTACTACATTGGTAGCAACAATTTTTTTTTCACAATCTGTCAAATTTCATAAGACCGTCAGGTTGACCAACCTAACACTAGAGTTTTTTACACTATGTAGGCTAATTTTAGAGCATAAATTTGGATTTATTATTAAATTTCACATTTCATTGTCATATTTAAAAAAATCTAAGTCGTAACATAATTCAGATAAGTACTTCTATATCCAATACTTTCAGTCATACATGAGTCATATCTTCAGATCTTTTAATATTTTTCACACGACAAATACTTTCTTCGTTCTTAAAAGGCACCGTAAACAATGCCTGGTTCTGAAATGAAAAAAAGCGTTCAAAAGACCTTTTTTATGCAAATACACTTATGATTCCCTTATATGAGAATCCAGGCCAGCCTTTAAATATGAATGTTGACAATGTTTACCCATAAAACACTTAGTTAAATTACTTTGGATTGGATTAATGAGATCGTAATGTCGTAGCCTTTCAAGTACTTAATTATTAGAATACCTACATTAGCACTATCTCTATAGTAGATACCGTTTTGAAAATATTTACTTTTCTAATTTTTAAAACTAATATTTCTATCAAGTTTTTTAATAATTGTTTCTGAATGATCTGAATTTCAATATTGAAATGTTAAAACTTTCAGTCTAACCAATAAAAGAAGGCGGAGATTCTTTTTTTTAAGTAGAAACTGTGAAATGAAATTATAATTGACGACTGCCTAAATAAGTATTGTGATATGATAATATAATTAATAATTAGATATAATAAAACGTGCATAATATTTGAGTAAATAATAATAATAAATTCATTTATTTCAGGCAACTTAGTTCCATACAATAAATACCTTACAGACTAACATACATATTTAAAATCATTTAGGTTATGTATTATTAATTCAAATTGAAATTTGTACGCCACTTAGTGGCACTGAGTGGCGATCTTATTATAATCTATTAAATTAAAACCACTGTACATCCACTTATGACATATAAATTTTATTTCATTTCATTTCATCTCATCAATAACATTTAATTCTAATGATTGTTTGATTAAATTAAAAATGTCAGACAGCAAACTGTTAATGTCGTATAGTATTATTTCCTACTAATTAAATTACTTACGTAGTAATAAAATGCTCTTGCTACGTTGTTCGACGTAATTTCCTTCATTAGAAGTTTATAATTAATTAACAAATATGGGTAACACAGGAAATTCACAGCGGTAATCTTAGCAACCTCGTCACATTTACGACAGCTAAATATTAAAATAGAAACCGATTGATTATTAATCGTTTAATGATTTGTGACAAAGTTAATCAGAGTTTGTTTTTAACTGGAACCATTTAAATCGAACAAGCTGGTCGGGTTTAGTATAACCTGCCTAACAAAAGGAATAAATGCGCTCTATTTAACTGCAAGATTCTTTTAATGAGTTAATAATTGCTCTACTTTTAATAATTGTTGTTTTTTTTATTCAACTGGATGGCAAACGAGCTAGTGGGTCTCCTGATGGTAAAAGATCATCACCGCCCATAAACATCTGCAACAGCAGGGGTATTACAGATGCGTTGCCAACCTAGAGACCTAAGATGGAATACCTCAAGTGCCAGTAATTTCACCGGTTGTCTTACTCTTCACGCCGAAACACAATAGTGCAAGTACTGTTGCTTCACGGCAGGACTAGCGAGCAAGATGATGGTGGCAATCCGGGCGGACTTTGCACAAGGTCCTACCAACTGCAATTTAATTTTTATTTTTATTCTGATTTAATTTTAAACAAATACATTTTATGATTTAAGTTCGGATTTTATTCCACGTACTTTGACTTCAGAGAAGCTCGGATTTAAATCATAACATTAGTAAATGACCGCGATAGTCTAAAAGAAATATGTACATTGTTTGAGTTTGTCAACGAAATAATCAAAATAATTTTCTAAATGGATTTATAACGCCCTTGTGTACTACATGAGAGTAAGATTGGTTTTTTGGAATCTTTTTGTATTTTTTTTATTTCAATTCCAAATTCAGTAGTCCAGCAGTGGTGTAGCTGGGTTTGATTCCCAGTGCTGGTCTTATTTTTCTGGTTTTTCTGTGTGTCTATATTTCAGTTTGTATTTTCAATTTACTACATGAGAGCTCTCTCCAGGTTACTGTTATTGAAAATCTATTGAAATTCTAGCTATGTAAACTTGTACGTACAAGCGTGAGCTAAAACTGGATCTTTCGAATATTATACTGTTTTTTTAATTAATGACATTCATACTGTAGTAATAAATCGAAAGACACCTCATCCAAAATCATAACCCGTTAAAATAAAAAGTGCAAGAAAAATACACAAAGTCCAAGAGAAAGACAACTTTTCGTGGCAGAGGTTGGATGTGCAAATTAAAAGCACTTTACACTTAAACGTAATGTAATTTTGCTATCTAAAGCCCTAACAGAAGAAATAAACTTATAATAGGAGCACATAAATAAAAGGCTATGTATGTAAGTGCAGCTTTGAAACGGGTCACGACCTTAATGGGGCTCGCACTGATGTTGGCGTCACTAAGCTAAGATTTATAAGAACTGTTGCATTGTAGCGGAGATAAAACTTTTTATAGTTTTTTTTTAAGGAAGACTTGTGGTTTGTGTAGAGTGCAGTATTCTCTATCTCGTGGATTTTTTCTAAATCAGTTATTTTTCCTTGTCAAATTCATGCAGGCAATCATTGTGCAAAGTTCTAGCTTTCTATTTTCTGTCCTTTATGTGCTTTATTACGATTTCGCTTTCGGAATCTTTCACACTTAATTCTGAAAAAAATCAACAGATAAATAAGGCTACTTGTATACTAGCTACTGAAAAACAGCATGGTTTCTGAAAACTAACGTTTTATGTCAATGAAAATTATGACAAACGATATTTCCGGAACAATCAATTTTATAGCAGTCAAACAGTTAAAACAATAGGGATTTCAACCAGTAAAATAATGTTAACGAACGAGGTGACACTCTTTCCCGGCCTGGATAATACCGACATGGAAATACCGATCCCGTTTTTCGTGAACATGCCCATAGAAACCGACAAGAGCTTCATGGCCGTGTACACGTAAAACGGGGTCGGTTTTTCCATGTCGGTATTATCCGGGTCGGGAAAGAGTGTCACCCAACGAAACGAATGCTTGCACAACGGGTCTATTGCGACTAGTTCCATTATTAGTTCCATTGATGGAACTGGTTGGAATTTTACCCTCTTCGTTGAATGTAATTCGTTGGATATACCGGAAACTTCGTGGAATAAACCGCACAATGTGCTTATTGGAAAGTTGTTGTCGCTACAATTCGTTTGGGTCACACTGAGAGTGATCTGAGACTGATCATTCTGAAACACTTCAGAAAAACTTTCGATCTATGGACTAAATATTAATTCAAGGGAACATTCTGGTTTAGATAGTTCTAGAAATATTGAGTAAATCCCTGTTTCTTTCAGGTCGATTAGCCAGTCCCATTGTCCGGGCCCTATTTAACGAGCGCAAAACCTTCACGCATAGTTTCCAAGTTTAATGGGTGGAGAGAGATTTACTACCAAAAATTATAGCTTCTATTTGACTTGTGCATTAAAGCTTAACGTACATAAAAAGTCGATTTAATATTTGCGTTAAATTTGCGCTTCTAACTACATAAATCTTGTGATTCGATCTTGTGATTTTTCACAATTATAAAAAAATTCTAGCTGTCTGTCCCGGCCTTGTACATAGACAAATTCTATTCTAGTTGTTCAGATATTTTATTTCATATTCATAAATGCTATAAAATAGAACTTGTCAAGTAAACGCCAACCTTTTGCGGGTTTATCACTTACCGACAAAAATGTAACAAAAAAAAATTTTATTTCGGACTTAGTGTCTATACACGTACAATGGTTAATAATTGTTTATTGAAACTTATTACTATAGAATAGAATATATTATAGAATAGAAAACGTTTATGGTTTGTTTATGGTTTATGGTCGTTTATGGTATGGAAAAGTTTATTACCTACTGGTGTTGATATTTACTCAATTTGTTTTCGTTTAGTCAACTAATAAAATTAAAACTTTTATTATCTGTGGCTGTTGGCGCTTGATTGCCTTAGTCTTACACAAAAAAAAAGTATCCACCAGAGCACAATAAGTAGTTTTATGGCATGCTACATCCAGCATTAATACGGAGTGACCGAGCATAATATTTTATTTTACAGCACAGAAGAGAAAGTATTTTTTACACAATCGCGTAAAAAACCGCCCGCTCAAAGTTTATAATCGTGGCAAGTGCGCCCGCACCGCGTGCGTGTATAATTTTCACAAGCGGTTTTCCTAATGGCGACCCTGACGCAAATTTGCATATTCGCAGCTGCGGACGCGCCCTAATAATCACGCATGTGCGTATTTAGCGGCCGATTTATAATTACGTTTAAAGACCTTTTTACCCAACTGCTCAAATGAGGATTATGTTTTCGAGCGTACCTATGTGTGTATTTGGATTTAGTACCCGTAATTTGTATTTGAGTTTCGCATAAAAGGATGGCTATACCTCGTTATAGGCATTTACAATCCCTCTTAGTTACGTCGAATAGGTACTTAATATTTCCTATGCAAAAACCGGCCAAGAGCGTGTCGGACACGCCCAAAATAGGGTTCCGTAGCCATTCCGAAAAAATTAAGTAATATTGTTCTAAGGATTTCGTATTTTATACGGAATCTTCCAAGTTTAGGTATATTTTATACCTTACGCCGCTATTTACTCATAAACTACTAATAATTCTCAAGCAAACTTAGTCGTTATAGTTTTCCTTGGAAGTTTGATATACTGACGACCATCCTGAATTTATTCAAATTTTCCACCCACCGGTTTAGATTTTAGAGGGGGGGACGCTCGATTTTAATGAAAATTTGCACTTTAAAGTTGAATATTTCGCAAACAAATTACTGAATCGAAAAATCGTTCGAGTAAACCCCTAATGGTTTTAAAATATTTATCTAACAATACCCCACACTATAGGGTTGGATGAGAAAAAAAAATCACCGCTACTTTACGTCTATGGGAGGTTCCCTACAAAAAATTGTTTTTGAATTTTTAATTATACTATTTTGTCGGCATAGTTTACTTATATATCCGCGCAAAATAACAGATTTCTAGCATTGATAGTCCCTGAGCAAAGCCGCGGACGGACAGACAGACAGACAGACAGACATGGCGAAACTATAAGGGTTCCGTTTTTGCCATTTTGGCTCCGGAACCCTAAAAACAAGAAATATTTGGTAAAATCTGTTATGGGGGCTTTTTATGATAATATTAACTTAATTTATCTTGAGTAGTTAGTAGATTTCGTATAAATTAAATTAGACAAAACAATCATTCGATCAAACAATACATTAGCCCAAAAAAATATTCGACTTTTTGACATAGAATAGACCGCATTTATTTTATATCAGCAGTAATTTCAATATTAATTTAACTTAAAAAATCAATGAATAAAGCCTTATTATCACGGGACAATTCAAAAAAATTGGCCTAATCCCAAAGTAAGCTTAGCAAAGCTTGTGTTATGGGTACTAAGCAACGGATAAATACATATAAATATTATAGATATAGATACATACTTAAATACATATTAAACATCCAAGACCCGAGAACAAACATTCGTATTTTTTATACAAATATCTGCCCCGACACGGGAATCGAACCCGGGACCTCAAGCTTCGTAGTCAGGTTCTCTAACCACTAGGTCATCTGGTAGTCAATTATTGAATACATCATCGCTTAAACTATGTAAGATTTGGCATAAATTGATTCGTAAAGCAAGTTTAAATTTTGTGTTTTTTCGTTTAATAAAGTTTTAAGAGGTTTAATCGGTATAAGTTATCTTAGTTAATGCCGTGACGTTACTCAGGCAACTTAGTCGACACTCGGCCAAAGTTGAGGACGATCAACCCAGGAATTCTAATTAAACTGTACACCTAGACTTGGAAGAAATGGCAGCAAAAGTTGCACGAAGAAAGTGTACTATAAAATTTAAAACGCCAGATATTAAATTTCATCATCATCATCATCATGTCAGCCGAAAGACGTCCACTGCTGGAGATAGGCCTCCCCCAAGGCTCTCCACTCAGACCGGTCTTGTGCTTTTCGCATCCACGGCGATCCCGCGATCTTAGCCAGGTCGTCGCTCCATCTTGTTGGCGGCCTACCGACAGCTCGTCTCCCGGTCCGCGGACGCCATTCGAGAACCTTCTGACCCTATCGGCTATCAGTCCTGCGTGCAATGTGGCCCGCCCACTGCCACTTCAGTTTCGCAATTCTTCGGGCTATATCAGTTACCTTAGTTCTACTGCGGATATCATTTTTAAATTTACATAGCCTCAAATAATTGGTATTAAAAAGCAACTAGATAAAAAAACATCGAAGTACACAAATCAATAGAATGCGGGTTAAGTTTAGTGCATCAATTGATTAGAAATGAATAATTTGTGCACATACTTCTTTAAATAGTCAAATTTTTTTTTTATTTGACTGGGTGGTAAAAGTCAAAGTCAAAGTCAAAGTCAAAATCTCTTTATTCAATTTAGGCTATGATAAGCACTTATGAACGTCAAAAAATCTACCACCGGTTCGGAAAAAACCTCTGTTGAGAAGAATCCGGCAAGAAACTCAACGAGGTATTTTTTTTTTTAAAACAGATTCACAATATTTATAAATGATATCTATATACTATACGAACAAGCAAGTGGTTCTCCTGATGATAAGAGATCACGCATAGACACTTGCGACACCAGGGGGATTGCAGATGCGTTGCCAACTTAGAGGCCCAAGATGGGATACCTCAAGTGCCTTTAATTTCACTGGTTGTCTTACTCTCCACGCCGAAATACAACAGTGCAAGCGAAGATGGTGGTAGCACAAGGCCCTACCACCTGCATTCTGACTCATTGACACGTTGACAATATTGCATGGCGTTTAGACGTGAAATATGGACGTGGTATGAAAGTGTATAGCTACTTTTGATGTTGACTGTACCTATGAAGAGTTGCTTATTACGAACTACTTGGCCATCATATCCTTGAAAGAAATGACGGCGTATTTCTAGCTTAATCAAGTGGCTTATCTTCTGAAATGAGGTCTGTGTCTAGATTTCGAAGCAGACTGCTCAGCTTAGAGCTCCAGACAAGTTTAAATCGCTGTAATATTGAAGCATTCGAATCATTGCACTGCAAAATTAATACGCAACTAACGTATTTTACAACCCCCTATGTTCAGAAAGCTGGTAACATAACTCCTAATTCATCATCATCATCATCATGTCAACCGAAAGACGTCCACTGCTGGACATAGGCCTCCCCCAAGGCTCTCCACTCAGACCGGTCTTGTGCTTTTCGCATCCACCGCGATCCCGCAATCTTAGCCAGGTCGTCGCTCCATTTTGTTGGACTCCTAATTCGTCTCGTTTTAATTGTCTTAAACTAAACAGTGTGGGAGGGAGGCAAGAGAAAGTTCATCATTATCATACGAGCCTATACATATATTATATACGTCCCACAGCTAGAGGCTGAATGAGAGTATTTGGGCCGTGGTTTCCACGCAAACCCAGTGTGGATTGGAAACTACACACGCGCCGCGTTGTGCAGGTTTCCTCGACGATGTTTTCCTACACCGTAAACCTCTTGGTAAATTTCAAATGTGATTTCGCACGCACATGAATTTCAATAAACTCAGAGATACAAGCCGGGGCTTGAACCCACGATCCTCTGCTTAAGAGGCCATAGTTCTTACGACTCGGCGACCATGGCTTTTTATCACGCTGTTTTCTCAAGAAAAACGAGTTTCGCTACTAATGCTCAACTAAACGACTAGAACAACTCTGTAAAGGGTGAAGAGACTTGTTTCGACTAACTTTAAGTGACGGATATCAGTGATGGCGTCTCTGTTTGTTTTGTCCGAATAAAAAAAGACGGCATTACTTTTTATCTAACACTTAAAGTTAGTCAACAAGCGGTCAAACAGGTCTTTAGAAGTAGAAAGTAAATGATAATTATAGGTATAGTTGGATGCGCCTTCATCAATTGGTAGGTACCTAAACTCGGTCAATATCTCTTGGAAAACATGAATAATGATTACAGCCGTAGGGGTAGTAACAATGACCTACAAAGCTGCTATCTTTCAACTGTTCTATTTCGTTATAGAAAACGAATGAACTTGCAGTAAAAAGATTAGATACTCTCAGTTCCTTTGACTGCTGCAATGCTGTACAACCAGCAACAACAAACAGTTGAAGATCTCATATGAATTGAAAACCTCAAAGAAGACACTATGCTATGTGTAAATAAGGGTTTGTGCACTACTTGTCCCGCTAGCTGTACAGTCCAGCAATATGCTTTAAAGCTAGCCCGCGGCTGAGTGTCGTACGTAAGCGTTTCAGGACTCGAGGCAAGGTCACCCCAACCCGTTTCGGGATACACAGCCAGAAGTTTCAGGGTACATGTTGGCGGCAGGAACTGTCCAAGTGTTAACGTAAGTAGGGTGGGATATAGTGTATTTTGTACGACGGGTTTGCCTGAGGCTTGGATTGAGGAAACTTGTATGGATTCGAAAGTTTGTGAGCATGTCATAAGACAATTTGTGGTAAACATACATAACTATTAGCGTATTTATGTTGTTATACTATTCTCTAATAAGTTACTCGCAGCCGCAGACGTCCAAGATACAAGCTCAGCCTAGTTTGGAGTCTGATGGATATTTATCCTGTATTGGCTATGATTATTTAAATAAAGTATTTTGTATATTTATTTGTATTTGCGTGCATACCTGTTTTTGTTAATGATTTAAGCTGAAACTGTCGATCGATTTATGAATTTTGTAGTAAAATATTTTCTGCTAAGAACATAATACGAGTATAACATGAAGTTTGTAGCTAATACATTGCTCGAAAAACTGATGGCCGTTATGGCTAAAATTATGTTCTTGAATACCGGCTTCCTGTCGAAAAAAGGACATGACCTTCCATTATGGTTTACTTTGAAGGATAAATCTATGTCAGTGAATGTTTTTCAGCTTACGATGATTACAACAAAGATATCTTTGAACACGTTATCCTATTAACATTCTCCTTTGTGATTCTTTAATTTTAATAATAAGCTTTTAATATTTTTTCTGTTTGTCAGTGTGTATCGCCGCTAGCAATTTGCGGGAGTAACATTTTCCGGTGGTCCGCAAGATATCAAAACGGTTAAGCGGACAATCTTGTCGCTGGTTTAACCTTTCAATTGTAAATAAATAGATCATAATCGAGGCTTGAAAGGAGAAATTGACTAAGATAATTTTTTTTAAGGTAGTGGGTATACCGGGTGTGGCCTGTAATATAAGCAAAATATTAAAACATAGACTGATACTCCTCAAACTGAACAACATTAGTTCAGGGAATTTTAAAAATAATTAGTTTTTTATTTTTTATTACACTTTTAAGTTTATTTGCAGAAGCAATGTAAAGCAAAATGCTTGATGTTTGTAGAGTGACATGCGACGTCAGTTGTGTTCTAGGATGGCGTACATTGATGGCAGTATTTAATTTGTATGAAAAAAGGAAAATTTTAAGACTCCATTAGTTTTAAAAGTCGCTCAACTAATGTTGATCAGTTTAACGAGGACGATGTATGTTTTAATTTTTCGCTACATAATATTTTGAATGAGTAAAATTTACTGATTCCAAACAAATAAACAAATATGTATGTAGGTATTCTAGACTACTGTTAAGAGTAACTTAAACTTCAGCAGTCGTGATCCAATAGTGGATATTTTGAAAATGGTCACGATTTTGGATGAATCCTGACTCTTTAAGTTTAATTACTTTAGTTTTAGACTACTAGACTTGTATTTCCCTTTTAGTTTTAATTTAATTTTTTAAGGCTATAAAGTTATATATTTGGTAGACAAGACATAATAATATTCTTTCGAACTACGAGTATCAGATTAGTATCAAAGACATGGATACAAGAAACAAATAATAACTAGAGGCAGCCTTATAAGCTTTGTAAGTTTGTTTACACTTTTCCCAAACAAGTACTTATGAGGTCATGAGGGGTCCAATATCGATAGGTCGGTGACCGTTGATTGCTAAACGAAATCGACCAAGGACTCTAATGACAGGCCAAGGATTTGTTACGAAGGATAGCAGTAACTTTAATATTAAGGTATTATAGTTTTTGATGTTTTTTTATTGGTTATATTGTTAATAATAATATACAAACTCAAACTCACAACATTTATTGACAGCAAAAACACACTACATCACAACAAAAATACATTGTCATTATAAATTTAAATAGGAGAAGTGAGAATGGGTGCCCTCTATTTCGCATACTTTTTAATGTCCGAAACAGATTACGCATAACAGGTTTCGCATAATCTATTTACGCCGAATCTTAAACTTGCCGAAACTTAGTTCGGCATAATTCTGTATAAGCCGTATCATGGTTTACCCGAATTTATTTTAGCATAATATAAACATGGCCGAATTTTATTATGCGTAATCTTGTTAAGCATATAATGTAATTTAGCCGAATTTTAATAGGCCGAAATCCTATCTAAATCTATGTCCGAATTTTTTTAACAAAAACTTATTTGATTTAAGTAATCAAGTCAAATATTACGAATGTAGTTAACAACATTGCAGAAAATTTCACTAAAATACTGCAAACGAAATCTGCGGAAGAAACATAATGACACCGGCTATACTGTAAACAATTCTGTACTATATTATACATTAATATAATTCGGTGCTCTTAAAATAAATCCACTGTCAGATTTATTGCAATTTCCCCTGAAAGTTAAGACATTTTCCGTCTTAAGAAAAAAACCTCATTCCATAATAAAATACGATTTGTGTCAAGGAGTCGACAATTTTATCGCACCCGCGTTTTTAAGAGAGCAATTTTCCTGAATGGTTCGAGTTAACGTAATTTGAGGTCAGATGGCTTTGATTTTTTTTATGATGAATATTTTTTTGATGGAAATTATATTTTTAATAGCATTTTTAGGGTTCCGTAGTCAAAATGGCAAAAACGGACCCCTCATAATTTCGTCATGCCTGTGTCAGTCCGCGGCTTTGCTCAGGGACTATCAATTCTAGAAAGCTGTGATTTTGCACGAATATATTATATGTAAACTATGGCGATAAAACGGTATAACAAAAAATTAAAAAAAAATTTTTTTAGATTACCTCTCATAGACGTAAAGTGGGGATGATTGTAATGGGGGTATCCTTGGATAGGTACCTACCTCTATTTTAAGACCATTAGGAAATTAAAAAACGATTTTTCGTATCAGTGATATATTTGCGAAATATTCTACATTAAAATGCAAAATTTTAATTAAAATCGGCCGTCCCCCCCTCCTCTAAAATCTAAACCGGTGAATGGAAAAATTTTTAAAAAATGGGGATGGCACTAAGTATATCAAACTTATAAGGAAAACTATAACGGTTAAGTTTTCTTGAGCATTATTAGTAGTTTAAGAGTAAATAGCAGCCTAAGGTATAAAATATACCTAAACTCGGAGTATTCCGTACAAAATACGAAATCCTTAGAAAAGTATTACTTTTTTTTTCATAATGGCTATGGAACCCTATTTCAGGCGTGTCCGCCGCGCTCTTGTTCGGTTCGGTTTTTATTCTTAAGCTATTGAGGTTGTGGTGGCCTAGTAGTTTGACCTGAGCGGACGGCCAGACAGACAGACAGACAGACGTGACAAAACTATAGGGGTTCCATTTTTGCCATTTTGGCTTCGGAACCCTAAAAAAGGAGGCAATCTTAATCTTTAACGTGTTAATAAATTCAATTTAGAAACACTCTCTACGCTCGTCGAATGTAATCCAAACCAACATAAACTTTATGACGTAAAATAAGATTCATGAGCATTGATAAAAAAAACAACGGTACATTAATCAATTGAGATCTTAACGTGTCCATTTTGTACCAACGATATAATTAACATTCAAAGTAATAAAATTGATCCAAAAACAAGGTAACAATTCCTGAGGGGCAAATTAAAAACCACTTCCGGGGCTTTATATTTTATAGACGTACTTAATAAAATTTCAAAGGCTTCAAGTAATTTCTGGCGTTCACTCCGTTCATATAACTTTATGGGATTCCATTTTGAAGGTTATTATAGAAAATTCTTGAATACATCCATACTAATATCCCTACTAATATTATAAATGCGAAAGTAACTCTGTCTGTCTGTCTGTCTGTCTGTCTGTTACACTTTCACGTTAAAGCCACTGAACTGATTTTGACGAAATTTAGTATATAGGTAGTTTGGACCCCAATGATCAACATAGGATACCTTTTATTCCGGTAGAGGGCGCCACCGCGCGATAACCTAGATCCGCGCAGACGAAGTTGCGGGCATAAGCTAGTTTATTATAAATGCGAAAGTGTATTTGTGTGTTTGACTGTCTTTCACGCCGTAACGGAGCGACGGATCGTCGTGATTTTTGGCATAGAGATAGTTTATGAGCCTGAGAGTGGCATAAGCTACTTTTTATCCCGGAGAAATGTACAGTTCCCGAGGGAACAGCGCGCGATAACCGAATTCTCGGTCTCAATAAAATTTGGTTCAGGCATCTGGAGTTTATGCTCAGCTTATTGTTTCAATACAATCGTAATGTACCAAGACACGAATGGAATTTAAAAACTTCATTCCATTTAAAAGTTTTAACTAGCTCCGTGCAATAAAGTACAGTATTTCTATAAATAACGCGAACGTGCTGACATATCGCCGTACATGGCAGACTGAAAACAATTCAACTTGTGCGATACATCAAGCGAAGTGCAAGGAGCCATTTTGGAAGCCATGAAAATTGTATTTTATACTTTTCACATACGATAGGAATAGAATTGTGAAAAATATAAGTACAAAATATTTTTTTACAAAAAAAATTACAAAAGGCCACTGGGGAAAAAAATATTCGCTCTATCCAAACTTTTACTAAAAAATATTAGATACGGTATTTTTTGGGTTCCGTACCCAAAGGGAACCCTATTACTAAGACTTCGGAATAGTTAGTAAAATACATTTTGTCGCAACACATCCTCGCTCATCTTTGGTGGAAACGGAGCTTCCACCTTGATTGTACCTACAGCCATGGTAGCCTAGTGGTTTGATCTATAGACTCTCAAGCACAAGATCGTGAGTTCAAACCCTAGCTCGCACCTCTGATTTTTTTACCACGAGCTTTACGGTGAAGAGAAACGTTGTGAGGAAATTTGAACAAACCTGCCAAGCAATTAAATGGTATGTGTGAAGTGCCTAATCCCTCTTGAACCGTAGTTCCTCGTTCAAGCCCTCTCATTCTGAGAGGAGGCCTGCCCAGGAGTGGGAGATGTATAAGCTAGGATGATGATGATATAACACCTCATACTCATACATGTTTACTCACAAACTTTCACATTTGTAAATATCAGTAGAAACTAACTTTACCTACTTAGGTATAACTATGTATACCTAACACGTTGTTTACTCTCAAAAGATCAAAAAAGGGCTCAAGAGCGCCCGTCAGTACGGACTCCTTGGTAAATAGAAGCGTTATTCTTGCTCGGCGAACGTTAATAAGCTTATTTATAGGATAGCCGCTCAAAAAGAACCCAAGATAAACCTGGAATGTGCTCGATACCCTGACATTTGCATAATTTTCCATGATACAACTTCGCATCAGGCTGTTTCAAATCCACCCAAAAAAGACCTTAGCAAGTTGAAATATGAATCAAATAAGAAGGTTGTTTGAAGTGTTGACTTGACGAGTTATAATACTTACTAGCCTTTGCCTGCGGCTTCGCCCGCGTGGAACTCGGTTATCGCGCGCTGTTCCATATAAGCTTCACCCCCCATTTCATCCCCTTAGGGGATGAATTTCGAAAAATCCTTTCTTAGTGCTCACTTATGTCATAAAAAGAACCCCTGTACCAAATTTCAAGTTTCTAGGCCCAGCGGTTTAGGCTGTGCGTTGATATATAACCCAGTGAGTCAGGTTTGCCTTTTATATATATAGATAATCTATCGCTGGCAATGAAAAAACTTTGGGTATTTTTTTGGCATCGCGCTCTTTCAATTTATCTGGTATCTTGGTAGATTGTTTAGCTAGGTATTTAGTAGTTATAAAACAATTATGGTTATACTGTGTAAACGTTAACAGTTTCTCGATTATATTTAGCTAAGTGCACATTCTCTGACGGTCTCCGCTTTGCATGAACATTGCTAATACCATCATTATCTCAAATTGGGCCTCCTCTCAAAATACTTAATCTTAATCTCTGCACAGAAAAGAAATCGGTAACAAAATCAACTTGATTTTTTAGCTGATTGTTGGTCATGTATAAGATGACCGTGTCGTGCGAGGCATTCCATTAGCTGTGACGAGGACGACTAGATGACTGGGGCGGTGAAGAGGGTTATTATACTTACCGAATTTGTAGCAGGTTTATAACCTGCTACAAATATTATAAGTTTTTATTAAAATGTAACGGACGGGCAGGTGTAGGACATAAATGCTAGGGTTCTATTTTAACACTCTTCGGATATGGAACCTTATAATTTTTATTTCATCATCATCAGCCTTTATAGGAGTCCACTGCTAGACATAGGCCTCCCCCAATGAGCAAAATCGCAACCGGTTTTCGTGTTCTATTCCTTTTGTCTGTAGTCCCGTAGTTGGATCAAATTTTACAAGCTTTTTTATTATTTAATTACGCCTGTCCCGATGTTTGTTATCAATTTTTGCAAATTAAATTCGACCAACTTCCAGTACAGTTCGGATTGTCTTGAAATTTGGTATACTTACTTATGTAAATTACGTGACAATACAATAATCTGGTAGTAACATCTTGGTAGTTCGGCCAGAAGGGCTACTCCGAAACACAAAATTCGAAGTTCGTGTCGTGTGATCCCTCCCGCTCTCGTATTAAATAGTATAAGTGTCAGAGGGACCGCACGACACGAACTTCGAATTTTGTGTTTCGGAGTAGCCCTTCAGGATCGTCTCCGCAGGACGGAACTCTTCAACGGTTAATAGCATCGACTTGAAATTTGGTACGCAAATGTAGTTGGATGTGACAATACAAGTACAGTCAGCAAAAAAAAGCTCGTACTAAAAATGATTTTTTTACCATAAACTTATTTAGTCCACAACACTTCTATTGTGTTTGATTATACGCATTTATAAATCGTTGCTAACTAATTTACGGGTTAGATCAGGATACGTTGATTAACGGTGTTTAAATTAACCCAGTTAAAGCTGTGGGTTTATTGCATCAGTTTGGATTTATGTTCATTAACTACCACGGGTGTTTTGTATTATTAGTATTCGAAGTTTATTTTGTAGTGGTTGATGAAAGCTTAATAGTACTTTATAGAAACAAGATCAAGGAATGACAATAGGCTAGATGACTAAAAAAATTCTTTGGATCAGGTGGATAATTTAAAAATCAAAAAGGTATACTTGGCAAGAGAGTGCATAATAATAATAATAATAGTAGTAAAATTAATTATGTCTACACGTATCTAATAAATTTATTTTTATGTTTTTTAAAGTCACACAATAAATTCGTTTTCTAGTTTATAAATTATCTATTTATTTATGTATTCTTATGTAGTTGATGGTGTGTATTATAGTGGTTATGTCTTTATAACGTTCAGAGGTTTGCCTACGGTGCTGGCTGAAAATCAGCGCTGGGGTGTTTTTAACGCTTCAGCATTATGCTGAGCCAGTGTCCGATTCACAATCGCAATGACACAGACCTTTGTGTTGTTTTTGTACCAAATAGTATTGTTGTCGTGTGTTGTGAATAAATGTATTTTCTTTCTTCTTCTTTCTTTCTATAATATAATAGTTCTAATTAATGAAGCCGACGAAATATCTTGAAATTCATATAAGTATGTAGGTACCTACTTTTATGCAATGAATTAGTTAGGTAAGCTAGGTATATTTATGTGTTGACAATTCTAGTGCAAACCATTTATTAAAATATATCCTCCAGGATCAACACTAGTATAATATTTGAAACTGACCTTTTCCACTTTTAAATCACTATTACACTTCACATATATGTAGCGGTGCTTTGCGGGACTGCCGAGAAAGCAGCTTTCTTGAGGTATGCTTGGAGTCACTTTCCACCCAAGTCACCTGTTGCAGTTCACATAAATGAGGACAAATGGAAGAGCCAGCCCCAAACTTGAGAACCGTCTTACACTGCGCTAGTAATTGCGACCCATTTGTGGGAGGCTATGTCCAGCAGTGTCTTTCGGCTGACATGATGATGATGATGATAGGTACTTCAAGAAGCCAGTTGAAAAGGCAATACGAACTTTTCAGACAAAATACTATGACAAAACATTATTCAATACATATGTACTTACAAAGTTCCCGCTAGACAGCGTGCATATAGAATGTCTACATGAATTGAATAACGAATTTTATCTATACGTAGTATACGTAGCGTATCCATACTAATATTATAAATGCGAAAGTGTGTTTGTGTGTTTGTATGTTTGTCCGTCTTTCACGCCGTAACGGAGCAACGGATCGACGTGATTTTTGGCATAGAGATAGTTTATGGGCCTGAGAGTGACATAGGCTACTTTTTATCCCGGAAAAATGCACAGTTCCCCAGGGAACAGCGCGCGATAACCGAATACCACGCGAGCGTATATTTTCATAAACTGAATAAATGCGTACACTTAAATAAGGTAAACGTAGGCACGAGTAATCGACACTGCCCCAGTAGTTGCCACCTTTAATTTTATGTAGTTAGAGGTGATAACAGTGGTCGTCTATTGGGAATAAGCGTGTCGAACACTCGAACATTTGTCTTATAACTATTTGCATGTAATATTTTTTTTTTAATTCGACTGGTGGTAAACGAGCAAGTGGGTCTCCTGATGGGAAGAGATCACCACCGCCCATAAACATCTGCAACAGCAGGGGTATTTCAGTTGCGTTCCCAACCTAGAGGCCTAAGTTGGAATACCTTAAGTGTCAGTAATTTCACCGGCTGTCTTACTCTCCACGCCGAAACACAACAGTGCAAGCACTGCTGCTTCACGGCAGAATTAGCGAGCAAGATGGTGGTAGCAATCCGGGCGGACCTTAAGCAAGGTCCTACTACCTACAAATGCCACTGCAGATGCGTAGCCAACCTAGAGGCATGAAATATCTGAAGCGTCAGTAATTTCACCGGCTCTAATGCTAATAAAAACAACATGTAACGTGAGGCAAACATTACACTGTTCCAAAGTTACAAAATTACAAACACAAAGTTAAAGATAAAAGGAATATCAAACACTATAATCGGCACGTCGTAAAACAACAGAAGTAACATTTACGCACTAACAAGCGATAGGTTTTTACGGCGAAAAAATTGCAGCACCAAGTCTATAATTCAAAGATAATTGCACATAAATATAAGTATATTGCTTCTCTTGAAGCCGAAATGTTAGATAGCTAGCGTTAGATGAAGGGTTCTGTATTAATAGAGTGATTTGATTATCTAGTGGGACGTTTTTTTGTTGTTCTAAAAGACAGTAAAGATTCTTGCATGTTCCTGCTACCTTACGCATTCTTCTTTAAAAAAATCTTTCAGCAAAGTTCTTTAGATTTGCAAGTGTTTTTATAAAGAAAATATTACATAAATAAATAAAAAACATTTATTGGCCATAGAAAATAAATATTTGTGAGAAGGTACATACATGCTCAGCTACGTATGTGACAAAAGGTTCAGGTTCAGCATGCGCGGAGAGGATAATGCGTCACCGCGCTGATTTGCAGCTATTGGCTTAAAATAGTACAATCCCCCCGTTTCTTGAAGAATTAACAAAAATAATTAAAAAAACGTAAAAAAAGATAGTTAAAATACCACAACCAGGACTTATCACTCTAAAACACATAAGTAATATTATTTACTAATTTTTATGATTTAAATTCGGGTTTAGTTTCGCGTACCTTGATTTTAGAGAAGCTCAATATTTCAGCACAGTTTTAGGCACCAAAATTGCAAGAATTTAACTTTGTAAAAATACAATTTCATAATATTTAGTCAGTATAAAAATTAACACTTGATGCCTAAAACAGACCAGCTGAAAAACCTTCCAAAAACAAAAAGCTAGTAGCATTTTTTGCCGACCCCGAATAATACCACAATGCACGTCCGAATTTCAAGAGTTTTGGCTCTCCTCCAAACATTGTTACAGACGTATTAAACGTAATTTATCATTCTAAGGCGTCGCTTCAGATTCCCCGAGAAATATTTACAAAACTCTCACTTATGGCCGTATGAATATTGATATCGCGGTCGTTAATAAAGTCCGTATTTCCGCTATATTTTATTGCGTAATAAATATGATAGAGTTAATGGATTCGAGGATGGTGGAAAACAAGCATACGGTTTGCTATATAATAAGTAGTATAACTATGACTTATATTTATAATACAAAACAGAAATATGATACAACAGAAAAAGGTGATTAACAATTAAATTAAAGTTAAACCTATCCTTTACTAAACAAAAACTACAACTGGGTGGATCAGCTATTCCTTGCTGTTATTCTGTCCCGTCAGCTAGGGGACAAAAGTAGTTTAGTTTTATATAAGAAATGTTGTGTCACATTATACTAACATGCTTTTTAGATGACCAGTAATAAAACGGGCTTAAAACGACCACAAAAATGCATGTTTGGTAAATTTTAATCCTATAAACTTACGGTTTAAAGAGTGACTCAGGAGACCGTAACTATAGCAACGAGTGGCGAGAAAAAGTTGATCGAACCAACTAAAAACAAATCATTGAAGCTGGGCCCCTTAGGCAAAGGATCCGAAGATGCTGGCAGCGTTCCCTTTTTGAATTGCTAAGCTAATTCTTTTTCCGAGGAAGCCGCCAGCTATTCAGTATCCTGTGGCGTCTACTAATCTTCGAAACTTCTCTCTTCGAAACTTCGAAATGTTTCAGAACGCTATGACCCCACGGACCAAGGGTTTTCATACCGAACGAGACAAAGTCGTATTCGGTGCCTAGTAATCTATTCATAAATTAGATAAAATGGTTTTTGAATACGAGAGAGAAAAATATGTGTCTATGTCGGCTTCGACGTACGACTACTACAATATTCAAATTTGAGTTCATTTTTTTAAGCGACGTGTAAGTATTTTTTATACAAACACAGAAAGAAATGTGCATAAGTACCAAAGTTATTATTTATATAATATGATCAGACCTAACTTTTAGTGTTTACAAGTCAAATGGGTAGCTCCTCTGACACTTAATAATAAAATTTCATATTTATTTCACTGAATAAGACATCTTACGGTTCACAAAAAAATAGGATCAAGATCAGGTAGATTTAATGTTATAAGAAACAAGTCCAACTGTTGCCAATAGCCGTATAAAAACTTTTTATTTCGCTTTTTGCGGCTTTGATATATTATTATGTGACTCTAAGTTGAAAGGGTATTTTATTCCTTTATTTAGTACAATTTCCAAGAAAGTCTGAAGTTATTCAAATGTCTAGAATGTTCAGGCAATGTCTACAATAAGATAAATGTTGTTGCTTCTCTTTCGTCGCACAAATGAAAAGTTTTTGATTACTTCTGCGATACAAAAGTTTGGAATTAATTATGAATATTAACGTAGGTCTTATGGATGAGTTTCCAGGATAAGAAACGTCGTGACAAATGTTTCACATATAACTTTGTTTATAATGAGTATTTTGGTTTCTTGTTTATTAATACAATGTTTTAGACTATCGCGGCCATTATTAATTTTCATAATCAATAATAATTCATCATCATCATCCCAGCCTATATACGTCCCAATGCAGGGCACAAGCCTCCTCTCAGAACGAGAGGGCTTGGGCCGTATCCCACGCGGGCCCAGTGCGGATTGGGAGCTTCACACGCACCATTGAATTGCTTTGTGCAGGTTTTCTCACGATATTTTCCTTCACCGCAAAGCTCGTGGTAAATTTCAAATGTACTGCACATGAATTTCGAAAAACTCAGAGGTGCGAGCCGGGGTTTGATTCATATCCAAAGCTAAAAGAGGTTTGGATATGCCTTGTCGTCAACTGTTACCAACCAATGCCTATAAACCCTAACAAGTTTAGGTCGAAAGATTGAAACTTGAGCACTTATCGGATCACAAATCGTAGCATTAGGAGCGCGTTACCTATGCCTTATCTGGAACCCACATGGCCCAAGCGGTATCGAACGGGCCTGGCTTCTTACGGTTATAGCTGGCCCATTATAGAGTCGGAACTTGGGATAATTTTTAACCTCCGACGCAAAAAGAGGGGCGTTAAATATAAGTTTGACCACTATGTTTGTCTGTTTGCCTGTGGCACCGTAGCTCTTAAACGGCTGGACCGATTTATTTGAAATCATGCTTCATCAAAATCTGTTCTGGTGTTTTTGAGACATTGAACTTTGAAGTGGCAAAGTTGGGGGTTTTCCAACTTTTTGTTGGTTATTTTGACAGTCAACTTCGTTACAGAATAATCTGGGATACTTGTTGAACTAGGTTATGAAAAAAATGATTTTGCTTGGAATACCAACTCTTCAGCGCGCCCAAGATACAGGCATTGCCTAGTTTGGGATGTGCTGATATTGTATTTATGTTGTCTAATGTTTCTGCATTCATAAAAACATTTCATTTAATTTCAATTAATAGCTTTTTACCCATAATAAGGTCGCGTTAGCTTATTGCGTGACATTTCTATTATTTCTGTGATAAATCCTACTAAAATGTTAATCCTTCAAGCTAAAATAGCTGAACGGATTTGGATGAATTTTGTTTGTAGTTTGCTGGACATTTGTAATAACACACAGGCTACTTTTTATCCTGATATTCCCACGGGATAGGGATAAAATCTTAAACTTTCAACTGCTGGGTTTATTGAGTCATGAAATTTTGTGCAGTTTTCTTAACACAATGAAGACCACAATACAAATTTTGGAAGTTCCCAGGGGAATTTTGTTAAATACTGGAATTTCAATTGTACCTACCAGATCGAATAGTTTACGCATGCGAAGCCACGGGTAACCTCTAGTAAATACTATTTTATTCCATCTCCACACACGTCAAAGTTCACAGTTTCTACATTCTTTCCGCCCCGTAGCTATGACACATTTAGTTTCACGAAAATGGCTATTTTACGTAGACCCCGTAAGGGCCAAGTTTGTGGGCCAAATGGCCCTTTAAGAGTAGCCATTGTCACGCCGTGTCGACGCCCTTTTATTAGTCGCCAATCGGGGTTAACCGCCAATGTTATGGCGAAGCAAAAATTACGAATTTCGCCCAACTTATATGAGTCGTAATTTTTTTTTATTAAGTAGTTAATTGGCCAGTTCATAAAGTAGCGCGTTAAAATAACGGTTGTGAGCGTTTAATTGGTGATGTTGATTGAAAGCTTAATTGGTAATAAATCAGGTTGAGAAATCGATAAAAGATACTAAGCTTTTCGACTTTTTATTGTCGAATGTATAGTCAGCTGCAGAGAAAGGGTACCGCCCTGTAATGGCGGTAGTATGGATACCGCCATTACAAGGGGGTACCTTTTCTCTGCAGCTGACTGTACGAGTAGTGTCGTGTTCTCTCATTATGCGACATGCGTTGATATAGAATATTTCGACATTACCTACATAATATATATGTTGATTATCACTTTTAGCTATGTTCGGGGTTTCTCTGCGGGATAGAATCAGAAATGATATCCGCAGTAGAACTAAGGTTACTGACATAGCCCGAAGAATTGCGGAACTGAAGTGGCACTGGGCGGGGCACATTGCTAGCAGCACTGATGGCCGATGGGGTCAAAAGGTTCTCGACTGGCGTCCGCGGACCAGGAGACGAGCTGTCAGTAGGCCTCCAACAAGATGGAGCGAAGACCTGGTTATGATCGCAGGATCGCGGTGGGGGACGCCTATGTCCAGCAGTAGACGTCTTTCGGCTGACATGATGATGATGATGGTGATCACTTTTAGTATTTAGTTACCTGACGAAACTTGTTGTGGATGAATAGTATTTGTATTTTAACTACCTATTCATTTATTTTTGAACAATAATTTTAGTAATTCTGGGTTTGTTCTGCATTTTTTGTATCTTTGTATATTTGCATATTATGTGTTTCGTTTATTAATGTCCCGCTGGAACTATGCAATTTGCTGGGATAAAAACTATCCTATGTCCTTCGCTAGGATTCAAACTATCTGTATACCGAATTTCATTGAAATCGGTTCAACGGTTTAAACGTGAAAATGTAACAAACAAATAGACTTATAAATCTACCAAAGAATTTGGTTTTGTGGGTCTTTTTCAACTCTAGAAATATTCAGCAGTATAGTATTTATTTAACTTCTCAAATTAATAACTTAACAGTGGCAACACACATTATAGATGACTTTACTGTAATTTATCATAAGATAGGTGCAATTTGTAACGGTCATTTAGGCTCGAATTGATCTAATATTCAAATGCAAAGCGTCCAATAAATAATACTAACTGCCTGGACCTCGGTGGTTTATGTATGACCGATAAATATTTTAGAGAAACGGTATAAGATATTCAATAAAAGACAATTTAACAAGCATTTTACTTCCTTAAAAAAATAATTAAAAAGGCAATATCCTCAGAAAAACAATTGTGGGTTATGTAAAACTTTAATAGCGATTACGCGGTCTAGAACTAAAAAAAGTTAAACCAATAGGTTGACAGCTTCACATATTTTGACACCATTTAACCCTAATTTGCAATTGACTTGGAGTTAGAGTGTCAATTCTATGCCGTGGAAGTCTATCTAAGGGCCGCCACGTACTTTCGGAATTCCGTTTCGAAATTTAGATTCGGAATCCCGATTCGGAATTCCGAACCCAGTAAATACCTACCTACTAATATAAAAAGACCTATCACATACAAACAATAGTTGTACGAAGTGTTTTCTGACACATACACATACTTAAAAAAGAGCTAACCTAAGATATCTAAACTAACTATGAAAATGAAAATTATTATAAAAAGAATACCCCGTCTAAAACGTCTGCTTGTGGCATGGTTCCCATGACGCTGGCCGCATTACCCCTTTGGACCGCAAGTGAGATCCGCTGGGATAAGTACGCGCCAGCTCTTGGGTCCCCAGAAGCGTCGATGTGTGATGTATATTGTATTGTGTTTAATAAATATTATCACGTTTTCTGACTCAAAATTCCGTATGGTGGCTTGTGCGTACAGAATTGAAAGGAACGGAGGGTACTTCATACAGTATAATTGGCTACGTTACAGTATTTGCCCACTTGATTTTTTTTATATGAAACAACAATAATAGAAATAATTTAATGATAAAAGCAACTAAATTATTATAATTAGCACGATGTTTGTTATGATTTATCACCACTTTCCTTTGTAATTTTTGATTTAATTCACTGCATTGGAATTCCGGAACGGAATCCCGAATGTTGTGGCGGCAATAAAACTGTAACTTTTTTTTTATAAATCAAAGTATCGAAATATGATAAAAATAATATGGTGAAAATAATATTTTCCGTGTGCAATTTTGTTTATTGACTATTAAGAATAATAAAAAAATAGAGAATATGCATGACACATTTGTACAAAAACATGCCATCGACTAAACCGCGCGTTTGGATTGATCCCAAAAACCTTTAATGCGACAGTCAGTATCAATAGCGCAACTTTTACACTAAAACTCTTGCGAAGAAACTTGGAATTCTTTTTTATGTCCTTAATACGGACTATAATATTATTTCAGTGCGTTTAGCTGAAAAGCTGAAGGTTCAATCGCCAGTATCAACGTTTTTGGGTGTTAAATAGGACCTTGTATAATGCTTGGCGAATGGAACTTGAGCGTAAATGAACGAATGAATGAATTGAATGAATGAATTCGTTGCTAATGCTGCAGAATTACTGTTGTATTCTGGTGAGAAGATTGAAACAGCGAATGATGTGCTTTAAATTAATCATCACTTACCTACTGTGGCAATTTTTTTCACTCTTACCGAATTTAGGCAAGATTAAATGGTCACTCTATCAACTTGATAAAAACCGGCCAAGAGCGTGTCGGACACGCCCAAAATAGGGTTCCGTAGCCATTACGACAAAATTAAGTAATATTTTTCTAAGGATTTCGAATTTTATACGGAATCTTCCAAGTTTAGGTATATTTTATACCTTACGCTGCTATTTACTCATAAACTACTAATAATTCTCAAGCAAACTTAGCCGCTATAGTTTTCCTTGGAAGTTTGATATACTGACTATCATTCTGAATTTTTTGAAATTTTTCTACCCACTGGTTTAGATTTTAGAGGGGGGGGGACGCTCGATTTTAATGAAAATTTGCACTTTAAAATTGAATATTTCGCAAAAAAATGACTGAATCGAAAAATCGTTTTAGCAAACCCCTAATGGTTTTAAAATACCTATCCAACGATACCCCACACTTATAGGGTTGGATGAGAAAAAAAAAAACACCGCCACTTTACGTCTATGGGAGGTACCCTAAAAAAAAATGTTTTTGAATTTTTAATTGTACCGTTTTGTCGGCATAGTTTACCTATATATCCGTGCAAAATTACAGCTTTCTAGCATTGATAGTCTCTGAGAAAAGCCGCGGACGGACAGACAGACAGACAGACAGACAGACGGACAGACAGACAGACAGACAGACAGACAGACAGACATGGCGAAACTATAAGGGTTCCGTTTTTGCCATTTTGGCTCCGGAACCCTAAAAAGAAAATCACGTACTCGTACCTACCTATTTACCTATAGGTACCTATGGTGGCCTAGTGGTTTGACCTATCGCCTCTCAAGCAGAGAGTCGTGGGTTCGAACCCCGGCTCGCACGTCTGAGGTTTTCGAAAGTCATGTGCGGAATTACATTTGAAATTTACCACGAGATTTACTAGTGTGCTCATATAAGTATGTGTAGGTATTTATTTATTTATTTTTGATGTACTGCTTAGTTTAATTTAAAATTTTCGGTCCTTTTACCATTCCATTGTAGTGTCTACTCTTGTTTCTGTTGTCCTTTCAATCGTTCAAAGGTTAACTGGAAGAGATCCCTTTAAGGGATAAGTTCGCCTTTGTACATCTCTTTCTCTTGTAAATTGTAAATTTCATATGTTTTATATGTACAATAAAGAGTTACAATACAATACAAATTTGCGGTGAAGGAAAACATCGTGAGGAAATCTGCGCAAACCTGCGGTCAATGGTGCGTGTGAAGTTCCCAATCCGTACTGGGCTCGCGTGGGAACTATGGCCTAAGCCCTCTTGTTCTGAGAGGAGGTCTGTGCCCAGCAGTGGGACGTATATAAGCTGGGATGGATGGATGGATGGATGGATGGATATTATGTTTGTATCGTAATAAGTCAACACGTCAGACCTTAATTGCCTTAATAATTAAATTTGTATCTGTCTTAAACATTGCTATCAAAGGGTTCCATCATTTACAGCGAAATTATATTATAGGCGTTTCGTGAAAATCTAATGAAATCATAATCGATTATCCATTAAAATTTTCCCCTTGCTCGGGAAATTGCTTTTTGCTCACAATATTTCATTAGCGTACATTGAAGAATTTCAACACAAAAGTTTATATTTACGTCTCACTGATGGGGACAGTCCTCCTCTCAGAATAAGAGAGCTTGGGCTGTAGTTCCCATGCGGCTCCACTGCAGATGGGACTGATGTAGCAAACCATTTAGCTACCATGGTACCTGTTGTTGAATTTAATCAATTCGTATTCAATTTTGAATTTTTAAGTGTGTTCTTTTTCCGAAACCGACTTCAAAAAAGGAGGAGGTTCTATGTTCTAATGTTTGTATTTTTTTTTTATGTACTCGTATGTACACTGATTATTCAGTCAATTGTAGACCGATTTTCAGAATTATTTTTTATTCGAAAGAGTATTCCTCTGAGGTGGTCCCATTGTCACCAAGTCAAGATCTGATGATGAGTGATTGAAACCCATTGTATGTAGGTGAGGTAGACGACTATATTCCACTCCTGCAGGCTGGTGCTGGGTCACTGACTTTGAGCTAGTAGGTACCTAGAAAAATATCTTCAAGGGTTTTGTAGTCGGTTCCATTTTTTTTTTTTTTTTTCGGAGTCGGTTTAAATTTTTTTTAAGTTACTTCTACCGAGATTTTTTCATTAACACGCCGAAGTGAGAACTTGCAGTGGTTGTAAACCTTTTGTATCGCATTAATTTAGTCAAGCATATTACTTGCAGTAAAGCTCAGCGTCAAACAGTACTTAGACGGGATTGTGGCGAATATTCACCTAATTGCAGGGAAACGAGCGAAAATTTTTATTGAGCCGTAAAAGTCTGCTTCGTAATAAATCGTCCAAGTTCGTTGCACTGTAATTTGTTAACATTTTTATGGCAGAACCATATTGTTGGGTTCATTAGCGTTACGATTAAATACAGTGTTACGCGCTAAGCCCCATTTTCAGCTAGATTGAACGGCGCTACACATACTCGTTCCCTGAATGGAGGTGTCCTGAATAATTTAGGATAAGTAATGATCTCGTAAATAAAAGAGGGGTTGAAGGTTGCGTACCGCTGCGTTTGTCCGCTTTGAGTACCTACTGTCATAGACCACGACATCATCATCATCAGCCTATGTTCGTCCACTGCTGGATATAGGCCTCTCCCATGGCACGCCACTGAGCACGATCCTCGGCCACTCTCATCCAGCTCTTGCCAGCCACCCTGCGAAGATCATCGCACCACCGAGTCTGAGGACGTCTTACGCTACGTTTGCCGATCCGTGGTCTCCACTCAAGAGCTCGCCTACCCCAACGGTTATTGGTTCTTCGGGTTATATGACTGGCCCATTGCCACTTCGGCGTGCTAATGCGGTGGGCTATGTCGATAACTAGTCCAAGAGACCAAGAGATCCTCATTGGTAAAATTAGAAACCATCGAGTGCTTCCAGACTCCAGGAACGAAGCTGTTATTTTCATCCATCTGGTGTAAAATTTTACAAAATCGGTCAAGTGCGAGTCGGATTCATACCCAAGGTTCCGTAGAAATCTGTATGTATCTTTAAATATACAGTTAAATCAGAAGTTCTTCTAAGCATTATATGTATACGCAATGTAGGGTCATGACTGTATCTTTTGATTGTGTTGTAGAAGTTTTTTTCATTTTTTTATTACTGTAAGGAGTAACTTCTTCTGAGAAAAAAGGTCTTGACAGACGTGTAAGTAAATGGTGCTATAAGGATTCTATTTTATTTTTTTGAGGATACTGTCTGTATTGCCAACTCCTAGAAACTCGAGTCCCTAAACTCAAAATCAAAAGTTGCTAGAAAGTCGCTAAAATTAATTCCACCAGGAGCGAGCGGACTCAGGATTTTGTCTGAGAGAAAAACAAGAGGCCACTGGTGGTCTGAAAGGTTGGGATACGAAAAAAAAACTTAAATTTAAAGATTTCTGAATTCACTGAAATGGATTTGAATTTTTTTTAATAGCTTAAGCTAGAACTTAAATGAATAGAGCTTTCATTAAATAAAGTTTGGATTTGGCGCGCAAGCGCGTTTGTCACATTCCATACAGATCTCTTGCCACTGTATATTGGTCCTAGAACTATTTAAATTTGTATTCCAAAAGTCGCAAGATAAGTCGCTAAACCATTTTTGACGTCAACACTTTTTTGATCGCTAAGGCTTAAGCAAAAGTCGTTAGTTCTAGCGACCAAGTCGCTAAATCGGCAGCACTGGGTACAGAATCCAAAAAATACACAATATGATTATGTGCATCATATTACATTGTAGCTTCATGTGCATATTTTTATTCAAATTCTATTTGCAAGAATGAAGACTGGACTCTAATCTCATGCAGATGGCAGCAGCTACTAAAATATTGTTCACGGAAAAAGCTTAACTACATTTTTAAAGCGCATGTTAATAGAGAAATTCCATTACATATTTTCTGCTCGTTTTATGCTCGCCGAATGAGGGCGTGTCGAACGTCGGGTATTTAGGTCTGTGCATATTGTTGGCGTCAGAACGCGTTATGGTTTAATACTTGCTTCAACATAAACTTAATAGCTACCAACCCTTTTCGGTAGTTAAAAAAAAAAACACTTGTATTCTGTAACTATGAGAGCGTTTTGACATTATCCGATCCGATATTGGTGTCGGACAACGATGGACGACACCCGATAGCCGACATCGTATGCTGCTTTCACGTATTTCCGACAAGATCGTTCCGATACGGCCGGCTCAAAATGGTCGTCACGCATCGGGCTCTGCGCACACACAGATAATTTAGATACACACATACCACACATACAAACGTTATCGTTCGACAGCCCACGGGCGTCCGATAGTGCCGCCAACATATCAGAGTCGGCTCGGATATCCGATATCGGGCCAGACATTATGAAAGACCGGTAGATATTTCATACATTTTACTTGCTCCAATATCGTATCGTCGTCCGATATATCGGATCGGATAACGTGAAAACACTATGTATAGGGCTCTTTTACATGATGTAAAGTTGACTGGGAACGAGCAATAAACGTAACAGCTGATCGAAGACTGGTTTATATTTTGAAATGCATTCCTTATTATCTACATTTATGATTTCAATAGAATCTGTCAATTTTCTAGACATTTAAGACACAACGTGGGCACACGAGGTGAGTCAGAGACGACTGGAGCGGAGAGGAGACGTGTAGGGATCGACCAATCATCATACTAGTTTAATCCAAATCTCGTCTGCGCCTCATTATTATCGGACGTGTTTTAGTATTTTCAGTTGTGATTGGTCGTTTTCTACACGTCTCCTCTCGGCTCCATTCGTCTCCGCCTCCGTTCGTCTCCGCCTCTATTCGTCTCCGCCTCCGCTCGTCTCCGCCTCCATTCGTCTCTGCCTCCGCTCGTCTCCGCCTCCACCCGTCTCCGCCTTAGTGGAGCCGCAGCTTAAAACAACCCGACATGACAATCACATTTTAGTTGTAATTTATGACGCATTTTGAAATAAATCTCCAATCATGATCTTCGCCTTGAACTGTCGGAAACATTAGTAGACTGGATTAAAAATAGGACAGAACTCATTCATGCCAAGATATGAATGGACAGACGGACGCAACAGCTGCGCCATGTAGTAGATATAAAAATACATTCGTAATGGAATTCCGTTAAAGAAAACTAATAGAGTTGTAATCAGCATCATCATACCTACAAGCTGTAGGACATTTACTATTGGACTCTTTGGACATGGCCTCCCCCAAAATTTTGATAAAGTGGTAATACGCAACTATCCATACATTATAAATGCGAAAGTGTGTTTTTATGTTTGTGTGTTTGTATGTTTGTCCCTCTTTCACGCCGTAACGGAGCTACGGATCGACGTGATTTTTAGCATAGAGATAGTTTATGGGCCCGAGAGTGACATAGGCTACTTTTTATCCCGGAAAAATGCACAGTTCCCGGGGGAACACCGCGCGATAACCGAATACCGCGCGGGCGGAGCCGCGGGCAAAAGCTAGTAATTAATAAATAGGAGGCAGCTACATCCCGAGCCATTCCCTTCTAAGGAGGAGGTCTGTGCTCACCAGTGTTTTAATTAGCGTCTTGTTCAGACATGATAATAAAATTACAAGCTTTATTTTGGTTCGTTTGTACTTGTCCCGTTGTCTGCCTGTCTGACTGTAATCAAATCTTGTAAGTTAAATTCGACCAACTTTTATTAGTTGGATTAACTTGAAATTTGGCATACTTATTTAAATTGCGTGACAATATAATTATCTAGTAGTGACATCCTGGTATTCCGGCCAGGTATGTACTCCACAGGACTGAACTCCTCAACAGTTAATGGCATCGACTTGAAATTTAGTAAATATGCAAATGTAGTTTGGGCGACAATACAGGTATAGTCAACAAAAAGTACAGTCACCAAAAAAGCTTGTATTAAAATTAAAATTTTACCAAAATCTTATTATAAACAGAAGGATTTTTTTTCATAATTAGATTAATTGTGTTTCCCAACGGTAAGCTATTTTAATGAAACGCACAATTCAATTTAAACCAATTTCTCGTCTCCCCAGGGCATGTAAGCAAGTGCTCATTACTACCGAGCTTAATCTTATTTACTTATTATAAAACCGGCAAAATGCAACTCGCACAATAAGGGTTTCGTACAAATTTGTAGGTATATAGAGTATCTAGTGCCAGCAGAGCCCTGTTTCTAAGCATATTATACGCAGTGTGAGGTCACTTTAAATGGTTATTGACATAGACAAAGACGGACATAAAAAGATCTTTTTTTATTACGGAATATATAGTTCTACCAGCTTTCAACCGCGGGTTCGCTCTCATTCGAAATACCTTGAAGATAAACTTTAAGGGGCTATTTCACCATCCATTGATTAGTGTTAGTTAACTGACGGTTAAATGTGATGCCGTCTCTCTATTTGTTTTGTTCGAATAGACGGTGACGGCATCACATTCAACCGTCAGTTAACACTAATCAATGGATGGTGAAACAGCCCCTTAATGAATAAATTTTAGTCTTAGAGTTAGTCTGAAAAAAAAAAAAAAAGTTATGGTCTTATGGTAATACCTATTTTAAAAGCACAACCTTCGCTTGGACAATGCCATCTATTGACGGAAGACGAACTTCAGCTGTTTTTCAGAATGGAACTCTAAAAACCTGTCAAATGGCTTAAAAGTCTCAAAGCACCTTCATTAAAACTTGATTATATAATTTTTTTAAACATACAGTTTTCGGTTACGCCGGATGCAAGTGTGGACAGACTTCCTCATGAAGTTTTCGTTCGCCGTAACGTTCATGGAAGATTTCAAAAAACTTCGAAAAAGTCTCGTGTTAACGCACTACTCCTTTCTTGAAAGAAGTCATAGTCCAAACCCTTGGCTCGTTTCACGTCCAATAACATTTATTAAATCCCTTAATACTCGACTTAAAATCTTACAATTTGCTTTGCGTTTCTTTAAAGTTCGCTACAAAGGGTGTGTATAATTACTGCAGCCAACCGAAACCGCAGCCCCCTGTATACGGTGAGCCAGGGTAAGCCACATGTCGTCCCGTTTAATAAGATCAAAGTTTCTGGCATGTGCTAGTGTGTAGTCCCCTGCCTCTTTCGAGGTATTAGTGACAATATTTTTAAGCATTGTCGAACAGTTATTCTCATGTAAAAAGATACACACAATATAACCTCATCATCATCATCATCATGTCAGCTGAAAGACGTCCACTACTAGTTATAGGCCTCCCCCAAGGCTCTCCGACCGATCTTGTGCTTTGCACATCCACCGCGATCCCACAATCTTAACCAGGTCGTCGCTCCATCTTGTTGGAGGCCTACCGACAGCTCCTCTCCCGATCCACGAACGCCATTCGAGACCCTTCGACCCCATCGGCCATCAGTCCTGCGAGCAATGTGCCCCACCCACAGCCACTTCAGTTTCGCAATTCTTCGGACGATGTCGGTAACCGTAGTTCTACTGTTTTTTTGTTTTTATTTTTTTTATTTGCTTTCTTTTAATGCCACGTGAATCAATATTGAATGATTGGCAAAGGCAACAGGTCTATACAGACGTGCATATTGTTATAGTTATTATTGTTATTATTATTTTTCTATTATCTGAATTTTGTGTAGTTAAGGTATATTTTTATGTTGTAAATTACTAGTTTTGTGTATTTTAAAGAAAAAAAAATTTTTTTTTTGTTGTCGAGTTCATTGTTGTTTTTACCTCTCCGAATGGTTCCAAAGGAAGACCAGCGTCGGCCGCAAGGTTGACATATGCTGAGTTCGGACCATTTCGTGACAAAATTTGTTGATGTTTGTTGTTTTTCTTCCTCTTTAATTTGTAAAACGTCACGAATAAATGTTTTTCTTTCTTTCCTTCCTTTACTGCGGATATCATTATTTCTGATTCTATCCCGCAGAGAAACCCCGAGCATAGCCCTCTCCATAACCCTTTGAGTGACTTTGAGCTTCCTCATGAGGCTCATCGTTAGCGCTCACGTCTCAGATCCGTACATTATAACCTAACCTAACATAATAGCAAATTAAAATTTAACACATTCGATTTTATTAAAAAAGTAGGAAAATGAAAGCTTTCAAAATTGACCCGCTGCAAGGATCTCACAGGACGCTAGCGGCATTGCCACGCTGATCCATTATGATGATTGTCTTAACCATTGGACAAAGTAGGAGCCCGCCTTCAGATCACCAGTGGCACGGACCAAACGAGTGGATAACTCGAAAACATTCATGTCATTCATTCATCGTTCGTTCCGTGCCGGTCGTAAAATAGGACCGGACCCATCTCTTCCCATGGGTATCATAAAACGCGACTAAGGGACCGTAAGAATGGGCAGCAGCACTCTATTGGCAACTACAAACTCCGGACTCCAGCTCTGTGGTGTAGAAGGCAAGGAGAAACTACCATACTATTTTCCCAAGAAAATCGTCATGAAGGTTCACTACCTGGTCCTCAAGTGACGACCACAACCATTCTGTCAAGAGTGTAGCGAAGAACAAAAAGTAGAATACTTGACCGAAAAATCTGTGAGCATCCAAGTTCTTGGTTTCCAGTTCACAAATTATCTACTTATTTATGTAGTTAATGGATCGTAGTAGAAATGTGTTTATACATAGTTGTCCTGTACCATACCTGTGCTGGCTGAAAATCAGCGCTATGGTGTGTTTTTAACGCTTCAGTATTATGCTGAGCCAGTGTCCGATTCACAACCGCAATGACCATATCTTTATGTTGTTTATTTTTACTTAATAATATTGTTATGTCTTGTGTTGTGAATAAATATATTTTCTTTCTTTCTTTCAGAAAACGGACACATTGAGCATAATGCTGCGGCAAGTTGCAACAATAGTTTTCAACGTGAGCCTTTAGTTTTGTTTTTATTTCATTTGTTTCTACGACGACAGTATACTTCTGAGACAACGTCGTACTCTTTCCTTGTCTACTTCCCCTAGCTTCCTATTATGCGGCCTAATATTTCAACTCTTTACGTTATGTTTACCCTCCTATGTACAGTCGCAAGACGAAAATAAAACGCAACCTGAGGCTTTTTTCGCTCGAACGGTTTGAAGGGCAACCAAGTTAAAAGGCTTGTTTTTAACACGTTCAAGGCCTTCATTGAAAAAAATCACGATCTATAATGATCACATGAGCCAAAATTCCGTCCGAATGTCCGCAAACACCCAAATTAAATAATTTATTGAATCAGACGTTACTTTGCGGAGGTCCGTATCAATAATTGAAGGTCGCGGGTGAGCAAAGAAATTCTTTTAGTTCATTCCCAAAATAAATAAATAAATGACAGTTGCTGATTTAAAGATATAAAATACATTTGCGGAAACAACGCGGAAAGAAAGGCCGATAATTCCTCAACTGACGCACATTTTCATCCCTACTGTACATCGAGCTTCATAGGGCAGGGCGACCTTGCCCGCCCTTGACTGTGACTTCCATTCAATCCGCCCAGCGTCAGCCAACAGGTTTTACTACCGTTTTTACTGCCGGGTTGCCCGCATCCTGACCAGTTCTGGAATCAAAACAAGTTTACTATAAACATCATTCGAACGATAGGGTTATAGAATGAATTGTTGGATTCTTTGCCGCTTGGTATCTGTTTTATTCATCTTGCTGATATTATAAATGCGAAAGTTTGTGTGTGTGGGGCGAAATGCGTACCTACGTATGTGTTTATTTTTGGTAGTTTTGTTTGGAAGTTAGTGTCACAATATAGAACTCTCTCTAGGCAGATGTTATGCCTGGGGACCACTGTCCTAAAGAAGAGCGTTGGAAGTGTCTCTGTACGCGTCCGAGTTGAGAAACTTTGATATTGCGATGCAGCATGCTGTAGTTATTTTATGTGACAGTTAGATGGCGCTAGGAGTCGCTACACCATTAGACGCTTAAATGGCTACACGGATAGGGATAAAATTTGATATTCAGATAGTTGGTCTTAGAAATTACCCATAGGGTAAATTTATTTGGATGATTTGACAGGATTGCGATAAATATAAAAAAATGCCAAAATTCCGACTACGGAAACATTATTTTTAATAAAAGGCTGCTAACATAAATTAATTCGCATAAGAAGTTATGTTTGCCATTACTCATATTTCTTGCATTTATTAAATGGTTCTAGTACCTATTGCGAATTCTAAAGAAGTGCTTCAACGTCGTTGAATGCACGAAATGATCAAAAGACTGCAAGGCTACCACGAAATTCGAAAATCGAAGTTCGTATGGTACTGTCCCGCCTACGCTTATGTCATTTAATACGAGAGTGAGAGGGACGGTACGATACGAACTTCGAATTTCGTGTTTCGGAGTAGCCCTTCTGGTCAGAAACGTAAATAGACTAAATACATCAAAGGTTAATTCTAATCTTGAGTAAAGATCACATGCTCAATTAAACGTTATCCGCTTATTAATGTTATTATGTTCTTGCTAGCCGTTACCCGCGACTTCGTCCGCGTAGAATTTGATTTTCACTATCCCGCGGGAACTATGCAATTTTCCGGGATAAAAACAATTCTTTGTCCTTCCTCGGAACATGTACTTATTGTTCATATAAGCATTTCATAAATTTGACATAGGTTTAAATTCTGTTTTTACCTTTAATTATTGTTATTTAATTTTACTCTAATTTGACATTGAGAATTCTATTTTTATCCTTTTATGAATTTCTCATAATTATCTGACATGTGTTTATAATTATATTTTTTCAATGGGTTAAAAATAAATCATTCTATCTATCTCAAACTATATCAGTTACGTATACCGAATTTCACATAAATCGGTTCAGCAGTTTAGACGTGATGAAGTAACAAACAAACAAATAAACAAACAGACTTACAAACTTTCATATTTATTATATAAGCGGGATAACTATTTTATTACTAGGATTCTGTTAAAATGCAAATTAACAACTAGTGAAGTGTTTTGAATCCATTTCACATTTTTTGCACAGTACAAAATGCTGGCGCTCAATGTCGCAATTTACCATCTGTTTCTTCCTTCATCCTTTATGGTTTGACAGAAGGAATTGGTGAATGCTATTAATACCCGTAATTCCATGGTATTTTGATTCAATTAGTTACCTCCGTATCAATTATCTCAGGTTCAGCTACCTCCATCTAGAAATAAAACTAACAAGATTATTTCTGTGACTTCGCCCTAGTTCGTTGTGATTCTAGCCGGATTAACAATACTTTAGTACGTACCTAGTACTGTAGTGATGTGCAAAATATCCGTATTTGTATCCAAATATATCCACAAGAAAATAGGTAGGTATATCTTTATCCGTATTTTCCTGATCCAATTTTTAAACGAAGGTGTGTCATTAGATACCTATAACAATATCTAAAAATTTTAAAGACTGGTAGAGCAACGAAATACTCCAATTCGAAAATGATTTTTATTACTTACTAGCTTTTACCCGCGGCTTCGCACGCGTAAACTAATAAAACGGGGATGTATTCGGTCCCTCAGTTATAAAACTATCCCGTGGGAATATCCGGATAAAAAGTAGCCTATGTGTTCTTTCAGACGTTCAACTACCTACATACCAAATTTCATGACTCTAAGCCCAGCAGCTGTTATTTCGAGATTTTATCCATATCCCGTGGGAATATCGGGATAAAAAATAGCCTATGTATTATTTCAAAGGTCCAGCTACCTACACACTGAATTTCATGGCTCTAAGCACAGTGGTTGTTATTTCGAGATTTCATCCCTAGGTATCCCGTGGGAATATTGGATCAAAAAGTCGCTTATGTGTTATTCCAGACTTCCAGCTACCTACATTCCAAATTTTATGACTCTAAGCCCAACGGTTATTATTCCAAGATTTTATCCCTATCCCGTGGGAATATCGAGATAAAAAGTAGCCTATCTATTATTCCAGAGGTCCAGCTATCTACATACTAAATTTCATGGCTCTAAGCACAGCGGTTGTTATTTCTAGATTTTATCCCTAGGTATCCCGTGGGAATATTGGGTCAAAAAGTGGCCTATGTGTTATTCCAGACGGCTAACTACCTACATACCAAATTTCATGACTCTAAGCCCAGCGGTCATTATTTCAAGATTTTATCCCTATCCCGTGGGAATATCGGGTTAAAAAATAGCATATGTAGTATTTCAGAGGTCCAGCTACCTATATACCGAATTTCATGGCTCTAGTCCCAGTGGTTGTTATTTTGAGATTTCATCCCTAGGTATCCCATGGGAATATCGGGTCAAAAAGTCACCTATGAGTCATTCCAAACGTCCAACTACCTACATACTAAATTTCATGACTCCAAGCCCAGCGGTTGTTATTTCGAGATTTTATCCCTATCCCGTGGGAATATCGGGATAAAAAGTATTCTATGTTTTAATCCAGATTATAAACTAACTTTTTGCCAAATTTCATCCAAATCAGTCCAGCCGTTTTAGCGTGAAGAAGTAACAAACATACTTACTCACATCCTCACTCACTCACTCACAAACTTTCACATTTATAATATTAGTAGGAAGTAGGATAATTGCATAATAGTATGTAGAGTAGAAAAATTAAAAGAAGGAAACTATGTTTTTTTTGTTTATGCGTAGGTAAAGTCAAAAACAACTGAAACCATACCAAAAATTATTTTACTAATGGAAAGTTACACTATCTCAGATTAAGGTACCACAGACCACCAACCACACACACCTTAAAACTAAGGGTGAGTCAGTGTCATGTATAATTTTAGTGTATAGTAAATAATCTCCATCGCGCAGTACCAATAATTTATTTAATAATCAATAGTCTAAATCAGATATGGTGTGAAGTAAAAAAAAAAAAATAACTGCTTCTTAAATCAGAATAACATTAAAAAAACCGGCCAAGAGCGTGTCGGACACGCCCAAAATAGGGTTCCGTAGCCATTACGAAAAAATTAAGTAATATTTTTCTAAGGATTTCGAATTTTATACGGAATCTTCCAAGTTTAGGTATATTTTATACCTTACGCTGCTATTTACTCATAAACTACTAATAATTCTCAAGCAAACTTAGCCGTTATAGTTTTCCTTGGAAGTTTGATATATTGACTACCATCCTGAATTTTTCCAAATTTTTCCACCCACCGGTTTAGATTTTAGAGGGGGGGGGACGCTCGATTTTAATGAAAATTTGCACTTTAAAGTTGAATATTTCGCAAACAAATCACTGAATCGAAAAATCGTTTTAGCAAACCCCTAATGGTTTTAAAATACCTATCCAACGATACCCCACACTATAGGGTTGGATGAGAAAAAAAAAATCACCGCCACTTTACGTCTATGGGAGGTACCCTAAAAAAAATTGTTTTTGAATTTTTAATTGTACTGTTTTGTCGGCATAGTTTACCTT
The DNA here is from genome assembly GCA_037349165.1 of Choristoneura rosaceana. NCBI lineage: Eukaryota > Metazoa > Arthropoda > Insecta > Lepidoptera > Tortricidae > Choristoneura > Choristoneura rosaceana. Next base: position 18,174,951 of record JAZBNJ010000019.1, read on the forward strand.
TATATCCGTGCAAAATTACAGCTTTCTAGCATTGATAGTTCCTGAGCAAAGCCGCGGACGGACAGACAGACAGACAGACAGACGGACAGACAGACAGACAGACAGACAGACAGACAGACAGACAGACATGGCGAAACTATAAGGGTTCCGTTTTTGCCATTTTGGCTCCGGAACCCTAAAAACTTTATAACTATTAAGTTAATAATCTTTATTATGTAAGATTATATACCTAACTAAGGAGTGCGAAGGGCGGGCGAGCCCTCATCTATAATTAAAATATAATGTTGACATGTACCCATGTTACATGATACTTAATTCTATATTGCTTAGGTATTATTATCGTAGGCGTTTGGTTATTGCCTGACTTTGTTTACTTCAGTTGTAGGGTCGTGTATCTTTTGCGTCTAAATCATTATCCTCCGCCTTATCAACTCACCGTAAAACTCCTCTACGTATCCGTATCCATGAACATACTCAACTCACATGTTTTTTTATACATACCTTTGTGTTGTTTCTTTGTTCCAAATAGTATTGTGGTCTTGTGTTGTGAATAAATGTATTTTCTTTCTTTCGCAGACGACCAGATGGCCTAGTGGTTAGAGACCCTGACTACGAAGCTTGAGGTCCCGGGTTCGATTTCCGTGTCGGGGCAGATATTTGTATGAAAAATACGAATGTTTGTTCTCGGGTCTTGGGTGTTTAATATGTATTTAAGTATGTATCTATCTATATAATTATGTTTATCCGTTGCTTAGTACCCATAACACAAGCTTTGCTAAGCTTACTTTGGGACTAGGTCAATTGGTGTGAATTGTCCCGTGATATTTATTTATTTATTTTTTTATTTCTTTTTTTCTTTCTCTCTTTTTATTATCAGTTACATCACTAGTGCAGTAGTTGGATTAAGGGAGGAAAGTTGGACTCGGACAGTAAACGTGTTTTATGTTAGCGGCAGTCTAAAGTGCTTGCTAAATCGCCGGAGCCAGTGCTTCCCGCGTCACACTCACCCGTTTCAGATGCGCTAGCTAGCACTGCTATTGTACGTTCCAAGTAAGGAAACACGAAGGAGAAAAGTGATTTTGCTTCCTGTAGTGATTCGGTCTTTGTGATTGTTGTATTCAGCGTATCGTACTTTTCAGTGCAAATAACCTTGTTTGTCATGTGTTAATGTTAAATAGTTACGTATGATTGAAAACCTTAAAATACCCCTTTTCGTTAGTGCGCAGAACTGATATATTTATTTAAAAAAAATCGGACAATATTGCTACCATCTTGAGTTAGTTACAGAATTGTAAATAAATTAAATACGATCAATTTGATCCTACTTGTTCGCAAAATAAATCTATTATTATTATTATTTATTAACGTCTTGCAAACGTTCGTTCATCTATATTTATGCCCTTGACTGTACTTACATAGCGCCTCTTCAGTCTTAGAGCTAAAAAAAATTATTGGCATTAAAAAAAAATACATCAATGCTTCGTCATTTCAGAGTCGTTTTCAAGAAATTTCCGATCCATTATGCTTGACAGAATTAAATTATGTAAGTTTCTCTTGTGACACTAAAATTAATTGTTATATTTTCAAAATTAGTACTTGTAAAATAATTTAAATATATTTAAGTCTTTTTACCACATAAAATACTTACATAATTTCCTCTAAATCACAGAGAAAAAAATTACCCATCTACCAGAATTTGTTCTGCTATCATCACATTGGTTGAGAACCTAGAACACATAAAAAGGGAGATAGCAGCCGTAACAAAAATAAAACAAACCAAGCAGAACGCCACGCGTTGTTCTTGAGTGCCAATGTTTCAGATTTCGACTTAGCTTATCACCGATACATGTCAACACTGACGTAAAGATCGGCTTACAGAAGGAGAGAAAAAGTTTAATATATTTGATTTATCTATGGTAATAAAACCGGTTGTTTGTGACATAAAAACTTTTTAGTCCTGTAGGCCTATTATTGTTACTGGCCGTCGAGATGCCTGAATTAATATTATTTTTATGAACAAAAAAGTTTCGCTGCTCTTCTGGTCCGAGTAGATACCTATATACCATGTAACTAATTAACTCTAGTTAACAATATTAATATTGTAAAGGGGCGTGTGAAAAATAGCGTAGGAACCTTTTCTTTTATATTTTCATTTTTTCTATGAGTTAGGCAAAGGCAGTCAATGCATGATAAGAAGACGTGTCTACCATGTTTTTAATTTGATTGATTTTTCTCTCCGTAGAGTCGTAGACTTGAGAAATACCCATTAATGTTTCACATCGTCTTGTAAATTCACTCTTTAATGATCCAATTAATACGTGCTCCTCTCATTTACTCAAGGTTAGGCTGATAGAGATTCCTTTAAGAGATAGTTTCGTCGGTGATACTGCACAGTACCGCGTGACAAGCATTTTCCATAAGGTCTAATTTTCACTGCCACAACAGTACAATGTTAGTACTGTTAGTACAGTGGAAATAACACCTTATGGAAAAATCTGGTTACGCGGTTTTGCAGTATCACGGACGAAAAACCGTATCCTTTTTGTATGTTTCTTAATGTTTGCTAATTTAATTTGCTTCTTTTTTTTGTACCAGAAAACATTTATATACGTATTTATGAGTAGAGACCGGATTATTTGCAACATAAAAAGCTTGAAATATGCATGCAAATATGCATGAAAAATGCTTGAAATATGCACGAAAACTGACAGAATATGCAACATAAAATGACTATTTTTTTTTTGTTTTTTAAATATTATTCCTTTAGATTTAAGTTTATTGCTAGTAAATACTTGTTTTAAGTTTTACTTTATTAAGTATGTATCTTTATAATTTATTGATTTTTAATAAAATAAAAAATAATTAGTTTTATATTTTTTATTACAAAATCAGCATACATTTAGTAAACTATCCACTGATAGACGATAATCGATACTGTAACATGTTACATTATTTAATATTTTTGTAAACAATCAAGTATTGATCTAAATGTTCAGTGGTAAGATGTCTTCGATCATTCAAAATCATTAAAAATGCTATAAATTATAGTGATAATATGCATCATCACTAGATCTTAGGAAAAATATGCTATTAGCGCTGAAAATGGCTTAAATATGCAAATGCATATGCAAATATGCAAATGCATATGCAAATATGCAAATGCATACTATCCGGTCTCTATTTATGAGATATAATTAGTTATGCTGTTGTGTATTACAAAATCGTGTGTTATTTTGTATTAAGTAGTTGGTTTTAGATTTTGAAAAAATGTTTACTGTACCTATGTACAAATTTAAATTTTATTTCAACGACGGAGTACCTACTACATTATGCGCTATTTAAGCGAAACTTGGCTTATAACGCAGTCTTAGGTTTCTCATAGGTATTATTTATTTATTTTTATAAAGTAGACATAAATCCACAAAAGTCTCCAAAAACAATCTAGTGATTGCGTCAAAAAAGCATCTATTTTTATATCTATGTCGGCGGTTGATCGTAAAATCCGTCAGATCAAGAAATTCCTAGGCATTCATGGCGCCATTTCATGATATGTCTAAAAGTTGGCCAGGCATATCACGATGTGCCTGAAAAACAGTACGGAAGATGTATAAAGCAACGCATTCGTCGATATATTCCTAGCTCTATTCCAGGCACATCGTGATATGCCGAAAAAAATAAAAATGTTGGTACGACGAGCAAAGCGAGTAATGGTGAATTGCGACCACAATGTACGGGCCGAGCGAGTGAAGCGAGCGTGCCGCGACAGCGGCCGACGAAGTGCCAGAAACGATAAGGCGGCGTTTCATGAATTATGCCTAGGAATTTGATGAACGATACGGCGGATGTCCCTTAGCCAATTCATAAAATGGCGCATTTCACGATATGCCTAGGAATTTCGTGATTTTGCGGATTTTACGATCTGCCGCCGACATCTACAGGGTGCAGGAGCCCCATAAATCTCAAAACTACTTGCTTTCATTTAAATATATGACTGCTTGCATTGCATTCGAAGCGTTTTACTCCCAGACAGTTCTACTAATATTCATAAAGTGCAAGTTTGTGCGTGTGCAAGGGTTTTTGTACCTTCACATTACAATTTGGGTAATTTAGACCGTGCCGCAACCGGTTTCAGAAAAGACAGACCTGTGTCTTCCCATGGGTCTCGTAAAACGCGTCTATGAGGTATACTGTGAAAATGGGCACCAGCGCCCAACTTTGTCACTTCAAAGTTCAATATCTCAAAAACGGCTGAACTAATTTTTATGAAATATATCTAAGAACCTTTGCTAAAAATCCTGCTTTCAAATAAAAAAAACCGCATTCAAATAGGTACACCCGTTCAAGAGCTACGGTGCCACAGATAGACACACAGACAGATAGACACACACACACACAGTTGCGTCAGGGGTTAAAGAGAGGTCGCAGGTAAAAGTTAGTATGTACATAAACTTAACTTGTTTAATATCTTTGCATGCACTGCGCCAATATCTTAAGGTAACATTTGCGCTAACAATTCGTGGCGTGAATTTGCTCCCAATTGCCACAAATATCACTTATTTCATCCCTCTTCTACCCTTCCCGTTCAAGTGAGACGAAAAACAAAATGATGGTCATATTTCGTGGAACAGAGAGAGCAAATAATAAATTCAGTACGGTTTGAGTTCGGGATAGGCGGAAGGAAGATAACGTTGATCGATGCTCTTGAAATAGGCCCCCAAATATATCCAGTTGTATGTAAGTATGTGTGTATGTAAACTTTTTATTGTACAAAAGAAACAAAACACGATTGACAAACTTTGAGATACCTACTTGTACAAAGGCGTACTTATTATCCCTTTAGGGGATCTTACCAGTCAGTCTTTGAGTAGATGAGAGGAGTAACCAGTTAGGGTCCGACAAAGAGTGAGTTTAAAAGTCAATAAAAACTTTTAAAAATTGTAATACTTACCTACATAAACTACAGTATAAATAAGCCAATAAACTACTATATAATATGTATATAACCATAATACATATTATACATGCGAATATAAAACAAAGGAATGTTCTCAATTGTTTAAGGAGAAGGTGTAAGCCACATCCTTCTCAAGCCCTCCCTGAAAGATCCTACGGTGGGAGATTGCCCGATGGAGGTCGGTAACCGATTTCACAGCCTGGCAGCTTGCACCGTAAAAGATTTAGAGTTTAGAGTTCTTGTGACGTATGGAATCTAACAGGGTTAAATTTTGAACGAGATAAAAAATAGGTTATTCAATTTCGGCCAATTTTGAAAATTAAATCATCGTCGTCATCATCATAACATCTCATTAGATAGATAAATATAAATTATGTTTGTGTTTACCTATTTAAAGATGTAAAGAATATATTTAACCAAAATTCTGGAAAATTGTGAATACTTACCCACTTTGCTGCACTATTAATGGGGTGCGGGGCCTTCTGTCACAGGTTTCTTGAATACCTACTAGGAGGTCTCTAACCATATTAGTTGTACAAATAGTAATGTTAATAAATACATTTTCAATAAATACATTTTCATTTTCATTTTTTCATAACAGCTGTAGGACATCCACACCATAGACCTCCAGTTGCGTCGCTTATATATTATATCATGACAAACGGGAATTCCCTGAAACGTGACTTAACATCGTTGGCAGAGAGCCTGTTCGTAGGTAAATAAATCGGCTATCAAGCACCATTGTCGAACCTATTACATACACAGTAATTTTCGGCTCACTAATGTATCGCAACTAACATTTGGCAACCTGATTCATGTCGCAACTTTTCATTTCGCAACTGTTTAATATTTCACAAACTGTAAATATTTCAGGATTTTTATAATAGGTACCAACCTAACCTAACCTAAAGGGTTCTACACTAAAATAAATCCTGATATATTTACAGAAAAGTTTGCTAAAAGTTAATTGCGAATTGAATGGATACCGTAAATTTTATGTAATTTTGCTTCTATCGTTATTCTTCAGAACCTCTAAGGTCTATTTAAGTATTCCATTCCATTAATCCAACTAATAGCACGAAATAGCGTCAACTTCTCACCAACAATCATATCAAATTACGGATAAATGACGGTACTTTACGAGGTTCCGTACAATAAATCGTGTTGTGGCAAACGCACTGTTTTGTTGGCAACGAGCCAAATATAGCTACAAGTTCATACTACCCCACCAGTTGGATAAGACCCGTCTTTCTTCTTTCAAATCTTTGCAAGGAAGGAGGTCCAATGGGACGCAACGTGTCAAGTTATAGTGGATGTTAAATAATAACAATTATGATCAAAATGAATGGCGTCAAGGAATGTTTTCGGCGGAATAGAAATGCGACGTGTTTGTTTGGAAATATGCTCTTTGTTGATGTTAAACAATCATGAGGATAATATATGCACTTATTTAGTTAATACTTTGGTCATTTCTAAACAAGTGCTAAACTAGATGAGAGACTCACATATGCAGCAGATTAGTGGCATATTGAACGGCTGTGTTGCTCTGAGGATGAGCTCTGGTTGAGATCAAAACGCGTCCGTATAGTGTGGTGGTGGTGGTGGTAGTTAGGTTTGTGTTGTTTCCTACAACGTTGATGTGGAGGTGCTATGAACACAAAGGGTATAAGCCCTGTATGGATGGCGAAACTGCCTTTGACGAGAAAGTGGTTTTCCTTTGGCTCGGATAATTGTCTTTACATACGTTGTAATTTGACCAAATTTTAGCCCCAAAATGGGCGTGGTTTTTGAGATAATTAAAAAAAAAGGAAAATCGTTTTTATTTTTTATTTACCAAACTAGTGGCCCGATTTTCACGAAATTTTTATATATTATGTAGAAAATTAAGAGCGTTTTTTTCTTTAAAAAAAATCCAATTAATTTTATATTTAAGTAAAAAAAAAAACATTTTTTTAATATTCATAATTTTTTTTTTTTTACTTGCGAGGTGGCGACACCTACCAATATCAGATATATTATGACCCATTTAATACTCTAATACATATATTTTTTTCAAAAACATTCATTTGGATCATCAGGTTAAAATAAGCGAATTTGTAACATCTCATACATAGCCTTCCCTTTACTACGTACATGGGCGTTTTCAAAAAAGTTGTTGAAATGACTTTTTTTTTAGAAGTGGATGAAATTTGGTATTCCTACTCAGAATCAGGAGCACTTTCGATTATAATAGGAGAAAAAAAAATATCTCAATATTTTTTATTCCATTACGTTACCGTTTTCATACGCGTGTCTGTGGCGGTAGTGTCATGGATAACACAAAATTATATGAAAAACCTGGGACACTTTTTTTTCCTATTGCAATCGAAAGTGCTCCTGATTCTGATTAGGAATACCAAATTTCATCCACATCTGACAAAAAAGTAATTTCAACATCTTTTTTTTGAAAACGCCCACCTACGTAACATAGGATTCGATAGTAGGGTGGGTTGAAAAAATTTTTTTTTTATTTTCTTATCAATTTGTACCTTATGAAAAAAGAAAAATTTCCAAAAAAAAATTCTCAAAATATTAAGTAAAAATTTTTTTTTTTTAATTTTTCTTTTTTCATAAGGTACAAATTCTAACCCCCTTGCTAAGAAAATAAAAAAAAAATTTTTTTCAACCCACCCTACTATCGAATCCTATGTTACGTAGGTGGGCGTTTTCAAAAAAAAGATGTTGAAATGACTTTTTTGTCAGATGTGGATGAAATTTGGTATTCCTAATCAGAATCAGGAGCACTTTCGATTGCAATAGGAAAAAAAAGTGTCCCAGGTTTTTCATATAATTTTGTGTTATCCATGACACTACCGCCACAGACACGCGTATGAAAACGGTAACGTAATGGAATAAAAAATATTGAGATATTTTTTTTTCTCCTATTATAATCGAAAGTGCTCCTGATTCTGAGTAGGAATACCAAATTTCATCCACTTCTAAAAAAAAAGTCATTTCAACAACTTTTTTGAAAACGCCCATGTACGTAGTAAAGGGAAGGCTATGTATGAGATGTTACAAATTCGCTTATTTTAACCTGATGATCCAAATGAATGTTTTTGAAAAAAATATATGTATTAGAGTATTAAATGGGTCATAATATATCTGATATTGGTAGGTGTCGCCACCTCGCAAGTAAAAAAAAAAAAATTATGAATATTAAAAAAATGTTTTTTTTTTTACTTAAATATAAAATTAATTGGATTTTTTTTAAAGAAAAAAACGCTCTTAATTTTCTACATAATATATAAAAATTTCGTGAAAATCGGGCCACTAGTTTGGTAAATAAAAAATAAAAACGATTTTCCTTTTTTTTTAATTATCTCAAAAACCACGCCCATTTTGGGGCTAAAATTTGGTCAAATTACAACGTATGTAAAGACAATTATCCGAGCCAAAGGAAAACCACTTTCTCGTCAAAGGCAGTTTCGCCATCCATACAGGGCTTATACCCTTTGTGCCATCTATCATAAGTTCGCGGGTAAGCAAAGTTTTTAGTTCATTGATAGGCCTCCGTAAAGTAATGTCTGATTTAATAAATTAAACTTAAGCCCATGCCCTCATTCTGAGAGGAAACTGTACTCCACATAGATGTAAATACCACCACCATAGTGAGTGCTCCGAAGAATCGTTTGATCTGGTACCTGCTGCGAGATTCCACCATCGCTCCTCTCAATTTTCAATTATTAATAATTGAAAGAATTTAAGAAGATATTTTTATCACTACAAGTCTAACCTTTATCGACACCATCTCGAAGAATTACGGTCTACCACTGTGCGTTTCCTTCGGCACTTCCAGCCACGTACAGTGGAATTATGGAATCAACTTCCGTAAGCAGTGTTTCCGGATAACTATGAGATTGCGACTTTCAAGAAAATGGCATATACTTTCTTAAAAGGCCGGCAACTCTCCTTGAGTAGTTGGTACTCATGGGCAGTGGTGATTATTTCATAGTTGATGAGCAAAAGTCACTAATTACCACCTAAAGTCCAGAGCGATAATCAAACTTATACATAGCATCGTAAGGTTACTCGTATTCCACTATTTTTTTTGCAGTTAGTGACTTTTACTTGTCACCCGACGACATTTGCTTTATTATTCTTTCTCATTTCTTCAGAATATGAGTTAAAATTTGATTCGATTTGTGGCATTCGAAAATGGCGGATGTAGTCAATATATAATTTTGCTATTTCTGTTTTTTTGGCTGGTTGAAGTATAATTTTGATAGTGTTTTATGCGGCGATTAAGCTTAACAGTGAACAGTGATCATAAAATTCTATATTGCTCTCGTTTCTGACATTTTTTAATGTGCAAGTTGTCTCCACGTGGTTTCTGAAATTTTACTATCAAGTTGCAAAAACTACGGCTACCGAACAACGTCCCTCTCAAAGAGAGTACTTTGACACTGGCGAAATTGTCCTAATAAGGACAGAAAGCCATTTTTTAAAAGAGAAGAAGAAGAGTTAAAATTTTAGCAGCTTACTAAGTAAGCGTTGATGTGCGTATTTTTCCCTGTACGAAAATACCTTGTCACCAACAAATGTGCTCATGACACGAACATGAAAGCTCGCTTAATGCATTCGACTGCATTTTCCTCATTCTTATTCAGGGTGACGTAAAAACAAAAATGTTTGCTTGTATTTTTATTAGAACCACAACTTTTCCTCTTAGGACACTTACTTCTCAGACCAGTTGCTTCTTAGACCACCTTACCAAAAAGCGGGTCGGGGTGTTATAGTTTTATTACGATTTCCTTATACAAACTAAAACACATTTAGTTTGATCTGCGAGGTTTACACTTCTATTTATACCACCGAATAACTTTTCCATAAAAACCGTTCCGAATTCTAAAACCGGGCACGTATAACCAACAAGCTTTTCGTTGACATATGAAAGTAAACAACCATATTGCTTGCCCTTCCTAGTACCTTCACGGCCGCCCTATTTCTCGATTTGCATTACAATGCCTGTGGCCCACTGCTGAAGCTCCCCCGTTTTCCGTTAACTCATTTAAATTACGACTGAGCTGGCTCATAAAAGGCTGTCTTGAATTTCATTAACATGAAAGATTGATTGAAAATGTATGGCCTTTGTACATTTATTGGTGTTTTTAGATTTCTGTACACAAATGCCAGTGTCCTGACTTATGGTCTTACATGCAGAAGGAATTCAAAAATTCAAGCCAGAGCTCTATCTGCATTTTTCGGATTTATGTGTGAATTTACTTTGAAGTTTGCGGTGAAGAAAAACAAAACTCTTCAACGATTAATGGCATCGACTTGAAATTTGGTACGGAAATGTAGTTTGGCTGACAATGCAAGTACAGTCTACAAAAAGTACTTACTTACTACCAGGGCGTAGTGACCCAAAGTGAGTCTTGGCCTCCAACACCAGATTACGCCACGTTTTGCGATCTTTACCAACTCTTGCCAGCCTTCGACCCCAAGGTTTAAAAGGTCTTTCAGGACCTCGTCCCTCCAGCGGTACCTGAGACGACCAATCGGCCTACGTCCACTCGGTTGTCCCAAGTACGCTCTCTTCACGGCTCGATCCTCTCCCAACCTTTCTACGTGCCCGAGCCACCGGAGTCTGGACAATGCCTACAAAAAGACAAACAACAAAAACAATTTTAAGACAAACTAATTTTGAAATAATATTACTTTCATATTACGTCATAGTCACTTTGGCTCTCGCCAGACATTGACAAAAATAGTTTACTCCACATTAACTTGTTATGAATATCGAGAAATATTATTATAAGGGTGCTAGTTCTTCCTTCTTTCTGTAAAAAAGGTTACCTGGAAGAGATCGCTCTTAAGCGATAAGGCCGCCTATTGCTTACCATGTAATTTTTTTCTCTGTGTATTTGTTTTCTGAATCGCTTACTATTTCTGGTGTACAATAAAGAGTCTTTGTATTGTATTGTACTCTAAAGCTGTGTGTAAATGTGAATGTAAATAGATCGTAGGGTGTTCTGTTTACAGCTACCAAGTTCTAATTATTTAGTCGATGCTTATGTACTTGGTAATGTGTCAATTGACTTAGGACTCATGTGGGAGTACTGAAATTTGACCTATATTTCGTACAATATTTGATTTAGTAGGCATTTTGCATGCGATTTATTTACTTAAAAGTAATGTGCTGCAAACCTAATTATTAGATCGTTCTGTTTTTCTTTTCTGTTTTACACGCTACGGTCACCAAAGAGGTGAATTGTATGTAACAGGTTTACTTTGTTTTTTTTTTTTTTTTTTTTTTGGTTCCTGCCCAAAAGGGTTAAGGAAGTTTTGTCTATGCCTATTTATTTATGTATGTTTGTGTACTTTAAAAGTATGTATTGGGTATCGGTGTAAGTGTTTGTTCGTTTTTATACAAGGTGTCTTGACCATGGGGCTTTAAATTAAAGGTTCGATTCTACTCATAAAACTAAGCTACTTTTTGTTTTGTAACATTTTCAAAAAACTTAAATTTAGATCATTTATTCATACTCAAGGTTTAATCGTTAAATAAATCGGCGTGTATCGGACATGGCGGTGTTATCGCTGTCTCTTGGTACGGGGGCCTTTAAATATTTTTTGACATTTATTTTACATCTCTAAGATAAGCACAATGACATATCAATGTGCAGTCAATTTAATATTTTATCGCATACATTGAAAGTTTCATTTAATTTGTATGAAAAAAAAGAAATTAATAGTGGTTATAATATTTGAAAAAAAAAACGGCCAAGAGCGTGTTGGACACGCGCAAAATAGGGTTCCGTAGCCATTACGAAAAAAATTAAGTAATTATTATACTATAATCAAGTATTAGTAAATAAAGTGTTAGTAATAAATTATGTGCGTTATAACACAATTAAAACACTTACTACAGTCTTAAAATCTGTTATCAGAAAAAGAGCGTATCTTCACTACTATACTGGCTCTCAAATGTATGCAGTAATAGGTAATTTTGTATAGAGAGTAGACTAAATTTTGTGCTGCTGAGTATATTAGGTATCAAAGTTTGTCTCGCCAGACATTTTAGCAACAACCTATAACGAAACATTACTGCCAAAGGCTTTTTCAACCTACGCTCCCCATAAAAACCTATGCCCATGGGTATACAAGGTCGGTGACCTCAAACTATATGAGAGTTGACACTGACGAAACTGATAGAGATGTTAACAGCTCTTTTATCGTCACGAAGAGTGCTCGTTGCATCCCTAATGCCGATGTGGGACGTTTTATGCCCATGGACAATAATGGGAGCTTTGACTCATCGAGCGGTTTAAGATATATACATATTTATGAACATTACTAGCTTTTTCCCGCGGCTCCGCCCGCGTGGTATTCGGTTATCGCGCGCTGTTCCCTCGGGAACTGCATTTTTCAGGGATAAAAAGCCTGTGTCACTCTCGGGCCCATAAACTATCTCTATGCCAAAAATCACGACGATCCGTCGCTCCGTTACGGCGTGAAAGACGGACAAACATACAAACACACTTTCGAATTTATACTATTAGTATGGATATAGGCTTCTTCTCAAATCGAAAGTGCTGGGTTAATTTCCACGCAGATTCTATGCGGATTAGTTAACACACAGTAGTATTTGAGACCTAGGTTTATTTATATAATACTAGCTTTTGCCCGCGGCTCCGCCCGCGTGGAATTCGGTTATCACGCGCTGTTCCCTCGGGAACTGTGTATTTTTCCCGGATAAAAAGTAGCCTATGTCACTCTCGGGCTCATAAACTATCCCTATGCCAAAAATCATGTCGATCCGTTGCTCCGTTACGGCGTGAAAGAGGGACAAACGTACAAACATACAAACACACAAACACACTTTCGCATTTATACTATTAGTATGGATATAGGCTTCTTCTCAAATAATAAGTTTTATCATTAGTTTCTCGATAAAATGAATGTGTCGGTGGAGGTGAGAGTTGCGTATTTAAAGTAGTTTATTAGATTTTCATCGTCAATACATACTTCTTCCAACGTCTCAGAATATTCACGAATATTCTATAATGCATCGATAAAATGTACATAATCGGTAGTCGATAAATGAGAAGTCCCTATGACAGCTGAAAATGGCTACGAGAATTCCGGACTCGGGTTATATATTTTACCTACCTTTCTTGCAATGTTAAAAAAAGGCAAAAAAAAAAATGCTCCGTCATAATTTTATAAAAAATATTAATCATTATTTTATTTTATTTTTAGGAAAACATCGTGAGGAAACCTGCACAAACCTGTGAAGCAATTCAATGGTGCGTGTGAAGTTCCCAATCCTATGGAACTATGGCCCAAGCCCTCTCATTCCGAGAGGAGGCCTGTGCCCAGCAGTGGGACGTATATAGGCTGAGATGATGATGATAATTTTATATCGTTAGCAGTAAGCGACAATATTGTGTCATGTCAACCTACTGCCCATGTCGAATACAATACAATACAAAGACTCTTTACTGTACACCAGAAATAGTAAGCGATACAGAGAAAACAAATACACAGAGAAAAAAAAATACTAAATACACTTACTGAATACTAAATTAAATTAGTTTTTTAGCTAACATGAAGCCCAACTTAACACGAAACTCCTCAAGTCGGCAATTTCAAGAAATTAATGCCATTCGGTAGTATATTATTCTGTCTTCTATCCACAGATGATTACACTAGATAACGCAAACACCTCAATCTGTATGAAAACCAACCGTGTCACTTTTTTATACTGTGACGTCTCAAGAGCGAATTAGCGATGTGAATTCCCCGATGTCCGCGCAAAATCTATTCAAATGCGCCGCCCGCCCGCGCCGTGGGGCTCGAGTCCGTCACTCGAGTCAGTCACCAGTCATGATTAGTCAGTTAGCTTTGCTTAGTGTATGGGGCCAACCCCGACGTTTGGTCGTGGTTCGAACACGCGAAGAAAATGCATTTGCGTCATCATCATCTCAGCCTATATACGTCCCACTGCTGGGCACAGGCCTCCTCTCGAAATGAGAGGGCTTGGGCCATAGTTCCCACGCGGGCCCAGTGCGGATTGGAAACTTCACACGCACCATTGAATTGCTTCGCAGGTTTGTGCAGGTTTCCTCACGATGTTTTCCTTCACCGCAAAGCTCATGGTAAATTGCGCACATGAATTTCGAAAAACTCAGAGGTGCGAGCCGGGATTTGAACCCACGACCCTCTGCTTGAGAGGCGATAGGTCAAACCACTAGGCCACCACGGCTTTTGCATTAGCGTAATCTAGTGTAATCTCTATCTGTGCTTCTATCCTATTCAAAGGAACCATTCCTCGAAAATGCTAATAATTTGGAGCACTCCTAGATTTCAGAAGCGTGTAACGAAATATCATTCACTTTGTCAATGCTAGTCCATATATCTCGTATTCAAACTCCATTACTGACACAGTCTCTGACAAATCCACAAACTTCAATATCAACCGTGTTCTGAATGTATTTCCATGTATGGAAAACGTGACGTCATCTAATGCATTTACTTTGCATGCTTTTTCCTACGCTATTGGCAGATGTTCAACATATTACAAAGAAGGACTGATACAATACTGTAGATATAAATGTTTGTAGTTACTGGAATGGAAGTTACATAAATGGCTGAGGATTTTACGTCAATGAAGTATGTATGTATGTATGTGTATAAACTCTTTATTGTACAAAATAAGTAAAAAACAGTTGACAAAAAAAAAACAAATATGTACAAAGGATGTTGATGTAATGTTATTTCTAAATAATGTTATTTATTTAGCATTAATACGTCCACTGTGGGACAAATTTTACAAAATTTTTAGTTGAGTGGGAAGAGTGAGTCAAATTTGAACAGAAAAATTGTATATTTATTCAAGTACTAGGTTTTACCCGCGGCTCCGCCCTCGTGGAATTCGGTTATCGCGCGCTGTTCCCTCCATTTTTCCGGTATAAAAAGTAGCCCATGACACTCTTGGGCCCATAAACTATCTCTATTCCAAAAATCACTTCGATCCGTCGCTCCGTTACGGCGTGAAAGACGGACAAACATACAAACATACTTTCGAATTTATGCTATTAGTATGGATATAGGCTTCTTCTCAAATCGAAAGTGCTGGGTTAATTTCCACGCAGATTCTATGCGGATTAGTTAACACACAGTAGTATTTGAGACCTAGGTTTATTTATATAATACTAGCTTTTGCCCGCGGCTCCGCCCGCGTGGAATTCGGTTATCACGCGCTGTTCCCTCGGGAACTGTGTATTTTTCCCGGATAAAAAGTAGCCTATGTCACTCTCGGGCTCATAAACTATCCCTATGCCAAAAATCATGTCGATCCGTTGCTCCGTTACGGCGTGAAAGAGGGACAAACGTACAAACATACAAACACACAAACACACTTTCGCATTTATACTATTAGTATGGATATAGGCTTCTTCTCAAATAATAAGTTTTATCATTAGTTTCTCGATAAAATGAATGTGTCGGTGGAGGTGAGAGTTGCGTATTTAAAGTAGTTTATTAGATTTTCATCGTCAATACATACTTCTTCCAACGTCTCAGAATATTCACGAATATTCTATAATGCATCGATAAAATGTACATAATCGGTAGTCGATAAATGAGAAGTCCCTATGACAGCTGAAAATGGCTACGAGAATTCCGGACTCGGGTTATATATTTTACCTACCTTTCTTGCAATGTTAAAAAAAGGCAAAAAAAAAAATGCTCCGTCATAATTTTATAAAAAATATTAATCATTATTTTATTTTATTTTTAGGAAAACATCGTGAGGAAACCTGCACAAACCTGTGAAGCAATTCAATGGTGCGTGTGAAGTTCCCAATCCTATGGAACTATGGCCCAAGCCCTCTCATTCCGAGAGGAGGCCTGTGCCCAGCAGTGGGACGTATATAGGCTGAGATGATGATGATAATTTTATATCGTTAGCAGTAAGCGACAATATTGTGTCATGTCAACCTACTGCCCATGTCGAATACAATACAATACAAAGACTCTTTACTGTACACCAGAAATAGTAAGCGATACAGAGAAAACAAATACACAGAGAAAAAAAAATACTAAATACACTTACTGAATACTAAATTAAATTAGTTTTTTAGCTAACATGAAGCCCAACTTAACACGAAACTCCTCAAGTCGGCAATTTCAAGAAATTAATGCCATTCGGTAGTATATTATTCTGTCTTCTATCCACAGATGATTACACTAGATAACGCAAACACCTCAATCTGTATGAAAACCAACCGTGTCACTTTTTTATACTGTGACGTCTCAAGAGCGAATTAGCGATGTGAATTCCCCGATGTCCGCGCAAAATCTATTCAAATGCGCCGCCCGCCCGCGCCGTGGGGCTCGAGTCCGTCACTCGAGTCAGTCACCAGTCATGATTAGTCAGTTAGCTTTGCTTAGTGTATGGGGCCAACCCCGACGTTTGGTCGTGGTTCGAACACGCGAAGAAAATGCATTTGCGTCATCATCATCTCAGCCTATATACGTCCCACTGCTGGGCACAGGCCTCCTCTCGAAATGAGAGGGCTTGGGCCATAGTTCCCACGCGGGCCCAGTGCGGATTGGAAACTTCACACGCACCATTGAATTGCTTCGCAGGTTTGTGCAGGTTTCCTCACGATGTTTTCCTTCACCGCAAAGCTCATGATAAATTGCGCACATGAATTTCGAAAAACTCAGAGGTGCGAGCCGGGATTTGAACCCACGACCCTCTGCTTGAGAGGCGATAGGTCAAACCACTAGGCCACCACGGCTTTTGCATTAGCGTAATCTAGTGTAATCTATATATGTGCTTCTATCCTATTCAAAGGAACTATTCCTCGAAAATGCTAATAATTTGGAGCACTCCTAGATTTCAGAAGCGTGTAACGAAATATCATTCACTTTGTCAATACTAGTCCATATATCTCGTATTCAAACTCCATTACTGACACAGTCTCTGACAAATCCACAAACTTCAATATCAACCGTGTTCTGAATGTATTTCCATGTATGGAAAACGTGACGTCATCTAATGCATTTACTTTGCATGCTTTTTCCTACGCTATTGGCAGATGTTCAACATATTACAAAGAAGGACTGATACAGTACTATGGATATAAATGTTTGTAGTTACTGAAATGGAAGTTACATAAATGGCTGAAGATTTTACGTCAATGATGTAATGTTATTTCTAAATATTAAATGATTTTGTAACTCACGTCTTAGATCGAGTTTAGCTCGACATGTTTCGGGCTATTTCGAAACCCTTCTTCTATGGAGCACGCGATTCGGCGGGATTCGGGGGACGGGGGGGGGGGATTGGGTTTCGGCGGGTGCGCGTGTTGCGGCAGATTTAAGACGTGAGTTATCAGTTACAATATCATTTAATATGAGTGAGTCTCACTGTAGTTTCATGTTATTTCTAAATAATGTTGTTTAGCATTAATATGTCACTGTGGAACAAATAAAAAAAAATTGAGTTGAGTGAGAGGAGTGAGTCAAAGAACAGAAAAATTGTATATTTACTCAAGTATTGCATCATACCGGATATTATAAGTGAATTACACCTTCACAATAACTTTAAGAGTTAATCATAAAAATCGGGTATTCTGCCAAAACACGCAATCCCAAACGTATAAAGCCAGCCAGCGATTCGCGTGGTTCAGTTTTAAGATGCAATAAAGCAAAGTTCATCTTGTAAGACAATAGAAAGTTTATTGGGAGAGATGTTAACTTTTACAAGAGCATTGACCGTCGGTTTTGATTTCCTGAGAGCTACCTACCTACTATACTACGCAGAAAGGGACTTCAGACTTACAATGTGTTCATCGTAAAGCTCATGGTTCACCATAAAGGTGCGAGCTCGGATTTGAACCCACGGTCCCTATTCTTATACAGGGTGGAAAGATCGAATGCCACATTGTCACCTAAAATATTGGAAATTTTGTGTGACGTTCATTTATTTTTTAAAAACAATAAATTCTGCATTCGATTTTTAAAATCGCTTGGCTTAGTCGCGACTCGGAATGGTCAAATGCGACAAAAAATAACATGTCATAGGTATTTTATAATGCAGATCGAAACGGTTACTGATAAGGTTAATCTATCTCCAAATAATATGCATAAATTATGAATAACTAAATAACGGAAGGTCATGAAAACCACAGATGAAAACTAACAATTACCTTTTAATTTTGTTTTTATCCGTCACCGCAGCTACCTTATATATTGGAAATAGGAAATTTGTACGCAAGGAAGACATACATTTATTTTAGAAAATAATAAATACTGCATGGATTTTTGAACCATAACCTAATCTAACCTAACCAACAAAAAGTTGGAAAACCCCCGACTTTCTCACTTTAATGTTCAATATCTCAAAAATGGCTGAACCAATTTTGATGAAACATGTCTAAGAACCATCGCTAGAAAACCTGCTATAAAATAAATAAAAACCGCATTCAAATCTGTCCACCCGTTTAAGAGCCACGGTGCCACAGACAGACACACAGACAGACAGACACACATAGCGGTTAAACTTATAACATCCCTTTTTTTGTGTCGGGGGTTAAAAAAATCAACTCAACCAACAAAAAGTTGTAAAACCCCCGACTTTGATACTTCAAAGTTCAATATCTCAAAAACCTGAACCGATTTTGATAAAACATGTCTAAGAACCATCAAACTCAAACAAACAAACTTATAACACCCCTCTTTTTGCGTCGTTTAAAAAAATACTCCGAAAAACTAATGGCAGTGCTGAAAACTAAGATTAAAGCAATCATGGGACAATAGGACATTATAGTCGAATCAATCCTCAATCGATACGGGTTCTATTTCATTCAGATAACTCAGATAAGCTGACAGTTTAATCAGCGCAGAAGTAGGCACTCGCGCCGAATAAAGGCGCACTAAATCCGAAATGCGACACTTGACCTTGGGAAATTTTTCTTAGGGGACAGTAAAGTTACATGGGTAATTGATACGAAAATAATTTGTGATAAACACTTGGATCTGCTGGCTGTGTAATACGCTTTTATTAGGTCGACCTATATGTAACTATGTAATGGAATCGAATTTAATGAAAATTGGCAAGTTCAATATCTCAAAAACGGCTGAACCGATTCTCATGAAACTTTTCATCGCTGGAAAACCTGCTATCAAGTAAAAAAACCGCATTCGCCTCTTTTTGCGTGATGGGTTAAAAATAGGAATTAGTTTTAATGATAGATAGATAGATAGATTCATATATTTCCTTATGAAAAATGCATTATAAGTACATGTAAAGTAGTAATAAGATATTCACAAAAGGATCGTCAAATTGTATACAAAAAGTAATAATATATGATAATAGCAAATTACAATAAAATGACAGTTAAAAATAGAATTAGAATTACAATGTCAAATGAGAATTAAATTTAAAAATAATAACAACAATTTAAGGTAAAAACTTAAAAGTAAAAATTACAATTACTATATCAAATAAAAAATTATTAAAATGTCATTGCAATAAAAGTCAATGTAAAATAAAATTTCGTCCACAATAAATACTCCATAATGAACACTGTGTACCGATATAATTCAATGAAACTTATCATGCAAGAACCCTTCTGACAGAGGGTGAAAGCTGGCTCCAGATGAACCCCTGAACGCTCGCTGTTATCTGGACTAAATTATGTATGTAAACATGCATTAATTAGAGAGATAGCTGAGGTATCGTTATTAATCTATATTTATGTAATGTAGCCATTATTTTGAGATAGTGCTGACCGCATCCTGAGAGCGTTTTCGCATTATTCAATCTAAACGCCTATTAGGAGGCCTCCACGTTATACTGTAAAATATGTTTTCTCAAAAATGATACGTAAAGTCGCCATTACATCATCAAAAAGTCTCCAGTAAGTTAATAATACCGGACGAAGATCTCAAGTGTCCAGTAAGTACGACACAAATCTCATAACATCATTGTTATTTTAACTTTTTTTTTATAGAGGTAATGCAAAGAGGCTCATCTTAAGGTCATTAAAAAGGTTGAACAACAAACGTATAATTAATTATAAACGTTATTATATCTTTAAATACTGTCATTACTTTATACTTGTTTATTTTGTGTATTAATTTATGTAATTTGTGAAATGTGAATAAACGTTTTTCTATTCTATTCTATATTCTATTCTATTCTTAATATGATTTTATTAGAATTTCTATTCTTTAAAACATAAATGTAAACCGATTAGTTGCAAATTCATTTAATTTCATAAATATTTATTCCAACTCGTAAGAGGTAGGCAGTATAAGGAACGCTTTTATTAAAAAAAAAAAACAAGAGCAGCGGCGTTCGTTTCGTGCAACGAGGTTGTATACTTTATTAAAAAAGCGGGAAGTTTTAACAAATGTTTGGAAATATTTTATTGTCGTGTAATTTACCTATTATAAATTTTAATTTCACTATTATAATTAGCTTATTCGTTATAAACATATTTTTTGAGTAATATCAATTTAATTTAAGATTGCAATCAACACAGTATTTTTTTATTAGGTTGGTGTTATGATTGATCTTGCGACTTAAAAAGAAAAAAAAACTTAGAAAAAAAGTAAAATAAGCAGGAATTTCGTTCATTACGATCTTATTAAGTAATAATCTTATTCAGTGAATTGCCCAAGTATGAGATCTGAAGATTCTGATGTATGGGCGGCACACCTGATATAAAAGCGGAGGCCGAATTAGCAAAAAACAACTTGCTGCTGCCCAAATCCAGAGAGATAAGTATATGAATTTTTATAGAAATTTATGAAATGGAAACAATTTTATGTTTTATTTTTGAGAAAAGCACTATACAAGCTTCGACCAGTAATCGCCATCCTGGCCTCGTTTCATTGATGGCCTCACCTGGCGGTTCGGCCATCAAACTTCTACTCGTCCAGGATGGCTTACTTACTCGACTCTGCAGTAATGTACTATTACTTTAAAAAAAATGAATAAAGATATCGCCATCGGAGGAAATCTGGCCGCATCTGGATCATCGTGGCCGCCCTGTGGTAATACTATAAAATTAAAATCGTCAAAAAATATAATAGCAAAAAAAATTATAAATAATATGAAACTAGTTAATTACATTGATAAAATTTTATAACAAAACGTGTTTGATAGGGCAAACTGAATAAAATAATGATACAGTATAATTAAATTTAATAAATAGGCCAAATTATATTAAAATGTCATAATAATGTCATGAAACTAAGAATTATTAGCATGTGTGGCTTGACTGTAAGTGTTAATTATGAGATTAAATAAATAAATAAATAATTTAAAAAAAAAACATCTAAATCGGTTTAGCGGTTTAGATGTGATGAAGTAACAAGCGAACACTTACAAACTTTCGCATTTATAATATTAATGGGATTTATGACCCATCAGTGTCAACAATTAAGTTCTCAAATTAGCAATGGAGGATTATTACTGATTTATGCAGTAAGCTCCTCAGTCCCACGCTTGGTAGTGGGCGGATGTAAAACATAACCTGAAATACGAGTGGAGCAGCCGCCATATTGTTTTATAGTGTTGCAACAAATTATCGAAGTATCGATAGTACTCAAGGGCTCTTTTACATGTCACTTTTTAAACTACAAGCGTTTTCGGAAAGACCATCATTGTCAAAAAGAATGCGCCGCAAGAAACTTGGTAGAAAGTCGTTTATTTATAACAAAGTATTATTTATAAATTTATTCCTCACTTCTCCATTCATTCCATTGTAAAGGTTGCCTGGAAGAGATCGCTCTGAAGCGATAAGGCCGCCTATTGCTTACCTCAGAAAGCCTCTGTGTACCTGTTTTCTGTAATTGTTTGCTATAATGTTGGTGTGCAATAAAGAGTTATTGTATTGTATTGTATTGTAAAGTACCTATAGTAGGTAATTAAAATTATCTTGATAATAAAAGCTAGCAAAACCAAGTAAATTAGAAATATACAGATAAAACAACTATCTACAACTTTAAAAGGCCTTTAAAAGGCTTGAGTATTAAAAAAAAACGGTATCCTTTTTACTAAGACACGGCCATACACTGTTCAACTATAGATTAGGTCTATTAATAACACCCCTCTTTTTGCGTCGTGGGTTAAAAATAAATAGCTCTTTATGTTCAGACTCCATGACTTTAGATTTGGGCACAGGGCGGCCACGCCATACAAAATTCGTGTTCTGGAATCTACATAGGCACGACGACGTCTGTACACGCGTCAATGTGTGCGTAAGTGACACAGGGCTGACTATCGCAAAACCCTAGTACCATAGGGTATGTAGATATGGCTTAGATGTGTAAATAAATGTAATCGTTAATCATATATTTTTATTTAAACCTACATAAAATGTGTCTGTCCATGTATTTAAGCATTATTGTTTTAAATTACCTACAATAAGTATTTGACTACAAACTTAAACGAATTATTCGGTACCTAAGTAGTTATTTCATGACTTTCATGTATTTATCGCGATAGGGCGAATATTTTGGGGACCCGAAATTGATGTCTCGCCATAAAACTCCTCACCATCAAAGAGATCCAAAACTTTGATTCTTGAATCTGGTAGCTAAATAAGTGTAGAAAATGCTATCGATACCGTTTTGTGATTGAATTAAGGGAAAAAAATATATTGAAAAAATACAATCAAAAATTGCATTATTTACGATGTCGCTCTTGCATGAATTTTGCTATCTGACTGCATAAAAAAATCAATTAAAACAATATGGTAAAATGAGTTCATAATCATTACATACCATTAAATGCACAATGTATTTCATGAAAAACATATTAAATACCTAAGTAGGAAGTGAATAAAAAACCACGTCAAAGAATGTTCAAAAAATAAACGTCATTAACGGCAACACAATTGTTTTACAAAGTTTTGAAAAAACGGAATGCACTCGAAACATCACACCACGTCCAAGCGACGGTCCCTCCCATTCCTCAATCAGCCGCCACGCATCGAAAGGATCACAAGCTCCGTTTATAAGCGGTAATTTATTGAAATACAATCTCCAAAATGTGTCATTCCGATCGTCATTCTAATTTGTAGCTATATATTAGTTATTTGTGCATGGTAAAGTGTTATTGATTCACGATGATAAAGTATTCTGGACACAAATAACTCCAGTGCTTGTGTTTTGTACAACTTATGTTTATTGTCGTCGTGGCGTCGAATTTTCTAGAATTGGTCATTTTCGGCAACATCATTGTCAGCAACAATGCAAGAAACGACAATGACGGCTGTTGCTAATAATGATCTTGTATATGGAAAGAGCAATGACGATTGTTGCCAATAATGATTTTTTTGTATGATTTATATTTATTTTATTTTATTTTATTGTAGAAAAAGTAGATGAAAAAGCTATAGTAACCAAAGACAACTTAATTCCTAAAAAAAATATAGCAAAAAATTTAACCGAGTACAAAAAAACATGAAAACATTTTTTTACTTTCACGCTTTTTAGTGTTAATAATCAGGGATACAATTGTTTAATGTCAACTACTCGACAACTTTTACGATAGATTGCTTTTTCGGATGCAGAGACGTTAATTATAGAGAAGTCTTGGTGCTTCACCACCCGTTCCATTTTTTACCATATGCATTACGACGAGCATAAATTGCTTAGCAACTGTGTTAAAGTAATTGAAATTCATACGTGAAGTACTTGTTATTGAGTAGTAGCTCTGTTGGTCAAATGTGGTCTTCATCATCAGTTCTATTTCACCAAATTATGATTTTCAAGACAAAATGCATGAGTTACTGCTAAATATATCCAAATTACCATAAGTTATCTCGATTTCTTTAAGATCTAATCATCAGATCCTAATTTGGTGCTTATGGGACCTAATTTAAGGCATTTCTAGACGAACTCAAAAAAAATAATTGTAATCGGTTCATAACTGACGGAATTTTGAGGTAACAAACAAAAAAAATGCGACCGAATAGATAACTTCTTTTTTTGAAGTCGTTGTGATTATCTTGCTTGAGGTAAGTACTTTTTTCAACAGATAAATAAAATTAACAATTAAAAAAAAACGTTTTTGGGGTTAGTTTTGGTTTTGTAAGATTTTTTTGAATAACAGAGCCAGAAACCCCAAGTTGTAACACGATTAAATTTTTTCCTTGTATTCAGTTCATGTAAATACTCGTACCAAATTGTTAGCAATTTGCTAAATTTTACATATTTATTAAATTTTCCAAATAAATGGATTAAAAAGATTTTTTTATTTATTTACCAACATAAAAAATATAGATTACGATTTGGAGTCTTTTTGTATTTTTTTATTTCAACTCCAAATTTTTGTTTCTTTTACACTTTGTTTTTTGTTTTTTACTTGGATAGTTTCGATGGGAGTGAAAAATGTTTCTCGTTGAGAACGTAGATCATAGATGGCGTTAGTGTCGCTGCTAAAGTGACTAATAAGAATCCAAGTTAAAATATGGGTGCATAGGAAAAATTCGTGTCTAGTCTCCTGTCCAGTGGTGGTGTAGGGGAATAGCACGCAGCACGGAATGCTGAGGACCTGGGTTCGATTCCCAGCGCTGGTCTATTTTTTCTGGTTTTTCTATGCATTCATGTTTCGGCTTGTGTTTTCGTGTGAAATTTATATAAAAAATATAATATGTATATGTATATATACGTAATTATTACAACACAGTTGATGAGTATGAAATAAATAGGAAATGAGAGACTCAGCGAGTCCGCTGATTTTCAGTCTCCAACCTGACTAAAACTGACTTAAACCAGATTACTTAAATCAAATTTTTTAACGGTGTACTGCCTTTTCAGCGAAATATTTTTCGCAAAATTTCACTTAGCAACTGCCTTTGGATGCCATTCAATATGTTGCTAAGTTAAGGTATGCCAATCAATACATTTTGACCAAAACATAAATGACATCTTAAAAAAATCCCAGGTAATAATTTGCACAATAATAATTTATCAAATGATTAGTTGGGAAATGATATCAGTGTGAAATGTTGAGTTGGGAAATAACATTTCGCCTAAATAAAAATATGGGATAAATAGTTTGGTAGCTAATAATTTGCTAAATAATTTTCGCCGAAACATTAGTAAACCTTTTTAGGGTTCCGGAGCCAAAATGGCAAAAACGGAACACTTATTGTTTCGCCATGTCTGTCTGTCTGTCTGTCTGTCTATCTGTCCGTCCGCGGCTTTGCTCAGGGATTATCAATGCTAGAAAGCTGTAATTTTGCACAGATATATAGGTAAGCTATGCCGACAAAATAGCATAATCAAAAATTCAAAAACAATTTTTTTTAGGGTACCTCCCATAGACGTAAAGTGGCGGTGATTTTTTTTTTCTCATTCAACCCTATAGTGTATATCAAACTTTCAAGGAAAACTATAACGGCTAACTTTGCTTGAGAATTATTAGTAGTTTATGAGTAAATAGCAGCGTAAGGTATAAAATATACCTAAACTTGGAACATTCCGTATAAAATACAAAATCCTTAGAAAAATATTACTTAATTTTTTCGTAATGGCTACGGAACCCTATTTATAGATATTTTTCATATTATTTAAGGTTTTATAAAATAATCGTCATTGTCGGCAACACTGCGTCATTATATTCTGCAATTTACGTCATTTTGCTCAACGATCGTCATTATGGGCAACACCAACTTTTTTTCAATTTAAGATATTTCCTGAAATATCGGGTAACTTAGCGTGCCTTTATGACAAAATAAGATGGATTTAGTACATCTTTAAACCTAGAAGGAAATAATAGCTTTTGCACGGTGATTTTATGAAGCTTATTTTTTTCAACAAGATTAATAGTTTGAAGAGATCCACCCGATACTTCTAGAAAGCATTATTTATTTACAAAAGGAAGTAGGTAGGGTAGGTAAGTGTACAATATTTCTCGCGCGCCCACTGACAAGTTGGCGCTTGCTCGCGAACTCACCGTCACCGATCTAGCACCGAACAATGAACTGAGGGCCTACTCCGACGTTCGAAAATCGAAGTTCGTATGCTACCGTCTCTCTCGCTCTCGTATGAAACAGTATAAATGTCAGAGGGAACGAACGACATGAACTTCGATTTATCATACATCGCGTCGCGCGCCCGACTGCTATCCGTCAGATTTCCGTCAGGCTACGCTTGAGGGGTGGGGTAACTCGAACCGGTGCGGGGCGGAGCGTGGCCATTCTGTACGTTAGTACTATTATATATTCTGTGATTTGGGGGTAAGAAAGGCTCGGCTACTTTGGAACACTTCTATCAATAATGTCGATAGTATTATCGATCAATTTACTACACTACTTAATTCTTAGTCTACATTTAGTAGATATTAACTACAGCATTAAACATTTTTAGCAAAAAATATAATTATGTGGGAGGGGAATATGATGAAAGTGATTCACATGAATAATTTAAACATTATGAGTAGCCAGTGAATACTTAATAGTGCCTTTCACAGGCTATTCAGCGGCGGTGGATTTTGGAGTAAATCGATATTAAATAAACATTTTTTTCTTGCGAGATAGGAAACATGCACAACTGGGGAATAGACGTGGGTCTCATGTATATGTCTATTCTATTAGACTATCTAAATATTCTATATTGGTATAGTATATCAAGGGTAAACTAGCATTTAAGTAGTTGTTTGTCATAGTTTGTTTTGCTTTAGACATGGTAAATGGTTTAGACATGTCTCACGGTTTACTAGGCACACCTATAAAAACCGGCCAAGTTTGAGTCGGACTTGAACAGTATACACCGAGGGTACACATTTGTTGGTATTTATAAATATCCAAGGCTAATAAATAGCACAGAACTTATCTAAGCAAAATTTGAAACTTTGCAAACTTGTCTTCTTGGCTTCGATCAATTAAATCGATCAAAAAGATCTTCCAAAAGAACCGTTCCTCTCTTCTATCGTGAGTTGAACCGTTTAATTAAGTGATTTTAATACTTACCGTATTTAATTTTACTTTAATTAAAATTAAATACGGTAAGTATTAAAATTACTAAATCAAACAATTCAACTCACGATTAGAAGACTTCTTTTTCATAGGCGAGTGCGTGGTTGAGTGCGGCGAGTGTCACCGTCGTGAACGCACTCAAACTTTTTTTTTTTTTTAATCAAAAATGTTGTTTTTTACATGATCCCACACCAAAAAACGTCCACTGCTGGACACAGGCCTCCCCCAAACCTCTAAATATTAGGGTAAAGGAAATTATAGTCAAATACTGTACGTTACATTGGGCAGATATAATTAGTAATATGTGCATTAAAACCTCCTGCACATATCAAAAACATACTGGCTGAATGAACTTTCCGCTTTCTCCCGCACGGCGGCGCCACCAGTCAGTTGCGCAAAATTGACAGCTCGAAATGAATGCCGGCCGGCGCGCGCTCTTTTAAATTATTCATAAAAAACTCTGAAAGTGCTGTGATTGTGTCTTAAATGTGTCCCTGGGACTGAGGAATAGAGCCAGAACAAACTGTAAGTGAAACCTATATCTTGCCCAATTCGGTTTTGCTAATTATTTTCAATATTCAAATGTCGTAGTTCAAACATTTTGGTCAATCGAACCGCATCCTCAGTTTGCAAACTAAATACACATTCATACACATAAAACACACATTTCACGCAGTTTTAAGGTAACAGGCTTATTTCTAATCTAAGTTATTTACCTAGAATAATACGTATAAAATAAACGTTTTCAATTTTCGTTCTTTGCAACGCGTCGCGCGCGTCTTTTGTTTTTTAATTCGAAATGGACGAAAAAGAATTCGATGTCGAACAACTTATCAACAAAAAAGAACTGCTTTTTATACGATGTCAAACGTTATTTGAACTATCCAAATCAACTCCACCAGAGCGTTTAACCGAATTTAATTTGCGACTCAAAGAACTTCATTCGACTCGGGAATGTTTCGAACAATGCATATTCGAGTTAAATTCTTATAATAAGAAACAAAACCCGAAATTTAAACCAAATTATCAAGAAATTCAAACCTTTGACGACATGTATTTCCGTATTCTGAGTGTAGCGGAGGCTAATAGCGACACTTGGCAATCGTGTGACGGCAGCGGTAGCGGACCTTCGTCGCGCTCCGCGGGCCGCGGCCCGGGCGCTGCCGGGCCAGACTCGCGGTCGGCTAAGCCGCGGCTGCCTAAACTAGAATTGTTCCATTTCGATAGCAAATTAGAAAACTGGCAAACATTCTATGACACGTTTACGAGTTTAATTCATAACAACAATGATATTACGAACATTGAGAAGTTTTATTACCTGCTCTCCGCAGTCAGCGGTTCGGCATTGACTGTGGTCAAAGGGATGCCAGTGACGGCCGATAATTATCCGATAGTATGGGCTTTGCTAGTCAAAAAATTTGAGAACACTCGTGCCTTAGCTACGAGCTATTTAGATCGGCTGTTTCAATTTAAGCCTTTGTCAACTGAGTCGGCTACTGGTCTAAACACATTTTTACAAACGTATCAAGAGTGTGTTAAAGCATTGAAACTTTTGAAAATCAGTAACCTATCGAGTTTCATACTGTTTTATATGGGATTGCGAAATTTAGACCCCGTCACTAGGCGCGAATTCGAACAATCAGTAGATCAAACCGATATACCTACTTACGAACAGCTGATTAATTTCGTAGAGAAACAGGCGCGTGTTTTGGAAATGTCGGAGGTTAAAATTAGTACATCAAAAATTCAGTTTACGCCTAAGAGTGTCCCTAACACCTCTGCAAAGCCGAATTGTGTTCGAAAAAATAATAATAATGCTGCTAATTACAGTAGTGCACCAAAGCAGTTCCAAAAGCCGTGCTTGTCAGCTGTGAGTAAGAATAATAGCGAACGATCAAATAGATGTCTATTTTGCGACAAACCGCATTCAACTTATCGATGTTTCGAGTTTTTTGATTTAACACCGGTGCAGCGTCTTGACAAAGTGAAACAGCTTCAATTATGCGAAAATTGCTTTCGTCAGCATTCGTTGTCCGAGTGTACGTCAAAAGTGCGTTGTGTGCTGTGTAAACAACCGCACCATCACAGTATTCACTTAGATACAGTTCCAACTGTTCAAAATTCATCAATTAATCAAAACGATTCAAGTAGTCAAAACATTTCAAGTGGTCAAAACATTTCAAGTATTCAAAACGTTTCAAATGGTCAAGATCAAAGTCAAAAGTCAATGCCAAACGTCGGCTTGACTTGTTCGTCAAATTCAACCGTGCTGTTAGGCACTGCCATGGTGCACGTCGCAGATCGATGGGGAACTTACCACGCCGTACGTGCAGTCATTGACAGCGGTGCCATGTCCGGTTATATGACAAAAG
The DNA here is from genome assembly GCA_037349165.1 of Choristoneura rosaceana. Taxonomy (NCBI): domain Eukaryota; kingdom Metazoa; phylum Arthropoda; class Insecta; order Lepidoptera; family Tortricidae; genus Choristoneura; species Choristoneura rosaceana. The sequence continues at coordinate 18,204,272 of JAZBNJ010000019.1, forward strand.
AGTGTGCCCAGCGCCTGGGTTTGCCTCGACGCAAGTGTCAGTTTGAACCCATGGGTCTGGGAGGTGCGCCAGTGCAAGATTTCGGTCTGGTTACATGTTCAATTAAACCACGAAACTCATCTGGTCCGGTGCTTAGCACTGATACTGTTGTCGTAAGTAATATAACTAGCAACTTACCTACAGTAACCTTATCAAACAAAGTTATCAATAATTTCAAAAATCTAGAGTTAGCTGACCCGAACTACTTTTCGGCGGCTCCAGTTGACTTGTTGATCGCAGGTGACTTATTTCCCTACATTTATGACGGTCAAAATATACTACCACGTGACCCGGGTTTGCCCGTCGCGATGCATTCCATATTCGGATATGTCATTACTGGTCAGACAGTACTGAGTGACGATTGTGAGTCAAATACAGCTTCGCTCAACTTGTTCTCTGCTAATAAAACTAGTAGTATCGATAAAATCATGAACTCTTTCTGGGAGACTGAAAACGTGCCGTATGACGTCACTAAAAAACCAGAAGATTTGTATGTCGAACAATTGTTCCAAAACGAACACAGTCGCGATACTACGGGACGTTATACAGTGAAGTACCCGTTCAAACCCAGTTTTGATCTCGGCGATTCGACTCCACAAGCGTTACGTCGTTTCAACAATTTAGAAACAAAGCTGAATCGTCTTCCGGAACTTAAGGAAGAATATAATAAATTCATGTCCGAATATGAAAGCCTTGGTCACATGACTTGCGTAGGTGATTTTGGTACTGTGGATTCTAAGTACATAATTCCTCACTTTTGTATTCTCCGACCGTCAAGTACCACGACAAAACTCCGAGTAGTTTTTGACGCCTCATGCAAAACGACAAATAATAATTCTTTAAATTCAGTCGTTTACGCCGGTCCTAAGCTTCAAGCAGATATTAATGAGATTTTAATAAATTTTCGTATACATGAAATTTGCTTGTCAAGTGACATTTGTAAAATGTTTCGAATGACCTTGATCGAAAAATCTCAACGCAATTACCAACACATCTTGTGGAGGTTTCAACCTGATCAACCTTTAAAGGTGTATGAGTTAAACACGATCACATACGGCGTTGCTAGCAGTCCGTACCTAGCGATCCGAGTCCTGCATCAACTGGCTGACGACGACTGCGAGAAGTATCCTTTAGCGAGCAAGGTTCTAAAAAAGGGTTTCTTCGTCGATGACCTTCTGTGGTCAGTGAGCAGCTATGATGAAGCAGCTAGGCTACAGGATGAACTGTTAGAGTTGCTGAGTGGAGGAGGATTTCTGCTTCGTAAGTGGGCCAGCAACTGTCCCCAGGTACTGGCTCGGGTTCCAGCTGATCACCGCGAAACGCCCATTGCATTCGAGGATGACAAGGACCTATCCATAAAAGTTTTAGGTCTGCAGTGGCGACCCGCCGAAGATGTGTTTTCCTTCGTATTCCATCCACTTCCAGCTTCACAGGCGATCACCAAGCGTAGTGTTTTGTCACAGATTGGTCGTCAGTATGATCCCTTAGGTTTCGTGGCTCCTTGCATATTCTACGCGAAATGCTTCATGCAGAAACTCTGGCTCCAACAGCTGGGTTGGGATGAGCGGCTGCCTCCGGAACTGGAAAAGGAGTGGCTCACCTACATGTCAGAGCTCCCGCTGTTGTCGAATTTTAGCCACGAGCGCCAGGTTACTGTCAAACAGCACAGCTACTACCAGATACTAGGATTCTGCGATGCTTCAGTTCAAGGAATAGCTGCGGTCATCTATTTGCGTAGTTTTAACAATCAAGGTAATTCGAAGGTCAGTCTAGTCATTGCAAAATCCAAGGTTGCACCCTTGAAGACAGTGACCATTCCACGTCTCGAGCTAATGGCTGCGCATTTGTTAGTCAAGTTAGTCAAATATACGAAGTCAATATTGTCTGAACGAATTCCTGTTCATGAAATACTCTTGTTTACCGATTCCTCTGTGGTGCTGAGTTGGTTGAATACACCCAGTTATAATCTCAAAACCTTTGTGGCTTCGCGTGTTTCCAAAATTTTGGAGACCGTGCAAAGCGATTGTTGGTTTCACGTGAGCGGCGCGTCCAACCCCGCTGACGTGTGCTCGCGCGGAGCGCTACCTTCCGTGCTGTTATCGACAGCGGAGTGGCTCGGAGGACCGAGCTGGCTAGACGCACCAAGAGAGAATTGGCCAGTAAAATCAATTGATCAATTTAAATCGGCAAATGTGCCAGAACTCAAAATTCCATGCGCGACTTTGGCTCAAACTAGCGTGCAAAACACAACACGTGACTCAAATCTTGTTTATGATTTAACTGAAAAATATTCGAGTTTTAGCAAACTTCAAAAGGTCTTAGCTCGTTGTTTTCAGTTTATCAACAATTGTAGATCGACGAAGTCTAATAGGAACACGGGTCCTTCGTCTCTATCAGATTTAAAGAACGCACACGATGTGCTCATCAAATCAGTTCAGCGAGAGCATTTTGCAGCTGATCTCGAAGCAATTTCAAACGGTTACAGCTGTAGTTCATCACTCAAAAGGTTAGCACCTTATGTCGACCCCCTCGGTTTTCTCAGGGTGGGGGGTAGGTTGTCTCTCGCCGAACTACCGTATCAAAAGAAGTATCCATTATTGCTTCCCAAAAAGTGCAACTTTACAAATATTCTTATCGACTATTTTCATAAAATTTATTTACATATCGGTCCGCGTACATTGCACAGTGTAATCAGTCAGAAATACTGGATTATTTCCGGAAAATGCGTTGTAAGATCTCGTTTTAGGAAATGTATTAGGTGTTTTAAAGTCAATCCTTCACACATACAGCCTATCATGGGCAACTTACCGAAATTCCGCATTGAAGGTATCCATGCTTTTCACACTGTCGGTGTTGACATAGGCGGTCCCTTCTATACGAAAGAGAGTAACAGACGTAATGCGAAAATATCAAAGTCCTATCTTTTAATTTTCGTCTGCTTTTCAACTCGCGCGGTGCACACTGAGGTTCTCAGTGCACTTTCAACTGAATGTTTTTTCGCAGCTTTCGATCGTTTCACTGCTAGACGTGGTTTATGTCAAACCGTTGTATCCGACAACGGAAAAAACTTCGTGTCCGCTGGTAGGCAACTCGCGGAAATCACTAACTTTTTTAACCAAAGTACTGAAGATGTTTTAACCGGTTTCAATAATCGTAGTGTTAAATGGACTTACAATCCGCCTACTGGAAGCCATTTCGGTGGGATGTATGAAAGTGCCATAAAAGGGGCCAAGCTCCTTCTAAAGCGCGTCGTGGGTACGCGATCGCTGTCGTTCGAAGAGTTAAGCACTCTCTTTGCTCGTGTCGAAGCAGTGCTGAACTCTCGCCCCTTAACAAGTGCGTCGAGCGACCCGTCCGAGTTCGAGGCGCTCACGCCCGGCCATTTCTTAGTCGGTCGTTCTCTATTAGCCGTTCCAGAGTATGATCTCTTAGACGAACCAACTTACGGACTAACTCGCTGGCAGCTAGTACAACAAAGTTCCCAACAATTTTGGAAATTGTGGCGAAATGATTATCTGCACACGCTGCAGCAGCGACAAAAATGGCATAGGAATAGTCGTAATATTCAAGTTGGCGAACTCGTTTTTATTCATGCTGACGCTCCTCCGCTTCAATGGCCTCTCGGTCGCGTGACGGAACTTTATCCAGGAGCTGATGGAGTTGTACGGGTGGTAAAAGTAAAAACCCAGAATGGCGAATACACGCGACCCGTTGTAAAGCTTAGTCCACTTCCCATGGAATTGGATTCAGCATAATTTTTATTTTTCTTTGTTTCTTTGCATGAATTTGACGCAAGAAGGTGTCAAATTTATGACAATTTTAGGTTCGAAATAAGTCATTTATTTTACTCAATTTACAGCTACACGTGTTTAGTTCACTAAGTCAACAAATACTTACACTATACAGTCCACTTACCTTATTCAATACCATCCCTGGTTTGGTTTGTAAACTGGGGAATCTGGGGTAGATTCCCGGTGGGGGGTTTATGTACGTTACATTGGGCAGATATAATTAGTAATATGTGCATTAAAACCTCCTGCACATATCAAAAACATACTGGCTGAATGAACTTTCCGCTTTCTCCCGCACGGCGGCGCCACCAGTCAGTTGCGCAAAATTGACAGCTCGAAATGAATGCCGGCCGGCGCGCGCTCTTTTAAATTATTCATAAAAAACTCTGAAAGTGCTGTGATTGTGTCTTAAATGTGTCCCTGGGACTGAGGAATAGAGCCAGAACAAACTGTAAGTGAAACCTATATCTTGCCCAATTCGGTTTTGCTAATTATTTTCAATATTCAAATGTCGTAGTTCAAACAAATACCTTAACGGGACTTATCACGTTATTTGATACAATTGTTATTTACCTCTACGTTTCGGCAACATTCCAGTTGCCGTGGTCACGAGTAGACTGAAGTGTAGGGTGTCAAGTCCGCCTAGCAGCGCGAGTTCTTCGAACTACCCGCACTTGATCACTAATAGTACCGGCACTTGCATCACGAACTACCCGCACTTGGTCATTTTTATTAGTCACCCCATCACACTATTTGACTATGAGTGAGAATCACGAAAGTTTAAAACGTTATAAAGGAAATTAATCGCAAAAAGAGGGTGTCCCTGATTCGATTAATAGTCGTGATTAACAAAACATCTGCCGCTCGCAGATATTCAGATTTGACGCTAATTGAAGCCGGCCGGCGACAGCACCTGATTGGATCTTGGCTCAATTACGGGTGATAAAGACAAAGCTATGCCCCGCGCACAGTATAAGCTAGTGTTGTATCTGCTAGTAATAATAATAATAATAATAATTCATTTATTTATCAGATGACATAATAAAATTGATCCAGCTTTGTTAGTACCATTAAAACAATAAAATACTTATTAACTATGTTAGTAAGTTATACAAAACAAAACAAAATATTTACCGCCTTGCAGTCATGACAGCCTCATAGTGTCTCATAAAAGGGGAGTCATACCTGGCCACCACAGTGGTCATGATGGGGTTGGGGCTGGCCCGCACCCTGCAAAGCACTAAAACTATTGAAATAAAAGTATTTCTTTGCTCACCCGTGAGCTTGTGACAGCTAAGTTTATGCAAAATATGCAGTTCCTCCACCTCCACACTTTAGGAACACACACAAATCACACAAATCCATCTAGTACCACTACCACACTACACTGACGCGTATCGAACTTAATCAGAGGTCATCTTTAGAGCAACACAATAGAACACCAGACGACCAGATGTTAGACAATCTAATATATAGTAGCATGGTGTACTGTTGTATTGCTCTGAAGGTGAGCTCAGGTTGAGTTCAAAACGCGTCAGTGTAGTGTAGTGGTAGTGATAGATGAGTTTGTGTGTATTCTTAAGGTCTTAAGGTGAGTAAAGAAATTCTTTTAGTTCATTGATATAGATCTCCGCAAATTTAAATGCCGGTGGATAGTCGAATATTGATAGGCTATAGATATAGCTGTTCGATAGCGAAAATATGGGTGGTTAGTATACATTTTAGCTATTATTTGGGGTAAAACGTATCCTGCGTTCTATGTTCTTTACTTTCTCATTTAGAAATCTCTTGAAGTCCATGTTGATTTATCTAAAAGCGATAGGTAAGTGGATTTCCGTTAAAGTATCTAGCAGACGCAGCTGAATCACACGTATGGTCGCGGATGCGACTAGCAACGCTGTTTTTGTTTCGACAAGTTTATCCATTGATGCTTTTCTCATATTTTATTGGCACCATAAATAAGTAAGGATCTCACGTTGTTATTCACTTCTACGAGACCGGGAGAGACTTTGCCTAGTGTGCGGGAGTTTGTTCTAGTAGTAATTTCATGTTCTTCATAGATCAGCTACTGTATTTATACTGTGCCACAGGGATTGTGTTGGAATTGTTTCCTTAAGCTGTTGCTTTGCTCTGACCCGTGGTATTTTTAGTTTGTTAGTTGTGGAAAATCCCTTTGCTTCGGGCAATGCAATTTTCTTTTTATGTAATAAAAACTAAGTTGCATTTTTTGTAGAAGCAAGCTACACAGTTTGATACATTATTGTAGTGAGGGGCCGCCTATGGACATCCGCAGCACGAGTTACAGATACGTTGCCGACCCCCACGCTAAGTGTCATGAGTCAGTAACATTTATTATATCAGACCCCGTCTCTTGCTATACCAGGGGCGTTCTGTAACTTACTTATATTATAAACGCGATAGTGATTATGTTTGTCTGTTTTACGCTATCAAGCTTAAAGTACTTAACCAATCGTGATGAAATTTCGCGAAAATTTTAATAATATTAAAGTTAGCATTTTAACAAAGTTTTGTTTAGCAAACTGGTCAAGAGCGTGTTGGACATGCCCGAAAAAGGGCATAATTACTAATATTTTTCTAAGGATTTCGTATACGGAATATTCCAACTTTAGGTACGAGTATATTTCATACCTTAGGCTGCTATTTACTCTTAAACTCCTAATAATTCTCAATAAAACTTCACCGTTATAGTTTTCCTTGTAAGTTTGATACCTAATTTTTCACCCAACGGTTTAGATTTTAGAGGGGGGGGGGGAAGTTCAATTTTTATGAAAATTTTCACTTAAAAGTTGAAGGTTTAACAAACATACGAGTACGTATCAGTGAATCCAAAAATCGTTTCAGCAAACCCCTAATAGTTTTAAAAGACCTATTTAACAATACCTCACGCAAGGTTGGATGAGAAAAAAAATCACCCCCACTTTACGTCTATGGGAGGTACAGTAATTTTGTTTTCTTATTGTACCATTTTGTCGGCATAGTTTACATATACATATATTCGCGCAAAATTACAGCTTTCTAGCATTGATAGTCCCTGAGCAAAGTCGCGGACGGACAGACAGACAGACATGGCGAAACTTTAAGGGTTCCGATTTTGCCATTTTGCCAATGGAACCCTAAAAAGGCATTTGCAAAGAAAACAGTGCCAAGCAACAATTTTAATTTATAAATGGCAATATCAACTAACACTTTTAATTAAAATAGTTTAGTATTTATTCACTTTTAAACTCAATTTCTATTTTCAATAAAAGTTTGAAACTATTTCCGACTTTGAGCTAGCTTAGGCTGCGTTTCCACTAGTGATGTGCGAGGATGCGTGGCGAGGAATGGGTTTCTCATGACCCAATAGAAACGCTCACAGACCTTATATCGACGGTAAAAAGCAATCTTGCTGTAAACCACACCCTTCACAAAAAATTTTTATTTCATATTTAGAATCAGAAAAAAATTCTGCGTCGAATGGTCCTATTCTCGTGGCTCTACGACCTCTAGAAGTTTTTGTACAGCATTTGAGTTTACCCTATTTTTTCAAAAAGACAACTGAATACTTGCTGTAAATAGCACGAAAAACAGCATTTTTCTATCATTTGGAATTTACACCAATTTCACTTTTGCAAATAATATGATCTTTGTAGTTACAACGCAACTCACTACTCAACACATGTTGAGTAGTGCGGGTTACAGCATAATTGCATATAACATTTAAGTAACGTACCGTGTTTGCTACATTTATTAGATACTAAACTTTTGATCATCGTAGTTTACTACATTCTAAACAAATATGGTATTATATACAATGACTAGTTACGCCAAATTGAAAACACTAAGTTTTACGAAATTTGCTATTTATGCCCTTTTCAAAACAGTATTCGTCTATTGATCATGCGCATTTACCGCATTTGAAACACGCGCTCGCGCTGATTTGACCGCGGCTTACCGCATGTCGTTCAGTTACTCCGCGACGAATTTGAAAGTAAACAATAAAGCAAAGGATGTTTTAGCGGGTTCAGACGAAGAAGACGTAGATAAAATAGAAAATGATGAATAATTTATTGAATCAACTTTGCGGAGGTCCATTTTAATGAACACACATGAATCAATGTTCATGTGAAAGAGGATGAGGGCTTGGGTTTTTGCATGAAAATATAATAAGTAAGTAATAAGTAAGTAATATATGTGTCGGACCGTGTGGTGTCGGTTGAGAATTACACCACCCCCTCTCTTCCCGTGGGTGTCGTAAGAGGCGACTAAGGGATAAACCGGAGGATGGGCAGCAGCGTCCTCCGCGAACGATGGGGTATTACTGCGGTCGCCAACCCGCCTGCCAAGCGTGGAGACTAAGGCATTTTCCCTCCGAGGCACACGATAAAAAAATAAATAAACAATGAATCCACAAAATGAGCCCAGACCCCTAGTCCCCGGCGGCCCTGCTATTCCTGGCTCCGGTAGCGGCCATGGTAACGGCGGGGCAGGGGGTACTTCGATTCGATCGAGACTTGGGCTGTGCTACAGGCTCTCCAGCGGTGCCAAGTTGACTACCGGGATATCGAAGTGTTAAAGTGCTTGTACGAAAACGCCACTATGTCCGTCCGACTACAGGACCGGAGCACGAAGCCTATTCCTTTGCAGCGGGGAGTCAGACAAGGAGATGTCATCTCTCCGAAGCTGTTCACCGCTGCATTGGAGGATGCTTTTAAGGTTTTGGACTGGAAAGGACGAGGCATCAACATTAATGGCGAGTACCTCACTCACCTTCGATTCGCCGACGATATTGTAGTCATGGCTGAGACCATGGAGGACCTCAGTGCTATGCTCCCTGACCTCAGCAGAGTTTCCGACCGAGTTGGCCTGAGAATGAACATGGACAAGACGAAAGTCATGTCTAATGTTCATGTAGTGCCAACTCCCGTAATAGTCGGAGGCTCTGCGCTCGAAGTTGTTGACGACTATGTATACCTAGGACAGACTGTCCAGTTAGGTAGGTCTAACTTCGAGAAAGAGATCACTCGTCGAATCCGACTCGACTGGGCAGCGTTCGGGAAGCTTCGCAGTGTTTTTTCATCCAAATTACCGCAGTGTTTGAAGTCAAAAGTCTTTGACCAGTGTGTGTTGCCAGTGATGACATACGGATCCGAGACGTGGGCGCTAACGATGGGCCTCATAAGGAAGCTTTAAGTCACTCAAAGGGCTATGGAGAGGGCTATGCTCGGGGTTTCTCTGCGGGATAGAATCAGAAATGATGATATCCGCAGTAGAACTAAGGTTACTGACATAGCCCGAAAAATTGCGAAACTGAAGTGGCAGTGGGCGGGGCACATTGCACGCAGGACTGATGGCCGATGGGGTCAGAAGGTTCTCGAATGGCGTCCGCGGACCGGGAGACGAGCTGTCGGTAGGCCTCCAACAAGATGGAGCGACGACCTGGCTTAAGATCGCGGGATCGCGGTGGATTCGAAAAGCACAAGACCGGTCTGAGTGGAGAGCTTTGGGGGAGGCCTATGTCCAGCAGTGGACGTCTTTCGGCTGACATGATGATGATGATGATGATGATTTGTGTCGCACATACTTAGCTGTCTTGCACGTGTTTTCGCGGGGTAGCAAGGTAATTAAATTAAGTTCAGAAAATGATGATGCAATTGAATAAATCTTAAAAATAATTAAGACACTAAAAATACCGATAGGTAGGTACTTATTATTATTCAAACGAATGCTGTTATTTTTTCACTAGATTTCATGTACAACTAAATAGCAGTAGAGTATTTCCTGTGATTCAGCGTCTATTGTTACCTAACTAGGTGTCAGAAATGTTATAATTTTTGATCTCAATTAGTAATTTAGAAGTGTTTTATGTTCTGAAACATTTTAAAATGACGTTAAATAAATGTCACTCCATACTTACATCGTTTTAATTTTGCTATCCTTTATTATCTTCTTACATTTAAAACAATTAAGTGCACCTAATTACATAGATTTTTTTCATTTACGTCAAAATTGACACAAATGAATAGTTGTGATAAGTAATAACAGCAGTTTTGCTTTAAAGTAAAATACTTGTTTTGGAGCCGCCCATACATTTATCTCCTTCATTTACAGCATATTTGCGTAATAAAAAAAAAAGTGTTAATGCTGTAACCCACACAAACATAGACTAAAACTAACTTCTAGTTAGTTTTTGGTATTCGACTTGATAAACAATCAAAAAAGGCATTCTTATTCTAAAAATGACATTTATAGGATTAATAGTTTAGGAGATATGATTTTTTTTCTAAAATCCCAAAAGTTTTTGGGCTCTGTTGAACACTTTGGATTTTGTGGGTTACAGCAGGATTGCTTTTTACCGTCGAATCGAGATAGACCTTAAAAGTTTACCTACCTTTTACATTTGGTATATTTTACATCGCGGGATCGCAGTGCATCCACAGCACAAGACCGGTCTGAGTGGAGAGCCTTGGGGGAGACCTATGTTCAGCAGTGGACGTCTTTCGGCTGACATGATGATGATGATGATGATATTTTACATGTGGTAGAGCTTTACTGTAAACACTTGCTGGCTGCAGTATGAATGGGCCGGCTCGACCGGGTTAGTACCACCTACTCCCACAGAATACCGGCGTGAAATAGTAGTTTCGTGTTTCGCACGGGAGATCCGGAGGCTCAACTCCCCTCCTCCATTTTACTCCCCTTCCCCCTTCCTCCTTTCTCTATTCTTCTCCCCTTCAGGCCGGCAACGCACCTGCAGTCCTAATTATGCTCTAGGTGTCCATCCACGGTCAAAGTTTTGTCCGACCTAAATGCGCCTAAATAAGTTTACTGTAGCAAAATTGATATTATTGACCATTCATCGTCAATATCATACTAACATAGGAAATAAGATTTTTCATTGTTACTAATATGATATGGATAATCTCCGAAATAAAAGAATATTATTATTATTATTCAAATCTTAAAAATATTTTTTATTTATTAATGTCACGAATATTTTTATAACGTTTTAAACTTTCGTGATTCTCACTCATAGTCAAAATACCACAACGGATAAGTCCCGTTGTGGTATTTTGACTACGATTTTTTTTTCAGTTTCATTTTTTTTATATCCTTCGCAACGCCTCCAACATTGTTGATGGAAGCGCAGCCTTAACGCGGAAATTTTCAAACTTTACTTAACATTTTAATAATGTGACTTTGCTTCATATTCACGCCGATTTGTTTGCATTGTTTTCTCTTTGACCGCTTTTATGGTGCAGTTATAATCTAAACTAGTCCGTGGCTTCGCTCGCCTTAAATTTTGGATAACATACATAATTTACTTTCTTCTATCTTTTTTTCGTGTTTTAATTTTTTTTACACACAGATAACCAAATAGAAAGAAGTACAACTTCTTTTGCACTAGAATTGATTAAACTATATAAGATTTTTTAAATAATTTGAAAATTCATCGATAACTTTTTGGATAAAATGAACATTACGGTACTACGAGCTGTGGCCCTTTTCTCTTACACATTAGTATTTATTTATGTATGTATATTTGTCATTATGTAACCTGTCACATTTTCTCTCAGATTACCGGAAGCTTGCCATCCCTTTCGTCTCCGTCGACGTTTATGAAAATTATGAAAATATACTCAACGGCACAAAATTTGGCCCACTCTACATACAAAATTACCTATTACTGCACACATTTGAGGGGCATTTTTTTTTGCCACTCAGAGTATATTAGGTATAGGCCACCATTAACGTTGTAATTTTAACTATACTTAATATCAATTAAAAATACATCTTATTTCACAGCGTGAAATTTAACGAAACCATTCCTAGTTTTATGATAGTTTACATATCGATACAAAAAGTACCTAAAATTCCAAGCAACCTGTATAGTAGGTAACCAATTTTCTAAAGCAATTTTTCACAGAAAACCAACACTAAAAGCGGCACGGTTGTCGTCAGTTCTTCTGATACACTTGATCTTAATACTTTTAACGTAACATTATTAGTTTGCGCTACGTACGACGCGTACTGAGACCAGCGTAGGGCGGCGACTTTTCAGCCAGTATTTCCACGACCAGCTTTCAAGCGAGGCGCTCCTGACGCTACGCTCCCGGTCGTGTTTTGTTTCGAATTCGAACGTTCGAATTATTTCAAATTATAACGGATTCTGAAAAAAGATGGCCGAATTATTAATCAGTTTGTAAGTGACTTTGTAAGTATACGGATCAGTGTGATAATGTTGTAACTAAGTGAAACTTTCTTGTGCGAACGGAGGGAAGATTAAAAAAGTTCTGCCTGAAGTGAGTAACTGCTTAAGTTATTACTGTTATACTGCTAAAGAACCTCGGTTTTGCTTAGTTCGAGAGCACTTTGTTTTGCTTTTAACAACTGTTTTTATATAAATTACTGTCATTTTACATAGAAAAAAAGTTAAAAGTTTTACAGGTCATCATTATTTTTATTCTCGAATATTGTTGCACAATGTGATTGTTATGTACAGTACAATTGTTCTTACATACATTTTATACAACTTTGTAAACACATCATCACTTGATGAAAATCACTCGTTGAACCTGGTTTAAGTTAGATGATAAAGGAAGATTTTTTTTCATACAAAAATGTTTTGTTGTAGCCAAATTACAATAATGTTTTAAAATTTGTCACTATCATTAGGATCACATTCATAATTAAGTAATATCTTCTAAAATAAAAAAATAAAACAAGGTGATCTTCCTGTCGTCATTTACTTTGAATATTTATACCTTCTTATTGCATTATCAGTGTATTATTTTGAATGAATTGGAAACTTTAAAACATTAAGCTTGAAAAGGATAGGTTCGTTAAAAATTTCTTCCATAAAAGCGGGAATTAAGAAAAATGCGTCATTTCCAAGTATTAAGGGGAAAGCGGAAAACCATTTTGTCACCATCAATCGCACCATGGCTTAAAACTTTGATCGTTAAGTATGAGGTTGACAGAATCGAGTATTAGACTTTTTATCACGGCCATTTGCAACGAATTTGAATTAAGAATTACATTTATTACAAAAAAAAGTTTGAAATGATTAAATCAAGCTAATAACTAGAATTTAGTAGTTTTAGGGTCAATCAACCTGCGAAGCAATTCAATGGTGCATGAGAAGTTCCCGATCCGCACTGGGCCCGCGTGGGAACTATGGCCCAAACCATCTCATTCTGAGAGGAGGCCTGTGCCTAGCAGTGGGACGTATATAGGCTGGGATGATGATGAATTAGCAATTTACAGGCTACCACTATAAACCACTGAGCCTGATTAACATATTTTAAAAGTTTTCTATACCTATGCTCTTGGAATCTTGTTTCCTGATAAAATTTCATAATGTCTAATATAATAAGAAAAATACTACAGATATTCCTGAATTACTTGCTGGGTTCATTGATACACAGACAAATGGACGAGCAATTAAATTATCTAGAAAAGTCTCGCGTTCTTTTTGAGAAAGGAACCTCGGGCAATATTATTATTTTTTATTTAAAAAACTTCACTTGGACACTCGCAACAATTTTCGTGACTATTGTTCCCTGGATCTAGTTAGTTAACCTTTGTCGGTACATATAGCCTCCAGCGAACTTGTCTAGTCTTTAAAATGAAATACCTCTTATTATGCCCCAGACAAATATTTCAAAGCGTTACAATCTGATAGTAGCGGGCTTGGCAACAACAAGCAGATAATATCCTTACTCATTTTGGACGTCGCGATCACAAATAATGAAAAGGTGTCCTGATTACAATAGCTTTTGCCTTAATATCTCAGATCCGTATTAGCAATCCCTTCAAATAGCGAACCTACTGTGTTAAATACTTGTGATGTATATAGATATCACTTATTAATATTGTGAATCTGCTTAAAAAAAATACCTCGTTGAGTTACTTGCCGGATTCTTCTCAACAGAAGTTTCTTCTGAACCGGTGGTAGACTTTATTGATGTTCATTAGTGCTTGTTATAGCCGAAATTGAATCAAGATATTTTGACTTTGACTTTGAATCCTTAATAGTAGATTGTACAAAAAGAGCGTAAAATGAGCCATTTTACCTAAGACGTTCATATAGCCACCCGAGCCGATATGGCGAGGGTGGATAGATATGTCGAGGGGAAAATGGGTTTAATGCTCGAGTTTACACTCTGCTTTTCACTTCGATGGCGAGGAAACGAAATAGCAATAGTGGAAACAATTGTTCACTTACTATGTACATTTTATTTTTTACGTCTTACTATATAATTATATTTTTTTAGTTTTACTGATTTATTTTGATTGGTTTGATTGATTTTTAATTTTATATAAATTAAAAATTGTGTAGAAACATCTTTGTTTGTGGTTGTTGACACCTGATTACCTTGGTCTTAGACGAAGATTTTATTTTATGCATAAACGTCATTTAATTTTTATGTCGCCTAGATCCAGCAAAAACACGAACTTTACGAGCATGAGAATGAGAAGTGAAAAATATGTTTCTTCAATATAGGTACTTGAAAATGTCCGACTAACTGTCGCAAATATAGTACACAAAGTTCTTCCTTATAGGCTGCCACAAATTAAAAAAAAACACCTCCCGGCTGCTCAGTGCTGTATGAAATCCCATCACCATATAGGTTTATAGTTTTTAAATTCACTTTATGACTACGGTAAGTCAATCTAAATAGCCTGATGACTGATGGTCAAATTTCTTCTACCTTTTTCATTTTAAGTCCTAGTCTGAGATTTAATTTAGGAAAAATTAAAAGGCAATTTTTTAAAGCATTTTTTAAATAATTTAACAATTTTGCTTTATTCCTCGCATTAAATATTAGAGAAAAGCACTGTACATGCCTCTGCGCAAATGGCAATTCGTGGATTCATATTTATCGACGGACACAGCTACGCTTCTGTCAAACTCTACTCGGCCACGAATTGCTTTTTCCCGGCCTTGGCAATAATCTACTGTTAGTCTGGCTTGAATTTTTTCTGTTGTATTATATTGGGGCGCTCGGTCGATTTGTTTTGACGCGCTAGCCTCGTAGACCGGCAATGTAATGTTATTGGTACTGGTACAGTCACCAGCACCAATATCTGACACAACAAAGCGTGGAAATATGCTATGGCTCAACTTCCAAGGCCGGTAGAACTTATCAGATATTTTTGCACGCTTCGCCACAGGGCAGATATTAATGCAGGTGAATGTACTAGTAGCGTAGTTTCTACTATTGATGGTGTTCTTGTCTCATTGTCCGATTAAATTTTACATTTTTGCTCCTGTAGTTTTCGATTTTATTGAATAAGTAAGTATTTTATGTTCTGTTTGTAAATAAATAGCAATATACAAATTGTGAGTAGTTTTAGATGAAAATACAATTTTTAAATTTTCTTGTAGCGTTTCTGTTACAACACCAAGTTTAGTCATATCATAATAATAAAACTGAACATTATAACATACATACATACAATCAAGTTAGTAAAAGCTTCTAAAATAAAATTAAATTATTGATTCAAGAGGTACCTAATCAACTAATAGAAAATGCTCCACATTGCTTGCACTGTTGTGTTTCGGCGCGGAGAGTAAGACAGCCGGTGAAATTACTGGCACTTGAGGTATTCCAACTTAGGCCTCTAGGTTGGCAACGCATCTGCAATACCCCTGGTGTTGCAGATGTTTATGGGCGGTGGTGATCTCTTAACACCAGGAGACCCACTTGCTCGTTTGCCTTCCAGTCGAATAAAAAAAAAAAAAGTTTTCTAAGAGACGGTTCTGCTAAAATCGTGTACAGCGGTCTTACTACGACCGTTTTTAGCGTGAATTTTGACATACCTGCAAATTTGCACTGAACTGTAGGTGCGCGAGTCCATCTCACATTTAACAAATTTTCTTTCTTTACATTCTGTGTTATATTGTAATCAAAATGGACCACAAGTAGTTCTTTTAATCATGAACTACCGTGAGACTCACTCATATTAAATGATATTGTAACGGATAACTCACGTCTTAAATCGAATTTAGCTTGACATGCTTCGGGTTATTTCGAAACCCTTCATCACTAGAGCACGCGACTCGGCTGCTGCCGCAACACGCGCACTACACGCCACCGCTCTGCTCGCGCGACTGTCCGACGAAACTAACACAGGCGCACAACTACCCACATTTTTACCGTCATTTTTATTGTCACTGTCAAACGTAGGGTAGCACACAACACTAACAACATCGCTCCGTAAAGGCACGTTCACACCAACCGATGACGCAGCACGAGTATTTAATACTGTTTTCCAACTTGGGGGTACCGACCAACCACAATCCCGGTTAAAATTCTGATGACGACTAATCTCAATGGCTTCACGCACTTTCCGCGGAATGAAAAACTTTTCTCTCGCAAGTACAGACACCTTATCAAATCGGATATAATGCGTCGAATCCGAATCCATTGAATGCTCGGCCGCCGCGGATCCCCTGTCGTCCTGTTTCCTCATACTGACGTGAGTTATCCGTTACAATATCATTTAATACAAGTAGTTTTTGCTTCTATTTTATACCTTTTAGCAACGCTTCGCATAAGCCTCCATTCTTTGGACCTTACGGGGAAGCGATCGAAATTTCGAGAAAGATAAATAATTTTTAGGGCTTCTAATGACCGAGTTGCGTGACATTTGATGCACTGATCGCACGTTTTGAGATCACGGAGATATATGAGTAACATTCACTTGGGCACGCGATTTATGACAAAGTTTAGTGTCTGTGATATTTCATTTCTATATTTGTTATATCTTGAAATAACTTTAAGTGTTGACGTTATTGATTTGTGGGTATCAGTGAACTTACAATCTTACACGTACAAGACAGATGCGAGTATGCACCACGTATGTATTTATTTATCAATAAATAATTAGTGCACGATAGTAACAACCTACATAAATGGCATTTCAGAACACCATTCAGAGCAAAACCCAGTCTTCTCCACTTCCACATATCTAATCATCATCGATTAGTCAAAATGCTATTTTTCCGTTTTAGCTGGGATAAAAATGCTTTCACAAGCCTGTCGTACAGTCAGTTTGCCTCCACATGTCCCATTTTGCAGCCGATTTTTGTGAATTTTTGTGGGCAGGTTTGATTAATGTGTTTTTTTCGTGTTGATTCAAACAAACAAACAAACATGACGCTTTAAAAATAATCTGGATTATTTAAGCAGCTTAACCAGCTTTAGTAAAAGTAAGTTAACCACTTACTTTTACTAAAGCTCCTGTGATTTATTTTCATTGATTGTCGTTGGTGAATGATTACACACTGTTTGATTTCAATGTGAAAGCTACGTCAAAGGCATGATACATTTTTTATCAAAAATTCCTTTGAAAAACCAAACCAACCATCTGCAGCAATATTTCAGCCTTCAGCCAACATTTTGAATCAAAGTAGTGATTAACTGATATGCTATTAATTACTAAACTGTCCGCTGACATCATAGATTTCTGAGCACAATTCAACAAGTCACCGCAACATCATTAGACAGGGCTAATTAATTTCACGCTTGACATTTCACCGCTGAATACCGCCAGCGCCCAAATGTCAGTCTTTATGCCCAATGATCATAGATTAGAGACAAAAACATAGATGGGCTATTTCTGGCATATATCCCCAACCTCCGTGAGCTATTTGCGTCGTCATTCATTACACAGGAAAATACATCAAAGGGACTTCCATCCTCACTTATGAAGAATCACTGACTAGTTCGACAATTAGAAGCTGGAGATGCATTTTCATTGTGTTTACACTCATACAACATCTTATTTATGTAAGTACGAGTAGAGCATTTTCATTTTAAAGTTCATACAGCAACTTATTTTAAGGGCAATTTCACTTCGTACCTTTATTATTTAATATTATTTCAAAATGAGATTATTTTTAATTTTTCTTACTCAGAATCACTATTTTTATGAACTGTTCATTTATAAAATGAAAAACGTAAATTAAATTTTGCGTTTAATTTTTTATGTGGTAGGGTTTTATGACAAGACTTGGGTAAAAAGAGTTCACAAAAAAATGATAAAATACTGAAAAAAAAATAAAGTAAAAAAAAAGTTTATAAAAATTAATGCCTAGCCAGTACTTGTATTAAAAAAATAATAATCGCTTGTTGCTAATGTTAACCTAGTTGTAATTTTTCCTTATCGGTCTGTCTCTTTAACATTCTCTAATAAACAAAAGATATATTTTACTATATCAAGGAGTTTTGTCGCTTTTATAAAGGAAGTATTTCTTTAATTCCTCGTGTGCCTTTGTCTAATCTATGCAAATGGATAATGACCCATTTATCGTCACCGTACAAAGCAAAATTACCTTTGAGTTGATAATATATTATTACGGTCCCTTGACTGCGTAAAATTGTCTGAGCTAATATAGAGCTGAGCTAATAAGCGGATCAAGTTCTTGATATCTGTCACATAAAAATATATAAGGAATACAGAGAATGGTAAAACAATGCTTTGAATTTCAGCTTTTGTGCGACAAAACAATAAACAGATAAGTAACTTTAGATTTTATTTAACAAGGCTAGCTTAACATAGGTACAAAAAGCTTGCGGGAGATATTACTAGTCTGTGAGTTAAAGTGTATCAATCCTATCCTACTTTTCTATTATTATAAATGCGAAAGTTTGTGTGTGTATATGTTTGTTACTCCTTCACGCTGAAACGGCTTTACGCATTTGGATGAGGTTTGGCAGGTAGATAGCTGGACGTCTGAAATAACACATATGCTACTTTTATTTAATTGGGTAAAATCTTGAAATTTCAACCACTGGGTTTAGGGTCTTCAAATTTAGGACAGTTTTCTTAACACAACCAATGAAGACCACGATATAATTTTTGGGAATTCCCAAGGGAATTTTGTGTGATCCCGGAATTTCAATTGTCTAGGTACCAGATCAAATAGATAACGCGTGCAAAGCCGCGGGTGAACGCTCGTATATTACCTACTATGTGTCAGAGGGACCGCACGACACGAACTTCAAGTTCCGAGTTTCGTTGTATCCCTGCTGTATTAGAATGGCCGAGGATCGTGCTCAGTGGCGTGCAATGAGGGTTTTCACAAAAGCGAAATATCGCTTGATGTCGTTAATGTCGTGAGGTCCAGTTGACGTTTGATGTTTGCTGGTGATTGGTTTTAAATAACTAAATGAGCCAATCGCAAGTAATTGACAACACTTCATATTTCTAAGACTATAATTTGATTCGTTCTTCGTATTCTGCTTGAAAATAGAAAGACGCTGATATTTTTAAAATTTCGCTACGATTATTAATTAATTTATTAAAAAAAAATTAAGATGTGCTTATTCGAAACGGGCTTAACTCAAAAACTACGATAATAATAGATCCATTACTTTTGTCTAATCTCTATTTAAAAAAAGACCACGTAAATCATGCGTAAATCTGAAGTAGACGTTGTCAAAATTACGACAGCTCCTTTTTCTGGTGCAAAAGGCAAAGGAAACATATCTATTCTGTCGTAGTATTGGCAAATTCAGATACATTTTTTAATTATTTTGTATTTTTTTAAATATGGAGAAATAAATTATAATAAATATTTTGCCATGTTCAGGAGGCAAAACTCTTTCGATTCCTGTAGTAATTTACAGGTGTTGAAAAAATGAAATCTTGTCAATTATCTAGTCTTAATCACATATTAAGCAAAGCTTGTATAATGGATACTAGGCAACGGATAGACATACTTATAACAGACAAATACATACTTAAATGCATATTAAACATCCAAGACTCGAGAACAAACATTCGTAAATATTATTCATACAAATATGCTGGGAATTGAACTCGGGAGAGTTTCGGGAATGTTTGAAGCTTGAGGTCCCCCACAAGCTTCGTAGTCGGGTTAGAGAACCTATGTGTGTATGAGTATGTGTAGTGGTTAGAGAATCACTAGGCTATCCGGTTGTCCAAAACGAAGACCAAGACCTAGCACGATGTCGTGGGTTTTATTTGACGAGCCTCATTGAAGTCTCTGCTCCTTAAGTTTCATTCACCATAACTTTGCAGTACCCAAGATCTCTAGTATATTGTTGTAAATGAAAGTGCCTTCGGAGTTACGTTCTTGCCTTTAATAGGAACGATTAAATCGCCCCAAGCGTCGCCTCTACTCCAAGAATGAGTCCAACGTCTATATTAAACGCTATGGCTTAGTGAAACGGAGTTAAGAATTGAAAGAAACAAGGAATTTGTTGCTATATACTTGAAACTGTTTCTTCTATCTGAAACCTTAGATACTACCTCATCTGCGCTTTTCATCAGGTGGGATAAGAGTCAAACACAGGTCAGTTTTATGTAAAAAAAAACACTCAAACTCTTTTTTATTCAAGTTAGTTTGATGCATCTGGTACTTACAAAAATTTTAATTGTTTTAAAAAGTATTCTTATACTTTGGCAAGTCGGTAATTAATTGAAAATGAAATGAAAAATATTTATTGTTGTTAATTAAGACATCTTACGTACTAACATGTGAGATCTCCTATTAAGTTTACAAAGAAACCTGTGCCAGGAGATCCCGCTCCTCCCCAGTCAGACCTTTTAATTCTATCTAATATGGAATACTTACATTTTTTTTTAAGTAGCCTGTATAGTGTCCCACTGCTGGGCAAAGGCCTCCCCTCTTGACCTCCACAACTCTCGTTCTGACGCAATGTCAGGCCAGTCCTTTGCGTACGTGTCCAGATCGTCCCGCCATCTCCTTCTCGGTCTGCCTCGATGTCGCTGCAATACAATCGATGGAATAAATAACATACAAAATAATTTAACAACAAAAGTACCAATAGAAACATTTATATGTGTGTAGTATTAGTGTGTGAGTATGTACAACTGTCTCACTGTAAGCCATCTGTAAGCACATCAGATAATTTGTAGAGTTCTTCAGTAGGAAACCTACGCGGTTTACACATCATGACCTTTAGAAGGCAGCGTTGCCCTCGTTCTACGTCTAGAAATTGAAGGCACTCGATTTCAAACGCCAAATATAGAAAAACGTAAGGCCTCCTATACGTATATATATACGTACAATTCACTAATAAGTAGAAAGTATTTTCAGCATTTCTAAAATTGGCTTACTTATATATGAACCAATGAACTGAACAGTATTGTACGTATTTGGAACAAAAAACAGAAAAATTGTGTGCTAAAAATATTCCCTTTCCGGATAACTAATGGAGCGCCAGATTTGGCAGGAATTCAGTTTCCTGCGGCAGCCATATTTTTTGCGAAAAGACTTACCTAAACTACTACCTAATAGTTTTCGATAGAATAGAACCTAGTGTCACATTGAAATAATTGGATTATTATTACACACACACACGCACGCACGCACGCACGCACGCACGCACGCACGCACGCACGCACGCACGCACGCACGCACGCACGCACGCACGCACGCACGCACGCACGCACACACACACACACACACACACACACGCACACAATCATAACGCCTGTATTCCCAAATGGGGTAGGCAGAGCACACACGAAAATATTTCATAACATAAGTTTTTCCTACAAGCTTGTAACTTTCCATAGAATATTCGTATGGTATGCCAGTAAGCGGTCTTCAAATATTCCTAAGTTGAATTTCGTATTATTAAGAGATATGGATAAAAGTAAAATTAAAGGGTAGGTAAATACGTCAACAAAAATAGAGTCAGTTTTTTTTTTAATACTGAAAATTTACAATACCTACATTATCTACACTAAATTTAAATTGATGTCGCTGGACGACCTAACTTTGGTGACAGGTTCTTGCTTTGACTTTTTTGGGAAATTCAGATTGATTGAACCCCGCATGATAGATAGATAGATAGATTTATTTATTACCTTTTGAAAAAATACATTATAAATACATGTCAGTTAATTACAAGAAATTCACAAAAGGATCGTCAAAAGTATACAAAAAATAAATCTTATTACAATAAATTGTCAGCCAAAATAAAAATAAAAAATAGATTTAAAATGTCAAATTAGAGTTCAATTCAATAATAATAATTAAAATCAAAAAGAATATACTTAAATCTACTAAGTCAAATTTATGCAATAGGAATAATGAATAAAATGTACAAGAAAATAATTAAAATGTCAAAATCAATAAAATTAAATATAAAATAAAAATTTACTTCACAAAACATGTTGGGCATTCATGTTGGGCATGTGGTGATTTTCGTAAATTTTACCGCAATTGAATCACGCCATTTATAGTCAAAATACCACAAACGGGACTTATCACGCTAACACACACGAGTAATTGGTATTTACCTCGACGTTTCGGCCACATTACAATGGCCACGCCATTTAATTAAGAAAATAAGCAGGTAGGCCGACGGAGCGATGGACGTTTTCCTAGAGATAAGACCAGGCTAAATTGTTTTTTCAGCCCTGAAAAACCTTACACAGAAAGTGTTGTCAAAATCGTATGTATGTATGTATGTTAGTACTTTATTGTATATAAAACACAAAGTAATACAAAAAGAAAACAACAAACCAAAATAGTACAAAGGCGAACTTATCCCTAAAAGGGATCTAAAGGGAATCGTTTGAGCTGTTTACGAAATTCCCGAAATAAATGTCAAAAAACCGGGCAAGTGCGAGTTGGACTCACGCACTGAGAGTTCCATACACATTTATAGGTATGTAAGTAAACGGGAATCTTGCCTTGAGGTATTTCTCGCTTTTTCCGAGTGATTTAATACTTCCAGTATATGCAGAGCCCTACTTTTAAGCAAAATGTACGCAGTGTGGGGTCAGATTATATTGATCATTGATATTTACAGACAGACATAAAAAAAACAAGATCTTTCAGACTTTTTACCTGACCTTTTTGACCTTTTGAAGTACGGAAACCTAAAAATATAAATTTAGAAGAATTAAAAAGAATTGTTCGTTTAAATGTACGTTACTTGGGCGACTCAAGGTTTGCTCGGACTAAAACTTGATAATAAGCGCTTTCCCAGAGATAAGATCAAGCTAGATCGATTTATCATCCCCGAAAACCCCCACATACCAAATTTCGAAATCGTGGGAGCCGTTTCCGAGATTCTGACTATCCATACTAATATTATAAATGCGAAAGTGTGTTTGTATGTTTGTGTGCTTGCCCGTCTTTCACGCCGTAACGCAGCGACGGATCGATGTGATTTTTGGTATAGAGATAGTCTATGGGCCCCACAGTAGCATAGGCTACTTTTTATCCCTGAAAAAATGCACAGTTCCCGAGTGAACAGCGCGCGATAACCGAATATCTTATTGAAAAGGAATTTTAGGCATTGTTTTCTTACACAAAATATTTTATACACATACAAAATATTCTAGAAATACGTGGAATCAGAACTCTAAGCACGCGTGCCACATAAGGCTGGTATTTGATACGCGGGCAAGCCACACCACAGTCTGGTTGCAGCAAGCGCTTCTGTTGCGGCAACTGCTCGTACACAGAAAAAAAAAAAAAGATTTGCTAATAGTTACAAAAAAAATGTTGCTTGTAACATTACTTGAGTGAAGTAGCTAAAAGTTAGGTGATGTCTTACTTGTTTTGTAATATTAGCATAATTTTAGTTCCTAATTAGTAAATTTTGGCTTAACGTAAACAGACGTCAAGTAGTCAAACTAGTTCAGCTATCCTTTTTTTTTTCAGTGTAACAAAGAAATGGGTCAAAATCAAAATAATTTTCTTGACAATCACACTCAAGCAGTTTTAAATAATCAACTAATCTTATTTAATTTAACGCTTAATTCATTTCATTTGTGTGTGTCGGTGTGATGAGCTGACAATAAAAAATCGTGAGCAAGTGCGGTTCGTTCGAAGGACTCGCGCTGCTAAGTAACCATGATACCCTACACTTCAGTTTACTAGTGACTACGACTACTGTAATGTGGTTGAAACGTCGAGGTAATGATTACTCTTTGTTAGCGTGATAAGTCCCAGTTGTGAGAGTAGTTATGAGTATGAGTAAAAATCCCGAAAATTTTGTTGTACCTACATAAAAGACATGAACGTAACAGTTAACATTTGAAAAAGATGTACAAAGGTGAACTATTTAAAATATTTCGTTACAATTTGTGACTACTTAAGTATCCTTTTCTCAGTTTTTTATTATCATACTTGTAATATAATAATCTAATGTTTTTCTTAAGTACACGTGAATATTTGACGACAGCCGTCAACGTTTCGAATTTCAAAACATCTTCCTTCTGTCACTTCCTCGCTTTTATTTTGGTAACCTAAAAGCTTTTAATTTAGCGCGTATGCGTAACCAGCGTTAATTACAAAGTGACTAAGCTGCTCTCATCTGTTTTGTACGAGACACGGCGTGTGCCATTATTTGTCGCTTTTTTAGGCCCAGGGTTCACGTGCTGGTCCTCTGAGTCTCATCACGTTTTAGGCACAAATGAAGGTACTATGCGGTGTATTGAATTGATAAAGGTGACTACGTTGTCCCTAAAATAAGGGTACCTTGATTCAGAGATAAAAGGTCTCTCGAAGACGTGAGGGAAAATTCTTTGAACAATTTGGGTTTTTAGTCTGTTTTTTTCGTCTTGTTTTTATATACACGGATGTTATGTTAACCATGAGTGAAAAGTGTCGTTTCTGTTCTAGTTGACGCTCGTTTGAGACAAATATGAGAAAGAGTTTTCTAGCAATGGTTCCTAGTCATGTTTCATCAAAATCGGCTAAGCCATTTTTGAAATACCTACTGCTCGTATTCCCAAGGCTACTGCTCTTGAATATCCAGGTTGAAAACTATTACTCATCCACCGTATAGTCCAGATTTAGCCCCTAGTGACTTGTTTTTGTTTCCCAATCTCAAAAAAGATCTTCGAGGAAACCGTTTTTCTGTCAATGAAGCGCTGAAGGAAGCTTCAGTAGCATTTTGACACCAAAAACGAAAAATATTTTTATGAGGGCTTAAAAAAATCTAACGATCTAATAAGTGCATAAATAATAGATGGGGAATAAATGAAAAAAAAAAACTTTCACATTCTTTTGTTTTCATTATTATACTTACCGAGAATTTATTAAACGCCCCTCGTATTGTCATATACCTAATGACAGCTGGATTTTGACATTCAATCATTCAGTTCATTCATTCTCCTTTTATGTTATCAGTACTATGTAGCCGTATGTGTAATCATTCACTTCAAAACTCGTGGCAGTAAACAGTTCCCATAACTTTTGACAACAACCTGCACGCTTTCAAGATGGTTGTTTCAACAAAATATGACACTAAGTACCTTTCTCGTAATTTTCATTATTTCACTTACTTTATTCAACACCTAAAAGCCGTAACAAGTAACCACCATGAAAGCGCATTGAGCTCATAATCATTCGACTGAAAAATCTCAACAAATTCTCCACTTTTCCACTCCACATTTTCCCAAGACGCGCTGCATACTTTAGACTGAATAAGATTGTTGATGAAAATTCTGATACAGTTTCTTCTTGCAATGTCGATGTCAGCGAATAATGTCATAACATAACTTTACTGCGCATTTATTTACTATTTGATAAATAAAACTGTAGGTATATAATTATTATCACCGCGGATTTAGATTACCGCGTTATTAGCTTCCGTGTAGTAATTTGGAATCGTTGTCCAATATATATTATGCTTTAAAAAAATATGTAGTATTTTTCTTCTTCAGATTTTTTTGTTCGGTAAAGGACTAGCGCCCTAATAAATGAATTGAAAGTTGCAATTCAAAAGAGATCATACCTATAAAAATGTCGCGACTAGTGCGTGAAATTTGATTTAAAAGAATACACCCATAAAATCGTCTTATCTTCCTTTTCTAACAAAGTCGGGTAAAAAGAAGCA
Source organism: Choristoneura rosaceana (assembly GCA_037349165.1). Lineage (NCBI taxonomy): Eukaryota > Metazoa > Arthropoda > Insecta > Lepidoptera > Tortricidae > Choristoneura > Choristoneura rosaceana. The sequence continues at coordinate 18,229,968 of JAZBNJ010000019.1, forward strand.
CTTCCACGAAAATGTAATTACTAATTTGACGATTTTTGATGATGACGATATTTTAGATAAACTATTCATAGAAATACAGTTTTAGCTTTACTTTAGTTATCCTGTTTGGAGCCACAAACTTACATAATTTTATTTTAAATTAGCTTAGCTTACATTTTTAAACAATAACCTGTCCTTATCTAACAAAAATGTCTACAATATTTCTACACCTTTTTCCCAGGTAGGAAGACGATGGGCTTTAAGCGCCTGTGATGTATACTAGGACATTTATTAGACGAAAGCTCTGGCAGAAAATCCCGGTTAGTAAGATAGGTGAAAAGGTTAATGTAAGTTGTAGGAGTTACTTAATAACGTTGTCTACGTGTGGGTTAAAATGGACTCAGTAAAGGCATGTTTAGGTCCATATAATATGAGACAATAACTTAGTCTATCATCGCATAACAAACAAGACCTACAGAAAAAAATATAGAAAATATAAAAAAATATAACCAATATAAATAAAACCTTCTATTGACAATAACAAACATAACAATAAAATAATTAGCGAAATCTAAGATCAATGTTTACATTTACTCATAAGTTAATGCAATAAACAATTCAATACGTACTCCGCGAAATAGATTACCTATGGGCTTTATTTTATAAGTCTAAGTCTTCCATACCTATTAAAGATTATGTTTTATTGCAGTTACAAATAATTTTGATATCAACAAAGACTTTTAAGTGGTAGTGGTTTGGTGGTTTGTGGTGGTGTTTTTTCTCTTTTTTATATGACTTTCTGCTTCTCTTATTATTATTATTAGCTATATGTCACTGAAATATTTTCCGCATTCAACAAAGAATCGTACATATTTATTTATATTTTATTGAATACTGCCTTTTTGTATGGCTTTGTGGTGTTGAATATAAATCGTGATTTCGTCCCATGGGATCATTGCATTTGAGGGGAAAATAAAGTATATTGTGAACTCGCCTCCGTCATAGTATAGATAGTACAAGTACCTCTGTATCATAAAATATTCTGATGATACCTCAAAGCCATCATTGAGGCGAGAAACAAAACAAATATTACAGACTGACACTGTAATGGAAAGAAAAGGGTTTATTGAATAAAAAAAGAAAATGGAATTACAAAAAAAAGAAAACACATCATGAAGAAAACTAGGTACTCTAGGCTTCTCTCATGACAACCATTAAATCGGGCATTCGAATTCAAATTCTGGAAATCTATTTAAATTCTTCATTTATCGTAAAAGCTTTTCTCCGACGTTAATCTTTTTTTTTATAAAAAATAGGCTTACGTTTGGCCTCAATCTCGCTTGATGGAAGGCGAAGATGATACCTAAGATGGTACACGTTTGCCTAGAAGATGTCTGTTCTTTGAACAACAATACTCAACCGTTAATAGCCTCAATTACGCTCTTGCTACGTCAGAAGCATTCGAAAGTGTGCGGGTACGTTCGAATAAAAGAATCCCTGTAGAATAACAATCATGGGATCCCATAGGGGCTTTCATGCACGGACAACTCTAATTTTATGCCCATTGATCGCAATCAGAGATCTACTTCTGTTGGATAATCCAATTGATAATGTTAACCCTTTTTTTTGTGTTGTTTGGGATTAGGAATGAAGAGATAGAAAATACAGTTACTGTTGCAAATTGTTCTCAGACTGTTCAGTTAAATGACAGGAAGTTTTATTATGATCGGGTAGCTAAGGTAATAGTGACTTTGACTACGAAGCTAGTGGTTGCAAGTTCGATCCCCGTGACGAGAAAATATATTTTTGACTGTTTGAGACCAGTGCGAGGGCCAATAGCATCCGCTTGACACGCGTCTGTGAACTTTTCTGTGCAAAAATTATTTTGCACAAAAAAGTCTCTATTATGAGAATGCGGATTTCTTACACTTTAAAATATGATAAAGCCGTGGTGGCCTAGTGGTTTAACCTATCGCCTCTCAAGTAGAGGGTCGTGGATTCAAACCCCGGCTCGCACCTCTGAGTTTTTCGAAATTCATGTGCGGAATCACATTTGATATTTACCACGAGCTTTGCGGTGAAGGAAAACATCGTGAGGAAACCTGCATAAACCTGAGAAGCAATTCAATGGTGCGTGTGAAGTTCCCAATCCGCACTGGGCCCGCGTGGGAACTATGGCCCAAGCCCTCTCATTCTGAGAGGAGGCCTGTGCCCAGCAGTGGGACGTATATAGGCTGGGATGATGATGATGATGAAAATATGATAATCGTACATTTTGTCAATGTCGAAATCGCCGCAAGATAATTTCTGTGACAAATTTGTAATATAACAATGACATTAGAATTAAAATATTTTAATTATTATTAATTTATATTTCCATTCTTCCAGTTTCATCCTCAACAATAAATTAAACAACTAGATACGAATGCCAATACTTTTTTGTGCATAAGCCATAGTCTTCCATAGCCTTCGCCAACAAACTGCTTAGCAGTTTAGCTAAAATATTTTTAAGTTATTATTTTTGTAAATTGTGGTAAATAAATAAAAAAAAGTTGACAATCCTAGAGCGACCGCCGAGCATAGGTATATGAAAACTATATATGTTTATACCATTTATGAGCACTAAACTAAACATAACAAATTCAGCAGTTGCAAAGGAATTGACCCCTTTATTTAATTTATTCATTTTATTCTCAGACGAACTTCTGTTTACGAACCTTTACATGAAAAATAATATTATTACCGACAAAGGGTTTGTTTGTGTATTTCCTTCCTATTCGTCAAACGATAAAACATGTATTTCCAATCAGATTTGACTTCAAAGGGGGAGATTCTAAATTCGTTCATTTTGTTTGTTTGTTTAGTGATAACTTTTTACCTTCAAAACCTTCAATGTATTTTGGTTTCAAGTAGATTAAAAACTTTCAAGAAGTTTTCTGATCAAAACGTGGCAGTGATTGTTTCATACAATACAATACAATACAATACAATAACTCTTTATTGCGCACCAAAATATAGCAAAAAATTACAGAAAACAGGTATACACACAAAGACTTTCTGAGGTAAGCAATAGGCATACATGCTATGAAATCGTTAAAGTTTAATATTAAAAAACACTGCGTCTTATCCAATTCAAATGATTTATTTGCTTTGACAGAATGCAAAATTAAATAGTAAGGAAATAAAATTAAAACGTCATAAGTCTAAGCATGCCCGATACATGACTCAACCAATTAAAAACAAAATTTTTGGCTTACATGTATTAAGAAGCGTTAAATACAAACAAAACTTAACACCAAAGGCCTGTTTCACAACTCATTGACAAATCATAAAATATGTGATAGATAAAACTGATGCCGTCTCTAATTTATTCGGATAAAACAAACAGAGATGACAATAAGTTTAAAAATATAAGTAATAGGTTTTACTGTCTTAATGCTAATTAACGATTATCGTCATACTTAGTGTTTAACAGTATCATCCATGTTACAGCTTCCACTAAAAGTAAGTTGTATCCATAGGGATTACCTCGGCGAAAATACGAGCGAAATACATAGCAACCGCACATCCCCGGTACCACACTCCCGTAATTTTCTTAGTTAAGTAAGTTTGTGAATTAGTGTGTTTGCTTAGTAATAATTCGTGAAATTCGGCTTCCTGCTTCGTGTAATTTAAACTTGGTGCCTGATAGCGGCGTACTTCTATTGATCTAATTACTAAGGGCAATCAAGCAAGGCGTTTAATTAGGTAACTTGTCGACAGAGGATGTTAATTTTATACTTATTATTGTTCAATGTTACTAAGTTGTCTTTTTTGGGGGTTTGTAAGGAGTAACTCGCGTATGTTGTTCATTTCATCAAGTTATGTAAAGATATTTATTTGGTTAACTCTTTACTCGTAATTGAGTTTACTATGGGCCTGTTTCACCACTTCTTGATAAATTTTGCGTTATATCTGTGATGACATCTCTATTGTTTCTGGAAATAAACAGGGATGGTATCAAATTTACTTGTCTCATAGAATTTATCAATGATTGATGAAACCGGCCCTAAACTGTTTATAAAGGGTTCAATGTGAAGCTTCAATACGAATATTTTTATTAAGTTTATACGCAAAAAAGGATAGTTGACCTCCATAATGTCCATATTACAAAAATTAAGTTACACAAGTTTTATCAAAAATAATATAAAGAAAATGTTAATTGACGACTTTAATCTGTGGCTTCTAATAATAATTCATTTATTTATCAGACACCATAGATCCATTCATTTGTTAGTATTGCACACTTAAAAACTATGTTAGTTCTGTTCAAAATTAAATTAAAAATTATAATCAGTGAAAGAAAAGCATATTTTTTAAATTAAAGTCACAAGAAAATAAAATAAAATAATAGAATTAAAATCAATTCAAATCAAATTAAACGTCAAATAACTAAAAATAAAGTGTTAATTACAGGAATAACTCTGTATCTTTCATTTGACACCTGATATATTTTTGCCCTTGACTGTACCTAAGTGATACAAAAAAACAGCTACACAGAGAGAAAATTACAAGGTAAGCAATAAGCGGCCTTATCGCTTTACTTACCTAAAAATGAAAACAAAAGTTACCTTTTCAATAAAGTCTACACGTAGATAATAATATACTTTAGGCAGCATGAACTGTAAATTGTCACAAAAGGTTCAAGTTATACAACATAATAGGCTATTAACTGTACATTCTTTCATACTTTTAACAACAAACGTTTAAGTCGGCAATTACTTTGTGTAGTGTGGGTAGATTAATTACTGTAGCTGTATTCGCAAACTCTATAAAAGATTTTTTTATATAATTTATTATGCTAATTTATTGCTGTTTAAGAAACGAAACACCTATATCAAAGCTCTAAGTTCAACGTTCGCAAACAATGTTACTACATAGATACTATTAAGTAAAGATTTTCAATTGTCGAGCTTAAGCATATCAAAGGCAAAGAGTTTGTTTACCTTCGAAATTTATCTACATATAATATAATATTTTAAAACGAGCAATTTTTGTATAGTTATACATATTTCGGGGCTCTCGAAAACAGCTCCAACGATTTCGATAAAATTTTGTATGTGGGGGTTTTCGGGGATGACAAATCGATTAAGCTTGGTCTTATTTCAGTAAAAACGCTTATTATCGAGTAAAGCTCGGTCACCCAGGTAATTTATGTAAAAAAGAGAAGACCCAAGTTACTGACTCATCAACGCTTAGCCTAAAAATTCAGTGTTTTTTTCGCAGATGTTTTTTTTTAAGTCGTAACAAGGAATAAGAAAGGATTTTACGAAATCCTTAAGGGGTGAAACAGGGGTTTCGAAGATTGTTTCAAGTATGATTGCTTGTCAACATGCGTGCGACAGATGATGATGAAGAGGTAAAGAGAGGAGATGTTCAAGAGGTTTATTAAATGTAAGATAGAAGATATAATTGTGCCTTCAAGATACCTTAGAGGGTTAGGTAAAACGGATAAAAATGTGTGAAGAAACTGGTTATAAAACACTTTAATTAAATGCACTGTGAAACTGTTATGATATTATCATCGAATATAATAGGTATTGATGTCAAAATAATAAAAATATTTAACACATCCTTATAGTACGGCTGCTGATCGCAGAATGAATTTTGACATAAAAACAAAGTGCTGAATTTGAAAGTACAATGAATATTCGAAAATTTAAATGCTATACGCTTAGGTCTTGACTTTACAACAAAGTAATGCCATAAGATTACCATTTTTTCCTTTACGGAGCCCTAAAAACAGCAAACGTTGCTTAAAACATGTTGAAAACTGGCTGTGAAAATTACTTTCCGTCGTTTTGAGTACAAATTTTTCTTGAATAGGACCCTAAGTGGTCTTGGAGGCCTAAAACCTCTCACGGGAGACGTACCGTGTTGATTGCTTCGCACTGGTACCAACGTATACTTACTTAGTTAATTGGAATGTTGAACCATTGTTAATTTACAAGCGTGCCGTAATTGATTGCCGTCTTGTTGCTCTCGGTTGTGTATCAAAACTTCTTAAGTGGCAAATTTGGCAAAGAAATTAACATTTTTCTTCACTTTGTGAACGTCGTAAACAGATTATGATTAAAGGTTTTTGTCGTTGTCATTTTATGCTAATGTAGGTAAATGGCGTGGGTGTGTTTTGCGTGAAGTTCAAAATAATCATCATCATTAATATCAGCCGTCCACTTTGGATATAGGTCTCCCTCATAGACGTCCAGTTGCTGCGGTTAACACTGAGCGAATTCCTTGAATTAGAGACCGCGGACACAGTATATATATATATATATATATATATATATATATATATATATATATATATATATATACATATATATATATATATATGTATATATATATATATATATATAAGCTTAAGCAGTATATATATATATATATATATATAATTAAAACTGCGGAATTAGGACTCAATAAAATCTTCTGCTGGCTTAATAGTAATTTATTGACACTTAATATCAATAAAACGAATTATATATGTTTTAGCAAGTATAATAGTAATCAACCGGATTCTAGCTTGAAACTGAGAATTCATACCTGTAACCGTACCATTAGTCAATGCGACTGTAGGGAAATTGAAAAGGTTAACTCTACCAAATATCTGGGTGTAATTATGGACCAGCGACTGTCTTGGGATAAGCACATCGAATATGTCAATTCTAGAATAAGAAAATTAGTTTGGTTATTTAAAATGCTGAGACATAATTATCGCCTCTAAGAAACTGCTGAACCAAATGTATAGTACACTTGCTCAACCTGTGATGTCTTATTGTATAAGTGTTTGGGGAGGGGCTGCCAAAACTAAGTTCATTGACGTTGAGAGAGGACAACGCTGTCTGCTTAAGATCATGCACTTTAAGCCATTTAGGTTTCCTACAAATGAATTATATGTTATCAGTGACCAGCTAACAATGAGAAAATTATACATCTTAAATACAACTCTGCGATTACATAGAACCTTAGAATATAAACCTACACTGATAACTCGCAGACGTAAACAAACGGTTGCTCCTCTCTCAAAATATAAATCCGTATTTGCTAAAAGGCAGTACGTATCACAATCTGCATATATCTATAATACTATAAATAAAAAATAGGAATATATGAACTACAAAACCATGAGTGTAAAAAAGTAGTTACTGACTGGCTAAAACTGCTTACTTATGAAGAATCAGAAGCATTACTATATAAAACAGGAAGCGTATTTTGATATGAGATATCATATGCGCTATTTTAAAAATAGTGCATATATTATTATTTAAAATAAAATAATGTATAATATCACTTATATTAAGAATGTGAAAAATCTAAAAATGATAGTTACTAAAATAGAACGTAATAGAGTAATTGCTGTACATAAACATAATCATGCACGAGCACAAGACACACACAAGCACGTTGTCGCACACACGCACACGCACACTAACACACGCACACACAAACACACACACACACACACACACACACACACACACACACACACATACGCGCGCGCGCACGCACGCACGCACGCACGCACACACACACATATAACACTAATCTTCGAATTAAGTTATTTTCTACTTTTAAAAATCCTTGAAATGTTAATTCAAAATTTGAAGTGTCATTTTCAATATGTATTTTCATGATCAGAATACGTATTTGGCTGCATGTCTACTAGATCTAGATATAGAGGAGCGGGACCTCCTGGCACAAGTATTTCTATACTTAAAAGGAAGTCCCAACCTTGATACTAAAATTGTAAACACTAAATGAATGCAATAAAATATTTTTCATTTTTTTCATTTTTTCATACTGTGCCGTGAATCGGCAAGCGCAGCGTAAAACGTTAAAGTAATACTTAGCTATAATTCAGCCTTTACTGTGCTGTAATGTGGTTGAAACGTCGAGGTAATAATTACTCTTTGTTAGCGTGATAAGTCCCGGTTGTGAGAGTAGTTAAGAGTAAAAATCCCGAAAGCTTTATTATATCTTCCTACATAAAACGCATGAAAATAACTGTTAACAAGAGAAAAAGATGTACAAAGGTCTATTTTAAATATTTCGTTACAGTTTGTGACTACTTAGGTATCTTTTTCTCTGTTTTTAACCCCCGACGCAAAAAAGGGGTGTTATAAGTTTGACCGCCATCTGTGTCTGTGTGTCTGTCTGTGGCACTGCAGCTCTTAAACGGACACACACACACACACACACACACACACACACACACACACACACACACACACACACACACACACACACACACAAAGTTTCGCATTTCTGATATTAGATCTTCCCAAAGGTTTTGTAAAAGATTAAGAAGGGAGATGTTAACTGTAAAGCATAATTACATGCAGCAGCGGTTTAAAATAAGCCCTGAACTTTTGCTTGCATAAATTAACAGCAATAACTACCTCACGTTACGTAAGCAGAAACGTAAGCCTATTATTATGCAAATCTAAAACTTTAACTAGGTTTAAAATCGCCATTAACCGGTACTGTATAACCATAGCGTAATAATGTCGACCAGTTAATTTGCTTGATGAAATCTGTGGTAACCAATAATTGTTTTAGAGCCTCTGAACGAGAGGTTTACGGGTTCGTGCCTATGCTCCACTCCGGAGTTATTCGGAATCTACGTGCGAAATTACAACTGAAATGCATTGTAAGCTATTTGGAGATGGAAAATATCATACATAAATCTGCACAGATCAATAAAGACATACCGACGTTCAAAAATCCCTATCTACCTATTCATAGTTTTTTTTTTGTATTTTATATATTTTTGTTTTGTATAATTTTAATTTTCCAGCGCATGGGTGTTTAACTGTAATGCTGTAATTTTTTGTCGGAATGAATAAATAAATAATAAATAAATAAAGTAGTTCCATAGTATTTATGTTTTTTGATGTTTTGTTATATCACTGTCCACGAACCGGAAGACGAAGCGTTGGCAGGCCTCCCGCCAGGTGGACTGACGACATCGTGAGAGTTGCGGGAAACCGGTGGAGGCAAGAGGCGAGTTGTCGTTCATTGTGGCGTTCTAAAGGGGAGGCCTTTGTCTAGCAGTGGACGTCTTCCGGCTGAAGATGATGATGATGATGTTTTGTTAGGTATATCACTGTACTTCTTGGTGGTGTGCAATAAAGAATATTCGTATTTCTGTGAAAGAAATTTCCAGCCTGCACTGGGCCAACGTGGGAAATACAGTTCCGAGGGGAGACCTAGCTGTGCCCAGCGCACTCGACTCGGATTGTAATTAAGTAGTAGTCGGCGAGACTGGAGTGCGCCTACTATTAGATTTTTACGCTATGCTAATATCCCCATAAAATAAGGTTTCGTAGGTGCTATAATTACATGCTAATTTTCCTCTAATTATACGGTTCATCGCATTGTTGTAGTGTGGCACTGTGTCATCGATAACCTAACCAAAAAAAAGTTGGAAAACCCCCAACTTTGTCACTTTAAAGTTCATAGCTATAGTTTTTACTGCTCTTAGCTAAGTATGTTTCATTAAATCGGTTCGCCATTTTTGAGATACTGAACTTTCAAAAAATGATAATGTCAATTTTTTTTTCGACTTTTTTATGAAGCTTTTGCCCCTTTTTGTCTGCTTTGAATTCTCTTATCGCTATATCGCGAATATTTTTTCAGAGATAAATAATATGCTGTCCTTTCTCGGGACTCCAACTATCTCCATACCGAATATCTAAATCGGTTCAGCGGTTCAAACGTGAAAAAGGTAACAGACTTAGTAATTTTATGAAGAAATAGAGAAAGGTTCTCGAATGGCGTCCGCGGACCGGGAGACGAGCTGTCGGTAGGCCTCCAACAACATGGAGCGACGACCTGGTTAAGATCGCAGGATCGCGGTGGATGCGAAAAGCACAAGACCGGTCTGAGTGGAGAGCCTTGGGGGACGCCTATGTCCAGCAGTGGACGTCTTTCGGCTGACATGATGATGATGATGAGAGAAAGAATATAGTACAAGTAATGAAGTTGTAAATAAGCTTAAGCTAACAGTGTCCCAAGGTAGAAATACTGAGCCCAGTAACGTTTATCACACGTCAGTCGTTCCAAAAGAACGGGCACCTAAAGAGGCTTAATAACAGACCTTAATGAATTCAGCTCAGGCTAAAGTCCCATACACATAGGCTTTTGTCGATTGACGAGATACAAAATATAAGGAGAAAAAGTAGTTTGTTGATGCTTTAGAGAGCAAGCTTTTAAGAAGCCGTGGTGGCCTAGTGGTTTGACTTATCGCCTCTCAAGCAGAGGGTCGTGGGTTTAAACCCCGGCTCGCACCTCTGAGTTTTTCGAAATTCATGTGCGGAATTACATTTCAAATTAATCACTAGCTTTGCGGTGAAGGAAAACATCGTGAGGGAACCTGGACAAACCTGCGAAGCAATTCAATGGTGCGTGTGAAGTTCCCAATCCGCACTGGGCCCGCGTGGGAACTATAGCCCAAGCCCTATTATTCTAAGAGAAGGCCTGTGCCCAACGGTGGGACGTAATATTATTATGAGCGTGTGAGCTAACTTTGGGGGCGGCAGACGTGAAATTGCCTTCGGAATCCAAAAGCTTAATGGTTACTAAACTTGACCCGAAATGTACATTTCAGAATTTTATTATTTTTTCATTTATGACGGTGGAAGCATTCTACACTTCCGCTTAACGTAGATATAGTTAGTGTTCAGTTTTGTAACTAAGGGATACATCCCTGTATTATTATTATTTTTATTGTAATTTTCTCTTTAATCGTATACTGTAGTTTTTAAGTATTTTATTTGTAATTATTTTATTTTGATAAAATGACTTTCTGCCAAGTTTCTTGCGGCGCATTCTTCTTGGCAATGATGGTCTTTCCGAAAGCGCTGGTAGTTTTAAAAAAATGACGTGTAAAAGTGCCCATTGCGGCCTGTTTACTGAATAAATGATTTGAATTTGAATATGAATTTGAATATAGGCTGGGGAGATGAAAGAACAAGCTTGCCCAGCAAAATATCATCGTGCGTATATTTATAATTGGACAGTTCCGGGGTTATTATAGAAAATATGGGATACATATTTTTGCATTTGTTAATCAAACAAAAAATGTCAAACATAAAGCGTATCAAAGCTCGGGAGTCGGGTTCCGTGACGCACCGTGCTGAAGTATCGCACGGCGTCACATCACGTGGAATTTTATGTAGATACATTTTCATATTTTTTTATCTAATTTTATTTTATGTTTCGTATTGTCTGTATGTTTATGTATATCTATTAGGTACACAACAAATACTTTACGATAGCCACCGTTTAGAAACGGCTTAAAAACTCAACAAACATAATATACACTGTGCTGCTCTGAGTCATTGGCAGTAGTGGTTGATAACCTAAAACGACCGGTTGCCTAAAACAAAAAAATTGAGTTACAAAAGAAAAAAATGTAATGTGTAGGTACCATATTTTCTACTATATTTTAAAATAATTTTTAAATTTCAAAATTTCAGAAAATAAAATCAGTAAAAATTTTGACACTAGTCTATTTGTACCACTTTTAATTATTGCGGTATTAAAGTACCGGTCTGCCCCACCCCTAAAAACCTTTGTAGCTAACTTAATTAAGGTATTGCTCTAACCTAGTAAACAAGTACATTTTTACGACCCGTTCATTGGCCAGTATCAAGTACTTTCCTCTAATTATTCTCAATTAGAAGAACGCGAGGCCCGAGGACGTGACCCTCATCCCATAAAAAGTCTTACACAAATTGAATTAAGTGTTACGGGACAAATCTTGACGCGGCGAAAGAAATGAGACTTGCGCAGTAGAAGTTCATGTGGACGCTGAAATTTAATAAGGATCCCAAAAGGGAATTGTTACGTTTTAGAATCTCTCGGTTTATCTTTAGGGCATATTATAATACCGTTGAGCTTTGTTTGATGCTCAGACTTCAAACGAAAGGAAATATGAGCTGATCGTTTTGATTTCGTGTTCTCTCCGGACTCCGGAACTGATATGGTTGAGTTGATAAATTCTATCATTACAGGTATTGTTCGGAGAAGGGCGCTTTCAAAAAAAAGTGTATCATTTCAGTTATTATGAAATTTTGGTAAAATATGGTTTTTCCTACTCAGAATCAAGAGCACAACTGAGCCGACCGTTTAAAAAAAAGTCCCCAGTTTTTCATACAAAATTTTATGACTCAGTTTTGCCACGCCCATACTCAGTGTTTGAAAAAAACGTTGCAAAACTAACATTTTTGTTGGGGACATTTTTTTAAACTATTAGAATCGATTGTGCTCTTAATTCTGAGTAGGAAAAACTATATTTTTTCCATATTTAAAAAAAAAGAAAGGGTACACTTTTTAAAAACGCCCAGAAACAGCTTTGTGACTTGTGATGGATAAAGTTTGGTCGCGTAGATAGACAAACCAGCGAAAGATAGGTAGGTGATTGGGTCTTGTTTGACAATACGCCACGTACGGTAATACCAAGGTCCTATGTACACTTGAACCAACTGAATCGTGGCCCGCTGTGAAACCTTTACGTAGAAAAAGTCATAGTGACATCACAGTGCTTGACAAGGGAATTTATTAGGGCACTTACTATGAGAACGTTCTATCGTGGGTCTGTAATCAAATGGTGCAGTGAAGCTGCAATTCCTGCACTCTTGTGTTTCGGCGTGGAGAGTAAGACAGCTGGTGAAATTACTGGCACTTGAGGTATCTATCTTAGGCCTCTAGGTTGTCAACGCATCTGCCATACCCCTGGTGTTACAGATGTTTATGGGCGGCGGTGATCTATTACCACCAGGAGACCCACTTGCTCGTTTTCCATTCAGACGGATAAAAAAAATAAACAACAAAACAACAAAAAGAAACTGAAAGATTAGAGACAAATGAAACACGTCGTGCGCAGTCCTTGATGTAAATTTAGAAAGAATCAAAGACCCGCGTAATGTCCTTCTCATAATTTTATTTTGTGATTATAACAGAGACAAGTTTTGGCACTCCAGTCACGACTTCTCCGGCCTTTGTGGAAAAATTAAGTTTGAGTGAAAGTTTGTTGGAATAGAAAAGATTTGAAGAAATTACTTGTCGGCTTGGATTAATAGAAGTTGTCATACTCCGTGCTGTTTTTGGTTTCCGTGAAATTTAAGGAATCATACAACTAGTCAAATATGTTACTCTAAGATACTAGTGGCGAAACTTCTACTGTTTAAAAGATAAGCAAGAATTAAGATAGTTAACACGCAGTAGACAGTATGCTTTCAATTTACAATGTATTTTTAAAGTTTTGTAACTCCTGTTTTTTATTTAATTCCCACATTTTTAGCAACAGAAGATAAGTTTTTTTTTTATTATATTTCGTCAATGTCACTCGTTAATTTTGTGAATTTGATAATTTAACCTTCAACAATGACTATGAAATTATTTACCATGAAAAAATTGCCCAAAAAGCTTATTACAAAAACTAAAATCAAAAATTTTAAAAACCCCCGACTAAAAAACGCTAGCAAAAATAAAATAAAAAACGAAAAAAAGGCGCCAAAAAAGGACAACTAAAAAGTTAAAAATAAATATGCACTACCTAGCTGTTGCCCGTGACTTCATCTGTGAAGAATTCGTTTATCCCTATCCCGCGAGGACTATGCTGATTTCCCGCAAAATTAGCCTAAGTTAATTTAGTATAAGTACCTAGTAATATTTTTTTTATCTAAGCGTCGTCGGTCTCGGGGGACCGCTAAAGTTAACAGAAAACTAAAGTACATATTATGTTGTATTTTTTAAAGTATTAACCTTAGCGGTCCCCGACACCGACGACGCTTAGATAAAAAAAAATATTACTAGGTACTTATACTAAATTAACTTAGGCTAATTTTGCGGGGAATCAGCATAGTCCTCGCGGGATAGGGATAAACGAATTCTTCACAGATGAAGTCACGGGCAACAGCTAGGTAGTGCATAATTATTTTTAACTTTTTAGTTGTCCTTTTTTGGCGCTTTTTTTTCGTTTTTTATTTTATTTTTGCTAGCGTTTTTTTGTCGGGGGTTTTTAAAATTTTTAATTTTAGTTTTTTTATTTCATGTTTCTTAAACTTTGGTATATTATTTGTTTAAAATTGTACTAGTGTGTCGAATAACCTGGCTGCAGCTCAGCTCGTGTTGCCATCATTGCATTGTATGTAGAACCAAATACTGATCAAAAAGGAATCAAAGACGACATGTCTACTATTATTTTTCAAGAGTAGGTATACTGGTTTGCTGGATATCCTGGCTGCAGCATCAGCTCGTCGTGTTGCCACCACTGCATTGTATGTAGAATCAATTACTGATCAAAACGAATCCAAACACGACATATGTGCTATTATTTTTTATAGTGTTCTAGTGTGCTGGATATCCTGGCTGCAGCATCAGCTCATCCTGTTGCCACCATTGCATTGTATGTAGAATCAAAAACTGATCGAAACGAATCCAAACACGATATATCTGCTATGGTTTTATCAAGAGTGTACCTACTGGTGCTCTGGCTATCCTGGCTGCAGCATCAGGCCAAGAATTGCATAATCTTGCATAGTTATATAGCATACATGGGTGTTTAAAATTTTACGTCCCTAATATGCTTGGAAGTCAAGTAAATACCCATTATGTGTCTAAGATTCCTACCGCAGCGTACAAAAGAGCTGATGATCTTGAAACGGCTGACCCGATTTTGATAAAACATGTCTAAGAACCATCGCTAGAAAACCAGCTTTCAAATAAAAAAAACCGCATTCAAATCGGTCCACCCGCTTAAGAGCTACGGTGCCACAGACAGACACACAGACAGACACACAGACACACAGACACACATAGCGGTCAAACACATAACACCCCTTTTTTGCGTCGGGGGTTAAAAATAGTTTCTAATAATGAGCAGAGCCATCTGTCAATGTAAACGGAAATCAAGATAATTATCTACGGTGTACAGTCACCAGCACCATTATCTGATACAACAAGCGTGCATACGTATAAATATCTGATACGAATCTATTTCTAGGGCCAGAAGGCGTCCGTGTCAGAAGGGCTACTCCGAAACACAAAATTCGAAGTTCGTATCGTACCATCCCTCTCACTGTCGTATTAAATAACATAAGCGTAGGCGGGACGGTACGATACGAACTTCGATTTTCGAATTTCGTGGTAGCCTTGCAGATATTTTTTCACGCTCCGCTGTAGCAGAAATAATGCTGGTGACTGTGCCTATAAATTTCGATGTGATTTAGAAAGTACTTAGTAACCCAGAAGATTTAATCTGAGGTGACGTTCAAAATGTTCCATAGCCTCGAATTCAGTAAATCTTCAGAACTAGGTAATAAAAAATAATGCGTTATAGATTTAAATTTAAAACATTGTAAAATATCGTTAAAATTACGGATTCAATTGTTTTCACTGTTTTTCAAATTTTTCTCGTGAAATGGCTGATAAAGTCACTATTTAAATCTATGCTTAAGGAGCACTATCTGTCATCTTGTAATAATTAGCTTTGTGACAATTTATTTATTTGTTGCTGTTTATCTCCCTGCCTATATTTATTTTAGACGTATATTCGTTCGTAGATGTATTTTTGTTACGTTTTAATTTTCTGATCTACATTTGATGCACCACCTGTTGTAAACTAGTCCTTCCTTCTTTCTGTAAAAAAGGTTGCCTGGAAGAGACCGCTCTTAAGCGATAAGGCCGCCTATTGTTTACCTTGTAATTTTTTCTCTTTGTATCTGTTTTGTGTATCGCTTACTATTTCTGGTGTACAATAAAGAGTCTTTGTATTGTATTGTACAGGTAATAAAACACGAGTAGTACTTGAAAAAAAAAAGTATATTTCTAGTTTCAGTATCTCAAGTCCAAATTGATTAATAAGGCCAGTTCGCGCCGGTAGATAAACCGTAGAGACCGTTTCTGAAAAAGAAAACATTAAAATAAGACTCTCTTCCTTTACATAACACTGATGAATACAATAGAACATGTACTCGTATTTGTGATTCTGCAAAAAAAGATGTTAGTAATGATAACGTTGACGATAAAACACAAATATCGATTGATTCAAATATTATGCTTCGGTTAAAATTTTTGCATCATGTTATCATTAAACATCATAATTATCTACTGATAAATAATTAAACTCTAGGTATTCTTTATCAATTTTCATTATAACCTTCAGTGTACGACATACGATGTAGGCTATAATTTACAATTTAAAATGTTTTTTTTTTTTTGTTACGTGTTTGTACTGGCAAAGAATTGTCAGCTCAAAAGACGAGACTGTTTTAAGAGTCTGCAGTCCTATAAGAAAACATTATAATTTCGTCATCTCTGTCCGTCCGTATGCTAACGGTTAAGCTTTGTTAACCAAGCCCACAAAGTTGTAAAATAAAATTTTGAAAAATAAAACATAAATGTTAGTTGCAACTTACCCTCGTTTGCTCAAAATGCCGTTGCCCATGTTCAAGGTGCTGCCAGAGCATTGGTTGTTGGTAGCTTGGTTGAAGTTGCTGCACAGACGTCCAACCAAATGGTTGGTACGGACTGTCGAGGCGAAGAGTTGATGGGCACGGCTGTGAGAGCAAGTGCTGATCCAGCAACCAGGCTGAGGGTTGTTGCCACCGTTGGGGTAGAAGTTAGCGTTGCAAATGGGGTCGTTGATACCCAAGAGACCACCGTCAGTGTGGATGCACTCGACGTATGTTCCGGAATTGCCGTTCAAGGCGTTGCTATTGCCACCCCACTGAGGACCGGCGGGATCCAAACCTATAATTAAAAAAATATACTGAACGAGAAGTGCGAAGCGCAAGGGATACGGTTGGTTTCCGCTTGAACAAAAATGCTCTCATATGTCAAATATAAACGCAAGTGCAATGTTGCAAGTTTGTTAGTTAATTATACAACTATTCTTAATTCTATTATTTTTTTGGACTTTTTTCAAAACGGCGGAGCCATGTGGGTTCAAAACAAAGAAAATATCATATTTCAGTCGTTGTCAAAAACTCGCGAGTCTAACAGCTTACAAAGTTGTTGGAACTTGGCATATTTTCTACGGAATGTAGTAGACCTCTGTTATCTTCAATGATGTTCCGATTTTTTTTTTGCAACTACTAGTGTTAAGCTATCACTTTAACACGCTTACTATCGAGTTATAGCCCGAGCAAAGCTCGGTCGCTCAGGTGCTTACAGTTAACAAGAGAACGAGATGTACAAAGATAAATAAAGATGTAAGTAAGATATATAAAGCGTTAATTAAACACATAATTATGAGCAAAAACAAACTCACTACAAAGAAATGATATAAAACTTACCAGTGACCCTCACGGGCCTGCCACCTGCTTGGCGACCAGCGACACCCACAACATGAGCTCCCAAACTGAATCCGACCAAGTGGACGTTATTCCAGTTGCCTCCGCCCGTGTTGATGAGCCAAACGAGGAAGTTGCCGAGATGTTGTCCAACGCTAGGCACGCCGTTGGCGGCGACGGTGTACAGGCTGTTGGCAAGAGACCTCCAGTCCACGACGATCACATTAGCGTCGACGATTGCTAAGAAAGCAGCAGTGATGGCGGGGTTCAAGTCACTGAAATTTAATTTGTTCAAATGAGTCAAAATAATCTAAAAAAATGTTGCTAATAAATAATATAAATTATTCTTAACATAATCTGAAGCTTATTAATTTAATAACTTTCAGTAAGTAGTATAGTATTCATTGGCTAAAATTTAAGGAAATGGTCAAAATGTAGAATGTGAGTTCGAGAAGCCAGTTTTTACGACTTTCAAAAATGTCTAACGTCGGAGTCAAAGTAATTTTGTTTCGGGCAACTTGTTGTCCAGACAGGATTACAACACGAGTCACTTACAGTACCTAAAGCTTGACATACGTAAACACACATGTAGTTGCACGTGGTTGAATAGTAATTGGTGGATATACAATTACTCGTGTATTTAATAATTGGAGGGGATTGGATGGAGATGTAACATAATTATGAGATTAAATAAATAAATGAATACAATTACCTGTTTCCGTTGCTGTTCCACCCGTGTACAATAACTTTCAATTGGCGATTACCATTGTAGTTGGAGTTCCAAATGGTATTGGCGTTGCCATTGACGATCACTTGCGGGTTGGTGGGGTTTTGTCTTCAAAGAAAATAGTTATTAGAAATTAGAAAACTCTAAACCCCAAAGACTTCATTTCAATCCCTGAACCACGAATCCACATATTTTTTTATCAAATTAAATTATAACTTCTTCTATCTGTACAAAATAACACTTCTTGGCCAACACTAGCACCACAATCCCGCACAGAAATGCAGCCAGCCTTATGGGCCGGGAGCGAAACTTTGATGTCGGTAACAGCCGTATGACGCTAAGCTTCATACTGAGTGTTTTGATCTAGATTATAGATAATCACTAACAAATTATTGGCCTCTTTAATAATAATAATAAAGTTTTATTTGCAGGTGTGTCACCCATATTTTAAAACACAAAATGCTTTTATGACGTCACCGGCATCAAAGTTTCTTTCCCCACATGGGTGTTCTGCTACAGAAAGTAATTCAGGGAAAATTTGTACACACAGATTTTCTTTATAACTGCTGCGTGGCCTCCCTTTTCGCGTTTGTATTTCATTTTTAATTTATTATTTTTCTCCTTTTCTTCTTAGCATGAACATGTTTGTACCTACTTCCTAATTATGCGAAACAAAGATTTATTACTATTTATTCTTTCTTACTCGTATATAATTATTTTGAAGTTTTAGTTCAAATGAACGATAAAACGTAACCGTATAATTGAAAACTATTGTCATTTTGTCAATTTATAATTTCATAAATTATTATAAGACAACGATAGCAACTATTATTAATACTTAACAACTATTACTAAGATAATAATTCAAATTATTTTGTATCCCACTATTAACATTGATTTTTCAAATTTCAACATCTTTGTAAGAGTATGTACTAAGTAATAAAGACATTCATTTCCGTCGTCCACTTCTTCGGCTAAAAACAATTTAGGGCTATTCGAGGCTGTAATTTAAAAACTATTACTAAACCTGTGATTTGCTATCTTTATCTTCGGCTTCCTCTTCAAATAGAAGTCAATCCTTAGTCTATTAAGCAATAAAATCACTATACTAACCTGGTGTAAAGCCAGTATTGGTTGTTAGCGCCATTCCTAGTGTTATAGATGGTTGGGTCGACGGGCGCGTGTAAATCTACCAAATGCGGCTCGCCCTTGCCATCAGGCATCCAGATGTAGCGACTCTCGCCTTCCACATAGTGGCTGTTATCCCCTGGTACCAGAGGAATTGCACTTCCAGCCGCCACTTAAAAAAACAGTTTAAGATTAAATCCTTATGCTCATGTCAAATGTTGCTGTATGTCATTAAAATTAGGTGAAACATTGTAATAAGTCTAGTATACTCGTAAAAGCCACTATACCGTACGAGGTTAAACTAATTGAGAGGTATAAGTTTAAGTTACATTACATTATGGAAAGAGATTTCTTTCGGCCAAATTAAGATAAATTTTTTGGAATCTTTTTGTATTTTTTATTTCAATTCCCAAAAAAAAATCATTTGGGTTCGATTCCCAGTGCTGTCTTATTTTTCTGGTTTTTCTGTGCATCTATATTTCAGTTTGTATTTTCAATTCTTTCTGCCAACCAGATGAAAACGGCCATGTTGAAAGATGTAATCGTACGATGCAATTGGGTATGCTATTTTATGATATTAGTAAAGATTTTTTGAACCGTGAAGCATTTTAAGCTTTCATGGCACACTGCCGCACTAATTTCAAACAGC
Organism: Choristoneura rosaceana; assembly: GCA_037349165.1. Classification (NCBI taxonomy): domain Eukaryota; kingdom Metazoa; phylum Arthropoda; class Insecta; order Lepidoptera; family Tortricidae; genus Choristoneura; species Choristoneura rosaceana. The sequence goes on from JAZBNJ010000019.1 coordinate 18,249,790, forward strand.
CGGTGGTTTAAACGTTACTATTTTTTTGCGTAAAGTGGCTGTTACCCAAAATGTCATTAAACGATTTAATATCGGATATCTATATCTATTAGTTTGTTATTTCCGAATAAATAATAGATACTAACATGCTACGAGAGCACCCAGCACCACAAGCAGTTTCATGGTTATAGTATACGGTTTCTATAAATTTTCTCGCCTATTTATTTCAAATTTATCAAAGAATTGTAAGATAAGGCGATTAAGGTGATTTATCGGTGGTGCGATTTATTGCGTCTTTGATTTAATTGATTAATTATCGCTCGGTTTGGATCAGCCCCACCTGTAGTTTATCGTTTTTTGCAAGTGCATCCATACTAATATTATAAATGCGAAAGTGTGTATGTTTGTCCGTCTTTCACGCCGTAACGGAGCGACGGATCGACGTGATTTTTGGCAAAGAGATAGCTTATGGGCCTGAGAGTGACATAGGCTACTTTTTATCCCCGACAAATGCACAGTGCACAGTTCCCGAGGGAACAGCGCGCGATAATCGAATACCACGCGGGAGGAGCCGCGGGCAAAAGCTAGTTTTAACTCATAAAATAGGGATATATTGTTTGGGTTCTCAATATTTTATTATTATTAAATATGTAATTTACTTTAAACTAAACTATACATTTTGTAGTTTGTTCTTCTAGGTCATTAGTTGGATAGACCTTTACGTTAGTAATATAGTATTGGTTAACATCGCCAAACAATTAATTTATATTTTACTAAATTTTAAACGCAACTTCGCTCACATAAGGCATTCGATGCGCAGTTGAATTGAAATTCCAGTATTTAATTAAATTTCAATGAGAATCATTAAAAAATATATCGTCGACTTCATTAACGTCATGGTATTAAGCCTCCGCGTCAATTTCTCTGTAATTATAGTGGATGGAATTGTAGAATTTTATTCCGATGACGTGAAAATATCGGGATTAAAAGTAACCTATGTTTATGTGCTACGATGACGTCCGGACACCAAATTTCATTCAAATCCATCCATTTCTCTTACAGTGAAGGAGTAACAAACAAAACTTCTGGTGTGAATATCTAAAAATTAGGTCGTGATTTTATTATTAATTAAATATTTATTATGAATTATTGATTAATGGTTAAACTATACGGAACCCTTTCCGTCAGCAATTATACAGCAACGCCTTATAAGCAGCCAGTAAAGTACTTAATGTACTTATCACTATTTACACGCACGGTATAAATTTTAAATTAGCTTGCAGCGCCAGTATATATCTGGACCGGGACAACTAGGGGAACTTCAAAAAACGAGCCTACTACTACTATTACGAGTTTATTTAACCACAAAATTCCGTAAAAAAACAGTCTTTAAAATATTTGAAAATAATTTTCTCCAAACAGCTAGTAAAAATTGTTAAATACCCGACATAAATGAAAAAGCTTAAAGAAGATGGTTGAAAAATTCCCAATATTTAACTTTATTTAACTGTGAAATAATGCTAAAAACGGCTTCATTGATTTGATACTAAGATTCATCATGATATTTTTTTTTTATCCATATCAATCTTTTAAAAATCTAAAAAATTCGTTCAAAATATATGGCAAATTTGCATAATTCTTTATTTGCCACTGCATTTTCAGCTTTATCTGTTACAAAGAGAACACATTATGATACAGTTTGTATGAATTTAGAACTCTGGCAACGTCATACGCGACGACACAAAAGTAGTTTTTTTGCATGTCACCTATTGCACAAACAATTGACGTATGTTGTTAATTAATCGTTAACTACTGACGACTTGCAATTATTTGAAAACTAGCTTTTGCCTGCGGCTCCGCCCGCGTGGTATTCGGTTATCGCGCGCTGTTCCCTCGGGAACTGCATTTTTTCGGGATAAAAAGTAGCCTATGTCACTCTCGGGCCCATAAACTATCTCCATGCCAAAAATCACGTCGATCCGTCGCTCTGTTATGGCGTGAAAGACGGACAAACATACAAACACACAAACACACTTTCGCATTTATAATATTAGTATGGATGTAGCGAGTTTAGGACGATTGTGTTAAATTGATGTCTCTAAATTGATTTGGCGGAAAATTATTTCTTGAACATAATAAATGTGCATTACATAGATTCAAATTTTTGTAATACAAACAGAAATAAAAAAGCATGATATTAAAAATCTAATTAAATATACAGTCAGTTTGAATATCGAAATGGTATCGGATAAGTTTTTTCTTTTATGAATAAAACAAACAATTTCAAAGACAAAGCATAGAAAAGTTCTGGATACTTTTATTAATTTAATTGTAAATATGATTTCAATCACGTCTTGGCATCTGATTAAACTGAAATTTAGTATGCAATGCACCTGATAGTTTAGTTATGGAAGTCTACTCAATGCAGTAGTCTGAGCAAGCAAAAGAAAGATGCTATTTAAAGAAAAACTTCTACAAAATCGGCCACCTGATTCGCAGTTTTCTAAAGTTTTATAACGCTGTGAGCAGTAGACAAAGAATAACCCAAATCCGCAAACAATGTGACAACCGACATACTCGTAACCCATGCTTTGAGTCCCTACTTTAGTATCAGTGAAAAATATGGCCCTAAAACGAAACAACTTTCATAGGGACTCTGCGAAATTAAACTCTCCTTTCTTCAATATCCAAACGAGAATGGGGAAGTGTTCAATAAATTCCACATTATTGGCTCTCTGTAACTTAAAACGACCTTTCGCAGCCAACTGCGAACTAATGTTCGTAAAATGCAAATTATATTGAATCCAGCAGCTGCAGCAGACGTTAACGTCGATTTTAAAGAATGCACATAGCCTGCGAACTGAACATGTTCTACTGGACAGTAGAATCATGTAGAATGATTCACCATACTAATCAATAGGTAATAGGTTAGACGACTAAAATAAATAAATAAATATCACGGGACAATTCACACCAATTGACCTAGCCCCAAAGTAAGCTTAGCAAAGCTTGTGTTATGGGTACTAAGCAACGGATGAACATACTTATATAGATAAATACATACTTAAATACATATTAAACATCCAAGACCCGAGAACAAATATTCGTATCCATCATACAAATATTTGTCCCGGCCGGGATTCGAACCCGGGACCTCAGGCTTCGTAGTCAGGTTCTCTAACCACTTGGCCATCCGGTCGTCTAAAAAAACTGTTTAGTCCGTCAGATGGATAATTTTAAAATATTGTGCACATATTTTTTCTTTTGTTTGACAAACAAAAAATGACGAGGATACAGTGCTTAGAAGTTTCGAGTGACGTCACTATATGGCAGGATTTTTACCTTAAAGTGACGTCACAAGCCCAGGCTCCGGAAGTTTGTCGATTTTTAATAAATGGATAAACCAAAAAATAAGTGTCCCACATTTTTCCATAATCTAAACTGTCGGACTAAATAGAATTATATATTTTTAACCCAGTCGTCATCTCTATTGACAATAATGCGGCACATCTCATACGATTTCCATCACTTAATGTTAAGGGACCACGAACTTTCTAGAGCTAATCAATTTTAGGTACCTACTCATATTCTATGCACTCGTGGGTAAATGGGGGAAGAGGGGAAGTTTAGTCATTTGATAATTATTTTTAACGACAACTTGATAAAAGTAAGCAAACCAAAAATTCTTCAGATAAATAATGATTTCATCACATTTCAATTAAATATTTATTAAGTTAGTAATAATCAAAGATTAAAATTACAAGTGTTCAATATCAACACGTCAATGATAAGATTGGATGTAGATTGCAAATTGCATTGAATCGAATGAAGTAGAATACCAATCATTACGATCTGTTGGTGAATATTGCTATACCGTCAAAACCTAAATGTGAAATGAGAGCCAAGTTCAATAAAATACAATACAAAGACTCTTAATAAAAATATTAAATACGTATATTGATACGAGTATATGCCTTGATTGTTTAACGACAAAAGAAGTAAGATCTAAATGGATGCCAAGTGCCAAGGTGCCAAGTTCAATGGTCAGTCCTGAAATTTATTTATAACAATATAAAATCCATACTAATATTATAAATGCAAAATTTTGTGTTTGCATGTTGGTGTGTATGTTTGTCCGTCTTTCTCGTCGAAATGGAGCGATGAATTAACGTGATTTTTAACATTGATATAAGTAGTTTATGGGCCAGAAAGTGACATAGGTTACTTTTTATTCCGGAAAAATGCACAGTTCCCGAGGGAACAGCGCGCGATAACTGAATTCCACGCACGCGGGCGAAGCCGCGGGTAAAAGCTAGTATTTTACAACAACTTAAAATATCAGTTCTTCATATAACTTAGAATAATATATTGAAGCCATTTGGCTTCAATATATTGTTACATAGTCGAACATTAGATCGACTTGACTAGTTCTCATATACGAATTATTTTTAAGTTCCCACTAAAACTTTACAACTTGCGAAAGCTATAATATAATAAAATTCGTATATACACTAGCCAAGTCCGACCTTCAACTTCAATGTATATTGTCTTAACTTATAAGAAGAAATGATATTTCAAGTTGTTATAAAATATGTTATTGTTAAAAATAAATTTCAGGACTGACCATTAAACTTGGCACCAAGGCACTTGGCACCCTTTTAGATCTCACTTCTTTTGTCGTTAAACGATCAAAGCATATACCCGTATCATAATATTGAACTTGGCACTCATAGGTCGAACTTGGCTTGACACGCTGCCGCGTGTCTAGATATTAGATTAAATCAATCTTTGATAAAATTAAATTAACACATGTAGGTACAATTAATAGTTAGCATAAGCAATAAAAAAGAACGGTACATGAGTATGTAAAACGACTTTGCTTTTAGAAAGCAGTCTTGTTTTGTTTATAAAAACAGAGAAGGTTCTATTTACACATTACGCTTTAGGCGCGCACAAATAAATATTTCGCACCTACGAATAAATATTCGTAGTTTCGCACACAGGATACTTTAAGGTAAACTAAGTAATTTTGGGACTCATTTGTACTCGTTTATCTGTGTCTTTGACATGTTCATAGTATATGCTTTTCTCGAAATAAAATACATAATACCTGTGTAATAAATGCCATTTGTATTCAGTGGCATTTGTGAAAGTAAAATCAAAATAAAATTGGAGAAAGCACAATTCGATTTCTATTAAGTACTACCTTGAGATCGTCGGTAACTCTGTCTGATGTCACTCCAGGGACAGACGGTGGTTATTTCTGTTCTCGCCAGGTAGACACTCTGTTCAATAAATTAAATTATTTTAGACGTAGTGAAAGCCAATCATGATTTGAATTTAGGTATTATTTTAGGTATTTTTCACAGTGCATAACGATGACTCTATATTTATTTTGTTTTGGATAAGTACTAAATGTAAACAAAACAATGTCAAATGATGTCTTAAATATTAGAATTCCCCATTAAACTATCTAAACATTTGAACTTCTATATTGAAATACACTAGTCTAGTTTGTATTACAATGATAGATAAGTAAAATGTTTATAGCCCTTGAATGTACTTGAAGTTTGTTTACATTTAGTTAAATACTTATTCAAGCAAAATATAGCTTTGAGACGTGGTTTTCGACTGTTGGCGTCTTGGAGAGGCTTAGTGTCATACAATGAGCAATAATATATCTAGAATAAGGAAATTGTCAAAAGAACTAAATTAACCAACATAGCTCGAAGAATTATGCAAGTTGTAGTCTCAAGACTGCGAGAGTTGTGGGCAGTTGTAGATGCAAATGGCGAGTTGTCGTTCATTGTGGCAAAACACAGGGAAAAGAAGGGGAAAGAAAGGAAGGCTGGAAGGCGGAAGAAATCATGGCTACGGAATATTAGGGAGTGGACCGGGATCAGCAGTGTGGAGCAACTGTCCCGGATGGCAGTAATGGAGTAGAACTTTCAGAAGAAGAAGTGGCGTTCTATGGGAGGCCTTTGTTTCACCAGTTGACGGCTTCTGGCTGATGATGATGATTAATTCGCACCGTCTAGGGTTAAAAAATGGAAAGGCCATGTGGATAAGTTTACCCAGTCATTATTGTGTAATGATAATGCGTGACTTATTCAAGATTATTCTTAGTTAAGGATACTCCAATAGAAAATTCGAGATACAATTTTATCCGCCACCGAAACTTTGGATTGGTCAGACAAAATTGACACAAAATTTTCGTATCGGGGTATTACTTACTAGGTACTTCATTAAGAGCTAGATTTGCGAAGAGGCTTTCTAATGAATGATACTACACATTTTTGTCCTTTATTGTCAATAAAATAAGTAACTAATTTAAGAACTATTTAAAAGTAACAAAATGGTTTTTTATATCAGGTCAGTCTATTTAAACCTATATAGAGAGAAGTAGAAACAGGTACCTGGGTAACTTGATATATAGAGAGAGATTAAGCTATGAAGCACAAAAACCTAAGAGACAATAACGCAATGAAAACATTAAAAATATTTTAATAAGAAAATAATCTCCTGAGATCAAAATTAGGAGAGACATTACTTCAATAGAAAATTCAAGAGACAATTTTATCGGCCGCAGATACTTTATAAGTCAGACAAGATTGTTAATGGCTACTTCATGATGGTACTAAAGTAATTTTCTACAAAAGAGTTCACACTCTGATGGACACAGACACGATGACTCATTCAGAAATATAAAAGTTCTATTTAAATTATGCGTCACAAAGTCTTCATTAATAAGGTTTAGTGTCTTTAATATTATTTGAAACATAAAGTAGATAAAAAGAAGTTACAATTGATGTTTGTAAAAATTATCTAAAAACAAATCTAAAAAACTCGACTGCATTAAAAACTTTTAATCAATCAATATTAGGTATTAAAATTTATGCGTGCGTGCGTCCGTCCGTCCGTCCGTCCGTCCGTGCGTCCGTTCGTGCGTGCGTCGGTGCGTCTGTGTGTGTGCGTGCGTCCGTGCGTGCTTGTTTGCAATATATTTGGATTTTATAGGCTTGTACCCGCCCAGAAGTGAGACGTAAATAGGCTGGGATGAATTAAAAAATGCTTATTGTTTCAGGTACCACGACAAGATGTAAATGCTTCGTCATGGAGGAGACGGAGTGCATGGAATGTCTTGTTGCTGACAATGGCTCGCTCCTGTTCTTCAACGTCAGCACCAATGACACTTTCATCAACAAATTCTACTTCTACCAGGTAAGGAAGCATACGCGTTAGAAATAGCATTCTGATTCGATTTGCTGATAACTTTATGTGGAAGCAAGTGGAAGCTTACAAAATATAGAATATGTACTGTACCCGTAGCGTAAGTTTCGGTTACAAAATACGTCTCGATCGCGTTCGCGTTAAAATCTCAATTTGTACGAACATCGCAAATGTTCCGCTGAATGCTCAATTTGTGTTTCCATAAAAATTGAAATTTGAACGCGAACGCGATCGAGACGTACTTTGTAACCGAAAACTTACACTAAGGTACTGTAGTGTAATTCTAGTGTACTCGTATGTTAGCACGTTCAGGCTAATCATTTAAAGCTAAATTGACTCTACTACTTGAGCTAAAGACTTAAAATGTCTCAACTTGAACTACTGATTTTAACAATAAACTCTGTAATAGCGCTTTCGCATCCCCCATAGGACGTCCACAGCTGAACAAAGACAGCCCCAAGGCTACAACTAATTCACTACCCACATCTCGCGTCGCGACGCGTCGTTCCGTGACCTTCCTAGAATCACTGACCCACTAAAATCCGCAAAAAACGAGCCTACCCTTTAGATGATTGTGAAGTTAGAGCGAAAACTATCATTCTTATACCAAAGTATTCAAATAATGATAAATGTTTACATTCACAAAAAGGTATTATTTTGACAAGTTTTTATTAGGGTTGCGTGCCCGCAGGGTGCCAACGGAACCCTATTACTGCGATTACGCTGTCTGTCTGTCCGTCCGTCTGTCACAGGGCTCTATCTCTCGAGTCGTAGACACTTGAAATTTTAACAGATTATGTATTACTATGGCCGCTATGACAAAAAATACAAAAAAAAATTAAGGGGGCTCCCATACAACCAACGTGATTGTATTGCCGTTTTTACTTGATATTAATTATGGCAACAGGTAGACGCTTGAAATATTCACAGAATCGTTAGTTATGTAATCGATTTAAAAAGAAATAATTAAACTAAAATAAAATAAATATTTAATGGGGGCTCAACAAAGGACATTTGTTAATTAAGGTGTTATTTATTATTATATAATTTTGACATAAACATTTGCATGCTGGTATCACCGTCGAGAGCGCTGTACTAATTCTTCTATTACTGTATAAACAACTGATGTAGGTACCTAACCGCTTCCCAAGTGAATAAATAGATTTGTATTTGTATTTGCTCTCATACAACACACTAGATTATCTTGCAATTTTTTTTTGCTAATGTCTTATGTTGTATAGATAATGGAACTTTTTTACTTGCAAAGTTTATTAAATATCACTAGTTGTTGCCCGTGACTCTGTCTGCGGAGAATTCGAACTATGTCATTTTCTCTGATAAAACTATCCTAATATCCTTTCCAGAGTCTAAAAATAAGTATCTCCCTTTAAGCATGATGAGGTAACCGACGAAAAGACCTTCAAATTCAAATTCAAAATAATTCTCATTTTATTTGTCAGAATAATTATTAAAGTTAATTTCTTTAAGTCAAATTTCACCGACTTTTACTTTTAGTGAACGGATTTAATGTAGATTTAATGACAAAAATGACAATGCAAGTACAGTCAAGAAAAAGTACAAAGAGCAATAGTTTCTAATAAAAATGTACCTAATTGACTAACAAAACCTAACTAAAAAGTGAAGTAACTAAAGTAATCCACTTAAATGTCCCACGCCATTAGCTACCATTTAGTCAAAACTATTACTCATTATGAACTCGAAGCAATAAAATGTTTCGCCAAGCATTATGCTTTTTACGAAGGACCCTTAAGTATATCTAGAATGTTGAAAGATATTCCTTGCGATTTGCTGTACACTGCTGTTGACGTTGAATCATTTACAGATTCGCTGCCATGCGGCTCAGCAATGTAAAGCATATCGCAATACTTCTCGCAAACTAAATTAAGCTTTATTTGCGATGTGTCCCAAGTTAATTGTGTGAGAGAACGAGTGACGTAACGGGTCTAGACGATGTATTCTAATCTTGTACAGTAACAGGTTATGGACCAATTTTAACTTAATTAAAGTGAAGTTTGAAAGGTATTATGAATCTTTTGTGTCAAATTATCGACATAACTTGCAACAATAGTAAAATAGAACAAGTATGCACACTCAGACCCTTAAGGAGACTTAACTGCCTACTCCGGCGCGGACGGTTAGGGTCGTCGATGTCTATTTTAGGTTAATTAATTGCCTACTGGCAAATAATTTTAGTATGAAAGTTAACTTAAAATTGTCTAATATCTGTGTTAAGAAAAAAAATATTTTTTTGCCGCTCTATTATTATTATTATTATACTAAAATTAAAAATATTTTTGAATGTATTAATAATAACCTAAAGCAAGGAACCTTCCCTGATAGCCTTAATATAGTAAAAGTGACCCCCCTCTATAAATCGGGCAGTAGAACAGATCTCGGAAACCATAGATCGATCTCGGTTCTCCCAATCACGTCGAAGGTTTTTAAGAAGGTTTTATATAATCGTCTGGAATCATACCTGAAGTCTAATTTCCTTACGAAAAGCAATACGGTTTTCGACCCAAATTTAACACGCTCTCAGCTGCGATAGATCTTATATTAATGGTACATAGGTGTACTTTAAGATTTGGGGCGAGGAATCGTCCGACCATTATCGTGTGAGATAATCTCCAGACGATAAATAGTTTACAGTCGTGCGAGAAATAAAAAAATATGTCTTACGATAATAGTGACGTGACTATGGTTAAGATAGTACGCACGACAAGACACATACTAGACAGATTTTTATCTACGACACCTCAACTGCACGATTTTTCTTGCAAGTCTAAACTAGGCTTAAAACATAGTCAAAATACCTTAACGGGACTTATCACGCTATTTTACACAAGTAATATTAACTCGACGTTTCGGCAACATTACAGTGGGGTGACTAATAAAAATGACCAAGTGCGGGTAGTTCGTGATACGAGTGCCGGTACTATTAGTGGTCAAGTGCGGGTAGTTCGAAGAACTCGCGCTGCTAGGCGGACTTGACACCCCACACTTCAGTCTACTCGTGACCACGGCAAGTGTAATGTTGCCGAAACCACAGAATAACCAATAGTACTACCGTACCGAAACGTCGAGGTAAATATTACTTGTATAAAATAGCATGATAAGTCCCGTTAACGTATTTTGACTACCTATGAGTGAGAATCACGAAAGTTCACGTTAGGCTTAAGCACAGAATATATATTAAGACAATCCGCTTCATGCTTCACATTGGAACACACCACAAGCTCATCAGCTCATTCGCCTATTTGTATTCTTTATACGTTACATGAATATCATTAACGTCCTCATTTACAATGGATTAAGTATATGTAACGCAAGCAACAGTCTGAAAGGATTATGGAGCCGCACAAATTATATGTTTAGAGAGTACTAAATGTGGAGTATAAGTACGTGCTAAGCTTGCTTAGTATCTCTGTCTAAAACTGTTATTATTCAGTTTATTTTATTCAGTCACATCATCATCATCATCATCATGTCAGCCGAAAGACGTCCACTGCTGGACATAGGCCTCCCCCAAGGCTCTCCACTCAGACCGGTCTTGTGCTTTTCGCATCCACCGCGATCCCGCGTTCTTGTCTATTTTGGTAGCCGGGTCTCTGCCGGAGATTAACTTTAGCACCCCCTGCCCCGCCGTTACCATGGCCTTGGCATGGCCATGGCATTCGGTCACAAAATCATACAATTAATCTTCATTGAACACTACCTACAAAACCTGCTTTCAATTAAAAACAATCGCATTAAAATTGGTCCACCCGTTTAAGAGCTACGGTGCCACAGCCAGACAGACACACAGACATACATAGTGGTCAAACTTATAACACGCAAAAGTCTATAATACTTAATATCTTAGTGGTAAATATTTTTCGATTTTCTCTCTAACCCTATGAAATATTGGGATAAAACGTACCTAACTCGTGTGTTATGCCATACATCCAGCTATCTATAATAATATACCGATTTTTTTTCTAATACTGTTTAGCCCTTTTAGGACATAATATATACACACTAGCTTTTGCCCGTGGCTCCGCCCGCGTGGTATTCGGTTATTGCGCTATTTATTGGGATAAAAAGTAGCCTATGTCACTCTCGGGCCCATAAACTATCTCTATGCCAAAAATCACGTCGATCCGTCGCTTCGTTACGGCGTGAAAGAGAGACAAACATACAAACACACAAACACACTTTCGCATTTATAATATTGGTATGATATGGATATATATTCACAAACATGCATTTAAACTTCAAATGATCATAATCACCTTCGATTACATCTATAGCTTTTAGCAATAGAACTGTTCTCAAATACAAGCTTAAAGTCATTAGAGATAATGGTACCCATTTCGCCCATTACCTCCGAAGGTGACTGCTATGGACTGTATCTATGTAGATGTTGAATTGTTGACAGTCGCGCACTTAAAATAGCGTTTTCACCAACGGGTAAGGCTCACCAGCGTTTTGCCCGCCTGTTACAGTGTGTTATGAATATTGATGCATACAATAACTATTTGCGTCAACTTCTGATACAAGTAGTTTCCCTTTGAAGTGAAGTATTCATCCTTATATTAGTAGAAACGGTCCATCGTTCATATGCATCAATATTCGTAACACATTGGAAAGGGCGGGCAAAACACTCATGAGGCTTACCCCAATATAGGTGTGTGTTGATGTGTTGGTGTTGCGAGGGATGTTTTTTCATTAACCAATAGAAACGCTTCATTTACACATCCTCGCACAGCACATCTCTGGTGGAGACAGCTGAGCGGAGCGAGGCGAGATAAACGAAGCGTTTCTATTGGTTAATAAACATATCCCTCGTCGTTTCCGTTTTTGTCAAACTTAAAATCTAAATTTGCTAAAAGTGACTCCGAAACGGTAACTTTTCGTGTGCTCTGCCTACCCCATTTGGGAATACAGGTGTGATGTGTGTGTGTGTGTGTGTGTGTGTGTGTGTGTGTGTGTGTGTGTGTGTGTGTGTGTGTGTGTGTGTGTGTGTGTATTCCTTGTTTATTTCTTGTCAAACGCTTTTTTTGCCAAAGTTGTGTTTCATGATTCAGATACCGGAGGCGCTGTCGTCTACGAAATCAGGTGACAAAAAACCGCATTCAAATTGTCCACCCGTTTAGGAGCTACAGACAGACACACACACACACACACACACACACACACACACACACATAGCGGTCAAACTTATAACACCCCTCTTTTTGCGTTGGAGGTTAAAAATACTATCATCATGCGAAACTGTATTCTAGACAATACATTTTTTTTACGTGGTAAGGTAAACGTACGAGTGCCCGTCACTGTCCCAATAATTGGCATCCTTAATCTTCTATCATTAGCAATAGAGATGACAGCAGGGCATCGTCTATTAGGCATTAGTGTAGAGCACTCGGACGTTTACGTTACCCACTTCAATATTATACAGGTACCAACTAGTAGGTACCCAGTACCAACACGCTCAAGAAACATTTTACTAGTACTTTCTTAAACCTCTGGTCGTCGGTGATATTTTTAGAACACGCATGTACGTGACAAGCACACTGAGTCGTACTTCTGATTCTAAGAGATTATGTTGAAGTTTTTCCTTACTACATTTTGGAGATTCCCTGCGACTTGGTTTCTTAGTTTAAAGGGGGGAATGATATTTTTTTCGTTTGATTTCAAAATCGCACTGTCATTATAATAATAATATTATTATGACTTGCTGTTACGCGTCAGCTTTCCTGCCGATACTGCACCTTTTCGTCGCTTATACAACAATACCGCGTAAGTAAGAAATTGTGACGTTTTATCTTAGAGCAATTTTCTTTAAGCGTCTTATACACCATTCGGTAGATTATTCAGTACAATTTAGATTGTAGCCAATTTTTTACTTACGTGGTATTATAGCGACGTTTTGTTATTGACTTCGTTAGTTTTATTAAGGTTCCATGAGTAAATTATGTAGGGACCAAGTTGACGTTTACATTTGTCAAAGTAATACTTACACATTCTAAACAATCGTGTACGTGTAGGTAAAACTCATTAGTGTCATGGTATCCCTTATAGCCCGTGCCATTTACAACGTCTCCACCAAATACTCCTATTCGTTCACCTGTATAATTACCTCCTTTTCACGTCACGCGGTTGTCTGACTAGATTTATAGTTGAGTCTGCAATAGAAAACCATTTGTCAAGGCATTTGTTTCGTACACAGAGCACGGAATCTACTAGAGGCGACAGTTAACGTAATACTGCGCAATTACGCTTAGCATTCGTAGCAATTTTCAACGGGAACGCCCACTATCCTTCGCAACGAAAGCTACAACTAGATTGTACAACAAGAACATAAAATGAGCCATTTTACCCGAGGCGGTTCATAGCTACACGAGCTAGTACGGCGTGGGTGGATAGACACGTAGAGGGGAAATTGGGTTTAGTGCTTGAGTTAAAACTCTGCTTTCACTTCGATTGAGAGGAAATTAAATAGCGACAGTGGAAACAATTGGTAATTTACTATATAGGTTACCTTTTATTTTCCACGCATTGCTATATATAATTATATTTTTTTAGGTTTATTTATTTATTTTCATTAATTTAATTGATTTTTAGTTTCACATAAAATCAAAATTATAAAACATATACATAGAATTTTTTTGTTTGTGGCTGTTGACAAAGAAGAATCAGGAGATGACCTTGGTCTTAGACGAAGATTTTACTTTGTGAACTAGAGCATAAAAATAAATTTTATGTCGCCTAGATACAGCATTTAAAAATACCAACTTTACGAGCTCTATTTTTTTTGTATAGGATACAGTAATTTTTATTGTAATTGAATGTCAAAGAAAAACCAATGAAAGAATCCATGATTTACTTGTTTTGTCACGTTACATAATGAGTTTAGTGTAGATTTGTATTTGAACCTTTAAAAATGAATTTTTCTCATATGCCTTATTGTCTAACGCACCAGGAATTACAGTCGTTTTCGATCTCACGGTCTAGATTTTTTTAATACAATTCTTTTTTTTTGTTTCAGGCAGCACAAGTGGCTGTTCTCTGGGTCCTTCTAGTAGCCATCGTGGCCGGCAACGCGACAGTGGTGCTCGCCCTCCTGCTCACTAAGTCCAGAAAAAGCAGGATGAACTTCTTTATCATGCATTTAGCTATCGCAGGTAACGTTGTCGGTAAACAAAGAGTAAAAATAAGTATAAAACGCAACTGCGTAAAAAACTAAAACGAAGAAACAAAAGCGGCAGTCTTGAACTCCGTTGTAATATTGCATAGTTACACTATTATAATGATAGCGAATAAAATCCTCCATTTTGATTATTTCAGAATTTTATCCTCCAAACAAATAACATGAGGTGTTGTTTATCAAAATCGGTTGAACTGATCAGTAGCTAAGAGCAGACTTAGGAACGGACATAACATACATAAATCTAGATCAAAAATATAACCCTCCTTTTAGGCTTTAATACATTCTGGCAGAAATAAAATAAATAATGATATTTTTTGTAACAAAAATTGCGAACTGGTTTGCTTTCAGTCATAGTTGTAACATAAGCATCACCCAAGTTATGTAAAGCCTTTTCTGTCATTTTTCTTATCTCCATTTATCTACCTCTTCATACTTACTTTTTAAGCGACATCAAAAAAGAAGAGGTTCTTAATAAATCAGACTGTACTTATTTTGTAACTGCCAAGCTCTCAAGATCGCGGGATCGCGCTGGATGTGAAAAGCACAAGACCGGTCTGAGTGGAGAACCTTGGGGGAGGCCTTTGTCCAGCAGTGAACAGACGTCTTTCGGCTGACATGATGATGATGATGATGATGAAGCTCTCAAAAAGATATTAATTCAAATAAAACGCACTCAAAAAAATTAAAACAAAAAACCCGCATTTTCAAAAGCGTTCGATTTTTTTTTTACAAATGACGCGAGCGCTTAAAAAGTTCTTTATTACTGGCTTAAATAAATTTATACCCTTTCAGATTTATGGGTGGGCTTAATAAACGTGTTGCCTGACTTAGTCCAGCGGATGACCATCTCGTGGCTGGCGGGCTCGCTGGGCTGCAAATTAGTGAAATATTTACAGGTGAGTATTTAAAATAGGGATGTTGACACCTCCAATCAACTGACGTACGTTTTAAGAGCTGTCAAAACACAACTCTCCCATAAAGTTTGAATGGCAATGGCGACTTTAGACGTCAGTCGCTATTGTTCGCCAACTCAATCAACTAACTATTTTTTTTTTTTTAAGCATCCAACGTTTGTCGATAATCACGCAATTTCTGACCTACTCGCTCCTTCGGCTTTGCGGAGGGATGTGTCGTCTCTCTGCATATTATACCGTATTTATCATGGGGAGTGTTCTGACGAACTGTTCGTATTGCTGTCTGCGGCTAAATTCCACTACCGCACATCGAGGAACCGTCTGTCTTTCCATCCTCACCATCTTGTTGATTGGCAGTCTAATATCGCCTCGTTTATCTAGGTATAAACGCCTCTCAAGCAGAGGGTTGTGGGTTCAAAGCCCGGCTTGCACCTCTTAGTTTCTCAAAATTTATGTGCGGAATTACATTTGAAATTTACCACGAGTTTTGCGGTGAAGGAAACCAACGTGAGGAAACCTGCGCATATCTGCAAAGTAATTCATTGGTGCGTGTGAAGTTCCCAATCCAGTGATCAATCCAGTGAAGAGGGCTTGGGCCATAGTTCCCACGCCCACCCATGGCCCAAGCCCTCTTCTTCTGAAAGAAGGCTTGTGCCCAGCAGTGGGACGTATATAGGCTGGGATGGATGCACTACAACCTAGCGGCCCTCTCGCCGTGTCGGCGACCGCACCCCCGGCGACCTCCCGGCCCGCGAGCACGACCACGTCCCGCTCTTCTACGGAGGTACTAGTACAACCGTCCGCACCTAGCGGACCTGTTGCCATGTCGGCGAATACGCCCCGGGCGACCTCGCGGTCGCGGGCCGCAAGTGCGGCCACGTCCCGCTCTTCAGCCACAGTGGTAGCCAGGCGATTGGCCGCGGAGGCGCATCACGCGCGCCGCCTTGCCGATTTAGAAGCGCAACAAGCGCAACAACAGATTCAGCAGGCACGCCGCCAGGCCGACCTAGAGCGTGAGGCTGCGGAGGCCGAGTTGCGCGCAGAGCTCGCTGCTATAGACGCAGATGCAAGCCGACACGGCTCAGTTTTTTCCAGCCGCATATCAATTCAAGATTGGGTCGACAACAGCGTAGATCGTCGCGAAAATGGGGAAAATCTCGGCCGTGATTCTGATTTCAGATTTGCAGACTCTGAAATCGGGCAAGATGAGCTCCATAGTACCATGTTCGTGCCTGAACGAGACCCGCTCGTACAGGCCGCCGGCTCTATGCCGCCCCGCCAATTCCCAGTGAACGCCGCGGCACCCGCCGTGGCTGCCGCCGCGGCCCCCGCCATGGCCCCCGCTGTGTCTACCACCGCGGCCCCCGCCGCAGCTGCCGCCGCGGCCTCTGCCGCGGCCGCCGCCGCGGCTGTGACGCAGCCCCCATCGGACGTACCGCAGCTTATAAAATCGTTGGATACTTTAATTTCAAATGTAAATAAAGTTGTACGTCCTGATAAAACTAGCATAAAACTGCCTCAATTTGACGGCAAGTCACATTTAGACTGGTTGACTTTTAAGCGCGTTTACGATTCTACCGCGAGCGCTTATAGCCCCGTCGAGAATCTAGCGCGCCTAGGTGGTGCGCTGCAGGGCGCGGCGCGATCGGCCGTGGGCGCGCTGCTGGTGTCGGCACGCGAGCCCGGCGCTGTGATGCGCGCGCTGGCCACGCGCTTCGGCCGGCCCGAGCTCGTGGTGATGCGCGAGGTAGCCGCGATGCGCGCGCTCCCAAAAGTCAGCGGAGAAGGTAAAGACTTCGCTATATTTGCCTGCCGCGTTCGTAACTGTTTAGAAGTCGTACGCTTACTCGAGCAAACGGATTATTTGCGCTCGCCTGAACTTTTTCAAGCGCTGATTACAAAAATTACGCCACTATTACGGACGCGGTGGATTCAGTACGCTGCATATCATGATGCCAATGGCGTTAGTAAGCTAGAACTTTTCGCAGATTTTCTAGAGTACGAAGTAGATTTGCAGTCAAAGTACGGCGTTATTTTTGAGCCGTCTGCAGTCCCGACTGTGTCGCAGTCCGCAGATAACAGGCGGCCCAAAGATCAAATTCATGCTGTTGTTGAAGGCCTGCGCGCTAAGTCCGCGCCATCAAGTAAAGGCCAGCCTTCAACGGCAGCATCGAACAACGTTTCTTGCTGCATTTTATGCAGTCAATTGCATAGTTTGGTTGACTGTAATAAATTTAAGCATATGTCAATCGATGACAGATGGCAGTTCGTCAAAAAGAATAGAGTCTGTCATCGTTGTTTAAAGTTAGGTTGGCATAGATTAAATTTTTGCAAAGCGAAAAGTCAATGTAGCATTGACGGCTGCACTTTCCGTCATCACATATTGCTGCACAACCCGAATCTCGAGCGAGCCGCAGCTGCACATGTCGGGGTGGAGGACGGCGACGAGCCGTCATCGTCGGCGGCCGCGCGCCACGCCGAGCCCGCCGCCGCGCCTGTCGTTGTCGAGTCTTCTGCCGCGCCCTACAGCGCCGAGCCTCGGTGTGATGAAGTGCTCACACATACGTCAACTTCCGTGAACTCCAGCGGTCCTTCTGATTTGCCACAGTTTTCACCTAGGCCGTTGCTAAAAGTGGTCGCGGTTACTGTGTCCGGCCCGTCTGGCAGCGTTGACACCTACGCTTTATTAGATGACGGTGCCACAGCCACCTTTATTGACACAGAAATCGCAGCCAAATTAGGTGTCACCGGTCCTCAGAAGACCATTCATCTGGACTGCGTGGGTGGTTTGCGAAAGGAGACGACAGCGCAGTACGTCGATTTTCATGTGAAAGGTCGCAGCTCAAATGAAATTCATTTCGTTCGCAGGGCTAGGGCAATCGCAGGTCTAGGTGCTGCCGGTCAGTGTGTTCGAAAGCATAGCGTAGCCAAATACTCTTACCTTTCCGATATTGCCGATGAGTTTTGCTACGGTGACGTAAAGCCTACGATTATTATCGGTATCGATAACTGGCACCTCACTGTGGCAAAGGCTATACGAAATGGTAGCAAAACTCAGCCGGTCGCTATCCGCACGGCTCTAGGTTGGGTTTTATTCGGTTTTGGCTGTAGTACGACCGCACCAGTTGACTTTGTCAACCACACTTCCGTTTGTGAAACCGAGCTCGGGCAATCGTGCGATCGTTCAGAGTTAGAGCTGTTAATTCGAGAGCAATATAAACTCGACTCTATCGGTATCTCCAAACATGAAATTCGCTGCGCTAACGACGACCGCGCTGTTGAGATAGTCGAACGCTCAGCTAGCCGGTTGCACGACGGTCGGTTTCAAGTAGGGTTGCTTTGGAAGTCTGACAAATTAGTAGTACCTGACAGTTACAAACTTGCTTTCTCTAGGTTTTTAAATCTAGAGAGAAAGATGGCCAAAGAACCCGCCTATGCGCAAAGGTACCGACAGAACATACACGACATGCTTCGAAAGGACTACGCTGAACTGTGTACGGAAGTGTACAACGCCAAGTCAGTAGTTTGGTACTTGCCTCACTTCGGCGTAGTCAATCCGAACAAACCAGGTAAGTTACGTGTCGTGCATGACGCTGCGGCAAAGTCGCAGGGCTCTTCACTAAACTCATTTTTATTGACGGGCCCAGACCTATTGCAACCACTTCTGGGAATTTTATTGCGGTTTCGGGAAGGCAGAGTCGCATTAACCGCTGATATTCGGGAAATGTTTCCACAAATAAAAATAAAACCTGAAGATCGAGATGCCCAACGGTTTTTGTGGCGCGACAGCCCAACCGAGCCGATAAAGGTCTACCGGATGTCGTCAATGATTTTCGGTGCAGCGTCTAGTCCTTTTACAGCTTTGTACATTAAAAATAAAAATGCCACCGAATTTCAGGACAGCTACCCTGATGCAGCCAAAGCCATCGTTCTCGACCATTACATGGACGACTATATGGGCAGTCTAGATACGACAGAGCAGGCGGCACGCCTAGCTGCTGTTATCTACGCTGTCCATAAAAACGCGGGCTTTGAGATGCGCAGTTGGGTTTCAAACGACCCCGAAGCACTGTCGTTGTTGCCGAAGGAGAGTTTGCTAGAGTTACCTGTAGCAAACGCTAGTTTGGGAGTAGACTTAGGTAGTCTAGCAACGCCTGTTCGCACCTTAGGTCTTATTTGGAGGCCCGCCACCGATACCATCGGATTTAATACCGGTGTAACGGAACAGGAGTTGCCCAAAAAACTCACAAAGCGTGAAGTGCTAGCGCACGTCATGCGAATTTACGACCCACTCGGCATCCTTGCGCCAATCGTTGTAAGAGGGCGTATTATGTTTCAAAACTCATGGCGCAAAGGTCTCGACTGGGACGAGAATCTCTCTCAAAGCGATACTGCCGCGTGGAGCCTCTGGTTTGAGGATTTATTGTCAATCTCCGACTTACAGATCCCGCGCTGGTATTCGTTGAACGAGCTTCAGATAGAGAAGTGCGAACTTCACATATTTGCGGACTCTAGTGAATCTGCCTATGCCGCAGTTGCGTACTGGCGATTTCTTTATACTAACGGCTCTGTGAAGCTCGCACTAATCTGTAGTAAAGTACGTGTAGCGCCTTTGAAACCCATATCCATACCACGTTTAGAGCTCCAAGGCGCTCTTATTGCAGCTCGCCTTGCGACGTCGATCTGTGAAGCACACCGATTAAAGGCATCGCGAAGAGTCTTTTGGTCTGACTCCATGACCGTTCTAGGGTGGCTTCGCAGTGACGCACGTACTTTCAAACCTTTTGTTGCACACAGAGTGGGCGAGATTCTTGAGGCTACTAATGTCAAAGAGTGGCACTGGGTGCCCAGCCACCTAAACGTAGCGGACGACGCTACTCGGTTGAAGCGCACAGCGCTAACTCAGGAATGTCGCTGGATCTCAGGCCCTGAATTTCTGCTCTCTTCGGATTGGCCCAGCGAACCGCATGTTGCCCAGACCCTTGGCCAAGACGAACTGAAGCCATCTTTCGTAGTAAATTTCATCAGTGATATCAACATTGCAGCACCAATTTCAGCCAATCCACGACGTTTTAGCTCTTGGTTTAGGTTGGTGCGTGCCACCGCTGTAGCTCATCGGTACTTAACATTACTGCGTAAGCGTAGTCTCCGTCGTAGCGGTTTAGACGTAGCTAATCTAGTACGATGTGAGGGGGGTTTGTGCACCTTTATGTTCCAGCCCATGAACGCCTCCTCGCAGGCACCACCCCTGGTAGAGTCTGACGTGTTGACCGCAGACGACATTCGCCTGGCAGAGGCACACGTTCTCCGACAGTCTCAGCTGGACTCGTTTCCGGACGAAGTAGCGCGCCTACGTCTAAGTCAAACTGACCAACACCTGCCACGTACCAGTCGTCTAGCGAAAAGAGCCCCCGTAATGGGTGATGACGGTTTACTCCGACTGTCCAGTCGCATCGCTGCAGCTTCTGGAGTATCCGAGGATACTAAGCACCCTGTCGTCCTCGACGGTAGACACCCCTCTGTTCGCCTTCTTGTGGAGCACCATCACCGTCGCGCCGCCCACGCCAACACAGAGACAGTTGTTAACGAACTTCGACAGCAATACCACTTACTCAGCCTGCGAGAATCTGTCCGATCCGTTGCCTTTAAATGTCAACTATGTCGCATACGTCGTACTGTCACATTCCGGCCACCAATCGGAAATTTACCTGAAGCCCGGCTGGCCCATCATCGACGTCCGTTCACCTTCGTCGGACTTGATTATTTCGGCCCAATTCAAGTCGCTGTTGGCCGCAGGCGAGAGAAGAGATACGTCGCTCTGTTCACTTGTCTAGTAGTTCGCGCCATACACCTGGAAGTTGTACACAGTCTGTCTGCTGACGCAGCGATTATGGCCCTGCGGCGTTTTGTTGCCAGAAGGGGGACACCTACGGAGATATGGTCAGACAATGGGACCGCCTTTGTTGGTGCCAACAGGGAGCTGCGGACACTCTACGCGAGCGCCACTTCTAACTACGCAGCTAATGAGAAGATCAACTGGCGATTCCTGCCACCATCAGCTCCATTCATGGGTGGAGCCTGGGAGCGCCTCGTGCGCAATGTCAGGACTGCTCTTCGAGTTACCCTCACCGAGCGCGCACCGTCAGACGAGGTACTGCGCACCCTGCTGGCTGAGGCTGAGGCGCTGGTGAATGCGCGGCCGCTCACGCACGTGCCTTCCGATTCCACCAGCGAAGAGGCTCTCACCCCTGCCCACTTCCTGCTTAGCGCCTCATCTGGTCGACCGATTCCTGCAACGATGACTGAAGCAGATCTGCTGAGCAGAAGCAGCTGGCGCAGAGCAATGCGGTTGACGGATCACTTTTGGCGACGCTGGGTCCGTGAATATCTACCTACTCTAGTACCGAGATCAAGCAACGGAGAAGCTCCGAACATAGCAGTAGGAGATCTAGTCCTCATTGCCGATGGCAATTTGCCTCGAGGATCATGGCCCAGAGGACGAGTGACGGCGCTGTTCCCAGGCGGAGACGGCATAGTCAGAGTGGCGGACGTGGCGACCACAGCAGGCGTGCTTCGTCGCCCCCTTAAAAAGTTAGTTCGGATTCCGGCTAACTAAAAGGGGGACAAATGTGCCGAAGGCACAACCTTTTTATAAGAGTTTATGTTTTTATACTTTTTTTACCAATTTTGAATAATTTTATATGTTCCTTTTGACAGTCTTATTAAACACATGCACCAGAGAAGACGTGTTTTATATTTGGTAGACTCCTAGACCCTTAAGGCCCAGTTCAGCCCTTAAGGCACCAGCCCACAACAGTAAGAAACCTTCTAAACTGGCTCGCTGGCCAAGTGGACACCCTTTTCCCCAAAAAAAAGTTTAACGAGTGTTTTTTTTCCAGGGTGTAGTAACATATTCTTCGACTTACGTGCTAGTGGCACTGAGTATAGACCGATGTGACGCCATCACACACCCCATGAATTTCACTGGAAGTTGTAAGTTTATATACCTTATCACTTATTCTCACTTTCATCTAGTAACTAGTTCAACAGCAGTAAAAGCGGTAGTCGTGCTCAAATTGATCTATAAAATATTATAAATGCGAAAGTGTGTTTGTGTGTTTTTATGTTTGTGTGTTTGTGTGTTTGTATGTTTGTATGTTTGTCCCTCTTTCACGCCGTAACGGAGCGACGGATCGACGTGATTTTTGGCATAGAGATAGTTTATGGGCCCGAGAGTGCCATAGGCTACTTTTTATTCCGGAAAAATGCACAGTTCCCGAGGGAACAGCGCGCGATAACCGAATACCACGCGGGCGGAGCCGCGGGCAAAAGCTAGTTGATCTATATGTCGGCGCCCATATCGTGGAACGGTGCCATTTCATAATTTGGGCACTTTAGGCCGATCACGAAATTCCTAGGTAAACCATGATCGCCGCCATATCGATTCTGGCACTTCGCCGGCCGCTGCCGTGGCACGCTCGCTACGCTCACTCGGCTCGTCCGTCGTGATCATAATTCGTAATAACGAGCATAATCGAGCGTTTCTATCACCTCATTTTTACGGCCAAGCTCTACAGAACTTGATGATATTTTGGATTAATTTTAATATTTTTTTTGTGGTTACCTTTACAAGATAGCATTGAAACTGTTTAGAATCTCGTACCATATCAACAAAAATGTGACCACGAACATCATACTGAACAAACGCTCGAATATTAAGCCCTTTGAGCTTGTTGTAAAAGTCAAAATCTACGGTCAGCAGTACACTATTATACTTCCCTCATCTTACCCATTACTGCTGCTGAGATGACTATGTATTTGTTAAATACCAAGTATCAATTTTGTTTTTTTTACAGGGCGTCGAGCGAGAGCTCTCATAGTGGGTGCTTGGTTCCTCAGCTTCATGTTTTGCATTCCAATGCTCATATTATTTGACGAGGACAAAATACAAGGTAATTACAATTTTGATACGTAGATGCCACAATAGGCCATACAAATAAGAACCTTATTGTACCTAATCCTGGCCGACTTCATGTTTTTGCCGTTTTATACAGATTTGTATTGACATTTAATATTTTTATTGTAATTCTCTCTTGTTACAAGCAGTCTTAATTTACAATAGTTAGCGATAAACGAATTAGACTCAGATGGAGGCGCGGCCATCAGCTAGTACTCGATAAGAAGACCCACTTGCTCGTTTGCCATCCAGTCGAATAAAAAAAGACAAGTAAATTCAATCAAACTGGATTTCTATTAATCAACGTCAAACGCTTATTGAAAGATTAATTTGCCAAAAAAAGGAAACGGAAAGGCTACAAGAGATTCTTCTTCATCAATTTAATTAAAGTAAATGTTTACAAGATATTATTATTGTTTACTTAATTAGTGAGATTGTTCAAATAATCTCATGTATTAATTATATCATACTGACGTAACGTATCATACTGATGTTTGCTGGCCGCTCTGAAGAACTTTATAAGATTAGTAACTTTGAATAACGTAGTGCTCTACCGGGTGTGGCCTGTAATGTAACACGGGCAAATAATTAGGTAAAATATAGATCGTACTCGTCAAACCAAACAACATTAGTTCAGCGACTTTTAGAAATAATTAGTTTATTTTTATTTTTATTACACTTTAAAGTTTCTTCGAAGAAGCAAAGTAAATCCAAATTTTTGATATTTGTAGCGTGACAGGCGACATCAGTTGGGTTCTAGGATGGCGTACATTGAATTTACGATTAAGTTTGTTAGAAAAAAAACAACAAAATATAAGTTTTGATTTAACTAAGTGAGATTTTGATGAAGTAACGTGTTTAAATGTAATTGAAGTGGGACCATGATGATCCAATTACGGGTGATCTATAGAGCCTCTTTTTTTAATATTATCCCCGGTTCAGGGCCACACAGGTGTACTCGTACTTATTAAATAGAGTGTTTCTTGTGATAAGTATATCTGATTGCGACTGTACTCATTGCACTGTAAGAAAAGGTACAAAATATGCCATACCCTACCAGGGTTCATATTGACTATAAGAGCTTTTGTTACATGAATACAATAAATAAACAATTAATACTGAAACTGAATACCTATTCTTTGAAGCCGTAGAGCCTATCAAAACCTAATATTAGACTGTTATGGGGAACCTTAATGAATTTATATAAACGGCCTTACATATTCATGCTCTTAAATATTATTTAATCTTTACAAGACAGTGCTCAATGATTTTCATATAAATACCAATTTGCTAGAACATGAATACATTTGCATAATATTTGAATACAATGGAATACGAAAGGTTCTTCAAATAAATTAATCACAGTACCTAATTGTGAACTTAAATAATAGCACTGTTATTTGAACGGCACCGAATTTTGCATGAGAGATGAATGCCCGTCGATGGCGCTTTCAAGCATTTTGAATTAATGACGCTTTGGGAACCCTCAAAGAGATTTCCTCTTTGGATTAAACTAGCCGAAGCATATTGTTAAGTGAATGCATTGAGGCACGATCTTTGAGATCGTATCGGTCATTATGTGAAACACAATCAAGAAGGGACGCCAGTGGTAGGACTATTGAGTCTCGCGCTGAATGACCTGAATAAATTAGTTAAAAAAGTCTGGGTCTTGAGACGAAAGCCTCGAGAGTTTTGACAGTTTTCTGGTTTACTTATACTTAATTACGAGTATGTCATAAAAAAGTAAAATATACAATAAATTTAACACAAACAAACAAATAAATACAATAAATTTTATTATTATCTTTATTTCTTTTTATTCTTAGGATTAGGTTTTTATAATAGTTATAAAAATTAAAATACAGAAAAGTACATACAAAATAAAAAAATTATAAAAACCTAACCTAGTTTGCCACCGGTAACGGAGCAGGGCCCAAGTTATCGGTGGTTAGGGCTGCAGAGTGAGGAACCTCCGGACGATGCGTGCCGTGTCCAGAAGTACCGCCTTCTGTATCTGGCCCTTGATCCAGCCATCTAGCGAGAGTCTCTTGAGATGTTGGTCGAGGCTCTTCGCTATTAGACCGTTTGCCGAAACGACTATCGGGACAATGATCGTCGAGTCAACATCCCACATAGCAGTCACCTCGTGAGCCAAGTCAAGGTACTTGCTGAGTTTGTCCTTCTCGGCCTTCACGAGGTTCTCGTCATGCGGGATGGTGATGTCGATGAGCATTGTCTGGCGGTTTGATCGATCTGTCAGCACAATATCAGGCTTATTGGCTACAATAGTCCTGTCCGTGATGACAGATCGATCCCAATAGAGCGTGGCACGACCATTTTCGAGAACTGGCGCAGGGACATACCTATAATACGGCACCTCAGAGTGTACAAGGTCGTATCGAAGAGCAAGTTGCTGGTGGATAATCCTGGCTACTAAGTTATGTCTGTGCAAATACTCACCGTTATTATTATTATTATTATTATTATTATTACTAACTGATTTTTTTAGGATGGTTGGACAAATTCAACTAAACAAAATTCTACATCAACGAAAGAGATCACTCTGAAACGAACAGTACCTGTTTTCTGTATTGCTTGCGTATAGTCCGTGAGCCCAGCCCCTAGGTACCTACGTAACATGACATCACCATAAGATGCCTGGCAACAGGTGGGGAAAGTTATGCTGAGCTAGAATCAAAAAACTAACGCACTTAAAATTAGCCGGAAGTTTGAGAAAATCCTTCACTTCCGGTCAAAATTTTAAGGTCAATTTACGTCACGTGACATCATTACGAAACACGTGGCATCATGAAGCCCTTTATCCGTAGAGAGGGGCAACATAAGTCTGTCAGTTCTGAAATAGCCGGAAGTGCCTGACAGACTGCGACAAAGGTGACCCCGAAAAGCGATTTCCTACGTCATATGACATCGTGACCAAAATTATTACAAAAGTTTCGTAATATTAGTGTCTTTAATAATATATAAGTCTGCCAAGCGTTTTTTAGCCGGAAGTCCTTTAAAAGTGTAATTTTAACTACAAGGAAAATGTAACCGTATCATGTTAAATGAGAATAATTTAACGAATTATGATCGATTAACAAGGATTATCGACTAATTCGTCGTGGTCGGTATATTTAGTATGTAAGAAAATAAAAAAAAATACAATCTTTTATGTTATTTCACCTGTCCCGTTGTCTGTAATCAAATCTCGCAAGTATAGTTATTTGGATCTAAGTACTGTCAGTGGTTGGATTGAGTTGAAATTTGGCATTGTAATATAAAATTGGTGGCAAAGAATCTGGTCGTGAAATTCCGGTGATCATCACCAGGTCAGAATTGTCTCCACAGGAGAGAACTGTTTAACGGTGAATGGTATAGACTTAAAATTACACGAATGGATTTCCGATAGCAATACAAGTAGGTACAGTCAGCAAAAAAACTTCTACTAAATTATTTTTTTACGGGAACTAATAGTTTCAGTGAGTTTCAGTAGTGTCAGTTCCGAAATTGCTGGAAGTGCCTGATAGACGATGGCAAAATAATAAATATAAATAATTTAGTCTGCAATAAAACTTCTACTAAATATTTTAAGGTCAATTTACGTCACGTGACAACATTACGAAATACGTGGCATCATGAAGCCCTTTATCCGTAGAGAGGGGCAACATAAGTCTGTCAGCTCTGAAATAGCCGGAAGTGCCTGACAGACTGGCAAAGATGACCCCCAAAAACGATTTTTTACGTCATATGACCACGCGACCAAAATTATTACAAAAGTTGCATAATATTAGTGTCTTTGACAATAAATAAGTCTGCCAAGCGTTATTTTGCCGGAAGTCCTTTAAAAGTGTTATTTTAACTGCAAGGAAAGCGTAATCGTATCATGTTAAATGTGAATAATTTAACAAATTACGATCGATTAACAAGGATTATCGACTCATTTCGCCATGTCTGTCTGTCTGTCCGTCCGTCCGCGCCTTTGGTCAGAGACTATCAATGCTAGAAAGCTCTACTTTTGGTATAATTTCATAATAAACTATGCCACCAAAACAGTAGAATAAAAATTAAAAAAAAATTTTTTTTGGTAGGTAGTCTAAAAAAATTTTTGTTTTATTTTTATTGTACTGTTTTGTTGGCATAGTTTACATATATATTCATGCAAATTTACAGCTTTCTAGCATTGATAGTGTCTGAGCAAAGCCGCGAACGGACGGACAGACAGACAGATAGATACTTTTAAAGGACTTCCAGCTAAAAAACGCTCGGCAGTCTTATTTAATATTAAAGACACTTATATTACGAAACTTTTTTAATAATTTTGGTCGCGTGGTCATATGACGTAGGAAATCGTTTTTGGGGGTCACCTTTGTCGCAGTCTGTCAGGCACTTCCGGCTATTTCAGAACTGACAGACTTATGTTGCCCCTCTGTACAGATAAAGGGCTTCATGATGCCACGTGTTTCGTAATGATGTCACGTGACGTAAATTGACCTTAAAATTTTGACCGGAAGTGAAGGATTTTCTCAAACTTCCGGCTAATTTTAAGTGCGTTAGTTTTTTGATTCTAGCTCAGCACAACTTTCCCCACCTGTTGCCAGGCATCTTATGGTGATGTCATGTTACGTTGGTACCTAGGGGCTGGGCTCACGGACTAGTACTATTGTGGTGTACAATAAAGAGTCTTTGTATTGTACCATCCCAAATTCTTCTTCTTAAATTTAAGAGCTATGCTCTTATCGGTGGAGTAATCGCCACTCCGCACGGTCTTTGGCCAGCTGCTTGACGTCCTGATACGACACGACACCCACCCTTTCCTTCATCTGGTTAAAATTGGTCAATCTTGGTCTTCCTCTACCTCGTTTACCTTCTATTGTGCTTTCCAGTAGGTTAAGAAAAAAATTGTTGTGTCGTATCAAGTGTCCTATCATACTCGTATTTCCCCTTCGGCAATTTTTGGTCTCCATTAACATTCTTTTTTCTTTTACCATGGTAAGAAATTCTTCTTCTATCCCTAATTACTTTTTGTTTTATTATTGTACGTCTCTCTGTGTATATTTTCAATTTTACAGGGCATTGGTTTTTACTGTAATGCTGTATTTTTTAAGTGCAAAATAGATAAACAGTGATTTATTTTCTCCATTTCTAATTTTACTATCCCAGGTAAACTTCAGTGCTGGTCAGGCATCAGCAAACTGCAATGGCGGATATGGATGACAACGGTGTTCATATCGCTGTTCGTTGCGCCTGCACTGACCATCTCGGCGTGTTACGGCGTTATCGTGGTCACCATCCGGCAGAAGAGCAACCGGGTGTTAGGACGGCGGGCCACGGCTAGCAGGCAAAGTAAGTGTAGCTAGAGTAAGAGAGTTCCTCTCTCTGTCTTTCCCTTTCTTTCTTGTGACCTTTATAGCTCCCACTGTATGGACACAAGCCTCCTTTCCGAATTAAAGAGGGCCGTAGTTCCTATTCGTACAAATAAGTAAAAGTTCACATGCAAATTTCTATTTACTTTTTCATCCTGGGGGATGATTTCTGGGATAAAAACCATGATATGCCCTTTCTAAAGCTTCAAACTATCTCCATAGGTACCAAATTTCATCTACATTAATCGGTTAAGCAGTTTAAGCGTGAAGAGGTACAGTCGTGTTCATAAACTTGTGAGCATTCTGGTTTATCTGTGCATCCATGTATCAGTTTGTTTTTTTGACAACCATACCTCAGTAATTGATAATGAATCGTTTTACTATCATATTGAATGAAACCTCCACACTTTAAATTGCAGAGTGACTGCTTAGCAAACAGTGTAACATCTTTTTGTTTACAACATAACAAAAAAAATATTATGTTAATCTTACTAAAAATACTTGTAGGATATCCATCGCCATCATCAGCTGGAAGACGTCCACTGATGAACAAGTTCTTCCCATTTAAACTGGTATTTACGATTACACACAGTGATTTTTAATCGGTGATCAGGAATAGCAAAAAGTGATAAGGATGGTCATACTGAACAACTTTTCCCATGGGACCAATACGAAAATCGGGTTAAAAAAATTATCTATTTCATAGAAAACCTCAGCACCTCACCAGCCTCAATCGATGAAACCAGGGATTTTATTCCCGATTTTCATATTGGTCCTATGAGAAAAGTTATTCAGTATGACAACAGTATAAGCTACTGCATGCATAAGGTACTGCAGTACCGCAAAACCCCCTT
The DNA here is from genome assembly GCA_037349165.1 of Choristoneura rosaceana. Classification (NCBI taxonomy): domain Eukaryota; kingdom Metazoa; phylum Arthropoda; class Insecta; order Lepidoptera; family Tortricidae; genus Choristoneura; species Choristoneura rosaceana. Next base: position 18,279,297 of record JAZBNJ010000019.1, read on the forward strand.
AGAGGCAGTGTAAAGCGCGCGTCTGTGTGAGTGTGTTTGTTTCGATCGTAGCTTCGTAGCTTCCATACTGCTTTAGCTTAAGTGGTATGACCGTCTTTATCGCTTTTTGTTATTCCTAATCACCGTTTAAAAATCACCGTGTATGTAGGTAGTAGCCTTAAATACTGATCCAGTGGAGTTGGTCCTGGTCATCGCCTCATCAACCTGTAGAATTATCTATATTGCGTACGGAGTCGCGGGCAAAAGCTACGAGCAATTTTGCTATAAAAATTGTTTCATGATTAGTCAGACGTAGCCGAAGGCCGGCGAGATCGTAAGAATTGTATAAAATAATCCGCAGATTTCCGTGTTTCTTGTATTCAAACTCTATAAATATACATTTTATGCCTCGTTACGAAATAATTTCTCGCCGTACAATGAGTTCACGATAACAGCAACATCAAAGAGAAGTAAAATGTTTTATTATAATATCAACAATCAGATTTTAGGCACTAAACACGAGTAAGTACGCGTAAAGTTCGTCCCGGGCGAATCGATGTGTATTCAGCGGGGCTACTACAAAACTCGAAACTCGAAGTTCGTGTCGTGCAGTCCCTCTGACACTTATACTATTTAATTATTATTAGTCTTATGGACCTAGTTAATGCTGTGTAGTATTTGCTTATGTAATTTGCGAAATGCGAATAAACGATTTCTATTCTATTCTATTCTAGTATGTCTTTATAACGGTCCGAGGATTGCCGACGGTGCTGGCTGAAAATCAGCGCTGGGGAGTTTTTAACGCTTCAGCACTTCGATCAAAAATTAGCACAAATTTTTGATCGAAGCTTCAGCATTATGCTGAGCCAGTGTCCGATTCACAATCGCAATGACATATACCTTTGTGTTGTTTAATTGATGTCTTGTGTTGTGAATAAATGTATTTTCTTTCTTTCTTTACAAATAATTTACGCCGTCGTTATCGAGTACGGTCACTGTAAACTCATGGTAGTGGTACAGTTGAATTGAAATTCTGGAATTAATAACACCCCTCTTTTTGCCCCGGGGGTTAAAAAAAAGTTAATGTAACCTCTTTAAATGGATCCTCTATTTGAGATAGGTATTTATTTATTTTAGGTAAGATATTTATTTACTTCTATCAGTGAGACAAACTTACTGGTCTCTTGAAATCCCAAGTTATCCAAGTTTAATGGGTAAGCATCAGAATATTGAATGTTAAAATATCGAATATATTAAATATCGAAAGGTTTATTTTCTGAAACCTAAAACTTTTCAGGATTAATTAAAACGGCATCGTATAGAACCCCTTAGGTTAGGTTAGGTTAGATTTATAACAATAAAAAAAAACAGTCTTAATAGAAATACCTTTTCGATATTATGACCCATTCGATATTTTAATACATTCAGTATTTTAACATTCGATATTCAGATACGTAACCGTTTAAATGTTTAATAAAATCGAGTCTTATCGAAGCTAATATTTATCTCATTTTTGATAAAAAACAGAGTGACCAACATTAAATGAAAACAACCGAAACCCATATCCGTCATCCACGCCCCCCCATCAACAATGTAGCGTCAACATCCCCACGATTTGCCACAATTGATGGGCAGAAAAACTAAAACGGGAATCAGAGAAAATTAAATGAAACGTGCCTTGAATCGACGACGGGTGGGTATGAAATATGACGAGATTAGGCTCTGATTTTATGTGGGTTGCTTTATAAAAGTTAGTCGGGTAAAGAGGTCCATATACGTGTCCGAAATGCGGTATCGAGTACTTCTTGACGACGCGAGAAGTTGATTCTTTTGATTGTTTAAAATGTTTAAAGAACTAGGTCGGAAGTTAATCGGTCGGTGAATAGCTCGGCTGCTGTTAGAATCCATTAGCTTTTTAGGGAACAAAGTAAAATTTATCTTTATACTGCACTTGGATACATACTTGGGAGAAACGGATGACCTGGTTAAAGCCGCGGGTTCACGGTGGATGCACGCCGCTTCTAACCAAAGCAACTGGAGGTCCATGGGGGAAATCTATGTCCAACAATGGATGTCCTAGTGCTGATATGATGATGATGACTACAATTCCTATGATATTGAATACAATGCACTGTAATCTACGATATGCTTATATTGAGTGCGTTTGGATTTCTAACTCGATTCGGTTTTGAAAAGCTCGCCCCGCTTGTATTTTGACATCACGAAAACTCGGTGGGAATAAACTGTACTTTCCGCATTTATATCGTAAGTGACTATTTTTATGTAATACTATCATGTCATGATACAAAAGTATGATGATTAAGTAATAAAAATGAATACACAGATTACTATCGTATTCAATGAAACGCTTTCACTGAAAATATTTTTTTGAAAAAAGTTATTCAACTTTGAACCTTATTGAACTCGTCTCATAGGTGACATGGGTAACTTATTACAAAGTATACAAATATCATTCCTATGTAAATAGGGATTCTGTACGTTTGACTGTAAGTATTTCCCTTTCCTGTTTATTTTCCTAGTATTGCGTTACAGTTCTATCTCTGTCTGACAACCGAGAAAACTTTATTGATAGTAATCAATCATGGAATGTCGACCGAAGTAATGATTCCCGTTATTGCTTCTCGAATGCTGGTTATGGAAAGGAAATGAAACAGTTTTATATAGAGCGTAAAAAATATGAGAGGGTGCAATGTTTGAATTAAAACTACTAATGAAATATGCTCACAAACTGTCGTATTCATAGTAGGTAAGTATTAGTTGGATGTTCAAGGTTCACGGCGTCCAGTCTGAACTGATCTTTATGAAGAATCACGGATTGATTCGAAAAAATGACGGACATACTTTGATTTCAGTATGTGATGGACCTGTGCTATATTATTTTAGTAACTATTGAAAGTCGCATTTCATTTCGTTTAAATTTAAATATATATGACCCGGATAACTGACGTCTTAAATCGAGTTTAGCTCATTTCGGATACGGATTAGTAGCCTTTCTTCCTCGGAGCAACGCGATTCGGCAGCTGCTGCAACATGCGTACTGCGCGCCGCCGCTCTGCTCGCACGACTACTTTCGTCGGATAGTCGCTATGTCGCTATGTTCAGCTAAACTCGATTTAAGACGTGAGTTATCCGGGTGAATATTATTTAATATGAGTGAGTCTCACGGTAGTTTTATGTTCGTTTAAATTTGATGAGATGTTATTATGTTTCAATTCAGTACGATTCAGAGCGCATTTGACAATTAGGCTTGAGGTGATTATCGTAAGAATTCTATGGATGCAGGCGGTGTAGATAGAAGGGGTCATTGCCATTTTTGTCGGCTACGTCCACCAAGATTTCTTTCAGCTGGCAATAAAGATGATGATGACACTGAAGACACAAAGTTAATCTTGTATTTTTCTTTGCAGACAGCGATGACTTAGACACACGTCGGGCGAGCAGTAGGGGCATCATTCCAAAGGCTAAAATCAAGACCGTCAAAATGACTTTCGTCATTGTTTTTGGTGAGTCATTACATGTTTTTTAAACAACTATGGAAGTATTCGAACAAAACGATTTGTTGGCGAACGTCTACTCAAATGTGTTGCAAATTTGTATCTAGATACTTTAGTGCCTTGTCACTTCTACTAATTTGACACATTTAAAATTGTCATCGTATTTTTGGATAGGCTGAAGCAAAACGAGCGTAAAGCGCGGTTTCCACCGCGAACTGAGCCGAGTCATTGATGATTTAGTTTAGTAGGTGCAACGATCGGCTGCATGAAAGTACTTACACCGGACCTCTGTGAAGTTCTTTGATGTAAGTTAAACTACAATCCGCGAGCTTTTAGAAAACCCTTCGGGTTTCGGGGGAAATCGGAAGGATTCGTTAGTAGAAAATGACAATTGTCTTTTTGACTCAGTAGCAATACATCACGCGTAGAGTGCACTCGTTTTGTTTTCATTGATTTATATAGAGCAGTTAAAACCACCACTTACATATACTTATTTAGGTAGTTTGTTACTTTTCGGAAATTGATTTCTATGGCGAGTCAACTTAAGCAGGATATTTCTCTAAATAGCCAATCACTGGAAATTATTTACAATGTATTTATAAATATTTCGTATAGAAGTTGAAATGTTTAAGAAAAAAACTTGATCGTAAATATTTTAATAAGGTATAAGATCGAGTTATAGAAGCAACTGGGATTTCTAAAAGTACATTAAAAAAATATAAAAGGAAAGCAGACGAAAAAAATTCATTTGACATACCCCAGAGAAGTAGATACAGTATAACAACAGCTCTATATACTTCCAAACAAAAGTAGTGTGTTGAGGCGGGATGTTCTCAATTTAAATTGACGATGGAAGAATTCGAAAATGCTGATTTTGTTTTATTTGTATCATGACAAAAAGTAATATTGTATTAAAATTAGAAAAAGATAAAGAAGCGTAAGTAATATTATTACAGTAAGGTTTATTTTGTGCTGATGGTTATTCTTTACATAACTTTTTACGGTAACTTTGAAAAGTTTTGCAAGTTGATAACAGAATAGAGCCGCATATCACGATCGCGTGTCATCGTCTATACCCGAAGCATTTTTCTAAAATCCGAAGGTTTTTTTAAGATCTCACGGAGTGTAAGTCATTTAGAAGTCCGCTCCACTCGCGGTAGAAACCGGGCATACTCGTGTTCGTCTTCGTTTTGTGTCACATGTGTAAGATTGCTTACCTCTTTACATACAATTAATCCTGAATATTATGAATGCGAACATTTGTGTGGGCGTGCTCGTGGATTTATATCCGGATTCTAAAGTGGGATACATAATCGCTTAATCCCACTCGTCTTACTCAACGCTAAATCTACCCATATAAGTAGTCCTCTGAATCCTGTACTGACGTTCTTTACACAACGTTAATGCATACCGTAATGGAATTTTTGGGCATTCTCTTGGAAAATTAGTTGAATCCTGGTATTTTTTTTCAACTAGCATATTCTTAGAACTAATAATAAGTGGAATAAAAAATGCCTATGCTGTCAAATATTATTATGTCTTCGATGTTTACGCGGGAGCGCCAAAGTCCGCATACTCTTCTCTAGTCATACCGTTTTTTTGTCCGAATCATCGTTTGTCCGATTTTTTTTCGCACTGCAACCTTTTATTTTTCTTAAAAATTTTAAATGGTCTAAAACTATAGGTTAGGTTAGGTTTATTTTATAAGAATTCTAAACAATCATTGGATTCAGGGAAAAAAGAGTTATGACAAACGATCATTCTGACAAAAATTACATTCGGACTTTCAATAAGTATGCGAGCCGATATGGACCCGTTTACGCAGCTAACTCGATGCGTGCTCACGATGAAAATGTCCCGCCCTCGGCGAAACATTGCGCGCTCGAGTTTTCGTTGTAGGTATACTCGCGACAAAACGTTGCGCCTACGTCGCACGCGTGGCGAAAGCGTAGTGTACTATTAGCGAAAACATTGCGTACTCGCTTGGCTTCACCACTGTGATAAGATAAAGCTCTAATAGGAGCCAGCCACGTAAACATCCCGTAACTCACACACGCCCCAATCGACAGCTGGGTCGACAAAGTAGTGAACTTTCCTAAAATTCCTCCGCAACCGCGTCTCCTGCCAAGTTTCACTGACAAGCTTTTAGCAGGGAGTGAAATGTTCCTTGATTTAATATCTGCTGACTAAAAATGAGAGCGTGCCGGAGTAAATATAGAAATACGTACGTTTTAAAGATTCCTGGATGTTCGTCGTACATATTAATAGACACGTGAGATTTGAGTGTTTTACGTCTTTATTTTGAAGAGCCCAAAATGGATGTGACACATTTTAATTGTTAAAATGTTTCGCACCCATTCCGAGTATACTTATTGTATAAACTTTATTGTTATCCTCTTTAAGTATATATGTGTACATACCAAATTCAAAGCCAATTCGATCACTAGAAGATGGTAAAAAGAAAAATGACACAGGTCTCTTCTCCATTTCTTCTTTCATTTGCCCGAATTTCACTTGCCATAACAACGTTTGCCATAAAATACATTTGCAGTAGGTTGGGTTAGGTTAGGTTTTAGGTTAGGTTAGTTTAATATCAACTCTGAAGAAATAACTATTTTAGAAATAAATAATTACTTTATGGCAAATGAAAATTCCAGAAAACGATACATACGGGCATATGAAATTCGGGCAAACGATAGAGAACCGCTTGAGCCATAGTTCCCACGCGTCTATTTGTATGGAAATATACCGGATTAATTTTAAAACGATTTGTATATTCTGTGGCAGTATTAACTCACCTGCATAGGTAATCAGCATGTAACTTAGATAATTACGAGTGTAAGTAAATTATAATCTTCTTAACAAAACATGTTTTTTGGGTTTACCCCTATGATTAACCAATACGTAACCAATCGTAATCTCTATTTATCTTAAGATTAAATGTATTTGCGTATATTTTGTAGAGACAAATATGAATAATCGTTTGCTCTTCATTATGTAGATAAGCAATGATTACGGACACTTGAACCGAAATGTAAGTAAGTAGGTACGTGAACATAACAACTTACAGCACAATATTTGAAACTATCGCGGTCATTACTAATTTTATGATTTAAATTCGGATTTTGTTCCGCGTTCCTTGGTTTTAGAGAAGCTCGATATTTCGGCACAGTTGCATGCGCCATTATCACTAGACAACGACGACGTCTCAAGGTAAGTACGTGGAATAAAACCCTAACCTAACCTCTCTTCTTCTTCTTCTTCAGCCATTTTCTACCATTTTGGTGTAGGCCTCCTTCAGCTTTCTCCGTTTCTCTCTATTCTGTGCCACCTGCATCCAGTCTAACCTAACCTTACCCTACCTAATTTAAATTATGAAATAACAACTTAGGAACAATTCTTGAAATTTTAATAAAATTTTCAACCCAAACTTATATATGAGAAAGAGCATAAAACAGAAAGAACAACAACAAAGAAGGAAGAAGAACAGAAAGAGACTCTTTTTGTTCTACCTCTTTACGCTCAAACCGCTAAAGCAATTTAGATAAAATTCGGTATAGATATAGTTGGAGATCCTAGGAACGACATAGTATATTTTTTAATCCGAAAAGTTGCATAGTTCCCCCGTTACAGCGATAAATAAATTCTTCGCGGACGGAAGTGCAGGCAAAAGTTAGTACGATATAAATTCATAAATGTTTTTGGGGTCTATGAACATGCCGTACTATTTTTTTATAGTGAAGTGCGTTTTGTGAACACGGTTTAACGGAGACAAAATTCGCAAAATCCAGATAGTGCAAAAGTAGCTTAAACTATTGAAATGCGAGTAACAACGCACGTTTACACTCACAAACAGTCGCATTTATAATATTAGAAAGTTTATCGTTAGGTAAACGTGTATTCAAGATCAAAAAGGCAGCTTTAAAAATCGTCACTATACTCTATTTTTTCATAGTTAACACCATCCAAAAAGATGTAACTATTACGTTTAAGTAACACTCTTCCACTTTATCTCACAGTGACTAGGTCTAAAATGATCAAGAAAGAAGTGCAAATGAGTGATTTCGGTGACATACTCCCGACATGCTCTCACGTTGTAAACAAGACCGCTAATGTCGTGATAAACATGTCTATGTTAGAACATGCCACGTCCGGATTGAGCGTGTCACATCAAAACAGTCATGCGTTACCGCGAGTTGACAAACATGATTTCAGTTGAAAAATACACACCTAGGCTTTATTGTAACTAAATAATCAGTAAAAGCGCCTCGAATAACTGAAACACGTAAGTTTGCTAGCCGACCTGCCAAGTCATGTATAAATAGATATTGTAATAGATGTTGATTTATTTTTAAACGTTTTATTTAATTAGAGTGACGAGCTCTAGGAATGTACGTAGACGATTTGTTACAGGGCCGTTGACCGCCTCTAAATGGGACTGCCATGAAACTTTGCAGAATGGGCCATAAACATTGTTTAGATAAAAGGTTAGACGCGTTAAGTCGGGAGTTTTCTAGAATCTGACTAGTTTTGCATAAGTTGTCAAAGTTTCAGCTTAGACATCCAAAATTTAGTTTTGCGTCGACGCATAAGATGTCAATGGCACGAACTACGAATTGTACAGTAATTTAACGATGTAGAGATTAAAAACAAATTACACTGTGACTTAGAAAACTAGTTAATTAAAGTGACTTTGAATTTACATTGCTATTTCCAACTGTGACACTAGTCTAAGCGGCCGTTTCACCATCCATTGATTAGTGTTAACTGATGGTTAAATGTGATGCCGTCTCCGTCTATTCGAACAAAACAAATAGATACGGCATCACATTTAACCGTCAGTTAACACTAATCAAATTGATGGTGACATATAATATAATACGATTCGTCTAAGGCATCTTCTTAATAGAACGCGAATGCGCGATCATCGTAGGTTCGCGCGAATTTTACTCGTACAAACACTATAATCGCGCATTCGCGTTCTTTTAGGACGATTCCCAAGTCTTGTCCTTGCGGAAGGCTGCATTTACGTGCTGGATTGTGATGCCACGTTGGACGAGAAATGCGTCAGCCCTATGGTCATGGATAATTTGAAATATTTTTGTTTTGTATAATTTACTTTATACATAATTATACAAATTATTTACTTTCTTGTTGGTTCACAGTCTTTGAGTTGTAGCAGAATACTTGCTTTTAATTAGTTCTAATGAGCAATACGTACTTATAAAAAAACTAACGAGCTATGGCCATTTTGCACTCCTAGGTACTGCAGAGCACATAGACAATGGAAAATATTTATTTTTATGTTTGGCTTGTAATATTTGTGTATATTGCAGTAGGTACCAAAAATATTTTCGACCACATTCTATATTTTGGGGGCTGTTTTACTTGCTTGATTCAATGACTAATACTTCTTATGAATATAAGTATATTATTATGACTGGAAAATTACTACCGGGACCTGTTAACATCTGATTGCTGCCAAAGATTCAGGTTCCAAACATGAAACGAATTTATCGCGAATTTAAAATATGTTTTTTATCGAAAGAAAGAACCGTGTGCAAAAACAATTTAACACTAATGAGGAAGCGCAAAGAGTTGTCAACCGATAAATTTATGGGATAGGATAGGACAGTAAAGTTTACGACCCTTACCATTACGTCAAGCGGCCCATTTATTGTAATTCTTATGGCTTCGAGACTTGGCGCATAAAAAATCAGCTATAAATCAATTAACCATATAAATTCAGTATTTTTATCATTTCCACTAATTCATGTGGTTAACGGCTTGGAAAACTGCTTGGAATACTTGACCTACTTCATAGACACATTCAATATTCAATGAGTTTCCTTGCGAAGGGTTTCTTTACATGTTGGAAAAATTCTTTGTTAACTAGTGATTTTGTTTTACTTTAGTGCGAAGAATAGAGTTTTGTAAAGTGAAAAGGAAGCACGTTTATTCATTCAAAGCATATTTCAAAGCACTTTAATGTTAATCTGACAAAACTGATGCTACGACTAATACAAAGGTTAATAATAATGCAGTGCGAAAGCCATTTAATGCAATTTTTATGAATACTTCACCAACGCCAGCTGTTCGCATTAAAACGTCATGCCTATTGCTAGCAAATATAGAAGTCCATCAACGCATTCAACTAAAACGTTTGTATCTGTGACCTAATTTACATGCTCTTTGTTCTAGTGTTCGTCCTCTGCTGGTCACCTTACATGATCTTCGATCTACTGCAAGTATACGACTACGTCCCAGACACACAGGCTAATGTGGCAATCGCATCGCTCATCCAAAGCCTGGCGCCGCTCAACTCCGCTGCTAATCCAGTCATCTATTTCATCTTCTCCAACAGGATATTCCTCAGTCTGAGGTAAGTTTGCTCCGTTTACACTTAATTCTGCGTCACTATGATCTGAAAGAAAAGTAGAAGCGTTGTAGTAAAAGATGTAAGCCATCAGTCTCGAATACTATTCTCGAAAACTATTTATGTCTATGACTTTGATTCTTGCGCGTTTATTTATTTGAATAGTCCTTTGTTTTTGCTATCAGAAGTTGATTTTTTTCAAGTATACTTAAATGAGTTTAAACGAAATTGACAAAACAGTCGTTTTCAGATATTTACGAGCGCCTAGATAGTTTCAATGTTTATGAACCATCATAGGCATTATAAGCTGGATAAGAAGTAAAAAGATCAAAGTAGTTAATCTGGAACATTACAAAAAATAAATAAGTTAATAATGTGCACAGGATCTTATTATTATGAAAGTTCATCAAAAAGTTTTAAATCTCAATGTCATTAACTACTACGAGTACATGTTCTATCACAAAATTAATAACTTAATTTATTTCTACATTGTTTCGTCGGTGATCAGTCTTAATCATGAAAATTACGCGCATTTACAACAGAACAGTTATTAAATATCCAAATCGAGTTTTGAACATCCTTTTCAAAATCTTTCTCTCCTTTATCCAGAGTACTGGAGACATTTTGTTTTGAAACTTCATTAATTAACGCCATTAACTTCTAAAAACAAAGGAATTGGCTCACAAAATATTTATTTCAAAAGCTGATAAAAGTTTAGCCTTTCAGATGTCCGATTAGGCAATCCTTTTATCTTTGAGTTAATTTCTTAATTCTGTTAATCTTTTCACTGATTTTAAGTGTGATGTTGAGATTCGCTATTAAGTATAAGATTATTAGATTTCATTTCCCTTCCTGTTTGGTGTTGTTGTTTTTTCTTTGGGTCCAAATTTGTAAGTTAATTTTGACCCACTTCCAATTGAAAATACAAACCGAAACATAGATGCACAGAAAAACCAGAAAAATAAGACCAACACTGGGAATCGAACCCAGGTCCTCGGCATTCCGTGCCGCGTGCTATACCGCTACACCACTGCTGGTCAACGGTACAGACACGAATTTCCCTATGCATCACATATCTCAGCATGTTTTTTTTTTATTTAGGTTTCACGGGATGACCGTAAAAGTAAAAATTTGGAATTGAAATAAAAAATACAAAAAGATTTCAAAAAACCAATCCACTTCCAATTGTCGGATTGACTTGAAATTTGCTATACGTATACCTATACCATGCTATACCTACGTATACATGCTATGCTATACGTGTATGTATTTAAGTTGAATGAAAATGTAAGTATAGTGAATAAAAAGTACAGTCAATATAAAATCCTTTGTGAGAAATGTAGTGTTTAACAGAAAGTTATTTGTAAGTACCTATTTAACTTAAGCTGATGATGGAGTTTGCAAAAGCAATAAAATATCTAATGCTGTCTTTAAAGGGTAACAATAGAAAAGTTAATATAACGCAAGAGCGTCGTCGAGGCCACTAATTCGATAGTAACGTAGACTGTCTCCGAAGCACTAAACGACTGCACTTTAACTCCGAACGACTCTCCGTGGCTCATAAAGTGCTGTCATGGCTCTTAAAGTCGTGTTGCTTTACAAAAAAGCACTATTTTAGTACTAGTTGAGTAATGGTTTGGAGTTACTTAAAAGTTGTGAAAAAAATGAAAATCTGTAGTGACTAGGTCCGAAATTACAATACAAATATTCTTTATTGCACACCATAAAGCAGTACAAAAACATAAATATAAACACCGAAAAATCCCGAAATTAATCCCTACTAGTCCCTACTAATATTATAAATGCGAAAATAACTCGTGTCTGTCTGTTTGTCTGTCTGTCTGTCTGTTACGCTTTCACGTCGAAACCGCGGAATCGATTTCGATTAAATTTGGTATAGACATAGTTTAAGCACCAAGGATCAACATAGGATACTTTTTATTCCGGTAGACGAAATCGCGGGTATAAGCTATAATAAATCGCGGGTATAAGCTATAATAAATCGCGGGTATAAGCTATAATAAATCGCGGGTATAAGCTATAATAAATCGCGGGTATAAGCTATAATAAATCGCGGGTATAAGCTATAATAAATCGCGGGTATAAGCTATAATAAATCGCGGGTATAAGCTATAATAAATCGCGGGTATAAGCTATAATAAATCGCGGGTATAAGCTATAATAAATCGCGGGTATAAGCTATAATAAATCGCGGGTATAAGCTATAATAAATCGCGGGTATAAGCTATAATAAATCGCGGGTATAAGCTATAATAAATCGCGGGTATAAGCTATAATAAATCGCGGGTATAAGCTATAATAAATCGCGGGTATAAGCTATAATAAATCGCGGGTATAAGCTATAATAAATCGCGGGTATAAGCTATAATAAATCGCGGGTATAAGCTATAATAAATCGCGGGTATAAGCTATAATAAATCGCGGGTATAAGCTATAATAAATCGCGGGTATAAGCTATAATAAATCGCGGGTATAAGCTATAATAAATATTTCCTTCAAGAACCGATGTCACATTTACGCTTATCTTATTGTTAATGGGTACACTTTTTTGTGTTTCCACTGGTTTTAGTATACTATACTGATAAAATATATTCTAAAGGTTTCTTTATTTATCCGCCTCCGCTACTGCCTCCGTTACCTTCCGCTTCCGCCTAAGATCAAGTTCATCCACCTCCGCATAAATGTCCTCTGTCACAACTCTGGTCCTGACGCCTCAGCCCTCTGGGATCGAGGGACTTCACACGTCACTGAATACTTAATGACTATCCATTAATGTTTTCCTTTCACAAAAAACGCATGGCTAAATTTCAATTTCGCACACATTCCGTAAAGAAAGTGCTCCCAATTTTAAGCCTCTCAAAGAGAATGCGGTTTTTGGCATTATAAGATGTTACGAACATGGAATGAAAATATTTTTTGACAAAAGTAACGTTTACGTGTGAATCCAGTGGACCTTAAACTATACTTAGCCTTTATCTTCGGATCTGAGAGTGATTTTAAGGTAGGAATCCAAGTGAGATTGTTTATATTCGGCTACGTTTACTCGTACGCTTCTTATGTCATAGTGGCGTAGTGTGATATGTACACTGGTATATATGACATAATGTGATTACTAATTTGGATATGGAGGATTATGGTCTACTTTACCTGCGGCTTTGAATTTCCCATTCCTCCGATATATTTTATTAAGTGAATTCCTATAAGATTTCTGTCTATTACCTAAATTTCTCTTTTTTTCTACGCTTTTTATCATTACTTTACGGGGCCCCAAAAATTTACGCAATATAATATTATTCGCGTTAAGATACACTATAAGACTATATGCATAATAATCATATCAATAGATAGACTAATTCCCATTGATAATTATCAGTCCATAACTATCTCGTGCAACCCCGCTTGCTTATACTTTACGTTATTTACGCACACAAACATTCATCATCATAACCATCATCGGCCAGAAGACGTCCACTGCTGGAATAAAGGCCTCCCCCTTAGAACGTCACAATGAACGACAAATCGCCACTTGCATCCACCAGTTTCCCGCAACTCTCACGATGTCGTCAGTCCACCTGGTGGGAGGCCTGCCAACGCTTCGTCTTCCGGTGGTCGCCACTCGAGGACTTTTCTCCCCCAACGGTTATCTGTTATTCGAGCGATGTGGCGATTGCCACTTCAATTTGCATATTTTGCCAGCTATGTCAGTGACTTTAGTTCTTCGACGAATTTCCGTATTCCGGATTCCGGAACACACTGCAATCGCCAATTCATTGTTTCTATTTAGTATGTAATAATAACTTTTGTCACACTTTAGTTAATCCTGCTAATCACATTCGCAGGCTATCAAGATACAGGTTCAGCCTAGTTTGGAATCTTCTAGATGAACCGCATGAGCACAAGTGTACTTTGACATAAACTATATATTTTTATTATCTTCTGTTGTTGTTGTGTACAGGAACATCCCCCCCTACAAGTGGTTGTGGTGTTGGGTGAAAGCCAGCGACAGTCCGATCGGGCACGAGTCGCGTGCGCATACAGAGCTGCTCACCTCTTCGCATCGGAGGACGAGGCACGAGCTAACCGTCCGAGTAAGTTTTTTTTTTATTCGACTGGAAGGCAAACGAGCAAGTGGGTCTCCTGGTGGCAAGAGATCACCACCGCCCACAAACAACTAAATTAATAAATTATCTACTTACCTCTACGTATTGTTGAGATATAAAATAAAATAAAAAAAAATATATCATGGAACACTTGACACCGATTGACATAGTCACAAACTAAAAAAAGCTTGTTCTATGGATACCACGCAACGGATAAACATAGGTACTTATAAAGATAAATAGACACTTAAATACACATTAAACATCCAAGACCCGAGAACAAACATTCGTATTATTCATACAATTATCTGTCCCGGCCGGGGATCGAACCCAGGACCTCAAACTTCACAGTCAGGTTCTCTAACAACTTGGCCATCCGGTCGTCACATAATATTATGGAATATGCATTATCTGGACGTCATCTGGCTATTGGCTGGTAAACTCTGGATGAGACTGGCACGGAACACAACATGATGTAAAAGCAAAACCAACATAACAACGATTATTATAATTAAGAAGTATGGCGTTTCTTTCACTTTTACAATCTCTTGTCACCAGTCTATGCGTAGTATAAATTATTTCAAAATTTAAAGGACACCTATGACACCATCCCTTCAATACTTGGACCAACAAAGAAATAGCTGAAATTGGTACAGTCTTCTTTGTGATGTGATACAGGGTGTCGTTCGAACAGTTTTCTTTGTTCGCGACGCGTATTGTGTTAGTATTGAAGGGGAGAGTTTTCGCTTTATGAAAACTATTTATTGGTTTTCTTCCTACGTTGTTTTATAACCAATTTTTCAAATAAATAGCAAATGTCGCAGTCAAATGAACAAATAGTTTAATTCAGTTTCAGACAGCAACTCATATCCTTAATACCGAACTAGGCTCGTATTTTCACTTTTAGTGCAGTAAATAAAGGTAGTGGACCCAACAGTAATTCCTCAGCCCGAAAAAACTTGACAGTATGATAAAGTATCAATAAATAAAGGGTATTGTATAAATATCCAAAAAAAAAATGAAAATAAAATAAAAAAAATGCTCCGTTCAAACTTTCTTCAACATAGACATACTCATGTAACGTATTGGAACAATATATGAAATATAAAAAAAAATATCCCAGCAGAAATTAAATTAAATTACTAATATAAACAGATTTGTGTTTCATCACTACTTTGAAAAAATCTCGTATCTCAAATCAATACGCGAACGAAATTGAACCTTGACGTAATGGTCATAAAGTGAACTCAAAAAAATTATCCATTTCGAGATACGAGTTTTTTTAAAGTAGTGACGATTTTTAGCTTATAAATACCTAACTTAGGTGTTTTTTTTTTGGATTTTTTATATTTTAGTTACGGCTCATACTATACAATAACCAAGCAAAATTTCATCGACTGAGGAATTAATGCTTGGGTCTCCATACAACAACTTCCTTCATTTACTGCACCATTTATCTTTTGAAGAAGTTAATCGATGCCACAGTTCCCAGAAAACTTGGCAGATTTTTCTCACAAAGAATACATGTGGCTCTATTCAAAAAAGAAACTGCCAGAATCTTCAGGACTATAAAAGAGAATTGCTTTTTATGGCACGCTACTGCCTTACAATTTGGAAGTTGGGTTTAAATGCCTATTTCTAAAACTATTTCTATAAAATGCATGACTCGTGTATGCATATTTTTTTTTTATTCTTATCCATTCTTGCCATATTGTTACGAACAAATGTTTTCTTGTCTTCTTTCTTTCGTGCCAAATTTTGTCTGTAGTCTTTCGTTTTAGCGTCAAAGAGTAATAAAGACACGATTTTGGTTTCAGTTTACCTACAACAAAAATTTATCTTAACATTTCTTTTAATTTGATTACTCATTGTCAGCTAGAAGACGTCCACTGTTGAACAAAGGACCCCCTCCCCCCCCCCCGTTAGAACGCCATAACAAACAATTCGCTACTTGCCACCACCATTTGCAAATCGCCAATCTCGTGATGACCTTCCAGTTTCCGCTACCTACTTGAAAATTTTGTTATTATCAAATTCATTTTTATACCAGGTGAAGGAAGAAAGCCTGAAGTTCCCGAAGCACCGGCTGAACCAGTGCAGCACGAACTCCCGGAAGGTCCGTCTCCACCTCCCAGATCATCAGATGAACAACAACTGTCATCCGAACCCTCAACGGATACGAGAAGACACCTTCTTGTGAATACGACACTTGTAAATATTGTTACGCCATTTGGAATGACATTCACCAATAACTACAAAATGATCCTTTGTGATTATTTTACAGTGCTGACAACTTTTATAAACAGGACTTAGGTATTTCTTTTACTTGTTAAAGTTGATTATACAAATGAGTGGCAATTTACTTTAGCCATTTGTTTTGTGAAATTTTTCAATTTTCTTTACATTTTTGTAGGAAATGTAAGGAACAGCGACAACAAATTGGCACCGCAATTTTCGATAGCGACACATTTGCATTGCAATTTACGTGGACGTTTAATAAAGTGGGAGCCATTATTCGTTGTCTGTGGCATCACGGGAGAAGCTTTATTATTAGGATATTGTATCTAAAATCTTGTCTTAATAAGAATACACAGTAATTTGTTGTCTTAATAGTGCTCCATGGCTCTTCAGATTTAGTTTTTCAAATGATAGATTGTCTAGAAACACGACTTCATTTACCTATTGCTATCGGGTACAGTTAGTTCGCAATTCGGCTGGCGACAGACTACCAGGGCTACAGACTCTCACGTATATAATATCGCAAGCTAAGCAACACCAACCAACACGAATGGTAGGCCTCCAACAAGATGAAGCGACGACCTGGTTAAGATCGCGGGATCGCGGTGGATGCAAAAAGCACAAGACCGGTCTGAGTGGAGAGCCTTGGGGGAGGCCTATGTCCAGCAGTGGACGTCTTTCAGCTGACATGATGATGATGATGAAGCTAAGCAATACTGTGTCGCTACAACTTTTTGGTACAATAATGGTGGTATTTCTGCATCAAAACTTATAACTTTGTTACAATGCATTTTGGAAAATTTTAGTGAACTTTCTATTAATTCGGGATGCAGCTAAATTGATTATAAGTACCTACATATATGTAGTTATTTTGCTAGATTTGTATATGCACGAGTACTTACCTATTTTTCGATAAAACACACTCTACTTGATGCAATAAATAATGTATTGATAATCTTAAAAGCTGATATAACCGAAAAGTATTTGAAATGTCAACAAGGTGTAATAAAATAATGTTGTGTCAAACTTTCAATAAAATACCTAAATTCGATTAAATTCACCTGTAGAATAAAATCATGTATTTATTTATTTATTATTTAATTATTACTCGTATAAGATCGAATATGGTAATTGTACTAAGCAGTAAGGAATTATTAGCCATATTAATTAAAAATATAGTTGTCATTTGTGATATAATTTCTTTTTTTTTTATTTGAAAATTTAAGCTCAATCGTGTAAGAGATGATTGTACTATCAGCCTAATATGTGGTCTACCACCCTAAATTTGATAATCGTTTGCATGTCGTAAAACAATAATGCCAATAGACGTGTCTGTCAACTTGAAAGTTCGACTTTAGTGACATATTCATTTGATAGAAACTTGTTTAAAAATTGATAGGTAGACTACTTATTTGGCTGATGGTACCTACCAGTTTTAGAGTTAAGAAAACTAATTTTAAATAACGATCGTAATTTATTTCCAAGGTCCGAATTTTGTGTAGTAAATTTAATAATAATACGAAATACAGGGACTATTTAGAAAATGGCTACTTTTTCAAGTTTGTCTACATTTTGTACGACGAATAGATCTCTTACCGTACATTTAGTTACAAAATATTGTTAGATGTACTGAATGCCGGTTTCTCGAAAACCCAAAGTCAATAAAAAATTAAGTATCTTATTTTTAATTAAAAAATAAATGAAAATAAAAGTTCCAGGAGACCCACTTGCTCGTTTGCCTTCCAGTCGTATAAAAAAAAAAAAAGTTGGAAAAATAAGAAATTAAATAAGTCGCCGGTAAGCCCCTTAAAACGAGAGGTGGATAAGTCAACGCGGAACGACCAATTTTTTTTATTCTGATGTTATCCATACTAATCCTTACTACCTATATACTATAATAAAATTTCTGTTCACCAATTAGGAGTTAACTAGTATAGTTAACTCTAGTTCGCCCAAGTCCGCCTAAATCAATCAAACTTTAATAATTTCCAAGTTATGACAGCCAAGTCATTGTGGTCCTATTTCCGGAATCTATTTCAAATATTACGTGATCACTCCAAGTTTTGATTATGAAAGTAGCACAGTGGTCTGCAATACAATATCTAAGGTGCACAAGTTTTAAAATCAATCCATTGTATTTTAGACGGTGCAGCGTTAGTTACGATATGACTATGAATTTTGAAATAAGTATTACTAGCTTTTGCCCGCGGTTCCGCCTGCGTAGAATTCGTTTATCGCGCGCTGTTCCCTCGGGAACTGTGCATTTTCCGGGATAAAAAGTAGCGTATGTCACTCTCGGGCCCATAAACAATCTATGCCAAAAATCACGTCAATCCGTCGCTGCGTTACGGCGTGAAAGACGGACAATAGAAGGACGGAGTAATAGTATGGATTTTATTGCTTGAAATAATGTTACAAAAGGTCTTAATTTAACAGTTAATTGTCTAACGCACTCGGGATAACCATCTTTTTCGTCAATTTGTTCTGTCACATGGTACAGAATGAAAGTAGAAACAGTTTTTAAATGCGTTCGTGAGCGCCCGCGTGTTACAGAAACAGTTTTTGAGGAACCGGTAACAAATTTATAATGATAATCTAGTCATACAAGATTAATGTTAAAAACATGACAATGTAACACAATGTCTATGACTATCGCGGTCATTACTAATTTTATGATTTAAATTCAGGTTTTGTTCCGCGTACGTAACAGCATACTCGCAATTCTTCAGTCTTCTCGTAACCATGGCATGCGACTGTGCCGAGCTTCTCTAAAATCAAGGTACGCGAAAAAAACCCTAATTTAAATCATAAAACATGACGATGTGTTGGTGCCAAATGAGACTAGGGTTAAACCCTGGTTGATCTTTCATGGACGCGCTGTCGTAACTATGTATTAGTGTAAATGTAGTAAAACGTGTAAATTGTAATATCAAAATGAATTTGTGGAATAAAAAAATGATACGGTACCTATGGTTTTTTATTCATTGTTGATAGACAAGTCAAAGGTTGACTGGTAGTTATCCCTTAAAGGGATAAGTTCGCCTTTGTACATTACTTCTTATTGTTTGTCAATTATACTTGTATTGTATTGTAACTATTTATTGTAAAATTGCAATTTACAAGAGAAAGAGATGTACAAAGGCGAACTTATCCCTTAAAGGGATCTCTTCCGTTAAAATTTGAACGATTAAAAGGACAACAAAAACAAGAGTAGACACTACAGTAAAAAGATAAAAGGACCGAATTTTTTTAATTAGGTACCTACTTGTTTACTTATTTTGTACATTAAAGAGTATACATACCTACATACAAGTCGATTTATACTGAGGCACGATATTTTACGAGCTTTTATTTAACTTACTATATTAATAAATGATATTGTAACGGATAACTCACGTCTTAAATCGAGTTTAGCTCGACATGTGTCGGGTTATTTCGAAACCCTTCTTCGTCCACGGAGCTTATGGACGACTATTTAAAAATTTTACCTGCAGTCGCATGGGTTCGTCAGCAAAGTGCATCTTCGCCAGCTAGTGTAGGCCTTATGTCAGTCCAAATCCTTTTAATCTTCTTCTTCTAGTGCCTCTCCAACTAGTGAAGGCTGGCAGTCAGCTCCGCATATTTCTCCCGTTCTTTGGTGAGGTCGAAAAGCTCCGTGGTACTTGTGATTCCTTTCCACTCCCGGATGTCGCGCAGCCACGATTTCTTCCTACGTCCAACAGCTCTTCTTCCGGCCACTTTGCCCATAGTTATCAATTGAAGAAGCCCATACATATCTGGAATGCCTAAGCATATGGCTTAGGTAGGCAACCTTTCTTCTTTTGATGGTCTGCGTCTATTTCCTCTCAGCACGACGTAGGATCTCAACATTTTGTAATACTACAGACGACTACACACTATAAGATGGAGCGACAACCTGGTTAAGATCGCGGGATCGCGGTGGATGCGAAAAGCACAATACCGGTCTGAGTGGAGAGCCTTGGGGGAGGTCTATGTCAAGCAGTGGACATCTTTTGGGCTGACATGATGATGATGAATACTACAAATAAAATAAGTTTAACGAAACGTTCAGAAGTTCGACAAAATTAAGTTTCGCGCGGAATAAATCAGATTTAAAATTTAGGATTGACGAATATTCCTGAGTCAATTATTAGTAAAGTTGTTAGTCTAATTTTCAGACCAATTGATCAATTCTGCGTAAACTTCAATTTAAGTGGTAACTTAGTTAACCTCCCGCCAGCAAAGAAATTAGGTAACCATTTATCTTCTCAATAACAAACTAACGAGAAATGGTAGTCGTGTTTAGCAAATATTTTGATTTTGTTAAATTCGGAGAACTTTTATCGTTGATGAGACGAGTCTCTGATGTCTTGATCACACATACCGAGCAAGCGAGCGATCAAAGCGTAAGAGCCTACACTAGAGCTGCGGGTGCACAGTGCGGGCGCACGCACGCTTATAGTTGCGGGTGCACGTAAAATCCGTCGCACGCGCCGGGCACATATTAACGCTGCTCATACTTGTTTTCGTCCACATGTCTATACAGTTTAAACTGGGCTTTAGAAATTTTTAACTATTAATTATTGCCTTACATTTTTACACAGAGAGAAATGACAAATGCGATGGCGATAACACACTTATAGACGAGCACGAGTGCGAAACCACTAGTCATGGATCAAATTTATTTATAAACAAACAAATAATATTATACAATAATTAACAGATATAAATAAAAAAGAACTAAATCTAACTTACTCTAATCCTAAAAATCTATATTTACAAATATCACCCAAGTCGTTGCTATGCCAAAATTGCTGTAATAATTACACAATTGAGCAGCCGATACTGCAAATTGAGTCATAGCCTTACATCAATATGGAAACTTTGTTCTAAGCAAACAATAAACAGAAGAGAGTTTCTTAACAAAGTTAACTGGACTTCGAGATAACAGTTGGGACTGTAATTAATGGCCTGTCGAGTGACCAGATATAAATTAGTGAGATTCCGTTTAAGGCTTGGCTTTACTTCCGTGCACGTAATGGAATGGTTCAAAGGGATTGTTCGAGATGGTCTAAAATCCGAACTTGAAAAGATCCGCACGGTTTGACAACAGAATGAAACCTATTTAAAATAAATTTAGTCATCATCCCATCATCCCAGCCTATACGTCCCACTGCTGGGCACAGGCCTCCTTTCAGAATGAGAGGGCTTTGGCCATAGTTCCCACGCGGGCCCAGTGCAGATTAGGAACTTCAAGCGCACCATTGAATTGCTTCGCAGGTTTGTCCAGGTTTCCTCGCGATGTTTTCCTTCACCGCAAAGCTCGTTGTAAATTTCAAATGTTATTCCGCACATGAATTTCGAAAAACTCAGAAATGCGAGCCGGGATTTGAACCCACGACCCTCTGAGAGGCGATAGGTCAAATGCAGATCTTTGCCTATCTGTACGCCAAGATTCATGTAAATCCGTTCAGCCGTTATTGCGTGAGTGAGTAACAGACATCTAAACATCCAAACATCTTCACAAACTTTCACATTTATTATATTAGTATACTTAAATTAAAATTATGTAGACTTCTGAAAACTTCAATTATTTTAGCTTCCAGAGCGTTACATCATAAAAATGTTACCGAAATAATACGAAAAATTTGGGAACAAAAGTTGGATAACATGAATTCTTTAACAAATTTGAGATTTTCAAAAACACTGATATTTCTTTCAGACATCTCAACATTCCACAATCTTTCAATTTCTAAAAAAATGTGTACATTAGTCCAGAACGAACTTGCGTCATTTTGAAATGATTTATGGTAGATAAATTAGGTTTTTCCGTAATTAATTGTCACGGAACGTCTGCAGAAATATTAAATTTGCGAAGTTTTATCGTAACGTAATAATGTTAGGAATTTTCGTAATTAATTTTATTTTCTTCCTTCGCTTTTTAAATTATGGGGCATGTAATCTTGGCGGAAAACCGAAGTTTTAAAGACAGAATTAGTTCACCCAACTGGGTTAAATATTAATCATCATCATCATCATCATCATCAGCCGGAAGACGTCCACTGCTGGACAAAGGCCTCCCCCTTAGAACGCCACAATGATCGACATCGCGCCACTTGCATCCACCGGTTTCCCGCAACTCTCACGATGTCGTCAGTCCACCTGGCCGGAGGCCTGCCAATGCTTCGTCTTGCGGTTCGGTGGTCGCCACTCGAGGACTTTTCTCCCCCAACGGTTATCTGTTCTTCGAGCGATGTGGCCTGCCCATTGCCACTTCAATTTGCATATTTTTCCAGCTATGTCAGTGACTTTAGTTCTTCGTCGAATTTACGACTAATTTTAAATATTAATACCGAAAGTTTATTCAGTTGACTCGCTAATATTCCTGTATCTACAAGTAGTATTTTAAATTAAAAATAACGTAACATCTCGTTTGTTGGGCGTCAATGGTAAAAGTATCAGAATAAATAGCCTCGAGCGAGACATTCTTCAACTGTGCCCCCCGTATTATTATTAAACCAAGATGTTGGTGTTATCAGAATTGAAAGATCCTTAACTATTATATAAAGACCATGGCCTCTAATAAGAGCAATAAAGTGATAATTATACACTCTAGAAACACGATTACTTGTAGTTCGTTCTATTAAAAAAATCCCAAAGTCGTCTCTAAAAAACAAAATAAACACGTAAAAATTCAGGTCATGAGTTTTTAATAAGGGCGTCTATGACTAGGTACCTTGTAGAATTATATGTAACTTTATCTGTTATTGCACATATATCTAGAATTCAATAAATAGTCTTTGTTTATTGTATCAGGCGTTACTTTGCGGAGGTCCATATCGATGAACTAAAAGAATTTAAAAGAACAGATTTTTGGTTTGTGTGATTTGTGTGTGTTCTTACAGTGTGGAGGTGGAGGAACTGCATGAACATGCATATCTTGCATAAACTTAGCTATGATAGGGTCGTGGGTGAGCAAAGAAATTATTTTAGTTCACGCTACAGCATTATGCTGATGCCATTTTTATTTTATTTTAGACGTGTAATATATGTGCAATGATATGTATGTGTATCTACACGTGACTGATGACGTGTTTTTGTTGCTTTTTCTTTTTCTGATTATATACTGTTAATGCACCACCTGCTGTAAACTAGTCCTTCCTTTTTTCTGTAAAAAGGTTGCCTGGAAGAGATCGCTCTTAAGCAATAAGGCCGCCTATTGCTTACCCTGTAATTTTCTCTGTGTACCTGTTTTCTGTATCGCTTATTATTTCTGGTGTACAATAAAGAGTATTTGTATTGTATTGTATTGTATGCTGAGCCAGTGTCCGATTGACAATCGCAATGAATTTGTGTTGTTTATGTGTACCAAATAGTATTGTTGTCTTGTGAATAAATGTATTTTCTTTCTTTCTTTCTAGTTCATTAGTCTTTATTTCTTAATCTGAAAATGACAAATCTTCTCTCGCAGGGACAGAACTGACCCTAACTGTAATAAGAGCTGATACTTAAGTATACCCAAAGAAAAAGGCCTATCCCTCGAGCCTGCGGCACATATCAAGGGCCATAACTCACCGCCTGCGCATTTGTCATATCGAACTACAACTGCGCCCGTAAATCAGAATATTTCCACGTTATACGCTATGTGGATGACTGTTTTGTTTCCTCGTACAATGGTGTCAAGTGGCGGAACTTTAATCATATGTAAACAAGCACTCAAGTTGGAAAGCTTTTCGAGTTTGTTGCTTGGCTTTTTCTTATTTTTATTTACGTATTTACCTAAGTAACTAGTTTGCAGTTTGGTAATCGTGGTAGTCTAGTGATTTGACTTATGGGCTCTCAAGATAAGGATCGTGGGTTTAAATCATCGCTTAAATCATAGCTTTTCAGAGAAATCACGAGCTTTACGGTAAAGGAAAACGTTGTGAGGAAACCTGAATAGAAAGCATGTCGATGTTATGCGTGAAGTCTGTACTGGCCTGTACCCGGCAGTGATACGTTATATAGTTATGTTGGCAAAACAATATAGCAACAATGCTCAAGGACACCCAATGGTCTTTTAAATGACACACACATACACACACACACACGCACACGCACACACACACACACACACACACACACACACACACACACACACACACACACACACACAAACATCACGCCTGTATTCCCAAATGGGGTATAGTGCAGTAAATAAAGGTAGTGGACCCAACAGTAATTCCTCAGCCCGAAAAAACTTGACAGTATGATAAAGTATCAATAAATAAAGAGTATAAATATCCAAAAAAAAATAGTAAAAAAATAAAAAATAAAAAAAATGCTCCGTTCAAACTTTCTTCAACATAGACATACTCATGTAACGTATTGGAACAATATATGAAATATAAAAAAAAAATCCCAACAGAAATTAAATTAAATTACTAATATAAACAGATTTGTGTTTCGTCACTACTTTGAAAAAATTTCGTATCTCAAATCAATACGTGAACGAAATTGAACCTTGACGTAATGGTCATAAAGTGCACTCGGAAAAATTATCCATTTCGAGATACGAGTTTTTTAAAAGTAGTGACGATTTTTAGCTTATAAATACCTAACTTAGGTGTTTTTTTTTTGGATTTTTTATATTTTAGTTACGGCTAATACTATACAATAACCAAGCAAAATTTCATCGACTGAGGAATTAATGCTTGGGTCTCCATACAACAACTTCCTTTATTTACTGCACCAGTAGGCAGAGCACGCGAAACGTTACCGCTTCGGAGCCACTTTTAGCAATTTTAGGTTTTAAGTTTAACAAAACGGAATCCACGGAAGAAATGGAGAGGTATAATTCTAACCCGACTCCTCACGGGTCAGCAACGGGTCAGACAAGCAGACATCACATATTTGACAATAATAAGATAAAGGATTACTTTATTACGACTCCGAGATAGAATTGCGACCTAATTCACCAAGTACGTGAAATATGGTACATTTCAATCATGAACATAAAAATAAATCACAAGACCTAGACTCACCTAACTAAAGTATCGTTTTACGAAACGATACTCCGCTATCCGGTACCTAATCATTTCTCGAGACAAATGGCTTCCCGTCTACGCAGAAGCTACTGAAGAAAATTGTTGCGAACTGGACCTCGCATTCTCGCATTGTTTCTGTGGATGTGGAAAGTGGATAATGCTGATCGCGGATGCCACATGGACAAATTACCTAATAGACTGGTAAACAAGGTAAATGTATTATAAAAGTAATCCCTACTAATATTACAAATGCGAAAGTAACTCTGTCTGTCTGTTACGCTTTCACGTCGAAACCACTGAACCGATTTTGACGAAATTTGGTATATAGGTATAGGTAGTTTGAACCCCAAGAATCAACATAGGATACTTTTAATCCCGGTAGAAGTCGCCACCGGGCGATAATCTAGATCCTCGCCGACGAAATCGCGGGCATAAGCTAGTGGTGACATAAAAATGAAAATCAATAATAATAAAAAGCTGAAAACTGCCGAAGGAATTTTACTAAGCTGTTTATTTGTTTGACTGTCTCTTACTTTTTACGCTTCAACCCCAGGACCGATTATGATACAATTTGGTACAGATAAGTATAGTTTGAGAGTCAAAAATCAAAAAAAAAATCATATTTAGGATACTAGTTTTTATCCCGGAAAGTAAACTCTGAGTAGATAAAGTCGTGGGAAAAAGCTAGTTCTTTGCTATCCTATAATATATCCTGTCATTTCCAGGATATGAAACTATTTGTACCCGTACCCTTTGATGAATTATAACTATAACTGTTCGCACCCATTTAAATTGTTTCAGCGGTTTAATGGTGAATAGCGAGGTAACAGCGAACATTGTCGTAGTTACTTTTGCATTTACAAATAAATACTGGCTTATCCTTAATTAGCAATTTCGTCACTATTTAAAAAAATACTCGTACCTCAAAAAAGATAACTTTCTGAAGAACTTTATGAACATTACAGCAAGGTTCAATTTTGATGACTTATTATTTTAGATACGAGATTTTTTCAAAGTAGTGACGATTTGCCGATTTAAAAATTATGTCCTCTCCATGATCTCCAAACTACATACTTCAAAAATTATGGATAAGATGGATGAATAAGAAATCAGATGATAATTTCTACCCTATTGGTTTTCTCTTCTCTAGCCTATATCCTTGCCACTTCATTGTTCACGTAATCTAAAATATTTCAGCCACTTCCATCGACATACTCCCGGAAAACGTACTGGTGAAAACTCAACTAATCATTATACTTATAATCATTATATAATCTGAATAAATTAATATTATTATTATGTATTTTCTATTTTTTTTCTCGACTTGCACCGTTGTACTGTTATGCACGGGCCTAATCCAAGAGCATATCAGGTAAGTTGGTTTGAGTGGTTGGTTCGACGACAGTTGTTGCTGGGGTTGGCTGAGCGGTGTTTTGCGGGGCTGGAGAACTACCGGGTGTGGCCTGTAACACGGGAAAATAATTAAAACATTGATTGTACTCGTCAAACCGAGCAACATTAGTTCAGCGACTTTCAAAAATATATTTTTTATTTTTATTACACTTTAAAGTTTATTCAAAGAAGCAATGTAAAGCAAAATGTTTGATATTTGTAGCGTGACAGGCGACGTCAGTTGGGTTCTAGGATGGCGTACATTGAATTTACGATTAAGTTTGTTAGAAAAAAACCAAAAGTAATGTTTTGATTTTAATTAAGTGGGATCATGATGATCCAATTACCGGTGATTTATAGAATTTTGGTTTTTAATATTATCCCCGGTTCTGGGCCACACACTGTATAGGTAGGTAATATTGTGAATCTGTTTTTTTTTTAAAAACCTGTGATTTTCTTGCCGGATTCTTGTCAACAGAGAGGTTTTTCCGAACCGATGGTAGATTTTTTTTGACGTTCATAAGTGCTTGTTACAGCCTAAATTGAATAAAGAGATTAAAGAGACTTTGACTTTGTAGCGTCATATTCCTGATCAGTTTGTAAATTTTTCCTAACTATACGGCAAGTGTTTTTCATTATTATTATTATTCAATTTGAACCCTTGTTGTGTTACCGTCTCGCCCTATTGGGGCCCAACAAGCGTGAGATGCGGTTTCCTTTCATACACGACTGCCCTTGTATGAATGTCTTGACAGACTCTATTAAGCAACTCAGCCGCGTAACGCGGTTTATATTAATTTGGAGGCTATTTTAAGCCTAGCTCAGTTGTTTACCAAACAAGTTACTATTTTCGTTATAAGTTAAAATAAGATTAAATTGGAATTAATTCTTAAAATAA
Organism: Choristoneura rosaceana; assembly: GCA_037349165.1. Lineage (NCBI taxonomy): Eukaryota > Metazoa > Arthropoda > Insecta > Lepidoptera > Tortricidae > Choristoneura > Choristoneura rosaceana. The sequence goes on from JAZBNJ010000019.1 coordinate 18,306,842, forward strand.
ACGTTATTATCCATACTAATATTATAAATGCCAAAGTGTTTTTTTGTGTTTGTATGTTTGTCCCTCTTTCACGCCGTAACGGAGCGGCGGATCGACGTGATTTATGGCATAGAGATAGTTTATGGGCCCGAGAGTAACATAGGCTACTTTTTATCCCGGAAAAATGCACAGTTCCCGAGGGAACAGCGCGCGATAACCGAATACCGCGCGGGCGGAGCCGCGGGCAAAAGCTAGTATCTTATATAAGTACTAGCTTCTTGCCCGCGACTATATCCGCGTAGTATTCGTTTATCGTTATCCCGCGGGAACTATGAAATTTTTTCAGATAAAAACTATCCAATGTCCTTGCCCGGGTCTCAAACTATCTGTATACCGAATTTCATCTACACCGATTCAGCGGTTTAGACGTTATTGAGTAACAAACATCTAAACCTCCAAACAACGAAACATCTTCACAAACTTTCACATTTATAATATTAGTAAGATTATAAGTTTTATAGAGGCGTTTATTTATGTAGGTACTGTACTGACCCCACACTTCGTGTATTAAACTTTGTGAATTTATTTTAATCATGAGTAACCTCTTTGGGAAAAAGTTTTATTTGAAAGTGGATAGCAAGAATGTCAAAAAAGAAAAAAGGAGGATTGGGTTGTCAAGTGTGATGAAAGAAAGATGTGCTAACCAAAAATAAATAAAATAAAATGTGAATTCTTTGATAACGCAATGAAAAGGCCTAGAAATCCATATATTAACTTAAAACCAATAATTAAAAATGGAGTACGGAGTTTACAAACGGTTTCAGTGAAAATTAAATAAAATCTAGTTTGACAGCCGTTGTATATTCGCATAGCGAGGTCGCTACGTATAGGATTTCAAACTCCGAACAAAACATAACACCCGGAGTTATAAGCAATGGATTACTATGCCTTATCGTTGTGATAGAAGTGTAAATAGGTGTCCAATAGGGCAAGGCTGTGTGTGCTGGTGACGTGAGCTATTTACAATTGCTTTTGCCCTTTAATATTATGAGTTTCAGTGGACTGAGTGGCTACGGGGAGGATAGTGACAGTCGCTGTCATCATGACGAGAGGAGGAGGGACTGGTTGAAGACTATGAAGATGTGCAAGCCTGGATTGACGGCGTGTAAGTTGAATTTGAATTGAATTAAATAAATGTGATTTTATTGAAATATAATAATTATGAAAACGAAAGGCAAATTACTCGGGATTTAATGGAATAGTAAACATTGCTTATAACTAATTGCTCGAGCTTACTCCGCGGTTAATATGCCCCCAAAATACATAAAGCTTTGAATTGTGCGGTTCCTACAATAATATTTAATTTCATGCTGGCGCCGACGTTCAACGTGATGGAGATATCCTGGCTGGTTGTGTGGTGTGATGTGCAACGGGACGTGATTGGAGTATTGGCGTGCGGTCCGAGTGCTGATGGCGGTTCCTGGATGTCCCTAGCTAAGTCCTTTCCTTATCCCAGTAGTTAACGATGTTACGACTTAACATCGTAGGAACAGTGAAGAGTATGGCGGGATCCTACCACTGTTATTGTACTCTGATTTGAGCTAATTATACAATTTGTTGAGAGAAGTAAAGTACAGTTGGTCATAATTATATTATGATTTCCACGTAATCTGACATTTGTTGTCATAATTTTATAAATTTGAAAAACCGTCATTTAGACATAATGTCTATGACATTTTGATAGAATGTCTAATAAATTCAAACCGAGATGGAACCGCGACACTCCTGAGATCTCATTTCAAATCGGTCTTTGGTTCTATACGAACGTATACAATAATTTTATAAATAATTTATCCATGTTCTAAATTTTAAACATTCAAAATATAAAGAATAAATAACAGTAGTCTAAATTCAAAAGACCTAAATTTAAATATTTGAAATTTAGAAGTCAAATTCAAATGATCGAATTGATTCAAATACGGGTCATTACTGTTCTGTTCTGCTGACGTTACGGAGTGTTACGAAGACATTGAATTGTTGAATATTCTTAACGAACATTATCTTCAATTGATTTAAACTATATTACTATTGACGGTACTGAAGTTATCATCGGTGTGTGGATACTATAGCGAAGAACTAATATATTTGTGGCACAAATCTAAGACAGTGAGTAATACATTAGTAAAATTAAAATTGAATATCAAAACTGCTTATATATTATAACATGCTAGAAACTCCAAGGTTAATGGAAACGAGATATTAATAATTGCCTTCAGATTATTGTGTAATTGTTTATATTTCCTCAATGTTTCTTCCAAATTGCCCTGCGTATTTGGCCTAACATTACAAATAAGCTATTTGGACCTAGAACCGGGGTGTATCACGGTCTCCACAAATACCTATACTAAACCAGATTACCTAATTTTGTCACCATTCTAATGATTTTAATAGAAATCCAGATAGCTCGGGAAGGATAGCTATACAATTCTATACTTACTATTGTATCCAGCTGGTGGAGCGAATGGAACTAGTGTGCCACAGATACGAGTACTAATCTAGCTGGCTGGGTATTAATGGTCGGTATTGCGCGCATGGATACTGTACAAAGTACCCTTACAGACTCCACAAACCATTATGATCGACGTTTCACAATGGAGTCTGTAGATTATTCAAAATTGTGTTTGGGGACCGAGGGTCTTCAGATACATGTGGTCACCAGGGGTCAATTCCACCTCTGGCCGCTGAACGTTGCATCCTCTTTGTCGGACTAACCACCCGGCAATACGGACTCTGTCCGATGGGGTTGTTTACTACTCACTTGGCAATAGGGCTAAAGTGGGGTTGCGGTTAAACAAGGTCTAACGACTAATAGTGGCGTTGGGAGTCCTTGTGGGGCATGTGGGGGGAAGGAGACTTTCTCTCTTGGTTGTGAACGCAAATTGTGGAACGCGTCGTAATAACACAAACATGACCCCGAGTTGTTCTTCCTGACGCTAGTCTGTTAGAGGATGGGGGGGGGGGAAGAGGAGACCGTAGGTGTATAGGATAGTCACTCAGGAAAAGGTTAGGGATTAACAAAGCCTGCCTCGGGAGTGACTATGATTTTGTTCTCCACTCATTCATTTGAAGACGAGGGACGCACGTGACTGACATACGACATTAATTTAATCCCCTCACGAGGTGCCGAGGCAGCCCGTGGGGGAGTGACCAGTACGGTGACGAGCTCCACAGGCCCGGGCGGGGAGGGGCCCGGCCTATACGGCATAAATCACCTCTTTTTATATTAATTAAGTGGAAATATAATCAAATATAGATAGTAGCAATAATAATTTCTTATACTAGACGAAATAACTTTTGAGTTTCCTGTATGTATAACCAACGCTTTCTCAAAGAGGTAGTTACTCTACTAAATAGCCCTCTCACTCGGTTCGATCCTAGGTCTACTGTAAATTATTATACAACTTAGGGTCTCTACAAACAGACGATGGCCGTAATTATACTTAGATAAAAGTATATAAATAAAAATATAGTGTCTACCCCTATTGGGAACAGTACAAATTGGTGCCGTGACCAGGATCCTGAGTCTCAAGTAGCGGGCTGTTAAGAAAAAAAAAAAAGAAAAAAAAAAAAATTTTTTTTTTCGAAAAAAAAAAAAAAAAATTTTTTTTTTGGTATTCATAGCTTTGCAATTTCAGGTTTGACATGGCCAATACGCTAAGAAAAGGAAAGGGAACGTTTACCGTTGTGTTAGAGGGTAATATTGGTTGTGGGAAGTCGACCCTATTAGAGTCTCTGCATACCAATAAGATGGTGACCGTTTTACCAGAACCTGTCCAAAAATGGCAAAATGTAAAGGGCGTCAACCTCTTCAAATTAATGGTAGAAGACCCCAAGCGGTGGGCTTATGTATTCCAAAATTATGTGGTGTCGACTCTGCTAGAACATCACACCTTGCGAGTAGAAACGCCAATTAAGATAATAGAAAGGTCAATATTTAGTGCGAGGCATTGTTTTATGAAAATACTACGTGAAAACGAGTTGATACACCCTGTAGAGGCGGAGATATTCGAGAATTGGATCTCGTTTGTCAAGGAAAAGGCTTTAGCTAATGTAGATTTGGGAATTTACGTACGAAGTTCCCCGGAGGTGGTTTTACAAAGAATAAAAACTAGAGGTAGAATAGAGGAAAGTGCTATTACACTTGATTATATAAACCGATTGCACGAAAAACATGAGCATTGGCTAACGGGGAATGCTTGGAAGGACTCTTTCCAAGAGTTACGTATTATAGATGGTGATAGAGGAATAGCGGATGTTGTAAAACAATATATGTCGATAGAAGAAGAAATCAAACAACAATGGTGAATTAAGATCAATCGGGGCTATTAGTAAAGAAAATTTTAATTTATTACAGAAACACAACTATGAGCAAAATGATCCAAGCTGGCAAGGAAATGCGTGCTAAGGCGAAGGCTGCTGGAGCGACACCTGGAATAGTGAAGAAAACAACACCTGCTGCTGGGGGTTCGTCTGCGATGGCACTCATGATGCGGAACATGCGTAGGACAATTGGGCAACTGCATTTAAGGGTATCGGAGCTGCAGGGAAAAATGCAGGAAGAACCAGTACGGGATAAGGTTAGAGAAACAATGCCTCAACTCGCAATGTATCCAGTGATAGATGGAAGGTTGGATAAACCCAAATACCCCGGAAGGTACGACGTACATCCAGTTACCTTCATAGAGGACCTATTTTCGTACCTAAGAAGGTTGCCAACTAAAGAACATGTAATCGACAATATTATAGGGTGCTTAGAAGGAGATGTCAGGCGGTGGGCGAGAATTTATAAGGATCGTTGGGACAACGAGGAAGATTTTAAAGCTGATTTCATGGATACTTATTGGGGAGAGTCTGAACAAAATCAATTAAGACGGAATATAGTGTGTGGAGTGTGGGAGAAGAATACTCATAAATCCATGATGGGTTACTTTATTTCACTAGCAGGACAAGCAAAAATGTTGAGTACGCCTCTAATGGAAAATCAATTAGTTAATGATTTAATGCACCATTTCCCTAGAGAAGTACAATATGCCTGGAGGATGAGGAAAGGGGAATCGATAATAGAAGCCACTGAATTCTTAAGAGATTTGGATGACGTGGATAAACAGGACCGTTATGTGGAAGGTGGAAGCTCTAATCAAACCCTACCAGGAATGAAGCGAGGGATGCCTGCGACTGGGAAATCAAATTTTGGAAATAAGAAGCCGAAAATAATCGCTAATTTGGAGATAAACGAAGAAGAAGAGCAGGAGAGGTGTGAAGATAGTGGTAAGAATTTAAACTAATGTTAGCTAGTCCAGATGCTCCGGGATTAGCTTATAAACATAGGGGCAACTATTTTAGGTTTGCGCTACGGCAGATGTTGTCATCGGGATGGGTGCCAGGAGTAGGGTTAGGAAAAAGGGAAAATGGGAAATTATACCCTGTAGTAGCAACAGGCGTGAGGACGAAATTGGATAAATCAGGATTTGGCTTTATCCCCACGGACGTGGAGGATCAGATACCAACCAACTTTGAGGGGCTGTCGAGCTTGTCTCTTAACTTAGCAGGTAGGCCGGTAGTAGTAGAACCCATGCAGAATTTTGTCACAGCGTCGTTATTTGATGAAGAGGTTTCTTTTGAGGAAATAGGGCATAAAATCAAAGCTGAAATTTGGTTAGAGATTTTAGGGAATAAAATACGTTGTCTAATAGATACGGGGAGTGAAGTTAGTTGTATTTCTGAGGAATTATTTGAATGGTTACAGTCGAGAGGAGATGTACAATTACCCTCATTGCCGGTCAAGCCTATACAAATAAGAGGGGCGGTAGGGCAGAAGAGCTTAAAAATACAGCAATTATGTTCCATAGAAATAAAAATTCAAGAGGTAAGTTTCGATACGGGACTGTTAGTTGTTCCTAGGTTGACTGTACCGGTAATTTTAGGGTTCGACTGGCTGTTGTCATATAAAGCTATTATTACATTACAAGATCCTAGATCACTAATTTTGGAAATGAAGGGGGGAAGAATTACCGTGCCTTTCATTGAGGAAGACCAAAGAATTGCAGACATTAGGTCATTACAGTTGGAAAACGATGGTGAGGCTAACCACGAAGTATGCGAGGTAGATTTTTTAGACAGAATTAAAGCGGGTATAGAATTGACCGTTGACATGAGGAAATCATTGAAGCAGATTTTAGAGGCCCATAGGATAGTGTTCACCAAGCGAATTGGTAGGGCAAATTGTTATACTCATCACATTAGTATGCATGAGCATGTCCCGAGAATTAATCGGTCTTATCCCATCCCCTATGCATACCGATCCAAGGTAGAAGAGAAATTACAGGAAATGGTAGATATGGGTATTATTTCGAGAGGTTCAACACCGTATAGTAGTCCACTCACATTTACTTCCAAAACTGATGGGACTATTCGAATATTATTAGATGCCAGGGAAATTAACAAATGTATGGTAGCGGAATCAGAGGCTCCTCCAATGCAGATAGATATTCTAAATGCATTTCACGGGGTTAAGTACATAACTATTATAGATTTGAATAATGCTTATTTTCAAATCCCAATTTCAGAAACAAGTAGACAGTATACAGGTTTCACTGTTAATGGGAAGTCTTATATGTATAATGTATTGCCACAAGGATTGAAAACGTCAGTTGGAAGTTTTAGCCGGGCTATGGATGTAATATTAGGTCCGAGTGTTAGAAGTTTCTGTGTAAATTATTTAGATGATCTAGCTATACTAACCGACGGTCAGTGGGAGGATCATTTGGAACAAATAGATCTGGTACTAGAACGGTTGGAAAGAGCGGGATTAACATGTAATTTAGAAAAGTGTAAATTTGCATGTCAGGAAGTTAAGATGTTAGGTCACATTGTATCTACCGAGGGAATTCGAACGGACCCAGCTAAGGTCGAGTCAATTCAAAAGTTTCCTACCCCGAAAAAGGTGAAACATGTTAGGGCATTCTTAGGTTTATGTAATTATTATCGGAGGTTTATTCCAAATTATAGTAGTCTAATAGTTCCCCTGACGAAATTATTGAAGAAAGGGCAAGGTTGGTACTGGGATGAGGAGTTAGATAAGGCGTTTTGGAATTTGAAACAAGAATTTTCGACTACCATCCTTTTGTCTCATCCAGACGTGAGTAAACCTTACTATTTGCAGACTGATAGTTCAGGGGTAGGTATTGCGGGAGTATTGTATCAGTACGATGAAAAAGGAGAAATACGAATTTTAAGCTTTTGTAGTAGATCATTAAGGGGTTCGGAATTAAGATGGACTGTTACTGAGCAAGAGTTTTGGGCCATAATTTATGGAATAAAGAAATTTGAGACATACTTGCGGGGAGCCGAGTTAATTATTAGGACCGATCACAAGGCGTTAGTGTTTGTTAAGAACATTAGGTTATACAACAGTCGGATCACTAGGTGGATATTATATTTAGAACAATTTAACTATACTGTAGAACATGTCAAGGGGACGGAGAACATAGGGGTAGACATTTTATCTAGATTTCCGAGTGATGGGGAGATACAGGAGGGGAAGTTGTGGTATCCGAGTATAATGTACATGGGAGTGCAAGAAAATAAAGAATTACAGGATAAATTAGGGGAAATGGCCCAACTGCAAGATAGGGATAATGTGATAAGGGGCATAAAAAATAGGTTGTCGAATCCAGGACTAGAGGGAGTAAATGATCGGTTAGCGCGGATAGCAAGCCGTTGTATCACAGAGAATGGAATTCTTTATTTCAATAGGCTGGATAGTCCAAACAGAGTATTGTATTTACCAGAAATTTTACAGGCGGAAGTATGTAGGCAGGTTCACTTAGAATTGGGGCACTTAGGAGTTCATAAAATGATAAAATATTTACAGGATAGATTCTACTGGCTAAAGATGAGGGAAACAATTAGAGATTTTGTTAGGAGTTGTCATCTTTGTCAATTGTCAAAGATAGACAATATTAAGTATGTAGGTACTTGTAAGTCAATTATATCCGAGAATCCAGGTGACTTAGTGATGGCGGACCTCTATGGGCCGTTGCCGATATCGAGAGGAGGAATTTCGCATATATTTGTCATACAAGATTCTTTCACTAAATATATAAAACTATATGGGTTGAAGGCGGAAACAGCAAGGGCAGGGGTGTCTAGGATGCGAGATTTTGCATTAACAATAAAACCAAAGAAGGTTATGACAGATCGAGGGAGGCAATTTATAGGGGATGTATGGAGATTAGGATTGCGCGATATTGGTGTTAAGACAATCTATACTTCTATTAGAAACCCGAGACCTAATACTGCAGAAGTGGTGAATAAACAGTTAGGGAAGTTTTTCAGAATTTATTGTCATGAACAACATAGGAGCTGGGGATGTTGGTTGAAAAAGATTGAGGAGTTGTACAATAATACTCTCCACTTGAGTACGGGTTTCACCCCTAATGAGGTCCTTAGTGGGAATTCGACGCAACTTTCAATAGACCGATCTTTAATAAATTTTACGAAAAATAAGAGCGTTAATGAAATACGTGAACAAGTTAGGGTAAATTTACGTAGTGCTAGTAAGAAACGTCAGGATAGATTCAACAAGAATCACAACCTGATTCAATACCAAATAGGGGACTTGGTTAAGGTCCGTAGACTAAATAAATCTGACTCGTTGAGTGGAAGGATTAAGAAATTTGAATTGATATACGATGGACCCTATATAGTTGCAGATAGGTACTATGAGAATGTATATGTACTCGTGCACCCAGAAACACTAGTAGAAAAGGGGTTGTTTAATGCTGTACACTTGGCACGATATTATGTCTAGTGGGAAGTCTTACATTAGAGGGTTATAGTGACTTGTTGTCAGTTTTGTGTTGACATGTGAATAGGGAACTTGCTTATAGTTGTGAAAGGGGTAAATAATTTCAAGAACAATATTGAGTTGTAAAATATTGTAATAATTTTAGATTATTATTATTGTGGTTTAGAATGCGGATAAAATTGGATGTATTGATTTGTAGAATTATTAAACGTTACTGAAAATATTTTGGTGTTTGATTGTAATTAAAAGTTAGTTATAGGGAAGTATAGTTTGGGGGGGGAGGTAGATGGGGGTGAGGAAATTGAATAGCTATTGACAGTTGAATGAATGATCATTAGGGACAGGGAGATTAACGTGTTATGAGTTGGGACAGAATAGATGATGAGCTAAGTATACAGGGTGTGTGTAACTGAGGTATGGACGAAATATACAGGGTGTGGAAATGTGATTGCGCTTAAAATAAATTAACTTTATGAATATTATATGATAAGTATAGAATTAAACCTCGATTTAAGAGAATGAAATAGAGATTTAAGGGGGGGGATTGTACTGACCCCACACTTCGTGTATTAAACTTTGTGAATTTATTTTAATCATGAGTAACCTCTTTGGGAAAAAGTTTTATTTGAAAGTGGATAGCAAGAATGTCAAAAAAGAAAAAAGGAGGATTGGGTTGTCAAGTGTGATGAAAGAAAGATGTGCTAACCAAAAATAAATAAAATAAAATGTGAATTCTTTGATAACGCAATGAAAAGGCCTAGAAATCCATATATTAACTTAAAACCAATAATTAAAAATGGAGTACGGAGTTTACAAACGGTTTCAGTGAAAATTAAATAAAATCTAGTTTGACAGCCGTTGTATATTCGCATAGCGAAGTCGCTACGTATAGGATTTCAAACTCCGAACAAAACATAACACCCGGAGTTATAAGCAATGGATTACTATGCCTTATCGTTGTGATAGAAGTGTAAATAGGTGTCCAATAGGGCAAGGCTGTGTGTGCTGGTGACGTGAGCTATTTACAATTGCTTTTGCCCTTTAATATTATGAGTTTCAGTGGACTGAGTGGCTACGGGGAGGATAGTGACAGTCGCTGTCATCATGACGAGAGGAGGAGGGACTGGTTGAAGACTATGAAGATGTGCAAGCCTGGATTGACGGCGTGTAAGTTGAATTTGAATTGAATTAAATAAATGTGATTTTATTGAAATATAATAATTATGAAAACGAAAGGCAAATTACTCGGGATTTAATGGAATAGTAAACATTGCTTATAACTAATTGCTCGAGCTTACTCCGCGGTTAATATGCCCCCAAAATACATAAAGCTTTGAATTGTGCGGTTCCTACAATAATATTTAATTTCATGCTGGCGCCGACGTTCAACGTGATGGAGATATCCTGGCTGGTTGTGTGGTGTGATGTGCAACGGGACGTGATTGGAGTATTGGCGTGCGGTCCGAGTGCTGATGGCGGTTCCTGGATGTCCCTAGCTAAGTCCTTTCCTTATCCCAGTAGTTAACGATGTTACGACTTAACATCGTAGGAACAGTGAAGAGTATGGCGGGATCCTACCACTGTTATTGTACTCTGATTTGAGCTAATTATACAATTTGTTGAGAGAAGTAAAGTACAGTTGGTCATAATTATATTATGATTTCCACGTAATCTGACATTTGTTGTCATAATTTTATAAATTTGAAAAACCGTCATTTAGACATAATGTCTATGACATTTTGATAGAATGTCTAATAAATTCAAACCGAGATGGAACCGCGACACTCCTGAGATCTCATTTCAAATCGGTCTTTGGTTCTATACGAACGTATACAATAATTTTATAAATAATTTATCCATGTTCTAAATTTTAAACATTCAAAATATAAAGAATAAATAACAGTAGTCTAAATTCAAAAGACCTAAATTTAAATATTTGAAATTTAGAAGTCAAATTCAAATGATCGAATTGATTCAAATACGGGTCATTACTGTTCTGTTCTGCTGACGTTACGGAGTGTTACGAAGACATTGAATTGTTGAATATTCTTAACGAACATTATCTTCAATTGATTTAAACTATATTACTATTGACGGTACTGAAGTTATCATCGGTGTGTGGATACTATAGCGAAGAACTAATATATTTGTGGCACAAATCTAAGACAGTGAGTAATACATTAGTAAAATTAAAATTGAATATCAAAACTGCTTATATATTATAACATGCTAGAAACTCCAAGGTTAATGGAAACGAGATATTAATTATTGCCTTCAGATTATTGTGTAATTGTTTATATTTCCTCAATGTTTCTTCCAAATTGCCCTGCGTATTTGGCCTAACATTACAAATAAGCTATTTGGACCTAGAACCGGGGTGTATCACGGTCTCCACAAATACCTATACTAAACCAGATTACCTAATTTTGTCACCATTCTAATGATTTTAATAGAAATCCAGATAGCTCGGGAAGGATAGCTATACAATTCTATACTTACTATTGTATCCAGCTGGTGGAGCGAATGGAACTAGTGTGCCACAGATACGAGTACTAATCTAGCTGGCTGGGTATTAATGGTCGGTATTGCGCGCATGGATACTGTACAAAGTACCCTTACAGACTCCACAAACCATTATGATCGACGTTTCACAATGGAGTCTGTAGATTATTCAAAATTGTGTTTGGGGACCGAGGGTCTTCAGATACATGTGGTCACCAGGGGTCAATTCCACCTCTGGCCGCTGAACGTTGCATCCTCTTTGTCGGACTAACCACCCGGCAATACGGACTCTGTCCGATGGGGTTGTTTACTACTCACTTGGCAATAGGGCTAAAGTGGGGTTGCGGTTAAACAAGGTCTAACGACTAATAGTGGCGTTGGGAGTCCTTGTGGGGCATGTGGGGGGAAGGAGACTTTCTCTCTTGGTTGTGGACGCAAATTGTGGAACGCGTCGTAATAACACAAACATGACCCCGAGTTGTTCTTCCTGACGCTAGTCTGTTAGAGGATGGGGGGGGGGAAGAGGAGACCGTAGGTGTATAGGATAGTCACTCAGGAAAAGGTTAGGGATTAACAAAGCCTGCCTCGGGAGTGACTATGATTTTGTTCTCCACTCATTCATTTGAAGACGAGGGACGCACGTGACTGACATACGACATTAATTTAATCCCCTCACGAGGTGCCGAGGCAGCCCGTGGGGGAGTGACCAGTACGGTGACGAGCTCCACAGGCCCGGGCGGGGAGGGGCCCGGCCTATACGGCATAAATCACCTCTTTTTATATTAATTAAGTGGAAATATAATCAAATATAGATAGTAGCAATAATAATTTCTTATACTAGACGAAATAACTTTTGAGTTTCCTGTATGTATAACCAACGCTTTCTCAAAGAGGTAGTTACTCTACTAAATAGCCCTCTCACTCGGTTCGATCCTAGGTCTACTGTAAATTATTATACAACTTAGGGTCTCTACAAACAGACGATGGCCGTAATTATACTTAGATAAAAGTATATAAATAAAAATATAGTGTCTACCCCTATTGGGAACAGTACAGTACCTATGTGGTATTATGTAGTCTTTTTTATTTTACATTTAATTTCACAATTTTTTTTTGTTTGTCATATAAAAATATTTAAACTACTTTTAATGACCACAGCAACTGAAATAATAAGCGAATACCGTTCATCTTTTCAATATTACGTAAGATTGGCATATTTATCGGAAGGCAAAAAAAACCTGCAAAAATATATTTCTTGTTTATTTTTTATGATTTTATTCATATGCAATGTCAATCTTCAACATCTCCCAAAAATAAAACTTAACTAAAACCCCCCTCAAAGCTATTTACAATTAACATATTACTTATTTCACATACATACAAACTGCCACCAATTTTGTTGCACACTATACTGGCGCCCAAAATGGGGCCCCTCACCCAACCTCTTTTAGCCAAAAACAAATAAAGTAAAACAAAAACAACACAAGCACCCACGCAATAAAGCTCGACAACAACGATTTGACACATCGTCGGGTCGTTCCGGTTGGGTATCGGAAATACATAACTGCCGGTATCGTGCTCTCGCTCAACGAGCACCGCTGATTGTTTTCGACGGTCCACTTTGTATGAGACTTTCTATGTCGCACCGGTATTGATATTGCTTCCTTATAATAAGGGCAATGACGCGTAAAGAGGTTGGCGAGGATAATAGTTGCAGCTGTGACTGACAAAAAATAAAGTTTTCATTGCTTTTTCTAGTCTCAAAGAGTAATAAGAGAAAAATGCATTTGCCAAAAAAAAATTTCTTAATACAAATATTTTACTGATACATACGAACATTGCAAGTTACATTAAATTTGTAATAAATAGATAAAAGAATAATTTTAGGTGTTCATTTAAAATTGATCGATTGAGTAGATCAACAACAAAGTGGACAAAAGTCCAGACAGCTCAGAAGTAAAAATAACATTTCAATGTATTTGTTTCATTAGTCTCTAAGAGGATGAATCAAAGCAAACACAGCTGCATTTACTTATTGAAGGTGGGTATCATTCAATAATATTTTCACTTCATTGGAAAAAACAAATGAAGCTTCAAAGTTAGACATTAAAATACAATTTGGCTAATTTGATCCATTAGCAATTAAAGTTTGTGAAAATTGTTATTGTAGCACGGCGAACGATTCTTTTGGAAGCTCGAGTCATCGCCCGAGGAATATTAAAATAGTAGATTGTGCAACAAGAGTTTAAAACGAGCCATTTTACCCAAGACGTTCATATAGCCACCCGAGCCGTGCGAGCCATGGCGAGTGTAGGATATACACGTCGAGGGGGAAATGGGTTTAATGGGTCATAAAAAGTCATTTTATGTCACCAGATCCAGCATAAACACGAACTTTACGAGTATGAGAAGTGAAAAAGTTATTTTTATGTAAGAAGTATCTGAAGAATCACCGCCACCTATAGACTTACAAGACGAGACGTATCAGACACAGATGCGCTGTCGGCCCTTTGAGCATAGGCTTGTTTTTTAAAGATCCCAAAGTTGTACCGCTCCAAAATGCGGTCCCAGGAACCTGGTTCCATAGTTTAGTCGTGCGTGGGAAAAAGTTCCGCTTAAATCGGACTGTCCTAGATTGCCATCCATCAAGATGATGCGTGAAATTATTGACACTCTCAAAAGCTACACATCCAAAGGTTTAAGCAAGATAAGTGTTGATTTATCTTCGCTTAATATTATTTGTACTTTGGGTCAAAGTGAACATCAAGTGTTATCTTCTCATGTTAATAACCTTAAAACAAAGCCATATATAGTTATCGTTTTGTCACTCGAAAGGGATATGAAATCAAACTATGGCAACAGGCGTCAAGGTTATTCTACAAGCCTTTTGTCGTCTATTTAAGATGTAAGCTAATAATATTACGGCTCATGGTAGGAAATAAGTTATAAATAAACCTAAGGAAATTCTGAAGTGCGCGCCCGAGATATTTTTCCTACGTAAAAAGTGTTAGCGCGTAGGCGTGGCGTCACTTGGAACTTTATTGGGCTACACATCTATAATTTTTTGTTTAATTGATAAAAGTATAAAAATACGTAAGTATCAAATGTTTTGAAAAATGTAACCGAAGATCTATTTTTATTTTTTGGAACTTAACCTACTTATTCTCTGTAGTTTGGTCTGTAACGCTATCTAAAAATGTACATCGGTCGTGCCAACCGCGTTCAAATTTTTATTCCAAAACAATTAGGTAAAGACGTTAATAACAAAAACAGGGGCATACCGGATCGCAAACATCCGGATGCCGGATCGCTTTTATTGTGCCTCATAAATCCTTATTACTACGTATTCGTAACTCATTAATTTTCTCGCTAAACGATACGGCCTCTTTTCATTCGTTCGGGAAATTTGGCAGATATTTGGCATACGTTTGTCTTTTATGGGACGACAAATGTGTTTTTTTAATTGAAAAACATTTCTTTGTTAATTTACAACATGCATACAAGTTATGATTCCACAGCAACGGTTGGAAGTAGAAATTGACTAAAAATTACATATGAATGCATGCATTTCAGGGCCAGATTTTTACCGATCAGTATATTATGCCTCAACCTTCAACTACCTACTTTATTTCTACATTTTAATCATAGTTTATAAAGACAATTGAAAATACAAAACTTAAAATAACTAAACAAATTATTTATTCGTCAAGTATATTTAGTTCTGCTATCCTTTAACCATCGAAATTAGGAACTGTTTACTAAAGTTTCGGTCTATTATTAAATATTCATAAATATTAATAAGAAACATCGATAAATACAGAGGTTTCCCTACATTAACCTACTTTCCTAAACAAAATTGTTTATCAAAATATACTGTTACTTACAGAATGTTATGCTTCTCATGTTTCCTAGTGTTTCCAATAGTTCGTTTATCAGCGTTAATATTATGCTCCTATATTTTGTATTCACTGAAAAAAAAGGATAGCTGAACTAGTTAGGCTAATATTTGACGTTTATCCAAAATTTACTAATTAGGCACCATAATAATGTTAATATTGCAAAACTAATTTTGTAAAACATTACCTAACTTTTAGCAACTAGTAGGCCTTAGTTTTGTCGTCATTCACAAGCTATGTTACAAGCAACAATTTTTTTGTGACTGTTAGATTTTCTTTTTGTGGTACACTTATCAACTGTGGTGATTACTTAGATACATAAAATATTTAGTTTTTTTTTTTTCGATTAACAGCTAATTTTTGTTTACTTTTGTTTATTTGAGTGAGTTTGTCGGATTGACTGTAAAGGTGTGTGGTGTTATCTACCTAGTTTGAATGACAATGCAATATGTAATCCAATAGCAGTACCTATTGTTAGCAAAAATCATAGAACTATGAACATAAACTGAGATAGAAAATAAACTAAAAAATAGATAGACAAAAGAATACATTAAATGTGAGACAAAGCGCAGACAGCTCGAAAAAAGAAGAAAAGTAAAATCACATGATCAAAGAAATGAGAAGTTAGAAAGAAAAGTGTAAACCATTTCCAGTACCAGATTAAAAATCACGGCCATTAATGACATGATTATTAACCACGCTGTTAATGGAGCGTAGTACTTAGTTGAAACTGGAAGTCAACAAGTTCTTCACATGAGAGATGTATCGTTTCCGCGAATAATGATTCTGATTTTTGATCTGTTAATTTTTGGGTTAATTTAAAATCAAAAATGCCAGTAATGAGCCCCGGCTGTTGAAGTTTAAGTAACTTAACAATATTCTGGTCTCATGGACTTGTTTTCTCCTTTTTTTTTAAAGCAATTGGGTTTTTTTACAAGCTTTTATTTAGTTTCACCTTTCCCGATGTCTGTAATCAAATCTTGCAAGTTAAATTCGACCAACTTCCAGTAGTCAGATTGTTTTATGATTTGGCATAATTATGTAAATTGCGTGACAACACAATAATCTGGTAGTGACATCCGGTAGTCCGGCCAGCGGCATATAGCCCATTCCAAATATAGCCAGGTCAAAAAACAGACATTCATACAGACGCTCGAAAACATAACCCTCCTTTAGGCAATTTCTGTCTCCAATTAAAAATCAAGCTCAATAATCACGTTGAATCTCAAAAACCACGCGATTAATGGAGCGCGGGAGTTGGAGCTCGAAGTCAACGGGTTGTTTGCGCAGGGGGCGTAACGTTTTCGCGAGTCATTGTGTTTTCAGATGCGACCTGTTAAGGAATTTGGGTCAAAGGCATCCGCAAATTATAGCTGTGCCCTTTAGCATCGATCTGTTGATTTTAATTGCCAGACTTTTGTTGAGGTTTTCCCGTTCAACGTATTTGGATATGATTTGGGGACGGCTGTGGGCCCGGTCGGCATCAAAAGTAGCTATAAAACGTTTGTACTTTGTCGCTTTACAGCCACGTTCGTAACGCCATGCCAGAGTGACAAATGTTTTAATGCGACAGAGTAAAAAAGGTTACGTATCAAAATATCGAATGGGTCATAATATCGAAAAGGTATTTTTGTTAAGAATGTTTTTTTTTAGATTGTTATAAATCTAACCTAACCTGACCTAAGGGGTTCTATACGATGCCGTTTAAATCAATCCTGAAAAGTTTTCGGTTTCAGAAAATAAATGTTTCGATATTATCACCCATTCGATATTTTCATATTAATCGATATTTTAACATTCGATATTCAGATGCTGACTGTACCATTCGGGTGTGGTAAGTAAAGATCTGCTTTCACATAGTAATTAATACTACAGCCTACACAGGGTGGCTTATTTAGATCGGTCAGTATAGGAAAGTCTGAAACTATATGACATACGGAGATCTGTTGTTAGAAACTATGCCATCGATCTAGTAACAAGAAAAACTGCATTAAAACTTTAAAAAACTTGTTCTGTGTACGGAATCCAACCAGGTCGTTTTGAAAAAAATCTTTTATTTTACATAGTTACACCTGTCCCGTTGTATTGTATTGTATTGTATTGTATTGTAAAACTCTTTATTGTACATAAAAACACATGATAATAACAGAACACAGGATAATAAGATGTACAAAGGCGAACTTATCCCTTAAAGGGATCTCTTCCAGTTAACCTGTGTTGTCTGTCTGTAGTCAAATCTTGCAAGTTAAATTTGACCAACTTCCATTTGTCAAATTGACAAAAAATTTGGTATACTTATGTAAATTACGTGACAGTACAATAATCGGGTAGCGACATCCTGGTAGTCCGGCCAGGATCATCTCCACAGGACGGAACTCTTCAACGATTAAAAGCAAAGACTGGAAATTTGTTATGCAAATGTAGTTAGGGGACAATGCAAGTACAGTCAACAAAAAGTACAGTCAGCAAAACAGCTTGTATAAAAAATCAAAAATTTATGGTTAGGTTTAAAATTTATGGTATGTCTGTCTTTACTCTGTAGGAGAGGGACTAACTACAAACAGCTAACAATTTATTTGAACGGAAACTTCAGTGTGCGAAACTAACATGCACTTGGCCGATTTTTCCATAAACGTTACATGTAAAATATTCGTATGCGCGGGCTACACAAAAACAACAAAATTTAAGCCAATCTCCGTCAAGAAACCGCGGCAAATGGCATGATTTACATTCACGATACGTCATAATCTTTGTAACACATGCTCAATAAAATGTAAATGTTCCAATATAAAGTCAACAGGTACCTGCGGAGGCATAAAATAATATAAAGATGGGTCTGATGTGTTACATGAGGAAATATATATATTGAAAAATTGAATATAGGTATTCAATGCGTTTTCCTGAGAGAGAGAATCCAATCCACATGTCATATTCTACTTGTATTATAAATGTGAAAGTGTGTTTGTGTGTTTGTCCGTCTTTCACGCCGTAACGGAGCGACGGATCGACATGATTTTTGGCTTAGAGACAGTTTATGGGCCGACAGTGCCATAGGCTACTTTTTATACCGAAAAAATGCACAGTTCCCGAGGGAACAGCGCACGATAACAGAATACCACGCGGGCGGAGCCGCGGGCAAAAGCTAGTTGAATATAATAAACGACACATGGATGAGAGGTATGACGACGACAATTATGAGAGACTGAGGAGACCTGCGCCCAGCAGTGGGATGTATAAAGGATGGGATGATGATGATGATGATGGACGATGAACTAAAGACTTTCAGTAACAGGTGTGGTAGTTATCTAAGTGGAATGGAATCGAAACTGGAAACAAAAAAGAAAGCCAGACCGCAAACTATAGTTACAAAGTTACACCCCTCTTACCTAATCTTGTGTAAATAAAAAATCACATCGGTGAGATATCGTTAGAACTTAAATTGAATAAAGAATGTATACTTTTACTTTATTGCTAACTAGTATAGCAACTGAATTGAAATTCAGGGATTTTTTAAATTCCCGTGGGAGTTCCCAAAAGTTAAATTTCGGAGCCTTTCACAGATCGTCACTTCATCTGGCCGGAAGGCGTCCTACGTTTCGTTTGCCGAGACGCGATCTCCACTCAAAAACTCATTCACTCCAAGTTGTCGGTTCTTCGGCAGATATGTTGATGACTTTAGTTCCGTGTTGGATAGTCTCGTTGCGGATTCTATCCTTCGGAGAAACTTCGAGCATAGCTCGTTCTTTAACTGGCTGAGCGACCTTGAACTGGTGGATTAGCTGTACCTACTGTGAGTGTTCACGTTTCAGCTCCATATGTTTTTTTTTATGTCATGATCATGACATCGTCACCTATGTATAAAGAACAATTAAGCTTTATGCCCGCGACTTCGTCTGCGTGGATCTAGGTTATCGCGCGGTGGCACCCTTTACCGGAATAAAAGGTATCCTATGTTGATCCTTGGGGTTCAAACTACCTATATACCAAATTTCATCAAAATCGGTTCAGTGGTTTTGGCGTGAAAGCGTAACAGACAGACAGACAGAGTTACTTTCTCATATATAATATTGCTTATAGTATTATAATATTATAGTAGGGTTAATATTTGTTTATCTAAAAACATTCAATCTAAATTTCTAAACTATAAATGAAACTGCGTAGATGGAAGTAATAAGAAATTATTTTAAAACGGTACAGAAAAACAGAAAAGTGCTGAAGTTTCAATCAAAGTTGGCGAGCGATCAATTTCGGATGTCACGCGCATTAAGCGAATTCCTTTAAAGCGGAAAATAGCCCGACAAGGACATAACTTCAAACGGAAGACCGTTTGAGTGAAAACATATATTTATTTTAGTACACAAACAATAAAGATAAAAAAAAGATAAAAGATAATTTAATGTTCAACATGAGTTAAATTTAAAAAAATATATATATATATATATATATTTAAGTTGAATTTTTTAATATTGAAGAATCATGCATTACTACCCAATATTATTATCTATTATTATAATACAATACAATTATTTAAAATATCTTCGTCCATAGATATATTATATGCTGTAATTCGCCAAGATCACGTTGATAAAGATAATCATAAATATCTGCAATTGATCAGCAAAAACATACGATTTACTGTCATTTGGTGCAAATGAAAAACGGACAACTTGAAATTATACCACATAATAAGTAATACAAATACAGAAGCTTCACTGCCGTACAAAAGTGACGTTTAGGCATAAGAATCGTGCCTTCTGTACTTGTACGATTACTTATTCTGTGGTATAATTTCGAGTTGTACATTTACCATTTGCACCAATGACAGAATACTATACACACCCCTCCCCTCTCCTTCCGTATCGGCCTTCAGACAAATAATTGGTCAAGTAGGGACATCCCAATTAAACGATGCCCAGGATGCACCGACCCGAGCACTTCTCTTCCGCCCGGACAGATTCAAAAGGAAACCGCAGCCCTTGAACACACGAGGTTACCCGGCACGCACCCCAAATATAGCCGCAATAGTAACAATTTCTAAATTACCTAGATAAAAAAAAAATAGTCCTCAATTGGCGAATCATACCAAAAAAAAAACCTGAGTTGAGTCAGTTAAAAAGGGTTTTGACAGATAAGTATAAACAAAGAAAATAACTATAAGGAAAATAAACTTTTTCCTTTCGTGGTAAGGAAAAAGAATTCGGTTAGGAAAGTTGGCATATAACATTAAAACTTTCTCACGGTTTCCCATGGTCGAGTAACAATGCCTTAGAATAACCATCAGCTAATAAATCTATGCAAATTCGCTTCCAAAAGATTTGCCAGCATCTTCCAGTCCCCTTGAGTTCCACACGGGACCGAACTTCAGGATTGGAGAATTGAACGAAACTTTCACATTGTCGAGCACCCAGCCAATCAGAATACGGACGAGACGCTATTATATTTGAGGAACTTTCGAGAAGTTTCAGGGACAAAGTGACCTGGTTCCGCCTTATTCTGTAATCACTAGAGGAATGCACGGAAGAATTTCGCCTTGAATACTGGAGCTAAGATTATCATTCCAGCTTAAGTGCCAGTAAAAATGGGAGTCGGAAAAATGTTAAAGTACCTAGAGTAAGGTATTTGATTATTTTTTAATTATTTTATTAATAAAAGCTTGGTAATTTATGTGAAACGACAATTTTATATTTGTACAAATAAACTATTTTATTGTATATTATTTAGTATCTTTTATCAATAAAGAAATTTTATAAGCTCCTTTACATTATAACAGAGATAACTTGTAGCGGTCGTGGTTGATATTCTTAAAACTCAGCAGTCTCAAAACACTTATACTTAGACATCGTATAATATTAGTTGGATAATTGTTAAGAGCGTTAATACCTGCTGAGCTGGCAACGTTGCATTTCTCTTAGTTTTTCTCGATTATTCCAAAAAATTTAATGAAAATTAAAAATGGTGTCTGATAGAACACTTCTTAATCTCAGATCAAATAAAAAGTACTTTTTATTTGATCTGAGTTCTTAATATATAAGTTAACGTGTCTACTCCAATAATTATCCGTAATAGACTTTTATATAATGTTTTTAATGGTTTTTAATGAAAACAAAATTATATAACGCATAATTATTGGAGTGGACACATTAAATTAATATTAAGAAGTGTTCAGACACCATTTTTAATTTTCATTCAATTTTTATGGAATAATCGAGAAAAACTAAAAAAAAATCAACGTTGCAGCTCAGCAGGTATAAACGCTCTTAAGTACATAATATAAACCTTTATAACGTAATACCTTAATTGGGATTGAATATCCACAACTGTAAACAACTGTAAAAAGAGATAGCTGAATAGAGACAATTCAATTACTACAGTGTTACATATTTATTTGAAATGTGCTGTTGTTCTGAGATCAGTCGCGACATAGTAGTAAATAGTATCACATTATGTTATTTGTAGTAACATCAAGCCAGCAGACTAATGTATGTTAAAGGATAAATATACAGAACGTCTCTGACTGGGGCCTTTAATTCAAGGTTCGAATCTAATCGCATAAAATGCCACTTTTTGTAACATTTTCAAATAACTTGAATTTAGATCATTTATTGATGTTCAAAGTTTAATCGTTACATTAGTGTATCGGACATGGCGGACATGGCGGTATTTATACTGTATAGTATGTGTACGGGGACCTTTAAATAATTTTTGTCATTTATTTGATATCTCTTAGATAAACATTTATCAATGTGCTGTCAATTTTGTACTGTATCGCAACCATTGAAAATTAAATTCAGGAGCTGATTCACCATCCATTGATAAGTGTTAACTGATGGTTAAATGTGATGCCGTCTCTATTTGTTTTGTTCGAATAGACGAAGACGGCATCACAGTATCCCACAAGTATTTAATCATGTCTGCCGAAAGACGTCCACTGCTGGACATAGGCCTCTCCCAAGGCTCTCTACTCAGACCGGTCTTGTGCTTTTTGCATCCACCGCGATTCCGCGATCTTAGCCAGGTCGTCGCTCCATCTTGTTGGAGGCCTACCGACAGCTCGTCTCCCGGTCCGCGGACCTTTAGTAATATTAAGTTATTTATTGCATGGACACGAATCTTTTTTCGTGATCTGCAGGGCTACTACGGAACTCTCTCTCGCTCTCGTATTAAATCGTATGTGTCAGAGGGGCCGCACGAGACGAACTTCGAGTTTCAAGTTTTCGTAGTAGCCCTGCTGATGACGACAATACGAAAGTCAGTCCCAAAAACAGGATAAATCGCAGATTTTGCGCCTCTTTGGAATAAGCGCTCCTAACAACAGACAAACATTTAAGAACATAAAATACGGCTGAACAGCCAGCATTGCGTGGGTATCAACAAATTGATAGGGTATTAATCAAACATCGGAGGAGATAGAAATAAAGGAAAATAAGTTAGAAATAGGTTATAAGCCCCATAAATCATAAGATCCTCAGAAGTTGCCGACGTCGCGAATAGCTTTATCTTAGTATTTCGATAAACACTCATGTGTTACTAAGCGAGCTCTGTCCATGGTATACAGCGTTTATCTTTGATACTGACCGCTATGCTTATCTGTGGCACTGTAGTTCTTAAATGGGTAAACCAATTTGAAAGCAGGTTTTCTAGCGATGGTTCGTAGATATGTTTTATTAAAATCGGTTCAGCTGTTTTTGAGATATTGAACTTTGAAGTGAAAAAGTCGGGGGTTTTTCTTTCGAGTATTACTTTCAATAGAGATATACGTTATCATGGCAAACGATCCCCAGCGGCCCGAAAACAAAACGAGCAGACGACTTGTTATTGGCTGCATTTTCTATTCAAATTCTGGCAGAACTTAGTAGGTAGGGTGACCAAACATTCAAACGTAATTAAGATTTTTTTAAAGTAACTATTAAAAGTGGGCGGGGCACATTGCTCGCAGGACTGATGGCCGATGGGGTCAGAAGGTTCTCGAATGGCGTCCACGGACCAGGAGACGAGCTGTTGGTAGGCCTCCAACAAGATGGGGCGACGACTTGGTTAAGATCGCGGGATCGCGGTGGATGCGAAGAGCACAAGACCGGTCTGATGGAGAGCCTTGGGGGAGGCCTATGTCCAGCAGTGGACGTCTTTCGGCTGACATGATGATGATGATGAACTATTAAAAGTAAAAAAAGCCACTTAGGTATATGTACAAAGCTTGTGTAAAATGGCTTGCTGCGAAAATTCAAAAGAAATGTGCAATAACATTATAATTTACATAAAACAAAAAAAAAATTACTTCGACCACCGATATTTTTGGTTCAAGATTTCTGTACCAAATAAATAACAGAGAAAATATGTCAATTATGTGCTAAGTTTACAAAAAACTAACTTCAATCGAAACAGATTAAAACAGTAAAAAGATATTAAGTTTAGTAAATGACTCATCTCAATATTATAATACAATAAGTTACGAACATTTTTAAAAGATTTTTATCAAACAGCAAATATTCAACGCAGGCGCCGCTATTTGCGTATAAATGAAAAAAATGAAAAAAATAAAAATATTTATTTCAGATACCAATTACAACAATTAAATATCCATATATTATGTTAGTAACAATGAGACTTAAAATTATAAATACATTCATTCATTAATACATTATAAATACATTCGCACCTTTAACATTCAACCAACAATTTAAAGTTTTTTTTTGGAAATGTAAATACTTGTTTCGAAATGTTCCAGTTTAATTTTAAAGGTGCGCATAGATGTCCACAAAGTAACACCTGAATCCACACAGTATCCAAAAATATACAATCTTACGGGAAATCTGCCCTTTTCCGCACCGTGGTGCCACTCTATCGTCCCTGGTCGCCCATAGAATCGAGATCTAGACAGTTTACAGCGAGCAATAACCACCGCACATAAATCTGCTTTCTTAACTTCACCAGAGAGCCGATCTAGACTCGGGTCGATTTTTTGCATTTACGACATCGCACCAAGTCAGTGCTTCGCCGTTCTATAAAATAATAATAATAATAAAATTTTATTTCAAATTCAAATCATTTATTCAGTAAATAGACCGCATGGGCACTTTTACACGTCATTTTTTAAACTACCAGCGCTTTCGGAAAGATCATCATTGCCAAGAAGAATGCGCCGCAAGAAACTTGGCAAGAAAGTCATTTTTTCAAAATAAAATAATTAAAAATAAAATACTTAAAAACTGCAGTATACAATTAAAGAAAAAATTATATAAAATAATAATAATAATTAAACAGGGATGTATGGGTAAAAAAAAACTAAACCCTAACTATATATTTACGTCCAGTGGAAATGTAAAATGCTTCCACTGTCAAAAAAAAGCCCGAAAACAATGCCGACAAAAAAACGCCGCCAAAAAAAGACAACTTAAAAGTAAAAAATAATTATGCACCAGGTACCTGCTAGCTGTTGCCCGCGACTTAATCTGAGAAGAATACGTTTATCCATATCCCTCGGGACTATGCTGATTTCCCGCTAAATTAGCCTAAGTACAAGTACGTAGTAATATTTTTTATCTAAGCGTCGTCGGTGTCGTGGGACCGCTAGACTGGTCTGATGATGATAAAATCAGCCAGTAAATCGAATCCAAACGCTATTTGAAACACATGGTAACCCAAAATATAAAACTGCCAGATACCATTCCAAAACCGCCTAACCGCTTCCAAACTTTCCATCATCAGCATAAATATCAAATAATGTTCATTTTGCTAACCAATAAAGCAGTAAAATACCCTTTTAAGGGACATCGTAAGTAGTCTGCTGACGTTAAAACGTTATGAAGAACCGCACGCGGAAACTTTAACGGCGACATCGGTGACATGGGGTTTTATTTTATATGCTAGTTGGAAGAAAATATAAAATTGCATTTTATACATTGCGTGTTGTATAATGATAACGTACGTACTATTGTGAGACATAGGTGCAGTCGAGGAAACTGAATCACGTTTCAGGGTGGAACCTTTGTGCTACTAATGTCATGTTGACATTCCATAGAGTTGCCAAAGAAATCACAGCGAAATCGACTAAGGTACGTCATCTAGTTTCCTTGACTGTAGGTACATAGATAGTTACGAATGCTCTCATTGGTGCGACCAAACTGCTGCTTAAAAAACGGTGACGGCACGGAATCGCAGTGACGCATCGTATGCGCGCCGTTTCACATGCTCTCCACACCACTGCTTGAAATACGGAATCGTAGTGACGCATCGTATGCGCACCATTTTTAATGCATGCTCTCCACATCACTGCTTGGAATACGGAATTGTAGTGACGCATCGTATGCGCACCGTTTTTAACGCATGCTCTCCACACCGCTGCTTGAAATACGGAATCGTAGTGACGCATCGTATGCGCACCGTTTTTAACGCATGCTCTCCACACCGCTGCTTGAAATACGGAATCATAGTGACGCATCGTATGCGCACCGTTTTTAACGCATGCTCTCCACACCGCTGCTTGAAATACGGAATCGCAGTGACGCATCGTATGCGCACCGCTGCTTAAAATACAGAATCGCAGTGACGTGCTATATGCGCACCGTTTTTATCACATGCTCTCGACAATGCTGCTTGAAATACGAAATCGCAGTGACGTGTCGAAAACTTCAGGTGTTTACCGAAAAATAGTCGTGACGTTTACGGCACTTCGCTGCGATTCCGCACCGTTTGCATATTTTAAGCAACGGTGTGGAGAGCATGCGTTAAAAATGGTGCACATACAGTGCGTCACTGCGATTCCGTATTTTAAGCAGCGATGTGGAGAACATGCGATAAAAACGGTACGCATTCAATGCGTCACTGCGATTCCGTATTTTAAGCAGCGGTGTGGAGAGCATGCGATAAAAACGGTGGGCATACGATGCGTCACTGCGATTCCGTATTTCAACCAGCGGTGTGGAGAGCATGCGATAAAACCGGTGCGCTACGATCACAGATTACTAATATGTAGCTAGCTACAGATAAGACAGTCAATTATTGTTGTTGTTGCCCATCATTGACGTTGTAGCGCTGTTAAGTTTTACAGTCTGTGGTACTTGTTTGACAGTCATAGGGCTTTCCACAGGTCGATATAATCATTATCGATAGTCTCCAGTAAATGCTAGTGATGCGCTCTACGATAAATGGGAGTCTGGGATGTCTTGTGCTAATTTAATTTTTATTCATGTAAGTTATGAAATAAAACGATCAAGTGTTTTTAAGCATTTATTTGACGGAGAAGGGGGTAGTTCCTACATAGTAGGGTGGTCCAGATACAGTCAGGGATGGCTTCTTCATCTAACATCCACAATGGGTTCCAATGCATTGTCATCATCATCATCTGGATCTTGGTTTGCACAGTAGTTATGTTCACAAAGAACATTGTAGTCTAAAACACAAAATCTAATTAGAAATATTATATCAATGTTTTTATTTAAGGTTTACACCTTTTGCAGTAGGTACACTAAACTATCCTAAAAATAACTTAACCATATTATATACAATTCCCCCAAGTCTAGTCCCCGCGGAGGTGCCCATGAGGACTGCATTTCCGCGCTGAATCGTGATCCCAATAAGTTGGGCGGAATGCACCAGCCATATGGTCATTGGTAATTTCGAATATTTTTATGTTTTATTTGTCCAATAAGTTGCGTCCGAACTCCATGGACCCTAAGTTTAGAGAGCCCTGTATAATTGCGGCGTTTTGCTCAGCCTGCGCTGCTGCTCCGCACGCCTTGATAGATGAAGAGGCTAAATGGAACAGCTCGAGGGTATCGACACAAGTGGCATCACAAATAAGTGGCCGACCCATTTGCCAGGGAATAAGGGTTAATCCGTCGGGTCTCTTTTCATTAAATTTATATTAGAATAAAATTTTGAACATGGAGCTGTTATTGCAAAGGTTAAAAAAACTTACCCTTAGACGAGAGTGGTACACCATGAACCATTTCCTTTTCCGTGAACTAGTCGGTACTAGCAACGACATCCAAAGGTTTCGTAAATAGTCGTTTTTGGGCATGCAAAATAGTTTGTGTGTGGCACTTGTTGAATTACAATCAAAAACACAACACTTGAATTTTGCCATGTTGGAAATCAGTGGAATATCACTCGCACTAAACTACCGCAAGTAGAGTATTGTATTTTACACAGAGAAGGATGGCTACTCATGGAACTACAACTCGACCAAAACGGGAGGAAAACGCAAGAAAATACCGGCACTCAACTCAATTCAATTCAAATTTAGGAAAAATGGCTCCATCAATTTTTTGATGATTCTAATGTTTAAAACACAATGACGGCTAGGACATGACAGCAAAGAAATGACGGCGGTCCACAGATTGTAATAATATCATACAAATGGCAGCGCTACAACGTCGATGAATGAAACTAAACTGTCAGGCCCCTGGCTACGATGCGCCATTGCGATTCCATATTTTAAGCAGCGATGTGGAGAGCATGCGATAAAAACGGTGGGCATACGATGCGTCACTGCGATTCCGTATTTTAAGCAGCGATGTGGAGAGCATGCGATAAAAAAGGTGCACATACGGCACGTCACTGCGATTCCGTATTTTAAGCAGCGGTGTGGAGAGCATGCTAAAAAACGGTGCGCACATGATGCGTCACTGCGATTCCGTGCCGTAACCGTTTTTTAAGCAGTAGTTTGGTTGTACTTTTATAGGTACAAAGGTAAGTTATTCGGCAATGTAACACAAATATGAAAGCACAGTATTCAGGTTGTTAGTCCTTAGCTACCGGTCGTAAATACCAGCCATAACTCCACGGCTCCATTCAAGTTTGCCAGTAAGGTCAACTGCTTATTTTATTATCCTCGTTTCATACGTTATAAACTTTACAATAAAATTAAGAGCGTTAGTTTAATAACAGTGGCGCTGAAAGTAGATAGTTGCACTTAATTTTAAGTAATTTACGGTGACGAGCTTCCTGGAGGAATTAACCAATAGGGTATACAAGCTGTTTAATTATGTGACACAAAATAAAATGAAATGAAAATAGTGAAATGGAATGGTTTAATTTGCTTTAGATTTGAGGTTAAAGCTCTAACACATAAAAATGATGATGATGATGATGAAATTATCGTATTGTTAGGTAGGTATAAAATCTACAAGTTTCATAATATAATAATCAGCAGCACAAAACTTGGCCCTCTCTCTATATATATGGGCGTTTTAAAAAAAAAGTGTACCCTTTCTTTTTTTTTCAAATTTTGGTAAAAATAATATGGTTTTTCCTACTCAGAATTAAGAGCACAATCGATTCGATAGTTTAAAAAAATGTCCCCAAAAAAAAAAAAGACAGTTTTGCGACGTTTTTGTCATTCAGTATGGGCGTGACAAACCTGACTCATAAAATTTTGTATGAAAAACTCGGGACAGTTTTTTAAACGACCGGAATCGATTGTGCTCTTGATTCTGAGTAAGGAAACCATATATATTTTTTCAAAATTTCAAAGAAACGGAAAGGGATATATTTTTTTTAAAAACTCCAATATAGCGTCATCATCATCATCAGCCCACAGCAGTCCACTGCTGGACGTATATAGGCCTCTTCCATAGCACGCCACAACACTCTGTCTTCAGCCCCTCGCATCCATCCACTGCCAGCGACCCTATTAATGTCGTCCGTCCACCGTGCCTCAGGACGCATTACAATATGCTTTCCCGTCCGCGGCCTCCATTCGAGAACTCGTCTACTCTACCGTTCATCGGTCCTGCGACAGACGTGGCTACCCCAATACCACTTCAGCGAACAGGGTTCAGGATTTAGGGTTCAGGGTTCAAGGTTTCTTTGAAGGATAAAATCCGAAATCACATTATCAGACAAAGAACGAAAGTCACCGACATACAAATTAACCTAAATATTACTGCATTCCATCAAGGGTCAGATTTTTTGCCTCTCATTGTCAGTATTATAACTTTCTAAAATGGAATCCACCA
Source organism: Choristoneura rosaceana (assembly GCA_037349165.1). NCBI lineage: Eukaryota > Metazoa > Arthropoda > Insecta > Lepidoptera > Tortricidae > Choristoneura > Choristoneura rosaceana. The sequence continues at coordinate 18,336,046 of JAZBNJ010000019.1, forward strand.
CCATCAAATAACCTAAGCTGATAAAAGTTAAAATAAAATCAGTCTTCAATGTTGTCTAACAAAAAGATACAGTTTTACAGCATTTTTATGTTCTAGACATGGGGGATAAACAATTTCACAGTGACAAAGTCAGCGTGACTTTTTACAAAAGAACAACGTTACAAAATCACATACGTTCCTACTGTTCCTAGTGTAGTCTCTGTTACTCAAATCTCGGCGCTGTAGGGTGCTGTGACAGTCCTAAGCCTGTAAAAATTAGAAGGTAGTTTTTCACCCCCGATGCAAAAAGAGCCGCTATGTGTCTGTGTGTCTGTGTGTTGGTCTGTCTGTAGCGCCGTAGCTCTTAAACAGGTCAACCGATTTGAATGTGTTTTTTTTTATTCGAATGCAAGTTCTTAAGCGATGGTTCTTAGACATGTTTTATCAATATCGGTTTAGCCGTTCTTGAGATATTGAACTTTGAAGTGACAATGTCGGGGTTTTTCAAGTTTTAATTGTGAATCAGATGTCACGGTGACTTTTTTGGAACGGAATCCTCAGTCACTGGTATCAAAATGTGACCCTTTTCCCATGTCTATTATGTACCCTTAGGTGGTTTCAGCGGGTCCATATTGCTGATGGGGCAGCGGAGGTCAATGTCAAGGTCGTAAAGGGCAGAGGGTCCGGTCCTATAAGCGTTTGTTGAATGTGTTTTTAGATAAGGCCTAATTTTTAACCCCCGATGCATAACGAAAAGTGTTATGAGATTGACGCTAATTTACCTTTATATTATAAGTTTTTTGTACTGCTTTATGGTGTGCAGTAAAGAATATTTGTATTGTATTGTACCTATGTACTCTAAAATTATACTCTAAAAAGTAACTCTAAATAAAAAATTATAATAAAAAAAAATATTGATGGACCGATTCAATGCCGTTTTTTATGTGAAAATTATGAGAATTTTTGTGCAATTTCCTGGATAAAAATAATATTTAATGTCCTCCTAGGGTCTCAAACTACCTCCATACCAATTTCACCTAAATAGGTTCAACACTTTAAGCGTGAAGAGATAACAGATAAACGGACAGACAGAAAGGAAAAGAGAATCATTTCATTATCATTTTTTTTCGACTGGATGGCAAACGAGCAAGTCGGGTCTCCTGATGGTAAGAGATCACCACCGCCCATAGACACCTGCATCACCAGGGGGATTACAGATGCGTTGCTAACCTAGAGACCTAAGATGGGATATCTATTTGCATATTATCAAAGTTACATTATTAATCTTTAATATATAAAAATGAATCCCTATTGCCCTTGGTCACGGCATCACGTGAACGGCTGGACCGATTTCACTTAATTTTTTTTTGTTGTGTTTGCTATCAGGAGAAGGTTCTTACACAAGAATATTTATTTATCTATTTATCAAAATGATCCTGAGGATTTACAGCATTGGCCAAGCTGTCAAACCGGATATAGCTTTACAATAACAAAAAAAATAGAAAAATTAAAAAAAACACTACACCGGGGGCGAAGCCGCAGGCGTCAGCTAGTATATTAATAAGAAAAACTACTAATAGAATAAGCTACTTTAGCATTTATAATTATTAGTAGGGATTGTACTTTTTACTGACTTTCTCATTCAAATTCTGCGAAATATTTCTCATTCACATTATTACTTGTTGAAACTCCTCAAAACAAACCTTTTTACTTGATTAAACGCCGCTCAAGAGCTCTTTGGATTTTCCAGGATTTTCTTCTCCTTGACTTAATCAAAGTGACTGCATGTCAAACTAAATGACTCATCAACTCATCGGATCCACAAGTTTTTTCATAACATAAAATACAAAAATAAAACAGTCAAATTTTTCACAGCCTCAATTAACACAAGAAAGATTATTGAAACTCTGGTAGTTCTCGTTAAGCGAGTTGTGTACAACTCGCTTGTTGTTTTAATACTGTTGTTTGTAGTTACTTACACGATGAATCGCAAAAATCGACATTTAGTCCAGGATGTTAAAAACTTGGGTGAGTAAAGTCATTGTTAATATCAATTCAATCCATTGGATTAATAGGTCTATTTGGTATCAATGGATTTAGGCGGGTTTTAGTGTCACGCGTACCGTCAGTACGGATCGCTCCGCACAGGCTTATCTATATGAGCTTCCTATGCGCGCGGACGGTCGTCCGTACGGACCCCTCCGTATTACTCTAAAACGCTCCCAGGAAGCTCATATCGATGCCTTACTTCACACTCGTACTAATTACAGTTTTGCAAATTTTACAGGAGAACAATTTTAATGTTTGTACGTGAATATCTTGTCAATGGTGGTGAAAAATGTTCAATTTATGACTTTCTATCTTAGAATAGGTCTTGGACATTATATAATGTCAAATATTTATTTACAATTATAAAGTCTTTATATTGAAAATTAAAGTTTAAGTAGCCCGCCCCCTCATTTAATACAAGTGTGCACGTCAAAAGTATGAAATCAATGCAGTTAAGACATTGGTGAAGTACTATAGTATGAATCAGTAAAGAATATGACTCGTCAAAATAAACATTTAAATAACAAAATAAACCTCGCAAAATGTTATTATATTGGACGAAAACGTTCTAAAAGAAGTAAACGCATCAATGCTTAATAAAATAATAGGAAACAATTTAACCATCGGCACTTACAACGATTGTGTCTTCAATACATTTTAGAACGGATCGTATTAAAATCGCTTAACACGTTTGGGCAGAGAACAAGTTCAACCAGAAGTGTCTTTAATCGATTTATAAAAACACTTATGACAAACGTGTCCCATTTTTTTCTGTACTAAAACTACTTAATGCATTATTGCAGACAAGAAAGTATAACTTCTCAATGGGACTAAATGTTCTTAGGATTGATGTACATTTCTTTGAATTGAAGCCTATCAACCTTAAATCACTTATGGTATACGTTCATCATATTTAAAAAAAATAATGGATTTTAGTATAATATTACACGCATCCGTGGCACTTAGTATTATTGTGTGATATTGTTTTTGATAGAAGCAGAAGGCTTTACTGATTTCTGCAAAGAGCAAACGACGCAGAATTTCATTTAATATATATGGCAATAAAAAAGTTAAATTTGATTTTTTTGTAATTAGTACGAGTGTGAACTAAGGCATCGATATAGATCAGCCTGTGCAGAGCGATCCGTACTGACGGTACGCGTGACACTAAAACCCGCCTTATGTAACAAATCAGTAAATAATAAGAGAAACGATTGTTCCATGTTGGTTACTGGTTACACTCAGAGGAACACCTTGAATTAAATCTGGAACCAGGTAACAGTTTTTGCAAAAAGTCATACTGTAAACTAAGGGGCTGTTTCACCATCCATCGATTAGTGTCAACTGATGGTTAAATTTGATGCCGTCTCTATTTGTTTTGTTCTAATAGACGGAGACGGCATCACATTTAATTGTCAGTTAACAGTAATCAATAGATGGTGAAGCAGCCCCTTTATCTGAATAAGAGGGAGAAATTCCCATTCTCCTTTTCTAAATATCGAAAATACAAACTGAAAAATAGATGCACGGAAAAACCAGGAAAACCTGAGAGATGTGGTGCACAGGAGAAATTCATGTCTGAACCACTGTACAGTGGTGGTCTACCGGTATAGCATGCGACACGGAATGCCGAGGACCTGGGTTCGATTCCCAGCACTGGTCTTATTTTTCTGATTTTTCTGTGCATCTATATTTCAGTTAGTATTTTCAATATGGGTTTTACGGGATGACCGTAAAAGTAACAAAAATTTGGAGTTGAAATAAAACAAAAAGATTCCAAAAACCAATCCTTTTCTAAATATCAACTAAAAGTGAATTTTAACAACAGTCTTCCTTAACAGACGAATTCCTGGACCTGACGGACTCTGAAGAATCGTCTTCGTCATCAGACATGCAAGTCTTTGAACGCAACGAAGCCTTCGTGCTGGAGCTCCACGAACTGCAACGAGACGAGTTGCCTGACAATCCTCTGCCAGAAGTAAAGACCAGGAAGCTTTTGAAGAAGAAGAAACGCGGGCAGCTACCGGCGACGGAGCATAGCGAATCTAGCTTGCCATCGAGTAGTCTTTCGGATAGCTCCGTGGCGCCTGTTGGGTCGGATGCTAAGGAAGAATTTTATGATGCTCACGAGAGCTATCATGCTTTGCCAGGTAATGAGAGTTGAGTATCTCAAAAATTCAAAATTGTTTATTGCATGTCACATTACAGGCGTTAGGATGGAAAATTACTAGGTATACATATGACGCCCTGATAGGGCACCACACCCCACCTGACACCACCATGGGACACCTGATAGGGGTAGTGTGAGTATCTGTGAGTCCGTCGGGCCTACGGCACAGATGCATAAAAAATATCACTCACAAAATATCACTGAAGGCGGCCAAGTCCAAGAATGTGACCCCATTCTTGGACTTTGCCGCCTTCATCTTTGTCCAGTATTTTAGCCGGGAAACTACTCAACTACGTCGTTAAATTTAGGGTGGTCTTATAGCTATAGGGCCCACAGACGCTACGAAAGATCTAGTTTATGTGTGCGTTGCTCGAGGTTGATTTCTGTACCTGTCTGTTTTGTGGCTATACTTATTTAAACCCACAACCGCTATTGCGTCGTTGATCGCCATGGCAACTGAAATGAACATCGCTACAATGAACTGTAGCGTGTGTGTTACGAAAGAATTTACGATAAATCGGACCGACTAGTGCAGTCTATTCTTAGGATTTTTATCATCTGTGGGCCCTTTTCAGCCGGCAGCCGGAAAGATAGCGGTTTTAAACCGAATTCCGTGACATTTAATGCCCTTGGTAGATGTAAAATTGGGTGCCCGAAATGAGAGATCGGTTGGATTTTTGGACTTTTACTTCGAAGCCGATTGCAATGGAACAGAAACAAACAAACTTAAAACCTTATTTATATAGATGCGCGATACTAGCGCCACCAAATTTGTGTTTTAATTTGGAACTACTGAGGTTCATGAATGTCAAGGGGCATCGATCATTTTTATTAATTAGCAAGCTATCTAGTTCAGCAGATGAACTATAGATGGCGCTGTATCGAACAGTAGACAAATTGGCGTTTCGAACCTCTGGCAGAACGTTAGGTTTTGTTTTAAACCGTGTAGATAGGCGCGTGACTTGCTTCTACTAGTACCAAGGTCACTTTGGTAGATACTGTTTTAAATCGTCAAGCCAACACTTTATCCTTTGTCCGATTGATTATCTTACAGCCCACCAAGTAGCAGCAGCGGTTACCAGCACAGCTGTGATGAAAGTTATTTCTGATGCCCCCAAGCCCAGCCCGCCGGCGCAGGCGCCGCCGGCTCCTCAACCAGCTGAGGTGAAGCTGCCCACAGCGGTGCCGCCGCCGCCGCCGGCGCTCGAGGCAACGCGCGATCCTTCTACAACTGTCACGGTAAAGGTCAACCAGCGAACTGGTGGAGGATTTTTTTTTCCGACGGAGGTGGAGAATGCTCATAAAATACTGCCGAGCCGGTCTCGCAGCTTGCCCGACCTTGCCCTCATCTGGGAATTGCTCACCCGACGCCTACGGACTAAACTCCACCCCCTGTGGAGTGTTCTACTCCAGACGCTCCATGCTTACGGTATACACTTTGCGTCTGGGTGATTTTTTGTATAGTGGTGTTATCCGTGAAATCTGTTATTGTTTAAGTCGTGTTGTTTGTTTGTATAGAGTAACTGTCTGTGGAGAATGGGTTGGATGAGAGGTTTGTTGGTAGGGAGAGTTTTATGTATTCATCATCATCATCTCAGCCGTAGGACGTCCACTGCTGGACATATATAAGGCCGGCAACGCATCTGCAGTCCTGATGGTGCTGCGGATGTCTATGGGCGACGGTAATCACTTAACATCAGGTGAACCGTCTGCTCGTTTGTCTGCTATTACATAAAAAAAAAAAAAAAAAAAAACATAGGCCTTCCCCATAGACCTCCAGTTGCTTCGGTTGGCAGCGGCCTGCGTCCACCGTGAACCCGCGTTTTATGTATTATTAAAGAGTTTGAGGTGTCGGAGGGTTAAAAAGACCATGCGAGCTAAAATCGTGAGTCGTTGTATCAGCCGCAGGACGTTCATTGGACCCGATTCTACAGCGGCCGCTAAAATTCCTAATTTTATTTAGACGTCGCTAAATCACTTTGCTATTCTATGAGCACCTGTCATAATCAAATGACAACGCTAATTTAATCTGACGTTTCTTATTTTAGCCGATCTATCTAGCCGGTCAGCGTGACTTTCTGGAATAGCACTTTTTAAATCAGCCGTCTAAATGTCAATTAAAATTTAGAAAATTTAGATTTAGACAATTTAGCCGACGTGCGCGTAGAATCGCATCCATTGTTGGACATAGACCTCCACCTTCAGCTGCTTTCTTTGAAAGCGGCCTGCATCCACCGACAACCTGCTAGCTAATATTTGCTTGGCTATGTAATAGTAAATCATCCATATAAATTCATACTAAGCAGTAGGTCGCGCGCCTCAGTCGCGGACGAGCGTCGCGGTCGCACGTCGCGTTCGCTAGGAACGGAATGCTACCTTTAACCTCAAAGGCGCCCACGTCAAATTTGGATCATAAGAATTTGGAACTTAATTTAATTTCAATTACTCAAGTTTGACATTAGCTTATTTGCTGTTCGCCACTCTGCTGTTCGGTGTGAGACGGTATAGGACCCCATTATACCTCCACAATAAAATGGTTTGGTCGAAGAGTGAGCGCAGGACTCAAATGGTTCTTGTGCCTAAACATCGGACTGCAGCATTTCGCGGAAGTTTTAAGTTCGCGGCGTCCAAGTGCTGGAATGATATTCCTCCTCCTATCCAAGGAGCGTCTAGTGGGTACACCTTTAAGCGCAAGCTGAAGGAATACTTGTTGACGCTCCAAAAATCATTTCACTAAACCAGCACTTTGAGTACGCCAGCCTGTTATTACGTATACTACTTATTTGCCCCTTGTTTTTTACTTATGGTTTATTATAATTTATTTATTTATATCTTGTTTCCTTAAAATTTAATCTATTTTATTTCTTAATTTTATTTACACATTAGTTTAGTATATTTATGTATCATTCCGTGAGTCACAGACGGTTCTGACAGAATATCAGCGCTGCAGGCGTCTAACGCCTCAGCATTATGCTGAGTCAGCGGCCGTTTCACTTTTGCGGGGACACACAAAATCATGTATTTTTATTTTGATATTTCCTTTTTGTTTTGTTTGTGTTTGTTGTCTATTGTTGTTGTTTTTTTTTTTTTTTGTTGTATTTGTGTGTCTTTGTGAATGTGAATAAATGTCTTTCTTTCTTTCTCTTTCTTCTTCTATTTGACGTATGTATTAATTTAGGATGTAGGTCCTTACGAGGTTAAGGGGGGTAAATTAGGAATTACAAACGTGAATCTATTAAAAGCCTGAGGTTGAATACAGGGTTTTAATGAGTAGATGTTCGTAATTAGATACAATAGTCGCCCTTGAGACATATATTTCATCACATTTGTGAGTAAAATAGTGTATTTGTAAGACAAAAGATATTAATTGTTTTTTTTTTTTACAATAGTTGTTCAAGCTGAGGCAACAACCAACACTGATTAATTCGTTAGCTAACTAACGCACGCATTTTGATACAAAAAGTTATATCTAAATGCTTGCGTTTAATGATGAATCATTTATTAAATAGCTTTTATGGGTCGGCTCGATAATTTACGATGCTGATGTCCGTTAGGCCTTATTTGTCCAGGACACATGGTTTTATGATTGATTAGGTCATATTGTGTTCTCTAATGGAAAAATAATAATATGTCATGTTACCCACGAGGCAGGAAAACGGCTTGGACTTAACTCACTTTTTCGTTTTTATAAAGGTGCTTTGCGTGCATAAATGCGATGTATCAGATATTATTGCATGAAAAAAAAAACCGACTGCCCCGAAAAAAACTTTAACTGAAACTTGAAAGGAAAAAAAACAGTGTTTATATTATTTTTCACCTATGATGAGTTCTGTGACGTTTCGAGTTTGACAGTTTTAGAGATGTATCATTGATCGAGTGAACCATAGATTTTTCTAAGAGTTATTAGTACTTATTTTTGAAAAAGTTGCATTATATTAAAAAATATATATTTATTTTCCAGTTTTCCGCCCACCGGGCCACTCTCTCGTTCTCGCTCGAAATAATCCCTCAAACGAATTACAAACTCCCGACTCTGGGAGTTCAAAACACTCTTTTTTGGACTGTTTCAGCATTTTGCCAAAAAATAACAACAAACTTAACGAGAAACAGTAACAAAAGTCAACAACAATAATAATAGAAATGAACAATAACAAATACAATGCAAAGAAAATGCAACGGAAACTCAACTCGTATACACGGCAGACGTACTCGTACTTACTGACAATGATACTGACAAGTACTGGCCACAAGAGGCACAAGATGGTTGCGGCCGCGTCGCAAATAGCCGCGTTTATAAAATTTTGCAAGTTTTGTTTAAAAATGTAAAATATCTAAGTTCACTGTTATCGAATAATGAACCGCTGCAATGAGGGCTATCGTTTTTTCTCTCACTAGTTGGCGCCACTGTTGCGTGAGGTTTTTAAAAGTCTATTATAACGGGCGTGAAAACAAAGTTTAGACTGAAATCATATTTATTACATATTAAAACAGTACCATAAAAATATCGAGCAACCACAGTATTGCGTAATCCCGTTTTGTTCGGAAAAACGGGAGGACAAAAGTTTTCGAAAGACAAAACTGTCTCAAATTACAGACGTTCATAGCCCCTTATCGCATAATTGCCATTATTAATTTCAGGTAATGCAAAATATTCACAAAATTATTATAATTATAAATAAACCCGCGTAGCTCACCCAAAAACTATGAGATTTGACATTTCGTTGACCTCACGCTACACTAGCGCCTCTAGCGGAAAATTCACTCGCGATAGCCCTCATTGCCGATAATGTTGTGTCACGTCACTACTCTGTTCCGTTTCACACATTGCGTTATATAAAAAAATAAATATTTTTGTATCGTATTCAATGGAGGCTATTTAACAGACACTGATATTGCTATATATTTTTAAAAATAACAGTTTGAAATTTTTTTGATTAATTTGTTTCAAAATAGAAATTATTTTTAAAATATATTTTGCGAACATAGTATGCGTAATTCGGAAATTTTTCAAATGTCACAGAACTCATCTTAGGTGAAAAATACAATAGTAGTCTACAACTAAAAAGCATAATGAAGGACATAACACACAATGACATAATAAAATGATATAATGACATGATGAAATTACATAATTCGACTTACTAAGTGACCATAAAAATAAATTAAATTTTATGTTTTTGTTTCAGAAACCTGTAACACCAACTCCGAAATAATGAAACAACGATAAAAACATCTTTTGTAAAGAAAAAAATTAAAGTATAATAAAAAAACAGTAAAACAAAATTTTCGTTTTCATTTCGTATATTATATAAAGTGTGTGGTTTAAGCTTAGATAATATAGACGGGATGCGCCTTTACACCTTTTTCCCCTCTGCCATGCTACATGACCATTTGGTCGTTATCGTTTATGAAAACTAAAGTTGACAGGGCCTGTCATTGTCATGGGCTTGTCATTTTTCATTGTCCGTCGCGGTGAGCAAAGCTCGTGGAAAATGGTGTCTTTTACTGTGATTTCGTGCAGAAGCAGGTCAGCAAAGTCTAGCGTTACGAAAGACTGCGTTTCTTTCCACGCTTAAGTAATTTAATCACCAATTTACACTACCCGAACGTTGATATATCAGATTAAATTTTGTAATATAAATGACAGAGTAATAACAAACTATCACTAGGCACGAGGGTAGTGATGGGACATAGGCGAACTGAACCGATGAACGAATGAAATTTATCCTGTGGTTTATTTTAATTTTATTTAAAACTACACTTTTTTGTGATGTTTTTCTGTTGCCGTTTTTTTTAATCCCTCAAACTGTTAAATTGTATTAGTTCATATTTACAGTTTTCCGAAAGAACCGATGATTAGAGAAAGATCATTTTCAGATCGGATTTTCCTTCATTCAACGTACAGCTTAGTCACTACTGCTTTTTCTATAAAGTAATTGGTATGTATAAATATCTTGGACAAACCGTCCAATTAGATAGGTCCAACAACGAGAAGGTCAATCGTGAATCCAACTCGCATGGGCAGCGTTTGGGAAACCCGCAGTGTCTCTTCATTCAAAATTCCTCAGTGCCTTAAGCAAAAGTCTTTAACCAATGTGTGTTGCCAGGGATCACATATGGATCCAAGACGTGGTGCGTCACTATAGGCCTAATAAATAGGCTCAGAGTTGCTCAGTGAGCTATGGAGAAAACTATGCTTGAGGTTTCTCTACGGGATCGAATCCGAAATGAGGAGCGTGCCAGTAGGCTCTCTACTTGTAACTAGTTGTACCTATTGTTATTAAGCTAGTTCACACAGTATCGGTCCATTTTCTTTTAACTCGGCTGGAAACATGTCATGTATCTAGAAGTCTTTATACATTTTGTGATATTTGTATTGTATTTTAAATTATTAAATAAACGTGTTCATGAAAACAATATTTCTAATTAGTTTTTTAGTATTTTTGTTTTAATCTACTGCTGGTGTAGGTACAGTCACCATCACTAACAATACATCGAAGCAGTCTCACAACCATCGTCTCGACCTATTACGTCGCACTGTAGGAGCACAGGCCTCTTCCAAGATCGAGAGGGCAAGAACAAACCAGCCTAAGTGTTCTTAATCATCTGAACATGACTCTATTGTATGTAACGCGAAAGTGCGTGTTAATATATCATTTTTAACCACCTAGACAACATGATATTCTTCGGACTTCAACTGTCTCCGAAACAAAAAAGCGGTGCATTAGTAATGCAGCATTACTTTAATCGGTAAAATTTAAGGTTCGTCTTAACAACGTTTATTTCATAGGAAGTTGTACGAGATTTGAAAGATTACCTTATGGCCGCTAGCACCTAAAACACTTTCTGATACTGCGCAAGAATTTCCTAGCTTTGCAGACCTAATCATTGGTAGCGCAGTTAGAGTCACTTATAGCCAGATTTTGAATAAAATGGTACTAACACTGTCTCCACTACATTCAGCGACCCTCTGATTTAGCTTTATTGATCTAATTTTCTTAAATTTTCTGAAATAAAATTACTAGTACGTGAATCCGCAGTGAAAAAGTAATAAAATTCATGAAAATTTTATTACATGATAACCACTTTTGAAATATATTAATTTAATTTCAGTCATTCATTCTTTCTTTGCTACCCATTCAATGAAATCGGTCTTTACACATGCCACATCACTAGTTCGAATGTAAGTGTTTGTCTAAAACAACAGTGTGATGACGACAAAATGTCAATGTGTGTTCGATTTTTACATTTGTGTACGATTTTGTTTTGGTAGGCGTGTGTAGGAACGCAAATTTCTTTGACATGAGTGTGCGGCAAAGCTTAGAAGTGTGCTATACGTGTTTCCTCGCCCCCCGGACGATTTGGCAGAAAAAGTTGCAGGTAAAGGTACGTCAAAGGCGCATCCCGTCTATATTATCTAAGGGTTTAAGTGTACTCTATCTTTTTTTTCAAGTTTAGAAAAACTTATAAAAAACATGTTTTTTTCTACTCAGAATCAAGAGCACAATCGATTCCGATAGTTTAAAAAAATATCTCCAAAAAAATTACACTTTCGTGACGTTTTTTTATACACTCGCAGTACGGACGTGACAAAACTGAGGACAAAACTGAGTCATAAATTTTTGTATGAATAAACTAAATACATTTTGAAAAAAAAAGATATACTTTTTTTAAATGCCCATTAAACTAGATTTGTGAATCAAATAAAAAATATACATGAAATTATACCTCCATGGTTCACATGAGAAAACTCAGAAAAAAAAAATCACTTAAGCTGACTCATCTGCGTCAACGTCATTAAGTTTGTGTCAATCAATCGTAAATTTTGTGTGGTATAGTGAGTAATGTGTTTTAAAAATGTTTTCTTTGTCTAATTAATTGTACCATATTTTGTTTTGAATAACGTTGTCAACTTTGATATATTATTATCTCATAACATCGCTTTGTGTTTCATGAAAATGAACACAGAACATCGATTCGCCAGGCTTGTAATACAATTATTGAGGTATGTTCTCACTCGGCACTGTACTCATGTACAGTCAGCAGCACCAATGTTTAAAACAACAAGCGTGCATTAATATCTGATACGACTCTATTTCTAGGGCCGAAAGGACGTGTCCGATACTTTTGCACGCTCCGTTGTGGCAGATATTAATGCTGGTGACTGTACCTATGCAAATTTTATTACTATTTAGCTAATTTTATTACTATTACTATTTGTTCTGGCTCAACAACCCAAAATGGACTCAAAGTGACCTTGGATTGGAAACCAAAAAATTTTGTCCACACCCCTATTTCGTTAGAGCTCGACACAAAACCTACAGAGGCCTGACGATTTGACACGTATTAGAAGTCTCTACTTGAGTATTTTTTTTTTATTCGACTGGATGGCAAACGAGCAAGTGGGTTTATCCTACTGGTTGTCTAATGTTTGCACGAACTTCATATGCCCGAATGTATCGTTTTCTAGAATTTTCATTTGCCATAAAGTAATTTATTTCTGAAAAAGTATTTTCTTCAGAGTTGATATTAAACTAACCTAACCTAACCTACGCATTCTATAAAATGACATTATAAAAAATCTTGAAAACAGTACGGTTCTATATATTTTATGGCAAACGTTGGTATGGAAAGTGAAATTCGGGCAAATGAAATTCGGGCAAGTAAGGGTATACGTATCCTACTACCTAATATTATAAAGTAGCTGTTGCCCGCGAGTACGTCCGCGTAAAATTCATTTATCGCTATCCCACGAGATCTATACAATTTTCCGGGACAAAAACTAACATAGATCTTTCGGCAGGACTCAAACTATCTGTATACTGAATTTCAACCAAATCGGTCCAGTTTTAGACTTATAAAGGAACAAACAAACAAACAAACAAACAATAGACGTTTTGAAATTAGTGTAGCTTTGGTTGGTACTGTTTTGTCTCAATCAGTTAGTATGAGGGAAAAACATCCATACTAATATTATAAATGCGAAAGTGTGTGTTTTTGTGTTTGTCCGTCTTTCAAGCCATAACGGAGCGATGGATCGACGTGATTTTTGGCATAGAGATAGTTTATGGGCCCGAGAGTTACATAGGCTACTTTTTATCCAGGAAAAATGCACAATTCCCGAGGGAACAGCGCGCGATAACCGAATATATATTAGTTTAGCAATTTATAATTTGAAGACGCGTGAATCTTTAAGATCATTTTTTAAGGAAACTGGTATCCTAACCCTGCCGTCGCTTTATGTTTTTGAAATAATCATGTACGTTAGGAAGAACATATGTGATTTTCCCACTAACGTCGATAAGCCAAAGGCTACTAGAAACACAGGGAAGCTTAAAGTACCATCTTACAGACTGGCTAAAACCAAAAAGTCGTTTTTGGGAAGTTGCATACGTTTTTATAATAAAATTCCAAAAAATATTACTGAAGAAACTGATACAAAATTTAAATCTACTGTCAAAAAGACATTAATATCTAAGGCTTATTATAAAGTTAACGATTATATCATGGACAGGGATATTTGGAAATAATTCCGATCCGCACTAGCGATCCCTTCAAATAGTGAACCTACTGTGTTAAAAATAAAATTGTGTTAAATACTTGTAATGTATAGTACATAGATGTCATTTATAAATATTGTGAATCTGTTTTTAAAAAAAAAAAAATACCTCGTTGAGTTTCTTGCCGGATTCTTCTCAACAGAGGTTTTTTTCCGAACCGGTGGTAGATTAAAAAAATGACGTGTAAAAGTGCCCATTGCGGCCTATTTGCTGAATAAATGATTTGACTTTGACTTTGAATACCACGCGGGCGGAGCCGCGAGCAAAAGCTGTGAGGATTCTGGAACATTTTGAAAAAACAATCTACAAAAAACTATACTAACATATTTATTTAAAATAAACAGAACTAGCGGCTAATTTATGCTTTTAATGTAATACGAGTGTTTAACATAATATGTAGGACGGCCTGCGCCGTAGCAACAATATAAAATAAAATACGTAATCTATTGTTATTTCTAGCCATGGATAGATCATCACGGCATAAAGTAAAGAACAACAAGAAGCCGACACCCAAGTCTCCAAAAAGAAAAAAAAGTGATGGTAGGTAATAACCAGAACCTGGAATTTTTGCGGCATTTTTGATGTCATAGTGACTTCTCACTTATCGACTCTACCTAAAGAAATGATATCGATATTGACATTATCGTAAAATAACTATCCTAATATATTTTGTAAGGATACTCACTAATGGAACACTTATTTGCACTAAAACAGACTTTGAATATAAAAATATTAACAACTTATATTGTGTGCGTAATTATTTATGGGTCACCAAATTTTTAAGTCGCATAAATTGTTTTCTCAAATACAGGCCCTACGTGCTCAATGTTCCTTCATGACTTAACCAAGAAGCTGGCTTTAAAGAGAAAACAAGAAGAAGAATCGCCATTAAACATCGTGCGTAAGTAACTAAATACTAACAGCATGAAACATCTTAAAAATGTGTTAAATAACATTGGATTATTTTTTTAGAAACAATAATAGATAGCTTAACAAATGCACTGCCTGTTGTTTTCTCCAAAAAACAACCTACCAAAAAGGAGTCGCCTATGAAAATTGAGACTTTACAAGAATTCGCACCAGAACTGCTACCTGTTGATACTGTATTCGTGCCACCGCCAACGATAGAGATAGATAATACTAAAGATGTACCTATGACAGAAGTACATGCAAGTAATAAAAAACCATTCAGAATGCCTAAAATGCCAGTGGTTACAAGCGAAGTTCTCAAACAAGCTGTACAACGACGGATGGTAACCACTGAAGATGCAGCTGTCAATACTGGTGGTGAAGTCGATGTGGCTAGTGAGATAGCACGACACGTAGGAACTTTGAAGAAAATTTCACTGATTGCTGAGGAATTTAATAGGAAAACAGGTAAGAAGAGACTAATGAATCAGAAACAAGAACTAATTCCCTTAATTGCTGTCCTGCCTTTGAAATTATTATTTAGTTTTATTTCGATAAACAAACGTTAAGATACAAATGTACAAAGACGATATAAATAGTTACGGATTTTTTAAATTATTTATGAATAAATTTAGTTATAAAACAGTCGATATTTGTTTCAGCTAAAAATCTAAAAGATATCGTAGACAGCGTTCAAGAAGACCTTATGAAAAAGTTAGAGGAGATTCAAGCAGAGCAACAACAAGCAATGAAAGTAGATCAACCTATGCAGGTTGAGCATGCTGACATCGAGAAAGCAGGAACATCGAAAAAAGAAGAAGTTTAACTGACAGTTGTTCCTTTATGGTTGTCAAAAAAACCGTCACAATGCACAGCATTAAAATTTCTGTTACAATCACAATTTAATGTTTCAGTTTTAATATTTTATAAAAAATTAAAAAATTCCACATGAATCTTTACAAATTATTTTATCAACCTGCTGCAGTTTTATAAAACATAAGCGACATTTTCATTTCATTTTATCGGTCTGATGATTGAAATTTTGCAATATCCGATTGACTGTGTTTACCAATGGATGTTTCCTTTGAATCTACGCAAAGGCAAGAAGCTGCACATACTTCGGTCAATATTGATTGTTGTTTTCCCGATAAGTTGAACAGCAAACAAGGTTATGAAAGATCATCCAATGGTGAGTAATTGATTAAATTATCTTTGATATTCCTTGGAACATTAACCGTGCAGTAAATATCAATGCAACTTTTCTGAAGTTTTGTTCTTTACAATAGGGTAATCTACATATTGCTTTTCTTTTGACCACTCACAATTTATTAGGACGAGAAAGAGTTCAACAAGAGTTGAGAACCAGTCGAAGTAGGCTTCCTAGAATTGTCAAAACAAATCCGAGAAGTTATGGGAACCAATACTATAAACCAACTGAAAATAGGATCAATGACTCGGGTAAGGAATTGAGAGCTTACGAATGATTTCTAATCATAAAATTTAGCCCTTTTCGTTTTGGTTTCAGGTGATGTCCAACCTGGTCCTAGCAGAGTACAACCATGTCCCGGTAAAGAAGGATGCTATACTGTATTTCCTAAAAACCCTGAAACAGAATGGTTTCTCATAAATCAAATTCTTAAGATAGCTTTGGCAGAAGTGATTTCATACAATGGCGATTTGCTTCCTTAGTTTCTTTTGCGTCAATAACACCAACGCGTGCTGCGAAATTGTATAAGATTTTTTCTACTGATAATCTAGAATTGCCTAGAATATACAGGTACAAAGAATTTGACTGAATTCATGTTAGTAATTTTGTTTTTGTTTGCGTTTGCTAATTATGTATACCCTGATTGACGGTAGCTGATTCAAAAGCACAATGGCATCTAAATATTCACGGTTACTTTAGGCTGCGACGGGGAAAAATTTAAGCCAAGTCAAATACCTCGCCGTCGGTCTTATGTCAAAGAAGCTCCCGTAAGACCGAGTGTGATACCAAAGAAGTTTATGACGAAGCCTCCGTTCAAGACGCAAGCCAGAAATGTGCAAAGAATTCAAGTGCTAAATACTCTTCAAGGTATGAAATATTTCCACACAAAATACACGATTGCTGCTTCACTGTAGGGAAGACTTAGGCTACAAAACGTTATTTGTTCTTTATTCAAGCACACCTACACTATTCCTTCCCGTCATTCAGATTAATCCCCTTTTTAGGGTTCCGTAGTCACTACATTATGTCTGTCCGTCTATCTATCCACGGCTAAGCTCAGAGACCGTTAGTACGAGAAAGTTTTAATTTTGCATGAATATACATATGAGTCACGCCGACAAAGTTGTAAAATAAGAAAAACCTCTCAGAGGTACCTCTCAGACGTAAAATGGGAGTGATTTTTTTCTCGACTAACCCTATAGTGTGAGTTAGCGTTGGATAGGTATTTTAAAACCATTTGTGGGATGCCAAGACCAATTTTTCGATTCAGTGATCTGTTTGCGAAATATTCTACTTTAAAGTGCAAAATTCCATTAGAATCGAGCGTCCGCCCCCTTTCTAAAATCTAAACTGTTGGATGTAAAAAATTCACGATGGTAGTAAATATATGAAATGTACAAGTAAAATTGTATAACGGCTAAGCTTGCTTGAGAATTATTGGTAGTTTTAAGTGTAATATAAATTGATTAATTAAAGGGATAAAATTTACCTAAATCCTTACAAAAACATTACTTGATTTTTTCGTAATGGCTACGGAACATTGAGCGTGTCTGGCACGCTCTTGGCCGGTTTTTATGCTTTTTCTTTTACTTACCTACATGCTATTTAGCTCTGTTATTACGATACCTACTGGATTCTTTATCCATCACATTTGTTTTTTTTTTTCATTCAGGTACGTAGGTATTCTCGGAGCGAATTCTTGTGAAACCACACCATTTTTTGGTATTCCATAAAATCTCGCCAAAACAAACATAATCTATATCAATACTTGAACAAAATTTTAATAAGAGATTCATCGCTTAAAACAATGGGTAATATTTTCTATTTTCAGATTTCTGCACCGAAAAACGTCCTATCACGACTTCACTAGCAACATCTAGGCCGATACCCACTTTAGGCCAAATTTATCGTAGGACCGAAGAAACCAACAGAGTTACTGGTATGTAGGTACATTATCATTTATACATTTTTATGATGATTCTAAAGCTGCACTCTTTTTTTTTTATGGCGTTAAATAAATGTATTTTCTTTCTTTCTTTCTTCTAAAATAATGCACGCCAAATACCCCAGTACCTACCAGGTTATTGTAAATAGAAACTTTCTACAAATTAAGAGACAGTTATTTGTTTCAAATTTTAATCAAAGTGAGAATGAGCATTGTGGCTACTGCATGTGATATTTCAGAAGACAGATCTAAAAAACTGAAACAATATTTGCCTAATTGGTCGGCCTAAGCTCACAGTCATAGCTTAAATATCTGCCATAGCTACAGATATAGATTACAGTAGATAACGCAAAACACCTCAATCTGTACGAAAACCAACCGTGTCACTTTTTAATATCTACTGTGACGTCTTAGAGGGAATTAACGATGTCAATTCTCCGATGTCCGCGCAAAATCGATTCAAATGCGCCGCCCACCAGCGCTGGATTTTAAAGTCTTGATGACGTTACAGATTGGCTGCTAGAAAGGGATAACAGTTATCTGCATGCTCCAGTAAATGCGGTAGTCGCTGAACAGGACCACATTTCCGAAATTAGTACAGCTGGTGACGCAACTCATGTCGAAGAGAATAGTGGTATGTATGAAAGTAAAACTGTTAGATGTCTGTTTCACCCATTTACCGTTTAGTGGGTAACAAGATATTTGCCGTCATACCATTCAGACATTTTTTTTTCTCAATGAACGTGTTAGTTAATATAAATTTTGTTTCGCATAAAAGAATATGTATACTCGTATTAATCTACAAATAAAAATAAAGCCTTTAAGACTATGCCGTGTCACAAGGGAGCAAATGGTGTATTTACTGCGAGGGTGTACATTGAATCCAGAATTTAGCGAAGGATTCTACAATAGAATCGTGGTGGTGATAGATGGGTTGTGTGATTAGTGTGTGTTCTTACAGTGTGGAGGTGGAGGAACTGCATGAACACGAATATTTTGCATAAACATAACTATTATGAGGTCGCGGGTGAAGCAAAGAATTTATTTTAGTTCAATGATAAAATTATTAAATTATCTAAACCATTGACAATAATTTTGTCATTAATAAAAACATAAAAAATTAAGTTACTTAATATAATTTTACACTTTCCTCTCAGATATTATCATCACGGAGAATGCTTCTGAGAAACCCCGATCTGAACACCGAGGACCACCTCGAAGCATCACGAACAACTGGATGTCGATACACGAGTATCCAACACGAGACAATGAGTCAGGTAGTTGGTTTTTAGGGTTCCGCACCCAAAGAGTAAAAACAGGACCCTGTTACTAACACTCCGCTGTTCGTCCTCCCGTCCGTCTATCTGTCACCAGGCTGCGCCGCTGCATCTCATGAACCGTAATAGCCAGTTGAAATTTTTACAGATTATGTATTTTTGTTGGTGCTATAACAACATACTAAAAACAGAATAAAATAAAATATTTATGGGGGCTCCCCATACAACAATCGTGTTTTTTGCTAATGTCTAATGTTGTTTGTTTGTTCGTTTATACTCTTTATTGTACAAAAAGGAAATACAAAAATATTACACAAAAGAGAAAGTGCTTAGTACCTACAAAGGCGGATTTATCTCTGCTAATCAAACTTTGCGTGGTAGAGAAGAGCATTAAAAAAAATATGGATCGACAAATAAAGCAAAAAATGTTGTATAGATAATGGTAAGGATGGAACCCTTCGTGCGCGAGTCCGACTCGCGCTTGGCCGGTTTTTTTTTAAATTAATTTGTCTACGAGTGATCTTGGCAGCAGTGCTCCTTGAATTAACATTGAATTATAAATCTACTTATGGGGCATTCCACGAGCATGTCCCTTAGGAAATGAAAAAAGAGTAAGACGGCCGGTGAAATTACTGTCACTTGAGGTATCCTTTATTAGGGTCTCTAGGTTGGCAACGCATCTGCAATCCTCCTGGTGTTGCAGGTGTCTATGGGCGGTGGTGATCACTCACCATCAGGAGACCCACTTGCTCATTTGCCATCCAGTCAAAAAAAAATTTAACATTAATCAATGGGTGGTGAAACAGCCTCTTAGAGTATTAGTAATGAAGACCACGATGTAGCTTATAGTTCAGTACAATTAGATCAAAATTTGGCAAAATTAAAGCAAGAGGTTTATCTATCAGGATATGTAGGTTATAGAGAAAAAATAAATTTTACCCACTCTCCCCCCCCCCCCTCCGGGGGGAGCGTCACCCCCCCGCGCCCGCGAATATGTCCCGGACCGCGGTATTTTCCATTATAAAAGAAAACCGTACACGATACATAAAAAGTGTGTAGGAACGAAATAATCCTTGATAAATTTACTATAAACCTTTTATACATTTAAAAGCGATATCACTTATAGTTCCAGCGCAATATGATACCAAATATTAACTTTTTTTATAATTAATCGATTTTTTCGGCTAAAAGGTTAGTTTTCTCAAAAACTTCACCTTTTACCGCCAAGATATGTATGACAGAAGTAAAGAATAGAATATTTTCTTTATAAAAAGGTATAATTAATTTCTAAAATCTTTCATTTACCATTGCTATGCTATTTTTTTAATTTAGTTCATTTGGCCATTCAGCGAAATATAAATGTCATACTGGTTAAATGGTGTTACTTTAAATACCATTAGATTCTCATATGTTTTCCTATAAGATATAGGTATGGACCTATTTTCTGTATTTCAAAAAAAAATGTAGGCCCTACTGGGCTTTTAGGAGATAGGGGCGGGGAAATGGTCAATTTTCACCTATTTTCTTAAATAACTTCAAAACGGATTAATTTAAAATAATGAAAAATATATATTTGAGATTTGCATAATGTACCCTTTCATTTGATATGTCACATGATATAGTTTCTACATTTTTTTTCTAATTTACCCCCCCCCCCCCCTCCCAAACTGGCCCCCGTGTTTAAAATTAATAGTCCGTGAGCCCAGCCCCTAGGTACCTACGTAACATGACATCACCATAAGATGCCTGGCAACAGGTGGAGAAAGTTGTGCTGAGCTAGAATCAAAAAACTAACGCACTTAAAATTAGCCGGAAGTTTGAGAAAATCCTTCACTTCCGGTCAAAATTTTAAGGTCAATTTACGTCACGTGACATCATTACGAAACACGTGGCATCATGAAGCCCTTTATCCGTAGAGAGGGGCAACATAAGTCTGTCAGTTCTGAAATAGCCGGAAGTGCCTGACAGACTGCGACAAAGGTGACCCCCAAAAACGATTTCCTACGTCATATGACATCGTGACCAAAATTATTACAAAAGTTTTGTAATATTAGTGTCTTTAATAATATATAAGTCTGCCAAGCGTTTTTTAGCCGGAAGTCCTTTAAAAGTGTAATTTTAACTACAAGGAAAATGTAACCGTATCATGTTAAATGAGAATAATTTAACGAATTATGATCGATTAACAAGGATTATCGACTAATTCGTCGTGGTCGGTATATTTAGTATGTAAGAAAATAAAAAAAATACAATTTTTTATGTTATTTCACCTGTCCCGTTGTCTGTAATCAAATCTCGCAAGTATAGTTATTTGGATCTAAGTACTGTCAGTGGTTGGATTGAGTTGAAATTTGGCATTGTAATATAAAATTGGTGGCAAAGAATCTGGTCGTGAAATTCCGGTGATCATCACCAGGTCAGAATTATCTCCACAGGAGAGAACTGTTTAACGGTGAATGGCATAGACTTAAAATTACACGAATGGATTTCCGATAGCAATACAAGTAGGTACAGTCAGCAAAAAAACTTCTACTAAATTATTTTTTTACGGGAACTAATAGTTTCAGTGAGTTTCAGTAGTGTCAGTTCCGAAATTGCTGGAAGTGCCTGATAGACGGTGGCAAAATAATAAATATAAATAATTTAGTCTGCAATAAAACTTCTACTAAATATTTTAAGGTCAATTTACGTCACGTGACAACATTACGAAACACGTGGCATCATGAAGCCCTTTATCCGTAGAGAGGGGCAACATAAGTCTGTCAGCTCTGAAATAGCCGGAAGTGCCTGACAGACTGAGGCAAAGATGACACCCAAAAACGATTTCTTACGTCATATGACATTGCGACCAAAATTAATACAAAAGTTTCGTAATATAAGTGTCTTTAATATTAAATAAGACTGCCGAGCGTTTTTTAGCTGGAAGTCCTTTAAAAGTATCTATCTGTCTGTCTGTCCGTCCGTTCGCGGCTTTGCTCAGACACTATCAATGCTAGAAAGCTGTAAATTTGCATGAATATATATGTAAACTATGCCAACAAAACAGTACAATAAAAATTAAACAAAAAATTTTTTAGTCTACCTACCAAAAAAATTTTTTTTTAATTTTTATTCTACTGTTTTGGTGGCATAGTCTATTATGAAAGTATACCAAAAGTAGAGCTTTCTAGCATTGATAGTCTCTGACCAAAGGCGTGGACGGACGGACAGACAGACAGACATGGCGAAATGAGTCGATAATCCTTGTTAATCGATCATAATTTGTTAAATTATTCACATTTAACATGATACGATTACGCTTTCCTTGCAGTTAAAATAACACTTTTAAAGGACTTCCGGCAAAATGACGCTTGGCAGACTTATTTATTGTCAAAGACACTAATATTATGAAACTTTTGTAATAATTTTGGTCGCGTGGTCATATGACGTAAAACATCGTTTTTGGGGGTCATCTTTGCCAGTCTGTCAGGCACTTCCGGCTATTTCAGAGCTGACAGACTTATGTTGCCCCTCTCTACGGATAAAGGGCTTCATGATGCCACGTGTTTCGTAATGTTGTCACATGACGTAAATTGACCTTAAAATATTTAGTAGAAGTTTTATTGCAGACTAAATTATTTATATTTATTATTTTGCCATCGTCTATCAGGCACTTCCAGCAGTTTCGGAACTGACACTACTGAAACTCACTGAAACTATTAGTTCCCGTAAAAAAATAATTTAGTAGAAGTTTTTTTGCTGACTGTACCTACTTGTATTGCTATCGGAAATTCATTCGTGTAATTTTAAGTCTATACCATTCACCGTTAAACAGTTCTCTCCTGTGGAGACAATTCTGACCTGGTGATCACCGGAATTTCACGACCAGATTCTTTGCCACCAATTTTATATTACAATGCCAAATTTCAACTCAATCCAACCACTGACAGTACTTAGATCCAAATAACTATACTTGCGAGATTTGATTACAGACAACGGGACAGGTGAAATAACATAAAAAATTGTATTTTTTTTATTTTCTTACATACTAAATATACCAACCACGACGAATTAGTCGATAATCCTTGTTAATCGATCATAATTCGTTAAATTATTCTCATTTAACATGATACGGTTACATTTTCCTTGTAGTTAAAATTACACTTTTAAAGGACTTCCGGCTAAAAAACGCTTGGCAGACTTATATATTATTAAAGACACTAATATTACGAAACTTTTGTAATAATTTTGGTCACGATGTCATATGACGTAGGAAATCGTTTTTGGGGGTCACCTTTGTCGCAGTCTGTCAGGCACTTCCGGCTATTTCAGAACTGACAGACTTATGTTGCCCCTCTCTACGGATAAAGGGCTTCATGATGCCACGTGTTTCGTAATGATGTCACGTGACGTAAATTGACCTTAAAATTTTGACCGGAAGTGAAGGATTTTCTCAAATTTCCGGCTAATTTTAAGTGCGTTAGTTTTTTGATTCTAGCTCAGCACAACTTTCCCCACCTGTTGCCAGGCATCTTATGGTGATGTCATGTTACGTAGGTACCTAGGGGCTGGGCTCACGGACTATAATTAATTTACTTTACACTTCCGTGTTTGGGTCATCAATTTACATAGGTGAACTAAATTTGAATTCAATCGGTCAAGTAGTTTCGGATCAAATTGGCTATGACAGACGGACGGTTTAGGTATATTTATACCTTAGGCTGCAATTTATTCTTAAACTACTAATAATTCTCAAGAAAACTTAACCGTTATAGTTTTCCTTGCAAGTTTGATATACTTACTATCGTCCTGAATTTTTTTTAATTTTTTCTACCCACTGGTTTAGATTTTAGAGGCGGAGACGCCCGATGTTAATGAAAATTTGCGCTTTAAAGTTTAATATTTTGCAAATGAATCACTGAATGGAAAAATTGTTTTAGCAACCCCCTAATGATTTTAAAAAACCTATCCAACGATACCCCACACTACAAGGTTGGATGAGAAAAAAAAAAACACCCCCACTTTACGTCTATGGGAGGTACTAAAAAAAATTTTATTTTTTATTTTTTTATTACACTGTTTTGTCGGCATAGTTTACATATATATTCGTGCAAAATTACAGCTTTCTAGCATTGATAGTCTCTGAGCAAAGCCGCGGACGGACAGACAGACAGACAGACAGACATGGCGCAACTATGAGGGTTCCGCTTTTGCCATTTTGGCTACGGAACCCTAAAAAATGTGTAATATTTTATTATAATCTTACTTACGGACTAAATAGTTTTTTTTTTTTGGTACTTTTTCCTAAGTTAATGTCGCAGTAGCTGATGATGGTGAATTTTCAAAATAGCATAGCAGCGTCAAATGAATGAGTTTAGAAATGAATTATACCTTTTTATAAAGAAGATATCTTGTTCTTTACTTTAGTCATACATATCTTGGCGGTAAAGTGTGAAATAATTGAAAAAACTAAACAATTAACAAAAAAACTGGATAAATTAATAAAAATGTTCGTATTTGGTGCCAGATTGCGCTGAAACTGTAAGTGGTATCGCTTTTGTATGTATGAAAGGTTTATAGTAAATTTATCTAGGATTATTTCGTTCCTATACACTTTTTATGTATCGTGTACGGTTTTCTTTTATAATGGAAAATACCGCGGTCCGGGACATATTCAGGGGCGCGGGGGGGTGACGCTCCCCCCGGAGGGGGGGGAGAGTGGGTAAAATTTATTTTTTCTCCATAACCTACATATCCTGATAGATAAACCTCTTGCTTTAATTTTGCCAATTTTTCCATACATTTCAATCTAATTTTCTTCAACTATTATAGGAATTTGCATGGGATTTTTCGCTAAACATCAGAATTTTAATTCAAATGCCACTTTTAATGATACACGAGTGCAGCCGCGGTTATACACTAGTAAAACTATATGTTAATTAAAGAAAATAATTTCATATTTTGTTGTTTTAGGATATTGCTCCATGAGCCTCGGCCCGCAGGTCCCCAAATATATGGATTCAAAACACGCGAACGTCATACCTATTGTGAAGCAGTCTGAAAAAAAACATTACATAGCTATCTCTGAAAAGAGAAGCTCCGCTCAATCAATTTCATCGAATGACGGCAACACCACTGGTAATAATAATAAAAAAAAATTATTAACTCAGTACAGGATGTTTGTCGTATTTTTTAGGTTTCTGTAAGCAATTACTACCACCGTCTTGCCCGCTAATCCTGCCGTGCAGTGCTTGCAGTGTTGTGTTTCGGCGTGGAGAGTACAGCCGGTGAAATTACTGGCACTTGAGGTATCCTATCTTAGGCCTCTAGGTTGGCAACGCATCTGCAATACACCTGGTGTTGCAGGTGTCTATGGGCGGTGGTGATCTCTTACCATCAGGAGACCCACTTACTTGAATAAAAAATAAAAAATAGACAAAGAAACCATTGATCACCTTGAATAGGATTCGCCTATGTGTAGTCGGGGTAAGAAAAGGTTCGTCACTTTTGGAGTTTAAAGTGATTGAAATAGAGTTGAAAATTGACGAACCTTTTGTTACCCCGACTATATGGTCAAGGACTTTAATTCCTGACCCACCACGGAACCCTTTCAAAGGAAAATAAAAAAATAATGCAATGTCACTATGACGTTTACTGTGAAATAGTTCCGTGGTGGGTCAAGGATTAAAGTTCTTGACCGTACGCACCTTTTAGTATCAAGTACAGTTACTATTTTCAAAGTTAATCATAATGTTTTTTTTTGTAGGCATGCTCCTTTCGGAGCAACAGACAGTACTGTTGGCTGAGAAGCCCCAACGTTCTGATGAGACGTTATTAGCAGTTAAGGTATCCCGACACAAGACTGAGACGGTTTCGCAGAATTCCCAACCAGGTATCTAACTAAAGCCCTCTTATTCTGAGAGGAGGCCTTTGCCGAGCAGTGGGACGTATATAGGCTGGGATGGATGGATGGACCTAACTAAATTGAGTTCGATGTCAATCTTTTCGTTTGGTAATGATTGTATGCTTGTTTTTGTTTTGAAAATGATTTGTGGATCTTGAATTTTTGGGTCAGTTATCTGTCGATTTATATAAGTCGAATCGAAGTGGACGAGAGTTTTGCGTGGAAGGAGGGTATGGTGACATCATACGGCTCTGCCGTTCGCGTATGGTAGCGGCGTAGTAAGCTAAAAAGGTTTTAGTTCATTATTAAGGCTGATGGACACCACAGGGGTGGCGAGCGTGTTTTATATTCATTGCCCAGGCGAGACGCTCACCGCACTGTGGTTACTTGGCAGCACACTCAATGAACAGAGAACATACGCATCGTGCCGCTACCCCGCTGCTTGCTGACGTCCAATTCGCGGTCTTAAATAACGAGTGGAAATACAAAGTACGTTTTATTCCAGCGTTCACTAAAGGGATGCAATTTCCCTCTGACGGGACATTTGCTAAGTCTTACGTCGATTGCCCGTCAGAAGTGTTCCAGAAAACTACTGATTTTGAAACGGCCGGTATAGTTGTCTTTGCTACCACACACTAGAATTACATAAACTGTAGTCTATAAACTAGAATTTAGACGACCAGATGGCCTAGTGGTTAAAGAACCTGATTACGAAGCTTGAGGGTTCGATTCCCGTGTCGGGGCAGATATTTGTATGAAAAATGCGAATGTTTGTTCTCGGGTCTTGGGTGTTTAATATGTATTTAAGTATGTATCTATCTATATAATTATATTTATTAGTTGCTTAGTACCCATATCACAAGCTTTGCTAAGCTTACTTTGGGACCAGATCAATTGGTGAGAATAGGGATGATGACGACATTAAAAAATAATTCGAAGGTACAACTCCAGTTAAAAAACGCTTTATTTTAACCCTGAAAACCCGATTAATTTTTGATTTACTGTAAAATTAGATTTTTTGTTGCTTTAACCCTTTAGTGGGTAACGGCAAGATATTTGCCGTCATACGACTCAGATATTTTATTTTTTTTCTCAATGAACGTGTTGTTAGTTAATATAACTTTTGGTTCGCATAAGAGAATATACTCGTACTAATTTACGAAAAAAAGAATAGCAGATAAACGTTATTCCAACCCATGTTAAATGATGATTCTTAGGCCTGAACTTAGATTTTTAACTATTCCTTACAATTGAACAAAAATGTTTGTAAATAAAATTTTGTTTGCTGGATTTATCCGATAGTCACAATTCTCTACTTTCAGAGACAAGATTGGCGATATAAAGTTTAAAGAAAAAAAATCTGTTATTTGATAATTTAAAAAAATGAAGACGGCAATATATTTGCCACTATCCGTTAAGTGTCTGGTGTTTATTAAAGGAAAGGGTGGGTTAGGCTACAATTGTTATTGATTTATATATGGAGCAATAGCTTAATTCAATACTTCAATTTTGCCTTTTACCTTTATTGCTGAATTAGCCCGGTTATTTATTTGAAAGAATTCAGTTTTAAGTTAAATAAAGGTTTTAATTATTTCTTATTATCTATTGGTTTTTAATTTATTTATTTTAGATACGTCGTGCCACCCGTAGTTCCCCCGGCAAACTGACATGACGGTCTTGTCACTTAATGCCCTTGGCTGATAGCGGCAAACATATTGCCGTCTTATAATTCGGAAACCCTGCAATAATATATACATTTCTCTTTCTCAAAAATCATAAAAAAAATCATTCATGCTGTGCGTATCGTTAAAGTTCTCAATTCATGGCTTTAAAAAAATAATGGTCAAAGGGTTAAAACAAATAAATAGTTAGTTGATTGAATTGCCGGATAGTGACGTCATTGACCATTGAAACTCTATGGGAGAATTGTGTTTTGACAGCTCATAAAAAGTACGTCAGTTGATTGGTGGTGTCATCATCCCTATTGTCCCGTGATATTTATTATTTATTTAACGGAACGTGTTTTTTGTTTTGAACCAACAAAAATTATTCATTTAACTGCGCCACTCCTCGCACAGCACCTCTCTGGTGGAAACAGCTGAACGGAGCGAGGCGAGGTAAATAAAGCTTTCCTATTGGTTTATGCATGGTTCCAAGCGACGGGCACCGGAGCAGAGGTAGGCCTAAAAGAAGGTGGCGGAACGATTTGGAGCGATTCCAGCCGGATTGGCAACAGTTCGCCGAAGTCAGAGACGAGTGGAAGGAGAAAGGGGAGGCCTTTGCCCTGCAGTGGGACACTATATAGGCTAATTAAAAAAAAAAATTGTTTTATGAAAAGGACATTCCTTACAACACATCTCTGGTTCGAAAATCCAAACAGAGACATAGATGCATAGAAAAATCAGAGACTCAATCAACTTAACTATTCTTTCTTGAACTGCTGGCGTCTTTTGGCTGACGATGATGTTAATGACGATATGCCTTGAACTTTCCATCCAGGTTACGCCTCCTCATCAAGTATTGCCGGCACTGACTTGGAATACCGAGCGTACTCCAGTCGAGGCACCTTGGAGAACGTTGACGGCAACAGCATGGCAGGGGATGATACCCACCAATGGAGCAGCACAGGAACCAAGTCCCTGAACAGCTTCTGTTGCGATATTGGAGAGGATCAAGTTGATTTGATGCACCAGACTGATGAACTCAGTACCAGATGCAACGCGGGATTGATATCTACAGGTGAATACAATCGATACCACTAACATTCTGATAATTCGGTATGTAGGTGCTGAAATATATCTGAAGGTCATCGTATTTTTAATCTTGTAAGTTCTTCGTCTAATGTTTTTGAGTATCCAATCAGCTCCACGGGGCAAATAGCTAGATTTTTATCCAATAATAGGCTAGTCTGACGTACTTGCAATCGCGTTCACGGTATAAGATAATAATATGGTACAAAGGGATGGCGAATGAGATCCTATTTAGCGAAAAAAAAAACTTACACAGAGGGACGGATGATGTACGAAAGAATGGACGGTCGAACGGACGGATGGAGAGACAAACGGAAGGATCAACGAGGAGATTTAGATTTAGGAGAAGGAGAAGCTAGGAAGATGAGGAGCCAGAAGGACTAAAATCTATCTAATAAAGTTAACATGTAATTATGATTTTGTACGCGTTTAACCTTTCTTTATTTCAGAGACATATCGTCACTATAGCAACTGCTGCATGTTGCGACGCGAGAGATGTAAAAGACTCCATGGGAGAAGCTTTATAGGAAAACATTCTAATTATAAAGAAAGACTAATGACTACTTCAAGTAACAAATTCAAAGGTAACGCATCCAGATTAGTAGCTCTAGTTTTGTTTTCATTCTATCAAAAGCATGATCAAAATCGAATCAAAATCGCATTCGAAAACTACCGCTTGTACAAAAACTTTGACTATTTGACCAAATTTCTTAATTATACTTTTCTAGTTGCTGAATTTTTTTCACCATTTTCATAATAATAATACCTGTCCTTGGCCTCTAGACAACATTAATGTAATATCATCAATATAAGGTAAACGTCTGAGTGCTGGACGCACTAATGCCCAATAAGCGACACCTTGCTATCTCTCTATTGCTAATGACATTAGATTGAAGATATCAAGCTATTGGAACATTGACTAGCATTCGTACATTCACCTTAGATATTTTTAAACTTTATACACTCGTTGGACAGAGAGGAGACCCTCAGACATGCCGCGCAAGCGCCTCTCGTTCCGGCGCATGTGCCAGCGCCGGTGGAACGCTGTATGCCAGAAGACCGCCGAACGGTTTACCAATCGACCTAAGTCTTCTATGAAAATTATGAAAAGTTAGTACTTTTACCCGTTAGACCAAGGCCGCACTAAGGCTAAACTGACTTTTTTATACATGTAAACATAAAACCGTCAGTGCGACCGCTTGCGTTAGTTTACTCCAAGGCGGTTTAGCCGTAGTGCGACCTTGGCCTAAATGTCTCAAATTAAATACAATCCCATTAAATAATTAAAAGGATAATAAATTAAACAAGAATTCAAC
This sequence comes from Choristoneura rosaceana, assembly GCA_037349165.1. NCBI lineage: Eukaryota > Metazoa > Arthropoda > Insecta > Lepidoptera > Tortricidae > Choristoneura > Choristoneura rosaceana. The sequence continues at coordinate 18,366,091 of JAZBNJ010000019.1, forward strand.
TTTGTTCACAAAATAGATATTTTTGACATAAATTGCTCGAATATGGCTTTAACTTTATAAGAAAAGAATTGAGTTAAGTGACCTTTAAATTTATTTTCGGCGGATTTCCCGTACTTACATGACCCTTACGTGAGCCAATCCAGGACTCCAGTTATTTCTAAAATAGAGTACCTAATGAATGAAATTATCCTTTTTGCACGGAGTGAGAAAACTAAAGTACTCGTAATACGTTAGAGCGAACGCCTCATTTGATCAATTCGATGAAAGGGCAAAAGACGCAGTAGGTACCCATTGGACAAAAGTCAGACGTAGAATCTAAATACAATAAAATTGCTATAAATTTTATAGTATATAAGTATGGGATGTCAACATGACATTTGTAGCACAGAGTTTCCACCCTGAGACACGATTCAGTTTGATCCGACTATGTTATATTCATACTCATTCATAAGTCTGTGCCCCCAATCTGGATGTAAAATTGGCCTTGTCAAACGGTTTTTACGGCGACAGGAGACGTGTTAACTAGGTCAATCAAGTTTTTGACACGGAAAATTCGCCCGCTTATGGAACATTTTAAATTAAATCCCTACTTTCCTACTAATATTATAAATGCGAAAGTAACTCTGTCTGTCTGTCTGTCTATGTCTGTTGGTGTGTAGGTAGTTTGAACCCTAAGGATCAACATAGGACACTTTTTATTCCGGTAGAGGTCGCCACCGCGCGATAACCTAGATCCGCGCAGACGAAGTCGCGGGCATAAGCTAGTAAAAAACTATTTTGATAATTACAAACAACTATTGTGACAGTGGTAGTGGCACTCGTATCTAGTTGTTGGATTGATTGTTGAGGATGAAATGGGAAGAATGGAAATATAAATTAGTAATAACTAAAATATTTTAAGTTCCCAATCCGCACTGGGCCCGCGTGGGAACTATGGCCCAAGCTCTCTCATTCCGAGAGGAGGCCTGTGCCCAGCAGTGGGACGTACATAGGCTGAGATGATGATGATGATGAAAATATTTTAATGTTTGTCATGGTTATGTTACAAAAATTTATCACAGAAAATATCGTGCGACGCTTTCGACATTGGCGAAACGCACGATTATTATTATTTTAAAGTGTAATAAATTCGCATTCTCCATTTTGCACAAAAAAGTTCACAAACGCGTGTCTCACGCAGATGGCACTCGCGCTCGCATTGGTCCCAACCGGTCCGAGATATCGTGTCCGTGAGCAGTGTCTATGTGTGCGTTACTAAAGCGCACTTTGTATGTAGATTGAATTGACAAGATTTCATTTTTTCAACACCTGTAAATTACTACAGGAATCGAAAGAGTTTTGCCTTCTGAACATGGCAAAATATTTATTATAATTTATTTCTCCATTTTTAAAAGAATACAAAATAATTAAAAAATGTATCTGAATTTGCCAGTACTACGACAGAATAGATATGTTTCCTTTGCCTTTTGCACCAGAAAAAGGAGCTGTCATAATTTTGACAACGTCTACTTCAGATTTACGCATGATTTACGTGATCTTTTTTTTAATAGAGACTAGACAAAAGTAATGGATCTATTCTATCGTAGTTTTGGAGTTAAGCCCTTTTCGAATAAGCACATCTTAAAAAAATTGTAATAAATTAATTAATAATCGTAGCGAAATTTTAAAAATATCAGCGTCTTTCTATTTCCAAGCAGAATACAGAGAACGAAACAAATTATAGTCTTAGAAATATGAAATGTTGTCAATTCTGTAACCTATCTGTTTTGTGCTTTAGTCTCCTTTTACAAAACCAACGGGATTCCAAAATGTAGGTCCGTCCTAACCAAACCCGGTACGGTGCGGGCTTACGGAATTTAGTAAAATCTCGTAATTGCTGTTTGACTGTCAGATTTAACACGCGAACAAAGCTTAGGTATTATTCGCTTCTTATTCGCTTTATTTTTTTTTTCAGTACGAATGATGTACGCGCATCCCGAATTATTTCTCGAAGATGTGAACGTACAAACGACGAGCGCTATGTGCACAGATACAGGTGTGTTGCACACATTATCTATTTTTTTTTGGTATTACATCATCCCAGCCTATATGCGTCCCACTGCTGGGCACAGGCCTCCTTTTAGAACAAGATGGCTTGGGCCATAGTTCCCACGCGGGCCCAGTGCGGATCGGGAACTTAACATGCATGCACCATTATAATGCTTCGCAGGTTTGTGCAGGTTTCCTCACGATGTTTTTCTTCACCGCAAATATCGTGATAAATTTCAAATGTAATTCCGCACATGAATTTCGAAAAACTCAGTTATGCGAGCCGAGGTGTGTGCGGTGGGGTATTAAACATTATCTATCTATTGTATCCGTCTAGTTCGCCATGCATGAGGTGATACTCGTAAAATCAGGGGTTCCACTCATGACATGACAAATGCGGCCCGTTTTTTTTTTACCGATTTAAGGCACTGGTCCCAACGCCGACGAGTACTGAGAAGAGTGTTTTAATATGAATATTTTAAGGCTTACTAAAACACTCTTTTCTCGCTAGTGGAACTAGAATCAAAAAGGCGCAATCGAAGTGCATTCCACAAACGGAACGGCCAAATACCCGCCGTGTTCATTCGTGTGCCCAGCCGCGCGTTTGACAACAACTTTTCTTCTGAAGTACAAAACCCTAAAATATTACAGTAATTATTACCCCAGCTAATGTATATTTGAGCACTCACAAACAAAAGGCACGATAAAAAACTGGAATTATGCACTTTTTTGTTTTTCCACTGGTTTTCATTACAATCTTTGTTGCCAGATGCAGCTGTTATTTGCCTTTTTACTTAGCTCTTATTGCTATGCTAATGTTTTGTTTCGCTAAAATGAATTCTAACATTACAGCGATACTTAAGCTTTGCTTGGAAATTTACGGGAACAATTGCTTATGAGTTTTGAACTTCTCATAAGAATCAAAATTAGTTAGATTAGAAGAGAAAGAGACCAGATACTGATACCTAAAAGGTGTGGTAGGAATTTTGGTTTAACGGTTGACCTAAGCAGAGGAACTTGGAATCGAACCCCGACTCGGGCCTTTTTTTATTTATGTGCAAAATTTCACTCTATTATATTTCGTATCTTACCGTGATATTTATGGAAATATGTAAATAAAAATAACATGGGAAACAGTGAACTTACCATACTCGTATTTTAATAAAAAAAGTATACATTTAGGTACGGAAGTGCACATTCTGAGAGAATAACAATTTGAAAAAGTGCGCTTCTTGAGGGCATAAAATTGGGAATGCGCTTTTTTAAATACTTCTTTCAAGAAGGAAGTTTAGTTTGACTAGACTTTGAAATATATCTTTTGAAAAGTGCACATTTTGGAAAAGTGTGATTTACAGTCCTAGGCCAAATAAAGCTTAACACTCGAAGGACCGGCGCATAAAACAAAGCGCCCTACACACGCTAACTTTTCAGACCCTTTTAGTGCGGTGTAATAAGGAAATTCCATTAAAGCGACACATGGCTACGTGTTCGCGGATTACTCTAACTCGAGGAGCTTCTAGAAAACTCATAAATCCTTCGGAACAATTTCCTTTTGTTGTGTGACGCATTTTTATTCGCAGGGATGAGTACTGTGAACCACGAGAACAGATCTGCTGGGATTGCCACGTCGCTGAAGTGGGCTTTCCCGCATGTTCATTTTATGGATGCAGGTTCGATAATTTTAGTTTCTTATTTAAAAGCTCAAAGAAATTGTTTCATATGCCCCATTTCCTGTGTCAAATCTTGCGAGTCGAATTATTAGAAAAATTTGGTGCTGATATGCCTACTACAACATTCACTTGTAACAACATCGAGTATAAACTAAAGCAAAAAATAAAACCAGTCTCACAAAAGCGATAATAAGGCCACCAATGGAAAATCTCTATATATTATATGTGTTTTCTATATTGCTTAATATGTTGATGTTCAATAAAGAGTCGTTGTATTGTATTGTAGGGCATTCACTTGTAACAGAATTATCGTGCATCCGTCGTTTTTAAATTTGACCGAACGACCCAAGGACACCGAACAAAGGACAAATCCAAGCATAAATCCAAACATTGCTACAATAATTTCAACGATCATTCTAGGGAACTTTGCAAAAATTTTGAAGAAACAGTAACCAGTTTTCCTTATGATTTCAGCAACCTCAGGAACTATACCAGCCCATAAGAAACCGCTTCCGAGATATACTGATTTGGGACCTTCTATATTCCCTTGGCAATTTAGTTCTTGTTCTAGTAAGTTACGTTTTGTATATGACTACTCTTTATCTGCGGTTTCCCTTGTGTTAGCCATTAGACCTGGCATTTTAATTTTGGGATTTCACAAAAGCCTATAGAAATTCCTTAAAATTGAAAAAAAAAAGAAGTTTTATTGATGCAGAAACAGTATAACATAAAATACACTGTCAGCGGGCCCCAAACTAGGCAGTGCCTGTATCTTGGGCGCCCTGAAGAGTTGGTACCAATGCCACAATATTAATAATAATAGAAAATAATAATAATAAAAACCTAATCCTAAGAATAAAAAGAAATAAAGATGATAATAATAGAAAAGAATGTGTGCGTGTGCGTGTGTGTGTATGTGTGTGTGTAAATTACACCACGGTCTTCATTAACATTGCGTAGGAAACACCTATGCCAAATTTCATGTCCATCAACTTACTGATTAAGATATTGGGAGAGGAGATTTACATCGATTCCGTGGAAATATCGAGTTAAATAACCTATATCTTATTGTACAAGTTCAAATACCTGCGTACATACATGAAAGAGTTACACACACATGCACGCACTTACACACTCACGTACTATCACATTGTCATATTAATACGATAATATGCCCTTAATCGTCCTTTCAACAAGTTTTTGGTGACAAGACCCATAAAATGTTCTTAGGCCAACCCAAAATGGAAGATTTCACAGTTGATATTTATTTTATTTTATTAAAATTAATTTACAGAAAGAAAATTTGCAACTCCGCAAAATAACGAAACTCCATCTGATATGCCTAAGAAAAGGAGACAAAACAAAGCAAATAACAGACCATATGAATGTATAAATACAGAATCAGTAAAAAGTCTAAAAAGTCCAAACAAACTGGTTAAAGATGAATCAAGTCTAGCAATAATAATCAAAGATAGCACTCCCTCAGTCTCAAAGGAGATTCAGGCAGAACTAAGCAGTCCGTTACGCCAAGTTGAATCAAAAACAACCATCGTAATATCCCGCCAATTTAACATTAAGAATATAAAAGAAGATGAAGATACTGTACCACGTAGAAATGAATTCAAGAAATCAACTTTTAGTTTCATAAACGATTCAGGAGTCATCAAGAGTGATACTGATCATAAATCATCTGAAGGAGGAGTTTATAGAACTTCAGAAAATGTTGAAATCAAGAATGAATCAGCTTCGTATCAAAATATAATTTTAACTGGAGCAGGTAAAGCATTTGCATTGTAAAATGAAAATGGGCTAGTTTCTTTAAAATTCTAATTAGTCTGTCAGTTAGATTATCAGAGAGCATTGGACACGTACTTTTTCTTTTGCCTATTAAGCAAATAATATATAGATATAGCCAGTTTTAGTTCTGCGCAACATCACGTTGTGCAAATTCAAAACTCTGCTTGCAAAGTTTGACGCGCTTTAGGTAATCTTTTCAATTTTTGTTTAGTTGACAAAAAAATGTCCTGTTCGACTTTTTTTAATGGTCTAAGCGACAAACTAAATAGAATATTTTTTACTAGTTACCGAATATTTAAAATAAAACAACAGATGCTTAATTGTCTTATGCACTCGGAAACATGATCGCTTTTACCGCTTCTTTTCGTCAAACGTTACCGTTTAGGATGAGGGTATAGAATGAGATGTTGAATGCAATCATGAACATCTGCGTGCTATCATCATCACCATCATCTGGTCTGCTTTGTCCATTACCTCTTTCTCCGCTTATTACCCTCTCTAGAGGAAGGCGGGCATAAGACAATACGGCTTCAGGTTTATTAATGACATGTTTCATTTTAGGAACTAAAGATTTTCTGCATGGAAAAAACGAGGAACTCATCAAATCGTTGCAATATTCCGACTTGATTTATTTGGAACAAGAACAACCGTACACTAATAACATGATAGCGTGTAATCCAGCTGGTAAGCAAATACATTACATAAAGTACAGGCAGCAAAACAACTAGTACATTTCATTTTTTTTTTTAATTTTGATCAATTTTCAGAAGTAAAAGTCTCCTTTTGTGCTCCAAGTAAGTGTTGCCAGACAGGAACCAGCTGCAGGATGCACTATCTGTGTGATCGCTCCACCAGCGTAGGTAATTATATCATTTCAGTCTCTTTTATTCTTTGCTCTGCGCGTAAAAGATTGTTACAAACACATATTTTTATTTCTGTTCAGAAACACAACCGTACATCAAACCAGCTGTAACTAAAACATCCAAGGGGATAGTAACAATCCAGAGCAATCCTAAAAAAGTATCCGTTGGACTATCAGGTAATAATTAGACTTAATTTCGAATGTAATTTTGCTTGTAAATTCCGAAAAACCGAGAGCTTACTCTGTTTGAGAGACCGTAGGTTTTATAACCAGGTTACCGTGACTTGTCTACAAACGTCGAGGGTTTTATAAATTGTAAGTGAAAATGACGAAGGTTTAAAATATTTACGTACCAAATTTGTTTTGTTTAGGTTTCAAGCTAAACCATTTAGAGAAGAAAGAGGCCGCTACCGAAACTGTTTCGCCTTTGAAACATCTAGGATATCAAGGTAAGTAGATGGATTCTTGTCGCAGTGACATTACAATGGAGTAATTTGGGGAGTAAATGGAATGTTGTTGATTTTGTTAGATTTAAAACTCGCTTATGTTTTTTCACCCGCTCGCTTGTTGTTTTTTTAAACGTAAATGTTTTCGGACTGTGTCCTTTTTCGAGACAACTTTTGTGTTACACCATTTACATAATAATTTGTTTTCAATAACTTTTACAAATTTAATTAGCATAACTGAATAAGTTATTAAAATAAACTTTAATGAGACAGTGTCTTTGACACTTCGACACGATCACTGTGACATTCAGCAAATAAAAAATATACAGCTCGAGTGAATAAAGTTTTGCCATCGCATTTTGTCGGAAAAGTTCGTGTTTCTTGCTTTCTCAATAATTAGCTTCAGAAAGCTAGTTTAGAAAGCAAGATAAATAGGGCAGAAGTATCGGTTTTGGCCACTTTAAGCCCGTTTTCGGTCAGTTGACATTTGCAGTCATATATAAAAAGTTATAGTATTATTAGTAGTGTTTAAAAATATGTATAGTTAGTTTTTTACTGACAAAGTTTAAAACGATTTATTACTATAAATTTATTTCAAATGTATATTTAAACAATAAATGGCCATACAGTGGCCACAAACGGTACTTCTGCTCTACTATTTTTTACGACAAAATACAATAGCAAAAGATAATTTACTACATTTTTACTGAACTATCTCTTAGCAATAGGTACAGCTACTAATCGCAATGCTAAACCCCCCCCCCCCCCCATTTGATATAACAGCAATTTAACTGACTCCAATTTGCTTGTAGGTCCAAAAATTATGTCAATTTCATCTGCTTTTATGACATCACCTTCAGTGGATACCATTAAACGGGGGATGCGGAGTGCAGGTGAGTCAGTTCATCATCCAGTGGCGTTTCTTGAAGAGCACACGGGGCCCAGGGTCTATCCTCCAAAGGGTCTATCTCTATAAGGGACCCATCCTCACGAGGGAACCAAAAGGCCCATATAGTAGTCGAGTTTAAGTTCTATGACATTTTTACGTTCCAACGGGGTATATTCGTTGTTACAAAGAGCCTCGGGATGCTTTAAGACATGCGCTCTGCTCGAATTTGACTGTAATTTTCTCATTAACTTGAATGATCGAGCTGTCTTATATAGAAAAGGCGTTGTTTACGTCAATTTTGTTCAAAATAGATCCAGATTTTACAATGCAATATTTCAGAAATATCGATTTTGTAATAGCTAGTTTTTTTGTTATAAACAGCTTCAATTATCATTCCATCATTTTATACTAAGTAGCAAGACGTTGTATACAATTTTCATTTACATTTCTGTACAGTCGCCAGCATCAGTATCTGGCACAACAAGGCGTGCATAAATTTTCTACAAAAAATCTATAAATTATCTACTTGTGAAATCCTATAAATTTACTTTATTGTTACTATAAAATAAGTTTATTCTGTAAGGTACAGAGCTGTTGGTTCTACGAAAATAAATAAATAATAAATATCTGATACTTACACGACTCTATGTGGCCGGTTGTCAGGATATTTTGGCACTCTCCGCCCGCTGTGGCAGATATTAATGCAGGCGCTCTTATCGTCTTATCTATCGTTCGGAGACTCTCAACGATGTTACCTTTGTCGTTAAGAACTAGTCATACCACCAGTTCAGAAGGTATTACCAAATTACTTTTTTCGGATAAAAACTACGGCAAAAAATAGTTAAGATTTCAAGATGATTCTATTGCTAATTTGAAGTCTTCTAACAACACTGCTTTATACAATGCAGGGGTTGTATTGCCTAATGTTCCTAACGCTCGCGATCGCAATCGCAATCAAATGACAGTTTTTGTATGCGAAATCTGTCTTTTTATTGCGATCGCGAGCTTCAGAAAAGTTAGGCAATGCGGCCTCAGGACTTATGACAGTTAAAGTGATTTTCCACCGGCGAGGCGAAGTGAGAATATAAATTTGTATGGCAACCACAACCGAAGATGCGCTAGGAGAGGATTGTAAATTTGCCATACTATACTTTCACTCAAAGAATCGACGCTCTCGAGATGTGGTGTTGGAGACGTATGCTTCGAGTGTCATGAACTCAGCACCGCATCAACCTGTCCATACTGGAAGAACTACAGGTGAAGGAGAGGCTATCATCCATAGTGAGATCTCGTATCCTCCAATGTTTCGGACACGTGACTCGACGTGGGGAGCACTCTATAGAGCAACTTGTAGTGCAGGGAAGGGTAAATGGGAAAAAGATCAAGAGGACGTTCTCCCATGCGCTGGACTGGCCAGATAAGAGCCCTTAGAAATACTCCTCTCAACACTTGCGCCAGAGAAGCAACAGCCAGGGAGAACTGGCGTAGAATTGTTCGACGTGCTACGTGACCACGACTGCTCGGCCAAGAGTATCCGACAAAGAAGAAGAAGAAGAAGATACTTTCACTTCTCGCCTCGCCTCGTCTCACCTCGCCGATGGAAAGTTATCTTTATAACGACGATTCCTCTTATTTTTCTATTATGTGATCCAGTTAGATATTTTTCTAGAAAGTTTAAACCACATTGCTGAACCTACCTCTAAGCACATAGAATTCTAGTTTCATAGACAACATAATGGATGGCGGTTATTGACTTAAACTTTGTTATGTCATCGATTAGAATGGCACTGTAGTTCAAACTAGCAAGTGTCATTCTCAATCAACCTGCTGTTTTAAATCATTTTGTGATACACACACGACCTGTACCTTTAGTACAGTTTCTAATTTATTTAAAATGATTATAGTAATCAAAATTCCAGGGAATTCTGCAAAAACGATTGTGTTTAAGGATATACAATTACTTACTTCACCTTCGCTACGGTACCGTCCGTCGCGGCTCGTTTCTTGCGGTAAGATTACTCACTCATCGTACTTCTTATTCCTTCTAACCGTAGGTAGGTACCTACATCCATATCCATCCATATCCATCCATACTAATAATATAAATGCGAAAGTGTGTTTGTGTGTTTGTGCGTCTTTCACGCCGTAACGGAGCGACGGATCGACGTGATTTTTGGCGTAGAGATAGTTTATGGGCCCGACAGTGACATGGCTACTTTTTATCCCGGAAAAACGCACAATTCCCGAGGGAACAGCGCGCGATAACCGAATGCCACGTGGGCGGAGCCGCGGGCAAAAGCTAGTATATTATAAATGAGAAAGTTTATGAGTACGTTCATGTTTGTTACTCCTTCACGCCAATACGGCTGTATCAATTCAGATGAAATTTGGCGTGCAGATATCTGGAATAACACATAATACTAATTTTATCCTGATATTCTTACGGGATTGGGAAAAAAAAATCTCAACCGCTGGCTCTAGAATCAGAATTTGCCACGGTCCTTTTTAATAACGTTATTGAAAACGACAATGTGTTTTCTGATAATTCTCATAAAACCAGACCGCTATATACCACAAACGTTAGAAGTGCTACAATTTCACAAAATTGTCACTTTTTACCCGACTGGCCCAGAGCTGGATTAAGCCAACGCGGGGCCTGTAGCAAATTTTATCATGGGGCCCTTGATTTGCTTCAAGTTTATAGTATAAGTAAAATATTATATTTAAGTCGATCATATTGATACCATCTCTTTCTTTGGCGGTGTTTTGTGTTGGTTTTGTTCTATTTACATTAATTTAGAAAAAAAAAACATGCTTCTATCTGAATTGACGTTTTTTACGATCAGAAAGCATTGGTCAACGGGGCCCCTAGATGCGCGGGGCCCGTAGCATTTGCTACTCTTGCTATGTGCCTAATCCGCCACTGGACTGGCCGAAGGAGGGTTGTTCTATGAGAAAATAATTATATTAATTTGTAGGACTTGTAAAATTTAAGACACAGTAGCCGCGGGGTTAATACATTACTTGTAAAAATAATATTATTTCCTTTGATCAGGTACAGAGACGATTCATGATGTTGAAGGACATTCTAAAGCAACTTCGGTTGAGAAAATCGTTTTATATTCTGACACTGGTAAAGTTTGCTTTTAATTATTATTATTTTTTTTATTCGACTGGAAGGCAAACGAGCAAGTTGGTCTCCTGGTGGTAAGAGATCACCACCGCCCATAAACATCTGCAACACCAGGGGTATTACAGATGCGTTGCCAACCTAGAGGCCTACGATGGAATACCTCAAGTGCCAGTAATTTCACCGGCTGTCTTACTCTCCACGTCGAAACACAACAGTGGAAGCACTGCTGCTTCACGCCAGGATTAGCGAGCAAGATGGTGGTAGCAATCCGGGCGGACCTTGCACAAGGTCCTACCACCTGAAAATTATATCTCTAAATTCTATATCTAATATGTAAAATTCTCGAGTCAAAAAGAAGAAGGAAAATAATTTATTTATAACAGCAGCGACACAGTAGGTACACAGGTAAGAAAAAAAGTGTTGCTGCTATAAAAAGGTCCCGGCTCAGCATGTCGCTGGTACAATAGTAGATTGTACAACGAGAGCATAAAACGAGCCATTTTACCCGAGGCGTTTATATAGCCACCCGAGCCGGTACGGCGAGGGTGGATAGACACGTCGAGGGGAAAATGGGTTTAATGCTCGAGTTTTACACTCTGCTTTTCACTTCGATGGCGAGGAAATGAAATAGCAACAGTCGAAACAATAATTCACTTCCTATGTACTTTTTATTTGTATGCATTATTATAATATTCCATTATTTTAATTTTACTGATTTATTAGATTGATTTTCAGTTTTATATAAATTAAAAATTATTTAAAAATATATAGAAACTTTTTTGTTTGTGGCTGTTGACACCATATTACCTTGGTCTTGAGTTGGTATTAGACGAAGATTTTATTTTATGCACTAGAGCATAAAAAGTCATTTTATGTCGCCTAGACACAGCATAAACAAGAACTTTACGAGCATGAGAAGTGAAAAAATATTTGTGACTTGTGACCAAATTCCTTCGAAATGGTTTGACAAATTTTTGATTTTTTTTTGTGTATATTCGTAGGTCTGAGAACAGGATGTAAACTAGAAACAGAAATAAACTTTACTGGATAACTGTGGACATAATAGGTGTACATAATATAACTATTTTTCATACTTCTACGCGGACGGAGTCGTGGGCAACAGCTAGTCTAATATATAAAATTTTCAGGTCAAAAATGTATGTAACCAAACTCCTTCGAAACGGCTTGGCAAATTTCATGAAATTTTTCTGTGTATTCGGTAGATCTGAGAATAGGATGTAATTTTTTTTTCATACTTCTACGCGGACGGAGTCGTGGGCATCAGCTAGTTATACTATATTTATTTTCGTGTCTCGGGGATTTCGAAAACGATTTCGAAAACCAAAATCGACGAAATTTGCTCTTTCTTTTTTTCTTTTTCGGGGCAAACAATCAATCTAACTTGCTGTTATTAAGATTGGTGGAGAAATTAACTTATTTGACGCATTGAATTTGCCCTTATAGTTAACAGGATATCAAAAATAACACAGTGTATAATATTATTGCTGGTTTCAGGTACAAACGCAGTGCAAGTAAGGTCGAATAAGTCCTTCATCATTGAAGGGTCAGGATCACTAGAAACCTCAAATTTAAATGGTTAGCGAATCTAAATATCCTTTTATCTAGTTTAACTGCAACAGTCTCGACATTTGACATTTAGTTTAATTTGATTTTACTTTTATCTGACACTTAAAGTTAGTCAACAAGAGGTGAAACAGGCCATTAATCTGTAAAAAAAAATGGACTGTAATTCTGCTTTATTTTATGTGATTTTAATTTTTATATCTTTTATTGATTATAATAATTAGAACTTACTTAGTTTGTAAGTTGTTTGCTAACAAATTAAATGTATCTATGTAATCTGACGAATAAATTATTTATATTATTAAGCTCCTTCCATAATTGTTCATCTAATAAAAGCATGTTAGTATACCTAATGACACAACATTTCTTCTATTAAACTTTACTACGGGTACTTCAGTCCCCTCGTTGACGGGACAGAATAACAATTAATATTAGCCAGTCGAATAAAAAAAAACCCATAAGTGAATTCGAATGGCGAAATGAAGTGGAAAGGTAATAAAAAGTTTTTTTATTTTTTTTTCCATTTCACCAGGTAAACATTATGTTCCTGCTAGTATCAACACGGATACCTCAAAATGTACCAGCTTGGGAGCTTCCAATGATGCTGCCTCGAAGTTATCAAGCCTGGGCATGTCCAAGAAATCTTCGCGTCCAGTCGCTCTGATCGACGTTTGTGTTCAACACAATTACCCAAAGGACAGTACGTAAAATAATTTCATGAACGAGTTATACAAAATTTTGAATTATGGTTTTTGTGACAAACGATACTTAATTTTTTTAGCATTAGAAAGAAGGTAAGAGGTCTTAACGTGTCTTTTTGTTGAAAAACATTTTTGAATTAAAAATAAGTCATAGCCATCATGTTACATATTGTAACAGTTAGCAAGGACATGATGATCATTAACATGCTTTTGGTACCATAAGTAATAGTTACTGTATTTTTAAAACGTTTTTCAATAAAAAGACTCGTCAAGATTGTTTACTCTTTTTCTAATGCTAAAAAGAACGAAGTATAGTTAGTTAGCAAACAAGACCGTAACGTCAAACGAACCTGACGATACTTTTTTTTTGACGATACCAACAAAATCTAGCAATTTTTCGTCATTAAATTCTGGGAAATAATTGTCGTTGAGTTAGTTTATTGATATTATACTGATTCACTTACATTTTTCTCCGCAAATATAATTTGGGGATTAATTTTTGAACTTAGTCACTCGAAAGTTCCGTTCGACAGTTCCGTTCGAAAGTGTTAAAAAAATCTGTGTTGGCACAACTTTTTTGATTTCGCGTGATTTCGATCATGAAACTACGGTGAGACTCACTCATATTAAATGATATTGCGACGGATAACTCACGTCTTAAATCGAGTTTAGCTGGACATGTTTCAGGCTATTACGTAGCCCTTCTTCAAAGGAGCACGCGACTCGGCGGCTGCCGCAACACGCGCAATACGCGCCACCGCTCTGCTCGCGCGACTGTCCGACGTGTAAGACGTGGGTTATCCGTTACAATATCATTTTAATTCGCGTGATTTAATAATTTAAAATCAACCGCAAGTAAGAAGAGAGAGAGAGAGAGAGAGAGAGAGAGAGAGAGAAACATTTATTTATTCATATTCGATACACATAAAAATACATTACATGGAAGGAAATTAAAAAATAACATCGAACAGTATAAACTCAGCATAATACGGCAAGCCGCAACGCTGTTTTTCAGTGGGACCCATTTAAAACTAAAACATATAACAGTACACTATGACGACACGAAAGCCAGCGGAAGAAAGTTCGCGAGTAAACTTTCAACCTGGAAGCATATATGGCAACACTCAATCAGTTTAACCATTTTCTAAACAGTTAAACCTCAACAAGTCTAATCAGGATTTTGGTGTAATATTTACAATAATAATTTTGATAATAATGATATTGTGATGCATTATAACAACTCTCAATAAACTATTAATGAAAGAAACATTTCTGATTAAAGACTGGGTGGGAGCACAGCCCGGCCCATTGCAAACTCGTTCACGATCAGTGAAGGTACCGTCATTCTTCGCAAAAACAATTTAAAAAAGAAAAAAATATTAACGAATACATAGTCTTAATCTAAATGTTGTCTTAATGTTGTCTGTTGTTGTTGTATTAGTCTTAGTCTTGTAGCTGCTAGCTACACACATGATGTAGAAGATGACGTCTGTCCAGAAACAGGGACAAGAATAACATTTCGCCAGGCGCAAACACTCGCCGCTCTGAGAAGTGCGCGCGGTGCTTGCGCATCGACGTCTGCGGGCGAAATGTGTACAACTTCGGCGCTGCTCGTATTTATACCAGAGCCACACCGACAGCACACATCGACAGCGCTATGGATGAGTGCAGGCGCAGATCAGGCCACGATCACGCCACCTTTTGGAGGCGTGGTTTTGATCGGCGATACCCTCACGAGTTGCGCCTATGTGAATTTGTATATATTTGATAATTTCTGTAAATAAACTCTCTTCTTCTTCTTCTATACTTCGACGATCTAATAGGGTGTTTTACTTACCTCTACCAAATATCCCTAAAGTGGTGACCCAACGACTTAAAGAAGATGAACACGCAAGAAAACCCTGGCGCAGAGAACGCTCAAAATGCTGCTGCTGCACCGCAACAACCATCGAGCCAGCAAGAACTCTCCGGTATATCGCTGTCCCTTCGCGTCCCACCGTTCTGGCGCGACCAGCCGCTCCTGTGGTTCTGCAGCTTTAAAGCAGCCACCGCCGACCTCAAACGAAGCCAGGCCCAGCTCGCCCAAATGGTGATCGCGCAGCTCGAGAAGCAGGATATCCAAAATATCTCCGACCTCATCTACAAGCCGCCGGAAGATAATTACTACCAGGCAATCAAGGACCGCCTCATCTCGCTGTACGAAGAATCTAACAGCGCTCAAACTAAAAAGCTCTTGTCGCAAGTGGAGCTCGGAGACCAAAAACCTAGCCAGTTGCTAAGGCGGATGCAGCAACTCAATAAGGACAAATTCCCCGAAAGTACCATCAAAATGATGTGGCTCGATCACCTGCCGCCACACATCCGTTCCGTGCTTGCTGTCAGTGAAGCTTTCAAAATGAAGACAACGCTCGAAGACCTGGCCTTGCTCGCGGACAAAATGATGGAAGTCCACACATCGTCCCAAGACATCGCTGCCATTGCGACACCAGCCGCATCGTTACCGCCACCGCCACCGCCTCCCGCGCAGCCATATTACCAGCAACAACCAACAATCGACACACAGTTCCTCGTCAGCGAAATAAGAAGGTTATCCCTGGAAGTCGCCGAACTGCGGGCGCGACCGCAAGACAACCAGCACAGCAGCCGCCCTCGCCGCCGCTTCCAGTCACGGTCCCGTAACGCATCGCAAAACCGAAGCCGCCCAAACTCGCCCATGCCGTATTGTTACTACCATCGTCGCTACGGCATGGACGCTAAGAAATGCCAATCGCCGTGCAGTTTCAAGCCTATCGTCGTCATGCCGGAAAACTAAAACTAACGCTGGCTGCGGCGGGATCCGGCGTTAATGAGCACTCACACCGCTTATTTGTCATGGACAAAAAATCAAAATTGTCTTTCCTGGTAGACACGGGCGCAAACATATCCGTCCTACCTAAGAGCAAAGGTGTAGCCGCCCAACCGCTACCGTTCGAGTTATACGCAGCCAACAACACAACTATACCTACGTACGGTGAAAAAACGCTCGAGTTAGACCTCAACTTACGCCGCCCATACAAATGGAAATTCATCATCGCTGCTGTGTCAAAACCGATCATCGGAGCCGACTTCTTGAATCATCACCACCTCATAGTCGACGTAAAAAACAGAAGACTGATTGACGGCAAAACACAACTGATAACTAACGCCCAACTGAGTACCGCAAACATACCTACAGTTCGCAGTATAGACGTCGGGCATAGTTACCACAGTATACTCGCAGATTTTCCCGGAATTACAAGAATTACCTCCATGAAGCTCAGTCCTAAACATTCCGTCGAAGATGTAATTGAAACCACTGGCCAGCCGATCTACTGCCGCGCGCGCCCTATTGCCCCACACCGCTACGAACAAGTCAAGAAAGAATTCGAGAATATGGTACAACAAGGTCTCTGCCGGCCCAGCAAGAGCCCGTGGTCGTCGCCTCTACACATCGTGCCTAAGAAGAGCGGAGAGCTACGTGTGTGTGGTGATTACCGAAGGCTCAACAGCATCACCAAGCCCGACCGGTACCCCATTCCACGTATCAAAGATTTTACCTACCAACTCGCCGGTAAAACAATTTTTTCTACACTCGACTTGAATCGTGCCTACCAACAGCTGCCCGTCGCCGAACAAGACGTAGAAAAAACGGCCATAATAACTCCCTTCGGCCTATTCGAGTTCCCGCGGATGTGCCCAGGCCTGAAGAACGCCGGCCAAACATTCCAAAGATTTATTCACGAGGTGCTCCGCGGACTCGATTTTGTGTACCCGTTCGTTGACGACCTTCTACTTGCCTCTGCTAACGAAGAAGAGCACAAAAATCATTTACGCACTGTGTTAGAACGACTCGACGAATACGGAATAACAATAAATCCGTCAAAGTGCGTATTCGGCCAGCCCAAGGTCAGATTTCTCGGCTACGAAGTCACGAGCGAAGGTATTATGCCGCCACAAGACAAAGTTGAAGCAATCATCAATTATCCGAGACCTAAAACTATCGAAGAGTTACGTCGATTTCTCGGAATGATAAATTTCTACCGCGAGAACATAAAAAACGCCGCCAGTACACAAGCACCGCTCAACAAGTTTCTCCATAACACGAAGAAAAGAGACAAAACACAAATCGAGTGGACCGACGTAGCGACGCAAGCATTCGAAGCATGTAAAACCAGCATCAAAAACGCAGTTTTACTTGCCCACCCGATGCATCACGCTGCAATTGCGATTTTCTGCGACGCGAGCGGAAACTGTGCTGGCAGCGTTATACAACAATATGTAAACAACGCCTGGCAGCCCCTTGGTTTTTTTTCAAAGAAATTCACCGACGCCCAGACTCGATACAGCACATACGATCGAGAGCTACTCGCCATCTACATGTCAGTCAAACACTTCCGAAAAATATTCGAGGGGCGAGAAATAACAATATTTACCGACCACAAACCGCTTACATTCGCATACACAAAGACTAGTGCAAGCAGCGAATCGCCTAGACGCACCCGCCAACTACTCTACATAAGCGAGTTTACGACCGACATACGCTATGTACGCGGAGAAGAAAACGCCGCAGCTGACGCCCTATCGCGAATCGAAACAATCAGCTGTCCAACACCATTCAACTTCACCGAGCTAGCCGACGCGCAAGAGCGAGACAACACTATCCAACCTCTCCTTCAGCAAAACAACCTAAAACTGAAACACGTAACTCTGCCTGGATCCGACATCAAACTACTGTGTGAAACCTCTACCGCCGACGTTCGAATATACCTGCCAAAGGAATTTCGACGTACTGCATTCGACTGTACACACAACATAAGTCATCCTGGCATACGTACAACAAGAAAAATGATGTCACGCAAGTACTTCTGGCCTTCAATAAACAGCGACGTCGGGAGTTGGGCGAAAACATGCATCCCGTGCCAGCGAGCTAAAATACAGAGACATACCGCAAGTCCCGTGTCATCGTTCCAACCTACTGGCCGCTTCGATCATATACACATAGATATAGTCGGCCCGCTACCTACCGCACCCGACGGGAATCGCTACCTTGTTACGCTAATCGATCGCGCAACTCGATGGCCCGAAGCTTACCCTGTCCAAGAAATTACTGCAGAAGAAGTCGCCAAGGTCGTTTATCAAGGCTGGATAGCCCGATTCGGATGTCCAACTACAATGACTACCGATCAAGGACGCCAGTTTGAGAGCCGAGTTTTCGCACATTTATCGCAATTACTCGGTATCGAAAAAACTCGTACTACTCCGTACCACCCACAGTGTAACGGGGTCCTGGAACGCTGGCATCGCCAACTGAAGGCAGCACTGAAAGCCAGACTCTTATCAACCACGAGCTGGATCCACGAATTGCCTACGGTGCTACTCGGCGTGCGCGCCGCGCTCCGCAGCGACACCGGTGTTAGCGCCGCTCAACTTACCTACGGCTGCAACATAAGACTGCCCGGCGATTTCCTGTCAGCTGAAACAAACAATGATATTACGATGGACAGTACCTACGTCGAAAACCTGCGTGAAACTATCAAACGGCTGAAACCAATACCTAGTCAATCGCACAGTAACAACCGAGCGATATTCGTACACCGCGACCTAGGTACCTGCGAGTACGTGTTCGTACGAGTCGACGCAGTACGAAAACCACTGCAAGCACCGTACGAAGGCCCCTATCGCATCCTGAAACGCACTGAAAAAGTTTTCACCGTCCAACTACCAGATAGAAGCGCAAATATCTCCATCGACCGACTGAAGCCTGCGTACACTGTTGCCGAGGAAACCGATAACACACCGAGCACTGTAACACAGAATACCGCACCGAAAACCACAACGACACAAACACAAGCACCACCGTCACTGCAAGTCCAAGTTCAACAACCTTCAAGCACAAGCACAGCTGATCCTCCAAGAGTGACTCGCCGCGGCCGAGAAATACGCCTTCCGGTACGCTTCGCTAGAGGAGGAGCCCTGTAGCTGCTAGCTACACACATGATGTAGAAGATGACGTCTGTCCAGAAACAGGGACAAGAATAACATTTCGCCAGGCGCAAACACTCGCCGCTCTGAGAAGTGCGCGCGGTGCTTGCGCATCGACGTCTGCGGGCGAAATGTGTACAACTTCGGCGCTGCTCGTATTTATACCAGAGCCACACCGACAGCACACATCGACAGCGCTATGGATGAGTGCAGGCGCAGATCAGGCCACGATCACGCCACCTTTTGGAGGCGTGGTTTTGATCGGCGATACCCTCACGAGTTGCGCCTATGTGAATTTGTATATATTTGATAATTTCTGTAAATAAACTCTCTTCTTCTTCTTCTATACTTCGACGATCTAATAGGGTGTTTTACTTACCTCTACCAAATATCCCTAAAGTCTTAATGTTGTTTGTCACCAGAACCAATCAAAGCGTATCGTTCTGCTGCCATCGTGTGCAGCAAGGTGCCCAGTATTTGCAAAACAGAAGCCGGGACGTCCACCACTGAACTAAATGCAGGTGAGGACACATTTCTGACGCCCTTTTATTGGCATTCATCTTCTGTTGTGCAAGACTATACTCCGTTTAATTTAAGGTTTGAATTAACGGTCAAATTGTAATATGTTTCGGTATTTCGAATACAAATGAACTAAAAATACCTACAGGTACATTTATTAGAAGTATTTACTATGTTTTTAGTGCAGAATATAACACTTGTTTCGTTGTTAAGTTTCAAATGTTAAAATAAATGGAGTATAAATTGGCCACTTATATAAAAAATACTAAATTATCTAGACGTTCCTGCCACACTTACGCGCAGCTTTATCGTAAAGTTGCTTGTCGCTCTAGCACTAAATATTTTTGCTAACGGTTGGGTAAAAACAAAAGTTTTTTAGAATTTTTATGTTCTTTACGAAAGCGCTGGTAGTATCAAAAAAGTGACAGGCAAAAAAAGCCCACTGCGATCTGCTTACAGTTTTAATTTTGCGGTTCTATTCTGATCCAGAAGTCGAATTGGCTGACTGTATTGTTATTGGTTAACAAATGGGTCAATCAACTTTTTCTTGTACCTCGTTTCCATGATTACGTGTCCTAGACAACTCTTTAAAACCATGAGATGCGTTTTCGTTGTTAAAATTCATCCAGCGTACATTTTTGTCCTAATTAGAAGCCCATTATTATATGAACTATCTCCTAAGCGCACATATACAACAGTTTTTTCAGAAACTCTGTCATTGCTGTCTCTTGGACAACATGAGAACATGACAGATTGACAAAGAAGAAAAAGTTGATTGAACCAAATGTACATTCTTCTCGCACAAAAAAATATCTCGTCAAAATCGTGGTAAAAGTTGTGTATGCAAATGTCGAGGCCGCGGTAGCAAATTTTCACTTAATACCGGATCTTTTTTACAATTTGCGCGTAATGGTTCGGAATGATGGAGATTATGCTCGCGCTTTGGGGTTCGGAAGTGATTTTTCATTTATCTTGCTCTTGCTGCGCTTGGTTTGGTGATTTCATAAGGCTAAAGTCAGGTGCGAAATAGGTTTAGAAACGATGCTGTGAATAAATTAATCGAAATCGAACTTCCTTATCGGGTGGTCGAATATTTTTGGTTTGGTGTAAAGATTGCTTTGAAGGTGTTATTAATGGATGCATCTTTCACTGTCTGATTTAGAACTTTTGATTGTTTTACTGCTTAAATACCTCGGCTTACAACCAGCCGGTATTACAGTTGTACTTTTTGTGGTCAGGTCAAGATCAGGAGATTGACACGAGTGAAGAATTGACGCCGAGTATAGGCGATTTTGACCCTGGTACGCCCAAAAGTGGAGCCTCTAGTAAATTGAATGCCAACAAATGGATAAAGAAGTGTATCGCGAGCATGGAAAAAGGTTTGTAAAATCTTGATCTCTAAGTCGGTTTGTAGATTCTTCAACTGTTCTGATTCGATACCTCAAAGATGTGAGAACATCGAAAAAATTTGCAATAGTTGGAGTTTTTGACAAGCAAAATATTACCGCCTAGCAACTATTTAAATTCATAGCAGTTGAGTTTGATGGTAATGAAAATATTTTTTTTTTTTCAGACCAAATTACGACCATATTAAGGCAGCGCTCGAAAAGCAGCAAGACAAGGACAGAGAAGAAGGGCTCTAGAAAGGCTTCACAGTTCACATTGTACAGTTCACACAAAGCTTCTTCATCAGAAACTTCTCCGTTCGCTGGAACCGGCAAGAAACCGGATATTCCCGTAGCTGCCATGACGTGTATCACATGCTTAAAACCACGTTAGTCTTCTATTTTACTATCTTCAACATCATGGTCATCAGCATCATAATCAGCCATGGGATGTCCACTGTTGGACATAGGCTTCTCGTATTTTATTTTGTTATCTTTTTCATCATCATCATCAGCATTATTATAATCAGCCGTATTACGTCCACTATTGGACATAGGCCTCCACTATAGAGTTCCAGTTGCTTCAGTTGAAGCATTTTGTTCGATTTTACTATACTAGTAATATTGTAAATATAAAAGTTTGTATGTACGTGCGTGCATGTGTTTGTGCTCTTTAACGCAAAAACGGCTTTACATTTGAATGAAATTTGGTATATCGATAGCCAGACGTGTGGAATAACATATTCTTCTCTCTTCTTCTTCTTCAGCCCATAGCCACCCAATGCTGAGTGTAGGCATCCTGCATTGCTCGCCACTCATCTCGGTCCAGTGCTCTCCTCATCCAGCACCTTCCCGCCACTCTGACCAGGTCGTCGGTCCACCTCATCTCTTGTCTACCAACGTTTCTCCGCCCGGTTCTGGGTCTCCACTCCATCACGGCCTTCCCCCATCTTCCATCACTCCTGCGGCATATGTGTCCAGCCCACTTCCACTTCCTTTGGGTGATTATCTTGGCTATATCGGTGAGCCTTGTTCGTCTCCTAATCTCCGTATTTCGGAATCTGTCTCGGAGAGATATGCCCAACATCGCCCTCTCCATCGCCCTTTGCGTGACTTGCAGCTTATGTATTGCCTTTTGCGTAAGCGTCCAAGTTTCGGCTCCATATACCAGCACCGGGAGCACACACTGTTCGAAGCATCTGCGCTTGAGATTAAGAGGTATGTCCCCTCTGAGCACGTCGGACAATTTACCGAATGCCGCCCAGCCTAAGCGAATTCGACGCTGAATTTCCAGGTCCTGTCCGCTCCTCCGGAATAACATATTGGCTACTTTTAATCCTCACATTCTTACGGAATCTGAATAAAATCCCAAATCATTAACCGCTTAGTTCAGAGACATGAATTTTCAGTTTTAATCATGTTATAATTTTTGGTCATTCCCGCGGGAACTTCAATTCAAATGCTGGATATTTATAATCATCAGATAAATATTGATTTTCTTAATTAAATGCAACATTTCGATTTCTTTTTAGAAACATCAACACCGTTGTTATCGACCGATGTCTCAGAGGAGCTGATGAGCAAATTGATCACACAAGAACGTACGAGAAGCTTGCTTTTGAAACCCACTCCTTTCTCAGCTATTCTTCATGCTTCAGGTATTTATGACCACAAACTACCATCAATAATGTCCGATTTGGCAGTAGTCAATTGGGCACTTTCCTGGGTAAAAAAAATATTAGTCGATCAGTAAGATAATAATCAGGAAATATTGAACATGTAACGAAGAAAGAAAGAAGACATTTATTCACTAATACGGAAGACACATAAATACAATAAAATTTACCTACACAATTACACACAAATAAACCAAAAGAAATACGTGGAAACACACATGAAAAAAGTAACATAATACGCAGCACATTGCTCGCGAACCGGTGGCCGATGGGGTCAGGAGGTTCTCGAATAGCGTCCGCGGACCGGGAGACGAGCTGTCGGTGCCTCCAACAAGATGGAGCGACGACCTGGTTAAGATCGCGGGACCGCGGTGGATGTGGAAAGCATAAGTCTGAGTGGAGAGCCTTTGGGGAGGCCTGTGTCCAACAGTGGACGTGGAGCTTTTGGCTGACTGATAATGATGATGACGTCTAAATTCGGAAGTGGGGGCCGATGAGGTCATGTAAAAAAAAAGAAACTGAAAGTGGCTATTATATCTTCATATTTTTTTGTTTAATAGACAAAAGAATAAATATTTACGTGTCAATTGTTTTCTAGATATAGAATCTGATAGTTTAATCAAATTTTTTTAAATGTCCCTCACGAAATGCTGTTCTTCTAATCCTTCTGAAAAGGCTGAGAAAATTATTATTGGATCTACTTAGTAATATTTCATGAATTTGCTAACAAATTTCCAGTATATTCTTGAGCTTTACGGATTTTATTGAATTAGCTGCCATACAAGGCAAAAGCATTTCGTAAGGGTCATTCTCGTGGAACGCTCCAAAATGACAATATCATAGCCAAGACCCAATACTACAATGACACGTTATTTCAGATGTGATACGAAAGAAGGAATTAAAAGGAACTCCTGCGCAGACCGCGCTGAGCGGCGCGCAAAATCCAGGTTGGTATAAAACGTGTTAAATCTCGTATTATTTTGCAAGCTACATACTGGCTAGGCTAGTATGTAAGCCATCTTAGCTCATGAGCCCCTGGAAATAATAATTGTCAAACCATTTTTTAAGCACTTCATAAGTCCAACCAGATGAAGGACGATACGATACACCTTTTGAAGAAAACTTTTGTAGGTACTGCAGCATTTCTCAAAAAAAATCAAATTTCATTTTCGATTTGTACTTTTTTTACTTATTATATAAGAGGGAGTATACGAGCCGCAATCACCGCATAGAAACGTAAGGGGTATCAGTATCACAGATGTATCGCCGGCCCTTTGAGGGACTGATAGGCTCGGTTTTAAAAGATCCCTAAGTTGTACCGCTTCGTAAATTGGGACCATATTTGTGGTCTGTTTTTTTCGTGTATAGAAAAACGTTTCGTTGTGTTGTGAAGAAATTGCAGGAAGTTAGGAGAAATAGCGAGTTTAATTGACACAGTTTCCCAAAATCTCCCCATGGTTTTGAATGGAAATTATTTTTTTGTAACCATAAGCCAAAGAATTACTATGTGAATTTGTTCCTCAGGGCCACCCGGTTCTGAGAAACTTGACAGCAGCGGGTCCAAGTTCAGTATTATACTGAGGTTGGACCGGAGTTTAAACAGCAAATGCGCCGTTACAATAAACATTGAGTCACGTTCGAGAAAAATCAAATAGGTAGACAATCTTTCGTACTTTAATGCTTTGTAGATAAAAGCGTTCCTTTGACCGTTTTTTCTGTTTTAGAGATTCAGATGTGTGGAGAGAAAAAATCGAAAAATGTGTACACGTCCCGTTATCAGCTCGCGTCGCCGGCGCCGTGCCAGTGTGGCTCTTGTCTACCACACGCTCCAGGTTAGGTAGATTAATGCTACTTATACCAATGCGGTAAATTATTTTATCTACTCTCGCATCGTAATATTCGAATTATTAAATTCAAAACGAGTTTATATTTACATACTTTTTAAACACAATACCGAAATATTAAAAAAAAAATACTTTATAACACTTCTCTTCTAACAAAATAATGTTATAATATAATTTTTTAAACCATTACGATACAGGGCAAATCCAAAAAGTTTATACCAACAAGTTTTGATTCCAATATTAACTTGTCTGTGGCAGTGCCTGCTTTAGCGCATGCGCGCACATCCCGCACATGCGCGGTGATGTACTGGTTTTACCGCCATTCCGTTCATAGGTTGTCATTCTGTTGTACGAATTTTCGCTATAAAATTTTGTTTTTGCTTAAAAATGTCTGATATCAGTGAATGCGAAGAAGATTTCACTCCGCCCGATATTTTAGATTCGGCGAAGGAATGACTCATAATTTACCAGCAAAGTGAAGGTCCTAGTATAAGTTCTGGTTGCAATGCAGGTAATTAATTCGCAATGTTTCTTGAACACATGATAGAGGATTTAATATATGAACGTAGATAAAATATTGTATGCAACTGTACGCAATTAGGCCTTATAACACTCGTGTGACCCTTTTATGAAACTCGGCTACGCCTCGTTTCATGAAACCACACTCGTATTAAAAGGACCCCTATTGCGATACAGTTGCATAAATAGCTATTTTAAATGGAAATCCTATGTTCTAAAAAGTTGAGAAAGTTCTCGAAAATTTCAATTTATGAAACGGAAAAATTCCATCCTCATACAAATTTGTGAGAAGTTTCCGAAATTTTCCCATATGAAAAATTCAGTTGCACTTCAGTAGTAATGGCCAGGCCATTTAGCACGGAGAACAAATGGCTGTTGTGGCCGAAAAGCTCTCGAATGGACCGCGGTCTGCAAGCGCAGCGTGGGAAGTCCACCAACGAGATGGATGGATGACCTGGTTAAAGCTGCAGGCTTAAGAGTGGATGCAGGCCGCTTCCAACCGATGCAAGTGGAGGTTTATGAATGAGGGAGGCATAATGTCCAACAGTGGACGTGGATGATGATAAAAAACACAAAATGTGAAATGATAGCCAAGTTCAATACAGAAGCAATTCAATATAGAGCCAAGTACTCTGTCTCTTACCACCAGGAGACCCACTTGCTCGTTTGCCTTCCAGTAGAATAAAAAAAAAAAAAAAAAAAAAAAGATAATCCTGAAATTTATGTTACAAGAACACGCAACATTCTACATTTCTTTTTATTCTACCACAATGCTTGCTACTTGATAGGTACACTTAATACCTATAAATTCAAATATTTAAACAGAAAATTATTTAGACAGTGTATTTATTTCGCAATGTAATGCGTTGTAATGCAAGTTTAAGACTTGACTTGGCTGGTTTATTTGCATTAGATAATTTATCTTTTTACCAGATTGTAAGTTCGCGTACGAACGGCCGCGCTGCCTGGTTCACCGATCTTGGACGGACGCTACCGTCCAAATGCGACCGTCCCATCAGGATAAAGGTAATTTGCTCATTTACCTACTTTTAACCCCATACGAGTACGTAATAAAAAGAGCTTGACGCCCATGTCTGTCTTTGGCATCGTAACTCTCACACGAATATATCGATTTCGACGTGGTTTTTTCCCTTGTTCCCCGTACATAACCAACTTCCATTACCAGCACTGGGAGAGGACAAATAATTGTAGAGAGAACCAACATCGGGGTCCGGTAATGTATGAAGAAACATAGTTCCCGCTGCAAAACCTGATTATGTAGCAGATATTAATCGCTTTCGTTACAAAACCAAAAAGCCTTTGTTAAGGAAAGGGAAGGGAAAAAAAACCTAAGTAGATTCTTGTCTCAACTGTCTAAAAATACAAAAAGATAGGCTTGAAGTCCAATCTGTACAAGGCATTAAAGAATCCTAATCCAAAACCGGGTATTGTACTATGAATTATTTTTCCTCGTACAGTCAGCTGCAGAGAAAGGGTACCCCCTTATATGGCGGTAAGTATGGATACCTTTTCTCTGCAGCTGACCGACCGCATCTGCTGCTGATTACCGGCCATGACGCTGGTTTTGTACAAGGAAAAAAAAATTAGAGTAGGAATTATTTGTCCTCTCTCAGTGCTGGTAATGGAAGTTGGTTATGTACGGGGAACAAGGGAAACTATAGTGAAAGTAGTTACACAGATCCACGCTGTGAACAAATTTTGTGCGCCGTTTTGATGTAAGTAATATGCAGTCTATACATAGATGTCAATGTCTTAATATTAATTCCCGCCCGTCGTCGATTAGTCTCGCCTTGCCGGTGGAAAATCAACTAACAGTGACCATGTTGATTGTCCCAGTACTGACGCCGATGAGCGCGCAGACGACGCGCCACTCCGTCGCCGTGGCCACCGACGATGCGCCCGCGCAGCCCCTACATACCGCAAAACCAGTGCTGCCACAACGTAAATTGAACTAAGTATAGCGTAAAAAAGTATAGGCTTAGACCGCCTTGCAGGTAAAATAAATCTAGATTTAGTAGTTAAAACTGGCTTAAGTTTGACAGTTTCATACTTTTTGACACGACTAAACTAAGCTTAACGCTAACTCGAGATTTATGTGTTTCCAGCAAGTGGTCATTAGTGTAGTAAGACCGCCTTGCAGGTAAAAATCAATCTAGATTTAGTAGTTAAACCTGGCTTACCTAAGCTTGACAGTTTCATACATTTTGACACTACTAAACTAAGCTTAACGCTAACTCGAGATTTATATGTTTCCAGCAAATAGCCATTAATCTATGTAGTAGATACTTCTAAGCTTCTGTCAACTTCAAACAAACCGTTTCATTCTGCGAGGGGGGCTGCGCCATGCAGTGAAACGTACCTATGTATAGGCCGAGACGATGGCTATAATATTCCAATCCAATGGGACTATCATGATACAAAAAAATGTGTTATGAGACGACGGGATAGCCCAGAGCCCAGCCCAGTGGCGAACCTTGAGGTCCCGGGTTGGATCCTTGGATCCCCGGTTGGGTCGAATAATATATGAATGTTTGCTTTCAAGGGCGTCGCCAGGGGGGAGCAAGGAGGGGCAGGGGCTGGATATCTACAAATTTATACGGAACCCTCGTTGCGCGAAACCGACTAGCACTTGGTCGATTTTTTAGGATGATAGTTGCTTAGAAACTAAACCACTGTAACCCACAAGATTCTAAAATCTTAGTTGATGTTAGGTAATCTTTTGTTGATGTTGATGCTGATGTTAGTTGTCTTCAAATATAAATTTTAGTATTGGCATTTGCAACATTTACTAAGATTGGGCATCTATTAGATCCATCAGATGTGATTTTAGACCGATGCAAGCCTGTCTCCGTTTGAAAACAAATGTTTGATTGTTCTAGTGCCAGCTACGACTGCAAAGAGATCTCCTCCCCACAACGTCACATTTTCTGCGGCTTCTGTGCCAGCTAGGCTCACTCGGGAGCAACATACAGAACTCACAAAAGAGTCTCTTGCACAAGGTGGGCTATCTACTAATGTACAGTCGCCATCAGATGTTTAGGAGCGGCCAAGGTGATCAAAAATATCGATACATGAACTCTAATAGCTTAATAATAGGGTGCATGTTCCGATATTTTTGACCACCTTGGCTGCTCCGAAATATCTGATGGTGACTGTTCTTACAGAGTAGTGATTGATCCTTTCAATAGAATGTTGATGGATGAGTTGGGAATGTGTACGAGATGATAAGGTGGATGATATGGAAATGTGAACGAGACGGCAATGTGAACGAGTAGAGAATGTGGACGAAATGGGAATTTGGACAAAGTGAGCTTGTGCGAAATTTATTGAAATAAATAAATAAGCACTCAGAACCTACGAGTAAGGCCATATGACTCGTAGTTTTTAAATCCATGTTATTGTTCTCCTAGTTAGAGAAGTTGCGACAGGAAAGAGATCTCATCAAGTTGTCGCCGTGTCCACCTCGGTTCCTGCGCCAGTTCGACTCACGCGGGAGCAAAACACAGAACACCCAGAAGAGTTTTTATCACAGGGTGGGCATTTTGTTTTTGTTCATCACATCATCGTCATAATCAGCCGCTGGAGATCTACTGTTGGACTTGGGACTTTCCAATCCTTCAGTTGCTTCGGCTGAAAGTGGCCTGCATCTACCGTAAAAGAAGAAAAGCCGGCAACACCCAATGACTCTACTTGAGTAGTTGGTACTCACGTGCGGTGGCGATCATTTCCCAGATGACGCGTGCTCATAATAAATATGAATCCATGAATAAAAATAAACCGTGAACTCGCGGCTTTAACCAGATCACCTGTTCATCTCGTTGGTGTTCATCATTTATCATGAGGAGAGGAGGAGATAACCGCACTCGCCACGCTTGGCAAGCGGGTTACCGAGCGCAGTATAATGACGATGTAAGGTTGCCAAGAAGTTCGTCGACGAGAAACGCGTCAGTGAAGTGTGGTGGTGGTGATCATTGGGTTTGTATGATTTGTGTGTATTCTAACAATGTGCAGCTGGAGGAACTGCGTGTGTGTATACACGTTTGCTACATAGACGTAGCTATTGTAAGGTCGTGGGTGAGCAAAATAAATGTTCATAGTTCATTGATACCTCCATGAAGTAATGCCTGACTTAACTCAGCAAATTCATCCTCGTATATTTTTCCAGTCCTGGAAAATGCGATAGCAAAGAGGTCTCACCGCGCTGTCGCCGTGTCCACCACAGAGCATGGGCCAACTGTACTCACTCGAGAGCAAAACACAGAACGACCAGAAGAAGGTAGGTCCCTAAACGTTTAAAATTCTAAGTGCAAGAATAATTATCTACGCTGAGTCAATAAAAGAAAGAAAGAGGAAAGGGAATAGTAGGTTGTAAGCATTTCACTTAGTCCGTGCCGTTCCTATCTCCTCCCGGATGCCGTAAAAGACGACCAAGGGACCTACTGTAAGAGTGATTGTAGCGCTCTCTATATCTCTGGACTCTAGCACTGCGGAGTGGAAGTCAAGGGTAAACTATCAGAAT
Organism: Choristoneura rosaceana; assembly: GCA_037349165.1. Taxonomy (NCBI): domain Eukaryota; kingdom Metazoa; phylum Arthropoda; class Insecta; order Lepidoptera; family Tortricidae; genus Choristoneura; species Choristoneura rosaceana. Next base: position 18,395,684 of record JAZBNJ010000019.1, read on the forward strand.
AATTGTATTAAGATTAAAATTAATATATTATTGTATTAAGAAATTAATATATCTAATGTCAAAAATTCGACGGTCACAATATCGAAAGTTAGGTTAGGTTAGCTTCGATATTTTAACTATCGATATAATATTTTTATTTTCGATGCTCCGAATATTGTCTTGTCTAGTCTTTCTTGTCTATCTGTCTTTATAAGTTACACATTATGTCTGAAAAAGGCTTAATTCTCCTAGAAACTTCGGAAAAGAGGTATAATCCCCGCACCGTAGACGCGTCTGCGCCAGCGACCGCATCAGTGCAGCACACCCGAAAGCAAAACACGGATTACACAGAAGAATTCATATCACGAGGCAAGTCCAAATTTCCACCAAATACTTATTACCAATTGTAGATGACACAGAAAGACACCAAAAAAATCAAAAAGCTGACTGCTTTAAAGAATCATAAAAGAAAATCAAGTACCTACAGTGGTCTACAACTCTGCTAAATAACTTAAAGTTGAGTGGGGACCCATTCAAAGTCATGACTGGCTCTAGAATTCGCAGTGTCACAGTGTCAAACCCCGGCTGCAGCAGTTCATCCTAACAGAGGTCTAGACTGCTAACAATCTTGTTTTATTAGATTTTTAAACAGCCGGGTTTTTTTTATCTGTACACCTGGAAAGCAAATAAATTTTGTCTGAAGTTTCCTATGCAGACCGCGTATATATTACAGCTTTATCACTCTAGTTCTGAGTGACCTGTGAGCGGTAGTAACATATAGCCCCAGCCTATATGTTTCTACTGCTGGGCATAGACCACCACCGACCCAGCATAGCTGCCACCTCGCACTGCCATGCGCAGTATGACAGGTCAGACTGCTCTTTGGGAAACTCATTTGCTCATTTCGAACCAAATTTCCTTTCATTTCTATCAGCGAAGAAACCTGGTCCTCAAAGCGTCACGTTTTCCACCGCTGCTGCTTCAGAACCAGCACAACTGAGTCGCGAGCAGAACACAGACTTCACAGAAGAATTTCTATCTGAAGGTACTTAAAACTACAAGACCTTATCTAACGCATTCAGAATCACAATCGTTTTTGACCACTTTTTTCTGTCTCACTAATGTACTGAGCGGCAAAAAATCTGGCTCTCAAATGTACCTATGCAGCCACAGATATTTTTTATTTTTATGAGCTAAAAAATTTCAATTACAAAAAAACTTAGAATTTTTGGATGTTGTGTTTTTGTTGTTGTTGTTGTTGTTGTTGTGTGTTTTTGGATTTTATATTAATAATAATAAAATTTTATTCAAATTCATTTCGGTACAAAATAACAAAATAGGTACAATATTTCACTTAAAATCTATGTAACACGTATATATTGGTTGTTTGTTGTATGTAGAGTGGGCCAAATTGTGCCGTTGTTATATCAAATGAGAATTATGTATTTTGATCCATTATGCCTTTTAATTTTATGTAATTTACTATGCACTCGTTTCTTTCGTATAGTTTTGGAAGGTACTAAAGCAAAGAAGTCTATACCCCATTCTGTCACCTTGTCGTCCAACAATACTGTGCCCCAGCGGCACTCGCAAGAGCAAAACACAGAGCTTGCTGAAGAATTCCTGTCAAAAGGTAACTGTAAGTATATTTTTTATCTAAATAAACGGATAATCACAAGGTAAACGTAAAACAAAACTGCAGCTGATCAGGTTTAAATCCTCAACCGCCACAAGTTCTCAGTTTAACTAAAGGATTATGAGAATTCACTTATAACTGTTGCATAAAATTGGGCAAAACTATCCCCTTCGGCTGTTAAGGAAACCGCAGTTTGGAAACCAGTTTCCTAAAAGGCTTTTTTTATTATCATTCAAACTCAAACTCACAATATTGACATAAAAAAACACCACATCACAACAAAGACACAGTAAAAACATAAATAGAAGAAGAGAGAAAAAAATTAGAGACTACCACTTTTAGCATAATCTATATTTTTTCGCATACATTTGTCATAATTTTGTAAATCTGGAATGAAATACAAATGTGGCACAATATTGATAAGAATAATGTTTAGTTTAGTAGGTATTTAGATTTAGTTCTAGCAATTATTTCAATCAATTTAATACTCTTTGAAATTACTAATATAAGCACGAACTGATATAGGTAGAGTCATTCACGATGACGCGTGCCGTGGTTTTTATTACAATGACATTAATGCCTCTTTAGCCTAATGGCATTAGGTATAATTATGCAAAGCAACACAGTCAATTATGCAAAAGTATTGCGGGCTGTTACCTTTTTACAATTTTATTTCTAGGCATCACTTGTTTAACCTCTTGTATGCTTGAGTGCAGATCTGCACCAAATTTAAAGCTATCTTTTTCCACTTTATTTTTATTTGTAAAACCGTTCTTAATTGAGACAAACGAGACTAGAATGCAGGTTTTTTTTTATTTTGCATACGAGAGGTTAAGTAGCCTTTGAAAAAAAGAAATAGAAATAGAAATAGAAAATATTTAATTGCCAACAGTACAAACAATACCAGACAACAATATAAACAATACAAGACAAAATAGTACAAGTAGTCTGTCTTATTTATAAAGTTAATTTGTTTTCTGTTTAGTTAGAGTATTCAATAAAAGCAAGGAATATTGATCGTAAGAAGATCCATAAGCTATTGCAGTTACATTACCGAGCTGTTTGTTTTAGTGCCTGCAGTAACGAGCATGAAGAAATCCCAGCAGGCCATCTCCATGCCCACAGAGGGCGGATCAGCTCTGCACAGGGTCACCCGCTCGGCCAACACTAAACTCATGGGAGATGTGTTTCTACCAGGTGCGATAAGTATAAATTTACACGACTTTTATACCTAGTACGATCAACGAAGATGCGTGATTTTGACAAAATTAGAAATTAATATCGTTGTCATAAGAACCACGCGTCATCGTGAATGACTCTACCTGTACCGTTTCTACATTTCCTCACCTTTTTACTGAGTACTGCTGAGAAATACTTTTTTTTTACACAAAAATACTGAAATACTGAATACCTGGTGACCGTTTATGGTAAGACATTAAGTGAGTTCTTGATCTTCAACAACAAGTTATTTTTAACAATAGGTAAATTTACAAAGATTAGTCTAATTTCAAAGATAAAGTTAAGAAGATCTGTCTGTGCAACTTGACACCTTTTCAGATAAGACTAGTTTTTTGTGCCACAGGACAACTTGCTTTATTTTTTACAAACTTATATTTAACTTGCCCTGTTGCCGTTGCTATTGTGTCAAATCTTATAAGTTCAGTTTAACCCACTTCCAGTGATGGAATCGCCTTGAAATTTGGTATAAATAATGTAATGCGAATTGGTTGATTTGTTAACAAAAGGAAAAATCAGCAAAAAAGTTTTTTTTTTACGGAAATTTATTTACATTGTATTTTTGGTGGGATTGTGTTAACTGGCAACATGACGTGGTGGTATCACTATGGTGGTAACTTGGTCGTAATGATGATTTTATTTGCCTCTACAGATTGCATAGAGCTTCTCGTATGCGACCCGCTCGCAGAGGATTCTACGCAAACCTTCCCCGGCAACTATCCGCCGATCATCTGGTTTTCCCGAAATCAACCAGGTGTTCGACCAGGTATTGAGGATTAAGCTGCATTTCCACTAAAAATGTGCAAGGATGTGTTGCGAGGAAGTTTTACACGGACCAATCGACGGTGATACTGCAGTAGAGTAAATAGCATTTTCCATAAGGTCTAATTTTCACGGTCAGATCTGTATAATGTTAGTAATGTTTTGACAGTGAAAATTAGACCTTATGGAAAATGCTACTTACGCGGTATAGCAGTATCACCGACGCAATAAAAACGCTTCATTTACCCATCCTCGCACAGTAGGTATCTCTAGTGGAAATAGTACCTACTACCACTGCCATGCCATGACTCTCTATTATATACTTACTCGTATCTACAGCGGGACTTCGTGTCGTTCCGTCCCTCTGACACTTATACTATTTAAAACGAGAGTGAGAGGGACGGTACGCTATGAATTTCGATTTACGAATTTCGTAGTAGCCCCGCTGTAGATCAGTATAGTGATACTCGTATTTATATTCTTATTCTTCAGTGCACTTTCACGACTGCAACCTGATGTCGTCATGCCGTTACTACAGCAGGCTGCTGTCAGAACAGATCACCAGGGTTAAGGAAAACCGTGAGTAGCTTTCGTAGTGTCCTATCATCTGCATTACCTAGTTTCAGACACGCTGTACCGCCCTTAGAAATAGTGTCAGGTTCCGTTGGCCAGAGTCTAGGTACTACATAAGAAATACAAAACCAATCTAGCACTAAGTAGGTATGCTACAAGGTAGATACCATATTATAGGTTTTTCGGTTACAGAAACACCTTTTTCAATGATGACTCCTTCCTCAATTCTTTAATTACCTAAATTGACTGAGAAATTTGATTTTTTTTTTGTTTGAAGGGGTCAGTCGACTAATATTATACCTATCATTGAATATTTTCCTTGTGCGGTACGGAAGCATAGAAGTTAAAACTTTGTATTGACAATTTAATGTAATGGCCCGCAACGTGGCATTCTTGTAGCGACATCTAGCGGCTGCACTCGCAACTTCTTAGTGTAACTAACAACCATTTACTCGACTTGCAGTTGCGAAGCACCTAGCGACATCTGACGAGGACCTCAATAACCAAGAGACAGTCAACGACAGCGAGACGCAAGCGGAACCGCAGAAGTTTAAGGAAGCTTGCACCATGAAACCTAGCGGCAGGAACGAGTTCGCATGCCAAACTCAAGTCCGAAGGGTCCCGAATATTAGGCAAATCAGAGCCATGTCGTGCTGTACATTGAACCATGCGTTTAGTGTCACCGACATCTGCCGTGGCCGCGAGAATGATCTCAGAACTGTTTATTTCCTCTTGTCGGCGATAGAGGGCAGGATTCGCAGGATGAAGCGGTACATGTGATAGTCGATAGATGGCGTTTAACTTTTAGTTCTGTTGAATTGAGCAATGAGCAATCAAAAAAAGTCGCGCGTGAATTTTCATGCTGGTAACATAAAGGTACTTAATTTATACGTTTGCTTGGGTTTCCTATTTCTTTGGAATTCACGTTTGGTTTTGTAAGTCTAGTATTATGATGTTACATAGTCCCTTTTGTTTTTGTGTGAAAATTTGGTTAATTCTATAATTTCGTGCGTTCCTCAGAATATACTTTAAAAAAGACACGTGCTTTTGTTGATTTAGTAAAATATTCACTTTTATGACTATAATTAAACTCAAACTTTACGATATAAATTAATGTATTTATTTTTGGCTTTTAGGTCTTTTTGTATACCTACTTATTAAAATGCTTTAGGAGAGGAACGGTGTGCCAGGAAAATCTATCAATAGGGAAGCAGCGCAGGAAAATTGAATAATCCTATTGATGTTTTTTTACACATCGCTCCACTTACTTATGTGGTGAACGAGAGTCATGTTGGATGGCTTGTGCGTTTGTAAATAAAAATAACTTGAGTAACAGATAATGATTTTTATTTGATAACATAAATACTCGTGGGTATGTTTATAAAAAGCTGTTTAGAAAATTACTATGACGGTTAGCTGTTATATTCACTTAAGTGAATGTTGAAAAACCGTGTTTTAGTAGTAAATTGAGTGACTGCACATACCTACTACACATTGGCTGTGAAATGGTTCCATGGTTTCAAGATTCACTTAGTGGGGATGTAAGAAGAAGCAGTATATTATGCAACATTTAAACTTTAGCATAGCCAGCCTTCCTGTCAAAACGTATTTACATACATTAGTAAAATCGGTAGATTAATATCCGCACAGACAGAAATGCGTTCAGATTTTTATCGTTTTAAATGGTTCCCTAATGCGTGCGCGATTCTCATTTGATAGCTTGCTATTTAACAAGACGGAAAAGGGCGTTTTAAAAAAAAGTTACCCTTTCAGTTAAAGTACCCTTTCGTTTTTTTTTTTTGTAATTTCGGAAAATAGTTTTTCCTATTCAGAATCAAGAGCACAATCGATTCAATATCAATATCAATATCATGGGACACTTGATTCCGATAGTTTTAAAAAATGTCCCCAAAAAAATGACAGTTTTGCGACGTTATTTTCATACACTCAGTATGGGCGTGATAAAACTGACGCATTAAATTGTGTATGGATCAAATGGGGACTTTTTTATATGATCAGAATCGATTGTGCTCTTGATTCTTAACAGGAAAAACCATATTTTATCGACAATTTCGAAAAAAAAAAGAAAGGTTACACTTTATTTTTAAAACGCCCAAAATTTAATTCTCATATTCTAGCTCGCTACCAAATCTGGCTACGAAATGGGACTAAAGCTGAGTCAGCGTATGTATCCTTTACTGCGCACAAAACCCTTAGGGACTATGCTAGGTGAAGCGGTTTGCACGGAGCAGGTGGACGCTTGCAGAGCTATAGCAAAACTCAAAGTTCATGTTGTATCGTCCCTCTCGCTCTCGTATTAAATAGTATAAGTGTCAGAAGGACCGCACGACACGAACTTCGAGTTTCGTAGTAGCCCTGCTGTTGAAAAGCCTTCCGTACTGTGCCCCCTCGCCATAGCATAGACCCTTATTTTTGTGCTTAGCTACATAAAACAAGCTGAACGCTTTACTATCTGCTTGGTCTCTTATATCTAGTAATATTTGGCTTATATTTTTAATTATAAGATACTTTTATAATAATACTATAACGAATAAATAATATACTATTTACACAATGGAATAGAAAATATGAATTATTTACAAAAGATTACAAAATTCTTTAAAAATAAAATAACACATTTTTGGTTTCTTTTAGTGACAATGTACGTACAATTTCGTAATACATGGAATGCTATTTATTTCAGTCAATAAACAGTCTATACAAGATTTCAGATCAATACTAAATACAATAATTTATTAAGTTCTGTAATACATTACAAAGCCCGATATACACTTGCAAATATTTTATAATATTGTTTATAACGTACTTGGGACTTTTTTGCATGTTTCTACTGCCGTCATTATGTTTAACGCGCGGGTGCAATCGCATTCATCGTCTCTCTTTACCCTAATCCGATACTGTTTAAAGAAAGAAACGGTGTTCCCGATTGTGATTCCGAGCGCGTTAAACAATATGGTCTGTGAGCTTTAAATACAACTTGCCTGAGAAGAAAATCAATTGACAATGACATAAAATGAATTAGGTAATATTAGATACTATGTACTATTTCGTCACTACTTTGAAAAAATCTCGTATCTCAAATCAATACGTCAACAAAATTGACTCTTAAAATAATGTTCATAAAGTTCACTCCGTAAAATTATCGATTTTAAGATACGGGCTTTTTTCAAAGTAGTTACGATTTATATATTGTTTGGCAACTATTTGTTACAATATAACCGTGGCAAAGCAGCGCTTTAGCGTTTTGACTTTATCTACAGTCTGTTCACCGAGAGTTATAAAAAACAAAGGGTCTTAACTCATGACAAATGCGGCGCGCTAATTATAATAATAATCATTGATCAATATACTCGAAAAAGCGAATCGCAGAAGGAAATGGCGATATGATCGCCGCGCCCTCTCGTCCGCCCCGGCTACGCTTGACAACAACTGCGTGCCTCGTACCACGAAACTCAGTTCACGCAGTGATAAGCGACGCCTGCCATTCAGTTAGAGATACCTAAGCGACGGTCACTATTCCGAGGCGTTATCATAATATCCATAAATTATTTTTTAGAAAATTTTAAAAATGTACCTATACATTTTTGGAAGTGAACAAATGTTTATTAACCCTTTCGTCCCGGCAAAGCCATACACAAAATGTACCCAGTTTTCCATATTCAGTGAATTGATACCTGCTCCGCAGTCCTGTAGGCGAGTTAACTCGTTCACAGAAATGATGCTCTTACGTCCGAGAGACGACTTAACTCGGCTACGTAAAACACTTTTCAGAGCCGGTAGACGAGATAACTCGTTGGCTTGGTACTTAACTATATAAACAACTATTAAATAACTATTTTTCTCCACCACCAGGAGACCCACTTGCTCGTTTGCCTTCCAGTCGAATAAAAAAAATTTTGTTTGTTCAAAACTTAACTATTTAGACACAAATGCGTAACGAATATTCTTGGGGTAGACTAATAAGTTTATTCACTAATTGGCAACATTAAAATAACTGCAGCAAATAAATATGGCTCAAGACTAAGAGTACAGGAAGCAATGTGTCCGGTTGTGCAAGTGACTGTCGATTGGCCTAATCTAGGATGTAATGTCAATTTTTTAAGACGAGTTTACTCGTCTACCGGATCTGAGAGCACATCGCACAAGACGAGTTAACTCGTCATCCGGAACGAAGGGGTTAATTAGATTTAAGAAATTACCTAAACATTGTTATATTATTGCAACACCCTTACAGGGCTGCACCATAATATGTACTCGTATGTACTGTGCATATGCAATTTCATTAAATAAATAAAAATAAACCTCTTGGCGAACAAACCTACCACACTTGCCAAATTATCGTTTCCCTGTTTGCTCCAATTATCGAAACCAGACGTTGGCACTTTATATAAAAGGATATTTGACACCGTTGACCTCCTGTAACCTTGCACACATATAGGTAGAGTCATTCACGATGACGCGTGCCGTGGTTCTCATTAAAATGTCATTAATTTCTAATTTTGACAAAATCACACGTCAAAAGCCACACCAAGTTTTGACTATCTGTAAAATGTTATTTTTAGTGCTTAGCTTTGAATAAATTAAATTAAAGTAGTTGGGTAATAGTAGTGACGTCACATTTAATTATTAGCATATAAAATCTTTGAGGGAATCATAGAATAACAACCCAATAGGTTTCTGGTGTCAAATTACCCTATAGTTACTATAGTCCACGAGAATAATAGCACGCGGGACGAAAACATACGAATATGTAACGCCGGGAACACATTTGAATATCGAATATTAAAATATCGAATATATTAAAATATCGAATGCGTCATAATATCGAAAGGTTTATTTTCTGAAACCGTAAACTTCTCAGAATTCATTAAAACGGCATAGTATAGAACCCCTTGTTTAGCATGTGCCACTGACGTTCTCATGGACTACAGTTCTTAAGGAGCGCTTCCCTAGAAGCCTATCAACTAATGCGATTGGTCAGATACTGCATGTTTTCGCTTCAGTAGAAGCGCTCCTTTGTGAGGTATGACCATACCTATCAATATCACCAGTGTACAGCAGCACTCAGCACTGATCAGTCCTCCGATAGGGTTCTATAGATAAAAGAAAAATTATTGATTGTTAATGATGATATTGTTTCAATCATATTTTATAAGAGCAATTTTACATTTTACAATTTCATACACCTTTACTATCTGGTAACTCCCAAAAACACCACACCGTTCTTATTACCAATGTCATAAAAATAATATATAAAACTTTTATCTTTTTTTAAATAACTAATGTCTGGCCGTCACGGGCTCTTAGTCTATAGAATGACTGCCGTAGTTAATCTATGTACTCAATGTTTTGCGATCGTATTCAGTCCGAAAATACCCTACTCGATAGATTTGAATAAAAAACATTTTTTGAAAACTTCCATTTGGCGCTAGAAATCCGCCATTATGATTTTTCATTAATTTCATGTACCCAGTGTCGCTCGCGTCAGATGAACCTAATGAAGTATCATTTATCAAAATCGGTTCAGCCGTTCAGTAGTTACGAGAGGACATAGGAACAGACATACATACGCGTCAATCACATAGTCCTCCTTCGCAGTCGGGTAAAAAAGGAAGTATAGTACATAGTACTGATAGTCAAAATACCATACGGTAAAAAGGATGAATGAACGGAGGGACGATCGGACATTGTTAGTGTTGTGTCGGTGTGATAGGGTAACTAATAAAAATGACCAAGTGCGGGTAGTTCGTGATACAAGTGCCGGTACTATTAGTGATCAAGTGCGGGTAGTTCGAAGAACTCGCGCTGCTAGGCGGACTTGACACCCCACACTTCTTCTCTTTTAAACTATGGCTTTCTGTCCTTATTAGGACAATTTCGCCAGTGTCAAAGTACTGTTTGAGAGGGACGTTGTTCGGTAGTTGTGGTTTTTGCAACTTCATAGTAAAATCCAGAAACCACGTGGAGACAACTTGCGCATTAAAAAATGTCAGACACGAGAGCAATATAGAATTTTGTGATCAAAGTTAATCGCCGCTTAAAAAAACACTATCAAAATTATACTTCAACTAGCCAAAGAAACAGAAATAGCAAAATTAGATATTGTCTACATCCGCCATGTTCGAATGCCACAAATCGAATCCCACCCCACACTTCAGTCTACTCGTGACCACGGCAACTGAAACGTTGCCGAAACGTCGAGGTAAATATTGCTTGTAAAAATAGCGTGATAAGTCCCGTTATAGTATTTTGACTATGAGTGAGAATCACGAAAGTTGAAAAAGGTTAACCCCCTTATTCATAAAACTTAACAAGCCTATGTTAACTAACAAATGCTTTGTCCCTTTCTAACAAATACAAATGTCGAAGTGACAGATAAGGACAAACGAATTTTAGCGGCATTTTAACTAAAATAGGTTTAATTGTCGTTTATGAATAAGGGGGTAAGTATAGTACTGTATAGGGTCCGTACCTCACGCGAGCGAGCGCGGCGTGAACACGTGCACGAGCGAGTCCCAGCCGCAGTCCGCGAGCTGGTGCGGCCGCAGCACGTTCCAGTCCAGCCCGTACGTGAACTCCGAGTGGTGCCGGATGGTCTCCAGAGGCTCGCAGCCGCGCTTCAGGTCCCATATCCTGGAAAACAGGGGGATAATCATCATCAGCCTGTATATTTCACACGAAAACACAAGCTGAAACACAGAAAAACCACCGATGGACCGCTGGAGCGGTGGTGTAGGGGAATGCAGCACGGATTGCTGAGGACCTGGGTTCGATTCCCAGCGCTGGTCTATTTTTCTGTTTTTTCTGTGCATTCATGTTTCAGCTTGTGTTTTCGTGTGAAATATATAATTCACGGGTGACCGTAAAAGTAACAAAAATTTGGAGTTGAAATAAAAAATACAAAAAGACTCCAAAACGTAATCTTAATCATCAGCCTGTGTCCCACATAAGTCGTTGTCATAAGCGGGGTCATCATCATCATGTTAGCCGAAAGACGTCCACTGCTGGATTAGAGTTGTTGTGTCTAACAACTGGTAGCATGGTGTACGGTTGTAACAACTGGTAGCATGGTGTACGGTTGTGTCACTCTGAGGATGAGCTCTGGTTGAGTTCGAAACGCGTCAGTGAGTTGTGGTGGTGGTGATAGATGGGTTTGTGTAATTTGTGTGTGTTCGTACAGTGTGGAGGTGGAGGAACTGCATGAACACGCATAATTTGCATAGACTTAGCTATCTTAAGGTCGCGGGTGAGCAAATAAATCTTTTAGTTCATTAACTTACCATGGTTTTCTGCCAAAAACTACCTCAAACGCAAAGTTTGCTAAAAATGGGGATGATTTCGATAAGACAAAACATTTGGTTCAACTATTAAAGTCAGTTTTAGGTCCACTCTGTATTCCTCATCTCATTGTCATTCGGGTATAAATAATCCACGCATTATATTTTAGAGGATGTTAGGAATTTTTTTTTGGTTTTTCATTATGGTTTTAACTTGCCTACCTCGTAGTAAAGTCGTAGGAAACAGCCGCAATGACCGAAGGGGCGTGTGGGGAAAATTGCACTCTTCTGACTGCGCATTCACATCCTAAAACAACAAGTAAAAAATTTAAAATTTGAAACAAAAAAAATAATGAATCGAACCCGAGATTCCTGGGCTATCATTGCCGAAAAACATGGTCGCTACTAGTTTCCGAACAAAATCAAAACGTTTATTTTTCAAGTGAGCCGCAAAGGGCTCTTTTTACCATCATTGCTAAGAAGAATACGCCACAAGAAACTACGTCATTTTTTTTTTTCAAATAAGATAAAATAAATAATCACAAATATAAATGGGTCAATAAACTATAATATTTAGTGTATGTTTTAGGAGATGAGTCACGAGGGAATAGCCTTAAAACTCTCATAACTCCCGACTTTTAGTAAATTCGTACCCCATAAAATCATACTTTTAATAGCTCAACTCTTTAACCCTAAAACCCAAAACTTTTAATAACTCAGGAGATGTTGGGATGGCAACAAGATACACTGAAAAGTTGGGGGGTTCTATATGACCCACCTTTGAGCGTGAACATGGGCGCGCTGAGGCGGCGCAGGTCCCAGCCTCGCACCAGCCCGTCCGAGCCCGCCGTCGCCAGAGCATGCGTCTCCAGCCGGCTCCAATCGCACGACAACACCTGCACGACAAGATATCTTTGAGGTGTCGTTCCCATGGTAAAGACCGCTACCCCCGACCGCGACCCACTGTTAGTTACTAAACTTTAGTATGAACCTTGTCACGACACGATCGCTTCAAGAGTCGCGGACGCCAACATCGAAATGCTACATTTAAGGGCTGTTTCACCATCCATTGATTAGTGTTAACTGACCGTCTCCTTCTATTAGTACAAACCAAATAGCATCACATCACACCGGCATCACATTTAAACGTCAGTTAACACTAATCAATGGATGAAACAGTCCCTTAGCGTTCCAGAAGGAAACGATGGATCAGAGGTGGTTAATCAATAAAAACGGAACATGAAAAATTTTTGGTAAACATCTCATTTTTAATACAAGATTTTTTTGCTGACTGTACTTTGTGTTAACTGTACTTGTATTGTCATCCAAACTGCATTTGCACGACGAATGTCAAGTCCATGCCATTAACCGTTGAAGAGTTCCGCCCTGTGGAGACGGTCCCGGTCGGACTACCAGGATGTCACTACTACGCAATCTACATAAACATATCAAATTTCAAGTCAATCTAACTACTACAAGTTGATCGAATTTAACTTTCTAGATTTGATTACAGACAGAAGACAACGGGACATGTGAAACTAAATAAAAGCTTGTAATACTTATATTGACGACTTGCTCACCTCAGCATCGTGTGCTTTGACGACAGCAGCGGGTCTCGAAGGTTCCGTACAGGACCAGAGCTTCAAGTGTCCGTCCCCCGAGACCGAGGCGAACGTGGCAGGCGAGTGCGGCGAGAAAGCAGCCGTGTAGACCAGCTGAGAGTGACCCGCGAACGTGCTGAGACAGGCTTCCGACTCAGGGTCCCACTAAAACGGACAATATGTAATCAGCTGTGAGAGACCCGTAAATATGCATTAAATACAATAGGGATGTTGACACCACCAATCAACTGACGTACTTTTTATGAGCTGTCAAAACACAATTCTCCAATAGAGTTTGAATGGGATTCGATTTGTGGCATTCGAACATGGCGGATGTAGTCAATGTATAATTTTGCTATTTCTGTTTCTTTGGCTAGTTGTAGTATAATTTTGATAGTGTTTTATGCGGCGATTAACCTTAACAGTGAACAGTGATCACAAAATTCTATATTGCTCTCGTGTCTGACATTTTTTAATGCGCAAGTTGTCTCCACGTGGTTTCTGCAATTATACTATCAAGTTGCAAAAACTACAACTACCGAACAACGTCCCTCTCAAAGAGAGTACCTTGACACTGGCGAAATTGTCCTAATAAGGACAGAAAGCCATATTTTAAAAGAGAAGAAGAGTTTGAATGGCAATAGCGAGTTATGACGTCATAAGTCGCTATTTGTTCGCCAACTCAATCAACTAACTATCTATTTTTAACACAGTGTAGCGCGAACCTTATTATGGTTTCTGAACGCAACCTATGCCTTCTCGCTCGCTCGATATCTCTCTCTCTCTCTCGGCTAGCAACTCCGAACGGTCGCACGCGCGCGCATATCGTGAGCCGTAATTTGGTGTTATAATTATTCTTGTGAACCTAAAACGACTTTAAATATAGATGTGAAGATAAGAAGACGTTTCCTTTTGTCCTCCATCGACATTGGCGCCCAACTAGAAGCCAAGAAAATTTTACACGAAAATCGGCGCGACGCCATCTTCCTCGAGCGAGTTCTCGGAATATTCGGTGATAAATACCTATCCGCCTAATTCAATCGCTATGAAGACCAGGAAGCAATGCCACGAAGCCGGTCAACATCAGCGCGAGGGCGAAGATTCCGAGGATTTTCTTTCCGGAGAAGAAGAGGGGGCTTCGCGCGCCAACGGCGCGCCCCCTTCCCCAAACTCGCGCGCTTTTACAAGAAACGAGACCGCAAAGGAATCTAATACGATTGCAATTACCGAAGAGCAACTATCTACTTTACTGTCTAGCGTAATGCGCAACGCGATGCAACACGCTGCCGCCATCAACCCAGTTCCCGCGCCCACATTCAGCCGCGAAGCGACGCCTTCGGCGCCCTCGCCATCCATCGCTGTTGCTACGGGAAACATGGCAAAATGTACAGCGCGTTTCGACGGCCGCGGCAGCGCCAACGCAGACAGGATCGAATCCTTCATCGACGCAGTTGAAATGTTCGTCGAATGCATGAACATCAGTGAAGACCACGCCCTGAGGGGGCTCACAATGCTCTTCACCGACGACGCCGCTACGTGGTGGCGCGGCGTAAAAAGCAACGTGAAGACGTGGGCGTGTAAAAGCCCCCCCTTATTTAAAATAATTAATTATACATCTATTTAGTATTTATTTAAAATTTTAAAAGGTTATGAATTAAAAATCTAATAAAATCCGGACAAGTATTAAAATAATTTTTAAAATGGGTAATTTAATGCAGACATTTATTGCGGACAAGTAGAAGTACAAATAAGAAGGAAATTAAGAAGGAAATTTGTTTTGGCCATGTGATCGTCTAGTGTCCTACGTTGTGAATAGTAAACCAAGCTCGTTTAGTAGAAGTAAGGGATGTCTATGAATAAAACCTAATAAAACCTATCCAATAAAAACAATCTCACTAAACGTAAATGGAACGTAATAACTATAAAATTGTAATATAAAAGACTGTCACTATAATACCTGAAATTAAACATTTGTTAAAATTGTACACAGTAGGTAATTATGAAGGAAAATAAGCAATTATGTTTTGTGTCAAGGCTAGGGCCCCACCTCCGCCCTGGAGTTTTCTCCCTGGCTATTTACCAGTAGCTGTGTCTCTCGTTCCATAGACCCTAAGAGACTCCAACACAAGACAGTAGAATTTACTTGTCAATAGTCGGTAAGTTACGTCACAGTTTATCAAAGGGAAAGAGGATGCAAGAAACCAGGTTTCCTAGGTCTCTAATTACCCTATGCTGACCTTTTATATAGGTTCAGAAGGAAAACTACTTTAATAAATATTTGGGTGTTTCTTTGTTTTAATTAATGTAAATAATTAGGTACTTATTATAGAAATTGTTGTAATCTAATCATCACTGGTTTCAAATGTATGTAATGGGATCTAAGAAATATGAAATATATACACCCAATTCAATTCAAAATAAAGCAAAGATTAATAGATTCATAAAATCTCACAATTAAGTCCAAAGTTTTAGATAATTTCTGTCAGTAATCTGTCATTAACTCAGACTGTTATAACTTGATAAAATAATAATCAGTTGTAAACCAATAAATAAATAAAGCACAATAGTAGTTAATCTTCCCTTGGTTAGGTAAAGACAACTATGGATCGCTTTTGGTCGTATCCTGCTTTAAGTAAGTCTTGGTAAAATTTATAAGTACTAATTTGCTCGTATTCTATCTCAGCAAATGACAGATTTTAAATTGTAATAACAGTAATCTATTGTAAACAAAAACGATATCACCAAGTAGGAATTCGCCATCACAGAACACAAAACAACAATAATAAGCACTAATAATCAAAACTATGCGAGCCGGTCTCACTTAATTAAATTAAATTAATCTATTGCTTAAAACACAACTCGACTCTCAACTCTCACTACCATGACTTGACTGCCCTTCCACGACTCTCTCTTCAACCCTCAAGCTCCAAAACCAAAGCAAACTAACACAGTCAGAAATAAAAACAGTAGGCCAACTCTAGTAAACGAATGAATGCTGCTGCTTTGTTCAGCCCAGTCAGTATCATGAGTATTTAGTTTTTACTATCGTGATATAATTTTCTTATTGTGTATAGAAACCATATATTATGTAAAGATTATGTGGCCATTCATGTAAATACAATTATTGATATGTAGGTCACTGATAAAATCAGATGAACTATATAAATTATGATAGATTATACTGAACCATCATTATAGTATTTTCTAGTAATTATTAATTCAACTAATAGTTGACAAATGGCGAGACATCTATACAATAATGAACTCCTCTCTACAAGAGATCTCCTCCAGCCAACCCTTGAACGACTGCGAGAAATATTCACTAATCATTCAGTCAGAGAGTGAATATTAAAGCCAGAAGTAAATAAGTGTGAACATTGGTTTATATTTATGACCATTAGTTTAATGATAATTATTGCGTTAGCTTTGTAACATGTGAATATGTATTATTTTATATGAAAGGTGTATTCTATATGACATCATATATAAGTGTCGCACAGACACAGACTCAACGCTCACATGCAGCGTAGAAGCAAGGCAAGATAGTATACTGTTTTCTGTCTCTACTATGACATTTTTTATGCCACTTGTAACCATATCGGCCCTTCAATGTCCCAGCTAAGGAATGTTTTGAAACTCATAAAATGTGTCGATTTATTACGTGCCAGTAAACTAGCTTTTACTCGCGACTTTGTCCGAGCTGAGATTAAATAAATCATTTGAGTTTAATAAACTCATAATAATATAATATATTTAATTATATTTGTGAATTTGACCGATGTAAAGGCTGGAATCGGTACAGCTCTCTCCCCGAATATTTTCGAAAGGCCAAAATAATTTATTTTAACTGGAGGAAATATTCTAACAAACTATGAATTCACAAATATATGAATTGAACAAGATACTATTCATATTAGTTTAATTTATTTAGCATTTTCTCCTGTGAGTGTGTATGTGTGGTGTGGTGTGTATTTAAACCAAAAATAAACACTCAAAATAAAGAATGGAATTTTTCCAAACTCTTAACATTCTAATTATGAACAATCATAATCTTCACAAGGCAATCTAGCTCAGGATAAAGAAACAGGTTGTGAATCTGTCGACCCTAGTGGTCCTCGCCGGCCCCCTCATAACCAATCTTGCTTTTCGCTTGGCGACTAAGAAATGTGATTGCCGAACTGCCTCTCCCCAAACCAGATTACGTTAATAGCTAGGAGTCATAACCATCCACTAATCAGAAATCAAGTCTGAAATTTCCACTCAAAATAATGAATATTATAAATTTGGAGAGTGTGTAGTGTATAGGCATAGCCTAGCATTGTTTGCTTCAGCCTGTTGGCTGCGTGTGTAGTATGGTGTTCCAGTTGCCAGCATTAACGCTGAATGTCAATCTGACCTGCCACACACTTGACCAAAACACATTATTTTGGTATCAATCCAAAATGAGTACTAACAAGAAACAAAAAACGAAACAAAATTAACCTTTGGTTAGTGTTAATTCTGCTTTGACCAAAATTAACCTTGGGTATAGTATTAATCTTGTAGCAGATAATATCGTTCATTGTTTCACTAAAGAATACAAAATTAACCTTTGTTTAGTATTAATTTTGTAATAATTTTATTTGTTGTTGAATACAAAATTAACCTTTGTTTAGTATTAATTTTGTAATAATTTTATTTGTTGTTGAATACAAAATTAACCTTTGTTTAGTATTAATTTTGTAATAATTTTATTTGTTGTTGTTTTATTTTCAACTTTTATTTTTGTTGTGACTTTTTCTTTTTAATTTATAGTAAATAGCCACATTTTGAACTGATATGCGTTCTTTACAAGTGCATGTTGCCCTAGCATCATCCGCACGGAAACACCATTTGATGTGTGCTGTTCAGAGGTTAAAATGCCAATAAACCGTCTCCATTTCTATGAAATGTGGCACCATTAAAGCTATTGTAAACAAATTCACTACTTCATCATACATACATCCCACGTGTGTGTGTCAATGTCGTAGTCAAAGTCAAATATTTTTGTCGTCATTAATTTAGTATTGTCAAGAATGTAGACAAATATTCCTCACTCTAATTATCTCACAAACATTAATTGAACAAAATGCATCCTTCCTCATTCTCTTTTCCATACCTGCTTTAAATAATACAACAGATCACGTTTGAAATGTTAGACGTACAACTAATATAAAAAAGTAACGTAATAATTATTACAAAAGTCTTTTACTTCCAGTTAAAACAAAACTACTTGAAAATAGTTACAAACACAGAGCTATACATAATTTTATTAATAACTTGCGTTTAAATATTATGTTTAAACAATACATAAATACCCAAATCAAATGTTTTTTGAACATTAAATTCACACTACAAGGTAAATGATTGCTATCAAGACCCAAGTCCCAAACGTAACTCATTCCATCATTAATTTATTTCCTAGAAGAATAAAACTATATAAAAAAAATTCGTTCAAAGGTTAACTGGAAGAAATCCCTCCGAGGGACAACTCGCTCCCGCACATATCATTATCCTGTTACCCATCAGTTTTATGTGCTTTCATGCACAACAAAGAGTTTTACGATTGGATGTAATATAATAAAAATATCAGTAAATTGCAACCTACTACTACCTGATACCAGAAGTTCATGCTTCTTAACATATTTTAGTCAATAAACAATAACTAGGTATTATCTTCCTTTTTTTTTGTCACCAGTTTTATCTATTCTGTCCTCCATTAGTAAACGAAGGCTGGCCGGGATACAATATTATTGTACGAATGACTTTACATAGATGCAAAAAAACTTAATGATCAAACTAAATAATATAAAGTCTTGAAACCGCGTAAGTAAAAATACCTACTGCATTTCACTACGAACATTACTTGAGCTTAGTAATAACTATCAACTCGATCCACAAATGTATACAAAAAATATCAAATCAATCCGACTACTAAAAGCTGGTCAAAATTTAATTTAAAGAATCGACCCATATAACAATGCAAGTTAACTAAAACTTGTAATAAGACAGTGTGAAGTGGCCATCATGTGAACCCGTTGCAAACGTATCAAAATTTAAATTTTATGTAATGATACATTGTTAGCAATGAAAGTATTTTAAGTTAAAAAAAATAACGGTCATAAACTTATCGTCGTTCCCTAACTTCATTTTAGGGTTCCGTATTCTACGAACGACAAACGGACTCTACTCTATCAGTATCACTACGCACTTTATCTGTCACAAGACCGTATATCGAGAACCGCATCAGACCGACAACCGAAATTTAGACCAATTTGTATCTCTATTACCGCTAAAATAATAAATAACAAAAGCAAAATCAAATCAAAAATCAAGTTTATACAAGGAACGTACTATTTTTTGCTTTCGTTGTAGCGCTCAAATATGCCAATTCCTACAAAATAAATATACTGCATATCAACAAATAACAAAAACCAATCAAGCACAAGTCAGTATTCAGAAAAACTTAACTTATTCATTTAAATGTTTAGAGATGTACGAATCTCTCGGCGCGCGAGCCCAACCGCACCTAGCAGTATTTAATATTTTTTATGAAGTAAACAGTTTCAGCGTGACTATTATTTCTCAAAATTGAAAATTAAAGGACCCATTAAATTATACAACAATAAAATATTTAAGCTATAAACTTGATCATAATTGTATAAAACTGAGTTAAGAGTGCGTACACTTTTAATGACGGAACCATCTTAATATTATTCAATAAACACGCTTTGTAACTTTAAACACTCCTAACAAAACATTTATTTTACGCTCTCAATTGGCTCGATTTTAAGTGTGCGATATCGCATGTTTGGTCTCAGACGGGTAACAAACAACTCGAAGCTTTTTTGTTTATGCTCTAAAACTTACTCAAAACTTCATGACACTTCATTTGGAATGACTTAATGACCACTTGGTCGTCGAAATTTCGAACACATGTTTGGGTGAAATAGGCGCATTGTTCAGAATGTAACCATAGAATATTTTTAGTAGTACTATAAAGACTTCTTAGACTAAATAAAAAGCTTCGTTTTTTAAGTCATTGGAATTTTAAATCTAAATTGACACGTACTGCCCTTGAAACAGGTAAATAAAAGAGACACCCTTATATCTTAAGCTTCTTCAATTAAAACTAGTCTAATACCAAAAGTCGAATGTTCCTTACCAACCTCTGCACTATTTAAACTTGCGCATTACCGACTTAATATTTGGCTAAAAATATTTAATGTTGTAGTAAATAAACGAACTTACCAGTTTGAATTCACGCAAAATTTTGAACCAATAATAAATAATAAATGAGTTTTAGGAAAACATAATCTTAATCCCAATTTTTAGGACTTTGAACACCTGATTCAAACAAAATACATACACATCTCAACTCGCAAAAATAAAACAACCTATACCTACTCTCCCCAAACTATAAAACTCTAAATAAACTGAAAAGAATTTCTCTCCCCCATTTAAAAGCATTTTAATTAATTCACTCTCCTCCATCAAACAACAAAGCATCATGAGACATAGAAAACATCGTGCTGTCATAATAAAAGCATCGTGAAGAAACCTGCACACATCCGCGAAACAATTCAAAGACATGTGAGAAATTCTCAAATTAAAACAAACTGAACCCGCGTTTAAACTACGGCTCAAGCTCTCTAACTCTACGGAGAGGCCTGTGCCCTATAACAATATACATACCGAAATGATTATGGAGTCTTTCCCCCAACTATAAAACTGTAAATGTCTAATGTCTATTCTTATTTACATAATACTCATTGCCCGTGACTTCGTTCGCGCAGTACTCGTTTATGGCTATCCCGCGGGAACAATGCAATTTTATAAGATAAAACTATCCAATGTGCTTCTTCGATAATAAATTTATCTGTGTACTGAAATTTACTCAAATCGGCTCAATGGTTTAGACGTGATGAGGTAGCAAACAAACAAACAGACAAACAACAAACAGACCTACAAAATTTCGCATTTATAATTTTAATGGGATACATATTTAATGACGAAGGTCTATGTCCAACAGTGGACGCCCCACAGTTGACATGATGATGATGATGATGATGTATTTAATAAGGACAATATTTCTCTAGAGATTAATTCTAACGTTTGTTGATAGAACCGATTTTTTTTTTATTACTGGTTCAAACAGGATAAATAAAAATTAAGAATTTAGAAATTACCTACATCAGTAATGCACAAGAAACAATGCAAGATTATGATCCTAGCCACCACGGATCGTATAGGTCTAATAATAACACTCGTAACCCAATGGAATAAGGATTATTTTCCTAAACAAAAACAAAGAGCTGACGAATTGTGTGCGCGTAAGAACTGCACTCTGATTTTTTTTTTCTCTCAAAGCGGACAGACACGCTTATTACCTGAATACAACACATGTTGTTAAGAACGGTCTATTGTCTATTAACATGGGACGTTATTTCCAAAAACTGTTCCGCTTTCGTCCCTCTAGGAATGATTTGACAACAAACTAAAGTTAAAAATTTACATTTTAAGAGAAAAACGATGCTAGTTGATTACTTTAAAATTTCATTAAATAAAGATGCCTACCAAACGAAGTGAAAGTATTAGATTAGTCAATTAATTAAACTCAGCAAACAGTTAAAAAAAACACATCCCTTATCTACTTTCCATTCTCACGACAACAAATTGACTGTAAAACAGTCTTTAACCTACCTACCTTCTACCTATTCTACTTGTCCGAATAAATAACCATAACTAGAAATAAGTACTTATAAACTCCAAAATGATGATGTTAAGACTAAAAAAGGAATAAATTAAGCCCGACTATATTCTGGTCATTCACGGCACCAAATTGTAAAAGCCCCCCCTTATTTAAAATAATTAATTATACATCTATTTAGTATTTATTTAAAATTTTAAAAGGTTATGAATTAAAAATCTAATAAAATCCGGACAAGTATTAAAATAATTTTTAAAATGGGTAATTTAATGCAGACATTTATTGCGGACAAGTAGAAGTACAAATAAGAAGGAAATTAAGAAGGAAATTTGTTTTGGCCATGTGATCGTCTAGTGTCCTACGTTGTGAATAGTAAACCAAGCTCGTTTAGTAGAAGTAAGGGATGTCTATGAATAAAACCTAATAAAACCTATCCAATAAAAACAATCTCACTAAACGTAAATGGAACGTAATAACTATAAAATTGTAATATAAAAGACTGTCACTATAATACCTGAAATTAAACATTTGTTAAAATTGTACACAGTAGGTAATTATGAAGGAAAATAAGCAATTATGTTTTGTGTCAAGGCTAGGGCCCCACCTCCGCCCTGGAGTTTTCTCCCTGGCTATTTACCAGTAGCTGTGTCTCTCGTTCCATAGACCCTAAGAGACTCCAACACAAGACAGTAGAATTTACTTGTCAATAGTCGGTAAGTTACGTCACAGTTTATCAAAGGGAAAGAGGATGCAAGAAACCAGGTTTCCTAGGTCTCTAATTACCCTATGCTGACCTTTTATATAGGTTCAGAAGGAAAACTACTTTAATAAATATTTGGGTGTTTCTTTGTTTTAATTAATGTAAATAATTAGGTACTTATTATAGAAATTGTTGTAATCTAATCATCACTGGTTTCAAATGTATGTAATGGGATCTAAGAAATATGAAATATATACACCCAATTCAATTCAAAATAAAGCAAAGATTAATAGATTCATAAAATCTCACAATTAAGTCCAAAGTTTTAGATAATTTCTGTCAGTAATCTGTCATTAACTCAGACTGTTATAACTTGATAAAATAATAATCAGTTGTAAACCAATAAATAAATAAAGCACAATAGTAGTTAATCTTCCCTTGGTTAGGTAAAGACAACTATGGATCGCTTTTGGTCGTATCCTGCTTTAAGTAAGTCTTGGTAAAATTTATAAGTACTAATTTGCTCGTATTCTATCTCAGCAAATGACAGATTTTAAATTGTAATAACAGTAATCTATTGTAAACAAAAACGATATCACCAAGTAGGAATTCGCCATCACAGAACACAAAACAACAATAATAAGCACTAATAATCAAAACTATGCGAGCCGGTCTCACTTAATTAAATTAAATTAATCTATTGCTTAAAACACAACTCGACTCTCAACTCTCACTACCATGACTTGACTGCCCTTCCACGACTCTCTCTTCAACCCTCAAGCTCCAAAACCAAAGCAAACTAACACAGTCAGAAATAAAAACAGTAGGCCAACTCTAGTAAACGAATGAATGCTGCTGCTTTGTTCAGCCCAGTCAGTATCATGAGTATTTAGTTTTTACTATCGTGATATAATTTTCTTATTGTGTATAGAAACCATATATTATGTAAAGATTATGTGGCCATTCATGTAAATACAATTACTGATATGTAGGTCACTGATAAAATCAGATGAACTATATAAATTATGATAGATTATACTGAACCATCATTATAGTATTTTCTAGTAATTATTAATTCAACTAATAGTTGACAAATGGCGAGACATCTATACAATAATGAACTCCTCTCTACAAGAGATCTCCTCCAGCCAACCCTTGAACGACTGCGAGAAATATTCACTAATCATTCAGTCAGAGAGTGAATATTAAAGCCAGAAGTAAATAAGTGTGAACATTGGTTTATATTTATGACCATTAGTTTAATGATAATTATTGCGTTAGCTTTGTAACATGTGAATATGTATTATTTTATATGAAAGGTGTATTCTATATGACATCATATATAAGTGTCGCACAGACACAGACTCAACGCTCACATGCAGCGTAGAAGCAAGGCAAGATAGTATACTGTTTTCTGTCTCTACTATGACATTTTTTATGCCACTTGTAACCATATCGGCCCTTCAATGTCCCAGCTAAGGAATGTTTTGAAACTCATAAAATGTGTCGATTTATTACGTGCCAGTAAACTAGCTTTTACTCGCGACTTTGTCCGAGCTGAGATTAAATAAATCATTTGAGTTTAATAAACTCATAATAATATAATATATTTAATTATATTTGTGAATTTGACCGATGTAAAGGCTGGAATCGGTACAGGCGGAGGCGACGACCCGCATGCGAGCGATGTACGGAGCCCCGCGCCCAGCATACAAGCTACTCCGGGACATCTTCGCTTCAGAACAAAACGACGAGCGCGCGGAAACCTTTATATCCCGCATACGTGCCACATTCGCAAAGTTTCCTTACGAAATAGACATTAGATTGCAACTAGATATAGTGTATGGATTGTTAAATCGTAAAGTGCGTAAAAGTGTGCCGCGTGAATCTGTAAACGACGTCGAATCATTATTAATGAAAGCGAGAGATGCCGAGGAAGCGAGGATCGAGGTAGGATCTGCTAGTGTTAAAATTCCTAGTATCAGTGATAACAGTCAATTCCAAATTCCCGCGCCACCGCCGCGCGGCGCATCTGTCAAACCGCACGAACGCGACGTTGCCGCTGTTATCACTGCCAGTCCGCCGATAATCGCCCCTTCTAGCGCGAGCGAGCTTAAATTTAAAACTTCTCGTCCTCGTTGTAATTATTGTAAAAGTTTCGGTCATAATGTAACCGAGTGTCGGAAAATTCAGGCTAAAGAAACGAGTAAAACGCTTAACAGTGACAGTAGCAATACTAGGTCCGCTATCAAATGTTACGGTTGTAATCAACCAGGGGTAGTGAGATCGAGGTGTGATACTTGCAATACTAAAAGGCCTACTACGTCGTCAACAGCTGTTTTTCAGTCATTAAACACTTTAGAAAGCATCGACAGCTCACGCCCGCTAGTGAACGTCACTATCGCGGGGCGCAAGGGCGTCGCTATTTTAGACACTGGTGCTTCTCAGAGCGTGGCCAGTCCGGCTCTTCACAAGATTCTGGTGAATTCTGGTGTCGAGTTCACGCCGACGCGGAGGACAGTAGGTCTGGCTGATGGATCTAACAAGGTACGTGATATTCTTACTGCTCAAGTGTCAGTCACTATTGGAGATCGCGAGGCGTTAGTGGATTTTCTTGTTTTTCCTGACAGTCAGTGTAGAACCTTACTGGGCCGTGACTTCATTTTAAATGCAGGAATAATTGTAAACATCCCTCAGTGCTGTTTTACATTTCAAGATGCCCCAAACCAGTTGTTTACATTTGTTGAATCTTTCCAGTTGACATCTTATTACTCTGATTTAATGCAAACTGATACCAACCCATTAGAGTTGAGAGGTGATGAAGGTCACACTTTGTCATCTGTTGAAAGATCAGAACTTAATAGATTAATTTGTAACAGTG
This sequence comes from Choristoneura rosaceana, assembly GCA_037349165.1. Lineage (NCBI taxonomy): Eukaryota > Metazoa > Arthropoda > Insecta > Lepidoptera > Tortricidae > Choristoneura > Choristoneura rosaceana. Next base: position 18,421,078 of record JAZBNJ010000019.1, read on the forward strand.
AGGAGCGGTTTGCAACGGAGGGTCCGGCCACTGACTTTGCTACTCATCACATCAAAGTCAGCGAGGACCAGCAACCTATTGCCTGCCAGCCCTTCAGGATGTCCCAGAACAGGAGAGCCGCCCTGAAGGATGAACTGGATAAGCTACTCACTGCCGGTGTGATCGAAGAGTGCGAGTCACCATGGGCTGCAAATGTAGTCATGGTACCAAAGAAGGATGGAGGTATGCGTCTTTGTATTGATTATAGAAAACTCAATGAGGTGACCGAGCCTGACAGGTACCCATTGCCAAGAATCGAAGACATACTGCATGCAGCTAAAACTAGCAACTACATGACCACCCTCGACCTTCGGTCCGGCTACTTTCAAGTCAATGTAGACCCTGCCGACCGTGACAAAACATGTTTCATCACACCGATGGGCACTTATAGGTTTATTCGAATGCCAATGGGTCTTCGAAACTCGGGAGCCACCTTCCAGAGACTCATTGATAGGTTTAAGGCTAATTTAGATCTAGCGAGTACAGTGCTAGCATATCTGGATGATATTATTGTTTTATCACCAGACTTCCAGACGCATCTAAAGGATTTGAAAATTGTTTTCACCCGTCTGGCTAAGTTCAACCTGCGAGTGAACCGTACCAAAAGCTGCTTTGCATGCCAGTCAGTCAAATTCTTGGGACATGTTATCGTCCCTGGTGGTATTCACATGGATCCAGACAAGACCTCAGCTATCACCGCCATGCCTCTGCCACAGAACGCCAAACATTTAAAATGTTTTTTACAAACTTCCAGCTGGTTCCGGAGATTTATTCCCGGCTACGCCGACGTCGCCCGGCCGCTCACCAACCTCCTGGAAAAGGACAGCGTGTGGTGCTGGGGCGAGCAACAGCAGCGGGCCTTCGACGCTATCAAGACGCTGCTGACGACGGCGCCGATCCTGAGGCAAGCTGACGAGGCGCAACCCTTCGTGCTGCGCACGGATAGCAGCGGGTACTGTCTTGGAGCTGTTCTAATGCAGGGGGAGGGGCACGACGAGCGCCCCATCGAGTACGCGAGCCGACAGCTCAACGCCGCCGAGCGCAATTACACGACCACCGAGCGCGAGGCGCTCGCCGTCGTGTGGGCCGTCAACAAGTTCAGAGGGTACATCGAAGGCGCTCGAGTCATCGTCAAGACCGACCACCAACCCCTCAGATGGCTGATGAACACCAAGTCGCCCAGCGGCAGACTGGCGCGGTGGGCCCTCACTCTCCAAGAGTTCGATCTGCGCATCGACTACACTCCAGGTAAAATGAATGTGATCGCAGATACACTCTCGCGCCCGCCGTGTTCGCAGGAAACGCAAACCATGATATAATCGTTGACTTTATAATAAGCCTTAGATATTAACGTCTTTTTGACAGTAGATTTAAATTTTGTATCAGCTACTTTAGTAATATTTTTTGGAATTTTATTATAAAAACGTATGCAATTTCCCAAAAACTACTTTTTTTTTAGCCAGTGTGTAAGATGGAACTTTAAGCTTCCCTGTGTTTCTAGTAGCCTTTGGCTTATCGACGTTAGTGGGAAAATCACATATGTTCTTCCTAACGTACATGATTATTCCAAACACATAAAGCGACGGCAGGGTTAGGATACCAGTTTCCTTAAAAAAAGATCTTAAAGATTCACGCGTCTTCAAATTATAAATTGCTCTGACTGCTCTTTTGCAAGATAAAAATTGACTCGATGTCTGCAGCAGATCCCCATAAAATAAGCCTGTACGATTTTGTACGGCGTGGCCGCCGTGTGGTAAAACTCACCAGTTTGACGGTGGTGTCCCAGCTGGCGCTCAGCAGATGCGCCCTGGGCCAGTCCACGGAGCACACCTCGCTGGTGTGCGCGCGCAGCACGCGCAGCGGCGCCGCGCAGCCCGCGCGGAACACGACCACGGCGCCGTCGCCCGCGCCGCACGCCGCCGCGCCCTCCGTCGCGCCCGACCACGTCTGGAACAAGGTGCTTGATACAGCGCCATCTATGGTACTCTTGCTTAACTAGATGGCTTGCTAGCGCCATCTATGGTTCATTTGCTCAACTAGATGGCTTGCTTTAATAAATCGATAACCGTTGACAACCATGCACCTCATTATACTTGGTTTTTTCTTAGAAGGGTAAAATAACCGTACGTGAAGAGTTTTTTTATCGAAAAATCATCATCATCATCATGTCAGCCGAAAGACGTCCACTGCTGGACATAGGCCTCCCCCAAGGCTCTCCACTCAGACCGGTCTTGTGCATTTCGCATCCACCGCGATCCCGCGATCTTAGCCAGGTCATCTTGTTGGAGGCCTACCGACAGCTCGTCTCCCGGTCCGCGGACGCCATTCGAGAACCTTCTGACCCCATCGGCCATCAGTCCTGCGTGCAATGTGCCCCGCCCACTGCCACTTCAGTTTCGCAATTCTTCGGGCTATGTCAGTAACCTTAGTTCTACTGCGGATATCATCATTTCTGATTCTATCCCGCAGAGAAACCCCGAGCATAGCCCTCTCCATAGCCCTTTGAGTGACTTTGAGCTTTCTTATGAGGCCCATATTGAAAAATGTTTTCAAAAAATAAGTTGGATAACCCCCGACTTTGTCACTTTAAAGTTCAATATCTCAAAAACGGCTGAACCGATTTTGATGAAACATGTCTAAGAATCATCGCTAGAAAACCTGCTATAAAATAAAAAAAATTGCATTAAAATCGGTCCACCCGTTTAAGAGCTATGGTGCCACAGACAGACACACAGACACACGGACAGACACAAAGACACACATAGCGGTCAAACTTATAACACCCCTCTTTTTGCGTTGGGGGTTAGAAACAGTAACTATTACTTATGATGATACCAAAAGCGTGTAAATGATCATAATGTTCTTGCTAAATGTTAGGTACATTCTTGCTAGTGGTCAAACTTATAACACTTTTTGCGTGGGGGGTTGGCAAAATAAGTTTTTGCAAGAATATCATTTTTCATTGACTTTAATTTTAATCCAACCATAGCAAAGTACCTTAATGAAATTCAACTTGCAACATGTGACACTAACATAAAAATACAAGCAAAACAAATTTTGTAAATAACAGCTATACACATAGGTATACACCCAGGAAATGGCTGCGTTTACATAAAAAACAACCGTCATTCTCAGCGTAAGTAAACAAGCAAGGTTTTAAGTCAATTGTCTATAAATAAACAGATCCAACTAGTTACTTTTAAGTCTATTAGTAGGGCAAGTTCGCGTGGACGCTTACAGGGCTTCAGCACATGACCTGCGATATTTGAATACTTCGCTACAACCATGTACTAATATATATTGGTTGGCGAACATGTCAAGGGCACAAAACCACCCCTTATATGCCTCTGGACTCTGCTAACACTGGTTTGGATGATGGTATAGATGTACTATCATAGAAAATCAACAATCAGCATTGTCAGCTACTCGCATATACAATACAATACAAATACTCTTTATTGTACACCAGAAATAATAAGTGATACAGAAAAAAGGTACACAGAGAATACAAGGTAAGCAATAGGTGGCCTTATCGCTTAAGAGCGATCTCTTCCAGGCAACCTTTCTACAGAAAGAAGGAAGGACTAGTTTACAGCAGGTGGTGCATTAACAGTAGATCAGAAAATTAAAAAGCAACAAAAATCTATACATACCTACACATTATTGTACATATAATACACATCTCAAATAAATATAGGCAATGGGATAAATAGTCACATAAATGAATAAATAAATAAACTAGGATAAAGCTAAGTAATTATTACACGATGACAGATTGTGCTCATTACATACATGATGACAGATTGTGCTCATTACATACATGTTTACAGCAAATAAATGATTGATTGGATCTTTGATGAATTATACCTGTAGATTCACAATCGCGCGCCCAAATATGTCCGAGCCAAATGAGCGCCACTTTGAATCACTGGCCTAAAATCACTGATTCAGATCACCGGGATATGTTAGGTCGATAGGTTGGTCGATAGGTCGATCGGTAGGTAGATAGGTTCGTAGAATGCTTGCCTGCCACTTTGGTAAAAGTGGCCTTCTTTTTTCTCAGTACATTGTTGTCAAGTGTCAAGCGTTGTGGAGTTTTGCCGCTAGCGAAATTCGCCCGTAATAGAGTAAAGACTAGGTTCAAATTTCGTCTCGTATTATTTTAATTACTTTGTGTGAGATGATTTTATTTGTCACGCAAATAAATCATTAGTGCTGACATTCTTTGAAGGGGATTTTGTTCGGCAATGTGCGTCCTGGTTTAAATGTCATTGGATTGGATGATAGAACTACTTGAAATTATATGCCCTAGTAGAAACATGCTAATTTGGAATATGTCAACTGTGAAAACTCTCCATCTTGAATATGGTCAAAAATGGGATCTTGTTAAAATTGACAAATTTCATATAAGCCAAAAAAAATATTGTGTATTTAATTCCACTCTATTATAGACCAAATCCAATTCAAATTCATAAGAAATTTGGTTCTAAATGTTTTTAGTACAGTAACATTTGGACAGAATTCACTTAAGATTAGATAGTATTCATTTTGTATCTGTAGGTAACGAATTCTAAATAGTCAATTTATGTGGAAGAACTCGCATTTGTACTAAATGACAGTAAATCATGGTACCTATGTTTTAGTAGCATGAACATTTTTGTTAGACTACCTGGAGAGAGGCTTGCGAGTTTGATATGTTTTCTGTTGTAACAGTTTGCAGTTAGTGAACACAAGTCTTTGTATACTTGTGTGTGATCACTGGCGTCTGAAGTTCCCAATCTGCACTGAGCCCACGTGGGAACTACGGCCCGAGTCTTCTCATTCTGTGACGACTGTGCCCAGCAGTGGGATGCGTATAGGCTGGAATTCCATAACAAAAAAAAATGACGCACCTATGATTTGGAACTAGAATAGACCCTGTATTTTCTTCCGCTCCATTATGCTGATACCTACCCATGCTAAGCCTCTGAATTCATTTAACTATTACTAAGCACAGTGTATCTGAAACTTGAGTTCTTTATAAGAAAAAAAAAGGATGTAACTTTTACAAACATTGTGAGGCTGAAAAGATGCCAAGTGTTATAAAGGGAGAATACGGCAATGGACTTATTCCCATGCAAGTCATGAACCACCCTCATCCAATCCAATTAAAGTCTTTCGACTGATTGTGGATACAAGAAAAATAAAAAATAAATAAAAACTTTTAGCAGTGGTAGCCTTATGGCTTCTCAAATAGAGGATTGTGGATTGGGCATGTGTGGAAACTACAGCCGAACCCTCTCATCCTGAGAGAATGCCTGTACCATCCAGTGGGACGTATACAGGCCAAGTAGAGATGTGAACATTTAAATCAAATGAACTTCAATCTTATTTACCTCAACTTGATTTATGTCAGCATTATGCTGAGTTTGGTACCCAGTGCCAACATGAGTATGTGTAGTATTTGTAAACACATTATCAATAAGAATGTATAAAAGTGTAACTTATCAATGTATTGTATTGTATTGATTGATGTATTAATTAACATTTTAAAGGCATTAAAGTTTCATTTCATTTCATTTCATTTCATTTCATTTCATTTCATTTCATTTCATTTAAGAGGATACTCTTGTATGATGATTATGTTTTCATATTAAATGATATTGTAACGGATAACTCACGTCTTAAATCGAGTTTAGCTCTACATGTTTCAGGCTATTTCTTGGCAATTCTTCTAAGGAGCACACATGAAACATGAGAAACAGGAGGAAACATGTTGAGCTAAACTCGATTTAAGATATCAGTTATCTGTTACAAAATCATTTAATATGAGTGAGTCTCACGGTAATTTCATGATCTAGATTATGTTTTCTTTTTACCTCAAACAAATGTTCTATAGTTACTGAGTAGTAGCCTAAACATTGATTTGTACGTATATCCAGAATCTCTTCAAACCAACAAACTAAAAGTCCTTGAATATAGGTAGTGAGATTAAAGTAAAATTTATGTAAGTAGGTGAGGCATTTAACTTATTAGAATGAAATCCAATTGGACAGTGCCCTAGTTAGTGTTATTTGGGTTGCATACATTTACCTTATAGAGAGCAAGCCGCCTTTTTCAACTTTAACTATGGACAGTTTTAGATTTTCTGTCATTACATTTTTAAGACTAGAATCATGTTAGATTATTTTCTAATTTTGAAGTTAGATAAAGGGTAAAATTACCAAATCGAAAAGTCCGTCGCTCCATTCCAATTTCTGTAGCTCCACTAGCGTAGCACCGTCGGGTGCTAGCTCCAAAAAAAACAAGGTCCCTCCGCCCGCGAGCCCGTAGTATTGGCTGGTAGCTACGGCTAGCGCATCCGGCCGCGTCCTAGAAAACCGGACGCTGTACCCGTGCCGGCCCGGCGTCAAAAACGTCGGCATACTGATCGTGTAGCTAAAGCAAAAAACAATACCATAAAACAACCATTTTGCAACAATACATGTCAAAGAAATACCCATTAAAACTCACTTTATTACATTATTTGTAAAGATAAACTATCAGACTACAAGCTTGTAAGTCTTACAAGATTCTTATAAGTCAATCTCATTGTTTATCAGGATAAACAAAGTCCAATAGAGCGACAATACAAAAGCAAATCCAATCCAATATTCGCTCGAGCCTACATAACCTAGTTTCGGTTTATGTCAAAACAAAACGTCAACGTGACGTTTGTGGAGATACGACATTCGCTCGGTTTGACGAAACAAAATAGTGGTGTGACATCAAATCGATTTTTGTGATAGTATGCGTCATAAGATTTTAATCCTATTTGCCCGCCTACAGGCTAAATCCCATTATAATGTTGGACTGTTCTGCATGAAACCTCACATGTTCCTGTATATAAAAGTAAAATTGGCTGCTATCCATTATTTCTGGTGTACTCCTCACAAAGTTAACAACTCTACTCCATACGGAGCAGCTTTCTCATACTTGTCCCTTGTCCGTTACATCCAAATTTACATCTTTGAAAATGGTGGTCGCAGTTAAAGTGTTTAAAAAAACTACCCCAAATGGAAAAGTTACGGTTTACCTGGGCAAACGGGACTTCATTGATCATATGGATTACTGTGATCCCGTCGATGGAGTCGTGGTTGTTGACCCTGAATACCTGAAAGGAAGAAAAATCTACAGTCAGGTATACAAGTGAAGTGATAATGTTACAAAGTGCAGTGTAAACAGTTTAAAGTATTAATTATCAATGTATTTGTTATACAGCTTGTGACCACCTACCGCTATGGTAGGGAGGAAGATGAAGTCATGGGAGTGAAGTTTTCTAAGGAAATGGTTATCGGACAGGAGCAAGTTGTTCCTATGATCAACGCAAAGATGGAATTAACTGCTGTGCAAGAAAAGCTCTTGAAGAAATTGGGGCCCAATGCGTATCCTTTCACCTTCAATTTTCCGGAGATGGCGCCTAGCTCGGTAAACAAAAAGTTTCATTCACTTTCAGCTGCTAGTACACCAATCAGCATATTAAATAGCACTATAAATTTATGTTTAGATAACTCTTCAACCATCTGAAGAAGACCAGGGCAAGCCGATGGGAGTAGAGTATTGCGTGCGAACCTACGTTGCCGAGAGTGAAGATCAGAAGAGCCACAAGAGAAGCTCAGTAACTCTTGCTATCAAGAAGGTAGAGTAACTAAAAATCTTTTACCGGCCCTTAAAATTCAAAACATAATTTCATTGCTTTATTTTTTTGTACAGCTGCAACATGCTCCAGCTACTCGTGGGCGCCGTCTTCCAAGCTCCCTTGTGAGCAAGGGCTTCACTTTCAGCAATGGAAAGATCAATCTCGAAGTTACATTGGACAGAGAAATCTATTACCATGGCGAGAAATTGGCTGCGAATGTTATCGTCTCGAACAACTCGCGTAAAGCAGTACGCAACATTCGCTGCATGGTAGTACAGCACGTTGAAATAACGATGATCAACTCCCAATTTAGCCGCCATGTTGCTTCACTCGAAAGCCGTGAAGGATGCCCTATCACCCCTGGAGCCAGTCTATCTAAGACTTTCTACTTGGTTCCTTTGGCACGCACCAATAAGGATATTCGTGGTAAGATTAAATCTTAGATATAGCTAAACTAATTAGTCTAGTAACTATTTTGTCGGATTGTTATCATTTACTCTACTAATATTCAGAAAAAAAGTCAAGTTAAAATCTACAATATGGTAATGGTAATAGAAGAATTTTTGGATAGAAACAATCGAAACAAATAATCAAATCAATCGAAAATATAAGGTAAAAAACTATTGTGTGTTGGATGCCTTTAAAAAACATTATTTTACTGAGATCATCTGTTGATTTAGGGTTCCTTTAAAAAAAATTGGCTTTAATGTACTGTTTTTTGTTCAAGGCACAAGTCCCCCCTCTTTCCACAAGATAGATCTCGAAAAATTTATCAGCTGTACATAGGTATACTTGAAAAGTTTACGAGCAATAGTCCAACAAAACTTGAAACTGCGTATTTGCCGCATATTAATCAGTAGGGAACCCTGCAATGCGCGTGGTCGGACAAGTACTTGGTCGTTTGTTTTATTTTTAGAGTGGTGTAATTTCGATATGGCCGATAGGTCCTGACCCCGATTAAGGAGGCATTTTCATATCAGAGAACTCATTCTAAGTGTCTATGTGAGTTTCGGCTGGATCGTTTGTTAGACCTATTAGATCAGTGTACAATGTTCTCGGGGTTTTCAGGCGTAGCTTTGGACGGCCACTTGAAGGAAGATGACGTGAACCTGGCAAGCTCGACATTGGTCGCTGAGGGCAAGTGCCCTGCCGACGCCATTGGTATCGTGGTGTCTTATTCCGTACGCGTGAAGCTGAATTGCGGAACACTTGGTGGCGAGCTGGTCACTGATGTGCCTTTTAAGTTACTGCATCCCGCTGAAGGTAACATAAATATGTTCCCGAACTAAATATTCATGATCACATAAACTGGCTAGTTAGACTTAGCAAAATTTTCGCCTTTCTTGGTGACATACTTTAAAAAATCTTAAACGGATTAGCAACATAGCAATCCACTTATTCCAGAACTTTTAAAGATCGAATGGAGACAATTTTATAAATGATATTATTTCCAGGCACTGCTGAACGCCAACGTTTTAATGCGATGAAGAAAATGCAAAGTATTGAGCGACACCGCTACGAAAACTCTCTGTACACCAATGAGGAAGAGGATAACATCGTTTTTGAGGACTTCGCTCGCCTCCGAATGAACGAGCCGGAATAAATAAGAAAAGAAAACTTTAAAAAAAATGAAAAAACGTGGAAAATACAAAAACATCGCAACCAAGCAAGAATACACTAAAAATCATATCTATTGTAAACTTATGTCCTTCCTACGAATCCAATTGTTTACTCAACTATTTCGATTTTATAGACTAGCGTTATTAACAAAATTTCACCCAACGTAAATAGTAAAAATCATATTCGTAATTTTAAAATTAATATTGGTATTTAAAAATGTTGTATGTACTTTTTACGGTAATCTATATAAGACTATTTAATCTTGATTAATGTTTGTATTAAAAATATATCCACTTACCTTTCTTAAATTAAATGTATCCTTGTTAAATTTTTATTTATAAATAAACATCACCAGAAAAAAACTGTTTAAATATTTGGACGAAATCTTATCACTCTCCCTATGACTAGAATTTTGCTTGTGATACCTTCTCACTAGAAAGACCTGTGCTATACTGACATCGAAATAAAGATGATCTATAAGTCATGTCGTACTTTGCATATTCTATTGTACTCAAACGAAGGGTACACAGGTAGCGAAAGGGTTTGATTTTCCCCGCCCTATTTGTGGAGTTCATTTGTCAAAAGGCGTTTCTATTCTATTGTCAAGCGCGTTGACCCACAGATAAGACAGCAGTCCATCACGTTTTGTTTTAGCAAAAAAATATATATTTTATTACCTTTTCAGTACATCAACGATTTTTTTAAATCATACTTAATAACTTTTTCTCAAAAAATTCCGTAAAAGTCTACATTATTCCGTACCCTTACATGTTAGAAGGCTAAATGTATAGTTTATGGTCAGCAAGAAACTGAAAAATTAGAAAGATTGCAGGCGCGCTAGCTCGACAATAATTTATTATCAAACTCAAACTTTTTAAAAAGTCATGGAAATGTTGGCACAAGTCTTATACACAGCCAACTCAAATGCTGCTATCAGTTATTGTGTTGAAACTCCCAGACTTTTTTTATTGAATCTGAAACAGCTTGTGGTGTTTTCGGTGGAAAAATACACCAGCTGTTTTTTTTTTTATAATGAAAAAAAGGCGGGAAAGCATGAAAAATTTTATTGGAATAAAATTAAATGTCATAATATCTTTTGTTGAAAAAAGGTTTATTCTAATTTAGTTTTTATCCTTCAACATTTTTGAGAAATGGTTTATGTTAGTTTCGGCTGAAGTAGCGATTACTGGCTTCGTATTAATGTTCATACTCAACCAGCAATTGCCTACTTCCAGGCCGCGACAATAATTTACTATTGGATGGCATGCTCATGAAGGATCTTCTAATTGAATTACAGTAGGCTGCGTTTTAGGTACTACTCAGCAACTAAAGGCGAAAAGATCTTAATGAACGGGGGAGACGCTTTCATTTGTCGTATCATAATGTAGGTAGGTACTTACAATACAATACAATAACTCTTTATTGCACACCAACATATAGCAAACAATTACAGAAAACAGGTATATACAAGAGACTTTCTGAGGTAAGCAATAGGCGGCCTTATCGCTTCAGAGCGATCTCTTCTAGGCAACCTTTACAATGGAATGAATGGAGAAGTGAGGAATAAATTTAAGCAGGTGGTGGTGGTAGACTATAACCTAGGTGAAGCTAGTTAAAATATTATAATTTCAATGAAATGGTGTTAAAAAAACACAATAACAAGGGTTGGTGTCGTTTATCTACCTATATTTACGTCCGGTTGAGAGAGATAGGTATTTACCTACGCTCCAAATAATTAAGTAATAAGGTACTTACTATGTTTAAAGTTTTATTTTTTGTTGAGATTATACTTAATTGCTACACAAGTATTTAGATTTAACTAGTTATACCTTACGACTACACAGATCGCGGTGAGTTACTTTAAGTACTTAATATTAAAAAAAAGTTGTTTAGGACAAGTAAATAAGCAGGTAAGACCTGAATGTAATAAAATTTATTTGGCATTCGGAAAAAATAACTTTAAAAATCTATGAATTACTCATAGGTCCCTAGATACAATTAATATCGTTACAAGTGAACCTATTAGCTAAATTTAATCAGAAGCCGATTTAGGCTTGTTCTGGTGATAAGAATCTTCAGAGGATGAGTTCGGATAACCTTCGATTTCGACTTTTTCCATAGCCTCTTCCAGAGTTATATTGTAGATGAAAGTTTGGATGATTCCTTTGTCGTCGATGGTTAAGAATAAGTGACCGAATCCAGGTTTATTCAAATCCTTGGGGTTCACAATTGCTGCGATTTCATGGTTGGCCATTCGTCGCAATTGATGGTCTGATAGCGTGTTATTGAAGTTATTGACACCGATGATTCGGTGAATGGTTGTCACGGGTATGTCACCGGCTTCCAATTTCTTGGCCAAGCCGAGCAAATCTTCGGAAGTCAGAATCTTTTTGGTGCCATCCTTGGCGACTGATTCAATGTAGGGTAGGTAGAGACGTTTGTACGTGCCATCGAACTCGGGTCGTCCATCTACAGGTGCGGCGGTAACCTGATGATGAGAAATAAAAGTATTTAGGTAAGTAGGTACGTGAAAAAATCGGTTTAGGTACACTCGAACTAACCGAAACGTGACTGAATGGAAATTATTTACATTAAATTTTCTCAAAAATGTCCGTAAAAGTTGACATTATTTTTTATATATCAGAAGGTGAAGTGCATAGTTTATGATCAGTGAAAAATTAAAAAGTTAGAAAGATTGCAGGCGCGCTAGCTCGACAATAATATTTTTTTTTTTAAAGTTGAAAGGGCCATGGAAATGTTGGCACAAGTCGTATACAGCCAAGTCTAATGGCCGGTATCAGATATTTTGTTAGAACACCGGACTTTTTTTATTGGGTGGCGTTTTCGGCGGAAAAATACACCTGCTGCTTTTTTAATTAAAAAACCGGCCAAGAGCGTGTTGGACACGCCCAAAATAGGGTTCCGTAGCCATTACGAAAAAATTAAGTAATATTTTAAGGATTTCCTATGTTATATCTACGGAATCTTCCAAGTTTAGGTATATTTTATACCTTACGCTGCTATTTACTCATAAACTACTAATAATTCTCAAGCAAACTTTGCCGTTATAGTTTTCCTTGGAAGTTTAATATACTGACTACCATCCTGAATTTTTTCAGTTTTTTCCACCCACCGGTTTAGATTTTAGAGGGGGGGGACGCTCGATTTTAATGAAAATTTGCACTTTTAAGTTGAATATTTCGCAAACAAATTACTGAATCGAAAAATCGTTTTAGCAAACCCATAATGGTTTTAAAATACCTATCCAACAATACCCCACACTATAGGGTTGGATGAGAAAAAAAAAAATCACCGCCACTTTACGTCTATGGGAGGTACCCTAAAAAAAATTGTTTTTGAATTTTTAATTGTATTATTTTGTTGGCATAGTTTACCTATATATCCGTGCAAAATTACAGCTTTCTGTTTACAGTTTACGGACGGACGGACGGACGGACGGACAGACAGACGGACAGACAGACAGACGGACAGACAGACAGACAGACAGACAGACATGGCGAAACTATAAGGGTTCCGTTTTTGCCATTTTGGCTCCGGAACCCTAAAAAGGCGGGAAAGCACGAAAAAGTTTATTGGAATAAAATTAAACGTCCTAGCATATTTTAAAATACCCTAAGCTTAACACACTGTTTTTCTTACCTGATAAATGGCAAGAGCCAGCAGAACTGCAAATGTTGGCGCAAACATGGTTGTTTTGATCACTAGAAGTCGAAAATCAGACTGTACTCGTAGTGCGGCTCTTTCCGTATTTATAATTTTCCAACAACAACAGTGATGACATCATTGATTCATCATCAAAATGTTGATTCTTTGTCGTAGTGGAAATAAAATCCTTGCTAGGGGAAAAACGTAAATCTAAGCCAGCCGGTGGGTCGGCGCTTAGGCGAAATAAAATTTTAATTTGTTGGGCTCACACGATACAGGCTCGACCTAGTGTGTGAACCACAGTTAAACTTTAGTTCATAAGTAGGTAAGTAGTATGGCGAATAATATTGCATTGTATATCTCTATGACTGTGAAATCTATTTTGGTAAATAAATCATTATCTTATCTTATCTTATCTAAATGTTTATTTAAAACAAAATCGATATACGTATTTGCTAATGCCAAAACACTTAGGGCTTGTTTCATCATTCATTGATGAAATTATTTTTAGTGACAGATATCTATGATGCCGTCTCTGTTTGTTTTATCCGAATAAACAGAGATGGTGAAATTGGCCCCGAGGGTATTAAAAAACAAAGGCGGTATTTTTTAAAGATATAATTTAAGTATCATGATATTTTATACAACCCAAAAGAATAGAAAATAAACGAGGACTTTCTTCGTACCTACCAATCACTTTTTGATTGGCAAGTTCGTAAATAAAATTCTAGTTATTTTTCATCTATTCCTACTGTTTAATGTGGTATTCTTTTAGGTTAGACATTATCGTACATTTTTCCTCCACTATTTATTTATGTAAGTAAACACACTTTAACGAAAGAATTTCATTCACATAGTTACGATAATCACCACTCAAAATTTCCATGACACCCGTATAGACAGACGGACATATTGTTTTTTTTTTTGCTATTTTAACTACGGAACCATAAAACTTTATGAGGAAATTAGTACAAGGAAAATATTTAAGCACTTGGAAATGATATGAGTGACCTACATAGCTTAGTAGAATAGTTGCACAATATGGCTAAACAATAATGCAGAAGCAATTGTTACTCCCCGAGTGCAATTGCACATAGAACTATATAGTCGGTAACATCCCGGTGTCATATAGGATAACGGACGGATATTAGGTGATTCGGAACTACCTATGTTATTTGGAGTCAATAAGATAGCAGTCAGTAAAAACAGCTTATGTATTATATAAAAAAAAAATTCTTAACAAAAACACTTATTACAATATTATCTTCGTATGCTTTGTTCGTATGTGATCCACTGTTGCGGATCTCTATTCAAACATGATGAAGCTTGTTTGCGAATTTAAGTACCTGAGTTTAACTTGCCCTGGATTTGGTTTATAGTGTATAGTGTACCTATCTTTCTGTTTAAATATTATGTTTTAGGAGCAACTCTATGTACTTAGATTACTAAATTAATGATGAATTGATGAATGATGGAATTAGCTTCAAAGAAAAAAATGAAACATTGGTATTTTTTCCTTTAATATTTTGTCCATTAGTACAAACCGTCGTTTAGTTTGGGACTAGGTCAATTGGTGTCAAGGGGTTCCATGATATTTATTTATTTATTATTGTTTACTTAAAAAAACAAGCCCTATGTTAGCCTCTATCGAAATCAACCTGTTTGTTTAGTTCTTATGAAATCATCTCACAAGTGTAGAATTCGTTTCTGTTAAAAATCTAATTTCTATCTAATCTAACATAAACTTTTGTGCCAACGGTAGGTACTTTTTAGTTGACTGTACTTGCATTGTCTGTCACCCAACTTATATCTGTCTACCAAATTTCAAATCGATCCGACCTGATCCGACCACTAAAAGTGGAAAAAATTAACCTGCAAGATTTGACCCAAGAATAACAAGAAATAGGGTTATCGATTTTAGAGCTTACTTACATCTGTACGTAGGCTATATCTGTGTATAGCCTTGTGAAAGATGGACGGACAGAGAGCGAAGACTAAGCCCATCGGCCGGCACCCTTTTAACATTTTAAAAGATGTCAATTAGACAAACCCGAAAAAGTTTCTCATGACCTCAAAACTGGTCAAACTTGTTTGGACAAAGGACCAGGAAGAGTCTAAGGA
The DNA here is from genome assembly GCA_037349165.1 of Choristoneura rosaceana. Classification (NCBI taxonomy): domain Eukaryota; kingdom Metazoa; phylum Arthropoda; class Insecta; order Lepidoptera; family Tortricidae; genus Choristoneura; species Choristoneura rosaceana. The sequence goes on from JAZBNJ010000019.1 coordinate 18,436,181, forward strand.
CACCATTGTCCTGTCGCGAAAGGGTCCGCAAACAGGTTTGACCGCTTCCTCGTGAGAAAGGACAGTGAAGAATGACCCCTTAGTTTGCATATCTTTAACGAGGGGACACAATGGTGCAGAGTTTAGTGCATTTCTTAGTGTACTCATAAATAATGTAGAGTTTGAGTAAAGATATTTTGACTTTGAATCTCTGTTGCCATCATAGGTATGTGGATGATTTGGTTGCATGGTCTAGGAAGTAATTGTTTTTTTATGCCGATTTCTAACTCAACATTCTCATTTAATTTTACAATAGTTAACAGTTATGATTAACGTTGTCTGAGCGTTTACTTAATTTTAAGATTTTTGCTTAATTTATCTTTTTTGTCTCATTTACTGATTGCTTATCTATACCTAATTGCTGGATATCATTCTTATCTATGGGTGTATAATTGTCTAGCTTGTGAGCTAACTTTGGGGGCGGCAGACGTGAGCTTGCCTTCGGAATCCAAAAGCTTAATGGTTACTTGACCTGAAATGCATATTTCTGTTTTTTTATTATTATAATTTTTTTTTTCATTTATGACGGTGGAAGCATTCTACACTTTCGCTTAACGTAGATATAGTTAGTGTTTAATTTTGTAACTAAGGGACCCCATACATCCCTGTATTATTATTTAATTATTTTTTTGTGTTTTTTTGTTTAATTTTTAAGTATTTTATTTGTAATTATTTTATTTTGAAAAAAGTAACTTTCTGCCAAGTTTCTTGCGGCGCATTCTTCTTGGCAATGATGGTCTTTCCGAAAGCGCTGGTAGTTTAAAAAAAATGACGTGTAAAAGTGCGCATTGCGGCCTATTTACTGAAAAAATGATTTGAATTTGAATTGGAATAGATGCACCACAATAGAGCAGTCACCAGACCTCACGCAGAAAAGTCACCGCAGCGGGAATCGGCATTGATGATGTCACCATCATCTACATCCTAACACCAGTCACAATTCCTTAGTCACAAACTTACGTACACTTTACCTCTAACTTACAAAATACATTTATCAAAAATCAAAGCCTCAAGCTGTTCACTCTAAATGTCCGTATGTACCCGGAACGGGACACTATCATTGTATTCGCATCAAATCCCCCCCTGCACTTGTTGTACAACGTTTGGGGCCCATTGGACAATGGTTCCCACGTCAAAACTGGTCAAACAGGTTACCAGTAAAGGGCTAAGGGTGACCCTTGCGGCTATTGCAATTTGAACGTGAGGACAGCGCCGCGGATGGGATTTGGTTTGGTGGGAATTACCAACGGACTTGCACTGGCGAAATTTATTATTACAACTTATATTGCATTTGTTGTGCTTAGACCATTGTCCCTTGTGACTATTTTATTTTTGCCTCCAAACGGTACTAATTTTAAGTGATTTTCGATACAGATAAACACAAATTTAGAAATACAAACATTCTATTCATTCTGATTTCTGGTGCTACTTCAGGCATGTGTTAATAATACATTGTCATTCTTTTCAATAATATTTTTAACATTTACCTACTTTTAACATACCTTTAACCATTTAAACACACAAGATTATAGATACCACGGTTTATAATCTTCTGGCCACAACGTAATCATTAAATCTAATAAACCCATTCGACTGGCGATTTATCTGTTGCTATTAAGAATTTACTGGAAACCGGGTACTACTCGTAGAAAAAATCTTCTTCTGCAAATGCTCCTCCAACTAACGAAGTTTGGCGATCAGCTGCTGGAACTTGTCTTGTTAGGTTGCTGGAACTTGGGTCGTGTTGCTCGGGATAGAAATAAAATACAGAAGTCATTTTACGATGACCCCAGTGACACTTGTGATATAGCCTTTATGGAGTTATTTAAAAAAGTCAAGATTTTTCGACGTAGCTTTATCATAGGTATTTACTCTACCTAATCATAAATAATAGTCATAATATCATACTTCATACATAAAATCATACTTCTGCGCTAAACCTATTCGCCTACAAATTTGATACCTCAATTCACTTGGTCAAAATTGTTATGCAAAAAATGTACGCGTTCACGCTTAATCTCAATAACTCGACGAAAATATGAATCACAATACAGCATCTTTCAAACCTTTTTTTCTCGTCGCGTGCCATCTTTACATCCCTATAGACCTGAGAACCCCACAGACTGAGGTCCATTGGGTTCCATTGTACTCTCCCCTAAATCTGAGATCATACCTGTTTAAGTATTTGTATTCAAATTTATATTTAAATTTAGAATCGATAATTGTATAATCAGTTTCTTTACCATTGTTTTATAATTTTTGTACCTAAACGTTGTTTTTTTTTTTTTTCAATCGACGTCATTTACTATTCATCGCTTTTTGCTAGCTTAGCTGTAATTAAACTTATCGTATCAGTTAGTCACTACGAGTATGTATGAATATGTGTGTTGGTCAAATCTTGGAAATCGTATTTAACATATTTTTGGTGGTAGGATTGACTTGTAATTTGGTAAGTATGTATACACAAAATATAGATTGAAAATAGCCTGAATGCCTTCGAAAAAAGTATGGTACGGCCGTGCCTTTGTTTTTGTTTTACTCGACTGCCGTGCTCCAGATCAGACAACAATATAAAGTACGGATAGCGAAAAAAATGGACTTACAAAAACTTACATTTGTTTTGTCATCATCATCATCATGTCAACCGAAAGACGTCCACTGCCGCTTCCCCCTAGGCTATCCACTCAGACCTGTAGGACTGATGGCCGATGTGGTTAGAAGGTTCTCGAATGACATCCGCGGACCGGGAGACGAGCTGTCGGTAGGCCTCCAACAAGATGGAGTGACGACCTGGTTAAGATCGCGGGATCGCGGTGGATGCGGAAAGCATTTGTTTTGTGGTCTAATTCAATTGTTTAACTATAGATAGATGATAGAAATCTCCAAGTTGAAGCTAATTTTAAACAAAATAAAATTCAAAACAACAAAACAATTTCAGCAAACGATAGTTTCATACACTGTGGAGCAAAAATAAATCACATGAAAGTTCTTTGAAAAGTAACGTATTATTTTTGCTCGGCAGTATGTTTTACAGTTTCTTTTGTTGCCCCTGCGTTCCGCTCCTTTGTTGACCGTGATGGCATCCGATTGGTGAAAGTACGGCGAAAAGTGAACCATTTATACACTCATTGGTTTTTATTACTTTTAGACCTACAGTCAGTCATTAATATTTATTATTCCCTCACGTAGTCGAACTTGAAATTACTTTCAAAACCAAAATTAAAAAATATCACAATCCATTATGATTAGATGATCACCACATAGATGGCTATACTTCGTTCTAGAAAGCATTAGAATATTGACACATTCTTGCAAAAAATAGTCATTTACATCGTAATGATTATTGATAGGTACACTATTGATTAGGTTTTGATTTTTACCAATACAGAAAAAAAGATTATAGCTGATCTTCTTATCATCTTTACCATTATAAATGCAAAAGTAAGTCTGTATGTTACAACTTTACTGAACCATCTATACATATAATTTTTAGATAAAATTAGGCATTTACGTAGTTTGGGTAACGGTTTTATTTACATTATATAGTTCTCGTGGCACAGCGATAAACGGTTTCTTTGTAGACAAAGTTGCTATAGCTCGTGATTTATATAATGTAGGGGTCAGATCAGAAGATGCTGCCCATTCCGAAGATAATAAGGAAACAAATTATATCCATCAGCAATAGGAACTAGCGTAAACAAACCATAAAATTTTGTGGGAATCGGTTTACACTTACGCAATCATCCTTTCACTTCTCATGTATCTGATACATAAGGCTCACTATTGTCCGCAGTCCTTTATCTAGATTTACATAAGCTCTTTGTAATTAAATATACTGCACAGAGTGTCTCTGATCATAGAGCTTCAAACCCAGGGTCGATTCTACTCAGAAGTAAGCTACTATTGTCCCGCAACTTTTTTAATTTCGTTTTTGTTTATTCAGGTTAAATGTGATTTTCAATGTATGCAGTACATACAATACTAAATTGACAGCACCTAAATCTTTATCCTATTCGTATAATGTTGCGCGGAATGTGTTTTTCATTAACCAATAGAAACTCTTCATTTACACATCCTCGCACAGCACATCTCTCGTTTAATGTGAGGTAAATGAAGCGTTTTTATTGGTCAATGAAAAACATTTTCCTCGCAACACATCCTCGCAAATCTCTGGTGGAAATACTGAACAACCAAAGATACACCGATAACACCGCCATGTCCGATACACATCTCATCCCAGCCTATATACGTCCCACTGCCGGACGATTATAGATGATGAAATTCAAGTTATTTGAAAATTTTATATACTAAAAGTAACTTATGAATTGAACCTTGACTTTTAAGCTCCATCGAGACACCCTATATATCGTTATCTAATACTTTTTATGGCCAGTAACGGTTGCTGATTGGACTGGAGATATCTTGCCCGCATGGGTGAGACATTGTAAAAATCACAAATAGATATGAGGATTTGACGCTCTTTGTTCTAAACCAGTTAGGGGAAAGGGACAACAAATAAGACGTGGGAAAGGGAAGTTGACCTGTGGATATAAAAAAAAGTATTGTTTTAAATCTAAGCTGAAGCATAATTAATTTTAAGCCTTACATGTGTTAATAACCCAACCAACTTGTGAAAATTTTAAAAACGCCCGACTCAAGAATAGTTGGACGAATTTCTAACCCTAATGGCACCTATTTTATCGATTCTGCGGGGCTACTACGAAACTTGAAACTCGAAGTTTGTGTCGTGCGGTCCCTCTGACTCTAATACTTATTTAATACGAGAGCGAGAAGGACTATACGAACTTTGAGTTTCGAGTTTCGTAGTAGTCCCACAGAAGCACAGTGAGTTTTTTGGAATTTATGTGTGAATTAGTATTAATACCCTGAGAAATCCATCTTATACGTACACGTCTCGACAGTTTTCTATTTAAAACTAAACTGCGCCATGAAATGTTGCAAATCCGGTCTCTGCAATATTGCAATTTATTAGCAAGAAACGTCGTAAGCTGTAATAACAGTTGGAACCTAGGAAGTTCAAGTTATCAGCTGTCTTTCGAGACATAAATTCTCCATTAGCTCAACCAAGTAATCTTTATCCATAGAAGCACTGGTCAATAGAGTGAAAATTTCATCATCATCATCAGCCGGAACAGGTTCACCTGTTGAGCAAAGGACCACAAGGAACAACTTCTTACTTGGATCCACGTCTAATCCATTCACTGGTGCCCTGCTGGAACACTCACGCGTTGTCATTCCACCTAGTGGAAGGCCTGCCAACGCTTCGTTTTCCAGTTCGTTGTCACAACTTGAGGTCCTTTCTCCAATGGTTCAATGGTCTTGGAGCGCCATTGGCCGATTTTTACTTCAATTTGCATATTCTTCGGGCTACGTCAATGACTTTAATACTTCAGAAATGTCATAGATTTGATTTGAAAGAAAATTCACCTACTGGTGATTGCTGTATTTTTTTAGTTGGGTCAATTGGTGTCAATTGTCCCACGATATTTATTATTATACTAGCTTTTGCCCGCCGCTCCGCCCGCTCGGTATTCGGTTATCGCGCGCTGTTCCCTTGGGAACTGTGCATTTTTCCGGGATAAAAAGTAGCCTATGTGACTCTCGGACCTATAAACTATCTCTATGCCAAAAAACACGTCAATCCATCGCTCCGTTACGGCGTGAAAGACGGACAAACACACAAACACACTTTCGCATTTATAATATTAGTATGGATTATTATTGGCCGGCCAAGTTTTTTGACAAGGAAAAGACTGTACACCTACGTATCTATTGGTTACTTTCTCTGTCTCAATCACCTCTAGTTCTAGGTTCCAATTAAGTGAAATCGTTTCGAGAAGCCGCCTGTTAAATGCCAAGTGCATGGAGCCTATTTCACCTTTACTGTGAGTGCAACACGAATTCTAGTCTGTTAGCATTTAGTAGGGATTTTAAGAGGTACATTTGCACGGTACAACACTGCGTCCGAACTACGTCCTATTTGAAGTAGCCTTAGTACTTGAATTTGTGTTACCCTAGTAGAATTAGGAAGCAAGAGAATTAACCTTAATCCGTAGGGCTCTTGCCAGCATCAACATTGTAATTTAGCCGAGTGATAGGCTGAAATCCTGTCCAAAGCTATGTCCGAAAATAGGATTGTATTTGTAATGGAACGAACTGCCACCAGTCAAAAAGGCATGGCGAGCGGAGCCCCCCGTAAAAAAGATAACCCAGGTAACGTAATTGCTCAACAGTAGGTTAGGTTACGGTAGTATTTTGTCAAGGCGCGAAACGCCTCAACTAGGCGGAATAGGAGCTCCGCGAAGTTAAGAAACTCTATAACTAACAAAATAACAAACAAGAAAAAATTTATTGACCCTTAGCACTTCTGGGAAGGGGACCCCATACTCTCAAACCATAAATTTTATTATACGAGAGTTTCAATTGAAGACGATTATATCGTAATTATTAATCGGCTTCGGTCGAAACCGAAATATAAATACTATTTACACATGCAAATGTGTTTTGTTTGTTTGTTGAATAATGATAGGATTGTATTTTTTGCTGAATTTTGATATACGCTCATAGCTCACAAATGAGTGGTTATTATTTTAGAATTTACAGAAGAGGCAAGAAAGCAACGTCATCAATTGTGTAAAGATACCACGAAAGCACTATTCCTCTTGTTTATAGCTCTATATTTTGCCAACTTACTGGTTTAACAAGAATACTCACTTCCTATACATACAGTTCATGCTAATGGCTGTAATTTCTCCATTTCATTCTAGACAACGAAAAATTTGTCACAAAATGATACTCGTAATGACGACCGAAGTCAATCTATCTTGTAATCGGAACCAAATTACGTCAGTACTATTATAAATATTCTGTGACCAAATTTTGATTTCTGTATCATTTTCCGCTGAAACCGAAACTTATTTCGGAGGCAATATGGCATTTGACTATTTTTTTGTTAAGAAGTATTTTATTAATGAAATTTTTATTATTAGGTATTTTGAATATGATTTTTTTCTTTATTAATTTTATATAATGATTCTGATTTTTTTCATTATTTTATTGTATGTAAATTTAGGCACTATGTTAGATATCGATACGTTTTATGGTATATCATATTGCATCCTTAGAGGTAATTTAGAGAAGTATATTGTACATAAAGATAGGTATATGTAGGATACTTTTCTTCATTATAGTATTAAATCTTCATCGCAAATTCATCCTCCGCCATCTGGAATAAAGTACAGTTCTGTATGTTGAATAATTTAAAATAAAAACGATTAATTTTAAAAGTAATTTTATTATGAAAATAAATACCTAACAAACCTAATCTTACGTAAATACTTATTATAATTATTGATAGTTAATGGGCTGTAGCACATATGCCTGTCCTGTTGCTCTATCTACTACGTGCCCAGTCGTGGGCTCCAAGAACAGTCTTGGGGCTGGGGCTGACGCAGCGGCGCTTATTTCTGGTCGATGGTGTTGTCTCACTCCCGCGCCCTGTTCATAGGGAACAAACTGGTTTTCGGTTTGTCGTTGTGCATAATATTGTTGTGGTTGCTGTGGTTGTTGCCTTTGCTGTTGTTGATTCTGTTGTGGTTCTTGATTATTTGGCTCTTCTTTCTGTTGATTATCCTGATTTTGTTGTTGTTCGGAAACACTGTCATTTTTTTGAGGTTGTTGTTGCCTTCTTTGTTGACGCCTACGCTTAGGCGGCTGTTGCTCTGTATCAGTATTGTCATCAGCTACGTTTTCAACTTGCTGGGTAGAAGCTGCTTGTAAACGTTCTTTTATTTTTCGATTGCCTTTTTGAGGTTTAGCTTGTGGCTGAGGTTTAGCTTGTGGTTCCTCTTCGTACATTTCCTCTTCTCTTATATGCTTCCTTTCAGTTTTAATCTTCGGGTGAGCTCTTTTAGCTCTACCATTTTCATCATACTTAGCTGCCTTTTCTGGATCGTATTCTTCTGTTCCGTAAGAAAGTGCTTGTTCACTAGGCTCGTCGTAAGAATCATGGTTGTCATTACTGTCATGGCCGTCATTTCCGTCATAAGCATGGTCTAAGTCATGGTTGTAGGAGCCGTCATCAGAACTGCCATCGTATTCGTCATTTCCGTGGTCTCCGGCATGACCTGCATGATTCAAGTCCCAGTAATGTTCTCCATATCCACCTTTCTTGTCACCCCATCGTACCTGTATTTTAGAAGTAAATCGTTAATTTTTATCAATTTATTGCTATTATGTCAAATAGTTTTAGTTAAATTAGAATTAGTTGATGAAAATGAAAAATTAAGACAGCCACATACTACCTTTTTTGTGTTAGAAGACAACATGAAGTTATTTGAAACATGATTAAAAGGACACTTTAAAAGAATTATTTAAACAATTTTATATTTAATAGGTGTACAACAATATTCTTTAAACAGGCAAGTATAACACGCAGGAAAGAGTGAAAAACGATGCCAGTAGATGATCAACATGTGTTGCGAATAAAGTTGTATGCCTATACTTGATTAAATTAAACATGATAGTTAAAGTTATTATCGGCAAAGCATACTTTAGCAGAGAACAGTCCATCAGAAGGTCGGGCCCGCTCATGTCGCTCAGTGAAGTGGCGTTCGCTGCCCTGTCGGTGCCCCTGATCATAGTCTTCATGCGTCGGCAGGTGCCTATACCTTCAGCCAAGCAAGCGAAGCGAGAGAGAACACAAGAGAGGTTAGAGACAGAAGTAAAAGATGCGAAGCGAACGAAGAAATAGAGGTTACAGACAGAAGTGAGATAGAGGAACGAGTTAAGCCAACGTTTTAGTCTGTATTAGTTGTTGCTAAGAAGGATGCTTAAGCATGCTTGTGATAACCTAGGACCTAATATTTGAATTTATAAGTGATTTGATGATATTATCATGTTGCCTAAAGTTATTTTTGGCCTACATCAAAAAGAGTTTAGAATTTTAAATGTATGAATTTTATGCTTGATTCCTCGACATTTTTAAGCACTATTTAACTAAGCGCACCAATAGGTCATAAACATCTTAATGCTCTCCACGGTTCATTATTTTCTCAGTTAGCCATGTATAGACATTTGCACCATCTACCATCTATAATAGCGACTGTTCTGTCAATTTTACGCTCTCCTTATATTATTTGTCTTCTTAATTTATAACCACGATGTTTTAACTCGTTCCCCTTCTCTATCGTTATGAGAATGAATGTCCAGGTTACTTTGCCCATGTCTCTGTGGTTCTTAAAGTCTTTCTTCTCGTAGCGCTGCTCCCACGTGTTGGGGTCTTCGCAAACGTGACCGAACTCTATCTTGTACGGACTCAATTGTACTGAGAAAAAGTCCCTATAAGCAAAATTTTGTTCAAGTTGCTGCCAGCCTGGTAGAAATTTTGAAGATCTTATTATCTATGAAACTCGCATCTTCAATCCAGTGAAAGAATAAAAAATAGGCTTGATACTTATTCTAGATCTATATCTGTAATTTTTTTAATGTTTAGCTTTCAGTAGTTTGGGTTCGTTATCTGTCAGTCAGATAGAAAATTTTAAACCCCTCTACATTATCATTTACAAGTTCAATATTTAAAAAACGGCTAAACCCATTTTAATGAAACATAGCTAACAACCACCGCAAGAAAACTTTCACGAGCATCACTTTCACTTTAAAAACTGACATTGATTCATCTATTTGAGAGCTAAGTATACGATGCTACAGACGGACATACATACAAACATTGACTTCAAACTTATAAAACCCCTTTTTGTGTTGGGGGTTAAAAACATGTATTAAGTGTTTTTGTACTAAATTATTTAAAATAAAAAGTTTATTACGGCTATAATTTAAATTACAACTAGCTGTTGCTCGCGAATGCAGGGCTACTCCGAAACTCGAAGTTCGTGTCGTGCGGTCCCTCTGACACTTATACTATTTGATACGAGAGCGAGAGGGACGGTACGACACGAACTTCGAGTTTCGAGTTTCGAAGCAGCCCTGCTGGAATAATTCGTTTATCACTAGCCCGCGGCCGCGCTGGAGGGATCCTTTCGACTGCCATAATTTTATAACTCATAATGTAATGTTTGTCATAATTATTGTTAGTCCTAATATTTTTCCCGCTGGAACCTGGTCCCGGTCATCCTGTAGAACTCTATAGGTTAGGTTAGGTTTGTTTATAATAACAATTCTGAATAATAAAAGATTTTAGAGAAAATAAGAGTTATGTCAAACATTACATTACCACCAACATGACTGATGAGATGATTAAAAATTTTCTAACAGTCGAAATAGACCCCCCGCTTAAATTGGTTCAGCGGTTTAAGCGTGAAGAAGTGACAGATAGGCATTTTCGCATTTACCATATTAGTAAGGAAGGAACTAGCTTCCATCCATGTCTTCGTCTTATTGATAATTCTATTTACATTGTACGAGTACGTATCGATTTAGTACGCTAAAATTACATATGTCTTCGTTTACGTTGTATACCTATACCTATGTTTACAAACATATGTAATATCTTTATTGTACACAAATACGATTGACAAACGTTGCGACACACGCGTTGCTTTTGTATAGAAAATACACGACGAATTATCCACGTTAGTGATAATATAGGATATACAAAATATCTTAACATTAAACCGGAGTATTTATTTCGCATTTTTGTGTACTTAATTTTACTGAAAACACTTGTAAAGGCTTTTCAACTCAATTTTTGATTGAAAATGTAGTGTGACACCTATTTGATACGGTAGTTTCATTGTGAAAGTTGATCAAAGGAAGTATGGAAACATGTCAACCACCATAAAAAACTAGAAAGAAACGTTTGCAGGGTGTTCAGTCAAACAATATACGAGTATAAACAATTAGAAAGAGTAAAATACTTACTGAAAGAACTTAGCTTGTGCTTCGATGGTTGTAGGGTTCTTCGGCGGAGTCCGAACGGTCACGCTGCCCACGGGACTCCAAAAGGGGCCCGCGAACCAAGCCAAAAGGCACCAAAGCCATTTCTGAAAACATGTTTGTTATTATTCATTACTAATTAACTGTTTTATTGTTGATTGTCTCTACGATATGTGTTTAAAATCTAGAGGTAGTGCGGAGGTCGCCGATTAAAAATAAAATTGTATATTTTTTTAATTCCATGGGAATGTTTTTAGTTGCTTTGAAATTGAGCACTTTCGAATAGCCTATGTCCAGCAGTGGACGTCTTTCGGCTGAAATGATGATGATGACTTTCTAATAAAAAATGCGCTGGTTTATTTCGCAGTGCAACGGAATATAATATTTTTAACTCGTTTTAAGACAAAAAATAATGTAGTGTTTTAAAAACAGAGAGGAAACATGAGGACTAGGTATATTGCTAAACTTTTCGTTTTAAACACTTTTACTTAGACTCAATAGTCACTGCAACCTACATTTGAGAGTTCAGGAGACAAAACTAATGAATTCATTTATGCAAATATACAGTTCACAGATGACGTCCTTGACCGAATGATTTCACAAAATAAATCATTAAGACCTGTAGCGGGTCTTGACACCAAACCTGGCGGTTGAATGAGTGTAGCTCTATCTAAATTATTTTTACAAATTGTTACGAAAATCTTCATTCTTCACAAATTCTTAGCACTTAATTAGTGTTTATTTATGAAAGTATTTTAATTGGTTTTGTCAGCGAAAAACAGGTTGTGGTGGTTGATATGGACCTCTGCAAATAACGCCTGAATTTAGAAGTAATAAAAAAATTACACAACACAGACATGCGCTTCTAGATTTCTCGTTTAAAAACAATTTTTTTAGATCCTAATTTGATGATATTTTATTTGAAACCACACAAATAAAATGCGAGCAGCACATCTCAATTTAACAAATGACACTTGAAGATTTAATCACTAATTACGACTTGCACTAAATCCTTAACACTACTCCACATCACTGTCACTTTGTGCGTCCTCAATTTTTTCAATTGTTTTTTTATCGGTCAAATCTACGGGTATTTAAGTTTTAAAATGGCCAATACCGTGGTGGCCGTACGTTGTGACATCTTGCAGTGTTGACAATGGGTGTTGGTGAGCGGTCGCTGTAAGCTCTTTTATAGAAATCACAAGAAACGCTGCCGCGAACTACTTTGGGCCGTAGAAAGGGAATTTGTTTTGTTGATGAGTGCATATTGAAATGTTTTGGCCGGGTCAATGGTTTTAGTTTTACAACGGATGGACAAGTCACGACAGTTTTGATCAAACTACACTCTGAGTCGATTCTCTCTTTTGTTTTGTTGATGAGATAATGACGCATAATGCCATAAAATGCTCCATGACCGTGAAAAAACGTTCTCGGTAAATGTTCTTGACTAGTGTTTAACCGAGGTTTCACACTCGTAAACCATTATTATATTATATAGTCTTTTATTTATTTCCAAAAAAATACATTTGAGATTTTAATGCGATCCCTGACTAAAAAGTAATCTATCTCCATTATTATTCTAGCTTTTATATTTATTGAGGAACAAATAATACATTTAGAAATGAATTAAACTATAAATACTTAATAATAATAATAATAATTAAAAACTAATATATGTACCAAATATAGCTTTATATGTACCAAATTTCATTCAAATCCGATCGGTTGTAAAGGAGTCATGTAATAAACAAAAAAATCCATGGGAATTCCCAGAACCCAACGGTGATTTCTACATTTGGTATAATAACACAAGTGTTTTTTTTTGAGATAGCGCCTTTTGGCTTGGTATGACAGTATATACTGTTAAAGTTTTATTAAAATCTTTTATATAGTTTTTGCATGAAAGCGTAACGCACACGCACACATCCATAGAAACTTTCACGTTTATAATATTAATGGGATATTCTCAGAATGGCACAAGTCCAAAGAATATATAACGAATAATATACACAAACAGGACAAAATAATATACATTATACGGGCACGCCCGTCAAAATACATAATAATTAATTCACAAGCTTTTACTTCATTTGTAATATTTGTTTGTACAGTCGAGTTCATAAACTTGTGAGCAAAACTTTTATAAAAAATATCTGAACACGACTCGCGAGTTCCGATATTTTTGATCAAATTTTTGCTCACAAATTTATGAACTCGACTGTAATTTTGAACATAAAACTACCGTGAGACTCACTCATATTAAATATATTTTCCGGATAACTCACGTCTTAAATCAAGTTTAGCTCGACGCGCGTGTTGCAGCAGCCGCCGAGTCGCGTTGCTCCGAGGAAGAAGAGCTACGGATTACGAGTAGCCCGAAACATGTCGAATTAAACTCGAGTTAAGACGTGTGTTATCCGGGAAATATATTTAATATAACTCGACTGTACTAGCTATACACGGAGCTCCGCAATAGGTTAAGGGAGGCAACAGGCAAATCTCGAGCCGGCAGCTTTCTCACGCAAAGAATCGCAGTTCAACGCGGGAACGTTGCCTGCGTGATGGGCCCCATGCCAGGAGGCCCACCTTTAGTTATTTTAATTTAATAATAGTTTTGAGCAAGTTTGCCAATTCGCATATCTGGGAAGTGTGGTCGACCCGACCGGGGAAACGGATAGCGATTGAGGCGCGCAACAACAAGGCGCGGGCGGCGTACGCGCAACCCAAACCTGTGTGGACATCCAACGTAATAACCCGTCGCACTAAGCCCAACGTCAAGTCAGTCCTATTGTACGGATGCGAGACATGGTTCGTAAGGAAGGACATCACCGATCGTTCACAGGTGTTTGTTAACAAATGCCTGAGGCGTATCCTTGGAATTTTTTGGCCTCGATCTATCTCAAACGCAAGACTGTGGCAAATGACTGACCAGAAGCGAGTAAGCCGAAAAATTCTGACAAGGAAATGGCGATGGATCGGACACACGCTTCGAGGGTCTCCGTTGGCAATCTACTGGCAGAAGACGGCCAGGACGTCCTCGGACTACGTGGAGGCGATCAGTTGAGAAGGAGGCTGGCTCAATTGGTCTCGGCTGGGAAGAGCTGGAAGAAGCCTCGCAAGATCGAGCCAAATGGAAAACTCTTCTACGAGCCCTTTGTCCCTAGTGAGGAATAACAGGATCACATCATCATCATCATCAATAGTTTTAGTCCTATGAACATTTTGTATTTTCTTCATATTTCTTATTCAATAAAGTTAGTCTATTAGACTGTATATTCATTAAGGTCAAGTTTTTAAAATCGAATGTCAAACACTTTTATTCCGTAAATTAACCCCTGAATCGCTATTAGAATGGAATAGAAAGATTACTTTCTTTTCTATTTTCAATAACCCACCGTTCTTTTTCCAATCTCGTCGCAAAAAAAGACATTATTAACAAATCATTTGCATACTTTACTTAGGCATTGATTTCTAGGCAAGTTAGGTACTTTCTAAACCTAGGTTTCGCATTCGACAATGACAATTAGGTAAGAGAACTAATTACGATTCTATGGTTCGCGGGTAATTTCGTAATTCCGTGTGCAAAAACAGACTGCGCATTTTGTTTGTTTTCGACTGTTTCAATACTCGTAATGATTATCCATTTTCTTATGATTGGTTTTTTGGAATCTTTTTGTATTTTTTATTTCATTTCCAAATTTTTACTTTTACCAGCAGTGGTGTAGGGGTATAGCACGCGGCACGGAATGCCGAGGACCTGGGTTCGATTCCCAGTGTTGGTCTCATTTTTCTGGTTTTTCTGTGCATCTATGTTTCGGTTTGTATTTTCAATTTATCCATTTTCTATTTAAAAATGGTCCTTCTCATAAATTTGTCGTGTATTCCAGGATCGAAATATATCGATTGAGTATATACAGCCCATAATTGATAAAGACCGGGTGTTCATCCCGGCTTATACACATCCCACCGCTGGGCACAGGCCTCCTCTCAGAATAAGGTAATATTACACACACCATTGAATTGCTTCGCAAGTTTTGCAGGTTTCTTCCAGATGTTTTCCTCCACCGTAAAGATCGTGGTAAATTTCCTATATACGAGTATCGTGATATTTTCCTATTTGCTTTTTGTACAATAAAGAGTTTAAACAAATAAACAAACAAACAATTTCAAATGTGATTTCGCACATGAACTTCGAAAAACTCAGAGGTGCGAGCCGGAGTTTGAAAATGCGAGACCACAAGGCTACCCCGGCTTCTTCGTGTAGCTTATTGGTAAAGAACCTGACTAGGTAGGTACCATCAGTCAAATATGTGGTCTACCACCCTAAAGTTAATAATCGTTTGCACGTCATAAAACAATAATACCACTAGACGTGTCCGTCAACGTGAAAGTTCGACTTTAGCGACATATTCATTTGATAGGAACTTGTTCGAAAATTGATATATTTTTTTTTTTTTTTCAAATATTTTATTCAAATATTTTATTCATATAACATTGTACACGGTAATTATTATTTAATATATACAAAAGAATATAATAGGACTTATAAACGTGTGCCTGAACTAGGATTCCCTGTGTTTCAGGCAAAATAGATCAAAAGGTTTATCTTAATTATTCACAATGCAGAATTTAATACAATTAGGTTCATAATAACTAGTAAATTACAACTATTAGTGATATGACTATTTTACTAAGCAATGGCAATATACATCTAAATCTCTAATCTAATCTAGCGATCAATATTTACATATAATAAACATTATTTTACAACAATCAATAACTTCTCTGTATCTTCGTATGACATGTTTTGTAGGGCTGTTCGGAGTGCTCTCTTGCATTTAGCATAGCTGAGCGGATAAAACTCTAGCTTCGCATTCAGTCGATTGTAGAGAAATGGACCTAGGAAGCTAAAAAATCTGGAAGAAAATTTGTGTTTTCGGGTGTTTAAGGGGCAAACAATATCCTTACGTCTTTTGTTAGTAAGTTCACAATTGTACGGGGTTAAAGCGTGTTGTTTTAATACCGTATTGAATATAAATAACTGACGAACTGTTAGCACTTCGCATGCCTTATATAGAAGGGCGGTAGGATAAAGGAAAGGGCGGGATGTGGAGACCTTTAGGACCGCTCGCTCGATATATTTATCACTTATTTGGCTGATCGTACAAAGCTTATGATCCCAAAGATCCTTGGGCTCCACAGAAATCCAGCGTTACTGCACATAATGTGTGGCAACACATGCTGAGTGGAGACCTTTTTTGGTATCCTGTCGTGTCACCAAGTAATAGTTTTAGTGCTAGTTTTAGTCTTAGTCTTAGGTGGTACTTATGTAGCCTTATGTGGGCGGGGCACATTGCACGCAGGATTGATGGCAGATGGGGTCAGAAGGTTCTCGAATGGCGTCCGCGGACCGGGAGACGAGCTGTCGGTAGGCCTCCAACAAGATGGAGCGACGACCTGGCTAGGATCGCGGGGTCGCGGTGGATGCGAAAAGGACAAGACCGGTCTGAGTGGAGAGCCTTGGGGGAGGCCTATGTCCAGCAGTGGACGTCTTTCGGCTGACATGATGATGATGTAGCCAAAATAAATCTTTCTTGCTTTGTTTCTTTCAAACTCACAATAAATAACCTTCCTTCGGGCAGTCGGGGAAAATGTCACATGCGTAGAAATTACAATTACCAGCCAATTTTACTTTACTTACGTGCCGCGGGCTGTTCGAGTAAGCAACACCATGCAACTTATGTCTACCGCGCCCTGATTCTTCTATTTTCAGTCGCTACCAACCCCTTAATTATCTATTGCGTGAATTTCATAACCGTTCATAATTAAAAACAGAACGCAATCGTCGCAAATGGAGCGGTTCGGCTTACTGGCGTGAGACTGGAGAGAAAACAAAAGACTGTACGGTGCAGAATCCGTGTAATCACTGGCTTTACGTAATTTACGTAGTGTCGCGTAATTATTACATCTTGATCTAGCCGGTGACAGGTGGGATGGCGGATGCGCTCGACGGAAACAGAAACAGCTCAGTAACTTTAATAGGGATGTTGACGCCATTAAAAAATAAGCCCTGAAAACCAGATTAATTTTCGATTTTTTTTTATTCGACTGAAAGGCAAACGAGCAATTGGGTCTCCTGGTAGTAAGAGATCACCACCGCCCATAAACATCTGCAACATCAGGGGTATTGCAGATGCGTTGCCAACCTAGAGGCCTGAGTTTGTAATACCTCAAATGCCAGTAATTTCACCGATTTACTGTAAAATTAGATTTTTTGTTGCTTTTAAACAAATAAATAGTTAGTTTGATTGAGTTGTCGGATAATGACATCATAAGTTGCTATTGCCATTGAAACTCTATGAGAGACTTGTGTTTTGACAGCTCATAAAAAGTACGTCAGTTGATTAGTGGTGTCAACATCCCTATTAGCCATTGCAAGAATAATTTATTAAGTTACGTCCTACTTGGACACACAAGGAAGAACAGAAGAAAACTTTGGATCGTATGGCTTTTCGCCAAAAGTAAATTGCAATAAAATTGATTCATTATAACTATTTCATTACGGAAGAAATTTTTAATGCAAATTTGCACTTTAAAGTTGAATATTTTGCAAACAAATCACTGAATTGAAAAATAGTCTTGGCAACCCTCTAATGGTTTAAAAAACCTATCCAACGATACTCCACACTACAACTTTGGATAAGAAAAATTTATTGAATCAATATTAATAATTGAGAAAATTTTAATTTGTGTGTATTTTTAAAACGTCTTGAGTGATTTGGATAAAATTTAAAATGTAGATAGTTGAATATGTTTGAATATCTAATAAGAAGCGTGATCATCTTAAACAATTCACATAAGAAACGTAGATACAGTCTTATCTGCACATGCCTAACTAAGCACCGGTCCAAAATATTAGTGCCATAGGATATTTAGTAATGCAAACTTCAGTTCTTACGGTCGTTTACATCAAATCGGGGTTAAATCGATTTTAAAGTTACGTATAAGGTGAATGTAGGTATGACGTGTAGACGAAAAATCTATGAAAACATAGAGTAGAAATTCGGAATTAAATTTGAGTTCACCACCGATCCATTTTATGAAGCTATATTAGTTTTTTTTTTATTAGCCATTTTCTATGTCCCACTGCTGGGCAAAGGCCTCTCCCTCGGATTTCCAACTTCCCCTGTCGGCAGCTAAGTTTTGCCAGTCGTTTCTGAATACGTCCAAGTCGTCCCGCCACCTCCGTCTATATTAGTTATTTAGCTTTATTTTTTTACTAGCTTTTGTCCGCGGCCTCGCCCGCGTGGAATTCGGTTGTCGCGCGCTGTTCCCTTGGAAATTGTGCATTTTTCCGGGATGAAAAGTAGCCTAAGTCACTTTCTGGCACATAAACTATCTCTATGCCAAGAATCACGTCGATCCGTCGCTCAGTTTCGACGTGAAAGATGGACAAACATACACACAAACATACAAACACACACACACTTTCGCATTATAATATTAGTATTTAAGCTGCTCGCAGTTCAAAGTCACTCCGGTTTACCTACAATACATAAGCTAGCCCAAAAATCCGTTGCGTCCCATAGGAACTTTGTGTTCTCCCGGGAATCCCGGGATATAAATTTCCCGGGTAGCCTATAGGTATACAGGAGCGGATCCAGCCTTCAAAAAAGGTTGTGGTCACAGCCACCCAAAAATCGGTCAAGTGCTAGTTGGATGGAGCAAGAACTCGCCCTTGAACAATCATGACTCATGCATGAATGACTTTTGAATTTAATTATTTCCCTTTTTCGCGCATCAAGACAGGCATATCGTCTCGATAGATTGGGAAAGTTTAGCCAAAAGAAATTTTAGCCGGTGAAATTACTGGCACTTGTGGTATTCCAACTTAAGCCTCTAGGTTGGCAACGAATCTGCATTACCCCTGGTGTTGCAGATGTTTATGTGCGGTGGTGATCTCTTACCACCAGGAGACCTACTTGCTCGTTTGCCTTCCAGTCAAACAAAAAAAAAAAAAGTGTTCGTCACAAATCTATTATCCGCCCTTGAAAATGAAAATGAAAGTGAAAATAGCTGAAAATGAAAATAGTTTATTTGGGTATATTACGTGGTATACAGACGAGGTTGCAGCCTCCTATTAAGCAAAAAGTATGCTTGTGTCAGGAGACACCGCTCGGCTCCTCCATAACAATAAATGGTAGTACTTATTCATAATAAACTAGAACTACTTAAACAATTCTTACAATAACAATAAAGCTAATTAGTTAGGGACTTAAACAAGATTGCCTCGAGTTTTATAAGTATAAACCTTACATGTAAGATTTTGTAATAATAACAAAATAAGAACAGAAAAACTTAAAAGTATTAGTACCTATGCCCTTGCTTATATTAATTTGGTATAGCGTAGCTCTCTCAAAGTGAAACAATTTTCGAAATCGCTTCATTGGATCAGAAGTTATTCCCTACTATAAACAAAAATGTTTTGCCGCTTTACGAGTATATTAGTAAAGGTATTAAACTCACCAGTAGAGGTATATAGACAGAGCCGAGTGTACAGTCAAGGGCAAAAATATGTATACACTTTAGTACCTTGTCATTGTCACTTTAACCACTGTGACAGTTCATACATTATGGCAGTTCAAATATGACGAAAATAGACAAGGTACTAAAGTGTTTACCTATTTGTTGTCCTTACCTACAGTGTATTGATCTTAGTCATCGTAAGTCATAGGTCTTCCTTACGCAACAAAAACATGTTTACCTTGTCTTTACTCTACTATGCTTATTCGTACAAGACACATAGAACCTATCTACATACAGTCATAATCCTATCTTCCATACTAATGTTATAAATGCGAAAGTGTGTTTGTGTGTTTGTATGTTTGTGTGTTTGTCCGTCTTTCACGCAGTAACGGAGCGACGTATCGACGTGATTTTTGGCATAGAGATAGTATTTGGGCCCGAGAGTGACATAGGCTTTCTTTTTACCACGGAAAAATGCACAGTTCCCGAGGGAACAGCGCGCGATAACCGAATACCACGCGGGCGGAGCCGCGGGAAAAAGCTAGTACATAAATATACATACAATAATCAAACTTCCGTAACATTTTCTAATGTGCTTGATAACATCGAAAATGTTCTAATAAGACCACATTCTAATAAGAAAATATTACCTAAGTTCATTATCGATACATCAATCAAACATATAACATAACAAACACTGTCTTATATCTACGACAATAGTCCAACTATTGTGTAACACAGCATTGTGAACGAGAAAGTATGTCAGTTCGTAAAGAAGTTAGTAAATAAAGACTCCAAATTCGTATGACTACTCGTCTAGTCTGATTACTAGATAATGTGGTCGAAATAGATGACCTTGAATGTGAAATTTGGGCGCGGACTTTGAGAGAAGTATTGAATCAGAGTGAGCTTGACCTAGTTCCAAATAAGGGAGTTAAAGTTATTACACTAGCGCTTAATTAACTATGTGGTCTCGTTTTTGGATTGAAATTCTGAGATTTATTTTTATTTTTTATTCGACTGGATGGTAAACGAGCAAGTGGGTCTCCTGATGGTAAGAGATCACGACCGTCCATAGACATTTGCAACACCAGGGGGATTGCAGATGCGTTACCAACCTAGAGGCCTAAGATGGGATATCGTAAGTGCCAGTAATTTCACCGGCTGTCTTATTCTCCACACCGAAACACAACAGTGCAAGCAATGCTGCTTCACTTTGCTTTTTTTTCGCCTTTGTTTTTACTATAATCAGTAAAATCTCAGAAAAAATATTGTCTGTGGTATTCTACAGTCAGTATTTCATGGTATTTCTTAAGCTCTCGTGAGATATATTTGAATACCACTGATCTCCATACACTTTGTATGAAGAAAATCCAAGCAAAATGTCATGTCTCTAGACTTAGAGATTGTAATATCAGGATTAAACTATATTCCGTGTAATTATGAATGGTTATAGTGTAATGTCTTAGTTCCTTCTCGAAAAATATGCCTTCTCGTTGTCACCAAAGTCAAAGTATATTAATTTTTACTAGCATTTGCACTTAGAATGTAAAAAAATCTATCACCAGCAAAAAACCTCTAACCTCGTTTTTATAATTCTTGTTTCTAAGTTGAGTTTGAAATCTATGCTATGTGTAGTATTTTTGTTTTTATTGTAATAATATTAGACAGGTGAACCAATATCGCATGATCGTGGGATCGCGGTGGATGCGAAAAGCACAAGACCGGTCTGAGTGAAGAGCCTTGGGGGAGGCCTATGTCCAGCAGTGGACGTCTTTCGGCTGACATGATGAAACCAATAGAATAGAAGGTCAAAGATGGCGAACCTTTCTTCGTCTATCACATTTTCTGACGTGAAGTGAACTGAGCGTGAACTTTTCAGCAATATCGCATGTAAAGTTAGTTCCTTTTTCAATGCTTTTTTCTCTTCGTTGTCACACGATTGTTGTACTCTGATTCTAATTTGTTACTACATATTTAAATTAGAATAGTCAAAATACCACAAACGGGACTTATCACGCTATTTTTAACAAGTAATATTTACCTCGACGTTTCGGCAACGCACTAGTAGTGCGGGTAGTTTGTGATACGAGTGCCGGTACTATTAGTGATCAAGTGAGGGTAGTTCGAAGAACTCGCGCGGCTAGGCAGACTTGACACCCCACACTTCAGTCTACTCGTGACCACGGCAACTGTAACGTTGCCGAAACGTCGAGGTAAATATTACTTGTTAAAAATAGCGTGATAAGTCCCGTTTGTGGTATTTTGACTATGAGTGAGCATCACGAAAGTTTAAAACGTTAAATAAGAATAGTTACACAAGTATTTATAAAAGTAAATGCCGCACCTACTTTGCTACTTTGTGTTTTGCTCTATTTGTCGATCCTTTTTGGTTCCTCTTCTTCACCGCTCAAAGGTTGACTGGCTGAGATCCCTTCTTCAGGGATAAGCCCGCCTTTGTACTTATCATTTTTTGGTAGCTTTTTGTACAATAAAGAGTACAAACAAACAAATCGTCTTAAGGCCGTACACGCACATTCATTATAAATAAGGAAAACATTGTGCAAACTATAATTTGCAATATCACAATAATTACTATTCATGCGATTTCCAATCATAAGTTTCAATTCGTTACGTTTTTAAAACGTAATATGAAGTCCACGTAGTTTAATGTAATGTCGTTTGAATTAATTATAATCAGTGTTAAGTAATTTACAAGTAAGTGTAGTTGTGACTCTTTTGTGCGGCAACACATGCTGAGTGGAGACCCCATTTTGGTATCCTGTCGTGTCACCAAGTAATACAGTTTTAGTGCTGGTTTTAGTCTTAGTCTTAGGTGGTACTTATGGAGCCAAAATAAATATTTCTTTCTTTCTTTACTTATCAAGCTAGCACGTTCAGAATGAAATTGACACAATTCGAAATATTCTCTCTCAATTCAAAACTTAACCAGATTTTGTTCATCATCATCATCATCTACAGCCGGAAGACGTCCACTGCTGGGCAAAGGCCTCCCCTTTAAAACGCCACAATGAACGACATCTTGCCACTTGCATCCACCGGTTTCCCGCAACTCTCACGACGTCGTCAGTCCACCTGGTGGGAGGCCTGCCAACGCTCCATCTACCGGTACGTGGTCGCCACTCGAGGTCTTTTCTGCTCCAACGGTTATGTGTTCTTCGAGCGGTGTGGCCTGCCCATTGCCGCTTCAATTTGCATATTTTTCTAGCTATGTCAGTGACTTTAGTTCTTCGACGAATTTCCGTATTCCGGATTCTATCGCGCAAAGAAACTCCAAGCATATAGCTCTCTCCATAGCTCGTTGCGTGACTCTGAGCCTCTCTAAGAGGCCAACAGTCAAGGCCCACGTTTCAGCCCCATAAGTCATCACTGGCAACACACACTGATCGAAGACTCTAGTCTTCAGGCACTGCGGAATATTGGACGAGAAGACATCACGAAGTTTCCCGAACGCTGCCATTCGAGTTGGATTCTTCGGATGACCTCTTTGTGGAAGTTGGACCTACCCAATTGGACAACTTGTCCAGGTTAAAAATAGTGGTCAACAACTTCGAGTGCATCGTTCCCAACGATAACCGGCACGGGTGTGACATGGACACTAAAATTTGACATGATTTTAGTCTTGTCTATGTTCATCTTAAACCCACCTGTTAGGAGACGGTACCTACTGAGATCACTGAGCATAGTACAAAGTACCGAGTTTGTTACAAAGTTCACTTTGGAAATGTGAATATTTCGAATTGCGTCAGTTTCGTCATTTGCCATTGATAAAAACCACAAATTTGCACTGCATTTAGGCATGTATAAGTACCCAGAGGCACAAATACCACCATCATTCATTACATTCCATATTTTCAAACATTTTCCCGTACCCTATACAGTAACTAAAATGTTATACATAAGACTTTGAGTACTGCAAAATTATATTAGTAGAAATAGAGGCTCACTAAGATAATCTAGATCATACTTAGGAAACTTTGACGCCGACGTCTTTAAAGACGTCCATCATATAAATAATGCGTGCGATACCTGGAAAGTCAATGGGTCAAACTAGGTTACCACCTTTATTTCCCTTGTCTTAATCTACTCAACCGTAAAAAAACGTCTTTAAAACGACGGATATTATCGGAAGACCATTGTTCAATTAATGCCCAGCGATGCGCGCACCAGAGCGTTAAATCGTCACTAGAAAGTGTTCAAAATCGTTTTCTTCCTTTATAAGAGAATGATCGACAAAATAGGCTGTCATTGGTGCTGTGGCTGTGACGCAGCTGGCCAGCAATCGCGAGAAATGAGACGAACAGTTTTTGTAAGTATTTTTTATTCAACGTTTAACGGTACCTTTGATATTCAAATGGTTCAGAGCATTACCTACGTTTATGCTTAGCACTGCTGCACTTCCGCAAACTATCACCCTCATCTCATCCTTGACATTTGATTTAACTACTTATTCTATGCTAATAAATCTTCTATCCATCTATCTATCTTAAAACATTCACTGCTGAAACTTTTTCTGACACTGCTCAAAAAATTCACTAGACTTTCACCTAGTGTCTTAAATGTCTACAAGCGGTCATAGTAATTTCTACTTAAACAGCAGCGTTATATGAACTTTTAGTAGCTTTTTAAGCTTAGGATCTCAAAGTTATCGTTGTCTTGATCTATACCAGAGGTTTTCAACCGTGAGCCGAGACACACCAGTGTGCCGCGTATATTTTCAGGCGTACCGCGACGCGATCGCGCGAAGTGTACGCGATTCGTAGGTGTAAAAAGTGTCAACGAGACTCTATTAATAAGCGTCCGGTGTCCGTTATGTTATAGATGTTATAGGTGTACTGTACGGAACCCTTTACTTACTCTATGCGCCAGTCCGACTCGCACTTGGCTATTTTTTACTGCAAGAAATTTGGCAGAAAGTCATTTTTTCAAATTACAAATAAAATACTTACTTAAATACTACAACTAAAAAAATACAACAGAACACAATTTAAAAAAATTAGTTACTTTTATTTTACTTTTAGTTACATTTTGAATCTAATCCTACATTAATAATTATTTGTACCAAATAGTATTGTTGTCTTGTGTTCTGAATAAATTTACCATTAAAAAATAATAATAATAATAATAATACAGGGATGTGTGGGGCCCTTAGTTACAAAACTAAACACTAACTATATCTACGTTCAGTGGAAGTGTAGAGTGCTTCCACGGTCATAAATAAAAAATAAAAAACTGAAATACGCGTCTACGCCATTAACAATAGAGTCGTTTTCAATATTATTTGATACAATTTTTACTCACAACCTTAAAACTCGATTTGAAAAGCGAGAAGGCATGAAAGCTGATTGCCAACTAATTAAAACAAATGCCCGCGTTATTTAACTTACGCGAACGATCGTAAAAAATGCACTTTACGCCATTTAAACATTTAAACTCCTACATATTCGTTTTAACGTGTTGATTATCAACGTAACTACACTTACGGCATAAAAACAAGCCGTTACCCGTAAGTATTTAGTAACAATATAATACAGATTATCAAAGCTGCTTGTTAAGTCACAATTTTTTATTAGCACAATATTAATTACAAACTAGATTTTCTGCGCAATGGCCTTCCGTTTGCACGACGAAACCGTTGGATACACACAAGCGTTTTAATGATAAATTATAGCTCATTTAGTTCCTTAATGTATCAACAACTGCTCGTTATATAACTAACAATGTAATTAGATCGTTCGTTTATTGGTACAATCAAAATGTTAGGCAATCAAGCTGTCACTTTAAAATGATACTTTCTGATGTATTTATCTGCAGGAAATGCAGATTCGTTCGACGATGGTTTGACGTAACCGATATTTTACGCTAGAAAGTTTATTGTTTTATTTACAACTAGCCATTTCCTGTGACTCCATCTGCGTGGAATTCATTTATCGCTATCCCGCAGGAACTATGCAATTAGCCGGGCGTCCATCCTCGAGACTCAAACTAACTGTATATTGAATTCCATCTAAATCGGTTCACCGACTAACAACTCCACCGGCTCACCGGCTTAGACGTGATGAAGTAACAAACAGACAGACTTACAGACTTTCGCATTTGTATAATATTTTATATATATAGATTAGTGGGATGTGGTCTAGTGCGGTTATCGAAAAGGCCTTGCAATTGATACTACATCTATAAGATTCTTGACTCTATGTATATTTGGTGTTAAAAGTTCATGTAGGTAGATGTACTTAGTGTTAAGAAATAAATTTTCGAAAAAAAGGTTATAATATTAGGTTTGGCCCCGATTGCCTCAAGTTAAGATCAAAGAAAATGTCTTAACATAAATAAGGAGCATGTTATCTAACTTTTTCTTAGATAAAGATGGTCAAATGAAATAGTTTCTAAAATACGTAAAAAAACATTCAATAAACATCTCCACTCTCAAGTAAACGTTTCGAAAAAAAACCAAAACTGCTTATCACGTTATTAATAAGTGGAGTATGTAACCCTCTAAATACCCGCATTGTTTCAGATTATCATAGCATGCACCGCGGTGGCCGTCCAAGCGTGGTCGCGTCCGTTCTACCCGGTGCAGAGAGCTCCGACGAGATTCACCAGATATGCGCCGCCACCGCAACCATACAGACTGCCTAGTAAGTTGGTTTGCCCGTTCGAGAAGAGACGTAGGAAGTGGCGAAGAAAGGAGGCACAGACATAATGTGACTTTTTTACCCAGCGCTTTACCTCTAACTCATCTGATATTAAGTGCAGATGGGCCAATCAAATATTTTACCGACACTCTGGGCGTCTCCTGCGTTACCAAAATTGTTTTTGGCGTTACCAAAAAATCGTACTTCCAACAAGATATTTCACGGTTCAATAGTTTGAACTTACGTAGGATAGCATGTATTCAGTACACCATCTATTAAATTACAGAAAAAACATGTTTACTTACAAAAATCTGCAATTGTTTGAAAAATGCCGCGGACAGATTAGTGTGGGTAAAAAAGTTGACTGGCCCAGATACGTTACATCGTCACATTGTATGTCATGCTCTTCGATTTCCCAGATAGTCTGTCTCTGTCCGTCTCTTCGGTCATACGTGACCGACAAGGTAGACACGGAAGAGTTTAGTAACGGAGCACAACGAGTAGAGCGAGGAGCAGTCACAATGAGTAGTCCGATCTGTGCGATGATGCGAATAATATTCAAATAATTTAATTTATCTTGAAATAAATAGAAAAGCTTGGGAGAAACCTTAAATGATGAAAATGGTCTAAATCTAAATCATTATGATCAATAGTTGAACAATTTACATAACAGGAATTGGTTTTAGTATAGAGATGAACTCTACATAATGTTGAATATTAAAGTATAACAATGATTCAAATCTTGTATTTTGTTACGTACAATCGCAGGTTAAGTAGCCTGTCACTATTGTACCTTTTTTTGTCAAACTTTAAACCTAAAATCGCTAAAAATGGCTCCGAAGTCGTAACGTTTTGTGTGCTCTGCCTACCCCATTTGGGCATACAGGCGTATTGTTTGTGGGTGTGTGTGTACAACCTGCATTAATATCGGCAACGCAAGTGATCTGTTTAACTACTTATTAATTTGCGATTTTATTAGTGCTATTTAAATAAAACCTTCGATAGTATAATAATAGTCTCAGTCTAAGACTGTGGTTTATTTTTTTGTGCAGCATTAAGACTAAATAAAAATTTATGATCCACCAACCTCCGACACACACTTCACAAAATCCGACTTCATTAAAGCACTCACAGCCGCTGTGTTTATTGTTTTTTACACTAAAAAATGTCCGTTATAATTAATTACTAAGTAACACTATTTATTTACAAGGTCAAAATTTAAAATCAGGTTATGATTTATTCACTAACAATAATAATAAGTACGCGCCGTGGGCAAAATTAGCGCGTTCAGCAACTTTTTTTACTGCCGTGGCGCCGTGCATGACAAGGGTCTAAGCGCTATTCAGCCGGGCCACAGCCAAAGAGGATGAGAATTAAAAATTAATATTTATTCAAAATACTTGCACCTAGTGCTTACATTTTGGTGATATGTTATTATTAACTTGTAATGTAACTAGTTACGTTTGTTCGGGTGGAATTAATATTTCAACTTAAATTTGAAGTGGATATCTTGTACCGATTGAGCTGAAATTTTGCATGCATGTATAAATCCGATGACAATGCAATATTATTATGACGAAGAGCTGATCTGATGATGAACTTAGATGTTGGCCATAGGAACTCTGTAATAAAACGACATGACCTCAACGATTTTGGTCTCATTTAATTCGTCTTGACGACTACCTACTTTGGTAACCAGGCACAAAAAGTACCGCCAGCAAAAAAGCTTGTATTAGATTTTTTTAGAAAAAAATATTATTGAACCATTTGTTTTAAAAACATTGTACGGAGGTGCGGAACCCTTCATGCGCGAGTCGCTCGCACTCGCACTTGACCGATTTTTATTTAAATGTCATGAAGAATGTTAGAACGCACCTATGTTATTTGTATTACTATTACTGTATGTCGATACCTACGTGGGTGAAACAATAGACTTATTATAATAACCACATCCAACATTGATTTGAAGCAATAAATGAATCTAAATCTGAATTGTATGATCCCTGACCTATTTTTTCTGTGAAAAAAGGGTATTGTTTGTTTAAAAAATCATATTCTTTAATGTTTATTAGCCAATTCTACTTGCGTTACTCCAGATATTTCTAACAATATGAATCAAATAAATAATATAGTAGACAACAATGCTGGGATACGGCAATGTTGCCTCACCGTGAAGACTAACAATGGCTTTATTCTCAACAGTTCGGGTGATGTCAAGATCAAGGCTTCCCGCGGAACAGCAAAAAAGTGAGTGTTACATTCAACTGTAAATATTGAGGTTATTGTATCAAAAAATCAGTGAAGTTCGAGCTGGATACACTCGCAAAGGTTTTCCTACCACTATTATTTTTGCTGCTGTTGTTGTTTAACACATACTCTACTGTACTGGCGGTGGGTGGGTAGAGACTTATTTCTGTTGTTAAGAGCAAGTAAAAAGCACCGGAAAAATTAAGAAAGGAATAATATATTCGTGACAACGTACGAACAAAGAAATTAAAATTAATAATTTGTATGTCAGGAACTACTTCTTGGTACTTAAAACGATGTCGTGTGTGTGCGTGTGTGTGACGGACTGTGTGTGTGGTGTGGGCTGTGACAGATAGACAAACTTGCCAGCATTTTAGCACCAGAGTCGAGTTAGACACTTTGGCTACGGAACCCTAACAAACAACAATAGGTGGCGATTTCTACAACGCCCTCAATATCTGCCCTACACTTTCTCACCGTGACCCTTTTCAGTTCCAGTACAAGAGGACGAATCTGAATACCAAAGACCGAAGCGTGGACACGACGACTACGATTATGGTCATGACCACGACCACGACCACGACCGCGGGACCCACGGCGTGACCGGACCAGTTCACACTTTCGTGAAGACCGATAAAAACGCCAACTACAAATGGGGCGTTAGACACCATGTCGGGAACAAATACGCGTCGTAACACCGAGGCGTTCGGGGAGTTCGTTTTCGTTATTTATTTAGTTGTAATGTGTAATTTAATTGTTATATTGGTTATGGAATAAACTGCTAAGTTAAGTTGTGTTTTGTTTTTTTATTATGAGTGCTGTTTAATTTGGCGCTTTGGTTGATGAAATCCACAAAGTCAGAGAGTGAAGGTTTTTGTGCCACACTAATTGGCCCAAGTAATAGTAAGATCTGTTTAAGAACTTTGACATGTTTACACACATTCCTGTCACAAACATTCTGGGAACTCCGAAATTCTATATTTATGGAATACCGTCCCTATCACTTGCTTATTAAATACTAATAGTGACCCGTTACGGCGTCGAAACACACGCCGCTGGAACATGATAATTCCGTTAGTCAAATAAGTAGGAAAGGATCCACTTTAATGAAAATAAGTTTTTGGAATTTTACATAAATACACATAAAAACATTTATACTCAAACTTCCGTGTCTTCCTTATCATTGAATTAATGTCTCACAGGAGAGTAAGAGAGACGAAACGACTGAAGTTCGAACCTCGAATTCCGACGAAGCGTCCCTGGCACCTCCACCCTATACTCATTCCTCTTTGGTTGGGCAGAAAACCCGTCGATGCCACGGAACATAAAAAAATGAAAGTGTATCTATAACAACATAATACAATATTATATCTCGCATCAGTGTATTAACGCCAAACATTGCCAGAACAACCCGAAAATCACTCAGCTTTCTCGGTGTCCCCATTTTTGAAGTTGCCATCCCATCTTGCGTAATTAAATACTATTAGCGTAAGCGGAACAGCACTATACGAAGTTCAGTTTTAAACCGACGAACCTAGACGAACGTACCACGATCAAATCGGGGACATTCTGAAGAAAGGTCGGGTCAGGAATACTCTAAACCGACGTGCATGCATGAAAAGATTGATGAATGTAGAAGAAGCGAGAGTTGTATGCCAGAATCGGAGTAAGTGGAAGGATGTAGTTTCTGCCTTGCCTACCCCGTTGGGAAAGAGGCGTGATTTTATGTATGTATGTAATTTTGAACCTCGGTCTAGATAAGCCTTGTAGATCAGCCATTAACCTGTTGCCATGTGAGCAAAGGGGTGTGGTATTCCAGTCCACTGCAGCTGCGACAGTTGCAACATCCGCACATATGTTGCATTAAGTGTGCCAGTTAATACATGTGCGATTTATACGGGTCAAATACAATGTAAGATACAAAAGTTGTATTTACTATGGTCTGAGTTAATTATAGTCAGATCATTAGGTTTTTTTTTAATCGACTGGATGACAAACGAGCAAGTGGGTCTTCTGATGGAAGAGATCACCGCCCATAAACATTTGCAACACCAGGGGTATTGCAGACGCGTTGCCAACCTAGAGGCCTAAGATGGGATATGCATGTGGACATGCGGACATCGGTCTAGTCAGCAACGAAAGACGCCGTGCACCGGCAACACGCCAAAATTCTGAAACACGTATAGGCCTAAATAATGATGATGAACGATGGGTACCTTTAAATGTCATTGATAGCACTTATTGCGAATAAACGTTTCTATTTCTATTCTATTAGGGTTTTGTTATAGACAGCCCTGTATATCTTACGCACACATTGACACGTGTACAGTACAGACGTCGACGTGCTGTAGATTCAAGTGGCCGCCGTATGGTATAATAATAATAATAAGGCGGTACTTCTGAACACGGCACGCATCGTCCGGAGGTTCCTCACTCTGCGGCCCTGACCACCGATAACTTGGGCCCTGCTCCGTTAGCGGCGGCAAACTAAATAGGTTAGGTTTTTTTTTTTTTTTTTTTTGTATGTACTTTTCTGTATTTTACTTTTTTTTTATTCAACTGGAAGGCAAACGAGCAAGTGGGTCTCCTGGTGGTAAGAGATCACCACTGCCCATAAATATCTGCAACATCAGGTGTATTGCAGATGCGTTGCCAACCTAGAGGCCTAACTAACTTTTTATAACTATTATAAAAAACCCAATCCTATGAATAAAAAAAATAAAGATAATAATAATAATTTATTTGTTGAAAGCAGGTGTACATAAATGATCTTAAAACTATTCAGAATCTCCACTTTCTACCTAAGATAGGCGTACAAATTTAAATTTCCTGTAATAAAAATCTTTAACATATCATGTAATGCAAAAATGATAATATAACACGCGTTTGTATGAAGACAGTGTATTCTTCTTTTTGTACTGTGTCTGTAGCTACCCATCGTTCAAACGACGTACGAACCTAAGGTCTCAGTATTAGCGCATAGGGCGCAAGCACTCAGCAGTGACACAATCGCAACCGGTCGTCGTGCGACACATGCGCGGTAAGTGACCTAATGATTTTGGTGCAATTTTGAAAGGATATCCTTTCACCGAGATAATTTAATGGGAGCGGTGGACGGGTTACGTGACGCTAGGTCAATGTTGGCGAAATGGAGCTGGTATTTAGGTTAATGACCTTTTGCCAATTTTTAGAGTTCCGGAGCCAAAATGGCAAAAACGGAACCCTTATAGTTTCGCCATGTCTGTCTCAGGGACTATCAATTCTAGAAAGCTGTAATTTAGCACGAATGTATATGTAAAGTATGCCGACAAAATGGTGCAATAAAAAGGACAAAAAAATTTTTTTTTTCACTTCTCATGCTCGTAAAGTTCGTGTTTATGCTGTGTCTAGGCGACATAAAATGACTTTTTATGCTCTAGTGCATAAAATAAAATCTTCGTCTAATACCAACTCAAGACCAAGGTAATATGGTGTCAACAGCCACAAACAAAAAAGTTTCTATATATTTTTTAAATAATTTTTAATTTATATAAAACTAAAAATCAATCTAATAAATCAGTAAAATTAAAATAATGGAATTATCATAATAATGCATACCAATAAAAAGTACATAGAAAGTGAATTATTGTTTCGACTGTTGCTATTTCATTTCCTCGCCATCGAAGTGAAAAGCAGAGTGTAAAACTCGAGCATTACACCCATTTTCCCCTCGACGTGTCTATCACCCCTCGCCGTACCGGCTCGGGTGGCTATATGAACGCCTCGGGTAAAATGGCTCGTTTTATGCTCTTGTTGTACAATCTACTATTTGAAGTATCTCCCATAGAAGTAAGTGGGGTTGATTTTTTTTCTCATCCAATCTCGTAGTGTGGGGTATCGTTGGATAGGTCTTTTAAAATCACTAGGGAGTTGCTACAACGATTTTTCGATTTAAGGATTTTTTTGCGAAAAATATTCAACTTTAAAGTGCAAATTTTCATTAAAATCGAGCGCCCCCCGCATCTAAAATCTAAAACGAAGGATGGAAAAATTAAAGAAAAACTCAGGATGGTAGTAACTTTATCAAACTTTCAAGGAAATCGCACACTCTTGTCCGGTTTTTAGGGTTCCGGAGCCAAAATGGCAAAAACGAAACCCTTATAGTTTCGCCATGTCTGTCTGTCTGTCTGTCTGTCCGTCCGCGGCTTTGCTCAGAGACTATCAATGCTAGAAAGCTGTAATTTTCCACGGATATATAGATAAACTATGCTGACAAAACAGTATAATCAAAAATTCAAAAACAATTTATTTTTAGGGTAGGTACCTCCCATAGACGTAAAGTGGCAGTGATTTTTTTCTCATCCAACCCTATAGTGTGGGATATCGTTGGATAGCTATTTTAAAACCATTAGGGGTTTGCTAAAACGATTTTTCGATTCAGTAATTTGTTTGCGAAATATTCAACTTTAAAGAGCAAATTTTCATTAAAATCGAGCGTCCCCCCCCCCTCTAAAATCTAAACCGGTGGGTGGAAAAATTTGAAAAAAATCAGGATGATAGTCAGTATATAAAACTTTCAAGGAAAACTATAGCGGCTAAGTTTGCTTGAGAATTATTAGTAGTTTATGAGTAAATAGCAGCGTAAGGTATAAAATTTACCTAACCTTAGAAGATTCCGTATAAAATACGTCATCCTTAGAAAAATATTACTTAATTTTTTCGTAATGGCTACGGAACCCTATTTTGGGCGTGTCCGACACGCTCTTGGCCGGTTTTTTTCTTATACTGAAATCATTTCATTCAGCATTCAGCGTTTTACCACAATCACGCCTTTACTACGAACGGCAAAATTAGAACTTGGTATCTTGCCGTCCCGCTGAGGCTAATATTATTTTGCGTTGCCAACCTACAGGCCTAAGTTGGAATACCTCAAGTGCCAGTAATTTCACCGGCTGTCTTACGCTCCGCGCCGAAACACAACAGTGCAAGCACTGCTGCTTCACGGCAGAATTAACGAGTAAGATGGTGGTAGCAATCCGGGCGGACCTTGCACAAGGTCCTACCACCTGCAAAAGGGCTCTACCTGTTTCTATCAATGAACTAAGCGTCTACTTATCGAAGTTAACGGATATCAAGTAAAACACAGTGTATAGATTTGTAAGGTGGTAATTAAGATCCTGACCTGAGATAAACTTGCATTCAAACCAAATGTCAGTTGGGTATCTTGACATATCTGTACCGCACTTGATTAAAAATTGCCACACGAAAATAATAGAGTTGCAGCTTTAAGACATCACCATGGGGAGTAGGCTTAACGTCCGAGTGCTCGACCTACTGATACCTAAAAGATGACACCCTGTTGTCACCTCCATTGCTAATGGGTATTGATCGGCGACCAGTAGCATTTTATATCACTTGGATGTCCAACGTAATGACTAATATGGATGAGTCTATGTTGTTAAAAATTAAACTATTAATATTAATCATGATAGTGAATTCGCTAGGCATATTTTACACCGAATAAATAAAATACACTGTGTTATTTTTGATTTCCGTTAACTTTAAGGGGAGAATCTACAGGTCAAATTAAGTTGATCAAAAGATAATCAAGAGTTAAGATAATTAATGAGCAGAACGAGGGTGGCTATAGTTTGAGTGGCTTCATGGTTGTTCAGTCTCGCGTTAAACACTCTACTTTTCACTTTGAATGTGAGGAAAAAAGCAATGTTTTGTTCAAAATTACCATATTACTTTTTAAAAAAAAACCGGCCAAGAGCGTGTCGGACACGCCCAAAATAGGGTTCCGTAGCCATTACGAAAAAATTAAGTAATATTTTTGTAAGGATTTCGTATTTTATACCAAATCTTCCAAGTTTAGGTATATTTTATACCTTACGATCCTATTTACTCATAAACTACTAATAATTCTCAAGCAAACTTAGCCGTTATAGTTTTCCTTGGAAGTTTGATATACTGACTATCATCCTGAATTTTTTCAAATTTTTCCACCCACCGGTTTAGATTTTAGAGGGGGGGACCCTCGATTTTAATGAAAATTGTCACTTTAAAGTCGAATATTTCGCAAAAAAATCCTTAAATCGAAAAATCGTTGTAGCAACTCCCTAATGATTTTAAAAGACCTATCCAACGATACCCCACACTACAAGATTATAAAATTACTGAATCGAATCGGGGTTTTAGCAAACCCCTAATGGTTTTAAAATACCTATCCAACGATACCCCACACTATAGGGTTGGATGAGAAAAAAAAATCACCGCCACTTTACGTCTATGGGAGGTACCCTAAAAAAAAATTGTTTTTGAATTTTTAATTGTACTGTTTTGTCGGCATAGTTTACTTATATATTCGTGCAAAATTACAGCTTTCTAGCATTGATAGTCCCTGAGAAAAGCCGCAGACAGACAGACAGACAGACATGGCGAAACTATAAGGGTTCCGTTTTTGCCATTTTGGCTCCGGAACCCTAAAAACGTACGCTTGACTAATGCTCAGGCTTGTTCAGGCCATCTGTTCAAAATGAGGGCTATCGCGAATGAATTTTCCGCTAGAGGCGCTAGTGTAGCGTGAGGTCAACGAAATGTCAAATCTCATAGTTTTTGGGTGAGCTACGCGGGTTTATTTATAATTAGAATAATTTTGTGAATATTTTGCATTACCTGAAATTAATTAGGGCAATTATGCGCAAAGGGGCAATGAACGTCTGTAATTTAAGACAGTTTTGTTTTTCGAAAACTTCTGCCCTATCTTTTTTCCGAACAAAACGGGATTACGCAATACTGTGGTTGCTCGATATTTTTATGGTACTGTTTTAAGATGTATTAAATATGATTTTAATCTAAACTTTGTTTTCACGGCCGTTATAACAGACTTTTAAAAACCTCACGCAACAGTGGCGCCATCTAGTGAGAGAAAAAACGATAGCCCTCATTCAAATAGCAAGAAAAATTGTTGCGCGGCTTTTTCTTTTCTTTAATTGTTTAAGAATTGACGCTTTAAAAGCTTGCATATTTAGTCAACAGTTTCAAGACTGAAAACTATTTAAAAACTAATTGGACTATGCATAATAAAATGAATTAACCCTTAATATAATTAAATAGATTCATATTCGTAATAATTAATTGTGTTTTCACGAAATTAAATCGTGCTTTTGCACGGTTGTCATTTTGAAGTTATTTCCACGGCTTAAAGTCCTCCATTTACAAACACCGTGCTGTTGGCTGTTTAGGGGTTTCCAACGTAAATTAAAATAAATACTTGAATCCCTAGGTAATAAAAAGGAGCTTTAGTCTCGATATGCCTCTAAAGTAACATTTTAAGAGCATGATAAGTGAAAAGTACATTTCAAACGCAGTCTGCATGCAGTTGTGGTTAGGCTGCAGTTGCAACTTGGAATGCAATTCGTCTTTACTGGCCCTAATAGTTGAGAAATAACCTAAAGAATCTCGTCTTCTCAATTACCTACTTCCAACCGCTGTGACATTTTGCGACCTCAAGGTCGGTCGTTGCATTTTGCATTGAATGCACCTCATTCAGCATGGAGTGCATGAGTTGTAAAATAGCAGGTGCCTTTGTTCGAAATGCTTTTGCATAAGAAATTTTGTAAGAAAACTACTAGTTTGGCGAAAGATGTCAGTAAAGCTATTTGTCAAATGTCATCACATTGTCATCATCCCAGCCATACGTCCCACTACTGGGCACAGGTTTCCTCTCAGAATGAGAGGGCTTGTCCCACGCGGACATCTTACTTAATGAGTGTGGTAAAAAACGGAACTAATCTTGCAAAATTACACTTTTTGCAGTTCACCGTTTATATAAAATTTTTGATCTTTAATGTGAAAAGTGCAGTCAAAGGAAAAAATATGTGCACACTTTAAGTACCTTGTCTATTTTCGTAATATTTGAACTGCAATACATATTTTTGCCCTTGACTGTACATATTTAATCACTCTATTCTTTCCTGTTTAACATGAAAAATATAATTACCTAATACTAGATGCGCCCGCGGCTTCGCTCGCGTAGAATTCAGTTATCGCACGCTGTTCCCTCGGGAACAATGCATTTTTCCGGGATAATTATGTCACTCTCTGGCCCATATGCCTGGCTCTATGCCAAAAATCACGTCGATCCGTCGCTCCGTTTCGACGTGAAAGACGGACAAACATACACACAAAACACACACTCTTTCGCATTTACAATACTGATGTATTAAGTAAGTATGGAGTATGGATTTTTATGTTAGAATTTATAGATCTGTGTATTATATTATTTAAAGCATTGTATTGTAGCTTCCACTACCTATTTTAATTTTTAAACTCACTTTTTGTCTGTCCCTGACTGAATGATTCTCTCATCCACTCAAAGGTTGACTGGTAGAGATAGCTTAAAGGGATAAGTTCGCCTTTGTATGTATCTTATTGTTTTTATTATTTTATTTTGTACAATAAAGAGTTTACATACTCGTACATAATATAAACTGACACCAACTGGTGTAATCTCAATGAAAACTTTGAATATTTATTCAAATAACTTACCTGAGTCATTCGAATTTGACACTCTTCAATTGTTTTCATTTTCCATTTTCAATATCCAAGGCGGCTTCATTTTTTTTTTAATTTTTACAGCTTTGCACAAACACACAATGAGAGGGCATGGTCCCAAACATGGTGCCAAGCTTATCACACTCTCAAAACTGATGCTCCAATTTCAAATCCGAGTCCGTTTCAATATCTCGTAAAACTGCTCCCGCCTCACCACCGCACTAGAAGGGGTGTCTCTATATAAAGTGAAAGAGTCGCTTCACACGCATCATACGAAACGTAATTGGTAGCGCGTGTGTTGTGTACTTTATTTTTTTACTTTTAAAAATATACGTGTGTGATAATGTTACGTAAGTGTGTTACGTTGGCGGCGCTGGGGTGTGTTTTGGCGGTGAGGGCGCAGCAGTACCAAACTCAGCAACAGGTTAGTACCTATTTTATTAATTAAAAAAAAAGAAAGGGGTGGTCTTTGAGTACGGAATTTGGATTGTAAAATGATAGATTTTTAGCCAGGTTAATTAAAGAAAGATAAATGTAGTTTCCACTGTCTTGAATTTCAGAGTTCTGTTCGTAACACTACAAATCTTGCAAATCATTTTTCCAATAGTGTGATAACTTGAATTGATTTTAGATAAGTTTTTTATTTTGATTTTGACAATGATGTACTTAAAGTACCGCCATAAAAAAGATATTTTTTTTACTAAAACGTGATAAAACTATTAGTTATGAACTGAGCAGTGAGAGAAAGGAACTTGTGTTGAGCTATTACCTAGGTCATTTGGTAACATTAAGCTAAATAATCAAATAAAAATAAAACTACCCATCTATTCTATTTTCTTTTGTTGTATTATTAAATTTCTGCCTTATGTTAGTTACCACTAGCCAACGACACCGACCGCGTAGAATTCAGTTTTCACTTTCCCGCAGGAGCTATGCAATTTTCCAGGATAAAAACTATCCTATGTACTTTGTACTTATACTGATATGAATTTCATTTAAATCGGTTTGGCGATTTAAACCTGATGAAGTAATAAACGAACAAACAGACAGACTTTCTATCGTTCGGATTTTATTATTATTTATTATTGAAATAATACACTAGCAGCTCTTAGAGCTGATGCGTGTACATCACTGCACTTGTGTTTTAGTCTTTCTTTTTTAAGTGTTAATATTAGTGAGATAATGGGATGTCCATTTCTTTTAATACATTATATAACTGACATAAAAAAGATTAAGTAACACAAATGACCAGTTTATTGTGGTAATCACTGTTATTAATTAAAACTAGTTAGAAGTTACTAGCCTAAACATTTCCAATTACTCCTGATACATTTTACGATTGCGATTTCTTTACTCCAGTTTAAATGCCGTTATTTATCTAGGTATTAAAACTTTTTTTTTAATTACAACTACCATGAGACACAGACATAATTATTAAAATACTAGCTTTTGCCCGCGGCTCCGCCCGCGTGGTAAAATACCAAAAGCGTCGCCTCGCCAGGGGAAAGCAGGGAGGGGCAGCTCCCCCCCCTCCATACCATACCAGAGTCCTAAGTTTTTGATTTGGCTTGCTTGATCGAGTATTTCCGTACGTCAAAACCGAAACTCGAATGAATTCACCAATTCCGATAAATACCAAAAATTCATATTTTTCTCATTCTCCCCTGGGCCATCGGCTGGCGAGTGACGCCCGTGTACGTATAGTCAAGGGCAAAAATATGTATGCACTTTAGTACCTTGTCACTTTAACTACTGTGACAGTTCATATTAATAATATGGCAGTTCAAATATGACGAAAATAAACAAGGTACTAAATTGTGTACATATTTTTGCTCTTGACTGTGCATATTATGGATATTCAAGTATCAATAGTTGAGATATGTCCGACACGTTTTGAACAAACCGTGTTTTTTTTTAATTTGGTGTAAGTTAGAGGACTCAGGATACCAGTAATTCCACCGGCTTTCTTATACTCTCCGCGCTGGAACTCACCAACGCGAGCACTGCTGCTTAGATGCCATGATTTAACGAGATATATGGCACTATCCACTTAAAAAAATATACGATAGATGCACTTTTTTCAACATTATTGTAGTTTAAGGCAGACATAGGTAGAGTTGACCTGGGAAAGTAGAGACGTCACATCTGATGCTTTGAAAAGTTTCCCTGCCGGCCTCTCGGCCGCGTTGGGTTCGTTTGGGATATTGCTGTCTTTATCGCTCGTGACATAAGCGCTCGCAGCCGTTCCCCCCCATGCACATCCCCTTCCGCTTCTCCGCTTCCCACTAAAATATATATTTTCTATGTCTGTGGTTTTGCGATTAATGCTTTAATAGTCTGTAATGCTTGTCCAAAGTTGACATCTTTTTTTAGTCGACTTTTGAGCTCCTGTAATTCTGATATCACACATTTATTTATGAAAATCTGAAAAACCACAGGCATAGATAATTTCATCTACTTCTGTTGCCAAGTTTTGAAATGAGCCTGGGACTATTGTATGGAGAATGGAACGAAGAGAGTTCTCTTAATAGAATCTGCTCAGAAATAATGAAACCCTGAGGCTAGAAACTGGATGCTACCGGCATAGTAGAATACTACTGGGCAGCGGGGCGAACAGCGGAGGGATAAGCGTGTTTTGTTCATTGATTGCTTGGCAATAAGTAATCGCAATAAACTGAGATTTAAAGCCCTTGCATTCCTACCCATTGGCATCCAGTTCGTGGCCAAAAAACACAAGCACTGCTTTTTTAACAAATCATAACGCGCTGTCAGATTACCCTTATTAATTTCACTAAGCACTCAACAATCGATTCACGAGAAAACAGACCGGAAAATGTGAAGCAAAAACGTATGTAATTTACAAAACCTGTTCAGGTGTGTGGCAAAAAAAGTGTGTTAAATCGGGCGAGACATGTCTACGGTAGTGTTACCGTTTTGCAAGAGCAGTTACTATGTGCGTTACGTAACGATAATTTGGCAGACACACGGCTGGTTTTGGCTTGGTTTATGGTTGAAATGATGGGTTTTCTGAGCTCGTTTCACGCTCTCGATTTAACTGAGGATGGCCTAGTTTTATACCTGCATAGGAAGCCAGTTAAACATTTTGGATTGTTTTTACGCTTGCGTTGCGTTAGTGTATTTTGTTTGACAATGGCTTCTTTTGTTTTGTACTTATTGGTCAATTGACTCTTCATAAAGACACGGGATTTTACAGCAATGAAAGTAAATAAAATAGATACGACATAAATAACCTTCGGGTGTCAGCGCCATATTTCAAAATTTGCTGTCAAGTGAATGCTGAAAAAGCTGAAATGCTGAATATTGAACTCAATAAAAATACGAAACTGTTGGTAGGTATTCTCAGCAATAAGCCGAAGTTGGTTTCTATTATTAAATTCATCTACTAATAACCGTGAATCATTTTATAACCATAGAAAAAGTTTTTACTAAAAAAATGTTTTACAAAATTTTCGCTGACTATACCTACTTGTACTGTCATTCCATCTTCCATTTTTCATGTTTACAATATTATTAACTATTCGTTAATTTCAAGTCAATCCATTCAATAGAAGTGAATGAAGTGTGTGCAAGATTTGGAGACGAAAGCAAGTTAAATAAAAGGTCCTAAATTAACCTTTTATTGTCTTTAGCAGGCAGAGATCCCCCCGCACCTACTGAGGCAGTACTACGCGCAGCAACCGGCGCCGGCGCAGACCCAAGTGATCTCCAGGCCGCAGGCCGTCGCCGCCGCACCTGCTAGACTCGTAAGTCGGGGATGTTGTTTATTGCATGCCTTTAAGCGATAATATGCATACTAATATTATAAATGCGAGTTTTTATTTGTATGTTTGTCCGTCGTTAACGTCGAAACGTACCCATTAACAATATACCCAGTTAAAGTTCCACGTGAGACACGCTATGGTAAAAAGCGTCGCACGACGTGGTGTCATTTGATAGGCCACTACTCCCGAACTTTAACAAAAAATGTCTTTTGTCATACAAACGATTTCGTATTTACATTTTTTTTTGTCGGATTAGATAGAATAATATTTTATTTACCCAGGACTCTACCCAAATTATTTTTTCACTTACATCCTACTAAATATTATAAATGTGAAAGTTTGTGAAGATGTGTTACTCAGTCACGTCTTTACCGCTGAATCGATTTAGATGAAATTCGGTTTACAGATAGTTTGAATCCTAGAGAACGACATGGGATAGTTTTTATCCCGGAAAATTGCATAGGTCCCGCGGGATAGCGATAAAAACGCGGATGGAGTTGCGGGAAAAATCTAGTACAAAATAAAAGTAAAATTTCACTGCATAACTTGTCTATAGTCATAGTACAGACATTAGCCCATAATTAACCAATAATCATATTCCACAGCCGTACCAAGTCCAGAGCGAGCCCCAGTACCAACAGCAATACCAGCCAGCTCCGCAGCCCCAGTATAGACCCCAAGCAGCTCCTCAGCCCCAATACAGGCCTCAACCCCAGTACCAGCCCGCCAGGCCTCAGGAGACCCGCGAGCCTGAAGACTATGATGTGAGTACATACCTACTCGCTGTCGGAAGCAGCATACTATGCCACGCGCCATATAAATCTGCCTAAAAGTTCATTACTTAATACTCAGTTTTGACACATTTTTGAGATACATTTTTTACGCGACGTCTTTACGTTACTGCCGGATTGTGTTCGACCTATTCAATTAATTGGTATTATACCTTTATAGTTTTTGTGGTACTAGTCGTGGCAAAGAACTTTTAGGCAAAGTTAGGCGACGGAAGGTATAGTGCCGCAGTCCGTAGGTACAGGCTTTAGGCTAAGAAACTGTTTTGAAGTAAGTAGTATAGTCACTAGCCTTAATATCTGCCACAGCGGAGCGTGCAAAATTTGACACGTCCTTCCGGCCCTAGAAATAGAGTCGTATCAGATACTTATGCACGCTTGTTGTGTCAGATATTGGTGCTGGTGACGTACATTCACAAACATTTAAACATCTTAAGACTGCATTTCCATGTGCGAGAATATGTTTTCATAAACCAATAGAACCACTTCATTGACCTATCTTCGCACCGCACATCTCTACTATGGAGCCTTGACCGCATATCTGTTCTCTTCTCAGCCTTCTTCTACCAAATTCTTAGTGTAAGCCTCCTTCAACCTCTTCCACTCCGATCTATTTTGGGCAGTTAGAGTCCAGTTGCTGCCCGCCACCTTTTTTATATCATCTTTCCACCTCATTTGCGGTCTGCCCACTGTTCTTTTCTGTTCCCATGGTCTCCAATTCAGAACAGCTTTACACCACGAATCGGTTTTTCGGGCAACATATCCCGCCCATTGCCATTTGAGCTTCGCTATTCTTCTACCAATGTCGGCGACTTTACTTTGCATACCTGCATAATTATAATATTTTCCACTTTCCAACTCAAGGAACCCGAACCCTACAATCACCGTCCAATTTACCAAAGGGCCGGGTTCCGCTCCAATTCTAATTACACACGTAATCCTATCAAGTTTTAACCACACGCGGTTCATATTTACGGGTAACTTTCACTAGGAACTTGCTTGGTAACTCGATAGGCGCAATGACCGGGTAAAGCCGCGGTGTAGAGGCAGCCTGTGACGAATCACCGCTCTAGGTTATGTTACGTATCAATGTTTTAACGATTGTATTTATATCTAATACAATCTATGACGTCTATTATGTATATATAATATGGTATTTAACAAAATAATTTCACCAACATAAAGACAAGTAGAAAAAAAATGGAATGGAAATAATATTTTTTTCATTTCGAAAGCTCGTAAAGTTGGTATTTATGCTGGATCTAGATGAAATAAAATTCCTTTTTATGCTCTATTGCATGAAGTAAAATCTTCGTCTATGACCAAGGTAATCTGGTGAACGGTCAACGGCCACAAATAAAAAAGTTTCTATCTATTTTGTAATAATTTGTATGTTATGTAAAACTAAAATCAATCAAAATAAATCGATAAAACAATTTTTTTTAAATTATATAGCAATTAAAGAAAATTAGAAGGCTAACTACGAGTAACTACTAAGTTAGCAATTGTTTCTACTTTTGTTATTTTATTTTCTAGAAATCAAAGAGAAAAATCCATTTTCCCCTCGACGTGTATATCCATACACGACAGCTACAATGAACCATGTATGAACGCCTCGGGTAAAATGGCTCGTTTTATGCTCTTGTTGTACAATCTACTATTGTATGGGAGTTGAGTAATAAGGAGTAAAAGACTATGAACTACAGATAATTTCTTTGCTCACCCGCGACCTTATGATAGCTTTTGTTAATGCTAAAAATGT
Source organism: Choristoneura rosaceana (assembly GCA_037349165.1). Taxonomy (NCBI): domain Eukaryota; kingdom Metazoa; phylum Arthropoda; class Insecta; order Lepidoptera; family Tortricidae; genus Choristoneura; species Choristoneura rosaceana. The sequence continues at coordinate 18,479,436 of JAZBNJ010000019.1, forward strand.
GTGTGTGTGAGAAGTGTTTGTAGTTGATATGATCCTTCGAAAAGTTACGCCGGATTCAGTAAATTTACCCTCACATTTTAACTCTACATTTTTTTATTTATTTTAATTTCAAAGTCTCGGGAATAAGCTCGGGTATAAGGTGGCTGGCAAGAGCTGGATGAGAGTGGCCGAGGATCGTGCTCAGTGGCGTGCCATGGGAGAGGCCTACGTCCAGCAGTGAACGAACATAGGCTGATGAACGGCATAAGCTTGTAAATTTACTTACACGACATCATCTCCACAGCCCCACCCATCCTACCAGTTCGGCTTCGATGTCAACGACGACCAGTACACCAACTACCAAAACCGCAAGGAGCAGCGGGAGGGCGACACCATCAAGGGCTCGTACTCCGTCGTGGACAGCGACGGCTTCATCAGGACTGTCACCTACACCGCTGACCCTAAGGAGGGCTTCAAGGCTGAGGTAAGTTGCTTATGTCGCCGGTCCAGTATTTGATTCAAGGCTTCATCTTCACGGCACGGGGTTGCAGGTAGGACCTTGTGCAAGGTCCGCCCGGATTGCTACCACCATCTTGCTCGCTAACCCTGCTGTGAAGCAGCAGTGTGTTTCGGCGTGGAGAGTAAGACAGCCGGTGAAATTACTGGCAATTGAGGTATTCCATCTTTGACAACGCATCTGCAATACCCCTGGAGTTGCAGATGTTTATGGATGGTGGTGATCTCTTACCACCAGGAGACCCACTTGCCTTGCTTTGAATATTAAAACACCTTTCTCGTCCAGGTCTCCCGACAGCCCACGGATATTGTGGTGAAGATCCCTACTCCCAAACCTCAGGCGCTGCAGCAGCAAACACACCAGCAAGCACAGCCCCAGCACTCGCAACAGCAAGCACCGCAGTACTACCGTTACCAACAGTAATAGTCTTAAAGCCGTAGACAAGACGCTTACTGGCATGAACGTTAGACGACTCCGAAATTCTATTATTGCTTGAGGGTTTTGAAGACCCTGTCTTACTAAAAATGTACTAGAAGTGTTACTTACAGTTTCGTAGCAGAAAAGCACTGTCTTTGTGTGAATGACTATACCTACTGGCATGTAACAGACAGCAGGGCTACCACGAAACTTGCAACTTGAAGTTCGTGTCGTGCGGTCCCTCTGACTCTTATACTATTTAATACGAGAGCGAGAGGGAAGGTACGATACGAACTTCGAGTTTTGTAGTAGCCCTACAGGACCATTCTGTCGTCAGATACCCACGATAAGTTTATTCGCTTATGTAAGTGCCAACGGTGCATTAAGTATCCCGTTTAGTATGGTATGGTGTACGAATATCACACTTCTGTATCGGGACGGTTAGTCATGATATGGAAGCAAAGAACAAAACAGAATTTCGTTCAGGTCGTCAACGTTTACAGGTTGTCTAGTTTACATACACTGTTATGCCACTAGGGGCACTTTGGCGCATGAGCCCGACCGAAAATTACGTTAAATCTTCTTTTCTCAACATTACTGCTTACTAAAATGGCGCCCAAACTTATTGCCTTCTGGTCCTCAAATCGGCCATTTTATCCTCGAGAAAATTCTATCTGCTTGGGCCGTCCGGATTTATCAAAAAATAATATATGTGCTAATTAAATTCACACGCGTATACAATCAAAGCGACGAAATAATTTAACAAAGCTTTAAATTCTAATTGTTTTTATGATAATCGTTTAGTACTTTAACTCACTGTTTCACCATCCATTGCTTAAATTTATTTGACAGATAAATGTGACAGATGATGCCGTCTCTGCTCGTCTGGCATCACATTTATCCGTCAAAATTAATCAATGGGTGGTGAAACAACCCCTAAATAGCGATTGTATCACTTAGCTGCTTTACTTGTATCCTATATGTACCAAGCCTTGTTAGGTCTTATAATCTAAAAAATGGGCTATGGTACTATTTATTTGTCCAAAAAACCAAGCTGTGCTCATGGCTGCCACAATTTTATTTAACTTAGCCCAGTATCTCGTGCCTTAGTTGTCTAGGTATTTTTATTTTTATACTATTATAATAATCTATTCTGTAAATAATTAAGTAGATACGTAATAGGTAGGCGACAAAATGTTACCTAATAAAATATTTAAAGTACCTATGTTGTTTTTTTATTCCGGTTCTTCAAGAAAAGGCCGTTGGTAACGTGATTTTTCTCATGACAGAAGGTACTAGAACGGTTAATACCAAGTCACTGAGCATATACTTAAAGGCCAATCATGGAGCAAGAGAGTTGCTTATTTTATAAAATAAACCTGTTTTGGAGACACATTTCACAAACAAAGAAAATACCTATCACAAATAGTTACTTTACATGATTGTAAGTTGGAGGTTTAAATAATTTGCACGAAAATAAAGTGAAAATCGACCCCAAACAAACGCTTCGTCAAAGACTCGAGGCTACGATAAACGCCGCCATAGGTAACTATAGTTCGTTTGAAATTGTCGTCATACAAAACTTAAATATCGTGTAGTTTCGTGTATTCGTGCGAATGTGAATACCCATTGTCTCAATTCAATTTAGATTTACATGCTGCTTGTAAGGATTACATGTTGGAATAGATAACTAATTTAGTACATAATTGTAGTTCTTTACTTTATTTTTATTTTTGATACATTCGATGTTCGTATAAGTTATTTATAATACAGAAATTTCCGAAGAAAGTAGGTAGTACTTAGATAGTAACAAACAAAAATTAACTTAAAAATTTTAACTCGCAACTTTTCATAAAATACATTCAATTTCAAACACATTTGCACTATAATAAAGGTTAAAATTAAGATAGAAAATAAATATTAATATGATTTAATAAATTAACATTAATAAATTCAGTCTATTAAACATAAAATATAAGTAAATTCAAAATAAAATTTCAACCATACAACTACAAAATGGCCGATAAATAAGATCCAAATAAATTAACAATTCGTCGGCGATTTTACAGTATTATCTAAAACAGCAAAGACCACAGTCATCAAATCATTCTTCCTTATAAATCTTATAATAAATAAATGCAAGATTTTGTCTTTTTAAATGCATGAAAACACGGGAAAATACATTTTTCCACAGATTATAATTAAAAATAATGTCAAAGTTTGCTAACTTTCCATCACTTGGATAAAATATATTAAAATAATTTATTATGTCCGCACTAACAATTCAATAATCGTCTGTCTTGAAAATAATAATAAATAAATGCACGTGTCGACATTTTCATACCTTGGCAAGTGCAAAAAAAAAAAACTATATTATAGCTTTTCTTATTTTAAACTTTTCAAATATGATCGGTATTAAATTGAACCCAATGCTTACATTTCGTTGCCGATACTCGCTGCTAGAGATGGCAATTGACCCTTAGCACCTGAGACGTAATGCCAAACAGTCAAAAACATAAGCTAGGGTAATGGTTCTTAACCTTTTTTTGAATTTATCCACGAAAATCGTAAAGTTGTCATTAATATCTCAAGAAAAGGTCATTGCATTTCTGTCGCATTTGTACACAGTGTCCGATGACATCATATTCGTTGTTACGATAATTCGGTTTTACCCCTATGAAGGTAATCACCCCCAAGTACAGAACCACTGCACACTTACACAGGACATAATATTATCATCATTCGGAATCTTTAGGTTTCTACAAGCCATAGAGATCGCTTACGCGCTCATTCTGGTATGAGTTCAGTCCATCATTCAGATCAGATAAAGACAGAATTATCCTGTGATGAGTGATGAAAATATATATTTTTTTCAATAATATTGTTCAATCGATGTCATAGGTACACGACCCATACGCTTGAAGACTGACAACGTTAGAAGCGTCAGATGAGGACGTGTTTTAATACCCCGTGTCCCGAAATAACTATAAAATCGAAGTCCATTTCCAAACGCGAGCTTACGTTCGTTTGTTTTCATCGATTACCAAGTACAGCGAAGATTCAATCTTTGCTTAGTCGTACTGAAGTGTAGTGACAGTGGCGCCATGTGGGCTTTTGAAGCAAGCGTCTGAGTGGCGTCAAAACGTTGCGATAATAACGCCGCGACATAGTGACTGACCAACTTGTGTGTAAAATATAGTGAGTACGCTTTTCGAACGCAGTAACAGAAATGCCTCGTCAGTTGGGTTAAATATACATAGGCAGTGGCGTAGCTAGGAGTGGGCGGAGTGGGCCCTCGCCCACGGCCTAGCACTTAAAAGGGCCTCACTAGGCCTCTTTAAATGCGATGCGACCATAGAAAAGGGCCTCGCTGGTACCACTTCGCCCACGTCTACATTAGTCCACGGTACGCCACTGTACATAGGTACAGAACGAATGAAAGAGGAGCAGAAATATGACGCGAGCGAGCTAACATAATGAGGCGCCCTTTTGTGTGCACAGATTCACCGCTCAACTTAATTGCTTTAATTTGCTAACCAACTTAGAAAAGCTGATAACCCCCAACATTGTTATTTCAAAATTCATTTAAATATTAGAAAACGCTTGACGCAAAAAAGAGGCATGTTATAATTTTGATGAGATTGTCTGTGACACCGTAGCTCTCAAATGGATGGACCGATAATGATACTTTTTACGTAAAAGCGAGCGAGTGGCCGAAAATCAAGGCGGTGAAGCATAGTCCTCACCGCACGTGCTAAGCCTGAACCATTGGCCAAATAACTTTTTTTATGGGCAATAAATGTTTTTTTCTTTCATTCTTTCTTTTCTTTCCTTACGCTGGTTCTTGGCTATATTTCATTAAAATCCGTTTTTGAGATATTGGACTTTGAAATACTTAAGTGGGTTTTTCAACTTTAAGACCCACTTGCAGGTAAAAATAAACCTAGATTTAGTTGTTAAGCCTGGCTTAAGCTTGACAGTTCCATACATTTTGACACTACTAAACTAAGCTTAACGCTAACTCGAGACATAAGTGTTTCCTACAAGTGGCCGTAAGTTTAATAGGTTATTGCCATTTTCACCCTAAAAGCGATAACACTTAAGTACCTATTCCTCTGACTATAGTCATTATCTGTCACTTCGTGGCGGCGTCAATATCGCAGCGGTCGCGTCAAGTTCTCCGAAGCCGTGCTTTAATTCGACGGGTCCGGTCGGCATACGCAGCCGGATTCTACCAGAACGTAGTCCTGCCCTGTCAGGGTGACAGGACCAAGCGGCAGCACCAAGAACAAGTAAGGGACATACGTCTGCGTGCATGAGCCGCGAATCACGGAGCATTCACTGGACCTGGAAAAGGAAAAGCATACGATTGATTGAACAAAGTTTGGTAAACAAAGATAGTCAATTTAAAATCTATTCATTGAGTTCAAACAGATTCATTGAGTGTCAAACAGTCGTCAAATGAACAAGTACTCTCGAACTTTTTATAGATATATGTACGAAATCAAGTTGTTTTCGGTTAATAGTGATAAAAAAGTGAACAGCACAAATTAACTAATATACAACAGCGTTATCTCGCACCGATGTGTCGAGCAGTGTGAGAAAAAAGTGCTAAATACACCCTTTGTGACATTGGTCCATTGTTGAAAACCGTAAAATATTTAAAATACCCGCAAACTTTTTAAATCAAAAGTCCTACCCTACGAACTTTTTATTGAACAGTGTTACCAGTAAAATAAATTACACGGTTTGGATGCGGTTTGATCGATAGATGCTAACAGAGTATTTCTATTTCTATTGAGGCTGGAAGTATGACGTCTCGTAGTAGGATTATAGACATTAAATGCGACGAATGCGAAAATAAAATAAATAACAAGGAATTTTTGAAATGTTGCATATGTCAACTTATTTTTCATCTTGAGTGCACCAGACTAATAACAAGAGGACGATTTTTAATTATGACAACCACCACCAAAAAATCATGGAAATGCGTGAAGTGTCGTAACCTCACACCTAAAACAGAGAATTCGACGCCATCCTCTCCAAAGAAAACGTCGCTAACGAAAAAGTCACAGGAACCTAAACCTACCAAATCTAAAGAAGACTATCCAATTATCCATAGCAGGCAATTGCCATCTACTAAAAGCCAAGAACAAGAAGTTATCCGATCATTATCTGAGGAAAATCTGACATATGTCACCACCGATAGCGATCTAAGCGCTACTACTTGCAATGACGAAAGTCCTCAAAGACCAAGAAGTTTACCAAATGCGTCAACCTGTGATAATTCAACTGAAAAAAAACTCAAGATAGAAATAGATCAGTCGAAACTTGAACTGCTATCAGCACACAATGAAATTGCAAAGTTGAATAGTGATGTTGCAAATTTAACCAAAACTGTACAGAGTTGCCATAAACAAATAGGAACATATACTTCGAATAACTCAGCAACACCTTTAGTACAGAATTGTCGATATCCTAGAACGAAAACAAACAAATTATGTATAATCAGCAGCAATAAAAGAAACAAAGTCAAGCAAATCATTGATAGTACACTCCCTGAGAGTACACAACTATGTCACTTCTTGTATCCAAATGCCGGAATAGAAAGACTTTTACAAGACATTCATTTGAAAACTGCAAATTTCACAAAAGATGATCATTGCATTATATTAATAGGAGAAGAAAACTTCAAAAAAACAAATAACTACTTGGAATTAGTATTTTTAATAAGAGAAACGCTGCAAAACTTACAACATACAAACTTCATAATTTGCTTGCCTAATTACAGATGCCATTACTTAAGTGATATATTCAATTGGAGGATAGAGACGTTTAATAATCTGCTTTTCCTTGACGTTCAAATGCACCAATATGCATTCCTCAATGACACAAACCTGGAATTGTCATACGATTCTAAAATGTTCCATAGTCGCACAGGCATTCTTAATAACAATGGGTTCAAAAAAGTTGTATCCGGGATAATAAAAACAATTCAACACATTAGCACATACAATGAGGGAAAAGAATTAATGGTGGAAATTGAAATTGAAAAAGGAACCTCCAGCCGCATAAATCATCCTAATAGACCTTTACCCGCTAAGGAAATTGAAAATGATGGGGTTGGTGATGTTGACAATACTGTCAATTCACCAAGCCACATACATCTGCTTCAGCATGATGTGCGTGACCGTGGTGATGATAGTTTGAACGGGTTTTTTCGACCATAAGGAACAAATATATATTAAAATTTTATACCAGAATATACGAAGTATTAAAAATAAATTTCCGGAGTTTGAAGCGCTAACGGATGAAATTCCATTTTCTGTAATATGTTTAAGTGAGACTTGGATCACTGTACAAAAAAGTGACATATTACATATTGAAAATTACAACCTTGGAAGCATGTTTTGCAGAAATGAGCATCAGGGAGGCGGAGTATGCATACTATTAAAAAAAGGTATAGAATATATAGAATGTGAATCTTTAAAGCAATTATCAATTGAATGTATAATTGAAATCTGTGCAGTAGAAATTCTTTTAATGAATTTGGTGATCACAGTTTTGTATTGGCCAAATAGTTGTAGAGAAATGAGCACGGTAACGGCACAATTGGAAAAGTTATTGAAAATATTGTGTATTAAATATTATAATAGAAATATTTTAATTGGAGGAGATTTGAATGTAAACTTTCTCATTAATTCAAACCAAAGTAAACATATGATCGAATTGTTTAACTGTTATAACTTTGTACAATATGTTAAAGAACCAACTAGAGTAACTAGTACAAGCTCTACGTGTATAGATGTATTGTTCACCAACTTTGACCAAGAACTGTTTTCTCATGAAGTTGAGGACTTTGGCCTTTCAGATCATAAAGCAATCACTGTCACTCTTAAAACTGTGAAGCAGGCTAAATGCAGAGCTTTGCGCACTGAGAAAAGGATTTTTAATCACACAAATAATGAACTATTCCGTGCACAACTGGTAGCTACCGATTGGAGTGATTTTATCAAGCCAGACCAAAACATAAATCAGAATTTTAACGCCTTTCACGGACAATTGGTAACATTTCTCAACACCTTCATACCTAAAAAAACAATAAAATTAGGAAAAAATAATAAAAAGACTTGGCTCACAAAAGGGTTAAAAATATCTTGTAAAAATAAACGTTTGCTTAAAATTCTAATATCACAGAAAGAAAGTAAAGTACTACATGACTATTATAAAAGCTATGAAAAAATATTAAAAAGAGCAATAAAAGCCTCAAAAAGAAATCAATATAATAAAAAGAGTAATTTCGTCAAAAAATATTACTCGAACAATGTGGCAAGTTATTAAGGAACGTACAAAGAAAGTAATTCATAGAGTAGATAATAATATTAAATTGGAAATAAATGATAAAAATATAGACCAACCTCAAGAAATTGCAAATATACTTAATAACTACTTTATATCCGTAGGAAAAATACAAATGAATAATATACCCAAAGGTCGACCTGTAATCTCACCTTTGAATAATTCAATGTATTTATACCCAACAAACGAGCAGGAAATTGACAAAATAATTACGAAACTTAAAAACAAAACTAGTTCTGGCTTTGATGAGATACCCCCCACCCTAGTAAAATACTGTAAAAAAGAATTAACAAGGCCTCTATCAAAATTAATTAATCAATCTTTCACAGAGGGCACATTTCCTGATCTATTAAAGACATCAATAATAAAACCTATAGCTAAAATAAAAAATGCAACTGATCCTGAGCAGCATCGTCCAATTTCATTATTGTCAACATTTTCCAAAATTTTTGAGCAGGCAATGGCTCAGCGTTTAAATTTGTTTTGTGAAAAATTCAAAATTTATGATAATAATCAGAATGGTTTTAGGAAAAATAGGTCAACTGTCACAGCTCTTTATAACTTTATAAGCGAAGTTCTAAAAGTGATTAATAATCGAAAATATGCAATAGCCATGATGTTAGATATGAGCAAAGCGTATGATAGAGTATCACATGAGATTCTAATACAAAAGCTTTATGGAATTGGTATTCGTGGAATGGTTCTCAATTGGTTTGCCTCTTACTTAAAAAAACGAATACAATATGTAGACATTGACTATCATGATTTAAAAAATAATAAAATGATTACTTTTAGGTCTGAGAAATTATATGTACAAAATTCCATCCCACAGGGCAGTGTTTTAGGTTGTATCCTATTCGTAATTTACATTAATGATTTGCCAAAGATCCTAAGTACCAGGGCCGTGCTGTACGCGGACGACATTTCTTTAATTTTTGAATGTAACAGTAGTGAAGACTTGGACAGTGAACTGCATAGTACTTTTAAATTAATATCAGACTGGCTGAAGGAACATAATCTTCAATTAAATATTGCTAAAACTAAAGTCATGCAGATTAAACCTCGTCAGAAGCCGCCAATTGACATGAACCTGTCCTATGATAATGAATCTTTGGCGGTTGTTGAGTCGTGTTCATTGCTGGGAGTGGAAATAGATTCATGCGTGAATTGGAAGGCACATGTTGATAAAATCTCCTTGAAACTATCAAAATTCACGTATGCGCTCTACCAGTTGAAGAAATGTACCGACTTAAAAGCTGCAACAAGTGCATATTATGCATATGCGCACTCTTGGATGTCATATGGTATTATTTTGTGGGGGAATAGTACTAACGTAGAATCATTGTTCAGGCTACAAAAAAAGTGTATTAGAATACTTGCAAATATAAGTGACAGGGAAAGTTGCCGCCCGTATTTCAAAAAGATGAAAATATTAACGTTAACTTCCCAATACATTTTTGAAATTTGTAAATTTGTTAAGAAGCAGAAACACCTATTTGAACGAACAAGAGATAACTATCCTAGAAATCAAAACTTGAGAAAAAGGAACAAATTAGTTAGCACTTTTACGAATTTGAAAATAGTGAGTTGCGGCACTTACCATATGGCGATAGCAATATATAACAACATACCCTTAGAGCTTAAAAATATAGAGAAAGAGTCGTTATTCTGTGGCAAACTTAGGAGGTTCCTGATTGAGAACTCGTTCTATAGTCTGAAGGAGTATTTTGATTTTAAGGTTTAGGAACACTGTCAATATGTCTTAGTTTCTAAGTCCTAGAATAAGTTCTTTGTTTGTTTTGTTTTTTATAATATTGCTGTGCCCTAACGGGGTTTATGCCGGTACATGTAAATCAATGTAAAATCTTAAAAAACCCATAAAATGCAATAAATGAATTATGAATTATGAATCTACTAGTAGCAACCCTGGCCGGCTTCACGTGCAACATTGAAAAAACCGGCCAAGAGCGTGTCGGACACGAACGAAACAGGGTTCCGTAGTCATTATGAAAAAAATAATATTTTTCAAAAAGTTTCGTATTTTGTACGGAATATTCCAGTTTAGGTATATTTTATACCTTAGGTTGCTATTTACTCTTCTTAAACTACTAATAATTCTCAAGAAACAGTTTTCCTTGTAAGTTTGATATACTTACTACCATCCTGATTTTTTTCAAATTTTTCCACTCAACTGTTTAGATTTTAGACGCCTCGGACGCTCGATTTTAATGAAAATTTCACTGAATCGAAGAATCGTTTTAGCAACCCTCTAATGGTTTTAAACGACCTATCCAACGATACCCCCCACTACAAGGTTGGATGAGAATTTTTTTTGCATTTTTTATTGTAAGTACCAATTTGTCGGCATAGTTTACATAATATTCGTGCAAAATTACAGCTTTCTGGCATTGATAGTCCCTGTGCAAAGCCTCGGATGGACGGACAGACAGACATATAAAATATAAGGGTTCCATTTTTGCTATTTTGACTACGGAACCCTAATAGATATGAAAAAATAAATCACATTTTTTTCATCTCTCTTTTGTCAATACTACAGCCGCCCAAACCCGGGGATCGTCGCTAGTTACATTACATATGTGTACCTTATGGTTATAGCACTAGACTGGCTGTTTGGAACAAAACCCTCGGCGCATCAACCATCTATACAGTGGCGTAGCTAGCATGGGTGACACCCGGGGCGGATTATTGTAGGTGTCACCCCAAAACTCGAATGACAAAAAACTTGTTTACTATGCAAGTACGCCGCCTCCCCTCTAGCTACGCCACTGCATCCATATTACCTTGACACAACCCCTGTAACGGACAGCAACAAAATATAGTGAGAGAAAGGTTCACAAATGCGCGCTGTGAACAAATTTTGTGCGCCGTTTTGATGTAAGAAACATGCAGTCTATACATAGATGTTGATAGATGGTGAAAACCGCATTGAAGTCAGTTCTCCCTATAAGTATGTTTTTTTTTATAGAAAAAATAGGCTTACGTTTGGTTTTGGTCTTGACTTGGCAGACATCGATATTCAGGAATCTAGCAAGGCTATGTCTGTAGTACACAGATATTGTGAGTCTGTAGCTAGCAGCTAGGTACTATGGTACTTACATCTACATAAAGATCTTAGCGTAGGTAGGTTACCTAGATACAGTCAAGGAAATTGAATCAATCACGGACCAGGGTGGAACCTTTTCATATTTAATTTTGCTATGATTTCTTTAGCAGATGTTGTGATAATACTGAAGTTTGATTCTGCGGGCGGGTCCTGTATGACCTATATACAGCGTGTATTTTTAATACTACCTCAAACTGTAACCAGACGAAGATTTAAATCCTGTGAGCCGATATCAAAACAAATTGTTCATTTAGAATTAACTAACAGACTGTAATTAATTTTTGAAATATTTTCGAGCAGCAATGTAATGCGTACAAGAAGAGAGAAGCGTTCTGTGACAGCTGTCACGTCAACAAGTGCGACGTTTTGAATAAAAACAAAGTAGTATCGCGTAACGATACATTGCGTGCTAATTAATTTTGTAAGGAAAATAATAAGTCTAAATTTTTTACTAAAACATAATAAAATGTGATTATTAGAGCCTTCACTAACTGCCCTTAAAGTTTGAGGTAGTATTAAAATACACGCTGTATACGTCTCAACTTTGACTATATACACATGTTGTATATAATCAAAGCGTCTCAAATTGTTCTCTCTGTGTTTTTGTTGTCAATAAATATTGTGAGTTTGAGTTTTGAGTTTGAATTGAATTACCGGAGATGCCCGTTACAAAATTCGAAATATGTAGTTCTACGTAATTTTGGCTATTGGTGATTTCACTAGATGAAGTCATAAAATAAAAATGTCTGACATTGTATCCGGTAGAATAGCATTAGAGAAGATCATTTAGCTTTGTTAAACGTAACTAACGTACTTATCTCAATTCACGTTAGACAATTATAATATCGGGTCGGTATTTCTATGTCGGTATTATCCGTGCCGGTAAATAGTGTCACTCCAGTTTTCATTTTCACTAACACAAACACCACACACACTCACTTATTTAACTGACAGTGACAGACAGGTGACAAAAATGACAATCGTTTTCCCGCCTTATTGATGTGGGGTAACGATTTAGAAGCGACATCGCACATCGCATCGCTACATAGACAATGCTGGGAGTTGATGAACGTAATAACAATGTTAAGTACTAGTATTGGCGAGTTTCCAAATTCCCAATTTTTAAAAAAACAACGCGGCTGCTTTTTAATTTTAGTGAGGTGACAATCAATGTATTTTTTTTTATTTCACGTAAAAAGTCGATAATTACCGGTTTTTTCGTAGACATGTAAAAAAAAAATAACGACTGGAGAAATTTAATCTAAAAGGTAAATTATGAAGCTATGCTAGTTAATTTCTACTTAAAGTTACCTCTTCACGCTTAAAACTCAGAACAGATTTAGATGAAATTTTGTAATTGAGACAGTATAAAACAATGTGAAGGATAAAAGTATATTTACCCTGCAAATTCTGCTATTCCCTGATGTCCATATCAGGCAAAAAGATATTTAATATATCTCCATATATTAAATTTTTTTTAATGTTTTATTCTGGACTATGGAACAACCCGTAAACTACCGGACTGTCCTGATTTGGCGGTAAAGAAAACTCTTCCATTTTTTTTATTAATTAATGCTACTTAAAAATCTAATATTATTTTTCTGTTAATTAGAAATGTTATTCTTATCGATTCAAAAAGTTTCAAGCGTTCCTGAATTTTTCAGACATTCCCTATTGTATACCATTTCCGTCTTTACACACTTACTCGCAAACTTCAAACACAACTTGCTGCAGTAGGTCGGGAAACTTTTGTACGATAGTGACGGGCTGTCCGGACGTAAGCGACACGCCGTACATCGGCGCTGTAGTGTTGTACCGCGTTCGGCACAGACGGCCACCACCACACGAGTTGGATGACATTGGCGAAAGGCCGGGGAGGTTTGTGGCACGACCTGAAAAAAAAAAACAAAGTTAATGTGTTTCTCGTATTTAAAGTAGATGAGGCAATATGAGTAACCGTTATCAAGTTAAATTATTTGATTAATCGGTGAAGCAGGCTTTTCAAATTACGAGTAAAAACAGCCGAATAGCAATATATTGTGGGCCAGCATCAGAATAACAGTAAAAGTAGCCCGGTAGCAATCTACAGGTGCACGGATCATTTTACTCGTATTGTTGAACCCCACTTTACTAAAATACATTATTATTGACCGTAGCAAACCTATAATGAAATGATCAAACAATTTCAGTAAATACCTATCTTTTTGAAAGATTGTAAAAGCATGATGGTTAGGTAAATTATTATAGGTTTAAGAATGAGCACACGCCGTGAGAGAGACTTATTTTTTCATTATTATTTTGTAATTACCCTACTTTTCTCATCAGTTGTTGTTTGTAATCACTATCAACTAGGTTTCATAGGTAACCACAACCAGCCTTAGCTCTACTCAATAGTAACAGTCTGGGTTGATAGGTTTTTAAGCTTAATAACTAAGTAACTAGAATAAGTAAAGAAAAGAAAAGAAAGAAAGAAAGAAATCATTTATTCGTGACAAAGTAGCAAAGCATAACAAAAAAAAAGATATTGAAAAGTGCGAAATTGTTATGTCACGAAATGGTCCCAAATCAGCAAAAATTGCCAATTAGTTATTATTAATTGGTTATTGCAATTGCAAGTTAGTTTTAGCTATATTCTATTTTATTGAATAATTTGCCTATTTGTTAATTTTTTTTATTTTGTTCGGAAATAAATGATTTCTGTGCACTTAAAAATCAGACAACTTACACAGAAGTATGAACTGAAGTTCGAGGGTTACATTGACGACATGGGGAAACTGAGAAGATATCAAAGACATAATAAACTATTTAATACCCACCAGTTCTTGTGCTATTTTGCGTTCTGCTCAATCCCTCGGAGTATCCAACATGCGCGTCCAGCAAAGCGCGCCTCATCACGGCCGGATCCACGGTCCTCATCGTGCGGGCCTGCCGCGTCCCCTGTCCCAGTGCACCTGACTTAAGCGCTCGATTAACTAGGTGCCTGGAACACGACAAAGAAACAAGTCAGGTGGAGTAGGAATGTAAAGTTACAACGAACATTAATGAAATATTTCAATAAATTTATGAATTTTAGAAACATTTGAAACAAATAATTGCTGAAGGGCCAATCAACTATTTTACCGACACTTTGGGCGTCTCTTGCGTTACCAAAATTGTCTCTGGCGTTACCAAAAAATCGTACGTCCAACAAGATATTTCATGGTTTAATAGGTTGAACTTACGTAGGATGGCATGTATTCATGTACACCATCTATTAAATTACAGAAAAAACTTGTTTACTTACAAAAATCTGCAATTGTTTGAAAAATGTCGTGGACAGATTAGTGTCGGTAAAAAAATTGATTGGCCCTGAAGTGATAATTTAATGATAATTATGTATTGACCACATAAGGATGCCCAATCACTGTCGTTCAGTTCAATGTCACACTACAATAAATAAGTCCTGTTTATAGGACACTTGGCCGCAAGAGTTTCAAGACTTTGACATGGTAATTTTTTTTTTCACTTAACTACATATAAGTACCCTATTTTTGGCCGTGATTTAAGTAGTTTATACTTTATTGATTAAAACGCCATCTTTTGATTGTTCAGTGAACCTTGTACCAACAATACAATACAATAATGTTACAATGCAATTAGAATACAAAACAAGGCTGTAGATGGCGCGAAATAAAATTAAGCTCTCACGTTCCGTAGCGCCTTGTAATGAGACATAATAATGATCATTTTGAAATTACATTGTAAGCGTGAAGAAAATTGCTTGGTACATACAACAGAGTTCACGGCTTGGTGGGAAAATTCTCACGAGATAAACTACTTTGTGCTAAGGAATTATTAACGGGAACTTGTTGTATCTACATATTGATACATGAATACACACTTAACTACGTTATAGGTCAATGATCGGAGTGTGGAAGCCAAGCCAACAATTTTTTTCTAAAATGTAGATTTCGAAGGAAAATCAACTTTTTTTCGAGTGTGTTATTTAATATCCTGAGCAGTGCAATTAAATAAACGTTTATTCTTGAAAAACATCAAACGTTACTTACAACATGTTTACTTATCTTAAGTTTGCAACAATAGATCCAGGTACTTGAGTGAGAACTTTTTTTGAAACCAAATAACTGAGCTTCTTTAAATTTATAACAAAAATCTCTTCCTTCGTTATATTATATATTATATTTACTACTTTAATAAAATTACTTCTTCCTGTAATAAAATTACTTCTTCTGCAGGTACATAATTTTACGTTCCATGCTTGTTTTTTTTTACTTCAAAGCAACTTTCGAATTATCATGTGTAGTCATAGCTGGGCATTAACTCGTTAATCCGTTAATCGTTAATTAACGAAGTTAACATTTTGATTAACGGATTAACTTTTAAGTTAACTTCAAAAAATGTTAACGGACTCGTTAACTTCCGTTAAATGTCCTTAAAACCGTTAATCGTTAATTTGGTACCTACTATTTATCAAAGAGATACCGCACGCACGCGCCGTGTCCTTTGAGTATTCAACTAAAAGAAGATGGTATCGCTCACGGACTGCTAATCATTTTATTTGTCTAAACTCGCGGGGGGAGGGGCGATGCACTCCCACATCATGCAATCTACAAGATAATGAAAAATGCAAAATGTTCGTACACACGCATACAAACCGACCCGATTTCTAAACACAGCAGTAATTTTCATTATCACAGTAAAAAACTTCTTCTCTGGACATGACATTTGTACGTAGATAATAACGTAAAATCAGTTAGGGCTTGGGCCATATCGATGAGAATGTCGAGCATTCAATCGTTCGTACATTCAGTCATTCATTAAACCCTAGAATTTTTGATAAAAAATACGGTTTTAAATGTGTTTATAGCAGGGATGGCCAACCGGTCGATCGTGACTATAGTCCAGTCAATTTTGGCAACGCAAAAAATATAAAACTGAACTATGCGGTTTCATTTAAGATTTCAATAAGTATGTAATTGGTAGATCATACAGTTTCGAGTATCTCTAATGAAAACTGATACTGGGATTCATTTTTTATCAAATGTTAACGGATTAACGATTAACGTTAACTTGCGTTAAATCTTCCGACATGTAACGCTTTAACGTTTAACGAAGTTAACTTTCTTAGTAGCGGATTAGCGATTAACGAAGTTAACCTTTTGATTAACGGTGCCCAGCTATGTGTGTAGTTATCTTTTGGAAGACTTCTAGCGAGAAACTTGAGGCAAAATCTTTTCTATCACTCAATGTTCTACATCATGGTGAATGAAACGTTGAGTTCAATCAATGTCGGACATGCTTTAAGCTTTCCATCTACGTTAGCGGCTAAGTTAGCCACCGTATTCATTTAGTTGAAAATATCTTCACTAGAATTCCGTTTCAAGTAATCGGCATAGAAGCTGCAATCGCATCCCATCACAACAATATTTGATACCTTATTATCTAACGCACTCAGAATCACGAATTCACGATACAATTATTTATTTTAATTCCAAAATTACACGAATACCATTTGCAAATAGACAACCTAAATTCAACATAAACCACTTTATGACAATAACGGTTTAGATTTGTTAATATGATTAAAAATAATAATTTCCCGTCCTCTTCTGATTCGTAATCTTCAGGATGAAGACTAAATAAAACCGGTGAAATATTTTTTGCTTTCAGGATATCAAATATCCTTCGCGGAAAACCCTATTTCTTGCATTAATAAACGCACTGGGGCACATTCCACAATACAGTTACATTTTTCTTTCATTCATTGTTCTTGTCATTCCAACGTGGTCCAATTTTAAATGATACTCACGTATAATATCGTAGATTTTGTCCATTGTTACGAGTTTTTGTTGCCCAGTTTGACCGCTTGGGTGTGATCACCAGTGTTTCTTCGTCTGATTTTTAAATAATACTGAATCTTTTAGCATCTCTGTAATCCGAAGGAGTCTATTTTTATGGAATTAGATTTTGCAGTTTACAATTAGTTCTTAAGCGTGTATTACTAGAGAAGGTGAACGCGTTACGCTTTGGGAATTCCACGATTTTGCGATTAAATTCACGTTTGGATACATCATCGTCTTAAGTTA
The DNA here is from genome assembly GCA_037349165.1 of Choristoneura rosaceana. Taxonomy (NCBI): domain Eukaryota; kingdom Metazoa; phylum Arthropoda; class Insecta; order Lepidoptera; family Tortricidae; genus Choristoneura; species Choristoneura rosaceana. The sequence goes on from JAZBNJ010000019.1 coordinate 18,496,918, forward strand.
ACAATGTCTGTTTCATTGTTATCTATTGTTTTGTTCCTTAATCTTCGTTTTCATGTTTTATCACTTTGTGTAAGGAGGAAGGACCTTTTAAAGTAGAAAAAAAATAGTATTACGGTGCATTAATATTGCAAGAAATTGCGACGTCAAGGGGGAGCTAGCGTGACAGGAACGTTCGAAGTTCCTCGACCGGCTAGCCATCGGATAAGGCAGATAGGCGTCTTTCTTCACCCAGTAGATACGTGGTTTGCCCGCCCATACCAAACCGGTTGAACACCGCTAACTTCGCATTTACCTACCAATAATTTCGGGTGTCCTTGCCGACACTGTTTACTATTTTACCGCATATAGCGGTCATAATATGAATATTTAAGCAGGTAAACTTTCGACTTCGTATAGAATTTTATTGTTATTTAGAAAAAAAAATAAGAACTGGACGAAAGTTCATTTTCGAATGAGTGGTGATTTTGTTAAAGCTCAATTTGATTGTTAAAACAAAGGCTTAGAATGTTTTGGTCTTTCTACATAAAATAAAAACCGGGTTGGGATACCTTATTACATAACTAAAAAGTACCTAGCTGACTGACAGTAAATTAACAATTAGTGATCATGCAAGACCTGAACAAAAAGAATCGTTTATTGGTGTGTAAACATTAGAAAATAACTTTTTGAAGTCCGGACTTGGTTACGCTGGTTACGAAAATTACGATAATGGTAAGAGACTCTTGAATTCATTTTCTTATTACACAATCGCTAATTCTCAGATTACGCACAAAGCTTCTCACAATGTGGATAAAAATAAAGAAGACTTCGTGAATGGTTAATGTTAGATCTTATGTGTAGTCGTAGCCTATAAGAAATCAAACAAACTAGCAAGTATGTTAAATTTTACCTAATACCTATTACAGTATGAATAGGAGTTTACTGAATTTTGATCAACGAGCATAATGGGTTCTTAAGTAACTCAAATCCAAAATTATTTATTGTAAATCACATAACATTAGACAGGTAAGTTTATCCGTCAGAATAATTTAACAAATAACTCAGTCACAGTCAGTAACTCAGTCATTAAAAGATTTGCAAAACCACCTGGATGTCATAACTGGCGATCATAAAGTCGCTAGCAATCTCTCTCAAAGAATCAGCATAGCTATCCAACGAGGGAACGCTGCCAGCTTTTCTGGGTACAATGCCATGGGGTCCATTCCTAGATTTAATTTAATTTAAGTAGAAATGGCTTTTCATCAAGCCTTGGTACAAGAAAAAATTACTTCACATTCCACACTTGTAAAGCGGCTATCTCGCTAGATTTGCAAAGTATCAAAAAAATCAGAACTAACCTGGGATATGGTGATCCGTCTGGGCCAGGGCAGTCCGTGCCTTGGAGAGCATCACCCCAGGCATATTTTAATCTTGGACCGCAATCTGCAGCCACCAGCGCCGCTATTAGTGCCTGAAACAAGAAAAAATTAAACCAATGAAATTGCTGGATGGAGTTTAGTTTTTCATTCGTAAATTTATTTTCACAACAAATAAAGAGTCGAAAGAAAAAATTACACTGAATGCCTAATAATCAATTGAGGATCTTATTGATGTTATTACAGTAAAATGACTTGGGATTGGAGCCGATGGATCATGATAGCATTTGACTCAAATCAATACAACAAGTAATCTCTTTGTATTTGGAACAATAACAGCGACCAAAATGATTGATTGTCGCACGACTCCACAGAATGCCAGTCGCAGCCAGGGGCGGTATGTGTGCCGCGGCGTGGCCGAATGACATAGTTTCCAAAGCCACTGGCACTATCATCGACAACGAAACCCGTCCCCTTTCTTGCACGAATCTAGTAGAAGGCATCCGCGGTGCACGGACATTTGCCAGGTTCGGAACGGCTAGGTCACGAAATGATGAGTCGGTTCGAGATAGGAATTGATGGGCGTGACTAGATGGAGATTGGAAATTTTTCTAGTGATAGTTTCTAGACGATGTTTTTATTGTGTTCCTTGTAACTATTCTAATTTGGCTCCCCAAAATTATTTACAATATAGTATAAATTTTTGATAATACATTATTATCTGATTCTGAACATTATATTATTGACTATACAAGTCTTAGGGTTAGTAAATGTATGAATGATGTCAACTAGAATCGTTTGATACAAACAGCGAGTCATCATTGTTAGCATGTGATGCATGTATCAAAAATAATTTACATAACTTATGCAGTCTAAATGTATGAAACAAAAAACCTATAACATCATATTACTAAAATGTACTAAATATATTTACAGAAAATAAAACCTCATTTCAGTTATATATTAGAAATTTTAAGAATCGATTTAATGAATTGTTTTGTTTTAAATATTCACTTGATATTCACCGTGCATCCTTTGTTAACCATAAAGGAAGGGCAATTTTGTTATGTGTTGCGAATCGGAAAGATCCTCGTGAAGAAAGCGTCAGTGTCAGCTTTCTGGGTCATTCGCGTATGACTGTCATTGAACTTTGTTGTAACCTTTAAACATATAGGTGTCAGGTGTAATTTCATCATCTGTTTCATGCTTTCTATATTATTACTGAACAATATAAATACAAACTAACAAAAGGAAAGTAACTTTCCTGTCTAGGGCAAATAAAATTGCTTTCTAAGTTTAAACAAACCCTGTTAAGATGTATAAAATGTATATTATATTGTAAATGCGACATATTATTAACGTCATTCCATTATGTTACAGGATGACACAATAAGTTCATTTGATGTAACAAAAACCCTCAAGGGATGCAATGGGTTCATTATTATGATTTCCGCAATAGGTCTCTACGGATACGCCTAGGAAATGATTCAAAAGTGAAATTTGTATACAGAAAAAGCAGCGAAAGTGCTTAGTGGTCTCAAAGGTTTATTGTATGGACATCACGTTCTTGGACGACATTTTAATACTCGATTTCTGAGGTACAATGATCACATAGTACGTGATTTAAGTTTAATAGAGAAACTTGTTATTTACGGCAAAAACAACTTTTACAAACAGAGATCAAGGTACTGTGAATGAAAACAATAAGAGCAAGTGTCATGTTTCATAAAAATGAATATAATTTGTATCTTCATTTTGTGTCAGTCACGTCTCGTCTCAACACAATGAATTAATGTTTAATGTTATACTCAACGAAAAATATGTCTAAAAAACTTTTTAGTTTTTGAGCAAGCGTTACGGCTAGTAAAAAGAGTCAGTTAAGTTTTTTTTATTTAAAAGGTCTACTAGGTCTAGTCTAGTAGGTATAGTTGTGAATGTTCTCATATTATTAAGCTAGATTGATTGTTCGATCGTCCCCAAAAGCCCCTGCTAAGCACATTTCAATCAAAATATTTGAAGCCGTTTCAAAGATCTCCAATGAAATTAAATGAAATAAATATATAAATAAATGAACATACACAAGAATTGCTCGATCAAAGGTAAGGTTTTAAGGATAAGATATGATAAATGTAAAATAATATTAGAAATTCCTGCAAATTCAGGTTTTCAATAGTATTTGATATAATTCCGGGTTTACTGAACCTTACTTAACCATCAGCTAATAGCATTATGGCTTCACAGAACCTGCTTTAAGAACCGCTTAAACTCTATCCTACTGCCGGTCAACTAGAAGGTTGGGGGGTTGGTTCCTGTTCCTGTCTCTTATTTTTTGTAGAAATTGTGTGAAAGTAAAATTTTAATTTACACATGTCAGATATAAACGTAAATTTGCCTATTTGTCCTTAAAAGTATAAGTAGGTAAGAACAGTCACGGAAACTGAATTATGCACTAGGATGGAACCTTTTCACATTAAATTTCGCTACGATTTCTTTGTCAGTGTATGGGATGTCAACTTGACATTAGTAACATATAGATTACACCCAGGTACTTTGTTCGGTTTCCGTGATCGTACCTTTCTTATATTATATTGCTATCAAGTTCCTAATTTATATTTGGATTGCCCACTATTCTTATACATTTACTTACCGAAAAATAACTCAAAGCAGTAGTTTCGTATTGGCAATTGTCTCAAAACTTCTTGTCTAATGCAATAAGCAAACCACAAAAACAATTTTACTACCCGCTCTGGTTTTTCCTTCGGATAGCTAGCATCATTAAAAAAAGTTGAAGTAGGTTAAAGCGGTAAATAAGACCAAGCAAAGTTAGCAAACATTTAGGTGCTAACTGAAGCTTTGCGAATCCGTAATGTGCTGTTATGTTGATAGTTTCGCTATTTCCTTGCGTATGATCAGTCTCGCATGAATATGGAAGATGGGCCCGGTCAGCAACCTTCATCTAATGACACGTTAATGCGCTTAGACGACGAACGGATGCCTTGGGTAACAGTAAATACAGATAAAACTTTGCCCACTGTTTATCGTCTCATACCTTTTTTACTTTGAACGGTCCGTCTGCTCTGAATGCATAGGCAATGAGTCAGTGAAGCAGGACATTCATTAAGCATATAGCTTCTTAATGCCCTTATTTTACGAACACAATGAGCAGAACTTATTATAAATTACAAGTACATAAATGCATGCAGATGTAGGTGGCATTTAAAACTTGTAGAAATGAAATGAAATGAAATAAATGAAATGAAATGAAATAAAATTTATTTGTCATAAAAACAAATATTTTGTTTATTTATTTGTTTGTTTTTGGTAGTATTTTATTCATCATACAATTTAAATCTGAGAAATACCTAGTTAAAAAAAACCGACAGCTTTTGATATGTATATACTTACTGACGTGGATGACTTGGGTATTGATTATTTATTCCGACCTAAATTTGTTTTTCTAATGAATAAAACAATACCCTATTTTGAGCTCGTTAAACATAAATATACCTACTATTTACTTTTTTTTTTATTGGAATAAAATAATATATTAGGAAACAAAATAAAGAAAATAAAAACTTAATAATGACTAATAACTAGTTAGGTATTATCTTTAGATAGGTAAGTAATAGTTCAAAATAAAATTGTTAGTAACCAAAAAAAAAATTACAACTCATGTACCCTACCCTCATCATAGTACAGTTTAAAGTTTGTTTACAAATGACAAACCATAAAAAAGTATGATAAATAATTATCATAGATTAAATAAAACATTTTTTTCTAAACAAAAACGTTGATTATTTTCCCTCATATGTTTTTTTACTGTCTCACATGAGCTTTAATTTTAATGAAGTATGTTAAATAATTAAAATAAAAACTTACCAACTGAACGTATATTAATAAATTTCTTAGACACATTTCGAAAAATAATTTACAATAATTGCACTATAAATAATGATAATCAGTTTGTATGACACACTTCTTATATGCGAAATTTTTGTTTGAGTGTGGTAGGACACATTCGCGCGTATGGAAGGGCGTGCGGTCGGCGCACTGCCCGCACAAGACAAGTGTGGTGTTCATTATAACGGTAGTTCGGTCAGGAGCCTTTACTGCGTGCGGGCGCCTACTTCGCCTTCAAAGCGGTCGCTCTCTCTTCGAGACATTGAAAACAGCGCCATCTATCGACATCTTTTGACAGCAAACTGTCATCTCAAGTTACCGATCCGATTTTACCGGTTTTCGTCATGGCTGAAATACAACACTACTTTCGAAACAAACATGGCCGCATGGCCCGGTGACAGTAGCGCATCTGATATCCGTATTGAAAACAATAATGTGCCCAGTTTCATAACCTCAGCTTTTAATATAAATATCAATTCTAATATTAATTATGAACGGTTTAGCAAGAATTCAGAAGTGGTGCCAGTGTTTAGTTTTGATAAAAAAGTGCTGAATGATGTGACGTCTGAAAACGGAATTGTTTCCAATGACAGCGCTACGAACAATTATGATGGATTGTTATCGTAAGTTTCTTTGTATGCCTATTAAATGTTGCGCAACTGCCACTTTACAATCAGATCTTCTTGAAAGCGCTTTGCCGCCTTTTATTTGCGCGCCTCTCATTATTCAATCAGCTGTTTGTCAATATATGTTCGTCCCGCTCGCGCTCATGTAGCTGCATATTACTTTCCTTTTTCGACGTTTTCATTTTTGGGCATGCTATTTTGGTCCATTACCATCACGATGTGATACTCATCCTAAAACGTGGTGAATGAATGTAATTTAATATTAATACAGTCTGTTTACAATGTACAACACAGAAGAGGTTTTAAAATATGTTGAACTTTGGCATGTATGTACATACTCAAGCTTTGTAGTTTCTACTAATTAACCCACAGTTTCACCATCCATTGATTAAATTTATTTGATGAATAAATGTGATATCATCTCTTGTTTGTTTTGTTGAAATAGATAGAGATGGCATCACATTTATTTGTCAAATAAAATTACTCAATGGATAGTGAACGCGCCCCCAAATGTTGCAGTCTCTGGCAATAATTATGGAAAGACTCATCAGTTCTGTTGGTTTTAAACAGAGTAGAAATGTGGCTTACTCCATGCTCATAACGGCTTAAGTATAGCTTTTTCGTGGATGAGTCTGTTTACACACCTTACAAAGGAACTAGGAAAAGTTTATCTTGGTTGGACCATACATCTGTAATTTTCTGGACTTATGTACCTGGATTTGATTAATTGTATACCTATGTAGAATCAGTAGTGGACTAACAGTGGGATGGAAGGGGCAGCCCTCCCCGGACCTTCAGTCCCGGGGGGTCCTCCAATTGCCTGCAAGTTCTGATGATAACTGTAAGCCTATTAATGTTTGTGGTAATAAATAGTGACAATGATGAAGTCCTGATACTTTAATAATACATACATTAGTCTGTTTATATTTATTAATTTCTCAGAAATTGGTTGTCTGGAACAGATCGGTTTTTAGTGATAAGACCGCCTATTGTCTACCTGAATTTTTTATTTTTGTTATGTCTGTACTGTTTTTGGACAGACATAAAGAATATTTGTATTGTATTGTATAATGCCGAAAATGTGTTTGGGCCTCTGCCCCATATGAGCTAAGTCTGCCACTGCCTTAAAGAGGCAATTCATTGTGAATGACTGTGTAGCTAGGCATTGCCTATTACCATGCTCAACAATGTCAGTGACTTTTTAGTTCCCATTCCCTTTTCCCACGGGCTGAACGTGTTAACTACTGTAATTAAGCTTTAAGGTCTCTGCCTAGGGCTGCCACCTCTCCGGTTTGACCCGGAGTGTACGGGCTTGCATGGTGCATGTCCGGGCTACGGGTTCAACATCGATATCTCCGGGTCAGACCGGGCGGTGACAGCAAGAAAGGCAGCCGACCATCACGGCGCGGGGCGGTAAAGGCAGAGTTAATTGTAATTATTAATTACAATATGAATTGCCAAGAATTTTTGAGTTTTTGAGGAAACCTGAGCAAGAAGAGATGCTTAAACAATCCCTTCAGAATAAAAAGGATAGTTTTAAGTGTCAAGCTGGCCCAAGTCAACCTAGTACTAGCTAGGCCATTTATATTTTTATATTTCTTTATGTAAAAAAAAATCTAAAATCTCCGGGTATACTGGTTTTGAAAGGTGGCAGCCCTATCTCTGCCTATTACCGTTACAACTATATCCTACTATAATCATAATGAGAATGTATCAGGCAAAAATATATTTCTGTAATGAAATGTATGACACTGTGCCCACTAGCATGCTTCTTAACCAGCTGTTGCTGTTCCGTGCCATGCATGGAGCATCAAAAATGGTGCCAATATACTTCCTATGGGTATGACATGCCGTTAACGTGGTGTAGTCCGTGTTGCATTACATTCTGTGCCTGCTACATGCCTGATGTTGTAATGGACAGAACCTTATAGCTATTTTAGGTTTTAATTTAACCTAATTTGACCGTGTACATTTTCACAAATTAATGTTATGCATATTATTTATTTATTTATTAAGGAACAGTTACAAATTACAAACAAATACTATTATCAAACACCATGCTCTACAGTTAGGTTTGTTTTCTTAGTAATTTTATCTTTTGTTGTGCAATTTTTAAGATAAAGATCTAACAATGATTATCATTATCACTAAACATGGCTTTTTTGTCAATTCACTCACAAAATAAATAAATATTTGAACTAATTGTAATAATAACCAGGGTTCGAGGATACATATATCAATGGATATATACCATGCATGATATATATCAGATATATATGAAATTATAATTTTTTATGATCATTTTATGAAATATCAAATCAATACAAAAATGGTTTCTAATTTATTTATTTTTTATTCAACTGGAAGGCAAACGAGCAAGTGGGTCTCCTGGTGGTAAGAGATCACCACCGCCCATAAACATTTGCAACACCAAGGATATTGCAGATGGGTGCCAGTAATTTTACCGGCTGTCTTACTCTCCACGCCGAAATACAACAATTATTTATTATTTGATATTTGGCCTTTGTTACTGTATTTCTACTTCCCAAATGTAGATGGATTTGTAGTAGTTAAAAGATACTCCATAATAGTAAGTTCTAATCCATTAATGGCAACAGTTCTGCCGGCGTTAATAGCGTCAGTCGTGTCAGAAAAATTTCATTACGAAAGTGTAAGTTTTTGTTGTGTTTATTCTATTATTTTTTACATAGAAGTAAATGACAAAGTGCAGAAACGATTTTACTCAATTTATAAAACTTTTGATTTATATCGGATATATATCATAAATATCCGATATTTTGATATTTATAATAAATATCGTATATTTTCGAACCCTGATAACTAATAACATTTTTAAAGGGGCGTCGATTTTTAACAGACGTATTTCGAGTTTTGTAACCCTTATACAATCAGCCCAGTGTTTTTATGCTAAAGCCAACAAATAGGCTTGGGGTTCACTAATTACTGCCTCCATAGGACAACTACACTAAGTTTGGGACTGGTGCACCCCAAGAAGTATGATAGTTTGTTTTCTAACTACTATCAGTTAAGTACCTATCACATTATTGATTCGGCTGTATATATATAACTCTGCCGGACTACATATAATAGATTAAGATTATGACTATGGATAATTTTCCTCTTTTTGTTTTATCACCTCAGTCTCGTAAAACAGTTACCCTCTGTTTCACCACCCATTGATTAAATTTATTTGACGGATAAATGGGTTGCCGTAACTATCGACAGTTTTCGTTATTTTCTATATACAATAGTATCGCATGAAAAGAGATACCGATACTATCGATAGTGTAGCCTTTTCCGATTAAAACTATCAATTGCAAACTATCGATTTTTCGGCAACACTACCTACTGTAGTGACCTTTTCATAGCCTATAAATTTCAGTAAGATCAAATTATAAATCTTTATTCAGAGATAGTTAAAAAATATATCTAATCACTACAGATATGGATGGAAGCACTGAACACTGACAATAATATGGACGGAAGATAAAACATCATGACGTGATTTTTAAAACCGAATTCATTTTGTCACAGCACTATTTTTGTTTCATCAAAAAACTAATAACCTATAGACGCCAGGTAACTTCGTTTGTCTAAAAATTCTATGTAAATAACCGCGGAATCTTGGCATAAATTTACTCATTTATTTCATTCATTCTTCTTTTATGCAATCAGTTCTTTTTGTAGCTTTATATGTAAACATTCATTTTAACTCTCGGGACACTGCATATATTATATCACTCTAAGAGCAGTATTTAATCTCGCTCGCATATACCTACCAAGTTACCAACTCTGATAAAAAATATTTAATTCGCCGATTTGCAAATTTTTAGTTTTTTTCTATTGAGTATTTTTTTTTAGTTAATATTTATTTCTTTACCTACCCAATCAAAATAAATCAATAAAACTAAAAAAAATACAATTATATAATAAAAAAAAATACTTACAAAGTCTTAATCACGTCTCAATTAATAAAATAATAATGAATTAAATAATTAACATCTAACTAATTTTTAATTAATCTAACGACAGCTAGTTTCTATTATATTACCTTAGCAAGTTTTTACGTCAGATACGTGTCACGCTTATCAGTATGCTCAAGTAAAACTTTTTGCACACTGCCGAACTTCAATACCACGCATTTAAGGTTGGCCATTTTGATTCAGTTTTCTTCTGTCGCTAAGAGACAATAAACCTGTTTAAATTTTAATAAGTACAAATAGTTAGTGCACAGTGTACAAAACAAAGCGTCATCTATTATCTAACTGTTAATATTTGGACTTGCGGATCAGGACGAGTTTTGTTTGTTTTAGGAAACATTTGATAATTACTTAAATGACTGGCATTTTTGTCGATTGTCCTATCATATCCTTCGATAAACCATTTGAAGTTCATCAATCGTTAAGAGCAGACGCAGACGTTCATAACTTGATGGAGTGAACAGGCCCTATTCTTCTTCTTCTCTTGCCATCCCGCCGACGCTAATATTGTTTAAACGAGAGTAAGAGAGATGGTACGATACGAACTTCGAATTTCGTAGAAGCCCCCCTGCTTATGAACCATGCTCGAACACTTCGACACTTACCATAACGAATTCCTCACATTTTATCCAGAACCCAGCAGGTATTAGAGAAACCCGTGATGCATAATTCTACTTTAAAGCTAATTCTATACATTAAATCAACTTTGAAAAAAAGGAGATTTTCAATTATATTGTAGTTTTTTGTTCGTCACCCCAGAATTCAGTAAGCAATTACAATTTGATTCATATTAGAAGTCGATTAAGATTTCTTTACGTTTTTTTACATAACTTCTGCTCGTTTTTTAGCAGTTACATCATTGTTTACTGCAAACATACTGCCTGTTATCAATTCACATGACTTGGCACTTTAAGTTATTTGCAAAAATCTCCACTAGCCGTGATTTTTTTTATTTTCAGTCAAAATGACTCCACGTCGGACCAGAGCACGGGTATCGAAGTCACAATGGACAAGAACAAAAGGAAACTGGAAGACACAAACGCGAGGTACCGGTGTGAATATGAGGGATGCGAGCGCACATACAGCACAGTTGGCAATCTACGCACACACATGAAAACACACAAAGGTGAATATTAAAAAAAAACACATGCGCACACAATTTCTAGGCATCCAGTTTTGGGTGTTTTTCCATCAGAAATGATGCGAAAGATAAGTAAGAGATGAGTGAAAGAAAAAATAACCAATGAAGACAAGATGAGGGAGGGAGACAATTTTATTGGTCTGTTTCCCGAGCTTAGCTTGCATGAATAAGTACTCATGAAATACCTAAATACAACATAATGTCATTTAAAAACGCTCGAATCTCAAATCGCTACGTATACCAAATTAAACTTTGAAATACGCACGGCAGTAGTGTTTGCTTTGCTTAGTGAGAGTCAATATTTTTAAAAGTAATGCCAATAATAATACTTCATAGACACCTCTAACGATCATTGGTGTGTTGAACACACACTGTGTTCCCACTAGTTCCATTGGCAGTACTATTAAAGGGTTCTATGTATAATAAATGGGTCGTTCAACTTTTTCTTGTTTGTTATTCTGTCCGGTTGTCCAAAAGACAACAGTGATAGAGTTTTTAAAAAAACTGTTATCTGTGATATATGCTACTAATGTGCTTGAGATTGTCCATTAAATAATAATATAAAAACAAGAATTAAATTAAATTTGGCCGGCGGTATCTTCTTTGCCTTCAATGGCCTTTTCTATTTCGTCGGCAAGGATAGTGAATTCTTTCCTACATTGAGTACGTTTCCGTTTCAAAATGAACGCTCTATGAATTATAACCACAGAAAACATGGAGAAGCTCATGGTTTTAAAGAGTTCTCCAGGGGACGTAACTATGACAACGCGGTACAGGGAAGAGTTGATCGACCCAAATAGTACTGTCAATGGTTAGTGGGAACATCGAACACATCCGTAGTCGTAGAGTTCTTATATTCGACCCATAGCTAATCGGAAATTTTTGAGTTTTCAATTTGATCATAAAGAAAAAAAAACCGGCCAAGAACGTGTCGGACACGCCCGAAATAGGGTTCAGTAGCCATTTCGAAAAAATTTCGTATTTTGTACGTCTTAGAGGCTGTTTCACCATCCATTGATTAGTCTTAACTGACGGTTAAACGTGATGCCGTCTCTATTTGTTTTGTTCGAATAGACGGAGACGGCATTACATTTAACCGTCAGTTAATACCTTAGAGTAATCAATGGATGGTGAAACAGCCCCTTAAACTACTAATAATTCTCAAGAAAACTTAACCGTTATAGTTTTCCTTGTAAGTTTGAGATACTTACTACCATCCTGAATTTTTTCAATTTTTCCCACTCCCCGGTTCAGATTTTAGAGGAGGGGGGGACGCTCAATTTTAATGAAAATTTGCACTTTAAAGTTGAATAATTTACAAACAAATCACTGAATCTGGAATCACTGGTTTTTGCAACCCCCTAATAGTTTAGCAAAACATCGTAATTTTATATTATAATCAACCGAATCAACGTGCAATCAAAAAACGTGCTATGGAGGTTTTGATAAGATGCCAGATGACTAATACAACGTGTGACATCCATAGTACCTACGTCAAATAATCTCAATAGTTAAAGCTATCATTAATTAAAATTTAATTAATGATAGCTTTAACTATTGAGATTATTTGACGTTTTGAGAGGCAGCGAAATGTTAGTAGTTGTTAGCTTTGTTACCGATACATTGCGTGCCGAATCATGCTAATCAGAATCATTTATTAACTGTCACATAATGAACACACATACATAGATTATATACATAGGTATAGATGTCAAAACTCAGTCAGACTCGTCATTGCAAATTTCATATAGTAATAATGATTCAATAACAATAATGACTTATTTCGAATATAATTAAAATATAATTAGGGCTTATGCTTTCAGCCCTTAAAATATATGTTCTTATGGAAGTCGCACGTTGTATATGCTAGATATTTTATAGGATAAGTTTAGTTCGGTGCAAAGCACAAGTCAAATCAAATTCATGGGAAATTGGTGCCTTGCCTTATGAAAGTTATGGTAGTGTGCTTTACCTGCCTTTTGTCATTAAGTATTACCACATTGCATAACCAATGTGGTCATCATCCCAGCCTATATACGTCCCACTGCTGGGCACAGGCCTCTCCTCTCAGAATGAGAGGGCTTGGGCCATAGTTCCCACGCGGGCCCAGTGGGGATTGGGAACTTCACACGCACCATTGAATTGCTTCTCAGGTTTGTGCAGGTTTCCTCACGATGTTTTCCTTCACCGCAAAGCTCGTGGTAAATTTCAAATGTAATTCCGCACATGAATTTCTAAAAACTCAGAGGTGGGAGCCGGGGTTTGAACCCACGACCATCTACTTGAGAGGCGATAGGTCAAACCACTAGGCCACCACGGCTTCTAACCACCGGCTTCGACCAATGTGGTCATTGCCTGTTAATTAAATTGTGTACAATTTTCGGAATTGTGATGCTTTTGATTTGGTGTCTCTGTGGGAATGCATTAAGTATTGACATGGTCATGTAAGTTATAGTAAGTACAGTGGAGTTCATAAACGTGTGAGCAACATTTTGATCAAAAATATCTGAACTCGACTCTATTGTTAATAGCGTAGTAGCGTGTTCAGATATTTTTTAACAAAATTTTGCTCACAAGTTTTTGAACTTGACTGTAACTATTTCTTCGACCTTGCTCCCAGTGCCAGAAAACAAAATGCGAAGGAAACAAAACTAAAAGCAACCGTTATTTTAAGATAAATAAAACGTGTATTTGTTACTGTAAACACCACTGTAAACACACACAATCATAATGTAGAAATTACAGACAGTGCCTCATACATATAACATATCTATATTCTATATCATATTCAATTCCCAGACTTCTAATTTATAGAGTTAATCGTCATCCCAGACCAGCATATCGACACTACTTAAAAAAAAACTCAAAATAGATAATTTTTTTGAGTGAACTTTATGAACATTGTGTCAAGTCAAGGTTCAATTTTGTTGCCATGTTGATTTTAGATACGAGATTTTTTTCTAAGTAGTGACGACATACGTTTTACTGCTAGGCAAAGGCTTCTCACAAAGAAAATAGAGTTGAAGTTGTCCCTGAAAAGAAATTCGAGTGTTTATTATGAATGTCTGTTTGAATATGCTTGTATATGGGACCTATAACACAAGCTTTGTTTATTTCAGGACTAGGTCAATTGGTGTCAATTGTCTCGTGATATTTAATGACTCTGGTGTTATTTAGGTATAGTTTGAATTGCTCCACAATTCCAATATCCCCCCTACTTTTAAAAAGTGTTTGATAAACAATATTATATCTAATCAACACTACAGAATGGAAACCGGTTTCATCGTGGTAAAACCGGTTCATTAATCAGCATCACAATATGTATTGATCCAATGCACGCCGCTGGTATTTCTGGGGCCGGTGGGACGTCTCAGATATTTTTGCACGCTCCTCTGTGGCATGTATTAATGTAGGTGACTGTACCGCGTCACATTGGCGCCATAAAGTAGTTGTTAATATTTTTCAATTGACTGCACTTATACCACAAGACACACAGAGGAATAGAATGTTGGTAGGTAAAGTTGTTCATCATCATATTAGCTGTAGGACGTCCACTGCTGGACATAGGCCTGCCCCATAAACCTCCAGTGGCCTCGGTTGGAAGCGGCTTGCGACCTTGCGTTCACCGTGAACCTGCCACTTTGACCTGGTCGTCCGTCCATCTCGTTGGTGGGTTTGTTGGTGGTCGTGTTAGTGTTTGAGGGTTGGTGATTAAAGTAAGTTACTTAATTAATTAAATTAGTAGTAAAGAAGACAACAAAAAATATTGTTTTGTTAAGATCAGGATAAATATTGAATTAAGAGCCGCACTTTCTGTTAATTGATTCGCTTAGATTTGGATCTCCACGATACAGGCTGTGTGGGGATCACTGCTTCTCTTGTATTGTTGAACTAATTTTTATTAAAATGTTTAAAATCCATTAATTTCATGTTTCTTAGACACATATGTTGTTAGTTTGACTTAATCTAAGTGTTAGTTATACATATATATTAAATTAACTATAAATAGGGAGTTCACCACATTATGACACTAGTGGGGACATGTAATTTCCCACAATGTGTCAAATAGGCACAGTCCAGCCTGCCCGCGATCATTGACAGGACGCGGTTGGGGCTGGCGCGCACCCGGCGCACCAGGGACGCAGCGCGCTTCCGCAATGCCGCGTAAAAACAATCGACGCGTGCCTCCGCGAACATCCCTGATGCGCTGCAGAAGCGAGGCAGCCCCAAATTATTATTTTATGGTCAATATAAATACATTCGAATAAATAATGTTTCTAATCACGTTTGATACTTGTTATTGTTATCAGGTGCGTGGTTCAGTAAAAGTACTAGGTACACTTATTACTTTCTACCTACATCAATAATGCACATCAATAGATGCACACTACACTGTCTTTAAATTTTGCAGGAAAGAAATCGAAAAAGATCTGTGCCATTGCTATGCAACTTTACGTTTAGTCTATGCCATGACATTATGTAGTGTTTTTTTTTATCTTATCTATCACGAAGCACAGTCCGGGCCACGTATTTGATTTAATACTTAACATTCTAATTTTGTCTGTCGGTAAATATCAAATTAACAACTATTTCCATTAATGATAGATTTTTTGAAAAAGAGAAAGAAAGAATAAATTTGTTTACCTGAATTCGGCACAACAAAAATAAATAAAATTACAGCTAAAAAACAGACTAATTTTATATTTAGGCACCAAATAGAAAGAAAATTAAATAAACATTGTGTCGAAAGAAAAAGGGCCATACTCAGCGTATTGCTACAGCAAGCCGCAGCGCTGGGTTTCAGTATGACCCTTAAACTGACTAACTGACTGACTGACCTTTAAACCTACCATTTTCCATTAAAAAAAAACTATCTACAGGAGTGACCTACATTATCAGTCTACTATCGATAGAAAATATATTATGAACCATCCCAGAAAGCTTAAGGTACCCTATCCTTAGGGTTGCCAACTTTTTTACAATAAATAAATATATGTCACTGCTTCTCTTGTATGGTTGAATTAATTTTTATGGTCAATAAATACATTATTATTATTATTTATTATTTTATATTTCGTCGGCTTATTAGTGACTTCTTGCAATAAGCCGACGATTTAGGCCTGAGAAAGAAAATAAACAGTATTTTATTGTTTTAAAGACAAATTTTTAATCTTTTTCCCACAACTAATTAATTTAGCGACAGTCAACTAAAATTTAATAAATAAGGAGCACTTTTTTGTATACACATTTATATTGACAGATTCGTCCTGAAACATCACTTCTGTGATTGACTAAATAAGGTGCACTGAATTAGCGTGTGCTTAGTACTAGGTATTTTGATGCTGAAAACAGTATATCGTATACTTTATTTTTGTTCAATAGTAAAAAGTATTATGTAGTAAGTATGTGTTAGTATAGTTGGCAACCTTACCTATTCTTGTGAAACAATTACGTTACGATATCGATCCATTACGTACGATCATTTTTTTATCTCGCCATTTTTATAATCCCGCAATCATCTTATCGTTATATTCGTTATACACATTAATAAACGTCGTGAATGTTTGTTTTTTACAGGTGAATACAGGTTCAAATGTCCCATGCAATCGTGCGATAAAGCATTTCTGACGTCATACAGTCTGAAGATTCATGTACGAGCTCATACCAAAGCGAAACCCTTTGCGTGTACCATTGGAAGTTGCAGGAAGGCATTTAATACACTATACAGGTATTAATACATCATTAATATTTAATAACTAAGGTTTCCAAATCCTGCCGGGCTACTCAGAAACTCGAAACTCGAAGTCCCTGTCTTGCAGTCACTCTCGCTCTCGTATTAAATAGTATAAGAGTCAGAGGGACCGCACGACACGAACTTTGAGTTTCGTGGTAGCCCTGCTAAACCGAACTGGAAGGAATCTGGAAGAGATTGTTTTTGAAGCCCTGAGAAGGACATGGGATAATTTTCATCCCGTTAAATTGCATAGTTTCCGAAGTATAGCGGTAAAAGAGTTGTTGGCTACTTTAAAAATATATTAAATTATTAACGCATTCACTGCCGCCGACGCGTATATGCGTTTTCGGAACCACCCAGTGCCTTTGTCATAATTATTCATACATCTTGAACGCACATGCGCGTCGGTGGCACCTGTGGAAGTCAGGTGGCAGTGGATGCGTTGATAATAATTTACCGGAATATCCGTTATTTTTGCGTAGCGTGATTCATTTGCGTTGGCGTGTAGTGCGTGGTTGTTTTCCGTACAACAACAAAAAACTCAATACTGGGCGTAGGTAGGTAAATCTTCTAATTAAAACTATTGCGAGGCACAGACAACATACTAATTATTATAAATTCGAAAGTGTGTGTTTGTATGTTTGTCCGTCTTTCACGTCGAAACGAAGCGACGGATCGACGTGATTTTTGGTATAGAGATAGTTTATGGGCAAGAGAGTGACATACACATACATTTTTAAAAGAGAAGAAGAAGAAGAAATGCAAACGATTATCAACTTTTAGGCACTTAGGTATTTGGCTGATGACACCTACAAAAAAACTGTCATTATTCTCCTGACACTTGTTTACTCAAGTTATTTGAGTCTGAGTAAATAATTGGAATATATGATATAAGGAATATATGTGTTTACACAATTATCAGAACTGGTCTGCGATTTATTGATCCATGCAATTAGCAGCCATATGTGGTTACCCTAAAATATTCTACGTTTCTAGGTTTCCGCAATTTAATTCAACCATTTCCATAGATTGAAAATATCTCAAGTTATTTTTATTATAAGAATTTCAACTTTAAAGTCTTGTCTAAATTGTTTCCTATAAAGTAACATAGACAATGGTCATAATATAAGAATAATAAATATAGATAATGGCGCAACCAATACCTACTGGGCATTCTAAGCTCGAGATAACGGCCGTGTGTCGATAAAGAAAGTACAAACTTTTGTTAGCTTATAAGGAACCTTGTGGTATTGGACAAACTGCTTGTGATTGTTTACAAACATGTTGTTACGGATGCGCAATGTTAGTATGACAGAATACTTAGTGACTCAATAAATAACCTACCACTCCCGCGTCGCCAACAGCAGATGACAATAATTCGTGTAACTACAGTACCCGGAGATAATAGATTGCACACCGGTCTTCGGAAAAAGACAATTGGCTGTTCACGATGATTTCCGAACACTGGCGACCGTCCATCAATCATCGTATTTATTAAGTGACGTTTTATATCAAATAAACACTGCAACTTCATAAATTAATAAGTTTACGTCAAATTAATGACAGGTTAACTTCGAATATCTATAGAGAGCTGTTGCAACTACTAGAAAAAGGATATTCCTCTTTTTTCCTAAAGATGCCTAGATGCCATCGCACAATAAAAATTTTGAGGGTTTTCAACAACTCTTTGTTGTTTATTTTCATCTTAATGCGTCCGTATTCTACTGCACCTGTACAACGACTAACAAAACGCACAAGTAGTGTGTGACAACGCTCTTAGAAGCCGAAATTAGTGGAGTTTCTTTCCAAAGACCGATATGTCCAATCTATAAGGCCGGGTACTGTAGCTAATCTATTATCTTTAACAATCCTTAGCTTTCATATATTTAGCTTCTCTTAGGCTGCATTTTCACCAGAGATGAGCTAGTATGCGTTGCGAGGAATGTGTTCTTCATGAACCAATAGAAACACTTCATTTACATATCCTCACACAGCACCGCTCTGGTGGAAACAGCTGAGCGGAGCGAGGCGAGGTAAATGAAGCGTTTCTATTGGTTCACGAAAAACACATTCCTCGCACATCTCTGGTTGGAACGCAGCTTTACTGTCGTGGCGCATAGTTACGGTTCCATTAACTGATCGTCTTTAGAAATATCAAAACAAAATTACACAAAATTTACTAACATGTTTACTTCCCTAACTCACCACAACTTTATTGATAGAAGTTGGTAGCATGCCAGCACAGTCACTACTTGTTGTTGGTTCATTAGAGCAGTATTAAGACGACACTTGTTGACTGTTCTTTATGAAATTTTACGAATAATATTACTATTTTTAATAAACGAGATAACATTTTAAACTTTTTACTATTCAAGATCAAACATTTATTATCTTGATTCATGGTGTGTATTTCTGTGTACATGACTCGGTTATCAGGGCAGAGATTTATTGACTCAAGTGGTTAGTGGGAGTCGTAATATTTACCTACAAATAGGAAATTAAAAATTCTAACGATTTTATTTGTTAAATCTTGAAGACATGTTGCTACTCGTACATGTCTTCACAAAGAAAGGAAGTCATTATGACTCGCATTTTTACCTCGAAGATAAAAAAAAAACATTTGATCTACTTTTAAACTAACTTCACAACAAACACACACCATGGAAACGGAAGGTGCATGCAATAAAGGCTAGAGGCAACACATACTCAACGCAATCACTGCCACCTGACTTGACTTGACTGCCCACAGTTGCCACCGACGCACATGTGCGTTCAAAATGTATGAATAATTTATAACAGCAGCACTGGGGGGAAGTTCCAAAAACGCATATATGCGTCGGTGGCAGTGGATGCGTTAAATGGTGAAATTTCTCAGCATTTTTTCTTCATATCAAATTTACAAACACTAGCTCTTAACCGCGTGCGAAATTTATTATTCCACCGGGAATTCTGTCATTTTCTTGGATCAGAAAGTCCCCCAACTTTATTCCTTAATTAACAAACTCTCTTTTTTCCATTAAAGATGGTTCAATGGTTTTATAGCGAAGTAACACGTAAACAAACAGTATTAGAATGGATATTTTTTACTTAATTTTTTTAGGCTTCGTGCTCATCAACGGTTACACAGTGGTGATACCTTCAACTGTCAAGCAGATGGATGCGCCAAATTCTTCACCACACTCAGCGATCTAAAGAAACATATTCGCACTCACACTCAAGAAAGACCTTACAAGTAAGTTTATACATTTATCTACTCCATCTCTCGTCACATCACAACTAATATACGTGAAAAAGTCAATCTTTTCATGTTTTTATATGGAAACGGAATTCTAATCTTGAAATTTCACTATTGCTGCTTATCTACGAATCGTCAGAAGTGAACACAAACTTGGTAAAACAATGTAAAATTACAGATTATGTATGTTTGAATTGAACATTGTTTGACAATGGAAGCTGATTTATCAGTGGGAAATTCACAACAGTGTGGCAGCAAGTTTGATCGCGTCAGTCTGTGAAACACTTCGGACAGTGTTTGATAAATTGCTGGTTTTATATGTGCGCTGCTTTAGATTTCTCGCGCAACTGGTTTCTTATCAAATTTGTGTAGTTATTCTGATATCTAACCCGGCACAAGAGAGTATTGACTTTGACTTTGAGATTCGAGAATATATTTTTTTTTTCTAAATGGTAACAAAAATATCCGCTAGGTTTCCAAAATAGGTACCTACTTAAACACTCGCTACGCTACATCTGATTAGCTTATTATTATTATTATTATTGTTAGCCTATTTTGTCCCACTGCTGAGCAAAGGCCTCCCCCCAATATTTCCCCTGCTCTCTGTCCCCTGCATACAACGGCCAGTCCTTCAAGAAGAAGTCTAGTTCATCCCGCCATCGCCGTCTAGATCTGCCAGGTCGCCTTTTCGAGTTGGTGGGCATCCACTCGGTGGTTACCTTGGCCCACAACTCATCTGGCATGCGGCAAACATGGCCAGCCCAGTCCCACTTCAGCTTAGACGCTGTTCGACCTACATCAGTGCTGATTAGCTTATTGCACGAATATATACTCAGCGCGGCACAAAATCTGGCCCACTCTTCATACAAAATTACCTATCACTGCAAACATTTAAGAGCCAGATTTTTTGCCGTTCCGTATATTTTATACACGCGACCGAAGTGGTAAAAAAAAATAGGGAAACTCGTAGACTGAAAAAACATTGTGGGTTTTGCTTATTTTCATTAGGTACATAAAAACATAAAACAAGTGAATGCTTAGGTTTATCAGCACCAGCATAATAACCGTGTGGCCCGACACACACTTGGCCGTAACACTTTGTGGGAGTACTTACCTAGAGCTCAGCATAGAAACCGATGAGGACTATATATAATGTAGAGCTGTAGCTAGACGGTTGAAATTTTCAGATTATGTATTTCTGTTGCCGTTATAATAACAAATACTAAAAATATAATAAAATAAATATTTAAGGGGGGCGCTCCCATAAACGTGATTTTTTGCTCGATATTAACGGCAACTGGTAGACGCTTGAAATATTCATAAAATATTTAGTCGTATCGTATATTCATTTTAAAAGTAAATAATTAAATAAAAATAAAATAAATATTTAAGGGGGCTCCAATACAACAAACGTGTTTTTTCGTATTGTCTAATCTTGTATACTAAATCATGTATAATTTTGTTTGTTTGTGACTTTTATGTAGCAAGCAATATAGCCAAGTGGTTTTCTACGGCCTCTTGAGCAGAAGGTCGTAGGTTTGAGCATTTATGTGCGAAAGTGAAGAAAAACATGGTGATGAAACCTGAATGCATTGAGTATATACACCTGCAAAGCAGTCCATAGGTGTATGTGAAGTTCTCAATTCGCACTGGGTCGCGTGTCAACTACAGTCCAAGCTCTCTCACAGTGAGAGAATGCCTGTGTGCAACATTGAGACGTATATAAACCGATGATGATGTAACTTTTACAACAAACCTATCAGAATGTAATCAGTTTTTTCATACCAGTGAGCGTTTAAGCCAAACAACTTATCAATTGCTATAATGTACAATGTCAACTAGAGCTAGCTTATCACATTAGGAAGTGTTTTTATTATCTTGTGGGGCAGATATCAATCCATAACCAACGACGAATAAAAAGGACGATAGTAAATAACTACTATTAATAAGTTGCCGTTTTAGTAGCATTAGAAATCTTACTATACTTCCTTCTGTTATATTAGAGTAGGTACATTTTAATAGAATCTGATAATTTTCTACACATTTAAGACACCCTAACGTGGGCACACTTGATTATATATGTCCTTTTTGTTGTGATTATCATCTAAAAGGAATCAAAAAGGAATAATAGTCACATCACAAGGCCCTAGGGCCTAGGCCCAGACTCGGAACCGGTTTATAAAATACCGGTAAATACCGGTTTATTTCGGTTGAACACCGAACTTTCATAAGAAAGCGAATGTTTTTAGGAACTTAACTATAACCTAAATAAACCGGTTTATTCGACGAGTGACACCTGGCCGGCCGGCGGTGGGCGGCGACGTTTATCCTGCGCCGGAATAAACCTGTTTTTTTTTGTTCTAAACCGGTTAATCTAACAAGAACTTTACGGAAATGTTCCCCTAAAAACCGGTTTAAAAATAACGGTTTCGCGAATGAAACCAAAATGAAGAGGTTTGGCGCCAAGTACATGATAACGGTTTGGATATTAACCGTTACCTTTTTTTTTTCATTTATTTACTAATTAGAGAAACAATATACATTTTACAATAATGCAACGAGCAAAACCATACTAAGGTTTAACTGCCGTTGAATTCACTCACATAGGTAACGGTAAGTAGGTTAGGTAATTAATTACGATTTAACTTTAGGCTAGGTATAGGTACAGGTACAAATTTACTATATCACGTCGTTAGGTAAATTGCTTTAACAATGCGTTTACAGTGCTGTGGTGTTTCACACACACTCGTAAGTACCTATCCGAGCAATGCCCTAGGCTCGGTGTTTATATTAGTAGGCTGGAAGTGTCTACAGGATTGTCAGATTCTATTGAAATGGAGTTTAGTCTTTACGTGCAGCTTCGCACATCAGGCAGTTGAATTGAAATTCAAGGAATTTACTTAATTCTGATCCGAATCCCCAAAAATTACATCATGGGTTTTTATTGACGTTGCATTAAAAACAATCATGCCAAATTCATGTCTCATAATCCAGCGGTTGAGATTTTATCCCGATTCCGTGGGAATTTCTTGTACAAGGTCCGCCCGGATTGCTACCACCATCTTGCTCACTAATCCTGCCATGAAGCAGCGCGCGCGCGCGCACGCGCACACACACACACACACACACACACACACACACACGCACACGCACACGCACACACACACACACGCACACACGCGCACACGCGCACACACGCACACACACACACACACGCTCACAATCTTTCGCATTTAATGATACTGGTAGCATTACGATTAGTAGTTTAGTAAGATTATTCGCATTGTCCACAGATGCCGAATAGAAGGATGCGGCAAGTCGTTCACAGCGTCGCACCACCTCAAGGCGCATGCGCGCACGCACTCCGGCTCCCGCCCGCACGTGTGCGCGGCGCCCGGATGCGGCAAACTGTTCTCCACCCCCACCAGTCTCAGGACACACGCTAGGAAACACCAGGTAGGTGCTACATTCATCCAAAAAGATGCACAACTACACAAGGTTGGCTGGAAGAGTTCCGTTCAGGGACAAGGCCGCCTTTACGCTTTTTTTGTGTACTTAACCTTTTTGTACAATAAAGAGTGCAAACGAAGAAAAAAATAGTACTATCTACTTTATTGTAAAGGAAAGAAAGAAAACATTTATTTGTGACAACATGGACAACTTGTCAAGAAATGGTTCATGTGTACCTAAATGTAAATTGTACAATACAAATGTCTGCAACAGTCATTGAATTACGTAATACTACCGTGAGACACAGACGTTATTATTATTGTCACTAGTAGGGGTAGGGTTTTTTTTAGGGTTATACACTCAACATCACATTCCAAAGTCTCACTCCAACCACTTGCGCAGTAACTAGTAAAACTGTTTCAATCGATACATTTCGGCCATGCCTCTCGGCTTGATACGTAAGACCCATGTATCTTAGGTATATAAATAATACAAACTTTCTTTGTTGACCGTAGTTTTAGTTGACTAGTGCATTTTCATCCAACCTACTTATGTAGTTACCAAAATTTTACCCACTTAAAGGGCTGGTAAATAAAAGGTTGTATTAGAAGCGAGTTAAGAAACAAATGCAATAACTATCTGAAAAGTTACAGTGCAATTATTTGTTACTTCCACAGATTGAAGCAGAATCGCTTACGTTGGAGGTGCAGCCTGCTGCCAAACCACAACCAGAAAAACAAGCCAACGATATTATGAATTGGGAGGGACTCCTCGAATCATTCGGCCGTATCACAACGGAATGCAATTCGACCGACGATAGCTTAGAAGACATAACAAACGTCGACCCTCTTACGTCCACAAACGTGGACATCACCGACTTACTCTTTGATAACGCCACTCATCCTGCTAATCTCAACGAAACCGGTAACATAGCAGTAGATTACGACCTAAATCTAGACGTAAGCCTTTCCTCCTTCGCAGACAAACAAAAGAAGGATCCAAAAGATCCTTGGATAGATATCAATCACTTACAGCCACTGGTACCTATGGTACCAACAGTTGACGGCAGAATTGAAGTCCAAGAGAAAGCTCTACAGTTAGCTCTTGCCAATGAGATTGAAGTGCAAGCGCCGTGGGTCGATGTCAGCGCACTGGCTGCGTCCGTGTCGGAAACTCCTGTCAGCATCAAAGAGAAAACACCTGAGAACATATTTACGATGGCCACTTTCGTCCCGACTCATATGCAGAGTTACATTGACTTGAATACTGAAATTGCTCCCACAGCTAATATTATGACACAAAGCGCCTACGATCTAGCCACTCCAAACATACTGGATGTTGGTGACAAAGTTTTCAACGATAGCGAGCTAGTCTCAAATCTAACGTCAACTAAAATTGAAGCTGATATTGATAACTTCTTAAAAGGCCCCGATCCGGATGACGATAGATCTTTAAATACACCGCCACCCTCAAAAGTGCAACAGAACATTGAAATCAATCCAGCGAATTCAGTTCTTTTCAACACAGACTTAGATTACGAGGATACATTATTATTTGACAATGAACCCCCATCGGATATGTACGTTGTGCGAACGGAGAATATATTCGGTAAAGAAATTGCAAAACGGAATGCTCTAGAACAACTAGCAGCCGATGCCGGGATATGCTCTTGTATGACATGTGAATGCGACCCATCTCTTGGCGAGTGCAGGGGCGATTGTGGGCTTTCCAATCCAGAGCCAGAGCCAGAACCGATACCAGAACCCTTACCAGTACCAGAGAAAGCTAAATGTCCTGTAGACACCTGCTCATGCGACGAGGACTGCCAGTGCGACCATGAATCCATGAAATGTGCCGTCGGTTGCGGCAAGGCTACCGATACAAATCACAACACATTCTTGGACTACCACCGCAGGCATAAATTAACAAGCTTAGAAGAGCTTGGTGTTTATACTATTCATGACTGCGAGGAGGAGGTGCCTATAGCAAGCTTGGCTGAACAATTGAAATGCGCTTGTGGTACAGAACACGAAGAAGCCAATGCGTCAAAAAGCTCTGGACATAACTCTGAGAATGCATCTAACAGTAAAGAATTGTCTTGTTGCAAGAATAGGAAAGAGGAAGATTGCAGCAGTAAGAAACAGGATAGCTGCGACGGTAAGAAAGAATCAAATTGCAGTGAGAAGAAAGAATCAAGTTGCACTGGTAAGAAAGAGACAGGTTGCAGTGGCAAGAAGGAATCCGGTTGTAGTGGAAAGAAAGAGTCCTCATGCGGTACTAAGAAGGAATCAGGATGCAATGGTAAGAAACAATCAGGATGCAGTGGTAAGAAGGAATCAAGTTGCAGTGGAAAAAATGGTACAGGTTGCAAAGGCAAGAACACTAATTGCGGAAGTGACGGTGAGAAGTGTTGCGTAACAATCTGCTTTAAAAAACTTCAGGCTTTCAAACAATTTTTATCAAATAATGAACTGATGCATGCATTAAAACAGCATAACTTGGATTACACAACAATTTAGCTACTACAAGCATATGGTATGTGATGCATTTAGTTTGTACAAAATTTAAATTTCTGAAGTTTGTTGATTGGGTACATCATTTATCATTTAATCAATGTTAGGTTAGACTACGCGTTTTTTAACAAATCCAGTTTGCATTATGGTAAAAAAAGTCACAAAAAGTAGCATGTGATTTAGTGAACTACAGCATTTTTTTGTGTGTGTGTATCTGCAGAATAAGTGATATAAGTGCAATAATACCCAAAGATGCCTTTTGTAATAAAACATTTATATGTATTTGTATACTAACGCCAATTATTGTGCCATCAAAAGAATATTTTGAATCCATATTTACATTGTATAAAATAAAATAATAAAAATATATTTATACAAAAGTTATTGATGAATGTGTACACACATGTATACAAACCTTTTTGCAGGAATATGGTGCCTTAAATGTTGTTAATGTACTTAATTGTTGTGCTTAAAATATACAAGTGTTGGATTTATGAGATTTTTAATAATTAAGTGTAACAAGCAACCATGATAATGCCATTATTCTAGTCCATATAACAAATAAACGCTTTTTAGAAATGTCTCATTTTATTTTAACATAGAGAGATACAACTACTTACATTAATAACATTGTTTCGAGATCATAAAAAATACAATGTAATTTTTTATACTGTTCATTAGAAAAAAAGAGAGAAGAAGACATTTTATTCACTAATACAGAAGACACACAAATACAATAACATTTACACAATTACACACAAATAAATAAAAAAAATACATGAAAAACAAATAATCCATATACACAATTTTGTGTGTCCCTGCAAAAGCGAAACAGTTGCTGACTCAGCATTATGCTGAGGCGTTAAACGCCTGCAGCGCTGATTTTCCGCCAGAACCGCCCTAGAAATACAAGTATTTTATACATAAATCATATAAGTTTTTATTTATTTCTAAAAAGCAAAAAAACACAATGAAAACTTATTCATATAAATGGTAGGCCATGATGAGACCAACCATGATTTTTTGAGCTTAAAACTAAGAGATTAGCAGTGGTGGGAAAAATTCTTGTTACTATTTTTTCTCACAATTTTTAAATCAAAACTGCAAGATAGTGAAATTTGTCATAAATCACTTGCAATAAAATTCGTTTTTCGGAAAATCATCGCCACACCTGGAGCTTACTGGACAGAATACAGAAAATTAAATGGAGTAACATTTGATTGTTAGTGGATAAAAAAATCCTTACATCACTGCTGTCTGTCAGCCAGATAAGTATTTTATCAAATTTAAACCACTTCTTATCAAATAAATATGTAGCAAAAGTGGAACTTTCAAGACCACAAGTCCAATGTCCAATAAATAAAACAGGTTATGTTATTACTGTCCACTATAACCTTAAACTATGTATAATGCGACGAGTTTACCTCCAGATTTTGTATCGGAGCTAACGCCTTTTCTTCTTGTCATGACGACGGGTACGAGACATAGTGGCACGGTGCCCTGGGGATGACTGTTCTGAGCTGCATTCATCGCTGTCGGTGTAAGTCTGAAGAGTAATAAAGAAGCACATTAAAAACTATCTCAGAGTAAGTAAGATAACGTATCACTAAAAAAGAACCACATTTCTTGTAGGTAACACTAGTAGGTTTCACTATTTGATGGCAACAGCAAGTTCGACTGCAATAAAAAGTATCACATCATTACAAACAAACACTATTTCTGAATGGGACCCACTGTCTATAACTTTGTATTTTATTTAGATATATCAATTATTTTCAAAAGGCTTAAAATTAATGGGGAAACCGGACTCATGTTACACTCTCCATCACACAAAATACAAGTTACTGGATGCCAAGGTGCGTCTCATT
The DNA here is from genome assembly GCA_037349165.1 of Choristoneura rosaceana. Lineage (NCBI taxonomy): Eukaryota > Metazoa > Arthropoda > Insecta > Lepidoptera > Tortricidae > Choristoneura > Choristoneura rosaceana. Next base: position 18,524,741 of record JAZBNJ010000019.1, read on the forward strand.
GTGTATTTGCAATAGCAGCACACTGAACACTGTGTCCACCTGTTATTATTTTAAGAATTCAATACTATGACAGATAGATGTGCAGGCAGTCCCGCTGTTTCTCTGCATTTCTGTGCATTGCTACCAGTCGCGTGTACCAGAAATGTGTTTGTCATGAACCAATGGAAATGCATCATTTACCCATCCTCACTCACCATAGCTGTATTGGAAACAGCTTGATGGAGGGAGGACTGGTAAATAAAGTATTTCTATTGGGTCATTACAAACACATTCATACACAATGTCACAATGCATTCTCTTATATCTTTCGTGGAAGGAAACGCTGGTTTCAGAAGAGTGTACATAATATCATGTTTCGTTTGATAAATAGCCAAGTCAGAGGGCTACCATGGAATACTTCTTGAAGTTGTATCAGATATTTCCCTAGCTACCTCAATGTTAATTTCAAAATATTGCGCTGTAAACACTGTTGTACTGTGCTGGTTAGTTCCAGTTAACTTAACAACAAAACAGCGGCAGCGTTCTGCAGACACGACTTTTCATTTCAATTCAACCGATAACATTTTACAACAATTTAGTAAGTATTTTCTGTGTTTAAAGTACCTTCTCGTATGGATGTTGCTCGCTGTGTTCGTCGGTCAAAGTGACGCAGGCCAGTAGGCAGACCAACTGGAACGCTGCGCCAATGTATAAGCCATATCTTATTACAGTACTCATCACGTCTTCCGCAAATATTTCATTAGGAATCATGTTGATGCTATTGTTTTCGGGCGATCAATACTTCGTGCGTAAGTTGGGTTACTGCAGTTTGTTAGTGCCGGAGTCACAGAAGTACACAATGATCGTTCTTAAATATTATTGTACATTTGTGTTCATACGTTACGTTATAGTAATTAGTTTATTTTCTATTATTTTGTTTAGTTTCTTTTGACAACATTCATTATTGACAACAAAACAAATTGAAATTGACAATAACCGGAACATAGATAGGATAGGATGGCGTACACGTGTTACCATTGCAAATAAATCGACGAAGTGATGCTAAAAACCGGTAATGTTATTGCAAAAAATATTTAATTTACTATTTTATAGTTATGATTAAATTTATATTATAAGCTGATTACGTGCTTGCTTGATACACACAGAATAGTAAATATTGTATCGTATTAATACAACTATTATAATTCAGTTTATTTTGCATTATTCAAGTGTATTTTATGATACTGGCTACACTCTTGAAAAAGCGGGAAATCGCCATTTGATATAATTAAAAAGAAAAAAAGATTGTTTTAATTTCTTTTTAATTTAAATTTACTTAATGGCATACATCAAATCATGTCACCAACAATAAATAAAATAATACTTAAAAGCTAATACTACACAATACACAAAATTTGGTCAAATTCTAATAATATTGAAAATTTTGTGAGTCGCATGTTTGCTATTATCACGGTAAAAAATTTGAACTTATTTGAACAGAAAGAGGAATAAACTAGCTATAACCTTTCTAAAACTCTTTCTTCTAGGTACTTCATGGTCCATTCTGTTAAAAACACTGGCAGTCAATCGATATGTACCAACATCAGCACATGGCAGCCGAGAGGTTCTGACTGAGGGTTTTCAGCATGGCAGTGACAAAGTGACATTGTACATGGCACGAGGCAATCAAAAAAAGTTGGTCGCTTGACGAAAAATTAGTCTGATAGATAGTATTTTAATTGTTTTCCAATTGATAATCAAAAATTGTAATTGATGGAATAAGATAATCGGATACAGTGCGATGCGAATCAAATCTGGTTAAGTTCATTGGACATGGTGTGGTGTAGTCTTGCTGGACGATTAAGCGGCAATGGTACTCATTGTAACAGTCGAGCGGTGCATTGCCAGTAAGTAAATAGTAGGCGCTACTTATTTTTCGCAAAAATAAATAGAAATAATTATGAATAGAACTAGCTTGTTTACTTTTATCTCCCATCACTAAATAATGCTGAAAATATAACTGAGACGGTATGTGAGAAATAGTTGGTATACGTAGGCTAGTAACTATTTGGCGCGTAAAGCAAAAAAACTTTTTTGCTTGTAAAAAGTCATACATTTCGTTGAACATAATAAAGTATAGGTAATCGTGAAAGTTTAAAACTTTATTTTATGTACTTATTTTATTTAATTATTTTATTTTATTTTATTTAGTCTATTAATGCCAATTTTAGGATTTACACACATACTTTTCAAACAGGGGGTAATTGACGAAATACCGGGTTTTAATTTACACATTATATTCAGCAAAAAGTTTTGTGAGTGCATCAAATTTTTTTGTTCGTAAGTATAACCCTCAGATTAAGGTTTTGAGCTTAACTTTACTTCTTGTCGCAGATGCACCTACCTAAAAATTAACTTTTTCTTTTTCCCCTCTCGACCCATGGTCCAACTGATATATTCAACTGGTTGTAACTGGTTGTACCTTTACTCATGGTTCGACTGTCAGTACCTATACTTTTTTTTGCAATTTATACCCGTGGAACAACTCGTTGAACTAATTGGTCCCACCCAGTTAGACCTTGGGTAAACATAGGTACTTTCCAGAGTTGGACTACTGATTTTACTTCCCCATGGTCCAACCGGTTGGACTATGCGTAAACTTGCTTCCCTGTGGTGCAACCGGTTGGACCATGAGTAGTTACGTTCCCGTGGTACAACCAGTTGGACATAGAAGTTGGACTACGGGTCGGGAGGATACTTCCAATTAACTAACGCGTATGATTGAATGCACAGGTGTCTATCTACTATTAGTCATAACAACCACGTTTGGTTATAAGCGTATCAATGACTATTCCGAGGAGGATCTCGACTATGAGAGGGATTTTGAAAGTTACACGGAAGACTACGAGAAGTTCTTTGTCCACCAGGCGCCACTCAACCTCAAAGGCACTCTGAGAAAGCACTTCGTTGTAGTAAGTAATGGTTCTAAATATTTTGCGGAAATATTTAGTAGGTCAAATCATCAGATTTTACATAACTTCCTATGCTGCATGTTTCTTACGTCAAAACGGCGCACAAAATCAGTTAACAGCGCGGTTTTGTGAACAGTTCACTACCTAAGGTAATTTATTGAATCAGGCGTTACTTTGCGGAGGTTCATATCATGAACTAAAAGAATTTACTTGCTCCCCCGCGACTTTATGATAGCCTAGCCTAACAAGAAAAAAAACAACTCTAACAACTAACAACTGGTAGCATGGTGTACGGTAGTGTTACTCTGAAGATGAGCGATCTGGTTGAGTTCGAAACGCGTCAGTGTGGTGTAGTGGTGGTGATTGGTGGGTTTGTGTGATTTGTGTGTGTTTTTACAGTGTGGAGGTGGAGGAACTGCATGAACACGCATATTTTGCATAAGCTTGGCTATCATAAGGTCGCGGGCGCAAGGAAATTCTTCTGAAAATAATATATTGAAAAAATGAGAGACCGTAAGCAAAAAATTTTAATGAATTGTAATTATACCGATAGGTACCTACACACTAATTTCGTTTTATAAAATACTTCCATTCTGCCTGACTCATTTCTTCAGTATAAGCGACAGGAAACTGATAGCGTTTGAAACGCTCGTAGAAAACTACCTCAGAATAAAAATGACGATAGTCAAAATATCACCAACGGGACTTACCACGCTAATACACACGAGTAATATTTACCTGGACGTTTTGACGTTTCGAAGGGCTCTCGCTGCTAGGCAGACTTGACACTCCACAGTTCAGCCTACTCGTTATCACGGCCACTGCAATGTTGCCGCAACGTCGAGAAAGTGTTTGGTGGTATTTTGACTACGAGTGAAAGTCACGAAAGTATAAAATGTTGTAAAAATGTGATGTTTCAGGATACAGCATTAACTAATCCATCGAAGAGTATGATATGTTCTCCAGTGTCTGCTCTACTGCCACTCGGCAAGCTGGCTATAGGAGCACAGGGCAAATGTCTCAATCAACTTTTGTCTGCCATTGGCATAGAGTCACTGAGAAAGGTAAATATTATCACGCGTGATAGTATAGGATCGGGGTAAATTAAGTAAGTAAGTAAGTTTCGCAGGTAGTAGGACCTTGTGCAACGTTCGCCCGGATTGCTACCACCATCTTGCTCGCTAATCCTGCCGTGAAGCAGCAGTGCTTGCACTGTTGTGTTTCGGCGCGGAGAGTAAGACAGCCGGTGAAATTACTGGCACTTGAGGTATCCCATCTTAGGCCTCTAGGCTGGCAACGCATTTGCGATCCCCCTGGTATTGCAGGTGTCTATGGGCGGTGGTGATCTTTTACCATGAGGAGACCCACTTGCTTGTTTGCAATCCAGTCGAATAAAAAAAAAGAAGTAGTTTTTAACCCTCGACGCAAAAACGGGTGTTTGACAGCTATGTGTGTACCGTCTGTGTGCTCTTAAACGGATGGACCGATTTGAGTGCGGTTTTTTTTTATTTAAAAGCAGGTTTATTAGCGATGGTTCTTAGTTCTTAGACATTACGTAATAATCGCCTGGGCACACTTAACGATTACACCATATATAGCCTACCCTAATGGTCAATGCGCTTCAACAAGTTAATCCGTTTGGCTATATCGGTGACCCAAGTTCTTCTACGTATACGCATAGGTACGACCTGAATAGTTTTAAATAGCTTATTATGCTCGGATGCAATTTTATCTGTAATCTCCTCAAAACTGGTGTTACGGTTTGGTATTTTTATTTTCATCCCGAACAGATCAGGAAAGAATTTAAACCTTTGATAAGACGTCTCGGCTCTCTCTCTGGAGTAACGCTTACTATCCTAAGTAAGATTTTTGTATCGAAAGAAGTCGAACTTAAATCAAAATTTAGGAGGAGAGCGAAGAAAATTTTCAATTCGGCGGTGGAGAGGGTGGATTTTCACGACCCTACGACAGCTGCCAAAGAAATAAATGGTTGGGTAAGTGTGATTAAAGTCTCTAATGTTCAAATTATGAGATAAGAAAACGAGGTTTGTTGTAAAACGAGGATATGAATTGTCGATTCACCTGTTCTGAAGAAGTTATTTTCATTGGCAAATAAGAGAAACCAAATTTATATTTGAAGCTGAGACATACAATTATTGATGAAAGTGAAGGCTGACCTTTTTTTTGTTGAACCAGTGCTGACGCGGAGCTTCTATTTCTGTGTGCTTTCTTTATGCAAACTTAACATGGACTAGACCTACCTGTTTCTGTGTCCATTTAAATTGAAAAAAAAAACGCGATTGTAAAAATAAACTCCAGTAAGAAGTAAAAAAAATCATCATGGTGTTCGGGTTTTACTTTTGTCATACCTACTTAATTCTTTTTTACAATTTTTTCTGCAGGTAAGAGATAAAACTCATAACAAAATTCCCAGAATAGTTTTGGAAAATGAAATATCACCTCAGACATCACTGGTGTTGGTCAATGCTGTGTACTTTTCGGTTTGTATTAAAAATGATAGTTTTCTATAACAATTCTCAGCCCTTTTTGCAGTCGCAAAACAAAACATAATCTGGATTTTTTTTTATGTTGGTATTTTGACAAAAAATATTGCGAAACCTGTTTTTTTACGACTTGTTTTTTTTTTTTTTTTTGCATTTTGTGCGTAATTTTTGCATCTTGTACATAATTTTTGCACTTTGTACATAATTTCTGCATCTTGAATATATTTTTGCATGTTGTATATAATTTTTGCATCTTGTATAATATAATTTCAGGGTACATGGCTGAATACGTTTAAAAAAATTAAAGTCGACAAATTCTATGCTCCTTCAAGCGTCCGATCAATACCCTTTTTGACCCGAGAAGGCCTCTACAATTACTCCAAGAGCGATGACTTAGATGCCCAGGTAATAATTACCGTCGAAATCAAACACCCATCTTTACCACCTTGTCGCTGTCACTTCATGTTGGAAGTTTTATTTTATTATTATACAAGATGTTAATTAAATAATTGAAAACCAGAAAGTAGTTTGCTCAGAATCCAGAGTAGAGTCGATTACACCATGCTTTAATTCAGGTTGTGTCGTTTTCAAATTCTTTTTTGTGGCCTGGGCGATTAAGTTTTCGAGCGTTTCAACCGCTTCATTTTTATGGTCATACTAGTATTTGCCCGCGGCTCCGCCCTCGTGGTATTCGATTATCGCGCGCTGTTCCCTCGGGATCTGTGCATTTTTCTGGGATAAAAAGTAAACTATGTCACTCTTGGGCCTATAAACTATCTTTATGCCAAAAATCATGTCGATCCGTCGCTCCGTTACGGTGTGAAAGACGGACAAACACACAAAGATACAAACACACTTTCGCATTAATAATATTAGGATTTTTTCTGAATTGGCTGTAGGTACATTTTGATATGGTTTTCTTCGACTATTTGTTAGAGTTCTTGTAGTTCTATCAAATTACTAAAAAACTGTATCAGAATATTTGTACATTTTCAAAGAAAAGTATACAGAAAAATGAGACAGTTTAAACTCTCGAATCATCGCCCACTTATCTTCTATTTTCAGGTGGTAGAAATCCCGTACCAGGGTGAACAAGCGTCCTTTGTAGTTATTCTGCCGAATTCTAGAGACGGCTTGCCGGTGTTGCTCCACAAGCTAAAAGTAGCGCCTGAGCTGTTAACGGGTGCTGTAAGCCATCTGAGGTCCTCGGATCTCATACTGACTATACCAAAGTTTAAGACTGAAACAGAGATTGACCTGAAGGTCTCTTATGAAAAGGTAATATTGATTATTATAAATTTAAAGTTTTAGAGTGATATTTTTTATTAATTTCCGACGCGACTCGATCGACTATTTATTTGTTTAAAAGCAATTGGAAATCAAATTTTGCAGTTAATTGAAAGTTAATTTGATTTTCAGGGCAGAAATAAAGTGTTTTTTTTTTTTCAATTTTTTTTTAGAATTTCTTCAGCAAAAACTTAGGAACACTTTGTTGTCCATCTGTCCGTCTATGAAGAACCTTTTCTCAGAAAAACGTGGAGGTATCAAATTGAAATTAATATCAAATAGGTACTCTTGCTACCACCGGGACGGAGCAATGAAAAACCAACCTTCTTAGTCAAGACAAAAAAAATACTGTCAACAAAGAGGGAAATGCCGTGAAAAATGCCAGGGAATCTAAACCTATAATTTATGGTTTAAATTATTTTTTATTTTTAAAATTAAATTTCAGCTCGGCATAACAGAAATATTCAAAACTGACAGATCTGGTTTAGACAAGATCGTGAAGGAAAAACAAAACATTTATGTATCCAAAGCTAAACAAAAAGCTATCATAGAAGTTACTGAGAAAGGCACTGAAGCCGCCGCCGCATCTGGTGAGTATTTTTTAGGGTTCTATACCCCAAGGGTGATAGATGGAACCCTAATACTATAGGGATCCCTAATAATATATGAGTCTGCCGAGCTATCAAACACCGATCATTTTACCCTATAGTGCGAGTAATCCTGTCGCACACATTTTTTTTTGTTCAAGATATTTTAATAGCTTACATAAATTATGATCAGCGAGCGAAAATCGCGAACGATTTAACTGTCACTGATTGTACATGTACGCACATGTACTTGTTTATAGCCTAGCGGCAAAACTATGGAACTACGGACTCGCTTCTCGCTGCTCGCCAACTTGTATCTAGTTTGTTAGCTCTACTCGCTTTTCGTTCATCGTTGGCGGTGGGATAAGTGCCCTATGAATAAAGCCGTGAATCGCTTGATCATATTTTGCACAAATAATGGTCAGAGAAATGGCATAATTATTGCATAATTATTTGCTAATACCAAGGACAAAGTACCAAAATTTCCGTTCGCATTTTTCCCGAACGCTTTTTCCCACTATTGTTTTTTAGTGAAGATTATTTTCAAAGTTTAGCGTTTTTTTTTTCAAATCATACAGACACAGGGTCGGTGGAGCGTCGTTTTGGCCCTTCGGGCCGATGCAAACTTAAGATCTACCTAAAAAAAACGTGATTGTGAAAATAAGATTCAGTAAAAAAGCATATTGGGAAAAAGGCATTCGTTCGGGGAAAAAATGCGAATGGAAATTTTGCTACTAGGGAATAACGATTCGGGGAAATTGATCTAGCAAGCCGTTAAAAACATTGTTCATTTTTTAAATGAATCCCACATAGTCATCCATTTTGTAGTAGCGTATCAAAATCCGCTAATTAGGGCCTGCAAAAGGATTAAGTTAACGCAATCAAAATATAGAGTATTAATTATGCTCAGTGGTTCGTTTTTGCACTGAAAACTAGGTATCAGCTAACGGGCGATTTAGCAAAATAGTGCTAGAGAAGAAATCGGAGACCAAAAAAGTGTTTACATACCAATTGCCGTAACCAAGAAACCTACTTCCGGTTTTCCTAGAAATTTTTAATTTGGTATGAAAGCTCTTATAGTTCCTATTACCAATAACCGAACCTCAATGGAAAAAGTTAATGGAAATTTTAACTAACAGCTAACGCAACTTTAACGTTGTGCAAATTTTTGGTTTTCAATCCTTATAAGTCTACTATCTATAAAAATATATTAAGGCCCATCCTAGAAAACTTAATGTACCTACCCAATTGCTTTTGTTATATTCAGGCTTTCTTATGTTGTAAATAGATTCGAGAACACGGTTTTATCCGATCATCGGATTTATTTTTTAAGACGAAAAACTAATTTGTGATAAGTACATGTAATATTCGGACGGCATACTTAATTTTTTTTTTATTTTTCAGCGGTACATGTTGCGTTATCAGCAAAATTAAACAGAGTTGTATTTAACGCGAATCATCCTTTTATGTACATCATCAAATTTCAAAGCGAGCAAATATTCGCTGGAATATTTAGCTACTGATTAAGAAAATTAAGGTGGAAAGTATAACTATAAATAAAGCTGTGTAAAAAATACTAATTTTCGGCTTGTTACTAATTATCCATATCACATTTCATGTCATACTTCTTAAAATTTATAATTAACATGCCTCTAACTTAACGCGGCCCGGCCGTTTGCCTAAATGTCAAATACCCCGAATGTCTAGTCGGTCTCCATTTGTTCATTTCCAGGTTTTAATTCTATGACCCAAGGTTGATGGAGCTTCGTCCCGCGGAGCTCCTATTCCGCCAGGCTAAGGCGCTTCGCACCTTGACGCATCTCTAACCTATATTTTTTTAAGTGTCTGGCACAATGTTAGGTTAGGCGCAAAGCCATAGAAACGGGGGATTAAATATACAGACTGGACCTTCGGAAAAATAAACATCTGGAGAATTGGACGTTTAGGGAACTGAAACCAAATGGACTGGATCAACTGAAAATACATACGTTCTTATCTGAAATAATGCATTAAAAGCAAAGCCTACCTATTATATGTCAAAAAAAAATTAAGTAAATGACCTGTTGAATGCATTAGTGCACAGAAGTGCAGTAGTGCAGAATTGATATGGGACTTAAGTCATTTTTGAATATGGAACGTCGAATTATCTGTACGGACGCGTTACTACTATTATGCTTGTTTACTTAGTTCTTCACCTCTTTTTTTCGCCTTGTAAGTGAAAATAAAATGATTTTAATCCTTAACTGTAGGTACACTTAATTGTCTTACTCCAGTTTCCATAATTTTCTACACTTGTTGACTTTCTCTCCTGCTTTTTTAAGAGTTAAGTGTACACTGTTGTTGCTGTAGCCGATAATTGGCTCTCCACTTCTATCTACTTAAAGCTGCCTCCTTAATCTCCTTATACAGTCAGCATCAGAAGTCGCTATACGCTTCAGGCGCTCAAAGAGAGGTAAACGTTTGAATTGTCAAAAAGTTGTTGACTGTCATTGTAGTATTTACTTGTGAGCGCTCAATGTGTCAAAAATACCTAAACAGTCGATATTCATTAATTTCTACACTCCTAACAAGTCATTGATACCTTAGCTGTCAAAAAATCACTGATATCTAAGCAGTCAACATATCAAATATATCTGAACAACATGGAAAAATAGACGTTAAAAGCATATAGCTATATGGTCAAATTTTGATATAAAATAGCTATGCTCATTTCAGGTAAGCGATATGACAATCATCGAAAACAGTACAGACTTGTCATCACATACATCTGTCTCATGTTTTTCTCTTCAATCAAATTTGACAGAATATGCCTCTAACTCTTATTTCACTTTTCAGCAGAATCAAAGTCAAACCACCTGACACATAGCAAAAACTAAATGAAGGCTAATTTCGAACTCATAGTCAAGGCACGTCGTGGCACCATTTACATTCCTATGCTTTTCAAAGCATAGATCCCCGGGTTCAAATCTCAGTCGACACATAATTAATTCGACTTGAACTTTTTTTTTGGTTTTATTATTGTTTTATGGCTTTTTATTTCTTTTAGTTTGGATCGCATTCGTTTTTACGATTTTTCTGAATTTTAACATAATTATAGCACTTGCTTTTTAAGAAATTAGTTATTTTTTATCAACAAATTAGTTTTTATTTTATACCGTTTTTCCACGGCTTTTTTCCCATCCTTGGGGTATTTTTTTTTTCCAAATTTATATAATACCAACTTCAAGGTATCATCATCATCATCATCAGCCTATGTTCGTCCACTGCTGGACGTAGGCCTCTCCCATGGCACGCCACTGAGCACGATCCTCGGCCACTCTCATCCAGCTCTTGCCAGCCATCCTGCGAAGATCATCACACCACCGAGTCTGAGGGCATCCCACGCTACGTTTGCCGATCCGTGGTCTCCACTCAAGAACTCGTCTACCCCAACGGTTATCGGTTTTTCGGGTTATATGACCGGCCCATTGCCACTTCAGCGTGCTAATGCGGTGGGCTATGTCGATTATAACCTATCCAATAAAAAAAGAACTCAGAACTTCGTCATTTGTGAACCAATTGAATTTTTTTTTGCGTTCGTCTAGGTATGGTTTCAATTAGGTCCGATTTATAAGCACCAAATCAGGATCTGATGATTGGATCCTAAGGAAATCGAGGGAACTCTTCAAATTTTGTAGGGACACCTATGGTAATTTTGATATATTTTGTAACTCGTGCATTTGCTTGTGAAAATCATCATTTGGTGAAGTGAAACTGATGATGAAGACCATAGGAGTTACTACTCGATAACAAGTATTTCATGGGTTGAATTTCAATTACTTTAACATAGTGGCTAAGCAATTTATGCTCCTCGTAATGCATATGGTGAAATGGAGTGGGTGGTGAAGCACCAGGACTCCTAATTAAGAAACGTCTCTGCATCGGAAAGAGCAATTTTTCGTAAAAGGTGGCGGGCAGTTGAAATGAAACTATTGTATCTTAGATCTTTTACACTAAAAAGCATGAAAAAAAATTATAACTAAAAATTGAACTAACTACAAAAAACCATGAAAATAATTTAATTAGAGGGGGAGGGACGCTCGATTTTAATGAAAATTTGCACTTTAAAGTTGAATATTTTGCAAACAAATCACTGAATCGAAAAATCGTTTTAGCAACCCCCTAATGGTTTTAAAAGACCTATCCAACGGTACCACACTACAAGATTGGATGAAAAAAAACGGAAAAACGGACAGACAGACATGGCGAAACTATAAGGGTTCCGTTTTTGCTATTTTGGCTACGGAACCCTAAAAATATATACGCCTCGACTTGAGAACCTCCCCCGTTTTTTTCGTCAGTTGAAAATGTACATGTAAATGTATAATAAAAACTTTTAAACAAAAAAATTAAAACGCCCAACAAACTGACAGCAAAAAATAGATTTCAAGCAAAAATAGAATTTAGGGGAGGGCGACGCTCGATTTTAATAAAAAATTGCACTTTAAAGTTGAATATTTTGAAAACAGATCACTGAATAGAAAAATCTTCTAGGCAACCCCCAACAGTTTTAAAATACCTATCCAACGATACCCCACTCTATGGGGTTAGTCGAGAAAAAAAATAGACTACGTCTATATGGAAGGTACGCCTACTTTTTTTTGTTTTTTTTTATTTGCCACTTTGTTGGCGTGATTGAAGTTACATTCATGCCAAATTACAGCTTTCTACTACCAATCATCGGTCTCTGACCTTAGTCGCGGACGGACAGACAGACGGACAGACCATGGCGAAACTATAAGGGTTCCTAGTTGACTACGAAACCCTAAAAATAGACAAGTTCCAGCTTATACTGCATATGCTATAAATTAAAAATTAAATACTTGTTTATTTTATAAGGGGTTTTTGGGTTTCTTAGTTAAAAATCGCGTGTAACCCCCTTCAGCATTGAGCATGTTTTGTAAACGCTCTCTTCGAATTTACTAAATTTTCACAAAGAGTTTTACCTCGGAAAGATATAAACACATGATTACTTAAAAACAATATTTCCATATATCCATTATTGATGTTTAAATAAAATGTTGATATGCTTAGTTACCATTGAAATAGTAACTGCTTAGCAACTAGTGGCATCTTGGGTGTTGACGTGTTTGTGGTTGCTGGTACGTGTAGATATTAATAACAGCTTGACTGCTTAGTTACCACTGATTTTCTAGTTGTTATTGTCATTATGAAAAACTAGATGTGTAAGTATTAATGAAAATTTAAAATGTTGAGATGTTTTTGACGTATTGAACGCTCACGTGAAAATGGTGACTTAGGTGTCAATAACTTTGTGACGATTGAAACGTATATGTCTTTGTGAACACTCGGCCAGTGTAGATATATCTGATGCTGACTGTACAAACGACATGTCGGCTACTTTCTCCTTTATTTGATTTGTAGTCAATCCTCGGTCTGCCTCTTTTTCGCTTTTCCTTTTAAGATGACCTCATCATGTCGTATAAGATGTAAGATGTCGTATTTTTCCTCTCCGATTTTGTATTGTTTCCATTTATGTTTTCTTATGTTGTTCTAAGGTTTTCTTTCCAAAAGATAATTATTTTACAGTGTTCTTAAGTTTATAGAATTTTAATAGCTTGTATGGATCCCCAACTTACATAGGAAAACTATCCTAAGTTTACCTCGACGACCTAACTAGAGCCTACAGGGGTCTCACTTAACATGTGTAAAGTTCGTACAGGCACAGTATATTATATAAGCTAAAGCAGTAGAAAGCTACGAACAAATCGATCGAAACGAACACACTCACACAGACGCGCGCTCTACACGGCCTACATGGGCTGCAGTACCGTGAGAACCCCTTAAAGGCCGTGTAGAGCTCGCGTCTGTGTGAGTGTTTTCGTTTCGATCGATTTGTTCATAGCTTCCATTTTACCAATTTACCAATTTATATTAAACTGTGATACAGGATCCTTGAAATCGTAGGTATACTTAATATAGTCTTCCTAGTGTATCATCATCAGCGAAATAAGTGGTCTATAAATTATTAAACAAGTTCCTATCTTATGAATATGTCACTAAAGTCGAACTTTTAAATTGGCAGACAGGTTGGCAATTGTTTTATGACATGCAAATGATTATCAACTTTAGGGTGATAGACTACATGTTTAACTGATGGTTTCGACCTACACCTTATCAATTTTTATAAGTTCCAGTAACCTTGGAATACTAGACTGTTTTGTAAAGTTATTCGTATTTCAATAGAAATTAAAAATGTAATGCCTTTTTAAGTTTGAACGACGAAATTTCTTAAAACGCTAACAGATAGGACAGAGCAGGCATTGTTACTTAGCATTAATTTTTATTCATTACATACGGTACATTTGGTCTCTTCGAAATTACAAAAAGCTTCGCATAGGTCTTAGAAATAATGACTGATTTTTTTTTATATTTCAGTGGCAAATTTTATAAAGGCGAGTGCTCCAAAAGTTCATAAAACAATATTCAACGCGAACCATCCTTTTATGTATTTCGTCAGGTTCAGACGCGAGCAGATAATCGCCGGGGTTTTTAACTTTTAATGTTAATGGAAGAGTTGTTGATTATTAAGGAAATAAATAACGTGAAATAAGTTTTGTATGTTTTAATTTCATCATCAAAAAACACTATATAATATTATTAGGTAATTAGGGATTACTTCTTAGTTCCTACAAGGTTTCTACTCACAAAAGAACTTTTTCGGTGAACAATTAAACTCTCTTCACAAGTTTCGCGCATGCGTACTGCCACCCTTGTAAAGTTCTACTTCATTCATCCCCATTGCCAGTTGGGCACAAGCCGTCGACGAGGTAGCACCCTCGCCTTTTGCTACAGAATTATCGTAAACTTTTACGACATATCGATTCGTGATTTTAGTGCAGTGTCTTACACAGGATTTGCATAGTTTTATGGACGTCTGACACGTCATATTGGTTTCGCGTATCATGATACGGGGCTTTGCAACTGCTATGAATCTTCGGTCACTGAAAAACGTCTTTTAACTTAGTGTTACAGTAAAATGTAATTCAGTGTTTACGTAGTAATGGAACACGATGTCATCTGCGTGTTTAATTTTGTAAATGTCAAAAAACAGACCGAGTGTATAAATGGAAGTGAATTTTTGGACGTATTTCTTAGTAATACAGATACAATTGGCATTATTTGTGGAAGGACAAAAAGCAGCGAAAAGTAAGTAGTAACTTAATTTGTCAATTTTGGATGTCCAAAACTTACTTTTGTTAAAGTTTGGAATGAAAACATTCGCAATTTTGTAGGTGCCCGTGTTCAACCAGATGATCCCTCAGTTAACACAGAACTCACAGATGAATTACTGAACAAGCCATTAGATTTCCTAACAAAACCTGACGCTGCCTCCAAAGATTATTTCCTTCCCCCGGTTTTCACTAACAACGAAGAAAACGAAGATCCAGAAGATGACGATGATAATTTATACACGGATTATGATTACGAGACTAAAGAGTCTAATTACAAAGACTCTCCTGATAGAGTACAGGTGAAAAATAGCGATCATCAAGAACATGTTACAGACGACAAAATACCGCTGCACACGGCAAAAGATAATCTACCCATTTTCCTCTTAGAACCGGAAAATACTTATGTAGTAAAGAGTAAACCTGCCACTTTGAAGTGTCGAGCCGCTAATGCTCTAGAAGTAAGTAAATATTCAGGCTTTTACTTGCTACTTTAATAATTGATACGTCTCTGTCAGGAAGAAGGTGCATTTCAATCAAACTAATAGCAGTCGCGATGGGGTTGCGAAAAGGGGAATGTACAAAAAGAGTTCCACAAGGTCATAATGCATTCATCCCGTTCGCCCCCTTGTACAATATTTACAAAAAACTCAAGGTGTGTCAAATGTCCTTCATTTTATATAGTTTCCTCGTTGATTCCGAAAAAGGATCCTGTTTTTTTGAGGGATAAGGCAATTGTTTTAGTTACAATGAGACAGCATTAGCTAATGAAAGTGAGACAACTAAGCCTCTTACTGTTATTACAAGATGCCACGTTCGTACAAAATGCTCAATTCGCGTAAGAATATGGGAAATAAATCAATGTCTAACAACTTTTGTTCCGACACGGGTGTCAGCGAGAGCCATTTCGTAAGAATGATGTCGCCCTCGATTCTCTAACGACATCTGAACTACCGGCAGCGCCCGTAGTGCTTTTTGTTCGATGGCTTTTAGCTACGATGTACACTTCCCTCACGGTGTTTAAGTACAGTGGGGTGTATCTAGACGTAGAGAAGTTAACGACGTGGGTAATTTTATGGAAGAATGCAGAGTTCCTTTTCGAAACTGTTAAATCAGCGTTTTTACTAAATGCCGTGCTAAAACAACAGATAAATTAGGATCTAATTCAGGGTATACTCATAATATGTAACAATTGTCCAACAACTATGTATTGTCAATGTAGTATTTTGTGGCGATAGGTGTCGAGGTGTCGATTAATCAAGGTATGACAGTTGACGCAATCTCAATGAATTTCATCAAGATGAGATATTCAAATTTACATAGGGATACAAGAATATGCAAACACAGTCACAGTGGTAGATTTTTTGACATTCATAAGTGCTTGCAATATTTATTACTCACTTATATTTTATTTCATAAGTTCATATTACTGTCTGTTTCTTGCATGGTGATTGGCTTGTTATTTGGACATTTTTAGTACTAAGTATTATTAAAATTCACTTTTACTTTATATTTGTACGCCAACAGGCAAAACATAGTGATACACGCTGTAATTTTTTTTCCACCTGTATTTTGTTTACCTATGTTTTACAAATAAATAATTCTGATTCTGATTCTGATTCTTGTCATAGCCTAAATTGAATAAAGTGATTTTGACTATGACTTTGACTGAGTCAAGATAAATTGCTCTTGCAAGAATTTATCAAACTATTTACAAGATATCGTCGGGAATAGTCCAAATCGGCTTGTCTGCCACACGTAAATAGCGCGTTAATAGCTCTAAGTATTATTAAGAATTGTTTACCTAAAAAAGAAAATGTGTACAAATTGGGTATTACTTAATTAGACAACCGTTATTATAACCATCTAAGTAACGCGGATTTGCACTATTCCCGACAATACGGATAAACAAAATACATACAAGAGATCAGTAATATGCTGCGTCAATGGGAACTATAAAAATAAATATATATCAATAGTCAATACTATACGAATACGAGTATGAATCGTCAACAAGCTGAAAGAATGTATAAAATATAAATTATTATTTTTAAAATGTCATAGGTGTACTTTAAATGCAATGGTGTGAAAACTCAAGCGCTGAACTTCGAGTTCGTTGATCCGCAAACGGGTGTGAGGATCATAGAGGGAGAGCACAATGTAACCAGAGAGCATGTGGAGGAGTACTTTGGCAATGACAAGTACCAGTGCTCTTGCTTTGCTTGGGCGAGTCGGGGTCACATCAGGAGTCAGCCGGCGACTGTGGAGCTCGCTTGTGAGTCTACTAGAATCTTTGTTACAATTGTTCCTCTTAATTGAAATAACTGGTTGGGCGACGCTCATTTCATCTTCATTTTAATCAACAATTAACATAATCTAATGACAGTAATTATCTCCAAAATGATTTTGTACGCTGATAGGCACATCATTGTTTGCTCTCTTGTTTTATTTGTCACATAATTATACCTATGCTGACAAAATAAACGAACATGAATCTGTTTCGCATTTCGTCATATTCGTGGTACTTTAATTTGCTATTCGCTAGCGAATCTGACGTACCGTAAACATGACGAACTCCGAAACAGATGAACGTCACACAACACGTTATATTTCCATTGACTGACTACATTTATTACTAAACATGAGTACGTAATAACTCAATTAATTCAGCAATATCAGCGGATAATAAATGTCGATTGAAATGCTTTCATTGAACATTAATTTGAAACTGTTCACAGATAACTATGTATTATGACATCCAGGACTTATCACGCTATGAAAGCTAGTAATAATTACCTCGGCCTTCAGCCACATTGCAGTGGCCGTGGTCACGACTTTACGACTACACCCACTACAATAGCCAATGCTACATACATTGCTGGTATCTCTGCAATGTGGCTGAAATGTTCAGGTTTATTAACCATTAATAAGGCCCCATTTAATGGAGCATACTACCACAGAATCAAAAGCAGCTATCGATTACATGTCTAATACAGGACATTTTCAATGCTAGTAGTATTTCCAATAATAAAAATGAATATTGTAACTTATTACTAAAACTATAAGGTTTAATTTCTAAATCAATGCATGTGGTCGCTAAATCGTCTCTACCTTATTAAGGGTTAATTACTATTCCTATTACTACTACAATCGAATTCATAAACTTGTGAACAAAAATTTGATAAAAAATATCTAAACACGTTTGTACGCCGTTAACAATAGTCGTGTTCAGATATTTTTGATCAAATTCCCGCTCACAAGTTTATGAAGTCGGCTGTCCAGATTAATTATTACTAATTTTACAAGCGTAATAAGTCCCGAATGCTGTAATAGTTATAGAGAAATTCCCTGAAATATTAAATCATGATATTGTTTACAAAGACTCCAACCAAACATCTCTTCCTAGATATCAAGAAGCATTTCACAGCAGCGCCCCAATCACAATTGGTCAAACAGAACGCTCCGGTATCGTTCCGTTGCGAGCCGCCGCCCGCTGCGCCCTTTGCTCAGGTGTACTGGTTGAAGAATGGAGCTCCCATCACGGTGGACGATAACGTCCAGGTCTCCAAGGACGGAGATCTCGTCATCAAGCAAACATCTTTACTCGTAAGTGAGAATCTTCTAAATGGGCTCTTAATACACATAAAACGCTTTTGTGGAATCCAACATTCGTGTAAGCAGACGTTTATCGTATTTTAATTGTCGGTTAAGCTTGAATAATAAGATTGTTGTAAGATTAAGAGGCTGTTCCACCATCCATTGATTAATTTCATTTGACGGATAAATGTGATGCCGTCTCCGTCTATTTGAACAAAACAAACAGGGATGGCATCACATTTACCCGTGTAATAAATTTAATCAATGGATGGTGAAACAGCGGGTAATTTTAAGTTTCGTTTGAAATTACCATGAAGTAGTAATATGTTAAATTCAGTTTCGTTAAATTTGTAACATTTTCAGGATATGGCAAACTATACATGCGTCGCAGAAAATTTAGCAGGAAAAAGATTGTCTGAGCCAGCATTATTAACAGTTTTTGGTGAGTCTTTTAAGCATAGAGCTTGGCAATAAATTTCTACTCTCGCTTTTAATCTAATCGCTATTAATCTCTAGTGTTATTTCGACGGGAGCATTTCACGCAGTGAAAGTTTCAGTAATCTTAAAATCTAGACGATAAGTATAGTGCATATTGAATAGTGTCTCGATGTTTAGGAAGAGTTCGTTTATTAATATCTTATGCGAGTACCCAAAGAAAGAGGGCGTATTGTTTATTTTTGGCCATGTGCAAAAAACACGTATATTTATTATTATGAATTAAAATTGTCCAGCGATTAATCAGCGAATTCTAAATGCAGTTAAAGCTAAGTTAGTTCATCATCATCTTGGCCTATATTTCCAATGGTTTCCTCGCAACGTTTTCCATCACCGTAAAAGTCATGGTGAATTTCACATTATTATTATTATTATTATTATTTACAAGCCTATAGAGGTGTCCCACTGCTGGGCAAAGGCCTCCCCCCATGTCCTCCACTCGACCCGGTCTCGAATTTCACATAAATAAGTATATTCCGAAAATTTCAGAGGTGCGTTCTTTTGCTTGTAAGGTTACTATCACATCTTTTTTCACTGATTTAGAGCAGCGTTTCTGCCAGATATGTTTTTCATTAACCAATAGAAACGCTTCATTTACTTCGCTCGCCTCGCTCCGCTCAACTGTTTCCACCAGAGATGTGCTGTGCGAGGATGTGTAAATGAAGCGTCTCTATTGGTTAAAGGAAAACATATCCCTCGAAACACAACCTCGCACATTATTAATGGAAACGCTACTTAGTACTAGCCTGTTAATATTTCTCTGCCGAGTTTCTTGCTGCGCATATTCTCGGCAATAACGGTCGTTCCGCAAGCGGCCTACTTAGATAATAAAACATTTTGATCTTGATCTTTTGGTATTTACGTTGGCATATCGTCACTACTTAAAAAAATACTGGTATCTCAAAATTAATAATTTTTCTCAGTGCACTTTATGTCCATTAGGTCAAGGTTCAATTTTGTTAACGTATTTATTTGAGATACGAGATTTTTTCAAAGTAGTGACGATATTCTGCAAGTTGTTCATGCTTCTGCCATGCCCAGTGAACGGCGGCTGGTCGCCCTGGTCTTCGTGGGTGGACTGCTGGTGCGGGCAGGCTCAGGGCCGGTCGGGGCGGCGGCGCGTGCGCTCCTGCACGGCGCCGCGCCCGCTCAACGGAGGCCAGCCCTGCCTGGGGTTCAGCGTGCACAAGACGCCGGATTGCGTGGACTGTGATTTGGGTAAACTATCAGGGTCAATCGACTTTTTAGTGTGCTTTGTTGGCATGGTAACGCCTCTTGAGTTACTTAATAAAAGTGTCATCCCAGCCTATATACGTCCCACCGCAGGGCACAGGCCTCCTCTCAGAATAAAAAGGCTTGGGCAGTAGTTCCCGCGCGAGCCCAGCGCGGCTTGGGAACTTCCCACACACACCGTAGAATTGCTTCGCAGGTTTGTGCAGGTTGCCTCACGATGTGTTCCTTTACCGTATCGTGGTAAATTTCAAAAGTAATTCCGCACATGACTTTCGAAAAACTCAAAAAGTGCGAGCTGGGGTTTGAACCCACGATCCTCTGCTTAGGCCATAGGTGCAACGACTCTGCCACCACGAAAGTAACTCATATAATATTTTAAAAATACAAACAAGTAAACAAAGACATGGACCTAAATGGTCTTCGACACTTTAAAGCGACTAAATTCCAAAAAAAGAACTATTCATTCATAAACGATAAATGAATAACTTTAAATTTTTGTTCCAGATATGTATGTTGATGGACTAGATGAATTGGCCGACCAGTCATCTGATGTTTTGATGGGTAAGATTTGCTTACCAGCTTTTTTTTGTATATCGCATATTTTCCATGTTAACCTATTTCGGTTTTATTTCATCTTTAATTTAAGAGCTACGCTCTTGTCGGTAGAGTTATCGCTACTACGCACGGTCTTCTTCTTCCTGATACGACACGATATAGGTATCGGTAGGCCCAGTCTCTCCTTCACCTGAGGCTGTATTGCCTAACGTTTCTGACGCTCGCGACCGCAATCAAATGACAGTTTTTGTATGGTCAAAATAAGTCAATTATGGTCTTCCTTTGCCTAGTCTTCTAGTTACATTTCCTTCCAGCAGGTTTTAAAAGAAATTGACAACATTTCATATTTCTAAGACCATAATTTGATTCGTTCTCTGTATTCTGCTTGGAAATAGAAAGACGCTGATATTTTTACAATTTCGCTACGATTATTAATTAATTTATTACATTTTTTTTAAGATGTGCTTATTTGGAAAGGGCTTAACTCCAAAACTACGATATAATAGACCCATTACTTTTGTCTAGTCTCTATTAAAAAAAAGATCACGTAAATCATGCGTAAATCTGAAGTAGACGCTGTCTAATTATGACAGCTCCTTTTTCTGGTGCAAAAGGCAAAGGAAACATATCTATTCTGTCGTAGTATTGGCAAATTCGGATCCATTTTTTAATTATTTTGTATTTTTTTAAATATGGAGAAATAAATTATAATAAATATTTTGCCATGTTCAGGAGGCAAAACTCTTTCGATTCCTGTAGTAATTTACAGGTGTTGAAAAAATGAAATCTTGTCAATTGTTGTGTAATATCCAGTGTCCTATCAAATTTCCTTTTCTGCCTTTTACAGTCCTCAGTAACATTGTTTTTTCTTTGACTATGGTAAAAACCTCTTTTGGTTACTAAACTCTTATTTTGACAGGTCGTTGGTCCCAATGGTCGGAGTGGTCCCGCTGCGACTCGGACTGCCTGCAGACGCGGCGCAGGCGCTGCCTCACGAGCGCGGCCTGCCTCGGCAAAGACTACCAGATGGCGCAGTGCCCTATGTGTGTGCGGACGTCTAAGACTGATCTAGGAAGCGATGGTGACTTTTTTTATTTCAGTGTACCTAGATTTAGCCACAGCTTTTCTTTTAATCTTCCTTTAATCTTTTATTTTTTTTTCTTTCTCTCTTTATTATCCTTTGCTGGGTCGAAGGGCTTGCATCGTTTCCTTTTACTGCTTTCAATCCTGGGAAGTTTGGATTACCTTTTCCTATCTACTCCATCCTGAGTACACCTAGCTAGGCTTGGAAAATATATGTGAAATGCTAACGGTTATTTCTTTATTACATAACTCTTCTAATCTTGCATTATTAGTTGTTATATATTTCTCATCTGTATTTTAATTCATTAATTGTCTTACAGCTTCGTCATACTGGGCGCTTCTGATAGCGTTGTCAATTGCGTTTCTTATACTGATAGTTGTTGTTTTGTTGGGGATTAAATATATGAAGTTGAAGATGGCCGAAAACTCACCGTACGTGAAACCGCCCCCTGGTGAGTTAAGTTATTGTCTTAAGCCCAGTTAAAACCTGCTAGAAAAATCGTCCAAGTTGCATTACATTCTGTTCCCTTCAAAGTCACTACACTCTTGAAAGAGTGGTCATGGTCGTCGGTTGTGGATCAGTAGTGTTGGTTACTCTTTGCATTCCACACCGCAGTGCTGGAGACCAGAGTTCGTAGTTGACAATAGAGAGCGCTCGGGCTGCTGCACACTCTCATTAGGTTTCTTAGTCACCTTTCCGACACCCACAGGAAGCGATCCATCCTATTTCAAAAACGGACCCGGCACGGTTATTACATTCATCATCATTATTAGCCACAGGACGTCCACTGTGTTAGACATAGGCCTCCCCTAAATACCTCCAGTTGCCTCGGTTGGAAGCGACCTGCATCCACCGTGAGCCCGCGACTTTAACAAGTTCATTCGTCCATCTCGATGGTGGACGTTCGACTCCGCGCTTGCCGATCCGCGGTCTCCACTCGAAAACCTTTCGGCCCCTGCGACCATCTGTTCTCCGTGCTATATGGCCTGCCCATTGCAACTTCAAAGATATTATATTGCGATGTCCTAAAGCGAACGACTTTGAACTGATTAATAGAATATCACGATGTAATGAGAATTGGCACTATTTTTCTTGCGGTTCTAAACCGGGTTTTTAAAATAAAATATTGTTTTCTCGCTTACATGGTTAGTTTCTTTGGTATTTATTTTGATTTCTTATGTGTAATATTGTCTTATTTTAGGTACAAATTATTTTGGTAATGTTATAAAAAGAACTCTGACTAATCAGCCAGATCTCACGATACATGAGGAGTTCCAGACCATGGATTCAAGGAGAACGCATAGGCATATGAGTACGTCAGTCAATTCTAGACCGGAGCATTTGTACGAAGTACCGCAGTTAGCTAGTAGGTAAGCGAAATATTCAGTTTAAATTTATCAACAGATATGAAAGTTAGTGTATGGTTTAATTTCTAATTAGGTACCACTAAATAAGCTTAGAAAAATATTGAATACGCTCGAGAGAAGGGGTTTATTTGCGTTCGTTGCGTGGGTTTATTTTTTATCGCCTTAACAGCTCCAGTTAACTGATGATAAATGTAAAAAGATTAAGATTTCTGTTTTTTAACTTGATTGGTTCTGGAAGTACAGTGAACATGTTCGAAATTAAAGTTGATATTTATACTGGGTTGCCTTAGCCTCTGGACAAATACAAAGACTACTGGCTTAGCAAGATATTTAAAACCAAACTGAAAAGTATCATAACAATCAGTCCAATATTTACCGAAAAACTAACGGTTTTCAATGTATCACTTTGGAGTAACCTGTGTATTTGGATGATCTGATTTCATAGATTTTTTTTCTTGTCTAATTAAGCAAATAGCTATTTTAAGATATTGCTAAGTATCAGTCTTATCCATGGTTTCATTATTTGTCCAGAGGCTAAGGTCCCCTTATATAATTACTTTGGGCTTACTTTTTGTCTTGTTGAGTAGCAAGGGAAGCGTTTAACAATTTCGTTCTGTGTTATCCAGTTACATGTCGCCGATAGACCACGAGGTAAGGCCGGACGTGAACAGGCGCGCCGAAGCGGAGTCAGACCGGTCTGATTCCAGCTGCTTTTTGAGCTGTGAGTCTCACGTACTAGTGCACGCTCGCCTAATGCCTAGCGAATTACACGCTTTCTTAGTATCAACTGCACTCTTTGCTAGAGTCATTTTATTTCATTTATTTATTTCGCTAAAATATACACAGTTAGTACAAATTTTCATGTCAGTAGTGCAAATGCGATGTTGACGCCATTAAAAAAAATTCGAAGGCATGACTCAAGTAAAAATCGCTCTATTTTAGCCCTGAAAACCAGATTAATTTTCAATTAACTTTAAAATTAGATTTTTTGTTGCTTTAAAACAAATAAATAGTTAGTTGATTTAGTGTGCGAATAAATATCGACTTATGACGTCATAAGTCGCTATTGCCATTGAAACTCTATGGGAGAATTGTGTTTTGACAGCACATAAAAAGTACGTCAGTTGATTGGTGGTGTTAACATCCCTATTACATGAATGCATTATTATTATTCCGCTACGTTGTAGCATGCAAAATTTTAATAATAAAAATAATATCACTTCCACGCGTTTGTTTTTGTTTATTTCTTTTCCAGTGCCAATTACACTATTTTGATAGTGTCAACTGCACACATTCGTAGTGCCAATTGACAAGATTTCATTTTGTCAACACCTGTAAATTACTACAGGAATCGAAAGAGTTTTGCCTCCTGAACATGGCAAAATATTTATTATAATTTATTTCATCATATTTAAAAAAATACAAAAAATTTAAAAAATATATCTGAATTTTCCAATACTACGACAGAATAGATATGTTTCCTTTGCCTTTTGCACCAGAAAAAGGAGCTGTCATAATTTTGACAACGTCTACTTCAGATTTACGCATGATTTACGTGATCTTTTTTTTTTAATAGAGACTAGACAAAAGTAATGGATCTATTATATCGTAGTTTTGGAGTTAAGCCCTTTTCGAATAAGCACATCTTAAAAAAATTGTAATAAATTAATTAATAATCGTAGCGAAATTTTAAAAATATCAGCGTTTTTCTATTTCCAAGCAGAATACAGAGAACGAATCAAATTATAGTCTTAGAAACATGAAATCTTGTCAATTATACGTTTTTATAGTGCCAAATGCATGCCTATTGTGCCTTTTGGACACTTTTATAGTGCGAAGATCACGTTTTTTTAATGTTAACTGTATGCATTCGTAGTGTCAATTTGACACTTCTAGTCTAGGGTTTTATAGTGCAAACTGCTCGTAATCGTAGCGCTACGACTCTTAGTGTCAATTTAACACTGCTCTAGTGTTAAGTGCACGCTTTTTTGTGCTCACTGCATGCAATCGTATAGTATTTTGATAAAAAAAAACTTGTGGAATATTTCTACTGATTACGTCTTTTTGGCATTAATTACTAATTTCAGTAATATATATTACTAAGTAATACCCACGTAATACCAATGACAATGATGAGCAGTTTTAAAACTCATGCGCATTTTCCAGCGGGCTCGTCATATGGCAACGAAAGTGTAGAAATGTCGCCTTCCCTAAAGAACAACGCTTCAGTCGATTCTAAGTTGTTAAGTTCATACGAGACGGCAGTTTCTAAGATCGTTACCGGCGAAGGTGATTGGCTGATGATGGAGAAGTGTGGAGTCAGTTTATTCGTGCCTGACGGCGTGGTGGAGAAGGGTGAAGAATTATTCACTGTGGAGGTGACGGATGAGGAATGGAACAGGCCCGTCTTACAAGAAGGTAAAAGAACCCGAATTTTGAACTGAAGACGAAATATTTATTTCTTTTAGCCTTTACGTTTTTACTGGCACAAATGAAATAAAAAATATCCTAAAAATAGCTTAACTAAACTTACCTACATAAAATAAAAAAAACTTACATAAAATAAAAATAGAACCTAAAACTAAAACAAATTATCTAAAGAGTATCCTTTAGGTACGGTCCCGAAGATGCTGGCAGCGTTTCCTTTTTGAATAGCTGGGTTAATTCTTTTTCCGAGGAAGCTGCCAGCTCTTCGGTTACCCGTGACGTCTATTAATCTTTTTGAAATTTCTTTAAAAAGTTTTAACCCATGAATGGGACAAAGTCATATTCGGTGCCTAGACCCCTTTATTTGGATAATTTAATAATAATTGAATCAATAACGTTAGTTTTACCTACCTCTCCTAAACATTATAAAATGGTTTCAATAAACATCTAACCTAATTCCAAAAGTACTTATGTTAAACACTGAAATAAAATGATTCAAACTAAAAATTACGAATCCAATTAACTTTTGTCCTCAATAACATATTTTTGGTGCAACTTGGTTGCTATTTTAAACTGTCCAATCCCTAGCGTAGGAAATAGAACTGAGCTGAATTCAGTCTTGACTATTATTGGTAAATAACGAAGAATCGAACTAGAACGAATCGTCTGGTGACCTGAATTGAAAGTGTTGGTTACTGAGACTATTTTGTTATCACCCTCCAAAAGGTCGTGCTAAAATAGAGATGGTAGTGTATACTAGTTTCCCTTTGTATTTTATCAGGAAACTTCGTATTTATATCGTGCTCTCTCACTTAGCTTCAGTACTTATCGTATAGACCAGGATTTCTTAAACTTTTTGCAGTCACGGATCACTTTCACAATTTTAACAATTCCACGGACCCCTGTCAAATTTTCTTTTTGGAAATGTCCTAATATATATGTTTAAGGTGACCCGGGGCTATTGTATCTAGGAAACCTAAAATTGGGTTTTAAGTTGGAGAAAACCCTACCCTGTGCAATATATCCCTCCTAAAAGTGGCTCCGAAGCGGTAACGTTTCGTGTGCTCTGCCTACCCCATTTGGTAATACAGGCGTGATATGTGTGTGTGTGTGTGCGTGTGTTTGTGTATAAAAATTGTATTATTATAAATTCATGACTCGACTCATTTTTGAACAGGAGAGACCCAGCTGAGCCCAGTGATTCGGTGCGGCCCCAAAAACTTTCACTTCCGCAAAGGGGTGATCCTTTCGTTCCCGCATTGCGCATCTCTCAAGAACGGTAGCTGGCTTCTCTCCATCCTTCAGAAGCCTGAAGAAATCAACACCCGCGAGTGGAGGAAAGTCCTCACGCTCGGCCAGGAGACTCCGGGAAGCCCGATCTTCGCCCAAGTCGATCTTAACAAAGTTTACCTCGTCTGCGAATTTCTCAGCGACTTTGTTTTAGTTGGCCGCAGCTTTAGCGGTCTAGACGCCAAACTGTTGAAGCTAGCTTTGTTCGTTTCCAAAAAAAGCGACAGCTACAACACTTTGAAAGTTCACGTGATAAATGATACGCCGTACGCCTTGCATGACTGTGTTGAAAACGAAAGGAGGCTGGGTAATTCTTTATTGTGTGAACCGAAAACTATTTATTTCCAAGAAAATTGTTCGGATCTATGCGTCAATCTCAGAGATTTAGGTGTCGGATGGAAAATTGTTTCGGGAGGTAAATATCAGGAGTTGGCGTATTCGCAACTTTGGAATCTTGGCGTCAGATCGTTGCAGTGCAATTACATTTTACAACAAACGGATGCCATCAGTTGTTTTGAGCTGAACTTATCGGTTTACCAAAAACAAAAGCAATCGAATTCAGTCAATTTTAATTTGAAAACAAATGATTTTAACTCCAATTTGAATAGCAATAAGCGTTATAGTGCTTCTAGTGGCGACTACAGTGTTAACATTGTGGAGAATCCGTTCAATTATTCTTCGTTGTCTAAGAAAGAGGGCAGATATGATTTTGTTTATAAAGGTAACCACTACAGGAGTAATTTAAGTGTGGACAATAATTACCGTATGAATGTTTTGACTAAGTCTGACAGAGTAATATTATGTAAACTTCTCGATTCTCAAACTCCAAAAGGCAACGATTGGAGACTTTTAGCGGAAAAATTAAAAATTACTTCATACTACTATTATTTTTCTAACACATGTTCGCCAACTGAGAATATTTTGAATTTGTGGATGTGTCGTAACAATGATTCTAATATGTTAGTGAATCTATCGAAGATATTTAGAGAAATGGCTCGAATCGACTGTGCCACTGTTGTTGAAAGGCGATGTTTTCCCAATTAAATTTTATAGTTATATTTAGTATAGTTCTTGTCCCGCTTTTGTAATTTCATACCGAAGTAACAAGTACTTAACTATAGAACTAGATTATAACTGCCACAAGAGAATATAACTAAACACTTATTCTTTTACACGAAGAAGATAGTTACATTTACCAACCATTTAGAAACAAATGTTTATTATTTCCCTTAAATTAACTATGATTTCGGTGATATGGTTAAAGTTAATTGGAATTCATGTTATAAAAAAAGAAGTGAACGTAGCAAAGTTGTTTAGACCTCATAAATTTACAAGTTTTCGATTTTTGTACATAAAATAAATTAGTTTTAGTGTGTATTCAATTATTCATTGAATTAGAAGTGCTTTATTTATCGAAGAGTATATTTATAAGATAAGTATCAGCACCAAATTAGTTGCTCTAGTAAGATGGCTAATATAGGAAATAGCGTCGAAGAAATGTTAAATTGCAAGGGTCCCATAAGTGACTAATTTCATCACGTTTATGGTGTTATACTCACTGTTATTTTGTGATCAAAGAATAAATAATAGGAGGAATAGAAATTTCACGCTACCAAACAGCATTGGACGTCCATATTATTATGGCTTAAAAAAAACAGATATAGATTACACTAGATAACGCAAACACCTCAATCTGTATGAAAACGAACCGTGTCACTTTTTTATACCTACTGTGACGTCTCAAGAGCGAATTAGCGATGTGAATTCCCCGATTTCCGCGCAAAATCGATTTAAATGTGCCGCCCGCCCGCACCATGAGGCTCGAGTTAGTCACTAGTCATGATTAGTCAGTTAGCGGGCAGTCTTTGTATGGGGCCAACCCCGACGATCAAGTAATCGTATTTGCGTAATCTAGTGTGATCTATATCTGTGGTTAAGAACTACAAACTTAAGAATTTGTTTTGAGTTAATTCCTCAAAAATGGGCAAATGTTTCTGTAAACCAAAAGGGTTTTTTTCATTTTAAGTTTTCCCTTTACTTTTTTTCAGAGTCAAAGTAACTTTGGGTTCTTCTTACTAGTAATCATGCACCAGCGATTTGGACAAAGAAAAAAAGAGTCCCTTTTTTTTGTCAGTTTGTGACTTACTACAGTCATCTACAGTTTAACTATAGTTTATATGGGTCGTTTCAGAATGAAGCTATAAAAATTTTATGATAAATTTGGGTGATTTTTTTCGTCAAAATCAATAGCGGTCGTTTGATTCTGAGTAAGAAGAACCAGAATTAACTAATTCTGATAAAATAAATAAAAGGGTATACTTAAAATGAAAAACTCACTTTTGAGTAGGTAGGTATTCAGTAAATTTTGTAAAAACAAAAAGTGCGTATATTAATAGCAAGAGAAGCGAAAGTGTGGTTGGTTTTCGAAAGAAATAGTAACGATGTTATTTCTATGCCTCGTATAATTGATCTGTGGCCATGGCTGTATCAACTGTGGTATTGAAACGTTTTTGAAATAGTAGCTTGGAAGTCCAACATAGCGGCCAGCATTGTGTATTTTACCCGTATCATACCTACTTGCGCCAATCAACTATTTTACCAACACTTTGGGCGTCTTCTGCGTTATCAAAATTGTCTCTGGCGTTACCAAAAAATCGTATTTCCAACAAGATATTTCACGGTTTAATAGGTTGAACTTACGTAGGATGGCATGTATTCATGTACACCATCTATTAAATTACAGAAAAAACATGTTTACTTACAAAAATCTGCAATTGTTTGAAAAATTTCGCGGACAGATTACTGTCGGTAAAAAAGTTGATTGGCCCACTTATGTTTTCCAATCTGCATACTCATAAATCACGAGTATTTCTACTCACGCAACATAGTAAACAGGATTATCGCGAACGTGCTAGCCGTATTCCAAAAGTATCTTTATGAATAGTGCCGAAAGTAAATTTATGACCTAATAAGGTAGTAATTTTCTTTTTTATTGAGTAAAAGTTTAAGTAAAGGTGTGTTTTTTATTTTTTCGACATCATAAATCACTGTTAACCGCCCTTTGAACAACACACCTGCCTTCTTTTTTCGAAGTTTTGCAGGTCCAATGCGGTAAAGCAAAATGATGTTTTTCTTATAACCTTAGACCCTAAAACCATAGTTGCCTACCTCATCCTTTCCCATCTTGATAAAGAAAAGAAATGAACAATAATACGATGTTATCTCATAACATGTCATCTCATGACTCAAACGATAGATATGGAGGAGAAATAACACAAATTGGCGTAGATACCTAAATTAACTAAATTCACAATGCAGTGACTCATGGGACGAAGATAAGTGGGCATGGAACCGCAGAATAAGTAATAGTAGAAGATAGAACAAAAGGCTAAAACAGAAAATAGGTAACCTTTAACCCCCCCCCCCCTTTTAGGCCGGCAACGCACCCGCAGTCCTAACAATGCTGTAGGTGTCCATGGGCGGCGGTGATCACTCACCATCAGGTGACCCGCATCCTCGTTTGTCAGCTATTTGACATAAAAAAGGTAATAAAGACTATATCATTAATCCCTACTATATATTATTATCCCCATGAGCCCTATGTCCCTAGTGAGGAATAACAAGATCGCTTCATCATCATCATCATCATCCCTACTAATATTATAAATGCGAAAGTAACTCTGTTTGTCTGTCTGTCTGTCTGTTATGCTTTCACGTCGAAACCGCTGAACCGATTTTGATGAAATTTGGTATAGAGATAGTTTAACCCCAGGGATCAACATAGGATACTTTTTATTCCGGTAGAGGGCGCCACCGCGCGATAACCTAGGTCCGCGCAGACGAAGTCGCGGGCATAAGGTAGTCATATAATATTATAAATGCGAAAGTAACTGTCTGTCTGTCTGTTACGCTTTCACATCGAAACCGCTGAACCAATTTTGATGAAATTTGGTATAGAGATAGCTTAAGTCTCAAGGAACAACATAGGATAGTTTTTATTCCGATAGAGGGCGCCACCGCGCGATAATGTAGGTCCGCGCAGACGAAGTCGCGGGCATAAGCT
Source organism: Choristoneura rosaceana (assembly GCA_037349165.1). Classification (NCBI taxonomy): domain Eukaryota; kingdom Metazoa; phylum Arthropoda; class Insecta; order Lepidoptera; family Tortricidae; genus Choristoneura; species Choristoneura rosaceana. The sequence continues at coordinate 18,555,413 of JAZBNJ010000019.1, forward strand.
AGTATCATTATTCAGTACACCCATCTGTGGCATCGTAGCTTCTTTAAACGAATTTAAGTACCTACCTGATTTTGATTGAATTTTCTTGTTTAACGCATTCACTGCCACCGACGCATGCATGCGTTTTTGGAACTCCCCCCCCCCTGTTATAATCTATATATATATAATTCAAAGTCCTGACTGACTGACTGACTGACTGACTGATATATCAACGCACAGCCCAAACCACTGGACCTAGAGACTTGAAATTTTGCACATAGATACCTTATACAATGTAGACATCCACTAAGGAAGGATTTTTGGAAATTCCCACGGGAATGGGAATAATCGGGACTTATATATTCGATCTATATATATATAATTCAAAGTCCTGACTGACTGACTGACTGACTGACTGACTGACTGACTGACTGACTGATATATCAACGCACAGCCCAAACCACTGGACCTAGAGACTTGAAATTTTGCACATAGATACCTTATACAATGTAGACATCCACTAAGGAAGGATTTTTGGAAATTCCCACGGGAATGGGAATAATCGGCACTTATATATTCGATTCCGAATGGTCCTATCTCAGTAACAATAATAACAAGACTCTTGAAATTTCATACACAAGTAGGTATTACATTAATTAAAATGTTAATTTCTGGATTTTTGGAAATTCCCACGGGATAAACAAAAAACGGGATTTATATATTCAGTTCAACAGAATCCCATGAACAATAATTACTAGACTCTTCAAATTTACCATAACTAGAAGTTGGTGATTATTGTAGTAAAAAAACAATTTTAAGGATTTTTGGAAATTCCAACGGGATACGGAAAAAACGGGATTTATATTCAGTTCAACGGGATGGATTTTTCGTTTGACTGGTCGTAGAAAACTGAAATGTAGCATTTAGGTCTCCTAGGGGGTGTAGGGGAGCACTACAAAAGGATTTCCCTAAATTCTGACGTGAACGGGAAAAACCGGGATTTTTCGTTTTACTGGTCATAGAAAGCTGAAATTTGGCATGTAGGTTGCTTGAGAAGTGTAGGGAGCACTAAAGAGATAATTTTCTGAAACTCCCACGGGAAAGGAAAAAAACTGGTTTTTCGTTTTACGGGACGCAGAAAGCTGAAAATCGGCATGTAGATTGCTTGGGGAGTATAGAGTAGTATTGAGAGAGCTTTAAAAAATTCCCACGGGAACGGGAAAAACGGGATTTTTCGTTTTACTGGTCGTAGAAAGTTGAAATTTGGCAAGTGGGTTCCTTAGGGAGAGTAGGGGAGCTTTAAGAGAGAATTTTCTGAAAATTGTTACGGGAACGGGAAAAAACGGGTTGTTTTTTTTTGAGATTTTTTTTTTATTCGAAAGAGTATACTTCCGAGGTGGTCTCATTGTCACCAAACCAGGATCTGATGACGGGATCACAGGGAAATCGAGGCCAACCCTCAAATTTTGTAGGTACATATTACGTTTTTCATATATTTTCTCAAGCAATTTAATTATTTGGGTCAATCAACTTTTTCTTGCTACTCGTTGCTATAGTTACGGTCTCCTGGGTCACTCTTTAAACCGTAAGTTTATAGGATTAAAATTTACCAAACATATTATGTATTTTTGTGGTCATTTTAAGCCCCTTCTGTTACTGGTCATCCAATAAGCATGTTAGTATAATGTGATGACACAACATTTCTTCTATTAAACTGTACTACTTTTGTCCCCTGGCTGACGGAACAGAATAACAGCAAGGAACAGTTGATCCACTCATTTGCGTCTGATAGACATCATCTCATGTTGATGAGCTGATGATGGAAAGGAGAACTCCTTATAGGTTAGGAGCTTAGGATATTTTTTTAATATTATACGTTAGGTACATAGGTATAGACCGATACTTGTATTAGTTGTTTTCATTCTGGTTATTCAGGTGAGCTGATGCTGGAAGGTATAACTCCTTAACGGCTAGGACACATTAAGAAGTACCTTACCTATGAACCAATCAACTCGTTACCAGTAGTGTATTATTGGGCTTTTCAGAACAGATTTTGTTCTGAAAAGCCCAATCGTATCTAGGGATGTTTTTCTGTTCTGAAAAGCCCAATCGTATCTAGGGATGCATTTCTGTTCTGAAAAGCCCAATCGTATCTAGGGATGCATTTCTGTTCTGAAAAGCCCAATCGTATCTAGGGATGTATTTCTGTTCTGAAAAGCCCAATCGTATTTAGGGATGTACATTTCTGTTCTGAAAAGTCTAATCGTATCTTGGGATGCATTTCTGAAAAGCCCAATCGTATCTCCGGATATCGTTTAACAGATTCTGTTCTGAAAAGCCCAATCGCATTTGTAGATCGTTTTTTTTTTTATCATACATAAGTACATTAATTTGCGTTTAAAACCCACAACACCTAAGACTATCGTAACGTATAGACGATTCCGATTAGAAAGGCATTATGGAGTTTGTTAAACAAACACAAACGTTAAATTTACAAAAAGTTTTTTCAGATTCTATGAAGGTACATTACCGTCATGGAAAGCTTTTACCAAGCACAATTCGTTGCCTTGTTTGTGGTCCATCTAACTGCGGAAAAACAAATTTAGTTATAGGACTTCTCCTGCACAAAAACGGGTTAAATTTTCAAAACGTATACGTATACTCTAAAACGTTATTCCAACCTAAATATAGATTCTTAGAAAAAGTTTTAAGAAGAGTACCGGAGGTTCAATATTCAAAATTCAATGAAAATCATCACGTTTTAAATCCAGATAAAGCGAAACCTAATTCTATAATTATATTTGATGACATAGCATGCGAAAAACAAAACTGTGTGCGAGATTATTTTTCTATGGGTCGACACAATACAATTGATTGCTTTTATATAAATCAAACATATAGTAAAATTCCAAAGCAGCTAATAAGAGACAACGCGAATTTAATCATTCTTTTTAAACAGGACGATACTAATTTGCGACATGTATATAATGAACATGTTAATACAGATATGTCATGGGTAAAGTTTAGAGAAATGTGTGCTAACATTTGGTGCACTCCCTATAATTATTTAGTTATAAATAAAGACTGCGAAAGAAATAAAGGATGCTATAGAAAAAATTTTGACACGTTCGTAATTTTAAAATAATTAGGACATTATAATAATCGTCACTGCAAAATATTATTCATTACAAATTTGATGGCCACACAGAACGTACGTAATTTTTACAATGGATAAGGAAAAGGCAATTAAACAAGAAATCGTTAAATCTGCTGAAGCAGTTAAGCGAAAGGTTAAAATGATGCGTGATATGACGAGTGAAAAGGAAAAAATTCTTGAAACAGTTTTTAAACCTATATCAGATCCTCTTAACCAAATAGTAGGTCAAAGCAGAACCTGTGCTCAGTTTAATAATAAAGGTATTAGTCCCGAAAGCCACAGTACTCCTAAAAAAATTAAGCTTGATCATAACGAAGAAAAACCAAGTTTGTTTAATGACGATACAATTTATGAACTAAACCATGATGGAATGGAAAATGGTAGCAGTATTTTGAATAAAGATTACAATTTTGATTCGTGCGAAAAAAATGAAACAGAAAATGAAACAGAAAATGAAACGGAAAACGAAGAAGAGGATAATGCTTCATCTGATGATCTCACATTTGAGTCACTTCCCAGTTTGGATCGTAATTATTCGTCTCCGCTTTCATATTCCGCGAAAGCATTTGAAGATGTGCCTTACGGAGTGAGACTTGAACGAGGAAAACTTATGATGGGATCTCAAAGAGTTTTTGTCGCAGAAAACACTATTACCATTAACTCAACTACTTACGAAAAGACACCGGGGCTTGTACAGTTGTTATTTAAGAAAATACCGAAATTGGATTTAGTTACTGCAGAAGACAAAGAAAATTACAAACTCATATTAAATCAAACGAATGCTCACCGTAGAGATTTTGACTCTAAAAAAGCTATTAAAGGCAACAGGGGTTCTAAATATTTACAAATTATCAAACCTCTATTCAAACTGTATAGGAACTGTGAAAGTACAGAAAACCTAACAGTGGGTAATGGGTTATTAAAAAAAGTTAAGTCTAATATCGATTATGTATATTGGGATGACCCGAATGAGCTAGTTAATCGATTAAAATTACTAATCGCTTCTCGAGAAGCTGGTAATACCGGACTGGACAATGAGATTATATCAATAATAGAGGAACTGCGTGAAAAGAACATTATATAATATAAATGACAATTTTTTCTTCATCATATCAGTTGAAAGATAGCCCGATTCAAAGGCGGACGCACTATGAACGTTGACAAATTTGGACATCATGTTCATAAACGTCTTCGCTTCGACCAAAATTTCATTAACTGTGATGAAACATTAAAAAAATCGGAAAATGGAGATTTTGATTTACGCTTATCGAGGTTGAAAGGTTTGAAGTATCCAGTTTCCAACGATGATGCTGTTAATAAGGAGTACGTTGATAACATAAACAAAGTGATTCAAAGTAATTTAGCTACCATTTTACTTCGGCTACGCCACATAGACTCTATTTTGAAACAAATTGATGAAAAATTTTACACAAAAGAAGATATTAATAAAATTACAAGCAAAACAATAAAATAAAAGGATACAAATGAGTAAGCAAGATATTGTTAATGAAATCCATAGAGATGCTCGAAAAAATTTTGTACGTCGCGCTGTCTTATTAAAAGGTATAGATGATCTATGGCAAGCCGATTTAATTGATATAAAAAAATTCGCTCATGTAAACAATGGTTACAAGTATATTCTTGTTGTGATTGACTGCTTTTCAAAGTATGCCTGGGCTAAAGCAGTTAAAACCAAAAATAAACATGAAATAACACAAGCATTTAATGATATTCTGGACTCTAATCGCACCCCTATTAATTTGCAGACAGATTTAGGCAAGGAATTTTATAACCATGTTTTTCAACAATTAATGAAATCTAAAAATATAAATCACTACTCTACGTATTCCACGAAGAAAGCTTCTATTGTAGAAAGATTAATAAGAACATTAAAAGCGAAAATATACAAGAATTTCAGTTTAGTCGGTAACTACAGATGGATTGGAAAGCCACTAGATAACGCTGTCAAAACCTATAATGAAACTGTGCACCGTACAACAAAACATAAACCATCTGATGTCAATTCTTCAAATGAGCACAAAGTGAGACAAAACATCTTAAATGGACAAAATCATTCCAGTTCACGGAAAAAAAAGCTTAAAATAGGTGATTGTGTTCGAATTAGTAAATTTAAATCTGCCTTCAGTAAAGGGTTTACTCCAAACTGGTCTACTGAGCTATTTACAATTGTTAAAGTAAAAAACACCAGTCCAGTGACTTATCAAATTGAAGATTCGCATAAAAATATAATACTCGGCTCATTTTATGAACAAGAACTTCAAAAAACAGCACATCCAAACGTGTATTTAATAGAAAAAGTTATCAAAAAGAAAGGGTCGAAACTTTTCGTTAAATGGTTAGGCCTCAGTGAGGCGGAAAATAGTTGGATAAACAAAAGTGCTATTGTCTGATTATAAATATATGTTTTAACTAATTTCTCTCCATTAAATAAATAGAGATGCAAGGGAGCGGACTTATAAATAATTTAATAAATAACTTACCAATTGAATTGCATTTGCCTGGATACAATTACTGTGGACCGGGTACAAGATTAAGAGAAAGATTGTTAAGAGGTGATCGTGGCGTAAACAAATTAGACGAGGCGTGCATGAAACACGACATTGCGTACAGCAGATATTCTGATTTGAAACAGCGTCATAAAGCTGATTTGGATTTGATAAAAATGGCGAGACAGAGAAAAAATGCAACTGATTCAAGCAGAGGTGAAAAAATAGCATCATGGCTAGTGAACAAAGTTATGAAAACTAAGTTAAAAGCGGGTGCAGGTATTAAATCATTTAAAAATATTGTTTCTAAAATCCGTTCTCAAATCAAAAAATATAAACCTAAGAGTGATATATCAACTATAAAATGTGCCTATAAAGCAGCCAAGAAGTTGGTTTCTAAAAATTCCCGAATTCGCCTACCCCGCATTATTCCAATACCCAAAACTGGCGGAATATTACCTTTAATACCTATTTTCGCTGGATTGTCGGCTCTCGGATCATTAGCTGGAGGAGCCGCAGGTATAGCTAAAGCTGTGAACGACTATAAATCAGCTCGTAATAATCTACAGGAGTCTGAACGGCACAATAAAATGATGGAATCAATTGCTTTAGGTAAGGGTTTGTACGTCAAACCTTACAGAAAAGGAGCTGGGTTATTTTTAAATACGACAAAAAACTGAACAGAAGGCTACCAAAGAGAGCTCTCACAAACGTAGACCTATTAAAGTATGGAAGTGACATACCGCACTTTAGAGGCGTCTTCATGCGTGATAACTTACCGAAACGACCGCATCGTGTGGAGTGTGCAATTGTTAATTTAGATAGTTCTGAGAACTGTGGAACTCACTGGGTAGCCTACGTAAAATTAGACACGTATTGCGAATATTTCAATAGTTATGGAGATTTAAAACCTCCTGTAGAACTTACAGCTTATTTAAAATATGATATATTTTATAATTATGATACATATCAAAAATTTAATACAGTAAACTGCGGACACTTATGTTTAAAATACTTAAGAAACTTTTGGAAGAAATATTATAAATTGTAATATTTCGAGCGATTGTTATCAGTTTTATAATGTCGTTCACACTATCAATAACAGGGATAAGTTCAACGCTTACAACAAATTACTCTCCTCCTTTACAACTGGAGGGAGAGTATGAGTGTGGGCTTTTGTATTTCTCAACATTCAATTCCATACCCAACATTGATAGTAGAAATAATCGATTCTGTTATGGAGATAATGAGCCTATTGAAATACCTGAAGGATCTTACGAACTTGAAGATATCGGTGATTTTTTAAAAGAAAACGTTAAAGACTGTACCTTCAAATTATTTTGTAATAATAATACATTGAAAACTAAAATATTTTGTACTAAAGATATACATTTCGAAAAAAATAACACCATTGGAAGAACTTTAGGGTTCGGAAAAGAAATACTGAAAGCTAATATAATAAACAGTTCTCGGTTTCCTGTTAGCATTCTATCAACGACCGTTATCAGAATCGAATGTGATATTGTGAGCGGATCATTTGTTAACGGAAAACCAAGCCATATCGTTCATGAATTTGTTCCTAACGTGCCGCCTGGATATCGCATCATAGAAGTTCCTAAAAACGTTATTTATTTTCCTGTAAATCAAGACACTATAAGTTCTATTAATGTGCGCATTCTTGATGCAAACAATCACCTAGTTAATTTAAGAGGAGAAGACATCCAGTTGTATTTTCATATTAAGAAGAAGTGATTATGTTAGATTTTAACAAAAAGTCAACACGTCCTTCCGGACATACCAGTTTATCAAATATTGTCAAGAGGAGAACACCTATTAAATTAACAAAGGAAAATATATTGTTTTTAAAACACATTGGATTATTAAAATGAGTGAAATTCTGAATATCACAGATCCCTTTTCGGAGGACAATAGCATTGAAAGCTATGAAGTCCATTCCTATAGGCCATATGTGACTACATTCAATAAAAACGATGAAATTCGTATACCCATCAATCAGCAAGATTTGTATATATTACCATCCGCGAGTACCTTGTATTTAGAAGGTACTGTAAAGGTTTATAATAAAGAATCAAAAGCCGAGGTGAAAAGTATTGAATTCACAAACAATCCATTTTTATTCTTATTTCAAGATATTCGTTACGAATTGAATGGGGTTGAGATAGATAAAGTAAAAAACGTTGGTATTACCACCACTATAAAATCTTTTCTGTCTATGAATATTAATGAATCATCAATGTCAAAAGCTTGGGGTTGGGATATTAACGGTACAAAGAATACGGATGAAGGGCGCTTTGCAGTCTCTCTACCTCTAAATAAAATTTTAGGTTTTGCTGAAGACTTTACTAAAGTAATAATCAATTGTAAACATGAATTAATTCTCCTTCGGAGTAACACGAATTTGAATGCGGTAAAACTTAATACTAATGAAGTCTTGGATGATATCATTATAAATAAAATTGTATGGCGTGTACCTCATATCAAAGTGTCAGATCGTCAAAGAATTAATATGCTAAAGTTGATGGAAAAAGATCGTCCCTTAAGCGTAGTTTTCAGAAACTGGGATCTGTACGAGTATCCACTTTTACCGAAAACTACTAAACATACTTGGTCAATTAAAACGTCTTCTCAGATAGAAAAACCGCGATTTGTTATTTTAGCTTTGTCAACGAATAGAAAAAACAAGTCCGGAATGGATTTTTCACGTTTTGATCACTGTAATCTACGTGAAGTTCGAGTATTTCTAAACTCTACTTATTTTCCGTATGAAAACTTAAACGTGAAATTTGAGCATAATAATTATGCTTTATTATACGAACAATACGCCAGGTTCCAACAGTCTTATCACGGCCGTCATAGAGCTGAACCGCTTTTGAATATACACGACTTTAAGGGCTGCGCTTTGTATGTGTTGGATACGTCAAGACAAAACGATCACTTAAAGACAGGCCCGGTAGATGTGAGGATAGAAATTGAGAGCGATACAGAAATTCCAGATAATACATCGGCTTATTGTCTTATTTTTAACGATTGTATTGTGGAATATAAACCCCTAAGTAGCATTGTGAAGAAAGTATCATGAATTCAAATATTTACATAATTGATGTGCAGGGCTTCAAGGACAAGGATAATAATTTTATAATAAAGGAATTAGCCCTGGTTTCAGAAAATTTTACGCAAGTTTATTTAATAAAACCGCCGTTCCCGTATTCTAAGTTAACAAATAAAGAGCGACGGCAGGTGCGGTGGATAGAAAAAAACTATGGTATAACATGGAGTGAAGGAATAACTGATTACAGAGAATTCAAAAGAAATGTGCAGCATTTCTTAAAAAATAAAACTATCCTAGTGAAAGGTTTAGAAAAAGTCAAATGGGTAAAAGAATTATGTTCCGATTGTGATGTTACTGAAATAGGAGAAATGGGGTGTCCAAAATTTGAAGAATTGTATAAAATGGTTGTTGATGACGGCAAACCAATTTTTAGTTGTATTAAACATTTAAAAAGATGTGCTTTAAAAAATGTAATGTGTATTAGAAACTGGTATAGGAAATGTAACAAATGTTATTAATAGTTTAAATAAAATGATGTTATTGGTAATATAAATGTATTTTTATTTTACTATTCAATTCCCCAAATTTACGACTCAGGATAGTTATAGAAATAAAACAAAATATACACTAAAGGAAATTATGTTTATTAAAAAAACATACATTTATTTGTAATATTACACCTTACATCTAACTTAAACATTTAATTATCCTTAAATTATTAAAACATAGATTTATGACCCCAGGACAAGGTAGAGATTTGATTCTTCAGTATAATGCGTTTGTCATCATTTGACGACAACGCTACTTTTTTCACAGATTGCGTAAAAATAACATGCTTCAACGATTTAAATACAATATTTGTTTTCCTTAGCCTTTCTTTATTTAATAGAACATTTTTATAATTATCAAAATCTAAATGACGCAAAACATGTTTTTTTGTGCCCTTAGCTTTTTTCAATTGCTTCTTTTCAGTTTTGATACAATACAATTTAGACCTGAGACCTACAAATTCGCTTATTATTTCACCACCAAGTTCGTCTTTAAATAAGCCTGGCACTTTTTTATGTTGACGAGTTATACCATATGCGTTACTGACAGAATAATTACTGGTATCAAAGTAAGGTTGAAAATTTAATTTAATATCTGCATATAAATCGTCTGTATTTATGGAATACAAAAAAGAGTCGGTATCAGTATAGCACAAACTTAAATTAGACCCGTAAAAAGGTTTCATATAAGAATAATGAAAATCATACATATGAGATTTTGATATTTCCAAAACAGTAAATCCGATATAAATTGGTCGGTCAAGTTTTATGGATTCTGGTTTCATTTGAATGGCAACAAAATTTGAAGTAAATATAGTTGAACTGTGATAATTAGGTCTGGCTATTAGACACTCGGCTCCGTACTTCTTTTTCGTTTTATTTTTATTATCATGCCATACATTAACCAACATAACATTTAACCTTTTCTCAGGGTCTTCCAACGTCTTTCCAAAAATAGCATTATTAAATAGTTTACACAAGTTTTGTTCAAATACAGATGTCGCTTTTTGTCTTAATTGCGTGTTCAGATCTATGTACTGTTTTAAAAATTGACTTTGCTTAAATTTTATTACTCTATGAATTTTTTTAAGTACCAAACCATGTTTTAAACATGTTTTTAAATGTACGTAATGAATGACATACTCGTATTTATCATATAAATTTGGGATAAGTTTAGGTTGCTTAGAACCAGGAGGTATGAATTTTTGCGGGCAGAATGGAATGTCGTTATGTAAGTCATGCAAATATTCAGGGTACTCTAAATCCACTTCTAAAATATAACCATAATTTGAATTATCTGGTACTAACCGGATATCGAGATTTTTAATTTCATCCTGTTGCAATAATTTGAAATCAGCATAAGGTAAACTACCACACATGGCGTAACCGTATAAATTATTACAGTCTATATATAATAAAAAGTTATTAGGAATGTTCGGATCATACTTAGGCATATATTTATTATTTGCACTTGCATATCGAGTGGAACATAAACATACACCCCCACGAATACCCTTCTGAATCATTCGAATTATTTCGAGGTCATTAATAAGACCGGTGTGAAGTTAGCTGCCTAAAGTTAGCTGCCTGAGATAATCCGACCAAATTAAGAAGTTTCTTTTTTGAAGGTGTTAAAATACAAAAAAACGTCATGAAATAGGTCGCAAAGTACGCAAAATAAACACAACATAAGACAAAGGCTTTGATTAAGTGCAAAAGAAGGGACAACCGGCGAGAAAACAAATTTTGGGTAAAATTGCCAGGAATTGCCTTTTATATCATAAAAATAAAGTCTAATAAGTAAAGCCAGGAGTGGTGGCTGTATTAAACACAAAACCATGTGACTACGGATCTTAAAACTGAAGAGTCTAAATTTATACCTCACTTGATTTAGTAGATAAGCGCCGATCAAAGTTAGCTGCCTAAATCCAACGAACAAATCAAGTCGAATTTCTGCCAAATACGATGCCAGCCAGGACTGACTTTTATATGTGTTTTATAGCCAAGATATATATCTTTCACAATTACCAAAGAATTGTATGATACCTCAACCTAATAAAAAAACATTAGAGGGAAATTCTCAAAATCTACAATTTTTGTCCTCGCTGCCTAGAACGTTGCCGTTTTATGCAAAATAGAAGTGAAGCCAGGAGCAGTGACTATATATGTCGTTTAGCTACATAACTATGGATATAGAAACAGGTACGTCCTGAGTGATACACAGTTTGGTTATGGAAAAACAGGACAATCAAGCGAAATTTTCGAATAAAGCTGCAAAAATTTGAGGTTATGTCACATTTCCGCGAGATAGAAGTGAAGCCAGGAGCAGTGGCTATATTTATCATACAGCCACACCACCAGGCATCATAAAACTGAAAAGTCTAGGTTGATACACAGTTTGGTTTATGAGATAAGCGCCGATAAAAGTTAGCTGCCTAAATCCAACGAACAAATCAAGTCGAATTTCTGCCAAATACGATGCCAGCCAGGACTGACTTTTATATGTGTTTTATAGCCAAGATATATATATTTCAAAATTACCAAAGAATTATATAATACCTTACTCTGATAAAAAAAATTAGAGGAAAATTCTCAAAATATAAAAATTTTGTCCTCGCTGCCTAGAATGGTATCGTTTTTTGCAAAATAGAAGTGAAGCCAGGAGCAGTGACTATATAGGTCGTTTAGCTACATAACTATGGATATAGAAACACGTACGTCCTGAGTGATACACAGTTTGGTTATGGAAAAACAGGACAATCAAGCGAAATTTTCGAATAAAGCTGCAAAAATTTGAGGTTATGTCACATTTCCGCGAGATAGAAGTAAAGCCAGGAGCAGTGGCTACATTAATCATACAGCCACACCACCAGGCATCATAAAACTGAAAAGTCTAGGTTGATACACAGTTTGGTTTATGAGATAAGCGCCGATAAAAGTTAGCTGCCTAAATCCAACGAACAAATCAAGTCGAATTTCTGCCAAATACGATGCCAGCCAGGACTGACTTTTATATGTGTTTTATAGCCAAGATATATATATTTCAAAATTACCAAAGAATTATATAATACCTTACTCTGATAAAAAAAATTAGAGGAAAATTCTCAAAATATAAAAAATTTGTCCTCGCTGCCTAGAATGGTATCGTTTTTTGCAAAATAGAAGTGAAGCCAGGAGCAATGACTATAAAAGTCGTTTAGCTACATAACTATGGATATAGAAACAGGTACGTCCTGAGTGATACGCAGTTTGGTTATGGAAAAACAGGACAATCAAGCGAAATTTTCGAATAAAGCTGCAAAAATTTGAGGTTATGTCACATTTCCGCGAGATAGAAGTGAAGCCAGGAGCAGTGGCTATATTTATCATACAGCCACACCACCAGGCATCATAAAACTGAAAAGTCTAGGTTGATACACAGTTTGGTTTAGGAGATAAGCGCCGATAAAAGTTAGCTGCCTAAATCCAACGAACAAATCAAGTCGAATTTCTGCCAAATACGATGCCAGCCAGGACTGACTTTTATATGTGTTTTATAGCCAAGATATATATCTTTCACAATTACTAAAGAATTGTATGATACCTCAACCTAATAAAAAAACATTAGAGGGAAATTCTCAAAATCTACAATTTTTGTCCTCGCTGCCTAGAACGTTGCCGTTTTATGCAAAATAGAAGTGAAGCCAGGAGCAGTGACTATATAGGTCGTTTAGCTACATAACTATGGATATAGAAACAGGTACGTCCTGACTGATACACAGTTTGGTTATGGAAAAACAGGACAATCAAGCGAAATTTTCGAATAAAGCTGCAAAAATTTGAGGTTATGTCACATTTCCGCGAGATAGAAGTGAAGCCAGGAGCAGTGGCTACATTAATCATACAGCCACACCACCAGGCATCTTAAAACTGAAAAGTCTAGGTTGATACACAGTTTGGTTTAGAAGATAGGCGCCGATCAAATTTAGCTGCCTAAATCCAACGAACAAATCAAGTCGAATTTCTGCCAAATACGATGCCAGCCAGGACTGACTTTTATATGTGTTTTATAGCCAAGATATATATCTTTCAAAATAACCAAAGAATTATATGATACCTCACGAAATTTTCGAATAAAGCTGCAAAAATTTGAGGTTATGTCACATTTCCGCGAGATAGAGGGCAATTCCAAAAATAGTGGCACCTTAACCTGTCATTTAGTTTTTGAATAGAAACTATGCTCAATTTATTGTTTTCAGAAAAAATAAAAATGTTCACAGATAAAAACCAATCGAATACACAAAGGCCAGACATTTTTATTAAATTTCAATCTATCAGTTTAATAAAAAAAAATAGATAGTGCCAGTTTTTACTGTAACCTGTCTTGTCCAAACGCGACACTCTTCGAGTTTTAGTTGTTTAGTTTATTCGTATACGATTTTATGTTAAAAAAATATAGCGCTATATGACAACAGGAATATAACTTTATCAAAAATATGTTGCACGGATTTTATGTATCATTTTCAAATAACAATATCCACGCCCGAAATTTGTCCAGCGATATTTTCACTGTTACCTGTGTGTTCACAGTACAGCGTCTCACTCACACAGAAATAACATTTGTAGACCATAATTTGCGGCAAAACATTCCGTCAGTATCCATCTAATCGCCAAGCAGAGCATTCGCGGCTTTACGAACATAGTTTTGTGGTGACAAGTGATCGAAGGCAGGAATCTGGAGTTTGTAACGTGTATCGTTACTTTAACTTGTCGTGATTATTAGGCGATATTGATATGGGACGTTTTTTACTTATTTAATTAAAATGTTCTATATACTCATATCTGATTGTACTGAGAGTGAGGCATTCATATTATTAACGGTTTTTAAGTAATCGTCTAGTATACCTACTTTTCACTGTAACCTGTGTCACTTTCACTTGTAATCAATATACAGGTTAAAGTGACTCTTGGCAGGTTAAAGTAATAAATAATTTTGAGTGGCATTTACGAGTTCGCTATTAGGGTATCTTAGTACCTAAAGTTGTTGATATGCCAACTTGTTCACTTGGCGATTTTTAACAGCTGAAATATGTTCCTTGTCCCTCTCAGTTATTGTTCTTTTCGTTTGTCCGATATAGGAACTTCCGCAACTACAATAAATCTTATAAACACCCGGTGTTTGGAAGGGATCGACATCCTTAGGTGTCCTAATATGCCTCGCGACTTTGTACAAAGGTGTGTACACTACCTTGATGGAATACTTGCCTACAACGGCTCCCCGTCACTCCTTTCACATACTCGTAAGACATATACGCAGGTTGTCTATCTACATCAGGATGTTTGGTTCTACGTTTCCTTCTGGGCTGCCATTTAGTCACCACATATCCGTCACACTTTATTACCTCCTGAACATATTTCAACTCGTCCTCAGTCACAGAAATCAAATGCCCTATTTTGCAATGAACTCGCAAAGGATGAGATGTCTGGGATAGTGGTGAGACGATGCATTCAGAAACCTATCTATGTGCGTCGGCTTCCTATCGACGGTATATGTCAAAGAACCATCCGCCCTCGCCATTACCTTTACATCAAGGAAAGCTAATGTATGCCCATATTTCAACTCATAAGTAAAATTAATCTTTGTATGAATGGAATTAAGATATGCAATAAACTGTTCCACTTCAGGTTTCCCACCTTTCATAACGCATAAAAAATCATCGACGTACCGCTTCAACAATTTCACATTCCACGCTTGTCCATCCAGATATTGACTAACTTCCCCCGAATTATCTCATAGCATACTTTAAGAGAAACACTGGTGAAAAGCGACGCCACATCAAAACTCACCACAACGTCGTCTTCTGGTTCCAACTTAATGCTGCTGAGAATTTCTACAAAATGGCGAGAATCCTTAACATAAGATGACGTTTTCCCCACAAGCGGCCACAACATCGATGCTACGTGTTTCGCAAGTTAGGAGAAGCCATTTGACTTACGATACTTAGGTCTTAAAGACACGCCCGTCTTGTGCACCTTCGGCAAACCATATAACTTCGGCAGCTGCGCGTTCTTCAGCTTGTAAAGGCTCAAAATCATCACCGTCAAACACATCCTTTAGTATGACAACAGTCCTTATACGGCGCGTGATTCTGGCCGTAGGTTTGTACGACACTGGCTTATAGACCTGATCGACATCCAACAAATTGATTATTTTACTCTCGTAATCATTAGAGTCCATCACAACAGCGGCATTACCCTTGTTCGCTTAAGTACGAAAAACCTCCTGGTTCTTCCAAATATTACTTAAAGCCAAACGCTCTTCCGCAGTGACATTGTTTTACGGTAAACTGGCCTTTCTTAAAATAACCGCAACATATTGCCTTAGGACATCGGCGTTACTCGAAGTCACTTTATTGTGCATAATTACTTATTCCATGCTACTGATTACGGTTCTATAAGGAGTTCGTTTCGGTGTCAAAGCATAATTCAACCCCTTCGCCTCTTGATACATACTCTTTTGCACAAAATCTGTAAAATTTAACTTTAACCTGTAATCTTTTCTCTACTAACCTGCGCAATGTAACTTTAACCTGTATCTCCAAAATTTCAACACGCCACAATTTCTGTATTTTTATGAATTTTGCGGTGCCCTTTACAAATATGCCCCAATTGAAATATTTAAAAAATATTTGTCAAACTCAATTGGTAAAACTGGCCCATTTTTTTTCGACAAAAAACTTTAACCTGCCGGTGCCACTATTTCTGGAATTGCCCTAGAAGTGAAGCCAGGAGCAGTGGCTATATTTATCATACAGCCACACCACCAGGCATCATAAAACTGAAAAGTCTAGGTTGATACACAGTTTGGTTTATGAGATAAGCGCCGATAAAAGTTAGCTGCCTAAATCCAACGAACAAATCAAGTCGAATTTCTGCCAAATACGATGCCAGCCAGGACTGACTTTTATATGTGTTTTATAGCCAAGATATATATATTTCAAAATTACCAAAGAATTATATAATACCTTACTCTGATAAAAAAAATTAGAGGAAAATTCTCAAAATATAAAAAATTTGTCCTCGCTGCCTAGAATGGTATCGTTTTTTGCAAAATAGAAGTGAAGCCAGGAGCAATGACTATAAAAGTCGTTTAGCTACATAACTATGGATATAGAAACAGGTACGTCCTGAGTGATACGCAGTTTGGTTATGGAAAAACAGGACAATCAAGCGAAATTTTCGAATAAAGCTGCAAAAATTTGAGGTTATGTCACATTTCCGCGAGATAGAAGTGAAGCCAGGAGCAGTGGCTATATTTATCATACATCCACACCACCAGGCATCTTAAAACTGAAAAGTCTAGGTTGATACACAGTTTGGTTTAGAAGATAGGCGCCGATCAAAGTTAGCTGCCTAAATCCAACGAACAAATCAAGTCGAATTTCTGCCAAATACGATGCCAGCCAGGACTGACTTTTATATGTGTTTTATAGCCAAGATATATATCTTTCACAATTACCAAAGAATTGTATGATACCTCAACCTAATAAAAAAACATTAGAGGGAAATTCTCAAAATCTACAATTTTTGTCCTCGCTGCCTAGAACGTTGCCGTTTTATGCAAAATAGAAGTGAAGCCAGGAGCAGTGACTATATAGGTCGTTTAGCTACATAACTATGGATATAGAAACAGGTACGTTCTGAGTGATACACAGTTTGGTTATGGAAAAACAGGACAATCAAGCGAAATTTTCGAATAAAGCTGCAAATATTTGAGGTTATGTCACATTTCCGCGAGATAGAAGTGAAGCCAGGAGCAGTGGCTACATTAATCATACAGCCACACCACCAGGCATCTTAAAACTGAAAAGTCTAGGTTGATACACAGTTTGGTTTAGAAGATAGGCGCCGATCAAAGTTAGCTGCCTAAATCCAACGAACAAATCAAGTCGAATTTCTGCCAAATACGATGCCAGCCAGGACTGACTTTTATATGTGTTTTATAGCCAAGATATATATCTTTCACAATTACCAAAGAATTGTATGATAACTCAACCTAATAAAAAAACATTAGAGGGAAATTCTCAAAATCTACAATTTTTGTCCTCGCTGCCTAGAACGTTGCCGTTTTATGCAAAATAGAAGTGAAGCCAGGAGCAGTGACTATATAGGTCGTTTAGCTACATAACTATGGATATAGAAACAGGTACGTTCTGAGTGATACACAGTTTGGTTATGGAAAAACAGGACAATCAAGCGAAATTTTCGAATAAAGCTGCAAAAATTTGAGGTTATGTCACATTTCCGCGAGATAGAAGTGAAGCCAGGAGCAGTGGCTACATTAATCATACAGCCACACCACCAGGCATCTTAAAACTGAAAAGTCTAGGTTGATACACAGTTTGGTTTAGAAGATAGGCGCCGATCAAAGTTAGCTGCCTAAATCCAACGAACAAATCAAGTCGAATTTCTGCCAAATACGATGCCAGCCAGGACTGACTTTTATATGTGTTTTATAGCCAAGATATATATTTTTCACAATTACCAAAGAATGGTATGATACCTCAACCTAATAAAAAAACATTAGAGGGAAATTCTCAAAATCTACAATTTTTGTCCTCGCTGCCTAGAATGTTATCGTTTTTTGCAAAATAGAAGTGAAGCCAGGAGCAGTGACTATATAGGTCGTTTAGCTCTATAACTATGGATATAGAAACAGATACGTCCTGAGCATAGTCCGGAATTCTGCTAGCGATTTTGAGCTGTCATTGGGACTTCTCATTTATCGACTGCTGATTATGTACATTTTATCGATGCATTATATAGAACCAACATATTAAGGAAGATTAAAAAAAAACCGGCCAAGAGCGTGTCGGATACGCCTAAAATAGGGTTCCGTAGCCATTACGAAAAAATTAAGTAATGGTTTTCGAAGGATTTCGTATTTCATACGGAATCTTCAGGTTTAGGTATATTTTATACCTTACGCTGCTATTTACTCATAAACTACTAATAATTCTCAAGCAAACTTAGCCGTTATAGTTTTCCTTGAAAGTTTGATATACTGACTATCATCCTAAAATTTTTCAAATTTTTACACTCACCGGTTTAGATTTTAGAGGGGGGGACGCTCGATTTTAATGAAAATTTGCACAATAAAGTTGCAATAAAATTGAATATTTCGTAAAAAAATTACTCAATCAAAAAATCGTTTTAGCAAACCCCTAATGGTTTTAAAATACTTATTCAACGATACCCCACACTATAGGGTTAGATGAGAAACAAAAAATCACCGCCACTTTACGTCTATGGGAGTTACCCTAAAAAAAACGTTTTTGAATTTTTAATTGTACTATTTTGTCGGCATAGTTTACCTATACAGGGTGGCCCATTTATATCGGTAAGTATGAAACTATACGACATACGAAAATTTCTTCTTAGTAACCATGATATCGATTTTAATAACAAGAAAAACTGCATTCATGTATTTAAAAAAAACCTGTACTCAGCCCGGGAATCGAACCCGTTTGTTTTGAAATAAAAAAAACTTACACTATTTCGATTTAGATATCGATTGTGAACGTCTTAAGCAATAAATGTCTCCATGAAACATTATGTCTAAAATGAATAAAATGCATTTATTTCACATACTTTGATTTATTTTAGTAGGTGTTTGAAGTGTCCACCGTTACAATATTCAACAAATTCTGGCATGTAAAATTGCCTCTATGGTTGTTTGTACCTCTTTGCGTGTAAAATCGATGTCATGCTTCCTAAGAAGAAATTTTCGTATGTCGTATAGTTTCAGACTTTCCCATACTGACCGATATAAATGGGCCATCCTGTATATCCGTGCAAAATTACAGCTTTCTAGCATTGATAGTCCCTGAGCAAAGCCGCGGACGGACAGACAGACGGACAGACAGACATACATGGCGAAACTATAAGGGTTCCGTTTTTGCCATTTTGGCTCCGGAACCCTAAAAACGAAACAGGCGGTCTACGTTCGATCGATAAAAAACGATCTTTTAATTAAAAACCCCTGAGTAGATTTGCAATGAATAAAATGAAAAAATATAAGGTAACAATTTCACATTAAATCGCTTCAATTCAGTGAATCATCATCATCATCATCATCTCAGCCTATATACGTCCCACTGCTGGGTACAGGCCTCCTCTCGGAATGAGAGGGCTTGGGCCATAGTTCCCACGCGGGCCCAGTGCGGATTGGGAACTTCACACGCACCATTGAATTGCTTCGCAGGTTTGTGCACGTTTCCTCACGATGTTTTTCTTCACCGCAAAGCTCGTGGTAAATTGCGCACATGAATTCCGAAAAACTCAGAGGTGCGAGCCGCGATTTAAACCCACGACCCTCTGCTTGAGAGGCGATAGGTCAAACCACTATTCAGTGTACAACGTTTGTCAATTTCATGTTCAAAGTCTGTTTTAGTGCTAACAAGTGTTTCATCATTAGTTTCACGATAAAATGAATGTGTCGGTGGAGGTGAGAGGTGCGTATTTAAAGTAGTTTATTAGATTTTCATCGTCAATACATGAGGCTTTTGGCCCCTCGACGTCTCAGAATATTCACGAATATTCTATAAATGCATCGATAAAATGTACATAATCGGTAGTCGATAAATGAGAAGTCCCTATGACAGCTCAAAATGGCTAGCAGAATTCTGGACTCTGGTCCTGAGTGATACCCATCTTGGTTAAAGAATATTAATTTTTGTTTACAAATGTGAAATATTATTTGTTGTTTATGAATTAGCTATACACAAGTCGCACTTGTTTTCGTTTTTTTGTTTTTTGTGTAATATGTTACCGTTTTTTTTTCTTTCGTTCCGTATATCTATATATATAACAACTAGCTTTTACCCGCAGCTTCGCACGCGTAAACTAATAAAACGGGGATGTATTCGGTCCCTTAGTTATAAAACTATCCCGTGGGAATATCCGGATAAAAAGTAGCCTATGTGTTATTTCAGACGTTCAACTACCTACATACCAAATTTCATGACTCTAAGCCCAGCAGTTGTTATTTCGAGATTTTATCCATATCCCGTGGGAATATCGGGATAAAAAATAGCCTATGTATTATTTCAAAGGTCCAGCTACCTACACACCGAATTTCATGGCTCTAAGCACAGTGGTTGTTATTTCGAGATTTCATCCCCAGGTATCCCGTGGGAATATTGGATCAAAAAGTCGCTTATGTGTTATTCCAGACTTCCGGCTACCTACATTCCAAATTTTATGACTCTAAGCCCAACGGTTATTATTCCAAGATTTTATCCCTATCCAGTGGGAATATCGAGATAAAAAGTAGCCTATCTATTATTCCAGAGGTCCAGCTATCTACATACTAAATTTCATGGCTCTAAGCACAGCGGTTGTTATTTCTAGATTTTATCCCTAGGTATCCCGTGGGAATATTGGGTCGAAAAGTGGCCTATGTGTTATTACAGACGGCTAACTACCTACATACCAAATTTCATGACTCTAAGCCCAGCGGTCATTATTTCAAGATTTTATCCCTATCCCGTGGGAATATCGGGTTAAAAAGTATCCTATGTCCGTCTCCTGGCTCTAAGCTACCTCCCTACCAATTTTCAGCCAAATCTGTTCTGCCGTTCTTGAGTTATAAGTGGTGTAACTAACACGACTTTCTTTTATATATATAGATTATTATCATGGATTTGTCTTCGGCACATGCTGCAGTTCAACCCATCTCTGGGCTTTACTTTTTTGCTGCAAAACAAACAACGTTGCTGCATGTTGTCGCTTTTTTGCAATATGAGCTTTTTTAGGAATTTTCTAATTTCTATAGTCTCTTTCTAATTGCTATAGTTTTTTTTCTTAGACATTTTCTTTCCTTCCACAATATTATTAAAAATATCAACCATCATTTAGATAATAGATTTTGAGAATTTCCCTCTAATGTTTTTTTATTAGGTTGAGGTATCATACCATTCTTTGGTAATTGTGAAAAATATATATCTTGGCTATAAAACACATATAAAAAACAGTCCTGGCTGGCATCGTATTTGGCAGAAATTCGACTTGATTTATTCGTTGGATTTAGGCAGCTAACTTTGATCGCCGCCTATCTCCTAAACCAAACTGTGTATCAACCTAGACTTTTCAGTTTTATGATGCCTGGTGGTGTGGCTGTATGATAAATATAGCCACTGCTCCTGGCTTCACTTCTATCTCGCGGAAATGTGACATAACCTCAAATTTTTGCAGCTTTATTCGAAAATTTCGCTTGATAGTCCTGTTTTTCCATAACCAAACTGTGTATCACTCAGGACGTACCTGTTTCTATATCCATAGTTATGTAGCTAAACGACCTATATAGTCACTGCTCCTGGCTTCACTTCTATTTTGCAAAAAACGATAACATTCTAGGCAGCGAGGACAAAAATTTTATATTTTGAGAATTTCCCTCTAATTTTTTTTTATCAGAGTGAGGTATCATATAATTCTTTGGTTATTTTGAAAGATATATATCTTGGCTATAAAACACATATAAAAGTCAGTCCTGGCTGGCATCGTATTTGGCAGAAATTCGACTTGATTTGTTCGTTGGATTTAGGCAGCTAACTTTTATCGGCGCTTATCTCATAAACCAAACTGTGTATCAACCTAGACTTTTCAGTTTTATAATGCCTGGTGGTGTGGCTGTATGATAAATATAGCCACTGCTCCTGGCTTCACTTCTATCTCGCGGAAATGTGACATAACCTCAAATTTTTGCAGCTTTATTCGAAAATTTCGCTTGATTGTCCTGTTTTTCCATAACCAAACTGTGTATCACTCAGGACGTACCTTTTTCTATATCCAAGTTATGTAGCTAAACGACCTATATAGTCACTGCTCCTGGCTTCACTTCTATTTTGCAAAAAACGATACCATTCTAGGCAGCGAGGACAAAAATTTTATATTTTGAGAATTTCCCTCTAATTTTTTTTATCAGAGTGAGGTATCATATAATTCTTTGGTAATTTTGAAATATATATATATCTTGGCTATAAAACACATATAAAAGTCAGTCCTGGCTGGCATTGTATTTGGCAGAAATTCGACTTGATTTGTTCGTTGGATTTATGCAGCTAACTTTTATCGGCGCTTATCTCCTAAACCAAACTGTGTATCAACCTAGACTTTTCAGTTTTAAGATGCCTGGTGGTGTGGCTGTATGATTAATGTAGCCACTGCTCCTGGCTTCACTTCTATCTCGCGGAAATGTGACATAACCTCAAATTTTTGCAGCTTTATTCGAAAATTTCGCTTGATTGTCCTGTTTTTCCATAACCAAACTGTGTATCACTCAGGACGCACCTGTTTCTATATCCATAGTTATGTAGCTAAACGACCTATATAGTCACTGCTCCTGGCTTCACTTCTATTTTGCATAAAACGGCAACGTTCTAGGCAGCGAGGACAAAAATTGTAGATTTTGAGAATTTCCCTCTAATGTTTTTTTATTAGGTTGAGGTATCATACAATTCTTTAGTAATTGTGAAAGATATATATCTTGGCTATAAAACACATATAAAAGTCAGTCCTGGCTGGCATCGTATTTGGCAGAAATTCGACTTGATTTGTTCGTTGAATTTAGGCAGCTAACTTTTATCGGCGCTTATCTCATAAACCAAACTGTGTATCAACCTAGACTTTTCAGTTTTATGATGCCTGGTGGTGTGGCTGTATGATAAATATAGCCACTGCTTCTGGCTTCAATTCTATCTCGCGGAAATGTGACATAACCTCAAATTTTTGCAGCTTTATTCGAAAATTTCGCTTGATTGTCCTGTTTTTCCATAACCAAACTGTGTATCACTCAGAACGTACCTGTTTCTATATCCATAGTTATGTAGCTAAACGACCTATATAGTCACTGCTCCTGGCTTCACTTCTATTTTGCATAAAACGGCAACGTTCTAGGCAGCGAGGACAAAAATTGTAGATTTTGAGAATTTCCCTCTAATGTTTTTTTATTAGGTTGAGGTATCATACAATTCTTTGGTAATTGTGAAAGATATATATCTTGGCTATAAAACACATATAAAAGTCAGTCCTGGCTGGCATCGTATTTGGCAGAAATTCGACTTGATTTGTTCGTTGGATTTAGGCAGCTAACTTTGATCGGCGCCTATCTTCTAAACCAAACTGTGTATCAACCTAGACTTTTCAGTTTTAAGATGCCTGGTGGTGTGGATGTATGATAAATATAGCCACTGCTCCTGGCTTCACTTCTATCTCGCGGAAATGTGACATAACCTCAAATTTTTGCAGCTTTATTCGAAAATTTCGCTTGATTGTCCTGTTTTTCCATAACCAAACTGCGTATCACTCAGGACGTACCTGTTTCTATATCCATAGTTATGTAGCTAAACGACTTTTATAGTCATTGCTCCTGGCTTCACTTCTATTTTGCAAAAAACGATACCATTCTAGGCAGCGAGGACAAAAAATTTATATTTTGAGAATTCCCCTTTAATTTTTTTTATCAGAGTGAGGTATCATATAATTCTTTAGTTATTTTGAAAGATATATATCTTGGCTATAAAACACATATAAAAGTCAGTCCTGGCTGGCATCGTATTTGGCAGAAATTCGACTTGATTTGTTCGTTGGATTTAGGCAGCTAACTTTTATCGGCGCTTATCTCCTAAACCAAACTGTGTATCAACCTAGACTTTTCAGTTTTATGATGCCTGGTGGTGTGGCTGTATGATAAATATAGCCACTGCTCCTGGCTTCACTTCTATCTCGCGGAAATGTGACATAACCTCAAATTTTTGCAGCTTTATTCGAAAATTTCGCTTGATTGTCCTGTTTTTCCATAACCAAACTGTGTATCACTCAGGACGTACCTGTTTCTATATCCATAGTTATGTAGCTAAACGACCTATATAGTCACTGCTCCTGGCTTCACTTCTATTTTGCAAAAAACGGCAACGTTCGAGGCAGCGAGGACAAAAATTGTATATTTTGAGAATTTCCCTCTAATTTTTTTTATCAGAGCGAGGTATCACACCATTCTTTCGTAATTTTGAAAGATATTTATATTGGCTATAAAACACACATTAAAGTCAGTTCTGGCTGGCATCGTATTTGGCAGAAATTCGACTTCATTTGTTCGTTGGATTTAGGCAGCTAACTTTAATCGCCGCCTATCTCCTAAACCAAACTGTGTATCAACCTAGACTTTTCAGTTTTAAGATGCCTGGTGGTGTGGCTGTATGATAAATATAGCCACTGCTCCTGGCTTCACTTCTATCTCGCGGAAATGTGACATAACCTCAAATTTTTGCAGCTTTATTCGAAAATTTCGCTTGATTGTCCTGTTTTTCCATAACCAAACTGTGTATCACTCAGGACGTACCTGTTTCTATATCCATAGTTATGTAGCTAAACGACCTATATAGTCACTGCTCCTGGCTTCACTTCTATTTTGCAAAAAACGATAACATTCTAGGCAGCGAGGACAAAAATTTTATATTTTGAGAATTTCCCTCTAATTTTTTTTTATCAGAGTGAGGTATGATATAATTCTTTGGTTATTTTGAAAGATATATATCTTGGCTATAAAACACATATAAAAGTCAGTCCTGGCTGGCATCGTATTTGGCAGAAATTCGACTTGATTTGTTCGTTGGATTTAGGCAGCTAACTTTGATCGGCGCCTATCTTCTAAACCAAACTGTGTATCAACCTAGACTTTTCAGTTTTAAGATGCCTGGTGGTGTGGCTGTATGATTAATGTAGCCACTGCTCCTGGCTTTACTTCTATCTCGCGGAAATGTGACATAACCTCAAATTTTTGCAGCTTTATTCGAAAATTTCGCTTGATTGTCCTGTTTTTCCATAACCAAACTGTGTATCACTCAGGACGTACCTGTTTCTATATCCATAGTTATGTAGCTAAACGACCTATATAGTCACTGCTCCTGGCTTCACTTCTATTTTGCAAAAAACGATAACATTCTAGGCAGCGAGGACAAAAATTTTATATTTTGAGAATTTCCCTCTAATTTTTTTTTATCAGAGTGAGGTATCATATAATTCTTTGGTTATTTTGAAAGATATATATCTTGGCTATAAAACACATATAAAAGTCAGTCCTGGCTGGCATCGTATTTGGCAGAAATTCGACTTGATTTGTTCGTTGGATTTAGGCAGCTAACTTTGATCGGCGCCTATCTTCTAAACCAAACTGTGTATCAACCTAGACTTTTCAGTTTTAAGATGCCTGGTGGTGTGGCTGTATGATTAATGTAGCCACTGCTCCTGGCTTTACTTCTATCTCGCGGAAATGTGACATAACCTCAAATTTTTGCGGCTTTATTCGAAAATTTCGCTTGATTGTCCTGTTTTTCCATAACCAAACTGTGTATCACTCAGGACGTACCTGTTTCTATATCCATAGTTATGTAGCTAAACGACCTATATAGTCACTGCTCCTGGCTTCACTTCTATTTTGCATAAAACGGCAACGTTCTAGGCAGCGAGGACAAAAATTGTAGATTTTGAGAATTTCCCTCTAATGTTTTTTTATTAGGTTGAGGTATCATACAATTCTTTAGTAATTGTGAAAGATATATATCTTGGCTATAAAACACATATAAAAGTCAGTCCTGGCTGGCATCGTATTTGGCAGAAATTCGACTTGATTTGTTCGTTGGATTTAGGCAGCTAACTTTTATCGGCGCTTATCTCCTAAACCAAACTGTGTATCAACCTAGACTTTTCAGTTTTATGATGCCTGGTGGTGTGGCTGTATGATAAATATAGCCACTGCTCCTGGCTTCACTTCTGTCTCGCGGAAATGTGACATAACCTCAAATTTTTGCAGCTTTATTCGAAAATTTCGCTTGATTGTCCTGTTTTTCCATAACCAAACTGTGTATCACTCAGAACGTACCTGTTTCTATATCCATAGTTATGTAGCTAAACGACCTATATAGTCACTGCTCCTGGCTTCACTTCTATTTTGCATAAAACGGCAACGTTCTAGGCAGCGAGGACAAAAATTGTAGATTTTGAGAATTTCCCTCTAATGTTTTTTATTAGGTTGAGGTATCATACCATTCTTTGGTAATTGTGAAAGATATATATCTTGGCTATAAAACACATATCAAAGTCAGTCCTGGCTGGCATCGTATTTGGCAGAAATTCGACTTGATTTGTTCGTTGGATTTAGGCAGCTAACTTTGATCGGCGCTTATCTACTAAACCAAGTGAGGTAGAAATTTAGACTCTTCAGTTTTAAGATCCGTAGTCACATGGTTTTGTGTTTAATACAGCCACCACTCCTGGCTTTACTTATTAGACTTTATTTTTATGATATAAAAGGCAATTCCTGGCAATTTTACACAAAATTTGTTTTCTCGCCGGTTGTCCCTTCTTTTGCACTTAATCAAAGCCTTTGTCTTATGTTGTGTTTATTTTGCGTACTTTGCGACCTATTTCATGACGTTTTTTTGTATTTTAACACCTTCAAAAAAGAAACTTCTTAATTTGGTCGGATTATCTCAGGCAGCTAACTTTAGGCAGCTAACTTCACACCGGTATTAATAAGCTGTAATTTAACTTCTGTTATAAGTAACATAGCATCGAAACTTAAACTTGGAGCGGTCAGATAAAATGCAGGATCTAGTCTGTAGTTAACTTTAGAAGTTTGGCGAAATTTTTCGAATATGTCAGCTAGTAAAAGTACATCAGATTTAAGATAAAGATCGGTGTATTCTCCTAAATCCTTTAGTTTGAATGATTTCCATACAAGTTTAGCGTGCTCGTAATCACAATCTGATATAATGTCATTGGTCAACGAGTTGTAAAAATAATGTTGCTGAGGTAAACATTGCTCTTCGTAACGAGTCCAACTATTCATATACTCATATGGATAGACACCCTTACGTTTCAGTAGGTCGAAATGCTCTTTTAACGAATAAAAATGGGAAAGGTGAACAAAATCTTTTTCGTTTAATGTGCTTACAAGTTCTTCTAAACTAGCTCCTAAAAATTTGTAGGAATCCACAAAACGAACAGGCATAAATTCGTTTCTGTTATTGATAAAATATTTTGTAAACGATATATAATTTTCTTTATTTTTCGCAATAACTTTGATTTGACCTGGCATTTCCCCCAACTGACGTATAAACAAATGACTGTCGTATCCTGATAAGTTATGAAAAAATACGGGCACAAATACTGGTAAACGGTAGCGTATATTACAATAAGAATGGGCTGCCCCCCTGTAGCGTCCTGTTAAATGACAATGATCTCTTACGGAGTCACCGAGCAACAACTTGCGGCAAAGAAAACAATACTGAGCATTCAAAAAATCATTTTCTTCGTTCTCTGTAATATCCATTGGCTTCGGGTTCGAATAAATATTGTTTATAGTACATATATCCCGTTGCAGATATTCGAGAAATTTGGCTACACAGTCTTTTCCACGATATGAAACGAATTTATTGAGAGAACTGTCGTATGAACTCACAACGTAGTACGCAAAAGCGGCTGGTACATGTTCCTGTAATTTAATAGTACTTTCTGAACTATTTTTTCCTTGCGTTTTCGGTACCAACAATGATTCGAAGTCTGCATATATCACGAAAGGCATGTCTTGCATACGTTCAAAATTTTTAAATTCTATTTGCTCATTCTGGTTGGGTAAAATTGTCTTTACACCACCATATACGTGAGCATTTAATTTTTTTTCACTGTTAAAAAATATCATACATTCTTCACAGAAAAACAAAGATCCGTGGTGTTTGGTAAATTGATTTTTAAGCATCCGGCTTAGATTTTTAATAAGGCAATAATGAGTTTGTCGACCATTTTCTAACATTAATAAATTAATATGATATTGCTTGCGACATGCGGTTTTATACAGCGGACCAACGATTTCAGTTTTATTTTTCAGTGCATACACATTAACACTTATATGTTGGTTGTTTTTTTCAAATATTTTGATATCATTTAATCCCACAGGAAAAGTCATATTATCGATATTGAGAACGTCTTTGTAATGCGGATACGAAGATACCCGATGAACATTATTTTTAGCGGGAAATAAAGAAGCCATTACACACCACAAAAAGCAAAACACATCATTATTTTGTATATTAATACACGCTCGTTTTAGTTTTATATTTTTAGGTAAATCTATGAATCCTGACGCTCTCAGTGGGTTGTATTTCGTAATGTTTACCTCTAAGTATAAATTTCGCATAAATGCCCAACCACTATCTCTGTCTTGAAATTCATCAATTTTTCGGCAAATAGTGAGTAAAAGATTTGAAAATAATTCATTGAAATCATAATTGGGATGTATAACTATATTTCGTGTCGCAAATGATTTTATATCGCAAGTATCGTTTTTAAGTAAAGAAAATTCTGCAAATAATTCAAAATTTACTTTGATACTACTGAAAACTGATTGCCTTGCATCCAAAATTTGATGAATGGGGGCGCGAATGTCGCGTATAAACTCGCCAGGGGGCTTACTGTCAAGGCCGTGTTCGCGGGCGCGCACGCGGTATGACGCAATCTTACTACGAAAAGCGCTAGCAATTTTTTCGATCCCTTCGCCGTTATCTATCGAGTTATTATTTTTATGCGTTGTACTTCGTAAATGCGCAGAAAATGCTCGACTAGCAACAGATGTTTCGCAAACGGAACAAAATATCGATCTGCTACCCATTATTTTTATAAATGATCTATGCCTAAAAATAAAGACTATCGGCAAATATTACAAATAAAAGTATCAAGAATAATAATTATTTAAAATCACGATAGAACACTCCGTCTTTGATGAAATACTCCCTACATAATTTTAAGGTTTCATTTATATTCGAAACCACTGGCGAATTTGAGTCTATCTGAATTTTTAAATTTACAAGAGCTTTCTCCCACCTATCTTTCGGGTCAATAGATTTTATGTCAGCAACATTATATAATTTCAACTCTACAAAAAGGTCACCAGATAACTGGATAGTTCTACGCACTTTTCCTCCAGGAACTTGCCGTATCAGCGTAGACTGAAGCACCGCACTCTTTTGCTCGGCACAGAAGCTTTCGTCTTCACTGTCACTGCAAATTATCCAGCCCGAGGAGCCGTTGCTTGGGCCTTCCTTGGACGCCTGCGTTAATTTTCTTGACCTGAAAACCATAAAACATGTATGTTTATAATATTGAAGAGAGTTTTGACTCAATGAAATATTTTGATAAATTATTTACTTACCTCGAACTTGGAACTTCGTCTTCAGGTTCATGCCGCGGGGTTTTAGACTTCGTTTTATTAGAACTGTAAGGAAAAAAAAAATATTAGTAAGGTACCAATATTAAAAAGGCTATGTCATTATTATACACTTTTGACAAAATTACCGTGGCTTAGGCGTATCGTCATCGGATTCAGAAACCGTTCTCTTTTTAGGTAGTACCTTCGGCTTCTTAGACCTAAAAATAAAAATAAAATCATTTAGTAACAACATTTAAAGGACATTTCATTTAATATGTTTGATAGTAAAAAAACTATTTACGGTGCTAAGTGAGCTTCGTCACCAGATTCAGAAAGCGCGATTTTCTTTTTTAAATTCTTGGGATTTTTAGACCTGAAAATACAAAAAATGATTATCTGTTATTATTTACTCAGTTTAAAATAAAGTAAATTAATACGATAGGTGCCTACATTGAAAATGTTATATTATTTTACACTCCTTTCAAAAAAAAAAAAAAAAAACTCACCGGGGCTTAGGCGTATCGTCCTCGGATTCAGAATGCTGTCTCTTTTTAGGTACCCTTGGCTTCATAGATCTATAAAAAGAAATTTATTTGTAATTAGTAAAACACATTTAAAAAAGACAAGTAATTTAACCAGTCTAAAAACTATTACTTACCGTTCGTCACCGGATTCAGAAAGCGTGATATTCTGTTTCAATTTCTTCGGCCTTGAACTAGGAGCTGGGATCTCAAACTCCGTGTTTGACCTTGCATTCTTACCAATTTTTTCATAAGCAGAGTACTCCGAATCAGACCTACAAAAATAACTACGATATTATTTAAATCACAGACTTGTGGTAATAATAATAAAAATACTATGAAACACTATTTTTAAAAATGTATAAAAACTTACGAACATGATTTTAATGAAGTGTATCACTGTCGAAAGTAAGGAATATAATGAACGTTATACGTAAAAAGCCTGTTCTACGTAAACATCACGACTTTCAGTAGTTCTCAACCTGTAACTATTAATCGCGTATAGTTTCTAATAACAATAATGCTACAATATATACGAAAAAATTGGTTTTTAAAGGTTTAATACCACAGGTGCCGTTTTGCAAAATAAGCAAATGTGTAACAAACAAACGCATCGTATTGCACGTATCGTTTATAAAAGGAAGGCGCCTTCATCAAAGCTGCCGCTGCGGTGTGTCAATTATGCACCCACCAAATGCTTAATCACAAATAGAATACTAACTTCCGTCTCGCTCAAACATATTAAATTACGTTTGAGCGGGAGTAGAAAACATGAGTTGTCGATGTCGTATGTATTAAATGCCTAGGTACGGAATAACCTTGTCCATGGAATGATATTAAGATTCACTACACTGAATGCGATGATTTGTATAGACAAACATATTATTTTATTGAAAACATGTCATAACCTGCATACCATAATTCATGTTATAACTTGTATTGATTGCATCAACGCGCTATCGCGCTAATTAATCGGGTTACATACCTAACAAGTAAATGGATTTACAGTTAACCATTCCTACTGGAAACTTTTAGAAAAACACACGTCGTTCGTGAGCGCCAACGTTGACATTTATTTTTTAGTAAAATGGTAAGTAGACAGCTTTAGTAAAATGGTAACTTATGAAATAATTGAAAATTATTTATTTACTTTTATGAATCCAGATTAAGTTATAAATTAATTAAAAATGTTTTATTTATTATTTACAGAGTAAATCCAGTTCGCAACCAATTAACATCGCAAAAAATGAGCTGACACCGCCAAGTTTTTATTCACAAGCTATAATTGAAGACCCGATATACTCTCAAGATTTCGACGCTTGTGTGGACGCTTACTTCAAGGAGAGAGATGAATGTTTAAATCGAGTTCCGGATGTTTCTTTACCAAAAGCTTCGAAACGGCCGAAGGAAAATTCAAAGAAGACGGGCAATAGAAAAAATAAACCCTTCGACAGCGCATTAAATTCCTTCATTATTAAAAAAATTAAGAAAGGCCGGCGAGTCATAAAAATAAGTATATCCAATCTTGAGGTGGACAACGAGTGTCAAGAGGTCGCAGTGCAGTATATTGTAGAAGATAACTTTGATGACATGTTAAATGCAACAGAAGTACTAGTTGATAAGATTGTAAAAAGATTAAGCAATGTTAACTATTAGATTTTTAAGTACCTAATATTTAAGTAAGTTTAAGTAGTGTTTAGAAATATTTCAAAATTATGTAAATAAAAACCATAAAATTACTATGAAAATAAACAATATTTCAAAATAATACGTATTTGACTCATTTAATTAGTTAATAAGTTGATTACGTACAAATAAATAAATAAAAAAAGCTTGCAAAATCGTCCACTAAATGAAATCAGTACCACATTTATTTGAATTTTGCATGTTGGAACTTGATGTCTTATTACTCTTTCTATCAATAAAAACTAGATTTACTTATTTAATTGTTATTTCGTGTATTTTTAACATTAAAATCTGTGATGTTGTGATGGTCTATTAGTACTTTATCTATGCATTATTCGCAATTGGTTTTAGGTTTAAACAATACATCATTGACACAGGTATACCGACGTAAAGCATCATGTTTCATGAGCCATCATACTGGTGCAATCCTAAATGTAATAAGTGAACTGTACACGGATCTTACTTTAAACTTAATTGTGATCAACTTTAAAAATAAAATTTAAATGCATTATTTTTATGAGTAATGTTAACTAAAACACCTCTGCATAACATAATGGTAAATGTGCACGTCACATTTACGTCACATCAATTAACCAATCAGAATGCCAGGCCTACATCGCGCTTACAGAGTTTTTACATTCGTTCATATAAATAAAAGTTCAATACTATGGTTTGCTGGGAAGTTGCGACCGGACGACCCCAACACGTAAACCATGCTATCTGGATTGGCCACCCGGAAAGCGTGTAGTGTTGACTTTGAACTGTGAATCTTGGGGTGTTCTGTATCTAGGCGGTCGATAGGTACAGCCACCCATCCATGGGTAATGGACCCGAAGCACGTAAAATGTAGCCTTCTGCCGGGAATCAGCTTCCTGGGGGTTGCGACCATGTCTAGCGAGCTTGATCAACTTGCCGGATGTGTTGTGCGGTAAACACCATAGTTAACCCAAGTCCTCGGACAGGGAGCGCTATGAGGGTGGCAGGCGGGATTTCCCTGTGACCCTTGCATGCAAACCAAGAGTTGGCCGCCTTGGAATGCGTGTTGTGTTAAGCTTTTGCGGTTTTAAACCATGAATTTTGCGACTTGAATCCGGTTTCAATCATAAAATTGAGCCTCACAACAATAGGTAATGTACCAAACCGAATGAAGCTATTTGAAAACGCGGAGCTGCATGTTATAATTAATGTTGCGAAAATTTAAAGACACAAAAACTTCAACGAAACCCGATTGAGACTATCAGTCAAACGCGGTTTGAGAATTATAGAACAGTTCCAAAGTTTAAAAACGATTGTTAGATATGATAGTATTTAAAAATCGATCCCTAGATACGATTGGGCTTTTCAGAACAGAAATGCAATATCCCTAGATGCGATTGGGCTTTTCAGAACAGAAATACATCCCTAGATACGATTGGGCTTTTCAGAACAGAAATGCATCCCTAGATACGATTGGGCTTTTCAGAACAGAAATGCATCCCTAGATACGATTGGGCTTTTCAGAACAGAAATACATCCCTAGATACGATTGGGCTTTTCAGAACAAAATCTGTTCTGAAAAGCCCAATAATACACTACTGTTACCTACGTAACGAAATACCGTGACTGGCTGACTGACTGACTTACGTTGTCTACGCGTAGCTTAAACTACGGATTTTACAGACTTGAATTTGGCACACATGTAAGTAAGTGGATAAAGGATCATAGAAGTGCACTAAGTAAGGATTTTTTTGTCTTTTTATATAACCCTCTGAAAAATCAATTAAACACGAAAATAAAGATCGTAGAAAGTAAATCTGTATTACCCCAAATTTAACGCGAGCGAAGCCGCGGGCAGAAGCTAGTTATTCATACATTTTGAACGCACATGTGCGTCGGTGACACCTGTGGAAGTCAGGCAGTGAATGCGTTAATTTAAAATTTCCCTCTCTTGCCATACTGGTCTTGAGTATAATATTATTATGGTAATAATTACGGAAAAGACAAGATATAAGAAGTCATCATCATCATCAGCCTATCTTAGTTCACTGCTGGACATAGCCCTCTCCAGTTGCACGCACTGAGCACGATCCACGGCCAGTCTCATGCAGTTCTTGTCAGCTACCCTGCGAAGATCATCGCTCCACCTAGTCTGAGGGCGTCCCACGCCACGCTTGCCGATATAAGAAGTATCTGCGAGTAAAGTAGACGACCAGATGGCCTAGTGGTTAGAAAACCTGACAATGAAGCTTGAGGTCCCGAGTTCGATTCCCGTGTCGGGGCAGATATTTGTATGAAAAATATGAATATTTGTTCTCGGGTCTTGGATTTTTAATATGTATTTAAGTATCTATCTATCTATATAATTATATTTATCCGTTGCTAAGTACCCATAACACAAGCTTTGCTAAGCTTACTCCGGGACTAGGTCAATTGATGTAAATTGTCCCATGATATTTATTTATTTATTTATTTAAAGTATGTATAAAAAGTTTAGGTTGAAATATTTCTAGGTACACAAGAAGAATTTACCTACCCTTTTCTGTTCCCTTCATTTCACAGATTTGCTCAGACTTTAATTTATCTAGAAAACTTTAATCAACAATCTGTTTGAATGCTGAATGTCTCGAGCTGTAAGCGAAAACTAAACGAATATAACTGAAAATACTTAATTCAGATTCAGGTGACGTACCTTCATCCCAAAGCAATCATAGTGGCACGGGGGTAATTTATTCTCACTTGCACATTTATAACCTTACTCACATGTTCACGACTTTCATGAGATTAGCACATGAAATATATATTAGAATCCACGAGTTCATACAGCTTTTATTTTTTATAGAAACAAAAAATAATCAAACTTTGAAAATGAAACTATCGTGAGACTCACTCATATTAAATGATCGCGCGAGCAGAGCGGTGGCGCGTAGTGCGCGTGTTGCGGCAGCCGCCGAGTCGCGTGCTCCTGAGAAGAAGGGCTACGAAATAGCCCGAAACATGGCGAGCTAAACTCTATTTAAGAGGTGAGTTATCCGTTATAACATCATTTAATATATCAAACCATAATCATTACTACCTACAATAGACCCCTTTCTAATCCCCGGAGTTCACCTGACAAGTTCAGCTGGGCAGTTGTTCTGACTGTTGGTACACCTGGATGGGCCACGGATACTGACGCAAATGGTCGTCGAGATATCAACTTCGAATAAATCGCAATCCAGATATATAATATCTCCGAAAATCATCATGCAATGTGGTCTAAAAGTCAAGGTAATTTTCACAAAAAATAATGATTAAGTCCCAAACTATATCCATACTAATAATTATTAATGCGAAAGTGCGCGTGTTTGTATGTTTTTCCGTCTTTCACGCCGTAACGGAGCGACGGATCGACGTGATTTTTGGCATAGAGATAGTCTATGGGCCCAAGAGTGACATAGGGTAATTTTATCCGCGCGCGATAAACGAATACCACGCGGGCGGAGCCACGGGCAAAAGCTAGTTGGTTATAAACTAAATATGTCGTTACTATAATCGAAACAGCATACTCGTAGCAGATAAAATCTCTGTGAATTTCTGTCTCGTAATTTCCATGACGGTGTGTCCTAATCGGCCGAATACCTACAACATAAATTCGGTCGTCGAAATTCGGTCTTGTATCTTCGGCAGTGTTAAACACTAAGTTACGGCACGACCAATTAAATCATTACTGGGTCCCAACAGCTGTGCATTCCCACGTAGTTGACCCACATACTGCTCCTGTATTAAAGCCGGGTTGTGGGCTTCTTTGTTTAATAATTGAGACCACGTTCCGACCTTTCACTATATTGAATCTCAGCGCGAGTTACGAGATCACAGCGATTTTTTACATCAAGGAGCTTAGTACAATTTATTTGTTTATTTCATAAGCCTATTTTAAGTTCCGGGCAACTAGGCACATAGCAGTACATAAGCTCATAATATAAATACATTAATTCTGGAACGCGTGATACTCTCGCCGTGGTATGATAATTGATTCAGGCTCCAAAACTCATCAAAAGATTAGGTAATGGAAATGTTACGCTAGATAAAAGCGTCAGACGCCTAGTATACGGCATAAAAGCTGTATTATTTTCCTAACTGAGTCTTTCATAAAGTCAGTTTCTAAAAAGTTTTTGCAGAGAAGAAGGCTAAACGAAAATGATCATTGGTGATTTTCATAAGTTAAATACCAAAGCCAGATCTAATGACTCACACCTACGAAGCTGCGGCATAATAAACTAGAAGTTATGTAACTATGGCATCCTGTTGATTCAACAATTTATCAAATGTCTACGACTGTAGCTACAACTGTTCTTTCTAATGAAA
The DNA here is from genome assembly GCA_037349165.1 of Choristoneura rosaceana. NCBI lineage: Eukaryota > Metazoa > Arthropoda > Insecta > Lepidoptera > Tortricidae > Choristoneura > Choristoneura rosaceana. The sequence continues at coordinate 18,591,446 of JAZBNJ010000019.1, forward strand.
ATAGCTTTGCTTTTCCAACGTCCATTTCAGCAACAAATATTCTATTACCCCTGTCTTACTTAATTCATCCATTTCGATTGTTTGAAAATTATTGTAGAACTAGCTTTTGCCCGCAGCTCCGCCCGCGTGGTATTCAGTTATCGCGCGCAGTTCCCTCGGGAACTGTACATTTTTCTGGGATAAAAAGTAGCCTATGTCACTCTCGGGCCTATAAACTATCTCTATACTAAAAATCACGTCGATCCGTCGCTCCGTTACGGCGTGAAAGACGGACAAACACACAAACACACTTTCGCATTTATAATATTAGTATGGATTGCCCACTATTCTTAAACTTTTACTGAAAAAGAACTCAAAGCAGTAGTTTTGTATTGGCATTTGAATCAAAACTTCTTGTCTAACGCAATAAGCAAACCACAAAATAGTAGATTGATAACCAAGGGTGGAAAGTGACCCATTTAACCGAGATATTTCGCGCTCGAACGAAGTGATAGCGCCAATAGTTCGAGGGGAAATGGGTTATTTCACCCGAGTTAGACACTCTACTTTTCATTTCGACTGTGAGGAAACTAAAATACTACAAAAAAAACGAGAATAATAATAAATTGAATTTACTTAAACCTATCCAACCTCCAGCGGTACCTTTTCGACTGGCCACTTGCCATGGCCGACTATAAAAAAAAATCGAGTTGGTCACGACGTGCATCTAGATGACCATGCCGAAACGTGAAAAAAAAAACTCAGTGACGTAACCAATTATCTTCGATGTCGTGGCTAGTATAAATAAATGAACAAAATTATATAAGTTATAATTGCGATATAAATTAATATGATATAAATAAATTAAATTTATTTATATCCAACCTCCAACCTTTTCATACATTACTTTACTCTTTGCATACTGGCCACTTGCCGCGGCCGACTAGACTGTAATCGAGTTGGCCACGACATGACCAAAGAGCTTTTAATTATACAAAACTGGAGGTTGCACGCCGAACCAAGAAGTTTGACTTTTATTACGGATGTTCGGCGTTCAACCTCCAGTGTTGTGTATAATGTTCTTGGTCACGACTTACATCTAGATGGCCATGCCGAAACGTGAAAAAAATGCCTATCATGGCATTATGGCGGGCATCAGAATAGAGGAAAAATTTTAAATGTTGATATTCTGTAATTTCGAAAAAAATAGACCAATTGTAGAATGTTTTTAATGTGAACCTATTAAGATCGTAATAAACATGTCGTTTAATGTATAGCTGAATTTAGATTACTGAAAAGCTTTTATTTTAATAATATGACGTAACTCAATTATCTTCGATGTCGTGGCTAGTCGAAAAATTAAAAAAAAATTACTTTCCACCCGGCTACCTACCCATGAAAATTAAACTTTCCGAACAGGAGAGATGAAAACAATTTTACTACCCGCTCCGGTTTTTCCTTCGGGTAGCTGGCAAACACACTTTCGCATTTATAATGGTTACGTATCTGAATATCGAATATTAAAATAACGAATGTATTAAAATATCGAATGGGTTATAATATCGAAAAGGTATTTTTGTTAAGACTGCATTTTTTGAGATTGTTATAAATCTAACCTAACCTAACCTAAGGGGTTCTATACGATGTCGTCTTAAACAATTCTGAAAAGTTGTTGGTTTCAGAAAATAAACCTTTCGATATTATGGCCCATTCGATATTTTAATATATTCGATATTTTAACATTCGATATTCAGATGCGTACCCTTTATAATATTAGTATAGAAGAGCTTGTGACTTGTACTACATGAGAAAACTGTAGTATCCGTTCCGTTCTATTAAAGAAAACCCTTAATAAAGATGAAGGTGTTATGTGAGCCTTTCAAATTGCAGGCCATCAGCTGAAGTGGGGGCACAATTGAAATTTTACATTATTAATGCGCGAGGAGCAGGGTACGCTTTGTTTAGATGATGGAGGTACAGTCGTCAACAAATATTTCAAGATAGGCGGCGCAATGGCTTAATACATCCGTGAGTTTATGGTCAAAAGCGTACAGAAGAAGAGTGTACAGAATTTTATTCTTTACAGCGTATACGTAACATTTTTGGGTTTTTATAAAAATAAATAATTAAATTCACCCCAGCCTATATACGTCCCACTGCTGGGCACAGGCCTTCTCTCAGAACAAGAGGGCTTAAGATAATAATAAAAATAATAAAATTAAAATAAAATAAATATTTAAGGGGGCCCCCATAAAACTATTTTTTTTGCCTTTCTTTTGCTAATGTCTAATGTTGTATAGATAACGAGTATATTACGGAATACTTCGTGCGCGAGTCCGACTCGCGCTTGGCCAGTTTTTTCTCCATGTTGTTTACTTTCTTATTTATTACGTCACATGAACTACTATTAATAATTATCATTACAACCAATCGTCTTTTCACAATTAAAATAAAGTGTAAATAAGCCTGATTCGTCCCATAGAGCAAACATGTCATACCTTATCATGTCGCTGAGTGTATTTTTTAGTGTATCGAATATGTGTAAATAAATGTTTCTCTCTTTCTCTCTCTCTCTCTCTCTCTCTCTCTCTCTCTCTCTCTCTCTCTCTCTCTCAGAGTGTTTCACAATACCACTGCGGGAAGTCCCTTAAGTGCTAGTAAACACAGAAATTAACACGCTGTAGAAAACCGAATTGTTTTAAAACAAAAGTTGAAAATAAATAACATCGAAAATACAAACTGAAATATGTATGTGTGAAATGTGTTTTACGGGATGACTGTAAAAGTAACAAAAATTTGGAATTGAAATAATAAATACAGAAAACAAATCTTGAAAATAAATAATTTTGAATTTAATTTTGATTTTTGTTTTTTTTTTTTTTAATCGGCTCTATAAGTGTTGACATGTTGTAGTCCGTGTCTGATACGATCCTTTTACGGTCATTATATGAAACGGTGTAGTGAGTAGAGACCTCAATGCGGTAGACCTTTGATTACCGAGTTGGAATTCAAAAGCCTTTTCGTTCGCAATTGGGAAGGCCAGGATTTCCTGTCGAGCTACATCAAAGATGATTGTGGGGGGGAAGTGCCCACTACTTTGTTAAAAGGCTTTCTTTTGGTGTCGGAGTTGATCAAATAAGTGACTTGTTGCGGTTACAGTTTATTGAAGGAGTTAATACTTGAATAGGGATGATGATGCTATTAAAAAATAATTAAAAGGCACAACTCCGGTAAAAAAAACGTTTTATTTTAGCCCTGAAAACCAGATTAATTTTCGATTTACTCTAAAATTAGATTTTTTGTTGCTTTAAACCAAATAAATAGTTAGTTGATTGAGTTGCCGGATAGTGACGTCATAATTCGCTATTGCCATTGAAACTCTATGGGATAATTGTGTTTTGACAGCTCATAAAAAGTACTTACGTCAGTTGATTGGTGGCGTCATCATCCCCATTGGGTAGAGCTGCAAAAGTTGTCGGTTGTAGTGGTCGAAATGTTTTAAACACTCTTATTACCTACTGTGGTGGCCAAGTGGTTTGACCTATGGCCTCGCAAGCAGAGGATCGTGGATTCAAACCCCGGCCCGCACCTGTGTTCGTCACCATCCTAAAACGAGGGAACACCACACTCTCCGGCCAGAAGTCGGAGCGCAGGAACATCTGTTGGACTATAACGTTATAGTTATATATTCTTTAGAATTCAGTCGACCAGTGCCCTTAGTGTAAGTTTTCGGCTACAAAATACATCTCGATCGCGTTCGCGTTAAAATCTCAATTTGCATCATAACACGAACATCGCAAATGTTCCGCTAGAGGCGCTGTTTGTGTTTCATACAAATTGAGATTTTAACGAGGACGCGATCGAGACGTACCTACTTTGTAAGCGAAAAATTATACACTAAGGGCCCGTTGTTTGATCAGTAGTTAAAGTTACTATAGTCAAATTTCCGTTGAAATGTGTTAACCATTGTTATTTTTGCCATACATTTTAACTATTAGTTAGTTTAACTAATGATCAAACAACAGGCCCTAAGGTTACTGAATTATAAAATTGTATGCCCGAAACGAGTCGGTATTGATACTTTGTACCACATGTCGACTCTGAACAGTCCTCGCACTTAAGACAATAAATATTTCTACTTGTATTTGTGTGTAGAAAACACAAAACGGAAACATACAGATAATTAAAGGGTCTTGAGATAATAACAACTCATCACCAACCCCATACTCTCCGAAGACAAACGAACGTCATTCCCATCGAACAAAGACGTAACAAATTGTGCTTTTAACGTGCGTTACGCTGAAGTACCTATGTTGTTTGTTGATTTATTGGACGTCGGAGCGGCGAGGCGTGAGCGATGCGATGCGACGGCGACGCGGTGATGGTAATGAAATGTGAACGGTGATGATGTAGCTGAGGTCATGGCGTGAATTGCTTTGTTTATCTTCATATACTGTTAGTAAGTACTCGGCAGGTTAACGAAGACAGTGAAAACTGGGTTTTATTTACGAAGATTTCATTTATGAACGATTAAGCATATGCATTGATAATCTCTAAGCTAAGCCACGGACGGACAGACAGCGAAATTATAAGGGTTTCATTTGCCAAATTCAAATTCAAAATGTTTAATTTAAAATTCGTTTTGACTACGAAACCCTAAAAATGTGACTCATAAACTCATACATCATATTTATCACCTATTTTCAAACAGGACCCGAAAACTTTGTAGCCAGTTTTGTTAATCTCTAGGCCATTTCTCCTTTCCATCCTCCATTCCTCCGACATTTAATAACTAGGCACTATTGTACAAAAAACGCCACTCGGTAATTTGTTTTCTGATAATTTCATACAAGGAATATTCAATGCAATCATAGAATAAAAAGTTGCAAAATCCACCGCAAGCTTATCAATTTGCCATTTCACAGTTGGAAAGCGCCGCGCCTCAGCGATCAAAAACTGACAGTGGGGCTCTAAAAATCAAGGCTTTTAAACCACAGCTGAACAAGCGGGTGCTCCAAAAGACAGATTAAAGGGCTCCCGACCAGAGTGCCCTCCAATTAGGAGCCTCTCACAACTCTTCCGAGCTCCGACAAATGTGAGAACGAATGCGGAGTAGCTATATAGATAGAGGTGTTTGAGATAATTAGTTATCATGTTTTTGTTATTATAAGTAGAAATATGATTAAATTTAAATTAAATTAATTAATTAAATTAAAATTTTGCAGGTGGTAGGACCTTGTGCATGGTCCGCCCGGATTGTTACCACTATATTGCTGCTTTTTCTATTTTTAACCGACTGCAAAAAAAGGAGGAGGTTCTATGTTCCAATGTTTGTATTTTTTCTTTTTTTTTATGTATGTTCACCGATTACTCCGGCAATTGTGGACCGATTTTCAAAATTCTTTTTTATTCGAAAGGGTATTCTTCTGAGGTGGTCCCATTGTCACCAAATCAAGATCTGATGATGGGATCCTAGGGAAATCGAGGGCAAACCTCAAATTTTATAGGCACACCTATGGCGATTTTGGCATTTTTAGTGTTAAGGTAAGCATTTACATTCGGAAAGTGTCATTTGGTAACCTGGACCTAATGAAGAAGACCATGGGTGACCAATGGAACTCGTCGAAACTAAGTAATACTCGCTCGTCTATAAACGATCATGATTAACATATCGAGATAAGCGAGTAAGAAGAAGCTTTAAGTTAATGATTCTTTCGAACTGATCTGATGCTGAAGCCAGAAGGTAGGCAACGGAACTCTGTTATAAAACAACGTAAGTTAGTCGTGTTTGGGCTTAATGGAATCGTTGTGAGACGTACTTTGGCTACGAATCACTAAAAAGTGATAAATAAAAATTTTTAACAAAAAAGTAAAACCGACTCCAAAAAAATTACAAAAATAACAAAAAATGGAACCGACTACAAAACCCATTTAAAATATTTTTATATGTACCTACTAACTCGAAGTCGGTGACTCAGCACGACCCAGCAGGAGTGATTGAAACCCATTGTGTGTAGGTGAAATAGACGCCTATTGCTCCACTTCTGCTGGGTCGTGCTGAGGCACCGACTTCGAGTTAGTAGGTACCTATAAAAATATTTTAAAAGGGTTTTGTAGTCGGTTCCATTTTTTGTTATTTTTGTAATTTTTAACCGACTTCAAAAAAAGGAGGAGGTTATCAATTCGGTTGTATGTTTTTTTTTTTATGTTTGTTACCTCAGAACTCCGTCATTTATGAACCGATTTGAAAATTTTTTTTTGCTTTCGTCTAGAAAATGCTTTCAATTAGGTCTCATAAGCACCAAATCAGGATCTGATGATTGGATCCTAAGGAAATCGAGGGAAGTCTTCAAATGTTGTAGGGACACCTATGATAATTTTGATATATTTAGTAGTAACTCGTGCATTTGCTCTTGAAAATCATCATTTGGTAAAGTGGAACTGATGATGAAGACCACAGTTGACCATCGGAGTTACTACTCAATAACAAGTATTTCATGGGTTGAATTTCAATTACTTTAACACAGTTGCTAAGCAATTTATGCTCCTCGGAACGCATATGGTGAAATGGAATGGGTGGTGAAGCACCAGGATTCTTCAATAATGAACATCTCTGCATCGGAAAAAGCAATTTTTCGTAAATGGTGACGAGCAGTTGACATTAAACTATTAAATCTTAGATGCTTTACACTAAAAAGCGTGAAAAAAAAATTTATAACAAAAAATAGAACCGACTACAAAAAACCATGAAAATAATTTTCTACCAGTCTGAAGTCGGTGCCTCAGCACGAGCCAGCAGGAGTGATTGAAGCCATTTACTCGTATAGTTGTAGGTGAGGTAGACGATTATGGTCCACTACTGCTGGCTCGTGCTGAGGCACCGACTTCAGACTGGTAGAAAATTATTTTCATGGTTTTTTGTAGTCGGTTCTATTTTTTGTTATAAATTTTTTTGGAGTCGGTTTTACATTTTTGTTAAAAATTTTTGCTATCTTGTTGCTTGCACTGTTGTGTTTCGGCGTGGAGAGTAAGTCAGCCGGTGAAATTACTGGTACTTACCTTGAGGTATCCCTTCTTAGACCTCTAGGTTAGCAACGCACCTGCAATACCCCTGGTGTTGCAGTTGTTTAGGGGCGGTGGTGATCTCTTACCATCAGGAGACCCACTTGCTCGTTTTACATCCAGTCAAATAAAAAAATAAAAATGGCTTTCAGCTATTCAACATGACTAGATTTATATTCAAGAACGAAATATATGAAAGTGGTGCAAGATTTTTAAACATCAGAGATAAAAATTACTAAGTTAAACAACAACTCACGATTATAAAGCAGGAACTTACCCATGAATTTTTTTCTGAAAAGATGAGAACTATTCGGACCGTCAGAGACATAAGCTTAGGTTTTTTAGCTTCTCCGACCTAATCTAGCCGACCTCAAGATATTTAATCATACACTTATATCATTGCCTTGGTGACTGATATATTTTATATCATTACCAGAATCCGAGGAGAATTACCTACTTCATTCCCAGACCGTCATTCAGCAGACGATACATGCTACGCCGTTATGCAAATCCGACCCCTACCGCCTTCGGTTTAATCGCTCGAATTTCCTCAAACTTCTGAGAATTTCCCAAAATCGAAGGGTGAATAAATTTAAAAACCTCTTAACAACACGCTTAGTGGGTGCCGAAAACTTTACGTTTATGCCGGAACTCTGAACCTAATATATTATTCTTTAATCTAGTTGAGTGGTTTTTAGTTTTTACGGATTTGTTCGTAAGTCGATAAATACAGATACTTATCCATAGACATACTTGTTAGATGGTTATAATGTAACGGGTTTTAATGATTCATGGTTCATTGCATCCCTACTTCATTACCATACTCAACCTTACTGATACTATAAAAGCGAAATAATTCTACTGTATGTTACATTTTCAACCACTAAACCAATTTGAATGTAATTTGGCATGAGAATAGTTTAGGACCCTCGAAATAACATATTAATGATAAGTAATAAAATTATGATTGGAATTTGGAGTCTATTTGTATTTTTTATTTCAAAAAATTGTCACAGATGATATCGTGAGCAAGATATTGTTTGTATTGTATTGTATATTGTGCTCTTTATTGTACATAAAACATGTTGAAATAACTGTTCTGTTTTGTTATTTTGCTCCTTCTCTAATAACCAGGATATCGTTTGCAGTTTTGGTTCATTGTCATCTATGCTTATATCTACAGGGCATAGGCTTCCTCTCAAGATGAGAGGGCTTGGTTCGTAGTTCTAACGCGAGCCTAGTGCGTCTTGGGAACCTCACACACACTATTGAATATCTTCGCGCCTGTGTAGGTATAGGTTTACTCACGATATCTAATACCTTTAAACGAGCAATTCTATCTTTTGCACGCGACTTCGCCCGCGTGGAATTCGGTTATCGCGCGTTGTTCCCTCGGGAACTGTGCATTTTTTGTGGATAAAAAGTAGCCCATGTCACTCTCGGGTCCATAAACTATCTCTATGCCAAAAATCACGTCGATTCGCCTCTCCTTTTCGACGTGAAAGACGGACAAACATACACAAAAACACACACACACACTTTCGCATTTATAATATTAGTAGGAATATTTCGGGGATCTCATAAGCGGCTCCGACGATTTCAATGAAATTTGGTATGTCTATCACTAGGAAAACGCTTATTATCGAGTTTTAGCCGAGCAAAGCTCGGTTGCCTAGCGGTATGAGCCCGGACTCGAACCCACTCTCTGCTTGAGAGACCATTAGGCTAAACCACTAAGCTACCCATTACTAACAGTTTTGGCTACTAGCGAGCAATGCAATTGCATAATTCTTAGCATTCTCACTAATTCTAAAAGGTTTTATACGTTATTGATCTCTCAGGGGCATATGTCACTTTAAATGTCAACGGGTTCCGCATATTTATACGAGACACGCGTCTCTGATGCCAGCGGAATCCCAACACGAATCACCACTTCCCCTCCCTGAGAGAACTGTCAAATTGATACGAAATATCACTCAGTGATTTGTGATATTGGTAACAATTCTGGGGTGGATAATATTAAACAGGGAACTTTTGTCTTTTTGCGGTTTTTTTTCGGTTTTCGGTTTTTTGTAATAAATGTTTAAAAAAATTGTGTTTTAGTAATTTACAGCTAAAATATGTATTTGAAAGTTAAGTATTTGATAAAATAAAAGCATTACGTCATTTCCCACAAAAAAAAAAGTATTTGATGAAATCGAGACATTTGGCATGAATTTCAACTTTGTAAAAGCATTGATAATTACACAAAATATATATCATACTGATTGTATGGACGTTTCTGGCGCTCTACCTACTATCATCCCAGCCAACAAACTTCCCACTGCTGGGCACAGCTGAGTGACAGGGCTTGGGTCATAGTTCCCACGCGGGCCCAGTGCGGACTGGTAACTTCACACACACCATTGAATTACTTCGCAGGTTTTGCAGGTTTCCTCACGATTTTTTCTTCACCGTAAAGCTGAAGGCTTAAGAATCTTTGCGATAAATACTACGCAAACAGAGTCGCGAGCAAAAGATAGTAATCCATACTAATATTATAAATGTGAAAGTGTGTTTGTATGTTTGTCCGTCTTTCACGCCGTAACGGAGCGACGGATCGACGTGATTTTGGGCATAGAGATGGTTTATGGGCCCGAGAGTGACATAGGCTACTTTTTATCCCGGAAAATGCACAGTTCCCGAGGGAACAGCGCGCGATAACCGAATACCACGCGGGCGGAGCCGCGGGAAACAGCTTATATTATATATAACGACTTCTAGTTCCGCCGTAGCGAATCTTTCGGAACTTTACGACTGAGTGCGTTGCTGCGAAACGTTGGGCCAAAGATATTTGCTACTTTTATAAGGATTGTTGATATTTATTTCAAATGTGAAATCAGAGGAAAAGGGATGAGAGAGTACGTTTTCTCAACTATACGCGTTCCTTTTACTGTCAAAGAAAACAAATCCTTATTTTTACAGATATAAAAATAAATAATATAAAATTAACAAAAACAAGAGGTAGATAATGATAGTATTGCATTGCATATCTTCCTATCTGTGATTTTTGGCCTTTTTTTTGTTACTTGTACTGCGAAGTGGGACCTTATTTCTTGCCAAATTATATAAATTTATGTTTGCTATGTATGATTCGTATGGTTTATACTTAACATATTGTTACTGAACACTCTTTCAAACGATTGTATCTTTAGATGAAGTAAACCCAGAAACTTATTGTTTTAAGGTTGCAATGTTTCATATTAAATATTTCCTAATACCTACCGCTACGTAATCATATGAAAAAGAGTCTTCCTTGGCATTGGCACACAGACAGACGGTTAACAGTTTTTTTCCTTTTGAAAAGTAGAATTCAGTAATTTATTGCTTTAAAGAATTCCATGCAATATAATATACCTAGTCCAATTCCCAGAATTAAACTAATAAACAAATTCAAAAAGTATTAATTCTATCCTCATTTGTTATTATATTATTATAAAATCTTTACATCTCTCATAAATATGATTAATGATGTCAATCAGATACAATTTTGTATCTGATTTGACATCATTAATCATATTTATTATAATTTACAAATTTACAAAATCTTTGGAATACTTACCAGAAAATACACTAATTTATGCAATAAAAAATTAAAAAATACAAGAAAGTACGGATCAATAAAGTATGGATGAGTTACATGTAGACTAAATAGTAAGTAGTAAATACTACTTAAGTAGAAGCGGGTCTATAGACTAGCGATCCTAACGCCCTAAAAGAAGTAAGAACCACAGATAAAAGCAACGGTTGACGCACGGAAGAGGGGGCAATTGTCAGCGGCGATTGTGCAGTGACGAGACGAGCGAGACGTCATGCTTGCGCTTCGATAGGTAAAGGGCCTTTTAGACGGCGCGAGAACTGTCGTGTGTATCGTTCCATTGCGGGGTTATAGATTATAATGGTAAGGCTCTGTAACTAAACCCGAGGCCGTATTGCCTAATATTTTTGACACTCGTCATCGCAATAAAATGACATATTTTGCATACAAAAGCTGTCATTTTATTGCGATCGCGAGTGTCAGGAACGTTAGGCAATAAGGCCTCTTATTGCCTAACGTTTCTGACAGTCGCAATCGCAATTAAATGACAGTTTTTGTATGCAAAATATGTCATTTAATTGCGATCGCGAGTGTCAGAAACATTAGGCAATACGGCCTTATAACTGTAACCTGAGGCCGTACTGCCTAATGTTTTTGACACTCGTGATCGCAATCAAATGACATATTTCGCATACAAAAGCTGTCATTTTATTGCGATCGCGAGTGTCAGGAACATTAGGCAATAAGGCCTCTTATTGCCTAACGTTTCTGACAGTCGCAATCGCAATTAAATGACAGTTTTTGTATGCAAAATATGTCATTTAATTGCGATCGCGAGTGTCAGAAACATTAGGCAATACGGCCTTATAACTGTAACCTGAGGCCGTACTGCCTAATGTTTTTGACACTCGTGATCGCAATCAAATGACATATTTCGCATACAAAAGCTGTCATTTTATTGCGATCGCGAGTGTCAGAAACGTTAGGCAATAAGGCCTCGGAATTCCACACACAATAAATGATTATGATTATAAAGAAAGAAAGAAAGAAAGAAAGAAAATACATTTATTCATAACACAAGACACAACAATGACATTAAGTACAAATAGACAACACATCGGAAATTATGCGTCATTGCGGTTGTGAATCGGACACTGGCTCAGCATAATGCTGAAGCGTTAATAATAAACACCTCAGCGCTGATTTTCAGCCAGCACCGTTGGTGACCCTCGGATCGCTACAAAATAAAAATAATTATGATAAATAATTATGATTTTTAGTCCCACGGAAAAAATTTAAACAAAGTTTCGTCATTGTCAAAGGGACTTTTCAAGGGATTTCAAGGTATGGGCCCGCTAGAAATGTTATATAAAGTTCTGTTGTTATTGAAAGCCCTAATAATCACTATTTTATCTTATTCCCTCTTCCCTTAACTTAAGAGTTATACTCTTGTTGGTGGAATATCTTCCACACATAGGGATGTGTGGAAGATACTAAGGAGGGCCTTTGAGCCATGTGTTTGACCTCTTGATACGAAATATTAATTTGATTTTAATTTTGGTTTGATTTTATCTTATTATGTTTTAGTAAAAAAATGATTTATTGTTTTCTTTACAAAATTAGCACGGAATGTCATTGTATCGATACGAGATACTGCTTTGTTTTTATTCAAAACTTCGCACTTGTTGACGTGACAGCTGTCACAGAACGCTTCTCTCTTTTATCAAATTATAGTACGCATTACATTACTGCTCGGAAATATTTCAAAAACTAATTACGCTCTGGTAATTTTAAATTAACAATTTGTTTTGATATAGGTTCACAGCCCTTAAATCTTCGTCTGGTTATAGTTTGAGGTAGTATCAAAAATACACGCTGTATCTTATACCTTAGGCTGCTATTTACTCTAAAACTTCTAATAATTCTCAATAAAACTTATTCGTTGTAGTTTTCCTTGTAAGTTTAATATACTTACTACCATCCTAATTTTTTTTTATTTTTCCATCCACCCGTTTAGATTTTAGAGGGAGCGGAGGAACGCTCGATTTTAATGAAAATTGCACTTAATGTCGAATATTTCGCAAACAAATCACTAAATCGAAAAATCGTTACAGCAACCCCTTAATGATTTTAAGAGACCTATCTAACGATACCCCACACTACAAGGTTGGATGAGAAGAAAAAAATCACCCCCACTTTAACCCCCAACCGATACAAAACAAATTTTGTTTTGATATATTTGTTTTGTTTTATGCTGAGTGGGGACCTATTTAGCGTCATGTATGTCTTTATTTGTTCTTTGTTTGTTTTATGGCGTTAAATACATGAATTTTCTTTCTTTCTTTTCTTTCTTTATATCGGTTCACAGCATTTAAATCTTCGTCTTATAGTTTAAGGCAGTATCAAAAATACACGGTGTATATTTCTTTTACCTTTTTTAATCGGAGTCATTAACGGTTAAAAACAGTTAAAACTGAGATATAAACAGGATTAAAGCCGACCCATTTAATTTATCACAGCGCATGGTAATATTTCTCAATTTCACCACTTTTTCCCCCAAATCCCTTCCACTACATAACTTCTGTGCGATAAATGATAATTATTTTATTGTTCAAGTATTTCGATGTAGTTGAATAAGTTATACTCGGCACAAGCGACAAGCGTTTTGATTCTAAGCACTTCATTGCGATGGATTTTTTCCAATCCGATTCTGGATCCGTTGGACTATAAAAGTCGATAACTTCATTTTATTTTCACCAAAAGTTATTTTTTCATAACATTTTTTAAATAAATGATTATAATTTCTTAAAGAAATGAGATCGATTTGAATTTTGTACTGGTTTGATTAGTAATATTTTTTGGGATTCGGTTATAAAGCCAGTCTATAACGTAGTATTTGGTACGGTTCTCTAAAAATATTTCACCGAAAACGTTCTCCCCTGCTGATTAATTATAATAATATTATAAAAAAAATATATATAAAATGAGTGCTTCAGGATTTTTATAAAACTAGGGTTCCTATAGGGTTCTCCAGTATAACACAATTTTGGATTATCGCGCTGTTTACAAATTGTATAATTTAAATTGTGGTTTTGTTCCGCGTACCTTGATTTTACAGTATAGTCCCGGAGTGAGAGAGAAAGAGAGAGAGAGAGATTTATACATATTCGATACATAAAAATACATTAGATGGAAAGAAAAATATATAACATCGAATACTAGTAGTATAAAGTGGGCCCTACTAAGCCGCAACGCTGTTTTTCAGTATGACCCATTTATAATATGAGTACATGTATTATATTTAATAAATTTATTTGTTTTGTCACTTGTACCAAGCCAGGCTGGCGCGACTGTCCGCGGCTCACCGAGCACAACCGGGGGGAATATTAAAAGGGGACTCCGGGGGAATTTGGACACTTTAATGCGAGTTTTGATGTTTTATGTTAATATCGACTGGGTAACTTCGCCCAATAGTCATTGAATCGGTGCAATCGCCAAACTCCGGTCCATTCTACAGAGTCCGGGTTAATATCTGTGGAATTATTATTGGAAGTAGATTATGAAATTACCGATAATAATTTAACTTTAAAAAAAAAAAGAAAAAGAAAAGAAAAAAATATTTTGGCTCCATAAGTACCACCTAAGACTAAGATTAAAACTAGCACTATAACTATATTAAATACATAGTGACACGACAGGACACCAAAAAGGGTCTCCACTCAGCATGTGTTGTGTTTAAGGTGAGATATGAATTGTATTTTTTTTTTGTAAAAGGTAGGTGAGGTATCTTATTTATTTCACTGGCAACGCTTCGGCAATCTACTGGTGTTGCAGGTGCCCATGGGCGGTGGTGCTCATTTAACACCAGGTTACTTACTTATTGGATTGCCACCCACCAAATTTTACTACGCAGTTCATGACACTTATTCAAAACTACACTTGGTGTGGAGAGTGTGGCCGTACATTTGGTGCTAAAATCGGATACATCAGCCACCTGAGAACACATCAGCGACGCTCTCAGCGTTAGGAAATAGAGGAGATGATAATATCTAGTTCTTAAAAAAATATATTTTCAATTATTTATCCTCAATTTAGTTCCTACAAAACGTCAAGTTACGGCATAACTAAACAGGACTAGGTACCAAAAATACCTAGTCTCCTCTAACGTCGCATCAAAAAAAAAACAAATCTAACTCACCTGCTTAAAAAATACCTAGACATTTTTTCCATTCTTCCTACGAAAAAACTAAAAATCGGAAAAAAATCAAACACCTGCTTAAAAAATAGACACTTTCTCCATTCTTCATACGAAAAAACTAAACATCTATTTATTATGTATGAGCCCTGTCATGTGGGATGAAATTCAAATGAACGCAAATAAATTTTTATTCTTTTGATGTGAACCCTCTAAAACGGGTTACGCTGACACATAAAACTTCGTCGTGTATTTATTCAGGGCTCTACGAAACAAAAACATGCCCTTATCCCACTAATGTTGTTTTCATAAATGCCCTTCGTTTTTTTGAAGTTGGAGGAAAGGTTTAGAGCGTTTGATGGTGGTTGCCATACATGAAGGGTCCACGGAAAGAACGTAGTCTAGTCACCTAAGCAACTATTTGAGTTATAGCGGTTCAAAAGTTAATCACGAACAATTACTATGGTCACCATTACTTTAAAAATTAAAAAAATAAAATTTATAATGTTTATTTAATTAAACGGTAAGTCATAGTACTTTGTGAGCTCTACATTTTGAGATTAATATCTCCATTTAAAAAAAAGTGACTAGACATGTTCTTTCCGTGGACCCTTCACATGCAAAATAGTAATGTAAATAAATAAATATCTATGGCATGTTTATCCGTTGCTTAGTTTGGAAGTTTATCGATGGATGTTCAGGTAACTTTGTACCGTGTTGTAAATTTACTTAAAAAATAATAAAATTTTAACAGCCTTTAGTTATAAATATTTTTTTACTAGACTAGACAAACCATTCGATCTGGCAGTTGAATTGAAGTTCCGATATATATTCTTAATTCTCATGGGAATTTGCAAAAAATAATATCAACGATTTTGCTAACGTTGTATGTGAAACATGGGACAAATTGAATCATGTCTTTACTAGCGTTTGCACTTGTGAGATTTTTTTAAGATTTCGTGGAAATATCGGGAGTAAAAGTAGCATAATTACTTAAGACGTCCAGCTATCTAGCATAACCATTCATCATCATCATCATCATCCCAGCCTATATACGTCTCACTACTGGGAACAGGCCTCCTCTCAGAACGAGAGGGCTTGGGCCATAGTTCCCACGCGGGCCCAGTGCGGATTGGGAACTTCACACGCACCATTGAATTGCTTCGCAGGTTGTGCAGGTTTCCTCACGATGTTTTCCTTCACCGCAAAGCTCGTGGTAAATTTCAGATCTAATTCCGCACATGAATTTCGAAAAACTCATAGGTGCGAGCCGGGGTTTGAATCCACGATCCTCTGCTTGCGAGGCGATAGGTCGAACCACTAGGCCACCACGGCTTCTACTCGTACCATTTGTTCGCATAACCATTCACATTTGTAATATTAGTAGAATGGTCACAGCGTGAGCAATGCCTATCAAATCATCTCCAGTCTTAATTACGTCCTAATTCTAGGACAGAAGAATTCCATCCGCCAACTTGATTCCTTGTTACTGTGCTACGGAACTTTCGTGGAACTTTGCCTGTCACTTCGTCTGCTCTTAACTTTTCTTATCGCGGAGTAGCGAGATAGAACCAGAACGAAGTTAAATGAGAACTGCAGAGGCTCATACAAAATTGCTGCGTATTCGAACATTATGTCAATTCGATAGTGATTTAGGAAATTACGCTTTGTCTTTTGTTTAACACTTGTTGTTAGACTAACAACTGGTCGCATGATGTACGGTTGTGTTACTCTGAAGATGAGCTCTGATTGAGTTCGAAACGCGTCAGTGCGATGTGGTGGTGGTAATAGATGGGTTTGTGTAATTTGTGTGTGTTCTTACAGTGTGGAGGTGGAGGAACTGCGTGAACACGCATATATTGCATAAGCTTAGAAATCTAATGAATTATAATATATATTAAACTCTTTGATCGGAGTAAAAGTACAGTTGGTAAAACATTAATTATTGAGATAGAGCATTCTCCAGAAAACTTCATTAAAGAATACATTTCGTCTTACGATGTAAGAATTACCGACGTTTGGCGCGCGGCCCGATGTGGTTACGCCCACGCTCTTTGCCGGGACTTTTGGATTACCGATAAATCCCGGCACGAGAATCGCGGGGAACATCCCGTATCCCGTAAGGTTGCGACGCCGCGGCGCCATCGGGGATTTATTTCGTTCTCTTGTATTTTGTACAAGGTGCAATGGCGAAACACAGTTACAACTCAAATCCTATCGGGATTTTAGTCACGTCAGTGCCGACAAGTATATAACGGAACCTGTGGACACTAACTGGGAGGTACTCGTATCGAAGACATCCTACTATGTACATATATGTTTTTCTTACTCTTTCTCGCTAAAACAACTGGAAAGGTTTGGCTAAAATATAATAACGCAGATCGCTAAAACTCTGATATAACACATCCATACTAATATTATAAATGCGAAAGTGTGTTTGTATGTTTTTGTGCCTGTATGTTTGTCCGTCTTTCACGCCGTAACGGAGCGACGGATCGACGTGATTTTTGGCATAGAGATAGTTTATGGGCCCGAGAGTGACATAGGCTACTTTTATCCCGAAAAAATGCACAGTTCCCGAGGGAACAGCGCGCGATAACCGAAAACCACGCGGGCGGAGCTGCGGGCAAAAGCTAGTAGGCTAAATATTTGTATCCCAATCACGAGAATTGAGAAAATCTCAAATTCTTAACCACTACACATTTTTTTTAATAAAAATTTAAATGCAAAAGACTATTTTTAGGCTTCTTAAAATACTAATGAATCCTGGGCTTATAAATGAATCTGAGTGAGAAAATCAACGAATAAGGTACAAAAGTGATCAATTATTTGGGACGTTGACTATATCTAATCATGTACATCTAGTTATTTTATAACATACGCTAAAAGGCATAATACTCGTAATAAAATACCTTTGAGCTTCGTTTCATAGGTAACTTGATAATGCATGCCTACAGAGGCCCAAAGAACGTTTTTTCTCAAGACATTCGCTTCCCCTAAGATGATTTCTATAATCCATTAAGTTGTCAAGGAAGATTGATAAAATGAGATAGGGATAGCGTTACGTGGGTGCATAACTAACTAGTCGGAGGGCACAAATCAAAGCTGAAAAACTTTTTTAAAAACAAAGTCAGCTCTGCGAACCGGGGCCAAGTTTATTTTTTCTAGACCAATTTAAAAAAAAAAAACGCAGAACTTATTCACTAATGTGTTGTTGATAGTTATCATGAAATTGTAGTAAAAGGGTTCCCAGTCTGTTACGTGGTTCAGTTTCCCTGACTGTAAGGCGCTAGCGATTCAAAGAATTTCTCAATTAGCGATCAAACATAAAGTGATCGAAATGAGTTGAATGTAAAGTATCTTGACCACACTTAATATGACTAACGCTTTTTATGACTAACGAATATTTAAACTAGATATATAATGCGTAGACCGTATTAGCAGCGGTTTGATCTATTGCCTCGCTAACAGTGTCGTGAGTTCGACTTGGTTTTTTTGGGATTGATGTATTAAATCCATACTTAATATTATAAATGCGAAAGTGTGTGTATTTGTATGTTTTTGTGTTTGTGTGTTTTTCCGTCTTTCACGCCGTACAGGAGCGACGGATCGACGTGATTTTTGGCATAGAGACAGTTTATGGGCCCGAGAGTGATATAGGCTACTTTTCATCCCGGAAAAATGCACAGTAACTGAATACCGCGCGATAACCGAATACCACGCGAATGGAGCCGCAGGCAAAAGCTAGTTACGTAATAAATATGTTTACCATGAGCTTTAAGGTGAAGAAAGAAATCTGGGAACAAAATGAATGGTGTGTGTGTGTGAAATTCCTAAACCGCATTGTGCCTGCGTGGGAGCTACGGCCGAGTCCTATATTCTGAGATGAGGTCTGTGTTTTACAATGGGACTAGAGTTATAGGCTCGTATAGGCTGAGGTGATATCTTATCTTATCTTATCTTAAGTTTAGGGGTCCTTGCGGATACAGTTCGACCCTTAGGGATCTTTTGTGTAATTACCCCTCCTTCACACTTACTCCATTACTTTTATCACCTCATCCATGAATTGATGGTGAGTTTAGGCTGAGATGATAAATATTATGGCATTCATAATATGCCAGCCTAACCAAAAAATATTTTACTTTAAAGTTTTTGTCGATTTTTGAATATTACTGTTCTCGCAGTAGACTCACAGTCTCCTAGCCTCACAATAAATAAGAGAAATGTCTTGTTCATTTTGAAGTCGTATTTTTCCCCGTTGCGTACATTTGTCGTGTGACAGGACGCACAAAACAGTGCTTTCACTCCGTTGCATACAATCAGCAGTCCGGAAACAGGCAACTTTTGAAAAATTTCCTTCGTATCCTGCCTTTGTGGGCCAAAGAATGCGTATGAAACATGTAGAAATAATGGACATTATCTTTGCAGAAGTTGTTGAAAGGCATCGATATTCAAAAGGGGAATAAAGTAGAGAATAGTAGCGAGTACTTTGAAGCAAGGAAAGTTTAGAGTGAATTTTGTTATATCAATTTTAAACAGGGACATTTTCAAAGTGAATGTTTAAAGAATGGAAAAGGTAAAATTTATTTAAAAGTGAATATGTAATAGTGATATAGTTAGCAGTATACTGTTCAGTAATAGTAGTGTTCAATAGTGATAAAACACGAAGCGCAGAGTATAAATAAGTCGATATCACGACATAATTAAGTAAAAAAGTCCAAGATAATGCTAGACACGAGCAGACTCCAAGTAAACTTCCTAAAAAATCTTGGTCAATATGTCGCACCTCTATTGCAACAACAATGCATTTTTTTTCATTTCTTAATGGTTCGTTAGTTCCAATGGGGTGCTGAAAGTTTCTCGATGAAGGCTACAGCATAGATGTCGTTAGTGTCGCTGCTTAAGTGACTAAATAAGAAACAAACAAGCTGAGATATGTGGTGCACAGGAGAAATTCGTGTCTGTACCACTGTCCAGCGATGGTGTAGCGTATAGCACGCGGTACGGAATGCCGAGTACTTGGGTTCGATTCCCAGCGCTGGTCTTTTTTTTCTGGTTTTTCTGTGCATCTATATTTCAGTTTGTATTTTCGATATGGGTTACAAGTACTTAACAAAAAATTTGGAGTTGAAATAAAAAATACAAAAAGATTCCAAAAACCAATCTTGGCAATTCAGTGGCATTTCTGTATAGGCATCTGTTCTCGCGTCCGCGCGGCGGGGGGCGACAATGCACCGCGGGGGGCGGAGTGCTCCTGATGTTTCCATTTTTCATTCACTTTCACGGTGAAAATCGTGAAAAGAGCGTTTTTGCGGCGACGCTCAATTGTTGATATCGTGTACTGAATCGATTGCTTTGCGCTGACAAAATCGTGTTATGGTTCTAGCATCGGTACAAAGAAGAATAGAATATTAATGTTCGACCAAAATTGGTATCTGCAACCGGAATCGAAATGAAAACCTAATGTCAGTTTTAGTTTAAATTTCAGCTGAAATCGAAACTTGATTTGAAGGTGATCATTATGTGTAATTTTTATTATTATTATTTAATTTATTTATTCTCAAAGAAAAGGTACATAATTTTAATTGCATCACTAATTTCGCCAAACTATGACGAAAGCTTGCTTTCTTGCTTGAAAGATTTTGTTTATTATGTGTGGAGGTGCCTTTGTTTGGTCTCCACTATTGGAAGCGGGAAAATTAATTAAAAAAATATTGTTTCGAAACTCCTAGGCACAAGGCGATGGAAATAATGGACTGTATATGCGGTTTATGACTTCAGAAAGTTAGAACATGTATTTAGAAATGTAGTACTTGCATTATCTTGAATATTTAAGGACAGACATAGGTCGAAGAACGGGAAAGAGGAACAGATCATGCGCACTTACCCTAAAATCCCTGGTGTTCTTCGAATGCCGGCACTGTTAGCGTCTGTACAGCTCTTTTCTAAAAGTTCTGGTATTTCAAGGATGAACACACACACAAAAAAACACATATGATCACAAATCGATGCTGATGCAACGAAGGTCGAACGAAGAGTAAAAGTCTTAAAAATCATTGTCCATACGCAGTATTACGTAGCGACGATAGGGACAGCCGCATACGCAAGTGCACATGTGTGAGAAGGATGGACGATGGGAAGGTTTAAGAAAATGCAAGTACCCTATTTAACAAATATAAAAACAAAATCCACCATCCCCCCGGCCTTGAAGTAACCCTTCAAAGAAAAAACAAAACTGCTCTACATAAGGTAGCTCAAAGAGTAGAACTTAGTCCCTATGCGAATATAAAACAATAACCTAATTATACTAAGCAAACGCAAA
Organism: Choristoneura rosaceana; assembly: GCA_037349165.1. Classification (NCBI taxonomy): domain Eukaryota; kingdom Metazoa; phylum Arthropoda; class Insecta; order Lepidoptera; family Tortricidae; genus Choristoneura; species Choristoneura rosaceana. The sequence goes on from JAZBNJ010000019.1 coordinate 18,612,581, forward strand.
AACGTGCGAGGAAATACCTTTTATATAAGAGAATAGTTTAAGGTAATTAAAAAATGTCTTCAAAGAGACGAGCTTAAAATTAAAACTAACTTATTAGATAAACAGCTCTACTGAGTCGGTAGAGGGCATAGCCGCACAACGGGCCGTTTATACGTTCCAACTTTCGTCTTTACTTCTGCAACGCGTATAATTCCGTCTTTTCCGGGAAATACGTTAGTGATAATTCCCAAAGGCCACTGTAAAGGTGGAGCGTTATCCACATTTAACAACACCACGGTACCTACGGTGATAGGATTTGATGAAGTATTCCATTTTTCGCGTTGCTGTAGGTTATGTAAATACTCTATTTTAAATCGCTTCCAGTAAGACTGTACAAGTGAATCCATTAATGAAAAACGAGACAGTAGATTTGTTGGTTCATTGGACAAGTTGATCGCGGGAATATATCCTAATGGAGAAGTAGTTAAAAAATGAGATGGCGTGAGCGCTAGCGGCTCTGACGGATCAGAGCTTAAAACGTAGAGAGGTCGGCTATTAAGCACTGCCTCTATCTGTGCAAGCACAGTAGACATCTCCTCGAAAGTGAGAATTTGGTTACCGATTACACGAAATAATAGCGATTTTGTACTTTTTATATTCCCTTCCCAAATTCCACCGAAATGGCTAGCTGTAGGAGGGTTCATTTTCCACGTTATGCGGTTCTTCGTTAGCTCATTGTTGAAAGTTCGGTAATAATCGTCAGATAACAAAAATTCGTGAAGTTCACTAAAGTACGCTTTTGAGGAAACGAAATTAGTGGCGTTATCGCTGTACAAAAAAGTACAGGGCCCACGTCGCGAAATAAAACGCTTAAAAGCATCTATAAAACCAGCAGAAGTTAAACTAGAAACAAGTTCCAAATGAACCGCTTTTGTTACCAAACAAATGAAGAGACACATGTAGGCCTTAACACTACGAACGCCGCGTTTGCGATATGGAGTGACATAAAGCGGTCCTGCATAATCAACGCCCGTGTGTAAGAACGCTTTACATTGTTCCAATCGACACTTAGGCAAATCGGACATAATTGGAAATGTTCCTTTAGGATTTACCCTAAAACAAGAATTACACTTTGCTATCCGCTGCCTGACAATACCACGAGCAGCAATAATCCAATACCTAGATTTTATAATGCCCAATAACAATTGCGGTCCCGCATGGAAATTATCGCGGTGATAAGAATCAATAATTAGTTGCGTAACATGTCCCTTTTTTGGCAACAACATGGGATGTTTAGCCGAATAGTCTAAGGTTGAATGTGAGAGACGACCTCCGACGCGTAAAATTCCATTTTCAATAAACGGATACAATTTTCGTAACTTTGAAGAACATCCTTGACCTCTAGAAATATTTTTTATGTCGTCAGAGAAAAATTTAGACTGTACAACTCGTACAATTTCTAACTCAACTACGTTTAAGTCATCTGAAGTTATTACATCATTTCGCGAAAGCTTCTTTGTAAAGCGGAAGACATAAACTAAAGTCCGGAGCAGCTTGTTCCATGTGGAACACCTGGCAGCGAGTGTCAAAACGGGATGTTCAATTTCAACTACTGTAGTAGTCACGTGGGTCACAGATTTCTCTTCAGGTAGCGACGACAATCGGTTAGGTACAAATTTTTGTATAGGCCACTGTATTACAGGTTGCGATACCCAAGAAGGTCCAGTGAACCATAGCTCATGCTGTATGAGCTGCGAGGGCGTGAGTCCCCTTGACACACAGTCAGCGGGGTTTTGTGAACCAGCAATATGGTATAAATTGTCAGTCGACAAATTTGTCTGAATTTGAGAAATGCGGTTGGCAACATAAGTGTCAAATCTATGTGGCGAGGCCACCGACCAACATAGGGCGACTTCGGAGTCCGAGAACGCAAAAATATTATTTATTTCATGCCTTTTTGACAGAGTATCGTGAACTTCTTTAAGAAGTCTTGAAAGTAATAAAATTCCGTTTAGTTCTAGTCGAGCTAGAGTAATTTTAGGTTTAACGGACGCGACGCGTGATTATGAACAAATGAGTGTAACCTGTGGGGACTGACCGCTATTCATGACGTGCACGTATATTACACAACCATAAGCAGACTCGCTTGCATCTGAAAATGCAACTAACGAGACGTCGGATCCGTTTTCGATACCGAAATGACGGGTAAATTTAAGCTGCGATATCTGAGGTAATTCAAATACGTATTGTTGCCATAAATTAATGATGCGACAAGGGGGCACATCGTCCCAATCAAGGTTGATTAGCCAAAGCTCTTTTATTAATAACTTAGCGTATAAAATAATAGGACCGACTAGTCCAAGGACATCGTACAGACGAGCGGTCGCGGATAAAATAGCGCGTTTAGTACAGATAGGTGGTGGGCTCGAGGTGTCGAAAACAAAGGTATCCTGAGTAGGTAACCAGCGCAAGCCTAAAATCTTAAATATATTTCCGTCGTCGAAGGAAATAGATCCAGATTGTCGGTGCGTCTCCGGTATGTGCTCGAGCAACTCGACCGAGTTCGAAGACCATTTGAGTAGGTCAAACCCACCAGCCTTGAAGAGGTCGATCAATTCATTGGCTGTCTGAACTGCTTCCTCAAGAGAAGAAGCACAAGAAGCCAGATCGTCCATGTAGACGTCCCTCTCTAGCACGGAAGCCGCTTTAGGCCATTTATGCCGTTCATCAGCTGCGAGCTGACGAAGAGTGCGAAGCGCTAGGAACGGCGAAGAACGAAGACCAAACGTTACTCGGCTGAACTCTAACACTTCGAGCGGGTCAGTATCAGAGAAACGGTATAGAATCCGTTGATATTTACGATGATGAGCATTTGTATAAATGCATAAATACATTTGTTTAACATCGGCAAAAAATGCGATTTTATAAATTCGTACATTCAAAAGAATGTGAAAAATATTAGCCTGTAAATTGCAACCGGTGTGTAAAATATCATTTAATGATAGCCCGGTGTCCGTCTTTGCGCTCCCGTCGAGGACGGGACGAACCTTGCTAGTAGTCTTATCGCTGCGTACTACAGGGCGGTGCGGTAAATAAAAACCGGAAGAAAAATGCTCTTCAACGGATACGCGAGACAAAATACCTTTGCTTAGATAATCATGAATAATTTGATCGTAATTTGATTTTAATTCTGGATCCTTAGCAAATTTTCTTTCGAGAAATAAGAAGCGTCTTTTTGCAGCTATGAAAGAATTACCTAATTTATTGGGGTCGTCTTTGAATGGAAGATCAACTGAATAACTACCGTTAGCATTACGAACAGTCGTAGAATAATAAATATATTCACATTGCTGTTCATCTGGGCTCAAAAACGTGCGCGAAGGCAATTCCTCTACTGCCCAAAACTTTTCAACAAATTGATGAAGCGAATCAGAAGTAAAAGCGCAAAGCGTGTGTGAAGCGGATTCCGGTGCAATAATAGGAGCATCACCCATAATAAGGTAACCTAAGGTAGTTTCAAAAGCGGAGGGAATATTATAATTTGAGTCTTTAATTTTATTATTTAATAAAATTTCACAATATAAATTTACACCTAAAAGCATGTCTATTGGCCCAGGCTGTGAAAAGTCATCATCGGCGAGCGGAAGTTTAGAAATAAATTCAATAGACGCACGGTCAACGCGCGAGGTAGGCAACTGCGACGTAATCTGCTCGACTACCAGAGGCTTAACGGCATATTCACGCTGCTCATCCAGTCGAGAGGTAAATTGTAGTGCAGTAACTCCAAGAATTTTGTGTGAAGTTCCTCCAATACCTTGAACTTCTGAATAGCGGGTTTGTTTATAAACAGGAAGCGAAAGACGCTTACAACAAGATGCGGTTATATAATCACTTTGAGATCCAGGATCAACAAGACATCTCAAGTAATGAGTGCGGTTAAAAGAATCAAGATATTTAATTTTCGCAGTCCCTAATAAGGTAGTTGTTTGTAAACAACTCGCCCGATCATTAGCAACTATGCATATTGATGCGTTATGATCGGAACTGCGGTGCGGTGAACTAATGTCGACCTTACCTACAGCGCTAGCAAGGTCGATAATGGCGGAATGAGTCACAGCTGACTCGCTCGGCGGCGCCCGCGCAGTGTGGGTCACGCCTTGAGCAGAAGCGGTAGCGGGATCAATATTATCAACAATAATGGCGGGTTCACTAGTAGCGGGATTGTGCTTCGAGGCCGCAATATTGCAATGTGATTTGACATTTACATTAAAATGTAATAAAGAATGATGCCTCAAAGAACAGTGCGAACAATTATGTTTAGAAGTACAAGCTAATGTTTTATGTTTCACACTTAAGCAGTTGTTACAATAAGCGTTTAATTTAATGAAATTGAATCTTTCATGCGGAGTTAATTTCATAAAAGATGGACATAAATATAAATGATCATGTTGTTTACTTTTGCACAAAACACAATAATCGCTAGTGCTTGTGCTGCAAGCCCCATCCTTAGCGCTGACGAATGTTTTTGTTAATGCATTAGACTGCCGTATGGGGGTGCTATGTGATTTAAAAGGAGAATTATCTGCCAGCTTACTAGTGCCAGCAGATGGTGATCTAGATAATACTTTACTTTGTTCTTTAATGAACTCAATTAAATTTTTGTAAGCGGGAATTTTCTCTTTTCGATGAGTAATTTCGAATAACTTAATAGTGTCTACATCTAATTTCTGCAGCGCTAAATGCAAGAAAATAAAATCAGTTAAATCACTAATCTGTAGTTGCTTGAGTGCTTCTACAGATGAGTTAAAATTATTTATAAATGAGTCTAGTCCAGTGGAATTAGAGTTTACAAGCGGTTTGAAATGTAACAACTGATTAAGATATGTAGATGCGAGAGAACGGGGATCGTCATATTTTTGAACGAGCGTACCCCAAATAATATTATAGTTTTGCGGCGTCGGGGCCAACCCCGCACAGATACTCGAAGCCCGGCCCGTTAGTTTTCCCACTAAATAATAAACCTTTTCACTGTCAGTTAATAAGGTATTATCGTGAATCATACTTTTAAATTGTTCGTAAAACAAGGGCCAGTTTTTCACATCTCCGTTAAATGACATTAAATCAATTGGTGGCAGGTGAGATCTTTGTCTGGTTGGAACTTGCGGTTCAGAAAAGCTTTTATCATTGTCATTTAATTCTAATAAAACTTCTTTAATGTAACAGTACATTTCCTCAAACGCAGTCCATGTTTCATAATCAATATCAGAATCTGGGTTTAATTTTAGAAATAACAAGTTATATGAATCTAAAATATTTTGATATTCGTTACGAATTGAATCAATGGTTAATGCACTCGTTCTAAATGCCCTATACTGCTGGGGATCCGCTTCAGCTTTATGAGCAAGTTCTAGAATATTTTGAACGCGTTTAAATAGCACCTCGCGTTTGATTGAAAAAATAGTCAGCTGATTTTTATCAGTATCATATTCGATTCCACCAGAAGGATCATCACTGCCCCCATGTTTAACCATTGTAAATTTTTACGAAAATATATCGGTAAAATGTGTAAATATAATGGATGTAAAATAACGGTGTAAAATGTGTATAATGCTTGTAAACTGAATATGAAAGAAGCGGTGCAATAGGCAATAAATATATGCGGGATAATAATAAATTACTCTTCGCTCGACGCGTAAATAAGTAGCGGTAAATATATTTTATCTTAGCGTTAATACAAGCGGATGGATAGAATAATTAATACATTTATTTCTACCCGACAATTATTGTGGCAAATAAAAGCAAGTTAATATGTGTATTTTAATAGCGCGCGATCGTGATTGGTTAAACTGGTTGATCCGAACGTACCGATGACTACCGAAGTTGACCGAACGGAACCAAACCGAGCTACGTGTCTTTAAAAATGGCCGTAATAGTATGTAAAATGAACAAAGGAATAATACATACACGTTTATCAAATTGATTACGAAAAATGAAATAACTTAGGAAATAAGTCACTATTGATCGCAGAAAATGATGCGTTGCGGAAATAAAGCGAAATAATTACCGATGTGGGAGATACAAAAAGATATTTTTGACTACGTGTTTGTGTTACTTAGCACAATATAGGTATTATAAGTTAATTAGGCAAATATTTAATATTATAAATTTTAAATTTCTAATCCGGTCCGGTCGAAGTGACCATAAAATAATGGAGGTGCCTTTGTTTGGTCTCCACTATTGGAAGCGGGAAAATTAATTAAAAAAATATTGTTTCGAAACTCCTAGGCACAAGGCGATGGAAATAATGGACTGTATATGCGGTTTATGACTTCAGAAAGTTAGAACATGTATTTAGAAATGTAGTACTTGCATTATCTTGAATATTTAAGGACAGACATAGGTCGAAGAACGGGAAAGAGGAACAGATCATGCGCACTTACCCTAAAATCCCTGGTGTTCTTCGAATGCCGGCACTGTTAGCGTCTGTACAGCTCTTTTCTAAAAGTTCTGGTATTTCAAGGATGAACACACACACAAAAAAACACATATGATCACAAATCGATGCTGATGCAACGAAGGTCGAACGAAGAGTAAAAGTCTTAAAAATCATTGTCCATACGCAGTATTACGTAGCGACGATAGGGACAGCCGCATACGCAAGTGCACATGTGTGAGAAGGATGGACGATGGGAAGGTTTAAGAAAATGCAAGTACCCTATTTAACAAATATAAAAACAAAATCCACCAATGTGTTTAATTGTGTTTAAAGAAAAACTAAAAACAGCTGTAGATTTTTTTTATATTTGACTGTTTATTGAAGGTCAATTTGCCAGACTTTTGCTGTAAAAAAAATCTTGAAAACGAAATATGAGAGGTAGATGAACGATGACAACACGAATCCAAAAACAATGTTAATAACAATTCATGGCTTTGAAAATTTAGACAGATCAAGTACGCCATTACTTTCTACATTAAAATTACATCCATCTATTACGCAATATGCACTCTCATTTCACCGTAAGAATTTTTTAATATTAAGCTAAACTACTTCATTTAAAAGTTAATGCGTGCAACAGAGCCGTTATTGGAGCTTTGATCTTCTGCGGAGATCACAGCGGAGGTTCCGCATATCCCTTACACGGGGTTGAGATCATTACCGTTCCGAGCGAACTCTAATTGTGCCCCGACTCGTATCAATTTGCAAGCAATTTCCACGCCAAAGTACTGTTTACCGCTTCGGGGAACTTAAGCGTTTTAATGGTAAGAATGCGTGTTTTTAGAGAAAATTGGGTAGAAAAACCTAAAGTCTTTACTTACAATACTTACCTAAACTTTGTTAAGTGGGCCAATCAAATTTTTTACCGACACTTTGGGCGTCTCATGCGTTACCAAAATTGTCTCTGGCGTTACCAAAAAATCGTACATACAAAAAGATCTTTTAAGGTTTAATAGGTTGAACTTACGTATACTCCAATTCAATAGAATCTGACAATCCTGTAGACACTTCCAGCCTACTAATATGAACACCGGGCTGCCTAAGGCTTTGTGATGTGACCATTATTCTTTTTTGATTCCTTTTAGATGATAATTGCAACAACAGGGACATATATATAATCAAGCGTGCCCACGTTAGGGTGTGTTAAATGTGTAGAAAATTGTCAGATTCTATTGAATTGTACTTTAGTATGGCGTGTATTCAAGTACAGCATCTATTTAATTATAGAAAAAAACATGTTTACTTACAAAAATCTGCAATTGTTTGAAAAATTTTGCGGACAGATTAGTGTCGGTAAGAAAACAACAACAACAACAAAACAATACCAACTAAAACAATAACAACAACAACTTCTTCTTCTTCTTCTCAGCATATATTCATCCACTGCTGGACATTATGCCTCTTCCATGGATTTCCATGTTGACTTAGATGCAGCAAATCTGGTCCAAGTTGGCCTTCTGTCTTAAGGATATCATCCGCCCATCTAGTTGGTAGTCTTCCAACGTTTCGGCTTCCAGTTCGGGATCTCGATGTAGCGTTTTCTGGCTCCATCTATCATTCCCCGCGCGACAAACAACAACAACTAAACAACAGCAACTAAAAGCAACGTTACGTTCGAAAAAAAAACTGAAAACTATCTTAGTTAGGTACCCATATTTTCGGTACATTGCAAGCCCTGGCGAGTCACCACGAATCACTGTTTGTGACAAACAGCGCCGAAGTTTCTCGATGCATCATATTTAGCCGGCGATCAATCAGGCTGCCAACGGCCATTACTCAATTAGTCGTTTGATGGATGCGGGGGACACCCTGGATATTGTAATGGCTTAACATATTCAATGACACTTCATTAGAGACTGTGTGGCATTTTGAACCATCTCGAAAATCTGTGCGTCTCACTGTGATTCGGTTCCGCGCCAAACGCGCCGCGCAACTCACTTGATGTCAGATAGAAATAGAATACATGAAGGGTCCACGGAAGAAACATGTCTAGTCACCTTTTTTTTAAAATTGAGATTTGAATCTCAAAATGTAGAGCTCGCAAAGAATTATGACTTAACATTGACTTAAATAATCTGAAAGCAATATAAAATATTCGCTGAGTGGAGACCATTTCGGCTTCACATCATTATTTGTTTGTTCTTCTACCTATTCTTTATCATTTTGTAAATGTATTTTCTCATTTCTTGTCATGATGTGTTGGCTGAATAAACATATTTCTGTTCTGTTCTATTCTATTTTAGTTGTTATTTTTAAGATTTTTTTTTCTTTTCACATTTGTACCAATAAAAGTTAATTTTAACTGTACTTATGTATGTATGTAAACACTTTATTCTATTTTAATGAAATGGTAACTATAGTAATTGTCCGTGATGACTAACTTTCAAACCGCTATAACTCAAAAAGTTGCTTAGGTGACTAAACATGTTCTTTCCGTGGACTTCACATTGTAAATTAAAAAAAAATGGGAGAATATTGGAGTACGATGAGCATGATGTCAAAAGACATTCATTACCTTCCCGCAATTTTCAATAGTGGAATGAAACATCCGATTGAAACCCAGTCATCCCAGTGTCACTTAACAAAAATTTACAGGTAAATATGGATAATTTAGTTTCACAATTTATTATTGAAGCTGCTGAAAAATTTATACAAATAATGAATTAATTCCAAATGAATAAAAGAATAGTGTATTAGATAATTTGTACCCATAACACAAGCTTTGCTAAGCTCAATTGTCAATTGGTGTGGCTAAGGTCAATTGGTGTGAATTGTCCCGTGATATTTATTTATTTACTTATTTTCTTTATTAATGTATTTGAGTAGGTACACCTTACTACGTACTTAACCAATTTTACCAGGTCTAACTTAGACAGTCTAATATAAGGCAAAGTTTTATTTTATCAATCGAAATTTCATTTTTATTAATATGTATGTAACTATTTGTCACCATAAATACTGTAAACATTTTATAATTTAGTATAGGTACCAATTTTTAAGTCCATTTAGTTTCTAGCTGAGTTATTATGATTCGCTCGCTCGGCTCGTGCGTTGTGGTCACAATTCATACTAACAACTTCCCGCTTTGCTTGTCGTAGCAATTTTTTTTGCGGCATATCACGATGTGCCTGGTGTAGCTAGGAATATCGACGAATACGTCGCTCTAATTGATCTGCCGTATTGTTTCTGAGACACATCGTGATATGTCTATCCAACTTTTAGGCATATCATGAAATGGCAAATTTCGTCAAAAATGGCGGATGTTACGATCGGCCGCCGACATATTATAACATAGACTCCTCCATCGATTGTCGCCGCCACAAATTTGGCGGCGCTCGACTCGTGTTTGTACACACGGTAGGCACGGATTTGCAGAAGTTTGCTGGCAAAAAGTTACATAGTTATTCAGTTGTTACAGACGTAACTCAGCCTGGAGCGGCAAACATTTTGATCAAGCGAGGAAGGTGGGTTATTGGCTCAATTTGTTCGAAGCACGCGCTTGGTGCCTCGGGATAAATTGTACACAATTATATTATTATGACTAGAAAAATTGTCTTTGTAAAATTTAAAAATGGCATTGTTAAGGGCGCGGTTGAGTTTTGGGAAAGATGTAAAAAAATGGGTCACGTAGCAGAACTGTAACCGAAAGTATAGTCCCGTGGTGGCCTAGCGGTTTGAAATATTGACTCTCAAGCAGAAGGTCCTGGGTTCTAGCCCAGATTGAACATCTGAGCTTTTTGGAATTTATGTGCGAAATATTTTTTTTTAAATTTACCACTAGCTTAAAGCATGTTGAGGAAACAGAACAGCATTATGGGCAACTCTTCCGCAGGGATAAGACTTAAGCGAATATAACTTATAAAATAGTTGAACTATTAATACAATTGTATAACTTAAAAATAACTTAACTATTTACACAATTGTACAACTTTAAAATAACCTAACCAGTCATTATAATAGTTAGATTATTTTTATTAAAGTTTTTACGATCCTTTCACTTATATCTACTCTATAATATAACATTTGTAACATTTGCTACTTGCATACCTAAAATCACGTCTTACATCCCATAATACGACAGTAATAAAATTCTCGAATCATTTTTAACACTTTTATTGTTTCGCTGCGCCCACGAACTTAGTTTATTTTGTGGCAGGCGTTTTTATGGCCACTTAAAATCAAATAAAGATATCATTGGCGTGTTACGGCCAGTTGCGGTGCTTGTGTGTTCTTTCCGAGGCTTTACTGCTCTTTTATAGGTCAGTCGAGACATGGCGGTGACTTGCCGTAATATCATCTGTGATACATTACCTTGATTGTCCATCGGTATGTTTTCTTTTAGGCCACATTTGTGATTGAAAATCACTGTTGGTACTGAACACATAGTTTGTCGTGGTACAGTTAGCATCTGAAGTAGCGGAACACTTTTTCACTCTGTCGCATTGACACATCCAACTCGAATTTCGTTCGGGAAACTTCGTGATATCTTCTCGTCCAATATTCCGCAGTTCCTGAAGACAGAGTCTTCGACCAGTGTGTGTTGTCAGTGATTGCTTATGGCGCTGAGACGTAGTCCTTCACTGTTGGCCTTTTAGAGAGGCTCAGAGTCACGCAACGAGCTATGGAGAGAGCTTGGAGTTTCTTTGCGCGATGGAATCCGGGATACAGAAATTCATCGAAGAACTAAAGTCACCGACATAGCTGGAAAAATACGCAAGTTGAAGTGGCAATGGACGGGCCAACAACAGATAACCATTGTGGGAGAAAAGTCCTCGAGTGGCGACCATGAACCGGTAGACGAAACGTTGGCTGGCCTCCCACTAGGTAGACTGGCAAAATCGTGAGAGTTGCGAGAAACCGGTAGATCTAAGTGATGAGTTGTCGTTCATTCTGGCGTCCTAAGGGGGAAGCCTTTCCCAAGCAACACATAGGTCAGATAATAGTACAAAATGAAGACGTGTTACAGAAAAATGACAGTCAATATACAATGTCATCACTTAACTTGTTTATCTCAATTATTTACAACAGCATTCAGCCATATTTTAAGCTCGGCCTTAAACCTTTTTATCACATTAAACTTAACATCTGGGCTACTACAAAACTCGAAACTCGAAATTCGCGGTAGTTCTGACACTTATTCTATGTAATACGAGAGCGAGAGGGACGGTACGATACCAGTTTCGAGTTTTGTAGTAGCCCGGCTGTAGTCTCGTTTTACGGCTTCTTTAGAAGCATAGCCTCAATACCGCTGAATTCAGTCTACAGTCGCCTGAAACCGTTCCGGAGCAAAGCCGGTAAACCTCATAATTCAATTATGAAGCCGCAGCTCAGAAATAAGAAAACCAACGACTACAAACTTACGCGGTTTCATTGTACGCGGATGGCATCATATTTAATGTTTTGTAAGCGCAGTAATACTAAATGTTACCCTCAAATGTGTCCCTCTACATATACGATACCTGAGCTTTTACAAAAAAGTGTACTATTAAAATTTCTTTTTTTTTATAATTTTGAAAAAAATATGGTTGTTCCTACTCAGAATCAAGAGCACAATTAAATCCGATAGTTTCAAAAAATTACCCAAAAAAAATGACGTTTTTTTCAAACTGACTCATAAAATTTTGTATGAAATACTGGGGACATATTTTTAAACGATCGGAACGATTGTGCTCTTGATTCTGAGTAGGAATAACCATATTTTTTCCAAAATTTCAAATAAAAGGAAAGGCTACACTTTTTTTGAAAACGCCCTACTACCGCCTGATGCGTCATGACACAACACGAGAGAAATGCGAACCGGGTTTTATGCATATTTATAAGAAGAACATAAAATAACCAAATCTTCGACGATGAGACGATATTTTGTCGTTCATAAGACTAAGTGGTAAGTTGATCCTCAGGTGCGATTGCTATTTTTGTTAAGATATGTATGTAATTAAATAATTAGTATCAAATAAAATAAAAAAGCCGTGGTGGCCTAGTGGTTTGACCTATCGCCTCTCAAGCAGAGGGTCGTGGGTTCAAATCCCGGCTCGCACCTCTGAGTTTTTCGAAATTCATGTGCGCAATTTACCACGAGCTTTGCGGTGAAGGAAAACATCGTGAGGAAACCTGCACAAACCTGCGAAGCAATTCAATGGTGCGTGTGAAGTTCCCAATCCGCACTGGGCCCGCGTGGGAACTATGGCCCAAGCCCTCTCATTCTGAGAGGAGGCCTGTGCCCAGCAGTGGGACATAGTATATATAGTATACTAGCTTTTGCCTGCGGCTTCGCCCGCGTGGAATTCGGTTATGCGCGCTTTTTTATCCGTTTAAAGGGAAATTTTATCCATTTCACCTACACAGATAATTTTTAATTGTAATCGAGAACATAAACACCTATTTTCATACTTCTAAGTCCAGAAATTAGAAAATTTCCATACAAACTTTACCCCCCATTGCACCCCCTTAGGGGATGAATTTCTAAAAATACTTTCTTAGTGCTCACTCACATCATAAAATGAACCTATATATCAAATTTCAAGTTTCTAGGCCCAGCGGTTTGGGCTGTGCGTTCATATATAACCCAGTGAGTCAGGTTTGCCTTTTATATATATAGATAGGCTGAGATGATGATGATGATGATGATGAAAATAAAAAATCGTCCTATTTACTATGCAACCAACTTTGGACATTCAGCACCAATAGTTTGGCACCGGGTTTTATTAATTTCTTATTAACAAACCGAACTTCTCACCGGTCCCCGTCCAATTAAAGTTGTCGAGCAACGAATTTTTACCGTGACTCAGTAACAGTTGGAACGAGCCGGTAATTCGTTTACCGAGCTGCGATAAGTCTTTGATCCCTTAATCGAGTCAAGAGTCGGGAACTCATCCGTCTTAAGAATAAATAATTTAAAGCGAGAGCGATGCCGTCGTTGATATGGTTTTAATCAGAGAAGTTTAGCTGGGTTTTTAACCCCCGGCGCAAAAAGGGGGGCAAGTTTGACCGCTATGTCTGTGTGTCTGTCTGTGGCAGTAGCTCTGAAATGAGTGGACCGATTTGAATGCGGTTTTTCATTTGAAAACAGGTTGTCTAGCAATGGTTCTTAGATATGTTTCATCAAAATCGGTTTAGCTGTTTTTGAGATATTGAGCTTTGAAGTGACAAAGTCGGGGGTTTTCTAACTTCTTGTTGGTAAGGTAAAGTTATTTAATTTACCCTTAAATTGATAAAATTAATAAATTTCATGATTCAAATCTTGTCGTTGTCTTGTAGTCCTCAAACTTGTATTGTTACACCTGACGCATTACCGCCTTTACCCTTCTAAGTCCTCACGTACTTTATAATATAAAGGACTAATTAACACTAAGAATAACGGCCGAATGTACTATAAATAGCACAAATCGTTCATTGAATAAAGAATTATAAAAAACTAGCTTTTGCCCGCGGCTCCGCCCGAGTGGTATTCGGTTATCGCGCGCTGTTCCCTCGGGAACTGTGTATTTTTCCGGGATAAAAAGTAGCCTATGTCACTCTCGCGCCCATAAACTATCTCTATGCCAAAAATCACGTCGATCCCTCGCTCCGTTACAGCGTGAAAGACGGACAAACATAAAAACACACAAACATACAAACACACTTTCGCATTTATAATATTATATAGAAATAGAAATATTTTTATTCAGGCTTCGCACTTAAAATAGAACAGGGCGAAAATACATGAAAACAAAAAAAAATACAATATGCGAATGCACGAAACTATTAAGTATGGATTTGAAATAAAATCCAAAATAACTCATGAAAACGACAAGAAAATCACTTAAAATTACGATCACCTAATACTCTCACGCCTCCAACAATTCAATTTCATAACCACTGTCTGCACCCGCACCATTCCTCCGCATATGCGAGATTCGCATAGTTGAGCCCGCATAGTTGCATAAGCTTTCCCTCGCATGGTGCCGCATTGTTGCGACAAAGAGAAAATTTTAACCACAACAGGTTAGAATTTTAACCCAGTTGAAAGGCTTTGGAATGTGCGAGGTTGGTCAGGGGGAACGAGAACGACACACCGATAGCTGGAGTAGGTATAATGAAATTTGACACATCTATCTTTATTTTCATTAATGTTGTACACGAGCTTTGTGGTGAAGGAAAACATCGTGAGGAAACCTACACAAACCTGCGAAGCAATTCAATGGTGCGTGTGAAGTTCCCAATCCGCACTGGGCCCGCGTGGGAACTATGGCCCAAGCCCTCTTGTTCTGAAAGGAGGCCTGTGCCCAACAGTGGGACGTACGTATACGTGTACGTAGGCTGGGATGATGACGATGATGATCTTGTAAAAACAATGTACATATACAAAAAATTCTCACCTGGCATCAATTGGTAGGTGTATGTAATAACCTAACCAACAAAAAGTCGGAAAAGCCCCTTTGTCACTTCAAAGTTCAATATCAAAATGGCTGAACCGATTTTGATAAAGCTTATCTAAGAACCATCGTTAGAAACCCTGCTTTCAATTTAAAAAAAACGCTTTCAAATCGGTTCACCCGTTTAAGAACTACGGTGTCACAGACAGACACACAAACACATATAGTGGCTAAACTTACAACATCCTTCTTTTTGCGTCGAAGGTTAAAAATAAAAAAAGGTCATTATGCCCTTATGGCACTACAACAAGGATGTCACTACCAGATTATTGTATTGTCGCCAAATTAACAAAACTATGCCAATTTGATCACTGAATGTGGATTAAATTTAATTCTTAAGCACTGGTACTTGAGATATCCCATGTTAGGGCTCTAGGTTGGCAACGCAACTGCAATCCCCCTGGTGTTGCAGGTGTCTATGGGCGGTGGTGATCTCTTACCATCAGGAGACCCACTTACTCATTTGCCATTCAGTCGAATAAAAAAATACGTTTTTAAATAAAAGCTATTGTAAAACTAAATTAGCCTGCGTGTTATGTGATTACGAGCAAGTGTAATGAAAATTAAGTTTTTGTTGTAGTATTGTGAATTTTCTTAGTCCAAGTCAAAATAAATAAATAAGTTTAAACAAGTAAGGGGAATGTAAATATAGAAACAACTGTAGCATAATACCAAATACCAAACACCAAAAAATACCAAAAAATTAAAACTAAATTAGCCGAATTAGATTTAAATATTATTGATTATAAATATGTATGTTAGTCTGTAAGATATTTATTGTATGGGCCTAAGTTGCCCGAAATATATGAATTTATTATTATTATTATAATTTATGGTTGATTGAGACTTTATGAAAAAGAAAAATAAAAAAAAGCACTGAGGATTAGACCAAACAGTTATGGTTGTTTTATTCTTAAACTCCAGTCAATAATAAATAATACATGGCGCAGTCGGTAGGATACGAACTCACCCTCCCATAGGGAATCTGATTTCGAATCACGGCTGTGTGCCTACTGATCCTCTCAGGAGATCTATTAGAGATGCTAGACCCCCTTAGTATCTGAATGACTGTTTGTTAATTCTTATGAAGATACCTTTGACTGTTTCAATGCAAAATTACTTTTGAAAAAGAGATGTAGCATAATCTATGGTTGATTGAGACTGTGAAAAGTAAAAATAAAAAAGCACTAAGGATTAGACCAAACATATTATGGTTGTTTTATTCTTAAACTCCAGTCAATAATAAATAATACAACTACAGAACACGAACTCTGCAGAAATTTACACAGACGCAGAACAAGGTAGTATCCAGTCCTTTCGTCTTTTAATAATTTAAAATCAGAATGCGCTCAGCGCTAGACAATGGCTATGAATCGCACGAAATAATGAAACACGTCTTTCCTCGAAGAAGGAATTCACTCTGGATAAGTATATTGCTCTGCTAGAATTCCCCGGACATGAGAAATTCTAAGTCTTTGAGACATCTTTTAGAATGTCAAATAAGGTTCATGCAAGTTTACAGGTTCATCTCTCATTCCCGCATGAAAAAACTTACAGTGTTATTAAAAAACTTTAGACAGTCTTGTCAATCACGTGTAAGCTGCTGCAATGTGTATGAGTTCGTCAGCCATACTAGCCATGTATGTAGCCCATGTAAAGACAACATAATGAGCCATATACTGCTGCAGAAATATTGCCGAGATATACATTTTCCAGCCATATGCTGCATTAAAATATTTTTTGTATTATATTTATATTTTGTATATATTAGTCCGTGAGCCCAGCCCCTAGGTACCTACGTAACATGACATCACCATAAGATGCCTGGCAACAGGTGGGGAAAGTTGTGCTGAGCTAGAATCAAAAAACTAACGCACTTAAAATTAGCCGGAAGTTTGAGAAAATCCTTCACTTCCGGTCAAAATTTTAAGGTCAATTTACGTCACGTGACATCATTACGAAACACGTGGCATCATGAAGCCCTTTATCCGTAGAGAGGGGCAACATAAGTCTGTCAGTTCTGAAATAGCCGGAAGTGCCTGACAGACTGCGACAAAGGTGACCCCCAAAAACGATTTCCTACGTCATATGACATCGTGACCAAAATTATTACAAAAGTTTCGTAATATTAGTGTCTTTAATAATATATAAGTCTGCCAAGCGTTTTTTAGCCGGAAGTCCTTTAAAAGTGTAATTTTAACTACAAGGAAAATGTAACCGTATCATGTTAAATGAGAATAATTTAACGAATTATGATCGATTAACAAGGATTATCGACTAATTCGTCGTGGTCGGTATATTTAGTATGTAAGAAAATAAAAAAAATACAATCTTTTATGTTATTTCACCTGTCCCGTTATCTGTAATCAAATCTCGCAAGTATAGTTATTTGGATCTAAGTACTGTCAGTAGTTGGATTGAGTTGAAATTTGGCATTGTAATATAAGATTGGTGGCAAAGAATCTGGTCGTGAAATTCCGGTGATCATCACCAGGTCAGAATTGTCTCCACAGGAGAGAACTGTTTAACGGTGAATGGTATAGACTTAAAATTACACGAATGGATTTCCGATAGCAATACAAGTAGGTACAGTCAGCAAAAAAAATTTCTACTAAATTATTTTTTTACGGGAACTAATAGTTTCAGTGAGTTTCAGTAGTGTCAGTTCCGAAATTGCTGGAAGTGCCTGATAGACGGTGGCAAAATAATAAATATAAATAATTTAGTCTGCAATAAAACTTCTACTAAATATTTTAAGATCAATTTACGTAATGTGACAACATTACGAAACACGTGGCATCATGAAGCCCTTTATCCGTAGAGAGGGGCAACATAAGTCTGTCAGCTCTGAAATAGCCGGAAGTGCCTGACAGACTGGCAAAGATGACCCCCAAAAACGATTTTTTACGTCATATGACCACGCGACCAAAATTATTACAAAAGTTTCATAATATTAGTGTCTTTGACAATAAATAAGTCTGCCAAGCGTTATTTTGCCGGAAGTCCTTTAAAAGTGTTATTTTAACTGCAAGGAAAGCGTAATCGCATCATATCTGTGGCTCCAGTGAAAAGGGGTACAAGTCTGAATTTGGCCAAATCGAGTTATATAGACCAAAAAACAGCTGCGCCCGTTTTCACAAATCGAATATAAAAAAGTTTACGTGGAAAAGGATATAAATCATTGCGCGGGGGAATGAGTGGGTGAGTGGGGCACCACGGCGCTCACGCATGGGCCACAAGCGTGTGCACTAACTTTTGCAGGCAGAACGCGCTTGCAAGCTGCGCAGTCGACGGTTGCGCGAGAAAGTTATATCCTTTTTCACAAATTTTATTTCTAAACTAATATTGCACATAATATTAATTTTAAGGGTATTAATTAAGATATATCCCTTGACACGAAGGTCATACAAGCCTAAAATAAATATTTTTTTTAGAATGACGAGTAGACAACGAATCAATTTAATGCTCAGTCTTGTAGAGAGAAAAAAATGATAATGCCGATCCGTTTACCTTTACTTGCTTGAAATTCATTTGCCTGAATTTCACTTGCAATGCCAACGTTTGCCATAAAATATATAGAACCGTGCTGTTTTCAGGATTTTTTTAAACGTTATCATATAGAAAGCAGTAGGTTAGGTTAGGTTGGTTTAATATAAACTCCGTAGAATTATTATTTGAGAAATAAATTACTTTATGGCAAATGAAAATTCTAGAAAACAATACATTCAGACATATGAAATCCGAGTAAACGATAGAGAACCATTTCTGTGTTCAATAGTGAATCGGAAAAATCACAAACCCACATTGTCATTTCGAGCAACATGGCTTCGAAGTATTGTAATAAAGTATTGTTTAATTAAGCAACGAGGCTTCGAAGTAGTATCGAATCTTCCAATTTCATTGTTCATCTCTTATTCTTGAAGAGAGTGATCGGCACTGGTTCTCTATCGTTTGCTTGGATTTCATATGCCTGAATGTATCGTTTTCTAGAATTTTCATTTGTCATGAAGTAACTAACTATAACCCTTTAAACACAGAAATACAAGACATACTTAATAGTAAATATTTCTTCGACAAATAGTGGCAATGAAAATAGCAAAGATTCAAGCAAGCATACGTGGAAAACTTACATGGAAATTCACCACCTAATAGACAAATTTCAACTTGCTAGGACTTGCAATAAAATATGCATTTATATAGTCATTTCAGTGCATGCTGGCTTGTTTTTGGATTTTGCCAGCTTACTGAAAGGGCCATTTCAACAAAAAAAAAATAACGAGGACAAACAAAAGTTTAATATCTCGGAGACTGCAATTTTCGGTTTGAAAAAGGCAAAATTCGCTAAATTTAGGTACAAAACGTATGATAACAATTAATGGCACACGGACGATGCGGAAAATCCCGTCTATCTAGTATGTTTGCATATCCCACTACTATGATGAACCATTGCCCAATTCAAAGGAAAAAAAACAAGATTTAATGTCTCTCATACCGCTGATTAACCCTTCTGTGAGGAAATTTTACGAGGTTTTAATTTGCAATGATGAAACTGTCGATACGCATCCATTGATACCGACAGAAGACAGCTTAGCTTAGAGATTTTCAGTTTTATTAAAAAATAAGATGTTCTTTGTAATTGTATGTTACAAGACAATTTAATATTATTTTAACGTCTTATGGATGGACATACATAAATACTAATTATGAAAAATTTAAAGTTTGTTTTTTAAGTTTGCATGTGAGATTTTTTTATTTTTTTTAGTATTTTTGAATGGATATATAAATACTTTCATTATGTTTTTCATTTACTCAACTTGGATACAAGTAGCATTTTGAATTTCCCACTGTTATTTAAGTCTACTTATATCTAACAACACAATAAAACAAAATGGTGCAAAAGGTTACATGTCTGATAAGTTTGTAATTAAGACCAAAGAACTACACAAATTGAAAAATACAATCGTTTTCGACATCATTAGTTAGTAAAATAGTCTTCTGTGGATAATATTGTACATGTACTACAAAAAATATTCCGGATGCGTACCCTTTTTCACTTCGTATAAAATTACGAAAACTTGGTGAATAACGATATATATAACTACTAGAACCATTTTACACCTATTTTTATACTTTTATTTTGGATACAAGTAGTTAATTTATAAACTAATAGATCAAGAGTAAAAATAACATTCCCATAAGAAAGAGCGCAATTAATTTAGTCCTTCAACATACCACAGTTATTAGTTTATGTAAAGATACAAGTGTAATGAACGTAAGTTTGAATCATCTCCGGCGTAACTGTTTTTTGCGTCTCCTGTAAACTTGGGTTTTTCGACTTGTACCCCTTTTCACTGGAGCCACAGATATTAAATGTGAATAATTTAACAAATAATGATCGATTAACAAGGATTATCGACTCATTTCGCCATGTCTGTCTGTCTGTCCGTCCGTCCGCGCCTTTGGTCAGAGACTATCAATGCTAGAAAGCTCTACTTTTGGTATAATTTCATAATAAACTATGCCACCAAAACAGTAGAATAAAAATAAAAATAAAAAGTTTTGTTGGTAGGTAGTCAATTTTTTTGTTTAATTTTTTTTGTACTGTTTTGTTGGCATAGTTTACATATATATTCATGCAAATTTACAGCTTTTTAGCATTGATAGTGTCTGAGCAAAGCCGCGAACGGACGGACAGACAGACAGATAGATACTTTTAAAGGACTTCCAGCTAAAAACGCTCGGCAGTCTTATTTAATATTAAAGACACTTATATTACGAAACTTTTGTATTAATTTTGGTCACGATGTCATATGACGTAGGAAATCGTTTTTGGGTGTCATCTTTGCCTCAGTCTGTCAGGCACTTCCGGCTATTTCAGAGCTGACAGACTTATGTTGCCCCTCTCTACGGATAAAGGGCTTCATGATGCCACGTGTTTCGTAATGTTGTCACATTACGTAAATTGATCTTAAAATATTTAGTAGAAGTTTTATTGCAGACTAAATTATTTATATTTATTATTTTGCCACCGTGTATCAGGCACTTCCAGCAATTTCGGAACTGACACTACTGAAACTCACTGAAACTATTAGTTCCCGTAAAAAAATAATTTAGTAGAAGTTTTTTTGCTGACTGTACCTACTTGTATTGCTATCGGAAATCCATTCGTGTAATTTTAAGTCTATACCATTCACCGTTAAACAGTTCTCTCCTGTGGAGACAATTCTGACCTGGTGATGATCACCGGAATTTCACGACCAGATTCTTTGCCACCAATTTTATATTACAATGCCAAATTTCAACTCAATCCAACCACTGACAGTACTTAGATCCAAATAACTATACTTGCGAGATTTGATTACAGACAACGGGACAGGTGAAATAACATAAAAGATTGTATTTTTTTTATTTTCTTACATACTAAATATACCGACCACGACGAATTAGTCGATAATCCTTGTTAATCGATCATAATTCGTTAAATTATTCTCATTTAACATGATACGGTTACATTTTCCTTGTAGTTAAAATTACACTTTTAAAGGACTTCCGGCTAAAAAACGCTTGGCAGACTTATATATTATTAAAGACACTAATATTACGAAACTTTTGTAATAATTTTGGTCACGATGTCATATGACGTAGGAAATCGTTTTTGGGGGTCACCTTTGTCGCAGTCTGTCAGGCACTTCCGGCTATTTCAGAACTGACAGACTTATGTTGCCCCTCTCTACGGATAAAGGGCTTCATGATGCCACGTGTTTCGTAATGATGTCACGTGACGTAAATTGACCTTAAAATTTTGACCGGAAGTGAAGGATTTTCTCAAACTTCCGGCTAATTTTAAGTGCGTTAGTTTTTTGATTCTAGCTCAGCACAACTTTCCCCACCTGTTGCCAGGCATCTTATGGTGATGTCATGTTACGTAGGTACCTAGGGGCTGGGCTCACGGACTATATAGTCTGCAATGTTGTAACCACATAATTCGTCAAAAGTATGGCCCATCTGAGCGCCTCTTAAAATAATGTCAGTTCATAGAAAAGGAAACTGGAAACTTTGCCCTTAGTCTAAGTTTTCGGTTACAAAATACGTCTCGATCGCGTTCGCGTTCGAATCTCAATTTGTATGGAAACGCGAACATCGCAAACGTTCCGCTAGAGGCGCTGTTCGTTTTTCCATACAAATTGAGCTTTTAATGCGAACGCGATCGGGACGTCTTTTGTAACCGAAAACTTACACTAAGGGTAGTATCCGTTCATTTCGCAAGTAACGTTTGGCAAACTGTTTCATTTCGCAACTTATTTCGCACACTCTGAAACTGTACATATTTTCTGGATTTGTTTTTCGCCGATTTTTTAATCATTAGATAGATATATTGGTATTTTATTGAAGCAAAAAAATCCTACCCTCTAATTATTAACAGAAAATGCTGCAAAACAAGCTAGTTACTTACATTACATAATTATAACGTAAGTTTACTCCCATAAAACCCCCTGAAGCTCCACCAAGGCCCACGGAGCTCCATTACGCCCCCCACATTACGCGCAGTGACCACAGGCGGGTCATTAAAGCATGCACAACTTGCTAAAACAAACCATAACCGCCTATCGCGAGAGATCGCAGACATGGCACCGGCACCTTAGAGATACAAGCCAACCGGAGACGACGAATGTAGGCGACATAAGTTTTTGTTGAAATTGGTTCAAAGAAGCAGTATTTTTTATTGGCTATACTTGCATTTTTTCCAAGTTACATAATGTTGGTATTCTTCAGTCAATCCGGCGCTGGAGGTGGATTCATATGAATTTCAAAGATTTGAATATACTAAAAAGCTAGTTAAATAAAAAAAAGTTAGTTTATGATGATATCGTTGTTGTGCTAATATTCGAGAGGCATGAGGCTCTTTTAATTATTGAGGTACCAAAACTAAAGTATAAAAAATTTATAAACAGATATAAAGGGTGGAAAGTAGAGATGGGGCAGACACTAACTAACTTTAGTTAAAATGTTCAGTTTTTGGTTGTCTACATACTGTTTAATTTTTTTTAAGCATAAAGGATTCACAATTCGTAAAAACAACATGCGAAAGTTTCACTTTGCAAATTAATTACCCTACGAACTGTATGGAAAAAGTTTTCTGTGATTTGTGGGTGTTCCAGTTCTCTAGTCTAAAAGATTGTTTTAATCCTTGATAGAAATGGGACCGATTGGCATTAAAAAAAAGGTAATCTGTCGATTTTCTCGTTGACTGCACATTTTATCAAAAATCTGTGAATGTCGATTGCCATCACTCAAAAAGTTACTAAAGGTCTCCTAAAACCATTTTCGCGTAGCAACAAGGGATCTACCTAGTAGCTGCCCCGTCTCATCTTTTCACCCTGTATTCATCTATTTTGTGGTACCACTAAACACCATGACAATTGAAATATTTCGCTGTTTTAACAATTCAGCTTTTTTCCGACATTTCTTTCATTTCGTTTCAGCAAATTAAAGGAAGGAGAGATAGTACTGAGGAAGAGTCTTTGACCAAAGTCGTTGTGGCAAGTCCTTCCTTTGTGGGAATAAACGTGGTAAGTACAATAACCAGAGACAGTCAAAATCTTAGAATATTCTCCCCGTCACGTGATCGAGAAATTTATGCGTGATTCGAACGCAACCACTCGTTCGCCCCGCATCAAAAATACCTAACAGACTTTTGGCAACAATTAGTGCATGTTGTCTTCTTTTGAACTTCATTCTCTAAGGTGGACACCGTCTCCGAGGGGCCCTGGCTACAAGATAACCCATCTAATTGAAATAGAACATTGCAGAGGGCGGAAGAATTGGATTGCGGGATTTATAGTAACCGGCTTTGGGAAGTGGCGATAATGCCGCGTCAGGTTTAGGGAGATGGAGTCCGAACCCGAGTTCTTATGGGGAGCAAATAGTTTCATGATAAAATATATAATGCATCTGGCTGTAATTAACATTGTCAGAAATTCACGTGGTCAACCATTGGTCCCTACACTACAAAGATTATACGGCATTCATATTGGCAATACTGATTAAGCTCATCTGTAAAAACGGGTCCGCAGCTTAAATCCTCGTACATGAACTTAAGCCGTATTGCCTAACGTTTCTGACGCTCGCGAACGCAATCAAATGACAGATTTCGCATACAAAAACTGTCATTTGATCGCGAACGTGAGCGTCAGAAACGTTAGGCAATACGGCCTCTGTTGCCATGACATTATTATGTGATAGATTGTTTATTGTACTTATATTGTTGTCTTTATCTATACATGTATATTCTGCGGTAGGAAGATATATAATAGAAAGGACTGTGAATCATCTCTCAAAAATGGCGGGTAATGCTAATTGGTTGAGTGTCTTTGAAATAAACGAGTCTTAATAGTTTTAAAGATTTTATGATTTAAAATCGGATTTTGTTCAGCGTACCTTGATTGTAGAGAAGCTCAATATTTCGGCACAGTTGCATGCACCATGATCACGAGACGACTTGTCTCAAGATACGCGGAAGAAAACCTCAATTTTAATCTTAAAATAAGCAATGACCGCGATATACACTAGTGCCATCCACGCAGACGCGTGGTTTTGTCAATATTAGCCATTAATGACATTGTAACAAGAACCACGGCATGCGTCATCGTGAATGACTCTACCTATAATCTAAAACATTTTTTTTCCCGGCGAGTTTATACGACACGTCGTACTGGCCCTAGAAAGAGAGTCGTATCAGATGTTTTTGTTAAGTCAGATTGTCGCTGATGACTGTACGCCTAACCCAAACATAACGAATAAATGGCTTTTGCAGCATGTAACCTCTTTCTCATCCCGTCCTAAGTTTTTACCGACCCCGCTGAAAAGAGAGGCCATGTTCAGCGGTCAGTAATTAGAGGAAACTTCCAAGCCATTAGTTCGCGCGTCGTTACACCGCTAATTGCGGTACACCCTTGCTTTTGCACCCAATTAGTTTATTATACGAATTAGAAATAATAGTTTGTTGGGATACTGCGTCATGGTTTCCAGTTTGGGCCGCGGAAGTGATTACGGCGCAGTAAAATGGAATGAATATTGTTCATTAGATACAAAATTTTGCTGTGGTGTTTTAAACAGACAAAGACAATACAATGACTCATTATTGAGCACCAACACATAGTAAGCAATACAGAAAACACAGGTATATATAGAGATTTTCTAAGGTATGCTTACCCATAGAAAACCTTATCTCTTCAGAGCGATCTCTTTCGGGCACCTTTACAATAGATTAGACAGCAGAAAGGATGCAACTTTAACAGGTGGTGCATGACGTTTTTCTTTTTTTTCTATACTATATACTTGTCAAACCTATAACCACCCCTCTTTTTGCGTAGTGGCTAAAAACACACTGGACATATTTCTGCCTACAACTTTTTGATCATCTTTTTGTTTCTTTAGTCTCTAGCTATATTTTCAACTTGTTTTCTAATCGCAGCTAAAATAAAGCAGACCAGGATCCAGCCGCCCCTTCCATTCAGCCAGCGTCCATTCATCTGTCCGTTTCTTTGTTTAACGAGATTTGTAGCATGTGTACTCTCACAATGAAAGTGGGGAGAGCTTGGTTTTGGATGCATTTTATCGCTGCAAAGCGTTGAGTGTAGCACAGAGTATTTAGCTTCATGGGTTTGTTTACCCGTGTCTTGTAATCTTTATAGTTCCAGAGTCTGTTTTGTTACTTCATGAAACGTATTTTAAACTATATTTAAAGAAATAACATGTCGAGCTAAACTCTATTTAAGACGTGAGTTATGCGGACTTATTTTATTAAATTTATGCGAGTCTCACGGTAATTTCATGTTCAAAGTATTATAAACCTCCTACGCAAAAAGAGATGTGTTATAAGTTTCTTAATTACGTCAAAGCCAAAGTCACAATATCTAAAATTTTATTAAATTTAGGCTATAACAAGCACTTATGAATGTTATAAAAAAAACCATTGATTCGGCAAAAACCCTCTGTTGGGAAGAATCCGGCAAGAAACTCAACGAGGTATTTTTTTTTTAACAGATTTGTATTGTAGGTATACAATATTATTAAATTATATTTATACATCACAATTAGAGCACAAGTTTATTTTTAACACAGAAGGTTCGCTATTTAAAGTAAGGGATCGCCAATGCGGATCTGAATTATTTCCAAATATCCCTGTCCATGATATAATCATTAACTTTATAATACGCCTTAGATATTAATGTATTTTTGACAATAGATCTGAATTTTGTATTCGTTTCATTGGTAATATTTTTTGGAATTTTATTATAAAAAGTATGCAATTTCCCAGAAGCGACTTTTTGGTTTTAGCCAGTCTGTAAGATGGAACTTTAAGCTTTAGAAAGAGTTTGTATGGAAAAACGGCCCCTGTGTTTTCTCTTTTAAAAATCGAAACAACCGGTTTAAGGAGTTCGCTCAAACTTACTCAACCACCTACTGTAATAATCTGAAACCATTTTTGACATGCCTTGTATAAGTTCACAGAAAAAAGCATAGCATAGCAGTTTGGCTACTTGACGTTTAGACAAAATTTACTAATTAGGAACCAAAATAAAACTTATATTGCAAAACTGATTTTTTAAGACGTCATCTAGCTACTAGTAGGCCTTAGTTTTGTAGTCACTCAAGTTATGTTGCAAGCAACAGATTTTTTTTTACTGTTAACAAATCTTTTTTTAGTGTTATTTCCAAACACTTATAATCCTCCTGAGTCCTGACATTTTCTAACAAACTTAGCGTTTAAGACCTAGACGTTGGTGACCTGCTTTGTTATTTTGAACATTATTCCAAAATTCTTAGAATTTTTTATTCAATGAACAATTTGTACTTTATAAAGTACATTCGGCCGTTATTCATAGTGTTAATTAGTCCTTTCTAAAGTACGCGAGGACTTAGGAGGGTATATTTAAAAAACTAGTTTTTGCTAACGGCTTGCTACTTATGCTTCATCGTTAACATACACCCACGACAACTCCACGTCCATTTCAGCAAACAAATATACTTATATCCAAAACTATACTACATTAACTATCAGTTTTCATTAAACTGTTGTCTTGTTCATAAACTATGATATATATTATATATTTGTGGTCTAAGGTGGAGCGTGCTTGTCCCTGAGAGACTATCTCTCAACGTAGCAATTAGCAAAATGTACGAACGGTAACCGCCGTATAGAATATAAACCAAATAAAATCATAATACTATGGTTAAAACTAAGATTCACTGCTAACATCATTGCAACAAGGAACACAATAATTTATTTAGTGTAATTTATATTTGTTACAAACCACTCGCCCTGTCTTCGCACGGGTACAATAATACTAACAAAAAAAAATACTAAAATTAATACCGCAAGCAACTCACCGATTTACTTTCTGTATAGAGATTCTTAAATCCGATTTCATATTATTTTTCATACAATTCTCAAAAGTCATATTTCACAAAATTTGACTCTAAATAAGTTTATAGTTGAAAATGTAATTTTTAACATAACCTTTTTTTCTGACTGTACTTTTATTGTAATGTTATAGGTTTCCTTCCTGCAGGAGGATTCTGGCTGGACCACAAAGATATCACGACCAGAATATTGTATTGTCACAAGATTCTTAAATAATCCGACTACTGGAAGAGGGTCAAATTCAACTAAGAAACATTTTATTATTTCAATTTGAACATAATGATTTTTTACATAAAAATAAAAATAAAAACACATAAAATTAACTAAAACGGGCTTCCTCTTCCAAAGGCAGCGCAGCGCGGGGCATTGTACCCAAGACGCTGGCGGCGTTGCCCCGCTGCACTGCGAGGCTCAGTCTTTGGGCGAAGAAAAAGCCAGCTCTTTGGTCGCCAGCAGGGCTACTACGAAACCCGAAACTCGAATTTGGTGTCATGCTGTCCCTCTCGCTCTCGTATTAAATAGTATAAGTGTCAGAGGGACCGCACGACACGAACTTCGAGTTTCGGAATAGCCCTGCAGAGAGGCCGATTATTTTGTCCGACACTTCTTTCATAAACTCAACTTGCAGATTTGACCCGCATACATGCACCAACCTACATATATTGCCAGTTGAATAAAAGCTTGTATTATAATAGGAACACTAGCGAATTCCTTTATTCATTCACCACTAAATACAAATACTACATTATACAAATCGCATCGTAAATAACCAGAGGGAATTCGCATCGCATTGGCTCAAAGGCGATTTCCCGTGAACAAGGAAAGGCATCGACATGTCATTATTCAGATGCATCGCGGGCAGCGGTCGACGCTTTATTTATGGTTATGTCCCGGAAACGCCTTCTTGGTCTGCTGCGCTCGTACCTATATTACTTGGCTGGAGGATGTTGGCAGAGGAATCGAAGTTAAAGCGTTCGTTCGTTAGGTCTAACATCTGGTGGCATGGTGAACGGTTGTGCTGCTTTGATGATGAACTCTGATTGGGTTCGAAACGGGTCAGTATAATGTGGTGGTGATGTTAGGTTTATGTGATGTGTGTATGTTCTTAGAGTGTGAAGGTTGAGGAGCTGCATGAACACACATTTCATGCGTAAACATATCGTAATGTATGAATGCAGTTTTTCTTGTTACTAAAATCGATGACATGGTTCCTAAGAACAGATCTTCATAATGTTTTATAGTTTTACACTTTCCCATACTGACCGATATGAATGAGCCACCCTGTATACTCAGCGCCACAAAATTTAGCCCACATCTGCATACAAAATTACCTATTTCTGCATACATTTGTGGGCCAAATTTTTTGCCGTTCAGTATAATACAAGGTGAAATTTAGGACGTAATACAAAATTAGTGTTTCATGTTCAGTTAATGCTGGTTAAGTGCAATTACTCTTTTTCTGAACTAAGTCTGAAAAAAAACTGTGGTTTCTGTACATTACTGAAATACGAAATCAAGAATAATCTATGGAAACTGGAATTTTCCTCAGACTAATTTCAACAAAAGAGTCAATGCATTATATTACCCAGCAATAACTGAGCACGAAACACTAATTTTGTATTACGTCCTAAATTTTACCTGTATAATTATTATAGTTCATTGATTGCAATAGATACATATTTTCGCACTTGATTCTACGTTTCGAACATGAAACTACCGTGAGACTCACTCATATTAAATGTATTGACCCGGATAACTCCCGTCCTAAATCGAGTTTAGCTCGACCACTCGCTTCTTCTCGCTCGACGGTCGAGCTAAACTCGATTTAGGACGTGAGTTATCTGGCTCAATACATTTAATTTGACTCTACGTTATAGCACTTGTAAATAAATCCATACTAATAATTATAAATGCGAAAGTGTGTTTGTATGTTTGTGTGTTTGTCCGTCTTTCACGCCGTAACGGAGCGACTGATCGACGTGATTTTTTGCATAGATATATTTTATGCGCCCGAGAGTGACATAGATTACTTTTTATCCCGGAAAAATGCACACTTCCCGAGAAAACAGCGCGCGATAACCGAATACCACGCGGGCGGAGCCGCGGGCAAAAGCTAGTACATAATAATAAGACAGGAGACATATTCTAAAATTATTTTCCAAAAGACGCGTCAACAATACAGGGTGTACTTAAATATTCATCCGCCAGCCGAGCTTGTCCCAAACTTGTCCCACTTTCTATGCGAAGATGTCACTTTAATCTTCGGACCCTTCCAACTTACAAACTATTTCGCGCCGGAGTTTTTGAAAGGCCTCGCTAACGGTCCGTCCTGCGACAAAGAAGCGATAAGGCCCCACCATTAATTTCAATCACAGTGCGTCACCGCCTGTCTATAACTAAATACTGATAACATTTTCTATAGGGCAGAGGTTTTTGTGAAAGTTCCACGGTTCTTGCGATTTATTGCGGGCTTCCTTGCAGAAACATCCTGTATGTTTTTTTACTTCTTTTTATAAGTATAAACTACGCATAAGTATGCGTAGGGGTAAGAACTAGAGAATGGCACTAATACTACTAATACTAAAAAATGTGAAAGTTTGTGAATATGTGTTTGGGTTATGCAAGTGTATTTGTTAAAATAGTTGGACGGATTTTTTTATTCAACTGAATGGCAACCAAACAAGTGGTTCTCCTGATGGTAGGTGATCACCACCGCCCATAGACACTTGCAACACAAAGGGGATTGCAGGTGCGTTGCCAACCAGATTGCAGGCGCGTTGCCAACCAGATTGCAGGTGCAGATGCTTAAGATGGGATACCTCAAGTGCCAGTAATTTCACCGGTTGTTTTACTCTCCACGCCAAAACACAACAGTGCAAGCACTGCTGCTTCACGGCAGGATTAACGAGGAAGATGGTGGTAGCAATCCGAGCGGACCTGCAAAGCAATTGCGTTGCAATTTGGATGAAATTTATTAGTAGATGGCCAGATGTCTGGGATATAACAAAGGCTACCGTATTTTATCCCAATATTCTCACAGGTTCTATGTAAAACTCCAACGTCTTGACTTCATCTTCTGAACTTCGCAGTATCTTCGCAACGTTGTCTGTAAATAATTTATTTTAGTTTTTTCTTTAATACTTTCAGATCAATAAAATATGTATAATTAAATAGGTACATACAAATTGTTACTGAAATAAATGAAAACCTTTTTTTTTCTTCGCTTTGACTCCTACGTATTCCCTCAAACGTTGACAAATTTACTCCACTTAGGTACTTAGAACCTTATACTGCCGCAATAAATCTATTCTCGGGCTCCATCAAATTAAAATGTCAATAACAAAATAAGTGGCGATAAAACAACAATTATTGTAATTCGATTCAGCGCTTCAAAACATCATTAAACGTTACGGTAACTCGTAAATTGGATCGCAAAATTTACCGCTCCTTATTAATTTCCTCGCTACTTTGGTTTATTACATTGCCAGAGTAATCTAGGACAATTTTTAGGGTTTCACACCCGAAGGTTTTGCAGGTGGTAGGACCTTGTGCAAGGTCCGCCCGGATTGCTACCACCATCTTGCTCGCTAATCCTGCCGTGAAGCAGCAGTGCTTGCATCTTAGGCCATCTTAGGCCTCTAGGTTGGCAACGCATCTGCAATCCCCCTGGAGTTGCAGGTGTCTATGGGTGGTGGTGATCTCTTACTATCAGGAGACCCACTTGCTCGTTTGCCATCCAGTCGAATAAAAAAAATACAAAAAAAGGGTGATAAGCGGAACCCTACTGTTGCTTCGCCGTCTGTCTGTCACAGGACTGTATCTAGAAAACCAACCATAATAGATGGCTGAAATTTATACATATGTGTATTTTTATTGCTGCTTTAAAGTAGATAAGTAGGTACAAAATACATGTGTAGAATTTGAAATCAACTAGAATTAGACTAAGCAAAACATACGAATGTACATCAAAGTACACCCTCTCCCGTCTACGTGTGGTGCCCGGTTAGAATTCCACCTCTCCATTTCTTCCGTGGATGTCGTAAGCGGCGACAGGATATAGGTTAAGGTATACCGTAGGCGACAGGCTAGCAACCTGTCACTATTGTACCATTTTTGTCTAACTTTGAACCTAAAATTGCTAAAAGTGGCTCCGAAGCGGTACCGTTTCGTGTGCTCTACCTACCCCATTTGGGAATACAGGTGCGACGTTTCTGTGTGTGTGTGTGTGTGCAAGTACATGCCTTGAAATAACTTAAAATAAAATAACCTAACCATGAAAATTTCATTTTTAATACAAGCTTTTTTGACTGTACTTTTTGTTGACTGTACTTGCATTGTCACCCAAACTACATTTGCATACCAAATTTTCAAGTCGATGCCATTAACCGTTGAAGAGTTCCGTCCTGCGGAGACGATTTTGGCTGTACTACCAGGATGTATGCTAGATTATTGTACGCGATTTAATATAATCATCTCAAATTTCAAGTCAATCTGACTACGGGAAATTGGATAAATTTAACTTGCAAGATTTGATTACAGGCAGACAAACAGATTGACAAATACACAATGGGACAGGTGAAACTAAATAAAAGCTTGTAAAAAGGCAGTTGAGATGACTGATCATCATCATCATCAACCTATGTTTGTCCACTGCTGGACATTCCCATGGCACGCCACTGAGCACGATCCTCGGCCACTTTCATCCAGCTCTTGCCAGCCACCCTGCGAAGATCATCGCACCACCGAGTCTGAGGACGTCATACGCTACGTTTGCCGATCCGTGGTCTCCACTCAAGAACTCGTCTGCCTTATATTTTCATTAAAATACTTAACACCGTTGCAAATGCGTTGAACATACAATCAACGCATTTAGGGTTCCGTAGTTTGTAACAACTGCACAAGCACATCAATTCGCGGTGCAGGCCAAGTCATACAACGGTATTTATGCGTCTGAGAAGCGTGCTGGTAGATACATTAATAACGTTCAATGGCGCGAAACAACCCGCGAGGCAAAGTTATGGACTTAACAATAGGTGAAGGAATTTGCATAGTTCGATTATTTTACAAGTTTGCTACCCTTGTTTTATACCTATACTACCTACCTACCTACCTATATTTGTATATACCTATGTCTATAATAATCTTAAACCTATAACCAATGCGTTTCAGAAAAAAAAGTGATTTTCTCATCTTTAAGCCAAAGGCTACTTTGAAATAGAGGAATCTTAAAGTTTCATTTTACAAGCTAAAAACAAAAAGTGTCTGAGAAATGGTACGTTTTGTAACAAGATTGCAAAGATTTAACCGATAAAACCGACACAAAATTTAAATCCATTATCAAATTAATAAAATTGACGATCATAATATGGACAAGTATTGTTTTGTGAATAATTCAGATCCGCATTGGTGATCCCTTATCTACTTCAAACACCGTTGACGTACATATCTAGTCACTGATTGTAGCGAATTAAATATTTGTAAGTAATTTTAAAAACAACGTAGTGCTGTTTTGAAAAAAAAAAAACATCTTTTTGAGATTGTAAGCGAATCCTTCTCAACAGAGATTTTTTCGAACCGAATATAGATTACTAGCTTATGCCCGCGACTTCGTCTGCGCGGACCTGGGATATCGCGCGGTGGCGCCCTCTACCGGAATAAAAAGTACCCTATGTTGATCCTTGGGGCTTCAACTATCTCTATACCAAATTTCATCAAAATCGGTTCAGCGGTTTCGACGTGAAAGCGTAACAGACAGACAGACAGACAGACAGAGTTACTTTCGCATTTATAATATTAGTAGAGATAGTCAAAATTAAATAAACATATTTCACCTTTGACCTTCTGCAATAAACTAGCTATAAAAAACAATTGCTAATCAAACAGACGAACTACTTCCAAAGAAAACTATTGAAGGGACTCTCCCTTGCCATCGGACATGGTTGTTCTCTGGCCCCCGCTGTCCCGGCTAATGCTGTCCATTATGCAGGCTTTTACATGGACGACGTTGTTTCCGCTCGTGTCGCCGAGCCGGAACCCGCGTCAATAACTTCAGGCGTGATTAGGCTTAGCAGAAAGGGATATTCATTTCTCTATATTTTTGTAAGAACGAAAGTCATCCTTACCTTACTTTTACTTACTAAAATGTGAAAGTAACTACCTTCAGTAGAGTGGCATCGTAGTAGTTAGACACAAATACTCCCATGCACCACATATTTTAGCCTGCTTTTCTTTTCTTTCTTAGCCATTTAAGACTTTATTTTTTTGGATTTCTCGGGATGACCGTAAAAGTAACAAATTTGGAGTTGAAATAAAAAGTACAAAAAGACTCCAAAAACCTATCGTAATATATAAAATAATATATTAAACACCCAAGAATCGAGAGCAAAAATTCAGAAACCGGTTCAAAATCAGCCAGCAAAATATACTCAGGCTATCAGCAGGCCCAGAACAGCCAAGTCTCTCCGTTTTGTTGATCGAAATTGATAGACATGAATCCCTTTCACGCAGTACGTCAATCTGAGCAGCGATGACGCGGCAGCGGCATTGACTAGCTACCCACGCCTCTGTGTTAGCGGGCAAACTGCAAAAAGAAAGGAAGGCATAAACTATTATGTAATAAGATTACATTTTTTCATGTTTTAATAGAGGCTGTATCCTGCAGCCAAACTGTGCAAACAGTTTTGCAGGGCTATGTACTTATAAAAGCAATGTAACATTGATGATAAATAAATACTTTTTCATTCATTCATTTTCATTCATAAATTTATTATACATATGTCATGGATCACAATAATCAAGCTTCATAGGATTGTCTAATTGTCAATTGACTATAAAAACATCGAAATGGTGGCGAACATCGTGTGACGCAACTACTGATTGCGGTGCAAAAACACAGGCTCGTTGGCCGGAGCGTCATTCTACTTCGGGCTGTAGGGACGACAACACCTGGTTAATGATTCTGTCAGTTTGTCTGTAGATTAGCTCTGTACATACGTGTTATTGGTTACGTGTGTGTTGGTTATTGGTTAAATCATCATCATTATCATATTTAATGGAAAATACATAATGTGTGTGCGTACTGCACCACACAACCACACATTTTCTTCCACATTAACTAAATATATTGACTAATCAACATATCACGATTAAATAATCTAAAACCAAAACTAAACGCTCAAAATGCGGCTCAACCCCGCAACTAACGAGCAAAAAGCTTGCTGTACTCACCGTCCCGAATTACCCCGATTCCGGGTAATTACAGAGTGGCAGCCCTGGCAACACCGTGTCATCGTGACGCCATTAGCGGTAAGCAAAATTGTTTCGCCACTGATCACTGATCAGTGTTTGTTGATGACTTCCTGTGCATCATTAAATTAGCTTTGGTAAGTACCTAAATTATATTAAGTAAATTTCGTTTGGAGCGATTCCATATCACTCAATCCTGTGCTAAAACTGTAGTGTTACGATGTAGAGAGCAAAGATGGGTAGGGTAAACCATACAGTGATTGGCCACGGTACAGTAATTGCTCACATGAATTAAATTAAAAATTTACAAAAAAAAAACGGTGATAAATCACAACAAATATCGTGCTACTTATAATAATCTAGTCGCTTTTATCATGAAATTAATTGTATTATTGTTGTTTCATATAAAAAAAATCAGTGGGCAATGACCGTAACGTGGCCAATCACTGTATGGTTTACCCTATTTGTAGTTCAACAGTTACTTTTCAAGCCGTTCTTCCTTCTTGATGTTGGTATGGCTTCTTGATGATACTTAATAGATGTCTTTATTTCTTTGTGGTGCTCGTATTACTATGGTCGCGTGTTGTACTGCTACTTCGTATCTGCGGAGCTACCTACTACGAAATTCGAAAATCGAAATTCGCGTCCTTCCATCCCTCTGAGACTACTACTATTTAATACGAGAGTGAGAGGGATGGTTTGATACGAACTTCGATTTTAGAATTTCGGAGTAAACCCTCTGGGAATTTAGCAGTGCCGCCTCAAAGTCAAATGCAACACCAACTGCTATAGAGCAATTCTTTTTTTGAAGCATTACGGCATTTCGGTAACGCAGTTTGCGTTGCAATCCTTCAGTACCCTTAGTGTAAGTTTTCGGTTACAAAATACGTCTCGATCACGTGTCGTTCGCGTTAAAATCTCAATTTGTATGGAAACATGAACAGCGCTTCTAGCGGAACGTTTGCGATGTTCGTGTTTCCATACAAACTGAGATTCGAACGCGAACGCGATCGAGACGTATTTTGTAGCCGAAAACTTACACTAAGAGCACTGGTGTTGTGGTTAATCGCGGAAGGCACTGCATAAAGTAAAAATATCTATTTACTAGTTTTTCTTTCACGGAATCACGGACTCTTATTGTTTCTTTCCAATAGGAAAGTTAAGTATCACAGTATAACTGCAGTTGACCGTAACAAAGTAAAAAACGTATCGCGAATTCGCTTATTTGCCGTCTGACCAATTAATAAAAACAACTGACAGATAGACGGAAGACTGATTTATTGTTTTGTTTTTTCCAATTCAGGCGTCGAACGCCAAAAATAAAAGGATACCTAGATTGTACACGGACAGACTGCTGATGGATGGTCTAACGGTAACTGAACGTTGTATCGCTTATCTGTATTTATACTTGCCTTTGTCCATGGCTTCGCACGCTTAAACTAGTATAGGCTTAGCAATTGAGTGCAGCGGCAAACTAGTGTGCCGCGTATACTTTCAGGTGTGCCGCGATTGCCGCGAAGTGTATCATCATCATTATCATCATGTCAGCTGAAAGACGTCCACTGCTGGACATAGCCCTCCCCCAGGGCTCTCCACTCAGACTGGTCTTGTGTTTTTCGCATCCACCGCGATCCCGCGATCTTAACCAGGTCGTCGCTCCATCTTGTTGGAGGCCTACCGACAGCTCGTCTCCCGGTCCGCGGACGCCATTCGAGAACCTTTTGACCCCATCGGCCATCAGTCCTGCGAGCAATATGCCCCGCCCACTGCCACTTCAGTTTCGCAATTCTTCGGGCTATGTCAGCGAAGTGTATGCTGCATTGAAATCATGAATAGCTATTTTAAATAGAAAACAACTGACGCGTGGCGTG
The DNA here is from genome assembly GCA_037349165.1 of Choristoneura rosaceana. NCBI lineage: Eukaryota > Metazoa > Arthropoda > Insecta > Lepidoptera > Tortricidae > Choristoneura > Choristoneura rosaceana. The sequence continues at coordinate 18,649,013 of JAZBNJ010000019.1, forward strand.
TGCGATTCGCGTAGTCAGAAGGGCTACTCCGAAACACAACGTTCGAAGTTCGTGTCGTGCGATCCCTCTCGCTCTCGTATTAAATAGTATAAGTGTGAGAAAGACTGCACGACACGAACTTCGAACGTTGTGTTTCGGAGTAGCCCTTCAGGTTGTTATCGGAAAGGAGCGGAAGGAATGGCGGGGCTTTATACCCCAGTCCGACTCGCACTTGGCTATTTTTATTGGTGTGCCGTTAAAACCAAAGGGTTGAAAACGCCTGATGTAAGGCATTAATAACCTCCGACGCAAAAAGAGGGGTGTTATAATTTTGACCGCTATATGTGTTTTTGTCTGTATCTACAAACATACAGAAGAGCTTAAGAGCTACGGTGCCACAGACAGACACTTGTGTGTCTGTCTGTGGCACCGTAGCTCTTAAACGGGTGGACCGATTCGAATGCGGGTTTTTGTTATTAGTAAGCAGTTTTTCTAGTTATTTAAGACGTGGCTAATTCAATCTGGGTGAGTGCAAAAGTGGCACATATCAAAATATTAAAAGAACTACTAACTAACTGTTACAATACAATAATTGGAGTCTATTGTTAGTTATCTGGGGGCACGACAGTGCCCCCGTCAAGTCGAGCAAAACAAAACAAAGGCACGGTCGTACCATACTTTTCTCGAAGCCATTCAGGGTATTTTCAACACCCCGTATTTTTGTTATGGCTAAAGCTAGAACGCTGAATTTTTTTATATTTAGACTTGTGCCACTCTTGCACTCACCCAGCGTTGTATTAATTAAGGACCAAGAGTTTTCAATCAAGAAAAAGAAAAACCGTGCATAGTATATACATGTTGCTTTGGAGCCTTATAGAATATACGTTAACTATACGCTGTACCAATTAGCAGTATAAATAAATCGCGCGTGTCACGCGTTATCACGCGGCGGCATCGCGGCATTGCACTGGTTCCGTCTGGATGCTGCACTAATTAAAATGCACGCGTTTATACTGTTTGTATGGCTTGCTTTATATCCTGTGCACGTTCTGTGGCTCACAATTTATTTATATAGTTTATCTACACCAACAGCACCAGCTTTGGACAGTCGGATTCGTAAGCTTGTGAGCAAAACTAAATTTTCTACACTACATAAAACACAGCCTGGTCAACTGTACCTACATGATGATACTAAATATTAGGATTAAGAACCTCGTGTTTTAATATCTATGTATCGTCATACTATTCTATAATCTCAAAACTAAACATAGCCCTCCCAACAAATGAGGTTAAGCATGGGAATTACAAAAATCCCCGGATAATTGTTGGCTCCCTCGACGCCTGTTGAGGGTGGCGAAGTATCGGGTTACCAATTTTACGTCCCCAACACTTTACACAGCGACATGAATGATTCATAACAGATTATGGAATAAAAAAGACGTGTTCTAGAAATAAATAGAAAACTTGCGCATTCGAATGGGTATGTTAAACAATGACAGTTTTTAAAGTGCACTTTTAACACAAATTTCAACCTGTGGCGTGTTATTTGAACTGTGAATGCCTGGAGATTGACTACGAATGATTTTCCAAATTGTGCTCGCAATACGCGTCGATTACGCAAAGATTTTGCGAAAAAAAATACGCGTAGCGTTAAACAGTCAGAGAGCGGAAATCCGAAAAATTAACGCAACTAATAAATAATTATAATTGAAACTATTCACAGCCGGTAGTTTGTATTATTAACTATAGCTCAACCTTTTAAAATTTACTCGCATTTCTTGTCACATGTAATTGATTTCCATTGTGATAACTTATGGTCATGGCCTGAGGCCGTATTTGCCTAACGTTTCTAACGCTTCCGATCGCAATCAAATGACAGATTTAGCATACAATATGTCATTTGATTGCGATCACTATCCTCAAAAACGTTAGGCAATACGTCCTCTACACTAAGATGATTCGTTATTCCGCAGGTCTAGGGTAGCTTATTTGTAAAAACCAATACTTCTTATCTTAAACATCACAGACACTAATATGAAGCTCAGAATTTCGACAAAAAACAACCAACACCCGGCTCAGTTCATTCTTCAAGCATTTTCCCAGCGTCGTCAGACATCAGCGCCCGGATTTCTTTCTAAATCCGTACACTAAAACACCCATTCGCACTCAATGGCGCTAAACAAAGTGTCACGCATCCAAATCCACCCCTAATACCAAAGATACGTCGTCCCCTATTAGGTATACCTACAACTTTATCTTACCCTCAACAAACTAAAATTTTATGCAATCTCAGCCTTGCACGTCTAGAAATAAGATCAAATCCCGATTGTAGCGTTGCTTTTCTAACTTGGCAGTGACAGTTGCTATATGTAATTAAACTGCTAATGCTAGAGCTCTCGGAATGCACACAACTTTCCTCCAAAGAGGTCTACTTATGTCGGTCTAGTGCTACGTTTATGTATGTGGATGTATCACATGACATTGACCTAAGTCCCGGCGCGCGATGACTCATCGTAAATAAGAGGAAAATGTCTTGAAAATAGTCGATCAACTAAACAGAAGATACAGTCTTGTTGATGCATGGTTGATGCTGTAATTTTTAAGATTTGTATAGGTTAAATTATTTCAATGTTTAATATTTATAATTACCAGAAAATACCATGTTGGGTTATACATATGAGTATGAGATCGACCCTCGCGCTTTTTTGTTTAGAAACGGAAATTGACTACGAAACTCAGAAAATACTCTACGATAATTATTAATAGAACAGATATTTAACTACATTTATAACCCACTAGCTTTTGCCCGCGGCTCCGCCCGCGTGGTATTCAGTTATCGCGCGCTGTTCCCTCGGGAACTGTGCATTTTTCCGGGATAAAAAGTAGCCTATGTCACTCTCGGGCCCATAAACTATCGCTATGCCAAAAATCACGTCGATCTGTAGCTCCGTTACGGCGTGAAAGACGGAAAGACACAAAAACATACGTATGGATTTGCATGCTAGAGTTACTTAATCAAAAAAAAAACCAGAGTCCACACTTAAAAAAATATTTCAAGCTACTAATCCCGAAGTAGAAAATGCGAAAGCGACACCGTCTGTCTGTCTGCTACCTCTTCAGGCTTAAATCGCTGAGCCGATTGAGATGAAACTTGAGATAAGTCTTCATAAATAATCGTGACTGAGAAGGACGTGAGATCATTTTCACCTAGAAAATTGTTTCATGCGAAATGGTGGGCAACAGCTGCTTTCCCAAATGACTCGTTACGTTTAAAATCTGTTAATAAAACGAGATTTCAATTCTCGTAACAAGCGGGATTGAGACATTCGTGGAGTCTGCACGAGTCGTTACGCTGGTCATTAAATAGTGTAGACAGTAAAATGCGTCTGGGACGCACTACGAAATTCGAAAATCGAAGTTCGTATCGTACCATCTCTCTCACTCTCGTATTAAATAGTCAGCAGGATGGCATGATGCGTCCGTAAGTATGTAGGACCTTGAATGATTCTCCCTTTCCGGAGGGCTTGTTATGACTTATTTTATTACAAGTAACGAAATTGTAGCTATAATATGTAAAACATCTTGTGTAACTTCTTCGTATAACACAAACAAAAGGACATTTTTCTTCTAGTTTGAAACTGCTTCTATCCTTTATGTATTGTTTCTTTCTATTTGCTGTACTTTCATTTGCTTTTACATTGTTTTTAAATAGGATTCTTCCTACAAAAGAGCTAATACAAAGTCGACGTATTTAATAATAATACTTATATTTAAGTCTGGGATTTTATTACTTTTTTGGATGCACATCGCATATATCCCGGGATTAAATCATCTTTAGCCAGTAAGAAGAAAGTTAATTTAGAATTAACAAAAGTACAAATGTTCTCTCACTCATTGTTAGTGATGTAAGTAGCGCTCCAACAATGTATAATAAAAAATAAAAATAAACCGGCCAAGAGCGTGTCGGACACACCCAAAATAGGGTTCCGTAGCCATTACGGAAAAATTAAGTAATATTTTTCTAAGGTTTTCGTATTTTATACGGAATCTTCCAAGTTTAGGTATATGTTATACCTTACGCTGCTATTTACTCATAAACTACTAATAATTCTCAAGCAAACTTAGCCGTTATAGTTTTCCTTGGAAGTTTGATATACTGACTACCATCCTGAATTTTTTCAAAATTTTCCACCCACCGGTTTAGATTTTAGAGGGGGGGGACGCTCGATTTTAATGAAAATTTGCACTTTAAAGTTGAATATTTTGGCAAACAAATTACTGAATCGAAAAATCGTCTTTAAAATACCTATCCAACGATACCCTACACTATAGGGTTGGATGAGAAAAAAAAAATCACCCCTACTTTACGTCTACGGAAGGTACCCTAAAAAAAATTGTTTTTGACTTTTTAATTGCACTGTTTTGTCGGCATAGTTTACTTATATATTCGTGCAAAATTACAGCTTTTTAGCATTGATAGTCCCTGAGAAAAGCCGCGGACGGACAGACAGACGGACAGACAGACAGACATAACGAAACTATAAGGGTTCCGTTTTAAAATATGAATGTTTTAAACAAATACGGTATACTATACGTGACTTGTATTCATTTACTAGGTTGTGTAGGGTCGAGCTCGATCTCGTCCTTAGAATCACCCTGTACAGCTGCAAAGTACCTCACAACAATGAATTCCTTTCGCTAATAACCGACCGACTACCACAAGAGTCCTCGTAATAATGGCGGCTAAGTTTATTACAACATTTGAATTTCAACACGTCATTGTGCCCCCTCGACAAAACCCACAAATGATTTGCAATTATGCGTCCTCAATGGACTTATTACATCAATAGGGGTCCTGAGGATGGACCCCGCGGGCGGCCGCAACAATTGAATTTTAACGACCTTTAATACGAGGGACATAGAGATGCGAGGCTTGATAAACTTGATTGAGTCATTTTGGAAACAATTTTGATGCTTAAAGAATATTTTGAGATTGATATTTAATAAGATTTTGTTGAAGTCCTCATTTCTAAGACAAGTTTTTTTGCTTAATGTACTTTTTAATGATTGTAATTGCATTGTTATCCAAACCACATATTTTTCCCACTTTTCAAGTCAAAGACATATTACTAAAGCTATATTTAGCCTCCTAAGTCCTCGCGTACTTTATAAAGGACTAATTTACACCAAGAGTAGTGGCCGAATGTACTTTATAAAGTACAAATTGTTCATTGAATAAAGAATTCTAAGCATTTTGAAATAAAATCCATAATAACAAAGCAGGTCAACCACGTCTAGGTCTTAAACGCTAAGTTTGTTAAAAATGTCAGGACTCAGGAGGATATTATATACGTATTTGGAAACAACACTAAAAAAAGATTTGCTAACAGTAAAAGAAAATCTGTTGCCTGCATCATAACTTGAGTGACTACAAAACTAAGGCCTACTAGTAGATACAAATAACTACTTATACTTAACACAGTATTATATTTCATTTTCGTAAACTTTAAGGGACATTCAATAGGTGAAGTAAATTTAATTTCTCCGAAACCCTAGTGGCCTATCTCTTACTGATAAAACAGTGACAAGGTTTTTAATTTGTGATGTGTTTTTAAGTCCATAAGAAAGTTAAAAAAGTGAATTTTTACTCCTATCTTTATTTTTAGTTTTGTAAAATTTTGGTTTGTTTAGTTATTTTGATTTGATATAAAAATAAATGATTTTCTGTTTGACCTGAGAAGTTATTTTATGTATCGAAACATCTTTTTTCTACTTATTTGGCTAAAAAGTTAATTACCAGGTAGTTTCTGTCAATGAACTAGGCCGTCTGCCCAAGTTAACAAAACACAAGAAAAACACGTTGCTTAACAAAGAACGTTCGCTTAAACTTTTTCGACGATTATTTTCAATCGCCAACCGCGCGATCAGTGTGTTCCAATCGAAGATTCGGCCACAGATGGCTGGCCAGATTTGTGCCGCCGATGGAAATCCCATTCGGAGCGAAAGAAACGCTGCAGTCTGCGAAATGTGAAAACGGACTTACTGTTGATAAATAATTTATATGGACGACTTTATAGGCCCCAGGAAATTCAATTTGAAACCTTTGAGCAGCTTACTGTATACAATGTTAAGATGTTAGAAGGCATTATGTTGCTCTTAAAGCATGGTTATCAACTTTTTATAATATGCGTCTCTCCTATCTGTATACCAGGTTTTTGCCGTCTGTTGTTGGTGTTTTTCTCGGCTCAAATCTTGCAAGTTAATTTTGATGTTTTGAGATCCACTTACTTCAAATTTCGTATAAGTACATAATAATATGTAAGTTGGATGACAATGTAAGTACAGTCGACAAAAAGTACAGTCAGTAAAAAGTTAGTACATATTAAAAAAAATAACAGAAATTTATTTTTGAAATCACTGCCCTTTAGAGTAATACAATGCACCGTTACTCCATACAGATAGATTCAGTCACCGGCACTAATATCTGACACAACAAGCGTGCATAAATATCTGATACGACTCTGTTTCTAGGGCCGGAAGGATGTGTCAGATATTTTTGCACGCTCCAGGGTGGCAAATATTAATGTTGGTGACTGTACACATTAATTTTGACAAAATTTGCGACATTATAAATAAAATTATATTCCAAAGATTTTTTTTATCTCTTACCAAGACGTCAGTTCAAAATACTGTCGCCTTAAGGAGAAAACCATAAGTAACATTTTTTGCAAAATTGACTTTTCACCAGCCTCGTACTCAGTTTTATTTTCCTGAGTACAGGGCTGGTGAAAAGTAAATTTTGCAAAAACTTTCACTTATGGTTTTTCTCCTTAAGGCGGCAGAATACTATTAAAATTATTTACAAAGAAAATAATAATTATAGTGCAGCAATTAGAACGCGATTCTTTGTCCCCGGAAATAACTACTAAAAGGGGACAAATGGGGGCCAAATTATCAATTAGGACACTCGGCGATTAAGCACGTGTCGGTCGCGTGTCATAAACGTGTCGTGATAACAAGCCCTGTGATAAGATCACACGTCAAAGGAGTAGCGAGAATGACGCTTTTCGAACTATCCATGCGTTCACGTATAAAATGCGCTCGTCTTTTAAACCGATGTTTGAGCTTTTATTAGTGTTTCGTAGACAAAATGGTAAAAATGAAACCCTTACTATAGTATCGTCATGTCCTTCCGTCCGTATGGCATACACATTTTACTTATGTCTACAAAATGTATACATAATCGTAACGGACAACGTTTTTGAGTTTCTGTCGAAAAACTATGCTATAAACATTACGTATTTTTTTTTACAACCTTGTAGGGTCAAACCTTGTTGGCCATAACTTGAAATTTGGTAGGTACGCATAACTTACATAAGTTGGGTGACAATGCAAATACAGTCAGCAAAAAGTATTGTATTGTTAAACTCTTTATTGGACATAAAAACACATGAAAATAACAGAACTCAGAATAATAAGATGTACAAAGGCAAAAGTGCTAATATTAAAACGAAAATTTTAACAGAAACTTATATCATAATACAATTGGAGCTCCGTATTAATATCGCCTCGTTTTATCACACACGGTAGTCTTTTGTTAGTGTAAAAGCTCGGAGCTTTGCACAGAACTTGGGATAAGTTGGCTTTTATATTACATGCAGCGATGAAGTAACGTTTGGAACAGGAGTAAGTTGCAGCGTCATACGAAGTTACGAACCGGACAAAACATTATAAAGCTTCAGTCAGTAACTTCCCGGGAAACGTGAGCTTCTGGTGTTCATAAATTATGTCAGTTTGTATCGCAGTTTTGTTTTATAGAACAGTGAAATCACTTTTTTGAACATGAAACTACCGCGAAACTCACTCATATTAAATGATATTGTAACGGATAACTCACGCCTTAAATCGAGTTAAGCTCGACATGTTTCGGGCTATTTCGTAGCCCTCCTAAGGAGCACGCGACTTGGTGGCTGCCGCAACACGCGCACTACGCGCCACCGCGCTGCTCGCGCGTTAGAATTATGCCATTTAATATTAGTGAAATCACTGTTGTAATTTTTTATACAACGTGTCTTTAACGCCGATCAAAAACGAATAGAACGCATTGACTAGGGTATTTCTAACATATATAAATAAAGCCTCATACCAAACGCCACAGTACCTATTGAAAGAGATGTGAGTAATTTATAATTTAATACTTCGGAACATATATAAATTTGCTGTTCTTCAGCGGAACCCTTTAGGACCCAGTAGAGTTTTACTGTGTATATGTATATAATAATAAAGATGTTAAGCAAAATTCTTTATACATAACAGAAACTTAGAGTATGATGCGATAGCAAAGAGTAGAAAATTGAACCAAATTGAATCAAGTCGATGAGAAACTAAAATATATCTTCCACATTTAGTTATTTCCATACGTGAAAATTCCTAAAGTTACTCATTTATTTATCAAATGACGATTTGTTTATTATTATTTATGTACCTACTTCAGTTCTGGTACAGTAGTGATTAATATTTTTGTTTTTTAAATTTTCTGCTGTAAATAGGTACACTGTTATAATATAAATACGACTCCAATCAACACAAGCGAGAAACAATTACTTTTCGCATTAAAATATGACAAAAAATAATCAATCGCTGATTGAAATGCGGACAGGAACAGCCGAAGTAATTACTGGGAATTTCTTTCTTCGTTAGAATGGGGAAGGGACGAAATTTCCGACAAAATTCGGCCTTTGACTTGTGAATTCTGAATTAAACAAGTGGACTGTAAAAATTGCGATGTCGACAGGTCGCCAGATTAGATACGGACGGAGATTCATATTCAGCTTTGTGTAGGCTCTGGCAGTTTCATAAGGTAAAAGCTTTAAGGTTCAGCAGGGCTACTACGAAACTGGAAACTCGAAGTTCGTGTCGTGCGGTCCCTCTGACACTTATACTATTTGATACGAGAGCGAGAGGGACGGTACGATACAAACTTCGAGTTTCGAATTTCGTAGTAAAACTGGCCATTGGCTGGCTGCGCGCATTGTAGGATTCCGTACTTATATAAAAATGTATTTATAGGTATAGGGTGTCCCACGGCTATGCCATATGGAGGGAAATTATCGTATTTTTAACATATTTTTTTATACAGGTCTAAATATAGGAATGATGTCAACTAAGTACTTGGAATCTTTTGATACAAACTAGGGAGTCCTTATTGTTAGAATGTAATGCATGTATCAAAAAATAATATTTGCATGACTTATACAGTCTAAATGTATGAAACAAAAAATCATATAACATCATAACTATAATGTACTACATTTACCGCAAATAAATTTCATTTCATTTCATTTCAACAGATTCTCGTGATTTTCTTGTTTTGTGAGCAAATTATCGAAACATACGGGTTTTCTTTTTGTGGATTCAATTTTTGGATTTTTTTATACCTACGTAGCGAATGCCGTCTTAAGATAAAACGCGGGATCATAAGAAAAACATTTATGAGTCATTTATAAGGTAAACGTACGAGTGCTCGTCCCTGTCCCAATAGTTGGCATCTTTAATCTTATTTCACAATAAAGATGACAGCCGGGTGTCGCCTATTGGGTAAAATATTGTAAGCCACATAATGGTAAGGTAAAACGTCCAAGTGCTCGACACGCTAATGTTCGATAGACGACACACTGCTGTCATCTCTATTGCTGATGGCATAACATTATAGACTGCCAAATGTTAGGACATTGACGAGCACTGGTACGTTTACCTTATAACTCAAAAGTTATTTTTAAATACTGCCTTTATTTGTCTTAACAGAGAAAGCAGTACAGTACTTAAGAGCTCATAGAACCATTACATTAATAGGGAATATTACTGAAATTTTCTCCCGTCACAAAACAAAACTGTTTGGTGTAACGGTTTTATTTGGTGTCTTATATTTTTATAAGTTATTTCCATCCTTGGGGTCCGTCACGTAAATACTCCCCCAAAGACCAGGGCCGCTCCGGCTAGCGCGGCATGAAGCAGGGTCGTGCGTTCGTCGGGCTTGAGGGTGCGGTCTAAAGAACCTTGGGCGCCGTAAAAGAAGAGTGGCCGCACCGCAAACAGGACTACTAAAATTAAACAACACGCTCTCGTCTCATGGTTGTGTATTGTTCCAATAACACGAAAACAAAAGTATGCAGTAGGTATTATATTAAGTAACAGACTTAAATTAAGTCTACTCAATTGTTTAAAATTAGAGTAGTAAATAGATCCCCTATAACTAGGTATATAATTATACACGGAGTGTCAAATATACGTTTTATAACAATACAAGACTTGAAAGAAGCCTCCACAACTTGTTTAAAATTAGAGTAGTAAATTAATTACCCGTGATTAAGTAACCAATCGGGTTATACACCTTTATTGTCAGTAAGAGACTGAAAGGAACTAGTTTCAGACTTAGAGTAGTTATTTAAAATTAGAGTAGTAACTGGAGTACCAGTTTGTAGTAGGAAGTTGAACTCCTACTTATTTGGTTCTACCAAAAGAGGCGCTTGGTAGTAAATTATAGGGTGTAAGAATAGGTTCCCCTAAGCGGAAGTTGAGATATAGAAAAGTTAAGCAGAGAGTAACGTCACGTGCACAGCCATTCCTAGGAGACCGTAGGCCGCATGCGCGCTCCTCACAAGACGATGACTACGAGACACTCCGCATTTCTTGCCCAGCACTTGACAATGACTGCGAGACACAGGGTTTCTTGCCCCGCACTTGACACCCTAAAATGAAGTAATATTCACTTTAGTGCAAATGTTTAACAAGACTATTTGACATGAAGCGTCGAGCTAAACTATACAAGACACTCACCATACGGGTAGTTCAGTAGAAAAAGTTGGCCTTTATACACGGGGTCCGCTGTGTTATAAATAAAAAAGAAAATGCCGGAGGGCTGAAACAAACAGTACGCGTTAGCTTTTTTATTCACAGTACGCCATCACGTCAACGTGTTCATAGAAAACTTACCATTTGCGTTACGACGCAGAATGGATATAGGTGTGGCCTTTATACACGGGGTCCGCAGTGTTATATTAATGTAAAAAAAGGTCAGAGAGCCATCATGAGGATACTGAAACAAAATAAGTAACGTATCAACTTGGCGTCCCATCGGCGAGCGCGATGGTCAAAGTTTATAGAATCCACTTGTTAATACTCACGATTCATCACGGCGACGACGGATGGAGCAAACACTAGTCACAAATATACCACGAGTGCCGAAGAACACTCATTTATTGCACTTTAGAACTACAAACGCATTTCGACGCCGTCCGCCTTGCTTGCAATTTCACAAGTCATTGACTCCCAAGATGGCGGCCCGCTTCCGACCGATTCAAGGAGACATCGTCGTGTTACCAACCTCGAAAAGACATTTCCTTCGGTCGCATAACAACGAAACGTAACTCGACGAAGAAGGTGGCGCCCTCTTGATCTATCTGTCAAGCGTCAGCGCAGACGTCAGTTTGACAGATCGACATAACCAGGCGGCAGTTCATATGAGACTTGTTTACTATGTGCATTAAAAGGTTTTGAAGGGATTTGCGAGATAAATGTGGACTTTGTGATGTTCTGTGAAAAGAAACAAACGCCGTGCTATGATAAACAACCCGCAGTAGGTTAATTACAGCGTGAAAATCGTACATACGAGGTGCCTCAGTGACTGCATTGTTGATCCAGCTCACAATGCTTTTTAGAAGACAAATAGAATCAAAAATGTACTCAAATCATGAGCCAAGGACACGTCTTTATCCGGCCGGTTAGTAACAATCATCTATTTGCCTGAAGAACGCATATAAAAACCGTAATACCAGATTTCGGGTGTTACAAAGCCCTGTGATAAGATCACACGTCAAAGGAGTAGCGAGAATGACGCTTTTCGAACTATCCATGCGTTCACGTATAAAATGCGCTCGTCTTTTAAACCGATGTTTGAGCTTTTATTAGTGTTTCGTAGACAAAATGGTAAAAATGAAACCCTTACTATAGTATCGTCATGTCCTTCCGTCCGTATGGCATACACATTTTACTTATGTCTACAAAATGTATACATAATCGTAACGGACAACGTTTTTGAGTTTCTGTCGAAAAACTATGCTATAAACATTACGTATTTTTTTTTACAACCTTGTAGGGTCAAACCTTGTTGGCCATAACTTGAAATTTGGTAGGTACGCATAACTTACATAAGTTGGGTGACAATGCAAATACAGTCAGCAAAAAGTATTGTATTGTTAAACTCTTTATTGTACATAAAAACACATGAAAATAACAGAACTCAGAATAATAAGATGTACAAAGGCAAAAGTGCTAATATTAAAACGAAAATTTTAACAGAAACTTATATCATAATACAATTGGAGCTCCGTATTAATATCGCCTCGTTTTATCACACACGGTAGTCTTTTGTTAGTGTAAAAGCTCGGAGCTTTGCACAGAACTTGGGATAAGTTGGCTTTTATATTACATGCAGCGATGAAGTAACGTTTGGAACAGGAGTAAGTTGCAGCGTCATACGAAGTTACGAACCGGACAAAACATTATAAAGCTTCAGTCAGTAACTTCCCGGGAAACGTGAGCTTCTGGTGTTCATAAATTATGTCAGTTTGTATCGCAGTTTTGTTTTATAGAACAGTGAAATCACTTTTTTGAACATGAAACTACCGCGAAACTCACTCATATTAAATGATATTGTAACGGATAACTCACGCCTTAAATCGAGTTAAGCTCGACATGTTTCGGGCTATTTCGTAGCCCTCCTAAGGAGCACGCGACTTGGTGGCTGCCGCAACACGCGCACTACGCGCCACCGCGCTGCTCGCGCGTTAGAATTATGCCATTTAATATTAGTGAAATCACTGTTGTAATTTTTTATACAACGTGTCTTTAACGCCGATCAAAAACGAATAGAACGCATTGACTAGGGTATTTCTAACATATATAAATAAAGCCTCATACCAAACGCCACAGTACCTATTGAAAGAGATGTGAGTAATTTATAATTTAATACTTCGGAACATATATAAATTTGCTGTTCTTCAGCGGAACCCTTTAGGACCCAGTAGAGTTTTACTGTGTATATGTATATAATAATAAAGATGTTAAGCAAAATTCTTTATACATAACAGAAACTTAGAGTATGATGCGATAGCAAAGAGTAGAAAATTGAACCAAATTGAATCAAGTCGATGAGAAACTAAAATATATCTTCCACATTTAGTTATTTCCATACGTGAAAATTCCTAAAGTTACTCATTTATTTATCAAATGACGATTTGTTTATTATTATTTATGTACCTACTTCAGTTCTGGTACAGTAGTGATTAATATTTTTGTTTTTTAAATTTTCTGCTGTAAATAGGTACACTGTTATAATATAAATACGACTCCAATCAACACAAGCGAGAAACAATTACTTTTCGCATTAAAATATGACAAAAAATAATCAATCGCTGATTGAAATGCGGACAGGAACAGCCGAAGTAATTACTGGGAATTTCTTTCTTCGTTAGAATGGGGAAGGGACGAAATTTCCGACAAAATTCGGCCTTTGACTTGTGAATTCTGAATTAAACAAGTGGACTGTAAAAATTGCGATGTCGACAGGTCGCCAGATTAGATACGGACGGAGATTCATATTCAGCTTTGTGTAGGCTCTGGCAGTTTCATAAGGTAAAAGCTTTAAGGTTCAGCAGGGCTACTACGAAACTGGAAACTCGAAGTTCGTGTCGTGCGGTCCCTCTGACACTTATACTATTTGATACGAGAGCGAGAGGGACGGTACGATACAAACTTCGAGTTTCGAATTTCGTAGTAAAACTGGCCATTGGCTGGCTGCGCGCATTGTAGGATTCCGTACTTATATAAAAATGTATTTATAGGTATAGGGTGTCCCACGGCTATGCCATATGGAGGGAAATTATCGTATTTTTAACATATTTTTTTATACAGGTCTAAATATAGGAATGATGTCAACTAAGTACTTGGAATCTTTTGATACAAACTAGGGAGTCCTTATTGTTAGAATGTAATGCATGTATCAAAAAATAATATTTGCATGACTTATACAGTCTAAATGTATGAAACAAAAAATCATATAACATCATAACTATAATGTACTACATTTACCGCAAATAAATTTCATTTCATTTCATTTCAACAGATTCTCGTGATTTTCTTGTTTTGTGAGCAAATTATCGAAACATACGGGTTTTCTTTTTGTGGATTCAATTTTTGGATTTTTTTATACCGACGTAGCGAATGCCGTCTTAAGATAAAACGCGGGATCACAAGAAAAACATTTATGAGTCATTTATAAGGTAAACGTACGAGTGCTCGTCCCTGTCCCAATAGTTGGCATCTTTAATCTTATTTCACAATAAAGATGACAGCCGGGTGTCGCCTATTGGGTAAAATATTGTAAGCCACATAATGGTAAGGTAAAACGTCCAAGTGCTCGACACGCTAATGTTCGATAGACGACACACTGCTGTCATCTCTATTGCTGATGGCATAACATTATAGACTGCCAAATGTTAGGACATTGACGAGCACTGGTACGTTTACCTTATAACTCAAAAGTTATTTTTAAATACTGCCTTTATTTGTCTTAACAGAGAAAGCAGTACAGTACTTAAGAGCTCATAGAACCATTACATTAATAGGGAATATTACTGAAATTTTCTCCCGTCACAAAACAAAACTGTAAACATTTTGTAAAATTGTAAACCTTTTTTTGAGTATTTTAAATGCCATACTGTGGGATGGCGGGAGCTCGCCTTTGATAGGCAGGAGTGGAGCAAGAGAGGAGAGGCCTTTGCTCAGCAGTGGGACACAAAAACAGTATAATATTGTATTATTTCAATTATTTTTTTGGAAATATAGCTCTATCGTTACTATCGTTGTAAAATATCATGTCATTTTGTTGGCGACAAATTATAAATAGCACAGACGTCATGGTTTGCGCTAGTGTCGCCTCCTGCGCAGAGCTTTGTCTAATATGCCTTATTAATCCCAAAAGTATGTTCTACAGCCATTGCTGAATAAAAACTTGACACTCGTAGAACAACAGCGCGACCTCCCGTGGTGTTTCCATGCGCACGCGCCAGTGGGCGGCGCAGTCAGTCGCGGCTAACGAGGTGCACTGACGTCACGTGACGTCGCCCCATTGAGTGCACGTCACTCACTCTGTAAGGGTTGGCTGCTACATTGATAGAGTAGGTATAAGATTAAAAAATAAATAAATAAAATAAAAAAGACCCGACTCATCATCAACATCATGTCAGCCAAAAGACGTTCACTGCTGGACATAGGCCTCCCCCAAGGCTCTCCTCTCAGACCGGTCTTGTGCTTTCCGCATCCACCGTGATCCCGCGATCTTAACCAGGTCTTCGCTCCATCTTGTTGGAGGCCTACGGACAGCTCGTCTCCCGGTCCACGGACGCCGTTTGAGAACCTTCTGACCCCATCAGCCATCAGTCCTGCGAGCAATGTGCCTTAGTTCTACTGCGGATATCAAACACCCGACTGCTTTAAAAAAAACTTTTAATAAAAGCGTAACCTCCTTTCGAGCAGTCGTGCAAAAACAAAAAACAAGTGTAGTAGTAAGTCTAGAATTCTGTTCATTAACTAGAAGTTAGTCTGGACTCTGGACCCATTCAAAATTGCAAAGGCTCAAATTTTTGTTTGTACTAAAATTAGTACTCATTAGTATGGGTCCCGACTTTTGAACATGAATCGTAAGTTACTAAACAGAATTCTTATGTTTTTTGAGAAAATAATAACTTGTCTTTTAGTTTTTTTTTAAGGACTTGCGTATTTCTGTGAAAATGGTTACTTAAAAGAGCCAAAAGATACAAGCATATTGTAAGGATTGGGCTAAGTATTAGTTTTCATTTTGTAATCCATATTGTTACAAAATACAACATCTATTTTTTATTTTTTGCTCACCACGTCTTCGAAATCACACCGTATATATTTGAGACAAAATGCAGTGTGCAAAAAGTCCCAACACAGCTGGATGTAAACCAAGCTTATTCAAACCTAAAACTTGGTGTCACATGTACTCAAAGGGCTGTCCAATTTATAATGGCGGAAGCGATCGAGTGGCGTGCGACTGTTTGGGAGCGACAGCAGCCACAGTTTGTTGAAACGGGTTAATTGAGGGCCATCGCCAGGATTGGTATGTTTTGTTGATGGTACATCTAAACTGGTTAGTTATGCGTCGTAACAGAATAAACTAAGTTCAAAAAGTATAGTCGCCTATGTAGGCGTTCTGCAACTATCATACATCAGCAAAAGTTTATGAATTACAATGCATTATATCCATTTCAGATATTACGTTCTACAGTAACATACGAGTATACTGCTTATAATAACCTCCACAATCGATAGCCGAATAGAAAATTGATCGGGTCCAATCCCCGAACTTTTTTTTAAATCTATTTATACAATTTATCTTGCCTTTAAAATCAATGACATGTTTTCTAAAAACAGATCTTTGTTTGCTCATGCTGACCGATATAAGTGTGTCACCCTGTATAGGTACAGCCAAGGGCAAAAATATGTATACACTTAGTACCTTGTCTATTTTCGTTATATTTGAACTGCCATACTCGTATATGAACTGTCACAGTGGTTTAAGTGACAAGGTACTAAAGTGTATAAATATTTTTCTCCTTGACCGTACTAAGTATTACATAGATAATTTTATTGAAGACACAGTGTGATTATTAAATTTAGTGTCAACTTAGGATTAGACTTGCTTAAAGTTGTATTAAAGGAGACCTATTATTTTTTCTCGTCTACACTTTATTAAATATTTCCCAAAGAACTCTAAATCTAATCAGATTGAATTGTGAAAATCACAAAAGGACCAATACACAGTAATATTATAAGCCTATATAACACCGCCGCGCCATATTTTCCCGACCGTTGGGCCCGAAAATTACTCGAATTAGACGTGTGAAATGAGACGAGGCTACCACGTGGCCAAATAATTAAATAATTCTAAACCTAAAGTATAATTTCTTGTAAATAATTATCCAAAAGTAATATAAACCAATAAATAATTGTAAAATAAAACTTAACTGAAAACTGCAGTGATAATAATTTCCTCAAAATCGTTATTTTATTAAAGACTATATTGTTAATCATAAATATAAGAAGAGGGCTGGCAACTATTTCAGGCAAAGGATAAGGAAGGAGGTTAGCCTTGCAATACAACGCGGGAATGCTGCCAGCCGTCTGGGCGACGATTATCATTTCTAGATTGCCCAAATGGTTTTTAGGTATGCTAGCGTGAGTAAAAAGCTAGTCCCTAGCCCTAGATTATGATATTACAAATGTAATTTCGCAAATAAAATCATAAGAACTCAGAACTGCGAGCCCAAGGGCGAACCCACGACCCTCAGCTTGATAGTTCATATGGTGAAATCCACTAAGCTACTCGTATCACAACTTTGTATAGTGTATATTGTACAGCGTTTATTTGTTACAAAAAATCTATTAAAATAGGGTTACTAAGCCAGTCATTGTGCTCAAATAACTTTAACAAACTCAACAGAAAGCTCTAGAATGCATGGTCTCATTGATGCAAAGAGGTAGCCTCGTCTTACAGCTCTAAAACTTAACAAAGAAGCCTTCCTAAATAAGGAAGTAGCTACTGAGTTTCCGTGGAACGAGAACGCCCCGGTAATATTTTTCTAGTACGCTACATCCATAAATACAAGCGCGGAGGTGTACCTTTTTAAATTTTCAAAAAGACTTCCCGCATGCATACAAACGAGAATTTTATTACTCATAAACCTTTGAGTGTATTTTTCACTGTAAAAACTCTGGTTATGAAGAAGTTATACTGCGGTTCCGCAATTGTATTTTACTATTTATCACCCCATGAAATATCGGTGGCGAGTTGAAAAGGAAATCGTAAAAATTCGCGCATAACATTCAGTTTGAAAGGTTAATTAAATTTTAATGTCGGCTGTAAATATGGTATTCCATTTGAGAACATTATGGCGGTATTTTCCTATTGATATTGATTTTAATCTTACTGGAGGTTGCCCAGGCATGTTACTCCTTCAATAAAAGATCATTCGAGTGTCTTGAGGCTGGCAACTTTGCCTCCCGCGCCGCGCTTCACAACATGCCCTATACCACGAAGTGCAAAACTTGAACTTCGTATGTTGCCGTCCCGCCGACGCTTATGTCATTTAATACGCGAGTGATAGAGACGGTGCGATAAGAACTTCGATTTGCGAGTTTTGCCGTAGCCCATCAACAGTAGCGCTGTATGCGAAAAGTGATCCATTTATAGGTAGTCATTCACGGTGACACGTGCCGAGGTTCTTATTACAATGGCATTAATGGCTAATTTTGACAAAATCACGAGTCTTCGTGGATGGCACTAGGTATATTCGGCGTATCACATGGTATCACGCAAGGCGGCATGCGCGAAAACGCGAAAACATTAAAAGTTAGGCAGGTCTAACTTCAACAAAGATATCGCTCGAAGAATCCAACTCGAATAAGTAGCGTTCGAGAAACTTCGTGAGGTCTTCTTTTCCGGTACTCTGCAGTGAATGAAGACTAGAGTTTTCAACCAGTATGTGCAGCCAGTGATGGATGACCTATATTATAGCTGTGAAAGAAGAGAAAGAAATATAAATTTATTTTGGCTCCATAAGTACCACCTAAGACTAAGACTAAAACTAGCACTATAACTATATTAGATACTTGGTGACACGACAGGACACCAAAAAGGGTCTCCACTCAGTATATGTTGCCGCACATTATGTGCAGCAACGCTGGTTTTCTATTGAGCCCTGGGTTTTCTGTGAGTTATCCTTGTCTTAAACGAGCTTGAGCGATGGAGAGCTATGTTCGGATGTTTTTGCGTTATAGGATTCGGAATACAAAAGTTCGTTGAAGAACTAAAGTCAACGGATAGCTTCAAGAATATGAAAGTTGAAATTTTAATGCCAAATAGCCATTAGGTGGGCCACATCGCTCAAAGAACAGATAACTCTAGGGGAAGAAAAATCCTCGACTAACGACCACCAACCGGAAAACGAAGCGTTGACAGGCCTCCCACAAAGTGGGATATCGCGGAAATTGGAACCCGAACACTTGTCCACCAAAGAACTAATAGGTATCTATGTTAAACAAAAGACAAACGCGAGGCGACTGCCACAGGCGTCGCTATTAATCGCTAATCTTGCATGGCCAGCATTCACAATGCGAATGCTACATCCGTTTCTAATTCATTCATACCAAAGTTTTGATAGTCACGGCTACAGGAGCCCCGTATCTTGATCGTAATTACTGTGTAGATGCAGATTTGCATTTAGATTAGTACTCATTTGCATGCGAGGGCAATAATTCAGGGCAGCATAATGCAGAACCGTTAGATGCCTGATTAGCAAAAACCATCGTTTGCATACCACTGCAGCTAGGCGCAAAGATGAGTTCGTGTGCGAGTGTACTTCACCTTGTATGTTTATTTGTTTGCTTCAAATCATGCAAGTTATGATGCGTGGATTCTTTCAATATTGTTACTATTTGTTTAAACAGTTTCGTTAAACGTCCCTGTAAGTAAAGAGTAAGCTTTTACAAGCTTTTTTTTAATTTGGCCTGTTCTTTTTTTTGAGTTAAATCTTGTCAGGTATTTTTGACCCACTTTTGAATTGACTTGCTGGCTCGTGCTCAGACATCGACTAAAGACTGGTAGAAAATTATTTTCATGGTTTTTGCAGTGGGTTCAATTATTTCTTGAACTTTTTTTTCTGATAACAATTATAACTTGTATGTACATGTTGCATTTCATTTAGTAGGTAGCATGGTTTTCAATATTTTCAAGAAACTCAATAGTTACTTTGTCAACTAAACTTTTCAATATGTAAAAAAACCAGCTTTAAAAATAACCAGAAAAAGTAAAAAGAAGAAAATTATTTAGATTTATTAAAAGAAGTATTTAATCCCACAGAAATAAATCTACATTATGTTTCTGTGTGCGCTTCTTACTGATCAGTTGAGCCTCGTTCACATAACTTTATCGTGTTGTGTCGTCAGAACGTCAGAACGATTATAGGTATCATACATTTTATATGGTTTCGTTCACATTTATCTGATGCAGTGTGATGCCACGGCTTGGGCTGTGTCGCGAGAGAGAGAGAGAGAGAGAGAGAGAGAGAGAGAAACAGAGAGTACCTATCACAATACAATACGACAGATAAATGCGAATGTGACTTTAGAAGTCGGTGCGAAAAAGTGTAACGTTTAGGTGATGAATGGGTCCATACTTGCTGGCTCATGCTGTGTCACCGAACTCAAACTGTCTAGAATGCGCAGCAATATAATTCAATCTATTTCTGTGGTTTAATCTACAAACACACACAAATATTTTCAAAGGGAAATCCAATCCGAGTCCCCTAATCTATCGATAATACGTATTTGTCTGTTTGTTTGCAGTTAGATGCGGCCGTGGCCCAATGCGGGTACGCTGCGTTTGAATCAACATATCGACAGCCCTGCACCCTCTTCCACCTATTTCACCACTACACGATGCGGCAAGCTAACTCTCTATCCATTGCTCAGCCGACATACTCACTGTTTTTCAGTTAATTGGCAACACGTGCAATGTATTACAAAAACTTGCCGGTTCCAAGTAGTCGTGGCTGAGCTATCGCGCTGAGCATGGTCTGTGAATTTCTAAATGAGGCGTAAATAAGGATTGTATTTGTCATGTGAATTTTGCTTAAATTTCTGTGTAAAGTCACCATAGATTATATCATAGGAATTCAGGATTACTGAATGAATGAATATTTTCTCGAATTTTTTGGGTTTACCTTTTGGTAGTAACATAGAAGACTAGGAGAGTGCTCGGAAACAATAAAAATGCCTATTTCTTTTATCTCATATTTTTATTCTCCATGTACCTCTGTTTTCTGTACTGCTCATTATATTGTCTTCTTCTTCTTTCTTCAGCCCATAGCCACCCAATGCTGAGTGTAGGCGTCCTGCATTGCTCGCCTCTCATCTCGGTCCAGTGCTCTCCTCATCCAGCACCTTCCCGCCACTTTGACCAGCTCGTCGGTTCACCTCATCTCCTGTCTACCAACGTTTCTCCGCCCGGTTCTCGGTCTCCACTCCATCACGGCCTTTCCCCATCTTCCATCACTCCTGCAGAAAGTAGAAGTGGGATGGACACATATGCCGCAGGAATGATTAAATTGTGGTTTCCAATAAAGACTCTTTGTATTGTATTTGTAATCTGACAAAAAGTAGCCCACAAAATTACGTTTATTGACTAGAGTAATTTATAAAAAGAAATCTAAGGAGAACACTCGCCTGTCTATGCATAAATTTTGTGCTTGACCCAGTTTATATCCATCTCGCTTCTGTGGCACAAAAAATATTGCTACTATCCGATTCCATAGGAGTTTTGGTAAATATTCAAGAATCTAACTCTAGTAATTATTGCTGTGCTTTGGCTGTGAGTCAGTAGGTACGTTACTTTTTTTTAACATACATCAACTTTACTACTTAATCTTTTATTTAACTTTCCCTGATTGTTGTTTGTATTTTTATGTTTGAGCAAAATTTCGCAAGTTTATTTTTAGCCACTTACAGTGATCGGAATGCCTTGAAGTTTGTTACACATTATGTATATCTCCTCTCCCATCAGCTCTCCTGGCCGATTTTGGCTATGGAAACTGCTAAAACTATTGGACCAGAGGGCTAAGGTTGTTCGCTCGTTCATGAGCCCTTAAATGACTGCAATAGTCAATTTTATTAGAAAACGTGCGCAAACAGTGTCAGCACGAAGGACACCGTCAACGTAGTGGTAAAAGATGACTGTAAGTGGCTTAGCGTTGACAGCGTCATGTTTCATGTCCAGATCGGACAGCCTCTGTAACTAGAATTCAGTCACCTTATCCCAAGAAAAAAACCGTCAGCTGGAAACTTTTGCCTATTTTTTTTAACACAAACTTGTTAAGTTCAAAATGCATTTGCTTTTCCCTGATAACATCGCAATGCGTGGAAATTGATTTTGTATGTCATTCGATCACGTTGCACTGCATCCGGCGTCTGCCATCCCCTATTTGCCCCCCACTCGGCAGGTGCCACGAGCAATGTGCCACGCCATGCATCAGGTAGATTGTGCCATTTTATCCGGGCTGGAATTAGTCGAGGCATATGGAAATTCGACAAAGCGGGACCGAGCTTTGTAATGATGAATAGCGCACTTTAGAGGCTGTTTTGCAATGGGATACTATTGAGTTGAAAACATAAATTAAAAATCGTTGGAACTATTATGTAATTTTTAAGAGCATTATAAGTTAGCGCGTTTTGGAGTGGAGACCCCGGCTAGGCAAAAGAAATGTGGGCAGACCACCTGCTCGATGGTCCGATGACATTATGGAGACAGCAGGATCGGTCTGGAAGAGAGAGACAGATAGTTCATCTGGATGGAGAAAGGTTGGAGAGGCGAATGCCTAACGGTGGGCGAAAACACGCTGAAGAAGAAGAAGAAGATAAGAGATAACACTTCATCTAAAGCGCTGTACCTTTACAGAGTCATTCCGGTTGATGACGGATCCGGACAGATACGGCCACATCTCTAGTACTTCTCATGGACGCCCAGAGGCCGTATTGCCTAAAGTTTCCGACACACGCGATCGCAATCAAATGACAGATTTCACATACAAAAAATTACATTAGATTGCGAGCGTTAGAAATGTTAGGCAATACGGCCTCAGGTCTTCGTAACGCTACTTTGCATGAAAGAACTGAGCGAAGCTGACCGAATCCAGCCGTCGTGGTCATCGAATGAGAATCAGTAGTGAACCTTCATAACGGGTCCATATAGGCTCGCATACTTATCGAAAGTCCGAATGTACCTAATGTTTGTCAGAATGATCGTTTGTCATAACTATTTTTTTCTCTGAATCTAATAATTGTTAACTTGCATGCACCAAATTTTCCTTAACATTTACATTTTACCTTTATTTTTGAGAAAAATAATGTTTTAAGCAATTTTAAATTTCGACCCAATTTACGCTAAAAAATTAATCCAGGACAGAATTTAATTTCAACTCTCTAATACGTTCTAACAAGGCGAAAAAACTTGAGCGAAACTCGTTACACCTCCCAACTCCCAATGCTCTCACTTCGGAAAAAATTCACTTCCTTCACTAACAAGACTTTAAGGAATTATGTACTTTTTATTACCTTAAACGTCTAAAAGCGTCGGGAAGAGATCAAAGCCGTCGTTAATCCAATAAGGTGCGTTATGGCCCCTGCAGACAGATAATTTGAGTCCGTAATCAACGGATAAGGGACCTTTTACACAGCTGCTAATCTAAAAATGTGACGGTCTGATGAATTGGACGAATTGAAAGTTCCACAGATAAAAGGACGATAAGGCCTTCGAAAGTTAATTAACTAGGTTGGATTTTTGAGATGGATCCCAGTTTAGGGTGACTTGGAGGCTGTAGAGGATGTAAGTGTAATTACTTTGATTAGGTTATTGACCCGCGATAATGTTGTTATTTAGTGTACCAGCGCAAATATCTATTTATTTATTTTATTCCACTGGAAGGCAAACGAGCAAGTGGGTCTCCTGGTGGTAAGAGATCACCACCGCCCATAAACATCTGCAACACCAGGGGTATTTCAGATGCGTTGCCAACCTAGAGGCCTGAGATGGAATACCTCAAGTGCCAGTAATTTCACCGGCTGTCTTACTCTCCACGCCGAAACACAACAGTGCAAGCACTGCTGCTTCACGGCAGGATTAGCGAGCAAGATGGTGGTAGCAATCCGGGCGGACCTTGCACAAGGTCCTACCACCTGCAAAATATCTGACATAAAGATGACAGTCCGCATAAATATCTGATACGGCTCTATTTCTAGGGTGTCAGATATTATTGCATGATCCAGTTAGTAAAAATATTTAAAATGTGATTTTATTTCGAGCCTTAAGAGGACAGTGTAGCAGTGGTGTGAAGTAGACATTTTCGTAAGGCAACACGGCGTGTGAGAGAAGCAGAGTTAGATGTCTTCGGATGCAATACCTCGCAACCTTATTTCGTCATCATTGGCAGCAAACTAGACAGCAGAGCCAATAGGTAGGATTTCCAATTTTTACCAAAACCACTTTTTTTTAGAATCATACAAATCTTTTTGTCCTCTTTCAGGCCATTCAACTCTCTCTCTTTTATTAACCAAGTTTGATTTACTAAAAAAAGATCGGTTGTCCATAATACCTTAGAAGAAAAATAACTGATGTTTATATTAAATGATATTGTAACGGATAACTCACGTCTTAAATCGAGTTTAGCTCGACATTTTTCGGGTTATTTCGAATGTTTCGATTTAAGACGTGAGTTATCCGTTACAATATCATTTAATATGAGTGAGTCTCACGGTAGTTTCATGATCAAAACTGATGTTTAAATACGATTTTTTGACTTCTAAGTAAAGTATCAAAAATGCACATCCAATCTATTCGCTCTGAAGTCCAGTATACTAAATAGTCTTTATACCTACGAATTCTAGAGTACCTTTGCACAGTTAACGAACGTTTAATTACAAAAATAAACCATAGAGTCTCGCAGTAACGACATAACTTGCACGATTACTCTTTAAAGAAAGAAGTCAAGGAACAAACAAGCAAGGAACACTTCAACAACTAATAAAAGCTGTTCGAGCTCCTGTAAAGAACGCTAATGTCACTAGCTCCTAGACTAGCCAGGGCGGCGCCGGCGGGTCCTCGACTTGGTCCTTCCTCATTTCTTTTCTCGACGTTATCTTACAACAGTATTGGATTCGAGATTAATGAGATTATGCTAAAACAGTGACACTAAGTTATTTATTTGTGATCGAGACAAAGAAGATCAAAGGTTCGGTTTTTTTTTTCTATCACGATCGTTTAGTCGTATTGAGAAAAGTAGTTCGATGGACTTTAACCTGCGAATTTAACCTTTTTCCAAACATAGTGCATTGCATTATAGTAACAACATTAATGTATACACAAATATTTGATCTTGCAAAATTTACAATATAGTACAAATTCAGTTGAAGGGGTGATAATACTTGCCCTGATAATACCGATATGGAAATACCGACCCTGTTTTTCGTTTACACGCCCAGAGAAACTAACATGAGTTTATATGTGCGTGTACGAAGAACAAGGCGACATTTTCATGTTAGTATTATCCGGGCCGGTAAATAGTGTCAGCCAATTGAAATCGTTAAAAATATTAATCGTATTTGAATTAATCCCTCATTGGTACCTATATACTACTATGATTCATTTTGTGGTAGCGTATCTAAACTCGCAGGGCCTGAAAAAGGGTTAAAAAGTTGGACCATCTTAATTAGTAGGTAGTTAAAAATACAATACTTTGTGTGGTCAAAGTTCCGCAACAATGATACGAAAATTACCCGTACATTTATTTGGTCGTTTGTCGCACAACGAAATGATTCATGCTATTTTTTTACCACCGGTAATGTGATGAATGTCCAATTTAGTAGTCTACACTTATTCTCGCTAGTAAACGGGTTTTGTGATTTAAAAAAAAATTGAAGGAATCGATTATAAACTTTTTTGTTTTTTTCAATATATGCCAACCGACTGAAAACTTTCCTAAACAATTGTGCTTCACAAATCTCTCAAACGAACGCACTCTTGGCATTGTAAAAGATTTAATAATATTACAATCCTCTTTCATAAGCCTTTTGCGGTCAGCCAACGGTACCTTTTGACTGTAAAAGTAGGATTTGATATTATACTCGTCATTCAATCTAAAGTGCCTTAAAATAAGTAGGTTCAATTCAAATTTTAGGAATTTAAAGCCGTATTAAGTAATGTTTTGACTACGAACTGTTTTGTTGATTCTGCCTGTGTCGAAATACCGTTGGACTCTTGGAAGAGGCATGACGGTATAGATTGAGGCATAGGTTTATTTACTGAAAAAGCACAGGATGTAAATATTTCTCTGAGATTACTTAAGGACTGGACAGCAACTTACCAAGGACCTAGTGTTCATGGCAGATTTTGTTTAGGTAGAAAGCATGCGAAAGTTTTTCGAACCTTTATACTCGTTTGTTCAACAATGAACGCCATTAGCTTGTAATACGATGGTGACGACTAGAATGTTTTTATGGCAAAATACGTTTAAAAAGATATCGACATTAAAGGAAAGATTAAAAAAATATTTTCTAAAAAAAAAAATATTCTGGTTATTTCGACCACGAGGAGGATTTAAAAAGAGAAAATAGAGGAAACGGAAAAACCATTTTACGAAAAAATGCCCATAGAAAATAAAATATTGGAAAAAAAAATTCATCGGGAAAATGGGAACGGAAAAATTGCGGAAAATGGGAAAGGAAAAATTGCCACCAAGAAAAAATGATTTTCGGAAATTATGGGTCACGTCCATCGTGGGTTGAAACGCAGCCTAAGGCCGCTTTTGCCATTTTGACCACGGAACCCTTAAAATAAGGCACACAAAATACGAACTTAATACGATACATTGCCCTAGAAATAACTCCAGAATATATTTACCATTGCGTATTTTTTAATGCAACTAGGCACTAGAAACTCGTTTATAAACTTATCAAACTTTTTAATCGTCTCCTCATCTAAGTTAGGCTGCGGAATGAGCGCAAACAGCCGCATACAATTGATTTCATTTGAATTTTCTTTTTTCGAGGGCGCTTCTGTCACGTCTCACAATTGATGTTTTGTTTCTACTTTATTTGGAAGCCCTCCGTTATTTGGGACGTTTCATTTAGACGCCGAAGTGAAAAATGTTTGGAATTTGGAAGCGATAAAAGTTTTTCTCGAATAATAAAGAAAAATGCTAACCCAGTTGAGTTTATTCGAAAACTTGCCTAGCAGCCAATATTCATTTGTATCTATTACTGAAGAAATACTTAAATGATGCTTGTTTTATGTAAAAGTGGTGCAGGACTGGTTATGTGCAGGAAACAAAGCTATTTACTTTGCACGAGTATTCTAAACTTCACAAAATTTAAATTACCTATGATAATGATCTGGGAGATATTTTTTGAGATTTTAGTGATCGTTTACGCAAGCCAAGACCAAATCTAGTAAATACTAAAACGTTCAGAACCAAGAACCCGACAATCGAGCGCGTTCTCTGTTTTTGTAGGCGGCTCATTATACGAGTTTTTATTCCGTATGATTTACGTGGGCACATTTTTGTTGAGATTCTGTTACAGCTTCCATGGTATCTTGTAGAAGTGGTTAAAAAAGTAATCGAAAATGTTATCAAACCCTATTTTATATTCTACTAGCCTATGCCCGCGACTTCGTCTGCGCGGACCTAGGTTATCGCGCGGTGGCGCCCTCTACCGGAATAAAAAGTATTTTATGTTGATCCTCGGGGCTTAACCTATCTCTATACCAAATTTCATCAAAATCGGTTCAGCGATTTCGACGTGAAAGCGTAACAGACAGACAGACAGGCAGACAGAGTTACTTTCGCATTTATAATATTAGTAGGGATCATTAAAAAAATGTAACCACAAAAATTTAGCGGCTGAAACGCTCGAATGACGCACGCAGTTTTAGCTACAAAGTAGAAAAACGCTGCTACTGGTCACGAGCGTAGCGATATTTGGTCGCGAATGTGTTAAGTTTTTCAAAAAACGCAACCACCTGAAACCGAGTGACCTGCATACCTTAATTGTGACATCTCTCAAATTTATCTGAATGGGCCGGGGAC
Source organism: Choristoneura rosaceana (assembly GCA_037349165.1). Lineage (NCBI taxonomy): Eukaryota > Metazoa > Arthropoda > Insecta > Lepidoptera > Tortricidae > Choristoneura > Choristoneura rosaceana. Next base: position 18,676,768 of record JAZBNJ010000019.1, read on the forward strand.
AAACAGACCAAATTGGCATTGTTAGAGCACAAAGGCAAATAAAAAAGTCGGCTTTAGGGAACAAATGGGGGCATTAGCGGACAAAGCCGGGCGTAATTGATTTAATTTGTCGCGAGTCAAAACTCGGAGGTGTCGGGACGTGCCGCGGCGTGCCTGAGGTACAGTGGGCGCGGTAATATGAAGTAGTTTTAATCGTCGACATCAATAATATATCAACTATCAGGTAGCAACTAACTACAGGCAGTAACTAGCAGGGTATCTCCCAGTCGATATATTATTGATTTGCCCGCAGCTTCGCCCGCGTAGAATTCAGTTATCGCGCGCTGTTCCCTCGGGAACTGTGCATTTTTTCAGGACAAAAAGTAGCCTATGTCACTCCTGGCCCATAAGCAATCTCTATGCCAAAAATTTTCCTTTCCTTTGCCAGAAATTCGTGTCTGTACTCCTGTCCAGTGGTGGTGTAGCGGTATAGCACACGGCACGGAATGCCTGGGTTCGATTCCCAGCGGGTCATATTTTTCTGGTTTTTCTGTGCATCTATATTTCAGTTTGTATTTTCGATATGGGTTTTACGGGATGACTGTAAAAGTAACAAAAATTTGAAGTCGAAATAAAAAATACAAATAGACTCCAAAAACCAATCCTAGAAAAAACTTGTTTATTTTTCCACTCTCCCTCTCTGTTCCCTGTGTGTCACGTGCCAGCCAGCATTGCTCAAAGTTCGCGCCGGTCTGTTTGCCACGTTTTATTGCTGCAGCCGGAATTAAACACCGAAGCACTTCCGACGGAGATACCCATACATACACGTACGTTATATGACATGTTTATTCACGGAATCAGTATAATACGAAGTTCCCGAAATACAAGTCGAATTCGCATACAAAGTCATCATCACTATCTTAGCTGCGGTCTATTTATTTTTATATACGTCACACTGCTGGACACTGGTCTTCTCTTAAAATTAGATAGCCTGAGCTGTAGTCTAATTATGAACTTCACACACACCATTTATTTGGCTACTTTTTTATAATTTTCCGGCAAAACAATTGAAACTCCAGCATTTTTGACTGTTGTCTTTGCGATGATTACGCCTTTCATGGTGTGTTATGATTTATATCCATCATCATCATCATCATCATCATCATGTCAACCGAAAGACGTCCACTACTGGACATAGGCCTCTCCAAGGCTCTCCACTCAGTCCGCTCTTGTGCTTTTCGCATCCACCGCGATCTTAACCAGGTCGTCGCTCCATCTTGTTGGAGGCATACCAACAGCTCGTCTCCCGGTCCGCGGACGCCATTCGAGAACCTTTTGACCCCATTTGCCATCAGTCCTGCGAGCAATGTGCCCCGCCCACTGCCACTTCAGTTTCGCAATTATTCGGGCTATGTCAGTAACCTTAGTTCTACTACGGATATCATCATTTCTGATTCTATGCCGCAGAGAAACCCCGAGCATAGCCCTCTCCATAGCCGTTTGAGTGACATTGAGCTTCCTCATGAGGCCAATCGTTAGCGCCCACGTCTTAGATCGTATGTCATCACTGGCAACACACACTGGTCAAAGACTTTTGACTTCAAACACTGCTGTAATTTGCGTGATTTATATGCTTAAAGGTTTTCAGTATGTTTTTCAAAATGCTTGCCGAAATATAATTATTATATTTTATATTATGCGATCCAACAGTCAACTGGATTCCTTTCCAAGTTTAGAAAAGGCACACATTGTTAGCCGCCTTTTGCATAAGGGGCACGTAAATAAAAGGCTTTGGCGGTATGCGACGCGATTCGCGATACCGAGCTCACTAACGCATGCCTCGCACCTAGCATGCTGTGCCCTTAGCGTAAGTTTTCGGTTACAAAATACGTCTCGATCTCAATATCTCAATTTGTATGGTAACACGAACAGCCCCTCTATCGGAACGGTTGCGATGTTCGTGTTTCCAAACAAATTCAGATTTTAACGCGATCGAGCCGTATTTTGTAAACACCATACTCACGCTCTCACCTATGTATCCTAGTAGTTAAGTAAATAATAATCATTGTATCCTCGCTGACATTCAAAATAAACCTAGCTTTCAACCCAAACAATTGTCTCCTTTAACGCCCAACATCACTATGCTTCTAGCTGTTACCCCCAATAACTTTACACCTTGACTTTTGCACTTTCCACGACATTTCTATCTGCAGGGCTACTACGTAATTCGAAAATCGACTCTCTGATACTTATAATATTTAATACGAGAGCGAGAGGGACATTACGATACGAACTTCGATTTTCGAACTTCGGAGTCATCTGAAGGGTCCACGGAAAGAACATATCTAGTCACTTTTTTAAATTGAGATTTTAATCTCGAAATGTAGAGCTCACAAAGTACTATGACTTACCATTGAATTAAATAATCTGAAAACATTGTAAAATGTATTTTTTTATCTTTTAAAGAAATGGTAACCGTGGTGATTGTTCGTGATGACTAACTTTCAAACCGCTATAACTCATAAAGTTGCTTAGGTGACTAGACATGTTTTTGCCGTGGACTCTTCCTGTACCTTACTGAGAATCCCATTAACTCTTTTTTTTTTGACTGGATGGCAAACGAACAAGTGGGTCAACCTACTGGTTCAATGCTATGCTAGCCCTGTCTCGCATTTTATTGGGATCCTTGAGGGAACGCTTTGTGATGCAAAAGATTGATGCATGTGTCTGGCTGCAGCATTACGAATGTACCCTACTCGTGTAGACGAGCTCAATAGTTGCACACTTTATTGCTTTGTCACTTACAGTCATTTGATACATGTCGAAGTAACCTAGTACTCTGTCGCGACTACGCTTATGGCAATCTCTTGGGTGGTTCGGCAGAGAACTCCAATGAAGGATTCTTATTTACTAAATTTTACATTACATTAACAACACACGCACACACGCTTTAGGTATGACAATTTATTTATTTATTTGTTGCTGTTTATCTCCCTGCCTATATTTATTTTAGACGTATATTCGTTCGTAGATGTATTTTTGTTACGTTTTAATTTTCTGATCTACTTTTGATGCACCACCTGTTGTAAACTAGGCCTTCCTTCTTTCTGTAAAAAAGGAGAGATCGCTCTTTAGAGATAAGGCCGCCTATTGGTTACCTTGTATTTTTTTCTCTCTGTGTATCTGTTTTCTGTATCGCTTACTTTTTCTGATGTACAATAAAGAGCCTTTGTATTGTATTGTATTGTATTAAGTACATTTTAGATCCAACAGTGTGGAAATTCCGTGATTTACATTCCTAAAAACTATATCGTGATCTTTATTGACAAATTTCATGACTCTCCCAGCGAATCAGATTTCGAGGTTTTAATGGTGGTGGTAACGTTGGGTTTGTGTGATTTGTGTGTGTTCTTACAGTGTGAAGGTGAAGGAGCAGCATGAACACACATTGTTGCATATTCGGGTGAGCAATTAAAAGTATTTATTTATAGTTCATTAATAAGTATTGATGTTTTTTTTCTGATTAAAGAGCTGTCATAAAAAATGGAATAGCGCTTACTTGTCCGACTATACCTATTATCCAATATTCTGTTCTATACAGACTTCGTGAGTTATCGGCAGGCTGGGTGTAATCGCGAGCCGCCATCGCTTTGAGTTGTATAGGCTGTGGTCTAGACGACAGCGAGCAGCAGGGCGGGCAGCGGCGCGGCGGGCGTATTCTTTGTTCGTTCATTGCGTGTCCTTGTGACATCAGGCGGTCGCAGGCACCATGTGAATGCGCTTGCATTTGCTTGACATGGAATTCTAGGTTTTCGCCGAAAATATTTTTCCCTAAAATGGTTCATATAGTTAGACGAACTACTTTTTTTCTGGAGTTGTAAGCTATTCAGGATATATTTAGGACTACCTTGTAGAACCGTAAACGATACTCGTAGCTTAGTTTTATAACGATACTGAAGTAATTACCGTTACGAAGTATTAACTGTACTTTATCTGTCTTAATATTCATTTTTTTCTTTTATTACGAGTATCATATTTTAATGTGTATAAATACATACCTATATATGTACGTGTATTTAAAGCACTATTTCAATTATTTTTAAAAAATTGGTTTCAGATGTCCTGTCAATCGTTTAATGATTAACTCCATTTATATGGGAACAGTTGTTCGCCTTTGTACATTTTCTCTTGTTATCTATTAAATTCATTTGTTTTATGCACACACTTCGAGGGTCAAATAACCACCTGTCTAAGCAGGGTCTCCGTTAGCAATCTACTGGCAGAAGACGGCAGGATCGTCCTCGGACCACGTGGAGGCGATCAGTTGGTAAGGTGGCTGGCTCAATTGGTCTCAGCTGGGAAGAGCTGGAAGATTCCGCGCAAGCACGAGCCACATTAAGTGAATTTAATTAAGTGTGGTTAAGGTGGTGGTACTGTTGGGGTCATTAATAAACCATTTTTCTTTCTTTCTTTAAATGGAAAACTCTTCTACGAGCTCTAATGTTCCTAGTGAGGGATAACAGGAACACATCATCAGGTACAATAAAGAGTTATACCATACTATATCACTGTCGACCAGATGGTATAGTGGTTAGAGAACCTGACTACGAAGCTTGAGGTCCCTGGTTCGATTCCCGTGTCGGGGCAGATATTTGTATGAAAAATACGAATGTTTGTTCTCGTGTCTTGGGTGTTTAATATGTATTTAAGTATGTATCTATCTATATAGTTATATTTATCCGTTGCTTAGTAACCATAACACAAGCTTTGGTAATCTTACTTTGGGACTAGGTCAATTGGTGTGAATTGTCCCGTGATATTTATTATTATTATTATTTATTATTACTGTGAAGCAAGCGCCCCGCCCCGCTGCCTGTCCCGCTGCCCGCTGACATCCAATCCACAGTCTTACATCAGTTTACAGCGCTGCTACACGCTCCTCTACGCTTTTATTACTCCTAGGACTCGGTCTTTAATTCATTTCCAATACGCCTCGTTCCTTTATGAGCGTTAACATTTAAAAACCGGTCTTTACTTGGTTTATTGAGTTCTTCACGAGTTTATTAGCTTAATGACCGCTTTCATGGTATTTGAGACAGACATTTGATAAACTGCAATATTTTTCTAGAATCACCATTTCTTTGGGAATGGGTATTTCATAGAATCTGTGCGTTATTTTGTTTTGGAATTCTACGGAGCATCTTTTCCCGTTTGCCTTTTACGAGCAACTAAATGGCCTAATGTGGCCTAAACTGTTTTTTTTTTTCGTTTTCTTTAAGTAAATTTTTCGTTTTAGCCCGCGTTAGGGTGAATACCTACTTGGCAAGTAAGTGCATAATAATTTAGTTGTAAAATTAATTATGTCTACGTACCTAATAAATTTATTTTTATACCTATAACCCTATTACTAAGTCTTCGCTGTCCGTCCGTCCGTCAACAGGCTTTTCTGCTTTTCACAGATAATGTATAACTGTACCCGCTATAACAACGAATACTATAAACAGAATAAAACAAATATTTAAAGGGGGCTCCCATACAACAAACGTGTTTTTTTTTGCCGTTTTTTGCTAATGTCTAACTAAATGTATCTTGTATAGATGGTACTGATGGGATTCAAGGGCTATGTAGTGTTAGAAGGAGAATTCTATTCGAAAGACTGACAGAATTATGAACATCAACCCGTTTTCATGAATGCATGATTTAGCTTAGCTATAGCTTTTACGTTTCTAATTTAATAAAAACTAGCTTTTACCCGCAGCTTCGCACGCGTAAACTAATAAAACGGGGATGTATTCGGTCCCTTAGTTATAAAACTATCCCGTGGGAATATCCGGATAAAAAGTAGCCTATGTGTTATTTCAGACGTTCAACTACCTACATACCAAATTTCATGACTCCAAGCCCAGCAGTTGTTATTTCGAGATTTTATCCATATCCCGTGGGAATACCGGGATAAAAAATAGCCTATGTATTATTTCAAAGGTCCAGCTACCTACACACCGAATTTCATGGCTCTAAGCACAGTGGTTGTTATTTCGAGATTTCATCCCCAGGTATTCCGTGGGAATATTGGATCAAAAAGTCGCTTATGTGTTATTCCAGACTTCCGGCTACCTACATTCCAAATTTCCAAATTTTAAATTTTATGACTCTAAGCCCAACGGTTATTATTCCAAGATTTTATCCCTATCCCGTGGGAATATCGAGATAAAAAGTAGCCTATCTATTATTCCAGAGGTCCAGCTATCTACATACTAAATTTCATGGCTCTAAGCACAGCGGTTGTTATTTCTAGATTTTATCCCTAGGTATCCCGTGGGAATATTGGGTCGAAAAGTGGCCTATGTGTTATTACAGACGGCTAACTACCTACATACCAAATTTCATGACTCTAAGCCCAGCGGTCATTATTTCAAGATTTTATCCCTATCCCGTGGGAATATCGGGTTAAAAAATAGCATATGTAGTATTTCAGAGGTCCAGCTACCTATATACCGAATTTCATGGCTCTAGTCCCAGTGGTTGTTATTTCGAGATTTCATCCCTAGGTATCCCGTGGGAATATCGGGTCAAAAAGTCACCTATGAGTAATTCAAAACGTCCAACTACCTACATACTAAATTTCATGACTCCAAGCCCAGCGGTTGCTATTTCGAGATTTTATCCCTATCCCGTGGGAATATCGGGATAAAAAGTATCCTATGTCCGTCTCCTGGCTCTAAGCTACCTCCCTACCAATTTTCAGCCAAATCTGTTCTGCCGTTCTTGAGTTATAAGTGGTGTAACTAACACGACTTTCTTTTATATATATAGATAATAATTCATAAAGAATGGGATGATTATGAAAGTTTTGAGTCAGTCTGGCCAAATCTTGCTAATAGTAGAGACGTATAGAAAGTGGAAGGCATTTGCTATATACATATTTACTTTTATACCACAACATACCTTGTTTTAAGTAACGTCTCGATAGTAAACATTCTAAACAAAAATTGGTCACTTTATTCTTGTTAACGAGACCATGTAGCATGTATGTTTGAGGTATTAAGAAATTTTCTAAATAACTTAATGGGCTAGACTAAATGTTCCACTTTGGGCTATAAAGGGGCCCCAAAAATATAAAGCACCTGTTGTTTGCGATCGCGTGACGGAACCCTTCACTCCGACCTTGTATTTGTTTCTTTACATAATCTTAGTTACCGAAACTTACTTATAAAACTTGCACTTCGACAAGCGGTATCTGGAATTAAGTTACGCTTAGCTTCGACGTTTTTTCTTTTATTTCCTTTTGATAGTCTTCAGGCATTGATTATACTCAGCCGTTTATAATTATGCAATTATATTTATAAAGTTTATAATACATAGGTTTCTAAGGGTACTACTTACTTACACCCGCTTATGTTTATTTTCCTCGGGTGTATGTAATACTGGTAATACTATAAATTTAATTGTTACGTCTATAGCTAATAATAGCATCTGATATATCTTCAGATAGAGTTCAATAAATGATAACTTTAAAAAAAAGCTTTCCATTTCAGAAGTGAGATGATATGATACGTTTTAACGATAATAGCAGTTATATCAATTATCAAACACAATTAAAATCAGCAAAAAATTGTTTACGAACTAAGATTGAAGTTAACTGGAATAAGAATTTATTTTATCTAATTTTCTGTTAATTCTCCAGTACCTGGGAGACCGAGCTTTGCTCGGGCTAAAACTCGACAATAAGCGTCTTCCCAGAGAGAAAACCAAGCTAGATCGATTTTTTCATACCTACCCGAAAAGCCCACATACCAAATTTCATCGAAATCGTTGAAGCCGTTTCTGAGATTCTGAATAGTATTGCTCGTTTAAAGGTGTGTGAAATAAATAAAGAGTACTTTTAAACTTGATAAAATTACTATAATGCCTGGTCCTTTTATAAATATTTATTGATAGTAAATAAAAAAAAATAAAAAATGTTGCTAGCAAACCTTCGGTTCTAAGACTCAAGTGGAAAACACTTCCGAGAGTCACGCTACCACATTTTTCATTTAAATTTACAGTTTAACAGTCGGGTCATTCGGTTACTGTTATAAAAGTACAGGAAGTAGGTATAATTAAACCGCCACGAACGACCTTACATTGTTTTTGTTTGCTAAGCTTAATTCATGTGAAAGTAGATTTTGACCGAGATTTTGTAGCCAAATGAAAACGTCACCCGCCGTTACCATCTTTGGTCGTTATCGCTGACGGGTTGTGACTCGCCTTGCACTATGTGGGCCAGTGTTACCAGATACACGGTAATTACCGTAGATACACGGCAATTTTGGTCAAAACACGGTCTACGGTAATGGCCTAATACCGTGGTCTTTTCTACGGTATTTTTCATTACGAATTACCGTGTCACGTTTTTGCAATTATAATTTATAAATGGAAAACTAAAATTTGATTAGGTAGGAGCAATTGAGGGGCTAGTACGAAATTCGAAAATCGAATTTCGTATCCGGTTCCGCTGACTCTAATATTATTTAATACGAGAGTGAAAGGGATGCACGATATGAACTTCGATTTTCGAACTTTGTAGTACTCCTTTTGATCCGTGGTAGTAGAGAGGTTTTTGTTTTAGAGAAGTTTGTCAAATTCAATTTTAACGTCAAAATTTAAACTGGCAATGCAAGGTAATTTATCACTTAAACACGGTAATTTTAATGTGTCTCTACGGTATTTTACGAATCACCATCTGGTAACACTGATGTGGGCCCTCTTGCCATCGCTAAGACGGCTGTGTCCTTAGTGTAAGTTTTCGGTTACAAAATACGTCTCGACCGCGTTCGCGTTAAAATCTCAATTTGTATGAAAACACCAACACGAACAGCGCTTCTAGTGAAACGTTTCCGATGTCCGTGTTTTCATACAAATTAAGATTTTAACGCGAACGCGATCGAGACGTATTTTGTAACCGAAAACTTACACTAAGGTACTGAATGCAACACGAGCGTGAGGGCACAGGGGTGTCGAGAGGTATGCTGCACCACTACCTTGAGTTTACAGTGACCGTACGCGATAGCGACGGCGTAAATTATTTATTTGTATGGATAATTGTACAGCGCCTCTACAAATAATTTACGCCGCCGCTATCGAGTACGTCACTGTAAACTCATGATGGTGGTACTGCGCTCTCTCAGAAGTTACTTGCAGCGTTATGCCCTTTTGTTTCTTTTGTTAATATCTTTACGTTAGCTTAGTCTGTAGAAAAGAGACAAAACAAAAAAGACTTAACGCATGCCCTCCATCAAAATACGGACTCACAGACTTTCTAAATTAAAACGCAGATGTTCTAGATCCGAATGTTTTTTTCATCAGGGGTGCGGACCGCGGCCCGCGGCCTCAAAGGATATAATTGCGGCCCGGCAGATGATGACGTCATAATCTGCAGAGCAATTTCACGCCGCCTCTATGCGCGTGGGCCGAAAATTGGTTTATTTTAATTGTTTTTTGCTGAACATCTGGCGGTAGAATAAATTAAGTTGGGGTATTTTATCAAAAGAATTAGGTAAAACTTTGTTGTAGTGGCAGAAGTTTTAGGAAATATAGATGTTACACGTATGTAACATTATCTAATTTTACGGTAAATAAAAACATCGTGAGGAAACCCACACAACCTGCGTTGCATTTGTAGTGTGTGAAGTTCCCAACCGCACTGGGTCTGCGTGGTAACTACGGCCCAAGCCCTTTCGTTCTGAGAAGAAGCCTGTGCCCAGCAGTGGGACAGATATAGACTGGAATGGTGGAAGGATGACGAGATAAAACATTGTCAAGCGCGTTGTTAAGGAGACTAAACCAGGCAATAATAATGTTATAAATGCGAAAGTGTGTGTGTTTGTATGTTTGTGTGTGTTTGTCTGTCTTTCACGTCGAAACGGAGCGACGGATCGACATGATTTTTGGCATAGAGATAGTTCATGGGATCAGAGTGACATAGGCTACTTTTTATCCCGAAAAAATGCACCGTTCCCGAAGGAACAGCGCGCGATAACCGAATTCCACGCAGGCGAAGCCGCGGTCAAAAGCTAGTCTTTAATCATTTTCACCCGCAACTTTTTATTCTGAACGACTCGTCATCAACGAGCAAAACGCGAACAAAACTTAATCGCCTCTCTTGTGAGCGATGGAAAATTTAATCCGCAACTTTGAAACTCGATTCCAAACGATAATCAGTTCTAATTGTGCCCGCCGAAGGGCGATATTTGCATAATTCCCGCTCCTGACCCGAGGGAACGTTTTATGACATCTGCATAAATAAATATAAATGCAGTCAAACGAGACGCCTTTGATATAGAACTATCGAGTTTGCAAGTTATCTCATACTTTGGATTTTGTGGCGGATTCCCGACGCGGAAAGTTTTTTGCTTTCGCCTTTAGTTAAGCGGTAGTTGCTGGAGTTGTGATCCAGTTTGCGAACTTTGAAGGATACAAGGCTTTTAGACAAACTAGGTTTGAAATTATGCGCGATATTGTGAGTAGTGAGGGATACGACGGTTCCAGATCTCAATTTTTTTGGTCCAAAATCGCGATTTTGGGGCGGGTCCAATCCTAAAAAAAAAAAAAAAAAAAAAAAAAAAAAAAAAAAAAAAAAAAAAAAAGGGATACACCCCCACTTGGAGCGATTGGACGAGGTCTGAGAACGCTCCGCCCACTCCTTCCTGTACATATGTACTTCACTTCTGGGACAATGGCAACTCCGAGGCACCTAATCATAAAAGGTTCGACCCGCGAACAATACAAGCCGCGCGAACAATAGGCGCACATTGTCCCTTTACCTGCTCTCCTCTGGCGCTAGCTCTATTGTTCCACTCACCTGACTAGCGTACCTTTTTAATCATAAAAGGTTCGACCCGCGAACAATACAAGCCGCGCGAACAATAGGCGCACATTGTCCCTTTACCTGCTCTCGGCTCTGGCGCTAGCTCTATTGTTCCACTCACCTGACTAGCGTACCTTTTTTTCATTCACTTCTTTCCTTTTAAACTTGTACTATAAGCCATCAGCGTCTTTATAATTCACGTTGAAACTTGTAAAATTCTCATGTAAGCCATCTCCAAATGCAGGTTTGAACTTGAAGGATCTAAGTACATATAAAAGCAAGCCTAGACAAAGTCACTTCATATCGTCTCACATAATTCATCAACAAATTGTTATTTTTCAAGCACATACAATACATATTCCATGCTTTGAGTTACACAGTGAATGATTAATGGTTTTCCTTTTACCAAACCACCCACCGTGCACCGTCTTCTATTGTTAAAATTTTATTACTTCGTTTCTTTTGACCATGCACCGCCGTTCTCAAAAAAATGCTGGTTTAAACTTGTACACTATCTGTGTTTGTAAAGGTTCGACCCTCTCCTTTGTTCACCGGCATCCCTTTGTGTGTACCTGACTCGGAAATATACCATGCACAAGTCTAAACTTGCAGGATTTCATTGTGTATAAAAGGAAGTTAAGACCATTCCGCCTCATTACGTCGCAAAGAATTCATAAGACAAGACCCCCGTCCAAGCGAGCCGTCGCAAAGTGTAAAAAGTTCAGTGTTTGGTTGATATACCTAGCAGTGTTTTCGTTGCTGATATGGATGTAAGTAAGCTCTTTTTTAAACTGTTTTTGGACCTGTTTGTTTTAATTTGTGTTTGACTGATATTTTTTACTATGTATCTCTGTGTTTCCTTAGGTGCCATCTAACTCAACTTTGAAGCATTGTTTAAAATATTGTTTTTTGCATTGTTATAGCTGACTGAAGAAAACACATTTAAGCACTATTATTATCCAGAGAATCACGAAGAACCTAGTGATGACGACGAAGGAACATTAGCTTTCAAAGTAAAGAGAGCAATCGCCAACAACAAAAGGCCTAATAACAGTATTCACGGATTCTTTGAAAAACGCAAGAAAAAGAAGATTCCCAAAAACTCTTCAACTGTTAGCCAAGCCACTGCAGATGGTGTTGCTTTTATCAAAGCAAACAAAGACGAATCAGCTTACGCATCACACCTCATTAAAATCGAGGTGTATGATATAGACAAGATTAAGAACATTCCCCCGGCAGAACAATGGAAACAAGCAGAAGTGCGTGTTAAATATTACGCCCACTCCGAAGAAGATGAACACGTTCAAAAGACCAGAGACGTGATTTACAACATCACTAAGCAGTTAGCATCAAAAAGTGATTGTGTTAATTTCGTTTTAGACAATAACAAATAAATTCTACTTAATTTCTTTTGGTTACCTGCTTAACTTCAGACTATCCTATTCTTGTGAAATACTCATTGTTTCGTTTGTGGAGGCAAAGTAATTATGTAAAATTGTTGGTTTGAATAAATTTTTAAAAACATTTTTTGTATTATTTAATCTGTATCTGTGTACCACAACATATTTCCCTTGAAAATCCGTCTTTTAAATTTTAGGATTGAAGTAAAACAAAAAATAGATTGATAAAAAATTTATTACATAAAAAATGAATTAAACATATTTCTTATAATAAGATCATTACATAAAGAATTTTCAGAAAATAGACTTTGAAAATCATACATAGTTTTTCCTTTATTCTTAAAATACAGATAAACTAAACAATATTCACCGCAAACTGAGGTAAAAGGATTTTGAAATGATTTGTGGTTATAAAACCACCTCTTGGCATTTCTCTTTAAAAACCTCTTATGATAACCTTCTGGTTGTCGACCAAATGAATCAAAGTATTCTCCAACACCGTTAATATCAATGTAAATGGCAATCCAATGAGAACCAGGCTTGTAATCTGGATCCAAATTGCTGATAAGATAAATAGGTAGTTGAACAAACATAGGCATTTTGTTAGCGGCAAAAACATTTGATTTTATGTTCAAATTAATTTTACTCATAAAATATTCTATTTCCGATGTATCCATTATAGACTACGGTATAGATGTGATAGATTTAGTATACAGCTGTCTTATTTAACTATTGTAATCAACAGTTATATCTCGGTTTTTATTAATTTCTACAACATTATCAAACTCTGCATAAACAACACAATTAAGAGTTGTTGTTAAAGCTGTCTCAAAACGGACCTCTAATCTAACACTACCATGTCTAACTAAATTCCAATGTGAACTTGAACTGGCTGAAAGATCTGGAGTTAAGTCAAAAGCTAATAAACAATATCCTCCTCCATATCCTTCTCTTGCTATTTCATTACCTTCATTCAAAAAATGGATACCAGTACCAGAAAACAATGTATGATAAGTGGATACGATCAGCCCATCTTTGAACGAGGGTTGTAATGTTTTTGAAGGAACCTGTTGTCCATCAACGTATAAACTAAATGAATTTATCCCATGATTATCAAAGTTGAATGGATTTTGCGTCAAGTTACCATTAAATGCAGAATTTTTTACAAAACCTATAATACATCTTTTAGGGACCTGTCCTAGGAATATATTATCTAGAGTCTTAGCCTGAACTCCCGAAGATATTGTCAAAACTTTAACTTCAGCCCTGGTGATAGGATATTTAGCTGTAGTCGTCGCCAGCACTTTTTGATGAGCAATTAATACTGAAGGATTTATTCGAGCCTTACGGATAATGAGACTGGCATCAGTAATTTTAACTTTTATTTTTGTGTCCGCGTTGTCACACATGAGATTGAATGCTTCTTTACTACGAACTAATTTAACACGTATTTCCACACCATTAATCAAAAATTTCTCCTGATTAAATATATCACCATGTAAATGACCAATCATATCAACCTCTTTGTTCACTTTAACCAACTCCACTCTCTTAGAAAATCCTATATTGGTTTCATCTGTAGCATCCATTTTATGAGGAGTATCAGCATACCATAAGCCACAGGTCAGATGAGAGCCTTTTGCTGCTGGACCATAGTTTAGTAGGGTCTCTAAATATGCTCGATATGCATATGTATTATTTGGAGGTGACACAAGTTTTTGGTTTAAATATACATCTAGTTGACTAAAAAGTGAATGAAGCCAATTATTAACCGGTGCAACATGAATAGTTTTAGAAATGTCATTTGAATCAGCACTTGCTATCTTAGCTTTAATATATAGCATAGTGTGGGACAGATCAATATAATCATCTCCAGTACCTGGTACTTGAAATTCTATAGGTCCATCATCACTTAATGATGAAATTGGTTTATAATGAATCCACTGACCGCTTTCGACGCTTGTTTGTGTTGATGGTAGAGCAAATAAGTCTAACTCTGACTTAGCACATTCACATGAGTGATTATGTAAAAACGACATAGTTTAAATGGAAAAAATATCTTCAAATTTAGATTTTTTTGATGATTTAGATGATCGTCCTTGTAGTGTTTTACGCTTAATGATGGGCTTTCTCGACTTTCTTATACTTTTATACCCTGAACCACTCATTAATGATTCGATTTTTTCATCAGCTTTCCTTTTCAAATTAGCACTAGCATTTTTAAAACGCGACTTTACAGACTCTTCCATAGGGTGTGAATTCATCATATCTGATAGTAATCCAACACCGGCGTTTAAAGCTTCTTTCCCAACGGTTCGAAATCCACTTGACAACAAAGGCAAAACGGATCTAAATAACCCCCCTAAGAAACTTCCAATTCCATGACCACGTTGATGAGAAACACCTTTATACACTATACCAACTCCAGATCCAGCCTGATTTGTATAATAATGTTGGTACGGGCAAAGACCGTTAACGATTCTTCGACTCATTTTATACGTCTAAAATGCAGTTTAACACACGATGTGCCGAACTGGAATGGTACTTTACCGCCGACGCTTGTTCTTATATCTGTTTCAATCGTATCAAACTCTCTGCGCATAACAGGTAAGTAGTGCGCCGGTGAAAATGCATGCATTTTGTATGCTCCATAAATGTACTTCGTTGGATCTAGAGGTATGATTCGTATTAGTGATGTCATTACATCACCTACTATCTGCGGTTGGATAATATCTGAATAAATGAAAAGCTGCGATGGCAGTCCCAAGTACAAGTTAATGGGATATTTTCCATTTGGTTTTGTGACTAAATTAGTATTTGGTTCAAAACCTAACTGGAGACTTAATTGCGGTGATGCGATTAGAGATATTACGTCAGTATCCGGACGAGTTGATATTACAAGTTTGGTTATTTCATCGTATCTCAATTTAAAATGATTTCGTAACAATGGGTGGTCATTAAAAGCACTTAAAAAATGATTAACACTATCGTACGTAGTCGCAGGAATATGCGCCTTATATTCTACAATTATATTCGAATCTGTTTTGTTTTTTGAACCAGCACTTTCGTTTAAACGTGTTTTCTTCTTTACGTATAGAATGTTTTCATGTTCTTGTACATTAAACATTGTACATGGATAATGAAACTCAACCAAACCAACGACCCATTCCCCTTCTAACTTAACAGTTTTAGGTAACTTAGTTATGAAGTTGGCTGTTGTGTTTCCAGGAAAATAAGAAATGGAGCTATTGCTCAACAGCGTCAGGTAAAAACTGTCTTCACTCATATTTGCTCTAAATCCGATGCCGGGATCCAACTATTAAATTTGTCAGGATAACCTTTCCACTTGACTAGCACTTCCTTTCTACCTCGAACGCGACGCGATTGTATTATTTTATCTATTTTGTACTTAGTGGAGGGGTCATATAATACTTTCTGTAGCTCTTTTGAATAAAATGTACCTGTAATTGGTTCACCCTCCAAATCTTTTAAAGTATATACAATCCAAGGAGTTCTCCTAATAATGGAATCAATCACAAATATTTCATCACTCCAATTAGTTTCATAACCTTTTTGAAATACATGTTTATATTTAGTTATTCTAACATGATCACCTATTTGAAGTGAGGGATATTCATTTATATATGTTTTATTTTCCTTTTCTCCATACAAATTTTGCCAAACAGTCATGATATTATCGTAGTTTACTTCGCTTGGTCTCATTTTTATGCTTGAATGGAAACTATGATTATATGAATATATTAAATCTTGTAAGACGTCAACGTATTTGTATGTATTTTTAAACGTAAAGTAACGCCACATTTTCATTTTAAGAGTTCTCTGAAACCTTTCCACTATGCTAGCTTTAATATCAGGATTATTAGTAGTATAATAATTAATATTTCTACTTTTAAAGTACTGTTGTACAGCTTTTGAAACAAACTCTGTACCTTTATCAGATTGAATATGGCGAGGAGTGGCATTAGCTTCTGTAAAAATGCTATCAAAACAGGATTTAACAACTTCAGGTTTTTTACTCTTCATTGCTCGCGCAAAAGCATATTTACTAAACACGTCAATAACACAAAGAATATATTTGTATCCATCATTATATTGAGCATAAGTACGCATATCACTTAGATCAGCTTGCCAGAGTTCATTATAATTAGATAATATGTACCTGTTTCTAGTAAACCTTCTGTGAACAGGTTTATGTAATGTGTACGTTTCCTGAGACTGCAGCCATCTTTTTACTTCCTTTTTACTCATTTTACCTTTCATCTCTTTCGCCAACTTATTGATGCTACTGTATCCGGCAGGATTGGACACATCGTAGTAAATCCTGTGAATATCTAATAGGGGGTCCATCTTTCCCAATCTAATTTCCTTTTTTTCGAATCACGTGTTCTACTAGAAATAGGTGTAGATGCGTTTTCCGCTAATGATGAATTTCTTGCAATTGTAGACGAAAATGGCGTGTCGAGCTCCTTTAATTCCCTCTCTCCAAGAGATTTTTTTAAAAATTCTGCGTTAGTGGGGTTACCTATACAAGATGCAGGCACTCTTATTTCTTTTAAAATTAAGGTGAATTCTTCCCATCCCTTTGGTTTTGTACGTTTAAGAGGTCTAATCACATCGTTTACTAGATCAACAATATTAGTATTTGGGATGGTGTGGTTGTTTAATACAACTTCCCCTCCAGGCTTCCACCAAATTTTATTTTTATGAAGCATAATGTTATCCAGTAAAGTTTTGGTTTTCTGTTTGTAAGATTTCGGTACTCTCTCTATGATATGAGATGGAGTAAATTCCAAAGGATAATGTTGAGTCGGTGTGTCAGGTGGTGGGGTGGTATCAAGTTCTGGTAAGATCGGATTTAAAGCTGTAACATTATTAACATTTTCCTCCTTTTTTAGCTCTGGGACTAAATCTTTGTGGTCGTTGTTGCGGTGGTCAAATCCATCCGTAACTATAGGTATTTTAAAAGGTTTTCGATCTGCTTCAGCAAAATGCAAAAATCGTTGTAGTGCTTGGGAATACAATGCCCATTTTTCTCGATCATCCATTTTACCTTTAAGTATTTTTTGCATCTCCCTATCTAGACGAGATGATGAGTTTTCAGTTAGATTTTCATTGTGTTTAAGTCTTTCAACGAAATCTTGCTCCACTAATAGCATTTTTTTCATATTCTCCATTTTGATTATGTTATAGAGTTAAATAAAGCACTTAATTCATAATTCATAATTCATTTATTGCATAATAATCATGTCGTACATTAGGTCTTACATATTATAATGAGGTTCAAGACATGAACCCTGTCAGGGCACAGCAATTTATACATATTATAAAAATAAAAATTAAAATTATTTTACATAAATACATTATCATTATCACAATTATTATTACAGTCACAAAGTTTATTTACTAGATTTCTATTATTTCATATAAGTATACATAATATTATATTGTATTGAAACTACAACGGCACTACACTTAAAACGGCGCCTAATATAAGAGGTAGAAAAGCACCGCCCTTTTGAATGATAATGGTTTTTCTAAGTTTTTGTTTTCCCTTTGAAACTAATTTTCGCAATATATTTTTATGTTTATTTAATTTTAATTTTTCTTCTTTTTCCAATGGAATTTTCCCTTTTAAAACATTGTAAATACACTCACATATAATGTTTATTTCATCATCATCACAAGCTTTAAGCAATGCTGTGCGATATTTTGGTTTGAGTACTTGCAGCGCTTCTAGTAAATGTTTATATGTGCTCACACTCTCGGACATCATTTAGAACTGACCAAAACCAGTTGGCTCTTACCATATTTAAATCCTTTTTTAGGAATATAAACTGTGCAATATTTATCGGATGGAAATATTTTAGTTTTGAAACGACATAAGTCATCAGTATTTTGTTTCAGATCAATCATTAGGTAACCATGAGCATCTTTGGTGGCATCTTTGTAGGCTTCATCTACGAACTTTGAGTTTTCAGGGCAAACTTGTCGTGACAAGTAACGTATTTGAGTTTTGTCTCTAGGATTTTTAAAATATATAATGTAACTTGTGTTCAGCGAGATATCGCGCTGACCTTTTCCCTGGTGAAATAAATTTTGTGTAATATAAAACACGCTTAAGTTTCTATGATGACTACCTTTTGTGAAAATGTCAACGATCCGTCCATCTGCCTCTCTCATCAAATCATCGATTATAAGAAGTTTAGGTTGCTTCCCGTCGAACATGTTGATATCAGGTATACCCTGACTATAATTTACATTTTCCAGGTTGTACAAAGGTTGCATTTCATCATAACACCAAATTACTTCCGAAAAATCTACGTCACACATTATTTTACAATCTTTTAAAAAATTCGTGACAAAGTTTGATTTTCCACAACCACTTGGACCAGCCACTATGGCCGTGAAAGGATGACAAAAGTGAATCATTATTTATTATGTTATGCAAGGAAACACGTGCCGATTTCAAAAGGTCTTCGTCACAAATGATAGAAGTTAAAATTCAGATATGGTTATATAGTTATAGGTAACAAAAGCAAAGAAACAAACAATATTTTTTATCTTTTATTGAAACTACCAGCGCTACGGAAAGACCATCATTGCCAAGAAGAATGCGCCGCAAGAAACTTGGCAGAAAGTCAATAAAAAAAAACTAATACAATGAAACCTATTTTTATCGTCTTATCGTTAGTGCATGCACAAATATTACAAAACTTTTTTTTTTTTTTTTTTGTAAATATATACACAATGAAACCTTTTTGTATTTTCTTATCGCTTGTGCATGCACGTTTGTTATAAATATAAATGTACAATTTACCGTCTTATCGCTAGTGCATGCGCAAATATAACAAAAAAACCTTATAAGTATATATATATATATGTACAATAATAAAATTAATTAGGAATGTATATCATCACATATTGTACAGAAAGTAATATTAAAATTGAATGTTCTTTAATCTATAGTGTCCCCAAGCAAGTGTGTCAGTTGAATTTGGCAACAAATATCGTTTCGTGTCGCAGTGTGACAATGATATTTTATTTATTTTTTGAGTAAATATTACATGTTTGATTGATCTGAACCGCATCATTTCACACAATAGTTTTCTTTTATTGAATAAACAGTCTTTATAGTCTTCCATACCTAATTTTTTAGTAACACATTTATTGACACCTTTTGATTTTGCTATTATAGTGCTTTGTACATCCATTGCGTACATTTTTGATCGAAGACCAACAAACTCTTTAAAAATTTTGCCATTATTTTCGTCTTTAAAGAATCCTAATTGTTTTTTATTCAGTAATGGAAAACCGTATACATTATCCGGAGGATAGTCAGAGGTATCAAAGTGCGATACCAAATCTGACTTTATATCGGCGTACAAGTTTTCTGTAAATATCTGATAAACCAGACTGTCCGTGTCTGTATAGAGTAATTTAAGATTTTTTTGGAATTTTGTTTTCATGAAATCATAATGAAAGCTATACATTAACGTTTTTGACAAATCGAGTACGCAAAATCCTAGGTAAATAGGTTTGTTGTACAATACTTTTGTTTTTTTCAATTGAACTGCAACCAAATTTTCGGAAAATATAGATAAACTGTGAAATTCTGGTTTTGCAATTAAAGATTCAACGCCTTCAGTTTTTCCGCGATTTGTCCAGTGGTTCCGTAATTTTACATTAACTCTTTTATTTACATTTTCCATCGTTTTACCAAACACTGAATTGTTCATTAACTTAAAGAAATCCTTTTCAAAATCTGATTTGGCCATAGAACGCATTCGTGTGTTCAAATCTATGTATGGTTTCAGCCACGGTTTCTGTTCAAACTTTAAAACTCTATGAATTTTAACTAAACTTAATCCCGATTCTAAACATTGTTTAAGATTTCTATAGTGAATGACATAATTTGTTTTGTTATGCAAGTTAGGAATCAGCTTTTTGTCTTTAGAACCGCCTAAACACACATTTTCCGGACAGAATGGTAAATCAGAATGTAAATCATGTAATTTATTAGGATATTCCAAATCAACTTCTAAAATGTACCCATGTTCAGCGTCATCGGGTACATTAAAATTTGTGTTCACATCCACCCATTCAAACTTGCCAGTGGGAAGACATTGCGACATTGCCCAACCGTACAGATTATTTGCATCGAGATACATCAAAAATGATGATGGCAAAGTACGATCATATTCAGACATAAATATATTATTTGCTTTTGCATGTCTGTTACTACATTGGGAAATGCCACCTCTTATATTATTTGCTATAAAAGTAACTTTGTCAATATCAGTTAGAAGTTCTAATTTGATTTTGGTGTACATTAACATGGCGTCCCAACTTAGACCCGGCGCTGTATAATAATGAGCAGGATCCAATCCATATGTTTCCATACAAACATTTCTAAAATTTTCAAATACATCCGCTAATAACAAAACGTCTGTTTTTAAATAAAGGTTTGAATAGTCTCCCATATTTTGACAATTAAAGTGATTCCATACATCACAGGCATGTTGGTAATCATTTTTTGAGATATTGACATCATTTAATGAGCTGTAAAAATCTTTATATTCGGGAAGGCTAGTTGATTTTAATGATTCTAAAGATGTCATATGTTCATATGGGTATACCCCTTTTCTTAATAAACGTTTAAAGTCTTGTTCGCATGGAAAATTTAACCGAAGTTCTTGAAACTGTTCGGGTAGTAAATTTTTGGTTAATTTATCGAGACTACTACTCATAAATTTAAAAGAATCAAGAAATTTTAATTTCATAGTACGATTATTAATATTTAATTGCTTTGAGAAAGAAATATATTTCTCTTTGTTTTGCGGAATAATTTCTATGTTACCCTCTTCAAATCCCAGTCCATGTACTAGAAAATGGGCGTCATAGTTACTTAAATTGTGTAAAAACACAGGTACAAAATTAGGGGTTCGATATTTCTGACAACAAGACGGGTGAGCTACTCCTTCAAAAGCACCAGTATGATGGCTGTAAGAAATGAATATTTCACCATTTAAATTATTTTGACAGATGTAGCACGTTTTACTTTGGGCGATGGTTACTTTATCTTGTACCGTTAAAGGCAAAGGACTTTTTACAAAAGTGTTCTTCTTGCAAATGTTCTCTAAATCACGTTTAATAAATTTCATGAATGTTTCTGCACAATTTTCACCTGTATATGTCCTATATACACACAAAGTATTATCATATGAACATTTTATATAATATCCGAAACTATACACCTTATGTTCCTGTATATTAGTAGTCGAAGATTTACTTGGATCGTTTATACAAGTATTAATAGGATTTAAAAACGCTTCGAAATCTGCGTATACTACAAATGGGAGCCTCAATTTACGATCGTAATTATTAAATGATATTTCGCTAGAGGGAACTAATTCATTAAACCAGTTTCTCTTGGCTTCGTTTTCAGAGGGCAAGTTTGTACAGACATGGAAACAATCATGATCTTGATGTTTCTGCAAATTTTCGCGTGACTTGAAATAAATTAAACATCCATCACAAATATAGATCGCATGCTCCGATGATGTCATTTGTTTTGATACTAATCTTGAAAGACTTTTTATATAGCAATAATGTCCGTTAGTACCTTGATTTATGTACAGCAAGTTTAAATGGGTGGCTTTCCTACTTTTTGTTAAGTGTAATGGACCAACTACCTTATTTTTTTTGCTTTCTGAGTCGTACTCCAAACCAAAGACATTAATGCTGAGATTGTTCAACATTTCAAATTTATGGATATCGTTTATTTTAATTGGGAAAGACAGGTTATCAAATTTTAATTTATTCCTGTGAGATTTATATGACGCAACCCTGTTCACATTGTTATTAGGTGTATATAACCCTGATAATACAGCCCAACGAAAACACTCATGATCTTTGTTTTGGACGTTTATAATTGCATTTTTGTTTTTTATATCTTTTGGTAAATCTATGTAAGATGAACCGCGTAATGGATTGAATTTATTCACATTCATGTCTAAATAGTTTATTTTTGTTAGACTCCACCCGCTGTCTTTTTTTTCGAAATTGGTTACTTTATTTATAATTTCGTTTGTAAGTAATGAAAAAATGTAGTCTTTAGAATCTCCTTTGCAAACAACATAATTAAACGTTTGAAAATCGAATGTATTATTTAATTGCTTAGTTTGTTGTGTAAAGTCGGCATGAAGTATAAAATTTACTTTTACTACAAAGTGCTCTACTATGGATTGATCAAATAATGTAAATATTTTGTCTTTAATGTTTTCTAAAAATAATCCCGGTGTTTCTAACGGTTGGTTAGTGATTGAATCTGATACAATTCTGTACGTAACTATCCTATTTCCAAACGCGCTTTCAATTATCTGAATATTTTTAAATTCTCTGCTGACACTTAATACATTATTTTTGTGAGTATTACTTTTTAAATGATTTGTATAATATTTTCGCGAAACTGACACATGACACATAGAACATTCAATATAATCATTAATTTCTGTACTCACGTTTTGATTTGAAGACGATGCGGTTGACGTAGATGCGAAACTGATTGGTGGGTTAGGACGTTTTTTCTTTGTCTTAACTGGAGTCTCTTCGACCGATTCAGATGATCTTCTTTTTGCACCGCCTCCTTCTTGTTCAGGTTGCAAAAATCTGTAAAAAATAAATTAATTATTAACATAACAAATTATATATATTTAATTAACTATAAAACACATCCAAGTGAAATACTAACTCTTTAATGTTTACACAGTAAACAGTATGCTTGCATTGGAAATACGCCATCAATTACATCAGATATTTCAGATTTTTCCATGTTATAGTTGTGTCCAGTACATGGTGTAAAATATGGAATAATATCCGGATCCTCTATCCATGTCACTGGTAAAACTTTGTTTAAAAACCACATTCGAATGTAACGATGGAATTTACTCAAAATTAGAGATTTATCTAAACTTGCCACTTCGTTTAGAGATAAGTTCAAATTGAAATACATTTTAAATGAAATTCGTAAAACGCAAACTCGAGCACGGTCACAATGGTTGAAGTGACAAGGGGACTCCGCTTTTATACTCAAGGGTACCCCTTCCTATTATGACTAGCATCAAACAAGTTTCAACGTGATGTTCATCTTGTCAATGCGGGCAGCAAACAAACATAAAAATAGTACAATTATCACCAAAATAGTAACTTACGTTTTCAAATATTCTTGCTCGACTTTCTCGCAAAGCTCGTACAAGTCCTGATCTTCAACTAGTTGATCCAGTTGCTGATTGAAGAAACTGCAGCTCTGCGTGTCCATGATGGTGTTTTGGAAATGTGGTATTTTAAGTGAGACCGACTTCTATTTATACCAGCCAAGCTCAGTCTTAAATATTACACACTATTTTGCTATTGTATAGCAAACAAAAATATTTAGATATGAAACAATACAATGAAATATCGGTGGACTGAGTTGAAAGGTTTTACGTTTGTACTTTGCCTCCACAAACGAAACAATGAGTATTTCACAAGAATAGGATAGTCTGAAGTTAAGCAGGTAACCAAAAGAAATTAAGTAGAATTTATTTGTTATTGTCTAAAACGAAATTAACACAATCACTTTTTGATGCTAACTGCTTAGTGATGTTGTAAATCACGTCTCTGGTCTTTTGAACGTGTTCATCTTCTTCGGAGTGGGCGTAATATTTAACACGCACTTCTGCTTGTTTCCATTGTTCTGCCGGGGGAATGTTCTTAATCTTGTCTATATCATACACCTCGATTTTAATGAGGTGTGATGCGTAAGCTGATTCGTCTTTGTTTGCTTTGATAAAAGCAACACCATCTGCAGTGGCTTGGCTAACAGTTGAAGAGTTTTTGGGAATCTTCTTTTTCTTGCGTTTTTCAAAGAATCCGTGAATACTGTTATTAGGCCTTTTGTTGTTGGCGATTGCTCTCTTTACTTTGAAAGCTAATGTTCCTTCGTCGTCATCACTAGGTTCTTCGTGATTCTCTGGATAATAATAGTGCTTAAATGTGTTTTCTTCAGTCAGCTATAACAATGCAAAAAACAATATTTTAAACAATGCTTCAAAGTTGAGTTAGATGGCACCTAAGGAAACACAGAGATACATAGTAAAAAATATCAGTCAAACACAAATTAAAACAAACAGGTCCAAAAACAGTTTAAAAAAGAGCTTACTTACATCCATATCAGCAACGAAAACACTGCTAGGTATATCAACCAAACACTGAACTTTTTACACTTTGCGACGGCTCGCTTGGACGGGGGTCTTGTCTTATGAATTCTTTGCGACGTAATGAGGCGGAATGGTCTTAACTTCCTTTTATACACAATGAAATCCTGCAAGTTTAGACTTGTGCATGGTATATTTCCGAGTCAGGTACACACAAAGGGATGCCGGTGAACAAAGGAGAGGGTCGAACCTTTACAAACACAGATAGTGTACAAGTTTAAACCAGCATTTTTTTGAGAACGGCGGTGCATGGTCAAAAGAAACGAAGTAATAAAATTTTAACAATAGAAGACGGTGCACGGTGGGTGGTTTGGTAAAAGGAAAACCATTAATCATTCACTGTGTAACTCAAAGCATGGAATATGTATTGTATGTGCTTGAAAAATAACAATTTGTTGATGAATTATGTGAGACGATATGAAGTGACTTTGTCTAGGCTTGCTTTTATATGTACTTAGATCCTTCAAGTTCAAACCTGCATTTGGAGATGGCTTACATGAGAATTTTACAAGTTTCAACGTGAATTATAAAGACGCTGATGGCTTATAGTACAAGTTTAAAAGGAAAGAAGTGAATGAAAAAAAGGTACGCTAGTCAGGTGAGTGGAACAATAGAGCTAGCGCCAGAGCCGAGAGCAGGTAAAGGGACAATGTGCGCCTATTGTTCGCGCGGCTTGTATTGTTCGCGGGTCGAACCTTTTATGATTAAAAAGGTACGCTAGTCAGGTGAGTGGAACAATAGAGCTAGCGCCAGAGGAGAGCAGGTAAAGGGACAATGTGCGCCTATTGTTCGCGCGGCTTGTATTGTTCGCGGGTCGAACCTTTTATGATTAGGTGCCTCGGAGTTGCCATTGTCCCAGAAGTGAAGTACATATGTACAGGAAGGAGTGGGCGGAGCGTTCTCAGACCTCGTCCAATCGCTCCAAGTGGGGGTGTATCCCTTTTTTTTTTTTTTTTTTTTTTTTTTTTTTTTTTTTTTTTTTTTTTTTTTTTTTTTTTTAGGATTGGACCTGCCCCAAAATCGCGATTTTGGACCAAAAAAATTGAGATCTGGAACCGTCGTATCCCTCACTACTATTGTGGTATAAAAAAACCGGCCAAAAGCGTGTCGGACACGCCCAAAACAGGGTTTCGTAGCCATTACGAAAAAATTAAGTAATATTGGAAATGTGAATTAATAAAATGGTTTCACTTTAGTTTTAAAAGTGCGAAATATACTTTGTCATTAATTACCATGTTCTCTTTATGATTACCACGTTCTAAATGAAAGAGTTCTTTCACATGGAAACTATTTTAAACAACACCTCAAAAACACATACTTTATCATTACCATTTCTCTTTATCACCACATTCTAAATCAAAGCGCTGTTCCAGCGGGATTCTTTTAAGCACAAATGGGGGCCCGGGGCTCATCTGCTCGCGACAAAGTAAACATTCCATTGTCGAGCATTAAGATGCACAAAAAGTGCGGGAAAAGGCTGTATAGTACGCGGGGTCGGACAAAGGAGCCCTCTTATTTGCGGTGTGCCCTATCGCTCTATCGGAGCGGCAAACCTCTCCGTACGGCTGCAGCGTTTGATACTAATTAAAAATATTTTTTAACATGTACATATAACGTGACCTTAGCCTCTGGACAAATAATGAAACCATGGATAAAACTGATACTTAGCAATATCTTGAAATAGTTATTTGCTTTAAATAGACAAGAAAAAAATCTATGAAATCAGATCATCCAAATACACAGGCTGCTCCAAAGTGATACATTGAAAACCGTTGGTTTTTCGGTAAATATTGGACTGATTGTTATGATACTTTGCAGTTTGGTTTTAAATATCTTACTAAGCCAGTAGTATTCGTATTTGTCCAGAGGCTAAGGTCACCCAGTATATGGAGGCGTGTTTATGGGAGCTAGATATCAAGCTAAAATTAATGTCAACTATTTAGGTTTGCTCTTCCTCGAAGCAGTAAAAAAGTCAAACTTCTGGAACCAAATAAAACGGTCATGAATCTAACTAGCACTAGATCGATTTTTTAACCGACTTCAAATAAAGGAGGAGGTTTATCAATTCGTTTGTATTTTTTGTACTATGATGGAAAACAAGTTAATGGTACACTAATGGTAAATGAGTGCCACCGTGTAATGGACACCGAATTTCTAACATAAACACGCACACACACATACTCATATACCGAAACACTTTATACACACATTATATCAAAGCCAGTATAACACCAACTTTAAATGATGCACTAAAGCGCAAGTTAAACATAACATTCCAGCGTGCGCTCCCTCTACTCTCCTATCCAAGTAAACTCATGTTTTGAATAACAAATAGATTATAACAATGTGGTACGTAACATCAACAACGTTGCAGCCACAATGTTATTTAATATAGGTACTAAAAAGCTTATATGTACAGGTACCTTGTTGCTTAAAACTGTTGTTACAATACATTCGAATTTACAGACGTTTTTTTTTATTTTACACAATATGAGTTAAGGAAGACCGCTTATTATCTACGTTGTTTTATTTTTCTTTTGTTATTTGACTGTATTGTTTTGCAGTATTCAATAATAGTTATTTATGTGGTAGGTTTATAGTTAACATACGAGTGAGGTCTTATACAACGAGCGACAGCGAGTTGTATAATACTATCTCACGAGTGTTTTAATTCCCAATTATGTACGTCACATACATAATTTTATCTACGTGCATATCATAAGTTTTCTACAATATGTTCAGATATACCTGCATTTTCAATAATAATAACCCGAGTCTCAATAAATGACTCACAGTTATAGTTTTTTTAATTCATAAAGAATGTAGAATTGAGTCGATTTTAATTCTCAAATCGATTGTAATATTCGCGATTCAAAAAATGTATGGAACAATAATTTTATTATTGAATGAAATTACAAATCGACTAATTCTATTATCGCAACCAAACAAGATTTTTTTTAAGATGTGCAAAATTTAAATCAAATCAATCAAATCAAATCAAATATTTTATTATTGTAGATTGTGGGTACATCACAAATAGTTGTTACAATTAGGTATTTTATAATCGAACCAGCACAATCAGCCAGTTTTTGGCATACAATATTTTAAATTAACTAGGTACCTTCTTTCACTAAGTTATATTACAATCCGATCAATACTCGCTTAATTAGGTACCTATTAAAAGGATAATAATAATATTGAGATAGTTAAAATTACATGTCAATTATGTCTAGCTATAAATAATTATTGCATTAATTTTGATTACTTAAATATTGGATTCTCAATTTTAATTATAGTTATATTAATTATTTGTTTATCAGCCCATTACATAATGTCAATTATTTTTGTTTTTATCTACAAAGTGATCATCAATGCTATAGTATGCCCTCTCCAAACAAAATTTGTACAGTTTAGATTTATATTCGGGAAACTCGGATCTTTTGAGGTCTTCAGGCAGGTAATTAAATATTTTAACTGATTTATAGAGTATGCTTTTCCTGTAGTGTGTAGTCCTACTAGTAGGCAGAATAAGATGAAAGCCGTGGTTTTTCGATGTTTTTCTCGGGTTAGAAGTAGCAATTTTGAAATTAGAAATATTTTTCTTAACATATAGACAAACCTCAAATATATACAGCGAAGGCAGGGTTAATAATTTGTGTTTTAAAAATGTTGCCCTACACGATTCTCTTGGTCCCATGCCATATATGGCACGTAGGCATTTTTTTTGGATCCTAAATAGCGTTTGCATGAAAGACGAGTTTCCCCAAAGCAAGATTCCATAGCGCAAGTTAGGTACTCTCTACATGGCCATGATAAGCCAGTAAAGCTGTCTTTTCAGACGCAATATTGGTCAATTTACGTAGCACAAAAACAAATCTATTTAGCTTCTTTGAGACATAATCTACATGTGATTCCCACAATTAAATGTAATTAAAGTGTCGCTCACCGGTACTTTAATGAATCTTTTGACCACTCCGCGCTACTATCACTTCTTGATCCAACACGTGTTCAATACGCCGTCCTCACCTCGAAGACGCTAAAAATCGTCTTCTGTTTGACGTCGGCATTAAAACAGCGAAATGTCAATATTTGGCAGCTCCTCCCCCCTCAGCAAACACCGGCTTTGTCGATCTATTGTCGCGCAACTGATTTGTCGCTTAGTTCACCTGCTTAGCGCCGTGACGAACCTTGGAAGCCCCAAGGGGTTCAGACGAAGGTTAAAGGCACGAGGCGCGGGGGTTGCGCGTACTTAGACTGGTTTCGTACCGTTAAGCTCTCGATTTCGTGAGAATGGATTTAGAATGTTTAACGTCTAAACCAGTTTCGAAACGAGACATTTCTTAGTATGTTAATCCAATGTCCGTTTCAAGTGCGTGCAATGAGATTATGAGTATACTAGCTTTTGCCCGCAACTCCGCCCGCGTACCTATTCGGTTATCGCGCGCTGTTCCCTCGGGAACTGTGCATTTTTCCGGGATAAAAGTAGCCTATGTAACTCTCGGGGCCATAAACTATCTATGCCAAAAATCACGTCGATCCGTCGCTCCGTTACGGTGTGAAAGCGTAACAAACAAACTCACTTTCCCTTTATAAGGAAGGATTAATATCATGGTTAAGTTACAGAAATAAGTCACTTTAACCTCCCTTAAAAAACCTGAAGGCCGGTAACACCAGTCGCGCTATGTATACCTTACCTACCTTACATTATGTGGACAAATTTACCAGCTACCCACAAAACTTCGTCTTATTCACTCGTTTGTGTAACCTAATGTGTGCCAACAACACACATCTTTTACAAAAGGGTCACACTATTTCACGCTATCCATTACGAGAACACATTGGGGACATTTCCCGCAGTAAAAACACTTGTAAACAGAAAAATATGCAAATCTTTGTTCCCGGGGACATCTATCACGACCGCCCGCTCCCGCTGGGCTGGATTGTATCGTTGTGTGCTGTGGCGTTGCTTGTAATGTAATTTAAATTATAAAATCAAACCGTTCTGGAGATAAATGTTTTTTTTTTCTTTATTTCCTCAAATAAACCGAATACATTTTTTTTTAAACAAATGCATCTGTCTGCATGACAGTTTGTTGTCAGAAAAAAATTGTCTCTCTAAAACTTATTAATTAGTTCTTAATCTAAATCCTTAAAACTAAATACATGCATTTATAAGGCATGCAAGGGGATGCGCTGAAGAAACATGATGTGAACATTCGTTTGCGCACAAACAAACAAACAACCTCTCACCCTAAACGCATATATCTTCTCCGTTCCGTCGTGGGTATAAAAGAATTATGAAAATCAGAATACTCTGTAAAAAGTTATGCCTGGTCATAAAGTACAATCAGTGACTGAACAATCAATCGTCCCGTTTTGCTACCCTTAGGGTAGGAACATTTTTTCCAAATTTCAATTAAAAAATAAATAAAAAAAGGACCACCCTCAAAGTATACGCTTTGTAATAAAAAAAAATCAAAATCAGACTACTACTTAAAAAGTTATGCGTGGTCATACATAAAAAAAAAAAATCGTCGATTTGAGAACCTTCTTTCTTTCCTCCTTTCGTTGGTTGAAAATATGTGAACATGACTATTGTTAAGAGTGCAGTAACATGTTCTTATAGTTTTGGTTGAATTTTGGCTCAGTAGTATAACAAACGCCAGTCCTATGATATTTGTTTGTTTTGATAAAACGTTTCATTTGATACGGTAGCGGTTCTTCAGAACACTTCAGGTGAGTATAATATAGCTATTTTAGCCCAGTTACAGACAGACGGCCGTCGCATTAGTAGGGAATATTCGGGCGCCATTTGTCAAACTTCGGGCGCACGCGCAGAGCCGACAAAGGTGCGATATTTTATAGCAGGGTCTGACCAGGGGGAAAAATGCCGCTATTTGTCAACACTTTGAATTTTTGCGGCGATATTTTGTTGGCAGGAAAATACCACTGAAATGGGCTGTAGTAATGTAAGGTTATAAAACGTTACCTCATGTTCATGAGTTACGTAAAAAAATCCCCATCTCTCTTGGGTAAAAAAATAATTGGTAACTTAAAAAAATTATGATTGGACTGAAATTGATTTTGTTATTTACCTATTAGAGACATAGTGGTAGTACTCTAAAATATTTCATTATCTTTTTTACTAGCAACAGTAGTTTACAAGGCAATAAAATCATACATAAAAAAAATATCGATATAATTCCGTGGATTGGTTTCTTTAGTTAAAGGGAGTGTTCTCCTTCTTTATACGAGGTAGAAATTCAGTTTCTGGATTTACAGTTTCAAAATAATGTCAGATATTTATTGAATAAAATGTAGTAATTTTTTTATAATAATAGACACGTAACGGGTATTTACTTTACTTACAAACATAATTATTTAGGACCTAAAATTTGAAAAACCCGTTTATGCTATATAACTATGCAAGATTATGGGATTCTCGGCCTGATGCTGCAGCTAGGATATCCAGAACACTAGTAGGTAAACTCTTGATAAAACCATAGCAGATATATCGTGTTTGGATTCGTTTCGATCAGTATTTCATTCTGCATATAATGCAATGGTGGCATAAAATAAAAAAAACTTAAATTTAAAATTTAAAAACCCCAGCAAAAATAAAAAAACGCCCAAAAGAACGCCGCCACAAAAGACAACTAAAACGTAAAAAATAATTATGCACTATCTAGCTGTTGCCTGCGACTTCATCTGCGAAGAATTCGTTTATCCCTATCCCGCGGGGACAATGCTGATTTTCCGCCAAATTAGCCAAGTTAATTTTGTATAAGTACCTAGTAATCTTTATTTATCTAAGCGTCGTCGGTGTCGGTGGACCGCTAAGGTTACTACTTTAATTTTCTAACAGTAAAAAAAAGTTTGGTACACTTTTTTGTGAAAATTATATAAAAACTAGAGACAAAATCCTCATATTAACTGCTACTTTGCCGTTAAAGCATAATATTTTAGTTAGTAACCTCCGACTCAGCCATGAGCACGACCTTGCTTTCCTTCCCGTATTCCCGCGGTGTGAGTCACGATGACGTAATTTCTCACGATGCGATGGCCAAATTCGCAGTGCTAGGCATGAGACTCGTTAGCTCAGTAGGTGAGAGCGCCGATATAAACTAAACATTTGACCATCGGAGGGCGGAGGTTCAAATCCTTCACGAGTCAGACTTTTTTTGCTTTATATAGAACTGCTTATTTGTTTTTTCACAGGCATTTAATATGAAAAAAAAGTAATAAATTAAAAAAGTCCTAGCTAAACCTAGCCTAGCTGCTTAAAAAAAATAAAAAGAAGAGAATAGGTGTAGTTGGTGTAAATATTCAACGTTTTAGCACCTTTTTCGTCATTATCGTTTCGACAAGATACCAATAGTTAAATCTAGCGTAATCAAAATTCTTGCGACTTGTCCTTTTGTTATGCCAATTAAAGCTATCCCACGTCTTATAGTTTTTTTTAAGCTAGCTAGGTTTTTTTAATAGCTTATCATGTGTCCCACTGCAGGGCAAAAACCTCCCCTTTCTTATTCCATTCGTCTCTACTCTTGGTCAGCTAGGTTTAAGATTTTTTAATTTATTGTTATTAAATTATGTTATTATTTGATTTTACAACCTTGTGTTTAAATCGTACTCATACTTAATCTATCATAAACACATTCCTTTTTTCTATTTAATTTTCAAGATAACGCTCAGAACTTTAGTGCTTTGCAAGAAGCTGTTGTAAAAGAGGATCCAGTTAATATTTCATTAAGGATGGCTGAATTCTCTTAACTCTACTGGCGGCTCAATGTACTAGTTTGCAATACACCGCCGGGTCTTTCAATTAACAGCCTTTCCGTGTGCGTCCCGAACGCGCAATAGACAGGGAACAAGCGGTCCATCCTCGTTTTTCTAAAGTCATGGTTGCAGGGCCGAACGGCGAGACGAGGCGGCGCCGGCCTGACCACGGACCGTGAAATATCACGGACACACCACATTTGGCGAGATAAGCGACGCGTGAGGATCTCCTACTGTAATGGACTATGGCACAGTAGGACATGGTATTTGTGAATACGTCAAAAAATATTACATACTTGTTTTTTAGTTTAAAAACAGAAACCGATATAAAAGTAATACTGAAAACTTATTTTGCAATTTTTGTTGTAAAATTTATGTCACGAATAAAAAGCTTTGCACACTGCGCTTTAGAAACGCGCGTAGACAGTGCGTTTTTAGGGTTCCGGAGCCAAAATGGCAAAAACGGAACCCTTATAGTTTCGCCATGTCTGTCTGTCTGTCTGTCTTTCCGTCCGCGGCTTTGCTCAGGGACTATCAATGCTAGAAAGCTGTAATTTTGCACGGATATATAGGTAAATTATGCCGACAAAATAGTACAATTAAAAATTCAAAAACAATTTTTTTAGGGTATGTACCTCCCATAGACGTAAAGTGGCGGTGATTTTTTTTTCTCATCCAACCCTATAGTGTGGGGTATCGTTGGATAGGTATTTTAAAACCATTAGGGGTTTGCTAAAACGATTTTTCGATCCAGTAATTTGTTTGCGAAATATTTAACTTTAAAATGCAAATTTTCATTAAAATCGAGCGTCCCCCACCCCCTCTAAAATCTAAACCGGTGGGTGGAAAAATTTGAAAAAATTCATGATGGTTGTCAGTATATCAAACTTCCAAGGAAAACTATAACGGATAAGTTTGCTTGAGAATTATTAGTAGTTTATGAGTAAATAGCAGCGTAAGGTATAAAATATACCTAAACTTGGAAGATTCCGTATAAAATACGAAATCCTTAGAAAAATATTACTTAATTTTTTCGTAATGGCTACGGAACCCTATTTTGGGCGTGTCCGACACGCTCTTGGCCGGTTTTTTTCTATACAGAAGCCGCACATATTGCTTGCGTATCGCATTTGTATCAAAACAAATGCGAGGTATCTAAAGGCCCTACAAATTTTCTTTCCTACTAATATTATAAATAGGAAAATTTATAAGTCTATTTGTTCGTTACCTTATCACGTTTAAACCACTGGAGCAATTTCGATGAAATCCGTGATATACAAAGTCCAAGTCTCGGGGAAGGACAGAAGATAGTTTTTATCCCGGAAAATTGCATAGTTCCCGCAGGATATCACCAAACAAAATCTACGCTGACAGAGTCCCGGGCAACAGCGTGTTGACAGTAATGTACTGGGAGGATTTGTTACTGTCTTGTCTCCACTGCGAAGTAATGTGGTGTAGTTTGCCATTGCCACTAATGCTCTAAACAGGGCGTGATTTACTCGCCGAGCATGCTCTGGCGCGGTGCTCAAAGGGTCCTCCGAACGGGTCTAGGAGATGCATAGATTATTAATAATTTATGCGATAAACTGAACTAGTAATCCAGTAACTTTGTCGCCTGAAAGTATGGGGGCAGTATGCGTCAAATCCGATAGTTCTGAAATTTTGCAGACTTGTTTATGATGTTGGCCTAATGAATAATCCAAGTTTGTGACCTCGAGCGCCGAACGCATCTTTGTCAAAAATCGAAAAAACCGCGAAAAAATCGATATGTTTTTCAAATTTTGGCGATTATAACCCTAAAGGACTAGTGTTTGAAAAAAATTTCTTAGAACGTTTTAAAGAAGACTAAATTTGCTACAACATGGTACTAGAATTGTCTCTGTGGACCCAATAGTTTCTAAGATTAAGCCTTGCAAAGTTTATCATTTTTTCGAACTTCGCAATTTTTTGCGATTCTGTCGTTCTGAATGAATTTTGACCCTGATTATACTATCGAAGCCCTGTACTTTTATGATAGGATGTTAAAAAAGATAATGAGGAGTGTGAACGATAATGTTAAAGCTAAGCTACGAATAATGAAGTAAATAAAAAAGAAAAGTACAACAGAAGTTAATAAGTTTATTTGTTAGGAAATTGAGTAATATTCAAAATCAAAAAATCAAATTAATTTGGCCCTTTTGGAAGGTCATACTGCCGATGTATAAAGTTACTGGACTATAGTGTACATTTCTGGCGAGGTTGCATTTGGAATATCATTTTTAGGGTTCCGTAGCCAAAATGGCAAAAACGCAACCCTTATAGTTTCGCCATGTCTGTCTGCCTGTCTGGCCGTCCGTGGCTTTTCTCAGGGACAGTCAATGCTAGAAAGCTGTGCCGTAAAGTATGCCGACGAAAAGGGAAAATAAAAAATTGAAAAAAAAAATTACTGTACCTTCCATAGACGTAAAGTGAGGTGATTTTTTTTCTCATCTAATCTTGTAGCGTGAGGTATCGTTGGATAAAGTACAAATTTTCATTAAAATCGAGCGTCTCCCTCCCCCCCCCCCCCTCTAAAATCTAAGCTGGCGAGTGGAAAATAACGCTTAAGTTTTCTTGAGAATTTTTAGTAGTTTAAGAGTAAATAGCAGACTGGTTTAAAATATACCTGAACTTAGAATATTCCGTACAAAATATGAAATCCTTAGAAAAATATTACTTAATTTTTTCGTAATGGTTACAGAACCCTATTTCGAGCGTGTCCGACACGCTCTTGCCCGGTTTTGTAAGTTTGAATGTCATGTCATGATTAGGTTACAGAAATACCTTACTTTAACCTACCTTTTAAAAGCCTGGCCACCGGTAGCACGCTTTATAATAATGGACTGTCTTTAAACGACACAACATTTTTAAATAGTCAGTTAACGAATGACCTCATCTACTCTAACAAACAAAGACATCGTTGGAACTTCATGATGCTTTGATCAGCATAGCGTGTCCGCCGACAATTACGGACAGACAGAATTGCGAATTTTACGTAGATTGCTTGATAATGTGGCTGTTCGTACTACTGCTAATTGCGTAGTTTAACTTTGTGCTTTGAACTTATTAAAACACAAGCGTGACATTGTAACGGATAACTCATGTCTTAAATCGAGTTTAGCTCGACATGTTTCGAGCAGAGCGGTGGCGCGTAGTGCGCGTGTTGCGGTAGCCGTCGATTCGCGTACTCCTGTGAAGAAGAGCTACGAAATAGCCCGAAACATGTCGAGCTGAACTCGACTTAAGACGTGAGTTATCCGTTAAAATATCATTTAATGAGTGAGTCTCACGGTAGTTTCATGTTCAAGCGTGACTTTAGATTCTTCTGAAATATTTCAACTGGTGGTTGGGTTCGTTTATCAGAACAAGTTTATGTTCTTCATGACTTTTTACCACATTCAGATCGGGGTCTCTGTTCATTGTTTTCGCTACGAAGCGTTTATTACACTAAGGCTAAGGTTGCGTTTCCATCAGAGATGTGCGAGGATGTATTCCATCCATCCACCCCAGCCTATATACGTCCCACTGCTGGGCACAGGCCTCCTCTCGCAATTCGCAAATTCGCGATTCGATCTCCTGCAGTATCTCTGAGTCTCTCTGAAAATAAATGAGAAATTAAGACAAATCAAATGCTGCTTTTTCATTCAGGCATTATTATGCCAAAGCAATGAGCATAAACTAGTTGCTTATATGTAGTGTATAAGCCCAATGTTACGAGTCTTGTTTAAAGGTTTATGTATAAGAATAGACAGTTAAGGCACTCTCGTATATAGTAGTGGAAGCTGTACGTAGATGCCGCGTAGCGTCGTAGACGATCTACGAAATATTCGTAGCATGCTACGTCATTACTCTACCTTCCACAAAAAGGGCTTTACGAACTGAAAATCAAGCGTTTAAAGAAAAACTTTTTTTCGTACTAAGTAATAATTATTATAAACTCGAAATTAACTCTGCTACCTTCTTACACATAAACAGTTGAATTGATTTTGATGAAATTTAATATGGAAAATGAGAATGAAAACATGAGAAAGAAATACGCGCAGGATAGCGATAAATAAAGTATTTGCTGACGAAGTCACTACTAAAATATAAAATTACATAATTACCTACATGATTATTTACATTGATGTTAAATTTTATATGGAAATTGGCAAAAGCTTCATAAGCGGCGCTACTTTTTAATAGCTATTTATTAACTTGCAATGTTTAAATGTATGTGCAGGTCAAATCTTGCAAGTTATATAATTTGAGCCACTTTTAGTAGATGGATTGTTGTGAGTACTGGCTGGCACTGCCCTGTCGTCTGTGGTTTTCAAATGGTTAGCAACTAAATTTGTTTATGCTGTCATAACAGAGATTGAGTAAATTCGATAGAGATTCCATTGATATTTTATTGTGCTATTTTATACAAAAACTTCGATGCTTCACGTTAGAAAATTCTCACAATTGTCTTGAAATTTGGTATACTTAAGTAAATTGCGTGACAATACCATAATCTGGTAGTGACATCCTGGTAGTCCGGCTAGGATCGTCTGAATTCGTCTCCGCAGGATGAAACTCTTCAACAGTTCATGGCATCGACTTGAAATGTGGCATGCAAATTTTGTTTAGGTGACAATGCAAGTACAGTCAACAAAAAGTACAGTCAGTAAAAATAGTTGTATTAAAAATGAAATTTTTACTAATAACTTATTTAGAGTAATAGTAACTATTTTTGATTAAAAAAAAAACACTGAAATCTAAACCGTCACAATTTTCCACGTCATCATCATCAGGCCAGCCGAAGACGTCCACTGCTGGATATAGGCCTCTCCCAAGGCCATTTTCCATTAATTTTCCACAAATTTAAAACATAACAAATCGTTTTATACTTTAAAATTAAAATGCTCTATTCCTTTATTTAATAGTAGTAACGTATTTTCCTTTCTGAATACGTGATTACTTTTACAGTGACGCTTGTATTGTGATATTAGTGGGAAAATACACGTAATAGCCGTACTGACCGTGTATTTAGTGTCAATTGCCCGTCTTTGTGTCAATGACTTTATTGGACATAAATAATGGTTTTGCCACTTTATTGTCATTGGTGTATCGTAAAAGACAAAGAAACAAGTAAATTATACGTTGTGTTTAAACTGTTTGCAGATTGTAGCTATAGATTGCTAAATGACTAGGGGTAGATTATAGGGCGGGCGATAGGTTTATTTCATTGTTTTGTTTATTTTTAAGACTGTTATTTGATGGTTATCAAAATGTTAAATTAAAACCAAGTTGACCTACAGCTTTCAATACAATAAATATGTAACATTATAGTGAAGCTTACAACATTTCTCTGTTTTATATATTCGGCCAGTAAACTAGAAAAGGTAATTATTTAAATTAACAGTACCTATAGTGAAAAGTAATACAACTCGACATGAAGTAATATATGATGTATTTCAATTCAGAAAAAATATGCTAGTCTTTAGTGTAATCAACGTCTTTCTAGCTCTTAAAGCAACGAAAAACACTTTGTGCCAAAAGAAATTTCTTTCCGACTGTAAATTGTTCGCCTGAAAAGTAGCACTTTCCGAGTTGTATTAGTTTTCATAAAAGGCACAGACTTGCACTGTTCTTTCCACCAATATCACTATCCAATGTTATAAAAATAACAAAATCATCAACATAACAAACAAAATTAAACTCGACTAGCTCCAGAACAATTCGATTTACCCGGGAAAAGTGTCATACCTGTGAACAACCAAGTGTTGGTTAAAAATTAATCCGTCACAAACACTTATACCCTATCTTTTAGGAATTCCAAGATGGGCGGTCACAGCCGGCGTGTTATTAAAAAGCGTGGTGCCGTGTGGCACGATTCCCTCATCATTTATTTAGACGATCCGATTGTGTGCTGGCACTCGACGCCTGGCGCAAGTGGCTGAAACGACGAATTATAGGTTTACTAGCGTGGTATTCGGTTATCGCGCACTGTTCCCTCGGGAACTGTGCATTTTTCCGGGATAAAAAGTAGCCTATGTCACTCTATGCCCATAAACTATCTCAATGCCAAAAATCACGTCGATCCGTCGCATCGTTACGGCGTGAAAGTCAGACAAACATACAAACACACTTTCGCATTTATAATATTAGTATGGATTTGATACTAGCTGCTGCCCGCGAGTCCGTCTGCGAAATATCCTTTATCGGTGAAACTGCAATTATCTGGGATAAATACTATCTTACGCCCTTCGTAGGGTCTTCAACTATGTTCATAATATCATCACTTAAATCAGTTTACGACGAAGTGCCAAATTCGAACTTAGTAGCTTGCCGTCCCACGTATCCTTATATTATTTAATACGAGACTGAGAGGGACAGTACGACACAAACTTCGGTTTTCGAATTTCGTTCAGTGGTTTAACCGTAAAGAGTTAACAGATGGACAGCGAAACAGTCAGATGGACGTAAATACTTTTGCATTAATAATATTAATGAGTTCATCACCATCAGCCGAAAAACGTGTAATTTTTAAAAAAGGAGACTCCTTAGACTACTATGAACGACAACTGGCCCCTGCCACCAGTTGCCCGCAACTTTCCAGCAAAAATATCAGGTGCTCTTAAAACGCTTACGCATTAGTATGGGAACATTTCCACCGCCGCTCATTCCAGACGGCATGCTTTTAAAACTTAACCCTTACTTTGAGCACTTTAAGGGATTACGGGGGCTCCTTGCGTCTAACTTCTGTTTCAGACTTACAAGGAATTTAACTAAGAATGTGATGATTTACCCCGGGATTGACGGCAGTCTCGCGACGTCGGTAAATGTTTGCGGAACCCTCCAAGGTTGCTTACGACCAAATCCTCTTCAAGTTACATCACTTGATGTTGAAGATAACCCCCGCCTCCCCCAGAAAAAGGCGGTATCTCTAAAAAAAATCACTATTAAATAATTAAAAAATCTGATGAAAAATGTCTTACTACACAATGGTAAAAATAAATCAAAGAAGTTTTTTAGATACTTACTGCCTTTTGCCTTAACCCCGTAAGGTCCACGACAAATTTTGATCATTAAAAATTTAAACTCAATGTCAACTAGTGAAGTTTGACGAATGTCCTAGATTTAGGACGTTAGGCCTTACGAAGTTAAGACGGCAGAAGACTTTTTTGCAAAGTTTTGAAATTGCCTTCAGAGTCCCGGTAAGAAACCGGCTAAGCTAAGCATGCTCTAGTTGAAGTCGCGCACCTAGAGTTCCTTATAAAGTAGATAAAGTCGTTATAAAGTAGATTAACAATCTTGTGTTTATAGAAATAGAATTGATTTGTATCGGTTTTTTTTTATTCCACTGGATGGCAAACGAGCAAGTGGGTGGGTGGCAAAATTGTAAGAGATCACCACCGCTCATAAACATCTGCAACACCAGGGGTATTATTGCAGATGCGTTGCCAACCTAGAGGCCTAAGATAGGATACCTCAAGTACCAGTAATTTCACGGGACTATCTTACTCTCCACGCCGAAACACAACAGTGCAAGCACTACTGCTTCACGGCAGGATTAGCGAGCAAGATGGTGGTAGCAAATCCTGGCGGACCTTGCACAAGGTCCTACCACTTGCAAAAGGTTTTCTGGCAGTCTCCTTAAAATTTAATTTTATTTTGTGTCGTTAACTGTTGTTGTAGCAACAATAGAAATAAACCGCCGTCTTAGGTACGTAAATAGGGCTATACAATTTTCTCGGACAAAATTTTTAAAATTTTTCTCATTGTTACAGACTGTTACTCCACACCAAATTTAAATAAGACCAATTTAATCACCTAAGCGTTACATACAAACAAACATTCGCATTAATTAGCATAGTTATTTTCAGAAGAGCATCAGTTGAACAATGCAACTTACCAACGAACGGGAAAAGAAAGGCTTTGCTCAAAAGCAAAAAGCGAAGCTTTGGCGGTGCAGTATGTGGTACATTACTGAAAAGCCGCCACAAAGGGAAAGTTGTCCCGGCATTGTTTATCGCGGCCAGCACCGCGGCGCTGCCGGCCGCTGGAAAGACCATTGAATAGGCCATTAAATTTTATAAAAAAAAATACTTTATTGAAAAAGTATAGCATTACAAATTGCATTGCCGTTGGTCCCACACTAGGCAAAGCCTGTCACGTGGCAACCGGAATTCGGATACAAAACACTTTATTTTTATAGGTCTCCGTGATCGAATGATGCCAAGTGGAACCCTGCTAAGAAAGAAATAACTCCCAGGTACGTATAGTCGATTTCATAAGCTTGTGAGCGAAACTTTGATCAAAAATATCTGAACACGGCTCTAATGTTAACAGCGTAGAAGCGCGTTCAGATATTTTTGATCAAATTTTTGTTCTTAAGTTTATGAACACACCATCAAAAAGATATGAATAGGTACAGCTATACTGCAAAAATATGTATACATGACGTTAATGTTCAGGGAATAAAGTCCTATAGGTATACATATTTTTGGCACTTCAAACGTTATGTATATTTTTGTTGCTGACTGTACCTACGATAGGGTAGTTTCCTGGGTAAAAAAATATTATTCTAAGTAGTCCTATTATTACTCGTAGACTTACCCCCTGTTTCACCATCCATTGATTACATTTATCTGACGGATAAATATGATGCCGTCTCTGTTTGTTTTGTTCGAATAGACGGAGAAGGCATCACATTTGATATATGATGATAAATATTAGTATTTTATAATATAAATAAGTTAGGCTGCTTATGTCCAACAGTGAACATAATATAGCTGATATAATGATATTATATAATATGCAGGTGGCAGGACCATGTGCAAGGTCCACCCGGATTGCTACCACCATCTTGCTCGCTAATCCTGCCGTGAAATAGCAGTGCCTGCACTGTTGTGTTTAGGCGTGGAGAGTAAGACAGCCGGTGAAATTACTGGCACTTGAGGTATCCCATCTTAGGCCTCTAGGTTGGCAACGCATCTGCAATCCTTCTGGTGTTGCAGGTGTCTATGGGCGGGGGTGACAATCTTTCCCGGCCCGAATAACACCGACATGGAAATACCGGCCCTGTTTTTGGGTACACGCACATAGAAACTGACAGGAGCTTCTATGGTCGTGTACACGAAATACAGGGTCGGTATTTCCATGTCGGTATTATCCGGGCCGGGAACCCTATGGGCGGTGGTAATCTCTGACCATCAGGAGACCCACTTGCTCGTTTGCCATCCAGTCGAATAAAAAAAAAGATGATGATGAGTAGGATGTTGTTCAAGATCCTTGCCGCATCCAGTTAAAGCGCCCTAGGTCCGCAGGCGCGTGTTTCGGGCAGCGAGGTGGACGATAAATCGTGCGCTTTGTCCTCTGTCGGGCTGCTCGCGGTTTTTACCGACGCCCAGGTGTTGAGGCGTTGTGCATTCAGTTGCATCCGGGGCGATTAAGCACCGCAAATGATTTATATAGCCACTACTTTTAAAAAACCGGTCAAGAGCGTGCCGGACACGCCCGAGATAGGGTTCTGTAGCCATTGCGAAAAAAATAAGTAATATTTTTGTAAGGATTCCGTATTTTGTACGGAATATTCGAAGTTTAGGTATGTTTTATACTTTAGGCTGCTATTACTACTAATGATTCTCAAGAAAACTTAACCGTTATCGTTGAGAAAAAAAATCACCCCCACTTTACGTCTCTGGGAGGTCCTCTAAAAAATTTTTTTTTAAATTCTTTGTTGTACCATTTTGTCGGCATAGTTTATTTATATATTCGTACAAAATTACAGCTTTGTAGCATTGATAGTCCCTGAACAAAGCCGCGGACGGATAGACGGACAGACATGGCGAAACTATAAGGGTTCCGTGTTTGCCATTTTGGCTACGGAACCCTAAAAATACAACTTAATTGATAACCTACTCCTTTTTTTGAAGTCGGTTAAAAATGTGTATGTATTTCTTTAACATTACACCTGTACCAACATAGCTTCATAATATACGGATAAGTCAGTCGTTTTTATCCTATTATAAAAATTTTCTGCGTACAAATGAGGAAAATATGTGAATACCTTTTATTGTTAAAAGGATTTTTGTGTTTGATGGGCTCAAATGCGTTTTACGCATGCGGTACAGTCGCCGTGAGATATATCGTAGCAGGTGAGGTACGCAAATGTTTCGGAGCACCATTACATTTCTATGAATTCATTGCAATAGATAAAAATTAATAATAATAACACTGCCAGACAAATATTATACTTTATAATTTTTTTAATTTTCAAGTGTCTTAGGTACTATTACGACTCAAGAGATAGAGCCCTGTAACACAGACAGACAGACACACAGATAGTAATAGGGTTCCGTTGGCACCCTTTGGGTACGGAACCCTAACAACGCCGATATCATATTTTTGGGTCAGTACGAATAAATGATTAAAAAAACATGCTAAAATTCAGATTGCAATAGTTTATACCTAATAATAATGTACTTTAATTATCACACAGGTAGATATCAGAAAAATAGCACGGTTTTAGTATAAGCCATGTTGTTGGTTGTTGAAACTTTTAAGTGCCGGAGGTTAACATGTTGGCTGTCTTTTAATTTCATATTCACACTAAATAAGTCAACCTAAATTTGTTTATTCCCTCTTAATTTATTAATTACACCTCTCCATTTCTTCCGTGTATTTGATATAGGTTAAGGTATACCGTAGATGACAGGCTAACAACCTGTCACTATTGTATCGTTTTTTGTCAAATTTAAAACTTAAAATTGCTAAAAGTGCCTTCGAAGCAGTAACGTTTCGTGTGCCCTGCCTATCCCATTGATACCTATATATCAATCAGATGACTTCTACAGGAAGTAAAGACACGTGTCAAACGAAAGTCAAAGAGGTAAACAAATCAGAATTAAATCAGAATATATACCTGTAATGTATGTGTGTATGTGTGTGTGTGTGTGTATTAAATAAATATACCTGATCTCACTCTAAATTCTCTAGTTTAGCCCCAAATAATTCCAACTAGAGTTGTCAGAAATGCTCGCAAGTTTCGCAAGATCTCAGACATTTAAATAATTCAGGCGCTGCCGCCAGCGCTCCCTGCCGTTCAAATTGCAAGCGAATCCAGGCTTTGTTTAATTCACGAAGTATCTGCAATGTTCGTATTGTAATAACCTAATCTCAATGTACTCTCTTGACCGTAGCAGAAAAAACTTGAACATATCTTAAGGAGCTGATAAACTTAGCCATTTCATTGGAGCAGGTATTTTAAACCCTTAAGGGGATTGCTAAGGCGATTTTTGGATTCAGTGACCTGTTTGCAAAAAAAATAACTTTAAAATGCAAATTTTCATTAAAATCGAGTCTCCCCTCCACCTCTAAAATCTAAACCGGTGGGTAAGAAAAAATTCAAAATTCAAAATGGTAGCAAATATATCAAAATTACAAGGAAAACTATAAACGGTTAAGTTTTGTTGAGAATTATTAGTAGTTTAATAGTAAATAAGGTATAAAATATACCTCAACTTGGAATATTCCGTACAAGATCCTTAGAAAAATATTACTTTTTTTTGTAATGGCTACGGAACCCTGTTTCGGGCGTGTCCGGCACGCTCTTG
Source organism: Choristoneura rosaceana (assembly GCA_037349165.1). Lineage (NCBI taxonomy): Eukaryota > Metazoa > Arthropoda > Insecta > Lepidoptera > Tortricidae > Choristoneura > Choristoneura rosaceana. The sequence continues at coordinate 18,720,647 of JAZBNJ010000019.1, forward strand.
GCCGGTTTTTCATTATTGTTCGACAGATGCTCGGCAAAAAAAATCCAACAATAGGAATGTTGACGTTATTAAAAAATAATTCGAACACACTACTCCAGTAAAAAACGCTTTATTTTAGCCCTGGAAATCAAATTAATTTTCAATTTACTGTAAAATTACATTTTTAGTTGCTTTAAAATAAATAAATAGTTGATTGAATTGGCGAACAAATAGCGACTTAGGACTTCATAACTCGCTATTGCCATTGAAACTCTATGACAGAATTTGTGTTTTGACAGCTCATAAAAAGTATGTCAGTTGATTGGTGGTGTCAACATCCCTATTGTACCATATCATATTCAGGGAAATAAACTTATGCTATTCTATTAAAAATCTCAAAGAAAAATTTCTATCGTTTCGCTTGAATGTTCGCTAGAACGCTCCTGTTTATTTTGTAAGCTTTTATCTGTAATGTAACATTCGATAGAATGCTCATTACACGTGAATTCTCAAGTTTATCAGTTTTTTGTAAGCTGGCAGGTATTTTACACAGCTTTTTAAGTTTTGTCAAGGTTAAGTGATCGACCACCCCAGCGCTCAGGATACGCTGACGCATCGTTTAAAATCGGTTCAGCCGTTTTTGAGATATTGATCTTTAAAGTGACAAAGTCGGGGGTTTTCCAACTTTTTGTTGGTTACGTTAGGTTATTATGAAAAGAAATTTCCTTTAAGTATAATAGCAACTTAAATCTTGCTACTTATTACTTGTATTAGGGTCGTTACGGCTAAATCGGCTCTTAAACGGATTACGAGTGACGTATTATGACGGACGACGGCCAGCGTTACGGCGATTAACGTTATAAGTATAAGTTATTACTGTTTACACGTAAATACATCATACCGTAGAACAGCGTTGCGGCAATCTAGGTATCCGCTAAGGTCCTTGGCTGTTGGCCTCTCGGAGAGACTCGGAATCACGCAACGAGCTATGTTCGGTGTATCTTTTATCCCGGAAGAATGCACAGTTCCTTAGGGAACAACGCGATATAACCGAATTCCACTTTTTACTCTTACTGTTGCACTCTTACACCATAGTAAAAGTGCTTACACTATTTATACTCTTGCTATGACAAACTTCGAGTACATTCAGGTTTTCAGTTATTTAATAATAGTAAATATATTTATCTGTGAGGATACGCGTAGCTATAGTACGTACAACCTTTGCCAGTAGAAAATACTAACGGTAAAAATAAAACCGCAACCAAATCCAAAGCAGTTTTTCACAAAAAAAGCTTCCATAAAATCAGAAACCGGATAGCAACCGGCAACACAACCCCGCGGTTTCACGTTCACCGTCTGCAGATTACGAGTGAGTCTAATTCTTCACTTCTAAGACTTCGCCCTTCGAACTATGAATACCATCATCAACCGCGATTATCATATTTCACCACCGACCACCAACATTTTACAATTCTCCAAACGAAAACCAAGCCTTTCTAGTCCTTACTGCTGTAGGAATAAAGAAATTAATATGTTTCCTGGGGTGTGGAGAAGGACGGCTGAGCCCCGTCTAATCCACCCTCGGCAAGGTTTGTCTCATGCACGTCAGAATATTTGCGGAAAGTATTACGCCGTTGAAGTGCTACTGTTTCCATTATCATGGCAAATGAAGCTTTTGTTATTAAACGGCACGGCATGACGTTTGGCTTACGTTTGGATTCACTTTATTAAATTTCACAACAGACTACTTTTTAGGAAAAATTGCAATGCATTGAATAGAAATGCGTAAGAATCTGTGAATGTTAAGTACTGATTAAATTACTAAATAAGTTGTTTAGCAATGTTTTGCCCGTCAAGAAATCTTCATTAACCTAGTCCCAAATCAACTCTTTACTGTCAGAAAGTGAGTGATTATTAAACGATAACAACGATATTAAATCAAGATTACGATTTGGAGTCTTTTTGTATTTTTTTTATTTCAACTCCAAATTTTTGTTTCTTTTACGGTCATCCCGTGAAAGTTTATATAAATTTCACACGAAAACACAAGCCGAAACATGAATGCACAGAAAAACCAGAAAAAATAGACCAGCGCTGGGAATCGAACCCAGGTCCTCAGCATTCCGTGCTGCGTGCTATTCCCCTACACCACCACTGGACAGGAGACTAGACACGAATTTTTCCAATTTCCTGAATTTTTCCTGGGTTCGATTCCCAGCGCTGGTCTATTTTTTCTGGTTTTTCTGTGCATTCATGTTTCGGCTTGTGTTTTCGTGTGAAATTTATATAAACTTTCACGGGATGACCGTAAAAGAAACAAAAATTTGGAGTTGAAATAAAAAAATACAAAAAGACTCCAAATCGTAATCTTGATTTGATTGCTTAATAGCGACATCTCTTGTCCCTGGTGAACGGATAGTTTCGATGGGAGTGAAAAATGTTTCTCGTTGAGAACGTAGATCATAGATGGCGTTAGTGTCGCTGCTAAAGTGTCTAATAGAAAAAGAATCCAAGTTGAGATATGGGTGCATAGGAAAAATTCGTGTCTAGTCTCCTGTCCAGTGGTGGTGTAGGGGTATTTCGGATTAAATAAATAGGCACTGGTTTTCCGTTGGAACAAAAGTATAATCAAAAGTCACATATCAAAAATCCATAGACAATAAAAAATATTAAAACTAAATTACTGCAAAAAGGTGTGCAATCTTGCACATTCTCCCCTTTTTTAAGAGACGAAGATTTTGGCTAACTTCTTTAAGGGTCTGCGAAAGGTGCCGGCAGCAGTGGTGACGTCGGCCACCCGAACTACCCCATCTCGTCCAGGGTACAGCCGTGTAACGCGACCTTTGGGCCACGAACCTCGGGGTAGGTTGGAATCGCAGATAATAACAACGTCACCCTCCGCAATAATGGGTGGAGAGCCGCCTCCTACTCTTGATGATAAGGAGGGTAGATATTCTTTCACCCAGCGTTGCCAAAAATGATCGGCTAGCCTAACAGCTCTTCGCCACTTGCTCCTGCTGAGGAGATCCAATTCGTTGAGAGCAGCGGGAATAGGGCGCCCAGAGGATGCTCCAAGAATAAAATGCGCCGGCGTCAGAGCCTCTTCGGCATCAGAGTCCAGTGAAACATGAGTTAGTGGCCGTGAATTTACCAGAGCTTCAGCTTCTGCCAAAAGAGTTGACAAAACTTCATCAGACGGGGCTCGTTCTCGAAGCGTTACTTCTAGCGCATTCTTAACACTACGGATTAGCCGCTCCCACGCCCCGCCCATAAAAGGTGCTGCAGGGGGAATAAAGCGCCAATTCACTGACTCATTGGCAGCATAATCTTCAACAGAATCGCCGTAGAGAGCTTGTAATTCCCTGCGAGTTCCAACAAAGGCGGTTCCGTTATCGGACCAGATTTCTGTTGGTGTTCCTCTTCGAGCTGCAAAGCGACGGAGACACATTATGGCCGCGTCGGTCGTTAAGCTGTGAACCACCTCGAGATGAATAGCACGAATGACGAGACATGTATATAGAGCTACGTAACGCTTTTCTTGTCGTCGGCCAACAGTGACATGAACGGGGCCAAAGTAATCGAGGCCAACGTAAGAAAATGGCCTTTGATGGTGAGCTAAGCGAGCCTCTGGCAGATCTCCCATAGGTGGTTGAAAAGTTCTGGAGCGCCGAAGTTTACACAGCTGACAGTTAATGGTCACAGACCGAACAGCATTTCTAATGCCTATTATCCAGAATCTCTGATGCAACTCGTTAATCACTAACGCCTTGTTTGTGTGAGCAGCTTTTTCATGATATCTGGCTATGAGTAGCCGAACAGCTTGATGTTTTCCGTCTAAAATTAACGGGCGCTTCAATTCCTCTGTGACGGCCCTTGTTGCGACTATGCGACTGGACATTCGAAGCTGGTCGCTTTCATCGACGAAAGGTGACAACTTGAAAAGGCGACTGCTTCGAGGCAAAGGCTCTCGGTTCTTGATACGCAAGAAGTCCTCTTTAAACGAATCCAGCTGACTCTGCCGTAAGATGTGGGATTCAGCTAGACGTAAATCATCCGCGGATAATCTTGTTGTCAAATCGGGAATAATATGGGTAGTAGGAGAGGATGTGCAAGCGGGTTGGAAAGTGCACAAATTTCCTTCAAGACGAGGCAAATTAAAATGAGGGTCTCGTCTTTGCAGACTACGCATACGCAATAATGAAATGAATTGATGCGCTTTTGCCGTTGCTCGCACCATTCTCATCCAAGAGCTGAAACGATTTGGATTTGCGGAGACTGGTATGGGCAGATCGGATTCAGTGATGAGGTGAATAAGAGCACTAGGTTTATACTCTTCACGACCTAGTCCGCTGATGTCGATATGAGGCTCAGCGGGCCAGACTGAAGAAAGAAGAAAATCAGGTCCTGTAATCCAACGACATTTTGAAGAAAGTACGGAGCGTTTAACACGTGTAGCGTCATCTGCTACATTTAAGTCAGTTGGAATCCAACGCCACTCGTCAACGTTCGTGAGTTCTAGTATCTCACCAATTCTATGCGACACGAATGGTTTGAGAGTACGCGCATCACTACGAAGCCAACCCAGAGTAGTCATTGAATCACACCAGAAAACGCGTTTCAAAGGCTTCAATCGGTGGGCTTCGCATATAGACGTCGCGAGACGTGCAGCCATTAGAGCACCTTGTAACTCTAAACGAGGAATTGAAACAGGTTTAAGTGGTGAAACCCTTACTTTGCTACAGATGAGAGAGAGTCTAACATCACCGTTCTCGTAATTAAAACGCCAGTAAGCGACAGCTGCAAATGCAGACTCACTCGCATCTGAGAACAGATGGAGTTCGCAATTCACTACCTCGAGATCACTCAAGTTATAGCGCCGTGGAATACGTAGGCTTGATACGGAGATTAGATCTTGGTACCATAACTTCCAAGCCGCGCAGTCGCCTTGAGAGAGCTCTTGGTCCCAATCCAAACCCTTGCGCCAAGCGTCTTGAAACATTATGCGTCCGCGAACAACGATTGGTGCAAGGATCCCGAGTGGATCATAAATCCGCATCACATGCACCAGCACCTCTCGCTTTGTGAACTTATCTGGCAAACCCGCCTCTTTTTTTACACCTGTGTTAAAACCAATTACGTCGTGAGTGGGTTGCCAGATGAGGCCCAATGTGCGAACGGGGGTGGCCAGGCGACCCAGATCAATGTCGACATCCTTGTTCGTAGTTGCCTCTAGTAGGGATTCTTTTGGCAAGAACGAAAGAGCTGAAGGATCGTTTGACGTCCAGCCACGCATCTCAAATCCAGCGCGAGAATGGACGGTGTATATATCAGCCGCCAGCTTGGCGGCATCGCGGACGTTATCTACGCTAGTAATGCAGTCGTCCATATAATGGTCATAGATAATTGCACGAGCTGCCTCCGGATAAGTTTCCTGCCATTCCAGAGCATTTTTATTTTTTAGGTAAATGGCAGTAAACGGGCTGGACGCAGCTCCGAAAATCATAGATGACATGCGGAATTTTCTGATGGGTTCATTTGGGGTGTCGCGCCACAGAAATCTTTGCGCGTCCCTATCCTTTTCAATAATTTTAATTTGGGGGAACATTTCCCTAATATCTGCATTTAAGGCAATTTTACCCTCTCGGAACCGCATCAGAATACCCTGCAGGGGTTGGAGCAAATCTGGGCCAGTCAATAACAGGGAGTTCAATGACACGCCGTGAGACTTGGCGGCCGCGTCATGTACTGTTCGCAATTTATTTGGTTTATTAGGGTTTATTACACCAAAATGCGGCAGGTACCAAAGGGGACGCTCTGACTCAGGATGTGACGAACAAGGTTCAGCATACCCCTTTGACAACATGTCATGTATGTTACGACGGTAACGTTCAGCATAGCAAGAGTCTTTAAGCATTTTTTTTTCTAAGCTGAGAAATCTAGATTTAGCTAACTTGTAACTGTCAGGTATATCCAGATTGTCAGCTTTCCACAACAAGCCTACTTCGAAACGGCCTCCAGCTAGGCGATGTGCCGTGCGCTCGAGAACCTGTGTGGCGCGCTCATCGTCAGCGCTGCGGGCTTCATTTTTGGATATACCAATTGAGTCGAGTTTAAATTGTTCCCTAATGAGGTTTTCTAAGATAAAACGATCATTTTCTACTTCAGGCTCATTCAGTGTGGTGTGGTTGATAACGTCAAGTTGTCTAGTCTTGCTGCAACTGAAACCAAACAAAACCCAGCCCAAAGCAGTCAGAATAGCAACGGGTTGTGTCTTGGTTCCCTTGCGCGTAGCTATGGCGAAAGATAAATGCCAGTTATCGATACCTATAATCACCATTGGTTTAACGTTCTCATAACAGAAATTATCAGCTATGTCGGCGAGGTACGGATACTTGCGCACGCTGTCGTGATGTGCAGACTGACGAGCAGCACCTAAACCACTAAAAGATCTCGCGTTTTTGATGCAGTGTGTTTCAGTCGAGTGGCTACCCTTTATATTGAAATTGACGTATTGTGCGTTAACATCTTTTCCTAAACCACCTACGCAATCTAAATGAATTAATTTTTCGGGTCCCGTAGCACCAATCCTAGCAGAAATGTCAGAGTCTATAAAGGTCCCCGTGGAGCCGTCATCTAATAATGCGTACGTGTTGACACTACCAGAAGGTCCTGACACGGTCACGGCAACTATTTTTAATAGCGGGCGAACAGAAGATTCTTTATGTGACGATGAAGTTGCATGCGTCAATATTTCGTGGTCCGAGTCGTCGGACGGCGATGCCGCTGCGGGCGCCGCGGGCGCGCTGCAGGCTGCTGGCGCGTTGCGGGCCGCGGGCGCGGCCGCGCTGGACATCGACGGCGCGGGGTCGTCGTCGTCATCGACGTCTTCCACGTCGACGTGCGCGGCGACCGCGCGCTCAAGTTTTGACCCGTGCAATAATACGTGATGACGCATGCCACAACCATCTACGCTACATACTTTTTTAGTGCAAGAAGGTTTGAATTTGTGAAAACCTTTTTGGAAACATCTGGGGCATAATTTATTATTTTTGACAAACTGCCACCTATCATTTACTGTCATTTTGACAAATTTGCTGCAATTAGACAATTCATGAGTTTGTTTACATAGCGAACAAATATTCTCGGAATTATTAATCGTGTTTATTGGTGTTGGAATGCTATTTGAATTATTTTCAGCAACAATATTTACCCTGTCTCTGTAGGCGGTCTGCCGAGCAGCGACGGGCGACGTATAATCCATCACGCCCCCAAACCTATATTGCAGATCGACTTCACGCGACAGGAAATCTGCGAACATTTCTATCTTCGAAACGCAACCAACACAAGAATGGGCATAATCCAACCACCGTGGACGCAGCAGCAGAGGCAGCTTGCTCCACAGTGCTTGAAATAGCTCGGGTGAACGTAAATAATCCGGCTGATTTAGCAGGCGGATAACTTCTACGCAGTTGCGTACCCGGCTCGCAAAAATAGCGAGGTCTTTGCCGTCGTAGCTCACCTTAGGCAGTGCGCGCACCGCCGCCACCTCGTGCATGACGACGAGCTCGGGGCGGCCGTAGCGCGCGTCGAGCGCGGCCAGCACCGCCGCGGGGTCGCGCGCCGCCGCCAGCAGCCCCGCCACGGCCTCGCGCGCCGCTCCGCGCAGAGCGCACGACAGCCTCGTTAAATTGTCACTTACCGACAAACCTTGAGCTGTATTTTCGTAAGCTCGTTTTAAAGCTAACCAATCTAAATAAGACTTGCCGTCGAAAGTGGGCAAATCCGTCTTCGTGACAGGAGTATTAACTTTATTTATTAACTTCTCCAACGAATTAACTAAGCGCGTCACACCTCCGTCTTCAGGACGATACTGTTGGGGAGAGCAACCATATGCCACGGCACCCAGATCGCGCGGTGCTCTCGGTCCCTGTGCCGCGCACTGGACCTCGGTGTCGTCGAATCTGAAATGCGGGTTGGCACTAAGTAAATGTTGTTCGGTAGGATTAGGAATCACATTATTTACCCAATCCTGTACACTAGCACGAAAACGCGTGCCGCGGCTACTGCCGCGCTGGCTAGCGCCCGCCTCTATGGCAGCGAGACTAGCTTTCAGCTCAAGTTCGGCAACATGCCGTTCTCGCTCTGCCTCAGCCGCCTGGCGCTCTGCCTCAGCCGCCTGGCGCTCTGCCGCTCGCTGTGCCTCGGCCGCCTGGCGCTCTGCCCGCTCGCGTTCATTTTCTATGTCCGCTAGTCGGCGTGCGTGCATTGCTTGAGCCTCCAGCTGCCGCGCCACTATGGTAGAGCGCGAGGTAGCACCACTTGACGTGCGGGAAGGTGCCGACTGTGCGGCGTGAAGAGGCGGGTCCGCGCTTCGCTGCGCGGACGAGGAGAGCTCCTGATGCCGAAGGGGCGGGTCCGCGCTTCGCTGCACGGACAAGGAAGACTCCTGATGCCGAAAGGGCGGGTTCGCGCTTGGCTGCGCGGACGAAGAGAACTCCTGATGCCGAAGGGGCGGGTCCGCGCTTCGCTGCACGGACGAGGAAGACTCCTGTTGCCCTGCCACGGATGTCACACCATCTCCCATGTTGGGCACGTTTACTTTAGCACTTTTGGAACGCGTATTCATTATTTTTACCGGTAGAAGGACCAATATTTCGGATTAAATAAATAGGCACTGGTTTTCCGTTGGAACAAAAGTATAATCAAAAGTCACATATCAAAAATCCATAGACAATAAAAAATATTAAAACTAAATTACTGCAAAAAGGTGTGCAATCTTGCACAAGGGGAATAGCACGCAGCACGGAATGCTGAGGACCTGGGTTCGATTCCCAGCGCTGGTCTATTTTTTCTGGTTTTTCTGTGCATTCATGTTTCGGCTTGTGTTTTCGTGTGAAATTTATATAACGATATTAAAGTTCGTCACAATCAGCCAGTGTTTCCGCAATATTCGGTAGATACCGAAGTAGGTATACTGAGCTTGTGTTATGGATACCAAATATCAACTTAATAGACCACGTCTAAACATTAATACTGATAGATACATTCTTAAACGGTAAATGGATATAAAACAACCAAGATTGGAGAATAAACATACCTACATTATATCCGTTCTCGGGATTTAACCCAAGACCATATTTACTTTTTAGTCAGGTTATCTGACCAATCGGCTGGCTAGTCGTCCAGTTGACACCTCAATAAAATCAAAGCCAAACTACGCAAGGGGGAGGCCTATGCTTAAGGCTGCGTCTCCACTGAGGCAAAGACGAGCGGAACGGAGAGGAGACATGTAGGATCGACCAATCATATTAGTAAAAATAAAAAGAACTATATACAGAAATTAAAATTAAACTAAAACTAACCTTCTTACAAATATAAAAACCCCCCCCGATCCCCATCACTGCTCATTGTGCCCAGAAGGCTGGTGGCATTGCCACGTTGGATCGCGAGGCTGATCCTTTGCCCAAAATAGCTACCAGCCCGCTATTATATATTATTATCATATTAGTTGAATCCACATCTCATCCTTCGCCTCAGTGAGTCCGCAGCCTAACAATGAACGTCCTTCCTACAGCTGCTTGGTATCAACCAAACCCCGCAACCCAGCATAAAACCTAAAACAATACAGCGCAGTGGAAACGTGCATATTGCAAGTGACTTCCGATGTTTTGAATGGCGATGGCGCAGGGTGAAGCGCAGAAGGGCTACTCCGAAACACAACGTTCGAAGTTCGTGTCGTGCGGTCCTTCTCACACTTATACTATTTAATACGAGAGCGAGAGGGATCGCACGACACGAACTTCGAACGTTGTGTTTCGGAGTAGCCCTTCTGGCACGAGCTAAGTGCGCCAGATTTAATGTTCGACGCGCACTGATTTATGCGTCTACTATAGACGCCTGCCCACAGAACTAGTAACAAGAGGCGTAGAAATGTCACCCAAGCTAAAATTTCGACCGCATACAGCTAAAAAAAGCCATACAATTTGACTTTAGGGAACTTTAGGTATACTCGTACATGACTGCATAAAGCCTCCCTAAGTAAAATCTTATGGCTTATATTAAACGTTTAGTCTGTAAATACACGTGTGGTGTCGGGTTAGAATTACACTTCTCTATTTCTTCCGTGGATGTCGTAAGAGGCGACAAAGGATATAGGTTAAGGTATACTGCAGGCGACAGGCTAGCAACCTGTCACATTGTACCGTTTTTGTCAAACTTAAAACCTAAAGTTGCTAAAAGTGGGTCCGAAGCCGTAACGTTTTGTGTGCTCTGCCTACCCATTTGGGAATACATGCGTGATGTTTGTGTGTATTATTCTGTAAATAAGCCACAAAAGGCTCTTTATGTGCCACTTTTTTATACTACCAGCGTTTTCCGATAAATCATTGCAATTCTTTGCGTGTTTCTGGCGGCGCATTCTTTTGAATGCCATGGACCCCTCGGGTGCCGTCTTATTCCCATTGAGATCCAAATTTTTCTGGATAGTTTTATAATGTATGATTACCAGATGGTCCCAAACGAAGACCAGCGTCGTTCGCAAGAAGTTTGAAATTAGCTTTGACGAATGTCCTAAATTTAGGACGATGCACCTACGAGAAAATTTAATCATATCGATTGTAGAAAGCAGTGGAAAGAAATACACACAGTAACTGCACAGCTCTATGCACCCTACGCCACTGTTTGGCATCGGTCGCCTGACAATGACTTGATTACGCTAAGTGAAATATATTCGGTTGTGTCTGACAAGTAATGTGTGATTGGACAATCGGTGGTTAATTTAGGTGCTTTGGTCTTTGTGTCCGCCCTATTCCTATACTAGCCATTGACTGTGTCTCGCGATAAACAATAGGCCTAGCAATTGATTTGAAGTTCCGGGATTTCGCAAAAAGTCCCGTGGTTACTCCCAGAAATTACATCATGAATATCATTAATATAAAAAATATATTTATTTATTTGGAACACAAACAGTCATAAACTTTTATCGGTATAAATGAAATAAAAATATCCTAAAAATAACTTAACTAAACTTACCGACATAAAATAAAAAACTTACATAAAATAAAAATAGAACCTAAAACTAAAACAAATTATCTAAAGAGTACCCCTTAGCCAAGGTCCCGAAGCAGCATCTTCGGGACCTTGGCTAAGCGTTTCCTCTTTGAATAGCTAGGCTAATTCTTTGTCCGAGGAAGCTGCCAGCTCTTCAGTCACCTGTGACGTCTACAATTTTTTTTTTTAATTTCCTTAAAAAGTTTTAAAGCGCGACAAAGTCACATTATAATATTACATTAAAAAACTTCTTTGCCTTCGACGTCGAGACGCTCGGTCCGTGGGGCCCTGGTGTAAAGGAACTCTTCAGTCAACTGGAAAAGAGACTGATCGACGCCACAGACAAGAAGGCTGTCAGCTTCCTCGCATAGCGTCTTGGCATCGCCGTACAGCGAGGAAATGCTGCCAGCATTATCGGAACCATGCCACAGGGGCCTTTCTTAGATTTATATTAGTTTTCAATAATTATTATTAAGTTTTTATTATATTTACTTAAATATTTCCGTGAAATAAGGATTAAAAATCACTTGACTTCATTTGTGCGTATAAACCAAGCGGTAGAGATTTCGGACTTTTGTCCCAATCCTGTGAGAATCTTACGTTATCCTCATCCAGATATTCCCACGGGATATGGATAAAATCCCGAAATTTCAACTGCTACGGTAAAATGATGAGCATGAAATGTGGGCGGTGTTAGACTTTTTTTTTTTAATCGATTGGATGGCAAACACTTAAGTGGGTCTCCTAATGGTAAGAGATCACCACCGCCCATAAACATATGCAACACCAGGAATATTGCAGATGCGTTGCCAACCTAGAGGCCTAAGATGAGATACCTCAGTCAAGTGCCAGTAATTTTACCGGCTGTCTTACTCTCCACACCGAAACACAACGGTGCAAACACTGCTGCTTCACGGCAGGATTAGCGTGTTTTATATGCAACTTTAATGATATCCACAACGTAAATTTTAAGAATTCCCATGCCAATTCAATTATATAAGTTACATTTTGCGATTTTAACTTAAATGCTGGATTTAATAGTTTACACGCGCGGAACCACGGGTAATAACCTAGCCTAACTAACTAAAAGTTGGAAAACCCCCGACTTTGTCACTTCAAAGTCCAATATCTCAAAAACGGCTGAACCAATTTTGATTAAACATGCCTAAGAACCATCGCTAGAAAAGCTCCTTTCAAATAAAAAACCGCATTCAAACCGGTCTACCCGTTTAAGAGCTTCAGTGCCACAGACAGACACACATAGCGGTCAAACTTATAACACCCCTATTGCGTCGGATGTTCAAAACTAGCAAATAAACAAATCTAATTAACATACCAGATGGCTAAGCGGTTAGAGACCCTGACTACGAATCTTGAGGTCTCGGGTTCGAATCCCGGCCGGGGCAGATATTTGTATGAATAATACGAATGTTTGTTCTCGGGTCTTGGATGTTTAATATGTATTTAAGTATTTATTTATCTATATTTAAGTATGTTTATCCGTTGCCTAGTGTCCATAGTACAAAGCTTTGCTTAGTTTGGGACTAGGTCAATTGGTGTCAAGTGTCCCATGATATTATTATTATATTATTGAATTCAACGCGATCTCACAACGCAAGTGCTATAATTAATAAGTATATTTCAGGTGTCTCGTCTCCAAAGACTTCCCAGAGACTCGGTATCAGATCAGGGAGTTTAATTAACTCTGAGCTTAGTTTTCTGCTCAGTTATTAATACCCAGTCGCGCGGTGATTATACTTTAACCGAGATGGTGCAGTAAATGAAGGAAGTTGTTGTATGGAGACCCAAGCATTAATTCCTCAGTCGATGAAATTTTGCTTGGTTATTGTATAGTATGAGCCGTAACTAAAATATAAAAAATCAAAAAAAAAAAACCTAAGTTAGGTATTTATAAGCTAAAAATCGTCACTACTTTTAAAAAACTCGTATCTCGAAATGGATAATTTTTCCGAGTGCACTTTATGACCATTACGTCAAGGTTCAATTTCGTTCACGTATTGATTTGAGATACGAGATTTTTTCAAAGTAGTGACGAAACACAAATCTGTTTATATTAGTAATTTAATTTAATTTCTGCTGGGATATTTTTTTTTATATTTCATATATTGTTCCAATACGTTACATGAGTATGTCTATGTTGAAGAAAGTTTGAACGGAGCATTTATTATTATTATTTTTAATTTTTTTTATATCGATGCCTTAGTTCACACTCGTACTAATTACAAAAAAATCAAATTTAACTTTTTTATTGCCATATATATTAAATGAAATTCTGCGTCGTTTGCTCTTTTCAGAAATCAGTAAAGCCTTCTGCTTCTATTAAAAACAATGTGACACAATAATACTAAGTGCCACGGATGCGTGTAATATTATACTAAAATCCATTATTTTTTTAAAATGTGATGAACGTATACCATAAGTGATTTAAGGTTGATAGGCTTCAATTCAAAGAAATGTACATCAATCCTAAGAACATTTAGTCCCATTGAGAAGTTATACTTTCTTGTCTGCAATAATACATTAAGTAGTTTTAGTACAAAAAAAATTGGGACACGTTTGTCATAAGTGTTTTTATAAATCGATTAAAGACACTTCTGGTTGAACTTGTTCTCTGCTCAAACGTGTTAAGCGATTTTAATACGATCCGTTCTAAAATGTATTGAAGACACAATCGTTGTAAGTGCCGAATGGTTAAATTGTTTCCTATTATTTTATTAAGCATTGATGCGTTTACTTATTTTAAAACGTTTTCGTCCAATATAATAACATTTTGCGAGGTTTATTTTGTTATTTAAATGTTTATTTTGACGAGTCATATTCTTTACTGATTCATACTATAGTACTTCGCCAATGTCTTAACTGCATTGATTTCATACTTTTGACATGCACACTTGTATTAAATGAGGGGGCGGGCTACTTAAACTTTAATTTTCAGTGTAAAGACTTTATAATTGTAAATAAATATTTGACATTATATAATGTCAAAGACCTATTCTAAGATAGAAAGTCATAAATTGAAAAATTTTCACCACCATTGATAAGATATTCACGTACAAACATTAAAATTTCTCTCCTGTAAAATTTGCAAAACTGTGATTAGTACGAGTGTGAACTAAGGCATCGATATGATAGGATATTTATACAATACTCTTTATTTATTGACACTTTATCATACTGTCAAGTTTTTTCGGCCTGAGGAATTACTGTTGGGTCCACTACCTTTATTTACTGCACTAAGAGATGAGGGTCGTTTATCGAGCTGTGTTTTTTTCGACCCGACTCCGGTAAAGCGAAAGAAGGTTGTTAATAGCTTTTTCGCTTCTCTCGCTCGTAAACTACGTATATGCTGGATCTTAGCGACATAAAGTCACTTTTTATAGTCCAGTGCGAAAAGTAAAATCTTCGTCTAAGACCAAGGTAATCAGGTGCCAACAACACTCACTACGAACAAAAAAGTTTATCGTATGCACTAGTTAATTAATGTCTATTTATCTAATACCTTTAAAGAAGCAATTCTTATATATACAATATACTAGCTTTTGCCCGCGGCTCCGCCCGCGTGGTGTTCGGTTATCGCGCGCTGTTCCCTCGGGAACTGTGCATTTTTCCGGGATAAAAGTGGCCTATGTTACTCTCTGGCCCATTTGCTACCTATATGCCAAAAATCACGTCGATCCGTCGCTCCGTTACGGCGTAAAAAACGGACAATACACAAAAACACACTTTCGCATTTATAATATTAGTATGGATATATTTCGAAGATCTCGGAAAAGGATCCAACGATTTCGATGAAATTTGGTATATAGGGGTTTTCGGAGATGATAATTGATTTAGCTTGGTCTTATCTCTGAAAAAACCTTGTTATCGAGTTTTAGCCCCAGCGAAGCTCGGTCGCCCAGGTATTAGAAATTCAAAAGTCGTGGTAGCCTAGTTGTTCGATCCAAGTAAAGGATCGTGGGTTCAAGCCTGGGCAGGTATCTCTTAGTTGTTCGGAATTCCCATGTGAAATTACTTTAAACAGGGCCGCATTTAGAGGTGTGGAGGCCTTGGGGCAACAAAGGAGTGGAGGCCAATGAGGGTCTTTTGATATTTTACTGATTGCCTGATTGAAGTGAAGAAATATATGAATTGTTGTTTCCCAGTATTTACTCGTCGGAATTTGAAAGATTTTTTTTGCGATGTCTCTATTGTGGGGGCCCCTATTTTGTGGAGGCCCCGGGCAGTTGCCCCCTCTGCCCTCCCCTAAATCCGGCCCTGACTTTAAAAACTAACCATAGACTTTACGGTGAATAAAAACAAGTGCGAAGAGATTCAATGGCTTGTGTGACTTTCCCAAATCGCACTGGGCCCGTGTGGGTACTACGACCCAAGCCCTCTAATTCTGAGAGGAGCCCCGTGCCCTGCAGTGAGTTTTAGCCGAAATAATGCGAGATAACATTAGGAGATGGGGTGACAAATAAATACAACCAAGTGAGGGTAGTTCGGGATATTGGTAATCAAGTTCGAAGAACTCGCACTGCTAAGCAGACTTGACACCCCACACTTCAGTCTACTCGTGACCACGGCCACTACAACGTTGTTGAAACGTCGAGGTTAATGTTACTCGTGAGTGTTAGCACAGTATATATAAAAGCTAAAGCAGTATGGAAGCTACGAAACTACGATCGAAACGAACACACTCACACAGGCGCGCGATCTACACGGCCTCTAAGGGGGTCTCGCGGTACTGCAGTCAGAGGCCGTGTAGAGCGCGCGTCTGTGTGAATGTGTTCGTGTCGATCGATTTTTGTTCGTAGCTTCCATACTGCTTTAACTTATATATATATATACTGTGGTGTTAGCGTGATAAGTTCCGTTGACTATTTTTGACTATGAGTGAAAATCACGAAAGTTTAAAACGTTATAAGATAACATTTATGTTTGAAACGAAACGGTACCAGAAGAAAAGCTTCTTCATAATTTATACACCAACACCAAGACAATTTCCCGACTGCAAAATTCTGAGATAATTCAACTTCCAAAAGCCAGTGAATGCCAGCCTTATCCACACAGCCATTCACGACTTCAGCGGCAGACACAAAGAAGATTATCACCCAATTAGGTTCTGTTTGCTCTATTCCATTCAGCATTTTTCTCTGAATGGCGAGCCTTAATAACCGTGATTTATAAGCACAAATAACGGCAGAATTACCTGAACAACAAATTGGAGGGAAGAGAGATGGATTGTTGGAAAAATCTGTAGGTTTTGTGACGATTCTGTGGCGTTTTTCCCGATTTTTCCTTATTAAATAACTTTGGCGCTTACACGTAAGTGCGACTATTGGACCTAAAATTTTACATGGAAATGGTCATTTTCTTTCATCGCGGTTTGTTAAGTTTGGAACCCGATAGATTCTTTGCTAGTTGCAGTATTATATTTAGGCGGGGTCTCCACCCTTACGTTGTCAGTATTAAAAATCCGCACAAAGCGTTTTCGCTCCTCCTTCATCAACTGCACAGCAAAAGAGTGGAATTCCCTTTCTGCGACTGTGTTTCCTGAACACTACAATTTGGCCACTTTCAAGTCTAGGGTGAATGAGCAT
Organism: Choristoneura rosaceana; assembly: GCA_037349165.1. Lineage (NCBI taxonomy): Eukaryota > Metazoa > Arthropoda > Insecta > Lepidoptera > Tortricidae > Choristoneura > Choristoneura rosaceana. Next base: position 18,737,278 of record JAZBNJ010000019.1, read on the forward strand.
TTACTAGGGAAGCGTGCTTCATCGTAGGCCTCATCCTCGCTTTCCATCAGGCGTGATTGTGGCCAAACGCAAGCCTATAGGTACTGTATTAAAAAAAGATGAATGTGTACTCGCTTTATGCACAACAAACAGAAAAAGTAAAAATTTCTTTGCATAGTTGAAGAGAGTGATGTAGTTTGCTGCTTTCTTAGGTGAGGTATTTGATTCACGTCACGGCAATATTTATAAGAAAAACTGGCCAAGTGCGAGTTGGACTGAGTTGCTTAAACATAATAATATACACAGCAAATGGGCGTATCGAAACAAAAGAATCCTTGCTGGCAGAGCCCTGCTATACTAAGCAAAATGTACCTACAAAGTGTTGGATTTTTTTTATATTGCTTGTCTGGGATCCATTTTAATTTGAATTTTTATACTATTTTTATTATTTGTGTCACCTATTTATCTATTACGTATCTTTAGATACAGCCTTGTGATGGACAGTCGGACAGACGGACAGTGTAGCGATATCAATTAACCCTTAAGAAGGTAGAGGCGATTTAGCGACCTTTGATAGCAAATTTTATGCAAAATATGCTACCAGATGTTAGATGTCTAGCATCTGGTATGATTTACGGTTGTGTTGCTCTGAAGATGAACTCTGGTTGCGTTCGAAACGCGTCAGTGTACTGTGGCGGTGGTGATAGATGGGTTTGTATGATTAATGTATGTTCTTACAGTGTGGAGGTGGAGGAACTGCATCAAAGGGCATATCTTGCATAAATTTAGATATCATTAAGGTCGCGGATGAGCAAACAAATTATTTTAGTTCTGTAAGTCATCCTTCGTGTTGTACGGAACCCTAAAAAATTAAGAGGGACGCATTAAGTGTCACGTGTAATCAACTTCCTTATTACATTGCACGCGAGCGTCGGGACGGACATCAAATATACAATCTTCATCAAAGCGTTCATAAATATGTATACATTTGTATATTAATAACATATTACGAAAAATAAGTATACTGCGTAGATGTTTACTGTTGATGTATTTAGCATATTGCTCATCATCATCATGTCAGCCGAAAGACGTACACTGCTGGACATAGGCCTCCCCAGCTCTCCACTCAGACCGATCTTGTGCTTTTCGCATCCACCGCGATCCCGCGATCTTAACCAGGTCGTCGCTCCATCTTGTTGGAGGCTTACCGACAGCTCGTCTCCCGGTCTGTGGACGCCATTCGAGAACCTTTTGACCCCATCGGCCATCAGTCCTGCGAGCAATGTGCCCCGCCCACTGCCAATTCAGTTTCGCAATTCTTCGGGCTATCTCAGTAACCTTAGTTCTACGGCGGATATCATCATTTCTGATTCTATCCCGCAGAGAAACCCCGAGCATAGCCCTCTCCATAGCCCTTTGAGTGACTTTGAGCTTCCTCATGAGGCCCAGCACATTGTTGTTGTTAATTTATTCTGATAATGTTTAACTTTAACACCAAATTACCTTTTTTTTTTTCAAATCATTTGTAAAGAAATGTTTTAGCGAAATGAAATGATACCAACTTGCCCCAAAAGGCAAGACAATATCCGTCCCAAACATTGTTAGAATCGAAGCCTGAGTTACCTCTTGTCCTAACTCGTCAGCGGCCGACATCGCTAAAAGCTCAAAACTCAATCCCCTGCATCAAGGATTCAAGTGCCGCCGTAGACAATAGTACGCACCTGCCACTCGACGTCGTGCCCGTCGGGAGAGGAGGTAGCGATTTAGTTTTTAAGTCCTTAATTTTGTATGATCGTTTTTGAAGTCCGCTGCTGAACAAAGCGCGACCCACCCCCTTAGAACGTCATAATGAATGACAATTCGCCACTTGCATTCAACCATGGCCGCAACTCCATCGATTCATCATCCATCGTTAATCCATCTAGTGGGAGGCTGACCAACGCTTCGCTATCCAATTTGTGATCGCTCCTCTTTTTATCTGACTGTTATTTCCATCCTTTTAAATTGCCTATGTACGTCCAGTGGGTACGGCACGGGCGTCTTTTTAGAATGAGAATGTTTTAGTTTCCACACGGACCCTGTTTAAACTGAGAACTTCACAGTGCACACTCACTATTGAATTGCTACGCAGGTATAGATATAGATAGTACCTAATTTAGCCCACTCGGCAAAGCTTCTTGACCCTATCACGGTAATCGACTTTAAAAAGCCTAATTATGTAACGATCTTATAAAATTCTATTGTAAGCGAATGGATATCATGGATATTTCTACTTATGTGCTCATAAATCGAGTTTAGCTCAACATGTTTCAGGCTAAATTGTAAACGTGGGTAACTGTGTGCCAGTATCAGTTTCGGCGAGCAGTCGCGCGAGCAAAGTGTACGTTTTAAAGCAGCCGCCATGACGAGTGTTCCGAGGGAACGGACTATACGTAACTCTCACGGAAGATCAATCAAATCAGCCCACATCCACCCACTGCTGGGTAAAGGCCTCTTCATTTTCACGCCACTTTGTCATGTGCCACGGAAGATACATAATAATATTTAAATATTCAAAACACTCAACATCAGCCCTTCTCTGATTAAAAAAAAAATATATAAAGTAACTACTCGTGTTCGTAGTATCGTAGTATTCCTGAATGGAAATCGCTTTGCCCTTACAGCTTGGCCCACCGCACTCCTTTGTTTGGGGTCCTCACTTAGTGCGGGGCCCAGGTGTGTCCCCGTGCCGTGCCCAATCAGGAGACATCGTTTGATGATGTTTGCCGCTCAGCCCGCTTGCGGATTATTGATGTGGAGGAATGCCGAGACGGTTATGCTTTAAGAAATTTTACGAAAGACAATGCTTTGCTTAATGGGTAGGTACCGCAGTATGTAATGTCACTTTGTTACCTACGTATGGACGGCCGGATGGCCAAGTGGTTAGAGAACCTGACTACGGAGCTTGAGGTCCTGGGTTCGATTCCCGGCCGGAGCAGATATTTGTACGAATAATACGAATGTCTTGGGTCTTGGGTGTTTAATAAATAAATAAATAAATAAATATCATGGGACACTTGACACCAATTGAATAAATATGTATTTAAGTATGTATTTATCTATATAAGTATGTTTATCCATTACCTAGTATTCATATACAAGCTTTGCTTTCGTTTGGGACTAGCTCAATTGGTGACAAGTGTCCCATGATAGGTATAGAAAAAAAAGACATGTGACATGAAATGTACATTTTCATGAGTAAGAGAAACGTAGGTAACGTTGCATTCAGATACAACTCCTTGGAATTGATGTTAGCTTTGCCATAGACTACATATAGTCCTAAAAATTGTAAGTAAATAGTCCATTAGTTAGATATAAGAAAATATAGGTCATGTATTTTTTCTTAAGCAAGAGAATTTCAGAGAAGAATTGAAGTGAAAGTAAAGGAGTTGTAATAGAACTTAGGCTTGAACTTAAACTACGTCACCGTTGGGCCCATAACCTTTATCTATGCAAGGAATTTGTAGTATTACAAACCAACAAACGCACTACCCCATTTATAACATTAAATACATCTCAAAAGAGACTAATTTAACATCTCTCTTCCTTTCCACCCCAACATCATTTGAGGATGATTTCTTTAGATTTGATTTATCTCAAGATGCACCATTAATTAATCCCATACAAAATCGTCTTGACATCGCAAATGGATTTGACATTTTGGTTACAACTCGCATAGATTACGAAATGTCTGACGAAACCACCTGCTTTTGACAATTTTGCTTCATACAAAAATCATAAAATGACTTTCTGATTGAAGCATTAGATACCTTTCTATAAACTACATAAGGCTCAAAGCTGATTGTCTTAAGATATGGAGTAAAGCTGTTGTTAAAATAAGGATTTGTTTCACAGATAATGATTTCTTCCAGTAGTTCTACTGTTTATAATTTGGTAATATCACTATTTCTTAGTAAAGGAATGTGGATAGTTGGGGAGTTGATGACAATATATAACAGCAACACCGTGTTGAGTATAACTAGCATTTGCTTGCGACTTCGTCTGCGAAAATTGGCTTATCGCGCTACAAGAACTATAGACTAGGCTAAATTTCTACAAATAAATATGTAATCAGTCTGTCAGTTACCTTTACAAACCTATTCACGAGTTCTCAAACTAACTCTATACTAATTTCAGCCCACTCGGTCGAGTATTTTAAGCGTGAAAGCATAACAAAAAAACATATTCACATTCGCTTTTATAAATTTTACTAGTTGTTGCTCACTGTTAAATTTAATTAAAGACTGCCTATCATCTGATGATGTCAAACGTCCACTGCTGGACATAGGCCTTCCCAAAGGCTCTCCACTCAGACCGGTCTTGTGCTTTCCGCATCCACCGCGATCACTCGATCTTAACCAGGTCGTCGCTCCATCTTGTTGGAGACCTGCCTGCTCGTCTTCCGGTCCGCGGACACCATTCGAGAACCTTCTGACCCCATCGGCCACCAGTCCTACGACCAGTGTGCCCCGGTCCACTGCCTCTTCAGTTTCGCAATTCTTATGTCGGTCACCTTAGTTCTAATGTGGATATCTTCATTCCTGATTCTATCTCGCAGAGAAAATCCGAACATCTCCATAGCCATAACCATTAAAGACTATAATATATAAAGTATATTAGTTTTTACTTATTTAGAGACTTGGATTACGAATATACTTACTCAAACACAGGAGCAGGTAAAAAAATAAAAGTTTGTTAGAAAACCAGAAACTTCGACCAGCTGCACTGCTAGACAAAACATGCCACGCTCGGCAAAACCAGTGCCTTGGACCCCCGAATCAGCGTAATGCATCATTAGACTCTGAGTTTGGCATTCAGGGTCCCCGGGACGCGAGCGATTGATATTTCCCGTTCATTCATGCCCCCGACGTGGTTCGGGGGCGCCGCCATTTTGGGAAATGTTACCTATTTGGATAAGAGGGGCGAAAACTAAATATGCTTAACGCGTCGGTCTTGAAAATATTTACATGTGGTTGTCTTCTGGCTTGTGGCATTAAAAATTTAAAAAATAATTAGACTAGAATATTACCGACAACGTCACTTTTTTGTAAAATTATCGACCAATTCAACATTCTCAAAGCTTCCAAAGTTTCATCACCTCAACAAAATCAGTGGTCATCTGCGCAAGGTTTAAAACAGTCTAACTAACATTCACTAATGGCCCTTGCTGGAAACACATAAATCTCGAGTTAGCGTTAAGCTTAGTTTAGTAGTGTCAAAATGTATGGAAGTGTCAAGCTTAAGTCAGGCTTAACAACTAAATCTAGATTTATTTTTACCTGCAAGTGGGTCTAAGAAAAAAGATATAAACTCCCAAAACAAAAACCCGAGGCCAAGTTGAATTGAAACAGGCCGCAACAGCGACACACAACAGCGAGGAAATAGCCCGAAACATGTCAAGCTAAACTCGATTTAAGATGTGAGGTTACCCGTTACAATATCATTTTAAACTGTTTATTTCAATAAAAAATTAACACATAAAACTAATTAATCTTAAGTACTCGTACTAAATCTTAAAATGAAAAGATTTTTTGAGTTAAGGAATCTGTATTAGTACATTTGCCGCTTTGATGTTTGTTTTGATTTGTTAGTCTAACATTTAGTAGCATGATCAACTTTTGAGGATGAACTTTGTTTGAGTTCGAAACGGGTTAGTTATAGTTAGGTTGTGTAGGTTCTTACAGTATGGAGGTGGAGGAACTGCTCAATCTACTGACAACACATCGCTTTCGTAAAACCAACAACCAATTCAACCCTCTCAAAGCTTCAAAAGGCCAATCACCCCAATCAGTTCCAATCTACGCAAGCTCTAACGTAACGTGTTAATAACCTAACTAACATTCACTACATTTGGCTCCGTTGACAAACCGATCCGTCGTCGGTTAGGGTCCGCCCAGACCGTGTCGCTCAGGTAGGCTTCTGCGGCCTGAGGTTACGAAACAGTCGGTAATGTTGAATTGATTCCGTTTTGGGAATGCTAGGATAGAAACGTTCCTATGTACACAACTATGTGTATAGCAGGTAATAGTGTTGTTATACGGTCGACAGTTTTAATTTATAGTCGATAATTTTCATCTGGGACACTGCTGATTGGATTATCGGTACGTTATATACGTAGTAGGTATCATTACTAGTTAATTTATGTCTCAAGTCATGGCAATACTTGGCAGAACATGGCAGATCATCTTTTGGAAAACACTAATCATGCTTATACGTTAATTTTCTACCATTAATAGTTAAAAGAATTGTAATATAATATTTGTTATAGTAATATATTATATTGCTGCCAAGTTTTTGCAGCGCATTCTTCTTGACGTGGATGGTTTTTGCGAGAGTGCTGGTGGTACGAAAAAATTAAGGGTCTTGGCGGCCTATTTACAGAATAATGTTTTGGTTTTGATTTAGTTATATTCATTTTCATACCACTAGTATGAGCAAAACACAAAAAAAAAAGACGAAATATACAAATTATTATAGTTGTAAAAACAATTCACTATCGGAACACAAGTTTTCCGATTTTTCTTCCAGGTCTAAACTGGGGTTTACAAAGGTATAATAATATCCTCTTAAGTCCTCTCGTTACTTTATAAAGGACTAATTAACACTAAGAATAACGGCCGAACGTACTTTATAAAGTACAAATTGTTCATTGAATATGACTGAATAAAGATTTCTAAGATTTTGAAATAATATCCAAAATAACAAAACAGATCAACCACGTCTAGGTCTTGTTAAAAAATGTCAGGACTCGGGAGGTTAAAGAGCCACTAATGACCCATGTTCGTATCCGCATCTGTATTCACCGATACACGTTTCAACGATCTGGCACATCACTAGTAGAAAACCTGATAAACGATAGGAAAAGGCTCCTCTTAAATTCGCTGTTAGGCTCTATAAACACGAGCCCTTTTTTTGGCTCAGAAGCTTTGTCTTTGTTCTCATTCTTTTCCATAAAACTTTAGAAGTGGGAGAAATAGAGCAGTATGATGATTTACTTCAACAATATCTGTATAAGCATTGTAGCTTTAAATATAACGTACCTATGTTGCAGCGCTTCTAATTTAAGCATTTACTGTAGGTACATAAGTACTTAATATTACACGTTTGAAAATCTACGGAAAACGTTTACCACCTCAAGGGCCCCATATCCGGTACGATTGGTCTGTACGAGTACGATCGATCTGATGAAAATCGTGACCGTTGATCGTAAAGAGCCATAACTCATGAAGACGACTGAAGAAATGAAAAATTAGTCAGAATGTTCATTTTAATTATCTCTAAATGTCTGCCAAACCTTATCTGTAGGAAGTACAAATATATTATACTGCTAAATGATTGAATGAAAATTACAGTTGCTTTCAGAAAATGTAGTTACTCTAAAGTAGATATAAATAGAATTAAGTGAATATACCTGTCGGAAACATTTTTAAACAATACATCGCGACAGAACGAGTCACATGTGTGCTATTGTGTCGTCAACAAATGGAACGAGGAGGGAAACGGGCATCCGTCCTCGACAGAGCACAAATACATTGAAAATAATAGGTTTCTTTTGTTATTAGGACCGCAAAGCAATGTAAACGCTTAAGTGTTTATTATCAGTTGAGTGTTATTGTTATATTGTACAAGACAAATGTACAAGACAAATTTTAATAATATTTCATAATATTAATTATAGTTCATTGTACCGATTGGCCGTGGAGTGCCGGCTTAAGAATAGCACCCCCCCAACTCTTCTCACGGGTGTCGTAAAAGGCGACTAAGAGACTTCTGCGACCAAGTACATATCGGTCTCACCGGTGTCGGGCAGCAGCGATGCCGGTGCGAATATACTGCGATTGCCAACCCGCCTGCTCAGCGTGGCAATTAGAGCAAACCCGACCAAAATGGCAAGTCAACACGGACCACGGCCCCCAGTTCCCGGCCGCCCTGCTATTCCTGATCAAGGCGGCGGTCACGGTAACGGCAGGGCAGGGGGTGCGAAGAATCCCCGGGTTACGGAAGGCCGCCGGAAAAAACTGACCTTGGCGACGTACAACGGACGCACGTTACGGCTCGACGAGCACCTGGCACAACTCGAAGTCGAACTCGAGAAAATAAGGTGGCATATTCTTGGGTTAAGCGAAGTCCGAAGAGAGGGGGAGGACACGCTAACTCTTGAATCAGGCCACCTTCTATACTATCGAGAGGGAGACCAGCTGTCCCAGGGTGGCGTAGGATTCCTGGTGAATAAGTCTCTCTGTGACAACGTTGTAGAAGTTTCGAGCGTATCGAACAGGGTTGCGTACCTCATAATTAAGCTAACCGAGAGGTATAGCCTCAAGGTTGTGCAGGTTTACGCACCGACTTCGACGCACTCGGACGATGAAGTGGAAGATATGTTCGGTGACATATCGAAGGCCTTACACTTCACCACCAAGGCCCACTACAACGTTGTCATGGGAGACTTCAACGCCAAAGTGGGAGTACAGCGTTACAGCGAATCGGTAGTAGGATCCCACGGCTATGGTAGCAGAAATCATAGGGGGCAAATGCTTGTCAACTTCCTCGAAAAGGAGGGGCTATTCTTGATGAACTCATTTTTCAAGAAACAGCTCCAAAGGAAGTGGACATGGCGGAGCCCCGACACCATGACCAAAAACGAGATTGATTTCATCATAACGGACAAGAAGCGCATGTTCAGAGACGTCTCGGTGATCAATAGGTTTAATACCGGAAGCGATCATCGACTCGTGCGAGGCTCTCTGAATATCGATTTTAAGCTTGAGCGTGTCCGTTTGATGAAATCCAGGCTCCGACCAACTCTGCTCCAAACTATAGTGGGATCTGAAAAGTTTCAGTCTAATCTGGAGAACCGATTCGCTGCCATGGAAACTACAAATAGCGTTGACATTGACCAGGCCCTCGAGAATGTAGTCGGAACCCTCAGGGAGGAAGGTGTGAGATTTTGCGAATTGGAGCGTAAAGCCAAGAAGTCGAAGTTTTCGGAGGAAACACTCAGGCTCATGGAAGAGCGACGCGAACACCCACCAGTCACTTCGTCAGAACGACATGCTCTAAATAAGAGAATTAGCAAACTTGTGCGATACGATCTCCGATGCTCCAACACTCGTTCAATAGAACGAGCGATCGAGCAAAATCGGGGATCGAAAGTGTTTGTTAAATCTCTTGGGAGAGGCTATCTGACGAAGCTGACCACTACGGATGGAGTAGTCGTTTCTTCCAGGCCTGAGATTCTTTTGGAAATTGAAAACTTCTACAGCCAGTTATACGCTTTGCATGCATCTCAACCTGAACCCGAAAATGAGGAGTCCAGAGCTACATTAACACGCCACTTTACGGAAGACTTGCCAGAAGTCAGCCTGGACGAAATCGAGATGGCTCTTAAACAGCTTAAAAATGGAAAAGCCCCTGGAGAAGACGGTATTACGACTGAGCTCCTGAAATCTGGTGGTAAACCTATAATGAAGGAGCTTCAGAAAATTTTTAATACTGTTCTTTTTGATGGGAGAACTCCGGAGGCGTGGAGTAGGAGTGTTGTCGTGTTGTTTTTCAAAAAGGGTGATAAAACTCTTTTGAAGAACTACCGACCCATTTCACTCTTAAGCCACGTATATAAGCTGTTTTCGAGAGTCATCACGAATCGTCTTGCACGAAGGCTTGACGAGTTCCAGCCCCCCGAACAGGCCGGGTTTCGATCGGGATACAGCACCATAGACCACATCCATACAATGCGGCAGATTATACAGAAGACCGAAGAGTATAATCGGCCCCTGTGCTTAGCGTTTGTGGACTATGAAAAGGCCTTTGACTCGATCGAGATCTGGTCTGTTCTGGAATCTTTGCAGCGATGCCAAGTCGATTGGCGTTACATCCAAGTGTTGAGAGGTCTTTACAATGCCGCCACTATGACCGTCCAAGTCCAGAACCGGCAGTCTGAACCTATCCCTTTGCATCGTGGTGTGAGACAAGGGGACGTTATATCCCCCAAATTGTTCACAAATGCATTGGAGGATGTGTTCAAGGCGCTGGACTGGAGGAGGCGCGGCATTAACATAAATGGCGAGTACCTTTCACACTTGCGATTTGCAGATGATATCGTCATCGTGGCCGAAACGCTGCAAGATTTGCAACATATGCTGAATGGCCTAGCTGATTCTTCCCAACGCGTTGGTCTACGGATGAACCTGGATAAAACCAAGGTTATGTTCAATGAACATGTAAGTCCGGAACCAATTGCAGTTCAAGGCAGTGTTCTCGAAGTGGTTAAGGAGTATGTTTACCTCGGGCAAACTATGCAGTTAGGTAAAAACAACTTCGAGAAAGAGGCCAACAGAAGAATACAGTTGGGATGGGCAGCATATGGGAAACTGCGTCAAGTCTTCACATCGCCAATTCCACAGAGTCTGAAGACGAAAGTCTACAATCAGTGCGTCTTACCCGTTATGACATACGGTGCCGAAACGTGGACGCTCACGGTAGGGCTGGTTCACAAATTTAAAGTTGCTCAACGTGCTATGGAAAGGGCTATGCTCGGAGTTTCTCTGAAAGATCGAATTCGTAACGAAGTGATCCGACAGAGAACCAAAGTTATCGACATAGCCCACCGCATTAGCACGCTGAAGTGGCAATGGGCCGGTCATATGACCCGAAGAACCGATAACCGTTGGGGTAGACGAGTTCTTGAGTGGAGACCACGGATCGGCAAACGTAGCGTAGGACGCCCTCAGACTCGGTGGTGCGATGATCTTCGCAGGGTGGCTGGCAAGAGCTGGATGAGAGTGGCCGAGGATCGTGCTCGGTGGCGTGCCATGGGAGAGGCCTATGTCCAGCAGTGGACGACCATAGGCTGATGATGATGATGATGACAAGACAAATGTCTTAGGATCCTATACATACAATATTCGGAATCCAAAAGCTTAGTGGTTACTTGACCTGAAATGTATATTTCAGAATAATAAACTAAACTAACACAATATATACAACATAACTAAATTGACAAAATAATAGAAACTAAAAATTTAACACTTACTTTTTTGTTAATATTTGTAATTTAATTTGTTAAATTTTTAGTTTCTATTATTGTTCAGAATTAAATTATTATTATTTATTTTTTTAATTTTGACAGTGGAAGCATTCTACACTTCCACTGAACGTAGATATAGTTAGTGTTTTGTTTCGTTACAAAGCATACATCCCTGTATTATTGTTATTATTTTTTGTATTTTTTTGTTTAACTGTATACTGTAGTTTTAAGTATTTTATTTGTAATTGTTTTATTTTGAAAAAAACGACTTTCTGACAAATTTCTTGCGGCGCATTCTTCTTGGCAATAATAGTCTTTCCAAAAGCGCTGGTAGTTTAAAAAATGACGTGTAAAAGTGCCCATTGCGGCTTATTTACTGAATAAATGATTTTGATTTTTTTGAACGATAAACGCCTAAATAACTATGAGTGACCTACTGCATACAATCAAATAAAGTCACCGCTCCCAGCGCACACTTATTTCACCCTATTAGCAGCCAAAATACATACGTCCATCAATCAATCAAGATACCACGCGTAAACGGATACTTATTTGCACGTGAAGCATGACAGCTTGTTAAAAACTGAGCCGGATTATTCTAGGGTACCGCAGCGTGCTAAATAGCGCAGACAGCAAACAAGGCACAAAGCCCCGCCGAGAGCGCTCGAGTCCCTCGCGGTCATTAGACGAGCACTCGCCAAGTACCTTGTCGTCTTAAGAATTCTACACTCCGGGAATTTTGTCTATTTAGTACTCCTCGCGAGATGAATGCTTGTGGCTTGTGGTTTCCTGTGCGTTTCTGAATGTTATTTCTGCTTTCATTGTAGCTGTTGTTTTTAAAATGATGAATTAAAACAATCTAAATAAGGTATTCACCAAAAAAAACATGATATCTCGAACTTCTTTGCCATCGTAGCTCGCTGCAAATGAACTGAGTTTCTACCTGCATGGGTCCGTATTGCCTAACGTTTGAGATGATTGCGATCTGTCATTTTGCATACAAAAACTGTTATTTGATTGCGATCGCAAGCGTCAGAAACGTTAGGCAATACGGCCTCTGGACCCGCAACGGCCGAATAGGAATAAAATAAGAAGGTTGGAGGAGTCCTACGCCGAGTGGTTGATGAAGGCTAGGAAACTATTATCCCAATAGGTACGGTAGTGTGATTACCTTGAAACAAGGAAAAATAAATTAAAAATAATGTGTAGATATGTACCGATTATAAAATCATTTACATAGGAGCGCAGTTTGCATGGGTGCCTTAGGTGCTGTTTTATGTCCTACAACTCTGAGGTAAACTATCAATTAGCATGGTCCAACTTTTTGAATCCTACCCAGACACATTCCTTCTAAGTAATGTATGTGGCGACTCACGGATAACGAATAATTGACTGAAATAAATCTAAATTCACGTGGACGAAGTTGCGAGCACATTCAGTATCATCATCATCTCAGCCTATATACGTCCCACTCCTGGGCACAGGCCTCCTCTCGGAATGAGAAGGCTTGGGCCATAGTTCCCACGCGGGCCCAGTGCGGATTGGGAACTTCACACGCACCATTGAATTGCTTCGCAGGTTTGTGCAGGTTTCCTCACGATGTTTTCCTTCACCGCAAAGCGCGTGGTAAATTGCGCACATGTATTTCGAAAAACTCAGAGGTGCGAGCCGGGATTTGAACCCACGACCCTCTGCTTGAGAGGCGATAGGTCAAACCACTAGGCCACCACGGCTCTACATTCAGTATATTAAAAATTTATTATGTACTCCTGTTGTACTTAAAATATACTGAGCGGCAAAAAGTCTGGCCTTCAAACGTATGCGTATGCGTATGCGTAAACGTATGCGTAGTTGTAGGTAATTTTGTATGATGAGTGGACCAAATTTTGTGCCGCTGAGTATATAATTTATGGTGGAGACTTTCCACTGGCAATTGTTTGATATGATATTTTATTACGTACACACATACCCCATATCTCCGTGAATACATCGTCCCCTTACTGCTAAAAGCGACTAACTGCATCAATAAAAACCTTAAACTTTGAACCTTAAAGTCAAACCTTTAAATGCGTTTTTCTCTAAACTCATTGATGCAGTTAGTCGCTTTTAGCAGTAAGGGGGCGACATAGTCCTGCTATTGGTAAACTAGCCGAGTCCGGTTGGACCGTAATGAATTCTTCGGGTACACCCGGGGCGCAATTAACCGCGCTATCGCGATTCCTTGTGTAATACATGCTTCCGATCCCCGTGAAGATAACCAACGGAACGAGCACACTGCGTATTAAACAAGAAGTTTATTTACGTGTATTGCTAGTGATGCGGTCAAGAGACCTTTGGCCAAATGACACAAATTAGGATGATTGATGAACTCAGAATGGCCACTGTAATGTGCAAGGTTGCCTTGTGTCTTCAAACATGAAAATGTTTCTGGAAAATAGCTACTAAATGGCTGTTTGTTTACAAGATTTTTTTGATAATCTATCAGCGGTTCTAGGATTTCTAAGTAACTTTTTTCGACTATGACCTAGCTTAACAGTTTTCAACCAAATCAGGATGTTCAGGATATACTCAGTATTAGAATCAGATTAAAGGATCATGATGTGAATCAATCAGAGGTTTCAGTTTAAAATCAAAATCTGAATGAAAGTAAGATCATGCAAAAGATCTTTTTATCTTTTGCATGTCTTTTTAAACATTGCCTGTGCTTTCGGCAAGACTATCGTTGCCAAAAATAATTCACAGCAAAAACTTTTCTTTTCCAATTTCGATGTTTTCAGCTAATCAACAGGGTCAGAATCACAACCAGGATTAAAATCGAAATAAGTAAGTATCAAAATCTTTAACATGTACGTGGCCAGAGTCTTTTCCATTTTATCATTTTATACTTTACCTAATGGCAAGACCATCATTATCAAAAAGCTTATCTTTTTCAAATATTGTTTTCAGCCAATCAGCAGTGTGCTCTACCCATACAAGCTGCATACATGCATATGTGCATGCTCCGTACGCGGGCATTTAGGTGGCACAGCGGTGTAAATCAGCTCGATTGAGCGCCCCACGGAACCCTTTATGAGGCTTCGCCGTGGCAAAACCGCTGAAGAAACCGAATAAGAAGATTAGAAATGATATCCAATGTAAGTTCGATTACAGTGATTTTGTGAAAATCTACAATCTGTCTCGTTCTAAAAAGCTTTTCTCTGTGCAGCAGTTATGGCACTACGTCCATATAACGTCACATGCAATATCTGGGGGCACGGCAGTGCCCCCGCCAAGTCGAGCAAAAAAAAAACAAAGGCACGGCCGTACCATACTTTTCTCGAAGCCATTCAGGCTATTTTCAACACCCTGTATTTTGGTTATGGCTAAAGCTAGAACCCTGAATTTTCAGTTACCTATAGAGCCTAATGGGACTTAGATTATGTCTTTCTCTGTCTAATATTAGATTTCAAGCCTTTATAACAGTTCTATGTAAACCTGTAGGTACTTTAAAATTATTAAAAATATTTTTATTACATGTTATAACTCAAAATTTACGGTTTTCAAATTTTTTCCTTTATCTGTACTATAACACATTGCCTCGTACCAAACTTCAAGATTCTGAGTTCACGGGAAGTACACTGTAGGTTTTGATTCCCTTGCGAGTTTCGAAAATTTGCGGAAATTTGCGGCATAAATGGCTGTATCTTTTGATTGCGTTGGCTTAGAAGTTTGATTTTTTCACAGCTCCGAGGGACACTAGACCTGAGTATATTTGATATAAATTTCAGCTTAATACCTCCACGCATTCCTGAGAAAAAGGGTTTTGAAAGACGGTTGGACAGACAACAAAGTGATCCTTTATGTGTTCCGTTTTTTCCTTTCGAGGTATGGAAAGGATCTTTATCAAGTGCCTATCAAGTAATTCCCGAGAGAACGTCATAAATCCTCGGTCCCCACGTGCTTCGATATACGGAATGTAGAAATAAAGAGTTATTAATGTTATTATTTTACTGTACTACGCCACTGCGCTATGTAAGCAGCTTATGAGAAAAATCAATTTAGTTTTGTCGTGGAGAGTAGGGGCACCAAGCTATATGCTAGAAAGGGCAGTAACAAGACTTAATAATAACGGAAAACTGTAGCACAGAAGACAATATTATTCGTTAGAATTGCAGTTGAATTGAAATCCCGGGATTTACGAAATTCCCGTGGGAATTCCCGAAAATTAAATCACTATTTATTACAATGAGCATGACACAAAGCCCAGCCATTGTCATTTCGAAGTTTTACCCATACGAATTCCACGCGGGCGAAGCCGCGGGCAAAAGTTAGTTGCTAATAAAATAACATAAAATTAAAGATGACCTTTATTGAAATATAGTGTCAAATACTCCAACATTTACCGTACATAACAAAGTTGTATTCACTTAATTTAACACTTTAAGTCATACCATGTCATAAGTACTAAAGCTTTTCTTCGTGCTGTTTTTTGAAAAAGCACAGTTAAGCCTATACCTGTCCGTGATACCACATCGCTGAACCACCTCGTTGATGACAGAACTATCGAATTGCCGATCTCATTGCAAGTGAAATTTAGCTTCAAGAAAAACGCACAAAACCTCAAAAATACACGTTTTCTCAGAGACAAAAACAAAGATCGATTGATGGTCCGAAAATACCCCCTTTGCACCAAATTTTATCGTTTCCGAAATCCCAGAATTTTTTTTTTTTTGTTACCCTGTTAAAGTGTCCCACTGCTGGGCAAAGGCCTCCCCTTCTTTCCGCCACTCGTCCCTATCGAGAGCATGTTCCTGCCACCCTATTTGATATGCGTCCAGGTCATCTCGCCATCTTCTCTTCGGTCTGCCTCTGTTACGATGGCTATCCGACGGAACCCAATTAAGTGCTTCGGTTGTAACACCATCTCCTCCTGGACTCTTTTCAAAGTCAAAGTCAAAGTCAAATCATTTATTCAGCAAATAGGCCGCAATGGGCACTTTTACACGTCATTTTTTTAATCTACCACCGGTTCGGAAAAAAACCTCTGTTGAGAAGAATCCGGCAAGAAACTCAACGAGGTATTTTTTTTTTTTTTAAACAGATTCACAATATTTATAAATGACATCTATGTACTATACATTACAAGTATTTAACACAATTTTATTTTTTTTTGGTACTTCATGCTCTTCAAAGCTGAGTTGACCTCGTACCCTGTAATAGGAGGGATGGCGTCTGGACAGGAATAGGCGTGGGCAGATGAGGAATGCAAAGAGTTACGAGTAGTAGTGGAGTATAGAGTTTTATAAAAATTGGTACAGATTTACACAATTTTATCCCTATTGCTATATTTTGTCCCGTCTATATCTTGCAAACCAGTAATCCATGATTTTTCTCTGTTAATTCCTTGTTTAGCTGTTCGAAGGGAAGTATGTGTCGTTAAAGCTATTTCAATTAATTTCGTATTAAAAAAAGAAATAAATATAAAAGAATAAAATTATTTTTCCTCAAATAATATGATATTATTGCGTCAATAACCGAAACAAAGGTAAACAAACCTCAGGAATCTGAACAAGTCCCCGGTCCCGCACATTCCTGGGCACCGCCACCAACCCTACTTGTGTCGACCGAATTAATTTCCTGCTCTATAACTCTCTTATATTGGCGGCGGCGACAGCCCCCGATTTATAGTCGCAGGTACCTCAAGGGTTACGGGATGCCTCACATATTGGATAATATAACCGACGACCACGTTAAAAAAATTAAAAATAAACTTTCTCAATTTGTTTACGCACTAAGAGAATTAAAGAGAGCAACAAATTTTCAATGCGCTTTAACCGCTTACTACGCATACGCTTTTTCATGGCTAACATACGGAATAATACTTTGGGGCAACGGTACTGATACAAATGATTTATTTATCCTACAAAAGAAGTGCATACGGATATTAGTTAATATTGGAAATAGAGACAGCTGCAGGCCCTACTTTATTGAACACAAAATTTTGACACTAACCTCAATATATATATTAGAAATGTGTAAGTTCGTAAGAAAATACCCGCAGTTCTTTACTAAACTAGCAGATCAACCTCGGCGGTTTGAAACTAGATTTAAATATAACCTAGCACCACCACCCACCAAATCCAAACTTAAACTACTCAAAGAAAGTCCAAACGGGATGGCAGTGAAAATATATAATAAAATTAATGACGATATTAAGAGAATTACAAATGAAAAGCAGTTTAATAAACAATTGAAGAGTTTTTTAGTAAATAAATGTTATTATGATCTTAATGATTTTTTTAATGATAAAATGTAATTTTTTTATACTTAGCAACTCTTAAATTATCGCTTTGTGCGCAATTTAATTTAATTTGATTAATTTAGCTCGATTTTTGTTTAATTTAATTAATATGATTTTGTTTAATTTCATTTATTTTTATTTAATCTAACTGAATTTGATTTATTTTAATTTTAATTTGACATTTAACTATTATTAATATATTATTTTATTTGACATATTGTAATACAATTTTTTATTATTATTATTTATTATTTGTTTATAACTGAATGATATTAAGTTAATGCATAAATTCTTTGTATTGTATAATCTAATTTAATAAGTGTCTACTGCAATTTTTATTACCTAATTATTATTATTGTGTGCCCTTACAGGGCGTCATGGACCAACTGAAATAACTGAAACACCTTTTATAACTATGTACATGACTTTACAATGAATAAATGAATATGAATATGAATATGAATATGATATGTAATAGCCATTGTAAAGAGCAACTCTAAGCACCCACAAAGCGTGTTCGCGACTGTAATGCCGGTTTACATTCGGTTGTCATTTAGATGGAGTTTCACTAGATATTTGTTATGGAACGGAGAACGTGATTTGATTACCTTAAATGAATTGAGTTCTCGAGGTTCAACGCAGTTGCATGTCACAAGAGGATGGGGATCTATATCTATATATATAAAAAAAAATTTATAACAAAAAATTGAACCGACTACAAAAAAACATGAAAATAATTTTCTACCAATCTGAAGAGGGAACTATGCCCCAAGCCCTCTCATTCTGAGTGGAGGCCTGTGCCCAGCAGTGGGACGTATATAGGCTGGGACGAAACTGAAGTCGGTGCCTCAGCACGAGCCAGCAGGAGTGGACCTATAGTCGTCTTCTTCACCTACATACCTTATACATACCCATATACATACCCATACTTTATATATTAGACTTCAATCACTCCTGCTGTCTCGTACTGAGGCACCGACTTCAGTTTCGTCCCAGCCTATATACGTCCCACTGCTGGGCACAGGCCTCCACTCAGAATGAGAGGGCTTGGGGCATAGTTCCCTCTTCAGATTGGTAGAAAATTATTTTCATGTTTTTTTGTAGTCGGTTCAATTTTTTGTTATAAATTTTTTTTTTCACGCTTTTTAGTGTTAATATTCTAAAATACAATAGCTTAATGTCAACTGCTTGACACCTTTTACGAAAGATTGCTTTTTCTGATGCAGAGACGTTCATTATTGAGGAGTCCTGGTGCTTCACCACCCATTCCATTTTACCATATGCATTACGACGAGCATAAATTGCTTATTAACTGTGTTAAAGTAATTGAAATTCAACCCGTGAAGTACTTGTTATTGAGTAGTAGCTCTGTTGGTCAAATGTGGTCTTCATCATCAGTTCCACTTCACCAAATTATGATTTTCAAGAGCAAATGCACGAGTTACTGCAAAATATATCCAAATTACCACAGGTGTCCCTACAACATTTGAAGAGTTCCCTCGATTTCCTTAGGATCCAATCATCAGATCCTGATTTGGTGCTTATGGGACCTAATTGAAAGCATTCCTAGACGATCGCAAAAAAAATTTTTCAAATCGGTTCACAAACGACGGAGTTCTGAGGTAACAAACATAAAAAAAAATAAAAAAAAAAAAAAAAAAAAACATACAACCGAATTGATAACCTCCTCCTTTTTTTGAAGTCGGTTAAAAAGGCAAACCTGACTCACTGGGTTATATATCAACGCACAGCCCAAACCGCTGGGCCTAAAAACTTGAAATTTGGTACACAGGTTCTTTTTATGATGTAAGTGAGCACTAAGAAAGGATTTTTAGAAATTCATCCCCTTAGGGGGTGAAATGGGGGGGTGAAGTTTATATGGAACTTTCTCATTTCTGGACTTTGAAGTATGAAAATAGATGTATAAGTTTTCGATTACCATTAAAAATTATCTGTGTAGGTGAAATGGACAAAATTTTCCCCTAAAGGGGTAAAATGGGGGGGTAAAGTTTGTATGGAAATTTTCTAATTTCTGGACTTAGAAGTATGAAAATAGGTGTATAAGATCTCGATTACAATTAAAAATTATCTGTGTAAGTGAAATGGATAAAATTTCCCTCTAAAGGGGTAAAATTGCGCGCGATAACCGAATTCCACGCGGGCGAAGCCGCAGGCAAAAGCTAGTTATACTATAAAATATGCATACAGTGTGTTATCGACAACCAGGCTTTTTTAAGGCAGGTTGAAGTAACGTATTTCTGTAACTTAGCCACTTTAGATTTTAGTGTGGGGGGACGCTCGATTTTCATTAAAATCGAGCACTATAAAGTTGAATATTTTGCAAACAAATCAATGAATCGAAAAATCGTTTTATTAACCCCCTAATGATTTTACGACCTATCTAACAATACCCCACACTACAAAATCGGATGAGAAAAGAAAACATTTTTTTTACTTTACCATTTTGACGGCATACTTCACATATAATATATTCGTGCAAAATTACAGCTTTCTAGCATTCATAGCCCCTCAGCAAATCTGCGGACGGACAGGCATACATGGCGAAATTATAAGGGTTCCGGTTTTGCCATTTTGGCCACGGAACCCTAAAAAAACTGTAGTTGTTGGCCTTTCAGTTTGCTAAATTCACTTCAAAAACAATCCAGTTCAACCCCGGCAAGGCATGAATACTTCAGCGTGAAACATGGTAAACACAGCCAATTTCCACCACTTCATAAAACCTCGGCGCGGGCGACGTGTCCCGTAATTAACGAGGCCAGTAATTAAACAATTAGCGCCTCACAAAGTGCGAGCACAAAGGGCAGTAGCATGTCTTTGAGGCGCGGTATGTGAGTAATTAGCAGGCAACTTACATAACAGTGCTGATGAGCCCGTCAGGCCTATCCAGTGCTTGCCGGCCTAATGCTGAGTGTTTGTACTTGCGTGTAGTGTACTAACGTTTCGGCGAATAACGTTTGGCAACCAGTACTTACCCTAAGTGTAAGTTTTCGGTTACAAATACGTCTCGATCGCGTTCGTGTTCGAATCTCAATTTGTATGGAAACACGAACATCGCAAACGTCCCGCTAGAGGCGCTCTTCGTGTTTCCATCCAAATTGAGATTTTAACGCGAACGCGATCGAGACGTATTTTGTAACCGAAAACTTACACTAAGGGTACTGTTTCATTTCGCAACTTTTCTTTTCCCAAATAAAAACCTCAGAGTTTCTCCTTCATAGAGTGCCACTTCATTACTGCAGTTTGGCCGTTAGCTCTGAAAATTTCTCATTGTCCTTGGGCTGGAACTGTTACTCACCACTGCTGATTTTATATTTTAGGATATACCTAGTTTATAGTAGGTATTTCATTACTACTGCCGTTATAATTTCAAGTAAAAAAAACTGAAACTGACAGAAAATCGGCCAGTACTAAGTTATCTAGGCCACTTTGCGATAACTTTAAAATAAATAAAAACCACCGATAATAGGTATGACATTTTTACTCATGACAAACAACGATGTTCGCTTGAATGAAAATATTAAACACCTTAAAGTTAATACCTAATTATAAAAAACATTCTGGATTTCATTATTTTCACAAATATACCTAACTAGATGGAAAAATGTGATGAGACCTAAATATTCCACTTCGGTACATCATCAGAGGTTTATTACTTCCACTTAGATTTTACGATTAGAGTTTGTCGAGTTAATTCCGAGCACGCGCTCAGACCCCAGTTTTACAGCAGACTTTTTCTCCGCAGTTGACGATAAACTAGTTACGTAGTTACTTGTAAATTTATTTTGATATACTTACTACCTTCATGAATTTTTCAAATTTTTCCACCCAACAGATTAGATTTTAAATGGACGCTCAACTTTAATGAAAATTTGCACTTTAAAGTTGAAAATTTCGCAAACAGATCACTGAATCGAAAAATCGTTAAGGCAGCCAATTCTGCTAAAGCACGTACATTCAAAGAAACTGGAGCTCGTGTGAGGGTGGAAGCTATTGCTACTGATGTCATATTGACATTCCATACATCTTCCAAAGAAGTCATAGCCAAATTGATTATGAAACAGAGACCTTATTGTCTAACACACTTGGAATCACAATCGTCTTCACCATTTCTTTCTGTCACACGGTATAAAACGAGGGTAGAAAGACATGTTGAATGCTATCGCCTACGTCAGCGTCAAACAATACGGCCATCCTTCCGGTATGCGATTCAGTTTCCCCTCCACTTTAAAGTATGTACAGTCAAGTGCAAAGACATCGAGACGGCCAAATTTACAAAAATATATATCTTGGCACTTGACTTTTGCAGGTGGTAGGACCTTGTGCAAGGTCCGCCCAGATTGCTACCACCATCTTGCTCGCTAATCCTGCCGTGAAGCAGCAGTGCTTACACTGTTGTGTTTCGGCGTGGAGAGTAAGAAAGCCGGTGAAATTACTGGCACTTGAGGTATTCCAACTTAGGCTTCTAGGTTGGCAACGCATCTGCAATACCCCTGGTGTTGCAGATGTTTATGGGCGGTGGTGATCTCTTACCACCAGGAGACCCACTTGCTCATTTGCCTTCCAGTGGAATAAAAAAAAATGCACTTGACTTGTCCAAGGCATAAATAAATGTACGTTATCAAGACGTCAAAATTATATGTACCTTCACCTTATGCCTCTAAACATAAGGTCAATGTAGATCTTTGACGCTATGGCTGTATGGCAAACATCTATACCTTGGATTGTACAAAAGGCACTAACATATAAAATAGACACGTTGCAAAATCCGCAAACGTCAAAGCTAAACACACACCAATTAATCCGCGTAAAGGCGGAGCCGCGGAGCGCCGAGTAAGACATCACAAAACCCTAATTGGGTTACTGGCTGTTTGGCGAGCCCTCAGCCGTGAATTTAATTGTTCCTTCAGAGATATTCTTTAGTAATGATCTCAAGAATCACCTTTTTTTATTCTTAAATGATGCTTTTGAGGGCAGGAGTGCTTTGTTCGTCTTTGTAGGAAGGAAACTGTTTTGGTTATTTAACATATCTAGTTATGGAATCATGCTCTCTGATTTGTGTAGGTTACTGAGTTATTGCAATATGACCAGAACATCAATTTTTTTTTTTATTAAAATGCCTTTTTTCTAAAACAATGATGCCATTGCTTTGTTTTTAGAATTCTTGTGTGAAATAAAGAAGTGCGTGGTCAATCCTATCCTATCTAAGTCGATCTATTTTGTAGGAATTTAAAGTTTAGATTTCTTCCGTGGATGTCGTAAGAGGCGACAGAGGATATAGGTTAAGGTATACTGCAGGCAATAGACTAGCAAGTTGTCACTATTGTACCGTTTTCATCAAACTTAAAACCTAAAATTGCTAAAAATGGCTCCGATGCGGTAACGTTTCGTGTGCTCTGCCTACCCCGTTTGGGAATACAGATTGATGTTCGTGTGTGTGTTAAAATTTTGATATTTATTTTTTGATATTTTTGCTACAGTCAATTATTTCCAGTTACCGGGTTTAACCACGCACTCTTTGTTTACTTTATTGTATCTTTTATTAAATACATAGACTGCTAAAATCATTACTCCTCCTTTGGCTTTGCCGTAGTCGAGTAAAAGGGGTACTAATGGTGCAAAATGTTCATCTTATGGTAAGTAAGCACCATCACCCATGAGCATCCGCAATACTGAAGTTAGTTATGAAATAGAATACAATAAGTGCCAGTAGTGGCGCACAGCAGCGCAAAAACTGGTGCAAAGCCAAGCAACAGGATTAGCGAATAGGACTGACAAATATCAAGTAAATAAAAGTGCGTAAATCGAAGCGTAAGAAGCTTCTATCACGGTGAATCCACCTTAAAACGTTCATGTTGAGTGGCGCGACGAAGGCCCGTCTCCTCGCGTGATGGATACTGATTTGTCGCGAAACGTGCGCGGTAATGCGCGCAGACAGGTGACAGTGACAGCCCATGAAATACATACCTCACGTACTCGTAATGGTAAAAGTGAGTAACTACACATCCGTAAACATAGAAGGATTAGATAAATAGTGTGCGTATCTAGTTCGATATAATTATTTATAAATTTATAACTTGGACTCTCTTGGCCTTAATCAAAAATGCTTATTCTTCTTACGTAGTAAAATGTAAAGAAAATTTTATTTTGCGATTAACTTTAAAATGAAATTTTCTAACCAACGAGCGACGTGGAAGGAGTATAAAGCTATCCGGGTATAGTGTGTATGTTGTTTAAGTTTCATGTGAGTTTTCCTGATTTTTTTTTTTTTACTTGTGTGTTGTGCAAATTTTGTTTTATACGTGTGTCTTCTGTACTAGTGAATAAATGCCTTCCTTCTTTCTATCCAAAATACTAATACCTAATACTAACTCAGACGAGGTTATTTTTGAGCACATCCTAATTCCTCATAATTCAAATTACAACATACATAGGTACATACATAAAATCACGCCTCTTTCCCAACGGGGTAGGCAGAGACTACATCCTTCCACTTGCTACGATTCTGGCATACAACTCTCGCTTCCTCTACATTCATCAATCTTTTCATGGATGCACGTCGGTTTAGAATACTCCTGACTCGACCTTTCTTCAGAATGTACCCGATTTAATTAGTTCTTAAGTAATTGTTTTAAAGACCACGTAAAGCCATAGAGTTAATGTTGTTGATCCTTTGGTGTCTCCATCCCACGTATAACCCCCACGTTGCTTAAATTACGTCTAGTCTCCACACTAAGGCGTGCCGTTAACTGCGAGTTATACTGTCATTCGGCAGCCCTTCAGTAAAGTTGAGGGCACACGTTGTGTACCGGGGCCCAGGTGCGGGGCACACCGGGAACACTTATACTAATCTACCCAGAGACAAATAGCGCCCTGTACTGCGCCGGAGAATAGGAAAGGATTAGACATGGCAGGCGAAGTGTGTTTTTTAAATATTGTGTAGTCCGGTAGGACTACAACCACACTACAACCGTGAGAAATGGTTGATCTGTCACAAAGGCTATGATTATTGAGAACGTCTTTGTCATTTTGAAAGTAATCGAATTTATGTGCGTATTGATTTAGCTAGATTTTTTTTTCTTATCCGTACGTGGAGCTCGTGCTTTAATTGAACATCATAAATGTAATTAGTGTTAATTTTACATTACGTGTCGGCAATAACACTAATTTGAATTTCCATTAATTATAAAACTGGGCGGTTCGGGATGCAAAGCATGTTTCTTTCTTCTTTCTTTGTTCCTTCAAGCCAGTAGAGCCGAAGAAGCTTCAAGATCCTCATGTAGATCCAAAACTATGGACAGTCTTCCGCCAAGTGTGAGCCGCGGCACACTGGTGTACCGTGGTCATTATAAAATATAGATAGTGTGCCTCGGAGAAATAAGGTTATATCATAAAGCTAAATAGACAGACAGAAGAAAAATACTTACACTTTAAAAACTGATTTTTCATTAATGGTGTAACTACCTCCGAAAATTCTCGGCTCGGGAATGAGCTTTGCGCTGGACGCACATGACTGACATAATTTTTTTTTATTCGACTGGAAGGCAAACGAGCAAGTGGGTCTCCTGGTAAGAGATCACCACCGCCCATAAACATCTGAAACACCAGGGGTATTGCAGATGCGTTGCCAACCTAGAGGCCTAAGTTGGAATACCTCAAGTGCCAGAAATGTCTTGTCTTACTCTCCGCGCCTAAACAGAACAGTGCAAGCACTGCTTCACGGCAGGATGAGCGAGAAAGATGGTGGTAGCAATTCGGGCGGACATAAGCACTGATCTTAATCTCATGGGTACTTCTAGCATCTTCGAAGTCTCCAACGTTATTCCGAGCCGGGCCCTTGAGTTAACGAGTTGCCGGCGGCAGGTGGCACCGAACTCACGCGCGTCTTACACGAACACGTACGTTTGGAGGCTGCAATTATTTTAAAAGAAGGTCTTGTGTTGGTTTAAATTATTCGGCGTAACAAATATATTTCAGCTGCTTTACGGGTGTAATTCGTTGATATTCAAAATAAGCGTTGACAGGTCTCCTACTGTTTAAATAGATTGACGGCATCGTGAGAGTTGTGGGTAAGTGGCGAGCTGTTGTTCATTGTGGCGTTAATGGTGTCACTTCACTTGGTATTGCGAATTCGCGTTGCGTTAATGACATCTCCGTCACTCACGCTAGCAACAGTATAGTGCATCTCTTTCACACGCAAATATTTCTGCGAATATGCCAAGTGAAGTGCCAGCATTATAAGGGGGAGGTCTTTGTTCAGTAGTGGACGTCTTCCAGCATATAATCACACATGATTCAAAATAAACCCCCCTAGCTAAACATTCATAGCATAGCCCAGAGGCCGTATTGCCTAACGTTACTGGCGCTCGCGATCGCAATCAAATGACAGATTTCAAATACATAAACTGTGATTAGATTGCGATGGCGAGCATCAGGAACGCTTAGGCAATACTGCCTTGTCATGTTACACTTTAATCGTGAATGACTGATATATATTTCGGAGATCTTGAAAACAGCTCCAACGATTTCGATGAAATTTGGTATGTAGGGGTTGTCGGGGATGACAAATCTATCTAATTTGCTCTTGTCTCTGGGAGAACGATTGGTACCAACCGAGTTTTAGCCTGAGCGGGGCTCGGTCACCTAAGTATTGCTTACCTCAGAAAGTCTCTGTGTGTATACCTGTTTTCTGTAATTTTTTGCTATATGTTGGTGTGCAATAAAGAGTTATTGTATTGTATTGTATTGTATTACATACATAAGTAAAACATTCATTCATTCGAGGAACCCGTCACAAATGGAAGCCAGCAGCGAAGCTATTTGGCTTTGATGATGGTGCTGCCCTACCACACTCCGACTGACAGACTGACTTGACAATTTCTATTTTTTTTCATAGTTTATCAATTTATTTGTCTTCAATTTTTATTTGCTATTACTATGTATAGTTTATAGAATATGTGTAAATAAAGATATTTCATTCTCAGGTCTTTACATAAGTACAATATAAATAAGTAATAACCTAACCAACAAAAAGTTGGAAAACCCCCGACCTTGTCACTTTAAAGTTCAATATCTCAACAAAAACGGCTTAACCGATTTTGATGAAACATCTCTAAGAACCATCGCTAGAAAGCCTGCTATCAAATAAAAAAACCGCATTCAAATCGGTCCACCCGTTTAAGAGCTACGGTGCCACAGACAGACACACAGACAGACAGACACACATAGCGGTCAAACTTATAACACCCCTCTTTTTTCGTCGGGGTTTAAAAGTATAAGTAACTAAGTTAAATATAAAGAAAGCTTGTAAAGGACACCCCGTCGGTTACAAACAAAGAAGCGGATTTAATTACACTGTCGTTAGCAGTTTTATTGGCTCGAGACGTGGCCACTATTCGTATCCATTATCGCCGGTTTATTCTAATTGCCGCGGGACAGATGAATACAAATTACTGCCGACTTAATTGCAGATGGGGAAAGTATTTGTGATTGTTGGCGAATATGTTAATTTATTGAAAAAAACAGCGAAGGTAGGGATCCGTAGCCATTACGAAAAAATCCAGTAATATTTATCTAAGGATTTCGTGTAAATTTGATATACTTAGATACTAATTATTCTTCTTAGGTACAAATTATTAAACAATTTTTTCCAAATAACAGATTATATTTTAGAGGGGGGGGGAGGCACTTGAATATTTCAATTAGATCACTGAATCGAAAAATCGTCTTAGAAACCCCCCCAATGGTGTTAGAGTCTAACAGTTAGACCTATTCAACGATACCCCACGGTATAGGGTTAGTCGAGAAAAAAAAACACCCCCACTTTACGTCTATGGGAGGTAGGTAGGTATTGATTGCTCTTAATTTGTTAGATTAAATATTGATAGGTGATTATTATTTGTTATGTTATATTATGTTATTATTTGATATTATTTGGGTATTTTATGATCCGAGAATTTATAATTGAATGAATTATTGTTAATTGATTAATGTATTTAATAGACTATTGCATGTCTCTCTGAGACAGGACATGATGTACTGTTAACAAAACATATACTGATTTAACATCTATGTAATAACTCATGACCTTGCAATAAACATTTTGAATTTGAATTTGAATTTGAATTTAGGTTACTACTATTTCTGGTGTACAATAAAGAGTAATTGTATTGTATTGTACCCTGAATAAAAATATATATTTTTTAGCTACCTACCACTTTTTCGACGTGGCTAATTTGTATATTCATGCCAAATTACAGCTTTCTAGCACTAACAGCTTCTGAGCTTAGCCGCGGCTGTACCTATGGCTAGACAAACAGACAGACAGAGAGACATAGCGAACCTATGGGTTCCTAGTTGATTACGGAACCCTAAAAACTTGCTAAGCCCACCGAGGGTAGCCTTAGTCAGGAAAACTGAATCATTTCCGGACGACCGGATGGCCAAGTGGTTAGAGAGCCTGACTACGAAGCTTAAGGTCCCGGGTTCGGTTCCCGGCCGGGGCGGATATTTGTACGAATAATACGAATATTTACTCTCGGGTCTTGGATATTTAATATATATTTAAGTATGTATTTATGTATATTAGTATGTTTATCCGTTGCCTATAGTATCCATAGTAAAGCTTTGGATACTATAGGCTTGCTTAGTTTGGTACTAGGGTCAATTGGTGTTACGTCCCATGGTACTTATAAAAAGAAACCGTAGTGGAACCTTTTCATAATGAATTTCGCTATGATTTCTTTAGCAAATGTACGGAATATCAACATGATAATAAGCACTAAAGTTCCACCGTTATCTGCGTGATTCATTTTCCTCAAAGTTGTGAAATACTCCGATGTTCCACAAACAAAACGAAACTAAACCCCTTACCTTCCCGAGCTCCCCACTCCTTTGTCTGACCACGACATAAAATTTTCCTCCGTTTCCTGGCCACAATAAAATTTACTGGGATTAATCACTTGCAACAACGAGAAACGGGACTGGGAAAATTTGCATAAAAAACGCCCGGGAATGGAATCTAAATAATAAATTGTCCATTGTTGTGCTAAATAAACGCTAGGTATGCTTGTGTAAAAATCTCTAAAAGGATTCTTACATTTGGAGATTACTAGCTCGTTACCCGCGACTCCGTCCGCGTAGAATTCGTTTATCGCTATCTGGCGAGAACTATGGAATTTTCCAGGATAAAAACTACCCTATGTCCTTCCCCGAGACTCAAACCTATCTGTATGGGTCCGAATTTCATCTACTTAAATCTGCGGGCAGGGGCTCTCCAGTAGCATCCAGTAGCCTCTTCTCCCTCTGGACCGCATACAACAGAGAGTGATTCGAATAGTCGGCTGCCAACAAGTTTCTGATCGACTTGACTCTTTGGCGCTACGTAGAGTTGTAGCTTCACTGTGCATCCTCTATCGCATGTACCACGGGGAGTGCTCCGAGGAGTTATTCGGGTTGATTCCTGCCGCATCGTTTCGCCACCGACCCACGCGACAACACTTCCACCCTCACCATTTAGATGGTTGTCGGTCCTCAACTGTGCGTTTCTCCAGAAATTTCTTGCCTCGCACAGCAAAACTCTGGAATGAACTATCGCCTGCGGTATTCCCGGACCGATATAATCTTTAAGCTTTCAAGAAAAGAGCGTACTCCTACCTTAAAGGCCGGAAACGCACTTGTGACTCTTTTGGTGTTGCAGGTGTCCATGGGTGATGGTAATCGCTCACCATCAGGCGATCCGTCTGCTCGTTTGCCCCCTATACCTTAAAAAAAATCGGTTTTGCGGTTTAGATGTGATGAGATGAGGAGGTAATGTGTCCATATCGGCATACTTATTGAAAGTCCGAATGTAATGTTTGTCAGAACGATCGTTTGTCATAACTCTTTTTTTCTCTGAACCCAATAATTGTTCAGAATTGTTTACAAACCTAACCTATAGTTTTCTACAAGTTTTCTATTATGATGACCATTTGATTTAATTCGCCACAGCAGAAAAAAATTTAAAAAATTCAGATTGGTTTTTGGAATCTTTTTGTATTTTTTATTTCAATTCCAAATTTTTGTTACTTTTATGGTCATCCCGTAAAAACCCATATCGAAAATACAAACTGAGATATAGATGCACAGAAAAACCAGAAAAATAAGAACAGCGCCGGGAATTGAACCCAGGTCCTAAGCATTCCGTGCCGCCGCGTGCTATACCGCTACGCCACCGCCACCACCGCACACAGCGTACAGCGCCATGAATATCGCTGTTTGTATCTTTTGCTCGTGAATATTAGATTGTATTTTGAGACTAACGCACTAATATTATTGAGCTAATAATAATTAGTAAATGCTACAAATAAAATAAACGCCCTCAAACTGCAAACTCACCATCTTTGTCGCAATACTTTGTCTATGGTCGCAATCAGCTTTGTGAATTAAAACTGTTTATAACGCCACCTGGCGCCGTTGGTAAGAAACGCCAAGTTTTCCAGAAAATGAAACGGGAACGCTCCGTCGAGAGCACGTTTAATTTTAAACCAATCGGTACAAAGAAACGCCACATAATTTTCCTGTTTCATCATAGATGGCGCTATTCGGAAAGTTGGCAGATTGTATTGTAAATACAAATTTGTAAATTAGATTACTTACAATAAAACGTTGCTTCTTATCATTAAGTCTGACACCTTGTACTTATTTTTCTAGTATTTATCTCGGGATTTTAACCTATAAATGTGATATAAATAACACTTCTATAAATATTTTTAATTAAACCTAAACTAATCATGTCACTAAGCTTGTCTATGTCTATGAATCAACGTGATTTGCTCTGATGTTTTTGAAAGGTGGTTTTCAGTATTTTTCTGTTTCTTAAATTCTAATGCACAGAAGCCATTATAAACTGAAAAGGTATCAAGAACTGAGTGCGAACGGTACGTGTTTACTTGATTTTATTACTATGAAGAAAGTATTTTTACATAGAAAACAATTTAGTTAGATACCAAGAATGGTCACGGATATGCAGAGACCTTCTACCATGTTTTCAACAAAATCATGTTCTTCAACAAAAACGAACAAGTTTTTCTGGTGTGACCTCTTCTTCACTTAATAAGTCGCTACAGCCTTAAAAAATGGCCGTGGTTGTCGATTGAGGATCGGTAGTAAACTTTCCTTTCCTTTCCTTTCTTGGGAAAAAGTATGGTGGTTCAGTCCTGGAGTCTGGTGTTCGTGGTGGGCTATAGAGAGCCTTCTGCCCACTATCGCATGTGGCATCGAGAAGACTTATTCCTTAGGTCCTGCGAAATAAATACTAAAGTAATATTTTTCAGATCAAAGATGGCAACTCGACGCCGCTGGTACCGAGCGCGGCGAGGCGTTATCACTCTAAGTTGTTCTTCAGCATTTTTGGCGATTTACCTATTTCTCGGGCCGGATCCCGATAGGTTAGTTTAATTTTCAACTAAATTTCATCGTCACCATCATCATCTATATAGGTACGTGTTCTTGCTGGGCACGGGCCTCCTCTCAAAATCAGAGTTCTGGCCGTAGTTCCCACGCGGGCCTAGTGCAGACTGGGAACTTCACACACACCATTTGCTTGGGAGGTTTAGGAAAACCTGCATTTTCTTCGCGATGTTTTCCTTCAACATAAAGTCTACAGCACTATCACCCTCATTTTAAACATTACCAACCCAGCTGAGTAGTAGCAGACCGTAGTGTCGTACCTACTAGATGAAGGCGGAAGCACCATGAAGTGCTGATAATTCTGGTGAGTTGACCCCAATAGAAAAACGTAGCCAAGCAGCCTTGAGCAGGGTTTGTGTCAAAGCTTTATCCAACAGGCTCTTACAAAACTGCCAGGACACTGTCGAGCGAGCTAGACTTCTCACTGTATTTGAGCCTGATTTTGGTCATTGGCTGCATGTAGTTCTTTCCCGAAACCTTGGCATACTTCTGGACCCTGACTCACTGAAAATTGCCGTATGTTGCGGCTTGAATTTGGACTTACAAACTTTCGCATTTAATTAAATTTGATACATGAAGTTCGAAAATCTAGAGGTGTGGGTCCGGATTGGGGACCACTATCCCCTTTTTTAGTAGTGAGTTATAATTAGTCAGAGCACTTGATATACAAAATTAATAATAGTTTGTTTTATTTTCCAGAGTTGCTGTCTTATAGTAAGTTTTTTTTTGGTACTTCGAAATAATTATTTTTACAACACTCTAAGCTCATTGCTTGTGTAACATTGCAAGCGTCATCATTGTTTGTAACATTATGCAAAGCATCCATGATACTACTGGGCTTTTTTTTAGGATACCTCCCATAAACGTACAATGGGGGTGATTTTTTTTCTCGACTAATCCTACAGGGCGTGGGGTATCGTTGGATAGGTCTTTTAAAACCATTGCGGGGTTTCCGATACGATGTTTGGATTCAGTGTTCTGTTTGCGAAATATTCAACATTACAGTGCAAATTTTTATTAAAATCGAGCGTCCCCCGCTCTTAAATGGTGAAAAAATGTGAAAAAATTCAGGATTGTAGTAAGTATTTATATCAAAACAAGGAAAATTAAGATTGCTTGAGAATTATTAGTAGTTTAAGAGTAAATAGCAGCCTAAGGTATAAAATATACTCCAATCTATAGAAAATAATTAGTACTTGACATTTTCGTAATGGCTAGAGAACCCTATCTTGAGTGCATCCGACACGCTCTTAGCTGGTTTTATTTTTTAACCGTACTTTGTCAAACATTTTTCTATTTATCTTACTTCCCGATTAGCTTGCTGAAGTTTATTGAGAAGGCAAGATAAATGATGATATCAGCAGTAGAACTAAGATTACTGACATAGCCCGAAGAATTGCGAAACTGAAGTGGCAGTGGGCGGGGCACATTGCACGCAGGACTGATGGCCGATGGGGTCAGAAGGTTCTCGAATGGCTTCCGCGGACTGGGAGACGAGCTGTCGGTAGGCCTCCAACAAGATGAAGTGACGCTCTGGCTAAGATCGCGGGATCGCGGTGGATGCGAAAAGCACAAGACCGATCTGAGTGGAGAGCCTTGGGGAGTCCTCTATGTCCATCAGTGGACGTCTTTCGGCTGACATGATGATGATGATGATGAAGATAAATACGAAGTTATCTGACAAATCACGTTGGAAAAACATTATCCAGTAGATCGATATAAGTACATTGTATTTCAGTAACATGGAAATGAAACTAGAAGAGGCTCTTAAGCTAGAGAAGGAATTAGGTTGTGAGATCCCGGACCTAGACCCATTTGCGCCTGAAGTCGCCACGTTTGATAAGAACTTGCCAAAAATTAAATGTTTTGGCATAGATTGGGTCAAATGTTATGTAAGTACGAAAACATTCGGTGATCTTAGAATGTACAAATAATTAGCAAGGAATTCACTTTCACTGCCACCTGCTGACTTCCGCAGGTGCCACCGACGCACATGTGCGTTCAAAATGTATAAGTAATTAAGACAGCGGCTGCAAATTCCGAAAACGCATATGTGCGTCGGTGGCAGTGAATGTGTTAAACGATAGCAAAATTCAACCACTTGCTGTAAAAAAATCAAATTAAAAAATAGGAAGGAAAAAGAGCATTAGGGTAAAAAATATTGCGTTCTTACATAGTGGCGGAACGTCAACCTTGCCTTGCTATTAATCAGTAATCATGAATACTTTGATAGCAATTAAATGGTACTTCACTTCCACGGAATGAAATATTTACCTAATCACTTATCCATATCCATACTAATATTATAAATGCGAAAGTGTGTTTGTGTGTTTGTATATTTGTCCCTCTTTCACGCCGTAACGGAGCGACGGATCGTCGTGATTTTTGGCATAGAGATAGTTTATGGTCCCGAGAGTGACATAGGCTACTTTTTATCCCGGAAAAATGCACAGTTCCCGAGGGAATAGCGCCTGATAACCGAATACCACGCGGGCGGAGCCGCGGACATAAGCTAGTTTTTTATAGAACTCCCTCCCTATTTTTGCGAAATATAAAAGGGCAACTAATTTATTTATTTAATTTTGAATTGAACTTCAGAATGAAGAATTGCAGTAGGAAAAATATATACATCTAATAAACAAAATAGATACAGTTGTTTTAATGATTATCCGAATAAAGCGATGAGAGTAACGTTTTGTTTATGAATTTTTCACGTTTTCATTTTAGCACTCAAGTTGCAAAGTGGTAGACGGAATAATGGAAACCGTAAACGATATTAAGTGTTCATATCGAGATATTTTCTACCAGACCGAAGAGAACTACACACTGGGTCCTGTGACCCTATCGGAAGATGACGGTTACGAGTTAATAGCAAGCGATCATGCCGAGGTGTCATGCAAGGGAATTAGAATGTCTGAGTAAGTCTATATAATGGTGTTCAGATAGCCGTCGGAGCCGAAAATTTCTCTAATGAAGATCGCGGATGGGCAAGCGTAGGACGTCCATGAACGAGATGGACGGATGACCTGTACGTTTCCAAATACTAAACCAGACCTAGTGTTTTCTTATTCCAGCAACAAACAACTAGAATGGTCCGGACATGTAGTTGGATTCCGTTCAGCAGTCGAGTTTTCGCCACCTCAGCCTGGACGCGAGGTGCCCTTCAACGTGATGATCTTGGCCTTCGACACAATGTCCAGGAACGAGTTCATCTCGAGAATGAGAAAGAGCTGGAAGGTGCTAACTGAAGAACTGGGGGCTACTGTGATGGAGGGGTGAGGTTTTATAAAGATTCTCTTTACCTCAGTTCAGATCAAACAGAACTGTTCTTTTGAAAACAAACTCATTCGACCTTGTGATCCGTATAGTCATAGTCTTTGCAACGTCTTGTCTCGTCTCTCATCTTATCTCCTTAAACGAGGTAAATCTACTACAGTATCATTTTATTGAAGCTTTATGATGATGATGATGGGCTGTTATTTTGTGTGCTTTTGTTACATTTTTCCCCGTAATATACTGGTTTCGAAAATAAAACACTTATGAACTTTCGTGTGACACGTGTTGTCTCTTTGAAGACCCAATTGCTGCACTAATGTAAACTAAGGTAAGGTAGAAAGCTTTGTTACAAAAACAAACAGCTCATTCCTTAGAAATGGTGTTCTAAGATATTATCAATCAGCATCTACGTCCTGTAAAAGGTGAGCGACGTGAACTAACTGGATACAATTATGTAGGTTTCGTATCATAGAGTTCCTTAGCATATTTACAATTAGTTATGCAGACGATAGAAGACTGGCCTAAAAAGGCATACGATTTCTTCAAACTTATCGACTTTCTAAGCTCCTGGCCATTTTTTAATTCTGTACTGTGCCTATTTAACTTTGATGCCGTTTTATTTCCCAGCTATAACATAGTGGGAGATGACACACTCGCGGCGCTTTTCCCGATCCTTACTGGCAACTCTGAGCTGGAGCTGTCCGACGCACGCAAACGCAATCACGGCGACCATCTGGACTCTTACCCTTTCATATTCTACAAATTGAAGGAAAATGGGTGAGACAGTGATATTGTATAATAATCATATTTCTAAGCGCACCGATGCTCTACAGAAGTCGAAGAAACTGTGTGTGTCTGCTGCCGCCAAATTAGAATCGTGTTTTCAGGTTGTTTTATGCGCAGAACAAAAAAATCTAATAAAAAAAAAGGATCAGAAAAAATGTTCTGTGGTTTATGAGTAGGTACATGCTGTTGGTAACTTCATTGGTATAGGATGGGATGACTTTTTTTATCAACCATCACCTTTCTCTATCTTGAGAAAAATTGAATATTTTAGATAAAGGTAATTTTGAAAGTAGGTACCATTGTTTTGTACCGAGTTTCGGTTGTAAATTGAAAGTTATCTTTCTTTATCGTATAATTTGTGTTGTTCGAAGCATTTACGTACAAAACTATTGAGAAGAACCTCAAATGAGGTGACTGATTTAATAGGTACTTTTTACACTTTTGTTCAACCACATATATTTAATTTATATTATTTAGCAAACATGCTCTGCATCGAAATCTATGTACCTTAAGGCTACCGATGGTGCTCTGTATGAATCCACATTACGAGGGCGAATCAAAAAGTTCTTAGAACTAGCTGTTTACATAAACTTTTTAAATTAACTTTTTTTTTTATTCTGAGCTATCATTTTCATGTAATATTTGACTGTTACTTTTATTCGAATCGTTCCCGCCATTACGTAGTAAATTGATATTTTGTGAAAGAAGTCGACTAAAACATCTGGTTATGGAAAAAAATGAGTTTCGTGCCGTGATAAAGTACTTATGTATGAAAAATATGACTACCAAGGAAATTTTTTTGGACATTCAGCAAACTGTAGGCACTGATGCTTTACCCTATTCCACTGTTGCTTACTGGGTTGCTTAGTTTAAAAGAGACAGATCTAGCTGTGAAGACGACCCCCGCTCCGGCCGTCCATTTACCTCAGTTAACGCACAAACCACTGAAAAATTTGAGAAAATGGTTTTGGAAGACAGACAACTAACAATCAAGTATCTAGCAGAGACCCTAAAGATTTCATTTGGTAGTGTAAGTTCAATATTAACGGATGTTTTGGGTTTTAGAAAAGTGTCAGCAACATGGGTTGCGCGAATGTTAACTCAGGCAAACAAAAAGTTGCGTGTGGGGGTTTCAGAGCGTAATCTTGAAATAATCAAGCGTGACCTGGAAACTTTTGACCACCGTTTCGTAACTATGGATGAAACATGGGTTCACCATTTTGATCCTGAAACGAAGAAGCAAAGCATGTCCTGGAAACGTCCATCTTCCCCTCCAATAAAGAAATTCCGAGTATTTCCAACGGCGGATAAAGTAATGGGCTCAGTTTTCTGGGATACAGAAGGAATCCTGTTTATTGATTATCTACCAAAAAGTAAAACCATTACTGGTGCCTATTACACCGAATTGATCCCAAAAGTCCAGCAAGCAATTAAAGAAAAACGTCGAGAAAAATTGCGTGCTGGAGTGCTTTTCCATCATGATAACGCTCCAGCTCATTGGTCACAGATGGCCCTCATTACAATCTGCTAAGCTGGTTTTGGGCTCTATGATCATGCCCTACTCGCCAGACTTAGCTCCGAATGATTTTCACTTATTTCCGAAACTAAAAGAGCACATTCGCGGAATTAAATTTGACGATGACAATGGGTCATGGGTGCTGCAGAGGAGTTTTTCGAGACTCAAAAAAAAACATTTTTTTTATGACGAAATTAAAAAAAAATTAAAAACGTTAAATAAATGTGTAAAACAAGAAGGAAATTATGTAGAAAAATAAAATAAAAAAATATTGATTTTCATTTGTTTTTGATCCGATTCTAAGAACTTTTTGATTCGCCCTCGTACTAGCCGTTTACCTTTTCATACTTACTTCCAAACACCTTATAAATAAGTATGCGTGAAGGTGGTATAAAGTGCGGGACTCGTTTTAAATTCAAATATAGACTTTTTTTGACGATTTCTAATCCACTTTTGCAAAAAATTTACATGAGGGACGGTGCTTTTGTTTTCAAGGTACCGCACTGCGTTTTTCGAGGACAAGTCCAACACTGGCACATTCCAGTTCAATGGATTCAGGCAGCAGCCGACAGACCACTACCTTCGGGCGTTCTCCATGGCTGATGCTGCCAAGAATAGAAGCTGGCAGTACTGTGTAGGGGATACTCCGCAGTTCAGATTGATGATCAATGTTACCGAAGATTTACTCAGTTCTCTAATCATTCACCGAAAATATTTTTTCCAAATGATTTATTATCAATTTTTTTGAAAACTGCATTTTACCTAATATCTGCCACAACGACAAATCCTACAGGCCCTAGAAGTAGAGTCATATCACAAATTTAAGCATGGTTTTTGTCTCAGATATTGGTGCTGGTGACTGTACTTCAGGATTATTATAAAAATTAACCTTAACTAACTTTTGGGGTTCTACAGGATAGTCCTGAAATATATCCTGAATAATTTACAGTTTCAGAAAAAAATCTTTTCTCCATATGAAACAATTGGGAAAAATGTTTTCAGTGAAAAACCAGGACCCCATATATTGATTCCCTTCACCCACTACTTCAGCTCTATCCCAATCCCTAAGTAATACCATTACAGGAAAGTGTGATTCCAGATCCGGAATGGATTCTATCATATCATCAAACACTCAAAAATGAAAGACAAAGTTACGAAATAAAGTTTTAATAACTGTATTCTAGTTCATGGAGTTGGAAGGCAAGCGTTTCATCTTCACGCTCATTAGCGACATCACTCAGGACGCCAACCGGGTGCAGGAAGCGGACGAGGACACGGCGGCCATGCTGCGTCGCTTCTACCACCACGGGGACGACACGCTGCTCGTGCTTCTGGGGGGCCACGGACCCAGGTAAGACGTTTTCACAGACAACGACCTTCTTTCCACCCTCACCACCTCAATAGCTGGCAGTGTACGAGTACTACAGCTCGTTTCTTGCAATTTTTTTGGGTATCTTCCAATAACGAATCTGTTCTTTTCTCAAAGGGCCGACGCATCCATGACTCAACTCATGGGTGTCCATGGGCTGTTAGTGATTGCTTTCCATTAGGTAATCCGACCGTGCCGTCAGGTATGCGGGAATCTCCATCCGCGTCACTAAAATCCTACCGGTATTCCCTGTCTTGCCATTTGGGGATGCCATGACAGCAATGAATGATACCACAACATCCGCTGGAAGGAGATCACCCTGCTCTGAGGCAGAGATGAGAGCAAGGTTATTGGGTTTTGAGTCACGGAACATATGCATTACGTCAACCGGATGCAGTTCCACCAGGAGTTCCATAGCTAGGAGCTCAGTGCAGGTAGAATAGAAAATAATTACTCCGTTGCTACATAGTTAGCGCCCCGGAGTAAG
The DNA here is from genome assembly GCA_037349165.1 of Choristoneura rosaceana. Lineage (NCBI taxonomy): Eukaryota > Metazoa > Arthropoda > Insecta > Lepidoptera > Tortricidae > Choristoneura > Choristoneura rosaceana. The sequence goes on from JAZBNJ010000019.1 coordinate 18,775,503, forward strand.
GGCCGAAGTGAAATATCACAATTAATCGGGATTGTTTATAGAAACAAACATAAACTAGCTAACGGACGGCTGACCATGAAAAGATTTTCTTAATAGAAGAATTGTAATCTATAGATTTAGTGCAAATTATAAAATAGATCACTCGTCGAATCCGACTCGACTGGGCCTGGTTAAGATAGCGGGATCGCGGTGGATGCGGAAAGCACAAGACCGGTCTGAGTGGAGAGCCTTGGGGAGGCCTATGTCCAGCAGTGGACGTCTTTCGGCTGACATGATGATGATGATGATGATGATAAAGTAGATAGTGAAATCGAATGTCATTGCTCAGTTTCAATCATTTTATCTTTTTCTTTTTGTTGGCAGGTTTCCGGACACTCTGCATGGCAAGCTCGAAGAGCGGCTCCCACTGTTGGCCTTACGGCTGCCCTCAAAACTGACGGATGGACGACCTGATGCGATCACAGCGCTGCGCGACAACGCCCGCGTTCTGACCACCCCTCACGACCTGCACGCCACGATACTGGACGTTCTAGGGATGACGAAACATGCTAACCCGTTTAAAGAGCAGGAATCGGACTTGTATAGAGGACTGACGATGTTGGAGTGGGTGAGATATTGCATTGTTTTGACTGAAAACCATTTTACAGTAAGCATATTGTAATGTTTTGTATAAGTACATTACTATTATATATAGTTATATTATAGCTTTGATGATGATGATGATACTAGATCGGAATTTTTGCGAAAATCATAAGACTGTCACCGTTTTTGTTGAGCTTAGATTTTATTTTGTGGAAGTCCACAGTTGTGAAATAAATGATCCACTAAATTAAAATATCTGTCCACTAGAAAATATTATATAATAGAGTTTATTGTAGCTTTCTAATAATTAACCCAGTCCATTTTTTTCTTCTATTTTGTAACTATTGAGATCGATAAAATAAAAATTCCAACTCATCGAAGCCTTTTTCCCGCAAACATTTAATCTTTGATGATGACCCCCAGATACCCGGCAACCGGTCGTGCCACGAAGCAGGGATCCAACCGCACTGGTGCGCTTGCTTCTCCTGGCAAGCAGTGGCTTTCACCGACCCGCTCTGTTATAAGGCATCTAGAGCGCTACTCAAGTTTATCAATACGCTTTTAGCGCAAGCTGGGTATGTATTTTTTTAAGTAGCCTATATAGTGTCCCACTGCTGGGTAAAGGCCTCCCCTCTTGACCTCCACAACTCTCGTTCTGACGCAATGTCAGGCCAGTCCTTTGCGTACGTGTCCAGATCGTCCCGCCATCTCCTTCTCAGTCTTTTCGGGTATGTATGCAGAATAATAAAAAATAGAACAGGAACTGTCCCGCGCAATGACATTTAAACCAGGACGCACATTGCCGAACAAAATCCCCTTCGAAGAATGTCAGAACTATTGATTTATTCATCAAAGGTCCCGCGTCCAAAAATTTTTGAATTGTCAGTCGGAACTCTTTACTAGGAGGGGAATGAAACTAGCTGGTTTGTGCTGCTGTTATAAATAGGTGAATTGTTTTCTTTGTTTCTTTCTTAAAAATAAATTACCCAACCACGAGTATCAAGTAAAGTGCTCGTATGGTGCGGTTTTCGTGTTAACCCTCTGTTTTTGAAATTTCGTAACCCTAATAATTACATAATTTCTGGAGACATAAATAAAATATTTGTTTGCTATTGTAACTGAGATAATAAGTTACTATTATTATTATTTCTATATATATTTAAAATTATTACTAAAAGTAAAACGAACTAATATAATAACTCAACTATTACAACTAGAAAAAAAAAGAAGTATCCCCCGCGGCATGGACCCAAAGATGCTGGCAGCAATTCCTCGCTGTACCTATAGCAATGTTGATACTGAGGTATCCGAAAGCTGGTGCTGATTATTTATTTATTATTGTTTTCAGTTCTAGGTGTGTTCCTCGGACGCTTTTGTCCACTGAGTGGCTGTTCCGCCGTCAGACCAACAGCCACTTGCTGTCTTTCCCTCGGTCAGCGGACGAGAACAGCTTCTACAGGCAACTCAACGCTGATGCTGCAGTACACACTGAAAACTATAAGATCAGAGTTAGTGCATAACTTTATCACACATAATTGTTATCCCTTCGTGCCAGCTCTTGTGAATAGATCTGTACATGAAGAAAAATAAATATTTTTTATAGCAGAATCAGGGCATCCATACTTCCATACTAATATTATAGGGAAATGCGAATGCTGGTGTGTTTGTAGGTTTGTCAGTCTTTCACGTCGAAATGGAGCTACGGATCGACGTAATTTTAGGCATAGAGATATTCGTAGTTTATGGGCCAGAGAGAGGCTACTTTTTACCCCGAAAAATTGCACAGTTCCCAAGGGAACAGCCCGCAATAACCGAATCCCGCGCGGGCGAAGTCGCGGGCGAAAGCTAGTTTTTTTTTATTCGACTAGATGACAAACGGGCAAGTAGGTCTCCTGATGGTAAGAGATCACCACTGCCCATAGACACCTGCAACACCAAGGGGATTGCAAATGTGTTGCCATCCTAGAGACCTTATGGGATACCTCAAGTGCCAGTAATTTCACCGGTTGTCTTACTCTCCACGCCGAAACACAACAGTGCAAGCACATTTAAAAACAACATTTTCTGGCCAGATTATAGTGGGGCCTGGGCTGGCGGTGTTTGAGGCATCGCTGACGTACGCGCTGAAGGAAGACCGGTTCTATATCCGCACCAGCGACATCTCCCGGTCTAACACGTAAGCTGCGGGGCTACTGCGAAATTCGAAAATCGAAATTGGCCTCGTTCCGTCCCTCTAATACTTAATAATACAAGAGTAAGAGGGACGATACGAACTTCGATTTTCGAATTTCGGAGTAGGCCCTCTGATTGACAATAGAATCATCGACCAATCGCACGAAAAACTTTGATTTTTTTTATTCGACTGGAAGGCAAACGAGCAGGTCTCCTGGTGGTAAGAGATCACCACCGCCCATAAACATCTGCAACACCAGGAGTATTGCAGATGCGTTGCCAACCTAGAAGCCTGGAATACCAGAAGTGCCAGTAATTTCACTGGCTGTCTTACGCTCCACGCCGAAACACAACAGTGTAAGCACTGCTGCTGCATTTTAAACGCAAGGACGTGTCACGCTAATGGAGCTTGAGGATCTATGTTCGATCCTCGGTCGGGGAAGATATTAGTAGGAATAATACGAATGTTTGTTCTCGAATATTAGGTATTTCATTATAATCTTTCTGGCATTGATAGTCCCTGAGCAAAGCCGCGGACGCACAGCCAGACAGACATGACGAAACTATAAGGGTTCCGTTTTTATTATTTTGGCTACGGAACCCTAAAAAGTGTCAAAATTCCTTAGTGATTCTTATTGTGTTTGTGTGGGTTATTCATCATCATCATCATCTCAGCCTATATACGTCCCACTGCTGGGCACAGGCCTCCTCTCGGAATGAGAGGGCTTGGGCCATAGTTCCCACGCGGGCCCAGTGCGGATTGGGAACTTCACACGCACCATTGAATTGCTTCGCAGGTTTGTGCAGGTTTCCTCACGATGTTTACCTTCACCGCAAAGCTAGTGGTAAATTGCGCACATGAATTTCGAAAAACTCAGAGGTGCGAGCCGGGATTTGAACCCACGACCCTCTGCTTGAGAGGCGATAGGTCAAACCACTAGGCCACCACGGCTTTTTACCTTGTCACCTTGGCTTTGTGGGTTATTGTGGTTGATATTTACGTATCTTTGTTCAGGTATGGAGACGAGCCGGACTGCGTACGCGACAGCCACCCGCACCTCAGCTATTATTGCTACTGCAGGCACTGAGCCCTGGCTGCACGGGGCAGGAGATTCTCGCAGCTTAGACTAGGTTTAACTTAGATTTAAGACTCAATTTAGGTATTCGGTAGTGCTTTGACTTCACTTTCTGAAAAATAAACGCACAGAAGAGTAAACTTTATTTTAATACTTAGTGGTTAGAGAAACTGACTACGAAGCTTGAGGTCCCGGGTTCGATTCCCGTGTAGGGGCAGATTTTTGTATGAAAAATACGAATGTTTGCTCTCGAGTCTTGGTGTTTAATATGTATTTAAGTATGTATCTATTTATATAATTCTATTTATCCGTTGCTTAGTACCCATAACACAAGCTTTGCTAAGCTTACTTTGGGACTAGGTCAATTGCTGTGAATTGTCCCGTGATATTTATTTTTTATTTTATGTCGTGAACGTTTTGACAACAAATAGGATGTTATTTTTTTAACGATATTAGAGTGTGTACTTGGGGTGATACCATTTCCCGGACGTACAGTCAAGGGCAAAAATATGTATACACTTTAAACCTTGTCACTTTAACCACTGTGACAGCGTTAGCGTAACTTAGCGTTTAAAACCTAGACGTGGTTGACCTGGTTTTGTTATTTTGGATATTATTTCAAAATTCTTAAAATTCTCTATTAATAGAACATTTTGTACTAAAAAGTACATTCGGTCGATATTCTTAGTGTTAATTAGTCCTTTATAAAGTACGCGGGTACTTAGGAGGATAGGCAAGGTACTAAAGTGTATACATATTTTGCCCTTGACTGTACAATTCATCCATCTATCCATCCCAGCCTATATACGTCCCACTGCTGGGCACAGACTTCCTCTCAGAACAAGAGGACTTGGCCATAGTTCCCACGCGGGCCCATTGCGGATTTGTTATTTTGAGATTTTATCCCTATTATGTGGAAATATAGGAATAAAAAGTACAGCTACCTACATACCAAATTTCATCCAAATCTGTTCAGCCGTTTCAGCGTAAAGGAGTAACAAACATGCTCACTCACTCACAAACTTTCGCATTTATAATCTTAGTAAAATTGCGCCTAAAGTCGATCCACTATCTCCTTATCGGTCTCCCTCTACTTCCTGGCCATATTGACCATGACCGTCCTAAGAAGTGTCACATTATTATTATAAAGGCCTGTAGGGGCCGCTACTAAGTTTTAGTAGAGCGCCTTGTTAAGGTTGAAGTTGGTAATTATAAGATGACTGGTTAAGTTAAAGACTCTTTTAATATAGTAAGTATAATGATTACAACTAGTATAGCGAGACCCAGTACTATTCACGGTAAATTTAAGAGTGAGAGTAAGCGTTAATATTAGTGCAATCTTAGGTAAAAGTGCTGTTGTCGGCGCTGCGACGTATAACTAAAGTAGGGCGCGAGTTAAGGTAAATTAGTGTGCGGTATTAAACCGTACAAGGCCTCCCCCAATACTTCCACTGCTCTCTGTCCCCTGCATACAAGGGCCAGTCCTTCAAGAAGAAGTCTAGCTCATCCCGCCATCGCCGTTTAGGTCACATATTCGAGAAAATTCAAAACATTACCTTGTAGTTGTAATTAAATAAACTAACCAGGTCATAGTATATAATATAAAATCAAACGATGAAGCTATAAATTAAATAAACAACAAACGTTCGTGTGTTAAACGGTTTCCGGTGAAGATGAAAGAATGTAAAACGTACGAGATGAATGTGAATCATAACGGTTATGCTGCAATAAATGAAGAATTAGTTTCGCAACGATTAGTCACGGTAAACTGAGCCATTCACGAGCCGCGAGCTGTGCCCTTAGTGTAAGTTTTCGGTTACAAAATACGTCTCGATCGCGTTCGCGTTACACGAACATCGCAAACGTTCCGCTAGGAGGCGCTGTTCGTGTTTCCATACAAATTGAGATTTTAACGCGAACGCGATCGAGACGTATTTTGTAACCGAAAAAATACACTAGGGGTACTGCGCGCGCGCATCAATGGACGAGGCGCGGCGCGCGTGCACATAGCTGCGTACGACACGGTATTGGACATGTATTGTATAGTCATCGCCAGAGAGTGGAATTTTCATGGTATTTTTTGATGTTATAGTGACTTCTCAATTATCGACTCTACATCTAAATGATGTCGATACATATTAGACTTTTAATTAGATTATCGTCAACTTATCATGTTACTAGCTTTTGCCCGCAGCTCCGCCCGCGTGGTATTCGGTTATCGCGCGCTATTCCCTTCGGGAACTGTGCATTTTTCCGGGATAAAAAGTAGCCTATGTCACTTTCGGGACCATAAACTATCTCTGTGCCAAAAATCACGACGATCCATTGCTCCGTTACGGCGTGAAAGAGGCACAAACATACAAACACACAAACACACTTTCGCATTTATAATATTATTAATATAGTATGGATGTAGAGCGTTCTTTTTTTGCATACAAATGGATACTTGACTGTTAAAGAAAGTTTAAAACCAGAAAATATGAAAAAACAATCATCGATTTCTTTACATTACGAAAAAAACTGAACTGAAATTATTAAATGAGAAATTGTTATCCATTCATTGTTCATTGCATAATTATGTATTTTTCACATTTTCAATTGCTCGAAAGTTAATTGGAAGCGAACGCTCTTTAATTCAAGGTCGCCTATTGTTTACCTTTACATTTAATCTTTTTTCATCATCATCATCATCATCATCAGCCTATGTTCGTCCACTGCTGGACATAGGCCTCTCCCACCAATCAATCTTTTTTAGTGCCTATGTATGTATATCGGAAAATGATAAATGGGAAGTCACTATGACAGGTCAAAAAATGCCATACATGCTAGTTGCAAAACTTAAAATGTATTGTAATAGAACTCAATAACACTAAAATCTGATTATTATACTAGGTACTACTTATGTCCTAAAACAGTTCCCGTGCTACAATGCGCACACGTCTTCTACGTATCACAAGACAGCACGCAAGCACCTGTTTTCGCGGCAAAACAGGTCTATTTTAATTTTGTTTGGCGCATGTTTTGCCAATTCTTTTTCAAATCCGTAGGCGAGCCCGGGCGTTGTGACGACATTCTTAGCGGGCGTACACACTACACTACTACACATTTTGAAGGCACGATCTTGAATGAAACTGCGTCGGAGCGTGATACAACCTTTATTTAAATTGAATTAGAATTTGTAGGCGGTGGTGGACGGATTCGTTGGTGCTACTACGCAGAAATAGATAAAACTAGTGGAGAAAACAGATTTACAACAGTGAGCCTCTAGATTTAGTGTAATTTTAAATCAGTGCTTATTTTCCACAAACAGCAAGATGAAAAGCAGTTTCAGGCTTTAAAAGGCTACTCGTATTATCAGTTAAAGTACGGGATAGAACAGTAGATAACTGTTTTTAGTGATTTAAGGTTACATATTTGCTACGGGATGTAGGTAGAATTCTTCGGTCTGCTCGTGATGATGATACCATCGACCGACGTGCCGAAATATCGGTAGCTTACTATAGGTTTTCAAGGTCTACGTATAATCCAGTAACTTTGTCGCCTGAAAGTATGGGGGCAGTATGCGTCAAATCCGGTAGTTCTGAATTTTTGCAGAGTTGTTTATGATGTTGGCCTAATGAATAATCCAAGTTTGTGACCTCGAGCGCCGAACGCAACTTTGTCAAAAATCGAAAAAACCGCGAAAAAATAGATATTTTTTTCAAATTTTGGCGATTATAACCCTAAAAGACTAGTGTTTGAAAAAACTTTCTTAAAACGTTTTAAAGAAGACTAAATTTGCTACAATATGATACTAAAATTGTCTCTGTGGACCCAATAGTTTCCAAGATTGAGCCTTTCAAAGTTTATCATTTTTTCGAACTTCGCAATTTAGGCAACCACAACACCTATAACCTTGACGAGCTGCGGTACCGACTATTCGCTAGGGCTGCGACGAAAACCAGCTTCAATCTAGCCAGGTTACCTCCTACAAGAGACTCTGCTCGATTTCACTCCTTGCGGACATACCATCAGGTAAAAATTTGTCTTTGCATCAGTAATTCACATTACATATCATTCATCATTTTCTATTCTCATGTACAATCTTCTTACAGGTACAGGCGTGGTTGGGAGTCACACTTAACCCTGGGGGTGGATATATACACACCACAAAGCCTCAATCCCAAAACGATGACCAGAGATGCAGCCCCACAACACCTCTTGCAGATGATTACTTGCGGCTGCACGAAGGGTTGTGGGATCGCGTGCAGCTGCAGGAAGACAGGATTAAAATACTCATCAGTCTGTAGGCACTGCAGCGAGGCCTCTTGTGACAATATACCTGATGTTGCAGTAGTAAAATCCTAGAAGGCGACGATCTGTCCGATGTGAGACGAGTCGAAATGGAGGATGACTTGACGGCACAAGACGTCGACGATTCATTACCATCCCCTGATGGGGATATGCCATCCCAATACGTCGATCCAGATACAGACGAACCTCAACCGGGACCTTCCAAGAGGGCCAAATTAATTTGATTTTTTGATTTTGAATATTACTCAATTTCCTAACAAATAAACTTATTAACTTCTGTTGTACTTTTCTTTTTTATTTACTTCATTATTCGTAGCTTAGGTTTAAGATCATCGTTCACACTCCTCATTATCTTTTTTAACATCCCACCATAAAAGTACAGGGCTTCGATAGTATAATCAGAGTCAAAATTCATTCAGAACGACTGAACCGCAAAAAATTGCGAAGTTCGTAAAAATGATAAACTTTGAAAGGCTTAATCATGGAAACTATTGGGTCCACAGAGACAATTCTAGTATCATATTGTAGCAAATTTAGTCTTCTTTAAAACGTTTTAAGAAAGATTTTTCAAACACTAGTTATTTAGGGTTAATTAAAAAAAATACGTTTTTTTCACGGTTTTTTTCGATTTTTGACAAAGTTGCGTTCGGCGCTCGAGGTCACAAACTTGGATTATTCATTAGGACAACATCATAAACAAGTGTGCACAAATTCAGAACTACCGGATTTGACGCATACTGCCGATGTATAAAGTTACTGGACTAGTACGTCCCCAAGAAAATATGTCAAAAAACTGTTGAAAATGAATTCTGTCGTAAGAGGCGACAAAGGATATAGGTTAAGGTATACCGTAGGCCACAGGCTAGCAACTGTCACTATTGTACCTTTTTTTGTCAAACTTAAAACCTAAAATTGCTAAAAGTGGCTCCGAAGCGGTAATTTGGAAATACAGGCGTGATGTTTGTGTATGTGCGTGTTGAAAATGGAACTGAAATTTTATTTACCATATTTCATGAACAAATCCATTCAAAACTGAATCGTGTAGCAGGGTGGAACCTTGGTGCTACTAAAAATGTTGACATTCCATAGATTTATCAAAGAAATCATAATGAGGTTGATTATGAAAACGTTCCACCGTGACGATCGTGATTTCAAGCGCCTCTAAGGCCCATACAGTGGACGTCCTACAGCTTAACCACTTGAGAGTCCGACGATACCATGGTATCCAAAACCAAAATGCTTCAAACCGTCCATGGATACTTTAGTGTCGTAAAATTAACCTTCATTTTGTGTATAAACCATAAAAGACATGCTGTTTTTTAAATAGTATTGGAATGAGTAAGTATTATTGTGTTTAATTCTTTTCTTTTAATTTGACTGGATGACAAACGAGCAAGTGGGTCTCCTGATGGTAAGAGATCACCACCGCCCATAAACATCTGCAACACCAGGGGTATTGCAGATGCATTGCCAACCTAGAGGCCTAAGATGGGATACCTCAAGTGCCAGTAATTTCACCGGCTGTCTTACTCTCCACGCCGAAACACAACAGTGCAAGCACTGCTGCTTCACGGCAGTATTAGCGAGCAAGATGGTGGTAGCAATCCGGGTGGACCTTGCACAAGGTCCTACCACCTGTAAAATTGTATTAACTGCATTAATTTACGTCTCAGTATTTCTTCTTTATTCAAAGCCTTGTAGTTAAAAAATTGTGGACACACAGCGCGCTTCGTCCGTCAAGTGGTTATCATGATGATACTCGTAGTGGAGCGCGAATGTGATTTAAGCGATATTACAGTACACTGAGTGCACTGAACTCTATTTAAATTACATTACCTAGTAAAGTTATTACTAAAAATTGTATTTTGTCATAATAGTCATCATAAATCATGTGTGTAATGTCTTTACACCGGGAGCGCGGTCATGTGACGAGATGGGGGCGTATTTTGCTGTAACACTGCTCATCATACGCTGTTATATCCGCTGTACACTGACGTACGCAGTAACTCTCGTGACGGCGACTCCCGCTTGACGGCCGGTTAAAGCACCGAAATAGATTTAATGAGCCAAATAAACGCGGATTGTTATTGTACCTGTTTTATAGGCATCGTGAAAATCTACACCGCTGCTTAAAGCGGTTATAAGCATCTCTCTATTTCGTCACCGAAACCATCGATGTAATGTCGTATATGCCGTGTTTTTCTTGATTAGATTACCTTCGACCTTGCGAGAGACTCGGTTCATTGATAAAAAGTACCTGGTAAGTAAATTTCTAATCAAACCAAAAAAAAACTTTTTTTTTTACAACTGCAAGTACTTCATGATTGTAATAAAACTAACCTAATCTAACCCACAGGATTTTACAGGATAGTCCCGAAAGTTTATTGTTTCAGAAAAAGAATTTTTCGTCCAAAAACATTTTTTATAGAATTGTTTATGGGCGGTGGTGATCTCTTACCACCAGGAGACCCACTTGCTCGTTTGCCTTCCAGTGAAATAAAAAAAAAAAATTATTACGTGATAAAACAGCATACCTTCGCGTAAGGCTAACCCACGCAAAGAACTCCAATCATCAATACTTTAACATATTTAATTTTAATAGGGCTAAAACTTAGCAGTCATCACGTACAACACCCTATTTAGAAATCCGTAGCCAAAGTTGTAAAAACCGACCCCTTGTTTTGACATAGTCTAATTTATATCTACTTGCCCGTCCATTTTGACAATGCAATAAGAAAAATCCATACTAATATTATAAATGCGAAAGTGTGTTTGTATGTTTGTCCGTCTTTCACGCCATAACGGAGCGACGGATCAACGTGATTTTTGGCATAGAGATAATTTATGGGCCCGAGAGTGACATAGGCTACTTTTTATCCCGGAAAAATGCACAGTTCCCGACCCGAGAGAACAGCGCGCGATAACCGAATACCACGCTCGCAAAAGCTAGTACTTAATAAAATATGTACCTACGGATGTAAAACTATCAAAATTTAAATTACATAATGTTTGTGAGCTTGTGATTCATTGGACATTCTGACAATCAATAGATTATGCGATATTATATGCGATTATGCGATCAGTATAATCCCCATTACACATTACTGGCCATTACTTATGACTGAAGTCTACGAAATATGTTACACTAACTGCCGTAATAAATTTAGAATGTCTAGCCTTGTTTGTATACACAGACAAAGAATAATGAACAAAGAATAGAACTTATAGTACTAACAATTAATCATATCAATGAACCAATAAAATTTAAGTATTTATTGTCACAGGGAACATTCCTTATTCCATAAAAAATAAATACGTAATGCAGTTTTTTTCCATCTTATTTTATAAAAAAAATTTTTTTTTTCGCGTTCTCTCAACTAGGCCTACCTATATCGTTCAGCCATTATGACATTTGAAACTAAATAAAGATATGAAAATTTCACTTGTTCAGGTGCCGTCATTCTGATTGAGATCCGACTTTTTCCGGCAGAAATAAATTATGCACTACTAGCGCAGAATTCGTTTATCTAGCGATAGACTTTTCGGGATGAAATTATCTTTTCCGGGTCTCGAACTATCTGTTTCATCTAAATCGGTTCAGTGGTTTAGACGTGATGAAGTAACAAACATCCAAACTTCCAAACATCTTCATAAACTTTCACATTTATAATATTAATAGGATTAATAGGATATCTGTAACTGCGGAACCCTTCGTCGCACGTCGCCCGACTGTCACTGCGCTCACCGAGATTCCCGCCAACTCGCATTACCGTATTTCTTCGGATTAAGCCCGATAATAACCTTAAATTTTGTTCGCGATTTATTAAAAACTTGTTGAATATTTGTGATTGTGTTTAAAAAACGTTGAACTCTAGTTGACATTGACGTTTTATAAATACTGTGCGAACAGGATTTGTGTTTTGAAAATCTTTTTTGTTTTGTAGGTAAAAAAAAGGTACCTGACTATTTCTCAAAAAGTTGTCCATTTTCAAGTTGTCGCCATATTAAAAGATATACAGGGTGGCCCATTTATATCGGTCAGTATAGGAAAGTCTGAAACTATACGTCATACGAAAATTTCTTCTTAGAAACCATGACATCGATTTTAATAACAAGAAAAACTGCATTCATGCATTTAAAAAAAAACCTGTACTCGGCTCGGGTATCAAACCCGGTTGTTATGAAAAAAAAAACTTACACTATTTCTATTTAGATATCGATTGTGTACGTCTTAAGCAGTAAATGTCTCCATGAAACATTATGTCTAAAATGAATAAAATGCATTGTTTTCACATACTTTAATATATTTTAGTAGGTGTTCGAAGTGTCCACCGTTACAATATTCAACAAATTCTGGCATGTAAAATTGTCTCTATGGTTGTTTGTACCTCTTTGCTGGTAAAATCGATGTCATGGTTCCTAAGAAGAAATTTTCGTATGTCGTATAGTTTATGACTTTCCCATACTGACCGATATAAATGGGCCACCCTGTATAATGTATACGCTGCGCTTACAGATCCGTGGTCTCCACTCGGGAATTTTTCAGCCACAACGGCCAGTAACCGGCGCGTGTAATCGTGCATTTTTTTCTGGAATACTTCGCGGTATCCACTCTGGCGATCTCTAAAACTATTGTACGGTCGGTGCCCTAACTTATATATCCACTTTTTCATACTAGTTGTGTAGAAAAGTGGATACTTATGTTAGGGCACCGACTATACAATGTAAAGAATGTACCGAAACAGCTCAGTGGCGATTTCTAAAACTATTGTACAATCTAAAGAATGTACCGAAACCACAGGATTGAGCGACGGCCAAAGATCTGATTAATGGGCACCTGTTGAAGCGGAATCGGCCGGATTCACAGCACGAGCAGCATTAAGGCCAGTCCACACCGCGGCGCGACGTGATGCGACTGCAAGGAAAAGGTGGTTGTTTCGTGCAATGTCACGAAACATTTTTGTCGCGTATAATAATGTCATGTCGAGAATGGGATGGCGTCGTAACAACTCTATTCCTCGTGATCATGACGCCAGTGATAAGAAGCGTAGCAAAGCTTATATTAACTTTATAGGTAGAGTCATTCATGATGACGCGTGCCGTGGTTCTTATTACAATGTCATTAATGTCTAATTTTGACAAAATCACGTGTCTTTGTGGATGGCACTAGGTATACATTACAAAAAGTTCCACATGTGGTTCATCCAAGATTATTGGTAAGTCGCTGAGAATTCCGAAGTCGGAAACTTCTGTGATTATATAAAATTATCCTATCATACCTATCGGTGCGCTACCGCTCTGGACGGCAGTATTCTTTCAAGTAATTTAATTAATTGACATCCGGTTAAAATATATAATTGCCGTAACGTTGCTATAAAATGTTAGTTCCATATTTAAATACTAAAAGGTATACCCGAGAAGGGCAGTTTGATCAAAAAATGACTAACAAAATTATAATAACGCTTACAAATTACCTACACATCGTGACGTATATATATTAAAGGCAGTCAGCCAAATTTTAAACCTCTAGCAGTAGTGAATTATCTCAGTCAATCAGTGAAAGCCCTAACACAATACGATATCGCGTTGTGCTACAACGCGGTACCTATCGTTTCGCAATACGACGTCGTGTCGTGAAAAATCACGGAAAATCGTTCGTAGACCTTCACGACGCGATGTCGTATTGTATTGGTATCATGTTTGCGTGTACGTTAGCCCTTGCAGCCTTCACGCGTGAGATGTGCCTGCTGTCCGTTAACACGCGGAAGAATCGAAAATACGCTCACGGTCGTGAGCGAACACACGATTTCCATTGTCTTCATGGTGCCAGCGTGGTTTCTCAAAGATCGTAAAAAGAGTTTAAAGCTGTTAGATCTACACGAAATATTATCTACTGTTCCCATCGTGAAAATTCGGAATACATGAGTACTTGCAAGTGCTGCCGACGTGTCTATAAATTATATAATATATAAATAAGTGACACGTTTGTATTAAGGAAGCAAAAATCATTTAATAACAACTATAAAAAAAACAAGCGCGGATCGGCAAGCGCAGCGTACGACGTCCACCAACGAGATGGACGGATGACCTGGTTAAAGTCGCGGATTCACGGTGGATGCAAGCCCCTTCCAACCGAGACAACTGGAGGTCTATGGGGGAGGCTTATATGCTATGGCTGATATAATGATGATTAAATAAATGGGGTACTTTATTTATTAGTAAAACCCCCAATGTACATAGCAATCCAAATCGTTAGCAAGAATAAGGTTATTATAATATTCATGAGCACAGCCCTATTATACAGGCATCAAATACATTTGTTACGGCGGCCTGGAGCCAACAGCGCTGTATATAATAACGGAATAGCACTAAACACTTATTTTTCTCCGGTAGCTAATGTAAAAACCGTTACGGCCTTGCATCCCTGCCAAATTCCTATGGAATGTGCTGTCCCCGAATATTATAGAAAAACACTTCATATTATTCAATGAGGGACACAAATAGTGCTTTTATTTCTGTAACATATTTAATGTGAAAATATAACAGCGAAAACAGTTTTGTTAGCAACGGATAGGTGCGGCTGTCCGCCCGCTCTTTTTAGAAAATTAGAAAACAAATCCGACGTACGGTTTCTACGTCGTAGCTACTTACATACATAAAAAATACATACATAAAATCACGCCTCTTTCTCAACGGGATAGGCAGAGACTACATCCTTCCACTTGCTACGACTCTGGCATACAACTCTTGCTTCCTCTATATTCATCAATCTTTTCATGCATGCACGTCGGTTTAGAGTACTCCTGACCCAACCTTTCTTCAGAATGTCCCCGATTTGATCGTGGTACGTTCGTCTAGGCCTTCCTCTCCTAACGTTCCAATTCATGCTACTTACAACTATAATAATGTACAAGACCCGTCGCTTTTTATTTTGAATTTTCTTTCTTTTATGTTTTAATTTGGAGCTATGAAAATTGTTACAGAATTTGGTAAACTAACCTATAGCAAAATTCTCTTCTTCGTTGTATACTCCTGGCGGAGTGGTGGTGGTAACCACCTTGTAGATTTTGGACATAAAACTACCGTGAGACTCACTCATATTAAATAAATGTTCCGGATAACTCACGTCTTAAATCGAGTTTAGCTCGACATGTTTCGGGCTAAACCGTACCGCCCGGTAACCGGTTTAGCCCGAAACATGTCGAGCTAAACTCGATTTAAGACGTGAGTTATCCGGAACATCTATTTAATTACCTTGTAGATTGTTTGCGGCTTTTGCAAGACTTCTCCATCAAAGTCAAAGTCAAATTCAAAATTTCTTTATTCAATTTAGGTTATAACAAGCACTTATGAACGTCAAAAAATCTAGCACCGATTCGGAAAAACCTCTGTTGAGAAGAATCCGGCAAGAAACTCAACGAGGTATTTTTTTTTAAGAACAGATTCACAATATTTATAAATGATATCTAAGTACGAGTATATCATCTATCTCTATTCGTGGCACTGCGCCCTAAGGGAACACTTTACAGTACCACTACATGAGTTTATAGTGACCGTACTCAATAGCGACGGCATAAATTATTTGTATAGCCCGTCGAGCGTCCTGTAGACACACGTTAGTCTACAGACTTCTTGTACCAGTAGCGCCCTGTAGACACCATGTGTCTACAGCAATCTCAGCCGATTGGACAAATTTTTTTCCGTTCTTACACCTGATTTGTCGAGATGTTTATATTTTACTAACCAACCATAGCTATTGCAGCACCTAAATCTGATATTTTAACCAATGGGAAACGAGGATTTACATTGCAAAAAATTTAAACTTGAAAAATGATCCATTCGGTCAGCCATTTTGACAATTAGTCAAATTTCGGACGGAAAACCAACAACGAGTGTTTGTGTAAATATGTCGAAATCTTTTAAAAGGTAAGTGTTTATTTTATGTATTATATATCAAATTACTGGCAATCTAATAAAGGTTTTAATTTTTGATAGTACTTTAGGAACACGATAGAATTTCCCAGTGAAAAAACTGTGAAACTTTTGGATGACGCAATAATTTTCAATGGCGCTGGCTTATTTACATCGTTTTCTAACATAACTTTGTCTGAAATGTTTCGCGAATACCATTGTTTTGTAGAAAATTTACTCAAAAACTTATTTAACTTGTTACATTGTAGAAAAATCTTATATATTTTGATTAATTCTTGGTTTTTGTCAATCAGTGCTCAATTCCTAGAAAATTTGGCGGTGAGGTACAGTTGCGCACAAAACTTCACACACAAAGTCAATATAAAGGTAGCAAACCTCTTGAAATAAAATCGTGTTCATTGTAACAATATTAGTTGTTCAAATACATTGTAGAGTTATATATTTTCATACATGTATATATGAAGCAGTATTATTGCCATTTCTTAGTAGGTACGTAGTTCCGTAGTTAGTGAGAAAATATTATTGTTGGTATTGTTTGTGTTCAATAATTGGGTACTTATAGAATTATTTTGTCAGCTGAATAAGATTTTCAGTATTTATCATTATAGTGAAAGTTTTAGATTGTTATTTCCGTGTGACTTCAAATAGGTACTTCTATAGTTCAAGTTACGTTTGTAGACAATAATTATATACCTACATTATACATTTTGGCATCCATACTAATCTTATAAATGTTATAGTGTGTTTGTGTATTTGTTTGTCCTTTTGTCAAGTTGCAACGAAGCGACAGAAGAGTGACATAAGCTACTTTTTATCCCGTAAAATTGCATAGTTTCCGCGGGATGCCGCGCGATAACCAGGCATTGGCAACAGCTAGTAATATTAGGGGACATCCATAAATTACGTCACAGTTTTCAGGGGGGGGGGGTCTAAAATACCCTAAAATAGTGTGACGTAATGTATGGATGGCCCCTTATATTCTCAACTAAGTACGAATGAGTTCGAAGTTAATCATACTTGGATACATTTGCTGTCATGCGTGTGCCCCGTACTATACAAACGCCACATTTCATGAATTCAATTTTCTATAACAAAAGTGGTTATAACATTTTGTAGTACCTACTTTACGAGTTATTTTTTATCGCCAAAATCAGGTATTTCTGTCAAGCAGTCTGTTGTCAATGTGCCTTTGTACGCGACATGCTTATAAAATGCCCTCATGTCACGGTGAACAATTACATTTTTTTTATTGGAAATGGGTCTGCGTTTGACCTCAGCCTTACCTGATGGAAAGTAATGATGAGATCAAATTAAATATAATGATTATTTTTAGAATCGCAAGAGCCAGGGCATCCATGGCGCGGTCGCGGTCGCGGTCTCGATCAAGGTCGAGATCGCGATCGCGATCGGTCACTCCGGCGCCAACATCAAGAGCTCGCCGCTGCCTGGAGCAGGCTCTAGACGGCCCTTTTCGGCAGCCAGTAGAGGAGGCGCCGAAAGTTTGGCGACCGCGGCTGTAAGTATTCAGTGTACTTATTTCTTCCTTTCTAGAATGTTTACATCAGAAATTGGAATATTTTAGTGTTTTTCTTTTTTCTAGACCTCAGGCAAGGATAGTAAACAGGACCCCTGGGGGTTCACTCCGCGTCGGAGATAAAATAGAAGTGACGCGAACTCCCAGGGGGTCCTTACGAGCGCTCCCCCTCAAAGATAGTCTCCAGAACACCATACAGTAAGTGGAATATTGTATTTACCACTTCTAACTCTGAGAGCTAAAAGAGATGGAAAATCTCTTGTGGTAGAAATATTATTCGCTGTGTTAACTTTCCCCTGCCCGAATACGCTGTGCAAACACTTATTGAGTTAGCACAACATTAGAGAAGAAAGACTAATATAGTATGCAATTGCAATGCATCTCGCATATTGTGATGCTTAGTGTATTGTTTTTTTTTTGTAGATTCTCATTCGCTGAACGGGTGGACCAGTTGGAGCTGGACGAAGAAGAGGGGGAGGATTTAGTCATAAGTAGGTCGGACCATATCAGAAAATGGTTAGTTGAGCTGCCAGAATCTCACGAACCTATACCCCATTCTTGCAGAACGCCAGTGCCTCCAGATGCAGACATTGATACTATGTCGGAGATCTCTAGGCTTGAGCCTGTAATACAGGCTAGGCCTAGCGATCCCCAAGACACGTCAATGGTTGCTTCTGGCGTCATAGATGTACAGCCATCTACGTCAGGGATGCGCCAAACATGCGGGCGATCTGCACAGATTGGCCACGTGGGTAGTGAATTTGACTCTGATTTCGACGATGAGTTTGATTTCGAGGAATCCACTGCCAACGCTGGTATGGCTCGGGACATTCCGGATGACGAAGAGTTGAATGAGCGTGAGCGTACCATTCTCAATAGAGTATCAACGGCAATGGATGAAGCTGTTGTTCGCCTGACTAACGTGTCTGTTGATTTTACCTGGCAGAGTAACTTTGATACGTTCAGAGGTATGCCCGAAGATTTTTCGGGTCCTGCTCCTGGGCCTATTAAAGATTATGATACGCCACATGATGCCTTTACTGATATTTGGAGTAGAGACATCATGGAGCATATCGTGCTGGAAACCAATAGGTACGCTGAACAGGTGATCAACGAGAAAAAATCGGCAGGGACATTGACAGATTCATCTCGTCTACATCGGTGGGTAAACACTAATGTAGATGAGATGTACGTATTTTTTGCCATCTATATATTGATGGGGTCTGGTCACCGAACATCTCAGAATGAATATTGGAAAACGAGTGGCTTACTGGAAACGCCCATGTTCAGGAAAGTCATGCCGTACAATCGCTATATTTTGCTAAACAAATTCATTCACTTTGCGGACAATTCTGATGCGAGTCAGAGTTTGCCACATAGCGAAGGAGTCATGTACTCGGCGAAATTAGCGAAGATTACCCCAGTCCTCCGCTATCTAAACTCAAAATTTCCAAATTTATACAACTTAAAGCAAGATATTGCTATAGATGAGTCTTTGACTTTATACAAGGGGCGCTTGTCCTGGGTTCAAGCGATAAGGTCCAAGGCTGCACGTTTTGGCATAAAATCTTATGAACTATGTGAATCGAGGACTGGCTATTTATGGAAGTTTATTATCTACACGGGAAAGAATTCTGGGCACGATAATGAGATCGCTCCTAGTACTGACTTGGCGGGCAAGAGTACTCAAGTAGTACTCGATTTACTGAAAGGCCTGGAACATCGAGGGCATCTAGTCACTATGGATAATTTTTATAATTGTCCAGCGTTGGCTAGGTACCTGAAAAGTTTAGGGTTTGATTGTTTGGGAACATTGCGTCCAAATCGCAAACATGTTCCGGTCGACATCGCGAAGGCTCCGAAAAGTGTGCCGAAAGGGACAATCATCGCTCGTCATTGTGGAGACGTTTCATGCATTGCATGGAAGGACTCCAAAATGGTGAACATGATTTCCACTTACCACACTGCCGAAACCTTCGTGGGCAGAAAGGCAGGGAAAGATCTCGTAAAGCCTATTGCTGTACGAGATTACAACAATACAATGGGAGGTGTTGATCTTAAAGATCAAAAGCTCTCAATGTATTTGTTGGAAAGAAAGAGATGCGTGAAGTGGTATATGAAAATATTTAAGAGATTGCTGAACGTCAGTGTGCTTAATGCCTTCATCATGTTGACGGAATCATTGGAACGGCGTGGTAGACCTCGACTGACGCATCGAGACTTTCGTGAACAGCTCGTTAATTCTCTTGCGATGATAATACCCCAGCCCCCCCCACCGCAAGAAACTCGAGCGGCTGCTCCCGAAATCTTGAGGCTGGATTGGAGTCAATTACACGTTCCAAAAATTATTCCGGGCAGTGCGAATCGGGGGTATTGTCACATCTGCCTTCGGAATGATAAACAAAAGAAAGTCTCTTTGACATGCAAGCTATGCAATGAGTTTCTGTGTGATGATGCTTGTTGGACAGCTTGGCACTCTCTCCAACAACTCACCGGCAGAAACATCGTTACTCGTAAGAGCAGGCGACGTAATTGAAAAGAGAATGTTCTTTTTTTATCATTATACTAGGGATGAATGTATGTGGCGCATAAAAGCGAGATTTGATTGCGGCGTGAACATGTTTGATTTTTTCACCCAACGTTACTAACAATCTTCTTTCCGTGAACAGGACAATTGTCAATCAGTATGGCGTTGTAAAACCAAATATTTACTTTGCCGTATCAGTTAGTATTAGACAGAATTCTAAAGCTCTCAATATGGGCAGGAGAGTAATTTTTTTCGTGTAGCGTGTGTATGTTTGTTTCTTTAATTCAGCAATAATTTTACTTATTCTAAGCTGTTTGAACTTTCCTATCGGTATGTAAATGCCTTTGCACCTGCCGATATCCATACATCGCTGTAGGTAGGCCACTGGGGATGTTGCGGAACGTTCCTCCAGCTCTTTGTAGTCTGCTTGCCACTTCCTGATGTGGCTTGATTGTGTAACCTATGTCAATTTCGAAATATTGTTTGTCCGTACGGAAAAAACAATTTTTCGGAATTGACCTAGGTTTAGTTTAGTCCCGTGACGGGGGGAGACGGTGATTAATTATAAGTTTGTTTTTTGTTGTTTTGTTAATTCTATTTTGTTCAATAAAGAATATTTGTATTGTATTGTGTATTGTAAATAAAACAAATTTTTACATTCTTGATTTTTATTGTAATCCTAATATACTATCCATGTGGGCTTGAGCAAGAGCCATCCAAGCGGGTGTGTAGTGATCGGTATAACAACTTTTGACATATTTTTACTGGATATAACAACATTTGATATAATTTCATAGGATATAACCACTAAAGTCGTATAATAAACTTTTGATATAATAGTTTACCTGATATAATGAACTTATGATATTATAGTGTAAATGGGATATAATTAAAAGTCTGTTCTAGCACTTCGCTTGCTTCGCTCGTCGATATTCCAAATTATATCAATAGTTTATTATACTCATTGAGCATTATATTGAACAAAACCTATTATTGACCTATGTTGAACAAATAAATGTTTTTGTATTTGTAAAATTATATTGCACGAACTTATACCACACGAGTGTTATATAAATAGTTGTTGTATCAAAAGTGCATTACATCTCTTAATTGTTATATCTAGTGAAAACATGTCAAAAGTTGTTATACCGACCTTTGCGCTCCCATTTTATATTACCTTGTAACGAATATTACCGTATAACTTTTTTGAATAAAACGTTTTGAATAGCGCTTTTTTTATAACGTTGTATCTAATACGACGTGTAATCTGATATTATGTTATTATGAAGGGAAGTTTACAAAAACAATATAACTGACTATAAGTGTTGACACCTCCTTGGACTGACAATGTTCCTCTGTAAGTGTCAACCAGTATAGTCAGTTATGTTATTTTTGTAAACATCCATATGTAAAACGTTATTCTGTACCGGTATTCATGACAACGTTACAGACCATTTAATAAATAAAATAAAAATAAAATGTAGTTTATTTGCTTGAAAGTAATACAAAACAAAGGTTTACCTATGACCATCACACCAGGCTGAGCCTGTCTCGTGAGGTCCATTTGTTACATTGCTCACAACATTGATGGTCCAACACCGTTCCCAAGACGGTGACTACATGAGATACTTAGTAAAAGCAAAGACATAAACATTATATTACTTCCTCGATTTCATTTTCTTTCTTACAACAGTAGCGACAGGCGACGGTAACAGCGCGTAGTTCATAAACAGTTTCATAACTTAGGTAACGTTATGTTTTTTTTTTCCGTTATGAGAATAATATAACTTTTCTTATCCAAAATGGGTACAGAGAATGCTCTCAAAATTATAAGCAATACTCAATTCAAGTAAGAAACCCATATTTTCACCTACAACTCTAAATAACTTAAAACTCTAAATAAGTTCGGATAATCGTCAATTTACCTGAATATACGTAAGAAGCAACAAAACTAAATATTTTATTTGTAACGCAACTAAAGTTATGTATCGTGAAAAATCTGTCTAACCTTATATTAATACGGCAATCCATTGTATAGAAATATAAACAAACTAGTCATAATTATCATAATGTAATAAAACGATCCATATTACGCCGTGAATAAAATACACTAAATTCATGATTTAACTCTTTTTTACTAGCAACTAACACCCATTATTACACTTTGTCGTAGTTGTATAAGATACCTACGAATATTAAAACTTTATTTTAATCTCATCGTAAACAAACGTAAAAAATAAATAATCCACAGAGTTGGCAATTTTATGCACAACAGTACTCGCAGTATGGCGGCCATGACAGTTTCGCGGGAGGCCGGCGCGCTACAGGTGTTTGTTTATCGACAACGTAAATAAATATTTGTAGTGAAGTAATTATATGATTTCATGTGTTAAAATTTACTTTAATCGACGCGTAAACTAAGTAGTTACATGGTAGTGTATGTGTAATGTGATATGTGATTATAAATTTAGTGCAAATTGTAAATATGTTGAGACGGAGAGAGAAAAGTATGCCGACATGGATAGGAAAAAAATCATATTTATCACCACAAGTAAGTTCAGTTTATTAATGACACTGTATAGAACACGTCATTTATCTAGCTTTGTAATGATATATAACACATTACATATAATTATTCCGAAAGTTGGAAAAATAACCTAATTCCGCGCGAAATCGGAGATTTCTCGTTTGTATGGGACATTACAGGTGTATTTGGCTACAGGAGGTTTGACGCTTGACGGGATAGAGAATTGTCCGGCGCCTCTACAAATAATTTACGCCGTCGCTATCGAGTACGGTCACTGTAAACTCATGATGGTGGTACTGAAGACTTAATACAGTCTGACCTTGTGGGAGATTAAAACCTAGGTCTTTTCAAGGCTAGAGCTAGGCTAGGCTGTTCTAAACCAATAAGTTACACCTTTGGCCTTTGGTGAGATGGGGGTCAATCACGAGTTAGTTATATGTAAAAAAAAAAGTTAAAAAGTAATATTTTAATTAAACCTACTGACTGAATTCCTCACAATAGCTTCTTGAAGTTGTTGGATAAGGATTTATGAAATATTTAAATTAAAGAATGACCGCAGTAAAAATTTAATTTATTGGACGACATCCTGAGCACTAAAAATTCTTGTGTTGATTTTTATTGCGCTTACATTACATTCCATTGAAACGATCTGATGTTCGTCGTCTCTAACAAAACTGTTATTATTTTAATTGACCATTACGCATTCACTTGGTTTAGGCCACTTTGTTTTAATATTCTTAGCGGAAATATTATGACATTCTGAACATGAGACTACACCGTGAAACTCACTCATATTAAATGATATTGTAACGGATAACTCACGTCTCAAATCGAATTTAGCTCGATATGATTCGGGTTATTTCGTACCCCTTGTTCAAAGGAGCACGCGACTCGGCGGCTGCCGCAACACGCGCACTGCTGCCGCCAAGCCGCGTGCACCTTTGAAGAAGAGCTACGAAATAGCCCGAAACATGTCGAGCTAAATTCGATTTGAGACGTGAGTTATCCGTTACAATATCATTTAATATTATGAAATTCATCCAGTAGATTCGATCTAGATCTAGGTCAGATCTACCTCGCCAAAAAGAAATTCGCCAGACAGATATAAAAAATAGGGGTTTTCAGACTTGATATTTCGTGACAAAGGACTTTTAAAAAAAAATTAATATAATTTTGTTATTTTGCCGAAGTTGTACGTGTGAACAGCAGATTTAAGTATCTTTGAATAACAAGAAAATTAGGCAGGTTTTATTTTCATCGAAGTTACATTAAATTAGAGAACATCGGTGTCTTAAACCTGATACTGGTGATAAGTTGCCAACAAAAAAATAACGATTCCCTCTATAATAACAGAGGAAACTGCCCGCCACAGTCTTTGAAAGCTTTTCCATTGTCTAGTAACTCAATCCTTGTTTTGCTTGAAGTTTGAATGGCCTACCTCTACGCATTAATAGCAAACGATAGGTACCTAAAAACTCTCTTTCAATAGATATTGCTACAAATACACTGCGATTAGTCCAGAATCTACTAGTACAGCCAAAAACAAATGGGTACGTATCTAAATATCAAATGTTAAAATATCGAATGTATTAAAATATCGAATGGGTCATAATATCGAAAACGTATTTTTCTTAAGACTTTTTTTTTAGATTGTTATAAATATAACCTAACCTAACCTAAGGGGTTCAATACGATGCCGATTAAATTAATCCTGAGACGTTTACGGTTTCCGAAAATAAACCTTTCGATATTATGACCCATTCGATGTTTTAATACATTTGATATTTTGAATACATTCGATATTTTAACATTCGATATTCAGATGCGTTCCCAAACAAATACTTTGCTCACCCGCGACCTACCCCATGACTTGCTAATAGTTTTAAGTCCATTGATATGGACCTCCACAAAGTAACGCCTGATTCAAGAAAATAATAAGATGTATAATTTTATGTGCTTTAGTCCCAAGAAACCTTGTTGTTTGGGATCCTATTTAAACTTCAATGCTACTGGAAAAGTTAGGTAAATCTGAACACATAACATCTCAAGTGGTCTCTATATCGCTAAGAATAACCTGCTAGTGTTTAATAACTTAATTTTCCACTTCCTTGCATTCTCAACCTTCGTCTAAATTAAATATGGTCTCAAATGGCGGTCGGCACATTTCCGTCGCGCAATGATGCCGTTAGAATGCATTTCAGGGTTTTGCAACATGAGTCATGCTCTGATATAGAGCAGTGCACCTTCAGGTATATTTAGAGCTTTGAGAGCAGTCCAAGACTTCACACCTATCTACCACACGTTTTTGATGTTTAGGTGCTTGCGGTCACGTTTGAAGTAAGTCGAGATACCATGTTGAAGTACCGCTTGAGTCCTGATAACATGCGGTTGTTTATAAGGACCAATAAAAGGTTACAGCGGCACTAACTAATCGAGCTAGGTTGCTTACAAATTTACTTTTATAGCGTTCCGTCGAAGATTTAATTCTTCCTCTAACTTCTTTCATAACTCCTTCACTAGCACTTCAATCCTTCTATGGAACTCTCTTCCCCTAGATGTGAGGAAAGATAAATCTCTTCCTATTTTCAAAAATCTCGTCAAGGCTCACTTCTTGACACTGCCTTTTTAGCTCTGTCCTGAGTCTTTCTGTGTTTATCTATTTTATTTCCTAATTGCTTATCTCAGAATGAGAGGGCTTGGGCAGTAGTTCCCACGCGGGCCCAGTGCGGATTGGGAACTTCACACATACCATTGAATTACTTCACAAGTGTGTGCAGATTTCCAGTCGATGTTTTCCTTCACCGTAAAGGTCGTAGTAAATTTCAAATGCTATTTCGCACATGAATTTTGAAAAACTCGGAGATGCAGGTCGGGGTTTGAACCCACGAACCTCTGCTTGAGAGGCGATAGGTTAAACCACGAGGCCACCACGGCTTTATAGTATTGGTAAGTATCCCCGCCTGTCGAGCTATATCGTCGCCTTCCAAATAAAAAAAGAATTTAGAAATTAAAAAATAGAAACTACTTAATTAAGTCCTTATAAATTTAAACATAACAATATCATTTATTCAATTCAGGCATCATAGAATAAACTAAAACTAAACTACAACTAAAATAATACAATAATTAAACTAAACACAATAACTAAAAAATAAATCAAACTAAAAATCCCCCCCCCTGCATCGTGCCCGGTTCAAAAGTCCCCATTATCCCGGCAGCATTGCCCCTCTGTACAGCAATGGACACCTGTTGAACCAGCCACGATCCAGAGCGGGGATCACACCCCCTATCCTTGAGACGCCGACCTAAGTCCTTAAACAAACCAAGGGCCTCCGAACCCCAGGACCCCGCCGTCTCCACCGCAACCGGCACAAAATCGTACACCGGCTCCAAGCCCTTATTACTTGAAGTTAAAAAGCCCTTTTATGCCGGAACCCTCTCGAAGGCCCTATAAATACGCGGTCCGGCACCGCTGGCGGGGCGCCAGCTGCGCCCACGCAGTGCACCGGTCATTAATGTTGCCGCTACTTTGATTGTCATTCGGTGACAATGTAGCTATTGGAAGCATTAAAAGGGCATACTTTATAGTTTTTAACAAGAGTGAAAGTCATTAAAAAAATAGTTTTTGGCACTCTTCTTCAGGACGCGACCCCTTTCGTTAAGTATTTGCATTATCTACTTTGTGGTATTTACTTATTTTTTTTTAATTACTCATCATTTATTTTACTTATTTTAAAATTGAAATTAAATATCACGATTGCATACGGAGTGTATACGGATTTGTAAAAGAAAGCTTCTCCGATTTTTAATACCAATTTTCGTGTCTGTTTTTTAAAGAGCCATTTAAGTAAAAAACTGGATGAAAAAGTGTGATAAAAGTAAGTAAACAAGCACAATCATTATTGTCTACAAAATTTAAAGATGATGAGATTTTCCCTTGTTCCTTACAGATAACCATGGCTAGATAACTGGTAATCTGTGAAGATTTTTTTTCTTCCAGTATAACTAGTTATCTCCAAAGATTTTATTTTCCCCACAGATAACTGTTTTTTTTAACGGTTATCTGCAAGGAAAATCCATTCCTTCCAGGTAACTAGCTATCTCCGGGGATTTTTTTTCCCCACAGATAACTGTTTTTTTTAACGGTTGGTTTTTGTTAAGGACTTTCATGTTTGTAATATTAGTAAGAAATGCGTTTATTAGTTACTATAATTGACTTTTATTTTACAGTAATGAAATAGGGCAAATAAAGAGTCCTAAAGAGCATTTGGGGAAAAATACAAACAGAAATTTTGTAACTAAGAAATAACGATTCTGGGAAATTGATCTAACAAACCGAACTAAAAAAAAACAAACAATTCTTCTATATATCTATTTATTTTGGGGTTCTCGGAAATGGCCCTGACTGCCATTTGTAAAATACACTAGTGGGTGTTTCATTCAAACAAAGACTCATTTCAACTGAACTACATAGTAAGTTTCCTCTTGTCACAGTTCAGTAGAAACTCAAGGGATTATCTCAACAGCTTTCGCCTGGAATCCTCAATTCGACAATATTAAAAGAGCGCTCTTAATTCTATTTATTCACTGCAAAAGTGATTCAGGGCTGTATATTTTTCGACTTGTTTATAAGGAATTGGGTCAATCAATACGTCACGTTGATATAAAAAACAATTTCGCGGCGTATTGTAAGACATTTATTACAAATTCTAGGCCGACATACGGTTTATAAATTACCTAGAAATGCGTAGACGACTTCTGGCTAACGATGACAAAAACCCTAATAAAACAGTACGGCAAGAAATGGGTTAACTAGCAGCGGTTATCCTTCGCCGTATTTATAACTACGTTTGTATGTTTGTATAAAATGACTGTAAATTATGTACGGACTAGATATTCGACATGAACTGCTGTAATAGCGTCTCCTTGTCACTGTATCGGAATGTAGAGTCAGGGAAAAGTTTTTACCACGGAAAATGTACTAATATAGTGGTTCTTAAACGTGTGGTCCGAGGACCGCTGGTGGTCCCTGGAAGAACTCGAATTGGTCCGCGAAGGCATCAACAACGAATTGGCAAAACTTTGATTTATTTACAATTTTATTTTTACCTTCAAAAAATTTAGTTGGTGGTCCATGGCAAGACAGAAATTTTGTGAAATGGTCCCTCCTAACTAAAAGGTTAAGAACCGCTGATCTAATCTAATATATGTTGATGAGTTTGATCACTTCTAGTGGTCGGATTGACTTGAAATTTGGTATTATACCAGATATATAACAAACTAGCTGTTGCCCGCGGCTTCGCCCCCGTTCCAGACTTTTTTTAAAATTTTGTTATGCACAAACCTGACAATAACGAACACAACAAATAATAACTATCTAATTTGGTGCCGTCGTTTGAAAGTTATTAAAAAAGAGATAGAGAAGAGAACAGTAATAGATACGAATGACAATACAAGTACCGCCAACAAAAGTAACTGCAATCAAATAAAAGCTTTAAAAAAAAATCCCAAGCCTATTTTAACATTGAATCCATATTGATTACGGAATTACGCCACAGGTTGTCTTGCGCAATTTCCGTTCAGAGAGTGACATAATGTTCTTCGAATATTATGAGTACGAACAAGAAGCATGTGTTTGTCTGTCGTCGGTACATGCGCACTCGCGTACGCTGAGGCGATTGTGTAATTTAGTTTACTGCTAATGACTATTGGTGTAGCTAGAAATATACGTATAAAACTTTTATCGATAGGGGAGACCGACGACAGTGACAGAGAAGAGTAGTGACAACGTAGATTTTTTAGAACTGATTAACTCGCAATAGCGTTTTTTAGATCAGGTCTCGAGCTATCAAACACACGCTGTTGCGAGCTTGCTAGCAGTAAATTGTAACTTTTATGTTTTAACCCTTAATTTATGTTATTATTTTTAAATTTGATTCTAATTTGACATTATAGTAAGTAATTTTATTTTTAACTGGCATTATATTATTATTTGCCACTATCATATATTATTATTTTTGTAATCAATTTGACAATCCTTTTGTGAATTTCTTATAATTACCTTACATGTATTTATAATGTACTAGCTTTTGCCCGCGACTTCATCCGCGTGGAATAGGAAGTAACTTCGGGAAGTATTTCATTTATTTAGGATAGGTTTTATCTTCAACAGCC
Source organism: Choristoneura rosaceana (assembly GCA_037349165.1). NCBI lineage: Eukaryota > Metazoa > Arthropoda > Insecta > Lepidoptera > Tortricidae > Choristoneura > Choristoneura rosaceana. The sequence goes on from JAZBNJ010000019.1 coordinate 18,804,320, forward strand.
ACGAACTTCCACCATGTAAACTTTCATCCCCTATTTATACCCCATAGCCTCTTTTTCGCAATAAAAGATAGCCTATGTTGTTTCCCAAATTCTATTCTATCTCTACCGAATTTCATGAAAATCGGTTCAACGTTTTAGGCGTGAAAGCGTAACAGACAGACAGACTGACATACAGAGTTACTTTCGCATTTATAATAGTAGTATGGATTTTAAGAAAATAAATGAATCTAATCTAATCAAGTTCTCGTATTGTCTAAATGAGGCTTTGTTTTTACTTGGTTTGTTTTTAACACAGTACAAATTCGAAAACATCCCGATGAAAACAAACCTATGAGTCAAAAATCCACCAAGGAATTCGTAAACAAACACGACACAGGCAACAGGCCGTTTAATACATTGTTTACGGAGCGTGGCGCCAGAAATGCAGGAATTTACCCTTTGATTCGCTAAATGCGGCGCGGGCACAGCTGTTTACTCTCTGACGTGGACGTGGAACGCTCTCGTATTAAATAGTATAAGTGTTAGAGGGACCGCACGACACGAACTTCGAACGTTGTGTTTCGGAGTAGGCCTTCTGGGGGCAGCGCTGGCTTTAGGTGGATGTGACCAGGCGGCTGCCTAGGGCGCAGTAATCCAAAACTTTGGAGTTGATGGGTTCTTTTGTTGCATGACAGATATCACATTAGTGAGATAAACATTGTACAAGGTATTAATATTTCTATTGAAATAAATTTTAATATAATATTAGCACAATCTAGGTGTTAGGAGGTGTTAATTAAATAAGTAAAAACCTCAGACACTCCAAAAATGCTTTTTTCGTTTTAAGATAGTTGATTGTATTTATTTTTTAATGTCTTCACTATTTTAAAAGATATTCATGTGGTTTGCTAAGTCAGTAACTACTAATTCTAATTCATTTTTAACTCTACGTCATAATAATATCATATAATATGTATATTTTTCAGTTGCGCTATGGTTGCGTTTTGCCGTTTTTAGAAGAAAATACAAATAATAATTCTTGAGAAAAAAAGGGTCTTAAGACAGATGAGCGGTTTGACAGACGGAAAACAAAGTGCTTGATTTTTTCCATGAACAGATAGGTACGGAATCCTAAAAACGGCAAAAACAATCGTCGAATCCTCTACTCAATGGACGTCTGAGCAATAAAACAAAGTCTTAAATCCTAGACTGTTACAAAAGTCTAACAAGCAGCATTAGCTCACCGCTAACATGTGTATACAGAACCGCGAGCATAAAACTTTTTATGTGCATTCCTTACGTGATGAAAAGTATCCGAAAGCAACGAGAGCAATTGGCCGACTCGAGCACATAAATCCTACTGCGAAGAGAAGTGCCGGGTGTACACTGTCCGGGACATTCATCATCATCATCATCCTGGCCTATATATGGCATATATATCCTCCTGAGTACTCGCGTACTTTATAAAGAACCAATTAACACTAAGAATGCATGTGTCGGCGGCCGATCGTAAAATCAGCCAGATCACGAAATTCCTAGGCATATCATGAAACGCCGCCATTTCATGATATGCCTAAAAGTTGACCAGGCATATCACGATGTGCCTGAGAAACAATACGGCAGATCGATTAGAGCAATGCATTCGTCGATATTCCTAGCTCTATACCGGGCACATCGTAAAATAGTTTCTTTTTTGGCCACTAGTGGCGCTGCGTATGCTATGGCGGCCGTTACCAGCTGACCGGTTGTGTCTGTTTTCAGCGCGTAAAAAATGTCTGCTTCGCAATTAAATTATTTTTATACCAAAAATAGTGATGATAGTGTTCAATAAAGTGTACAAGAAGCATTTCAACAAGAGCTCCATTATTTTTATGAAAATCAAACGAATTCTGTGCGCAATGTAAAAAAACCATGGACATCTGCCCGTATTTTAGAGGTTAGTTGAGGTTAGTATTTTGTTGATAAGTAAATAAAGTATTCACTAGTTGTTATTTATCTATAAAGAAATATGATAAATATAGTAATTTCTTAAATTTATACTTTTGCGTTCTCGGTTTATACTGAGCGGCAATTTTATTACTCGTACCTACTTATAGTACCTAAAAGATTACTTACCAAAATGACTGCAATTGTAAACGCATTCGACGATATTCCTAGCTTTATACTGGGCATATCGTGATATGCTGAAAAAAAGACAAAAATAGGTACGACGAGCGAAGCGAGGAGTGGTTAGTATGAATTGTGACTACTACGCACGAGCCGAGCGAGCGAAGCGAGCGTGCCGCGGCAGCGGCCGGCGAAGTGCCAGAAACGATTTGCCGGCATTTCATGATATGCCTAGGAATTTCATGATCTGCCTAAACTAGCCAAATCATGAAATGGCGGCGTTTCATGATATGCCTAGGAATTTCATGATCTGCCTAAACGTCACCAGGCAAATCGTCAAACGGTGAGTTTTGAACGATATGGCGGATGTCCCTTAGCCAATTCATGAAATGGCGCCATTTCACGATATTATGCCTAGGAATTTCGTGATCTGGCGGATTTTACGATCGGCCGCCGACACATACACGTATTGAACGATATGCCTAGGAATTTCATGATCTGCCTAGGAATTTCATGATCTGCCTAGGAATTTCACGATCAGCCTAGGAATTTCATGATCTGCCTAGGAATTTCATGATCTGCCTAAACGTCACTAGGAAAATCGTTAAACGGTGGGTTTTGAACGATATGGCGGATGTCCCTTAGCCAATTCATGAAATGGCGGCGTTTCATGATATGCCTAGGAATTTCGTGATCTGGCGGATTTTACGATCGGCCGCCGACACATGCATGTCCAGTCAGTGCAGTCCTTTTGGCATCACACTACAACACAACGTCTCTAATTGTTTTCTTTTCTCCTATTTACGTTTTTACTGTTTTTGCTGTGATGTAGTGTGTTTTTGCTGTCAATAAATATTGTTTGTTTGAGTTTGAGTTTGAATAACGACCGAATGTACTATATAAAGTACAAATTGTTCATTGAATGAAGAATTCTAAGAAATTTGAAATAATATCCAAAATAACAAAGCAGGTCAACCACGTCTCTAGGTCTTAAGCACTAAGTTTGTTAAAAAATGTCATGACTCTGGAGGTTAAAAGGTTTCATTCGATACCTGTGGGATATAATTAAAGAAAAATCTTCCCCTATTTTTTTCACGGGCGCCATTTTGAAATATTATATACCAAGTGTCACTCCGACAGTTTTAACGTGGTTTTAACAAATCTAATAATAGGTCCCTCATAGGTTGATAACCGGGATTTATACAGAAAAACATACGCTCGAAAAACATAACACTTCTTCTGGCAATCGTCTAAAAAAATATTTTGTTTATTTACTATGGAACTTTGATCAATGCATGAACATATTAGTTCTAACAAGCAGCCTAACTATAAAAACAATATAGCTAACAACAACGCTATATACATAAATGAGTAACAACTCAAGCCAGGAGAGACAGGACATGTCTATCAGACCATACTACCTTCCCTCTGCCACAGAGCGCCAGACCTGGACACAGATTCTCTAAATTAGGTACTTATCCTTAAACAAATCTGCCTGCGACCAGGAAAACAACAATATTTCACTGCCGACCAACATTCCAAAACTCTACAAAACTTAATATTAGATTTTTTATAGGGATAGGTATATATGAAACTAATTCCTACCTTCAGCTAAAATGCAAAAGTATTGTGTAAGACTGTTTGTTTCTGAATAATTAAAAAAAAATACCTTATTCTTCTAGTTGTCCAATCGGGTAGTTCCAACTTCGAAAAAGAGGTCGCCCGAAGAATCCAACTCGGATGGGCAGCGTTCGGGAAACTTCGTGATGTCTTCTCGTCCAATATTCCGCAGTGTCTGAAGACTAGAGTCTTCGACCAGTGTGTGTTGCCAGTGATGACTTATGGCGCTGAGACGTGGTCCTTGACTGTTGGCCTCTTAGAAAAGCTCAGAGTCACGCAACGAGCTATGGAGAGAGCTATGCTTGGGGTTTCTTTGCGCGATAGAATCCGGAATACGGAAATTCGTCGAAGAACTAAAGTCACTGACATAGCTGGAAAAATATGCAAATTAAAGTGGCAATGGGCGGGCCACATCGCTCGAAGAACAGATAACCGTTGGGGGAGAAAAGTCCTCGAGTGGCGACCACGAACCGGAGGACGAAGCGTTGGCAGGCCTCCCACCAGGTGGACTGACGACATCGTGAGAGTTGGGGGAAACCAGTGGATGCAAGTGGCGAGTTGTCGTTCATTATGGCGTTCTAAGGGGGAGGCCTTTGTCCAGCAGTGGACGTCTTCCGGCTGATGATGATGACCTTATTCTTGCTAGTTCTCAACGTTACCGTACTCGACACAATTTGGCGACTGTTTTTCTTCTCAAATGCGCGAAAAAATGTTTAAAGTCTAGATCCAGTGTATAAACCTCCTAACTCCGACCTTCGCCGTCCTGTTTACACACTCAGCTCGAATTAAGGTCATAGCGATACTGACCAGGGTAGTGGAATCTTAATTCCAAGCGTGACACAGTATTGCTACCAGATTTTAATTGAAATGTCACAAATATTGAGGTTTATTTGGTTAACTGCACCTGGTTCGGATAGATCATGGAAAAAATAGGTTTGAACTCGTTTGTGTGTTTTTTCATAAACTGGCTAAGTAACATTTACCCCCAGTTTCACACTTGTAGACAAGTCCAACAGGTTGTCCAATGCTTCAAAAATATGCAGTGTTGGGCAGGCTGGGATTATTTATTTACTATAACGACGTGTTTTATTATTCCTAACTGTCATTGCTGAAATTAGACCCAAGCAAGGGAGATGGTACTAAACCTGTTACCTGTTTATTAATAATAGAAAGAAAGAAAGATTTATTTTGGCTCCAAAACTATATTACTTGGTGACACGACAGGATACCAGAAAACCGGCCAAGAGCGTGTCAGACACGCCCAAAATAGGGTTCCGTAGCCATTACGAAAAAATTAAGTAATATTTTTCTAAAGATTTCGTATTTTATACGGAATCTTCCAAGTTTAGGTAATATTTTATACCTTACGCTGCTATTTACTCATAAACTACTAATAATTCTCAAGCAAACTTAGCCGTTATAGTTTTCCTTGGAAATTTGATATACTGTCTACCATCCTGAATTTTTTCAAATTTTTCCACCCACGGGTTTAGATTTTAGAGGGGGGGGACGCTCGATTTTAATGAAAATTTGCACTTTAAAGTTGAATATTTCGCAAAGAAATTACTGAATTGAAAAATCGTTATAACAATACCCCACACTATAGGGTTGGATGAAAAAAAAAAATGCCACTTTACGTCTATGGGAGGTACCCTAAAAAAAAATTGTTTTTGAATTTTTAATTGTACTATTTTGTCGGCATAGTTTACCTATATATCCGTGCAAAATTACAGCTTTCTAGCATTGATAGTCCCTGAGCAAAGCCGCGGACGGACAGACAGACAGACAGACAGACAGACAGACAGACATGGCGAAACTATAAGGTTTCCGTTTTTGCCATTTTGGCTCCGGAACCCTAAAAAGGTCTCCACTCAGCATGTGCTGCCGCACATTATGTGAGTAACGCTGGTTTTCTGTGGATCCCAAACGGTAAATATGTATGCATGAGCCAGTACTGATAGACCCCATACTGTTGAGTAAAACATCGAGACTATACCGTTTGCCCACTCATAATTCAATCGGGGCCTTGGACACAATAAACGCCAACCACTGTTGTGCAAGTGCACATACCGTGAAAACAATCCTACAGTTTATATCACAATAGAATCACCGCAAACCGCAAAACTGATACCACCGACGACATCCAAATGTACAGTCACCAGAATTAATGTCAGCCACAGCAGAGCGTGCAAAATTATCTGACAAGTCCTTCCGGCCCTAGAAATAGAGTCGTATCAGATATTTATGCACGCTTGTTGTGTCAGGTATTGGTGCTGGTGACTGTACCATCAGTCAAGTGGTCTATCTATTTTTAAATAAGTTCCTATCAAATGAATATGTCGCTACCAGGTCGCTACAAATAAAACTTTCGAGTTGACAGACACGTCTATTGGCATTATCGTTAAGTTTATGATATCCAAACAATTATCGACTTTAGGGTGGTAGACCACATGTGGCTGATGTTACCTTGATGGTACATTCAACTTCATGTTATCACTAGCTATCACCCGCGACTTCGCACACATAAGGGTGCATCTACACCTCAGTACACTGTCGTAGAACAACATTGTGCAACACGATCAAATTAGGAAAATTTCATGTCTTGTTAATTAACATTTATCTGATTTTTATTTACTTAATCGATAGCAAATAAAATAATATGAAAGTTTCAAATTAATCCATAGGTTTTTGATTACGGCAGTTGGCATGGAAATACCATTTTTAATGTCTGTATCAAAAGATTGCGTTGATTTTCAGACTTTGTTTTTTTCACTGCTTCAAGGCGTAGCAGATTTCAGCTTCATACCTCCACGTGTTTCTGAGAAAAAGGGTCTGACTGACAGACAGACAGACGGATAACAAAGCAAACCTATAAAAGTTCTGGTTTTCTCAGAAGCACAGAGCACTTAAAACATCATCCTTAATGTTGAAAGCCGACATTCATCGGAATATCTCTAGTTAATACCCATAATAAGGTTGCGTTTCCACCAGAGGTGTGCGAGGATACCTTGCGAGGAATGTGTTTTTCAAGAACCATAAAAACGGTTTATTTCATCCTCGCTCCGCTCAGTTGTTTCCTCATACGCGCCTGTGTATAAAATATTATTGGCGCCAAAGTATTCCCTTGTGGTCGATGTGTCCCATGTGTCCACGTGTCCCGTGGCCTTCGAGTATGCGTGGCATCCAGGGCAGAGCCGAATTGTGACATCGATGTAAGTGGGTCGGTATGTGGGGTTCCGACATCGAAAACTATTTGTTTACAAAAAAATAGAGAATGTATGATGATTTTAATAAATTTAGTCAGGTTCAAATGTGGAGCAAGACGTTGTTAGATCCTTTGTAATGGTGGACAGTCATTTAATAGTAATTGAGTTCATTCAAGTGTTTCATCATCACTTTTGATAACCGTGCCAGTCGTTCTATGTCAGTGACATAGAAATACCTACATAAAAAAATACAGACATTGGAACATAGAACCTCCTACTTTTTTGAAATCGGTTTAAAATTAAGATTCCACCTTCACCTCTTTCAAGTTTCTAATTCTAAGACGCCTGATGTACCCTAAAGGTTTTCCAGTTTCATCGTCATCATGTCAGCCGAAAGACGTCCACTTCTGGACATAGGCCTCTCCCCAGGCTCTCCACACAGATCGGTTTACGTTTTGTAGCTTACAGCAATTTAAAACTTTACAAATGTTTCATTTGACCAAAAGCATTTTATTCGCAAAATGTACATTTTTCAGAATTTAATAAACTAACATAACATAAAGGTTTAAACACAATGGTCTTAACGTTTTAAACTTTCTTGATTCTCTGTCATAGTTAAAATACCACAGGGACTTATCACGCTAACACACACAAGTAATATTTAATGGTCTTGAAAAAGAACCTGAATATTTCACAGTTTTAGAATAACATACATTTCGCCAAAGGATACCGCGTCCTAATATGATGAAAATAATCATGTTGGCAATAATATGCTCCTGCGACTGTCGCCTGACGACATGACGGTATGTCGACGACATACTTTTCCGTTGCAACGACTGAATTCGCCGACTAGCCCACCGACAAAATATTGCCGACATTGGTCGGAGGAGTGTGGTGTATACTGCGCTTTAAACACGTCGATTGATTGATGTAATCAGGTTATCCGGCTTGTGTTGACGCGGTACTTCCCGTGCAAACACCAGCAAGGCTACCACGAAATTCAAAAATCGAAGTTCGTATCGTACCGTCCCGCCTACGCTTATGTTATTTAATACGAGAGTGAAAGGGACGGTACGATACCAACTTCGAATTTTGTGTTTCGGAGTAGCCATTCTGGTTTTACAACTAATTACCGTTCGCGGAACTCTGCTAGGTCTCAGCTGTCGGCCTGAGTGATCCCCGCTTGTACACATTCTTTACTAATATTGACGTTAGTCTGGCAAATAAATCGGGATTTTTATTATCATGCTCAACATTTTAGTTTTCCGTACCTAAAAAGTAAAAAACCGGCGATGCACGTGTCGGACACGCCCAGGATAGGGTTCTGTAGCCATTTCGAAAAAAAATCGTATTGTGTACGGAATCTTCCAAGTTTAGGTATATTTTATATCTTAGGCTGCTATTTACTCTTAAACTACTAATAATTTTCAAGCAATCTTAGCCGCTATAATTTTCCTTGTAAATTTGATATATTTACTCTCATTCCGAACTTTTTCAAATTTTTTAGTCATCATTAAATGCGTGTCTCCGACTGACTCTGCAAAACCCACCCGCATTTAAATAAAATAGTAATAGTTTGTGTATATTTCATAAGGTAAATGTTCGAGTGCTCGGCATGCTTATGACACCCTCCTGTCATCTCTATTGCTAATGACATAAGATTAAAGATGCCAAGTATTGGGACAGTGACGAACATTCGTAATCACCTTATTTCCTTGTTTAGTTTTATACATAAATAGGCTCACGTGAGGACACTGTAAACTTGGAGCATAATCTCCTATGTTTCAAATCTTCAGCCAGTTACTCGTAAATATCTGCGAAATAAATTAAACGTGAATGCGATTAGTTATTTTTTCTAAGTAAATATTCTTCGAAATTCCTTAAAAGTTCTATGTCCTAAAAATTCCTTAAAAGTTGTATGTGTATGTTCTATGTTTCGGTTTTTATTTTCAATTTTCCTTAAAAGAGTTTCCTTAATATGGGCACAGTTGCGTAACGTGCAATCTTTGTCACCGATTGGTAATAAAATAGCTTTAGGGTGAATACTCATTGGCGTCACAACTAGCGATCGTCACAACCACTCCCGGCAAACATGGCAGTCGTAACAAAGAGCGTCCTCTTATTTCGACATCACCATTAACATTTCAACGTGTAATATCAGAATAACCGGCTGAAGTCGATATAAACAGCACATTCCACGGTGCGGTGTCATTTTGGGCGGCGGCCAGCGCTATAGGGCTACCACGCTTCTAGGGTCCCTTCCAACCGCATCCAACATGGTTTCTTAAGACGACATAATTCGCGCCAGCAGCAACTGAATGGTTAGTGTGGACCTGATGTCTACGGATTGCAGGTGCGAAGCTCGTTTATATATTTGAACTGCGCATTTCTGTCTATTTGTGAGCGGCTGAGGTTTACCTCGAGATCGCAAATGATTTGAGCGAGGCGAGGGTTTGAATCAGAAGAGCTTTTATGGATAACTAGCTGTTGCCCGCATCCGCGCAGAATTCATTTAAGGCTATCCCTTAGGAACTATGCAATTTTCCGGGACGAAAACTATCCTGTGGCCATCCCCGAGAGTCAAAATATCTGTATACCGAATTTCATCTAAATAGGTTCAATGGCTTAGTCGTGATAAGTTAACAAGTAAACACTTCAAACTTTTACATTTATAATATTAGTGGAACTTATATTATGAAAAGTTAATAAACATTGTTAATTGGTTTAGTTTATTCAAGCGTGTATTTCATTATGAGTACAGAATGATAACTACAAAATAAAGACATCGTCTAGATTTTCTGCCGCAATTAAGCGTTGACCCTAGGACCTCTTCCACCTAGAATTCCTAGTCTTTGAGAGAGGTAAGCACCATTTCTAGTGTCGCCTGAGCTACTAACTATAATTTTCATTACTCAGAATAACACTAGACCTGTATTTTCACAACCTTAAATCTATGAGTACGTTTGTAGCACACGTGCCCGCCAATTACAACACATATTACAGTAGGTTAAATGATTGTATCCGATTAATCAAACAGCAGAGTCCAAATTTAGAACATGAATCAGTATAGTTTCCTTTGTTCAAACCTGTTACTTCATGAACGAATTCGCTGTGTTCATTGTTTATTCTAAAAGATTCTTGAACTTTCGTAAAGTAAAAGGACGTTTTCGTTAAAAAAGTATACCTTTTCTTTCAAAACGTATTGAATTTTTTCATACAAATTTTATGAGTCACTTTTGTATTGCCCGTATATACCGAGTGTATGAAATAAACATCACAAAACAGACTTTTTCTTTTGAACAACTTTTAAACTATTGGAAATTGATTGTGCTCTTGATCCTAAGTAGAAAAAACAAACATATTTATTTTGTAAAATTATAAAGTAATTAAAGGTTTGTTAAAGTGACCAAAAACGACGCATAAACAAATCCCCTATGAAAAGAATATTTTAAAGTTGATCTCGAAAATTAGTTTGACCTTGCTATCAATTGTATTGTATTGTAACTCTTTATTGACCATAAAACATATAAAAATTACAATTGACAAGAGAAAGAGATGTGCAAAGGCAAACTTATCCCTAAAACGGATCTCCTCCAGTTACCATTTATTGTTAAAGTTATCGCTTTGTTATTGTTGCGATGCAATACCGACTATTCCCATTGTTTTGTAACTCAATCCAATGTCTCAGAAATCCTTGTGAACTCTCTTCCACTTGGAATGCGAGCATGATGTAGTGCTGGGGAATGCTGACAGCGCCACAGCCGGTATAAATAGAGCGGTATGCAGCACAGAAATGCGGCATGGCGCGACACGGCGACCCTTTGACGACTTGGAGACACTGATTTTCAGGAACATTCTACGTGGACTCGGTGAAAAATTTATAATAAGAAGCGTAAAAGCTTACTTTCTTCATTATTTCTTAGAGTTGTAGTATCTAGAGACTACATGGTTAAGTAAATTGTTGATTATGTTCTAGTTTTTGGACTTTATTTGTGATTTATCATCTACAATTGAAGCTCTGCGTATCATCCATAAATGTTGCGCAGTTTTTTAATGTCTGTAATGTTTTTGCGCTAGCAAATTGGCTTAATAAATGATACCGGCACCACAGAATGGATGGATTAATATATTAACCATTAACTAGTTTGGAAGTTTCGACGGCCTCAGTTTCAAAGGCTTTGTCATTTACACTGCTTTAATAGTTATATTTCCTTGCCCTCTCAAGCGTTTTATATTTTTCTTCTACGTTTTTGTCAATCAACGTGTCTTCAGTCACGTACACATACTTCAATATTGCGGCTTGACAGACGTCAACTCCAGCCTCTTATGTCCAGTCAGGGCTAACTATATCGACACGGCCAAAGTTGCAAAAATATGTACACACGGCCTTAATGTTAAGTGCATATAGTCGTGTGACATATTTTTGTAACTTTGGCCATGTCGGTATCTTTGCCCTTGACTGTCCATTACTTCTTTACTTCCTTCAATAATAATGTACCCGATATTTTACACCAAAATTCACCAAATTAACTTTAAATTAGAATAAGTTCTGAATATATCCGAGTAATGCTCAAGATTTTTAATAAAGGTAATTTAAAATATACTAAACTGTTTTGTCCTTGGATTTTATCACCCAACGTCCTCGCGAGCGCTGCGTACAATTTAAAATTAAAGTATGACACGAACGCAAAGGTCGAGTGGGAATGAATGCGAGTGCAGAAATAGCCAGGAATGTGCAAGGTACGGGGGCTGTATATCTCGTCTGTCTTTACAAGGCCGAATAACAGAAAAAAATATCCGTTTCGTTGTGTTCGACAATCCAATAATCATTTGCTATAATTTTATTTTAAAAATATCCAGCGTAGATTCAAATTGGGTGTTAATTTGATTTTACATTATTGAAGTCTTTTTTCTGTCTAAAATAACTTAATTTCATTTATAGTACTATGTGTGCAGAATACAACACTGAAACTAACAAAGAAGATAAAATTATAAAAAAATAAAAATACTTCATTTCAGATGAAGATTCATATCGAATTAGTTACCTGTTTAACATCACTTTGTACTGCGTGAAAATTACGATTATGAAAAATCCAACCAGCTTTGATTTGTCTTAGCAACAATCTGTTTACAATGTTCAGTACAAATATACTCTCAATGCTACTATGCCCAAGAAAGTCGTTAAGGCTATCATATTATTATCTTTGGCGGTGCCGCCAGTTCGCCCACAGTGAGGAAGGTTGTGGGAACTAATTGTAGGTGTAGTGAAAATACGGTGATATTGCCAACAAAAGTGAGGCATTGCCAAAAAGGCATGGCTCTAATTAGTTCTGGTGGCAAAAATACATTTTGAAGACACGTCAATATTTGAGATAATAATATCTGGCAAAAAAGAGCAAATGCGTAGCTACTTAAAATTTTAAAGTCAGTTGAGTTCGTTTATTTATGAGACAAAGTGAAAGTCAAATTAAAAATACGATGTATTTTTAAAAGACACAAAGGGAAATAAACTCAAGACGTGATCAAAACATTCAAATAAAAATTAAACAACATGTTGCAAACAAGAGTCAGGATAAAATATCTTTTATTTTCCATGTAGAGGCGTAGACCAAACTTCATACTCTTAAGACTTTGAAGTCTGATACATCAGTAAAGTTAGGTCTTTAGGAATAGTGTGAACCTTTTGCTTAAGACTACCAAATATCTATAAATTTCTACATTCTGCGACTCTATTTACTAAAAAGACTGAAAACAGTCTTATATTATAAGAACAGACAAAATGTATACAATATTACGTGGGCTTGAGTAACTATCATGTTCGTGGGCCGATAAACAAATTGCTGAAAACATTCTGCGGTGATCTCATATTTGAAAGCGTCCAGGTTTTCTATCCATTAGAAAAAACGCATTAACAAAAGATAATATTATTCGTGGGCGGACGATACGCAACTGTTTTGTTGCCCTTCCGATCACCATTACCATTTTAGCCAAACGTCACCTGTTTTATGTCTTCGTTAACGTCATTAGTACCTATTGTATAGAGCTCTAAGTGTCGGCTAATTATGTATTCTGCGTACGCACAGTAATTAGCAAAAACATTGAACTTGAATCCAGCCCCATTGCCAAGTCACGCCAGTTCCTAGACTCGCTTGTCAAAAAATACACGCACAAAATGATCTTACGCCAATCCATACTCTATTACTTTCACAGTAAGCGCATGCCGTTTTTTTAATTAGTAGAATAAGTAACGTTGCCAAATTTATTTTTGTTCTCACGAACTAGCCGTCAAAAGGTAGACTTTGCAAAAGGCGATCGGCACTGGCCGCCAGCCAAAGTTGGTTTTAAATGAAATGTCACCTTTAGTTTTAACTCGGGTGTAACAAAAACAGAGTACAATGAGGGTTTTACAGAAGCGAAACGTCGCTAGATGGCGTTACTATCGTGAGGTACATTTGACGTTTGACGTTTGTTCGTGATTGGTTCAATAACTATAATGAACCAATCGCAAGCAAACGTCAAACGGACCTCACGATACTAACGCCATCTAGTGATATCACGGCTCTGAGAAAACACTCATTAAAGTAATGATTTACCATACCGACAAACATCAATAATATCTTATTTGGTTTGCATTAAATAGTTTTAATTTGGAAAAATAATTGATAATTTTCTTACTGTACAATCACTCTTGCAATCAAGTTACATCAATTCAATAGGCATAGGCGACTCTCTTGCTGGTGTAGTCATGGTGTACAAAGTAATTAACTTTAGTTCATGGATGAATACATTCGACATTTCTTTCATTGAATTATAATTTCATTTGTTTATAATATTTTTATGGACCGATCCACATTTATTCATTTTGCGTCTGAGTGTAACATTTACCCAACCAAACTTTACCTTTACTTGGGTCATCATTCCAGCCTATATATATCATGACTTGGGCTGTATGTAATTCTCTGCTCTGTAGATTATGCAGGTTTTCATCACCGCAAAAGTCGTGGTGGTTTCAAATGTATTTTTTCAAAAAACTCCGAAGAGCAAACACGGACAGAGGATAACAGGCAGTTACGCATTCCGCCCGGCCGGGGGACCTGGGGCACATGGACTCCCGGAGCAGAAGGCCCCGACCTACCCACTAAAAACTCCCCAGAAATTCCGCCTCACCGCATGGCGACAGGGCCACAGGGACGCTTGTGGCTTGCTTCTGCGACCCCGCCAACACGGATTTGGGCCCTACGATCCGCTTGAGATGCATGTCAAACCACTAAGCCAGCAAACACTAAGACCCACTTGCAGGTAAAAATAAATCTAGATTTAGTTCTTAAGCCTGGCTTAAGCTTGACAGTGCCATACATTTTGACACTACTAAGCTAAGCTTAACGCTAACTCGAGATTTATGTGTTTCCAGCAAGTGGCCATTAGAAACCATACAAATATAAGGGTTCTCAACACATAATGATTCTTGGAAATCGTGGAACAGTTCTTTTTTACAGTAGACCGGGAAGTTATAAAAGAGCGCTAAGAAAATAATAGAGTTCAATGCCTTCATTACCCTCATAAAATTAAAATACTTGCCTATTGAAATTCTATTTCTGGGCGTTGCGGTCCAAACTTTACAGCAAACGGCACGAAATAAGATAATATCATCTAGGTACACCTGGACACCGGCTGGATGCGTTTAAATTTCAAACGTGTCTGATTTCGCCATCATTTTTACAGATTTTCTTTCTGTTGCCAAATACTTGCATGGAGACGGAGCCATAATGACGTTATAATCTATCGTCACTTACCTTTAAATAAAAAACTGTGTTTCAAAATCGACTATTTTCTGAGTGAAATTTATTATAATTACTTCAATGGACCATTTTGTAATGTCATGTCGGTATAAGTGCAGGAAAACCTCTCCACCTTTTGCCCTTCACACCAATGTTGCCATCACGTCGTCCCGGGCGGACAATCTGGGCCATAAACTATCTCTATACCAAAAATCTCGTCCTACCCGTCGCTCCGTTTCGACGTGAAAGACGGACAAACATACAAACACAAACACTTTCGCATTTATAATATTAGTATGGATGTTCATCCACAACCTAGTACCCCTAACACAAGCTTTGCTTACTTTAGGACTAGGTCAATTGGTTCGAATCGTCATTTAATCATTGTTTTCATGGATACAATCTCTCAGCCAAATGTATCCAGCCATTTCAGCGTGAAGGAGGAGGGAGTAACAAACTCAAAAACACGGAGGCACGCACACACTCACAAACCTTTGCATTTATAATATTAAGTAGGATGTTTACGGCATAAAAAAAACTCATTTAGTCGATGATAGAAATATGGAATGTTTTTCATTACAGTGCAGAGTTATGCGGTTATTTGGATTGATAAGAGATGAATCATCGATGGCAATGCAACGCAACTCGCGCAATATTTTGCGCAAAGTGAAAATAAGACTTAACAACTGAATTTTTGTCCCTTTTCTTCACCCTCAAATGGGTTAGTGTCATTGCAACTAAAAAAGCAGCTAGTCTAAGTAGCAACTGGTCTAAGTAGCAACTGGTCTAAAAAGCAACTGGTCTAAGTAGCAACTGGTCTAACAAGCAACTGCTCCTGACCTATTTTTGTCGAAAACTTGAAAAACATAGGTAGGTTAGGTTAGGTTAAAGCTGCGTCAAGGCGCGAAGCGATTCAGCCACGCGGAATAGATTCTTCGACATTGATTAAAAAAATTACCACTTGATACTTAGACAAGTTGCTACTTGACCACTTGCTACTTAGACCAATTGCTTCTTAGACCACTTACTAATTGCTACGTTGACCACCTGCTTTTTAAACGAAATGATACTAACCCCCTCAAACTACCCCAAAGATTGTAGCGGCAGCGTACGAGGAAGCGCGCCGGTTTTCAGTCGACCGGTTCCTCTTCCCCCTCCCCCCTTACACTGGTCTATTTCTGCGCCAGCGCTCAATGCCACGGGGCCAATAACTCGTGACTCATTACTCTACTATGCGCAACTGGGTAATACCTTGTTTGCTTTAGAGAAATCATAATAAGTGATAATTGATGAGTACGAAAAATTATCGTCTCTTACGCCAATAGCAAAGAAACTTACTCTTCGAGCAATCTGGGTCGATTGGTTACAAATTGAATTAACACTACAGTGGGCTACGATACCTAGTTATAAATGAAGCGACGATGTGAAATCACGAGATAGAAAGAAAACAAAATTAAAATGTATGACTTATTTATTTTGGTCCCAATAATTTAAACACAAATAAATAACTTATAAAACTAAGATAACATAGAAATTATATATCACAATGCTTTAGTTGACATTTACTAAGAAGCTCATTATTCACGTATACATGATCCTTAAATCTAAGGCATCTTGAACGATCCCGTATTAACTTACTGCACAAATATGGAGTAACCCTACACCATCATTAACAAAATTCATCTTTGCATATTGATTACTTATCATTTCATCATATTATTCTACCTCAATCATCATCGCCAGTCTTACAAAGTTCTCCTAACACGTTCAAATACATAAATTCACTCAGTCTTATGTCATTTTCATCATCTTTACAAACTCTTTCATAACTACAAATGACATCCACTCCGAGCCTCTATTTCCCTTCGTTTAGTGACTTAACAGCAGCATGCTACTCAGATTCTTACTGTATAATACACAGGTTTAACAATGCGTACAAAACGATACAGTGTAACATGTAAAGCGGCAATTACACTGAGTCGTTCGCCGCATGCTGCACGCGGCGACCGCAAAAGTGTAAAGAACACGGTAGTCGGCCGCATTCGGCGAGCGACAGCTGCCACCGCCTTAATATGGCCGCCGCAGTAGACGGAGAGACTAATGTAAAGGCGACAGTCGTTCGCCGAAGTAGTTTGAAACAAATTTGGTAATCGCATTAGGTGAACGACGCAGTGTAATTGCCGCTAACAGTATCTAACAGTGTTAGACTAACACACTTTGTAACATTTAATGCAACATCTTACGCGCGCAAACACTAGTCGAGCGCAAAAAGAACTAACATAAAATAATAAAATAGTCTAGGAGCTGCTGCTATATCACTCAAATTATAACAAATAGAGACTCTTTTCATCCTTACTCACTGCTATTCTTCAGCACTTCTCAATAGGTCCGTATCGTTTACGGAACCACGTCATGCCGCGGTAGTCGGGTTCGTACACATCAGGGATCTCTTTATCGATAGCCTCGCAGTACACCATCTTCACTGAGGCGGCGCCAAACAACCTTTCTTCGAACTTGATCAGCTGCTTGAAAAATCCGGTATTCGGTCGGATTTGGGGTCTGCAACAAAAAAACCTTGTTATCCTTTTGAGAAAGAAATTTCTAAGCTGTCGCTTTTTTAGGTCATGATTTGTGCTGATGAACGAAAAGTTAAAATGTTTGTAAAGTATTATATTTAACCAATCCCAAATAACCACACTTGTATTGTATGTTATTGACTAAGAAAATGCCTCTAGTGAGGAAATTTTGAACATCATTTGCTTATAATATTTCAAACAAACCCACTTCAAATGACACGTGTTATGATGTTTCCCTAATTCTCATGATCCGAGTGTACATTTTTCAAATCAAAACGCCAGCACAGTATGCAGGTCATGTCATCCAATCAATCTCCAGAGCTTTAAAATCCCCTTTATCCTATTATGCGAATATTAAGTCAAACAAACGGGAAAATCAAGTCCACGTTATTTGATCAATCGCTCGGAATGTTCTCAAAAAAGAGTTGACCCACTGGTACGATTTCACAAAAGAACAGAAACAATGCTTATGTTTACATTATCAGATCTACCAGACAAACAGTCAGAAAATAATTTGCGCTAACTTCAATCAAGCTAACTACTTAACTGGTTACTTAAATCAAACCTCATGTGACAGCGAGTATTTGGCTTCAGATGGAGTACTCTTCCCTTGCTTCAGCTTCAGCCTTGGGTCAGAGCAAGAAAAGCGGTTGTTCTAGGGACCAGATGGCAAGGGGCGCCATTTTCTAGTCGCTAATGAAGAATAAAATTTCGATGGCGCCTTTTCGGAGGCGTGAAAGTGGACTAAACAATCTCGCTGTAACTTTTGTCTAAAGCCGGCGCTGTTTGCACAGGTCCCTGGCTTTTGGTCTAAGGATCCGTTTAGATTTTCTATAATTACTGTTGATTTAGTGTTAATGACTTACCGTCTTTGCTTCATGTGATGGTAGGCGTCCCGGAGGGTCATCTTCTCCCATTTGACCAGGTACGCGAGGCACAGGGTCACGGATCTGGACACGCCCGCCACACAGTGGACCAGTACTACTTCACCTCGTGATACGACCTGTACCAAAACAATGTCTACATTACTTTGAGTTGTTGGGTTCACTTAATTAAATATATTGATACACTAAGCTTGAAATAGAAAGTCATTTTCGAATCACATCATTTTCGTTATCATTACTATTGCGGGGAAAGAGTGAAACTATTTCTATGAGAAGACCACGACCACTTTCATGATGGATCTTCTATTCAGTAAGCAGGCGACTTTAATGGACCATTTACGCGAATCCAATTATGTTGTCCCAGTAGAAATTACATTCCGATGTTTGATCGGTAATTTTTAAGTCGATAGCACCACAATTTCACCGATGTTCATACCTCATTGATTAGGTCAGCAACCCTTTCCATGTGCGGATGCATATCCGAATGCGGGGTGTCCAGGAGAGGCACGTAGTGTCTCGGGGCGCAGTCTTCTGGTGGCGGAGGAAGCTCTGGCGCTGCTGAGACCACCAGCCCAGGCCTTAGCGCTGCCACTGCACCGGGCAGCGCATGCGCACCGCACACGAACACGCCCGACGTAACCCGAGACACTCCGAGCGGGCAGCCTCTGCAAAGAACGGGAGGATGAGGACTTCGAACAGCCATCGCATAAATCGACGATCAAGTTTTAACGGCTCAATAAATATGGTCGTTACCCATTAGTTTACAGTGTAAACTTTACATAAAACGAATTTGATTGCAGCGATGAAAAAATGTGAGTTGTATACCGCTTATTTTGTTTTTTTTTTTGAGAGATGAGGGTTGTTTTTTTTTATAATTTTGATAATTCCGGTGTCTCTCGCTCTGTAGTCGAAGGTTATTAATATTAAACTTTCAGTCCCAAAGGTAGCTTTCGTCCGTCAATTGTTGTGCGTTTTGAGTTATTTTTGTGTTTGCTGATTCAATTGAACTTAAAACCATTCTGACACATTAACTAGAAGAATTTGAAAATACTATAAAATTTATTATTGTTTAAGTAACAGTGAACACCTAATTATGCAACGACCACAAAAAAAATATGCTTCTAACGTAAACACCATGACCATAAATATAGGTCATTGGTGTGGGTCGTTACGTGATTTGAGCGAAACGAAACGAAACTGGTGACAAGAATCATGTCACTAGTTACTAAGTGCTAAGACCAGTGATTTTAGTAGCCAGTTTCTTTCACTGCCCGCATTGACGCGTTCTGTGACAGTCACTGTAACTGAATTAAAAACGAAACTAGTATGTAACGTAATTTGTTACAAGCTATTGAGCTATGACGTTATTTATCACCAGCATCGTTTTTCGGTGTAATGTCAATAATTTCATAATCTAAGAATCGTTTCTTTGACGTTGTATAAAGTTAAAGGATATAATTTTTAGTCTGTGCTACTATGACGTTTGTAATGTTGAGGTGAAAATCGCATCACCACAAAAATAGCTCGTTACAAAAATCACCACTTATCGCCTGACGTGAAACCAGTGATTTGTTTACTCAGCACGTCACCAGTTACTGCATACGGTGACGTGAAATAACATCCACCTCTACCATAATCGTAAAACTCGTGGTAGCCTAGTGGATTTTGAACTATATCCTGTCAAACAGACAATCGTAAAATCAAGATTCATGTTACCTGGTCAGTATTAGTGTTTCGGACCCACAAAACACTTCATAAAGTTAATGAAAGCGCAGTAAAGACCAAACCCAAAATTTCCGAAGCATAATTTGGAGGACTTAGAGTTCTTAACTCTAAGTCCATAAAAAAGCCGGAAATAATCTAGACATGGATAGTCATGAAATTTTGTCAATTTCATATATTTTGACACCACTAACTTAGTTTTGCAATAAAGTACCTGGGCGACCGAGCTTTACTCGGGCTAAAAATCGTTAATAAGCGTTTTCCCAAATATAATAGGTAAATACCAAGCTAGCTCGATTTGTCATCCCCGAAAACACCCACATACCAAATTCCATCGAAATCGTTGAAGCCGTTTCCGAGATTTCCATATATTTACAAGAATTTCTCATTTAAAGGTATTAGATAGAAAGATAGAATCTACCTTAGATATCCATTATACAGCTACCGAACAACAGCTAACCCAGTGTCTTTTCCAACCTCGACATTGGCGGAATCATCGATAGTAACGACGGAGCTACTTTCAAAAACTGAATTAAACTAGCCATTATTCTGTGTTGTCGTGTTACAATTACAAATTACAATTTTCAGACATTCCTCGTGGACGCTTCGGACGTAAACACCGCAGGCGCATACCGCGCGGTTGTGTCACCTGGCGCTGCGCCAGCGCTGACCTAGTGGAATGCCCTCAGGGATCCACGCCGATCAATTTTGCCCGTGAACTGTATTTTTCGATTACCTAACTATTTGTTTTTGTTTCCTAGACTACCCGACAAGAGGGGAGGGCTATACACACTAAAAAATTACCGGTATCCCTTCTCTCGTCATTTGCGGATGCAATGGGAGCATCGAGCTAGTATCAGCTTACAGCTGTTACAATCTTTACCCCCTGCTTCACCATTTCATTGATTCAATTGACGGATAAATGTGACGCCGTCTCTGTTTGTTTTGTTCGAATAGACGGAGACGGCATTACATTTGTCCGACAAATAAAATTAATCAATGGATGGTGAAACACCCCCTTCTTAAGATGTTAGTGTTACAGAAGAGCTGAAACAAAACCTTGTTGTTTGAGTTGATTGAGATCTCTATTGTTGGAACAGGTAAGCAATTTACTTTGTTTTCTGTTCGTTGATTGCATTCCATTTTTATTATATAGTATTTATCTTTTGTTGATGAATAATTAGGGACTAATTATTCGCTATCCGAAGAAATTAAAGTTTTTGTTTGTATTAAGTAAAAAAAACACGTTTAGTTGCAAAATTTTTATAAGTTTAATATTCTAAACATGTTACTAATTCTTTACTTCTACGAGGACCTGCTGCCGACTGTCATATTGAAAAATATTTTTTTATTTTTGAACGTTCATTCTGATCATTAGCATCATCAACAATTAGCCTTAGATGTCCACTGTTGGACATAAGACCGTTTGCTATATTATTTTGTATTCGGAAAATTTAAAGAACTAGCAACCTATTAATTTTATTTCATTGAAATTTATATACTGACAATTGTCTTCAAAAATCACCAAGTCTACTCCAAATTAATTCAACTCAAAATGGATCCTGTACTCTACCTGTTCAATTCTTCCTTGGTCAACTTAGGCGTGTCCGTCTCCACAGTCGGTTCATTGTCGTCGGCAACACACGACACTTTGTCTTCAACCGTAAGTACCTTCATTGTAACCACTATCCCTACTAAGTCCTTTGCAATACCTCAATATCACTTCACACTTCGAAAAATAGAGTTTGTAAATTTTTGTTTCCGTTATCGTGTTTAATATCGATAAAGTTTTGGTGGTAGTGTAGACGTCGGTCTCTCGCGCAGTCTGAAGCTGAACTGAAGTCGGGCGGCGCGCGCGCAGCCACCTGAGCGCGCATCCTGAGCGGCGCAATATCCGGCATTCCACGATTATTTTCGTACAACTGTGACGATTATTTTGTTTACAATAAGCCTACATACTGTTTATGGTGCTACTGAGGTGATAGATGCCTTTTAATAAAGTACGTATTTACATTTGAAGCTATCGTTTCTGAATTAATATTTTGGTTGAAGTTCATCTCGGGACAAAAATATTTGGCATCGCATTCAAAAATAAAATTATTAAATAGTTTTATGTGGTCGGGATTTAAAGGAATTTTACGATTAAAGCTGTGCCACTTGCAGCTCTTATAGAATGATGTCTAAGTCGATATTTAATTTGGTTAAACTTTACAAATTGTCGTTAGGATCATCATTTAATTACTTTTCTATCACCGGAATGCCTATTTTTTGAAAGCACGAATTACTAGGCTAAGTCACCAATGACGGTGAGATAACTAGAGTTTTAGTATTGATAAAGGCGATATTCCACTTTCTTAAATTATGTTTTTACGTTACGACCTTGTTTCAAATCATATCATTAAACAAAACAATGTTCAGAAGACCTTTTGCCTCCTTATATTCTTACATCGTATTTTAATTCTTATTTCGGTACTTCCGCCCGATGATTAATATTTCCCGCTCATCCTCAGGGTCGTGACCAGAGACAGTTATTGTTTTCCTTTGTAATGATACTCTTCAACATTATTTTTATTGTGTGACAAAAATAGTACATGGATTCAGGCTCATATTGTCGCTTCCCTACTGTTTAGAAAATTTTGTTATCAAATCTTATTCGATGATGACGATCATCATCATTATTTTATCAGCCGTAGGACGTCCACTGTTGGATATATCCCTCATAGACCTCCAGTTGCTTCGGTTGGAAGCGGCTTGCATCCTCCGTGAGCCTGCCGTTTTAACCAGGGCCCAATTGCATAATAAAATACAAGCTTTAGTATTAGAAAATCGGTATTGAAATTCACTAATACTATTAGCTTGTACTTTATTATGCTATTGGGCCCAGTTCATCCGTCCATCTCGTTGGTGGACGGCCCACGCTATGCGCTGCGCTTGCCGATCCGCGATCTCCAATCCAGAACTTCTCGGCTCTAACAGCGATTGGTCATCTGTTGTTGTTCTTCGATGATGCTTGGTTATAACATGGCGTGTACACAAGAAACAGGCCGCTATTCCCATGTCGGTGTTATCCGGGCTGGGAAAGAGTGTCACCTCCTTTTACGCACTAGCGTAAAGATGCCCGTCGTATATTCTATGCTTCGTTTTTTAAGTAGCATTAGAAAGAAGGTAAGCGATCTTAATGTGTCTTTTCATTGAAAAACACTTTTGAAAAATAAGTAATAGCAAATAGTAACAACTGGCAAGGGCATAATGAACATTTGCATGCTTTTGGTATCATAAGTGATAGTTACTGTTTTTTTAGGAACGTTTTTCAATAAAAATACTCGTCAAGATTGTTTACCCTTTTTCTATTGCTAATAAAAACTAAGTATAAACATGTATAAAACCGGGCACGCCCGGCATAATTATCTCGCTTGTTTCTCTCGAATTAAATCAGTGTTTTATTGATATTGTAAACACGAGGCAAAGGTATTTAGGAGTTGTGAATTTCAATGTCACGCGGTAGCGGTGACCCGGGTAGGGTGTGGCGCAAGTGTTAGACGAATATCTGAACAATCAAGTGAAACAAATATTAAAAAAACGGTAAAGCGCAAGTTGGACTCGTGTAACGAGGGTATGCGTTTTCGGAATTTCGCCCAGGGCCGCTGTCATAATTGTTCATACAATAACTTTTGCCCGCAGCTTCGCCCGCGTGGAATTCGGTTATGGAGCGCTGTTCCCTTGGGAAATGTGCATTTTTCCGGTATAAAAAGGAGCCTATGTCACACTGTCACATCGCTATGCCAAAAACCATGTCGTTCTGTTTCGACGTGAAAAACGGACAAACATTCAAAGACACACACTTTTGCATTTATAATATTAGTATGGATTTGGAACGCACGTGCGACGGTGGCACCTGCAAGGCAGCTATTTGATTTTTGATGAGATGGTCTGTCGATAAGTCGAGCCTATGTTTTAAAAAAGTAATAAGTATTGTAGTTTTGAACAAAACATTTTTTTTCCTCGCATTCAAAGTGAAAAGTAGAGTTTTTAACGCGAGACTAAACAACCATAATGCCATTCGAACTATAGCCACCCTCGCTGTGCTCGGGTGGCTAAACATCTCGTGTCATTGTCTTGTTTTAGTCCCCTGTTGAACAATCTACTACTAAGCCGTACCAATGACATTGATCCTTGTGTTGTGGTAAAGAAAATTCTTGGAATACAAAAAATTACTTTGCCCACAAACCTTATGATAGCTATATCTATACAACAATTGTGTGTTCATTCAGCACCTCCACTTACATACTGTAAGAACACAAAAATCCAACCATCACCACTACCATTATCGACGCGTTTCGAACTCAACCAAGGCTCATCCTCAGAGCAACACAATCGTTCGCAAACTATCCAAATAATACAAAAAAAGTCTCGTTGAAGTAATAACTCTTAAGGGTTAATCACCTTCTCGTTACACTTGGGGCCGGCCATTGCTCTGCCAAGTTGCACACGTTCATGCTATTTGCACGACACCACCTTGAAACGCATGTGACAAATTAAAATCTGATGAGTCGTAGCGGCTATTTCTGAATGTTTTGTTACAACGTCCCAAAAAGTCGTATCAATCGAGTAAATAGAGCCGCATGCATAACTGAAGCCAAGAGAAGTTAAATTGGGAACAAGTGAATGTGTATAATAGGGATGTTGACACCACCAATCAACTGACGTACTTTTTAAGAGCTGTCAAAACACACTTCTCCCATAGTTTCAATGGCAATAGCGACTTATTACGTCAGAACTCGCTATTTGTTCGCCAACTCAATCAACTATTTATTTGTTTTAAAGCAGCAAAAAATCTAATTTTACTAAAAATCGAAAATTAATCTGGTTTTCAGGGCTAAAATAAGGCGTTTTTTTACTGGAGTCGTGCCTTCGAATTATTTTTTTAATAGTCTCAACATCCCTATTCAGGCTTTTATAACCTTATGACCTAGAATCTTGTTGTGCTGATTATAGCACAAAAAAAACAGCATGATTTAGGTCATGCACCCCAGTAATGGGGATATCATCATCATCATCATGTCAGCCGAAAGACGTCCACTGGACATAGGCCTCCCCTAAGGTTCTCCACTCAGACCGGTCTTGTGCTTTCCGTATGATCACCGCAAACCAAGTCGTCATATAATGGGGGATATGCTTTACTAATTATTATTAATGCGAAAATCCACGGCCACTGTAATGTGGTCTAAATGTCGAGGTAAATATTACTGGTGGGTATCAGCGTGATAAGTCCCGTTTGTGGTATTTTGACTATGGATTTATTTGTTCTGCTTTCATGCCTTAATTACTGAAATGATTGCGATAACGTTTTGCATACTTTATCTGCCTCTCCCCCAAGCCAGCCTGCACATATTGCAGAAGCGTCGCTATACACTCTAGGTATTATATAGGTATAGTTAGTTAGATAGCATTTGATTGAAGCCTGTCTGAATTAAAATATAATTAAAAAGTCAAAAGAGTACTTGAATTGGCCGTTATGTATCAGCGCAATCATTCCTTAGAGTCAGTTTTAAAACAATTGTCATTCAGTAGGTAAAAATGGAAAATGGTCCACATGAATTAACTATTTCGAATTCCGACAAAAAATTGATACCGCCCTAGCTAATTTTTTTAAATATATATTTTTTTTTACATTTAAAACCAAACTCCTTTTTGCTATTGATTTTTATTGCAACCGTACTGAACGTTGCTTAAATGTCATAAATAGGCTCAAAAAAGTCCACGTAAAATAAAAATGGCCATTATTTATTGCTTAGAGGCTTATACTATATTAAATTAAACAAATTTAACTACCTACTGGTGCTCACTCGGCACTGGGTACAAGTAGCGGCACGAGAGTTTAGCGCTGACGGTTATTGCGCAGAAGTCAAAAGTAAGGTATCACACGGGGAAGGGCGGGCGTGCGTAGCGCCGATTGGCTTTCCAGTCGCATTACGTCCCCCGCGCCCATGCTCCCATGCGCAGCTATCCCTTCCACGGTTCACTCAGCGCTAAACTCTCGTGCCGCTACTTGTATTGCTAAAGTCGGTCTTAAATTAAAAAGTCAGAAGAATATGAATACTTTGTGTCAATGCGGTAATAGGGATGATGACACCACCAATCAACTGACGTAATTTTTATGAGCTGTCAAAACACAATTCTCCCATAGAGTTTCAATGGCAATAGCGAATTATGACGTCACTATCCGGCAACTCAATCAACTAACTATTTATTTGTTTTAAAGCAACAAAAAATCTAATTTTACAGTAAATCTGGTTAAAGACATTTATTTTTCTCAAAAGAACAAATGTTCACTTACAGAGAAAACAATAGGGGAGACTGGGGTCGATTGAAACGCGGGTCATTTGAAACAAGTCCAATAACTCCGAGACGGATAGTCATAGCGGCAGGGGTCCAAGGGGGGAAAAGATCGGCAAACCTGTACAAACCTGTCTGCAATGCGCGTCGCGGCTCCAAGCCCGTTGGACATTTTTAAGTGACAATATTACTTTTTTGCCCCAAAAAGTAAGTATTTTTCATGTTTTTTTATTGTTTATTAATTAAAAATCATGACTACTATGTTCCATATTCCTAAACTACTATAATCTATGAGTATTGTAGTCTTAAATAAAGTGGTTTGTGTAAGCCTACGGTGTTCCGTTATTTTTTTACATAATTTAATATTTACAGATAGGTTGATGGGGCGATTGAAACAAAATTTTCGGGGGCAATTGAAACATGTTTCAAGGGATGCTTTGGCTTGGATCGGCTCGATCGACGCCTACCGATGCGTCGACGTCTTTTTCGCTTTTATTGCGTATACATAAAGCTTTTTTAAATCGGCTTTTGCCAATTCCGCGTCGATAGATGCTCTCTACATAGTACGTAAAGTGTTTTCTGAATCTCAGGAATTGCCTTCTTATGCCTGGGTTACATGGAAACTTATATAAGCTGCAGACCTGGAGAAGATTGACTGCAATGTTCTGGGTGCAAGCTGAGAGCACACGAGGCTTGCACAATCTTCAATATTGGTATCATAACTGTGAATCTGATTAATCTGGGATTAATTTGATATGTTTCTATACGTTTTTTCCTTATATTACCAATAATTTGTCGATTATTTACATCTTCTAATTGCCAAATTTATCTTATGTAGGAACTATTGTTGGATACTCAAATAGTGTTATATTTTGCATGAGAAACTTTTATAAATGTTTATTAAATTAGTAAGTCGATCTCAATACTAAAATAATGCAGTCATAATATGATAAATTAGGGTCATTAGGTGCCATGTAATTATGTTAAATTCAATGACTGGCTTTGGTTGATATGATTCTAAAATTATGTAGTTTTTAATGAGAATTATTGTAATGAATACCTATTTTGTTTTTGGTGTTTCAACTAGCCCCCACCTTAGTTTCATTTGACCCAACCCTGGGGGCATTTGAAACGTTTTCCGCGATTTTCTAAAATTGTTCTAACTATTTATTAGTAGCTCATGAAGTCAAATTAAACTTTTTACCATATAGCTAGATAACTTGACTACAACTGACACCATTTAAGAAACCAATTTGGTACGAAATGACGGTAGAATATTCGATTTTATCAAAAACGTTCCAATTGACCCCAGTCTCCCCTACATAAGCTGTGCAGCGCAGCGCACGTTAAACCTTAAAGTTAAAAATCAATTTATAGTTTAAGTTATAGTTAAATCGAAAATGAATCTGGTTTTCAGGGCTAAAATAAAGCGTTTTTATACTGGAGTTGTGCCTCCGAATTATTTTTTAATGGCGTCATCATCCCTATTCCTTAGCGTCAGTATGAGCGGCAGCCCGCCCTTGACGCCTTGCGTGATGTTGGAGCGAGGGTCCCGCGTTGGGCGGCGGGGCGCGCCCGGGGCGGGCGTCACGCTGCATCGATGCAGCAGCGCCGCCAGGCCCGCCAGAGACTGCATTTCACCCAGGCGAGAACCTGTGAATACAGAATACAGCGTTTCAAAATGGTTCTCTATTGTTTGCCCGAATTTCATTATGCCATTATGTATTGTTTTGTTTTCCATAATTGACAAGATTTCATTTTTTCAACACCTGTAAATTACTACAGGAATCGAAAGAGTTTTGCCTCCTGAACATGGCAAAATATTTATTATAATTTATTTCTCCATATTTAAAAAAATACAATATAATTAAAAAATGTATTTGAATTTGCCAATACTACGACAGAATAGATATGTTTCCTTTGCCTTTTGCACCAGAAAAAGAAGCTGTCATAATTTTGACAACGTTTACTTCAGATTTACGCATGATTTACGTGATCTTTTTTTAATAGAGACCAGAAAAAAGTAATGGATCTATTATATCGTAGTTTTGGAGTTAAGCCCTTTTCGAATAAGCACATCTTAAAAAAATTGTAATAAATTAATTAATAATCGTAGCTAAATTTTAAAAATATCAGCCTCTTTCTATTTCCAAGCAGAATACAGAGAACGACTCAAATTATAGTCTTAGAAATATGAAATGTTGTCAATTTTCACTCGTCAGTCGTCCTCAAAAAATCAGAATAGGTAGCTAACAAGGTTACCAATGAAATTGACTAGGTAGATGAACTGTTTTAATCATGTAATCTACAGCTTTTATAATGATCCTGCTTTTTTGACGTCGCGCTGATATCGTTCAACCACCATGACCTCCCATATTTCGTTTTCTAGATTTTTTTACCGTACAACGGTAAAACCTACTAGACACTGGCAAAATTGTCCTCCAATGGACAGAGCCATATTTTTTAAAGAGACAACATAGCTGTGCTTAGCAACAATGCTTTAAAAGTATTGAGAATATTCAAAAAAGAATCTAATCTTTAGCTTCATGTCATGCATAGATATATCCTAGACTCGTGTATCCGATAAGATGCTATCCTAAACTGTTTATTGCACTAAGGAATTATAGATAGGTAAGATAGACTAAAATTTTATAGTCGCCTATCAAAATACTACATAATTTATACCTAAACTATGGCGTATAGGTAGTTGAAACATATACAGAAATATTTAATTAATGCATTATAAACAAATAATTCATCCCAGCCAACCATGAAAAGTTAGTTTTTAAGAATCAGTGATTTTTTGTTTCTTTTTACGGGTAGTAGTAGATTGTACTGTACCACGAGTGCATAAAAAGTGTAATTTTACCCGAAACGTAACGTATAAACTTACCCGACCCGCAGGCGATCTTATAAACTCGTAATTATGCTGGATCTAGGCAACAAATAATTTATTTTTGTGATCTAGTGCATAAAATAAAATCTTCGTCTAAAAGCAAGAACAAAACGTTTGTATTTTTTTAAAATTAACTGCTATTTTTCACTTCACCTGCGGCTCGACTGGACATAAAAGCCTCGAGCAAAATAGCATTTCTTAGTCGTACACAATCTACTATTCTTAAACTAACTTGAACAAAATTAAACTCACCTATACAAGCTCTGGGCCCATCCCCGAATGGCAAATATGTGTACTTGTGCTGCTTTTCCACCTCAGTGGGGCTGAACCGCTCCGGCCGGAACACGAACGGGTTATCGAAGTACTGTTCATCCGTCTGCAGCGCCTGCACCGGGATCACGACATTGACCCCAGGATCTACGGTCAGGTCAAGGTCAGGGAAGCGGTACCGCCGCGCGCACACCCTGGTCAACACGCCCACCGACGGAAAAATCCTCATTGACTCCTTAAAAGCCATATTCAGCAAGGTCATCTCAGCTATAGCATCATAGCACAATTTATTGTCATATTTCCGAAGCACGGTATCTATCTCTTCTTGTATCTTTAGCTGGTATTCAGGATTGTACGCGAGTTCGTGCAAAGTATAGCTTGTAGTTGAAGAGGAGGTTTCGTATCCAGCAGCGAAGAAAACGAACACCTGTGCCGCCATCAGTTTGATATCCATTTCGAGCTGCACTTCCACGGGCGAGCCGTCGGCATGGTAATGCTCGATGGACGGCCCTTTCATCGTTCCATTGCTCTCTAACTCCAGGAGTAAGTCTATGAAGTCATTGCGGCCCGAGGGCTTAAACTCTCTTTCCTCTCTTATTTTTTTTACAAATTCTATAATACTCTTTTCAATTCTTGGATCAGAGACGTGGATTGCGGGTCGCAAAATAGGAAATAGGTCCCAGAGTATGGATTTCACGATAACTCCTAACGCTCGAGCGAAGATCAGTTTTCCTATTTCTCTGAAAGCGGAGTGTTCGTTGTTGATAGAGTCGATGTCGACACCGAAGCCGCAGGCACCGATGAAGTCGGTGGTGAAGCGCGCCATGAGGTCCCGCGCGTCGCAGGGGCCGCCGTTCCGTGCCTTGTCTTCCGCTAGTCGTTGTAGCTTTTCCGCACAGCGTACTACGAGCGGGAACATGCCGCGGAGTCGCGCCGTCGTGAATGCCGGTGTCAGCCGCTGCCGGGCCAGCTTCCACCTGTCTCCGTCCACGTGGAAAATACTGAGCAGCAACGGCTCCAC
Source organism: Choristoneura rosaceana (assembly GCA_037349165.1). Classification (NCBI taxonomy): domain Eukaryota; kingdom Metazoa; phylum Arthropoda; class Insecta; order Lepidoptera; family Tortricidae; genus Choristoneura; species Choristoneura rosaceana. The sequence goes on from JAZBNJ010000019.1 coordinate 18,834,714, forward strand.
ATCCGGATCTCTCCCTAGACCACGTCTGTGGAAATACGCGAAATCCGTGGTCAATATGTTTCTAACTATACCCGGGTCTCTGATGTACAGCTCTGGCGTCACCCCTCTGTAGTAGCCAACGACTTTCTCATTTGGAAACCTGTCGTACATATCCAGAGACACTTCTGTGAAACTTTTCTTCCCCACAAATCCGAGGAAATTGTTACCGAAGAAAAATGTAGGAGGGTCATGTTTTACGTTTCTCTTGGCCCAGTAGTCGTGGTTTCGAGTGCCGTAGTAATAAACGAAGAGCGCAAGTGCTAACAATATCAACACTAAAGCCATGCTGTCTGATAATATACTGAGTAGTCTAAACCAAAATAAGGCCGGTTGGATACTTTATATAAATGTCGAAACTAACCCAACTTATCTTATCAACGCGTTACGTCACGCTGCTTCCATCTACCTAGACGAAAAGGAGAGATGACATATAGAATTGGACCGATACATTAGCTAAAACTCCCAACTGGGTTGGAAGAGACCTTTTGGGACAAAATAACTTATTATTAAATCAAGCGTTACTTTGCGGAGGTCCATATCAATGTACTAATAATTATTTATGCAACTGTATCGTAATAGGGGTCCTTAAAACACGAGTGTTGTTTTATGAAACGAGGCGTAGCCGAGTTTCTTAATAGGGTCACATGAGTGTTTTAAGGCCTAATTACGTACAGTTGCATACAATATTTTATCTACATCCACATCCATACCGATATTAAATCCTCCTATATATAAATAAAGGCTTTATTATTATTATTAACAATCACCATGAACAATTCCAATGGATGTAGTCACAATCTTCATTAGTGAGGGAACTAGGAAGTTGAGTCGATTCTTCCCTCCGCTTTGCTAAAGTGGAAGAACACCCTAAACGCAGAATTATGATTTTCGTCTAAGGACAAATCTTATCTGAATCCAAAAGAGCCGCAAGATTAGTGCTAACTATTTTGAAGCGCGATAATGTGCGATATGAATTCCAAAGACGACTCGCAGCAAGACAGGTGAAAGTAAGCATGGTATTCCAGAGATCTAAATAAAATGAGCACTTAAAGTCAGAGGGCAAAGATAAACGATGCTAAGTCTCAAACATCTATGTTTCTGTGCACGTATTTACTTACTTAGTTTAGTAATTTAAATGTTATTGCTGGCCCTTTGAAGTTTGACTACAGTTAAGTATTTTATTTTGAATTTTAAATTCTCTATTAATTTACAAATAAATTCAAAGAGAAGTGACAACAAAATAAAATTACGTATGGGGATTTTGTGGGGATTAAAAAATTGTCAGAGGTTCAAAGTAAATCTCATGCCCTTTCCATTTCTTTTCCGGCCATGATATTGAGCCTCATTTTACTCTATAGATCTTGAATGTGAAAATGAGTTTGTATATCAAGTTTTTGGAAGTAAACAAATTGGCAATTCAATATTGACATAAGACATAATGGAGCGCAATAAAGAAGAAATTTAAAAGTTGACACAATATGTCATGTCTGTCATTCGTTGTTGTAAACAAAGTCACAAAATATTTTTTGTATTCTGTAATTATCTTAATTGTTGTATTGTTGGGATATAGGCCGACTCAAAGGTGATATTTTTTCATGCTGAACAACTTACAATAGGTTTCAGTCCAATTCAATTTTTATAATTTCATCTCATCTCAAGTCAAATGACGGGTCACAGGTCACGCTATAGTGGCTGGTTGGTTAGCGCACAGTAGTTCTTTAAAATTCAATTTTTTCTACTTTTTCGTTAAAAAAATCAAATAAATAAAGGGTTTATGCAACTCCTCATGATGAAACGAATCTAATGAAATATCATTTATCAAAATCGGAACATAACTGTAGATCTGATGGCGTGTACAAAAATCGGCCTCGCGTAATATACATATATAGATAGATGCATTAATTGACAGATAATGACACTGATCGTTGATAAATCTTATTGGCTTCGGATCATTTATAAGTAATGTTAGTAATTAAATTATTTGATTAAATCACGTTTGATCATAATGGGAAGTCAATACGTCAAAATTTTCTACGGCCCTTATACATCGTTCCACACAACCTCACACAAGCCTCAGAAACTACTGGGCACAAGAGGTGAGTTTCATGCTACCTTTATTTTTGATAATTTATTTATTCACGCATTACTTTGCTTCTGTATCAATGAACCATAAACATTTACTTTACTCACCCGCGATCTTACAATAGCTACTTCTATGCCACAAATGTGTGCCTACAGCTCTTCCCCCCACACTGTAAGAACACACACAAACCCAATGTTAGACTAATGGCACAGTGTATATATAAGCTAAAGCAGTAGGGAAGCTACGAACAAATGTATCGAAACGAACACACTCACACAGACGCGCGCTCTACGGCGCGCCATCTAAGGGCGTCTCGCGGTACTGCAGTCGCGGTACAACAGTCGCAAGACCCCCTTAGAGGCCGTGTAGAGCGTGCATCTGCGTGAGTGTGTTCGTTTCGATCGATTTGTTCGTAGCTTCCCTACCTACTGCTTTAGCTTATATACGTACTGTGCTAATCGTTTGTTTTACAACTTGTTTAAACAGATAAGCTCCGTAAGCTGGGTTACCGCGTCGACCTGATCCCGGTCCACTATATCAACTACTGCTTGTTTGTCATGATCGACCACGAGGTACGTAGTTGAAATACTCATAGAATACACATTTGCGCAATGTAGAGTACCTACCAACTTATTGTGTGTATTTAAATGTTTTCTTTATATCGAGAGCTGCTCACATAATAATTTGTGTAGCAACTAGGTAAACTAGGTAGCTATTGCCCAGGGGTCGATTTAGGCCAAAAGCCACTCGCTCAGTTCTGCAGCCGGGTCATCTCTTCGTGTCTTGCCGTCGGTGGCCGTAGCTGTTCAGCACCGACTCAGCAGTTGAGGCACTGAATCAGGACCTATGTCGAATTGCGCACTGGTCTCGGACTAATGGTTTGGTGCTGAATCCACTAAAATCAAAGTATCTAGTACTCGGTACAAAATGCGGAATTGCCAATACTTTGTCCCATAATCCTCAAGTTCGCATTCTGAATGAAAATATAGCGCGCGTAGAAGAAGCCAGAAATCTTGGGGTCCTTATGGACGGAAGACTGCAGTTCGAAAATCATGTATTGGAAATAGTTCGTAACTGTTTTTATCGCCTCAGGGTTTTGTATAGGATTCGTGAACACCTAAACACTGAAATGCGTATCAAGCTCTGCGAATCGCTAGTCCTATCAAAACTCAACTATGCAGATACAGTTATTGGTGAATGTCTACTATCACGTACTAAGCTAGTAATACAAAGAGCCCAGAATGCTTGTGCTAGATTTTGTTTCCCAATCCCACACCGAGCTCATGTCACGCCATATTTAAATAATTTTAGGCTACTTAAAATGGACGTCCGGAGAACGCTTCACCTTGCATCTTTGCTATTTGGGATCATTGCTAGCAAACAGCCCTCCTACCTTTATGACAAATTAACATTTTCCCGTATGCACATCAGACAAGCCCCCCGCCTCATGTGTCCACGATGCAGGTCGGCTAGTTTCCGCGGCAGCTTCCGGTACGCGGCTACGCGTTGCTGGAATAATATCCCACCGCCTATCAGAAAATCTGATACACTATTTACGTTTAAACGCAAATTGAAACATCACCTACTTACTAATCAAAAGTCTACCTAATGCCTAGCAACCTGCGTCTGTAACAATATCCCAATGCCTGTAATTCTGGTAATTTCTAGGGTAGTGCACAATACAATACAATAACTCTTTATTGAACACCAACACATAGTAAGCAGAACAGAAAACACAGGTAAATGGAGAATACATACAATACACTCATCTTCACACATTCATACATTTATACATACACACATACTTACAACGCATATGTGTAACCACGCCTATCTTCAATAAGTCTCTCTGTTTAGTGTTATCTAATTATTTTTTAATTATGTCAGTCTGATTTCTGGTTTGGTAATCGCAGATATATTATTATAACCTAGACTGTGCGAGCACAAACATAATACTATACTCCATTTGGTTTGGGGTTTGGATTAACGGTCAAATTGTAACACACGCTTCTCGGTATTTTGAACACAAATTGACTAAAAATACCTACATGTACATTTATTAGCGGCATTTATTATATTTTAGTATAGAAGTTAACACATTTTAAATAGTTTAATTGTTTCATTTAAAAACGTTTGCAAATTTCACCGTTAAGTTTCGAATGATAGGATAAATGGAGTATAGTCAAATATATTTAGATAAGAGCCCGTTAGTTTTACCTAGTTTTAGTTTTTTAGTTTTAGGATATAGGACCCACTGAAAATCAGCGTCGTGGCCCCCTGCCTCGACTTATGCTGAGTGGACTCCATTTTTGAGACAACTGCCACAATATATTTTTAGATTTAAGATATTTGTAAGCTGTTTCTTTTTTGTTGTTGTTGTTGTTTCAAAATAAATTTTATTCATTCATTCATTCATTCATTCATTCATTCATTCATTCATTCACCAGTTACCTGAGTGCGCCCATCCTAGTGGGTGGGCAGTTCTATCTACAATACAATACAATAACTCTTTATTGCACACCAACATATAGCAAAAAATTACAGAAAACAGGTATATACACAGAGACTTTCTGAGGTAAGCAATAGGCGGGCTTATCTACCGTTGTGTCCTGAGTTTATCTCTCCGATTTCAACAAAATTTGGGAGGTAGACTCAGTCCATGATTCCGAGCTGTAAAAACAGGGTCTCCAGATGTGTCCCAAAAATATTATTTGTATGTGTTTGTTTTGTTAGGAAATTTATTGCGAGAAATTCTTAACAAAACGGATCCAATCTCATTTAAACTAAGGTCACCTTACCAACATAATTTAAGCAATTAGTTTTGGAAAATAAACAGCAGGCACACTTGTACATATAAACACCATTGTTTACGTGAATGTGTTCACAAAAAATGATTGTCTTACTGTAAACCTGTAAACTGAAGAATCACGAAGACAAGATAACCATATTCTTTTCTCACCCAGATCTTTCGCTGTGATATCCAAAACCTCCAATTCAACACAGAATCCGATCTAGATCCAGTAAGTCAACGGGCTGTGGAAGCGTGCCTTCAGGCCAGTAGGAAATTCAGACGCGCGCGCACCCACTTTTGGTTCAGGAGTCTGTTGGAACACCATGTATTCATGCAATCAGAGTACGGTCCCAAGGATCACTCGCCGATCGAAGTCAACTTGAAGAAATACGCAAGCTGCCTGGAATGCGCCAATTGCTGCGGCATTCTTGTGCGAAAGAATACGGAAGAGGAAACGGAATCTGACTACGAGAAAATCAAGCATGAGATTCTTTTTCCATCTTAGGTTTGCTTAAACTGGACTTACTTTATTCGTTGTTAATTTTGTACGATCGCTTACACAATAAAGATAATATAGGCGACAATTTTTTTATTCAGTTTGTATTACCAGTTTCGTAGACCTGTAGCTTCTCTACACCGTAGCACTTCGTAGCACCTACGACAAAATCACAAATCCATATAAAACCCACAATTTATCCCCCCCACTTAAAACAAAAGAATGGTATTCAAACTTAAGGACTCGAAGCTCAAGTTTCCATAAAATTATTTAGAAAACGGGAGATCTGGTCGACCAGAGATCTTGATTGAATGACAAGAGCTCTGGTTGACTAAAGATAATATTAATAAACAAACTGCTGTGACAACAAAATGGCCTGAAGGATATGACTTATTATATTTTAATAAAATAAACCGGGATAACTCACGTCTTAAATCGAGTTTAGCGTTATTGTTTAGGGTTAATTCGTAGCCCTTCGTCTAGGCTAGGAGCAACGCGACACGGCAGCTGCGCAGCTGCTCATGAGTGATGAGATCTGTCTCAGGTGATCGATGAAATAAGTGTTATATGCGTAAATTCTCTTTTGTTGATCAGGCTGCATCAAGAACTAGCAACCTGCGTGTGAAAAAAAAATAAAAATCGTTGACATGTCTAGCTCTATGACTATGACCGCCAAAATGTCATAAATGTTTTTGAGACGTCTTGTATTACAGAGATTATGTGTTAAATTGAAAAGAAGAAAATATATTTTATGATGTCTAGTTTCCGATATTTTTTTATTTGAACATCTTGGAGAAAACCATCATTGACGCTAGTCAATAGCAAACTTAAATAAAATGGGATGTCAATACGTGAAAATTTTCTACGGCCCTTACACATCGTTTCACACAACCTCGCACAAGCCTCAGAGACTGCGGGGTATCAGAGGTAAGCAAAGCACTATAGGTATAGGAACTATTATAATACAGCCAGGCGTCGCTATTCTCCAAGCTGGCCAACACAGGTGTACCTTCACATTCCATTCGTGGTACAATCAGCGCCAAGAACATTTTCGAATTAGGTACGTAGTATTTAGCACCTGGTTACGAGCGTAGCGATATGTGGTCGCAAATATAATAGAAGTCAGTGCGGTTAACTATACGGTTGCATGACCAGTGAGGTTTTTTTTCAACTAGGTTAACTGGAAGAGATCCCTTTTCAGGGATAATCGCCTTTGTATCTACACTTATCTTTGTCTCTGGGTATCTGTATTTTTACTTAAAATGTTTTATGTGAAATAGAGTTTACATACACACATATATAAAAAGTTTACTTGCATTATTGACGACAGTTTGTTGGCCTTGTTTACAAACAGATAAACTCCGGAAGCTGGGATATCGCGTGGACTTGATACCGGTCGACTACATCAACTACTGCTTATTCGAGATATACGGCCATGAGGTACTAAACATTTGTCTCGAAATCTCGCCCGCCCAAATCAACCGATAGATATCTGACACGCCTTACTATGTCGTCTCGTATCGTCTATCTTCTTATTCTGAGAGGAGACCAGCACGGCTACTACGAAACTCGAAGTTCGTATTGTACCGTCCCTCTCGCTCTCGTATTAAATAGTATAAGTGTCACAGGGACCGCACTTCACGAACGTCGAGTTTCGAGTTTCGGAGTAGCCCTGCTGTGCCCAGCATTGGGACGTATACAGTGGCGGCCGTCCCGGGATCTAGGGGAAGGCAAAAAAATATAAAAAATTAATGGTTTTTTTTTTGGACAAACGAGTAAATGGGTCTCCTCTTTGTAAGAGATCACCACCGCCCATAAACATCTGCAACACCAGGGGTATTGCGCGTTGCCAACCTGGAGGCCTAAGCCGGGATACCTCAAGTGCCAGTAATTTGTCTTACTCTCCACGCCGAAACACAACAGTGCAAGCACTACTGCTTCACGGCAGGATTAGGTAGCGGGCAAGATCGTGGTAGCAGTCCGGGCGGACCTGGCACAAGTGTGTTACAGTGGATAAATTAATGAGCATTTTTGTTGAATATACTGAGAGGCAAAAAATCTTGTCCTCAAAGCCTCAAATGTATTTATGCAGAGTAATAGATAATTTTGTATATACATTCGAATAAATTGAATCGTGAACCAAGGTGGAACCTTTGTACTAATGTCATGTTGACATCTCATGCTTTTGTCAGGGAAATCATAGTGAAATTGATTATTAAAAGGTTCCACCCTGGGTCATGATTCAATTTATCCGACCGTACTTAGAGTGGGCCAAATTTTGTGCCGCCGAGTATATTTGATGGTATTGACTGTCATTATCTATGATGCTAACCTGTCTACTTATCATCATACCCAGATCTTCCGCTGCAACATCCAGAATCTCCAATTCAACACGGAATCCGACCTTGACCCAATAAGCATGCGGGCGGTGGATGCCTGCCTCGCAGCGAGCGAGAAGTTCCAGCGCGCTCGCTCGTACTTCTGGTTCTGGAGTCTTCTAGAAAACAGTGTCTTCAAGCGCTCGGAATACGCGCCCAAAGATTACTGGCCCTTCGAAGTCAATTTGAAAAAGTACGCGAGCTGCTTGGAATGCGTTGACTGCTGCGGTATTCTGGCGCGTAAAAATACGGAGGTTAAGAGGAAAGAGGTCGACTACGACCAGATAAAGCAAGAGATTCTTTATACTCCTTAGGTCTGACTGGGAATGACCGGATGCCGACTGAACAAGCTGCATCGTGATATAAGTATTTTGCTGAGAGATAATATCGGAGGAAAATAACTTTGCTTGTTCAGTCAGTAGCTGCCCGCAGTTTTTTTTATCTATGGTTTTATCCCGTGAAGTGGCGGCGCCATATTTAAAATTTACCGTCAGGTGGCGCGGCCATTTTGAAACTTATTTTGAGGACTCTAACAATTTGGGAAAAGGAATTCGTGAATTTAGATATGTATCTGATAGGTATCAAATCTAGCCTGAAGTAATTAATTTTTTATCAAGTCCTTGTTCTGAAATTAATTTAGGTAGCTTTATTTTGTAAATCTAAGTTTTTAATTTTCTATTTTTACTTTAAAATAAATACAGCACCATAATACCAACTTTCTTTAAGGATTCCATAATCAAAGTGGAGAAACGGCGTTCTTTCGCCACGTCCGTCTGCAATGCGATAGGTATTTAATTATTAAATAGGGTCTACACGCTGGCTGATGCTGTTTGCAAGGAGTGATTGGACACCTATTGAAAAATAGTATGAGCAGCGCTGATTGCGCGCATCGCGTTCATAGGATTGCACTTGCACTCGCGCCAGCTTGCGTAGGCCTTTAGTGTTAGAAATATAAAGGTTGGATACATAAAAATGGACATACCAGTACCGCCTACTATCGTAGAGAAAAGTATTAGAAAGAGTTTTTTTTAAAGCACTACAGAACAGTTTCAGGCCTAATTCTTTTTTTTTCGCCTGATTTCTATATTTTTATAAATTTAATATCTAATACCCTACTGGATTGGGTCATCGTGAAGTGAAAGACGTGTGATTTTAGATTCGTTATATTGAAACAAGTTACAGCTCTCCAGTTCAGTCGGCTAACAGTGACACAAAATATAGTTAATTTTCACGTACAGTCAAATGAAAAGATATCCACACGACCAAAGTTACAAAAATATACACGACTTTATGCACTCAACATTAAGGTTGCGTATACATATTTTTACTTTTTCCGTGTACCTTACGTGTGTGTTGTGTGTGATATCTTTGCACTTGACTATACTTCAGCCAATCAACCCGAAAAGTCTTCACAATAACAGGGAGCCATGGGCCATGGGTGGTTTGTATTGCGCTTTCAACCAGGCGGAGCAGTGCAAAATTGACAACACATTACATACTTAAAATCAACATCTTGCTCGCTTCCTACGTGATCCGTCGACTCTGCATATCTCCGCTTCGCTTCGATGGAAGCATATCTTTGGGGACTCTTTTATCACTCATTGATAAATCTGATGGTATGACAGGTATCCGTCACATAAAAATTATCAATGAGTAGTGAAAGGAGGTCAGTCGCGGGAGCGCGCGAGGACTGTAGGGAAAGTTTTTCATTCGATTGCTACAAGGGTCGCAAGGAGGTAAGCAAATACAGAACAGTAAACCATCTTTAACCTTTTCCACGCCAACGACTCATATATGGGTGAATCAACTATTATACCGACACTATGGGTGTCTCCTGCGTTACCAAAATTGTCGATGGCGTTACCAATCGTACTTCCAACAAGATATTTCACGGTTTAATAGGTTAAACTTACCTACGTAGGATGATTCATGTATACCATCAATTAAATTACAGAAAAAATATGTTTACTTTTACTTACAAAAATCTGCAATAGTTTGAAAAATGTCGCGGACAGATTAGTGTCGGTAAAAAAGTTGGTTGGCCCATATACGTCCATTACTTCAATTCAAAAGCAACCTTCGACGAAATAGTGTTAAGGTTCAATTTCAGACATTGCAATGTAGAAGCCTGGCGTATGGGTGATATATTTTGTATTTGACGTGGCGGCGAAAAGGTTAAAGTTACCTACGTCATCATAAATTCAACAGCCTACCTGTGATCATGATGCATGCAACTGGAGCTCATAAAACAATCGTGGTCTTTGATCGAGGTAGAGCCAGATTGTCTACATTTTTCCAGGTTTCTCAAAAGGCGCCATAAATTTGTTGAAGTGGAAACTGGAATGGTGCCTCTTGCCATCTGGTGCTTAGAGCGATCGCACCTCTTCTCTGTCCTAGTGCTGGCTCTGGTTCTTCATCCCAATGCCTCTGAAGTGCCCTTGTTTCATAATGGTCTACTGTACTGTATTTACTTTTAATGCCGACGTCAATCCGCGACAAACGTCCACTAAACACTACCAACGGATTCCCAGAGGCTGCGCTAGGTGTAAGTGACGTAGGCCACAGCCCGCGGTCTCGCGCCTAAAGATTCTCGTTTTTTTAATCCGCATCTAGAATGTGAGCCATCCTAGGGACTCGCAAAAATTACCTTTCCGACGCCAAATTTGGGCCAGTCAACTTTTTTACCGACACTAATCTGTCCGCGACATTTTTCAAACATTTGCAGATTTTTGTAAGTAAATATGTTATTTCTGTAATTTAAGAGATGGTGTACATGAATACATGCCATCCTGCGTAAGTTCAACCTATTAAACAGTGAAATATCTTGTTGGAAGTACGATTTTTTGGTAACGCCGGAGACAATTTTGGTAACGCAGGAGACGCCCAAAGTGCCGGTAAAATAGTTGATTGGCCCATTTACGTCCTGCGCCAACCTTGAGGATTCTGCCCTTCTTAAAAACCACAGTAAATATGATGAATAAAATATCGTTCCCATCGATTTCCTCATTAAAAGGGTTTAATTTCAACTGACATGTGACATGAACTTGCTCATAAAGAGTACCATTTTCATATACAGTGTGAGAAGCACGGATCGCCGTTTACTTCCAACTAAGTTGGTTAAAAAAAAGGACAATTGTAACGACAAAACTAGCCGCAGCTACTCGTGCTAAGGCTGCGTTCCACCAGAGATAGCGAGGATGTGTTGCGAGGAATGTGTTTGTCATGAACCAATAGTAAAGCTTCATTTACTTATCCTCGCTTATCGCAGCTCTAGTGGAAACAGGACAGCGGTCATGAAAAACGCAACGCATCCTCGCACATCTCTGATGGAAACGTCTAATACGGTACTTGTGTGTCGCTGCGAGCACACTGCACCGTAGACTAAATCGTTTGAATCGCAACTACCTACAGGGTGGAAAGTTGAGATGGAGCAGCAAGGGCAGCTACTAGATCCCTTGCTGCTACGCGAAAATGCTCTTAGGAGACCTTTACTAACTTTTTGAGTGATGACAATTGACATTTACAGATTTTTGATAAAATTTATAGTCGGCGAGAAAATCGTGTTTTGACTTTTTTTTTAATGCCAGTCGGTCCCATTTCTATCAAGGATTAAAACACTCCTTGAGTCCAACTAAAGTTAGAGTACTAGAACACCCACAAATCAAAGAAAACTTTTTTCCATACAATTCGTAGGATACTAATTTGCAAAGTGAAACTTTCGCATGTTTTTTTTTTACGAATATGAATCCTTTATGCCTAATGAAAATTAAACAGTACGTAAACTACTAAAAACTGAACATTTTAACTAAAGTTAGTATCTTAACCCAGTATTGCTGCCCCATCTCAACTCAACTTTCCATCCTGTATATTGCATCGTCTCAAAAGCTCTCTCTTTCATTCATAAAATAATGATAAACTTATGTTAGGTAAAATATGTTTTGTCCCTTTCTTTACAAGCCAATCACAATATTTTAACTAGGATGTGTTAACTACTTTATGAATACAAGGGAATATAAACTGCCAATATAATAACAAACAGTGTCCGCGCCTGTTTTCGCGCAGTTCTGACCCGAGCTCATTTCAGTATAAAAACCGTCTACCTAAAATTTCATAAATAATTCTATTAAATTTACAATAGAAGTAATATCAAGTAAATACATGAATTAAGAACTAATTTAATTACAGATACACCTACTACCGAAATACAATAAAATACACTTTGTCTCGATTCGAAATTAAAAATAAACCATCTGTTTATTAACAGGGCATTACGAACAGCTCGTCACTATTCTTACGTCGCTTATTGCGTCTCTTTTATTCTGGACTAGTTAAAAAGAGAGTCAAATAGCGACTAGAGTTATGGTGCAACAGTGTAGATTAGATAATAAGTTTTCGATGCAAACATGAGTCAACACCGAGCGTAAAATAAAAACTACTCACTGGATAATGAAATGACTGACTTACTTCGTTCCCCATAGGTTTCCAATGCTTTCAATAATTATTTGATTAACATATGACCCTGATTCCATCAAACGAAGGGCGAGATTAGTCGGCCATTTTCGTTTATCTCCTAAGAAACAAAGTCGCGTTCCAAATATAATACAACAAACTAGTTTTTTAAACTACAACTTTATTGCTTGGTCTCGTGTTTACATGACAGTACAGTTGTAAAGCTCAGAGAAGCGATAGTGAATTACTGCTGTAATCATATAAAAAATAACACTCCGTTGCGTCAAGTTTCCAGCCCTAGTGCTGAAATAACTACTTCATTCACTAGAGTGAAAAAGACGCACTTACACCCGCGATACACATTCAAGCAAAGATTCATTCGTCACTTACACCTCCACACCAACCCCGAGTGTTCGGAACCGAAATCTAACATCAAACAAATAATTTAAATACTTTTATATAAACAAGAATTCATCGAACAAACAAATTTAACATGCCTCTCGCATACAATTCAGACTTAACGTTAGCTATAATAATTTTAAAAATAAATCATTGTGATACAAAAGAAATATATAAACAAGGACGACGTACAGTTCTGCCGCCTAGTCATCTCGCTCTGACGTGGGCGCCGAAAGGAGACAACCTTGGGGGCAACTTCGAAATTCAAAGTTCGTATCATGCCATCCCTCTTACTCTCCTATTAAATACTATTAGCTTGATCAAAACAGCACAACACGAAGTTCGAAATTCGTTGTATGTCCTGTGTGAGAACGTATTTATTAGCCAGTGCTCTGTAACTTTATACAGTAAAGTACTTCCCACCGCTATCACTGACATGTAATGATTCTATTCTCTTTGGCAGTTGACACTTGAAAATGTAGTCAATGATTAAAAACATCGCTAGTGGAGCGTTGGCTGGTGGGTGAATACCGGGCGTGGCCTGTTATACAAACAAAATATTAAAACATAGATCATACTCGTCAAACTGAACAACATTAGTTCAGTGACTTTTAAAAATAATTAGTTTTTTTTTATATATAAATTTACTTTTAAGTTGATACGAAGAAGCAATGTAAAGCAAAATTTTTTTTAATGTCAGTTGGGTTTTAGGATGGCGTACATTGATAGCAGTATTTAATTTGCATGGAAAAAACGAAGACTAGAAGACTCCATTATTTTTAAAAGTCGTTGAACTAAGGTTGTTCATTTTGACGAGGACGATCTATGTTTTAATTTTTTGTTCGTATTACAGTCCACACCGGCTTTGCAACACAAGTATTGTATCTGTTATGTAGCCACTATTATATGTTATCTGTGGCTTAGCAAACAAGAGTGAGGTAGTAATAAAAAAAACATTATTTATTACTATCCTATTACACTCTTATTAGGTACACAAGGTGTTAATAAAATAACTGAAAACCTGGAATAGTTTGTTCAGAATCGATTACACTATATTTTAAAGGAGGTATATATGTATGTAAACTCATAATTACACATAAAAATAAAAATAAATAAATACAAATACACAGAAAGAGCAAAGTGAGTGTACACGAAAAAATAGGGCCGGTACTTCCATGTGTGTCACCCACCTAGTCCCAATCTAAGCAAAGATTGTACTATGGATACTTACTTATATAGATAATAAATACATACTTAAATACATAATAAACATCCAAGACCCGAGAACAAACATTCGTATTATTCATACAAATATCTGCCCCGGCCGGGAATCAAACACGGAACCTCAAGCTTCGTAGTCAGATTCTTTAACCACTTGGCCATCCGGTCATCGAGAATAATGAATATTTGAAAGTAAATGCACTAAACTAACTTAAAATAAAAGAACGGCTGTTGAGAGTGTCTAGGGTTTTCAGTCATTTAATTATCAGCTTATATACTTAATTTTCAGTCGGACAGACCAAAAGAACGTGTATTCAGATGATTAACATGTAACTCATGGTGGTCACATGTGTGAACTACAGATGTTAACGGGGACATCCTATATGGCAATTAAATGCGCATCTGTATCCAGATTCAGACCAATAGATAAATTAACAAATTATTTACAATAGTCATCGCACTATTCTCGTAATATCTTGTTAAACTACTTGTCAACTTGTAATATATCTATACAATTTTATCGGCATAGTTCATGTGATATCGCTGAATTAGTAACTGGATCGATCAACTTTTATTTGTTTGTTATTCTGTCTCGTTGTCCAAGAGACAAGAACAGTGACAGTTTCCCGTAGTCCAAGAGACAACAGTGACAGTTTCTTAAAAAAATGTTACGATATAGGCTACTAATGTGCTTAGGAGATTGTCCATTAAACAATGTTTTTGTAACTACGACAAAAATGTACGCTCTATGAATCATAACCACGGAAAACATGGAGAAACTCGTGGTTTTAAAGAGTTGTCCAGGGGACGTAACCATGGCAACTAGGTACAGGGAAAAGTTGATCGACCCAACTATTAAAGATACATTCGTGACTGCAAAATATTAGATGTAGTGAAAAAGTTTTTACACGGGGCTACTAAAAATCAACCTTATGTCAATGCCATAAAGACTAACAAACTTTTCTCACATTAAGGGCCTATTTCACCACTCGTCGCCTAACTTTAAGTGACGGATATCAGTGATGCCGTCTCTGTTTGTTTTGTCCGAATAAACAAAGACGGCATTACTTTTATCTGACACTTAAAGTCGACAGGTGGTGAAACAGGCCCTAAGTATAACAAATGATCTAACGTATAACTGGATTCAACACGCCTCCTTTGTTTTAGACAAAACTACAAGGTAAAATTTGAAACAAGATACAAAATTCGCGTCTCTAGTTCAATGAATGCTGGACAATAATAATTGCATTAACCCTTTAGTGGGTAACGGCAAGATATTTGCCGTCATACGACTCAGATATTTTATTTTTTTTCTCAATGACCGTGTTGTTAGTTAATATAACTTTTGGTTCGCATTAGAGAATATACTCGTACTAATTTACGAAAAAAAGAATAGCAGATAAACGTTATTCCAACCCATGTTAAATGATGATTCTTAGGCCTGAACTTAGATTTTTAACTATTCTTTACAATTGAACAAAAATGTTTGTAAATAAAATTTTGTTTGCTGGATTTATCCGATAGTCACAATTCTCTACTTTCAGAGACAAGATTGGCGATATAAAGTTTAAAGAAAAAAAATCTGTTATTTGATAATTAAAAAAAATGAAGACGGCAATATATTTGCCACTATCCGTTAAGTGTCTGGTGTTTATTAAAGGAAAGGGTGGGTTAGGCTACAATTGTTATTGATTTATATATGGAACAATAGCTTAATTCAATACTTCAAATTTGCCTTTTACCTTTATTGCTGAATTAGCCGTGTTAGTTAGAAATGACAACGGAAGTAAAAAAATATTTAAAAATATTATTTCTTATTATCTATTGGTTTTTAATTTATTTATTTTAGATACGTCGTGCCACCCGTAGTTCCCCCGGCAAACTGACATGACGGTCTTGTCACTTAATGCCCTTGGCTGATAGCGGCAAACATATTGCCGTCTTATAATTCGGAAACCCTGCAATAATATATACATTTCTCTTTCTCAAAAATCATAAAAAAAATCATTCATGCTGTGCGTATCGTTAAAGTTCTCGATTCATTGCTTTAAAAAAATAATGGTCAAAGGGTTAACTCTATGATGGTTTTGGTGGTTGGTCACCAAAATCTTGAAATCCGTTTGTCAATTTTGACATTTAAGTCACGTTTGTTATTGATCAAATAACTAAATGCGCCAATCGGAGGCTAGTGTAACAAACAAACTTCACGATACTAAAGTTGCAGCCGCATGCAAGTCGCTCGTCGCTCTTTTGCAGCGATAAATCTTTTCTCCCATTACGGCCGTTTTGTCAATTTATATTGCTATTTAAAGTTAGTTGTTTATGTATTGTATAGGTATTGTATTGAGATTTAATTTCAGTAAAATATGAACATCCTACATTTAGTTAAGACTAATTTAAACATTTTTTTAACGCATTAGATTGTCCTGCATTATTAGACACATTTATATCACGTTCAAAGTTTCACCTTGAATATCAACCTCACACAACCTGGTTAAAACCGACTAACTCTCAGATCAATGACGAAAATAGCCGCTAAAAACGTTCTGTCGACATTGCATCATTTATATTAACAGCGGTCATCATTTACCCTTCATTTTGTGTTTACAGGTACCCTAGGATGAAGACTAGATAACATCTTGCCTGCGGGCAGGGCACATGTTAAACTATCTGGATGTAGCGACTGTGGGGTCGGTTTTTAAAATCAAACCTGTTGAAATAACATTCGGATATGGCGCAAGAGATATACAAATTGTTTTGAAAGTGTGTGAATTTAAAAATCGACCGCCATAACATATTATCACGTGTATGGGATAAGTTTGCCATTATTACACTGGTACAGTCACCAGCATTAATATCTGCCACAGCGGAGCGTGCAAAAATGTCTGACAAATAGAGTCGTATGAGACAATTATGCACGCTTATTGCGTTAAATATTGGTGCTCATGACTGTAACATCGTTGCTTAAAATATCATATGACCATAGATTTAGAATATAGTATAGATCGGCAACAAGAGAAAGGGCGACATTTTATTTTAGAGCGAGATAGATAGAGACCATTTTTCTTACACGCTATAGTCCGTAATGACCTATTGAAATTCTTAAACGAAAACCCATCTCTCGCACACACACAAACAGCCCTCAATTGTATTAAATATATTTTTCCGGATAACTCACGTCTTAAATCGAGTTTAGCTCGACATATTTTGGGCTAATCCGTAGCCCTTCTTCCTCGGAGCAACGCGACTCAGCGGCTGCTGCAACACGCGCACTACGAGGAAGAAGGACTACAGATTATCCCAATACATGTCGAGCTAAACTCGATTTAAGACGTGAGTTATCCGGAAAAATATATTTAATATAAGTGAGTCTCACAGTACTTTTAAGCCCTAAATTGTGTCTCATACGAGTTTCAAAGCCGATCTACCTAAAACGGCAGTACATTCTAAATCTAAGCATACGACAAACCCCGTGTAATCGCATCGTTTAAACCTCTTGGCCACACTGAATGAGTTACGTGCTCTATACACAGAACAAACCGTCTAAAAGACAAATTGGGCTTTAGCAGAATCTTCTATTTCGAGTTTGATGTCAGTCCTGTATGAAAGGCTAACCGGTTTGAGCGCGCGCTCTTTCTCAAGCTATACTTTGAAGGACACGCTAAAACCGCCTAAGTCTTTTACTGACTGTAGACAAAAGGTTAACAAAATCGTCTAAAACAAGCCAGCAGAACGGTCGAATCGTTAAAACTAGGCCCTCCCCTTTAGGGCAGTGTCAGCACTAAGTCCTTTGGCGTACACTTCACTGCACAGCACTGTCTCTCAGCCGGGGCGGCGGCGCCCTCATTTGACCTGCGCCTTCACGTGCTGTAAGAACTCGTAGTACGAGAAGGCGGACTCCACGCGGTCGTCGACCAGCCGCTCGATGAACAGGTGGCGGGACGGGGAGTTGTCTCTGCGGGGGGATAAAGGCTGGTAAATATAGGTGAAATGTTTTTGATGACTTGTATGTAGTAGTGCACAGAATAGGGATGTTGATGCCATTATGTGTCCCACTGAAAAACAGCGTCGCAGCTTGCCGTAACATTATGCTGAGTGGGGCCCACTTTATACTGTTTGATGCTATTTTTAATTCTTTCCATCTAATGTATTTCTATGTGTATCGAGTATGTATAAAAAATGTTTCTCTCTCTCTTTCGTTAAAAAATAATTCGAAGACGACTCCAGCAAAAAAAAAACGCTTTATTTCAGCCCAGAAAACCAGATTAATTTTCGATTTACTGTAAAATTAGATTTTTTGATGCTTTAAAACAAATAAATAGTCAGTTGATTGAGTTGGCGAACAAATAGCTATTGCCATTGAAACTATGGGTAAATTGTGTTTTGACAGCTCATAAAAAGTACATCAGTTGATTGGTGGTGTCAACATCCCTATTGCTGTGGGGCTTAATTCATCTTTTATTTAAATATGTGTTGTTCATAGTGCCGTTCTAAGGGCAGGCTCTTGTTCAACAGTGGACGTCTTCCTACTGATGATGAGGGAAGTGTGCTAGTATTTAAACTTTTCGGCCCGGCCGCATGGTAATCACATTTTGTCAGTTCACGTTTCTGCAAGTGTTGCCAGGTAATCTATATCTTGTGAACATCTCCAGCACCGCGACAGTGGCACCGCTCTGGTGGCGCGGGCAGCACACGCCGCACTGTCGGGGGCACTGACCTCAGCAGCACGCCGCACTGGCGAGGGCACTGACCTCAGCAGCAGCACGCCGCTCTCGACGGCGCGCTCCTCGTTGAGCCTGTCGAGCAGCGCGTGCAGCAGCTCGCTCCCGTCGCTGTCGGCGGCGGGCAGCTCGCGCGCCTCGTCGGGCAGCTGGCTGAAGGCGGCCACCCCGAACGTGTCCGAGAGGTAGGCGGGCGGCGCGCCGTGGCACACGTAGATTATGAACGTCTCGCCGTCGTCCAGCAGGTACGCGCCGTTCACGTTTATCCTGTAGAACAAAACGTTGGATGAATAACGACACCGCTTCGGGCGCCCAGTGTCTTGCAGAGAGCCAATTCCAGGATAGGCAACTTGGCAACCGTCCACACCAGCACGGGTTCCCTACGCTGGAATTGACCCACTGCAGACCACAGCAGTATATTTCAAATGAAATCATCATCATCATGTCAGCCGAAAGACGTTCACTGCTGGACATAGGCTTCCCCCAAGGCTCTCCACTCAGACCGGTCTTGTGCTTTCCGCATCCATCGCGATCCCGCGATCTTAGCCAGGTCGTCGCTCCATTTTGTTGGAGGCCTACCGACAGCTCGTCTCCCGGTCCGCGGACGCCATTCGAAAACCTTCTGACCCCATCGGCCACCAGTCCTGCGTGCAATGTGCCCCGCCCACTGCCACTTCAGTTTCGCAATTCTTCGAGCTACGTCAGTAACCTTAGTTCTACTGCGGATATCATCATTTCTGATTCTATCCCACAGAGAAACCCCGAGCATAGCCTTCTCCATAGCCCTTTGAGTGACTTTGAGCTTCCTTATGAGGCCCATCGATGGGCCTCAAATGAAATATCCCATATGAATTTTAGACTAAAGAGATGATGTCAATGTTTGCCCCGACGGTGGTGATCTCTTATCGTCAGGAGACCCACTTGCTCCTTCGCCATCCTGTGGAATAAAAAAAAAAAAAGTTACCTCTGCGCTGACAGCTGTAGCTGCGGCGGATCGGGCACGGGGTCGTCGTGCCGCACGTACTGCTGCAGATCCACTATGGGGTACAGCGCGGGGTACACGGCGCGGAGCAGCTGGGGCAGCGGCATCGTCTTCAGGTCGCACATGTCGGCCACGCGGTCGTCCAGCCGCGTCGACGTGCCCGTGCGGAACGCTTTCTGATCACAACAGTTCTCATTAGTATTAAATCGAGTTTAGCTCGACTTGTTTCGGGTTATTTCGAAACCCTTCATCACTGGAGCACGCGACTCGGCGGCTGCCGCAACACGCGCACTACACGCCACCGCTCTGCTCGCGCGACTGAGTCGCGTGCTCCAGTGATGAAGGGTTTCGAAATAACCCGAAACATGTCGAGCTAAACTCGATTTAAAGCGTGAGTTATCCGTTACAATATCATTTAATATGAGTGAGTCTCACGGTAGTTTCATGATCAGTTCTCATTAGTATCCAGTTTTGTCGCTGAAGTGAAAAAAAGGCTATGAAAACGAATAGAAACGCTTTATTTATCTATCCTGGTAGCACCACTTGGTGGAAACAGCAGACTCATTTGCAACACATTCTCGTACATCTCTGGTTAAAACGCAGGCTTTAGAGTTGGTTTTCAGTTGTCGGGTGTCGGGTCAGGATTTTAATCGGATTAGTGGTAGAACATTTTATATAATGTAATGACCGACATCCGACGACATCCGACAACGACATCCTGTCATTGGCCACATGGCAACCGGCGGCAGGTTCTGCGCGAGGCGGTGCGCGCTGAGCGCGTCACCATGGCAACCCTACTAGTGACGGTACCGACCCTCTTGAGCAGCGCCAGCAGGTACAGCGGCAGCAGGCGCAGCGCGGCGGGCGCGTGCAGCGCGGCGCTGACGGCGCCGGCCGGCAGGTTCTGCGCGAGGCGGTGCGCGCTGAGCGCGTCCACCGCCACGTTAATCAGCGCTTCACGCGCCTCCGACATTGACGCCGACGCGCACCGGTCCACGGCTGGAAACCATACGATATTGTATCAGATTCTGCAGATAAACATAGAAAGAAAGAGTAGTAGACTGTACAACAAGAGCATAAAACGAGCCATTTTACCCAAGACGTTCATATAGCCACCCGAGCCAGTATGGCGAGGGTGGATAGACACGTCGAGAGGAAAATGGATTTAATGCTCGAGTTTTACACTCTGCTTTTCACTTCGATGGCGAGGAAATTAATTAGCAACAGCGGAAACAATGATTCACTTTCTATGTACTTTTTAATTCCATTACTTTAATTTTACTGATTTATTATGATTAATTTGATTGATTTTTAGTTTTATACATATGAATTATTTAAAAAATACATAGAATTTTTTTTGTTTGTGGCTGTTGACACCTGATTACCGTGGTCTTGAGTTGGTATTAGATGAATATTTTATTTTATGCACTAGAGCATAAAAAGTCATTTTATGTCGCTTAGACACAGCATAAACACGAACTTTACGAGCATGAGAAGTGAAAAGGAAGATTTATTCGGTTCCATCAGGAATCATGGAGCAGGGATAGTGTCAACACCGGTTCTTGTGCGAAAGGAATCAGGAGGCAGGGTGCAGAGTTGACTCACCCATCTTGCTGAGCAGCCCCACGATGCAGAGCTGGTCTGCAGAATGCAGCACGTCCGTGAGGGTACTGGCTGTCGGCAGCGCCAGCGTGTGCACGCGGATGCGACGCTCGCCTGAAACACTGCCTTTTAAACACGGCTCACAGAACACAGAAACGGGTGACACTCTCTTCCGGCCCGAAAAACACCAACGGAGTGTACACGAAAAACACGTTATTTCCATGTCGGTATTATCCAGGCCGGGAAAGTGTCGCAAGCGCGCGTTGAAACAAAAGACGGCCGCATTGCCGGCCAGCGGCCGAAAAAGTTGTATGAAATATCTTTGCAGGCCGCTGGAATTACCGCGCGCAGACAGGCGAGCCGCAGCTACTTCTCAGCCTATTATTTGTAACACAAAGTCAATATTTCATGTCACGTTCGAGAAAATGATCATTATGTTCATGCCAATTATTACTATTTGCTGTGACGTCAAGATTGCTTAGCTTCTTAAAGAAGACTCTGTTATGCAATAGTATGTTAACCCTCATTTATTCTGAAATACAACGTCAACTGGAAAAAATATTTTTCATCTCTCCTGTTCGGAAAGTTTAATTTTCATGGGAAAATAGCCGGGTGGAAAATTGCGTTTTCATCTCTAGGGTGGAAAGTATTTTTTTTTATAGTCGGCCGTGGCAAATGGCCAGTCGAAAAGGTACCGTTGGTGGTTGGATAGGTATAAGTAAATTCAATTTATTATTATTCTCATTTTTTGTAGTATTTTAGTCGAAATGAAAAGTAGAGTGTCTAACTCGGGTGAAATAACCCATTTCCCCTCGAACTATTGGCGCTCTCACTTGGTTCGAGCGCCAGAAATATCTCGACTGAAATGGGTCACTTTCCACCCTTGGTTATCAATCTACTATTGTAAGGGTTAACATTGTATTGCAGAATTAATTAGGGTTAACACACTATAGGCATAGCAGGAGGCATAACAGCGTCTTTTTCTAATGCTAAAAAAAAGAGTACAAATACTCGTGTATGGTCTTATCTGATACCTTTGCTGCTGGTGTACAGCAGCGCGGCCTGGAAGCAGACCTGCTGCAGGTCGGCCAGGGACTCGTCGATGGCCAGCTGCATGCCTCACCCCGTCCGGGGACACGTTCGTGTATGGTCGCTCGTGGCCGCACCGCATACCTTTACTGCTGGTGTACAGCAGCGCGGCCTGGAAGCAGACCTGCTGCAGGTCGGCCAGGGACTCGTCGATGGCCAGCTGCATGCCTCACCCCGTCCGGGGACACGTTCGTGTATGGTCGCTCGTGGCCGCACCGCATACCTTTACTGCTGGTGTACAGCAGCGCGGCCTGGAAGCAGACCTGCTGCAGGTCGGCCAGGGACTCGTCGATGGCCAGCTGCATGCCTCACCCCGTCCGGGGACACGTTCGTGTATGGTCGCTCGTGGCCGCACCGCATACCTTTACTGCTGGTGTACAGCAGCGCGGCCTGGAAGCAGACCTGCTGCAGGTCGGCCAGGGACTCGTCGATGGCCAGCTGCATGCCTCACCCCGTCCGGGGACACGTTCGTGTATGGTCGCTCGTGGCCGCACCGCATACCTTTACTGCTGGTGTACAGCAGCGCGGCCTGGAAGCAGACCTGCTGCAGGTCGGCCAGGGACTCGTCGATGGCCAGCTGCATGCCTCACCCCGTCCGGGGACACGTTCGTGTATGGTCGCTCGTGGCCGCACCGCATACCTTTACTGCTGGTGTACAGCAGCGCGGCCTGGAAGCAGACCTGCTGCAGGTCGGCCAGGGACTCGTCGATGGCCAGCTGCATGCCTCACCCCGTCCGGGGACACGTTCGTGTATGGTCGCTCGTGGCCGCACCGCATACCTTTACTGCTGGTGTACAGCAGCGCGGCCTGGAAGCAGACCTGCTGCAGGTCGGCCAGGGACTCGTCGATGGCCAGCTGCATGCCTCACCCCGTCCGGGGACACGTTCGTGTATGGTCGCTCGTGGCCGCACCGCATACCTTTACTGCTGGTGTACAGCAGCGCGGCCTGGAAGCAGACCTGCTGCAGGTCGGCCAGGGACTCGTCGATGGCCAGCTGCATGCCTCACCCCGTCCGGGGACACGTTCGTGTATGGTCGCTCGTGGCCGCACCGCATACCTTTACTGCTGGTGTACAGCAGCGCGGCCTGGAAGCAGACCTGCTGCAGGTCGGCCAGGGACTCGTCGATGGCCAGCTGCATGCCTCACCCCGTCCGGGGACACGTTCGTGTATGGTCGCTCGTGGCCGCACCGCATACCTTTACTGCTGGTGTACAGCAGCGCGGCCTGGAAGCAGACCTGCTGCAGGTCGGCCAGGGACTCGTCGATGGCCAGCTGCATGCCGAACCCCGCGTCCGGGGACACGTTCGGCAGCGACAAGAGATCCGTCGAGCGCACGAAGAAGTTCCCGTGGAACGTGTGGATCGATATGCCTCTGGGGTACACAAAAAATACGGAGTCAGTAACTAGGTGATGGTAATATATTTCACACGAAAATACAAGCCGAAACATGGATGCACAGAAAAACCAGAAACATAGACCAGCGCTAGGAATCGAACCCAGGTCCTCAGCAATCCGTGCTGGGTGCTATTCCCCTACACCACCGCTGGACAGGAGACTAGACACGAGTTTATCCTATGCACCAATATTTCAACTTGCATTCTTTTCATAGTCACTTTAGCCATCTATGTACTAAGTTCTCAACGAGAAACATTTTACACACCCTTCGGAACTATCCGCTCACCAGGATTTGGAGTTGAAATAAAAAATACAAAAAGACTTCAAATAGTAATCTTGGTTTAGGTGATGGTAACGGTAAGATTGGTTTTTTAGAATCTTTTTGTATTTTATATTTAAATTTCAAATTTTTTACTTTTACGGTCATCCCGTAAAACCCATATCGAAAATACAAACAGAAACATAGATCCACAGAAAAACCAGAAAAATAAGACCAGCGCTGAGAAACGAACCCAGTTATAGCACGCGGCACGGAATGCCGAGGACCTGGGTTCGTTTGCCAGTGCTGTTCTTATTTTTCTGTGCATGTATATTTCAGTTTGTATTTTAGGTAACAGTTACCTGGTACAGCGGACCCTCATGACGGCCTCGAAGCCGATCTTCCTGGTGAGGTACCGCGTGAGCGTGCGCTCCAGCGCGGCGGCCTGCCACGCGCGCGCGCCGCGGAACAGAGGGAAGTGGTACACCGTGCCGCCGCTGAACTTGCTCATGCCGCCTGGTAAGGACAATACACCATGAGCAGAGAACAATAGTAGATCATAGGGAACACGCCATTAAAAAATAATTCGAAAGCACAACTCCAGTAAAAAAACGCTTTATAGCCCTGAAAACCAGATAAATTTTCGATTTACTGTAAAATTTGATTTTTTGTAACTTTAAAACAAATAAAGATGTACGCGCGAACGCGACGTTTTAGTTTTTCGTTATGGTCACACTACGGCGGCCATGACAGTAGTCCCGAGTTAGCTGTCAAAGCGATCGCACGCGCCTCTGACCCAAGGGAGAATTGCGTGTCTCACGGAGTGCATCCAAGTGATAGTGTTATACTGGCCAGTACTGCAGAACTAAATGAATCGTCACAATCGGCTCAGCCGCTTCTACGGAAGCCTTGATAACAGCTCAACTAGAGGCATCCATCAGCTCATTCAATCGTAAGTCCCAATTTCCACTTTATCCCCACTCCCGTCAAATGTACACACACACAACAAAATAGCTAGTTGATTGAGTTGCCGGATAGTGACGTCATAATTCGCTATTGCCATTAAAACTCTATGGGAGAATTGTGTTTTGACAGCTCATAAAAAGTACCTCAGTTGATTGGTGGTGTCATCATCCCTATTGTCATGGGATGGAAGTAGGCAATAGGCTAGACGACTAAAAAAACTGTTTAGTCCGTCAGGTGGAAAATTTAAAAATATTGTGCCAACATTTTCATGGCCCCTTTAACCTTTTAAGCCACACGCACGTATGGCGAATGTCGCTGGAGTCGAGTGCAAGTGTACTGAAAATAGCTGGAGACGAATGCAAGTGTACTGAATGTCGCTGAAGTCGAGTGCAAGTGTACTGAATATCACTGGAGTCCAGTGTAAGTGTACTGAAAATAGCTGGAGACGAATGCAAGTGTACTGA
Source organism: Choristoneura rosaceana (assembly GCA_037349165.1). Lineage (NCBI taxonomy): Eukaryota > Metazoa > Arthropoda > Insecta > Lepidoptera > Tortricidae > Choristoneura > Choristoneura rosaceana. Next base: position 18,860,048 of record JAZBNJ010000019.1, read on the forward strand.
ATGTCGCTGAAGTCGATTGCAAGTGTACTGAATATCACTGGAGTCCAGTGTAAGTGTACTGAAAATAGCTGGAGACAAATGCAAGTGTACTGAATGTCGCTGAAGTCGAGAGCAAGTGTACTCAAAATCACTGGAGTGCAGTGTAAGTGTACTGAATATCACTGCAATCCAGTGCTAGTATACGGTGCACTCAATATCGCTGGAGTCGAGTGCAGGTATACTCACTGAGCGTGGCCAGGTCGCTGTACTGCGAGCTGAGCAGAAACAAGTCGACGGCTACTTGCGCGCCGCTGCAGTCCAGTGCGATGCGCTTGTAGAAATCAGTGGCGGGGTTCAGGTGCGCCACGTCTTTAGACGACCTCGCGTTCGGGTCCTCCCTAAAAAATAGTAGATTGTACAACAAGAGCATAAAACGACCAATTTTATACAATTTGAAAAATGGGTTTAATGCTCGAGTTTTACACTGCTTTTCACTTCGATGGCGAGGAAATTAAATAGCAACAGTGGAAAAAAATGGCACTTACTACGTACGTACATTTTATTTTTCATGCATTACTATATAATCATATTTTTTTGTTTTATTTTGATTGATTTGATTGATTTTTAATTTTATATAAATTATTAAAAAATATATATATATATAAACTTCATTGTTTGTGGCTGTGAAGTGAACACGGGGCCAAAGTGATCTCCTATGACTGTTAGGAAGAAAACGGAACCCCTTGTTTTCTTTCTTCTGGGGTACGGAACCCTATAGGATGTCTATGTGCCAGTACGAATGTTCAAGTTACCTAGGTTGTAGCGCTCCTGGGCCCACGGTTGGTAAGCACGTTTGGAAGACAGTGATTCGACCACCGGTGGGTGCCTGTAACGGTAAACATGGTGGTGAACTTTACAGAGATGGAACTTTATTTATACGAATATCCTACAAAAGCAAAAGTTTGTGAGTGCGTGTGTGAGTATGTTTGTTACACCTTCACGCTGAAACGGCTGGACGGATTTGGATGAAATTTAGTAAGTAGATAGCTGGACATCTGGAATAAAACATAGGCTACTTTTTATTCCAATATTCCCCAGGGGTAGGGATAAAATCTCGAAATAACCGCTGGGCTTAGAGTCATGAAATTTGACATGATAGTTTTTACTGAAAACAACAATTTAATTTAAGGGAATTCCCTTGGGAATTGTTAAAATCCCAAAATTTCAATTGAGCTTCTGGATCTAATGATTTACGTGTGCGAAGCCGAAGTGCGAAGAACGAGTAAATAGTCTTTTAGCGATTTTGTATTTAAATTCAGTATACTTGGTTGTACTTTATTATAAAGCAAGGGCCCGCGGCAAGAGCCGTGTTCTTACAGCGTGGAGATGAAGGAGCTGTATGAACAAACATTAGTTGCATAAATAAAGTCGCCGGTGAGCGAAGCAAATGTTTTTAGTTCATTGTAGAGGTGAAATTTAGGAGGTAATACAAAATTAGTGTTTCGTGCTCAGTTATTGCTGAGTTATAATGAACTCTTTTGTTGAAATTAGTCTGATGAAATTTCCGGTTTCCGTACATTCTTCGTAATTTCGTATTCAATTTTTTATTTCAAAAATGTATAGAAATCACAATTTTTTTCAGACTTATTTCAACAAAAGCGTAAATGCACTATATTGCCCAGCATTAACTGAGCATAAAACACTAATTTTGTATTACGTCCTAAATTTCACCCTATATAAAAAAAAAACTTTCAGCTTGTATTATAATAAGAAAGGTCTGTCCGCCGTAGGCTCTTGACCTATTACACCAGTGCCCAGCTCTCGCTAGCGGTCTGTCCTTCGCAGGCTCTAGAACTATTACACCATAGTGCCCAGCACTCGCTAGCGGTCTGTCCTTCGCAGGCTCTAGAACTATTACACCATAGTGCCCAGCACTCGCTAGCGGTCTGTCCGTCGCAGACTCTTGGCCTATTACACCATAGTGCCCAGAACTCGCTAGCGGTCTATCCATCGCAGGCTCTTGGCCTATTACACCATAGTGCCCAGAACTCGCTAGCGGTCTGTCCGTCGCAGACTTGGCCTAGCCATCAGAGCCAGCAGTACTCACCATAAGCTTGTAAGCGGCCTGCAGCGCCGCGCCCAGCGCGGAGGGCCCCGCGTTGCCGGCGCTCCGCCGCGCGCCCAGCACGCCCAGCAACTCCTTGACCAGGTCGCGTCTCTCGCCCAGGTTCACCAGCAGCGACTCCGGTGACGGCAGGAAGATGTCTGGAACAAGGTTAGGATACCGGTTAAATTTCCAAACAGTTATTATGTACTTGGCGCAAAACCTTTTCAAAGTCAAAGTCAAAGTCAAAATCTCTTTATCCAATTTAGGCTATGATAAGCACTTATGAACGTCAAAGAATCTACCACCGGTTCGGAAAAAACCTCTGTTGCGAAGAATCCGGCAAGAAACTCAACGAGGTATTTTTTTTTTAAAAACAGATTCACAATATTTATAAATGATATCTATGTACTATACATTACAAGTATTTAACACAATTTTATTTTTAACACAGTAGGTTCACTATTTGAAGGGATCGCTAGTGCGGATCGGAATTATTTCCAAATATCCCTGTCCATGATATAATCGTTAACTTTATAATAAGCCTTAGATATTAACGTCTTTTTGACAGTAGATTTAAATTTTGTATCAGTTTCTTCAGTAATATTTTTTAGAATTTTATTATAAAAACGTATGCAACTTCCCAAAAACGACTTTTTGATTTTAGCCAGTCTGTAAGATGGAACTTTAAGCTTCCCTGTGTTTCTAGTAGCCTTTGGCTTATCGACGTTAGTGGGAAAATCACATATGTTTTTCATTTTGGTTTCGTTTGCGAAACCGTTATTTTTGAACCACTTTTCAAGTGAACATTTCTATAAAGTTCTTGTCAGATTAACCGGTTTAGAACAATAAAAACCGGTTTATTCCGGTGCGGGATAAACGTCGCCGCCCGCCGCCGGCTGGTCAACTGTCACTCGTCGAATAAACCAGTTTATTCAGGTTATAGTTAAGTTCTTAAAAACGTTCGCGTTCTTATGAAAGTTCGGAGTTAAACCGAAATAAACCGGTATTTACCGCTATTTTATGAACCGGTTCCGAGCCTAGGTCTGGAAGATGATTTTCGAGGTTCTTAAGCTGCGATTCCATATACGAGGACGTGCTGCGACAAATGTTTCTCTCATGAATCAATAGAGACGCTCATTCACCTATTCTTGACTCGAACTGAACAAACTTTTCATAGCTATACTTGGTTTGGATAGGTATTTAACTAAATATAAACAAAACAACGTCAAATGGTGTCTTGAATATCGAAATCTTTTTGTATTCTTTTTGGTTTTTGTTTTTTTTTGTAAAAATCAATCTTAATTTGATTGCTTCATATCGATATCTCTTGTCCGTGTGAGCGGTTATTCCAATGGAATGCCGAAAGTTTCTCGATGAGGGCTACGGTATAGATGTCGCTAGCGTCACTGCTTAAGTGGCTATATAAGAAACAAACAAGCTGAGATATGTGGTGCATAGGGAAATTCGTGTCTGTACCGTTGTCCAGCAGTGGTATAGCGGTATAGCACGCGGCACGGAATGCCGAGGACCTGCGTTCGATTCCCAGTGCTGGTCTTATTTTTCTGGTTTTTCTGTGCATCTATATTTCAGTTTGTATTTTCATTTCAAGTATGGGGGAGGCCTATGACCAGCAGTGGACGTCCTACGGCTGAGATGATGATGATGATGATAGTGGGTCTGAGCCTCGCCAATAGTCAACAGCCCATAACTCACCGTCTATATCCAGCACGGTCATCTCCTTGGGCCGCGTGAGTCCCTCGCTCATGTTGTAATAATGTACGTGCGCATCGTAGCAGATGAACCCGACCTGCGTGCGCGCGTCGCCCGGCAGAGCGTCCAGATTCGCTTTCAGCGTGTCGCACACCACCTGACAACATAACAATCATTCAACCACAACTCGCTTATACCCGGGAGCGAAACTTTGATGCCGGTGACGTCATTATAACGCAAATTGACATAAGTATAGGGTGTTTTTACAACATATTAAAATAGTGACATTTATAAGTACTGGCCGTCTCAAGTGTCAATAAACTATGTGTAAACTAAAGAGATCACCTCTTTCGCCACAATGTTTATTTTATTTTCTTTCTTGGTGCCTAATATATAATATTGTCTGTTTTTTGCTATAATTTTATTTATTTTTTGCTGTACCGAATTTAGGTAAATAAATTTATTCATTCTTTTTTTTCTTTTAATAAGTTGTTTGTGATTATGTATAATCTTGATAAAAACACTCTGTATGAAGCTTGACGTCATACGGCTGTTTGCCTGGCTGATTTGCCGATAAGTCAGTCAGCCATTGTGGGATAATGACCAATGGAATTCACCGATTGTTTGCGTCAGCATGCGTAAACCAAAATCTTTCAGCATGCGTGCAACCGGCCGCGATGAACACAGTCGAGGCGGACTTGATCTCGGGCCGGTGCGTCGGGTCGCCGTGCGAGTTGCTCGTCGGGTCGTATTAGAACTAACCTGCAAGTATCCCGAGTCCATGGCCAGCTGCGACACGTCAAACAGGAACAGGTAGACGGCGGGCTGCGGCGGACGCAGCATGTACTCGCCGGGCGTGATGAGACTTGATCTCGGGCCGGCGCGTCGGGTCGCCGTACGACTTGCGCGTCGGGTCGTATTAGAACTGACCTGCAAGTATCCCGAGTCCATGGCCAGCTGCGACACGTCAAACAAGAACAGGTAGACGGCGGGCTGCGGCGGACGCAGCATGTACTCGCCGGGGGCGATGAACTCTATCGTGGCGGACTTGATCTCGGGCCGGCGCGTCGGGTCGCCGTACGACTTGCTCACGGGGTCGTATTGAAACTCCTCCGGCACTGTAATTACACAGTATAGTTATAGATATAGGTAGTGCCACTAGAGTTAAGGTCATGAACACAAGAACATGCCATGTGATGAAAGCGGGATTTTGACATTGATTTATTTATTAGAGGGCTGTTTTCTGCCACTCGACAGATTAAGGGTCAAAAGCTAATAAAATTCTGCTTACGTACTGCCGTCTCCTTAAAACTATTACGTATAGTAATTCGTGAATAAGGAAACTGAGCGTGGTATAATGAAACAGGAAAAATTGGGGTGCAAATTTCGCCCAGGGCGCTGAAAGTGCTAAAACCGGCACTGCTCAGTCGCCTGTCAGTCACGACATCCACGAAAGAAATGGAGAGATGTAATTCTAACCCGACATCACAACACAACACAACACGACAGATAAATGTAAATGCAGCTTTATGGAGGACTAGGAAGGGAAGGACTAGACAGTGCCCCAATCTCAACGGCTAAAAAACCCGACTGCGCGTCCCAACTCCTTGGAGCTCGGTATTTATTGGTAATTATACTCACGGTCGTTGACCCGGTAGCAGAGGTTGCATTTCCACCGCTTGGCGTCGACGAAGTAGACGAAAGGGTTGATGTAAGTGCGGCACGCGCGGCACCGCACTATAGTCGTACACTGGATCACAGGCAGGTGCTGTAAACAACCGACGACGCTTAAGCAATCAACTTTTAAAGTGTAGCTGGTTGGTTCTCCTATGGAAGCCCGAAAAATGTTAATCCTATTTTCACTGCCACTAATTTCACTAGCCCTAAAATAAAAAAGCCGAATTTTTAATTTTCCCAACTATTCATTAGCCCTAATTTTGACATTCCGAATTTACGTTGTACCTAATTTCACTAACCCTAAAATCAAAAAGCCAATATTTTATTTTCCTTAATATTCATTAGCCCTAATTTTAGCATTCCGAATTTACGTTGTACCTAATTTCACTAGCCCTAAAATCAAAAAGCCGAATTAAAAATTTTCCTAACTATTCTTTAGCCCTAATTTTAGCATTCTGAATTTACGTTGTACCTAATTTCATTAGCCCTAACATCAAAAACCTGAAACAATTTTTCAGCAAATATATTGATTGGAATACTTACCTTAATTTAGCAACATATTGAATGACGTCCAACCTACTTTCCTAGTGGGAGTTATCTTGGCTGCTATAAAAAAAAACCTAACATCGAAGGCTAAGGCGGGAGCTACGCTCCGCTTCGCTCCCGCCTTAGCCTTCTAAACCTAACCTATCCGAGTCGCTTCTGCTCCGAACCGTCATGCTCGCTCGCTTCGCTCGCTCGCACAAATTTCGTTTTATATTTAGTTCAAGTAAACGTTAGGGTTCAAAAGTTTAGGTGTACAATCATTAACAGTAATCATTATTAGTTTTAGTATTATTAGAGCATTTAATATTTAGTACAAGTAAACATTAGGGTTTACAACTTTAGGTGTATTAATCATTAGGAATAATCTTATTAGTTTTAGTAATATTAGAGCATTTAATGTTTAGTACTAATAAATATTAGGACGTAAAATTTTAGGTCTTGTAATCAATTCGGGCAAACAAGTTTAGCTGTCATGATATTAGGGCTAATGAAAATTATAACTAACGTTGATATGTCTAGTGAAATTAGCTTTTATGAAATTCGGTCTAGTGAGGGTGAACCTAGCTGGTTACCATGGTAACATCTGGATCACTTATTAGCAGTATGCTTTTTGGTGCCTCCTGACACAGGCTTTTTTAAGCTTACAAGGAGGTCCCGGCCACTATTATGTAAAGTCTATTTTCCTAACGAATAAAACAATTTTTCATTTTCATTTTTTTCATTTTTTTTATGGCTTACAAATCCACGTCATCATCCCAACCTATATACGTCCCACTGCTGGGCACAGGGCTCCTCTCAGAATGAGACAAAGATGATGAAGTTTACAAATCCACGTGAATCCACTAAAATTTGCGACAGTTTTCAGGCAATTCCTTCGTGGCTCATTTCCTAATCATGCTATAAATTATAAATTAAATATTGAAACAAGTGAATTTTGGTGAAAAAACTGATTAGACGTCTAGTTGAAAGACACGAATTATAGATAAATGTGTTATTAATTCGGTCCAGTGGGTGTTTTTAAAAGAATTTTGATGAAATCGACTTGTTTACACTTTTTATAAATTCTATTGATACACCGTATAGAACAATTTTTATTCAGTCAAAACCTCATACGTATTTATTTACAGATTCGTTTCAGGTGTTATTTATAAACAAGGAAAAAGCTTTGTTTGTATTGAAACACGACGTTTATGGTGAACTTTAACCAATGTTGCGTAAACGGCGTGCATTGTAGTACGTCGATCAAAATAACGGCGCGTTTTTATTTATGTACCTACGTCATTTTTTAAATTCCAAATTTAGGTGCATTATGGGCTGTTAAACAATTAAACACTTTATTTTTTACAAAGTTTATGTACTTATTTGCCCGCGGTTCCATCCGCGTGGTATTCGGTTATCACGCGCTGTTGCCTCGGTAACTGCGCATTTTTTCGGGATAAAAAGTAGCCCTTATGTCACTCTCGGGCCCATAAACTATCTCTATGCCAAAAATCACGTCGATCCGTCGCTCCGTTTCGACGTGAAAGCTAATACAAGAAAGTACATGCAAACACACACACTTTTGCGGTTCGATCTCAGAGTTCGGGAAACATATTTTCAAAAAAAATTATAGTGCAGTTTTGTTTCTTTTTTAAAATAATAAATGTTTCCTATCAAAAAAATTTCTTTTCAGTAACATTAAGACTATTTTTCTTTCAAGTAGCGATAGAAAACTTTATACATTAATTCTATGAAACATCTGTAATGACAAAGAAAGAGTTACTTTTATTACTACACTCACACTTACGAGTCCAATTGGGGTCATTTAAAACGTGAATGGACTACCCATTATAATAGTGAAAGTGCGACGCCAATCTACTTTTGCACGCAAAAATCACAAGCAAGGCGACCTGAGATAGGACGTAAGAAATATACAACGGTTATAATATAATTATAATTTATCATCATCATCATCATGTCAGCCGAAAGACGTCCACTGCTGGACATAGGCCTCCCCCAAGGCTCCCCACTCAGACCGGTCTTGTGCTTTTCGCATCCACCGCGATCCAGCGATCTTAGCCAGGTCGTCGCTCCATTTTGTTGGAGGCCTACCGACAGCCCGTCTCCCGGTCCGCGGACGCCATTCGAGAACCTTCTGACCCCCTGATTATAATTAATGTAAACGCGGTTTTCAAAGTTTAGTAGGTACCTAATTAAATAACCGCTTTATTTATACAAGTAAAATATAAGAGCGTTTTAAAAAAAGTCGCGGCCAAATTTAACCTCAAAGTTCATTCGCACGGCACATAACAGCATATTTTAGTAGTTGAATTGCGCGTGTTGCGGCAGCCGCAACTTTGAAGAAGGGCTACGAAATAGCTCGAAACTGTCCAGCTAAACTTGATTTAAGACGAGTTATTTGTTACAATATCATTTAATATAAGTGACGGTAGTTTCATGTTCAAAAAAGCATATTTTAACTTATGCTAAAAGTAATGATATTTTCCTTCACTGTAAAGCTTGGAGAACATTCTCTTATTTCTAAAAAGAAACAAAACTCCTGAATAATTTTGTTTGTATAAGTGTTTTTTTTTATCTGGTTCTATTCCCGGGTAAGACAAGCTGATTTTAGACAATCTTTGAATGCAGTTTTGTTTCATTTTAAAAATAAAAGAATGTTTTCTACAAGTAAAATGAGCTAAATAAAGCATTTAAGGCAGTTTCCAGGACTCATATCCAGGGTTCCCTGGTGAAACCCAGTAACTCGAACTAATAATTTTAAAAAAATCGAATTTATACTTCTACATGTAGTGTTCTTTTTTTAACAGTCAATTATTTCGACTTATCGGGTCTGACCAGGGGACCCTCGATATTTTTCCACCCTCCATAAGCTGTAAGTATAAACATCTTTGTAATAACTTACATTGAGATCCTTGAATGGATGGATTAGTATTCCTAGAGGCAGACGAGACTTCTGCAGTAGACTGTTGGTCTCGGGTATGCGGTTGATTGTACACCTGAAGATTCTGGAATTGACAAAAACAATTCTTATTGCACTATTTTTACTTCAACTTATTAGGGTTATTTTATAGGGTAGCCAAAATGGCAAAAACGGAACCCTTATAGTTTTAGCCATGGCTGTCTGTCTGTGTCTATGCGTCTGCGGCTTTGCTCAGGGATTATCAATGCGAGAAAGTTGTAAATTTGCATGAATATATATGTAAACTAAGCCGACAAAATGGTACAATCAAAAATTTAAAAAAAAAAAATGTTTTTATGGTAGCTCCCCATAGACGTAAACATGTTTTTTTTTCTCATCCAATCTTGTAGTCTGGGGTATCTTTGGATAGGTCTTTTAAAATCATTAAGTGGTTGCTAAAACGATTTTTCGATTCAGTGATTTCTTTGCAAAATGTTCAACGTTAAAGTGCAAATTTTCTTTAAAATCGAGCGTTCCCGCTCCCCCCCCCCCCCTCAAACCGGTGGGTGGAAAAATTTGAAAAAATTCAGGATGGTAGTAAGAATATCAAACTTACAAGGAAAACTATAACGGTTAAGTTTTCTTGAGAATTATTAGTAGATTAAGAGTAAATAGCAGCCTAAGGTATAAAATATACCTAAACTTAGAATATTCCGTACAAAATATGAAATCCTTAGAAAAATATTACTTACATTTTTTCGTAATGGCTACGGAACCCTATTTCGGGCGTGTCCGACACGCTCTTGGCCGGTTTTTAGACAGTAAGGTAAATGCCCAAGTGCTCGACCAGCTAATGCCCAATAGAATTGCTAACGACATAAAATTAAAGATACGCCAACTATTGGGACAGTGACAAGCACTGGTACGTTTACCTTACTGGTAAGTAGTAGATAGAGCTATGCGGCAAGTCTATTGAATATACACTTTTACTATGATTGAATGACTGAATGTTTTGCATAAAAAAAAAAAACAACTTTTCATCAGAGGGTCAAATAAATCACAAATTAAAAGGATAGGTTTCGTTAATTTGCCAAAAAGGGAAAAACAAAGCTTGAAAAAAAAAGACAAATTTAGAATCCTACTTTTTTTTAAAACAGTAAAAACTAGTAAAAAGCCACATTGTTGCTCTATCAAACCTTTGATAATTTTGCAAGAGGATCAAATGAAGTCAAAGTACTCTATGAGTCATTGATACCATGACTTACAGTTTCACAAGTACATATCAATTACAATTCCTAAACATTCATTAAAATAGGTAGGTTGATATGAGTCATGATGATACAAATTCTCGTGTCTTAGTACAGTCAGGTTCATAGACTCCAACACAACAACTACTACTGTTCTAACAACGGTAGCATGGTGTACGGTTGAGTTACTCCGAAGATGAGCTCTGGTTGAGTTCGAAACGCGTCAGTGTGGTATGGTGTGGTGACAGATGGGTTTGTGTGATTTGTGTGTGTTCTTACAGTGCGGAGGTGGAGGAACTGCATGAACACACATATTTCGCATAAGCTTGGCTATCATAAGGTCGCGGGTGAGTGAGCAAGGAAATTCTTTTAGCTCATTTAGAGACGGTGAATACGATCGCGAACGCTTAAGCCGTGCAAGAAAAATAGTGCAAGTTGCATTACATTGCGAGGCCGTAAAGCCAACGAGTTTGTAGTGGTCGATCGAGCGCCGCAATGTAATGCAACTTGCACGATTTTTCTTGCAAGACCAAACTCGGCTTTAGACAATACGGCCTCTAGTTGTTCTGGTACAAAGTTTATTGAAATGAGAATAATATCGAATGAAGTCCTTTTAATTCTGAGGATTCTGAAGTGGCAGTGGGCGGGCCACATTGCTCGCAGAACTGATGGCCGATGGGGTCAAAAATTTCTCGAATGGCGTCCGCGGACCGGGAGACGAGCTGTCGGTTGGCCTCCAACAAGATGGAGCGACGACTTGGTTAAGATCGCGGGATTGCGGCAGATGCGAAAAGCACAAGACCGGTCTGAGTGGAAAGCCTTAGGGGAGGCCTATGTCCAGCAGTGGACGTCTTTCGGCTGACATGATGATGAATTCTGAGGATGCGAAATCTCTAAGCCAAAACAAGTAAGGCATGCAATGCAATGCTTTGTTCAATTGAATCCATAATTATTTTGATAAACAATCAGGTCAATGACGGAAATCATACGTCAGGAGTGACATAAATAACTTGCTATCCACAAAATTAATAATACCGGAAAAATATAAATATTATTAATGAACTAAAAGAATTTCTTTGCTCACCCGCGACCTTATGATAGCAAAGTTTATGCAAGATATGCCTGATTCAATCCATACTAATATTATAAATGGTAAAGTGTGTGTTTGTTTGTCCGTCTTTCACGTCGAAACGGAGCGACGGATGGACGTGATTTTTGGCTTAGAGATAGTTCATAGGCCAGAGAGTAACATAGGCTATTTTTTATCCCGGAAAAATGCACAGTTCCCGCGGGAACAGCGCGCGATAACCAAATTCCCCGAAATCCAAAAGCTACTAAATTATAAACATAACTAGCTTTTGCCCGCGGCTCCGCCCGCGTGGTATTCGGTTATCGCGCGCTGTTCCCTCGGGAACTGCGCATTTTTCCGAGATAAAAAGTAGCCTATGTCACTCTCGGGCCCATAAACTATCTCTATGCCAAAAATCACGTCGATCCGTCGCTCCGTTAAGGCGTGAAAGAGGGACAAACATACAAACATACAAACATACAAACACAAACATACAAACACACTTTCGCATTTATAATATTAGTATGGATTATGCCGTATTTAACATGGAGTATCCCTGTGCTAGTTTTTCGCACCTTTTTTTGTATATTTTTGGGTTTTAGACAGCTTCGGCATATTTTTTTGCGACGGGTTTTCCGGCAACCATTTGATTTAGCTTGTTACTATTTCTGGCGAAACAAGTGTTTTAGAATCATAACAGTTCTTTTAATTTATGTCTGTTTAGCCACATTAACGCCTCACGGTTTTAGCTCGCTGTTTCTATTCCTCTTATAAATAGCTCTATATTACTATCAGATGCTAGTTATTCATCTGAGAACTCTGACCTTCCATTTGATTTATCGTTATCAAAGATTACAACTAAAAGTAGTGACAGACATAGTTTATCTTAACGACAGCGATAACACGCGCCACTATATTGTCTGTAGAACAATAACTACCACTGCGTAGTCATTGTAAAAATGTAAAGCACTTGGACAAATAGTAAACTTAACGCGATTTATCGTGTTCGAATTTTTTTTGCATTCAAGCATGATGCAATGAACAAAGGAATGATTTACGTGCGGTTCTTTATCAAATATGTTAAAGCCATTATTAATATGTTTAAAAACATTAATATTTTTTCAATTTGACCGAAATGCAATCCTTAAAAAACACACATGTAATTATTTTTTTCAACAATGCAATATTTCAAGTGTGACTATTAATTTCAGCCTTATGGAAAGCTACAAAAACTATATTAAACGAACTTATTCTTATTCATAAACAAGTACAAGGTACAAGCATGTCTAAAAATGTCTTTATGTACATCAACATTGCATCATCTTCATCAGACACAGGTTTACTCAAAATTCATTACTTAATACCTTTTCTTAATGTCTTTAACCTAGTTAGGTACATTCCAGAAACAAATTAAATCTGTTTTGTTACAATCCATACATAAATGTGGTTGTATGACTCATCAAATTAAAAGACAATTAAGTGAAATGTGACAGAGGCCTATTGTCTAACGTTTCTGACACTCGCGTCGCGATCACAGTCAAATGACAGTTTTTCAGCCCCAGATCTAAGGGGGAGCAAACCGGGACACTTGCCCCAGGCAGCAGTTTCATTGGGGTGCCAAATCCTTGAGATAAGAAATGAAGAAGAAAAGAAGAAAAATGCTACTCATTGTTTTAACAGTTTTTCTCAAACACTGAAGAGAGGGGGCGCCACCATCAAGATTTGGATCGGTTCGAAAAAATCGTAGATTCAGGGCTGCAGTTTTTGCATAAAAATCTGTCATTTGATTGTGATCGCGAGTGTAAGAAAGGTACTTAAGTCAATACAGCCTCAGGTCAAACACATACTTATGGTAATGACTCATTAAATGAGCAACAGCTAAATTTTTACAAAAACATGAAATTAAATTCATGAAATGTCAATACATCCTTGTCTTAGTCATGGCATAAATCTTTAAGACAAAAGCCTTTATTGCTATCATTTGCTGGTATGAATAATCAAAGGTTAATCAACTTATACAAAGAAATAAGAGATTATGTGAGACGTTATGGCGTGAAAGAGGGACAAACATACAAACACACAAATACACTTTCGCATTTATAATATTAGTATGGAAGTATGGATGGATTTTTGTCCTACTAAGAATTTGTTACAAGCTAAATTGAATAAAGAGATGTTACAGTAATTTGAGTAGAAAACATTCAAAATCTAAAAGTTTACATAGAAAATTGTTGCCATGTTTAAGCATTAATGGCTACTTGCTGGAAAGACATAAATCTCGAGTTATAGGTAAACCGCGTAACTGAGTCCTCGCCTGCGCGGTACAGGGGCGCGGGGGTAGGACGACAAAGGGGACTGAAGGAGGTGCGGGACGCAGGCGCTTCTTAGCAAAGCTCATTCCGCTCGCCGCCCGCACCTCCTTCAGTCCCCTTTGTCGTCCTACCCCCGCGCCCCTGTGCCGCGCAGGCGAGGACTCAGTTAAGCGGTTTGCCTATAGCGTTAAGCTCAGTTTAGTAGTGTCAAAATGTATGGAACTGTCAAGCTTAAGCCAGGTTTATTCCTGCAAGACGGCCTAAGTGTGCTATCATATATGTAATTATGATGATTATAAAAACTCGAATCAAAAATACAAACCTAAATATAGATGACCAGAAAAATAAGACCAGTGCTTCAAAAACCAATCTTAAGAAAACTCGACTTCTTGTATAAACATGTAAGAAAAAAAAAACACTTACTCAGGACTGCAGTTAGATGACTCAGCAAACTGATGTCCAAGCCTTATTTCTGGTGGATCCTCTGGGTATTCCGGCAAGACATTAGTACACTGGAGCAAGTCTATCATCTGGTGGCCCCACAACTGATCAAAACCTTGTTTTGTCACACTCAACTGGCCCATTTGCTGATTTAAACTTTGAGCATTGTATTGTGGTTGTCCATACTGTCTGTTCGTATTAGGCGGTGGCATGTTCGGCTGAGGTGGCATGTTCGGCTGGGGTGGCAACGAAGCTGGCTGGTTATTATAATTTCCCTGCGACATTTGTGGGTATCTATTCTGCATGTTGCTTTTAGGCGGGCCTTGTGGAGCACTAAGCCCTGGTTGTGTGTTATTGGGTCCAGGTTGCATGCTGTGGGTCCCAGGCTGCATAGTCACCAGTCCCGGTGGCATGTTCGGTCCAGATTGCATATTTAAAGGTCCAGGTGGCATACTTGGTGGTCCTGATTGCATACTTGGTTGACCGTGAGACATATTTGGGGGTGGCCCAGGCTGTTGATGTAAACTCATTGGTGGTAAACTTTGTGGGCCCATTGCAGGCAAACTCTGAGGGCCCGATGATAGCCCTTGAGGCATGGGAGGCTGATTTGGAACACCAGGAAAACTTCCAGGGGGCCGCATGGGCCCTGGAGGCATTGGCTGGCCTAGGGGTCCGTTTTTGTTAGGATTTTGCATTTGATTTGGAATTACACTAGGGCCAAGTGACCCAACAACTGGAGGATGAACAGCACCACCGATTGATTGAAGCCCACTTGATACAAGTGCCGCTGGTGGACCCATGTTAGGATTAGATGTTGGTGGGCCCATAGATGGTCTTACAGGAGGACCCATTGTTCCATTAGTTCCTATAAGTGCATTCGTTTGCAAGCCTGATGGAGGTCCACTATTGATTGAAGGTCCAGGCGGTATCCCACTCATAGGTGGATTAGAAATTAAAGGGCTGCCTCTAGGTAGACCCACTTGAGGTGGTCCAGAGTATGATACACTAGGTTGACTGGTCATGGGACCAGGAGGTCCCGGTTTAAACATTGTCGAAGGTGATGGCTGTGTGCCTTGAGGACCAACTGGATTTGGTCTTGGTACAAGATTGGGCACAGTCGGAGGCAACATTGTTTGAGGTGCACTAGAAAACACTGGGTACTGGCTTGGTGTCTGTAACGGACTGGGCCCCTGAGGACCTTTCATGGGAGGCCCGTTCATAAGGGGCTGGTTAAACTGACTAGATGGAATGAGCGGCGGAGTATTATCATTAATCTGTTGGGGTCGAGGAGGAATGCTAGCAGGATATGGAGTAGGGGAAGGATTAGCAGTATTCACAGTTCGTGGACTGGCTGAAGACAGTTGGACATTCGGAGGCTGTGTGTTTTGAAACTGGCTTATTGGAGCTGTTGCAGGTTTTATAGGTGGTCTTATTGGTGATGACCCTAAGCTGGTCTGCACAGGAGGCACCATTCCTGAATGGTTGAATGCTGGTGAGTTGTTCCCACTCTGATTAAAGTGATTCATATTGGGTACTTGACGGGCGAAGTTACTTGAAGCCGTCGAGGTTAGCATATGTTGGGGGCTATTCGAATTTGTGTCTTGTTTTGGTCCTGCAAAGCCTGGAGGCAGTTGACTCAAGGGCACTTGGCTGAGAGGCGGGTTCTGGTTCAGCAGCGGAGGCCCATGGTTAGCGTTCATCGGCGGAGCCCCGGGCAAATTGTTGAACGGGTTGGGTGGTAAATTGGACATTGTTCCTCAATCTGGAAATGTTAACGCAAAATTATGACATAGTAACCAACTCAACTACGCAGATCGTTACATTTGCAGTGGGTCACACCGTTTAATGTTTGTGTTGTGATAAAACACTGATATCGGCAGTGATATTCTACTAAACATGCAAATTCACTGTTAAACTGACGGATGGGCGAAGACGTTTGCTGCACGGAAACCATCACTTACCACTGCCGCGACGGGGTATAAACACAGAAAACTGCAGGTCCACTTTTGCACAGTTGCACTGTCTTCACATATTAAAACTGAGAGTAAAATAACGTAATTAAAAGCAATAAAGTCCAGAAAAATACGACCCTGACTTACGTGGCCGAGCAATTTGCAGCGCCCTCTGCAGATTGATTTTTGACATGTCACGTCAACGTCGCTTGGTTTACGAAGAATGTTACTGACATGAGCGTTTCACATTATTGCGCGCTTGCTACTTGGAGGATTCGTCCAAGCCGCAATGGTTTGATTGAAACCATCGATGTATATGTACTTACTAGATTACGCCATCCGAACACTCATTGTGTTCCACTGCTTTGCACCTTGCACTGTGCAAAGGACTTTAGTATGACTTTGACATTCATGAGCGGCGGACGAACTAGTTTTTGATTGAGACTCCGAATATAGGCGTGAACCTGCACATAAGTAACAATTCACTACTCAAGTAAGTAAAATTACATCTTGTACAAGTGATTGAGCAACTAATAATATTGTAATACCACAATAAAACATTTTTTAAAATAAGACGTAACGCATCGAAGGTTATAAAGTCGTTGACATTACGCCATCTTACAATCATAGACTAAAACGTGCAGACGATCCCATTCAGAATTGGTTGTAGGTAAAAAATTGTGACTGAACATGCATGACAATTCGTTTAATTGCTTTATTTATACCTGTCATTCTTTTTCCATGTACTAATTTTTAAGAACGTCAATATGTCACGCGATACGCATTTTAGTAATAGTTGAAGTATGGTTGAAGTATAAAGTACTACATCCAGTCCTTTCCCTGATCCCTGTAGGAGATGACGTCGTGCGTTTTTCGCTACTGTAAAAACACGGCAAAAAATTTCAGCGAAGGTGTCAGTTTTCATAGGTAAGTTTATAGTTAGAGGTAAATGTGTAAGTATAGGTTTTTGTTGTTTTTTTTATTGTATATTATGTACACCTACATAGTAAAAATATTATTATAATCACTAATGTTCACATTATTACTAAAATGAACTTACTATAAACAAAACATGATTGAGTTTTAAAATGAGAACATTTTGAATTGTGTCAGTTTCATTCTAATGGTTTCTATCACATTTCTAGTGCTTCAGCTTTTTTTCAAAACCTCATTCACTATCTGCCTATTTATTAAGATAATTTCTTTCAATTGATTAAAAAAATACAGTTAAAAGTTTCCGTTTTTTTTTTCGAAAATATCTATTTTGCCAGATGCAAAATGATTACGTTTTGTAGGTAAAATAGCTGTGTCACGTCTGCGGTGTATAATCTATATAGCGTTGACGTCTCGTGACAGTTCGGTATTTGAACATATTGTTGACATGAACGTGCGCGTCTATAGTATTAAAGTCAATGATTGAAACATAAACAAAATGTTTCAATCAAACCGTAAGTAGAGTAAAATTTTTAGTTCTTAATGAAATGAAAAACATTTTTGTGAATTACTACAAATAAAGTAATTAGAATGTCAGCTTTATTTGGTACCTATCCCTTCTGAGGTATTCCTTAACTTATCTTTTATCTATAATTTTTAGGGTTCCGGAGCCAAAATGGCAAAAACGGAACCCTTATAGTTTCGCCATGTCTGTCTGTGTCTCTCTGTCCGTCGGCGGCTTTGCTTGAAGACTATCAATGCTATTTCTATTTTATGTGTATAGGGGTTTAAGTCGAAATCAGCTGTTCAACTTCTGCAGAATTAACCCCTTTTTCACTAGGACACCAGGATTTTTCTAAGGGTTTCGTATTTTGTACGGAATATTCCAAGTTTAGGTATATTTCATACCTTAGACTGCTATTTACTCTTAAACTACTAATAGTCCTCAAGAAAACTTCACCGCTATAGTTTTCCTTGTTAGTTTGATATACCTTACTAATACCATCTTGAATTTTTCCAAATTTTTCCACCCACTGGTTTAGATATTAGAGGGGGGAAACGCTCGATTTTAATCAAAATTGGCACTTTAAAGTTGAATATTTTGCAAACAAATTACTGAATCGAAAAATCGTTTTAGCAATCCCGTAGTGATTTTGAAAGACCTATCCAACGATACCCCACACTACAAAATTGGATGAGAAAAAAAACTTACTCCCACTTTACGTCTATGGGAGAGGGAACCTACTCTTTTTTTACTTACCGTTTTGTCCCGTGGTTTTGTCAGCATAGTTTACATATGTTCGTGCCTTTGATGAATTATACCTGTAGATTAACAATCGCGCGCCCAAATATGTCCGAGCCAAATGAGCTCCACTTTGGTAAAAAGTGGCCTTCTTTTTCTCAGTACGTTGTTGTCTGTGCAAGCGTTGTTGAGTTTTGGCGCTAGCGAAATTCGCCCGTAATTGAGTAAAGACTAGGTTCAAATTTCGTCTCGTATTATTTTAATTATTTTGTGTGAGCTGATTTTATTTGTCACGCAAACAAATAGATAGTTCTGACATTCTTTGAAGGGGATTTTGTTCGGCAATGTGCGTCCTGGTTTAAATGTCATTGATTCGTGCAAATTTATAGCTTTCTAGCATTGACAGTCCCGGCGCAAAGCCGCGGACGGACGGACGGACAGACAGATAGACGGACATGGCGAAACTATAAGGGTTCTGTTTTTGCCATTTTGGCTACGGAACCCTAAAAATGGCGCGTTAAAGTGCCCATTGTTGCTGAATAAATGATTTGAATTTGATCTTAAATCCAGTGCCAGAACCGATATGGCGGCGTTTCATGGTATGCCTAGGAATTTCATGATCTGCCTAAACTGGCAATGGCACCATTTCACGAATTAATCGTCCTTGACGAATGCCTGGGAATTTCGTGATTTGGCGGATTTTACGATCGGCTGCTGACATCTAGACTAGACGGACATGTTATATACAACTTATTTACGGAGTTTTTCATAAATATTTTGGGACTAGCTTATGCCCGCGACTTCGTCTGCTCGGACCTAGGTTATCGCGCGGTGCGGTGGCGCCCTCTACCGGAATAAAAAGTGTCCTATGTTGATCCTTGGCGCTTAAATTATCTCTACACCAAATTTCATCAAAATCGGTTCAGCGGTTTCGACGTGCAAGCGTAACAGACAGAGAGAGTTACTTTCGCATTTATAATATTAGCAGGGATAAGAAGTTTTGCTAGTATTTTTGGCCAGGCGTCTGTTCTAACGTGGTTCAAACATAGTGTAAGTAAGGTTGCGTTTCCACTTTCCACCAGAGATGTACGAGGATGTGTTGCGAAGAATGTGTTTTTTTTACCCAATAGGAACGCTTCATAAATTACTTTCTTTTTAATTAAAGTATGTACAGTCAAGCTCAAAAGTATCTTAACCTCATCAATCAAACCGTAGGTACTGGTGTTGCTGGTCGTCTTGGAGATATTTTTTTTAACTTGAAATTCCGCCTTTTAGGTACACCTCATTCTCTTGTTATCGTATCTGTTAATTTCACGTGTTCTATGTACAATAGAGTTACCTGCCGTACAATGCAACTCGTGCCAAAAAGCATCGATTTTTTGGTATTTTAGTATGCAGGGTTTTTAGTTCGATGCACAGTACAGTCAAGGGCGAAAATATGTATACACTTTAGTACCTTGTCTATTTTCGTCATATTTGAACTGTCACAGTGGTTAAAGTGACGAGGTATTAAAGTGTATACATGTTTTTGCCCGCGACTGTACTAGTTTCTGATTTTAGACTTGGTTTCAGGTTCCGTATTCACTGTACCACTTTGTGGTACTACTTATTCCCATTCTTTTATACTGAAGTAAAGTTCACATTTTTCAAAAATGTACATTAATTCATAATTATAATACACAGCGGGATAGGGATAAAAACAAAATAAATACTTCAAAATTCAAACATCTGTATTTCAATGACAGTTCAAATCAATGATTTTAGTCGAAAACAAAATTTTAACAAAGATCTGCGTAAGTTTAAGTTTGATTGGATAAAGCCACTAAATAGTATAATAGTTTCGAAACAAATTGAAAGTTTCCTATGTTATTTTGATTGTAAAATGTAATTAAGTAAAATAAAATGGCAAATTTGTGTGAGGATGGTACAATGTTTGTTTTGTTGTTTGCGGTTCTTTTTCCAATCAACGAGGACGCAGCAGTCTAGCAGGTCTACACTTAACACTACTTCAACACTTCACTCGCTCAGCAATATAAAAGTATTCAAACTGATCACAATGTTTATATGGCAGCCCTATGGAACTCCATGTACTTAACGTATCAACACAGCTTCAGAAATATATGACATTTCAAACAATCAGCTCACAATTGCTATTAATTTTATTATTATTTGATTACAAAGCGAATTTGTTTATCTCACAACATACGAGTCTCCGCGAGCGACCGCAGCATTCGTGCACCTCGAGCTAAATGTCACATATTGCCTTCAACTTCATCTTATACAATACACAGGCTCGATTCATTCTTAATTAATGAGATGTTGTTTTTCCATCGTTGGTAAAATGCAAAAAAACAATCACATAACAGACTAGTTTACGAAAAACTCCTTCGAAAAAGAAATATTTTTACAATATTGCAAAGGAGAGGCTAGGCCTCCGAACAAAATTACATACGTAAGCTCAAATTTCAATAGCGGATTTCATAAATCCTAACATAATAAATTTCAATCTGTAGTCGATAATATAATGTAGATCAGGATAACTATCTCAATATTAATACGTCGTTTAGAGACCGCGCGCGGTCGCGGCGGCGTTCGGGTCCGCCTCAAAAATAAACTCACAAATACTCTATCGATAAAAACTATTCAGTCGTTTTTATTTATTCATAAAAATATATCTTTAAAAGGCTCAAATAAAACTGTTAACAGCTCTATAAGTACCGTTCACAGGGCGGCGGACGTATCACTGGGTCCGTTGGCACAGTCACTGCGTCTCACTGGTGAGTTAACCGCGTGCGGTAACGGTGGGTGGGTGGGGAGGGGGCTAATGAACCGGCAGCAGTTTGGAGTGGCGCCGGCGCAGCAGCTGCGAGTCTCCCGGCGGGGACAGGCCGAGCGGCGGCTCGCCGGGCTGGCACGACTTGCTCGAGCGCAGCGGCGCCGCCGGCTCCAAGTACGAGTACCGCATCGAGAAGTGCTGCTGGATCACGCGGTTCACCGCCATCGCTGACTCCGCGAAGTTGGACAGGTTGCGCGCCGACATGTTCCTGTTGGCAACAGACGATATTATTAAACTTGTGATCGATCAGTCCAGTTTTTTACACATACTAATTCTGCTAAGATTAATGTCGTTTTCAATATTTGTTAATAGTTTTTTTTTATGTTAGAGAGGCCAGACAAACGAACTAGTGTGTTATCTGATGTTAAGTGATCATACAACTATCCATAGACCCCCACAGCGCTTTACGCGGTGCTAGTGCGTTGTCGGCCTGCAGAAAATTTACATTCGCTTGAAGGCTCCCAGGTGGTTTCTGTATTTCTACAATACAATAACTCTTTATTGCACACCAACATATAGCAAGCAATTACAGAAAACAGGTATATATTCAGAGATTTTCTGAGGTGAGCAATAGGCGGCCTTATCGCTTCAGAGCGATCTCTTCCAGGCAAACTTTAAATTGGAATGGATGGAGAAGTAAGGAATAAATTTAAGCAGGTTGTGAATTCTACCAAAGTAAACAACAAAAATATTGTTTCATTGATTTGGACCTCCACAAAGTAAAACCTAATTCAATATTTTTTTTAAAACTGTATCAGAATATTCAGCCATTTTTAAGTGTCCACAAAAATGAGACGGTTGAAACTCTCGAATAATGGACTCGCCTATGACAGTGGCGTTAGGGTAGGGTAGGGTTGGTACTGACCGCTTAATGTTGATGGGCGTCTGCAGCGGAGGGTAGGGCGGGTAGGGCGCCTGGGGCGCGGCGGCGCGCAGCCAGGGGTGCGCCAGCACGCGCTCGGCGCTGAGCCGGCGGCGCGCCTCGCGGACCAGCAGCTGACGGATCAGGTCCTTGGCCTCGCCCGAGATGTGCGCCCATTCCTCCTCCGGGAAAGTGTAACGGCCCTCCTGGAATAAAGGAGACCCTCGTTAACACACGGAACTTTCTCTTGGGCTTCCCGCGATATCACACAAACCGTGGTCATGTTATATTGCTTGAAAACTAGAGGGACGGGTAGAAA
This sequence comes from Choristoneura rosaceana, assembly GCA_037349165.1. Classification (NCBI taxonomy): domain Eukaryota; kingdom Metazoa; phylum Arthropoda; class Insecta; order Lepidoptera; family Tortricidae; genus Choristoneura; species Choristoneura rosaceana. The sequence goes on from JAZBNJ010000019.1 coordinate 18,882,180, forward strand.
GATAGCTAACGATATATGCTCAAGCCAACGAGATTGAATTACACGGTTAAAGCCCGATGCAACTGGAAGTACATAGGAGAGGCATATGTCCAACATTGGACGTCTTCTGACTGATGATGGTGATGATGAAAGTACTTATGAAGTACTACATCCACTAGTGCAAAAAAACTTTAAGTTTTTTTTTATTCAACTGGAAGGCAAACGAGCAAGTGGGTCTCCTGATGATCTGCAACACCAGGGGTATTGCAGATGCATTGCCAACCTAGAGGCCTAAGATGGCATACCTCAAGTGCCAGTAATTTCACCGGCTGTCTTACTCCCCGCGCCGAAACAACAGTGCAAGCACTGCTGCTTCACGGCAGGATTAGCGAGCAAGATGGTGGTAGCAATCCAGGCGTAGTTTGCACGAGGTACTACCACATGCAAAACCTAAGCCTAATTTAAACAAAAGCACTGAACGAACCTGTATAGAAGTGAACAGGAGGTCCTGACAAGCGCGGCAGTTCTCGCCGCGCTCCCAGCCGCAGTCGGCGCCGCAGTCCGCGCGGAACGGCGGGTACCCGCACAGCAGGATGTACGCGATGACGCCGAGCGACCACAGGTCGCAGCGCTTGTCGTAGTGCGTCGCCGCCGACCCGGCGAACAGGGACACCACCTCGGGCGCCATGAACTCGGCGCTGCCCACCTGAGGACAATGGATGAATGGATAAACATCATGGAACCATTGACACTAACTAACCTATAGTCTATTTTAATTTAAGATTTGAATTAACGGTCAAAGTGTAACACACGTTTCTCGAACACAAATTGACTAAAATGTCCGATGTCCTCTGCTGAGTTACAGTCCATGTTTACGGCACGTGAACAGATAGAATAGATAGGATGTAGTCTCTGCCTACCCCGATGGGAAAGAGGCGTGATTTTATGTATGTATGTATTGACTAAAAACACCTATATTATTTTTCACCTATGATGAGTTCTGTGACGTTTCGAGTTTGACAATTTTAGAGATGCATCATTGATCGAGTGAACCATAGATTTTTCTAAGAGTTATTAGTACTTATTTTTGGAAAAGTTGCATTATATTAAAAAATATATATTTATTTTCCAGTTTTCCGCCCACCGGGCCACTCTCTCGTTCTCGCTCGAAATAATCCCTCAAACGAATTACAAACTCCCGACTCTGGTAGTTCAAAACACTCTTTTTTGGACCGTTTCAGCATTTTTCCAAAAAATAACAATAAACTTAACGAGAAACAGTAACAAAAGTCAACAACAATAATAATAGAAATGAACAATAACAAATACAATGCAAAGAAAATGCAACGGAAACTCAACTTGTATACACGGCAGACATACTCGTACCTACTGACAATGATACTGACAAGTACTGGCCACAAGAGGCACAAGATGGTTGCGGCCGCGTCGCAAATAGCCGCGTTTACAAAATCTTGCAAGTTTTGTTTAAAAATGTAAAATATCTTAGTTCACTGTTATCGAATAATGGACCGCTGCAATTGACGATAATGTTGTGTCACGTCACTACTCTGTTCCGTTTCACACATTGCGTTTCTTAAAAAAAAATATATTTTTCTATCGTATTCAATGGAGGCTATTTAACAGACACTGATATTGCTATATATTTTTAAAAATAACAGTTTTCAAATTTTTTTGTTATTTTGTTTCAAAATAGAAATTGTTTTTCAAATATATTTTGCGAACATAGTATGCGTAATTCGGAAAATTTTCAAATGTCACAGAACTCATCTTAGGTGAAAAATACAATACATATACATTTATTAGCGGTATTATTATATTTTTAGTATACCTAGAAGTTAACACAATTTTAAATTGTTTCATGATTTCATTTAAAAACGTGTGCAAATTTCACCGTTAACTTTCAAATGTTAAAATAAATGGAGTATAATCCCGAACTAAGCAAAGCTTAATGGATACTGTAAGCAACGGATAGACATCCATACTTAATATTATAAATACGAAAATGTGTTTGTGTGTCTGTCCGTCTTTCACGCCGTAACGGAGCGACGGATCGACATGATTTTTGGCATAGAGATAGTTTATGGTCCCAAGAGTGACATAGGCTACTTTTTATCCCGGAAAAATGCGCAGTTCCCGAGGGAACAGCGCGCGATAATATATGATATTATATGTTGGACTTGGACGTAAATCGTGACGGTCACCAAATGCCTTTGACAGATATGATATACTAAAACAGAGGCCTTGTTGTCTAGATCTAGACACTTGAAATAACGATCGCTTACTCCATTTCTTTCTCTCATACGGTAAAGATGAGGGTAGAAAGAAATGGTGAATGCAATTTCAAATTTCAAAGCATTAGTACGGCCACAGGGGTGACTAACCAGTACTTGCAGTGACTTTGACTTCGAACTTTGTCATTATAATCTCATAGATCGCGTCACAGATTGCAGAATTCGCATAACATCCGCATGGAGAGCATATTTCTGTTGTGGTAAACAAGGATGTTAAAGAAGGTTTAGATCTTGGATATGATTAAATTCTCCACCCCTGCAGTAACGTAATGAAAGATTGAAACTCCTTAGAACTAGGAAGAAATGAATGAGAAAAGTTGCTTTAGACAAAAATAATTTGAAACCTGATGTCTTTTAACAGAGCAGTCTATTTATCTATCTATCTACAAACCAGATCTCAAGTTTCTTCGAGATTGAACTTTGTTTATGCTCACTTCTTGATACGATATCGAATTTAAAAATCGTGACATGACATACAGTGGTTGAATACCTTCCGCTTCTAAAGATAAACAGAGGCAAAGTCAAAGTACTAATGATTTCATACTTTGTAAGTGTGAAATAAAGGAAATGTGGCGTGACTTCAATTACGTTATACCTACTCCATTGTTAAAAGAAATATTAACATTTAACGTCTGAACATATATGTATTTGCGTATGTAAATAAGGATATAGTTATTTTGACATGACAAATATGTAAGTATAAATCCCCCGATGTAAGATTAGCTACATACTTTTTGTTTATTTTGCAACAGGTTATCATTTGAGCTCACTGGAAAATTGGAAATACCCAAGATAGTAATGTGCATAAAGTTTCAAATTACTCATAACTTTATACCTTACTACCACTAATACTTCCTTTATATTAGACCTGGATAAGATAGTTAAATTTATGGCATAAGATAAGGTATTTTTCATGCGCTAATCTGTGATAGGCCGCTTCGTTGTGCGAGTATCGCGCGATATCAGTTTTCCAAACAAACAAAGTTTGGAAGTAAGTAAAATACGAGTAAGTACAACAGTGACTCTATTGGCCAATTTTTAATGGAAATTATAACCAGGATACTTTGGACTAAATTGACGTTAAATCATCAAGCTGTTTTAATAAGCTTAAGCGAATTTCTGCCCGCACGATCAAGACTCGTGATCGGTCATATTAAACTGCTCCTCGCGACTTTCCAAATTTTTATTATAGATACTAGCTTTTGCCCGCGGCTCCGCCCGCGTGGTATTCGGTTATGGAGCGCTGTTCCCTCGGAAACTGCATTTTTTCGGGATAAAAAGTAGCCTATGTCACTCTCGGGCCCATAAACTATCTCTATGCCAAAAATCACGTCGATCAGTCGCTCTGTTACGGCGTGAAAGACGGACAAACATACAAACACACTTTCGCGTTTATAATATTAGTATGGATTAATGATACATTCAGAACGTTTCAGAGGTAGAATGTAGCAGGAGTTGATAAGTTTAAGTAAATAATGCTATGATATTTATTCAAGTGAACTGATTATGATGCATATCTACTAAGAATTTTTAGGGCGCGCAACCATAATCATAAAGTATTTAGTCGTAAAAGCTTTGAGATAGGTGCTTATTTCAATAAACCATTAAGCCCAGAGATTATAATGACTTTGGTAGGTTTGTAGAATGGAATCATAATCCTTTGTGGTTATTTAGTAAAATATGAATATAAGCGTTGAAAAGGTTAATAATTAATCCAGATCCTTTGAATTCTATTACACAGAACGCAGGACATAATATATCTGTCTAAATACCATAGCAAATTTTCTTCACGTACTATATAGGCCTCAAAAAAAAGGGAATCTAGAACCACATTGTGACCAATCTAAACAATTATGTTTGTTTGCTTTGTACTGTAGGGGATAATCTCCAGAACAACAGAACAGATTTTAAAAAATCTTTTACCAATCAAATGTTACACTATCCCGGAAAAGTTTAAAAGATCCCACGAGATTCAAAGGAAATTGCAAGCAATAACTAACATTTAAAATTAAATAATTTTATTAAAAAACATTAGTCGGGGCCCCCGCCGAGAGAGCCGCCTGGCAACCATTTTCGTTGCGATTTTGAGACCTAGGTATGTCGAAAAATATCATGCCTCACGCGCTTGTCCCGTAAGGCGGTTCGTTCATTACTGTACCCACCCTCAGCGTAAGTTTTCGGTCACAAGATACTTAAAATCACTGATAGTTCACGTTAAAATCTCAATTTGTATGGAAACACGAACATCGCACACGTTCCGCTAGAGGCGCTGTTCGTGTTTCCGTACAAATTGAGATTTTTAACGCGAACGCGATCGAGACGTAATATTTTGTGACCGAAAACTTACGCTAAGGGTTACCTGACGGTTAAATGTGATGCCGTCTCCGTCTTCGAACAAAACAAATTGAGACGGCATCACATTTAACCGTCAGTTAACACTAATCAGTGGAAGGTGAAACAACCCCTAAGGGTACTGATCCACCTGTTAACATGAAGCAACAGCTAACGTATCAACTCACCGGTGTCATTAGTTGCGGTGTAGCCAGCGGGCCCGCGAGGCTGGAGGTGAAGCTGATGCCGCTCCCGAGATCGAAGTCGCATATCTTGACGGGGCAGAGCCGGTCCGTGTGCACGCACAGGATGTTTTCCGGCTTGAGATCCCGGTGGGCAACACCCTTGCCGTGCAGGAAATGCAGGGCGTTCGCAATCTCGCGGACGATCTCGGCCGCCTGCGGCTCCGAGAAATAGTGGTGCTCTTGTATGCGGGATAAGAGCTGGCCCCCGTTGATCTGTGACAATGGAAACGTACTGTTACGAGATGATCAAAGGGTTATGACTTAAAGTAAAGTGAATTTCAATAGAATCTGACAATTTTCTACACATTTAAGACACCCTAACGTGGGCACACTTGATTAGATATGTCCCTGTTGTCGTGATTACCATCTAAAAGGAATCAAAAAAGAATAATAGTCACATCACAAAGCCCTGGGCAGTCCGGTGTTCATATTAATAGGCTGGAAGTGTCTAAAGGATTGTTAGATTCTATTGAAATGGAGTTTACAGTCGAACAGACTGAATCAGGAACGTTTTTGCTACTTTTGTCAAGGAAATCACAGAGAAATTGATTATTAAAAGGTTCACCCTGGTAACTACATGAATCAGTTTGTTTCACTTGGGTTGCCAAATTTTATTAGAAGGAATCGAGTATATCTGATTTCAAAGGAGGTAAATAAAGAGTACGAACTTTTTTTGGTTATGATTATGGGTTTGCATAATATTAAATGACTGGCCTAGTGTAGTAAACATTGTGAAAAAAAGAGTATTTTAACTATTAGTGATATAGATTATAGAATACGCCTACATGATAAAGAGTACAATATTCTATTTTAGAGTATGGTTGGCAACCCTACTGTACACCGCCAGGCGAGTATTCAGCCGTTTTGATCATTCGGGATAAAACATTTACCATGATTATTTACCACAACAGATGGAGCAAACGCAAGTCAAACAAGATTCAGCATCGGTACCGTATTTCGATTTAATAAAATATTAACTCAAAGAGGGTAGTGACGTAAAAAAATGCCTAACAAGCAAAGGAAAAAACGCTAAGCACACAGATCAAATTACATAATATAATTTGTATCTAATTTCTCCAATATTCTTTCATACGTTTATTTAGAACCTATCAATACAGCCGCGTACCTATTCGCTGACACAGACATAATGTGCTTGACGTAAATCAGCATTGCCAACTTTTTGATTTGGTGTATACGTTGACGCAGCGAGATGTCGCAATTGGCCAGTACTGTTCCATTTTTAAATTTAAACACCCCGATTAAAACAATGAGCCGGCAATTTAGGCAACGCGCGAGTTAAAAAAAACATTTGATTAGCAAAGTCTCGTACAGACTATAAAACGTGAGCCTTAAGTCTAGCAGACTTAAAATTGTTTTCAGTTTAACAATCACCACATAACCGTGAATCGGCGAGTGCATTAACATTAAATCTACACAAGGTTTCCATTTTTCTAGTGGTCAACTTATTCAATGGGAAAACGTGATCCGACCAACACGTGACTTTGCAGGTATGCTTTTAAAATATCAAATATCACTGAATATTTCAGGAGTTTTCATTCCTTTTCGTAATAAATTCTTCTTGCTAAGGATAAGGTATAATCCTAATAGATATCTACGAAATAAATAACCTATGGTTATTAACGTCGAAACAAAAAAGCGTTCGCCATGACAAAAGAACCGACACGATGTTACTCACGTAGGCACATTTCGTGCGTTTAAATTACAAAGGAGTTTTTTACCGACAACTATTTGCTACCAAGTAATGCACACGGTTATTATAACCGACTAAAATAGTAATGTAGTTCTAAAATGTACGAGTCGGACTCGCGCACCGAGGATTCCGTACGAATTTGTAAGTATCTAGACTCTAGATACTCTAGATTCTAGAGTTAGCCGAAACTCCTCCTAAGCAAAGTATACGCAGTGCGGGGTCATCTCATCGTAGATAGTTACCGACATAAACAGACAAACATAAAAATTAAGATCCTTAGTTTTCTTATTGGTTGCGCTGTTTAATATCAAATTTGTAGGACAACTGGAAGTACCTACTCTATAGGTTTTATGAATTAAGTACTCGTAGTTTATTCTGTTAGGCCAATTTGTAGGTACAGAAACACCTTTTCTTAATGATTGTATCTTTTGATTGCGCTGATTTAAAAGTTTAATTTTTTTCACTGCTCCAAGAGCTAACAGACCCGACTAATTAATATTAATTTTAGCTTGATACTTCCACCAATCTGAGAAGACGGGTTTGGCAGACGGACAACAAAGTGATTCCACAAGGGTTAAATGTTTTTCTTTTCGATAAGTACGGAACCCTAAAAACAAAGTCACGTGCTCAGCCATCATTTACAGCGCACGTAACACCTCAGGTCGCGGGTTTATCACATAAAACAGGAACACGTAATGAGTACCTAACGAGATAAGCCGGCACACAAAGAAGGAGATTACACCGACGCAGGTAGTTAACTAAACATTATGCTATACCTCGACAAGTTCGTATGTGGACCCTGTCACAGCGAGCCTCTGCTGTCCTTCTAAGTTTTTTTCGATAAGTGCGGCAAATGCCGACTGCGACAGGGTTCTACAGTGTCACGCACAAGCTTGTCGAGGTAAAGTGCTCTCTCCTCGTTAGACATTTGAGGTTATCGCTAAAAAGTCATAGTTGTATGGAAACCACCGGAGGCTGCATAATTCCACCGCTAACCGGATTAAAACAACATTGTACAGAGAACTGATTTGCTTGCAGACGGCAATACGATAGTTTTCTTTTAAAATACCTATAATTCCGATGATAACTGTGGCTCGAAACATTTGAAACTTTGCGTCAGGTTTGAATGTATAATATAGATGAGAAGCTCTGTGGTTTTACTTTGGCTTTTACTGGTTTATGAAATTCAGCAACTGAGCCATATAAAGGTTATCTTTTCCTACACATACGCCCATAGGTAGGACCTACTGCGTGAACTAGGTATAGTTTATTATGACAAGTTGATAATCATAACATCCGCACGTATTTTAATTAGTACTCATGAGTGATTATAATTAGAGCTAAGGACAATATTATTGCGGTTTTGTGTCTCGATCTGCGCAATGGTCAGTGACATCTGTGGTGCCTCAATGCTTTGGCGATAACGCACTGTATGCATATGCAGTGACTAACTGTTTACATTCAAACCCAAGTAATACAATCGCCATATTTCGAACCTACCTATAAATTACAACAATAAGTTTAATTATCAACAGATTCCTCATAAAATGTAAATATTGCAAATACATCCACCAAACGCTTTAAAAATTCTTTGTTTCAATGTGGGATACTCATATTTGTCCATATGGGTGGTATGTAACGTTGAGTCATTGCTAAAATAAAATACTAAGTAAATAATAATGTTATCAAAGCGTAATAGTATAAAGAGAAAAATTAAAATTTTGCATATTTATAAGTCGGTACCAACTATAAGGAGTAAACATACTTAATATTTTATGATTTATGACGTTTGAAAAATAGCATTACATCATCTACATGTGAAAAAAAAAGACACGGGGCGACAACATCTGAAACGCGTGTCAGTACTCTTTACTTTTCATGAGTAATAAGTAATATGGAAAATGAAAAATTCCAAACAGATGCGTCACCAAAGAAAAATAATAGGTATCAACTAGACCGAGTGCACACACCTAATCGGAAATAAACATAAGGTATTAGTCACCTGCGTTTTTGCTATCATGACCGCAACAGCTTATGATGGAGTTATTTTACAATAAATAATGATACACTATGTGTATGTATATGTAAATTGAAGGTAAAAAAGAAACATGGGACTTTTTGACACTACTCTATGAGCTATCCAAGACATTCCAAGAGCTATCATTGCAAGTGTCATAGTTTATCTTTGCAGCAAATATCCAATTAGTGGGTGTGTCAGTTATTTTAAAAATAAATAAACGTATCTCTTACTGCCTACCCATAATAACGGTAAGTACACGTTATGATGTAAGCGAGAGAAAGCAAGGCTTACACACAGCAAGTAAGGTAAGGACCAATGACCGCCCAGCTACTTAGGTACCTTTAACTAAGGCTATTTCGAAAGATGAATACAAATTGACACCATACAGATTGCCATCGAGGACAATAGGAATCGCAAGTAAGGACGGCGATTGAATGCATACTGCATTGTAACGTCAAGAGCCTTATTAATAAATTTGTCGCGAGTGGATTGAACATTACATTTCCACTTTTGTGAAGCTCGTTGCTTCACTTGTTTCATGTTATAGTGGATCAAATTGCTTCTCAAATTGTGTTTAAATTGCTGTAGGTAAGGAAATATGAGAATGTCGTTCTGTAGGTACACCTGCATTGTAAAAAGTTCCAATTTACGTTTAGTTAATTTTATTTCTGTTTATCGTTTTCTTTAGAATAGGTTTGTCCGTCATTATTATAAATTATGGTATTAATAATAAACTCAACTAAAAAAACTGATTCTGTCTGCCGACTGATTTCAAGTTGTCGTTGTTACCAATGCAACATAATCATACATTAAAATTTTCAATACAAACGTGCGTGGGATAATATCCTTCCTAAAGCATCTTCAAATAGATTTTCAATATCACATTTTAAAAAGATATATTTTAAGAAATAACAAGACACTCACCTTCTCAAAGACAAGATAGAACTTGTCGGTGTCCTCAAAGAATTCAATGAGCTGGATTATGTTTGGGTGTCCCTGGCAGTAGTGGAAAGTCTCCACCTCGCGGAACACCCGGGCGCGGGCGTGCCCCGGCACTTTGTCGATGATCTTCACCGCGTACTCTTGCCCCGTGTAGATGTTCACGCAAGCCTGCACCGAGGCGTACGCGCCCTCGCCCAGTACTTCGCCTGTCAGCTTGTAAAGGTCTGCAACAACGGAACACTTCAAATCAGCCGGGTTATAGACGTAAACTCCATTTCAATAGAATCTGACAATCCTGTAGACACATCCAGCCTACTAATATGAACACCGAGCTGCCTAGGGCTTCGTGATGGACTATTATTCTTTTTTGATTCCTTTTAGATGATAATTACAACAAAAGGGACATATAATCAAGTGTGGTCACGTTAGGGTGTCTTAACTGTGTAGAAAATCGACAGATTCTATTGAAATATACTTTAATAGCCCTTCCTCAAGCATCTCCACGACTGTCATCTTTGTGCTACTCTCAGCCGATAGCTCCCCGCGATCTGTGTCAGATCACGTGTCCTACCAACACTTGATTTTCCAAGCTTCCAAGCATCCATCCATCCTCATCCTCATTCAATCTTCATCTCCATCTTAGGTACGTGGTCGCCATTACGAGAAACAATATGCTAACGAGCATAAAAGAGGCGAGCGTGGCCAAAATTTTGGAAAACTGACGACACACCTAGAATGCCTCGTTAATGATGTATTGTATGTATTGTCTTGAAATGGTAGTCGTAGTTCAATGGCCCGCAGCTAAGTAAGGCCATTTGAAGGGATTATTAGAAAAAGCCTTGAACCAAGATTGCAACATAACTTATCAGACGGAATCACGTTTTAAATGTTTTAAATACAAGTTACCTATCCATTATTCCAAGTGTTTGCCGGCACGGAAATTCAGTAAACAATTTGGTCATTATTCCCCTCGGTCACCTTGACACAGTGTAATCAATAAGCGGTGTTGACAAAATTAAATCTATACAGATAATTTCCTATTTCCAATAGGTACCTACATAACGATTACATACTTAGTCACCGTCCGTTATTAATCCTGTCTACTGAATTACATAACACTATCAACTTTGTTTTGACTACAGCGAGCGCTATGACTCAAGTCGAGCGCTACCACAACACGACCAAAACGACAAAGCAAAATCCACTTAATGCGGGGGAGCGTTTCGTTTGGAATCGATTGAAGCACGTTACCTTGGAAACACGACGTGACGACGGAGCTTCCGGAGCGCTTCTTCCTACGGCGCTTCCTGCGGGCCTCCTCCTTGCGTCTCTGCAGGTCTTCGCTGTCGGGGATGGGCACCGGCGCCGACGGCTCCGACCCGCGCGGACTCTCGTCAGACTCCCGCTCGCTCGACGACTGACTGCTGCAACGGCCTACGCCTGCGAGCAAAAAGGAATTCTCATCAAAATGCACAACTTAAACTGCAAACGTTCCAAAAAAGTCAAATTCTACGGTGAATTCGTCCAGGCTACTAAATTAGTTACGTACGGCGGTACTGTATGATTAACACAGTGAGTAACATTAAGCTTTACAATCTTTGTCACTAATAATAATGAGTAGTATTAGAATTGTATCTTAACAATATAGTGGATTAGTGTATCGGACAGTACGCAGGTGCAAATTTTAGGTCATGCGATGGCCTTACGAACATTAAAACTATTGGAACAACGATCGAGAACACAGCATTACAGTCTGTAGGCAGTTGTTATTGCGTGGCTAACTTGTAAGTATCTTTTTATACGTATCGCGATGTGGATCTGAAGGCTCGTGTGAACCAAGAGGTTAAACTCATCAAGGAGAAAACAAGATATAAAAACACTACAACGTTGAATTAAATGCAGCGTCTCAAAGACTTCTTAGTTGGCAGATCATCTTGAACCGAAGTGCCTGAATCGTTCACTAACATAAAAAGGGCGATGACCCGAAGTTTAAAAGATTCATTACTGGATTGCGGAGTCCCTTGTCTTCTGTGAGCCATGAATAACGTGGCGCATTATGCATGCCGCACCAGTACAATGGTAGCGATCGACAGCTCTCACTCAGCCAGTGTTTGGTGCCAGCTATTGTTGCAATGTTTTCACCGCGTACGGTTTCGGATTTGAAATGTAGCTATGTCAATGCTCTGTATTTAAAGTGGTTAACAACATTGATTCGTTGTTTGCTAAAGTACACATTTAAACAGTCTGAACTCTTGACTGTGGTGTTTATGGTTTTTCAATAGGCATTCCTTCTGTTAGAACGCTAAGAGGTTTGGCATCTGATAAGGTAATAAAAGCTTCTTTCACAAATTCACACGTGGTCAGGAGTGCCACGCGAGTCATCGATATCAATAAACCCGTAGATAATTAGGAATTAAACGAACTTACCTTGTGAAGTTCAATTCCAATTATGCGAGGGTTTCAACCGAAGACGATTATAATTATTACAGTGCAGCTCGTGAGATGGTGCTATCTTCCTCACACCTTTAAAGCTATAAAACTAAAAAAAATAAAGCTTCATTTCCGTTTCCGCTCCCCACCACTGCGCGCTAGCAACTCTGCGCCCGCGTCGTCTAGCCTCATTTTTTAGAGCAATTTTTGTGTTATATTCAGGTTACAAATATTTTTTATTATTTTTTATTGTATGGGATGGGAGGGATGGGACGATGTACATAATCGTCTTCGGTTGAAACCCTCGCATAATTGGAATTGAACTTCACAAGGTAAGTTCGTTTAATTCCTAATTATCCTTCGGGTTTCAACCGAAGACGATTATAATTATTACAGTGCAGATGTTCAGAGCCCAGTAATGTTAGCCAAGGCTGTTAATAAGAAAATAATAAAAATACATTTTAAGGTAGAAGAATAAATCAACTACCTAGACAAGAAGGTACTTGTATTATATTGTTGATTTGATTCTCATGTATACAGATTATTACGAATAGGTGTAAACTTGTATTTATTGTATCTATCTTTATTAATGTTTAAAAGAAAGATTAAAATACATAGTATTCTTACATGGCAATGCTTGATTGCCACAACCCAAAAAACCTTTTTCGACTCCTATGCGTTAGCCTAGCACTTATAGAATATGCTTAACTCCAGCCGGGAGTCTTGCGAACCACATATAAAGACTGGGCAGTGGTATCGATACCAATATCTTAGTACCTTTTTAACCCAATGTACCAGGGTTTAGACAACCAAGTTTTACTTATTATGTGTATAAGATATTATGAGTCCTAACAAAAAAAAGGGATATTCCTCAGAGCAATCGCGTAACTAGTTAATCTTTGATCTGGTTTTAATTATGTACGTCTGTACATCCAGTAACGTGCAGCACGACTACTGGAGATTTTATGGATGTTAGGTAATCTCATTAACAGTTGATGAGCCCCAGACCTGGAGGTTTTAATAAAATATCCTATTTTAATCACAATAAAATATCGTTTTGATGTCTTGATACACTTTCTATTTTGATTAAATGATTTGCCTGTATTCTTTCGGCAGAGCACGGCAATAGCCAAGGTTTTAGAAAACAAATTTGATAAGGTCACATTTTTGTACGGATATTATGTTGTTATTGTTTCAATAGGTGTATTACATCTGGTTTGGAGGAAAAAACCTCCAAACTCTTCATAAATTGAGTGATATTCGTTTTAGTAGTAGGTATTCAAACCAAAAATAATATACAAGGCAGACCTACAAGTGTTTAAACTGCTGTGCACCAGGTTAGGTTCATTTAAAGTTTTAATTGCAAAAGGGGCCATTACTACATCTAAGGACGCTTGTGGTACCTAGATTATCAATATCCTATTACTTTGGTTGCCACCAGGACTGACTCGCAGGAAGTAGGTGGCATTTTCTATAAGGACAAACAAAGATTTAACAGTTCCAAAAAGCAAATTATTTATGACCGGTAAAAGCGATATGGTACCATTAAGAGGTTTTCCGTGACGTCTAAATCGATTCTTCTGTCATTCGCGCTAAGCCTAAGGTTTCGTGTATATAATATGAACCAGTCACTTTATATCACACAAGATATCTAATAATACGCAAAAACCAAATTGTTTCTAATGTACCTACCCACCACTATAATCCGTGAAATTTTAATAATTTATGTTATTCATTCGGTGTAAATGTAATAAATGTAGTAGTGTTGTTATCAATTGTTAACTAACAGAACATCATCATATTTTTAGTTTTTCAAAATTTTTTGGTCATAAAACGCGGTAGTTGACTCGAGTGTGTTTATATGACAAGAAAAAACAATTGAGTCCCTGTATGGTTACCGTTGGTATTTTTGGTTCTCACATGTATTACCACACCACACCCAATAGGGTGTTGGGTGCTTCATGAAGACAATGTAGTAAGTAATTCGGTTTACAAATTGGGCAGCATGAGGTTATGTTATCTCGCCGCCATACAAAATATCAATTTTAATAATGACCGATATTCATTTATTAGTTGTTATTTTCAGTACAGCATCAGTGCTAAAAACTATAACTTACTGTACATCCAGAGTCGTAGCTGACAGCGGGGCCTGCGGAGCTTTGAAAGGCTAAGAATTCTGCAATACAATTATTAAGCATGAATGCTTCGTCTCGATTTTTAATCAGTTTTTTATTAGTTTGAAAGAAAAATAAAATAACATAAAACACCATGTTTGTGGTATTGCATGTACACACACAGAGTTTGCAAAATGAAAAGTTGCGAGCTGAAACAGGTTGCCAAACGTTACTTTGCGAAAGGGCAGTAACCGGTAACGTCTTAGTTTGTGCTAGGTAATACTGGTAATTTCTTTAATTCATTGCTGGTAGTAATTAAGTTGGTAACATCCTCTCCATAGGATGTCTATAATAAATAAAGGAATAGTTCGCAGATATCTAGTAAATCAACCATACCTAAATTAAGTGCTCAAGCGCTGGTTTAAGTAGTTATGTGAGTAGGTACAAACTTTTCTTTCACATTCCTACTTGCAATAAAGTCGTACTCTGTGTCTGCATTTTTATTTTTATAAATATGTATATAGTACATACATTTAAAGATTCGTTTTGGCGTGCTGTAATAGCTTAAGCGTTGTACCATATTCACCCATGGTAAAATATTTATTGTCATCTACAGACACTACATATTATGTAAGCAATAAAGATTTTGAATTTGAATTTAAATTTGAATTTATAAGTTCTTTTCGATTTAGAGTAAATCAGTTTGGATTAAGCATTGTGAGAATTAATAAGATGAATTGTTCGTCACATGCGTCACACACCAGCAGGTCAGCGAGAACGCTCTGATCGGTGACGGTGGAGATTGCTTGCTGACCGGGTATTTGCTGCCAACCCGGGCTAGTAGGTGTATGATGAGTGGTAGGTTGATACACCTTTTATCCTTCTGGATTCAATTCTTTTCTGTTCTATTCTATTTAGGTATTCTAGAGTCGGTAGGTCTCTGGCCTACCAACACCGCATAGGGTAAGATAAATTCAGTTTTTAATTATAGATATTATTAAAAATAATTAATCAATTTAGAATTATATTATTTAGATAGTTTTAGTATTAGAAATATAGTCATCAATTATTTCAGCTTATGGTTGAGTATTAAAAGTTCGTGAATCAGCATCACTCATCGTAAAAGTAAAAGTATGTAAGAGTAAGGCCGGTTACAGCTACCTGCGGCGACTTCTCGTCCAGTGGCTCGTCGTTCCTCAGCGGCTCCTCCGTTGTTGGCGCTGGTCCGGCGGGCGGCGGCGGCTCGGCGCGGTAGTCCCGCGGCGGTCGACGGGCAGGGGCGCCCGACACTCGGTCGTTGCTGGTATACATGCGCGGCGGCGCCCCCCCAGAGTTTAGAGCCCCTCGAGATCTTTTTACTGTAGGTGCTCGTATAATGCAATAGGAGTTTATTAAGACACCTATTATTCTTAAAATGATTGACCTGATTATTAGGTTTAAGCATAGGTACTTAGATCATCTACGTTCTCTACTTACGTGCAGTATAGGTTACTCAACACTGTTAAAGTATTGTTAAGCATATTATGTATTTATTCCTCGACGCGATTTTCGCGGATTAACAAAGGCTCACACTATAAAAGTGGAGTATTGTGCATATATCATATATGGTTCCTCATACGCGATTTACGCGGAGGAACAAGGACTCGCACTATAAAAGTGGAGTATTGTTGCACAATGTCATATATGGTTACCCTCATACGCGATTTACGCGGAGGAACAAGGACTCTCACTATAAAAGTGGAGTATTGTTGCACAATGTCATATATGGTTACCCTCATACGCGATTTACGCGGAGGAACAAGGACTCGCACTATAAAAGTGGAGTATTGTTGCACAATGTCATATATGGTTACCCTCATACGCGATTTACGCGGAGGAACAAGGACTTGCACTATAAAAGTGGAGTATTATTGTACATGTTATGTATTTATGAGTTTTCGACGCGATTTACGCGGAGTAACAAGAAAGGCTCCCACTAAGCGGGGTAACAAGATATCGACACTACTGGCAGGTACATTATTAAAATGAATTGTATGTACATAAATATATTATATGTTAAGCGTCCTCTACACGATGTACGTGGAGCAACAGGACTTCTATTTCCATACTAAGTAATAAAGTGGATTGTCGATATGTACTTTATTTAGCATTTTCAATACAATTTAGGAGGATTAACAGAGCCTCAACACTCTTAAGGTGGAGCAATATATGCATTTATTATCCTTCACGCTACTTGTGTACGTACAGTATCAAGGCCGAGACATTATTAGAGTGAAATGTAAGTAGGACTTTAGTTAATCTTTAACAATATTCGAGTAATTTTGTGATACTCGTGATTCAACACTATTTAAATGAAGAGTATAAATATCATCAGTATTTATTTGAATTTGGGACGTACTGCACGTAGTATAAGTATTAATAATTACATCATAATTTTATCGGCCAAATCAAGACGGTCAAAATATGTGGGTAGGTGTATTTTATCATCACCTAATTTCTGCCCACTGCTGTATTCAAGTAGGTACGATTTAAGTGCTGTTTTTAATACAAATAGTAATAATGATTATTTTACCTGACTCGCTAGCATCATAAGGATCATGTTCCCGGCTAGTGTTGTAACTATTACCTGCCATCACTTTCTAATGATTTTGAACAACGTGGTTTTTTCCAATGATTTCTTCACTTTTTTCACTTAATATTATCAAAGCCAATAACTCTTTGGCATAAACTGTGCCATTTATGGAGCACCGGATTTCTCGTTCCGAGATTGAGGTGTGATTCCGATAACACAAAAACACGTAATGAGGCTAGACGACGCGGGCGCAGAGTTGCTAGCGCGCAGTGGTGGGGAGCGGAAACGGAAATGAAGCTTTATTTTTTTTAGTTTTATAGCTTTAAAGGTGTGAGGAAGATAGCACCATCTCACGAGCTGCACTGTAATAATTATAATCGTCTTCGGTTGAAACCCGAAGGATAATCTATCGTGCCGTGCAAGCTGAGTTGGCAAACAGTCGCGGTTCAACGACCTGGCAGCCGCACCCGAGCTGCGCGTACGCCGCGCCCACGTTACGTCGCACGAGGCCGTGGTGGGAATGCTACCGACGACTCCGAGGTTCCTGATACTATCGCCGTCTGATAAATGTTAACTATAAGCCACGTCGAGACATCATTAATTACGGTATCGCTGTCATCAGCTGCTCACATAACATTTTTTACGGATCACAAGAAACGGAACAGTCGTTTCTGAATTTTATCAGATAATGAGACCAAAATTTATCAATCCCCCGAAATGTAAGACTACTGATACCGACCCCAAACAATAACAACAAGAAACAACGCAGGATATTGCAAACTCTTGCCGAAAAAAGCTAGGTGCATCTTGAGCGTTAATAATTACAGCAATAAAACGGTAGCCCTGCCTGCAAAAACAAAGCGTAGCAAAAGCCTTGAACACAGCAGACAGGTGATCTAATTTATCGAAAGTTAATTTAGAGCAGCAGATACGATCGCGGCTGCGGTGTTATCTGCGATAGCACTATTGTTCGACAAGCACAACGGAAAATAGAAATTGAATATTCATGGGGACAACCATTTTGTTCAGGAGACAATAGAAGAGTTAGCTAGAGGAGGCGTGTTTAAAGATAACACTGAAGTTACCGTGAATGCGTGTATCTAACAAACAGCGCACAAAGTAGCAGCACTGCAGTTAATAACGTTCCAGCGGCATAATGATAAAAGCGAAACTTAGCAACTAATTACACGCGATGAGGTCACCGTAGGACGTACTATAGGCTGTAACCAGCGCGCAATAGCGAGCGGCTACAACAAGCGCCGAGACACGCCCACACAAACAATCGCCTGTTTCAACATAGGAGCTTCCTGTCTGCTGAATAATAACATTAAATAATATGACCATATTGAAAGCTTGTGTTTGCAATGTTGGCAACAATAATATTGTAAGCCAAAGAACCGGAACACGCGACGGGTATTACTTATAGTGCCGACGCAATGAGAAGATTAATCTAAGAGTAGAGCAAAAAAAGAAATCATATTTTTATCTCTGAATTGCGTCATGCGGCTGATACGCAACTAATTTTGCCAACTGAGCGAGCTTTTTAAATTTCCCCTTGAGATGTCTTCTGCGTTAATGTGAGCGTAATTGATGTTAACAATTGATTGAAAGCATCTCAGTCTGTAACCTGTAATAGTTTTTTACAAAAACGGTTATCTGTAAAATGCTTGCGGGTCGTGAGAACGGGTGTTTGCGGTAGCCATCTCGCTGAAATCTCACCGCAGTAGTTCTCTCAAGTGTCTTGTGTGTGCCCATCGCGTGACAACGCGGCACCACGTGGCAGCACACCCGTCCCGCAACGTGGCTGTGTTATGTAAATCTTCAGACACGCACCCACACCACATCTCGTCTCTCACAACACATTTTACATCGTATTAAATCAAAAAACACGTGTTGAACTTTCAGAAAAACAATTGGTGATGCTGTAATTTTTCACGTAAGCATTAACTGATATGATCGTATTTATTTATAAGGCTATTATTTCGATTTCGTGGGTATTCATACGCGCGCACAAACAAGTAGATTTAAAAACGAACCATTGCAAATTAGTATATCTGAAAGGATCTGAAATCCTAAAAGTATGATGAAATCTACTAAGAACGAAGAAATAGAAAGAGCACTAAAGGTAAACAATAATGGAAGGGCGGGAAAGGTGAAATGCGTTTCGTTCTGCAAAATTTTCTGGAAACCAATGGATACTTTAGTTGTTTCGGTTCTCTGTTTTCAGTTCGTTGATGATTGAAAGCGTATTTTATCGGAGATTGGCCTAATTAACACTTAAAACAGATATCTGTATCAGTATCATAATAATTGAGATTGATGGTATTAAAATTTCATGCTCTAATCTAATTATACTGTTACATTATCTGTTTCCGTTTTGGGGACAAAATATGTGGCGGCTCATTAATGTATGTGCTCAAAGCTCAAAAGGTACCCCAACATGGTTACGTAACTTAACCCAGTCGCTACGTAAATCGAGGCGAGCAATGTGATGTGCTAATGTGTATGCAAAAATACATCATTTATAAGTCGCCACAAAAAATCTGGTTATCATGTTGTTTCGAGTTGATTCTTTAACAGATTCACGTGTTAATAATATTCCTTTTTAATAAAGGTAGGTTTCAATAACTACAAGCATATAATATTCTTCTATGCGATTTCTTAAAGCTCTATCCAATTCGGGTTTTCCTTTTTTAATGCATCCCCTTTGCTTAGTATCCAAACTTACATCGTCACCGATATTCGTGCCCTCAGCCTATACAGATTTCTATACTTTCTAATCTGGTTGGTGGCATTTACGCTTGGCCACGAATGCACTCTCTCGGTTGCCGAACGCAGACCCATTATATTTTTATTGTGTACCCTTAAGCAGCTAAAACAATCGCTTTCTAATTGGATGCAAACACCAAAACGATATCGTTGAGAATTTATAATGCCATAAACCAGTAATCGCTGAATCGTTACCACATGTAAGCAGAAATTAATATCAACAGCAATCTGGATGGAGTAGATAGGTACTTACAATCTTTAGAAAGTAAACCCAAGCAAATAGAACTTCAAAATAAATTTGCCTTGACGGTCTGGAACTGCTGCCGAACCCAATCAGATAAAGTGCCTAGTATCTCAGTGAAACTTCGATGAGGGCGAACTACCTAACAACAAACAGCGCATAATGAGACTACTTTCACTGCCCACTGATTTTACCCTCACATTTATGTTAAAACGTAGATAGCATAGCAAATAAAAATAACTAAAATACAGCAGCAGCAACAAAGTAGACCGGTGGCACGAATAACGTAGGTGCATAACCGAATTTGATAGTACCTTAAATTGAAAAAACGTTAACAAACCGAAATGAAGTCCAGTTTTTATGGGTGCCGTTGCTAGAGAGTTTAAAATTGGACTAGGGGTGCCTAATTTTAGCCAACCCTATGCAAGTTCATACGCAGTTCGGGGCAAAAATCGATTTGCAGCAAGGCGCAATAGAAGTGCGCGGGGGAGGGGGAGGGGTACTACGCCGGAACATGAAGCAGTCACGGTCAAGGTTACACGATTTAACTCGCCTGATAGCTACGAGTGACTGACTCTCTAATCAACAATAAAAAAATGTTAATTAAAGCCATAGAAACAGAGAAACATAACAACACGCGGTACATAGAATCATCTAAAACATGAGACCAATGTTTACCTACTGAGTATTAAATTCATCAGCAACCACTCCGAATCTTTGGATCTAAGTATGAAACTGTTAAGTACTTTGCATAGAGGCTCATTCAATGGAGTAGGTACTCTTGAAGTTTGTTAAAGAACAATTCTAAATTTTTTTTTTGGAACCATAACGGATAAGCGTTACTTCCGATACGATCAGTATAATGGTATTATCTGGCAAATTGATTACATCACAACCCTGCGACTACGCCATAAGTAATTAACAAGAACCTTTTATCTTAATTCTCGGCCTTGAAGCAGATCCGGACCTTTGATACTCTACCTACAGATTGTAGATCATCTATCTTCCATTACAGACAGTAGCAAAGGTCTCAATTAGATTAGAAATGCGCTTTTGTTCGCCTTTGATGATTCGCTCTCAGGAAACTTAAGTAAAGTAGGTACTTCATGGAGCTCTTTACGTTCAAATTAAACGCAAAGAGTTTTGTTTTATTGTTTGACCTTGATCATGAACGCCGCCGTCACACTTCACAGGCTTTGTTGTTGATACGCAACAGAGAGGAGTAATAATGAAATTGTGTTAGATTTTCAACGCATTCTTTGCCAATTCGTCGTATCTTTGAAGGTTATCAAAAGTGGTACCGTGAATAATTGAATTTTCGCATTGGGTACGCTATCAGGCGAATATTATCAATATTTAAATTAATTTCTCGGTGCGTCGTTGTTTTTTTTTTTCTAGCATGGGTTTCAAAATGAAATCCAAAAAATATATGTAGTTTTGTAGGGTTTATTGTTTAATCGATATTTTGTACCAGAATAATCATCTGATGCATTATGTAGGTATATTTTTGTACCTACGCATTAGAATTACATTTGAATTAGGTAATATGAGCTCAGTTAGAGCGTAACATCGCATATTGTGATACGCGATTTTTTAATGCTACTATACATACACCGGTTAAAGCAGAAAAGTATGATGAAAAAGCAACCAATAAAATACCCACCTATCTACCGACATAACACAAAAATGTAACTGACAAACCAAAATATCATCGTTAAGATTCTGCAGGTAGAATGAATTATAAAAGTTTCAAAAGTCATTCCGACAGCTGAAAGTGGATCGAACTTGACTTTCAAGTTCTAAACTATAGAATAGAACAGAATAGAATAGAATAGAATAGAAAT
The DNA here is from genome assembly GCA_037349165.1 of Choristoneura rosaceana. NCBI lineage: Eukaryota > Metazoa > Arthropoda > Insecta > Lepidoptera > Tortricidae > Choristoneura > Choristoneura rosaceana. The sequence goes on from JAZBNJ010000019.1 coordinate 18,903,690, forward strand.
AAGTATGTTTATTCAGCCAATACATCATGAGCTAAACATACATCTCCACCTCCACATACAAATATAAAGTAAAATAAAAGATTGTTAAAAGATTTCGAATACCCATTCAAATTGGAAGTTGCTACGAGTACCTACATAGGTTGGTTATATTCGTATCTACATCCACTATAACTAAAAGCTTAACGGTCAACGTCCGTTGAAGAATCGTGAACCTTGACATTTGCAACAGCTAAATTACTTAACAACAGCAAGCTATACTAGCTACTAACGTAGCCTATAGTTGCGACATAATCAAGATCACGAAGGATAATATAATGATACTCAATAAAACTACTTCCCTCCATCCTGCATAGAACTAACCTTACTCAACAATGAAAAAAGCAATAAAATCAATGGAAACCGACGTACACAGTTGCAATCATACTAGCATTGGTGTGTTACATAAATGTCTTGACTGTGGTCAGTTCATAAAAGTAAAGACAAGCATATAAATTCTAATAAGTTTCCAATGAGATTTTGTTCGAACAAACGAATAAAAAACTTTAATCAACCATTGTATTGGCCATAACAAAACTTACCTACCTAAATAAAAAGCTAAGTACAACAACGGTCAACAGAAATAAGCAGTTAATATAGGAAAATCCAATCCAATAATTCCTATTATAGGTTTCTTAATGTTTCAACTCAAACTATAGTAGAGATTAAACGTAGGTACCTACAAACACGAAAATGATAATATTAATAATCTGACGGTAGTTGTGAATCTAACAGCCCAACGTCTGTTTTTCAAGTTTAAAGCGAAGCAAGTCTTTAAAAGTCTACATGATTTTCTTGGGATATTAATCAACAATAAACAGATAATAATAACAATCATAAAAATTAGAGTTGTACCTAAAATAACAGCCAATGAATTGATGTTAGTAACTGTACCTATGTGTACCTCTATGTGCCTTGTTTTGAATTCAATCAGTTCCAATCATTCCGAACGTAAGATGGTGCCTATAGCAACAACGGCCGGCACAACTACGCAGTTCGGCACAAAAGCCGGTCGGGCGAAGCAGATGAGATGATTGTATCAACACAAGTAGGTACCTACCCAGTAAGCTCTCCGAAACCGGTCAATGAGCAGAACGAACACAAACATGGAACATAACAAAAATAAAATAATAATATTATCACTTACCGCTATCTACACTCTCCTCTGAGATTTTCTTCACCATTCTGATGGTTGTTTGATGCGTCGACACGGCAATATTGAAATAATACGAGTAGGTGTACTACTCTTGAAAAGCCGCTTTCAAACTTGTGCGGCCGCCTTCTCGATGTGAAATGGGGACGACAGAAAATTAAATGCAAATATAAAAAATTTAAAGCACCACGATCGAGAAGGATTTGCGGATAGTGTGCCGAAAGGTATAAACAAACACTGATAGAAGGCGGAATTAAAAAAAAAACTGCTGGTGTGGTTAGCGATCCATTCTATACACGCCCGCCCGTCCGATGTTCTGAAATCCAACTGATTCAGATTGAGTGGGTTGGGGCCGCGGAGCCGGTCGACGCGCAGTTACCCCGCGCCCCCGCTTCCCCGTGGGCTGCGTCGTTGTTTTGCCCTCTTCATCCGCGCATGCGTTCTCACTCGCACCTCTGATGACGTGTTTATATTTTTTTATCGTTTATTTTTTCAGAAAGATGCCTGGGAGCATCAATGTCTGTTAGATACTAAGCTTCCTGCTCAAACACTGCTTCACAATTTCGAATCCACATTAAAGACTAGGTTCCATTCCTTCTACACAAGTAAGTACACCATAATAAGTAAGTACTTACCTAAGATAACAAGAATCGCCTTATCCAATCATCTCGATAGTTATCTTAACTATTAAATTAAGTAATAAAATGAGACTCGTCCTGCATTGATCGAAGTCGTAGTAGGTATGCGCGACATCACATCAAAAAATTTCTTCTTCCAACCAAAACCTTGCCATTATGATTAACTAGCTTTTGTTCGCAACTTCGTTAGCGTTGGCAGTAAAATTAACGATTATAGTAAATTATTTGATACTATAGGTATTTAATTTATTGAATCAGGCGTTACTTTGCGGAGGTCCATATCAATGAACTAAAATAATTTCTTTGCTTTTAAGGTCGCGGGTGAGCAAAGAAATTATTTTAGTTCACTATAGGTATAACTATTAACTAATAATCCTAAGACCACTAATTCAAATCCCTTCTATTCCTTAACCCGTGGAAATTTCGAAAAATCCATTCTTAGTGCTCCTCTTTGACCCTCCATCTCTATGACTCTCATAATATATGTTGTCAAATTTCAAATCTCTAGCTCCAGTGGCTTAGGCTATGCGTTGTGGAACGTTAGTACAAAAAATCCTCATTCTTCCTTATCCCTAAGAATTTAGGAAAGCCTAAAAATATTTTGATAGCTATTTTGTACCTAGTTCAATGTCAAATTTGAAATGTTTTGGAGACAGAGCCATTCTAAATCAAAAATATAAATCAGCCTTATTTCCTATTCCGAAACATTTTCAAAAAATCCTTCTTTATCATCTTTCAAGACTCGAGAACAATTCGGTTCGGACCCGGCACCTCAAGCTTCATAGTCAGATAGTCGGTCAGCCGTTAGGTAAGTTTTTTATAAGTATAGATTCATGCCCATTAATAAGTTGATCATTAAAAAATAACAAAATGATGACTACATCAGTAAATAGGGTATTTCCTTTAATGATGCAAACCCTTTTACTCATAAACGGTATGAATGGAAGTACGATGCTGCTAGTGACTAAAAGCAGGCTAAAGGAAATTCAGTAGAAGCATAAGAAAATTTTAAAACATTTTATATTAACTAGAAAGTTCTATTAAAAAATTGTAAAACTTCGTATACAGTAAATATGGGGCAATAAAAATGGAAAAGCATGAATTAGGCACACATCGATTGTAAAAAAATTATGAATTCATCAAAACATAATATTTTCCGCGCTTCAAGGTATATTGCATCATTCTCATATGAAAAGACACGTAAACGTTACAAATCGTAAATTAGATTAGGAACGTTTTACGATTACAGTTTAGTTAGATGTTGATAAACAAAGAATAAAGGAATAAGTGTACATAATAAGTATACCTACACGGTGAGTAATATTTTGGATAATAAACGACCATGACCTACTTATAATAACTCCAACAATTTCTACTAAGATACTTACAAGAATCCATGCCAGTTGAAATAACTGATTGTAGTACTCTGACAGGAATAAAAAACTCCCATTGATGCTTGTTTTCTTTCGGCTTCGCAAAGCTTTCAAGCTTTTGTTGAAGCCGTGACTATAAGGAGCTTCAATTCATTTCGTTTTCAATACATCGTTCTGTATTTCTTTCAAATAGTGGTGTAGGGGTAGTGGTGTTACGCAATAGGGACTAAGTCCTTTGTCTTCCCTCTTACAAATGACCTTCGCAGGACATTTGTTGACAAACAAGCCCCGGGAGCGGCTGCACGGCACCGAGCGCACGTGGTGCGGCCCGACCGGTCCAACCGGCAACCGGCGGCCATGCCGCCATGTTTGTTGTCACGCCACCCATCGCTCCCTCTCTAACTTCTCTCTGCACTGCTCTAACTCGCTCTATATTCCGTCTCTTGCACATATCAGCCCGCACCGCTCTTCTATCTCGCTCGAAAGCCTACGTGACTGACAATAACAAAAACATAACCCTTGCTATTACAGCAGCAAATTCAATATATGTACTTTTAAGCTCGAAGCGTCTATATGTTCTGTTCTCAGACATACAATTTCTGCTCGGGCCTCCACAATTTTGTATCAATTCTACATTAACATACAATTAAATTATAGTACCTACTACAGGCATAGCTATGGCTATAAAATGTTTAGTGGGCAAATGTTGTAAAACTTTCTGACTCCTTTGGTAAACATCACCTGATACCGCTCTTTACAGATTAGAGCAAGTTTGTCTGGTTATCTTCAAAAACAAGCCAAGATACTCTAATCAAACTTTCGCTCCGAAAATTTAGTACGCCTGTACTTGCTCATTTGATTAATCACTAGTAATTAGGGGCGTTGCTTATTCGCAAAGGTTTCAGTCAGCTCAGAAAGTAGAATTACCAAAAACTAACATTAACTTAGCTACCTAGGGCTTCATTGAAGCCAACTAAGTATTGTTGCGATACGAGACTAATTGTAACCGTTAATTTTGGCGAATTCTCATTCTCCCTTTTCTCGGAATTGACGGTTGCAACGGGGAGAGCGCGGTGCGTAGTAGAGGTAGTATATACATATTTTATATACATTTTGTCGTTCCGCCTGGGCATCCCCGTAAAATATTACGACCGGGGTGAGGGCAGGTAGCCCTGCGCAATACAAACCGGGAGCAGTTTCTTTTGTCACGACCAAATTACAGGAACAAAAGTAATAGGTACTAAGCTTTTGCTTTGAAACGCCTCGAAACCATCCTTTGTGAATCACAGTTTAGGGACTTAACAAAGTCAACTGATTTTACGCAAGTTATTTCCGAAATGAAAGAGATTTGTCAACACCACAACGAACCATTTGTTTTGTTACGTTAGGTACTCAATAAAAAACTTACCGGTAGTTAAAATTTTCTGAATGACAGCGACGATATCTTTATCATCGATCATGTTGGACTCGGTGTGTCCTGAAACAAAAATGGTTGTAAGTATACAGGCTGGATCATAAAGTTTTTGAAAGCTATTATCATGTAATGAACACGGTTAATGTGCATACCAAGTGATGCTACCCACACACCTCTTAGAACATTTACGATCAACTATAAACGAGGCATTGAAATTTTAACAGTAGCCTGGAACAAGATCGTCGAAATTGAGTTCAACATCCTTGGGATTAAAGTTTATTTCAACAAAAAAAACACGTGAATACTCTGCATCTAACCATAAATTAATACGTAGAGAAGGGTGCACAAGGGTATTCCCGTGGATCAAATTTTTTGCTGCCTCTTTGTGTAGCCCGTCGAGTCGACGAGCGCCACGTCACGTATACTACAGGCTGCACCTGATGAACAAAGAAATGATATTTGGGAATGCGGGATCACAAAACATACACATCTGTTGATAGCAAGTTTACCGAGCACGCATCGAAATCCGGGTACACCATAAAAAGGGTATAGCAACTAAAATGACAGGTGAACATATTGCGTAATTCGAAGTTTGCTCATAAACTTAGCGAACAAACTCCTTAATCTACATGTAAATACAAGATCGTGGCAGTGTTTGTTATGTGCCAATCAGGCTGAGATAAAAATGTGTTAAAAAGAAGTCATCCAGGTAAACTATTATTTAGATTATTTTCTTTCAATAATATCTCTTTCCTATATAACTTTGTAATATCTGACACTCCTAGACCTAAGATTAATGGAATTCATTCTGAAATGAAGAAACCAGAATAGATTTTACTTTGGCACAAAAAAGTTTTTTCAATTTTGTAAAATAAAACTGAATTCTAGTTTCTTCATCTAAGAATAAATTTTCAGTTTAAATACGTTAATGTTTTGCAGTTCAGTATTGAATTCTTCGTTTAAAATTAATTTCATGGGTACTGAAATGTCGTCTGTATAATGTTTGCAAAGCTCTAAGCGATATAAACTAACAAACAAAGCTATCTATTGAAAATAAAAACTTGTGGTGCTATTAACAATGACTAATATAACTTTTGTGACGAAATCTGAATATCATTAGATTTTTTTCCATACACGGAACAATTTAAGTAGGTGTAACACGCGTTACTCATACAATTTAGATTTTTGTACTTTGCTCCATTACGTCTCGTAGGTTCTATATTTGTTCTAGTTTTCCATAGAAAGACCAATATAACAAAAAATTTGCAGTCTTTTATAAGCTGCCATTACCATGGTATAATGTATATCACTCAATTCTATTTTTCCCCTGATAACCACACATTATACGGTCACCCGATTCAAGGCTGCGGAAACCATATTTGCATTGCTGATGGGAACTTTTTGCGCTGTTCTAACACATGTTTTATACATAAATTGGGCCTCAGGACAGCACGAACGAGTCGACAACCTCGATAAAAACCTAACAAGCAATTTTTTTATTGCAACTAATAGCATTTTCGACCGCATCTATTTCAATTGATATACGAAACTCGATGTTATGTGAGTATAAGCATAAAAAATATGATCAAAACAAACTAAAGTGAATCCTGTTTTTACAAATAAGTTAACATAGTTTCTATGTCAGATCTTCCGTATCACATAAATAATAGAGCTTAAGATGACGACGATGATGACGAAGACTAAGTGTCCCTAGTATACGCAAGCATGCCGTACTTATGTAGGCATTATACTACTCTTCTTACAAAAAGACAAAATAAATAATGACATGGGTCATCATAATCATAATAAATAGCAACAGTCAGCAACAAAGATATGAATACAGTCAAATTGCAAAAAATATGTATACACGACCTTAATGTTCAGGCAACAAAGTCCTGTATACATATTTTTGGCACTTTGGCTGTATTCACATCTTTGTTGCTGACCGTACACAGTTTAAAATAAAACTGATACGTGATATCCAGGAGCAATTGGATGCTCAATACGATTAATTAGTAAAATTGGGTCATGTCATGAATGCGCGCCAAGTTGCCGCAGAACGGTGGTGTGTGTGACACTAAGGGCGTGAGAGATAAACTCTCCGCGCTCTAGCAGAATGCTGTTACAAGACTTAAACATTCAAAAAAAAATCCTTAGTAAAGCCGGCCACACACGCTAGGTTATAACTTATAACCGATGGTTTTGCCTGGACAGTTCATTTGTGCAGGCATAACTGAACGTGTGTGACATGACTCCTTGCCTGCACAAGCATAATGTGAAATTGACATTTTTTGGGGCATAACTATCGGTTATAATCTAGCGTGTCGTGTGTGGCCGGCTGAAGAGGAGAATTTGCGGAGTAGGTGCCTACTTCAAAAAATACCCACGTTTTACAATTATTGCAACCGAATATGGAGCCGCCCATATATTTTTAATTCAATTTATATAAAACTAGAAATCTCGACGTCTTTATACACCCTGGCCATACCGGCTCGGGTGGCTATATGAACGTCTTGGGCAAAATGGGTCGTTTTATCATGCTTTATGCTCTAGTTATACAATATACTATTTAAACACTTTTATATAACTTGCAATGTATCTTGTATCAATGTATCTATATTTTTATAACGTTCCGCAAGAAGAACGTTTAACATAACAATTATGATGAAATGCTTATTGAAGTTTGACCGATAATAACGATATTATAAGCAAAAGATGACCGACGGAGACCTCTCAAGATACCCCAAAACTAAAGTTCGATAATACCGTTAACTTAGTAACCGTTACTACCTGAAATTAAGTCTAACGCTGAGTATTGTAAATTGTAATGTAATGACGTACCTAATTGTCGTTGTTCCAAAACAGCGAATAAAATTTGTGTGGCTTTAGATTGAAATAGAATCCCTCGCATCAATTCAGTCTTGAGCTTCTATATCTTCAGTATTCAGCGACATATCTGCGACCTATGTATAAAGTGATTTCGCATGAGAGATCTATTGATCCAAGCAAGCAATTGACAGTTTCATATTACACCTGCGGATTTGATACTTCAATCTTTGGCCAAGGACATTGATATTAGCAATTCATATTCCCAAAAACATCATTTTTATCTGCTGCATGCCAATGAATGAGTTCACTGTACTCTGCCAACAGCCACGTTTTGTTGGTAGAAACAGAAACGATGACACTGATCAATGGCCATGTGACATGGGGTAATTATTTCATTTGGTGCAAATTGGATGGTTTGTTAAAAAATATAACAAAATATTGTTTTTAATCGCAAACTTCATTTTGGTTGAAAGTTCCTAATTCAAGGATTATAAAAAAAATGAAGGCCATCTTTTAAGATCCATATTAGTGAAGATATGGACCCACAAAACTTTAAGCACATTGGTAATGACATTTTGCATGCTTGGTAATGACCATAGCACATGGTAATGACAAATGTTTCTATCTGCAATTTAGTGAACAGGTTTTAAAGTATCTAAGAATACATGTAGTACATTGAGGCTTTTACAGATTATTTCTAAAACAATACAATATTAGTAAATATTAAAGAAATGAGTTATAGACCATAATACGATTATCATAATGATTTATTTGGATTTCTTTCTCTTCTTACATATCATCTATAATAAGTCTTTACAAAACAACATAACTTATGTCGCATAGCACAATAATATATCTATCATTATTATAATACAGTATTTATAAAGGAACATATTATTATTGCTAGGCATCTTACAATAAAAAAAAAAACAATGTAGCTATTTTTCTTATTCAACAATTAGACTTATTCCAAATGCTTAATAAACGTACATGTAAATTCCTTAAAACATTATTTTTAGTTTTGCTTGAGAATGTTGAGTAATACTATCCGAGCTTTCATATTTGGAAGTCAATAATAATAATAATTTATTTATTTTCTCCACCACCAAGTTAGTTTCTTGGCAATTCAGCATGAGTTCGAGCTAGAAATGGTTGTGATCTTTGTATCATTGCAACATTAGAAGAGGAACATAATTTTAATTCATTGTCATTTTCGTCACAATTATCCGGTATTTGTGGCCTGTTTGTTGATATTTGTAAGTTTTTTGGCAATTCAGTATGACTCCAGGCTAGAAATGCTTCTGATCTTTTTATCGTTGTAACATTAGAAGAGGAACTCAATCTTAATTCGTCGTCATTATTGTCAAAGTTATCTGGTCTTTGAGGTAACAATTTTTTTCGTAACAATTCTTGTCTATTATCTTGTTTGTTACGCGGCATATTTAGCTACTTCATTCACTAGAACAATAAATATTGTAAAAACCTAAAATAATCATGTGATAAATATTACTGCAAAATACAGACTCACCTAAATCAACGGAAGTGTGCACAGATATAACCAGCAAAAATTAAAAAATGCAAGCTCTTAACAGGATTAGTAGAGGTAGTCATTACCATGAAATCATTGTCGTTACCGTGGATTGAGAAGGCCACGGCAATCCATGGTAATGACCACCTTGGTAATGACAAAATCCAGAAATTTCCACTTTAGCAAGTATCGTATTACATATTCCAGAATGTTCTACTGATTACATCATAACAAATCAGTTAGGTTATAAGATAAAACACGATTAATAGAAAAATATCGTAGACTTACCGAGGAATGAGACCCACAAGAAAGACAATATTACTGTGACAAAAACCACGGTACGGCTTTGTAAAAAATATAAAAATTCATAATTTTGTGCTGCGCGACGTATGTCCATTCTGCCGTCTGAATGGTGACCAGAGGCACGCGGGGGCAGCGGCGGGGTTGGTGTAAAGCTGTTTAGTGAAGAGCTGCATGTCGCGTCATGGTGTGACACGGTGATGATGAGTTTAATAGGAACCAAAATGTAAGATGTTGCTGTTCAGTGTTTTACACTACGTTTTAATTTGTGCAATCAATAATGTACGTCAGAGCTATTAAACTTTTTATGTAAATAGTAGTTTCAGCCGTAAACGTGAATCTAATGGAACATTTTGTTGAAGTTTTACCTAAAACCGGAAAGCGGACACCCCTTGGTAATGACATTTTGGCCCTTTTGATCAAAATAACTTTCACATTACTTTATATATATAAAATTAAAAAAAAGCGCCAGTTAGAAATCATTATTTATTACAAGTTACCTTAATCCACGGTAAAAATCTAACTTCATTTAGATGGTGATATTATCGCGGACAGCTGATTTACACCAAATGAAATAATTACCCCATGCGTGATACGATATACCTATCAGCTTTGTAGTTCATTGAATAGATACATTAATTATTTTCATATAGTTAAATGCTTTGTGAAATGAATACTTAGCGCCATTGGTGAATTGTCATTTACTTATTTATTTAATTGTAAAATCATGTAAGTACTACATTATATATAAGTGTTATCTATAGTTGTGTAAGTCACCCTATGATGCCCTGCAAGGGGCACACAATATGCTCAAAAGTATTAAGTATTTACTATTAGATTTATTAATATTCTTTTATGGTAAGGAAGTAGTGCATTTAGGCCATCAAGTGGTTAGGTATTGGTTAAATTTGGTTATATTATGGCGATTTGTTGAAATTTATATTATCCCATAGAAAGTAATAACATTTTTCAATTAAAAAAGTTTATTACCGAATTGATTCTGGTTTTTTTCGTCACTTACGAGTACATACATTTATATGTATAGGGGACTGTTTTCAACAGCCAAATTATATTTTGGTAACAATAATTTAGAAAATAAATTTGAAAGGAAACAGTACCTAAATAGTGTTGTGTTGGCTTTTTAGAAAATGTACGTTTCAAAGGAATAAAATAATTAATAAAGTAATAAAATTGCAGAACTTGCAGATTTGTTACATTCTAGAACTTTTTTAAACAAAGGTTCAATTTAGTCTACCGGACTTACACTTGCATATCTGATGATCTTTATATATACAGACAATAAAGTTTCTAAATGTCTTAGAAAGCCGGCATCTTCAAGAAGATTTAACTTTATCAAAGTTACATAGAAATATCTAATTCTTCTCATCCCTCATCAAGAGTAACATTAAGTCTTTTAGTATATTTGACACCTTACACGTGTCTATATTTCTCGTGTGGGACGCTAACACCGGCAGCCGGCAGTACTTGAGACGATTCGTTTATCTTATGTCTTAATAGGTACTGCCCGAGCGAGCCAGCCAAATAACGTGTTTAACCACATCACTTTGAGTTGTCAGTTGAGCCTTACAGTAATGATGTCATCAATTTGTTCACTACATACACAAGTTTGCATGTGTGAGACTGTAAGAATGTAAATTATGCAAACAAATTTAGAATGGAAAGTTCCATTCTTATACCTACTCACAGAGTATCTAATCCCATGTTTACGCAGAATCTAGAATCACCTCGTCTCAATTTATAAAACTAGCCTTGGTTTACAATCCTATGGTGAATATTAAATCCTGCTGATTATAAAAGGAAATCAAGCCCATCGAGATTCAATAGTAAATCCTGTTATGTATAAACGCGCCATAGTTGTAAACAAGATCCTTTTAGAATTATTCACCCAGTAAATAAATGTATTTTATTCGTATACCATCAGCGGCAAATAATAGAATCGAATTGAAGAACATTTTTCATAGATCCGTTGATAAAATTTAGGCAAAAACGAAACACATTCAGGAAATCTTCAATGCTTCAACATGAAACTACCGTGAGACTCACTCATATTAAATATTCTTACCTGGATAACTCAAGTCTTAAATCGAGTTCGATCTAAGAGGAAGGGCTACGGATTAGCCCGAAACATGCAACTAAACTCAATTGAAGACGCGAATTATCCGGGTCAATATATTATTATTTAATATTCAATGCCTGGATGACAGGAAGAACGTCGAAATAGAAGAAATTAAAGACTTATATTTGATTAAATGCACGAACGCGAATAACACAATCTGTCTATAGATCCATCTGGTTCTGATGGTTTACACAAGAAAATAAATATAAACATATATAAACAAAAAGAAATACCTTACATACTTAACTTTTAATCGGACATCCAGCTATCTAGCTGAATAATAAATAAGATGGATGCGTTACGATAACCTGAAGCTTACGCACAGAATTCTGATAGTAAAACTGTAAACATTATGGAAGCCAGACGAAAACAAAGCACGGTTACACAACCAGCCACAGAAATAACAAGTTATCGCGGCAAACATAACATTAGATAAAGGACACGTAGTCTGACAGAAAGGTTTTATCGACGGTAGGTGAACTAAGTGTTGAGCAAACGAAATGTAGTTATCACAATTATCACTTCTGTGAGAATCCGTCATTGAAATGTGAATCAGTCAATATCTCATCACTTCGATTAAAATAATCTAGAAAAAAATCTCTAACAATTTCATTATCTGCTAACAGAGAAGAGTTACTCGTAGTTAAATTATGGAGTTTATTAGTAATTTTCATTATTAGTGACCACTTGTCTCTTGAGATCGTAGTTCTAACCTAACCTATTTTTTTGGTGGACCCGTAGAAGAGTCGCATAGAAATTTTCATGAATGGAAAAAGTGTAAAAGAGATTTATGATTTATAAAGTTATGATTTGAATAATTCATGCAGTTATAATTGTTACTAACAGAGAATAAGATTAGTGATTTTTGATATAAGTACATTTTTGGAATTCTGATAATGATAGTTAAATATTTATGCGCACCCGATGATGCTTAGGTACATGAAACATAATTCTTTCAGCAGCTTATTCCACATGAACAAGCATAACCAGTAGAAGCTTATTACCTAATAAGTATGAAGACTGACCTTCCATTTGCCTAAAGTTAATTATCGACTCCCACGCCATGTTTGGTAACTAAGTCACTCGTCGATTATGTTTTTATACCTACTTTACCTATTGATCTATACAGTAGTTATATTATCGAAAATTTTGCATAGCCATTTTAGGAACCACTAGATATAAACCGACCAGACAGACAGGAAGAGCTCTTTAGCTAGACAGGTTCTGACAAAACTGCTCCCACACATCAATTTAAAGTTAAGTATGTTGATTCACAATCACAATGATCTCGTCATCAAACAAGGCATAGCTACTAGCTCCTGCAACTAAACTTCAACCAACCATAAAATTAGGGAAGGCAGTCAATCTACCATCAAAATCGTAATCTCAATATTTGCAATATCTTGCAAAAAGTAAGGAAGTGACACTGGGACACTAAACAAACATTCGTCCTGCAAGATATCGCAAAATTTCGATAAAATTTCGATCTTACTAAATTACTAAATAAATACGACCTTTCGGTACCTACTTTGATACACCATAATACAATCCTTGACCATAATACAATGTTTTTGAAATTAAGAAGAATGCAGAAACTTTGAGATTTAAAGCATTTCCGTGAGAAAAAATTTAGAAAATGGTTTGAATTCAATGTAATAGATAGGTTTAAGTATATTAAAATGCAACAGAATCCCGCGCAAGGATGCATATGCATCAATGTTGTGTCATAATGTACAATCAAGTCTTCCTCCATATAAGGCTCGAGACAATACATGCATGTGTGCAACTTTGCTATTTATCAATGCAACTATGTACTTAAGTACCTACGCAATGTATTCCATGTTATAAGTAGTCACCCGTTAACCATCCATGACCTGCTTATCCGTGTGATGTTATTCTAACATAGGTCTGACCATGGGCTACCAACTCATACAAGATATATTTAGTACTAAAAAACGGCAATAGATGGCACTACCATTAACATCTGTAAAGTATAAAATGTAAATAAGCCGAATTAAGTAGAAATATTGATATTAAAATAAAGAATAGCATATTTTATAAACACAACTTAACATCAACTTTATTTAAACTCCTTAATTTGAAGATAAGAAACATCATAAATAATAAATTGAGAATACGAAAGTATAGGCTACATGTGACTACGTTTCAGCTATGAGGTTTTCGTAGTAGTTTGCAAAAGTAACGCTAGATGGCGTAAAACCGGTATGCGCATGCAGCGGGCTACTATGTAATTCGAAACACGAAGTTCGTGTCGTGCGGTCTCTTTCGCTCTCGTAATAAATAGTATAAGTGTCAGAGGGACCGCACGACACGAACTTCAAGTTTCGTAGTAGAGTAGTGGCGATATGTAGTTTTAATTTTTTTTTTATTCGACTGGAAGGCAAACGAGCAAGTGGGTCTCCTGGTGGTAAGAGATCACCGACGCCCGTAAACATCTGCAACATCAGGGGTATTGCAGATGCGTTGCCAACCTAGAGGCCTAAGTTGGAATACCTCAAGTGCCAGTAATTTCACCGGCTGTCTTACTCTCCGCGCCGAAACACAACAGTGCAAGCACTGCTGCTTCACGGCAGGATTAGCGAGCAAGATGGTGGTAGCAATCCGGGCGGACCTTGCACAAGGTCCTACCACCTGCTATTATGCGATTATGCAATTATAGTATATAAGTGTTGTGTAGTGTATATACTTGGTTTGGTGTTTTTCAAAATCCTCTAATATCTCAGAAACGGTGCGTCCTAGCTCAAAAATAGCCAAATTTTCAACCCCCTCCAAAGCCACCCCCTACGGGACTACCCCGGACCCAACCCCAAAATTTCATCCCCCCCCCCCCACTTTTAGCACATTGACCAGCCTAACCAGACCCCTGATCCAAGGGTAGCAAAAACTTCCAGGGCCTATAGCTCCGGAACGGGGCTACTCCGAAACACAACGTTCGAAGTTCGTGTCGTGCGATCCCTCTCGCTCACGTATTAAATATGTGTATGTGTTTCGGACCGTTAGTGTCATGCCACGATTTAATATCGAGCAGTACTAAAAGATAAGTCCTATTTAGAGTTCATAATTGATGAGTGTTATTTATACACATTACGTAACTGATCAGGTGACTAAATAGAATAGATACCTACGTACATAATTGTTACCACATTTACGTAACACTAATTAACAGTAGGTACCTTAACTAGCAGATAAGCGATGAAAACTGTGTCGATCGAGAATCAGAGGTAAGTTCTTTCATATTTACCGAATCACGTTTCCCATAAAATTAAGATTAGAAAAAAAACATGGACGCTACAAAAACACTATCGACCTTGAAAACACGATTCGCAAACAAGATACCGGACAAAATGTAGATCGTTACGTAAGTAATGTAAATAGGAGGAGAGAAAATAAAATAGTAAGTGAGTTTAAAACATCAGTTTATATTTCAGCGAATGATAAGATAGCTTACTGCGCAGTAATTCATTTCCACGTTCATGAAATATAAACAATAGATAACGAAGCAGTGGGGCCTCATAGCAACTGTGAATAAGCAAAGCTTTGTGGCAATTTGGCACTGTCCAGTTCTAATGGCACCTTGATTAAATCTTTGAAACCTACTTTCAACCTACATCGTATCGTATTATAATGCTTTTCGTTACTCGGAAGCATATATGTTAGTTTTGATAAGAATAATGGACAAGAAACATGACGTCATTTGATGAGAAGTTATTATTCGTAGATGTACCTACCTACCATAGTTTTCGGTGAAACTATTAACTACGAACTATTTACATGCAAAGTTTTTGATGGCTTTTTTAATCTACACATTGGTTTCTTCTTCTAAGTCGCCACACTTTTGAATGGTTGTGGTCATTAGTTAGTTAAGGATTAGTTGGTAGTGTGTTGGTTTCATCTTGTCTTAAGTCCGGAGCTCGTAACTGGTACCAGAAAGCGTTGGTGCCCGCTTCGGCAACATGTCCCTTACTTGCCTTTTATGACACCCTAGGATAGATACAGGCCCATTCTATTCTAAAACCAGGCGTGGCAGGATCGGCCGATGTTTATGTGAGTTTTTTTCCATAACAATGCTGTAAATTTGCCAATTTGCACAAGTTACTAAATTATGTAAGTATTTTAGTTAATTATTATTCGATACGTAATACGTACTCCTGTCGCTTTTCCCCCTTTTCCTGCACCATACCTACACATACCCTACACCGCACGCTACGGTTTCTACAAGCCAGCATTTTTTGTTGATTCTCTTAAAATTCAAATTGACAAAAAGGTAGCAAAATATTCAATTGCTTGCCTTTGCGCTAACGAACGATGACATAACAAAAAAGAAGTTAAGTACTTAAACAGCAAATGGTAACAATTTTGTTGTCAACAATGATTATTTAACCAATTAATTAATTATAATTAAAACTGCGCATATACGAGTACATCGCGGTTACATTACAATTGGAATAATTATGATTCCCTATTTCGAACGAAAAACAATTGAGGATAAACAATGTAGGTACGCTATTGTAGGTATTTCAGTTAACATGGTAAGAACTTGTTCTAATTTTCTAATATTTGAAAACATTATCAAAATGAAAAATAGTTACATATTGTTCTTTTGTCTAGTTTTGCTGAATCACAATTATTATGAAGCAAGTTACTCACCTTTGACAAACACCTAAGAGTAACACGCGGGAACGATTTATCATTGATAGCAGATTAACGTATTTCTATAGAAGCTGTCAAGACGAGATAAATTTGCCTGTACATGCGTCACTTTTACGGATGTTTCGTCATTGATCGACATAACCCAGGTAGACGCTTTGCAGAATCTTATAAGACTTAAGATTGAAAATGTAGACTTAACCTCAAAGTTAAAAATGAAATGGCTATCTCCAGATAGCAAAACTACGATCCCTTCGTTAAGCAAGCTTAGCTAGGAGCAAATAAATGTCGTTGAATTTCATATTTTAAGCGGTTTATAGCGTCTGAGTGATAAAGATTTACCCGCTTTTGTTGATATAATCTGTCACTGAAATTTAACTTTGCCTGACTTCGATCAATGGCATGAGCTAAAAGAGAACATTTCATATGACAGGTTTGTAACTAAGTACAACAAATCTATACATAGAAACGGAGGTAGATAATAATTCGAAAACAGAATGATTCAAAGAAACGTCATCGAGTGCCAGTTTCTAGGTAAATAAACAATTATGTAATTTAGTTTGTTGACGCCATTAAAATAAACAACATGACTTGTCAATGTGTGTAAAGTGGGTCAACGTGAGATCTGTTGCTGTGTGCAACAGCTGACGACCGTGAGAGGTCTTTGCCCTCCTAGCAACGAGGTCAACGGCCCCTTTACATCGCATCCCCTAATTGACGCAGGTGAATGGATATCGTGTATTTGCATTCGTATAGAAATTTGATACAGCGGGAGAACAACTCTAGGCGAAATTTCGTGCAAGAAGCTTTGTCATACATAATCATAATAATTCTTTAACTACGTTGTACAGAAATGAAAAAAAAACCATTTTATGACAAAAAATTAAAACGCTGCTATGCTCTCATTTCTAATGTTTATTTTTTGCGTGTTACCTAACAGGGCCATTATAATCCAACGTAACGTGATAATAAAAAGGTAAAGCACCTGCGTATTACAGTAGACCCGTTTGTATACTAATAACGCCCACGAACACAAATACCTAAAGCGATTAGATCCCACCGCCAGTTGAGGACTGTGGACAAGTTTGGGGCAAACGAAACTAACAAGTTTTAACGAATCGTCAGAGTTACTACACGTGGCTTACTCGTTTTAGTTGCAGACGAGCAGGACAGAGTATTAGACAATTTGTTATATACGACTCGACCAACTTAAAACCGGCCTTCTGGTTGGTACCGACCCATCAGACTGAGATTATGCGACGGTAAACAGGCCTGCGTTCCGACGCGCACGTACGCACGGTACCGGCCTTGCGTATAGGTACTTCTTTAGTATTAATATAAGGACTCTAAAAAGGGAATATCGTTATAAACAACACCAAAATAAAAATGACTAAGAACACACATTTAACACCTGTTACATTAGAACTAGGTAAGTAGGTAAATAACATTACATGCGTCAGAAAACGAAATGCTAAACAAAAGTATTACGTTATATTAGCTAGATAATTAACATTTGATACTATTTACACTTTATTTTAATTAATGATTGAGTTATTTTTGGCAGTTTATATTTCATGATATACTTAAGTACCTAGCGCACACGATACCTAAGATAACATCGGACGATATACACAAATAGTTCTACGGAAAAAACCTAAACAGTTTAAAGATGAAACTTAACCAACAAGGAACATTGTTCAAATCAAAACACCTTGGTCAGCCTCACACAAACATATCCGTGGGCCGAACTCTTGCACGCTAACTTATAGAGCCTCGACTTTTAACAACCCTCTAAAAGATTTGTCAAATAGAAAAGTACGTGCTAAGTGCGTAATGGACAGGTGATAAACAGAATATTTTTCCGTCAGATCGGATGATATTTATTAGCTGTGAGCGGTCAATATTGACTGACGGCACAAATAGACGGCACCACAAAGCCACGTTCGCGATAACTCCGGTTGCTGGGAACACAGGCAGCCAAATATTGATTTAAGGGACAAATTAGACCAATATCGTGATCGTCACAAGGTTACTCATGATACAACAATGATATGATACGAACGTAGTACAAGAATAAGTACTTAAGAACCAGACGATAAGGAGACTACAATAATCAGATTCAAATAGATTCATGACAAGTTAAGTCAGCTATTTTTTTGTCATACGCGCAAAAAGTGACCGGGGCTAAATCAGAAACCACATAGAGCAAGCACTTTAAGCACTTGTTCTGGAATCACAGATAATATTGCCTGACTTAAGGTGGTTATAGCTTCGCTCGGGCGAAACTCAAAACACACAGACATAAGATCCAAGCTACATCAATATAGTTCGCCCCCAAAAACCCCCACAAGTTGCATTGAAATGATAAGAACCGTTTCCGATATCCCTAAAATAAATAAATATACAAGAATTGTTCGTCGAATGGTATTAAATTTGAGAGTAGATTTGCTTATAGGCACGATAATATTGTACAAATAGGATCTTTTTGTAATAAAAAACCATATTATTTGTTTTTACTAACAGCAGGAAAATAAAGATTTTCGAGAAGTTGGTCGGACAGTTCGAATCTCTTCGGCGAATCCGAAAATCTCTTCATCATTATGTCTAGTTTACCACCCTACTGATTAAAAATAAGCTAAGTAGGTGCAAACAAAAAAATATCAGCCACTAAAATATTTTCAGCTGAAAGGAGTGTTCTCAAACCACCAATTTTAGTGGGTTCTATTTTATGCGCAGCACTGTTCATGGTTAAACAAGGTTTTAAATAACGAACTTAATCTCATTCACATCTTATCTTAACGATTACATCGATATTATGTTGTATGTAGGGTGCACCTGTACTTACTGTGCCCAATATAAAACAAAAGGTGTTTACCGAGCTACATTACATTATATAGGACTTTCTTTTATACCTTGTTGTTGTTGACAGACGGTCCACTACACTTAAAAAGCCCTATTTAATGAATAACCACTTCAACTCTATGTTATTTTATCTGAACTTCAGCAAATACATTACATGTGTCTATAGTACTAGACAGACTGGCCTGGAAAATAGTCGCCATACGGTCTCGACGCGCCCTGCTGCACCCAACGCGCGCGACCTAACGCTGGTAATTGTACTTAATTGGTGATTTTGGCGTGCCGTGTGGATTACGCGCTGAAAAGCATGTGCTTGACTCTTGTAAATTATTATTAGATCTCTTTTCTTGTGAATAAAAAAATTATAGTTGTACATTTTGTGTTTTTATACACCTACATTTTTACAAAGTAAATCTTCCACTTGAAGAATTCGCACATGACATTTAATATCGTATTAACTCAAAATGTTTCTGTATTACATGATGAGTTCTATGTAGAGGTTAGATTAAAGTTATTATTCAATACAGTTTTATTTCCTCAATTCATACTTTGTTTGAAGCGAATATTCTTGTTGCAAGTATTAATTGAGACTTATACTACAGCGACGCAATAAAATGCTAAAACTTAGCGTCTTCTAATACCTATTACATAAAAAAAATAGTTTTCGTTTCAAATAAAGTCATGCCGTGAGCCTAACACGGATTTTTTGTGGTTCGATATTTAGCTCACCTAATTGAATCGAGTTCCCAAGCAAACAAAGGAACTATGAATAAAATGAAACATATAAAAATCCATTTCGATTCCCACCGAAAACGTGGTTTTGTTTGTTCCAATCCATTATGTAGAAACCGTTTAAAGTTTGTTCAATGGCTCTATTTTTAGACAAAAGGCTTTAAGTACCTGCCTTAAAACTTTGTTCACAGTATTCACACATGTGCTAAACTAATCTTACATTAAATAACGATCCTTAAGAGACAGTGCGACTAAAATAAACAAAGACAATATAAACATTGAGAATTTGAGACATACCAAGCGGACTGAAAAATACAGCCGGTGAAGTATTTTCTTAATCGGTCGTCCTTGTTTGTTCAACATTTCTAAATTTATCATGTACTTTCTCGGACGTTTTGGCAAGGAGAGCCAAACACAAGATTGTAATCAAACGCAAGGCGTGACGTCACGCATTCTCGGGCAGATGGGAATTATTAGGAATTGAGAGCTGATCGCAGGAATAATCCATCATCATCATCAGCAGCCGGAAGACGTCCACTGCTACCGTGGGGTGGCCGGACAAGAATAGCCTCCCCCCCCCCATCTCATCCCGTTGGGTGTCGTAGAAGGCGACTAAGGGAAAAATCCAGAAGACAGGCAGCAGCGTCTTCTGCGTACACCATCAGCATAACACTGCGATCCCCAAACCGCCTGCCAGGGCCGCCTGCCTGGGTTAGGACCTAACCGTGAGGTGATAAACTTTGATCGTGTTTTTCGTACCTTGGAGGCGTTTTCAGCAGGCTGAAATACTTCCAGGCCGACAGATGAACGTGACAAAACTGTGGTCCGTTTTTGATATCTGCCTAGTTGCCTACGAAACCCAAAAGAGGGCATGTCCACTCTTTACATAAGAAGATAAACAAATCACTAATCAAATCACAAATAGCCAGTAGTTCTGCGTCAGCGGGGGTCAGGGCTACTCTCATTAGTCGCATTATCGGAATTCATTCGAGATGATCTCGTCAACAAGCCATTGATATCATTTTCGTATCGGAGATTGTTTGTGCTGCGCCCACGCAGCATATTATGTATTAAGTATATACGCATTTAATGTTTATACGGACAGTTGACGCACGTGGCGTATCGTACGACAACGAGCGTCGGCCGTCGCATATTGATATAAGTCAGAAAAGATCTGAAGACTTGAAGACTTAATAATTTCGAGTCATTTCGCGTGGCGTTGGTTTCCTATCTACGAGTAGTTTTTGCGTTGTATTTCAATTATTTATTTATTTATCGCAACCGATTCAAGGCAATTTTTAGGGTTCCGGAGCCAAAACGGCAAAAATGGAACCCTTATAGTTTCTCCTTGTCTGTCTGTCTGTCCTAGAAAGCTGTAATTTTGCACGAATGTATAAGTATGTTAATTTAACTATGCCGACAAAATGGTACAATAAAAATATATAAAATAATTTTTTTTTGGAATACCTTCCATAGACGTAAAGCGGGGTGATTTTTTTTTCCCATCCAATCTTGTAGTAGGGGGTATTAATGGATAGGTCTTTTGAAATCACTAAGGTGCTGCTAAAATGATTTTTCGATTTAGTGATTTTTTAGCGAAATATTCAACTTTAAAATGCAAATTTTCCTTAAAATGGAAAAATTTGAAAAAATTCATGGTGGTAGTAAGTATATCAAACTTTCAAGGAAAACTATAACGGCTAAGTTTGCTTGTGAATTATTAGTACTTAGTTAAAGAGTAAATAGCAGCCTAAGGTATAAAATATACCTAAACTTGGAAGATTCCGTATAACATACGAAATCCATAGAAAAATATTACTATTTTTTAACCCCCGACGCAAAAAGAGGGGTGTTATAAGTTTGACCGCTATGTGTGTCTGTGTGTCTGTATGTCTGTATGTCTGTGTGTCTGTGTGTCTGTGTGTCTGTCTGTGTGTCTGTCTGTGGCACCGTAGCTCTTAAGCGGGTGGACCGATTTGAATGCGGTTTTTTTTATTGAAAGCTGGTTTTCTAGCGATGGTTCTTAGACATGTTTTATCAAAATCGGTTCAGCCGTTTCAAGACCATCAGCTCTTTTGTTCGCTGCGGTAGGAATCTTAGACGCATTATGGGTATTTACTTTACTTTCAAGCATATTTGGGGCCTAAAATTTGAAACACCGATGTATGCTATATAACTATGCAAGATTATGCAGTACTCGGCCTGATGCTGCAGCCAGGATATCCAGAACACTAGTAGATACACTCTTGATAAAACCATAGCAGATATATCGTGTTTGGATTCGTTTAAATCAGTATTTGATTTTACATACAATGCAATGTTGGCAACAGGATGAGCTGATGCTGCAGCCAGGATATCCAGCAGATTAGTACACTATAAAAAATTATAGCACATATGTCGTGTTTGGATTCGTTTTGATCAGTAATTGATTCTACATACAATGCAGTGGTGACAACACGACGAGCTGTTTAAAAAACATGAAATAAAAAAACTTAAATTAAAAATTTTAAAAACCCCCGACAAAAAAAGCCGCCAAAAAAGGACAACTAAAAAGTAAAAAATAATTATGCACTACCTAGCTGTTGCCCGCGACTTCATCTGCGAACAATTCGTTTATCCCTATCCCGCTGGGACTATGCTGATTTCCCGCAAAATTAGCCTAAGTTAATTTAGTATAAGTACCTAGTAATATTTTTTTTATCTAAGCGTCGTCGGTGTCGGGGGACCGCTAAGGTTAATACTTTAAATAAAAAATACAACATAATGTACTTTAGTTTCCTGTTAACCTTAGCGGTCCCCCGACACCGACGACGCTTAGATAAAAAAAATATTACTAGGTACTTATACTAAATTAACTTAGGCTAATTTTGCGGGAAATCAGCATAGTCCCAGCGGGATAGGGATAAACGAATTGTTCGCAGATGAAGTCGCGGGCAACAGCTAGGTAGTGCATAATTATTTTTTACTTTTTAGTTGTCCTTTTTTTTCGTAATAGCTACGGAACCCCATTTTGGGCGTGTCCGACACGCTCTCGGCCGGTTTTATTAAAAAAAAAACTAGAAAAGCACGGAAGTTTAGGTAAATAAGAAGTCTCGTTAGTCTCTATGTATCGCGGGCTAAATAAACAAATACCTCGAACTACTAAAATGCTCTATACGAAGAAAATCTTGTAACTTGGACCGATCTCAAATTGATTTATTGACATTAGCGCGACTGCACCGCAAATTCATAAGAGTCTCAACATGATGTGGTCATACAAACTACAAACATATACACTACACTTGCGGTCAAAGAAAACGGGTCGGTACGAAAAACTAGAATATCTCCTAAAATAATAGAGCTAGGAGCATGAATTAAACTGTATATTGTAGATAATTCTATAATTAATAAAACGACATGATAGGTTTGAAAGTTATTCATTTGTTTATTCGAATTACGTACAAAACAAAATATTTACAAATTTTACGAAGAAAAATTAACACTTGGTACCTCACATTACAACAGAAAATACAAACTTTAAGCCAAATTAATTCTTCGTATTGCCTTCACGGGCTCTTTTTAAAGCTTCCAGATAATTGGGCATGCTCTTCATTAGGTTTCTTATGCGATTTTGCGGGATATTGATTCATCCTTCCACTAACGCATGTTTCAGGTCTCTAAGTGTAACTAAAGCGGAGTTTCGATTTCTTACATGCCTTCCAAGCTCGTCGCATACATGCTCGATCGGATTTAAGTCCGGACTTCTCGAGGGTCAGTTCATAAAAATGATACCAACGTCGTCAAAGTAATCATTTACAATCTGAGCTGTGTATGGCCTGGCGTTTTCATGCATAAACATGGGATTTTCACCCATATTAATTAAGTATGGACTGTCATGCTCATTAAGAATCTCTTCTCCATATCTTGCACTAGTTAGCGTACCATTTTTTATGAAGACTTACTCCATGTGAGTCTCTGAAGAGATTCCAGCTCAGGCCACAATAGAACCACCGTCAAACGACACTTTTTCCTCAAAATAAGCTCGAGTAAAACGTTCACCTGGCCGTTTCTAAGCTCTTCGCCGCCCATCATGTGCGTAGAGCATAAATCTGGATTCATCAGAAAACATATTTTTTGCCAATTCTTCGTCTGCCCACCATCTGTGTTCGCGGGCGTAAATCAATCTTGCTGTTCGCTGCCCCTTTTCAAGTTTTGGGCCATTTGCCGATCTACGTGGGGTCAAATTAGCTTCTTGTAGCCGCAGCCTTGCAGTCCACTCGCTTATGTCATCTTTTCGAGTCTCTCGAAGTTGATTTTGGACTTCAACAGCCGTGAGGTGCCGATTTCGGAGCATGGTTGTAACAATAAATTGATCTTCTCGAGCTGCAGTACATCTCGGTCTGCTGGTTCCTGGTCTTCTAATGTTCTGCCCAGTTTCTCGGAAACGTTGGACGACTCTCTGCACGGTAGAAAGTGATATGCCAACAGTTCTCGCTGTTCTTCTCTGAATTCCGCCTTCTTCTAACATAGTGACGATACGTGTACATTTTTCTGGTGTCAGCCACATGATAGTAAATCAAGAATGATCAAGAAAGACAACAATGAGTGCCTTTTATCATTATGCTTTGACAGATTGAAAATAAAAGTGAGAAAACAGGCAAAAGTAAAACAAGTGCAATTTTAATTTAGACCCTAATTACAGTTTTTTTTAATTTTAACTTTTTCCAGCCACCATGTAAAACATTTGAAGGTTGTATTTAATACGATATTAAATTCTCTTTAATATAGAGTCAGTTTCGTATAAGTAAACCTTTTCATTTTCAGAATTGTAAGGTTTTCGTCACTGACCCGTATTATTTGACCGCGAGTGTATTAACTATATTGTCAGTTAAAGAGCAAGGAGCTTTTTCTTAACATTAAAGTGCGACGAAATTAATTATTTTTATATGTCAGATGATGATTCCATTGCAATTATTAATGTATGTACTTAAGAGCGTTTATATCTGCTGTTTACACACTTCTTAATATACAAATTAATGTGTCTTCTTCAATAATTATTCGTGCTAGACTTTTATAGTCTTTAAAAACGAATCAATGTTTATAAGCGGTTTTTAAAGATAATAAAAGTCTATAACTAATAATTATTGGAGTAGACACGTTAAATTTTATATTAAGAAGTGTTCTATCAGACAACATTTTTAATTTTCATTCAATTTTATAGAATAATCGAGAAAAACTAACAAAAATGCAACGTTGCCAGCTCAGCAGTAACAAACGTTATGCATCGCTACATCCGCTCATCCATTACCCATACTCATACTCATACTCATATATTGGTAATCATTATTACATGTCATGTTTTGTTAAATTATTCTAATATACCTATAAATTATTCCACACACAAAACATACACATCCAATCATAACATCTTGATCTTTATTTATTAACTAGCTTTTGCCCGCGGCTCCGCCCGCGCGGTATTCGGTTATCGCGCGCTGTTCCCTCGGGAACTGTGCATTTTTCCGGGATAAAAAGTAGCCTATGTCACTCTCGGGCCCATAAACTATCTCTATGCCAAAAATCACGTCGATCCGTCGCTCCGTTACGGCGTGAAAGAGGGAAAAACATACAAACACATAAACACACAAACACACTTTCGCATTTATAATATTAGTATGGATAATCCATGGCTAAAAGTGAACTTGTTTACATCAGTTTATTTTAGGACAATAATATGTAATGTATTAATGCGTTCTGGTACTCGATAACAGGCCGTAAGGGCACTGTCAAGGATTATTTAATTGGTCAAGGTCAATACTTAATGCTATCATGATATTGATGATACAAGTTAAGTAAGCTCACTTTTATTGGACAAAGACAAATAGTTAAACAGTATATCAAACTTATAAGGAAAACTATAGCTGTTAAGTTTTTTCGAGAACTATTAAATGAAATGAAAATAGCAGCCTATAAAATATACCTAAACTTGGAATATTCCGTACAAAATACGAAATCCTTAAAAAATTTGACTTAGTTTTTTCGTAATGGCTACGGAACCCTGTTTCGGGCGTGTCCGACACGCTCTTGGCGGGTTTTTTGTTGTTTTAATAATAGGTAAACTTTCTTGGTCGACTATTTATTTATACATAGGTAAATTCAACAGTTGATTTTTATTTATATTGATTGCTAAAATGAAAGATATGGAAGAATCAGAAGAAAACAAAGCAAAGGATACGCCGGCCAAAGAATTTGCTTTTATGTCCTACTTCATGTTGCTCTGCCCCATTACTCCCACTCGTATTTGTAAATGGGCGATATGAAATATTGTCCCATCGTGTTTTACGCAAGAGCACGTCAAGAGGAAATCCACCAGGAAACTGAAACGAAACATTCAGCGCAAACTGAAATAGATTAAAGACTATCACATAAAATAGATGAAAAATAGCTCAGGAAAGTTTACTAAACTTTCGAGACTTTTATTATCTTTTGACTACTTCATTTAAGAATGGGCGATTTCAATTAAATGGAAATACTTGCAGTGAATTATAGTTACGTAAAATCGTGAAGTATTTTTTAAGTATAAAATCAGTAAGTAATGGTATCTTATCTTATCACGGATGTAATGAATCAATTACAAGAGTTTTTCTTTTGTTTAACCGACGGCAACTCTGCAAATAATGATAACTAGTTAACAGAGCAAAAGCACTAACACCTTATCATGATGAGTGATTCGATAACGAGGTTTCATACGACGGAAACACGACAAACGGTTATTAAAACTTTCTTCTCTTTTTGACACTGTCACTTAGTATCATTATAATAGAAGCAGAGTCCTTTGTCACTCCATAAATATAATATTTACTTCTTCTCTATCACCAACGTTGACAGGTAGCGAGAAAGAGAACACTCTTCGGCAGCAGTCACTGGCAAATGTATTGTGGCTGAACTAACACCATTGGCCGATCGACTGCTTGGAGTATTTGTAGCGTAGCAGATGCAAGCCTAGTTTTAGCCATAGTTATAAAAAATATCGCTGCTTTTATTTCATTTTCAAAAAAATTATGTTTGGCTGGATGTTTGGTTAGTTTAGGTAGTCCGAATCGACATAAAATTAAGATGTCTCGCGGTCTCAAGCCACGCATAAAACTCTACATCCAACGCCAGGTTACATTCTCAATTAGAGTCACGACAGATAACTGCATGTAACCTGTTCGGAGAGATACGAAGTAGCCGCTAGCCACGCCTTGGCTGAATGCCAACACCTTTCGCCAGGTCATTCTCACAAGAAATCTGGAATAACTGACTCAACGTCTGGTCTAGAGTACGTAACCGCGTTACCGATACTAGGAACTTCTGTTCTGAAGCTGAACCGAAGCCAGTGACAGCAAGTGTAAAAATATCGCTGATTTGTCTCTTAACATTAACACCGTTTGACTCAGAACGAACTGTCTGAAAGCACGTAGTGACTAAATCCAATAATATACGTAATGTGCAAAATTTTCATCCGGGTGTAAGCAGTTTTTTACAGCACAAGGTTAATCGTTTTGTATTAAATACAGCTATTGACTGCGAAGTGGATTTAGAGTTGACACATAGATGTGGGTCGAACTGGTTGAAAAAAAGAGTTACTGAAAACTCGAGTATTGGAGACAAATCACGGAATCTTAAAATTTTCAAGAAACAACACCAAGGGTATTAAATACAGCTACTGACTGCGAAGTGGATTTAGAGTTTAAATCACATAGATGTAGGTTGAACTGGTTATAAAAAAGACTTACTGACAACTCGAGTATTGGAGACAAAATTACGGAAATTGTCCAGCAGTGGTGTAGCGGTAAAGCACGCGGCACGGAATGCCGAGGACATGGGTTCGATTCCCAGTGCTGGTCTTATTTTCCTGGTTTTTCTGTGCATCTATATTTCAGTTTGTATTTTCAATACTAATTACGGAATCATACAATTTTCAAGAAACAACACCAAGAGTATTGCTTCCTGCAGCGCAATACGAGTTTGGCAAGATATAATGGGATGATGCGGGAGGTGGTCTGATTTGTATTTAAGTACTTAGCAACTAATTTGTGTCTAAATACCTATTTGACGATGCGACGCCATTGGCTAGGCTAATTTAGGTATATAAATGGTAAATGCTTTTTAATGTCAGTAAGTATAATTAACAATCATTAATTATAGATAAAAAAAAGTAAATAAGTCCGTCTAGGCGGATTATTTACTAATCTTTTGTAATTAATGAATATAATATGTAGTACAATCTTTAGTGGTTAGTCGATTGTGGAGCTACTGCGCAGTTTGAGCTCGAGAACAACAACGTTTGCTATACTTACTTACTATGAAGTATAATGAGCTTACGAGAAGTAGGTAGTTAGGTGTTTTATTGTGGACTGATCGGAGAGAATCGATTTGACACGAATGTCAGTTATGGAGGACCATCCCAAGAGACTGTTCTGCTTTATTAGTTCAAGCTCAAGCAGCACAAATTAAAGTACAATCAGATTCGGTTATTAAACGTGAAACAGCTCTTTGAGGGTAGATTGGTAAAACCTGCCTGCTCTGTAAAACCGGCCAAGTGCGGGTCGGGTCTGGCTCATTGTAAGGATTCGTTTGTATTATGCGGCAAATATATTAAATGTGTTTTTTTGTTTCAACTAACGCAATGTAGAGAGAGCACTGCCACTATCAAAAATAAGCAATTTGTAGCCTACTATTTCGCAAACGGGCGAGACCTCTCTACTACACGTAGTATATTACTTAGTACCTAACCTACTTACTAAAAGACCTCATCCATTATTGTAAAACTGCTTTTGTTATCCAAATAAACTATTTATTATTAGTAAATATTATACCAGGACACTTCAAAATTCAGAGTTCCACCTGTCAGAGCACCAAATTTCTTCCAGATCCATTGCAGCACTTGTAGCATATTATTTCACACTAATCTTACTATTACTACCTTCCACACACACACACTCACCAACTTTCGCATGAAATGAGATTATTAGGATCTTAATCAAAGAAACAAGTATGAGAGGATATTCATATTAGAAATACTTATCTGCATTATTATTGCACACAGCGTTTACAATATTATCGTGTCGGACGTATCATTAAGTCGGCCCGCCAGCAATTCTGTATCACCTTTAAATCTGGTTTCACATCCGTTCACTATCATTTAACTTTTATCTTTCATTTCATCAACTACTAACTGGTTTACAACGGAAATTGAATTTAATCCCCACATTGCTATTACTCAAGCTAATAATTCATTTTGTTCAGTTCGATATCTCATCTTAGAAGATTGGTTTTGAAACCTCGTCGCAAGTTAAGAAAATAAAAAATCGCCAATAATGTGAGAGGATGTGTTTTTCATTAAACAATAGAAACGTGTAATTTACACATTCTCGCACAGCACATCTCTGGTGGAAACAGCTGAGCGGAGCGAG
Organism: Choristoneura rosaceana; assembly: GCA_037349165.1. NCBI lineage: Eukaryota > Metazoa > Arthropoda > Insecta > Lepidoptera > Tortricidae > Choristoneura > Choristoneura rosaceana. The sequence goes on from JAZBNJ010000019.1 coordinate 18,932,794, forward strand.
GCGAGGTAAATGAAGCGTTTCTATTGGTTAATGAAAAACACATCCCTCGCAACACATCCTCGCACATTGGTGAAAACGCTGCTTTAAATTGCCGAGTCTTGGTTAATCTGTAGCCGTGATTAGATAGCCTATCCTCTAAAGCAGATGGTCGTGGGTTTGCGCCTGAGCTCACATCTGAGTTTATTGAAATGTTTGAGAGCAATCCACTTTTGGGCCCGCCGCGTGGGAACTATAGTACCTATAGCCAAATCCTGTGCCCGGCAGTGGACGTATTCGTATATAGGGCGAGAGGAGTCAACCTGAACTGGCAAAACAAGCTGATGGATCCAGCATTTCCTAAATTTGAATTGAATCTTATTATTGTTTCTAGAAATTCTTATCTATGTCACTCCGGGGATATCTAAGTATTGGCAAGAATGTAAACAGATATTCCGTGTTCGATTTAAATTATATACCTATAGATAAACCGCCTAACTGAGTCCTCGCCTGCGCGGTACAGGGGCGCGGGGGTAGGACGAGAAAGGGGAGTGAAAGAGGTGCGAGCGGCAGGCGCTTCTTAGCGCACAGCTCATACCGGTCGCGCCGCGGCTAGCGATCGCAAGTGCTAATGGCTACGGACGCTTTGTGAGAGGTACACACGAGATAAGATGAGTCGAAATATCTTCGGACATAAAATTAATAGTCAGTGCAAACAAATGGTTTTTAACGTATACGAATACTTTAGAAAAAAAAAACTGGACGTAAATTCTGTTGAATATTTACAGGATATACCTTTAAACAAAACTGTAGCAGAACTTACTGGTATATCGGAAAAGACTGTATCTAGAATTGTACAACAAGGAAATAGGTATTGAAAGAGAACGAGCGATTTAAATCACCGAGAAAACCAAAATAAACTCGCAGAAAAAGAGTGGAAATAGATGATTTCACCAACATGACGTCACATATCTTTAGAACTGTCTAGTGCACGTTTCGCCACTTGTGTATCTCGTTATTCACGCTCGCCGCCCGCACCGCCTTCACTCCCCTTTCTCGTCCTACCCCCGCGCCCCTGTACCGCGCAGGCGAGGACTCAGTTAGGCGGTTTATCTATACGTACTCACTTAAAAAGTTCTCTCTCAAAGAATAAAAGTTATGGGGGAGGCCCAATGACACATCAAAGGGGAAGCCTATGTCCAGCAGTGGACGACCTACTCCTGATATGACTAACAAAAGAACTTGAAAGATTTTTTTGCTAATATTTTTTAGGGCAAGTCATAGGTTGCAACTACGTTATTCATATACTTATATATTAACGGACGCTTGACAAGGTACCATAATACCATTAAACCCTTTCCATCCTCATCCGGGGTATTGTAACAACTTATATAATATTAGGTGTACTAAACGACAACTTTTAGCTTTCTTCGCGAATAAAACACAAATTAAGAATGGACCGTGTCCAATAAATAAATACCGCTTTTAGATTTTATAGCGTGAACAATAAAACTTGATTGAATAAATTATGTCCGTAATTCTATCTGTATTGTGTAACTATTCAAATGTTTAAATTAGGCGGACAACTTGTTCTACCAGTTCTGCTTATGGGCATAGGCGCCAGCGCAGCGCTAGCCATTAAAATATTTCGATTTACATGTAAATACGTTTATGGAAAATTTACATTTTTAATTTAAACCTCATTGTTGCCTGTGCTTTGTGTCGAGTGTACTCGCTTTGTCACATGAACTACAATTCGTATCAAGTTTTAAGTCAACTCGATCGCTAGAACTGGGTGAAGTTCAGTTGACAAACAAATAAACAATGCTGAGAAAATAAAAGTAATGCTGTAGTCACTGTTGTTAAGTTTAACTGGTGCTTTTTTATCACACACACACTATAGTTAACCCGTGCCAGTGGCTACGAATAATTTCATTTACTTATCTATCGTTATCTCGCAGGTTCCAACCTATCTCCATACTAAGTTTTATTTTATTCGGTTCAGCGATTCAAGCGAGAGGAGGCAACAGAGAGACAGTCAGAAAGAGTTACTTTTACATAATTATAATATTAAGTAAGGATTCTTACTTTGAAAGTATGTAAGTACTGGCTTCGTCTAATGTCCGAATAAAAGTTGTAAATATTCAATAACTCTTGTCAGTCGAGCACTTATTTTTAAACACGCATCATACATAACGATAATCTTACAATCTGGTGCAAATGGAATATTTCCATAATTACAATTATCTAATCTAATTTTTTTCACAAACTTTTCGCTAACGCGCTAATCAGGTGTTACATTACAAAACTGATAGGCTGACATGTAGCTTAAGATTGCTTAAACCATGGAACAAGAACGAAAATCACGAAGATAAAACATGATAAAACTAGAGATACATTAGCGGAGTTACCACGGGCATTCACGGGCATCTCGACAAGAGCCGAACTGCGCAGTACGTTATTTTGGTCGGAACAGCTGACATATGGCAACTAAGATCACTAAACACTGCACCACATGGCCTGAAGACATTTTTTATGCCTATCACATTTCAACTCCGGCTTTGTTTGAGTGTTTTAATTAGTTACACCATTTGCTGCCGTGAACTTGAATAAGAGTTATGAAGACAAAGCGACTAAAGCAAACGTAGACGTTATGTCAAGTTTCGTAATAGTTTTATACTTTAACCAGCTTCCCGCCGCGGCTTCGCACGGGTGTATTAATGAACAGATAAGACAACCATACAATAAAACCATTTAATAAACTAAACCGATCATTAAAACAACCAAAACAAGTTTTTTCGGATGTAACAGATAAACCTAAGAAACTGATCAAATAAAATAAAAGTCTATTTCTGAATTCTATTAAAAGTTTTGAGAATTTAGCACGCACAAATCAAATTTCCTTTTTAACATCATATTGCCATACAATTTTTCAAGATTTTATTTCATGTAGACCTTGTTCTGAGTAACAAGCGTGACAATAAAATAATTACAATAATTCGACGACGGTTTTACTATCGGTAGAGTAAAATAGTGGACCGAGAATGAAACGTGTAAAATAATTAACGGCAATTGCGAAAACAAGCTCCTGTACTACAATCGCAAACTTGACGTTTGATTGCTTAGTATAAAGTAGTTCATAATGATTCATAGCGCTGCTGTAATACACGTATAGGTACCAACATTATCAACACTTGTATGATTCATCGACAAAGATTCAAATCACGAACTCGCCGAGCTGTAAAACTACTTCTTGCCCGGAAGGATTGAATGATGAAATTGTAATTTTAAAACTGTACGATGGAGAACAGATTCATTACGCGAACAATGGTACTCGTTTGGTTGAATGTTTGAAAACTCTACAAAAGCTCGGAAAAAACTTTACTAATTGGAACTAAAGCTTCCGGGACTTCATTTTCTAATTTTTTTTTATGTGACGTGGGGAAAAAGGCATGCAGGTCGCCTGACGGGAAGCAATCACCGCTGCCAAAGACACGAGGGGTATCACAGGTGCGATGTCGGCCTATGATACACTGATAGGTTTTTGAGGGTGATTTCACGTATTTTTTTCTTTACACAAATATGTCGTAATGCGTATATGTCGTTATGCGTCAGGAGGGGCCCCCAAGTCTTATATTTTAGCGTGATAAATCCCGTTTGTGGTATTTTGACTATGATTTATACGCTCGTTTTTTAACTTCGTAAAACAAACATTTAATTTTGATCCATAGAATTTAAAACTTAATGTCAATAAGCGAAGTTGACATAACCTTAGGTTTAGGTTTAGAGAAGCTTTATTTACTCATAAGAACAATACAGTTCACTTAAAATGAGCTTACATACTATAATTCCTTAAAATTAAACATTTCAGCATGACCGTTGGAGATTTGTTGAAGTTACATAGTGTTATGAATGTGTTGTTTCAATTTGGTTTTAAATACACTGAGAGACTCACAATCTTTCACATTATTTGGTAATTCATTATAAATCCGAGCCCCCTCATACATTATACTACTTTTACCGTAGCCTGTTCTATTTTTACGCAGTTTTAACTTATTTGTATTTCTTAAGCAGTGTTTGAATTTTCGTTGTGTGAAAGAGATGTCTGAATGTATTTTATTTGTTAGGATCTTTTTTACGAAAATGCATGTTGAGTATGTGTATAGCTGTCTTATGTTGAAGAGTTCTACTTTCTTGTATAGTAATTGGGTGTTCATTCTGTAGTCATATTTGAATAGGATCTTTATTGATTTGTTTTGAGATCTTTGTAATTTTTGTAGATTTGTTTTGGCAGCAGTTCCCCATATTTCGATTAAATAATCTAAGTGTGATTTTATTAACGAATTATATATTGTCAAGCGAGCTTTGTGAGGGATGCATGATGAAATTCTTCGTAGTATACCTGTAACTGAGGACAACTTAGATTGCACATGTTGTATATGACCTTTCCAGCTTAATTTGTCATCCAAGTATAGCCCAAGATACTTTTCATGATGGGAAAGATTTAGTGGTTGGCTATTGATTGTAAGGTTATTGTAGGACGGGACGGTTTTATTTTTAGCTTTAAATATCATGTAATTCATGTATGCAGTTTTCTTCGTATTAATAGTTAAGAGGTTACATTGACACCACCTTTGACATATGTCCTAAATTTAGGACATTGGGCCTTACGAGGTAAAGATCCCCAAGTTGTATAGCTCCGGGAATGCTGTCCCAGGAAGCTCGTGCTATATTTTTGTCGTGCGTGGGAAAGAATTCCGCTTAAAGCTGACAGAATATACTTAACGTAAAAAGCGTGATTTAGTCCCAGAAGTGTCAGTATTTACTATTGAACACAGTGAGTTTTAAACAAAAAATAACTAAGAAAAACAGAAAATATACAAAGCTAATGATTTAATCGGAATATTTTTACGCAGAAAACATCCAGGCAGCAAATGGAAGTTTTACAAATCCCATGCAAATTCACATTCAGAACATTTATGCAGTAAATAGGCCGCAATTGCTTTTACACCACAGCTGTAATTTGGCATTAATACATATTAGTCACGCCGACAAAGTGGTGAAATGTGACGTAAAGTGGGGGTGATTTTTTTTCGCGATTCATCCTATAGTGTGAGGTGTGAGGTATCGTTGGATAGGTCTTTTAAAAACCATAAGGGGTCGCAAAGACGATTTTCCGATTCAGTGATATGTTTGCGAAATATTCAACTTTAAAGTGCAAATTTTCATTAAAATCGAGCGCCCCCCCCCCCCCTCTAAAATCTAAACTGTTGGGTGGGAAATTATGAAAATATTCAGGATGGTAGTAAATTTACAAGGAAAATTATAACGGCTAAGATTGAAGAAGAGTACCTGTACCTATACATTTGTCATGTCTACAGTTCACACTGAAGCAACAGTAATTATTTTCAACGCCAGTCTCAAGTAATCTCATTAAAAGGTCGCAAAAATGCACAAATTTACTTCATAAAACTTTTCTTCAACTGGTACAAAAGTGCAGGCATGTTTTTGGAAACAATATTTCAACGAGACACAATAAAGCTCACTTGTAAAAACTAATGATGTGTACGAGTTATTATGCCCGTCAACTGAAAAAAAGATCACTGTGATACAAAGGTGATTTTTCAACTAGGTTACATATTGCTAGAAAAGTTGGACCGCGGCCAGAGGGTTCAATTGCCGTAGGTTCGTTCACGCGTGTCTTTTGCCTATTTGGCATGTTATTGACCTGTAATTATCGAGCCGATAAAGAGTGCAATTTTCGCCTCATGCGCCCGATATTGAATAAATAAGAATTGCATCAGACGACCACAAATGTTAGTCATTGACGTGGCGAAGTTGCGTCATTGTAATTCCACGCTAAGGGGCACATTACGAGAAAGGGTGGCGCGCCGTAGATGATTGCAACACGTTTTCATCATCCCTGGGTACAAGCCAAGCGCACTCATTAATAAATTTCCATGTTTACCGAGACTTGGAAAACTTTGTATGTAATTGGATTCGATAACGGCATTTAACTATAACAATTTGCTATAACTAGCGAAGTCCGGCATTAGATATTCATCACAGTCCAGACCAGGTTGGAGTGGTTGGACCGGCGCTACCGGCGTCGGGCGACATCAAACGACCAGACCAGCAATTTGTTCTGCATGCTCTAGCTCGGGTACCCACAGGTTTGCATTTTGCTCCGCATAAATACTGAAGCAGACATTTGCATAATCTAACCTTGGGCGAGCTTGAGATTGATTTACATGTATTTATTATAAGCGCAACAAAAAGTTCGATACATGACTTGATATGTGGACTTGATAAATGAATTACAATTATTTCCTAGCATGAAAATCTGATAAATGACAAATAAAGCAACTTGTACAATAAAAAATTAATGACAAAAAGGTTGAATACAGTGGGTGTTTTTTCTATTAACATGTCTTAAAGAATCTTTAAACGAAACAAAAGTCAAATAAAGCCAGACAGAACACATGTGTTTCGTTTCGTGTGTTGAAGAAAAACAAAACTAGCTCGTTTCCGCTCATTACGGACACCAAATGGAAATCACCGCAGAATATTAATCGTATGCAAATGAATTACGTAATTTCACCGAAGACACCACTATACTGGATAGCTGTAGTTAATTTTTGCTCCTTTCACTAGACTATCTCACTTTGGCATTACTGCGTGTAAGCTGGAGTACTATATTGAAAAATGTTTCAAAAGACAACAGCGGCGTGGAAGAGTATATTTTGGAGTTCAAACTAAAAAAAATAACACTCAATCTGTGCAGATGTACCATCGAAACAATAATGTATGATGACCAGATGGTTCCAAAGAAAGACCAGCGCCGTACGCAGGAGCGGCAGATTGCTGAAATAGGACCATTTCGTGATACGCATATTTTTATTTTTACCCATTTTTCCCATGTTTTCTCTAATAAATGTTTTCTTTCTTTGTTTCAAACACTTGATTCCACTTGACGTAGAACGTTCTTATCATACAGTAAGTTTAACACCCATTCGTAGGAATATCGCATTGTGTGACAAAGAAAGCTATTAGCTTTCTTTGTCACACAATGCGATATTCCTACGAATTTTTCTGAGAAAATGTCCCAGAAAGGGTCGTGATCCAATTGCTTCTATTCGATAGTATGTATACATCGTATTAGTATATACGGTTGTGTGTGGGGGCCGCAATACGAGATCTTTCTCTAGGCAAATGTTATGCCTGGGGACCGAAGTCCAAAGGAGGAAAGTTGGAAATAATTTATGCATCCGAGTTGAGAAACTTCGATAGTGCGATGCAGAATGTTGCAGGCATTTTGTGTGACAACTAGATGGCGTTAGGAGTCGCTGCACGATCACAACACGGAATTGTTGAGCCGCTTGTCACTGAAGTGAGCCGAGTCATACATACTAACTTGTACTTAGTAAATATTGCCATTTATATCATCATTCATTCATTCATTTCATTTATATTTTATCTATTTTGGTAAATAAATCATTATCTTATCTTATCTTATCTTATCTTATAAACCAGACTAGCTTTTGCCCGCGGCTCCGCCCGCGTTGAATTCGGTTATCGCTCGCTATATTGGTTTGTAGTACATGCTATGTATCAGAGATGGCGCTGTATGTGAAAAAATATTTTCCCGCTTTTCTTATTAAATTTTTCCTGAATTTTCTTTGCTGTAAACCTCACGGAGCCCGAGACCTTTCCAACGAATGCAAAACCTTTGAAATCTTTTCTTGCGTTCTGGAGTTATAGCGTCAGGAAGGAAAACCCGACTTATTTTTATATATTAGATTAGAGTCTGGCTACTTTAACTTGTCACGAGTAATATAGCAAATCTTGTATGCAGTAATGTAAATCAAATTAGATGGTATGGTAGCAACATTTTTATGATCAACTCGCATCTGTACTTATGTTCTATGGTCTAATCGGGTTTAGTAATTTGATTACTAGGCATCGGAGTTTTCATAGCACGGTAAGACGTCAGCGAGCCATGGAGTCGACATTATAGCTACTCCAATTTTTTAATTTGCCGTGTTTTTACATTACCAACTTATGATAGCCAGACTAGCTGCTAGTCTAGCATCATATGGCAAAATTATGAACAGTAGCAAGTGCCTCGAAAATTCCGCATTGTCACTGTTACAATGCAATAAAAACTCGAACAATTACAAGCAACAAAAGCAATAACAAAAGACGATTTTTACATTTCTAACGACCCGACATTGAAGCGAGCTTTGACGTAAATTAATGATCACGAATAACGAATGCCACTTAAAATATTATACAGAATTAGACCTTTAATAAATGAGAGGTTGCGCATTCAGTTGGTAGAGACACTGATCTTGTCAAAATTGAACTACATGGATACGGTGTTTGGACCACGACTTCTTGCTAAAACTAAAAGACTAGTCCAGCGTGTACAAAATGCCTGTGCTCGCTACTGTTTCAGCATTCCGTTAAGGGCCCATGTAACGCCATATTTAAATCAACATAAAATCCTCAAGATGCAGCATCGGCGCAAGCTTCACCTTGCTTGCCTCCTCTTTGGCATAATAAAACACAAATCCCCACCTTATCTTTATGATAAGTTGTCTTGGTCACCCAGCCACAAAGTGCGAGGAGGTCGCCAGTGTGGTGTACAGCTGTTGACACCTCGCCATGCTTCAGCTGCTTTCAGAGGGAGCTTCAGATACGTGGCAACGAAATGTTGGAACAACATCCCACCGCCAATTAGGAACCTACAAAATATACATAGCTTTAGAATTAAAATCAAAGTACATATGTGCATGCACCAACAGAGCCAGGAGTCCCTGGCTCTTGATACTAGTTGCATATAGTTTGTTCATATTTATTTCATACATAAGTAGTAAATATACATACCAGTGTTTCGCGTCCCATCCGTTTTGGCGGTGGGTGTTGGTCTCATTTCATGCCCTGGTTGTAGGTGCCGCGTTGCTGCCAACACATTGAATCAACATACCTAGTCCTGAGTGGAACCTGCAGAAATAAATAAATAATAATATAAAAAAAAAACGTGTTGGACTCGGGGAACGAGAACATGAATATCAGCTTCGTCATCGGGAGGCTTGCTAATGCTACTTGTTTGTGCTTAATTCAACGAAATTTAATTGTATTCTTTCTTAGGTCATAAGTAGTATTAAAATTCATACCTGTGTTTGCGCCCCATTCTGTTATATGTATGTTGTCTTGTATCCGGGTTGCACAACAAAGTTTCGTGCCGTCACTCATTTGTGATCTGGTTTTTACGAGTAGTTTTATATTTTGCATCGCTATACCTTATTCACTTTCTTTTCAATTTGTCTGTTGTGATTGATATGGATGGTACTGGTCTGTGTTGCTCAATATGTAAATGGTGTAAACTGTATTCTTTGCCAGCCGGTTCCTATTGTCACAAAGTAGATAATCTTTTGCTTTGTCGGAGGTATCGCATCGCAAAAGAAAATATTTTAAGGTTATTTACTGCCACGACAGCAGTAATTGTATTATTATTATTTTTTTACATTGCACCACGTCACCTCTTCCTTGTCTATGGTTTAAAAAAATAGATTTTAATTTTTTAATTTTTTTCTTTTTTAATATTTCTTCGTCTGACTGGGGCAAAGGAACTGGCTCATGCATACATATTTATCGTCTGGGCTCCACAGAAAACCAGCGTTGCTGTACATAATGTGCGGCAACACATGCTGAGTGGAGACCCTTTTTGGTGTCCTGTCGTGTCACTATGTATTTAATATAGTTATAGTGCTAGTTTTAATCTTAGTCTTAGGTGGTACTCATGGAGCCAAAATAAATTTTTCTTTTCTTTTTCTTTTTTCCATATACGCTCATATAACTGGATATAACTGGACACAATCGGCACGAGTGCATACTAAAGCCTAATCTACGGAATCAGAGCACCGTGCCGCGTGGTCACGACACGACACCATCGTCTAACCAACGATCTCAGAGAACATACTAGAATTATTAGATATACAAGGCGCGAGTTTAACCAAAACGTTTATGGATAGAGAACAAATAGATAGGTATTTAGTTTACAGTTCGTTCGTACTGCGGCCATCAACAGCAATTGCGGCCCGTTTGCGTCAATTAGATTGTTTACTAACTTAAACCGGCAGTAACTTCTCGTTAGCTCCCCTCAACTTTTTAATATCAGTTAGTTAGGGTGCGCGGGTAATAGCTTACGTTTGTTGTATGCGATGTTATAGGTTGGTATCGTAACGACTACATTGACAAAACGACCAAATCATCCATTTATGTGAATTATAAGTCTCAGTGACGTAATCATACGTCAATCTGAAAATACGTTCTCGTTCGTTGGTGTATAAACAAACAATCCGATTCTGTATCATCTGTACTAAATGAAATTTTAATTGCATCAATGGTAAAAGATAACTTTCAATGTTATTGTTACCATAGAGAAACAAATCTGAGCTGAGTGGAGACCATTTCGGCTTCACATCATTATTTGATTGTTTTTCTACCTATTCTTTATCATTTTGTAAATGTATTTTCTCATTTTTTGTTATGATGTGTTGGCTGAATAAACATATTTCTATTCTATTCTATTCTAAATCAAACTAGGGTTTTGATTCCTTAACCATTTTTGGCGCGTCGCTTGTTATATGTAGGTATAAACTTTTGAGAAATACTATCCAACTGATGGTGAAGACAGCAATTAAATCCGTTGCGTAGATTTGAAGACACACTTGTAGACAGACGGTCAGAAGTAGGCAACTTTATTTTATACTATACTTGAAACGTTTAGTTAATTAACTAAATGTAAACAAACTACAGCTACCAGATTTGGTACAGCCAAAGATTTTAAACATTTTAACTATACATCATTGTAATACAAACTAGACTAGTGTATTTCAATACAGAAATTTAACTGCTTTGATAGTTTAATGGGGGAATATCAATATTAAAGACGCCAATTGACGTTGTTTTGTTTACATTTAGTTAAATACCTATCCAAATCAAGCATAAGTAAATATAACGATGTAAAGTACATTTCAATAGAATCTGACAATTTTCTACACGTTTAAGACACCCTGACGTGGACACGCTTGCTTATGTATGTCCCTGTTGTTGTGATTATCATCTAAAAGGAATCAAAAAAGAATAACAGTCACATAACAAAGCCATAGGCAGCCCAGTGTTCATATTAGTAGGCTGGAAGTGTTACAGGATTGTCAGATTCTATTGAAATGGAGTTTAAATAGTATTTTCTTAGCTAGTGTATCTAACATAAAACATAGTGAGCGAACTGTTGCCAGCTATCTGTGACAGCAACAACAATCCGGTACACAAAGGGCGGCAACGGCGGTGGGAGGCACACCTGCCCCGACCAGTTATTGTGCCTACGTTGGACATCGAAATCCTATGGATACAAATTCTATGTAAATTAAAGCGCTCGCCTTTATTACTACTATCGTTCCAAACACCCACACCAGAGATATAAATGCACCGACAGCAAACGAAAAACGATAACCGGTCAATGATATCAAGCAAGAACAAAGGAAGATAGGTTGAAAAACATTGAATTTGTAAACGTGGTGATTGCTAATAATCCTAATATCTACGGAATATTAGGCTTATGAATGTAAGTACGTATATAACGGACAAGTCGCTTTCTATACTTAGTATTGCATATTCATGACCATCAAAGGAGGCCTGTCGACCTAACTGCCCTAGTTTTTTTTCCTTTCAAACGCATTCGTTGATACAACGGCGGAGTTGGACAAGCGTGTCGTTAAAGTAGTGAGTGAATGCTGGGGTGCATAATGAAAAGGGCAAGTGGTCGGTTACGCTCGAGTCCACGTTATTCATTCAACCCCCGAAGTCTCATGTTTAAAAGCTCACGTGGATGAATAGGGAACATAAAATCGCTGGCCATTCCCGGGGAACATCAACCTAAGCAATAATAGAAATCTGGCAGGCGGACGTCATCCACGGAGCTTTGACCGATCGCGTGCGTCAGCGGTTTTCAGTTTGCACGGAAATAACTCGCTCTATGAAACTTTGGCACCGTATACCGCCGCGGGAGACCCGCGCCTAATTTCATTCGATTTCACGTCAGACTTGAGTGCACAAAGAACCAATTTAAAACTGTCTCCTTCTGAATAAGTACCTTGGAATACTGCAGGCCAGCAGCAACAGCCAAGGGAGACCAAACTACGGGACAAGGATGCTGCCGAATTGAAATCGTGTACAGATGGAAATCACGTAGATAATCTGAAAAGAAATAAAAGTTTAATTAAAATAGAGAAAGCAACTTTGCCCTTGACTTGAGTTAGTCTTCTAGCAGCTATAAAAAAAGTCCCGCATATAGAAATGGATTTGACGCAATTTTAGAGCAAGTTGGGCACTGTTCCAACCCACCGGAAACCACCATCATTAATCCTAATTTAAATTTATGTACAGTCGAATTCATAAACTTGTGAACAAAAATTTGATCAAAAATATCTGAACGACGCCGTTACCGATAGAGTCGTGTTCAGATATTTTTGACAATTTTTTTCTCACAAATTTATGAATTCGACTGTACCTAAAAAAACACGAGGAAATTACTACTCAATGATTTGTTAGATAATTTTCTCAAACGCGTTTTTTCTGAGTAGCGAATTTTTATATCGCGATTTTTCACGTTCGCAAATTTACTTAAGTAATTCGTCTTTTTTCAGATAGCGATTTTTCATGAAGCATTTTTTAATGTTAGTTTATTTTTTTCGTTTCTTTTACCACTAGATTTCTGGACGGTCTGCCTTTCGGGAATCTGAAGATACCTAACGAACCTAACCTACCTATTGATAAGTAATAATACTAATAATGTGGACACTAAGGGGTAAGGATTTGTTAGATTAATGATTTCGAGTAAAATATTCTACAAACCGCACTATTTTATACTGATAATAGTTGCGAATAACAAAATAATCGATTGGTAAAATAAGCGCGAACATTAAAAAACGCTTCATGAAAAATCGCTACATGAATACCTAAAGACGAAGAAGTAAATTTACGATCGTAAAAAAACAGCGATGTGAAAATTCACTACTCAGAAAAAAATGCGTTTGTGAAAATTATCTAACAAACCATCTCAAGATTATCTTCAGTTAATTTGAATTGCCTATGGGCACTTCTTTCTTATTATAAGATTTTTCTAATGATACCATTTTCTGGTCAAGTCATGGGCTTCCAAATAGTTCTTTTTGTAAATTAAAAGGTTGTATTGCTTTCATCGTTTGCCTCGTTTATATTATATGTAAACTACAAAGGAGCACAGAGCGAACTCAAAATTAAATGGAAGCTTTATCGTTGCCCAAATTATTGCCAAATGTGAATAATGATGATGTCTGTGCGTTGGTGTCGCCTGCGCGTTATCAACACGTGAGCAATGAACCTTGTTTTTAATTATTTTTTATCAGCATACGATATATTTTTAGTTAACGTTACGAGACCAGAGAGCGCGTAGGATCCGTGATGTGGGGCATGTGGGGAAACGGTAAACATTGCAAAAATTGAGAAGAGGCAGACTGCGCGCGCGGGACCACGTAGATAAAAATCGAAATAGATTTGGCTAGGCGCCGCGTGCGCTTGTGCGCCGAACAATGCTGGAAACTAGGTCGACAATCTGTTTACAGTGTCAAAAATGCGAACAATCCGCCTCAGATCTCGACTCGACAAGCCAGACATTTACAAGTCTAATAACTGCATTACGTGAGATACCGAAATGTGATTCCGTCTCATCTGATGGATTACAACTGTGTCACAGCGTAAGCAATGCGTAATAAAAACATAACGCTTATACGGGTAACAGTAATACATACTCATAATTAAGCAAAAGGAATGCTAAAAAAGCTTTTTTCATCTTGAAAAACAAAATTCCAACTGTTTCTGTGTAACCTTGTTGACTTCATATAAACTTAAAGCAGTAGGTTCTTACCTTTTTTGTTGGGAAAATCTATTAGGTAGGTAATTTTGTTTAGACTTTCGGCTTCATTAATAGGAAAAAAAAAACAGAAATTATCGGTGGTTAGTGAAATAAATGGATCAAGTCAAGAGACGACTTGACCAGTAACTATTGATTAAATAAACGATCGCGGAACTTTTTTCTTTCCGTATTCAGCCAAGAAACGGGCAACCTTGACTGGTGAATTTCATTTCCTTATTGTGCACAGCAAGCGCATCATTCTAAAGAGAACAAGTGAATAAAATCACTCATTAGCGCCTTCACTGCAATTTATATGACTTCCTCACCAAGACCTAATAATAAATTATTGGAGACATGTCAGCTACGTAATGATTAATTTCCGCATTGTAGTGCATCGACGCGCCGGGTCACGGAGTCAGACGAAACGACTTCTAGATGGAGTTTCTATCACATCGGTTATTGATATGCATTAAAATACTCAAGGCATCAGTATCAATACATTCAATACCGTATGTATAGATAACTACTCTTCCAAACAGCTAAAACGTAAGTATACATTGCTATTTCTAAAATAGACATTTGTCCGACAGGCCTAAAAAGGATGTGCTCTATAGTCGAATTGTCACTTGTTAATATGGTAAGTAAGTGTCAAGTCAATTTCGTTACGAGCGAATCAAATATAACTCATGCAGTTCATGTGGCCAGTAGAGAAGCTCATACCGTGGCCGGAATTATAAATACACAAGTAAAAAAAACACAACAATAATTAATCTATGAACCTCTTTTTATCAAGATTGAATCGCTGACGAGACGACCGATTACAATCTCAATCATTAAGAGAGTAAAAAATAATATTTAAGATTAAAGACTACACTCGCGGTCAAATAATACGGGTCAGTAACGAAAACCTTAAAATTTTGAAAATGAAAAGGTTTACTTATACGAAACTGACTCTATATTATAGAGAATTTAATATCGTATTAAATACAACCTTCAAATGTTTTACATGGTTGCTGGAAAAAGTTAAAATTTAAAAATACTCTAATTAGGGTCTAAATTAAAATTGCACTTGTTTTACTTTTGCCTGTTTTCTCACTTTTATTTTCAATCTGTCAAAGCATAATGATAAAAGGCACTCATTGTTGTCTTTCTTGATCATTCTTGATTTACTATCATGTGGCTGACACCAGAAGAATGTACACGAATCGTCACTATGTTAGAAGAAGGCGGAATTCAGAGAAGAACAGCGAGAACTGTTGGCATGTCACTTTCTACCGTGCAGAGAGTCGTCCAACGTTTCCGTGAAACTGGGCAGAACATAAGAAGACCAGGAACCAGCAGACCGATATGTACTGCAGCTCGAGAAGATCAATTTATTGTTACAACCATGCTCCGAAATCGGCACCTCACGGCTGTTGAAGTCCAAAATCAACTTCGAGAGACTCGAAAAGATGGCATAAGCGAGTGGACTGTAAGGCGGTGGCTACAAGAAGCTAATTTGACCCCACGTAGACCGGCAAATGGCCCAAAACTTGAAAAGGGGCAGAGAACAGCAAGATTGATTTACGCCCGCGAACACAGATGGTGGGCAGACGAAGAATTGGCAAGAAATATGTTTTCTGATGAATCCAGATTTATGCTCTATGCACATGATGGGCGGCGAAGAGCTTACAAACGGCCAGGTAAACGTTTTACTCGAGCTTATTTTGAGGAAAAAGTGTCGTTTACGGTGAGTCTATTGTGGCCTGAGCTGGAATCTCTTCGGAGACTCACATGGAGTAAGTCTTCATAAAAAATGGTACGCTAACTAGTGCAAGATATGTAGAAGAGATTCTTAATGAACATGACGGTCCATACTTAATTAATATGGGTGAAAATCCCATGTTCATGCATGAAAACGCCAGGCCATACACAGCTCAGATTGTAAATGATTACTTTGACGACGTTGGTATCATTTTTATGAACTGACCCTCGAGAAGTCCGGACTTAAATCCAATCGACCATGTATGGGACGAGCTTGGAAGGCATGTAAGAAATCGAAATTCCGCTCTAGCTACACTTAGAGATCTAAAACATGCGTTAGTGGAAGGATGAATCAATATCCCGCAAAATCGCATAAGAAACCTAATGAAGAGCATGCCCAATCATCTGGAAGCTTTAAAAAGAGCCCGTGAAGGCAATACGAAGAATTAATTTGGCTTAAAGTTTGTTTTTTCTGTTGTAATGTGAGGTACCAAGTGTTAATTTTTCTACGTAAAATTTGTAAATATTTTGTATTGTACGTAATTAGAATAAACAAATGAATAACTTTCAAACCTATCATGTCGTTTTATTAACTATAGAATTATCTACAATATACAGTTTAATTCATGCTCCTAGCGCTATTATTTTAGGAGATATTCTAGTTTTTCGTACCGACCCGTTTTCTTTGACCGCGAGTGTAATAATATAGCGATAATTGATATTATTACTAAAAGTTTAGTATGTATTAGTCCCCGTGTCGCGCTTGATTCTCAATAGCTGGTGCTGTCCACGAGGTTTATTTCTGAGCATAACCTCCAAGACCGCAAATTTGTGACATCGTTAGCGCTTGCAATATCGATTTGACCTTGCAAATGTTAATCCAGACGGTATAATGGGATGGGATGTCAACGATAAATTCTGTAAACCATTAGTTCTTCCACCGGGAAATATCAAAAAAGTAAGAGTAACTCTTTCCGCGTTCGTAAGTGGAAGATTCTAGAAAAGAAAACTACTGAAAACGTTTTTCGCACAAGCGAATTTAGTGGCGAGAATAATATAAAGTCGAGGCGTGCCGGAAATTTTCGATTCACGCGGCAGAATTAATTATACTAATTTAATTCACCTACGCCAATTCAGTTTATTTTTATAAAATCTACTCTCGGCATCATACGATGAACCGGTTGTTTGTGCGTGATGCGTAAATACGTTCTTATCGTATGTAAGTTTTGGTAAAAACATACTCTAACTACATTTCATACAAAATACAAACTTGATTTAGTAAAGAATAAGCTTGACTGGATAAATACATTACGAATTAAACTTTAACTGAGTATAATCTTGGAAAAAAGGTCGCAGACAGCAGTTGGTAGGATGTCTATCGCTAAACTATTTTGTAACGGGAGCACAGTTGGGATTTATGTTATAAGATTTTAATTCGTTTTCACGTAAACGGGCCAATAAACACGACGGACGGCCATCGACGACATCGACGTTATTCGGTCAAGGATTCGGGTGGATTTAGACAAAATTAACGACATTTTCGTATCAGTGATACGTGGGGGTAAATATTTTTTGTCACATGAAAAGTATTAGGAACAAGCACGCACACAAACATCACCCCTGTATTCCCAAATGGGGTAGGCAGAGCACACGAAACGTTACTGTTTCGGAGCCACTTCCAGCAATTTTAGGTTTGAAGTTTGACAGTTGCATATCCTTTTTCGCCTCTTACGACATCAGAGGTGTAATTCTAACCAGACACCACACACGTGTCAAGCAAGTACTAGAAATTACTAATTACATATTGACTAAATTTTTCCCTAAAAAGTTTTTTGCAGAGAATATGAAAACAAACTGTGCCTTTAATGTCCCTAAACGATATAAATATAAATAACAAACTATGGATAATAATATGAATTATTATTATATAATATATAATTATTATTATTATATTATAAATAATATTTTACTTTCGTATAGTAGGTATGGTACAGTCAGCTGCAGAGAAAGGGTACCCCCCTGTATGGCGGTAAGTATGGATACCGCCGTTACAGGGGGGTACCTTTTCTCTGCAGCTGACTGTACTATGGTATGAAATACATGGAACTTCCTTCATTACATACAATGTACTGCCTACTGACACGAAAGGTCAACAAATAATCCTTAGTTTGTTGAACCTTAAACTTTCAATCCAAATGTAATCGGTCCTTAAACTGGAGTCGAAACTTATTGAAAAACAATATCAACCCTGAATAACTGAATCCAAAGAATCTTATTAAAATGTATAAGCCGATCGAATGAAATTCAATGGAAAACATTAAGCTTTTTGTATGTTGAGGAAAACTTAGTAAACGGTCTTTAGCAAGCAACAATAGGCAGCAAGTAAACAAATTAGATACGCCTCAGATACTATTCGGGCACGCCAATTAAACATTTATACATATTTAAAGCATTGTTTTGTGCGTCTGTATAATGTTAACGTAGATATAATATGCATGCACTATGATTAGAATATAAGGCCAACAATATTGTAAAAACGCATATTGTGTGTTATTGTAGCAAGCAATAAAAAAAACTCTTCAAGTTCTATAAATATTAAAAAAAAACAGTGATGATTTAAGGACAACACTCAAAATTATGTCTGAAGTCTTAAATTTTTCCAGACAAGCGAATATTATTTAAATTGAATCGAGCGAGTGGGTCAATGCCGCATCGACTATCGATTTCGGAAGGCGATTGTAAACACTGAATCCACTTGCACTACTTTGCTCGCCTTAGATAACATTGATAATATTGAAAGCCATCGCTGTTATAATAACTGGTAATAAAAGTTTTATGATGTTACCTAAAAATAAATCTAATAAACGATGCTATCAGTTTGAAATTATTTTATCAGTGTTTAATGAAAACCAGAGCAGAAGGGCACTGGAATAGATCATAACCAAAAAAAAACAAAAAATAATTTGAGAACCCTCGGTACAATCAATTAAATGTTTTTTGTGGCCGTTATTCAAATATGCGTATTATCAAGTGTGATTTCGATCCGAAATTTAAGAATTGCCAATTTTATTTCTTTGCACACATATGTATGTAGATAGGTGCGTGCAGATCACAGATATGGGTAGATGTATCTCTCTATATCTGTGATGCAGAACGGTTATTTTGATATGACTTACGACCATAACCAATCTACTCTCAATTGTATAGGTTTCCAACAAATCCATGGTTTCTTTTAAAATTAATTTAAGTATTACAAAACGAATGAAAACATGGGCTGAAGTAGCGGCTCTCAAGATACAACAATTTGGGCCAAGGTTCGTCAAAATATCGCGAATTCAAGTATAACAACACGTTAATTAATATTTTTAATGAATCTTAAACGTGGACTATGTATGGATCATGCCTTTCGCGTAATCAAACGGGTAAGTAAATAAAAATAATTTGGTTCAACTGTCCATGGTGCAAGACTGAGGTGAAATTGCGTCAGATATTGCACGAGAGACAGGTCACAGATTTGCACTTCTTCAATTTTCCAATGAGTTATCGGCCACGTGACAAGAGTATTATCAGTGAGTAATAATGCTGACAAAGTATGAGTGCATCCCGAAGACTCTGTTACTAGGCTTGTGGTTCTACAGCACTAGTATATTGACATGGTTATACAATAGTATACAGGCATTTACTTCAAATAGCCGAATCAAATGTTTCAGATGATATTATCAATTCCGTTTTAAAAGTAAACATTTTGACACCTTGGACATTTTGACACCTAGGGCATAATTGATTCCTTGGATATATTGACGCCTTGGGCATATTGACTCCTTGGACGTTTTAACCCTTGGACATGTTGACTCCTAGGACATATTGACTTCTTGGACATATTGATTGATACCTTGGATGTTTTGACCCATGGACATATTAACTCCTTGGACATTTTGACCCTTGGACATTTTGACACCTTGGGCATATTGACTCCTTGGAAATATTGAAGTCTTAGGCACATTGACTACTGGGACATATTGACGTCTTGGGCATATTGACTCCTTGGACAATGACACTTGGACATAGTGCCCTGGAAGGGGTATAACGTATACACACACAGTTGAACCAAAATCTCCCGTTGATATTGAACTTGTTTTAGTCCAAGAGCTTAAAAACTTCCTCAAACGCATTTGTTAACCCTTTAACCGCCATTGTCTGAATTATAAGACACAAATTATCCAGCTTATTTCGCCGCAAAATGTCATATAGTTTCGGTGTAGGTGGCGACACGGGCACGTACAAATGAAAACGTATTCGCGGTTAAAAGGTTAACAGTTTAGGAGAAATAAGGTCCCCTTGTCTCACAGCTCGCTGCAGTTGGATTGGTTGCGTTTGCGTACTCTCTTCCTGCAACCGAATCGACACAGTGGCGATACTGTAAAAGCCCTTCGGCACCTAAGCCACCTCGATACAATATTTTTACGAATCTACAGCATCTTACGAAGAATATGTGTTGGATTCTGCTGAACTAAAGTTGATGCAATGTTTTCCAACAACCAACGCAAGTTTGCTCGACACTCGTACGTGGACTAGTACATTTATAATTCAAAGGAATAAATTGCTGCTGCAGTGTTATCCCAGCTTCAAAGGCTAGTATTTACTTCATAACAAAATTAAAAATATCACCATAATATAAGTATTTATCCATATCCACAGCTGGGTAGGTATATTAGAAAACGAACAATCGTTCTAATAAAACTTTCTGCTTAATGAGAATTTTAAATTGCGAAGATATTAATAAATGGCAATATTATGCGAAATAATATGAATAACTATAGGTTTAGTCATACGTCCTTGCTAAAGGCGATTCAAACTGGTTTTTGTTTGGAAGCTCCATTGTTTCGTACTTCGCATTTGTACAAGTGTACGTAATCTTTACTAAGCACACTTCTGGCACAGTTCTTGTGAATGGCGCCGCAGTTGCCAGCGACTTTGTAGAAAAATAATCAAAGGCACCTCTCTGGTCTGCTGACATTCAGTAGCCAACATTTCTCAGTTCATAACACAATCAACGGATTTAACGGCTATCTGTTTACAGAAGTGACATCACTATTGACCATCCATGTTTGACCACTTTTATGTATGTTTGAGAATGATCTTTTACGACGGTCGCTTAGAGCAGACAGGATAAAAATATTGATTTTGCACCATAACATTGATATAGTCGAGAAAACAATGACTCCATCCATCACTGTGTAGTATTAAAAAACATGGGAGAATAAATTTCACTACGCAACAAGCGCCGAGCCCAAGAGCGCCCCTTAGATCTGATAGGCATTTAACGAATAGTGCTTATAAATCACTTGTTCCAGATCAGTTCTTGATTATAACCTTTTATGATGAAAATTGATTTGTCAAGACGTTCTTTTAAAGGTTATTCCATTCAATTCAAATCACTTATTCAGTAAACAGGCCGCAATAGGCAATTTTTTTGAACTATCAGCGCTTTCGGAATGGACATCATTGCCAAGAAGAATTCACCGCAAGAAATTTGGCAGAAAGTGACTTTTTCAAAATTAAATAATTATAAATATAATAACCTAAAAACTACAGTATAAAATTAAATAAAAAATTACATAAAAAACAATAACAATACAAAATTACAAAACCAAAACTAAACATAAATTTAACTGTACCTATCTATCTATAGCAAATGCATAAAATAATTGTTGAAGTTCTCGAGCCTAATTATGCGGTAGCATACTAAATCCTGAATAATAGAGGTCCCGTTGAGGAAAATGGGAATTAAAATGTCCTGCCAACGTTGTTTATATATAATATGTATTTACATAGTGGCTATCAATAATACACATTAAACAAAAACCGTTATTAATTCTTACTTCTAATCCGTTGGTTAATCAATTTAAATTGGAATTGATACAGCCCCTAAATAAAGCAACAAAATAATTAACTACGAATTAAAAGTTACAATCAATCTAATGTAAGTGTTATTTAATTTAATTATTCCGCAATAGCGATAAAAAAAAAGTTAGAAGGCGTGAAAATAAACAAAAGCTTGTAAGCTTAAAAGCAAACAATAAATGTTGAAGCGTAAGCTATAATAAAAGCAAATAGCAAAATTATACAAGCTATGATAAATTGTTAGGCTGCTAGCCGGCTACTAGGTACTAAAACTACTAAGGGCTGGAAAAACAAATTCATTCTAGATCTAAATGACCTAAAAATGGAACAAGCAAAGCTATCAAAACTATAAAGTGATTAATAACTCGAAGGACACAATCACAACACTCATTATCTCGTATTTAGCCCAGTTTATAGAAGGTAGAAAAGATAATCATGAAGTGGGCGTCTAGAAAAATACATATTTTTCAGCTGAAACTATCGTTGTAGTAGGTACTTGATTCCTGAAATTTATAAACGATTATTTTTTTCGGCGTTTTAATACTAAACTAGAACAATATACAGACATGCGCAAGTTTTATCATCCACATCTCTAGAAAACAAAAACACTGTTATTCATCGAAATTGCTTGTTTTTCCCGAAATAATCATAATTTCACTAGTGTAGATTTATGTATTGGATTGGATACCCTCCGCACTTTACTCCTTTTCGTTTCCACAAACGCCATTCGCAGTAAACTATAGGCTTATTTGCGTGAGTTAGTGTCTGAGCAAATAAACAGCAAGGCTCGGGTCGCGATTGAGTTCAGGGTTCTGTGGGCAGACGCGACATCTGCGCTGAAGGTGAAAGGAGGGCACTGCCCGTGCCTGCCGTAGCCTGGCAGAGCCCAGCCCATAATAGCCAGCTACAGCTCAAACACCATGCCGTAAATCAGCACTATCGTATCGAACAACCTGGGATTGATATTATGGCTGTTAAAAAGGTAATGTTACGCGGTAACAGTGAGCTTCTAAATACGACACGATAGTAACATATAATATTATTGCGCGGTAATTTTATGATTATGATCTATCTAGTCTATTTATCAAATAAGAAACTTGTTTAATTCAATAAAGCAACAAAAACAAATCAAATATTAAATAATGTACTACATTTTTAATTTTAAATGGGTTAAAATAAGTATCCTTAATTTTTACTCAATTTTTTCATAACAAATTCAAATGACACATGATGATAATGTAACTTTGTAAGGCGGCACTTATTTTGTCTACAAAAGAGATATAATGCTTGAAAAAATAAACTTATTATAAATTTGTATGATTGGTCGTCTCGTCAGGTCAGAGTCGGAAAGTGACACTCCAAGTGTTGAACGAGTTGTACTTACCTATTTAATAAAAAATAAAATTAAAAAATTTTGAAAAAACCCACGACGGTTCTTAGTGGAAAAAGGGTTAAATATTTTTTATGAACATCCCCCGACTAAAAGTGATTACAAACGCAAAAACATCCGTCGGGGGCTGCCATTACCTGCCCCGAAATGAACTTGTATTTTGCAATTGTATGAATTTGTGATGAATTATAATTGTGTGGGGAATGTAGGTACTTCCCTACTTTATGAGACAAAGATATTTATGGTAGTTTTTTTTAGATTGTAACTGAAATAGAACAGCATTAAATTAGGAACTAATATTTTGTAGTTGTATGAATTTGTGATTAATCAAAATTGTATTTGGAATGCACTATGAGAGAAAGATAAGTAGTTATATGTTTGTAGTTTAGTTTTTCTTAACATTTTAATTGAAATATAATAGAGATATGGTAATGGCAGCCCCCGACGGATGTTTTTGCGTTTGTAATCACTTTTAGTCGGGGGATGTTCATAAAAAATATTTAACCCTTTTTCCACTAAGAACCGTCGTGGGTTTTTTCAAAATTTTTAATTTTATTTTTTATTTTAAACTTTTTAAAGAATTAATTAATCTCACCAAAACATTTTATGTAAAATTAGAGGCTAATATTCACAACATTTACTAATAAGCTCATAAAATAACACATAAGTTTTAAAAAGGTTTTCAAACGCTAGAAAAATCAGGTTGCGTTTCAACAAGAGATGTGCGAGGAATGTGTTTTTCATGAAACAATAGAAACGCTTCATTTTCCTATCCTCGCACTCATCCGGAAGCTGAGCGGAGCGAAGCGAGGTAAATGAAATGTTTCTATTGAGTTCATAAAAACACTTCCCTCGCAATACATCCTCGCACATCTCTGGTGGAAACGAAGCCTGATCCCTGACTAATCTTGATTTAAAAAGTATAATTAGGCATTATAGGTCTATTCCATGACATTATCTAACACTCAATTTCTTACCATACCTACTCGTATCGGTCAGACTTTCTGATGGACCTACTTACGATAGGAAATTACCTACTTCACGGGTCCTACAATACATACATACTCGTACGACCAATACATGACATACGACCAGATTTAAATATGAAATGGCCAAGTTTTATTGTATTTGTGCTATCAACCATCGAGGAGTTCCTTTGTGGGAACACGACCCTAGCTGCAACATCAAGTTGTGTCTATTCTATCATATAAACACATTGCCAATAAAATTTAATAGGTAATTCTGTTAAGTTCAACGCCTGTGCCGTAAACTATTTAAGAGTTTCTTTCTGTGGAGACGATCCTGGCTGCGCAACCAGGATGTCACTACCAGATTATTGTATTGTCACCAGATTTACATAAGTATGCTAAATTTAAAGTCAGTGCGATAACTGAAAGTGTGTAAAATTTAACTAGCAAGACCCTAACAACATACAAACCTACATATGGTGTATACTGTACATAGGTACCTAAATACATATCAGGTCAAAAAATAAAAGCTAATATCAAGACGAAACAGTGTGAAAATAGGCAGGCCCTTTTATTTGTCTTGGCGGGGGCACTGCCGTGCGCCCACCTTTATTTATACATAATGAACGTCTTTCTAAAACTATTACAGACAGTCATCAAACCCCTTAAAGAGACCCACATCAAAACAAACATTTCTAGAGATAAATGGAAAAATGTTTACTGTAGCGCCCCCTTGCGGGTTAATACTATAACACCTATCTAAGAACCATCTTAGACAAACATCAAATCTATTACGGAAAACCACATCAAAAACATTCAATCCATTCTGAAGATAAGTGCGAACATTCGATGGTCATTTTTCGAGAGAAAAATGATTACTGTAGCGCCCCCTAGCGGATAAACGCCATAACACCTATCTAAGAACCACCGTCGATAAATTACGAAACCATTACAGAAAACCGCATCTAAATTGGTCAAACCGTTCTGGAGATAAACGTGAACATTCGTTTTGCGCACAAACAAACAAACAACCTCTCACCCTAAACGCATATACCTTCTCCGTTCCGTCGTGGGTAAAAATTCAAATAAGACATTCAGTTCGATATATAGCGTAACATTTAAAACAACACATAATGCTATTGTCACTTTTAATACTAGTCACATGCAAAAGTATCGATAGTTTGCGTAACAGTAGGAGGGACTCTACTTATGTCAGTTTGGTACCTGTCATACGAATCATGTTAGAAAAAATAGAATATACATGCCGTAAAAGGGTTATTTATAATTATAACTCGACGGAAAAAGTTTCTGCTAAAAGGAGATTCAAGAAAATATAAAAGGCTTCGAACATCACAAAAGCGTAGAAAGAAGCACGTTACTTTTAGCGGGAAAACAAAAAAAAAGTCTATTTTCGCACCGCAACAGAGAAACCTCAACTGACGTCAGTGGGAAAATTGCTATGATTCTGGGAAGCAAGAAAATGTTTGCCAAAGTTTAATTTTACAAATGTTTCACTAATCGGTACTGACTGTTATAAGTACTACTGAATTTCTAAGAGCGTCATAAAAGTAAGGCGAACCGGTGAATTAAGAGGTTACAAAGAATAATTATTACTCTTAAATTTACGGAATTCTCTGGTGCGGTAGGTGTACTGGTTTTGACAGATTTAAACGTTCTGCAAAGTAGTAGTTGTGTGATTAGCGTAACGGAGCAGGATTATTGGTAGGCGCGGATACTTTTGAGTTTGCAATTATCTATAGTATAACTAGCTGTTGTTCGCGACTTCGTCTGCGAATATATTGTTTAACGCACACCCGCGGGAACGATAGAATTTTCCGGGATAAAAGCTATCGAGCTATCGAGGTAAGATGCGACTAAAAGTTATAGTGACTAAAAAAATAACCGATTGTGATACAACGCTAAAATTAAATATACGATAGAGGTGAAATACCGAATCGCTAGAAGAAATTTATGCTTTTAAGGTATAGAACTAACAAATGTTTCAAATTTTGTTTGCGCAGGCAAGAAGTCATGTTATACATACGTGCAGTTATGCATCCACAACCATTGGTTATAACCTGGCTTTACGGAATTATAAAATTTTCCGGGACATAACTAACTGCAAGGTTATTCTCAAGATCTCAAGGTCTTTAATTTCATTCCAAATTCCGTGACGATAACAAGCATATTCACATTCACATTTATAATATTAATAAGGATAGCCATTATTACAGTGAAAAGTAAGAGGACTTTACTATCTTTTACTCAGCAGTGGGCGGATGTGGGCTGTGGGATATAATTATAACAGTTTACATTTATTTAATTTTAGGTTTTTTTTTCTATAGATAAATTAACTGCTTATACGTTACAACAGCCGTTATTACGAGTAAGTACGATTAACGTCTTATCTGTGTATGTGTATGATAAGGATCTTAACCTTAATTTAAGGCTTCTTTTGTTTTTTTTTTTTTATTATTCAAATCCGCAGAATTAGTACTACAAAAAAAATTAAAATAAGACTAGAATGCAGTAACTGTGTAGGCAAAGGTCTCTACTAATATCAGAAAATACATCGTGTCATTTAAAATACGGTAAAATCTAACTTTTTTTGGGTTATTTTAAACTAAAACCAGTTTTCTCCTTATTACTTCAAATAAATAAAAAATCGTCAACCCACATTACTTTTCTTTGTTTGAACGCTACGAAAATAAATAAAAGAAAAATAAAGAGGTGTTGCAATTTTAGGCCAACCTATAATAATAATCTAATATTATAAATGCGAAAGTACTTGTCGTCTGTTTGTTACATCTTCATGCTTAAACCGCTGAACCGATGTGGACGAAATACGGTAAGGTAGTTTGGGACACTAGGAAGGACATATATGACAGTTTTTACCCCAGCAAATTACTTCCTGCGATCGAAAACCGAAAACTTCAGGTTTGATTAAAACGGCATCGTATAGAACCCGTTAGGTTAGGTTAGGTTATATTTATAACAATCTAAAAAAATACAGTCTTAACATTATATACCTTTTCGATATTATGACCCATTCGATATTTTAATGCATTCAGTATTTTAACTTTCGATATTCAGGTACGGTAGGTAGGTGTTCAGGTACGTACACGGACTCGGATTGAACGTAGTACTCTCAAGCTCAGGCTCAGCTCAGCATGGTTGGTTGGCAACCTCTTGTACTTCTTCTTGAAAATCACACAGACGTTGCAAAATCAGTAGCTATTGAGTTCATCATCATCATCCCAGCCTATATACGTCCCACTGCTGCGCACAGGCCTCCTCAGAATGAGAGGGCATGGGCCATAGTTCCCACGCGGGCCCAGTGCGGATTGGGATTTGGGAACTTCGGGCCCATTCGGGCTATTGAGTTGCCATTCGTTAATACATAAGTAAGTATAGATTAATATAGTGCGTGTAGCATGCAGATCCCATGACTATTGACAAATTTGACAATACTGTAATAAAAGGTAATAAAGTAAGAGCCGTTATGTAGTAAAAAATTATACATAAAAAAAGTTTCTCTTCTCCATTGTCGCCTATCGGCGTATCGTCAATGACTGGAACAGAATGAACGCCCATGACATAGCGTGATTTGTAGTGATTATTATCTGAATTTATTACGCTAAATCACTCAACAGTGCAATTTTGAACTAAACGTTATTGTTTGAAGTTCAATTGACGGATCGTCGGGTAATCATTTGCGACTCTCAGAATATTCGAGTTTCGAGTTTCGTGGTATCCCTGCTGTTCACAAAACCGCGCTGTCAACTAATTTTGTGCGTCGCTTTAATGTAAGGAACATGCAGTCTACACATGTATGTCGATGGCAATGAAGCACCTCATCTAACATTTAAAAACGAAAAACAAGTAAACAAAAGCAAGGACAGTGTCTTTGGCCCTTAACACGACTAAAAAAAAACTCGCATCTGTTTGAAAGACGGAAACTCAAGGGGCTATTAGCTATCCCCTTATTTTGAAAGCTGTGCAATTTCTTCACGCTTCAGATTTTTTATGTAATACAAAGAATATCGTCACTACTTTTAAAAAAACTCGTATCTCAAAATGGATAATTTTTCCGAGAGCACTTTATGACCATTACGCCAAGGTTCAATTTTGTTGATGTATTGATTTGAGATACGTGATTTTCTCAAAGTAGTGACGATATGTGACCATTTTTAGCCCTTACAGTAATTTTACTGGGCGCGTAGCAACGTTCCATTGCCATGCCGGCTGTCGGAGCAACAACCGGCCCTGACCGGGTTCCGTCCTCCGGCCACTCAACTGAAGACTTGCGTAATTCAGATAAAGGGAGAAACAAAAACAGCTTCTAACGTATTGACATCGCATTAGTATAATACTGGATCGAACTGGCGTAATCTTTAAAACAACAAATAGTATCTACTTATAACCACATACTTTTCTATACAGATCCATATAGTATATATTTTCTATACAGTTTTCATATCACAGATATTGGTAGAAACAGATAACGCGGATATCTGTTTTTTAAGGAAAGTATTCTAAAATGGAATTTCAACCACTTCTTGTAGTGTAGATTTACTTAAATTTAGTATGGATATGTCGTTTGGATAGAAATGATAGACCAGTCAACAAAAATGACAGCAAAAATCTTACATTAAAAATGTATTTATATCCAACTAATATTATAAATGCGAAAGTTTGCAAGTTTTCTTTGTTTGTTACCTTTTTACGTCTGAACCGCTGAACCGATTTAGATGAAATGCGATATACAGATAGTTTGAGCCCCGGGAAAAGACATAGAATAGTTTTCCCAACGAGTTTTCCCGAAAATATTTCAACTCGCGGGATCGCGATAAACGAATTCTATACGGACGGAGCCGCGGGCAATAGCTGGTTATTACAATAATTATTGTTGGATCCGCGTGAAAACTACGGCCAAAGCCTTTTCATTCTGCAGCGAGACCTGTGCACAGCAGTGACACGTATGTACACGAAGTTGATGAAATAACTCATTATTTTAGCAAAGGAGGTTCTAAGCAAGCAAAATGATACTAAATGATTTTTATTATATTTTAAAAATGCTACTTTAGCAAAACGGGCACGCGAAGAACATGTATGCGTTGTCTATTTTAATCCATCTGTGAACTAAAAGTGACAAAACGGCCTCTAATATATTGACACTAGTTATTGTTCGCTTTCGGTACCGGATTAAACCGGTACTGTTGTTAAGCCAGGTAAATAGTATCGGGGACTTGGTATGTGTCGCAAGGTTTGTAAATATTGTATAAATGTAAACCTTCCAAAAATATAATTACTTCATTACATGTTCATCTCTAATAAAGATCCATTAAGCTCTCCGCTATGCCTACGCATATCCCACAACAGTCACTTCTATGCCAGTGACACGTATACGCGTCACAGACGTAATACATTCCGGTGCCAATGCCGCAACGTCTGTGACTTTTTAGTTCTTACTTCTATGACAGTGACTCGCATGTGTCAAAATAATTCGTACCTCCTAAAGGTTGGCAAAGTGTTAAGGGCTTAGCGGAACGTTGCCGGAGCCTAATGCGATCCACTAACTCTTACGCTACGCATAGGGCACATCCCAAAGCAGTCACAAATACGTGTCACTGGCATAGGAACTAAAAAGTCACCGACGTTGTGTCACTGGGTCCGAACGTTGAAATGGTAGGTACTATTTGGTGCCTTATATTGAGATGCTTATTGCTGAGCACTTGACAAAGATGGGCGATATAGCAAAAAGGCAATATAGACAATGTGTTTGATTTGTATTGGTTGATTTGGTTGATTGGTATTATGCTGTTTGATGAATAAACGAGTTTTAATTTTGAATTTAAAGCGAGGGAAGCCGCGGGTAAAAGGCTAGCCTTTTGCTTCATTTTTGAATGTATAATTAATTAGCAAGAGCCTTACGGTGAAGGAAAACATCGTGAGGAAACCTGCACAACCTTCGAGGCAATTAAACGGTGCGTGTGTGTTCCTAATTCGCACTGGACCGCATGCCCAAGCCCTCTCATTCTGAGAGGAGCCCTGTGCCCAGCAGAGGGACGTATATAGGTTGGGACAGAGAGGATTAGCATAAGTAGTCACACTAATTTGTACTTCAAAATGACATAGGTCCAAGCAACTCCGTGGAATGCTTCGAGCACCCACCCACGCTGTCACTAAAGCCCATCAGAGCAAAGCGAGAGCTTATAATTTATCATTATGGACGCGACGCCGCAAGGTACCAGGGGGCTACTACGAAAATCGAAGTTCATATCGACCGTCCTTCTCACTTTTTGCACTTCCTGGTAGGTATAGGGCCGGTAGGGCTACTCGAAATTCGAAAATCGAAGTTCGTATCTTGCCGTCCCGCATACGCTAATATTATTTAATACGAGTGTGAGAGGGAAGGTACGATACGAACTTCAATTTGTGAATTTCGTAGTAGCCCTTCTGTTGCTCGGATCAATTCGTCATTTATCGTCAGTGATCGATACTGACGGTGCACCACGGGATTAATGACTTCAATCATTATGCTAAGATGGATATGCACCGGGATTCTAGGATTCGAATTTTCGAAAAAAATATATGTTTGACGACCAGATGGCCTAGTGGTTAGAAAACCTGACTACGAAGCTTGAGGTCCCCCGGGTTCGATTTTCATGTCGGGGCATATAATGTATGAAAAATACAAATTTAATGTTTGTTCTTGGGTCTTGGGTATTTAATATGTATTTAAGTATGTATCTATCTATATAATTATATTTATCCGTTGCTTAGTACCCATAACACAAGCTTTGCTAAGCTTACTTTGAGACTAGGTCAATTGGTGTGAATTGTCCCGTGATATTTATTTATGTTTCATTCAATAAAATCTCAACATATCTATCACTACGGACTACGTGTCAACAAAGCGTTTCTAGTAAATATTTACGTTCTCGTAGTAATAGAACTTGATTGATTAAAACGAACATCACGTAGCGGCTTCACACGGCAACCGAATCATAAAAATGTATTGTCGAACCCGCGGAGCTTTGTGTGCTTTTGTTCACCGCAACGCCAACATGACGGGAATCTGAATGAGGTTGTAAATCATGAACTTTTATAGCTACGGGACTAATAAACAGAAGTTCAATGGGTTCTATTAACTCTTGGAGTAAAAAGGTGTTTATCGGCTTTAATAATTGTTTGAAATACACACTTGCCTTTAAGAGAAGTTTCCCTGCCAGCCGCGCTATATCTGGCCCTCAAATGTATGCAGTAACAGGTAATTTTGTATGTAGAGTGGACCAAATTTTGTGCCGATGTGTATATATTACTTTTGGCGAAATTGGGTTACTACGGTGTCGGTGGTTCGACATGTGAATGGTTTAGGTCTTATCTAGGAAACAGAGCGCAGTACGTGGAGACAGAGAATCATCTCGGGGAGACCGCTAGGTCACAGATCGGGAATATTAAGAGAGGCACACCGCAGGGGTCCATCCTGAGCCCAATCCTGTTCATTTTGTACACAGCGGATCTCTTAAGTTGTGTTAAACACTGCAGGGTACATTTGTACGCGGACGATACACAGATATATTATTCATTCAAAGCTGAGGAGACCAGAGTCGCGGAGAGTCTTATTAACGAGGACCTGCAGCGAATATATGAATGGTCGAAAAAAAATGGTTTGGTTCTGAATCCGTCTAAAACAAAGTTCGTTGTGCTGGGGACAGCAGGACAATGCAGAAAGATAAAGGAAAATAAACCGGTTATAAAATTAAACCAAGGAATTATTCAGCAGGTAGATAGTGCAAGAAATTTGGGTCTGATTATGGATAGTGAGCTGCGTTTTGCTGAACATTTAAGTGAAAAGATTAAGAATGCATTCTATAGACTTAAGACACTTTATGGCATTCGTGAGTATCTATCCGAGAAGGTGCGCAGGCTGCTTATTGAATCTTTGGTTCTCTCGCATTTTAATTACTGCGACACCGTCTATGGACCTAGGATACTCTCGAAGAGCGCGAAGGCGATACAACGGGTGCAGAATGCGTGTATCAGGTTTTGCTATGGCGTGCCCAGGCGGGCGCATATCACTCCATATTTAAACGAAAAAGAAATACTAAAAATGGCAGCACGGAGAGAACTGCATCTGGCCGTTCAGGTGTACAAGATAATGCAGTCACAAAGACCGAGTTACCTGTTTGAGAAATTTATATGGCCCAGGGGAGGAGAGGATCGGGATCGTGGCGTTAGAAGCATGCATGCTAGGAAAGTCATTATCCCAAAACACAAGTCTAAGGGATTTAGGGGCAGTTTCCGGTTTAGTGCATCCAAGATTTGGAATGACCTGCCTCCACCTCTGCGTTCTAACATGTCAATACCAACCTTCAGAGAAAAATTGCAAAGAGTTTTTTTACAGAAACAAATCATAGAGGGTGCGTTATACCGTACTTAACTGCCTATCTGAGACTTAACAACACAATGTCATCCAGCCAATCCTGCGGGACACTAATTGTTTCAAAACTTAAAATTTATATATGTTTGGGTATTTTTCCGTTTTGCTTTAACTATCGGTAGAATATTGTTTTTGTTTTGTTTTTTTTTTTGTTTGCATGCATTTGTTAGCTTCACCTTGTCAATGTAACTTTCTATTTAAGTAAAGTCCTACCTGTCTCGTGTAATGTCTGTACGCTGTGTAAAGGTGCAGGCTGAAAATCAGCGCGGTGACGCATAGTCCTCACCGCACATGCTGAGCCTGAACCTTTTGCCACATATGTAGCTGAGCATATATGTACCTACTTCTCACAAATATGTTTTTTTTCTATGGGCAATAAATGTTTTTTATTATTATTATTTATTATTATTATATTCAACTTTTTTTTATAATTTAGGGGGCAATCGAGTAAACTGATCGCCTGATGGTAAATGATTACCGTCGCCCATGGACACCAGCAGCACCAGAAGAGTCACAAGAGCGTTGCCGGCCTTCTAGGTAGGAGTGCGCTCTTTTTTGAAACCTTGAAGGTTATATCGGCGACTTTAAGCGATCAATAAAGAAAGTATAGAAAACAAAATTTGTTATTGTGCAATATTAACTCATTCCGCTTTTATATTCAAACTATCTCCTCGGCGAAAACAAGTTTAATTGAATACAAATCCACTGGTTAGAATTTAGGGGGCGATGACATTGACCTCATAAATGATTTAAGATCACAAATTATACAATGGCATTATAATGAATAGATTATAAAACATTATGTTGGTTCTCTGAACTCATGTTAATGCTTAGTCAGATGCTTAATCAGATGTTTCAGAAGAAAAAAAGACAAAAAATTTAATGTATGTATACGTATTAGGCGCATTACAAAAAAACAACCAGACAAGTGCGAGTTGATCTCGCGTAGTGTTCCGTGTAATGAAATGTTTTTAATCTGTAAGGCTCCCACGAAATTCGAAAATCGAAGTTCGTATCGTACCGTCCCGCCTACGCTTATGTTATTTAATACGAGAGTGAAAGGGATGGTACGATACGAACTACGAATTTTGTGTTTCGGAGTAGCCCTTCTGTGCTATTTAAACTACGCGTGTCTTGTAGTAATCCCTGTAATCTATAATAGGTAGGTATAAAACTAGTTATTGTATTCATTTTTCAAAATTTCAAGCCCAGTAGTTGGCGAGATAATAGAGAGGAAGGGGACTGGTAATTTTTCCCCTCTTTTCTTATTTATCTTAAAATGAGCGGTAATTTTTTTATATAAGAAAGGTAACTTACAAAAACTATAGACTGATTCTATAAGGCTTTCGTTTCGGCAATTAAATGTACGGTACGGAAGTTTAAAAGAAGTTCGAGCGAAACTCGGTCGTCCAGGTACTGTGCAAAGAAAAAATTCTGGTTGATTAAGCCATCAACATTAGCCCAAACTGGTCCTTAAAATTTGAAAATGGCGCAATTACTTTCTGATATTCGACCTCATCTGCATACCATCAAGTGTAATCCTTAAGGGTCAATAGCTGGTCATTAAAAAAAATTCTACCTACTTCTAAATTCTAAATTCTACCAATGGTGTGCAAATTAGGCAGGCATCGTCACACGCGCAGTCGCGCACCAGCCGGCAGAAGAGACACATTTTTTATTTTATTTTTCATCGTTACGAGAATGCACAGCATATGTACAACCACATAGTTGGAGACAACGCGGAGCGTGAGTCTCCTCCCTGCTAGCCAGGGTCCCCCTTTTCTTCCATTAGGGAAGGATCCCTAATGAAAGGAAAGCCCTACTCATTAAAAACCTACCGGTATTCCCTCTCTTGATATTTGCAGATGCCATGGAAATTAGTGACACAGCAGACACCACAGGATCCATATTAGTGTTACCTACCTGAGCTGTATTCCGTAGGTACTACTCATTTGTCCCATAATATCTGCAGACTTGTGGCAAATAGGATGGGATGTAGGCAGGCTCAGAACTAATAATACTAGGAATGCAATGCATACCAAAAAAGAAATTGTCTCACAAATGTGAAATAGAATGTTGCACTTGACCAATATGGTCATGTATTTTGGCAGCTGATTACTAGCGAAGTGCTGGCACAATGTAACTTAAGTATAAGCATAATGAAACTAGTTTTCAAAGATCACTCCCAATAAAGTCTTGTTTGATGATGATAATGATGTGTTCCTGTTATCCCTCATTAGGGACATAGGGGCTTGTAGAATTTAATAATACAATACATTCTAACACTATGCCTGCTTGCATACAAAATTGAACTTTATCATACAGCATGAGAGTTCATAATCCATTAAGGATTACTGAGAAGAAACTAGTTGGAACATCATAGGGTTTTGAGTGGACAGTATAAATATAAAAACAAATGATAGTGAGTTGTGTGTAAAAAAGTATTTACTTACATCAAGGACGATTAATACCTGGACTGACAACCTCCATACAAAGAATCGTACGCCGCTAATTAGTATCTTTCTACGTCGCTAGATGGCGCTAAGAGTACCATTTCGTTCTAAAGTCGTAATTTTCCAATTTCTACAAATACGCCAGCGTGAATTAATACCATCAAGCGTTCAACCGCATTCCAAGTAATACAGTGAAAAGTGAATAGATGGCGTTAGCTGCCATGTTTCATAAGATGGATCGGCAATTCCATTTCACTTTATTCTGTCACAGTATATATATAAGCAAAAGCTTATCTACACACACACATAAACATATATATAGTCTAGTCTTATTTTCGAATTTCGTAGCAGCCCCGCTGTTTATGTTCATAAAATAGTAATAATCGATCAAGCCCGAGTCTCTAAGCTTGCCATTTTATTTACCATTAAAGCATGTTTTAAATAGTTTGAACCATTAGGTTAGCTTGGAGAAGATCCGTATTTTAAACAAATTTTAAAAGAACAAAGAAACCAAACGAAAAAATATTAACGAAAAAGACACCGCATGCTATTTGGATTTGAACTCTGACCAATCAGATTACTAGACTACCGCTCTACAAATTGAGCCATGATGCTGATATTATCACCTCTTAAATTATTCAATTGTATTGCGCCATGTTTTCACTATAAAACAAGCTATTAAAATTCGAAATCACGCGTTTCAGTGATAAACGGAGGCCGAATTTGTCTAATGCCTCCGCCGAGGTGTAGAGGATGGTTTTTGCTTGTCTGTGGTAGGTATTTAACGTCGGCCGATGCCGAGTCTGCCACTTATCCGTTTGGTGTCGGTTTTTCGACACGGATCAAAGGGTGACAGCGCGAACGCAACGCGCCTGTCCACACGTCTGCCGATGTGTGGACGGATCGCAATTTATCCGAAGATATGGTTGCGGATCCATCGGCCGACGCATCCGTCGATATGTAGAGGAGGCATAACGCGCCGACCACAGATATAGATTACATCAGATAACGCAAATACCTCAATCTGTATGAAAACCAACCGTGTCACTTTTTAGGGTTCAGTAGCCAAAATAGCAAAAACGGAACCCTTATGGTTTCACCATGTCTGTCTGTCTGTCCGTCAGCGGTTTCCTCATTAACAAATACAAAAGCATTAGGGATTTACTAAAACCATTTTTCGATTCACTGATATGTTTGCAAAATATTCAACTTTAAAGTGCAACTTTTCATTAAAATCAAGCTTCACCCCCCCCCCCCCCAAATCTAAGCCGGTTGGTGGAAAATTTTGGGGACATTCAGGATGGTCGTAAATATATCAAACTTACAAGCAAAACTATAACGGTTAAGTTTTCTTGTGAATTATTAGTAGTTTCAGAGTAAATAGCAGCCTGAGGTATAAAATATACCTAAACTTGGAATATTCCGTACAAAATACGAATTCCTTAGAAAAAAAAATACTTATTTTTTTCGTAATGGCTACGGAACCCTATTTCGGGCGTATCCGACACGCTTTTGGCCGGTTTTTTATATCTACTGTGTGTGACGTCTTAAGAGCAAATTAGCAATATGAATTCCCAGGAATTCCCCGATGTCCGCGCAAAATCGATTCAAATGCGCCGCCCGAGTCAGTCACAAGTCATGAATAGTCAGTTAGCGGTCAGTCTTTATAGGGGGCCAACTCCGACGACGTTTGGTCGGGGTTCGGACACACGAAGTAAGTAGATGAATTTGCGTAATCTAGTGTAATGTATATCTGTGGCGCTTACGTTCGCGATTCGCGATCGCATGCGTCATCTCTTTCTTCCCTCATTTCCCATAGCGTGTGACAGAAATATTTTAATGAAAAGATAAGTTGTGAGGCTCATCATAATATAAATCCAATGACAATATAATATTGACATTTCTGCACTGTTCTTTTGAAGTGTCAAATTACTTCTTACAATTCAGGGCTTTGCGAGAGATTGATAAGGTCTCCGTTCTTGCAGATAAAAATGACTAAATTTTATCACACATTTCACGAGCTCACCGACGCCATCTAGTTATTTTATGCAGCAAAACTTTGCGATCCCGCGCGCAACCAATGATGAGTGGTAGTGCCATCTATAAAACATTAACATAACTACTTTCTTGACGACTACAAAATATAATCTTTAAAAATCGTGTATTGAAGTGATATAATGGTATTGAAACAAAGTAGAGTGATGTTTGTCCCCAATAAAACAAGAAAAACATATAAATGTTGGAGAAAAACACATTTTTTTCTACTTCCAGGCTATGAAGCAGCGCCATCTAGATTTAGCCCGGATTTTGAGCTTTTTCAGCGTTACATTTTTTTGTATGAGATTGGCAGTCCAGGTATTAATCGTCCTTGCTTACATGATAATTTACCAATCAAACCTATTGTCAAGGTCATCATTCATACACCCTTATTCCACTACTATAAGGTTGGTGTTTACATATTCTCACTCACTGACTCAATGGCTTATAGATATTTATGCTTTTGACTTACTCACTTGGGTTTTTTTTTTTTTTTTTGTTTTATTTTTAAAAGGGCACCGTACAAAATTGTCACTTTAGCCCATAGGGCTCACTTGGGTTAAAAACTGATTTTTCTACAGGCAAAATATCTCTTTCCAACTGATCCTCATAATTATTTCCGATCAAACAATTTACTATCTTTAAAACACAAATAAAGATTGAATTTTTGTGTAAGGTGTCGATGCGGCGACATATTGAGCTTCAAATTGTGCTTACTTGTTTATTTACGTTTTACTAACCTCAAATAAAAATAATGTTTACGGATGTGGGACGTACCGGTAAAACGGTCTCATGTGAGGAGCACCAACCAATATTTGTTGGCAAGAGGATATCATCAAGGTAAATCAGTGAAAATTTGTTAAAAATCAACATAAATGATTGTCACTTGACTTTTCGCTGTTTCAAAGGCAAAACATACAAATAGAATTGCGACTCATTAAAACAATTAAATTAGGTAAAATATTAAGTATTTCCACTTACCAAGGTAACTGGATATTTTATTTCAGCCATTATCCTTCATTTGCTCGTGATAAACGGGGAAGAAAACCTAAGATTTTCTTCCGACGAATGTGCTGAAGACGTGGAGCGGTGAATTCAAATTTCGTTGACAGTTTTGACAGTTGCTCAAAATTTATCCATAGACGAGATGACATAGAATGTAAATTTTATGTGTACGGGTCCGTACGCGTTTGTTTGTCGGGACCTCATTATAGACGATATACACAGTTCAATTTCTCACAAACTTTTTTTTAAGATACAGTTTACACGTCAGCATTAATTAAACTTTGTTTGTCATGTCATGTATGTTTGCTTGTAGGAAGTGCACTACACAAAAGTGCGTGTCGGTTGACAGACAGATAATTGAAAAACGCCTCAATTTTGACTGAATCTAGTTTGCGTCCCCGAAAATTGACTTAGAATAAGAATATTAATATTGTTTAGGTTCGCATTCCTATTTCTTTTACATGCTATTCCTTTGTGAAACATTTAAAAGTTAACTTTAGTCCTTGATTACTTATTAAAACTTGAACACTACATTACATCTTTGTAATAGAGGTTAAGTGTCAACAAAACTAAGATCGCCGTTTTGACGGCAAATAACAGTCAGTTTCTGTGTTAATTTTAAATGAATAGTGAGAAAAGAAATGCCCGTGGCCGTGGCCGAGGCAGGGGCCGCGGCCGCGGTCGAGGGAGAGGCCGCGGTCGGGGCAAAAAGGTCCCAAAAGTGATGTCATCTGATGAAGAAGAGTGCTCCGTTGAGGAAACTTCGCAAGACCAGGAGGAGTCCGTGATCGAAGAGCCTCCTAAGGAGGAAGTCGAACAAGTCGAACCTCCCAAATGTAAGTACACACTAAAATAACAGTTAAACAGTTAGTCTATTTTCCATTTGGTTAGCAACACAATCACAGTAGTCACAGTAAACATCATCATAATCACGGCTTCACGGTGGATGCAGGCCGCTGCCAACCGAAGCAACTGGAGGTCTATGGGGGAGGCCTATGTCCAACGGTGGACGTCCTATGGCTGAGATGATGATGATCATGATTATCATAATATAGTAATTAAGGTGGCAACTTGGCAAGTAAGTAACATTAAGTAAGGAGTTATGAATTCCTTTACCCTGGCATTAAATTATGTTGTTTTTATGTCATGTTTTTAAATTGTGCGGTTGGGGTATAGCAAAAGGGCCCCGATTTTAGGAGAAAATTTATCAGCAAAATTTTTTTTTGCTTTTTTGTTAGTTTTTTGTTAAAACTAAAGAAAACATTAAAATAAGTATTTATTATTGATAGAAGTTATTTTATAAACTTGACCGTTTAGGAACTAGAGCGATCTGAAGTTTCGAAAAAATGTTAGGTATGGTTTAATTTTGGTTTAGGTTAGGTTAGAGTGTCATCCTGCCCGAAGGAGCCTGTCACGGAAATTCCTATCAACAAAAAACAGGTAAGGTCTGAACTCGCAACTTCAGATTGCTCTAGTTCCTAAACGGTCAAGTATGTAAAAAAACTTCTATCAATAAAAGATGCTTATTTTAATGCTTCCTTTAAAGTTTAAAAAAAAACTAACAAAATTGCAAAAAAAAAATTTTGGCTTGTAAATTTTTTTAAGTCCTAATATTGGGCCCCTTTTGCTATACTCTGACCAAGTGTGCAATGCCCAAACGTACCTAAAAAAAAACTGTATGTGTCAAAGCAAAAATACTTAAATTATCACAAAGTAGGTATTAAAGCCATAGATGTAAATTAGTGTTGAATATTCTGTATTCTGATAATCTGTAGTCCCATATTTTCTCATTTCAGTGGAAGTACCATCAGACATATCCCAATTAGAAGCCCCTGTGTTCACAACGCTGCAGCGGGGCCCCCCCGAACCCATGCTGAGGCTGGACTGGAGTCACCGAGCCACACTCATTGGGGAGAAAGTCCTAAACCCTATGATATATTGCTGTGATATATGCTCAAAGCCTATTCTTATCTATGGTAGAATGGTTAGTAGCCAAAGGTTTTTTTTACTAGGTTTTTTTTTGCTATCATTGACCCTGACTATGAGTATATTGGTTGAGAGGAGATGGTGTTTTGGGAGAAGAATCAGTGTCCTGGCTCCTCATATGAATTTGTCATATGCTTAATGTAAAAAATCTGCATTCTAGCCTCCTTTATTTCAAATAATATTAATAATGAACGGGAATTAAGATAAAAAAAATAGAGAAAATAGCCTCAAATTTTGGACTTATCTTTTAAATCTCTTAATGATGTTTATTTAGATGCAGGAGTAGTAGCAAAATTAACAAAATTATGTTTGATGTTACTTTCACTACAATGTTCTAGTGCAGGGTTTCTTTAAGTGGGGTCCACAGACCCCTTGGGTCTCTAGCATGTGTTCAATCACGGGTCCGCAGTATGTCAGTCCATAGAGTGTGTATACAGTTTCGTCTATAAACATATTTATAAGGAAATTTCCAAAACAATTTTTGACAGTGGTCCGTGGAATTGTTTCATTTGTGAAATTGGTCCGTGACTACAAAAAGTTTACTATAAGCTGCCTCTGCAATATAAAAAAATATAAATAATAATAATATGTTTCAGATACCATGCAAACACGTATTCTGTCTTTCTTGTGCGAGGTCCGATCACACACATTGCCCACGCTGCAGAGAAAAGGCAAGTTTTTGACTACAGATAGCGAGTGAGTTGAACGCATTCAGGGCCTGAGGTGAAGAGCGGCATTAGTGTAGAGTGCAGTCCTTGATAGCTGTCGTGCACTTATTGATCGCGTTAAAACTCATGTTGCACCCCCTATTATTTTTTGTTTTCAATTCATTCAAAATTCTCGTTCTTTGTTTTAGTTTTTTTTTGTTGATGGTTTAATCGAATTACATTCATCGTGTTGAGTCACATTGCGAATTTGCGACCTCAATGGATGAAGCAAAGAAAAGGTTAAAAATATAAATAGTAAAATGGGAAAATTGAAATAACATTTCTTTTATAACTTATCGACATACCTTCCATATATAAATTCATGAACATTCAATCTAATAAGGTCGTAACACTATCGCATTCCTGAGCACTGCCTTCAACTCGCGCGCTATCTGTCATAGAGCATACAGACGCTACGAAAAATCCTAAAAATCAGACTTCATGCATGCATAACTTTATTGGACAGAGTAGACATCTACCCTAAAAAGTCCACCCCAAAAGTTTTTAAATAGAGTGATTGTTTTTTTACCCACTGAAACATTCTCTTGCTGATTGTTATGAGTTCTTAAGATAAGATTTATTTTATTTATGACGATTTACAGGTGTTAAGAGTAGAGCAGACAGGACTGGGCACAGTGTTCATGTGCACACACTCTGGAACTCGCTACGGTAACACTGGCTGCCGTAGGACTTACCTCTCACAGGTAAGCATATTTTGATTCTTGATTTAAATCCATACTAATATGGTACCTATACTAATATGCGTGTGTTTGTATGTTTGTCCGTCTTTCACGCCGTAACGGAGCAACGGATCGACTTAATTTCTGGCATAGAAATGGTTTATAGGCCTGAGAGTGACATAGGCTACTTTTTATCCCGGAAAAATGCACAGTTCCCGAGGGAACAGCGCGCGATAACCGAATACCACGCGGGCAGAGCCGCGGGCAAAAGCTAGCAGGTCCATAAAAAACACATTTCTCGCGGAGCTCTGGTGCAAACGTAACTGTAGTGTTTGTTTGTTATTTATTTACCCCACGGGACAAGGGGGCTACTGCGAAATTCGAAAACCGTTCACATCGTATCTTCCTTCTCACTCTCATATATAATAATAGCGTCAGTAACGGCAAGATACGAAGTTCCAATTTTTCACTGCCATGCCTAGTGTAGGGGTCACTATACCTAAGTGTAACTGTGTTTTTTTATATTTTCGGAAATAAACTATTATTATTTTTGTCCCCAGCGTGATCTGCAGGCGCATATAAACCACCGGCACGTGTCGGCGGGCGCCGAGCCCAAGCCGGAGCCCGAGCCGCCCGCGCTCGCCGTCGTCAAACCCATCACAGTAATACACGTTTTTATTGCTAGTCTGGCAACCACAGATTTCACAAGGGTCTACGTACAGCACAGGCGCACTGCGCGGCCACAAAACACAGATAGTTCAGAATTCAATCTCCATACAAGTGCGCTCGAGCAACGCACACATAGACACTGCTCACAGACACGATATCTCGGTCCGGTTGGGACCAGTGCGAGCGTGAGTGCCATCCGCTTGAAACACGCGTCTGTGAACTTTTTTGTGCAATATTGGAGCAACAAAAAAAAGTTATTATAGCTGTTCAGTGGACGGTTGTTTAAATGAAATAATCGTGAATTTCGCCAATAACGAAATCGTCGCAAGATATTTTCTGTGACAAATTTATGATAACAATGAAATTAAAATTAAAATATTTTTAGTTGTTAATTTATATTTCCATTCTTCCCGTTTCATTCTCAACAGTAAATCAAACAACTAGATATGAGTGCCACTACGAGGGCGACACTGAAAGTTTTTAGAACTGGCCACTTGTAAACAATATAATAAAAAAGTAAGTTTAAATTTTGAAAATGGAACTCTTTGCCAATATTATTGAGTATGTATTTCATTCATTTGTCATTAGTTTTACGATTTGGCGGCAAATTGAAAATTGTCTGTGTCACGTCAACATGAATTTAACTCGCGAAAATTTTCGTGCAATGATTTTTTATGACTTTCGATGTCATTTAAGTCAACAAGAAAGCTATGATAGACTTCGATTGGCCTTTCATGATGAAGCTCCATCTCGTGCGACCATTTACAACTGGTTTAATGAGTTTAAACGTGGTCGCACTAATCTCACCGACGATCTGCGTGAGGGACGGCCTTCTACGGCGACGACTGAAAATAACATCAGTGTTGTGCAGCGTATGATAGAGACTGACAAAAGAGTGACGTATCAGCAGATTCGGACAAGCTTAGGTATCGGTATGAGTCAAGTGCATAAAATCCTCCATGAACATTTAGCGGTCAGGAAGCTTTGTGCGAGGTGGATACCTCATAATTTGACCGAGGCCCAAAAACTCCGTCGGGTTGATTGGTGCCGTGAAATGATTCAAAGATTTAACGGAGGTGACTCAAATGCTGTTTTCGACATACTTACGGGTGACGAAAGCTGGGTTTACTGTTATGATCCAGAAACCAAGAGACAGTCTGCTCAATGGGTGTTTCCTTTCGAGGAGTTGCCAACTAAAGTGAAGAGAGGTCGAAGCGTGGGAAAAAAGATGGTGGCCTCGTTCTTCGGAAGGACAGGTCACTATGCGACAATTGCTTTAGAGGATCAAAAAACAGTTACTGCAGAGTGGTACACTAACAATTGTTTACCACTTGTATTGGAAAAAGTTCGGGAGAAGCGACCTCGAAGTAGGATCCTTCTTCACCACGACAACGCCTCGTCGCACACCGCCAGGCGAACGATCGACTATTTAGTGACGTCAAACGTGGAATTACTGGGTCACCCGCCGTATAGCCCCGACCTCGCACCTTGCGATTTTTATTTATTCCCGAAAATAAAATAAAAACTTCGAGGAAAACTTTTTATGAACACCGAGGAAGCAGTGGGTGCGTTTCAAAAGGCCGTCGAAGAGACCCCTAAGGACGACTGGCCTAAGTGCTTTTCTCAGTGGTTCCATCGGATGCAGCGGTGTATTGATGTGAATGGACACTATTTTGAAAAGATATAATAAAACTAATAACTTGCTAGTTTGCTCAGTTTTTGATTTTCTAAGAACTTTCAGTTTGACCCTCGTACCACGATAGTTTTTTGGTGCATAAACCATAATCGACAACCTTAGAGCGACGCTGAGCGTAGGTATGAAAAGTGAAGTACACACAGGAGATTGACTTCTGAACTATCTGTGTTTTGTGGCGCCGGGCGCGGGTGCACTACAATCCTATGCAAGGAAGGGCGGGGGGGGGGGGGGGGGGGGGCAGCTCTTCCTGCTATCTTCCTCTCGTTTTTCAATAGGTCCACCCGCTCCGTACAATCCGTGTCAGTTAGCGTAGGCCCTAATTACTTACTATGTAGTTAATGCGACACGTTTGACGACCGCTGTGTGCAACTAATAGCAATAGTCTGGTTTGTTGCATCAATTTCCCATAATCGTTATTTTCTAGTAGCAAATTTTCCGTTCGTATTTTTTCTTTAATGCTTTTTCCCAATATGATGTTTTATACTGAAGCTTATTTTCAGAGGCTTTTTTTTTTTTATTAAAATCGACACAGACACTGTCGACGGAGCTCCGCTTAAGCGGAGCTCCTGCTTTTGTGTAGTTTTGGTCCTTCAGGCCGATGCAAACTTAACATAACCTAAACCTACTTATGTTTCTGTGTCAATAAAATTGAAAAAAAATGCGATTGTGAATATAGGTTTGGGAAAAAAGCATTAGTGGAAATTTTTCCATTTGTTTTTTTTTTTTAATTTTGTTAGTTTTTGGTGAAGGGCAGATTTTTTGCCGCTTAGTATATTTTACGTTTTACCTAAAAGAGTGGCGATTACTCCACTGACAAGAGCTAAGCTCTTAAATTAATGATTATGATGATGATGATATTTTACGTACCTTTTCATACTTAGAATTTGAACATTTCGTGTGTCAGATGGCGCCGGCGGCGAACGACCCCCGCGCGCACGCGCACCCCGCGGGCGCCGCGAGCGGCGGCGGCGGCAAGGAGCGCCACCCGCGCAGCAATCTCATCACGGTGCCGCTCCACGACGCGCCGCCGGCGCCCGACCAGCGGTATTACAGCTACTATCCGGTCAGTACACCTGCTAGTGCACTATACTACAAGCTACTACCCCGACAGTATACCTGCAATATACTATCAGCTACTGCTCTGGTACTGCCGTGTTAGTACAGTGAGCAACGAAAGTTGCTCAACGAAATAAAAACAAAAGTTGTTATGCTCCAT
This sequence comes from Choristoneura rosaceana, assembly GCA_037349165.1. Taxonomy (NCBI): domain Eukaryota; kingdom Metazoa; phylum Arthropoda; class Insecta; order Lepidoptera; family Tortricidae; genus Choristoneura; species Choristoneura rosaceana. The sequence continues at coordinate 18,977,630 of JAZBNJ010000019.1, forward strand.
TTATTTTAGGGTATTTCCACGAGCGTCCCAACCGCTGTCAGTCCCTAGCTGTTTATATTAAGAAGTAAATAATTAATATGCATTGATTTTTGTATTGAAATAGATTCTGCGCTAAGTACAGAAGCTATTTACGTCATAATTAAAAAACAATCTGCCTTCCAATTCTTAAAATCTCAGGCAAGGGACTGACAGCGGTTGGGACGCTCGTGGAAATACCCTTTAACATTAGCTTTTGCCCGTGGCTCCGAAAGCGTGGAATTCGGTTATCGCGCTGTTCCCTCAGGAACTGTGCATTTTTTCGGGATAAAGAGTAGCCTATGTCACTCTCGGGACCATAAACTATCTCTATGCGAAAAATCACGTCGATCCGTCGCTCCGTTACGGCGTGAAAGACGGACAAACACACTTTCGCATTTATAATATTAGTATGGATTTGAAACTTAATGGTAAAATTTGCACACTTTTTTAAATGAAACAACGGAACTATTTAAAATTGTGTGCACTTCTATAGTAAAAACATAATAAATAACGCTAATAAATGTACACGTAGGTATTTTTAGTCCATTTGTGTTCGAAATATCGAGAAACATGTGTTGAAATCTAACCGTTAATTCAAACCTTAAATTAAACGGAGATATTAATTGCACTTAGGGGCTGTTTCGCCATCCATTGATTAAGTTTATTAGCCGGACAAATGTGATGATTTCTCCGTCTATTCCAATGGTTCTCAAACTTTTTTGACCAAGGACTACTTTTTTTAAGAACCACTTTGTTGTTGCCAGGTACCACTAGGTACAAGAACAATAGATCAGCGTTGGTCTATTTTTCTGGTTTTTCTGTGCAACCATGTTTCAGCTTGTGTTTTCGTGTGAAATATAATAATATAGACCTTAAAACACATGCTCCACCTTAAAACACTCGGCTACGCCTCGTTTCATAAAACTCGTGTTTTAAGGACCCCTATTACGATACAATTGCATAATAGCTATTTATGCAACTGGATCGTAATAGGGGTCCTTAAAACACGAGTGTGGTTTCATAAAAGGGTCACACGAGTGTTTTAAGGCCTAATTACGTACAGTTGCATGGAATATTTTATCTACATCGATATATTAAATCCTCTATATCATGTGTTCCGCGAACCATTGAGAATGACCTGCATGAACGAGAACTAGGTAGGTTTGTCTGCCGCGCGCGCCGCGCCCGCTAGCTGCGCGCGACGTGCTGCTGCTCGTGCGCGCGGGCAAGCGGCGTTCAGGAGCCCCCGGTGCTGTAATGATGTACGAAATCCCATTACGATACAGATATCTGTATCGTAATGACCATTACGATACAGCCGTGTTCATTATAGAATCCAATATCGTAAAGCTGGTCATTATCTATGGTTTTTGAACGCATAATGGAGGATTTATTATATGGGTGTAGATAAATAACTATTGTGTTGCTGATAAATGTGTGTGTTTCAGCCTCTGGTGGGCGTGTCGGGCGGCGCGGGCGCAGGCGGCGTGGCGGGCGGTGTGGCGGGCGCGGGCGCGGCGCTGCCCGCGCACAACCTGAGCGTGCCGCCCCCTTACTACGCGCCCGGCGCTTCTTATCCGCCGCCCCCCGGGTACTCGGCGCCCGCAGGTAACACTAACACTAGACTAGACGATACGCTGCCAAATACTGGCCAACTGATAAAAATAGTAGATTGTACAACAAGAGCATAAAACGAGCCATTTTACCCGAGGCGTTCATATACCCGGATTCGTGTAGGTGGATAGACACGTCGAGGGAAAATGGGGTTATGCTCGAGTTTTACACTCGGCTTTTCACTTCGATTGCGAGATGAAATAGCAAAAGTGGAAACAATTGTTCACTTACTATGAACTTTTTATCGTCCATGCATTACTATACAATTATGAATGTTTAATTTTATTGATTTATAGTTTTATATAGATTTTTTTAAAATATAACCTCTATTTGTGGCTATTTGCACCTGATTGCCTTGGTCTTAGACGAATATTTTACTTTATGCTCTAGCATAAATAGTAGATTGTACAACAAGAGCATAAAACGAGCCATTTTACCCGAGGCCTTCATATAGCCACCCGAGCCGGTACGGCGAGGGTGGATAGACACGTCGAGGGGAAAATGGGTTTAATGCTCGAGTTTTACACTCTACTTTTCACTTCGATGGCGAGGAAATGAAATAGCAAAAGTGGAAACAATGATGTACCTTTTATTTTTCATGCATTATTATAATAATTCCATTATTTTAATTTTACTGATTTATTATGATTGATTTGATTGATTTTTAGTTTTATATAAATTAAAAAATATTTAAAAAATATAAAGAAACTTTTTTGTTTGTGGCTGTTGACACCTGATTACCTTGGTCTTGAGTTCGTATTAGACGAAGATTTTATTTTATGCACTAGTGCATAAAAAGTCATTTTATGTCGCCTAGATACAGCATAAACACGAACTTTACGAGCATGAGAAGTGAACAAGTCATTTTATGTTACCTAGATCCAGCAGAAATACGAACTTGAGTATGATAAGTGAAAACCATGTTTGTACCATCAGCCAAATACGTATGTGGTCTACCACCCTAAAGTTGATAATCGTTTGCATGTCATAAAACAATAATGCCATATCCCCTTCGTGCAAAAAACGCGTAAAAGAGGTATAAACCTAATAGGTTTTACGCGTTTCTTGCACGAAGGGTGCGATATATAGGTAGAATTATTCACGATGACGCGTGCCGTGATAAAAATGCATGTTTGGCAAATTTAAATCCTATAAACTTACGGTTTAAAGAGTGACTCTGGAGTCCGTAATAGCAACGAGTGACAAGAAAAAGTCGATCGACCCATTAAAATTTTTGTGCATTGTGTAATAAATAATTAAATGATATTGACCGGATTACTCACGTCTTAAATCGAGTTTAGCTTGACATGTTTCGGGTTATTTCGAAACCCTTCATCACGCGCACTACGCGCCACCGGTCAATATCAGTTAATATGAGTGAGTCTCACGGTAGTTTCATAATAAATAATTGTCATCTTTTGGTTGTTTGTAGGCAGCAGCCTGCCGGGCGTAGCGGCGGAGTCCCCACGCTGGCCGGACGGCTATGCGCCGTCGCACGCGCCGCCGCACTGGCCCCAGAACCAACACCACTACTACCGGTAGCCTGGACACACAATCCTTCAACCCTCTTATGAAGACGAAGAAACCAGCGCTAATTACCGGTAGCTTGGTTACACAATCCTTAAACCCTCTTATGAAGACGAAGAAACCAGCGCCACTGCTACCGGTAGCCTGGTTACACCATCCTTCAACCCTCTTATGAAGACGAAGAAACTAGCGCCACTATTACCGGTAGCCTGGACACACAATCCTTCAATCCTCTTATGAAGACGAAGAAACCAGCGCCACTACTACCGGTGGTAACCTGGATCGCGCTTTGGGGTGGTTTTCACTGCACTGCCATGTTGACGTGGTTGAAAATTATCAAGATACGAGTATTTCGTCACTACTTTGAAAAAATGTCGTATCTCAAATCAATACGTCAACAAATTTGAACCTTAAAACAATGTCCATTAAGTTCACCCGGAAAGATCATCGACTTTGAGATACAAGTTTTTTTTTCAAAGTAGTGACGATTTGTTTATTGATAGTTATCTTATCTCATAAATATAAGATAAATAGTGAAATTTAAATTTAACGAACTTTGTAGCGGAAATACTAGGTAAAAATCCTCAATGTAACACCTGCTTCAATTAATGAGGGTTGCTGCAATGGAAATAAAAATAAAGTTGATTTGTCGCTGGTTTTTCTTTAGCGTACAGATCACGTCGCTTCGTTTGTTTTGTGGCGGTGAAGAGGTCGAAACGTCATAAATTGAAAACCTTGACACTGTTTTAACGTGCAATAATTAATTATCGTAATTTATGATAATTTTTCGGTGTCGAGTCATAAATTAACTTCATTTTACCCATGGTCCCTTAGGGTTAACTGAAATCAAATAATTCATTTAACTCTAATTTAGAGGCCCTATTTACTGAAGCATACTAACACAGAATCAAAAGCAGCTATCGAATACACACCTGGATAAAGTATATTTTTAAAGCTTGGCGTATTTTCAACAATTTTAATGGATGTTGTGACGTATTGTAAAAGCAATAAGGTTGAACTTCCAAAGCAATGTGTGTGGTCGGTAAATTAAATTGACTGAAATCCTCATTACGCCTTGCGCCCCTTGGAATGTATCAAGTCTATTCAGAATAGTTCCATTGATGGAACTAGTTGGACTTTTTTTTTTCTCAGTAGTTACATTCAACGAAGAGGGTAGTCCAAATAGTTCCATCAATGGAACTAGTCGGAATAGACCTTGTAACATGCAGTTCAACTAACATGGACCCAATGGTCGGGTCACGTTGGCCTTACTTGCATTTAGCGTTGGCGAGCAAAACGGCTCAGTAGTACACTGACCAAGTATGCAAAATGACTTGGTTATATAATGCCATGATTACAAAATTGTCTAAGTTTTAGGAAGACTTACTAAGCAAAACGTCAGGGTCGTGAAATTTACAAGTAGGCAGAAAAGGTCTTGACTGTATTAAATAGTTTTTAAAGACCAGACCAGACCATTTACCTACTAAAACATGTAAGTCGTTTTACACCCAAGTCATTCCGTCTACTATGCCTCATAGCAATGAGGGCGTTTTACAGACCAAGGCATTTTGCTCATCATCTCAGCCTATATACGTCCCACTGCTGGGCACAGGCCTCCTCTCGGAATGACAGGGCTTGGGCCATAGTTCCCACGCGGGCCCAGTGCGGATTGGGAACTTCACACGCACCATTGAATTGCTTCGCAGGTTTGTGCAGGTTTCCTCACGATGTTTTCCTTCACCGCAAAGCTCGTGGTAAATTGCGCACATGAATTTCGAAAAACTCAAGAGGTGCGAGCCGGGATTTGAACCCGGTTCGGGTTTTGCTACCCCGACAAAAACAACTAAGGTGCTCTGCTCATCAAGGCCAAATGCAAGTAAGGCCAACGGGATCCGACCCGATTGGTCAATGTAAATTTTTACTTTTGCTTCAATGGAAGCGTACCATCAACCAAATAAGTGGTCTATCAATTTTTAAACAAGTTCCTATCAAATGATTATGTCGCTAAAGTCGAACTTTCAAAGTGACAGACGCGTCTATCACTTTAAAAGTTAGTAGTGTGCGTCTGTGACGAGATTGGAATATAAATAAATAAAACTAAACATCACTTTGATTGTGTATTATTTATTAATGTAACACTAGTCAATATCATTTATATTTACAAAGACTCGCATCATTCACACCTCCAATATCTCTATTTTAACAAATGCATTAAAATCTGCAAAAAATATTTTTTTTTTATACCACCATACTCGCAAGTGTTTCCATACTGAAGTACTGGACTTAATAGAAGAGATAAAAATAAATACTATTGTACGAATTCACAGCGCCATTGCAGAAATTCTGTTCAATTTAGAGAAAGTGCTTTAGTTTATTAATTATTGCCTAGTAGAGCTAAATTTGACAAAGAGAATGGGTATTTCACAAAGTTGCAATTTGTATTCAGCACTGAAGAGCGTAAATCATCGCTAAGTCCAGCCTAAGACCCCGTACGCACTATGCGGCTAGCCGCGCGGTTTTAGCCTGAGAAAGAGACTGCACGCTAAAACCGCGCGGCTAGCCGCATTGTGCGTACGGGGTCTTACGTCGTAACGCGTCCACAGTCTACGTAAAATACTTCTCGTGACAATCCCCATATAAAGGTGCCCCCTCATGCGCGCTCGTCGCTCGATTACAGTGATAAATCTGGTCATGACTCCATTTTGAACCTTCATTTTGAATTTCCCGCGACTCAAAAGTGATTGATTAAAACTTTATTTTCACTATAACACAATATCGAACTATACATAGGTAAAAAGTAGCGTCAAGTCGCCGCGTCGAGCATCAGCAACTAGATGGCTTCTTGCAGGATTGATTGATCTTGGCCTTGAAAGCTGATTTCTTAATCTCATTTAGTAGCAGTCGTGGCAGTGGTACAAATAAAAGAAATAAGAGTGAACGAAAAAAATAATTATAATAAATTAAATGCCGAAATTGAAGGTTTTTTTTGCAGTGATAAAGCTCAAAATTTTCAGCTTGATCGCTAAATGTCACGTGACCAGATTTGACATTGGAAACGAGCGTCAAGCGATTTCATGTGGCCGCGGCCTAACTCAATGAGACTTTCTTGACAAAATATCGCTAGATGGCGTCAGTATCGTGAGGTCCATTTGACATTTAATCCTTGCTTGCGATTGGCTGATTTCAATTCAATTCTTGAAAATATAGCTCCAACGGTACTATCGATGATTCCGCCAATGTCGAGGTTGGAAAAGACACTATCGGTTAGCCGTTGTAGTACGGTATTTGGTTGATTTATATTTGAGTTGCTAACTTCAAACTCAAATAAGTCCAATTATAAGAATTTTACAATTTTGGTATCAAAAGAAAAGGCAAATAAGGTAGATGGTATCAGTTCATTTCGCAAACTAACAATTTCAGGATTTATTTCAAGGCCATCTTATAGATTAGGTTAGTTTTATAAAAATCCTGAAATACTTACAAGTTCAGAAATATTAAACAGTTGCGAAATTAATCAGGTTGCCAAACGTTAGTATTGAAACATTAGTTAACCAAGGTAGACACTCCCCTAAGTGGGTAGTGTATTTACCCGGGTTTGAATGCGACTCATTTAACCAATTACAGACGTGACGCAAATGGTAATACAAGCGCCAACAGCCAATAGGAATCCTCATTGGTTACTCACTCATGTGTGTACTACACGTGGTACCCTGTGAACGTTTTAAAGCCGGCTTTTAATTGAAGAGCTCATCCCAACTTCCACCTTGGTTCTGTGAACAGTCTTTTAGAGAAATACATCCTTTGATCATGACTGTTTAGTAGTCGGAGTGTCAGTGCCCAGGTCGACTAGCGTCGCCTCGGCCGGGGCTGGCGGGGGCGCCGCGCCCGGCTCGGGCTCCGCGGGGAACTGGGGGATCACGTGCGAGGACTGCATCTTGCGGACAGCGTCCATGTTCACTTTCGTCGACAGGTTCTTTTGACGCGTCTGTTCGGACGTCTTCGATAATCTCTCGCTCAAAGCCTTGAGCGCGATTTGTCTGTAATTAATATAAAATTAATTACTTAATGATCTTCGTTTAGAAAAAACGCGCTTCAAACGAGTTTACGTTACTTTTGAGAATTTTAGGGCCCTTTTACGCCAAGCCGCCTATTTAGTAAAATTTACATATTGTGTTAAGATCCTTACTATTATAAAGGGGAAAGTGAGTTTGTTTTTTGTTTATTTGTTACGCTTTCACGCCGTAACTCCGTAAATCGTCGTGATTTTAGGCATAGAGATAGTTTATGGTGACATAGGCTACTTTTTATCCCGGAAAAATGCAGTTCCCGAGGGAACAGCGCGCGATAACCGAATACCACGCGGGCGGAGCCGCGGGCAAAACCTAGTAATGACATAAATTTCATTTGATATTTAGTCATTAGCACTTCCATGCTCGTACAAGATTAGTATTTTAATCGCAAAATTTTCTCTAAAAATACTGTATATCTTTTTATGCTGTGATAAGCTGACTGTATACTGAATGACTTGTGTATGACAACACACTTTTAATCCAGGTAAATGGTGTTTAACCTGATAATAAGATTCTATATGCAAGATTCTGTTTTCTTGTGGTGCAATCATTTGTTACCTATAACTTAATATAGTTAATATCTGGCACAAATTGCTTTTCAAGTTGAGGTAAAAAAACTAATTTGTGTGCAGTATGAAGTTTGTTTGTTGAAGACAGTGTCAGCGTAGGATCCAAATTTAGCGTGGGCACACGACACATTGGTGTGGTCTAGTGGTTTGACCTACCGCCTCTCAAGCAGAGGGTCATGGGTTCAAACCCCGGCTCGCACCTCGAGTTTTTCGAAATTCATGCGCGGAATTACATTTGAAATTTACCACGAGTTTTGCGGTGAAGGAAAACATCGTGAGGAAACCCGCACAAGCCTGCGAAGCAATTCAATTGTGCGTGTGAAGTTCCCAATCCGCACTGGGACCGCGTGGGAACTATGGCCCAAGCCCTCTTGTTCCGAGAGGAAGCCTGTATACCCTGGGATGATGATGATGACGAATTTTTAAATGACCAAAAAAATGAGAAAATTTCTATGCGCGATGCCCGTAAGGCCGCGCGGCCGTAGGCTGTGGCCCACCTTTGATTGACGAGAAAATTATTGACATTAAAAAATTGTTAAAAAGAACGCACCTTCGCCTCTCCATATCCTGCGGTTCAACTCCAGGCATGGAGATGGTAACTCCGCGCGGACTCATCGCCAGATGCACTCTCCTCTGGCTGGGAGAGCAGAGACCTATCCGCACGAGACACCGGTGCGGTGGCCCTAATATACCTCGCACTACAGGCTGTAATACTGTCGGGAAAAAGCTGAAAGTGACAAAGATTTTGTTAGTCAAATTTGATCAAATAATAATATGAATATGATATGTAGTAACCAACAAAAAGTTGGAAAACCCCCGACTTTGTCACTTCAAAATTCAATATCTCAAAAACGGCTGTACCGATTTTGATGAAACATCCAACCATTGCTAGAAAATCTGCTTTAAAAAAAAAGCGCATTCAAATCGGCCCACCCGTTTATGAGCTATGGTGCCACAGACAGACCGACACACAAAGCAGCACGAAATTGATGATGATGACAATGTATTACACATAAAAGTTAAAGCCGGACTGACAAGTAGAGTTGTGGATAACGCTCATTTCGAGGCTTAAAGACTCTTCCCCATAGAGTGAAAAGTCACTCATTGACAAACTTTCACATTAGCATAATATTAGTATGATTTGTTGACTACATACATAGTGAACAAACATAGGTAAGTATTTCAAATTTAAAACCTATTCATTCACAGTAGAATTGGGTGAATTCACCAAATTTTACAAGAAAAATAAGAAATAAATATTGGGCAATAATTATGAACCAACTTTGAGGTATGGGCCAAACTTTTGACTGACTCTTGACTGTATTGCCGTCTTAAAGCACAGGGTGATATCACAAATAAAAAAATTAGACTTGAATTATATGATTGTGTAGCTAAGACATCCTACATCAGATAGTATAAAATTTATACCACTTTAGTAAATAATTCAGAAGTTTTTTTTAGGTACCGTCTTTTGCCTTACCTACCTTAGGCACTGGTCCCACCGCGAGCTAGTAAGCTATGAGCTATCGGCTATTTTCTAGCCCAAGAAACGAACAAAAGATAATCGCTTCCGTGTACATAAAAGAGAGAGCTATATTTTTATAGTTCATAGCTGGCTGTTCACACTGCCGGCGAGGATACTATCCCACCGCCCGGCGAGTAAGCGATAATTCCATAGAATTTTTTACTAGCCGCCCGCCGATTGTCATCTGTTTCTAGTACAGAATTTTACTAGTTGACCGCCGAGCTCGCCGATAGCTGGCGGTGGGACCACTGTTTACTAGTTGACCGCAGCGATAAGCTATCGACTATAAAACTAGCTCAACGGTACTCGCCGAAGCCTGCTTGGCGATCAGAGCGATCATTCTACCTTTCAAAGTGGATGCGAGTGCACGTATATACAATGAATTTAAAACAATCATACGAACTATCTTTGTTGTCAAGTTCGGATGACGATGATGATGTATTTTATAAAAGCGTGTGTGTAGTTGCAGTGGCAATTTTGAAGAGACGGAAGAAAAAAAGGAATACTTTAAAAAGAATGACAAGAAAAATTTGGATGCAAAAAATTAATTATTTCAGAAAAGAATACAGTGAGTTCAAACTGTTCTACGAGTTGACAAACGATGAATTTCGTACATATTATAGGATGACAAGAGATGATTTTCAGTATATACATACATTAATAGAAAATGATGTTAAAAAATTGAACACCAATTATAGAGAAACTATTAGTACAAGAGAGCGTCTTGCTATTACATTAAGGTAAGGGCAGGTTTTTTGTAAATCAAACGTCATAGTGGAGTAATATAGTTATATTTAGTTATTAGTAGCAGCCATTGAATCTTGAGATGTGTCCTTTTGGGCAGGAGTAGTATCTTCTCTTGATTCAGTTTGCTGTAAACCAGACCTGCTAGGTTCAGGTGAGTAAGTAGAACCGCTTTCGGAAAGACCATCATTGCCAAAAAGAATGCGCCGCAAGAAACTTGGCAGAAAGTCATTTTTTCAAAATAAAATAATTACAAATAAAATACTTAAAAACTACAATAAACAATTAAACAAAAAATTACAAAAAAAAAATTAAATAATAATACAGGGATGTATGGGGTCCCTTAGTTACAAAATTAAACACTAACACACTAACTATATTCGACCTTGACTGTACATCGTATAGGTCATTGGCGAATAGCCCCCCGGCTGAGCTAGTGCAGCGAGTAATCGCCCGTCGCACGCAAATACTCGCTTATAGCCGAGCGTCTAAACTAGCAAAACTATACTCGCTTCTCGCCTCTCGCCCACTCGTTTGTAGTTTATAGTTTTACTCGCTAATAGTTTGTAGCCGCCGGTGGGACCAGTGCCTTAGGCAGCGTAATATCATATTGCCAACATAACAGTATCGCACTCACTTGTCAAAGCTGAAGTTGTCAGCCATGTCACCGCGGGAGCCACTGCTGTGCCTCTGCCAGAAGCGCAGGTACATCCAGGAGAGGATGGTGCCGCTGCCCCACATGCATGGGTACGTGCCCTCCAGGGCTCCGACGGCCCACAGGATTATTGCCACTATGAGAAGCAGGAGCGGCAGGGATCGGTTTGTAAGCTTACCTGGAAATTGTGAATTACATATTAGACATGGACCAAAAATGACCTTTGACAAATTTAATATGTAGTATTAACTGGAAAAATGCATGCAAAAATGGCAGTCTAGTGGTATGGAGAGTAAGACAGCTGGTGAAATTACTGGCACTAGAAAAGGCCTGCGCTCAGCGGTGGGACATATATTATAAAGGCTGAGATGAGGATTCAAGGCACCCTCCACATTGGTGTACTCATACCCTTGGTTGTTGAAAATACGGTATTTGACTATTTTGTTTGTACGTGTTTTATACATTAAAACTCCACAATGCCTGTTATCAAGGCTAACATACTCACCTCTCACCTGAAGAGTTCACAGCCTCAACAAATATACTTAAGAAAAAAAAAGATGTCGCATTTTAATAAAAAAAGAACATTTCATCAGTAGACTAACAAGGCGGAAAACTATTATAATTTAGAGCATAGTAATAAGGATGTGTCATACCTAAAGGTGTTTTCACCAGCAGATGATCAGGCAATATCTGCTTAACAGCAACGCTCACTGCAGCGAGGTAGCCCGCCAGGCCGTGCACATGTATGTCAAACAGATACGACGCCTGCCCCGTACACGCAAAGATTACTAAGTAGTAGAACGTCGTCAGAAATGCCACTCCAAAGTTCGTCAAGAAAAAGAACTTCATCATCTCCATCTGACCCCATAGCGGTTCTATCAACTTCCCACACAAGCCTACAGTCACTATATCAATAACCACCTCCCATAAATGTATCTCTAGAAACCAGAACGTAAAAGTGGACCACAATTGAAAAGAAGGTGGCAACAAATATCCTGGAGTAACACTTAGAACGTTCACGACGTCCTCGGAAAACGATAACACGTAACCAATGACCACGACAACGCAAATAAATTTGACTGAAGGCGATGTGTTTCCTAGCAAAGCGGAAAACTGTTGTCTTAAATATGGTAAATTACGGCTAAATACTCTCAGCGCAGCCATTTTTGTGACGGTTGATTGAGAAAATTGACGTAAGTAATCTGTCAATTGTTTTCCGTGCGGAAACCATATTATTATTCGTTGTTAAGTTATAATATTTTTCTAATTGGGTTTTAAATTCGAAATGTGAATTTGTTATGCTAAATTTAGTTAAATTGTACGTACCTATTTTAATGTAACTAAATCCAAAAACTATAAATGCTTTCATCAAATCAATGATTTGGTCTACCACCCTAAATGTCAAAAAACAAAACGCCAATAGACGTGTCGTCAACTTGAAAGTTCGATTTTAGCGATAAGTACGTACAATCCGTGAGCTTTTAGAAAACCCTTCGGGTTTCGGGGGAAATCGGAAGAATTCGTTAGTAAAAAATGACAATTGTCTTTTTGACTCAGTAGCAATCCATCACGCGTAGAGTGCACTCGTTGTGCTTAGACTATATACAACACTAGACCGAGCCTCAGTAAGAAACAATGCGATTGAAAACGTCCACTCTTTTTCTTGTTTGTTTGCGTGGCGACCACGTGACAGCTTCGTCTTTACACTCGAGTTACGTCAATCCGGTTGTCACTGTGTGCGTGCTAAATGATACCACGTAATGTCAAATCCCCCAAAATTTGGGGGAAAATTATTACGACACGACGAAAATTAGACGCTAGTAAAAGTAATGGCGAATGTAATCAAATAAAAAATGAATTAATAAAACTAAAACAGACAGACATGGCGAAACTATAAACTGTTTATCCCTCTGTGTACAAAATTACCTATTTAGGCATACATTTGAGAGCCCAATTTTTTACCGCTCAGACAGTATTATGCTTTATTCGTGAATATTAAACTCAATAATATTACATGAATTCATAGTACTAAAGATTATTTTCCAAACAATCGATTTGAATAAGTAGCACCTAGCGCCACGACAGTTAAATGTTAATCTTTAATTTAACATAGTAAATAAGTTATCGACTTTCAGAATCAGAATCAGAATCAGAATTATTTATTTCTATAAATTATTAATTCAATCGTTCAGGTGAAATCGATATATTTCGACTTTGTGCCCAATACAAACTTTTCAGTACGATTTTGACTTAATTGTGGGGAATTTTGCACTGGAAACTGGTATCACCTATAAAAAATGTCACACAATTCTAACCTAAATAATTTAATCTTTTCTTACGAAATTTTATGGATTCTGGAGTACTTACCGATGGAAAGTCACGTTATTAGGATTTTTAATCCTGCCTTTATAATTGCGGCACACTTTTATAGCACATTTGGTCATATTTCGGCACTTTTGTATTGCGCGCTCCGCATACGTCACCTACGGTGTCACAATGCAGACTGAGGGGGGGAAAATGACTTATAAGCCAACAGTTGGCTTATATTTTTTGGGGACGTTTTCATGCCGCCGACGGTCCATCTAGTGTTGTATATAATCTAAGTCGTTGTGTTTTCATTGATGTATATAGAGCAGTTAAAACCACCAATTGCATATATTTATTTAGGTAGTTTGTTATTTTTCGGAAATTGATTTCCATGGCGAGTCAACTTAAGCAGGGTATGTCTGTAAATAGCCAATCACTGGAAATTGATTACAATATATTTATAAATATTTTGTATATAAGTTGAATTTTTTAAGAAAAAAGTGGTCGTAAATATTTTAATAAGGCACTAGACTGTGTTATAGAAGCAACGGGGATTTCGAAAAGTGCATTAAATAAAATATAAAACGAAAGCAGACCAAAAAAATTCATTTGACGTACCCAAGAGAAGTAGATACAGTATAACAACAGCTCTATATAATTCCAAACAAAAGTACTGTGTTGAGGCGGGGTGTTCTCAACTTAAATTGACGATGGAAGAATTCGAAAATGCTGATTTTGTTTTATTGGTATCATGACAAAAAGTCATATTGTATTAAAATTAGAAAAAGATAAAGAAGCGTAATATTATTATAGTAAGGTTCATTTTGTACTGATGGTTATTCTTTACATAACTTTTTACGGTAACTTTGAAAAGTTTTGCAAGTTGATAGCAGAACAGAACCGCATATCACGATCGCGTGTCATCGTCTATACCCGAAGCATGCTTCTAAATTCCGAAGGTTTTTTTAAGATCTCACGGACTGTATATTCGTTTGATAGAAACTAGTTTATAAAACGATAGACCACTAATTTGATTGATGGCTACGAATAAATATTCTCTGGAAACGTAACTAAGCCCGAAAAGCCACTCCGCGGAATGTCTACCGCGACGGGCGGGGTTTAAAATATCTACCGTGCGTCGCGCCAGTTCGGCCGTAAAACTTGAGTCGTGCAGTCGCTCCGTGGAAAATTTCGATCAAGTTTGTGATTGTGTTTATGCTCGAATCAATTTAAAAAATATGCCGTTGTGTTGTGTGAAGTGGTGTAGAAGCCACTCAGATATGAAAAACACAGGACTCACCTTTCATATGTAAGTAAATAATATTTAAAACACCATACTTGGCGATCCTGGAAAGTGTTATGCATACGCATTGTAAGATCGCCCCCACGCTTGTCGCAAGAGGGCGGCGCCGACTCTTACGCGGACCAATCGCGGGCCAGCGTTGTTTATGAGAGAGTGTGAGTGTTACGTTGTCATTGCTGTTAGTTTGTTTGCGTAAATGCTACAAATGGAATCACTATCGAAGCGTTAATTGCTAGAAATTACGTTTCCAGAGAATATTTATTCTTAGGTTGATGCTAAATACAAACGGTAGGTACATAATGTCGATGGCGTGGGTCGTATTCGGTTGTATTTTTTGGGAAATGGAGCTGAGAAATGTGTGTGAAGTGCCCTTGATTTGAGACCATTTAAGCTTTTTAGATTTCTGAGCCCAAAGGATGATAAAAACGAGACCCTATTACTAAGACTCCACTGTCCGTCTGTCTTTCAATATTAAAAATAAATAAATAAAAATATACATTTAAAGGGGCTCCTATACAGCAAACGTGTTTTTTTGCCGTTTGTTTTTTGTATAGGTATGGAACCTTTCGTGCGGGAGTCCGACTCGCGCTTGGCCGTTTTTTTAATTTATTTTGCCCGTGAAAAACCGGTGCGGGTCGCTAATCTATATATATAAAAATTATTTATAAAAGTAAAGTAGGTAGGGTCGGTAAGTAGACTACTTTTCGCGCGCCCACAGACAAGACAAGTTGGCGCCGCTTGCTCGCGGACTTCACGGAAAATTATGTGACTTTGTACGAACGCCGAAATCATTAGAATAATATAATTGATTTTCGAGTTTTTAGGAAATAAATACAAATATAAGTTTTATAAATGAAAGTTTATTGTTTTAATCATTTGAGACTTTATTAAAGATTACTTACAATAAAATATTTCCTTTTAAAGGATTTTCTGAACAATCGATTGTTAAATCGTATGACATTGTATATTCTAAATCGAACAAATAACTTTTTTAAATAAAAGTTCGGAAAACATTCACAACAATCGGTCACAGATATATCGTCAAGTTCTTTCAGAATGTGGTTTCCAACTGAATCCGGGATTTTATTTACAAAAATAAGTTTGAATCGGTCATTCATAGCTTTTATACAAGCAACAAAACTTTCTGGAGGGTTTATTAGACGCAAAGTATTCTGATCAAAAGATTTGCTCTTGATAAAAAAGTTATTATCAGATATCTGGTTGTTGGAGCCTACATATTGCACAATTCCATCACATTTATGAACTTCTACACATTTTTTGAGCAAATAGCCACAAACGTACAGAGAAGCGTTATTTTCAGGCAAATCGAATCGGTAATCTATTGTTCCCACTTCTACAGGTAGTAAACTAGCTGTACCTTGCTCATTTTGCAAATTTTCACTCTCAGATTGAATATTTATTCCTGTTTTTGCAGTATTCATGAGGAAATGGTCCAAATTGTCGGAACAGTTTGCACGATCGGAGTGTTTCAGCATATTCTTCATATATAATTCATTAAAAGCTGTGCTAAACTGTACTGGAGTTGGTTCGCGGCTATTTCCGCACTGCCGTCTAACAGACCCGAAAAAGTTTTCTAGCGCATCTTGATTCAACCTGCGTGTAAATAGAAAACCGAAACCATCAGACTGTAAATCTTTTGCGAGGCTTTTAATACTATTTAAAGTAATTTTTAAGCCTTCCAAGCATTTAACCGATTTAGTGACATTCTCTTTGTCAACGTTGACGATTGTGAGATTTGACAAGAAATGATTAAACCGGTCCAATATTTCAATTTGGTGTGGCTTGGCAGCGAAAGCAGTTTTATATTTGTTAGGATTATTCACAACCGATGAATTCAGCGTATCAAACGTCTTATCCATCAGCTCAATCAATTTTACAGTTCCTGAGGCAGTTTTATCCAATCTGTTGGATTCTATGGAACAACTCATGGCTGCAGCAACAGTGTTACTAAAGATCTGGGTAGCGTACTTCACTTTCATTTTTTCGAAATTATTTGGGTTGATATGCGATTCGGTTAGTTTAGGGGCCAAGCGATAAGCTCTTTCACAATCTTGCCTGTAAAACATTTTAATATCTTCCCACTTTGCAGTCAATTTCTTTCCGTCATCGTCCAGAAATTCAAAGTAATATTTCATCAAATTGTTTCGCACTGATTTGATTAGATGCGGAACGTCGAAAATAATGTAAATTTTTTTCTCTCCTACATGAAAGTAAGGTTTGTCAACAGAAACGTTGCACTCATTAGCTAAGTCTAAGAAATTTGAACCATGATCAGACACGAAAGCTACTACTTGAAATCCAATATTGATGATCTTTGAAATAAAGTCATTTATCCACGTTTTCAGCTCCTCGTAATTTTTGCTTTTAGCCAAGAAACAGTATCCAAGTGGCTGTTTCCAGTTGGAAAATATACCTCTGGCCATAATAACATAAGCCCGTGTCGCTGGTTTAGCTGTTTGCATTCCGTCAATTTCATGAAAACCTACGATTTTATCTTTGTTTATTTGATAATGCAACTTTCGTTTCAATGAAATCTCGTCAGCACAAATAATGCAGTACTTCTCAGATTCCGTAAGATGTTTTAATTTCGATTCTAAGCAATTTAACGCGTCAGTGTCAAGTTTTGTACCAATGTCGATTTTTATGCGGCGTAATTTCCGTTCGCTTGGCAGTCTTAAAGTTTTTGCTAAAACCCTGTAAGCCAATGGGCTTGCTAAATATGTATTTAAAGCAAATAACTTATAACTCCTCTCATATTTCTTACTGCGGCAGTTGAGTTTGAGTCGCTTTTGTAATTCAATCAATTTTTCAAATTGAGGTGATATATCACATTCTTTTTGATAAGCATCTTCATACTCTTGCTGACTCTCTAAACTTTTTCTCCGTTTACATTCAGTTTTATATTCCCTAAGCAATTTTCTTTTACGTGGTCCGTTGGCAGACAAATCTTTCGTAGTCTGGGTTGAACAATCTGAAACACTCGGAATTAAAGTTTGTGAAGCATTGTCTGTTGTTGACATGTGCTGCGAAATACTACATTCAGTTTGAGTATATTGTGTTCGATCCAGAAAACAAGTTTGTGACAAATTTTGAGTCGGAACTGCATTACGTTTTAAATTTTTTGCAAGACGATCTGTATCTTTAAAGTGTAAATCACAAATGTAGTAACTCGTGTTTAGACTTTGCACAGTTTTATTGATCAAATCTGTACGACCGGACGCTACGACCCATAGTTTGCACCTGAAATGAAAAAAAAATGTAAATGATAATAAAATTTCATCCTACTCGAAGAACCTAATCGCGTATTAACGGGTGTCCCAAAAAGGACGCAAGATTTGAAATTGATGAAAAACACATTTTTGATAGTCCCTGAGAGTAGTATAATATTGGGCATTCTAGCCCACCTATCATTCGATCGGGCGAAATTTCGCCCTCTCTCATTTGCGGTGAGCCAGATGCCCAATATTATAATGAATGACAAACCCTGCTGCAACGATAATGACTTGATAAAAGCGTTTTGCGTTCGGATTGATGATAAACGTATTTCGTCAAGCTTATATCACGAATCATATTTGCTCCTGTGGTCATTTTAAATAAACCTTTCATGCTTGCAACACGCGAATTGATCTTGAAGAAGTATGAAGTTCGTAAAACAAGCTCAGAGCTTGCAGTTGGATGTCCTTTGTTCCGATCGCATCAATCGTAGTTTTCGTCATGGTGAGCTTTTACCTGATACAATTCGCTGTATTATTTGCGGTCCATCTAATTGCGGAAAAACTAATTTAACTGTAGGGCTTTTACTGCATGAACGAGGACTACGTTTCCAAAATGTATATGTATATTCAAAAACCCTTTTTCAACCTATGTACCAGTTGTTAGAAAAAGTATTGATGTTAGTTCCGTCAGTAAAATTTCAAAAATATCGCGAAAATGATGAAATACTAAGTCCACATGAAGCTGAGAATAATTCAATTTTTATTTTTGATGATGTTGCATGTGAAAATCAAAACAACATAAGGGATTATTTTGCAATGGGAAGACATAAGAATATTGATAGCTTTTATTTGAATCAAACTTACAGTAAAATACCTAAACAATTAATAAGGGATAACGCTAATTTAGTAATCCTTTTTAAACAAGATGGTGTTAATTTACGTCATGTTTATGACGAGCACGTTGGGTCAGATATGTCCTGGTCGCAGTTTCAGGAAATGTGTGCAAAAATATGGAGCATACCTTTTAACTATTTAGTAATAAACAAAGATTGTGCCAGAAACTCAGGTTGTTATAGAATGGGATTTGATACGTTCATCGTTTTGGATTAACTACGATACTTAATGAGTTCTAATTTCAAGATACATTTATTGCTTCATATGACACCATCAAGATCGGACACATGGCTCCTAAAATAAATGAAGAGAAAATTTTGAAAGAAAAGGTAATTCAGTCGGCTGAGGCAGTCTAAAAGAAAGTTAAACTGCTTCGTGACATGAAAACTAACGATAATATTATATTGGAATCAGTGTTGAAACCAATTACAGAGCCGCTTAATGAAATAGTGAAAAGTAACGGCAACAGTAATAATAATAATTCTTTTAATACTAACGAAACAGATTTTGATGAGGATGCGTTTAAATGGAAAAAGACAGCAAAAACACTAAAGTTTAGCCCTGATGATGAGAAGAGAAGTAGTATAAATAATCATACAGTTGTACATAAATCTTCTGAATCTGGTTCGAACAATGATGATGACATATCAAATGGTAGCGATTACAGTGAAGATGATGACAGCATGTCATGCGAAAGTGATAACAGAGATGGCTTGGAATCCGTAACCGATACATCATTTAAGACGACTGATTCGTTTGCATCTCCTCGTGAAAACCCTGCTTGGAAAAAACAATATAATAACAACTTAAATATTCCTTTCGGCGTACGAACAGAGCGTGACAAGCTAATGCTAGGATCTTATTCAGTTTCTGTTAGCGGCGAAAAACTAAAAGTAAATGGGAATAGTTACAATTTAACACCCGGTTTATATGATTTGTTGTTTAAGAAATTGCCAGATTTAGGTATCATAACTGAAGATGATAAACGTTATTATAAAATGTTGCTACTAGAAACGAATGCCCACAGACGAGATTTTAACCCCAATAAACCAATAAAAAGTAACAAAGGCAAGAAATATTTGTACATTATAAAACCGCTTTTCAAATTATCTAAAGAACGTTTAATAAGCGATGGAAGTACTCATGGTCAGGGGTTACCAACAATGAAAAAAGTAAAAAGAGATGTTTCGTATGTATATTGGGACGACCCTAATGAATTAGTTGAAAGATTGAAATTACTAATTGCTTCCCGTGATGCTGGTAATACTGGATTAGATAATGAAATAATATCAATTGTTGAAGAACTGCGTGAAGCGGGCTTAGTTAATTAATGATATATAAAACTGTTATTATAATTTTACCATCAGTTGAAGCCGGACTTCTGATGACAAATACATAAAGATAAAAAGTAAAAATGAACATAGACAAATTCGGTCACCATGTTCATAAACGTTTACGTGTATGTGAATTTTTTGAACTTGAAAATAAAACTTTGCTGCGTTCAGATAATGGTGATTTCGATTTACAATCATCGCGATTAAAGGGGGTAGCGGATCCTTCGTTACCTAATGATGCAGTTAATAAGCATTACGTTGATCAGCTCGTTCAGAACACTTTCGAAAAGAAGAAACTTGATTCTATGTTTGAAAATATAAATTCTCAAATCGAAATTATAAATTCTCAAATCCAACAGCTTGCAAATCAGTTGAAAATAAACTTTTATACAAAGTGGGAGATAAACAATTTTTTAAGTAATTCCAAAGATGGCAAAAGAACAAGTCGTGAATGAAATCCATAGATCAGCCAGGAAAAATTTCAAGCGTCGTGCAGTTATATTAAAAGGAATTGACGATTTGTGGCAAGCAGATTTGATTGACTTACAGAAGTTACAAACGGTTAATAAGGGATACAAATACATTTTAGTTGTTATTGACACTTTTTCAAAGTACACGTGGTGTATTCCAACAAAATCAAAAACTCAAACAGAAGTAAAGAATGCTTTTGCACTAATTGTCAAATCAGCAAAACGAGTACCTAAAAATTTACAGACAGACTTTGGGAAAGAATTTTACAACGATCAATTCGATCGCTATGTGAAATCCTTAAAAATAAATCATTATTCCTCGTATTCAATTAAAAAAGCATCTATTGTTGAAAGAGTAATAAAAACGCTAAAAAACAAACTTTACAAATATTTCAGTTTCATTGGAAATTACAAATGGCTTGGAAAACCTTTAGATGACATAGTCCGATCGTATAATCAAACTATGCACAGCACAACAAAATTTAGACCAATTGAGGTTAATCGTAACAATGAAGCTGAAGTAAAGATAAATATTGATAAAAAACAATGCAATCGACGTTTTAAATTAAATAAATTTAATGTAGGAGATCGTGTGCGTATAAGCAAGTACAAAAGCCTCTTTCATAAAGGTTATACACCTAATTGGTCAACTGAGCTTTTTACTATTAAAACGGTGAATGACACTCGTCCTGTTACTTACCATATTGAAGACCAACGAAAAAACACTATACTTGGTACATTTTATGAACAAGAACTGCAGAAAACTAAGTATCCAGACGTTTACCTCATAGAAAAAGTCATCAAAAAAAGAGGGAAAAAATTGTATGTTAAATGGCTAGGACTTAACGATAGCGAAAATAGTTGGATTGATAAAGATGCTATTGTATAAATATATTTCAAAACTTTCTCGCACAAAGTCATTCACTTAATGGATATGAAAGGAAGAGGACTCCTAAACAGTATAATTAATCACTTACCGTTTGAACTGCACTTACCTGGCTACAATTATTGCGGGCCAGGAACAAAATTACATAAGCGGTTGCAAAGAGGTGATAAAGGAGTTAATGAATTAGACAACGCGTGTATGCAACACGATATAGCATACGATAAATATTCTAACCTAACAGATCGACATCGGGCAGATTTAGAACTCTATAAAATGGCTAAACAAAGATTGAAGTCAAAAGGTGTTGGAAAAGGAGAAAAACTTGCGTCGTGGATAGTTAGCAAAGTGATGAAATCTAAAATGAAAGCTGGTGCAGGTATAAAATCATTTAAACATTTTGTTTCGAAGATACGCACTGAATTGAAAAAAAACAAATCTAATAAAAAAGATGGTACCGCAATCAGCCGAGCTTTTGCTGCAGCAAGTAAAGTATTTCTTAATAACAATACGAGTAAAATGCAGGTTCCTCGATTAATACCGATCCCTAAAACTGGAGGTATATTGCCACTAATACCTATTTTCGCCGGCCTTTCTGCGTTAGGATCATTAGCAGGAGGAGCAGCTGGGATTGCTAAAGCTGTTGGTGATTACAAAGCTGCAAGAAAAAGCTTATCCGAATCAGAACGTCATAATAAAATGATGGAATCTATTGCACTGGGTAAAGGGTTATACATTAAACAGTATAGAAATGGGAAGGGTTTGTGTTTAAAACGCTTAAAAAACTAAACAAAAGGCTACCCAGACGTGCTCTTACAAATGTTGATATTTTAAAACATTCAACAGATATTCCTCATTTTCGTGGTGTTTACATGAGAGACAAATTACCGAAGCGTCCGAAAAGAGTAGAATGTGCAATCGTAAATTTAGATAGCTCTAAAAACCAAGGGACTCACTGGGTAGCCTATGTCAAAGATAATAATTATTGCGAATATTTCAATAGTTATGGTGATCTTCCACCGCCGCTAGAATTAATAAAGTATTTGAAAAATCATAATATTTCGTACAATTATAATATTTATCAAAAATTTAATACTGTTAATTGTGGTCATTTATGTTTAAAATATTTAAAAAAATATTGGAATAATCGTTTAAATATCTGTGATCAATAAATAGCTTCTCATTCTCACGATGTCTTTCACTTTGTCCATAACGGGGTCTTCCTCAACCCTGATTACGAATCACTCACCAGCTCTTCAACTAGATGGTGAATATGAATGCGGGTTGCTATACATGTCAACATTTAACTCGATACCCAATATAGACTACAGAAATAATAAGTTTTATTATGGTGATAACGAAATAGTAGAAATTCCTGAAGGGTCATATGAACTTCAAGATCTTGATGATTATCTAAAAAAGCACCTCCAAGGATGCACTTTTACACTGAACTGCAATAATAATACGCTAAAGACATCTATTTTATGTTCCAAACCAGTATATTTTAAAAAACCGAATTCGATTGGTCAGTTACTTGGTTTTGGGGAAGAAACAGTTCAGACGAATATATTAACTGAGTCCCCTTTTCCTGTGTCCATTCTGTCTACAACTATAGTGCGGGTTGAATGTGATATTGTGAGCGGGTCATTCATAAACGGAAAACCTAGTCATATAATTCACGAATTTGTGCCTAATGTGCCGCCTGGTTACAGGATTATAGAAACTCCTAAAAATGTTATATATTTTCCTGTTACTCAAAACAGCTTAAACTCTCTTAAAATAAGAATACTGGATATAAACGACAATTTAGTGAATTTGCGCGGTGAAGAGATTCAGATATATTTACATCTCAGAAAAAAATGATAGACTTTAATAAAAGTACGGTCTCAAACAGCAAAATGGTTAGTGCCCATTGTGCTATCAAGAAAAGAAGACCTAAAGGTCAACTTACAAAGGAAAACAAACAATTTTTAAAAAATATTGGATTAATAAAATGAGTATACTAAACTTATCAGACACTTATTTTGATAATACGATTGAAAGTTTTGAATATCATTCGTATAAACCGTACGTGACAAGTTTCAATTTAAATGATGAAATCCGTATACCTATTAACCAGCAAGATCTATACTTATTACCATCGGCGAGTACTATATACATAGAGGGTACTATAGAAGTATTCAACAGAGAATCAAAAGCGAAGGTGTCCAGTGTTCTTTTCACAAATAATCCTATACTTCATTTATTTCAAGATATTCGATATGAGCTGAATGGGATTGAAATAGATAAAATTAAAAACGCTGGGATCACAACAACAATGAAATCTCTTGTGTCGATGAATGAATTTGAATCATCGATGTCAAAGTTATGGGGCTGGGACGTTGATGGCACAAAAAATTCGCATGGATCATTTTCTGTATCTATTCCTTTAAATAAGATTCTTGGCTTCGCAGAGGATTATAACAAAATTATTATAAACTGTAAGCATGAACTTATTCTTTTACGATCCAATACTAATTTAAATAGCGTAATACTGAACACAAATGAGTATATAGATAATATAACTATATCTAAAATAGTATGGCGTATGCCCCACATTAAGGTTTCTGATCGAGAAAGATTAAATTTGCTTAAATATTTGGAAAGAGATCGAGCTATTCAAGTAGCATTTAGGAACTGGGATTTGTACGAATACCCGCTTTTACCTAAAACATCAAAACATTCTTGGGCCGTCAAAACTTCGTCTCAAATTGAGAAACCTCGATATGTTATAATTGGATTAAAAACAAACAGGAAAAATGTTTCTGATAAAGATATATCGCATTTTGATCATTGTAATTTGCGTGACGTTAAAGTTTTTTTAAATTCAAATTATTTTCCTTACGAAAATTTGAATGTCAGTTTCTCGACTAAAAAATTTGCTATATTATATGAACAGTACGCTAAGTTCCAACAGTCTTATTACAACCGCAGCCAAGCACCGTTGTTGAATCCGCAAGACTTTGTAAATAAAGCACCTCTGTTTGTTATCGACTGTTCTCGTCAAAATGAAACTTTAAAAACGGGTTCAGTCGATGTTCGGATTGAATTAGAGTGTGACACCGATATACCTGACCACACCGCGGCTTACTGTCTTATTTTAAATGATAGTATTATAGAATATAAGCCGTTGACCAATATAACAAAGAAAATATCATGAAACTAGACCATCTATTCGTAGATGTTCAGGGGTTCAAATCATATAAAAATGAATTTATTATTAAAGAATTTGCATACAGTACCAATGAATACACGCAAACGTTTTTAATAAAACCCCCATACTCATTTTCTAATTTAACGGAAAACGAAAAAAGACAAGTGAAATGGATAGAGAAAAACCTTGGCATTATGTGGCGTGAGGGGTATATCGACCATAGAGAATTTAAGAGAATGATTCGTAGTTACTTGGAAGGCAAAAAAATATTTGTAAAAGGTTTTGAAAAAATTAGATGGATTAATGACTTATGTGCTGATTGTACTGTAATAGACTTGGGAGAGAAAGGTTGTCCTAATTTTCAATTAATGTATAAAGAGTATTGTATCAACGACCGCTCTTATAATTGTCTACATCATAAAAAAAATTGTGCGTTGAAAAACGTTATATGTCTTAAAAAATGTTATTTCGATATTTTGCATACTTATTTAAAATTGTAATAAACTACTTTAAAAAATAAATATTTAATTGTTTGATTATTATTATTTTTTTTTTTTTATTATTTTTTTTATTTTTATTTTTTACCCACTCAAAATTGGTTACCATTTATTTTAATAAACAAGTTTTTATATTAATCGATTTTCAAATTATTTTTTTATTTAAACATAAAATAAATGATAACAATTCATACCTGCGGTTAATAATAAGAGTTAATCTAACTAAGCGATACCCACTGAAAAGATTTCTCTTGTAAATTTAATCATAATATTATTTATTCGTTAGAATTATTTGTTACATAGACATACAAGAAAAATCTTTCTAGTCGGCTATATCGCTAAATTAAAGGAATAAAACAACAAAATAGCTGAACATATTTATTACTTAACAAAGTTATACATAAAACAATTAAAAATTAATAACTAACACTATATCCGCACAACTTTTTTGATATCTTATTTATAACACTTTCTGTACTGTCTATAATCTCATCGTATCCGTCACTTGCCACATACTGCGCACTAAGCAGGACGTTTTCTCCAGTTTCGTCGTTTTGATCTGGCACGGAGTCACTTATGTTAATTATTTGGATTTTGACAAGTCTATTTCCCTTAGCTGCTTCATTATTTATAACAAACGACGGCGGGTGCCCTCGTGCACTTCTCTTTACTATTTTGTTAAGCCTTGGTTTTGGTTTATTAGGTTTTGCTTTGGTTTTAGCACTTGTCACCTTTTTAAATAGTTCACTAACTTCTTCTTCTTCTTCATCTTCTCGGAATCCTAATGGATCCTGTGCATATTGAGAAAATATTATTTGAGTGTCTTGCGTTCCTTCCATATTCTGAAACTAAAGAAATAAAATTAAAGCAATGCTTGCACTGTTTTTCATCTGGAAATACATTTATATAAAACATTAATAACAACAAAAAATAACAGAAATGATATTTCGGTCTAAGAAAAAATAAAGGTAGGTACTGCATTCAATATAATTACAATTTTACTTACCAAATCGGTATCACCTCGTGGTAATTTTCAAAACTAGAACGAATGTACTTATTCAGTTATGAATGGACGTGCAGATGCAGAATGGTAACTTACTATAACAGCTGCTATTTATACTGGTAGTAATTCAGTGCGTCAGCAAATTACCCTAACACGCGCTGTTTAATGTCGTCAAATTTCAACGACAGGTAAGAACATGTTATAATTGGTATCAAATGCAATAAATGTGAATACGTTGCATATTCATGTGTCAGCAAATATCCTGAACACGCGCTACATACCGCCTCGCTACTTAGAACACGTAAGAACATGTTATAATTGATACCAATCTTAATCATGAAACTACCGTGAGACTCACTCATATTTTATCCGACTGTGCAAAAGTAACCCTTATCTAACTAAGGATATTAAAACTTATATTTCTTAGTTAAAGTTTATTGTATCTGAACATTCACGGAGCATATGCGCAACCGTTAGTTAGTTAGTATGATATATAAGTTTGAATTTCCTTAAAAGAAAATTGAATTATGTCAATCAGGCTTTCAGGCTCCTATATAAATGAGGTATAGGGAGAGTAGAAAATAAAAAACAACATACAGTAGGCATTTTACAAGTTTATTAAAGTAAATAAAACACACATTTATAGCACATAAAATTGTTATACTAAATATATCTATTTCATTGTACAAATATAAATTAAGAGTAACATATTAATAAATAATAATGTTAGGTATTACATGGATTAAACTTTTTTCTTTTAGCTTTAGATAAATCAGTTATCTAAGTATCTTGAAACTTTTACAAAAAAGAACTGTTACCCCATGCCGTAGTTGAAACTTTATCTGATAAAGTGAGTCGTTTATCGTCTTTGTTAGATAAAGCAACTTTGTTAACCGTCTGCGTGAAGATCTCATGCTTAATAGATTTAAACAAGATATTTTTTTTTCTTATGATTGTATCATTTAACAGTACATCTTTATAATTATTTAATGTGAGTTCTTGAATGCAAGGCTTTTTTATTCCTTTTGCTTTTTTTATAATGTGTTTTTCACTTTTAATGCAATATAATTTGGAACGTAATCCTACAAACTCTGTTATCAGTTCTCCTGCTAGCTCGTCTTTAAATAAACCAGGAATTTTTTTATTTCGAGAAGGAATCTGTAACTCATTCGAAGAATTATAATTACTAGTATCAAAAAAATCTAAAAAATGATTTTTTAAATCAAGATAAAAGTCTTTGGTTTTTATTTCATAAATAAAACTATCGGTATCAGTGTAGCAAAGACTAACACGATCACCATAATGAGGCTTTATTACGGAGTAGTGAAATTGATACATATGGCTTTTAGACAGTTCTAGTACCGCGAACCCTACGTATATCGGTTTATCCAAAATGACTCTCTCTGGTTTCATTTGCACCGCGACTAAATTATCTGTTAGTACTGTAGCACTGTGAAAATTTGGTCGAGCTATTAATGTACTCGCACAAGTAAACTTTTTAGTTTTGTTTCTTTCATCATACCATTGATTAACTAATTTAACATCTACGCGCCGTTCACTATCCTCAAGAGTTTTACCAAACACGGAGTTGTTCATTAATTTAAAAAGGTCCTGTTGGAATGTGGTATTTGCATTTTTCCTTAATTCAGTATTTAAATCGATGTATCCCTTTAAAAAGGAACTCTGGCGAAACGTTAGAACACGATGAATTTTATCGAGAATCAATCCATTCTGCAAGCACGTTTTTAAATGTACATAATGAATAACGTATTCGTATTTATCAAACAAATTAGGGATTAATTTGCTAGTTTTTCCCCCTGGAGGAACAAACTTCTGCGCGCAAAAGGGATAATCATTATGAGTACTATGCAAATATGTAGGGTATAGTAAATCCACCTCAAGTATAAATCCAAATTCTGCGTCGTTCAACACAGACATAATGTCTAATTGAGCTATTTCAGTGCGATCTAGAAAGCGAAAATTTGACATTGGTAATGGCTGACACATACTGTAGCCATATAAATTGTTACAATCTATGTATATGAGAAACGTGTCGGGTTTTTTCTCGTCGTAAGTTTTCATATGCTTGTTATTGGCAAGTGCATGTCTGGTTGAACACATACAAATGCCTCCTCGAATGCCTTTTTGAATAAGACGAATAATTTCCAATTCTGATATTAACTCTAATTTCACACCGGTCTTTAACAACATTGCGTCAAAGGATAGACTGGGAGCTGTTAAATAGAATGCTGGGTCTAAATGATAATTTAACATGCAAATGTTTCGAAAATTTTCAAATATGTCTGATAAAAGCAAGACGTCAGTTTTAAGATAGAGGTCAGTATATTCACCTAGGTCTTTTACATTAAATGTGTTCCATACGGAATGAGCATGATTGTAATCTAAATCGCTAATTTGCTCAGCAGATAGAGAGTTAAAAAATAATTCCTTTTTAGGTAACTTATTCTCCTTAAATTTATCCCAGTCAGTCATGTAATCGTAAGGATAAACTCCTTTGCGAGTTAGTAAATCAAATTTTTCTACCTGTGGGAAAAATTTACTTAAACAGAAAAAGTCTTGTTTATTCAAGCCCTTCGATAATTTTTCTAAACTTGTTCCCAGGAATTTAAAGGAATCAACGAATCGTATTCTCGCATACCGATCATCTGACATTTTTAAAAATTTTGTGAAACTTATATAGTTCTCTTTATTTTTTGGAATTATTTTTACTGGACCAGAACATTTACCTAATTCTTTGATAAATAGGTGTGAATCATAACCGGACAAGTTATGAAAGAAAACGGGGATAAATTTAGGTACACGAAGGTTTAAGTTACAATATTGATGAGCCGCGCCTCGATATAAACCTGTTAAATGACAATGGTCTCTAACTTTGTCAAAAAAGAGAAGTTTCTCGCAAATATGACAAATCTTAGCTTGCTTATGTGCTAGAGCATTCGCTTCGGTATAAATCATTGGAACTTCATTATTTAAGATTGTATATATCTCCGATACATGTTTATACAAATAATGTAAGAACTTAGAAGTGCAATCAGGTCCACGATATTGGACAAAACGATTTAGGCTTTTATCGTAAGAACAGACTATGTAATAAGCAAACGCAGCTGGTATATGTATTTGTTTATTTGAAGTAAAACTCTCCGTGAGCGAATGTTCGCAAGTCTGAAATGGTTTCAGAATCGTTTCAAAGTCGGCATACACCACGAAAGGTACTTTATGATGCCGCTCAAAATTTTTAAATTGAAGATATGTACCTTTGTCAGGGAGTACAGTGGCAATTCCACTACAGATATGATTCTCAAAGTTGTCTTCAGTAGCAAAAAATATGAGACAGTCTTCACAAAAGTAAAGTTTACCATGATGCTTAGTAATTTGAGAACGAACAAGACGCGATAAATCGTTAATTAGAACGTAGTGTGATTTATTTCCGTTTTCAATTAAAAGTAAGTTTATTTTTTTGCTTCTTTTTTGTTCTGATCTGTAAATAGGTCCAACAACAGTACGATTATTCTTTAAGGAATACACATTAACGCTTAAATCTATATTATTTTGCTCAAATGTACAAATATCTGAGAGAGTCATAGGAAAACTGAGATGAGCAACATTTAACACATCCTTAAAGTGTGGGTATGATGTTGTACGCTCTTTGTGCTTTTTGGTTGGATATAGTGACGCAACAATACTCCAAAGAAAGCAGTAATCGTCATTGTTATGTATGTTAATACAAGCTTTTTTGTTTTTAATAGACGTAGGTAAATCTATGTAAGAGGATCCTTTCATGGGCTGGTATTTGTTAATATTAATCTCTAAATATAAATTGGATAGGAAAGCCCATCCACTATCACGTTCTTCAAATTCTTCAATCCTCTTTTTCAAATAATTTATTACTTTTTGATACAGTTCAATAAAATTATGATTTTGATGTACTGTAAAGTTTTTTGTGGTAAAAGATTTTGTTTCTTCTTTGTTGTCTTTAAATAAAAGAAAGTTGCCAAAATATTCAAAGTTGATTTTTAAGCAAACGTGCCTTAGCAGAGAGTTTTTTATAATGCTCACTAATTTAGATGTTAAATTATGCAAAAACAGTTCTGGTATAGCAAATTCTAACTCTGACGAACCAAAAACTCTATATGACGATATTCGACCCCTGAATGCAGACGAAATTTCAACCACGCCATCAGTTAACGCTGCTAACGAGTTATTTTTGTGTTTAGTACTCCTTAAATGACCCGACCATTTATTTTTCTGAACATCGATTGAACAAGCCGAGCAAAAAGGCATATTTAGTGTAAGTATACAAAATAATTACCTATATCAAAATTTGAAATCTACATTAAAAATAGTAAACGTAAAAATACTAATTTGATGGTTTTTGTTTTAAACAATAAAACATCGTAATAATCAGTGATCACGATCAGAATAAGTGTATAAAATAACTACGCCTTGCGTTCGAAGACGTTTATTATTATGTGCTAATAACTATTGATAAATCATGGAAAGCAGGCTTCTAAATAAACAAAATATGTTTTGCCGTTTTAAACTGTCTTTACTAAGTACGTTTGAAAGCCTGGCGTAGGTATTTTTAAACTTTTTTGTTATGAAAATATTTAACGTCGGCATCGTCAAACAGAGTTTTCAAATGTTTGCTTAGTTTTTGCAGATACTCCCATTGAGGAGTGTCTGTATCAATTTGTGCTTTAACAGCAAGAAGGGCTTTTTTCCATCTGTCTTCTTTTAACTCACTGCGTATATCGTCGGTGTTGTAAACTCGAAGCTCCAAGTAAAACGCTCCTTCAAGATTGACAGCACGCCGCGTTATCCCATCAGCCACGCGTTGAGTAATAGACGAACCCAGCTGATCCTGTGCAGAGTAATTCTTCACCAAAGACTCATCCTCAGGAAATAGCTCGAACGGGTGGTGAGCTTCTTTTTTCTTTGATGCCGCGGCGATAGTCCTGTAATAAAAAATAGATACAATAAAATAAAATGGAAACAAAATAATTAATTTTTTATTACAGCACACTATACAGAAAACAATATAGGTGTTTTAAACTAACCCGTTGATATATATATATATATATAAAAAAAATATTGCAAAACAATAAGTACCTGTACGTTTTTTTTTGCGCAGGCTTTTTCACTTTTGGTTTTGTGATCGTTTCCCCAAATTCGAGTTCCGAATCAGACCTGAAACTATTTTAAATAAATTAAAACTTTTTATATAGGAAAAACCAACGAAAATGTACAATATCAATACTTAATGAATGTTAAAATAGACAGTTGGATTAAATAATAGATGTGTCAATAAATTTACCTAGCAACATCAGGCTTCCTTTTCTGTCCTGCTTTTTTCAGTTTCAGGTCTCCCGCCTTGTTGTTTGCGGCTACAATGCTTTCAAACTCTGAGTCAGACCTAAAAGTTAAACACAACATTAATTAACATGTTTGAGCTAGATATGAGAGTATGATAATCTATAAAAAAATAAAAGACAACACTTACGTACATTTTAACGCAATGTTATATGCAGACGGACTGGAGTATAAAGGTAGTACTAGAAGACTGCTGCACAGCGTTCAGTTGAAGGTGAATATGGAGCACGTAATATTCACGGTTGCGTACGAAGTCACAAAGGAAGAAACAATTAGAACGACTGATAATTAATAGCCGTTTATTGCTGATTTTACTAAACGATTCAGGGCTGTACATTCCATATTTTAACTTTAATAAATACATGTAAGGTATTTTATATTCATAATTTATTAAGTTACTATTTATAATTAACAAGTCAAACGTTAAATATGCGACCTTTATAGACACTGGTTTATATTTTGGTTAAGCTAAATTAATACATAATGCGAAAACCCTGATTTGAACTTTAACTTAGGTATCAATGAAAATCGAAAATCATGCGTGAAGTGGTTATGCGTACGTATTATTTATCAAAATTGAGCTGTTAAGTAGTTACGCGAGGACATAAGAATAGACATACATACTCATCCACTCAAAGGTTGACTAATCCCTTAAAATGATAAGTGCTTTTGTACATATATCTCAATATCTGTGTGTCAATTGTGTTTGTTACGTATTTTGTACAATAAAGACTTTACATGCATACCTACTTACAAACATACGTACATACGGGTTAAACACATAACCCTCCTTCCTCGCAGTCGGGTAAAAATAAATCAATTAAACGTAGTGTTCAGTAATACTTAATAGGATAATTGAATAAGATACCTATGTGTTGACAGCCCTATACTTATGCTGATGCTATATGAGCGCAGGTATCGTATAACTAATTAATTAGGTGCATCCGGTTTACAATTATGAAATTACTATATTTGTTTTTATCAATTTGCGTAATCGATATAAAATTATAAATAACCCTCGGAATTATAAAGTATGAACCGATATATATCTATCTATTTATTTTCAACTTTCTCTTACAAATTTTAAAAATATTTTTATAAAATATAGACATCAAAACGACGGCGGAATTACTAATTAGAAAAGGTTTTAATAAAAAGCAAAAATCTGAAATAAAAAGCGCCGGTGGGTGGTTCGAACTCGCGTCCTGTGGATCACAGCCGATGATGGTATCCATTAAGCCACAAGGCTGATACTAAATGATATTGAATTTGTCAATCACGTTTTTTTTTTTCTTCTTATGTCAATTTATTGTTAAATGGTCACACAAATTAGATTATCATACTAAAACAAATACACAAATAATATGTATTATTTATTATGCACATTTAAACTTTATTGAAGAACATTATTCTTTATTAAACAATAAGTTTTTAATGTTGCAAGAATGTTTCCACGTTTTGAGAATATTCGGCAATTTGTACATTGTTTAGTGATAAACAAGAAAAGAAAAATCTATTTTAGTCAAAACATAATCCATGTAAATCGTGAGCCATCTATGTAATAAACGAAGAACCCTAGACAAACATGCATGAAGTGAATGACATACCTTACCTAGGTTCGGGTTCAGCACTTTAAGTTAGTTCCACAACTTACCAATAGAGTACGCATTAATAAATGACGCTTGCTCACATTTTTTAACGTAATACGAACGTAGGTATAAATATCAGCTGCTTATACTTTACCTACTGGTTTATTTGAAAGAACACAATTATTCATGATCCGTTATTTGTTATAATCCAATAGGGAAAGAAAAATCAATTTTAGTCAAACATAATCCATGTGAAACGTGATGCCCTCTATGTAATTAACAATGAACCCTGGCGATTGACTTACCATGTTTGGTACATTAAATGGTTATACTTCCACTAGAGTTCGCAATAATAAAAATGACAAGAAATTTGATCTGCTTGCTAGAGCATTTTAACGTAATACGATGTATAAATAATTGCAGTTTTAGACTTTACTGTTTTACTTGAAAGAACACTGTTGTACTATCTCAGTTATTAATTTATGACATTTGTTATATCCAATAGAACACTGGGTCTGCATCACACTATCGAAGTTTTTTATTTTGCTTCATATAAATAAAAGTTTAGTGGTTAGTCTCTCGGGTAATGACGACCGAATTACCTCAACATGTAAATCATGCATATCGGAACTGGCCACCCGACTTGTGTGTATTGTTGACTAGACTATTTAGGGGAACTCTGTATCTACGCGGTCGATAGATATGGACTCCCACACCCGGAGGGGTTAAACTCACGAAGCACGTAAAATGCGACCGGCGCTGGGGTTTTCACCGCCCCAGAGGTTCATTCGTGTCTGTGACGCTGACGAGCTGATCAAACACGTTGTGTTGGAAACGCCATAGTTAACTCTATGTGGGTTCGCCCTTGCACACATCTGAGACTGGCCACCTTGGATCGTGTGTAGCGTTAAGCTTTTGCTGTTTCATTCAAGAAACAGTTAAACTCATTGCTATCACCGGAATTTGAAGAAGCTCGTAATTAATTTGATTTTTAATCATGTAAGGAGATTAGGTACTCGATAGTTAATAAAAATGCTATTGTAATTTCTA
Source organism: Choristoneura rosaceana (assembly GCA_037349165.1). Lineage (NCBI taxonomy): Eukaryota > Metazoa > Arthropoda > Insecta > Lepidoptera > Tortricidae > Choristoneura > Choristoneura rosaceana. The sequence goes on from JAZBNJ010000019.1 coordinate 19,011,502, forward strand.
AACCATATTATAACCGATCGAAAGTCATACTGAAAAACAGTCTTGATTGGTAATTCGTGAAACGATTAGATTGAAACAGATTTTCGTTCAACGGAAGAAAAACGCAGCGTTTAAAGCAATGCGATAGAATCAGATTCCATTCAGACAAAACGGAAAACGATTATCAACCCGAACGCAAAATGCTTTTATCAAGTCATTATCGTTGCAGCAGGGTTTGTCATTCATTATAATATTGGGCATCTGGCTCACCGCAAATGAGAGAGGGCGAAATTTCGCCCGATCGAATGATAGGTGGGCTAGAATGCCCAATATTATACTACTCCTGAGCAAAGCCGCGGACGGATAGACAGACAGACAGACAGATAGACAGACAGATATGGCGAAACTATAAGGGTTCCGTTTTTGCCATTTTGGCTCCGGAACCCTAAAAATAAAATACTACTCTCTAATTGATCAAAATAATTATTATGACCGCGCGGACCGAAAACATAGTTACAGCGTTCGGAAGATCATGCTCTGTGACTGTGAGCCGCGTAGCCGCGACTGTATAGCGTCGAAGAAAGAGATAGCTGCGGAAAGCACTTTGGTATCTTTTGTCTAATTTTGTTTACACCCAAGTAAATCCTCCATTATGCGTTCAAAAACCATAGATAATGACCAGCATTACGACATTATGAACACGGCAGTATCGTAATGGTTATAACGATACTGATATCAGTATCGTTATGAGATTCCACACATCATTACAGCACCGGAGCGGTGCGCGCTGCGCAGGGCGGGCGAGCAGCAGCAGGTCGTGGAGCGCGGACTGCACTGGGCGGCATGCATGCGTGCAATGCAGGTCATTCTCAATGGTTCTTGAACACGTGATAGAAGATTTAATATGGATGTAGATAAAATATTGTATGTAACTGTACGTAATTAGTATGTACTGTTAGATCTGGTTGGGGTTTTTGTTGGGGTACAAAACAAAAACGTAACAAAAAACAAAAACTTAACAACGGAATAACAATAAAATCAACGAAAACGACATAAATAACACGGAAACAGGAGAGCGAGTACATTCAAACATTCAAGTCAAGACAGAAGCCAAATGACTATACTCCATTTAATTTAAGATTTGAATTAACGGTCAAATTGTAACACGTTTCTCGGTATTTCGGACGCAAATTGACTAAAAAATACCTACGTGTACATTTAGTAGCGGTATTTATTATATTTTTAGTATAGAAGTTAACTAGATGTTTGTGTTATGACGCAAGCTTGAATTATTGAACACTGTCCCTGTTTTGTTCTTAATTCCTCTACATCTCAGACATGTCCAGCAACAATTTTCCTTATGGAACGGTTTGTGGTTGAAATTTTATATTGAGTGATACTCACAAAACCGGTCATCAAAATGATACTCGTTTTGATCTGAAAACGATATTTAATTTATTACTGGTTGCGCTGATGTCGTGCACAGAGCCAATATGGCAATCACAGCAATGATACCAGAGTCAATTTATTTTTTACTCATAAAAGGGTTAGATAATTTATTATATTTAAATAGTTTGATCTAAAATTATTCTAACTACGTATTAATTAATGACTTATTACATTATGCCAAATTTTAACATGTACAGTAGGAAATTTGTACTTTCTGTTTCCTAGTTTTTGTTTTATGTCGTTAAAAATTTCGGGAATTATTTTATGCCTAGTAACACTAAGAAATGTCAGAATTACATGGAATAAAAAAATGTATACACCATAACACTGTACATGTTGATAATTAAAAGTTGGTTACCTACCTTCTTTCGTCCTTCGGAAATCGAAAAAAACTCCTTTCCTTATCTTTAGCTGTTGACAAACACCCATACAACGCACAGTATATTACCATTTTGCAAAATTATTGCTCCCGAACTTAGCGCCTAGCGGCCGACATGCATCGCGTTGCGCACCTGACCACAGAGTGAGTATTCTATAGCCGACTGCTTTCCTTTCCCAGGGCTACTACGAAACTCGAAACTCGAAGTTCGTGTCGTGCGGTTTCTCTGACACTTATACTATTTAATACGAGAGCGAGAGGGACCGCACGACACGAACTTCTAGTTTCGAATTTAGTAGTATTTGACGCTGGAAGCGAGTGTCGGGCGACTTGCATGTGGTCGCGCTTCCGCGCTTTAGACCCGTGTTGACCCTCAGCGACCGAATACAGAACCCTAATAAAAAATAAATTGACAGCTGATAACTTGATACTGACATATTGACATTTTCCCTGATAACTAACCTATATAACAAAACAAAATTTGTTATGGTTGTGAATTGTGATTGATGGTTCATTGCAAAGTTCAGTAACTTTTGTTAGGTATTGTTTTATGACAATACAGAAAAAAGTACCTATTTCAGTAAAGTAAATGTTATTCCTCCGGCTCTTTGGAAGCGCTTTGTTGGTAAGATTAATTTTCTTTCGTGCTTTATTCAGCAACAGTTTCAAGTAGTAGGTAGCGATTGGTAATCTTATCATTAAAAATTGTCTTGTCGTTTCTAACATTGTTATCAGTTACGAGCAACATCTGTGTGGGGCAACGGGATGTCTGGGAACAAATGCAGCACCGGCCGGTGGAAATACCTCACACAGAAGGAGGCGACAGATTTGGACATAGATCTCTTCAATGAGTACAAGTTCAGTGTAGACCAGTTGATGGAGCTAGCGGGGCTGAGCGTCGCGGCGGCGGTCGCTAAAACCTACCCTCCTCATATGTAAGACATTTGTATTGAATTTAACAAAGGCAGCATTGCAAATGGCTTTGTCAGATGTGGGCTCATTTACCACTTTTTTAATAAGTCTTTTGCGTAAGTAAAATGAGCGAGCACTCGTGAGGCTGACATGTTCACCTGGTTTTCAAAGCCTCAACAAAAAGAAGAAGAAAAAAAAAGAACAGACAGCATTAGGTGTGACGGGCCACCGCCTATAGCCTTGCGGTTTGAGGGGTCTTGGGACTCGAAAGTTATCTAATGTGTGGTGTGCCCAAAGGCCTCGTCCTTATTTTTCTATCTTGTCTATGCCAAATTTAAATCGTGCACCACTATGAAATTTAAAAGCTTTATGACCAGGCAGCGTACTTTTAATGCAGATGACAGACAAATGATGTCAAGCTACATACAGAATGATTGAGGCTTTACACTGATTTATTTATTGCTTAAAATATTTATGAATTGTATATTTCATAGAACAATGTAGATTCAAAGTTATGTATGTGTATCATATAAATGCGTGTGTTTATCATTATGTGTATCATACTTATTTTACTATGAGGACGATTTAACTGTGTGAATGATAATAACATTTAATTACACAGTAAAAGATTTTATTTAAAATGCATTTGTTATTTTTTTATTTCATCGCAATATATTTTACTAGCTGTTGCCTGAGACTCCATCTGTCATCATCCATCCTGCGGGTACTGTACACAGTTTTATTAGACCCATTATACCTTTTTTCGAATGTCCTAAGTTCCCTAAACGCTAGTATGTCACGAATCCTTTAATATTTTATATACTGGGTGACCTTAGCCTCTGAGCATATAGATAAGAAGATAAAATAAGGTGTTTCCTTCATTCTATTTTTTTTTCAATCTTATATTACAGACATGAATCGGCCCTAATAATATGTGGCCCTGGCAACAACGGTGGTGATGGTCTTGTAGCAGCTCGCCACATGGCTCTCTTTGGGTACTCCGTAGCCGTCCACTACCCAAAGCGCACACCCAAACCTCTGTATGAGAACCTTCTAGAACAGTGCAAGAGATTTGATGTCCGAATAATTGATGAACTACCGCCTGCAACGGAGTTGAAAAATAGTTACAAAGTTCTTGTTGATGCCCTGTTTGGATTCAGTTTTAAACCGCCCGTGAGAGAGCAACTAAAACCTGCTTTGGATGCTTTGATTAACTCCGATGTTCCAGTGTGCAGGTAATGAATAAAATAATAATTAAGATAAGCAACCATTCTTTTTAGCTTTCCCATAGTCAGTACAAAGATTAAGGAGCTGTTTCTCCATCCATTGATTAGTGTTAACTGATGGTTAAATGTGATGCCATCTCCATCTATTTGAACAAAACAAAGACATATTTGCACAATTGTCATTTTGAGGTCATTTACATGTCTTAAAAATCTTTCATTTCTTTGTTTAAGGGTTTCCAACGTAAATTAAGAAATAATAGAATTATTTTCTCCTGATACAGGTATATGTTATGGAGGGATTCTAAAAAAAAAATCTTCCCCATTGCCCCCCATTCTGCACTCCAAGTAAAAAGGAGCTTTAATCCCGATATGCAGAGACTAAATTAACATTTTATGAGTGTGAGAAGTGAAAAATATCTTTCATTCTTTCTAGCGTGGACATACCAAGCGGTTGGGATGTGGAAAATGGGCCGGGCTCCGAGCCAGCGCTGAAGCCAAGTCTCCTGATCTCTCTATCGGCCCCCAAACTGTGCGCACAACCACAGTACCTACAGGACGCCAAGCATTACCTTGGTGGCAGGTTTCTGCCTCCCGGAATCATCGCCAAGTATAATTTGACGTTACCACCGTATCCGGGGCAGGAACAAGTGGTCCAGTTGTCTTGTTGAAGTTAAAGGAAGCTTTCTTTGTGCAATATGTATAATGTTAAGTGTTTTGTGATAAATGGGCTGAAATAGGGTAAACATATGTAGACAGTGTTTTTGCTGATTTCCGTTAACTTCGGCAGACGGCTCTTTCATTGATAGAAGCGACATGGTAATTAAGTTTTTGGCTAAATCAATTTTCTTTTTATACATAATGTAGCTTCACTGTCATTGTTAAAGGTCGAATTGTATAACTCACAAACATAACTAGTAATTTTGGCATGAAATATAAGAGAGACAATGGAATTTTTCTGTGAATTAAAACACTTCAGTTACGACTTTAGAATCCTCATAAATTGAGAACCGTTAAGCTGTTTTACTGCAGATAATAAATGAAATTATGTAGAACTGTAACAGAAATAATACATATTAAAGGTAAAATAAATCAAAATACAAGCATACGACGTGTGTACAGTCAAGGGCAAAAATATGTATATTTTTAGTACCTTATCACTTTAACCACTGTGGCAGTTCAAATATGACGAAAATAGACAAGTTACTAAAGTGTATGCATATTTTTGCCCTTGAATGTACGTCACTTCGTCAGCACAACAAGTAACAGTAAGCTGGTGGCTGCGACAACCATTCATTATTTGAATCATGTTATATGATTATATTTCAGAGCCATTTTAATACAGGCGCTATACCGGGTGTGGCCTGTAATACGAGCAAAAAATTAAAACATAGATCGTCCTCGTTAAACTGAATAACATTAGTTCAGCGACTTTTAAAAATAATGGAGTCTTTGAATTTTCCTTTTTTCATACAAATTAAATACTGCCATCAATGTACGCCATCCTAGAACACAATTGACGTCGCCTGTCACGCTACAAACATCAAGCATTTTGCTTTACATTGCTTCTGCGAATAAACTTAAAAGTGCAATAAAAAATAAAAAACTAATTATTTTTAAAATTCGCTGAACTAATGTTGTTTAGTTCGAGGAGTATGATCTATGTTTTAATTTTTTGCTTATATTACAGGCCACACCCGGTATAGCCTCTAATAATAATTAATTATCTTAATTTTTGATTGTATTTTTACAGTAAGAGTAAGGCTGAAGATGTTCCCTTGAAGTTAACGGAAATTAAAAACAACATGTTGTATTATAAGACTTATTTTACGATAATCACAGTGACAAAATAAATCTTTGTCATATAAAACACCAGTGAACCTTTTCATCGTTATAACCTGCAACTATACATGAAAGCTTCGTCTGTGCGACACTCTTACCCATATTATCGTACGGAGACCCGCCCTCCTCCATTTCCACATAAATCAAGCGGGGATAGACCTGAATAGAGAAATTCCTCTCCAGGTAGCTGCAGGTGGTAGGACCTTGTGCAAGGTCCGCCCGGATTTATACCACCATCTTGCTCGCTAATCCTGCCGTGAAGCAGCAGTGCTTGCACTGTTGTGTTTCGGCGTGGAGAGTAAGACTGGCGGTGAAATGGCCCTTGAGGTATTCCATCTTAGCCTTCCAGGTTGGCAACGCGTCTGCAATACCTCTGGTGTTGCAGATGTTTATGGGCGGTGGTGATCTCTTACCACCAGGAGACCCACAAGCCGTTTGTCAGACAGTCGAATAAAAAAAAGGAGATGTTACGGTATGCCTGGGGACAGAAGTCTGAAGGACGAGCGTCAGAACTTGTTCATATGCGCTCGAGTTGAAAAACTTTGATAGCGCAATGCTGGATGATGGAGTTTTTATATTTGGTCACTAGATGGCGCTGGCAGTCAGTAATTTAATTCATAAAATTAGTAATGACTAATGAAAGCGAGTCTAAAATATTGCGTGTAACTTTTTGTTGAAATTTGATACGACAAAGCATGTGTATTTCTAAGGATTTACTGTCATTTGGTACCTACAAATGGAAAATGGACAACTCTAAATTATACCACAGAATAAGTGATAGTACAAATACCTGCAGAAGGCACTTGTACTTGTACTATTACTTATTCTGTAGTATAATTTCGAGTCGTTCATTTTCCATTTGCACCAAATGACAGTAAATCTAGGGCCGGTAGGACGGACGTGTCAGATATTTTTGCACACTCGCCAAATAGTGAATGTAAACAGCAAATAACAAAGTAATGTCCAGGATGAACCTACCATGTAGTACTTGTATAACGTTAAAAATTCCACCGTGCATAATGGCCGTTCAGAATTTCATTGTTTTCAGAATATTTTACAGCTACCATATGCCGATAAATCGTAGGCGTATAATAATAAAAAAATACCATAAACAAGCCGCAGAGTCGTAAACTAACCTACCGTGTAACGTATGGCGAAACCGATCAATTCCCAAACAATGGATACGTTTTGAGTTTATAATTAGCCGTTAATCTAGAAATGAAATTAATTTTGACACTTTGTATTATTTATGTGACGGGGTGCCTGGGATCTAGTCAGAGTTATTTTTACGAGAAAATGAATCATTATGGATTGGGGAACCGTGTTATGTAAGTATTTTCTGATAACTTAATATACTTAGGGGCTATTTCACCGTCCACTGATTAGTCTTAACTGATGGTTAAATGTGATGCCGTTTCCGTCTATTCGAACAAAACAAATAGAGACGGCATTATATATTTAACCGTCAGTTAAGACTAATCAATGGATGGTGAAACAGCCCCTTAGTATAACCATTATACTATAGTACCATACTATACCTACTGTACTGTTTGGTTAAATTTTAAATTTTCGGTCCTTTTATTCTTCTGTTGTAGTGTCTACTCTTGTTTCTGATGTTAACTGGAAGATATTCCTTTAAGGGATAAGTAAGCCTTTGTACATCTCTCACCTCTTTCATCTCTGTCTTGTTAACTGTTATTTTCATAAGTTTTAAGTACAATAAAGTGACACAGGCTATACAATACAATACTAGGCATAGTATAGTTACTATACTTAGTATAGCCATTGAATATTATACCTATTAGTATAGTATAGTCGTCTTGGAACATGCCAGTCCCGGGGCCCATTGGAAAGTAAATAACAATGTCACTGGCACCAAAGACTGACCAATTTCGCTGAAACAAATATGATTGGTTTTCGCACCTTATTATTATGACCTTAAAAAATATGTGACTAGATATTATGCTGAACGATCACTCTGTCCCTATGCTTGCCTTTGACGCTTACGGAGTTGCAAAGTCAACAGCAGTAGTTCAGTTATCGACTTCCAGTCAGAATTACCGTCGGCTCTACAATCCCAAGGAGCACCCTGAGCCCCTGCCGACCACCGCGGACCCTGACCCTTACATCCGCTCCCCCTACACCAACATCTACCAGGGGGCGCGCCGGAAGGGGGACAAACGTGTCTACAACAACCGATTTGACTACACCGAGAATCCCTCAGGCCAGCAACTGTTTTGTAGAGGAGAGTTTGCTTGTGTTGTAAGTATTGTTTACTTCTTTATGATCTCTAAAATCTGGGCTCAGAGTTGCTAAGTAAACTAAGCGAGTATACTAGGGGTTTCTCTACTGCATCGAATCGGAAATGAGGTAATACGTAGAAGAACGAGTGCCACAGACATAGTCAAGCGAATTAGCTCGAGGTGGTAATGAGCAGGCCATATAGAATGGAGAACAAAAGACTGTTGGGGCTGAAAAGTTCTGGAATGGAGACCGCAGATCGAAGCGCAGTGTAGGACGTCCGCCAACGAGATGGACGGATGATTTGGTAGAATTGTCGTTCGTTGTGGTGTTCTTCGGGGGAGGCCTTTGTTCAGCAGTGGACGTCTTCCGGCCAAGGGCGTCGCTAAGGGGGGCAGGGAGAGGCAGCTTCCCCCCTAAAGACTCTAGTAAAGCAACCAAACCAAAGTCCTAAGCACCAAAGTTCATGTGCTCTCAACTTTACCTACAATTCATACTTTTCTCATTCTCCATATAAATTTCCCCCTCATGGGCCACCGGCTGGTGACGCCCTTGCTGCCGGCTGATGATGATGATGAATATATCGCTTGCCTTGCCTGAATATATGGCTACGCCAATAGTCACGAGTCCTACGTTCCAAATATCTTTTTTTTTAAATTATGTTTAATGTTTATTTGGGCAAAAAAACCGGTACAATATAGAAAAAAAAGTTAAGAAAATAAGACTTAAACGAAACATAGACAAGCAAATATGCCACTATTAAATTATACAGTAGAGTAACACGTACAAAGAACAAAAATGACCAATTAAACAATAATTTAGTTGAGTTAGCCTATATAGTGTCCCACTGCCGGGCAAAGGCCTCCCCTTTCTTCTTCCACTCGTCTCTGACTTCGGCAAACTGTTGCCAGTCCGGCTGGAATCGCTCCAAATCGTCCCGCCACCTTCTCTTAGGCCTACCTCTGCTCCGGTGCCCGTCGCTTGGAACCCAATCAGTGGTGATTTTGGCCCAACGATCCGGGTGCATCCGGCAGACATGTCCTGCCCAGTCCCACTTGAGTTTGGCGGTTTTTGTCCCCACATCAACAAATATCAATATCCCCAGATAAACCACGTAGCCGCGGAGACAGAGGGCGGCATCCCGACGCTGCTGCGCGGGGGCACCGGCTACCGGCACTTCGTGGTGCTGGTGCGCGCGCCGCCGGGCCGGCCGCTGCGCGGGCGCGTCCGGGTCTTCTGCTATAACTACACGCAGGATGACGACTTGCCGCTTGCGCAGATTGAATAAACGGTTGCTTGACACTTGCGTTTGGTTATTTAGGGCCTACAATTGATTGAATGATATTGATATTTATTTATTTGGCAAAAATACTTATTACAACATACATACATAAAATCACGCCTCTTTCCCAACGGGGTAAGCAGAGACTACATCCTTCCACTTGCTACGATTCTGGCATACAACTCTCGCTTCTTCTACATTCATCAATCTTTTCATGCATGCACGTCGGTTTAGAGTACTCCTGACCCGACCTTTCTTCAGAATGTCCCCGATTTGATCGTGGTACGTTCGTCTAGGTCTGCCTCTCCCAACCTTCCCATTCACGCTCGTCTTATAGATCTGCTTAGTCAATCTGTTTTCACTCATTCTCTCCACAACAACACATTACAATAATACAACAATAATGTTACAATTTTCCGACAGACTCCAAACTATTACTAAGTCTAATACTAAGTCTAGGCTGTTTCCCACGTGGGGCCAGTGCGGATTGGGAACTTCATGCGCACCTGAATACTTATGAATTACTGGCACTTGAGGTATTCCAACTTAGGCCTCTAGGTTGGCAACGCATCTGCAATACCCCTGGTGTTGCAGATGTTTATAGGCGGTGGTGATCTCTTACCACCAGGAGACCCACTTGCTTGTTTGCCTTCCAGTCGTATAAAAAAAAAAAAAAACCTAACATTTGTTAGTTGTCGTTCAGTTAGTATGAATTGTCCCACAATTCTGCTCTCCTAAACCAAAAGGCGCTATACCGATTTTATTTTATTTATACCATGTATTGAAAAATGTCTTAATCGAATCACAATGGCACCTATTTCACTTCAAACTTCAAAAACATTGAAAATATTTTTCTACTAAAGCCAGCAGGAGTGGTTAAAGCCAAATACTATGTAGGTAAAGTAGACGACTATAGTTTCAGTCCTAATGAGGCACCGACTTCAAACTGGTAGAAAAATGTTTTAAAGGTTTTTGAAGTCGGTTTCATTTTTTGTTAAAAGCAACTACCTAGTGTATTTCCACTATCTTCCAAAACCAATGTTTTTCCGTTCGAACGTAAACATTACGTAAATGATTGACGTTGCATTGCGGCGTTGTTGCGAGTAATTGTGACAATTAATAGGATTTGGTTCCCGCGGGTTCGAGGCGGTTACGAAGGTTGCTTGCAAGCGAGTAGGCTAAGAATTGTTGAGAAATAATTTAAAAAAATCAACTTCCTTAAAAAACTTTAAATAGAAACTAAAAAGGAAAAAAAAAACATGATAGTCGAGAACACTGTAAAATAACTCAAACTTCAACAGTCGGGACTCAGGAATTTTGAGCTAGTCACGATTTTGAATATCTAAGACTAGACTAGTGTTAACTGACGGTTAAATGTGATGTCGTCTCCGTCTATTCTAACAAAAGAAATAGAGACGGCATCACATTTTACCGTCAGTTAACACTAATCAGTGGATGGTGAGACAGCCCCTGAATGGGTCAAAACGAACTTGCAAGATTTGACCTAACAACTACAACAATAACAAACAGGGACAGTTAAATAAAAAAGGTGCAGTTGCAAAATGACGTGAACGTCTAATATGAGATTTCTTTACAGCTTACCCACTATGGGAGTAAAATTTATAAAAATAAGCCAAAGAGAACTCAAAAAAATAAATAGAAAAAAATATCTACAAATAATTCAACATACTTAACAACATATTTAAAATACTTTAAGAGTCCCGTTTGTAGATGCCCTATCAATTAAATTTATTGTACAGGATGTTGAAAACTTGCAAATAAAATATTCATTTAAAAAAAATAATACCTCGTTGAGTTTCTTGCCGGATTCTTCTCAACAGAGGTTTTTTCCGAACCGGTGGTAGATTTTTTGACGTTCATAAGTGCTTATCATAGCCTAAATTGAATAAAGAGATTTTGACTTTGACTTTGACTTCATTTGAAATGGGTGGAAGAATAAGTCGAATTCGGCTTTAAGAAAGTCATAAGTTAAAAAGCTTTGCACTGTTTTACAACGCATAGTTATTTTTTTTTATTACAACCTTTTATTTAGTTTCACCTGTTCCGTTGTCAGTCTGCCTGTCTGTCTGTCTGTAATCAAATCTTGCAAGTTAAATTTGACCAACTTCCAGTACTCAGATTGACTTGAAATTTGGTATGCAAACGTAGTTTGGATAAAAATGCAAGTACAGTCAGCAAACATGAAATTTTTATGGTTAGGTTATTATATTTTAAACCATGAAATCACTAATGTCTTGCAGAAATCAACTTCATTTTGAATGTTCCCTTTAAAGTTAATGGAAACCAAAAAGCTATTTTTTTACAAGGACGCCACAAAAAATATTACTAAAGAGAGACGCAGCACAAAAAAGATTGGGAAAGCCTGGTCTATGCGATAAAGTTTTCACACATTTTTAAATAAAAACGCAAATGCGTCCAACACGTTTATTGTTTTATAAATTCACACCAGAGACTTACTGACGTCGGTACTGGCCTGTCCTCGAGACCGTCCAATGATATCACAACAAAGAACTACAATAATAAGTCGAATAGAAATGGTATGATAATGGTATTTCCTTTCAGAATCATGTTACTACTATCTCATTTCTTCTAAGCTAATCCATACTAATATTATAAATGCGAAAGTGTGTTTGTGTGTTTGTCCGTCTTTCACGCCGTAACGGAGCAAAGGATCGACGTTGGCATAGAGATAGTTTATGGGCCCGAGAGTGACATAGGCTACTTTTTATCCCGGAAACATGCACAGTTCCCGAGGGAACAGCGCGCGATAACCAAATACCACGCGGGCGGAGCCGCGGGCAAATGCTAATATGAGCTAATAGCATTACTAACAGCTTGCTTAGTAGAAAATACTGCAGGCAATTTAGTAAAATACTGCAGGAATTAGCATTATGCTTAATAAGCATAAAATTTCGGTCATTTTATCTTTTATTCATAGGTAACTGGAAGAGACTTCTTTAAGTGATAAGTTCCATTATACATCTCATTTACATGTTATATGTTTGTAGTATAAAGCGTTAGTACCTGGGCGACCGAGAGCTTTGCTCCGCTAAAACTATAATAAGCGTTTTCCCAGTGATAAGACTAACTAAGCTAGATCGATTTGTCATCCCCGAAAACCCTCACAACAAATTTCATCGAAATCGTTGGAGCCGTTTTCGAGATCCTGATTATATATTTATAATATAGGCACAAGAACTGCTCGTTTAAAGGTATTATTAGATAAACAATACATTATTATATTTTCCAACGATCCCTGAAGGCCATAAATGTCACGAACTGCAGGTTAACGATTTTATCTATAGTCAAAACTAAAAACAAAACATACATTTCAGGTGTGGACGGGTCATCGTAATCTAGTATATTAAACGTATTTTATCATTCTTAAAGTAGGTATAATTATCTAATTGTTCTATAAACAATCGTATCACCCTGTACCGGTCCTGCAATTAACAGTGAGGAGATACATCGACACTTTGCTTCGTAGAATGACCGCTACCCGCCGTCATTTTTAATCTTTAGCTGCTTGTTATCGGTCAAGCTTAAGTTTATTTAAATATATTTTTTAAACAAATACGTAACATTTAGTAACATAAGTGCAGTGTGTTGAGCGTGTGAAAAGGATAGTGATAATGTATTTGTGCGGTATTTCGGATTTTTTTCGACGTCATATTGTTGTTGAACGGGTAAGTTTTTTTTTTTGTCGGTATTTAAGGTTTGTTTGACTTTTGCAGAATAATTTCAGCCAGTCCTAAATAAATATGAGGCTTTTGTTTTAAGAAGGTTTTAGGGTATGGAATTCGTAATTATTTTACTGTTCCATATTCCGATGATATAAATATTCCCAGATATAGGTAGTTAATTTGATCCCTGGAAATATCATACTTACTTTTTTTTTTATGCAAATGTGAGTATATTTTGTACTTCTAATACAACACTGCCGGAAATGTGAATTTTCACCTTTTCGAGATAAATGCGAAAAAACTACTTTTTTTTATAGACTTTCGCCAGTTCTCTGTTTTTATTAATTTTTAGAAAAAAATTGCTGTTTTATCAATGAAAGTTTGGGATATCATTCACATTCTATCCTCATCGATCCCCCAGTACTTATTTGAGGACATAAAAAAAATATATATTTGACCTTTAAGTACTTGATTGATTTTGGGTTTAAATTAAGAAAACATAAATTTTATGTCGAGCCTCAGGAGGCTATAAGAAAAAAGAAAAAAAAAACATTGGTTATTCCAGACATTCAGTTATCTACATAATCATCATCTCAGCTTAATTCATCCCACTGCTGGGTACAGGCCTCCTCTCAGAATGAGAGGACTTGCCACACGCAGGCCCAGCGCGGATTGGTAAATTCTCACACTCGATTGAATTGTTTTGCAGGTTTGTGGAGTTTTACTTACGATGTTTTCCTTCACCGTTACGGTCGTGATCGTGACTTGCTCGATAATTTACCTACATACCAATTATCATTTAAATCAATTCAATTCAATTCAATTCAATTTATTTCAAATAACAATGTACATTGTGTTTGAAGTTAGAGGTAAAATACATGTCCAAATTATATAACAAGTCAAATTAAATAGGTTCAAAATTATTAATATTATAAAAACTAAAAATTTAATTAAATATGTCAAATCATTTGTCAGCAATCCAGATTAAAAATAATAATAATAATAGTAATAATAATTAACATTCATTATAATTATATGTAGTTTGAAATTAAAGGCGTAGTTTTAACAATAATCCCGGGCACGATTACAAAATTCCTCTATTGAATAATAACACTTCTCCAACAAGAAAGACTTTAATTTTCGTTTAAATGTGTGACTGTTACTAATAGATTTTAGTTCAACAGGTAATTTGTTAAACAGAACTATACTCTGATAACCCGTTGAGTGCTTAGCAATTTTGAGATTAGTACTATTTGGTTGAGGCAGGTCCTTTCGCCTTGTTGCGAGTCGTTTATCTCTCTGTTCAGCAGTTTCAACATCGTTGATATAGCTCATCAAGTCCGTAAGCACAACTAAGATGTACAGGCTGGGGAATCCAGCCGTTTTAGGTTCCAATTTTTATTTTACAAAAAAATATAACGAATAAAGAGTGCTCCCTTATTTCTACCACTTGTCTCAGTCTAAACTGCAGGAGTATGCTCAATGCACATCATTCTATTAGTGGCGACTGGCAAAACCATTTCTAATCAGCCTTAAATGTATTTTATTTATTAACTAGCTTTTGCCCGCGGCTCCGCCCGCGTTGTATTCGGTTATTACGTGCTTTTCCCTCGGGAACTGTGCATTTTCCGGGATAAAAAGTAGCCTATGTCACTCTCGGGCCGATAAACTATCTCTATGCCAAAAATCACGTCGAACCGTCGCTCCGTTACGGCGTTAAAGACTGACAAACATACAGACACAAACACAAACATACAAATACATTTTCGCATTTATAATATTAGTATGGATAAGTTTTTCGGATGCCCTCGGGTGCTTCGAGGGCCGGGATTTCAACTCGCGTCCCCTGACTGATCATGATGGCAATGCTACCAACCCACTCGAAAAACTTTTAAAAAAATTCGGTTTTTATTCAAAGTCTTACATTTTGTTGAGAAAATGTTCTGGTAATAAAAACGAAAAACTATATATAATATAGTTATGTTCATCATATTTAATAGAGTGGGCGGAAAATTCTCCCACGTGACACCTCTTGTATCTCACAAACATATCATGTCTGATTTTTTTTAAACGTGTATAGACAATGCGCGTCTGCCAAGTATCCATTATAACAAACGGCGCCGGCTTTAGAAAATATTAATACCGTGTACAAATCGGTGTCAACAAACTAAGTGTGCGCGGGCGCTGGTTGGCTAAAATTTAGATCAATATAAAAAATTGAAGACTCACATCACTTTTTTAACCCCCGACGCAAAAAAGAGGGGTGTTATAAGTTTGACCACTATGTGTGTCTGTCTGTGGCACCCTAGCCCTTAAACAGGTGGACCAATAGGTTTTATCAAAATCGGTTTAGTCGTTTTTGAGATATTGAACTATGAAGTGTCCAAGTCGGGGGTTTTCGAACTTTTTGTGATTTAGGTTATTAATATATCGTGCTCAAAGACTGTTCAATAGGGATCTCGTCTCAAGTCACCCTTATGTGTCTCTCTGTTTCTCTGTTTATCACTGAGACTGGCAAAAAATCACAAAAAGCCTCCCTAGGACAAAATAATATGAATGTCTGTTCTTAAGTTTTAGGTGTTTAATAATATCTTTTAGTCTAGTACCCAAGTACCCATAACACGTGCTTTGATTACTTTGAGACTAGGTCAATTGGTGTCAAGGTTCTGTGATTTAGTTATTTCGAAAACCTTAGAAAAAACCCAACTGCCTTAAAAAGTACTAAAAAGAAGAAAACTAGTCTAGTGGGCTAGAACTCTGTTTAGTAGTTAACATAAAGTAAATTTTGATTTCTCAAGAATTTAATGGACCCAGTGTCACTCGCGTCACCAAGACAAATCCAATGACGTATCATTTATCAAAATCAGTTCAGCGGTTGAGTAGTTACGAGAGGACATATGAATAGACATACGTATCTACGAAGCAAATACAGTCAGGTAAAAAGTCCGAGCTTGAAACACCATAAATCAAACCACTAGTTTACCACAACACAAACATTTACCTAAAACAAATTTAGCCGCCATAATTACGCACCAGCTCCCGCTCTAATCTCTGATCCTATTTTAAATGTCAGATAGATAATTGTGCAACGCGTTGGCGACGTCTCAGCGATACACTTTCATTCGTAAACGTTCGTTTCGGCACTCGAGTCCGCGTCTCGCCGTGATACGCGCGTTTCCACGTTTCCCGAAAACCCAGCTTTCCCAACGTCTACTCGAACGGGTTACGATAACGCGCGCGTTACGGGTTTCGGTCGCTCGGTCGGAGTGTTGAACGGTTTTGAATGTGATGTTACAAGTTTAATTGGAACTATGGAAAGGAAAAGGTGATTAAGGATAAAGCGAATTTAACAATAAACAATGTCTTTAAGGTTCTAAGTCAATTTAACATTTATAGCGATATTTTAAGCATTTGTTTTATGATTAAGAGGCTGTTTCACCATCCATTGATTAGTGTTAACTGACGGTTAAACGTGATGCCGTCTCTATTTGTTTTGTTCGAATAGACGGAGACGGCATCACATTTAACCGTCAGTTAATACTAATCAATGGATGGCAAAACAGCATCTAAGTGTGCAAACAGCCATTGTTGAGAACAGGGCTCTTAGAAGGAGAAGAGAGAGCTTGAGGTGTAGTTCCCACGCAGGCCCGGTTGGGCTTGGGACCTTCACTACACCATTGAATTGCTTTTAACTTATTCAAGTTTGTGATGGACTGTCCCTTAGACAGAAATCTTAAAAATTTATTAATGCCACTGTACGAGAGTCGTGAATGAAATAACAACTTCTAAATGAAAGTTTATTACTTAAGTACCTATTACACTTTCTAACAATAACCCGTCAATTATGTTCTTAATTTTCACTAGCATAGACTTTAATTCTAAATCTATAATATCGCTAAACCATAATACCGCTAAACCATCGCGCTCATACATAACAAAGGTATCGCAAACCGGTCTTATTAATAATAATATGTAAATATACCAAATAAATAAATATTAAGTACTAGCCGTTACCCGCGACCCTGTCCGCGCTTGATGAATTCATTTATCGCTATGCCATGCAAACTATGCTAATTTCCGGGACAAAATTTATTCTTTGTCATTCTCCGGGACTCAAACTATCTGTATGCCAAATTTCATCTAAATCAGTTCAATGGTTTAGACTTGATGAAGTAACAAACAAACTTAGGTGCAAACTTTCGCATTTATAATATTAGTGGGATACGAGAATTTGCTCGTTGGAAGCTGATATAGAGATGGGCGACCGAGCTTTGCTCGAAGTTTTCTTCGTTAGGTAAATAAAACTTGCGAAGTCTAACATATTTAGACTAGGTAACATCAGCCAAATATGTGGTCTACCACCCTAAAGTTGATAATCGTTTGAATGTTATAAAACAATAATGTCAATAGACGTGTCTGTCAACTTGAAAGTTCGACTTTAGCCACATTCGACTACTTATCTGGATGCCAAATTTGAACTTTCTAGGTCATCTGGAATTGGGTTAGAATTTTGATCTATAGGTGACTCAGTGATAATAAATTTAAAAAATTAAAAACCCGACTGCTTTAAAAATACTAAAAAGAAGAAAACAAGTCTAGTGGGCTAGAACTCTGTTTAGTAACTAACTTAAAGTTCAACAGTCGGGACCCATTTAAATAGTGACGCTCAAAAATTCTTACATAATGGGTCCCGACTGTTGAACTTTAAGTTAGCTTCTAAACAGAGTTCTAGCCCACTAGACTTGTTTGCTTCTTTTTAGTATTTTTAAAGCAGTCGGGTTTTTTAATTTTATTGTTTTACTAGCTTTTGCCCGCGACTTCGTCCGCGTGTACTTTAGTTATCAGGCTATATGTTTTATTTAATTAACCTCCATATTGTATGAAAAACCCCCTCCCTTATTAAAGTCAACACTTTACGGATAAATTTAAATGGTGACCAGCCATATTTTTAGTGTAGAAATAAGGAAGTCTCATAAAAACTCCCCCCTAATAAGTCGAAAACTACTTCTTCTTTCTTTATCTTTGCCTACAGAGATAATTTTTATTTGTTATCAGGACCCTTAATACCAATAGGTATACGAGGGTCAAACTGAAAGTTCTTAGAAAATCAAAAACTGAGCAAACTAGCAAGTTATTAGTTTTATTATATCTTTTCAAAATAGTGTCCATTCACATCAATACACCGCTGCATCCGATGGAACCACTGAGAAAAGCACTTAGCCCAGTCGTCCTTAGGGGTCTCTTTGACGGCCTTTTGAAACGCACCCACTGCTTCCTCGGTGTTCATAAAAAGTTTTCCTCGAAGTTTTTCTTTTATTTTCGGGAATAAATAAAAATCGCAAGGTGCGAGGTCGGGGCTATACGGCGGGTGACCCAGTAATTCCACGTTTGACGTCACTAAATAGTCGATCGTTCGCCTGGCGGTGTGCGACGAGGCGTTGTCGTGGTGAAGAAGGATCCTACTTCGAGGTCGCTTCTCCCGAACTTTTTCCAATACAAGTGGCAAACAATTGTTAGTGTACCACTCTGCAGTAACTGTTTTTTGATCCTCTAAAGCAATTGTCGCATAGTGACCTGTCCTTCCGAAGAACGAGGCCACCATCTTTTTTCTCACGCTTCGACCTCTCTTCACTTTAGTTGGCAACTCCTCGAAAGGAAACACCCATTGAGCAGACTGTCTCTTGGTTTCTGGATCATAACAGTAAACCCAGCTTTCGTCACCCGTAAGTATGTCGAAAACAGCATTTGAGTCACCTCCGTTAAATCTTTCAATCATTTCACGGCACCAATCAACCCGACGGAGTTTTTGGGCCTCGGTCAAATTATGAGGTATCCACCTCGCACAAAGCTTCCTGACCGCTAAATGTTCATGGAGGATTTTATGCACTTGACTCATACCGATGCCTAAGCTTGTCCGAATCTGCTGATACGTCACTCTTTTGTCAGTCTCTATCATACGCTGCACAACACTGATGTTATTTTCAGTCGTCGCCGTAGAAGGCCGTCCCTCACGTAGATCGTCGGTGAGATTAGTGCGACCACGTTTAAACTCATTAAACCAGTTGTAAATGGTCGCACGAGATGGAGCTTCATCATGAAAGGCCAATCAAAGTCTATCATAGCTTTCTTGTTGACTTAAATGACATCGAAAGTCATAAAAAATCATTGCACGAAAATTTTCGCGAGTTAAATTCATGTTGACGTGACCCAGACAATTTTCAATTTGCCGCCAAATCGTAAAACTAATGACAAATGAATGAAATACATACTCAATAATATTGGCAAAGAGTTCCATTTTCAAAATTTAAACTTACTTTTTTATTATATTGTTTACAAGTGGCCAGTTCTAAAAACTTTCAGTGTCGCCCTCGTATGTATACTTACCTAATAGCAATTTTCATACTGCTAAGTCCAGAAATGAGACAATTTCCATATAATCCTTACCCCCCATTTTACACCTTTAGGGGATAATTTTATCTATTTCACGTACACAGATAATTTTAAATTGTAATCGAGAACTTGTATACCTATTTTCATTCTTCTAAGTCCAGAAATGAGAAAATTTCCATATAATCTTTACCCTCCATTTTATCCCTTTAGGGGGAGAATTTTATCCATTTCATCTGGACAGATAATTTTTGATTGTAATCGAGAGCCTATATACCTATTTTCATATATCTAATTCCAGAAATGAGAAAATGTCCATACAAACTTTACCCCCCCATTTTACACTTTTAGGGGGGAATTTTATCCATATCGCTTATACAGATAATTTTTAATTGTAATCGAGAACTTATACACCTATTTTCATAGTTCTAAGTCCATAAATGGGAAAATTTCCATACAAACTTTACCCCCCCATTTTACCCCATTTTATATACTCAGATAATTTTTGATTGTAATCGAGAACCTATATACCTATTTTCATAGATCTAATTCCAGAAATGAGAAAATTTCCATAAAAACTTTACCCCCCCATTTTACACTTTTAGGGGGAATTTTATCCATTTCGCTTAGACAGATAATTTTTAATTATAAACGAGAACTTATATACCTATTTTCATACTTCTAAGTCCAGAAATGAGAAAATTTCCATACAAACTTTACCCCCCCATTTTATCCTTTTAGGGGGGTATTTTATCCATTTCACCTAGACAGATCATTTTTAATTGTAATCAAAAACTTATACACCTATTTTCATACTTCTAAGTCCAAAAATGACAAAATTGCATATAATCTTCACCCCCCCATTTCACCCCCTTAGGGGATGAATTTCTAAAAACCCTTTCTTAGTGCTCACTTACATCATAAAAGGAACCTCTGTACCAAATTTCAAGTTTCTAGGCCTGGGCCTAGCCGGTTTGGGCTGTGCGTTGATATATAACCCAGTGAGTCAGGTTTGCCTTTTATATAAATATAGATTTCACACTTTTTTAATAGTTCTGTGAAAATGGTAGATTAAAACTATTATAAATTATATATATTTAGAATGGGCTAATTATTACCTTTCATTTGATACCCCACTCGATACATTTGAATAAAAAACATTTTTTGAAAACTCACAATTTGGCGCTAAAAATCCGCCATTTTGTTTTTTCAAGAATTTCATGTACCCAGTGTCACTCGCGTCGTCAAAACGAATCCAATGACGTATCATTTATCAAAATTGCTTCAGCCGTTGAGTAGTTACGAGCGGACATAGGAATAGACATACATACATCCATACATACATCCCTCCCTCCCTCTTCGCAGTCGGGTAAAAATAGCGATTTTTGGATGTTAATATCTAAATAACCGTTTAAGGTGTGTTTATGAAATTTAGAGCACATATGTATCTCACAAATTCTCAGTAAATAAGCTAAATTTGACACCTTTATGTGAAATAGCTTTTGTTATGAGGGGGTCAAAAGTGGCTCCAAATGTTTCGGGTAAAATTACACACGGTGCTGCTCGCCAGTTCGGGTGACACTCGAATCTTTCCCGGCCCGGACAACACCGACATGGAAATACCGGCCCTGTTTTTTGTGTACACGCCCATAGAAGCTCCTGTCAGTTTCTATGGGCGTGTACACAAAAAACAGGGCCGATTTCCATGTCGGTGTTATCCGTATCCGGGCGGGAAAGACTGTCACCCGCCTGTTTTATAGCTTGAACTTGGCTTGACACGCTACCGCGTGTCTAGATAGGTACAAATAAAGAATTGTTTGTTTAAAGATATAAATAACATTAAAACGTTTTGCCAGCGTTGAAGGCTAAAAAATTTAGTGACAACTGATACGCAATAAATTACTAAACAACATAGTCCACGTTACATTGTCCCACAAAATAACAAACTAATGCCCGACCGTGAAGGCAACTCGCATATTTTCTGAATAAATATTCGGACGGCGTTTTTATGATCGCAATCAGACAGATAAATAAGCAATTTATGAGTGGAGCTTTGATTGCTATCCTTATCTATCGTTTTATTATTTTCATATGCTAATATAAATTCAGGAAATTAATTGATATAGATACCGAAATAATTTAACCCTTAATTTGATAAAAAATATAAAAGTTCGTGATTCAAGCCTCGTTGTCATTATGGAATCCTCTAATAATTCTATATAAAAAAACAAAAACAAAAAGCAAGCCTTAAATTGTGTCTAATACTCGTATGTGTATACTACCAAATTAATGTATTAAATCAATAAACAAATAAATGTATAAACATAAAAAAAATGAAAATTAATGTATAAACATAATCCTGACTTGAGATATATATCTCAGGTTAGGATTTAATTACCTACGGACTTTATTTTCTCGACATGATTGTGAATTTAATATTTCTTTAAGTACTTAATGATTTCTTTTTAACACAGTCTACTTTTCAGCACTAACTTGAGTTACAAACTCACCTTAACGGTGCCAAGTTCCTGAGCTAAGCTAAGAGCCTGAGCCAAGCTCAGTGCGTCAGCTATGTGCCCGCGATGTTCCGCTCGTCGCTCATCCGCGGCTAATCCTTCCTACCTAACCTAAGTAAACCAAAACCCAAATAAGTCAAAAGCACACTATATTCCATCCGTTGATCATCATTGGCTTGAATTCGGCAAAGCCTAAACTGTATAGTCTCGACAGAATTGCAATTATAGCCTCTATAACTAATTATTTTTTTAACACAGTATCTAAGCTGAAACTTCAGTCTGCTTTTCATCACTAACTTGAGCTACAAACTAACTAACGGTGCTAAGTGCCTGAGCTAAGCTCAGTGCGTCAGCTAAGCTAGTGCCCGAGCCAAGCTCAGTGCGTCAGCTAAGCTAAGTGCCCGCGATGTTCCGTCCTACGCTCATCCGCGGCCTGAGCGCGGAAGTGCCTGACGTGTCCGGCTATGGTCTCGGCAGAAGCCGCCGCGCGTCGCTGTCGGCGGAGCAGCGCCGCAAGCTGTCCATGTTACGGACCTCGAGCATCCCGACTGCGCTGACGCCGGTGAGCCACATTTACCATTTGGTACCCTGCCCGAGAAAATGCTGTACACAGGTATAGTTCTCCTTCTATTGTTAACTTACCTTAGACTGTTCACTAATGTGTGGTGTGCTTTTGTGGTTGTTCGTCTAGGATAGCTCTCGTTGTGATGCCCATAATAAGGGCCATAAGTCACAGTCAATAAGTCGCAATGCTTAAACAATTTACTTGAAACCTCGAGTTTCAAACTTCGCACGTGGACTTATCTCTGTCCAGAAATGTTTAGTCAGAATCTAACTCATAACGTTCAAACTGCGTAGTGTAGGTACAGAAGAGAGGTAAGTATCTCTAATTTCTATAATTTGATGAATTACTCGCATTTGGAATGCCAAGTTTTCTACATTAATACAGAGTGAAGGCAAGAGAGTTTTTCTAAAGTTTTTACCTATGAACCTATGACTTATGAGTGACTGACTTATTTAAAAATAAACGGCCTTTTTAAAGAACATTCATGTTTTTAGCGAGCCTTTGTAAAAAAACAACTATTGCTACTCCACGTTTGACATGTACTTTGAAGTTTGCCGTAAGTATTGTTTATTGATGGATTGTCACCTCTGTTTAGGCGACTCGGCCACAGACTAAACATTTTATTGGCGATAGCGCGCGCTAAATCGGGCCTATGCGAGAACGATTGAAATAGACCCCCACGGCTAAACGCAGATTGCTGCGTAGCATTTGTTTGTCGCCAAATCAGCATCATGTTCTAATTGCTCGAAAATGAAAGGGATGGGTTAAATAGAAAGATAATCAACGATATAGGGGAGACCGAGGAGAGTTGTGACAGAGGAGAGTTGTGACAGGGGAGAGTTGTGACATCGTCAATTTTCGGGATATATATTTAGTGCTAGCAAGCTCGCAACAGCGGGTGTTTGATAGCTCGAGACTTGAACTAAAAAACGCGCGCTATTGCAAGCTCACTAGCAGTTAATAAGTTCTAAAAAACTAAAAGGAAGAAAATAAGTCTAGTGGTGTAGAACTCTGTTAAGTAGCTAATTTAAAGTTTAACAGTCGGGACCCATTGCTAAAAGTTTTTGAGCGTCACGATTTAAATGGGTCCCGACTGTAAAACTTTAAATTAGAGCTAACGTCTAGCCGTTTAGATTGCAGCGAGGACCAAAGAAATGGACATACCCACATACATACATACATACCTACAAACGCTCGAAAAACATGGGCAGCCGGGTAAAAATCGACGTTGTTTGTTAGTACACTCCTAACAAATCTCCTCGGTCTCCCCTAAGCTCAATAGTATTGTATCCGATCTTTTAGGTTTAATAAGGAATCCGATAAAAATTAAAAATGCTTAAAAATCATACTTATATTTTATTTTTAACCCCCGACGCAAAAAGATTGGTGTTATAAGTTTGACCGCTATGTCTGTCTGTCTGTGGCACCATAGCTCTTTTAAACGGGTGGACCGATTTGAATACGGTTTTTTTATTTCAAATTAGCGTTTAACTCGACTGATTTTGTTAAAGCATATCTAAGAACCATCGCTAGAAAACCTGCTTTAAAAAAAAACCGTTTAAGAGCTATGGTGCCACAGACAGACACACATAGCGGTCAAAGTTATAACCTTGAGGCCTTAAGGGTGGTGATTTTTATTTATTTATTATTATTATTATTTTATTTTATTTTGATTTTTGTATTGCATATGAGTTTTTACTTGAAATAAATTAATTTTAATTTTTAATTTAATTTAATTCTTTTTTTAATTTTAATTTAATTTAATTTTAAATAACACCCCTCTTTTTGCGTCGCGGGTTAAAAATCGGTCCTCTTAGTAAAAAGTATCCATTTCCACGGGCGCGGCGATCCCGTTGGAGTCGCATTGTTTACCGCGGAGGTCGGCGCTCGCGTCAGCCGCTAAATCAGTCGCGACAATGAAAATATCGTTCTGATTGCGATTACATTGTGCGGCGTACGCGCTACATGAACGTGGCAGGGCCCTCGGGTTGTTGTCTTAAATTTTTGCGACTATCTGTGCGCGGCTATGAAAAGTCGTAAGGCCCTGTGATTTTCTATGAGGTTTTTTTAACAGGCGAAATTTCGTTAGGTACCATCAGCCAAATAAGTAGTCAATCAATTTTTAAACAAGTTCCTATGACATGAATGAAGTCTCTGTGTAGGTATATACATGTCTTCTGTACTGCTTGTTATGTGTTGGCAGGTGACAGTCGTTCGCCGAAGTCGTTTGACACAAGTTTGGCGACCGCATTAGGTGAACGACTCAGTGTAATTGCCGCAATAGGGTGGTAGTCCACATATTCGGCTGATGGTACGTTTGATATTACAGTCTTACTTGCGATTGGCTTAGAAAAATTTAAAAACCCTGAACAAGAAATATGTGCTCATGGAGTTCCTTCACTTCCAGACTTTAAGAACACACACAAACCATGGCAGCATGGTGAATGGTTATTGTTCTGAAGATGTGCTCTGGTTGAGCTCGAAACGGGTTAGCATGCAATTTGACCGTATATATTTTGATCGTATGAAATACGCACTTATGACATTTGATTTTAGATGTTATGCTACGCAACCGTTTTTACAGTACCTAAGTACGTATTTCCAATGTATCCATCCACCGCTCAAACAATGCTATTCGCGACAGTGCGTCAGAGCACTTTACGACTTTTCAAAAACCTCGTTAGTGGAACGCCGTGGACAGCTGATTTTTCCCGGCAGTGTTATGAAATAAAATATTAAATTTACGATAATGTTCCGCACTCGCCGCGAACGAGCGGTAAATAAAAAAAACACCTGCGATGCGTGGGCGTCGCTCGTGGGCCAATGCGAAGGGCGAGAGAAATGTGTAATGCGAGTTATGCGAGCAATATCACAAGTGTAATATCACTATCGCACTGCACATAAATCTATTATAATAATAATTTATTTTTCGACCAACTTGGATCAAATTGTTAGTATTTAATTACATTTCATGCAAAATGTCGTGTCTAGCCGTGGTGGCCTAGCGAAGCCGTGGTGGCCTAGTGGTTTGACCTATCGCCTCTCAAGCAGAGGGTCGTGGGTTCAAATCCCTGCTCACACCTCTGAGTTTTTCGAAATTCATGTGCGCAATTTACCACGAGCTTTGCGGTGAAGGAAAACATCGTGAGGAAACCTGCACAAGCCTGCGAAGCAATTTAATGGTGCGTGTGAAGTTCCCAATCCGCACTGGGCCCGCGTGGGAACTATGGCCCAAGCAGTGGGACGTATATAGGCTGAGGATGATGAGACTTATAGCTAAGGTTAAGTTAACGAATTTCACAAATTAAATTAAAACAAATATAGTACCATTATAGACAGCGACTCGAACATGAAGCTGTCAACAGCGATTCATGCCATGACAGTTGTATAAAAGGTCTTAACTTAATTCTATAAATAGATACATGCGCCAACAAAATTTTTGCGGTGCCCTTGCACAAATAACAAATTAATAAAAATCACAAACCCGACTGCCTCTAAAAAATTTTAAAGAAGAAAACAAGTCTAGTACAGTACTTTTCTTTTTTTTTTTGAAACTGGAAAAAATATAGTTTTTCGTACTCAGAATCAAGAGACAAAATGAAAATGACCCCAAAAAATGACAGTTTTGCGACGTTTTTTCATACACTCAGTATGGGCGTGACAAAACTGACTCATGAAATTTTGTATGAAGAACTGGGGATATTTTTTTGAACGATTGGAATATTTCGATTGCGCTCTTGATTCGGAGTAGGAAAAACCATATTTTTTCCAAAAAAGGGTAAACTTTTTTCTGAAAACGCTCACTAGTCTATAATTCTGTAAAAATCGTGACGGTTGAAAGAATTTTCAGCATTGACACTCTCGATAAACATAACCTCCCTTCGCGCAGTCGGGTAAAAAGAAAAACTTCCCACATCGTAAATTCAGTCACCTTATACATATCGTGTAAAATATCATAACCTTTCCTTTTAACAGGTTTTTTTAGCAATAAAACTGATCCCCATTACCATATCCCACTGATTCACGAGCTACCAAAAGACAAAGTGCCAGAGCGTAGACTTACAATATCCGCGACTGAGAAAAATTCGGCGCGGGTGATATATGGCGGCGTCTGCAGACACGATAGTAAACACGAAGCTAGCGGAAGATGATTCACTTGCATAGTAAAACGCTCATCTGATGTAAACTATACTACTTAGTCTTAAGAAAACAAGGGCCACTTGAGTTACATCAGTAGAATGAAATAGAAACTGCGTTTACGTTTTTATCTGAATACATTTAATCGAATGAAATGTATAACATTATTATGGATGTTGATTGATTTTAATTGATTTTAATTTTTATATACATCAAAAATTATTAAAAAAAATGTGTAAGTAAGTAGAAACATTTTCGTTTGTGACTGTGCGAGAAAGGGGAAGTGGACTGTATAGGAATTTCGAAAGAGCAACGAGAGGAAAGTCGGAATGGTGAAGGAACGTGTCGGAAGCAAAATATGGCGTCTCGCGACAAATTAATAAATAAAATAGAAAAAAAAGCACGCGAAAGAATAGCCACTGTAGGAAGCTCTCACCTGAGAACTCCTCGCCTGCTGCAGGGCAGGATCTTAGGGCGTCGGTAACGGGCACCGGCACCGTTGGCTCGAAGTCTTCAGCTCCTCCGGAATCACTGTTAACTCTTACCTCTGGTGTCGTACTTAGCCTTCAGATCAGCGCAGGGGTGCAGGGAGGCTTCAGCAGCAGCACTGAGCTTACGTTAAATTTAAAAACTACGGTTTGAATAAAAGCTTGCAAAGTTCGGGCAGCGTAACGGCTGCTTACAATTCAAATTCTTAAATAATATTAAAAAATAGAGAATGAATGGCGCTCCAGCTGACGAGTCAGCTGGTTTTGTTATCGAAAAAGTGGAGGGGAGCGGTTATTCGGATGTCGGTAGTTTTAACAATTAAGGTGTGGCCTCCGTGAATAAAAAATATTAGGAGGTAAAGGCTCCTGACATCTGGCAATACCGAACAGTGACTGTTGAGACCTTATCACCTTGGTCTTAGACGCTTTTACTTTGTGCACTAGAGCATAAAAAGTCATTTTATGTCGCCTACATCCAGTAAACACGAACTTTACGAGCATGAGAAGTGAAAATGATTATTTTAATGTTTAGTGAGTGGTCTTGCTACTATCAAATTATTCTGCGGGGAAGTGGGCCGATCTAATTCGAAACAGAGAGCAATAAATAGAGTAATTGCACGTTAGACAAACGTAGACTTATATTTAGCGAAGCACGTCCACGACATCTGTGATATTTATAATGATCTTCCCGCATATAATTTACACCGAGAAGTGACAGAATAAAAAAATATGTCATAGCAATTTGTCTTTTTGCAGTAGTGTGATAGGCATTTGAGCTTTCATCATACAGCGTGTAAGTATTTTTGGTATCATCATCATTATCATGTCAGCCGAAAGACGTCCACTGCTGGACATAGGCCTCCCCCAAGGCTCTCCACTCAGACCGGTCTTGTGCTTTTCGCATCCACCGCAATAATCCCGCGATCTTAATCAGTCCGTCGCTCCATCTTGTTGGAGGCCTACTGACAGCTCGTCTCCCGGTCCGCGGACGCCATTCGAGAACCTTTGTTTGAATTCGAGAATTTTTGGTATAAACACAAACTTTTACGGTAGTTCGTAAGAGCCCAGTGGCTCAGTGGTTTGACCTATGGACGCTCAAACAGAAGATCGTGGTTTCAGGGCTTGCATCTCTGAGTTTTTCAAATTTTAAGTACAAAATGATATTGCAAACTAGCTTTTGCCCGCGGCTCCGCTGGCGTGGTATTCGGTTATTGCGCGCTGTTCCCTCGGTAACTGTGAATTTTTCCGGGATAAAAAGTAGCCTGTGACACTCTCAGGCCCAAAAACTATCTCTATGCCAAAAATCACGTCGAGCCGTCGCTCCGTTACGGCGTGAAATACGGACAAAAACACAAACATACAAACACACTTTCGCATTTATAATATTAGTATGGATATGGATTTTGATTGATTTTTAGTTTTAAATAAGTTAAGAGAGTCTGAGTGGAGAGCCTTGGGGGAGGCCTATGTCCAGCAGTGGACGTCTTTCGGCTGACATGATGATGACGAAGTTAAAAATTATTTTTAAAAATATGTTGTAAATTTTTTGTTTGTGGCTGTTGACACCTGATTAGGTACCTTGGTCTTAGACGAAGATTTTACTTTATGCACTAGTGCATAAAAAGTCATTTTACGTCGCCTAGATCCAGCATAAACATGAACTGTACGAGCATGAGAAGTGAAAAAGTATTTCATGAATTGCATTAGCAGCATTCAGTCCGACGTATACTTTACTATCTTGTTTACAAACAGACAATGCGACGTTAATTATGC
Organism: Choristoneura rosaceana; assembly: GCA_037349165.1. Lineage (NCBI taxonomy): Eukaryota > Metazoa > Arthropoda > Insecta > Lepidoptera > Tortricidae > Choristoneura > Choristoneura rosaceana. The sequence goes on from JAZBNJ010000019.1 coordinate 19,040,379, forward strand.
AAGCTGTAGGTATTAAGCGACGCCAAATCTATTTTGGTGGCGCTTAAAAAGTGATTTAGTAAAACTCGGGCTCTCCGGTTAAGCGGTTACAACGCTTAAAACGTTCTGCAGGCATTGAAAGCCGTATATCCGTACTAATATTATAAATGCAGGACTGATGGCCGATGGGGTCAGAAGGTTCTCGAATGGCGTCCGCAGACCGGAAGACGAGCTGTCGGTAGACCTCCAACAAGATGGAGCGACGATCTGGCTAAGATTGCGGGATCGCGGTGGATGCGAAAAGCACAAGACCGGTCTGAGTGGAGAGCCTTGGGGGAGGCCTACGTCCAGCAGTGGACGTCTTTCGGCTGACATGATGATGATGATGATGATGATTATAAATGCGAATGTGTGTGTGTGTGTTTGTATGTTTGTCCGTCTTTCACTTCAAAACGGAGCGACGGATCGACGTGATTTTTGGCATAGAGATAGTTTATGGGCCAGAGAGTGACATAGGCTACTTTTTATTCCGGAAAAATACACAGTTGCCGAGGGAACAGCGCGCGATAACAGAACTCCACGCGGGCGAGCCGCGGGCAAACACTAGAAAATAAATAAAATATCATGGAACACTTTCACACCAATTGATCTAGTCCCAAACTTGTACAGTCAACCAAAAAGAGATAAAGAAAGAAAGAAAGATGAGATGTATCCAAGTTAATCTTACAAAATGATGTATCCCTGCGGATACCATAATTAAGTAGCCTTAGAATGTGACAAACATGGTATCCAACCGAACCTGACAGTGTTGTGCCAAACTACAGAGCAGTTTGTCGGCACTTTAGCTCTTGGTTTATTAAGTTACAAAACTTACAAATTACAAGTAACGCTTAACATAGGATAGTTAGTATTAAGACTTGCTATGGTTAGTGTTATGTTATGACTTATTAATGTAACCATCTTTGAACTGATTCAGATGAAATTAGCTATACAGATACAGATAAATTTGAGTTCCGGAGAAGGACATAGGATAGTTTTTATCCCGGAAAATGTCATAGTTCCCGCGGGATAGCGATAAACGTATTCTGCGCGGACGGAGTCGCGGGTCTAGTCTTAAAGAAAACACACCTCTGGCTTACGTAATACATCGTAAATAAAAACAATCCCGCCCTTACTACGCATATTCAAATAAGTAAATGGTGTTATCCTGTGTCTAGATTGAAGAATAGTATGTAATAGCTGTAACTTCGCAGAATAAGGGTCTCTACACACTACGACTACACACAACAGACATTATTTCGCCACGGATCGAGCGAGCGCAGCGAGTCAGCGACCGTTTCACTTTCGCGGGGACACACAAAATTGTGTATATACTTATTTCATGTGCGGTTTATTATTTTTATTTCTTTATTATTTTTTTGGTTCTTTTGTGTAAATTTTGCTGTATATGTGTGTCTTTTGTGTTAGTGAATAAATGTCTTCTTTCTTTATTTCTTTCTTTCGATATAGTTGGAGCAGATCCGACCCGGCTGGGTTAGGTTGAAGGGCGAGGGCGTACATTATTGGTTTCCTGCTAGTACGGTACGGGGTGATAATGTACGGCATGATAATTTGTGCACATAAGCACGGATTATTATTAAGCGTTCATTAATAAGTCGTACATTAACTACACCCAGGAAGGGTACTTTCTGGCGGGCGCTATATATTCTACTACGAGTATGTAGCAATCGACTGATCTCTTGTAAATCAGAAAAATTGTGCGAAAAGTTTACTAAATTGTACGCTAATTAAAAATAAAACGGCCAAGTCAAATTTTTCGATTTATGAACATCAAACTTTATGTCATTTATGATAGAATTCAATTTAAATTTACACTAAGTCCTTTATAAAGGACTGGGCGTTAGGAGGATAAGGCTTAGGAGGGCAGTGTGGTCAAACCTTAACGGCAGTAAGATGGTCGTGCTATATTCATAGGTTAGTGCGCCTACGCCTCAGTCGCGACCCACTGCAATTACTGCAGTCTGCGCAGAAATAGACGCTCGAGCCCCCCAATTAATATGAGTGGATAGAGACGTGCCATCCGGTGTCCTAGAATATTTGTGACAGAGTGACCATCCACTGGCAGAAAAAAAGCAATGGCACTATGCAATAATAGATCAGGGACGATTATAGAAAGAAATAAAGAAAGAAAGAAAACATTTATTCGTGACAAAAACAAAAATACCAAAATAAAAAAACAAAAACAAAATATAGTTATGCATGTCACGAAATGGTCCCAACCCAAATCAGCAATCTGCCGTTCTCGCGAACGGCGCTGTTCTTCCTTTGGGACCATCTGGTCATCATACATTAAAAAAAATACACATAAAATACATATATAAAATTCCAGTTAAATATAATTCTACCTACTAAAAGAAGACACAGGCACAGGCCAGTCTCCTTTACCCATTGACATCTATGTTGTACCTTGCGGCATAGATGTCAATGCCTTTACCTTACGAACAAAAAGAAAAGAATAAAGAATAGACAAAATTATTAAAAACAAACCAAAACAATAAAACAACATGTGATTCGCTTCGCCATCAACCAAGAAACCATGAGGCCACCACGCTTATTCGATAATAATTCGTTATTTTTTTTATAGATCTACTTAGTGACTATACTCCATTTATTTTAACACTAACTTTTGCCCGCGGCTCCGCCCGCGTGGTATTCGGTTATCGCGTGCTGTTCCCTCGAGAACTGTGCATTTTTCCGGGATAAAAAGTAGCCTATGTCACTCTCAGGACCATAAACTATCTCTATGCCAAAAATCACGGCGATCCGTCGCTCCGTTACGGCGTGAAAGCGTAACAAAGAAACAAACTCACTATCCCCTTTATAATAGTACGGAAGGATTGAGTTAACTTCTATACTAAAACCATAGTAAATACCGCTTATAAATGTAGCTGTAGGTATTTTTAATCCATTTGTGTTACAATGTGACCGTTAATTCAAATCTTAAATTAAATGGAGTAGGTATAAGTAGTCTCTACGATTCTCCTATGTGAAAACCCTCATTAAAAACACAAATGATAGACAGAAATTGTTACAAAGGCAAAGATGCAAAAAAATATATCTGTAAACATAAAAATAATGACTTACCGACGAAAAACTAACTTTCTCCTTTTGTGGCAGTTTAATAAAATCGAAGAAAACAACGAGCGTTACATCACCAGTCTTCGATTTGTCTGTTCTGCAGTACTATTATATATTCTGTGGTTCTGCACGATCTCCTGCGCACGACCAGAACTGTACTCTTAGGTATATAAAGGTTAAAAAGGAAACGATCTTGTCAGGATGCGGCTGTGACTATGAAACTTATTAACTATGACATAATTGCTTATTTTTTAACCGACTTCAAAAAAGTAGGAATTCGGGTGATGCTCAATTCGGGTGTTTTTTTTTTGTATGTTTGTTACGCGATAACTCCGCCAATTGTGGGCCGAATTTCAAAATTGTTTTTTAGTTCTAAAGGGCATTCTTTCGAGGTGGTCCCATTGACACCAAGTCAGGATCTGATGATGGGATCTTAGAGAAATCTAAAATTAGACAATGGTGAAGTTGCTTAGAGAAGGTAAAGTTGCCAGTAAGTTAGAACTTTTAAAATTTTTAACAAAAAATGGAACCGACTTCAAAAACTTGAAAATTATTTTCTACTAGTTTGAAGTCAGTGCCTCAGCACGGGTTTTAGGGTCCTAAGGGGGAGGCCTTTGTTCAGCAGTGGACGTCTTCCGGCTGATGATGATGATGAAAAAGCGGAAGTGTAAAAACATTTCTTCTACTTTTTTCTTGTTTCACGGCCGTAGCTTGCACTTCTTGTCTAGTAATAAACTATTTTTATACGTACTGACAGACGAAATGACAACGCTACGGTAAATGTTTATTGTGCCAACAGAATAAAAGACAGCTTGTGTTTTTTCTGGTGTTGTTAATTGACAATAAATGATATGAGTGATAGTGATGGATGTGACATAAATACGATTCTCTGTAGGTTTGAGATGATTCTCTAACTTTTCACCGAAAATGTTTTTTCCTAATGATTCCTATAGAGGAACGATTTTTCAAAGGAAAAGTCATTACGATTTTCATTGTTAATTAATGCGATGTCACTATGACTTTTACTGTGAAAAGGTCCCATTGCGGCCCATGAATTTAAGTCCTACCTAACCTATAGGGTTTTAGATTATAGTACTGATAATAATAATCTGAATAGTTCAGTTTCAGAAAAATAAAATCGTTCGTCCTTATATGGAACAGTTTGGGAAATTAATGAATGAGGGTTTTCATAGAGGCGAAATATCGCTAGATGGCTTTAGTATCGCAAGATCCGTTTGACGTTTGCTCATGATTGGTTAAAAAACTAAATCAGCCAATCGCAAGCAAACGTCAAACGGAACTCACGGTACTAACGCTATCTAGCGACATTTCGCCTTTGTGAATACCCTCATTTTGAAAAATATTGCGATAATAACCTAACCCCCGACCTTGTCACTTCAAAGTTTAATATCTCATAAACGGCTAGACCGATTTTAACGAAACATGTCTAAGAACCACCGCTGGAAAACCTGATTTCAGATAAAAAAAGGCATTCAAATCGGTCTACCCTTTAAGAGCTACGGTGCCACAGACAGACAGACACACACACACAGACACACATAGCGGTAAAACTTATAACACCCCTCTCTTTGCGTCGGGGGTTAAAAAGCGGGATCCCATCTGAGATAAAAAGTGTTTATAGTATCAGTATCCCAGCTTATATACGTCAGCCTTTATGTATACGTCTAACTGCTGGGCATAGGTCTTCTGTCAGAATAAGGGGGCTTGGGATGTGGTTTCCATGTGGGCCCAGTGCGGCTTGGGAACTTCAGGCACCATTGAATTACTTCGGTCGCAATGTACTCTCCCAGCCAGCACAAACCTTCTGAGTAAGTTTTTTATAATAGCAGTCACAGAAACGAATTGCTGAATAAGACTACCGTAATTAGCTGATTAAGCGCTTACTCAGACGTTACTCAAGCAATTTGGGCACAAAATTATACAGCTAATAGCTGAGTAATAGCAATATAACACATGAATAAGTTTTGAATAATTGTACGACAAGCTGAGTATCTTCTGCATAAAAGCATTTTGTTCTTTTATGCAAGTATTACAGCTCTGTTATCCAGAAGATGAATGAATGTTGAATGAATGATGAATGAACTATATGCTTAGTCCTTCAAAGCTCAGATATTCAGATGATACACAGCTTTAAGCTTATTTCAGAACATTTATCAAGAATTTATTGTAATCAAATTTGAAGTTGACATAATCGAACACAAAAATAAATTAAAAGTGCACGCGTTGTTTGGTGAGTGACAGCAGCAGAAAATAAATGGCCAAATTTTAATGTCAGATGTGTAGTAGGTAAATAATTTTATACGCTTATTTGTGCTTGAAATAATAAATTGTAGGTGCGCATGCAACTTTACCGTATATTCATATATACATTTCGTGCAAAATTTTTACGCGCTACCTGATAATCCAGGTTTTTGAGAAATAAACAACATTTCGTCGTCGGTTTGTTTTTACGAGTGAAATATTTTTTATGTTCTTATACCATTTGAGGGTTCAAAAGTAACCTTGAAATACTTTTTACAAGAATATTATACCGATTTCGTTATCATAATTGAGTTTTCGAGTATAAAATTTCTCATCATTTAATAGGTTATATTATTCATTATGGCGACGCTCATTCTGAATAAAGTCTGCTTGCACAGCGGCTCCTCGTCTAATGTCTGCATAACAGACCTTATGTATTGTGTCCACTTATTCAGATGTTCTCTGGTTAAAAGTGGTCTGCCCACAACATATTTTCGATAACTGTTCTATAATCATACACACTCGTAATATAAATCAAACAATTATGATTCAGTCATAAAATAAATGAAAACCCACAGTATAGACCTATTTGTTATTTGTTTTTTTAGCTCTAATCATATTCAGATTTATTATTAGTTAATACTTATTCAATATATAAAAGTGTTACGACACTAAAAATTACAACTAACGTAATTAATGTAGTACAGAATAAATAAGTAAGTATAGTAGGTTACTACTAGCCGCATAAATGCTGACAAATATTGCAAAATAGTTCTGCTAGCTTAAAAAATGTCTACTTTTCGTGAATACTCAGCCAACTTCTGCATAAGAATCTGTTACTTTTGCTTTTGCCCCAGTTAGCTGCACTTGACAGTAATTACGTACTTAAAGCGGCATAAAGTAGTTATAACAGCTACCTTAAATTCTGTTAACTAACTATATGCTTCATAACAGGAACCACACCCTACTTTATACAGCAGCTGTGTAACTATCAAGATGTGGTGTGTAATACAGCTGAAAGAGAACAGAACCTCAATTATTCAGTACTCTGCTGGATAATAGAATCTTATACCAGTGTTATACAAAAGGTTACACAAACTCTTGAGTAACAGGTCTATTTATGATGACTATTCAGCTTTACGAAATAAAATCGGCAAATTACAGAAGTAACTCAGCTAATAGCATTATCATAACAAAAAACAACTTTAATACAGAACTTGGCAATACACACAGCTTCTATACATCCATACTAATATTATAAATGCGAAAGTAACTCTGTCTGTCTGTCTGTCTGTCTGTCTATCTGTCTGTCTGTCTGTTACGCTTTCACGCCAAAACTGCTGAACCGATTTGGATGAAATTTGGTACAGAGATAGAATAGACCCTGGGAAAGGACATAGGCTACTTTTTATTCCGATATTCCCACGGGATAGGGATAAAATCTCGAAATAAGAACCTCTGGGCTTAGAGTCATGAAATTTGGTATGTAGGTAGTTGGACGTATGGAATAACACATAGGTGATTTTTTGACCCGATATTCCCACGGGATAACTAGGGATAAGATCTCGAAATAACAACCGCTGGGCTTAGAGCCATAAAATTTACTATGTAGGTAGCTGGACCTCTGGAATAACATGAAGGCTACTTTTTATCCTGATATTCCCACGGGATAGGGATAAAATTTCGAAATAAGAACCTCTGGGCTTAGAGTCATGAAATTTGGTATATAGGTAGTTGGACGTATGGAATAACACATAGGTGACTTTTTGACCCAATATTCCCACGGGATAACTAGGGATAAGATCTCGAAATAACAACCGCTGGGTTTAGAGCCATAAAATTTAGTATATAGGTAGCTGGACCTCTGGAATAACACGAAGGCTACTTTTTATCCTGATATTCCCACGGGATTGGGATAAAATTTCGAAATAATAACCGCTGGGCTTAGAGTCATGAAATTTGATATATAGGGAGCTGCACGTCTGAAATAATACATAAGCGACTTTTTGACCCGAAATTCCTACGGGATAACTAGGGATAAGATCTCGAAATAACAACCGCTGGGTTTAGAGCCATAAAATTTAGTATATAGGTAGCTGGACCTCTGGAATAACACGAAGGCTACTTTTTATCCTGATATGCCCACGGGATTGGGATAAAATTTCTAAATAATAACCACTGGGCTTAGAGTCATGAAATTTGATATGTAGGGAGCTGCACGTCTGAAATAATACATAAGCGACTTTTTGACCCGAAATTCCCACGGGATATCAAAGGATAAAATCTCGAAGTAACAACCACTGGGCTTAGAGCCATGAAATTTGGTGTGTAGGTAGCTGAACCTCTGAAATAACACATAGGCTATTTTTTACCCCGATATTCCCACGGGATAGGAATAAAATTTTGAAATAATAACCTGCTGCACGTCTGTAATAACATATACGCTATTTTTTATCCCTATACTCCCACGGGATATTTCAATTGCCACTACCAGACCGATTAGTTTAGGCGTGCGAAGCCGCGGGTAAAAGCTAGTATATAATAAAGCTTAACCCTGCATAAGGTTAAATTGTTGGCCAGTTATATGACTTGTGTGCTGCCTGGGCTTTTACGGTAAAGCTCGTGGTAAACACTTTTGTTCTAGTATTTTGTAAACTTAAACTCGTACCGCCATCTATAATTTTAAAATTAAACTACTAAGCGCCGACATTTGAGAACACACTGAAGAACGGAAAACGCTGGAACTATTTCTGTTTCAGGTTTCAGCTGAAGCTTTCCTTGTTTTGTTTTCGGACGGCGGTGGCAGATGGCGTTGATAATGAAAATATTGGACTGTAATGTTTCATACAACAGTCAAAATACATAATGTTTTGTTATGATAGGGCACAAACAGGCAGATCACCTGTTGGAAAGCAATCACCGCCGCCCATGGAAATCCATGACATAATCTGACTCACTGATGTGTTGCCGACCCTTTGAGAAAAGAGTACAGTCAAAGGCAAGGATATCGACCATGCACATAACATTAAGGCCGTGTATAAATACATATATTTTTACAACTTTGGCCGTGTCGATATCATTGCCCTTGACTATACCTATAGGCTCTTTTTTGAAGATCCCCAAATTGTACACTACAGCACATCGTCTCTAATTGTTCTCTCTTCTCCTATTAATGTTTTTACTGTTTTTGCTGTATGTAGTGTTTTTGTTGTCAATAAATATTGTGAGTTTGAGTTTGTTTGAGTTTGTATCGTCCGGAGACACTGGCGTTGCAAGTTGATTCCAAATTTTCACCGTGCGTAGAAAAAGAACCGCAACAAAAGAACTGTAGGGCTACTGCGAAATTAGAAAATCGATTTTCCTGCCGTACTTACCGTTCCGCCGAAGCTTAGATAATTTAACACGAGAGTGAGAGGGACGGTACGAATTTGATTTTCGAATTTCGCAGTAGCCCTGCTGTAGTAGACTGCGTCTATTGTGGTGGTGGTGGTATGTTAAACAATATTGGTGAAACCTGTGATATGACTTTATTAATTCAATAAAAAAAGTGTAAAACGAGAGAGTCGGTGCATTTTAACCGTTACGCGTGAAATGGGTGAATAGATTTGGATGCGGTTTTTTTTTAATGGAAAACAGGTTTTTCGCGTTGCATTGTTCGTATATATATTCGGTGGAACACCATACATACATTTGAAAGCGTTAAAACGTTAAAAAATTATACTACTTTTTTGTTAGACCATGTGAGTGTCATATAAAACAATTCAATTAAAAAGACATAACCTAAAAAATTTTATTTCTCTAAATAATATAATATTAAAATTAGATATAAAATTGGGCCTAAAATTTTTGTGACCAAACCGATTTTTATGATTTTTTTTTGTGTAGGTATATTCGTTAATTCGGAGAATATAGGATGTAAACTATTTTCTCAATAGCTAGTATTATTTAAATTAGATGAATTGTTATTATATTTCGTGTAACGCATCCCTGTGGCGTACGGCAAAAGATATGGCGCGCAGATACATACACAGAGCTAGCTGGAAGGAAGTCTTACTACAATTAACGACGACCCAATTACGCCAATTGAGCGACGAGCGAGGTATACCTCTGCCCACTAGCCAAACAACTACTATACTATATCGAGTGGGGCCTTCAACAGGAGCAAATAATTAAAAAAAATGAGAAAGAAAGGAAGAAAATATTTAACTGCCAACAGTACAAACAATACAAGACAACAATATAAACAATACAAGATAAAATAGTACAATACAGCACAGATTATATAAAAAGAGTATTAAAAAAATAGGCATATAACTTTGCAAGTAGGTAGTCTGTCCTGCGGCAAAAAAAGGAAGTATAAGCTTTTTGCTAACTATAACTTTTCTTGATTGCAATTACCATGGTCATTCAATTTATATATACCGTAAGGTCGGGGTACTTTGGCCCTAAGGGCCAAAGTTACCCTAACTTTGGCTCTTGAGATTAACTCGGTCCTAGTTTAATAATTTTTTTGAGAATATGGCTTTTTGCCACGTGTTTGATGTTTGTTTGTTTGTTTGTTTAAACTCTTTATTGTACAAAAAGGAAATAGGTACAAAAAATAACACACAAAAGAAAGTGCTAAGTACAAAGGCGGACTTATCCCTGAAGGGATCTCTGCCAGTCAACCTTAATTATTATTTTGATGTTAATTGATCGATCACGTTTGTGTGTTTTTGTTTTAGATTTTATTTCAAGTTTTTATGTGGTTTTCATATGGGCCAAAATAACCCTCCAATGGGTCAGAGTACCCTAAATTTAAGTACCAAATTTCAATCTCAGGAAGTGACGCCATTATTGAAATTGATAATAGAACTACTATAAATAGACCCAATGAAATGTCACTATCAAGATAGATCTCGATGGCACGTGGAAAATGGCTCCAAGGGTTCGTAGCCAGGTAGAGATGGGAAATAAGTGTTAGGTGTCACCATCGACGCCATGATTAATTAAAATGGGGAAACGAGGGCGAACCGGGACCGTGACACCTGCAAAAAGAATGCGACCCTGCGGTCCCGACCGTCCCTTAGTTAAGTGTTTGTGTACTAGCTTTTATTCATGGCTTTGCTCGCTTTAATGTAAGATTTGGCATTTGAAATTCCGGGATTTCACAAGATTCTCGTGGGAATTTCTGAAATTTACAATATTGTCCTTATTTACGTCACTCTTCTGTGATCATCATAAAATATGATTAAACTAGCTTTTGCCCGCGGCTCCGCCCGCGTGGTATTCGGTAATTGCGCGCAGTTCCCTCGGGAACTGTGCATTTTTCCGGGATAAAAAGTAGCCTACGTCACTCTCGGCCCATAAACTATCTCTATGCCAAACATCACGTCGATCCGTCGCTCCGTTACGGCGTGAAAGACGGACAAACACACATTCGCATTTATAATATTAGTATGGATGGATACCTGTAATAATAATATCTTGGGACAAACTACACCAATTGACCTAGCCTTAAACTAAGCAAAGCTTTACTATTTGTAGTAGACAACGGAGAGACGTACACAACGGATAAAGAACAACAAAGCCTCGAGTACAAACATTCGTATTCATCAACAATCATACGAATGTGCGTTTATTCGAGCGTTTCAACCGCCTCACTACATACATACATACTACGTTAGTTTAATTGTATTCTGTGTGCCTATCCTGCATTGTTCATGTTGGCAAATAAATCAATCTTCTTCTCATTTATCTGGTCACACTTTTTACGAATCGACTATAGATTTTGATGTCGTTTATTATATGTTAAGAGTTCCTATATTTCTACCAGATTACTAAAAAACTATATCAGAATATTTGGCCATTTTTATAGAAAAGTGTCCAGAAAAATGAGGCCCTGCCGGTCTCGGGGATACTTAGGATCATATTCATATTCATTTATTCATTGTAAAGTCATGTACATAGTTATAAAAGGTGTTTCAGTTATTTTAGTTGGTCCATGACGCCCTGTAAGGGCACACAATAATAATAATTAGGTAATAAAAATTGCAGTAGACACTTATTAAATTAGATTATACAATACAAAGAATTTATGCATTAACTTAATATCATTCAATTTTATACAAATAATAAATAATAATAAAAAATTGTATTACAATATGTCAAATAAAATAATATATTAATAATAGTTAAATGTCAAATTAAAATTAAAATAAATCAAATTCAATTAGATTAAATAAAAATAGATGAAATTAAACAAAATCAAATTAATTAAATTAAACAAAAATCGAGCTAAATTAATCAAATTAAATTAAATTGCGCACAAAGCGATAATTTAAGAGGTGCTAAGTATAAAAAAAATACATTTTATCATTAAAAAACTCATTAAGATCATAATAACATTTATTTACTAAAAAACTCTTCAATTGTTTATTAAACTGCTTTTCATTTGTAATTCTCTTAATATCGTCATTAATTTTATTATATATTTTCACTGCCATCCCGTTTGGACTTTCTTTGTGTAGTTTAAGTTTGGATTTGGTGGGTGGTGGTGCTAGGTTATATTTAAATCTAGTTTCAAACCGCCGAGGTTGATCTGCTAGTTTAGTAAAGAACTGCGGGTATTTTCTTACGAACTTACACATTTCTAATATATATATTGAGGTCAGTGTCAAAATTTCGTGTTCAATAAAGTAGGGCCTGCAGCTGTCTTTATTTCCAATATTAACTAATGTCCGTATGCACTTCTTTTGTAGGATAAATAAATCATTTGTATCAGTACCGTTACCCCAAAGTATTAAGATCACAAATAACTTAGCTGATATTTGTTCTATGTTATTTTTTTTTATTTTTTTTATGGCGTTAAATGAATGTATTTTCTTTCTTTCTTTCTTTCGTAGGACTTCCGCTGTCGGACATATCCCTTCCAGTCTTCTGTGGTGTTATTTGTAACAATTGACCACATATACAATTACATGTTTGCCGAACGCCGCCGTCTCACGGTTGTTTACTTTAAGCGGGGTAGTAACTAAACCCGATATTCGCGATTTTGGTTCACGCACGTCAAGCGCTAGACATATATTGTACAGTCATGTTTGTACGGACAGTTATGCTCAACGCACACAGTGTTAGGAAACTGCTCTATTAAATCGGCCAATCAACTTTTTTACCGGGGTGAATATTCGAGCGTTTCAACCGGTCGGTTAAACGTCATTACCATCCCACGTTTATTAGCACAACGAAAGGAGAACCTGCAAAAATTTAGATCACGCGAGATTTAGGATCGGTATTGTATTTAATTGTGACAAAAAAAAAACACGACAATTCCTTCTTTCAATAGTAATTGCCGAAACGGTAATGACGAAAAAAAAAACGCCGCAAAAACGCTGAATATTTACCCACCAACACTAATCTGTCCCCGACATTTTTCAAACAATTGCAGATTTTTGTGAATAAACGTGTTTTTTCTGTAATTTAATAGATGGAGTACCTGAATACCTACATGCCATCCTACGTAAGTTCAACTTATTATTAAACCGTGAAATATCTTGTTGGAAGTACGACTTTTTGGTAACTCCAGAGACAATTTTGGTAACGCAGGAGACGCCCAAAGTGTCGGTAAAATAGTTGATTGACCTTAATACGGTATTTTATTAATTTTACTTTTTTCTATAGATGACAGCTTGATTATGCATGTTATCGAACACAAAAACAATTTTTAAGCTACCTTTACAAAATGTAGAGTTATATAGGTTTAAAGAAAGGTTTTCAAGATTAGACAGAAAAAGACATACTTGCATGTATTGTGACAGCGAATGCAAGTAGAGCCATACCTGCCACATTAGACAAAAGCATTATAGAAAGAGACAGATACCTATTATAGATTTTTCAAAAATATTTTTTCTCTTCGCTAAGCATTGTAAGCATCTATATTTTCATAATATAGGATATGGCAAAATTTTTAAATACTGCATTTGTGATATGATAAGTATTAATCTAGCTCTACATGTTGGGCCAACGAGTAAATAACTATGTTCCAATACCCGGTACTCTGTACCCGATAACGACGGCGTAAATTATTTTTGGATGCGCAATTCTCCATACAAATAATTTACGCCGTCCTCGCTACGAGTAGGCTCACTGTAAACTCATGGTACCTGTGTTACAGAGAATTGGGAACGTACTCGTACAGCCGGGTTTTTTAGCCGGAATGTGTCTGGAACTGTCGGGGTCCTTTCTATTAGTCTTTTCCCGACTGCACGCCCCCATCTCCTAAAAAGTACCTCACATAAAATTTCAAAAACTAGAACAAAAACAAAAGCAAAGCCATGAAGGTTACTCAAACAACGGACAATAATTCGACAACAGGCAGTTAAAATTAAATGATAACTAAAAGCAAATTTGTTTTATTCAGAGGACACAATAAATACACACCAGCCCAAAAGAATAAAATAGACGGAGTCGAATCTTAAGAGAACGATGTCCGATCGTAAATTTCCATTCACTTCCGCATCCCGCAACCCCCGCGTCTCTCGTAAAATCTCGTAGGCTTATCTCGGCGAATATAAGTTAATATACTTGGTTCCGATAGGTGTTTAACTAAACGTAAACAAACCTCAGCTGCCAGATATGGTACATTTTACTTATCTATCATCGCAATACAAATAAGACTAGTGTATTTTCAATGCAAAAATGAAGGTACGAGTAAATGTTTAGACAGTTTATTGGGGGAATTTCAATATTTTAAGACGCCAATTGACGTTGTTTTGTTTACATTCAGTTGAAATACGTATCTAAACCAAGTAAAGGCATCGTTTATTCCTCCCATTGCGCGTGCGCCCTGCGTATCGCCGTGCGGAGTCCCTCCGTCCGCGCGCACTGCACTCCCGGCCTTCCCGACTCGCGGTCTGTTGTAGCTCGAATTCAGACAACGCGGACGATTCGGAAAACTCGGACAAATTGCAAAATCGGACACGATGCCGGACTACGAAGATAAATCTATTCAGGTAAGGACTTTAGATAGGATTTCCATTGACAGAATAGAACGGCATTCAAGTTAGAGGGAAATGCGTTTTAAGTTAGCTAAGTACGCGTACAAAGGTGTTGCCATACTAAGGGTGTATTTAATTCGAAAATAATGTGTTTTTTGAACTGCCGTCGAGTATTTCGTTGAACTTTTGTGTTTAACTTAAGTACCTATTTAATGCACGACGTGTTTATCATTTTTTATTCCTCTCACTAGTATTTTTCATTTATAATTTGGCCTGTGAAAGGTCGGGCTCACGTCACTTTGGTGTGAGTGCGCACTGTTTACCAACAAGCTCTGACTCAGGGTCTAACCCAATTTGCTTCAATCTATCTGATCCATTTTAGCCGACACGAAAACAAGATTAAATAACTGTTAGAATACAAGTAGTATAAAAATAGATTTTCGCTGTATTGGTTACCTAATGGTTCAAAAATATATAAACATGAATAGGTATTTAATTTGCTAAACGCGTAGTTACTACGCCGTTGCGCCGTATTGTATACGCACCGATTCAAATCGCGTATTGAATGAACATTCAAATACTTGTGATATTTTCTTTTTATTATAGGCTTTTATTTAACTTAGTTTTTATTTAAGTTCGTTTATTTGTTATTTATTTACTTAGGTCAAATCTTGCAAGTTAAATTTGGCTGAGTTCCAGTGTTCCGATCGACTTGAAATTTGGTGAACCTATGTAAATCTGGTGACAATACAATAATCTGATAGTGACATCCTGGTAGTTCAGCCAGGATCGTCTCCGCAGGACGGAACTCTTCAACGGTTAATGGCATCGACTTGAAATTTGAAATTCAAATGTAGTTTGGGTGACAATACAAGTCATCATCATCATCATCATCAAAACAGTCAACAAAAAGTACAGTCAGCAAAAAAAATGCTTGTGTTAAAAATGAAATTTTTACCAAAAACTTATTGTAACTTTATTGTTCCTTCATCACTTTATTATTTTACTAGCTTTTGCTCGCTGCTCCGCCCGCGTGGTATTCGGTTATCGCGCGTTGTTCCCTCGGGAACTGTGCATTTTTCCGGGATAAAAAGTAGCCTATGACACTCTCGGGCCCATAAACTATCTCTATGCCAAAAATCAGGATCACAATCACGGATCGATCCGTCGCTCCGTTACGGAGTGAAAGACGGACAAACATACAAACACACTTTCGCATTTATAATATTAGTATATACCTATATGGATAAAGAAATAAATATTAAAACACAATATTGCGCGTTAACAAAAGTAGGTGAAAATGATTTGTCTTTAAAAATGGTAAAATCTCATAAGCAGTTAAATAAATATGGTGGATGAATAAATAGGCATATTTACGCTAGCGTAACTTTGGCTAAAATTTGCCCTATCGGTCTTTTGCTATTGTCCTTCATTTCCTCCGGACAACTTACGTACGTAATTTTGGTTTTTCAGCTAAAACTTGCCCTGCTGACGGTACTTTCACTTATCGTGAACGGGTTTGCAAGGGGCTGGCTGTGTTCCCACCCAGTCTTTAATCATAGGAATGTTTCTTCTATTTTTGCACTGTTTTATAGTTTATCGAGAGTTATTGTAATATTTGTAATGCATCACAATATCGTTATTATATTAAAAGATATTGTAACGGATAACTCACGTCTTAAATCGAGTATAGCTCGACATGTGTGGCGCGTGGTGCGCGTGTTGCGGCAGCCGCCGAGTCACGCGCTCCTTTGAAGAAGGGCTACGAAATAGCCCGAAACATGTCGAGCTAAACTCGCTTTAAGACGTGAGTTATCCGTTACAATATCATTTAATATGAGTGAGTCTCACGGTAGTTTCATGTTCAAAATATTATTATTGAAATTGTAAATATTAGTACCTACAATGGCCTGACTTGTAGAAGTTTAACTGTTTTAAATTAATTTATTGAATCAGGCGTTACTTTGCGGAGGTCCATATCAATGAACTAAAAGAATTTCTTTGCTCACGCGCGCTTTCTTTGCTTTGTTCGCGGGTGAGCAAAGAAATTCTTGTAGTTCATTTAACTGTTTTGAAAATGGTTAAACTGATCGAGTGTTGCCTTACATGCTTACGGATTGAAAGTTTCTTTGCGAACTTCTTTCCACTGGCGTTCGTGTCGTCATATTGTTTGTATGCATTTAGATGTTTTAGTTTTTAAATGGGTCCCACTGAAAAACAATGTTGCGTTTTGTCGTAACATTATGCTGAGTGGGGCCCACTTTATATACTATTCAATGATATTTTTTTATTCTTTCCATCTAATGTATTTTTATGTGTATCGAATATGTGCAAATAAATGTTCTCTCTCTCTATTAGACAAAAGCCAATTCCTCATTATTATGTGTGTGTGTGTGTGTGTGTGTGTGTGTGTGTGTGTGTGTTTGTATTGTATGTTTGTGTGTGTTTGTCCGTCTTTCACGTCGAAACGGAGCGACACGATAGTTTATGGTCTAGAGAGTGACATAGGCTACTTTTTATCCAGGAAAAATGCACAGTTCCCGAGGGAACAGCGCGCGATAACCGGATTCAACGCGGGCGAAGCCGCGTGAAAAAGCTAGTAGTCCATATAGTTACTATAAAGAACGTCACATCAAGCAGTTACGCTTGTAATAGGCGGAAACACTTCATACTAAATAGGTGCTATTAAGTATTACTAAGCCGTGGTGGCCTAGTGGTTTGACCTATCGCCTCTCAAGTAGAGGGTCGTGGGTTCAAACCCCGCCTCGCACCTCTGAGTTTTTCGAAATTCATGTGCGGAATTACATTTGAAATTTACCACGAGCTTTGCGGTGAAGGAAAACATCGTGAGGAAACCTGCACGAACCTGTGAAGCAATTCAATGGTGCGTGTAAAGTTCCCAATCCGCACTGGGCCCGCGTGGGAACTATGGCCCAAGCCCTCTCATTCTGAGAGGAGGCCTGTCCCCAGCAGTGGGACGTATATGTATATAGGCTGGGATGGTATGGTATGGCGCGAACCTTATCTTGGTTTCAACCTCACTACTTGTAGGAACAGTGAAGTGCAAAAGTAAGTATCTATTCGAACCACTCAAAAATATTTTACTACGGCCTTATTGCGTTGGAATAAGAGTCTGTGGTACATATTTTTGAAACTTCGAATAAGTTTTTTACACTTGACTGTACCGTTATAATATTCCGTGACTTTACCGACCTTTTACTATCTCTTGTATTTTTTTTTATTTGACTGGACGGCAAACGAGCAATTGTACGAATATCGAAATGAATGAATCTGGAACTGTACTGATGTGTTTATAGTTCCACGAACCGGAAGACGAAACCCTGATAGGCTAGGTGGTGCGAGAGTTGCGGGTAACCGGTGGATAAAAAAGCGTGAAGTTGTTCATTTTGGCGTTCTAAGGGAGAGGCCTATGTTCAAGACGTATGTCGTCAGTTGATGATATCTATGTGTTTGTAGGTACAATAACTAATAGCGGCTCTATTTTTTGTTTCATATAAAAATAATTTGGAAATTATTGTTGTTGGAGAGTTTAGCTTTTGCCCGCGGCTCCGCCCGCGTGGTATTCGGTTATCGCGCGCTATTCCCTCGGAAACTGCGCATTTTTCCGGGATAAATAGTAGCCTATGTCACTATTGAGCCCATAAATTATCTTTATGCCAAAAATCACGTCGATCAGTCGCTCCGTTACGGCGTGAAAGACGGACAAACACACACACTTTCGTATATATAATATTAGTATGGATCCGGACGCAGTCGACCCTGCGTAGTTAGCAAAGTTTTGCTACGCGGTGCTCCTATTTCATTTGGTCAAAGCGTTTTGTGTCTTATTATTAGAAAAAAAATAGATGAATCGTGTTAGATTTCAAAAAATGTACGTCCGGTATGTGAAAAATTATCAAAAAATACTAAATAAATAACGTATAGAGCAAATAACTGCGCCTGGAAAACAATTCCGACAAGCAACACAATAACGTACCGTCAATAGGGAAAAGGGAAGAACTACGAACACCTGTCGTCAGCCAAACGATAACAATACGAAACTGTTTCGGATATATTATACTCGGATTAACATTTTTAGTGATAGGCTACTGCTATGAAATATTACAGAAGCAATAAAAATATTCAACGCGGTATTTTTAAAGCATTCATGAACCTCGTAATGTTTACGAGAGTCAGTAAAACACCTCAGATGTGTTGAAATAACATAATAATATTTGTTATGGATCGCACTACGAAATAAAAATAGTTGAATGATTTACAGTAGAAGATCAACGTTTTAACTTTGTCTAACAGAATACCTAAGTAATAGTAAAGTTATGCCCCGAACGCGAAAATTAATTAGGCATGACAGGCTTCGCGATGGAATCAGATAAAGAGTTTTGAATCTTACCTTGCTTAATAGTACAAGTAAGCAAGGTAAGATTCAAAACTTATTCTGTGCCTTTGTCTCCTATATTATGCCTCGGGATCTTACCTTTATTGTACTATTACTTATTCTGTGCCTTTATCTCCTATTTTATGATTCTGGTTCCATTCCAATGTCTATCGCCCTCGGTATACTTGCTCTCTTCGCAGGATAGGCCACGCCTGCGGGGTCCAGTGCACCAACCCTATCTAAACATTCTGTTTGCATGTGTCGTGCCCGGTTTTAAGCCAAGTTTAGACTTGCAAGAAAAATCGTGCAAGTTGCATTACATTGCGGCGCTCGATTAACCACTATTTTTGCACGATTTTTCTTGCGAATTTAAACTCGGCTTTAGGATGGAAAATTACTAACTAGTGGTAAACAGAGGCTGTTTATTCTAATTGGAATGTATTTAACATGCTTGGAAATAACGCTTTAGTAGAAGTGAAGAAACGTTCTGAAATACAAAGACCTGTCGTCAAACTGATATATACACATCAAACGGATCATGAGAATCGTGTCACATATACGTAATTATGATTTACATAACTTACATTTAGGTTTATCTGCTTCGCATGTATATTTGTAGTGTATTTCAGTGATAATTTATCAAGGTGACGAAAAAAATATGGGACCTTGCCCTACGAACGGCCTCCCTACAGGATAATTATCTAACTACTTATTCTTTCGTCATCTTAACAATATCCAACGTTTAAATTAGATAGTTAGTAACTTACAAAGATAACTGCTAATTCTTCGGCCTCCTTCTACTGTAGCCACAGCCAACGCTAAGCAAATCCAAAATTCTCCTCCCTTCGATCAAATTTTTTTTATCTATCAGTCCACTACAACCTCCTTTTTTCTCATATTATTAAATGAAAAGACAAAGACAATCAACTCATGATACCACTTATGCCTCTCTAGCTAGTATTATCAATATTAAAAAATGTTACTGCTTCATGTTCTCGTGGTTCGTTTTTGACGGCAAGACCTATTACGTTGCTGATCAACAGCCTAGATTATTAGAGTTATTACTTATTAAAGCGAGCACGCCTACATGCCTCAAAGATTTCCCTGTAACACAATACTTCAAATTAAATCCCTTATTAAGATAATTGACCACTTTGCCATTATAAATAGGTACAGGAACATCCAATTTCGTCTATCAGTTATAATTTTGTACTGCGCGCGTGGACGTCCTAACAACTGAACAATTTGTTGACAGTGGTCGTTGACGTTCGCAAGTGCTTTATTGACGAGCAGCAATCAGCTGCAAACATTTTTGTTTACTAACGCAGAGGGCAACGTGTCTATTTCTGACAGTATGTTATTTGTCAACACTGAACTTGTACAATCGACTTGTGCTAACGCTACACTGTCGACGTGTTTGAGTACTTACCGTCAACAAGATAGCAACGGGTTATTTTTTTAGGGAACATTATAGAACTTTGAAATGCAATGAAGGCTGGATATCCAACTGGTCAAGTAAGTTTTTCTTTTATTCGACTGGATGGAAAACGAGCAAGTGAGTGTCCTGATGGTAAGAGATCATCACCGCCCATAGACACCGCACCAGGGGGATTGCAGATGCGTTGCCAACCTAGAGGTCTAAGATGGAATACCTCAAGTGCCAGCAATTTCACCGGCTGTCTTACTTCTCCACAAGAATGAACACCCATATTACCTACCTTCTCTAGTAACTACTAACAATGAAAAACATTGTTTCCAGTTTATTTTTACTCAATTCCTTCCTCTTCTTCTCATTCCTCTCCTATCGGAAGTTGGACAACATCATGGCAATTCTAATCCAAAATTTTTGGAGGCCGCTGCTCTAAACAAAGACGTAGTACTGCAGTTGAACCAGTCTCGTACTCAATTCCAGTGGCCCTTAATTGATTCGTTCATTTATACAGCTTCGGTGACAATAAAATAGTCATTAAGTACCGCCAGAAAAGTGTGTTTACAACATTGTGTTTCAAGACTGTCTTCACGCTATGGGGAGCTATAGGTATAGATATATTATTGCAATGTAGCTCAGATTGGCTCCCTCCCCCCGAAACGCTACGATCTACGTCCGAAAGTATTTCCTACTTTCACGAGGGTACCCCAAAGTTTGCAAGGCCGTGTGGATGACTGCCCAGTAGAAAAGGCTTGTGCATTATAGTTTTGCGGCGGTGGGTTAGGATAAGATAAACTTTGATCGTATTTTACCGTACTTTGGAGGCGTTTTCAGCAGGCTGAAATACTGTTTCAGTCAGAGATGTGCAAGGATGTGTTGCTAGGAAAGTATTTTTCACGAACCAATAAGAACTCTTCCTTACTTCGCTCATCCGTTTCCACCAGACCCGTGCTGTGCGAGGATAGGTAGATGCAGCGTTATTGGTTCCTCGCAATACATGCTCATATATCTCTGGTGGAAACGCAGCCTTAATTGAGCGATTGACAATATTGACCGGCCGATCGCAGACGTCAATACCTCAGTCAATATTTCCAGCGGTGTTGACGGAGTTGCTCGCCAGCCGTATCGACCGCGATCCCGAAATAGTCTGTTTTGTTCTAGATTCCTAGTGCTTTTATGCACTAATGAAGGGTTATGCTGTTTGAGTTATAAATAATATTTTAATGTCTAGTAAATGAAATGGAATGAAATATATTATTTGTTAATAGTGGTTTTCCATCAAGGTCTTAGAGTTATACAGTCATAAGATCGCCACATTATGCCAACAGACTATTGCGTACAAATTTAATTGAGTGCATTAGTTTTAATGTTATTAATTTTAATCACAGAAGCCAATAAACAGTAACTACTTATCAAAGAACTCACGAACGCTTTAGAAACACTTTTCACTTAACCATTGCATTACTACATTTTTAAATGCCTTTATTTTCTTATCTTTAAAGCCATCGGGCCGGCTTTAAAGCTGCCGGATACGTACGAATACGTATTTAACGCGACTTACATTTTTGTTTTGCAGGACATTAGCAATTTAAAATATCCTCAATATTTACTTTCTTTGAGTCTTATCAAGTATACAGGTGTCGCCTTAATATGAGTAAATAATTAAAACATAGATTATACTCCTCAAACTGAACAACATAAATTCAGCGCATTTTAATAATAATTAGTTTTTTTAATTTTTATTACACTTTTGAGTTTATCGAAGAAGCAATGTAAAGCAAAATGCTTGATGTTTGTAGCGTGACAGGCAACGTCAGTTGTGTTCTCGGATGGCGTAAATTGATAGTAGTATTTAATTTGTATAAAAAACGGAAAATTCGAAGACTCCATTCAGTTTGACGAGGACGATCTATGTTTTAAATTTTATGCTTTTTTGCTATTATTGCGACTTTGTATTCAACAGCATGGGACTCATTTTGAGCCTTTGTTAAATTGATTAATTTTGTATTAAAAATGTTAAAATTCATAGTCTTCTTTTTATTTCTGACACTATGTCATTTAGCAAAAAATAATCCTTATGATTCATTATAACGATTATTTTCTTTCCATCGGTATGATAAAGCCACAGGGTATTTTTTTTCTCGTGTAGCGGGTTCGATTCCCTGTTCGGCTATGTAATTATTTAAAAATCTATGAATGCGGTTTAAATTGATTTTTTAAATTAAAATAATGTCTTCTTTCAGTAAAATGTTCCATGTACAATATTTAAAGTACTTTCCCTCCATGTGGCATAGCCGTGGAACGCCCTGTATTTCTGCGATGTTTAATTATTTAGGCTGTTTATAATTTCCTGGTTTATTAATGCTGATATTGTTAAACACAATATGCATCCGCAACAATATTTACTTACAACGTTACTGCTGACGGCTCAGTTTCAAGATGTAGATTTTATGGTAAGGAAGTTACTTTATGTACTTATAACAAAGAAATTTAGAATAGAATATAAATATTTATATTTTATTTGTAACTTTGTCACAGGTCGATTCACAAGACCTAGCACGAATGAATCGAATGATTTAATGAAAGTGTCTGTGTAGGTATTACCTATTTGAACAGACTTTACACAAATACGAAAATTGAAAATACCAACTGAAAATATAGATGCTCAGAAAAACCAGAAAAATATGACCAGCGCTGGGTGTTAATGAAGGAAACAGCGCGGCTTTTAGCATTTAATATTTTTATTTAGTTTCTCGGTTTTTATATCATGTACAAATTTTATAAAACTGAAATTTTATGTAACTGTGTTGTTTTTCATAGACAATTCTGATTTTAAAACTAGTATTCAAAAAAGGTTAAGTTGCCTGCCGCAACACTGGGAATCGAACCCAGGTTCTCAGCATTCCGCGGCGCGTGCTATACCGCTACACCACCGCTGGACAACGTGGTGGGTTCGATTCCCAGCGCTGGTCACATTTTTCTGGTTTTTCTGTGCATCTATATTTTCACTTTGTGTTTTCAATTTAGGTTTTACGGGATGACTGTTAAAGAAACAAAAATTTGGAATTGAAATAAAAACTTCAAAAAGATTCCAAAAAACCAATCTTAAATATGAAAATGTCAAGCATCCGTCATTTTCATACAAAAGTGTCTAAATGATGTCACTTCTCAATTAATTCGTGCCAGCTCTTGTGAACCAATCTACAGGGTGAAATCTAGGACGTGATACAAAATTAGTGTTTCGTGTTCAGTTAATGCTGGGTAATGCATTGACTCTTTTGTTGAAAGTAATAAGTAATAAGTCCGTTGAAATTTTCAGTTTCCATACATTGCTCATGATTTCTTATTTCAATAATGTATAGAAACCACAATTTTTTTCAGACTTACCTATTTCAACAAAAGAGTTAATGCATTATATTACCCAGCATTAACTGAGCACGAAACACTAATTTTGTATCACGTCCTAGATTTCACCCTGTATATTTCTATTCGATGCACTACAATAACCAGTGACTAAAACAGTACTTTTATATTTTATTTATAGAAACGCACCATGTTAGATATAAAGTAATTCGGTAAAAGGTTCGTTGTTTTCTGAGTAAACTTTTACGGTTGGATAAACCCTACCTTCCTTTCTGGGAAAAGTTTTGACGAGGGACCTCTCGGGATGTGACATTTGGTATACCTACATAATCATTTATACATGATTAAAGACATTTAGATCATAGACAAGATGTTTATTTATAAACTGTAAACTTCAAATAGGGTAAACAAAACAGTAATTGGCTAGGTACAGTAATAAATAATTGCCCACTCGAATTAAATCAAAAAGTTACCAATAAAAGTGGTGATAAATCATTATTTTATAACAAAGATCGTGCTAATTATAATAATCTAGTCGCTTTTATCATTAAATTATTTGTATTATTGTTGTTTGTAACGTGGCCTTTACCCTAGCCCAACAGTCTTTTTTATGGGTCCTTCTCAGTATTATGACCACATCATCGTTGTTTCTTTCGAACTGAAAACACTATCTACTTACATTTTCGCAAATAAATATTCTTATTCTTATCTTGTTTTTACTATTACTAGTCCCCGCAACTCCGTCCGTGTACACGGTGATTTTTAATTGATTGTATGTAAAGGGTCCACGGAAACAACATGTCTAGTCACCTAAGCAACTTTTTGAGTTATAGCGGTTTGAAAGTTAGTCATCACGAACAATTACTATGGTTACCATTTCTTTAAAAGTTAAAAAAATACATTTTATAATGTTTTCAGATTATTTAATTCAATGGTAAGTCATAGTACTTTGTAAGCTCTACATTTCGAGATTAAAATCTCAATAAAAAAAAAAGTGGCTAGACATGTTCTTTCCGTGGACCCTTCATGTATAATCACTTTAAAAATAAATACATTAAAATAAAATAAATATTTCAGGGGT
This sequence comes from Choristoneura rosaceana, assembly GCA_037349165.1. Lineage (NCBI taxonomy): Eukaryota > Metazoa > Arthropoda > Insecta > Lepidoptera > Tortricidae > Choristoneura > Choristoneura rosaceana. The sequence continues at coordinate 19,065,002 of JAZBNJ010000019.1, forward strand.
CTCCCATACAATAAACTTGTTGTTTTTTTTTTTTGCCTTTTTAGCTAATGTCTAATGTTGTATAGATTATGGTACGGAACCCTTCGTGCGTGAGTCCGACTCGCACTTGGCCGGTTTTTTATGGGTCGTTCTCAGTATCATGACCTCATCATCGTTTTTTTATTTCGATCTAAAAGATCATTGGATCAATCATAAAAGTAAAGTCCATTTCAGGCGATGCTTAAGGCGATAGGATTGGGCACTTTATCGTCAGCTACGAGCTATGAGTACCGCTTTCGGGAAATGCTCACTAGGCTGATTTCCCCAGAGTCATTGCGACTTGACTTTTGCAACTGTTTTATCGTCACCTGACATTTCTGTGACGCAAGTCAAGGTGTTTTTAAATATTCTTGCACAGTTGTCATTTTGACGCTATTTTCACGCCTTAAAAATCGTCATACACAAAGTAAATTAAAAAAAAAAAACTTTAATCCGTAGAGATTATTGAGAAACTAAAGTAAGCCTTGCCCAGTGTACATAGCAGCGAGTGTAATTTTTGTAAAAGTTGGAACATTTTTGAAATAAAACAAATTGGAAAATCGAATTGAAAATGAATGGAAATCGAATTAAAATCGTATTGAAATTGATTTCGCTTACACACGCTATTAACTATTATCGCGCTAACACTCGAGTAGTAAATACCTCGAAGTTTTAACCGCATTAGGTGTATCTATAGTGGCCGTGGTCACAAGTCCCGCCCGATTGTGGTATTAATTATCCTCAATATACATTGATATTTCCCTATTATCAAACAAACATTTGGCAAAAACTACGCAAATAGACTTAAGTATAGAAAAACATCGTCGCAAGTTATATAATTAACTAGCTTTTGCCCGCGGCTCCGTCCGCGTGGTATTCGGTTATCGCGCGCTGTTCCCTCGGGAACTATGCATTTTTCCGGGATAAAAAGTAGCCTATGTCACTCTCGGGCCCATAAACTATCTCTATGGCAAAAATCTCGTCGATCCGTCGCTCCGTTACGGCGTGAAAGACGGACAAACACACTTTCACATTTATAATATTAGTATGGATTAGTAGGTCAATACGAGTATGACCTAACCATAAAAATTAAATTTTTAATCCAAAATTTTTTGACTGTATTTGCATTGCCAACCAAACATCATTAGCATACCAAATTTCAAGTCGATGCTATTAACCGTTGAAGAGTTCCGTCCTGCGGAGACGATCCTGGCTGGACTACCAGGGTGTCACTGCTAGATTATTGTATTGTCAAGCGATTTACATAAGTGTTCAAAATTTCAAGTCTGACTACTGGAAGTTGATCATGTCTAACTTGCAAGATTTGATTACAGACAGACAGACAGACGGAACGGGACAGGTGAAACTAAACAAAAGCTTGTAAAAAGTTGGATAACCCTCGCAATTGTCAATTCAAACTTCAGTATCTCAACAACGGCTAAACCAATTTTGATGAAACATATCTAGGGACCATCGCTAAAAACCCTGCTTTCAAATAAAGAAACCGCATTCAAATCGGTTCACCCGTTTAAGAGCTACGATAACACAGACAGACACACATAGCGGTCAAACTTATAACGCTTTTTGCGTCGGGGGTTAAAAATGTTTAAATGGTGTCCTCAAATCATTAATTTACGGTCGGCTATTAAGCGGCGAGCTTTACTAAGTATTGGTGGACGGCGGCACTCATAACGTCTATTTTCGTGGCTCGTAAACAGTGCAGACGCAACGCAACCAAACTGTATGTTATCCCAAACCTCAAATTATACTGGGTGACCTTAGCTTCTGGACAAAACGAATAATTACTACTGGCTTAGCAAGATATTGAAAACGAAACTGCAAAGTATCATAACAATCAGTCCAATATTTACCGAAAAACAGGTTTTCAATGTATCACTTTGGAGCAGCCTGTGTATTTGGATGATCTACTGGTTTCATAGATTTTTTTTCTTTTCTAATTAAGCAAATAACTATTTTAAGATATTGCTAAGTATCACTCTTGTCCATGGTTTCATTATTTGTCCAGAGGCTAAGGTATATATAAAAGAGAAATTATTTTTTTGTCGCTCTTTTCACATTTCGAGGGTATTCTGGCAAAACAGAATAAGTGCAAAATGAAAAAAAATAGTTACATACATAGGCCTACTCAATTTTTTCTGCTTTATCAATCTAGCAAAACCGTAAAAGTAAATAAAATATTAGGTACGCATATGCACTATCCGGCTTTAAAAAAAATACCTCGTTGAGTTTCTTGCCGGATTCTTCTCAACAGAGGTTTTTTCCGAACCGGTGGTAGATTTTTTCGACGTTCATAAGTGCTTGTTATAGCCTAAATTGAATAAAGATATTTTGGTTTTGATTTTGCCTGAATATCCTCGATTTATACTTTCCGTGTAATCCTTAAGCTACCTCTAGTTAATATTTTCTAATCAGACCTTTTTTACTCACGACGGAACAGAGAGGTAAGGTTGAGATATTGTTTTTGTGCTCGTTTTACTTATATTGATCGAGTTAAAAATCACATCGTTGACGCCCTTCAACATTTTAAATTATTGCCTGCAAATATTCTCCAATTCCCTCCTTTTTATGTACAATAAAACGTTAGACTAAATATAAACAGGTCAACGGAGACGTTCGCCGCACTCAATTGCCGAGCTGGCTCGTTTGGAAAGGTCGCATGGTACCTTCAGTATGAATGGGCTAAGCAATGGTCTGTAATAGACCACCATCTGATAATACCAAAATTATTACTTGAGAATGAAGACTGATTTGAGCTAGAAAAAGAGCGACTTTAACTTTAGCTACCTACAGCTTAAGTATAAATATTTGCAGGCGTGTAATGTGTTTTTTTTTTATACGATTGGAAGGCAAACTAGCAAGTGGGTCTCCTGGTGGTAAGAGATCACCACCGCCCATAAACATCTGCAACACCAGGGGTATTGCAGATGCGTTGCCAACCTAGAGGCCTAAGTTGGAATACCTCAAGTGCTAGCAATTTCACCGGCTGTCTTACTCTCCGCGCCGAAACACAACAGTGCAAGCACTGCTGCTACACGGCAGGATTAGCGAGCAAGATGGTGGTAGCAATCCGGGCCGACCTTGCACAAGGTCCTACCACCTGCAAACCTGTGTTTGATAAATTCGCGATTTTTATGGAAGCGTTATAAGGTCTGAATCATGTTAGTGAATAGTTACATTTATACCCTTACTTTTTCATTAACTTTAAAAGAATTGCCATACTTAGATTATGTTTTCTTATACCAATTCTATCGACATCGGCGCGCCAAAGGGAGGGATTTCGTGGAATATTTCTTTGTCCGAATAACCTGACCTGATGTAGGTATTATGCCAATAGATTTTACGAGACTAGGCTGTTAGTTGTTTTGAGATAGCTAAATGGTTCTGTCAAGCGCTGACGGGCGTGAAACAGTTTCCCTTCTGCCAGGAGTTGCCGAGCATTTTCAACACAAATCGAAACGGTGTTGACGAACGTTTCAATCAGACAATCATTACTCGGTACCGGCTCAGTTGCCAGCAATAGTCTAGGTTTCTTACAATTGTTAATAATACTGAATGACCTGGCAGCAATGGATAGGATACCACACTTAATATTATTTTTTAAATAGCCTGTATAGTGGGTGTCCCACTGCTAAGTAATAAACCTAATAATGGACTAGATGAAATAACAATCTGGAATGATATACGTTGACGATATAGTGAATTTGAATCTAATTAATACCGGGATGTTTAAATAGAAAGAAAGAAAAAAAAAATTGGACGTCATATTTAATACCTACATCACAATCCCGGAACAAAAGAAAAGACATGAGACATAGGTAACTTACGTCACATAAGTACATGAACATGACTCTAAGGAGCTGTTTCACCTACCATTGATTAGTCTTAACTGACGGTTAAATGTGATGCCGTCTCCATCTATTCGAACAAAACAGAGACGGCATGACATTTAACCGTCAGTTAACAATTCAACGGGTGGTGGAACATCCCCTTAATAGGTCCCCACTCAGCATAATGCCAAGGCAAGCTGTGAAACTGTTTCTCAGTGAGGAACTTGCCCAAAACTAACTAATAAAATCATTTCCGGGATCATTTCTGCCCTATTTATCGTAGGAGATAATGGTCTGATTAACCAAGGGACGCCTAAATTGTACTGAAAGGAAAAAGCTGTGTGGCTTACTGAATGTTGCATGGTGCGAGTAATATTGGCTGGTACGTGTGCAGCATCCAACATTTACCCACTTGGTTAATTAATAACAGAGTGTGTGTATTTGTATGCAACTTCTGTCTTCATATTTATATGTGTTTGCTGTGCTTTGATTATGATTGCGTGCCTTTTTTCGTGTTCATATTTATCAGGATAAACAGGATTAAGAAAGACTATGGATTACGAAGTGGCTCTTGTTGGATTGTTGTTTTATCTGTTCTGATTGATGAGAGGTTTATTATAAGCACGGTGAACTATTTATTTTGTGATTTTTTTAGCTTTAATTTCCAACAAAAACTCAGAGCAGTTGAAAACTCTCCGATATTTTAATTTCGAGGACCGATTCCGGTGAACATTTATTTAGCTTACGAGTAGAGTCATTACATCATTATCAAATATTATATAAAAAAACTTATTTCATCGTGTCCACGTCGTGTTCACACAGACATAAAGGTTAAATTTATAACTATTTCGAGTGATTCGTTAAAAGCAAACTTTCAAACCAACCAAGTTAAACCAAGATAATCTGATTGGCATCACAATTATGTTCTCTTTTGAAAAACTCGTAGTTTTCGATTCCGTTTCACCTGAAGACCTTTGATTAATCAAATCTTCTCAAGATTCACTCATAAACAATATACCTGCTGCTCTTTGTACATGACAGCGAAATTAGCAAACAATTCTGTGATCCAAGTTTATAACATGTTACAAGCATATGAGCGAAAATATTTCAGTCGCCTCTGCCGTGATGTTATAAGTAAAAGTGAAAGTATTTTCTAAATTAAAATCCGTATGAAACTTAGTAGGATAAATTACAAATTTCAAGCATTAGCGTTATGAATATTATTTTATAAGGATATCCACATTTTCATCCGTAAAACATATAATACGTGGAATTTCCACACTAACGCCATCTGTAGGCGCTGTGCCTAACTGACCATGCCAAACCATCTTAAAGAAAATGACTTATTAAGACCCACTTGCAGGTAAAAATAAATCTAGATTTAGTTGTTAAGCCTGGCTTAAGCTTGACAGTTCCATACATTTTGACACTACTAAGCTTAACGCTAACTCGAGATTTATGTGTCTCCTGCAAGTAGCCGTAAGTAATATTAAAACATAGAATAAAGAACATTGACGAAAATTTAAAAGTATGGCTGATACATTGTGCTAAACTTATTCCAATATAATTTTAATATTCTAGAATTGTGTAAACTTTTATTTTCCAAAACTTCTGTGGCGCATATTTTTTTAACAAAAAATAATAATTCTGGAATTTAATTTTGAATTACGATTGATGTAGACCTGTGCAAAGCAACGCTTAATTTAATCAACTATCTGTAACTATATATATATTATTTATTTAAAGTATCACAATCACCTAATGACCGAACTGTGTCGACCAGCATTAGTTGCCTTAATCTCGTTAGCGAGTGGAGCTGCGGGAAATCGGCTTACTTTCAGCTTCGTATTTGCTAGTTACTTGCATTTTGATTCATAGTTTTTTAAATACGGGTTGTTGATCAAGTTAGAAAGAAAGAAATACGACATTTATTCACTAGCACAGAAGACACACATATACAGCAAAATGTATATAAAAATAAACCAAAAAAAAACACACACATGAAATCTATACCCACACAATTTTGTGTCTCCCGCGAAAGTGAAACGGTCGCTGACACAGCATTATGCTGAAGCGTTAGACGCCTGCAGCGCTGATTTTCTGCCAGAACCGTCAAGTTACTGTGCATGTTAAAAATTTAAATCTGTAATTGATATTGTGATTGGTATTGGTACGTGAAAAGTGCACTGTTTGAGAGAGTAGTCCTTCTAAAGAAGTGAAAAGAAGTTTTTTTTTTAATATACTGAATAATTTGTCTATTGTTCCAGAAATACGTGGTCAGCACAGACCGGAGTGGCGATATCCACGTCCATGTCCAGGTGAGGTAAAAATAGTAGATTGTACAACAAGAGCATTAAACGAGGCATTTTCCCCGAGGCGTTCATATAGCCACCGGAGCCGGTATGGCGAGGGTAGATAGACACGTCGAAGGGAAAATAGGTTTAATGTTCGGCTTCTCACTTCGATTGAGGGGAAATTCAATAGCACGGTTACCTACTTTTACGTATTTAAGTATATTTGTTTCTATATCTAAATTACTGCCTGGTAGAGATCGGTTTCAAGTGATAAGACCGTCTATTTGTCTACCCTGCATTAAGTATGTCTTTTTATGTTAATTTATTCGTACTGCTATGGTAGTGTAGGCGTTCCCTCGGGAACTGTGCATTTTTCCGGGATAAAAGTAGCCTATGTCACTCTCGTGTCCAACTATCTCTATGCCAAAAAAAAATTACGTCGATCCGTCGCTTCGTTACGGCGTGAAAGACGGACAAACATACAAACTCATACACTTTCGCATTTATAAATTAGTATGGATTACGGAAGAACGGTTTTAATTATAAAATAAGACGGATAGGCGACGTCTAATATCTCTTTTAATTAATTTCTAAGAAAATAATGACGGCGGTTATTACGTTGGAGGGTAGATGTAATTAGGAAAGGGCCAAAGCTTATCTTAACGTCCTTCAGAGTACAGTTGAGCGCAAAAGTAGCCGAAGGGCCTACGCAAGCTGACGCATTTTGGACGGAGCGGGTCTGAAAAAAAAAGATTGGCTAACAGCAACAAAAAAAGTTGTAATCACTTGAGTGACTACATAGTCCAACCTAACCACCAAGAAGTTGGGAAGCCCCTGACTATACCATTTCAAAGTTCAATATCTCAAAAATAACTTAACCGATTTTGATGAACATGTCAAAGAACCATCGCTAGAAAACCTAATTTAAAATAAAAAAAAACGTATTCGGTCCACCCGTTTAAGAGCTACAGTGCCACAGACAGACACACACACAGACACACATAGCGGTCAAACTTATAACAACTTCTTTTTGCGTCGGCTTACTAGTAGCTAAAAGTTAGGTTGGTTACAAAAATCAGTTTCGCAAACTAGTTCAGCTATTCTTTTTTTCAGTGGACGTGAGCAAACGTAAATGTTAACAAGATCTTCAGTAACATAAGTATTCGTTTTATTGAAAAACATGCGAAATTTACCGTTAAATTATTAAAAATATTAAATGAAACGAAGTATAGAATAATTCAATTACAAGCCCAACTGATCACAAAAAGAATCTTCGCTCCCTTCATATTTCAGAAAACATAACCTTCTCTTGTAATCATTTCCCGCGTAATCGGCCCCGAAGGCGTCCCAAGATGGCGATTAGTCGCCATTTTGTCGAAATCCGGCGGGAAATTAAAATGTCACCTCTTTTATTGGTTATTAGCGTTCACACCTTAGTTTATTGCGCCCCACGGTCGATTTAATGGATTAAAAGAAATAGATGAAATAATAACATTAGGAAAATTTGTTTAGAATTTAATCAACGCAACGATTTGATTCTACAGCAGCGTTAGCAATCTCTTGGCTCATGAAACTGATGAAACGTCAATAAACATGAAGCTATTTATTTTGGGTTCCGTAGTTTTAACTTAACGTCTTAATTTTAAGAACATCACGAATGTAGTCGAAATTTGTGGCGTGGCAGTTTCGCTACCGTCACATGGGCGGGCGTGAAAAAATATTTACTGCACCATAAATTTTTGTGTCGTAACTTTTTTTTGTTTTGTAGTATAATACGAATAAGCCACTGTATTTTAACTAAGAAGAGTTTGTGATGAGAGAGAGAGAGAGAAACATTTATTACATTACACTAAAAAATACATTCAATGGAAAGAAAAAAAATAACATCGAATAGTATAAAGTAGGCCCCACTCAGCAAAATGCTACGGCAAGCCAGGCAGCTGTTTTTCAATGGGACCCATTTAAAAACTAAAACATGTAAAAACATACAACACACTATGACTACTTGACTTTTTCGTGTAGAACTTTCATATCCTTAGAATTCACGGTTTTATTGTTACACTCTGCAAAATAAAACCGTGACAGTATGTGTGTCTTCTATGTTAGTGAATAAATGTCTTCTTTCTTTCTTCTTTCTTTCAAAATATAAATGTGACTTTATAAATAAATAAATAAATAAATATCACGGGACAATTCACACCAATTTACCTAGCCCCAAAGTAAGCTTAGCAAAGCTTGTGTTATGGGTACTAAGCAACGGATAAACATACTTATACAGCGTGTATTTTTAATACTACCACAAACTTTAACCAGCCGAAGATTTAAGTGATGTAAACCGATATCAAAACAAATTGTTAATTTAGAATTAACTAACAGAGCGTAATTAATTTTTGAAATATTTTCGAGCAGCAATGTAATGCGTACAAGAAGAGAGAAGCGTTCTGTGACAGCTGTCACGTCAACAAGTGCGAAGTTTCGAATAAAAACAAAGTAGTATCGCGTAACGATACATTGCGTGCTAATTAATTTTGTAAGGAAAATAATAAATCTAATTTTTTTACAAAAACATAATAAAATGTGATAATTAGGGCCTTCACTAACTGCTCTTAAAGTTTGAGGTAGTATTAAAAATACACGCTGTATAGATAAATACATACTTAAATACATATTAAACATCCAAGACCCGAGAACAAACATTCGTATTCATCATACAAATATTTGCCCCGGCCGGGATTCGAACCCGGGACCTCAGGCTTCGTAGTCAGGTTCTCTAACCACTTGGCCATCCGGTCGTCAAATGTTTATGAACATAGTGTTATGAAGGCGCGGCGGCGAGTGCTTGTGCTCTCTAACCCAGTGCAGATAGAGTGCACACGCACTCAATCTCGCGGTGCTATTCGCATCGCTTAGCTATTTAGAGTTCAGTTCGCTTTGATGTCTGAATTCTGGCTCAGACTGGTTGCATCCAGACCGTCAACGGTCGCTGATGGCCATAAATACCAATAGAGGCTCGGCATCTGGTATTTCGATTACTGCAATGGCACCTCTGCTATTTATAGAGCGGCAATTGATGGGAACAATCGTTCGCTTTGGAACTTAATTTATAATTGTTCTCATAAAAAAAAAACTGAAAAAACCGGCCAAGTACGAGTCGGATTCACACACTAAGACTTCCGTGCCTTTATCTATAGGTACAAGTTAGACATTAGCAATAAAACGACAAATAATTAAATCAAGTTCGTTGTATGGGACCCTTAAATATGTATTTAATTTTAATTTAATTATTTATACAACTAAAGAATTTGTGAATATTTCAAGCGTCTACCTGTTGCCGTTATCAATACCAAGCAAAAAAGGCAAAACAATCACGTTTATTGTATGGGAGTCCCCTTAAATATTTATTTTACTTTGTTTTTAGTATTTGTTGTATAGCGGCCATATTAGATCATAATCTATGACAATTTCAAGTGTCTAACTATTACGACTCAAAAGATAGAGCCATCCCGCTGATGCTTAGGTATATTATTTAGGTAATACGAGAGTGAGAGGGACGGTACGATACGAGCTTCAATTTTCAAATTTCATAGTAGCCATTAAAATCCAACCCAAAACAGAGGTTACAAAAGCCCTCATTTAGAACTCGGGAGTGGATCTCCTAAATTCTTGAATGTGTTAACTGCTAACGCCTAGAGTTATAACATCGAAGTGAAAAAGGTGTCAATATGATATTGCTATGTGAAATTTTAAGACGTTTTGAATTTTTAACTATAATTTATTTAATCACTGCCCATTCGCAAATTTACGATAGCTATAGCTATGATTCTGAATTCTTCATTCTATATCTAAATTGTTTCTCTAGTGAAGTGTGATTTATGTCTTGATACAAGATATAAATCTCGGGCTAAAACCGCGCAACTCAGAAATTCCCATTCTTTATGCAAGACACAAATCTGTTTTTATTCAAGATATGTATTTATTTTGAACCAAGTAACAAATATTTTGTCATAAGACTTTCAATCTTGAATTACAAGATTTTAAATTTTTGAAAAGTTATTGAGATTATCTTACTCCAAGAAATATACGAGTATGTTTGAGATTAAGAAATATCAGTTGAGATATATTTGGTTCTTGTTTCAAAACATTTTTTTCACTTCCCTTGCTCGTAAAGTTCATGTTTATGCTGTATCTAGGAGACATAAAATGACTTTTTATGCTCTAGTGCATAAAGTAAAATCTTCGTCTAATACCAACTCAAGACAAAGGTGTCAAGGTGTCAACAGCCACAAACAAAAAAGTTTCTATATATTTTTTAAATAACTTTTGATTTATATAAAACTAAAAATCAATAGTAATAAATCAGTAAAATTAAAATAATGGAATTATTATAATAATGCATAAAAAATAAAAGGTACATAGAAAGTGAATCATTGTTTCCACTGTTGCTATTTCATTTCCTCGCCATCGAAGTGAAAAGTAGAGAGTAAAACTCGAGCATTAAACCCATTTTCCCCTCGACGTGTCTATCCATCCTCGCCGTATCGGCTCGGGTGGCTACATAAAATATGCTCTTATTGTACAATCTACTATTTTCTGTGTACGTATGCATTTATGCAGCTCTACCTCCACACTGTATAAGAACACACAAATCACACAAACCCAACTATTACCACCATTACACAATACTGATGCGTTAGATGCGTGAGATTCGGTAGCATGGTCAAATGGTTGGGTTCGGAACGCGTCAGTGTCGTGTGCTGGTGACATTTGGGTTTATAAAATTGTTTTGAATTGTTTCACGCCGCAGGGGATTGTTCCTAAATACAATCAGGTAAGTGCTTCTTGAAAATAAACCAAATACACCAAAAGACTTCGTATCGACACAGTATATACATATATAAGCTAAAGCAGTACGGAAGCTCGAAGCTACTATCGAAACGAACACACTCACACAGACGCGGTGCTGCAGTACCGCGAGACCCCTTAGAGGCCGTGTAGAGCGCGCGTCTGTGTGAGTGTTCGTTTCGATCGATTAGTTCGTAGCTTCCGTATTGCTTTAGCTTATATAAGTATATACTCGTACTGTGGTATCGAGACAAAGTACTACAGCTGTTTACCTTGCGCACGACTTGGCGGGGGCACTTACATACCTACGAACGAATAGAGTATTTTTTGTCCATGGCAAAGTGTTTTTTTTTACTAGCCGTTACCCGCATTTACGTCCGCGTAGAATACTTTTACCGGTATCCCGCGGGAACTATGCAATTTCCTGGGATAAAAACTATCCTATGTCCTTTTCCGGGACTCAAACTACCTATATTCCGAATTTAATTTAAATAGGTAATTATTTCTCACGTCACGTTTATTATTTTTCGGTCTGAGTTGAGAGCCTTGGAGGCCTATGCATGTCCAGCAGTGGACGTCTTTCGGCTGACATGATGATGATGATGATTTTTTCTCACATTCCGCTGTGGCAGTTATTAATTCAGGTACACAACATTAATAAAACAAAAGCAACATTAATTATTTATTTTTTTATTTTTCTTCGTCTGACAGAGGGCAAAGGAACTGGCTCATGCATACATATTTAACGTTTGGGCTCCACAGAAAACCAGCGTTACTGCACATAATGTGCGGCAAGACATGCTGAGTGGAGACCCTTTTTGGTATCCTGTCGTGTCACCAAGTAACATAGTTTTAGAGCTAGTTTTAGTTCTTAGGTGGTACTTATGGAGCCAAAATCTTTCTTTCTTTCTATTTAAGACAACCCAAAAAGGGAAATAAAAGCTGCCCTGCCTTGCGATATCCTCTACAGTTTCTAACCGTCAATCCAGGGGCGGAACTACTTAAAAGCTATTTGGGCTGCAGCCCAGGGCCCTGTGGATACAGAGGGCCCCCAACCTGAACTGAAAACAATAGACAATATTGTCAATAATAAAATTATCTAGAATTAAAAAAAAAATCGGATCATGAGGTTTGAGTAATTAGATAGGGCCCCTAAGCAGTATTAGACCAGAGCCAACCTTAAGTTATAGCCAGAGATGTCGCAGTGGATACACCACTTTTAATTAGCGGTAGGTATTGTGGCCTCGCCGCCCGCAGAGCAGTTAATCTGTTGATTGGGTTCTCAAGATAGATAGCGGGGATGTAGTCGATTTATTATGTATTAGCCTTACCCGTGGCTTTACACGTGATAACCATTAGACTCGACATATGTTTTTTTGTATAAGAGGGGGAAAACGGGTCCATATCGGCTCGCATACTTATTGAAAGTCCTAATGTAATTTTGTCAGAATTATCGTTTGTCATAACTCTTTTTTTCTATGAATCCAATGATTGTTTAGAATTCTTATAAAATAAACCTAACCTAACCTATAGTTTTCTATAGAATGATCATTTAAATTTTTTTGAAAAATAAAAGGTTTAAAATAAAAAAAAATCGGACGAACGATGATTCCGACAAAAAATACGGTATGACTAGAGAAGAGTATGCGAACTTTGGCACTCCCGGGGAAAACGCGTGAGGGTCACCTGATGGGAAGCAATCACCGCCGCCCACGGACACCTTTCAAGCCGAGGGGTATCACAGGAGCGTTGTAGGCCCTTTGAGAGATTGATAGGCTTGTTTTTTAAAGGCTCCCTAAGTTGTACCGCTCCGGAAACACTGTCCCAGGTAGCTGGTTCCATACTTAACACTGATTACTTATTGAAAAAAGTTGGAAAACCCCCGACTTTGTCACTTTAAAGTTCAATATGAGCATTTACTAGGCAAGCGTGCTCCATCGTAGGCCTCATCCTCGCTTTCCATCAGGCGTGATTGTGACCAAACGCAAGCCTATATTGTATAAAAAAAATAAAAAAATCTCAAAAACGGCTAAACTGATTTTAATGAAACATGTCTAAGTCATCGCTAGAAAACCTGCTATCAAATAAAAAAACCGCATTAAAATCAGTCCACCCATTTAGGAGCTGCGGTGCCACAGACACACATAGCAGTCAAACTTATAACACCCCTCTTTTTGCGTCGGGGGTTAAAAAATAGGGTTATGTTTATCCTCAATCTCGTTTGAGAAAAGGCGAAGGTGAGACCTAAGATGGTAGACGCACACTGTACTGCCACTATTGTATTTAAATTAGAAACAACAGGTCAAAACAAATTTTGAAAGAATACCTCTCGTTTTTCTGCTGTTTGATTGACATTTTAATTTACATTATAGGTATATTTCCTGTAAAAAGAAGGTTCTATGTTCCAATGCGCACTATTTGTATATTTTTTTGTTTTTCATGTATGTTCACCGATTACTCAGTCAATTGTGGACCGATTTTCAAAATTCTATTTTTATTCGAAAGAGTATTCTTTTTAGGTAGCCCCATTGTCTTCTCTTGTCTTGTCTTGTCTTCTCTGTCTCATCTTAGGGAAATCGAGGGCACTCAAATTTTATAGGCACACCTATAGCGATCTTGGCATTTTTAGAATTAAGATGAGCACTTACATTCAGAAAGTATCATTTGGTCACCTGGATCTTATGAAAAAAACCGTAGATGACCAATGGAACTCGTCAAAGCTTAGTAATGCTCGCTCGTCTAAGCATTACTTTGCGGAGGTCCATATTAGTAAACTACCACTTACTTACCGTACACCAAACGATCTTTAAAATGAGTGGATTCCGCACAGACTCAGTTCGACCTACATTGATCAACTTCGAAGAGAAGCTCGGTGGAAGTTCCACGCCGCCGATCCATGTTAAACTGTCTCCACACGGAGTCTTCTTCGCGTATAACCCTATTTACATTAGGGTAATAAATGAATAGGGGAATAAATGTTTTCTATTTTTCTTAATTCAGCAAAATCGTTCCAATAGTGATACATTTTGAGGTCACAATCCTAACGAGTACAGAACCCAATCCGCACTGAGCCCGCGTGAAAACTATGGCCCAAGCCCTCTTATTCTGAGAGGAGGCATGTGCCCAGCAGTGGGACGTATATAGGCTGAGATGATGATGATTAATCGTAACGAGTTACATAAGAGCGACCTAGCACCGCAGTGTTATGATATGATGTTATTGGAAAGATTTTAATGGAATAACGTTGAAAGGTACTAAACCTAATCGGTCATGCACAGTTCACGCATGACCATCGCTACATTGCCATTTTACACCAAGATCCACCGGCGATTGTCCCATATCTTGCGCCATTGCTTTCTGTACAGCTCGCGGTACGAAAGTCTAGCGGTGCTAATACGCAGAAGTACAAAACAAGGTATATTTAGCGGGGGACTGGGCGATGCGCGGGGCGGGTTCGGCTGGTAAGCGCAAGCGCTGAGCGTGCGCGACTATCACATGCATAGAAATTAACGGTTAACGCTAGATTTTACACGATGGCGATGGCATTTAGTGGATCACTAGGACCTTTAAATAAGCCCTGAAATAAAGAGGTTTTAATTAGCTGATTGTGTCATTTCAGGGGGACCTCACCCAGCAGGACAAGCGATGCGTGTTCCTCACGGTTCATGACCTCGGCACCAACCGTAAGTGAAATAAAACTTGTGTCTCACTCTAACGAATACCCATAGCCCGTATCTTTGGCTGCGTCCCGTGAGGAATTGTCACTTTCCTGGGATTTCCTAGTCCATTGTTGGACTAAGCCTAGCACATAGAACTTCCGTTGCTTTGGTTGGGAGCGTGTACATCCACCGCGGCTTTGATCAGATCTTCTGATCATCTCGTTTTTGGACGTCTTAATAACTTTCACTATGATTTTCTTGGCAAAACTATGGTATATCAACATGACATTATTAGCATTTAATGAAATCCGGATAATTCTCGTCTTAAATCGATTTTAACACGTTGTGGGTGGCGCGCAGTGAGGGTGTTGCAGCAACCACTGAGTCGCTTTGCTCCGGAAAGGAGGACTATGAATGAGCCTGAAACAGTCGAGCTAAATTAGATTTAAAACGTGAGCTATCCGGTTTTCTTTCATTAAATATGAATCTCGCGGTAGTTTCATGTTCAAAACTGATATTAGTAGCACAAAGGTTCCACCTGGTTTGCTTGTATGCCGTGACTGTGTCGTTGCAGACTCCTCCCTGGTTGACTTCGTGAACTGCCCGGCCATGACCGAGATCAAGGAGCGCTCGTGCTTCATCCACGTGGACGTGCCAGGCCACGAGGAGAACTCGCCCGACCTGCCAGATTCGTGAGTTGTTTGCTTATAACCTTAAGATAACCGTTGGGGGAGAAAAGTTCTCGAGTGGCCAGCACGAAGTTGGCAGGCCTCCCACTAGGTGGTATAACGAGATGCAAGTAGCGAGTTGTCGTTCAGTTGTGGAGTTCTAAGGGGGAGGCTTTTATTCAGCAGTGGACGTCTTCCTGCTGATGATGATGACCTTCAAATCATCATGTCAGCCAAAAGACGTCCACTGCTGGACATACGCCTCCCCCAAGGCTCTCCACTCAGACCGGTGTGCTTTTCGCATCCACCGCGATCCCACGATCTTAACCAGGTCGTCGCTCCATTTTGTTGGAGGCCTACCGACAGCTCGTCTCCCGGTCCGCGGAAGCCATTCTAGAACTTTTTGACCCCATCAGCCATCAGTTCTGAGAGCAATGTGCCCCGCCCACTGCCACTTCAGTTACGCAATTCTTCGGGCTATGTCAGTAACCTTAGTTCTACTGCAGATATCATTTCTGACCTTCAAATAATAAAACTATTTTAACTTTGACGTTGACTTTATTGCCTCTTTCAGCTACCAGTTCCCCTCCCTCCAAACCCTTGGCGAGGACCTCATCACAGTGCTAGACTTCCTCCACGTCCGCTACGCAGTGGGCATAGGCGAAGGCGCCGGTGCCAACGTCCTAGCCCGCTGCGGATTGGCGCACCCTCGCCGTCTACTTGGACTCATCCTCGTGAACTGCACAGCTTCCACCTCCTCCGTCGCTGACGCCTTCAGATCCAGGTTCTCGCGATGGCGCGGCGCCGACATCTCACAGTCGGAGGAAGACTTTCTGATCTATCACAAGTTCGGACATGTGAGTTATGCATCAGAGCTGATTGGTTTCCGCTACAAGGTACTTCCTTTCCTGTTTCTAACTAACGCTACTAATTTGGGTGGTGGAGTCTTCGGAAATTAAATGGAAAATTACTGTGATACACAGACAGTTAGACATATGGAAATAGTCAAAACTGTTGGAGGTCATACCTACCTGTTATATTAATAAGACACAAAGCTGATATTTTGCATCTGTAAAATATTTTGAGACAGGATGTAATGACTCTCGGATTATATATTATAAAGAAATAATTCTATCTGATAACTCGATTGAAATCGGATACGGATAGTTAGTACAAGGAGTGCTGAATAGATCTAGCTACCAGAGGTGGTTAAGCTAATGTATCTACAGATTATTTAATCTATATTTTGAAAATATCTAAAATGGGTGCTTTTCTAGATAAGGTATTTAGCATTACTCTTCTTTAATTTTTTAAATGTAGGTATAGTATTGTATTATAGTAAACTACAACCATTTTTATCTTTTTCTATTACTTTTTCTACGTAGTCTTCCTCTTAGCCAGTAGTTACCTTACAATAACTTAGTTTCAGTGGACTAACTTACTAACAAAAATGTGTATATACATGTTTAAGTAGCTTAAGTTGCTTTTCACATCAAATTGTTGTGTTTAACTATTCCTAAACTAAATACCTACTTATTATTTGTAAATAATTCTTAGGTACACTTAAGAGCGCGCTTAGCTTCCAGCCTACGAATAATAATAAAATAATTATAATTATTATTATTCGTAGCTCCTAGCGCATATATTCGCAGCGCATAGTGGGCAGTGCATTGTCATTTAATTTAATCCCTTGCTGTATCATAAACGTCAGTTTTAAAACTCAATAAATCGTACACTTTAGAATCACGACTGTGTCTTGCAGTTCGTTTCATAGAAAAAAATCCCAAAGAGTCTCTAGAAACAAAATATCTTTATCTTGCCCTTCATTATCATCAGCCGTGCGAGCTGGGGTTTGAACCCACGACCCTCTGCTTGAGAGGCGATAGGTCAAACCACTAGGCCACCACGGCTTCTTTCTTTACTCTTAGTACGGCTGTAATATTGCGTTTTGCGTGGCAGGTCATGTGTTTTTTTTAATGATAAGAAAAGTAGATGTTTTCTGTCACGTACTCACGTTGCATTTTTAAAACATGAATTATAATGTATGTAAATATGTATGTTGCATGCATGTAGGTATGTATGGGAAAAATACTTTGACAAATATTAGAAAAATGATTTTAAACATTAAATAATAAATCTATGTGCCATTAAACTTGCAAAATAGAGACGCAAATTGAAAATGTTTGGTCCTTGATCCTGAAATCAATCAATTTTAGGAAATCCCAAGGTAACAAACAAACTGCTTATAAATATTTTTAATAGTACAGTCAGCATCAGAAGTGAATGAGCGGTTACGGTACTCAAAATCCACACACGTTATTTGATGAGGACAGCTCATCTGCATTTGCTGACTGCAATGAACATTGTTTTATTCAAATTATGATTGGTTTTTTGGAATCTTTTTGTATTTTTTATTTCAATTCCAAATTTTTACTTTTACGGTCATCCCGTGAAACCTAAATTGAAAATACAAACCGAAACATAGATGCACAGAAAAACCAGAAAAATAAGACCAACACTGGGAATCGAACCCAGGTCCTCGGCATTCCGTGCCGCGTGCTATACCGCTACACCACTGCTGGTCAACGGCACAAACACGAATTTTCCCTATGCATCACATATCTCAGCTTAATTATACTTTACTTTGTAACTTAAGCAGTTACCTAGCGCCATCTATATTGTTTTAACTCTCAACGAGAAGCCTTCAATATCTGCTTCGGAACTAACCGTTCACCCGCACAAGAGATGTCGCTACTAAGCAATCAAATTATGATTGGTTTTTTGGAATCTTTTTGTATTTTTTATTCCAAAAAACCAATCATAATTTGATTGCTTAGTAGCGACATCTCTTGTGCGGGTGAACGGTTAGTTCCGAAGCAGATATTGAAGGCTTCTCGTTGAGAGTTAAAACAATATAGATGGCGCTAGGTAACTGCTTAAGTTACAAAGTAAAGTATAATTAAGCTGAGATATGTGATGCATAGGGAAAATTCGTGTTTGTGCCGTTGACCAGCAGTGGTGTAGCGGTATAGCACGCGGCACGGAATGCCGAGGACCTGGGTTCGATTCCCAGTGTTGGTCTTATTTTTCTGGTTTTTCTGTGCATCTATGTTTCGGTTTGTATTTTCAATTTAGGTTTCACGGGATGACCGTAAAAGTAAAAATTTGGAATTGAAATAAAAAATACAAAAAGATTCCAAAAAACCAATCATAATTTGATTGCTTAGTAGCGACATCTCTTGTGCGGGTGAACGGTTAGTTCCGAAGCAGATATTGAAGGCTTCTCGTTGAGAGTTAAAACAATATAGATGGCGCTAGGTAACTGCTTAAGTTACAAAGTAAAGTATAATTAAGCTGAGATATGTGATGCATAGGGAAAATTCGTGTTTGTGCCGTTGACCAGCAGTGGTGTAGCGGTATAGCACGCGGCACGGAATGCCGAGGACCTGGGTTCGATTCCCAGTGTTGGTCTTATTTTTCTGGTTTTTCTGTGCATCTATGTTTCGGTTTGTATTTTCAATTTAGGTTTCACGGGATGACCGTAAAAGTAAAAATTTGGAATTGAAATAAAAAATACAAAAAGATTCCAAAAAACCAATCATAATTTGATTGCTTAGTAGCGACATCTCTTGTGCGGGTGAACGGTTAGTTCCGAAGCAGATATTGAAGGCTTCTCGTTGAGAGTTAAAACAATATAGATGGCGCTAGGTAACTGCTTAAGTTACAAAGTAAAGTATAATTAAGCTGAGATATGTGATGCATAGGGAAAATTCGTGTTTGTGCCGTTGACCAGCAGTGGTGTAGCGGTATAGCACGCGGCACGGAATGCCGAGGACCTGGGTTCGATTCCCAGTGTTGGTCTTATTTTTCTGGTTTTTCTGTGCATCTATGTTTCGGTTTGTATTTTCAATTGTTTTATTCCTCTAGGACAGTCAGCAGCCAGTATATTTTATGTTGTAGTAGTAGGTAATCAATGTACATAACTATATCGTTGTTCGCATCTTGGATCATCCGTAAATTTGCATCATACCGACTACTTATATCATGTAGGTATCAAAGTGCATTAGATCTTTAATTGTCCTACAGCAAATCCAGAGCGACTCCTGTGAATTGGGGGAGCGAGAGCGCATGCTGTTGGAGTACCGGTCGCGCCTGCGCGGTAACCTCAACACCCACAACATAAAGCTTTATGTCAAGGCTTTTATCAAGTAAGAACTATTAAGAAGCTCACAATCAGTCAAACATTAATTATAGCGTGGTACCTCCACTTATCCCTAGAATAGAGAATATGCAAGATTTTTTTGGATGCTCAAATGTATTTATTGTTTGAAAAATCGAATTGTGACATTTTAAATTGTCAGTTAGATAGAAAGATCCGTTATGGATTATGATTATGATGTCATATGCTACGACGATGGTCGATACTAAATTATTATTTTTTCTAGAAAGAGATGAAGTCTAGGAGGTAGAAAACGTTACTTGTTTTTGTTTTACCTAACTACATTTTGATGCAATGTGATAACTCAGCTTATCGTGTTTCGATAAACACTTGTTCGACTAACTGAAACAATTACGAAACAAGCAATCGACTGAACTTAACTCTGCATATCGATATTCTTCCTACCTACTATTCGGCGAAACAAATACGTAATAAGCGTAACGAAATGAATTATTGTTAATTGATTAATGTATTTAATAGACTATTGCATGTCTCTCTGAGACAGGACATGATGTACTGTTAACAAAACATATACTGATTTAACATCTATGTAATAACTCATGACCTTGCAATAAACATTTTGAATTTGAATTTGAATTTGAATTTTGAAATTATACCAAACGTTAATCGGCCAAAGGAAAGAAAAATCTGCGAAATTAAACTCGGCGAAACGACAGGCCACCATTTATTTTGTGTGTAGTAAAAGTTTACTTTAGGCTCGTACTTCACAAATCACAATGCTCTTTATTATGTCATAAATTTCAGTCGCAAGGACCTAATCCTCCGGGGCTGTCAACCGGACATCCTTCTCATCACGGGCCTTCTCAGTCCGTACTCCAGCGTCGTGGAGAAGATGTACAAGGAACTGGATAAGGACAAAGTTACTATTCTCAAGATGGAGAAGGTCGGAGACGTGCTAGCAGAAGCGGTGAGTTACAATTTTTACTAGCACTAGCGGCAGGCGTGGCGCACTCCGCGATATAGATACGATTCTACAGGTATCAAACCCGGCCCCGACGTCCGTGTCTAATTCAGAGGGCCTATATGCTCCGCTTATCTATTCTGCGCTAGTGCTGTGGATCCCATTAAATGATATTGTAACTGATAACCTCACGTCTTAAATCAACAATTCCATTACAATTAATTACAATAGGTACACAAAAAAATTACAATAAAAAAAAATTACAATATCATTGAATATGAGTGAGTCTCACGGTAGTTTCATGATCAAAAAAGCTGTGAATCCTGTTGAATATGGCCGCTTGCATACCTTCCGCAGCCTAATTTTGTCTAAAAGTTTATTGCCACGACTAGTACCACAAAAACAATAAAGATATAATTCCAATAATTAACTAGGCACTATACCGTTAAGCGATTCGATCACAACTCGGGAGTAACGTAAAGACGTCGCATAAAAAAAATATCTAAAAAATGCGTCAAAACTGAGTATTAAGTAATGAACTTATCTCTTCTTCTCTTTTAAAATATGGCTTTCTGTCCTTATTAGGACAATTTCGCCAGTATGATTGGTTTTTTGGAATCTTTTTGTATTTTTTATTTCAATTCCAAATTTTTACTTTTACGGTCATCCCGTGAAACCTAAATTGAAAATACAAACCGAAACATAGATGCACAGAAAAACCAGAAAAATAAGACCAACACTGGGAATCGAACCCAGGTCCTCGGCATTCCGTGCCGCGTGCTATACCGCTACACCACTGCTGGTCAACGGCACAAACACGAATTTTCCCTATGCATCACATATCTCAGCTTGTTTATACTTTACTTTGTAACTTAAGCAGTTACCTAGCGCCATCTATATTGTTTCAACTCTCAACGAGAAGCCTTCAATATCTCCTTCGGAACTAACCGTTCACCCGGACAAGAGATGTCGCTACTAAGCAATCAAATTATGATTGGTTTTTTGGAATCTTTTTGTATTTTTTATTTCAATTCCAAATTTTTACTTTTACGGTCATCCCGTGAAACCTAAATTGAAAATACAAACCGAAACATAGATGCACAGAAAAACCAGAAAAATAAGACCAACACTGGGAATCGAACCCAGGTCCTCGGCATTCCGTGCCGCGTGCGTGTCGTTGAGAGTTGAAACAATATAGATGGCGCTAGGTAACTGCTTAAGTTACAAAGTAAAGTATAAACAAGCTGAGATATGTGATGCATAGGGAAAATTCGTGTTTGTGCCGTTGACCAGCAGTGGTGTAGCGGTATAGCACGCGGCACGGAATGCCGAGGACCTGGGTTCGATTCCCAGTGTTGGTCTTATTTTTCTGGTTTTTCTGTGCATCTATGTTTCGGTTTGTATTTTCAATTTAGGTTTCACGGGATGACCGTAAAAGTAAAAATTTGGAATTGAAATAAAAAATACAAAAAGATTCCAAAAAACCAATCATAATTTGATTGCTTAGTAGCGACATCTCTTGTCCGGGTGAACGGTTAGTTCCGAAGGAGATATTGAAGGCTTCTCGTTGAGAGTTGAAACAATATAGATGGCGCTAGGTAACTGCTTAAGTTACAAAGTAAAGTATAAACAAGCTGAGATATGTGATGCATAGGGAAAATTCGTGTTTGTGCCGTTGACCAGCAGTGGTGTAGCGGTATAGCACGCGGCACGGAATGCCGAGGACCTGGGTTCGATTCCCAGTGTTGGTCTTATTTTTCTGGTTTTTCTGTGCATCTATGTTTCGGTTTGTATTTTCAATTTCGCCAGTGTCAAAGTACTCTCTTTGAGAGGGACGTTATTCGGTAGTTGTAGTTTTTGCAACTTGATAGTAAAATTCCAGAAACCACGTGGAGACAACTTGCGCATTAAAAAATGTCAGACACGAGAGCAATATAGAATTTGATGATCACTGTTCACTGTTAAGGTTAATCGCCGCATAAAACACTATCAAAATTATACTTCAACTAGCCAAAGAAACAGAAATAGCAAAATTATATATTGTCTACATCCGCCATGTTCGAATGCCACAAATCGAATCAAGTAATGAACTTCTAGGCAGATTTATATGGCGCGTGGTACGAGTATAGACGTCCGTTGTTTTCACCGGACATCGTCGTTTTTTGCTGTCTTCTACTGGCTTCGTCGCCAGAGAAGTGTACAGTGCATGTACACACTCTCATTGTAAATCAACATCTTAGATTATAAATATTAAGGGGCTGTTTCACCATCCATTGATTAGTGGTAACTGACGGTTAAATGTGATGCCGTCTCTATTTGTTTTGTTCGAATAGACGGAGACGGCATCACATTTAACCGTCAGTTAACACTAATCAATGGATGGTGAAACAGCCCCTTAATCTTAAGTCAACATCCCACAACACCATCCATCCAACAACCCCAGTCAATCACCTAACACCTTTGCGCTAAGTAAAATCAACATTAATTCTAATAGGCAATTTTTTTTCATTAAAAAACTTTCTTTGTACTTCAATCTTTGTTTGTACTTCAAAATTTACCAGTTTTATTTATGGTTTTTGTAACAGATACATATATAATGCGACCAAACCGCTGCTTATAAAACGGTGACGACACAGAATCGCAGTGACGTACCGTATACGTATACGCACCTCTTTTTAACCGACTTCAAAAAAAGGACGAGGTTATCTATCCGGTTGTATTTTTTTTTGTTTGTTACCTCAGAACTCCGTCATTTATGACCCGATTTGAATTTTTTTTTTGCGTTCGTCTAGGAATGCTTTCAATTAGGTCCCATAAGCACCAAATCAGGATATGGTGATTGGATCCTAAGGAAATCCAGGGAACTCTTCAAATGTTGTAGGGATACCTATGGTCATTTTGATATATTTAATAGTAACTCGTCCATTTGCTCTTGAAAATCATGAAGACCACAGTTGACCATCGGAGTTACTAGGTACTCAATAATAAGTATTTTACGGGTTGAATTTCAATTACTTTAACACAATTGCTAAGTAATTTATGCTCCTCGTAATACATATGGTGAAATACCAGCACCAGCAGCAGTAGCAGTGGTGAAGCACCAGGACTTCTCAATAAAGAAAGTATCTGCATTGGAAAAAGCAATTTTTTGTAAAAAGTGACGAGCAGTTGACATGAAACTCTTGTATCTTAGATTATTTATACACTAAAAAGGGTGAAATAACCCTCCTTCTTCGCAGTCGGGTAAAAATTCTGCCAACTTCAAAAACCATGAAAATAATTTTCTACCAGTCTGAAGTCGGTGCCTCAGCACGAGCCAGCAGGAGTGATTGAAGCCAAATATGTAGTGAGTAGATTAGGTAGGCGACTATAGGTCCATTCCTGCTGGCTCATGCTGAGGCGCCGACTTCAGAATCAGAAAATTATCCGGTAATTACGGTATTTGTCCCGCGCCCGCCGTCTGTGTGAAGGCTCTGTGTGTGATGGGCTTTAAGCTAAATTTTTCTGAAAAACTAGTAAAGGATACGTGCGTTGTACAATCCATTCTAATATTATAAATATGAAAGTGTGTTTGTGTGTTTGTCCTTCTTTCAGGCTGCAACGGAGCAACGGATCGACCTGATTTTTGGCATAAATACAGTTTATAGGCCAGAGTGTAACAGGCTAATTTTTATCTCGAAAAAAAAAATGCTCAGATCCCGAGGGCAAAGCGTGCGATTACCGAATTGTACGTGGACGAAGCCGCGGGTAGCGACTAGTTATTCATAAATTAAGCATAGTTAATACAACATCGCAGATATTGCCTGTACTTATTTATTATTACTTTAAAAAAGTAATCACTTTGTTCCTAGCGCTCACAGCATTTCCTATTTGATTGCCGTCGCGTTCGTATGTTACACAATGTTTTTCTTGCAAGTAGCTGCAGTGATTTTCGCTACTTCAGTTATAATTATTATTATTAGACTATACGAAAAGTCCACTAACGCGGTATGTACCAGCAAGAAGAGATTGGACGGTAGAACCGCCATCGTCACCGGCGGAACAGCGGGGATGGGCCTGGAAATTGCAAAGGAGTTCGCCCACAGAGGCGCGAGGGTCATCATTGCTTGCCCGTTCAAAAAAGAGGGATCAGACGCCTTGAAAGCCATCATAGAAGAAACAGGAAACAAAAGCATATCTTTCAAGTCACTCGATTTATCTAGCTTGAAATCTGTACGAGAATTTGCAGGCGATATTTTAACGACGGAAGAAAGATTGGATCTGCTGATAAACAACGCGGGCATCGTCGTCTTGAAAGAGTTCCAAACCAAAGACGGCATGAACTTTGTAATGCAAGTCAACTACTACGGACATTTCCTGCTGACAATCCTGCTGCTCCCGCTTCTTAAAAAAACTGGGCAGCCGTCAGAACCGAGCAGGATCGTCAATACGTCATCAGTTCTACATTGGGTCGGGAGGATTGACGTTGAAAATATGAACAAGAGAGGTTATTACTGGATTCCAGGCTATCAATACTGCAACAGCAAAATTTGTGTGATACCGTTTTCCCGAGAACTGACGAGACGGCTGAAAGGAGCTCATATTGTTGTCAATAATGTTGACCCCGGAGCAGTGGGTACTGGTATTTTCGCTTTTTTTGGGATATGGGGACCATTCTTGACAAATTTATTCTACTTTGCGAATAAGACACCTTGGGAGGGTGCACAGACGGCTCTCCATGTGGCTCTGGATGAGAAAGCTGGCGAAGTAAGCGGGTATTTATTCAAGAACTGCAAGATATCGCGAGCCTCATCTTTAGCGTACTTGAAAGAACCTTCTGCAAAACTGTGGGAGGAATCCGTGCGGCTCGTTCAGTTGACTGACAAGGAGTTAGAAATTAGTTTTAAATAAACAAAGTTAACCATCATTATTGTGCTTATTGTGCCTAGACGGAGTGGAATATCATCCTTATTAATCTTATACTAGATCAGAAACGGCCGCTGCATACGTTTTACCTGATACCTTTTAGGTATCTTTTAGTTAGGCCCAGTTTAGACCTACAAGAAAAACTGTGCAAGTCGCATGACATAATTTGTAGACCGTGGCCGCATTTTCTGTGCTGTATTTATTTAATAATAGTTAATTCTGTTTCGTCTCTTTATAAAAAAGGCAGATTTCCTCTCATGGAGATTTTGAGACCTATATTTTTTTTGCATTAGAAAAAAAGGTAAGCGATCTTGACGTTTATTTTTATTGAAAAATAGGTACTTTTGAAAAATAAGTCACAGCAAATAGGTAATAATTAGCAAGGACATTATGATCATTTACATGCTTTTGTATCGTAAGTAATCGCTACTGTCTTTTTATAGGTAGGTAAACGTTTTTCAGTAAAAAACTCGTCATGATTGTTTTCTCCTACCCCTTTTTCTGATGTAAAAAAAACTAAGTGTACAGTCTTTTATTTAGGATGGGTTTAGGCGTGTGTATATATCTGTCAGTCAGTCACAGTAATATTATTTATTTATACTTAGATTACATAACTTCATTTTACTTTTACGATACCCATAGTAATCATTTGAATAGGTCTATTAAAACCATTAGCGGGTTGCTAAAACGATTTTTCGATTCAGTGATTTGTTTGCAAAATATTCAACTTTAAAGTGCAAATTTTCATTAAAATCGAGCCTCCCCCCTCTAAAATCACACCGGTTTAGTGGGTGGAAAAATGTGGATAAATTCAGGATGGTAGTAAGTATATCAAACTTACTAGGAAAACTATAACGGTTAAGTTTTCTTGAGAATTATTAATAGCTTAAGAGTAAATAGCAGCCTAAGGTATGAAATATACCTAAACATGGAACATTCCGTACAAAATACGAAATCCTTAGAAAAATATTAGCGCGCCTTAAGTCTTTCGGCAGGGAGTTCCACAGCCGAGTAGCCTGAACAGTGTAAGAATAAACGAAGAATTTAGAGTTTGAAAGAGGGACAGTAAGGAGAAAGTTCTGAGAGCAACGAACAGAAGTAACATAGCTAAATCGCTCTTTGAGGTAGCAAGGAGTTGCAGGGTTAAAGAGAATGCCGTAGAGAAGATAGAGTATGTGAGAGTTTCGGCGAAAGCGGATGGAGAGCCACTTGAGCTGTGATTGAAAATAAGAAACATGATCATATTTACGTAGGCCAAATATGAACCGAATGCACTGATTTTAAATTCGCTCAAGTTTATTCAAATGCTCTTCTAAAAGGTCGGGGTAACAAGGTTCACCCTCACTAGACCGAATTTCATAAAAGCTAATTTCACTAGACATATCAACGTTAGATATAATTTTCATTAGCCCTAATATCATGACAGCTAAACTTGTATGTCCGAATTGATTACTAGACCTAAAATTTTACATCCTAAAGTTTATTAGTACTAAACATTAAATGCTCTAATATTACTAAAACTAATAAGATTATTCCTAATGATTAATACACCTAAAGTTGTGAACCCTAATGTTTACTTTTACTAAATATTAAATGCTCTAATAATACTAAAACTAATAATGATTACTCCTAATAATTGTACACCTAAACTTCTGAACCCTAACGTTTACTTGAACTAAATACAAATTGAAATTTGTGCGAGCGAGCGAAGCGAGCGAGCAAGACGGTTCGGAGCAGAAGCGACTCGGATAGGTTAGGTTTAGAAGGCTAAGGCGGGAGCGAAGCGGAGCGTAGCTCCCGCCTTAGCCTTCGATGTTAGGTTTTTTTTATAGCAGCCCAGATAACTCCCACTAGGAAAGTAGGTTGGATGCCATTCAACATGTTGCTAAATTAAGGTAAGTATTCCAATCAATACATACATTTGATGAAAAATTGTTACAGGTTTTTGATGTTAGGGCTAATGAAATTAGGTACAACGTAAATTCGGAATGCTAAAATTAGGGCTAAAGAATAGTTAGGAAAATTTAACATTCGGCTTTTTGATTTTAGGGCTAGTGAAATTAGGTACAAAGTAAATTCGGAATGCTAAAATTAGGGCTAATAAATATTGAGGAAAATAAAATTTTGGCTTTTTGATTTTAGGGTTAGTGAAATTAGGTACAACGTAAATTCGGAATGCCAAAATTAGGGCTAATGAATAGTTAGGAAAATTAAAAATTCGGCTTTTTGATTTTAGGGCTAATGAAATTAGTGGCAGTGAAAATAGGATTAAAATTTTTCGGGCTTCCATAGGAGAACCTCGAAGATAGGGTGCAATAAAGTCTGTGCAAGCGCAACCTTAGTAGCAATTGGAAGGAAATTTTGAAAGCGTCTTAGGGATCCCATCGCAGCAAACACCTTCCTGCTAATCTCACAAACATACGGTGACCAAGACAAAGTGCGGTCCATGATAATACCAAGATTTTTTACCTGATCAGCAAATGGTATCAGAACCCCGTCGAAAAATACAGATGGGATTATAATATTAGTATGGATTATGTATATATGTGATGTGTAACAGATCGTCATATTGGCGTTGCTGTACAAACTCTTTAACACCTAGATGTATCTATAGTCAATATGGCACCGCTGAAGAGACAGCAGGTCTCGATTGAATCGAAGGCTTTTTCATAGTCCACAAACGCTAAACATAGTGGCCGATTATACTCTTCGGTCTTCTGTATAAGCGTGCAAGTTTTTTTTTATTTTTTATTTGACTGGATGGAAAACGAGCAAGTGGGTCTCCTGATGGTAAGAGATCACGACCGCCCATAAACAACTGCAACACCAGGGGTATTGCAGATGCGTTGCCAACTTAGAGGCCTAAGATGGGATACCTCAAGTGCCAGTAATTTCACCGGCTGTCTTACTCTTCACGCCGAAACACAATAGTGCAAGCACTGCTGTTGCGCGGCAGAATTAGCGAGCAAGATGGTGGTAGCAATCCGGGCGGACCTTGCACAAGGTCCTATCACCTGCAGTTGATGTGGTAGCTTTTGCCCGCGACTTCGTCCGCGTGTACTTTAGTTATCAGGGCATATGTTTTATTTAAGTAATTAACCCCCATATTGTATGAAAAACCCCTTCCCCTATTGAAGTCACCAACACCATACGGGTCATTTTAAATTGTGACCAGCCATATTTTTAGTGTAGAAATAAGAAAGTCTCATAAAAACTCCCCCCTAATAAGTCGAAAGCTACTTCTTCTTTCTTTATCTTTGCCTACGCAGATCATTTTTATTTGTTATCAGAACCCTGTAAGTATACCAATTTTCATACTGCTAAGTCCAGAAATTAGAAAATTTCCATACAAACTTTACCCCCCATTTAGGGATAAATTATGTCCATTTCACCTAGACAAATAATTTTTAATTGTGATCGAAAACTTATACACCTATTTTCATACTTCTAAGTCCAGAAATGAGAAAATTCCATACTAGCTTCACCCCCTATTTAACCCCCTTAGGGGAAGAATTACTAAAAATCCTTTCTTAGTGCTCACTTACATCATAAAATGAACTCCTGTACCAAATTTCAAGTTTCTAGTCCTAGCGGTTTGGGCTGTGCGTTGATATATAACCCAGTGAGTCAGTTTTGCCTTTTATATATGTCGGCGGCCGATCGTAAAATCCGCCAGATCACGAAATTCCTAGGCACTTCATGAAATGGCGCCATTTCATGATATGCCTAAAAGTTGTCCAGACATATCACGATGTGTCTGAGAAACAATACGGCAGATCGATTAGAGCAACGCATTCGTCGATATTCCTAGCTTTATACCGGGCATATCGTGATATGCTGAAAAAAGAAAAAATTAGGTACGACGAGCGAAGCGTGGAGTGGTTAGTATGAATTGTGACCACTTCGCACGAGCCGAGCGAGCGAAGCGAGCGGGCCGCGGCAGCGGCCGGCGAAGTGACAGAAACGATATGGCGGCGTTTCATGATATGCCTAGGAATTTCATGATCTGCCTAAACTAGCCAAATCATGAAATGGCGGCGGATTTTACGATCGGCCGCCGACATATATATAAATTTTGTGAAATATTAAGTAGCTGTTGCCCGCGACTCCGTCTACGTAGAAGTTGTTAATAGCTATCCCGCGGGAACTACTTTTCCGGGATAAACCTTTCCTTAATTCTTCCATGGAACTTAAACTATCTGTATACTGAATTTCATCTAAATCGGTTGATCAGTTAACAAATAAACAAACAAGGCTTACATACTTTCGCATTTATAATATTAGTGGAGTTCAGTATTCATTTTTCTGAAAAACTGATGGATTAATGTGCGTTGTGCAATCCATACTAATATTATAAACGTGAAAGTGTCTTTGTATGTTTGTTAAATATTTATCTGTATGAATACGGTTACACGGTCTTAAAATACAAATGTTTATGGGTCAGAGTATCACATAGGCTACTTTTTATCTCGAAATAAAAAAAATGCACAGCTCCCGAGGGAACAACGCGCGATAACCGAATTTTACGCGGAAGAAGCCGCGGGTAACGGCTAGTTATTCATAAATTAGGCATATTTAATACCTACATCGCAAATATTGCCTATACTTATTATTACTTTAAAAAGGTAATCACTTTGTTCCTAGCGCTCAAAGCATTTCCTATCTGGTTGCCGTCGCGTTCGCATGTTACACAATGTTTTTCTTGCAAGTAGCTGCAGTGATTTTCGCTACTTCAGTTATAATCATTATTATTAGACTATACGAAAAGTCCACTAACGCGGTATGCACCAGCAAGAAGAGATTGGACGGTAGAACCGCCATCGTCACCGGCGGAACAGCGGGGATGGGCCTGGAAATTGCAAAGGAGTTCGCCCACAGAGGTGCGAGAGTTATCATTGCTTGCCCGTTCAAACAAGAGGGATCAGACGCCTTGAAAGCCATTATAGAAGAAACAGGAAACAAAAACATATCTTTCAAGTTACTCGATTTATCTAGCTTGAAATCTGTACGAGAATTTGCAGGCGATATTCTAACAACGGAACAAAGATTGGATCTCCTGATAAACAACGCGGGCATCGGCATCCCAAAAGACTTCCAAACCAAAGACGGCATGAACTTTATAATGCAAGTGAACTACTACGGACATTTTCTGTTAACAATCCTGCTGCTCCCGCTTCTTAAAAAAACTGGGCAGCCATCAGAACCGAGCAGGATCATCAATACGTCATCAGTTCTACATTGGTTCGGGAGGATTGACGTTGAAAATATGAACAAGAGAGGTTATTACTGGATTCCAGGCTATCAATACTGCAACAGCAAAATTTGTGTGATACCGTTTTCCCAAGAACTGACGAGGCGGCTGAAAGGAGCTCATGTTGTTGTCAATAATGTTGACCCCGGAGCAGTGGGTACTGGTATTTTCGCTTCTTTAGGGATATTGGGACCGTTTTTGACAAATTTATTCTACTTTGCGTATAAGACACCTTGGGAGGGTGCACAGACGGCTCTCCATGTGGCTCTGGATGAGAAAGCTGGCGAAGTGAGCGGGTATTTATTCAAGAACTGCAAGATATCGCGAGCCTCACCTTTAGCGTACTGGAAAAAACCTTCTGCAAAACTGTGGGAGGAATCCGTGCGGCTCGTTCAGTTGACTGACAAGGAGTTAGAAATTAGTTTTAAATAAACATAATTAACCATCATTGTGCTTATTGTGTCTAGACGGAGTGGAACATCATCCTTATTATTGTTATACGAGATCAGAAACAGCCGCTGCATACCTTTCACCTGATACCTTTTAGTTAGGTTTCTTTTATTTAGTCCCAGTTTAGACCTACAAGAAAAACCGTGCAAGTTGCGTGACACTGCGGCGCTCGATTGACGACTTCGTTTTCATTATCTTACTGCCATCACACCACTCCACTATGCCATCAAAAATTGTTTGCTCGTATTACTTTCATAAATGTGAATTGTTAGTGGTACTGGTTAATTTTTGCTGCCTCTGCGATGTGAATGACCGGTCGTGACGTGACGTGTTATATAATTGCTTGCGTAATTTGTAGGCCGTGGCCGCAATTTCTGTGCTGTACCTATTTATTTAAGCATACTTAGTTAATGCCTTCTGTTTCGCCTCCTTATAAAAAAGGGTGATTCCCTTTCGTGGAGATTGTGAGACCTAAGTGTACTTTTTTTTGCAAGTGTTATGTCTATTACTAAATGGCAGGAGCTGTTGTAACTCACGCTATTTAAAAGATAACTCAAATAAACGCAATAACCCCATTGTTGCTTTTACCTCAGGTGACCTTATACTTTTTTTGCATTAGAAAAAAAGGTGAAGGGATCTTGACGTTTCATTTTTATTGAAAAATACTTTTTCACCTCAGCCCCTCAAACAGATAGGTTTTGCTATGAGAAAACAGTGAGCAAAATCGCATTTTACTCACTCCGTGAGACAAACTACCTTTTTAATTATTTTTTTAAAATGCTGAGGACAGTGTTGAGTCTACTTACTGAATTCTAAATATTTGAACTTCACTTAATTAGATCTGTCACTTTGACTTCAACATGAAAAAAGCGACAGATGGGATCAAATGTATTGATTACAATCTTAAATTAAATTTACCTATGGTATTAAAAATATATCGAATAATAAATTACTTACATGACAATTAAATATTTGCCAGCTCTTTTAATAATGTATGCAACCTAGTTGCACCAAAACCGCTTTTCTTGTATACTTACTGCCTCTACAGTTGGAATAAATATTTGTCGAATTGAATGAATTCGTAACAAATCTATTTATGTTTATATAATAGAAATAAATCTTAATAAAATAGTATTTAAAGGTCTACTTATCGCTTTAGAACGATATTTGGGACTCTTAAATTTCTGGTGACTTTTTATCATATTATTGGATGTAATCGCAACTGTCTGTTCGTATAATTTTTGAGTACTTACTCGTAAAGTTTTAAATGTGATTATTATTATTTATTTCTTAAAAAATGTGTTTGTTTTGTAAACAGGTACTTAGGTGTATATGTGGTTTTATTCTTAAGTTACAGTTACGGAACTCTATTTCAGGCATGTCCGATACTCTTTTAACCGGTTTTTTAAATATTTATACAAAGCCAAAGATTTTAAGAATTTCGTGGTATGTATACTGACTTATTTTAGTAGGTATATTAGTTAAATAGCAATCCGTCCTGGCTTTGCTCGATTTCAATTTGAAAAAAGGTCTCTTATCAAAGGTACGTCACCTCTTTTGAGCTCCATTTCCCAAAATGAACATCCACGCAAAGCCGTGTAGCGTCGCTAGAAAATCGAACATAATAAAAAATCAATCTGTCGCTTCATCATCATCATCATCATGACAGCCGAAAGACGTCCACTGCTGGACATAGGCCTCCCCAAGGCTCTCCACGCAGACCGGTCTTGTGCTTTTCGCATCCACCGCGATCCCGCGATCTTAACCAGGTCATCTCAGGTCGACGTCAGGTCTTAATATGTCGCTTAGTTTAAAAGATCAAGGTGTACAGACGGTTGGGAAGTAATTTTATACTAAACAAGCTTTTGCCCGCGGCTTCGCCCGCTTGGGATTCGGTTATCGCGCGCCCGTTCCATCGGGAACAGTGCATTTTTATTAGATAAAACGTAGCCTATGTTACTCTCTGGCCCAAAAACTATCTCCATGCCAAAAATCACGTCAATCCGTCGCTCCGTTTCGACGTGAAAGACGGAAAAACATACAAACACATACATTTTCGCATTTATAATATTGCCTGTACTTATTATTACTGCCAGTTTTTGCTCCCAGCGCTCAAAGCATTTCCTTTCTGGTTGCCGTCGCGTTCGCATGTTACACAATGTTTTTTTTGCAAGTGATTTTCGCTACTTTAGTCATAATTATTATCAGTAGATTGTACCAATGGTCCACTAACGCGGTATGTACCAGCAAGAAGAGATTGGACGGTAGAACCGCCATCGTCACCGGCGGAACAGCGGGGATGGGCCTGGAAATTGCAAAGGAGTTCGCCCACAGAGGCGCGAGGGTCATCATCGCTTGCCCGTTCAAACAAGAGGGATCAGACGCCTTGAAAGCCATTATAGAAGAAACAGGAAACAAAAACATATCTTTCAAGTTACTCGATTTATCTAGCTTGAAAACTGTACGAGAATTTGCAGGCGATATTTTAACAACGGAAGAAAGATTGGATCTGCTGATAAACAACGCGGGCACCGGCGCCCCGAAAGACTTTCAAACCAAAGACGGCATGAACTTTATAATGCAAGTGAACTACTACGGACATTTTCTGTTGACAATCCTGCTGCTCCCGCTTCTTAAAAAAACTGGACAGCCGTCAGAACCGAGCAAGATCGTCAATACATCATCACTTCTACATTGGATCGGGAGAATGGACGTTAAAAATATGAACAAGAGAGGTTATTACTGGATTCCAGGCTATCAATACTGCAACAGCAAAATTTGTGTGATACCGTTTTCCCGAGAACTGACGAGGCGGCTGAAAGGAGCTCACGTAGTTGTCAATAATGTCGACCCCGGAGTAGTGGGTACTGGTATTTTCGCTCCTTTTGGGATATGGGGATTGTTGTTGACAAATTTATTCTACTTTGCGAGTAAGACACCTTGGGAGGGTGCACAGACGGCTCTCCATGTGGCTCTGGATGAGAAAGCTGGCGAAGTGAGCGGGTATTTATTCAAGAACTGCAAGATATCGCGAGCCTCACCTTTAGCGTACTGGAAAAAACCTTCTGCAGAACTGTGGGAGGAATCCGTACGGCTCGTTCAGTTGACTGACAAGGAGTTAGAAAATAGTTTTAAATAAACAAAAGTCACCATCATTATTGTTCTTATTGTGTCTAGACGGAGTGGAACACCATCCTTATTAATCGTATACTAGATCAGAAACAGCCGCTGCATACCTTTTACCTGATACATTTTACCTTTTAGTTAGGTATCTTTTAGTTAGGCCCAGTTTAGACCTACAAGAAAAACCGTGCAAGTTGCGTGACACTGCGGCGCTCGATTGACCACTTTCGTTTTCATTCGCTTTACGGCTCCGTAATGTAAATCAACTCGCACGACTTTTAGATAGGTAGATAGATAGATAAAACGTTTATTTGTTACTGCAAACACACACAATCACGATTACATAAATAAAACAAGAACAGTCCTAACCTAAAGTAAACAATTTCAATTGTTTGTGTGCGCTGCAGTAGTGCAAATGGGCCATGGCTCAGTGGTCAACATTGCTCATAGGAGCAGAACACTGATATTCTGACACAACCCAGAGGTCCAAGAACAAATATTTTCTCGTTTCTTTTCTTATGGGTCGAAACAGGGCGTTACATAGTGTCTTAACGTGGTCTTAACTATGCCATCAAAAATTGTTTATTTCTTTCATAAATATGAATTGTTAGTGGTACTGGCCAACTTTTGCTGCCTCTGCGATGTGAATGACCGGTCGTGACGTGTTACATAATTGCTTGCCTAATTTGTACGCGGATTCCCTCTCGTGGAAACTGTGAGAGACCTCTTTGATATTACCAAATGACGTCTCTAAAAAAACACTTTCGAAAAATAAGTCACAGCAAATATGCAAGTAATAGTTACTATTTCTTTATAGGTAAACGTTTTACAATAAAAAACTCGTCAAGATTGTTTTCCTCTACCCCTTTTTCTAATGTTAAAAAAAACTAAGTGTACAGTGTTTTAGGGTGGGTTTAGACGTGTGTCTATTTCACCATAATGAATTACGATGAGCTTAAATTGCTTAGCAACTGCGTTAAAGTAATTGAAATTCAACCTGTGAAGTTCTTGTTATTGAGTAGTCCTCTATTGGTCAAATTTGGTCTTCATCAAAACGATTTCAGAAAACGATGATTTTCAAGAGTAAATGCACGAGTTGCTCCTAAATCTATTGAAATGACCATAGGAATTCTTGCAATATTTGAAGAGTTCCCTCGATTTCCTTAAGATCCAATTATCAGATCCTGATTTGGTGCTTATGGGACCTAATTGAAAGCAATAAAAAAGATATTTTTTACTTCTCATGCTCGTAATGTTCGTGTTTATGTTGGATCTAGGCGACATAAAATGACTTTTTATGCTCTGGTGCATAAAGTGAAATCTTCGTCTAAGACCAAGGTAATCCGACGGCAGACGCTAGAAAATGCGCATGATAAGGAGACTAATGATAATAATATCATTATGTGCTCTTCGAAATAGAAAAGTAGTATTTTTAACTAAGGGACAAACTGGATGCGGCCTCAACTCTTATGTCGTTTGATATCAAGTGACGTAGGTACAACATTTTTCAAAATTGTTTGCAATCGACCTTTCATTTGGAATAGAACGTCATCTCGACTGATATTAAAATTTAGGTCCAATCAAATGGCCTCGATTTTGAGAGGTGTCCTAAATTTGGAAGTAATAATACTTGCATATTATTATTAAATATGCAATGATGCGATCACGGAATAGAAAAAAACTAGTTTTTTCTGTTCCGTGGATGCGATAGTAACATTGTCACAGATAAGAAATTTGCTCTAATAAAAACAATTTATCTCTATGCCGGTCGTAAGTTCCGGTTTTTGAACGCGTTATTGAGGAATTACGATAAGTTTGTAGTAACATATTTAACATTTCACATTGAGAACAACTTGTTTTCGCAATCATCACGTAGCATTTTTTGTCCGATTGTCGTCGCGTTCGCTCGTTCCATTATGGCGTCTCTGCTAGTAGTTGCAGTGTTTCTCGCTACTCCAGCTATACTTATCCTCGTAAGACTCTACCAAAAGTCCACAAACGCGATATGCACCAGCAAGAAGAGATTAGACGGTAGAACCGCCATCGTCACCGGCGGAACAGCGGGGATGGGCCTGGAAATCGCCAAAGAGTTTGCCCACAGAGGCGCGAGGGTCATCATCGCTTGCCCGTTCAAACAAGAGGGATCAGATGCCTTGAAAGCCATCATAGAAGAAACAGGAAACAAAAACATATCTTTCAAGTTACTCGATTTATCTAGCTTGAAATCTGTACGTGAATTTGCAGGCGATATTCTAACAACGGAAGAAAGATTGGATCTGCTGATAAACAACGCGGGCACCGGCGCCCCGAAAGACTTTCAAACCAAAGACGGCATGAACTTTATAATGCAAGTGAACTACTACGGACATTTCCTGCTGACAATCCTGCTGCTCCCGCTTCTTAAAAAAACTGGGCAGCCGTCAGAACCGAGCAGGATCGTCAATACCTCGTCATATTTACATTGGCTCGGGAGGATTGATAATGAAAATATGAACAAGAGCGGTTATTACTGGATTCCCAGCTATCAATACTGCAATAGCAAAATTTGTCTGGTATCATTTTCCCGGGAACTTATGAGACGGCTGAAAGGAGCTGACGTCGTGGTCAACTGTGCTAACCCCGGGTGTGTGGGAACTGGAATCTACAAGCCATTTGGACTTTGTGGATTGTTTATCAAAAATATGACCTGCTTTTTGTTCAAGACACCTAGAGAAGGTGCGCAGACGACTATCTACGTGGCTCTGGATGAGAAAACTGGCGAAATGAGCGGGTGTTTGTTTGGAAATTGTAAAGAGGCGTTAGTCTCACCTTTGGCGTACTGGGACACAGCAAAACTATGGGAAGAATCTGTTCGACTCGTGCAGCTGACTGACAAGGAGTTGGAACTTAGTTTATAATAAACAAAACAATATCGTCGTCGGCAGCTTATAGTGGTGGATGGAATGTAACATTAATCGCTGTGTAAGCCAATATGCAATCGCAAGGCAGGTGTAAGGCCGTAATGAACGGGGAACACGAAAAGACAATACAACAATATGTCTTGTTGTCCAGTTCGTGGAAGAATCAGCGCACCATCGAACAGTCGCTTTGTTGAAAACCTTTTAATTCTCTCTTTAAACAGTGGCATGAGCTATGCCATTGTTTATTTGTTATTTTCGATATTTACCTACGTGGTGTCAATGATTTTTAATTACGTATGACCTTGCGTCATTTTTTAAACATTACCTCGCTGCGTGTAGTAGTTATGCGCTTAAATTAAAATAAATAAAATAACTTCTATATTCCTTCTTTTCGTTTTAATGGTCAAGTGAAAGTCAAATGTTGTTGAAAACCGGCTTAACTTGCGCCCGGGACGAGGCGCGCGGGAGGACGACACGGCGACGACACGATCGTCGCTCCGACCGGCAGCGAGCACTCGCCATACGATCTCCACCTTCTCCTATTTAATTTTTGTCTTGTTCTAAATTAAGAATATTTATTGTAATTAGACGGCGATTAAACCAGCCTTAATTTACAGTCCACGATTTTATTTAACGTCCCTATGTATACTAGTTTTTTAGGTATTAAAAGAATTCTGTAGCAATTTTATCATATTCATCATTATCTCAGCATAAACACAGGCCTCCTCTCAGAACGAGAGAGCTTGGCCCGTAATTCCCTTAGTGTGGATTGAGAGCTTCACACACCATTAAATTTATTCGCCGGTGTGTGTATGAGTCCTCACGATACAATACAATATACAATACAATATAATGTAAAATATTTATAGCGTTATTATTATTATTCTCCTCAATGGCGGCCTTTAAGGCTTGTGCCAATGTCAGTTAAATAAAGATAAATATATTCTTCTTATATTTATAGCGTTCTTTTCAAATGTCTTTTTGACAGCTGTCACTTGGCTGTCACCCGCCATCTTTGATCTCTCATTGTGATATGATGCAAACTCGCGGTCATTATTAGAATGTGTAAAAAATATTCGTCATTTTGAAATACTCAAGCGCGTCAGATTATAGTAGAGTCATTCACGATGACGCGTGCAATGGTTCTTATTAGAATGTCATTAATGGCTAATTTTGACAAAATCACGCGTCTTCGTGGATGGCACTAGGTATATATATAGTTCATCTTTATGACCCAGACGTTTTTTCTTATAATCTGACTATTATCTGGAGGGATTCGCCTAATCTGACAGTTTTTGATTAATATTTTTAAGTTTTTGAACTTAATTAATTGAAAATCTCAGGAAAAAGTGTATGTTTTTTTGAAGTAGAATATTTGTGTTTATAAGAAATAATAAAAACTAAATAAAAAAAAATGAGTATTTTTTTTATTATCATCTTCATCGGTAGAATCATCTTCCTCCTCAGAGTGAGAGAGTCATAGATAGAGAAAGAGTGAGAGAGGAATAGCAACGTGGAGATGGGAATACAGGCATCACGTTGCTGCACGCATTAAACTTTATCGATGAATTTTTGTTACTCGGCTTGTGAAAATCGTCAGATTATAATATTTTTCGTAATCCTTGAATTCCCTTCAAAATAAAAAAAAAATTAGCCACGCTCGAGAATGCCGAGATGACGTTTTTTTACAACTTTGTAGCCCTCTTTTTTGCAGATAGCTGTAGGCTATTCAAGATTTGACCGGTTGAATTTTGGGTTTCGTTGTTCTTATATTATACGAAAAGTATATCACAGAAATCAATGATATACAATCAAGATCTTCATTATATTTTCTATGCCTGTGGTTTTTCGATTTTTGTAAAAATATTTCAATAGTCTGTAATTTTCGTGAAAAGCTGACATCTTTTTTGAGCTCCTGTAATTCTGATATTACACATTTATATGAAAATCTGAAAAACCACAGGCATAATTACGTCTAGTTCATACTTACAAAATTTCATCTACCTACTTCTGTTGCCTAGTTTTCAAATGAGACCTGAGGCCTTATTGCCTATCGTTTCTGACACTCGCGATCGCAATAAAATGACAGCTTTTGTATGCGAACTATGTCATTTGATTGCGATCACGAGTGTCAAAAACATTAGGCAATACGGCCTCTGGATTACGTTTGTATGGAGAATGCTCGAATGGAACGAAGATACTTCTCTTAAGCAAAAACAAATACAGGCAGTAACCTTATTCCAACTTGTTTCCAGCCAGCGAAGGTGGCTCACTCCCTCCTGCTGTTCTGCCAGGGCCAGGGCCTCCTGACATCGCTGCCGCCGCCGGGCGTGGAGCGACGAATGTCCCGCGCCATGTCCATGGAAGAATACGACAAACCCAACATCCGCAGGCTGTCACTCACACCGAGCGCCTCCGACTCGCCGCCCTCGCGGAAGGCTTAGAATTCGTTTGCCACCGTTGACTCCGTGCCGGAGTGAACGGTGTGAGCGGAGGATTTGGCTTGTTCGCTCGATATTTCGGGATTAGCTAAATTCATTGTTCCGATCGTATGTATTCGCAGTTAGGCGATTTTGCTCTTTTAGCTATTTTCGTCAAATAAAAACATCTGCTCATTAGCGATGAGCCTCAGTCTTAGATAATATCGAATTTAGAATCGTGATTTTGTGGAATCTTTTCTCAGAAAATATCTCATTGTATAACAAAGAAAGTAAACTAGTATTTGGGACCCATTTCGTGAAAAAATCCTTTGAATTGTCATACTAAATTCCAGATATTCGATCTTATGTAAGGTCCCAAATTAACGCTCGTAATTGTATAATACTTGTTTACCTGCTTCACTATTCTCTTGCAAATTCCAAGCATCTGTCACAAGAAATGCCGGGCATTCATACAGTTGAAATTGGCTCTAGGATAGGTTAAAGAAGATTCGTAGCGTCTTTTTTGCCTGTGTTATACAGAAAAAAAAAATATTCAAAACACTTAGTTTAGCCACCAAAGAATAATAATGCAAGTTAGAAGCATATGTACCTTGTTGCATTACATTGCCAGACCCTATGGTCGAGTTTCAAGTGGTCATTCGATCGCAACTCGTAGAATTTTTATTAATGTAATCGTAGAAGTATAGCGCTTATATTAATAAGTCCTTCATCAAAGCAAAATAAAACGTTACTTAATTGAAATGCCACAAACGGGACTTATCACACTAAAACACAGGAATAATATTTCTCTCGACGTTTACCTACTACGCAGACTTGACACCCTACACTTCAGTCTACTCGTGACCATGGCCGCTGTAATGTGGTTCAAACGTCGAGGTAAATTTTACTCGTGTGTTTCAGCGTGATAAGTCCCATTTGTGGTATCCTGACTATGAGTAAAAGTCACGACAGTTTAAAACGTCATTATGCAACTTGATTTAGCTGAAGTGTCTACGCCTAAATAATTCATATAGCAAAAGTGTCGCAGTGCGCTTAGCTTCGTTCCTTGCAGGCGCTCTACAGTTTCCTCGAAGCTACCTATTGTTATTCTAGGTGTACTGTATTGTATAAGAGCTTATACTTTTAAAATTAGAAAGTGAAATGTACATGTAAATATTCTTATAATGCATACCGTCTTATCACAACTAAAAGAACCAAGAAAAAGGTGTTCTCATTACCTTCTAGTTGAAATAAGCGGGCAATAGTGGTAGTGGTAGAGCCATGGACAAGAAAAATGCCAGTAGATCTGAGTTTGATAAAGATAAAGCATGCATATCTTTGACCCAGTATTGACTACAACTCAAGCTACTCATTCTCAGAAGGATTCTGAGTGGAAGCCTGTATGTGCCCAATTCATACCTACTCGTAAATATAACTTAGAAGATTGTTGTCTTTATCCCTACTAGATATAGTTCATATAGTTATTTATTCAGATACTATAATAATACGTTGTGTTTGAAGGATGTAAATTATCATCGCACACTGCGTAGTTAGTGTAAGTATTCTATGTAGGAGTTAAAGTATAGGGTATTTGGCTTTATAGTGATATATATTTTATATTTACAACTGAACACGCACTGAAGGAAAGGAAAGGCAAAGTTAGGACCAGAGGCCTTATTGCCTAACGTTTCTGACACTCGCGATCGCAATAAAATGACAGCTTTTGTATGCGAAATATTTCATTTGATTGCGATCGCGAGTGTCAAAAACATTAGGCAATACGGCCTCTGCCTCATCATCAGAGGGCGGAATTTTCATGGCATTTTTTGACCTGTCATAGTGACTTCTCACTTATCGACTTCCGATATACACACATATCGATACACAACATAGGTACTAAAGAAGATTACGATACAACAGGCGCCCGTAAGTCAAAGAGCGATCTCTTCCAATTAACTTTCGATCAGTTGAAAATGTGAAATTTTCGAGAAGTTGAAGACGTATGCAATAATTTAATGAACGAATAACAAAATTTCTGATTTAATAATTTTAATTTGATATTTTCTTTTTTTTTCTTTATTAATTATTCATTTAAGTGTTGATTACTTAAATACATATTAAACATCCAAGACCCGAGAGAAAAAAAAGGCTAATCTCTATAATATTTATATCGATATCTTGTAGGTAGAGTCGATAAGTGAGAAGTCACTATGACAGGTCCAAAATGCCATGGAAATTCTACTCTCTGGTCATCGCTCTCTAACTGTTACTAACCGACTTCAAAAAAAGGAGGAGGTTCTATGTTCCAATATTTGTATTTTTTTTATGATGGTATCTCTGGTTCCTTTCGCAGCAGCACTGTCCTTTGAACAACGACAAAAAATGAATGCAGTTGTTTCTTCATCTCTGGTGAAGGAACTAGTGCCAAAAAACAGCAACAGTTCCTCCAAAGGAACAGCCAAAGGAACTGCCGTGAATAATCCTTACATAATCTATCACTAAATACTAGGAACTTAACATTGCCTTGGCTCAAGTTTATAATTTAAATCTGAAGCATTCTGGGCGTACAGTTTAATTCAATTCTGCAATTTATTTTTATTATTTTTTATTTATTAATTGATTGCATTCTTAGCCAACGAGAAAATAATGCATTCAAAAATCTAGAAGCGTGTTCAGATATTTTTGAACTAGTTTTTGCTCAGAAGCTTATGAACTCCACTGTGCCATTGAAAATTATATATTGACATCGCAGGCAACTACCAAGTCTTTCATTTTAATGATTTTTGGAAAAATTTAAAATAAATATTTAAATGCCATTGTTTTCTAAATTATATTTTTGAATATAGCATTGTAGAGTAATTTATTAAGGAACCTATTTTAGTGCAATGTAATTGTATGTGTATTTGAAATAAAAATTGAAATGTATATTTTATGAAAAAATATACGTTTACTAATTAACTTGTATTCTTAGTATTTTTTTGGGATCCTACATTAGATCACAGTGTGTT
This sequence comes from Choristoneura rosaceana, assembly GCA_037349165.1. Lineage (NCBI taxonomy): Eukaryota > Metazoa > Arthropoda > Insecta > Lepidoptera > Tortricidae > Choristoneura > Choristoneura rosaceana. The sequence goes on from JAZBNJ010000019.1 coordinate 19,107,529, forward strand.
GCCGACAACTAGACTTTATTTAAGGGAGATTAAAAGGGCGTGTTTCAGTAACATAACCCATGACATTAATTAACGGTAACCTGTTGTGTGGGATGCAAACTCACATTAAAAATATGTAAGAAAAATTTACTAAATTGTACGCTACTTAAAAAAAAGCGTACTACTCAGAAAAGTGTACCACACAGAAAAGTGTACTCGACAGAAAACAATGATCAATCTGTCACCGCCAGGAAGGATACTTTCTAACGTCACTGACATGCTTTGTACGCCACAGAAAAACCAGCGACAAGTTAAATTGATTTTTAATTCCATTGCAGAAAGATTAAATTAGAGTTAATTGTTGGTATAATGACCATGGCGTGTGAGGCATTCCATTGGTTATCACGACTAGATGACTAGGGCGGTGAAGAGGTTAAGCTTAACCCTTTACCAGGCCTAGGGATATATTCCACCCACATCTTATATCGGTTACCGTAGTCAGGTTTTAACTTCGAACCACCTACAAAATATTTTGTCAACCCCTGAAAATATTATTTTATGATCTTCATTCACAACACGCTTCTAAATTGCGTAATATATCCTTGTCAGCCATTTAAATTCACTTGAACGCTAATTTCAGTAAACTACGGAGAAATTCGCACACTTTCCATAATTTCTATGAAACAGAAGTACATAGGTCGAACAATTTTTTGATATTTTGTAGATTTTGAGTATTGAAAGCTAATGTAATCGTAAACATTGCTAAATATTCATGCATTATTGTGTATGACCAGAATTAGGATGTGGGTTGACATTATCCCATGGCCTTATAAGAGTTTAAACTGTGTGGGAGCTATTTTTCCCATGGCCCGGTAAATTGTCTTGTCATGTCATAAAAACTAGGGATACATGATTATATTACCTTACAATCATTAACCCTTTACCAGGCCTAGGGATATATTCCACCCACATCTTATATCGGTTACCGTAGTCAGGTTTTAACTCCGAACCACCTACAAAATATTTTGTCAATCCCTGAAAATATTATTTTATGATCTTCATTCACAACACGCTTCTAAATTGCGTAATATATCCTTGGCAGCCATTTAAATTCACTTGAACGCTAATTTCACTAAACTACGGAGAAATTCGCACACTTTCCATAATTTCTATGAAACAGAAGTACATAGGTCGAACAATTTTTTGATATTTTGTAGATTTTGAGTATTGAAAGCTAATGTAATCGTAAACATTGCTAAATATTCATGCATTATTGTGTATGACCAGAATTAGGATGTGGGTTGACATTATCCCATGGCCTTATTAGAGTTTAACTGTGTGGGAGCTATTTTTCCCATGGCCCGGTAAAACAGCTGCTAAAGATATATTATTGGATTTAAAAGCGTGTCATGAATGAAAATCATAAAATAATGTTTTCAGCGATTGATATAATGTTTCGTAGGAAATTTGGAGTTAAACCTTGACTGTTATAACCGATATAAGATGTGGTTGGAATATATCCCTTGGCCTGATCAAGAATATAATAAGACAAAATCTAGTATGTTCATTACTTAGACAGGCGATGGGATAACCGTAACCCACATTTTTATTTCTGGTTTAAAGGAAGATCTCCGACTTTCATAAATACATTTTTTACAAGGCGTTCAATACGGTTGCAACAGCATATAATGTACGTATTAAAACACGCTGGTTCTTCGGGGCCTGGTAAAGGGTTAAGGTATACTATAATTCTATCTAAAAAAATAAAACGGGCCAGTAAAACTGTACAATTTATTAGACAGGGACTTTAAACGGAACTGTAAAACTTTTTGAACATTTTAACAACACAAACGGACAAAAGACACGATTACACTTACAATATTAGGTCCTTAACACCACGAAACCACCAACTGGACTATCACTAAGTAACCTCAAATAAATGTTTAAAAAATGTGAATAAAATCGCTTCTCTGTCGAGCATTTGCTAGAAAAATTTAAAAGAAAAACCAAAAATAAAAAAGAAGTCGCAAGTTTGCTCGACGGAGAAAATGCAAAGCAACGAGGGAGCTACACTCTGACACGTCGCCTATTGATAAAATTGATTACGAAATACGTTAGCATGCGAGGTCTAAGGGCCATTGCATTTCGCGCCTTCCGCGGACATTTTCGAACCTTTAATATTTTCACAGTTCTGCCATAATCAATATTGTTTAAAAAAATATACGGCCGCGGCTTTAGGCGCCCGCGTTGGCGCTCCACACATCACCCAATCCACCCAACAAGCATTCACTAAGGCCCTTGAGCTAGTCAAAGTTAGTCAGAAGAAAGCGTTAAAAAGGACTTACGGAATACTGCGCAAGGTTCTATTCTAAAGCATGCTGTATACCAACTTCCAAGTTACGACTGACCACGCCATCTAGACTCACAAACCCCACATGCTAACAGCAGATACTATCTAAAAAAAGATCACCTATGACCTATATACCAACTTGGACCTAAGGAATCAGATTTAACTAGCCAGATTAAAAACTGTTCAAAATCATGCCCTCATCAGACGTTACCTACCAGCTAGAAGTTGGTGGTACCGCGTGTTACCGCCTACAGGTGGTCATTGCGAGACTGTCATTAAGCTGGTCAAAGCTCATCGTCGCAGCCGGGCTGCATGTCTGACGTTTCGATCGCCACTTCATCGTAGTCTCTTTCTAGCGCTGCCAGGTCCTCCCGTGCTTCGGAGAACTCGCCTTCCTCCATGCCTTCGCCTACGTACCTGAAGAGCATACAACGATTTAATAAATATGTAAAAAGATAGAAAAGTAGGTCCTGGTTGCGGTTCTGTCTCAAATGGGGGGTTAGAAAAATTCTTTTAAGACTATTAATGAATGGAATTCGCTTCTGTCCGTTTTTAAACGATTTACGACTTAGCGCTATTTAAGAGATTTACTGGTCATTGAGTAGATACAATTGCAAAACAGATAACTCGAACTTACATTGCCCCATCACTATTGACGGGAGATAGTAGTCGATGTAATAGTTAACTAACCAGTGCACGAAAGCCCGCTTAGAAACATGAGGTCGAACTTGTGGTCGAGCTTGCCCCAAGCCTCAGCGATAGCGGTGGTGTTGCTTTCACTACCAAAAACAGGAGCTGGTAGTTGACGGTATAGTAACTGACCAGTGCACGAAGGCCCGCTTGGAGTACATGAAGTCGAACTTGTGGTCGAGCTTGCTCCAAGCCTCAACGATGACCGACTGAAGCTGGTAGTTGATGGTATAGTAAACTGACCAGTGCACGAAGGCCCGCTTGGATTACATGAGGTCGAACTTGTGGTCGAGCTTGCTTTAAGCCTCGACGATGACCGACTGAAGCTGGTAGTTGACGCCGTTGACGGTATAGTAAACTGACCAGTGCACGAAGGCCCGCTTGAATTACATGAGGTCGAACTTGTGGTCGAGCTTGCTCCAAGCCTCAAAGATGACCGACGGAAGCTGGTAGTTGATGGTATACTAAACTGACCAGTGTATGAAGGCCCCCTTGGATTACATGAGGTCGAACTTGTGGTCGAGCTTGCCCCAAGCCTCAGCGATAGCGGTGGTGTTGCTTTCACTATCAAAAACAGGAGCTGGCACTTGGCGGTAAAGTAACTGACCAGTACATAAAAGCCCGCTTGGAGTACATGAGGTCAAGCTTGTCATCGAGCTTGCTCCAAGCCTCGTCGATGACCGATTGAAGCTGGTAGTTGATGGTATAGTAAACTGACCAGTGCACGAAGGCCCGCTTGGAGTACATGAGGTCGAACTTGCGGTCGAGCTTGCCCCAAGCCTCGACGATGACCGACTGAACCTAGTAGTTGATGGTATAGTAACTGACCAGTGCACGAAGGCCCGCTTGGAGTACGTATGAGGTCTAACTTGTGGTCGAGCTTGCTCCAAGGCTCGACGATGACCGACTGAAGCTGGTAGTTGACGGTATAGTAACAGACCAGTGCACGAAAGCCTGTTTGGATTATATGAGGTCAAACTTGTGGTCGAGCTTGCTCCAAGCCTCGACGATCACTGACTGAAGCTGGTAGTTGATGGTGTGACAATGTGAAAGGATGAGGTAGGGTACTCACGGTTTGACAACAATTTAGTTTGAAGCAGAAGTCTGAACTCGCGGGGCTCGGCAGTGCGTAGAGGCTCAGGCAAGCGACAGTCGTTCACAACACCGGATTGTACTTAATGTCGGTCACTCTTCTACAAACGCAAGAGGCGGCGCGCGCGCGTCGTGATCAATTGTCTCCAGTCCGCACACTGACGCCCCGAAGCGGTCGAGCGAAATCATCGCCGTTCGTTTCAACAGGAAGAGGGTAGTTGGGAATTACACATTGTCACAATGATATAGTAAACTGACCAGTGCACGAAGGCCCGCTTGAAGTACATGAGGTCGAACTTGTGGTCGAGCTTGCCCCAGGCCTCGGCGATGACCGACTGAAGCTGGTAGTTGACGGTATAGTAACTGACCAGTGCACAAAGGCCCGCTTGGAGTACATGAGGTCGAACTTGTGGTCGAGCTTGCCCCAGGCCTCGGCGATGGCGGTGGTGTTGCTCAGCATGGAGGCGGCGCGCTTCACCTGCGCCAGGTCGCCGCCCGCCACTACTGACGGTGGCTGGTAGTTTATGCCCACCTGAGGAAACAAAATACTTTTATCTACTCTCATATCGTAATATTCGAATTACAAAATTCAAAACAAGTTTATATTTACATACTTTTTAAACACAATACCGAAATATAAAAAAAAAACACTTTATAACACTTCTCTTCTAACGAAATAATGTTATAATATGATTTTTTAAACCATTACGATACAGGGCAAATCCAAAAAGTTTATATCAACAAGTTTTCATTCCAATTTTCACTTGTCTGTGGCAGTGTCCGCTTAGCGCATGCGCGCACATGCCGCACATGCGCAGTGATGTACTGGGTTTTACCGCCATTCCGTTCATACGTTGTCATTTTGTTGTACGACTTTTCGTGGGAAAATTTAGTTTTTGCTTAAAAAGGTCTGATATCAGTGAATGCGAAGAAAATTTTACTCTGCCCGATATTTTAGAAGCGGCGAAGGAAATGACTTATAATTTACCACCAAAGTGAAGGTCCTAGTATAAGTTCTGGTTGCAATGCAGGTAATTCTCAATGTTTCTTGAACACTCAATATGAACGTAGATAAAATATTGTATGCAACTGTACGTAATTAGGCCTTAAAACACTCGTGTGACCCTTTTATGAAACTCGGCTACGACTCGTTTCATGAAACCACACTCGTGTTACAAGGACCCCTATTACCATACAGTTGCATAAATAGCTAATTATTGATCACTATGCTTTTACACTTATTGTCGAATGAATAGAATAAGAAGAGAAGATATTTTTTTATTTACAAGACATTCGATACACAGGAAAAGATATATTAGAAGGAACGAATAAATACAACCGGCACTTTTAATCGACTGCACCTAAGGCTACTTTTCCGCAGAGGTGTGAGGATGTGTTGCGCAAAGCACCGCTCTGGTGGAAATAGCTGAGCAGAGCGGGGATAGGTAAATGAAACGTTTCTATTGGTTCATTGAAAACACATCTCCTCGCAACACATCCTCGCAAATGTCTAGTTGAAACACAGCCTTGTATAGACTGTTCATTTTGTTCTGCCACCAGGCGATGTTAAAAAGCGGTACTAACATAATAGGGATGTTGATACCACCAATCAACTGACGTACTTTTTATGAGCTGTCAAAACAATTCTCCCATAGAGTTTCAATGGCAATAGCGAATTATGACATCATTATCCGGCAACTCAATCAACTATTTATATGTTTTAAAGCAACATAAAATCAAATTTTACAGTAAATCGAAAATTAATCTGGTTTTCAGGGCTAAAATAAAGTGTTTTTTTACTGGAGTTTTTTCTTTCTTAATGGCATCATCATCCCTATTACCTAGAAATCACTAAGAACTGTTTTGGCTTCGTTTTACCTTGAAGCCCGTGGGGCACCAGTCCACAAATCTGATCCCCGCGCGTCCCTTCATGGCGGCGATGGCGGCGTTCACGTCCTTGGGCACGACGTCGCCCCGGTACAGCAGGCAGCACGCCATGTACTTGCCCTTCTGCGGATCGCACTTGACCATCTGGTTCTGTGGCTCGAACAGCTCTGATGTGATCTCCGACACTGACATGCCTTCGTGGTACGCCTGGAAAATGGGCAGAATTTAGTGTAATGCTTCAGTGGCTTGAACAGAAGAACGGCAGCGTATATCGTCACTACTTTTAAAAATCTCGTACCTCAAAATAGATAACTTTTCCGAGTGAACTTTATGAAAATTACATTAAGGTTAAATTTTGTTGACATATTGATTTTAGATACGAGATTTTTTCAAAGTAGTGACGATATGTTGTTAAAAGTTGTAAGAACGTTACTGGAGAAACTGTCTCAACGCTGCAAAATGGTGGCAACCGTTGGCGGTCTTTTTGTGTCCAAACTAACGATCACGATCAGAGCTTTGAAAGGATGAGCCGTTTTGAAAATTTTACATGATCTTGACATACCGTCATTTAACGGATAGTTGTATTTTTTAAATAATCAATGATTGAAAGAAGACAAAGAACTTCCTGAGTGCCACAAAGACTTGTGTTGTAAGGAACTCGAGTCTTGGAGTCTAATTTAATAGCACTTGAGCTATTTTTGAAGACTCGAGTCTTATTCATAATACTTAGAGCATAAATCCTTTAGAATTTGGAGTCTTTTGTAAAAAGACTTGAGTCCTGCCAAAAAGAACTCATAGACAGTCTTTTTAAAAGAACTCATGACTGAGTCCTCTAAATCCATAGGCTGTAGTTTGAAGAAAAAAAATAGCATTTAACAAATCATTGATTTATTATAGTTACGTAGATTTCAGTTGGCTACTTCTGATTAGGTTATTTGCGTTTAACCCTTTGACGATTATTTTTTTAAAGCAATGAATCGAGAACTTTAACGATACGCACAGCATGAATGATTTTTTTTATGATTTTTGAGAAAGAGAAATGTATATATTATTGCAGGGTTTCCGAATTATAAGACGGCAATATGTTTGCCGCTATCAGCCAAGGGCATTAAGTGACAAGACCGTCATGTCAGTTTGCCGGGGGAACTACGGGTGGCACGACGTATCTAAAATAAATAAATTAAAAACCAATAGATAATAAGAAATAATTAAAAGAGAGAGAGAGAGAGAATTAAGAAAGAGAATATGCCTGAAGGTATAAAGTTATAACAAACCTTTTTATAAAATTAAAAATACCTAACCTGCGAGTTAAGCAACAACAATATTTTATATTATAAGATTGCACGCACGAACAATCAACACTTTTTGCGAGATTTTTTTACTTCCGTTGTCATTTCTAACTAACACGGCTAATTCAGCAATAAAGGTGAAAGGCAAATTTGAAGTATTGAATTAAGCTATTGCTCCATATATAAATCAATAACAATTGTAGCCTAACCCACCCTCTTTCCTTTAATAAACACCAGACACTTAACGGATAATGGCAAATATATTGCCGTCTTCATTTTTTTTAATTATCAAATAACAGATTTTTTTTCTTTAAACTTTATATCGCCAATCTTGTCTCTGAAAGTAGAGAATTGTGACTATCGGATAAATCCAGCAAACAAAATTTTATTTACAAACATTTTTGTTCAATTGTAAGGAATAGTTAAAAATCTAAGTTCAGGCCTAAGAATCATCATTTAACATGGGTTGGAATAACGTTTATCTGCTATTCTTTTTTTCGTAAATTAGTACGAGTATATTCTCTTATGCGAACCAAAAGTTATATTAACTAACAACACGTTCATTGAGAAAAAAAATAAAATATCTGAGTCGTATGACGGCAAATATCTTGCCGTTACCCACTAAAGGGTTAATGCAATTAAATTGTTAGTAATTTTAATTGTGCAATTTATTTTCAATTAGATTAGTAAATAAATATGGATGACAATAATGACGATATAAAATCACTCAGTATTAGCTATTTTAATATTTCACCAACTGAAGTTCATGACTCAGTCTAGCTCAAAGAACTTAAGACTCTAAAAGGACTCGGAAGACTCAAATGACGCAAAGGACGCAAAGGACTCTGACTCATGTGACTAACGAGTTCCAGTCTTGAAAATCTACTCAAGTCTCGAAATGAGGACTGAAAGACTTGAATTGAAAATACAAACTTGAAAAATATAGATGCACAGAAAAACCAAAAAAATAAGACCAGCACTCGATGAGGGCTACGGCATAGATGTCGCTAGCGTCAAGAAACAAGCTGAGATGTGGTGCGTAGGGGAAATTCGTGTCTGTACCGTTGTCCAGCGGTGGTGTAGCGGTATAGCACGCGGCACGGAATGCCGTGGACCTGGGTTCGATTCCCAGTGCTGGTCTTGTTTTTCTGGTTTTTCTGTGCATCTATATTTCAGTTTGTATTTTCAATTTAGGTTTTACGGGATCGTAAAAGTAAAAAAATTACAAAAGATTTAAAAAAAAACCTTAATTTGAAAGACTTGAGTTTTTAACAATACTAACAGAGAGAGGTGAGGCTAGCGTGAGGTGAGGTGAGATGAGGAGGTGAGGCTACCTTATCAGCAGAGACGACGGGCGCGTACGCGGCGAGCGGGAAGTGTATCCGCGGGTAGGGCACGAGGTTCGTCTGGAACTCCGTGAGGTCCACGTTGAGCGCGCCGTCGAAGCGCAGCGACGCCGTGATCGACGACACCACCTGCACAGAGGTAAGGGTGAAGCGGGTGACACTTTCCCGCAGTGGCGGATTAGGCACATAGCAAGAGTAGCAAATGCTACGGGCCCCGCGCATCTAGGGGCCCCGCTGACCAATGCTACGTCAATTCAGATAGAAGCATGTCTTTTTCTAAATTAATTGAAATAGAACAAAACCAACACAAAACACCGCCAAAGAAAGAGATGGTATCAATATGATCGACAAAAAAAAAGATCGACTTAAATATAATATTTTACTTATACTATAAACTTGAAGCAAATCAAGGGCCCCATGATAAAATATGCTACAGGCCCCGCGCTGGCTTAATCCGGCTCTGCTTTCCCGGCCTAGATAACACCGACATGGAAATACCGGCCCTGTTTTTTGTATACACGCCCATAGAAACTGACAGCAGCTTCTATGGGCGTGTACACGAAAAACAGATCTGGTATTTCCATGTCGGTGTTATCTGGGATATTTCGGCACATTCGTCTTGAGAACTTGGCGCATGCACCTGTGCCAAAATATCGAGCTTCTCTAAAATCAAGGTAAATCATAAAATAACCTAACCAACAAAAAGTTGGATTACCCCCGACTGTCACTTCTTCGTTCAATATTTCAACGACTATACCGAATTTGATATAACATGTCTAAGAACCATGTCTAGAAAACCTGCTTTCAAATAAAAATAAAATCATTCAAATCGGCCCACAAACAGACCAGTTACACATAGCGGTCAAACTTATAGCATCCCTCTTTTTGCATCGGGGGTTGATTAGTAATGAGCATTCACCTGTGATATAAGCCGATTCAGGTTGGCGTACGAAGGCCGCTCGATGGAGAGCCGTCGGCGACAGATCTCGTATATAGCCTCGTTGTCCACCATGAACGCACAGTCAGAGTGCCCGATGGTGGCGTGCGTCGTGAGGACCGCGTTGTACGGCTCCACCACTGCTGTTGATACCTGGAAACACATATATTGACAACAAAAACACACTACATCACAACAAAAACACAGTATAAACATAAATAGGAGAAGAGAGAACAATTAGAGACGTTGTGATGTAGTGTGATGCCAAAAGGACTCAGCTCAGCATGTGCCGTAGCCCTTTAATCAGAGCTGCAGCGCTGGTTTTCAGCTAAACCCCGGTGAGTGACATTGGTGACACCCATTTTATCCTAAAGCCCGTCAGTGCCCAGCAGTGGGACGTATATCGGCTGTGATGGTAGGTATTACCATCAGTGAGAAAACAGCCAGTAGTACACACTCTATGGTGAAGACTCCAAACTGTCGCAGGTTTTGTGCCAACATATGGCATAACGCATAATGGGCATAATGGGGTAACTCCTTCTGTCCTAAGACACGAGCAATACTTATCTATCAAAACAGATATAAATGTGCGGAGAATTCTTGGTAGTCGTTTGTGCTTGTGGCGTTTTAAATTATCTAGGAAAAAAATACGAGAAGATATTTCTCGTTGATTTGTATTTTTTAGCTAAGTAGACCACCTAACTCCCGAAGCGCTTGGTACTATTTGAAATACCAAAAATTTATGGGGTTTCACAGTTTTATAAAACAAATAAATGGCATCTACGCAATAGGAGTCAGCAACAAGCGACTGACCTGCGGGGCGGGGTATATGGCGAACTCCAGTTTGCTCTTCTTTCCGAATTCTTCGGACAGGTTCTCCATCAGCAGAGACGTAAAGCCAGAGCCCGTACCGCCTCCGAATGAATGGAACACGAAAAAGCCCTGTAAATAACAACTGTTACAAAATCTGACTTATGGACTTTAAGCAATGGGTTTATGTATATTTACATCAATCTGAAATACCTTTTCGCCCCGCATTAGTTATTTATTGGATATACTAGCTTTTGCCTGCGGCTCCGCCCGCGTGGAATTTGGTTATCGCGCGCTGTTCCCTCGGGAATGTGCATTTTTCCGGGATAAAAAGTAGCCTATGTCACTCTCGGGCCCATAAACTATCTCTATGCCAAAAATCACGTCGATCCGTCGCTCCGTTACGGCGTGAAAGACGGACAAACACACAAACATACAAACCCACAAACACGCTTCGCTTTCGCATTTATAATTTTAGTATGGATTATCCCTCCAGTGATCACCGGCTTCGTAAGTTTCTAAGCTGGTAACCACGCAACCAAAAATGGAGCGTTGGGAGACCTTCCTAAATTTTGAATACTGATCGAAGACGCTATAGTTCTGCTTGGCTGCACAAGGCCAATAATAATGACCAATCGTAGTGTAGTCTCCCTCAATCCTTGTACAGTCACCAGCATTAATATCTGCCACAGCGGAGCATGCAAAAATATGACATGTCCTTCCTGCCCTATAGAGTCGTATCAGATATTTATGCAAGCTTGTGTCAGATATTGGTGCTAGTGACTGTAGCAAGCGATGGGTGTTTTCTGACGGATCATGACAACGCTTCTAGGCAATGGGATCATACCTGAAGTCCAGTGCACTGGTCAGAGAGCTTCCGCACGCGCTCCATGACGGGGCCGAGGACCTCTCGCCCCGTGGAGTAGTGCCCGCGCGCGTAGTTGTTGGCGGCATCCTCTTTACCCGTGATGAGCTGCTCTGGATGGTAGAGCTGTCGATAGTCACCGGTGCGGACTTCGTCTGAAGGAACAACGGTTATATCTAAGCCTTTGGGAACCACGAGGCATCTTTGGAGGAAAAAAGATATACTTATGGATGTTATAGGGCCATATAGGTAAATAAATACATATGATGGTAGCTTACAGATCTTTTAAATAATTTTTAATAGGGAACCTTTACAACAACTTTAGTGGGGCTATTCTATAGTGGTAAGTAAGATCCTACCACCTGCAAAACTACCAGATAACTAAAAAACTGTATCAGAATATTCGGCCATGTTTATAGAAATGTGTCCAGAAAAATGAGACGGTTGAAACGCTCCAATAATCGCTCTGCAGCCCAGTCCCGCATAAGGTTGCTTTGTCGTTTTTTATGACACCCTCGGGAAGAGTGTTACCTATAGTGTCGTCCTATTCTAAAACTAGGCACGACACGCGACTTAGATTTAGACCTGTCGTATTGATAAGAACGCTATGGCAATGTACAGCTTGTTTTTGCCAAGCACACACGTGAAAGCGTGAGTCCTAAAAAAATACAGCCTAGAATGTAAGATCTAAATTAAGGCTTGACAACTTATGTATTGAACTCGTGGAAATGGAGACGCGACTTACCAGGACAATATTTACCATGACTTACACTAACAGCACCTCACTCCGTATTGCCGCGGAATGATGCAACTTACGTTTGAAGAAATAAAAGAAAGAAAGAAAGAAAAAAGTATCCTACTCGTATGTCACTCTCGGACCCATAAACTATCTCTATGCCAAAAATCACGTCGATCCGTCGCTCCGTTACGTCATGAAAGACTGACATGTTTGTCCAAACAACATACAAGCACACACTTTCGCGTTTATAATATTAGTATGGATATGAATTATGAATGTTAAACTATGCCAGTGCAGTGATCCTTAGGTCTACGATAGTAAGGAGAACCTGTACTGGTCATCTTGCTTTACCCGCTGCATGAGTAACTAGAGTTAATGTCACATGCAAAAAACCTGCAAGATTTGCCTCACTTACCAATAACAGTAGGCTCGAGATCCACCATGACAACCCGCGGCACCATCTTGCCCCGATCCGCTTCGGAGAAGAAGGTGTTGAAGCAGGAGTCACTAGAGTTAGGGTCAGTGTCGCACGCGGGCAGGGTTCCGTCGGGCCGGATACCGTGCTCGAGACAGTAGAGCTGCCAGCAAGCCACCCCCATCTGGACTCCCGCCTGACCGACGTGGATAGAGATGCACTCCCTCTGCTCGCGTGCAAAAAAGATTACACGTTATTCATCGTTATCATCAGTATAACCTCTATTGCTAGTGGCGCAACTCCTAGCGCCATCTAGTCGTCACAACTAGAGCATCATGCATCGTACTTTTTTTTATTCGACTGGATGGGAAACGAGCAATTGTGTCACCTGATGGTAAGAGATCACAACCCCTCATAAACATCTGCCTGCAACACTAGGGGTATTGTCATCGACTTTATAACGGTTATAAAGTCGATGGGTATTGTAGATTCGTTACCAACCTTGAGGCCTAAGATGTGCTACCTCAAGTGCCAGTAATTTCACCGACTGTCTTTACTCTCCCCGCCGAAGCACAACAGTGCAAGCACTGCTGTTTCACGGTAGGATTAGCGAGCAAGATGGTGGTAGCAATCCGGGCGGTACTTGCACAAGGTCCTACCACCTGCAATTACTGCTGCTGTACTATCGAAGTCTCTAAGCCCTGAAGCATGGATACAAATTATCATGCTCATCTTTCAGAAGTAGGTCCCTAGCTGAGACGGCTGGGGGTGGGGTAAACGGGGCTGATCTAGGTGAGGCTGTTGCTGGTGCTGGTGAACTGCGGGTGCTACCTGGCTTACCCTCACCGCACGCCTAACCCTGGGGAAATGTTGGCTATGGTATCATCATCACGGCCTATATACGTCCCACTGCTGGACACAGGCCTCCTCTCAGAACAAGATTGCGGATGCCTAGTGCGGATCGGGAACTTCACACGCACAATTGAATTGCTTCGCAGGTTTGTGCAAGTTTCCTCACGATTTTTTCCTTCACCACAAAGCTCGTGGTAAATTTCAAATGTAATTCCGCACATGAATTTCGAAAAAACTCAGAGGTGCGAGCCGGGGTTTGAACCCACGACCCTCTGCTTGAGAGACGATAGGTCAAACCACTAGGCCACCACGGCTTTTCCACTAGGCCACCAGCCACCACGGCTTTTGTATGGTTATGATTTAATATTGAAACGATTCAAGACCAGGAAATTATGAAAACCAAATTATCACCACATTTGGATAGCATAGAAAAAATTTAACAATAAAATACTTCTTGGCTAAAGTTTGCAAAATATTTAGAATTAGTATTAGCTTTATACCAAATAAAATCTAGCATCAATATGCACTGTATTGGAATCTACTTTTATAAGAAAACGGTTACACTTCGAAATTGGAATTGAAAATTTGTGTCATATGTCAATTTCCTTCAGTTAAGGTCAAAAGGATGAATAAATCTTAATAATCGCGTGATATTATTTATATTATTGAGTGTAAATTATCATTATAAGACGCGAGTGATGAATTAATAAATTAAAGGAGAAACTTATATTTACTAAACCTTCAGCGTTAAGTAATTACTTTCTCACTTGTTGCTTGCACACAAACGTAAGAAACCAAGTATGCAACTTTACAAATCCAGGTGCACTCAAAATGATGAAAGTTTGAAAAATAAACGCATTGCACCAATTCTTGAGAAAATGTAATTACTAAATCATTACTGACTCTACTAAACAAAGAAAAGAACACTAGAAAAACTTACCATATTGAACACTTTATAATTTTGCGGGATCCGGTGTAAAAATAAATAAATAAGTAGAAAATAAAACTGTATTCCTACAAAAATTTGGTACAGACTGAAATTTTGAAAAAAAATGCGAATCACCGCCCGTCTGATGGGCCGCTTGGATCTATTGTAACTTTTTATTCCATGTTTGAATTCAAGTCCATTGTAAGTTGAAAGCTGCCAGTATTGTCACGCGAAGTAAAGAGGTTATGGAAATACATAGACATGAAAAAGGTTATATTAGTATTATATTTAATTAAAAACTCTGCAAGTGTGAAAATGTGGTGGAATTTGATGACCATGTTTTAATGGTCATGAAAAATTGTGTCACAGTATAGATATAAGCTAAAGCAGTATGGAAGCTACGAAGCTACGAAGGTACTGCAGTACCGCGAGACCCCCTTAGAGGCTGTGTAAAGCGCGCGTCTGTGTGAGTGTGTTCGTTTCGATCACGTTTCGATCGATTTGTTCGTAGCTTATGGTAGCTTAAATACTCCTTTAGCGTATATACATGAGGTATGGTTGTGTGCTTGTTTTGCTTTTGTGTGACAGTATTGTTGTTGTAAGCACGTTGTAAGAGTTTGAAGGGACATAATATCTTAACACGCACATTTAGATAATTTGCGTCTTTTCGATATTTTTTTTTATATTTTTAGTCAAGGCCCTTTTTCCGAGGAACCCGGTGAAAACGAGTATGCAAAGCTATCACCGCTGCCCATGGCCACCGGCAACACGAGGTGTATCACAGGTGCGTTGCAATCCGAATAATTACAGCTTTCAAGTAATAAGTGTATCTGAGCTAAGCCGTAGGTATATAGACAGACGACATGTCAAACTTAAGGGGTTCCTTTCCCATTTTGAATACGCATCCCTAAAAACAAGAAAATATCAATCCAACGGCATAAAAATGCAAATTAACTCGCAGAGGGTCAGTGGGGTACGCCCAACGGTGGGATCGATCGGCATTGTGCCCTAATAGCCCGGCTTTGGGGTCCTCCCCCACTACTTGTGACACTTGGCACCCTCGCACACAACTTTAGAGAATAGAAATAGTTTTAGACTCCCCAAATTTCAGTATTTGATTTGTTGGCTACTGCACCTTGCGCACCACCGTTCAAGGAAATGTGTCACAGTTTTTGACAATGGTGGGATTTTGGGTGGGATATTTTTTTTACCAAAGAGGTAGGAGATGGTTTTACTTTCGAAGTGTGTAAAACCTAGATCCGCGCAGACGAAGTCGCGGGCATAAGCTAGTACTTAATATACGAAACGCTCTTGGCCAGTTTTAGTTCATTCTGCTCTGCCGGCAGGTGGCACCGGTGTAACCATCGCTGTTTCATAATTAAAATTATTCACGGAAATGCAAATGATGACCACAAATCATTTTACTACCAAAACAAACCGCACAAAGGATTAACTGTAAATCAACTGACTGCTTTTTGTCACTTAATCAGCGTGACATGGTCCGTTGTTGCACAAACGTTAGCGTCGGTTCTAAGTTGCAAAGCAAAAAGCGCTAAGCGACCAAATAACGCTTCTTGAAAATAAGCAAATAAGGATATAAAAAACAAGAAAAAAATATGATTTTAGACAGCTTTACGGATAATAAGCTACACCGTGGTTGTAAAGAATTGGAAGCGTCGGTTGTAAAGAATAAATTGTGAGCAGGGTTCCTGCATGTGCAGAGTCCTGTATGTCCTTGCCTTGCATAACATCGATTCTCCGAAAGTACACTCATAGCTGGTATCACAAACAGTTTTACCCGAATTATACTTCCGCATAATCATTACTTTGCACAATTATCAATTGGTATAATAGTCATTTCTCAGAATATTAAATAGCGGAACACTGTGTCACCAAATGTTATTCTGCAAAATGTTAAATAGCACAACTTTTAGGCATAATATGGCACAGGTAATGGTAGAACATTGTTGTGCTAGATGTTTTTTCAATGATTTTACTTTTCAAATATGATATTACTACTGGTCATACTTCAATTTTAAACGGATCAAAACTCGATAGATTATGAAGGGAAATCAATTTTTAAACTTCAAAATTCATAGCTATTTTAGTTAAGAAAATAATTATTATATTACGAAACTTAAAAAAACTCCAGCGGGTCTTTGACATTATGTATAAATTTAAAAATGTCGCTTATGCCTTTATGTCTTAAATAATTGCCAATTCTTTTCAAGTGCGTGAATTATTTTGAATATTTAATTGTGTCATTGTGTTGTTGTCACAGTGGTTAGGGTAAATAAAGCGGGAAAGAGCGAGACAATCGATTCGTCATGTTAGGTGTCGCTTAATGCCTAGTCATACTTATTAATATCAGTTCGTGTGCCGTAACGGTTTATTTATGTATTAAAAGAAAAGTATAGTTTTTGTACGATGAGATACAATTTTTGGCTTAACATAATAAAAAATTTGGGACCCACCAGGGTGCTACGTCTCTCTTAATCAAAATGATCTAATTTTTTATAATAATTATAAAATTAATCTGATAAAAATGGTGGTAAGTAAAAATGATTAATTTTATAATTATTATAAACAATTAGATCATTTTCATTAAGAGAGACCTAGGAGCTGATTTGAAGTTAATACATATTACAATTTATCGGAAGTTGCACAAAATTAAATCACAAAATTTTCTGGTTCTCTTATTTTTCTTTAATTGCCCCACTGTGTCATATGTATGAACGAACTATTTTTTTCTATAAGTGTATATGTATATCTATCTAATTTAGCCTTAGAGTTAAGGACTATCCTATCCTGTAGAGTCCTACAAGTTGGATTAGGCTAATTTTATCAAGAAACACTGGGAAATGAATCAAGATAAAAATGCTTTTCGCGAAAAATAAAAGTACTTAACAAAAATTTTTGTGGTCTAGTTTTGCGCTTACATAACGTTAAATAAATGTAAGAGGCTGTTTCACCATTCATTGGTTAATGTTAACTGACGGTTAAATGTGATGCTGTCTCCGTCTATTCGAATAAAAGGAATAGAGACCTCATCACATCTAACCGTCAGTTAACACAATCAATGATGGTGAAACAATTTCTAAGTGTAGCATGCATAAACCTATATACCTATATTATTTTAATAAATGTTTTTTCTTTCTTTCTTTCTTTCTTTCTTTTCTTTCGTTATAAAACTACCGATAAACTGTAAAGCGTATCTACTTCAAACCAGATCCTATGTCTCTCTTATAAATTATCTAATTGTCTTTGGAAATAAAATATTCTCTCTGAGCTATCGACACCACCAGCAATTACAAGCCCATCTAAATTAATATCAAATGAAACCAAATCTCTGCTTTAGCAATCCTGAGGGAGATCTATCATGAATATCAAACCAGCATCACATAGTGCTCTTTACCCTAGGGTTGTCTCTTTCCAACAATCTAAATTTTGTTCGCTAATTTTGCTTAGAATTTTATTAAAGTTGCGGTGTGATCTGGTTTTGTGCTGTGATATCAATTTTGTATTTTTAACCGACTTCAAAAAAGGATCAGGCTATCAATTTAGTTGTATTTTTTATGTTTGTTAAGTACCCTAGAACTCCGTCATTTAAAAACCAATTAAAAAAAAATTGCGTTCGTCTTGGAATGTCTTCAATCCTAATTTGTTGTTGTGTGTGTTTTGACTCTGGGTCTGTATTGCGAGTGCCAAAGTCTTACAACGTACTAGGTATTCTTTTTGGCAATCTTATTTTCACAAGCGCTGGCAGATCAAAAAAAGATAAATAAAGATTTACTGTCATTTGGTGCAAATAGAAAATGAACAATTCGAAATTATACGTCAAAGCAGGAAAATGACAATTTGAAATACATCAACAAGGAAAACTGTCCATCCTGAATATCGTCGAAAATGGAACCTTGTCCTATGGTAAAATTGTCAAATTTGATGCACCGCCGAAAAAAAAACGACCACTTGTATTTACGTACACTCAGAAATATGACGAATTGCAAATACGTTCCACCCGAAATTGTTTTGGGCCTACATATTAAGTTAAGACTTGATTTAGACAACATTTACTTATTGCTTATTTCATTTTGCTCCTAATTTATGATGGACAATATTCCATTTGGGTTTAATTAATTTACAACAAAAATAAATTTGGATGTAAATATTTTTCAGCACAATTATTTATTATTTTTTACTATGAGTGAGAATCACGAAAGTTTAAAACGTTATACAATTACATTTTGACAAAATTCACGTTGGTGGACATTAATTTTGGTTCAAATTCAAAATGGTCAATTCAAGTGGACGATTTCCATAATGCACCAAATGACAGTAAATCGTGAGATATGATGCAATGGGCCATTCTCACCAGTCTATAGTTCAAAATCCTCAATGTTACATTTTTACCGGAAACGGGAACCCAGGAATTTTCAAAACTCAACAAACAGCAGCTCAACATTGACAAGTGACAACCCTACTAGCACGTAGCAGGGCTCCAGCTATCTGATCCGGATTAAACCGGTAAAAAGCGGTCATTATTCCGCGTCCGTAGGCCAAATGGGATTTTTTATTTTGCCCACACCTCGAGGCATTGTCGTTTGTGTTCCGCCACTGGGCCGAATGATGTGGATTTTTGGGCTTTCCTTATGTATCTAGTTTTTTGGTATTGCTGTAATACAGGGTGACTGATTATTAGGAAGTCCCAGCATCAAGTTTGAATCCCGTAACACAGCTAACGTGAATAAAAAAGTAAAATTTATTCAAATGTTTTGCTCTATTTGTCGATCCTTATTTTTTTTCGATTGCTTTTCTCTATCACTCAAAGGTTGATTGGCAGAGATCCCTTCAGGGATAAGTCCGCCTTTTTACTTAGCTCTTTCTTTTGTGTGTGATTTTTGTATTTCTTTTTTGTACAATAAAGAGTTTAAACAAACAAACGTGAGGTATCTCAATTTATTTATTATCATCATCATCATTTTATATATCCCACTGCTGGGCACAAGCCTTAAGTTGTAGTTCTCATGTGGGCTGGGCCCAGCGCAGCCCCGCCCGCCCCGCACCTCGCTCAGTCCTCCGCGTTACCTTGTATTATCCTTCTACGCATTTCATCATCTCAGCCTATATACGTCCCACTGCTCCTACGCATTTACGGTCACCGTTAACCTTACGTGCCGCGAGATGTAACCTTGGAATTCTAACGTATCAAGGGTATGTCTAATAATCTTAACTGACATCGTCAAAGTCGGTCCATTTGCAGGGAATCTGACAAATAGCAACACCAGGGGGAGATGGTCAGATAGTGTCAGATATAAGATATATCTCCTCAATGATCGCTAATGTGCCGAGATAAGATCTTGAGGGAGCTTTGAATGGAATTCGGAATGAACGCATTAGTTGGTCGCAAAATGTTATTTAAACCCCTAAGGTAGGTATAAACCTACCTAATCGTTTAATTTTTGTAGTTTTTCTAACAAACTAACCTAACCCTTACCTAGCTTACGGTAGATACTTTTTGTACCCGACACTTAACTGGTCGGTTTACAGATTAAATTTCGCATGGATGTTTTCTCATCTCAATTTTAGGAAATTCCCTCTGGATTTTTTGGAAATAACTGGAATTCAATTCAAATGCCAGACATAATAATGTGACCAAAGCCTCCCTTTATAACTAAAACTTCTCTAGATGCCTGCGCGTGATCATCGGACTGTCCTTCCTGTTCAATACTTTTCGATCACACAACAAACCAGTAGCAAAGCAAATCAGTCGAAATACAGTAATTAAATATTTTACTTCTATAGGGAGAGTAAGGGAGGGTGCACACAATAGCTCCCTCACCAGGTGACGTCAAAACCAAGTTAACAATGCCGGTGGTGAACTATAAAACTAATCCGTTTGCTAATAAAAATGTTCGAGATTCGATGGCAGCGGCGCCCTCTGCCACGGTAATGTTAAGTTGGCATATTCTTCAAAAGAGTCGGTTGACTTTATTTCGTTTGTGATTTAGTGACGTAGTTATGGCGTGTCAATGGTGGCTTTCCCTTTGATGTGCTACTTGCTTTATCGATCTGCTAAGTAAATACAATATAGTTTAGTCAAACTATGTTTCCTTGTTAGCCTAAATAAAACGGAGGCCTATAAAAACTATACTTGTTTTCTGTATTAGGTAAATAAATAAATATCACGCGACACTTGACTGCCTCAACCGGGATCGAACCCGAGACCTCATATTTTGTAGTCAGGTCCTCTCGGCTTCGGGCTTTCGGGTCGTCTTATTGTTTACTGTCTTCGAAAAATGACTTTTTTTATTCGACGTAAGAGATCACCACCGCCCTGGTGTTGCAGATGTGTTGACAACCTAGAGGCCTAAGATGGGATACCTCAAGTGCCAGTAATTTCACCGGCTGTCTTACTCTCCACGCCGAAATACAACAGTGCCAGCACTGCTGCTTCACGGCAGGATTTGCGAGCAAGATGGTGGTAGCAATCCGGGCGGATCTTGCACAACGTCGTACCACCTATAAACTTTAGTAACCGCTGACTTTCTGCCAAGTTTCTCGCGGCGCAGTCTTCTCGGCAATGATGGTCTTTCCGAAAACATTGGTAATTAAAAAAACGTGTAAAAGTGCCCATTGCGGCTTATTTACTGAATAAAATGATTTAAATTTGATTTGTACAATAAAGGGTTATTACACAACTCATCTCACACACACGAATACACATACACACTGATACATAGTTCAAATAATCATGCACTACTCACCTACTAACACTCGATTACGAGCATTCCACACTCATACATCTTGATACAAAGTACCTACCTATTGTTTAATTTGTAAGATATTATGTAGCTGCTGAATGTTACGTTTTGTTTAGATAGTATCTAAAATGCATGTGTGATTTTTGCATATACTACTTAGATTCTCTTTTACGCACTGCTGCCACGGTTATACCCTCAAATTTATAGTTATGTTAAAATCTTGTTTTGTTTAACGTACATTGGTCCACACATGTCTAATTTGACTTCACGATTAAGAATGACGAATCTTACTTCACCGTGATACAGTTTATAACTAGTACGGGGAGTAAAGGACATCATTAATACTCGAAGTAAAAACCTACAACATATTATGTACCTACCCACCTTTAGACTTAAGTAAAAATGTACTTACTGTGCGTGATTGTTAAATATTTTGTTGTTGTTGGTAAAATAAAGATTTATTATTATTATATTATTATTGTATTGTACTTATTTCTCTAATTAGCTAACAATTAAGTCCTCCACCAACTGGCCAAGTATATTAGCACGCTGAGTGTTACCTAGCTTATCACGCCCAACACCCGTTCGGTTGGCACGGTTGGCACGTGCCAGTAAGTGAGGAAGCGTGCCGGCGTGTGCCACTAATTTAGTACCATAGTGCCATGTTGGTAGTGCCATCTGATACTATGATGAGCAATGTATGTTTATTTTATGTCCATCCATCCAACACCTAGACACGAGGGGTGACAGTCTTTCCCGGCCCGGATAACACCGACATGGAAATACCGACCCTGTTTTTCGCGTACACGCCCATAGAAGCTCCTGTCCGTTTCTATGGGCGTGTACACAAAAAACAGGGCCGGTATTTCCATGTCGGTGTTATCCGGGCCGGGAAAGACTGTCACCCACGCCAATGTCAGTTTGTCTGTCAAACCTGTCTGTCTGCCTGTCAAACCGATTCCCAAGCGGATTTTTTACGTCAAAGCAAGTTTCCTTGAGGGTATATTTGATAATAACATAACCAACAAAAAATTGGAAAATCCCCGACGTTATCACTTCAAAGTCCAATTTCTCAAAAACGGCTGAACCGATTTTGATAAACATATCTGTGAACCATCGCTAGAAAACCTGTTTTTAAATATAAAAAAACGCATTCAAATCAGTTCACCCGATTAAGACCTACGGTGCCACATACAGACACACATAGCGATCAAACTTATAACACCCCTCTTTTGGTGTCGGAGGTTAAAAATCGGCTCAGCTGTTTTTGAGTTATTGAACTATTGTGTGTTAGACAATGTGGGATTTGTTACTATGACATTTAATATGATTTTCTTGACGATTGGGCAAAATGCGCATCGACTGAATAGGTACCTTACCAACAAAAAGTAGGAAATCCCCTGACTTTGTGACTTCAAAGTTCAATATCACAAACACAGCTGAACCGATTTTGATAAAACATGTCTAAGCAAGCTGCTTTCTAATAAAAAAAACCGCATTCAAATCCGTCCAATGTTTAAGAGCTACGGTGCCACAGACAAGCAGACACACAGCACATGCCGGTTAAACTTATAACACCCCCCTTTTGCGTAGGGGGTTAAAAACCATACATGTGTAACAGTAAAAGTAAACGACAAACCCATGTCCAATATGATAATGTTTAACCAATTACCATCCTGATAGCCGTGAAATGAGTGTTATTGGTAAATTCGCCACGCTACTGGCGCCCGCGCAGCAATCTGTTTGTATTTATTTATGGAGACTACAGCCTATTTAACGGCTCGTTATGGCGAGGGAGTTAGAAGACTGTGACTTGTTAGTTATGTTTTATGTTATTACCAGATGCCTCAAAAGTTTACGTCTTCAACAGCGTTTACCTTTACTTGCCCGAATTTCATTTGCCCGAACTTCACTTGCCATACCAACGTTTGCTATAAAATATGTACATAGAACCGTGCTGTTTTCAGGATTTTTTTAAATGTCATCATAATGATAGAATGCAGTAGGTTAGTTTAGGTAAGTTTAATATCAACTCTGTAGAAATTACTATTTCAGAAATAAATAACTTTATGGCAAATCAAAATTCTAGAAAATGATACGTTGAGCGCATATATGTTGAAACAAACTTAACATCCTGTTCTCTATTCGAATCTAACAACATCTTTTATGTTACAATGTTCTTTTACTTATGTAAGTTATCTATGCAAATTGGGTATGCATCTGAATATCGAATGTTAAAATGTCGAATATATTAGAATATCGAATGGGTCATAATATCGAAAGTTTTTTTTTTCTGAAACTGAAAACTTTTCAGGATTTATTAAAACGGCAACGTAAAGAACCCTTTAGTTTAAGTTGGGTTAGATTTATAACAATCTTAAAAAAATACAGTCTAAACAAAAATACCTTTTCGATATTATGACCCATTCGATATTTTAATACACTCGGTATTTTAACATTCGATATTCAGATACGTAACCATGTAAATTACCTATGAATTTATAACTGTATTATGCTCCTCTAAATCGATCTCAACTAAACTTTTACGCAATTAACAATGCAAGCACAAAGCTCCCTCGCCGCACAATTTCCCCGAATAAAAAGCTCTTTCACCAAAAATCCATTTTTTTTTTGATAAAAAAGGTATTTTTTTGATAAACTTCGGCATGAATGCATTCCATTGTAACTGCAACGACAGATGGCTCGATAAGGGTAAACGGTTTGACACCACGACAATCGGTCAAGAGAACGGTTGTTTTTTTTTTTTTTTTTTTATTCAACTGGAAGGCAAACGAGCAAGTGGGTCTTCTGGTGGTAAAAGATCACCACCGCCCATAAACATCTGCAACATCAGGGGTATTGCAGATGCGTTGCCAACGTAGAGGCTTAAGTTGGAATATCTCAAGTGCCAGTAATTTCACCGGCTGTCTTACTCTCCGTGCCGAAACACAACAGTGCAATGTTGTGGCTTGTGTACAGTGAATCGTGGGGTGAAAGTTGTATTGTATGTGTAGTAAGTGTGTAAATCCACCATCACAGTACTGAGAAAATGAAGTCCGAAGTAGTGACTAGGTATAAGTCGCCAGCACCAATATTTGGAATTTTAATCATGAAACTACCGTGAGACTCATATTAAAATGATATTGTAACGGATAACTCACGTCTTAAATCGAGTTTAGCTCGACATGTTTCGGGTTATTTCGAAACCCTACCCATTACCTACCTATACCATTACCTTACCATTGGCTATTTTCAACCGGGATTGTTGTTGGTCGGTACCCCCAAGTTGGAAAACAATATTAAATACTCGTGCTGCGTCATCGGTTGGTGTGAATGTGCCTTTACGGAGCGATGTTGTTAGTGTTGTGTGCTACCCTACATTTGACAGTGACAATAAAAATGACGATAAAAATGTGGGTAGTTTAGTCGGACAGTCGCGCGTGTGTAGCCGCCGAGTCGCGTGATCCAGTGATGAAGGGTTTCGAAATAACCCGAAACATGTCGAGCTAAACTCGATTTAAGACGTGAGTTATCCGTTACGATATCATTTAATACCAATACTTGGCATAAAAAAGCGTGCACAAATATCTAATACGACTCTATTTCTAGGACCGGTACGACGTGTGCAATATTTTTGCATGCTCCACTGTGGTGAATACTAATGCAGGCGATTGTACACATAATAATAGGAATTTGATAAATGTATATTCAAATTCTGAAGTTGTCAAACCCTTAGTATTTTCTGTCTCATTAAGCAACAATATTCTAATCTCTCTCGGTCACTAGAGCATAAATGGTGACATACCCCTCACACACACACACCTCATACGCATCTGCAATACCTCTGGTGTTGCAGATGTTTATGGGCGGTGGAGATTTCTTACCACCAGGAGACCCACTTGCTCGTTTGCCTTCCAGTCAAATAAAAAAAAAAAAAAAAACTTATTACCAAAGAACTTGACAGTTCCGGTTCTATTTCTATAAAGAAATTATATAAGTCATCATCATCAGCCGGTGAACAAAGCTTGCTTGCTTGCTGAACAAAGGCCTCTCCCTTAGAACGCCACAGTGAACGACAACATACACTGGTGGTGGTGGTGATAGTCTTCAGGCACTGCGGAATATTGAGCGAGAAGATATCACGAAGTTTCCCGAATGCTGCCCACCTGAGTTGGATTCTTCGTGCGACCTCTTTGTCGAAGTTGGACCTACCTAATTGGACGAAAGAAAATGAGTACCAGTTAATATTTAGCTACTTCCATTAATAGTGTACATACTGGGTGATTCCTGGGTCATGAGCAGGAGTGAAAGGGGTGATGGGGATATTCACACTGAGCAACTTTTACTATGGGACCAGCCACGAAATGGCAGAAAAAAATCTGCTATTCCATACATTGCGGATAGTTAGCGATCGATTATCTCTTGATTAAATGTTTTTTTTTCGCAATTTCGGGGCTGTTCCCATAGTAGAAGTTGCTCAGTGTGAATGTCCTCATCACCCCGTTCACTCCTGCTCATGACCCAGGAATCACCCAGTATAATAAGTTGCACAAAAAACTTTTGTACTTTTTACCAATGTTTTTTTTCCTGTGTTCTTGTTGTGGTAAGATTTAAGAAAATGTAGTCCTGTGTCGCACTTTAGCGGTCCCTCGAGCCATCCGTAGCACTTGGAATAAACTAAAATATTTTTTCCCACACTATAACTACACATTTACAAATCCGCCTAAATCCACACTTGAAACTTGGCAAGCGTGCTTCTACCAGTTTCCCACTCGTGCCATTTAGTCACTAGTGACAGCACGGGTCACCTCAAGTGGGATGATGTGACAATTACATGGTGTTTAAAAAGCTATGAGCATTAATAGGGTTAATCATAACCGTGCGAAAGTTTGTTTAGGATCGTTTTGGCTTGCATTTAGTTAGAGTATATGTAAAGAGCGTGGGATCGTTTTTTTTTTTAAAGAATATAATAATATTGATACTGAGCTGTGTTTTTATTTATAAACAAACAAATAATATGTACAATAATTAACAGAAATAAATAAAAATAGAACTAAAACTAATTCACTCTAATCCTAAAAATCTATATTTAAAAATATCACCCAAGTCGTTGCTAATGGGCAGGGTGCCCTAAGACTGGCAGCGTTTCGTAGTTGTATAGCAATGCCAATACGTGGAACGTCGCCAGTCGTTTGTCGTCGTGGTCGCCAGTGGAACGGGAAAGCTGCTTTTTTAAAAATATATAAATACTAGCTTTTACCCGCGGCTTCGCACGCGTAAACTATTCGGACTTTATCCCTAGGTATCCCGTGGGAATATCAGGTCAAAAAGTCGCTTATGTATTATTCCAGACCTCCAGCTACCTACATACCAAATTTTATGGCTCTAAGCCCAGTGGTTGTTATTTCGAGATTTTATCCCCAGGTATCCCGTGGGAATATTGAGTCAAAAAAACGCTTATGTATTATTCCAGACTTCCAGCTACCTACATACCAAATTTCATGACTCTAAGTCCAGCGGTTATTATTTCAAGATTTTATCCCTATCCCGTGGGAATATCGGGGTAAAAAATAGCTAATGTATTATTCCAGACGTCCAGCTACCTACATACCAAATTTTATGGCTCTAAGCCCAGTGGTTGTTATTTCTAGATTTTATCCCCAGGTATCCCGTGGGAATATCGAGTCAAAAAAACGCTTATGTATTATTCCAGACTTCCAGCTACTTACGTACCAAATTTCATGACTCTAAGCCCAGCGGTTATTATTTCAAGATTTTATCCCTATCCCGTGGGAATATCGGGGTAAAAAATAGCTTATGTGTTATTTCAGACTTTTAGCTAACTACATACCAAATTTCATGACTAAGCCCAGCGGTTATTATTTCAAGATTGTATCCCTATCCCGTGGGAATATCGAGATAAAAAGTAGCCTATGTGTTATTCCAGAGGTCCAGCTACCTACATACTAAATTTCATGGCTCTAAGCACAGCGGTTGTTATTTCTAGATTTTATTCCTAGGTATCCCGTGGAAATATCGGGTCAAAAAGTCACCTTTGTGTGATTCCAGATGTCCAGCTACCTAAGTACATAACAAATTTCATGACTCTAAGCCCAGTGGTTATTATTTCAAGATTTTATCGCTATCCCGTGGGAATATCGAGATAAAAAGTAGCCTATGTGTTATTCCAGAAGTCCAGCTACCTACATATTAAATTTCATGGCTTTAAGTTAAGTAGTTAAGTATTTCAAGATTTTATCCCTAGGTATCCCGTGGGAATATTGGTTCAGAAAGTGGCTTATGTGTTATTCCAGACGGCCAACTACTTACATACCGAATTTCATGGCTCTAAGCCCAGTGGCTGTTATTTCGAGATTTCATCCCTAGGTATCCCGTGGGAATATTGGATCAAAAAGTTGCTTGAGTGTTATTCCAGACCTCCGGCTACCTACTTACCAAATTTCATGAGTCTAAGCCCAACGTTTGTTATTTCGAGATTTTATCCCTATCCCGTGGGAATATCGGGATAAAAAGTATCCTATGTTTTAATCCAGGTTATAAAATAACTTTTTGCCAAATTTCACCGAAATCCGTTCAGCCGTTTCAGCGTGAAGAAGTAACAAACATACTCACTCACTCACTCACTCACATCCTCACTCACTCACAAACTTTCACATTTATAATATTAGTAGGATATAAAATAACTTTTTGCCAAATTTCACCGAAATCCGTTCAGCCGTTTCAGCGTGAAGAAGTAACAAACATACTCACTCACTCACTCACTCACATCCTCACTCACTCACAAACTTTCACATTTATAATATTAGTAGGATAAAATATATTATAATGTTTTTGCTTAAAATTTGATATACTACCATCCACACTATCAACCATTTAAAAATTTTCCACCCACCGGTTAAGATTTTAGAGGGGCGAGGGGACGCTCGATTTTAATGAAAATTTTCACTTTCAAGTTGAATATTTTGCAAATTAATCACTGGATCGAAAAATCGTCTTACCAACCACCTACCTAATGATTTTAAAAAACCTATCCAACGATACCCCAAACTACAAGATTGGATGAGAAAAAAAAATCACCCCCACTTATTTTATTGTACCGTTTTGTCGGCATAGTTTACATATTCGTGCAAAATTACAGCTTTCTCGCATTGATAGTCTCTGAGAAAAGCCGCGGACGGACAGGCAAACAGACAGACAGATATGGCAAATCTATAAGGGTTTTTACTGATTCCAAACGTCTCCTTTTAAGCGTCGATATGTACTTGATAAGCAAGATATCACCAACACATAAGCACATTGGAAGCGTGAACATGTCCACGCGACCGACGCGCGACTCGCACGTGACTTATAACCACCAGGCTTATTACACAAACAGTTAACTGACTAATTACGCGTAGGGGCAGATCTGTTGAAGTGGCGTAGATCATAACACGTGTTGAATAACATCGGCTCAAGCTCTATCAAGATATCGCTTACGTAATAACCCATTCAGGAAGCGTAACTATATGCACGCGACCTGCGCGTGTTTTGCACGTGACTTATACCCACAAGACTTATTGGATAAACTGTTTAAGGTTAAATTTGAGGCAAGTATAATTATGCTTATCTGTTGCCTAGTATCCATAGTACAAGCTTTGCTTAGTTTGGGACGAGGTCAATTGGTGTCAGATGTCCCATGTTCCATGTCCCATGAATACACATGAACCGAGTGGACACCTATCAACCCGAAAAGGCGACCTGGCAAATCTAGATAGCTATGGCGGATGAACTGAAGTACTTTTTGAAGAACTGGCCCTTGTATGCAGAAGACAGAGAGCAGTGGAAGTATCGAGAGGAGTTCTTTGCTCAGCAGTGGGACGGAATAGGCTCACAATGATTATAATAATACAATTATGTTTAGTGATTCTATATCGTGATTAATTGCATACAACCTGTTGCCACTTGCCAGTTCAACCATCAAGTACAATCCATAACTAAACAATTGGCAATGTATAATTAAAAGTGCAGATGCACAAGCACAAGTGACGTCACGCTATTATCTCTACAAACAAACCGACAAAGCTACCGTTAGTTTTCAATCAATCTCGAGAGGTTAAGGGATACAAAGTACCAAATGTTACAACAATGTTTGAAAATTTAGCAACCCTATTTTAAAAGCCACTCGCTCTACACGCGTAGAAAATAACGTGTTTTTTTCACTGAATCTGTTTTCGAGTTAAGTTGGTAACGCCGCTTAACATCTCGTTTGTATATTAGATTCTATCACTTTGTCATAAGATTGAATATTCTTTGGTCCTCTGGTTGCGTATGGTTGGTAGATTTTTCAAGTGTTTATGGTCGACGGGAAGGCAAAGGCAAACAAAATATCAACTAGACGCACGCAATTTTTGGTTTTTATACCGTTGCACTCTATTATTGCACATTTGGGTTTTTAAAACAAGTTTGAGGGTACAAGTACCTAATTGAAGAGCTACATAATTTATTAATAACTAGCCTGTTATTCATGAATTCATTTATCGCTATCCCGCGGGAACTATACAATTGTCCGGGATAAAAGCTATCCTATGTCCTTCCCCGGGATCAAACTATAATATGTATACCAAATTTCATCTAAATTGGTTCAGCAGCTTAAACGTGATGGGGTAACAACAAACAAACAAACAGACTTACAAACTCTCGCATTCTGGTAACTTCTAAAGTTTCTTTCGCTGGAAACATGTCGGTCTTATGTTCAGACCAACTTTGCCCTTTTTCCTTCGTACTAAAGTAATAATAATCATTTATTTATTCAGACAACAAAGATCCATACATTATTAGTAATTTACTTATAACTATGTTAGTACTCGTATACATATTGGACAAGTGATAGTGTGGCATTAATCAAATTTCGCATTATACAGCTATCATCTTCAGGAGGCTGTGCGTGTGCTCGTACAGATTTATTGGACCTTCAACAATAAGTAAACAGTTTCACTATCACTAACATTGCGTAACAACTTATAAGCTATGCGCCATATTAATTACAGAAGATTACAGCATGCCAGATATAACATAAATGGATACATAGTTTTTAACCCGGAAAATTCAATTTTGCCCGCGGAATAATGATCAGAAATCATTTGCATCGGAGCGGATGTAGCTGTTTTTGAAGTCATGAGCCTTTGAATGATGTTAGGTGCAGACAATTAACGGCTTTTGAGTCTTATTTTTTAATTTGTTTCAATTATTTATTAACACTTGTCTTTTGTCGTTTGTCTTTATATATTTGTTTTAAGGTTAGTCAAGCACAGCAGTAACCAATTCTGTTCAGTGACACTGACATTCGGCATGGGCCACAGATGAGATATGACATGACAATTGGCAGATTGTGCATATCGACGTCTGTGGTCTATGCTCTATGGACGGTTGAGTGGTGTGTCGACCCTTTTACTGTTTTGTTTTTAATTTATTATTGTACTGTACACGTTTCTTTTGTCTGGTTTTGTGTTCTGCTTGTTTTAATTATTGTTATTATTTTGTCTAAATTATATTACTTTCTGTTTGTTTCTTTTTATTTGAATGTGTCGCCTTCCGTGAAGCCGCCAAGCGGTCACAGCGGAAGACCAGCGTTGGCCTATACGGCCAACACTATGCTGAGCTGGGACCGTTTCGCGATTTCACAGATACTGTCATTTCTTTATACTTGTTTATTTTGTGTATTTATTTTTATGTAATTTGTGAAATGTGTGAATAAACGTTTTTCTATTCTATTCTATTCTATTCTAGAAAAGTTGCGAGAAAGCTCCGGGTAGTAATAGGATAGTTCTAGTAATCCTGTCACATATTGAAGCAATGAGCGATACCAAGAGAGAGCAAAAACGAAATAATGTGCTTAGGGTACAATTTCAATTTGTAGCACATTTTATGCAAATAAAACTTTGACTTTATTTATTTACTTAATGTCTTTGATATGCGACAAGAAACTGATAGCGCTTGAAACAACAGTAGATTTTCTGTAATTTAATAAATCAGTAGAAATAGATAAGCTAAATTTTAAGCACAATTTGTGTGTTTACGTTCCAAGTTGTGCAGATACGCTGTGTCATATTGGCAAAATCCCAAAGCAAAAATTTAATTCGTGCGGCCAATTTGTGGGTCGATTCATCTAGAGGCATTAGCGGTGACAGCATCGATTTTATTACCGAGGGGACCTAATAGTTATGAATATTGCTTTTATACCGTTATGGCTGGTAAAATTATATGATAGAGTAAAAGCTTGGTAAAGGCCGTAACTGGGTTTGGAATAAGAATTAAAATTAGACTGGCTGTCCACTGGAGCGGAGGTAGCGGAACGGAGCGAAGGGATGACTGTCTGTTCACATGTGTGAAGCTTTACTCTTTAATTTAAGTAGGTAGGTTAATAAACTAACATACTTACACCCTAATTAGCAAAGCGTTCTCTCTGTTGCACTTTTGTATATTTTTGATACAAAATTAACACAGAATTCATCATCATCATCATCATGTCAGCCGAAAGACGTCCACTGCTGGACATAGGCCTCCCCCAAGGCTCTCCACTCAGACCGGTCTTGTGCTTTTCGCATCCACCGCGATCCCGCGATGTTAGCCAGGTCGTCGCTCCATCTTGTTGGAGGCCTACCGACAGCTCGTCTCCCGGTCCGCGGACGCCATTCGAGAACCTTCTGACCCCATCAGCCATCAGTCCTGCGTCCAATGTGCCCCAACACACACAGAATTACTTACACCATATCGAGCAAACCCAAACCCAATAGGTAACTCGATCTAATAATTCATTAAAAATCGAATTTAAGCCACTTACACATGGTGTTCTTTTTTCAGCAGTCAATTATTTCGACTTATCGGGTTTGACTAGTTCTGTGAGGAGGCCTGTGCCCAACAGTGGGACGAATATAGGCTGGGATGGAAATAAATATCATGGGACGATCTAATCCCAAACTAAGCAAAGCTTCTCTAATATATCGTACTTAAATACATATTAAACATCCAAGACCCGAGAGCAAACATTCGTATTTCTTATCCATAACAAATATCTTCCCCGGCCGGGAATCGTACCTGGGACCTCAAGCTTCGTAGTCAGATTCTCTAACCTAACTTAACATGGTCATCCGGTCGTTTTATGGATGTATTAAAATAAAATGAAGTTTTATTTAATTTAACTGTATATCGTTATCTCGCAGAAGCGCCCCAGAAAGTACCTAATGCGGAGCGGATTTGCGGCCTGTTTTTTTATTGACGGAGCTTCCACGCTCCTCCATCTCCTCTTCCACGTTCTGTGTCCTCGCTCCGCTTTCCAGTTAGTATGAATTTATAAGATTTTATGAAATTCTACAGCCGCATTCACATTTATCTGTCGTGTTGTGTTGTAATGCGCTAATGCGCTCTCTCTCTCTCTCTCTCTCTCTCTCTCTCTCTCTCTCTCTTTCTCTCTCATAAATGTGGATGGGGCTTAATGGTGGATTTTTATCTTGCTCACCGCTCCGCTGCCTTACTCCGCTCCAGTGGACAGGCCGCTTTAGAAAGTCTTCTACTCTTCATGATCTGTCAAAGTAGGTGATAGCAAACAGTGAATAGATAGTAGTATAGAAAGCTGACGCGTAATGAGAATAGGGTTTAACTCAGTAATTTTAACTCTACTTCAAGTTCCAAACTATAATGTCGAATATAACGACTCTCTATCAAAACCAAATATAAAATCATTGAATTACCCCATTAAAACGCCCCAAAACATTATTAAAAAAAGCCAAACCAACTAAAATTACCAATTTAATTTTGCAGTTAACTATGTCGCTACCATTGCATAGCGAACACCATATCAAATACCACTGATAGACTATAATAGACCTTACTTGAACGCAATAAGAACTGTTACAAGTGCTTAATTATCATAGTTTTAGGGAACTACGGTAGTTCGTTTATGTTAAGGCAAGTTATGAATTAAGTCGGTTTTCCATTATTAACTTAACGGACTGAGCAAATAAGAAACTGGATGAATATTAAACAAGACAAACAAACAGACAGACAATGAGGCAATTAGCCCCGGGCTGGACGTACATGTGTTTTAGTTAGC
The DNA here is from genome assembly GCA_037349165.1 of Choristoneura rosaceana. NCBI lineage: Eukaryota > Metazoa > Arthropoda > Insecta > Lepidoptera > Tortricidae > Choristoneura > Choristoneura rosaceana. The sequence goes on from JAZBNJ010000019.1 coordinate 19,140,578, forward strand.
TTTGTTAAGTATTTTTTATTAAGTTCATAAGGGTACAGCTTTATAGAAACGGACAACTTGAATTTTATAGTCTTGTTCGCCTCGGGACAAAATACGGGTCTATATGGGCTCACATACTTATTGAAAGTCCGATTGAAAGAATGATCGTTCATAGGTAACTCTTTTTACTCTGAATCTAATGATTGTTCAGAATTGAAAAAACAAACCAAACCTAACCTATATTACCCTTGCAAAAAAACGGGCACCTATGGTTTTTCAGATTTTTAGGTTCAATGCCTTAGAAAGTAAGCTTTCATGCACATAAAATACAAAAACCATAGGTGCCCGTTTTTTTTGCAAGGGGGTATATATTTTCAGAAAAGGTATGGTTTCAATGGGAAACATTTATGACAAACGATGATTCGGATAAAAATTACAGAATGACTAGCGCAAACTATGCGAACTTTGGAGCTCCCGAAAATGAACACAACGAATATTTGCGGTGTGATCCCACTAGTTCTATTGACAGTACTGGAATAGAGTTCTAAAATAGTTCCTACTCTCAATAGAACTAGTGGGAACACGCCATATTTGGATATTTCGCGTGTTTAGCAAAATGCGTTGTGTACATTTTGCGTATTGTTGATTTTGCCATTGATCACGTTTTACACGCCATTTTGGTTTGTGCATTTTGCTCCAGCGGTCTTGTTTAGGTACATATAAGGAGTCTGAATAGGTATGTTGACACCACCAATTAACTGACGTACTTTTTATGAGCTGTCAAAACACAATTCTCCCATAGAGTTTCAATGGCAATAGCGACTTATGATGTCATTATCCGGCAACTCAATCAACTAACTATTTATTTGTTTTAAAGCAACAAAAAATCTAATTTTACAGTAAATCGAAAATTAATCTGGTTTTGAGGGCTAAAATAAAGCGTTTTTACTGAAGTTGTGCCTTCGAATTATCTTCTAATGGCGTCATTTATGGCGTCTATTCACTAGTGTAGTCACTATAGTGGTTTGACCCACGACCTCAAGCAAAGAATCATGCTCAAGCCCTAACGTGACTTAATGTCCCCAGCAAATATCAAAAACTAGAAACCATTTATTTCAACAGAAGTAGAATTGTTATTACAAATCGCGGTAGGGGCTGTTGGGATTACCTACCAGCAAACCGCTGAGGGTGGCTTTAATTACATTAGGCGAAGCTGACGACGCATTCTGGGTTGAAGATTAGAAGATGATTTTACAGCACCATCGTCGGCCCTGGGGTAGAACAAGAGGATTGGTCGCTCTAGGCCAGTATTCCGCAAACTTTTTATGTTCAAGGTAGAGTCAAGTGCAAAAATAAGTATCTATTCGAACGACTCAAAAATATCTTACTACGGCCTTATTGCGTCGGAATAAGAGTCTGTGGTACATATTTTTGAAACTTTGAATAAGTACATATTTTTACACTTGACTGTAGGAAAATGAAAATTTTTGGAGGTAAACTATAAATGATTTACATCTGTGTAAGTATTTGTTTCGTCCGTCAATAGCTTTATGTTATGAGATAACCTTATTTTTCCGAGGTTTCTTCTTCTTTGTCGGATACTCTTGGTAGAGCAGTCGTGGTCACGTAGCACGTCGAACAATTCCACGCCAGTTCTCCCTGGCGGTCGCTTCTCTGGCGCAAGTGTTGAGAGGAGTATTTGTTAGGGCTTTCTGGTCAGGCACACTTTTCCGAGGCACACTAACTAATGACCACAGTACACCAGTGTGCCGCAGCACACACTTTGCGGAATACTGCTCTAGGCGCCCGATGACAACGGTCGCCAGTTTCCAGTGCATAATAAAATTCTTTTGCCACTCTTTTAGGGGCGCGGAAGCGGTGTAGACAATCTAGCTCTACCTTCATCGAGATATTCGAAACCTACAGAAGGCGTTCTGTATACATAAATTCCTTTTCGATATTATTTCGATATTTTAATACATTCGGTATTTTAACATTCGATATTCGAGCATCAAGACCGCTCATCTATTTCTAAGCTTATCTATATTTTTATAGACTTAGCGAGTCTATAAAAATCGAGAAATACGCTCTGAAAATGCTCAAAAAAAATGTACTATACTTATGTTATGATATGAATGAATATGCAAAGTGTTACATTATGAGGGAAATCTCCCGCAACGGATATTGGTTGTAATCAAGTTTGTAACGGACGCAGCGCAAGCAACTTACAGATGCGCGGGCGCAAGGCGCGCGCAGTCTGCGACGAAACTAAAAGGCGTCACGAATTCTGGGATTGCTTTGTACCTATTTAAATATGACAAGGAACACACAAGATGTTAATAACGTGACTAATTTGATAAGTGTGAAGTATTTTGTTTGTGTACCGATTCAAGAGCGACTATTGTAGCATTGTGGCGAGTGTACCTAATGTTAACAACTTTAAATATTTTTAGGGACATAATAGGTCTTTCACTGTTTTAATAAATCTGTCAAAAATATTTACCACGAGTTTTGTGGTGAAGGAAAAAAATCGTGAGGAAACCTGCACAAACCTGCGTATTTGTTTAGCATCAGGCGATCCGTTTGCTCGTTTGCCCCCTATACCATAAAGAACAACGATATGGACGGAGAACCTGACTAAAACCCTAGTTTGTCGGTGGATGCGTTGTTTTCATCCGAAGCACAGTAGATTTATCTCTTTACATTCTGTTACCTACGATACTACTAGTTATTTTTTCTTCAAATCCACTAGTACCAGAGCAAAACCATACAGATCGCAAACTTCCATCACACAAAAGATGGCATTTATTATTATTTTCATGTAATTCTATAACACCCAAATCATTGAGGCAACAAAATGGGCCGTAACGAATTTCCAAAGCAAACATTATTTCTCGCAACTCAATCCAAACGGGTGCCCCGTAAACACCCCTGGCTGACTTATCCTTGCTTTCAAACAACCCTTATGGCTTGGAAACAAAGTCGAGTTTAGCTTGATCGCGCAGCAAAGGTCTAGTTGGCGATTTTCAAAAGATTTCGAACAATGCGCTGGCGCAGGGGTCCGTGCTCCCATTCACAACTTTTCGCTCTTTAACGGCTTTTGTTCCAATTTGATTTATATTCATGGCTCCTTGTATGACTTGAACTCATACAAGGTAAATCATCTATAAACTTCACAAAAAAAAAACTCAAATAATTGTAAAAATATTTATTACATTATCAAAAATCAAAATATGACTAGAAACTCTTTGGTAAAATCTGTATACATTATTATTATTGTCTACTTAAGAATCACAATTCATTGTTTGATCAGTTCCCTTTCAGTTAATTCTAAATACATTTATATTATTAATAATATTTTGTACAAAGTAAATGACTAGTTTACAATTAGGATACAAACGTTATATTTGAGCGTTTACTATACTTTGTCGGTTATAAAAGTTCCTGTACAGTCTTTGGTCATTATTATAAAAACTATTCTGATAGTTATAATCTCCTCTAACATAATCTTGTCTTTCGTTGTACCCATACACATTGGTATATTCACCATTATTTGCTGTATATTCTTCAGTTTTAGGATACCTTTTATTCTTAGCTGTATCAAAAGCATTTTTGAATATCTCGTAGTTCTTTTGATTAAAATATTCTTCAGTGCCATTATTGACTGTAGAGTCATACAGATTATTAGGACTATTAACACATGGAATGTATGGTTTTTGGTAGTAATAGTTCGGTTGGGTCGTGTCATCTCCGAATGTAGAAGGATGTGTAAAGAAGCCACTACCTGTAGTAGAAGTAATACAATTACCCCCTCTATTGTTGACTGATACCGTCACATTACCGACGTTAATAAGCACTCCTTCAGAAGTTTGCATAAAATTAGAACCATTAGGAAATGGCTTGCTGAAACCCTGGAAACTCCTATAACTGCCATCACCATTGAAATCTTCTGTTTTATTATTTATCGAAAATATATCTCTAAATGCGTCTTTTGCTACTTTTTCACCGGCAGAATAACTTTGGACTTTCTCATAGGTTAAGCCTAAATTGTCGGGGATAGTTTCTCCAGAGGTTATGTTGTCTAACGATTCCAATGTTTGACTGAGAGCAAAGATGTAATTGTGTGCGAATCTGAGGGTTTCTATCTTGGTTAACTTAGTGTCTTCAGGAAAAGTTGGTAGAACACATCGGAGCCGATCGAGAGCTTCATTTAGCATGTGCATTCTATTCCTCTCTCTATCATTAGCCTTCATCCTCCTGTTTCTCTTTATCCTCATAATCTGCGTAGGGCTCTTGCACCTCGTGACTCTATTCTTTCCATTGGCGTATTTTCTTTTCGGTTTATTCGGGTCTTTTGGTTTTCTCTCTTTCTTCACTGGAGTTGAAGTCACGGCCATTTGTATATTCTCTTCAAAAGCCTTCATGTCTTCGATTTGATTTTGAAACGGGAATTCGTACGAATCGCTGAATAGTTTTCTTCTTGCTTGTGATTTGATTGGAGTTACGCAGACGAGGTCCGAGGTATCGTGCTTCATTGGGGTGCTGTGAAGAGATGAAGCGGTGGCGCTAGAGTCGTTGTAGGACCTTTCGAAGCCGGAGTCGTTGCTGCAGATGCTGTCGTTGAAGTCGCAGTAGTCGCCGAAGTCGTTGGTGAACATTTTGAGGTTTGCCTTTGGAACAAAGAAATGATTATGTTAGTGGATTGAGTGAGTTCCAAAATCGTTCGATAAGAGTAAGAAAGCAATATGAGAAATTTGATAGTCGAAGTGCTAGTCACAAATATTATATATTAATTTTTAGGGTTTCTTGCCGCAAAAGGATAAAAATCGACTTCCAAGGATATTAGGAAGGATAGAATTCTTCCTCTGTCTGTCCATTTGTCAAGATTTTTTTTCTCAATTTGTTTGAGATGCGAAAAACATTTGTTACGAATTTCAGGCCGTCAAAAGATAAAGCCTTTTAAAAATGTATTTTCATAGAAAAACCTGATTTAATTATTTTGTATTGTGTGTTATTTAATAAAGTATTTCCAGATGAAGGGTAGTTAAATACTTTGTGTTGGCAATAGAATTGGGATGTCCCAAAAAAAATAACCTATAGTTTTTATCTTATTTTTGGAAAGAATAGGATATTTTAAGATACCTTTTTCATCGATTTTGAATTTGGATGAGTATTTAATTTTTTATAATTTTTTTACGAAATAAGCTGGATGACGTCACAGTGAGACAGCCACATTCCATTGCCTAGAAAAATTCAGTTTTTTTTTTTTTATGGCTTTCACTCTTGCTGTTTTAGGCAAGACGTATTTTGCCAATGTCGATGTTGCGACATTACGCACATGAGGAGAATGTTCGGTTTATGAAATTTTGATCTTGGGGAAGGAGCAGATAGGAGACCTAAAACAAATAACATATGTTAAGAACGGCACACGGACGACAATGGCGATTTTTTTTTTTTTTTAAATTCAGTATGTACATAACATAATCTGTGGCATTACTGAAAGTCAAGTGACAGTCAACAATCATACAAGCACGGCACGGTCCTAAATGAACCATGACAAATAGTTTCATTTATTTCTCTTCTTTTAGCTTCGATTATTCGTAGGTTTGTTTAATGGTGGGATAGTAAATACATATTTTTTATTAAAATCTGATATTTAAATTCTTTTATATTCACTTTTAACGTAGTTATTTAATACCTTTATTTGTGAAAATACATTGGTAATACTCGTATACATTTCGGACTTTACGATAAAATGACAACTGTTTAAAACCGAATGCGCATCATGTGATTAAATTTCCATCTTTGTCACTCTTTGCTATTATAAGCAGGACAGGAACATTTCAAACTGTCAATTTGCTTTAAAGTGTAGACTTTCCTTTAAACCTGCATTTGTGACGTAACACTGCAGGGGTCAAATGAAGGTCATTACTTAAATTTTATTTATTTAATTCAGATTATCATATTTTTGGAATCTGATTTCTGAAAACGCTTCACAAAGCCTATTTCTCCAAATAGTTTTCGATTTATTATACTTTGTAAAAAATTGGGACATCCCAATTATGAAGTTAGGTTTTATGCTGTAAGTAAACAGGCCGCAAAGGGACTTTTTACATGCAATTTGATAAAGACCAAAAAGCACCGCAAGAAACTTGGCAGAAGCTATGGATTATCCCGTAATTTCTGCCATGTTTCTTGCGGCGGATTTCTTATTCTTATTCAGTCATTATTTTAATTGGGTAGTAAAAGTAAATAAAGTAGTTTGTGTCATTTGAAATAACTTGAACTGCATGTTAATGCTTTTAGAGCGTGTAATTAAAGCGATTTCTTAGGTATTGAAAATAGTAATTAATAAAAAAAAAAAACAACGTAAATTGAACATGAAACTAACGTGAGACTCTCTCATATTAAATGATATTGTAACGGACGGATTGTAGTTTCGTCGGACAGACACGCGAGCAGAGCGGTGGCGCGTAGTGCGCGTGTTGCAGCAGCCGCCAAGTCGTGTGCTCCTTTGCAGAAGGGCTAAGAAATAGCCCGAAACAGTCGAGCTAAACTCGACTTAAGACGTGAGTTATTTATTACAATATCATTTAATACGAACGTAAATCCATACTAATATTATAAAATTAAATGCGAAAGTGTGTTTGTGTGTTTGTATGTTTGTCCGTCTCTCACGCCGTAGCGGAGCGATGGATCGACGTGATTTTTGGCATAGAGATAGTTTATGGGCCCGAGAGTGACATAGGCTACTTTTTATCCCGGAAAAATGCATAGTTCCCGAGCGCGAGGGAACAGCGCGCGATAACCGAATACCGCGCGGGCGGAGCCGCGGGCAAAAGCTAGTAGGATATAAAGTCTTTTGTTCTAACAGAAACCGTAACCCTATTTTAATGCGCGACTTGTGTTCATTGTAGGTATAATTAAAAACTACGAGCAGCCAAATGTCCATTCCGCCCTGTGTTTGTTTGCAGCAATTTCCGTGTCCCGCCGACAGGTGGCGCGATCAAGTCGATAAGTCAGGAAGTCAGTTGAACTTTATCACTTCCTACTTCCGGTGCGTGATTTCCGTTTAGGGGTTGGTGTAATTTGTTTTCTTAAGTGTCGCTAATTAAAAGTAATATTTATGATTCCTATTTATTTGTTATTTTTTATACAAAAATACTTTCAACAGAGATGAATAGAACGTGTTGGTTAGGATACAGTCAATGCGTGGGTCCGACTCGTACTTTGCCGGTTTTTTTACGTGTTCAATTAATCAAATAATTTACAATATTACTGCTGTCGTGGCAATAAATAACCTTAAAACATTTTCTTTTGCGATGCGATGCCTCCGACAAAACAAAACAAACCGGCTGGCAAAGAATACAATTTAAAGGAGACGAGATGTAATATGATTTTTTGATCCCTACACGTCTCCATTTTGCTCCGCTTGTCTCCGCCTCAGTAGTGGAGTCTATTAAGCTTATTATATTATTGTTAAGTAGTGCACTTAGCGATGCAGTTGCTGCAACTGGTTTTAATTTAACTCCAATATCTCCTAAATCCTAAAAAAAGCTTTTTCAAAATTCGGTAAAACATTTTTCAGACTCGTTAAAGGTAAACTGTTTACAACTCCCTGTAATAACCCTGCCAATGCCCAGGGGGCGTTTCTGGCCACCTGTGCCCGGCACGCGACGGCCACGTGTCCGCGGCTGCGCCAGCTAGAGCGTGACGGTGGAAGTTAATGGCGATGTGATTACAGTACGATAGACGGTGATCGGGCGGAATTGCTCCACTGGGCAGTTTAGGGTTAAAAGTTTACTTCGATTATTTGAATAAATTTCGAATAGATTTCGAATGAAGTAAAATTTGGTTGCAAGTAGGGTTGCCAGACGTCCGGATAAAGCCGGTCATAATTAGGATTTTTCAATGCTTGTCCGGCAAAATTAAACGGTATGCGGGCTGTCTGGCTTTTGTTAGGCTTTTTACAACTGACCAATGACTATCCCTAGGTACTAATATTATAAATGCGAAAGTAACTCTGTCTGTCTGTCTGTCTGTTACGCTTTCACGTCGAAACCACTGAACCGATTTTGATGAAATTTGGTATACAGGTAGTTTGAACCCCAAGGATCAACATAGGATACTTTTTAATCCGGTAGAGGGCGCCACCGCGCGATAACCTAGGTCCGCGCAGACGAAGTCGCGGGCATAAGCTAGTAAGATTATAAAAATAAAAATGATAGTAACCGTATGTCGGTATACAAAGTTTTTGTCATATAGGTATACTCAGACACAAAATTAACCTTTCTTTTTGAATACCTAAAATATACACATGCAAAAGTAACTTAATGTGTCTGTCGGTATGCCTGCCTGTTACTTCTTCACGCCAAACTACTGAACCGATTAAGATGAAATTTGGTATAGAGTTAATAACTTTGGGAAGTACCTACATAGGTTACCATTTATAACGAATAAACAATTTTTTTGACGCGCTCGAAGCTTCGGGCATAAGCTAGTCCTTAATGATAGGGCGTCCGGCCTTTTTGCCCAAAAGTCCGACCAAACTGGCTGGTCCGTGCGGCTATTACGATTGAGGACCTGGCAACCCTAGTTGGAAGTTATAGTATCCTACAATGTTATAAATTAGAAACTGTCCATGTCATATTCACTCTGGCACTTTTAGCTAAAATTTAATTTTAACAGCTGCACCGATTTTTATCAAAGCATAACTAAGAATGCGTTGGCAAAAAAACTCGCATTCACGTCAAAAACTGCATCGAAATGTCCTTCCGTTTGAGAGCTACCATGCCACAAACAGACAGACGTTGACCTTATTGCGTCGGGGGTTAAAACAGTCGCTTCCAAACCGCCTTACCCATTTAGTTATATCAAATGAAAAAAATACGTTGGGAGAGGAAGACCTAGACGAACGTACCACGATCAAATCGGGGACATTCTGAAGAAAGGTCGGGTCAGGAGTACTCTAAACCGACGTGCATGCATGAAAAGATTGATGAATGTAGAGGAAGCGAGATATGGAAGGATGTAGTCTCTGCCTACCCCGTTGGGAAAGAGGCGTGATTTTATGTATGTATGTATGTAAATGAAAAAATAATTATAAAACTTACTTTTTCACTGTCACAATTCAGAACTCGGTCAAAATCCGACTATTTCTCCACAAGGCACGACCACCATGTACTTCGAATTAAACTACACCACTGTCCAATGTCCAAACCATGCCTGCACTGTGGTGCGCCGGCGACGCACTGTGGGGCTAAGCGTGCGACGCCCAGTTATAAGGACTGGCTGTATGGGGGCACGCCCCTTTGGCTCAAGGGGCTAGAGGGGAAAGAAAATAGAAAATATTTGCTAACGATTAGGTATTTTGAATTTTTTGAGTATTTAAATACAGCAAAATGATGGTTTTTCTGTTTAAAAAATTATTTGTTTTAATTATCGTTGTGTCCGTTTATAAAATAATAAATTAATTGCTTCGCCGAAAATTAGCTACGAAAAATCAAATAAACGTCACGAAATATTCATAAATCGACATGAAATTTGTAATTAAATAAAATAAAATTGAGGAAATAAAATATTTAAAATGGCGTCCGCCTTGCGCCCGCGAAAAAAGTATAAAGGAGTTTATTGTTATTATTGTAACAATATGAGATGTTATTATGCTATAGCATTTTGAAGATACAAATTTTACAATATCATTAAAAAAAATTTTTTTTTTTTTCTAATTAAAACAATCAAACGCGCGTAGTACGCGTGTTACAGCGGCAACCCGTCGCGTTGCTCTTAGAAGAAGGGCTGCGAATTAGCCTGAAACATGGCGAGGCCCTCTCATTCCGAGAGGAGGCCTGTGCCCAGCAGTGGGACGTATATAGGCTGAGATGATGATGATGATGATGGCGAGTTAATCGATTTAAGATGTGAGTTATTCGGATTAATTTCATTAAATATAAGTGAGTTTTACGGTAGTTTCATGTTTAATCAAAAACACCCGTTTAAATAAGTCAAATAAGAAGGAAGTTTAAGATGATTTTTTTTTCATCATCATCATCATCATGTCAGCCGAAAGACGTCCACTGCTGGACATAGGTCTCCCCCAAGGCAAGGCAAGGTGATTTTTTTTGTGTTAATTGAATTGTATTTTTAAATAAGTCCTTTTTCAAAGTTTTTCTTAAAGCCAAGGGGTTTCTACGATAACTTTCATTCTTCAGAGTCAGATCAAAAGCCGAACAGATGTGGCAGTGTCATAAAGATCAATAAAAAATAGCGCGAATCCGTGTCTGATCAAATATTGATATAATTTATTGCGTATCGATAAAAGGGTTGCAATAAAAAGTTTTCACGCACTATTAACCTATTAGAGGAACAGAGAGGAAATATAACTGCCAAGTTGTATTTGCAGGTGGATGTAGGTATGGTAAATAATGGACAACTTTTATAAAGTTTTTAGGTCGTTTACTTTAAAGAACTTTTATAAAGTTTTTAGAGTTACCTGTCAACGCTCTTATTTGTTATATTAATAGAGTTCAACTCAAAATTCGAAGCAAGCGAGTGGTTTGATTATTTTGTGATATTTAAGAGCTGTTTCACCACCTATTGATTAGTGTTAACTGGCGGTCAAATGTATGCCGTCTCCGTCTATTCGAACGAAAAAATGGAGACGGCATCACATTTAACCGCCAGTTAACACTAATTAATGGGTGGTGAAACAGCCCCTTACGCTTACGAATCATTATGCCTTTTAAGAATAGACGTGCGTGAAAGCTAGACTATTATAATATATTTATTATATAGTATTCTTCAGACCTTAATAAAAAAAGTAAACACAGTTCAAAAATACTTTCGACAGGACCATATCATAAAAACCCATCTGCCTTAAAATATTTTGAATAAGTACTTACTTATGTAAAACTATTTTTTGTAGGCAATTAGTTTTTCATTATTTCAATTTTTTTTTCAATCAATAAATCATAAGTAGGTACCTATCAATATTTCTATGATTTTCTTGGATATTTAAGTAGTTTAATAGGTAAACACTGTATAGGTATTACCCTCCGGGACAGGCCTAGCTTAGTGTAGGTGACAAGGGTATACGGGTAACCGCTATCTGCAAAATCAAGTAGGAGTGAAACTGTTCCTGTGCAAAAATGTCTCTGTTACCAATTTTTTTTATTTGTACTTTGTCGTTTTACAGCCACACTTAGCGCCATACAAGATTGACAAATGAAGGGTCCACGGAATGAGCATGTCTAGTCACTTAAGCAACTTTTTGAGTTACAGCGGTTTGAAAGTTAGTCATCACGAACAATTACTATGGTTACCATTTCTTTAAAAGTTAAAAAAATACAATTTATAATGTTTTCAGATTATTTAATTCAATGGTACTTTGCGAGCTATACATTTTGAGATTAAAATCTCAATTTAAAAACCCAAACCCGTGTGTCTTTAGCAAACAACTTGTATTGTTAAAAATAATAATAATAATAAGTTACTAGACATGTTCTTTCCGTGGAACCTTCAAATGTGTTAATGTGACAGAGTAAAAAAGTTACCAGCTACTTTTGATGCTGACCGTACTTGATCTAAACGAACACGATCCATATTTTACGCGTCGGATTGGTCACATTTGTACTTACATCATTGGTTAAGTAAGTAAATGCCGAGTAGGCCTGTCAAAGTAATGGTTTTCGATACAGTTCAACAGCGATTTCATGCCAAATATTGACAAATAGCGTCACGGTCCTGTTTTTTATTGAAGGGTTAAAAAGTTTTAGCACCAATTGACTTACTTGTTTTTCTAAATTCATCATCATCATCTCAGCCTATATACGTCCCACTGCTGGGCACAGGCCTCCTCTCGGAATGAGAGGGATTGGGCCATAGTTCCCACGCGGGCCCAGTGCGGATCGGGAACTTTGGGAACTTTTTCTAACTTAGGTAACTTTAATTTTGAAATTAAATGCGGCTTGCTAAAGATACTCAAAAAAACGTATTCTCAAGCATGTTAATCCATACTAATATTATAAATGGGAAAGTGTGTGTGTTTGTGCGTTTGTCCGTCTTTCACGCCGTAACGGAGCGACGGATCGACGTGATTTTTGGTATAGAGATAGTTTATGGGCCCGAGAGTGACATAGGCTACTTTTTATCCCGGAAAAATGCACAGTTCCTGAGGGAACAGCGCGCGATAACCTAATACCACGCGGCCGAAGCCGCGGGAAAAAGCTAGTATGTAATAAATGTACTTTCAATACACCTTCATTAAATCCAATTACTTAATGCTTGACGGTACAGTAAAATACGTAGTAAATTTATTAATAATGACTTATTCCAAAATCTCTAAAACAAAACAGGTGCCCCACTCAACCCTTTCAATGTTCAAATCTGAAAATTATGAGTCGCAGTTTAAAATAATAAAACGAAAGCTTGGGGTGTGTCCGTTTAGTTACTTTGCGCCGCCACGCTCGAGAGCCCATGAATGCATTACTCCGACATGTGTAGCAGTTGAAGGGTTGGTAGGGAAGGGACGGGGTTGACGGTGACATAAATATATCGATAGTCATTTCATCGACTTATAATCGGCAAAGGGAAGAAAATTACACAGCAGCAGGACCGTGAGGTTGATAATTCACATTATTATTTCAATAAAACAAATTAACTATTCATATCTCAAGAAGTAGACGTTTTACAAGTTTTTATTTTATTCTTATTTTATGTTAATTATGTAAGATGTAGTTTCAAATTTGCAAACCGATTTTTGACCACTTCCGGGTTCCGATTGACCTGAAATTTGGCATACTTCCGGTAAGATCAGTAAAAATAATATAATGTAGTAATTTTTTTTAGGTTTGGCCGCTTTTTGTGTTTTGTTAAAATTATGGTACTGCTGTGTAGTGTGAAATGACGAATATTCATACTGTATTGTATTGATTCAATTATAAACTAACTTAATACCTAGGTAGCATTATTTTATAAGCCAAACACGTCGTCAAGAGATGTCACTGGCATGGACCCTAGAATAAAATCCTTGTATTGATTGAAAAAGCCGCAGAGGTCTAGTGGTTTAACTTATGGCTTCGCAAGTAGAAGATCGGGAGTTAAACCTGTACAAACCTGGAAATAATGTGGGTGAAGTTCTCACTCAGGGCCCGTGTGGGAACTACAGCCCAAGCTTTCTCACTCTGAGATGAGGCTTGTGCCCAGCAGGCAACAGTGGGACGTACATAGGCTGGAATGATGATGATGATTGCACAAGCATTGCCATCTGTAGAAATAGGCGAATATATCGAAAAAAAAAAATTTTCGTTAATCGTTGTTTGAGCACAGCACTAGCGAGCTACCCCTAGCCTGCGCGCGCGCCCCTCTAGCCTGCGCCGCTCGCCACCGAGCATAATTCTGCGGACTCGGGTCGTTTGAGCTACGATTATTTGCTTGTTTCAGACTTATCAACTTGTTTTGATGTTTAATTAAAGGTTAGTGTCTTTCAATTACTATATAAATAGGATTTTTAAATGTATGCCTTTCTTATTGTGTTGATGGTAACTTGATTCAGTAAAAAAGTATATCAATCCTTGACTGAAGAAGAATGCGTTGTATTATAATAAAAAAGAATATGACAAAAATAATACTTTAGTTGAACTGCGTGCAAAACTAATTTCGAAGGAAATTATTTTTGCACGTAGTTTGACTATTTGAAATTTATATCACTTATTTTGAATTAAATGAGGTGTTTAAGTACCGCACTTAAAACAAGTGTAGTTTATTTGTAGAATATTTTGGTACAGCAACGAAAGTTTATCAATGAAATTTTGACAATTTATCACAAAAATACTAACAGTTTATTCAGAATATGCGATACTTATTATTTAAAAAAAAACTGGCTTTTGCTATAGACCAATATACCTACTGTAATAGTTCTTGAATTGAAATGAATCGGCACGTCAAAAAAATCTTTTGTATAAACATTTTAAACTACAATATTTACTTATACTCAAAATACGGTACACGAAGCTAATCTTTTAAATATTAAAACATTTACAAATCCTGCTCGTAATCCTGGCAGGTCAGAAAAAAACATACATCATCTATTGTTAGACGCCGTTTTAAAATGTTAAAAAGGTTTGTTGTTAAGGGTTTAGCCAAAGGGTTGTAAATAATGACTGAGCGTTTCCAGCTCCACTGTGCACTAAACGGTCGTTAGAAGGGTTAAAAATATGAGTGCAAAATATTGTTTGATGGTAGTTTTTGCACAGTGGTGCATCGGCAAAAATTTTCGAAAAATAAGTTCAGATGACATGTGAGTGAAGAAAAAAAATATTATGAGCGCACTTTACGATTATTTTCAGAATTATCCGCGAAGGACAACATGAGTTCTATATTCAAATGTTTTTTTTCTTCTATTGGAAACATTCAACATTACCTATAATATTAATAAATAACAATAAGCACTGTCCCGGCCTTTAGTATCTTTCTTCACAATGCTGTTACTTATCGTGGCGTTGCATCTATGATATCACCCTTGCACTCCGTTGCATATCTACTGCATAGTTATCTCGACATGCATTGACAACCTGTCAAAAGCTGACATTTCTATTAACTTTATTACTATCCAAAACAATGGTGTAACACGTCAACGTGTCACTAACTCTCACTATTAAGTCCCTTTTTTCGGTATGAAAAATAAGAATGTGAATAGTTTTGTCCAGAGATAATATCGTGGGAAATTTTCGTCAGCTACAGCTGTGTGACAGATAGTGGTTTCATTAATTTTTGCAATAAAGTTTTGTTGGATTAGTGACATATGCGATTTCGAGTTGTAGCGTGATTTGTTTCGAAGTAATTGATCCTCACGGTATTGTTGAGCAAATAGTAATAAAGTAGTTTTACTTTATTTATTTAGATTCGCGATTAAACGTGTAATAAGTTGGGGGCAAAATTTGCAGCATTAAAATTGCAGGAGCCATCACGAGCTCGGTGTTTTGCACATTTTGTCGCGGCAACTGGAACCATTGACATTCTTATTTAAAATTATTTTAGCAAAATTAAGTACAATTTTTATACCAAAATGATAACCTCCATATAGACGTGTAAGAAATAATTTTCTGCGCTTCTTATTATAGTTACAATTAAACTCTTATTTAATACACAGTCCTGACGATAAAAGTACTTTATTTCTGGGTGCTTTAAGTACTATATTTTATTTTAAGTTTTTGCGCATGGAAATGAATTCAATTTTCTTAACTATTACACAAGCAAATACAACGAAAATGTCGTTTTAGATTTATAGTTTTTTTTTAAGAGAGCTGAAAATAGCACAGGTAACGACAGAGTTAATATTGTTCGACTGTTTCAAATTTGCTCACCGTAAATACCACAGTTCCATTAGATATAAAAAAATGTGCACAATCGAATACTACTCAATTGAAAAATTATATCGACGAGCTTGAGCTGTTTTTGCCGTTATGAAAATCAAAATAAAGCTACATTAAATTATTGCCTTAGGCGATAGGTTTCCCCACTAAACGCATCAAATGGACGCCGCGCGTAGCGACTCTACGCGCGCCGTAGACCCGCCTAAATGTGACATAAACACACAAAAACCACGTGCAAACCCTCAAATATCTAAAACAACCATAATAAATCCTAAACAAATAAAAAATATCTAACAAATTCGCATATTTGCACAATTGTTCGACTTTGCAAACTATCGCAGCTAATGGGCGATTCAAAATCATTCCTGGCCACAATTTTATTGATAAAACTACTAATCCTTTATTTACACTGAATGTGGGTGAAGTGGGTGGCCAGATAAGGATGCAGGTAGACAAAATCAGCCATTTCTATTGGTGGATTTTTGACATCATATCGCAAATTTTAACGCAAATCTGTCGCTTGAACCGCAGGAGTTGGGGAATGAATTTACTATCGGAACAGCAAACACCTGTTATAATAAAATATTGTGTATTTTAACAAAAATACATTAATATTTTTGTGCAGTTTTTGTCATTATTTACACCCACGTGCGTGAGTCCGATCGCGCGCGTATTTGCGATGCCAACTTATTCATGCAGCTAGAAGTGGCGCCACTGTCTATGCTGAATCGTTAATATGTACGTGGACTAGTTGAGTTCTATTTTGGTCACATTGAAATATAACTTTGTAAATTCGTTGTTATATTCCGATGATACTAGGCAAAAAATGTTCCATAAAGTATGTGGCAAGGAAATGAAAAGAAAAGTATATGTAGACCATAAATGTTGAAGGTAAATTACTTTAAATTCACACTTTATTGAATTATCTTTTCATTTATAACGTCATTTCGACAGTGCGCAGTGCGCAGTAGGTGGGATAGAATAGGCCAACAATATAATAACAATAATAATCACGTCGACAATTGTCATAATATCCTAAAGATTTAGGGGCTGTTTCACCATCCATTGATTAATGTTAACTAACGGTTAACTGTGATGCCTTCTCCGCCTATTCGAACAAAACAAATAGAGACAGCATCACATTTAAGCGTCAGTTAACACTAATCAATGGATGGTGAAACAGCCCCTTAGACTTAGATGATGTTTCGTGTAAGATAAATCAACATAACTGTTATTTCGAAAATTTCATAAATTATCAAATAATCGTAGAAAAATAAAATATCCAGAACATAAAACTTCAGCCGCAATGGACGGATTTGACGACCGGATGGATAGCCAAGTGGTTAGAGAACCGACTGGTTAGATCATTCCCCAACATCGTTATTTCGTAATAGAAAAATATCCATTCGCGTTTTTTCCCAAATGATTCACACTAATGTTTCGTAAATGTTTCAACAGTAGTAGCGTTTTTAGGGTTCCGCAGCCAAAATGGCAAAAACGGAACCCTTATAGTTTCGCCACGTCTGTCTGTCTGTCTGTCCATCCTTGGCCTTGCTCAAAGACTATCAATGCTAGAAAGCTATAATTTTGCATGAATATATATGTAAGCTATGCCACCAAAACAGTACAATAAAAAAATTAAAAAAATATTTTTTTAGTGTAAAAATTGATCCAACCTTGTAGTGTGGGGTATCGTTGGATAGGTCTTTTAAAATCATTAGGGAGTTAAATAATTTTTGAATGCAGTGATTTGTTTGCAAAATATTCAACTTTAAAGCGTAAATTTTCATTCCGAGCGTCCCTCCCCCTCTAAAATCTAAACAAGTGGGTGGAAAACTTAAAAAAAATCCGGATGTTAGTAACTAAGTATATCGAACTCACAAGGAAAACTATAACTGTTAAGTTTTCTTGAGAATTATTGGTAATTTAGGAGTAAAGGTATAAAATATACCTAAACTTGGAATATCTCGTACCTACAAAATGCGAAATTCTTAGAAAAATATTACTTAATTTTTTCTTAATGACTACGGAACCCCATATAACTTCTATTGTAGTTTTATCAAATTTTACGTTGATTCTATTGTAGTAATGCAGCTAGTTTATATCTCTTTGTAAATATGGATACCTAAAAGAAAACTTAATTATTAAGTTTTTCCTCTAAAAGACTAATTATTTAGAGATAAATAATCAACGGCTGAGCGTTTTTCAGACTTATTGTCTTCTTGCTTAATGACTAACGTCCAACACCTTTTTAGGGTTCCGTACCCAAAGGGTGCTAACGGGACCCTATTACTGAGACTCCGCTGTCTGTCTGTCTGTCTGTCTGTCTGTCCGTCTGTCACAGGGCTCTATCTCTTAAGCCGTAAAAGTTAGACACTTGAAATTTTCACGGATTATGTATTACTGTGGCCGCTATAACAACAAATACTAAAAATAAAATAAAGTTACAAATTAAAGGGGGTCGTCATACAAGAAACTTGTTTATTTTAGCGTTTTATGGTTGCTAGGCGTATCTAGTCGTTGCTAAGGCGGCCGAATCACCTAGCAACGGCTAGCTATATCGTTTGAATATTTACATTTAGGTTTGCAATTTTAATGATGTTTTATAAAAGCTTCGATAATATAATTAGTGACTGTCTGATTTATTCATTTTTCTGCAAAATTAATGAAGCAATTTATGAACCACAAACCTCAATGAAGCCAACTTTGAGCGCTCGTCAAATCTGCACGGTACTAATCACTTTGTTTACCTATTGTTTTTGACACTAAAAAAAATCAAACTAAGTATTTAATACTATTTTCACCTCACTAGGTCGAAAATGCTTTCTTTATCCTTTGAAATCTGTGTGGAAAGTGGCTTTTTATCCTCTAGGCTGGAAAGAGTTTTTGAAATTCGAACGTTATCATGAACGGCTGCTCCCTTGAAAATACAACGACCGCTTACTTTCACAACCTCGTATCTGGCCACAAAATTGCTATAGAATCATCTTTATGTTAAATACGATAGAGTGTTTATTTGTTGTATACAATTCTGGTAGATACGAGGTTGAGGAAGAAAGCGTTGAATATTGATGTGTTCACAAAGAAAGTTCGTCATACATATTTGTTGGAGTACCTAATATTTAAATCTGTTAATTAATCTGTTATTTTATTCTTATTACTAAACATTTATTTTGTAATTTTGCTTTTAATTTTTAATACACTTCGATACTTATTCCATTCAATATTTTTCAAAATAGTAAGTGTATGTACGTACCCACTGTAATACCGTTATATCGATTTGGATTGTAAATACTATTTATTATACCTTTATAATACTAAAAATGTTTGATAAGTTTAATAACCGACTTATTAAAAACTACTTGGTCAGTTTTTCTTCCGTTTGCCATTTTCTCGCTGTAGTGAGGTGAAAAAATGTGTGTTTCGCTCGGCTGTAAAGTTGTTTAGCGTCTCGTGCCTTTGAAACCCTCGACTGCGCTCAGGATTCTTCATTTGAACCACTCGCTTCGCTCGTGGTTCAATCCTAGAATCCCTCGCTTGCTCGGGTTTCAATATATGCACTCGCGCCAAACAGTCACTTTCCAGCCTTGCATAACAAATAACTATTACAAGGTTAATAATACAGTTTAAAATTTATTCACACTAAGTTGAGCTTCTTATTATTTAATTACACAACATACGAAGTACGCCAAATTTCCCGCGAATGAACCGCGCATGACGGATATATTTTTTAATCCAATGAGCGGGCAATGGTTTCAGAAGCAAACGGCCAGAACCAAAGAGGATGAGAATTCAAATTATTTTTTATTCGAAATACTTGCACAGGTGTTTACATTTCGGCGATATTTTTAAATTATAAATCATAAATCATTTATTTGCATAAAAACATGGTACATATTTTGCGGTAAGAAAGAAAGAGAAGCTTTTCTTTAGCTTGCCCTGTTTGTTTATTTATTTATTTATCGTTTTTTTGGGTCAGATCTTGGAAGCTAAATTTCATCCACTTCCAAGGGTAAGATTGACTTGAAATTTGGCATACTTATGTAAATTTGGAGACAATATAATAATCTGGTAGTGACATCTTGGTGGTCCTGCCAGAATCGCCTCTGCAGGAGGGAACTCCTCAATAGTTAATAGTACCGACTTGAAATTTGGTACAAATATGTAGTTTAGATGACAATGCAAGTACAGTCAACAAAAAGTACATTCGGCAAAAAAGCTTGTATTAAAAATGAAGTTTTAACAAAAACTTATTACAATCATTATATTTATTTGCATTTGCATGTGTGATGTAACTGGGTATGTTTGCTCTGGTGGAATCTTTCAACTCAAATTTGAAGTGGATATCTTCAACAGATTGAGTTGAAAATTTACGCGCATGTATAAATCCGATGCCAATGCAATATTATTATGAAATGATCTGATGATAAGGCTAGCGGCTGACCATAGGATCAATGCTGACCGATGCAATGATGGCTGGTTAATTGGTGTGAATTGTCCCGTGATATTTATTTATTTTTATTTTATAGGAACTCTGTGATAAACGACACGACCGTATCGAGTTTGGACTCGTTTGATTCGTCTTGACGAGTACTTTGGTAACCAGGGACAAAAAGTACCGCTAGCAAAAAAACCTTGTATCAGATTTTTTTAGAAAAAAATATTATGGAACTATTTGTTTTTAAACATTGTACGGAGGTGCGGAACCCTTTATGCACGAGTCGCTCGCACTCGCACTTGACCGATTTTTTTTTCAATAGCGACTGGTTTATTTTAAAGTAATACAGAAAATCATAAGTTTTCGAGTCAACTTCGATTAAAATGCATATCTTGTGCATGGTATAAGGTTGAAGCTGATTTTAATTTGATATTCTATTATTTTGTTATAAAAAGGTTCATTAATACTGGATAAATAATGAAAGACTTTTAAATAACATGTTTTTTGCTAAAATATTTACTGCATTTACTACACTTAATTACACTTTCTTCAATTACATTTGTCTTTTAATACAAAATTGCCCACTACAAAACCATTGTTGTTTCCTTTAACAACCAACTTTTGCATCAGTAAACGATGCAAAGCTTGAAAAAAATGTCGTAAAAAGCCAGTTCCATATTTTTTTTTTGTAGTAAAAGCCATGCTATCTCTGGAACTATTGAAACTACGTTATTTTGGGTTTCTCTGTAATGTAGTACCTGTTGGCGACTGGCTGCGGTGCGACCTTTTTTACAGTTTGTCAATGTCTTTTTAAACATGTTTTTTACTCTTATTGTCAGTTGTGACTTGTTTGCCCGATCTGTCGGTTCCTAATAATATTATTGTGCTTTGCTTATTAAATTACTATCATTTAAACACGTGTTTCCATCAATCTTTCCATTACTTTCAATACAGTCCACCACTAGCTATCAGTACCTACTCAAGAACCTAACAATAATGAGCTTTAGTGGTTCATTATAACTTTAATATTTCAAAAGAAAATGCGGAAAATAAATGTCACCATTTTTTATTTTGCTTCTCCTGAAAAATGAGGTTTTGGCTTTTACTGGGTACATTTTCATACTGAAAGGGTCGATATATTTCTTGAATTATCGATATCGACTTGTAAAATCATTATTGTGTCACATCGAAATAGTAAGTACCTGGAATGTGCACTGTGCAGGGATCACGGTCCGTCATTTTGCCGATAGAGATAGTATGACCATAATTTTAAAGAATTAATGAGACATTCCTTCCTCCTAGTACTTCTTTGTCAGAAAAATATACTAAGTAGCAATAACCAGAATTTTTATTACTTGTATACCAAGTCCTTATGATACGGCTGGTAGAGATTAGAGCAAATAAATTTTAGGTTTGTGCGTCGGTGCTAGTAACATAAGTATTCACTTTTCTATAGGTAAAACTTATGATATTGGCAAAACCGGTATTGACATTGTATAATACCGGTATTTCGATATTGATCTCTAAATACCAATTATTTTGTTATTAAATAGAGTCGCAACACTCAAAAGTTGCAAGTCACAAATGCATTAATACTTATTTCATTAATATAATCTTAGACATTTTTGAAATAATCTTAGCTACCTACTCGTACTTAAGATAGTCGGAACCGGAAAGGTTTTGAAAGTGCGAAACTCATTCATTTTACTTTAGTAATACGAATATCGAAAAAAATACCAAAATACCGGAATATCGGTATTTGAATTTTCGGTATTGCAAAAAACGTCCGATATTAGATGCTCTATCATTTAGGTTAATAAATGAATGAAGACTAAGTGACAATATATATATATATATATATATATATATATATATATATATATATATATATATATACTATATATTACACTATTATTTACTTATTCATTATTTATTAACTTTTATTACACTATTATTTACTTATTCATTATTTATTAACTTTTACCAGCGTCTTCGCACGCGTAAACTGAATCAATCTGGTAGTTATAATTGAAATTTTCGGGATTTTTCCAAATTCCCCTGGAAGTTTTCAAAATTTATAATAATATAATATAATGTAGTAGGATTATTATTTTAAGCATGTATGTATCATTCGTATTAGACAATACGTATGATGGGTATAAATATAAAATATTATATTGTGATAAATATTACATATTAGCCATTTGAATATATCGTGAAAAGATTGTCACCCTAGTCTCAATAATGAAGTTACCATCTTACTGTTTGGTGTGGCCATTGAGAAATTAATAAAACCTACCATCAAGTTAAAATTAGCTCGTGTAAAAAGATCTAAAGCTTATTTCACTAAAAGAAGATTAAATCGTGTAATTATTGCTTATTATAAATGTATACATTTCATTCAATATTTTTAAAAGACAACGCTCACGAAACTAAAATTTACTAATTATTTATCATTTATTTCCTGGCAATAGTTAGAGAGGGACACACTGACTCCGTGCTTGCTATTTCACCCGGACCGGAGGCCCTTAGTTCTTATGTCAATGGGTTTGGGTCGGTTTTTGCTCGTCTGTTTTTGGAGTGTTCATTCCAGAGTACTTACTATTTCGATGTTGTGTCACTGTCGCCATCTGTCAACTCAACTGTCACTGTCAAACGGACGGAACAAAAAAAAAAAACATTATCCCAGCCAGACAGACCGCAAAACAAGTGACTAACAATTTAAAATAAAAAGACATGATTAAGTTAGTAACAAGTTATATAAATACAGCAGTGCAAGTTCCAAAGCGCTTCATAAAGAGCTTATCCTTCGCTGCCGAAGCAATGGTGATTATGTATTTCCCGCTGTTTTTGTTATTTTGTGTTGTGTTGGAAACGTCAGGCTGGAAAGTATGTACAAAGTTCAAGTTTATTTTGATGCTCTTAAAAAATTTGCTATTTTTTTTTACATTATAAATTGATTTACCGCAATGTCAACCAATTCGGAACGAGAATGGTTAACTCCGCTTGTTAAATTATATTTTCTGTGTTAGGTATTTCCATAATTCCATTTATTTTTATTACGCTTTAGCTAAATGAAGATTTAGAATGAATTAATCCAAGGTTTAAAACAAACATACTTAAAGTTGAAATTGCAATTGAAAATAAGCAAATATTTATTTTGTCATTTCCTAAATCTACTTAAATTAAGTCATTCTTTATTTTGGTAAGTATGTAGTTATTTAAAATAAGGCTGAAAAGGCAATTACTAGGCATAACCATGATAAAATGTAAATTTTTGTGTTATTAAAATCAGATTATTTCAGTGTTTACACCTTTAATTTGCATATTGATTTAAAATGTTGAAAATTAAAATCTACTCTTTATCTTATCATTTTCTACTACAGGATTTCTTAAACATTTTACTGGCTGGCTTCCCCAATTCTAAAGAATATTTATGTATACTTACCCCTTTACATGATTTACAACAAGTTTCTTTTAAAAATCATTAACCCTTAATGCAAAAAGCCCCTCTTTTTATAATATCCCTTTATAAGTTTGACCGCTAGTGTGTCTGTTTTGATGGTTGTGTATCTGTGTGTCTGTCTGTCTGTGGCACCATAGCTCTTAAACAGGTGGAATGATTTGAATGAGGTTTTTTATTTGAAACCAAGTTTTCTAGCGATGGTTCTTAGAAATGTTTTGTCAAAATCGGTTTAGCCGCGTTTAAGATATTGAACTTTGAAGTGACAAAGTCGAGGGTTACAAGCCATTTTTCGGAGTGTACTTTTTGTTGACTGTAAGTAACCTGCATTCTCATTCAACTTACACTTGTATACATTCAGTCAAAACAAACTTGCAAGATTTTACCCAAATAAAAACCAACAACAGAAAGAGTAAGTTAAATACAAATACAGATAAAAGCTTGTAAAAATAAACTCTAATTAGAGTATAACTACAATAATTCCGCAATTGTTTATAGACTCACCCACTTATCTATGAATCAAAACAGTTTTAATGTGGTTCGCATAAAGTGTAGTATTGCTTGGTCTGATTCACATATAAGTTGGTTAATGTGTGACACTTATTTAAAAACAAGTGACAGTGAACAATAAGAATTTCTTTGCTCACCTGCAACCTTATGATTGCTATGTTTATATGCAACTGCATGAACACGCACATGGGTGAAGACCAAAAAGTTGCTCACCGTTAAATCTGCATTAGCAGCTAGTTTCAATTTATTTATTTCTTTAAATAATTTCCATTAAATTTTTCCATTGTGATACGTCATAAATTTGTATGGATAATTTTCGTGTCGCAATGGAAAAAGTTAATGGAAATTAAAACTATGTGCTAACGCAGCTTTAACATTGTGCAACTTTTTGATCTTCACCCATATCTCGCATAAGCTTAGTTACCATAAGGTTGCGGATGAGCAAAGAAATTCTTTTAGTTCATTGTCATTGGCATAGTCACACAGGTGCCCTTAAGCCTCAAAAAAAAACTAGAAAAAAAAATATATGGACCTCCGCTAAGTAACCCCTGATTCAATAAATTATTTACTACTGACAGTGTTGTAAATAGGCCACTACCTAACGAACTCAAACTCAAACAATGAGTATTAAAAGCCATAGCCTTTCAACATTATCAAGATATTCCACCTTCTTGACATCTTTCAATGCTCCACTGGGGGGTGTGCCCTGTCGGTTGGCAACTCCCACTCCTAGTCAATAATTAATAATTTGCATAAAAAATGTAATTCAACGAGCTCTTATTTAACCTGTAATGTTTCTTAGGTATGTGCGTTGTAATCGAATTTTGCAAGTCAAATTGATTTTAAATTTGGTATGGATATGTAGACGTCATTGCTAGTTAAATCAACAAAAATACAGTTAGCATAAACTTTTTACTTTTTTTAAACTAATTTTTTATTTGATATTTTACGTCTTTAAATACTAACACTAGATTAAGGTAAAATGTTATTTTCTTTTGTTTGTTTGTTTACTAACACACCATGGATATTCTGTTTGTCCAAATTTGAATGAAAAACAAAATTTTTGATCAATCAAAATGGTGTGTCGTGTTCCAAATCTGTACGGGGCTTGCATGAGAACTATGGCCCAAGCCTTCTCATAATGATAAAGCGAATGTAACTTACTTTCGTAGCCCTCAAGGATGTGAGCCCTGATTATGAGCCTTGTGTCTCTTATGAAGCAAAACAGACTGGGGCTCTTTTAGGGCTGGGACAATTATCAGCATACAGCAATGTTACACTACCTTCACGTTTTGGCAGAAAATTCTTCAAGCTTTATCTCCTTATGTACTACAATATTAATCAAAAGACCAATGTTTTCTACTATGCGATAAGCAATGATTGTTTCAGTTACCGTATAAAGTCTAATGTACTAAAGTTAGATTATCTATTCTTGCACTTTGAACACCCATCATAAGATAAGATAACTTTCCTCTTTGGTAAAAAATTATATGTGTCATTAGGAGTCCTAAACTTGCTAAAGTTAGTACTTACACTCTAACATAAGAGTTGTTACTTATGGCAAAAATGATACAGCTTGTAACGAATTTGAATAGATTTCCTGTGAAAAGTCTTAGATGCTTTTCCATTGCTGCCAATGCTATGGTAAATAAAAAGTCTTCTTTTTAATAAATTAATTAGCTTCCTGATGGACAGTTCTCCCTTTATTCATCTTTTATTATCTGAACAGGTAACATCAGTAGGTAATTTATTGAATCAGGAGTTACTTTGGCTTTTTTCAGTCCAAAATCTAGTAAGCATGGTTGTGTTCTGAGGATGAACTCCGATTGAGTTCGAAACGCGTCAGCGTACCTAATGTGGTTGTGGTAATACTTGGGTTTGTGTGATTTGTGTGTGTTCTTACAGCGAGAAGGGGGAGGAGATGCATGGATACACATTTGTTGCATACACGTAGCTGGGCCAATCAACTTTTTTACCGACAATAATCTGTGCGACATTTTTCAAATAATTACAGATTTTTGTAAGTAAACATGTTTTTTCTGTAGAAGTGTACATGAATATATGCCATCCTACGTAAGTTCAACCTATTAAACCGTGAAATATTTTGTTGGAAGTACGACTTTTTTAACGCCAGAGACAATTTTGGTAACGCAGGAGACGCCCAAAGTGTCGGTAAAATAGTTAGTTGATTGGCCCAGCTATCGTAAGGCGCGGCTGAGCAAAGCAATTGTTTATAGTTCATAGATAATACAAGTCAACTTCAAAACCGTTCTTTTTACTGTTATTTTAGTTTGACAATGCCAATCCTCGTTTTCTAGAATGATCCGGTGGTGACAGTGAAGCAGGGTAAATTGCTGGGAGCTGTGGACCAGCTGTATGATGGCTCATCCTTCTACAGCTTCAAGGGTATTCCATATGCCCAGCCTCCGGTCGGCCAGCTAAGGTTTCGGGTAAGTTCTACCTGATTATATTCTGCCTTAGAAGTATACATGTCCCTAAGTATACATGTCTATTTTGAGCTATAGACTTAGAGGATACTTACTGCAGTTTTATTACAAAATGTTGCAGCCCTGTTTCTATTTTGTGAACTATGTAATCGTCCACGTAAAGTAAGTATGGTATCTGAACGAAAAGCAAAGAACGCCGTCGAGTTTAAGTCAGAATTATGGTAGTTATGGTATGGTATGTGTGTCTTCTGTGTTAGTAAATAAATGTCTTCTTTCTTTCTTTCTTTCTTTAGTTATCAAAATTAACTCCATCAGAAACTAATCATAATCAACCAGTTTTAAGCTTTGCTTTCCGTTATGATACATACTGCGTTGTCTACCAATGAATTTTCCATTCGATATTGTTTGTACAGGCTCCTTTACCGCCTCAACCATGGTCTGGTGTCCGCAATGCAACGCAACACGGCGAGATTTGTCCTCAGCACGATCTCACAGCCCGCGCCGTCTTCGAAGGCAGCGAGGACTGCCTCTTCCTCAACGTCTACACCAAATCTCTAGCACCTTCCACTAAAAAACCCGTCATGGTCTTCATTCATGGGGGAGCCTATATGGCCGGGTCAGGCAACGACGATCTCCACGGGCCAAAGTTCTTCGTCCAACACGACGTTGTGTTAGTCACTTTAAACTACAGACTTGAAGTGCTAGGCTTCTTAACTCTGGATACTCCGGAAGTACCTGGCAATGCCGGCATGAAGGACCAAGTCGCTGCGCTGAAGTGGGTTCAGAGTAATATTGAACAGTTTGGAGGAGATCCCAATAATGTTACACTCTTTGGCGAGAGTGCGGGCGCGTCCTCTGTATTATTCCACTTGCTTTCACCTATGTCCCGAGGTCTCTTCCACAAAGCTATAGCTCAAAGCGGGACCAGTATCAATGACTGGGCGGAAGGCAAAGACGGTAGGAACAGGGCGTTCAAAATTGCCAAAGTCTTAGGTAAAGAAACCAACGATACAAATGAGCTCCTGGAGCTATTACGAACCACCAAAGCGGTTGACTTAACTAGGATGACTATGAAGACAATGACCACAGATGAGAAATACAGAGGACTGCCCATACACTTCGCGCCGGTCGCCGAGAAAAAAATTGATAACGTCGAAGCGTTTTTAACTGAAAATCCATTAGATACTCTCCTCTCAAATAGAGCACATAGTGTTCCTTTAATGATCGGATACAATTCTGCTGAAGGTATAATAATGCTTGAAGATAAATTGAAGAAATTAGACTTCTACAATGCCAATTCTTCCTTCAATGTTCCTAGAGAAATCGCTGAAAAAGTAACGCAAGAGAAAATGACTGAATTCGGTGAGAGAATACGTAAGTTTTACGTTGGAGACAGAAATTTCACGAGAGAAGATGCAGAACAAGTTACTGCGATGCTCTCGGATATGCATTTCGTGTATGGTACTCACAGATTCGCTTACTTATACTCTAAGTACAACAAACCGATGTATATGTACAGGTTTAGTTTTGAAACTGATCTCAATTTTGTGAAGAACGTATCGAACCCGAATATTAAAGGAGCTTGTCACGCCGATGAATTGTTTTATATGTTTTCGACAAATATGACGAGAGACGCATATGAAGCGCAAGATAAATTGAAGAACTACGTGTGGAAGGTGACAAAGCTGTGGACTGATTTCGCTAAAACCAGGTTAGTAACTGATGACTTGCGAATGTTTGAGTGTGTGCTTGTTAGATACCTACATACTTTTTCACACTAAAATGGCTAGACGGATGTGAATGAAATTTACTATGGAGGTAGCTGGGGTCTCGGTCATAAAATTTAGGCTGTTTTTACCCGACGTATGTTTCTCGAGCGTATGTATGTACGTATATCAGTTAGTTTCAAAACGGCGTTCGGCTAATATGGAGGAGGTTATTTTTATTGTTACAATATGGGTATTAAATGAAAATCACTGTGTAATTTATGCGAATTACCACGGGAAGTTAGTAGAATTCCGGAGATTCAATTACTATCTTAACTTAATAGTTTACGTCAGCGAAGCTGCGAACAGAAGCTAAGTTAATAGTTCTTATTTCTATTACGTTTGCCTTAACTGGGGATTTTGTAGTTACCACACTGACTCATGTAAACCACTGGAATAGTAATCTTGACTCCAATGAGTCATGACAATGCATTGTCATCTAGTTGGTTTTTCCTTAGGCTTGTAAGTCACTGACAATAATACTGGACAAGACAAAGCCATCAAAAACATTTGTCGCTCTAACGGCTATACGAATTACGAGTTTCGTGATTTTTGGGTCTATTCCGACTAGTTCCATTATCAGTTCCATTGACGGAACTAGTTGGACTTTTTTTCTCAGCAGTTACATTCAACGAAGAGGGTGAAAGTCCAACTAGTTCCATCAATGAAACTAATAATGGAACTAGTCGGAATATACCGATTTTTTTAGGCCGTAGGTGGCCTATTGGTTTGATCTATGGCCGCAGCAGAGGATTGTGAGTTCACATCTCACATGCGAAATAACATTTGAAATTGGCAACTAGCTTTACGGTGAAGGAAAACATGAGTAAATCTGCAACAAACCTGCGAAGTAATTCAATGGTACTTGTGAAGTTCCCAGTAAACCTGCAACAAACTTGCGAAGTAATTCAATGGTACTTGTGAAGTTCCCGATCCGCTCTGGGCAAGCGTGGGAACTACGGTCCAAGCCCTCTCATTCTGAGAGGAGGTCTTTGTCCAGCGGCGTATATAGGCTGGAGATGATGAATTACAGATAATGAAATGAATTAAGGATTTGAGAGTAATCACAAATAATTAGTTATACATAATATACTGATTAGGTGTACAGTTAAATTAGAGAAATTGTGTACAACATACAAGAAATTACGTAAATTATCTTATCGCTATAGTAATATTGGATAAAATAAAGTCTGCAGACATTATTATTAGCTATTGAACGACCGAAATTTTATGTGAGAAATTTTAAAATTATCTCTTTACCTTTTACCGCATAAGATTGTCTTATCAGATCCAATGTCCATGAATATATGACATTAGAAAAGTAAGTAAACAATTCATTGTCTTACTGGATCGCGATGCAAATGGAATGCTAACGCCGAAAATACATGTGTAGACTTTTGTGGGGTAGTTAAACAAGGTGACAATGAAATAAATTGAACAGTTAGGGCGTCTGAGGTTTCCAAACTGTCTTCTTACTAGTTTTTATTTAGCCTGCCCAAAATATTTGTTGCTGTTTTCTGTTTGTTCAAAATCATGCAAATTAATTAAAATCCGCTTACAGTGGTTGACTTTAAATTTTGCATAAATACAAACGTAATAATGGTCTATGAAAGTACAGTTTACAAAGTTGTAGGTAGTTTGTAGGTTTTAATTTTTACAAAAAAATAAATTACTTACCTATTTAAGTTAGTTGGATGCAATGCTACATTATGCCTTGATTATTATAATATTCGTATGTTTTTGCTAATTCAGTAATTTTACTTGATTTCAAATTCTATACTTATTTTTGTATACTACTCAAAAGAAAATGGGGGCCACGTTACTTTCATTGGTATAACGAAAATACTAACAAACATAATTCTTTATAACATTCCTTGTCTGAAAATGTTTTTATTAACACACCATAAGAATATACAAAGACAGTTAAATGTATTCAAATAAAAACGCAAACGGATTTTTATTCAATTTTTTTACTCATAAAAATACGCTGACCGAGACTACCGAGAGACGAGCTGTTGGTAGGCCTCCAACAAGATGGAGCGACGACCTGGTTAAGATCGCGGGATCGCGGTGGATGCGAAAAGCACAAGGCCGGTCTGAGTGGAGAGTATTGGGGGAGGCCTATGTCAAGCAGTGGACGTCTTTCGGCTGACATGATGATGATCATGACCCATAAAATCAAGTGGCCCTGATTGTCTTTTGACTTGTATAGTTAGTTTGTCAGTAGCGCTTCACTGTTGTTGTTAGAAAATGAAAACTGTCAGGAAAACGACCAGTGTATTATCATATCAATAGCTAGTATATCTTGTTATTACGTCCTAATGATGTTTTGTTCCATCCCGGAATCCTGGCACTCAGATAATTAAAAACAAAATTAAAAGAAGCCAACTCCATATTTAAGCACTTAGCTCTTTCCAGACTTTTGTTAAATTCAGGTAAATATACATATCGACACTACTTTGAAAAAATCTCGTATCTCAAATACGTCAACTCAACAAATTTGATCCTTAAAACAATGTTCATTAAATTCACTCGTAAAGATTATCGATTTTGAGATACCAGCTTTTTTCAAAATAGTGACGATATGTATCCGAATTTCCGATCCCTAATCATTACAATTTTATTTTATTTCAGTAATCCAACCCCAGACAGGTGCCTAGGCGTATCGTGGCCGCAGTACACAGTAAAGAACAAGGAGTTCTTGGACTTGAACGTTAAGCTGACGCAAGGCCAATACGCGGAAAGGGAGCGAGTAGAGTTCTGGGACAAGATGTATGCTGAAGTAGGCTTGCCTCATATAACTAAGAGCAGCTTGTAGCCTTGACGTTACCGCAGGATAACCGTTGGACATGTGTTTAACACTCAGTTCGTAGAATAGCATTTAAGGAATGTCTAAGTCGTGTTTAAGTTTTTTATGATAAGAATACCACAAATACTTTAAAGGACCGCTACTCGTTGGTTATGGATTATTTATTTATTACTATAATATTTACATCTCGATATTATCTAAAAATACTCTTGTTGGTTGGATGAGTAAAACTCAAATATTTAAAACAATTTATTTTTATAAATAAAAATGTTATATAACGTAATGAACGAGCTTTAAAGAATATTTTACTATACCTACTCCTAAAATATTTATATGCAATTGTATAAAAGAGGTTAAATAGTGAAAAGAAATCTGTAAATAGTTTTTACACTGAATTTGTAAATAAAACAAAATTTAAAAACACGAATAATTTATTTTTCTATATACATTTTATTAAATAATCAAGGTACATCTATATTAATTGAAAATTAATTAAAATTTGTGACTTAGAAATAAATTTTAATATTTACTATCACACTTATATTAATTTCATGACACAGTTTTGTACATGATAAAAAATATACAAAAAAATTAAATATATTTATTAGTTAATTGACATGTCTTGTGTTGTGTTGGTACTGCAGAGACACTAATGCTTGTTTGTATTTTTTGTTCTATAAGATTTTCATTATAATATGTTAATCATGAAGTTGCCAGCTAAAAGAAGCACTGAGATATTGTGTAGAACCTACACTTATATTGATATAACATGGGACAAAGTGTCGATATCTTTGCCTTTGACTGTACCAATACCTTGAGAGATGTTATGATTGACCCTGTACCTAATTTGTTAGCAAAATGTATGCATTTTCGTGACTTTCGCCCAGTAGAGCATTATCATACACAACCAATGTCAACACATTGATCATACAAGGTGACCTTAGCCTCTGGACAAATATTGAAACCTTGGATAAGACTGATACTTCACAATATCTTAAAATAAAAAATAGTTATTTGTTCATTAGACAAGAAAAATAATCTATGAAATCAGATCATCCAAATACACAGGCTGCTCCAAAGTGATACATTGAAAACCGTTAGTTTTTCGGTAAATTTGGACTGATTGTTATGATACTTTGCAGTTTGGTTTTAAATATCTTACTAAGCCAGTAGTATTCGTATTTGTCCAGAGGCTAAGGTCACCCAATATAGTGCGTTTGTGCTACTCGACGAAGTCTTGTGACAACAGGCAGCGAATCACTCTCTGGATCATTTTCATGAACTAGAACTGATAATTTTCGTCCAGTGTAGCAGAGTTGTGGGTTAAAGCACAAAGCTTACATTTAAAACTTACTACGAGCTTTGCGGTGAAGGAAAACAGCGTGAAGAAGTCTGCACTTAAAGCAAAGAAATTTCATGGTGTGTCTGAAGTTCCCGATCCGCATTAGGCCCGCGTGGGAACTAAAGCACAAGCCCTATCATTTTGGGAGGAGGCCTGTGCACAGCAGTTGGACGTATATAAGCTGAGATGATGATAATCGTCTTCACTGCTATACCTACAATTAAATAACTGACTTCTCTAAGCCATGCTTTACTGCGTTTGAAAGTAAGTAATCATTTAATCAATAATTTTTATGAGCAATTTGTGCTAAGTGTACCTTATTGGTAACACCAATCCAATATTGCATTATTTTAATAATTAATACATAATTTGAAAAATAACTGATTCTGGAACACAGAAAAAAGTAGGTGCGTTCGTCGCTCAGGTACTTTAAAAAACTCGTTTCTCAAAAATAGTAAATTTTTCGTAATGAACTTTATGGGGATTGTATCAAGGTTCAATTTTGCTGAAATATTGATTTTAGATACGAGATTTTTTTTTAAGTAAGTGTCAATATTGTTTTGCACGGAATGACGAGAGACTGTTCCATAGTTCTATTGTATGTTTCCACAATTTTACGTCTTCATCAGGCGAAGAAAGTCTCCTCGAAAGTGGAATTTTCTTTGCGTGTAGCGGATTGTAATGGCTACTTCCCGGGATGATTAAAGTATACAAGTTTTGTATTTTAGTGTTACGCTGTCACGTCCTGTACAAAGGTTCCGCGTATAGTCTGGTAGGTGCAGATATGTTGCTGGCCACTGATGGAGGCTCCCGGGATAGAAGCATGACCGATTTCGCTCGACGTTTGGCTGTGAAATAAAAAAAAAAGATTAATTTATGTATCACATGACTTGTACTGGTTTCGTTAGATGGCGCTGTTATCAAATTCTTTAGGTTTAGAATCTATCGATAGATGGCGCCACTGCAATATAACCCAAAACTAGATAGTGGGTCCACATGACTGCGGTTTTGTAGATGCGTACCCGAAAGAAGGTTAGGTACGTATCTGAATATCGAATGTTAAAAAATGAAAGCAATATTATTAATTTTGTCGATTATGACACGGGTATGAAAACAAATATTTATTTATATTTTTCAATGAGATCATTTCTAAAAATCCGGACACTTAGTAAGTTATGCCGTAATTCTGACAAAGGGTCAAAAATCCGGACAGTCCGGACAAATCCTGACGCATGGCAACCCTACTCGCACCGCTCATACTTCGTACATCTCTAGTGGAGAGAGTGCCTTTAGTGTAAGTTTTCGGTTACACAATACGTCTCGATCGCGTTTGCGTTAAAATCTCAATTTGTATGGAAACACAAACAGCGTCTCTAGCGGAACGTTTGCGATGTTCGTGTTTCGATACAAATTGAGATTCGAACACGAACGCGATCGAGACGCATTTTGTAACCGAAAACTTACACTAAGGTTACTGACGCGGCTTTTATGCGTTAGAACACTCACCGTTTGAATGCATACAGCACAGCACCAGCGCGGCGATCAAAGCTGCCAGCGGCAACGCGCCGGCCAGAGCCAGCAACGCGTGCTGCGCGGGAGTATGCGTTGCGCGCGACACGCCGCAACTCGTTATGTTGTGGACGTCGAACGCTTGCAGTATGTGCTCACTCACCGTTTGAATGCATACAGCACAGCACCAGCGCGGCGATCAAAGCTGCCAGCGGCAACGCGCCGGCCAGAGCCAGCAACGCGTGCTGCGCGGGAGTATGCGTTGCGCGCGACACGCCGCAACTCGTTATGTTGTGGACGTCGAACGCTTGCAGTATGTGCTCACTCACCGTTTGAATGCATACAGCACAGCACCAGCGCGGCGATCAAAGCTGCCAGCGGCAACGCGCCGGCCAGAGCCAGCAACGCGTGCTGCGCGGGAGTGTGCGTTGCGCGCGACACGCCGCAACTCGTTATGTTGTGGACGTCGAACGCTTGCAGTATCTGCTGGAGCTCCACGCCCAGGGAACGGATGACGGCCTTCATAGCTTTAGGTGTGAGCGCTTCGCCGGTGTCGGTTTTGCGGAATTGGAAGCATGGGCTGGAAATATAATGTGCACGTTAATTGCGATTCTTAGGGGCTGTTTCACCATTCATTGATTAGTGTTAAGATGCCAAGGACGCACCCAGCTTAGGGGCTTAGGGGCGGACAAATCAGACTTTTTAGGTCAGATCGCCCGCACTTGTTTTGTCATACACACTACACAAAGACACCAGTATGAAACACAAAATATATGAAGTGTGTAGAGCAAACACCTGCAACGGATCCTTCTTCATAGGTAAACTGCATAATATAATGTAGAACATACATTTCTTTTTTTCCCGCAATAATTACGCGTTCAGTTGCGTGCACACTCACCGGGTTCCAGCGCTGCAGCTCTGGTTACAGGGCTACGGCACATGCTAAGCTGAGTACTTTTGGCATCACACTACAGCACAACGTCTTTAATTGATCTCTCTTCTCTTTGTTTTTACTGTTTTTGCTGTGATGTAAACTCCAATTCAATAGAATCTGACAATCCTGTAGACACTTCCAGCCTACTAATATGAACACCGGGCTGCCTAAGGCTTTGTTATGAGACTATTATTCTTTTTTCAACACACCTGCTCGTAAAGTAGGTCTTATTACAGCGTATTTACACTGATAATGCAGAATATTACCCATGCCGTGCCTTTTACATTACATTATCGCACTAGTGCCTTTTCATTACATATCTTTTTAAATATTAGCAAGAAGTATTAATGTTTCGAAAACAGCTAAGTAGTTATTTGCGTAAATATAAAATTCAATTCAAAATGTGATAAATAATTAAA
The DNA here is from genome assembly GCA_037349165.1 of Choristoneura rosaceana. Classification (NCBI taxonomy): domain Eukaryota; kingdom Metazoa; phylum Arthropoda; class Insecta; order Lepidoptera; family Tortricidae; genus Choristoneura; species Choristoneura rosaceana. The sequence goes on from JAZBNJ010000019.1 coordinate 19,175,565, forward strand.
GAATTTCATGAAACTGCTTGTTAGCTTGTTGGTATTTATAATTTGACGGTGTATTTTTAACTATAAATACCCAATTTCAAAATTTATAAATATGTGGCTGATTAGCTACTTTGCCGGTGCCCTTATCTCAGACTTGCGCGCGCATGCAGCGCTGAGCGCGCGAAAAAAAAAAATTACGGCCGCCATCTTTTAAATTAAAGTTTTTAAATAAATGTGAACTTTTATTTACTTTTCCTCGCAAGTGTGTTGAAAAACGTCGTATGAAACACGTGAGCATTGGTCATTACACTTTTCGTCTCCATTAAGCCTTCGCCTTCGGCTCAGGCTTAAAAACCGACTCGAGTGTAATGACCAACATAGCACACTTGTATCATAATGTACTATTTTATTCCTTTTAGATGATAATTGCAACAACAGGGACATATATAATCAAGCGTGCCCACGTTAGGGTGTGTTAAATGTGTAGAAAATTGTTAGATTTTATTGAATTGTACTTTAGTGTGTTTTTTTTTTGTCAATAACTATTGTAAGTTTGAGTTTGATACAATTTCCGGGGTGGAGGGGGGCAGCTTTTCAGCGTCCTATAACGAACTTTCGGCTGACGATGATAGTTGTGCCAGGCCAGCCCTGGCACATAGATTAGTAGCGTAGGCAATAGATTAAGATTAAGTATATAAGCTTGTAAATAAGTGTTCAGTTTAGTTCAGTAAGGAGTTCAGTTAGGAGTCAGTACAATTTAGTCCTGTTCCCCTAAGATAGTGATATAGGAGATAGGAACGCGCCGCGCCGCCACCACCAGCCGCAGCAGGTCGCGACCACCACCACCACCAGACCGACCCGGGGCTGTCGAGCGGCGCCGCGGGCGCAGCGTCGTGCAGCTGCAGCCGCAGGCCGCGCGGCGCCACGGCGGCCTGCAGGCGCGCGCGCAGCGCCGGCACGCGCCGCGCCGCCACCACCAGCCGCAGCAGGTCGCGCTCGCGCACCACCACCACCTGACAACATTGGTTACCTAATGATTCGCTGACTATGAATAAATATTCTCTGGAAACGTAATTGCTAGCAATGAACGCCTTGATTGTGATTCCATTTGTAGCATTTACGCAAACAAACTAACAGCAATGACAACGTAACACTCACACTCTCTCATACACAACGCTGGCCCGCGATTGGTCCGCGTAAGAGTCGGCGCCGCCCTCTTGCGACAAGCGTGGGGGCGATCTTACAATGCGTATGCATAACACTTTCCAGTATCGCCAAATATGGTGTTTTAAATATTATTTACTATGAAAGGTGAGTCCTGAGTTTTTCATATCTGAGTGGCTTCTACACCACTTCACACAACACAACGGCATATTTTTTAAATTGATTCGAGCATAAACACAATCACAAACTTGATCGAAATTTTCCACGGAGCGACTGCACGACTCAAGTTTTACGGCCGAACTGGCGCGACGCACGGTAGATATTTTAAACCCCGACCGTCGCGGTAGACATTCCGCGGAGTGGCTCTTCGGGCATAGTTACGTTTCCAGAGAATATTTATTCGTAGTTCGCCGATAAAATTGGTCTCGCCGGAAGACCAGCGCTGGCTCCTCCATAGGAGTCCGCATTTTATGCTGAGGCGGGACCATTTCGGAGGCAAGTAAATGTATATTTTCGACTATTTTTTATTTTTATTTTTTTGCCCCGAATATTTTTTTTTTCTTCATTTAATTTTTCATTCGGCGTCATAAAAACGCTGATTTGATTAGCAGACCACGTTTCGCCGAGTAACGCTAAGCCAACGAATTTGTACGCAGATGTATTGTTTCGCAGACCAACGTTTCTACTAATAACTATACCATTCTCTAACACCAATGTGTAGACGGCTACTTGTTACCAGTCACTCTGCAGACAAGTCCCTAATCATTTACACTAATGGCAAGTACTAAGCTAAGGTTTACACGAACCTAGCATGATGGTGACCATCGGGAAAAGTCGGAACACAATCGGAATACGATGGGACCCGAAGTGTTCAATTAGGTATTTGTATTAAACGAGGGACATTTTCATATCTATTGGTATGGAATTATGTAACTTTATGTAAGTATACTCGTAATGCTTACCTCAACCAGGATATCACTAAACCGTTCCGGATCTTGCGAATTGTTAGCCCTTATTGTCAACCTGAAAAGATATTGTAAAGTTTACTTACTAACATGGTGAGTATTTCTCAAAAAGTTGTCTCGTCATGAAATTGGCAAGAAATCAGTTTTGTCAAGAAATTATTAACACTAAGGACGAGATCATAAAATAATAAACTACATAAAACATTCAACATTTCTTGACGTCAGGAAAACGTCACGAAATCTTGTGAGGACAAAATCGTAATTTTGTAACTACATCAAAACTTTCTATTGCATCCAATAACAAAGATTATCTGACCTTTTATTACTTTACCACACAAGGTTTTGTATATATTTAAAAACAATATAAATACTGAACTGAAATTTGTGTAAATTATAATGTAATCTTATGTTCTGTAATCTTGTTATATCTCAATAAATAAATAAATAAAAATTTTTTTTACATGAATGAGAACAAAAAAATCACCCCACTTTACGTCTATGGGATATAGGTACTCCAAAAAATTTTATTTTTTTATTTTTTTACTATACCATTTTGTCAAGTTTCCATATAAATTCGTGCAAAATTACAGCTTTCTAGAATTGATAGTCCCTGAGCAAAGCCGCGGACGGACGGACAGACATAGCGAAACTTTAAGGGTTCCTTTTTTGCCATTTTGGCTCCAGAACCCTAAAAATGACGTGTGACCATTGCGGCCTATTTACTGAATAAATGATTTGAATTTGCAATGTAATGCAACAGAGTTTCCAAGTCAAAACCCTTACCTAAATATACCGTCAGCGTAGTGTATCAGGTTCTTCATGATCCTCAGATCTCCCGTTGCATTGTTGAGAACGATGACGTCTGTCACGTTGTTGGAGGAGCGCGCTTTGATCGGGGACTCGAAGCTCGTGTTGACGAATCTATGGAAAAGGAAACGAGTGTTGAAATAGGGATCGCCAAATTCGCATACTCTTCGCTAGTATAGCGTAATTTTTGTCCGAATCATCGTTTGTCATCATTTTTTCCCCATTGAAACCTGAGTTTTCTGAAATTTTTAAATGGTCACCTATAGAAACTATAGGTTAGGTTAGTTTTGTTTCTAACCCCCGACGCAAAAAGAGGGGTGTTTTATCTATCTATGTGTGTGTATCTATGTGTATCTGTGTGTCTGTCTATCTGTGGCGCCCGTAGCTCTTAGACGGGTGGACCGATTTGAATACGGGTTTTTAAAATTGAAAGAAGGTTTTCTAGCGATAGTTCTCAGACATTTTATTTATTTATTTATTTGTAAAAACTTACACAGCATTACAGTTGAAACCAAAGCACTGAGTAAGACAAAAAAAAAGCAATTAAGTCATGTTTTATCACAATCGGTTCAGCCGTTTTTGAGATATTGAACTTTGCAGCGACAAAGTCGGGGGCTGTATGTATGTGTGATAGCTGTACCTAAGTACCTCTGTCTCTCTGTGTGTGTGTGTGTGTGTGTGTGTGTGTGTGTGTGTGTGTGTGTGTGTGTGTGTGTGTGTGTGTGTGTGTGTGTGTGTGTGTGTGTGCGTGCGTGCGTGCGTGCGTGCGTGCGTGCGCGTGCGCGTGCGCGTGCGTGTGCGTGTGTGTGTGTGTGATAGCTGTATCTGACTACCTGTGAGTGTGTGTGTGCGCTAGCTGCTCCTGTCTACCTGTATGTAGTACCTAAGTTAGTTTGATACCTGTAGTGTATAGGCAGGGCGTCGGGGTCCTTGTCGGTGGCGCGTACGGTGGCGATGCTGGTGTCTATTGGCACGTTGAGTCGCACGCCGACAGTCAGGTTGGCGCTTTCGAACTGCGGCAGGTGATCGTCAATGTCTAGTACTTTTATGAGTGCTTGAGTCTCTGATGGGTCCTGGGAAACAATTGTTCTAGTTAATAAATTTATGGTTAGTAATACATTCCCAAGAAGTTCCCAATCCGCACTGGGCCCGCGTGGGAACTACGGCCCAAGCCCTCTCGTTTTGAGAGGAGGCCTGTGCCCTGCAGTGGGACGTACATAGGCTGGGATGATGATGATGATGATGAATACATTAACATAGTTTTTTTAACCTAAACCCAAAAGTTCCGATTTTGTTGCAGTTTTTGCGTGAAAGCCTGTTTCCTTGCGGTGATTTAAAACGTAGTGGTTATATTCTCTTTGATTCCTAGATATGTTTTATTAAAATCGATTTAGTCGTATTTGAGATATTGAACTTTGAAATGACTGTGTCGGAAGGTTTTCAACTTTCCTATTTTTCTGCACTCATCATGTCAGCCGAAAGATGTCCACTGCTGCACATAGACTCACCAATCGATTGTAAGCCTTATTCAGTCGTGGTTTGGTCCCATACTTGAAGCACTTTACAGTGATGAGTAAGCGAGACACCGCCTCTCTGTCGATCCGTGCCGCCGCCACGATGGATGCCTTGCTGTCATTGGTCCGCTCCAAACGGAGATAGCCGAGCTCGTTGCCAGCTGAAAAAATAAAAAAGTTACAAAGGAGTTGACACCCATAAAGCAATAATAATCAGTACGCACTCTAATAAAGAAAAATTAAAAAAAAAAAGTAAAACCGACCCAAAAAAAAAAAATGGAACCGACTACAAAACTCTTCAAAATATTTTTCTAGGTACCTACTAGCTGGAAATCGGTGCCTTTTGGAACATAGAACCTCCTACTTTTTTTGAAGTCGGTTTAAAACTATGTTTCAGCCTAAAGTTTATTTTTTTTAAAGCCTAACCAATTATTCTCAAAGTTCACCTGTGATGGCGTAGTCAATAGCGGCATTGTCTCCAATATCCTCGTCAACGGCGTGGAGCTGTCCGATCACGGTGCCGACTGGAACCTCTTCTCTCGTGGTCAGGAGGACCGGAGGGTCGTCCTGTTGAAGAAGTTAACGTAGCTTCTGTCAGCTTCACCCGTGAAACAATTAGACATAGTGACAATGTCGAAGCTATTTGGGAGAACCAATATAGCAAAGCAGCGCAGGACGTTCCGGAGATCCTAGCTTTTCACAGAAAATATATTTCGCAAATAATTAATTTCTCAGTTGTCTCTCTGGACGAACGAGTTTCTTTCTAAAACTTTAAACTAAGTAGGTACTGTGGGGTCTGTAACTGGTAGAGCTATGGTATAGGGGATCTACGCGCGTGATGCTAAACTCAGTTCAATAAAAAGATGTTTCTTCAATACTTGCTTCATATATTCAAAGACATGGAACTTAAAGATACACTTTACAGACATAGGTTAAGCCTCTCAGGCTGTCGGGAGCGATCTCAGTCTCGCGCAACTTAGAACAAAAAAACTTTTGTATGGAATCTGCATGGCAAACCATTACCATAATATAATATAAACTAAAACCTCGGTACAGTTTAGCCATAGTAAAAGGATAATCCTTTTACTATGGTTTAGCTGTCAGGTCAACTGTCATGAGTGTCATGTCAGGCATGTTGCTTAGCTTGTGATTGTGACTCGCATACTTTATTCGTTAATTTCTTTAGATTTCTATTTAAGTTCGTCTTAATTGTTTTCTAAAGTAGTGACACGTGACTGACGTAAACATATTTTGTGAAATTGGCACCGAAAAGACGATTTATAACGTGTGAAATTTGTGGAAACCGAACAAGTCGACATAATCACGAAAAAAGGATTTTTATGGCAAAATTTCCCTTTGACGAGAACCGGTAAGTATTGTCTTAGATACTTTTAGCTATATTTTGTAGCAGCAAGTTAAATAAACAAAGGGAAATAGATATTTAATATCCTTATCATTGTCCACTAGGGATGTGTACTACAACTATCGATAACTGTAGGCTTATTTGTTTATCAGTGCAACTAATATTACTTTACATAAGAAGAAGAAAGATCAGAACTTTATGACAACTTGCATGCAATATGACCATAATTATAAGCATTTTCAAACTTCCGATATTTCAATGCAGTTGAAAATATCTTGATCATGGGTAGACAAGACACACACGGCCTGGATAAATTATTGAGTTTAGTGATTACATACCATTTTAACCGTAAATTAAAAAAATAAATACCTCTGTTTTAACGATAAAATGTTTTCAGATGCAGGGCACAAACTAGTGGGAAAAGAAAATTTGGTGAATGTTTCCATAAAAAAATTACATGTATTAAAATACATACGTGAAATTCACTTTGAAAACAGGGCTTTGAAAAAAATAAAGGAAATCAATAGAAAACTTGTATTTTATTTTGGGTCCACACCTAAATCCAATACTATGTGTAGGTATACGACTTAAGTGTGGACTCGATCTTAACCTAAATTTGATTACAAAAATTGTTGACCTAAGCCTGTATTTCAACCCTCACCATTTTATCGATATCGATAAAAAGCGCAAACGTTTAGCATGCTGCACTATTTAAATCTGTTATGTTGGTAGTATTATTTTTTGGCGTTAAACGGATCTTACACACACACATACATACACGCGTAGGCGTACATTTTGGTAATGGTTTGCCATGCAGACTCAATACAAACTCGATTCCATTCGCTAGTATGGGAGTCCCGCCTCTTAAAACGTAGTGGTTATATTCTCTTTGAGCGATCTGTGCTCCGGCATGTATACCGCTGTCAATCCTATTTTTAAATCGAATTCCAGAATTATAAAATACAAAAATACTATAATTATACAAAATACATTCAGTCTAGCCTGCCAGGCGGTCATTTTTACCACCTGCCAGCGGTATACAGCCTAATCCCTACAGTACACAAGACATATTTCAGGACTATTCTGTAGAATCCTATAGGCACGGTTACTTTTTATAACAATCCTGAGATACTTATTTACAGTAATATTTAAAAAAAGTCGTTTGTCCATATTAATCATGTGTGAAACGTATTTTCGGCGAAAACTTAGAGAGCCCAACCAACGAGATGGACGGATGATCTGAGGACTTATATCGCCCAACATTTCGCACATGAAATCAAAAACTGTCGTAACTCTGGGACTTCAAAAAAAAAAACGTATACAAAAAAATCGAGTAATTTTTGATTTACGACAATTTTTGACTTCATGTGTGATTTATCTAACCTTGCTTGACTTAATGTGTGACGTTAGTAAGTGAAATATCAACAGGTGAAATACTGTGTTGTGTTGCTGTGATTGTTACAGGTGGGGTAGTCGGGTGCTTGAGTAGAGGCCTAGAGTAGGGCATAGAAATGTGGGCAGGCAATCGATGCGTTGGACCGACGACCTTGTTAGAGTTGGAAAGGACTGGATGCGAAAGGCGCAAAACCGGGAAGAATAGCGTGCATTTGAAGAGACCTACACTCAGTATTGAAAGGTTGAAAAAGAAGAAGAGAGAAGAAGATTGTCACTGTACCAGGTTCCTGGCGAAGTGCGGTTTGTGGTCGTCCACGTCTGTGACGGCGACGGTGACGATGCGAGTGGTCTGCTGCGGCGGCGCGCCGCGGTCTGTCACGAGGAGGACCAGCGTGTACGAAGCCTTACGCTCGCGGTCTAGCGACTGCCGAGTCGTTACTAAGCCGGATTGAGGGTCTGGGGACAAATAATACAAAGTTTTTACAACGAAAATACTAAATGAAACATGGATACACAGAAAAAAAAACAGAAAAAGAGACCAGCGCTCGGATAGCATAGCATATCTTTGATTGATTGATTTGGTCGGTGGGACCGAAAGTAAGTTGAAGAAACTTGTGTGAATCCTACACGACAGCAGAGGGTAATAGGAGAGAAGAAGGGAAGAATATAATTCTAAAGTTTAGAGTCTAAACACATTGTCATGCGAGCTAATATATAGACACGCAAAGAAGGAAGATATTTATGAGGGCCCAGAAGCTAATTTGATTATGAAAAAAATAAAACTGTAATGCACTGAGAGATGTCTTACCGATAGCAAAAGTTTTAGCGTCGGCGTTAGACTGTTGTATAGAGTAGTACAGTTGCCCCGACGGCTGTGTGGGGTCGTCCGGGTCGCTAGCCACTGCCTGGTATACAGGCGAGCCGATCGTTGCGTTCTGGAATAGAGAAGCAATGGATGTTAAACACGCTAAATGCCAAACCCCAAACCAAAGACAGGATAGACGTATGGAAAAAACCAACCAATTGAAGGTTTGACACCACTTGCAACAAGATTATCGACTTTTTTACTAAGGTAAAAACAGGTTTTTTTTATTCGACTGGAAGGCAAACGAGCAAGTGGGTCTCCTGGTGTTAAGAGATCACCACTGCCCATAAACATCTGCAACACCAGGGGTATTGCAGATGCGTTGCCAACCTCGAGGCCTAAGTTGGAATACCTCAAGTGCCAGTGATTCATCGATTCAGAATAATTTATGGACAACCCACGAAATGGCGCCTGACTCCATTCGTTGTACTATAATCCCTACTCTCCCCGCAGCCACACACCATCGGTGGCTGTCATTGACTGAAAAGAAAAAAATGGTAGCTCTCTATCTTATGAGATAGAAAAATCACTTCTACATATACAAAGAATATGCTTATCAAAATTCAAGTCTATAGTTCCAATCGTAAAGGCTCTACGTTGTCACAATCGGTTTCACCACTTTGTTCTGTTACACGTTGAAGGATAATGATAAAAAAAGAGATGGTGGTGGTGATGGCGAGCTCTCAGGCGTTGGACAATACGGCTACTGGTTGGTCTTAAATTGTCTTACCTCGCTAACACTAAGCTGCTCTCCCGCCGCCGGTCTAATGAACCTCGGCACGCCGTCGTTGGCGCTCACGTCTCCAATATACAGGGCCAGCGACGCGTCTCCGCTGTGCCCGCCGCCGTCGGTCGCCCCCACCAGTAGACGGTATGGATCCGTCCGCCCTCGACCCGTCAGGTCGCGTCGGGACTTTATTTCACCCGTTTTTGCGTCGATTGTAAATAGACCTGCGAAATAGGTATGAATTACATGTTTCTTGAAAAACTTATAACATAAACATAAGACCGAGAAGGAGATGGCGAAACCATTTGGACGCATAATGTAAGGGATCGGCCTGACATTGTGCCAGAACGTGAGGCGGAGAGATCTAGAGGCCTTTGTCCAGCTGTAGGGCGCTGTACCAGGTTAGTTGAAAAAAAAAACAGACAATCTTGTGATGGAAAAGACGGAAGTTTCTAAACACTTTAATAGATCAGCAACCAGCAACATGATCGTGACGATGCTAACGAAATATTATAATTATGGAATGTATCGGCGGTAGGTCAATATTCATTGAAGTGAAAGTGAAGGGTTTTGTCATCTCCAGCTTATGTAAATCCCTCAGCTAGGGACAGGTCTCTTAGAATCAGAAGGCTAAGGATCTAATTGGAGCTTTCAATAAATAAATAAAAAAATGAACAGTGATGCAAATTATATCAAGACCGTAGGTTTTCAGATAGTTAATGTGAATAAGGACTTACCATTGGCTTCCCCTTCATCCAGGAACTCGTATTTAACTTCCCCTCCTAATCCTTCGTCAGGGTCAGTTGCAGTAATATTGATCACGCTGATTCCTATTTGTACGTTTTCAGGAACCACCGCTGTAACCAATTCAATTACTAAAATAATGCTTTAAGTTATTAATTTCATCCTTAGTCTGTGACTTCCTAGTAAGTTTTAATATTATGGCTTCTGATTTTCAGTATCAGAATGTAGGTAGTAATATTAATGATGTACCTCTTTACAAGCGATTGTTTTGTTTCAAAACCTTAAGAACTTTTAAATTTTTTAAATTTTGTGTAATTCTCCACTTTCGGTTTACTCACGATACCTAATCAAATGGTGATATGGTAATAGAATCATCATCTTGGTTTCTTTAAGAAATACAAGCTATTTCCTTATGAATTAAACTTCACTGTATAACATGTTTTGATTAGTAACAAAATTTCAATTACCAGTATACACGGCCTTATCAAAAGTTGGCGAATTATCATCAACGTCAAGTACATCAACTAATATAGTTGCTGATGACTTCAACCTTTCCGCGCCTCCTCCAGGCATATCCACTGCTTCTATTTCTAATCTAAGTACAGACTGCCGCTCTCGGTCTAACGTTTTATTGGGTGCTAGCTGAAACATTATAAAAATATTAGATTTCCTACCAGAAAATATTTAACGTGAATAAAGCTTAGTAGAATCAGTATCTTTTACCTTTATTACACCAGTAACATTATTTATAGTGAATAGATCAGAGTTGTCCCCTCTTAACGAGTATCTTAATTCTGAATAGCCTTTAGTTTTATCTTCGTCAGTCAACACAGCATCTGCATCGGTTGCTGTTACTGTCAGGATCTGTTCTTGATCCTTTATTGATTCTAAAACGCTCACCTTGTACAGCTGAAATGCAACTTTTATTACTTAGTTACTTAAAAACCACTGTTATTACTTCAGAATTTATAAATTCGATGTTGTTTTTATAACTAACCTCTTTATCAAACTTTGGTGGATTGTCATTCAAATTAATAACTTCAATAATAATTTTTGCCATTGTATGCTTACTGCCATCATTACTCGTTGCTTTCACAGTCAATGTCAGATTTGGCGTAGTTAGTTCTTCATAATCAAGATGTTTAGTTAACACAACTTGCCCACTTAGAGGATCCACTTGTAATAGACCAGTCTCTGAATTGATTACTTTAAAACTTGATACTAAATGCCCTGAAATTGGATCTTCAGCCATAAGTACTAAGACAGTGCTGCCTATAGGTTGTTCTTCTTTTATTTTGTGATATATCAGAGGGTGAGAAGTAGTCCAACCAGGATTTGTAAATTGTGGATTCTTATCGGCATAAGGTTGAATATAAATTGTATGTTCAACCACAGCAAATTGTTTATCAGTCTCAATTTCACCATTTATATCCACTACTTTTATTGTGAGAATTATAATAGACGCTTGACTATAATCTAAAGTACCATTGACTATTATTTCCCCAGTATCTTCATTGATACGGAAAATGTGTTTATAGTCATAGGGTGCATTCGGTTTTAATTGTACACCAGCTTTAGAAAATGCCTTTATAGGATCTATAATGCTATATTTAAGTTTAGAATTCACATCTGTATCGTATGCGACTAACTGAGTAACAACATCATCAACTTTAGTTTTTTCTGAAATGTACGTCGTTGAATCAGTGTCGTTGAATTTCGGCGGCTTGTCGTTTACATCTTGGATGGTCACAAATACGGTGGTAGTTGCTGTTTCGGGTATTGGCATACCGCTGTCCACCGCTGATACTATGATTTCATATCGATCAGCATTGACATCACGATCTAGATTAGCGTCATTTGAGACTGTTATCAATCCGGTCCTAAAATTAAATGTTACTACAATTTATTGAAACAATGAAATAGCGTTGAGTATTTTTTTATCGACATAATTATATTTTTAAACTATGAACTTTTGAGCACAGAATTACTCCAAAATGAATTAATATCCAATAGTATTATTTTTACTGTTACTGTATTGTGTGGTAGGATATTAGCATGAGCATTAGTTCGAAATTAGCATGAGTTTAACTGTGATGGAGAACATCGTGAGGAAACATATATAGCTGCGAAGAAATTATATGTTATCTGCGAATTTCCAAATCCACACTCACGTTCAAGCAAGACTGTAATACTCACTTCTCATTTATAACAAAGTTATCTTTCGAGCCAGCTACGATATGATACGTCAGCAGATCATCTAAGCCATCTGGGTCGTTAGCTATCACCATCGTCACGTTCTGCCCCGGCTTTGCATCTTCTTTGATGCTGGCCTTGTAATTCATAGGGTTGAGGTCGAAGGTGAAATCCTCGTTGCTGTCAGGGTGTTGGGTGACCGTGTATTTGTAATGGTGGTAGTTGCCTTTGAAAGTGGGGCGCTGGTTGCCGGGGACTCCTACGCGTATGTAGACGCGAGTCTCATTGTGGAGGGGTGGTGAACCTAGGAAAAGAAATGGTGATTGGAGTGGTGCAAGACTTGATTTTATGGTTTGGTTTAGCAAGAGATAGTAAAATATATTCAAAATAATTTACAATCTACTACATTATTGACAGCCTTAAACTTGAAAACACACCTTATGTTAGAAATATAAAAGCCGACAAATCAACTACTTCTTATGATGCGACGAACAGAACGGAATATATTTATTTGCAGAGAATAAGTATTTGCACTAAAGTCTGGGTGATATTAAGACACACAAGAACAATGTTACAAAATCTCACCATAATCAGTGGCTCTAACAACCAATTCATACTGTCCTCTTGGCGTATCCATCGTTTCCACTTTCTCAATGATCATTATCTCGCCTGTGTCCTCATCTATCGTGAACACGTTGCCTTTATGTGTGATACTGTTGTCAGATTCTAGGGAGTATCTGATGTGACCGCCACCTTGTGTGGGACCATCAACGTCTGTGGCCTGTTAAAATTAATTTATCTTAATAATATTGTAAATCATTAAATTAAAACTACCGTTAGATTACTACTCTAGTAAAATAAGGATAGTTCATAGTACTTTACTTACACGAACAACAAATTGAGGCTCAAAGCTTGTGGCTCCATCTCTTATGGTCCTGCTGTATTCCGGTGCTTCGAAAACTGGAGCATTGTCATTGACATCCAGCACCTCCACATACAGGCTGGTAGTAGTTACCTTACCACCTCCATCTTTGGCAATAAGCGTTAGACTGTAACTTTTCTGCTTTTCATAATCAAGCTTCTGACCAACATACAAACCTCCTTTGGTCTTATCAGTTTTGAACAAATGTGATCCAAAACCAGTGATAGAATATTCAATTTCACCATATATACCATAGTCTTTATCTGTGGCTGCTACTTCACCGATTTTGGTTCCGATTGTAGCATTTTCGTTAACGTTAAATTTGTAACTTGATTGGTCAAAAATTGGTGCGTTGTCGTTCATGTCTAGAAGTTTAATGTTAACTCTGGCCGAACTTAACTCAATATTACCCACTGATGTTACTATATCAAAGCTAAACAGTCTTTTATCATCATCGTCGACATCGTAATCAAGACGTGACGAATCTTTAACTTTAATACTAACGGGTGTTCTACCTTCACCATGATCTGTACTAATAGAAAATACTCCTTCAGAGTTAAATACATCTCTTAACCACAAATCGTATTTACTATTTTGACCTATATCGTTATCTTCTATGTAAATGGATAGGCCGGGTATAGGACTTCCATTTTCGATGTTTTCAGGGATCGATATATCAAATTGTTCTTTATTGAATTTTGGCACGTGATCATCCACATCTGTTACTATTATTGTTATTGGCGTGACTGTATAGTCTGATGGCACTTCATTATTAATCAGTTCTGTTGCCTGAAATAAAAATAATTCAATAGTTAAACTTACATTTTTTTTATGAAAAAGTTAGTAGATATAAAGCTATGACGTTAAAAAAAAGTTTTTTTGTTAGTAAAGCACAAAGGACTCTTTTATACATTAGTTTTTTTTTAATCTACCAACGCTTTTGAAAAGACCATCATTATTAAGAAGAATTCGCCGCAAGAAAGTAAGCTGTTACTCTGTAAGCTTTAATATATTTTCTGCAAATAGTTATGTTAAGATATAGATTATAGAAATTAAAAAACATTTCAAATTCCCAACACATATTGTAAAACACTATGCTCACCTTAACAAAAAAATTATAAACTCCCCCACTCTGCATGACTATATCGCTTTCCCTGTCGATAGCATTCTCTGTAGTAACCAGCACGGCCCGACCAATAGGTCTCTCTGGCAGAAGCTTGAAGTAGTGTTCGCCATCACCTTCGAGGGTCAGCAATACTGGTCGAGGATTGGCGGTATCACCGTCCTTGGCAATGATTTCCATTATGCTGGTATTCTGAAAATGGAATAAATAGTACAGCCAGGCAGTAACCGACAGTTCTTTTTTCTTTGAACTTGTTCCTTTCATGCCTATTGTCTTAATACTAGCCCTTCAAAGACAGTTACTGTTACGAGACAGTTTACTAAAGTTACATTATCTGCGTTGTCTTTATGTGCGTCATTATGTGCGTTGCATTATTTGCACTGACGTTTTCTATCAAAATCACCATCTCTTCCTATCCTCGCCTTATACCGTGCAGGTGCAGGTGTTAGGACCGTGTGCAAGGTCCGCCCGGATTGCTACCACCATCTTGCTCGCTAATCCTGCCGTGAAGCACCAGTGCTTGCACTGTTGTGTTTCGGCGTGGAGAGTAAGACAGCCGGTGAAATTACTGGCACTTGAGGTATCCCATCTTAGGCCTCTAGGTTGGCAACGCATCTACAATTCCCCTGGTGTTGCAGATATTTATAGGCGGTGGTGACTCTTACCATCAGGAGAACCACTTGCTCGTTTGCTATCCAGTCGAATAAAAAAAACCGTGTGACTGAAAGAAGTGGTGAAAAAGTTTGGGATTCGAAGCGGTTTAGACAATAAGATCACATATCTAAACTAAGGAACTTACTGGTGGTGTGTTTTCCGCAACAGTAGCAGAGTATGGTGCATTGACGAGCACGGGCGGTTGGTCCTGGACGTCCCGGACTGCAACAGCGACGCTGGCCAACGCACGCAGCGGTCGCTCCGACACATCAGCAGCTTCCAGGCTGAGGACGTATGCGGAGCGGCTCTCGAAGTCCAGGGGCTGCTGGAGGAAGAGACGCGCCTGGAACTCGTTCGGGGATATCTGGGAAGGAGATGACGAGTTCAAGAAGTGTGGCGTAGTCTTTTGCTATTAAAACAATACCTGCTCCTAAATATTTGAACTGGTTTCTTAACGGTATCGTAGTACTATAAGATTTATCATTTATCATAATATCATATTGAATCTAGTAAGTATTGAAGAATAAAAAATCCAAGTCCATTAGACCCACTTGCAGGTAAAAATAAATCTAGATTTAGTTGTTAAGCCTGGCTTAAGCTTGACAGTTCCATACATTTTGACACTACTAAACTAAGCTTAACGCTAACTTGAGATTTATGTGTTTCCTGCAAGTGGCCATACATCCCATAGCAAATCTAACGTCATTAAAAATTGAGGTTTACGTCCATAGAGAATAAGTACTTTGTAAAAATTTCTCACAAATAAATTAACGTCTTACCATATCAGTGACCACCCTGAAGGTGGCGCAGGCTTCGGCGTCGCTTCCCTTCGCCTTGGTAGTGCACGTCACTTTGATCTCAGCGTTGTAGCCTTCATCTTTGTCCGTCACTATTATCTTAGGGTTTACCTATAAACAAAAAAATTTAGAGTAAGTTACAGAACTCTGATAGAAAATTTCATGTAGTTTATCCAAAATACTAGTACTCTAGCATCTACTAGTACACTGAGATCCTGTGTGAGTAAAAGAGACACATATATTAATAGTTCATCGCTGGCTGTTCATACTGCCGGCGAGAACTCGCTCTTACATCTTTTGTCGCAGCGACAAGAGCTATAAAACTCGCTGAGCTATAAAACTAGCTCAGTGATATTCGCTCAGCGATGTTAGCTTGGCGGCTGCACCCCTCGAGCGACAGGAGCGAGTAATCGCCCGTCGCACTGGAACACTCGCTTGCAGCCGAGCGACAATAGTAGATTGATAACCAAGGGTGGAAAGTGACCCATTTCATCCGAGATATTTCTGGCGCTCGAACGAAGTGAGAACGCCAATAGTTCGAGGGGAAATGGGTTATTTCACCCGAGTTAGACACTCTAATTTTCATTTCGACTGTGAGGAAACTAAAATACTACAAAAAACGAGAATAATAATAAATTGAATTTACTTATACCTATCCAACCTCCAACGGTACCTTTTCGACTGGCCACTTGCCATGCCGAAACGTGAAAAAAAAAATGTCATTGACGTAACTCAATTATCTTCGATGTCGTGGCAGCCGAAAAAATTAAAAAAAAACTACTTTCCACCCTAGAGGAGAAAACGCAATTTTCCACCCGGCTATCTACCCATGAAAATTAAACTTTCCGAACAGGAGAGATGAAAAACTACACTCTCTTCTCGCTGCTCGTCCGCTCGTTTCTAGTTACTCGCTCTACTCGCTTCTCGCTAATCGTCGGCGGTGGGACAAGTGCCTTACGGCCCCCTTGACAATACCACCTTTGTGTGGTGCACGTCCTGCACGCCTGTTCCCGGCCTTTGCCTTCAAGCTCAAGAAACATACGATAGTTACCTCAATTTCACTGCCAACGAGAACAGCTTCACTGATGTTCAGGATGTACGGCCTGTTGTGGAAGACGGGTGGGTTGTCGTTGACGTCTTTGACGGGGATGACTCGGCGCAACGACACCGTGTTTGGATCAGTGTTGGCTATGCCTTCATCTGCAAACCGTTATTAAAGTGTTTAGTTATTTAATTTGCTTATACAGTGGTTAGTGACATTTATCAGACAGAAAATTGTGATTTTGCCAAGTTTCTTGCGGTGCATTCTTCTTGGCAATGCAATTGTCTTTCCGATAGTATTGTTATCTAAAAAAACTTACTTATTGGTAAATTTAACGATCAATAAAATACTTTATGTCATTTATGATACAGTTTAGTTTAAAATTACAATAAGTCCTTTATAAGGACTTAAGGCGTTAGGAGGCTATGGAATAATCGAGAAAAACTAACAAAAATGTAACGTTGCCAGCTCAGCACATATAAACGCTCTTAAGTTCCTTGCAGCATAATTCTTCTGGGCAGTTGCAGTCTTTCCGAAACATCTATTGGTAAAATAATAAAAGCCGTGCCAAATTTCGTGATTATAAGAAAACATTATACTTTTTATATTCTACTATATTGTATTGTATAAAATACAGCAGTGCTTGCATTGTTGTGTTTCGGCGTGGAGAGTAAGACAGCCGGCGAAATTACTGGCACTTGAGGTATCCCATCTTAGGCCTCTAGGTTGGCAACGCATCTGCAATATCCCCGGTGTTGCAAATTTTTATGGGCGGTGGTGATCTCTTACCATCAGGAGACCCACATGCTCGTTTGCCATCCAGTCGAATAAACAAGTTCCCTGAAGTAAAAAATGGTTTGAAGTACGGAATACTCTACTGACCTGTAATACTGATGATGACCTCCAGTGACGCCTGTTCCTCGCGGTCCAGGTTCTTGGCCAGAGTGACCACGCCGGTCACCGGGTCCACGGTAAAGAACTGCCCCGATATGGAGTACCTGAGTTGGCTATTTTCTGGATCAATACCTGTGAATTTTATTTACATTTATTACCCGACTGCGAAGAAGGAAATTTCACAGAAAATTGTGAAATAAAACAATAGATTTAAAACGTCAAAAAACCCGACTGCCTTAAAAATACTAAAAAGAAGAAAACAAGTTTAGTGGGTTAACACTTTGTTAAGTAGCTAACTTAAAGTTCAACACTCGGGACCCATTTAAATCGAGACGCTCAAAAATTTTTACCTAATGGGTCCCGACTGTTGAACTTTTAAGTTGGCTACTTAACAAAGTTCTAACCCACTAAACTTGTTTTCTTCTTTTTAATATTTTTAAGGCAGTCGGGTTTTTGAATTTTTAAATTTATTTTTATTTAAATGTGGTAGGACCTTGTGGAAGGTCCACCCCGACTGCTACCACCATCTTGCTCGCTAATTCTGACGTGAAGCAGTAATACTTGCACTGTTGTTTCGGCGTGGAGAGCAAGATAGCCTGTGAAATTACGAGCACTTTAGGTATCCCATCTTAGGCTTCTAGGTTGGCAACGCATTCTGCAATATCCTTGGTGTGGTATGTCTTACCACCAGGAGACCCACTTGCTCGATTGCCATCCAGTCGAATAAAAAAAAAATTTTCACTTCTCGTATTTATGCTGTATCTAGGCGACATAAAATGAGAATGAATGTACCAGCTCGGGTGGCTATATGAACGACTCGGGTAAAATGGCTCGTTTTATGCTCTTGTTGTACAATCTACTATTTTTAAAGGTGCTTACTCTTTCGCTCTTTATGTTAAAAGCTTAAAACAATCATTTCATCTCACCTTGTAAGTGGTAAACAGGCGTGCCAACGGGAGTATCCTCAGACAGGCCGAACTGCGACATGTCCCCGTTCTGGGGCACGAAGTGCGGCGCTCGGTTGACCACCTGCGCGGCGCAGTGCTGCAGCAGCGCCAGGATGAGCAGGATTATCAGGGGGTTCGGCTCGTTCACTATCGTCGCCACCTTGCGACGGTTCGCTATAATCTCTGCCATCTGTAAGAAAACAAACGCATAAAGCCTTCATAAAGCAGTTATAAAAAAAAAATACCTTGTTGAGTTTCTTGCCGAACTCTTCTCAACAGAGGTTTTTTCCGAACCGGTGGTAGATTTTTTGACGTTCATTTGTCATAGCCTAAATTGAAGATTTTGACTTGACTTGACTTGAGTTTCTAGGGTTCAGTCCCCGAAGGGTACCTACGCTATAATATATTTTACTCACAAGCTGAAACATCGACGCACAGAAGAACCAGAAAATAGACCAGCGCTGGGATTCGAACCCAGGTCCTCAACAATCCGTGCTGCGTGCTGTTCCCCTACACCACCGCTGGACAGAAGGGCTACTCCGAAACCCAAAATTCGAAGTTCGTGTCGTGCGATCCCTCTCGCTCTCGTATTAAATAGTATAAGTGTCAAAGGGGCCGCACGACACGAACTTCGAATTTTGTGTTTCGGAGTAGCCCTTCAGGAGACTAGACACGAATTTCTCCTACGCACCAACACTTCAACTTGCATTCTTTTCATAGTCACTTTAGCAGCGACACTAACGCCATCTATTCTTTAGAAATGCTCTTCTAGAATTTTTTTATCGTACAACAGGAAAAACTACTAGACACTGGCAAAATTGTCCTCCAATGGACAGAGCCATATTTTTCTAAAAAAAGAATAAAAAAAATGTCTTATTTAGTACTCGTATTTAGACAAGCATACCTAAAGTGGCAAAAGTGAAATTGGAGTAAATACCAAAACTGCTGTGTCGTGTTATAAGTTTTTTCGTTCGCTTTCGTCTGGTCTGTTAAATTGATGCAAAGACACTTGGTCGCGGTTGGTTAGTGTCTGGTTAGCCATTTTTGTAAACGGCTATTTAACTCACAAAAAGTCTCACTTTCATTACCATTAGAAAGAAAACTTGTCGTTTATTTTTGAAAGATAATGTAGGTTTGCAGGTCTTTATTGAATTAAAATACTTAATTTATAATATTTTTCACCTATGATGAGTTCTGTGACATTGCGAGTTTGATATAGTTTTAGAAATGTATATTTATCGAGTAAGCTATCGATTTTTCTAAGAGTTATTACTTAGTGCCTATTTTTGGAGAAGTTGTATTATATTTTAAAAAATCCGACGTTATCGCTCGTAATAATCCCTCAAACGAATTACAAACCCCTGACTCTGGGAGTTCAAAACAGACTTTTTAGACCGTTTCGGCATTTTGTCAAAAAATAACAACAAATTAAACGAGAAAGAGTAACAATAATAACAGAAATGAACAATAACAAAATACAATGCAAAGAAAATGCTATGATCAACTCGTATACAAGGCAGACGCACCCACGCACCCGTACTGACAGTGATACCAACTGACAAGCACTGGCCACAAGAGGCATAGATAGACGTTTAGACCATACTTACAAAATTTCATCTACTACTATTGCCTAGTTTTCAAATGAGACCGGGACTACGTTTGTATGGAGAATGGAACGAAGAGATTTCTCTTAAAACAGCACGGCTAACCGCACAGTGCGTTCTTGTACTTACAATCGAATCGTGCACCGGTCACGCATCATCTG
Source organism: Choristoneura rosaceana (assembly GCA_037349165.1). Lineage (NCBI taxonomy): Eukaryota > Metazoa > Arthropoda > Insecta > Lepidoptera > Tortricidae > Choristoneura > Choristoneura rosaceana. Next base: position 19,195,425 of record JAZBNJ010000019.1, read on the forward strand.
TACATTGTAATAGCACTATTATCCCACTTTTGGACTCAGTTCATTGTACTGGTTTGCTCGCTAGTACCTTTTCACAATAAAGTGTCGTAATGAGTTCTCCGGAATGTCAGCATGCGGCTCACTGCGACAAGGTTCTTCAGATGCTTACAATACTTGTTTAAGTAGGGTAGTAGCAGGGTTGCCTTAGTGTAAGTTTATTTGTGGCGATGTACATCCTAAAGCAGCGTTTCCACCAATAGTGCGAGGATGTGTTGCGAGGGATGAGTTTTTCATTAAAAAATAGAAATGTTTCATTTTCACATCCTCGCACAGCACAATATATCTCTGTACCACTAACTACCATGAGTTTACAGTGACTGTACTCGATAGCGATGGCGTATATTATTTGTAGAGACGCTGTACAATTCTCCATACAAATAATTTAATCCGTCGCTATCGAGTACGGTCTCTGGTAAGGGGGCGTCCATAAATTACGTGAGATTTTTAAGGGGGGGAGGGGGTCGAGTCAAATCTCATCTAATCTTACGTTGGGGAGAGGGGGGGTTTCGGCAAATATCACGCAATTTTTTTTCTGATTGAAACAAAAAAAAATACTATTTTGGTCCATTTAATCCAGATTGTACATGCTTAAGATTTAATCTTAAGCATAATCGTAATATGATTAAGATCATTCACTAATTCGTTACGATTTGAGTAGGTATTCTATTGTTAAATTTTTATTACACTTATAACTCTCAGCAATATTGATTACTAGTCTTAACTAGTCGTAAATAAAAGCACGAACAAAATTTTTCGTTTCTTTTTAACCCCCGACGCAAAAAGGGGTGTTATAAGTTTTTAACCCTCGACGCAAAAAGGGGTGTTATAAGTTTGACCGCTATGTGTGTCTGTCTGTGTGTCTGTCTGTGTGTCTGTCTGTGTGTCTGTGTGTCTGTCTGTGGCACCGTAGCTCTTAAGCGGGTGGACCGATTTGAATGCGGTTTTTTTTATTTGAAAGCTGGTTTTCTAGCGATGGTTCTTAGACATGTTTCATCAAAATCGGTTCAGCCGTTTCAAGATCACCAGCTCTTTTGTTCGCTGCGGTAGGAATCTTAGACGCATAATGGGTATTTACTTTACTTTCAAGCATATTTGAGACCTAAAACTTGAAACACCCATGTATGCTATGTAACTATGCAAGATTATGCAGTTCTCGGCCTGATGCTGCAGCCAGGATATCCAGAACACTAGTAGATACACTCTTGATAAAACCATAGCAGATATATCGTGTTTGGATTCGTTTCGATCAGTATTTGATTCTACATACAATGCAAAAGTGGCAACAAGATGAGCTGATGCTGCAGCCAAGATATCCAGCACATTAGTACCTACTCTATAAAAAATAATAGCAGATATGTCGTGTTTGGATTCGTTTTCATCAGTAATTGATTCTACATACAATGCAGTGATAGCAACACGACGAGCTGTTTAAAAAACATGAAATAAAAAAAATTAAATTAAAAATTTTAAAAACCCCCGACAAAAAAAGCCGCCAAAACACGACAAATAAAAAGTAAAAAATAATTATGCACTACCTAGCTGTTGCCCGCGACTTCATCTGCGAACAATTTGTTTATCCCTATCCCGCTGGGACTATGCTGATTTCCCGCAAAATTAGCCTATGTTAATTTAGTATAAGTACCTAGTAATATTCTTTTTATCTAAGCGTCGTCGATGTCGGGGGACCGCTAAGGTTAATACTTTAAAAAATACAACATTATGTACTTTAGTTTCTGTTAACCTTAGCGGTCCCCCGACACCGACGACGCTTAGATAAAAAGAATATTACTAGGTACTTATACTAAATTAACATAGGCTAATTTTGCGGGAAATCAGCATAGTCCCAGCGGGATAGGGATAAACGAATTGTTCGCAGATGAAGTCGCGGGCAACAGCTAGGTAGTGCATAATTATTTTTTACTTTTTATTTGTCGTGTTTTGGCGGCTTTTTTTGTCGGGGGTTTTTGTTTTCATGTATTTTTGCCCTGTTCTATTTTAAGTGCGAAGCCTGAATAAAAATATTTCTATTTCATAAGCGAGGCGATTCTCGAGGCCGTTCGGTGTTAACGACACCAAACGATACCCCTATGGATGCGGTTGCCAAAAAGGATTTGTTCACCATACCACACCACCTTTATTAGCTTAGGTATAATAATGAGACTATATATAACGCACAAAAGGGACGCAAACGTAAACATGTTTAAAGCATAGAAATATCAGTAAACTATCAACGTGTAACAAAGGTCCTGGTACAAATCTCTTAAGGCCTTTTCTTTCTCATCTCTCTAGTTCATCATCTTAAGATATAAAAATTAATTCCTATTTCCCGTGGTCACGGCATCACGCGTGAACGGTTGGACCGATTTCGCTAATTCTTTTGTCGTGTTTGCGTTATTGTCAGGAGAAGATTCATATAAAAGAAGATTTAGAAAAAAAAAAAAAAAACAAAACTGGGGTGAAGCCGCGGCCACCAGCTAGTCAGCAATAATTATTAGAGGGATTTATAACTAAAATACTATAAGGCACTTTAAGACAGAAAAGAACAAAAACTTACTTACTACAACTGTACTGTACTGCATTGTACTTGTACTGTGTTACTATTTCAAATAACATGTATTTTCTTTCTTTTCTTTCTTTCGAAAAAACGAGTAAAAAATAAAAATAAGTATATGAAGACGTGAATAATTAATCGCTTCACAGAATCAAATAAAATCAACACACACTCCTGCAAAGACCAGCAAATACGTCACACTGGAGCTCATGATGAGCTTATGGTAGAAGGGCATTTGTAATAGTGTAGCTTATGTTCTCTGTGGTGTAGCGCACAAACCATCGCGGCATCGGTGACTATAGGTATGGGTGTCTTTGTCTTTGCCAAAAATTCATATCGTATTAAAATGAGAAAAAGATAAAGAAGCGAAATATTATCACGGTAAGGAGTATTTTGCACTGATGGTTATTCTTTGCATAACTTTTTACTGTAACTTTGAAAAGTTTTGCAAGTTTATAACAGAACAGAACCGCATATCACGATCGCGTGTCATCGTCAATACCCGAAGCATGCTTCTAAAATCCGAAAGTTATTTAAGAGCTCACAAAGTGTACTTTTGTTTTGTAATATTTTCAAATAACCTGAATTTAGATAATTTATTGATCCTTAAAAGTTTAATCGTTAAATCAGTGTAGGTATCAGACATGGCGGTGTTATCGCAGTCCCTTAGTACGGGGTTTTGTGCGGGGCCTTTTCATTTTTGTGTCAATTTGATATTGTATCGCATACATTGAAAATTACATTTAATATGCATGAAAAAAAAAACAAATGAACAGTGATCATATTTAAAAAAAGTTGTCGAACAAAAGTAGCTCAGTTATGCGACTAGAATCGAACCCTGTTTTTAAGGCCCCATGGTCAGAGACTCCTTGTATAGAGCCAGTCGATAGAATAGGCACTTATATTCCGTAGGAAGAATCAACTGCTCTCTTCCTTTTCTTATAAAAAACAACGGCATACCCAGTAAGGCCACAAAAACCATCGATGGCAACCCTAACTAGGTTACTATCAAAGACAATGCGTTACATCACGAGATCTTGCGATCTCGTTGCGAAGCTTGTGGCCAGTGGGATCAAGCTGAGGCAACGCCACTGAGAATTTTGTTAATGTGTTAATATTGCGTTTGCGCAGGTGTTGCTACAGTGTAGTAAATACTGTTAGGTAATGTACCCCTTTGATTTTGGGTCTCCGTGAGAAGTTGGTATCGTGATCGCTGAGAGAAGTGATTGGAGTAGTTTTTTATATGGAATAGGGGACAATGAGCAAACGGATCGCCTGATGGTAAGCGTTCACAGTGACCTATGGACACCTGCACACCACAAGAGTCATAAGTGCGTTGCCGGCCTTTTAGGTAGGAGTACGCTCTTTTCTTAAAGAAAGAAGGTATACAAGTAGGTAGTCTAAGCTAATTTTAGAAATTCTCAATGTTTCCAGGGGTAAAATTTTCGCTCTTTTAGACTCCAAGTGCTGGCTAAGCACCAGCAGATGTTTTCGCTCCCTGTCAGCCTGATTTACTCCTCGCGTTCCAGAGAAAAGGGTTGGCAGATGTCTTGACAGACAAACAAGCATGCGGGGTGGTTCAGCGGTACAGTATTGGACTAGTAAACTAGAGGTCTATTAAAATCTAGGTCCAAAGCGATTTTTTTTTCATTTAGCTAACGTTGTACTTTTATTAAATATATGACCCGGATAAGTCACGTCTTAAATCGATTTCGACATGTTGCAGCAGCCGCCGAGTCGCGTTGCTCCGAGGAGGAAGGGCTACGGATTAGCCCGAAACATGTCGAGTTAAACTCGATTTAAGACGTGAGTTATCCGGGTCAATATATTTAATATGAGTGAGTCTCATGGTAGTTTTATGTTAAAAAAGTTGTAATTTATGCTTATTTATGTAAATACGTAGGTATAATCTCCAGAACCTTTGATGAATTATACCTGTAGATTCACAATCGCGCGCCCAAATATGTCCGAGCCAAATGAGCGCCACTTTGGTAATCACTGGCCTAAAATCACTGGTTCAGATCACCGGGATAGGTAGGTCGATCGGTAGGTCGATAGTAGGTAGATAGGTTGGTGGAATGCTCGCCTGCCACTTTGGTAAAAGTGGCCTTCTTTTTTCTCAGTACGTTGTTGTCAAGTGTCAAGCGTTGAGTTTTTCCGCTAGCGAAATTCGCCCGTAATAGAGTAAAGACTAGGTTCAAATTTTGTCTCGTATTATTTTAATTATTTTGTGTGAGATGATTTTATTTGTCACGCAAACAAATCAATAGTTCTGACATTCTTTGAAGGGGATTTTGTTCGGCAATGTGCGTTCTGGTTTAAATGTCATTGTCCAGAACAAAAAAAAAACTCCGAGCTTGGTCGCCCACGTACTTACATTAAAGCTATAAGAAAGTACAGTCATAAAACTGTCTTATAATCAATAGCAGTAATTAGTGACAAAAGCTGTAATCGGCGATTAATACCTACACTTAACCGCGAAATTAATGTTCAATTAAAATTAGCACCAAACCAGCCATAACAGCAATCGTACATACCGTAAAACACGTGATTCTAGTTTTACCGAGTGTTTGTGTCTTCAATATTGCCTATCGTTGCATTTATTTAGTTGTTTGATGATGCATTTTTTTTCTGTCGACGTTGCTTTGCTTTGCTGTGGCACGTATTTAGCGTGTGGAATGCTATTTGTGTTAAATAAGTTAATCCTATTGTTAAGAGTATTATAAATACGAAAGTTTGTGAGTATGTACGAAGTATATATATGAGCTAAAACAGTACGGAAACTACGAACAAATCGATCGAAACTGACACACTCGCACCATGGGCTACCAACTCATACAAGATATATTTAGTACTAAAAAACGGCAATAGATGGCACTACCATTAACATCTGTAAATTATAAAATGTAAATAAGCCGAATTAAGTAGAAATATTGATATTAAAATAAAGAATAGCATATTTTATAAACACAACTTCACATCAATTTTATTTCAACTCCTTAATTTGAAGATAAGAAACATCATAAATAATAAATTGAGAATACGAAAGTATAGGCTACATGTGACTACGTTTCAGCTATGAGGTTTTCGTAGTAGTTTGCAAAAGTAACGCTAGATGGCGTAAAACCGGTGTGCGTTTGCAGCGGGCTACTATGTAATTCGAAACACGAAGTTCGTGTCGTGCGGTCTCTTTCGCTCTCATAATAAATAGTATAAGTGTCAGAGGGACCGCACGACACGAACTTCGAGTTTCGATTTTCGGAGTAGTGACGATATGTAGTTTTAATTTTTTTTTATTCGACTGGAAGGCAAACGAACAAGTGGGTCTCCTGGTGGTAAGAGATCACCGACGCCCGTAAACATCTGCAACATCAGGGGTATTGCAGATGCGTTGCCAACCTAGAGGCCTAAGTTGGAATACCTCAAGTGCCAGTAATTTCACCGGCTGTCTTACTCTCCGCGCCGAAACACAACAGTGCAAGCACTGCTGCTTCACGGCAGGATTAGCGAGCAAGATGGTGGTAGCAATCCGGGCGGACCTTGCACAAGGTCCTACCACCTGCTATTATGCGATTATGCAATTATAGTATATAAATATAAGTGTTGTGTAGTGTATATACTTGGTTTGGTGTTTTTCAAAATCCTCTAATATCTCAGAAACGGTGCGTCCTAGCTCAAAAATAGCCAAATTTTCAACCCCCTCCCAAACTTCCCCCTACGGGACTACCCCGGACCCAACCCCAAAATTTCATCCCCCCCCCCCCACTTTTAGCACATTAACCAGCCTAAATCCATTGCGTCATACATAAATGTCAAGTCAAGTCAAGTCACAGCCAGAAGGGCTACTCCGAAACACAACGTTCGAAATTCGTGTCGTGCGATCCCTCTCGCTCACGTATTAAATAGTATAAGTGTGAGAGAGATCGCACGATACGAACTTCGAGTTTCGATTTTCGGAGTAGCCTGCCTACTGTGCTGAAGGGCTACTCCGAAAAACGACGTTCGAAGTTCGTATCGTGCGATCTCTCTCACACTTATACTATTTAATACGTGAGCGAGAGGGATCGCACGACACGAATTTCGAACGTTGTGTTTCGGAGTAGCCCTTCTGGCTGTGACTTGACTTGACTTGACATTTATGTATGACGCAATGGATTTAGGCTGGTTAATGTGCTAAAAGTGGGGGGGGGGGGGATGAAATTTTGGGGTTGGGTCCGGGGTAGTCCCGTAGGGGGAGGTTTGGGAGGGGGTTGAAAATTTGGCTATTTTTGAGCTAGGACGCACCGTTTCTGAGATATTAGAGGATTTTGAAAAACACCAAACCAAGTATATACACTACACAACACTTATATTTATATACTATAATTGCATAATCGCATAATAGCAGGTGGTAGGACCTTGTGCAAGGTCCGCCCGGATTGCTACCACCATCTTGCTCGCTAATCCTGCCGTGAAGCAGCAGTGCTTGCACTGTTGTGTTTCGGCGCGGAGAGTAAGACAGCCGGTGAAATTACTGGCACTTGAGGTATTCCAACTTAGGCCTCTAGGTTGGCAACGCATCTGCAATACCCCTGATGTTGCAGATGTTTACGGGCGTCGGTGATCTCTTACCACCAGGAGACCCACTTGTTCGTTTGCCTTCCAGTCGAATAAAAAAAAAATTAAAACTACATATCGTCACTACTCTACTACGAAACTTGAAGTTCGTGTCGTGCGGTCCCTCTGACACTTAAACTATTTAATACGAGAGCGAGAGGGACGGTACGATACGAACTTCGAGTTTCGTAGTATAGCCCTAAGCTGTAGATAATCTATAAACTAATATGGCTGACAGCGTTTTCAGCAGATTACGAATAGGTTTGGATCTACGAAACCTCGATTGCTTACGCACTGACCAGCGGCCGTGAGTAGGTTATATAACGTAGCGCCATCTACCAACCCTGTCATGTCCTAGTCAAGCTATAGATTGGGCTAACAAGCGACACCCGTATCATTAGTGTCTCGCTAGATGGCATATAGGTATCGTGTTATTTGTGTTCTCAGTGGTGCCTTCTATTGTAAAATAAAGAAAAGAAAAATAGCCAGTTGTATAGCCAGTATTAGGGTGATACCGTTTGCTTGTACTAGGTGGTGTCTCTGTATATTATGTTCTCTGTGCTCGCACAGACGCGCTCTACGCGGCCTCTAAGGGGGACTCGCGGTACTGCAGTAGCTTGGTAGCTTCCATACTGCTTTAGCTTATATATGTATATATACTATGGTATGTGGGTGTTTGTTACTCCTTCGTGATAAAACAGTTAACGGATTGCTAATGTATGGACAAAAAACTTTTCCCAAAGTATCACATCCCAAAATATTTTATTTAAATTATCATTTGGCAAAAATTCATTTGCCAAAAAAACTTAAATTATCGCAATTTTGCAGTTAATATTTTTTTTTACTTAGTCATGTTTTATATTAAGTTTAAGCTATTAAGTAAAGTGTTTTGTACCCGAATCCCGGTTGCCACGAATTGCCACGAATCCAGTTGTGGGACCGACGGCCATGCAATTTGTAATGCGATACTTTTTCAATTAACTATTTATATTTTTTATTTTATTACCAAGTATTATTTAGTAAAAAAAGTCGTTTGGCATAACGTACTCATCCCAAAATATCGCATGACATAATAACCTACTTTTCTGGGAGCAGTTCGATTGCTTTTTAACCCCCGACGCAAAAAGAGGGGTGTTATAAGTTTGACCGCTATGTGTGTCTGTGTGTCTGTCTGTGGCACCGTAGCTCTTAAACAGGTGGACCGATTTGAATGCGGTTTTTTTATTTGATAGCAGGTTTTCTAGCGATGGTCCTTAGGCATGTTTCATCAAAATCGGTTTAGCCGTTTTTGAGATATTGAACTTTAAAGTGACAAAGTCGGGGGTTTTCCAACTTTTTGTTGGTTAGGTTATTTTAATAAATACTTAAGTAAGCTCGATTTTGACACTAAACATGTATAAACAATTTGACTTATGTAAGCGAGTCTTTATAGGCACATAAGCGCACAAACTTTACAAGGGCCGTCGCTCATATCCAACGAGGCGTAGCGAAGCGACACAATGTAACAGTTCAAGCTAGTGTCGTTAAGAAAAGTTGCTGTAGACTATACCTATACACACACATACATATTAAATTTTAGCAGGTACACTTTACGAATGATGGGTAGTATAATGTAGAGTAGTATTTTAGAATCATCAAATACTATCGGCCTACTCTCACGTTGAGAAAGAGGTGAGATTGTTTGTATGTATGTATAAAGACTGATTTTGAACTAGAAAGCTCTCTAGTGAGAAATTTAACTATTCACACACATATGTAGTGCGTCATCATCATCATCATCATGTCAGCCGAAAGACGTCCACTGCTGGACATAGGCCTCCCCCAAGGCTCTACACTTAGAGCGGTCTTGTGTTTTCCGCATCCAACGCGATCCCGCGATCTTAACCAGTACTCTTAGTGTAAGTTTTACACCAGGGGTATTGCAGACACGTTGCTAACCTAGAGGCCTAAGATGGGATACCTCAAGTGCCAGTAATTTCACCGGCTGTCTTACTCTCCACGCCGAAACAAAGCAGTGGAAACACTGCTGCTTCACGACAGGATTAGCAAGATGGTGAGAGCAATCCAGGCAGACCTTGCACGAGGTAGGACCACCTAAAACTTACTTACTTGTTCAGTTCGTTTTTTCGCTTGCCGTAGAAGCAAAGTATAGCTATAGCATAAGCGCGTGCGCAAGCCTTACGCGTGGCATGCCAGTGACCCGCGAACAATGCTCGTGGGAACCCATTGAAGGTTTACGTGTTTTTGTGAAGAACTTACACAGTTATGTTACGCTGTTTGAAAAAAATTGTTCCTTCCGGCTCGATGGCTAGGTTAAATGCCGATTGGATCCGGGACTTACTTCAAAGCAAAATAGGTACTTACAGTTGTGTACAGTCGATGACATAAATATCTGTATAGCAATAGCGTCAAATAATTTATTAATTAATACCCCTGGTGTTACAGATGTTTATGAGCGGTGGTGATCTCTTACCATCAGGAGGCACACTTGCTCGTTTGCCATCCAGTCGAATAAAAAAAAATGTATATTCGGCGACTTCACGGTTAGTGGCATATTCATTTATTACCGGGGTGAGTACATACCGATGTAAGTATCTTGTCTGGTTTATGATTGTGCATGCATGTAAAAATATGAACTTATTCAATGTTTCAAAAATAAGTACCACAAACTCTTATTCTGACGCAATAAGGCCGTAGTAACATAATTTTTGAGTGGTTCGAATAGATACTTATTTTTGCACTTGACTGTACCTACATGGGTTCAAGTCCGGGTGCGACCGGAATTTGTGAGTAGGTACATAAATATATATGTACTTAAGTTATATGAAAAATATCTACTTATACACCTTTATGCCACTAAACATAAGTGTACTTACATACATTGACGCTTTCTGGGTGGTTGCAGTATACTTATACATACATATTTTTGCATTCGACTGTACTAGGGAAATTATATTGTATTGTATTGTAAAACTCTTTATTGTACAAAAAAACACACAAAAATAACAGAACACAGGATACTTAATAAAGATGTACAAAGGCGAACTTATCCCTTAAAAAGATCTCTTCCAGTTAACCGTTGAACAATTCCAATCGCGCTCGGAATCGAACTCATGTCCCAAAAGAAGCCCATATTTCTAAATTTATCCAAAATCCTGGTTGGAAAATACATAATTTTTCCAAATAACAAATTTGCTTAAGCTTCTGCAGTCCAATGAGAGTCAAAGTTTGTAATACGTTTAATTTTATATATTTTTTGATATGTATTGTGGTATTAGTTAAAGGTCAAATGCGGTAGATTTTCATATTTATATAACGTAAGAATAATTTTGTTTACCAGCTTACCTATAAGAAATCGTGAGTGACTTAAGAATGTTTCTACTTACTATAAATTTTAGTGTAATTTTAGTTTTAGAATGAAACGTGTTAGACATATGTTATACAGCTTTAAGTTACGCAAAAAAACATACAAATAACGTCCTTGATGACTAAGCTGAGACCAGCCCAAAGAAAGTTCCGTGTAAACATTACTAACAGTAAAAACAACGGTTATTTCGACTCACCTTCACTAAATTCCCTTATAAGGCACTTTAACACTAAACTACACTAAATTACACATATTTACACTAAACTGTTTAAAACACTTCAATATTTATATAATAAACATTATTTTTACGTTGTAACTCTGCTGCGTTCAAACCGTACTGTCAAAACTTGCGGCACCGGTCGCAAACTTGTTATTTCCCCTCTCACTCACCCGTCACGTTTTTCATAAGCTAGAGTAAGACAGCTGTCGTCGTCAGCTCCGTCTCTCCATAACTGCAAGATACAACCTTTTTGCAAAGGTAAAAGTAACGGGGATTTTCTTGAGATGCGTGAGCTGAGATGGATGATTGGGGTCAGGTGTGTAAGAAAGGGACGGATTGTGGGTCATGTGTTTTGGAGGGCAAAACAATAAGGTTATTGTAGTGTAGGGAAAGGTGATAGGTCTGTGGCTATGGGAAATAGAAGGTTTTTGGAGTTTAACCTCTGGTTTAATCCTCTCGATCCCTTTCAAAAAAAGAGAACCTATTTTCTTTTTTTTTACATAATAAAGCACTGGCAAACGAGCAAGCAAACGAACTAATCTACTATATAAAAATAAGTCGGGTTTTCCTTCCTGACGCTATAACTCCAGAACGCAAGAAAAGATTTCAAAGGTTTTGCATTCGTTGGAAAGGTCTCGGGCTCCGTGAGGTTTATAGCAAAGAAAATTCAGGAAAAATTTAAAAAGAAAAGCGGGTAAATATTTTTTCACATAACCGAATACCACGCGGGCGGAGCCGCGGGCAAAAGCTAGTTACCCATACAATTTGATCACTATAACCTATTTTTAAAATATTTAAATTTTTTTTGATGGTTGAAGTAATTAATTAAAGGATGGTTGAAGTAATTAGATTTTAAGTTCTATTAATTATTTATCAGTGGCTTTTATTTACAAAAATAAAAGTTTCTATTTACAAACATTACACACGTACCTCTAATAAGTAAGAAATAAAATAATTCTAAATAATTCTGGATAAATAATTATCTACTTACAATAATTACAAAAACTAATCAAATCACGGCTTGAGTTCATACGTACGTAAGTATATAAATCTGCTTAAGCGTGCATAATTTATAATCTATATAAATAAAAAATAATCGTAAAATGTGTTGCTAAGCATAAAACTCGGGAATGGCTGGACCGATTTCGCTAATTATTTGTTTATTGTGTTTGTTATTTTAAGGAGAAGGTTTTTATGAAAGAAAGGGGTGAAGCCGCGGGCAACAGCTAGTACTTAATAGAAATGTTTACCTTTTTTGCATACCTACCTATAATAATTAACAACAAACTGTAATCTAAAACGCGCGGTAAAAGTAAGACACTCAGCGCCATCTAGTCAATAATATGGTAAATTAGGATGATTCCTATTTGGGACATAAGATGAACCAAATGATATTGGCGCCACTGTCTATGCAAAATAGTCTGTTTTGTTTCACGCAACGCAGGATTGGATTGCTTTTTGTAAGTACTAAGTTTCACGCTTCAGTAATAGGGGGCGCTTATCCAAAAATGTTTTTCGTGGTTTATCATTATCATTACATCGGGGCACCTATTTTTGATAATACATTACCCAGAAATAGCATTGGAAAGTGATATAAAATTGTGATGGATTTGAAATACGATTAGACTTTAAATACATAATCTTGTTAAGTTTAGTCATGCCTACGAATACACAGTATTTTGGAAAGAAATAATGAATTTATTTACCTAAATTCGGCACAACAAAAATAAATAAAATTACAGCCAAAAAACAGACAATCTTATAATTTTATTAGGCAGCAAGAAAGATAAAGTCGTCTATTGCTAAGTATAAGAATCTCTATATACCTGTGTTTTCTTTACCTAACGCTTACTAAATGTTGGAGCAATTAAAAATGTTTAGATAGTGGTCTTATTATGTATACTTAAAAAATAAAATAAAAAAAATCATATATTAAGAAAATTCATTTTAAGGTCGGTAATTCCTTTTAAATATAGGAAAAAAGATACTTCTAGTGTACAAAAAAATTACATGACCTTTTTTGTTGCAAATGAATTATACCTACTCATTTTTCCTTAAAAAAATGTACTCAATAACCAATCAGGTTATAATTATAATCTTATTTATACATAAAAAAGTCGGTGGATAGGTACTTATGCTGTTTTAAATAAATTTCAACAACTTTAACAAAATCAAAAAATAAATAACTCAAAAAAGGTACGTTTGTACGTATTTTTCAACTAATAAACTGTAAGTTTTAGGGACTGTTTCACCACCTAATTATTAATTTTATTTAACAGATAAATCTGGTGCCGTCTCCGTCTGTTTAAACAAAACAAATAGAGACGGCATTACATTTATTTGTCAAACAAATTTATTCAATGGATGGTGAAACAGGGGGTTAGAGTAGAAAATATTACGATACTTCGCTGGCCGAGTGTAACAGTGGCACAAGTCAAAATATTGAAATTAATTTAATATGCTCATATTACTTGTATCAGTCCAGTTGTCAAAACTTTGGTGTGCTTTTTCTCGAAATTTCAATATTTTGACTTGTGCCACTGTTACACTCGGCCAGCGACTTTAATATACTTAGTTCAAGGTATTTTTTATTCGTCAACGTCACTATAATTTTCAGCGCTTATATTGGTATTATTTCGTTTCACCTCGACATAGGATGCTTTTTGAAATCTAGTGATGGACAATTCGAGTCGTTTCTTCCTGTCGTTTTCATTTTTAACATCCAACAAATTGTTAAGGAGCTTGGAATTCTGGTTAATGCTTCTATAATGGCCATTTATTTGTGGCACATAGGTTTGTACAGTAGTGGACTCATCTGATTCTTCTTCGATAATTTCTTCTGATACAGTCCCAGCGGTAGTACTTCTGATTTCATTTTTTAATTTCACTATAAGAGTTGAGGGTTCCACATCTTTTTGCGTCACCATATCACTTCCGAAGTTCCTTCTATTAACGCCAAAAGGACCACTTTCATTTGTTTCCATTTCTCTTAGTTGTTTGTATTCATCAGGAATTTTGGCATCCTCTGGACTAAACTTAACCATATCTGGAGGATTCGTTGGCCAATCACTGACTTCGGTGCTTGCCGATGTCGGTCCAAATAATTCCCCCACTGGAACACGAGGTGATTGTGACGATTCTGTCCTAGATTCGATGGGTATTATTCCCGAACTTCCAATATGATAGTCTTCAACTTGAGCAAGAGATAATTCTGGTGCTGTAGTCAATTGCTGACCCTTCATTGTTTCAGTTGTTGTTGAGTAATCTTTATTATTTTCGGTTACATTGCTAACGTCTTTGACTTCTGTCTTCTGTGGATAGAGGTTGACGTGAACAATCATTGTCGTTTCTTTGTTCATTTCTGATTTTCTAATAATATCTTTAAGACTCCCATTCCTATTTGTTTTTGGTTTTCTTAAAGATCTAACAGGAAACATTCGCCGAACGGGCCCGTTAGATTTCCTTTTGAAATGAACTCTGACCGGTCGTGACGTAGTGAAATACACTTTGTTTGTAGTAAGCGTTCCATCGTCTTGTTTGTAATCCGTATTAATGGTTGTTTTTAATGGAATGTAGTTAAGCATAACGCTGAAAGAATTCGGTTTGTCAACAGTTGACGACTCAACGTATTTGATATCACTAGCTCCTTGTAGTAAGTCAACAACATTCTTGTCATCGTTTTCAGGTTTCTTCCGATATGATATCGGTCTAAACATCGGGGCTGTTGAAGTTATATCTTTGGTTATTACTTTTTGAGTTGGTGCAAATCTAAAACCATCCGCGAGTAAATTAATGTCACCTGGGCTATCAGGTTTGAAACTGAAGAGAGGATCCGACAGATGATTTGTTTTTTTCGTCTCTACCTTGTTACTACTTTGTAGTAACAAATCTAAGGTAGGTGATGTAGGTCTCGCTTGCTGAGTGTTGGTATTCGCTGACGGAGGCACATAGATGCCAGAAAAAGCTATATGAGTATTAGAAGGCATCGCGTACAAGTCTCCAAATTTAGCATTAATTGTTTTTTCAAGGTATTGAATAACTTGCTGGAGATTTTGGAGCCTTTGTGCGTTACGGTAACTTTCAACCCAACTTTTGGAGCCAAAAGTCCTGCTAAAGGGTGTAGGGGTTGGACTTCTGTATTCGAAGATGAAAGGTCTAGGACTGGTTCTTCTAATAGACGATGCTTTAGAATTTACTGTGGTCGTTGTAGTTTTGTTTTTGAGAACTCGAGCTCTTTTTGCTGGGAATGTCATTTCTAGAATAGGATCTATATAATGGTTTTCTTGCATTGCATTTACAAGGAGAGGCATTCGCTCATAATAGTCTTGGTCAAAACCAAAGTAACTCCGGTGTAGGCTATCTGCTATTGGGCTATCTTCTGTACCATTTATACTGCTGTCGTTACCATAACTGTATAAGATCCTTTGTACTAAATTAGATTCTACAGCAATCCCATATTCGTAGATTAGTAGTATTACCTGTAACAAAAGAAATATTTTAGCAATAAATATCTCTAAATTCTCGATATACCTACATTATTTTTGTTTACTCACATTTCACACACTCACAGTGCTTTTAACGATAACAATATCAATGAGCTCATCTAAAATAAATACGGTGTAAAATAAACAGTATATTTCAAACAACGTGTTCATTATAAACATGTGACATAACTAAACAATAGAATTGTAACTAATCATAGACGTTTAAATTATTAAGAGTGTCGGGATCATAATCTGCATCATCGTGTCTCCCTTCATTGCGTCGAATTTCTAAAAAAGATGGCCTACTCTGAGGTAATATTGATTGTGATACTTCTTGTGAACTAATGTCTAATTTACGTAGGGATTCCGCAAGCGCTGTTTCGTTCAGTAGAATTGCATCGGTTTCAATTAATTCAGGGAGTATATTCTCAAAATCTTCGTCAGTTATTGCCATAAGGGACTCAACAGACCTAGTTTTAGTATTATTGTCTACGTGCATGTTAGATATTTCATTATTTATTAATATATTCGTTGTAGTAGAGTCAACTTTTGGTTGAATGTCTTTCTTTTCTTCGTTGTGATTGCGTTTTGTATTAAACGTTTTCATGGCTGGTAAATCTGAAATTTCTGCTTTATAAACGTCTGATAAGGTGCCCTTTAAATGTCTATTCTTAGCTAGACCTTCCTTTTGATTTTGTAAAAACTGTTTCAGTGTCATTTTTTTACTCTTCGTTTTAATTTCGGATACCGTTTTATCAATGGAAACTTCTGGGTTAAAAGTTGTAGCTACATGTGCAAACTTTGACTGTTTAGAGTAGTCCTTAGAGCCAGAAAATATGTTTTCATTATATTGATGTGCTATAACGAAATTTTCTTCAGTTGTGGTACGCCACAATTTTGTCGATGTCACAGCAGTCATTAGTTTTGAAGTAGTGGGTTTAATAGTTGTGCTTTTAGAACTAACCAGCTTAAATGTTACTGGATTAGTAGTTATGGTCTTAGTAGTCATGGACTTAGAAGTCATAGGCTTAGAAGTGGTAATACTATTAAACGTAATATATTCAGTAGGTTCAATATTCCATTTAACTGTAGTAGTTTGATCGCGATCAGCTCCTTTACATTTACTATGTTTTTTCTTATAACTAGCTATAACAATATCTGATAGATCTTTATGCGGTGTTCTTCTTTGTTCATTAGGTATATTTGCGATCATATTTTTTGCATTTATAAGTTTTTCTTCAGGTCTCATTTCTAATTTAGGGTCTACACTAAATGTTTTTTGTTGATTACGGTGCTCGATTAACGTAGCCTCATTCGTTTTTTCAGATTTATTTGTAATTTTCGAAAATTTCTTTGTAGTAACGGTACTTGGAGTTACAGTGGTCGTTTTAGACTTGCTACAAGGTTTTGAAGTATCCAATTTTCGTTCATTGCTGTCTGGAAGTAACTGTTCAATGTTACGTGCAAGTTTTTGTAGTATTTCTCCTAGATTACTAGGACACTTGCAAGACTCAAGCTCTTTTCCTTCTGTAACAGGTGGTTCTACTTTCCATGTAGGTGTTATCCTTTCTCTAAAACTATCTGTGTCAATGTATTGTAGATATGTCTTAGCCGGGCTTTCATCAGAAACTGTCGTTGTCTTAATAGTACTCGAAGACTCTCCATTCTTAACTTGGTTAGGAGGTGGCCCTGAGTTTACTTTCTCACTTAGCATTTTGTCCAAATAATTCATAATCCTCTGAGATTCCATCATTTTTCTCGCTTTTGCAAATGTTTCTAAATTTCTTGATTTAAAAAACACTATTGGTGATGTCTTGTACTCTATTGCATACATTCTGGACGGAGGCATTCTGATCCAATTTCTTGCATCTGTGAACACGTTTCTCTGGATAGGGAATTCAGTTGTATGTTTTTCATTATTCGGTGTTTGACTGGAGTAATCTATGACTTTATCCATATATTTGTTCTGTTTTATAGCTTTTAGTATTAATGGTAGTAGCTTGAGTGCGTTTCTGTCGATGTTGAAGTTTGCTCTGTGAGTCTTGTCAAAGCTTGCGTCTGAGTCGTTGAGCATGCCGATCCAGTTTTGCTTGTATTTGGTCTTCGGAGGTACGTCGTATTCTACGCGAAACCCGTACTCGTAGATTAGAAGCACGATCTGAAATTAAAAAAAATATACATCAGGCAACTGTAAGACCGCTATTGTATCAAAAGTAAAAACGGAAAAAATGAATCTTTGTATTGAATATGTACAAACATTGGGTAAAATACAATGTAAACAACAAGTAATACTTACGGGTTAAAAATGAATGTAATAAATACTTATTAGTCACACAAATACACACATATTAAGCAAGCACAAGCCCAGTGGTATATTACATGTAACACTCATATATGCGGGCATCCCACCCGCTGTAAAAGAACTAAGAAAACGAATGAAACTTTTGATTTAATAAAAAAGATATGCAAAGGCTTTTAGATGAAGAAGAAAAACTGTGAAATATTTAGGAGATCGTTTTTGCATTTGAAATATAGAGACGTTTAAAGACAAATGAAGCTTGATACGTTTCAAACATTAAAAAACCTAGTCTTTAATGAGATTCAGTATTCACTCATGCGATGATGATAAATCATTCTAGAAAGCTGAAACTTCTCTCATGATCGTAAATTACACGAGGCCAATACGTCCACAGAATAATGATTTAGTTTAATCATTTTTAAACTGCATGTTACTTAATTATTTATTAGTAAATCACAACGCACTAAAAGTTTGTAGTCGGGATTTGAACCCAGTCCTTACCGCGCTGAGAGTGATAATTACAAATAGGTACACGTGTTTTTTTGATAAAACGTCAAACTTTAAGGATAGTTGGTGAAGTGAAGGCCCTACTAATCACAATTTATTATGTTTTAGTAAATAAATTTGACTAATTATTTTCCTTATAAAGTAAATTAGCATGCAATGTATAACTATGTGATACTACTTTTTATTTTTTCAAAAAGTGTTGCATTTGTTACACAGACAGAACGCTCCTCCTTGTAAAAAATATTATACGCATTAAATTGCTGCTCGAAAACAAATTACTGGTAAATTACAAATTCACAACTTGTTTTAATATCGATTCACAGCACTTAGATTACGTATGGTTACAGACACAGAGACACAGTATGTATACACGACACGCTGTATAACATAGTGGAGTAAGTACCTATTCGTAATTATTGGCTGGCACTTCCGCAAAAGATTAATTTTTTAGAGAAAAAGACGGGACGCTTGACACAAGTTGACCCATTAGTATATCGATGTGAGCCAGCGCCATCTATCACTTGCAGGCCACATTAATTGCTTAATTTTTTTCTTATTTATCAGAAATTTTTAATCACTTTTCAACTGCCGAACCGACAACCCTGATTTCTTTTAAGCATCACTTATCAACTTGACGTATCGTCGGACATACCACGTCCTCTAAAACCACATAGAGCAAGCCCTATTATTCCACGCTCTCTCGGAAGATGCACCATTGTGTGCATACGCAATTACAATCAACACGTGCGATGGCGCCGCGGCTTTCTTCGGCGCCTGGAGCGTGACGTCGGCCGAATTTAAGTACAAGGTTGCCAAAGTATGTGGATAACTTTCTTGGACAAAACGATCGGCGTTTATTTTTTTTTTATTCGACTGGATGACAAACGAGCAAGTGGGTCTCCTGATGGTAAGAGATCACCACCGTCCATAAACATTTGCAACACCAGGGGTATTGCAGATGCGTTGCCAACCTAGAGGCCTAAGATGGGACACCTCAAGGGCCAGTATTTTCACCGGCTGATTTACTTTCCACGCCGAAACACAAAAGTGCAAGCACTGCTGCTTCACAGCAGGATTAGCGAGCAAGATGGTGGTAGCAATCTGTCAAATCGTTTCTGTCAAAAAATAGTGAATTTAGGCTGAGAGAAATGGCAAATGCGATGGCGAATGTCAAAGCGTAGACCATTCCAGGACGAGACTTCGATATAAAGAAATTCATTTGATTGACACAGGTGTTACTTTGCGGAGAATCCTGCTTCCCTGCTACAAATAACGCACCTCAGCTACCACTGCGCGACACTTATTTTGACATGCAGAACCCGCTTCTTCTTGCACATCAAACCAAAGGCACTGGTTCAGTCACTGCCGCAGCCGAGCGTGCAATATCTGCAGGGCTACTACGAAACTCGAAACTCGAAGTTCGTGTCGTGCGGTCCTTATGAAACTTTTACTGTTTAATACGAGAACGAGAGAGACGGTACGATTCAAACTTCGAGTTTCGAGTTTCGTAGTAGCCCTGCTGACACGTCCTACCGGCTCTAGAATAAATATAAATATCATCATGGGACACTTTCACAACAATTGACCTAGTCCCAAACTAAGCAAAGCTTCATCATCATCATCATGTCAGCCGAAAGACGTCCACTGCTGGACATAGCCTCCCCCAAGGCTCTACACTCAGACCAAAAGCAAAGCAAAGCTTGTAGTATGGATACTAGGCAACGGATAAACATACTCATATGGGTAAATACATTCTTAAATACATATTGAAATTGAACATCCAAGACCCGAGAACAAACATTCGTATTATTCATACAAATATCTGCCCCGGCCGGGAATCGAACCCGGAACCTCAAGCTTCGTAGTCACGTTCTCTAACCACTTGGCCATCCGGTCGTCCAAATAGAGTAGAAGAAATAGAGTCAGATTTATGCATGATTTGCTGTATTACATATTGTTGCTGGTGGTTCTTAAATACAGAGCAGTGACTTTGTGAGAAGTTCATGCGCTGGCGCCTAAAAGGTAAGTGACTGTGACGGAGCTGAAAGTTATTGCCATGTGACGAGATGAGCGTCTTAGTGTTGAAAAGTTGCCATAATGTAATACTTTGTCTCGAGCTGATCGCTTAATATACCTAATGCTAAATTTTAATATGCTTGGGGTTTTTCTACGGGATCGAATCAGAAATGAGATACGTTGAAGAACGAGAACGTATTGAAGCATTTGAAATGTGGGTCTATAGACGCATGTTGGCCATTAGCTGGACACATCGAGTGATCAATGTCTGGACCATCAAAAAAAAAAGGAAAGTTGCCTAACTGGGCCTAAAGGAAAGTTGCCTAACGTATTAAGACACGACAGATACGAACTCTTGCAAGTGACAATGATGGCCAAAGTTACAGGCAAAGGAGCAGTGGGTGGTAGTAAGAAATCGTGCTTACGCAATATCCGGGAATGGACGGGAGTTAGGAGCGCCGCGGAGCTTTTTAGACTGGCAAAAGACCGAATCAGATATGAGGAGCTGACTGCCAACCCTCACCAGTTCGAGAGGCATTTGAAGAGAGAGAGAGAGAGAGAGAGAGAGAGAGAGAGAGAGAGAGAGAGAGAGAGAGAGAGAGAGAGAGAGAGAGAGAGAGAGAGAGAGAGGGACAGAACGAGAGCCATCTGGAAGAGGCTTGCACAAACTTGGGAAGCAAATGAATGGTGAGTGTAAAGTTCTCAATTCACACCAGGCACGCGTGGGAACTATAGGTTTTTTAAACTGATTTCTTTATCAATTTCAAAGGAATACAATTTGTTTTATTCGACTGGATGGCTAACGAGCAAGTGGGTCTCCTGATGGTAAGAGATCACTACCGTCCATAGACACCTGCAACACCAGGGGGATTGTAGATGCGTTGCCAACCTAGAGGCCTAAGATGGAATACCTCAAGTGCCAGTAATTTCACCGGCTGTCTTACTCTCCACGCCGAAAAACAACAGTGCAAACACTACTGCTTCACGGCAGGATTAGCGAGCAAGATGGTGGTAGCAAATAAATCGCTTGAGTCGTTATTAGTAAAATGCTGCTTCAGGCGAGCAAACCCGCGAGTCTATTGTTATTTTGTCAGTCGCAGCCTATTAAATAAGTAGGTACGTGCGACCACCACCAACAATTACCATACCTTTTTATGCAACAACATAAATGATTTTGGTGGTCAACATTGTTGCGGGAGAAAGCTCGCATGAGATTACGTTGGAAAAGTTAAATTACAATAAAGTGTATCAGATAGAACCTAACCAACAAAATGTTGGAAAACCCCCGAATTTGTCATTTCAAAGTTCAATACCTCAAAAACGCCTGAACCGATTTCGACAAAGCATATCTAAGAACCATCGCTAGAAAACCTGCTTTCAAAAAAACCGCATCCAAATAGGTTCACTCGTTTAAGTTATGGTGCCACAGACAGACACACATAGCAGTCAAACTTATAACACCCCTCTTTTTGCGTCGGAGGTTGAAAATCCTACTAATCCTACTAATATTATAAATGTGAAAGTTTGTGAGTGAGGATGTGTGTGAGTAAGTGAGTAAGTATGTTTGTTACTTCTTCACGCTAAAACGGCTGGACAGATTTGGATGAAATTTGGCAAAAAGTTAGTTTATAACCTGGATTAAAACATAGAATACTTTTTATCCCGATATTCCCACGGGATAGGGATAAAATCTCGAAATAACAACCGCTGGGCTAAGAGTCATGAAATTTGGAATGAAGGTAACTCGATGTCTAGAATAACACATAGGTACGCTACTTTTTATCCGGATATTCTCACGGGATAGTTTTGAACTATTTTGAAAACAAATGACTTTCTGCCAAGTACCTATCTTGCGGCGCATTCTTCTTGGCAATGATGGTCTTTCCGAAAGCGCTGGTAGTTTAAAAAATGACGTGTAAAAGTGCCCATTGCGGCCTATTTACTGAATAAATGATTTGAATTTGGATAGGCAACATTTTTGAAATTTCAGCACTGGGTTTAGAGTCTTGAATTTTGTACAGCTATTCACAACACAACCTCAATGAAGGAAGACCACGATATAAATTTTGGAAATTGCCAGGGGAATTTGTTAAAATCCCGAAAATTTCAAGTGCAACTACCAGACCGATTAGTTTACGCGTGCGAAGCCGCGGGTAAAAGCTAGTATTATAAATGTGAAAGTTTGTGAGTGAGTGAGGATGTGAGTAAGTATGTTTGTTACTTCTTCACGCTAAAACGGCTGGACGGATTTGGATGAAATTTGGCAAAAAGTTAGTTTATAATCTGGATTAAAACATAGGATACTTTTTATCCCGATATTCCCACGGGATAGGGATAAAATCTTGAAATAACAACCGCTGGGCTTGGAGTCATGAAATTTGGTATGTAGGTAGTTGGACGTCTGGAATTACTCATAGGTGACTTTTTGACCCCATTTTCCCACGGGATACCTAGGGATGAAATCTCGAAATAACAACCACTGGGCTTAGAGCCATGAAATTCGGTATGTAGGTAGCTGAACTTCTGGAATAAAACATAAGTTATTTTTTACCCCGATATTCCCACGGGATAGGGATAAAATCTTGAAATAATAACCGCTGAGCTCAGAGCCATGAAATTTGGTATGTAGGTAGCTGAACGCCTGTAATAACACATAGGCGAATTTTTGACCCAATATTCCCACGGGATACCTAGGGATGAAATCTCGAAATAACAACCACTGGGCTTAGAGCCATGAAATTCGGTATGTAGGTAGCTGAACTTCTGGAATAACACATAAGTTATTTTTTACCCCGATATTCCCACGGGATAGGGATAAAATCTTATGAAATAATAACCGCTGAGCTCAGAACCATGAAATTTGGTATGTAGGTAGCTGAACGCCTGTAATAACACATAGGCTACTTTTTATCTCGATATTCCCACGGGATAGGGATAAAATCTTGAAATAATAACCGCTGGGCTCAGAATCATGAAATTTGGTATGAAGGTAGCTGGATGTCTAGAATAACACATACGCTACTTTTAAGCCGGATATTCCCACGGGATAGTTTTGTAACTAAGAGACCGCATACATCCGTGTATTGTTATTATTTTGTAATTTTTTTCTTTAATGGTATACTTACTGTAGTTTTTAAGTATTTAATTAATAATTATTTTATTTTGAAAAAAAAAAGACTTTCTGCCAAGTTTCTTGCGGCGCATTATTCTTGGCAACGATGTTCTTTTCGAAAACATGACGTGTTAAAGTGCCCATTGCGGCCTATTTACTGAATAAATGATTTGAATTTGGATAGGGAAAAATTTAGAAATTTCAACACTGGGTTTAGAGTCTTGAATTTTATACAGCTATTCTCAACACAACCTCAATAAAGGAAGACCACGACATAAATTTTGGAAATTTCCAGGGAAATTTCGTTAAATCCCGAAAATTCCAATTGCAATTGAATTATTAGTCGATTAGTTGACGCGTGCGAAGCCGCGGGTAAAAGCTAGTAAATGTATATAATTATCTGTTAAGATAAATTACGAAGTAATCTTGTCGTAATTTCAACAACACAATTAAAAGAGAAGTAATTAAATGACTAACTAAATTTAAAACAAAATAGAAACTAGTTCCAAAACTAAGTCTAATCCAGATATAGCCCTCGTGGAATTGTACCTAAAAGCTAAAAGCCTGACAGCGTTTCCTCCTTGTCAGTCCTAATAATGCTGTAGGTATCGATGGGCGGCGATCACTTACCAACAGGCGTGACCCGCCTGCTCGTTTGCCAGCTATTTGATAAAAAAAGTCCAATTCCGCCTGCATGTTACAGCGTCATTGTTTACTGCATGTATTATGAAAAAATCTTAAACAATTATTCAACGGGTTTGTTAATGCGATGCAATTATGTTTTTGTTAGTGTTACAGAGCGTCAATATTATTGTAACAGACGGCAATAAGTCAGTGATCGTCTAAATAAGCCTTTGGAGCGCGATGATGAAATAGGTAAACCTGTAATTATGACAGACTAGCTTTTGCCCGCGGCTCCGCCCGCGTGGTATTCGGTTATCGCGCGCTATTCCCTCGGGAACTGTGCATTTTTCCGGGATAAAAAGTAGCCTATGTTACTCTCGGGCCCATAAACTATCTCTATGCCAAAAATCACATGGCCACTGTGGCCACATGGTACTGTTGTGCACAGGCCTCTTATCAGAATGAGAGGGCTAGTTCGGATTGGAAATCCGACACATACTTACCAAACCACAACATTATAATAATGTTTGGATGACCCCTGGATGACTGGACAGCTGAGTTGTTAGAGAACCTTGAGGTCCCAGATTCGATACCCGAACGAGACGACGCAGGTATTTGTATGAAAAATACCCAATGTTTGTTTCTCTTGAGTGTTAAATAATGTATGAATCTGTACATTTAACTATGTTTAGTTGTTACCCGATGCCCCTAACGCAAGCTAGGTACTTGTACTTTGGGACTAGGTTAATTGGTGTCAAATTATGCTATGATATTTATTATTTATTTTAGGTTTTTTCCCGCCGAAAAGCTCACAGTAAAATTATAAGAGTTATTTCACTCACACATTCGTGTTCTAGGGTGCACCAAAGTTCATATAAAATTTCAAATTCGATCACTGAAACTTCTTTTAATAAACTTGTTTTAATAACAGTTGTAAAAATTATTTGCCGGCAATAGTCATTGCAACTTCGAATTTATTATATTCATTCAACATAAATACACTACAATTTATGTATAATATATCATTTCATTATTCAACATATCGATTTCAAGCAATGACATATTTGGTAGGTACCTATTACATATGTTTAAAAAGATACCTTTATTTATTCCTGATCTATTTATACATAACTATAACTAATTCAAAATAGTAAACTAAAAAAAAAACTAAAAAGCCAGAAAAGTAGGTTAGGCTAGGTTAGAACTGTGACCCTCACAAAACCTATCTACTGCCAAAAAATGGGTTAGGTTCGAACTGCCACTCTCACAGAACCGAAATCCTGTCAGAAAAGTAGGTTAGGTTAGGTTAGAACTGTGACCCTCACAGAATCGAAATAACTTAAATTACAGAACATAAACACTTAGTACCCAGTTATCACATTATCACAAAAGCTTAGAAAACACACGTGTTTAATACATGTTAAATAACTTAAGATACGTCTAGGATGGGCTTAATATAATTTATAGTAAAAACATTATTTTCGTGAGCAGCTAAAAAGATGTAAGATTAAAGAAGTTCCTTTACGCAAGGTTTCGAAAAACTGGCAGCGTTTCCTATCTGAATAGCTCAGTAAATTTCTCCGAGAAAACTGCCAGCTCTTCGAATCCTTTGTCACCAATGGCGTAGCTACCGGAGGGCTAGACGGGGCAGTGCCCCGGGACCCCCAAGGCCAGGGGGCCTCTTGGACTCTGACGTACAAACTATAATGACGAATCTGGAGTACGTCAAATTGTATGGAATGAACGATTTTCAATTGTTTATTTTTGCCCCAGGACCTTTGGTTACCTAGCTACGCCACTGATTGTAATGTCCTTAAACGGTCCCACCGGAAGACCAGCGCTAGCTCCTGAGCCGGCATTATGCTGAGGTGGGTCCGTTTCGTAATTAGTAACTGCTTTCTTTGTTTTGTTTATGTTATGTATCGTTTAAGTTATGTACTTTGTTACTTTTTGCGAATAAAATGTATTTTCTTTCTTTCTTCTTTCTTAAACGATTTTAAAAAAGAAAAACTTACCACTACAATAGTCACAGTGATGACGGTGGAAACGGCGGCGCACGCGCATCCTTGCCTAATCTGCCGTCTCCGGGACAGCTTGAGGAACTCCTCTGTCCTGGAATCTATAGTCCTGTACAACCCGAACTGCCTGAGTCTGGAACTCCCCGTGGTCACTGACTCACTCGACATGGTCACATTACTATGGTACTAGTCCACGCCTGGTGCGCGCGAGCAGGGAAATGCGACTGAATGTTTTCTTTGTGAAATATTTGATGCGTCGCGCATGCTTTCTTTTTGTTGTCGATGGAAATGTGAAGTATCGACTAATTTTCAAATTTTTTATGTGGCGAATTAAAGATCTCTGTTTATGAGGAGGCATTCTATTATTACCAATTTTTACATTTTTACCCAGTCGAGTAATGTTTTACGAGCGCACGGGAGACTAATAGATTTATTTTCCTTTTCATTTTTTATTCAAAGTTTTTTGAGGCATTTTTTACATTCAATAATTCTGAGAAAAGTAGGTAAAGTATATGAATGAAATTAAACTGTTATTGTGCACCTTTGTTCTAACTAATTAGGAGTCGGATTTTTTTTTCTCGATAGTTTCTGAAATAGTTTTCATAAATATTTATTTTACAATTTATTCCGAAACTATAAGAATGATACGAATCGTAATACTATAATACTTTTCTTATTTTATTATTAGTAAGGAAGTAAGGATTACAGTTACATAAAGTCCAAAACACCATACTTTGGTATACCTTGGTATGGTGGCTCGGTATGGCATTACACTTTGTGCAACTGCTTAGCTAAAGAGTTATAAATAATCGACATGTGATGTGAGTCAATCCAGGAGTAAAGACTAGTTTGCCATAAAGTTATCGACATCGACATTAGCACAGCGCTGCGCGCCATACGTCCGCATTGGAGCGAGGCGGCGCTGGCGCACGCATCTCGGTGCTTGTATTTGACAGGTGAAACGGCGCGATCTGCCCACTCTGCCCACGCTGCCCAATGGGTATAAATCAAAATCAAAACGTTCATTCTGTAAGGGTATTTTTACAAGTTACTTTTATATACTACCAGCGCTTTCAGAAACACCATGATAGCCAAGAAGAATGCGCTGCTAGAAACTTGATTGGTTCAAACATATTTACCTTGTTGAAATGAAATACGCTTTGATCTGAGCTAATATAGTACATATTTCCTCATATTATATGTTAAAGCTTAGTGGAATTGAGTTACGACCCCTTTAAGAGGTACTTCGTAGAATTAATTCCAGATTCCCTTAAACCACCGAAATTAGGTGCGTGTGGTGGGATGAAATGACATTTGATACAGTTTGTAACTAAGGGCTTAGGAAGGTCTGTCTACAGGCAATTGTGTCCATGATGTGTCAAACACGACACATTGTGCTGTTGGACCAACAACATGCCATTATATTTTACTAGCTACCTGCTTTTTCTAAGATAGAAACTATACTATCTCCTTTCCAGGGTCTCAAATATTCTTCACAATTTGCATTTTTAACTGTTCAGCGGTTTAAGCAGGAGGAGGTAACAGACAAGCATACAATACTTTCGCATTTGTAATATTATTAAAAATTTGTGAGGATAGCGAATTGATTAAAACTTAGCTTTTTATATTTCAGGAGCAGAGCTTCAGGTCGTCTATACATAGTGTAGTATATAATAGTAAGACAGCAAAGGTATTCAATGTGAAGCTATTTGACATCGTTTCGCCGACTCCACGTGCTAACTCTACAATTGTTTGCGATTCGATTGTTTCAGGCGTTACTTTGCGGAGATCCATATCAATGAACTACAATCTTACGAGCTACATCTTTGCGATACATATGCGTCTTCATGCAGATCCGTCTTCCCTCTGCCATATAAAACACAAACACCGCACAAGGTAAAGCATTTCAAACTATTTCGTTGTTTTTGTTTCCACCAAAGTTACTTCTGAAAATCTGTCGAATTTGCAGTCACTATTTTTAGTGAATTTATAATCCACAATAAGAACACATCTTTTTAGAATAAATACTCGTATTTATCTTAAAATCAATTAATGTTTACTGCAAAACCTACATCTGACTGCTCATACCAACCATTGGTTTCATTTTTAGCCGTAGCGAGTGCTGTAATCGTTTCAGCTACATCCACCACCCACTTTGCACGCTATCAATTGCAATTGTTGGTATCACTGAGTAGTTGTGGACTTCAGTCGCGTCAAACTCTCTGAAGGCATTGTATGTTTGATTTACTTGCAGTTGATCAACGCTGGATTCCATAATACCAACATATGAATTGTCTCGAAGGTAATGATCTCCTTATTAAATATCTACTATTAATGATGTCTTGTTGTTACATGATGTACTCGTGCCTATTATGTCAGAATGGCTATTTGTAAAGAAACCACAATGAAACGCTCTATTTTATGAATTTCTAGCAACTCGTATAGATTCGACACGGTAAGAATCTGATGAGTAATTGTATGTAATTTGTTCAGCTATCTATTAATGCAACCACAACAGTAGCGGAATAATAAGTGGTCAGATCCGAACTTAATCTTTGTTAGAGCAGGAGGGCTTCTATGGAATTTGAAAATGGAAGTCCGTATCGTACTGTTCCTCTCACTCTCGTGTTTAATAATATTCGCGTTAGCGGGACGGCAATACTTTTGAAAGAGTCGCAGTCGGTTGCCATCCTTCGGGGTCGCTAATGCCTTTAGCGACAATCAGTTAGAAAGTTGTAATTTAGCATGATATGGTCTCTATACCACCAAGGGATTAAAATAATACGGTACTTACCTCCCCTGCACGTAAAGTGGGGATGATTTTTTTCCCTCACTTAGGCCCAAAGAGGGACATAGAGACATAACTTTTAAGTTCTTTTTTTGCGTGATAGAATCCGAAATACGGATATTCGCCGAAGAACTAAAAAGTCGTCAATATAGCGCGAGGAATATGCAAGTTTAAGAGGTGGGTAGGTCACATTGTTCGAAGGACAGAGAACCATTGGGGAAGGAAGGTCCTCGAGTGACGATCATGGACCGGATGATGAAGGGTTGGCAGGCCTCCCACTAGGTGGACTGATGACTTCGCAAGAATAGCAGATGGATGCAAGTGGCGAGTTGTCTGGAAGGCCTTTTGTTCAAAAGGGAGGTTCCTGGACGACGTTTATTACCACTGAAGTATATGCACTTCAAAAACTTCAAAATATTTTATTTTATATTAAATATATTGACCCGGATAAATCACGTCGTAAATCGAATTTAGCTCGACATGTTTCGGGCTAATCCGTAGCCCTTCCTCCTCGGAGCACCGCTCGGAGCGCGTGAGTGAGCGTGTTGCAGCAGCCGCCGAGTCGCGTTGCTCCGAGGAGGAAGGGCTACGGATTAGCCCGAAACATGTCGAGCTAAGCTCGATCTAAGACGTGAGTTATTAATATGAGTGAGTGACACGGTAGTTTTATGTATTTTATTTTAGTTTTCATTCTATGACTGAATGAAAAATCGAGCTCAGTAAGATTCTGACAGGTGTTTATTTATTTACTTCTATCAAAGTCGTCGTTAACATAGATATTTATTTTTTTAACTGTACCTATTCTATCGCGTGCCTACTAAGCAACGCCCCTTACAATGCATCACTCATTTATCTGTAAAAAAGTTAACGCAATAAATTAATCCAACCATTTATCACAACCACTTTTACGAATGAATCTTTCTACGATGTATAAAAATGCTTACATATTCTGATACGTATCACAGCTAGCCGTGGAGCACGAAATACAGGAAGTGCCTTTAGGGCTAAATAGTTCTGCAGGGCTACTACGAAACTCGAAACTCGAAGTTCGTGTCGTGCGCTCCCTCTGAGACTTTTACTATTGAATACGAGAGGAGAGGGACCGCACGACACGAACTTCGAGTTTCGAGTTTCGTAGTAGCTGTCCTGCAAGGCTACCACGAAATTCGAAAATCGAAGTTCGTATCGTACCGTCCTGCCTACGCTTATGTTATTTAATACGAGAGTGACAGGAACGGTACGATACGAACTTCAAATTTCGTGTTTCGGAGTAGCCCTTCTGACCCGTCTCTTGCATGCTTGCGTCTGTGCTCATTCGTGAATGTTCGGGGTGGTAGAGGGGCGTTTTTTAAACGACTATGGAGATTGACAGACACTTATCCTTTTTTTTATAACTTGAGCAAATACTTTTGTAGAAATATTAAAAGCCATTTAGTATTAATATACTTAATGTATAGTACGTTCAAAAGTACCAAGCTGTTAGAAATTATCAAATCAAAAAATATTTCGCAACAGTAATAATTTTAATGGAGTTAAAGCCCTAGTCTAAAATTAGTAGTAGAAATTTCATTAAACTTGGAAAAATTTTGTTTATACCTTGTGATAATCAATATTGGAAATACCGATATTGGAAACTACCGACCAATAAGCTTACAACCCAATCTATACAAACTATTTGCTTCATGTCTTGAGAGTCGCTTAGCAATATTCACCGAGAAATTTCAGCCGCCGGAACAAGCTGGCTTTAGAAAAAGCTTCTCTACAACAGATCACATCCATACTTTAAACTTGATAATAGAGAAATATATGGAGCGCAATAAACCACTATACCTGGCGTTTATTGACTATGCTAAAGCTTTCGACTCTATATCCCATGACAGTATGTGGAAGGCACTACATGAGTGTGAGGTACCATCAGAGACCATAGACCTCATAAGGGACATCTATCGCAAGAGCAAAAGTCGCGTAAAGTTGGAGAGGCAAGGCCCTGAGATAAACATTTGTAGAGGCGTAAGACAAGGTGACCCTCTCTCTCCAAGAATATTTATAGCTGTGCTCCAGAGTATAATGAAGACTCTAAACTGGGAACGAAAAGGAATTAACATAAATGGGAGGCTCCTCAGCAACCTCAGATTTGCAGATGACATCGTGCTTTTTTCTGAAACAGCATCTCAATTACAGGCAATGATAACTGAACTAAATGAGGTAAGCTGTAGGATTGGCCTAGAGTACGGTTTGAATAAATAATAAACATTTCTTATTTCTTGTTAGTATGAATACCAAGGTGGAGGTTCAAATTCTCACAGTTGGCGTAACGTAATACCTACTTTATAACTGACCCTATTTTGCATGTCATTAACTAATTCGCTATAGGTAAATCGTGGATGTAAATACTTTATTTATTAAGAAATATTAAGAAAATACTAAATATTCATAGGACTAAACCTACTATTAATTAAAAATAACTAAAATAACTAAAACTAAAACTATGATAAAAAAAAACCGACTGCGTTTAAAATACTAAAAAGAAGAAAACAAGTATAGTGGGCTAGAACTCTGTTTAGTAGCTAACTTAAAGTTCAACAGTCGGGACCCATTAGGTACTTAAGAATTTTTGAGCGCCATTGCACTATTTCAATCTTCGCAGTCGGGTAAAAAGGGAGGTGGGCCTCTTGGCATGGCGCCCATCACGCAGGCAGCATTCCCGCGTTGAACTGCGATTGCGATTCTTTGCACGAGAAATCTGCTGGCGCGAGGGTTGCCTGTTATTGCCTCCCTTAACCTATTGCTGAGCTCCCTGTGTAGCTCCAGCGCACCCTTATCCCAAGGACCTAGAGTCTCGACGCCGAAAGCAAAGAAATAATATTGTCTGCTCCAGTCATAGGTGTTTTCGTCGCTAGTCGAGTGTAACGGGCAATGTTGTGATAATGTCTTCCTTGACAAAAACATAGGCAATGGTTAATGACGCTTGCGCAACACGACGGTGAACGTGACTATAATGTACAAAACTAATAATATTATAGTAGACAATGTTGTCGCTTATAATCTCTTTCCGGAACTGTTGTTGTCGCTTTCGATTGAGTGGCTATCTCAAGTCCTACAAGAGGGATAGGGATAGGGATGTCGTTTATTGCTCCGTTTGGCGCTGTCAGAGTTGGGGATGGGTTCCTCTGGTCATATCCGGTGGTTCTTTTTCAGTTATCGAGACTAAGCGCCTGCCCTAGGAGCGGCGGAAGGTCTAGCGAGCGATAGTTAGCTAGCGGCAAGGTAGGTCAAGTCCTGGCCCCTAACCAGGATGATTAGTGCGACTACTACTTTCATGGAAAGCACATATACTCACAAACTTTCAAATGACAATAATAATCCTGCCGTAAAGTAGCACTGTTGTATTGTGGTTGTGTTTCGGCGTGGAGAGTAAGACAGCCGGCGAAATTACTGGCACTTGAGATATTCCATCTTAGGCCTCTAGGTTGTCAACGCATCTGCAATATCCTTGGTGTTGCAGATGTTTATGGGCGGTGGTGATCTATTACCATGAGGAGACCCATATGCTCATATGGCATCCAGTCGGATAAAAAAAAATGCTGACGGACCTTTGGATTTGAAGTACGTTATTTATTTAAATAACTAGTGGTGATATAGTATTTTTAAAACTCGTTGTTCGGTTTGCGGTGATGAAATAAAATGCTCACATTTATTATTTTACAAAAATGTATTTTACTATCTTAAAATATAATTAGTTAAAGGCAGTGTCGATTCCACATCTTTTTGAGTATTTCCATTCTATGATAATATTTAAAATACATACTTATTATATCACTAGAATTGCGGTAACTTTCATGTTTAATGCAATACTTAAATACGTAAATCGTTCGTAATTAATCGTTAAACAAAGTTTAGGCCTGAACCACTCCTATTTAATGTTCCGGCCTAATAACAAACCTTACTCCAAAGTACTAAAAAAAGTACTTTTTGGTATCACAATTATGGCAACATTGAATGTACTTTTACCTAACTTAGAAGTTGAATGGTACTCTTGGTCTATCGTAGAAGTATCCTTCGTCTGGTACGAAAGGTGCTCTGGTTGTGGAAGGGGGTAGGTATATCGGTGGCGCCCTAGTGGTTGACGGGGGTATGTACACGGGGGGAGGTCGGGTTGTTCGGGGAGGAATGTACACAGGCGGTCGCGTGGTGGATGGTGGAACGTATGGTGCCCGAGTGGTGGATGGAGGTAGATAGACCGGAGGCGCTCTGGTAGTTGAAGGTGGTATGTATACAGGAGGCCTAGTGGGATACGTGAAGGGATTTGATGGTTGCGGGTAATAGTAGCCAGTTGTTACGGATACAGGAGGTTGAGTGTAATAAGTAGGAGGTCTAGTTGTTGTTGTAGGTGGGGGACGCGTTGTGGGTGGAGGAGTACGGCGAGTAGTTGGGGGTGGTGTGGGGCGTGGGGTAGTCACTGGGGGTAAGTAAGTGGACGGTGGTAGCGGTCTTCTCGTAGTAGTTGGGGGTAAATAGGTGGATGGAGGGAAAGTACGAGCTGTAGTGGGAGGCGGCCGCCTAGTAGTTGTAGTTGTTGGGAATGTAAAAGGGACGCTAGGCGTTGGATAGTTGTAACCAGTGGTTCTGCTTACCGGTGGTAAGTAAGTGGGGTAAGTAGGTCTGGTTGGTGGTGGTGTTCTTCTTGTTGTTGGAGGTGGACGCGTTGTAGGGGGAGGTGTTCGACGAGTAGTTGGGGGTGGGGTAGGCCGTGGGTTAGTCACTGGGGGTAAGTAAGTAGATGGTGGTAGCGGTCTTCTCGTAGTAGGGGGTAAATAGGTTGACGGTGGGTTAGTTCTCGGAGGAGGCGTACGCCTAGTCGTTGTTGTCGTTGGGAAAGTGAAAGGGATGCTGGGAGTTGGGTAATTGTATCCAGTTGTTCTACTCACAGGAAGTTGAGTGGAGTACGTGGGATATGTAGGTGGTCTGGTAGGGGGCGGAGTACGTCTAGTTGTTGGCGGGGGACGCGTTGTAGGGGGAGGAGTACGGCGTGTAGTGGGAGGTGGAGTAGGGCGCGGAGTAGTCACTGGAGGCAAGTAGGTAGATGGTGGTAGCGGCCTCCTAGTAGTGGTTGGTGGCAAATACGTGGATGGAGGGAAAGTTGGGCGTCTAGTTGTCGTTGTTGTTGGATAAGTGAAGGGTACGCTGGGGGTTGGATAGTTGTAGCCAGTGGTTCTGGATACAGGGAGTTGGGTTGAGTATGTAGGGTACGTTGGTGGTCTAGTAGGAGGTGGGGTTCGTCTTGTAGTTGGTGGTGGTCGGGTAGTAGGAGGTGGGGTGCGACGAGTAGTTGGGGGTGGTGTTGGACGTGGGGTGGTTACAGGGGGTAGGTATGTAGATGGTGGTAGCGGTCTTCGAGTAGTGGTAGTTGGTGGTAAGTAGGTTGACGGAGGGAAAGTTCGAGCTGTTGTTGGTGGTGGTCTTCTGGTTGTTGTGGGGTAGGTAAAGGGAACACTGGGACTTGGATAATTGTAGCCAGTGGTCCTTGTAACCGGAAGTAGCGTGGAATAAGTAGGGTAGGTTGGGGGCCTAGTTGGTGGAGGGGTTGGACGCGTAGTGGGAGGAGGAGTGGGGCGTGGCGTAGTTACTGGTGGTAAGTAAGTAGATGGTGGCAGTGGTCTTCTTGTAGTCGTGGTTGTTGGTGGAGGTAAGTAGGTTGAAGGGGGATAAGTTCTTGCTGGCGTCGGCGGCGGTGTAGGTCTAGGCGTTGTAGGAAAAGTGAACGGAATTTTCGGTGTAGGGTAGTCGTAGCCTGTTGATCTTGGTGGGGGTGGTCTAGTAGTAGGTGGTGGTGGTGGAGGAGGAGGCCTGGTAGTAGGCGGGGGTGGGGGAGGTGGTGGCCTGGTCGTACGAGGAGGGGGTGGTGGTGGCGGTGGCCTAGTGGTAGGTGAGAATGGCACTATTGGCGTATTGTAGACGTATCCTTGCGTTGGCGGCGGCGGCGGCGGTGGCCTAGGAGGCGTCGGTCTAGGAGTTTCGTAGAAATAGCCTTGTGTCGGCGGTGGGGGCGGTGGCCGTGTCGGTGGCGGTGGTGGTGGCGGGAACGGGATCTTCGGCTTGGGATAGAAGTAGCCGTCCTCGTCGAGGTCGGCGCGTATCGGTGAGCCGAAGACCGCGTAGTTTTGGTTCGCATAGCTCGGGATGGCCGGCTCGGCTCGGCATGTCTGGTAGATAGCCAGCAGCACCACCGCAAGGTGCAATGACAGCCTCTGGAATTGAGAACAGGATATGGTTAATTTCTATGTATAATTTATTTTTTATTTATTAATTTATAGTCCCGTTAAGGTATTTGACTATAACCTCTGGGAGTGTTTTAAAAGAGATGATAATACTTGTTCAGGGTATTAATTCTAACGGTTTTGGTTGCGTGTTCAGTAGCGTTTGTGTTATTGGTGAAAAATTTAACATAACCGCGTCTATTTTGCATTTCATTATGATTTGACCTCACTATTTTGTGAAGTGGGAAGGTTGCAACAGTAGGTTGTAATATTTAATTAATTCCGTGTAGTTTTGCTGTACGTTTGGGGAACCGTCACTACCTCATCTCAATAAATATGTACCTTTGTTTTTGTGTAGACTATAATATGGTATTTTTTTACTTTTCGATATTTTTATATATCCAATTTTTGTCGTATTCATTCTCTTTTTTTTTAAATAAGCACCTGATATCATTTAAGGTTTCCGTACTATTTGTGTGTCAATTGGTTCCTATTACACTAAAGCTTTGCTGTCTGTTTGTCATTATACTTTGTTCGCTTTAGCAATTGTAACGGGTCGGTACATCCGTGAACTACAGGTAATGCACAAATGTATAGAATCATTAATTTCTAACGTTACGTAGTCGTGGCAGAGCTAGTTTGACAGTGCATTACATGTAATGCACGGGCAGTTAAAGTGTTAATCTATGAAATGACAATGTCACGTTTGCCCTACGTTTCTAAGTTGCTTATTAGGTTATTTATTTTAAATGATATGAAATGATATTGCAACGGATAACTAACGTTTTAAATCGAGTTTAGCTCGACATGTTTCGGGCTATTTCGTAGCCCTTGTTCATTTAATAAAAAAAAATGTTTATTTATTTTGCTTGAATTATTTCATATCAAGTAGCGTCTTCCACGTTTTTGCGACACATTTCAATAAACGCAAACCACATGCAAATATCGCTAATATGCCAAGGTCTCATTTCGCAAGCTGTTTAGCGCGGTAAATGTTTGTTATATGTTTGTTCGTATATTCGACCTAACCTTTTGAACATCCAAACAAATTGGTTTCACCGCGGATTCTTGTGATGTTATTAATCATAAATGACTTGAATGATGTCATTAGGCCGGTGATGATAAATTTGATCATCTGTCAGGTTTTTTTTTATTTGAGATGAATAAAAGTGAATTCGTGCATGTGTGTACGATAATATCAAATGATTATTTGAAGTCAACTTTAGATTAAGACTTAAATGCGTCTTAATTTTATAGCTTTCTAAAATAATTATAATAATTGGGTAAATAAAATGTGGATAATTTGAGATTTTTGTTAAAATATAAAAACAGTTAATGATAAGTATCACTAAAATAATTGAAAAGGCATATTATTATTAACGAAGGCACGTTTTGTTGATAAATAAAATCAAAGAATTCAATTTTTACTCACTGACACCAACTACAATAAAAATAAATAACGACTGATCGAAATAAAAATGAAATGCTTACCATTTTCAAGATAAGTAAAATCTAAATCATGTAACCACCATTTTATGACTACTATAATTTATCTACTTTCTGTAGTCTTATAAAACTGTTAATCTGGTAAAAAATGGTAGCGTTTTTACTGTGTTAATCATGTCTACATTAATTACAGTAAGTGCAACAGAGTTTTTGTGTTTCATTTTAATAATTTATACAAGCCAAGTAGGTAACAACCAACTCAGTCGAAACATTTTTAGTGCAAATTATAAAATTACTAGCTTGCCCGCGTGGCGTTTGGTTATCACGTTCTGTTCCTTCGGGAACTGTGCATTTTTCCGGGATAAAAAGTAGCCTTTGTCACTTTCTGGCCCATAAGATATCTCTATTCCAAAAAATCACATTGATCCGTCGCTCCGTTTCGACGTGAAAGACGGACAAACACACTTTCGCATTTATAACATTAGTATGGATTAGCCCTGATATTGCTGTGCGAGAAAGAGAGAGATTTACACATATTCGATACACAGTTTATCAGTTCTGCATAGTATTTAGGTGAAATGGTTACAGTGGTGTTAAAAAAAAGCATTTTTTAAACACATGCTATGGCTCAAATGGGACTGGGCTGGTCACGCTTGCCGCATGCACCCAGAGGGAGGTGGGCACAGCACCACTACCATGAGTTTACAGGGATCGTGCTCGATAGCGACGACGTAAATTATTTGTATGGAGAATAGTACAGCGCCTCTACAAATAATTTACGCCGTCGCTATCGAGTACGGTCACTGTAAACTCATGGTAGTGGTACTGGTCACTACGCAGTGGACGCCCCACGATGGCTATCGGCAGGCCAAGGCACAGATGGCGGGATGACCTGGACGCGTTTTATAGCGACTGGCCAATATAATTACAAGTCCTAATGAGGTCAAGGTCAATTCAAAATCTGTCCTTTCAAAAAATCAGACACACACAACACAAATTCGTTTATTATAGAAACAAGACTAAAGTTTCGAAACAAACATTTTAACCAAAGTCCACATTCCTAGCAAAGGTCAGGGTATCGTCCAACACCGGCTGACCTGGTTACTTAAATGGGTTTGTCACGAAAAAACCAATATTTGCTTCCTCTACAAACATAGTGAGTGACACCTAAGGCATCAGTTCAACACTCCACTGATCAAACAAATCATTTGTTAACTTACAGAATTTACTTACATCAATCTGGAAGTTATTATACTCGTAATTAGATCTATTTGATTTCATTTTGAAATTAAATAGTTTTAGCGCCTATTATTTTCCATGAGCAATCAGTTTTATTCCAAACGCAAAACTAAATTATTTTAGCAGGCACTATCTAGAGAAGGTTGCCCGCGAGAAGAGAACTAAATAGATCGACAATTTTACATTGATTCTGGTATTTTATTTGTGGCATACATGAATATTCAATTGTTTTTGCGTGTATAATTATAAAATTTCCTAATAATCCATCTATTTTCTGAAAACAAAAATAAATAAATAGTTATCAAGTGAAAATTAACACCCATTGACCTAGTCTCAAAACAAGCAACGCTTGTGTTATGGCTACTGGGCAATGGATAAACACACTTTAAATATCTACGTATTAAATATTCAAGACTCGAGAGCAAACATTGGTATTTTTGGGGACCTCAATCGTCATCAAACCATAGAATACGATAATACTTTTCTTTGTGTCCGTATTTACTTGACTAACTATAGTTATTGACTTAACTTGTTTCGTATCAAAAAGCATCCAATTAATAAGCTCACGACCTCGCAGCAACATTGACAGTTGTAATCGTATTACCATAGCGTGAAATATTGAAGAGGCTCAAGGTGCGCGGGCGCCGGCGGAATGTGGCTAGTGGGTGACCGCGTATGAAGCGAGAGATTCACACTGCACAGAACTGAATAAAGGGAATCAGAATGTTCACGTTTGTATTCCCTTCGTGCCTATATATGGATATCCATACTTAATATTATAAATTTATTTGGGAGAATTGTGTTTTGACAGCTCATAAAAAGTACGTCAGTTGATTGGTGGTGCCAACATCCCTTTTCAATGGTTACAAATTGGGTCCGTAGTTAAATATCATTACAAGCACAAAACCAACTATTTTCTTCAGTTTGACAAAACAACAACTGGTCGTTTTAGAAAGTGAGCTCAGATTTTGTCATTTGGCAAGTCTTTTGGAAGGACCTCAAAAACAGTTCTCAGGCATGTGCGTTTTGAATACTGACCGGCAATGTTAACCATAGCATCGATTTTTAATATGGAAGGCAATACTGCTCTCTTAGTCGAAATCCGGGACATTAAAGTGTAATTCCTGGACACGGGATCAGACACGTAATTCCGGGACAATTCCGAATGTCCCGGCCATCAGGCAACCCTAGGTGAGACGCTATTTTTTTGTTTTCATATTAGATGCTCTATCTTGTTGAAGGCCTACCGACAGCTCGTCTCCCGGTCCACGGACACCATTCGAGAACCTTTTAACCCCATCGGCCATCAGTCCTGCGAGCAACAAGATGGAGCGACGACCTGGTTAGGATCGCAGGATCGCGGTGGATGCGAAAAGCACAAGAACGGTCTGAGTGGAGAGCCTTGGGGGAGGCCTATGTCCAGCAATGGACGTCTTTCGGCTGACATGATGATGATGATAACTAGGTATGTTTTGTGACACGGTCATTTTGCGATTTGAACAACCTATGATCCATGTTTATTTTGCGATCTAGTCATTTTACTACCCTTGTTAAGTTTGATGTGAGATCAACCAATTTTTGCTCTAACATGTCACACACATTTCATAGTTCTAAGTTTAACATAAAGTTCACAAAATTTCACGTGCTCCCACTACTTACTAAACAAAACAAACAAGGAAATAATCCATAACCTCTAGCAGTTACAATTAAATGAAGTAATAAATAGTTTTAACCTCAAACATACCTCAAATTAACGAAATAGTCGAACGATCAATTCGTACAGTTAACAATTAACCTTAAATCCTAAACATCACTTTAACTTCGCCCTTCACTTAACTGTGTATTGATTTAACTATCCCAATCTACTGCAGTTTGATTGTTATTGATGACTTGATAAAAACATCATTGGTGTCTTTGATTTGGTTTCACCATCCATTGATTAGTGTTAACTGACGGTTAAATGTGATGCCGTCTCCG
The DNA here is from genome assembly GCA_037349165.1 of Choristoneura rosaceana. Lineage (NCBI taxonomy): Eukaryota > Metazoa > Arthropoda > Insecta > Lepidoptera > Tortricidae > Choristoneura > Choristoneura rosaceana. Next base: position 19,234,965 of record JAZBNJ010000019.1, read on the forward strand.
TCTACTCGAACAAAACAAATAGAGACGGCATCATATAACCGTCAGTGAAACAGCCCTTAAATCTACATAAGTGTTTTTTTTTTAATAGCAGTATATACGAGTATCTACAGACGAAGAACCTGAACCACGAACCAGGTTGGAACCTTTGTATTATAGTTATTATTAGTATACTAATGTCATGCTGACATCCAATACATTTGCCAAAGAAATCATACCGAAATTGACTATGACCTTTTTGGTCACTCCGACAGTTAATGAGGAATCTAATGATATCTCATAGGTTAACACGTGCCCAGCTGTTTAAGCTTTAGAGAGGACATAAAGGCGATCAAACTGATTCACGTACTAGGGTGGAACCTTTTAATAATCAACTTCAAGGTTTATCTGACAAAATTGTGGTATGTCCGATGTGGTAAGAAGGTTCTCGAATGGCGTCCGCGGGCTGGGAGACGAGTTGTCGGTAGGCGTCCAACAAGATGGAGCGAGGACCTGGTTAAGATCACGGGATCGCGGTGGACGCGGAAAGCACAAGAACCGGTTTGAGTGGAGAGCCTTGGGGGAGCCTATGTCCAGCAGTGGACGTCTTTCGGCTGACATGATGATGATGGTGGTATGTCCATATACATTAGTAGCACAAGGGTTCCACTCTGGTAATTGATTAAGTTTGGTCGATCATACATACGCTCGAAAAATATAACCCTTATTGGGGCAGTCGTATAAAAATGAACTTGTCAAGTAATACTTCTTTTTAAAAGAAGTTGAATTAAAATGATACAGCCAATTAATCTTTTCTTGAACCTGAAGTCTTTATTAAGGCAACAATATTTCATGTCGCGTATAATTAAGTTTGTATGGAATGCCGCGAGAGTACGGAATATTTCATTATTTCAGCATATTTTAAGTCGACCGGTCATTGTTAAAAATAAAAGTTGCAATCGAATTCGAAAGAAGTTTTAAGTTAAGGAATATTTACTTAATTTAAAACTTAATATATTGGCGAAGCCTGTAACACGAGCAAATAATTAAAAAAAAAAAAGATAGATCGACTGGTCAAACTGAACAACATTAGTTCAGCAACTTTTAATAATAATGGAGTCTTTAAATTTTCCTTTGTTCATACAAATTTAATACTGTTATCAATGTACGCCATCCCAGAACCCAACTGACGTCGTCTGTCACCTTACAACATCAAACATTTTGCATTACATTGCTTCTTCTAATTAACTTAAGTGTAATAAAAATAAAAAGCAACAGATCCCTACTATATATAATATTATAAATGCTAAAGTAACTCTGTCTGTTTGTTTATTACGCTTTCATGTCAAAACCACTGAACCGATTTTGATGAATTTTGGTATTATAGGTAGTTTGAACCCCAAGAATCAACATAGGATACCTTTTGTTCCGATAGAGACCTAGATCCACACAGACGAAGTCGCGGGCATTAAGCTAGTATATAATAATTCCACACTGCATATATTATGCTCAGAAGCAAGACTCTACAAAATCTTCGGTGCGTGAGCCACCTGCTAGTTTTTTTGAGTCACTGTTCACATATTCCCGCAATTTCCCATTGTAAACCAAGCCCAACAATATCTCAATCTATCCATTACATATCTCTCAGCTCCCTAAGCAGCAATTACAACTATTACGAAACAATGCGAGTCGAATTTGTAGCCAGTAATTATGCGTGGGCGCATGTGGGCTTTTGAATTCTAACGACTCTACTGCTTTGCATTATCGTTCATAATTGAATGAATGGCTATGTTTGGTACAAAAACAATACAATGCCGATAGTTTATTTGAATCCATTAATAGTTTGATGTAATGTTATGTTTGTTGTTGTGTATTTAATTGTCATGGTCTGATTTAATGATTAAGTATTGGAAAGGATGCATCGTTGTTTGACAGAAATCTTCTTTTTGCTAAAATATCATTCAATTCTTTCTCGCTGGTTTAGTGTGAAAGAGTAAGAAAGACAGATACACACACTCTCACAAAATTTGTTTTTATAATTCTAGTAGGATGTACGCAAATATCAGCTGGGCTACAACGAAACTCGAAGTTCGTGTCGTGCTGTCACTCTCGCTCTCGTATTAAATAGTATAAGCGTCAGAGGGACCGCACGACACGAACTTCGAGTTTCTTTTCTTTCGAGGGCTACTACTACCTGCAGCATGTGCTGCGACATTGCTGTCACAGCGCTGATATTCTGTCGGAAACAGTAGGAGTTGACGCACTCAGTCACATGCAATTTTTACTTTTTCAGAGAAGGCTAATTCGATCGGATTAATTTTGAAAAACAATTATCACCGGAGGAAACACCCAAATACCCCGAAATATTTTATTCCAAATTCGCTAATTCCGACAGTGTAAATAGTGTAAACTGCATTTCAATAGAATCTGACAATTTCCTAAACATTTAAGACACCCTAACGTGTGATTTGATTATAATCTAAAAGTAATCAAAAAAGATAGTCACATAACCAAGACCTAGGTATATGTAACCCGGCGTTCATATTAGTTGGCTGGAAGTGTCTACAAGTGTCAGATTATATTGAAATAGAGTTTAGCTCCGACCTATGCCGCAGTATCGTACGCGCATTGTTATTTATGCAAATATGCGCACGCGACTGATTTATAGCTTACTAATTGTCTGTCAGTTTGTCATGCTATTGTTGCGCTTTTCTCGCGGGCGCCAGTGGTTCGTGAGGTCATCGGTAACGTAATTTGTCTAAACCGATAACGGAATGTTGCATGCGTTAACTGAAAATATAATACGACGTATTACGCCAACAAGAGTGTTTTTTTTTATTTGTTTTTCTAGCACACTTAATGTTAGACAGCAAATACACTAATTATTTTTTACAAAGTATAAGTATATTACTTAATTGACCGAATGATCGCGATGCGCTTCGGTTATAGCTTGGGCTAAAATGCTTTCGATATTTAACCGATATTTTGTTTTAAATCGGGAGACTGAAAAAAATAATGGGAAAAGTATAATATTTTTCAGCCATTTAAAAAAGTCGCGGGGTAAGTTTATGGAACCATCATTAGTTTAGATGTTTTGTTTTTTCAAATTAACCCTTAATAGGGCAAAGTGAATTTCGAAAAAAAAAACTTACAAACTTGATTCAATCAATACACGGCGTCCGGAAAAAAAATAGGAAATCCGTTTCCATAATAAACCTTTACCTCCTAATATATCTTCTAGAATCTGAGGTGCTCAACAAGATTAAGTGGGACATAATAGGTCTGGGCAGGCAACCGATGCGTTGGACCGACGATCTTGTTAGAGCTTAGTGGCCGGAAAAGACTGGATGCGAAAGGCGCAAAACCGGGAAGAATGGCGTGCATTAGAAGAGACCTACACTCAGCATTGGGTGGTGAAAGGTTGAAAAAGAAGAGAAGAAGAAGAGATATCTTCTTAACTACTACCGGCCTTCATCTCTTGATATTTAAGTCAATGAAGCATTCCGTGACAGGCTAGTTGGTGTCGTTGGTGATCCTGAGTTCCGTTGGAGAACTTTGTCAGATTATTTGTCATTGACATTTCGTCAGGTTATTTTGTAACTACTGTAATTTCAAACGGACTTAACGATACCAAGGCCGCCTTGCAGGAAAAAATAAATCTAGATTTAACATTTAAACCCGGCTTAAGCTTGACAGTTCCATAGATTTTGACACTACTAAACTGAGCTTAACGCTAACTCGAGATTTATGTGTTTCCAGCAAGTAGCCATAAAGCCTCTAGCAAGCAATATTTTACCTGTCAGAATACTCTCATTTATCACAATGGACAAAACTATAAGTACGGATATAGTCCAAACGCACGCCGACACAATGAGGCAACCGTGGCACAGCAATCCGTCACACAATTGTAAACAATTGTAAAACAATTGTAAACAGTTGTAAAGGATTGTAAAGAAAGAGTTTTCGCTTTTTATCTTAACGTTAAGCGTGTTGCGTTGGAAGAGGGTCAGGTTCGATTACCTAATACATCGTTTTAAATATTTAGCAGCGACTCGTAAGTTTGGCTTCGCGCGATATGATAATACAGGTACTAAGGTTTGTAGATAACTACTAAATAGTTAATTTGGATAGTATTAAATAAGTACTCTAGTAAATCCCATTTAGGTACCCAATATGAAAAATTAAGTGCTTCAGATGCCTAGGTTTTGCAAGCACAATACGCAATTAGAGTACAAATAGTGACAATATCTGGTCAGCTCTCAACAAGACAAAATAACTAAATATCTAAGCTTAACTAAGTAAGAGAGTAACTACGAAAGTGGAAGACAATCCTCAATAAAACCCAACACCTCACAAAAATAGGGCGAATGTCTAATCTATATGGCAACTTTAGTTTTACTTATAAGTATCTGTAAAGTTCATTTTCAAATCTGTTCTGGGGATAGATAGATAATTTGGACATAATCCTGTGGGATTTCGATTTGCACTTAATCATTGCTCTTACACTAACTTACTTATATACAAGTATCAAATTCCAAAACACTTCAAGGTAACAACCGCCTTAGAGACACAATAGGTGATTTTTACATCAAATGAATTTGACAGCTGTTGACACTAGTGTCAAGACGAGCAATTAGTTGATTGGAATAAGAGCCTCTTGACACCAATTTGGAGAACCATCTCTAGCCAAGATAATCGGTATGTATGATGACTTTAAATACTTGGGCGATCGAATTTCGTTCATCTTTTTACCCGACCCGCCCGAAGGAGGGTATTGTTTTTCAAGTGTATGTATGTATTGTATATACATCTATTGTCTACCTTTCGTCGTTTCTGGCTGGACGGTTTTCAACATTATGACGATTCGTCAGTTTTCTTCGTTTCCCTGGAGATTGAAATGAAAGAAGACCGATCTTTTGTTTCGCGTTCCGAATGGAATAGCAAAATGGTTTAAAAATGTAGTGGATATTTGCCGCATGTTGGTACGGAACTATAGGTACACTTTAAACGGTGTCCGGCCTGTCAGGCCTTTGTTAGGCTTTTTACAACTGACCAGTGACTATAAGTTCATAAAAAAAAAGATAATAACTGTAGACATTACATTTTTTTTGCCATATAGGTAAGTACACTAAGACACAAAATCCCTGCTTAATGTTATAAAAGCGAAAGTAACTCAGTCTGTCTGTCTGTCAGTCTGCCTGCCTGTTTCTTCTTCACGCTTAAACTAATGAACCGATTAAGATGAAATTTGGCATAGAGTTTATAACTTTGGGAAGTCCATTTATACCGAAAAAAAAAATTCGAAGCTTCGGGCTAGTCCTTAATGATGGGGAGTCCGGCCTTTTTGCCCAAATGACCTAACACCGGCATACGGACTTACGAGACTAACGCCATTTAGTGGTATTTCGCCAAGAACCCCCTTATTAAAATAATGACGCAAAATTTGATCTTCTTGTGCACATTGCGTCTGTCGAAACCTAGGTCATTATACAGCAGCTTGCAGACCATGAAATTGTTTACATTGTAAAGGTCACAGAAGCCTCCATTAGGAATGTAGGTTCAATCTTGGAACCTATATGAATCCTATTAATATAAAGTTAGCCTTGACCCTTGAGGGATGATTGGAAAAAAAGTGACTTCTGTGCAATGATGGTCTAAAAAAGTTGTCAATAGCTGGCAATATAAAGGAGCTATTTGCGGCCTAAAGACCGCAAGTAGGTATACCGTAAGTATACTTATGGAATAAATGTCATGATTTTGATTTTGAATAGTCAGTTAAAAACCGCGTATTAAAAAAATAGCTAACGTAAGCTACAACTTTGACCTCATCTGCGCTCATAAAATGAGACTTAAGTCAAAAATCGGTCAGTTTAATTAAAATAACTAACACCAACGTAGAACAGTTGAAAGCTTCTGACATTGCCATTTTAAAGTGAATCCGATTTTAACATAGCTATGAATCACCGCAAGTAAACTCGCTTTTACGAAAAAAAAAGCCACAGCAAAATCAGTCCATCTGTTTCACAGTTACGACGTCTTAGACATACAGACAGAAATTGGCGTCAAACTTATCACATCCTCCTTTTTGTCGGTGGCCAAAAATTATCCTTCTTTTCATAATCATAATCATAATCATCTTTATTTGCATAAAAAATGGTACAGTAAGGTGTTAAATTTTGATTTTGGTGTTATTTTTTTGCACTATGTCTTCTTCAATAACTGCAGCATTTACATTATTTATTAACTTCGATTTAAATTAATTTGGTACAAGCGATTTAAGTAGGCACTTAAATTGCGAGGGCACAGTTATCGTTACTTTAATGACGATCGTCAATTTTTTTCTCATTTTAAGGACAATTTCATTGTCCTCATATGTCGCCACGTCTACTTTTGGTTCTGGTCGATGCCTTTGCGATTACCAACTTAACATTACCTTTACAAAGAAATCCACTTATAATCAGTAGCTTTACTTAAATGTAATAAGGATCAGTTTCGTTTCACAGAAAAATTATGTTGTCTTACTATAAGCAATGTTAAGGTGGTGCAGGTCAAGATTCCCTCCCAGTAATATTGCTCAATACAAAATTATAGCTGTCTTTTGTTACAATAATGAGGCTCTTCGGATGTATAATTTATTTACAAGATTATATCGAAGCTTACGTGTAAAGTTGCTAGTTTTCGAGTTAATTCAAGTACGGTATTTATATTTATTAATTTTAATTGTATCCGACGAAGTAATTGTATTATTGACAGAAGTAAACATCGTGTCTACAATAATACTAATTATGTTTTTTCCAAACAAATAAAATGGTACTTAATTTCAATGTACGGCATACAATAGCCTAAATGACATCGCCTGTCATATAACAAAATGCTGGATTTCGTAATACATTGCTTGTCCAATTAAACTTCAAACTATAATACAAGTTATTTTCAAAAGTTGCAGAATTAAATTAGCTCAAGATGAAGAGTGGAAGCTGGGGTTTAATTTTTTTTGTTACAGGGCCCACCTTGTGTGCATGTAAAATTATAAAACGCCAACCTCTAAGTCTACACAGATTAAATTTTAGAATTAATGTTTTTTTGTATAATTTTGGACGCGAGTGTTCTTCGTAGGCACAAACGTACATAAACATAAACTAAATACTAAATATGCTGCGAACTCATTCATTAAAGAATGTGACAATGATATATGTATTTAGCATTTCTCTAAGTACATAATAAGAGTGTCATTAGTAGTAAGTAATTTGTTATGCCATTTTTTTGAGAATGGGTTGTGTGCACATTCTCTTTTTTGCAAATCGTAGCCTTTTTCTTTGTGTGTTTGTTAGTTTTATACCCGATTTATATTTTATTACTGGCAACTTTGTTGGCCAATGTTAGATCTCATTGTTTATAATGTAAGTTTTTTATCCGTTTGGGAATGGACAAAGTGATTTATAAAATCTAAGTAGATAATAATAATAAATTCAATGCCGTAATGCCGAATCTTCTTTAAATTTATGACATTTTTAATTTCCTCGACGGGTAAAAATATTGGTTTTTAAGATTTTGCACACTTTGAAGTTCAGATTACGATTAATCTTACTTAAATAAATGGATTTATTATACTGCTTGTGAAGGGTACAATAATAAACTATTGTGTTTATGCAAACTATTGCAAGCACTGGAATGTCATTGCTCAGCAATGCATCCTGTTTATTATACTTAGTGATTTTCTCATGTTAGGTGATATTTTCTTCTCAAAGTTTATCTTATAGGTTGTCTGTAGTGTCAATAATAATTGTTATTCATAGTTCTTAAGAAAGAAAGTACAGTTTCCGCAGTTCATAAATAAAGTTGTGGGCAGCTGTTAGTAAGACATAATATTTTAGGTATTCTGCAGTTTAAAATGTATTATAAAAATTACATTTAATTTGAATAAGTTTTATTAATAAAGGTATTAATCTTTTAAAGACGATTATCAATTTTAAAGATGCTGATTATAATTCAGTCAATACCTATTGACTGTTTAGATTTTCGTAATCAAATTCTGATTTAGAAACAATATTTGATATTATAAGCTTCACTTAATAAAAATAACGTAACTTAATTAGTTATTCTTAATTATTTTTTATTCGTTACATAAATTAGAAAAGATTAACTAGTTTGTCGACTCCCAGAAAGTCCGTGATAAAGCAAAAAAATCTTTATTAGCATTTAAATGCGAAACGTCGGAGGTAAAACCCATATCTTACAGGTTGGATTTATGAGTTCTGATTTTTATTACGTCATTTTATCACTTTGAAGAATGCGGAGATCGCAAAAATGGATCATCAGTTGAAATTTGCACACTTTAGAGTCATTATCATCTGTTTTTGATTTTGACATCATCATACCTGATAGGACAGACCTTCTTTTAGGTTGAGAGGTTTGGGATGTAGTTCCCTTATGGGCGTGAGAATTGCACACACTCCACTGTATTGATTCGCAGCTATTTGATTAAAATAAATATAAACCGAAATAAAACAGTAATTTTCAAGAAAATTCTGGTTTGATTCGAGAATTTCCAGATAATCGTCTTTTTTAACTTCAATGCCTTTGATCGCCTTATTGTTAACTTATTTATAGTATAGTGATGAAAAGTAGTGTGTAACAAACCAAAAATAAATGTCACTCGGGACTCGTCGATTTTCTTCGATTCCCAAAAACCGATGTACTGTTCCGACTTTGATCGACAATAAATAGATCGATGATAAGAAAGTAGTCGTCACTACTTTAAAAAAAACTCGTAGCTCAAAATAGAAATTTTTTCTAAACTTTATAGACATATTACATCAAGGTTCAATTTGGTTGACATTGATTTTAAATACGAGATTTATTCAAAGTAGTGACGTAGTTTGATTGTAGCGATTTTGAAATTTGTAGATGGCAGACTGGCGGATTCATCAGAATAGTGACGCGGGACATCCCGAGCCGTCCTTGACATATTACACGCGCGACCTCGCTCCGGTGAACGCCCCAGATCCGGCTCCGAATATTCGCATACCTAAGTATACCTCTAAGGATTCGGTCAATCTCATTCATCTGCGTGCAAACCTAATTACCGTGCCGCTTTTCCCCGCAATGGTGACACGGTAATCAGCCTTTTTTTGGAGTAGTGTCGCCTTAAGATTCTAAGATTGTAGGCCTTTGCTTTTATTTACTTGTTTTAGTTTTTAAATTTTATATGAAGGTTTTTATGGGAGGCTCATCGGCGTCGCCTGCGATGCATCGTCATCGCAGAAGAGTGGCTTCCCTGTCGGTATTCTACAGGCTACATTTCCGTGGATGTGCTTCGGAACTGCACGACCTTATTCCACCTTCTCCTTTCTTCCACAGGGCGACCAGAAATAGACGGAGTCTCCACACTTACGTTGTCAGTATTCCCAAAATCAGCACAACAACCGCTCAGCAAAGGAGTGGAATTCCCTGCCTGCGACTGTGTTTCCTGAACACTAAAATAGGCCATACTTAATAAATGCAATACCGCAATAAATGAATAATATTATGCATATGAATTTAGCAGCTTTCAAGTTTAGGGCGAATGAGCATTTACTAGGCAAGCATGCTCCATCGCATGCCTCATCTTCACTTTCCTTTACGCGTGATTGTGGCCAAACGCAAGAATATATTATATAAAAAGAAGAAAAGAATGTGTGCAGTCGGGAAAACTCCATTATGGACGCATATTATAAATGCGAAAGTATGTGTGTGGGCAGAACGGACTTGGGTAAAATTTGGCAGGTTCTCCGGGTTTTGAGTAAAATCACGAAATATCAAGCGCCAGGGCACTAGGATTAGTAGTAGTATATTTCGTCTAGAAGAATAAGTAGAATATATTTCGTCCTAGGAAAATATTACGTAGTTAACATCCAACTAACTAAAATCCTCAGACATCGAGTGATGGGAAACGCCAAATACGGAAATTTTGATGACTACCTATTTCGAAGTATTTCCCCATCCGACTTTCGGATGTATTTCGAATGCAAATAAACTTGCATACAAATTACAGTAAATCTGTCGATTAACCGGTCTCGCCCTTGACTTCAGTCATGACAAACGTTAAAGATATTGTGACGAATCCATTTTTAACCACATTTTAAAATGAAGAGGCGTTATTATGGCTTGTTGATTAATTTTAGATTACTTAACACATAATTCAACCGCCTACATGCTTTAAAAATATTTATTGTTTTGGTTTTGGTGCCTTTTCATCGTTTTGCGACGATTTTTTGTCTAGTTCCTACCTAGTGGATATCGAGTCACCAAGTAAGTCTGAGTCCGACAGTATTTTATTTACTATTTAGGTACGTAGTGTTTTTTCATTGAGATGCATACCGCATCGCCGCCATATTAAGATCGTCTGCGCCTACGCCGGCGACGCTGTCATTGCGCTGACAGTTGCAGTAAATGACCGGTGATCGGTTAGCTTACGTATAACTACTTGTGTTAGTTAAGTATTTACATTAAAATAATTACAAAGTTATCATAAGCACTTTTGATTAGCGAAAGATATAATTATGGTAAAAATGGGTATAGATTCACAAATTAATTTACATGACCAGCTGCTCATAGTTGATCTATACAGCAGAGGGTTACCTCTGAATAGGCTTTAATATTACTTAACTTTAAGAAAAGAAATGTGTTGACTAAGTTCACCTACAACAAAACCGTCACCTTTATTAGGACTCCGGAGCCAAAATGGCAAAAACAGAATCCTTATAGTTTCGCCATGTCTGTCTGTCTGTCTGTCTGTCTGTCCGTCCGCGGCTTTGCTCAGGAGCTATCAATGCTAGATAGCTGTAATTTTGCACGAATCTATATGTAAACTATGTCGACAAAATGTTACAATAAAAAAATTATATTTTTTTTTATTAGAGTATCTATGACGTAAAGTGGGGGTGATTTTTTTCTCATCCAACCTTGTAGTGTGGGGGTATCGTTGGATAGTTCTTTTAAAACCATTTAGGGGTTGCTCAGACGATTTTTCGATTCAGTGATTTTTTTACAAAATATTCAGCTTTAAAGTGAACATTTTCATTAAAATCGAGCGTCCCCCCCCCCCTCTAAAATGTAAACCGGTGGGTGGAAAAATTGAAAAAAATCAGTATGGTAGTAAGTATATCAAATTTACAAGGAAAACTATAACGGTTAAGTTTTATTGAGAATTATTAGTAGTTTAAGAGTAAATAGTTGCCTAAGGTATAAAATATACCGAAACTTGGAATATTCCGTACAAAAAACGAAATCTTTAGAAAAATTACTTAATTTTTTCATAATGGCTACGCCCTATTTTGGACGTGTCCGACACGCTCTTAGCCGGTTTTTATCAATGTTATTGGATTGTAAAGAGGTCACAAAATGCAGACCAAATGTCTTCCTTAGTTGCGTGCAAAGTTGCACACTTAAAATCACGTTAGTTTTTTCGCCTATCCTAATGGCAATACACTCATCATTCTGCGTCAAGAATGATTGACGGTTAATCTAACCTTTCTAGATTTGTGGTTAATAGATTGACGATTTGATAGTGTCAGCAATTATTTCTACACCTGCAGATACACGCACTACGTAACCTGTCTACAGGAAAAAAGCTTACATTTGAAAGTGATATTTGGGCGTTTTAAAAAAAAAGTGTACACTTTACGTTTTTTTTTAATTTTGGATAAAATGTAGTTTTTCCTACTCAGAATTAAGAGCACAATTGATCCCGATCGTAAAAAAATGTCCCCAGTTTTTTATAAAAAAAATTATGAATCAGTTTTGTCACGCCCATACTAAGTGTATAGAAAAATCGTCGCAAAATTTACATTTTTTTAAACTATCGGTATCGATTGTGCTTTTGATTATGATCATACATTTTTCCAAAATAAAAAAGAAAAAGAAAGGGTACACTTTTTTTTGAAAACACCCATTTATTGAAAGACTAAATACTCCGTACCTGTTTGTCGATATTATCCGTCTTGTGAGGTGCTTTGCACGTGCTTCTAAGATCTGTGACCAGGTTATGTTATACGGGATTATTACCAAGAAATTGGTATTACTGGTAAGCTGCAATGCAAATTTTCTGTGCATTTATATTTCAGTTTGTATATTCGATATGGGTTTTACGGAATAACCGTAAAAGTAACAAAATTTAAAGTTGAAATAATAAATACAAAAAGACTCCAAAGATCAATCTTAAACGTGTAGTCTTTAATATGTATAATAAGAACTTATATAAAATAACTTTTACATACTTATATTATTTGTATTAAAGTTCTACGTAATGCAAGAGCACGTTGCTGTTTTAACAGCGTGTTTTTATGACATAATGCAAACTTGACCGATGACCCTTTTTGCCGACATTATGCGAACAAGATGCATCACAGGGTATGATCCGTTGGGACATTGTTTTAGCAACATGTTGCCGCAATCAGACATGTTTGCGCATCCAACGTCAGAACATCAATGTTGCATTCGTAACATCGTAATTAATCAAGTTAATTTACACTGACGGCCACTAAACAGGTTCCTTCCCATATAAGTCGCAAGAAAGATGTTCCATTATTTTGCATAGTCATCATCATCATCATCCCAGCCTATATACGTCCCACTGCTGGGCACAGCCTCCTCTCAGAAAGAGAGGGCTCGGGCTGTAGGGCCCACGCGGGCCCAGTGCGGATTGGGAACTTGAATTGCTTCGCCGGTTGTGCAGGTTTCTCGTGGTGAATTAGAAATTTAATTCCGCACATGAATTTCGAAAAACTCAGAGGTGCGAGCCGGGGTTTGAAGTCACGACCCTCTGCTTGAGAGGCGATAGGTCAAATCACTAGGCCACCACGGCTTCTAATAAATAAATAAAATAAATAAATATCACGGGACACCTGATACCAATTACCTGGTCCCAAACTAAGCAAAGCTTGTACTATGGATACTAGGCAACGGATAAACATACTTATAGATAAATACATACCTACTTAAACATTTTTATCTACTCTCGCATCGTAATATTCGAATTATAAAATTCAAAACGAGTTTATATTTACATACTTTTTAAACACAATACCGAAATATTAAAAAAAAATTACTTTATAACACTTCTCTTCTAACAAAATAATGTTATAATATAATTTTTTAAACCATTACGATACAGGGCAAATCCAAAAAGTTTATATTAAAAAGTTTTGATTCCAATATTCACTTGTCTGTGGCAGTGCCTGCTTTAGCGCATGCGCGCACATCCCGCACATGCGCAGTGATGTACTGGTTTTACCGCCATTCCGTTCATAGGTTGTCATTCTGTTGTACGAATTTTCGTGAGAAAATTTTGTTTTTGCTTAAAAATGTCTGATATCAGTGAATGCGAAGAAGATTTGACTCCGCCCGATATTTTAGATTCGGCGAAGGAATGACTCATAATTTACCAGCAAAGTGAAGGTCCTAGTATAAGTTCTGGTTGCAATGCAGGTAATTAATTCTCAAAGTTTCTTGAACACATGATAGAGGATTTAATATATGAACGTAGATAAAATATTGTATGCAACTGTACGCAATTAGGCCTTATAACACTCGTGTGACCCTTTTATGAAACTCGGCTAAGCCTCGTTTCATGAAACCACACTCGTATTAAAAGGACCCCTATTGCGATACAGTTGCATAAATAGCTATTAATGACATTTATTGATTAAGTTAAATAATTTATTATGTAAATATTGACAAATTGTATGGCTTGAAATGAAAAAAATATTAACACATACTTAAATTAGTAGGTAGTCGGTATGGAGCGACGACGTTAAGATCGCGTGATCGCGGTGGATGCGAAAAGCACAAGACCGGTCTGAGTGGAGAGCCTTGGGGGAGGCTTATGTCCAGCAGTGGACGTCTTTCGGCTGACATGATGATGATGATGATTTATTTGTTAACATTTTATTTTTATAGAATGTACGGGACCCTCAGTTGGTAATACAAACGTTTTAGGTATTTGATAGTCTCTGACGACAGCTAAATTAAAATATTAACACGATAATGACGAACAAACGAAAACATCAAAGCAAAAACAAAATGAGCATAATTTTAGAGCAATTAAATGGATAAATATAAATTTATTAGTTAAGTGGCATATTTGCATGTCAAATGGTGGGCATAGGTCACTTATGTGCTCGTTCTCGTGTCATAAAACTGACTCTATGACTCTATGAGCAGTGCTTGCACTGTTGTGTTTCGGCGTGAAGAGTAAGACAGCCGGTGAAATTACTGGCACTTGAGGTATCCCATTGTAGGCCTTCTAGACAATACAAGAATACAGGAGATTCTTTTTTTATTGACTGGTTGGCAAACGAGCAAGTTAAGAAATCACCACCGTCCATAAACATCTGCAACACCAGGGGTATTGCAGATGCGTTGCCAACCTAGAGGTTAAGATGGGATACCTCAAGTGCCAGTAATTTCACCGGCTGTCTTACTCTCCACGCCGAAACGCAACAGTGCAAGCACTGATTCACGGTAGGATTAGCGAGCAAGATGATGGTAGCGATCCGGGCGGACCTTGCACAAGGACCTACCATCTGCATTCATAACATAATACCAATAAAGCTGGTTACCAACAGATTCACATAGTAACTAATGCTATTTTAGAAACGAAATCACAGACATGTACGGTTTTTCCAAGATCAATGCCCTTTTTAAACAAATTTGATGGTGAACTTTTTATTTCTTTTTAAAACTGGCGTGACCCTGAGTCATTTAGTACAGTCATCAGTATTAATATCTGCTACAGCGGAGCGTGAAAAAATATCTGACACGTCCTTCCGGCCCTAGAAATAGAGTCGTTTTAGATATTTATGGACGCTTGTTGTGTCAGATATTGGTGCTGGTAACTGTACTAAGGAAATATTAAATTGTTCTCGTATCTCGAAAATCGAAGTTCGTATCGCACCGTCCCTTTCACTCGCGTATTAAATTACATAATCGTCAGCGGGACGGCAACAAACGAGGTTCGAGTTCTGCACTTCGCAGTACATAAACAATTTAATAAAAAAAAATTGCAAAGTGCCGAATTTGAGAAGGGGAAAAGTGATGATATTTTTTCTCAAAAATGATAGAGATTTCAATGACAGATATACCTACTAGATTTTTTTTGTGTATGATGTAACCTATAATAAATTAACAACATTTATTTTCAAAAGAATTATCATCATCATTTTAAAAGCAACAGCAAATGATTAACCAGTGGATTATCATATTAACGTAGCAGATAATAAATAGCAAACTTGTTTAACGATAATCTTCGCGTCAAGACAACTTAAAATGCCCATAACGATCTTAAAGCAGTGATAAAATTAAAGATAGGGTGAATGACATTAAGCTTTTAAAGAACTTTCAAATGTGTCCGTAAAATGGACACAAAAAAGGTAATATGTCAATTTGAGATAAAAATAATAATTTGTCAACCAAACACTTGATATCCTGTCTACGGAAAATTCGGTTGTTTATTTATTTATTTCTAAATACAACAAGTATATACGCAAGTATTCAAAATAAAAATATCGGACTTCTAATATTCTAAAATATTGTTTCCGCGATTTAAGTGTTAAAAATATAACGAGAACGCAAAGTTATTTACGTAATGTAAAACTAGTGTCACTAGCTTACCTAACTCTGTACAATATAAAACTTATTTGATTAAATTTGTCCTATTTAATTCAATTAAATGCAATTTAATTTTAACTAAATACTCGTATATATTCAAATCCGCTCTCCGTGCTACATGGCCCGCCCATTGCTACTTCAATCTTTTGTTCCTCCTTTCTCCCTTCATATCATTCGTTTATTCCTTCATTTGTTCTTCTACGTATCTCCTCATTTCTGATTCCATCCCGTAGAGAAACCCCGAGTGGTTAAAGCCGCGGGTTCATGGTGGATGCAGGCCGCTGCCAACCGAAGCAACTGGAGGTCTATGGGGGAGGCCTATGGCCAACAGTGGACGTCCTACGGCTGAGATAATGATGATGATGGTGATGTATTCAATGAGTTTGGATTTTCGGAAACAAGCTTAGTTTCCTTCCAAATCTTATGAAACCAAGGTCGTGACATTTTCGCCTTGGACGCATTCTTCTTGATCCTATATCCTTGTAAGGAACTCGACGTAATAAATTTGAGCAGATGCGGTGATGTAAACCGTGTGGGTCGGCCGTTGGTCACTTTAACTTTATAGAAAAAATTGTTAAATGTCAACATGTCATTAGATTCTGTTTAAAATAGGCACAGGAAGAGTCAACTAAAGTACAATTCAATAGAATCTGTCAATTTTCTACACATTTAAAAAAGCCTCAGGCAGCCCGGTGTTCATGTAGAGGATTCCATTTGTGGCATTCGAACATGGAGGATGTGAACAATATTTAATTTTGCTATTTCTGTTTCTTTGGCTAGTTGAAGTATAATTTTGATAGTGTTTTATGCGGCGATTAACCTTAACAGTGAACAGTGATCGCAATATTCAATATTGCTCTCGTGTCTGACATTTTTTAATGCGCAAGTCGTCTCCACGTGGTTTCTGGAATTTTGCTATCAAGTTGCAAAAACTACAATCACCGTACAACGTTGCCTCTCGAAAGAGAATACTTTGACATTGGCGAAATTGTCTTATTAATTAGGACAGAAGCCATATTTTAAAAAAGAATAAGAAGAATAAGTGTTCATATAAGTAGACTGGAAGTGTCTACAGGATTGTCAGATTCTATTGAATTGGAGTACTTATACGCTTGTGACGTTTTGAATTTTATAAGTGTCATAAATGGCGGCAACTGTTAACCGTACTTTTTGAGCTTTTATTTTTAGTTTCATTTGTGGCCATCTTTGACCAAAAAAGCATAGGTATGTTTCTGTGTATTTTTATGAAGGAACCTAGAAAAGAGTAACGTGATTTACTGACTGACAAAGAACGTATAGCTTTAAACCACTAGGGCAAGATCTAAAATTGAGCAAAAATATATCTAAGTAGAAGATTTAAAAAACATGTTAAACGTGTTCAATATTAGTTGATCGTTTCCTATTATTATGTAACCCAAGTGCAGGATAAGTAATTAATTAAATTAGTGTTTATGTTTCTAAAAAGTTTCTTGTGCAAAGCGTAGAGTTTATGGATCTATCTATCATTTTTACATTAATAAATTTAAAACAACAAAAATTAAGTCCCAAATCATCAAGTCTTGAAAAAATATATTCATAATTTGCTTAACACTAGCACATTATTTTTAATAATAATAATAATACACTTATTTATTTAGGCATTTTTTTAAACCCATAAAATTTACAAATTTAAATTAAAAATTAAAAATCACAATCAATACATACATGTCATTATCATAAATATCATAATCATTAATATTTCATTACATTACATTAAATCATAATACATTTTATATGGAGCTAAATATGTTTCATATATTTAGTGCAAATTTATTCCTTCACGGAGAGCTGCATAGCAAAAGTTTGAACAGACCTAGAACTAACGTACTTTCAAGCACAAGCCCATCTTCATCGCGTGTATAATTATTTACCTAATTACAATATTCAGTCTAATATGTAGTTAAGGTCAAGATTAAAACACACATAAGTGTCCTTTTAATTAACAGTAATCGACCACTAAATGACGTAACTACCACTCCAATATCCTTCAAAAGTATACGTTAGTTAAGTAAAGATAGAGCTTCAATTGCCACTGAGGAAGATCCGTATTTTTCTTCCGTCCCATCCACCTTTGACATATAGGTGTTTGTACAACTTTGGTTACAAGATGACATTGAAAAAGACATATTTGCATTATGTTTTATCATTTATAACGTTCGATTTTGATCTTTATGTCGGGGACAATAAGAGCTATATGGTTTAATTAGTGCTGCTAAGATACGTCGTCATGTCGAAACGAAAATCCGGATCTGTGCATATATTGGTATAGTTTTTGTTTGGTTTACGTGAGAATCTCTAGAAACATTATTTATTTGTATGCTACCATACGTAAACTAAGTGTTTCATTTCATTAGTATTACGAATATGTTCTTCTTTTTAGGGCTCCGTAGCCAAAATGGCAAAAACGGAACCCTTATAGTTTTGCCATGTCTGGCTGGCCGTCTGTCCGTCCGTCCGAGACTTTTCTCAGAGACTATCAATGCTAGAGAGCTGTAATTTTGCACGAATATATGTAAACTATGCCGAAAGAATAGTACTGTATTATTTGGAGTCCATACGCCTTTTCACATCACGTGTTAAGTAAATATTTTCAAAAGTATTTAATACTATTCTATTACAGGTACTCAACCATATTGGTTACACTTATCAATGAGAAATAACAGAAACAAGAAGCTAAAATAAAAAACCGGCCAAGAGCGTGTCGAACACGGCCATAATAGGGTTCCGTAGCAATTACGAAAAAATTAAGTAATATTTTTCTAAGGATTTCGTATTTTATACGGAATCTTCCAAGTTTAGGTATATTTTATACCGTACGCTGCTTACTCATAACTACTAATAATTCTCAAGCAAACTTAGCCGTTATAGTTTTCCTCGGAAGTTTGATATACTGACTACCATCCTGAATTTTTTCAATTTTTTCCACCCACCGGTTGAGATTTTAGAGGGGGGGGGACGCTCGATTTTAATGAAAATTTGCACTTTAAAGTTGAATATTTCGCAAACAAATTACTGAATCGAAAAATCGTTTGGTTAAAATACCTATCCAATGATACCCCACTCTATAGGGTTGGATGAGAAACCCTAAAAAGGGAACAACTGGCTAAAGCAGTCACTGCACTAGAGCTATTTCGAAATCCCCACCATTTCGTCGTTTGCTGTCATCGCTTTTCCCCCACGTCAGAACCATCAAACATTCAAATGACACAACGTCCATAAGAAACAAGGATCATGTTATTCATGACGGATTGTTTGCAGATGATTAGACAAAAACTACAACCGCTTAGCACTCGAGATATGTGTCAGATATAGGACTTCCTTATGCTAATTTAAGATCCATTCAAAAATAGTATCCTGCTTAGTTGAATAAACATCTGAAGTCATATTATAGCAAATCAAGATACGGCTCAAAATAATAGCAGTGTAATAACATTTTTATCAGTAGCAAATAGTTTCGTAAATCCAAATTACAAACGGCTTAGTCTTTAATTAGAAAATTAAAAATGTTACTTATGAATAACCTAACTAACAAAAAGTTGGAAAACCCCCGACTTTGTCACTTTAAAGTTCAATATCTGAACCGATTTTGAGGAAACATGTCTAAGAACCATCGCAAGAAAACCTGCTATCAAATAAAAAAAAACCGCATTCATATTGGTCCACTCGTTTAAGAGCTACGGTGCCACAGACAGACACACAGACACACATAGCGGTCAAACTTATAACACCCCTCTTTTTGCGTCGGGGGTTAAAAATATATCAAATCAAAAAGACACGTGAAAATTTATCCTATTTCTTGTCAGAAAATTTTACTCATAAAATATTTTATTAATCATCTGTTGGTCTTTAGCGACCCACTGTGTAAGTAAAATATGACGGTTGTAACACACTGGGCTACGCGTTGATTTTACTGGACTAAAAAAAAGTCAAATGCACAAAGTGGCAGCACAGTGATATACAGAAACCTATACTGCAGATGGTTGCAAGCTATTAAAATAGCCTACGCTAAGTTGCTAACGACCTGCGCAGGAGCCTACTTAGCCAAGGTTGATTAAGTTTTAAAGCCTTAACGACACATCTTAACTTATAAATAATGAACGGGATATAATTATAATTGTGAAGGAGGCCTTCGACGTATGAGAATGGGAAAGATTCACCACGGTCAATGTAAAAATTGTATGTGAGTAAATAACTATGGTGAAATATAAAATGATAGTACAAAAGGTTAGCTAAAGCTTGTGAATGTAGATGGATAAAAATATTTTTCTGTTTATTTAGATGCTTGGTGTTTAATACAATCATAGTTACATTATTAATATACCTAATACAAAACTATGTCCAAAATATTTTAGGGTATTTCCACGAGCGTCCCAGCCGCTGTCAGTCCCTAGCTGTTTATATTAAGAAGTAAATAATTCATATGCATTGATTTTTGAATTGAAATAGATTCTCGCCTCAGTACAGAAGCTATTTACGTCATAATTAAAAAACAATCTGCCTTCCAATTCTTAAAATCTCAGGCAAGGGACTGACAGCGGTTGGGACGCTCGTGGAAATACCCTTTATTATTATTAATTATTTTCACATTACTCATGTTTTCTGGTAACACTTAAGTTATTCCCTTTTAAATATATCCATACTAAATTTATAAAAGCGAAAGTGTGTTTGTGTGTTTGTCTGTCCTTCACATCGTAACGGAGCGACGGATCGACGTGATTTTTGGAATAGAGATAGTTTAAGGGCCCGAGAGTGACATAGGCTACTTTTTATCCCAAAAATGCACAATTCCCGAGGTAACAGCGCGCGATAACCGAATACCACGCGAGCAGAGCCGCGGGCAAAAGCTAGTAATATTCATAAAGTTCACTCAGTAAAATTATCGATTTTGAGATACAGGTTTTTTTCAAAGTAGCGACGATATGTTTTTTGACATGACATAACGATAATTATAATGGAGGTTGTTACCCCAAATTTCGTCGGGATTAATTTTGGGTGGACCCATTGAGCAACTTCGACCATGACTGGTTACACCAACTACAACTTTCGTCCAAATTTCGCAACTCAAAACCCAACATTTCATAATGACGAATCACCAGAACTCGGACAATCTCAAAATTCTTAAATTTAATTTCACACCGTATCCCTCCCACTATATCGATACTAATATTATAAATGCGAAAGTGTCTGTTATGTGTTTGTATGTTTTTACAGCGGGAGTAGGAAAACCTTCGTCAGTTATTAAATTGATTCCTTTACAAAGTCATAGACTCTTAGTACGTTTTGAAACCAAAGTACTAAGTAGACAAGTGCATGTCAAATTATACTTACTTGACACGAGAACAAGGATCAAAATAGTATACACCTCTAACATATATCTAGTTTCATAATGTCCTACTCAATCGGTAAAGCAGATTAGCATGAGCGCTAATTCGTTCGACGTGATTTTTGGCATAGAGGTAGTTTATGGGCCAGAGAGTAACAGAGGCTACTTTTTATCCTGGAATAACCTAACCAACAAAAAGTTGGATAACCCCCTTCCTTTTTTTGTCGCTTCAAAGTTCAATATCTCAAAAACGGCTGAACCGATCTTGATAAAACAAAAATATTTAATAACTATCGCTAGAAAATCTGCCCGCATTCAAATCGGTCCATCCTTTTAAGAGCTATGATGCCATAGAGAGACAGAAAGACAGACACACACACAGACACACATAGCGGTCAAACTTATAATACCTCTCTTTTTGCGCGCGATAACCGAATTCCACGCGGGCGAAGCCCAAAGCTCGTGAATATTATAAATGCGAAAGTTTGTAAGTCTCTTTGTTCATCACCTCCAAACCGTTGAACCGATTTGGGTGAAATTCAGCATACAGATAGTTTGAGTCCCGTAAAAGGACTTAGGATCATTTTTATCCCGGAAAATTGCATAGTTCCCGCGGGATAACGATAAACGAATACTACGCGCAGAGTCGCGGGCATCAGCTAGTTTTCTACAAAATGAGGTCGAGATCGTATTGACGTAATTAATTAATCGCCCTGGGCTGGATGAGTATTGAAAGGCTGCTTGCTTTCTTTGAATCACATCTTGGTGACCTTTTCAAGACGTATTGGGAACGTTGCATCAACTATGAAACACCTGCTACAGAACTTAATGTTTTAACCACAAACAGATAACAACACCACTGTGTGATTTTTTTATGTTGATGGTTTTTTTTCTTAATGTACGGTTATTCCTATATGTCTAGTACCTATAGACTTTACTAAAAAATCAAATTATTAATTTATAAAAAAAGGTTTTTTAATGGTAAGATTAAAGTTTCGTAGTCTATCAGTAACAGGGTTGTATCTCTAAAACCATAATAGATAGGTGGCTAAACTTTATATTCATTTATGTATCATTTCTTTTCTATAGCTGCTAAGGCAAATAATAAAAAAAATCGAAACTTGAGGAGTTAGGGTCCCCCTTAATTTAACGTTTCGAAATTGATTTCAGCCAGGATATAATGACCACACACTGCGTACATTACGCTTCGCAGCCTGACTCTTTAACATATGATTTTTATAGATTGCGACCATTTAAAACGCATGTATAGACCATACGCATAAATATACCTAAAAATTTGTGCAGGTTCTCTACACGCGAGTGAGACCTGCACTTGAGTGTTTTATTTTTTATTTTACGTAATTATGTCGAAGCAGACTGCCATATGCACCACTGTGCAGAGGTCAGAGGCTTTCATCAACTCATGTCTTCAATCAATTTGATTTCTTGTCGTCACTTGTGCAAAGGTTTCGCAGCATCTTTATTTATAGGGGTTAAAGAAACAAGTCGTGGTAACATAGTGGTTTGTTGATTAATATTTTAAACTAGTGTTTACCCGGGGCTTCGCACAAGTAAATCTAATGATTTCTTGATTAATCTAACGATCTAGCAGTTTTTTTTATTCGACTGGATGGCAAACGAGCATGTGGGTCTCCTGATGGTAAGAGATCACCACCGCCCGCGTCCGCGTACCGGGAGACGAGCTTCGGTAGGCCTCCAACAAGATAGAGCGACGACCTGGTTAAGATCGCGGGATTGCGGTGGATGCGGAAAGCACAAGACTGGTCTGAGTGGAGAGCCTTGGGGGAGGCCTATGTCCAGCAGTGGACGTCTTTCGGCTGACATGATGATGATGATGATAACCTTCTGAAATATTCCGAAAGAATTTGAAGATACTCTGTATAGCACAGATTTTCTACGCTCTACATTAGAAAACAAACTTTTAAAAGAAATAACAGATAAGAAAGTGTGAATTCGTAAAGCTAGTAACCATTGAAAACCTAAAACACTTGCTGCCAATCACGATTTCACAACAGCTTCTCGTCTTACGCCATTTACAATGCACCATCTGGTTACTCATTGCGCTACCTTTGCAGACTAAACAACATTTCGCTTTCCTTAAATATCCATCGGTAGGTCTATTACGTTTATTATGAAAGGGTTCTACTGTGGGTGCTAGTTGGGCTGGTTCTAGTACAATCGTCAGATAAACAGAGAAAGGTTAATGCTAGCCGCATGTGTATTATTTTACTATATGTTGTCTACAAATCTGTGGGGATGGATAACTTGAGCGTTTAAATCTTATGTTAGTTTGAAGATTTTAACAGATTTTTACTGT
Organism: Choristoneura rosaceana; assembly: GCA_037349165.1. Taxonomy (NCBI): domain Eukaryota; kingdom Metazoa; phylum Arthropoda; class Insecta; order Lepidoptera; family Tortricidae; genus Choristoneura; species Choristoneura rosaceana. The sequence goes on from JAZBNJ010000019.1 coordinate 19,258,289, forward strand.
GAAATTGCTAATACATAGTCAAAACTGGTCACTGGACTGGCATCCATTTAGTACAGGAACCATTAATAATAATCATAATATACTTTATTGCCATGAGAGTTAAGTTACAGAAAAAAGAGAAACAAAAACAAAAACTTAAAACTAATCTTGGCAATAGGTACCGGACTCAGCATATGCTGAAGATAAATGCAGCGCTGATTTTCAGCCCGGCCCTTCTGGCAATACAGGTGTCAACCTGCACTGGTACTTTAGATCACTTGGATTTTAGGCTAAGTCTAACTTCGCACTATTGAAGCGGTGTGGATGCAGGCCACTTTCAACCTGGGCAACTAGACCTATATATTGGGGGAGGCCTGTGTCCATCAGTGAACGTCCTATGACTGATATGATGATGATGTAACTTCGCATGAGTGGTGGTGTGCAGGTTGTATCATTTCTTTTTTCACAAAAAAGCTCAAGATAAATTTTAAAAGTACTTAATTTAGACAGCAAATTTGAAGAGTTTTAGAGGTGCAAGCCCAAACTTGAACGCTGGACCCTCTGCTTGAGAGACCACAGGTCAAACCACTATGTAGTGGTAGACTACGTAGACTACGTAGTCTTAAGGCCATTATCATAATCCACTTTAATCACATCGAGATAACAACCCAAGGTCATTGCCACACTATCATGTTATTAAAAAGTTCACATGTATCTTAAGTTTTATTGTTTCCCATTTCTTAACTGACCTAACAGGGTCAGATAGCGATTGCATCCAAAGAAACTGGAGCAGGTTACGACACAGAACAAAGTTTGTGCCTTTGTTGAAGCACCAGTGTTTGGGGCAATTCATCACCTGTGCAGCCGACTGTACGTACAGCTGGCCAAACAAAACGTATACAAAAGTATCGGCCGCTCCATCTCGCATTGTACGCGCGTTGACACGCGTACACATGGCTTAGTGGCGGGGGCCAAGATACAAGCTTTTAGTCTTGTAAGCTTTATTTTAGAAAATTACTTTGAATACCAAATGGCCTAGTGGTTAGAGAACCTGACTACGAAGCTTGAGGCCCCGGGTCCGATTTTCGTGTTGGGGCAGATATTTGTATGAAAAATACGAAAGTTTGCTCTCGGGTCTTGGGTGTTTAATATGTATTTAAGTATGGTAACTATCTATATAATTATATTTATCCGTTGCTTAGTACCCATAACACAAGCTTTGCTAAGCTTACTTTGGGACTAGGTCAATTGGTGTGAATTGTCCCGCGATATTTTAGAAAAATTAATGTCTGGAATCCTGAAGCCGCTAGGATTTGGGTTTCCCAGTGGGAACTGGTGCCAGGTTCAAGACTGGATGTAATCACTCCCGAGCCTTCTTGCTCAAAATGTGTCTGAAGTCACCGGGGTTCGAGTGTCGTGTGGGGTGGTTTACCACGATGAACATATTATTATCCTACGCTACCAAAAATGAAAGGAATCCAGGAGACTTCTTCTCTGTTGAAATGCCCCACAACCCACACAAAACATGCTCAGAGACACACACACACACACACACACACACACACACACACACACACACACACACACACACACACACACACACACGTATCGGTACACACAATATTTAAAATGGTTGCACAGTGTTTTGTGGTGTTTGTTTAATTTCATTTATTTTTTCTCTTTTGTTTTCTTTTAATATCTTAGTATTACTTACGTCAACCCCTGCCAAAGGGTCCGGGCTGAAACTAGCGCTGGAAATTAATGCCAGCATTTGCTGAGACCGGCACCCATTGTCAAGGTGTACACCTATTGCTTATCCACTTGTTTATAACATGGCAACAAAGAGTTTTATTGTTATTATTGAAAACATCGTAATCACGAATTCAGTGGACGCAAGGATCCTACTTTTTGTTATAGATTAAGTGTTTGCATGAAACAACTATCAAATAATGGTGTACAGTAGATAGATAACTGTCTTAAACTACTTTATCTTTTTTATAAAGTGCATAATTCGAGATAATAGTTCCTGTAGCAGTAGTTGTCGATTTCCTACCTATTTGTTTTTACTCTAGAACTTTGCCTATTTCCTAAAACTTCTCATTAAACGTGTTTTTGAAATTAAATAAAATTCATGTGTTTTGGTATCCTTGTCAGGTAATATATTATATAAAACTAATTAATAAAAAAATGTCCTTAATTTCCATAACCGAGGCTAATTCGTTCTTATGCTAATACCAAGGCTCTTGGCAAAAATATTTTCATAATGTTATTTTGGTGATTGAAAAACATAAGAATCTTATTAAATATATTTACGATCAACATTATTATAAACATGAAATGTAGGAAGTGGTATAGATTTACTAATCCATTAAACTAGTTTGAAACCGGTCACTCATCAGCTATTATGAATTTATTTTAACGAAAAACATAATACGTGGCTAAAAATTTTGCTGTACTCTGTCATCCTCATTTTTATATTTATTTATTTTTCTCGTCCTTAATTTGTTCTTAAAAACAAGCCCTCGTTGTATGCTTTAATTGTCTTAAATCCCAATTTTCCCTTCGCTTAAAACGTTGACACTTCGATGACAGATTGAATTTGATATTTGGCAAAAATACTTATTACATAATGATAAAATTTTCTGTCAGACTCCAAACAAGGCTGAGCCTGTAACTTGGTAGTCCGCGAATGTGAAAACAGATTAACAATAGTTTAATTCACGCGTTCATTGAATATCAGAGTGAGAATCATAGAACCAGTGAGCTACATCTTCAGCCTTATCTGCTTTAGCCATCAATTGAAATAGACATCTTTAGGTAGTCAGTTAAATTAAGTAAAAATATATATATTCAGTTTATCGCCACCTCTCGTGCCGCGGGCCACAGGCGTCTGTGAACCTGGCGATATTTGCAACATTCCTTACCGCATTGTACTAACTTCTAAGGAAAAATCGTTTAGATAATACTTAGCCAGCTCATTTGTCGGCTAAGTCGTGTCGCAACGCGGCCGATTGTACAGCTCATCTACATGTAGGTAACAATGATTTACATAAAAGTAAGTCATCGTTAAACACGGTTCAGAACACCCTACTAGTGTTAACTTCGACTTTCTGTACAAAGTTCTGTGCTATGTTCTCCAAAAATGGGCTAGGGTGGGTGCTGTACACTTAAATAGCTGCAATTACATATTTAAAAAAACTGAAATTTTGTACGCCATGTGGCAAAACATACAGGGTTCTATGTTTTATTTTATCATCTCCACATCTGTACCGACTGTACCTATGTTTGACAAATAAACTATTCTTATTCTGTTTCAAAGAATTAGTCTTGAGATTCAACGAGGAAATGCTGTCAGCATCTTCGGCACAATGCCGCATTTTTTAGAAATAGCTTAGTTTTTAATTTAGTTAGTTTGTAATATTTAGTATTATTTCTGTGTTTTGATTTATTTCTATTTTAATAAACATTTTTAATTTCATAAGTAAAAATTTGTATGCTGAAAGGCAAGACATGAAGGACAGGACATAAAATTATTGTACATCTATATATTCAATTTATATATTATCTTTATCTTTAAAGAATTTGTTTATTGCTTTCCTGCGGAAATCATACAATTTTCCGGGATAATTTCGGTAATTTGGTAACATCAGTAACAGTATCAGACATTGAGGTCTGTTATCAGCGTGTTAGTTTAATGCTTAAGTTTTGAACTTATGAACTAAACTTTTTGTTTTTCTTTTTATTTATATACACAATACAATACAATGACTCACTACTACACTACACTTACTACTATACTTACTTAGTTTACATTTTACTTTTAAAACTAATTAAAATACGTATCTATATAGTAAACTAGCTTATGCCCGCGACTTCGTCTGCGCGGATCTAGGTTATCGCGCGGTGGCGCCCTCTACCGTAATAAAAGGTATCCTTTGTTGATCCTTGGGATTCACACTACCTATATACCAAATTTCATCAAAATCGGTTCAGTGGTTTCGACCTGAAAGCGTAACAGACAGACAGACAGACAGAGTTACTTCCGCATTTATAATATTAGGAGGGAAGTAGGGACTAGTAGGGATATGTGCTACCCCAAGTACTATATAAACTACATATTAAATACAGAGTGATTAAGACTATGCAAAACGATCAAGCCAGAAGGCACCAATTTTATTAGACGTTGTATACTACGTATCATATTCTTCCTACATACAATTCTGACACTTAAGGGCTGTTTCATCACCCACTGACTAATTTTATTCGACGGATAAATCTGAGTCGTCTCAGTCTATTCTAAGAAAACAAATAGAGACGGCATCACATTTATCCGTCAGATAAATTTAATCAACGGATGGTGAAACTGAGGATTAACCTGCTACAATTTACGAAGTTACTAAATCTAAATAACAATAAAGTAATAAAGTACCTACGCAGACGTGCTCGTTAAATGTTTTATTATTTTATTACTTCTATTGCAATCTACAAACTTGTAAAAGGTGCTAACACTGTTAACAAATCTGAAAGGTCATTGAAAATGTGTACATTATTATAAGTACATTACATACCGTACACCTACACCTTCAATATAAACCCCCTTGCAAAAAAAAACGGGCACCTATGGTTTTCAGATTTTTAGGCATTGAAGCTTAGAAAGTAAGCTTTCATGCACATAAAATACAAAAACCATAGGTGCCGTTTTTTTTTGCAAGGGGGTTTATTATTAAAAATATAGAAACACCTGACGTTAAGAAAAGAAAGCCAAGCTTATGCATGCCATCCACATCTACATTTTTAGGGTTCCGTAGCCAAAATGGCAAAAACGGAACCCTTATAGTTTCACCATGTCTGTCTGTCTGTCCGTCCGTCCGCGGCTTTGCTCAGAGACTATCAATGATAGAAAGCTGTAACTTTGCACGAATATTCAACCGCCCAAATCTTGAAAAGCCTAGCTGTGTCGATATACATTAGTGGGAAGCGGAGAAGCGGGAGGGGATGTGCATGGGGGGGACGGTTGCGAGCGCTTATGTCACGAGCGAAAAAGACAGCAATATCCCAAACGTATACCTAACGCGGCCGCGCGGTCGGCAGGGAAACTTCTGTTGTTACTTTTACTATAAGCGGTTGTGTCGTAAATGTGCGTTCATCTTTAATATATTTACTGTTGTATCTCTACGTCTCCATTCGGACATTCGATGGGCTCGTCCTTGACGCATTGACTTTTCTTGATACCTGTCGTAATTGATATAAACTTAGTCATTTTCAAATCAATTCCGATGATCATTGATGTGTCCGACATCAAGGTTCCACTTTGTTACGCAAATTAAACGTTGGAGATGACATTACGGCCGCAGAATGTTTTAATGTGGTGTAAGTCATTAACGAAGAATGAGAAATATTATTTAATCACTATGATTTATAGCTGGTAATAAGTGCAAGGACTAGTAAAGTACTATGTGAAATTACTGGCACTTGAGGTATTCCAACTTAGGCCTCTAGGTTGGCAACGCATCTGCAATACCCCTGGTGTTGCAGATGTTTATGGGCGGTGAAGATTTCTTACCACCAGGAGACCCACTTGCTCATTTGCCTTCCTGTCAAATAAAAAAAAATAAAAAAAATGTTAGGTTACAACGAGGGACTATTCAAATGTAACTCCGCACATGAATTTCGACAAACTCAGAGGTGTGAGCCGGGGTTTGAACCCATGACCCTCTGCTTGAGAGGCGATAGGTCAAACCACTAGACCACCACGGCTTTTTTACAAGCTTTTATTTAATTTGACCTGTCCCGTTGTCTGTCTGTCTGTATGTCTGTAATCAAATCTTGTAAGTTAAATTCGACCAACTGCATGTAGTCCTTCATTGACTTGAAATTTGGAATAGTTATGAAAATCGCGTGACAATACAATAATCTAGTAGTGACGTCCTGGTAGCCTAGCCAGGATCGTCTCCGCAGGACGGAACTCTTCAACGGTTAATAGCATCGTACTGAGTTAATACTCAACTTCTTCTGAGTTAGTACTCGCTGGATGCAAGTGGCGAGTTGTTGTGTGGCCTTTGTCCAGCAGCGGACGTCTTCCGGCTGATGATGATGATGAGTTAATACTAGTGTTGTTACTAGGATTTCTGAGGTACAGTCACCTACATTATTTGCCACAGCAAAGCGTGCAGAAATATCTGACACGTCCTCCGACCCTAGGATATACAGACGTATCAGATATTGTTGCTGGTGACTGTACTTGGTATTTCAACGAAGTATCAATTAAGGTTGACTAGATAAGGGAAACGGAGAACATGCCTTCACTGGTACATCGGACAATCGCATTGCCCTTTACGGCGACACTATCCAGCCGGCATCATAATGTGTGGTACACCGGTTAGAGTGTCTTACAGTTCTAAGTGTGTTAAATTTTACTGCAGTGACCTATTTGACCTATTGACTCTCAAGGGTCGTGCGTTCGAGCCCAGGCTCGCACCTCAGAGTTTTTGAAATTCATGTGTGAAATTTCATTTGAAATTTACAATACAATACAAAGACATTGTACACCAGAAATAGTAAGCGATACAGAAAACAGATAGATAGAGTAACAAATTATATTAAATGTACCGTGAGCTTTAAGGCGATGGAAAAACATCGTGTGGAATATGCGCACATCTGCGAAGAAATCTAATGGTTCAGGAGGAAAATACGTCACAACTTTTCATTATTCTCATTTCTAAGGACAAGGACAAGAATTTCTTTCTTAAAGAAACGAAAATATAGTGGTCTCGACGCCGGATACAACTTCATTGCCTTCGGCGTCGAGACGCTCGGTCCGTGGGGCCGTGGCGCAAGGGATCTCTTCAGCCAACTGGCAAAGAGACTGGTCGACGCCACCGGAGACAAGAGGGCTGGCAGCTTCCTCGCACAGCGTCTTAGCATCGCCATACAGCGAGGAAATGCTGCCAGCATTCTTGGAACCATGCCGCAGGGACCTTTTTTAGATTTATATTAGTTTTTAATAATTATTATTAAGTTTTTATTGTTTAAATCCTTTGTGACTGTATTATTTGTTTCTCAATAAATTATAGAATTAAAATAAATAAAAACAATGATATCTATTGTTAAGATAGGTATAGATTTAACATTAGTTTTAGCATTGTCTCAGCAGCATTGGATTATTTTCATAATTTCCATTAATGTACAAGTAAGAGGACAGCGGCCATCGTGACCTTTTGCCGTTGCGTCATGCGCGCGCGCACCGCGATATTTATTATATTTTGTCCACGAGCATAATTACGTGAATCCTAATTGCTCACTTGAATTTAGAATTGAGCAGGCCTTACGAAGAACAAAACTCGAACTTCGTATCTTACCGTCCTGCTTAATTATTTAATACGAGAGTGAGAGGGACGGCACGATACAAACTTTGATTTTCGAATTCCGTAGAAGCCCCCTGGTTGGGAGTAAGAGTAAGATTTGATTGGAATGCTTTTGTCTGTGTATCGAATACAAGTAGGTGTAAGTAAATCTCTATCTTTTTCGTTCTCTGTCTCTCTTTCTCTCCTCTTTGATGGTTACTAAATCAGAGCTTTTACGTTTTTTATATCAAGACTTCAAAAAATTCGATAGCCGCAATAACGACAAATTCTTATTTTTGTTGAAACTAGAATTTGGTACGTAGTGTTTTTTTAAGAAAAAGAATCACATTTTGTGGTTACGATGACAATTTCGCAATTTCAGAATTGTCTTAGTAGTGACTAAAATGACATTTTCGAATTGAGTCACTACAATTCCGAAGGTGCGATTTGTATTCATTTAAATGTATCATAGTTTTCGCAACTATTCTGCAGCCGAGTCAATAAAATTGTGAGCTAATATTTTATCAAAAATATCTGAGTATGACTCTATTGTTAACGCCGCAGAAGCATGTTGAGATATTTTTGATAAAATTTTTGCTCACAAGTTTATGAACTTAACTGTACTAATACAAAAAGATTTAAAGATAATTTTTGTGATAAAAATGCGTTACATATATAAGTTATACAGTTCCAAAAATTACTTACAATTAGGTAAAAAAAATGTCGCATTTATTATGTAAGACATCAAATTCTTAAAATGTAAATTGATATATTATGTTGTTAACCTTTACATAAACGGAATTTTAGGTGACGCCTTAATTTTGGACTGCAAAAACTTATCTACGTTATAAAAAAGATATAAGTTTTTAAATTTACGACCAGGATCATTTTTTATCTTCAGTAATTTATAAACATTATTTTAAGTTAATTTATATTTCTTATGTACGTAACGCAAATCGTTTGACATTGAACTTTTATTCTTATGTACTAATTAAGTTTTAAAACTATTTCGTTTAATATATTCATTCATTAATTTAAAAGATGTTACCCTAATAGATCCGGTAAATTGAATCTGTAAGTTGTTTATTTTATTTTGTATGCATAATCATACTTTATTAAAATGATGATTATATCTCCGAATTCTTCAGCTTAGTAATAATATAATATTTAAAGGTTTTGAAAGCTTTATGTACACAGAGATCTAAAAATCAACGACTTTTAATAATTTTCCATATTTTCTTAAAAAGTATTTGAACTAAAGTAGTAGCAGCTATTAATTACTCAATTCAAATGCAACACTTTAAAACCATTTCAATTAATGTTAAACTCATTAATATTTTTTGCAGATATAATAACTCCATACCACGATTAATTACTGCATCAGCTTAATTACTCTAGTTTAAAGCTCACGTCTACTAACAATTAGCTATGAGACCATTAACTTTTTTAAATGTCGGTGAACATTATTTAATGCCAATTAAACCGAACACTGTGTTTACATTATATGTTTAATCGTTACACATTTGTTTTAATGTTTGATTAGCATTTTAGGAGTAGTAATTTTTCATAAATATAATTAGGTTATCTAGTAAGTATATATTTCATTTAAACTTTATTACAAGTTTATATAGTCTCTTACACGTGTCATTTTTTTAAAAATATTTTTCGCAAATAGCTATTTTAAAATACAAAACGTGTTTTGTTTACAAACCGCGTCTCTTTTCAAACCAATAATCACTTCTTTCATAACCATTGTCATAAGAAGAGTACTCAATTATATAACTATTTTTTTATAAATGTATGTGTCCAATAGCACGATTCGTCTTCCGACCATGCAAAGACTTACCATTTTTTTTTCTTGTAACACACTCACTGCATTTCACACGGCACTCCGCGACGCGTGCGCGGCACTTGTGCGGTGCGCCTGCGCCGGCCTCAATATATAGCTTCGGATGTACAGGCTGAAATTGTCGCGGACTTACAACACGTTGAAAATTAAAAAAAAAGTTTTTTTTTCTGGAGGTCTACATGTATGTGTTACCTATGTTGGATGATGATAATCACAATGGCTAAAGATAATAAAAATAGGTTCATTGACCTGAGTGAAACGTGAAACTGTTAGCTTTTTCGTGTATGAAAACTTAGCTTCTGAAACAAAATTTTATGGGTCCTAGATTCTATGAAAAATTTCGACACAATGAAAAAAATACCTTTGAAACTACAACCAACCAAACTTAGTTGGAAAACCGCCGACTTTGTCACTTCAAAGTTTAATATCTCAAAAACGGTAGAACTGATTTTAATGAAACATATCTAAGAACCATTGCTAGAAAACTAGATTTCAAATAAAAAAAACTGCATTCAAATCGGTCCACCCGTTTAAGAGCTACGGTGCCACAGACACAGACAGTCAAACTTATAACACCCCTCTTTTTGCGTAGGGTGTTAAAAAAAGTTGAGTAAAATATTCACGAATCGGAAACGAAGAACGTAATATAGAGTTTTAATTATTTGAGCATTAGCACGCTGAAGTGGCAATGGGCCGGTCATATAACCCGAAGAACCGATAACTGTTGGGGTAGACGAGTTCTTGAGTGGAGACCACGGATCGGCAAACGTAGCGTAGGACGCACTCAGACTCGGTGGTGCGATGATCTTCGCAGGGTGGCTGGCAAGAGCTGGATGAGAGTGGCCGAGGATCGTGCTCGGTGGCGTGCCATGGGAGAGGCCTATGTCCAGCAGTGGACGAACATAGGCTGATGATGATGTGATGAATTATTTGAGATCTATTGACCTATGTAAATGTCATTAGAAAATTACACTACCAACAATTTCGTTAATAGGTAAAATCGACACCTACGAGTATATGTGTCGATTTTCAGGAAAATTAGTTTTTTTTTAATTATATGCCAATGGATAAAAAAATAAATAAATGATTAATCGATTGATTGATACTAGCTTTTTTAGGGTTCCGGAGCCAAAATGGCAAAAACGAAACCCTTATAGTTTCGTCAAGTCCGTCTGTCCGTCTGTCCGTCCGTCCATCCGAATGTCACAGGCATTTTACTCGGAAACTACAAGATGTATACATATCAATGAAATTTTGAGTACAGATGTCTTGTCAAAGAAGCTATTTAGTTTTGTAGTTAAATTACAAAAATAAATATTTATAGGGGGGGGGGGGGGGGGAATATATATTTTCAACTCGCATCAACGTGTGGCACATAAAATAAACCGCTTGTCCAAAAATATGCAAAAAATATGGAAAGGTACTCTTAATTTCATTGATATACATCTTGTAGTTTTCGAGTAAAATACCTGTGACATACGGACGGACGGACAGACAGACAGACAGACGGACTTGACGAAACTATAAGGGTTCCGCTTTTGTCATTTTGACTCCGGAACCCTAAAAATTGAATAATCACGAATACATAGATAGTTCGACGGGTTAACACATAGAATGAATTTCATACCGGAATCTTTTTTAGGGTTCCGTACCCAAAGGGTGCGAACGGGACCCTATTACTGAGACTCCGCTGTCTGTCTGTCTGTCTGTCTGTCCGTCCGTCCGTCTGTCACAGGGCTCTATCTCTTGAGCCGTAATAGCTACTTGATTCATAGATTGTGTATTACAGTGGCCGCTACAACAACAAATACTAAAAATAAAATAAAGTTAAAAATTAATGGGGGTCGTCATACAAGAAACGTGTTTCATTCAGCGGTTTTTGGTTGCTAGGGGCAACGCGAGTGACCCTATGGTGTTTTTATAATGTTTAACTACTTATTAATTTGCGATTTTATTAGTGCTATTTTATAAAATCTTCGATTAATATAATAATTGTCTCTAAAACCGTGGTTTATTTTTTTGTGCAGCATTAAGATTAAATAACAATTTATGATCGACAAACCTCCGACACACACTACACACACTTCACAAAATCCGACTTCAATAAGCACTCACAGCCGCTGTGTTTAATGTTTTTTACACCAAAAAAAATGTCCGTTATAATTCATACTAATTAACACTATTTATTTACAAGGTCAAAATTTAAAATCAAGTTATGATTTATTAACTAATTATAATAAGTACGCGACGTCGGCTGAAATTACCGCGTTTTCAGCCATTTTTTAACACGCTTTTATATTAGCTTGGGTTGTAACTAACTATGTATGTAACGGAATCTTTGAACTTAATTTTCACCAGTTTCCAGAAGTCTGATTAATTTGAAACTTTGCATACGTATCAAGGACCGATGACAATGCAACAATTTCATAACAGTTTCCCATTCAAACTAAAAAGTATAAAATAAATTATAGTTTAAAAAACTAAAAAAACACGCTTTTAAAAGTAATTGAACTAAAAAGTCAAAAATAAAACTGTAATAATCAATTGAAAAATTCATATTATTGTACAAAAAGCGTGGGGGGCTTGATTTTGATTGTTGCAAATATTTTATATATAGTTTATTATATCCGTAGTTATTATGACAAGCACCCCACGCTTTTTGTACAATAATATGAATTTTTCAATTGATTATTACAGTTTTATTTTTGACTTTTTAGTTCAATTACTTTTAAAAGCGTGTTTTTTTAGTTTTTTAAACTATAATTTATTTGTATTTGTATTTGTATTTGTATTTTTATTCTGCCGTGGCGCCGCGCGTGGCAAGAGTCTAAGCGCTATTCAGCCTCCGATACGGCGACAGCCAAAGAGGATGAGAATTAAAAATTATTATTTATTCAAAATACTTGCACCTAGTGCTTACATTTTGATGATATATTTTTATTAACTTGTAATGTAAATAGTTATGTTTATTCGGGTGGGATTAATATTTCAACTTAAATTTGAAGTGGATATCTTGAACTGCTGATTGAGCTGTAATTTTGCATGCATGTACGAGTATAAATCCGATGACAATGCAATATTATTATGATGTAGAGCTGATCTGATGATTCGAAGTTAGATTTTGGCCATAGGAACTCTGTTATAAAATAAAATGACACAACCGCATCGATTTTGGTCTCATTTAATTCGTTTTGACGACTACCTACTTTGGTAACCAGAGATAAAAAGTACCGCCTGCAAAAAAGCCTGTATAACGTTGTACGGAGGTGCGGGGACCCTTCATGCGCGAGTCGCTCGCACTCACACTTGACCGATTTTTAGTTCTTGCAGAATGGAGATAACTGCGATAAGTATATAACTTATTTACAGACAAAGTCACGGGAAACAGCTAGCAAATAATATTTTCATACTAAATTAAGACGAATTCATTCATCTTTTCATACTGCATATTAGCGTGGCCAGAGTAACCGCATCTATTGCCTAATTCGACCACATAAGGTCCCGTAGTTAGGGTTCAAGGTAAAACGCGGGTCAAGGGTTGGAACCCTTACAGAAAAGGTAATTATGTAACCACTAGTCTTTACCCGCGGTTTCGCTCGCATAAACCATGAGATCTCGCAATTGATAAAGAATTCGAGGATTTTACTAAATTCCCATGCGATTTCTTTTTAAATTACATCTACGTTGAATGGCGAAGACTCGTGCAAAATTTAATTTATGTAAATTGAATTGGATATTTCGATATTTTATCCCCACGCCTAAGGAATAACGGGATAAAAAGAGGCCTCTGCGTATTATTTGGATGTCCAGTTCATTTATACCAAATGAGATTGACAAGTTTTGAGGCAAATAAATAAAAATATAAGATAAATAAAATAAAAATTCGTTTATTCAATTTCTACATTATTACATTACCGCTGGTGCCTCTTTTTAAGTAAAAAAAATACCTGTGCTAATACACCGTTATAAAAAAATTAAGTATTTATAAAAAAATATTACTGAATTGAATTAACGAAATGGCGATTATAGTCAAAATACCACAAACGGGACTTATCACGCTATTATTAACGAGTAATATTTACCTCGACGTTTCGGCAACATTGCAGTTGCCGTGGTCACGAGTAGACTGAAATGTGGGGTGTCAAGTCCGCCTAGCAGCGCGAGTTCTTCAAACTACCCGCACTTGATCACTAATAGTACCGGCACTCGTATCACGAACTACCCGCACTTGGTCATTTTTATTAGTCACCCAAAAAAAACACATAAAATGGGACGAAAAACGGGACTTGTTTGTGGTATTTTGACTATGAGTGAGCATCACGAAAGTTTAAAACGTTATATTATAAACCGAAATGGCGATTAGTAAGCCATTTATTATGTACTAATATGTACTTTCAACATAAAGAAATGATAGTTAAATTCACATTTAAATGTTTTTTTTTTCATTACTTCTAGGATACATTTTTAAGCGCTTTAATAGGTACAATGTATATTTGGAAATAAAAATAAATGCAATCAAATGCTACAGGGTATTTCCGGTTATTCTAAGAATTTAAAATTTGTTATGATGGTAATTCTTGTAACAGTGGATTATCATAATAGGTATCTACCCACAAATTAATACGGTGTTTACATACAAACACCTTGAGTTGAGACTGTTTATTAGTATGTAGATTTATAAATAATGGATTTGAATATGCAGTAGCACATTTTAATAAGCTCTTAATTAGTTTGATGAAGGGAAGTTTTCCAATTTGCTGAAGGCGACGCGTTCGTTTTTCAATTGAATCATTCAAGTGGACCAGTATTTCACTGAACAGAAGAGTAATGGTTATTTTCAGGTTTAAGAGAAGTCTCTTCGTTCCGTTCTCCATACAAACGCAGTCCCGGTCTCATTTGAAAACTAGGCAACAGAAGTAGATGGAATTTTGTAAGTATGGACTGTACGTAATTATCTATGCCTGTGGTTTTTTTTTAGATTTTATTACAGGAGTTCAAAAGTCGACAAAAAAAAAGATGTCAACTTTGCACGAGAATTACAGACTATTAAAGCATTTTGACAAAAATCGAAAACCACAGGCATAGAAAATATAATGAAGCTCTTGATTGTAAATATCATTGATTTCTGTGCTATACTTTTCGTATAATATAAGGACAACGAAACCCAAAATGCAACCGCCCAAATCTTGAAAGCCTACAGCTATCTCGATTTACATTAGCGGGAAGCGGAGAAGCGGGAGGGGATGTGCATGGGGGGACAGCTGCGAGACCTTATTTCACGAACGATAAAGACAGCAATATCCCAAACTCTTATTTCGTACATAAATCCCGACAGACACAGAGGTCAAACCACTAGGATACGATTTTTTTTCAAGATAAGATGCTGACTGCGAATTGGCCAATATTGGTCCACAAGTTTGGGAAAAAATATTCAAATTTATTAAAAACAGTTCTATTGACGCCATGTTTTCCCACGCATCCAATGCACAAAAAATTTGCTACGATAGATATCTAAACGGCATCATGATAATACTAACTTTACAAATGCGAAAGTTTGTGTGTCTGTGTTTATGTTTGTTACTCCTTCACGCTAAAACAGCTGGATGGATTTGGATGAAATTTGGTATATAGATAGCTGGACATAGCTACTTTTTCTCCCGATATTCCCACGCGATAGGGATTATATCTTGAAATGACAACCGACTTAGAGTCATGAAATTTGGTATGTAGGTTAGGTACCTGCACCTCTGGAATAACCCAAAGGCTACTTTTTATCCCGTTATTCCCGCGAGATAGGGATAAAATCTTGAAATTCGAATCGCTGGGTCTATAGTCTTGAAATTTTGGACAGTTGTTCGTAACACAACCTCAATGAAGACCACAAAATTAATTTTGGGAATTGCCAGGGGAATTTTATAAAATCCCGAAATTTCAATTGTACCATATCGAATAGTTTACGCGTGCGAGCCTGTAGTATTAATAATATTATTAACATCAAAGTTGTATGGATGTTACTTCTTTCGCGCATGGATGGATGTATACAATGTAATATACTGATAATTTACAATTTGGATTAAGATGTAGGATATAGTAGTACTCGCAGGGCTCCTTCTTCTTCTTCTCAGCATATATTCGTCCACTGCTGGACATAATGCCTCTTCCATGGATGTCCATGTTGACCTAGATGCGGCAAATCTGGTCCAAGTCGGTCCTGCTGTCTTACGGATATCATCTGCCTATCTAATTGGTGGTCTTCCTACGTTTCGGCTTCCAGTTCGGGGTCTCCGTGTAGCGTTTTCTGGCTCGCGGGGCTATCTCCATATTTTTTAAAGATATTTAAAGAATTCTCCACAACTCGATTTATCAAAAAAAATCACATCATTCTCTACTCTCATGGGGGGTTTTTTAGTAAAATCCCAGTTTCAATAACTCCCAGGTCACCAGGTCAGTTGGTTCAGGCGAGTATAGCTGCGGTTTAAAGTTAGTATTTTTACAAAAACAAAACCACAAACAACACGTATTAGCATCGTTTTGCTTATATCCCAATTTACTTCAATTGGTTTCACTTTATTTGTTAAAAAAATAAAAATATTGAATATAAATGAATCGACTTTTGCATAAACGTATCGTGTTGCAATACGTAGTTTGTTTGTTTTTTAAAACATAATCTATCTCGAACAAGTTCACAGTTTTAATTAACGATATTTAGATACTTAATATAAATAGAACATGAAATTACCATACCATGGAAACTAAATAAAAGACTAGTAAATTGCAATCAGATTTTGAATAGATGGTCTGTTTTAAAAAAGTAATATTGTAATTTTGAATAGAACATTGTTTTTTTCCTCGCATCCAAAGTAAAAAGTAGTGTTTAACGCGAGACTAAACAATCATAATGTCTCTCGAACTATAGGTACACTCGCTCTGCTCGGGTGGCTAAACATCTCGTGTCATTATCTCATCATCACTTTTAATTAGAATACGTGGCAGCCCAAACAGTCTCCTAAGAACATTAGCTGTAAGAAATGAGTGCTCAATTATGCAACACCTAATTAAAAATACCCTGTCACTGGCTAGCTATAATTACTAACACAGTCTTAAGGAAAATACTAACAAAATTTTGGATCAAGTTGTCTGAATGAATAAATTATTATTATTATTATTGTTATGGCTTGTTTTAGTCCCTTGTTGAGCAATCTACTATTAAAGATCGATTCTAGGTTACTTATGAATGAGGGGCGTATGCGTGGATTGCTTAGGGCATCAAATAGTCTTAATCTGGTACTAACAAAAGCCTCAGTATTTAAAATTCTAAGCTGAAATAGGATTTTCCTTGATTAGTAATTAAGCTTACATAGTACTTCTAGATAAGGAAAACGACGCCTTACCTTGGAAAATTGTCGGTCATACCAATAGAATTGCATAAAATAATTTCCAAAAATAAACTTTACTCAATATCTTTAATACCTTCCTTCCTTACCTTTCTTATCATGGAAGGAACTGATGTCATATCCTCATAAACTAACAGATATACATTGAAAATACAAACTGAAACATAGATGCACAGAAAAACCAGAAAAATAAGACCGACACTGGGAATCGAACCCAAGTCCTCGGCATTCCGTGCCGCGTGCTATACCGCTACACCACTGCTGGTCAACGTGAAAGTAAAAATTTGTAATTGAAATAAAAAATACAAAAAGATTCCAAATAACCAATCTTAACAGATATACGTTGTCTTTAAGGATTTTGAACCAAACATCACTGTATGGATTTTTATGTCAGAATTTTTTGTCTATGATCCAAAATGTAGACACTCAATACGAAGCGTTACAAATTGAACATCGATGTATGGAAACTTGTGTATTTAAACAGCAATTTAAACAATACAAAACAAAGACTCTTTATTGTACACCAGAAACAGCAAGCGATACAGAAAACAAATACATAGAGAGAAAAATTACACGGTAAGCAATAGGCGGCCTTATAGCTTAAGAGCGATCTCTTCCAGGCAACCTTTATTATAACAAAGTTTTCTTTTTTTAAACAATAATTTTCATGTTAAAAAATCTTTTCAATGTACCGCATGGTAAACAATCTTGAACATCGCCTGTAGTTGTGTTTGTCAGATTTATTTTTAATTTATTTATTTATTTTGTATATATGTGTTATAACTCTGTGATTTTCTGTTATAAGTAAATCATTTTAATAAATAAAAAGTAGATTTATTGAAATATTCTACACTAGCTTTTATCCGCGACTTCGCTCGCGCAGAATTAGTATGTAGTTTAAAATTTTATTGATCCCATAGGAACCATTTACTAATTCCGGATAAAAAGCAGCCTATATGTTAATACAAGGTTTATATTTTACTTGTATGCCAAATTTCATGCAAATCCGTTCAGTAGTTTTTGCGTAAAAAAGTACCTTCTTCCAAACATATATTCATCGATACCATACAAACTTTCGCGTTTATAATACGAGGGTCAAACTGAAAGTTCTTAGAAAATCAAAAACTGAGCAAACTAGCAAGTTATTAGTTTTATTATATCTTTTCAAAATAGTGTCCATTCACATCAATACACCGCTGCATCCGATGGAACCACTGAGAAAAGCACTTAGCCCAGTCGTCCTTAGGGGTCTCTTCGACGGCCTTTTGAAACGCACCCACTGCTTCCTCGGTGTTCATAAAAAGTTTTCCTCGAAGTTTTTCTTTTATTTTCGGGAATAAATAAAAATCGCAAGGTGCGAGGTCGGGGCTATACGGCGGGTGACCCAGTAATTCCACGTCTGACGTCACTAAATAGTCGATTGTTCGCCTGGCGGTGTGCGACGAGGCGTTGTCGTGGTGAAGAAGGATCCTACTTCGAGGTCGCTTCTCCCGAACTTTTTCCAATACAAGTGGCAAACAATTGTTAGTGTACCACTCTGCAGTAACTGTTTTTTGATCCTCTAAAGCAATTGTCGCATAGTGACCTGTCCTTCCGAAGAACGAGGCCACCATCTTTTTTCCCACGCTTCGACCTCTCTTCACTTTAGTTGGCAACTCCTCGAAAGGAAACACCCATTGAGCAGACTGTCTCTTGGTTTCTGGATCATAACAGTAAACCCAGCTTTCGTCACCCGTAAGTATGTCGAAAACAGCATTTGAGTCACCTCCGATAAATCTTTCAATCATTTCACGGCACCAATCAACCCGACGGAGTTTTTGGGCCTCGGTCAAATTATGAGGTATCCACCTCGCACAAAGCTTCCTGACCGCTAAATGTTCATGGAAGATTTTATGCACTTGACTCATACCGATGCCTAAGCTTGTCCGAATCTGCTGATACGTCACTCTTTTGTCAGTCTCTATCATACGCTGCACAACACTGATGTTATTTTCAGTCGTCGCCGTAGAAGGCCGTCCCTCACGCAGATCGTCGGTGAGATTAGTGCGACCATGTTTAAACTCATTAAACCAGTTGTAAATGGTCGCACGAGATGGAGCTTCATCATGAAAGGCCAATCGAAGTCTATCATAGCTTTCTTGTTGACTTAAATGACATCGAAAGTCATAAAAAATCATTGCACGAAAATTTTCGCGAGTTAAATTCATGTTGACGTGACACAGACAATTTTCAATTTGCCGCCAAATCGTAAAACTAATGACAAATGAATGAAATACATACTCAATAATATTGGCAAAGAGTTCCATTTTCAAAATTTAAACTTACTTTTTTACTATATTGTTTACAAGTGGCCAGTTCTAAAAACTTTCAGTGTCGCCCTCGTATTAGTAAGAAGTAAAATAAGATTAATTTAAAAATTTCGGGACATGAGCAATCGCGTTATCTGATGGGAAATGATAACCAGCAGAGCTACTTTGAAACTCGAAACTCGAAGTTCGTGTCATGCGGTCCCTCTCGCTCTCGTATCTAATAGTATAAATGTCAGAGGGACCGCACGACACTTCACGACACGAACTTCGAGTTTCCAGTAACTCTGCAGCGCCCACGAATAGGCCACAATATTCAAGGAGAGATATTGGTCCGTTACTGACCTTTTAAGAAAGTATGAAACTAAATATAAGTAAAATTTTCATTTATTACCATACATATACCTATATGCAAAATAATTTCAAGAAAACTAACCCCCAGGTTCATTAAACTTCGCCCACCATTCATACAAAATCTCAATGAATGGCAAATAAATTGTACCTTCGAAAGCTTGTGTCAAGGTCCAAAATAAACTGCTCGTTTTACGGCACCTACTGTCAGTTGGTCCGTGAAATTAAACACAATATCCAATAAGTTCATTAAGGGGTCATAATATAAATATATAAAATGTACTATGAAAAACCGGCGACTTTACTCGGAGAGGAAAAAGCATTCTGAAAATAAAGTTTGAGTGTTTCAATTGTTCTTCCAACATAAATAAGTAATATATCATGGGACCTTAGACTATATACAACACTAGACCGAGCCTCAGTAAGAAACAATGCTATTGAAAATGTCCCAACTTTTTCTTGTTTGTGTGCGTGGCGACCACGTGACAGCTTCATCTTTACACTCGAGTTACGTCAATCCAGTTGTCACTGTGTGCGTGCTAAATGGTACCACGTATACGGGAAAATGACTTATAAGCCAATTATTGGCTTATATTTTTTGGGGACGTTTTCATGCCGCCTACGGTCCATCTAGTGTTGTATATAATCTAAGCATGGGACATTTTACACTAATTGACCTGGTCCCAAACTAAGCAAAGCTTGTACTATGTATACTAGGCAACGATAAACATACTTATATACTTAGACAAATACATTTTAAACATTCGAGACCCGAGAACAAACATTTGTAATATTCATACAAATACTTGCCCCGGCCGGGAATCTGACCCGGGACCTCAAGCTTCGTAGTCAGGTTCTCTAACCACTTGGCATCCAGTCGTCCGGATTCTTCTTCTTCTTCTTCGTCGTTTCACTCTTGACAGAGTGGTCGTGGTCATCATTTTCTAGGTGCTGGTAGCAAGCTTAACAATACGCCTCCATTCTTTCCTGACAGCCGCCTTCCTTATGCTTGCGTGTGGTTCTTCTACTGCTGCTTTGACCTGGTCTGTCCATCTCATAGGCGATCTACCTCGTGGCCTAGTGCCTTCGACTTTCCCCTGGATCACAAGTTGCTCCATAGCTGCGTCTTCTTTACGACATAAGTGTCCGGAAAAAGTAAGAATGCGAGACTGTACAATCACCAGCACCAATATCTGATGAAACAAGCGTGCATAAATATCTGATATGACTCTTATTTGTAAGGCCGGATTGACGTGTCAGATATTTTTGCACGCTTGTTGCATCAGATATTGGTGCTGGTGACTGTACTATGGATGATAGACGCTGTTTAATGCCGAGTTCTTGGAGTATGGACTCATTGGTACGGAGTTCAGTCCATGAAACTCCCAGCTTTCTCCTCCAGAACCACATTTCTAGAACTTCTGTCTTCTTTCGCTCCACTTCACGCCTTCACGCAGCGTCCACGTTTCTGTGGCGTCCGGATTAGAAACATATTAAGTAAAAATACCACAACGGGACTTATCACGCTATTTTACACTAGTAATATTTACCTCGACGTTTCGGCAACATTACAGTTGCCGTGGTCACGAGTAGACGTCTAGGTAAATATTACTAGTGTAAAATAGCGTGATAAGTCCCGTTGTGGTATTTGACTATGAGTGAGAATCACGAAAGTTTAAAACGTTACATATTAAGTAATATACCAAGCTGATTCAATTGCAAGAATCTTTGTAACTACGTTAGTATTTCTCACAATCTCACGATAGAGATTGCAATCTAGAATCAAGATCTTCGATAGTCCAAATGTAAGAATTACGATTGGCATCAAAGATAGGTATAAATATCTATGTACAGTTTAAATATGTAAGTAGAACAAAAAACCTTGCACGTGTCGTGAATATTTCATCATCATCATCCTAGGCTATTTACGTCCAACTGCTGGGCACAGACCTCCTCTCAGAATGAGAGGGCTTGGGCCATAATTCCCACGTGGGCCCAGAGCGGATTGGTAACTTCACACGCACCATTGAATTGCTTCGCAAGTTTGTGCAGGTTTCCTCACGATGTTTTCCTTCACCGCAAAGCTCGTGGTAAATTCCAAATGTAATTTCGCACATGAATTTCGAAAATCTCAGAGGTGCGAGCCGGGGTTTGAACCCACGAACCTCAAGGGGATGGCACTCGCGCTCGCACTGGTCCCAACCGGGCCGACCGAGTGTTTATGTGTGCGTTGCTCGAGCGCACTTTGTATCTAGATTGATATATGTACCTCTATGTTTTGTGCTCTTAGTGATATCACATAATGTCGAAGTCCGACGTCGATATAACACAACAGAGCAATAGACAATGGGTAGGCGGAATATACTTTAAGTATCTTAATAATTTAAAACACAAACTTACAAACAATTTCTTTGTTCCGTATACTAACTTGTTGACATCTTCCGCGACGTACCGTCAAGGTAAAAAACACATATCGAATTTAATGTGGAGAGGAAGTTGAATCTAAAATAATTGACATCTTTGCGCATATTATCAAGGACGACGTACAAACTTGAGTTCCATCCTTTGATGAATTATACCTATAGATTCACAATCGCGCGCCCAAATATGCCCGAGTCAAATGAGGGCCACTTTGAATCACTGGCCATAAATCACTGGTTCAGATCACCGGGATAGGTTAGGTCGATAGGTTGGTCGATAGGTCGATCGGTAGGTCGATAGTAGGTAGATAGGTTGGTAGAATGCTCGCCTGCCACTTTGGTAAAATTGGCCTTCTTTTTTCTCAGTACGTTGTTTTCAAGTGTCAAGCGTTGTGGAGTTTTGCCGCTAGCGAAATTCGCCCGTAATAGAGTAAAGACTAGGTTCAAATTTCGTCTCGTATTATTTTAATTATTAATGGGAAGCCGTGGTGGCCTAGTGGTTTGACCTATCGCCTCTCAAGCAGAGGGTCGTGGGTTCAAATCTCGGCTCGCACCTCTGAGTTTTTCGAAATTCATGTGCGGAATTACATTTGAAATTTACCACGAGCTTTGCGGTGAAGGAAAACATCGTGAGGCAACCTGCACAAACCTGCGAAGCAATTCAATGGTGCGTGTGAAGTTCCCAATCCGCACTGGGCCCGCGTGTGAACTATGGCCCAAGCCCTCTCGTTCTAAGAGGAGGCCTGTGCCCAGCAGTGGGACGTATATAGGCTGGGATGATGATGATGATTATTTTAATTATTTTGTGTGAGATAATTTTATTTGTCACGCAAACAAATCAATAGTTCTGACATTCTTTGAAGGGGATTTTGTTCGGCAATGTGCGTCCTGGTTTAAATGTCATTGGTTCCATCCATGAAATTAAAAATATCTGCGTTATTGCCCAAACATTATTTATAAGTTTGTGGAACAGTTAGGAATAGTAAGAGAGTAAGAGTGTAGTTATTTTAGTTATGTTGATTGTTCAATGTTATGTGCTTTTGTTTGATTGATGAGCTAGTAGATAATTCTAACAAGGGAGTGTGTTGGAACTATGATATAAGATCTTCATCATCCATCATCCCAGCCTATATACGTCCCACTGCTGGCCACATGCCTCCTCTCAGAATGAGAGGGCTTGGGCCATAATTCCCACGCGGGTCCAGTGCGGATTGGGAACTTCACACGCACCATTGAATTGCTTCTCAAGTTTGTGCAGCTTTCCTCACGATGTTTTCCTTCACCGCAAAACTCGTGGTAAATTTCAAATGTAATTCCGCAGATGATGGAATAGTTTGGCGGCCGAGGTTTTTCCGACTCATTACGATATGGCTACCTTCAAAAAGCGAGTGTACCATTTTTTGCAAGGCCGGCAACGCATCTGCAGTCCTGATGGTGCTGCGGATGTCTATGGGCGACGGTAATCACTTAACATCAGGTGAACCGTCTGCTCGTTTGTCTGCTATTACATAAAAAAAAAAAGATGAATTTCGAAAAACTCAGAGGTGCGAGCCGGGGTTTGAACCCCCGACCCTCTGCTTGAGAGGCGATAGGTCAAACCACTAGGCCACCACGGCTTAGAGTACTAAAAAATATATTTAGTCTGTGGTACGTCTTCTCGTGTTTCAATAACACGTGTGTGAAATTTCATGACACCAAACTTTACTTATACTACTTACTTACTTACTTTTACTTAGAGTATTTTGTATTGTATTGTATTGTATTGTATTGTATTGTATTGTATAGAATGAATAACCATAGATACTTTTTTTATTATGAGAGGGAGGCAAACAAGCAACCTTATTTAGACGACTGGATGGCTAAGTAGTTAGAGAACCTGACTACGAAGTTTGAGGTCCCGGGTTCGATTCCCGTGTCGGGCCATTATATGAAAAGTACGAATGTTTGCTCTCGGTTCTTGGGTGTTATACTCGTATGTATCTAAGTATCTATCTATCCATCTATAGCAGCCCCTGTTGCGTCCGTCTTCGAACGTAGGCCTCCTCTTCAAGTTTCCACGTCTGTCTGTCCCCTGCCACTTTCCTCCAGTTAATGCAGGCTTGCTGCTGGATGTCGTCCGTCCATCTCCGCGTCCGTCTACCGCGGGTGTTGGCATCTATATAATTATAATTATAAAAAAAATCATTTATTTCTGGCAATTAAATTAAAATTTGTTAGTAATAAGGTTGACTTATAATAACTACTACGTTAGTTAATCATAATCAAAATCAAATATTAATTTTAAATTATAATTCATTCATTTGCAATAATCATTAATAAAATTAAAAAAATATATATATATATCCGTTGCTTAGCACCCATAACACAAGCTTTACTAAGCTTACTTTGGGATTAGGTTAATTGGTGTGATCTAGGTCAATCCCATGATACTTATATATTCTACTAGCTTTTACCCGCGGCTTCGCACGCGTTAACTAATCGGTCTGGTAGTTGCACTTGAAATTTTCAGGATTTTAAAAAATTCCCGTGGCAATTTCCAAAATTTATATCGTGGTCTTCCTTCATTGAGGTTGTGTTGTGAATAGCTGTACAAAATTCAAGACTCTAAACCCAGTGCTGAAATTTCAAAAATGTTGCCTATCCAAATTCAAATCATTTATTCAGTAAATAGGCCGCAATGGGCACTTTTATACGTCATTTTTTAAACTACCAGCGCTTTCGGAAAGACCATCATTGCCAAGAAGAATGCGCCGCATGATAGGTACTTGGCAGAAAGTCATTTGTTTTCAAAATAGTTCAAAACTATCCCGTGAGAATATCCGGATAAAAAGTAGCGTATGTGTTATTCTAGACATCGAGTTACCTTCATACCAAATTTCATGACTCTTAGCCCAGCGGTTATTATTTCAAGATTTTATCCCTATCCCGTGGGAATATCGAGATAAAAAGTAGCCTATCTATTATTCCAGAGGTCCAGCTACCTACATACTAAATTTCATGGCTCTAAGCACAGCGGTTGTTATTTCTAGATTTTATCCCTAGGTATCCCGTGGGAATATTGGGCCAAAAAGTGGCCTATGTGTTATTCTAGACGGCCAACTACCTATATACCAAATTTCATGACGCTTAGCGTAGCGGTTATTATTTCAAGATTTTATCCCTATCCCGTGGGAATATCGGGTTAAAAAATAGCATATGTATTATTTCATTGGTCGAGCTACCTACATACCGAATTTCATGGCTCTAAGCACAGCGGTTGTTATTTCTAGATTTTATCCCTAGGTATCCCGTGGGAATATTGGGCCAAAAAGTGGCCTATGTGTTATTCTAGACGGCCAACTACCTATATACCAAATTTCATGACGCTTAGCGTAGCGGTTATTATTTCAAGATTTTATCCCTATCCCGTGGGAATATCGGGTTAAAAAATAGCATATGTATTATTTCATTGGTCGAGCTACCTACATACCGAATTTCATGGCTCTAGTCCCAGTGGTTGTTATTTCGAGATTTCATCCCTAGGTATCCCGTGGGAATATCGGGTCAAAAAGTCGCCTATGAGTAATTCCAGACGTCCACCTACCTACATACCAAATTTAATGACTCCAAGCCCAGTGGTTGTTATTTCAAGATTTTATCCCTATCCCGTGGGAATATCGGGATAAAAAGTATCCTATGTCCGTCTCCTGGCTCTAAGCTACCTCCCTACCAATTTTCAGCCAAATCTGTTCTGCCGTTCTTGAGTTATAAGTGGTGTAACTAACACGACTTTCTTTTATATATATAGATTTACATATTTAAGCAAGCGGCGGGATAAATACATAGTTAAACATCTAGGACCCGAGGTAAAACATTTTATTATTCATACAAATATCTGTTCCGACCGAGAATCGAACCTGGAACCTTAAGCTTCGTAGTCAGGTTCTCTAGCCACTTTGGTAACTGGTCATCATGATTAAAATAACAAGTGCATCTAACAAAAGGAACAAAACTTTATTTGATTAGTGATCGTCTGCTCCATTTAAAATATTTAAATTAGAGCGTGTATTTTAATTGCTCCTCTGACATTTAAGTTAAATTTATTGATGGCTAGAGCCAAACAAAAATAAAAACAACCGTGACTAAATACCTGTGACGCATTCGTGTCTAAGTGGGTAATGGGCGGACCATATCGCTTGCAGAACAGAATGTCTGTGTATTTGTTTTTGTTTTTTATTTGACTGGATAGCAAACGAGCAAGTGGGTCTCCTGGTGGTAAAAGATCATCACCGCCCATAAATATCTGCAACACCAGGGGTATTGTAGATGCGTTGCCAACCTAGAGGCCTAATTTGACCAGCTGTCTTACTCTCCACGCCGAAACACAACAGTGCAAGCAGGATTAGCGAGCAAGATAGTGGTAGCAATTCGGGCGGACCTTGCACAAGGTCCTACCACCTGCATTATATTCATGCCATTTTACAGCTTTCTAGTACTAGTACGAAGAACTGTATTAAGTCACGAACAGACAGTCATGAGATAAAACTGAAAGGGTTTTGTTTTGTCATTTTTTTCTATTTTATTGTATCAGAACAAAAATACTTCAATTTGTTTTTTATCTGCTTTATCTTAATTCATATAATGTTGTCGTGGACAGCATAAAACTAAAATAAAACAAGAAACAGACACCATTTTTCTCACACGTTACGACATTCAACGTGGTTTAGACAATCCTTTAATTTGAAGAATTATTATCTTATTATGGAAACGGTCCAAGGTTGAATTTTAACATAAAATTATAATAAAAAAACTAGATCGGTACCTGTAGAGCGGTTTAGGGTATTCTATGGCGGTTAAGCCGCTCTTGATTGCCATCTATTTTAAAATATTTATGGCGTAGATGTCTGAATTACTCGTAGTTTCATTCTAAAACTAGTAGTTGGTCATCATCATCATCATCTCAGCCGTAGGACGTCTACTGTTGGACATAGGCCTCCTCCATAGACCTCCAGTTGCTTCGGTTGGCAGCGGCCTGCATCCACCGTGAACCCGCGGCTTTAACCAGGTCATCCGTCCATCTCGCTCGATCGAGTCTCCCAACGGGTGGGGCTCAAAATTAACAGGGACAAGACAAAGGTAATGTCGAATGTCCATGTGGTGCCTAGCCCTGTTTTGGTTGAGAATTCGGTTCTTGAAGTTGTTGACGCGTACAAACCGTCCAATTAGGTAAGTCCAACTTCAAGAAGGAGGTCAATCGTCGAATCCAACTCGGATGGGCAGCGTTTGGAAAACTCCGCAATATATTTTCGTCCAAAATTCCTCAGTGCCAAATTTGTAAAACTCCCGTCATTTCGAAATTCGTCATCTTAAAAACAAAGAGTTGACATTGGATTACAAAGTTATGTGCTCAAGTGAGGACCCGAGAATCCAGGAGGTTAAGAGCTAGATGCCATAGACAGACAGACATTGGCGTCAAATGACACCTCTTTTTATCGGAGGTTAAAAAATTCACGCTTTATACACGCGACTGAATTAGCTACGGGTAAATTCACTTTACAAGCACCTTGTAAAGAGGACTTTAGATAGCAACGTGCCCTAAATGCTTGGAGCTATGCTTGGAGTTTCTTTGCGTGATGGAATCCGGCATACGGAAATTCGTCGAAAAACTAAAGTCACTGACATAGCTGGAAAAATATGCAAATTGAAGTGGCAATGTGCGGGCCATATCGCTCGAAGAACAGATAACCGTTGGGGGAGAAAAGTTCTCGAGTGGCGACCGCGAACCGGAAGACGAAGCGTTGGCAAGCCTCCTACCAGGTGGACTGACGACAACGTGAGAGTTGCGAGAAAACGGTGGATGCAAGTGGCGAGTTGTCGTTCATTGTGGCGTTCTAAGAGGGCCTTTGTCCAGCAGTGGACGTCTTCCAGCTGATGATGATGATGATGATTAACGTGCCCTAAATAAGAGCCTTTGTACATTTATTTTACTTCTCCGTACCACCAAAATAAACTTTTAAATTTCTCTCTTCCATTAATCGCGCGTTCATAACAATATAAAAAAGTTTTATTCCATTAAAACTAGGATCAATCTCTTCACCGAATCAAAAAGCGACTTACATAATTTATGAAACTAAAAATATGTTATTTAACCTTATCATGGAATTATTTAAACGATTCATCGTAAAGGTAAAGATTCATCGGCCAGAGGTCGTCAATATAGCTTTACAAACTTAACTTTGTCTTCCAAAGTGGCGCCACTGTCGCAATGTAGGTGACAATTTAGTATCCACTTACGCTAGTTCAAGTTTTCGGCGCTACGTGAGGTAAATTTGTAATGCTGTGAAGGCCACAACCGGTCATAAAATGACCTCAATCTCCACTTAAGATATTATAAAATACATAATAATAAGACGATTTGTCATAAATGTCGTTTAATAAAGTGCACTATTTTAAATTGAAATAACTGAAGGTTAATGTAATAACAATAATAGCAAGATGTCTCTTCTACGAACCAAGATTGCATTCCAAAGTGATCTTAATAATATTATAAATACGAAAAGTTACAGGTGTGACGTTTTACTGTTTTACACGAAAACAAATAACCGTTGGGAGAAAATTCCTTATCATGAACCGAAAGACAAAGCACTGGCAGGCCTCCTACTAGGTGGACTGATGATATCGCGAAAGTTGCGGGCAATCGGTGGATGCAACATGTCAACAGTGCACGTCTCCCGGCTGATGAAGCTTAAACCGCTTTGGATGAAATTTGATATGGGTAGCTGCAACTTGGAAATAACACATAGGCTACATTTCTTTCCGGCATTTTTACTGAATCGGAATGTACGATTGAACTACCACATCTGTTGGTTAAAGGTTAAAGGGTTTTCTGAGGGTAAAGGTTAAACTCATCATCAGGCCTACGCGTTTGTTCCAGACGAATTGGCGTGCTGCTTGTGCACAACGTCTTTGGTGGCTGACTAGACCGATGCGAGAGCGACATGTTCGCCCACAGGCCAGACAAGAGAAGTCTGCGGGTGTTGGTGCAGGACCGCCTTGGTGTCGTTTCCGTCTCTTGTCAGATAGTGCCTTGAGCCAGGCTTCATCGTAATACTTGCAACCCTCCAATACACGTTCGCGCCAATCTGTGCATCTGGCGGAAAGGTTTACTAGTAGGTAAATAAGTCATCATCATCATCATCAGCTTATGTTCGTCCACTGCTGGACATTGGCCTCTCCCATGGCACGCCACCGAGCACGATCCTCGGCCACTCTCATCCAGCTCCTGCCAGCCACAATGCGAAGATCATCGCACCACCGAGTCTGAGGGCGTCCTACGCTACGTTTGCCGATCCGTGGTCTCCACTCAAGAACTCGTCTACCCCAACGGTTATCGGTTCTTCGGTTTATATGACCGACCCATTGCCACTTCAGCGTGCTAATGCGGTGGACTATGTCGATAACTTTGGTTCTCTGTTGGATCACTTCGTTACGAATTCGATCTTTCATCGAAACTCCGAGCATAGCCCTTTCCAAATGGTAAATAAGTAGGTAATCGATATTTTCGTGATGATTGATTCCTTTTAGCTATTTAGACAAACTTTATGTTAGTTTGCTTGTTTGAATTTAATGAGCTAGAAAAAATTGTTTTGCACTCTTTTGTATCATTCACATGAAAAACAAATTAAACTCCTTTACATTGAATAAAAAACACCAGAAAATTAGAATAAATTTAGCGTTTTAGTACTTAACCGTTTAAATTTGAGTGTTTCTTAGTGTTTTACGGCGACCTCTCAGCGTTATCATTTAAAATAACCTCCCAAAGACAATAAATCCCATAAAGATAAGTCAATTAGCTTTTTAAAAAATAAACGTCAAAAGCGGCCATCCTCAAAGTATCCGTGCAATTTTATTATAACCTCTGAAAGGTTTACGGCCACTGCACGAAACTGCATTTCCAAAACGATTTTAGAATGATCTTTCAACGCTTTCAATTAAAACTCTATCTTTAAGCATGTAAGGTACAAATTTGCAATGTTAACAAAGCGAAATAAGTCCTTATACGAATAAGTTCTAATTCATAAAGGCAAG
The DNA here is from genome assembly GCA_037349165.1 of Choristoneura rosaceana. Classification (NCBI taxonomy): domain Eukaryota; kingdom Metazoa; phylum Arthropoda; class Insecta; order Lepidoptera; family Tortricidae; genus Choristoneura; species Choristoneura rosaceana. Next base: position 19,287,998 of record JAZBNJ010000019.1, read on the forward strand.
TGTTTTTTGGCCTGGTGGCCAGTGATTCTACAAGTTATAGTTATTTCGGCCTTCTTGCTTCGGATATAAATTAATTTCGCTTTTAATGTTTCGCCTTACTTGGCGGGGCCTTGTCGACAAATTGCAGAAGATGAGTTTCCGCTTATGACGGTATTAAGAGCTCGAAAGCAAATGATAATGCTTAGGAGGGTGGATGCACTGTGTGATTGTTACTCTTTAATGCTCAAACAACGGAATGAGGGCTAACGTTTTTTCTCTCACTAGATGGCGCCACTGTTGCGTGAGGTTTTTAAAAGTCTGTTATAACGGCCGTGAAAACAAAGTTTAGATTAAAATCATATTTAATATATCGTAAAACAGTACCATAAACATATCGAGCAACCACAGTATTGCATAATCCCGTTTTGTTCGGAAAAAAGGGAGGACAAATGTTTTCGAAAGATAAAACTGTCTCAAATTACAGACGTTCATTGCCCCTTATCGCATAATTGCCATAATTAATTTCAGATAATGCAAAATATTCACAAAATTATTCTAATTATAAATATAAATAAACCCACGTAGCTCACCCAAAAACTATGAGATTTGACATTTCGTTGACCTCACGCTACACTAGCGCCTCTAGCGGAAAATTCATTCGTGATAGCCCCCATTGATTTAAAGGCTGACCAAATTTATAAAAAACCTCGCCATATTGCGGAAAACCAAAGGAACTAATTTCTTGCACTGGTAACACTAAATACAAATGTCATCTGTCTGCTGCTGTCAAAGTTTAACGTTGTTTTCGCGCGGTATTTTAAAGTGTTATTCTGTGTTTTTGTGCGTTAAAATGCCGAAGATTATCCATAGCCTTGGAAGGGAACTAATTCACAATGTATAAAAGTATTTTTCATACCTGTACTACATTAATACAGCGACTTTAAAAAATATTGGATTCTCTAGATTTTCCCTTTTTCATACAAATTAAATACTGCTATCAATGTACGCCATCCTAGAATCCAACTGACGTCGCCTGTCACGCTACAAATACGAAACATGTTGCTTTACATTGCTCCTCCGAATAAACTTTAAAGTGTAATAAAAAAAAAACTAATTATTTTTAATAGTCGCTGAAGTGCAATACCCCTAGTGTTGCAGATGTTTATGGGCGGTGGTGATCTCTTACCACCAGGAGACCCACTTGCTCGTTTGCCTTCCAGTAGAATAAAAAAAAAAAAAACTATTTTTGTACAGTTTGACGGGTACAGTCCAGTTCATAAACTTGTGAGCGAAAATTTGATCAATAATATCTGAACACAACTCTATTGTTAACGGCGTAGAAGGGCGAATGAATATTCAGCGTTTTTGCAGCATTTTTTTGTCATTGTTGTCTTCGTAGGCGCTATTGAAAGGGGTGATGCCCAGTGTTATTTTTTTTTAAATGAAGACAACACAGAAACTGAATTTAGCGTGATTAAAATTCTTGTGACTTGTCTTTTCGTTGTGCTATATAAACGTGGGACGCTAATAACGTTTGCGTTTGACGGCGCGGTGACAACGCTCGAATATTGGCCCAGAAGATATTATTATTTAGATATTTTTGATCAAATTCTTATTCACAAGTTTACGAACTCGACTGTACGATATGTTTTTAATTATTTGCTCGTGCCACACCCGGTATGCGCTAGCGCATAATGGCGCTATTCAAAAATTTCTGCCAGGTTTCATTACAAATATAGGAAATACTAATGGTATGAAATACCACTCCGCAGTTGTGTATATTTCTAGGATTTATGATTTATGTAAACATTAGCCTAAGAAAGGCGCCTGAGAACAAATATATTTGAGTTATTACAAATACTTACGTATTTTCCAAATAATGATTTTAGTAAGAACTATGTTAAGGACGCTAGAAATGAAGAAGCTGAAATCAGCTTAAACAAATAAATATTTGTTTAAGTCGTTGGCAAGTGAGTAACTCGACAGTCTCGTTAGTTAGCCCTTGTAAGTAACGCTGCTCTTGACCCTTAGGCCGTCTTGCAAGAAGAAATAAATCTAGATTTAGTAGTTAAACCTGGCTTAAGCTTAACAGCTCCATACATTTTGACACTACTAAACTGAGCTTAACACTAACTCGAGATTTATGCGTTTCCATTAGTGTAAGTTATCGGTTACAAAATAAGTTTCGATCGCGTTCGCGTTAAAATCTCAAGTTGTATGGAGACACGAATATCGCAAACGTTCCGCTACAGGCGCTGTTCGTGTTTCCATACATATTGAGATTTTAACGCGAACGCGATCAAGACTTATTTTGTAATCGAAAACTTACACTAAGGGTACAGAACTGACAATGTCCGCTGGTCATGCGGATTGATATACTTTAGCACCTCTCTGCATTTTCTATATCACGGGGGAGTGCTTGAATGTTTGTTTATGTTTTTGAAATTGTATGTTAGGAAGAACATATTTGATTTTCCCGCTAACGTCGATAAGCCGAGGCTACTAGAAACACAGGAAAGCTTAGAGTTCCATTTTACAGACTGGCTAAAACCAAAAAGTCGTTTTCAGGAAATTGCATATGTTTTTATAATAAAATTTCAAAAATATTACAAGTAAAATGGATACAAAATTCTGATCTATTGTCAAGAAGACATTATAATATCTAAGGCGTATTTTAATTTAAAGTTAATGATTATATCAGGGACAGGGATATTTGGAAATAATTCCGATCCGCATCAGCGATCCCTTCAAATAGCGAACCTGCTGTATTAAAAATTAAGTTGTGTTAAATACGTGTAATGTATCATTTAATGATTATTGTAAATCAGTTTAAGCAAAAAATATACCTCGTTGAGTTTCTTGCCGGATTCTTCTCAGCAGAGGTTTTTCCGAACCAGTGGTAGATTTTTCTTGACATACATAAAGTGCTTGTTATATTTTATCCTAAATTGAATAAAGATATTTTGACTTTGACTTTGATTTGAACTGTTTGGATAGTTGCCTGCAGCCAGGTTTCACTACCGTACTACGCGTAACCGTCAATCACTTCATCCTCACCACCTTGATGGATGACAATCTAACATCGTTCGCTTTACACGGGACTTTTTCCTACACACGACTTGCAGATGGTCGGACCTTGTGCAAAGTCCGCTCGGATTGCTTCCACCATCTTACTCGCTAGTCTTGCCGTGAAGCAGCAGTACGAGTACTTGTACTGTTGTATTTCGGCGTGGAGAGTAAGGCAGCCTGTGAAATTATTGGCACTTGAGGAACCCCTTTAGGTTGGGTTGGTTATGCAGATATTTATGGGCGGCGGTGATCTCTTACCATCAGGAGACCCACTTGCTCGTTTGTCATCCAGTCGAATAAAATAAAAAAATAATGTGGAACCAGCTTCCTGGGACCGCATCCCCGAAGCGTTACAACTTACTTACTTACTACCAGGACGCTGTGACCCAAAGTGAGTCTTAGCCTCCAACACCAGATTACGCCAAGCTTTGCGATCTTGAGCCAACTCTTGTCAGCCTTCGACCCCAAGGTCCAAAAGCACTTGGGACGACCGAGTAGACGAAGGCCGGGTGATCGTCCCAGGTGCCGATGGAGGGACGAGGTCCTGGGGGCCTACCACGCTCTCTTAATACGATTCAGTTTAAGCTCTAAACTGAACTGCATCGCTATTTCGTACTACGACGTTACTTTTGCGACTCATTTCAAGTGTGGTTCAGCGTTAGCGATACATATATCAGAGACAATATCGGTCTTTCATTCACTTGTAAGCGATTGAGATTCAGCTCTGAGAAATAAAGGTCGTGGTACCAATTTCGACGATTCAGTTTAGGTACCTAAATTAAAGTGCTCTGCGTTTGGATCTTTTAGGAAAGATTGTGGTAGGCCCCCTGAAAGACCTTTTGAACCTTGAGGCTGGCAAGAGTTGGTACAACTTAGGGATGTTTAAAAAACGAACTTATCAATCTCTCAAAAGGCCGGCAACGTGCTTGGCAGATCCCAAAGCTGGTTGCATCAATAATACAAAATAATGCAGAGTTCTACAAACATAAAATGTTGAAATAATTCTGTGCTGTGATCTCCAACACAATCCCTGAATAGTTTTGTATGTCTATGATGAAATTGAAAGGAGCGGAGAACGATTTTACTTGGTATTTTATGCCACGAATGATGGCACTACTTCAGGGTATTTGACATTTTACATTTATAGCTATACCTAGGTACATGTTTACTGTGAGCATTTATTACATACAATTAAAGTGTCAACTTTGCCCTTTAATAAAACTTTACCATAGTCTAGTTTTAATGACAAAAGGTATTTTTATTTAATGAATTCGCCTGATTATAATCCCTGATCAAAAGTTTTCATTAAGAGTCCCTTTGAACGAATTTCCAGTAATAACTTATTTTGCCACTATAGGGTTAACTAATAAAGTTGTCAGATTTAGTATATTATGTACTTTTTATATGCGTATATGGGAAATTTACTAAATCCCAAAATTTCAATAATTTGCCAGATGTGTTTTAAGGTAAATGTCCGAGTGCTCGACACGCTACTGTCACCTCTATTGCTGTGACATAAGATTAAAGATGCCAACTATTGGGGCTATTTGGGACAGTGACGAGCACTCTTGCGTTTAAGATTGGTTTTAGGAATCTTTTTGTATTTTTTATTTCAACTCCAAATTTTGTTACTTTTACGGTCATCCCGTAAAACCCATATCGAAAATAGAAATTTAACTACAGATGCACAGAAAAACCAGAAAAATAATACCAGCGCTGGGAATCGAACCCGAGTCCCCAGCATCCCGTGCCGTCTGCAACGCACAACATGCCTACCTATTAAACCGTGCAATATCTTGTTAGAAGTACGATTTTTTGGTAACGCCGGAGGCAATTTTGGTAATGCTGGAGACGCCAAAAGTGTCGGTAAAATAGTTGATCGGCCCATCTAATATCTAAATGCAAATAAAAATCTCAAAGGTTACTTTTACATTAAAAATCTAGTCAAAATTCTAGGTCATCGTTACAAAAATAAAATATTTAAAACCATAAAAGCAACAATTAATTTAAAACTACAAAATTATAGAGCGTCGACCAGAACTGACTTTAATGAGTATGGCCGGCGGCGACCGAAGTTTATAATCTAGTTTATGATGACCTCTCGATCGCCTGTGCGTGATACAAATAGAGAGGGTGGGCAAAGATCAAGCTAGAGTGGTCAGTGAAGACAGGTTGCAGGTCATTGAAAAAGATGAACCTGCCTCCGCATAATGCTACTTTATTAATGCTAGTGGGCAAAGTTGGAACTACGTTTTTATGACCAAAGTTTGTAGTATTTTTTAATAGTGGCGCCAAGTTTTATAGAAAGTGTTAAGTTTGTAGTGCTGTATTGGATTTTTGACGAGCGACTTTTTTTTGGCAATACGCGAGGCATGTTATTTGTAAATCAATGACGAATTTAATTTAAAAATAATAGTTTAAAAACCATTTTTGATACGTAATTGGGAAGTTATGTTAATTAAAAATGACAGAAATGATGGTGTACATTTTTCTTTAAACGTGCTTAAATAAGTAGCATAATTTTAATGATTACGTACTTCAATGTAAGAAAGACAATGCAGTTTTATTACATCTTTGAGTGTATTTGTTGACCTTTTTTACGTATCTTACTAAAATAATGTTTATTTGCTTGAGGAACTAAAACGAAAAATTACAGCGAACTGAGAAATTTTACATACTTAGGTACTTTAATATTTTTAGTTTACCTATTCCAATTTTCTAAATTCAGCTTATAACCTCATTCAACTAAAAGTTCAGTTTTAAGAAGGAATCTATACCGGGTGTGACCTGTAATACGAGCAACAATCCATACTATCCATACTATCCATCCATACTAATATTATAAATGCGAAAGTAACTCTGTCTGTCTGTCTGTTTGTTACGCTTTCACGCCAAAACCGCTGAACCGATTTGAATGAAATTTGGTACAGAGATAGAATAGACCTTGGGAAAGGACATAGGCTACTTTTTATCCCGATATTCCTACGGGATAGGGATAAAATCTTGAAATAAGAACCTCTGGGCTTAGAGTCATGAAATTTGGTATGTAAGTAGGTAGTTGGACGTATGGAATAACACATAGGTGACTTTTTGACCCGATATTCCCACGGGATAACTAGGGATAAGATCTCGAAATAACAACCGCTGGGCTTAGAGCCATAAAATTTAGTATATAGGTAGCTGGACCTCTGGAATAACACGAAGGCTACTTTTTATCCTGATATTCCCACGGGATAGGGATAAAATTTCGAAATAAGAACCTCTGGGCTTAGAGTCATGAAATTTGATATGTAGGGAGCTGCACGTCTGAAATAATACATACGCTATTTTTTTATCCGTATACTCCCACGGGATATTTCAATTGCCACTACCAGACCGATTAGTTTACGCGTGCGAAGCCGCGGGCAAAAGCTAGTTAAACCATATGTAGATCGTCCTCGTCAAATTGTACAACAATAGTACAGCGAATTTTAAAAATAATGGAGTCTTTTAATTTTCCTTTTTTCATACATATTACATAAATTCTGCGATTTATGTACGACATTCTAGTACACAACTGACTTCACCTGTCACGCTATAAACATCAAGTATTTTGCTTTACATTGCTTCTTCAGATAAATTAAAAAGTGTAATAAAAATTAAAAAAAAAAACTAATTATTTTTAAAAGTTGCTGAACTAATGTTGTTTAGTTTGAAGAGAATTATAATTAATATGTTATAATTATTTGGTTATATTATAGGCCACACCCGGTATAACCATATTGTGTAATCATTAATTTCTAGGCTGGATTTTTTTTTACATACGTATGTACGTAAAATGAAATAAAAAATGGTTTATTAAGAATTATTTTGACCGGTCAATAACTATTAAGCTGTGACTAATGACTTAATTAATTAAAATGTCACCACATAAATATATGAAAATGTGGAAAAATAACGTCTTTAAAAAAAGAATATTCCTATAATTGCGTAACATGGCTGTCGGCCTTCGTCATGACATGTTAATTGAATAGTTTTATGACACACTAAATTTATTATAACTGCAATTCGATATTCGGTTAATAAACCAATTTATAAAGTCTTTAAACACGACTATATAAACAAACTAAGCCACCCGATAAAACATTGATTTTTTAATTCTAACATCCAATCAGGAACGTGGAACACACTTTTTGATTTTATTTGCCATAGCAAAATAGTAAGTAAGACTTAAATAGTCACTTGAAATGATTCATCAAAGCAAAATCATTGAACCGCATTCGTACTATATAGGGTGGCCCATTTATATCGGTCAGTATGGGAAAGTCTGAAACTATACGACATACGAAAATTTCTTCTTAGGAACCATGACATCGATTTTACCAGCAAAGAGGTACAAACAACCATAGAGACAATTTTACATGCAAGAATTTGTTGAATATTGTAAAGGTTGACACTTCGAACACCTACTAAAATAAATTTAAGTATATGAAAACAATGCATTTTATTCATTTTAGACATAATGTTTCATGGAGACATTTACTGCTTAAGACGTACACAATCGATATCTAAATAGAAATAGTGTAAGTTTTTTTTCCAAAACAACCGGGTTCGATTCCCGAGCTGAGTACTGTTTTTTTTTAAATACATGAATGCAATTTTTTTGATATTAAAATCGATGTCATGGTTTCTAAAAATAAATTTTCGTATGTCGTATAGTTTCAGACTTTCTCATACTGACCGATATAAATGGGCCACCCTGTATACGTTATGCCTATCCAATTTATTAAAAGTGTAAACAATCCGATTTCATCAAAATTCTTGTATAATACCAACTGGAACGAATCAATAACACATTTATCTATAATTCGTCTTTTAACTAGATGTCTAAACTCAAATTTTTTAGGTGTATCTGAAATCTTGAGTCTAAACCACAGTATATAAATATACTGTGTCTAAACTAACAAGGAAGGGTACCCAACTGTCCGACTCCGATTTGATTTATTTTGATATATGTTATAGAGTAGTCTAAAATAACGGACACGTATTTTTTTTTAGCTGCCCAAACTCAACCTGTTTGGAGAAAAATGTCCTTCAAAGTACTGAAAATTTACCAAACCTTCTAATTTCTGTTGAGAGATTTGTTCAAGAAAATTGATAATTAATTACTGGTTTCGTTATATGTTGGAGAATATGAAAAAAGAATGGAGGCGTGTTTTGTTATTTCACCACAAACTCATATTTTATATAAAAAAAGTACGTCAAAGTTTCAAACTTTTCGTCGCTTCACTCACTTCCCTTTGGTTATTTTTTTGGCTTGAAAACTTCTTGATCCATTATCCATGATCCCGAAAAAAAAAACAATAAAGAAAAAACATTTGGCGGTTCGATCTATTATTAAAAAAAACTGAAGATTTTATTATTTTCGTTGCCGTGCAATCGTAATATCTTCAATTTCAACCGACAACCAACAAAAAGCAAAGGTAAGTGAGTGAAGCGACGAAAAGTTTGAAACTTTGACGTGTTTATTTTTTATAGAAAATATGAATTTGTGGTAAAATGACAAAACACCCCTCCATTCTTTTTTTATGTTCTCCAACATATAACGAAACCAGTTATTAATTATCAATTTTCTTAAACAAATCTCTCAACAGAAATTAAAAGGTTTGGTCAATTGTCAGTACTTTGAAGGACATTTTCTCCAAACAGGTTGAGTTTGGGCAGCTAAAAAAAAATACGTGTCTGTTATTTTAGACTACTCTATAACATATATCAAAATAAATCAAATCGGAGTCGGACAGTTGGGTACCCTTCCTTGTAAGATTCGCATCACAGAAAAAAAACCTATGTGTGTTTTCATAGCAGTGAAAATAATGTTGACAGATGGAAAGTATGAAAGCCACGCAAATAGATATCGTCACTACTTTGAAAAAATCTCGTATCTAAAATCAATACGTCAACAAAATTGACTCTTGAAATAATGTTTATAAAGATGACTCCTTTGATGAATTATACCTGTAGATTCACAATCGCGCGCCCAAATATGTCCGAGCCAAATGAGCGCCACTTTGAATCACTGGCCTAAAATCACTGGTTCAGATCACCGAAATTTCGTCTCGTATTATTTTAATTATTTTGTGTGAGATGATTTTATTTGTCACGCAAACAAATCAATAGTTCTGACATTCTTTGAAGGGGATTTTGTTCGGCAATGTGCGTCCTGGTTTAAATGTCATTGGATGACTCAGTAAAATTAATTATCGATTTTGAGATACGGGCTTTTTTCAAAGTAGCGACGATATGTATCATTTCAAAGCCTAATTATATTTTATTTTGGCACGCACTTCTAATGGCAAATTAGATCTTAGGTACTTAAGATTACATAACAATCATTTTCACTACTTTTTTCTGTCACACGGTGTTGGATATAGAAGAAAGAGATGGGGAGTGAATACAAATCACGAATGACTTTAGAAAATACGGCTACGGTATTTTGTACGCATTATTTACTTTTAGTAATTAAAATGTTAGCGCAGGTTATTTGCAAGTAGTAAATGTTAGTCAGGAAGCTGGTGCTGTATTTTTTGTTCGGATTTTTGATATTTTGGTTTACTGGTTTGATGTCGTAATTATAGATTTATGATTAAGACATACAAAACTTATAATTTACGAGATATAAATGAATTGAATTTTAATTCAACAACCTAGTGATAATGTTACATTCCAAGACTAGCTTTTACCCGCGACTTCGTTTGCAACAAAATCGTTTATCGTTATCCCGCAGGAACTATGCAATATTCCGGGATAATAACTTTCTATACAATGGCCTTTCCAGGGTCTTAAACTATCGTCATACCATTTATGCAAATCGGTTAAGCCGTTTAAGCGTAAAGAGGAAACAGACATACAGCCATACTTTCACATTTATAATGTCAGTAAAACTTTGTAGGGATTCCTTCGAGATCGATAAGAACACAATTAAATCTAGAAATCTCAACCGGTATGTCGCTATTTAGAGAATCCCATAAAAAGTAGAGAAATCCACAGATGTACATTACACTAGATTACGCAAATGCATCTTGTTCGCGTGTCCGAACCCCGACAAAACGTCGGGGTTGGCCCCATACAAAAACTGACTTCTAACTGACTAATCATGACTAGTGACTGACTCGAGTCCCACGGCGTGGGCGGACGGCGCATTTGAATCGATTTTGCGCGGACATTTGGGAATTCACATCGCTAATTCGCTCTTAAGATGTCACAGTAGATATAAAAAAACCGGCCAAGAGCGTGTCGGACACGCCCAAAATAGGGTTCCATAGCCATTACGAAAAAAATAAGTAATATTTTTCTAAGGATTTCGTATTTTATACGGAATCTTCCAAGTTTAGGTATATTTTATACCTTACGCTGCTATTTACTCATAAACTACTAATAATTTTCAAGCAAACATAGCCGTTATAATTTTAATTGAAAGTTGGATATACTGACTACCATCCTGAATTTTTTCAAATTTTTTCACCCACCGGTTTAGATTTTAGAGGCGGGGGGACGCTCCATTTTAATGAAAATTTTCACTTTAAAGTTGAATATTTCGCAAACGCTTTGCTGAATCGAAAAATTGTTTTAGCAAACCCCTAATGGTTTTAAAATACCTATCCAACGATACCCCACACTATAGGGTTGGATGAGAAAAAAAAATCACCGCCACTTTACGTCTATGGGAGGTACCCTAAAAAAAAATTGTTTTTGGATTTTTAATTGTACTATTTTGTCGGCATAGTTTACCTATATATCCGTGCAAAATTACAGCTTTCTAGCATTGATAGTCCCTGAGCAAAGCCGCGGACGGACAGACAGACAGACAGACAGACAGACGGACAGACAGACAGACATGGCGAAACTATAAGGGTTCCGTTTTTGCCGTTTTGGCTCCGGAACCCTAAAAAGTGACACGGTTGGTTTTAATACAGATTGAGGTCAAAATTCAAAATTCAAATTCAAATTCATTTATTTATTTCGTCAGCATAGGTATAGTTAGGTAACAAACAAAGAAGAGCGCAAGCTATGATGTGCCTGTCGGCGTACGAAATCATTTGAAGAGACCCGGCAGTAGGTTACATAAGATAGGATATATAGGTTAATTCAGAGGTGTTTACGTTATCTAGTGTAATCTATATCTGTGGAGAAATCCGTCAGGCCAAATTGCAAAAGCTATGGGAAATGGCTATCTTTAGATAAATTTGTGAACTTATAATTGTACCAAGAGTAATAAAGGTATTTGGTTCAAGCCACTACCATACCACGACCATTTGACGATCGGATGGGTAAGTGGTTAGAGAATCTGACTACGAAGCTTGAGGTCTCGGGTTCGAATCCCGGCCGGGGCAGATATTTGTATGAATAATACGAATGTTTGTTCTCGGGTCTTGGGTCATTAAATATGTATTTAAGTATTTATTTATCTATATTTAAGTATGTTTATCCGTTGCCTAGTGTCCATAGTACAAGCTTTGCTAAGTTTGGGACTAGAAAATTTAAAAAAATTAAAAAAGAAAAAAAATACCAACTCAAGCTTGTTTACACGTAGATTGCGGGACTGCTTAGATAGCGAATTATAAGTAACTGACCAGGCGCAGCAATGTATAGAAAGATTCTGGCAACGTGTGAAGTGGAGCTTCAGTAGTTTTATTGGTGAACTTGGAGCATCAACACAACGACGTGAATTATAAATTATCGAGCGTCCTTGTCGCGACTATGGCAACGATCAATCAAATATCAATTATTTTGTTTAACGCGATATATTTTATCGCACCTTTAAAATAAGTTGTAGGCCAAGTTTGTCAGCTTGCTTAGAACGGGAGCTGTAGCTACTTAAATTGTTGTAAAAAAATATTTTTTTTAATTAGGCTTTCATCGATAACACGTAAAATGCTTTAGAGAGATATAACATGAAGCTCCGTGAAAATTAATGAATAGATTTTTGACTTAAATAAACATACAGTACAAACATTGTAGGTTCAATAAAAGTTTTTAATTTAACTGTCCCATTTGAACAACAACTTGATGCGTACATAATTATTTAAGAACTTGCAACATTTAGGCTTGTTTCATACTGAAATTATTTCTACGGCTGGTAACGTACCGTCAGATAATTTATAGCAACTCTATCTTTCTAGATTAACTTTACCTTGGGTAGTTTTTATAGTAAATAATATCATTATAGATGCGGTCTCTTTAAGTTATATTGCGATATAATGCAGGTCAGTTTTACTATGTTAACGCGTGTTTTTGCGTGACTTAGCCCATTGCATAAAGCGTACATGTAATGAAAGCCATCACCCTATTCAAAAAAGGATGGAAGGAAAATCGTTTATTGTAACGTTAATGGCAATTAAATCATGACGGGTGACACCAGCGCTTATTTCGGTTCAATCTCAATTTGTTCGTCCTAACATTTTAGCCTTTACATTTAACAATAAATAGAAAGATATACTACTTCATCAGAATTACATATAGTTTATGGATTGATTTACCTATTTGAAAATAAATAAATATTTTTTTTATTGTTAAAATAAAAAAATAATACGACTAAACATATTTTTTTAGTCACAGCTCCCGGTAAATGGTCATTGCCTATTCAATCTATTTCTAAACGCTACGCAATGTTTAGCGGTTGAAAAGTCAATGTCAGTCACAAATGTAATGGTTTAGAGGAATGTACGGACGGACTGACGGACTGATGACACCTGCGGGGCTTTTGGGCCGTAAATAAAACTGTATCAGGAGTCTGTTTTTATTATAGCTATTAAGACATTGTGTGTCAGGTGATTTTATATTGTGATTAATGGCCACTTGCAGGAAACACATAAATCTCGAGTTAGCGTTAAGCTTAGTTTAGTAGTGTCAAAATGTATGGAACTGTCAAGCTTAAGCCGGGCTTAACAACTAAATCTAGATTTATTTTTACCTGCAAGTGGGTCTTATTTATTTACGCATGTTAAACGTGTGAGTCGTGGTGGCCTAGTGGTTCGACCTATCGCCTCTCAAGCAGAAGGTCGTGGGTTCAAATCCCGGCTCGCACCTTTGAATTTTTCGAAATTCATGTGCGGCATTAAATTTGAAATTTACCACGAGCTTTGCGGTGAAGGAATCTATCTATACATTTTAAAATAATAATTAGACCAAAAATTACATTATGACAAACAACTTTATGCGAAACTAAAACATCTGAAGGTATGTTCCATGTGACAAGTCTTTTAGCAAGAAACGCGTGAAACCACGAATTTTTATAACATTATTAATGTCACGGAGAACTGTAGACGCGTTAATATTGCGGTTAAGACATAAAGGAAGGTTAAAATAAACTATTAAAATAGAATTCAGTAAATCACCTAAATGTGTGCAAATTTTTGAATAATAGATAATTTATACCTAAATGAATAGTAATTATGAATAATATAAATGCATAAATATGTTACTTAGTCAAATTGATATGTCAAAAGAAATATTATGCTATGTTTTGCTATGCATAAATGTGATATGCAATTAAAGAAGTATATTGATTTTTTGAGTGTTTTTATAACTGGCAATGCTAAAACATGTATCAGAATTTATTTTGCGGAGATCAACAATAAATTAAGTATGATATGATTTCAAAAATTGCAATTCGATTTTCATCCGCGTTCAGGGACTGACTTAAAATGTTTAGGATGACAATGCAAAATTAAACATAGTCAAATAAAGACGCAAGCTGATAGACTAAAGCACTAGGCCAGCAAGGCGAAAGGTCTAGCCACATTGCTTATAGCCTAACTGGGAGTAGTTAAGCATTATACAGGGTATCAGGCCATTTCCCTTTACAACACATTGCCTGTAGAATAATAATTGTAGTCACTTTCAAAGCTTTTTTACTGAAAGAGTGTTTCTACTCTTTAGAAGAGTTTATGACACTAAGGAATATCTAGTGTACGTGACCTTAACTTTAGCTTAATTCAGATTATAGTAACACTGTAGAATAAATTGCTTTACATTTATGTTAATAAATAGCTATGTAATGTAAAAACCTGACATAATAATTATAAATTTCTACATCAATTAATACCTTATTATAATAATTGACATGTGTAAATGTAATAGTATTATTCTGTCTGTAACATTTGTATCTTTAATGTAAATATTTAATTATTTTTTGTCCTGTATTTCAAACACAATATTATATTGCTTCTAAATAAATATATTTTTTTTTACCTCACAATTATGTTTTATCAGTTTGAACTAGTAAGTAAAATTTGACATTTTAGCGATCTTGACTTGAAATTAATTTCGTATAATTAAGGCTAGATGACAAAACAATTGAAAATTTTATGTAACAAATGCCATATTCAAGATAGGATAATTCTGCCCTCTTACGGCAAGAGGCGGTAACTCAAAATGCGTATTAATAAAGTCTATTCTATTTTTCCTTTGTTGTACATGATTGTTCCTCACACTTATTTTTTCCCGCCATTTTGTGTTCTATTTTTTTTTTACTTCCATCATGTTAAATCATGATCATGCATGTTCAAAAAGCTTTGACGTCAACAGTCAACATACGCCTGTCTCACCCAAACGTTCATTTTACCTTATTATCTAAAAATTGGAATTCATTTGCATTGATATAATGAATCTTTATTGGACAGTAGACACCTGCTCTTGGCTGTTGGGAAATAACCAGTTGATTTTGTAACGAAATTGACATTAAATTAAAGATTTGGTGGCGGGATCATCGGCTGTCCAGTTTATTAATTAGCGATAAAAGTGTTTTTTGTTCTCGTGTGCTGCTAAGCGGAGCATTAGTCGTTTTCTGTCGGTACATAATATGTATTTCATTAATTTATTTTTTACCATTTTGTTCGAAAAGAAGAGTTGTTGGTTTTTTTAAGAGCGCATTTATTGCAGTGGCAGTGGGCGGGGTACATTGCACGCAGGACTGATGGTCGATGGGGTCAGAAGGTTCTCGAATGGCGTCCGCGGGCCGGGAGACGAGCTGTCGGTAGGCCTCCAACAAGATGGAGCGACGACCTGGCTAAGATCGCGGGATCGCGGTGGATGCGGAAAGCACAAGACCGGTCTGAGTGGAGAGCCTTGGGGGAGGCGTATGTCCAGCAGTGGACGTCTTTCGGCTGACATGATGATTTATTGCAGTGAGTTATTCTCTTGCTGTCTCATTACTAGTAAAGAGTTGTTCTATAAATTTAAGGAAGGGCTACAAATTAGCCCGAAAAATATTGAGCTAGACTCGATTCAAGACGTGAGTTTTCTGGGATGTTTAATTAAATAGGAGTGAGTGTCGCGGTAGTTTCGTGTTTTAAACTATAGAAACTCCTGTTTCCTATTTGTATTTAGTTTGATAGTAAAAGAAATCCCAAAGGCGTCTCCAAAAAACAAAATAAACCCTTAGCAATGCGTAAATATTGCGCGGCAGCTCATTGAGCTATTTAATAAAAAGAAAACTAGATATTTTTTATCGCGTACCTATACATTTTTAAAATATGTATTTGTTTGATTAATATGAAGAAAATACCTAAAAACGCGCTCGTTTTGATCAACATAATCTTGAGCGACCGTGCTTCGCCCCCCTTCCCTCCACCCCCCTCATATCTAAATTGATACATACATACATACATACGTGCAATAATCTTTGTTTATAATTATTACTAGCTTTTGCCCGCTGCTCCGCCCGCGTGGTATTCGGTTATCGCGCGCTGTTCCCTCGGGAACTGTGCATTTTTCCGGGATAAAAAGTAGCCTATGTCACTCTTGGGCTAATAAACTATCCCTATGTCAAAAATCATGTCGATCCGTCGCTCCGTTACGGCGTGAAAGAGGGACAAACATACAAACACACAAACACACTTTCGCATTTATAATATTAGTATGAAAGTATGGATAACATAATTATGTTTTTTATATGGCAAAGAAATGCGCAATACAGGATGTAGCTACAAAGTAATTGTAGCAAATTCCGTACATGCTTCGCGCACATTTGAATAATATTTTTCTTGTTAATCTACTGAGATAAACAGAAAATATCTTTTTATTTATCTAAGGCGTGTATTTTGTTAAAACCACAATCATTAAAGGTAGTAAAAGGTAAAGATCCTAATAAACATACTTACTGTCTTTATTGGTGCAAATGAAATAAAAAATATTCTAAAAATAACTCAACTATACTTACCTACATAAAATAAAAAACTTACATAAAATAAAAATAGAGCCTAAAACTAAAACAAATTATCTAAAGAGTACCCCTTAGGCAAGGTCCCAAAGATGCTGGCAGCGTTTCCTCTTTGAATAGCTAGGCTAAGTCTTTAGAGCAAGTGCGAAGGAGGGATAATTACACAAAACATCCCTACGGGTCGAAGTGTATCCGCAAGGACCCCTAAAGTCAAGATAAGATAAGATACCTAACGGAAACTTAGGCCACCGTCCAAAACAAAAACAATGGCCGAAGGATCCAAATTACGTATTAATCAAATTAACATGTAGACTCGAAGTCGTTGATGCGCCGGCGACGGTTGTACTCGTGTAAATAAAGTCAATGTAACCGTTACATCACAGTGTAACCTCCAAACAAAAACCGGCCAAGTGCGAGTCGGACTGGCGCACTGTTTTTTTTATGGTATAGGGAGCAAACGAGCAGACGGATCGCCTGATGGTGAGCGATTACCGTCGCCCATGGACACCTGCAACACCAGAAGAGTCACAAGCAAGGCTCGGATACCGGTTAAATTTCCAAACCGTTATCATGTACTTGGCGCAAAACCTTTTCATTTTGGTTTCGTTCGCGAAACCGTTATTTTTAAACCGGTTTTTAAAGGGGCATTTCTATAAAGTTCTTGTCATATTAACTGGTTTAGAACAATAAAAACCGGTTTATTGCGACGCAGGATAAACGTCGCCGCCCGCCGCCGGCCGGCCAGCTGTCAGTCGTCGAATAAACCGGTTTATTTAGGTTTAGTTAAGTTCTTAAAAACGTTCCCGTTCTTATGAAAGTTCGGAGTTAAACCGAAATAAACCACAGTAAAAATATTCCCAACGAGTCACAGTGTGACAGTTATGTTAAGGGTGTGACTCGGCGGGAACACACGGTTCAATGCGCTCAAGTTCGCGATCGAATTAATCATCTCTTTCTACCCTCGTTTTAGGCTGCATTTCCACCGAAGATGTTCGATAATGTGAAACGAAGAATGTGTTTTTCATGAACCAATAGACATCACCTTTCCCCACTCATTAGCTATCCTCGCACAGCACAGCTCCAGTGGAAACAGCTGAGCGGAACAAAGATGAGTAAATGAAGCGGGTCTATTGGTTCATCTAACAACAACATATCTGGAGGAAACGCAGCCATAAAGTCTAGAAATCTATTTTGGCAGTCTCGTCTCATGCGAACTAGAATGATACAGTCACGGCCGCCCGAGTGCTAAATAAATTAATCTGACCTAAGACCTATAAATGTTAAATCGGACAACGATCTCAGGTACCGACGATCATTGATTTATGGTGGCTGGCGAGCGATCAAACATAATTTAGAGTTCTACGGGCACTGGAAGAGATCTCTTTATGGGATACGTTTAACTTTGGACGTCTGTTTCTAGCTTTAATTTGTTTTATATATATGTTTTATGTACAATATGCGTTTTGAGGACCTGGATGCTAAGCGTCAAATGCGTAAGACACAACCAAGGCGCTCCTACACTTACAAATACAACAGTTTCGGACAACTTCACAGCGCCATGTGATCGAATTTTCCGGACTGAGCTCGGTTTCGCGAGCGACATCCGAGCTTTCCACAACCTGGACAAGGACAATTGACGGAGTCGCTGTCGCCGGATACGGCGAGGAGGACATATATATACAATAAAGAGTTATACATACATACACTTTTCTAGCATAGGTAGGTCTCCTACAAGGCTTGATGACATGGTAAAGGTTGCAGAAGTGAAAAGAATACTGGCGGCGTATGAGCAGTCATTGTGGCGTTCTATCACGATAATGATGATGAAAAGGCGTTTTATCAAGGCTTGTATGTACCTAGATTTTTTTTAGATAACAACTCTGTTGAGTAACTTAAATTTCAGGATTTTTTTTTTATAGTTTTACGTTTCTGATTATTGTAATACTGTATTTTTTTTTGATACATAAGTCAAAAGGCTTGTTGTTGTTGTTATAAATTTATTTATAATCAAACAAATAATATGTACCATGATTAACAGAAATAAATAAAAAAAGAACTAAAACTTACTTACTCTAATCCTGCTGTTTAAATTATTTTTTTTGAATCAGGCGTTTCTTTGCAAACGCCCATATCAATGAACTAAAAACACTTAGGTACTTTGCTCTCCTTGAAAGCAAAGCGGAGAGCGTATGCGGAATAGGAAAGTAATTGTTTGTAGTGCACCCTTTTAGTTTTTTTATTATTATTATTATTATTAAGACCTACGGGACCCGTTTTGCACAAAAAAGACCACCATGCAACATTTTGCCAAGATAAATTTTATATCAAACTGCCTTGATTTTAATCACTGTCGGCAACAGATTCATTTAATATTGCAACACTATAATAACGTGCGAGATACGATGAAATCCTAACATGATTGTTTTGGGGACCATTCTGCCGGAATATTGCTTGTAAATTAATTCAAATATTACAGACCCTGTTAATCGGGGTCGTAGAACCCAATGGCGGGGTGAGAATAGATAATGACTATTATGAAAGTTGTTTTTAAGCAACACCCTAAAGAAGTTATATCGGATGTGGCCTGTAATACGAGGAAAAAATTAAAACAAAGATCCTCCTCGTCAAACTGAACAACATAAGTTCAGCGATTTTTAAAATAGTTTTTTAATTTTTATTACACTTTTAAGTTTATTTGAAGAAGCAATGTAAAGCAAAACGCTTGATGTTTGTAGCGTGACAGACGACGTCAGTTGTGTTCTAGGATGGCGTACATTAATAGCAGTATTTATTTTGTATGAAAAAAGGAAAATTCAAGGACTCCATTATTTTTAAAAGTCGCTGAACTAATGTTGTTCAGTTTAACGAGGACGATCTGTTTTAATTTTTTGCTCGTATTACAGGCCACACCCGGTATGTAGCTTGATATTTGCACGTGTAAATTTAAAAGGTAAGTATGAATTTTTTTAATGCTTCATTCCTTCTTCGGCATGTTAAATATTATATCAAATGCTCATTAAAATCATATGTAATGCCGGAAATAAACTGACTCGATCATTATGTCCATCGATCTTGGTAAAGATCAACATCAAATAACATTCTCAAATATGGTGCAGAAAAGTATTATTTCCGCATACATTTGATGTTTTAGATTGTTAATATACAAAAAATTTGACTTCTTAATTCAGTTTTAATTACCTTAGTTAGAAATTGAATTACAATTAAGACCTAAGTTTGTGTTTCATTTAAAATAAAAACTCACCACTCTGTATCTTTTTATTATTATTTTATTCAATTGTAACATTTTGTCACATTTCATTTCTTTTTCATTTCTAATTTACATCCGTATTTATAAACGGGTCATTACTTTTTGCTAAGTAAATGCTTAAGTAAAGAAAATTGTGACTATGACTTGGCTAAGCAATCTAACTTTTGAGAGTTCAAATTTCAACTAAATTTCAAGCAAAAGCTCAACTATAGAATAAAATTCGTTACTTGAGTAATTACTTTTAATGGCCTTTACTTCTCTATAAATACGGGTGTTAATCTTTTGTGTATTCTTGACCATTTCAGTATAAATTCTTTATTCTCGTAACTTTGACATGTACAAATTATGATGTAATTTTATACTGAATGAATAAATAATCTAAGTCTATATATTAATGTGACAACATGATGACTGTAATTTAAAATTGTAATGCTTAATTTAAGTAGTATGAAGTGTGTATAATGTAGCAGTTGAATATATTAGTCTTCCATTTTCATTTCTTATTACTATCTAGTGTATCTTTCTATGTACAGTTTATAGAATATGTGTGAATAAAGATATTTTGACCCTTTTTGATACTTTTATTTGTGCCGATAACTTATATTTTATCTAACAAGTTGCATTTACTGTGTACATTGTTTATTTACCCTATGTGATTATTTTTCTTTGTAAATACCTATGCTCGTTTGCCTGAGATACAGGGTTCACTTAGTAACCTTAGTTCAGGCACACGTGTTACGTAGATTTTATCAAAAGATTGATCTTTATTTTAAAATTGTACCGCAAATTTTTCTGAATAAATTATTATTATTATAATAATTATTACTTTATTCTAAGAGTTAATTGTTACCAAAATTGTATAAAAATATTAACAATACTCGTATCTGTTAAAAAACGAAAAAAAAAACAGATTGCCTTAAAAACCAAAAGGAAAATAAATAAATCTAGTGGTCTAGAACTCTGTCAAGTAGGTAGCTAATTTAAAGTTCACCAGTCGGTAGCCATTTCCAAGAACTTTTGAGATGGTTACGATTTAAATGGGTGTGGCTTTAAATTAAGCTACTTGACAGAGTTCTAGACCACTAGAATAATTTTTTTCTATTTCTTTTTATGGCAGTCAGGGTTTTTTTTTAATCTTTTGGTATTTCTGTGATAATGGTAAATTAATAGTTTTTATGCAACTGTATCGTAATAGGGGTCGTTAAAGCACGAGTGTGATTTTATGAAACGAGGCGTAGCCGAGTTTTATAATAGGGTCACGAGTGTTTTAAGGCCTTATTACGTACAGTTGCATATAAGATATTGACCATTACGATACAACCGTGTTCATAATAGAATCTAATATCGTAATGCTGGTCGTTATCTATGGTTTTTGAACGCATAATGGAGGATTTACTATATGGGTGTAGATAAAAGTAAATATAACCTATACTGGGTGATTTTGGGGTCATGAGCAGGAGTGAAAGGGATGATGGGGACATTCACACTGAGCAACTTTTACTATGGGACCAGCCACGAAATGGAAAAAAAAAACTACTACTCCATACATTTCGGATAGTTAGCGATCGATTATCTCTTGACGACATATTTTTTTGCGATTTCGGGGCTGGTCCCAAAGTAAAAGTTGCTCAGTGTGTGTGTCCCCATCACCCCTTTCACTCCTGCTCATGACCCCGAAATCACCCAGTATAATTACATTGTATTGAAAGTGGACCAATTAGTAGCTTTCATTTGATACCCATATTGTTACAATACAAAGTATTTTTTTTATTCCTATGCCATTTCTTTTTACGCAGACGCCATATTGAAATATTATGTACTCTACCAGATGTTGCCTGTAATATGAGCAAATAATTAAAACATAGATCATACTCCTCAAAATGAATAACATTAGTTCAGCGACTTTTAAAACTAATTAGTTTTTAATTTTTGTTACATTTTTAAGTTTATTCGAAGAAGCAATGGAAAGCGAAATGCTCGATGTTTGTAGCGTGACAGGCGACGTCAGTTGTGGTCTAGGATGGCGTACATTGATAGCAGTATTTAATTTGTATGAATAACCTAACCAACAAAAAGTTTGGAAAACCCCCGACTTTGTCACTTTAAAGTTCAATATCTCATAAACGGCTGAACCTATTTTGATGAAACATGTCTAAGAACCATCGCTAGAAAACCTGCTATCAAATAAAAAAACTGCATTCAAATCGGTCCACCCGTTTAAGAGCTACGGTGCCACAGACAGACACACAGACACACATAGCAGTCAAACTTATAACACCCCTCTTTTTGCGTCGGGGGTTAAAAAAGGAATATTTAAGGACTCCATTATTTTTAAAAGTCGCTAAACTAATGTTGTTCAGTTTGACGAGGACGATCTATGTTTAAATTTTTTGCTCGTATTACAGGCAACACCCGGTATATTCTGGAGCCCTAGTGAAAAAGGGGTTAAGTATGCAGAAATTACACAGCTATTTTCTATTTTATGTGTATAGGGGTTTAAGTCGAAATCAGCTGTTCAACTTCTGCAGAATTAACCCCTTTTTATCACTCTGACAGTTATGACAAGATCCAATGATACCTCATAACAATGTCTATACCTCATAACCCGTCCAGCCGTTTAGGCTGCTGCGAGGAAAACATACAAACCAAATGAACATACATACCAACATACATACATACACAAATACATACGCTCGAAAAACATGACACTCCTTCGAGCAGTCGGGTTAAAATAAGTGTAGTAACGCCATCTATGATACCATACAGTAACTAATAACCATGGTCAGTTTAGCAAACACTACCATAAGGCACAAACTTGTCTTAGCATAGGTTGCGCACGCGCTGTGCTTAGTTTGTAGTTCAACAAGGTGACACTAGATGGCGCTGTTTTCATATTAGAACAGGATCCTTTTCTCATGTAAAAGACATCAACGTCTTGCAATGAGGGCTATCGCGTAAGAATACGCCGCAAGAGGCGCTAGTGTAAATTGAGGTCAACGAAATGTCAAATCTCACAGTTTTTAGGTGACATACGCGGGTTTATTTATAATTAGAATAAATTTGTGAATATTTTGCATTACCTGAAATTAATTATGGCAATTATGCGATAAGGGGCAATGAACGTCTGTAATTTGAGACAGTTTTGTCTTTCGAAAACTTTTGTCCTCCCTTTTTTCCGAACAAAACGGGATTACGCAATACTGTGGTTGCTCGATATTTTTATGGTACTGTTTTAAGATGTATTAAATATGATTTTAATGTAAACTTTGTTTTCACGCCCGTTATAACAGACTTTTAAAAACCTCACGCAACAGTGGCGCCATCTAGTGAGATAAAAAACGATAGCCCTCATTGTTAATGCTGCTAACTTAAAATAATTTTTTCTTCAGTAATAAAATAAACACAGACATAAAATAAACGTGAGTACAAACCTTCTTACTATTTGAAGATTAATAATACTCATTAATAAATATAAAGGCGTATAAATATTATGTCACCTACGTTTTTCTCACGTAATAAGTAGCTACCTAATAATAAACAAAGACAACAAAGTAAAAAAATAATGTTAATTAACTTCTACATTTTAAACGTAATAAAGAACATTTTGCAATCAGTAGTGTTTTTTAATTTAAATTACTTTGTGTACCTACTTACTTCTTTTGTTTGGTTTTGTTTTACGATTTTTTTATGTGAAATTACCCGTAGACTTAACAAGATTTCACTAAATGGGTGTTCACTGTACGAGTATTGATAAAATAAAATGAGGCTTTGTTGAAATTCGTATATACCTATTAAAATTCTAATAAATCCTAATTTTTGGAAACGATCGTTTATACTTTTTTATATACTTTATGTATTTAGTAGCTGTTTCTTTTGACTCAGTCTGTCAAGAATTTTTTACCGCGATCACGCGGGAAATTATGCAACATCCGTGATAAACTATTCCGTCTTTATCAGGATCTCAAAATGGCTGAAGCATGAAGGGGTAACAAACAGGCATTATACTTAGATGTTAAGCAGAGGTATATATAGTTTCTATTCTGTAATATTACATTTCGGATGCAATTGCCGAATGTATGTATATTAGCTTCATGCTAGAATAAAAAAATGTTGTAGTATTTATTCTTTGACTGTTGACTTTGTAGTACAGAAAGTTTGACAGTCAAGACCTATTATTGTGATTTTTTGGTTAAGTTTCAGTTTTTAAGGCGTCCTAACTATTGAACTCATTGCATTTCGCATTAATTTCTCAGAAACGCGTTGAAATATCATGCTGAAATTAAAATTGAATACTCAAATCTGCTACACTTGATTCAATGAAAAAAAAAATGCAAGACATGCGCAATGCAACCAAAAGATACTGTCATTAAAAATGTTGTTTCCAATCAAATTGAAGTAACCAATAAAAATATAGGGAACTTCCGATCGTCCTAGAAGTTTTAAATTTGGTTTGATGGAATTCTAACACGATCAATAAGAAAAGTCTGAAATCTAATTTTTGGATCTATCTCGGCCATTCTTATTTTATCATGCACCTGTCTAATTACCGTACCGATTTTTTACCGCACTAGTGACACGATAATTAGATATCGAAAATACAAACTGATATAGATGCACAGAAAAATCAGAAAAATAAGACCAGTACCTACTAGGAATCGAAACCAGGTCCTCGGCATTCCGTACCGCGTGCTATACCGCTACACCACCACTGGACAGTCATCTTTCTCTCATTACTCTCTTTCGTCTCTCAGTTGTTTATTTTTTTAAAAATTAACTTTACTGTTCTTGTTAAGACGCGAGGAGAAAACTTAGCTTGTTCGGGTTGTATGTAATTTATTGAATCAGGCGTTACTTTGCGGAGGTCCATATCAATGAACTAAAAGAATTTCTTTGCTCACCCGCGACCTTGAGATAGCTAAGTCTATGCAAATTATGCGTGTTCATGCAGTTCCTCCACCTCCACACTGTAAGAACACACACAAATTACACAAACCCATCTATCACCACCACCACAATACACTCTGTTGTTGTCTAACAACTGGTAGCATGGTGTAAGGTTGTGTCACTCTGAAGATGAGCTCTGGTTGAGTTTGAAACGCGTCAGTGTATTGTGGTGGTGGTGATAGATGGGTTTGTGTAATTTGTGTGTGTTCTTACAGTGTGGAGGTGGAGAAACTGCATGAACACGCATAATTTGCATAGACTTAGCTATCTCAAGGTCGCGGGTAAGCAAAGAAATTCTTTTAGTTCATCGGGTTGTATGTTATCACGCGCTTGATACGGTACACTTTGACTGTCAATCAATTTACGGAAACATAATCAAAGTTATTGCTATTTGTTCACCACAGTTGAAAAATCACAAACAAAGCATTTAAGATATTTTGAATTTATTATAGGGAGATTAGGTCTATTTTATTTTTAAGGGATTCCAGACTGAAAATAATGTAGTTGATCTTCATAGTTCTTTAATAGCATAATAAAACATTTATACACTTACATCTATTTATACATAGTATATTTTAGGCAGTGATTTGAAGAGATCTTATTTCTATAACTTATAAAAAATACCATTAAAAATAAGTGGTGGTATACCGGCAAGTCCAGAGTAAAAACAATCATAGAAAAAAAAACAAGAAAAAAATGTGTCGAACTAAAACTCAGAGAGTATAGTCATTATATTTGTGTTTTTATAGTCTCAAATAAATATTAATACTGGCAATACTCTGTAACCATAATAATAGTAGAATATAAATAGCTTTATGTACAACATATTTTTCACTATTATATACCTGTCAATTATATTTCAGATGTCACACATTTTGGTAATTTCACAGTAACTAATACTATATACATTTACCACCACAAACCGTGGCCGTAACCATATCCACCGTATCCACCATAGCCGCCGTAACCACCGTAGCCGCCGTAACCACCATATCCACCATAGTAGGGCCACCCGTAGCTATAGCTGGGCCACCCGTAGTAACCCCCGTAGTAGGGTGATCCCCAGTGGCCGTAGCCCCCGTAGTGGCCTCCCCATCCCCCCAAATGTCCCCAGCTTGAGGCGGCGGTTTTAAGGTCTTCTTTTTCTACAGGTTCGGTAGCTAGGTCGTCTTTTTCTGCTGGTTTTTCGGCCGGCGCGGCGTGCGCAAGCGCGAGGCAGAATAGTGCGAGAGTGAGAACTGCGAACTGAAAAAAAAAAGTTTTTGATACATGTTTCTGTAGAAATACCTATTCCTTAGGATCTCCATAAATTTTTAGAAGAGAAGGGATAGAGTAAGAGATGTAAAAATAATAATAATAAGACTTAAGACTCAACATTCTTTATACGTGAGTGGGTACAAGTCAACGGCCAAGTCACACAACATTAACTATAATAATAAAGAAATCGCAGTAAGGAACCTTAGGCTTGGCACGACTTTGTCTAGATTTCATTACTTTTTAGAGATAAACAAGCAGCTCCATTGAGACTTGGCTAGTTTTTTACAGAATGTTTTTGGTGGGATATTGTTTTCCCAAGAGGGAAAGAGAGCTTAATATTGTATATTTCCCGCATATAACCAGCGACATAATCTCCGATTTCTGACTGGGTTTCGAATCTTGAAATTTTGGACAGTTGTTCCTAACACAACGTCAATGAAGACCACGATATACATTTTGGGAATTCCCAGGGGAATTTTGTAAAATCCCAAAATTTCAATTGCAACTACCAGATTGAATAGTTTACGCGTGTGTAGCCGCGGGTAAACGCTAGTAGTCAATAAATTTATAATAATGTCTATTCAACGCTTGCTCCCACGGGTGGTGTAATGACTCCTTAACACGTTATGTTAAAAGGGCTATTTATAGATAACTTTGCATACAATACAATGCGAGATTGTACAGTTATGGTATAAAGTATAATATATTATTTTAATAAGAAAATACTGTGAGAATTATCCGAAAAAATCGATAGAATTGGTTTTGCCGTTATTTATTTGGTTACCGGGCATTCATTTAGAGTGTAACATTGACGTTTTTTTCCAAAATGAAGATTATTTCACACATAAAATAAGTTTCCTCGGCCTTTGACGAGTAATACTCGTAGAACTCTTTAAAAAAAACGTGCATCAAGAATTAAAAAAATGCATTTGGAAGAGAATTTTTTTTTTTTTATTCGACTGGAAGGCAAACGAGCAAGTGGGTGGGGTGGGTGTTTATATATTTGATATTTGTTTAAACCTTGTTTAGAATTCACAGGGGACCGAAAAGCTGGCAGCTTCCTCGGACAAAGAATTAGCTTGGTTATTCAAAGGGGAAACGCTGCCAGCATCTTCGAGACCTTGCCTAAGGGGGCTTCTAATTTAATTCAGTTTTAGGTTTTTTGATATTTCTTTCATGTTAATATTTTAAGTTTAGGAATGTTATTGGAATGCTCACTTTAATTACTTTTAAATACCTATGTATATAACAGATAATATGAAAACATACAATTTTATGTGAGAATGCCAAAATTGAAACAAGAAAATAAAAAGAAAACACCCTTATCTCTTGATTTAGTGATGTTGGCGAGTTTGCTTTCGTTTAAAATATTGCTTCTGAAAACGTATATCCTTTGACAAAAACTTTCAATTTGTCCCGCCGAAGTGAAAATATAGAATACCATTGCGCAAAATAAATATGTTTAAGCAATATTAAAAAATATAGCATTTTCACAGTTTGTTAAATAAAACTATTGTTTATTTTTTTTTAAGTTTTAACTGCTAAACTGTTTAATCGTTAGCAGTAAGACAACGTATTTACGATTCTAAATCTTGTAAATAGTTCTTTGAAAACATCCAAAAAAATACATAAAATTTATATGTTCAAAATTTATTTCTTGGATCGAAATGTATTCCTATTGACCTAAAGCTCACAATACTAAAATAACTATTCCTGACTGACATTAAATTTAATTTGGTTTCAAATTTTGAAGCTAAAATTTGACTTGGGAAAATTAGGTAAATTGTTTTTTTTAAATGTCCTATCATGACACTAATTTACTTATCACTCACCAACGAAAAAATTAACTTTGAAAAACGCTCACAATTAAAATTAAACTTATCTAATCAAAAATCCACTTACTTTAGCCATGGTGTCCTATGCACTTGTCTGTTTGTCTTAATGTCACCGAAGAGTATGGTTGTAAGTGCGCGGGCGCACAGTTATATATCGCGCAGCGTCCTAGAGGCGACGGTTGGCTGGGCGTGCCATTGACCTCTTAGAATATGGGTGGAATATTCACAGGAAGCGGGATAGCGGCCGTGGCACAGTGGTCTTAGGGGAGGATGCGACGTCCGACTGTCGGCGTTCAAAACCAGACAATCGCACTTTTTTCTTTATTTAGAACTATGATATTATAGGACATGATTGTTATATAAGAATTAATGTGACATCTGGCGGCCTCCGCTGAGAGCAACAAGCGACGTATACTCCAATTCAATAGAATCTGACAATCCTGTAGACACTTCCAGCCTACTAACATGAACACCGGGCTGCCTAAGGATTTGTGATGTGACTATTCTTCTTTTTTGATTCCTTTTAGATAATAATTGCAACAACAGGGACATATATAATCAAGCGTGCCCACGTTAGGGTGTCTTAAATGTGTAGAAAATTGACAGATTCTATTGAATTGTACTAAAAAAAAAAAAAACTCATTCCGAGAGGAGGCCTGTGCCCAGCAGTGGGACGTATATAGGCTGAGATGATGATGATGATGATGATTGAATAATACGCAGCCCTCGGTGAGGATTGTATATTTACGCCGTTTGATGAAGAGACTCTGGGGCCTTGGGGGCCAGAGGCGAAACAGCTCTTCCGTGAGCTATCTTCTCGGCTGGTAGATACCTCAGGGGATCGGCGGGCTGGTGCTTACCTTGCACAACGGATCAGCCTAGCTATCCAGAGAGGTAATGCTGCCAGCCTCGTGGGAACGGCCCCCCAAAGCAGCAGCATTGAAGACGTTTTCTATTTAATATAATTTTTGTAAATAGTAAGTAGATAGTAGTTGTTTTTTTTTTATTGTATATAATAATTATAATTGAAGGGAAAATTGAGGGCAGGAGAGGCAGGGGAAAACCAAGACCTGAGCTTGTGGATCAAGCCTAAGAGAAGGTTTAAGAATCTTATCAGGAGCTCAAAGCATTGGCAGAGAGATGTACAGAATGGGATTACTTCACCGACAAGATGATGACAGAACTATATTGTTGGTCTTTATTTGAAGATTTGATAGTGATGCCCAAGGTCTTTGAAGTTAGAACTTTGGAGCGGTTATTCCTAAAATTTTTTTTAAATAAATAAATAAGTAAATAACACGGGACAATTCACACCAATTGACTTAGTCCCAAAGTAAGCTTAGCAAAGCTTGAGTTATGGGTACTAAGCAACGGATAAACATAATTATATCAAGCTTTTTAATGTCGTGGGACACTTGACACCAATTGACCTAGTCCCAAACTAAGCAAAGCTTGTACTATGACAACGGATAAACATATTTATATAGATAAATAATTTATTGAATCAGGCGTTACTTTGCGGAGGTCCATATCAATGAACTTAAATAATTTCTTATATAGATAAATACATACTTAAATACATATTAAACATCAAAGACCCGAGAACAAACATTCATATTAGACATACAAATATCTGCCCCGACCGGGAATCGAACCCGGGAGCTCAATCTTCGTAGTCAGTACTCTAACTACTTAGCCATCCAGTCGTCGAAAGTCATTAGTTGCTACCATAATACACTTTTGACATGTTGATATCCTTACACTAGAATACATTAGGTACAATACAATACAAAGACTCTTTATTGTACACCAGAAATAGTAAGTGATACAATAATTACACGGTAAGGTACATATTTGTAGTCATTCAACCAATTGATTGATTCAGATTTTACTTCGTCAGTCGTTTAAGCCTTTTTATTAGGTACGTATTGTTCAAATACCACGCAGTGATTTTCTTCAAGCATTAGTTAGTTGAATTCCGATCTATATTCAAAGTTATTCCATCGACGCATGCGTCTGTCACTGAGGATCCATCCAGCATTCTTGGGCTGCTTCCAGAACGGATCTACAATTATAAATACCTAGAAATAATACTTTTATGTATACTATATACTTAATTCAAATTTATTTATACATCAAACAGCATAACTTGGTAGATTCTTAGGTAAAAAAGATATTCTGTTTATACTTTGACTTTGACAATCTGACAGTTAGATTTTTCTGACTCATTACGATATGGCTACCTTCAAAAAGTGAGTGTACCATTTCTTGCAAGGCGGGCAACGCATCTGCAGTCCTGATGGTGCTGCGGATGTCTATGGGCGACGGTAATCAGGTGAACCGTCTGCTCGTTTGTTTGCTATTACATTAAAAAAAAAAGATTTTCAAAAGTATTGGACACATTTTTTTTTCTTTTCTTCATCAAACGAAAATAAAAGAGACGTCATGTCGAAAAATGACAGATTTCAGAAATGGACGCCCGTGATGTCACGTCACTCTTTAGTAGAATATGTATACGTGCACGGAATTTGAACCGGCTGTAATGTCCATTTTGTTTGTTAATAATAATAATAATGTTATTTTTATATTTAGCCTATAATTGTGTTCCACTCCTGAGCAAAGGCGTCTTGCCTTCCTCATTTCCCTGTCCAGAGCTATAGGTATTTGGGCACTCTCAGTTCCGCGTGTCATCTCGCCATCTCCGCCTCGAGTCGGCCTGCCTCGCCATCGGTCATGTGGTTTGTTATTGAAAGAATTTTTTTAACAAAAAGTAACGGCTACTCCAAAAAAAAAAATGGAACCGACTATAAAAGCCTTGAAGATATTTTTCTAGGTATCTACTAGCTCGAAACCGGTGCCTCAGCACAGCCAGCAGACTCATCATCATCATCATCATGTCAGCCGAAAGACGTCCACTGCTGGACATAGGCCTCCCCCAAGGCTCTCCACTCAGACCGGTCTTGTGCTTTTCGCATCCACCGCGATCCCGCGATCTTGGCGATCGCCAGCAGACTGAAGTGGAACAATAGTCGTCTACCTCACCTACATACAATGGGTTTCAATCACTCCTGCTGGGTCGTGCTGTGTCACCGACTTCGAGCTAGTAGTTACCTAGAAAAATATCTTCATGGGTTTTGTAGACGGTTTCACTTTTTGTTATTTTTTTATTTTTTTGGAGTCAGTTTTACTTTTTTGTTAAACATTTTCTTTATTTCTCACTTTTTAGTGATTCGTAGCCAAAATACATCTTACGACGATTCCATTAAGCCCAAACATGACTTAGTTTCGTTATTTTATGACAGAGTTCTGTTGCCTACCTTCTGGCTTCAGCATCAGATTAGTCCGAAAGAATCATAAACTTAAAGCTTCTTCTTACTCGGTATTATTTAGGTATTTTAATCATGATCGTTTATAGACGAGCGTGCATTACTTAGCTTCGACGAGTTCCATTGGTCATCTATGGTCTTCTTCATCAGGTCCAGGTTACCAAATGATACTTTCTGAATGTAAATGCTCATCTTAATGCTGAAAATGCCAAAATCGTCATAGGTGTGCCTATAAAATTTGAGGTTTGCCCTCGATTTCCCTAAGATCTCATTATCCAGATCTTCACTTAGTGACAATGGGACCACCTCAGAAGTACCCTTTCGAATAAAAAAATAATTTTGAAAATCGGTCCACAATTGACTGAGTACTATTAGGTACTAGGTAGGTAGGTTTATGTTATGTTCACCGATTACGGTGAACATACATAAAAAAAAATATACAAACATTGGAACATAGAACCTCCTCCTTTTTTGAAGTCGGTTAAAAAGAAAAAATACATGCCTGATATTAGCTAAAAATCTAACTGAGATGGACTAATTACATTAATATATTTTTAGGGATGTAACTCATTGATTTAGATTTGTTAGTAACATTAAAAAGATGATTGTCCATGTTAGCAAGTTATGCAATACGAAACAAACAATTTACCGGTTAGCGGACATTATAGTCTCATAGTGCCTCATAAAAGCCAGCAGATGTTCCTGCGCTCCGACTTCTGGCCGGAGGGTGTGGTGTTCCGTCGTTCAAAAAACCCAATTTTTTTTTGCATGGCTTTTTTGTGTTTTTATGTATTATTTAAATTTTACAGCGCGTTGGTTTTTAAACTGTTATGCTCTAATTTTTATTGATATAGAAGTTTTATTATGTTTGTTTTTGTTTATTCTGTTTAAAATAAAATTTTGTTATAAATCCATACTAATATTACAAATGCGAAAGTGTATGTGTTTGTAAGTTTGTCCGTCTTTCATGCCGTAAGGGAGCCACGGATCGACGTGATTTTGGCATAAAGATAGTTTATGGGCCCGAGAGTGAAATAGGCTACTTTTTATCCCGGAAAAATGCACAGTTCCCGAGGGAACAGCGCGCGAAAACCGAATACCACAAGGGCGGAGCCGCGGGCAAAAGCTAGTAAATAAATAAAAAGTGAAAACCCCCAAGGGTATACCCAATCGCTAAGCTAATAAAATACTGACATTTAATCACTGTCCTATTACTATCGACTCTGATAAATCTTGACACACGTAAGATCTTAATCATTGCGAAAACAAACAATGCGTCGCAAAAACACCGTAATTAATCGTTAGTAATCAGATGACAATGTTAAAATTACGGTAATTTGATTATCTGGTAATTTGCCGCTTGGTAGGCCACCTTTTGTACACGCATAAAATATACTGTCGAAATAAACTAAAGCTAATTTGTATTTATCTCACTAAATATAAATGCGAAGTATAAATATGACTTTGTCCCATTCGGTGTCGAGACCCTTGGTCCGTGGGGTTTTAGCGCTTTAAAACTTTTTAAAGAAATTTCTAAAAGATTAGTAGACGTCACAGGTGACCGAAGCTGGCTGCTTCCTCGGACAAAGAATTTTATTAGCCTACCTATTCAAAGAGGAAACGCTGCCAGCATCTTCGGGACTTTGCCTAAGGGGTACTCTTTAGGTAATTTGTTTTAGTTTTAGGTTCTATTTTTATTTTAGCTATTTTTTTTATTTTATGAAGGTAAGTTTAGTTATTTGTATGTAATTATGTTGTGGCAATAAATTATATCTTCAATGCGAAGTTCGTGAGTCTGTTTATTTGTAACTTTTGAAGTTGTTTGTTACGCTGAATCGATTTAGATGAGATCTGGTGTGCAGATAGTTTGAGTCCCGGGGAAGGACGTAGGATAGTTTTTATCCCGGAAAATTGCATAGTTCTCGCGGGATGGCGATAAACGAATTCTACGCGGACGGAGTCGCGGGTAACAAGTATGTTTTCTCAGGTTTCTTCACAACATTTTCTTTCATCATAAAGCTTGTGGTAAGTTCAAAGTACTGAGAGATCTTGTGTATTGAACATTTGTTTAAATATACTCCATTTCAATAGAATCTGACATTCCTGTAGACACTTCCAGCCTGCTAATATAAACACCGGGCTGCCTAGGGCTTTGTGATATGACTATTAATCTTTTTTGATTGTTTTTAGATGATAATCACAACAACAGAAACATTATATTTTATAATCAAGTGTGCCCACGTTAGGGTGTCTTAAATGTGTAGAAAATTGTCAGATTCTATTGAAATGTACTTTAGTTTGGAGCTAGGCCAATTGGTGTCAATCATAGGTGTCAATTGTCCCATGATAATATCACTATTATACTAATGCGTCATGTAAGTTCGGAAGGTAGCGTATCTATGAGTCTGTCTGTGGCACCGTGGCTCTTAAACGGGCGGACCGCTTTAAATGTTTTTTTTTATTTGAAAGCAGGTTTTTTTTAGCGCTGGTTTATATATGATTCATCAAAATCAGTTCAGCCGTTTTTGAGATATTGAAATTTGAATTGACAGTGTCAGGGGTTTTCCAACTTTTTGTTGGTTAGGTTATAGCCTTAAGGTTTGACCTACGGCCTGTCCCAAAAGTGGGACTTAATTAGGCTGAGATGATGATGATGACTTGTAGCTCGCAAAATATCAAAATGCCTTAAAAACAGTCCCCAATGCCGCGTAATGCGTGTTGATAAATGACGGTAGGATAATTAGTGTGAAGTAGGGACGAGGATTAGCACAAAATTGGCGTTGCGACACTGCGCGGGAGTGGGTATGGTGGCGGGCGGAGCGGATATAGTTGGTACAAGCGATCTTCTACTTTATCGTCTTGTCTTGCAAACAAGAAGTATTAAAGTGTATGGTGACTCTGCAGTTAAAAGAGTGAGAGTTTTACTTAAAAATACTCATTGTGAACGATCTATTGTCAACTATTGAGGGTGTAGGGTTGGTCCTGCTTAAGTTTCCCTAATCACCCTTATACTTATACATACAGTATAAGTACTATAGCAATTAAACATTCTTTGCAAATCTGAAACGTTAAGATTATTTTTAACAAAGGTTATCAAAGCAATGATCTACCGAGAAAAGGCTTCACCAACTTATTATTCAATTGTTTTCAGCATCGTGTTACTTTATTCTAGTAAGTAAAACAAATTTTGCCTACAAATCATTGCTGAAAACCTCAAATCTCCCGGTAGCTCTATC
This sequence comes from Choristoneura rosaceana, assembly GCA_037349165.1. NCBI lineage: Eukaryota > Metazoa > Arthropoda > Insecta > Lepidoptera > Tortricidae > Choristoneura > Choristoneura rosaceana. Next base: position 19,322,110 of record JAZBNJ010000019.1, read on the forward strand.
TATAATAATAATACGAGTATGACACAGCGTACGGCATGACGCTGAAGGCGGCCGATGACGTTTTTAAAAGACCATAGCCTTCCCAACAAACAAAAACGTCGTATAAGTCTTGACTTGTACGACATAAAATTGGATAGCAGTCTTATAATGGTAATGAGATGACTACTAGGTCCTGTAAACGTCCTTAATTTAACTTATTAGTCGTGCGACGAATATGTCATAATAAACTGGTCTTAACAACGTCGGTAAGACTAAACTATACGACGTTATATTACAGTCTTAGCTAAAACGTTTGTACGACAAGGCAAAAGTCATACTAACGTTATAGTCCATTAAACGTTTTGAACTGACCTAATTAGGTATTTGAAAAACCTTTATATGACATTTATATAATGTAGCAGTTGTATAGACGTTTTCACAGTGACGTTTATAAAACGTTGTACAGCCGTCAATTAGATACTCTTAAATGACTTGGTTGTTTATTTACGACTCTAATTATGACCTTTATATTACATGATGTCAGTTTCATGTCATTCCCTGACTTTAATCAAACTTGTAGTCGCATTTAAGTGAGGTTTTGACTTTAAAACGTCTAAGCCGCCATATTTGCGGAACGTTTGATAAAAACTACGAAAAATGGAAGCAAAAAATTCGTGGAGAAGACTAAAACGTAGTGGAACTTTCAAAAGGAAAGTTAATCGAGATTTTCTTTTATTAAAAAGTACAACGCCAACCACCGTGGCATTGGTCACAAATGTTGAAGAAAAAAAGTGTACAACACATGAACAACAAAAAGGTTCAGTATCAATATTTATTTTATTACTATAAAATATCGTGTGTGATTTTTCCCGATATTGAAATCATTGTTTATCAGTAAATTTTGAAAAGATTAATGTAGGTATATAACTATGAAAATGAATTTAATTTTGTTTATATTTAATTTAGTAGGTATTAAGTTTTTAGCGGAGCGGTAGCTAGCCAGCGGACGCGGCGAGCAAGTACGCGAGTTAGCGGGCGACTCAGGCACTGGTCCCACCGCGAGCTAGTAAGCTATGAGCTATCGGCTATTTTATAGCCCAAGAAACGAACAAAAGATAATCGCTTCCGTGTACATAAAAGAGAGAGTTATATTTTTATAGTTCATAGCTGGCTGTTCACACTGCCGGCGAGGATACTCTCCCACCGCCCGGCGAGTAAGCGATAATTCCATAGAATTGTTTACTAGCCGCCCGCCGATTGTCAACTGTTTCTAGTACAGAATTTTACTAGTTGACCGCCGAGCTCGCCGATAGCTGGCGGTGGGACCACTGTCCACTAGTTGACCGCAGCGATAAGCTATCGACTATAAAACTAGCTCAACGGTACTCGAGCTGAGCTAGTGCAGCGAGTAATCGCCCGTCGCACGCAAACACTTGCTTATAGCCGAGCGTCTAAACTAGCAAAACTATACTCGCTTCTCGCCTCTCGCCCACTCGTTTGTAGTTTATAGTTTTACTCGCTAATAGTTTGTAGCCGCCGGTGGGACCAGTGCCTCAGGCCAGGCAGGAGGCGGCCAGCCGGCGGGTGCGCATGGAGTGGAGTGCCGCGCGGGACTTCTACTTCTATTGTAGAGGCCGCCACTGCGCGACGGGAGCGTCAGTCACATTCACTTGCGTTCACTCACGGTGAAAGATGTTTCGCTACAATAGCATATTGCGGGCGGGAGGTGGATGTTTCTGTCATGCTATAGGTACTTTTGTTTACTCATTTGTTAAATTGTACTTAGATGTGTGTATGATTTTATTCACCAATTTAAATTTACACAAGATTAAAAGAGAATATAGGTAATGGGTAACTAAATAAAATATACTTTCTAATACATTAGAAATAACTCAATGGGATGGTACGTAAGCAAAAAAAAGTTAAGTGAGAAGTTTTGAAATTGTAGGTATGATAATAATATTTTAGTAGAAACAATAATCACATTCGTCTTGCAAAAAATGATTGTACACGGTAAAATTTAAACAGTTGTGGCACCAAAAATCCTTAAAATGCAATAAATCTCCAACTTTATTTTTATTTCTTATAATGAAATGAAATGGCCGCAGTGTATGAAAGTCAATGATACTGTGGCAACCATAGCACTTGTTCGATAATATAAAATGAGTGTTTTCCCATGGCCAAACCAATCTATTAAGAAGTCTAAAATCTGCTCTCGTTAGAAATGTATCTATATCCAAATATTGAACCATATTTTCAGATAAAAGTTACATGAATGTTAAAATATTTTGAAATCTGCACCGCACGTTTACTATGACCGTTATTTCCTGAAATGAGTTTAAAGATAATTAATTTTGGTGAATACCTATTACAATATGAAAAGGGTTTAAATTTTTTTTTGCGTAACCCTAATAGCTAGCTGTCATGGCGTATTGCATGGTTTTGAAATAACCTTAATACAACTTTATGTTTTTACAACGTCGTAAAGAGATAAGTGTGCGACAAAAGCAACATGTCCTACATTTTTAGATATAATTTTTTTTTTATCAATAAAAATATAATGATATTAATGATTTAAACACAAAATTACGAGGGGGCATGAAAATCTGAATAGTATTCACATAGGCATATTATCATAAAACTTCAATTCCCAGTCGAACTAAACGGCATGAGAGACAGATACCTACCTGAAGTTAGCAAAAGATATGAAAGTTAAATAACACTCACCTTTTATTTCCTTGTAATTATTTATTTTGCACTCAATCTCGAAACAAAACCACAAACACGCGTCACTAACAAGAAGAATAAATAAGAAGTCTTATATGTGTTGTTCCTTGACTTAAATAAAACGTTTTAGTCATTCAAAAACACCTGTACGACCACAATACAACAAACGAGTCGCTGTAAAGTTATGATGCGACTACTGCGCGACGAAAGTGTTAATTCCATAACATTCATATGACTTTTGAATGACGTTAACGAAGTCGGCTTGTGACTTCTGTATGACCATTATATGACAATGTAGGTCGTATAACTGGGGCCATTTTCGCGTTTAGTAAACATTATTATAACGTTAGTGTGACTTAGCTATTAAGATCAACGGTATTAAGATAACGTTTACTAAACTTTTGAACGACGTTAAATTGTTAGTTGGGTTACTACCTCCAAGTCGCTCCCATTTCCGCCTCCGCCTGCGTCTATGCGCCGCTCGGTGCGGAAACAATACCCAACCGTCCTTGCCGCTTCCTTCCGTCCGTCATTGGGCCTAATTCAGCCCAGCAAGACCGCCGGTGACACAATTGACGTAATTTTGATAAGGTAGATAAATTACGACTCAGCTGTTGAACGGTTAGACTTACGGCTTACCTTGTCACGTAGACGCTGTAGATGGCTAGTGTAAATACAGGGTGAAATCTGTACCCCTAGTGTATTTTTTCTGTCACAAAATACGTCTCGATCGCGTTCGCGTTAAAATCTCAATTTGTATGGAAACACGAACAGCGCCGCCAGCGGCACGTTTGCGCAACTACTTTTGCGAGTGTAAGTTTGCTTGTCAAATTAACGAAAACTATGTCGTCCGCGTATCGTAACGTTAACGTAAACCCGATCGACTCGACTAAACAAAACGAATGGGGATGCCAGATAATTCAGGTTTGGCAGGTTTTCCCCGAATTTTAGTATGTCCTCCCGACTCCCAACAAACTCAAAAAAATCTTGTTAAACAGCTTCATTTTATAAAACAATAATTATAAATTTCAAGTGCTTGCACCGAATGACACCAAATCCCTTTTCTTGGCAAGTACTACACTCAGTAACAGCCGCGATGCAAAGAATTTTAAAAAATCACGGCTATTTTTTTTTACTTTTTACTTAGTGTTTTCCTGGCTGTAGTAAATGCTTTGATGAATTAACTACTACTAACAGTTATAATTCATCAGAGTAAATAAAAAAAAATACTTTATTTAAGAATTATTTCATCTGTAGCGGGTAAATGGTGAAAAGGGACAAAAAAATGGAATATGTGTATGTTTAAAGGCACACATACACTGTCTCATGTGTTCGTGTGTGAGCACACAGCGTCAGAGTCACCTGAGCCATGGGCGAGTGTAGAGACTGTGCAGTTTGCTCATGTGGGCATTGCCGAGCCCTGATACGAATAAAGAACCCTTAGCTTCTACATATATATATAAACAGTAACACGAAATTACAGTTACGGTACCAAGAAAACCGTTTTCTGATTTTTTGTTCATTTATGTAAGCATTAGCTGTTGTCCGCGACTCCGTCTGCGTAGAATCAATTAAGCATCATCCCGCGGAAATCATACAATTTTCGACATAAAATTTATCCCATGTTCTTTTCCGGGACTCAAACTATTTGTATTCCGAATTTCATCTTAATCGGTTCACCGGTTTAGACGTGACGAGGTAACAAACAAACCGACTTACAATCTTTCGCATTTATAATATTGGTGGGATTTCTCTCGGCAGCAGACAAAATGTTAAGTGGTTTGTTACTTATATGTTTTATTTGAATTTATTATTGTTTCTCCCGTCCAAAGTACCAAAATCCCAATAAATCTTAATTTTTATCAATAATAGGGTCATTCGATCTGGCAACCCTACCTAACTATAAAACTAATGTCAGACTGACACCGCCTAATTTACATGGGAAAAACTTAATGTAAAACTTAAATATTATTATGTGATTTATTCTGATCCGATATTTAGCACTGAATACGAAAGTGAACCAAAGTTATGTAAAGCCGCCAAAGTAAGGCTCGTGTGAGCACCGGAATTCCTCATTTTTCTTTACGCGGCAGACGTGGACAGTACAGTACATGGACATTATTCCACACCAAAGTGCCCATACTCCAGGAGTTTGGCATCACGCAGCGTCTGCCCTATCCGACCATAGTATAGTATACAGTCGCACATACTGCAGTAAGTACTTAGAACACGTCTTCAGGCGGGATGGAGACTCCATAGAACAGCTGGTCTTGCAGAGAAGAGTTTCCAAGTAATCTATGCGCTGGACTAACCAAGTGGAGGCCACTGTAGAAAATCAAAAACACTATGGGCTTGGACTTTATTAGACATTTTATATATTTAGATATGTCACAACAGTTACTGTCAAGTGAGAAGTAAGTAAACATTGTATGGAGGAAGAAATTCAATCATGGCCCAGGGTGGAACCTTTTAATAAACAATTTCACTATGATTTCTTTGACAATTAATGGCGGCCTTAGGGGATGGCGAACAGAGCTATTGCCTGGGGCCTCGCACTTGCAGGGACCACACACAACAACTCAAGCAAATTTAAAAAATAGATTTTTTTAACCATATTTTCGCATTGCACGAAGGACAAAAGGCCTCGTATACCTGCTGCCTGGAGCCTCGCAATGGGCAAGGCTGTTGCTGAAGAGATGTTACTGAATATCTACATTTTCATGATACTTAGATTAAAATTTGTTTGAAATCTTGCCTTCTTTGTTTTATTTACATTCCATGTCTATAAAAAATTTACATTGACTGGGACAGCATTTCCAGAGCGATTCACCTTAGGGATCTTTAAAACTCGAGCCTATCAGTCTCTAAGGACTGATAATGCACCTGTGATATAGGTAGGTAGTGCCACCAGTATTGAGGTCATACACAAGAATATGTTGCCTATGTAAAGACATCAGATTTCTTTTTATTTTTCGATTTTCCCATGTATGAAATGTGATTTGGTGCTAGATGATAGAAACAATTTCAACTACAGAATAACAGTTAACTTTAATAATTATTTACTTACATACTTTATTATGGACTACCTGGGCCCAATTGCATAATAAAGTACAAGCTAATAATATAAGTGAATTTCAATACAAAATCACTAATACTATTAGCTTGTATTTTATTATGCAATTGTGCCCTGATTAGTTTTATTGGCTACTTTTTATCCCCAAGTGATATTCCCATGGTGTAGGGATTAAATCTTAAAATTTCAATCACTGAACATGAAATTTATTTAATATATATATATATATATATATATATATATATATATATATATATTTATTTATCTTTTCAAAAATAATTTATTTTAGATAAAAATATCCTAAATAAAATATCAAATAAATAAATATCATGGGACACTTGACACCAATTGACCTAGTCCCAAACTAAGCAAAGCTTGTACGGTCGGTTCCCTAACTTATGTATCCACTTTTTCATACTAGTTGTATAGAAAAGTGGATACCTATGTTAGGGCACTGACTGTACTACTGATACTAGGCAATGGATATACATACTTATAAAAAGATAAATACATACTTAAATACATATTGAATATCCAAGACCTGAGAACAAACATTTGTATTATTCATACAAATATCTGCCCTGGCCGGGATTCGAACCCGGGACCTCAAGCTTCATAGTCAGGTTCTCTAACCACTCGGCCATCCAGTAGTCAAAAATAAATACCATAACACCTTAAAATTAAGACCAGAGATATGGCTGCTGCTGGCTGTTTCACCCAGGTGAAGCACGGGTATTCACAATTCCATGAAATGAGAAAAAACTATCCAAGATATTAGTAAACCTGTTCTGCTATGTAATATTCCGAGAAATGAATGTTATTCAAAGAGATATATGCAAAGTGATAATTATCCAAAAATATCATTCAGCTAAAAAAAATTATGAGATAACTGTTATGCCAAGTGTAATTCGAAGAATCGATATTATGCAAGATCGCTATTTAAAATCATTATTATATCAGACTGAGAGTTACTCCTTGTTATTAATATAGGTACCTATCTTTAACAAGTTCAGGCACAAAATAGTCTTAAGGTGAAATGCAATTAAAAACTAATATTATAAATGCGAAAGTAACTCTGTCTGTCTGTTATCTGTTATTCACGTCAAAACCACTGGACCAATTTTGATGAAATTTGGTTTATAGGTAGTTTGAACCCCAAGGATCAACATAGGATACCTTTTATTCCAGTAGACGGCGCCACCGTGCGATAACCTATGTCCGCGTAGACGAAGTCGCGGGCATAAGCTAGTATTTAATAAAGAAAATATGATAACCTTCAGCAGTTTAATAGTTCCTGTTATCTTACATGACAGATATTTATGATGCTGTTTTTTTTAGTTCATATACCTACAGACATGAATACATAATAATATTATGAGTTTAAGTCTGTCAAATTTTTAAATAGATAATTATTAAAGTTGCTGTATTATTATTATTCCATTTAAACTGCCAAGTTATGGTTGCAAGTACAACAATCAGTGTCACAAACTTATAATAAGTTCCTTTACTAATACTTTAATAGAAGTATTCAGATTATTTCCTACTTATTCCATCATTTTCACCACTTGTAAAGAAACAAGTGCAAAAAAAAATACTTTCATTGTACAAAAAACTAAGTAAGTACTTACTGCAAATAAGTGTTGGCCTAGTGCAAATTAATAATTTCACACAAAACATTGATTTTCTTCGAGTTGAGCTATGTGCAGCTTTGAGGGGGTAAATAAAAAAAAAGTAAGATTTTAAAGAAACTTGAAAGGCACTAAATCAGTTTTTATTACACTTATCAAATTTAAGTTTTTGTCAGAAATGTAATCCATACTTAAATTATAAATGCGAAAGTGTATCTGTCTGTTTGTAAACTCTTTACGCTTAAACTATTATTAGTTTAATATAGTTAGAGTCCGGAGAATTAGATTTTTATCCAGGAAAATACATGTTACCCACGTGAGAGTCATAAACAAATTCAGATAAAATTGTGGGTGAAAACTAGTTAAAAACAAACTACCTTAACTAATTTCAAACAAATAAACTGAAGAAGTGTGAAAATTAGACTTACAAATTTTTAAAACAACTTTTGTTTAAAGTAAGTAACTTCAAAACCTAAAGCTTGTAAAAAAACAATAAAAAACAAATTTGTGCATGCACACCAATATATTCTTTCTGCTTTAGGCAATTGTATATTAACAAGGATAATTTGTACAATGAGATTAGAAGTTGAGCACAGCGCAGACATTTCATGTAACTTTGTAAATAGAATATAATACACATGAAAGGATGTGAAGAACAGATAGCAACTACAAACTGAAAGATACTGGATAGGCAGCCCTGCCCTTAGGTAGACCAGTAATGTCAGGAACATTGTTTTCTTTTACAATCTTCATTCAACAGTTGGACCCCTTCTGTTTTTGGTGATGTTCCACTTCGTCTCCTAAGAAAATATCAATTGACAATATTAGATTATAGGCAGTCACTGAGTCTATAATTTTTGTAGGTAACATTACTTGATTACATTCTTGAATTGCAATTAGTCTGTCAAAAATAATGGTTATATGAGGGAAGCAAGTTCATAATTATGCGAAAGTGCCTGTCTATCGGTCTGTTCCTGCTGAACCAATATAAATGAAACTTTGTATATAGATAAATAGTATGGACCTATCAGGGCTACCTTATGCCGTGCGGGTGCCCTGGCCCGGAGCACACAACTTGGGGCCCTTTTGAAAATTAAAGAAAGTTTCTCAGTTTTTTGGCCTTTAGGGTGTCCCATCGGCTGGGGTGCATTGATGGGCACAGGTCCCATGTGCCCTTATGGTAGAGACAGAGACAGGATTTGAAAAGAGGGAAGAGCAAAGAATAGCTTTTAGCATGGAGCAATAAACAAATTCAAGGTAGACCAAGTCGCAGGCAACTGACAACATTATGTACATTTATATTACTATCTTTTCAAGAGATAAAGAACCGTTTTTTGAAATCTGTTTATCAACAAAACATAGTGTGTAAAATTGAGATATTATTGAATTCTCGAGAACTATTATTAGCATTAGTCGCAATATTTAGTTTTAAGCCAGATATGAAACTGGAAAATATGAAAAAAAAATGTATTAACACAGTGCGAGTGCGATTGGTAAATAAACAAAATTCTTACCTAGGTACCAGTAGTAAGCTGCGAACATTGGTCCCAGCCTCACCCAACAAGCTGTTGGAGGAAACTTTCATTTCTACAATTTCGACATCCTAAATCTTCAGCTCGTGGTAAGGCTTTATTCGTAGGGTAAGGCACAGCATTGTAAAAACATTGATCATCTTCAATTCAATGACTTCGTCCTTTAGGAAAAGGTCGTATTTACGCATCATTATCACACTTTCTGCGGCCCGTCGTTGATGTTTTTCTACGTACAATTAGAAGTAAATTTCACTTTACTTTTAGTTATTTTAGTTTTATTAATTAGAGCAGCTGGTCTTGTTACGTACAATGGCGTCCATCTTTAATTTACGTTAACTGTCACGTCGATCGAGCATCGAGCATACGCAAACTATAACGTGAGTGAAGGAAATAGCGAATGTTACTTTTAAAATTCGTACGAATGAGACTATCGATCGCTCACCACGCCAAAAGTTGCGTTTAGAAAATGATCGACGGAATTATGTACGTCAACTTAGAGCTACCTCTAGCTGCTTCAAGTTGTTTTGGCAAATGAGCACCATTCATTATTTTATAGGCTTATCGCTATTACCTATTCTTCTGTTTTTTTTTTATTTATGCTGCGGCTTTTTATCTAATCGGTTCCAAACTCTCTGCTCTGATCTGAAATTTCGATTGTGATCTTAATTCTTGTTTTTAATTTTAAATTATAATAACTTGAATTGTTGAATTGTAATTTTTCGCGCTCATTTTCTAATTTTTTTTACCATACAATGGCAACACCTGCTAGACACTAACAAAATTGTCCTCCAATGGACAGCGCCATATTATTCTAAAAAAAAAACCGTACCCACCCCAGTATGGTCTATTGCCCACCCAAGGATCTTGGGGTACCGATTCAAAATTCTATAATAATGATACATTCATACAAAAATCCAGGCTAGCTAAGAAGAATAAGTAATAAGTAAGAAAGCTAGAAAGAAAGAACTAAAGAAGAATTGCGAAACTGAAGTGGCAGTGGGCGGGGCACATTGCACGCAGGACTGATGGCCGATGGGGTCACTAGCAGGGATGTTACGGATATGGAATTTCGGATATGGATACGGATACGGATATTGGATTTTTTTTATATCAGTTTAGGTTTCGGTTTCGGATACGGATATGAAATTATTTCGGATTATCCGGTAGTTTCCATACTAATATTATAAATGCGAAAGTGTGTTTGTGTGTTTGTATGTTTATGTGTTTGTGTGTTTGTATGTTTATGTGTTTGTGTGTTTGTATGTTTGTCCCTCTTTCACGCCGTAACGGAGCGACGGATCGACGTGATTTTTTGCATAGAGATAGTTTATGGGCCCGAGAGTGCCATAGGATACTTTTTATCCCGGAAAAATGCATAGTTCCCGAGGGAACAGCGCGCGATAACCGAATTCCACGCGGGCGGAGCCGCAGGCGAAAGCTAGTAGATAATAAAATGGTTTTATTTATAAGTATAGAGGTCACCACTTGGTAGGTACTACAATCAGCCTATGACTTCGATTTACGAATTTCGTGGTAGCTTTGCAGGGCCGGTATTTACATGTCGGTAAAAACATGCCGGTAAAGACTGTCACCCACGCGCGCGGCGTGTGACACGGCCGATCAAAAACAACTTGTCGTAACGTGTCTCATTTAGATTCCGCCACTATCCGAAATTATCCGAAACATTTATTTCGGTTACGGTTACGGATACGGATATTTTTTTTATTTCGGATATCCGGTAGTTTCGGTTACGGATATGGATATCCTTAACATCCCTAGTCAGAAGGTTCTCGAATGGCGTCCGCGGACCGGGATACGAGCTGTTGGTAGGCCTCCAACAAGATGGAGCGACGACCTGGCTAAGATCGTGGGATGGTGGATGCGAAAAGCACAAGACCGGTCTGAGTGGAGAGCCTTAGGGGAGGCCTATGTCCAGCAGTGGACGTCTTTCGGCTGACATGATGATGATGATGAATACTACACGTACAGATTTTTTTTACATATTAAAATAATCTTCCCGTTGTAACTGCGCAGTTGAACACTTTATACCTAGTTACCGTGGGAAAATTTGACTTCCAATTCCAAAGGACACAAAAACACGACTGTCCTTTGATTATCGGAACTTTTGATTGTCCGATCTATTCTCGGTCTCACTCAATTACTTCGGATAACCGAGGTATGTGCTAACTTGACGCACATTGCTTTTACATGAAAAATTAAATTCTACAGCGTGTGTGTACTTGTGGTTGTGTGAGCGTGTGTATATGTATTGTGTTCAGGAATGGTGTTTCCCTTGTGTAAGATCGTTGTGAAAGGAAAGTTAAATAAATTATTACAGATAAATGTCTTGTCCCTATTCTCCACATCACCTTTTTCACAGAATATGACGCTAGTCAGAAAGCAATTGACAACTTTACTTTAACGTTTGCGTCAGCGACCTCCTCGCAAACTATTGCGAACGTGAAAATCGGTACTCACCAAAGAGAGTACTTACACTCGCCTCAAACATTACGCTGTCGAAGTGAGTTGCTATTCTATTCGAAAAGTGAACCGTACTCACTGTATTTGTTAGGAAACGTATCGACGATCGAGCGTTACGTATCGACGATCGAAACTTACGTATCGACGATCGAATGCTCGATTTACGTCGTCGAATAGTAAACGACTGTTTTGTGAGAACGCTACACTAGAGGTACTTGGACGTGATACAAAATTAGTGTTTTGTGCTCAGTTAATGCCGGGTAATATAATGCATTAACTCTTTTGTTGAAATAAGTCCGTTGAAATTTGCAGTTTCCATACATTGTTCATGATTTTTTATTTCAATAATGTATAGAAACCACAATTTTTTTCAGACTTATTTCATTATATTACCTAGCATTAACTGAGCACGAAACACTAATTTTGTATCACGTCATAGATTAAAAAAAAAAAAAATTTAAAAATTTAAACTGTTTATTATAAATCAGAATAACATTACAATGATACAATTACTTAGCTAATAATCTTTATTATTTAAGATTTTATAGCTAAGGAGTGCAAGGGGCGGGCGAATCCTCATAATTAAAAAAAATAATAATAATGATAATGTTCATATATGTTTCCATGCTACATGCTACTTATATCTATATTTCTATATTTCACCCTGTAGATAGATAGTAGTGTTCAAAATGTGAGGACCACTTTCTACCAACAGATTCTACCTACTTAAACCATACAAATACCTACATAGATATAAAAAGACGTATTGAAAAAAAAAACATTTTGGTAGGTACATGCTTCTTTTGCTAACAGTACTTTTAACATAAAACTATTGTATAACTCACTCATACCTAGTGAAATAAACACAAATACTTAAATAATCCCCCGGCTCGCACCTCCGAGTTTTTCGAAATTCACGTGCGGAATTACATTTGAAGTTTACCACGAGCTTTGCGGTGAAGGAAAACATCGTGAGGAAACCTGCACAAGCCTGCAAAGCAATGCAATGGAGCGTGTGAAGTTCCCAATCCGCACTGGGCCCGCGTGGGAACTATGGCCCAAGCCCTCTCATTCTGAAGGGAGGCCTGTGCCCAGCACTGGGACGTATAGGCTGGGATGATGATTTCGATGACGACTTAAATAATTTATTGAATCAGGCGTTACTCTGCGGAGGTCCATATCAATAAACTAAAAGATCTTTGCTCACCCGCAACCTTATGATAGCTACTTAAGTTTATGCAAAATGTGCGTGTTCATGCAGTTCCTCCACCTCCACACTGTAAGAACACACTCAAATCACACAAACCCACATATCTATCACCACCACCACACTACACTCTCCAGAGCAACACAACCGTACACCTTGCTTCCAGATGTTAGACCCAGATGTTAGCATTCTTGGACTATATTTTTTTTTCTCTTTATTGGGGAAAAAAACAGATACAGACACAATAACAAGTAAAAGTAAATTAAAATAATGCGATAAGTATAGCCTACATCCTAAAACAATTCCTACTAAGACTTATTGGAAGATGTGGCAATAAAACAAACATTTATCATACACAACGAACAATCAGAAGTAACATGCAGACTACACAAGGATGCCTTATATTTATAACAAGCAGAATCAATAACAGAACTAAAACTAACTTAAAACTAATTGCCGACCTCTGGCTGATACTAATAATAATGAAGGAATTTCGTCGGGTTTTTCTTTGAACACACATTTGTTATTAGACTGGTAAATCCGTTTGGTTAACATGCTGGACGTGTATTCTAAATGGATCGTTTGCATGAAAGAGACTGTAAATCTTGTCACAACATGCTAATATCGGTGATAAAGAAAATGTATGAAGGTTTACCTAATTTGTAATTTAACACACATACTTCATTCACACGTTAGGTAATTAGGTGTTGATTTATCGTAATCCAGCCGGACTTTGTTTTTGAATTATAAATTGGGTGTTAGTTTGTTTCATCATCATCATCATCATGTCAGCCGAAAGACGTCCACTGCTGGACATAGGTCTCCCCCAAGGCTCTCCACTCAGACCGGTCTTGTGCTTTCCGCATCCACCGCGATCTCGCGATCTTAGCCAGGTCGTAGCTCCATCTTGTTGGAGCTCGTCTCCCGGTCCGCGGACGCCATTCGAGAACCTTTTGACCCCATCGGCCATCAGTCCTGCGAGCAATAATGTTAGTTTGTTTGTTTCTTAATTATTCGATCATGCATAAACGGCTGCGCGTATTTGTATAAAAATTTGCCAATAGATTAAAAGACTAAAAGTTCCTCCAAGTTGGAATACTAATATTATAAATGCGAAAGTATGTGTTTGTGTGTCTTTCACGTCGAAACGGAGCCGCGGAGCGACGGATCGTCGTAATTTTTGGCATAGAAATAGTTTATGGGCCAAAGAGTGACAAAGGGTACTATTTATCCCGGAAAAATGCACAGTTCCCGAGGAAACAGCGCGCGATTACCAAAAGCTAGCATTATAATAAATAACGCAGTATCACCGAATTACCAGGTATCACCGAAACGTTTGCCGTAATCTCATTCAAATTCATGTTACCCTTTATTGATAGACAAACAAAGTTCCACATTTATTATCAATGGATTCACATTAACGGTAAGAAATATCGTCGTTCACACTCCATGTGACGTGTTCGGTGGTATTAGCATTCCGTCAGACACCAGGTTGTATAATATCGCAGTATTGACCATCACAATGCTCAAAATACCGGGATTGGCGGGCCGGTTGAATGCCAAATGAGCGGCGAATCAGTTGGTGCAAAGATAGCATCGCTACTTTTAAAATACCGAACGAAAGATTTGGTTCTATGCCCTTTTTTAGGGTTTCGTACAATCTAGTTCATAAACTTGTGAGCAAAAATTTAATCAAAATATCTGTACATACTTTTACGCCGCTAATAATAGTGTTTAGATATTTTTGATCAAAATTTTGCTCACAGAATGAATTTGACATGACTAAAAGGGAAAAAAGTTAAAAAAAAAATCGTACAGGCTGCAGCTGAGCGAAGGTTTTTACAAACACACTTTCGCCTTTATAATACTAGTATGGATGGATAGTAAGGATATACTAGTAAAGACTTCACTGAACTTGTAGATACGTCTAATGTTTTCGGTGTTGAATCATGTGACATAATCATGCCCTTAGACAAGTTCTTTGATCTTAGAAACAGACTGACCCATGGATAATTTAAAAACAAATCAATCAGTCATCAAATACTAGCGAAGACTGCGTCGAATCGTCAATGGAAAGGTCGTCGGCGATTGGTTCCGGGCCAACCTTGGGGATGGTAAGAATGACTTAAGGTTCAAAAACACCATCTCATATAGAACTTTGTTAGCACTACATTTTACTGCGGGGCTATACTTACTGACTACAGTAAAATTATACAATACAATAAAAATACTCTTTATTGTACACCAGAAATAATAAGCGATACAAAAAATAGGCGGCCTTATCGCTTAAGAGCGGTCTCTTCCAGGCAACCTTTTTACAAAAAGTAGGAAGGACTAGTTTACAGCAGGTGGTGCATTAACAGTAGATCAGAAAAAGAAAAAGCAACATAAACACATCTACACATACACATAATTGCACATTATATTACACGTCTAAAATAAAAATAAAAATGGGTAATGGGATGAACAGTCACGACTCAACGAGTCAACCATACGACGAAACGAATAAATAAATAAACTAGGATAAAGCTAATTATTACACGATGACAGATAATGCTTTTTAAGCATATTTTACTTACCTGAAAACTTATTTTCGTCATAATATTCCAACACCATTGATGACTGTATCTTTAAAGTGCGTTGGCTTCGAAGTTTGAGTTTATTTGTTTGCTCTAAATATATTAATTTTAAAAGACAGACCCAAGCCCTTCTATACTTATACATACAATTCACAAGGCCAACTCTGTTGTGCACCCTGCGATATAGTTTTCATGACTAAGTTCGGTCTAGCGAGCCATAGTCCATCTCCACGGCGTCTCCGAGTTCCAGGGGAGTACCAGCGTGGTGGCAGCAACAACCCTTCTTTTTAACCGAGGAGTAAAATTAGACCGGCGTTCACGAACCTACCTCCTACGACACTTTTTCGTGTGCTTGCGGCGTTCGGTGTAGTTATAATAAATCATCATTTAATGTGTTAATTTATTTACTCCCGATCCTAAACGTAGCACTGGTTGTTTTATTTCCTAACCTTAATGTACATTGCTGTTATAAATAAATTATTTTCTTTCTTTCTTCTTTCCATATTAGAGCGCACGTTAGAAAATAATATTTTTCTTTGTTACTTTTTTTTGCAAAATTTTATGCAACGGATATATTTAGTCAGGGTCAGTCAGGGAGACTAGGCAGGAATTTCTTCTGTCCAGTGGCGGTGTAGGGGAATAGCAAGCAGCACGGATTGCTAAGGACCTGGGTTCGATTCCCCGCGCTGGTCTATTTTTCTGGTTTTACTGGCATCCATGTTTCAGATTGTGTTTTCGTGTGCAATATATAGATTTCACGGGATGACTGTAAAAGTAACAAAAAAAAAATTGGAGTTAAAATACAAAAAGACTCCAAAAAAGTAATCATGACTATATATATCGTCACTACTTTGAAAAAATCTCGTATCTCAAATTAATACGTCAACAAAATTGACTCTTAAAATAATGTTCACAAAGTGCACTCAGTAAAATTATCGATTTTAAGATACGGACTTTTTTCAAAGTAGTGACAATATGTATATTTGTATGCCTTATATTGTCCAAAAAAAAGGCAAACGTTGAGTGAAATTACAAAATTTTCCCTTTAAGTAATCTCTGCCGGTCAACTTTTGATTATTAATATTACCATATATGAGAACTTTTGACCCGGACACAACTTTGGGTCCTGACTGCTGAACTCTAATTTACTTAACAGAGTTCTAGACCACTAGACTTCCTTTTTTCTTTTTCAGAGCCTTCAGGTTTTCGACAAATAAATAAACGCTTTGTGTGGTACAACAATGGCAACGGCTGCTTACAGCCTGTCTTAAAATGAATATCCGATATTGCATTACAATAGTGCAATGACCTACTTATCCGCATCGAAAATACATACAGCGGGTAATGAGTAGGTATATTGTACTGTAGGTATAGCTGATAATTCCACAGGCCGTAGGTACCCACGCGTGACGGGGTCCCAGTACAGGTAGTTATGTCACGAGAACATAGATTCTGATAGCGATAAATGACAAAAAAATCACAATTAAACTTGTAAATTGTGTGACAGATAACCTTAATCTCCTGGGCATACGGCTTCCGAAGACGTCATTATAATATTGAAATTTATGATAAAGGGCGTCATAACAAGCAAGCTAACTTGTATGCAATGCTTTGAATAAAAATAAAAATAAAAGCTTCTGAGGCCGTATTGCCTAATGTTTTTGACACTAGTGATCGCAATCAAATGAAATATTTCGCATACAAAAGCTGTCATTTTATTGCGATCCCGAGTGCCAGAAACGTTAGGCAATAAAGGCCTCTGACGCTCACGATCGCTATCAAATGACAGATTTCTCATACAAAAACTGTCACTTGATTGCGATCGCGAGCGTCAGAAATTTTAGACAATACGGCCCCAGCTTTTTCTACTGACATTAAGCCCAAAGGCTGTAATTTTTTAAGATGTCAACTAGAAATAATGCTCTTGCTTTTAATTTCGTTTTTATAGAAAAACTGTTGCAGTTTCAGATTTAGCGATATTATTTCAATTTAGCAATTATTTATTATTTATGCCGCAGCTCCGCTTTTATTTTTTATTTTTTTATATGGAAAAGACAAAGGGATCAGAATCCAAACATCCGTTACATACACACTTACTGGATCTCTATTTTAAGCAAATAGGTTCTTTATGATATAATGTATGAAATATTGGTTTGTTTTATTACAAATATGATGTTTTACGAGCGTTATACTAATTACAAAGTGCGCCTTAGTAAGCCCTCTATCATCGACTTTAGGCTTCTAATAGTCTCGTTAGTAATTCCTTACTTGCCACCCTAAAGACACAATTTACTATATTTTGCATTAGCAATTAGCTGTTTTCAGTATAACATGAACCTTATTAGTTTCTTAGTTAGTAAAGTAACCGTAACGTCGTACATAATAATAGAATTTTGTAAGGCTATTGTATCAACCGATATACCTTACACAACAACAGAAAAACGTCCTGTACAAATAATTAGTGGATTGTCAGTGTCTGTGGTATTGTCTGTGGTTCCCACGTCTCAGTCGAGAATTGTTGGTCTGCAGGACCAAGGTGTCGGGACCAAGGTCTTAGACTTTAGGTTTTAAACGGAGAACTGGATTGAACCTAGGTTTTTGTTCAATGTCTATTTCTAACCGTTAACTAATATCTTGCTCGCTAATCCTGCCGTGAAGCAGCTGTGCTTGCATTGCTTCGGCGTGGAGAGTAAGTCAGCCGGTGAAATTACCGGCACTTGAGGTATTCCATCTTAGGCCTCTAGGTTGGCAACGCATCTGCAATAACCCTGGTATTGCAGATGTTTATGGGCGGTGGTGATCTCTGACCACTAGGAGACCCACTTGCTCGTTTGCCTTCCAGTCGAATAAAAAAAAATCTAATTCCAAGATTTACCCACTCTAACAATACTTGATATTTAATAACTTTAATAAAGATTAGGATCCGTAGATTGTAAGTGAAACATGAATTAAATTTTCTAGGGACAAATACACAATTTGTTTTTTCAATATATTCAGACATAATCAAGCTTAAGTTATAATCAACTAGCTTTTACTCGCGGCTCCTCCCGCGTGGTATTCGGTTATCGGGCGCTGTTCCCTCGGGAACTGTGCATTTTTTCGGGATAAAAGTAGCCATGTCACTCTCGGGCCCATAAACTCTATGCCAAAAATCACGTCGATCCATCGCTCCGTTACGGCGTGAAAGACGGACAAACACACAAACATACAAACACACTTTCGCATTTATAATATTAGCATGGAACATAGTCAAACAAATTTAGTCACTTGGCCATAATTAAAAATCACAATTGAAAGAAAAATGTAATTGAATGACATAGGTTAGTTATTACAAGGTATGTACAGTCACGATCGTTAATTTGGGTCCCACTTAAGATCGAGTATTTGTCATTTTGTATGACAATTCAAAGGATTTTTTCATGAAATGGGTCCCAAAATAACACTCGTAACCGTACGTAGTAAAATCGAAAATACTACTAAATTAAATCTAAATAATAACGTCTTAAAGACTAAAAGGTATTAGGTAAGCTATAAAGGTTTTGCATCGAATATTTTAATTAAAATGTAGTCACTTCATTAACACGATATACTTAGACCTCGAACCAGGAAACAGAAATTGGCAGGAGAGTACGTCTGGGCTGGGCAGCTTTCGCGAGGTTGGACTTTGCTTTCACAATGAACCTTACCAGTCGTCAAAAAGCACGTATATTTAACCAGTGTATCTTACCAGTCCTCACGTATAGAGCGGAAACTTGGGTGACAACCAAATCCATTCTCCAGAGGTTAATAGTCACTCAAAGGGCTATGGAGCGTAGGCTGGTGGGAGTAACATTACGAGATCGGAAAACTAACAACTGGTTGAGGAAACAAAGCAGAGTTTCCGACATTATAAAGCGGGTAGCCAAGCTGAAGTGGCAATGGGCTGGTCACGTTGCCCGAAAAACAGACTCGTGGTGCAAGGCTTTACTGGAATGGAGGCCGTGGGGGTGCAAGAGACCGGTTGGAAGACCTCAAATGCGTTGGAGGGATGATATCGGGAGAGTTGCAGGCAGTAACTGGATGCAGACGGCACAGAATAGAGCAACCAGAAGAAAGCTGAAGGAGGCCTACACCAAATTGGTTGAGAGAGGCTTGAGATGATGATGATGATGACTTAGACCTCGATAAATGTATAGAAAAAAAATTTCAATCACAATTTATAAAACTGAAGAACGTTTACGAGGACTGAGTCAACTAACTCTTCTTTCTGTTTTACAATTCGGGAACGAAATTAAAAGATATATCTTGTTTCAAACCATAAGATGGAAAAAGTTTTCCTCAGTTCGGAAATCTGACTTGTATTTGTTGCTTTCATAATTAATCTACATTTTGAAAATGGATAAGGTCGCTAATAATTGTTAAATAACGCACTGGAAGATATAACACTGTAACATAATAACGCACTGGAATATTTTAAAGCTGATTTGACTATTTTAGATTAAAAAAAGCAAATTTTGTTGAGTAGTAATTTTTTTTTTCATTGACTACACTAGAATAAATCTGGTAATTGCTACGTTTAGATTAATAAAAAAATAATGATTTTTCATTGATTAAGCACGTTTTATACGGATGAAAACGTGGGCTCACTTCAGAATGTTCAAATAGTAAAATTTTTTACAACCTTACCTAAGTGGTCAAAATCCAAAAAGTTTATTGCATTGTCAACCACCAGCGTGCAGCGCCACCTCTCAAAAAAACTCTTCACTAATAGGTGATTGATGATAGATACCTATTCCTACCTTTAGCAACTGCATTCTTGGCTTTGCTTCGTTTAAGTTTCTACGGTTGGTGATAGATGGCGCTGAAATGCTTAGTAAGTGATACAGAAAACCAATACACAGAGAAAAAAATTACATGGTTAGCAATAGGCGGCCTTATCGCTTAAGAGCGATCTCTTCCAGGCAACCTTTTTAACGGAAAGAAGGAAGGACTAGTTTATAATAGGTGGTGCATCAAAAGTAGATACTACTATACAGTACACTATATAGTAGATATACTTAGATATTTTGTGTTATAATTCAACAGTGATAACGGAACACCAAAAATAAAACTATAAAATTGACTTTAGCGTACTTAATTATCTCTAACGTTTTTAATTCATCCATGACAGTTTATATAAAAAAAGTACTAAATAAATCGTGTAAGTAATAACATTTTATTACGTATTCTAAAAACTTCATAATTTTATGCATAAAGTGACAAAACTGTGTTAAGAAAAATAAAAAGGTTAAAAAAATAATTTTCCATCCTCATACAGCCAAAGTTTTTTCCTTAGTATTTTTGCTCCATTTTAAAAACTAACCTTCGTACGGTGGTAGGTACATGCATGATACATCATGGCCGAACTGAAACACCTTTTTTATCTACGTACATGACATTACAATAAAAAAAATTACTTTCATCCACGCCACCTCTCTATGAGCCAATTGCTTATGGTGTCTCCTGGGTCACCTGTTTTGTTTGTCCCATTCACGGTCCTTCGCTGGATGGTGTGCTTACTATCATAGCGGTAAGAATTGTCTGAAACAAAAAAAAAACGTGTAAGCAAATAGCAGTGAAAAAAATACCAGCGTCTCAGAGGGAGATGTTCCCGCTCAAATTTAGTACAAAAAGTGTACTTACTTATCCTTAACTTAAGTGTCCTTATTTATACTAGCTTTTGCCCACGGCTCCGCCCGCGTGGTATTCGGTTATCGTGCGCTGCTCCCTCGGGAACTGTGCGTTTTTTGGGGATAAAAGTAGCCTGTGTCACTCTCGGGCCCATAAACTATCTCTATGCCAAAAGTCACGTCGATCCGTCACTCCGTTACGGTGTGAAAGACGGACAAACATATAAACACACTTTCACATTTATAATGTTAGTATGGATTTGTCAGTGCTTTTTTGGAATTTGTAATCAATGAAAACTCATTTGGGAAGCCCTTTGTTTGAAATTTTGTCGATTTTAGAAAAAAAGTAGATCATTTGTACCTTTGACTGTTGTGACTTTGTCATGATCTAGTTGTGCAGCCTCCAGAACGAGAAATATGCAGCACACAACGAAGAAGACTACTGATATTACCTGTAAAATGTAAACATATTGAGCAAACTCCTAAGAGTAGCCTAGAAAACTACATATACTCGTACAGGGTGGCTCATTTATATTATATCGGTCAGTATGGGAAAGTCTGAAACTATACGACATACGAAAATTTCTTCCTAGGAACCATGACATCGATTTTAATAACAAGAAAAACTGCATTCATGCATATAAAATAAATCTGTACTTAGCTCGGGAATCGAACCCGGTTGTTTTGAAAAAACAAAACTTAAACTATATCTATTTAGATATCGATTGTGTAGGTACGTCTTAAGCAGTAAATGTCTCCATGAAAAATTATGTCTGAAATGAATAAAATGCATTGTTTTCACATACTTTAATTTATTTAAGTAGGTATTCGAAGTGTCCACCGTTACAATATTCAACAAATTCTGGCATGTAAAATTGTCTCTATGGTTGATTGTACCTCTTTGCTGGTAAAATCGATGTTATGGTTCCTAAGAAGAAATTTTCGTATGTCGTAGTTTCAGACTTTCCCATACTGACCGATATAAATGGGCCACCCTTTAGACTACATGTTTCTTAACATCAAAATTTGTCACAGTACAGACTTGTGAACCTATCGCTATAGTTTTTGATGTCCGTGATAGGGGTTAGGTCAGAGTAACATTTATCAATCAGTAAATTTTTATCTTACAAAAGAAAACAATTAGAGCAATTTATAATTTGAAGACGCGTGAATCTTTAAGATTTTTTTTTAAGGATACAGGTAGGTATCTTAACCGTTAGAAAGAACATAGTGATTTTCCCACTAACGTCTAGTAATGCAGGGAAGCTTAAAGTTTCATCTAACAGACTGGCTAAACCAAAAAGTCAAAAGATTTTATAATAAAATTCCGAAAAATATTACAAATGAAACGGATACAAAGTACAAGTACCTATTCTATATATTTTATTTTTCTTTTATTATTATTATTATCCCACGGAAGTAGGTTCGCAGTATCAGGATATTGAGTATTCTATATTTCAATCAGGGACTTTGTTTACTTAAACATCTCCACAAACTTTATCATTTATGTTAATGAGTAGCTGCTTATTTATTTATTATTTATTTATTTATTTATAAAAAAAGATTATCTTGTGGACTTACAGTAAAAACCAAAACGTCCACAAGCAAGTAAACTTATAACTACCTACAAAATACAAATGAGAAATAGTAACTTACAAAAATAAAAATATATAATAAAAATAAACTTACACTAGAGGCTTACGACAATTTAAAAAGCGGCTGAATTTGCATAGGAGGGTTGGCCAGCTATCTGCAAATACGTCGGCCTCCCGGATCTGTGCGAGGAACTCATTTATCAAAGCAACAGCCCTAGCGGTAGGTGCATTGCCCGCCTGCAGGGTCCTAGTTTTGTTCACCAGGGTGAAAAGGTTGCGTGGACGCCTCCCTTTGCGACTCACCGCACTTATATATTTGTCTGGCACAAATAAATGTATCTTGCCTAGTACAACTGGATTGTCCACTATATGACGCAAAAGTGAACAGTAGTGAGCGAGCGTTGCAAACTTACGTCTCAGTTCCAGAGTTTCCAACCCAACCATACCGGCAACAAACAAAGATGGATAGAGAGTAGACTTATAGCAAACTAAGTCCCTATCATATCAGTTTCAAACCTACAATTTTGACTATAATTCCGTGCTAACGAAGAAGTTTCAAGGTACCGCACACCAGATCAAACATCTTACTATACATGCAGGCATACAATATAATTGTATCTGCAACCATAATTACGAACAGGTTTCTGCAAGTTAAATAAAATCTTGTCAGACCTTTAGAATCGTCAAACCTACTAGACTTTACTCGAGGATACGTTACATAATCAATTTTAGATGTATATACCGGGTGTGGCCTGTAATGTGAGCAAATAATTAAAACATAGATCTTACTCCTCGAACTGAACAACATTAGTTCAGCGAATTTTAAAAATAATTCGTTTTTTATTTTTTATTACACTTTTAAGTTTATTCGAAAATGCTCGATGTTGTAGTGTGACAGGTGACGTAAGTTGTGATCTAGGATGGCGTACATTGAAGCAGTATTTAATTTGTATGAAAAAGGGAAAATTCAAAGAATCTGGAAAAAGCCGAATTTTTAATTTTCCTAACTATTCATTAGCCCTAATTTTAGCAGTCTTAATTTAAGTTGTACTCAATTTCACAAGCCCTAGAATAAAAAGCCGATATTTCTATTTTCCCAAATATTCATTAGCCCTAATTTTAGCTTTCCGATTTTCCGTTGTACCATTATTTGTTGGTTTAAACGTAACGCTATCTAACTAATAGTCTTATTTGAATTTTAAAATATAAATAAATAAATAAATAAATATCATGGGACACTTGACACCAATTGACCTAGTCCCAAACTAAGCAAAGCTTGTACTATGGGTACTAGACAACGGATAAATATAATTTATTCAACACCTGGAGTGTCACTTTCCGACTCTGACGAACAATCTTACAAATTAATAATAAGTTCGTTTATTTTACCGCTTTTATTTTTACCGATAACCCTCACCTCTGGCAATTGCGACCTATTGAAACAACACTGTAATGGCGTTCACTAAAGAAAGTAAGTTTGAGATTTGCCTTTTCGAATCAATAAAAACAAAAGACTCACCGGCCGTTTAGTCAGCATGATGTCTGGATCTAAAATGAGTCTAATGAACAGGAAAAGCAAAACTGGTTGGACCACTCAGTATATTATGTTCTTTAACATAATTTGCTGTAGTTTTTTTTTTTAATAAATGGCGTCTGTCCAGCCAGTGGGATAATTTTGCCAGCGCCAAGGTTGAGAGCTACAAATGATTCTGAGTCGATCGGTCTTTTTTTTTAATAAACAGAGTAGGTACGGCGCTGTGCTGTCAAGTGACCGGTAGGGTTAGTTCGGGATACCTACAACAACAACATAAATTGCTAATTTTTCTTATTAGACAAATACTGGTTAGAACAAACAATGGAAACATATAGTACGCAAGGGATATACTTGGGATAACCTACCCCTAGGTAGGTGAATTATAACCTGCATATGCCACTTTGATACTTGCTGTTAGTGGCGTGAAGTAAATATTTTCGTAAGACAACACGGAGATTTGCAATTTTGAACATAAAACTACCTCACTCATATTAACATGTCGAGTTAAACTCGCTTTAAGACGTGAGTTATCCGGGTCAATAGTTTAATACGACCAGGAGAATGAAGTCTTGTCTTATGATGCATCTCATCGGGGTTGGCGTACTCTGCGCCATTCCTTTAATCGCTGATGACGTAATAAAATGTTTAATGAACTCGGTTGGAATCGAATTGTTGCGCCACGCCACTACTTTATACTAACTTTATCTCTCACCGAAAGTAAAGTAAAATCCAAAATCTTTAATTAGTATTTGTTACAAAAAAACCTGTACCTAATATTAAGTGATTAGTTCGAATTGTGACAGTTTTTCTTGACCAAGGTAAAAATAACAAATAAGCAAGATAAATTATTCCATTTAATTTTATTATGTAATAAAATACACTTCGCGCTTTCACGTTATGGCAAACCTATTATATTATGGCAAATCACATAATTATAAATCAAATTCATCTATCATAGAAACAACAGATCATACATAGTATCACTGTTTTCTAAACTTATTTTATAAATTAAAATAGACAAAAAGCGCCATCTATCATAGCCATTGTTCAATCGGCGCGAAGTCGAGGTCCGCATTGGGAAATGGCGCGAGGTTAGCACTTCTGCCGTTAGATGGCGCCTGCCGCCTGAAATACTCCGCGACGTTGCCGCTCATACTGCCATAGGGGATCCCACCTTAAATTTAAAAAAATGAGAATTTATAGTGATAGAATAGAAGTTGCTTGTAACACGTTCATATTGATCGTGTGAGTACGACAATTTGTGTGACAGGCTAGGTGGCGCTAGTATCGTGAGGTCCGTTTGACAACTTTGACATTTGCTTCACGTTTGTGATTGGTTAAATAGCTAACTAGCAGGTGGTAGGACCTTGTGCAAGGTCCGCCCGGATAGCTACCACCATCTTGCTCGATAATCCTGCCGTGCGGGTAGTTCGAAGAACTCGCGCTGCTAGGCGGACCTGACACCCCACACTTCAGTCTACTCGTGACCACGGCAACTGAAACGTTGCCGAAACGTCGAGGTACTCGTAAATATTACTTTTGTAAAAATAGCATGATAAGTCCCGTTATGATATTTTGTCTGTCAATGGATGCGATTCTACGCGCACGTTGGCTAAATTGTCTAAATCTAAATTTTCTAAATTTTAATTGACATTTAGACGGCTGATTTAACAAGTGCTATTCCAGAAAGTCACGCTGACCGGCTAGATAGATCGGCTAAAATAAGAAACGTCAGATTAAATTAGCGTTGTCATTTGATTATGACAGGTGCTCATAGAATAGCAAAGTGATTTAGCGACGTCTAAATAAAATTAGGAATTTTAGCGGCCGCTGTAGAATCGGGTCCAATGACTTCATAAGTAAATCACCATAGGATAACCCGGGGCCTGGTAGGGGCAGCGTGTCGCCGCCGTCGGGGCGCGCACGCGCAGCCAGTGCACAGCACAGCATTAGCAACGCTATCTGAAACACGTCAAAGTAAAGATGACTAAAATGCATTTGTTTAAACAATACAAAAACTTTTTTCATTCTTTCTCATGCAATTTATAAAAAAGAGAGCGAGAAAGAGCGAAAGAGAGAGATAGAGAGAGAGAGAGATGCATACAATACATATTATTTACAATGGTTCACTAATATGTCGCATAAAATTGAATGTCATACTTTCGTTTCGCATAACAGAATCGAGCAGAATCATAATCATTAAATTACTTGAAGACCACATTTGAACAACAGAGCTACTACTTAATAACAAGTACTTCACGGGTTGAATTTCAATTATTTTAACACAGTTGCTAAGCAATTTATGCTCGTCGTAATGCAAATATGGTAAAATGAAACAGGTGGTGAAGCACCAGGACTCCTCAATAATGAACGTCTCTGCATCTGAAAAACAATCTTCTTCTCTTTGTAACTGCTGTTTGGTTCTGGTGCTTCGCCTGCTGCTGTCATAGCCGCTTACTTTGCTGACCTAACCATAACCCATTTTTATGGTAGCTGTTCGTTCCTTTAACTATGTCATTATCCATATTAAGGTCCAATTAGTATTTTGCTATGCTACTATGCCATACAAAAATCGGCGATACTAATGTTCTGCTATTTAATATTCTTCAGAAGTGTGCTCGACGATAACAGTGTTCCGCTATTTAGGTAATATTCTGAGAAATGACTATTATTCGAAGTGATAATTATGCAAAGTATATGATTATGCAAAAGTATTAATCGGCTAAAAAAATTTATGTGATATTATGCGAATGAAGTGTATTTCAGAGAATCTATATTATTAAAGATAAAGGGAACCCATTTACAACAAATGTAAATATTATAGTTAGATACATAGCAATATCAGCTATATTTATTATGAACAGGATGACATAAGTGGTCCCTAAGCATACAACGCAAAAGTTATAGACAGGTCCAAATTTATAAATGAAGAGTTAGAAATCAAGTAGAATTACTAAGTAAAATATACCTACGAACATGGACTAAGTATAGTACAGTAGTACACCTATGGTTCTTGCTACGAATATACTTTTTAAATAACTAATGCACTTGGAAATAAATGTAATAAACTAAATTAAAATAAAAAAGACTGCTGGGATGTCTGAGGCTTTCAGTTCAATATTTAATTAGCACCTTGTAAAAGATATTGAACCAACAAAATCATCGACGTAGTTAGATAGACCCGCGTCAACCAAACCACCGTTGATCTCGTAGATTCAATGACCCTGAAACGTCACAAGTCATCTGGCCTTGCTTCAAGATGACTTCATTAACCGCATTAGCGGCTATTAAACGTGTCCATGGGGGGTCAGCTGACCTGAAGGTACTTCTGGTGCAATAAAAACTATGACGTCAATACTGGGACCCTAGTGTAAAAGAGGTTAAGTCTGCAGAAATTAAATGAAAAAAAAATGAAAAAATGAAAAAAAATATTTATTACCCAAAACCACAAACAGTTATGAACACGGGTTATGAACATTAATTCGGCGACACCCACACTAGGCAGAGCCTGTATCGTGGGAGTCAAATTACACAGCTATTTTCTATTTTATGTGTACCTACAGGGGTTTAAGTCGAAATCGCTGTTCAACTTCTGCAGAATCAACCCCCTTTTCATTAGGACCAGAGGCCTTATTGCCTAACGTTTCTGACACTCGCGATCGCAATAAAATGACAGCTTTTGTATGCGAAATATGTCATTTGATTGCGATCACGAGTGTCAAAAACATTAGGCAATACGGCCTCTGGCCTCAATCTATATATATAAAATTCAAAGTCCTGACTGACTGACTGACTGATATATCAACGCACAGCCCAAACCACTGGACCTAGAGACTTGAAATTTTGCACATAGATACCTTATACAATGTAGGCATCCACTAAGGAAGGATTTTTGAAAATTCCCACGGGAACGGGAAAAATCGGGATTTATATATTCGATTCTGAGTTACCTTATCTCAGTAACAATAATAACTAGACTCTTCAAATTTGCTACACACGTAGGTATTACATTAATTAAAACATTAATTTCAGGATTTTTGGAAATTCCCACGGGATAAGGAAAAAACGTGATTTATATATTCTGTTCAACGGAATCCCATGAACAATAATTACTAGAATCTTCAAATTTGGCATAGAAGTAGGTAATTGTAATAGTAAAAAACGATTTTAAGGATTTTTGGAAATTCCCACGGGATAAGGAGAAAACGGGATTTATATTCAGTTCAACGGGATGGTCTTATCGTTTTAACCGAAATTTAGCATTTAGGTTCCTTGGGGGGCCCAGGGATCTATCACAAAAGGATTTCCCGAAATTCTGACGGGAACGAGAAAAAACGGGATTTTTCGTTTTTCTGGTCTTAGAAAGCTGAAATTTGGCATGTAGGTTGCTTGAGGAGTGTAGGAAAGCATTTAAGAGATAATTTCCCGAAATTCCTACGGGAAAGGGAAAAAACGGGATTTTTCGCTTAATGGATGCAGAAAGCTGAAAATAGCATGTTGATTGCTTGGGGAGCGTAGAGGAGCATTGAGAGTGGAGTTTTCTAAATTCCCACGGGAACGGAAAAAAATGGGATTTTTCGTTTTACTGGTTGCAGAAAGCTGACATTTGGCATACAGGTTGCTTGAAGAGTGGAGGGAAGCATTATGAGTTAATTTCCCGAAACTTCCACGGGAAAGGGAAAAAACGGGATTTTTCGTTTTACTGGACGCAGAAAGTTGAATATCGACATGTAAATTGCTTGGGGAGTGTAGAGGAGTATTGAGAGAGGAAATTACAATATTCCCACAGGAACGGGAAAAACGGGATTTTTCGTTTTACTGGTCGTAGAAAGCTGAAATTTGGCAAGTGGGTTCCTTGGGGAGTGTAGGGGAGCGTTGAGAGAGAATATCCCGAAAATTATTACGGGAACGGGAAAATTGGGACTTTTCTTTTTCTTTCTTATTTTGACTTTTTTTATTCGAAAGAGTATACTCCCAAGGTACGGGATCGCAGGGAAATCGAGGGCAACCCTCAAATTTTGTAGGGACGCATTACGTTTTTCATGTATTTTCTCAAGCTATTTAAGTATTTGCGTCTGATAGACATCATCTCATGTTGATGAGCTGATGATGGAAGGTAAAACTCCTTAACGGTTAGGAGTTGAGGTTTTTTTTTAAATATTATAATATGCAGGTATTTAGTTGTTTTCACTCTGGTTACTCAGGTGAGCTGATGTTGGAAGGTATAACTCCTTAACGGTTAGGACACGTTATAGTACCTGCGCCAAACCAATCAGTTGATCAGAAAGAAAGAAAGAAAGAAGAAAAACTTTTTAAACTTTGTCTGTTTCTTTGTTTATTGGGGGTAATCTCTGAAACAACTGAGCTGATTAAAAAAAACTATTAGTGAAAGCTACCCTAAATAATAGAAGCCTGTTTCAATTCAATCGCGGACAGTGTAGTTTTCTATTGAACTCACTTATTTCTATCCCACGGGAATCCTATGTCGCACAGGTACGAAGTCGCGGGCAAAAGAAACAAGTAGGTTTTCTAAAATTACACCCCCCTGACCTAAGATGTGAAACAGGGCTTTAAAGTCAATTTTTAAATTCGAATATTTGCAAATATAATGCTCCGAAAAATCAATTAAAACACGAAAATAAATATCGTAGAAAGTAAATCTGTGTTACCCCAAATTTAACGCGGGCGAAGCCGCGGGCAAAAGCTAGTATATTATATATTGAGGCAGGCGTATCAAGAATTGGGCTGTCGATGCTAAAATGTTTAAATCTTTCATGAACTGCCATTACATTAACAAACTAAAAAAAAACGGCCAAGAGCGTGTCAGACACGCCCGAGATAGGGTTCCGTAGCCATTACGAAAAAATTAAGTAATATTTTTCTAAGGATTTCGTATTTTGTACAGTATTCCAAGTTTAGGTATGTTTTGTACCTTAGGCTGTTATTTACTTTTAAACTGCCTACTAATAATTCTCAAGAAAACTTAACCGTTATAATTTTCATTGTAAGTTTGATATATTTACTACGATCTTGATTTTTTTCAAATTTTTCCACCCACCCCGTGTGGGTTTTAGAGAGGGCGGGGGGGACGCTCCATTTTAA
This sequence comes from Choristoneura rosaceana, assembly GCA_037349165.1. Classification (NCBI taxonomy): domain Eukaryota; kingdom Metazoa; phylum Arthropoda; class Insecta; order Lepidoptera; family Tortricidae; genus Choristoneura; species Choristoneura rosaceana. Next base: position 19,352,195 of record JAZBNJ010000019.1, read on the forward strand.
TGAAAATTTGCACTTTGAAGATAAATATTTTGCAAACAAATCACTAAATTGAAAAATCGTTTTAGCAACCCCGTAATGGTTTAAAAAAAAAATATCCAACGATACCCCACACTACAAGGTTGTATGAGAAAAAAAATCACCCTCACTTTACGTCTATGGGAGGAATCCTAACAAAAGTTTTTTTTTTAATTTTTTAATTGTACCATTTTGTCGGTTTATTTTACAAATATATTCATGCAAAATTACAGCTTTCTAGCATTCATAGTCCCTGAGCAAAGCCGCGGACGGACAGACGGACTTGACGAAACTATTAAGGGTTCCGTTTTTGCCATTTTGGCTCCGGAACCTTATTTTACTTATAAAATAAACGCTTTAAAAGCATTACCCTCATTTACACAAGCTTGAGTGCATCGAGATCTCCAAGGTCCCAGCGACCATTATGAATTGGAGCACAGGTGGGCAATACTTGATTCGTAACCTTTAAGTACCTACTCGCTAAGAATAGAAGTTCAAGCGTTACTTGATGGAGGTTGTAGCTTTTAATTGTTTTATTAGTAAAACTTCGCGTTCGTAGAATCTCCTAACCCGAGGGGATTTTAGTTAACAAGAGTACAAGACACATTTTCATTTGTTTTAATAAAAAAAAAACTTTTTTTCTTTTAAGATAAATTAGTACGCAATGTATGTTTTTATTCAAAACGTCGTACTTGCCAATGTGACACAGTCACAATTCCGTTTTTCTCTTCTGTCAAATTATTATACGCAACACATTAATGATATTATGTGTTACTATCGTAACGTAACGCAACGTAACGTATCGTAACATATCGTAACGTATTTAGAAGCTCACTGCAAAACATTGCTACTCTTTTTTTAACACCTAATTATTTTTTTTTGTAAAATCAATTATTTCATTTGTATACTAGCTGTTGCCCGCGACTCCGTTCGCGTCTATTCGTTTATTATCGCTATCCCGAAGGAGCTATTCAATTTTCCGGTAAAATAACTATCTTAATGTCCTTCCCTGGGATTAACATACATACACACATACATAAAATAACGCCTCTTTCCCAACGGGGTAGGCAGAGACTACATCCTTCCACTTGCTACGATCCTGGCATACCTACAACTCTCGCTTCCTCTACATTCATCAATCTTTTCATGCATGCACGTCGGTTTAGAGTACTCCTAACCCGACTTTTCTTCAGAATGTGGGATTAAAGCTATCTAAATACGGGATTCCATCTAAATTGGTTCAGCAGTTTAGACGAAAAGAGGTAACAAACAGACAGACTTACAAACTTTCGCATTTCGCAACTTGTGTATAAAATATAATATTAATTATATGTTACTATCGTAACGTAACGTATTTAGAAGCTCACTGATACCCACAGGAAGTAGTGACAGAGTCATCAAAGTTAGGTACTTAGTCTAATTTTATTGTTGTGTGTATGATGTATTTGATCTTTTGTATTTAAGTGAGTCCTTGATCGTGACTGTCTTCGGCTTGACGACCTTACGTTTAAACTTTCTGTGTATTTTCTTTCACACAATGACATGGCGAGACTATACTTCGTTTTAGGGTTCCGTAGCCAAAATGGCAAAAACGGAACCCTCATAGTTTCGCCATGTCTCTCTGTCTGTCCGTCCGCGGCTTTGCTCAGGGACTATCAATGCTAGAAAGCTGTAATTTTGCATGAATTTAAATGTAAATTATGTTGATAAAATTATACAATAAAAAATTAAAAAAAAATTTTTTTAGAGTACCTCTCATAGACGTAAACTGGGCGTGATTGTTTTTAAAGTTTTCTTGAGCATTATTAGTAGTTAACTCTCTGGCCCATAAACTATCTCTATGCAAAAATCACGTCGATCCGTCGCTCCGTTTCAACGTGAAAGACGGACAATCATACACACAAACATAAAAATACACAAACACACACACTTACGCCTTTATAATATTAGTAAGTACGGATTCCACGAAGACGAAAACAATTCATCGTTCCGGTTGAAATTTTTCGAAGTAGTTCGAAGGCAGACTGCTAGGCAGACTTGACACCCTACACTTCAGTCAACTCGTGACCACGGCCACTATAATGTGGTTGAAACGTCGAGGTAAATATAAATATTACTCCTGCGTTTAAGCGTGATACCGTTTGTGGTATTTTGACTATGATACTTATCTCTACTCGATATACCGGGTGTGGCCTGTAATACAAGCAAAAAATCAAAACATAGATCGTCCTCGTTAAACTGAACAACATTAGTTGAGCGACTTTTAAAAATAATGGAGTCTTTGTATTTTCCTTTTCATACAAATTAAATACTGCCATCAATGTACGTCATCCAAGAACATAATCGACGTCCCCTGTCACGCTACAAACATCAAGCATTTTGCTTGACATTGCTTATGCGAATAAACTTAAAAGTGTAATAAAAAATAAAAAACTAATTATTCTTAAAATTCGCTGAACTAATGTTGTTCAGTTTGAGGAGTATGATCTATGTTTTAATTTTTTGCTTATATTACAGGCCACACCCGGTATTGTATTTGTACCTCTTTCTCATATTGTAAGTTTAAAAGGTATTACGTAACTGATCTAAACTAGTTCTTTACAGAATAAGACAATAAAATAATCAATCTATCTCCTGAATACTTAATTATAACTTGGTCACTGTCGCCTTGTTCAAGGTAATTATTTTCACTTTCGACTTGTATTTTAGAAAGGAACAAGCATTGTGGTCTGGCTGAATCGAGACAAACTAAAAGCTTTTTAAATCACTTGCAGATTTTAATTACTTGGTTAGTTTTTTTTAATGTGACAATGATCATTAGAGGACAATTTGCCCGTATTTAGTGTGTTTTACCGGTAAAAATATTTAAGAAAACTAAAATATTTATGAGAGATAATGAAAATGAACGACAGCGTAAAATTGCTAGATAGACAATTTTTAACCGACTTCAAAAAAAGGAGGAGGTTCTATGTTACAATGTTTGTTTTTTTTAAATGTATGTTCACCGATTACTCAGTCAATAATTGTGGACCGGTTTTCAGAATTCAGTTGCCGTGGTCACGAGTAGACTTAAGTGTGAGGTGTCAAGTCCGCCTAGCAGCACGAGTTCTTCAAACTACCCGCACTTGATCACTAATATTACCGACACTCGTATCACGAACTACCCGCACTTGGTGTATGAGTGAGAATCACGAAAGCTTAAAACGTCATACATGGTTATACCCTAAAAATATGTTGTTTAGTTACGTTTAATCTGTTATGTAGTAAAACATAATCACAAACGCAAAAAGCTAATGGAATGTGAAGGTCGGTTTGCACAAGTCGCATCATAAACTTGTGGCGATATAACTACGCCGGCGCATCCGTGAGGTTGGACTCACGAAATAGTAAACTGGTAGTTACCCCCGACATTGTGCACAAATACAAATAAAAATACATTTACGAAGCTTGAAAGGAGAAATTGACTAAGCGACATTTTTTTAAGATAGTGAGTTAAGTATATACATATTTTGAATCAGTAAAATTTCCTAAATAAATAAATAGATACTTACGAATGTTTGTTCTCGGATCTCGTGTATTTAATATGTATTTAAGTACGAATTTATCTAATAAAAGTATGTTTATCCTTTGTGTATCCATAGTACAAGCTTTGCCTAGTTTGTGACTAGGTCAATTTTGGTGTCAAGAATGCTATAATATTATTTTCATATTTATTCCTCCCTGTGAAAAAACCGGGCATTTATGAATCAGTGAGATCCTAAAACAACGTCTGTCTGTATCTGTATTTACATTATAAACCTCCGAAAAAATCAATCGAAATACGAACAAAATAGATCCTGAAAATAAATGTTACCACCATAGGTTACCCGGATTTAACGCGTGCAAAGCCGCAGGAAAAAGCTAGTAAATATTATAAACCACTAACCTGTCGGACAAACATGGCGGATCTCGCTAGAGTGAGGCGCGCGGCCTTGCCCGCTGTATTTATACGCCGTCGTGCTTGGAATGTAATAGCCGTTTAAGACTATACAATCTTAATGACAAGATATGCTTATGATTTTTTCGTTGTTCACAAAAAGCTCGGCACGTGATGTTCCTTTGAGAAAAAAATAACAAAAGGAGCGATATCAGCACGTTATTATTCTATCACGGAGAACAGATCGTTGCTTAAATACAAAAGGGCCACAAATGAAAAAAGAACAATCGTAATAATTGCATTTTAAATAATAAATTTTAAATATAAATTTAACGTAGAAATATTACAATATATTATATATGTATATATATATTTGTGGCCCTTCTGATGGTCATTGGGGGTGAAAGGTTCTCGAGTAGAGACCGCGGATCGGCAAGCGCAGCGTGGGACGTCCACCAACGAGATGGACGGATGACCTGCGGATGAAATGCCCAAATTAGAACTTTTGTGAGTTTGTGTTAAAAAAAAGGTTTGTTCACACAAGATTCTTTAAAAAGGGAACTTGTCAATCTCTCATAGGGCCGGCAACGCACCTATGATACTCCTTGTGTTGCGGGTGTGGGTGATGTTGGCGTTGGTTGTTTCCCATGAAGAGGAGAGGCTTTTTTACCCCTCTTAGATGAAAAATAAATAATTAACATTCTTAATTTTACATAAAACATAACCACCAGTTGTAGAGGCTAAATTATTTCTTAATTTATTTAATTAAGTCCTGCCACGGCACGCTCGCTTCACTCGCTCGGCTCGCACGTTGTGATACTAGTTGTACTTTTCCTCTTCGCTTCGCTTTTCGTCGTTCCTAATTTTTCAAAAAATTATTACTAGCATAATTTTATACCAATATTCTAATTAGCTTTGTAGAGTCTAATGAGACTTTCAAATCAACTGCCAGATCCCAGTATTAATGTTTACGCTCGTAAGCTTAGATTATAGTTTATGCATGAAATATTTCTTTCTCAAGTACCTAAGTAAATTATTGTTATTCTTTTGAGAAATAAAGATCTTTAAACCGAGATCCTGGTCCACGCAAGCAAAACCACCGGCAAAGTCTAGTAATTTAAAACTTCGAAAAATGACGATAATTTTTATGACTTCATGCAAGTTATTCGCACCTGCGAAATTATCAGAATGCCATAGTATAATAACGTAAATCAACGTACTCTGTAATGACGTGGGAACTAGTGGTACTCAAATTTCTCAACGTATCGTGCAGTGCGCTATGGCAATTGCCGACCTTACTTCCGTCGCTTATATCTTGGTGTAAGGCTACGCTTAGCGACAACCGCTTACGCAACAAAGTATGCGTTTCAAATGACCGTAGGATCGGCTTTGTTGTCAGCTTGACTCGCTACTTCTCAATTTTTGATTTGCCAGCTTGTAATTTCATGCAATAAATATGTAAAAGTACTAAGTATAAATAAAGGCTTATACTCGGAGGCTAAGTTTTTTAAAGAGGTAGGATGCCAGCTGCGGGACTGGGGATTAGACTCTCGCTCCGAGTCGTTCTTGATGCAAAGGCTATCTATCGCCATTTAACGCGGCAACGCGGCAAGCGTGTTGGGCATCTTTGCGCAAAGAACGACTCGAGGCGGCCTTTTTTTATAATATAAAAATATTATTTAAGTTAGCTAGTAGATTTATTATTTAGTAGTATTTAGCTCTTAGGTATTGTATTTTCCATAAGTTTATATTCTTAAATAAATCAATCTTGTTGAATTCTCACTAGGAATATAAAAAACCTGACGCGAGGGCAGCACTTCTACGTTGTATACTGCAACATTCTTAATTTACACTTACTATACGGTATCTATCAGTCATATTGACAACGGTGTCGGTGACATTTAATGGAATGTTTTTTAATCTTTCAGACTTTTTCTGTGACAAATACTTTTATACATTGTAAATTATTTTCCTTCCAAGGCTATGGACAATTTTCGGCATTTTAACACACAAAAACACAAAATAACACTTTAAAATACAATGTACAAACAACGTTAAGCTTTTTAAACTTTCGTGATTCTCACTCATAGTCAAAATAACACAAACGGGACTTATCACGCTAACACACACAAGTTATATTTACCTCGACGTTTCGGCAACGTTGCAGTTTCCGTGTTCACGAGTGGAGTCTAAGAGTTGCCGAAACGTCGAGGTAAATATTACATGTGTGTGTTAGCGTGATAAGTCCCGTTTGTGGTATTTTGACTATGAACGTTAAGCTTTGACAGAATAGACAGCTGACAAAGTCGCAATATAAAACGTAGAAGTGCTGCTCTCGCGTCAGATTTCTTATATTCCTGGTCAGCCTTTAAAATATTTACTCTACTGGAATATAAACAGAAACAAAATAACATGAAAAAATGTGAAACTCGTGATGGAAATAAAACCCAATCTTTTACGACCGTGCATTTCTGGAATAAACACGTGAAATAGACGGATGGATTTATTTATTAAGTAATGAATTAGTAAATTGATTGTAATTAGGTATTATAACAATAAACAGGAAAGGAATAGACGGTATGTAGATTTAGGATTCCTTCTATCCAGTCCATTCTTCTCAGCGATGTTTTTATAACTATTGTCAAGAAACATTTTAATTAAATTATTTCAGCGCTATTATTGGTAAATTATTATTCTGAGAGAAAACGTGCATCTCCTTGACTCTGAGGTTTCGATCTGTTTCCACAGGCTTACACAAGCTTCTGGAAGTTGCAAAATGCAAATCAGCGCGACTGCAGTGAAAAAGTGCGGTTCAAACCGAAGTTTTGTTGTTTGCGAGGGTTCTTTAAGTATATTATAGTATATAGGAGTTAAATTATAAAGTCCTTACAAGCCTTGTTTCAAAGACTCTTTTAAAGTTTATTCTTTGTCTAAGAAAGTTGCTGGGTCTTCGATGCCTTTTGATTGGATAGTTTCCCGGGTATTAAATAAATTATTACTATTCTGCATACTCCGTATGTTATATTATATTGGAAATCTTTTTTTTATTTCGTTAATAAAAAAATAAATCTCATCAAAGTTCATTCGATATAATATATACACATACACAACAAATAAAAATAGGTAGATTCACAAAAACAATTATAAATAAACTAACTATAACATTCATACAGAAGATGACAGATACTACTTAGATGACTACTTAGATTTCTTAAGACACTTGCCAACGCCAAGTTAAGCTACGTTAAATTTAACTAAGGAAAACACAAACGTCTTATAATTGCAATTAAAATTCCTCCGCCCGTTTTCCCAGCAGTGCCATGGACCCCAATCGAGAGCGTAACGAACGTCACTAACTAGAGCAGGTTGACTCGTGACGAATTATTATGGGAAATCGGTAACCGCGAGGTTGCCGTAACGTCGGTAATGGCAATTGTAAACAGGCAAATCCATTGTGCTGATAGTGAACTTACAGCATGTGTCGATGACGAAATTGAAATCTAGTTTGATGACCGAGCTTATTTCGGACAAATGGAAATAAACAAAGAGGAGGAAGATAAAACGGATGACTTAGCTTAAATATATTTTAAAAGTACCTAGTAGAAGTTTGTAAATAAAAAGGAAAAACGACAATGCCAGTTTTGATGCAATTCCTAATTAATTTTAGACAATAGTTCTAACTGTCACAAGACCTGACCCAGACCTTAAGACAACAAGGTCAACGACACTTCAAAGCTTCAGACCATCGCGCAACAATTTCAAGATTGTGTTGAGAAAGGCCATTTGACCGACACTTCGCCAAAATTCTCATTGTATCCATAGAAAAAAAGGAAATTGCTGAGCCAATTACATCAATACCGGCTGCTCTATTTTACTCGATTGCAAATAAATTATATAAAGAAATTCCCTCGTCGCATTGCACAAATTACATTACAGTCAAATTGTTAAGGGATTGCGTTAAGCATTAGACATTTGACAAATGGATTGAAAAAATAATTTGATCTACGACGCAACTCACTTAATTATTACATTGCAAAAGTGTGCATAATCATTAGTTCCGGAATCCAAGCAAATAGATCGAATTATAATTAGTTTCGATTAATTCTTTGTTTTTATTTTTTTCATCTATTCTTGTAAAACTGATAGAACTTTCTAGAATGTCTTCTGTATTTTTATAGCGACCAATGTTATTAAAATTACGACACAGTTAATTTATTTTTGTTATTATGCCAATGTATTATTATCGTATCACGCGTACCTATCTATTACCTTGCCTCTAAACAAGATTCTTTCAATACCATTAACCTGTTTACTTCAATCACCTGCTTCAATACAAACTGGCACATCACTAACAATGGGATCATTTAAACTCATTCATCATTTGGTGCTTTCACGTCATCGTCATCTTGTACTTGCCCTGTCGTTTGACAAGAACATCCGGCTGTCAGTTATTCTTTTGTTTCTCAACTGCCTCTAAGTGTTTATCTCTTTCGTTAATCGTTCGCTCCACGCCACCTTTTTCTTCATTTCTCTACCATGGTATTGGTAGTAAAGTTTGTAAGTCACAGAAGGTTGCCTGTTTATAAAATTTGTAAGTTTGACCTGTTTTACTTTTTATAAATTTTCATTGATACAATTCATATTTATTATCTTCTACCGTGTCTTGTGCATCGATATTTTTTTATAATAACATAGTACCTAGGTGACCGAACTTTGATCGGAACAAATCTCGAAAGCAATTTATTAATAAAATAAAAAAAATATATTTTAAATTGTAGTTAACCTCTGAATAGTATTTATTAAATATGTAGTTATGCATAGATTTTAGCTTTACCTTAAATTTTCTTATCACCCGTTCGATTTAAAATTTGTACCAACTTGTAAAAACCCTGGATGAGTCGGTAGTCTTCATATTAGATGAGGCACGACATTCTTGGATATATTAAACACCAAACTAATATTCTGAAACTTTTGTCGACCTCAACAAAAAAAACATAAATTACTTTTGCAAATGTGTTCTATGCTCATGTGCAACCACGTGCTGAAATATTTTGAACTTATTTTGATAGTTTGATACCATGTCATTCGCTTTCTCTTAAACTTTGCACCATGCACCGTAGCAAAGCGAACGGCCGCAGCAATCGGTCCGCGACGCGCGACCGAGGAGATATAAACGATCGTCATCCCCGGGCCCGGCTAGTGTCCGTCCGTCCGTGATGTGAACCATGCAGGCCCGCGTACCTATGCGGACTCCTCGCTTACCCATGCGAAGTTTACGAGTATTCGCGCCCATGCAGCGTAGCAACCCCATGCGAATCTTAGTGATAGTTTTTGTGTTATGTGTGACGTTTCGCGAGTGTCAAGCCATCCGCGTACCAGTCTCCTGGGACGATGGAACTAACAGTGAAGTGCCACAGTCACAGGTTGAACAGTTTACCCCTGTAACTCAGCAACAAACCATCCCTGCGGAATACTTTGAATACAAGGCGCACAAACCTCAATTCGCTGTCGATGTAGCAGCGTTCCATGGCGTCAAAGATCCCGAGAACCATTATAAAGCGTATCCCATAAGACCGTTTACTGGCAAAAACAAACCGGAGCTTGGAAAACACCACTTACTCGATGAAGATAAGAAAATTTATCGTCCATTTCAACAATATGTGAACGGAAACGAAGAGTGGCAAAGCTATATTGTACCAACGGCGTCGAGTTATGAAGTGTATCATCCATATAAAGCTGAAGAACCAGCGTTGCAAGAACTGTACAAAGATCCTATTTTAGACAAGATCAGGAATGATTTAAAGAACAGTAAAGAAAATTTACAAAAATACGAAAAGGATGCTGGAGAGGCGGACATAGAAGAAGGAGAATATTTGGAAAGTCCCGAACAGACTGATAGAAAGAAATTCCCTCAAAGGAACGTGCCGGCGACTTTTGAAATTCACAGACCACTTCGACGACCAGTGTACTACAGGCCTCCGCCAAAAGCATTTACTCATGAACAAATACTGAATCACAAATTTAGACATCCTTGGAATCAAAACTTTGTTAAAGTTAGACCTTTACATTATAGACCACTAAAGAATCATTTACACAATCTGAGGCAGCATCATTCTCTTAAATACGACGATGAACATAACGAATATCCTCAAGTTCCCCCTTCGGAAAATTTTGCAGAACCTCCAGATGGGTATGACATCTATTTAAATGGCCAAGCTAAATATAATCAGCTAAGAAACAATCTTGATGAATCTATAAATAAAGCCATCTTGAAAAATCGCCCAGCCGCATATCAAAAATTAGAACTTCAAAATCAAGATACAAAAGATGAAAGTGATGAAAACGAGTTTGTGCCAATCAAAAGCTATGCTCAGGTAAGAAAAACTGAAACGACTAAACATTTGCCAAAGTCAGCAGCCTTAGAAGATGCGACTAGTTATGATGACATTGTAAATGCTCACCGATTGAGAGAAGCAGTTAAAAGTACAAGAGCTCAAACTGTTTACTCTGAGGAAGGCTATGAAGATGCAGCTTACGATCATGCCGGTGAACAAAAACATGCATCTGACCACGAAGCACACGGAGGGTTGTTAAAAGAAAAGGAAATTAGTGGAGGTAAATACAAGACACCGTCATTTAACGGAAAGTATCAAGATGCCAGTGGTTCAATTTATAAAGATAAAAAACATCACGGCAAAAAGTGGAAAAATGATAACAAGGACACTGAAAAACAAAATGATTCTGAAGATTATGCCGAAGATGAATTCGAACATTCTGAGGAAGAAGACGCTTATGGCAATGTTCCCGATGACGATGTTCGACATAAACGCGAACATAGTACGAAAGACGATAAAAATAATGATAATGCACAAGAAATTCTAGCTCAAACTGAAAGTGATGGAGAAGAAATCGATGAGAAAGATGACAATAAAAATTCTACTCATGAAGAATCGCGACAAAAAAGAGAAAACGTAGAGAAAGACTCTGAAATCAAAGAAAGCTCTACTAACTTAACTGAGTTAGATCACGGTGTAAATAAACGGGAAGCTAATTTTGAAATTCCCGAGTTTGATTTTAATTCGACTTTTCTCACAGAAAAGGAATTAAATAAAATTGCTAAACTCAAACTTTCTAAGGCAAAAAAGGATAGTTTGCGAGAAAAATATCCATATTACTTTAAAAAATTAAAATCAATCAATAGGGATTCTCCACTACGCTATGCTGAAAATTTAAAATTAATTCCACAAAAATCTCAAGGAGGCACAGAGTTTTACGATTCAAGGTCTAACATCGAATGTTCAGAAGTTGACGATGATGTAGATCCTATACCAGAAAAAATAAAAAACAATGGAACAAAATCCCTAGACGACGATGATAGTGACGATGGAGATGACGACACGTCTAAGGGTGACAAAAAACAATTCGACGATCAAAAGAATAAACAGCGTCTCAAAGGTCTTGGTGACAAAATTGATTGTTTCAAGGCGAAATATTTCGGAAAAAACCCACTTGACAGCCCTTTTTTCAAAGAAGATATAATTGCTGCGCCTAAACCTATCAAGACTCCAAACCTGGAAACATTCAAGCTAAATCAGTTCAAAAAAATTACTCCTAATATTTTTGAGGGTGAATCTTTGGCTGCATCGAATAACTTTATGACTCTAAGAGACGAATTAAATAATGGGACATCAAAACTCCAAGATTCTATTACTAAAGCTACTGAAGAGCTGAAGTCTTCTTTATTGCTTCCGAAAAACATAACACTTCTAAATGATACCCAAAAGAGTGTTTATGCTGACATATTATCAAATATTAAAAATAACTTCCAAGACCCATTTTCGAATAAGAAAAGCGTTGGTCACCTAACAAACTTTACTTCTGACCATGTGAATAACAATGAAACTAACAAAGGTACTATTCATACACAGGTAGGTGAAGTCAAAACACCCGTTATTGTGAGAAGTAAAAGAGCAGCCCCATTTATTTATGAACCATACAAAATTATCAGGGAAGGACAAGCACAGGAATCAAGGAAAACAACTACTACCGGTAACATAAGTCCACTTATAAAACAGCTACAATCAAGTAAGGTTGTCGAAAAAGTGTTAAATTTCAATAATGATAACGATCAGCCAGTTAAGAGAAATGTGAAATCTAGAACCTACAAAGATATTAGTAGAAAGGATCGAGAGCAGAACATCAAAAAAGATGACCTAACTTTTGTTGATACAAACACAGATCATCGTAGAGGTGAACCAAGATATGAGTTAAACCCTGCTAACCACAAGTTGCAATACACTCCAGTCAATCACAAGAAAGCTATGTCTGTTGAAGATTATGAATCACAAACTAATACCACAATAGCACCTTCAAGACACAGTAAAGCTTTAAAACGCATGTTTGATGAACCGGGTCTTCAACAATCTTCTTTGGAGTCTGCTGCCTCAAAAACAATTCGGAGAGTAGTAAGCACAACCTCTTCACCAAGAAAAATACAAAATAAACCTGAAGTGTCAGCTAAACCAGTAGAATTTGATGAAGAATATGATGAATATGAGGATGATGGAGACGAAATAACGACGACTACAACAACGATAAAACCGTCTTTCAAAAGAAGGACTCGGCCAACTACAACTACTCTCAAACCTTCTGATGACTATGAAGATGATGAGGAAGAAACAACTAAATTACCTAAATTACATTTGGTTACAAGGTTTCAAAAACCGTATCAAACTGAAAAACCTGAGATCAAGAAAGAACCTGTTAAAGTCAAGTATTCTGAAAATGATAAAGATGATAACACTAATGGTCCAAAGTACAGAGAAAAGAAAAAGAAAACTAGAAAGTCAACATTAGTTACTGATACTCAAAGATATGGTAATGACGACGATGATGACATGAGAAAAGATGAAGTTGATGCATTAATCGGTGTTAAACAGGACATGGAAGATTATATGCCAAATTATGAAAAAGATGTCGATGGTATGATGGAAAACATTAAAAAACAGGCACCTGAGTCAAGTGAAGAAGATGAAGATGAGGATGAAGACGAAGATGATGATGATGATGAGGATGAGGGTGATGATGAAGATGAGGATGAAAATGATGACGAAGATGCGAACAGTGATGAGGATGAACAAGAACCACCAAAAACAAGAGAACCACCTGTAAAAGAACAAAAAACTGAAACAATTGTACTTACCACCCCTGAGCCAACAAAACGAAGTTTAGTAAGGACTACAGAACCACCTCCTTCTACAACGGAAGCTCGTAGTGCTAAATTAGACGTTAAACCTGTCGTTCACAAAAAGAAAGTTGAAATACACAAAGAGTTACCAGTTAATACGTCAGCGCCTCACGTAACACAATTCAAACAAGACATACAAGAAGTTGAAATTATAAAAGAAATGCCACAAAAGCGCAGAAAACCGAACAAAAACTTAGAAGCATTAGACCTTTTCAAAGACGAAAAATTAGCGGAGGAGATTAACAAGCTAAAGGATGTAGAAATATTCAGAGAAAACTTGGATCTTAAACAAGGACCCAAGCATGGAGGAAACTATAGAAGCGCTGAAATAAAAGCAGCCCCAGTAAGCAGTACGCCGATACCTACTAGAAGAAGGGGACCAGCTAAATACAACATAGCTGAAAAAACCCAAGTGGAAGCTAAAGTTGATGAAAAAGATATAGAAGTAAAGCGTAATAGACATGGTGGCCATTTAATATCTAAAATTGATCAGAGGCCGAGAGATAATGAAGCTAGTAACGCAAAACACATTGAGTTAAGCGACGTTGACCAGCCGCCGCGTGTATTACATGGAGGTAACCTAAGATCTATTCAAGATAAATTTAAGCCCCCTTCAAATAATAGAAATGCAAAATTAGTTGAACTGGACGATGAATACGAAAGCGATGATGATTCCAGTGATATGCACGGTGGCAATTTTAAGTCGTACGACAATTCAAGAGCGGGAGGTAGGTTACATGGCGGAAATTATAGAAGCGCTAAATTAATACAAGCAGAAGCGCCTAAAGGTGACGCAGACAAAAAAGATAAAGCGGCCTTACAGGCGAGAAGCAGAAATGTTCAAGGTGGTAGAAATAATGCTGCAGCCATATTAAATGGGTTCGCGCAAGCTGTTCCTATATTAACAACAACACCAAACTACATCTTAGATCCAAGTAAACGAATGTATTATTATGTTGATACGTGAAAAAAAGAAAAAAATGCTTTGATGTTACTTTTAAAATGTTTAGATCATAAGTCGAAAGTGCCACTAAAATTCGTATCGCTTTTGAAATATATAAAAAAGTGTTTAACGAAACAATGAGAGACAAAATCATCTTCATTTATTCTCTACTAACGAAACCTTCTGTGATAGACTTGTTAACATTGTTTTTTATTTATAATTAAGTCTACTAACGAGTTGTTATTTATATTAACAAAATAAATTTTATAAATAAACATGGTAACTTTATTTTTAACTGTGATGCCCAAATTTAATGTAAACATACGAGTATTGCTGTATTTTATGTCAGATAATGATATACAAATATAACACGAGTATGTATGACATTTAATATATTTAAATGTTTTTTTTCTTTTCAGTCAACTTTGATGATAGTAATATTATTATATTATGAACTATGAGATCTGAGATCTGAGTTACTAAGGAAGGTAAACATAGGCACCCCCTAAATACATCCTGCCAATACCATTTAATGTATTGTAAGCCTAAATAGTGTCGTAATCATTGGTCATATTTCTGTTTATCATTTCAAGTAAAAAATATATAAAAATCAAAATCCTAACCGTGTGACTAACTCATCAGCACACCTGTCTAAAACTAGCACTATCTAGACTCTAAATTCTAGAACTTAAGAAGCTGAATTTGTGAGTACGGTCCGTTCATGACATTGTCAACAAATACTAGTTCTGCTACAAAAGCAAGACTCAAACAAGCTAGTGAACATTATAGATCATTACAAAGGCCACAAATTTTGCTACATTTAATTATATCGTATCCAATTTTCTTCTTGAATACATATCTGGGTTACAAGTCATCAAATGGGTGTCATGTAGTTTTGACACAGTACCGTAACCGCTGCGATCGCCGCCAATCTATTGATACTTGCGACGGTTTAGCCAAAAGCCACTTTCACTTTCGTCCGAGCGGCTTGTAAACAAATCCGCACTGTTGGTCCGAGAGCTACTAGATATTTAAAATAGGCATTAGTTATAATGAGGCAGCGAAAAACTTGTATAGTATTAAAAAAAGCACAGAGTTAGTTGAAAAGTAGGGTTAGACTTATAATGCTTGCTGTGAGAACGTTTAAGATGGCTCAAGAATCAAAATAATTTGATAGTTCACATTTTCATACTGTAGAAGATCCTTTATTCTTTGCATTTAAAAAAGGGTAGGTACCAAGTTTCCGGTATGTTTTCTTTACGTACGTCTTTTCGCTGAGGATCGTGTAGTCACCTATATTTGATTTGAAATAAGTCCCACTGAAAACCAACGTTACGGGTATGCCGCAACACAACAATACGCTGACTAATACTAAAGCCCAATTTATATTATTAATTGAGGTTTTTTTATTATTTTCTTGTGTGTCATACGTGTCGTAATAAATGTCTCTATCTAAATATAAATCCGCTGTTTACATTGCTTCAAAGAGTAGATGGACAAATGCAAAAATATACGTAAATATGTTATGTTATACTACACCTTTTTCAGTGCCAGGTTCATTAGGTTTATTGTATCTATTGTATTTTATGTTAAGTATTGGATAAAGGTCTGGATTGTATTCACTCAAATACAATGCATTTTATTTACTTTATTACTTAGGTAATTTTCAGAACTCTTTCCTAGCTTTTTTATGTTTTTTAATGAGCATGTGATATTTCCTAATAGATTGTTGATTTCTAGAGGTACTATTACATCAAAAAAACATAAAAATATTTTCATTAAAATCGAGCGTCCCCCCCCCCCCTCTAAAATCTAAATAAATATATCAAACTTAGAAGAAAAATTACAACAGTTAAGTTTTGTAGATTATTATTTATTTATTTTTTATTTTTTTATTCGACTGGAAGGCAAACGAGCAAGTGGGTCTGCTGGTGGTAAGAGATCACCACCGCCCATAAACATCTGCAACACCAGGGGTATTGCAGGTGCGTTGCCAACCTAAGAGGCCTAAGTTGGAATACCTCAAGTGCCAGTAATTTCACCGGCTGTCTTACTCTCCGCGCCGAAACACAACAGTGCAAACACTGCTGCTTCACGGCAGGATTAGCGAGCAAGATGGTGGTAGCAATCCGGGCAGACCTTGCACAAGGTCCTACCACCTACAACTTCTAACTAGTAGTTTAAGAGTAAATAGTAGCCTAAGGTATAAAATATACCTAAACTTGGAATATTCCGTACAAAATACGAAATCCTTAGAAAAGTATTACCTACTGAATTTTTTCGTAATGACTACGGAATCCTATTTTGAGCATGTCCAACATGCTCTTGGCCGGTTTTTTATACTAGTTGTATAGAAAAGTGTATATACCTACCTATGATTGGGCACCGACCGTAGGTTGTACACACATTAAAATTGCAAGCCATACAACACCGCAAGTCCGGAAAAAAAAAAAGGTCTGTTGTCCGGTGAAAACAAAGGGCGTCTACAAGTGGCCTTAGTTCTTTTTTAGGGTTCCGTAGCCAAATGGCAAAACCGGAACGGAAAGAAACAATAAATTTTGGGGGTCCTCATACTTAGAACTGAAACTCAAATTTGTTTTCCCATGTATACGACCGATTATTGATTTTCGTTTAGATCAACACAAATCGTGCTACAACGTCCAATAGCGTACCAATGTGAAGGTTAAATGAAAGAAATTGTAAAGAAGATACGCATTTATTTTCTGGCAAGTCTTTTAAGTCTTACAATAGATTCTATCCTACAGGTGAGTTACAACGGGAGTATCATTTTAGTTAAATAATTTAAATAAATACCTAATGATCAATAATTTACCTATTCATTGCAATTCGATTTGGCATCATTCGTTCAAATAATAAATATGAAAAATATTGCCACTTTCACTTAAAGCTACCTTACTAAAGTAATGGACATTTCTAAAATGTCGAGTCATCATATAATTTAATCGTAATGTAACAACTAAAATAAATTGAGCTTATTTGTGTTTCTTTCTTTCTACTAAATTAGTGTTCTGTGAATTTCTAGGCGGTGGATGATTCATCGGTTTCCATTCTGACTCTGACGTCGGCACATACGCAGCAACAACATCTTCTCTATCAATAGAGTCATTTTCTTCATCTTTATCTTCTTCTTCTCCGAAGAAATCTATAATGGGATGATAATTATAATTTACTCTTTTCCCATTAACCGTAGTTTCTTTAGCTGATTGACTTTGTTCCTGTTG
This sequence comes from Choristoneura rosaceana, assembly GCA_037349165.1. Classification (NCBI taxonomy): domain Eukaryota; kingdom Metazoa; phylum Arthropoda; class Insecta; order Lepidoptera; family Tortricidae; genus Choristoneura; species Choristoneura rosaceana. Next base: position 19,369,558 of record JAZBNJ010000019.1, read on the forward strand.
AGCAAAAGTAGGTATTGTCTTCTCAGTAGTGACAGCATGTAGTTTCGGTGCTATTGTTCCTCTTTTCGGTGGGGCAGCCTTTTGCACATTTTTGGTGTATTCCGTTTCTTCTTCATTGTATTCTTCCATAGTCTTCATGTTACTGGCAGTGAATGATTCGATTGCGGCCGATCCTGAGGATGACAAATCATCCGGTCCACCGGATATTTTCTTTCTGATTGGTCGGCGACTGGGTCTTATTGCGCCCCTTTTGAACTGGCCATTATTTTTGAACTTATTCGGAGTATCGTTTGAGAAGGAAAATGAGGACGATGCGGACGGCGTCGGGGGTTCAAGGTAGCTTGGTAACGTGACGGAATCAAAATTGGTGTTGACAGGGTTCCTTGATATGGGAGGTCGTTTCACGTTTCGAATGGAACTGGCCTGGTTGAAGGAATCTGGGAAATAAGTGTTACCGTAAGAATCCATTGGACTAGAGGGAGGTAAGTTACTGTTATATTCATCATCGTTTAGTTTGGCGTTAGAGAAAGACGTACCGGTTATTAGGTTATGGTTGTCGGAGAATGGTGCGAAGGACTCTAAGGGTTTATTGAAGGTAAACGGCGGGGTTTTGGTGGCGCTGGGCCTTTGGATGGTGGACTGCACGGCTTCGAAGGCATGGTTGCCGTGCTCTGACGACAGTTCTTCTACTGGCATGGTTTCCCCGGACGTTTCGTGGATCCTGTGCCCCAGCGGTGGGAAGGAGACGCTATAACCTTCAATGTGACAGGAACAGCATGTTGGAACCTGAAATTAAAAAACGAGCGGATTAAAATTATTCTACTACCCATGATTTATTCTACAATTTGACGATTTAGGAAGTAATTTAGAAGTTATTACCTTAAAGATATCCATGTGTAATCCATTCTGCTGGTCCCATGTTAGCAGCCTGTGGTAATTGTAAACTTGTACACACTTGGATTTGAAGTTATCAGTTAAGTATGTGCAGGATTCCTTCGGTTTTCTGGAACGATAAAACATAGCTTAACTTTTTTTCTACGTACGCCATCTTGGAAGAAAAATGCTGATATTAATATGGAACAATTGACACCGATTGACCTAGTCCCAAACTAAGCAAAGCTTGTACTATGAATACTAGGCAACGGATAAACATACGAGTACTTATATAGATAAATACATATTTAAATACATACCCGAGAACAAACATTCATATTATTCATACAAATATCCGCCCCGGCCGGGAATCGAACTAGGGACCTCTTTGTTTTCGCAATGAGTCATTTGAGTTAAGTACTCGTAGATACTCGTGGACCTAGTCTTTGAATCAGTCTTTTTGTGGACGCGTACTCTCAAGACTCAGTCCGCGTTTTGCCTAGTAAATACGTCTACTTTGCGGGGCTGGCAAAGTTTCTGTTGACCATGCTCTTTGTCTGAGAAACAATGGTTAGATTAGATGTACTTACAAGCACTTCTCCAAGCGTAGAGTCTGCGTATGCTCGCCAGTGTTCACGATGTACTTCCACTGTCCTGACGTGGCCCTCGCCCGCTGGGGTCGGGCGTACTTCACTGTGCTAGGGCACATGAAGCCAGCTTCACCGGCGCTGGCAAAGTCTCTGTTGGCTGTGTCGCCTCGTCTAGAAAATCAGATGATATTCATATAAGTCAATACACGTAAGAAGAACTCTGGATGGCTAGTGAAGGGGACACGTTTGCGCATCTGTCAACTAATAAGCTAATGGCGTGATGGCCGCGCGCACGCTCCTACGCCCCCTCCCTCGTGCACTGCTCTGCCGCCGCTTATGAGATAAAATATGTCGCTTATGGCCACTTGCTGGAAACACATAAATCTCGAGTTAGCGTTAAGCTATGTTTAGTAGTGTCAAAATGTATGGAACTGTCAAGCTTAAGCCAGGCTTAACAACTAAATCTAGATTTATTTTTACCTGCAAGTGGGTCTTTTTGAGATTGAGGTGTTTGCGTTATCTAGTATAGTCTATATCTGTGATGAAAATTATATTACATTCCATGCAAAATGTCAAAATATAAAGAAATCACAAAAATACGAAATTAATAATAATGTCAATAAGTAAAATCATGCCAAAAGAAACAATTATGAAATACACACATGTTCCACGGTTAAATATAAACATGCAATGATTAAAATAATAAAAAATATCCAATCACAGAATGTGAAAAATAAAAAAAAACTGTGTGACTTTCATAGGCTGATGTTTTTCTTACTTCATACCTATTGGACACCAGGTAGTGTTCAGCGGTGTACTTGGCCTCCTGGGCTGCTGTGACCCCGTCGAGGGCACCCTCGCCAGGGTCGCGGAAGTCAGCCAAGAGGGATCCTGCAGCAGCCTTGTTGCGGCGGATGGACTGGACTATAGCATCTCTGGAAACGAAGGAAGGGCTAGCTTTACTTTAGCATTTTTAAGTCATACTTATCACTAACTGACACATTCGAACTGATATAGAGATGTTTTTAATGGTGCACAAATTTGGCATTTTCACTTTTAACTTTAAGAAATAAGAAATATTTATTTGCTCGAATACGGTAACATACAGATTTTATGAATTTTATTAGGCCAAGCGTACTCAACCTGCAAGCAGGTGTGCAAATTATCTATAACAAAACAATGTCCAATTTTTACCATTCAAAAATTAAATAACAATACAATAAATCATTTTAACATAAAGAATACTATTGAATTAAAAATATTATTATTAAATTATTATTAAACATTAATTATTAATTTGTCACATATTCACCAATACTGTAGAAGCAATTCTCATAAAGCCATTTCACTAATTTGTTTTTAAAATATTTCTTACTTTCTAATTTAATATCGTCAGGTAACATATTATATAGGCGTATACACATAAAATAACAATTTTTCTTATAAGCGTAGGCGTTGCAAGGAGGCTGGTATAACAAGTTCCTGTATTGCGCCCGCGTATGACGTGCAGTAGTCTCATTTCGAAAAGTGAAATAATTTGGGTAGTTTTTAACCAAGAGACATGCATCCCTTATATAAAGGCATGGAAGGGGCAGTAACCCAAATTTTTTAAACAACGGCTTGCAGCTATCGGTAGACCAAGCATTGTCTAAAGCACGGACACATTTTTTTTGTAGTCTGAAAGCCCTTTCGATGTCAGTAGAGTTTCCCCACAATAACAGTCCATAGGTGAGCACAGAGGAGACATAGCCATGATAAGCCGTAAGAGCTGCTTCTAGTGAAACCGTTTGTCTCAGTCTCTTCAAGGCAAATACAAACCGATCCAGCTTTTTACAGACATGATCGACGTGATATTTCCAATTTAAGTTTCTGTCAATTATGAATCCTAAAAATGAAAATTTGTCTACGAATTCTACCCTTGAATTATCGTAATTAATATTAAGAGACAATAAGTGTGCATGATAAGAACTAAATTGCATGGCTTTTGTTTTATCTATATTTATTTTCAAATTGTTACTTTTTAACCAGTTAGTGGTATCTATTAATGCTTTGTTGGCATTATTTTCACATTTAAGCCTATCATCACCGCTGATTATGAGGGTCGTGTCATCGGCAAACATAACACAGTCCTGTTGAATATATTTCGGCAGATCATTTATTGCAATTAAAAACAACAATGGGCCAAGAATACTGCCTTGAGGTACGCCAGTGCCATTTATTACAAAAGTCGATCTAAACTTTTGCTTGCACGTTTGTGCAGTTTCTCGCATTTTTGACCAATTTTTCAATTTCTGTGCACTGCATTCTTTGACCTAAGTAACTCTCAACCCAGTCACGTGCTTTACCTCTAATGCCGTAAAACTCCATTTTTTTAAGCAAAATTGCATGGTCGACAAAATCGAAGGCCTTACTCAAGTCTAGAAAAATTGACATAATTGGAGCTTTACGATTTAGGCTCTCAGAAATACGTCTTACCAGATTAAAACCTGCTAGGGTTGTGGATTTGTTTTTACGGAAACCATATTGTTCTGAAGTTAGAATGTCATATTTACTTAAAAATTCATTGAGCCTCTGAAGTATGCATTTTTCAAAAACTTTTGAAAATACAGAAATTTTTGTTATGGGCCTGTAACTGTTTGGATCTGTTCTGTCACCTTTTTTGAACAAAGGGTTAACAATGGACAATTTCAAATCTTCAGGAAATACCCCCTCTATAAATGATAAGTTGACAATATGCGAAAGAGGACGGCAAATACTAGACGCACACAGTTTCAGGACTTTTGTTATAATTTCATCACAGCCATATGCTTTACTATTATTCAAAGACAAAATTATCCTGTAAATTTCACTCTCGTCAGAAGGTCTCAAAAAAATTGTATGAGTATTATACAATGACTGATCTATTTTAATGCTGGGTAGATTGGGTTGTTTAACATTTGTCAAAGATGTGAGGTAATTATTTAATAGATTGCACATGTCATTAGGATCGGAATAAGATTTATTACCAAAACATAAATTATCAATTTCATTTTTACAACAGGTGCTCGACAATGTTGTTGAGATTGCCCGCCAAGTAGCTAAACACTTGTTTCTATGACCTTTTATGTATTTATGATTGTTAAACTGCCGGGCCTTAAGCAAACAAGACTTAAATATTTTATTGTAATGTTTATATTTTAATTTATTAATTTTTTTGTCACCACTTTTTATTCGAGCCTTGAAGTACAATTCACGCTTCGTTTTACTCGATTTTTTTAAACCTCTTGTAAACCATTTGATTCTTTTAGGACGGTTGTTAATTTTTACCCTAATTATAGGAAAGCATAGTTTGTAAAGTAAGCAGAAAGTTTCATAGAAATTATTAAAAGCTTCCGAAAATGAATTTGACGTTAGAATGTCCTGAAAAGATAGTGATGAAATATAATTAGTAAATTTACGTAAATTATCTTGACTATAGTCTCTTCTGCTCTCAAACCAAGTAGTGACTGCCTTCTTTTTATTTGTCCTTATATTTATTATTTGTGCTGATTCATGGTCTGAAAGTCCTAAATATGCTAACTCAGATTGTATGTCCTTTATGTTACTCGCGATTTGATCAATGCAAGATTTTAATCTTGTCGGGACATATATGAGTGTTTAAATTATAGTTGTGTAGTGTATTCATCAATTCCTTTGTCGCTGGAGTATCTTTAATTATATCTATGTTCCAATCACCACAGAGTACAATCTTTTTTCGTTTGTATTTTTCTGTAGCAAAGTGAAGTAGCTTTTCTAAATTACGAAAGAACAAGCCCAACTGAAGTTTACTGTGATCGGGTATCCTATAAATACAAAAAACAACCAAACCTAGACCAATAACCTCAGTCCCACAACACTCAAAGTAAAAATTTCGAGCTATATTTGTGGGAATGATCACCGGTTGGTAGTCCAGTAGCTTATGCACAAGAATACATGATCCGCCCCTACCAGTTTCACGACAAAATGCCGCTGCGAGCTTATAACTACTCAGTGCGATAGTACACTCAGTGCCCTGTTTTACAAAAGTCTCACAGAAACATAAAATATCAACCTCCTTGGCCTTACTAGTCAATTCCCCCAATGCCATTTCAATTATGTCTATCTTGTTACAAATACCTGCAATATTTTGATGTAGAATTCTAACTGTATTTCCGAAAAATTCTGTTTCAAAACTATCCGCAACTAACTCGGATTTATTACATCCATTAAGGTCGAAAAAATGTTGATAGAGGACTATGCGTACAATTATTTTTATTTGGGGTCACACTATATTCAATTATATTATTACAATCAATAGGAAACAAACTCAATAGAAACATTAAATCAGTGAAGATTGTCATAAATCCTAGTTTATTTATATTTCCTCGCTGGGAAAACATATTGCTGTCATATGACAAATTTAAATTCGAATCCAAAATATAGCAAAATTTGTATTTCAAGTTGGCCGAACAAAGTAGATTGTTAAACAATTCAACACGTTTTATAAATAAATTATTAAATTTAAAGACAGGCGAGCAGATAATGATATTTGTGTGTTGAACCAAATTCAACTGTTCTTGTATAAAGTTTACTAAATTGTGATAATTTGCACTGTACTTAAAATCCCTATCACCAATATAAATAATGCAGAAATCATTATGCGTGTAACCCTGTAACTTGCTTTGAAGGTCGCCGAACAGATCTCGAGTTCCAGCTCCAGGTTTCAGATAGAGACAAGTGTTTTCAAGTCGAAAAGCCTGTTGTACCATCCGTAGCATAGCATTAGAGTACTCGCTAATAATACAAACTTTAGACCACATATTTGATGGACGCACTATTTTAATGTTTTTTGGTGTAGATGTGTTTACGAGGCTATGCCCGGAATCAGCAGTCACTAGATCATTTGCGGTAATGAAGTTCTGCGACAAAGACTCAAACTGCTTGTTCAACTGCACGATTTGTTCTTTAAATAGTTTTAGGTCGTATTCCAGGGCATCAATTGAATTTAACTGACGTGCATGTTCCATGCATCGTTTAGGGTCCCGACAGCTCCCGAATCTGTCATGGGACAATGAGTCCGATTGGCAATGTAACAGTGGACAAATAACATGCTTAGCTTTATGTCCAGAGTTTCTTATCTTCTGATCCAGGAAAGAACCTGATATAGGGTCCTTTTTCGTTGACAAAAAAATACAACCGAATAGATAGCCACCTTCTTTTTTTGAAGTCGGTTAATGAGGACATTTTGATTCTTTGTGTATTGTATTTTATTACTCTTTATTGTACAAAAACATTATGAAAATTATAGTTGACAAGAGAAAAACATGTAAAGGCGAACTTATCCCTTAAAGGGATCTCTTCCAGTTAACCTTGTGGCATACCACTTGTGGAAAATCACTTCGTGTTACATATAACACGAAGTGATTTTAAAATGGTTATTTTTTTTTCTAATAATAACTAGGGTTCTTCGAGGTACCCATGGCCGATGGGGTCAAAAGGTTCTCGAATGGCGTCCGCGGACCGGGAGACGAGCTGTCGGTACGGTAGTACTATTACTTATTCTGTGCTGTCGGTAGGCCTCCAAGAAGATGGAGCGACGAACTTGTTAAGATCGCGGGATCGCGGTGGATGCGAAAAGCACAAGATCGGTCTGAGTGGAAAGCCTTGGGGGAGGCCCATGTCCAGCAGTGGACGTCTTTCGGCTGACATGATGATTGTCTTTAGATTTCATAATAATTTAACCCTGAGAGACGTTGAAGAACTATTTCACTGACTAGAAACCGGAAAAAGTTTGCAAAGTTTGACGGCAAATCTCTAGTTTTAATAACACGCCAAAATGGCAATGAGAAAAAAAAAACCGTAAAAACGCTAAAATATTTACTTAAAAACTTTTGAACTTACTATACTCGTACTTCTCTCAATTTCTAATGACCTTTTACAGTTAGCACAAGAGCTTATGCCTTTGCTGGACATTCTCGTGTGATCTAGAGCCACTTTCACAGTCGTTGAAACGCTTTTTGCATACTTTATCTCACTAATGCTCTTGCGCAATGGTTATTGACCTCATTTAGCTGTTCACCGCACCAAATGAATTAAATGCAAATGCGAACAGTTTAAGTGCGTCTTGGGCCTACCAAATTTTTAATTGGAATCCGTTCTATGTAGAATTGTTTTTAGGGTTCCGTAGACAAATGGTAAAAAACGGACCCGGACCCCGAACCCGGATTCGTCATGTCTGTCTCGTCTATCTGCGCGTCCGTGTGTCACAACCATTTTTTCCGTAACTATACTGTTGAAACTTGGTAAGTAGATGTATTCTGTGAACCGCATTAAGATTTTCATACAAAAATAGAAAAAAAAACAATACATTTTGGGGGTTCCCGATTAATCCCCATACTTAGAACTGAAAGTCAAAAAATTTTTTCATCATACCCGTACGTGAGGGGTATCTACGGTTATAAATAGGTCTTCAAAAATGATATTGCGGTTTTTAATAGCATGTTTGTAAACTGAATAGTTTTCGCGAGAGACACTTTCAAAGTAGTAAAATGTGTCCCCCCCTGTAACTTCTAAAATAAGAGAATGATAAAACAAATAAAATATTATGATGTACATTACCATGCAAACTTCCAACGAAAATTGGTTTGAACGAGATCTAGTAAGTATTTTTTTAATACGTCATAAATCGTAAACCGCACTTTACCTTTCATTCAATCAATTTAAATATAAACACCGATCAAAGTTACGCTCTATCAAAGATAACTCGCGTTCCGGCTGTTTATATGAAGAAATGCTATTCCTTTTTCTATACTCAAAGTCAAAGTCAAAATCTCTTTATTCAATTTAGTCTATAACAAGCACTTATGACCGTCAAAAAAATCTACCACCGGTTGGGAAAAAACCTCTGTCGAGAAGAATCCAGAGTACTATGGTATAATATTAGTAGAATTTTCTTTATTTTGCAAACTTACGTGGGATAGTCCTCACTGTGCAAGCACAGTGAGTTGGTAAACAGCTCACACTTGGCTTGGTCTGCCGCCGTTACTGCTGCAGTAGCTGCTGGTGCTATGGGTAGTTTCCTCGCAGGAGGCGGCCTCCTCCTGGCGAGACTGACGACTGACTCCGTGGTGGTCCGCCGAGGTGGCTTGGGAGGGAATGTGACTCTCCGGTGACTGATCAGGTTTCCTGAAAGGTTTTGAATGTTTGGTACTTTAATTATTTTATATTTCAATTATTAACCTATTTATTTTTATATTTTTAAAGTCGCACAATAAATTAGTTTTCTTTTACAAATTATCTATTTATTTATGTAGTCTTATGTAGTTAATGGTGTGTATTATAATGTGTCTTTATAACGCTCAGAGGGTTGCCTACGGTGCTGGCTGAAAATCAGCGCAGGGGTGTTTTTAACGATTTAGCATTATGCTGAGCCAGTGTCCGATTCACAATCGCACCTTTGTGTTGTTTATTTGTACCAAATAGTATTGTTGTCCTGTGTTGTGAATAAATGTATTTCTTTCTTTTCTTTGTTTCAATTTATTGAATTAGGCGTTACCATGCGGAGGTCTATAATGTCCATATCAATAAACTGAAACCATTACTTTGCTCACCCGCGACCTTATGATAGCTATTTTATATTTGTCACGCATACTTTTATAGTTAAGTATTTATGGACCCGATTTTGGAGTAGAACAGGCTTAATCTGTACTAGTGGGTGTCGTAAAAGACAACTTTTTTTTATTCGACTGGATGGCAAACGAGAAAGAGATCACCGACCATAAACATCTGCAACACAAGGGGTATTACAGATGCGTCGCAAGCCTAGAGACCTAAGATGGAATACCGTAAGTGCCAGTGATTTCACCGGCTGTCTTACTCTCCACGCCGAAAGACAACAGTGCAAGCACAGCTGTTTCATGGCAGGATTAGCGAGCAAGATGGTGGTAGCAATCCTAGCGGACCTTGCATAAGGTCCTGCCACCTGAAAAGTTACCAACTTAAGGCTTTGATGTAAGAGTGGACGGCAACACTCTGCATGGCCTACTACTAAGTCAGGATTCCAGCTCTACGGTGTGGAAGGTAAGGAAAAGCCATCTATTTTTAGGGTTCCGTAGCCAAAATGGCAAAAACGGAACCCTTATATTTCAAGAAAGTCGTCGTCAAAGTTCGCGAACAAATCCTCAATCTAGGCCGATAAGTGGCTTTGAACACGACATGGCTGTTGGTCAAACTTTGGAAAATTAATATTAATAAAGTATTTTTATTCCTAAAGGTTTTTAAACATGATAGAAAACTAAACTACTGATAAAATCAAACTTTGTATGCGGATGCAATAAATGACGTGATATTTTACCCGTTAAATTACAATTAAGATGCGCATTTTTAAACTGGTGTCAATATTTAGAATAGAAATATTCGTGAAATATTGTAATAAAATAAAAATACCCAGCCTTTTGATTAGCCAAGTTTCACAAATTTAGTGCTATTTTGCAACTTGGACTGCAACATTCAAAAAACGAAAATCAAAATAATTATGTAAATTGTTATTACGATTAATAATCGTAAAAATCGCACGAGTCACGTTAAGGGTTCCGTACTATCAAAAGACGGTCCGGTACCAATCATAGTATGAATAGACATACAGTGGAAGTTCAAAGGGTCTCATAGGCACCTTTTTGGATACGGAACCCAAAATATTATAATTCAAGTTTTTTTTCTAGCAGGAAGTTATCAAACCTAATCAATATACTTATAATAATACTTATAATAATTTCTGCATAAAATTATGCAAAAAGTGATTGGATTTATTTTAATACCTTTATGGAAAGGCTGCGCAGGGAGTTCGGAAGTACCTATTATGTATTAATATTATATACCTAGTTGTAGGTACGTAATAATTATCCATTAACATATTTATAGTTAGGAACTTGATTTTCAACATTTCGAGAAAACTAGTGTCTTTTTTGGGAACAGCTATTGGTTTATTTTTCACCCGTTGTAGTTTAGAAAATGCTTCACTGAGTTTTGTAGGTAGGTACTTTAATATTTATTATGATTCTGTTGTTTGAGGTAAGTTTTGCCAAATACCAACCAACTAATAAGCAAGCTGCATTTAAGGCCTCATCTGCAGTGTTTAGGTGAGCTAGAGGTTATTTTTAGACAGGTTAGATAGTTTTAATTTAACAAAAAAAAATGTTTTCTTTGTGAGACTTTTGCGTCTCAAAGGGCATTTTTACTTTAAATGACGAAACCTAATTTTTTTTCTGAATTTGGTAATCCTGGGTACTCCGTACTCAGAATCACGAGCACTATTAATTTTGACGAAGAAAAAAAACGTCCCCAATTTCCCATGTAAATTTTTATTTATGTGTCCATTTCGTAACGACCCATATTATTAAACTAAATCAAAAAAAAAATCACAAAACTGACGAAATTCTGATTTGTGATTCTGAGTAGGTAAGGAGAATCCAGAATTATGTTATTCTGAGAAAAAAGTTAAATTACGTCATTTAAAGGAAAAATGCAAAGAAAGAAAGAAACAAGAAAGGACGAAGGTATATACACTCCGGGTCGCTGAGCCAGCGGAGTAAGTAAGTTTTACCCACCTTTCCTGTCAATAAACCGGTTCAATGCCCTCAGCTTCTCAGCCACAGGCAGATCTTGGGCCAGGGTTTGGTTGGTCGCGTCTGCCATCAGGTCCATGGTAGCATTCTCCAACTTGGCTTTAGCTGTAGAAGGACGAGGAGCCTCTGTTGTTGAAGTTTTTGACGAATTCTGGAAATTAAAAGATGTTAAGATGTTAGATTGTTGATATTATGACTTAATAAAGCATGATGGATATCAGTAGGTGTAGGACTGGTTTTTGAAATCTTTTTGTGTTTCTTATTTCAACTCCAAATTTTTGTTACTTTTACGATCATCCCGTAAAATCCATATCGAAAATACAAACTGAAATGTAGATGCACAGAAAAACCAGAAAAATAAGACCAGCGCTGGGAATCGAACCCAGGTCCTCGGCATTCCGTGCCGCGTGCTATACCGCTACACCACCGCTGGACAACGGTACAGACACGAATTTCTGTTACGCACCACATAAGCATATAAACACACACACATAAATAAATAAGAAACAAAAGAGCTGAGATATGTGGTGCATAAGAGAAATTCGTGTCTGTACCATTGTCAAGTGTTGGTGTAGCGGATAGCACGAGGCACAGAATGCCGAGTGCCTGGGTTCGATTCCCAGCGCTGGTCTTATTTTTCTGGTTTTTCTGTGCGTCTATATTTAAGTTTGTATTTTCGATATCAGTAGGTGTGCAATGGTTTTGTGAAAGAATGATTTTAAATCAAGTTATTTCGGACTTAAGGAGCTCAAAAGAATCCCCGGTTTGGGTCGAAGCTGGTTATGCGGAGCTCTGAACCGAAAACGATGAAGGGGGAGGGATGTCTATTATTAAAGTATCTAATGTTAGTGATATTGTGTTTGCTCCAAGTATTATACCCATTAATGAACTTATCTAATGAAGTGCTGATGGTAGCAAATATTTTTCAGAATGTTTCTTTTTATACCTAATGTAATGTTGTTTTGCAGAAAATAAAGACTTTGTTGCCTCAAAAGCATCTACACAGTCAATGAAATCGAGGGTTACTTTGCCAATTTTTAACGTTATTGAGTTCTTTATTATTTTATTAACTACAGAACTTATTGTCTTTACGATAACTTCAATATCTACCTCGAAAATATTATTTCGCTCGATTTTGGAAATGATGCAATATTCTTTACTTACATTATCAACAGTATCACCACTCGTCTTATTAACTTCTTTAGTGTTTTCTGTAGTATCTGTATTTGTTTTGTTGGCAACAATTGGTCTATTGAACTGTCTTCTCTGTGGTATCCTACGGTATCTCTGTATAGGAGCTTTGGCTGTCGTTGTTGTTGAGTATTCGAATGGTTCGTCGTCGAGTTCAGTGTCTGTGTCGTCGGTGAATGATCGTCTTAATAGTTGTGCTTGTGGTAAAGTTATTGGTTCTTTGACTTCCCTTGGTTCTTTGCCGGAACGCACGGCTTTGCGTATGAGATTGGCCATGTCGAGGAGTATGGGGAGCATCAGGTCTGAGGTTGCGTTTGCGTTGCCGAACATTGATCTCACCTGTAATGGAGGAATTATATCTATTGTAATGAATCAACCGTTTTTATAGTTTAAGCATCTCTGAAAAGTAAACTGAGTTTAAATTACAAAAAATATTTTTAGTGCAAGCTTTTTTTGCAGAGTGTATTTTTTGTTGATTGTGCTAAATTTCAAGTCAGTCCTGTTACTGGAAGTGGGTGAAACCTGACTGCATAATTTGAAGAGTAAGTACATCAGAAGTTAGCCCTATACATAACAGATTACATAAAGAAAAAAAAATACGAGCTATGAAATCAAAGTCAAAATTTAACAACTTTTCGCGTATGTGTGGGCGGCGTTTTCGTCTGTGTGGTAATTTGCATGTGTGTCAATTTGCGTTGATAAGTTCATTAAGCATGTAATTGACACTTTTCTCATTCTCTGGCTTTGATGAACAATACCTGTTCTCTGGCAAGCCTAACGTAATGTTTTACTCCACGATAATTGTCTTTAGTGTATAACTGCAGTACCGCGACTGCAGTACCGCGAGACCCCCTTAGAGGCCGTGTAGAGCGCGCGTCTGTGTGAGTGTGTTCGTTTCGATCGATTTGTTCGTAGCTTCCGTACTGCTTTAGCTTATATATATATATATATATATATATATATATATATATATATATTGTATATTGTATATCGTATATTGTTATATTGTATAAAGTGAGATTACCGCCTGCTGCTTCAAACAATCACTAAGCAGTTAAGAGCATTATGTATTTCTCTAGATCAAATATCACATTGTATCACTGTAACCTTTACTATTATTATGTTTAAAACAAATCGAGTGAAAAATGGTATCTAGCCACGGTCATGAGAACTACTTAGAAATTCTAAAAATCTAGGACAAGCATTCCACAAAAACGGGCTGATTGGCAAAATTCGACTTTATTCTTTAGATAATAATAAAGTTCTTGACCGCATAGTTTTAATTGCGTGTTTACATTGGACCTGATTGTTTTTAAGGTCAAATGATACGACCACCTTGTTAGTATTGTGTTTAAATTGTTTTGGTATGATAATCTAGTTACATTAATTATGCAATTATTAAGTGTAAATACTTAAATTGTGCAGTTGAATGAGTATACGAGTTTTCTAGTAAAGTCGTCCGTTTAAAATCTCGAACTGATAACCGCTGGGCTCAGAGTCATGAAATTTGGTATTTAGGTAGCTAGTCATCTGAAATAACACATAGGCTACTTTTTATCCCGATAATCCTACGGGATAGGTATAAAATCTCGAAATAACAACTGCTAGGTTTAGAGTCGTGAAATGTGGCTTGGGTGTTTTAATTTAAAGTCAAAGAAAACCACGATGCAATTTTAGGGAATTCCCACGAGAATTTAACAAAATTCAAAATTCTCTGGTGTGGGACGCAACGTGTGTCGACACTTCGCGCAGTCCCACATTCAGGCAACCCGCTCACAAGCCGGGGCTGCAGCTGACCAGGCCCAAGTTCTCAAGCGCCGCAAATACTCTTCTCTTATAAAGGACTATGAATTTGCGGCGCTCGCAGTGGAGAAAATGGTCCCTGGTCGGCTGACATGAAGGCCTACATGGGGGCCTTGTCGTCCCGGCTGATAAAGACCTCAGGAGACCCCAGTGCTGGCGCTTACCTCTCCCAGCAAATTTCTCTGACTGTACAGAGAGGTAATGCCGCCAGTGTGTTGGGGTCTATGCCGCAGGGAGGGCCTTTTAGATGGTGTTTTCTTTTTATAATTAGGTATGGTTATGTAGTTTTTATTTATTTTGTTTCCTATTATATTGTTGTAATATATTTTGTTCATAAGTTTAATAAAATTAATTAGTACTGACAAAATTCCTGAATTTAAATTCAACTGCTATCCAATGATTTACGTGCGCGGGTAAACGCTAGTAAATTATAAAAATCAATAAATCAATAATTTATTGATTCTCCGTTTCCGTTAGCATGAATGGCGGACCTGATCGGGATGATATAACCGTTAAGTTCTGATCGCATTATGGCTCGCCATAAAACAAGCGAAAGTGCTGACGTAATGTAACACGAAAGCGGTCCAGTACCTTCAACATTTCTCAAGATTTATATACGTTTTCTCACAAAATTTAAGTTGATTATATTGATTGCAAGTTGAATAACTTAAACTGGTCATATTCGAGTGTTTATTCCATACTAGTTTTTGACCGAGCTTCGCCCGCGTGGTATACGGTTATCGCGCGCTGTTCCCTCGGGAACTGTGCATTTTCCCGGGATAAAAAGTACTCTCGGATCCATAAACTATCTCCATGCCAAAAATCACGTCGATCCGTCGCTCCGTTACGACGTGAAAGACGGAAAAATACACAAACACACAAACACACTTTCGCATTTATAATGTAAGTATGGATGGATGATTTTGTTTGTTGTTAGTAGAAGAGTCTGCAGGTTAGAGTTTGCAGGTTATCTTGTAGAAGTACAAGACATCAGATTTTTTTTTGCTAGAACACAGTTAAAGAGATGTTATTATATAGATAGTTATAGACTTCAATGTATTCAGCCTGCATGCAGGCGTGCAAATTATATGAAGTAAGTACAATTACAAATGTGATTTCTAAGAATGCCATATATAATCAAAGCAATTTCAAAAAATATTCCTAATTTTGTGCAGCAATAATATAACCACAATACGGTAAGAAATAGAGAGGGTTATTATAATGAACAACAAAAATTATGACATTCTTGTTTGAGATACATTTTAACGCTATAAAAACATTTATAACACACTTTAAAAAATAATCAAAAAACACAAGCAAGTTACAAGAATGTGACCACGAAAATCAGGCGATTGAAATGCTCGAAAAATAACCTAAAATAGATGATGTGATGTTGATCGGAACTTGAAAATTAGATTGATTTTCATTTTCTATCTCATTTGGGTCCTCAAGAAAATGAAGAAAACTGACTGTTCTAGTTATACTTTAGGCACTATTAGTACACGAAATACTATTGTAAACCCCCTTGCAAAAAAACTGGCAACTATGGTTTTTCAGATTTTTTAGGCATTGAAGCTTAGAAAGTAAGCTTTCATGCACATAAAATACAAGACCATAGGTGCCCGTTTTTTTTGCAAGGGGGTTTATATTATGTGCAATAGGTTTGTGTGTGAGTTCAATTCGCAATGGTCAGGTCACATCATCGGAAGAATTGTACCGTTATGTGCACTGCGCAAGCGCATGCCTGCAGGCGCGTGTGCAGTACAATCCGTCACACGCAACGCGCGCATTTAGCGCTACTCATACTATTTTTCAATAAATCCACACGCTCCGTGGTAACCGCGTCAGCTACTTCGATTTTTTAGGATTAGAAAAAGGGTAAACGATATTGATAAGTCTTTTTATTGAAAAAAGTTTTTAAAAAAGCAGTAACTATTACTTTATGATATCAAAAGCATGTAAATGAACATGTCTTTGCTAATTGTTCCATTATTGTTATTGTTGCAGATTACTGACGAAACTGAAGTGGCAGTGGGCGGATCACATTGCTCGCAGGACTGATGGCCGATGGGGTCAAAAGGTTCTCGAATGGCGTCCGTGGACCGGGAGACAACCTGTCGGTCGGTAGGCCTCCAACAAGATGGAGCGACGACCTGGTTAAGATTTAAGATCGCGGGAGCGCGGTGGATGCGAAAAGCACAAGACCGGTCTGATTGGAGAGCCTTGGGAGAGGCCTATGTCCAGCAGTGGACGTCTTTCGACTGACATATATGATGATGATGATGATGATGATGATGAATTGTTCCATAATATCTATGACTTATTTTTCAAAAATGTTTTGTTAATAAAAAGACACTTCAAAGATCGCTCACGTTCTTTCTAATGCTAAAAATACGAAGTACAGCGTCGGCCTTTAGAGAATGGGCTACTATAGACAGGAAGATACAAAGCTGACAAGCATCCTACTAGGTGGCGGTCCACCTAACTAGATACATGTACGGAACCCTCCCTGTTATACTTAACCAGTTTTATTATCTCAATAGAAAACATTCATAAAACATACATTCCGTCGCACTCGGAAGCAGATCGCGTGATGCAAGTCGTGGAGGAAATCAATAATGTAATTGGTTTTATTATGCGCAGGAGTTTAATTCGCAGTTGTTTGACTAGCTTCCTCTGAGACCCGTTGACTAATTAATAGTAGTGATGTAACTAATGACAGTTCAATGACCTGTACCACAAATGGGTCACTGGCTTGTATTGAAATGTAGAAGCCTTATCACATTGGCGATTTGGTTGCGAGTTGAATGCGAAACTTTATGATTAGCTTAGCTTATAAGGTCGGGGTGAGCAAGGAAATTATTTTAGTTCATTATTTTTTAATTGCTTAATAATATTTCTAACTTCAAAAAAGCCTTTCTAAAAAGCCGAGGTGGCTGGGTTTGACCTATCGCCTCTCAAGCAGAGGGACGTGGGTTCAAACCCCGGCTCCCACCTCTGAGTTTTTCGAAACTCATGTGCGGAATTACATTTTAAATTTACCACGAGATTAAAGGTGAAGGAAAACATCGTGACGAAACCTGCACAAATCTGCGAAGCAATCAATGGTGGTGAAGTTCCCAATCCGCACTGAGCCCGCGTGGGAACTGGTCCAAGCCCTCTCGATCTGAGAGGAAGCCTGTGCCCAGCAGTGGGACGCAAAGGCTGGGATGATGATGATGATAATTTCTAACTTATCAACAGTGCATAGATATAAGGAATTGGGGGTAGATCGCAGCACAGGCCGCCGAGCGCCGCACTCGCGTCGCTGTTACCTACCGTCGCAAAATATTTGTTGAATGTATTTCCTACCTGTTTGGGCTCAGATGTAAGGTTGTTATGGATCGCTAACTGGATATTTTCCTTGCTTTTTTTTGGATTTTTTTCTGTATATTATTTAATTATTTTTCACGTCGATGTTGTAATATGTTAGATTCTTGTATTTTTTTATATTTTTTTTTGGACTTTGAGATTACACGCTTTAAGATTTTTCCATACTGTTTATAGTAGTTAGTTATCTTTTGTATAAGACACTAACCTTTTTAACAGTCTTTTGTTTTTGCATGGTGTTTTTATTCCTTTTTGAGCCATTTTTTTTACTGGTTTTTATTTTAACTTGTTTGAGGGGTATACAGCGATTAAGAATATTTTTAGTGTGCTATTAAATGAATTGTAGTCTCATTCGTATTTTTGTCCGCTTTGATTATTTCTTACCAATTTATTTTTGTAGCTCTAATATAAATTTGTTCATGTTTTCTGTATTATAAATTCTTTTTCTAAGTTTGTATATAGATTAATTTTTAAATATCGTTTTTTTTGTATATATTATGGTGCTTTTATGATCCGAGAATCCAAAGTCATGAATTTCGGTCTTAAAGTGTTGATTGGTGTTGTTTACAAATATGAGGTCTAGGCATGCTGAAGTAGTTTTTGTGACCCGGGTCGGTTTATCAACCAGTTGAATAAAGCTATATTCCAACATGAAATCAAAGAATCTACGCGTTTTTTTATCGTTTTTTAGAATATTTACATTAAAGTCTCCCCCAATACAGTTCTTTTTACCCGACTGCGAAGAAGGAGGGTTACGTGTTTGACGCGTATTTTCATAACAACGCGTATTTTTTTTTATAAGTTTTAAGACCAATTTATTTGCTTATAAAATAATCTCGGTTTCTCTGCTATTCCAATACATAGTAATCAATATTGTATTAAGCCTATATTTCTAATGCCGCTATTTCAATAATATATTCAACGGACATATCCATAATATCTTTCCTGATGAAGTAGTCTATCTCTTAGTGTAGTAGTATGCAGGCGTCCCCTCCGACGCTAGCACGTACTCGTCTATATGTAGTTGGTCTTGCTTGTCTTTAGATAACCAGGTTTCCGAAATAAAAATCGCATCGTATTTAGTACTACTGTCGTCTATAAAAGCTTCTAGTAGTCTTTTGCTATATAGACTTTGCATATTCTGGATCATTACATTGAAATCCTCTTCATAATTAACGAAAGGTACGAGAATGAATAGGTGGTTTCCGGGGTTGCGATGTGCTTGTGCTGGTGTTATGTTTTGTATCGCGCTGGTATACCTACCAGCCACTTGTAGGCTGTGGTTTTTGATCAGTCAGTGAATCAACAGTGTTACCGTTTATTATTAATTTATTATTGCGTGTTATCGCGTGGTTTCCATTTTGTCTTGCGAGGCGTAGGTTATTTTGTGCTAGAAAGAAAGAAAGAAAGAAAGAAATCATTTATTCGTGACAAAGTAGCACAGCATAACAAAAAAAAGATATTGGAAAGTGCGAAATTATTATGTCACGAAATGGTCCCAAATCAGCAAAAATTGCCGGTCTTGCGAGCGGCGCTGTTCTTCCTTTGGGACCATCCGTTTATTTATCACACATTAAAATAAATATCAAAAAACAGTGAAAACCGACACAATATTCCGTTTAAAAGAGAAAAAATAAAACACTAAACATTTATAACAAATATGGCTTCCACGCAAGCATAGGCATATAATAGTTTTCTTTCTTTTAGTAAATCATCAGTCAGATATTCTGAGATTGACAATCCTGTATTTTTAAAGTATCATTTTGGAATATGTATCTAGTCATTCTTTTATTTATGCTCCACTGCAAGTGGCCGAGCGACAAAGTCGTCATGATAAGATAATGTATTTCGTCGGATTCTCTTGAAATCCTCAACGTAACCTATTTCTTCTTCTTCTTCTTCTTAACAAAAGGTATTTACATTCCCTGAGTATGGCAACCGGTTCCACGTAACCTGAGAGATTGATGTCTAAGATGTCTTTGAATAGGCATATTCTGTTGTATATTTCATTCTTTTCTTCCCAGAGATATTCATTTAAGCCATACAGGGTTATTGATTATTGAATACATTCCTTTTAAGGGCGTGTAGTATGACTTATTTGAAGCAAAAAATTACATGTGGTACCGTGTCCGAAAATGTTTAGTTTCCGAGGTATTGGCGATTTTAAGATTTTTCCCTGAACTGCCGAATTGGATGAATGAAAAATTTGTAAAAAATTTAAAGTACAATATTTCATTATTATTTTTTTATTTTCCGATGCCTGAAATATCAATAATTGTATTTCATGGTAAATAACAAAAAAAGCAACACAAAATTTTATGTTATTTAATTTAGCAAAACCGCTCGAAAAAGGCCCAAAAATCTGTTACTTTTTTAAAAACTAATTAATTAAATAAAAAAAAAGTATGACACCTAACGTACAAACGTATAACGTATTTGATTAATGAGCTATCTAATGAGACTAAAGATTATTTGAAAAATAAATAGTTTATTTAAGTAATGACACGTTTCTTAAAACTCGTGAGAACATTTCATGGGAGACTTAATCTTAATCCGAGTTTATTTTTCAAAATGTATGTCTTATAATGGTAGTGTTAGTGTAAATGTGTGTGTACTGGATAATTGAGTTTTAATCCGAAGTCTAAATTTAAAATTCATAAGTCATATTCGAAGTGAGCTCCGCAATTTCTTATGCAGGCACATAATCTTTTCCCTACTTAAGTTTTTGTAATACGGGATTTTAATGATTCTCGGATCTGATCAACTGAGTTTATTATTCTTGTCAATTTGTTGTTAATTGTCATAATTATATCAAAGAAGGTTTTCTTAAAAGGTGAGGGTGGGTGGGAATAATTCATCATCGTTTTGCCATTTTGGCTACGGAACCCTAAAAACATTGTCAAAGAGATATAATTTATGAATCTTATCTTCCAATTATCTTCCAAAACGTCCAATTGCAGCGATCAAAATGTTCGAGTGAGTTAATTGGGGCGACATGGTTCCATTGTAGCATCTTGATGAATGAATGATGCGTGAATCCAAATCCGGTCCAGCGTACTTAGAAAAAGTTATTAATTTGGTTCAATGTTAATATGACAATGTTTCACAGCTGCACTCAAAGTCAAAATCAAAATATCTTTATTCAATTTAGGCTATAACAAGCACTTATGAAAGTCAAAAAAAAACTACCACCCGTTCGGAAAAACCTGTGTTGAGAATAATCCAGCAAGAAACTCAATGAGGTATATTTTTTTTAAAACAGATTTACAATATTAGTATTAAATGATGATGATGATGAGGTCCGCCTGGATTGCTACCACCATTTTGCTCGCTAATCCTGCCGTGAAGCAGCAGCTTGCACTGTTGTGTTTCGGCGTGGAGAGTAAGACAGTCGGTGAAATTACTGGCACTTGAGGTATCCCATCTTAGTCCTTTAGGCAACGCATCTGCAATACCCTTGGTGTTGCGGATTTTTATGGGCGGTGGTGATCTGTTACCATCAGGAGACCCCACTTGCTCATTTGCCATCCAGTCGAAAAAAAAAGATATCTATCGCAAGTATTTAACACGACTTTATTTTTAACACAGTAGGTTTGCTATCTGAAGAGATCGCTAATGTGGATCGGAATTATTCCCTGTCCAAAGCCTGTCCCTGATATAATCAATAACTAATATCAGACATATGTACTGTTGCGGTTGATAAACAAGAACGGTAGTAGCCTAACTGTAAAATCCCGCTTTCTAGTAATTAAATCCACCTAGATTCTGCATTCAGCAACAATGTGGATGTATCACTACATTAAATAGACCAAAACGAAACATATCACGTTCCTATTGCTATCTCATTTCATTTCTTTTCATGTTGATGATGATAACGGTACTTTCATTTGCTCACACTGATGTAATCAAGAAGGAATCAATGGCACAAAAAAGAATAAAAATAAACAAACTTACATACGACGTCAATGTAAATAAAACCGTTTGGTTATTTAAAAAAATCAAAAACCCAATTGCCTTGAAAAAACTTGAAAAAAAAACGAAAAAGGAACAACCAAGTACGAAGTAACTTATTACTTACTTTCTCAGTCGGGAGCCATTTAAAATCGTGACCATCTCTAAAATTCTTAGTAATGGGTCCCGACTTTCCAAGTGAAGTTACAATGGTTTTTTTTCTTTTTTAGTTTTTAATTCAAAGATTTTTAGGCAGATGGGTTACTTGATTATTTAATCAATTTTTTCTTCAACTGTATCTACCTATAGGTAGAAAGTACATTACTCTTTGTAAAAATTGGACACTGGCCCGATTCTCACAGCACTTTAAAAAATCTTATTATAATCTCATCTGATGGAAAGTGTTCTTATGATTGTGAGACTGGCGGGTAAAAAGATTAATATCTTCGTAAAAACAAACTTTGTACACCAAGTAACTCGCTGAAATATTCCAAATGCATCAAAAGACTTGTTGTATATTTTTTGATTTTATAATGTGTGTGAAACAGTAATGCACACACCCAAAAACTTTTACGTTTATAACATTAACAGGATGAAAGAATAGTAATTTTTTGGATAAACTTTTTTTTTCAAATTATCAAAATACCTACCACTCTACTTATTACCAAATTATCTAGCTAATTATCGATGATATGCATACTTAGGCGTAATAAAGCTATAAATGAATAATGTATGTATGAAATAACGACTATGGCCGACATGATTAGAACATGGCATTAATATTAATGGTTAGAGAGAAATAACTGGTCTCCGATCGAGCAGGACGGATACAGAATCCGACGACTTCAGTAATTAGTAATTACTCAGACCGCGGAAATAAAAGAAGATATTTTATGAATAGTAACTGTTAAGTACTGGTTACTGCGCTAGCTGGGCATAGGTAAGTGAACCATCATTCCGATTTATTGCCTCCGCTGTCCGTTATGTCATACATTATTATTGGTATACTGTACTGAACCCTTTAAGGGTCTCTACGCGCCAGTCCGACTTGCACTTGGCTATTTTTAATGGTGTGCCGTGAAACAATATGAACGAAAAGCAAAAGGTTGAATACGTCTGGTCTATTGAAATAAATTACAATATTAGACATCCCTAAGAAGAAACTCTACTGAAGACAGGATAGAGACACGTTGTCACGAGATGATGGTGATGATAGCAAAATGATAGTGTCAGAAAAGGTAGGTGACATTTATACACGTGCTGGTGACGAAATCAATGGAACAATAACTAAATATTGCTAGCAAGAGATGTAACAACTGCAAGAGGCCAAAAGCCAACTAAAAAGAATAAAATGAAGTCCGAGATAAAATTAAAAACAAACAGTATTTAAGTAACGTTTTAGAGTATACAAGCAGAAATTAACGAGCCATGGTGTATGAGTATTTAGTACAATTATTTAATAGTTACCTAAAGGTACTGTTACGTCACAGATGAAGGCAAGCGTGGTAGACCCTACAGTAACAGTTGTATTTTGAGTTGGTTAGTCCACTTTCATCATTTAGGGGGTACGTATTTGAATATCGAAATTTAAAATATCTAAAGTTAAAAAGTCGACGGTCAAAATATCGAAAATCAAAATATCGAATGATCTAAATATCTACTATGATTATATCGACGTCTGGAATTCCTAAAACTGAAATATCGAACGGCTAAAATATCGAAAGTTCAAAATATCTACAACCGAATGATCGAAATATGTTAATATCGAAACACAAAATATCAACCGTCAAAAAACCAAATATTAAAATATCGAAAATTGAAATAGCGAGGTATCTTAATATCAAGAAAAATGCATAGAACTCGATTCTGGCACTCGCCGGCCGCTGCCGCGGCACGCTCGCTTCGCTCGCTCGGCTCGTGCTTGTTTTGGTCACGGTTGAACCTAACCGCTCCTCCTCGCTGCGCTCGTCGTCGCACCTAATTTTTAGATTAGATTGCTTAGTAGGTACCTACAGTTTAAAACTGAAGTCTGATTAATTCAATCGTAAAGTTTAGGTGCGACGACGAGCGTAGCAAGGAGGAGCGTGTTAGGTTCAACTGTGGCCAAAACAAGCGCGAGCCGAGCGAGCGAAGCGAGTGTGCCGCGGCAGCGGCCGGCGAGTGCCAAAGTTAAATTTCATATCAGTAATCGACTATTGTACCCTTCGGTATTATAGACATTCGATATTTAGAATTTCGACCTTAGAATCGTTCGAAATTTCAATTTTCGATATTTTATCCATCGATATTAGAATTTTCGAAATTTTAGCATTCGATAATTGTACCGTTCGATAATTTATACTTTCGATATTTTGAATTTCGACCTTATAATCGTTCGACATTCTGATTTTCGATATTTTGACCGTCGACATTTTGACCTTAGATATTTTAAATTTCGATATTCAAATACGTGCCCCATTTAGGTTCATGAGTATGTCTTTCGTGGCTGACTAGAGCGATGCGAAAGCGACATATTTTTTTTACGTGTTTTATTCTTGTAGGTAGTGCTAAAAATTTATAATTTTGTTTTTTTTTTTGACAAAAGAAAATAAAAACATGTAAGGAAAAAAAGAAAAACCTACATTTATTCACAACACAACAATAAACAACACTACACAAGACACAACCATAATTATGACCTATAATTATTTTTAATTTAATTGTCGGACTAATTAATAAGAATGTTTTGGGACGTTAGGTACTTAGTCTAATATCTTTCATTTTAATTTTTGCTGATGTCGTGCCAAATGCATTAACTACAATTTTCAATCTATTACGTGTTCAAGCTAATAGGCTTTCCTCGTCTAATTACGTTTAATCTTTGTCGTGTGTTTTATTAATCACGTATTGTTCGAACTAGCACACTTCCATCCGGCAGATTTCATTATCTAGATAGAACTGGGACGTTTTTTGTCGCGTTTTCACGCGTAACATACTCGTTTAAGCTCAGTTTAAATCTGTGAGAAAATTGAGCAAGTTGAGTTACATTGCGAAGTCGTAAAGCGAACGGATTAGAAGCTGTCTATCAATTGTAGCAGTGTAGTGCAAATTGCTTAATTTTTCTTGCAGCTCTAAATTGAACTCTAAGTTTGAATTAGAGCGATTGCTTTTGATATGAGGCAAACGTGTATATATCTGTTGTCGTTTAAAAAAATAATTAAGACCTTTTCTTGAAAGCCCCGATATCATATTTCACATTCTATTATAATATTGATATTATCAATAAATAATAGCTCAAAATCAACTGTATCTAACGAGTTAAAAAAAAACTTTTTTTTTTTTATTAACTGGCGGCGAAAATTGTTAGTTTAGTCAGTACCTATTCGTTTTGTATAATGTAATGTACTGTAACTATTGTGCACAATATTGTTAAAATGAGTGTTTGGTTCGCCAACAAATTGCTTTGCGATTTGGCGAAATACTGTTATGATAAAATGTGTATAATAATATTTTACAATAAATTAAAAAAACAAAAAACAAAACATAGATTGGCCCAAGCATGCAATCGTCAACATACAATCAACACTTCAAATCTTCACTTCTTTCCTACATAATGTAGCAACAAATATCACTCACGCGATGTCCTAACACCTTTTTTCCACCTAATTTCCCGTTCACACAAGTAATTGCAACATTATACGAGAAACGGAAAAGTAAAAAGTGAGTCGTGGGAGCAATTTCATCCAGTGTCGCAAAATAAGTGCACGGTTTTTTAGGCATTGCTGTATTGTTAAGAGCTAACGAGTTCAGAGACGTATGTGCGTGTCTACTGCCTTGTAACTATAGATTGTATTTTATAGACGTTAGTGCTGAAATTTCAATGATGCCGTCGGATGTAAAGATGTTTGTGAATGGGTAGAGTTAATACGTGTTTTCATGTTGAGTTAAGCGACAAAGTTGGAGTACTTCCGAAGCTTGCAACGGTATATTTACCTTCGTGATTACCGTATGTTTTATTGAAATTTCTTGTAACATTACTTGTTTTAGTTATAACTAGCTTATGCCCGCGACTTCGTCTGCGCGGATCTAGGTTATCGCGCGGTGGCCCCCTCTACCGGAACAAAAAGTATCCTATATTGATCCTTGGGGCTTAAACTATCTTTATACCAAAGTTCATCAAAATCGGTTCACGGTAACGGCTAACGTGAAAGCGTAACAGACAGACAGATAAACAGACAGACAGAGTTACTTTCGCATTTATAATATTATGGATTACACAGGTATCCCTAAATCTAAAAGAACTATCAGAATCTTACCTATAATATTATGAATTAGAAATTTTGTGAATTACTCAAATCTCAACCACTGGGTTCTGATTATGGGATTTGCTATGGTTGTTTTAAATGTAACGTCAATGTTAATTACAATGACATGTTCGGCAATTCCCACGGGAATAACTTTATTAAAATTTGTTAGTCTTTTACATCTCTTACTATCAGGAGACCCACTTGCTCGTTTGCCATCTAGTCGAATAAAAAAAAAAGCGGTTGGATTACTCTGAAAGAAATTTGGTACGAAGATAGCTGGACGTCTGGAGTAACACATCATAATCATCATCCCAGCTGCTAAACTGCTGGGTACAGGCCTCCTCTCAGAATGAGAGGGCTCGAGCCTTAGTTCCCACGCGGGCTCAGTGCGGATTGAGAACTTCACACACCATTAAATTACTTCACAACTCGTGATAAATTTCAAATGCAGGTAATTTCGCACATGATTTTCGAAAAAATCAAAGGTGCGAGCCATAAACCCACGAACCACTGCTTGAGAGGCGATAGGTCAAACCACTAGGCCACCACGGCTTCATAATATAACGGAAACATATAGTAATCAGGGTCTGTCATTCTAGAACTGGCTGAAGAAATTAAAAAGTTTAATTTAATCATCTCACAGACGTAACAATAATGGAACAAAATTTCATACCATAATTAATCTCACGGCAGTTTTAAAAGCTAACAGCATGCTTTTTCGAATTTCAGATTCGTTCCGTTACATTGCTACGCGTTAGAATTTGCGATGGTAAACTTTGCAAAATGCTTAAACCCGTCCAAGGAAGTTTCAGTGATCGTATAAAATGGAAAGCACGTCCACTCGTGTCATAATCGATTGACACACGCTTTCCTGTCAGTTATTGTTTTGCCTCGGTCATTTTCTAGATTTGTGTCCCAACCTAGACCGGTCTCACACAACCGGAATAGCTCTCTGAATTCATAATATGAATTCCGGTACATGCCTCATACGTGTCTTAATTATTTAGATTAAACAGTAGTCGTTACACAAGTCAAGTCAAGTCAAAATCTATTTATTCAATTTAGGCTATAACAAGCACTTATGAAGTCAAAAAAAATCTACCACATTTCTACGATAGATCCACAAATCGCAACACGTCTTTACTGTACTAATTGTACTGACAACTGTGACAATTCATAATCTGATTTCAATATGTATTGTGTGCGCGGTCATTTAAAAATATAATTACCTTTAATAATTATAATAATATAAATAATAAAGTATAGCTGTAAATATGACAAAATAAATTATTTTGCAGGCCGCTTATGTTAAAAATTAAGTATCAAATCTTCAAAATAGTAAAGAAATTTGCAAATCATAGTTGAAAGGTTAATTAGATGAGTGACACCATAATTATGATTAATATCATCGTCGGTGTCGTAATACCATTTCATCGAGAAAAGGTAAATTTTTCTGCAATTTCATCTTCCTATTTAAAAAGTCATCTGCCTTATCTGCTTGTCTGAAAAGCTAGCACGCATTCCACTTCCTCATAATATCGCACCTTTTCCTTCACGCATGAGAAATTTAGCACGCATGCTAGTCTTAGACACCCTAGCAAAGATACTTATGAGTGTAATTACTCCACGACAAGCGAAATTATGCTTTTATTCGTACAATCAGATTTACCAAAACCATCCAGCCTTTTTAATGCTAAAAAAGAATCAAAAACTCCGACTAATTTTAATAAATTTTCAATGAAAAACTAAAAATAGAAAATAAATATCATAATTTTAGTCTAGAAATCTGTTAAATAACTTAAATTTTAAGTCGTTTTACTTAAATTTCAAAATCATAACGAGCTCAAAAATTCCAAGTAATGGGTCCTGACTGTTGAAGTTTTAGTTACCTAACAGAGTTCTAGTTCACTGGACTTGTTTTTTTCTTTTTGGTTTTTATTAAAGTTCTTGTTAAGGCTGTCTGGTTTTTAACTTTTTTACAAAAGTGTTCTACCATGTAAATTATTTGGAATGAACTAATTTAGCTTTGATTCGACACACATTGCTACAAAACAAAATCCCTTCTACTCGTTTATTTCCTCAGATTCCATTTTGGAACCCTTTGTCACTCCAATAGTTTTCACTAATCTAGTGATACCTCATATTTTATAGTCGAAAACTGACTAGCGATTTAAGCAAATATTACTTACATACACATACAAACATACATTCTAAAAACATAACCCTCCCGTGAGACAGTGCGATAAAAATTGATGATTTTCTCCCATATACTCGTAGTATTTACAAACATTATTCTGTGTTTGACCGAAATAGTGATCAAAAATTCCTCTAGACGAAAGTGATTCGTATAAAAGGTTTTAGAACTTTTGGAACGGTTTCACTTGTCAACCGGTATTGCAAATATTTGGCAAGATCGCAGCATGTGGCGGATAGTTCTGTTACGCTGTTACTAATGAGTCAGTACACGGAAATGAAGAACGGTTCTTAATTTTGGAGAATATATAAGATTTTCATGTTATTGATTAAATATCAAGACAGGATTAATTAGCTTTTTTAGTATTGTAATTATTGGGAAGTTGCATACGTTTTTATAATAAAATTCCAAAAAATATTACTGAAGAAACTGATACAAAATTTAAATCTACTGTCAAAAAGACGTTAATATCTAAGGCTTATTATAAAGTTAACGATTATATCATGGACAGGGATATTTGGAAATAATTCCGATCCGCACTAGCGATCCCTTCAAATAGTGAACCTACTGTGTTAAAAATAAAATTGTGTTAAATACTTGTAATGTATAGTGTATAGATATCATTTATAAATATTGTGAATCTGTTTTAAAAAAAAAATACCTCGTTGAGTTTCTTGCCGGATTCTTCTCAACAGAGGTTTTTTCCGAACCGGTGGTAGATTTTTTGACATTCATAAGTGCTTATCATAGCCTAAATTGAATAAAGAGATTTTGATTTTGACTTTGATTGTTAAGTTCTAATTTATTATGGATTACTACCATTTATTGTTATAGAGGAGCGGTGTTACCTGACACAAGCATACCTTTTGCTTAATAGGTAGCTCCAACCTCGTCTCTAAACCATGTTAAAGTACCCAAATTAACTTTTTTATTTTCATATTAAAAGCAGCTTGCTGCAACACTAATCTTTATATACTATTCGATGGTCTTTCAAAATGTCAATGCATTTTTGTATCGAATATGTGTAAATCTTTCTCTATCTCCTGCTCTCTCCCTATCCCTCTTTCTCTCTCTATAAGACTTTGAATTTTGTCGCTATTTAGTTTCAACAACAACATAACTTTTTATGTTGAAAATATAAAGCATCATTGTACCAAGCTATTAAGTGCGAATCAATGTAAAATTATGACAGTTGAGAAAAAATTGTTTCTTATGGTGCATTCGTCCTAATATTGGTCGTCTTTAAGAAAGCGCTGTGACATTTATAAAATATACCCAAATAAATTATATTGATTTACACTTTGTAGGCTTTATTTAAATTACAACGATACAAGGATTGGTTTTCGAAGAAATATGCCAATTTTTAATACAAATTTTTGAATTTAAAGACAAAGAAAATTAAAGAGAAAATTCATAAGTGGTTGTTATAGATAGCCTAAATTGAATTAAGTTATTTTGACTTTGACTTTGACTTTGACTTTGACAGTTTTAAGGGAATTCTCAGAGGATAGAGAGTTTACAACTGCACGAGCACAATCTACGAGTACGTAGTTAACATACTAAATTCATATCATTACCTATATGATTTGTGGCACAATTAATTTTGATGTAGGACCAACCTATACTGAAATCAGAACACAGAAAAAAGTATAACTATGATGCGTGCTTCGTTATGATACACTAACACAAGCCATTTTCAATGCCTTCAAAATAACTTCACAAATTATTCCGCGAATGTAAATAATTCCTAATGGAAAAGCCGTTAAAGTACCTACTCGTAGTAAAAAATCGGGAAGTATAATTTCCTAACTCAATAGGAACTAGCTGCATAATATTATTATTTGTGTCTAATATTAAAATTGTGAAACTCTTTGTAATATTAAATTTGTTCCTGTTTGACGCAATATCTCAGCCAGTTTTAAATAGAATAGAATAGAATAGAATAGAAATATTCTTATTCGAGCTTCGCACTTAAAATAGAACAGGGCAAATGAAAACAAAAAAGAAATACAATATGCAATATGGAAGGAAATAATTTTACCTATCCCTTTATTAACATTGCTGAATAAGTTCCTGCATGCGTGAGAGTTAGTACGTTTGTCATTTCTTCACAACAAGGCTGCCGGACGAATTCGGATATTATTTAGATAGAGATCGCGAAAATCATGCACCAAAATTCCAATAGCTTTAAAAATCGAATTTACTACCTTTTAATTAATAAAACACTCGAGATTTATGCACGACTTAACCATACCTAACCATACCTAAAATTACCCTGACGTTTTGTTATGAATGATCTTTCCATTCCGAAAATATTTTTTGCAAATTAGTAATTTTACGTAGACGACTTTATTTAACACGATATTTGGCTAATGATATTATGCGTATTAAAAAACGAGGATAACATGTTATTAGCATACCGAAATATAAGTGTAAAAAGACCAACTTGGAGTCTCCAGATTTATCTCATGTCGAAAAATATGGCAACTGTATTCTTTCCATAACGGGTGCGAAAAGGATATAAACATGCTGCTGCCGCATTCAGAGTATGTTTTTAGATTGTTTATCTTAATTAATAAAATCAATATGCTTACCTGTGACAGATTAAGCGGCTGCCGGCCTGGCGGCGTGCTGACCTGGCTGGCGACAAGGGAAGCCAACGCCACCCTTTGGTTCCCAGACATCGCCCTGATAATCGGCAGGATCTGAGCAAACTTGCCAACTTGGTCCTTCCTCTCCAACGCCCTTAACACCGCATCCCTGATCATCCCATCCTTCGCGCGCAACTTATGCGAAGACTTATACGTCTTCACACTCCGCTTCGTCGTCACATCTTCAAAGTTCTCCAAGGAATCTAGGTTGTACTGTGGTCGATGCGAGTTCGTCACTCCATTCGGCTTCACAATTCTGACAGGGGGTTTCACAAAAGTCTGGTAATGCCGCGATTCCTGCGCCAACATTATCTCCCCAGCCTCATTCGGCGCAAACTCAAAGTCTTGTAAATCATCCTCAGCTGATACAACAACAGCTAACACGAATAAAAGTTTAAGGAACCCCATTTTTGCACTTTAATCAAACTGTATCCATTGTCGCACTACACGGGCACATTATAAATTATGCAATAGAAATCTTGTTCATATGTTCCGATGCGCGCGCAGCTTACCTCCGTCGCGCGGCGAATGAGCGCGTGAGTCGGCGCGCGCGTACGATCATCTTCGCATATACAGGTGTCAGATTATGCCGGAACTTGGACTTTCACCATCACCGGGTCACCTTTGGGTCACTATTGATAAGTCATTGCGTTTATCAAATATGTGGCTACACTGAAAAGGTGTTACATGACGGCCGAAAAAAACAGGCCAAGAGTGAATCGGAGTCGTATGCGAAGTGTTCCGTACCGTATTAGAGTATTTTTTTTAACGAAATAGTTTTTGGGTGTTTTGGGTATACGCGTCGAATATTACCAATTGCACCGCGTCGGCACTTGCACTTTTTCGGATACATAGGTGCCTGTACAAATATTGAATGTAAATCTGATTGGAGTTTGATTTTTAAAGAGAAAAGATTATTTTAATCCTAACATAAACTAAAATTTTAAAAAAGTAAAAAAAAAACAGAGTACTCATGTTTATCGCGGCCATTCATAAATCGAATATAACATGCCCAGCCCACCCATAATACCTAAACAAGTTAACGTTCCTAATTAAATATATGAAAGAAGTAACCGTCTTACTGACTTATTGGTCAACGCACAGCCCAAACCGAATATGAAAAAAAATGAAAATATAAAAAAAAAAACTACCATCTAAAACTATTTTACTTCAACACAGTCCATGTAAAGTTTACAATTACAGCTATGCAAACACTATCCTGTGATGTAGATGAATGAACCGTGGAACAACAAAGACCCATTGGCACCACTGCGTACGGGACCCTAAAATTATTAACTTACGGCAATACGAATGCCGATGAGATATAGGCTTTATAACCAACTATTATAAAGATGAATGTTTATTTCATCGAATGGTTTACACTGTGACAATGCATCACAATGATTTGATGGGATGATCTTCCACTTTTACAAAGAGGCTTTCACAGTTGATTGTGTTACCGAATAACTATAATAGTTATGGTTATCGAGTGGATTGATTCGAATCGGCGAGTCATGTAATTACTGTAAGTGTTTCCGCTTGATATGAAGCCTTGTTTGCGTTGAGATTCATCTCATCATTGACCCAGCCTATAAGTATACATTGTAGACTTTTATTTCATAAGGATAACTAATTTACTTGTATCCTTAAGCAGTTCATTTGTTTGTATTTATGCTCTTAAGCGATAAGGCCGTCTATTGCTTACCTTGTCATTTTCTCTCTGTGCACCTGTTTTCTGTATCGCTTACTATTTTGTAGTTTACAATAATAGTATTTTTTTCAAGGGACTAAAATAAGCCAATATACTCCCGAGGTGATTAGCCACCCGAGCTTTAGCGAGGGTGTCTATTTGTCAGAGGGTTTATATTGACTTTTAGTGTCGAAGTGAAATCTCTATTTTTCACTTCGATTGCGAGAAAAAAAATTATTCAGTCATTGTCATTTCTGTGAAAGAATTAATGCGTTTCTTATTTCACCGGTCCATAAAACTTAAATAAGTTTTTAAATAAATCTGTCTATATTTCGAAGGCAAAAGATTATCAATTATGTCTTTTGCTCTTTGCTTGACATCATAATTTTCAGTAGGTATTACTTAACGTTGATGTGAGAATAATCAATTTACTTTAATTGTTTAAGTAAGTATTTTTTCCAATTTTTTCCAACAGATATAACAAAATTGCATCGGTGAATAGTCCACTACACAAACTGGAATAAATAGAATGGCACCACCTTCTATGCGGAAAAAGCATAGAACTAAGACCACTCAGACTAAGAACGTAACAATTTCGTCATGAAAATGGTCCACAAACAATCTTATTTTATGCCAAAAACTAAGCAAGTACTGTTTAAGTTTATCTAAGTCACACGAAGTAAAATAAAAAAAAATACTTTTACTTCCTAGGGACTAAAGTACTCACTTCACTCCCACCTCGTAAGGCTTACTTTTAAAGCATGAGAAGTGAAAAGAGTCATTATATTGTATTGTATTGTATTTTGGAGCAGTCGCTGATAATTGGGTAGTTTCCCAGTTGAAAAAAAAAACTCTATTTTAGTCCTTTACTTATAAAATGAATCAGTCCGTCAGTTACATTGAGAAGATAATTGCGATGGCATTTGATTTGACATTTTATACTTTCTGATCACGCGATCTCTCTCGTATGTCAATTAACATTGTGATAGTTTGGATGCTGAGCTTATCACGATACTGTATCTTCAGACATAGGTACCTATATCTGTCGGCGGCCGATCGTAAAATCCGCCAGATCACGAAATTCCTAGGAATATCGTGAAATGGCGCCATTTCATGAATTGACTAAGGGACAACCGCCATATCGTTCAAAACTCACCGTTTGACGATTTGCCTAGTGACGTTTGGGCAGGTCATAAAATTCCTAGGCATATCATGAAACGCCGCCATATCGTTTCTGGCACTTCGCCGGCCGCTGCTGCCGTTTCTCAGGCACATCGTGATATGCCGGGCCAACATATCATGAAATGGCGCCATTTCATGATGTGCCCAGGAATTTCGTGATCTGGCGGATTTTACGATCGGCCGCCGACATATCGTTGCTGATATTTTCACATAATCATCGGTTTCCATCGGAGACAATGGAGTTTTACACAATGGTGCCGTGGCGAAGAGACGTAAGTATAAAACTGTGAACAATGCGGCGAGGAAGAGTTTGATAAGTATGAAACTTTCGTTAACCGCAGCGCCTGCGCCGCGCGTTAAGCAATATTGTATTTGCCAGCTATTTTGTGGCTACAGGCTGTTATTTTTTTATCAGAATCTTTATTTGCATTAAATACGGTAGGTAGGTAGGTATATATAGGTAGGTTGGATAACAATAATAGTTGTTTCACGTATTTAGCCTTAATAGGTTTGAAATTCAGGTGCCAAATAAAAATTTCAGGTACTTAGGTAGGCACAAAAAAATAACTAAGTATGTTGTAAATTTCAAACTACTAATAAATTTTCAAAATAATAAATAATTATAAATTTAACTTTTTTTTAAATTGAATTTTTAATAAAGGTCATTTACCATTTACCTTTGGGTAATGATTCGTTAGGAAATCATAATTAATCAAATAAATTATAGTATGACCGTATTTTTGTGTTGGTTATATTTTTATTCTTTTTATTTATTTAATTAATAATAATAATATTTTACTGATCAAAAAGAGATTGTACTTACATAATTTTATGAAGTCACCTACCATTGTTATTTATAATAACATTACATTTATCATTACAGTTACCCACTACGATAGAGTAGCACTCTTAAAGTTACTACGTACTTTGTACCTACCTGTAGCCATATTAATTTATTCTAATATTATCAAAAACATTTGTAATATTCTCAGAAGTTTTAGCACGGAAACTGAAACCAATGTTAAGGAGTGAGAAAATCGTCATTTTTACATTTATAAAGAAAAATAGAGAGCTTCTGAGAGGAGGCCTGTGCCCAGCAGTGGGACGTATATAGGCTGGGATGATGATGATCATGATGAAAGAAAAATAAACTATTCCATTCCATTTCATGAATCATGTCAGTTTTACGGAAACTTCCAAAAAAATAGCAGAAAATTCAATTTTTAAACATCCTGTAAACAAACGCCGTTTCTATCACAAAGAAATTAACAAGTAATATCGGTACCGCAGCCATTTAATCTGATAATGCAACCGTTTTCCTTGTTTCTATAATACTTCCATAATAGTAGCCTTCAGAAAATTATAGGCCCATCAACAAAGTTATTACAAATTGAAACACTGTAAATTGGTTACTATTGTTCGAGCACTAAGAGTTGCGAAACAGTAAATATGTGTTGGTAGTTTTTCGTATTGTTGATAGCTATTGTGATTGAAATTGTGTAATTTGTTTGTTTTTAAAATGAGTTAACTTGCTTACAATGTTGTCGAATTCTAGACAATTTTGTTGCATTAAAAAGCCGTGGTGGCCTATTGGTTTGACCTATGCCTCTCAAGCAAGAGGATTGTGGGTTCAAACACTTCAAACCCGGCTCGAAAGATAATAATATGAATGAATAACCCTATTTCGGGCAGTTGGGTAAAACGTTTGCTCTCGAGTCTTGGGTGTTTAATTATTATGTACTTAAGTATTTATGTATATATGTCTACTTACCTATTATACCGAAACTCGACGCGCGGGAACCGTACAGCGAACATCGTCGTCGCTTTGCTCCGTGATTTTTATTCGTAAAATAGAGCTTAAAGTGGTGTTTAGCTTCAGTGACCGTCATAAAAACATAGTTGAAGGACAAAGGTAACTGCTAGTGAAAACGAAATTACCATATTCACAGTGCTGTACGAGATATTAAACAAAACATCTTCAAAAACTTCCAAATTACAAAATATTCCTGCGCGTCGAGCTCACCGATCGGCCGCTTCCTGGAATTGCCGCTTATCGCTTCGCACGCACTCCGCACGACAGGCCCTCTCGCTCTCACCCGCACGTGTTTTGAGCTGTGTTGAGTTCTAGGAATTCCGCGCTGGTTTAACTAGAACTTGTGAATGATAATAAATAATAATAACTAACTTTTTTACAAAACAATCATTTGTACGAATTCTAAACGAGACTTGCATACCTACCTACTAACATTTCCAAGATACTTAATGTAAAGGTGCATGCGACGGGAACTAACCTCCTTCATAGTCACTGCGAAACATTAACACACTCAACTATGAGTAAGAACGCGAAGCTTAATAAAGGGAAGTCCAACGACGAGTTCCAAACCCCTGACGCTCTCGCCGAGTTGCGCCAACTCAGACAAGACATAAGCGAGATGAAAACTCAAAATAATGAAATAAGTTTACTAAGACAAGAGGTCATTGAACTTAAAGAGCAGATATCGATCCTATCGGTCTCCCTGGCTGATAAACACGCACAAATTTCAACGAAGCTCGAACGGGCAGACTTTGAAATTGCTACATTAAAATCATCTGTAGCTCACCTACAACAACAAGTCAATACTCAGGAACAACTTTCGATGAGGAACGAGTTGGAGATAATTGGTGTGCCAGAGTGTGATACCGAGAATCTCACCCACATATTGCTCACAACATCACAAATTATCGGGGTGCAATTGCTGGAAGCGGACGTCGATGACATCGCCCGAGTCGGACCCATGCGCCCAAGGGGCTCTAAACTCAATAGTAATGACGACCATAAGCCGCGCCCAATTCGAGTTAAACTGCTGCGCCGGCAAAAGAGAGACGAACTACTTAAGGCTGCAAAAGCCCGACGCAACTTGACATCGGAAACTATTGTAGGTGGAGCTCCTCGGAAGCTGTATGTGAATGAACGACTCACGCGAGAAAATAGATTATTATTTCGCGAAACCAGGCTGCGGGCTACTGCAAACAACTTCCGCTACTGTTGGACCCGGAACGGCGTCATCTACGTTCGCGAAAATGACAACAAGCCGAGCTCCCGCATATCTTCCATGGACGATCTGGAACAAAGGGTTGGGCCGGCTGGACCAGCCGGACAGGATACAACCACGTAAACTTGTTTTCGCAATAATAATTATTTTTCTTTATATGGTAAAAATATTATATTTTATTCCACAAATTGATCTCAACAATAGTATAAATAGTTTTAAATACTTACTATGCATACTACACTCACACTCACACACACACACAACACACTCACTCACACACTTTTTCTACACTAATGTAATTAATTTTCACTACATACAGGCAGTACCTAATTTTACCGACCAGCTTGCAACACTTCGTAACAGTCTCTCAAGCGCTAATTCTATACTGAACTTGTCTATTTTTTACTTAAACAAACTAGATAACTGGACTACGTAACGGAAGCAGATCAACTACTGAAAATCAACTGTCGCACGTTTGAGAGCCTGGAGAAGTGCGGTGAAGCTGTTTCGGTTTCTAACTCGCAATTTAAAATCCTCACTTTCAACATACGCAGTATTCAAAAGAATTTTAATGAGTTTATTGTAACCTTAAAGCGATTAAAAGTAACTTTTGACGTTATCGTGCTTACTGAGTGCTGGCTTGCAGAAGGCATGTACTTACCTGTGATCGATGGATATCACAGTCACCGTACAAAAAAGTTCATAAATAAAAGTGGTGGTGTAGTAGTTTACATTAGTGACGCATGGAACGCAGACGTGTCAGAACCTCAAATGAACGATTGCAACTGCTTAAAAATCTCCCTAGGTACAGATGTAAATATAATAGGTATCTATCGTTCTCCATCTTTCTTATTAATAGATGAATTTCTAACGTCATTGGAAACAATATTGCGAGAAGGGAACAACAGCAAAATAACGATTGTAGCAGGTGACCTAAACCTAGATATTTGTAACTTCCCACTAAGTGAGCAATGCTCTGAATATATGTGTCTTCTTACCGAGCACTTACTGCTTCCCGCTATTACAACTCCAACTAGAGGACAAGCTTGTCTAGATCACATTTTTGTC
Organism: Choristoneura rosaceana; assembly: GCA_037349165.1. Taxonomy (NCBI): domain Eukaryota; kingdom Metazoa; phylum Arthropoda; class Insecta; order Lepidoptera; family Tortricidae; genus Choristoneura; species Choristoneura rosaceana. Next base: position 19,407,058 of record JAZBNJ010000019.1, read on the forward strand.
AAAAACGGAATCGGAGGTAGTGGATTTGTAGCGCAGTCTGGTATAACAGATCATGATCTGTGTATTTTAGGATTACCTAGTATAAAGCTTAACCCTGATGCACCCAAACGCACAAAAACTATAATAGATCACACTGCGCTTGTTGACAATTTAAAATCTGTAGACTGGTCACCTATCTTCGAAACAAATGATGTAGACAGCGCAACAACATTTCTGGTTAATACATTAAATAATGCTATTCGTACAAACATGAAAGATATTGTTGTATCTCGAACAAAATTTAATGTCAAGCCATGGATTACTCCTGGCCTCATAAAATGTCAGCGAAACCGTGACTTCCTCCACCTTCAGGCTAGAAAAAATCCAAATGACCCGATTCTTCAAGTAACTTATAAAAGATACCGCAACTTTCTCACAAATTTACTGCACAGGCTTAAATCTAGTTACGAAAATAAACTCTTACTAGACAGCAAAAATGATCCTAAGAAACTTTGGCATAACATTAAAAGTATATGCAATATCTCAAAGACTAAAAATGATGCCGCATCTCTCCTCTGTTCCGCTAATCCAATCAACTCGTTAAATGCTTGTAATGAATATTTTTCAAAGATAGGTAAAATGCTAGCAGACGAAACATTAAATAAACTAGAAACTACTGAAGATACTCTCGCAGCCGAAGTAAGCAATAATAATGCTCCAGTAAACTCCATGTTTCTTTTACCTACTGACGATAAAGAAGTTACTGCATTAATCAAAGACCTTCGGTTGGGTAGCGCCCCTGGTTTCGATGGATATACTCCTCTGATAATCAAACTGATCCATCCATATATAGTAGCACCTTTGACGCATATTTTTAACCTAAGTTTGGCAAATGGGAGATTTCCTAACGTATGGAAGCTGGGTGTTGTGTCACCAATACACAAAGATGGCGATAAAACGTCACCATCTAATTTCAGACCTATTACTTTGTTAAGCATATTTTCCAAACTCCTAGAAAAAATAGTAAACAAACGTCTAGTAGATTATCTAGAAAACCAATCCCTTCTCGCTGATAAACAGTTTGGGTTCAGACGAAAGAAGTCAACGGAAGACGCCGTAGTGCTATTAACAAAACGAATAGCTTATTATTTAGATCAAAATAAATGCTGCCTCGGCGTCTTCCTTGACCTAGCTAAGGCATTTGACACGGTCTCGATTCCAATACTGCTACAAAAACTCGCCAGCATGGGTATTAGAGGTTCTTCACTTGAATGGTTCCGCAGTTATCTTACAAATCGTAGGCAGTGTGTAAAAGTCGGATCTTTGGTTAGTGAACAGCGCCCTGTAAACTATGGAGTGCCTCAGGGAAGCATACTAGGTCCAACTCTATTTGCCATTTACATAAATGATATATTTAACATTCCAATTCAAGAATCAGACCTAATATGCTACGCTGATGACACGGTTATTTTATTCCACGAAAACTCCTGGGACGCTGTCGTGCAAACAGCTGAAAAGGAAATGTCTAAAATTGCCCTTTGGTTAAGTAAAAACCTTTTAACATTAAATGTAAAAAAGACAAAATTTCTCACCTTTTACAAAACACGCTCTTCTAGCCCACCTGAAACGATTAAACTTAGAATACACTCATGCTCACCGAATCCTAATCCTTCTTTGTACTGTAACTGTCCATCCACAGAAAATGTTGATATGATTAAATATCTTGGAGTAATAGTTGATAAAAATCTTTCTTTCAAAGAACATGTCTCCTCATTAGCTGGTAAAATCAGAAAAACTATTTTTATCGTCAAGTCCCTACGTAAATCTGCACCTAAATATATATTAACATTAGTTTATAAAGCCTTATGCCAGTCTGCCCTCACGTATTGCCTGTTAGCATGGGGTGGCATCGCTAAAACTACTTTGCGAGAACTGGAGACTGCTCAACGAGCAGTGCTTAAGGTCATGCTAAATAAACCTCGCAGATTCCCCACTAATGAACTTTATTGTATAGCTAAAGTCTTACGTGTACGTCAATTATTTATTTCAAAAGTAACTACAGTAATTCATAAGTTAACTGTCTCATCCAAAGATTTTGCAAACCTTACCAAACAACGAAAATATAAAATACCGACACCGACCATAAGAACAACATTTGCGAGGCGATTGCCACCTTACTCCCATATATACATCTACAATAAAGCATGTAAGCACATAAGAAATATGATAAAGTTATCCCAAAAAAATCTCAAAAAAGTAATTGAAAGTTGGTTGATGACTCTTAGCTACGATGAAACTGAGGAGGTTATTGCAGGCAGCCTGTAATTAAATTTACACACACATACACACGCACACACACGCACACACACACACACACACACACACACACACACACACACACACACACACACACACACATACGCACACACGTACAACCAATTTAGGTTAAGAACTTGTCAATCTAGTATTTAGTATTAGTTAATATTACTTAAGAAGTAACTGCCATATATTGTAAATTGTCTCTGGTCTCCGCGATACAGGCCGAGAGCCTAGTGCGGAGTCCGCCGATGAATGTTAATTGTTACATTTTTATATTTCAAATAAATTCTTTTATTCTTATTCTTTTATTATTATTAATCCGTTGCCGTTAGGTACCTAGTACTCATATTACAAGCTTTGCTTACTTTGGGACTAGGTTTTAGATGTCAAATATTTATAATTTACTAGCTTTTGCCCGTAGCTTCGCCCGCGTGGAACTCCCGTTTTACCCCTTTAAGGGGGAATTTTATCCATTTCACCTATACAGATAATTTTTAATTATAATCGAAAACTTATACAGCAATTTTCATACATCTAAGTCCAGAAATGAGAAAATTCCATATAAACTTCACCCCCTGATTTCACCCCCTTAGGGGATGAATTTCTAAAATTCCTTTCTTAGTGCTCACTTACTTACATCATGAAAGGAAAGAAAGAAAACATTTATTCGTGACAAAAACAAAAATACCAAAAGAAACTCCTAAAAGGAACTCCTGTACCAAATTTCAAGTTTGTAGGCCCAGCAGTTTGGGATGTGCGTTGATACGAGTATATAACCCAGTGAGTCAGTTTTGTCTTTTATATATAAGTATAGATATCTTTATAGCGGTCTGAGCGTCACCAACGGTGCTGGCTGAAAATCAGCGCTGGAGTGTTTATTATTAACGCTTCAGCATTATGCTGAGCCAGTGTCCGATTCACAACCCGCAATGACACATACTTTCCTTCGTGTTGTGTATTTGTACTTAATACTATTGTTGTCTCTTGTGTTGTGAATAATTGTATTTTCTTTCTTTCTTTCTAAATTACGACAATCTGGTTACTAGAGCCGTCACCGATAATATTATAAAAGTTTTAACTTTGTAGCTTTTATTATTATCCTTGTTTTACATTGATAAATTAATAAAATTGGGCGACTCTAATAAGTTATTACGAAATTAAAATGTAATAAATGAAAATGTATTTATTCTGTTTTTTGCTATTTCATTTCCAATCGGAGTGAAGAGCAATTGAGCGCAACATTTATTAAACCTATTTTACCTTTGACTTAATTATCAACCCTCGCCTATGGATACAAACCTCTCGGGTGACATAGCAAGTTTCATGCACGCGTTATTACAATATTCTACCCCATTTAAAAAACTTTTTGACTTTTAAAATTAATTTTTGGAGTCTTTTTGTATTTTTTATTTCAACTTCCTTTTTGTTACTTTAACGTCATCCCGTGAAATCCTAATATTTTTATTTATTATTTTTATTTATCCAGCGGTGGTGTAGGGGAATAGCACACAGCACGGATCGCTGAGGACCTGGGTTCAATTCCCAGCGGTGGTCTATTTTTCTGGTTTTCAGTGCATCCATGTTTCGGCTTGTGTTTTCGTGTGCAATATATAGTTTTTGAGTTTTCTTATTATCAGCTGCAGTAGTATTTCATAATAATAAGTTATGTTGCATCTCGAAAAATGTGTATTTTAAGTTAACTCTACAACGAGTTGTTTAACAATATAACTAAATAATAATGTGCCGAAAGTGGAAGACGAACACTGTTTTGATGCAATGAAAATTTGATAGTTGTTGCTGGCAACATAAAGATTTGCAAGCTAAGTTGGCAGAACTTTTTCCTTTCACTCTTCCGGTCGCCCATCGGCCAATAACACTGCTTCTACGTCTATAAGACAATTTTTTCCGTGTTCTATTTTTGCTCTTTCCTAACTGTAAGTGTTGGTGCTTTGTAATAAATCTTCATACCAGTGAATACTTTTCTTGTGCGGAACCAAAAATTAAACTACAGTCCACGCTCCCAACAATGGTCATAGAATATCGTTTGTGAAAATCAGAGGGTAAATAAAAATCAAGTATAATTTTCAATACATCCCTATATTTAAAATAATAAAACTTGCACACTGTTCATACACACTTATATAGCGGATGATCCAATATCGCATCTTATAGAGACTAGAAAGTTATATTCACCTGAGATTAAGGACAGAAATCATCAGATATAACTATTTATAAAATTCTGCAAGGGACAACAGTATAAAATGCATAAAACGGCCATTTTGTTATGTAATTTTAGTAACAGTAATGACTTATTTATTGACAAAAGATAAGATGTAGTTAAAATATAAATAAATCACTTTTCGCGATAAATACGAAAAATACAAAAAAGATAAATGATTATAAGTATAAAACCTCTTACCGGCGTTCTAGAAACACATCTAGACTACATTGTTGTATGAGTTTTGCAAATAACACAAGTTTAGTCTTTTGTCGTGAACTTATCATGACCAGAAACTTGTATAACTTTGTAAAAAAATATAAAGTACTTATAAGATTCTTAAGACATAGCACCATTGTGATCCAACAAAGTATGTGAGAGCATTATCACCATAGAACTTTACATAGCCATTTTAACATTTTATTAATACATATTTGAACCATTAACATACAATTTTTAATAAACGTCCCGCGATAAAGAAAATCTACAAATTACGATACAGTTTCTTTTATTTGTCGCTATTAACTATTCACATTTTATTTACAAAACATCAATAAACACAAACATGCGTACAAAATATTATAAATTAACAATTATTTACAGAATATCAACATAATTATTACAAGTTACACAACTCCAACGCAATTGAAATATAAACTTATAGTAAATTATCACGATTCACACAAGTGCATAAAAAATTGTATGAAGGAAAAAACAACATACTGTGCGTGTGCTGGCAAAGTAATACTCTAACAAACATAATAAGAAATTCAGTCATTTTGAAAATCCTTAACGAATAAGATGTCATCCACATAAACCAGCCCTAAAACTTGAGTCGGTTTTCAATAGAGCTCCTCATCGGTGCGACATTCCACTGTCGTTTTCCTAAACCAAAATCCTTCGACAGATTCTTAGATGTCACACTCGAATTCAGACACTCTTTTATTCCGTCCATCAGGCATGAGCTGAAAATGCCCATCTCTAGCGCCTATCCTCGGAAAACCACTAAAACTATTCCTACTGACCAAATTACTCTCCCTACTCTCCCGTTCTTTGTGAAAGCTAGAAGTCGACAGTTTTTCCTTACGCTCATTGAAATTGGTGTCGGAGAAGTTTTTATCAGTAAAATTTTTTTCGGTGAACGAGCGTTCGTTGAATTCGCCGTCGGAGAAATTTCGGTCGTTAAACGGCACGTCTCTGATTCCAAAACCCCCCATCCTCGGCGTGCCTATGCCGAATTTGCTTCGGAGATCTTCGTCGCGGAAGTTGAAACCGCGATTGTCGTATTTTGCTGGGCCTTTGGTAAGTCTGTAATGGGAAACGATGGAATAATGATTAAGAAAAAATTTGGTAGAAATTGAACCCATCGTTAAAAATACAATTTCTTATTAGGATAACACAGACTACTAACAGGATATTCTTTTCTACTCCCTTTTTTGCGTTAAAAAATATTAATCATAGTAATAGGCTTATACTAAATGATTCTGAAGATGTGATCGGAATAAATCTTAAAAAGCTCAGGGCAGGAAATCCGTTTACAAAGATAAGTCGCTTACCACCGTATTCGAGTTTTAATAACCCACATGTCGCACAACAAAAGAAACATACAACAAAAGTACTTTATTCTCACTAATTATTACAAATTCCTGGTATTTGACAACTCCCGATTTGTCACATTTTTCCTATGAGGTTATACAATTCATACAGCGAATGTTTAGCCAAGAAAAAATATATTTTTTGGAAAATCTATAGATTTCTCTCTATATAAAATGCTTTTCTCTATTTAGTAGATACGGCGCTATTGGCGTAGTTGTTTGTCTAATCCTTATTTTCGATACTCTGTTATATTCAAAGTTATTTTAGTGATAATACGGATTGCAAGCTAAAGTGCGCAATTGCATTCGCCATCTCTTTTTTCCTTCATTCTACACCGTGTGACAGAAAGAAATAGTGGAAACTATTGTAATTTCGAGTGCGTTAGACTCTAAACCATTCAATCATTTCTCCAGAATCACTATAATTTGTACAGCTATAAGCTAAGCTACTCGTGGATAACGTTAATTGCTTGGTTATAATTAATAAAAGCTTGTAGCCATTACACTATGTTATTAAGCATTTTGTTTACAGGATCGGTACTACTGTTTCATTCTCCAGAATTGTGCAATCTGACTACTTGTAGCGTCGTTTTCTCCAAAAAGAAGCGACGCGTTAGTCAGATTCTGTGCTCAATTTTGAAGAATCACCTTCCACCGTTTTGCAAATGTCATCACTGGGGCAATGCGTCGCTTCCGAAAAAGCGTCACATCAATTATATCAAGCGTATAAACAGTGACCGTTTCATTAAAGCGGTCAAACTCACTCTCTAAAACACCTCCTCTCTCTATCATACTCAGCAGAGAGTCCCTCATCGTCATGTATAATCGCAGAAGGATCACTGTATACCGAAGACTCTTGATAGAAAGAATCCAAATCCACGTAGTTTCCTTCTGACGGTTCATTATCTAGAAGTTCTGCTAGTTGGGACTTAAGAGATGCGAAGGTGGGGCGCTGGGAAGGGTCAGCGTGCCAGCAGGAGTGCATGGCGCGGTAAAGTTGGGGCTTGCAGTGGGGAGGGCGCTCCAGGCGGTATCCTTCGGTGACTGCGGCGAGGACTTCGCGCCCTGACATTGCTGCGTACGGCGTTGACCCTGGAAAACGTCAAGACATAATTGTAGTTTATCACATAACAGGATTTACTATCACTGCTTCTCTAGGACATCTGAAGGCAGAGTGACACTTTTTAACGATTCACTGTTACTTATATAAAGAAGAAAATTAAAACGTCACAAAAATATGGAGAAAGTGAAAAAGAAAGAAAAAAAAATATGTATCACGGACGTAGACCGAATAAATTAGCAGAGAAACAAATGAAGAAAAGTCTCCCATGAAGATATTTAATAGTCTTCCAATCTCTCGAGTGCAAACTACTTACGTGTTTACCTAAAAACAACCACGGCCTTATTAATAAACGTGGAGTAGAGTAGGTTTAACTTTAATTCGAGGTTGAACTTGAGATTAGTAAAAAACAGTATTAATAAACAAGAAGTAAGGAAAGAGTAAGCTAATCCAGGCTTAATCTCGGACTAAAATTTAATCCTTGGTGATGCCTAGTTTAACGATGGAGTAATATCGGAGTAACCTAACTTTTCTGATGTTTGACGATTGTTGGTTGTGATTTACCTGTGGATTTATTTGAAATTCGTTGTACCTAGTAAATTTATTTACCTAACTACTATTTCGCATATATATAGCATAGTATAAGCATGGATTATTATGCCGAAGATTTGCATTTCGTGCAAGAGCTTGAAGCACTCGAGGAATTTAGAACAGGAGGTGGTTAGGCATGTAAAATTATACAAAATTCGCAAAAATCCTTTCGAGCTTTCAGAACACGAATTTAAAACTAAATACCGATTTAGTCGTGATACTGCTAATTTCATAGTTGATATGGTGAAAAATGAGTTAGCAGATCCGCTTTTGACTCATTTTTTCAGTTTCAGTATAATTCCCGTAATAACGAAAACAATGATCTTGAAGTGACCGTTTTCAAAAATCTACGCTGACAATGCAAATATACATTTTCCGGTGGCCAGCGTCAGAACTAATACCACTACACTTACACTATTGTGATCATAACACAAGAGTGAGCGAGATACACTACAAAACAGCGCCATGCTCGGCCGCATGTTATATTTGGTTAATTTCCACTTCGGATGTGGGTTCGTCCCACAGATTAAAGACATTTCTTGTTTTTTTTTCTATGGTTTATTCCTTGTTCATTCAATGACTCATTCTTTTATTTTTTTCTCACCCTGGGTTGCCATTGTTTACGTCATAGTCTAGGTTTAAGAAATGTTCAACTAATACCTCGCTAGTCCATGTTTATTAATACAAATTTTAAAACTGACTTAATACTTATTTAGTCAAGGAGTAACTAGTCCAAGTGTAAGTTCGGATTAAATTCGAATTAGATGTTTTTTTATTAATAAGGCTGCCAGAGTATAATCGGTGATTTAAAGGGATTTGCAGACGGTCAGCCGCGTACCTCATGGGCAAAGTCTTAGCCAAATTTTTCAATTAACTGCATAATATTTTAACCAACACAGTTAAGGAAATTGCACACCGCGTTTTTAAACGCACCATCGATACTAGTTTTTATCAATATAAAAGCGATACGTGAGTGTTATGGCTGATCTATGGAACGAAAAACGCGCTGTAAACGCGCGTCAACATCGCGTTTAAAAAACGCGGCATGCTTAGGTTCTTAGACTCACCGAGCGTGACAATCTCCCATAACGTGATACCAAACGCCCAGACGTCAGTCTGATGACTGTACACGTTATAGAGCAACGCTTCAGGTGCCATCCAGCGCACGGGCAGCGCGCCACGGTTGCGGGACGCCCCGCCAGCCGCCCGTGACATGCCGAAGTCGGCGATCTTGCAGAGTTTGTTGTGGTCAACCAGGACGTTGCGGGCGGCAAGGTCGCGGTGGACGATCTGGAAGTAGACCAAGAAAAGCTGTTGTAATAATAGTTTTTGGGAGTCCTCATACTGACTAGGCGTATGGGTCAATTCTAGGGTAGGCAGTATCTTATGCTGACTACTTTGCTGTATAGGTAAGGGGTAGTCGTAGTACTGCGGTGTAACTAGCAGCTACCTACCCTAGAATTGACCTAAAGCACGCCACTGACCAATAGAGTCAACAATTTCTAAAGCAGAAACAGAGTTTTGGGATAACTTAGCACGCCCTAAAAAGACCGTCGGCAGTATCTAACTGGAAAGCAAGGATAAAAAGGGTGCAATAATGATCATTGGGGGGGTCTTATGTCCATCAATGGACTGCTTCAGGCTGACGATGATGATTTAGTCATAGGATCCCTTGGAGTATAAAATCCTAGAGAGATTACTTACCCCTTTAGATGTGATGTAGTCCATTCCCCTAGCGACACAGTAGGCAAAGACCGTGAGATCTCGCGAGGTGAGGGCGCCACTGCCACTGAACCGATCCGGGCGGGAGCGGCGTTCGCGCAGGTAAGTTAGTAATTTTCCGCACATCACGTACTCCATTATCAGGAGATATGGTTCTGGAATAAGGAAAATCAAAATCTTTATTTTGTAAGTAGGCCCACGTAAACTTTTTAGGATTCCGTAGACCAAAAGGAAAAATGGAACCTTTATACGATCATTTTATTCTGTCTGTATTTTATACACTACCAACGCTTACAGCAAGATTATCGTTGCCAAGAAGAATGTACCACAAGAAACTTGGTCAGAAGTCATGTTTTTAAAACAAAATGTTTCAATTCACCCAACCATTATTATTTTTCAAATTGAAGTATTAAAAATACGAGTTTCCCGAGGTACAAAAAAAAACAAACTTTCAAGCTTTATGTATCTTGATATAAGTACCTCTATAATGAGATACTCGTACATATAATGTTCAAAGGCGAATTTATCTCTTTACAGAATCTCTATGAGACAATACCTACATAATTAAACTGTTATACTCAAGAGGTACAAAATTTGGCCCACTGTGCTTCATACAAAATTATCTATTCTGCATACATTTGAGGGCCAGATTTTTTGCCGCTCATTATATTTTTACATGTTAAATAGGCATGTAATTTTTTTTCTTTTATACAATTTTGGCTGCAGCTGAAAATTAGCGCTGTCGTTCCATACCTCAGGATTACTGAGCTGCCAGCCTTTTCAGCCGAAAGTATGTTACTTTGTCGTTATGTGCCGTTAAGTATGTCAATGTATGCTACTTTGTTTAAATGCCGAATAAGCATTTTCTTTCTTTTCTTGTCATTATAATTACCGTGTTCAGTACAGCAGGCCAGCAGCGTCACCACGTTAGGATGCGTCCCAATCTTCTGCATGATGTAGATCTCGTGAAGTAGTTCTTGTTTTTCTTTTTGCGATGCTGATTCCTTTATGCTCTTCACGGCTACTAATCGGGTCAGTCCATCGTGCCCGTTCAGATCATCCGCTTCGGCTTTCCACACCTTAAACAGGTACAAATGTTACTTAAATTTATGGTTTGGTACCTTTTTGGTGTATTTTAGGAACTAAATTAGTAAATATTGAATTATCTTCAAATTAAATATTTGGTTATAAATGCGTTCAGTTTCCCAAATTATTTCTTTTCCAACTGCTTCATATGGACGAACATTTTTTTAAACTGTAAGTACTACAGGATTGTTATATGTATAACTAACTTAACGTATAGGCCTATAGGGTTCTGTAGGAAAGTCCTGAAATGTTTGTTCCAAATAGCTTACAATTTTAGTAAAAAAAATTATTCGTCTATATGAAACAATTGGGAAATGAATTTGAGAATTTTCTCTACTATTATAAAGAGCCATTTTAAATCGAAGATATTCCTTTTATTCCCATCTCGTGGAGATAAAAAAAAACCCTCTCTTTTCACGTCTAATAAATGTGTATGCCGAAAAGATTCTGACGGTTCCAGTAGTAAAAACATTGTTTTTACGGCGGTTCAAACGTTTCACGGCCTTATCTGATTATACTTTAATTTGAGTAAGAATACTTACTTGTCCGAAATTCCCTTGGCCTAACAGTGTTTGAAGTCTAAGTTTGTTCCTTGGGAACTCCCATTTCCCATCGGGCTTCGTTGGCGTCGGTATCGGTGGCCTAGCCACTGGCGTTATAGGAGATTCTTTCTTCACCTCCTCATCGTCAAAGTAGCCTTCGTACTCCGTATCTATTTCTTTGGTCTTTTTGTTTAATATATTTCTTATCACGTACACGGCTATACCAACCACTGGCAGAAAACCTAATCCAGCCAACACATATGATGCCGTATAAGTTTTTTCCGCTTCTATTACAACTTCGTTATCTGAAGAAGATTTTATTTCATCTACTGAATCTTCTACGGTGTTATTAAGTTCGCTTTCTCTAGAAGGCATATTTGGAACTACTGTTGGTTTATAACTAGACTGTGAAGAAGTTCTTGAAGTCACAATTACTGGTTTGAATGTAGGCTCCGTTGCTACTATTGTTTGTACCGTAGTTACAGTCGTTGCTTGTTCAGTTGTAGTAGATGTCGTGGTTTGTATAGGTTTTGAGCTAGGTATTGGAGTTACAGGCGACGTAGTTGTAGTTGTAGTAGGCCGGCGTCTTTTCAAAATATTTTTAGGTCTAATAGTACTCCCGTTGCTTGTTGGTTCGTAATCAATTTGCCTGAACAAATTAGCTAATCTTTCAGATATTTTAGATGTAGTAGCTTCATTTTTTAAATCTGGATTTTTAGTGGCTACGTCGCTGGCCTCGTAAGCTCGATGCACGTGAACCACAGGGGTCGAACTAGGATTGCCTACACTACTTTCAGTGGTTGTAGTTCGTATTCTAATTCTATGTTTGTACGGTATTCTTGAAGATGGTGGTGGAACAGGCGTCGTTTCGGTTACATTTAATACAGTAAGATTAGATGTTGTTGCATTTTCATTTGGTTTTAATATTTCAATTAAAGTGCTGTTGTCAAAATCTTTTGCCTCTGTTTTATTCTGTCCCTTCATAGAAGATGTTATTGATACAGAAGTAACAACGGCCGTATAAACTGTTGAAGCTTTTTCGGTTGTTGCATTGAGGACTATTATGGGAAAAATGTTTTCAGTATTAGAAGCTACTGTGACTCTTGCTGGTCGACGGCGCAAGTTAAGATAACTTCTAGTATAATTTCTTGATGTTCCCGTTCCATTAACTTTATTGAAATTGGTTTCTTTTACCGTAGAATTGTTGTTTTCTTTATTTAAATTACTATTAATTCCAATACTGCTGTTTTTACTTGCGGGGCTAGGTGTAACATTAAATATTATTGGCTCAGTAACGTTAAGTTGCGCAAAGTTGGGAGGTTTCGAAGTTGTTGGTGTGGAACTTTGTTTCCTATAAGCATTTACTAATCCTACATGCCTTTGCGGTGCTGGTCCTTTAACTGTGTTTCTAATCTTGTTCTTTTCGATGATATTTTTTACTACAGAAACATCCATTTCCTCGTTATTCTCTTCTTCGTCAACACTAGTATTTTTATATTTTTCTGTAGCTGAATATCTAGAGTTGAATTTCCGTCTTTCAGGTGGAGCCACAATAAAGTTTATAGACTTTGTTGAAGCCGACAGAGATGGCGAATCAGTTAAATTGTCACTGATAATTTGTCCACCCAGTTTTTGGCCAAAATGTATAAATTGAGCCATATCTTCTACGGGTAATTCAGTTTCAAGCGGTCTGAAATGGTTATATATCTCTTGTGACATAAAAAGAGTGTCATTTCTTTTATCTTTTTCGCTTTCCACTTTTAAAAGCTTAGTGCTTTCAATATCAGTACTGTTTACAGTAATTTCTTCAACCTGTTCATTCTTTTTGTGGACGTGGACATTTGGTGCTTCTGTTGAGTTAGTATCTGTAATATTAATCAACAGTGTCGTGGTTTCTAATCCAACGGTGCTATTTATACTAACTTCGGTTGTAATTTCAGTTTTATTTAGCACTGGTGTTAGTGTAATATTATCGGTATCAGAATAATTGAGCAAGTATAAACCATGATTAGATTCATCTACCTGGAACTCTTCATCAGGCTCTAAATCTACTTCTTTATCTAATCCTTCTAAGTTTTCAGGTGGGACGTATATTATTCCCATTTCAGTTGATGGGCCAACAGTTTTATTAAGTCTTCTATTGTTTATGAAGCCAGCTCTACTTCTTGTTTCTTGATATACTTTTGGTACAAATAAGTGTCTGATTTCGTGGGGTTTTATATCTTGTTTGATGTCTCTTATGCCATCGGAAGTAGTAAGCCTAAGACTCGGCGATGCTTCATTGCTGGAGTTGTCAAATGTTATTCTTTTTACTATAGAACTGTTTGAGTCTCGTACTTCGATCTGGAGGAACGTAGTGTTTGATCTGAAAGAAGAATAAAATTTTTATTATAGCATACAAATTCTCATCAAACTCATGATATGTTTAATAGAGTTTACAAAAAGACAACATGGCATTATCCAAGTCACAGACTTTACCACGTCACTTAGTTCTGCCCTCGGCAATATGAAAGGCATCACAGTGTCCTTGATAAAGCGGATCTGCAAAAACCAACGCAGCGATCTTCTTCCTTAGGATCGTTTTTCGTCTACTTTGCTAGTTAGTTAAGTTATTTTTCCAGAGGAGCAAAGGAAAATGTCAAAGTGACACATGAACATGAACGAGTATTACATTACTAACGCTTGACAAGCTTTATGAATTAGAGGGGTAATTGCATATTGAAGTGGGAAGGCAAGTAGCGTATGTTGAAAAACGTCATAAGATACAACATATTTGAATTAAGAGTGAAAAAGATTAGTAATGGTACTAGCTCCTGCCCGCAACTTCGTCCGCGTTGTATTCGGTTGTCGCTATCCCGCAGGAATTATGCAATTTTCCGGAATCAAAACTATCCTATTTCCTTCTCCGGGACTCAAACTATCGGTATAACGAATTTCATCTAAATCGGTTCAGTGGTTTAGACGTGATGAAGTAAGAAACATCGACACATCTTTACAAACTTTTACACACACACAAACATCACGCCTGTATTCCCAAATGCCCCCATTTGGGCAAGCAGGCAGAGCACACGAAACGTTACCGCTTCGAAGCCACTTTTTGGAATTATAGGTTTAATTAAAGTATAATATTGTTAGGATAAGTAGCAAAAGCAAATCCCAGCAAAAGGTATTCGAAAGCATTATTGTTCATCTAGGAAAATGACACCAATGTGACTCAGCTTATCCATATTATAGTATTATTATCATACAATATTGAATCAATATCTTACTTATGTGGCTTATGTGCTATATTAGCTAAATTATTGATGTGTGTAGCCAGCCTCCCATTGAGGAGCTGCCTTCTCCGCGCTGCAAGCAGTGACAGCAGCTGCGAATCCCTTGTTGCATTTGTGCTGCTTTGTGTCGCCGTACGCCGTGCATTGCCTGCAATGAACAGAAAACAATAAGGTTAATACGCGTAGTAGGTAACAGATACGATGAGATCAACTCATTGAAGTAGCAATGGGCAGGTCATATAGCACGGAGAACAGATGGCCGTTGGAGCCGAAAAGTTCTGGAATAGAGACAAGCGCCTCAATTTGATCCGATCATCGGGTTGCTGACAGTTCTCTGGGCGTTCTCCCCTCTTTTTGCCTAGCACTATCACTCACTTTGCCTGCAGCTCTGAAATAGGCTGAGGACAGAGTGGTGTGGAAGCAGTTCGTCAACGTTTCCATAAAGGATTTTCAAGACGGGTACGACCTTCATATCAGGAATAAAGAACACGACGAAGAAGAGGAGACAAGCGCAGTATAGGACGTCCACCAACCAGATGAGCAGATTACATAATTTAGATAGTTAAAGTCGCAAGCTCAATGTGGACACAGGATCCAACTGCACTAACTGTAGGTCTATGGGGGAGACCTAAGTCTCACATTGGACATCCTACCGTCTGATGACGAGTGTATCAAAAATTATTAAATTGGATATCGTCGTGATACTAACCGGTTAGTTTCTTTGGGATAGTATTGTAATACCGGATCCAACTGTTCTTCATAAACGTAGGATCCGTTACGTTTAATATTGTAATATTTAAGTAGATAATATTGATGGACGTAATTTCATTAATTATCAAAAATATGAACCCCTACTTCGTAACTTTCGGAAGTGATTATCTAAAATGCAAAAAGTTCAGGTATCTTAGTTTAATTATTACTTACAATAATTTAGGCGATTGACTTTCGATCGGGTAATACCTACTCAAATACACGTGTTTTTCCAAGGATAAGATCAAACGAACTAGATCTAATATCGCTCCCAAAAGCTCCTACTAAAGTATTATTATTAGAGCGATACCGTGTTTTTCGAAATAATTAAGTAAATATACAAAAACAAACATGTTTCAAACTTAGATTTTGTAATAAGTAGGTACCTTTTATTGCACGGTTTAAATAAACACACACCATCTCGAAACTTAAGTTATCTTACGTAGGATGTTTATAACGTGTGATTACCACACACATATTGGATGATTTTTGTACGATACCTTATTAACCTATCTGATGGAATTTTAAATAATAGACACAAAAACGTGTTGGACTTGCGCAACGAATCGAATCACCAATCAAAATCTTCATCTAAATATTCATAGATTTCTCAGCTTCTAGCAAATTAAATTTAAATTAATTCAATCGATGCCAAATAAAAAATCGATTGTAGGTATCTATTAAACAAATAGCGCATGAGGAACTGTAACTTTAACTCAAATTTAATAGCGTTAATGAATATGAATTGAAACAGTGATTAGTACAAAGATCAAAAGATTCAATGTCAAAAAGCAATAATTAGTACTCTTATAGGTATAGAGTTATTGCGTGATACACAAGACTATGACCAACAATTTGAAATAATTACATGAAATCATGTAGTAGCAAATAAAATTACAATACAGATAAACATTAACAAACCAAAAACATACGAAAAGCAATTCTAAATCGACGTGTTTGCATCCACTAGAAAAGATTAAGATGTAATAGAGAATCTTGTTCAAATGTTGAAGCCAAATGGAAACAAACTTAAAGGCGACGGTTAGAGAATCATTATGAGAGTGGCGTGGGGAACGCCTGCGCAGCCTTCACCTAGTATCTCGAAATGGTGTGTAAAGACAATAGATTCGTTTGTATACAGATGGTGACCAGTCAGTACATAGTTTATAGTAAACCAGCTGCTGCTTTTTACATCGTCTACAAAGAATCATAAATCGCGTATGTTGTGCGGGTCAAATCTTGCATGTTGAATTTGACCTACTTCCAGTGGTCCGATTGACTTGAAATCTGGCATACTTGTATGTGGAGACAATACAATAAATAATAATCTCCAGTGACATTCCGGTGGTCCAGCCACGATCGTCTAAGCAGGACGGAACTCCTCAACAGTTAATGGCATCGACTTGAAATTTGGTACGGATACATTTCCGTATCTGGTTGACAATGCAAGTACAGTCAGCAAAAAAGCTCGTTTTGAAAATGAAATCTTTAAGAAAAACTTATTTCGAGATAAAATCTATCTTATGTTCTTCCCAGGGTCTCAAACTATGCAAACAAAATTTATCTAAATCAGTTCTGCGGTCTAAGCCAAAACAAACAGGTAACAAATAGACTGTTAGAAAGTCAGGCCAAAATCGTTTTAGGTGATATTATTATGCAAGATACGAAAATTTGTTCTAACGAATAGTATAATCTTATTTTGGTCATATCATACCTAATTTTTATGTTTTGAACGCGTTTTAGAAGTTTTATGGTATGAGTGTAGATACAATTTTTTATTGCGAAAACAGCAGTAGGTAAATGGGATAAAATAAAGCGTCGAATTTGCTTTTACATTGAAGCGACTACAACAAAAAATCTTAACCTTTCATAATATACAGGCTGTTTAGAACACAGGAACACGAGTTCTTCGACCTTATAGCACGAGACAATGTACAAGAAGTTTATTGTGAAAAAAGTATCATACCGGCACGCATGCGTAGTGAAACGCTCGCGATCGAGAAATCCATAATTAGTGGTCGACTTAGCAATTTGTTGGTAATAATGAAGTAATATGAGTTTAACATTCATTTCTCTGGTTCGGGAAGGCACGAGCGTTATAAAAATTTTTTCGTTGTTGATTGTACTGTTCTAAGGAGTAGATCTTTGTTCAACAGTGGACGTCTTTCTGGCTGACGATCGTTTGCAATTAGCATGTCAGACATTTTGTCAAACGTTCGCAGATCTTACACTAGGAATCTAGGACCTAGTGACTAGGTGGAGGAATGATATCGCCAGAGTTGCGGGCAGCTGATAAACGCAAGTGGCGAGTCTTTGTAGCGGTTTGGGCGGTGTTTATTATTAATGCTTCAGCATTCACAACCGCAATGACGCATACTTTCCTACGTGTTGTCTATTTTGTACTTAATACTATTGTTGCGTCTTGTGTTGTGAATAAAATGTATTTTCTTTCTTTCTTTCTTTGAGTTGTCGTTTATTGTGACGTTCTAAGGGGGTCTTGTTCAACAGTGAATGTCTTTTGACTGATGATGATGATGATATTAGGCAAGATAAGGCACCTATTTGGTATAAAATGCCGAATGTGATTGAACATAACGTCACTTCAGATATGAAAAGTGAATACTCGTAACGCAAAATAAAGAAAGAAAGAAAAATATCCTATCTACTGGGACCGAAATTTAAAGTACCAGTGAGTCCCATCCCAGCTTGTATACGTTCCACGGCTGGGCACAGGCCTCCTCTCAGAACAAGAGGACTTGAGCCATAGTTGCCACGCGGGCTCAGTGACCAGTGAGTAAGTAGTAAAAATTTAATAAAAAATAGGTAATTGAAAAGGTAACATATATATTATTATGTTACGGTGGTGACACCAACATCATCGAAAAAGGGTTTCCATTCCACTCAGCACTGGCTACAGCAACGCTGGTTTTTAGTGCAGCTCAGATTTAAGCTACGCGACAATTCCAGTCGCTACATACATAGGATTAGACTTACAAATAACAAACATTTAGCATTATTAATCTCTGGAACGTTATTGCGATATTCTGTCGGCTGATAATCTCACGATACCGTCTAGGTTATTTTCGACGTGTCACGAAAGTGACTCAAGTCACAAGCGGCTAAAAGATAACGGCTAGTTTTTTAAACGAATCTTTTTTCAAATTTAAGATTTTATCTTACTTCTCTGCTACTAACGTGGGTCCCACTGAAAAACAGCGTTGCGGCTTGTCGTAACATTATGCTGAGTGAGGCCCACTTTGTACTATTCGATGATATTTTTTTTCTTTTTCATCTAATATATTTTTTTAGTGTATCGAATATGTGTAAATAAATGTTTCTCTCTCTCTCTCTCTCTCTCTCTCTCTCTCTCTCTCAAACACAAGATGGGACAGAAATGGGAAATTATGCAGGCACTGGATAAATAATTCGTTTCGGAATAAGGAAGCGATATTTCTTCGAGTGGGTAACGTAAAAGCAGGTGGTTTTGCAGGTGGGAGGACCTTGTGCAAGGTCCGGTCCGGATTGCTACCATCATCTTGCTCGCTAATCTTGCCGTGAAGTAGCAGTGCTTACACTATTGTATTTCTGTTTGGAGACACATTAATATGAAAATCTGAAAAACCACAGGCGTAGATAATTACGTCTAGTCCATAATTACGAGTACGGAATTTCACCTTCTTCTGTTGCCTAGTTTTCAAATGAGACCGGGACTACGTTTGTATGGAGAATGGAACGAAGAGACTTCTCTTAAGATAATCGTCTTGACCAAGCCTTTGGAATTGACGGCACTAGGCGCAATCACGCTTTGCTTGTTCCTTGGACCGGGCCCAAAAGGGCTAACGGTGCAAGCCACAATGCACCGTACTAATGTTTGACGTAACTCAGTGTAACGGTTCGCGTCGTGCCTGCTTGTAGACGAGTTGCTATATATTTAAATAACTAGCCTACTCAAGGCATAGTTTTTTTTCGAACGAACTGTTGCTGTTAGCTTCAGACTCTTAAAGCTTACCAGCGAGAGGGTGAGCTGCCAGATGGGCTGCTTAGCAATAGGCATAACTCCATTTATTTGTTTCACTCCATGAAGGGACTTTTCTGGCATTCGCAATTTCAATGATTTCCGTTTTCCACAGAAAGTACCACCGTTTCTTCCACCCAACATAATTATTTCAAATTTCAATGTCTCCAAAACAACTGAACCGATTATTTCACCGCAAAGACGGGAAGGAAATCACTCCAACCATGTTTGAGAACTACGATGGAGTAGATGTACAGAATATTTTTACCAAGACATTCCCGACTCATACTTGGCTGGTTTAATTTTAAATTGAAGTTTTCCTTCTAAAATGCTAGCTAGTACTTTATCTTGTTTGGAATAATTATTCGTAGTTGTTCAAACACAAACCCGTTTATTTACGTTTCATCTTTGATAATCATTAGATCAAAGATAATGTTATTTAAGCATATGTTTCCCATTAAAACTGTATGGGTGGTCTATAAGAAGGAAAAAATAATGCGGTGACATAAAACGAATATTTAGAAACAACGTTATGGGATTTTTAATACAATAATCAATAACACTAAATGAGGAAAATGGAAATTAATATCAAGATAATCATCAACGTACCTAATTTGCAAGAAAATAGAAAAGTAAATAAGCATGCAACATGATAGATGTTCTCGAGTGGAGACCGCGGATCGGCAAGCGTCCACCAACGAGTTGGACGGATGAATTGGTAAAAGTCGCGGGTTCACGGTGGATGCAAGCCGCTTCCAACCAAGGCAACTGGAGGTCTACGGGGGACGACTACGTCCAACAGTGGTCTCCTATGGTTGATATGATGATGATAGATATTAAAGATTGACAATACCCTATTCTACTACTTTCTGTTCAGCTCCTGTTATCATGTCTGACTAAGACAGTAGCTAGTAGTAGTAGTTTAATAATTATGTGAAGCTAACAGAGAATAATGAAACTGGTCCTTGATCAACAAAATCAGCCAAACACATTCAACCTAAACTTTGCTGTTCAGTTTTCGCAACATGGTTAAAATTAAAACTCATTCGACTAAATTAAAAACCCTTAAAACAGTTCGCCTATTTAATTATATTTAATTACTTCTCATTTAAACCGAGACAGCAATAAATTAATAATTACGATTCCGACGCCTATTAATTATACACCAATCAATTGTTTTGGTTCTGACGACTATAATGACTTTTGCATGTCAAGGTCTTACCATGTCTAAACCATGACGGTATCTTCGTCCAGCCATTAATAGTAGTAATTTAACTGTAAGGTCTTCGACATGACGTTGGGTCATAAGTCATCATCATCTTCGGCGTATGTATATCCCACTGGTGGGCATATGCCTCTTTACAAAGGCCACGATCGTCTGCTTGAGGGGCCATAGGTCATAATGCTACCACGGTTTTCGTGACATCATATTATGAGTGGCAATCAACAATTTTAAATTCTTTTTTTTTATTCCACTGTATGGCAAACGAGCAAGTGTGTCTCCTGATGGAAGAGATCACCACCGCCCATAAACATCTGCAGCACCAGGGGTATTGCAGATGCGTTGCCAACCTAGAGTCTTAAGATGGGATACCTCGAGTGCTAGTAATTTCACCGGTTGTCTTACTTTCCACGCCGATACAAGCAAGCACTGCTGCTTCAAGGCAGGATTAGCGAGCAAGATGGTGGTTGCAATCCAGGCGGACCTGCAAGTTTTTGTGTATCTCCGATATATTTTTATTTTATTATGCACTAGCCTGTTACCTGCGACTCAACTCATCTCATCTCAATTTCATCCGGTAATAACCTCACTGTAATATTAATAGGATGGCAAAATTATTTACTATATAGTGGCCTAGGAACCAAATTGGTTGACTGTACATACTCGCAGATGTTCCCATAGCCATATAAAGCTTAGTAAAACTAAGCGATAGCAAACACCGGTCGTTGCGCAAACGCATAAAGATCGAAAGCTGCGTAAAAGCCCGAAGGCTGGGAAAATAGGCTCTTGCTACTGGCCGTAAAATGGAGCTTACATTTCACACATTGAGTTTAGGAGTTTTGAGATTTACTTGATTATAACTACAGAGAGAGAGAGAGAGAGAGAGAGAGAGAGAGAGAGAGAGAGAGAGAAACATTTATTTATACATATTCGATACACATAAAAATACATTACATTGAAGGAAATTAAAAAATAACATCGAACAGTATAAATTGGGCCCCACTCAGCATAATGTTACGGAAAGCCGCAACGCTGTTTTTCAGTGGGACTACAAGGTGACCTTAGCATCTGGACAAATAATGAAACCATGGATAAGACTGATACTTAGCAATATCTGACAATAGTTATTTGGTTAATTAGACAAGAAAAAAATCTATGAAATCAGATCATCCAAATACACAGGCTGCTATGCAGTTGGCGGGGCACATCACTCGCAGGACTGATAGCCGATGGGGTTAGAAGGTTCTCGAATGTCATCCACGGACCGGGACACGAGCTGTCTGAAGGCCTCCAACAAGATGGAGCGACGACCTGGTTAAGATCGCGGGATCGCGGTGGATGCGGAAAGCACAAAACCGGTCTGAGTGGAGAGCCTAAGGGGAGGCCCATGTGCAGCAGTGGACGTCTTCCGGCTAACATGATGATGATGATGATTGCTTGTACGTTCGTGAGTCATTTTAGCGCTCAACTGACCAACTCGGACGCATCTAACTGGAGCGGATCTATGCAGCGCGCGCGCCGGCCGCTCACTGCATTCACTACTCGTTATTACTCATTGTGGGGTAACACTAGAATACTACTCAGCTGTAAAATAAAATGTAAATATAATAACCTAACCAATTTAAAAAAAAAAGTTGAATGACCCTCGACATACTTATTTCAAAGTAAAAGTAAACAATAAAAAGAAACAACTGAATGTTGAACATATTTCAAGTTAAGTTTTCTCCGTGGTTAAGTTTGAAGATTTTTTTTTGTTTAATAAATGCATCACATTTATTTACAGAAAACAAAAGAAACATTTAGCTGAAAAGGCACATCTGAACGTTCTAATATTTTGACCGTATATAAACTGGGTTTGGTACATTACTTCTATTTTTTTTTAATTTCCTCTTGTTGTTAACCATCTTCTGTTTTCAGTGGTCGTCAATCGTCATAACAATACTTATACTGACCCTAGAGAAATCGGCACGGAATATATATTATACTATTCTGTTTCCTCCGATTTCACACATAGGCGCAAAATTAAACAAAGTCTTAAAATTAGTAAGTGTACATCTGGCCAGAATGAGTGAGATGACATAGTACTGCTCGACTTGCGCAAGATTGACATTTGCCAAAGAAACTATTCGGTCGAAAGTTGTCCTATTAATTGGTGCAAGTGCAATAGCAATCTGATTAGAATGGTTTCGCAGAGCTCCTTGAAAATACTTCTTATTATAAAAGGATTCTCTGTCTTTTCGGCAAAATAGTCCATTGTATATTAATATTATTTCCTCTAAAACCGTATGTTTTTCTGAACTTTTAAAAACCGTACATTACCTGCTATGTTCCATAAAACCATAAGAAAATACAGTGACAAAAATTGGTTTCCGAGAGGATAAAAAGTCGAAACTTTATATTTTAAACAGTTTAAAGACGAATACAACAAAAAGCAGTTATTTAATGCGAGAAAGTCATTTCCTTAACAGACATAAAAATCAAATCCTTTCACAGTCTATGATTCCCAGTGAACCTAACATTATTCTAATTCATATAAGACAATGCAACTAGTTCTTGCCGTATGCGGAAAGTGAAGTCCACACAAACACTGTGGGAAAATACTTAGCAACGGCTTTAGCAATGATCCCGGATAAATACTGTTCCCATGTTTTTATAATCGTTTGAATTTAAGACTGTTGTAATAAACAGACTCTGGAATTTCCGTGGCACTTTTGAACTATCATGTCATCGACGTATCGAACTACATGGTCGGTTTCCTATGCGTATTCACGTTTTCATACGAGTGATCTTTAGAGTTAACATCATCATCACTGCCCCCGCCCTCCTATATACGTCCTACTGCTCGTGACAGGCCTCAGAATGAGAGATTTTGGGCCATAGTGAATTGGGAGCCCTCATATTTTGGCCTAAATACACCCTACTGCAGGGCACAGAATATCCTCTCAGAATTGGAGTAGGCCTGAAGAAGCTACATGTTTTAAATTTAACGCTTCAGGTATTTGTCATATACATTGATTTTATGTCAGTCAGCCCTTGAAGGAGGTTACATAAATGATAAAATATTGACGCAATAATTTCGGAGATAAAGGGGAGTGATACATTTTTTCGGCTTGGATAAAATTGCGGGATAAAGTTAGTCATTACAATCATCACTATCATTAATCCAGCCCATATATCCCACTACTGCGCACAGGCCTCCTCACATAATAAGAAAGCTTGGGCCGTACTTCCCACGCAGGTCCAGTGCGGTTAGGGAACTTCACACACACTATTACCATAACAACTCATCAACATACCACGTCATTTGAGGTACAAAGTCATTATTACCTTATGTGTCAATTCAACCACAGGAACTAGGTGCAAATTTTGCCACATTTGACCCATTGCACATAGCAGGTAAAAACTGTGTTTATGAAGTCTAAGATTTGTGCTTAATTTCCTTTCATGCAGTTCGCTGCGTTTGCGCATGTGCGGTGAGGCAATGCATAGGCCGTGTGACCCCGTTCCCGGTCACTAGCACCTGCCACTGCTACCGAGATATCAATACAACCATAGAACTAATTGGTTCCTATCGATAATACAATCTGAGACATGTATGTACAGAAAAATCAGAAAAAGAGACCCAAGTCCTCCGTGTCCAAGATTCCATGCTGTGTGCCATACCCCTACACTACCAGTGGATAGGGGTACAGACACTAATTTCTCCTATGCACACATATTTCGGGTTGCTTTTTTTTCTACTACGGTACTTAAGCAGCAGCACCTAGCGACATCTATGTTTCGCTCTCATCAAGAGACGTTACATCGTTTCGGAATTAACCGCTTATCCAAACAAGAGATGTCGCTGCAAAGCAATCAAATTATATTTGATATGGTTTTACAGGTGACCGTAAAAGTAACAAATTTGGAGTTGAAATAAAAAATACGAAAAGACTCCAAATAACCTGGTTCCCCTCAAAATGAGAGAGCTTAAATTTTACACACTTCATTGACTTTAATCAGAGGTGGGTGTGGGGTTTGTCACAATGTTCATAAGATTAAAGATACCAACTATTGGGGCAGTGACGAGCACTCGCACGTTTACCTTATTATGCAGTAGGTAAACTATATTTGAAACGGAGACGATTTCATAAATTCGACCTTATGTAATTTTGAATGTCAAAAAAAATCTACCACCGGTCCGGACCTCTGTTGAGAAGAATCCGGCAAGAAACTTAACGAGGTATTTTTTTTAACAGATTTACAATATTATTAAATGATATCTACACATCACTAGTATTTAACACAACTTTATTTTTAACACAGTAGGTTCACTATTTGAAGGGATCAACGATTAACACAGAGACAAACGAGCCACTTTATAACAATCCATCTCTGACCCACGTCACTCCTTGACAGATAAAACAGTTTAACAGGTAACCTTTAGTTGCAGTTATTTTAACAAACTATACATATTTCACGCGCTTCTGACATGCACCTACAAATTAGACAGATCAGACACATACGAAATAATCCATCATAGAAACATGACTTCTTACTAAATCAAGGCAGAGAGATACAGGATGTAACATTCAGTACCACTGCCAGGAGTTTTATTTGTATAGAGTCATCATCATCATCCCAGCCAGAAACACGATATCCAAAATTAAAGAAATACATGAAAACACACATGAAAATAGTAACAATACACAAGTTTCTGTTTTCCCGCAAAAGCTATGATTTTCCACCAGAACCTTCTGTGACTCACGGAACGATGCACAAATATATAAAGAAATAAAATAAATAATCCACTTACCTTCACGTAAATAACAAAAAAATATTGAATTGATATTTGATATTTATTTATTTGGCAAAAATACTTATTACAATAACGTTACAATTTTCCGTCAGACACCAAACTAGGCTGAGCCTGTAACTTGGTAGTCTGCGAATGTGAAGACAGATTAACAATAGTTTAATTAAGATTTGTTACCGTAATTAAATTATATAACCACTAACAAAAAGTGAAAATCAAGAATAAATATGTAAATTGTTTAATAACAACAAGCCCGAATACCAATGTGGATGGTACGCCAAAGTGCTTGTTTAGGGAAGGAATTTTTGGAGCGTCAATAAGTGAAGGGTCCACGGAAAGAACATGTCTAGTCACTTTTTTTTTCAATTGAGATTTTAATCTTGAAATGTAGAGCTCACAAAGTATGACTTACCATTGAATTAAATAATCTGAAAACATTTTAAAATCTATATTTTTTTAACTTTTAAAGAATGGTAACCATAGTAATTTGACGACCAGATAGCCTAGTGGTTAGAGTCCCTGACTACGAAGCTTGAGGTTCGATTCCCGTGTCGGGGCGAATACTTGTATGTAAAATACGAATGTTCGTTCTCGGGTCTTGGGTGTTTAATATGTATTTAAGTATGTATCTATCTATATAATTATGTTTATCCGTTGCTTAGTACCCATAACACAAGCTTTGCTAAGCTTACTTTGGGATTAGGTCAATTGGTGTGAATTGTCCCGTTATATTTATTTATATTATTTATTTAATTGTTCGAGATGACTAACTTTCAAACCGCTTAACTCAAAAAGTTACTCAAGTGACTACACATTTTCTTTCCGTGGACCATTCAAGTAAAATCAAGTAAATCCTGTAGTCCTGTAACCTTACGACCATCAAATAACAAAACGTGTATTTATTTACGTAATTATTCACCATGTGCACACAAACAGGGTCAAAGATCAATTACTTATTGTGCGGATGCACGCAGATAATCTTCTTGAATCGCCTGCGCAGGTTAATTGTCAGATTTAAATGCGGATTGAACGATGCTGTTAACGTGGCCGTTTGATTTCTGAGCTTGGAATCGTGACTTAACTCTGTTTAGTAACTACCTCGTAATTACCATAAAACTAACTACAACTTTTTTTTAGGGTTCCGCTCGGATAAGAACGGAACCCTATGATTGTCGTTTCGTCGTTCGCCTGTCTTTTTTTTTTATTCGACTGGATGGCAAACGAGCAAGTGGGTCTCCTGATGGTGAGAGATCACCACCGCCCATAGACACCTGTAACACCAGGGAGATTGCAGATGCGTTGCCAACCTAGAGACTTAAGATGGGATACCTCAAGTGCCAGTAATTTCACCGGCTGTCTTACTCTCCACGCCGAAACGCAACAGTGCAAGCAATGCTGCTTCACGGCAGGATTAGCGAGCAAGATGGTGGTAGTAATCCGGGCGGACCTTGCACGAGGTCCTACCACTTGCACCTGCAAAAGATGCACCTGCACCTGTCTGTTGCAGGGTTCATTTCTAGTACCTATAGCGATAGATAGACAGCTTAAATTAACACATAATGTGTATTTTTGTGCTTTAAAACAAATAATAAAAATAAAATTAAAAAAATATTTTTAAGTTAAATTAAATAATACCTGTTTTGAATTATTAAATAAAATTAAAAAAATATTTTTAATGAACAACCTGAGATATGTGTGCATAGGAGAAATTTGTATCTAGACTGCTGTTCAGCGGTGATGTAGGGGTTATAGCACGCGGCACGGACTGCAGAGGACCTGGGTACGATTCAAGCCGCAGGTCTCTTTTTCTATTTTTTCTGTGCATCCAGTCTCAGTTTTTTAAGTATTTTCAATGCGGAACCGGGATGAAACATCGTCAACACAACTGAATAAGGACAATTGACTCTAAAACTATTTGAAGGTGACATGTGCGACTTAAAGATTTATTAAAGCAAATATGAAATTCCCAGAGAACTGGTGCGTTGAATAATAAAGGCTTTAGTAGGACATTTTCCTCAACCAAGTATTATGAGATGTTTCAATACATATTTTACTATAATACGTAGTCAACAAAGGTTGGAACAGTGTATGTAAATAATTAAAAAAAAATTAACCCTTGAAAAGGTAATAGGGATTTAGCGACCACATGCATTGACTTGGAAATTCAACCTTATTGTATTAAGTAGTTATAAGTTACAATATCTATTGTAATTATTAAAAATACTGCTAGCTTTTAAAATATCCTTTGTCAGATACTCGTATTTATAGCTGCTTTTGTTTCTGTGGTAGTATGTTTCAATAAATAGGGCCTTGTTAAGGAGCAAATTCATTAAGACGCAAAAAGCTTTAAATCTATACTCAAAAAGGTTTTTTTGACATCGGGGAATTCACATCGCTAATTCGCTCTTGAGACGTCAGAGTAGATATAAAAAAGTGACACAGTTGGTTTTCTTACAGATTGAGGTGTTTGCGTTATCTAGTGTAATCTATATCTGTGGTTCAGCCCTTGATCTGCAGGGGGTGTTTGGTAAGTTTGAGACTAGGTAAATTGGTATCGATTGTCGCGTGATTATTTATTGATATTCATAAAAAATACATCGTAGGTGGATTTAAAATCATTTACCATTTGAAACCTCTGGGCCCTAATAGGTGTGCATACGCATTGCGACCCGACGCACGTGATCCAATTGGCGAGCAGCGTGTGTGGGAATTGCTGCTTGTCAGTGTTACTGGAGACTAAATAGTATTTTGTATGTTTTCAGTTAAATTAAGCTATGTACTTTACAGAAATATATTAGTTTTTAGGGTTCCGTACCTTAATCGGCAAAAAAGGAACCATGGGATCACTTTCTTGTGCTTCGTTCTGTCTATCAAGACCATTTTGTTTCGCGTGGAAATATCAAGCTGAAATAAAATATTAAATCTGCAAAGATCTAAATATTGATAGTTAAATAAAAGCTTAGAAAAACAAAACTTATTTTTTTATGCATTATTACTAAGATTACAACGACTCTCATATTATGCAAATTATGATCATTACCTACCACAGAAAAAATGGAACGGAAATGACAATAGCACAAAGGTTAATCGTAGTACATCATTACCATCTCACTTACGCATGTATAACAACAAATATTTTACGAAACAGTCATTCTTATTTTGGACAAGACAATTCGCCATTACATGTTTTTACCTCACTTTCACTCCGCCATATTGTTTCCGTCAATTATGGCTGTGAACTCAATTTCACGCCAATTATTGTGTTAAATTTCCAAAATGACTTGACCCAGCGTTTGAAAGATACCGCAGTAACACGGGTTCCAAATTACGATGGCGGATGAGAACATCTTAATTTCTATAAGTTTTAATGTCAGGTAATGAATGACATCTGGTGAAATTGTGTTGAAGTTTGGGAATGACAGTGTTATGTAAATGTTTGAAGAAAAGGTTACATTGAACAATATTATTGTTCTTTGTTTATTAGGGTCCCGTTCCTATAAAACCAACGAAAATTAATGAAGACCAGTTTGTTATTTATTACCACTATTTACTTAGAAGTTATAGAGTTGAAATTAGTGATCAAATAGATACGGTCAAGGACTTTATTTCATGAGCCACAATGGAACCATTTCACACTAAACGTCACAGTGACATCGCATTAATTGACAAGGAATTTTTTCTTTGAAAAGGTCCCATGATGGCTCATGAATTAAGTTGACCGTATTGAATTTCGGACCATTTGAAGTTATAATTAAGTTCCTGAGTACACACAATTGTGGTGTGGGGCTGCGCCCGTGTGGGCAATGAGTGTACGACGGCTCTTGGTTATGGAATATCTTGATGTATTTAATATCGAGATCTTATATATTAGTCTTAATTAGTTACAAGTAGAGGGGGTAGGATTAATGTGGATTCAGTGAAACAGTAATGCTTACAGACTGCTTCGGGGTATCGGATGAGCCGATACTTATTGCTATCAGTGAATTCCAGACCACCTTGATCTCTGGGAAACCTACCACAGTCAGTTACCTACCACACAATCAAAAGATAAGACCTTTTTCATTTGTGTTTACAAATAAAAACTACGGGTGTCAAAACCTTCAGAATACTTGTTAATACTTGGTTGACATATAATTTATATAGAAATACTAACTCTGATATACTAAGTTGTTTTAGCTAGCTTTTAAATTTGTGCGGATCTTCATTGCGGGAGTCCGACTCACACTTGGCTGTTTTTTTTCCGCCAAGTTAGATTTCAATTTAATTGAGTAGCGGCTGACTAAGCAAACAAAATATAGTATGTATTACCGTTGTGTAAGGTGATATAATATGCGTTCGTGTAAAATATGTGTCAATGTATTTCTTTATTTTCTTTGTGCGACTTGAATGGCCGCTTTAGAATTTGTTATAATGCATTCTCGATGTCATCATTGCTTAGCGCTCGTCTATTTTGTCAATACCTGCTGAAGTCGAAAACAGCGCAATAGTTTACATACATACATACATACAAACTCTTTATTAAGAAACAGAAAATTATACAAAAAGGATTTTTCCAATCAAACTGGATTATATCATGTTTCTAATCTATTGAAAAATCAAAACGTTTTTTTCACATTTCGTTATTTTAAAACATCATGTTACTGTACAAAACGGGAGTAAAACGGATCATTTAATCTCTAGGGAGTAAATAGTACCTTCTTTTTAGGCCATACCTCAAAAGGAAAAACGAAACCCTTATAGGATCACTTTTTATCCATCTGTCTGTCTGGCTGTCGGTCAAGACCCTTTTTCTCGGGAACGCGTGGAGGTATCAAGCTGAAAT
Organism: Choristoneura rosaceana; assembly: GCA_037349165.1. Classification (NCBI taxonomy): domain Eukaryota; kingdom Metazoa; phylum Arthropoda; class Insecta; order Lepidoptera; family Tortricidae; genus Choristoneura; species Choristoneura rosaceana. The sequence continues at coordinate 19,437,049 of JAZBNJ010000019.1, forward strand.
TTATATCAAATACTCTGTACTACGATATACTCAAGTCTACTGTCCCTTGAAGCTGTGAAAAAAATCAAACTTCTAAGCCAACGCAATAAAAATTTGCAGCCGTATATTATACAAATTTCCACAAATTTTCGAAACTCGCAAGGAAATCAAAACCTACAAAACCTACTTCCCGTGAACTCAGAATCCTGAAATTTGGTATAAAGGTAGCTATTCTATCACAACCAACTAGAATAGTCTGAAAATCTTGATTTTTAAGTCTGTCTGTAATGTAAATATAATAAATAACCAATATAGTCCAACCTCACGTTGCGTACATTTTAATTAATAGTAGGGCTCTGTATATGTCGGCGGCCGATCGTAAAATCCGCCAGATCACGAAATTCCTAGGCATATCGTGAAATGGCGCCATTTCATGAATTGGCTAAGGGACAACCGCCATATCGTTCAAAACTCACCGTTTGACGATTTGCCTGGTGACGTTTAGGCAGATCATGAAATTCCTAGGCATATCATGAAACGCCGCCTTTTCATGATTTGGCTAGTTTAGGCAGATCATGAAATTCCTAGGCATATCATGAAATGCCGTCAAATCGTTTCTGGCACTTCGCCGGCCGCTGCCGCGGCACGCTCGCTTCGCTCGCTCGGCTCGTGCGTAGTAGTCACAATTCATACTAACCACTCATCGTACCTATTTTTTTCTTTTTTTCAGCATATTACGATATGCCCGGTATAAAGCTAGGAATATCGTCGAATGCGTTGCTCTAATCGATTTGCCGTATTGTTTCTCAGGCACATCGTGATATGCCTCGACAACTTTTAGGCATATCATGAAATGGCGCCATTTCATGATGTGCCTAGGAATTTCGTGATCTGGCTGATTTTACGATCGGCCGCCGACATATACACTGTATGTATTAAAAAACTGAAAATATCAAATCACTTATGTATTCAAAAACCACCATTCCAAAAAGGTCAACGGATTTAAAAACCTCAGAATGCAAAAGTATCACAGTCAATAAATGCCTAAGGACATATGCTAGTCTATTTACATAATAGAATGTACGGGTGCGGTTCTTCCGCTATTGTTCTGCGGTTTGTAAGTTACGACCGACAGACAAACATACTTGTCACCGTTGTTTACCATGTGTGTAATGATAACATCATTAATTATGTTTGATTGACTGCTTCATTAGGTGTTGCTGTGATGATTAACAATACCCTCTGGCACAGTTGGATAAAAATAGTGCAGGAAGTATGAACGTGAAAATCGCTCTAGTTTTTTTGTGCGTTTGCAGTTAACCTCTGATGGTTTTTACAGCTTTTTGTGGACTGTCAAATAAGCCACTTAGATATTATGCTATATTGTTTAACATACTTGAAAGATAATCGCTTTCACCATTTATTTCTATCATAAGGTGTTCTTCATCTTGGTCCCAAACTTGGTCTTGGTGGTTTGGCAAGGGCAAACTTTACAATCCGTCGCCATTCCTCCCGTACTGCAGCTCTTCTCGAACACTCGTACAGTGGACCGTAAAGTGCAGCTTTAACTTGGTTCATCCAACGCATGGGTGACTTGCCGCGTGCTCTCATGCCTTCAACCTTCCCTCAAACCTCAAGCCGTTCCACAGATGTGTCTTCTCGACGTGTAATATGGCCAAAGAAAATGAGAATGCGACATTGGACTATGGAAGAAAGACGCTGTTTGATGCCGAGTTCTTGGAGGATTGAGACGTTGGTTCGGAATTGCGTCCAGGATATGCCAAGCATTTTTCTCCAGCACCACATTTCTAAAGCGTCTATCTTCTTCTTCTTGCTTTCTCGTAACGTCCACGTTTCAGTACCATAAGCATCATAAGGTGTAGAAGGAGTAAAAAGATGATGAATGCAATCACAAGCGCCCGGGCGTTACACAATACGGCACAGTTTTAACTTAGCATGCCATGCCATGCCATTCCTGTCAGTGACGTAGCAGCTCGTAAATAAAGCACTTACCTCATGCACTTACTGCGGCGTGTGTCATTAACACGACTGCATATAATACAGACAGCATGTGACTAATTGTCATTACCAGTCTCTAAGAGTATACTTCCATAAAAGCGGCGACGATCACAATTGACCAATCTGATTAATTGAATTCCACGTCACATTTTTATTATCAGGCCTACGAGGTCGTGGATTGCAAATAGTGGTTGGTAGAATTCTGGGCATCTCGACTCCGCTTTACTTCTGCAATAATGCACCGTAAAAGCTGTCATCTGAACTACTAAACTTACTTACTTAGTTCTGATTGACTCGCTAACTGTACATTTATAAGTTCGTGCCCTATCGCCCTTTACTGCGCCGACTGTCACGCTTTCTGACTTAACATAACTCATGTATCTATAGCTCACGATCATGTATCAATTTAAACATGAATACAATCATGCTGTCATTACCATTAATTTATTCATTAAATCAGCCAATATAGCAAAACTACAATAGAATGTCATCATCATCATCATCATCCCAGCCTGTACACGTCGCCCTACTGGGCACAGGCCTCCTCTCAGAACGAAATTTGATATTTATTTTACATCGATGCCTCCACGCATTCCCGAGAAAAAAGTCTTAACAGGCCAACAAGAAAGTGATCTCATTAGGAGTCTCTTTTTTTTCATTTTGAAGTCCGGAAAGTCTAAATTCACCTTTAAGTTTGTACGTAATACCAAATTCAATTAGTTTAGATCAAATCAAGCTCTAGATTGTTAGGTACGATTATTTACTCTAAGTATTAGAGCATTGAAATACAATGAAGGATTCGTCAGAACTAAAAATAGGCTACGTGAATGTTAATGCACCCGCATATTTCTGTTATCTCTGACATTCATAGAAATAAATGATTTGCCTTATAAAGTAAAACAATATACCTACCTACTTTAAAAAAATTGACAAAAGTAAAAATATCGTACTTATCAAAACTAAGCGAAATCAGTAATAGTATTCAAATGCTTAACATTTTTAATGCTTAAAGAAAATACTGACTAAATGACTGACTCATCAACACCCAGACCATCCCACCTAGTACAATACAAAGTGAGTTAAAATTTTATGGTGTGGTTCCCTTTTTGAAAATTCCCACACGATAAGAATATACATATCTGCAACGATGGCTAAGTGTTTAAATACTTATATCTAAAAAGATTTCTTGCTGACTGACTAGACTCATGATCAACCAGCCCAAATTTTCGGTCTTAATAACACCAAATTGAAATTGAATTTTCTTTAATAACGTACGTTGTATGTAAATTAGGAAAATGCCACAGGATAGGACTGAAACGGAGGCGTACACTAATAGTATAAACAGAAACCGGTTTAAATTTACAATTGCCTCATTATCCAGGAATGCATGGTTATAAACAATCAATAATTCTAGCCTACCTAGAAAGGTTACAGCTGTTTAAGATGCCAGTATTGCCAATGCAATAGACTTTATTTATACAACGGGTGATATATTTATATTGCTTTAGATTGCATTGTTACTAGGTCTTATTTCTATGAGCGATCGATCGAACGCGTCAATGTAATGTAACTCAAACGGAACTGTCGCGATCTGTGAATATGACTGTAGGCGTGGAGTCAGACCTGCCAGTAACCTTTGCTTTGTGTTATCCAGCTGACAGCTCACCGCCCCTTTGTGATATGTGGCTCTGGTTGAGAAATTATTATGTGGGACTCCTGTTTGATATGTTTGTAAGCTTGTTTATAAGTCGCGGGCGTGGTAGACGGTAATGAATTGCAAGCGTGGCCAAAAACTTTCAAATTTGATATCATTACCAGATATAATTTTATTAATGCTGTGCGGCATTTATTAAAAGTAGAAGTTGAAGCGTTTAGACCCAATGGCAATACAAACAAACTTATAAAGTGTATTATTAGATACTAAATACCGAATGACAATCGCCAGCGGCGAGGCTGTATTTCATTAGAGGCCATATTGTCTAAAGCGCTCAGAATCACAATCATATTTACTGTAGGGTAATGGTAGAAAGAGACGGTCAACAAGATTTCAAGCACGCAAGAGCTTGCAGTAAATCTAGCAATTGTCTCTGAGACTTATTGTCTAGCACGCTGACCATCTCTTTTTAGGGGTTATCCTTTGAGTTAGACAAAAAAGCCTCTGGGTTTTTAATCAGTGCGGACATGCTATCCGAATTAATAACATGTTATAGCATAGTGTTCACTAGTACTAAATTTATTTTGTTATATGTAGAAATCCTGGGAGGTTGGTCCATGGACGAACGCCTAGGACGGCTTTCTCCTCCAAGCAGTGCTACGCAATGTGCATGAAGTTCAATGACATTTAAACCAGGACGCACATTGCCGAACAAAATCCCCTTCAAAGAATGTCAGAACTATTGATTTGTTTGCGTGACAAATAAAATCATCTCACACAAAATAATTAAAATAATACGAGACGAAATTTGAACCTAGTCTTTACTCTATTACGGGCGAATTTCGCTAGCGGCAAAACTCCACAACGCTTGACACTTGACAACAACGTACTGAGAAAAAAGAAGGCCACTTTTACCAAAGTGGCAGGCGAGCATTCTACCAACCTATCTACCTACTATCGACCTACCGATCGACCTATCGACCTAACCTAACCTATCCCGGTGATCTGAACCAGTGATTTTAGGCCAGTGATTACCAAAATGGCGCTCATTTCGCTCGGACATAATAATATTTGGGCGCGCGATTGTGAATCTACAGGTATAATTCATCAAAGATGAAGTTATTTAATTAATTGCCTCTAGATTTGCAACAGTTTCCGTTTATTATTATAATGTAAAAATATTCCTTTCAAAAAATTTATAACATTTGCATGGTAGTATTTGTTTATACAATAAATAATACTTATAGCAGTATAAGTAAGTTCCGAAGTTACTAAACTCATAATTATAATAAAACGTCTTTTTTACTGTATTATTTGTGCAGATAAAGAAGTTTGAAGCTAATTAAGTATAGAAAAAATTATACCCATAGATAAAGTCATGAAAGACATGGTTGAAGATCGCGAGATGTAAAAGTCTAAATTCCCGCCTTTAGTCAGCGCCTTTGGTAGAGAAAATAGTAAAAAAAATGTTAAAATATGGCATCAAAAATGAATTTAAAGTCAAAAATGAACATTCAGAATCCTTAGACAATTATAGCATACAATGTGGCTATTTTTGTAACAGAATTGGTAACAAGAAGACGGAAGACACTGTGTTCATTGTTGCATTGGACAATTTAACAATTCTATTGTGCTGCCACAGCTGAATGTACAAAATACGTATATGCAATGAAACACGGCCCACTATTTATTTATCTTATGTGATTCAGACAGCCATTATTTATTATAATCTCCAAAGCGAAACATAATATTTACAAAACGACTGTTATATCAATAGCGTTCGACAATACCCACAACTTTATAAGTACTTTAACCGTAGTTCTTTGCTGTTGATGTTAAATTAAGATTACTTTTAAGCTAAACGTCCTATTGTTTGACATACTATTATTTCCTAATAGATGACACTCTGCTGTCACCTCTATTGCTAATGAAATGACATAAAATGAAAGAAGATAACTACTGGGAGTATCAAACATTTAACAGCACTCGTACAATATCATCAGAATGAAAAAGCACGTTTTAGAGGATGTTTATATTCAGTTGTGTAAAAGTAGTGCAGAAAATCATAGAATTACAGAATAAAACCACACATTAAATTACCTAAAATACGATCGTAGTAGAGACACTATATTAAATTATCTATTTTTTTTTAATATAACATACGTTCACATCTACTTCCCAACTGGATTATAAATAAGAGACATACTTAAGCGTTTCGTGCACGCAACTAAACATTTTTTTGTAATAACCAATATTAGCGAGTTAGTTTTTGGCACAGCGGAAATGCTGCGTTACCACCTCTTGGTATAAGTGCTATGTATTACAAACATTATTACAATTAACTCCATAAATTGTGTCTACCTACTTCCTAAATTTCTTTATAAATTCAAGAAACAAAGTTTGGACTCCACACAACCATATTTTAAAATAATAATTCGTGTCACCTGAAGCGAAAAGCAACAGAGATTTACGAAAAATCGTGACCGGTAATGACAGCCTCAACCAGTTATTACCATCCCCGTCCTCTTCAACCTGTCATTATTCCTGTCATCATCAGCGAAGCGAAGACTTCCTCTCAATCGCGTGGAGGTTATCGCTGCCATCCGTTTTAGTTTATATGTATTCGGATGGTATGAAGTAGAAAACCACCACAAAAAAAAACACCGAAACTAGGGTTTGCTCCCAGTAATGAGGGTGTATGGAGAGAACCGGGAATTCCCGGTTCTGGTAGGTACCGTATTTGTATGGAAATCCAGTACCCAAAACTGACTACTTACCACTTTATTAATGGTCGGAAAAACGACTGTAATTCATTTATAATAAATGGGTCCTAAATTATTGCCAAGTAAAATGACGAATTTTTCAGCATTTGCTTAATAATTGTAATACGCTTAAATAAATGTTTTATTAAATTATCATTACCATTTCACTTCTCTTCAATACCAGACGGTCTCTTTACCAACATTTGACTCTAAGCGACTTGAGCGAATCATTAGAGTTGTCTAACAGCTTCTAGTTCCATAGATTATTTTATTATAATGTCAAACTCTACATCAGTCAATGCTTAAATCAATGTCGCATGTTTCTATTTTGATACCCATCAAGAATAAATTAACACAGGACGAGTTTGAAGAATGCAATACAAGGTCTGAATGGTCTAGAGTACGAAACTCGGAACGCATTAGACAATGTTCATGTCGAGATAAACAATATAATCGTCATTTCAATCTGAGTGACAGTTCTTGTATTTATTTGCATGTGATTTGCTGAGAGCTGCGGGCATTTAGGTGCCAACGAGGAACCTTTGTGTTGCTAATATCATGTTACCATTCTATACATTTGCCAAAGAAATTATTGTTAAAATTATTAAGAAAAGGTTCCACCCTGGAACGTGGTTGGTAGAGAAGAGACTTATTGGGTATACTGAGCTGTTAATAAACTAACTTCAAATCAGTGTGCTCTTAGGGCCCCGTACCGTACCATAAAAAGAAAATAAAAACCCTTATATAGAGAGTAACTTTTTATACAAACGCAAAAAGTAACCAGGCTACAGACATCGTAATTATATGGTACGTAATCATTATTTTTAATTTTTGAGCACCAATTTAAATTGTATTGTAGTGAAATAATTTGATACGAGAGAGAAGCAAATCTGTGACAGCTGTCACTGCCTGTCACGTCTCCAAATTCGACCCGACGTTTCAAATAAAAACAAAGTAGTGATTACGTAGTGATATGTTTGTGCGCTAATTTATTTATGTTTCGTATTTTATAAATTGATGTAGTTTTTTATATGTATAGTTAATAGTGTGTAGTATGTTTTTATAGCGGTCAGACTAGAGGGTCACCGACGGTGCTGGCTGAAAATCAGCGCTGGGGCGTTCTTAACGTCTCAGCATCATGCTGAGCCAGTGTCCGATTTACAACCGCAATGACACATATCTTACTACCTATCTATGCTGTCGCACTTAATAATATTGTTGTATCTTGTGTAAGGTTGTCTATTGCTGTGTTGTGAGTAAGTAAATGTATTTCTTTCTTTCTTTATTTTTTAAGTAAAAAAATTTTTTTTTTTTTACTAAATCTTGAAAATATTTATTGAATCAGGCGTTACTTTGGGGAGGTCCATATCAATGAACTAAAATAATTTCTTTGCTCACCCACAAAGCATTTTTTGTCTTGCATCTAAGTAGCATTGTGTTTGGTTGTGTTGCTCTGAAAATGAGCTTTGGTATGAGTTCGAAACGCGTCAGTGTAGTGTGGTGGTGGTGATAGATGGGTTTGTGTAATTTGAGTATGTTCTTACAGTGTGGAGGTGAAGGAACTGCATGAGCAGTAGCTATCATAAGGTCGCGGGCGAACAAAGAAATTATTTTAGTTAATTTATGTACTAACTAGCTTTTGCCCGCGGCTCCGCCCGCGTGGTATTCGGTTATGCATTTATCCTCGAGAACTATGCATTTATCCGGGATAAAAAGTAGCCTATGTCACTCTCGGGCCCATAAACTATCTGTATGCCAAAAATCACGTCGATCCGCCGCTACGTTACGGCGTGAAAGACGGACAAACACACAAACATACAAACACACTTTCGCATTTATAATATTAAGTATGGATTTTAAGTTCTCATAATAAGCGAATGATTTTTAAAGCTAAGTATGTTTATTAGTGTCTTTACTATCTACGTTTAAAGTTTGTGGTATTTGACAGGCTGGTTGACAAATTTTAGTATCGTGAGGTCCGTTTAATTAATTAGTATTATAATTAATTGCACGCAGGACTGATGGCCGATGGGGTCAGAAGGTTCTTGAAGGGCGTCCGCGGACCGGGAGACGAGCTGTCGGTAGGCCTCCAACAAGATGGAGCGACGACCTGGCTAAGATCGCGGGATCGCGGTGGATGCGGAAAGCACAAGACCGGTCTGAGTGGAGAGCCTTGGGGGAGGCCTATGTCCAGCAGTGGACGTCTTTCGGCTGACATGATGATGATGATGATTATAATTAATAAGTGTGTGTGTGCGATTGGTTAAATAACTAAATGAGCCAATCGTAAGCTACACTGTAACATCAAACGGACCTGCCGATACTAACGCCATCTAGCGACATTTCAGCTGTCAAAAACCGTCATTACCATCTTGTAAGGTTATAATTTAATCATGTTTTTCTTTTCAATCAATAACAAACTGGCAGCTCATACACAACTCATACGCAACTCTTTAACAGATCACGGCTATATGCAAATGGCTACTTTTCGCGCCTTTGTTTTGCCCTCGCATGACTTCAGGGTTTAGGTTTTGAGGTTAGAATTAATTTGTACGCGGTCTTAGCACGCCATAATGTTTAGAATAATGCGTGATTAATTATGATTGTTTGTTTGTTTTTATTAAGTGTAAAATCGCTATCAGTTTAATACCCTTGTCTAGTGTTTTTTAGGGTTCTGACGAAGGTTCTAAATAGAGCCCTATTGCTGTCACTCACGTCATGCTTTTCCTCGTCTGTCTGTGCAAGGTCCGCCCGGATTGCTACCACCATCTTGCTCGCTAATCCTGCCGTGAAGCAGCAGTGCTTGCATTGTTGTGTTTCGGCGAGGAGAGTAAGACAGCCGGTGAAATTACCTACTGGCACTTGAGGTATCCCATATTAGGCCTCTAGGTTGGCAACGCATCTGCAATCCCCCCGGTATTACAGGTGTCTATGGGCGGTGGTAATCTCTTACCATCACAGGAGACCCACTTGCTCGTTTTCCATCCAGTCGAATAAAAAAAATTGTAACATACTCAAGAGCTACTTGTTATTGTACAAAGTGAATGTTAAACATAGGTACTCATTATTCTAGTTGCACCCCACAGCAGGCAATGTCACGGGGCGTGACTATATCTTACACATTTAGGCCACTGCTCTCGCAAGGTGTAAGCGTTAGTCTTATTCAAATTAGTTAAGAAAAAAACACGTAAGTGCAAATTAGTGTTTGTCTCACACGTAATATGCACATTACGTTACATGCCAGGGTTGGCGCTGAGGATTGGTGCTTCTTTAACCCCTTGGGAGGAAACTAGGAGGACATAAAATGAATAATTTGGGTATGACTTCAAAATAGGCCTTATAAATAGAGTAAAGAATTGCTCAGCGAGCTGTGGAGAGAGCTATGCTCGGGATGGAATCAGAAATGAGGAGATACCTAGAAGAACAAGGAACACCGACATAGCCAAGCGCGGACAAAAGCTAGTATCATCTAGTCAGCCGAAAGACGTCCACTGCTGGACATAGGCCTCTCCCAAGGCTCTCCACTCAGACCGGTCTTGTGCTTTTCGCATCCACCGCGATCCCGCGATCTTAACCAGGTCTTCGCTCCATCTTTTCGGAGGCCTACGGACAGCTCGTCTCTCGGTCCGCGGACCCCATTCGAAAACTTTTTGACCCCATCGCCATCAGCCCGAAGAATTGCGAAACTGCAGTGGCAGTAGGCGGGGCACATTGCTCGCAGGAAAGCTAATATATTCATATTCATTTATTCCCTTTAAGTATGGATTACAATCAAATGGTTAGCAGTCTAAGGGTTAGCACACACTTATAATATTGGTATTATTAGTATACGAGTAATTATTGAAAAGAAAAGATCAATGAGAGAGATATTTAAAAATGCGTTTTTTTGTGTAAATTCGTTAATTTATAAATATCCCATGCTAATATGATATATTTGTGGACTTACTGATTTATTGTTTCATAATAAAAACTAGCATGGGATATTCGTATCTTCACCATGAGATTGACTGAGATTTTCTCTTCAACGCCCTTTTAAAACGGGACAAAATTTTTGTACAACTATGACTATTTTGGGCAGCCCTACTAAATTACCGTATTAAGAACTTAGCGTAATGCAGTAACAGTAGCTTAATTATACCTCCAGAGAATAAATAGACTGGTTGAATTAAGACCAGCCTTTATTAAGTTAAATTTTGCGAAACACTAACTTTAGTTACAACAAGTTGTGTTCTAAAACTACTTATCTGTGAGATCCAGCCAATTGGATCTGTGGACGGAACAGACGAGTAGAATGGTAGAAAATTACAGCTCTATGATAGGCTAAATATAGTCTCCTAGAAAAAATGTAATCCACCAGTTTGATGACTGAGCGTTTTCGTGTTACATATGTCCCTTTCTTTTGTTTTCAATTTTGGAAAAAATATGGCTTTTCCTACTCAGAATCAAGAGCACAATCGATTCCCGTCATCAAGTTACTGTTTTTTTGTATGGCAATGAATTGGAAAAATGTCGTTTTTAATAAACACGGAAGTGCAGCGGCATGGTATGTCGCTGTGCATCATTCACCTGAGGTATTGACTGACTTTTTAGGGTTCCGGAGCCAAAATGGCAAAAACGGAACCCTTATAGTTTCGCCATGTCGGTCTGTCTGTCTGTCTGTCCGTCCGCGGCTTTGCTCAGGGACTATCAATAATAGAAAGCTGTAATTTTGCACGGATATATAGGTAAATTATGACGACCAAATAGTGCAAATTAAAAATTCAAAAACAATTTTTTGGCCGGTGAAATTACTGCCACTTGAGTTATCCTATCTTAGGCCTCTAGGTTGGCAACGCATTGCAATCCCCCTAAGGCCTAAGATTTGATACCTCAAGTGCCAGTAATTTCACCGGCAGTCTTACTCTCCACGCCGAAACACAACAGTGCAAGCACTGCTGCTTCACGGCAGGATTAGCGAGCAAATGGTGGTAGCAGTCCGGGCAAACCTTACACAAGGTCCTACCACTTGCAAAACTACTATATTATAGGAATAACTAATGGAAAAAAGGATATGTATTGACCCTCAGTACGCGCCGGGATTTAGCCGATTGTAGGCCGGTACCGCCGTGGAAAAAAGCAGCTATGCCATGGCCATCTAATTGCCTAGTATTACTGACCGTCATTGTAAATACTGTACAGCCATATAATGACCCGCCTGATGATTCACTTCCGACAGTCATCTGCCGGTAGATGTCATTTTTGGAACTAAACGTGTTATTTTTATACCAGACGGGCAATTTGGTTTTGATGGTGTTTTTGTGGCTGTTTTTAGGTGACCATGACCTTGTTCTCACAAATCACTTGGCTAAGTGATTGTTTCTACATCAAAAAGGTATGATATAAGGAACTCGGCTGCCTTAAAAACAACTTTTAACATAAAATAAAACAAAAAAAAATGGTTGGCGTTCAAATCGGTCCACTCGTTTAAGAGCTACGGTGCCACAGACAGACAGACACATACACAGACACACATAGCGGTCAAACTTATAAAACCCCTTTTTTTGCGTCGGGGGTTAAAAACGAGTCTAAAATAGTAGTGTAAACTCTTCTTCAACACCAAAGTTGGAATACTTGGAATTTTCGAGCAGGTTACGATTTGTCCCGACTGTACTTTAAGTTACTTACCTACTAGGCAGAGTTTTAGGTTTATTTACTCTTTTTGGTATTTTTAAAGTCTGCTTTTTGACCTGAGTTGTTTAAAAACTGTTCTTGCTTAACTTACTTTATTAAAACTTCGCACTACTGATAAAAAAAAACAAATCCAGGAAAACCTATACCTATAATGACGTACTTATAGACAAACCGAAACTTATCTAGTCTTAAAAGTAAAAGTCGTATTCCAAATGCTATAAACCATTTATTGCAAAATTCAATCAAATCAACAAAAACCTGAACAAAAAAGATTAATGACGACTCTTTAAAGAACGATCTAGTTTAATTAACACGAATAAACATGCCTATTAACTTGTAATGTACACCTTGGATCATTAAACCCGGTGAACATAATATAGCATCAATCATACGTAACTATATGGCGAGTCAATTATGCTTGGCACATCTACATATATTTCACAATAAAAAGAGTTTTATGTTTCGTAGTGTTTTAGTGAAGATAGGACTGCATTCATTGATAAGCGGAGCGATTTAAGGAAAATGATGTAGATTTAGTTTGATTAGATGGAAATAGTCTAATTCGTGTATTTGTTGAGTCGATTTTAAAATGAAATGAAATGAAATATTTTATTTGCCTTAGCACAATGGGGATAAATTTTTGTTTTTAAAATTAATTAAAAATCGTTGACGGAATTATTATAATAAATTTTATAGAACTTTTCTCTTAACATTATCTCGAAAGATATTTTTTAACGCTTTTTTTAAGCTTTTATGCTATCTATAACCCAATTATTTATCTTTATTTATTTACAAGAACATGGTGTACATAGAAGGTTTTATTGTAGATAGCACTATTCCTTTACACATGCTGAGTGGAGACCCTTTTTGGTGTCCTGTCGTGTCACTATGTATTTAATATAGTTATAGTGCTAGTTTTAATCTTAGTCTTAGGTGGTACTTATGGAGCCAAAATAAATTTTTCTTTTCTTTTTTTTTTCTTTATTTAGGATCTAAAAACGAGATCGCAATATTGAGTCTGTCGTTTAGCTTAGGCGCAGTTGTTAGAGATATTCCTCCAAAAAAAAAACATTCTAAACCATCAGAGACAAATTAAAGTTTCTATATATGCACTGTGAATTAGCTAATTATCAAAATATACGACTACCACCCGCTCTTCTAACTCGCGAGCACAACCTTACATGCGCAAGCGCAGGAAAAATGACGTCTGCGCAACGTCTGTCAATAATTGGGTCACTCGCACCATTCCGAACTAAACTAACTTGTTTGTTGCGTTAATTCAAGGTCGATGTTAGTACAGTTTTGGTTTAGAGTTTGATTGTGACTAGCCGCATCGCCAAGTGATTTTATATATATATCTTTATTGCCACATCTTAAACTTTTTATTCACTTACACCACTTACACTTACTTCTTTATATAACGCTAGGCATCTCCTGCCAGGACTCTCCATTTTAGCCGATATTTTTATTTTGCTTACATCATCGAAAGCAAAAGTTCTCTACGTTAAAATTAAATTCACAATGTTCAGTAACTCGATAGTGATCCTAATGCACACAAACTAATGAAAAAAATGCAAAAGGGCCTGATCGAAACTACTGTAGATCAAAGGGCTGGCAGCTATCTCTTTCAACCAATTAACAACGCTATACAACGAGGGAATGCTGCCAGACTGTAATATACACCACTGGGGCCTTTTTTAAGGGTTCCGGAGCCAAAATGGCAAAAATGGAACCCTTATAGTTTTTACATTGAATTTAGTATTAAGTAATAATTTAAGCAGGCCAGAATTTTTCCGGTCAGGTGGAGTGACGATCTGCGAAAGGCTGCTGGTAGAAGCTGTATACGTCTACTGCTATAATCTGATGATGATGATGAATAATTTAAGTTTTATTTGCAATTTTATGTATTATAATTGATATCTATGTACCTTACCTAGACTTGCTGTTTGGAACAAAGCGCGCGGCGTATCAATCATCAATATAACTTTGACACAACCCCTGTTACGGACGTCAACAAACTATAGTGAAAGGTTTACAAATCCGCGCTGTGAACAATTTTGTGCGCCGTTTTGATGTAAGAAACATCTATACATAGATGTTGATGTTTATTATTTATGTTTTAATTACTTATAATATTATTAAACTCAAATAAATTTCATGTGTATGAAGACTTAAGGTAAGCATACGAGCGCTCGTAACTCTCCTAATAATTGTCATCTTTAATTTTATATCATTAACAATAGAGGTGACAGCAAGGAATCGTCTACTGGGCGTGAGCGTGTCGGGCACTAGGACGTTTACATTATTTATTGGGCATCGAATCGATTACCATTTCTTGAATTTTGGTATATAGTTAGACAATAAATGGATTATTAATATTACGGAAACCGGCAGCCGTTTAGTAGAACCGACTTTGTCAACATTCACACGCAATCATCAAGTTACTGTTCTTTTGTACTGCAGTGAATTGGAAAATATGACGTTCTTAATAAACACGGAAGTGTGGTGGCACGGTATGTCGCTGTGCATCATTCACCTGAGGTATTGATTGACTTGATTGACATCTTCAGCGGGAAGACATCCATTGCACTTTTGAACAAAGGTTCCCCTTTAGAATGCCACAATGGACCAACTATTATAAAAAGAAACATGTTCAAAGTAAGGCAGACTACCTAAATTACTAAATATTGTATACTCAACTATTATTATATACCTACTATCTACCTTTACAGGACGTTTGCGGCGATCGGTGGAGCCGCGATGAGGACGGGATACGGACTTGTAGAAAAAAAGTAGAAGACTCAAGAAGAAAGAAATTGAGAAATCCTTTTACAACCTACAGGGAAAACAGTATCACTAAACAACGTCCCATTATGGGCACACCGACGCGTCCTTTAAACTCTTGGAAGCCTGCGCGTGAGTCGAATCTCAATGAAATATTGTTCTATAACACAATCGCACGTAGATCGTTCCTTTTTCTACCGTAAGGCGAGAGTACAGACAATGTTGAGCGTCGCATGGCGCATGCGATTGATCAATACTGGGAAAGAAAGTAATACGACGTTGTTTTGCTTCCTAGAAATTGGATAAACGTTATCTAGTATCTATTTGTTGACGACTTGATAACATTCCAGAATTTAAGTTTCTTGAAAAGTTAAATTTTTTACTGAGGTCAAAAAAAGTTTCTGTCAAAAATTTAATTTTTAATACAAACTGACTGTTCTTCTTGTTGACCGTACTTGCATTTTTGCATTATTTAATAGATTCGTGTGCAAAAGATTCATTTCGATTTTTTCCTAAACAACAGTGAATTCAGTCAAAATCGTGACGTACCTCAAACAAAAAGATTAAATTGTGTAAAACAAACCCGATTAAAGATAAAATCGAAATGCCATTCATAACGCTATATTGTCACACGAATGCGGTTGCTCTAGCTCTTATGACGTAAGTAATTGAGTCCAATTTAACATGTGTGTGTGATGTGGGGCGAATGTAACGGACCAGTGGCTCGTGAAAACTACGCGTGCGGCGGCGCCCGAGCGACTCGAGCGCTTTCCAAAACAATGGCCAACTGTATTTGGGAGCAATACTGAGAGAAAAGTTGTATTGTATTGTATTGTAAAACTCTTTATTGTACTCTTTATTGTAGTTCATATCGTATCGTCTCTCTCATTATCGTATTAAGTAAGTAATATTAGCGTAACGAGATATGAAGTTCGATTTTTGAACTTTGTAGTGAGTAGGCCAGGTTTTTTTAAGGTTCCGTGCCCAAAAAATTGTTAAGTTAGCTTTTATTTTTAACTACCCTTGTTGTTGGTTTTATTTCCGTCAAATCAGGCAAGTTCATTTTGACTCAGTTCCAATGGTCGGATCCACATGAAATTTGGTATTATATAAGTTCATCGCCCCAGCCTACGTCCCAGTGCTGGGCTCAGACCTCCTCGCAGAACAAGAGGACTAGGGCCATAGTTCCCACGCGGGCCCAGTGCGGATTGGAAACTTCATACGCACCATTGAATTGCTTCGCAGGTTTGTGCAGGTTTCGTGGTAAATTTCGAAAAACTCAGAGGTGCGAGCCGGGGTTTGAACCCACGAACCTCTGCCTGAGAGGCGATAGATCAAACCACTAGGCCAGCACGGCTTATGTTAGTTGGATGACAATATTTGTGGATGATACTAACCCGCTTTAAGAAATTAAAGGTGGAGCCAGAAGAGCGTATTTAAAGGTTTGACTGCACTTTCCGCAATATTCATTATATAAGAAGCTATAGCACAGAATAGATAATAGTACAAGTACAGAAGTCTCTCTGTTTTGATTTTCACAAATGCCGCCTTTTTATGTGCCTACATAATTATTATTAGCAAACGGACCGCACGCGAGCAGCCGACATTGAGCTCTCTGGCGCCGCGCGAAGGTCGACATTATTCCACACCTTGTCAGATATTCCGAAAATAGGGTTGTCAATACTTTAATAGAATACCTATTATACTATCAGATTTATGCTGTTTATAGTTTTACTTCGCGGTTGCACTTTTATTTATTCTATGGCGCAGGGTCGAATATTATGTAAGAATAAGCTAGGTACCAGTCTAGTCCAGCGCAACTATGCTTAGTGACTCTCGATGCGAGACGTCACCCGTCACTTTCTCACAGTAGTGCACAGAAAGAGACAGGTAATATGTACATCTCATGCGAGAAATAGTCACATGTTACAGTTGCTTCAGAATGGCTGGTAAGTGTTATAAGTATAAATACCACGCAAGGTACACATGCAGAAACTGTTATACCTACCTATTAGGTAAATGAATACCGAACATATAAATCAGTTTACACAGGTATACACGACACGTGATTTTCTTTTGATGTAGTTATGGATTATATGTATAATTGTAGCTACCTACCACCTATTTTAAATGAGTATATGATATAAAACATTTGTGTGTATATTTATTAATTATTGTTATAGATTTAGGTACCATGACAGTAGATATAAATGAGTAATGAATACCGTACCTTTCGCTATCTTTCTCACTTGCCGGAACCGAGAAAAACTGACAATTACTATTTTTTTCATTGTTCCGACAATCGGCTGCAATGCAGTATTTTTTTGGATACATATTGCCAATTAAAATTATGACACGCGTTTGCGACGTAAATTTAGTCGTACTTCGTAAGAGGCGCGCGCGTGCGCCACGGGTCAGTGCGCGGCAACCACTGAATCGCCTCAACGTTGGGGAGGCCCGGTACGCACTTTTAGCTCGGCGGCGGAATGGCGTAGTGACACCCCCCTGGCTATAGGGAAAAGCGAGAGACCCACTAATCTCAATGGTAAAGAAGCGTGGAGCGCAATTATCTGATAATTAGCGGATAACGACCCATTAAACGATTAAACAATCATTAACAATGGCCCATCACTCATTGACATAATCACGGTGACAATTAGATTAATTTCCAATTATTTAAAGAAAGCTTATCTTTTTTATTGCCTACCCTATTGTTTTGGGTCGGGTTCGTATTCAACAAATGCTGCTGAACCAACAACGCCGGCTCGCTTATGTATAGGCGTCCTTTTACTCTGTTCAGCATCTACTCAGAACCAGGGGGGCAACTACGAAATTCGAAAATCGAAGTTCATATCTTACCGTCCCTCTCACTCCGGTATTAAATAATATTAGCATCAGCGGGATGGCGAGATACGAAGTTCGAATTTTGCATTTTGTAGTACAGTCGGAGTAAAAAAAGGTTCTTCACCCTAAGATCTATTTTCGTTTGCTCAGTATGAGCGCTAATCTGCTTTACCGATTAAGAAGGACATACTGCGTCAACCTGTCAACCTGCTAAATATAATCAGGTGACCATAGCAACCCTACAACTACACCTTGGCACTGACAAACACTGACCATTAAATAGAACATTATTTGATTGAAACTTTTACGAAGTTGTTTATTAAAAAGATTTTGTATTGATATGAAACTAAATATAATTATGTCAGAGGTGTATACTATTTTGACCCTTGTTATCATGTCAAGTAAGTATAATTTGATATTTATGCACTTGTCTACTTAGTACTTTGGTTTCAAAACGTACTAAGAGTCTATGACTTTGTACAGGAATCAATTTAATAACTGACGAAGGTGTTCCTACCCCCACTGTACCTACCTCAAGCTGTCATATTGTTCATTTCATACACCTAATCCCAGTGGCAGGCTGTCAGCGTGTGCCGTTTCCCACGTCGGCAACATTCACATATACAATGCGTATTTTATCTGTATGTGAATGACCGTTCATTTGTTTTCATTCATCCATGACGGTCTCTTTTGGTGGGATTTTGGACCATGAAACTTGATACGAATGCTGCGATTGTGAACGCTTCATGTGACTTATTTATGTATACAAATGGATACGCTAATTGGATACAAACGGTGATATAACATGACAACCTAGAACTACGGGTATAATAAATAAATAAAAAATAAAAAAATAAAAATAAAAATAAAAATGATTTATTTCAGACCACATAAAGAATAGATGTCCTCATTGTCCATAACATTGACTTGTTAGTAACAAAATAATCTTATATAACTATGTTAGTAACTAAACTTAAATGGAGAGAGGACCAGTGCCTGATAAGGCCACTGTCCCACCTCTCAGCCACGGCGGCCAGGAGACTGTGGCGGCTGTCGAGCACCCTGCGGCGCGTCGCAGCACAGCGCTTGCGCAGCGTCGCGTGGAAGCCGTCCACATGCGCATCCGCGAACATTCCTGACGCGCTGCAGTATCTCGGCAGCCGCAACAGAACCCTGAACGCATCATTGTACTGGACGCGCAGAGCGTTGATCGATCGTTGTGTGTATTTGGTCCACAAGCTACAAGTATACAGCGATGTACAATATGCTCGAAACAAGGTTATTTTAACTTGCGCTGTACACCGGCTGAACCTGCGCGCTATCATATTGGCTCTGATCGCCAACGCTCTGCGCTCCCTCTCAATGTCCGCATCATCCCGCAAGTCGTCTGTAACCAAGTGTCCAAGATATTTATAGGAATATACCCTATTAAGTGGAACATCATTCAGAAGAATGGGAGGAACATGAGACGGACACTTGGTTCCCGCCTTAAAAACCATGTACTCACTTTTGATATATAGATATTTTCGGTTTACTATTGAATGGCAAAATCAAAATAATGTAGTTAACTAGCTTCGCCTGCGTGGTATTCGGTTATCGCGCGCTGTTCCCTCGGGGACTGAGCATTTTTCCAGGATAAAAGTTTGATAACGACAACAACAGCGACGATACTATCAACAGCATGAATATTAAAATATCCATATCCATACCAATATTATAAATGCGAAAGTTTGTTTGTATGTTTGGCCGTATTTCACGCCGTAATGGAGCGACGGATCGACGTGATTTTTGGCATAGAGATAGTTTATGGGCCCGAGAGTGACATAGGCTACTTTTTACACCGGAAAAATGCACAGTTCCCGAGGGAACAGCTCGCGATAACCGAATACAAGGCGGGCGGAGCTGCGGGCAAAAGCTAGTGTAACTATAAGTGCATAGGAAAAATTCGTGTCTGTACCGTTGTCCAGCGGTGGTGTAGCGGTATAGCACGCACGGAATGCCGAGGACCTGGGTTCGATTCCCAGCGCTGGTCTTATTTTTCTGTTTTTTCAGTGCATCTATATTTCAGTTTGTATTTGCCAAAGAGAAAGATTAAAATTAATTAAGCCTAGATGAAACTAATCTTGATTTAAACAAAGAATAACGTCTAGCCGTTCGCTCTGCAATCTGCAGTGTAATTGACAGGCGATTGCTTTCATTAAATTAATATAGATTGAATTACAAACTATCACTATCAGAGACCGGAGTTACTTTCACACTTATAAAGAAACTGCATGTTAAATAGAACCGGTTACAATTACAAAAGGGTCTGGTTTAGAAAGTTTGGTTTCTTAGTGTCTGGACTCGGACGCCTTTGTTAGGTCTTCATTGAATATGTAAGCTTTTACTTTGACTTAAAGTGTACAAGGATATCAAGATGCTCACGTAAACAATCTTTTTCTCTGTCTTTTTTTTCTCCGGCGCAAATAAGTTTGACCGCTATGTGTGTCTGTGGCACTGGTAGCTCTTAAACGGGTGAACCGATTTGAATTCGGTTTGTTTTATTTGAAAGCTGGTTTTCTAGCGATAGTTTTTAAACATGTTTCATCAAAATCGGTTTGGCCTTTTTTGAGATATTTAACTTTCATGTACAAAGTTGGGGTTTTTTTAACTTTTTGTTAGTTAGGTTATAATAAACAAAATTTTCGGACGACTGAAAGGGGTTGGAACTCAAATCTATCGAGAAAGTTCACTAGCGTGATACCGTCTCCCGATTTGCTAGAATATTAATGAAGAATAACCTACTTAACCAACAAAAAGTTGTAAACCCCGACATTGTCACTTCACAGTTCAATATCTCAAAAATGGCTGAACCGATTTTGATAAAACATGTCCAAGAACCATTGCATGAAAACCTGCTTTCAAATAAAAAAACTGCATTCAAATCTGTTCACAAGCTTAAGAGCTATGGTGCCACAGACAGACTGACACACACACTCACACACAGACACACATAGTGGCCATAATTATAACACCCCTCTTTTTGCGTCGGGGGTTAAAAAATCTGTTGCCTCGTCCCTTGGCAATACCTATCATGAAGTACTTTCAAGCCAATATTGTAGTTGTTGTATTTGTTCTTATTGTTATTATCTATGTTACTAACCATTTATGGAGTAAATATACAGTTCTCCGAAATAAATTTACTATTTTTTTTTTGTTAAACGATACTGCACTTCTTCGCCTTAAACAAATTGCAACAAATGTACATATACTAGAGTTCAATTCACATTTATTTATTTTATATCTTTAAGCTACATAATACATACCTACATTGTTAATTTACCCCAGATTCAATATCACTTACTTTATCTAATTCATGTCCGTATTAAATCGAGTTCCAGTTTAAACTATATGAAGGTATGTACAATACCTTCTATCTCATAAGGTGTTCCACGCCAAAATCGGTGGAATGCATAATATTTACCATTATGGCGCAAATTGCCGCCCGCGTTACTTTCACCTCCAACCATCACGATCCCAGCACGATCGCTAGCGCACTATCCATCGAAAAATCGCTCGTAAACCGTGAAATGAGCCTGTCCACAACGCGCAGTGTATGTCGAATTTAGGATAAACTCGATTATAACAGTTATGCACGATAGTTGCGTAACAGTTGACCTACGGGCATAGTGTGGTTTATTTACTTCCGTCGAAAGTGTATCAAAGTGTATTTATATTCACGCATGAGAACAATAAGATTGCTCTGACATAACTCAGCTTTTCAGACGCTATTCAAACCTTTTGACTTGTTTTGACGTAACGCGTGCAGACTGTACATACCTGAAACGAAAAAATAATTATTAGGACGGAATCTCTTGCTTGATGATTCTACTTTGAAAATATATTTTATTTTGAAAATATAAAAGATTAGTAGACGTCACAGGTGACCGGAGAGCTGGCAGCTTCCTCGGACAAAGAATTAGCCTAGCTATTCAAAGAGGAAACGATGCCAGCATCTTCGGGACCTTGCCTAAGGCGTACTCTTTCGGTAAATTGGTTTAGTTTTAGGTTCTATTTTTATTTTAGGTAAGTTTTTTATTTTATTTAGGTAAGTTTAGTTAAGTTATTTGTATGTAATTATGTTGTGGCAATAAAATAGTTCCTTTTACACATCTCATCTCCAATTTAATTAATTTGATGGCGGAAACATTTTACAACACCAAAATATAATAGATAGTATAGGTAGGTACAGGAAAAGGAAGTACCTAGGTACATAAAAAAATCAAAAATAAGCAAGGCTGGATCACTTAAGAGCAATATCTACCCAGCAACCTTTACGACAAAAAGAAGTAAAGAATACTCAAACATTTAAGTACCTTCTCATTAGATAATTCAATAATGATTTAAATATACCTACACACCGAATAGGTCAACTTAAATTATGTAATTACCATTTCAGTTTTAACATCTCAAACCATTAACCAGTGACCATTTTCACGGTCAAGTGATTTGTCAAATTTGACCTTTACAGTAATTGTTGCATTATGCATCGTCATCCATCATCTGGTAATTGATCGCTTTAAACTAGATCATCACACATGACTGATGGTCACCGCGATCATTAAGGTAATATGGTCTTTCACATCTGAATATGAATGATAACCGTGGAGATGTTAATTGAAACAGTATAATAACTTTTATCTACTCTCATATCGAAATATTCGAATTATAAAATTCAAAACGAGTTTATATTTACATACTTTTTTAAACACTATACCGAAATATTAAAAAAAAAAACTCATTACAACACCTTCCTTCTAACAAAATAATGTTATAATATAATTTTTTAAATCATTACGATACAGGGCAAATCCAAAAAGTTTATACATATAAAAAAGTTTTGATTCTAATTTTCACTTGTCTGTGGCAGTGCCCGCTTTAGCGCATGCGTGCACATGCCGCACATGCGCAGTGACGTACTAGGTTTTAGCGGCTTTAGCGCCATTTTCGATTCGTTAGTGTCGTTTTGTTTTACAAATTTTCGTTCGTGGAAGGAAATGAGTCATAATTTACTAGCAAAGTGAAGGTCCTAGTATAAGTTCTGGTTGCAATGCAGGTAACTCTCAATGGTTCTTGAACACATGATAGAGGATTTAATATATGAACGTAGATAAAATATTGTATGCAACTGTACGTAATTAGGCCTTAAAACACTCGTGTGACCCTTTTATGAAACTCTGCTACGCCTCGTTTCATGAAACCACACTCGTTTTTCAAGGACCCCTATTACGTTACAGTTGCATAAATAGCTATTATTTGAAAAGTTAAACTTACCAAAATTCAACACAATAACAAAAATATTCTCGTATGCATACTCGAAAAAAAACCTTAGCTACACAATCTTACATTATCAAGCACGAGTAAAAAGAAAGAAAGAAATGAAAAAATGTACTTAACACCTAAAGATACAAAAAGGGCAAATACTCAGCGTGTTTCTCAGTACGACCCTTAAACTTACAACTAAACCTAAAAAGATTAATAAATAATTATTAATTTGCTTAACAGCGACATCTCTTGTCCGGGTGAGCGGTTAGTTTCGATGGAGTGTTGAAAGTTTCTCGAGGAGGGCTAAAATATAGATGTCGCTAGTGTCGCTGCTTAAGTGACTAAATAATAATAAACAAGCTGAGATATGTGGTGCATAGGAGAAATTTGTGTCTGTACTCCTGTCTAATGGTGGTGTAGGGGTATGGCACGCAGCACGGAATGCTGAGGACCTGAGTTCGATTCCCCAGCACTCTTTTTCTGGGTTCTCAGAGCATTTATGTTTTAGTTTGTATTTTCGATGTGGATTTTACGGGATGACCGTAAAAGTAACAAAATTTAGAGTTGAAATAAAAAATACAAAAGATTCCAAAAACCAATCTAAAAATATTAATTATGCAGCGATGGCACAAATGTTAGTGTTAAAAAGAAGCTAACTGCAGTTTAGAAGAAAGTTAAGATGGGAATGAAAAAGAAATTAGGCAAGAAAGTGCTAAAGTGTGAGACAAAGAAAATGTGAGAAGGTTGGACTGACGATTTATCCATCACCAACTGGCCAGTGACAAAACAACCGTCACCTCAACAGAAAAAAAAACAAATTCCACAGTTAAGAAATTAAACAAACTCCGTGACATCGCGTCTTGTTCTAAACCATCACGTACTTTTACCAAACATTCAGGCACTTGCCTCAAACTGGACGGCACACGCAACCGTGTAGAGCACATTGTCTTTTTCCACTCTATTGGAGTTCGACGTTTCATCATTAACTACTTGATGCTTTAGCGATTTCTTTTGTAATTACTGACGTAATGAGAATCGATCTGTTATGATTTAATGAGAGTGTAACGATTGCTTTGTTTTCATCAAATGGGAATAATTCGATCGAATTAAGAGCCGCGATAATAATCACTAAGGGGAGCAAAGGTAATGAATATTATTATTATTAGAATAAAGACTGGAATAAGAATAATAGAATTTATTTGAAATACTAGCTTTTGCCCGCGGCTCCGCCCGCGTGGTATTCGGTTATCGCGCGCGGATAAAAAGTAGCCTATGTCTCTCTCGGACCCACAAACTATCTCTATGCCAAAAATCACATCGATCCGTCGCTCCGTTACGGCGTGAAAGACGGACAAACACACAAACATACAAACACACTTTCGCATTTATAATATTAGTATGGATAGTATATTAATATGGATAACATCAATGTCAAAATTAAAGGTTCATCGGCGTACGCCGCACTAGACTCTGCAGGGCTCCTACAAAACCCGAAACTCGAAACTCTAGTCTGTATCGTGCGGTCCCTCTGACACTTATATACTATTTAATACGAGAACGTGAGGGACCGCACGACACCAACTTTGAGTTTCGTGGTAGCCCTGCTGGGCCTGTATCGTAGAGACCAGAGACAACCTACAATTTATAGCAGTTACTTAAGTAATTGAACTAATAAACCCCCTTGCAAAAAAATAGGGCACCTATGGTTTTTTAGATTTTTTTAGAGGCTTAGAAAGTAAGCTTTCATGCACGTAAAACACAAAAACCATAGGTACCCGTTTTTTTTTTTGCAAGGGGGCTTACTAACCTAAATTGGGCGTGTGTGTGTGTGTTTGTGTGTGGGTTGGTGCGTGCGTGCGTACGTGCTTGCGTGCGTGCGTACACACGTTCTATTCATCTGTATCCGTCCAAAGGGTAGAGACACGTTGTATTTATTATCCTGACTGTACCTCTTTCATGCATAAACACAATTGCACGTTTTAAGCATGCGCGGTGTTGTCAAACAGCCGTATAATAATACTTAGGTATAAATATACATCATAAGGGCGTTGTGTCAGTCATACTAAAAATATCGTTCCATACAACGTTTCAATGAATGCGAGAGTGAATGGATGGTGTTATTCAAATGAGAACAATCGGTGTATCTTATATGGTTGACAATTTGGTTTTTTCATGTAGCTTTATTTATTTAATAACTAGGCTTTAATACGAAGTGCAAATATCAAACATCGTATCTTGCCGACTCGCTGACTCTTGTATTTAATACGAGCGTGAAATGAAATGAAATGAAAAGAAATTTTTGAATTTCGAAGTAGTCCCCCTGTTGCCCGCTAATTCGTCTTACTTTCCCAGAAAAACGAATATATCTTCCAGTAAGACTATACCTTAATAAATCTTACCTCTAACTATTTTAAAATACAAAAAAAATATGTAGAAACTTGTTGTTTGTGGCTGTTGACACCTATTGGTCTTAGACAAAGATTTTACTTTAGGTAAGCACTAGAGCATAAAAAGTCATTTTATATTAGTATTGCCTAGATCCAGCATAAACACGAACTTTACGAGCACGAGAAATGAAAATAATATTTTTTTTACTCCAAAAACTACCAAAATTTTGGAGATAAAAGTAGGTACGTTACCGAGTACCGAGGGGTAGTACCAAGTGCACGCCCACCAACTCAAAAAGGCAACCTGGCAGACCTAGACGGCGATGGCGGGATGAACTAGACTTCTTCTTCAAGGACTGGCCCTTGTATGCAGGGAACAGAGAGCAGTGGATTTATTGGGGGGAGGCCTTTGCTCAGCAGTGGGACAAAATGGGCTAACAATAATAATAATAATATTATTAATAATAAAAGTACGCTACGTATTAATCCAGATTTTAAACTGTCTTTGTACCAAATATCATCCAATTCCATCCGCCACTTCAGCATGACGGAACAAACAAACTTTCACATTTATACTCGTAATATTACTTAGTACCTCATTTTAAACTGTCTTTGTACCAAATATCATCCAAATCCATCCTCCACTTCAGCGTGACGGAACAAACAAACTTTCACATTTATAACATTACTTAGTACTATATCTAGAAATGCTTTTAGAATGACATATGCAGTACACTGAAATATGTATCAAGCGTCGCGTTCGCATACTAATGCCCGAGACAATAGCCGCCATCTTGGATGCGTACGCGCAACTTAGTGACGCAAACGCACGTCCAATTGATTCAGCACATTGCGATGTACGCGAATTAATTATATAGACAAAAGGCAAAAGTAATTAAAAGTGGGCCAGTAATCTATTTTGGTTTTGATTAAATTTTGCAATTGTATTGCGGTTGTGTCACTTCGTCCCACTGTACCTACTAGCTGCCCGCGACTTCGTCTGTGAAGAATTCTTTTATTACGCCCGCAGAAACTATAAAATATTCCGGGATAAAAACTATCCTATCTCCTTCTCAGGATCTCAAATTCTTTTAAACAGTGTAAAAGTTTAACATGTCGAGCTAAACTCAGGTGGTGCAGGTGGTAGGACCTTGTGCAAGCTCCGCCCGGATTGGTACCACCATTTTGCTCGCTAATCCTGCCGTGAAGCAGCAGTGCTTGCACTGTTGTGTTTCGGCGTGGAGAGTAAGACAGCCGGTGAAATTACTAGCACTTGACGTATCCCTTTTAGGTTGGCAACGCATCTGCAATACCCCTGGTGTTGCAGATGTTTATGGGCGGTGGTGATCTCTTACCATCAGGAGACCCACTTGTTCGTTTAAACGAGCAAGTGGGTCTCCTGATGGTAAGAGATCACAAGAGATCCCAAGATGATAAGAGATTGCTATCCAGTCGAATAAAATAAAATAAAACTCGATGTAAGACGTGAGTTATTCGTTACAATATCATTTTGTCCAAACCCGTCCAGCTGCTTTAGCGTGAAGGAGTAACTAACACACAAACATACAAACCTTCGCATTCATATAATAATTATCTAGTACCTAAGATTTAGTTTTAGCCTTAGCTTATCCTTGGAAACAAGTATCGAAACTACGTACGATCACTTACTGTGTGGGTTTCGTACATCGTAAGACAAATGACTGCGCTGCGACCGGCGACCTTACATACTGGCTTCGGTGTTTAGAACCACGGAGTACTAATTACTGGAGATGTCACACCTTACTTTTAAATTAAGTAATTACGATTGCTATTGAGAAAGTCATCCAGATGGCTACAAAAGCCTATTATCTCGAAGTATACTCGTATTTGCTAACCCTCTTGTTCTGAAAGGAGCCCTGTGCCCAGCAGTGGGACGTATATAGGCTGGGATGGGATGGGTACTCGTATTTAGTCTAATAATAATTAGTATTTTGTTTCATTTTTTCATTCAATTTACAAAACAAAACACTAATTTAATTTGACCTATAAGCTTTGGGCCGCAAAGAAAGAATGCAATAATTATAGTGAATTTCCAGTGAGTTTCCACCTTAGGTTAGCTGGCACGTTTATCATGACGCCGACCTGTCGCCTGTGCCGATATGGAGACAAAAATACCTGGTAATATGGCCGTGGTGGCCTAGAGGTTTAGCTTATTCAAACTCAAATTAAAAATACCTATTGTCTCTTAATCAACAGCAACTATTAGAATCTGAAGCTAATGTCAAATCTACTAAATAGTAATTATTGTGTAATCTGTGACATCAAATAAATTCTTCCCAGGGCTATAAATGTGATCACTGCCTATCATACTTTTTTGTAGATGACAAAGCGTGCCATCTCCTGATATAAGTTATGCATGTTTAGAACCTACTAGCACAGCAGGTGCCCTAGCCTTGGATTACCGAATGAATTACCAACTAAATAGTTTGCCAAACAGGTTATTAATTCAATTTAGTTTCTGTGTTTTTAGGTAGAAAACAAGATTTTGATGTCAACGAGTGTCAATGTTACAGATCAAGATAAAAAAACTCGAACGTTTTTTAATGCATTTTTAAGCTTTATTTAAGTCAATATCCCAACAAAATTTATTTCCCACGGTTTTTTATTCAAAACTTAATAAGAGAATAACATAAAACCGAAAGTATAGTAGAGGACAACAGAAAACGTAATTAGAGGAAGAAACGAGATAAATATAGTTTACTGGGCATAATGTATCGGTTTCAAAGCTACGTCTTTTGAACTATCAAGTGGAGACGCATTTCTGAGAATCGTTTGTAAGACGTTGCTACTCTAGTATTTAGAAGCTCACTGCTCGTAATAATTTAGGACGAAAAACTAATTTATGCGTGACTCTAAAACACAGAATCGCATAAATATTTAATTACGTGCCATCCGAGTTCCAAATCCATCTTAACTCGGTATTGCGTCACAAATTTCTAATTTATTCTCAAACACTAAATCTAGCTGGGATTAAATTGCAAGCTGATCCTTAAACAGAACCAGGTCATCACTATTGTCTAATAGAAAACTTCACGACATCCATTATAACCGATGCCAACCAATTAGGAGTAATTAATCATGCTAGAGGCGATCTATTGAGTTAAGACGTCATACGATGAATGCTGAGTGAGTGAGGTGTCGATATAAGGGGACAGAGATTACTCAATGGTTACATTGATGGGTTTGTGTCGACATTGGATGTGTTATTAGTAAGGCGTTGATACAGATACTATATAAATGAATGGAGTAATTGACGTGTCGATATTTAGAACAGACAATGTGAGCTAACCATCCCACCATCCCAGCCTCCCAGCTCGGGCTAGGGCCCCCACGTGGGTCCAGTGCGAATTGGGACCTTCACACGCACCATTGAATTGCTTCGCAGGTTTTTGCAGGCTTCCTCACGATGTTTTCCTTCACCGCAAAGTTCGTGGTAAATAGGATAAACGTCGCCGCCCGCTGCCGGCCGGCCAGCTGTAACTCGTTGAATAAACCGGTTTATTTAGGTTATAGTTCTTATGAAAGTTCGGAGTTAAACCGAAATAAACCGGTATTTACCGCTAATTTATAAACCGGTTCCGAGCCTGAAATATACTGGGTGTGGCTAGTAATACGAGCAAAAATTAAAACATAGATTGTCCAGCGACTTTAAAAATAAGGAGTCTTTAAATTTACCCCTTTTTCATACAAATTAAATATTGCTATCAATGTAAGTACGTCGCCTGTCATGCTACAAACATCAAACATTTTGCTTTATATTGCTTCTTCGAATAAACTTAAAAGTGTACCTACTTAATAAAAATTAAAAAACAATTATTTTTTAAAAGTCGCTGAACTAATGTTCTTCAGTTTGAGGAATATGATCTATGTTTTATTTAATTATTTGCTCATACTACAGGACACACCCGGTATGACCTTTATTCTATTTTCTCTACAACGATTTAACACAGTAGTAGGCACAAGCTACAGTTTGAAACAATCATCAAAACAAGGCAGCAGCCATGAAAATGCCAACCTGATTGACACCATCAATGCACTAAACGTTACGGCATTGTTATGTATGTTATACAATCGTGTGTGAATATTCAGACTTCATACATCACCACTAGGGTTGCCACCCGTACAGTCGGAGTAAAAAAAGGTTCGTCACCTTAAGATCTATTCTTAGTCTTATTCTTCTTTAAAATATGGCTTCTGTCCTAATTAATAAAACAATTTCGCCAGTGTCTATGTATTCTCTTTCGAGAGGCAACGTTGTACGGTGATTGTAGTTTCTGCAACTTGATAGTAAAATTCCAGAAACCACGTGGAAACAACTTGCGCATTAAAAAATGTCAGACACGAGGGGTATGTATTATAATACCGACAAATCATAATACCTACAGTTGAAATGCCGACGCTCAACACATCGAAATTCAGAATACCGAATGTACAAAATACCGATAACCGATACACCGAAGCTCGAAATACCTATTTTCAAGTGACCGAAAGTACAAAATCCCGAAAAGGGGTACTGTATTATAATACCGAAAAATCATGTTACCTACAGTTGAAATATCGACGCTTAAAGCATCGAAATTCAGAATACCGAAAGTACAAAATGCCGATAATCAATACACCGAAGCTCTAAATATCTACTTTCAAATGACCGAAAGCACAAAATCCCGAACTAACTGGCATTCACAGTACCATAAGAATCATTTTCTGTGCTGTTACAAAAAAAAACCTAACATCGAAGGCTAAGGCGGGAGCTACGCTGCGCTTCGCTCCCGCCTTAGCCTTCTGAACCTAAACTATCCGAGTCGCTTCTGCCCTGAAAAGTCCTGCTCGCTCGCTTCGCTCGCTCGTTGTCAGCAAGGCACCAGCTGGGGTGTACCAAAGGGGAGCCCCAGGACTTAAAATAAATGACTTTGTACTTTTCGTACCTCGCTAGCAGCGAGCGAGCGGAGCGAGCGAGCAAGACGTTTCGGAGCAGAAATTACTCGGATAGTTTAGGTTCAGAAGGCTAAGGCGGGAGCGAAGCGCAGCGTAGCTCCCGCCTTAGCCTTCGATGTTAGGTTTTTTTTTTTAACAGCACAGAAAATGATAAATGTCAATCTACCCCCGCTTGAAAAAATGTCGGAATGTTGTCAATTAAAAATAGATACAGCAGACTTTGATGTAACTATGGTTTCGGTATTTTGATTTTCGGTATATTGATTGTCGATTATTTTATTTGTAGTGATTATGACTGTTCGGCATTATGATTTTTCGGCCTTTCGGGAGTAGGTATTTTGATCATCGGGATTGTAGTCTTCGGGTTTTAGGCTTCCGGTCAAATGTACGTTCGGGATTTCAAACTTTCGGCCATATATCCATTCGACGTTTTAATATTCGGCCTTCCGTCCATAGGTCTTGTGAAATTCGGTCTTTCGTTTATCGGTATTATAATACATACCCGACACGAGAGACCTTAAGATCTATTTTCCTTTGCTCAGTATGAGCGCTCATCTGCTTTACCGATTGAGTAGGACATACTGCGTCAACCTGTCAACCTGCTAAACATAATCAGGTGACCATAGACACCCTACAACTACACCTTGGCACTGACAATCACTGACAATTAAATAGAACATTATTTGATTGAAACTTTTACGTAGTTGTCTATTAAAAAGGTTTTGTATTGATATGTAACTAGACATATGTTAGAGGTGTATACTATTTTGATCCTTGTTATCATGCCAAGTAAGTACAATTTGATATGCACTTGTCTACTTAGTACTTTGGTTTCAAAACATACTAAGAGTCTGTGACTTCTTAAAGGAATCAATTTAATAACTGACGACGGTTTTTCTACCCCCACTGTACGTTATAATAAAGTATTGTACGTTATTTTAGGTAATTATACTTTATGAAAAAAATAAGTACACGAAAATACTTTATTTCGCATGATTTTATTTTTCTGGGATTCAAAAAGTTTGGTCGTAAGTATTTTTGCGTAAAACGAAACTTTATCGATTGGTGCCGAATCGATAAGTCGCCAGCGCCACTGAACCAATCGTTTTCAATCATTTTTAAATATAACCTGACATCAAATGTCAGTATCAAATAATTTGATACAACTTGCAAAAAACAATAAAAAATATGTTTTGAAATATAATAGTAGAGAAAAATAAATTATCCGTTATTTTGACACTGTGTACTTTTTTTGCCTTTAATAAGCAATGTACTTTAATTGCGCAAAAAAAAAAGGTGGCAACCCTAATCACCACAAACTTAACACGACAGTTGCAGTGGCGCCACTGACTATAGATTAAACATAAAATTACCTAGAAGGAGTTTTAGTTCCAAGCTTTCCCGCAGATGTCAATAAGTTTGTAACGCAGTGCTAAACACTGGGAGGCCAAATTCAATGCCAATTGATAATGTTTGTTATGTCATGACATGAACTTAAAAGGACTGTACACGACTTTGTTTATATTTGTATTAAGATTCATTTAAACGGTGCTAATATTGTGTGTTTCAATACATTGCGTGGCACGGCTATGCGTTTGTAAGTCATCGGTCGTTAGCAGCAATGTATAGCAACTTGCACAATAGGGATGATGACGCCATTAAAAAATAATTCAAAGGCACAACTCCAGTAAAAAAACGCTTTATTTTAGCCCTGAAAACCAGATTAATTTTCGATTTACTGTAAAATTAGATTTTTTGTTGCTTTAAAACAAATGAATAGTTAGTTGATTGAGTTGCCGGATAGTGACGTCATAAAATTCGCTATTGACATTGAAACTCTAACAGCTCATAAAAAGTAAGTCAGTTGATTGATGGGTGTCAACATCCCTATTATTCTTAGAGTCGCGATCGCAATGGGAGAGATATTCAAACGAGATGGGATGTGTCAAGGAAGCAGAGCCGGATTAAGCCATCGCGGGGCCTGTAGCAAATTTCATCATGGGGCCTTTGATTTGCTTCAAGGTCATAGTATAAGTAAAATGTTATAGTCTTATCATTTTGTTACCATCTCTTTCTTTGGCGGCGGTTTGTTTTGGTTTTGTGGTGGCAGTATTGTAGTTACATTGATTTAGAAAAGAAATACATCTAAATTTACTTTTTATGATCAGAAGGCATTGGTCCGCGGGGCCCCTAGACGCGCGGGGCCCGTAGCATTTGCTACTCTTGCTACGTGGCTAATCCGCCACTGCAAGGAAGACTCTTATGGTAGGGCAACACACATTTCAATTAAAATTATTGCGATAAAACTTCATCTTCGGCCCACGGCATCGTGCATGGCCACATTGCAAACAAAGAAATATTGATCGATAAAGTAACCCTTTGATGAACCATCAGCCAAATAAGTGGTACAAAATACGAAATCCTTACAAAATACCCCCCCCGCCCCGGATACCCGGGTACCCAGATTGCTACCACCATCTTGCTCGCTAATCCTGCCGTGAAGCAGCAGTGCTTGCACTGTTGTGTTTCGGCGCGGGGAGTAAGACAGCCGGTGAAATTACTGGCACTTGAGGTATTCCAACTTAGGCCTCTAGGTCGGCAACGCATCTGCAATACCCCTGGTGTTGCAGATATTTATGGGCAGTGGTGATCTCTGACCACTAAGAGACCCACTTGCTCGTTTTCCATCCAAACGAATAAAAAAAAATTGACTTATTTTTTTCGTAATGGCTACGGAACCCTATCTCGGGCGTGTCCGACACGCTCTTGGCCGGTTTTTGAGAGCTGGGTCCGTGCCTACATACGCAGCGCATGTAGGTACCTTTTCAACATGGACAGCATAATTATGTCAAGATAAGATAATTAGTTGAACTAGATCGGAACCTTGCCACTCCCGTACACATTGATTGGTTAACAAGTGTCCATATGTGGCCTCGTGACTGTCCTTTCTATATCGCACTGACCGGCCCTTGTTAGAATTCATAGAACAGTATAAGTACTGGTTTTATTTCTAGATCACATTTTATTAACTATGACGTCACTACCATCAAAATGGACTACGTACTCAACTGTTTTCAGGGTTCCATTAATACTAAACTCAAAGTAGCTAAACACATTGCAGGTACATGTATTTATATACTGTGCTGCATGCTACCAGGAGGTTCTTCTTTTTAACAAGTTGCCAGTTGGCTTTAAGTCACTAGTAGATGGAAACATATTTAAGAATAAAATAAATAAATTTTTGTTGGAAAAGTATTTTTATTCTATTGAAGATTATTACCTATTAGTTTTTATAATAATAATAATTTTGAGGTATTTAATTTGACTTATGTAATTTCGACATGTATTTTAACTTCAAACACAATGTACATTGTTGTTTGAAATAAATAAATTGAATTGAATTGAATTTCCGTGCCTCAAAAGGTAAAAACGGACTCCTTGTAGGATCACTTTGTTGTCTGTCAAGACCCTTTTTCTCAGAAACGCGTGGAGGTATCAAGCTGAAATTCATATCAAATAGTCAGGTCTACTGTCCCTTGGAGTTGTGAAAAAAACAAAAGTCCAAGGCAACGCAATCGAAAGATACAGCCGTTTGTAAACGCTGCAAATTTTCGACACTCACAAGGGAATCAAAACCTACAGGGTACTTCCTGTGAACTCAGAATCTTGAAATTTGGGAAGCAATGTCTTATAGCACAGATAAAGGAAAAATTGCGAAAAGCATAAATTTTTGCATGTCATGAAATAAACGCCAATATAGACGTATCGTTCGACTTTAGCGACGTATTCATTTGATAAGAACTTGTTTAAAAATTGGTAGACCATTTATTTAGCGGATGGTACACAAACCTGCGAAGTAACCAAATGGTTTGTGTGAAAGTCCCAATCCACACTGGGGCAGCGTGAAAACTACGGCCCAAGTCCTCTCATTCCGATAGGAGGCCTGTGCCCAGCAGTGGGACGTATATAGCCTGAGATGATGATTTAGACCCAAAACAAAAACAAAGGAAAGCGCTGCGGAGAAGTTAACTAGATAGACATGATTTTAGTCATTGTCATTGGTCCTATTGTTAACAAAGTTCACCCTTCATCACACTTTCGTAACCAATAATCAAAATTCCTTACACACAAGCTCAACAAGATTAGCATCTAAAAGTATTCATTCTTGTTATTATCACTGTAACACAAATACTGTAATTCGGTCTTGGTTTAAGTGATTTAGCGATTGCCCGATAAATCTAATGGGCCTTATCAGAGTGAGTATCTAGAGTAATTAACATGCATGATTGCATTACAAATGTCCATTGTATTGAGTATAGTTAATGTATTGTTAACAACGACAAAAGCTCTTTATGCTGACTCAATTTCATCGGTGATGTTAAAAATGATTAAATACTAGCTACCACCCGCGCCTTTGCTCGTTTGTCTAGGTTTTATCTACCTTACTAAGGTCTCATGAAAATTCCCAAAAATTATATCGTCGTCTTCATATTTACGTATATGACAGCACCTGTACAAAACTGCAGGTACAGGTTTGCAGGTGGTAGGACCTTGTGCAAGGCCCGCCTGGATTGCTACCACCACCTTGCTCGCTAATCCTGCCACCTTGCTCGCTAAAACGAGCAAGTGGGTCTCCTGGTGGTAAGAGATCATCACCGGCCATAAACATCTGCAACACCAGGGGTATTGCAGATGCGTTGCCAACCTAGAGGCCTAAGTTGGAATACCTCAAGTGCCAGTAATTTCACCGGCTGTCTTACTCTCTACGCCGAAACACAACAGTGCAAGCACTGCTGCTTCACGGCAGTGGTAGCAATCCGGGCGGACCTTGTACGAGGTCCTACCACCTAAAATTCTTATTTTTATCTTTTTTTTGGATTAGGTAAATATGATATTTATTAAAAGACATAAAGTACAAATCAAAATAAAGGTAATAAAGGTTACTAAAACTACATACAAACAAACTTTTATTTAAAAAAGTTGCCCAAAATCACTTCCAGGTGGTAAAGTACCCAGAAGGCTGGCAGGCATTACCACGCTGTAATGTTTACTGACATTAATTAATTTTGAGACATTTTATGTAAAACATTTCGCCTTCCGCTATGCGGCCGTTCTAGAACTCAGCCTCGACGGCCATCAGTTCTACAAGCGCTGTACCCCACCCACTTATCACTTAAGGTAACAGCAAGCAAGTGTAACATCCATAAATCAAGCTAAGAAAAACTCATACGTTTAAATTAGGCCGTTCCACCCAACAAATTAAATTTTAGTCGTCATCATAGCTTAAAACCCCTTTGACTTTGAAATGTCACGTAAAATAATGCACCCATTAGTTCAGCAGGGCTACTACGAAACTCGAAGTTCGTATCGTACTGTCCCTCTCGATCTCGTATTAAATAGTATAAGTGTCCGAGGGACCGCATAACACGCGAACTTCGAGTTTCGAGTTTCGTAGTAGCCCTGCAGCTCTATCCTCGTGCCTACATCCTTCCTTTGGGAAGGACATAAGAAATAATTAAAATTGGACACTGATGTCTTTTCTAAAGTACATCGTGAAAAACTAGTAGGAAAAGCTAAAGATTTTATCCTCTATTTCCCTTGAACATCTTAAGCTCTAAGCAATATAATTTGAAAGTTTCAAAAAAAAAAATACTTAAAGTCACCTTTGGTAGGCAGGCTATAACAGTATACATGTGTTGTAGAATATAAAACAAATAGTACAAGCAAGTTTGTATAGCGTTTGGAAAGTCGACGGCCTTAGAATGCTTCATTAATATTTTCCGAGCTAGAAACCGCTTTATAAGGAATTAGACGAGTTACTCGGCTATGGCAATGAATTGTTGCAGACCTTTAAAAATAGTTTTATACCTCAAGACGTTTATGAGCGATTTAAAAAAAAATGCCTCGTTTAGTTTCTTGCCGGATTTTTCTCAACAGAGTTTTTTTCCGAACCGGTGGTAGATTTTTTTGACGTTCATAAGTGCTTGTTATAGCCTAAATTGAATAAAGATATTTTGACTTTGACTTTTTGACTTTGACTTTTTTTACACTAAATAGGGTTGCATGGGATAATTATCATGAAAATTATTATTGATAATTATCAACGATCTATATTTACAGATTTCTCTATTCTTGCTTTTAAATAAATTAATTAGGCGTCCATTATGACATTATCATATGCATAAGATTATTTTATTAAAACATGCGTCCTAATGGCTAATATAGTGCGTCACCTTTTTGGCGTCATGTATCTTGTGTGCATCCGATCATGTTAAAATAGGTATACCTACAAGTCATATTGTTATACCTAACCAAATAAAAATCCGACAATTATTAATAAACATAATTATCTCCTTTCCAACGTTGACCCTTTTTAAAATTGCTATAAAATCGATGTCTAATAAGTTTTTCCTGTAGGTATCTGGAGCA
This sequence comes from Choristoneura rosaceana, assembly GCA_037349165.1. Taxonomy (NCBI): domain Eukaryota; kingdom Metazoa; phylum Arthropoda; class Insecta; order Lepidoptera; family Tortricidae; genus Choristoneura; species Choristoneura rosaceana. The sequence continues at coordinate 19,473,855 of JAZBNJ010000019.1, forward strand.
ATCAATTGAAAATAAATGAGTGAATTAATTGACAAAAAACAAAAAAAAAATCGCTAGTCATTGGGAGTAGTTAATGTGAATTATTTGATCAAAATTAATAGCTTCCTTTTAAACTTTGCTTAAAAAATCCTAATGTTACTATGATAATTGTTATGTATGTGTGTGTGTAGCTGCGTCCACAACTCCTGTCAATGAGTAATAAACGAGTGCGTATAGAGTAGCTCGTGGTTTCACTCGCGTCCCTATCTCTACTATTGGCGACGAGGATGGGATAAAAAATACCCCTACCCTCCCTATCTCTACTAATAATAATGTTCAGTTACTCGTTCCAAATAAGTCTCGCCAGCTAGCATCAAGTAATCATATACATTACCAATGCAATAATCCACTCGTGATGTAATTTGGGCATCAGCTAATCCCCGTGTAATTCATACATCATTCGAGTTTTCATCATAAATGATTCATGTGTTACGTATGAACTACTACTGACCTGTATCGACTCTATTATACTGCACGTTTTTCTTCACGGCAAACGTGTAACACTTTCTTTACTAGTTCGTTATGAAAAGAGGTCGAAAAACCATTTTAAAAACTTTTTTTACTTTATGTAGATGGTGTGCTTTGGTGTGGTATGTAGATAGCTGGATATTGAAAGTAAACAGGCTACTTTTTATCCCAATGTTCCTACGGGATCAGGAAGTTAGTAATCATCTAAAATCTCGACATCTCAGCCGCTAAGTCTACAAACTAAACATTTTTTTAAATCGGGGTGTTAATGTTACAGTCACCACACCAGGACTAATATCTGACACAAAAAGCGTCAATAAATATCTGATACGACGCTATTTGCAGGACTATGACATGTCAGAAATTGTTGTAAGCTCCGCTGTGGCAGATATTAATGCAATATGCTACCATAATATACCACCTGATAAATTCATGCTCTTTTACCTAATGTAGTAGGTGTAGGTCGTAGATATACTACGGCCGTTCTTTCTGGGTTCACACTTACAGATCGAACGTTAACTGCACCGTAAAATCGGACACGGCAGCAATCACAGTTATTATCAAACAATTAAACACCCAATCGCGCAAATCTTGCAAAAGATGAAGGGAATGACGACCGGAAAAATTGAAACCACTCACAATTTGTTGTAATAGATATCATTATTGCGTTACATAATGACAAATTGGAGTCAACTGACGGTATTTATGCGATGATCAGATTCGCTTTACATCTGATAATTTAAGTCACGCAATGGACAAATCAGTGTTATAGGAGTTAATCTAGTGAAAGTGTCTGATCATCCATAAGTTGTGAGTTATGGTATGATTGCTGTCAATTTGCGGTTTGTGGTGAAAACGGGAAATGTAAATAAAACGTTTCCGAATAGGAAGGAGAGTAAAGTTAGTTTGAATCAAGGCTTACTGTTCCGTGAACAGTACCGTGTCCTAATCTTAAATAATTATCGTGTGAAAGAAAGAAATAGTGAAAATGATTCTGAATGCGTTAATCGAGAACGCTTCAGGTCTTTTGCTTTTTTAGAAACACTAAAGTTTGGCTAGTTTTTCATCCAACTCGTATTTCGCGGGAATTTCCGAAAATTCCCTCTTAGGGCAGCTTTATTGAGCTACTAATTTACTAACTGTTATCATTCATATGATTATGATGTCCGTAGGCTCTGAAGGTTAAAAAAGAAAAGAACAGATAAAAACTGACAGAGAAGCTGTCGACATAACCGTGTATAACATTTTGAAACTGGGATAATCACGTAGGAATGCAGAGCCCAGACAAAGGTTAGAAAGCGGTCGTCCTTGCGGAGAAAGTTGGAGAAAGTATCGGTCAACACACTATATCTATAGCAAACGCTTTAATCCTGATCAGAACCGGTATTTGGATCGTGTCGGACAAAATGGGACGAGTTTTGACTGTAGGAGTGACTTAATAAAAACATAGAGTATAAGCAAAAAAACATACAAAGTAGGATCTACGAATATCCAGTGTTAGTAGAGTCTTGCTCCTAAGCAAGGCAAACGCGCTTGCTAAGGTAAAAGTACGAGTGCTCGTCACTGCCCCAATACTTGGCATCTTTAATCTTATGTCATTAGCAAAAAAGATGACATTTGCCTTACACGTCGTTGTGGAGAATTTCGGATAGTTACTAACATGGCAGACAAAAAAAATTTTGGTTGTGTTATAAAAGTAACCTTTATAACAAACTAGCTTTTGCCCGCGGCTCCGCCCGCGTGGTATTCGGTTATCGCGCGCTGTTCCCTCGGAAACTGTGCATTTTCCGGGATAAAAAGTAACCTATGTCACTCTCAGGACCATAAACTATCTTTGTGCCAAAAATCACGACGATCCGTCGCTCCGTTATGGCGTGAAAGCGTAACAAACAAACAAATAAACAAACAAATTCACTTTCCCCTTTATAATAGTAAGGATATCACGTTTCTAATTTGATATTTTTGAATAGATTGGTTGACGGCGATGTGGTGCAGTTAATAGCATAGTCGGTGCGTATGACAAAGAAGATGGGTTCGAAACCGTTCCGCGCATCACACCTGAAAACGTTTAAAATAAAAAGAAATTCTATCTGGTCTCCTGCGAAAGACGAATTTGAATTAAAACAAACGTAAACATCTTGCTTCACACCGAGCCACTTAAAAGCACACTTTATTACTTAACTCCAAGTATTTAATAATAGAATGCAAACAATAAAACACAATGTAGGAAGACGCTATCAGATTCTTCCGGATGCGTACGCGCTTCCGTGGTTTTTGCGTGGACCATTAAATTGTACAACGTATTTTTATATATGCTGCTTAGATATCTAGAGGCTATTAAGAAACTGGCAAATCAAAGTTCGTATCGTACCGTCCCTCTTTCTCTTGTTTTAAATAATATGCGCGTCAGCGGGACAGCAAGATACGAACGAAGTTCGAATTTTGAACTTCGTAGTAACCTAGAAAGGGTCAGGTGATATTCTGAACGACAACTTTTTTACTCGCAAAATATCACTAGATGGAAAAATATCACTCAAGTAATTTTTCGAAATAAAATACTTAAAAACTAAAGTCTACAATTAAATAAAAAAATGCAAAATAATAATAATAATAATACAGTGATGTATGGTGTCCCCTAATTACAAAACTAAACACTAACTATATCTACGTTCAGTGGAAGTGTAGAATGCTTTCACCGTCATAAATTAAAACAAAAAAATAATATTTAATTCTGAAATATACATTTCAGGTCAAGTAACCATTAAGCTTTTATATTCCGAAGGCAAGCTCACGTCTGCCGCCCCCAAAGTTAACTCACACGCACTGACGTCACGCTCTGGAAGCAGAGCGGTACCGAGGGCATGGTATTGCTTCCGTTTCCATAAGCTCTGTGGTATCGTCCTGGGAACTTCGACGTCGCAAGCCTGTAGAAATTAAACTAAAAATAACAAGTTCAAAAATCCATAAGACCTGTGTTATTCTTATGTTGGTATAGATATTGATTATGAATTATTAATATATATTTTTAACTGTTCCTATCCTATACTACTACTCATAATTATCAAAAAACACAGCAAGGTAAAATACAATCTTTTTGAATAAGTTAACCTAATAAATTCATGAAGGAAACCCTTTGTTTCCAATTTTTAAAAACCTTAAGTTTTTTGTGGTAATGACCTTCATATTATAAAGTGACTAAAATAGTGTGAAAAATTATAATGTTTAAGTTTAAATAAAAAACTTAAATGTTGTAGTTATGCAAATAGTCTAAAAACGGAGGCAATTATAATAAATAATGCAATTAAGATGTCAGTTAGATAGAGACCCGTTCATTTCGTCTTATTTTTAATTGCACTAAAAATATAATTTCAGTGCTAGTGCGTTTGACAATTTTGACATTTGTATCACGTTTGTGACTGGTTAAATCTAAAATAACTAAATAAGCTATAGGTAGAGTCATTCACGATGACGCGTGCCGTGGTTCTTATTACAATGTCATTAATGTCTAATTTTGACAAAAATCACGCGTTTTCGTGGATGGCACTAGGTATAGCCGGTAACAAGGCTGTAACGTCAAACGAACCTTACGATACCAACGCCATCTATACTTCACCTGTCATGAAACCCTCCATTTCAGGACTTTCCAACCAGGGAGGCACGCCCCCCTAGGGAGGCGTAGAGAAATGTTAGGGGGGGGGCGTCGTACGTACTCGTAATATTTAATACTAGCTGTTGCCCGCGGCTTCGCCCGCGTGGTATTCGTTTTCTTTCATAAAAACCTTCTCCTGACAGTAACAAACACAATAAAAAAAGAATTAGCGAAATCGGACCAGTAGTTCCCGAGTTATGCGCTTACCAACACATTTTGCGATTCATTTTTATATTATAAGATTACATTTCCAAAAAAAAATAACGAGTAGGTAAATAAGGAATACGCATGTGATTCAAACATAAGTGAATTTACCTAAGCCCTTACCCGGCGAAATACAGGTTGGGAAAGCCTGCTCTATTTAATAAAGTCGCCCTATTGTCTACCCTGAATATAAGACAAGTGTTTATACTATAAGTTTTTTGTACTGCTTTACGGTGTGCAATAAAGAATATTTGTATGGTATTGTATTGTCGCCATAAAAAGCCACATTTAGTTTAACTACTTTTAAATACGAGTAGATTAAATAATGCCGAATTTTGATCACATTAAAAGCAGCTGTGAAATTGTTCTGTAAAATCCAATTTAAAACTGTATTGACATTGTTTGACCATGAAATGTGAATCTAAAGTACCGTAAACATGTTGAAACGTAAATTTTTGTAAACATGATGAAACGCGAATCTGAAGAAACGCGAAAATGATGAGATGTGAACCTGAGGAAACGTGGACATGATGAAATTGATGAAATACGCGTTCGCAAAAAAACAATTACAACTTTTGCAGTTCGTTCAAAATCGGCAGGTGTTAGGACCTAGTGCAAAGTCCGCCCGGATTGCTACCATCTTGCTCGCTAATCCTGTCGTGAAGCAGCAGTCCTTGCACTATTGTGTTTCGGCGCGGAGATTAAGACAGCCGGTGAAATTACTGGCACTTGAGGTATTCCAACTTAGGCCTCTAGGTTGGCAACGCATCTGAAATACCCCTGGTGTTGCAGATGTTTATGGGCGGTGGTGATCTCTTACCACCAGGAGACTCACCTGCTCGTTTGCCTTTCAGTAGAATAAAAAAAAATCGGCCGGCGCATTCGTTCTGGTTTTAAAAATGAACGTTATTTTTCTTACAATATAGAAAACGAAATCAAACGGGTTCATTAGCATCACAAATGCGCAGGAGTTTGTGGGTCGCTGTTTCGTAAACAGATTTTTCCTGCTTTTATCGGTTTGCACTTGAAGATGTTTCCGTTTTTATGTGATTTAATATACAGAGACGAAAATTAACGATGTAAAGGAAGTAGGAAACGAAATATTTTTTTAATGAAATGTTTGCCATGGATGGAACTGAAAAATTTGTGATGTCGAAGATATTAATGTACTACAATTTTCGTTATTCATTTCGTTTGATCGCAGCGGGATTCCATTTTTTGTTGCATACTTCAGTCTCCTGTTGAGACTCAAATTCTTTATTGAGAGTCCTTTAGAGACTCGAGAGTTTAATTTGCCTTTAAGTTTTACGCTTAATTAAGCTGTGGTTAGAACCCAAATATACTATTTTATGGGTCTCGTGCTTACGTCTAGTATTAAGATTACAAAAGTGACAATTTCTGAAGTTTTATTTTAAACGCTGAGCCATATCAAGACTCGATTAGTCGCAAAAAGGACTCTACTAATGACTCAAAAGACTCTCGAAACTTTAAGGTTAAGATTACAACTTAAATATGAGTCGAGTCCACAGATATAGACTATACTAGATAACGCAAACACCTCAATCTGTATAAAAACCAACCGTATCACTTTTTTATATCTACTGTGACATCTCAAGAGCAAATCAGCGATGTGCATTCCCTGTGATCCGCGCAAAATCGATTCAAATGCGCCGCCCGCCCGCGCTTGGGGCTCGAATCAGTCACAGAACAGCATGTAAGTCTGTCCTTGCATTGAAGTGCAATTTTTTACGCCCACGGACCTTCTTCCTTTCTTTCATTTGCATATAAAAGTGCAACAGAGAGAACGCTATTATTAACTCGTTATCTTGGACGCAGTATAGTCATGATTAGTCAGTTAGCGGCCAGTCTTTGTATGGGGCTGTCCCCGAAGTTTAGTCGGGGTTCGGACACGCAAAGCAGCATTTGCGTAATCTAATGTAATCTATATCTGCGGTCGAGTCCTATAAAATTTAGTCTACAACTGGTGTCTTTACCAGGACTAGCCTTGAAACCTATGACTTGACACACATTTTAATTATAAATTACATTTAGTTTATTGGCCATCAATTACAGATTTCACAGCGATTTAGAAATGTTCCCACGTTGCAAGAGGATGTAAAAGCAACTTGGCTGGTGCAGCTTAATGTCACACGACACGATGTTGACTGGTCGGAAACAGGGGGCGCGGCGGAGAGAGCCAAGTAAATAAAATAATGCCAGGTGTATATGATGGTCCTGGAACTTTTCGAGAAATCCGTTTTTTTTTAAAGAAACCAAGAAAATAGCATAAGCAATCTATACTAATATTATAAATGGGAAAGTGTGTGTGTTTGTATGTTTGTGTGTTTGTCCGTCTTTCACGCCGTAACGGAGCGACGGATCGACGTAATTTTTGGCATAGAGATAGTTTATGGGTCCGAGAGTGACATAGGCTACTATAACCGGCTACTATAATATAGGCGCGCGATAACCGAATACCACGCGGGTGGAGCCGGGCAAAAGCTATAAAAATAATACCAGGTGAATAAGATGGTCCTAGTACTCTCCTGGAAATCCGTTTTGTTTTTAAAGGAAACCAAGAAAATACCATACACAATACAATCAGTACATACTACAAGTAGATAGTTAAAAGAATACTTTTGAATTTTAATTGTGTATTTACCTAACCATATATCTTTCAGATAAACTTTGAAGTTAAATAAACGTAAAATACTCGTTACAACTTCATGTCAACCAACACTGCACATAAGAAGAAAAAAATCACAAACAATTTTTTTCTACAACTTGGGCCTACATTTCTGCTTGGAGTTTGGAGTCGATCAGTTTTCTATAACATATTACGTAAAGTAGTAAATGTTATTATTTTATGGCCGAGTTCACCTCAATCAGGTTTCACAGGCGATTAGAGAGATAAGGAAATGCCCATAATAAGTATCTATTTAATGACTCCAAATTATAACTTGAGATTTTATGAGCAATCGATGACTTGATTGGAAAGTGACGAGATTCGCGAGGCCGGAGATAAAAAAGGATGTAATCATGTCTCTCTGTGTTGAGATGATCAGTAGAAAGATGGATCGTCATAGACAGGGTGATAGCAAGAGCATACTGAAGAGAAGTCTCTTCGTTCCATTCTCCATACAAAAGTAGTCCCGGTCTCATTTTGAAAACTAGGCAATAGAAGTAGATGAAATTTTGTAAGTATGGACTAGACGTAATTATCTGTGCCCTTTGGTTTTTCAGACTTTCATATAATTGTGTAATATCAGAATTACAGGAGCTCAAAAGTCGACAAAAAAAAGACATCAACTTTGCACGAGAATTACAGACTATTAAAGCATTTTTACAAAAATCGAAAAAGCCACAGGTATAGAAAATATAATTAAGATCTTGATTGTAAAATATCATTGATTTCTGTGCTATACTTTTCGTATAATATGAGGACAACGAAACCGAAAATTCAACCGCCCAAATCTTGAAAAGCCTACAGCTATCTCGATATACATTAGCGGGAAGCGGAGAAGCGGGAGGGGATGACCATGGGGGGGACGGCTGCGAGCGCTTATGTCACGAGCGATAAAGACAGCAATATCCCAAACGAATACCTAACGCGGGCGCGCGGACGGCAGGGAAACTTCTTTTAATGTTGGGTCGAAAGTGCTACGAATTTAGAGATTTGGTCCGATACAAATGTGTCTCAAATGAAAGCCAATAATTAGCCCAACCATTCATTAACATACACTATTTAATTATCATGTTATTATAACACCTTTAAACTAACATTTTCACAAAAAATATAAAAATACATGAAAAAAAAAAGGTTTGAAACTCAATAGGTTAATTTTTTGCAGGTGGATTTTTTCAACTCCTTTAGTCATATTACAATATTACATCACCTGAAGACATTATCTAATGATGGACGTCTTTCAGATAATTATCAAAGTGATGATTGACACACCAGACAAGATAAATTTCCTCACGAAGAGTTCCCTGAGTGAAATATCTTCACAATCATTTAAATGCTTTCAAAGTTGTATCATAGAGTTATAAACAATAAGGGTACTAGCAATGTGATCATTGTAACCTCAAGGTAGGTGCCTATCTAAACCAACTGATCAATTAACAGATAATATCAATCAATTGTTAAACAGAAGCGTCATCAATCTACAACTTGTCTGTCTGTCTGTGCTTATCACATTAATTAATCGTTAAAAAATAATTATCGCTTTTATAACTCAGTGCAAAATGGTGAGAAATTAGCAGCCACACCTACGCTTTGAGTTTCGGTTGATTGAGATTTTTTGGTTAATAAATCATTAACTTCTAAGGCAACTGGTTTGTTTTAACTGCAGAAATGAAACGCATAAATTCTGTTTAATATTTTTAGCCTAATTAATATTTCAAATGCGGTAGACGTGGTCGTGATTAATGGTAATCGCTTTACAAAGCTCTTTGAAATCCGTACTAATATTATAAATGCGAAAATGTGCGTGTGTGTACGTTTGTGTGTTTGTCCGTCTTTAACGTTGAATGGTGATCTTTGGCATAGAGATATTTTACGGGCCCGAGAATGACATTAGGCTACTTTTTATCCCGGAAAAATGCACAGTTCCCGAGGGAACAGCGCGCGATAACCAAATACAACGCGGGCGGAGCCGCGGGCAAAAGCTAGTATAATAATAAATTAGAATTATACTATTTTAAAAATATTAATAAAAGTAATACAAACTAATAACTAAACTATAATTACAAGAAATTTAAAAAAATATCCCCCCCGCAGCATGGGCCCGAAGATGCTGGCAGCATTTCCTAGCTGTATAGCAATGCTGATACATTGTGCGAGGAAATTGTGATGTTGGATTGTGGGTGCATTGTTGCAGGTGGTAGGACCTTGTGCAAGGTCCGTCCGGATTGCTACCACCATCTTGCTCGATAATCCTGCCGTGAAGCAGCAGTGCTTGCACTGTTGTGTTTCGGCGCGGAGAGTAAGACAGCCGGTGAAATTACTGGCACTTGAGGTATTCCAACTTAGGCCTCTAGGTTGGCAACGCATCTGCAATACCCCTGGTGTTGCAGATGTTTATGGGCAGTGCTGATTTCTTACCACCAGGAGACCCACTTGCTCATTTGCCTTCCAGTCGAATAAAAAAAAAAAAAATTAGCGCTGGGTCCCCACGGACCTAAGGTCTCAGCCCCGAAAATGGGACAAAGTTGTATTCATGGCCGAGTCCTTTGTATTTGTTTATTTTGAGTTTTGCTGCCGCCTCTGCTTCTTATTATTAAGAATATTACGTTATACAAATTAATATAGACCCGTTTTCCAGATGATCTACTTGTTAGATCTCTGTATGCCAAAAATCACGCTGCATAGTGTTGCCTGTGAGTTTTCATCACTATACCCAACAAACAGGCATAACTAGTTCTACAGTGTTACGTAAACGAACACCGATGGTATCTCCATAACCTCCGACCCCTTCATTTGCCATGCCCTTAAGTTTAACAGTAATTGTTCACTTTCGTTACGTGTTCTTTACGATCCAGTTGCGTTACGTAACACATTTCTAACTTGCAAGAGTAACGGTTTTCTTGTTCTGTTTATTGACTGTTATGTTTTTATTAGGCCTAGTTAAAAAACCGTTTCGGTTGGCTGTGGTGCCTGCAGGGATACTACGAAATTCGAAAATCGAAGTTCGTATCGTACTGTCCCGTCGACACTTATATTATTTAATGCGAGAGTGAGAGGGACGGTAGAATACGAACTTCTATTTACGTGTTTTGTAGTAGCTCTGCTGTCGCTTTCGGATTCATTGTAACTGTTACGCGTTGTTTAAAGCGTAATGTGACAATACATTTTCTTAAGCTTTGGTTTCCTAGGATCAGCAATGCCGTCATGTAGCGGTGCCGTGATGAAGCGGTGAATGACTTCACTAGAATATTGTCGATGTGGACGGAATGGCGAGGTTTCCTAGAGAAACGCTCTCTTGGCCTAGTCAATTACCGCTCTCTAGGACACCGTGTCATGTCGTTTACATACAACGTTCTGGTGACGTTATTTACCACGTTCTTGCGGCCGCTCTATGACGGCACCGCTAATCCTGGGAAACCCAGGCTTTGGAATAGAATAGGTTTTTATGAACACACTAAGGTTGACTAAGGTTTTTAAACGCGCCGCCGACGCGCTTGTGTATAACCGGATGCAAACGGGATACGCACGCGAGTAGTATAGCTGCTCTATGGAAAACGTTTCTAAAACGCGCGTCCACGGCGCGTTTTAGAAACACGATGTGCAAAGGCTCTTAGAATAAAAATTCCGGTAGGATAGGGATAAAACCTCGAAATGACAACCGCTAGTCTAGACTAAGGACTTGTTTTACCACTCAAGGAAAAATTTGTGATGCCGTCTCCGCCTAATTGGACAAAACAAAAAGAGACAGCATCGCAGATACCTATTGCATAAAATTCATCAATAAATGGTGAAACAGAGGATTAAAGTCATAGGTAAAATTTAGCACGGCTGTTTTCAACGCTGCATCAAAGAAAACCACACTATAATTTTTGAAAATATTCATGGAAATATAGTGGAATATCGAAATCTATGAATAATGCATGCAAAGCCGCGGCTAAAATAGTATCTCAAAAACGCTTCTCCAACTTCAGCATCTTCGCAAAAAATATTCTTTTTATGAGGTAATGGTAGTATCTAAACTTAATCGGAGATTTTCCACCACAAATTAATTAAAGTGAAATCTTTTATCGCGTGGCATTTGTCTTATTAAAAACCTATTCAGATCACGGTATCTAGACTCGATGCTATGGCCTAGTTAACATTTGCTAGAAAACGTTTCATTCGTATGAATGTAAGTCAGTGAGCCATCCAAAAAGCATTAGTTACGTAAAGTTTAAGAACCGTTCTAAGTGACTCCGTAAGCGTAAATTAGAGCGATTATGTCGGCCACCTGTATATTTTAAAAGGTTATTTGGCTCTAATAAAATGTGTTGACACCTTTTTCTTAGAAGTAGGTATTGACAGCGAATGTCTTTTTTCGATCCGCCGTAATAATAGATCCACAAATGAAAAGAGACCAAATCAAAAGACGCACGGCTAATTTACTTTGAATGCTGACAACAGTTAGATTTGATTTGAATGTTGTTTATAAATGCTTCGTAACCCACAAGTATGTTTACTTGTTATGTGCCTTAGCGTGTTAAAGCTTAACTAATGCATGACAAACATAGACTTTCTAAAACCTAGATTAAGTAAAGCTTGACATAATACGTCTCTTGATAGGTAATCGATCTTTCTTTCTAGCGTAAAATAAATTCTTTAACAATATTTGCAAAGAGGATAGCAATAGGAAAATAAGCAGGACGTGCGCGTTTTGCAGTCAGCCGCCGTGTCGCATGCTCTTAAAAAAAATACAAACATTGGAACATAGACCCCCTCCTCCTTTTTTGAAGTCGGTTAAAAAGGACTGCGGTTACTATATTGATACTATTTCTATATAAACTGGTCGAAAATTGCTAGTCATAATGGTAACGTTTGACATAACTCTTTTTCTCTGTGACAATTTATTTTTCAGAATTGTTATAAAATAAACCTAACCTATAGAACTAAAAGAATTTCTTTGCTCACCCGCGACCTTGAGATAGCTAAGTCTATGCAAATTATGCGTGTTCATGCAGTTCCTCCACCTCCACACTGAAAGAACACACACAAATTACACAAACCCATCTATCACCACCACCACAATACACTGACGCGTTTCGAACTCAACCAGAGCTCATCTTCAGAGTGACACAACCTTACACCATGCTACCAGTTGTTAGACTAACAAACCACCACCACTGTTTTAATTTGCCAAACAAAACAAAAAACTACCCGCAAATTATTAATAAATTTTAACTGTGCTACAAAACTACCTTGATTTTTTAATTTTTATTTATTTATTGTCAAGGCATGTTTAACTAACTACCGTTGCTAAAATTAGACCCAAGCCGTAGCAAGGGTGATGACACTAAATTTATTTGCTCATTAATAATAGACCCCATACTATTGTACCTAATTATCTCCATACATTCTAACACATCAAGACGAAACCCCTTGTCACAGTAATGTAACACTTCATACGAATCTGAGTCCGATATAGAATGATTTAATTCTAACAGATGCTTAGCAAAATTAGATCTATCAGGATGCTCGTTCCTATATGCCGATACATGCTCTTTAAACCTAGTATTAAAACTGCGCCCTGTCTGACCTACATATACTTTACTGCAGTCATTACAAGTGAGCTTGTATACACCCGATTTAGTTCCTTTATCCACCTTCTCTTTGTGGTTACAAAGTTTAGAGTACAAAGAGTTGTTAGTCTTAAAGGCTACATTTACATTGTTTGATTTTAAAATGTCATAAATTCTATCAGACAAACGACCAACATATGAAATGCTACACCTATATTTGTTTGAAGACTGAGAAGGCAACCCGGCGTGAAGCATGCTATTCACTATCCGTGCCTGCTTCCTCTTAACCAAACCATCTACCATTGATTTTGTATAGCCATTTGACGTTGCTATCTGATAAATAATATTTAACTCTGATTCAAAATTTTTCTTAGAAAGAGGTACAGTTAACAATCTATGTACATAACAATGAAAGGCTGCTAACTTATGCTGCCACGGATGATTAGATGATGCAGGTATCACAGCATCTGTGTATGTGGTTTTTCGATAAATTTTAAATTGTTGTTGATTATTTGATCTCGTAATTGTTAAATCCAAAAAGTTTAGCGAAAAATTTTCTTCTATTTCCATTTTAAATTTTATTTTTACATGTTTTGGGACTACATTAATTGGTGCGAATTGTCCCGTGATATTTCATCATCATCATCTCAGCCGTAGGACGTCCACTGTTGGACATAGGCCTCCCCCATATGCCGTGATATTTATTATTATTTATTTAATTATTGGTAACTAGCTTTTGCCCGCGGCTCCGCCCGCGTAGTATTCGGTTATCGCGCGCTGTTCCCTCGGAAACTGTGCATTTTTCCGGGATAAAAAGTAGCCTATGACACTCTCGGTCCCATAAACTATCTCTATGCCAAAAATCACGTCGATCCGTCGCTCCGTTACGGCGTGAAAGACGGACAAACACACAAACATACAAACAATTGACTTACAAAAGTAATTCTTCTGTTTCCTCATAAGTTAAAGTATCTAATGCCCTTAACGTGACTGAATATTTTTTTATTTTAGTTGACGGATATTATAACCACTGTTTTCTGTGTATTACATACTTACAGGAAACAGCCGGTGAAACGCTTCAAAGGTAATGCGTTAATTATTTATTGGTTAGTTTGGTGTTATTTAACAAAACTATTTAGTGTATGTCGTTAATAATTATGTGAAAGTTTCGTTAGTCCAAGTGAAAACTATTAAGTATTATAAACATCCGCAATTAAAAATACTAACGCACCGATCCCTAGAAAAACGCGGAACTAATTTTGTTAAGCTAATAAATATAAAAGTTATAAACTTGCCTCACGCATTAGTGTAAATTATAGGAACGGTTTTTATGTAAATCGGGGAAGGATTAGGAGAATGGCCTGGCAAATCAATAATTTGACTTTTTCTTTTTTTTGGCACTTTGGCTGTATTCAAATCTTTGTTGCGTACTGTACAAATAGAATTACAATCGGTATTAAAATAAGTTGACGACCGGATGGCTAAGTGGTTAGAGAACCTGACTACGAAGCTTGAGGTCCCGGGTTCGAATCCCGGCCGGGGCAGATATTTGTATGAATAATACGAATATTTGTTCTCGGGTCTTGGATGTTTAATATGTATTTAAGTATGTATTTATCTATATTTAAGTATGTTTATCCGTTACCTGGTGTCCATAGTACAAGCTTTAGTTAGTTTGGGACTAGGTCAATTGGTGTCAAGTGTCTCATGATATTTATTTATTTAGGTTTAAAATTTAATAATCTACACATTTAATTCATTTCAGCTAAAAAAAGCTTTGTAAAATATAACACCATGTTTGTATGTCATTCTATCTGGTTAAACATGTCATTGCATATTTAGTACCATTTATAAGACCAATTTTAGTCTATTTCAGGCAATATTTAATTTCGGTTAATAACCTTTCAACTAAAATAAATTATATCGCAACCCATTTATAAGGCGCACAGTTGTATTATTTGTACAATATCCGTACCAAAATACTAATTCACTCACTGATATCAAAAGGTCAAAATACTTTTTAAATCGATTTATCAACGCCATCTACATTACGCCACTGGCCTTTGTTTTTAAAACAGAACATTAGTTTACTATTGAATTATTGTTACTTACTATCAAGATGACCTAATTCTCGCTACCTTAGTACTCATAATTTCATTTAAGCAGAAAAATACTATAATTCTAATTATAGATAAGAATTTACGAGTAAGAGTTCGACATGCTAGTTTTTGGTGCGTTTTGTTTCGTCGAATTTTTTTTTTGTCTAAATCCAACTTGGTCGAATTATCGTGTGACATAATTTTTCTTTAGTTGAGTTTTTGTAACGTACTACTTAAAATAAGTTAAGTAGGAGGTTTACGTTATACCTAATTTGCTGACACCGGGGATTTTTCCTGCGAAATATTCTGGTTGTAGCGCACCTACGTGAATTAAGTGCACAATTTTTCGGAAGAAAACTGTCCGTAACGTACATAACGTTTCAAAATCTCAAACTATCCCCATATAAAATTAGGCCATGATCCGTTGAGAACTTATAATATAAAACAATATACGTTACCTACATAATACCTACCTAATACAAGTATAATGTACTTATACTTATAGGGCGAAAGTTACGCTTTCGAAGATTTTCCTTAAAATTCAATGGTGGAACCTTAGTCTTATTTACATTACACGAAACAGTCATTCGATCAAACAATGCGTTAGGACAAGAAAATATTAGACATCCGATATGGACCCTATTTTTTTGCTCGAAGATAAAACGTCGCCTCGGGGTGTCACAATATTCGTTACAAAACGGTTGTTTTTCTATTAGTTGGAAGTAAAGATAATTTTTATTTTTGAAATATTGCTTTGCCCTTATCGCGATGGCCTCAATATTATTAGCCTGTTCATAGTTTTAAACGACCAACGAGTAAATTATGATCGATAAGGTATTTGTAATTACACAAATGTGTCATAACTGTTTGTTGACATTTTAAAGGCTTTTTGTTTCGAGATTGTTGCAAAAGATTGTGGGTTAATTTTTTATACTAGGTTTTCCCATGATGGCAATGCGTATACACAATGCTTCGAGAAGTAGAGACAGGAATTATACTGAAAATTCTCTTGATTTTACAAGCATTTCATGAAAGAGAACTACTTACGAGTACATCGCTGCTCTTGTTTTTAACAATACACATGTAACGCAATAGAGTAAGCATATAATCTAGTTTTCTTATTATTAGCGCTTTAGAATCAAATCATATTGGATGAAAACTGTGCCAATTTGTAATATTTTAATTTTCAATTATCTTTGTCTTTAGAGGCATATTCTTAATGATACTTACCTTTTATATTTAGTTTCCAATATTCTAGCAGTAGCCTAGTGTCACGTTGAACGGCAAACAGGATTCAAGCTTACTAGTAAAATAACTAAACGTACCTGTAACCAAAAAAAAAACATTTAAGTATTTTATGATAATCATTACTAATATTACAAATTGCGATAAACTGATTTTGATAAAACATGTTTAAGAACCATCGCTAGCAACCCTACTTTCGCATAAAACCGTATTAAAATCGGTGTCACAGACAGACAGCCACACAGACATACGGACACACAGCGGTCAAACTTATAACACCCCTCTTTTTGCTTCGGGGGTTAAAAATGAGTATGTTTATTTGCTTGTTATGCTTTCAAGCTTAAAGTACCTACTCAACCGATCGTGATGAAATCTCGAGATAGTTAAAGATCCCGAGAAGGATATAGGATAGTTTTTATCACGACAAATTGGATAGTTCCCGCGAGCGCTTGATAAATTCATTATTCGCAGACGATGCCGCGAGAAATAGCTTGTTTATTTATAAATTAATATGTATTTGTTGCCCGCGAATTCGTCTGCGAAGCATTCGTTTATCGCTATCCGGCGGCAACTGCAGGGCTACTACTACAAAACTCGTAACTCGAAGTTCGTATCGTACCGTCTCTCTCGCTCTCGTATTAAATAGTATAAGTGTCAGAGGGACCGCACGACACGAATTTCGAGTTTCGTAGTAGCTCTGCTGTAAAATTTTTAGGGATCAAAGTATCCAATATCTTTCGTGGGGTTTCAAACAATTTCAATGCCGAATTTCATCTAATTTCATCTGAGCGTAACAAAGTCACATTGCTACTATACTTGGTTTAGATAGATCTTTAACAAAATGTAAACAAACTTCATCTGCCAGATTTGGTACATTCAAGGATTTTAAACGTTTTACTTATCTATCATTGTAATATAAAGAAGACTAGTATATTTCGATTCAGAAATGTAAATGTTTAGATAGTTTAATGGGGGAATTTCAACATTTAAAACACCAATTGACATTGTTTTGTTTACATTTAGTTAGATATTTATCCAAACCAAGTATAGGTATGCATTCAATTTAGGCTCCAAAACAACGCAATATCCGCAACAGGCTTCGTCAACAGAACAAATTGTAGATCCGCAACAGGCTTCGTCAAGTATAGGTATGTCAGTTAGGACATTTTGTTTGCTTTTAAATATCCGTACATAAAAATATTTAATTATACGCAAGTGTAACTTGCACTTGGGCAGTTTTTACATGGACAGCAAACATAAGCTTACCACTTACTGAACACAGCTTTTAATGTCAATAAAAAAATCTGCATATAAACAGTCGGACAGTCATTTGATGACAGATGTTGCGTAACCAGTAACTTATTGTGGTCAAGCATGAGCAGTAGTAGGTAAGTTAGCAAACACCAATTAAACCACTTTGTCTCTTCCTTACGTAAACAATGTGGTAATATTTGTTTATCGAAGGAAAGAACATCTTTATGCCGCCTTTATAAGGTCAAAGTGCTTTCCATGTTTTTATTAACAATACAATTTCGTACGAAAGTCCATGTTGAAGAATTATAAGGCAACTAGGAGGTATTGTTACATGATTTTTATGATTTAATCGCGGTGTTGTGTAACTTTATTTTTTTAATCATTTGTGATTGGTACAAGACAGAAAACATGCGTGTTTTTGCGTAGAAAGCATGTTTTCTCTATGATGCAAACTTAGAAGCAGTTTCTTGTTATTATTTATTATACAACATTGAATCAATACACGATCTCATACTTTTTTATACTTTAAAATGTTAAAGAATATTTCTAGAAAAATACTCTGCGTATAAACACAAACTTTAGTAGAGTAAAAAAATTAAAAACCCGACTGCTTTAAAAAAAAATCTCTAGTAGTACAGGACTCTTTTGATTAACTTAGATTTCAATATTCGGGACCCATTCAAAATCGTGATTGGCTCTAAAATTCGCACAATCAGCTGCATTATGACAATTTTATTCTGCCTCAACATAAATTGTAACACTTTCTATGCATGACCAAAAAAATTTCAGGTGCCGCTCGAAGGATATAATAACAATTGATATAATGCTACAATTGATATAATTATCAATTGATATAATTCAATTTATCTTAAAACCAAACTTATTTCTATTGTTATTAATTCGATTTGATGTACTTTGGGTTAGGTTAAGTTAGGTTTATTTTATAAAAAAGTTCTGTGAAGCTCCTTTGTATTTTATATCAAATGTTGTTATACCGAACATACACACCCAAAAATTTCGTTCTGGGAAGAAAAAAACTAGCACAATCATTCCAAACATTCAATTATGGCTTTTACACTAACACTTTAACGAATCTTTACGTTTCCCTTTTTAAAATGGTTTATTATCAATGCAAATAACAAAAAAGTAGTTAAAACAACTAGAGACATTATGGCAATAGGAATAAGTAGGTACTTCAGTGTATGTTTACTATCTTGGTTATTGTTTATACCTAGTGCCAAACATGAAGACGCGTGATTTTGTCAAAATTAGACATTAATAGCATTGTAATAAGAACCACGGCACGCGTCATCGTGATTGACTCTACCTATACTGTTACGTGACAGTAAGGCACGGTTTGCGTCCGGTAGTTATTTGCTATAATGATACTTTCACTGCGATGACGCGAGTGGGTGAGTCAATTAATGATAGAATATAGAGGGCTGTACAAATATAATGCATAATATCAATCAATCAATTGACAAGATTTCATTTTTTCAACACCTGTAATAATACACCTGTATAATTACTACAGGAATCGAAAGAGTTGTGCCTATTTAATATGGGAAAATATTTATTATAATTTATTTCTCCATATTAAAAAAAATACATAAAATTTAAAAAATGTATCTGAATTTGCCAATACTACGACAGAATAGATATGTTTCCTTTGCCTTTTTCACCAGAAAAAGGAGCTGTCATAATTTTGACAACGTCTACTTCAGATTTACGCATGATTTACCTACGTGATCTTTTTTTTAATAGAGACTAGACAAAAGTAATGGATCTATTGTATCGTAGTTTGGCACTGGTCCCACCGCGAGCTAGTAAGCTATGAGCTATCGGCTATTTTCTAGCCCAAGAAACGAACAAAAGATAATCGCTTCCGTGTACATAAAAGAGAGAGTTATATATTTATAGTTCATAGCTGGCTGTTCACACTGCCGGCGAGGATACTCTCCCACCGCCCGGCGAGTAAGCGATAATTCCATACAATTGTTTACTAGCCGCCCGCCGATTGTCATCTGTTTCTAGTACAGAATTTTACTAGTTGACCGCCGAGCTCGCCGATAGCTGGCGGTGGGACCACTGTTTACTAGTTGACCGCAGCGATAAGCTATCGACTATAAAACTAGCTCAACGGTACTCGCCGAAGCCTGCTTGGCGATCAGAGCGATCATTCTACCTTTCAAAGTGGATGCGAGTGCACGTATATACAATGAATTTAAAACATTCATACGAACTATCTTTGTTGTCAAGTTCGGATGACGATGATGATGTATTTTATAAAAGCGTGTGTGTAGTGGCAGTGGCAATTTTGAAGAGACGGAAGAAAAAAAGGAATATTTTAAAAAGAATGACAAGAAAAATTTGGATGCAAAAAATTAATTATTTCAGAAAAGAATACAGTGAGTTCAAACTAGCTAGTGTGGTGAAAATGTATTTTCAAATTTAAATTCAAATCATTTATTCAGTAAATAGGCCGCAATGGGCACTTTTACACGTCATTTTTTTAAACTACCAGCGCTTTCGGAAAGACCATCATTGCCAAGAAGAATGCGCCGCAAGAAACTTGGCAGAAAGTCATTTTTTCAAAATAAAATAATTACAAATAAAATACTTAAAAACTACAGTAAACAATTTAACAAAAAATTACAAAAAAAAAATTAAATAATAATACAGGGATGTTTTCGATGTTGATGATGTCCTTAGTTACAAAATTAAACACTAACTATATTCGACCTCGACTGTACATCGTATAGGTCATTGGCGAATAGCCCCCCGGCTGAGCTAGTGCAGCGAGTAATCGCCCGTCGCACGCAAACACTCGCTTATAGCCGAGCGTCTAAACTAGCAAAACTATACTCGCTTCTCGCCTCTCGCCCACTCGTTTGTAGTTTATAGTTTTACTCGCTAATAGCTTGTAGCCGCCGGTGGGACCAGTGCCTTTTGGAGTTAAGCCCTTTTAGAATAAGGACATTTTAAAAAAATTGTAGTAAATTAATTAATAATCGTAGCGAAATTTTAAAAATATCAGTGTCTTTTTATTTCCAAGCAGAATACAGAGAACGAATCAAATTATAGTCTTAAAAATATGAAATCTTGTCAATTATTGTATTACTAGCCGTAACCCGCGTCAGCGAAGAATTCGCTTCTCGGGAACTATGCAATTTTCCGGGATAAAAAGTATACTATGACCGTCCCGGGACTCAAATTATCTATCTGTATACCAAATTTCTAAAAGGTAAACGAACTTGATCTATATGAGCAGTGCAATGTTTGTTTTTGTTGGCAGTTATTTTTAAGTGTTTAAGTTTCACTGTTTGTTGTTTTTTTTTTGTGAAATGTATGCAGCCCTGATGATTCCAAAGGAAGACCAGCGCTGTTCGCACGGGCAGCATTAGTGGGCGTTTTTAAAAAAAGTGAACCATTTAAGTTTTTGGAAATTTCTGGAAAAAATATGGTTTTTGATGATGATTCCGATCGTTTAAAAAAATTTCCCCAATTTTTCATACAAATTTTTATCACTCAGTTTTGTCACGCCCATACTAAGTGTATGAAAAAATCGTCGCAAAACTGACATTTTTATTGGGACATTTTTTTAAGCTATCGGAATCGATTGTGTTCTTGATTCTGAGTAAGGAAAAACCATTATTTTTTCCATAAAAAAAAAGTGTACTTACCCTTTCTTTTTTTTTAAAACGCCCTGGTATAGTGTCGATGGGTTTGTGAAGTTTGTTTGTGTTATTATAGTGTGGAGGTGGAGGAATAGCATGAACACGCACAACTTGCATAAACTTAGCTATCATAAGGTCGCGGGTGAGCAAAGATATGCTTTTAGTTCACTGATATGGACCTCCGCAAAGTAACGCCTGATTCGATTATTTAACTTAATGTTAATGAAAATAGGTTTTTAAGACAAGCTCTTTTTGTTGACACTCCTTGATTATTGTATTGTTACCGCAGCTTCATACAAGCAACACAAAACACTTAACAATACTTGCAAAAGTTAGACTCACTAACATACAAACATTGCCAGTTAAATACAGTTTTTAGAAAGCTAATGAGCTTTAATTACGACCACGTAATTAATCAGTGTTGCAAGTAAAGAGCAGCAAAATCAATAAATTATTGCCACTGGCAACAATTTAAGAGCCCCTGAAGTCAACACTGACAATAGACACAAATTAGAACCTAGACCCAATTCATCATCGACCCACGCCTCATTTCCATAGACATCTTGAAGTGTCATCAATTTAAAAAAAGTTTAACAAGTGGCTACTTATCATCGAAACATTTCGAAAGTCCACCAAACTTCTCAACCCTAAACTCGAACTAATACAGTTCATTTTGCGTACCTCTAAACGAAGAACCGTAATAATTTCAAAACACAAACTTATTTCAGTCACCGGTCAAATTTAAAACTAACGCAATCGCATACTTTTACTTGTCTAATATTTGATGATAGCGACACCGCCGTCTGCAAATATAAATTTGTAGTCAAGTATACCATTGTTCTGTAGTGCCATCTATCAAATTGGATAAGGAGACTGTAATGTAGCATAATGGAGGATCGTGCCATATTTTTCATCGAATGACAGCTGTAATAAGAAATCGTTGTTTCACGCGTTACCTTCACGACTTTGATATCAAAAGGTGATTTTGCTGACCGAGGTACGATTCTTGGAAATAGGTCCCAATCCAAAGATATGAAAAATTGTTCTTCTACAATACAATACAATGACTTTATTGTATACCAAAAATATTAAGCGAAACAGAAAACATGTACACAGAGAGAAAATTACAGTTCAATACCAGAAACAACAATTACAATAAAAACACATACACACAAACATTACGCCTATATTCCCAAATGAGGTGGGCAGATCACCCGAAACGATACCGCATCGAAGCCACTTTAGCAATTTTAGGTTTTAAGTTTGACACAAACGGTGCAATAGTGACAGGATGCTAGCCTGTCGCCTTCGGTATACCTTAACCTATATCCTCAGTCGCCTCTTTGATGGCGAAATAACGACTTTCTGTCATGTCATACTGAAGTTAGCATTGCAGTGTTTTTGAAAAGCTTTCAGATACATATTTTGGAAATAACTTTGTGCTTATCGTCTAAAAACTAGATTAAATAGAACTACAAACTACAAACAGCAAAATGTCATGGATTCCCAATTATAAACTACGTACGTGTTTGGAGAAGATTCAGTACATTTCAACAATATACATCCTGATACCAGGATACTTCATGTTTCAGTTGATAGTTATGCGACCGAATATCATACGAATACTGAACATGAGTCCTTTCACGCATTACTTCCACATCGGACTTGCAACTTACTGCTTCACTAACGTCGCAGGAAACATGATACTAACTCTGATGATCGACACAACTTTGAAAAAGTATCGAGGAGAAGGAACGTACTGCGACATATGCAAGCAGAACCGGCCGTCGCAAAGTTGGCATTGTAAAACATGCAACGCTTGCATAGTAAGAAGAGACCACCACTGCATCTTCTTGGCACAGTGCATTGGACGCTACAATCAGCGATACTTCATCTGCTTCCTTCTCCATATTACAATATCTTTGATATACGCAGCTTACTACAACTTCTTTTTAGTTGCATGGCAATACGAGCCATTAGAATTCGCTATAGCATCCGCTAAAATGCTGAATCCGTTAATAAGTTATTTTTGTTCAGAAGCCATAAATTTAAGAGAGCTGTTCATATTGTTCTGGTACGTTAATCTACTAATATTGCTTTGTACTAGTGTTTTACTGTATCAACATTTCAAAAACGTTTTGAATGGAGTAACTTGGTACGAGTCAAAGAAGAAAGTAGTTGTTAAAACAGATTGGTTGAGCAATATCAGATTCGTTTTTGGCACTAAATGGTACTTCGCTGTACTCTGGCCATTTGTTGATAGCTCTTTACCTGGACAAGGTCAATAAACGTAGTGTCCTGCAGCAATGTGGAGCGAACATCCCGTTGTAAGCCGGAGAGTGAAAAATGCTTTAGACAAATTTGTCCCCAAATTTAATTTTTCGTACAGATAGTGCGCGAGTTCAATATCGGTCAAAGAAATAGATAATCTGTGACTGGAGCCCTAACTTGAATACAAATGGCTATCGACTGTGTATGACAGCTGGCGTCATCGTAGTAGTTTAAATATTAGACAGTTGTTTCATTATTGAGGGAATAATATTATCAATAACTCCAATAATTATAGAATTAACTAACAAGATGAATGGTCTTTCGTTTATTAAGATTAATGTACTCTTAATTTATGAATTCACGTTAGTGACAATTGAATCTGAATTCATTAATTTTCTCATTTATTGCTCGCTAATCCTGCTACCGTTGGTATCTTGCTGGACGCGGTACCTACTTCGTGCCATGCTCGGTTTTAGAATAGGATCCATGGGTCTCTTCCCGTGGACTTTACACCACGGCTACCACGCCGTACAAAATGCCACGTATAACAGCTAACGCGAGAAAAGTCGCGGGCAAAGGCTAGTGGATACAAGTAATACCTACGTGTACGCACCACGCAATTCTTGCGCAACGAGCGCCACTGGCATACTAATGGGCAGGAAGTTTGATGTACAGCTATAGCTTAATAATGCTCCTGGTTGCCGACGGAATGAAGGTGCGCGTTTTGAAAAAAGAAAAAAAAGTATTTTTAATAGTACGTGATTGCACTAGGTGGATTGAGATGACATCGCGAGATTTGCGGGCAACCGGTGGATGGAAGTGGCTGGGTGGTTAGTCGTTAATTGTGGTGTTTTATAGGGGGATTCGAAGCCTTTATGCAACAGTAGACATCTTATTCCGCCTAATAATGATGATGATGATGATAAAAAAAAAAATAAAAAAAAAAGTAAAAAAGGTTTATTAAAGATAATGGTTATAAATAGTTTACAATTTTATTATGATGATAATACAATACAATGACTCTTTATTGAAAAGCATAGGTAGCTGTACAGAAAACACAGGTATATAGAGATTGTACATGGTAAGCAATAGGCGACCTTATCGCGAAGCTAGCGCTGGGAGTTCTGCTACATTTGCTACCAATGGATATACCAATAGATACCTGCAAATTTCTATTAGACCCTCGGTTTGTGAGTCCTTATATTACCGTGCAGAAACAATACTTGCACTGTTGTGTTTCGGCGTGGAGAGTAAGACAGCCGGTGAAATTACTGGCACTTGAGGTATCCCATCTTAGGCCTCTAGGTTGGCAACGGATCTGCAGTACCTCTGATCTCTTACCATCAGGAGACCCACTTGCTCGTTTTCCATCCAGTCGAATAAAAAAAAACTTTCTTTTCCACAAAAAAATCACGAGAGACCGTGTTCCCTGTGACTTTCGAAAAACATCGAAAATAACGAACATCGAATAATCGAACAAAATCGAAAGACAACATCGCCAAATCTGCCGTGCTCGAACTAAAAGACGGCTAAGTGACATTTGGCCAAAATTGAGATGGTTTAGACTCATCGATGCGGCTTTTTTTTCTCTTTCGATCTGTATCAATATCTATGTCAATTTTGGCCAAAATGTCACTTAGCCGTCTTTTAGTTCGAGCACGGCTGAAATTCGAGAAATACACCTTACTTGTCGCCTTACAATTTAGCGCATGAGGCATAACCAATATTGTATACAGACGCAGGCACGCGTCGATCCTAAAGCACCGTTATATTACGGAACCCAATCCTTGATAGCTATTGTGTCACGCCTATCCTATTCTTGTCAATGTACACCTTATAGGCGTCGAACAGGCAATCGTAAAACAAGGCTTTTGGGAATCTTCGACATTTTGCGTTGCAGTAGTGGGTTCATCATCATCATCATCCCAGCCTTATACGTCCCACTGCTGGGCACAGGCCTCCTCTCAGAACAAGAGGGCTTTGATCCATAGTTCCCACGCGGGCCCAGTATGGATTGGGAACTTCTCACGCACCATTGAATTGCTTCGCGCTTTGTGCAGGTTTCCTCACGATGTTTTCCTTCACTGCAAAGCTCGTGGTAAATTTCAAATGTGATTCCGCACATGAATTTCGAAAAACTCAGAGGTGCGAGCCGAGGTTTGAACCCACGACCCTCTGCTTGAGAGGCCATAGGTCAAACCACTAGGCCACCACGGCTCTAGTAGTAGTGGGTTAACGTGCACAAAAACTTGAGCATTCACTAGTAACAGAATACCGAGCATTCTCTGTTTTTAAATTTGTCGAGCTGGATAATCAGCAGAGCCAAGCATCAAGCCAAACTGTTATACGATCATTCTACTAGGGAACGCTCTAGTAAATACACATCTAAATTTTTTTTAAGTGATTCCAACGCAAGTAGAGCAGTGTGTGGCTAGGGACAATAAGACAGGAGCGCGATGGGCAAAGCAAGGAGCATAGTCAAAGTCTCTGGGTTATACATCGATAGCCAATAAGAAAAAAAAAGAAAAAAAAAAAATATTTATTCCCAACCACGAAAGAGAACAATATTACAAATACACACAACACAACAACAACACGAAGGACGAAGAGAGAGTGACCATTGCAGTTGCGAATTGAACTCTGGTTCATCATTATGCTAAAGCGTTTATAAAAAGAACCCAGCGCTGATTTTCAACCGTCGGTGATACTCGGACCGCTGTGGAGCCATTTGCCAAATATTCAAATACTTCTCGGTTTGTAAAAGCTAAAATTCTGCCTAATAATGAACCAATTATTTCCGTAAACGCCATTTTTAACGGTGTCAATCACTGCCAAGACTATCGGTTGCATCATAGTTGCATAAAAGCAATTATTCGCATTAAATTACTGAAGATTGCAAATTTTAATTTAATCTTGAGTTAGTGTAATGTTGGTTTAGATGATTTTTGTCGAGTAGTAACCGACGACCTAGTCAAACAGGCGTGAAGGCGCTGGATGAGGAGAGCACTAGACCGAGATGAGTGGCGAGCAATGCAGGATGCCCACACTCAGCATTGGGCGGCTATGGGCTGAAGAAGAGGGAGAGAGAGAGTAACTTCGTGGTTAAAGTTTATTTAATGTTTTATTTTGGTGTGGGTTATACGACAAGATTTTTTTTATAAATATGTAATATCTTAACTCACTTTCCTACTTTTGAAAAAAAAAACAGTCGTAGAAATTATTGTGCCCAAGTAACTGCTATGACGTTATGACAGAACTTACATCTACCTACATCAGAAAGCAAAAACAATGAGGCTGATTGTCACGTTACTACTTATAAATGAAATAGAATAGACTTTGATGTTTAGAGTGGTAAAACAATTTGTCAACTATACATTTTTAAATTAGAAAAACCTCTTTGCGCTTTTTTGTTATGTTTTCATTTCATTTTATTTCAATCTTCATTCAGGCAGCGTTATTCTTTCTCGACAAAAATGTTTGACCAAACATTAATCATCTAAGTGCCCAGTGGATTTTTTCAATAAGGGAACAACACTTCATTCCAAGTTACTACCAAATGCAGACGGACATTAAAATGTCGAAACTGAAATCCAAAATTAAAGTGTTAAACATGTTGATATTAGCAGAGAATTTGATGTGCATTTATCATAATTTTACTGATCTTGTCAAACGTGTAAAAATTATAGCATCATTATTGATCACTATTGTAATATTGTTTAACATAGGATCTACAATAAAGTATGCTCTGTTCATAATTTATATATTCTCCTCAGATAATTTTATATTAAAGTACTACATGATTATTTTCAACGTATTGGCGACTGGCATCATGGTAATTAATGTAATAATCGGCATCAAACAATCTGAGACATTCAAAACAATCATTTTGATCCTCGATAATGTACACCAGTCATGTAAAAAAGGAAGCGTTTATCCGCGAGCTCTGAGCAGGCTTACCGCTCAAACTATTTGTGTCTTTATATTAGTTCTCATATCTGATATTGTTTTGATAATATTACACACCTTTGACAAGAGTCATCTCAATGTGTATGATATTATCTTCAAGACTTTCCGATTATGTTTTTATTATTGGAGAGAAGTTAATTTTTTCGTGGAACTGCTCATTTTTCACGTATTTATTAGTATTGTTACTCTGACGTTGAAAGAAATAAATGCAACCATAGTAAAATCTTTGGAGAACTTTGATGAAATAAATGACATTGTTGATTTACGAAGTAGCTGCAGTAAATTACAAAATCAGATGCAAGATATTGTTCCAGTAATTAATTGTCTATCGGCATGCACCAGGCGTCTGCAGCAATGCTTTGGGATAATAGTGGGTGAAGTTTTAAATACAGTTATTGTATTTGAAGTATACTACAGTATTGAGCAGTGTACTTTTTCAGGTCGCATTGGGGTTAATCAGTCTGAAATTATGCTACATCTTGTTGTGCACTCTTGGCATCACTTCGTTCATATTCAATGTAAGATTTTGTATCTCAGTAGCTTTTTTTTGTTGCCTTTATTCTGTTAGCGATTTTGTTCGTCAATTAGTTCAGTAAGTTCATTTGTTGTTGAAGAAAATTCAATTATCTACTGCTATTCATGCACTGTATTATGGTTATTCAGTGATTTGGTCAAATCTGAAGTCACTTTTAAGCTTTTTCTGTAGCTTTCAATTGCAAACATTTTGATAACTGGATTACTTGAAGTGATTTTTTTAACAGACGCAGATACATTACTTCTATATCATTTGTTTAACCAAATTGACGCACATTATGGGCGCTATGCTTTTGGTGATCCACTTTGGTCAACTGCTTCACAATACAACCCGGAATTCGAGTAGAATTGTGGCGAGATTATGTAACAAACTACTAAACGGTAAGTTTTAAATGCAATTTCCATTTATTGAACACAATATCAGGGCTATTACGAAACTCGAAACTCGAAGTTCGTATCGTACCGTCCCTCTCGCTCTCGTATTAAATAGTATAAGTGTCAAAGGGACCGCACCACCACGAACTTCGAGTTTCGAGTTACGTAGTAACCCTGCTGTTCCCGCTGTTAATAATGACTGAAATGAGAAAAAATGCTGCTACTATTTTTCCTGGCTCGGATGCATTATTATAAGAGAAAAAGAGGATAACAGGTACTAAATCTAAAAACTATAGCGAATAATCCTTAATATAAGAAACTTGCGGAGCTGGATTAGAGACTTCACTAGTTGGAAAGGCATTATAAGAAAACGATGGATTTCTTTTAGTTTCAGGTACCGAGACTTCAGAATTGTTAGCGTCCGTGAAAGATTTTCAACGCCTGATGAACACAAAACCATTGCAAATAAGGATACTGTCCGTGCTACCGTTAGATATGTCTCTATTGCTGCTTGTCCTGTCGTATATAATTTCGTATACAATAATAGCATTACAGTTTAATCATGTTATTTAAATCGTAACTCTGACCATAGTCCTGGGGTCCTAGTGAAAAAGGGATGAATTCTGCGGCTGATTTCGACTTAAACCCCTTTACACATAAAACAGAAAATAGCTGTGTAATTTCTGCAGACTTTACCCTTTTTTTACTAGGGTCCCAGAGCTTTGACAGGCATGGGGCACTCCGCATTTTAGGTGTGACACTACAAGTATCCAGGGCGTCGCCGGGATGGACTAATTTCATAGGGCTGTCAGTCAAGCGCTGGTTGGATTTATTATTTTTAAAGATAGCCCTAACGTAGTCAGAAGTCACCCACACACACCGTTCAGGATTGGTTTGTTTTGTTTTTATTTTTTTGTTAATGCATCTTTTGTAATTAATTCTTTTTTTATTACTAATGTTCTAGTATCGTCACTTGAAATATGTTTATGTGCCTAATCTGTTAAACATACTCTTAGGGCCCCGAGATATAGGCTCCTGCCTGCTTAGTTCGGGGTCCGCCGTATATCTCAATGTGCGAATATTTTCAATGATGAATTGTAAATAAATTTATTGTTTTTCTTATGAGATAAGGAACGCACGTTAGAAAGAGAGGCTTGATATAACTTGTGTGTTAATTATGACTGCGATTGTAAAACGGGCCCGGCTGTGCAGCCTTTTTGTGCAGCCATTCACTATTTATTTAAGTGAGTTTGCGGAGTGAATCTTCTGTTTTTAGTTGTACTATTTGTACTCTATGGTTCTAGTTTATAAGTGTGGATAAATCCTTACTCTACTGTCCTTCCCAGTTCTAATTTCTGTGTATATTCATGCATTGTCCATGGAACACGACTGTTATTTTTGATTTCCGATAATTTTAAGGGCACATTTAACAGATCCAATGAAGTTAATTTATCCAAGACATTAGTAACCTAACCCTTACCGTTTAAAAGATAATTAAGAATTAAAGATAATTAATGCACAGTAAAGCAATGTACCTTGAGTGATTAAAGACAAAGTAATTGTATTACACTGTTGCTTAAATTAAATAAAATACAATTTAGTTGAAAGCATGATACAATTTTCGTATTATTGTATCCCGAAAACTTTTTTAATTTAATAAACGAACTACAATATTCAATTTAAAACTCTACATTTAATCAGATAGCATCCCTTTGTCGTTTTGTATCAAAACATAATATTTTATGCCGTCATACTGGGATCCTAGTGAAAAAGGGGTTAATTCTGCAGAAGTTGAACAGCTGATTTCGACTAAAACCCCTATACACATAACATATAAAATAGCTGTGTAATTTCTGCAGACTTAACCCCTTTTTCACTAGGACCCCGGACTATTTCAATATTCGATAATACGTAATTTGATTATGGACACATTAATTTAATGAAAACACCGCTACTTACAGAATATACAAGGTGACCTTAGCCTCTGGACAAATAATGAAACCATGGATAAGACTGATACTTAGCAATATCTTAAAATAGTTATTTGCTTAATTAGGCAAGAAAAAAAATCTATGAAATCAGGTCATCCAATTACACAGGCTGCTCCAAAGTGATACATTGAAAGCTGTTAGTTTTTCGGTAAATATTGGACTGATTGTTATGATACTTTGCAGATTGGTTTTAAATATCTTGCTAAGCCAGTAGTATGTCACCCAGTATGTGTTGTCTGTTTATAAGGTTTCCTGTTAAAAGGGTGTTAACTTCCCAGGAACATGTGGCCGTATCAAGTCAAAATTTTGTTCATATCGCCATCCCAGCTATGATCATTAGTGCACAAACCGCAACTGACTTTCTTTCCACCCTCATATGTCAATAACTGGCAGTCTACAGTTCGTTTCTAAATGTAACTTTTTGCCACGCACAGTACGTTCAAGGACTATAATTCATGAAGCACCGTGGAACCTTTTCAAAGGAAAAGTCATTGCGATTTTCCTTGTTTGCTGTGAAATGAAAAATTCGTATCTAGATTCCTGTCCAACGGTGGTATACAGGTTATAGCACGCTATGGCTATCTGAGGTTGCTTTCTCAGGTTGGTTGCTGAGTACCTGGGTTCAATTCCCAGCGCTGGTCTCTTTTTCTGTTTTTTCTGTGCATCCATATCCCAGTTTGTATTTTCAATATGGTTTCACGGGATACCCATAAAAGTAACAAATTTGAAGTTGAAACAAAAAATACAAAAAGACTCCAAAAAAAAAAACCAATCATATAATTTCTCTTCAAATAAACTTTATTCCCTTGGTACAAAATGTGAGTGACTTTTCCTTATTCATCAAAACCCTTATCAGGAGTCATCGCGCGGCTTAACTCAGCAAGGCTACCACGAAATTCGAAAATCGAAGTTCGTATCGTACCGTCCCGCCTACGCTTATGTTATTTAAAACGAGAGTGAGAGGAACGGTACGATACGAACTTCGAATTTCGTGTTTCGGAGTAGCCCTTCAGATCGTGGTACCTAAATGTCGCATCGTGAGTCCTCTATAAACATGATTGATTGATTACCTGCTTCATAACAGTACAGTCACAGCGATGAGCAAAAATAACGTGTCATTTTTTACCACATATTGCACGGAAAAAAAGTAAAAAAACACGCACGCACGGTAATTAATGTTTTTTTTTATTCGACTGGATGGAAAACAAGCACGTGGGTCTCCTAATGGTAAGAGATCACTGCCATTAACATCTGCAACACCAGGGGTATTGCAGATGCGTTGCGAGCCTAGAGGCCTAAGATGGGATACCTCAAGTGCCAGTAATTTCACCGGCTGTCTTACTCTCCACGCCGAAACAACAGTACAAGCACTGCTACTTCACGGCAGGATTAGCGAGCAAGATGGTGGTAGCAATCCGGGTGGACCTTGCACAAGGTCCTACCACCTGATAATGTTAATTTAATAAATGTATTAATTTTGTAATTGTAATCTATCTATTCTAATTACCTTTTTACGTGGTCTTATGTAAAGTAATAAAACCGTGTAGTATATCTTTGTAGCGGTCCGAGAGTCACCAACGGTGCTGGCTGAAAATCAGCGCTAGGATATTTATTATTAACGCTTCAGCATTATGCTGAGCCAGTGACCGATTCACAACCGTAACGGAGCGACGGATCGACGTGATTTTTGGCTTAGAGATAGTTTATGGGCCCGAGAGTGACATAGGCTACTTTTTATCCCGGAAAAATGCACAGTTTCCAGCGCGATAAACGAATACCACGCGGGCGGAGCCGCGGGCAAAAGCTAGTAATGAATAAAATCCGTTGTTTTCATATTTTAATAATGTAACTTTTTTATTTTTCAAAATTTTCGGTTTCGATTCCCGAGTTGAGTACAAGTTTTTTTAAATGTATGAATGCAGTTTTTCTTGTTATCAAAATCGATGACATGATTGAGCCAACCTGTATAATACCCGCACCAAATTTCTTGCCTCTTATCCTAGCGGTTGTGATTTGGAGATTTTACGGAAATAATGGGATAAAAGTAGTCTATGCACTGCATCACACAAACCTATTCGACACCTTTCGAACTCAACCAGAATTCTTGCTAAAAGCAACACAACTGTTCACCATGCTACCAGATGTTACACTCCAAGAAATAAAATTCTGAAATCCACATTCATTTATTAGTCTGCTGACCGTACAACGAATAATTCACGAGATCCAAAATGGCAGCGAAAATTGTTTCCTGACACGGTGGTATTGAAAGCTCTGTCATAAACATATCACTGTAAATAATTTTATGGTATAATCGTATTTTATTTCACACCTACCTACTTGGATGTTCCAGGACTAATAGGTATATTATTACATGTCTGGGATGCAATAAAAACCGGCCAAGAGCGTGTCGGACACGCCCAAGATAGGGTTCCGTAGCCATTACGAAAAAATCAAGTAATATTATGTGAATTATAACACAATTAAAACACTTAGTAGAGTCTTAAAATCTATTACCAGAAAAAGAGCGTATCTTCACCGCAGTTACGTCCTTTTGTTGTAAAGCGCAGTCTTTCGACAATAACTCAAAAATAGTATATCCGATCATGTTGAAACCAATTTTCGTTGAAAGTATTTATTAAGCGTTACGTTTCCATATTTTTTGCCATATTTTTTCGACAATCGGTTTACACGATAGAGGGACACCATTTTTGCTACTTTGGGAGCGACTTATGACGTCATAAGTCGCTATTTGTTCGCCAACTCAATGAACTAACTATTTATTTGTTTTAAAGCAACAAAAAATAAAATTTTACAGTAAATCGAAAATTAATCTGGTTTTCAGGGCTAAAATAAAGCGTTTTTTTTTACTGGAGTCGTGCCGAATTTTTTTTTAATGGCGTCAACATCCCTATTACCATTGAAAAAGTTATACTCCAATCACTACGCATCAAACGTTGATATTTCATCGATAGTTATTTCAACACCTTGTTACAATCGATGGAATAGATTATGTCACGAATCATCCTCGAATAATCAATAATCATCGTAGAATGCGGATTGGCCAACGTTTTGCAAAATTTCGGACGTCACTTTTTTAGATTGTTCTTAATCGTTTTTCAGGATTTCAACACAATAGCTTACAATATGCTTGTTATAGCCTAAATTGAATAAAGATATTTTGACTTTGACTTTGATATCAACTCGCTCAAAGCGTTCTCGCTCGTCCTTTACTATCTGGACAGCAAGGAGTGGAATGCTCTGCCAGCTTCTGTGTTCCCTGATTTCTAACCAGCAAGGCTACTACGAAACTCAAAGTTCGTGTCGCACCGTCCCTCTCGCTCTCATATTAAACAGTAAAAGTGTCAGAGGGACCGCACGACACGAACTTCGAGTTTCGAATCTTGTAGTAGCCCCCTGGCCGCTTTCAAATCTAGGAAGACAAGCGATCTTAGTCCACATCTCCGTTTACAATACTCAGCGGCAAAAAATTTGGCCCACTCTACATACAAAATTTCTAGTAATACATACATTTGAGGGCCAGATTTTTGGCCGCTCAGTATATCAGCGCGTGATTGTATTGTGCAAGGTCCACCCGGATTGCTATCACCATCTTGCTCGCTAATCCTGCCGTGAAGCAGCAGTAACACAGCCGATGAAATCACTGGCACTTGAGGTATCCCATCCTAGGCCTCTAAGGTTGGCAACGTATCTGCAATACCGCTGGTGTTGCAGATCTTTATGGGCGGTGATGATCTCTTACTATCAGGAGACCCGCTTGCTCGTTCACCATCCAATCGAATAAAAAAAAGACTATTTCTGTGTAAAAAAACTAAGCAGAATCTGTAGGTATGTCATTTGAACCCTACGATTCTCTACTTGGGAGCCCATAGGTGCCCATAGCCGCGGCTTTAGATAATTTTAAAATAACTAAGATTGACATTTTCATACAGCTAACTTAATCGCATACTTCCTTAACCGAATAGACTGTAATTTCGACACATCACCGCGCGAACGTTAGATCTATAAAATCTCTAAACAAAAACACACATTTTATAATTGCTTTAACTAATCAATTACCCACATTGTTTACGCAAACCAAAGCCCACGGGTTAGCAACTAAAACAAAAAACCGAGCAGAATTAATTGTTGCAAAAAAGGCGGGAACGCCGGCCATCTTTGGCAACGTTCTTACTTTAAACTTTGCACAACTTTAAATAACCGTTAAAAGACGTGATGCCATTAACGTGGCGTTAAACTAACACTGCAAATTAACTGGTTAAACTGTTAACACATAATAATTTCATTATGTTATCTTGATGAGTTCAGATTACCCGGTATTGGGGAGATGTTGGCGTCGGCACTTACCTGTAAAGAAGAAATACATTTGTTAAATATTAATAACATATTAACAAAGGTAGTTAGTCAAGAACAAAAGGACCGACAGTCCGCGGGAGCAAAATGAAATGATCTTAATGATCTACATAAATCCAATATTATTAATAAAAATATTATATAATTAACACCTCTTGTACCGTATTTCAAGCGAAATAAAGTTATTTGTATTTGTATTTGAAATATCTTTGCCACTTTTAATTAGAAAAGTTCTAGATCTCGTCATAATAGTGTAAGACATCCATTGGTAGACACAAAAATAGCTAAACCGATTCTAACGAAATAAAGCTAATAATTTTTAACTATGTTATATACAAGGATATTCGCTTTTACGTAAAAAACCGCTTGGAAATCATTGCATCCGTTTGAGAGTTACGATGCCATAGACAGACAGACAGTAATCGGCAACAAACTCATAACGCTACACTCCACTTTTTGTCCGTCGGGGGATAAAAATGATTATAACAACGGACGAAGGTTGTAATCCTTCTTGGCCTATTTTCCATTACGGGCACAAGTACTGTTTAAGGTACCAGCTATTGCTTCGTGTAGCTTTACTCTCATTTAAATTTTCAATCAACTGTTGGCAAATGCATAAAAACGTGCAGTTTAGCAACAGATCATTCCGGTAGTCACTTTCGCAAGTGTCATCAACGGAACAATGAGGAAACACTCCTGACCCCGATGATCTGAAACTGACGAAAAAACTGTGCCAAAACTAAATCACTAAGTCACTTTGAGCTAATGGCCTGAGGGGGCTACTACGACATTCGAATATCGAAGTTCGTATCGTACCGTCTCTCTCACACTCGTGTTAAATAATATAAGCGTCAGCGGGCGTTTACATTTACTTGCCCAAATTTCACTTGCCATACCAACGTTTGCCATAAAATATATAGAACCGTGCTGTATTCAGGTTTTTTTTAATGTCATCATATAAAATGCAGTAGGTTAGGTTAGGTTAGTTTAATATCAATTCTGAAGAAATTACTATTACAGAAATAAATTACTTTATGGCAAATGAACATTCTAGAAAACGATACATTCGGGCATATGAAATTCGGGCAAACGATAGAGAAACTTCAGCGACGACAAGATACGAAGTTTGAATTTCGCACTTCGTAGAGGGCCAGTGCTATACGCAACAGAAAAGATTCGTCATCTGATCATCTGGTCGTCC
Organism: Choristoneura rosaceana; assembly: GCA_037349165.1. NCBI lineage: Eukaryota > Metazoa > Arthropoda > Insecta > Lepidoptera > Tortricidae > Choristoneura > Choristoneura rosaceana. The sequence goes on from JAZBNJ010000019.1 coordinate 19,509,440, forward strand.
CACTGGTGGGACAAGAGGGTAGAGCTATAGTCCCATTGATTTAATGTAACGTTTCTGTACATTGTCAAATACGCTTCGCAGGTGGTTCTCTATCGTTTGCCCGAATGTATCGTTTTCTAGAATTTTCATTCGTTTTCTAGAATCACCATCTGGTGGCCATACCAACGTTTGCCATAAAATATATAGAACCGTGCTGTATTCAGGTTTTTTTTAATGTCATCATATAAAATGCAGTAGGTTAGGTTAGGTTAGTTTAATATCAATTCTGAAGAAATTACTATTACAGAAATAAATTACTTTATGGCAAATGAACATTCTAGAAAACGATACATTCGGGCATATGAAATTCGGGCAAACGATAGAGAAACTTCAGCGACGACAAGATACGAAGTTTGAATTTCGCACTTCGTAGAGGGCCAGTGCTATACGCAACAGAAAAGATTCGTCATCTGATCATCTGGTCGTCCCACTGGTGGGACAAGAGGGTAGAGCTATAGTCCTATCAATTTAATTTAACGTTTCTGTACACTGTTAAAAACGCTTCGCAGGTGTGTGCCGCTTTTCCGGTGAAGATTTCCGGCACGGTAAAGTTCGTGGGTGATTTCAAATTCAAAATGTAAGATTGATGTATTTGCTAACATGATCAACAAGACAAATAAACAATAAAGCTTACACTTAATCTAATCATAATGCATAATTTCCGTTGCGTATAGCTCTGGCCCTATATTACAAAGTACAAAAATGTATAGTGAAGCACCACATCTCGGATCCACGACTACTAATAAATAAACCGTTTCAGAAAATGGTCTAACAAACCCACATATCATCCAAGTAACACACACACTTCAGCTACGAGACTTACACTAAAAAAACGAGTCGTTTCATCTCGTTTCGCCAAATTCCTTCAAGCTTTTTGCCTCTAATCGCTCTATTAAATAACCTGTAGGGTCGATAGACGATCGTGCGTTTTTTGCCGCGACGAAATCTGCAGCGACGTGACAACACCTTTGCAATGTCACGATGCTTTAGCGAAATCTTTGCTTTGATGATTACGCTAGAATTCGGGTTTTAGCTCTAAGTTCAAGTGATTTTACACTTTCTCTAAGTGATTACTTAAATGTCAAGTATGTTTTGTCTTGTGAGTATAATAAAGTTGGAAAGTAACTCATGCAATCTACGGTTCCATTTTGTAAAGTCCTTTATAATTAAAACACTATTTTATACTTAGCACCGCATGAAATTCAGAAGCAAGAGCTCATGAAGATCATATTTGAATAAAAACTGAAATCAAAGAGTCATTTCTAGCAGGTTAGAACTCTGTTAAGTAACTTAGGGGATGTTTTACCATCCATTGATAAGTGTTAACTGACGGTTAAATGTGGTGCTGTCTCCAATTCGAACAAAAAAATAGAGACGGCATCACATTTCACCGTCAGTTAACACTAATCAATAGATGGTGAAAGAGCCTCTTAAACTTGTACAGTCGGGATTCATTTAAAATCTTGACCGGCCTAAAATTCCCAGTGACAGGTCTTGACTCGAGCTGTTGAAATTTAACTAACCTAACACAGTTCTAGCCAATCCGTTTTATTTATTTTTGTCGCATCTAATGATATCTCATATGCTTAAAACCGTCCAGCCGGTTAGGTGCGACACTGAGCTTGAACCCGCGACCACGACTTCAGAGGCAGGTCAAGTCACTAGGGTACTCGTACCACGACTTCTCTCCTTTGACCGCCGCTTCAGAGGCCATAGGTCAAGTCACTAGGGTACCATGAATTCTCTCTTTTGGTTTGTGCTTCATTTAAATATTTAAATATCTTTAGTATTAGAACGACCCATCGATATTTTTATCTGTATGATAAACAAAAGTGTTATTCGTATATATAAAAATACCCAGGGCCGGTTTTAGATATATGGAGGCCTTGGGGCAGCAGAGGAGTGGGGACCCCCCCGTGCCTAAAATTACTATAGGTAAAGGTAAAACAGCGAACAAAAATTGTTTACTAATGTTTATTCTTCGAAATTTGAAAAAAAATCGAAGTTTATATTGTGGGGGCCCCTTCTTTTTCGTGGAGGCCCCGGGGGGTTGCCCTCCTCTAAATCCGGCCCTGGCAAACCTTACGTATAGCTTAACTCAATGAGCACACAAAAATACTATCAGCTACTTAAACTTTTATTTATCACGTTTTCAATGGTACTTGCTGACTAATAACTTTCTATCTCAAACCACGAATCATTACTTTTAACAACTATTTCACTAAACATCTGTGCACTATTCCTAACAACTTTCATCGAAAAGATTCCAAGCACATCAATTAATAAGTTATGAAGAATCGCAACGAAAGTCTGTCGCAAGATGATTATGTCATCGGGTAATTAGTTATTAGTATTACTGACGCGTTTCTTTGTGCCACTTGTTAGCAGTCATTATGAGTTATACCTAACTAGTGTTTACCTGCGGCTTTGCACGCGTATATCATTAGTTCCAGCAGTTGAACAAAAATTCTGCGTTTTTAGTAAATTTCCCTTGGAATTTTCAAAAAATATATCGTTGTCTCCACTGATGTTGCACTAAGAATCATCGTCATCATGTCAGCCGAAAGACGTCAACTGCTGGACGTAGGCTACCCCAAGGCTCTCCACTCAGACCAGTCTTGTGCTTTCCGCATCCACCGCGATCCCCCGATCCTAACCAGGTTCGCTCTATCTTATTGGAGGCCTACCGACAGCTCGTCTCCCGTCCGCGGACGCCATTCAAGAACCTTCTGACCCCAATAAGCCACACTAAGAATAACTGCGCCAAATTCATGACTGCAACCCAGCTGTTGAGATTTCAAGACTTTATCCGTATCCTGTGGGATTATCGGGATAAAAGTAGCCTATGTGTTATTCTAGATGTCCACCTACTTATCTAAATACATACCTGATTTCATTCAAATCTGTGTTAATAATATTATTTGTAGTCGGATTATGCTATTAGAGAACTAAAGAACAAAGCGTTGCCTACTACTGTGGTCTGCTTGGTTGGTTCTGGTCTCAGGCAACATATACTGGACTCCCTCAAAGACTATGAACACTAGCCGTTAAAAATGTCCTAAGGTAGGCCTATGATAGAAAATCTCAACCACGTCTTCACTTTGTTTAGGTAACTTACCTAGTTTTACTTTTTTCTAGTTCAGTTTACCTATATTAAATTTAAGTCTATAATTCTGCTCTATTAAGGGAAAGGAGATGGGGTGGTTTATGTCCAATAATAGATACGGCCGATGTGATGAAGACAAAACCTAGTAAGTATTTGAAAAAAAACGCTTTCGAGTTATTTATAATCATCTGATGCAGAAAGTCTTAAGCCACACAATAATAATCAATAACTCAAAAAATGTTGTTTTGAGATACCGTTTTTTTCCTTAAGAGAGCAGAATTGTATTTTTTAAACGAAATTGAAAAATTTTAATGGTCCATCTTAGCCAGGGCCCCTACTATGTTGCAAAGCCGCTAACCTTCCACTGATAAAGTTCTAGACATAGTATGTCCTGTTTAAAATAACAGTGACATGAACAAAAGATAAACTTTTTAGGCAAATACTTCCTCGGAACCTAAGGTTACATCACACTAAAGTGGGTCTTTGGCCACACGCCACTGCTCTGCAATAAGGCGTGACGGCGCAAGCGCGCCTACTGGACACAATACTCATTCTACAGGTAGTAGGTACTATTCAAGGGTCAAGAAATCTCGCTTATAGTAAAAAAAAACCAGGGGAGAGTATTGCTAACTAGAAATCTTGTTTTAAAAAAGCTGGTACACTGTGAGTCAGACTCGTACCTATGGTTCCGTAGAAACTTGTTTGTGCCTGTTTCAATAGGACGAACGATTTTTTTTTCTCAAATTGTAAACTATTTAGAATATATGTATTTCAGGACTGTCCTTTAGGTGAGGTTAGGTTAGTTTTACAACAGTCCTGAAGTACTTATAGTTTCAAAAAAATGAACCACTTTAGAAAAATTTTCTCAGCGGGAAAAAATCTGGCCCACCCTTCATACAAAATTAACGATTCTGCACACATTTAAGGGCCAGATTTTTTTGCCCCTCAGTATAATTTTCAGCGAAAATAAGAGAACATCCAAGGTGCCAGCACCAAAGCAGTCCACTTAATAAGTACATGAAATACTTTGCCCTCAAAAAAGCAGTCCAATGGATAGGTACTTGAAATATACCGGGTGTGGCCTGTAACATGAGCAAATATTTAAAACATAGATAGTACTCGTCAAACTGAACAACATTTAGTTCAGCGACTTTTACAAAACAACAGTTTTTTAATTTTTATTTCACTTTAAAGTTTATTTGAAGAAGCGATTTAAAGCAAAAACTTGATGTTTTTAGCGTGACAGGCGACGTCAGTTGGGTTCAAGGATGCCGTACATTGATTACAGTATGTAATTTGTATGAATAAGAAAAAAATCTAAAAACGCCATTATTTTTAAAAGTCGCTGACTTATGGCCACTTGCTGGAAACACATAAATCTCGAGTTAGCGTTAAGCTTAGTTTAGTAGTGTCAAAATGTATGGAACTGTCAAGCTTAAGCCAGGCTTAACAACTAAATCTAGATTTATTTTTACCTGCAAGTGGGTGTTAATGTCGTTCAGTTTGACGAGTACGATCTATGTTTTAATTATTTACTCGTATTACAGGCCACACCCGGTATATTGTCCTTAAGATACGAGCAAACAAATTCGTCATACATCATCGAAAGGCAGTTAATGTCAGAACGGAAGGCTATAATTTATTTTCATAAAGCTCTAGTTGGAAAGCTTGTAAATAAACTTGACATTACGCCTCAATTACTACAACCACACCACAATTACAGGTGTTAATACAAGCCCATTCAAACGTCATGAGTAATAAAACTAGACGCATTTAATAACTAATCTTAAGGCAAATAAATTCGACTGCTTTTTGCGGTCCAAGTTCCTTAGTCCGAAAGCAAAGTACACATTCAATAATATATACGTAATTATATCTGCCTACACAGTAATTAGCATAATCCTTTGTAATAAATGTATACATATAATATTATTCATAATATAAAATAAGGAACATTCAAACGACCTCCACTAGACATCTAATTCAGAAACGACGTAACAGAGTTACGATTGTTGTGTTTATACGCTCTTCTAGAAAAGTTGGGGTTGTGATATGGATCGTGATTACTTCTTGTCTCGTTTGTTATAGTTTTTGCTACATTTGATGGTTACAATGGTATTCGACGCCATAAAAACGCCATTGTAGCATTGGTAATGATGCGTGATATATAGACGGCATATGTAAGAAGTTGTTGAATTAGAACCTGCATGTTTTTGTTGTAATCAACGCGAGTGAGTACAGTTTTTAATTTTGTAGCTAATTTGGATGAGTCAGTCAATGTCTAAGGTATCAGTTAAGATAACCAAAAACAACCTATTCAGTTACACTAAGTCAGCTGAAAATATTTAATTTAGAAAAGGGAGTTAAAAAAAGAAGTTAGGTTAAAACATACACTTCTAGTAAGACAATAAGTTTGTAGGTTGAATTGGTAAGTTTTTTTTTAAATGCTACCCTTAATTCTAAAAAAAAAAATACGGAATCTGTACCGTTTTTTCTAGTAGAATAAGCCAAAATATATGCCTGTATTTATCTTGACATTAGACATTAGGTTACAAACAAGACAAACGAATGCACGCCTTGTAGGCTACATTAACTTTATTGAAGCAAAAGCTTTATATTGGTTTGGACAGGTGTTTTTGTGAACATGAATTGAAACAGCATCACTTTCTTATTGCCATCTCGCCCTTACTTGCTCGTAAACATTCCTATGTACAATTTAAGCCGCTAACCAGATAAAAACCATTTCTAATCGCGATTCTCCGATTCGCACGATGCCATAGACATTAAAGGTTATAGAACTCAACTAATCTCAGGTGTTGCCTTAAAAAAAACAAAATTGCTCTATGATTGTGAGATGTGAAATAGACTGTGTCACACAAAAAACATGACTCCATACAAACGAAGATTCTGTTAGATTATTAGTTTTTGTAGTTAAGAGACGGTGGAAGGATTTTATAAGTTATGTTGCGCTCCGGTGGTTTTGTTAATGACATAATCGAAATTACCTTTGGTAAGGTAATAGAAATAGTGATGTGAGAAAAAACAGGTCAAGTGTGAGTCGAACTAGATCGGAAAAAAAACAAGTTTTTAGTTATGGAATAACTGTTAATTTTCATTTGTTTGCTGTTACAGCGGCCATTTTAGTAATCGCTATGGAAATCTCAAGTATATAAACCACTAGCTTTTACCCGCGGCTCCGCCCGCGCGGTATTCGGTTATCGCGCACTGATCCCTCGAGAACTATGCATTTTTCCGGGATGAAAAGTAGCCTATGTCATTCTCGGAGTCATAAACTATCTCTATGCCAAAAATCATGTCAATCCGTCGCTCCGTTACGGCGTGAAAGACGGACAAACATACAAACACACAAACACACTTTCGCATTTATAATATTAGTATGGATTGCAGTTCTAAATTTTTGATCTCCTTTTGCTAAATACGTAATCTGTTGCTTTTTTAAAGTTACAAACTTTTATCACACACTGTTTTATCGCGTAAAATTAAATATTCAAATTCTTCATTACCTTTTAAACAGTAAAAGTTAAGCCAGACAATGCCTTGGAGAAATTAACTTAATTTTACCTGTTGAATGTTCCTTTAAAGTTAACAGAAATCAAAATAACGCATTATATAAGTAGTCAGCTTTATCCCACCTTTGTGATAAGGTATAATAAGTAAGGTAATCTGCTAAATCATAAATCTTTACTTTCAGTAGTAGTAGTTTTAGTTTCAGTAGTATTGTTGTTCAGTCAGTCAGTCAGTCAACATAATTGGTGCTATGGTGCTATACATGTTACTCCATGTAAAAAGTCTTCGCAAATTGCTTTAACCAGGATTTTTAATTGTTAAATATTTTTCACTTCGCTTTGTCTCACTCAGCCGTTGAACTAATTGCTAGTGTTAGACAAAGTGAGAAACTTTCAAAAGGTTTTGTCTCGTTTCTGAATGCATTATAGTAGAAAGGGAAAGTGTTTTAAGACATAGAATGAAATGTAGATGTCTTGTCAGGGTTGCACTGCACATCATTAATTTTAGTGGTAACACTTTTCATTTGACAGAACCGGATGTGTACATCATCGAAACTGGTGAATTTTGGCATTATTTAATTGGATATAAATTATTTGTACTTAATATTAAATTAATTGATACTTAATTGCTGTACAGATGAGATGTACCTAACTTTACTGGCAAATGTATTAGGTAATAAATAATTACTGGCACGGACACTATTAGCGTTTACACACATTAACTATCTGTTACCTTTGAACGAGCTTTTCTTGTATCATCATCATCATCATCCCAGCTTATATTCGTCCCACTGCTGGGCACAGGCCTCCTTTCAGAGTGAGCATACATCGACATTATATTATTTTTTTTACTTTTACATTATAATTAGGTACTTTAAAGTATGATTAACTCAAACAAAAGACAAAAATTTAGACTAAGAAAAATGACCATTTTGATCTCGTAAAGAGGATCGATAACCCTAGCAGGTATAAGTGGTTGCCACATGGTAGCATGTTAGCATAATAATGGCCCTTAAGATCGTTCAAACCCTGGCTGTACGAACAAAGCGTCTGCCTTCGAAACGCGCTTTAAAAAAAAGTTGTGCCAGCCATATTTAAATCTACTTTTTTTGTTTCAGGATGATGACTTGGCTGAGTCAACCATTGAAGACGAAGACTGTTTGTTATACATGTTGAATCTTCAGATGAAGAATTTGGAGACGATGACGAAGCAGAAGCTCGCCTTGCAGAGTGCAAGAACAATTATTTATTAAGAGACTAGCTGTTGCCCGCGGCTTCGCCCCCGTTGTATTTTTTCTATATTTTCTTCCATAAAAACCTTCTCCTGACCGTAACAAACACAATAAAAAAAGAATTAGTGAAATCGGACCAGTCGTTCCCGAGTTTTGCGCTTAGTAACACATTTTACGATTCATTTTTATTTATATAGATTATTATTGTATTATGTATCGACGTCATGAATGTTTCTTCCGGCAATATTATTTTTAGATGATAGATATAGCGTCTCTTTTATACTTTGTGATTTCCATAATAGTCTAAATACCTCATAAACAGTTGCTCTATTCCAGAACAGTGTGATATCATTAGCAATATAGGTGTTAAAACTAGTTTCAATGGCATTTGTTACACTAAATTTGTTATAATTAAGTTGTTTGCCTTCTCAAGCCGGTGTCTCTGTATACGAGGGCGACACTGAAAGTTTTTAGAACTGGCCACTTGTAAACAATATAATAAAAAAGTAAGTTTAAATTTTGAAAATGGAACTCTTTGCCAATATTATTGAGTATGTATTTCATTCATTTGTCATTAGTTTTACGATTTGGCGGCAAATTTAAAATTGTCTGTGTCACGTCAACATGAATTTAACTCGCGAAAATTTTCGTGCAATGATTTTTTATGACTTTCGATGTCATTTAAGTCAACAAGAAAGCTATGATAGACTTCGATTGGCCTTTCATGATGAAGCTCCATCTCGTGCGACCATTTACAACTGGTTTAATGAGTTTAAACGTGGTCGCACTAATCTCACCGACGGTCTGCGTGAGGGACGGCCTTCTACGGCGACGACTGAAAATAACATCAGTGTTGTGCAGCGTATGATAGAGACTGACAAAAGAGTGACGTATCAGCAGATTCGGACAAGCTTAGGCATCGGTATGAGTCAAGTGCATAAAATCCTCCATGAACATTTAGCGGTCAGGAAGCTTTGTGCGAGGTGGATACCTCATAATTTGACCGAGGCCCAAAAACTCCGTCGGGTTGATTGGTGCCGTGAAATGATTGAAAGATTTAACGGAGGTGACTCAAATGCTGTTTTCGACATACTTACGGGTGACGAAAGCTGGGTTTACTGTTATGATCCAGAAACCAAGAGACAGTCTGCTCAATGGGTGTTTCCTTTCGAGGAGTTGCCAACTAAAGTGAAGAGAGGTCGAAGCGTGGGAAAATAGATGGTGGCCTCGTTCTTCGGAAGGACAGGTCACTATGCGACAATTGCTTTAGAGGATCAAAAAACAGTTACTGCAGAGTGGTACACTAACAATTGTTTGCCACTTGTATTGGAAAAAGTTCGGGAGAAGCGACCTCGAAGTAGGATCCTTCTTCACCACGACAACGCCTCGTCGCACACCGCCAGGCGAACGATCGACTATTTAGTGACGTCAAACGTGGAATTACTGGGTCACCCGCCGTATAGCCCCGACCTCGCACCTTGCGATTTTTATTTATTCCCGAAAATAAAAGAAAAACTTCGAGGAAAACTTTTTATGAACACCGAGGAAGCAGTGGGTGCGTTTCAAAAGGCCGTCGAAGAGACCCCTCAGGACAACTGGGCTAAGTGCTTTTCTCAGTGGTTCCATCGGATGCAGCGGTGTATTGATGTGAATGGACACTATTTTGAAAAGATATAATAAAACTAATAACTTGCTAGTTTGCTCAGTTTTTGATTTTCTAAGAACTTTCAGTTTGACCCTCGTAATATTATAAATGTGACTGTTTGTGATTGTCTGCGTTTACGTCTGTTAGACTTTCGCGTCAAAACGACTGGACGGATTTCGATGATGTTTGGTTTATTTGAAACCAGGTCTTTTATATTTTATCCCAATCAACCCACGATACTGGAAGCACGTAATTTATGTAAAATAAATTACGTGCTATTTATGAAATAAAATAAAAGCTTCATTTTAGGGTAAGCACTGGTGTTTATCAGGGAATATAAATATTGAATTTCTGGATAATTCCATAGACATTTTACAAAGGAGGTTTTCTTGATAGTGTTAGTATCGTGAGGTCGGTAAGGTCTTGGCGATTAGCTCATTTAGTTGTTTTACTAATCACAAACGTCGGCAAATGTCAAGTGTGAAACGGGCCTCATGACACTAGTACAGTCACCAGCACCAATATCTAATACAACAAGCGTGCATAAATATCTGATACGACTCTATTTCTAGGGCCGGAAGGACGTGTCAGATATTTTTCACGCTCCGCTGTGGCAGATATTAATGCTAGTGACTGTACCTACTACCCTGTTATAGAAGCCCTAATTTTGGAATTTTTGTCTAGCTTAAACATAGCAATAATTAATTTCGTTCATTTTTAGTCAAAAAACATAACGGGACTTATCACGCTATTTTACACAAGTAATATTTACCTCGACGTTTTGACAACAATACAGTTGCCATGGTCACGAGTAGACTGAAGTGTGGGGTGTCAAGTCCGCCTAGCAGCGCGAGTTCTTCGAACTACCCGCACTTGATCACTAACTGTTCGTCCATTTTTTCTTGTCGGCTACGCTCAAAATTAAATGACAGGCTTTTCTGCTTATTTCTATACAACAATCTATGAAGATAATTAAATGAAAAATTTAATTGTTTTCCATATAACCTTAGTTGGTAATCAAAGCTTAACCTTTTACGTTTGCCCACTGCAGATAAGTTAGTGCGGAGTTCCCACGTGCGACCTTTACGGCGGCCATTCATATGCGGAGGTCGGAAATTGTCACTATACTTTGTTAATTTGTTAACTGTTATTTAAGAATTGATACTGCACGTTGTTTATTTACTTATTGTTCTTACAGAGTGCGTGAGCAGTAAACACTATCATACAGTGATCATACACAATTTCAAAGAATTACATTCGATTTAATACGGGGTAAACAAATAGTAGTCTCTAGTCAGTCAATACAGGAAATACCTAATAATATTGATAATAAATAAAAAAAATAAAAAAACCCGACTGCCTTAAAAATACTAAAAAGAAAAAAACAAGTCTAGTGGGCTAAAATTCTGTTTAGTAGCTAACTTAAAGTTCAACAGTCGGGACCCATTAGGTAAGAATTTTTGAGCGTCACTTTTTAAATGGGTCCCGACTGTTGAACTTTAAGTTAGCTATTAAACAGAGTTCTAGCCCACTAGACTTGTTTTTTTCTTTTTAGTATTTTTAAGGCAGTCGTGTTTTTTTATTTTTTAAATTTATTGTTTTATTTCACACTTTTATAATAGTTCTGTAAAAATGGTTGATCAAAACTATTATAACCCATATATATTTCGAATGGGCTAATTATTACCTTTCATTTGATACCCCACTCGACAGATTTGAATAAATTTTTTTGAAAACTTACAATTTGGCGCCAAAAATCCGCCATTTTGGTTTTCAAGAATTTCATGTACCCAGTGTCACTCGCGTCGTCAAGATGAATCCAATGACGTATCATTTATCAAAATCGGTTCAGCCATTGAGTAGTTACGAGCGGACATAGGAATAGACATACATACATACATACATACATACGAGGCAAACACCTCTTACCCTCCTTCTTCGCAGTCGGGTAATAAATAATAATAAAATCATTTACTGCCACAAAAAATAAAACTACACAGTAAAAAAAATTCACGTAAGTAGGTGGCAATGGGCTCAGACTCAGCATAAGCTGCGAGCAAAAAAACTTGCAGTGCTGATTTCCACCCTGCGCCCGTCCTACAGCGTAAAATTTAACTCTAGAGCCGGGTAAGGCTGCATTGTTGCATATTTCTGTTACAGCATTTTTTTCTTTTGTCAATCAAACCAAAAATGATAAATATGAAGCTCCTCAAGGTTCGGAAGTGGGGGCTCATGAGACACTTATTCGCACGGTGTGACATCACGGGGAACTTCAGCTGGCTATATTATCATCATTTTTATTCAGTCCAAACCTACAGACCTAGAAAACAGTTATTTTGCGTAAATATCTCTTCAAATTATCTATATGTAGCATAGAATAAAAAAAAAACGGAGCAAAACCTCGATCTGAGCAAATAAAATTTACTACAATATTGATTCCAAACTTCTTCTCTTATAATTTATAATATCATATTATTTATTTTTTTATTTTATTACTATTTATTTGTCATCTGCAATACCCCTGGTGTTGCAGATGTTTATGGGCGGTGGTGATCTCTTACCTTCCAGTCGAATAAAAAATATTTTTTATATATATAATTTTTGTGCAGATCAATTCACCGCAATAAATAGCTAATTATCTCTAAGCTAGCTCCATACTTATTTCTAATTAGTACAACATTAACTAATCAACTTACAATCCCGCCATCCCAAAACAAATCCTAACACTTAGCATTAAGTTCGATAATACCCCAACCACGAGTGATGTCGCAAGCAAACTAGAAACTCTGCCAAAACGTGAACAGACGAAGCCAAATGACACGATCACGTAATTAGAATCGCGGGTTAAAAATGGCCGCTTAAGGTAAACACGAATACTCAAGGTCTAAGTGAATCCGCGGTAAATTGTTTCGCTACTACGTTTACTACGCGATCATTGGGTAATTTTAATGTCAGTTGTAGCCTGTGCCCTTAGTGTAAGTTTTCGGTTACAAAATACGTCTCGATCGCGTTCGCGTTAAAATCTCAATTTGTATGGAAACACGAACATCGCAAACGTTCCGCTAGAGGCGCTGTTCGTTTTTCTATACAAATTAAGATTTTAACGCAAACGCGATCGAGACGTATTTTGCAATCGAAAACTTACACTAAGGTTATAAGCATCGATATATATGTACTAACGTACGGTAGAATATAAGTCAATGGTTATAAGAAATAAATTAAACTGTCAGATTTTTATAATCAATTAATAAAATTCAAAGCACACAGTTAGGTGAAGAAACGTAATATGCATGTAACGTAACACCAGAGACTCGTTTAGTGATTAACATTTTAATTGGTAAGTTACAAACGTTCTTGTAAACTCCGTTCCGTTTAGCTTTACTTTTTTTTCACGGGACAATTTACACCAATTGACCTAGTCCCAAAGTAAGCTTTGCAAAGCTTGTGTTATGGGTACTAAGCAACGGATAAACATAAATATGTAGATAGATACATACTTAAATACATATTAAACACCGACCCGACAACAAACATTTGTATTTTTCATACAAATATCTGCCCCGACACGGGAATCGAACCCGGGACCTCAAGCTTCGTAGTCAGGTTCTCTAACCACTAGGCCATCTGGTCTTACTTAAGTGGCAAATAATATTCCAACCTAGAATTTCACTAATATTCTCATCAAAATGAGCGTAATAATAAGATTAATTATGATTAAGATTTTAAATTATTAGTTTTATCGAATCAAGTTTCGACTCTTCCACTTTCTAGTCTGTGATATTGACAGCTGTCACCTGCACCACGCTTGAATCAAAGCACTGTAGGATAAGAGGTGGAATGCGAAGCTTCAGCTTTTTCTTAATTCATCTGTTCTTATACTCAATATTGAGTGTGCTCGAGCTGTAGTTCCCACGCGGGGCAAGTGCCGACAATGAACTTCACAAGTGTATGCAAGTTCCTCTAGATCACTCCACCAAAAAGCTCATAGTAAATTTCAAGATAAATGTTTATTAACACACAGCATCTATCTATCTATCTATATATTATAAATAAAATGAATTCCATAACTTCCGAACGAGAGCACCGAATTAGATAATTATTTTTATGTTGTGTTCGTTAATTGTCAGGTTAAGGATTGTGCGTAAAATAATTTAAAAAAAATAACGGGGGCAAAGCCGCGGGCAACAGCTAGTGTACAATAAATAACAAATACATTAACACAAAAAAAAACACACAAAAAAGTAGAGCTAAAATTAATGATTGCTCTTATTGGACAGGGTGCCCGTAAGGTAGGCTGCATTTCCTCATTGTACTCGTATAGTAATGCCAATACGTACCCAAGGAAAGAGCCATCCCTATTCTGTAAAACAATCAACCTTCTTTTTCTTTTCAAAAAGTTTTTGATCTTCGAAAAAAAATGATGTACAACTTCGAACATAAACTATGAAAAACCTAGGTAACCCGGGTTCGAACCAACTACCCTCTGCTTGAGCGGCCATGGGTCCAACCAACAGGCTTCCACGGCTTTTAGAAGTTGCTCAAAAAGCTTTAAACAGTTTTAAAACCATAAAAGAGCTAATTCTGGCGAAACCTGCTTACGGTGTAGTAACATCTTAAACGAGATTACCAAACTAGAACAAATACGGATTCTCATGTTTTGTAACTTAACTGTAACAAGACAGATGTTGTTTATATATGTTGCTAAGAGTATCTCTATTCGTGTATTTTAGCTTTATTGTATATTTTTGAAATAAAGGAATTTGTATATACAAGTATGTATGTTTATAACTAAAGAGTTCATACATCTCACTAATCTCTTCCCTACTAATATTATAAATGCGAAAGAAACTCTGTCTGTCTGTCTGTCTATCTGTTACGCTTTCACGCAGTCCTGGATTTATAAATAGGCCATATTATTATAGGCCGCGTCCTAGAGGCGGCAGCGTCCTAAGGGCGGCGGCAGATTTCAGAGGACAGTCAATGTAGGGTAAATGTAGGGGCGGCAAAAATTTAATAGCCTACTGGCGGAAAATTTGTAAATCCGCTACTGATTTCACGTCGAAACCACTGAACCGATTTTGATGAAATTTATTGTTTTGAAAGAAGTTGCCGCGGAAAACAGCTAGTTATAAATAAACAGGACTGTCTGAACTTTTTTACCACGAGCTTTGCGGTGAAGGAAAACATCGTGAGGAAACCTGCACAAACCTGCGAAGCAATTCAATGGTGAGTGTGAAGTTCCCAATCCGCACTGGGCCCGCGTGGGAACTATGGCCCAAGCCCTCTCATTCCGAGAGGAGACCTGTGCCCAGCAGTGGGACTATATAGGCTGAGGTGTGGTGTGAGGTGTGTCTGAACTTGGCACACATAGATCTCACTTCTTTTATCGTTGAAGTCGTTGATAGGATACGTATTACAAAAAAGTATCCCATAATACTTGGATAAAATTATATATGTGTATGCCGTATTATGGCCAAAGGCAATATCTCACGCTAAACGGCCTAAACACAATATTAAAGTTAATAAGCTAATAGTTTTCACACTTGATTACACCCCGAGGCTTCCGGCACTGGTTTAGTAATTGTTGCCTTTGTCATGGTTCAAGGTTCGATCTCAGGTCAACAGCTAATTAAGTTGCATCGTTATTACCAATAATTGTTTTTTTTAAACACGATCTTCTGTGGCTTCCTGAATTGTAATTATTTGGTAAACATGGATGAGTCGTGATGGTTTTTTGTTGTTATTAAAATATTTTAAAAAACTTGATTGGGTTGATCACGTTTTGTGGATATCAGACGTGATATACAACGTATAATAAACATATATATTTGCATTTTAATCCCAAGTTTGGTTTGTTTATTTTAACAAGCCTCCGCCTATCGATATTCATATACGTAACCCTGCAGTAGTGGTACGCATCTGAAAATCGAATGTTAAAATATTGTATTGTATTGTTTGTTTGTTTATGAATAGACTGCCACCTTTCGGACTTTCAATAAGTATGCGAGCCGATATGGACCCAATTTCGCCACGTCCTTTCAACCGTTCGTTCGCAGTTTAGCTTAAACTACTTGTGAGTAGGTACTAGAAATCTAAGTTTGCATGAATAAATAGCCGCATTTATAATATAAAAAAATAACAATATCGAATATATTAAAATATCGAATGGGTCATAATATCGAAATGTTTATTTTATGAAACCGAAAACTTTCCAGGATTGATTGAAACGGCATCGTATAGAACCCCTTAGGTTAGGTTAGGTTAGATTTATAACCATCTAAAAAAAATACAGTCTCAACAAAAATACTTTTTCGATATTATGACCCATTCGATATTTTAATACATTCGGTATTATAACATTCGATATTCAGATACGTAACCGTTTGAATTAACGGTCAAATTGTAACACATATTTCTCGGTATTTCGAGCACAAATTGAATAAAAATACCTACAGGTACATTTATCAGTGGTATTTAGTATAATAATCATAATAGATTTATTTTTCGACCAACTATGTTTTTAGTATAGAAGTTAACACAATTTTATTTATAATAACTAGGTATAACACAAATTTATTTATTTCTTTTTTTTTATATTTTGTTTTATTATTTGACTTAATTTTGTTTAATTGTTTGATTTAATTTAGTTTTATTTAATTTTAATTTTGTAATTTTTATTTATTTATAAACAAACAATACAATACAATGATTAACAGAAATAAATAAAAAAAAAGAACTAAAATTAACTTACCTAGGTACTCTAAACCTAAAAATCTATATTTACAAATATCACCCAATTTAATTGTTGTAATTTGTAATGTAATGATATAATGCCTAGTTTGACTTAAATAAATAAGTAATGTATCGACACAATTTTAAATACTTATGGTTTCGATGTTTCATTTGAAAACGTGTGCCAATACCGTTAAGTTTGGAATATAGTGATGCTACAAAGTCAAGTCATGCTTATACTCACAAATATTTAGCATTAACATTAGTATATGCACATACATGAACGTATGCCTAAGATTTAATTAATACATCACAAGCATGTAAGGTCGTGCACACAAGTACATCCCAAGTAGGTCACGAATCGTGGGACGCGAGCGCAGGTCGCCCATTGTATGTTTTGATGGTTTCGTAGAACAGGAATGTAAAGGTTTTCTTTAAGACTTTGTACGAAGCGCTGTGAATATGTTTTAGAGGATTTTTGAGAGTGTAAACTTTACACTGTAAAGCATTGTGGAAGCATTCTACACTTCCACTGAGCATAGATATAGATACATCTAAGATGATAGCCTTTTGTACGTATTTTATGTATTTTTTTATCTCTTCTGTGTATTTTTAATTTAATTTGTGATAATAAATAAATAAATATCACGGGACAATTCACACCAATTGACCTAGTCCCAAAGTAAGCTTAGCAAAGCTTGTGTTACGGGTACTAAGCAACTGATAAATATAATTATATAGATAGATATATACCTAAATACATATTAAACACCCAAGACCCGAGAACAAACATTCGTATTTTTCATACAAATATCTGCCCCGACACGGGAATCGAACCCGGGACCTCAAGCTTCGTATTCAGGTTCTCTAACCACTAGGCCATCTGGTCATCTAATGCTATAATAGCTTTCATAGTTATTTTTCTTTTTAATAAATTTAGTTTTGATTAAATTACTTTCTGCCAATTTAAGTTTCTTGCGGCGCATTCTTCTTGGCAATGATGGTATTTACGTACTCATAGAATAAAAAATATGTTGATTTAGAACGTTCCAATGTGTATTTTTCAGAGGATCCTTTCATATTTTGGCCACATAATGAGAAGGTGTGATGAGAGCCTAGAGAAGCTGATCGTAGTTGGGAATACGAATGGTAAACGAGCCCGGGGCAGATCTACTATCAGATGGACCGATCAAATTAGGGACTCCAAGGCCACGAAATTTAACTCCTTCGTCAGGGCTGCCATGGACAGAAGCCGATGGAAACAAATACTTATATCCAAATGTAGACCGCCCGTTGATGACCACGATCCTCAGTCATGAGGGAACAACTGGAATGGATGGATTTTGCAGAGCCATTGCAGAAGCTTTGCGGGCCGGCGGGGGTAGATTTTTTTCCTTCGTGCTTCGATTCTATTTGTGCTAACTGACAGCACACAACCTAAAACATTGAAACTAGAGACTGTTGAAACTAGAGAATGTTGGTGGTTCAACTCCGTGGTGGGCCTTGTAATAATCAATTTTACTTTTTTTGACGACCAGATGGCCTAGTGATTAGAGACCCTGACTACGAAGCTAGAGGTCCCGGGTTCGATTCCTGTGTCGGGGCAGATATTTGTATGAAAAATACGAATATTTGTTCTCGGGTCTTGGGTGTTTAATATGTATTTAAGTATGTATCTATCTATATAATAAATGCTAAATCTTTATTCAATCAAAATCAAAATGGTACAATCAATTAATAAATTACAAATTAAATTAAAACCTAAATGAAAAATTAATAAAGGAAAAAAAAAATATATCAAAAACCAAAAAAAATTAAAATTAAAAAAACAAAAGGAATAAATCATAAAATCATAAAATAAACTAAACTAAAAACTACTCAACACCCGTCCGCATCGTACTTGGCCCAAACGTACCCATTACCCCAGCGGCATTGCCCCGTTGTATGGCCAACGAGACCCGCTGGACCAAGTACGATCCGGAACGGGGGTCACCTCCTCTGTCCCTCATCCTGCGCCCCAACTCCCCAACCAACGACCTGGCGTCCACCCCCCAAGGGCCAGCCGTCTCGACCGCAAACGGCACAAATTCGTACGTCGGCTCCAAGGCTGAGTATTTCAGGCGCTTCGACCGCGCGGCATTTTCAGCCGCGGACCCAGCTGCCCTCAATGTGTGACTCAGGTGTGATGCCGCAAAGGTACTTACACACGTGGCATCCCACAAGTGACCCCGCCCCCTCCGCCAGGGAACCAACGTCAGACCATCAGGCCTCTTGCCGTCGCTACGGCTCAAACCCGGAGGCTCCAACATACAAGGCACGTTAGCTGCACTCATTGCCCTGTGAATCAGGTCATTAATTGAGTGATGCCTCGAGAATCGGCCAGCACACCTTTGACAATTAAGACCATGGTGACCATCCTCCTCTACCATCGCCCCGCATATGCAACGATGCCGCTCGCAAACCTTGCATCCCAGCCTCAGTGCAACGGCTATCCGGAGAGAGTCGTTATCGAGCAAAGTGCCAAGCTGCGGAGACGGCAAAGCCTGCAGCCACGCCCCCGACTCGGGAGCAGCAGAGGCCTTGAGTCGCGCAATATCGGAGCCTGAAGCATCACTCAACAAACTCGCACTAGTTTGCCTACACCTAATATCGTCCCACTGCCTCTGCCTAGCACGATCTACCGGCCACTGATCGCGTGCGCACAACGATGCCCAACCCGCAAGAGCCTCCGACACAAATGGCAAGGGGACCCCGTCGCCATTAAGAGGAAGAATGCGAGCAACAAGATCCACCACACCATGAGCCGAAGCCAAAAACGCGGCCAGACCGACATCACGCACCCGCCGCACTCCCAACCCGCCATATCGAACAGGAAGAGCTGCCTGACACCACTGAGAATCGTTCAAGCGAACATTTATAATGTTCTCCAGCACGTCCCTAATCGCGTCGTCCAGCAGTCCAACCGCACCATCAAACAACCAGGTTGGAGAGGTTCTCAGCACATAAATCATCCGTGGCATAGCAAAACAATGCCTCAACAGAGTCAGTGAAACATGCGCCGATAGCTGCATAAGGTGTCCTTGGGCCATAACCAGTGCCTGCCTTTTGGTTTCCAGGGCAGAAGTAACTCCCTCAGGAAAAATTGGTGCACCAAGCAAGTTTAACCCCGACTTATCCAGCACCTTTATCCCCGGGACCAAAGTACGGAAGTCCTCCAAAGATTCCCCGCTCAATGCACCACAAGCGAAAAGTTCACACTTTTCGGAATTAATTTCAAGTCCTATATCCCTCAAAGCAGGCACAAGCTTTCTAAGATCAGCCAACACCACCTCCGGTTCTCCACTCAACGTGCCGTCGTCCAAATACCACACGTTTAAAGGCGAGTCCAAACCCGTGATGATATTATGTATCGCAAGGCAAAACACTAAAGGCCCTAATGGATCACCCTGCTGCGCACCCACCCGCGAAGATACCGATCTATATAATTACATTTATCCATTGCTTAGTACCCATAACACAAGCTTTGCTAAGCTTACTTTGGGACTAGGTCAATAGGTGAGAATCGCCCCGTGATACTTATACTCGTACTTATACTTACTTACTATGATTTCAAAGGTACATGATTCTGTTTGTTGGACTGTACTACTTTGGATTGGATGGAATGTACCACGTTTTATAATCACAGGGCACAACTGAGTGAGATTTCAGATCAGGTGAGTGACGCTTCTGTTTATCTACCATTAATTATTCTGCGATGATACGCGCTCCAATTAACGCGCGCGCGCATGTCCTCGCAAGATGGCGGCCTTGCGACCGCTTTCATCGTGTAGTGATGACACTATGATGATAGAATTTTCGACACTTACCCCCCGTTTCACCATCCATTGATAAAATTTATTTGACGGATAAATGTGATGCCGTCTCTTTTTGTTTTGTTCGAATAGACAGAGATGGCATCACATTTATCCGTCAAATAAAATTTATTCATGAGTGGTGAAACAAAGCCTTAATGCTATAATTAGAATCATATTCCTTTTCACCTACGAAACAAAAAATATTATATTGAAGGATATGGAAAATCGTTAATGCCACATAATAGGTAAGATCAATAGGACTATTCCATTAAGTAATTATTACTTTTAGGGTTATGTAATCGTAAAAATGTATTTTATGAGAATTCACATTCATAATTATTAAACTCCCTTAGCTTTCTATTATTCAGAAACCGTTTCTTCCATTTAATTTACAAAAATTAAAGATTGTGTCTCAATTGCAAAACCTAAGTCTATTGCAGGCAGTTTGTTACAAAAATCAATCTAAGTTGATTAGAAATCACTAACTTACAAAACTTCTCTAAAAAGCGGACTAGCATTAATCTATGCAAAGAAACCGTTCGCAACTGCCTATCAAATAGAAAAACGTAGCGATTTGGCGTCCGTATTATATCCAAGGCATTAGAACTTTAACTTGATCGTTACTGTTACGATCTGGTGCCTTAAGGGCTAAAACTGGGCCTTAAGGGTCTGCGAGTCTACTGAATTCAAACACGTGTTAACGTACGTATCTTATATGAGGTTGACAAATAAAACATACATCATACATACATACATACATAAAATCACGCCTCTTTCCCAACGGGGTAGGCAGAGACTACATCCTTCCACTTGCTACGATTCTGGCATAAAACTCTCGCTTCCAAACACACATAATTATTCAAAATTGGTAAAAAAGAGTATACAATCATAAATTCACATAAAAAAAGGTTGTGCCTTTGGCACAGTTACTATCTACAAAAAATATCTGGACGGGTTACAAGTAAATTAAAAAAAAAAAACTTAAGTAAAAACACACTTACAAACTATGTTAGTTCTGTTCAAAATTAAAATCAATTCAAATTAAAATTAAAATTAAAACATCATCAAGTTTTTTAGCCATAGGCATTGACTCCACGATGCCGATGACACTATAAACTGTGATTCCTTCCTACTAGGTATTTGACACTAACAAGCACCCACACTGGGGTCTCAAGAGGCCTGAATTAATTTTTCCGATATAGGTAAAAACTATCCTATGTCTTTCCCGGGTCTTAAACTGCTTCGAACCTAAAATTTATTTTAAATCAGTACATCTGTTTGACTGAATGACTTTAAGCGGAAAGAGGTAGTAGACAGAGAGACAGATATTTTCGCATTTATATTATTAGTAGAATTTATTCACAGAATAAGGCTGTGTCACTGCCATATTTTCACCGATTATGAAACCGCCACCATTCCATTCATATCGTGCTAAGTACTTGATTGACAAATCATTCAAATTCAAATTCAAATCATTTATTCAGCAAATAGGCCGCAATGGGCACTTTTACACGTCATTTTTTTAATCTACCACCGGTTCGGAAAAAAACCTCTGTTGAGAAGAATCCGGCAAGAAACTCAACGAGGTATTTTTTTTAAAAAAAGCAGATTCACAATATTTATAAATGATATCTATGTACTATACATTACAAGTATTTAACACAATTTTATTTTTAACACAGTAGGTTCACTATTTGAAGGGATCGCTAGTGCGGATCGGAATTATTTCCAAATATCCCTGTCCATGATATAATCGTTAACTTTATAATAAGCCTTAGATATTAACGTCTTTTTGACAGTAGATTTAAATTTTGTATCAGTTTCTTCAGTAATGTTTTTTGGAATTTTATTATAAAAACGTATGCAACTTCCCAAAAACGACTTTTTGGTTTTAGCCAGTCTGTAAGATGGAACTTTAAGCTTCCCTGTGTTTCTAGTAGCCTTTGGCTTATCGACGTTAGTGGGAAAATCACATATGTTTTTCCTAACGTACATGATTATTTCAAAAACATAAAGCGACGGCAGGGTTAGGATACCAGTTTCCTTAAAAAATGATCTTAAAGATTCATGCGTCTTCAAATTATAAATTGCTCTAACTGCTCTCTTTTGCAAGATAAAAATTGATTCGATGTCTGCAGCAGATCCCTATAAAATAAGCCCGTACGAAATGATGCTATTAAAGTACGCAAAATACACCAACCGTGCCGTCGCCACATCGGTTAGCTGCCGTATTTTCCAAACTGCAAAAGCAGCAGAGCTCAATCTACCCGCGATTGCAGTGACATGAGGTCCCCACTGCAGTTTAGAATCGAGAGATTGATCCGCTAAATGTTACTTTAAAGTCACAAGATAAATATAATGTATAGAAAATCCTAAAAATCTGATGAATAATTGCAATGTCATGTCAGTGGAATAGCTTGAGCGCTGTTTAAAATCTTTTAAAAACTTTCTTTTCGCCTTTTGAAATGGTTAGTAAACTTTAAAAGAAAGTAATGTGTCAATGTGTCAGATAAAATGTTTTAACCGACTTGAAAATTATTACTACCTTGTTTCAACCGTGGCATTGCACGTGTAAATCATAGATACAGCAGTTGAATTGAAATCCCGGGATTAAAAAACCGGCCAAGAGCGTGTCGGACACGCCCAAGATAGGGTTCCGTAGCCATTACGAAAAAAATCAAGGAATATTATGTGCGTTATAACACAATTAAAACACTTACTATAGTCTTAAAATCTATTACCAGAAAAAGAGCGTATCTTCACGGCACTTACGTCCTTTTGTTGAGAAGCGCAATTTTTCGGCATAAATACTTACACCAAAGTAGATAATATATTATAATACTCACAAACTTTCGCAATAGTAAACTTATGAAAAAGTCTTTTTAAATGTGTTCTCAAACCCACGCTGCGTCCTGGTTCAGTAAGTATACCAACATACCTGAAAAAAAAAAACAAGTATTAATAATTTTGACGATCGGATGGCTAAGTGGTTGGAGAACCTGATACGAAGCCTGAGGTCCCGGGTTCGAATCCCGGCCGGGGCAGATATTTGTATGAATAATACGAATGTTTGTTCTCGGGTCTTGGATGTTTAATATGTATTTAAGTATTTATTTGAATATGTTGATCTATTGCTTAGTGTCCATAGTACAAGCTTTGCTTAGTTTGGGACTAGGTCAATTGGTGTCAAGTGTCCCACGATATTTATATTTAATATTATATTATATTTAATTTCTCAAATCATTTGCGCTGCCTTTGGAAGAGGAAGCCCGTTTTAGTTAATTTATGTTATGTGATTTTATTTTTATGTGAAATAAATACCTTATTTTATCCTTACTAATAAAATACATACTTAATCTAAGAAAAAACTATGGAAGAACTTCAAATAAATACACAGATTTGTCAATTGTAGTGTTTTGAGCATTATTTCTCATTCCAATGAAACAACATAATTAGAATGGACTAGGTCACCGGATGGAAAATGTATGGTCTATATTTTGTAGACTAATTGTATGTTTGACACACTGTACCGTGACCGACTTGTTGACAAAAAATACACAGCCTAGATTTGTCTAGAATGGAGTGTTCAATTGGCAGATTAGTACTTTGCGTATTCGGGGGCAATGACGAATTTATAATAACGAATTTCACAAGAACATGAATGGGAGTGTACGAATATCAAAACGTCATATATTTGTTTAATCGAAAGTTTAAAATATCAAGAGTACGTTTGGCCGAAAACTAATAACCCGAAGACCATTTTTTTTTTAATAAATAATTTTCTTTATTTGGAACAATAGCACTTTAAAAACTAAGTCACAGATAGCAAAATTATCCCGAAGTTTAATGTACCTAGTTGTAATTGATGAAACATTACCGAAAATCAGCACAATAATCGCAATTCAATGAAAAGTGATCGAACGCTACAATTTCTCGTCTCAAATCTCACAGCCCCTCCAATACTAGGTGTAACCAGCGACGCAACGACATTACTGACTTTTCATTGCGCGGTTGACACCCTAGCCGCAAAGTGATAGCCTGGCTACAACGCAATGTATTTGAAGATCGTTCTTAAAGCGGCCGGTCGTATGAGAGTAGTGAGGTTATGGTAGGCGCCGGCGCAGTCGCTTTCTCCGTCGAGAGTAAAAGTCCGGTGCGATGACCTTTGCCGATCCAGACGGCTTGTAGGGCTTATTAGGTAATGTGGGAACCTCACACTCGTGTTGTTAACGCGAAAGTGTTAGCAGAAATGGAATAACATGAAATACTTACCAACTATCAAAAAAAAAACTTTTAATACAAGTTCTCAAAGAGTTTTCTCAGTTTTGTCGACTGTAAGTACCTTTTTTTTTATTCGACTAGAAGGCAAAGAGCAAGTGGGTCTCCTGGTGGTAAGAGATCACCACCGCCCATAAACATCTGCAACACCAGGGATATTGCAGATGCGTTGCCAACCTAGAGGCCTAAGTTGGAATACCTCAAGTGTCAGTAATTTCACCAGCTGTCTTACTCTCCGCGCCGAAACACAACAGTGCAAGCACTGCTGCTTCACGGCAGGATTAGCGATCAGGATGTACCTACAAAGAGAAAACTCTTTGAGAACTTGTAATCGGTACCAGGGGTTCACACGATAGGGTCTTTTCATAACAAATTTCGCTATGATTTCTTTGGCAAATGCATGTACGAGTAATATGCATATGACATTAGTAGCACAAAGTTCCCAATCATGTCAGCCGAAAGACGTCCACTGCTGGACATAGGCCTCCCCCAAGGCTCTCCACTCAGACCGGACTTGTTATGCTACGCTAGTTTGTCACGAATAAATGATTTCTTTCTTTCTTTCTTTCAGATGCGTTGCCATATAGAGGCCTAAGATGGGATAGCACAAGTGCCAATAATTTCACCGGCTGTCTAACTCTCCATGCCGAAAAACAACAGTGCAAGCACTGCTGGTTCACGGCAGGATTAGCGAGCAAGATGGTGCAAGCAATCCGGGCGGACCTTGCACAAGGTCCTACCACCTGCAAAATTTCGCCTTCCAGCCTTCCTTGTGCCACGGAATCCTTAAAATCACACTACACGAAATTTATTCGTTTAGTCGTTAGTTTAATTTAAAGTTGCTCAACGTGCTATGGAAAGGGCTATGCTCGGAGTTTCTCTGAAAGATCGAATTCGTAACGAAGTGATCTGACAGAGAACCGAAGTTATCGACATATCCCACCGCATTAGCACGCTGAAGTGGCAATGGGCCGGTCATATAACCCGAAGAACCGATAACCGTTGGGGTAGACGAGTTCTTGAGTGGAGACCACGGATCGGCAAACGTAGCGTAGGACGCCCTCAGACTCGGTGGTGCGATGATCTTCGCAGGGTGGCCGGCAAGAGCTGGATGAGAGTGGCCGAGGATCGTGCTCAGTGGCGTGCGTGGAGAGGCCTATGTCCAGAAGTAGACGAACATAGGCTGATGATGACGATGACTCGTTAGTTTGTTTGCTTACTGCGTGAGCCTCGCTTCACCGTGATTACGATAAACGACAATTACCTACGGCTAATGACGATTAAGGACGATTACCGACGGCTAGATTTGATTCGCTAATTGCCACGATCTCGCGAGTAACTGTAGTTTCAATTAAACTTGTTCTAAACTAAATTCTTTGACTGTTGAGTAATAAAAGTTGTTTGTATTTTATTTATAAGAACTGGTTTTTGGAGAGTTGTTTGCGTTATGTGTTCGTGGTTGACCTAATAAAGAGAAAAACAAAGTTTTGTTATGACTGTGAATGTTTTTTTTTATTTTTTTTTTCTAAGCAGTTTTATGCATTCGACGTCGTGAATCAATAGAAAAATTTGTACGTATATTTACAAGTAAGGCTGTGTCGTGCTCGTTTTTAGAATAGAACTGACCGATGGCTTCCCTTGAGTGTCGTACTAAGAGATCTATAGAAATTTACTTGAATTTGATTTCCAGCGCAGGTCTCATTTCTGGGTTTTCTGTGCATTTATGTTTCAGTTGTGTATATTCGATATGGACTGTACGGGATGACCGTAAAAGTAACAGAATTTGGAGTTGAAATAAAAAAATACAAAAATACTCCAAAAACCAATCTTTATTTGGATGTCTTATTGCAAGTACATTCAACAAAAAGTAATTAACAAACAAGATTTCGCTAATTTTATTACGATTTTTTTTATACTTGTTCATATTAAAGAAAACATTATTATAGTAACAGTGAAACAGCGTGGCGCGCGCGCAGGAATGTCCTCAATGTAAACTGGTGTGAGAACAACGCTACTGTGTCTACTATATAGAAAGGTTTATCTGACAGCTATACATATTATTATGTATATCCATTGTGCTTTATGTCCACTGCTATCTAAATATGAATCGTTTATTTTTCTTCAAACCCCGGCTTGCACCTCTGAGTTTTCTGATTCATGTGTGGAATTACATTGGAAATTTACAATTCAATTGTGTGTGAAGTTCTTTATCCGCACTGGGCTCTCGTGGGTACTACAGCCCATTCTGAGAGGAGGCCTGTGCCCAGCTGTGGGACGTATTTAGGCCGGGATGATGATGAAGACATAGGTACATTAGAGAACGATACATAAGTATTTGAGTATTCGTTCAAAACAACCCAACAATTATTTTAAAACACGCGGTAGATACTCATAGACGTGCTTTTAAAATTAAAAGCTAAAGTAAATTACAAGGCTTATAACCTATCAACTCTATAATACTTAATTAAATTTACCTACAAGAACGTGAAGCATGACAAAAAACAATTTTCAATTAAGCTTTTCGTTTATTTGAATTAATTTGAAGATGAGTTTACGTCATTATCGAATATTAAAAAATACATCCGCATGTTCATCTAAGTAAACGTAGGGTTCTTCTTTGACGCTTACGTTTTGAAAACCTTTGAACACTTGATTTAGTACGCGGTTCTGCAGTACCGCGAGACCCCCTCCGAGGCCGTGTAGAGCGCGCGTCTGTGTGAGTGTGTTCGTTTCGATCGATTTCTTCATAGCTTCCATACTGTGCCCTTAGTGTAAGTTTTCGGTTCTAAAATACGTCTCGATCGCATTTGCGTTAAAATCTCAATTCGTATGGAAACACGAACATCGTAAACGGTTCGCTAGAGGCACTGTTAGTTCGTTTCCAAACAAACATTCCATATAATACTGCGCTAGCGCGGACCGTAATGTCGACATAGAGGTAAACCATTCCGATTCCATTCTTTTCTTTTGCCGTCACCTTTTATCTCAGGAATTAGCTTACTACCCACAGCTGTTCAAGGGTTTCACGGAACCCTAAACCCTAAAAAACTCAGTCATTAATCAACTACCATTGGCAGATAGCAGCGGTTAAAGTAACCGCGCACGACGCTCACGATCACAATAATTAGCTTGTTATTCGGTTTATAAATGAGCGACAAAAAAAAG
This sequence comes from Choristoneura rosaceana, assembly GCA_037349165.1. Taxonomy (NCBI): domain Eukaryota; kingdom Metazoa; phylum Arthropoda; class Insecta; order Lepidoptera; family Tortricidae; genus Choristoneura; species Choristoneura rosaceana. The sequence goes on from JAZBNJ010000019.1 coordinate 19,537,018, forward strand.
GTAAAAAACAGACCTCGGTTTTATTCTTTACTTCATCTATAAGTGATTAACTCTTTGAAACAAACATTATTTCTAGTCTGTATTTTAGTATGTCCACTGGAAAACCAATCTTAATTTGATTGCTTAATAACGATATCTCTTGTCCGGGTAAGCGATTAGTTCCGATGGAGTGCTGAAAGTTTCTCGCTGAGGGCTACAGCATAGATGTCGCTAGTGTCGCTGCTTAAGTGACTAAATAAGAAACAAACAAGCTGAGATATGTGGTGCATAGGAGAAATTCGTGTCTGTGTCGTTGTCCAGCGATGGTGTAGCGGTATAGCACGCGGCACGGAATACCGAGGACCTGGGTTCGATTCCCAGCGCTGGTCTTATTTTTCTGGTTTTTCTGAGCGTCTATATTTCAGTTTGTATTTTCGATAAGTATAGGATTTACGGGATGACCGTAAAAGTAAAAAAAAATTGGAATTGAAATAAAAAATACAAAAAGATTCCAAAAACCAATCTTAGAACTGGTTTCTTTTTTAGTTTTTACTAGTATTTACTTACTCCTGATTGCCTAACCTAGTGCTGGTTTTCAACCAGCCATATGCTGAGCCGGGACCTTTTTATAGCGGCAACACTTCTTATTGTTATTTTTCCTAACCTTAATGTATTGCTGTTATAAATAAATTATTTTCTTTCTTTCTTTCTTTCCTAAAGATAATTTTCACTCAAAACTACTGACTCACAGCCTACGTCCCTAAATCTGTGAATCTAACACAATTTCACAACACAGCCTTCGTCATGCCTCACAGAAATTGTAAGTAAGACAGCGCCATAGAAAACCCATGCTACAGAAAGGGACAGTTATAGTTCTCGCATTCGTCACGGGCGTTGGGTGAGAAAGCCGAGAAAAGCGCTTGCGCATTTCATACACGCATGCGTGAACACCATTGTCAATCGAAGTTGAATTGTATATTGATGATGTAAGGTATTTTTTTAAATGCATAGTTTTATTGCTGCTGTTGGGTGGTGTGCTAGTTTTATGATGAAGGGAAATCAACGGTTCAGTTGAATGAATGAGAGGTTAAATTTATAAACAAAAGAACGAAAAGATGAATGTTTAGTTTAGTTTAGTTTATTTATTCATTCAATACATCATTACATTATCCATACTAATATTATAAATGCGAAAGTGTGTTTGTATGTTTGTCAGTCTTTCACGCCGTAACGGAGCGACGGATCGACGTGATTTTTGGCATAGAGATAGTTTATGGGCCCGAAAGTGACATAGGTTACTTTTATCCCGAAAAAATGCACAGCTCCCGAGGGAACAGCGTGCGATAACCGAATACCACGCGGGCGGAGCCGCGGGCAAAAGCTAGTAATTTACATAAATGTCAGTCATAAGAATTTGTATTGAATTCGTCAAATGCAATAAGATTAGTAATAATTATAAAAAATTAAAATTCTAAGCATATCATTAACACTTCACTTTTTTTTTTGTTTCACTTTGGAATCGATGTTTAAACATTATAAATGCAGAAGTTTGTGTGTTTATGTGTTAGATTAGATGAAATTGGATATATAGATAGTTTGACGTCTGGAATAACACGTAGATTGGTTTTTGGAGTGTGTTTGTATTTTTTATTTCAACTCCAAATTTTTGTTACTTTTACGGTCACCCCGAAAAAACCCATATCGAAAATACAAACTGAAATATAGATACACAGAAAAGCCAGAAAAATAAGACCAGCGCTGGGAATCAAACCCAGCAGGTCCTCCGCATTCCGTGCCGCGTGCTATACCGCTACACTACCACTGGACAGGGGTACAGACACGAATTTCTCCTATCACCACCATATCACAGCTTGTTTGTTTCGTAAAATTAGTCACTCGAGTTTGTTCGAATGTAGAATAAATGTTCTTACAATGCAATACAATACTCATGGATAAGATGATAGGAGTTTTAAAATATAGATATTGAACTTTCTAGAAAAAACTAGTCATGTCAATTCTCACTCGATATCCTTAATTGTTTTGTTGACAGGAAGCAGCGTACTTGGCTAGGGGCGCGCGCGCAGGTCAAGGCGGCTGCAATGTCACCCACTATTGTGTACGTACTAATTGCTTTTGGTTGGGAGGAAAAGTTGGATCTTTATGTACAGTCGGAGTAAAAAAAGGTTCGTCACCTTAAGATCTATTTTCCTTTGCTCAGTATGAGCGCTCATCTGCTTTACCGATTGAGTAGGACATACTGCGTCAACCTGTCAACCTGCTAAACATAATCAGGTGACCATAGCAACCCTACAACTAAACCTTGGCACTGACAAACATTGACAATTAAATAGAACATTATTTGATTGAAACTTTTACGTAGTTGTTTATTAAAAAGGTTTTGTATTGATATGAAACTAGACATATGTTAGAGGTGTATACTATTTTGATCCTTGTTGTCATGCCAAGTAAGTATAATTTGATATGCACTTGTCTACTTAGTACTTTGGTTTCAAAACGTACTAAGAGTCTATGACTTTGTATAGGAATCAATTTAATAACTGACGAAGGTTTTTCTACCCCCACTGTACAAGTTTTTTTATAATTTGACGACCGCATGGCCAAGTGGTTAAAGAACCTGACTACGAAGCTTGAGGTACCGGGTTCGGTTCCTGGCCGGGGTAGATATTTGTATGAATAATACGAGATGGAGCGACGACCTGGCTAAGATCGCGGGATCGCGGTGGATGCGAAAAGCACAAGACCGGTCTGAGTGGAGAGCCTTGGGGAGGCCTATGTCCAGCAGTGGACGTCTTTCGGCTGACATGATGATACGAATGTTTGTACTCGGGTCTTGGATGTTCAATATGTATTTAAGAATGTATTTATCTATATAAGTATGTTTGTCCGTTGCCTAGTATCCATAGTACAAGTTTGCTTAGTTTGGGACTAGGTCAATTGGTGTGATGGGTCCCATGATATTTATTTATTTATTTATCCGGAATATGTGAGTTAAAAACATGAAGTGGGTTTTTTCTGGTCTAAATGCGAAGCATCGGATAATTTTTTTTTATTTAGGTACCCATAAATTTGTGATCCAGACCTTTCCTTTAGTTACCCATAAAGTTTGTGATTATAACCGAAAAAAACATGTTATTCACCTACCAATTGACTTACCGCTAAAAATGTCAGTTATGGTAACAGAATTTTCGATTTAATATGTTTTCGACAACTGCGGCGAAGTATTCTATTGGACGCAATGACTAAGAAGTAGAACTACAATTATGACAGGGACTTAATATGCTATTGAAGAGCTCACTACAGCAGGACTACTACGAAACTCAAAGTTCATGTCGTGCGGTCCGTTTCACACTTATCCTACGAGAGCGAGAGAGACGGTACGATACGAGCTTCGAGTTTCAAGTTTCGTAGTAGCCCTGCAGTTGCTATAACTCCGCCGTGTTACACAATGCGGATACGTTGACGACATCATCGTACGAGGTGTTACCGCTACCTACAAGGGCTTGGCACACTTCGATGCTGCATAAACCCCGATATAGACAGTGAAAAATATCTTACGCGTTTCGTTCCATTGCCGTTCCAAGCGGCTATGGTATTATAAATGCCAAACTTATGACGGCAATGTATTGCGACTAGTACGTTTCTCCCACAGTCAAATTGCCTGGTAAAAGCATGGCTTTTAAAATAGGTACAGCAACGGCTGCAATATGGTTCTGATAGTCACATTTCTTTAAAAACGGCCAAGTGCAAGCCAGATTTGTGCACCGAGGGTTCCGTACTAAGGCAGAACATCCGTTTTGTAAAAGATTTATCTTGTAGTAAACGAGGGTGGTTTTTATGGCTTTAACGAGGCCATCTGTCTATCTCATTGGTAGATATCCTACTCTGCGCTTGCTGCAGGATCATGACCCTCGGTCTCCATTCAAGAACTCTTCAGCTCCAGCAGCTATCTGTTCTCATGCTATAAGAACTGCCCATTGCCACTTCATCTAGCTAATTCGCTTGGCTGTCTATGACTCTAATTCTTCGTATCTCCTCATTTCTGATTCGATCCCGTAGAGAAACCCCGAGCATAGTTCTCTCCATAGCTCGTTGAGAAACTTTAAGCCAATTACCTAGATATGTATACTCAGCGGCAAAAAATCTCGCCCACTCTACATACATACAAAATTACCTAATAATCCTACCGCGAAGCAGCGTGCTTGCACTGTTGGATTTCGGCGTGGAGAGTAAGACAGCCGGTGAAATTACTGGCACTTGAGGCATCCCAAGGCCTCTAACTTAGCAATGCATCTGCAATACCCCTGGAGATGTTTATGGGCGGTGGTGATCTCTTACCATCAGGAGACCCAATGACTTGCTTGTTTGCCATCTAGTCGAATAAAATAATAATCCCTACTAATATTATAAATGCGAAAGTAACTCTGTCTGTCTGTCGGTCTGTCTGTCTGTTACGCTTTCACGCCGAAACCGCTGAACCGATTTTGATGAAATTTGGTATAGAGATAGTTTAAGCCCCAAGGATCAACATAGGATACTTTTTATTCCGGTAGAGGGCGCCACCGCGCGATAACCTAGATCCGCGCAGACGAAGTCGTGGGCATAAGCTATACTATATACATTTACAAATTTTTTGACGCTACTATAACTTTTCGTATAAATTTTATGATAAAAACCCTCCTAGATCAAGCAAACTCAGTGTAGGTCTTAAACCAAGTCCCTAACCTTACGCAAAAGCATTGTAAAATCACTATTTGAACATCATTCCTTCCGCCGCGTAACCTCGTTGATAATATCAAACACCAACATAATCTAAGCACATAACGACACTGTATTCCAATACCGTAGAGTCCATTTTGCAATGTTTAGTGTTATTCTAAGTTGGCTGATACGCCTGGCAGGCAAGAGATTGTTTCTTACAAAGGAATGTGTTTTTAAATGGTAGTCTGAGGATAAGAGTTTCCTTGTTTCTGTTCATAATGTCTTTGATGTGGTCTTTTATTAGTGCTATCAGATCATGTCGTTAACTGCCAAGACTATGCTTGAAAGGTTTAGATCCTACTAATATTATAAATGCGAAAGTTTGTGAGTGAGTGAGTATGTTTGTTACTCCTTCACGCTGAAACGGCAGGACAGATTTGGATGAAATTAGGCAAAAAAAAAAAACAAAGAATACTTTTTATCCCGATATACCCACGGGATGGGGATAAAATCACGAAATAACAACCGCTGTGCTTAGAGCCAGGAAATTTGGTATGTAGGTAGCTGATCTCTGAAATAACACATAGGCTACTTTTTATCCCGATATCCCCACGGGATAGGGATAAAATCTTGAAATTTCAACCGCTGCATTTAGATTTGGGAATTCCCAGGGGAATTTTGTAAAATCCCGGAATTTTAATTGTAACTACCAGATCGAATAGTTTACGCGTGCGAAGCCGCGGGTAACGTCTAGTACTTATTAACTAAATGTGACAAACTCCAGCTGCCAGATTACACATCCATTCGAGTATTAAAAGAAAGTTAATCCGAATAACTCACGTCTTAAATGGAGTTTAGCTCGACATTGTCCGGATCAACTTTCATTTATTATTTTTTTTTTTTATGTTATAGAGGCCAGACAAACGAACTAGTGGGTCACCTGATGTTAAGTGATCACCACTGTTCATAGACACCCGCATCGCTTTAAGCGATGCCAGTGCGTTGTCGGCCCTGCAGAAATTTATACACACGCCTCTTAAAGGCGCCCAGGTCGTAACTCGATGGGAAGACAAGAAAATAATGAAAATGTCAAAATCAATAAACATAAATATAAAATTAAAATTTACTTCACAAAACTGTGAAAAATATGTGGTGCATAGGAGAAATTCGTGTCTGTAGCGTTGTCCAGCGGTGGCGTAGCGTAGCACGCGGCACGGAATGCCGAGGACCTGGGTTCGATTCCCAGCGCTGGTCTCATTTTTCTGGTTTTTCTGTGCATCTATATTTCAGTTAGTATTTTCGATGTTTGTGTTGGACCCCTTCATTTTCCGAATAACCTCGGTTTTTACGTCGTTCTATAAGAACAATGTTATTCTTACAAAGCTGACAGGCTTATGAATTCTTCATTAACCTTTGCCTCCTAATTCGAGCGTGTAATGTAAGTTTGGACATGTATGGGCGCATAATCAAAATTGACCCTGGCAGTATTTGCGTGACCGCGAAATAATGTACTATTATTAATTACCACTTAATACGTGGTACAATCCATACTAATATTATAAATGCGAAAGTGTGTTTGTATGTTTGTGTTAAAACAGTTTGTGTAAAAAGCACCAGTGTAACTTTCAAATCGTTTATTAAACGGGTAATTGAAACAAACAGCACTTATTAGCCGTGATTACCAGTTTCTAACACACCGCTTAATTGAGGTCGTTAACGAGGGCCATTGAGTTAAATAGGAATTAATATTTAACCGTATGAATAGATTAAATTAGGCTTTCCGTGTTTAGTCATTGGTCGCCCTTCAGTTCAATTCGTACTAATAATATAAATAATATAAAGTGTGTGTGTTTGTATGTATGTCCGTCTTTCACGTCGAAACGGAGTGACGGTTTGACGTGATTTTTGGGATAGAGATAGTTTATGGGCCCGAGCCGCGGGCAAAGCTAGTAAAATAATAATTGAGACCGCTTCTGATTTTTTCATATATTTTTTTTAAGTAAGTAGCCTGTATAGTGTCCCACTATAATTTCAAATAATAAAACTAAAAAATAAACTAGATACCTAACCCAAAAACAAACAAAAACAGCAAAAACAAACTGAAATAAAATTCATATTCAACAAACGTCGTTTTCACCTCAATGATTAGATTAGATTAGATTATTTATTCATTCAGTATAAAACTACATCATAATTTGTACATGTCAAAGTTATGAGAATTTTTACTGAAATGTCCTCATTTATGGAAATACCGAATTCCACAAAATTCTAGAACGTTTCCTGTTCTCAGTATTCTAGCTCCGTACTAAAATCTAGTTTGGCCTTTTCTCGCATACCAATTAGACAGGTGAAGAATAAGTTGGTCAACTTTATAGAGCAAACTGGGTGTGAACTGGTTTATTGAATAAACAAATTTCATTTTACACACAAACAATTAAAAAATTTAGGGGCTGTTCATCATCCATTGATAAGTGTTAACTGACGCTTAAATGTGATGCCGTCTCTATTTGTTTTGTTCACATAGACGGAGACGGCATCGCATTTAGCCGTCAGTTAACACTTATCAATAGATGGTGAAACAGCCCCTTAGTGTAGCAAGAAAACTGTTTTATAAAAAAAAAACATCATCAAAAAAATGACGGAAATCTGAGGTAATAAACATAAAAAAGCAACCGAATTGATAACCTCCTCCTTTTTTTGAAGTCGGTTAAAATGAGTGACAAAAGATAACATCAAAGTAGGTATTTAGAATGTTAATACTCTAGGTACAACTAAACCAATCAAAAATATTACCTAACTAGCTTTTGCTCGCGGCTCCGCCCGCGTGGTATTCGGTTATCGCGCGGGAACACCCTCGGGAACTGTGCATTTTTCCGGGATAAAAAGTAGGCCCATAAACTATCTTTATTCCAAAAATCACGTTGGTCCGTCGCTCCGTTTCGACGTAAAAGACGGACAAACATACAAACACACTTTCGCGTTTATAATATTAGTATGAATTTAGTTTGGATTAACCTAAAAAGGCAATTTAACTTATTTTGACCTCATGTACTCCATAAAAAACCCTTTTTTTATTTATTTCTGGTACAAATCATCTACCAAATCAAGTTCAACCAACGACCTTCACATGACATTGCAAAATTTAGTAAATAAGACATCAACGCGCTCCGGTGGATTCGCAAAAAACTTTGTTGATCGAAATGCCTTGATTGTTTTGTCAATAGTTTTTACACTGACACCGCTATTTCGGCTCCATTTTTGCAATTCATCTTAAAATCTTTAAATAATATCTACTTACACGAAATAGAGAAGACTCACACAAGGTACATCACGTCACATGTCAAAGTCCGCATAAGTTCTACATTCTACATCATATTGGCGTCAGCAGAACCGCTCGGTACAAATTTTTTTTTAATAGATTTCCTGAATTGTGCCCGCCATTTCCTGTGGCGTTACGCGACAAAAGTGTGTCGCCTTTAAGAGAAGTTTCCCTGCCGGCTTCGCGGCCGCGTTAGGAATTCGTTTGGGATATTGCTATCCTTATCGCTCATTATATTATAAGCGCTCGCAGCCGTTCCCCCCATGCACATCCCCTCCCGCTTCTCCCGCTCTCGCTAATGTATATCAAGATAGCTGAAGGCTTTTCAATATTTGGGGGGTTGAATTTTGGGTTTCGTTGTTCTCATATTATACGAAAAATATAGCACAGAAATCAATGATATTTTACAATCAATATCTTCATTATATTTTTTATTCCTGTGATTTTTTAGATTTTTGTGGAAATGCTTTAATTAGTCTGTAATTCTCGTGCAAAGTTGACATCTTTTTTTTTGTCGACTTTTGAGCTCCTTTAATTCTGATATTACACATTTACATGAAAATCTGAAAACCACAGGCATAGATAATTACGTCTAGTCCATATTTACAAAATTTCATCTACTTCTGTTGCCTTGTTTTCAAATGAGGCCGGTACTACGTTTGTATGGATAATGGAACGAAAAGACTCCTCTTAATAGTAATAATTAATTATAAACGTAGTTAAGAAGTTATAATTTCTAGATTCTTTAGGTACAAGACGAGGTTCAGTTATCCTAACGCAATACGCGGTTTTTGCGTATGTCACCTAGTTCGCAAACCGCGTAAGTCCATATTAAACGCTCAGTGTCGCAATGCGCAATCGGAGCGTTAGTTGCGTGCGATCCGCCTTAACTGGGTTTGAGGTTTTGTCAAAGTAACGTTAGATAAAGTTACCGTGTGATCTTAGATTCACTTGCAGGTAAAAATAAATCTAGATTTAGTTGTTAAGCCTGGCTTAAGCTTGACAGTTCCATACATTTTGACACTACTGAACTAAGCTTAATGCTAACTCGAGATTTGTGTTTCCAGCAAGTGGCCATTAGAGTATAAAGCGTGTCAATAGACTTTTTTATTAAGATTGGTTTTTTGGATTTTTTTTGTATTTTTTATTTCAATTCCAAATTTTTTACTTTTACGGTCATCCCGTAAAACCTAAATTGAAAATACAAACTGAAATACTATACTACTGCTGCCAGCAGCGGTGTAGCGGTATAGCACGCGGCACGGAATGCCGACACGGGTTCGATTTCCAGTGCTGGTCTTATTTTTCTGGTTTTTCTGTGTGGTTTTTGTGTGTGGTATTTCAGTTTGTAATTTCAATAGACGTTTTTATGTTTTAACTAGCTTTTGCCCGCAGCTCCGCCCGCGTGGTATTCGGTTATCGCGCGCTGTTCCCTCGGGAACTGTGCATTTTTTTGGGATAAAAAATAGTCTAATCTCGAGCCCATAAACTATCTCTATGCCAAAAATCACGTCGATCCGTCGCTCCGTTACGGCGTGAAAGACGGACAAACATACAAATACACAAACATACAAACAAACACACTTTCACATCTATAATATTAGTATGGATATACTGTGGTAGCGGGCACTAGCTAGTAAATAAATAGAGCTAGCAATGAGGAACTATTATATAATAGCATTGCGATTATAATGGTTTGTGTGTGGGCGGATTGGAATGTCATTCATGGTGACTGTAGCATCCTGATGCTAAAAGTAGTAAGCATGTTTGTTATTGTTTCAGTTGACGTATCAAAATATCATAAATGTGCTCATTATCGTGTGTTATTATATTATTACTAGCTTATGCCCGCGACTTCATCAGCGCGGATCTAGGTGGTCCTTGGAGTTCAAACAACCTATACCAAATTTCATTTAAATCGGTTCAGTGGTTTCGACGTGAAAGCGTAACAGACAGAGAGACAGACGGAGTTACTTTCGCATTTATAATATTAGTAGGAATAGGGATGTTGTGTCAACTAACAACTGTACATTATAGTCGTATTTTGTCATTCTTAGTTGAAGTTTTATTGAAAAGTACTTATTTAATATTTTTGATGTAATTTCACGTTTTTCAGTACCCACACATCCTAATAAAATAAGTTAATCTCAAATTAATTATTTCTAATAAATTCCTATACTTGGTTTGGGTAGGTATTAAACTAAATGTAAACAAACTTCAGTTGCAACATTTGGTATGTTCATGAATTTCAAACATTTTACTTATCTATCATTGTGATACAAAACTGTAGTGTATTTCAATACAGATATAGTTAGTATTTAGTTTTGTAACTAAGGATTTTGTATACATCCCTGTATTATTATTATTATTTTTATTGCAATTTATAATACCATCCTAAAACCCATCTGGACATATGCGCTAGAACTATGGGGAACAGCTAGCAAACAGCTAGTAAACAAAAAAAAAAAAAAAAAAAACATTCTTCTTGGCAATGATGGTCTTTTATTTCTGAAAGCGCTAGTAGTTTAAAACATGACGTGTAAAAGTGCCCATTGCGGCCAATTTACTGAATAAATAATTTGAATTTTAATTGAATTTGAACAGAAATGTAAATGTTTAGATAGTTTAATGGGGGAATTTCAATATTTAAGGCACCATTTTTTGTTTACATTTAGTTAAATAACTATGCAAACCAAGTATAGTAATATTTAATATTATTATTATTTTCAGGTCAGGTTTTCCTTTCATCAATTTATTTGATTGGTGCATTTGGGCTACTATCGTGACCGTGCCGAATGAAAATCTTCCTCAGGTCGCAAATGTCAAATAACACCGCGTAATTAAATATTGATGTCACAAAACCGGTCGTCTCCGCACGAGCCAAGATCGAGAAACACGCGCTTCTCGAGAACTGACCATTGCGTCAGAATAAATCAATGACAACAGTACGTTGATACCGAAAATACAAAGTGAGACTGATGCACAGAAAAACCAGAAAAAGAGACCAGCGCTGGGAATCATACCTAATGGGATACCCGTAAAAGTAACTAATTTGGAGTTGAAATAAAAAATACAAAAAGACTCCAAAAAACCAATCATAGTATTTACCACAGTATGTATATAATATAAGAAAAAGCAGTAGGGAAGCTACGAACAAAGCGATCGAAACGAACACACTCACACAGGCGCCGCTCGACACGGCCTCTAAGAGGGTCTCGCGGCACTGCAGTATAGGAGTGTTCTTTTCGATAGATTTGTTCGTAGCTTCCATACTGCTTATTGCATATATATAGGTACTGTGATAGTACGTTGATGTTCGAAAGTTCATAAAATCCTTATCATATCAGCCGTATCGTGTGAGTTATCTTTGGATAGGTCCTTTAAAACCATTAGGGGGTTGCGAAGACAATTTTTCGATTCAGTGCTCTGTTTGCGAAATATTTAATTTTAAAGTGCAAATTTTCATTAAAATCGAGCGGTTGCCTCTCTAAAATCTAAACTGTTGGGTGGAAATCACCAATAGTATAATAACTAACATGCGAAATGACCAACTTGTAAAATTACCAGCACAGAAAATGACCAAAACATCTTTCCCATGTAGCTATATAGGTTCTAATGATCTGTTTTTTTGTTACTTATTGTTTTTATTCACAACACAAGATACAACAATATGATAGGAAACAAAATAAATAAAAGTAAATAAATATAAATAAATAATAAAATAAATAATAAAAAAACATTTATTGCCCATAGAAAAAAAACATATTACCATTATAAACATATTATTATTATTAATATACCTAACTATAAAAAGAAAGCACCATCTAAGAGGCCCTCCTGCGGCATAGACCCCAACACACTGGCGGCATTACCTCTCTGTACAGACAGAGAAATTCGCTGGAAGGTAAGCGTCAGCTCTAGGGTCTCCTGAGGCCTGTATCAGCCGGGACGACAAGGCCCCTATGAAGGCCTTCATTGAAATTATAAGTTTTCTGAAGCGGTCACTTTAATTTAGAAATTGTTTTGTTTCCTGTCCTTGTTTTGCTTTACAAGAACGACGAGCAACGAACCTTGTTTAGTAATAAGGAAAATACGCATCTCTAAATCGATACGACGAACTCGGTTGACATTTAAAAACGTAAATATTTGTTGCTAATATTTCGACGAATCAAATAAAACGTGCATATGTTATGAGTGATACATATTTTTTTTTCATACACACAGAATAAACATTTCTGGGTTTTACAAAAACACAAATTCTGCACAAAATCAAATTTAAAAATAAGCAGTGTCTTAATTATGACTCAAAACTTATTTAACACTACGTTGCTAGAATTAGTACAACGTTTTGACCACATTGGAAATTAAAAAGAATGCGTTAGTTATAAAACAAACGCTAGGCAATATTGAATTAAAACTACAGTGAGACAAATTCGTTAATTAAAAACCAAATTAAAAATAAAATTGACAATGAACCTTGGATTAGTTCGAAACACATCGGACTTACCTCGACTATTAATACTCGAGTGACTCGTAAATATTGAAATAAGTGACATCGTTCATACGCTCACTAAGTACTTAGTTACTCAGTGAGCGTTAGCGTGCATTAGACCCCTCCTACACGCAGACTCTGCGTTTGCGCAGTGGGCGACCAACTTGAAGGTTTGAGTATTGCGATTACCGTCATTTGGGCTTAGTGAGTTTTGGTAAGTTATTTGAATGCCTAAGAGAAGTCTCTTCGTTCCGTTATCCATACAAACGTAGTCCCGGTCTCATTTGAAAACTAGGCAACAGAAGTAGATGAAATTTTGTAAGTATGGACTAGACGTAATTATCTATGCCTCTGGTTTTTCAGATTTTCGTATTAATATGCAATAATATTATTATCAGAATTACAGGAGCTCAAAAGATGACAAAAAAAGATGTCAACTTTGCACGAGAATTACAGATTATTAAAGCATTTTTACAAAAATGGAAAAACCACAGGCATAGAAAATACTAGCTTGTGCCCGCAACTTCGTCTGCGCGGACCTAGGTTATCGCGCGGTGGCGCCCTCTACCGGAATAAAAAGTATCCTATGTTCATCCTTGGGGCTTAAACTATCTCTATACCAAATTTCATCAAAATCGGTTCAGCGGTTTCGACGTGCAAGCGTAACAGACAGACAGACAGACAGAGTTACTTTCGCATTTATAATATTAGTAGGGATAAATATAATGAAGATCTTGATTGTGAAATATCATTGATTTCTGTGTGCTACACTTTTCGTGTAATATTAGGACAACGAAACCCAAAATTCAACCGCCCCAATCTTGAAAAGCCTGCATCTATTTCGATATACGCGGCCGGCAGGGAAACTTCTCTTAATGATGATGATTGGTTAAGAGCTTGAACAACTGTTGCGTGGAAATAAATAATCGTTTTGCAGTAGTCTGTTAGACAACTATTTGGAAGAATTTCCGAAAATAAAATCGACAAAAAAACATATGACTATCGAATCTGCTCACACAATATGACGAGAAACGTGACCTTTAGAGAAGAACAGCAGGACATAGTACTTCTTTTCTCCACTGCGACATACTGTGACATACGAAAGCATATTGTGGCTGCAAACTAGTGGAGAGAGAGTGCCACTGGCAGTGTGAATAGGTGAGTACCTAGTCAACGATCCACTATTACTATGTGTATCTCTTTTACTGACACCCGATCTGTATCTATTGTCCATTTTTATAGCGGGAAAATAATAGATCGCTGCAATGATCCCTGCCTCACCGGCGGTATAACAAGTGCCTAAGCCTTAGGTAGAGTATTCCGGTTGATATTTGGCATCAAAATCTTCATGAAAACTTTACCATCGCTGCCTCACCGGCGGTATAACAAGTGCCTAGCCTTAGGTAGAGTATTCTGGTTGATATTTGGCATCAAAACCTTCCTGAAAACTTTACCAGAATCATTCATAATGTTAATCAGAACTGAGTAACATTTGAGAACAGTTCATAACCGAATTCAAATATCACCGAAAACCTTGCCGAGAATTATGAACCTAAAACCAAAGATATAAAGGCGAGATTTCAAATTTTAACAACTTCGTTCCGGCCACTTCGTTTGCGAAACAGTCAGTAAACGATAGCTCTTATTTTAAAGCGCGTAAATGCTGTTTTGTGCGTCGGTATCTGTTACAATTAGTGCGTATTGATGTTTAGTAATATCCTCTTTTTGTGCATTTTGTAACGGCTGTTGTTTTGATGAAAAACTGCGTTTGAGTAATTGTGCACTTTATGATCATCCTATTTAGGTATTGTTAATTACTGGCAAGTGTTTAGATCTGTGTGGATTTAACCCACGAGTTGGAAGAATTGTTTAAGTTTCTAAAACTAATGCGGTCTGTTTCAGTAATAAGTATTTATCTTGGTAACTAAGGAGTTCCCAGAGAGGAGATACAAAAATATATGTATCATCTGTAAACCTTACTTATAAATTAGCAAATAAATTATTTGACTGAGTTGTTCAATCTGCTAAGTTTCTCCATGGCACCACTCATGACCGATCTTCTTTACACCCACTACTTCAATTGCTAGCGGTATAGGGAAGAATTGAAACACCCTCATCTTCGTCATACCCCACCCTAGGGATAAGATGGGGTACCAATAGTGGGGCAAGATAGGGCACGCAGCAAACGTGTTACAGCAAAGTTCGTTTCCTGCGGGATTTTTTGCTCACGGTGACTGGAATCAGTTTGTAACGCCAGTATTTTTGGACCGCTACAGCTTAGGGCAACATGAGGACAATGAAAAGATGGACAGGCGTCATCCGGCAACAAACTGATGTAAATTGGATGCGAGTGGTAGTGGATAGGCAAGAGTGGAAAGTAGAGAAGAGGCCTGTCCGAAGACGGGAGCTACAAGGGCTGTTATACGAGTAGGTAGATAGATAAATTGACAGCTTAGGGATCTTCAACGACCCTACTCTCTTCTCAAATGGACAAAGCATCCGTAATTCAACTGATATTATAATTATGACTGTCCATGGGCGGCTGCATAACTTTCGATAAAGTCATGACCCGCCTGCTCGCCCCCTATGGTTGGGTTACTTTGATTGAATAACCTCAAGTGTTTCTGTGACGTACATGACCAGCTTACAGCGATTACCGAACAGGCAACCAACAAAGCGCGTCTGTGTGCTGGGCGTGACGGAACCAACGGCCGGTGTCGGGAGCGCCCGGCATTATGCGGCATTCATGTCGGCGGCCGATCGTTAAATTCGTCAGATCATGAAAATCCTAGCCATAGTCAAAATACCACAAACGGGACTTAATAAGATAATAAGGGGTGATAAGTTCCGTTTGTGTTGATAAGTCCCGTTTGTGTTGATAAGTCCCGTTTGTGTTGATAAGTCCCGTTTGTGGTATTTTGACTATGAGTGAGCATCACGAAAGTTTAAAACGTTATTCCTAGGCATGTAGTGAAATGGCGCCATTTTATGAATTGGCTATTGGCTAAAACTCACCGTTTAACGATTTGCCTAGTGACGTTTAGGCAGATCAAGAAATCCCTAGGCATATTGATCTTAGTATCTTGCCATTCTACCGACGCTAAGTATATTATTTAATATGAGAGTGAGAAGGACTGTATGATACGAATTTCGAATTTCGTAGTAGCCCCGTGTCATCGCTAGATTTCGCACCGCGCGCTGTGCTAGCTATAACTATCCTATCGCACCATAGTCACAGTACTTATCGACTAAATTTAAATAGGTGCGGTACGAATCAATTTTAACTCGTAGAATTGTCAAATTCAGATACTCCTGTGCTACACGAATCAAATTTAATACATAACTTTGATACCTAATAATTCAGAAACCATGCTTAAGACCCTTGTGCTATGAGAGTAGGGTGTAGTTTGGTTCAATACCATTCGATTTTAGCTATAAATACTTATATAATTACGTTTTCCAAAAAAATACCGACCGGTGAAGGTAGGTCTAGTTACGTATTGAAAGTGATTCGTAACGTAGGAACGGCAAGTCAGCAATTAGTCAAATTTGATACGTACCGCATTTGTGGATAGTTTTCAATATTTAGAGCCGCATTGAACGTGTTAAAGCAGTATGGAAGCTTCGAAGCTACGATCGAAACGAACACACTCACACAGACACGCGCTCTACACAGCCTCTGAGGGGGTCTCGCGGTACTGCAGTTCGTAGCTCGTCGTCGTGTATTCGTTTGTGTTCGTAGCTTCCATACTGCTAGTTCCATAGTTCTCAAACCTTCCACAGGTTAGTTGGATGACAAACAAACAATCGCCGGGTCGCGTGTAGATAAACCATTATTTATTCAAACCGACAAAGGCCAGTGAAAACGCTCCCATGCGCGCGCATTGTTCGGCGCCATTGTGCGCGCGCAGAGGACGTTGCAGCCACTCGCCGTCGGTGCCATACTGTAATTTATACTTCTTTATAAGTACCATTCTGGGATTACTGTGTAGCCTGATGTACCGTTTGCCCGAAGTTCATATAGCGCAATGTAAAGTTTTCCAGAATTTTCATTTTTCATAAAGTTATAGCGACTGTATTTCCGCTTCCGTTTTAATCTTTTACTATGCGCATGTGCGGATGTTGACGTTGGCTTTTACCAACTGTTTTCTAATGTACATATTGTTCTAGATATAAAATTCCATTTAGTTAATTGTGTTTTCCTATTGTTTCGTATATATTATTAAATTCTTCTGTACTTCTTTTGGTGTAAATATACTGTATGGTGATAAGGAGTATTTGACTACTTATCTCATTTCAAACTCATTTCCCCATAAAGTAATTTCTTTCTCTAAGATTCTCACCTTTTGTATTCTATATGATGACATTTAAGAAATTCTGAAAACAGCCCGGCTTATATTTTTATGGCAAACGTTGGTATGGCAAGTGTAATTATGGTAAGTGAAGTGATTCGGTGTAAGTAAGGCATATTATAAAATTTATGATTAAGTATGTATCTCATGAACATGGATATTTGAAAATATTGTAAATCTGTTCAAGAAATATATGTACCTATATCTCGTTGAGTTCTTTGCCGGATTCTTCTCGACATAGATTTATCCGAACCGATGGTAGACTTTTTACATTCCTAAATTGAAAAAGATATTTGACTTTGACTTTGCCTTTGGTTTACTTTAACCTAGGTTAGTAAAAAACAAGATTGTATTGCATTTCATTACTTTCCAAATATCTCACGAGAGCTTAGCGCCAAAAAATCTGGCCCTCAAATGTATGCAGAAATAAATTATTTTGTATGTAGAGTGGGCCAAATTTTGTGCCGGTGAGTATATCGAGTGTGGCCTGTAGTATAAGCAAATAATTAAAACATAGAACACTGTCCTCAAACTGAACAACATTTAGTTAGCGACTTAAAAAATATATTTTTTTAATTTTTATTACACTTTTAAATTTATTCGAAGAAGCAATGTAAATCGAAATGCTTGATGTTTGTAGCGTGACAGACGACGTCAGTTGTTTTAGGATAGCGTACATTGATAGCAGTATTTAATTTGTATGAAAAAAGGAAAATTCAAGGACTCCATTATTTTAAAAAGTCGCTGAACCTAATGCTGTTGTTCAGTTTGACGAGGACGATCTATATTTTAATTCTTTGCTCGTATTACAGGCCACACCCGGTATATTATGTTTACGTCGCATAAATTACCAAACATCAAACGATTCGAGCAGGAACCAAGCCGCAACCGCTCCGTCTTTAAGGTCTATGTAAATAGTGTTCAGGAAACGCACTTCCATTGTGCGCAGGAAGGCGCGCCTGCGCAGCGTGTTGCGTTTTACATTCGCTTTGGACTTTACTTGTTTACGTGTCTACTTCCTAGAGCTAGCGATTACTTAGGTTTGCTACATAGAGTCATCATCATCAGCTTATATTCGTCCACTGCTGGATATAGGCCTCTCCACGCACGCCACTGAGCACGATCCTCGGCCACTCTTATCCAGCTCTTGCCAGCCACCTTGCGAAGATCATCGCTCCAGCGAGTCTGAGTCACGCTACCTTTGCCGATCCGTGGTCTCCACTCAAGAGCTCGTCTACCCCAACGGTCGGTTCTTCGGGTTATACATATAGCCGGCCCGTTGCCACTTCAGCGTGCTAATGCGGTGGGCTATGTCGATGACTTTGGTTCTCTGTCGGACACTTCGTTACGAATTCGATCTTTCAGAGAAACTCCGAGCATAGCCCTTTCCATAGCACATAGAGCAGCTAGCTACATAGAGTAGCTAGGACAAAACTAAGGATTGAGCAGCTAATATACGCTGGATGGTAACAAGCGGTAGATCTAAATCTAGGGGTGAAAGCAAATGTCTTGTGCAAAAGCTAATGTTAATGAAGCTAATGTTCATTACATGTACTGTTTGCCATGATAATGTGGGCTATACAGCCAACTTATATTTTAGTCTCGTAGCTATTTCGGATTTTAAACTATCCGGATTGCAATCCCTAATAGCTATGTTGCCGGTCGGTTGCAATGTAAGATAGAAAGTTTTAGATTAAGCTAAAGGTGGATATCGCTTCTGGTTCCGTTCAACACTAAGCTTCAAACTAGTTAATACGTAATGGCTTTCTCGGAATAGATTCCTATGATTTTGATTAAATAAAGCTTTTCAAGAATTTTCAAGGAAAGGAAGAAGTGTGACTTTGTGAACAAAAACAAAGTAGTATCAAATACACATTACACAGTACATTGCGTGCTAATTAATTTTAAAATAATAAGTCTAATTTTTTAACTAAAACATATGATAATTAGGGCCTGCAACTACCCTTTAAGTTTGAGGTAGTATCAAAAATACACCTGTATATGGCAACACTCGATCAGTTGAATCATAAAGCTCGTGAGTGTATGTGTATTTTTTAATTCTTTAACAAATGAAAGAAGAACGCATCGGTTTCAAAAATAATGAAAACATTTTTGGTAGGATCTGATGCGACAGGAGGTGACTGACCCAGCCCGGTGGTCACCTTCAAATTCGGATATCCACGTATTGCCTCTAAAAAAAAGAACTTATGAATGTATGGAAGACAGAGAACGTGTATTTTGAATTGAAACAGCATTTGTTGGAATTATACCCACGTAAAGACTTCGAAGCGAAAAATATACTAATTTTAACAAGACTTCAACTGTCTTTTGTGTCATATCATAGAACTAAAGAAAGGCCCTTTTTGTTGCAGGAGTCTAGTACAGTACAGAACTTATATTTTATGCAATAAAGCCCTGTTAACAGTATTCCAATAGAATGGCAATAATACATTGTTTATTCAAGTGGTTAGCACTGCGGCCCTGCAATGTCTTGCTACAGAAATTATCTAAACCAGACAGAAGTATTTTTGTAGTATGGTACATAGCTACATCAGCTTGTCTAAGTACATATACGGATACTATACTCCATTTATTGTAACATTTGAAACATAACGGTAAAATTTGCAGACTTTTTAAATGAAACAACGAAAATATTTGAAACTGTGTTAACTTCTATACTAAAAACATAATAAATACTTACTTCCTTCTCCATCCATTCCATTGTAAAGTTGGCCTGGAAGAGATCGCTCTGAAGCGATAAGGCCGCCTATTGCTTACCTCAGAAAGTCTCTGTGTGTCTCTGTTTTCTGTAATTGTTTGCTATATGTTGGTGTGCAATAAAGAGTTATTGTACTGTATTGTAAATACCGCTAATAAATGGTCGTGTAGATATTTTTAGTTGTTCGAAAAACCGAGACAGGTGTGTTACAATTTCAAACCTTAAATTAACGGATACGCAACCCAAGCGAGGAAACGTAAGTTAGGTTTCTCTTCGAAGGCAATGCTGTTACTGTACACAGTCGCTGTCATAGACAGGATATCCACACTTAAGTCACTTAAAAAAAATTGACAATCAGGTGAAATCAAGACGGGTTTTTCTTGAGTTTTTCACCTTATCGACTACGTGTAATTTAGCTTAGACTATTCGTCTAAAACCCCGTAGCGGTTAAGTACTAAAGTTAAACTATTGTTAAGGTAAATAGTAATCTTTTTAATGGGGAATTACCTACTTAGCTGCTTTAGCCTCAAAGTCATTAAAATCCACATAAAGTAGCCAAATTGAGTTCCCAGACCTTGGTGTTTTTATAACAAAACGCGTTGAAAGCTTAACTAGCTGTTGCAACTCTGATAGCGTCACAATGGGATGAGACGAGCATACCATAAACGCATTTAATTCATAAACTTGCACAATTTGATGGTCAAGGTCGACATTGCGCAGTAATGTTGCAACTTTCTCAAAGAAAACATGCGTCCATAACAAATTAACACTGTATCAATGTGGGCGGCCATGATTCTTTATAGTGCTGGCAACAATACCTGATTGATTGGACGTTGCGACACCGGTCGAACTGTCATGATGATAATGACAGATCTGAACCATCAAATTCAATCAATAAACCGATATTAGACATTTCTCAATTGGATGCCCTTGAAATTAGCCATGGACTGACTTAAAAAGGGCAAGCGAATGGGGTAATATTAATATGGTTTGAATGAGAGTTCGCGGTGGGTGGCCGATTAGATTAGTTTCGTTGTGTTGGTACAGCGGCTGTCAAGCTCATCCTTTTGCAAATAACTGTATTGCTATTGCACAGCGCGTGCATTTTAAAGGCCAAGTTGTAACAAATAAATCGGCAGGGTTTCGGCCGGTCAATTTCGAAACTGAGAGATCTGTGTAGATTTTAAAAAGGCCACGCGCGAATGGGACTCAAAAGGAAAATATACGTGCAAACTATGACTGTGCTTATGTAATCTTAGATTTAATAAGTACTTATAAACTGCTGTTGTGTGCCCTTACAGGGCGTCATGGACCGACTTATACAATTTACTAATGTGACATCTTATTGTAATGAACATGACTTGACAATAAATAAATAAATAAATAAATAAATAACTTAACACTAAGGAATTCCACAACCGAATAGCCTGGACAGTAAAAGAATATACATAGAATTTGGAGTTAGAGGCACGGTAAGGAGAAAGTTCTGAGAGCATCGAATAGAATTCCCGTGTAGGTAAAAGTTTAAAACCTAAGTTATCGACTAAATCAAATGAGGCAATGTTGTGGCCAGAGGGCAAAGTTGAAACAGTTTACGGAAACACTTCATTTACCTCGCCTCGCTCCGCTCATCTATTTCCACCTGAGATGTGCTGAATGAAGATAGGTAAACGAAGCGTTACTATTGGTTCATGACACATCCTCGCACATCTCTGGTGGAAAAGCAGCCTTAACCAAGCTAGATATCGAAGTGCTTTATTAAAAGAGAATGTAAGTAGATCTGCACCAAATAAACCAACGGGTACTGTTCATGAGTTCGCCGCAAACCACAGACAATGCGAACTAGCTATTGGGAAACTTTGTTAACTAACGTAAATTTATTCACTAGAGTTTACCCGCGGCTTCGCACGTCTTAACTATTCGATCTGGTTAAATTGGAATTAATCAGAGGAATTTTGTATAATCCCGGGATTATACAAAATTCCTCTGGAAAATCCCAAAATTTATGTCGTCGTCTTCATTGATATGGTGTTAAGAATAACTGTACAAAATTTCATGACTCTAAGCCCAGCGGTTGTTATTTCAAGATTTTATCCCTATGCCGTGGGAATATAGGGATAAAAAGTAGCCTATATGTTATACCCCGATAATCCCACTAATAAGTACAAATTCTTGATGCAACATATTGATGTTAGTCGTGCTAGATGTTTGTCACATGTCAATATTGACTATATAGCAGGTCGTCAACTGTCCGCCCAAACACTGGGCATATTGTGAGAACTAGCGCTACCAAAATGAATCAAATTTATTATACAATACGCAATGAAAAATAACAATTGGAACTGTTTATTCAACAATAATAGTTGTATTTTTAATCCTATCAAAATATTCCACGGGAAAATTTAACCTGGTGGACACAAAAGGTACCTACCGACTGACCTATAAAAATAATTACTATAATATTTAGTTGAAATCTGCGCAGAACTTAAAAAAAAAGTATCTATTATGCCAACACTATGCTGAGCTGCGACCGTTTCGCGCTTTTGGATATTGTTTTTCTTTGTTTTTATGTATTTTTATTGTTTTTTATTTAATGTGCGAAGAGTGTATAAAATATGTCTTTCTATTCTATTCTAAAAATTTCAGCCTCGACATTTCGTCTACATTGCGGTTACGAATAGGTAGAACCACGACAAAGTAGTAGAGCAGTTTACTCGTGACCATGGCCACTACAATGTGGTCGAAACGTCGAGGTGAATACTAGGTAGGTACTCGTGTGTCGTGTTAAATCCCGTTTTTGTTAATTTTAAGTACGAGTAACAATCGGAAAACCTTTAAATTAATATTTATATTTTTGGCATCAAAATATTACAAACGGGTATAAATATAGATATAAATATAGGTTTCGCGTGTATGTCCATGAACGGTCATGCATACGGTGGTCAATGAGCAAAATATCTTGGTCGTTGATTGGTTTTAGTTCACAATGCGAAAAAGTGTTTTTTTTTTATTGAAAGTATCAACTTCTTACTTAATAATTTACAAACTTTAGGTCGGCAAGCTTCGGCAAGCAACAAAACATGATAAAAGTAAATGTGCAATTACAGCACGTGCACCTACTGCAACATGCATTTCATCAACACGGGAGACCACAGACATCATTATGGAATAATAGAATGCCGCTGAAAGCAAGGCTGTAAAGAAATTGTGTTTAGGGTTCCATACACCAAGGGTGTAAACGCTGTATTCTATTACTAATTATTCGCGGTCTGTCCGTCCGTCCATCACTGATTTAGATACAAATATTCCACATTGTGTATTGCTAAAATATATCTTTTTTTGCCGGTGCAACGGATAGTAAAAGCCTTCGTATGCGGTGACAACTCACTCTGCACAATTTTTCGTAAACTGCACAATGTTTTTTGTTTTGGTCCTTGATTTGGTGTAATAATGAAGAAAGAATGCTTCAAGAGATGTGGATTATTCGTCCTTGCCCGCTATCAGTGTTACTTGGTCTTAATACTGAGAATACTCAAGCCACCTATGAAGAGAGATACCTATAGTCTCTCTTGTAGGTAGCCGATTAGTTGCGTTTCCCCAATACGCATTGCGTACTCAACATCGGTTCTATAAATTATTACATGTCCAGTCCAACACAATTGGACTTTACAAAATGGAAGAGCTACAGCCAGTTGTGTCTCAATGTCAACATTCCTAAAACCGTAAGATTATTTTTTGCCGTAATAATAAAAGATCTATTACTCCCTTTACAACTTCATCTTCTCGTTCTACTCCGTCATAACCAAATACCTATGTGTTCGGAAGGGTTTCCAACCAATCGTACCCATATACAGAGCGCTTCTGAGCACTTAGAAAATATGAAGGTTTATATTGCAGTTAATTTAAAACTTGATGCATATAACCGAACCTTTGTTTCTCGCGTGTGACCGTGAATCATCTTCCCTTCATGGGCATCTCACTGTTTATTACTTATGCATACTAATAACCTGTCAGGTATGTCGGTCTTAACCATTCGATTGTACCCTTCTACAGTGTTTACTCCTGGTATGTGTATAGGGGTATTGTCTCAGCAGGTTCAAAGAAAAGGTTGAATGCATATAAAAATTAAACAAAGCATTTTTGGTGACGAACGCTATTTTAGCTTAGGATTGTAAAGTAATGGCTACTTGCTGGAAACGTATAAATCTCGAGTTAGCGTTAAGCTCAGTTTACTCGTAGTAGTGTCAAAATGTATGGAACTGTCAAGCTTAAGCCAGGTTTAGCTGCAAAATCTATATTTATTTTTTCCTACAAGACAGCCTTAAACACACTTTACCGAAATGTAACTTATCTATATTAAAATGTACAACAACGGATATTCCGTTTCCGATGTGTGTAATTTCAAAACGTACATTTTCCTGTGATGTACTTTTCTTAAAACACATCAGAGAATCAGAGATAATATTTGCATTCTGAAGTGCTCTTTCTGAGAAAATAAACTTACTAACTAGACTAGAAACTTTAAAAAGAGCACCTTTAGATGTAGTCTTTCAAAAACACGATGCTTTTGAGGATGACATTTTAAGAAAACGTATCGAGATTAGATCCCAAAACGACAATCCTGAAAGGTGGGGTGACTAAATAAATCGCATCAACGCAGGATTAAGAACACCAAACTTTTTCTCGACTCCAAATTATGCTGAGCCAGTGTCTGATTCACAATCGCAATGACACATACTTTTGTGTTGTTTATTTGTAACAAATAGTATTGTTGTCTTGTGTTATGAATAAAGTTATATTCTTTCGTTCTTTTTTTTAAATTCCTACGAAAAGTATCAATCACAGGGACGCAGGTCACGTAACCATAAGTTAAAGTTTCTATTATATTTAGCACGAATAGGTTTATGGAAATGAACCGGCCTACGCTTGCGCAATGTACGCGTAACCGACGCATGGACACGGAAGGCATGCCGTGTTCGAATTTTGACATGTGCAGACTTATTTACTGTGATTTCGTTCTTGAGAGGCGATCTTTCATGCGAAAAGATTAATTTACCATGTTGAGTGTATGATGGTACTTAATCAAATCGAATTGGGGGACATTGTTCAGAAATACGAGCAAAATTTTCGAAATTTTTGATTTTTGAAAATTTGGTACAGCCAAAGTCAAAAAGTAGCTGGTTTTGAACCTTTGAATAAGTTCATTCATTTTCATTTTCATTTTTTTTTGTTCATTGATTTTGCTGTATATGTGTGTCTTCTGTGTTAGTGAATAAATGTCTTCTTTCTTTCTTTCTTTTTTCTTTCATATCTTTATATCTGACTGTACTTACGTATACTATGATTTTTGAAAACATATTCCTATTGTCATAAACAGTGGGTGAATACCATAAGCTACAAAGGGACAGGGAAAGGAAAGCTATAGACGGCCTTATCGCTTCGGAGTGATCTCTTCCAGGCAACATAGAAAGAAGCAATGACTAGATTACAGCTGGTGGTGCCATTTTCGACAATAGATCAGCACTTTTAAATAAACAAAATGACATTTACAAAAATATTATTAAGGGGCTGTTTCACCATCCACTGAATCATGGTAACTGACGGTTAAATGTGATGCCGTCTCCGTCTATTCGAACAAAACAAATAGAGACGGCATCACATTTAACTGTCAGTTAACACTAATCAGTGGATGGTGAAACAGCCCCTAAATAACATAAAGGAACTACGAGTATGCTAGAGTTCATTACTACAAGATCACAGACAGTACTCCTTAAGCATTTTTTTCTTTATTCGACTGGATGGTAAACTGGATGTTATTAGATTGTTCGTGAGAAACTATGTCAAACTACTATTGAAGAATTCAATATTATTGCAATTATTGCCATATTTTTATAGCGTGTTTATAGCATAGCCGTAACACACGTGCAAATACGCTAGGTATATAATATGTAGATAATGAACACCTGTTTGTTTGTTTATGGCGCTGTAGCCAAAGAAGGCGGCTGTCATCCCAGCTTTATGGTTTCTTGAGCTTAATGGCGATTTCTCACACGTCAAGTTTGGATGTGACGATTTTGATTAAACTTGGAGCGTGGGACGATTTATTTGTATTTGCTATTGATGATTTTAATTAGTGATAAGGTCGCGTTTTGCTTGGTGACGCTGACGCCCTTGAGACCGAGTTAATAGATTTCATCAATCTTTCTTGTTAAGTTCTGTAATAGTTGGTAAAAAACGGAAGGAAGTTGCCCAGAATATTAAAAAATGTAAGGAAACTTAACGACTATATAAACTTCTCTTGTATAACCTTAAACTAAAAAAATTAACCTTAGCGCGTTAATTTTAAACCGTTAGGATTAGAGACATGAAATTCGTGGGAATTTCCTTTAAAAATTAAAACTTATCCAGAATATTAGAATTTCAATTCAGTGGCTATACAGGGTGAAATCTATTACGTGATACAAAATTTGTGCTTCGTGCTCAGTTAATGCTGGGTAATATAATAAATAATGCATTAACTCTTTTGTTGAAATGTCTGATAAAAATTGTGGTTTCAATACATTATTGAAATAAGAAATCATGAACAATGTATGGAAACTGGAAATTTCAACGGACTTATTTCAACAAAAGAATTAATGTATTATATTACCCAGCATTCTGAGCACGAAACACTAATTTTGTATCACATAACTAATAGATTTCACCCTGTATAATGCAGGCAGATAGTTCCATGGTGCTTTATGTGTACATTATTTGTTTTTTTTTTATATTAGGTACCTAGAGAGATTCGTACCAGAGACATTCAGCTTTTCAGTCAATTTACTAACCAAAAGACGATTCGATCGTCAACTATGTTTTACATTGAATTGTGTTTGTTATGCTAGTATCATAATTGTAAAATAATGACTTCTGATGACAGTAATTAAAAATCTGGTATTAACTGGACATTAGGTAACCAGTTTTGGTACTTCCACTTAATACTTGATATTTGAATGCTCGATTTCCAGTTTCCATTCGCTAAGCGGATTCTAATGGACAACCAAATCAGTAACCTGAGTGTCTGTAGGTACATCTTCTATTGATAGTTATTTTGTTTTTTTTTTCTTTATTTTCTAAAATAAACAAAATCATCATCATCATGTCAGCCGAAAGACGTCCAATGCTGGACATAGGCCTCCCCCAAGGCTCTCCACTCAGACCGGTCTTGTGCTTTTCGCACAATAAACAGAATACATTTTTTAAACAAATTATCTGCCAAACTGCATGACAGTTTGTTGGCAGAAAAAAAATTAAATCATTATAAAAGCGAAAATTGCTAATAGTGGCTCCGAAGCGGTAACGTTTCGTGTACTCTGCCTACCCCATTTGGGAATACAGACGTGATGTTTGTGCGTGTGTGTGTATATAGGAATCGTGTGATAATGATGAAGTCCATACCGTTATGCAACTAATTACTTTTCTAATTTACGCAGCTCATTCAATTCTTTTGCAATGACTAATGTAGGTAAATATTTACGTGACGTTTAGCGTCTCATAATAATGTATGAGGTGGCAGAATCACATCAAGCAAGCAGAGGGCCGTGGGTTCGAACTCGGACTTCACCTCCGAGTTTTCGAAATTACCCGCCACTCTGCAAAGAATTCGTTTATCGCTATCCTTCGGGAACTGTGCAATTTCCTGGGATAAAATCTATCCCATGCCCAAGGGTCTTAAACTATGTCCATAACCATTCATTTAAATCGGTTAAGTGGATAAGAGTAAAGAAGCAACAAGACAGACTTTCGCAATATTAGTGAGCATTAAAATAGTTTACCATGAGGCTTTCGGTAAAGGTAAAAATCGTGAGAAAACCCGGATACACCTAACTACGAAAGCAATTCAATGGTTTATGTGAAGTTCCCAATTCGAAATTACAAACTGAGATATGGATGCACTGAAAAACCAGAAAATCAGCGCTGGGAACCTGGACCTTGTTTGTTTCAGCTTTTTTCCGGGATAAAAAGTAGCCTATGTCACTCTCGGGACCATAAACTATCTCTATGCCCAAAATCACGTCGATCCGTCGCTCCGTTACGGCGTGAAAGACGGACAAACATACAAACACACAAACATACGAACACACACACACATTAAGTAAGTATATTAGGTATAGTATGGATAACAAACTTTGAGATACGTGTACAAAGGCGGACTTATCCCGTTAAGGGGTCTCTACCTTTGATTGAGTGGATGAGAGGAGCAATCAGGGTCCAACAAAGAATGAATTTAAAAGTTACGTAAGTAAGTATGAATTACCTACTATTTGTTACTTAGAATACCTTTAGAAGTAGCAACACGTACGTGAGGAATTGAATCAAACTCCAAACTAATTCGCATGCTGGACATTCTTGGCGCACGTTCCTATCACCGCGACGATAGCCTTTTAATGGCTGTTTGGCAACAGTAAATATTCGTAACTAACTGTTGCTCGCAACTTCTGCTTCTAGCTTGAGTAATTCCATGAGAATGAACTCATTTAGAGTTTGAAACGCGTCTTGTGTGGTGGTAGAGATAGTTGGATGTTGTGGCATTGTGTTTACGTGTATGTGGCGATGGGTGCATGAAACAATGTCGCACAGACGTAGATATTTTGCACGTATGGTTGTGGAGTAGCATGTTTGTAATTAATTGATACAAACCTCCGCAATATATCTCTTTCCAGTCAATTCCAATACAACTCTACATTATGAGAAATTGGTGAATTGCTCAAAAAATCCTATGATAAAAAGGTGAGGAACTTAAACATTTCTTTTTATATATGTATAAGAGGGGAAAACGAGCATGCGGGTCACCTAATGGGAATCAATCACCGCCGCCCATGGACACCCGCAACACGCAGGGTATCACAGGTGCGTTGCCGGCCTTTTCGATGCATCGTCAAAATTTAATTACAAATTACAGTACAAACCTGAAGGCGGTCCAGCTTTATCGTCCTTCGCATCATTCCTCAAAGAGTCCACATCTTCCGTCTCATCACAACACACTGTTAGCAGCAGTACGCACAGACACACCACCAAAATCCTTAAAAACTCCCTCATATTTAACATTTAAATACACACAAAGTTATAACCCATTTTCGACGGAACACTAGAAAATACCAAACAGTCACATTTTCACCGATTCGCAACCGTACGCAATTTCAATGACAAACATGTACACATCACTTTGTTCCGAGTACATAAAAAACTATACACATATTAATTCGCAAGCTAAATTTATCGTTTAATTATATTTAAAACAAAAGAACGCTTATAAATGAAATTAGAACGTGTTTTGTTTCGTTATTCGTATTTCGAACGCGTCGTTGATACGCGCGTCGCTGACCAATGGTAGCGAGAGACTGCACGGGATTGGTGGCGGCGGAAGGCGGTCGGGCAGCGACGCGCGCGCAAACCTTCGATCAATGAACGTTATCGTGGTTTCTAATAGCCGATAAGCTATCGGAGAAAATTGCCTAAGGGCTTATTACCATACCTTTACTTGCCCGAATTTCACTTGCCATACCAACGTATGCCATAAAATATACAAGGTGACCTTAGCCTTTGGACAAATAATGAAACCATGGATAAGACTGATATTTAGCAATAATATCTTAAAATAGTTATTTGCTTAATTAGGCAAGAAAAAAATTCTATGAAATCAGTTTTTTTATGCGGCTGGATGGAAAACGAGCAAGTGGGTCTCCTGGATGGTAAGAGATCACCACCACCCATAGACACCTGCAACTTCAGGGGGATTGCAGATACGTTGCCAACCTAGAGACCTAAGATGGGATACCTCAAGTGCCAGTAATTTCACCGGCTGTCTTACTCTCCACGCTGAAACACAACAGTGCAAACACCGCTGCTTCACGGCAGGATTAGCGAGCAAGATGGTGGTAGCAATCCGGGCGGACCTTGCACAAGGTCCTACCACCTGCAAAAATATATAGATCATCCAAATACACAGGCTGCTCCAAAGTGATGCATTGAAAACCGTTAGTTTTTCGGTAATTATTGGACTGATTGTTATGATACTTTGCAGTTTGGTTTTAAATATCTTGCTAAGCCAGTAGTATTCTTATTTGTCCAGAAGCTAAGGTCATCCAGTATAGAGTCGTAATTCAGGATTTTTTTTTATGTCATCATATAGAATGCAATAGGTTAGGTTAGTTTAATAGTTTAGTTTAGTTTATTTATTCATTCAATACATCATTACATTATAATTTACATAAATGTCAGTTATAAGAATTTGTATTGAAATCACGGAATAGAAAAAAGTAGTGGAAATGCCAAAAGCTTCAACTTATATCGAAACCCGTGTCGCCGGAAATGCGCACAAGCGCATTGGATACACACTTTGAAATCTTGGCGCTTATTGGTCATTAGCTTCTATTCGAAAAAAGGTAATAACTTCTGAGCCGGCAACATTAATTAGAACTTTAAATCGACGTTATACTTATATATATCGCTGAGAGTCCATTGTGCAGCTACATAGCGCCACATCACCCTGAGTAGCGGAACTAATTTGACAAAATGTCATGATTGTCAAGTTAGTTTCGCTATTTACCAATAGGTGGCAAATTTTTTAAACGCTGTTTTTGACATGTCTCTTCTTTAATTACTAAAGTGATGGGCGTAGCACACCTACGGTGATATCGATATACCTACTTTATAGGTCAAAGATGAAAATAGGATTGACTATAAGTATTATGATTATAGGTACCTATTACATTCGCGTTATTCAAAGTTGACAACAATATTGACGAATCGGAAAACAGACAGTTATTGTGAGATATATAAACCTTATTTGTATGAGGCAAAGTTGTTTTTACACGACTGCGAAGAAGAAGGGTTATGTGTTTGATCCGTATGTATGTATGTGTGTATGTAAATATGTATGTATTTTATGTATGTATGTCTAATTCATATGTCCTCATGTAATTACTTAACGACTGAACCGATTTTGATAAATCGAGTGACACTGGGTACATGAACTTCTTAAAAAATCAAAATGGCGGATTTTTAGCGCCAAAAAGTGCCTTAATTTTTTTTTATTCAAAGAATTCAATTTGAGATTAAACCTTTTAAATATAAATAAAGCTCAGTTTTCTATTGTGACCCACACTTTTAGATATTTTGGCTGCTACGCTACCAATGGTGATGTGCGTGCTCCGATCTATTTGCACACAGTAGATGTCCTGAGCACTTTGATCGCTTTGATTGGGTCAATGTTAATGACTATTTGGATGTTTCCAAGTATTTAGTTATCATGATTGCTGCGTACTATGTGACTCTGACTTTAATAAGAATTTTTGAGCTGGTCGCGATTCGAATGGGTCCCTACTGTTGCAGTTTAAGTTAGCTACTTAACAGAGTTCTAGATCACTACGTCCTCTTCTTCTGTGCCTCCTGTGATAAGTGATACAAGTGCAAAATCGTCATTTTACAGGAGAGCAAAAACAAGATTAAAAAAATTCTGGTTTGTAAGCCAAGGGGGCTAGCATTTACCGAAGCACTTTTTTTTATTCATAAAAATATAATCTATAAACGTGCATTTAGTGTTTTTCGGTAAATATTGTAAGTTCGAAGAAAATCGCGAAAAACCTGTGAGTTGTACCTTTTGAAATGTCTAATATGAGTAAATAATATGTGTTAGATGATACAAGTTCAGTTATATCATGGTACACCCCTGGAGCACCCATAATATCTCTTGGTGTAAACTGATATGATATACATAAACTTGTAAAATCCTATAATTCAGCGTTGTATGTTCCCAGCTCAATGTTGCTGAAGTAAATTAAAACACCCCTGAAAAAAAAAACTTTGAAAAAAACATTTTTTTTACTTTGTATCCTGTTACAAAAAAAAATACCTAACTTATATCAGTTTGCAAAAAGAAAAGTAACTTAGGTATATCAGTTTGCAGCGACACTGAGGCGAGCAGGTCCCGCGCACCCCTGATCCCGCGTCACGTCATCCTCGCGCCCTCCCACCACACTCTTTATGCTCGCACTTGTAATACTTGTATCAATGAACTAAAATAATTTCTTTGCTCACCCGCGACCTTGAGATAGCTAAGTCTATGCAAATTATGCGTGTTCATGCAGTTTCTCCACCTCCACACTGTAAGAACACACACAAATTACACAAACCCATCTATCACCACCACCACAATACACTGACGCGTTTCGAACTCAACCAGAGCTCATCTTCAGAGTGACACAAGTTTAAAGTTCAAGTTTGAGCAAAGAAATTATTTTAGTTCATTGATATGGACCTCCGCAAAGTAACGCCTGATTCAATAAATTATACTTGTATCACTTAACACAACTATTATTGCATTAATATCTTATGGGATAAGTTTGGCTTTTAGATATAATTCAATTTGTATACCTTTACACTTAACAATGTATTTGTGAATAGTGATTCAAGACGAGATGTATCACTTATCACAAAAAAATATATATCAAATTTGTCTCGCATTGGTATGTACAAGTTGAGTTGTACCCTGGTCTGGTTTTAGGAAAGTCGGTCAAAAGTGGTATAACTGTAGATATATTTCCGAAAAAAATACCCAAAAATAAAATGTGAAAATAGGTTCAATTTCATTTATACCACAAAACACGAAAATAGCCTTTAGAGCAATTACATAAAGGGGTTACAACTTGATATATATCAATGTGCACGATTTTTTTGTGCTACTTGTATCACTTTTCACAAAATTATCTCCGAAACTATAGCACCTATAAGTACGTGAGATAGACTCAAAAATTCGTTATTTTTTTCTCATTACTTCTAAATAAAAACACACAAAAGGGTACAAGTCGAGTTGTATCACTGATCACAGGAGGCACAGTCTTGTTTTCTTCTTTTTAGTATTTTTAACGCAGTCGGATTTAGATTTTTTTAATTTATTGTTTTTTGATAGTTAACCTATTCACCGCTACAAAACACGAAGTAATGTAAGGCACAGAAAAACCAGCGACAAATCAACTTGATTTTTAATTTAATTGCAGAAGGATTAATTTCGAGTTGAATGTTGGTCATGTATAGATTACCGTGGCGCGTGAGACATTCCGTTGACTACTAGATGACTGGGACGGTGAAGACGTTAAACTTCTGAGTAATCCTTTAATGATTTTTATCAGTTTCTTGGAAAAAAAAAACAATTAAATATTTTTCTATCGACTGCGCTGTTATTGCAACGTTAAATAGCAAAACTGGGCGTGATTTATTATTAAATGTATTAATAAAATGAATTTTACCCAACGCATGACACCACAGTGAGCGAGGTCGCAAAATATTTTTCATAGGTTTTTTTTTACTTTTCTATTTCGTGCAGGAAAGGGATAAAAATTCAACTCAACAGAACACTCAGTCAACAAACGAAAGAAACAAACATCGATAATTTTATCGACAACACCCAATCTCTACTTATGCGATGTCAATATTCCTATGCTGTCTAAATGGATAGGGAACATTCTCGAAATGCATCGTTTTAGGACAGAGACAAAAACCGACCTTATTGTATTCTGGTAAAGTTTATTTTTGTATGGTTCATTTTATGAAAGTGTCATACGGAATGGAAAAAAATATAAATTTATTAAATTAAAATGAAATACTCCTTGTCAATGATATGAAATGCCACCTTGGGTGATATTTTTCGTTCGGACATCGTTTTTACATTCTAAAATGGCACAGTAAGGCATATTTCTCTTATTTTAAGTTTTTTTTCTTCTCAGCTCTCACAACCGTCACTCATAAGCATTTCCGGCGAACTGACCTATAGTTTGCGGAACTCCGCATACTAGTGGCACACGCGAAGCGGCTGCTTGACATTTCCACTAGTTTTTTCTATTCCGTGATTGAAATCATCAAATGTAATAAGATTAGTAATAATGAATAAAATTAAATTCTAAGCATAATAAAATTCTAATATCAACTCTGAAGAAATGTTTATGGGCGGTGGTGATCTCTTACCACCAGGAGATCCACTTGCTCGTTTGCCTTCCATTGAAATTAAAAAAAAGAACTATTTCAGAAATAAAGTACTTTATGGCAAATGAAAATTCGATAAAACGATACCACAACGATACATTTGGGCATATGCAATTCGGGCAAAAGATAGAGAACCGGCTTATAACACTTTACTAAAATGACTGACGCAAAGTTTCATGTTCACAAAAATTTGACTTGGACCACAGGGGGCTAAGTAATTAATTATATTCCTTTTATTTTTCTAGTAGAATAAATAGGAAATAATTTATTGAATCAGGCGTTACTTTGCGGAGGTCCATATCAATGAACTAAAAGAATTTCCTTGCTCACCCGCGACCTTACGATAGTTAAGCTTATGCAAAATATCAACAACTAGTAGCATGGTGTATGGTTGTGTTAGGTACTCTGAAGATGAGCTCTGGTTGAGTTCGAAACGCGTCAGTGTGATATGGTGGTGGTGATAGATGGGTTTGTGTAATTTGTGTGTGTTCTTACAGTGTGGAGGTGGAGGAACTGCATGAACACACATATTTTGCATAAGTTTAGCTATCGTAAGGTCGCGGGTGAGCAAGGAAATTCTTTTAGTTTGTTGAATAAATAGGAGTAAATTTTATGGCAACTTATTGAAAACAAGGTTTATAAAATTTAATTTTATTGTACTATAAATACATAAAATTTAATGATTTACTTTCACGAAAATACAAAAGATTATTTATCAATAAATACAGCCTTTATATCGAATCTTATTGGAATAAGCGACTTACTTTACTATAAAGATAAAATTACTCACATCAATTAGTTACTCTCCCAAGAGCTCCCAAGCTATTTTTGTATCTGCTCAAAAATTTTACTTTTTTCGTTTCTAAGATAGCATTTATGATTTTTCAATTGAGAAACAAAGTTGATTCAATATTTCTAACCACCATATTGATACCTTTGTGACTTTGTATAATTTCAAGTAAATGTACGATTTCAAGTTGGATGGTGTACGATGAGTATTTGTCGACCCGGAATGCACGACTGTAATGCACAACCTGAAAAATTGATACTCCGATGGGGTGCTGAAAGTTTCTCGAACAGGGTTAAAGCATAGATGTCGCTAGTGTCGTTAGTGTCGCTGCTTAAGTGACTAAATAAGAAACAAACTAGCTGAGGTGGTGTATTTTGATGAAATTTGGTAAAAAAATTAGTTTATAACCTGGATTAAAACATAGGATACGTTTCCCACGGGATAGGGATAAAATCTCGAAATAACTGCTGGGCTCATATACATTATTATTATTTTTTTTTTGATGCTACGTCAATGAAAAGAAAACCACGATTTCATTTTTGGGAATTCCTTTTTCGATTTATTCAACGCGTGGGGAGCCGCGGGTAAACACGTCTGTTATATAAAATTTGTCAATGAGTGGTGAAACAGACCTTTACACTTTTCCTTGTTCTTTACCCTATATTTTACAGCATTAAGAAAACCTGAGATTTTTGTCCATTCAAAAAGTTACACAAAAAATATTTCCTTAAAATTACCAATTACTAATTGAGATCAATTCTTTAATACAATTCACAAATTGTAAAGTTACAAATATAGAATAAAAGCTAGATAAACATACTTCAGTAAGTACCTTGTCACTGCAAGTCTTCTGAAAATTGTATACAAACTATCAAACATGAAGTGACAGCGACAAGGCAGTAAAGTGTAAAGATATTTTTGACCTTGATGTACCATCAGCCAAATAAGTGGTCTATAATTTTTTTAACGAGTTCCTATCAAACTTATATGTCGCTAAAGTCGAACTTTCAAGTTGACAGAAAAGTCTATTGGCATTATTGTTTTGTGACATGCAAACGATTATGAACTTTAGGGTGGTAGACCACATATTTGGCTGATGGTAGTCGTGGGTCGTTGTCGAATTATTTGACAACGAAACGCAACCGTTTTCTCTAGAATGAAAACTAGTCCTCGAAACGGTCCTCGTTCGCAACTGGTTTCATTGTATGGGGACGGGCAACGGAAGACGACGCACAGGACGATCGAACGAGAGGAACGTAAACTCATCTCGTCGACGTTCGTCTCGAAGACGAGTGAAGTGGAATGGTTGCGGAAGAAACGGTTGCGAGACGAACGAAACACCAAAAAATAAGTTGTCTTACACGATATTCGACTATATTGTAGTAAAAATAAAGATTATTTTATTAAATCAAAGACCAAAACGAAACGAACGAGCGACGACGTCGCAATGATCTCATTACGTTCTAGGCTCTATGGATATAGACTTTAAGTACAAATTCGCGTCAAACAATGCGAGAACTAGTTGCGCGAGGAAGACTGCTTTAGAACGAAACGTAAAACGGTCCTATCGTCGCGAAACACAAAACGGTCTTTTAAAACGGTTCGTCTTTGCAACGTCCATCACTAGCTGATGGTTCCATCAGCCAACTAAGTGGTCTATAATTTTTTGAACAAGTTCATATCAAATGAATATGTGGCTAAAGTCGAACTTTTAAAATTATTTAGTTATATCATTATTGTTTTGTGACATGCAAAGCATTATCAACTTTAGGGTGGTAGACCACATATTTGGCTGGTGGTACAAGCAAGTTCGCGTACATCAAATATGACCATGTCAGCCTTATTAGACAAGCTTGTTCACTAATCTGTTATTCTGTAATTAGCGAAATCGGCTCGCCACAAGTTGGTGTGAACTTGCTATACAGGGTGGCCCATTTATATCGGTCAGTATGGGAAAGTCTGAAACTATACGACATACGGAAATTTCTTCTTAGGAACCATGACATCAATTTTATTAACAAGAAAAACTGCATTCATGCATTTAAAAAAAAACTGTACTCAGCTCGGGAGTCAAACCTGATTGTTTTGAAAAAAAAACTTACTCTATTTCTATTTATATATCGAATAAATATATATAAACAAAAATTCAAGTATTGAAAACAATGCATTTTATTCATTTTAAACATAATGTTTCATATGGACATCTGAAAAGAAATAGTGGAAGTTTTTTTTTTTTTCAAAACAAACTGGTTCGATTCCCGGGCTGAGTACAGGTTTTTTTTAAATGCATGAATGCAGTTTTTCTTGTTATTAATATTTTGATGGGTTCTGATAGGTGAATGATGGGTTTTCATATCATAACAGACAGGTAGAACAGCGGTTGAAACGCTTCAGTTTACTTATACCATGAGCCATGATTTTCCCAGTCTACATACGTCCCACTGCAGGGCTCAGGCCTCCTCTCAGAATGAGAGGGCTTGGACCGTAGTTCCCATGCGGGCCCAGTGCGGATTGGGAACTTCACACATGACGATCTTCCCACATCACAATGTTTTCTTTCACCGTAAATTTGAAATGGAATTTCGAAAAATTCAGAGGTGCTGGCCGGGGTTTGAACGCACAAACCCTGCTTGAGAGGCGATACGACAAACCACTAGGCCACCACGTTATCATAACTTCCACCATGAGGCATAACGGTAGTCAAACATAAGCCTATTTAGCATATAAAAAAATTATTTCCGTCCTAACACAATATTATAAAAAGTCAAACTATTTTCACCTTTCTCATAACACAATATTATAAGAAGTCAAACTATTTTCACCTGTTTTCAATATCGTCACTCACATCCAAAGTATCAAGCTCAATAGGGTCCAAACTCTGTAAATCCATATTTTGAATATCTATATTCTGCAAATCTATGTCCTCTAACTGCTTACTTTCCATTTCTCTCTTGTTCTGTATCAAGTGCTGTATGACACTTTTCATTCTTTCTAGTTTTTTCCGGAGCCTTCGCTTGCTTCGCCAAAGGTCATGTATTCTTCTTTTACGGTCAGAGGACACTATTTCTAGTCTCCGTATTTTGTATTTCAGTTTGATCACTTCTTCTGAGTCGGTAGGTTTGATATCCGCAGGTTGGAGCTCGGTTACAGTTTCAGTTCTAGGTTGGCACACCTGTAAATTTTGATTATATCGTAAATAAGTTTTTGATAAAAAAATCATTTTTAATACAAGCTTTTTTGCTGACTGTACTTTTTGTTGAATGTACTTGTATTGTCACCCAAACTACATTTGCATACCAAATTTCAAGTAGATACCGTTAACTGTTGAAGAATTCCATCCTGCGGAGACTGGCCGAACTACCAAGATGTAACTACCAGATTATTATTGTCACGCAATTTACATGGGTATACCAAATGTAAAGTCAATCCATCTACTGGAAGTCGGTCGAATTTAACTTGCCAAATTTGATTACAGACAGACAGACAACAGGACAGGTGAAACTAAATAAAAGAATGTAAAATACAAAACATTGTTGAAAACACCTAGACAAAGTAAATTAATTGCAGAGAACATATAAAAGCAGAAAAGATCTTATTGAATATAGTACAATAAAAATATTCTTAAAACAGGGCAAAAAACTTATAATATAAACACTTAGATTCAG
The DNA here is from genome assembly GCA_037349165.1 of Choristoneura rosaceana. Taxonomy (NCBI): domain Eukaryota; kingdom Metazoa; phylum Arthropoda; class Insecta; order Lepidoptera; family Tortricidae; genus Choristoneura; species Choristoneura rosaceana. Next base: position 19,575,072 of record JAZBNJ010000019.1, read on the forward strand.
GGTAGACAATAGGCAATCTTATCGCTTAAAACCGATCTTTTCCAGACAACAAAGAACTTAAATAACTTGACGATGATGATGAGATGAATGAACTTTTGATAAATGATATTGTAACGGATAACTCACATCTTAAATCGAATTTAGTTTAGAAAAGATGTTATCCGATATGATATTCTACACTGTAAATTAAAAAAAAAATGCTATTAAACTTACTGAGATATTAATAACTGGAATGGCCTGCAGTGAAAGCCGGCGCAATCCGCTGTCCGTGACATAGAAATCTTTGGCAGCGAAGTGCTCCGAACACACAGCACTGGAAGCTGTAGCGGTCCAGTTCTCGCGGTTCACAGCGATTTCCCACTTACGGCGACGATTTTTGTCGCGAGGGAACCTAGTACACCGAAAAAAAATTATAAATTAAGTTTTTCCTATTAGAAATTCATCGCCCTACCCTTGTAGTGGTTAATAATGGTTTATCCAATGGCCTCTTAATCAGAGGGTCGTGGGTTCGACCCCTGGCTTGCATCTATAAGTTTTACGGAATTTTGTGCAAAATTACAATTGAAATTTTGATTTTGTTTATTTTTATTTTGTTTTAATTTTTAATGACATTTATTGCTTGAGTTAAATAATTTATTGCTTATGTAAAATATTGAAAAATTGTATGGCTTGAAATGAATAAAGTACTTTAACATTTTCTTATTGAAATTTACCATGAGCTTTGCAGTGAGGGGAAACATCGTAAGGAAGCCTGGACGCAGATTTTTTAATCATAAAGCTAAGTTATGAACACAACGCTGAATAAACTAATTTGTAACTAGTGAATTGAGTTGTTATAACCCGTAGAAGTCCTGTTAAATGGAATGGAATTCAATCAAGTTTAATTTCATTTTTCATTACCTGTGAAATGTTATTCCATTGGTATGTTTCGTTATTTTAACTGAAGTGTTCTTGCAATTGATGACCACACAGCTTACCATTTTATTAATTTAAATTTTATTTCAAGATTTTCGGAAAACTTACACATAACAATTTTGTATATCTTTTTAAAATCCGTCACTATCTATCATATTAAATCAAACACAAAATGTCAAAATAAAGAAAGTAGTAATTTTGATGGATAAATAGGATACCTTCATAAGTACTATCTGTCTCATCTTTTAGCTGCGGTTATTAATATGGCAGAAAGAGCAAGAAACATTTTGCAAGAGGCTTTCAATATTGGTTACCTATCTAATGTCGTTTAGTTACTACAAATTGTAGTTTTGTTATGCTTGTGTGTAATTATTATTTATCAAGTAGGTATCAAAAGAAACAAAATTAGTGGCATTATCTTTGCTCTCTAACCACCTTAAAAAAAAAGCAGTGAAAAAAATTCATCTACTAACCATAATAGTGATGTAGTTTAACGACAGCCACAATTACCGGTTTTTTAAGTTTTTCCTATCAGTTACCAACGAATACTCGGTATCTACGAATATTTTTCGTGGAAAGGAATTGCGTAAAATCAAGATATTTTTGTAAGGCAATAAATAAATCCAGAATTTACCTATTTTCTTGTTTTAATACAATACAATGACTCTTTATTGTACACCAGAAAGTATTGTAAGCGATACAGAAAACAGGTAAGTTGTACACGGGAAGAAAACTGCAAGAAAAACAATAGGCGGCCTTATCGCTTCAGAGCGATCTCTTCAAGCCAATCTTTTTTACAATAAGAAGTAATAACTAGATAATACATAATACTCTACATAATATACAATTTATAAGAAATTTGCAGACTACGATGACACTGACAGATTAATTTCTTTCTTCGTACATTTCTTACTTCATAAATTATGAAAGCTTCATATAAATATTTTCAACCCTCTAGTGGACACATTGTTCTATTAAGTCATTATTATAGGGTGTCGTTTTACCTTGCTATGTTATTTAGAAGGTAATTGCACGTCCACCTTACTTCATTCCGACATTTGATAGCTTCATTATTTTTTTAGGCTTGTCGTCCCTCGTGTGATCGTCCCGCCCACATTTCGCGGTTTCAATAAAGACATCCAAATTGATGGGTTAGAATATACTAAAATATACATGACGAATGATATGATAGAGATGTAGTTAAGAATCATCGACATCGACATTTTGACTGGTAGTTATTTTCAATACAAGCAGACTTACTGCTCTTTTATTTTTATTTTTGCTACAAATGAATACTCGCTTTTTTAATGAGGCAACGAGCATTCCCGCAAAAAGACTTCTCTTTCAAATTCGATTTTATAACAACAGTAATGTTGTAAAATCTATTCACATTTTTCCATGCTACTTTTTACCACAGTGAAAGTTAAAAGTAAAATATACGATGATGAAAATAGCGCAATAATAAACAAATTTATATCAAGGCAACGCGTAGCTTAGATAAATGAAATTCAAATGTTATTTAAAAGCATAGATCTTGGTTAGATAACGGCAAATGTTGAAGAATATAATTTGAAGACTTAAATAAAGTATTTTTTATATTATGAATCACATTATAAAGAAGTCTTTGTTGCCTTAATATACAAGTAAAACAATTCAAACAACGATTTACTAAAAATAAAAAATGTCAATCCTAAGCGTTGCTGTAAATGTTTAAAAACTCCAATACGAACAACCAAAGGCGTGCTTTTCCTGCTTTAAAAATATATTAAACGGGGTCGTCTATAGCATGACAAATACACTATACGCTGTGATATTTTACTACGCATCAGACTAGGGTAGCGGGGTGAATATATAAAGAAGCAACTACTTTTTTTGACATTATTCTTCAAACGTTCTTACAATCCAGACAAAACAATGCTAAAGTCATTTTTTAAGAGTCTCGAAGATTCAGACCGGCCACTCCTCGGACCTAACTATTGGCTTTTAAAAAAAACTGGCTTGATTTTGCCAGATAATAATATCTTGGAAAGAATATATCACATATTAATTCATGAAATTGCAACATTTTTTGTTATTTCACAGTACGTGGAGCTCTACGTAATCCGATCAGATCTGGATCTTGTTCTGACAAATTTAAAGATTTCTATGCTAAGCATCATGTGCGTGGTAAAAGCGAATACTTTTATAATTTGGGAGAAAAACTGGCGTCAGGTCATCGATTACATTAATAAGGCTGATAAATTCGAAAGAGAACATCAAGATGAAACTAAAGGGAAGATAATAAACTCCTACACAAAATATTGCCGTCGTGCGACTTACTTTTACTGGGGTCTTGTATTTACCACCGTCGTAACAGTAACCACTACTCCTTTAATGAAATGGTACTCGTCATCCGACTACCGCGAAGGCTTCAAGAATGGAACTGAAGCCTTCCCACACATCTTTAGTTCGTGGATGCCCATTGATAAAGAAAGCTCTCCTGGTTCCTGGATAACTGTTTTTTGGCATATTTGCATAACCGCTTATGGTTCAACTATAATGGCAGCTTATGATGCAAGCGCTATAGTGATTCTGGTGTATTTTGGAGGAAAGCTAGATCTGCTACGTATAAGATGTAAAGAGATGTTGGGTGCGATTGGAGAGGTAGTCAGTGACAAAGATGCTGATGCTGCGGTGAGGCAATTACATGAAATCCATGTGCAGCTACTCAAGTAAGTGTCATACTTATATTACTTATGTTTTTTTTTTATATTAGGCCAGACAAACGAACTAGTGGGTCACCTGATGTTAAGTGATCACCACTGTCCCTGGACACCCGCAGCGCTATACGCGATGCTAGTGTGTTGTCAGCCCTGTAGAAAATTGCACACTCGCCTCTGAAAGGCACCCAGGTTGTAACTCGATGGGAAGACACCAGCGGGAAGCTCGTTACAACAGGGCTACTCGAAATTCGAAGTTCGTGTCGTACGGTCCCTCAGATACTTATACTATTTGATACGAGAGCAAGAGGGACCGCACAACACGAACTTGGAGTTTCGAGTTTCGGAGTAGCCCTGCAGATTTTGCAATATTGAATCCTTAACGTGTATGTACATGATGCACACTGTTCTTTATTTTTAAACTTTCTTATGTTGTTAAATAATATTTACGTACTGGCGTGCATCTAAATCGCATTTTTTAGAGAAGGTAAATTTTGCCTTGTTGTTGTTGTAAATAGTGTAGCCAAGACAAGTGTGCATATGGAAAACTGGCTGACTTTGTAATAATTTGTGCGATTTTATGCGGTCCCTATTGATGTTTTCCGTCGCATGTAAAATTCATCTGAAATAGGTAGGTATTAAAAAATTAACTGGATAAGTTTGACTGAATAACTCTACTAAACTTTTCGTAAGGAATTCATTTCAGAAGAAGTCACGTCTTTAATGTAATTAAAACACACTTTAACGATGACATTTACATGCAAAATAATGTTCATCTCAATTGAAAAAAAAACATATAAAAATAATAATAATATTTTACAGCGGCTTTCACTCACACTTATTTAACCATATTCCCTATTCATTTTATATTGTCATAGCACAAAAAAAGTAGTATTTATTGTTTGTTCATGGGTCTTTTTAGTGCAGAGGAATACAGTAGAAATTTAAACATAAGCCCAGAGAAAATCAGAAATAATAAAAAAAATACGCAAAATGTAATGTGCGATATATCAAATGAAGGGGCTTGTTGTGAAAATTTTAAATTGTCTCGTTTTAGTATTTTACAATAAGCACTTTGGAATTTATTAAAGAAAATAGCCCAAAATTTACGACTCCCAAATTGAGAGGGGCTTTAGTCAAGTATTGGGCCAAGTTTCAGGGCCTAAAATTAAAAAAAATATCGTAAATAGTACAGAAAAAACTTACAAGAAGTATGGTATTTAAAGTGACAAAGGAAACCTAAAATAAGAAACCCTTTTCACTCAAGTTTGAGTCACACTTGTCCGGTTTTTTAAATATTTACCTTTAAAATTGTTGATTGTTTAGGTGCAATTAAGGATAGATTATCATCGCCATTTTCATCGCCACCCAGTTACTAATTTGAATCACGAGTGTGTCAATATGCCATTTTTTTAATATATTTTTTTAAAACAAACACCTGCAATTCCCTAGAAATACATAACTCAATTAAAGCTGTAGTAGCAATGATTTTTATTTAATTTTCCAACTCTTACTGGCGCCTCTCTTTGCAGTTTTCGAAAAGTTATGTTATGGTTTTAGTTCTAACTTCCATTTATAGTAAAAAAAATACTTATCATTTTCGTATACATTTATGGTACAGTCGAGAAAACTGGTTGACGTAATAGGTTCAAATCTTGTTACTAAAGGCCAGTTTCGACTTACAAGAAAAATCGTGCAAGTCGCCTTACATTGCAGTGCTGGATTGGGCATTCAATGTCATGTTGATATCCCATTCATCTGCCAAGGAAATCATAGCAAAGTTGATTATGCAATGATTCCACCCTGGTAGTTAAGTGATTCAGTTTCCTCGACTCTACGTTGTCTTCTTACTTAGAGCGATTGAACTGACTTAAAATTTGGTGTTAGGTTTTTTTTAATAGCTTATAATGTGTCCCACTGCAGGGCAAAAGCCTCCCCTTTCTTATTCCACTCGTCTCTACTCTTGGCCAGCTCTTGCCAATACCCCGTGCTTTAGGACTGGTCCAGCCTCCGTCAGGGTCAGGGTCGCTGGAGCGGCTGGGCAGGGCAATGGGGGTTGAGACGAGGAATTGTACATTTCATTAGAAAAATAAGAAAGGGGGTTTGGACCATAGCCCACCACGCTGGTCCAGTGCGGGTTGGTAGGTAGGTGGTTAGCCAGAGCCTTGTTTGTTGTTCGGCAGGGTGCACCATGAGCAGGTAAGGTTGGCTTAGAGCCCAAAAAATCTAAATTGGGCCCCCTTACACCCCGTTTGGTAATTAAACGAAAACATAGTTATAACTTGCGCATTTTCAACAAATATTTATCTATCAGTGACCATATAGTAACACGGTATTAGTTCTAAATAACAGTTCTTATATACTTAATAAATTAAATAGACTACTTAATTGAAGGGGTACTCTTCTATTAATCAACATAAATCTGACATTCAATTAAGAATCATAAAGAAAATTTTGCAAATATCATCTAAAAGAAATTGTTTCATTTTTGATTGATGAAAAACAAAATAAGATATCGATTAGTTCCACTATGCTCGTATATATTTACTCTTATTAAAAAATCTGTTGATTCGCATTTCGTAGTAAAATTTGTCTTATTATTTACAAACTACCAACACCGATTTTTGCACCACTGAGCGTTTAGAGTAGGTAGTTATAGTCGTTAAGGAACATAAGTAGCTGATAATGCCACAAAAGAGATAAATTATTTACTTTCAACTAGCTACGTGATGGTAGATGAGATGATCACATCAACTTTGTCTCGTTCTCAAAGTGGCAGACAGGAAAATACAGAACTAAGATTATAATAATGACGATGCTAGAGTTAGCAAACAAGGGCTCAATTCAGGAACTAATTTATAAAAAAAAAATAGGTATTTGTACAGCACAGAAGAGTCGTAGCCTGAGCTGTGCGAGTCAGAACACTGGAAGTTTATGAACGTTGTAGATTGTCTAATGTATGTACTTGAATATGTTATTTAACAGAAGCAAAACATCAAGATAGTAATACGTCTGCTTAAATCTTTCTTAATGTGTTTAGTTTTTTCTTCGTTTTATTAATCTTATAACTACTGAGCCCTGAGCCTTCTTATTTTGACGAAAAGCCTGTGCTTAGCAGTGGAAGTGGGACGTCATTAGGCTGGGATGGTGATGATGAATGAGCAATTTAATCTCGATTATTGTAATAAATATATTTTAAATAATGATGAAATGTGTTCACTGCCCCATTTCTTTAAAATAATCTAGCACTATCTATCTAAAATATAATAATCATTACTATAACTATGTTCTTAACATATTTCTCATAAATTTAATGGCTGATTGTGAGGACTTAAATACCTACGCACAGACCTACTTCTAAGTATTGTATGGCATTGTATCTTAAGTATTAAATTTGTGCTGGTTTGGCTTTAGATGTGAAGGTACAAATGTTATTTTAATAAATAAAAAAATGATTCGTAAATAAATTTTATATTTAATTGAATCTGATGCTTTAAAAATTAAATTATGGACTTTAGGTACTTTTAGGCTACCTCAGTATCTTTATTTTTCTTGTAATACTACTTACTTAGATAACGTGCGGATAATACTTTTATTTAATACTAGCTGTTGCCCGCGGCTTCGCCCCCGTTGTATTTTTTATGTATTTTCTTCCATAAAAACCTTCTCCTGACAGTAACAAACACAATAAAAAAAGAATTAGCGAAATCGGACCAGTCGTTCCCGAGTTATGCGCTTACCAACACATTTTGCGATTCATTTTTATATTATAGATTCTACGTACCTATTTTCTGTCTAACATAAACAACTATCGACCAAAAATAAAATATATCGCCGCCACAAAGTTGAACCCAAAAACTTATCGATATTTTCCCATCCTATTTCGCTCTACTATGCAAGCTTTGTTCGTTTGAGCGCAGTTTACCTACTCACCAATAATTAGTAACGCCCCCAAATTTGTCAAGTTTAAACCAATTTACGACTGTTTTTGTTTCAGGCATTCAAGATTGTTCAACTCGATTCTCTCACCTGTTATGTTTCTTTACGTGGTGATATGCTCCGTGATGATATGCGCCAGTGCTTTTCAACTAACCGTTAGTAAATTATGTTGGTTTTATCAGTGATCAGATAGATTAGATAGATTTATTTATTACCTCTAGTGATGCAACGAATACGAATACGAATATTCGTATTCGCCGAATAGTAGACATTTACCGAATATTCGTATTCGGCGAATACTAATACGAATATTTAAAAACTAATAGAAGAACCTCAACCGTCGACAAGTAGAGGAATTTGGCAAGTATGCCAAGAAATAATTGAAGAGGCTGAAATGGAAGAGCCAATTTCAATATTTTCTGGGGATTCGCAAACTAAAAACGAGATAGATGCTTATCTAAAGCTCCCAAATTTATCGCCGACTGCTGATTCACTGGCCTTTTGGCGAGAATATGTCCATTTTCCAAGTCTGAAAAAGCTCGCCCAAAAATATTTTTCACTGAAGCCATGTACAGTCGCCTCGGAAAGACTTTTTTCAACGGCTGGGAACATCCAGACTGAAAAAAGAAATCGCCTAAAACCAGAAAATCTACAAATTTTATGTTTTTTAAATAAAAATTTGCCTGTTGTAAATTTTAATTATTAGAAGAGTAAACATTATTCAAATAAATAAGTCTTTGATTACCATGGCGAGATATTCGTATTCGTATTCGTATTCGCCAAATAGTAGGTTTGATATTCGTATTCGTATTCGGAAAAGTAGTATTCGTTGCATCACTAATTACCTCTTGAAAAAATACATTATAAATACGTGTCAGTTAATTACAAGAAATTCACAAAAGGATCGTCAAAAGTCTTATTAGAATAAATTGTCAGCCAAATAAAATTTAAAAATAGAATTTAAAATGTCTAATTAGAGTTCAATTCAATAATAATAATTAAAATCAAAACAAGAGTATACTTAAATTTTAGTCAAATTTATGTAATAGGAATAATAAATCAAATGTACAAGAAAATAATTAAAATGTCAAAATCAATAAAATTAAATACTTAACATATCATAACTGATAACAATGTGATTGGTCATTTGATAGAGTAATAACTAAATTTTTTTTCTGTTTGCAGTCCGCAACAAGTAAAATGCAGAAGCTGTTGATGGCAGAATATTTAATTTTCAGTATAGCTCAACTTTTCATGTTTTGTTGGCACAGCAATGACGTTATTCACAAGGTGAGAAAAAAATCGTGTTTAGCCCGGTAGGAAAAACCGTGCAAGTTGCATTACATTGCGAGGCCATAAAGCCAACGAGTATAATAGTGGTCAATCGAGCACCGCAATGTAATTCAACTTGCATGATTTTTTGCAGGTACTTGGTAGGTTTTGATACTTAGGGCTTTAGGTTTCATTCGTTTACAAGTTGTGTTTTTTATCTGATGGGTGCCAAAGCCAACGGTGCCCTACCTGTCACTAAGTTTAACTAACTATCCATCAGTCTGTAATACGGTACTTCGCCTTTTAAACAAAAATTTTACAAGGGTTTTAAATTTTATCTGCATAAGAAATCTACATGTTTCGTAAGTTTTTTGCTTTGTCGGTAGTGACAACTATAAAAGTAGTAAATCATAAAGACGTCTTACTGGTATAAGTAAAATATATCATTAACAAGATACCAATTTCGCGCGGACGATTGCCTCCTAAATTTATTATTCAATAAAATAAAACGTATAAATGATATAAGCACAATTTTTGCTAAAGATTCGTGACACAGGAACAAACCTGCAGGGCTACTACGAAACTCGAAGTTCGTATCGTACCTTCCCTTCGCTCTTGTATTTAAATAGTATAAGTGTCAGAGGGACCGCACGAAACGAACTTCGAGTCTAGAACCTGTGGTTTTACGGGTATCAGGGGCTGTAGTTCACTCTCTTGTTTCATTGATAAATACTTATGCTTTTAGAGCTTGAACGTCATGATGGGGCCTTATGAGAGCAATTGGTGGGCCGCCGGCCTTCAACAGAGGAAGAGCGTGCTGTTACTGCAGGGTCAGCTTCAGATTATGCACATCTACACTGCAGGCCCGTTCACTGATCTTACGCTATCCACATTTATATCGGTAATTGTGTTTTAAAAGTAATAATTTATAATATGACAATTGCTTATTAATGGCGATTTTCCACTAGCGAAGTGAAACGAGATTTAATTTTGTACTTATGCATTATCGCGCGCCCGCCGTCAGCCGCCGCGGGCCGCCGCATGCCGCTGCGGACGCCGCCATACAAATTGCAATTCTCGTCTCGCCTCGTATTGTCTCGCCTTGCCGGGGGAAAATCACTTTAAGACGGGCCCATGTCTTTCTTTCCGTTGTAGTACAGTACGACTAAGGGATGTAAGAGTGCACATCATCGTTCATTAGTCCCAAATATTAACTCTAGTTTTCATGAAGTTTCACTACTAATACCAATACCACAAACCACGATGACTCTACCAAGAGTGCTGCTGCACTATAAAACAATTCTTGAAATAAAATGAAAATCTTTTTTTATTGTTAACTAACCGCTACCCGCGGCTCTGTTCACGCAAAATTCTGTCCTTTTCCGGGATTCAAACTATCTGTATACCGAATTTCATCTAAATCGGTTCAGTGGTTTAGACGTGATGAAGTAAGAAATAAACAGACATACTTACAAACAATTTATAACATTAGTAGGAATAAACACAATTATTATTAATAATAATAACAAAGATTTTATTTTGAAGAACCACGAGGTCCAGAATTATTGATATACATACATAATTAAGGGTTTATAACTGTTTAAAACACAATTTATCATATTTGCTCTGTGTTTTTTAATTTTTTCGTCTCATTATCATCAACATCTGGCCTATAACGTGTCACTGCAGTGCACAGTAGGGTGAAGCGTTTATGTAAGAACCTACTAGCTTTTTCCCGCGGCTTTGCCCTCGTGGAATTCGGTTATCACGCGCTGTTCTCTTGTGAACTGTGCATTTTTCCGGGATAAAAAGTAACCTATGCCACTCTTGGGCCCATAAACTATATCTATGCTAAAATCATGTCGATCTGTCGCTCCGTTTTGACGTGAAAGACGGACAAACATACAAGCTCACAAATAAAATTAATTTAATAATATATTTGTGAAACAATGCATTAACGTGTTGAACAGTGACTTCGGTTTGAATTAATAAATGCAGTCGTTTGCCAGTCCTGGATTCGTCAATAGGCCATATAGGCCGCGGCCTAGAGGCGGCAGCGTCCTAGGGCGGTAATTTCAGAGGACGCTCACTCGATTTCAGAGGATAAAGTCCAACATATACATGGGGCGGCGGAAATATAAAGTGGCCTACACTCATAAAAATATAAATCCGGCACTGGTCGTTTGACATTATACGTTTTGTCATGCAAACATTATTATCAAGTAAATGTTTGCATCAAGTAAAACGCCTGTCGTCTAGGAAATACATTGTTTAGTATTACACTAAAGTAGCTAATATTGCTTTAACGAAAACATGAGGCTGTAAATTTATAAGCACGACATTTCAAGTGTCTACCAGCGATGGGCAACCTTGCGGACTTGTAGCCCGTAACTGTTTTATAAATAAAATTGTTATATTATATACATATTTATATAAATAAATATGAGAGTTTTAACTTTTTTGATCTAAAGTTTTTGCCTAAACAAAAGTTACCTAAACATTAAAATTGTGATAAAATTCAAATAAAAATATTACTGATTTTATTACTTAATTATTAGCAAAATTATGAAGGAGTACGGCCCACCTATATTTCGATTTGCCATTATGTGACCCTCGCCTGCTAAAAGGTGGCCGACCGCTGGTCTACACCGTAGTGTGAGAAATCAAAATATAGTTTGATAAATTATAGTAAAACAAATTTGGGCTTTGTAGGTATGTCAAAATCGTCATGTTATTTATTTTCCTTTTCCTTTTCAGATTTTGAAAGGCGCCTACAGCTATTATACTTTACTTAGAAAATAAAATAGATATGCAGTGAACATTTATATTTATATAATAATTTTGTGGTGTGCAACAAAAAGTCGTTGTAATGGAAATAAATAAATGCTGTCTGTTCAGGTAGAGGGTTTGTTTTTTTACTGTAAATATGTATTTTATGAATCTGAATTTAGACTTCCCTTTCTAGTTATACTTAGCAGTTTATCCTGTGTGATGTAAAAAAATGTAAAAGATTTGAAGGTGATTTATGTTAGGTATTTTATTATTATGCCGTGAAAGTACAGTCATCAGAATAGCGTAACAGCGTGGAAACTTTGTGTTGTTAATGTCATTTTGACATCCCAAAAAAACAGTCTCACTCTGTGCTGGCAACTACAACCAAAGCCAAATTATTTCAGCATTAAGATCACCGTTTAAATGAATAATATTATTATGTTTCGAAATGAGTACTAAGAGTGAAAAATATACAACATATTTTAAGGCATTCCGTTTTTTCTTTTTCTTTTTCAAAATTAGATTAATTTACGAATGTTTTACTTGTAATTTTACATATAGCCGGTATTCTATAAAACCGGTATTTAACTTTTCACTTGAAGGTACATCACTACAAACCTCCGACGGAAAAAAAAGTATTTTCTCCGTCTTGTCTTCTTTCGTTTGTGGAATCGAAATAATTTATCTTAATTTTAGAACTGAGGCAGCATTGTATATAAAAGCTTTTAATTAGATAAACAAAAGTCCTATTAACTAGGAGAGTTAGTGAGTGATAAAGTGTACTCGGTGTAATGGAAGCACAACACGTTTCGGTGACCGGAAGAGTTCAATAAACTTCAGATGTCAGTTTGCCAAGGAAAAGGCAGGGGCTTGTAAGCTCGTTACTAGAATTTAAATGTCATTCGATATATTATGTACGATTTTTACAAGTGATTTATACACGACGCCTTCATGAACTTGTATCATTGCTATGGAAAATCAAAACTCACCAGAACGAACTGTGCCAATTCAGTATGTACGTGGCTCAAGAGCTTTCAGGCAGTTTAAAAATCCACCTCAACCACATATGTGTATTCAAGACACGCTACGTGAGACTTCGGAGAAATTGTTCATCAATGTCTTAGGATGGCAGAAAATTGCGAATCCGAAACAGTATTCAGACCCTATCCCTCTCTATGGGGGTATGCAGGTTGGTAGAATAACCTTTGTTCTAAATTTTCATTAGTTTTGTGGGTTAGTCGGTCAAGTTCGGAAAATACCTTTTGTTATTATGAAATGTGTCTATGCAGCTAATTATTGATTTCTGGTGTAAGCAGTATCTTATATACCTACTAGCTTATCGTTTATTGACGTTTTTGCTGCTTGTCTTTTATTTGATCTTATTGATTGATTACAATAGTCATTTTGTTTCTTAAACATTGTAGTATTCTACTACTAATATTGACCATGGAGTGTGTTGAGTCCCCGTCAAAGATATCTACACATATTATAGTTATTATTCCCCTTGATGGTGGCATTAAGGCTTGGGCCAATGTCAGTTACGATGACACGGTTGCGGTTGATTCTGCAGAATGCCAACAGCTTGACAGGAGCAAGAAAATAATTTTGAAAATAAAAATAAATCCTTTTCTGCCGAACGCTGTTGCAGGAATCACGTCACACTACATCACAGACAAAACATGTTATTATTGGTTAAAACTATATTCTTATGTTTAGAGTCAATCCATATTAATATAATAATTGCGAAAGTGTGTGTGTTTGTATCTTTGTCTGTCTTTCAATTCGAGATAGAGATAGTTTATGGGCCAGAGAGTGACATAGGCTACTTTTTATGCTAAACTGCACAGTTCCTGAAGGAATAGCATGCAATAGCCCAATTCCATTTGGGCAAAGCTGCGGCAAAAGCTAGTTTAGCTAATGGACTAGAACTGTAATTATTTATATTTTCTTCTAGAATGTTGCCAGGTTTTCACTAGATTTTTTAGTGTTTTTTTATATCTACTGCTCGAAAGAAAATTTTACCACATCTTATTGTGATTTTAACATGAATCTTTGTAATTATGCATAGTTCTGATAACAGTACCATAATATCACGCTGATCTGATGATGGAGCCGAAAGCTAGACACTGGAACTCCAAGACAGAATGACATAACCTAGCCGTGTTTAGGCTAGTCAGAATCGTCTTAGGGTATACTTTGACCAAGAATGATAATCAGGGTCTAATGAGGGAGAACAAAGTAACCAAGCTTTGTTTTTTGCTTGCTAGAATGGTCTTAAATGTTCTTTAAACAAGAATGGTATCCTAGATCTGAGGATGGAGCATCCAGGCCTGATGCAGGGTTGAAGCATGTCAAAGCCAGTTTCTAGATACCCATGCCTTTCCCTGTTTGAATATAGGATGGACTCTTCTCTATTAGTGAGTGTTGTCAAAGGCAACTTGGGTACCTGAGGTTGTATTACCTGCAATCAAATGACAGATTTCGCATACAAAAACTGCCATTTGATTGCGATTGCAAACATCAGAAACGGTAGGGCCTGACATGCCTATACAGCCACTGATGTGAGAGTAGACAACAGCACTATTTATTACCAAATATGAGCTACAGCTTTGCGGTGTGGAAGGTAAGGGAATACACCACACTATTTTGAAAGCTTTTATTTTTCCAACGAAGTTGTTACAAACGTTTGCTACTGATCCTCAAGCAATGGTCATGGTCACTCTGTTAAGAGTTTAGTGGCTTAGACAGAAGTGTTTGCAGATTTTTTCTTCGACTTCAAATTTTTATGTTTTTGGCAACCGGTCGATTTAGGTTAGCAACCACTACTGCCAATAACACCTGACAACACAGCTGAGTGTATCATCGTGTATGACCAGTTTTAGCAGTTTCTGAAACGTTGGTTGATGTAGGGTGATTGTTACCTAAAATATTGTACCTAAAATAGACATATTAAATAGATTTATAGTCAAAATACCACCAACGGACTTATCATGCTAACACACAAAAGTCATATTTACCTTGACGTTTCGGCAACACTGCAGTGGTGGTAAATATTACTTGTGTGTGTTAGCGTGATAAGTCCCGTTGGTGGTATTTTGACTATGAGTGAGAATCACGAACAATAGATTTGTATTTCATCAGCCTCTTGTTGTCCAGGTGCCCCAGGGCTGCGGCCCCAACAGCACGCGGCCGCCGCTCCTAGTGTTCGCAGTTATGGTTAACCCGGACATCTTGAAGGCAAACGGAAAAAATGCTGCCAATCCTAGCGTAAGCAAGCTTTTTAAACTTGAAACCGTTTTTAGCCGTTGATACTTGCAATCGTCGCTTTCGGATGCTTGCAATCGCTTTCAGTGCCTGCAGTCGTGAAAGTCAAAGTCAAAATCTCTTTATTCAATTTAGGCTATAACAAGCACTTATGAACTTCAAAAAATCTACCACCAGTTCAGAAAAAACCTCTGTTGAGAAGAATCCGGCAAGAAACTCAGAGGTATTTTTTTTTTAAACAGATTCACAGTATTTATAAATGATATCTAATATTCTGTACATATCACAAGTATTTATTTATTTATAAAGTGAGAGTATTAATACAGAGTGTGTTGGGCAATTATGGTCTCTCAATAATTTATGATTCAAATTGATTTTTTTACCCCTCTCCATATCCAATAAGTAATTTTTGCTGGCTCTCTTTTTTTTGCCCCGGTCTGCTCTCCCTCCCTCTGCTTAGATGGGGCCCTGACGATATTTAACAGTTTCCTTTTAGTTACCATTCTTGAGACAGTGTTTGTTGCAGGTGTTGCAGGTGGTAGGACCTTGTGCAAGGTCCGCCCGGATTGCTACCACCATCTTACTCGCTAATCCTGCTTGCACTGTTGTGTTTCGGCGCGGAGAGTAAGACAGTCGGTGAAATTACTGGCACTTGAGGTATTCCAACTTAGGCCTGTAGGTTGGCAACGCATCTGCAATACCCCTGGTGTTGCAGATGTTTATGGGCGGTGGTGATCTCTTACCACTAGGAGACCCACTTGCTCGTTTTCCTTCCAGTCGAATAAAAAAAAATACCCCTGGTTCTAAACCAATTTACTAAACGATCAAAATTACTTGACTATATAGTACTTGTTAAGCAACTCTGACTACATAAAAAATTGTGTCCACTTCAGGACAGGGAGGCTCTGGTCAGTCTCCTCTGTGACTTCGTGGAAGCAATGAATCCTGGGCTGGTACTGGCGAGGAACCCTGCCATCCTGAAGGACCGGGACTTGGCCGGAGAGCTGAAGGATGTGTGGCTTGCCGTCCAGAACAAACGGGAGCGAGAGAAGGGTATGAGTCAGGATGTTATGTATAAGGTAAATGTGTTATTTGTTTATCTATTTTATAAATAAAAGTTTGGCAATGTCCTGTTAACGAATGGGTTTCAATAATTTAAGGTACCTTCAAAAGAACGGTTATGAAAGTTTAAAATTCAAGATGAGGCAAAGAAACAAATATTAGTGGGTGTACACATGAAGAAACGCATTTTCGAAATATACAGATACGGTTATGGACCCTTCTGTCAGTTTCCCAAAACATTCATTTGAAAATAACAATTTCCTTAGAGAAGAACATTTTGCTCATTTTGTTTGGAAACACTTGGTACGAGTATATGGGTAAACGGATTAAGTATTTAGGGAAAGGTAGTGATAGGAACATATTTTTTGGGAAATGGACAGAACGCTGGACAGTTACCCATACTATTAAATATAGATTTTTTCGAAAAATCACTATGATTTCTTCCTTTTCTTCATTAGGCATCATCTCTGTATATATCTTTTTTTTTGAGCTCTTTCACATGTAATTGCATAAGTTATCCTAGTATTATTATTTTATTATAGCCTCTTTATTTCCATTTTGAATCAATCATCATCATCATTTACAATCATAAGTGCATGCATTACATATTTAAATCAATCATTTCATTATTCCAATTATTACATATACATTAAAAAAATTGCATAACATTTCATTTCATAATAAATAGTAATTTCAATATGGACCCCTCAACGGGTAAAGGCCTCCTCCATTTCGTTCCACAAGTGTCTGTCCTTTGCTTTAGTAAGCCAGTTTTCGCCAGCATTTCTCACTATTTCATCCTCCCATTTTTCTTTCGGTCTACCTCTTTTCCGTTTGTTTGTTGGGCCTTGCCAATAAGTTACTAAATGTGCCCATTTTTCTTTGTTCATGCGTGCAATATGACCTGCCCATTTCCATTTAAGTTTTTTCGCATGTTCCAGAGCGTCTATTAATTTTGTTGTTTTTCTTATATCTGTGTTTCTTTTTTTGTGAATTCTTCGTATGTTTAATACACTCCTTTCCATAGCTCTCTGGCATACTTGTATTTTATTTTCAATTTTATTATTATATGTCCATGTTTGGCAGCCATATGTAAGACAGGGCAGTAAACATGAGTCCATAACTTTTTTCTTAAGTGTTATAGGGAGGTTTGACTTTAGGGTTTCTTTATTGCTCCAGAATTTATTCCAAGTAATGTTAACTCTTCTTTTAACCTCATCTTCGATTCTTGTCTTAGAGAAAGATACTTGTTGTCCTAAGTAAACATAGCTTTGAACATATTCCAATGCATTGTTGTTGACTCTAATTGGTAGACTGGTGGTTCGTCATGACTTTTGTCTTGGTAGTATTTAACTCTAGGCCAATCCTACAGCTTACCTCATTCAGTTCAGTTATCATTGCCTGTAATTGAGATGCTGTTTCAGAAAAAAGCACGATGTCATCTGCAAATCTGAGGTTGCTGAGGAGCCTCCCATTTACGTTAATTCCTTTTCGTTCCCAGTTTAGAGTCTTCATTATACTCTGGAGCACAGCTATAAATATTCTTGGAGAGAGAGGGTCACCTTGTCTTACGCCTCTACAAATGTTTATCTCAGGGCCTTGCCTCTCCAACTTTACGCGACTTTTGCTCTTGCGATAGATGTCCCTTATGAGGTCTATGGTCTCTGATGGTACCTCACACTCATGTAGTGCCTTCCACATACTGTCATGGGATATAGAGTCGAAAGCTTTAGCATAATCAATAAACGCCAGGTATAGTGGCTTATTGCGCTCCATATATTTCTCTATTATCAAGTTTAAAGTATGGATGTAATCTGTTGTAGAGAAGCTTTTTCTAAAGCCAGCTTGTTACGGCGGCTGAAATTTTTCGGTGAATATTGCTAAGCGACTCTCAAGACATGAAGCAAATAGTTTGTATAGATTGGGTTGTAAGCTTATTGGTCGGTAGTTTCCAATATCGGCAGGGTCTCCTTTCTTATAGAGTAAAATTATGTCAGATTCTGCCCATTCTTTGGGTATTGCTCTTTCATCTAGAATTTCGTTAAATAATGTTGTTATAGAGGGTGCTAGTAAATGTTTGCCTACTTTTATTATTTCATTCGAGATGCCATCTGGTCCATTGCTTTTGTCGGATTTTAAACATTCTATTTTCCTTATTATCTCTTGTGGAGAGAATCTAGTTAAAGTAGTAGGGTTACGGGTGAATGTTTCAGTGTTCGAAGTAGTTTCCTTAGCCGAATATAGTTTTTCAAAAAATGTAGTTGTTTTTTCTATTATTTTTGACCTTGATAATATCTTCTTATCCTAGTATATTGTCCAAAATTCCAGGTCTATGACATCGACGGTATAGGCGGCGAAGAGCCACCTGAAGAGGATAGGCGCGACAAGAAGCCCGTTAAGTCGTCCAAGCAGATCCTCCTCAATGCTGGACAGAAGTCCGAGTTTGACTCCGGAATGAACAACTGCCAAATCAACCAGAACCACCTCAATTCAACCGACAATACAACCTATTGCACACCCGTCTATGGGCAAATAGTTTCTACCCGAGAAAACCACAACCAAATCAACGACATACAACAAAAACTATCCTCCAACGAAACCAAACCATCAACATCATTCCGGAAAGACTGGAACACGGTTCACGGTAAAACACCCGAAGGCTGGGACGAGTTCTCCAAAAGAAACATATCCAATATAAAGTGTGGGGAAGACGCGAAGAATAATAAAGAAGACAAGTCTAAAGTAAACGGGAAAGGGCATTACGACTTCTTCCCCGTTTTTGACAATAAAACTGACGAGGAAGCGACCGCTCCAGATACTAAGGAAGTAAGAAGTGACGATTCTAAGATGATAATAGACTCAATGCAGAAACTAGTTCTGCGCACGACTGATAACAAAATTTGTGATAATAATCCAAGTGCTCTCAGCTCATTAAGCTCATAACTTAGCGCTTTTACAATTTGTACCGCGTATGTGAAAGGGATTGTGTGTTGTGTGTGATTTTATTATATTGGATGAAATAATTAGTCAAATCCACAGAACTAGTAAGAAGTGGATTAAAAATGTCATAATTATAAAGCCGAAAGAGCGAGGCGACCAAAAACAATGACTTAGAAGTATTGATACGCCCTAAATGAAAAAGTTCGTAAGACAGAAAGAGATGACAATGCTTTCTCAGTACCGCGCCGTAGCGTCTAATTTTACTACACTTTGTTGCGAAGGCATATCTAAACTTCTAAATCTTTAATTAAAAAGCTGGGCTGGAAATTATCGGTTAACCGTTTATTATCCAAAATTAACAGGCTGTTTCACCTCCCATTGATAATTTTATTTGACGGATAAGTGTGATGCTGTCTCCGTCTATTCGAACAAAACAAAAAGAGACGGCATAACATTTGTGGATAGTGAAACAGGGGGTAAAACTTGTAATGAAATGTCTTTAATTGTTACACTTCTTATTAGTTCTGTGGGCAAGTCTATTTCGTTGGTGTCAAAGTTTTTAACACAATGTACTGAAGGGCTACTCCGAAACACAACGTTCGAAGTTCGTGTCGTGCGATCCCTCTCGCTCTCGTATTAAATAGTATAAGTGTGAAAGGGACCGCACGACACGAACTTCGAACGTTGTGTTTCGGAGTAGCCCTTTTGATGATAATGGAAAGGTTTCCTTCCGATGCTGACTTAGTACCATCGCGACAAACAGCTTGTTTTGTCATCAATTTAAAATGACTTGATAAGATAGCAGCGCGCGGCACGTATACGTAGCGGTGACCGAGTGTAGAAGTGGGGGACGAGGTATGCGCAGTGTTGCCACCTCAGATATTTTTTTTACCCTACCGCTACGCTAAATTACCCTAAATTAGGCACTTTTATTACCATATTTTTTTACCCTAAATTTTTTTGAAATAACAAAATAAATGCGATTTATTAATAAATTACTAAACCGTTTTAGAACATTCATAGTTGCATACAAGCACACATTAATACTTGGCTTTTATGTCAGCTGCAGTATTTTTTTCTTGAAATCGTACGTTTTATTCGAAAACTTACCCTAAAAAATACTCTTAAGTATTTTTCTACCCCAAAAAATACCCTAAATTTTATAATTACCCTAAGGTGGGGACACTGGGTATGCGCGGTGTAAACGAAGCTGTCACATGCGAAGAACTATGTACATTTACGTGCCGCGGGCTGTAGTTTTAGATAGCCTCATCAAATCTCGTCAGTAAAATGTTTTAAAAACTTGTGACTCGTCATAATCAACTTAGTTGCACAAAATCTCCCCAAAGTATTTTAAATGGATGTAGTGAACAATTTAAATCTCACATTGATCTGCAGAAATGTAGGGATGGCAAGTAATTTAGATAATTTGCCTGCTAATTGGTGTAAAACATCAGCAGCGTAGATATTATCAGCAAATTATTTAAGTTTTCTTGCAAATTAAAACTGTTTTGGGTTTGAAGCTTGGAGTGTGCAGGCCGGAAATTGTTAAGTTATGAATACACCCTTGTCTTTATGTCGTCTCAGCGTCGCCTTGCCTCGCAATATAACATTGAAATGTATCTGTTTGTGTACAGATGAAAAAATAATAAGCCCTGTAGGAAAATTACAAAATAACGATGACGTAAATTTCACTAAAACAAAAATTTTCTTTGTTTAAATAGTTAGTAGGTATCGGATATAATTTCTTACTAGTCGAGGAGAAATAAGTAGTTTCGACAATTATTCGATTGTAAATATTTGACTTGTTCAAATCCCGATTATGAACTTTTCCGACAAAATACCTAAAGCCTAATAGTCTAAACTAAAAATATTGGGACTTTGAGCTTGTATTTTCGCACAGGGCTTCATTTTATCATTTTGGCGAGTATTAAGGATGGATTTTTCTAAATCTACAGGATAAGGACGGACATAATCTAGTATTGGTTTATATCGAAACATCGAGTACATTTCAGTGTTTTATTTTGAGGCAAGGGATAAATTACACTGGCAAGAACCCTATGGAATCTCATGGTGACTTATAATGAAGAATCTGGCAAAATGCCACGGAGTGTCTCTGAAGTATCGTTGTGTTTTAGGTGTGTAAGATCTTTTTTCATATCAGATCAGTATTTGATTCGTTTTCTATTTGTTCAGTAATAATTGCACTGTCACCTAAACTACATGTCCGTACCAAGTTGCAACTCTATGCCATTAACAAAAAAAAAAAAACTTGTTTGTGGCTGCTGGCGCCTGCAAGGGTACGACGAAATTCGAAAATCGAAGTTCGTATCGTACCGTCCCGCCTACGCTTATGTTATTTAATACGAGAGTGAGAGGGACGGTGCGATACGAACTTCGAATTTCGTATTTCGGAGTAGCCCTTCTGATTCAAAATTAGCCGAAGATTTTACTTCACGAGTAGAGACGAAGTGAAAAATAATGTTACGTGATAGACGCTCTGTGGCTTACTCCATTGAATGCATCCCCAAAAAAAAAAAAACTGTTAGTTCTTATGCGAGTTGTATGGTAGTGATTTTGTATGCTATGTTTTTCATTGTTGCCAAGTTTTTGAATATTTAATAACGGCAAAATGCTCATGCGTTATTCTAAATACTTAATGTTAACGGTTCCTTTAATAACCGCAAATTGAAATATTGGCATCGACTTTTATCCTTTCTTTTATCCTTAACTTTTGTATAAAATAAAAGAAAGAGAGAGGTAAAATATAAGTTTCCATTTTTAGTTTAGTTGAATCTTAGCTAAGCATGATCTCTAAATTCATGTTTTTAAATCCTGAATATGAAGCCTATCCAATACTGCCAAATAATGCTTTTAAACCCACATTGCAGCAAAATGATTCTGTGACGAAACTCGTGTAAAACTTTAGACGAACTGCAATCGTTCGACTTTGTAAGGGCATTTACAACGTCCGCTTTGGAAGTTCAATTTATAAAGTTTTCCTACAGTTTTGTATTCAGAATCAGTGAATTCTGCACGTGTTTTAGAACCCTAATGTAAAATATGACTCTTTGTTAAACTTTTATAACATTTGTATCTTGAATCGCCGGTATCACATGTATTTAATATAGTGTAGATTTTATATGGTTGTTTAGTCAGTAAAATGTGAACCAGTCTTATTTTTTATGTGCAATCTTATGTTCTTATCACATAGTTAGTATAATATTTTATTAATTAAAATAGTATAGATGTTCTATTTTACAATACTGAAATGTTTGTCACGGAGTAGTTTATTGAGCTCTGAGCTATTTTATTCTCAGTTGTCCGTAACCCTTTTTCTCTTTGCGAACTACTGGCAATTTTTCCCCTAATCCTTACGTCGCGGACAAGTGGAAAAAAAATCCCAATTATTGCACTGACCGTATTCCCAGTAGTTCCCGTTTGTTTTCCACTAGTCTATCCGCAATGTCATCATCATCATCCGCAATGAAATCAGTGGGAAGTAGTTGGCAGTGAGAAGAAAGGCGTGAAGACAACTCGGAACGTGTGAACTAATGTAAAGTATGAATTTTTTGAGGTGTCCCAATCTCGTTAACAAACCACCTTTCGAACAAAGCCATTGCATTCTATTGTGTTCTTAACCACACAATCCTCAGTATAAAATTAATGGAATTATAAAATAAAATAGTTCATTGAAATTACGACTTTATTGACTAGGACCAGAAAGTTAATTTTAGAATAAACACTCGTTCGCGGATAATATTTTTTAGAACTGAATGCTTGTCTACGAACAACGCATTCAATTTTGAAAAATGTTATCTGCCAACAAAGTTTTATTTAAAATTAACTCCATTGTAAATAATAAAGTTGTTATTTCAATGACCTATTTTATCTTAAATATTTCCGTTCATTAATTGTAAACTTGGGATTATGAAGTGGAGGCCACAATAAAATACAATGGCTTCGTTTGAAAGGTGGGTTGTTAACGAGATCGGGCGGGACACCTCAGAAAATTTATGCTATACCAGCTCTACATAACCTATGGCTCGCTAAGCTATAAGCGACCCTTCTAGCAATGTTTATTTATTATACCTTGTTCCCCGTACAAAATATTTCCCAACTTCGGCCCTTTCCAGTGCTGGTTATGTAAGATAGTTATGTACACTCAAACGAACTGATTCATGACCCAATTTCGCATTGCTTGGTAAGGAAATTTATTATGACACTTACTGTGAGAACGTTCTACGCTGGGTCAGGAATCAAATGGTTCAAATGTATGGAGAATAAGGTGTTATTGTATACTGTGTCATTAAATTGAATTATTTCAGCAGGCTGGGAAATTTTGATTGAACAACCCTGTAAATGTTATACAGGCTTTTCTGATCCATGCAGGGCCGGATTTAGGGGAGGGCAGAGGGGGCAACTGCCCGGGGCCTCCACAAAATAGGGGCCCCCACAATAGAGACATCGCAAAAAAAATCTTTCAAATTCCGACGAGTAAATACTGGGAAACAACAATTCATATATTTCTTCACTTCAATCAGGCAATCAGTAAAATATCAAAAGACCCTCATTGGCCTCCACTCCTTTGTTGCCCCAAGGCCTCCACACCTCTAAATGCGGCCCTGGATCCATGTAATGAATGACGGTAAAGGCGTGAGTGCATTTTGATTAAAAAATTGCCATAAAAAATTTGGGGTGTTCTGTTAAAACAAACCCAATCATCTACTGAAATATTTCGAATGAATTTTTGGACACATTGTACATTGTGACATTTTGTCTAGAAGCTAAATATACGTGCTGCGGGCTGAGGGCCTACTCCGAAAATCGAAGTTCGTATCGTACCGCTCCCTCTCGCTCTCGTATTAAATAGTATAAGTGACAGAGGGACCGAACGACACCAACTTCGATTTTCGAATCTCGTAGTAGCCCTGCTGTTGTATCGTAGCTACGAGACCAATAAGAAAGGAGTATAGCTGTACTAATGTAGACATGGCACAATTACAACAGACAAATGATGGTAAAGCAATTTTTCTCATCTAATTCTACTCTTATAGAAGTTGAACACATATTGTCATGCAGCCTTTGTTATTAATAGAATTAAAATGAATAGAATCTTATTTAAAGAGTGATTATCAGAAATGTATTAGTGTTTAACATAATTATCATATCTAGCTAAACAGTTGTATTTAGTTGCTATGTTATTCCGATGCTGCATTTATTTTTGTGAAAACTTGTGTACACTTTATTTTTTGACGTACTACTTTTGTATTTAGAATTAGTCGCATATTTTATAGAGAAAAGTATTCCTAATTTTATTATTCATTTAGTAATGGTATTTTCTGTGCCCTGGGCAGTGATATAATATTAATAGTGCTAGAACTATGTTCTTTTGCTATTATACTTTCTAGACATAGACATAATATTATGTCCGCTGTAAACTAGTCTATTATTGCAATCTTTTATCGATTTCTTATTATAATGTACCTACGTATCGTTTCTGGTTCATAGTTTGTAATAGTTTTACCTCGAATCTTTTTGAACAAATTTTGAAACTAATCAATGGATCCTTTTTTTATACAATCTTAGTGACATGTTGTATGTTGCAATGTAAAGGAAATATATCAGATCTCTTGTTTTTCAGTATTTAATTACACGTCATTTACAAGACTGGGTACGATGGTTTTATTTAAGTTTTTTATACCATTTAGAATACAAGTGCAAAGAATTCTAAATTTCTAATATTATAAATGAGTTTTAACGTTTTAGCGTGGTTTTGGCAGATGTTAGTCAGTCGCGGTATAATGACTACGAATTTGAATAAAATTTGGCACACATATAGTTTATAATATTGGATTTATACGTAAGACGCCATTTAACCTGTAAAATTTCATAGTTTCCGCGAGATGAACACTTTCTTCGCAGACTAAGGTAAGATAAGTCGCGGGCAACAGCTGCAGCTCTGCTAGAAAATGTTTAAAAAAAGTAACAAGTTTTGTGTTTGATGATATCCAGGCTGTAGGTAGATATGTGCAAAATGTATTTAATTAGTTATGAAGAAATTACTCCTTGTGTTTCTGACCCCCAATGAAAAAAGGGAGGATTTCGTTCGTTTTACGTGGTTTTACATACACAGCTTTCCATCTCTGACGGTCTTTAAATTGAGCCGCGGACAGACGGATAGACAAACATGGAGAAACTATAAGGTTTCCGTTTTAGCCAGTTTGGCTACGGACGGAACTACTTTACTTATTCTGTGACGGAACTCTAAAAAACGATATTCAATCGGTATTCAGGCTAGAAAGACTAGATGCCACGCCATAATAAAAAAAAAAACTTGACAATTAAATGGTTGACGTTAAATTGACATTTCTTTCAGTCGCGTGTTTTCATCGGCGTTTTAAGCACTATGTTTTTTTGCATAAGTAGTGAAAGATTTGATTAATATAAGAATCTCTGTATTAATTTAGAATTAAGGAAAGTGATTTAGTTCATATCTGCCACTCTAACAATATACCAAAGGTGAAAACTCGTGAAATTGCAGGTTATCTCGTGTTACAAAATGAGTAGCGGTAGTCGCGCCAATTGGGCTCAGAAAAATTGGGATAGGAAGCAATGGGGTCGTCCAGGACGAGGGGGTTTCGGAGGTAGGGGTCGAGGCTTTAGGGGAGGCGTGAATAAGAATTACGGGGGGCAGAATTACGGAAGTAATAGAGGCTTTCGCGGCGGCCGCCGAAACGATTACGGTGGGAGAGGATTCCAGCATTGGAACAAAACTCCTAGAGATTCTCCAGGGAAGAGGCTGTCTGAGGAAGAAATTGGAGTTACAGAATATATTAGCGAGCATGAAGGATTCCTTGGTGTTATCAAGTCCAGGTAAACATAAATACTGATCAAGTTTTTTTTTCTGTTTTTTTTTTCAAGTTTCTAATACAAGTAATTTTGCCACAAAGTTAAAGTCACTTGAAATCGTAATAAATAATTTAAATTTACAGATATTCAGACTTTCAAGTGTCCGAGATTAACCTTAATGGTGAAATAGCCAAATTGACTGAGCAGACGCCTCCAGAGCCTCCAGTTGAAGAGGAGGTGGAAGAAGATGAGGACCTGCTCCTCACCAAGTATAATGTGGAGCTGCTGCCGATGGAGGTGTGGGATCAGATCAACAAGCTCGCCGTCTCTGAGGCTTCAGATGAGAAGGTGGAAGTAGGTATTAGGTTTATCCATTTGTTTTCTCACTGTCATCATCATGGTAACCTTGCACCTACTCTTGTTGGTGAGCTGCCTCGTTACCCTTTTTTCTGCAGTTTTTGATTTCTTGATTCAAGTATCATTTAATGTAATTTGGAGAGAGGGGTCTCGTAAAACATCAACATGGGTGGGAGGGGGTGTTCAAACAACGCATTACATCACTGGTTTTATGTAACAATCACATACTATCTATAATGGGAACACTACAATCAATTAAGTGCGAAATTCCCATCATCATTTGTTGTTCTTGGCCTATAAATGCTCTCATGCTGAGTTGCCAGTGTGACTGCCAAAAAAAATGCCAACTTAATTCGGAAAATGGCTAAAAAATGCTAAAAACATTAATAAAAATGGTCATATGTTCATATTAGAGTTTTGTAGTCCTATAAGGAACTTTTACAGTTTGGCTGTTTGTCCATCTATCCTTGGTTTAGTTCAGAGACTGCTAGAGCTAGAAAGATGTAATTTTGCATGTTAGTAATACAAACAAACTGCTAACTGCTGGTAAAAACTGCAGCTTGCACATTCATCCACTACCACAAATACCACGGGAAGTTTACCCTGTACAAACCCCAGGCACTAGCCGAGGGCTTGTGTATGAACACATATTTCATGTCAATATTACACATTTCAGGTTAACGTAGATGGAATGTCGAAAGAGCATAGGACTAAAATCCACGATGCTGTGAAGAAAGCGTTTGGTGACAGCATAGTGGGCAGCACTGTCAATGTGGATGATAAGAAGATGGTGCGTTTTGTGAAGTTCCGTAAAGGAGGTAAATTAATGATGGGGCTTTAGTGAAAATGGGAAAATTTTGTAGTATATTATTTTACTAGCTTTTGCCCGCGGCTCCGCCCGCGTGGTATTCAGTTATCGTGCGCTGTTCCCTCGGCCACTGTGCATTTCTCCAGGATAAAAAGTAGCCTATGTCACTCTCGGGCTATTAAACTATCTCTATGCCAAAAATCACGTCGATCCGTCGCTCTGTTACGGCGTGAAAGACGGACAAACACACAAACAAACTTTCGCATTTATAATATTAAGTATAGATCTATTGTGAGAATATTTGTTAGTCCCTCATGCATGATAAAACAGTTTGAGGGATTTGGACGAAATTTGGTATGTAGATAGTAGATGTTCAACGGAACATAACACATAGGCTATGTTTTATCCCGAAATTTCCACTGAATCGGGATGCTCGTTTGCCTCCCTATAACAATTTATTATTATTATTATTATCAGCCTATTCTATCCCACTGCTGAGCAAAGGCCTCCCCCCCGATTCCTCCACTGCTCTCTGTCCGCTGCATATAAGGACTGGCCCTATAACAATAAAAAAAGTTCTATGGGTAGGCCTATGTCCACTATTGTCCACAGATATAGATTACACTAGATACACCTCAATCTGTATGAAAACCGACTGTGGCACTTTTTTATATCTACTGTGACGTCTCAAGAGCGAATTAGCGATGTGAATTCCCCGATGTTCACGTAAAATCGATTCAAATGCGCCGCCGCGCGCCTTGGGGCTCGAGTCAGTCACTAGTCATTAGTCAGTTAGCGGTCAGGGTTTGGTTGGGGTTCGACCACGCGAAGTAGATGCATTTGCGTAATCTAGTGTAATTTATATCTGTGCCTATGTCCAACAGTGTACATCCTATGGCTGATATGAGGATGATGATTATGAAGCAGGTTTATTTATTATAAAAAAAAAGTATATAAATAACTTGTTGAGTTTCTTGCCAGATTCTTTTCAACAGAGGTTTTTCCGAACCGGTGGTAGATTCTTTTAACATTCATAAGTGCTTGTGACATTCATAAGCCTAAATTGAATAAAGATATTTTGACTTTGACTTTGACTTTATTTGCTCGCAGTCCGCATCGACAACCGCGTGAAGTGGGTGTGGAGCGGTGAGCACGTGCATTTCATTCTGCACAAAGAGAATGTCGACACCATGGACGCGGCCAGCCGGCTCGCCGAGCGTCTACGGATGAAGTCAGTATTGGTTTAGCTCTGTTGTTTCACTCTTAGGGCCTGTTGTTTGATCATTAGTTAAACTAACTAATAGTTAAAATGTATGGCGAAAATAACAATAGTTAACACATTTCAACGGAAATTTAACTATAGTAACTTTAACTACTGATCAAACAACGGGCCCTTAGCGATTAACTTTGCAGGCTTTGCTTCGCTTTGTTTGCAGGTGGTAAGACTTTGGGCACGGTCCGCCCGGATTGCTACTGCCATCTTGCTCGCTAATCCTGCCGTGATGCAGCAGTGCTTGCACTGTTGTGTTTCGGCGTGGAAAGTAAGACAGCCGGTGAAATTACTGGCACTTGAGGTATCCCATCTTAGGCCTCTAGGTTGGCAACGCGTCTGAGATACCCCTGGTGTTGCAGATGTTTATGGGCGGTGGTGATCTCTTACCATCAGGAGACTCACTTGCTCGTTTGCCATCCAGTCGAATAAAAAAAAATGGAGGGGATATTTTTTTTAGGCGCCACATTAAAATATTATATACCCTATGTCACTCCAACAGTTACTACATGCACTCCACAGAAGTTATTTTCTCAAGAAAACATGCAGACTGGTTTCACATCTCATCTCACTGTCAACTTCGACGACCAGATGGCTAAGTGGTTAGAGAACCTGACTACGAAGCTTGAGGTTCCGGGTTCGAATCCGAGCCGGGGCAGATATTTGTATGAATAATACAAATGTTTGTTCTCGGGTCTTGGATGTTTAATATGTATTTAAGTATTTATTTATCTATATTTAAGTATGTTTATCCGTTGCCTAGTGTCCATAGTACAGTCGAGTTCATATATACACCGTGGCCCAAAATAACGTTGACAAAATTAAAAAGTAAAAATTTCAAAAATGGAACGTTTTGCGTTTTCTTTTGTTTTTTGTTATTGTAGGCTCATTCTTCACCGTCATTTTAAGCATTGTTTTTTTGCTTTAAAAGTGTTGAATAATATCTATTTCGCTATGTCAGTGCAACGTGGCGCCATAATTTCATTGCATGAGCGTGGAAAAAGGCAGTGTGAGATAGCTAACATTCTCGGTGTTAGTCGTCAGTTAGTTTCTTCAGCAATTAAACGTTATAACGAGCTTGGCAACATCGGAGACCGTCCTGGAAGAGGACGCAAGAGGACTGTAAGAACTTGTAGGAATAGGCACATCATCAAACAAAGATTAGTCCGCAATCCACAGACCAAAGTGAGAAAAATGGCGCGAGACTTGGGAATTAGTCGCTCCAGCATACAGCGTATCGTAAAACACGATCTACAATTAGTCCCATATAAACTCAGAAAAGCGCAATTGCTTACGGATAAAGACAAAAAAGTTCGACTTGAGAGATGCCGATTGCTTAAACAACGCTCCGTAGCGTCGAATTGGGAAAATATCGTATTCTCTGACGAAAAATTATTTTCGATTGAACAAGCCCATAATCACCAAAACGACAGAATCTGGTCTTCAACTCGTCCTGGAGCTGCTGCAATCGTTCCACATCGCCAAAACGCCGAATCAGTTATGGTTTGGGGTGCGATTTGCGCTACTGGCAAAACTCCCCTAGTTTTTGTACAAAAGGGTATCAAAATCAATCAAGAAAACTACCGTCGAGACATTCTTGAAAATGTGCTTCTTCCTTGGAGTCAACAGCACTTTGGTAACCGTAGATGGATATTTCAACAAGACTCTGCTCCAGCTCACAGGGCCTTAAGTGTTCAACAGTGGTGCAAAAATAATTTACCCGATTTCATCAGCTCTAAAGAATGGCCACCCTACTCGCCTGATCTGAATCCGATGGATTATAGTTTATGGTCTATCTTAGAAACAAGGTCCTGTTCTACGCGTTATAGAAGTGTTGACGAGCTAAAGGCAACTCTTACACGTGAGTGGGACAAAATATCTGTGGAGGAACTGCGGAAAATTGCAGAAAACTTTACCAAGCGTTTGTCTCTATGTATCCGTGCTAAAGGAGGTTATTTTGAAGACAAGTAGGGACTTTTGTGTAAAATAAAGTGTATTTTTATAATTTTTAATCTAATTTTATTCACGTGTAAAATTTATAAAATATGTTCTAAAAACTCTTGTCAACGTTATTTTGGGCCACCCTGTATATGAGCAAATCCAACCCTTCATAAATAAATGAGCATAGAAAGCTATATATGCATCTGAGCAGATAAACCGATAAAAATATTTACACATATCAACTGTCATATTAATCTAAGCAAGTCTCACAATAATATATAAGCAACTGAACGCTCATAAATATGTGAACTTATATTTTTCAAAATTATTTAACCAGGTGAAACAACACAAATATCTATGCAAGGTTTTTTTTAATATTTATAAACATGCAGTTACACAAAAATATCTGTACTAACGGTTTACAATGTAATGTGTACACATGAAAGTTGATAATTATCTAAACAAACATAAGACATAATACTTTAACAATCATCGAGAAGAGAAGAATACCGTATTGTCAAATCATACGTATGTCTCTTTCACTTTCAGTGCGGCGTCACAGAAGTATCATGTGTTTACTCACGGCTTCTTACATATTTTTGCTATTTTCAATTTATAATCAACTTAAAAGAGGTTGTTATCAACTTTAATGACTAGCCACTTACAATTTTTAAAATGATAAGCAGTTCTTGACATCAATCTTTAACCGTCAATCATATACAAATTGTGATTCATATGCGTTGCATTGAATATTGATTGAATAAAACTTACAAAATGTACAGAATTTCCGAGCACGAAAAACACAGAATAATTGCGAAGTATGAGAATGGTATGAGTGTATCAGATATTGCTGAAGAATTGGGCGTTATGGTAAGTGTGAAAAGTATATTTTTTGTTAGCTACCGACGTAGATTGACTATAAAGCTAACGTTGTGTTGTTAAAAAACTAGTTTTAAAGACTTTCGACTCTTATATTGAAGGCTCAAGCTTTGAAGATTCGTGTCTTAAAAGGGTTTGAGTTTTAATAATTTATAGGACCATTACGGTTTGAACTTTTTATAACCTATTTACATATTTGTTACAGAGGAACACAGTTTATTTGTGGGTGAAGCGGTGGGTTGAAACAGGAGACGTTAAACATCACGCGTCTAAAGGGCGGCCGAGAAAAACAACACCTGCCCAGGATAGAGAGTTGGTGGCCAGCGTAAAACGAACACGGTTCGTTAACACCACGGTTCTAGCGACTACCCTTCAAGTTTCAAGCTTAACTGTTCGTCGCAGACTGTGTGAGGCTGGTCTAAGGCACCGTATACCTGCGAGGAAACCTCTACTAACAGATAGGCACAAAGCGTTGCGATTGCAATTTGCAAATCGCTATCTGGATTACGATTTTGAAGGGGTTGCCTTTATGGACGAAAAAGTATTCGTGTCTTCTGCAGATGGGCGGCTGTCTCTCTGGCGGACTCCGAAAACAAGATATGACGAAGAAAATGTGCGTCCAGACCGCCGTAGCGGGCGAATTTCGCTAGGATTCTGGGGTTGGATGAATTCGAGTGGGCCAATAGAATTGTGCGAAATAAGTGGCCGACCATTAAGGTCAAGGTTATCTTGAAATATTAAGAGATTCGTTTCTTCCAACTGCAAAAATTGTATATCCCGACAACCACAAGGTCGAATTTATGCAAGATAATTGCAGCATCCACAATTCTAGGCTTGTACAGGCGTGGATTAATGATAATGAAGACCTGGGAGCATTAAAATTAATTAAAATGCCACCGAAAAGCCCAGATTTAAACCCAATCGAAAACGTTTGGGGTTTGATGGTGCAAGATTGGGATCCTACAAAGGCTCGAACTCTGAACGGCCTACGAGCACACGTCAATGAAATTTGGGATACGTTTAGAACGACTGAAGCCTGTCAAAATATGATATGTTCGATGAAAGACCGATTGCAAGCGGTTATAGATGCCGATGGCGGATATACTAAGTATTAAATTGATAAAATTAAAATACAACCAAAATAAAAGTATAATTTGATTTAATTTATAAGAAGGTATATTTTAGTTAGAATTACAACACTTAATAAATATTCTAAAAAAAAATTGACGTTTTATTTACGTAACCTAACTTGTATTTACATCATTGTTTTGATAATACGGGACTTAATCGCGTATAAAACTATTATTTATTTATATATTTAATAAATAATAGTTTTATACGCGATTAAGTCCCGTATTATCAAAACAATGAGTGAAAATCGTGTATTTACATGCCCCAATTTATTAAGGCATCAACTTAGAAACACCACAGAGTACAAAAATATGTATACACTAGTAACCATAATTAAATATCCACATGACACTTTTTACGAGCCCAAATGCTAATAGTCTAGTTAGTCTAGTCAGACCACTTTGAGGTTCTGTCATTTGTAAGGAAATTATAATTTAGATCTAAATTCGATACTATTTGATAACCAGTGTTACGATTATTTTTTTAGATAATACTTAAGATTGAAATTACGAGAAAGCTATTTTTATTTACCACTAATAGATTTATTTATCTTTTATGTCGCCGCAATAAAGCTTTCCTAGTATTTACAGGCTGTATGTCTTGTATTTTTTTCAATTAATTGGTATTTAGCTATTGTAATAATCTGTAAAAAATACAAAATATAAAAAAGCAAATGGTAATTATCTAACCGCAGCATCGAACTCAGAACAATAATACACGAGTTGATCGTTATTATTTTTCGCAATGCGTTATTATTTTACAACTACATGTATAAATTACAGAGCAATGGGAACTAACGATTACTAAATATTGAAACGCGTTAGACATTCTAAGGTGGCAGCTATTGTAAGATGATAAACACGCATTGGCAATAACGATGTGACAGGAAACGTGAGACAAACATATGCAATGACAAGTCTGCACTGTTTTCGTGAATTGTCAAATCATTCTATATATTATGTATATAAATTTGTTTCGTATGACGAGACCATAAAGTTGAATTTCATAAATTTATAGCAACGACTTACTCTACGTTAGTACAGATATTTTTGTGCAACTGCATGTTTATAAATATTAAAAAAAACCTTGCATAGATATTTGTGTTGTTTCACCTGGTTAAATAATTTTGAAAAATATAAGTTCACATATTTATGAGCGTTCAGTTGCTTATATATTATTGTGAGACTTGCTTAGATTAATATGACAGTTGATATGTGTAAATATTTTTATCGGTTTATCTGCTCAGATGCATATACAGCTTTCTATGCTCATTTATTTATGAAGGGTTGGATTTGCTCATATATATATGAACTCGACTGTACAAGCTTTGCTTAGTTTGGGACTAGGTCAATTGGTGTCGAGTGTCCCGTGATATATTATTATTATATTATTATTATATAACTGCCTCTTTCTCTCTTCCAGCATCAAGCCCTCTCTCCTGGGCTACGCCGGTACCAAAGACCGTCGCGCGAAGACCTCCCAATGGTTCTCGGTGCGCAAGATGGACCCTAGACGGATAGCGGCGGCCGCCAAAGACCTCAGGGACGTACATGTCGGAAACTTCAGCTTCCACCAGCACCATTTGAAGCTGGGAATGCTGAAGGGGAACCGGTGAGTTTTGTCGTTATACAGGTGTATTTAAAAAATATATATATCATGGGACACTTGAAACCACCTTTGGCAGGTGGTAGGACCTTGTGCAAGGTCCGCCCGGATTGCTACCACCATCTTGCTCGCTAATCCTGCCGTGAAGCAGCAGTGCTTGCACTGTTGTGTTTCTGCGTGGAGAGTAAGACAGCTGGTGAAATTACTGGCACTTGAGGTATTCCATCTCAGGCCTCTAGGTTGGCAACGCATCTGCAATACCCCTGGTGTTGCAGATATTTATGGGCGGTGGTGATCTCTCACCACCAGGAGACCCACTTGCTCGTTTGCCTTCCAGTGGAATAAAAAAAAAAAAAAACAATTGACCAAAGTAAGCAAAGCTTGTGCTATGGCATGGGTACTAGGTAACAAAAATAAAATCTTCGTCTAAGACCAAGGTAATCAGGTGTCAACAGCCGCAAACAAAGAGTTTATATATACTTATATTTTTTTCATAATTTTTTATTTATATAAAATCAAATCAATCAAAACAAACCAATAAAACTAAAAAAAAAAAATATCCATGAAAAATTTAATGTACATAGTAAGTGAACAATTGTTTTCAC
Organism: Choristoneura rosaceana; assembly: GCA_037349165.1. NCBI lineage: Eukaryota > Metazoa > Arthropoda > Insecta > Lepidoptera > Tortricidae > Choristoneura > Choristoneura rosaceana. The sequence goes on from JAZBNJ010000019.1 coordinate 19,609,383, forward strand.
TGTTGCTATTTCGTTTCCTTGCCATCGAAGTGAAAAGCAGAGTAACTCGAGCATTAATCCCATTTACCCCTCGACCTGTCTATCCACCCTCGCCATACCGCTCGGGTGGCTATATCTTGGGTAAAATGGCTCCTTTTACGCTCTTGTTGTACAATCACTATTTATTTTTCAATAAATCCCATTTAGCTAATTTTAACCCTTTCGTTCCGGCAAAGCCATAGACAAAATCTACCCAGTTTTCCATATTCAGTTAATTGATACCTGCTCCTCAGTCCTGTAGGCGAGTTAACTCGTTCACAGAAATGATGCTCTTACGTCCGAAAGACGACTTAACTCGTCTTGTGCCATGTGCTCTCAGATCCGGTAGACGAGATAACTCGTTGGCTTGGTACAGTTATTTTTCTCCATGTTGTTTGTTCAAAACGTATTTAGACTAGGGGTTGCAAACCGGGATCTCGATTCTCGAAAATACCGGAATACCGGGCAGAAAAATGAACTTTTAAATACCGGTATTAAATTAATCAATACCGGGATTTTCGGTAATTTCGGTTTTAGCAAAAATTAAAAAAAACCAACAGTCATTTGGATAGTAAAACTGACTTATTAAAAACTACTTGCATATTTTTTCTTCCATTTGCCATTTTCTCGCTGTAGTGAGGTGAAAAATTGTGTGTTTCGCTCAGCTGTAAAGTTGTTTAGCGTCTCGTGCCTTTGAAACCCTCGACTGCGCTCAGGATTCTTCATTTGAACCACTTGCTTCGCTCGTGGTTCAATCCTAGAATCCTTCGCTTGCTCGGGTTTCAATATATGCACTCGCGCCAAACAGTCACTTTCCAGCCTTTTGTTTGTAGGATAGCAAGTTGATCAAAGACTGATTTTATTTCATACTCAATACTAATATTTAGAGCTATTTTTGGTTATTGTTACTTAATTAATGGGTAATCTTGTGATTTTTCTGTGATTTTATAAATCTTAAGTTGTTTACGTAACAGTACCTCACTACCTTATGCTAATTATATTATCTTTTTCGTGGTTTTATACGCATTTTCTTTTATTTAAAACTTTTTATCGCACTAATACCGAAATTACCGAAAATACCGGAAAACCGGTATCAGAAAAATATCAATACCGAAAATACCGGTTTTCAAAAAAGGACCCGGTATTGCAATCCCTAATTTAGACACAAATGCGTAAAGAATATTCTTGGGGTAGATTAATAAGTTTATTCACTAGTTGGCAACATTACTAACTGCATAACTGCAGAAAATAAATATGGCTCAAGACTAAGAGTACAGGAAGCAATGTGTCCGGTTGTGCAAGTGACTGTCGATTGCCCCAATCTAGGATGTAATGTCAATTTTTTTAAGACGAGTTTACTCGTCTACCGGATCTGAGAGCACATCGCACAAGACGAGTTAAGTCGTCTTTCGGACGTAAGAGCATCATTTCTGTGAACGGGTTAACTCGCCTACAGGACTGAGGAGCAGGTATCAATTCACTGAATATGGAAAACTGGGTAGATTTTGTCTATGGCTTTGCCGGAACGAAAGGGTTAAACCAGGCTGTGTCCCCCAGTTTCCGTATAGCCCTCCGCAACGTGACGGCTCCCCAGGAGTCAGTGGACGAGGCGTGCCGCCTGCTGAGGGACCGGGGCTTCATCAACTACTACGGGCTGCAGCGGTTCGGGACCCGCGCTGACGTGCCCACGTACGAGATCGGACGGAGCATGCTCAAGGGGGACTTTCAAGAGGTCAGTATGTAAGGCGCGAGTATAGCTGGGTTCATGGGACACTTAAAAATTAAAAAAAAAACCCGATTTAAGATTGTATTTTTTGGAATCTTTTTGTATTTTTTATTTCAATTCCAAATTTTTACTTTTACGGTCATCTCGTAAAACCTAAATTGAAAATACAAAGTGAAATATAGATGCACAGAAAAATCAGATTTGTATTAAATAAAAATACAAAAAGATTCCAAAAAAAACAGTCTTAATTTGATTGCTTAATAACGATATCTCTTGTCCGGGTGAGCGGTTAGTTCCAATGGAGTGCCGAAAGTTTCTCGATGAGGGCTACGGCATAGATGTCGCTAGCGTCACTGCTTAAGTGGCTATATAAGAAACAAACAAGCTGCGATATGTGATGCATAGTAGTAGGGATTGGGTATGGGCTAATTATTTCATTAAATTTCCAGGCAATAAACAGCGTGCTCCGACCACGTCCCGGCCCTATGGAATACGCGTTACAGCAGTACGCTACAAACGGGCCAGCGGCCGCCGCCGCCATCGCGCCGCGCTACTGCGGCGCTATCGAGATAAGGCTGCTTAAAGCGCTCGCCGCGCAGCCTAAGGACTTGTTGGGGGCCCTAAACAAGGTAATGAATGTGGCGGATTATCCACGTAGCAAGAGTAGATCGCATCTACAAGGTGGACCCTGTGACAGGGACAAAAAATTAAACAACAGCTTCCAGTCTTAATGTTAAGCTAATTTCGCGGTGTAAAAGCCAGATGAACGTAACATCGTTTATCCAAATTGTGCAGGAGAGCCAAAAAACTGCGAAATTTTACCACTTTCAACTTTACGAGCTTTTTGGCAAGTGAATATCCCACGGAAGAAAGAAAAAAAAATACTGATACGTACACACACAATACAGCTTTCAGAAAGTTGAGAAATATTGTAATTATATTTGCTAATACACGAGCAATAAATATTTTTTTGAAATTTGGTTGACATACGTTACTTTGGTCCTTAATTTTTGAAAATGTTTTTAACATTTATCATTATTGTACTTGGATACGTTCCTTATGAAGTTAAATAATACATCGAAAATGAATACTTTTTATCATCAAAAAATGTTAAAAATTGTAATAAAAAAATAGACACGCAACAAAAAAGAACTATCTATAACATAATGAAATAATATAAGTATATCAAATAAAATAATATTTTTCTGAAATTATTTTCTTTAAGAGGTCGGGCAACAACTTGTATTTGGTTGAAGCAGTTGGTTGAAGTCCAGGTCTTGGATAGTTAATTTTTTCTTCTTTTTCTTTTAATGAATAAGTTGGATCCTGAATTTAAAAAAAACATTAATTACATACGTAACTGTAAATTGCATTATATCACAATAGTATAATTATTTAATTGTATTTACTACCTATTTAGTTAAAAAATTGATATTTTTTATGAATTTGAGGCAATTTAAAGCCCAGTGAAAATAAAATCGGTGTATAAATAAGAACAATAACACATAATACAAACATTAAAGCTAACTCAATTAGGTAGGTACTTGCCTAGTGCAAAAATCTTATTGACATCTTTTTTTGTGATCCTGAGACCTGGTTCCAAAGACTTGGTTCCAAAGCCGCCAAAATCTTCCAGTTACAAGTGTTTTTTTTTTTTATTTCGTCACCTAGTTTTTATTTTTATTTTTTCTGAAAATTTTGTCGGTACATTTTATTTTTTTGTGTAATTTTTTAATCTAAGATGACCTTATGGTCCCAAAGGAAGACCAGCGCCGTTCGCAAGACCGGCAGGTTGCTGATTTGAGACCATTTTATGACATGCATAACTATATTTTATTAATATTTTAATTCTTTATTTTTATTTTTATCCATTGTTCTCATATTTCTCGGGAATAAATGTTTTTTTTTTCTTTCTTTACCTCAATTTTTAGGTGCCATTTTAACGTATATTTATACAAATCATAAACGGGCTGTATTATGATCAATAAAATGTAACTGCCACAATAACGTACATCGTACTACGTCGTTTTGGTCATTAATTGTACTTACTAAGTGTAAGAAAAAATAAGTGCCAAAAAAACGTAAATAGGATATTCGTTGTTTTGTCTGTTAAAAGTTTATATGAAACTGGAATATTATTAAACAATATAACATCCAGATTGACGCATAAACTTTTACGTCGTTATGGTTCGTGTAGAAATATGAATCTTTCAAGTAGAATAATAACAAAGAATAATGTTGCGGTTGATACGTTGTTGTGACCCTAAAAAATAGCAAAATTACTGCAAGTAATTTAATGGATTCCAAAATACGTTCATCTGGTTCTATTGAAGTTGCTTTTTATGTGATTTCGTTTTTTTGGAACTAGTGAAATAACAACTGTACAATTTTGTCCTTTTGTCAGTTCATGCAGGACCACATTTAGAACAGTTTTATGAAAAAAAAACGATTTTCGAATTTTTTGATGTTACGTTCATCTGGCTCTTACACCGCGATTTAGTTGGACAGCTTTTGAAAATAACTTGTATTATGATATGAACTAGCTTTTGCCCGTGGCTCCGCTCGCGTGGAATTCGGTTATCGCGTGCTGTTCCCTCGGGAACTATGAATTTTTCCGGGATAAAAGTAGCCTATGTCACTCTCGGGCCCATAAACTATATCTATGCCAAAAATCACGTCGATCCGTCGCTCCGTTACGGCGTGAAAGAGGGACAAACATACAATCACACTTTCGCATTTATAATATTAGTATGGATTATAGTTTATGGAGTACCCCAGGGTAGTGTATTGGGTCCCTTACTCTTTTTAGTATACATTAACGACTTACCCAGCGCCCTGTTTCATGATTGTATACTGTTTGCTGATGACACAACCATAATCATTGAAGGAAAGGATAAGTTGACATATAAAAATGAAATTAATGCAGCTCTAGCACAGACTATTGAATGAATGAAAATGAATATGTATTATAGTTTAAAGTTTGATTGGACAAGCAATGTATTGCGAAATCCTGCCTTTTGTTACGTGGCAGGCGATGTCATTTAGGCTATTGGATGCCGTACATTGAAAATACCATTTAATTTGTTTGGAGTAAACATAATGATAAAATTACTTAATTTTTGAAAGGTGCAGAACTACAGTAGTTCCATTTGAGTAGCAGAACATGTGTTTTAATTTATTGCTCCTGTGACAAGCCCCAAAGTATACTCAAGTCCAGCATTAGGGGAACCAACTTCGGGTTTTCCTACTTTTCGTTTGTTATTGAGAACATAACGTATTAGGTTGTATGCAGGTGGTAGGATTGCAACCATCTTGCTCACTGTTGTGTTTCGGCGTGGAGAGTAAGACAGCCGGTGAAATTACTGGTACTTGAGGTATCCCATCTTAGGCCGCTAGGTTGGCAACGCATGTGCAATCCCTCTGGTGCTGCTCTGGTGTCTAAGGCCGGTGGTGATCTGTTACCATCATGCGACCTACTTGTTCGTTTGCCATCCAGTAGAATAAAAAAAAAATTTTCTTGTCCACAGCTTGCCCGTAACACCCGGCTGCTGTACCTTCACTCTTACCAGTCGCTGACGTGGAACCGCGCCGTTTCGGAGCGCTTGCGCCGATTCGGTCTCGCGCCGGCCGCCGGAGATCTCGTGCCGCTCACAGAAGTCGATGGTAACATCATCATCATCATCTCAGCCTATATACGTCCCACTGTTGGGCACAGGCCTCCTCTCGTAATGAGAGGGCTTGGGCCATAGTTCCCACGCGGGCCCAGTGCGGATTGGGAACTTCACACGCACCATTGAATTTCTTCGCAGGTTTGTGCAGGTTTCCTCACGATGTTTTCCTTGACCGCAAAGCTCGTGGTAAATTGCGCACATGAATTTCGAAAAACACAGAGGTGCGAGCCGGGATTTGAACCCACGACCCTCTGCTTGAGAGGCGATAGATCAAACCCCTAGGCCACCACGGCTTCATCATCATCATCATTACTATCATAATCTTAATGACTTTAGATTGGTTTTTGGAGTCTTTTTGTATTTTTTATTTCAAATAATAATAAAGAGTGCAATTATTATTATTCTCCTTAATTGGCGGCCTTTAAGGCTTGGGCCAATGTCAGTTAAAAAAAGATAAATATATTCTTCTTCACGTAGTACGGTGATTGTAGTTTTTGCAACTTGATAGCAAAATTCCAAAAACCACGCGGAGACAACTTGCGCATTAAAAAATGTCAGACACGAGAGCAATATCGAATTTTGTGATCACTGTTCACTGTTAAGGTTAATCGCCGCATAAAACACTATCAAAATTATACTTCAACTAGCCAAAGAAACACAAATACCAAAATTAGACATGGTCTACATTCGCCATGTTCGAATGCCACAAATCGAATCCCAAGAGTGCAATTCCCTGCCTGCGACTGTGTTTTCAATACTACAATTTGGCCGCTTTCAAGTCTAGAGTGACAGAGCGTTTACTAGGCAAGCGTGCTCCATCGTAGGCCTCATCCACGCTTTCCGTCAGGCGTGATTGTGGTCAAACGCATACAGGCTTGCGTGCTGTTAAAAAAAAAACTTACTTTTACGATCAAACCCATATATGAGGATATGTGAGGATATTTTGTTCTTTTCTAAACCTATAGTGTGAGGTACCATTTTCAATTTAGGGTTCTGTTTGCAAAACATTAAGCTTTAAAATGTTAATTTTTCATAGATGTACCCCCCACCTCCCTTGTTACTAACTAAATATGGCTTGAATAAACTACATATAAAAGAATAATAATAAAATTATAATAGTATAATTCAAAAGGAAAACTATTACTCTTCTTTCCCTTTCAAAAAATAATCTCACTAAGGCCGACACCCAATTTTTTTCTTATTAGATGATATAGAAGAAGACAGCGATGGCGAAGAAACCGACGCTGACACACAAAATGACGACGACACACAAGATGGCGCCGTTAAACAAGATGACGTCGTTAAACAAGATGGCGACAGTCAAAATGGCGGCAAAGTAGACGCCAAAGAAGACGTGAAGGAACCGGAAAAAGTTAAATTAGATAAGGTCCCAGTGAAGTTTCCTGTGAAAATATTGACGCAAGAAGACGTGGATAGTGGACAATACAGTATTTTTGATGTGATAATGCCACTGCCGGGCTATTTCATAGATTATCCGCCGAATATGGTAGATTATTATAAGGAGTTGCTGGAGAAAGATGGGCTGACGTTGGAGTTAAAGAATAAAATAAAGTGAGTTAGCTTTTTATATTTTATGCTTAAAGGTAATCAAGAATATCAATTGTACGCAGTAAAACAGTGCAATGGTTCTAAATTTATGACTTTTTTATTCGACTGGATGGCAAACAAGCAAGTGGGTCTCCTGATGGTAAGAGATCACCACCGCCCATAAACATCTGCTCCAGGGGTATTGCTGATGCGTTGCCGACCTAGAGGCCTAAGATGGGATACCTCAAGTGCCAGTAATTTCACGGGCTGTCGTACTCTCCACGCCGAAACACAACAGTGCAAGCACTGCTGCTTCACGGCAGGATTAGCGAGCAAGATGGTGGTAGCAATCCGCGCGGACCTTGCATAAGGTCCTGCCACCTGCACTGCACTAAAATCCAAAGTATTTTTAAATTCTCCCATAGAGTTTCAATAGCAATTGACAAGATTTCATTTTTTCAACACCTGTAAATTACTACAGGGATCGAAAGAGTTTTGCCACCTGAACATGGCAAAATATTTATTATGATTAATTTCTCCATATTAAAAAAAATACAAAATAAATAAAAAATGTATCTGAATTTGCCAATACTACGACAGAATAGATATGTTTCCTTTGCCTTTTGCACCAGAAAAAGGAGCTGTCATAATTTTGACAACGTCTACTTCAGATTTACGCATGATTTACGTGATCTTTTTTTTAATAGAGACTAGACAAAAGTAATGGATCTATTATATCGTAGTTTTGGAGTAAAGACCTTTTCGAATAAGCACATCTTAAAAAATTGTAATAAATTAATTAATAATCGTAGCGAAATTTTAAAAATATCAGCGTCTTTCTATTTCCAATCAGAATACAGAGAACGAATCAAATTATAGTCTTAGAAAAATGAAATGTTGTCAATTTAGCGAATTATGACGTCATTATCCGGCAACTCAATCAACTAACTATTTATTTGTTTTAAATCAACCAAAAAAATTTATAGTAAATCGAAATCTGGTTTGCAGGGCTAAAATAAAGCGTTTTCTTACTGGAATAGTGCCTTCGAATTATTTTTTAATGCCGTCATCATCCCTATTACAGTCCAAAGTCCAATCCCTCATTTCAAGAGGCGGCAGACAAAAAACAGTTGTAAACACTATGGCTATGATATTTCTAGGAGCCTGAGCATGTCGGGCGCGTACCGACGCGTGGTGACGAAACCCATCGACATGTCGTGGCGGCTGGTGGCTTATGCGTCTCCGACGGAGGACCTCATCCGGTCGGACCTCGACGAGCTGAGGGGCGTCGAGCTCAAACAAGCGACAGGTATCTACATCTATGACACATTTATTAAGTGTGAGGTATACCTAGTTTCATCTTAGTTGAGGTCACGCACACAACAACATTGTCGTGTAATGACAGCGAGATTTTGAAATTACTGTTCCTTTATTGTACCGATAGCAAGCTCAACAGCGAATTGCAAGATAGACCAAAAAGTTTATTTAACCTCTTTTGTTAAGAATTATATAGAGCATTTCGTCGACTTTAAATAAAACAGAAAATGCAATATTTTGATTAATTTTATTTACATTAATTCAAATAAAGGTCACATTTGCGTAGGTAGGTACATGAATATAATATTAATCGTAGAAACGAAAGAGAATAAGTAGTAAATTGCATTGTCTTTATTTATGTAGCTATTAAAATTGTATTCACATATAAGCGTATAAGCGTTTTTGTTTACATTCACTCACTCATTTCATTCATTTACTTTTTTGCAATGAGTACTTCATGTAGCTGTGTGTGTAATCATTCACCTCAACTAAAGTGGAATTATCTGTATGATAAAAAGAAGCCTTTAGAAATCGTTTCTCAAACTGTAAACTCTTGCCTCTCTTAAAGTTCAAACAATCACTCTTCATAAGTATCTTATATCAGCACAAAAAAAATCCTGACACTCCCTCATGATAAGCATGCATGCACGCAAGCACGCATTTACGCAAGCATGGAAGCAATCGCGCATACTCACGTGCACGCACGCACGCACGCACAAAACACATAGACACATCACACATACTTACAATAATACACACGCTCACACGCACATACGCAAACGCTCCGCGAAATAATGGAACAAATTGTATATCAACGCAGGCGCTGTTTTACTGTGAACACACCGTTGTGATATAGGGTTGTCTGCATTTAAATATAAAAAAGTCTGTCCAGGTTTTTTTTAACAGAACCATTTCTAATATATTTTCTTATCTATTAAATATATTTCATTCTATTATCAGACCGGTGAAAATCGATGTAGGCTTGAATCTTCTACTAGATGTAGCATGGCCAGCAGCCAATGTATTATGTTTAGAGAAAAATCGTTAGGAAAGATGAGCCGGACTATGTTAGTCCCACAACATTTGTTTTATACAATATAGGCTTGCGTTTGGCCACAATCATGCCTGATGGAAAGCGAGGATGAGGCCTACGACGGAGCACGCTTGCCTGGTAAATGCTCATTCACCCTGGACTTGAAAGCGGCCAAATTGCAGTGTTCAGGAAACACAGTCGCAGGTAGGGAATTCCACTCTTTTGCTGTGCGGTTGATGAAGGAAGAGCGAAAACGCTTTGTGCGGTTTTTTGGAATACTGACAACTTAAGGGTGGAGACCCCGACTACTTCTGCTCGACCTGTGGAAGAAAGGAGCAGGTGGAATAAGGTCGTGCAATTCCGAGGCACATTCTCCAAAATGTAGCCTGTAGAATACCGACAGCGAAGCCACTCTTCTGCGATGACGACATTTTTATAAATGAATTCTAACCCAAATCTTTATTTTCAGATGGCCCATACAAAGCTCTCCTCCTCACAATGTCATTGCCAGCGAGCTGCTACGCCACCATGGCTCTCCGGGAACTGCTTAAAGTAGACACTTCAGGCGACAACCAAGCCTTACAGAACAACTACCATAAAGCCAAAGCTGACACTAAAGAGGATAGTGATCAGGTTGATGGGGGGAAAGATAGTGAAGAGGCGAATAAGGGGAATGATGGCGAAAAGATAGATGGGGAGAAGGTAGAAAATGGTGCTAAGAGGAAGACGGATGGTGAGGAAGGTGGCGTGAAGAGAGTGAAAGTTGATGGTGAATAAATTAGTGAAATTGATGCTGTGTTTTTTTTACCCGTTACACTTCGTTTTTATGGCATTAGAAAGAAGGTACCTAAGCAATCTTGAGGTTTTTTTTAATGGTTGAAAATAAGTAACAGAAAATTAGAAGAATTTATTTAAAGACTAGCTTTTGCCCGCGACTTCGTCCGCGTATTCTTCAGTTTTCAGGGCATATGTTTCAACTAACCCCCGTTATAATTGTGACATCTGTATATCTGTGTGTATATCGAAGTACTGCCGTAAACGATAGGTGACAGTGTACTATAGTACCTACTTACTTCGCTATAAACAATATTTTTTACCAGTTTTGAAGCTAGTTTATGAAAAGTTTTATGCATCGCGCGAGAATAAATTAATTATATCGTATGCTTCCGTCGAGAACCGAATCTAACTGTAGAACCCGAAGTATATATTCGAAATTGCACTTAACATAATATTTTTTTAATTAGGTAAAAGATAAATAAGAACGGATAATAAGACATAAATAACGCTTCCTTAATATTATTGATTTTATAATGCACAACCCGATGAGTAATTTCTTAAGTTAGGTACTGCATAATTATTTGCGAATTTATTTAACACATCATTTTAAATATCAATTTAATTTCCACATTTTATTTTGCATAAAAAACACCCTCCCGTACTGAAGTCGCCAACACCATACGGATCATTTTAAATTGTGACCAGCCTTATTTTTAGTGCAGAAATAAGTAAGTCTCATGGAAACTCCCCCCACAATAAATCGAACGCTACTTCTTCTTTCTTTATCTTTGCCTACGCAGATCACTTTTTATTTGTTATCAGGGCCATGTCAGTATACCAATTTTCATACTGCTAAGTCCAGAAACTATACAAACTTTACCCCCCATTTTACCCTTTTAGGGGGGAATTTTATGTAAGTATTTCACCAATACAGATAATTTTTGATTTTAATCAAGAACTTGTATACCTATTTTCATACTTCTAAGTCCAGAAATGAGAAAATTTCTATACAAACTTTACCCCCATTTTACCCATTTAGGGGGGAATTTTATCCATTTCACCCACACAAATATTTTTTTATTGTAATCGAGAACTTGTATATACCTATTTTCATACTTCTAAGTCCAGAAATGAGAATTTCCAAACAATCTTTACCCTTACCCCCCCTCCCATTTTACCCCATTAGGGGAGAATTTTATCTATTTTATATACGCAGATAATTTTTGATTGTAATCGAGAACTTATATACCTATTTTCATAGTTCTAAGTCCAAAAATAAGAAAATTTCCATACAAACTTTACCCCCCCATTTTACCCTTTTGGGGGGGAATTTTATCCATTTCACTTACACAGATAATTTTTAATTGTAATCGAGAACTTATACACTTATTTTCATACTTCTAAGTTCAAAAATAAGAGAATGTCCATACAAACTTTACCCCCCATTTTAACCCTTTAGGGGGCAATTTTATCCATTTCACTTACACAAATAATTTTTAATTGTAATCGAGAACCTTTACACTTATTTTCATAGTTCTAAGTCCAGAAATAAGAAAATTTCCATACAAACTTTACCCCCCCATTTCACCCCTTTAAAGGGGTATTTTATCCATTTCACCTAGACAGATCATTTTCAATTGTGATCAAAAACTTATACACTTATTTTCATACTTCTAAGTCCAGAAATGAGAAAGTTCCATATAAGCTTCACCCCCCCATTTCACCCCCTTAGAGGATGAATTTCTAAAAATCCTTTCTTAGTGCTCACTTACATCATAAAAAGAACCTCTGTACCAAATTTCAAGTTTCTAGGCCTAGCGGTTTGGGCTGTGCGTTGATATATAACCCAGTGAGTCAGGTTTGCCTTTTATATATATAGATATTATATCTAAATATGAATATATGGTCATTTACATCACAAGTCATCGACATAGCTGGAAAAATATGCAAGTTGAAGTGGCAAAGGGCGGACCACATCGCTCGAAGAACAGATAACTGTTGGGGGGAGAAAAGTCCTCGAGTGGCGACCACGAACTGGAAGACGAAGTATTGGACTGGCGACATCGTGAGAGTTGCGGGAAACCGGTGGATGCAAGTGGTGAGTTGTCGTTCATTGTGGCGTTCTAAGGGAGAGGCCTTTGTTCAGCAGTGTACGTCTTCCGGTTGCCCGGCTGATGATGATGATGGTCATTTACATTATTTTAGCTTCATAAGTAAAGCCCCATTTAGACTGCGAGAACTTTCATGCAAGTTTCACTACATTGCCGTATTTGTTAGATCAATTGAATACATTGCCCCTCAATGGTCCGCAATGTAACGCAACTCGCATACAAGTTCTTGCATCGTGTAAATGGAGCTTAATACTATTGTTTAAAAGCGTTTTTCAATAAAAACACTCGTCAAGATTATATCTACACCCATATAAATCTTAAATTTAACTTGAATCAAAAAATTTAACTTTGATGAAATTGTTAGTATTTAATTTAATTACATGTCATAGACTTATAGCTAAGGTTAGGTTAACGAATTTCACAAATTAAAACAAATAGTACGTACCATTAGACAGCGCCTCGCACATGGCACTAATGCCAATAAGTACAAAACAACATTGATTTTCTTTAAAAGTTTAATGACTGAATCTTAAAATTAGGTGCTATATAATATTTAAATCATACTGTAACGTCTGTTTATCTCATAATGGCGAACTGCATAAATTTCATACACAGGAAAAAATACAAACAAAAGATAAAAACAATGAGTAGTATAAATTGGGACACTCAGCATAACGCACAAAAATAACAAATATATAATTTTACTCACAAATGCGATGAAGAACATTGTATTGTTAACACGGGCGACTTTTTTTCACTTTTTCTCACCACCGCCTATAAACGTCTGCAACTTCGGATTTCTAATAGAATCTCGTTCGTAAATCTTTATTTATTGCCCTTATGATACAATGTAGGTACTTTAACTTCTTCACCGCCACGAAACTAACGAAGTTGCGAATGCTGGGTCACCGACCGTTTCATTTTTGCGGGGACCACGGGGAACACACAAAATTGTGTTACAATTTTCATGTGTGTTTTCATGTATACGCAACATAATGTTATTGTGGTTTTTAATTCTAAATTAAATGAAGTATAGTCTAATTTTTATAGTGTCGGATCTAGGCGACGTGCCACCGTCGTCTGGTGGCGGCCCCGGGGCCCACGTGCGCGGCGCAGTGCGCGCGAAGTTCCCCCGGCGTTGGGAACGAGCGCGGGCACCACACGCACTTGTGGGGCTTGTTCTGTGGAAGATATACGGGTTTATACAGGGTTGGAGCCAATGGCACGACTTAGTCCCAAACTAAGCAAAGCTTGTACTATGGACACTAGGCAACGAAGTGAAGCTAGGGAGCGAAGGTGAGTGCTGAGTGGAGACCCTTTTTGGTGTCCTGTCGTGTCACTATGTATTTAATATAGTTATAGTGCTAGTTTTAATCTTAGTCTTAGGTGGTACTCATGGAGCCAAAATAAATTTTTCTTTTCTTTTTTTTTTCTTTTAAGTAGTAGTAGTACACGAACGGCGTCAGCAGCCCGCAGTAGGTACCTACCCGCTACGGGAAAAATAAATAAATAAGTAACGTTTTTATGTAAAATAAAGTATTTGATTGATTGAAATAATGATTGGTATCTTTTTGTATTTTTTATTTCAATTCCAAATTTTTACTTTTACGGTCATCCCGTGAAACCTAAATTGAAATTACAAACCAAATACATATTGAACATCCAAGACCCGAGAACAAACATTCGTATTATTCATACAAATATCTGCCCCGGCCGGGAATCGAACCCGGAACCTCAAGCTTCGTAGTCAGGTTCTCTAACCACTTGGCCATCCGCTCGTCTGGAATACGCGCGATAAAAAAAAAACCGGCCAAGAGCGTGTCGGACACGCCCAGAATAGGGTTCCGTAGCCATTACGAAAAAATTAATTAATATTTTTCTAAGTATTTCGTATTTTATACGGAATCTTCCAAGTTTAGGTATATTTTATACCTTACGCTGCTATTTACTCATAAACTACTAATAATTTTCAAGAAAACTTAGCCGTTATAGTTTTCCTTGGAAGTTTGATATACTGAGCACCATCCTGAATTTTTTCAAATTTTTCCATCCACCGGTTTAGATTTTAGAGGGGGGGGGGACGCTCGATTTTAATGAAAATTTGCACTTTAAAGTTGAATATTTCGGAAACAAATGACTGAATCGAAAAATCGTTTTAGCAAACCCCTAATGGTTTTAAAATACCTATCCAACGATACCCCACACTATAGGGTTGGATGAGAAAAAAAAAATCACCACCACTTTACGTCTATGGGAACCCTAAAAAAAATTGTTTTTGAATTTTTAATTGTACTGTTTTGTCGGCATGGTTTACCTATATATTCGTGCAAAATAACAGCTTTCTAGCATTGATAGTCTCTGAGCAAAGCCGCGGACGGACAGACAGACAGACAGACAGACAGACAGACAGACAGACAGACAGACGGACAGACAGACAGACAGACAGACAGACATGGCGAAACTATAAGGGTTCCGTTTTTGCCATTTTGGCTCCGGAACCCTAAAAACTTACTTTGGTGTGCGTCATCCGATGGTAGTACAAGTTCGAGCTCGCCGTGAAGCATTTCCCGCACTCGGGGCATTTATGGGGCTTTTCACCTGTAATAAAATATATCTCTAATAAAGAAAGAAAGAAAATAATTTATTTATAACAGCAGTGACACATAGTCATCATCATATCTGCCATATGCCCGCATTGGACATATGCCCGCCTCATCACAGTTTTAACCAGATCATCCTTATCTCGTTGGTCGACATTTCTATCTACCGTTGTCCTGAGTTTATGAAAATTATTACAAAAAAATCGTAACAAAACGGATACATCCACACAATATCTTGGGGACACATCTAACGTCTGGGCGCTTACAATTGAATTCATCATCTCTTTCTATCCTCATCTTATACGAAAGAGATTTAGATTCCGAGGCCTCAGATGAGATCCCTGCATAGAGCTCCACTCCACGAACAAAATGTATAAGTAGTTACACATTTTAAATAATTTATTGAATCAGGCGTTACTTTGCGGAGGTCCTTATTAATAAACTAATTCAGCAGGGCTACCACGAAACTCGAAACTCGAAGTTCGTGTAGTGCGGTCCCTCTGACACTTATACTATTTAATAAGTACGAGAGCGAGAGGGACCGCACGACACGAACTTTGAGTTTCGAGTTTCGTAGTAGCCTTGCAACTTTGCTCACTCACGACCTTATGATAGCTACGCTTATGCAAGGTATGCGTGTTCTTGCAGTTCCTTCACCTTCACACTGTAAGAACACACATGAATCACACAAACCCATCTATCACCACCACCAAACTACACTGACGCGTTATAAACTCAACCAGAGCATCTTCAGAGCAACACAACCGTACACTATGCTACCATATGTTAGACATCCTACATTTGGTAGCATGGTGTACGGTTGTGTTGCTCGATGCTCTGAAGATAAGCTCTGGTTGAGTTCGAAACGCGTCAGTGTAGTGTGATGGCGGCGACGGGTTGCCCGCCATGAGATGGGCCTTGACTTACCTGTATGTATCCGCCGATGTGTGTTGAGAGAGCTGGAAGTGCTGAAGCCTTTACTGCACACGTTACAGATGTGGGGTTTTTCTCCTAAACAAGAAGGAGGAGACATTTTAATTCTAACCCTCGAGTTTTTTAATTTCGGATGTTATGAAATAGCTCCGTAGTCATAATGGCAAACTGGAATCTCTTAGTTTCATCATGGCTGCCCATATGTCTTCCCCGTGACTTGGGTCGGAGACTGCGACGTCCAATTTTGGATATAAGATGGTAGATAAGCCTATAAAACTAAGAGCCGGTTTCAACAGCCATTTAAATTTTTTTGTGGTAAATAAATGTGACTCTGTCTCTGTTTATTCGCACGAATCAAACAGGGACGGCACCACACGTATCTGTCACATAAAAGTTGTCAATGAGTGGTGAAACAGGCCTTAACAGTTTCCATTGCATACGTTCTATACCGTCGCATCTGTTCTCGTATCATCGGTTCCACATTCGAGTCGATTTCATAGAGATTCACCACTTTAGAAACTCTAGACAATATTACAATTTTCAGACGCAATTAACAGTCAAAGAAACTGAAAACGCGCACCAGGATAGAACATTGTGCTACTAACGCCATGTTGACATCCCAATTATATCTGCCAAAGAAATCATAGTGCAATTCACTATGAAAAAGTTCCACCCTGGTACGTGATCTGAGGTAGATTGCTGTACCTGTATGTGTCCTCATATGCCTCTTCAGCAGCGATGGTCTATCAAACGTCTTCAGACACACTTGGCAGGGCAGCACATTCTTGCCTCCTCGCTGTAAGCACTGTGTCTTGCAATTTAAGTACTGACTGCTTTCGTACAGCTTCACCAGTTGACTGTTGATGCCAGCTAAGAACTTTAAATCTATCACACTTATCGATGTCTTGGAGCTTTTTGTTGAGAGGTCTAGTGGTTCTGTTTGGTCCATGGCGTTTTGGTAATGTTGATCCATTGGTGAAACTCCAAGTAAATTTTGTTTGATGATAGCTTTTGATTTGTTTTCTCAGCGCTTTGTAACCTTACGGGCACATTTATATCGATTAATGGAATTTTCTTTTACATACTTTTTAAAAGATATTGTATAGGTTTTAGTTTTGAATTAATTTCGTTCTATTGATATTTTAATTAACACATTAATGTCTACAATACTGTCGATCGTTGGAACGGCTTTTTGGTCAAAAACTGCCAAGGCGTTGGCACTAATTTTTGAAGGAGCACTAATTTCGTTTTTTCTAGCAATTACTAGATACACTGTTTCCCTTCAAGTTTCCTTGCAGTACTGTGGGAAGCCGTGTCGGGTGTCCCTTAAATAGCAGGGTGGACAATCGGCATGGTGGTGTAATCGCCAGCTTTGTGTATTGTATGCCTGTGCTAATCGACGTGATTTGGCGGTTTTTAGGGAACAACCGCGAGCTACGAAAGGGGATTTAAAATTTGTTTCGTTTTCATAGTTTCTTTCATTAGTTTTGTAGTACTACGAAATACCAAAACTGTTGGTACAATAGTGGGTAAACAGAGGATTCAAAGGAGTGTGTAGGTATTTAATGACTGACTGACTTCTAAAGATAGTAAAGTAACGGATAAAATAGGCGGTGGCACGGTCCGTTTGCTTTAGCTCTGTCCGCCCCTGGTTTTCCGTGGCCTCTTAATTCAATGGTGTATGTGAAGTTCCTTATTCGCACTAGGGCCGCGTAGGAACTACGGTGCAAGCCCTTCCATTCTCCTGCAGTAAGACACGACGTAGTAAGACGACAAATTACATTGTGTTGTTCTGTTGTAGTGTTGGTTTTTGTTTCTTTATCTTTGCACAATAAAAGGTTCTTCTCCTTCTTATTCAGCCCCTTTCTACCCAGCTAGCTGTACTTATCTTTACTTTCTTTTCTTTTCTTTATTTATCCCTTTTCTGCTTAGCGTAGGCATCTAGCACGCCATTTTCCTCGATCTTGAGTCTTCCTCATCAACTCCTTTCCTGCAATTTTGACCAGCCAGTCCATCGTGTCAGTGGTTTACCGAAATATCTACCTCCTATGAAGGGTTTCCACTCAAGTACTAATCCTCTCCAGTAGTTATCCCTGGCGCGGCATAAAAACCTTTTCTCATCCACCAACTTTCCTACTCCACGACGTGTATTGAAGAAAACGTAATCGTCCATAAAGGTGACGCGTCAAAATGTTTGTATTGCCTGACAAACGACACTCCATATTGTGTGGTATTGGGTCGTCGAAGCCTTCACAGTATTAGGGGATGCTCGTAATATTGGAAAGTAATTTATTTATAGCGCTTTTATGCTTCAGGTATGAACGCTCTATTTGTTTGATTGTAGATCGGTGCAATTTTTTCCGTATACAAGGTGATTTTTTAATAATAAAGCTCCATTTAGATACATGAGCATCTAGGGTGAATGAGCATTTACTAGGCCAGCGTGCTCCATCGTAGGCCTCATCCTCGCTTTCCATCAGTAAGGCTACTACGAAAATAGTATAGTAAATAGTGTATTAAATAGTGTATGTCAGAGGGACTGCACGACACGAACTTCGAGTTTCGAGTTTCGTAGTAGCCCTGCAGTCGTGATTGTGGCCAAACGCAAGTCTATATTGTATAAAAAAAATTATATTGCTTGCTATGATTGGTTTTTTGTGCATCTATGTTTCGGTTTGTATTTTCAATTTAGGTTTCACGGGATGACCGTAAAAGTAAAAATTTGGAATTGAAATAAAAAATACAAAAAGATTCCAAAAACCCAATCATAATTTGATTGCTTAGTAGCGACATCTCTTGTCCGGGTGAACGGTTAGTTCCGAAGGAGATATTGAAGGCTTCTCGTTGAGAGTTAAAACAATATAGATGGCGCTAGGTAACTGCTTAAGTTACAAAGTAAAGTATAAACAAGCTGAGATATGTGATGCATAGGGAAAATTCGTGTTTGTGCCGTTGACCAGCAGTGGTGTAGCGGTATAGCACGCGGCACGGAATGCCGAGGACCTGGGTTCGATTCCCAGTGTTGGTCTTATTTTTCTGGTTTTTCTGTGCATCTATGTTTCGGTTTGTATTTTCAATTTAGGTTTCACGGGATGACCGTAAAAGTAAAAATTTGGAATTGAAATAAAAAATACAAAAAGATTCCAAAAAACCAATCATAATTTGATTGCTTAGTAGCGACATCTCTTGTCCGGGTGAACGGTTAGTTCCGATGGAGATATTGAAGGCTTCTCGTTGAGAGTTAAAACAATATAGATGGCGCTAGGTAACTGCTTAAGTTACAAAGTAAAGTATAAACAAGCTGAGATATGTGATGCATAGGGAAAATTCGTGTTTGTGCCGTTGACCAGCAGTGGTGTAGCGGTATAGCACGCGGCACGGAATGCCGAGGACCTGGGTTCGATTCCCAGTGTTGGTCTTATTTTTCTGGTCTTTCTGTGCATCTATGTTTCGGTTTGTATTTTCAATTTATATTGCTTGCTGCTATCTGTTTTTAACCCCCGTCGCAAAAATGGGGTGTTATAAGTTTGACCGCTATTTGTGTCTGTGTGTGTGTGTGTCTGTCTTTTCATTCAAATTTTCGTTGATTAGGCTATTTAATAAGCATTTAGACTGATATTTACATAACGTACAGAACCAAATAGTCGTGAGTAGTGAAGTGACCGTTCCTCTTCTAGGGAGCAGACTGCAAACCAGCGTTGGGTGTGCCTGCACACGCTGAGAATGTGACCCACTATCTAACCTAGCAGTAATTTAGCTTAGTTAACTTTCATCATCATTATCATCATCATCAAGATCATATCATCGGTAGGTAACCAGTCCAATGTTGGACTAGGTCCCCAAAGATTTCCAGTTGCTTCGGTTTGAAGCGGCCTGCATCCACCGTAATCCCACAGCTTTGACCGGTCATCCCTCCATCTCGTTGGTGGACGTCCTACGTTGTGCTTAATGTTTAAGTTTTGCTTAGTTAGAATTTGGCAATAATAATATTTTATTCTACTTATTCTAAAATCCCTTTGAAGCGGGTATAAAACCAACACCGGTTGGAGCAAACCCAAGAGTGATTAGAATCTTGTTACCTGGAAATAAGATTCTATACTTGTTTGGATAGGTATTTAACTAAATGTAAAGAAACTTCAGCTGCCAGATTTGGTAATTATAATACAAACTAAGCTAGTGTATTTCAATACAGAAATGTAAATGTTTAGAAAAAAAGAAAGAAAAACATTTATTCCTGACATTTTACAAATTAAAGAGGAACAAAAAAAAGGAAACCATCATAACAATAAAGAGTACAATACAATACAATACAAATTTTGTCACAAAATGGTCCCAACTCAGCATGATGTCAACCTTGCGGCCGACGCTGGTATTCCATTGATTTAGATAGTTTAATGGGGGAATTTCAATACATAAGACACCAATTGACGTTGTGTTGCTTACACTTATTAAATACTATCCAAATCAAGTATAGTGGATTATTACGGTTTTGGATTTAGGTATACTACGCAGTCTTCAATAGTTTGTCGTTTGATAATATGGAATGGCGGTTCCGTAAGTGATCGATTTCGAAGCCGGACGTGACTAGAAGTTATTCGGCGCTATTGTGTTCTTTACCAATCCATTACTGTAATAAACTCAGCAAATACAAAGAAAACAACGTACACTGTGGTATTATAAATGCGATTACTAACAAAATAAAGATCGTGTAAAAACCTACTCGACATATAGCCGACCGAGAAACTACTTTACACTGTAAGGTTTGATGTAACATGTACAAGCTTACAATATTACAGACATTTTCACTGGCAAATCAATGTGACAATTGGCCTTAATGGTTTTTTTGTGATGTGGGATCTGTCGACAAAACCAATAAAGTACTTCCTTGGGGCGTATCAAAAATTAACATAGCTAAAGTTAAAAAGTCGACGGTCAAAATATCGAAAGTAGGTTAGGTTAGGTTTGATATTTTAAACGTCGATATTTTAACTATCGATATTTCAATTTTCGACATTCAGATACGTGCCCCTTATTTCGTGGGTGGTTTATTTTTAAATGAATCCGGAATATTACTTCTAATCTCTTTGATATTTCCTGATGAAGCTGTAAACGTCCTCACCCAAAAAGAACCCCACTGACTACAGTGGGTTTCTACGTGACAAAGTTATATTCGGTACAGATCGCTACATTTGCATACTTTCGCTCTTTCATTCTTGCTTTTTCCTAACAAGCACTTGACACATCTTTCATGGAATCAAACTCATCATCCGGTTTCTTGCCATCGCTTCTTGCAAAAGGTACGTCAATAAGGAGGAGGAGGTAAGGAGGTATTAAGGTATGATGTCATCTAAATATCTGGAGAAGAGGCCTGCACTCTCACATTCATACTGCTCTTATGATATTGGACTAACACAATTTTATTTTATCTTATTTTTTCAGGGACTTGATTGATTCTTGGTGATTTGATTCATCAAGAGTATTTTGTGTGAGAGTGAGAGAATCATAGAATGGCGGAGTGGAACGTAATTGCTCGTGCACGACGTGTGTTTTGTTTTCTCAATTTTTTTTTACTCTTTCGGTTCTTGTCCTAAAAGACAACGGAATTTGATTTATACATCATTATCTAAGCTTTTTGCAGTTCCATATAGTATGTCGGTTTCACTGTATGTTTTCTTGTTTATTTTTGTAAAATGTATGTACCTACGGGCGGCATTATCACGTATTTGCTGATTTGGGACCATTTCCTGATTGTGATAGGTACGTATTTTTTTTTCTGTTTTTTTCTTTCTTTCATTCTTTTGGCAAGAAAGCCCGCCATATGTCCTAGCCAGTTGACGTCACTGCTGCAGGGACATAATCACAAGAATAAATAAAAATACCACGTGACGTACTCGTAGAGCAAAGGCCCTTCCTAATTATTCTAAGACATAACCCACTTTTGCCGGGCGCGGAGGGTGAACCCACCCTATTAAAATGAGCGAAAGGTGAAGTACAGGCTTGTTATTGGGCCTTATTCAAATTCGTAAATCCGATTTACTCAACAAACTTGTTAAAGGGATTTTTAACTTTTTCTTTTACTTTGCTTTTTGTTTATTTTGTCTATTGTTTAAGCTTTTTAAGTTTGAAAGGCTGGCTGTTTTTGTGATTTTGAAATTGAATTAGGTACAATCAGGTAGGTATTCTATGTACAATCATCATCATCATCAGTCTTATGCTCACCTCGTAGAAAGGGGCAAACTCGCATCTAGGATCTAGGACCAAATTAAAGGTGGTAAAACGATTTCCAGCTGTCTGGAAATCAATTCTTCAAAAAATGACAATTTTATTGGTCTAGTATTAAAATTTTAAAGTATTTTGCGACATTGTTCTACACGGCGGAGTTCATGATATTAAGGAGATCGTGAAGGGTCCAACTAGTCTGGGTCACCAGGTGGACTGACGACATCGTGAGAGTTGCGGGAAACCGGTGGATGCAAGTGGCGATTTGTCGTTCATTATGGCGTTCTAAGGGGGAGGCCTTTGTCCAGCAGTGGACGTCTTCCGGCTGATGATGAAGGGTCCAACTGGGAAAAGGCTTCCTGACCCGAGAGAAAGCCTGTAATTTTTGGGATTTAGCTCAAATAGTGTCTACCTAACATCTCCCGTATTTTATATGTTGTCCATTTCTGCATGTCTATCATGAGCTCTGCATTGTTGGTGTCTTCAAATTTCGGAGTATTTCCGCCGTGGTGTGGTGGCCTAGTGGTTTGACCTATGGCCTCTTAAGCAGAGGATCGTGGGTTCCAACCGGACTGCCCTGCCCAACAGTGGGACGTATAGGCTGGCTGGGATAATAATGATGTGCATCTTTTGCTTTTCATCCAGAAGTGAAATTACTGGCACTTGAGGTATCCCATCTTAGACCTCTTGGTTGGCAACGCATCTGCAATACCCCTGGTGCTGCAGTTGTTTATGGGCGGTGGTGATCTCTTAACATCAGGAGCCCCACTTGCTCGTTTGCCATCCTCTCAAATAAAAAAAAAGTAGTTGTAGGACCTTGTGCAAGTCCGTCCGGATTGCTACCACTGTCTTACTTGCTTATCCTGCCGCCATCAGTGAGACACACACACACAAACATCACGCCTGTATTCCCAAATGGCGTAGGCAGAGCACACGAAACGTCACGGCTTCGGAGCCACTTAACAATTTTAGGTTTTAAGTTTGACAAAAACGGTACAATAGTGACAGGTTGCTAGCCTGTCGCCTACGGTATACCTTAACCTTATACCCTTTGTCGCCTCTTAAGACATCCACGGAAGAAAAGGAGAGGCGGCTTCGAGAGTGAGACAACAGATGAAGTTACTGGCACATCTCATACCATATACATATGGCATATCTTAGCTCTCTAGGTTGGCAACGCATCTGTAGTCCTTAGACGTTGCAGATGTTCATGAGCGTCGCGATTGCTTACCATTAGGGTCACTCGTAGGGCACCCTATTTCATGAAATAAACCTTATGATGAAAAGATAAAGATTGTCGCGACACAAAATAAAACACCCCTTATTCGGGTCAAGTGGTAAAGAAATCGTGTGGAGAGGTTCCGTATGATGAAAATATTAATATAGGAATTTTTTTTTTTTTTAACTTTGACCCCCATCGTTAGACCACATATTTCTAAGAGGTTTTCCAATAGCCATACATATACCGTATACTATAATTATATTTCTAATATTTGTATTTTTTTAAATTCAAACCCAGTAGGTAGTTTCTGTGATAAGGGGAGGTTTTTGTTTATTCGACTGGATGGAAAACGAGCAAGTGGGTCTCCTGATGGTAAACTAAATGGTAAGTTGAAATTTTTACAGATGCTATACCAGCAAATTCCCATACAAGAAACGCGAATTTTTTGTCATTTTTAGCGCGACATTAATAACGGCAACAGGTAGACGCTAGAAATATTCATAAACTATGTATTTGTTGTATATTCACTTAAAAAAAAAAATTAAGGGAGGCTTCCATACAACAAACCTGATTTTTTTTGCCGTTTTTTGCTAATGTCTAATTAGACGGAACCCTTCATGCGCAAGTCCGACTCGCACTTGGCCGGTTTTTTGCAGGTATACGGAAGTACTTCAAAAAGAAAAAACATTGAATATATTCAAGAAGCTTTCGTCATAACCACGCCTCATTGACCCCCTATTCTCAAACCTTCGATATTGCACTCGAATGAAAAACAAATAGGCGATAACCAGCGAGCTGTGGAAAAAGTTGCTCTCAGTTTCGAATGAAATTACGCAGTGTATCGATCGAGTCTAACGCCTGTTGAATAAATGCATTAGTCTGAAGATAGGCACCTCGTGTAATGCGCGGTGCGAGTTACAAGCTAGCAGCGGTTCTTGTGGCGGGTGATATACGCTACGCTTATAAATCCCAAGTCATAAGTCATTTATTTGCAGAAAATAGTGTACAATAAGATGGTGAACAGGAATAATAATGAATTAATGACACAACTTTTTAACTACACAGTAGCATGCAAATTATTAAAAAAACACTTTTAATTATTGTAATTCAAGTACAAGCAAATTAAATACTATATTTATATTAATAAAAAATTACCCTTTGCAAGACAGAAATTGTTTTATGGCCTAGAATCTTTTTATGAAATTAAAGTAAAGAAATAAATTAAATTTATTCACATCGACACAAGACACATCATTATTATTGAAATTAGACAACACGAGGGATACAGATGTATATTTTTCCAGGCTTACGTATAAGTTTATACAACAAATTAAATTAAACTATGAATTTAGTGAAATAAAGTAAATCAACATCTCGTGTTAGCGCTCCTCTTGCGCTCATAGGCGGGCTGACGTCCCACTCCCTCATAGCTGCAAACAGTGAGAGGAAGCGTACGCACATAGATGGTAAAAATCAAAAAGTTATAAGGCCTTATAAATGTATGACGTAATTTATAGATGATACCATTGATACCGTATGAATTTTGAATTTGAAGTGGTTTTGAATAAAGAGGTATTGCATTGATCAAGAAACTACCGTGAGACTCACTCATATTAAATTCTATTGTAACGGATAACTCACATCTTAAATCGAATTTAGCTCGACCTGTTTCGGGCTATTTCGAAACCCTTCCTTTCAGGAGCACGCGACTCGGCGGCTGCCGCAACACGAGCTAAATTCGATTCAAGACGTGAGTTATCCGTTACAATATCATTTAATATGAGGTATTGCATTGTATAATTTCTGACATGAAAACCATAAAATGATTTTATGGTGATTTGATGGTTTTTTATGATAATTTTTTCTTGATTTGTAATGATTTTAATTTTTATCTGTTTTAATTTATTTATTTAGTTCGTCTTCATTTTATATAATCATAATTTTATAAATTTGATTTGTTTTTTTTTTGTATTTTTAATTATTATTTTTGATTGTATTGTATAAGGTTACTTTTATCCAAAAAATATTGTACACCATAATATGGTAGACTATGGAAAGAGACTGTAAAACTTTAATACCTTATTTATACACCTGTGGTCTTACAATAAATGATTTGAATCTTGAATCTTAAAAAATTAATTTATTGAATCAGGCGTTACTTTGCGGAGGTCCATATCAATGAACTAAAATAATTTCTTTGCTCACCCGCGACCTTAAGATAGCTAAGTCTATGCAAATTATGCGTGTTCATGCAGTTCCTCCACCTCCACACTGTACGAACACACACAAATTACACAAACCCATCTATCACCACCACCACAACTCACTGACGCGTTTCGAACTCAACCAGAGCTCATCCTCAGAGTGACACAACCGTACACCATGCTACCAGTTGTTAGACTAACAAACCACCACCACTGTTTTAATTTGTCAAGCAAAACAAAAAACTACCCGCAAAATATTAATAAATTTTAAATGTGATACAAAACTACCTTGATTTTTTAATTTTATTTATTTATTGTCAAGGCATGTTTTAATAACTACCGTTGCTAAAATTAGACCCAAGCCGTAGCAAGGGAGATGACACTAAATTTATTTGCTCATTAATTATTTTTGAGCAAATAAATTTAGTGTCATCTCCCTTGCTACGGCTTGGGTCTAATTTTAGCAACGGTAGTTATTAAAACATGCCTTGACAATAAATAAATAAAATTAAAAAATCAAGGTAGTTTTGTATCACATTTAAAATTTATTAATATTTTGCGGGTAGTTTTTTGTTTTGCTTGACAAATTAAAACAGTGGTGGTGGTTTGTTAGTCTAACAACTGGTAGCATGGTGTACGGTTGTGTCACTCTGAGGATGAGCTCTGGTTGAGTTCGAAACGCGTCAGTGAGTTGTGGTGGTGGTGATAGATGGGTTTGTGTAATTTGTGTGTGTTCGTACAGTGTGGAGGTGGAGGAACTGCATGAACACGCATAATTTGCATAGACTTAGCTATCTTAAGGTCGCGGGTGAGCAAAGAAATTATTTTAGTTCATTCTTAAAAAATTGTAAATTAAAATCTCCAAGATGAACATTGTTTCTCTTGTCCCTTGTTCCACGCGCCACTTGGCTCGTCCGCCCTAAATTTATTCTTAATAAAGCGCCAAGAGGCCGCTCCATGTATTTTTTGATATTTCTCTTTGAGCAGGAGAGCCCGCGATTGAGGGATTTCCAACGGGATGGGATAGTGCGGTCACGTGCCGGGTTCATAGCCAATAAGTGGGTAAACACCTTTGAAGGATTTTGTTTGTTTTTGAAACTATTTGAAGATGAAGAGAAGAGTTTTGAAGATGAAAAGAATTATGTAGGTTTTGTTTTTATTTCGAGAGAAAGGTACATAAATTTACTCTTATTTGATACACAGGGTGAAGTACATTGAGAGGGATAATATTTTAAAAACCATCGAATATATTCAGATATTTACGCTGATAAAAAACATACCTGGTTAAGTTTCTTTCCGGTTTCTTTTCAAAACAGTATTTTTCCGAAACCCGTCGTATATTTTTCAACGTTCATAAGATAATGAGTGCCTGTTATGTTATAACTGGCTTGATTTGACCAGAACTATTTATTTTGACTTTAAATTCTTTTCGAACAGGGTGTTGTATGCAGAAAGTATGTTTATATTTTAACAACCGGATGGCCAAGTGGTTAGAACCTGACTACGAACTACGTTACTATTAATCTTAAGTGGTAAATGTAATCGCTCTGTACTTTGTTGGTGTGTCTATTAAATAAATAAATAAATACGAAGCTTGAGGTCCCGGGTACGAATCCCGGCCGGGGCAGATATTTGTATGAAGAATACGAATGTTTGTTCTCGGGTCTTGGATGTTTAATATGTATTCAAGTATGAATTTATCTATATACTTAAGTATGTTCATCCGTTGCCTAGTACCCATAGTACAAGCTTTGCTTAGTTTGGTACTACGTCAATTGGTGTCAAGTGTCCCATGATATTTATTTATTTAATTACTAGCTTTTGCCCGTGGCTCCGCCCGCGTGGTATTCGGTTATCGCGCGCTGTTCCCTCGGGATATGTGTATTTTTCCGGGATAAAAAGTAGCCTATATCACTCTCGGGCCCATAAACTATCTCCATGCCAAAAATCACGTCAATCCGTCGCTCCGTTACGGCGTGAAAGACGGACAAACATACAAACACACTTTCACATTTATAATATTATTATGGATATGGATAGTACCTACATATATTAAATGCCTAAATGCCAAGTTTCATACTTTTATCTTCGACAGCGACGAACTTCCACCATATAAACTTTCACCCCCTATTTTAACCCCTTAAAGCCTCTTTTTCGCGATAAAAGATAGCCTATGTCCTTTCCCAAGGTCTATTCTATCTCTGTACCAAATTTCATCAAAATCGATTCAGCGGTTTTGGCGTGAAAGCGTAACAGACAGACAGACAGACCGACAGACAGACAGAGTTACTTTCGCATTTATAATATTAGAATGGAGTATGGATTAAGAGATACTCGTATCCAGTAAGAAGTGCTACGCTGTGGTAACATATGACATAATTTTGACTGACGGATTCTTAAGTAATACTTGATTGGGTTCGAACCTCTAAATAAGTGCTTACCTATTTCAGAATTTACATGCGTCCGAGACAAGAATAAATAAAAAAAAGTGCGAGTTGAACTTGCGCTCCAAGGGTTTAGTTCAGATTTATAAATACGGTGTTAGCAGAGCTCCTTTCCTAATCTCCACTCAAGCACTATGGGGTAGTGTTAGTTGGTATATTATTAATGCTTTTTCCATACTTTAAGGCTCCGTTTTCACCAGAGATGTGCGAAGACGTGTTGCGATGAATGTGTTTTTAACACCGAATATCGAATGTTAAAATACCGAATGTATTAAAGTATCGAATGGGTCATAATATCGAAAAGGTATTCTTGTTAAGACTATTTTTTTTAGATTGTTATAAATCCTACCTAACCTAACCTAAGGGGTTCTATACGATGCCGTTTTAATCAATCCTGAAAAGTTTTCGATTTCAGAAAATAAACCTTTCGATATTTTAATACACATATTCGATATTTTAATATACATATTCGATATTTTAATATACATATTCGATATTTTAATATACATGTTCGATATTTTAATATACATATTCGATATTTTAATATACACATTCGATATTTTAATATACATATTCGATATTCAGATGCATACCCTCCACCAGAGATGTGCTGTGCGATAGATGAAGCGTTTGTATTGGTTCATGAAAAACACATTCATCGCACATCTTTGCTGGAAACGTAGCCTAATCGTCGTAATTTTACGTTGGAGGCTACAATGGGATGTAAACACCCCCTTAGTTTTAGTGGAGGGCAATAAAACACACTGTCTGCCCACTACCCACAAAACTGATTAATTTTGTGCGCGCAGGTTCCGTAGATATATTACTAGTAAGTATTATAAATGCGAAATTAAGAGTATGTAGATAGAACATTTGGAATATCACAAAAGCTACTTTTTATCCCGTGTTTATACGGGATTGGGATAAAATCTTGAAATGTATCCACAATGTAATTGTTGGGAAACTCCCGGAATTATACAAGGTATATATTAATATATAGCCCTCTCATTGTGAGAGGAGGCCTGTGCCCAGCAGTGGGGCGTATACAGGCTGGGATGATGAATATTGAATCCATGTGTATCCATGTTACTCAGTGAGGCATTTATTCTATGGCCCATGTTGCCTTAAATAAATGGTTTATTATTTTATAAAAAAACACGTTATCAATAACTAAGTGAGTGCCCCTTACTATGTTTTGGTGAAAATACTGTGGTAAAATTTACCCAAGATTATTATTATTATTATTTTGTATTTTTTTTTCTCTTTAATTGTATACTGTAGTTTTTAAGTATTTTATTTATAATTATTTTATGATGAAAAAATTACTTTCTGCCAAGTTTCTTGCGGCGCATTCTTCTTGGCAATGATGGTCTTTCCGAAAGCGCTGGTAGTTTAAAAAAAATGACGTGTAAAAGTGCCCATTGCGGCCTATTTGCTGAATAAATGATTTGAATTTGAATTTGAATTTGAAGATTTGAAAATAAATTACTTGGCTCTCAAGTCATCCACTTAAAGCTATCTCTCGAGTCCCAAGAGAACTTTGTTTTTTCCCTATAATTTTTCGACGGAACTCTGAAAAGAACCGTCAAGCACAAGATGGCTGGGCGTGGCTAACGGATGGGCGTGACGGGGCGTGTCCCCGAAACTATGTCAAGCCTCCTTGAGGATTATTTGCTACGTACACTGTGAATAAGTACCTGAGAGCTTGGAGAGCTTTTATTTTGCTTCTGTAAAAGCTTTTTCCAAATTAGAGTTATTTGGTGGGATTAAATGAGAAATTGGATTAGGAAACATTTCTGTATTAGATTTCAAAGTGTATTTTTATCTGGTGTATATACTGGGTGACCTTAGCCTCTGGACAAAATATACGAATACTGGCTTAGCAAGATATTTAAAACCAAACCGCAAAGTATCATAACACTCAGTCCAATATAATTTACTGAAAAACGAACGGTTTTCAATGTATCACTTTGGAGCAGCTTATGTATTTGGATGATCTGATTTCATAGATTTTTTCCTGACTAATTAAGCACACAACTATTTTTAGATATTGCTAAGTATCAGTCTTATCCATGGTTTCATTATTTGACCAGAGGCTAAGGTCACCTTGTATAACCAGCTGTTGCCTGTGTCTCCGTCTGCGTAGAATTCGTTTATTACTATCCCGCGGGAATCATGCAATTTTCCAGGATAAAAACTATGCTATATCGGAGCCGCAAACTATCTGTACACGTACACCGAATTTAATCTGAATCGATTCGGCGGACTAGACATAAGGAGGCAACAAACAAACAGACTAACAAACTTTCGCATATTAGTGGGGTACTTATACTAGACGTTGCCAGTTGCTGCGCACACGCAAACCACGAGACATATTTCGTACGATAAAGAAGGATGTTGTAAAATTCAATCAGAATCCGGCTACGAAGGGTTGTCTATTGTTTGACCGAAAGTTATATGCCATAATTTCATTATCCCGAACTCCACATGCCCGAAACTTCATTTGCTCGAATGTTTCGTTTACCAGAAAATTTATTTGATATATTCTTATTTTCCCGAAACTTTGATGCCATAACGATACGAATGCAATACGTATTGTTTTCCATATTATTAAGTGCAATAATATCATTTAATAGAATATTCAAACGCCATACCAAATATTGTTTCTTTGTTTTGTTTGTAAGTTTGATAGAAGCGACTGTGATAAATGTCGACGGAGCTCCGCTGCGCGGAGCTCCTATTCCGCGTAGTTGAGATGTTGGTTTCTATTACTAATCTATCTATTATCTTTATTATCCGGGCTGTTATAAAAAAAAACCTAACATCGAAGGCTAAGGCGGGAGCTACGCTGCGCATCGCTCCCGCCTTAGCCTTCTGAACCTAACCTATCCGAGTCGCTTCTGCTCCGAACCGTCTAGCTCGCTCGCTTCGCTCGCTCGCACAAATCAAATGTCGCAATTCTAACCTAACCTAATCTATGTGATTAAAATTTACCTGATTCAAAGGCTTGTTTGACGTATGGGATTTATCAGTATATCCTCTTGACGTCCAAATGATATTATGGCATGTGATACTTATGGATTACAATGATTATGAAAAATGAAATTATTGAAAGTAACTTTATGGGAAACAAAGATTCTGTCATTTGATTAATATGGTAAAAATGAGTAGTGATAATGAATTTATAGGAAACAAAATTATGACGTTTGTATATTATAGCACATGAAATTCGTGCAAATGAAGTTCGGTCAAGTAAAGGGATACCGCTACGACGTTATGATCTCATTTTATAGTAAATTCCCTTAGGAATTCCCGAAAATTATATGATCAGTTAGCGAACAAATAGCGACTTATGACGTCATACGTTGAAACTCCATGGGAGAAAGAATTGTCTTTTGACAGCTCATAAAAAGTACGTCAGTTGATTGGTGGTGTCATCATCCCTATTATAGCCATAGCGTCACTAAGTACTTTGAAAAAGTCTCGTATCTAAAATTAATATGTCAACAAAATTCAAGTGCACTCGGAAAAATTATCTATTTCGAGGTACGAGTACGAGCTTTTTTTTAAAAATAGTGACGATATGTCGTTATATGAGATGACATCGATAGGTATTGATAACCAAACCTAACTAACAAAAGTTAGAAAACCACCGACTTTGTCACTTCAAAGTTCAACATCTCAAAAACGGTTTAACCGATTTTGACGCAACACGTCTGAGAACCATCGCTAGAAAACCTGATTTCAAATAAAAAAAAAACGCATTCAAATCGGTCCACCCGTCTAAGAGCTACGGTGCCATAACCAGACACAGATAACAGCTGAGACACACAGACACACACACCTGTCAAACTTATAACACAGTTTTTGCGACGGGGGTTAAAATCGACGTATCTCGACTCTTCTCGACCAATTTCGCTCTTTCTTCACTATCCGGTCAAACTGATTGTGATCAAACTCTAGCCTATTTCTGTATACATCCATCCCAGCATATATACGTCCCACTGCTAGGCATAGGCCTCCTTTCAGACAAGAGGGCTTGGGTCATAGTTCCCACGCGGGCCCAGTGCGGTTTGGGAACTTCACACGCACCATTGAATTGCTTCGCAGGTTTGTGTAGGTTTCCTCACGTTTCCTTCACCGTAAAGCTCGTGGTGAATTTCAAACGTAATTCCGCACATGAATTTCGAAAAACTCGGTGCGAGCCGGGATTTGAACCCACGACCCTCTACTTGAGAGGCGATAGGTCAAACCACTAGGCCAACATGGCTTCAATATTTCTTACTCACTATTTCACTATTACTACTCACTATTCTTATTCACTATTTCTGTACCTATTTCTGTTACCTTAGTGTAAGTTTTCGGTTACAAAATACTCGATCGCGTTCGCGTTAAAATCTCAATTTACATGGAAACAAGAACATCGCAAACGGTGCGCTAGAGGCGCTGTTAGTGTTTCCGTACAAATTGAGAATTTAACGCAAACGCGATCAAGACGTTTTTCTAACCGAAAACTTACACTAAGGGTACAGTATAAAACATAAAGAATATACTTAGACCCCCGTTCATCATAATTAAAGGCGCCACTCTCCATGTGCGTTATATAGAAAACAAAATATAAAAAGCTACTCAAAAAACTCCCTCCCATACACCTGACTACACGCGCCGCTATTTACCCGGGCCCGTTATTCTTTCAATTTCATCATGTATATTTAAATGAGTTCTGTATTGCAGCGCCCTTAATATGTACGAACACTCTTATTATCTTTCGTGGGCGCGTTTCCATTGATAGACGGTCACCGGCATTAATTTATTTCGTTTATTTGTCAATAAAATGCAGCGTCGTTTATTTGTCAGCGTTACACTTAGGAGCTGTTTCAACATCCTTTAATTAGTGTTAACTGACGGTTAAATGTGATGCCGTCTCCGTCTATTCGAACTAAACAAATAGAGACGGCATCACATTTAACAGCCCCTTAAAAGACCTTTGCGCTGTAAAATTAAAATTATACAGACAAAAACACAAAAAAAAAACTAATTTGGCTCAGGGACCCAAAGAGTTAGTTTTTTTTCCGTTTTCGTCGCTCCCTTTGGCCAGAAAGTGAGAAATAATTTTTTTTTAACAAAAAAGTAAAACTGGCTCTAAAAAAATAACAAAAAATGGAACCGGCTACAAAACTCTTGAAAATATTTTTCTAGGTACCTACTAGCTTGAAGTCGGTGATGCAGCACGACCCAGCAGGAGTGATTGAAACCCATTGTATGTAAGTGAAATAGACACCTATTGCTCCAGTGCTGAGGCACCGACTTCGAGCTAGTAGGTACCTAGAAAAATATTTTCAAGAGTTTTGTAGTCGGTTCCATTATTTGTTATTTTTTTAGAGTCGGTTTTACTTTTTTTAATGACAGTACTATTATAGAACTCTATAATATTGCCAATGCGTGCTACCAGTTTTAACCTACGTAGCCGAAACATGGACCTTGATTGCGAGGCTAATCCACAAATTCAAGTATTTTAAAGATACCACGACTACGACCTCCTTAAGGGGCATCCGCGACCCCCTGGGGGTCGCGACACACAATTTGAAAAATACTGATCTAGTATACTTAGACTTTGACCAATGCCGTGCCGTCCCGTCCGCGACAATGCGCCCGCGCCGCGCCGCCGGTGTCGCGCAGTATTTTTCCAATTTCCCGCCGACGACGTGTCGGGAAAATCCTCTTTTGATTTATTTTTTAATTCGCCGTCTTATTTCAATTTATGGCGGTGTCGCCATCTCGGTATGGTAATGTTAACTAATCGGGTCCCTTTGAAGGAATTAGACATACTCTCACGTTATTTATGGAGTATTCTCGAAGTTTTGATTTGTTTTTCGTTCGTGTGGAAACGATTCCATTGGCTTCTGATTATTAAGAATTCTTGTGGCGTCAAATAAAATAAAATACTTTTATATTTCAAGACGCTTTGAATCTGTCGCTGTTTATTTATTTTGGTTTTGATGCTTACAAAAATTGCAAGTAAAACTATTAAATGGACCTTATAAAAAATATTATTGAGTAATATCATAAAATTAATCTTGAGATTTGACAGTTATTGTTTATGAATGTTGAAATTATTAGAAGCCGCCTCCATTTATTTGAAATAACTTAATAATCTTGGTTAAAAAACACCTACCCTAAGACAATTCTGACAAGCTACATTTCGCTGGCCGAGTGTAACAGTGGCACAAGTCAAAATATAGAAATTTCGAGAAAAATCACACCAAAGTTTTGACAACTGGACTTATACAAGGTAATATGAGCATATTAAATTAATTTCAATGTTTTGACTTGTGCCACTGTTACACTCGGCCAGCGCTTGTTCTATCTCCGAGTTTAGTGTGTAAAGTATCTCCGGATCCATCATTCTTCCATCATTAAATAGGTTACAATTATATTTGTATTCGTATAGGTAGATAAGTCTTAATTGCACGTAGTCGTTAACATAAATCCTTATCCCGAAAGGGATGTCTTCCAGATAACTTTTGAATGAACAGGACATCAGAAACAAGAGTAAACACATAGACTTTTTATACTATCATGAAATTTACCATAATTGCCAAGTTTCCTGACAATATAACAATAAGAAGTGGATGAAAATGGAATTCATGTTCCTTTATCTACATTATAGGTAGTAACACTGAAGTTAATTTAAATGTGGTAAAAACATAGACAGCGTTAAAATGAAAGACTGTCATTTTAAGATAAAAACGCTGGGCTTTATTTCGTGAAACAATATTGGGACAAGATGGCTGCCGTGAAGTAACAGATGATCTTCATTTAAATACTGCGAGGGTCGCCGGGCGCGATCACACGACGGGGTTTTAGAAAAATCGGACACGGGAAGATTCTGGAGACATTGAATGTTATTAATTTTAATCTAGATATGAAGAGCTGTGAATGAAGAGGTATGAAGAGCAGATATGAAGATAGGACAGGCGAAATTATATTTCACTAGCTTTATGCCCGCGACTTCGTCTGGGCGGACCTAGGTTATCGCGCGGTGGCGCCCTCTACCGGAATAAAAAGTACCCTATGTTCATCCTTGGCTTAAACTACCTCTAAACCAAATTTCATCAAAATCGGTTCAGCGGTTTCCACGTGAAAGCGTAACAGACAGACAGACAGAGTTACTTTCGCATTTATAATATTAGTAGGGATAATAGTAATGAGTGTGGTGAGTAATTGTAATGAACATTCATTAGTTAAGTACCTATCTAAAATCCCTGTAACATATGAAAGTATGTAAATGAATGAATGACATGATTTTTTAACCAAGTCAGTTGTCTTCATCGACTTGTGTTTCGTAGTAGGAATTAATTAGTGTGAGATAAGTGGTCTATGTTTTTTTTTGTCGTGTGAGATGTGGGTATGTTGTATCGTCAATTACAAAGATATACATAAGTCCAAACTTACGAAAATATGTATACGCGATCATAAAATTAAGGCAATAACATAATGTTTTAAACTTTCGTGATTTTCACTAATAATTACTATACTTTATTTAATTTAGAATTAGAAACCACAATAACATTGTATTGCGTCTGGTCAACTATTTCTTACCTAGCAAATAGTCCAGTACAATAACTAGTCTGAGAGCCGCAAAATAAAATTGTTTTGTTGCCACTTTATTTGCGTGTCGTCAATTGTTATTCTAGTACAAATTGTAAAGAGATTACAGTTCACGAGCCGCAATATAATGTTGCTGTGGTTTCTAATTCTAAATTAAATGAAGTATAATAAAAACGAAACGTTGAGATATCGCATTTTGTTCGCATCGCATCGCAGTTTTGTGTGGGGTAGATTGCGTCGTGAAAAACAGCCTAATGTGTATTTCCAAATGAGATGCAGGTCCAGCAATATCGCGGGATCAAAGCGGCACTCAGCGGGACTCCGGGACTCCCGGATATTTAGCAGTTTGTGACAAATCCACGCTAAACTGATGCTGTTGTATTCACTTGGTGGCATAGGATAGAAAAATATCCCACAGACAGACAGACTACAATGTGGCAAAATCATCCTATCAGAGTTATTTTTAGTTTTCAAGATAATCTTATTAACTTAGGAACTCGTTTAGTTAGTATTAAAAGTTCTGAATGAAATTTATGGTTGAAATCAAAATAACCTAACCTAACCAACAAATAGTTAAATAAATATCTCATAAACGGCTGGACTGATTTTGATAAAACATGTCCATGAACCATTTCTAGAAAACCTGCTATCAAATAAAAAAACCGCATTCAAATCGGTCCACCCGTTAACACAGGCAGACACACAGACACACATAGCGGTCAAATTTATAACACCCCTCGCGTCGGGCGTTAAAAAAATACTTTGTATGAACGGAAACGAATGCTGGTCTTTCCTTTCTGGTAGACTAAAGAAAAATATGTACCTAACATAAATTCGCCCCTGTCTATTTGTAATGTAAAGTTTTAGCTATATCGTAACACGGATATAGAATTTTAATGTAGTTAAGTACTGGATATCAAGTTCTAAAGCCATACGTATAAGATCAGTTCAAAAGCAATACCTAATTTTTTCGAGTCAAGAGAAAGGAAAATTAAAAAGACTAGGAAAAATTATAAAAAATTTAATTAGGCATTTAGTCCAAATATTTTCGGAAACTAATAATGTCTATAGTAAAGCTAATAAGATTAGGTAAGTATCTACAATTAATATGCATTACCAGACGATTGCTGGCGACAACTGGTTCCTAAGTATTTCAATTAAATATTCCCTCGGTTGTTGTAACATCGCTTTTATAGGAATACATAGAAACCAGAACATCAATCGGCTACAAAATTGTACATTAAAAAGAACTTTAGGCTATATATTTTTAAACGACTGCCCAAAGAAAGGTGTGTATTTTGCATCTTGCAGAAGCAACAGGGTTAGATTTTTGAGTTTTAAGCGAGTACGGTAAAATTATTTACAAATAACATTACTTAATCATAAGTAAAATATTTATCGCAATTGTCCGCTTGAAGCTCAAAATCGATTTAAAAAGGTATAATTAAAAAACATACATAAAGCAATGAAAACAAGTGTAATAAAAATCAAAGGTCAAAAAAGTAAACTATTCGCTGACTGAGATGTGAATGTATAAACAAAAAACTTATTATAATCCTAGTGTATATACAACAAGAACAATCTCGTGCAGTATCAGCAACGGAAAAGCATAAAGTGGTGAATCCCTAATGTGTTTGTAAAGACTGGTGAACGAATTACACACAATAATCTTAACTTAAAATGTTAAAAGGTTTAATTTCTATAAACGCAGCGTGTTAAAGTTAAATACTACAAACTCCTCCGCGACTTCGCCACAAGACCGTCATCTGTAACAAACGTTTATAATTAATTCAAATAACGTAAAAGTACATCAAATTTTTAGCCTAGACTGATACTTAATAACTATCATTGATAACACGACTGCGGATCTGCAAGCGCCGCGTATGACGTCCAGCAACCAGATCTGGTTAAAGCTGCGAGTACATGGTGGACGCAGACCTCTTTCAAACGAAGCAACAGGAGGTCTATAGGAGAGGCCTATGTCCAACAATGGACGTACTACAGCTGATTATGATGATGAATATCGATAATTAGTTATTACAGCTACATTACAGTGGCACGTTTCAGTTTGATTGTGACGACGGCCACTGCCACTGCCAATGTGGCCAACGTGACTGAAACGTCGAGGTAAAATCAATCGTTTTGATAGCTTGATCAGTCTTGGGCGCTGTAATAGTAATAACTATAATATAGCTTTCGTTTACTGGACGAATTTCTACGTCAAACAACCTTTCCCCAGAGGCAACCCAGTGGGAATAGGTTATTATAGCGCAACATCGCTATGCATGCATTATTATTTAATGAAGAATAGCAGCCATGACAACTTAGCAGATGCGTCAGTGACTACTTTACGTTAGTTAGTTCCCCAACTCAATAAGTAAAGGATTCGGTTCGACATAGATTCAAGAGATTTTTCGTCGAAACGGGAACTCCGACTTGACGTCGAAAGTTGAAGAAACCACCGCTGATCGAACTCGGGTTTCTTAGAATAGTGGTATCTTCATAAGTGGCCGTAGTGCCGTAATAAAGGCGCTAAAATGTCGTCTATGTAAAAGAAATGTTAGTTGAAATTGTTGCCCACCAGTAGAGTAACAATACAGTCTGCCGTTTGATGGGGCCCTATACGTAAAAGTCGTCACGTTGTACTTAGTTTAATTTTAAGTAAAATAAAATACTCAGGTACAATGTTAAAAAATATTTCTTATCTCGCGGCCTCTTGGGCCGGGGCCCTCTTGGGTCGGGGGCCCGTGGAATTTTGCCAGCCCTGCCACGGCCACCCTATAGTTACGCCACTGTTATCCACATATGCATTCTCGTTGGATATACACTCGTCGACATTATGCTCACGGTGGATGTAGGCCGCTTCCAATCGAAGCAACTGGATGTTTATAGGGGAGGCTTATGTCCAACAGTGGACATCCTACAGCTTTATGTTGATGACATTGACTCACCCACGCCGGTCAGCGCGTCCGCTGCACGCCGCTCGCCAGGAGCGGGGGCAGCCGCGCGGCCAGCCGCGCCGCCGGGCGGCGTCGCGCGACGCCGGCGGCGGCCGCACCGGGCCGCCGGGCCTGCTGCCGTGGCCAGGTCTCACCTGCCTGTCACACAAACTTTACAGACTTAGCCAAATTTAGCGGGCAAGCGGCAGACTTTAAAACCCTCTCGACAGATGCACTAGCATACCTTAAATCTAGTTTATTAAATATTTAGAAAAGTAGAGAACCAGAAGCCATACGATAAATAATACAGACAGGGCCGTCTTAACGAGGCTGTTTAACGAAATAAGGTGGTTAAGAGACATATCTAAATGTAGTAAACCGGTCCTAAAAAAGAGACTGAAAATAACCTTCTAGAAATAATATGTAAAGAATGTAAGTAGGTATTTTTTTTTATATAACTAATTCCACTTTATTACGAAATATCCAAATATTATAAATAAAATAACAAGTAGGTATAATAATAAGTAGGTATTTTGCGCAGGTTAGTTTTTAAGTGTGAACTATTTTGTATGGTGCATGATTCTATAAATGTATTGTGCGCTTCATCGCCAACAAACTGGTAACAGTTTGGCGATACCAAAATTTAATAGCATGTGCCGTTTGATTAAATAAATTAAATTAAATCGTACCTAATAAAGCCGTCGTATTCGGAACTAACACGGTACTGCATTCTAGTCTCATCTGTTTTACCTAATAAGCACAAGTGCTGCTGATCTAAAAAAAAATAGCCTCTTTTCCACGGAGCTGCGCCTTAAGCAAACCAGAGGCCGTATTGCCTAATGTTTTTGACACTCGTGATCGTCAAATGACATATTTCGCATACAAAAGCTGTCATTTTATTGCGATCGCGAGTGTCAGAAACGTTAGGCAATAAGGCCCCATGGGTTAAGCCATGCGAGGGTCCTAGGGCACATACGAACATGGGGCCCTTTTGGAAAGTAAATTAAAGAAAAAATACTGCTATTATTGTGCTATTTTATTTGTTATACACACATCAAATTTTCACATTATTATTTATGTATAAGTAAGTACGATTAAGGTACGATTAAGATCTTTTTCTCATATTAAAATAGAAAAAAAAATTTAAATACATCAACTTTTCAGGGGCCCTGGGCATCGTGTACTCTTGTGGTAAAGATGGTGTTGTTTACAGACACGTTTACAGGAAAGGATTTAAGCGTAACAGGCACCAACAAATTTTGAAGTCATTGCGCATTTGAGAAGCAATGCCACAGCACGTGGTTCCCACGTGGAACAACAGTTCCCACGTGGGCGTAGTGCGGAACTTCATACATCGCCACGTTTTTCTTCACCACGAAGCACGTGGTAAAGTAATTTCGCACATAAATCCCGAAAAACTCAGAGGTGCGAGACTGGGCTCACCCACACCCACCCACTGAACTCTGAGAGGCAATAGGGAAAATCACTAGGCCACCATGCTCCAAAGCACTAGATATTATTAGACTTTTATGCTTTGAGAAAAAGCGCCCAGGCCAGAAGTAATAGTGAGGTTAGGAAGCCATAATACACTTACCACACCGCAGCAGGCCGCGGAATCAGCAGGTACCCTGGCTCACTGAAACAAGAAAAAACAGAATTAACTTATTTATAACACAAAGAAAACAGTCTCATCTTCAATGGGGATTGAACTTGCAAAGTAACACCAAGTGTTTTCAAAAGTGCGTTCACAAGATGGCGGCTTGAACAAAATGGCGGAGTATGATGTTTACTTACGTCCCGCTCCGTACCCGAGTGCGACGAGTGCGCGGGCGCAGATCGTTTTATAGCTTGTTGTGGTGAGTTGAAAAGCAGAAGGTTGTAACTGAAAAAAAAAAATTAAGTAAGGTATTAGCACTCTAGATTATAAAACCTAAGTTGGGACTGTTTGACACAGCTAAACTTTTTGAAAGCTATTTTGAAAGTGTTTTTTTGTATGTAGGGATGGTCCTCTGAAGCTAATGAACAGTGGTTAAAAATAGTTTTACAGGCAAATAGTCATATTTCCTAGAGTAACATAGAAAACCGAAATATACCACGACCTTTATGGCGAAGGAATGACAAAATTATTTATTTGAGAATACATGAAATTTAAGTACCTAATTTAAGTTACCTACATAATAAATTCAATGAACTAAAATAATTTCTTTGCTCACCCGCGACCTTAAGATAGCTACGTCTATGCAAATTATGTGTGTTTTATTTTTATTTTAGTTCATTGATATGGACCTCCGCAAAGTAACGCCTGATTCAATAAATTATAATAAATTCAATAAAATTAAAATCAAAATTATTACTAAAATCCACTTAAAATTTATATATAACTTTTTTTGGACATTTCTATATTATTAAAAGTAAAGGTGTCTATTTTTAAGTACCTACCTATTTCCAAATAAATTTTAGTTGTTTTGTATGATCAAAAATACAGAAGGAAAATATGATATAGAAATCTCGTAATTTTAACTTTTATGTTTTCATCTTTAATTATTGTTATTATTTTTAAATTCAATTCTAATTTGACATTGTAATTCTATTATAACTGAAATTTTATTGTGATATGCTATTATCATATATATTATTATTTTTTAATACAATTTCATGATCCTTTTGTGAATATCTTATAATTGCCTTACATGAATTTATAATGTATTTTTTTCAAAAGGAAATAAATGAATCTAATCTATGAAAGGAAAAAAATCGTGACCTTAATGCTACTGTTATAATGATTTAACTTGCCTACGTTTCGTTTAGTAAATTTTAGGCATATACTTTTATTTACACACAATATATATATGTACTTACAAAAAAAATAAAGAAAAGAAAATCTAAAATGAAAAAATAAATAAAAACCATACACTTGTTATGGAATTACACTTACAACATTATTGCAGTAGGATCATTCTTACCATAATGGTAAACAAAGTACTGCAAGCCACATGCGCTTCTACTAAAAATCAAAACACGACCACGACACAACAACAGGTAGGTAGGTAGTACGACAAAAGGATTTTTTTTTTCGACTGGATGGCAAACGAGCAAGTGGGTCTCTGATGGTAAGAAATCACCACTTCCCATAGACACCTGCAACACCAGGGGGATTGCAAATGCGTTGCCAACCTAGAGGCCTAAGATGGGATACCTCAAGTGCCTGTAATTTCAACGGCTGTCTTACTTTCCACGCTGAAACACAAAAGTTCAAGCACTGCTGCTTCACGGCAGGATTAGCGAGCAAGATGGTGGTAGCAATCCGGGCGGTCCTTGCACTGCACAAGGTCCTACCACCTGCAAAAACAGGTGGTCGAAAGCAATAAAATTACGGGGTGGTGGCCAAGACTGGGTCGAAGAACGGTAGGCAGACCACCGGCCCGTTGGTCGGATGACATTCGGCAGTCGGATGGTAAACTGTGGATGAGACTGGCACAGAACCGGGGAAAGTGGCGTGAAAATGAAGAGGGTCCCAGGTACATGTCGGGCCCGGATTTGAATTGGATGTTCCAGTGGCAGAAAATTTTATATGAAGCAATTCACACTTGCCTGATACGACTTTTAAATTACTGACATCCGACACGAAACGCAACACACACACACACACACACACTGAAAAAAAAAAGATTTGCTAACAGTAAGAAAAAAAATTTGCTTCTAACATTACTTGAGTGACTACAAAACTAAGGTGTAGACAAG
The DNA here is from genome assembly GCA_037349165.1 of Choristoneura rosaceana. Lineage (NCBI taxonomy): Eukaryota > Metazoa > Arthropoda > Insecta > Lepidoptera > Tortricidae > Choristoneura > Choristoneura rosaceana. The sequence continues at coordinate 19,651,497 of JAZBNJ010000019.1, forward strand.
TAGAAAAGTTATTAGGTCTTTATAATGTCCACTAAAACGTATTGTTATAGTTACATATGTAATATATATATATATATATATATATATATTAAAATCAGAACAACATTACAGAATCTTCTAATTACTTAGTTTACCTTTATTATTTAAAATTTTATAACTAAGGAGTGCGAAGGGTGTGTAAAGTGTTTTTTTTAATATAAAGCCGGGTCCGCTGCGACGTGTTTTTGTGTTTTTCTAACACCTAACATGTTTTTCTAACATAATTAAATTAATTTTGTAAAGATTTTCGTCGCAGCGGACCCGGCTTTATGTTAGAAAAACATGTTAGGTGTTAGAAAAACACAAAAACACGTCGCAGCGGACCCGGCTTAAGACGCACTTAACTGTACCTTTATTTTTATTTGATTTTTATGTTCAGTCTTCATCAGTTGGCAACAAATGTAAATCTACCCTCAAAAATAGACTTTTTGATAAAAAGTATCGTAAACAGGTGTCGAATTTTATTAAATTCAGTTGAGTTCACGTTAATATTAAAGTTGCGATACCTTGTGGTTGGGCACCCATTTAATCTATGCCATAAAAAAATGATGAAAATGTACCAAATTTCAAAACCTGGAAGCTATTGCGCCGTAACAAACGTGGCAGGAAATATTAAAATTACAAATTTAAATCAAAATAAATAAGAAATGTATAGAATTAGATAAACAATAAACACTACATGAGTTAAGTATTATGTGTCTAGATTTTACAGGGATGTATGTAGTAGGTAATAGATAATAACCAAGTAATACTTTTACACATACGACTCTCATGACGGTAAGTAGTTACTGTAGCAGCATTAACACCTGTAATTCTTAACGACTCATTCACTCATGTCAGCAAAAACCTTGAATTCTTTAGGGGAAGTTGGGTTGTTGAGAGAATTAAAGCACCTTTGTCAGGATTACTTAAACTGATTTTACTACTTTCATTATAAGCTTATATACCAGGCTAATCTATGAACTACATTATGAATCTACGGAAACTTATCTGAATCAATGCGCGTGAGATCAATGACGTACCTCTATCGGCACGATTCAGATCAGTTCATGCGATGGCACAAATTCAAATTACAAAAACGTTTTTTTCTTTGTTTTGTACTTGGCATCAACATAAATAATATGAACCAATGTAGCACACAGACTTTAAGATAAATCTACAGCAGCATTTCTCTAACAGAACACCTCCCCCCATAAATTGTGGCCATCTTGCCAATTTAATAATACTGTCTTTGCCAAACACCCCCCCTCACCCACCAGGAAAAGTTGCATAAAATAGATAATTTTAGGGGGGTGGGGTAGTGGGCGGGGCGAGGCCACGCCCTCTCGAGGTAGGCGGGTCCCGCGTGTTATTTGTTTTTAAGAGCGTTTCTTTTATTTGACAAACTACATTACTGGTGAAATAATTGGATTTCGGATACCTAACTATTTTTACTAAAATGAAATTAACGTTATCCCGTTGCTGGTGATGACTTAAAAAAACAGCTCAAACTGAGAAAAGAATCCTGTTTTGTCATTTTGGATATTTTTTGAGTGGCTTAAAGTTTTATACAAGATGTTTATCGATAACCTGAAAGTAGTTTGTGAAGAATCAAAACGAGTATCAATCCATACTATCCATACTTTACATTATAAATGCGAAAGTGTGTTTGTGTGTCCGTCTTTTACGCCGTAACAGAGCGACGGATCGACGTGATTTTTGGCATAGAGATAGTTTATGGGCCCTAGAGTGATATAGGCTACTGTTTATTCCGAAAAAATGCACAGTTCCCGAGAGAACAGCGCGCGATAACCGAATACCACGCGGGCGGAGCCGCGGGCAAAAGCTAGTTACACTATATTTTAATACAGGTTGCGTTTTTATAAGATTCTTTTTGACTGTGCCTGGTCTAAGTAAGTTTTAAAGGCAAAATTATTCACTTCTCTTATTATATAATTAGCATAATGTGGCTTGACTATAAGTGTTAATTAAGTATCAAGCAACGTCCGTATAGCCTATACTTCATTTTGTATTTGAAATAATTGTGTATGTTAGCAAAATATTTGATTTTTCTACAAACACAGGAGGGCTTAAAGCTCCATCACACAGACTGGCTAAAACCAAAAAGTGGTTTCTAGGAAATTGCATACGTTTATATAATAACTAGCTTAAGCCCGCGACTTCGTCTGCGCAGACCTAGGTTATCGCGCAGTGACGCCCTCTACCGGAATAAAAAGTATCCTATGTTAGTTCTTAGGGCTTATACTACCTCTATACTAAATTTCATCAAAATCGGTTCAGCGGTTTCGACATGAAAACGTAACAGACAGATAGACAGACAAACAGACAGAGTTACTTTTATATTTATAATATTATATAGTAGGGATAGTCCAAAAATGTTAATTGGTCATGATCAAATTTTAAAAATATAGTCAAAAATACATTAATATCATCCCAGCCTATATACGTCCCACTGCTGGGCACAGGCCTCTTCTCATAATGCTCCTCTCATAGTTCCCAAGCGGGCCCAGTGCGGATTGGGAACTTCACACGCACCATTGAATTGCTTCGCAGATTTGTGCAGGTTTCCTCATGATGTTTTCCTTCACCGCAGAGCTCGTGGTTAAATTTGAAATGTAATTCCGCACATGGATTTCGAAAACTCAGAGGTGCGAGCCGGGGTTTGAACTCATGACCTTCCGCTTGAGAGGCGATAGGTCAAACCACTAGGCCACCACAGCCTAATATCATCATCATCATCATCATCAGCCTATGTTCGTCCACTGCTGGACATGCCTCTCCCATGGCACGCCACTGAGCACGATCCTAAGCAGCCTAATATACATTAATATATTTAAGGCGTATTATAAAATTAATGATTATATCATGGACAACTTAGGGATATTTGGAAATGAATCAGATCCTCATATGCGACCTTTTACTCCAAATTTCGAATCTACTGTGCAGCTGTGTTAATTAAAAAATATAGTTGTGCTAAGTACAATATAAATCTGTTAAAAAATATATACCTCGTTGAAAATCTTGCTGGATTTTTCTCAACAGAGGTTTTTCCGAACCGGTGGTAAATTGTTTTGATATTCATAAGTGCATGTAATAGCATCAATTGAATAAATGTATTTTGACTTTGACTTCGTTTTTTTTTGCGTTAGAAAGAAGGTAATAGATCTTCATGTATCTTTTTATTAAAAAACCACTTTAACAAATACGTCGCAGCAAATATGTAACAATTAGCAACGAAAGGACATATATACTGGGTGACCTTAGCCTTTGTAGAAATACGAATACTACTGGCTTAGCAAGATATTTAAAACCAAACCGCAAAGTTTCATAACAATCATTCCAATATTTACCGAAAAACTAACGGTTTTCAATGTATAACTTTGGAGCAGCCTGTGTATTTTTGGATGATCTGATTTCATAGATATTTTTTTCTTGTTTAATTAAGCAAATAACTATTTTAAGATGTTGCTAAGTATCAGTCTTATCCATGGTTTCATTATTTGTCGAGAGGCTAAGGTCACCTTGTAATGATTGTTTACCTACATTCTTTTGGTAGGTATCATAATTTACAGTTAGGTATTGTTTTTTTAACGTTTAGCGCTTTATTAAAATACTGCTAATAATTAAAATATACCTACGGCAAAAATACTCTTTTCCCATTTTATCTTGGCTAATTTGTTTTTGAAGCTCCCAAAAAAAAACACAAAAGCTCTGGAATGTTTTTAATAGAATAAGAGGTTTAAAAAGTAAAACAAAACAACCCTCCGTACGAAGCGGACCTCGAAATGCTAATTTACCAACAACTAAACATTTTTTCGCTACAATTTGTAACAAAATGGGGATACACTTGCGTCCAATGAAAATGGAAAAACATTTTACTGCTGTTAATTTGTATTTAGATTTTTTGAAATAAATAAAATAGCTAGTTGTAGAAAGCTGTAAGAACAAATGAAGTTTCAAAGCGTAAAGTCCCTTTAAACCTTAATCAACCTAATTAGATACATACATTTTGTATTAAAATCCTTGATAAAAATCCTGCAACATTTATAGTGTACCTACTAGCTTTTGCCCGCGGCTCCGCCCGCGTGGTATTCGGTTATCGCGCGCTGTTCCCTCGAGAACTGTGCATTTGTCCGGGATAAAAAGTAGCCTATGTCATTCTCGGGCCCATAAACTATGTCCATGCCAAAAATCACGTCGATACGTCGCTCCGTTACGGCATGAAAGACGGACAAACATACAAACACACGAACATACACACACACTTTCGCATTTATAATATTAGTATGGATGTATTCAAGCCTCGTTGTATTCTTGTAGAGCTAACAAAAATAACGTAAAAAAATAATACAAAAAGATGATCTAAAATTATGTATCACATATGATATAATGCCAAGAAAAGGGTTAAGTACGACGTATTTCGCTCAAACTTTATATCACTACACTGGATTTAGATATCACTCCGAACTATACTCAGCGGCACAATATTTGGCACACTCTACATACAAAATTACCTATTTCTGCATACATTTGTGGGCCAGATTTTTTGCCGTTCAGTATATTTAAAAATATTGACAAACGGAAATCGATGAGCAACAAAACTTGTCGTTATTTGTGTGCTCAATATTAAATGCAGGCACACACGTCATGTATCTCTAAATATATATTTACCTACTCATATACTAGATGTACTTTCATCATTCGCCTAGCACACATAGAACAAACTTTGCTAACTTTGCGAAGCCCATGTGTGTATCCCACGATTTTGGATAAAAACAAACTTGACTTCAAACATATACAATGTATCACTTTGTTCTGTTCACGATACCACTTATATTAATAATTCTTGTATTTTTAAAGTCCCCTCTTGGTCCAATCGCGACAATTCAAACTCAATATAAAACAGTCTGCAACCATGTTTTATTCATGCGCGGAATAGAATAGAAAAAATAACTCAAACGCCCGCGAATTATTCTACCGAGCCGAGGTCAAACTGTATTTTTAGTGGCAAACAAAACACGTGAAACGTTACCACTTCGGACTCCGGTAAAAATGGACAAAAGTTGCATGTTTCTTTAGAAATTATAACTTAGAATTTTAGGTATGCAATACATCGTGAACAAAGGTGACAGCAAGCTTCAATTAAGTAGGCATTAGCATGGCAAATACTAGGGCCAATTCGTGAATTGACGAAGTAAATAAAAAAAAAACATAGTGTACTTTTCGTTTTTTTTTAGCATTAGAAAGAAGGTAAACGATATTGACGTGTCTTTTTGTAAAAATTAGCAAGGACATAGGATTAATTACTTTATTTAACAATAAGTACCTACTTTTAGTGCTGTTTACTATAATAATCTAAAGACTAATCCCTGTTTATAAAAACAGCGACTAAGTATAAAATTAACATCACTAAAACTAACTTAAAAAAAAAAGGACATGATCATCATTTACATTATTTTGGTATCGTATAGTTACTTTTTTTTTTAAACTTTTTTAACTGACTTCAAAAAAAGGAGGAGGTTCTATTTTCCAATGTTTTTTTTTATGTATGTTCACCGATTACTCAGTAAATTTGTGAACCGATTTTCATAATTCTTTTTTTTATTCGAAAGGGGTACTCTTCTGACTAAAATAGGCTCACAACACGTACATTTTGCTTAGGAGATTCAGGCTAACACTGGACATTTATACCTACAAAATTTGTAAAGAAACCTCGTTACAAGGTTCTACTGACATTGGACACTTATTTATACCTACAAATTTGTACGGAAACCTCGGAGCGCGACTCCGCACATGGCCGGTTTTTTTGTTATTCTCCTCTACGAGACGGAAATTATCTTGTATATACATAATTTTGTCCGCGCATGTACGAAATAAATTTAGTCAACAAAAAGGAAGTTCTCTGGGAACGGAAAAAGGACAATCTCCACCCAGCTCCTGTTTTTTGTTTCTCCGACATATTTTATATACTAAGTGGGTATTTGAATAAAAATGTGGTTACGCTGCGACCGTTAAAAGTACAAAGAATGTTTAGATTTATGTCTTGTACGCCGTTTTATCTCTGTGCTTTATTGTCTTTTGTTTAGTGCTTGTGGAGAGGGATGTTCGTGTGGGAAGAAACCAGGAGATTTGTGGTTGAATAGGGGGAAGCCGTGGTGGCCTAGTGGTTTGATCTATCGCCTCTCAAGCAGAGGGTCGTGGGTTCAAACCCCGGCTCGCACCTCTGAGTTTTTCGAAATTCATGTGCGAAATTACATTTGAAATTTACCATGAGCTTTGCGGTGAAGGAAAACATCCTAAAGATACCTACACAAACCTGCGAAGCAATTCAATGGTGCGTGTGAAGTTCCCAATCCGCACTGGGCCCGCGTGGGAACTATGGCCCAAGTTCTCTCTTTCTGAGAGAAGGCCTGTGCCCAGCAGTGGGACGTATATAGGCTGGGATGATGATGATGACGAGGGGGAGCCTTTGGGTCTGAAGTAGTTTGGTGGGATAATTATTATTTCTTTATAAATTAAATGATAAAATTACTAAATTAAACGGTTCAATTATAAGCCACGAACGGTCGGACTAGTCACCACCTCCATCGCAACCAGCTATGAAAAAGATCTTCCGGAAAGGTCGAAACCGGTCGGACCGTTCTTAGATTATAATTGTGAGAAACTCAGAGGTGCTGGCCGGGATTTGAACCCTCAAACTTCTGCTTGAGAGGCGACAGGTCCACCACTGGGCCACCTCGGTTTTTATTTTTTATTTATTGGACTGGATGGCAAACGAGCAAGTGGGTATCCTGATGGTAAGAGATCACCACCGCCCATAAACATCTGCAACACCAGGGGTATTGCAGATGTTTGCCAACCTAGCAGCCTAAGATGGAATACCTCAAGTGTCATTAATTTCACCGGCTGTCTTACTCTCCACGCCGAAACATAACAGTGCAAGCACTGCTGCTTCACGGCAGGATAAGCGAGCAACATGGTGGTAGTAATCCGGGCGGACCTTGCACAAGGCCCTACCAGCTGTAAAAATGAAGTCTTTATTTAGGACGAAAACTTTTTGTTGTGACATGAGAACTTTTGATCATGGCACATCAATCCTCGATCAGCTGACTAGGCCTGCGCGAGCGCGTTAACCTGTTATCGGGTCGTGATCTACCGATGCCCTGTAATCGCACCACTGTGCAAACAGTCGCTCGCGCACGATTTTTAGCCCACTGTGTTGGTATACAGGATGCTTTAATTCACCAACGTTGAAGAGTTATAATACGAGTATGAAAGAAAAAAGAAATAGATTTATTTGGTTCCATCGGTACCATTAACACAGGTATTATCATACAGTAATAAATAAGACTAAAACGAAGTTCATACATGGTGAAACGACTAAACACAAAATAAGTTTTTGGTAATAATTTCATTCTTAATACAAGCTTTTCTTGCTGATTTTACATTTTGTTGACTGTACTTGCATTGTCACCGAAAACTACATTTGCATACCAAATTCCAAGTCAATGCCATTGACTTGAAGAGTTCCGTCCTGGGGAGACGATCCTGGCCGGACTGCCAGGATGTCATCATCATCATCATCATGTCAGCCGAAAGACGTCCACTGCCTGGACATAGCCCTCCCCAAACTCAGACCGGTCTTGTGCTTTTCGCATCCACCGCGATCCCGCGATCTTAGCCAGGTCGTCGCTCCATCTTGTTGGAGGCCTACCGACACCTCGTCTCCCGGTCCGCGGACGCCATTCGAGAACCTTCTGACCCCATCGACCATCAGTCCTGCGAGCAATGTGCCCCGCCCACTGCCACTTCAGTTTCGCAATTCTTCGGGCTATGTCAGTAACCTTAGTTCTACTGCGGATATCATCATTTCTGATTGTATCCCGCAGAGAAACCCCGAGCATAGCCCTCTCCATAGCCCTTTGAGTGACTTTGAGCTTCCTTATGAGGCCCATCATTAGCGCCAGGATGTCACTACCAGATTATTGTACTGTCACGCAATTTACACAAGTATGGCAAATTTCAAGACAATCCGACGACTAAAAGTGGGACAAATTTAACATGCAAGATTTGACCCGCACATTTGTACATTAAAAAGAAGAAGGGCCTCCACATATAACTACCGAGGTGAGTAACGGAATTTTGGAACTTGATTTGCACCCCTTTGTCATACTTGTATTGAGTGGAAATTTGGCAATTATGCGTAAATCTGATGATAATCCATACTAATTATTATAAATGCGAAAGTGTGTTTGTATGTTTGTGTTTGTGTGTATGTTTGTCCGTCTTTCATGCTGTAACGGAGCGACGGGTCGACGTGATTTTGAACATAGAGATAGTTTATGGGCCCGAGAGTGACATAGGCCCCTTTTTATTTCGGAATTCTACACGAAGGGATTCTCGGACAATAGCTAGTAAATAAATGAATTTGTTTTCTTATCAGCCTGTACAGTAATCACCGTGAGAGCGCACCGGCGTGCGCGGGCGCCGATCCAACGCCTCGAGCACCCGCGCATTACGCCCAGCTCTCGCCGCCACTAAACACTGGGCATTCGTAGCTTCTTTATTGATATATCCCAACGTCATCATCATCAGCTGGAAGATGTCCACTGCTGAACAAAGGTCTCCTTACCTATACTTGAAACGTTTAGGTAATTAACTAAATGTAAACAAATTTCTGCTGCCAGATTTGGTAGATTCAAGGATTTTAAACATTTCACTTATCATTGTAATACAAACTAGACTAGTGTATTTCAATACAGAAATGTAAATGTTTAGTTAGTTTAATAGGAGAATTTCAATATTTAAGACGCCAATTGACGTTATTTTGTTTACATTTAGTTAACGTACCTATACAAACCAAGTATAGAATGCTACCATGGAATGATAACTCGCCAATTGCACCTACAACTGCTTAGAAAATCTTCTGTTGAGAAGAACCTGACTGGCAACAAACTCAAGAGGTATTTTTTCTTGCAGCCTTGTTTAATGACAACTGTAGATTCTCAATTTGAAGTAAGGGATCGTCAAGCATCCATGATACGAGTATAATAATTAATTTTACAGTACGCCTCACGATTTTATAATATCTAAATTACCTACTTATCTCTGTATCCGTATCAATTCTGCTGTCAAATTTTGTATCATAACTGATACAAAATAACTGATATAAAATCTAACGATCAGTAATATTTTTAGGGTTCCGTAGCCAAAATGGCAAAAAATGAACCCTTATAGTTTCGCCATGTCTGTCTGTCTGTCCGTCTGTCTGTTCGTCCGCGGCTTTGCTCAGGGACTATCAATGCTAGAAAGCTTTAATTTTGCACGAATATAATGTAAGCTATGCTGACTAAATGGTACAATAAAAAATTCAACAAAACATTTTCTTAGAGTACCATAGACGTAAAGTGGGGGTGATTTTTTTTCTCATCCAATCTTGTAGTGTAGGCTATCGTTGGATAGGTCTTTTAAAACCATTAGGGGTTTGCTAAAACGATATTTCGATTCAGGTTTGCGAAATATTCTACTTTATTTTAATGAAATTTGTTTACAAAATATTAAATTCGAGCGTCGTCGTCGTCCCCCCCCCCTCTAAAACTTAAACCGGTGGGTGAAAAAATTTAGGATTTTAAAAAGTATATCAAACTTACAAAGAAAACTATAACGGTTAAGTTTTCTTCAAAACTATTAGTAGTTTAAGAGTAAATATAGCAGCCTAAGGTACAAAAATCTTTAAAGATATTCCTTAATTTTTTTGTAATGCCTACGGAACCCTGTTTCGGGCGTGCCCGAGACGTTCTTGGCCGGTCTTTTTGGAATTTTATTATAAGACGTATGCAATTTCTCAGAAACATCTTTTGGTTTAGCCGGTCTATAAGATGGAACTTTAAGCTAAGTAAAATGATAATGTAGATTATGCAGACTCGTTATGTGTAATTGATTCCACGAGTACTGTTCCCAGGAAGGTTCCCGGTGGTTCACCGGAATGTCCAGGAATGTCGGAATATGCACGCTGAGGTTTTATGTCCATTGACGTACTGTGGCTGTAGGAAAACCTTCGTCAGTTATTAAATTGATTCCTTTACAAAGTCATACTCTTAGTACGTTTTGAAACCAAAGTGCTAAGTAGACAAGTGCACATCAAATTATACTTACTTGACATGATGACAAGGGTCAAAATAGTATACACCTCTGACATATGTCTAGTTTCATATCAATACAAAACCTTTTTAATAAACAACTACGTAAAAGTTCAACTTCAACTTCAACTTTTTTGCTTAGTGGCAATCGGAAAACTACGTAAAAGTTTCAATCAAATAATGTTCTATTTAATTGTCAGTTTTTGTCAGTGCCAAGGTGTAGTTGGGTTGCTATGGTCACCTGATTATGTTTAGCAGGCTGACAGGTTGACGCTGTATGTCCTACTCAATCGGTAATGCAGATTAGCGCTCATACCGAGCAAAGGAAAATAGATCTTAGGGTGACGAACCTTTTTTTACTCCGATTGTACGTTAGTGGAAACTTAGACCATAACATAGGTATCAAATATGTCCCGGTTTTAGTATAGCATATCCATACTAGTATTATAAATGCGAAAGTGTGTTTGTGTGTATATTTGTCCGTCTTTCACGTCAAAAAAGAGCGGCAGATCGACGTGATTTTTAGGACAGAGATAGTTTATGGATCCGAGAGTGACATAAGCTACTTTTTATGCCGAAAAAATGGAACAGCGCGCGATAATCTAATTCCACGCGGGCGAAGGCGCTGGCAAAAGCTAAGTAGTATCATATTTTAACGGTTTTAGATGACCGTCCACCTTTTTACTACAAGCTTTTATTTATTGCCCAATAAACAGAAGTTTATATTTTTTTAGTTTCACTTGTTTCTTATTGTTTGTTTGGGTCAAATCTTGGAAGCTAAATTTGACCCATTTCCAACGGTTCGATTTACTTTGAATTTGGCATACTTATGTAAATTTGGTGACAACACAATAATCTGGTAGTAAAATTTTGGTGGTCCTGCCAGGATCGTCTCCGCAGGAGGGAACTCCTCTTAATTAACTCGGAATGAAAAGGTCTATTTTTGCTTGTTTAATATAGGTAACTGCTTCGTCGACCGAGTGTCGACATATTCCGTCATAATATCATTCAAAAACTCCGCCACTGTACATTAAATTTGTGGAATGGCTGTTTTCGAGCAACGTCAATGAAGAACGCCACGATGCAATTTTTGGGAATTCGGATGGGATTTTTTTCAGATCTCGGGATTAATAAAAGGAAAAAGGAGAGTAACATTATAATCAAGAGTATTTTACATAAAAATCCCACACGATTTACAAACGCGAGTGGCCAAAGGAGCTATTCCAAAGCGATTCTCGCGTTTGTTAGTCGCAAGAACTAACATGTTTTCACCTCCCCCTTTGATGTCATATAAAGGTGTTATTACACGAGTTTCCCCTTGTAATCCAAGAGCTGGTACACATTTTTAAACAATGTGTTTGGCGAAAAATGTTCTTGAATCAGGCTACATTTCTGAGGAGTAAAAAATTTACAGCCCGATAACTTTCTATCTATCCAAATGTTTTTTTTGTGTATCGAATATGTGCAAAGAAATGATTTTCTCTGTCAGATGTTTTTAAAATCATATTTTCAAATTCAAAGTATTTATTGTGTGTTACAGGTGAATTATAAATGTGTTACGACTTCCACGTCTACGTTTCTCTGTAAAATTTCAATAAGAAATACCTACAATTTATCTTAATATTTTTACAAAATATAACCAGTAATTGATAAATAAATATAATAAAACAACCAGCTCGTTTTGGTGAGACATAATCTGACCAATGCCAGACCTAATGGTTAACGTGCGCAAACCCGCGGGATAAAGGCTAGTCATTTCGTAAAAGATGTCATCATCATCATCATTTCAGCCGAAAGACGTTCACTGCTGGACATAGGCTTCCCCCAAGGCTCTCCACAAAAGATGTATTGTAATGTACAAGTTTTTACCTGCATCAAACACCTATTTTAAAAAGTATACCAGCTCTTGGAGTATTGAGGCATACAATAACTCATACATGTGGCTCGTTAGCGCCGTGCGACGATAGCGTGTGAAAAGTGGACTTTTTCTGCTTCAAGTCATTACACCATAGGCGAGGAGCTAGTTAAAAAGTGGTAGTGTTTAGGACAGGTTTTTGGATTACCTCGACCTATATGCCACTCTTCTCTCAGCAGTGGCGATCCTTTCATAGAAGCCCAAAAGCCGGGCTTGCCTTATAAATCGAACAATGTCCAAACGGAAAAAAGTTCTGATAAAATCACTTTAATAATTTAGCGCGCTTTATTTTACGTAAAATAATAAGAATTGCATAAGTAATTCGGTGCATGGCCAGTGGCGCCAAATGGCTGCGCGGCGAGTCCATACAACGCGGCGGTAGTGGCGTACGTTGTAAATAGCATGACATCTCGCTCGCTCTCGTGGGCTTTTACGGGGCTTACGTTTGGAAGCGTTTGCTCTCTTCACACTTAGGGAAACGTTAGTGTTGCAAATATCTATGTATAGCTGCATGTATAGAACTTTCTTTGCAATTTTGAAGCTGGCTTACGGTGTGAAGTTTGTTGCGTTTGGTTTGGAAAGCGAGTGCGCGGGCGCGAGATGAATAATAACTTCTATTTAACTTCACGTTTATTTCGAACCGTGGGCCGTAGCGTAGAGTTGTGATTTTATGCAAACATTTCAAAAAATAAATAAGTAGGTACTTAGGTATTCTGGTTTTAGCAGTACGTCAGTACTATTATATATTCTGTGGTTTTAGTGCGTTGTAAAGTGCGCTGTAAGAGAGAATGAGTTCGGAAACGGACCAAATTGTCCCTTGTGTGACTACAAGTGTATAAAGAATTAATAATCGGTGAAAGGGTAAATACATTAAGTTTTATTGAAAAGAAAGATATAATTCCGTCCCAAAAGCCGACTTCTGACTTGTGTATTTCACAGACTAGTAAAGATTGAAGAGTAAAGCGGCAACAAGATGGATTTACCTACATTAAATGATAAAAAATACTAAAACATATCTCTCGGCTTGCCATAGTCTGATACCCTAGGCACGCCACTGTCTCTCAGAATGAGAGGGCTGGGTCCGTAGTTCTCACGCGGACCCATTACGGATTGAGAACTACACGTTCAATAACTTATACTTGACTTGGATAGGTATTTAACTAAACATAAAAAACAACTTCAATTGGTAAATGTAAACAAAAACATTTACATTTCTGTATTGAAATGCAATAGCCTATCGAAATCGTCATTCACCTTGAATGTAGGTAAGATAAATGCCTCAGTGCTCCACATGCTAATGCTCAATAGATGATACTCCGTCGTCATCTGGACTTTTTCTCCTTAAAGTGAGTCATTACATTACATCTTTGTTAAGGAGCTAGTAAAAAGTCCTGAGGTCTTATTGCATTACGTTTATGAGGATCGCGATCGCTATCAAATGACAGATTTCGCATACAAAAATTGTCATTTGATTGCGATCGCGAGCGTCAGAAACGTTAGGCAATACGGCCTCTGATTATTTCTCATAATATCACCTGCGCATGTTGGCTCATAATAAATAAACATAGGCCAGGACAACACCTAGTAGGTAACCTATAATTAATAAATACATAGATACCTGGGCCAAACAACTATTTAACCGACACTTTGGGCACCAAAAAATCGTACTTCCAACATGATATTTCACGGTTTAATAGGTTGAACTTACGTAGGATGGCATTTATTCATGTACACCATCTATTAAATTGCAGAAAAAAAATGTTTACTTACAAAAATCTGCAATTGTTTGAAAAATGTCGCGGACAGATTAGTGTCGGTAAAAAAGTTGATTGACCCAGCTACGAGTATATTCCACAATTTCTAGGGGATTTCCTTCAATATTTCTGTGTTGGTCTTAAAACAAACCCATTGCAAGTCTTGATTCGTTTGTTTCGTGCGCTATATGGAGCCCCGTAAATTTAAGCCTAAGGGGCTGTTTCACCATCCATTGATTAGTGTTAACTGACGGTTAAATGTGATGCCGTCTCTATTTGTTTTGTTCGAATAGACGGTGACGGCATCATATTTAACCGCCAGTTAACAATAATCAACGGATGGTGAAACAGCCCCTAAATGTGTTAAAGAAAATAATATCGTTTTACTAATGCACTACTTACAGGTTAAAAATGGTATCCGCACTGCGTTAACATTACTTAACGGGGGAAGAAAGTAAACGCTAAAGTTACACATGTTTTTATTTACTGCTTTAAAAAAATACAGTTCAGTAAATAAGACTAAGGGACTGGTTCATCATCTATTGATTAATTATAACTGACGGATAAATGTAATGCCGTCTCCGTTTATTCAAACAAAACAAACAGAGATGGCGTCACATTTTATCCGTCAGATAAATTTAATCAATGGATGAAACATGCAGGGGGTAAGTCTTAATCATGAAACTACCGTGAGACTCACTTATATTAAATGATACTGTACCGGATAACTCACGTCTTAAATCGAGTTTAGCTCGACATGTTTCGGGTTATTTCGAAACTCTTCATCACTGAAGCACGCGACAACACCAAATCATCGAAACATGTCGAGGTAAACTCGATTTAAGACATGAGTTATATGTTACAATATCATTTAATAGGGGGTAAGTCTTAATATTTAAGCAAAGTATGGGTTTGAACCTGGGGCTGAGTTACAGTGAACAGTGATCACAAAATTCTATATTGCTCTCGTGTTTTACATTTTTTAATGCGCAAGTTGTTTCCACGTGGTTTCTGGAATTTTAATATCAAGTTGCAAAAACGTCAATCACTGTACGTCCCTCTCAAAGAGAGTACTTTGACACTGGCAAAATTGTCATATTAATTAGGACAGAAAGCCATATTTTAAAAGAGAAGAAGAACTAAATAAGACAATCAACAATGCAACGTCAAACAGACTTCTCTTCTTCGGAAGGTTGCACTTGTGTGCGTGCAACTGTATACATACGCACTTCAAGGCGTAGTTTGACCGGCCTTACATTGCCGTTGAGGAAACTGTCTTTACTTTTTATTCGGCCTTAATTAAGTAAATGTAAATACATATTTTCTTAGCACGTGATATAAATAAAGCTTAACGTGCATATTAATCAGTGTTGTCACAAACCAGTGTTTTACATTTCTACGTTAGGTTTATTGTAACCTTCTGTATTTCACTAGCTGTACATTCTAAATGATTTCGTGTTTTTTTGTTCTATAATGAATGGGCGCTATAACAAATCAAATTGCGTATTCAGAAACATTAAAAAATGCAAGGTTATAAAGTAATCTTTATTTAAACGTGCCACAGGACAACAAAACCAAGTTTTTTAGATAATATTTTCACCAAGGAATATTACTTAGATAAATGTAAAAAATCTATCAAAAATAACTAAAACTATCTGATTTTTTGTCTTGAAAATTACTTACTAATTTTTTTTTAATGTAATTGTACCTATATAGATGATATAAATTTTGTTTTTCTACTCCTACATTGCAATCTGTGATTTACTTAATCACGAATAGTAAGTACCTAATATAATGTAACAGCATACATACAAGTTGTATTGCGTAAAATACTATTATATGACGGGAAATGGGCATTAAATCCATACTAATATTATAAATGCGAAGGTGTGTTTGTATGTTTGTCCGTCTTTCACGCCGTAACGGAGCGACGGATCGACGTAATTTTGGCATAGAGATAGTTTATGAGCCCGAGAGTGACATAGGCTACTTTTTATCCCGGGAAAATGCACAATTCCCGAGGGAACAGCGCGCGATAACCGAATACCACGCGGGCGGAGCCGCGGGCGAAAGCTAGTCGAGTTATATTTTATATTCGGAGACCTTTGAGACTGAAACCTTTTACATTATTTGATCAATCAATCAATCAATCAATCAATATAATTTATTTGTGAACATAGGTCATTAGTGTTACAGGTGTTACATAAAATTTGGGTGGTATCGCATGCTTCGCCATAAGGCATACAAACTGGTGGTAACTTTTGGGACCGTAAGTAAAATATTTAAAATTATGTTATTTTAAGACAGGGTTTAAAGGCTTTCTATGCTTACATACAATCCAACCTTTAACCCATTACCATCAACAAATCAGTTCCTCACAGGATAACCATACGTCAAAACCTGGATTTCAACACCACAATCAAAATACACCCAAAAACAACCAAGCACCGTCTAAATAAACCTTATCAGCATGCAATAAGATCCAAGCTCATTTTCGGTGTGAAAACGCAAGTTGGCTTTCAACCCTAGTTGACGTGGCGTCTGATAGAGGGCGCTAGTGCGGAAAATCAGGTGTCAACGGGTTGTGACGTCCGGCTCGATGCATGCGGAAAACGCGTAACGGATTTCCATTTAAATTCGCATTCGAAACGGAATAAGTTCAGTGCACTTGACGTGGGGGTGAAAAATTGGGCAGGTACCATAAAAGATATGAAATCAAAACCAAAATTAAAATTATTTATTCAGTAAATAGGCCGCAATGGGCACTTTTACACGTAATTTTTTAAACTACCAGCACTTTCGGAAAGACCATCATTGCCAAGAAGAATGCCTGCCCAGTGGGTGCGCCAAAGCTCATATAAAATTGCAATTTCGATTATTGAAACTTCGAAAATGTATCTCATACAATTTTATATCCTAATGATCATTATACATTTTTATTTTAGATAATAATCATTGGAACTCCGAATTTATTATGTTCATAATATCATTCAACATAAATACATCTACTACTAAAATTTATGTATATATCATTATTCAACATATCGATTTCAGGTCATAACATTTGGTATTATATATATTTTAGAACATACATTTGTTTATTCCTAATCTATCCATAAACGCAAGTAAATTCAAAGTAACTAAAAAAAGAAAAAACAGTCAGAAAAGCCAGTTAGAATCGTGACCTTTACAAAATCTAAAAATCTAAATGCAGCCAAAAAATGGGTTAGGTTAGGTTAGAACTGCGACCCTCACTGAACCGAAATCTAGCCAGAAAAGTGGGTTAGGTTAGGTTAGAACTGCAACCCTCACAGAACCGAAATACTTCTAGAAAAGTGGGTTAGGTTAGGTTAGAACTGTGACCCTCACAGAACCGAAATCCTGCCAGAAAAGTGGGGTAGGTTAGGTTAACTGCGATAATTATATGAAATAAGTTTATAAATAAAGAAATTCTCCCAAATAACACTATGGGTATAGATAAAATCTCAGTGTTGACATTATGAGTAATAAAAATCGAAATATGTATCATTATGGCCAATAAAGGTAGTAGTAAAAATAATTATTTTAAAAATATATAACAAACATTTTTCGGAGAAATGATGATTATGATTACAAAGCGGTATTATTATAAATAATCGAATAAAAAATTGTATATGAGCCAATATGGACCCCTGCCCAGTATCATAAAAGATATGCAATCAAAACCATAATCAAAATCATTTATTCAGTAAATAGACCGCAATGGGCACTTTTACACGTAATTTTTTAAACTACCAGCGCTTTCGGAAAGACCATCATTGCCAAGAAGAATGCGCCGCAAGAAACTGAACTCAAGATAACCTAATCAACAAAAAGTTGGAAAACCTCCGACTTTGTCACTTCAAAGCTCATTATCTCAAAAACAGCTGAACCGATTTTGATAAAACATATCTAAGAACCATTGCTAGATAACCTGCTTTAAAAAAAAACTCATTCAAATCGGTCCACCCGTTTAATATCTACGGTGCCACAGACAGACACACAGACACACATAGTAGTCAAACTTATAACACCCCTCTTTTGCGTCGGGGACTAAAAAACCGGCCAAGAGCGTGTCGGACACGCCCAAAATAGGGTTCCGTAGCCATTACGCAAAAATTAAGTAATGTTTTTCTAAGGATTTCATATTTTATAAGGAATCTTCCAAGTTTAGGTATATTTTATACTTTAGGCTGCTATTTGCTCTTATACTACTAATAATTCTCAAGCAAACTCAGCCGTTATGTTTTTCCTTGAAAGTTTGATATATTTTTTTCAAATTTTTTAACCCACCGGTTTAGATTTTAGAGGGGGGGGGGGGACGCTCGATTTTAATGAAAATGTGCACTTTGAAGTTGAATATTTCGCCAAATAATCACTAAATCGAAAAATCGTTTTAGCAAACCCCTAATGGTTTAAAAAGACCTTTCCAAGGATACTCCACACTAGAAAATTGGATGAGAAAAAAAAATCACCAACAATTTACGTCTATGGGAGGTACTCCAAAAAAAATTATATTTTTATTTTTATTGTACCATTTTGTCCGCATAGTTGACATATATATTCATGCAAAATTACAGCTTTCTAGCATTGATAGTCTCTGAGCAAAGCCGCGGACGGACGGATGAAACTATAAGGGTTCCGTTTTGGCCATTTTGGCTCGGGATCCCTAAAAAAAGGTAGATTATGTATCTAAGTTCTTATATCGCGTAATCAACGTCTGAACCAAAAGCCTATTGCCTAACACACTTGCAATCACAAACTATGATCATTGATGAATGGCAAAAGCCAAAATTTATTTATTTTCATTTAGAGTGAAGTTCTTTAAAAACAAAGTGTTTTCGGCTTTGCCAGATTCGAACTCGCGTCCCTTGGCAGTGCGTCGAGTGTGCTACGAGTACTAACTGAACCATGTCGCGTCTCGTGGAGATGGCTTTTAAAATATCTTAAGCGTGGTAGCGCGAACGTTTTCTTAAAAAAATATAAAAATAAATGTTTCGAAACCAAAGTGTCAAATGCCTACAGGTTTTTTTTAATAATGAGAAATAAAATACATTGTATGTCTGATAACCTGTATGCCTATCAAGACAGAACGCATAAACTGATTACGAAAAATTCTGTGTAAGAAGTAGCTGGAAAAGAAACATAAATAACCTAACCAACAAAAAGTTGGAAAATCCCCGACTTTGTTACTTTAAAGTTCAATATCTCAAAACTGAACCGATTTTATGAAACGTGTCTAAGAACCATCGCTAGAAAACCTGTTCTCAAAAAAACTGCATTCAAATCGGTCCACCAGTTTAAGAGCTACGGTGCCACAGACAGACACACATAGCGCTCAAACTTATAACACCCCTTTTTTTGCATCGGGGGTTAAAAATACATAGCACCAGAGTCATTAACAGGAACCAGACCGGATTCTTAGTGAGAATTTCCACAGGAAAATCCCATCCC
Organism: Choristoneura rosaceana; assembly: GCA_037349165.1. Classification (NCBI taxonomy): domain Eukaryota; kingdom Metazoa; phylum Arthropoda; class Insecta; order Lepidoptera; family Tortricidae; genus Choristoneura; species Choristoneura rosaceana. Next base: position 19,670,816 of record JAZBNJ010000019.1, read on the forward strand.
AATCCCATTGGATAATACCACAATTTCAATTCAAAAACCAAACACTTTATAGTTAAAAACTTGTAGATATTATCATCATCATCTCAGCCCATTTAATGTCCCAGTGCTGGGCACAGGCCTCCTCTCAGATTGAGAGGACTTGGGCCGTAGTTCCCACGCGGACCTAGTGCGGACATTACTTCACAGGTATGTCCAGGTTTTCTCACGATGTTTGCCTTGCTGCGTGGTAAATTTCAAATGTAATCGCACATGAATTTCGAAAAAGCGTGAGCCCGGATTTGAACCCACGAACCTCTGCTTGAGAGGCCATTGATCAAGCCACTAGGTAACAACAACATTTACACAAATAAACATAACAAAATTACAGGATGTTGAAAATAGCCTGAATGGCTTCGAAAAAAGTATGGTACGGCAGTGCCTTTTGTTTTGTTTTGCTCGACTTGGCGGGGGCACTACCGTGCCCCCAGATAAGCAAATAAAAATCTAATAATGTAGGTATCTCGAGGAAAGACTAGTGGACTATAATAAAAATGTGTTGTTGTATATTGTCAAAATTGTTCTCTGCCTCAAGCATACCTAGCGCGTGCAATGTCCGTTCCACAATCCATTTAGATATTGCTTCGGTACTTTATTATCCACATTGTTTACTACTACTTCAACAATACTCCAAATAAGCAATAATCCAAATGGATTAAGAAGGTAATGCAGATTTCATGCAAAAATATTCAAAAGAAGACAGTTACAGGCGCCATGTTATGTTCCGAGGCGACACGCACGCCGCCTGGCGGCCGCGCACACACGCGCACAAGATGGCCGCTGCACCCCGCAGCCGCGCGCAAACCGCCACAAAACTGCATCCCTCGGCACCTCTCACAAACACTTATTTGCATCTGTAAACACTTAGCGAGTTCACTTGCGAACTGCACTGGACGCACAACACACAGCACCTAGTTAATTGTAGCTAGCGCAATTAATGTCCTCTGGACTAATTGACGGAGCTATGTCTCCAACGACAGCGGACCGTCGAATGAAAACCTCCACCATGTTGTTACGGAATTTTATACTCCATCCGTGCCAGCAGAGCCTCCAAGTTTGCCTCCTTCAAATTCGTTATGCATACAGCACCAAGGGCTGTTGAATACCGTTCGCGTTTATTTATGAACACGCAAACTTCTGGCGGCTGTAGCACCGACCAGCCTCCGCCCGGGGCCCACAATGCATGCGATCGCTGAAAAAGCCCTTTTTATGTATTCAACTTCACTCCAGCTCATCTGCAAGTCGTATTATGGATCTAATTAACAAGTTAATATGGACGATGGAGGGCAGCGCGTCTGCGCAGACCGGCCGAGTTCGCATTTCAATTCGGACCTTAACGTTTTTAAGCATCTGGTTTTGATGCACCCTTGCGTCGGGTTCAAGTTTAAAAGTCGCTGTTTACAACCTGACGTCCGCTGGAGCGTATTTGCGATGCGTTTGGCTAAAAGCGTTCGCGATTGCGACTTAGCAATGGTAAGGAGCGTTCAGAAATTCCGCCCCGCCCGTCTCCCCCATCACAAAGTATAATGATATCGTCGCCGGCGTTATTATGGAGTCGTCATAAATATTTCATGGCCGGAGAGGGCAGTAATGGGCAGCGGTGACCGCCGGTGGTCGAAGACACCGTTACGGCACATTGCGTCTCTAATCCGAGTCTTCAAATCGATTGGAATCGAACACGTTTCGACGAACGTGTTTGAGCTCGCCTCTACCCGATAAACCCCGAAGCTACGTACACAGGACGTTAAAAAAACATCAGGCAACATTTGCCACAAAACAAACAACTGTGCAGACAAACTGTAAGTACATGTACATCCAGTCGTATAAAAAAAAAAAAAAAAAAAGTCAAACTAAACATTAACTCGTATATAGATGGATTAGCTTTGCGACGAAGAAAAGCATCGTGAAGAAATCTACATTGACCTGCGAAGCAATGGAATAAGTAGAAGGTATGTTTGAAGTTCCCAACTGCATCGTGCCCGGCTGCGTACTATAGCCCAAGCCCTTTCAAAGTAAGAGGAGACCTGGGCATAAGCAACTAGTTAGTGCTAATTATTAAAAATGTACGTACAACGTTACAACCAACTGTTGCGTTTCGGCGTGGAGAGTAAGACAGCCGCTGAAATTACTGGCACTTGAAGTATCCCATCTTAGGCCTCTAGGTTGGCAACGCATCTGCAATACCCCTGGTGTTGAAGATGTTTATGGGCGGTGGTGATCTCTTACCATCAGGAGACCCACTTGCTCGTTTACCATCCAGTCGAAAAAAAAGCAAGATACTCGATTTAAGACGTGAGTTATCCGTTACAATATCATTTACAATATCATTTAATATAAGTTAACTATAGCTAATATCGGTTTTTGAAATCTTTTTGTATTTTTTTATTTCAATTCCAAATTTTTGTTACTTTTACGGTAACCCTTGATGTTTTTTGCGTGACAGGCGACGTCAATTGGGTTCTATCTAGGATTGCGTACATTGATTACTTACGGTATTTAATTTGTATGAAAAAAGAAAATCTAAAGACTCCATTATTTTTAAAAGTCGCTAACCCAATGTTGTTCAATTTAACGAGTAGGTACGATCTATGTTTTAATTATTTGCTTGTGGTACTGGCCACACCCGATAAATAGGCTTTAGAAAAGTTTCCCAAGCTGAATCCCGAACAAAACTTGCTTGGCCTTTCATTCAAAGAAGCCGCAGATCTCTGATACGCTTGAAGATACTATCTCTTTGAGCTTGCTCTACTGTAGCTATGTTTAATTCATGCTCGACCATTTCCTTGAGACAGTAGTTGTGTAACTAAGCAATTGCCAACATTTAATTCTTATAACATATGAAAATTGATGTTTAGCTTTTACCTTTTGAACACTGCAATGTTTTAATTTAAATTTAGCACAGTTTATTTAAAAAAATACAAAAGAATAAGAAAATTTTATGTTACCACATGTTACCAAATCTTCGACTGAATAGGTGAAATGGCTTTGCCTTTTTTTCGAATTCGGAAGTCTGTCTCTACTTATTTATGTGTGCAAGGCATCAGTCGAAAAGTTTTAAATAGGCGGCGCTAGTGTAGTAAGGTAAATAAGGGAAGCTTTATTTTGATAAATACAGCACTGTGTCCATGGCCGGCGGTGATTGCTTTCCATTAGATGACCTGCATGCCCGTTTGTACCCTCTTATATATAAAAAAAAAACTCACAAAAATTAAATCACCGTCCACGTTGTCTCATATTAGTGATTTTATCATAATGTTTATGAAATTATTTCAAACAGTCTTGCTACTCTAACGAGGAGTGGCGTATGCGGTAAATAACAAGTTACCGCAAAGTAAAGTTTTCTGTACAGTCTATACATTTCTGCCTAAGCGAAAGAGACGTTTGTTGTATCACCATCATCATCATCATCAGCCAGAAGACGTCCACTGCTGAACAAAAGCCGCGTGACAATGAACGACTGCCACTTGCACCCACCGTCTGCCTGTACTCTTAAGCCCAGTTCTGACCTATAAGAAAAATTGTGGAAGTCGTTGAATTTGCGGCCTTGTACTGTAATGCAACTTGCACGATTTTTCTTGCAAGTCTAAACCGGGTTTTACCATGACAGTCCACCCACCTACTGGTGGGAGTCCAGTGCTTTTAGCGTAAGTTTTCGGTTAAAAAATACGACTCGATCGCGTTCGCGTTCGAATCTCAATTTGTATAGAAACACAAACATCGCAAACGTTCCGCTAGAGGCGCTGTTTGTGTTTCCATAAAAATTGAGATTTTACCAACGCGATCGAGACGTATTTTGTAACCGGAATTTTACAGTCAGGGCACAGTTCAGACCTGCAAGAAAAATTTTGCAAGTCGTTGGCTTTGCGGCCTCGTAGCGTAATGCAACTTGCACGATTTTTCTTGCAAGTCTGAACCGGGCTTTACGATGACAGTCCACCCCTACTGGTGGGAGTCCAGCCAATGCTTCATTTCGTCTTCGTCGTATAGTCACAGTATATATATTTATAAGCAAAAGCAGTACGGAAGCTACGAACAAATCGATCGAAACGAACACACACAGACGCGCGCTTTACACGGCCTCTAAGGGAGTCTCGCGGTACTGCAGTACCTTCGTAGCTTCCATAGTGCTTTAGCTTATATATATACTGTGGTATTGTCGTATGAAAGTTCAGAATAAAAGGATCTATTATTATTATTGCAGTAAATAAACGAATGGTGCTGAGTTGTTATATTAAAACATTTAATTTAAGGGTGAATTGTAACAGATACCTTTTTGTTTGTGTTGGTTTTTTCCAACGCCCCTTTTAGTCCCAAATGTTTGGGTTCAAACGTGAATTAATTATGTGCATTAATTTGCCGAAAGCTGTGAAGGGATACCCTTGACCTTTTTTTTTATTGAAATAAAACATTTCAGAAAATATTAACCATTAGTATTTACGGGGGTATGGTATCTAGCGATTTTCAATCGTGTTTCTTACTCAAAGTGCTTTCATGGCGTGCACACACACAGTCACACACACATCATCATCATCATCATCATGTCAGCCGAAAGACGTCCACTGCTGGACATAGGCCTCCCCCAAGGCTCTCCACTCAGACCGGTCTTGTGCTTTTCGCATCCACACACACACATTTATTACAAACACACAATATTATTGTATGTTTATTTTCGAAACTAGCAGTGGCGTAGAGTGAACTGAAACAGTTTAAAGCTTCGTCTTACTGGCTAAAACCATAAAACCGTTTCTGGGAAATGCATCCGGTTTTGAAATTGTACGAAAGACATTAATATCTAAGTCGTATTATGATTATAAGATATCGTGAGGGATACCTGGAAGTAATTCCAATCTTGGCGATCCCTTGCTTCAAACAGCAAATTTACTGTGTCAAAAAATGAAGTTGTGTTAAATACTTAGATAAGTTATTTCATATTATTGTAGACTTTTTTTACATACTATGTATGTACTTACCTCGTGTTTTTTGCCGAGTTCTTCTCACCAGAGGTTTTTCCGAACCAGTGGTGATTTTTTGACGTTCTTAAGTAATGTAATAGCCAAAATTGAATAAAAATCGCCGTCACCGTTGAAATCGACAAAATTTAGACTTAATTTGACAAAAGCATAGTTTTAAACCGGAAAATACACAGTTCCCGCGGGATACATAACACTTTGCTGGCAGAGTCGCGGGTAGTTACATAAATACCCTACGAGGGTCCTCAAATCTCTGTAGCTCGGCTGTCTCCGGCTAATTACGTCGCCGGACGCTGCCCTTTGATCAGCTCGCTTCGATCGGACGCCGGCGCTCGCGCACCACACACGAGCTGAGGGGACTATACTCCATTTAATTTAAGATTTGAATTAACGGTCAAATTGTAATACACGTTTCTCGGTATTTCGTACACAAATTGACTAAAAATACTTACAAGTACATTTATTAGCGGTATTTATTATATTTTTAGTTTAGAAGTTAACACAATTTTAGTTAGTTTCATTTAAAAACGTGTGCAAATTTCACCGTTATGAAATAGTTTACTAAAGCTATATTAGAAAGAAATAATAAAATAATAAATTTTTTTGCTAATAAATATTCGACACAACAACAAATATATTAGAAGTAAAAACAAATGTTTGATCGTAATGCAAAACATCAATATTTCGGCCTATGCAGCTATGCAGGGTGAAAAGTTGAGATGGGCAGCAATACTGGGTTAAGACACTAGCTTTAGTTAAAATTTTCATTGGCATTTGAGGTATCCCATCTTAGGCCTCTAGGTTGGCAACGCATCTGCAACACACCTGGTGTTGCAGATCTTCACGGGCGGTGGTGATCTCTTACCATTAGGAGACCTACTTGCTTGTTCGCCATCCATTCGAATAAAAAAAAATCAAAAATGCCACGAATATTTAGGAACCTGCTAATGATACCTCTTATGTTTCAAACTGTCTCGCCATTTAGGCTACAGAGAGGACCCTCGCAAAACAGAACCCTTCTTCGGACAGTCTGATAAAAATCCCAGTCTTGCCTGAAGGGCTACTCCGAAACACAACGTTCGAAGTTCGTGTCGTGCGATTCCTCTCGCTCTCGTATTAAATAGTATAAGTGTGACAGGGACCGCACTACACGAACTTCGAACGTTGTGTTTCGGAGTAGCCCTTCTGTATTTTAAGAGCGAAAACGTCCACTTCGCTCGCAAGCCCGCACTCCCGAGTTCCACACGATTCCTTTGACGCTCCTGAAACTTGTTAGAGTCCATATTAAAATTCAAAAACGTCGCGCAACTCCTGAAAACATTATGCAGGGATTTGAATAATGATTTTGTTTTAGTCGCACCTTAGGTAATGTATGCGAAGATTTTGGCCGAAGTTAGTAATGTGATTTTTGGCTTAAATCGTTTCGAAACTTCGTTTTCGGTGTTGAGACGTGCTTTGTGGTTTCCTGAAGGTAAGCGCTTGGGGTTTTGAATTTTTGATAACCTTAAAACCTTTGTGTGTGTTGGTATAGTTAAAGCTTTAATTAAAATCTATTTCAATGGAATCTGACACTCCTGTGGGCACTTACAGCCAATTGATATGAACACCGGCGGGTTGGCTATTTATAGGTCTTGTTTACGAGTATGTGACTATTACCTATTCTTTTTTGATTCCTTTTAGATTAAAATCACGTCAGGACTTAATTTTTACTCATAAGTTTTTTATATTATGTATAAGAGTGGGCAAACGAGCATGCAGATCACCTGATGGGAAGCAATCACTGCCGCCTACAGACACAACATACGGTCACAAAGTGGTACTTAATTTGTTCTAGCAAAATTAGTTTATCTTAAAACGATGTTCATTTTCCGGTTTTGGAACATATTATACGGTTAAGGTTTATGATATGAGTATGTGTATGTGTGTACAGATAAAACACCTTTCTTAACAGGCTTCAATAAGTTACGTTTTATTGTTAATTATGATCATCAATAAAATGTTTTAAAAAAACATCCACAAAATTCTGTCTAGCAATTTTATTACGTTTTTTCTTAAAAAACAAACTGTCGTGCGGCCGTTTTACTCAAAATGAGGACATTATAACAACAATCTTGGCGGCAATTTCTCCATTATTTATAATTTCCCAAGCATTCGTATTTAATATATCGCTCGGTGCTATATCGCGGCAAACTTACCTTTACACACGTGTTTCTTGCTTTCATATCAATTACACCTTTGTTTCTTAATAATACGGTATTGTTTTGATTTTGCGAGCGGCAAAGTTAACGATGTACTGCTTTAGTAAGTGAGTCTTCTCAGTTTTGTCATAAAAATGTTAATGTCGGAAAAACAAACAGCTTAATGTATGCGAGGGGACATGAATTAAACGAGACGTTCGAGAAACTCCGAGTTGGCAAATTGAATTGGAGATAAGGATTGATTTTGTTAGATAAGCATTTGTTTGAAGGGTGTATGGCGTTGGAAAATCACGATTGAACGCGAATGTTACAAAATCCAAGTCAAAGTTAAAAAATCTTTATTGAATTTACGCAATAACAAGCGCATATGAATAATTAAATCAGGCCTTACTTTGCAGAGACAGGTACAGATAAACTATTAACGATGGCCACGAAAGTCGGTACCGTCGTTGTTACACTGCCGTCCACTGTTTGTAAAACATGGTATACTCACTGTTATAGCCCTCTACATCTATCTGGTATGCATTTCCATTCACAAAAACTAGTTTAGGTTTACACCATGTAGAAGAATCAAGAGGCCACGCAGAGCAAAATGTAACTTTGACATCCAGCTGCCTAATTCTAGGAACTATGTACAGTTTAAAAGAAGCATTGAATATAATGTAATAAAAATCTATAATTTTTTTAATGAAGACATAAAACAATGTATCAATGTAAAAGAATTTTCTACGAAATTAAAATCTTTTTTACTTATACGACCATTTTACAGTCTCAAAGAATATTTTAATAAATTATATGAATAGACTAGAATTGTTTTTAATTTGTAACTTTTGCGTAATAATTTTATTTCATTTGAAATTACTTTTTTTTTAAATATATCTTTGAAAGACGTCCTGCTGCTTCATATATCTTTGAAAGACGTCCTTTCAAGGCGGGCGGTATAGAATGGCCTAATTATTGCCAAGAAGTCGGGGCAGTCTATGAAACGCAATTTTAAAAAGAAAAACTCTCTTTCTGTGACTCCGTTTTTTTTTATCGTGTTCCTCCTCGCTGCGTCAAAATAAATCTTAATTTTATTTGGCTATTGAAATAGCTGAAATACTGCTGGAACTAGCTATAAGACCTGCCCTACACACACGCATTTATTCATCACCACAAAAACCCACACAAAATTACATGGTGTCTTCAGTTTGCTGCACGTGCATGTATATCCCCCTGAAATCTTGGTGAGTGTTAATTTCTTTCATTTCTTCGACTCCCGCTTAATTACGTACTTCAACAGCTGCGGATTGGTTTCCGCACCTGACACGATTATAATTTTGGTCTACGCGTATATAACAGGTATGTACGTGTTCATGCAGTTTCTCCACCTATATAAGAATCAATCACACACAATCTGTTTACTTTTCTAGATTTATATCTTCTTCTGAAATGTATGTTGGCATTACAAACATTTTCCTAAAATGATTGCACCCGTGAAAAAGAAGGTGCTATATCTTCCGAGAACCTTTATTCAGTAACGTCTATGTGATATGGCAGTGGAGAGTAAACCAGCTTTGAATTCAATACATAAATAGACAAAGTTGTCGGGAAAAGCGTCCAAGTTATACATTACGGCGATCCATTGATTACTATTATGACGCAATTCACACGATTTTTCTGCCTAAATTTGCAATGAAAAAAGTTAAGTGGTATTTTTTTACGTAAATTATATAATATGCAATAGTATCGGTCATTTTATTAGCTCAGTTATCAGCGAGTTGGTTAAGCGGTATGTAACTGGAAGTCTAAAGTTGAGATGTAAGTCGAAAGCGAATTATTTCTTAAATTTTTCTTTTTCTTTGTACTTTTAGATTAAGTTTTATTTTTACAGCTAATTCAAATGCATATTATTTCCAAAAACAAAACATGATTGTACAAAAAAAAACCTTTCTCCTCCATCGGTTATCTGTTCAACTTCAACCTGCATATTCCTGAAACTATGTAGTGACTTCAGTTTTTCGTTGAATTTAGTTACACTAGATATGCTCTGTTCAATCTCACTTACGGTCTGCTGTGATGTTGCTTCGATTTTTCCGAATAAGGCACCTGGTTGATTGAATCCTCGTGGAATTTTTATGTGCAGATACTTGAGATGGAAATAGTTTCAATGTAGCTCCTGGAATACCAGAACGAGTTTACTGCGTTTGAAACCTGTAAAATTTCAGTTCGTGAGCGTGATTGCTGAGAATTGTCAAATATGCGCTTTAAAAGTGATTGGAAGTTTTACATATTTGTTGAGTGAAACTGGAACTTTGTCTGAGATGGTTTTCAAAGGGGTCAGTATAAAAAAGGGTTTTATAGTCACACATTGAGAATTAAAATCTGCTGCCGCTAAACAAACTTACCAAACGACTTCGACTTCTTTTTCTTGCCTCATCTGGAAGCAGACTAATTGGCCAAGTAAATATACTCATGAACATTATCTATATTGACTAGTAGAAAATTGTTTGTCATAATGTAAGGTTTTACATAACTCCTTTTTTCTCTGAAACCATTTTTTTTTCAGAACTGTTATAAAACAAACCTAACCTAACCTAGAGTTCTGCTATTGAATGTCCATTTTTTTTTTGAAAATTTTTTAACAAATGTACGGTTTCAGTGGGGAAAAAAATTATGACTAACAATAATTTATGACAAACCATTATGACTGACTTATAAGATTATGGCAGTCGAAAGGATTGCCGATGCGTTGACAACCTAGAGGCGTATATAAGATGGGATACCTCAAGTGCCAGTAATTTCACCGGGTTTGGTATAATTTGGTTACACTGCGTTTATCCTTTCTGCCGAGTACATACAGTCAAGGGCAAAAATATGTTTACACTCTAGTACCTTGTCACTTTAACCACTGTGACAGTTCATATATGGCAGTTCAAATATGACGAAAATAGACAAGGTACTAAAATGTATACATATTTTTGCCCTTGACTATACCTAAGTAGTCGATAGGAAGAATAGCGACACCTATTGTAGCTTAGATCGTCTGATAATGGTCAGGCGCGCCCTCTGTCGGATGATTGATGTCCGGGCAACGCGAAAATACCCGGAAGCTGGCACAAGACGTAGGGTGATGAAGAATTTACATAATATAAGAGGCTATGTGGTAAGCATATCGTCAATATAGTGCAATGCTGCTTGCAGTCACCAGCACCAATATTTGACGCAACAAGCGTGTATAAATATCTGATACGACTCTATTTCTAGGGCCGAAAGAACGTGTCAGATATTTTTGCACGCTCCGCTGAGGCAGATATTAATGTTGATGACTGTACCTAACCAAATCCATACTAATATTATAAAAGCGAAAAAGTGTGTGTTTGTATGTTTGTCCGTCTTTCACCCCGTAACGGAGCGACGGATCGACGTGGTTTTTGGCATAGAGATAGTTTATGGGCCCGAGAGTGACATAGGCTACTTTTTATGCGTGGGCGGAGTCGCGGGCAAAAGCTAGTAATGTATAATGCCACGGAGCTTTAAAATGAAATGTCTTTCTGTTTTTTATGCAGCTTTTTAGAATTTTGATGCAGCTTGAAGAGTCCGGAGTTTGATTTAATATCTGGAAAATTTAAATAATATCTAAGTATCATCATCGTTTAATTAAGAGTTGAAAGCCTCATTTTTTTTTAATTTGCGGTGGTTTCTTGTGCACAGCTTTCGTTGGCCAAAGTCTCAAAAATATGGCCGTTGGTTTTGGATCTCCAAATTTTTCTGATTCAAGCCTCTTTTGACTTCTGTATGATGAATGCTCCAGCAAATGGCAACTTATAAAACCGCAAATAATTCCAATACCCTGGTATTCCAACTTTTGCAAACTCAAAGCTGCGATGGGTTCCCACCGAATTATTGAAATGAATGCGAAGGGTTTGTTTGCTTAATACACGAGACACGAGTGTTAAATACTTTGCTGTTCTGATATGATTCTTGTCTTAAATGTATTTATTTATACTGCAATGTAACTTGTGGAATATTTTGAAGTTTAGGCCGTTTAGGCTGCAGCGAAGACCAAAGAAATGGACGGACATACATACCCACATACATACATACGCTCGAAAAACATAACCCTGCTTCGGTTAGTCGGGTAAAAGTGTTTTTACCCGACTGCCCGAGGCAAGGATATGTTTTTTGAGCGTTGAAATTGCAAATACAAGCAACCCCAGGCGCCATTTCCTGGGAAACCGCATCGTGAAACAGTGGAACAGTTTGCCCGAGACAGTGATCAGTGCACCTTCAGTGAATTCTTTTAAAAACAGACTTGATAAGTAGGTACTTTGAAGACAATAACACAAGTGAACAATGATATGCACGCATCAGCTATAAGCTGCCTGTGCATTATAAATAATAATAATAATAATAAATCTTTAGGGGACTCGAGTGTTTGAGTCCCCTAAAGATTTGCAATTTTGAACATAAAACTTCTGTGAGACTGACTCATATTAAATATATTGACCCGGTTAACTCTCGTCTTAAATCATGTTTAGCTCGACATGTTTCGGGCTAATTCGTTGCCCTTCCTCCTCGGAGCAACGCGACTCGGCGGCTGCTGCAACACGCGCACAAAAAGAACTAAACTCGATTTAAGATGTGAGTTATCCGGGTCAATATATTTAATACTCGAGTCCCCTCTTAAAACCAAGAACTAGCGGCATCCAAAATCACTACACTTCGTCAGCAATGATCATAAGTCATCACCAACAGCTTCGTCAAGTGATTACAGCCGTCATTACGCTCCCCCTCCATACATTAACATACGACAAGACTTAGTTGGGAATAAAAAATAAAGGTCTCGTTTACCGGTTTTTGCCAAGTCAGGGGTTGGGTTCCGTGTGGCGAAAATATGAGGGAAGAGTCATTAAAATGGACATTCGGGGGTGAAAAGATCTTAGCACAGAACAGGGGCCGCTGGCTTTATTAGACCCAAGATCTACTGTTTACTCAGTAGACCCTGCGATCTAACACTAGGAAATATGCAAGCTTTTAATTTTTTTTTATGATTTGATAGCCCATATTAAATGATATTGTAACGGATAACTCACGTCTTAAATCGAGTTTAGCTCGACTGTTTCGGGCAGTCGCGCGAGCAGAACGGTGGCGTGTAGTGCGCGTGTTGCGGCAGCCGCCGAGTCGCGTGCTCCTGTGAAGAAGGGCTACGAAATGGCCAGAAACATGTAGAGCTTAACTCGATTTAAGACGTGAGCTATCCGTTACAATATCGTTTAATATGAGTGAGTATCACGGTAGTTTCATGTTCAAGATTTGATAGCCTGAAAAAAATTTTAGTGCAAATAGGTAATGAAATTATGCGGATATCAAATAATGTGTAATGGTCGACACTAATGGAAACCAAAGGGCTGGTAGCTACGAATTAATAATAAATAGTAATAATAAGTAGTAAATAAGAATTATTACTTGTTCGTAGGCTGGCAGCTATCTCTCTCAACGAATCGCCATCGCCATTCAACGAGGGAATGCTGCCAGCCTCTTGGGCACCATGCCACGGGGGCCTTTTTAGATTTAATTAAGTAGGTATTAAGTTTTCAGGTGTTAGTTTATAGTTAAGTTTTATTTGCGGTTATTTTTTCTTAATATGTGATTTCCCTTAAAAGATAATATGTGAAATTCATAATTGGCAACCCACTGTTTGTTTTATGTTTCCTCAAAACTTAAATAACTAAAAAACTTTTATATTAGTACTAAGATATTTAGACTCTTGTAATTAAAGTTGTTAATTGAGGTACTCTCCTGTCTGTTTCAGGAATGTTTAGAGATGTAAGCATTTGTTCTAGATACCCTATACATTTCTCGTTCGACTAAATTTCATTCAGTTAAAAAAGGATGAGATGTTTTTGCTTCTAACATCCTTACAAAAAAAAATGTCCACAATTGCCCCAAATATACTTTGTAATGAATATTTTGTGCTCGATTTCAGGTTTAGTACTTTTAGCAATATAGAATAGATCTTTGGCAAATTTTTGGAATGCACTTTTCTTTCAGCAGCCTGACGACAATTTCATATACATTATATATTAATTAAACTTCTCTCAGTGGTTCCACGTAACTGCCAGCGCATCTCTAAAAACAGCTAAAAAATAAGTAAGTTTAGCATCTGCGAGACGCAGTTTCAGTTCATTTGCCGCCAAATGTATATAAAAAGTTAACGCGCCTCCCCCAAGTGTTCTTAAGGCTGCTTTGAATACAGGATGCCTGTTCACGGGCCGACACTGTCGACCAGCTCACAGATTACGTAACTGTTACTGCAAAGAAAAAGTATAGTAGCGTTTCGTAGCTGCTATATTAGTGTTAGTAGCAGCCACCAGGGCTGGACAATATTTTAATTACTTGTAATTAAAATTGTAATTAAAATAGTAGCAACCTCATATAGGTAATTAATACAATCCCGAATCAAATTACTTCTTAAAAATTTAATTAGTAATTTGTATATCAAATGACGCTATTTTATAGTTAGCGTTTAGAAAAATTATGGCTTAAAGATATACTTATTTAAACACAAATAGATTAAGGAGAAGACGAGCTGTCGGTAGGCCTCCAACAAGATGGAGCGACGACCTGGCTAAGATCGCGGGATCGCGGTGGATGCGAAGCAGAAGACCGGTCTAAATGGAGAGCCTTGGGGGAGGCGTATGTCCAACAGTGGACGTCTTTCGGCTGATATGATGATGATGATGATGATGAGATTAAAGAGATGTTGGACTACCCATCGATAAATTTTAACTGATGGATAAAAAATGTGATGACGTCTCCGTCTATTCTAACAAAACAAACAGAGACGGCACTACATTTATCCTTCAGTTAAAATTAATCAATTAATGGTGAAATAGGGGGTTAGTGATCATGTTGGTTGTGTGCTGCAGAAAATAGGTGGTGCTAAATTTTTTTTTTGTAAGAAAAACGCGTAGAGTAAATTGTCGAATGTAATTCCACAAAATATAATCTAGCCTAAAAAACTGCAGGGCGGATCTTTTATAACAATTTTCAATATCAATTTTATAAACAGCTTTAACCATTTTTAAAGTGAAGTCATAATCATAACAATTCACATAAAAATAAATTTAAAGTTTTGTTTTTATAAACAACACGAAAAAAACAAAAACACAAAATTAAAATTACTATTTGGAGTCTTTTTGTATTTTTATTTCAACTTCAAATTTTTTGTTTCTTTTACGGTCATCCCGTGAAAGTCTATATATTTCACACGAAAACACAAGCCGAAACACGGATGCACCGAAAAACCAGAAAAATAGACCAGCGCTGGGAAAACACAAAATTGTTTCTTAAGAAAAATTTAGTTTGAAAAAGTCGTACCGACTAAAACTGGCCCGTGAACAGCCAGCCTCGCCGACTTTTTTGAATAATGCAAGTGTTATGGCCGAAATATGCTTCATTTGGCGCGAAACTTCTAGAGCGAATCGTATTCATATTTCTTGCTCCGACTGTTCTGTCGCCATTTGAATATTTACACGTTTTTCAACTTTATAAATTGTTTGGTGGAATTGAAAATGTTTATTAAACGGTATTTTAAGACGGTTTTAAAAGTAGGCATTGCGTAACAGTGGCCACGAGTTTACATGAAGGATTTTTTTTGCAATAAAGTTCACTCGCATAAAGTATTTTTCGAGGAGTGAAATTCAAGCCAATACACGTGGGAAGTGAAAAATTACACAATTTAAACAAGATAAGATAGACATATCGTCCGCAGGGCTCTGGTGTCAGCTGGCGTCTCTTGCGTGTTGGAGCCTTCTGGTCTTATAGCCGATCAGATGGCGAACGACCTGATGGGTTGACCCTAGTGCCCCAGCCTGGTAAAAAGGAAAGTGCTTGCTCTGGGACGCCACGTGCGTCAGTACTTTTGCGTCTTCGCACCTCGGTCGCACCTCAAGAACAGGGGGAGCGGCTGCTGAGATGGCAGCCATAAAAGAGCGCGAGAAAAACTCGGCGCTCGCAAACTATTTGTTCGTCCCACTGGCGGTGGAGACGACAGGTTGTTGGGGCTCCGAGACAAAACTTTTTTTTAATGAAGTGTGGCGCCGTCTTCGTGAGAGAGGTCTTGACCCCCGCTCTGGGTCGTTTCTGGTGCAAAGGTTGTCTATCGCCGATCAACGCGGCAACGCGGCGAGTGTAATGGGCACCTTTGCGCCAGGTATGACGCGGGGCAGGTTATTTGACTGACTGTATTTTTGTCTGACCTTTGTCTATTTGTCACTTGACATTTAGCTAATAAAAAAATATTTTATTTTAATTTATTTTTAAAGTTATTATACAACTAAGTATTCTGTAAATATTTCAATATATAAATTAGAAGCTCTCGATAATTTACCTGAATCGAAATCTTTGGGTTAGGAGTTATTTCATGCCCATAAAACTTAAATTCCACCAAAGGCAAATATTCAAGTGACAGATAAAATACGCATGAATGTCGCGATTCTTCGCATAAACTTAACAGGCGTGTAGAACTGGGGACCCTTTAATATATATTTTTTAATTACATCATAAAACGGGGTTTAATTTTTATTTTATCTTTGTTTGTTTACGTTTATAAGATACTAGCTTTTGCCCTCGGCTCCGCCTGCGGGGAATTCGGTTACCGCGCGCTGTTCCCTCGGGAACTTTGCGTTTTTCCGGGATAAAAAGTAGCTTATGTCACTCTCGGGCCCATAAACTATCTGTATGCCAAAAATCACGTTGATCCGTCGCTCCGTTACGGCGTGAAAGACGAACAAACATACACATAAACATACAAATACACACTTTCGCATTTAAACAGTTGCGAAATGAAAAGTTATTCGCCGAAACATTAGTAAACCATCTAGTTTATTTACGTACTACAGTCTACACTTCATTATTCTTCTAAAAGCACAAAATATGCATCGTTCACCTCGTGAGCAAAACGAAACGCAGGGCGAGTTCACAATATTCTGCATAAACCTAAGCGTCCTCCCCACGTCGCGCCACAATTCCAGGAAAATCCCTGGAACCGCTGAAAACTCCGCAAGTACCAGACCAAACTTAATTCCGCCCCCGCCAAAGAAAACTTACCTTAAAATTAATATTTCTTTCATTAAAATCTTGTAATATTTTCGCTGCTGCATGCATAAGTAATGGCATGAATAACTTACTGGCAAAAATCCAGGCACACCCTGATTGGACCAGATTATTGTTTTCTTTGGGATGTTTGCTTAGAGTCTATTTGGTTCTTTAATTGCAATTGTTTAAGCCAATATTTGCACGTTGGACAGTTTGATTGACGATCATTTTTGGGGAAAAAGTAGACGGCGAAAAAAATTTTTTGCTTTCAAACATCATTGCTCGAATTTTTCTGAAGTTGATGCTTGTAGGCGAGTGTTTTAATTTTTTTTTTTTCCATTTGTTTAAACCTGCAATCAGTCTTTTAGACTATAATCAGGTGGGTTGCTAGAGGTTGAGGTTTGGCAAGACAGAGCCACTGCTCTGTCTCCCCTTAGAAAAGCAGCACATCAGCTCTCTTGAGTCTTTTAATCGGGTTTGGCTGCAAGAGTACACTGGATAACGGGTTTGGGTGAATCATCAGTCGGTCTCTGTAGTTGGCTGACTTTTAAAAATTTGGCATTTTTTTTCATTTTTTTAAAGCTCGCAATTTGGCTTCAAAAATCCGCCATTTTGATTTTTCAACAATTTCGTGGACCCAGTAAATATCACTTGCGTCATCAAGACAAATTCAATGACGTATCGTTTAGCAAAATCGGTTCAGCCGTTGAGTAGTTACGAGAGGACACGGGAAGAGACATACATACATACTAACATACATAACCCTCCTTCCTCGCAGTCGGGTAAAAACACACATACTACTTGCTTGCAATGTACTCGTAGGTACCTATAGTGTATTTACTTTTACTCTGGATTCTGAACCAACTACTATCAGGTTTTCCGTCATAATTAATATCCTGTATGTATTTATTTTATAGACAGGTATTCAAAGGCTGAATATTTGACAGTTATTTTTTGCATAATTTTAGTTAAGTATTTTTTTAGCCTCATTGCTTTTGTATAAGCTACAAATTGATGTTTTATAAATAATTAGGTCTTATAAATATATATATTTATAAAAAATACCCACCGAAATGATACAGAAGTTGGGGTTTAAAAACTGACCTAAATTAATTAATTGATTCTCTGTGTACTTGTATTCTGTATCGCTTACTTAATAATAAACATATGGTATATTTGTAATTTGATGAAATAAAATACGCCTATAATTTGTACGCCTTACGGCCCGACATAGTGATACAAAACATTTTACCTATACGACCTCATGTACCTGTGTTGAACAAATAAACGATTTTGATTTTGATTTTTTTCGATTTTGAATATTTATTATACTTATTAATTAACAGCCTTCCAGATTTCTTATGTTTTTAATTAAAAAAAAATCTGAATCAGAGAGTCTTCTCAGTTCGCTTTTTAAAAAGATATATTGCGCCATAAGTTATTCTCAGCTTAATTACATTATAGAGTTCATAACCAAAGGAAAAAGGGTTGTGGGTCGGAAAATAAGGAAGTGGGGGTAAAGTGGGGGTAATACATCACTCCACACCTGCGGCCCGCCACACCTTTACCACTTTCTTATTACATTTTTTCGTATAATTCTCAAAAAGGGTAAAACTAATTTAGTGACGGTTTCGAAGCAACTTTTATTTTTATAGTTTTTATCGAACGTCTACAAGGAAATGCACTTTTATATTATCGGGCCTTTTTACGATGAATTTTGAAGGAAAGAAAAAAAAAGCAAGTTTGCTCGGCAAAAGTGTTTTCTACTCAGGTTTTTTTTTACTTTGACGAAATTTTGCAACCAGCACGTAATGATAATGATTTGATCAAATAGGGTACCTGCATCCTGTAGAAGAGTACCTAAAATAAAAGGAATTTTTCAGATATTATTTTTATCCTAACGCTACTCAAAAATACCCTGTATTTTTTTTTACCTAAAACTTTTTTAAATAAAACCTAAGTAAATAAATGCCCCTAAATAAATAAATAAAATAAATGTATTTAAGAACTAATAGCTAACCTACTACACCGTTTCGAAACATTCTTGGAATGCACCCATAATGGTCTTGGTTTCTATGTCATCTGCAGTATTTTTTTTTGAAATCGTACATTTCATTCGAAAACTTTTACCCTGAAAATTTCACTAAATTTAGGGTAAAATGATTGAAATGAAATGATTAAGAGGGCCAATCAACTATTTTACCGACGCTTTGACCGTCTCCTGTGCTAACAAAATTGTCTCTGGCGTTACCAAAAAATCGTACTTCCAACAAGATATTTCACGGTTTATTAGGTTGAATTTACGTAGGATGGCATGTATTCGTGTACACTATCAATTTTTTAAATTACAGAAAAAACATGTTTACTTACAAAAATCTGCAATTGTTTGAAAAAGGTTGCGGACAGATTAGTGTGGGTGAAAAAGTTTATTAGCCTAAGTACGGGTAGATCAAGATTACTTTTTGGAGTCTTTTTGTATTTTTAATTTCAACTCCAAATTTTTGTTACTTTTACGGTCATCCCGTGAAATCTATACTAATATTATAAATGCGAAAGTAACTCTGTCTGTCTGTCTGTCTGTCTGTCTGTTACGCTTTCACGCCAAAACCGCTAAACCGATTTGGATGAAATTTGGTACAGAGATAGAATAGACCTTGGGAAAGGACATAGGCTATCTTTTATCGCGAAAAAGAGGCTTTAAGGGGTTAAAATAGGGGGTGAAAGTTTATATGGTGGAAGTTCGTCACTGTCGAAGATAAAACTATGAAACTTGGCATTTAGGCATTTAATATACTATCCATATCCATACTAATATTATAAATGCGAAAGTGTGTTTGTGTGTTTGTGTGTTTGTATGTTTGTATGTTTGTCCCTCTTTCACGCTATAACGGAGCGACGGATCGACGTGATTTTTGGCATGGAGATAGTTTATGGGCCCCAGAGTGATATAGGCTACTTTTTATCCCGGAAAAATGCACAGATCCCGAGGGAACAGCGCGCGATAATCGAATACCACGCGGGCGGAGCCGCGGGCAAAAGCTAGTTCTATATATTTAATTTAACTTAAAACACAAAGCCCCAGCGCTGGTCTATTTTTCTGGTTTTTCTGTGCATCCATGTTTCAGCTTGTGTTTTCGTGTGAAATATATACGGGTAGATCCACATGGGATGCATGTAACTGCATCGAAACAAAATCTTTAAAGCTGAGATCGTATAAAATTTTCAAAAACAAGCACTTTGTCTCTTTAGGATATAAAAGCAAAAAAAGCAACTAATCCCCCACTTCCTGCGCATCAGCAACTTAAGACACTACATACCAAAGGTATTCCCCGCCTCCTTACTTTATTCCTTCCAAATAAATTCTTCACTATTTTCTTTTAAACTTGAGCTCTCCCCTATCCGTCCCTTTCTTTGCTAAACCCCGGGTGCATAATTTCGGCGAAGGTTAATCCATTTCTACTTTCGCAACTTATTTTAGATTTTAGCTATTTGCCTAAGCGCGGAAGGGTTGGGATTCATTTGCATGTTTCATGGTAAAGTTTATTTAATAGTTGATGAAATGCAAGTCTGTGATATTTTTGTGGGGACAAATATTTAATATTAACGACGGGCTTTCTTAAAATCATTTCAAACGGTCAAACTACGAAGAATAGCTTGCTTCGTCCATGCAGTCTAGTTATCATCATCATCATCATGTCAGCCGAAAGACGTCCACTATCCTGCTAGACATAGGCCTACCCCAAGGCTCTCCACTCAGACCGGTCTTGTGCTTTTCGCATCCACCGCGATCCCGTGATCTTAACCAAGTCGTCGCTCCAAATGATGATGGGGTCAAAAGGTCTCTAATGGCGTCCGCGGACCAGGAGACGAGCTGTCGGTAGGCCTCCAACAAGATGGACGATCTGATCTAGTTATATCGGTAAAAAATCTTCTTTTTGAAGAAGTTCAAGTGGCTTGCCAACTAGTGAGGTTCGTTTATCAGCTGTTTTTTTTTATTCGACTGGAAGGAAAACGAGCAAGTGGGTCTCCTGGTGGTAAGAAATCACCACCGCCCATAAACATCTGCAACACCAGGAACTTGTCTCATCAAATCAAAAATTATTCTTCTAATTTCACATTGAAATGGGGATTAAAACTAATTATTAAATATTGTTAATTTTATTGTGATGAGACGATCAGTGAACACCTTTTATAATACTATTTAGTTCCAGAGCAAAGTGACTATAGAACTGAGAAATAAACAGCGTCGTGCCAAACTCTCTGTTTAAAGTTTGAAGACACATCTGAACAAAATCATGAGAAGTCATTCACAGACAAAACAAAACATCACAAACAAAATAACACTGTGGCATCTCCGCGTATCCCATAAAAACAAAGCATTGTCATTGCCGACGTCTTCTTGATTGACAGTATTTCTTTTTTCGCATAATAATCATCTCAAATTGCATTCACTCAGAAGATCACATTTAGACAGGTGAAATTTGATCAAAAATAACTAACTAGAAAATTCAGTATCATAATATATAAACTATCCGAAATAAACTCAAATGAGTACACAGTAATGGGCAACAACGATTCAGTGCCATAGCTCACCATTTATGAACTTCCGCCTACTCTCTACTCGTGACCACCGGCCACTATCTACAGACAGACAGACAGACTACCTATTTGCTAACTTACATACGTACTTCTGTGCTGTATTGTACTATTTTATCTTGTATTGTTTACAATATTGTCTGGTATTGTTTGTACTGTTGGCAATTAAATATTTTTCTTTCTTTCTTCACTGTAATGTAGCCGAAATGACGAGTGAATTATGACTAAATAGTTAGTGTGATAAGTCCCGATTGTGGTGGTAATTATGATTGAAAATCACGAATATCCCACTATATTTTCGCTTTTTCAGCCGCATCAGACGCTGCACCATATTTGCGTCCTTAACCTCGATACAGTACATAGACAACAAACTTACGCAAACCGTCGCGAAAAAAAAGCACAAAAAAGCACCGCTGTGCAGCTTTAGACCTTTGGAGCGACGTTTCAGACGGTAAAGTTAAGTTGGTGTTCGTGTAGTGTTGTCATATTTTTCACGCCCGTCTCCGCGTGCTCCGAAGCACCCTTGGAGTAAGCTATGTGCATAAATTTGGTGGAGAGTTGTGACACGACAGGCTTTGTGAGGGAAGTCCGCTTTGAAGTACCACGCTGTATTAATTGCAATTACGCGTTTACTGCTTTGTTTTTGCTGAGAATATTCATTCAGTCTCTGGGATTGTCTTCCTTTGGTTGAGAAGCGAAATTGATTCCTATTTTTAAAAGTACACACTTGTTCTATCAGCTTTAGGACGTCCACCGTTGGACAGAGGCCTGCAGGGATACTCCGAAACTCGAAACTCGAAGTTCGTGTCGTGCGGTCCCTCTGACACTTATACTGTTTGATACGAGAGCGAGAGGGACCGCACGAAACGAACTTCGAGTTTAGAGTAGCCCTGCTGCTCCACAGATCTTTAGTTACTTCGGTTCGAAGCGCCCATCTACCGCGAGGCTATGGCTTAACCAGATGGAATACTCCGAAATTCGAAAATCAAAGTTCATGTCGTAACGTCCCTCTCACTATCTTTTTAAATAATATAAGTGTCGGCGGGACGATACGATAGTAACTTCGATTTTTGAATTTTGTAGTAGCGCAGGTCATCGGTCTATCTTGTTGGTGGACGTTCTATGTTGCGCACGCCGATCCGCTATCTTCGTATGAGAACTTGCACATTCATGGTTTCATCATCATCATCATCGTGTCAGCCGAAAGACGTCCACTGCGGAATAAAGGCCTCCCCCTTAGAACACCACAATGAACGACAACTCGCCACTTGCATCCACTAGTTTCCCGCAACTCTCAAGATGTCGTCAATCCACTTGGAGGGAGGCCTGCCAACGCTTCATCTTCCGGTTCGTGGTCGCCACTCGAGGACTTTCCTCCCCCAACGGTTATCTGTTCTTCGAGCGATGTGGCCCGCCCATTGCCATGAGCTTTATGGAGAAGAAATTTAAAAATCGCGAGAAAACCTGTACTTAACTGCTAAGAAATTCAATAGAACCTATGCTTGAAGTTGCCAATCAGCCTCTCTGTGTTCCTTTGAAAAAGGATCTCGTCAGACACGAACAAAAAAGGTTAGACCTTTAGATTTTCTTCCTACTTTTTATGTTAAGGAACTTTAAAAAATGAACCACTTAAACCCGATATTAAGCTAAGAGACCATGAATACAAAATCCACAAACGGTCTGAAATATAGCCAGCGAAACTGCTGAAATTTACATGAAACATTTTAATATAGCTTCCAAAGCTCACCTGCCCTTTTTTCTCACGCCATAAAAGTACCAAAAAGTTAAATTTGATGCGGCCCTCAAACCCGCTATACGACTTTTATGCAGCCTTTATAACCAGTGAGGCATAACGGTGACAAAAACGCTGGGTTCGCATTTAAAGGGCACCTTTAACCAGCACCACAACGTGCCACATTATGCTTATGCCGCATGCCACATATTAAGGTTCAATAATATGAGTAAAAGAACATATTTCTGGATTCTGTCCTCTGCCAGAAATAGGTACATTATGGATCTGTAATTCTACAAATTTTACTTATTCTACTTATTTCACGCACACACAAACTCAAAATATGATTAATTGAGTTTGTGTGTGCGTATACACATGCGTGTGAGCTTGTGTGTGTTTCACGATAGATAGATTTGGCGGCGACTTGGGCTATTTATGTATTCAGAGATCTACATCTCCGGGGTTAAAAGATTACTTTTATTTTTATTTAAAGTGTATTTTTAAAGAAAAATGCACTTTATTGTGCAATAATCACTATGTTAATTTAATTTGTTTTATCGTTTACTTAATACGTTTTGAAAATACACATTTTTTACTTGAAACTACAGCGTAAAAACAACATTACATCTTGATACTCTGTCCTCATGACATCGTGCTGCTCTGTCATTGACGTGGCTCAATGTGTCATTTATGTGGCACAGTGTACGCATTAACCGTCATTCTCGAAGAATGTTGACAATGCCGGGCGAATCTGCACGAAAAAGTTGAGGCTTTCAATCGAATTCAGAAAAGAATCATTGTGAATGCGAGTTTGTTTGTAAAGTCTGGAATAAGTGATCAGGCAGAGTTACGAAGACGCGTCGCGTTTGATTTTTTAAGACTGTTTGGCTGCGAAACTGCAGGGCTACTCCGAAAATCCAAATCCGAAGTTCGTGTCGTGCAGTCCCTCTCGCTCTCGTATTAAATAGTATAAGTGTCAGAGGTCGCATGACACGAACTTCGAGTTTCGAGTTTCGGAGTAGCCCTGCTGTACTATGTTTGTAGTAATACATTGTAATGTACTTGCTGTCACTGTGAGGTGTCTGGATAAGAATAGCTCCCCTCATATCCCGTTGGGTATGTTAGAAGGTTATTAAGGGAAAATCCAGAAGACGATCAGCAGTGTCTCTCGCGTACACTAATACTACGATCTGCGAGACAACTGCCACGTGTGTCTATCCCCCCCCTTCCATAGTCATCATCATCAGCCGGAAGACGTCCACTGCTGAACAAAGGCCTCCCCCTTAGTACGCCACAATGAACGACAACTCGCCGCTTGCATACCGGTTTCCCGCAACTCTCACGATGTCAGTCCACCTGGTGGGAGGCCTGCCAATGCTTCGTCTTTCGGTTCGTGGTCGCCACTCGAGGACTTTTCTCACCCAACGGTTATCCCCTTCCATAGTACACCATACAATTTGGCCAAATCAAATCAATCATCATCCTTAATCATCCCTTAGCACCTAGTTCGAAAAAGAAAATTTAAGTATAGAGGAAAATAGTCAAAACTACGTGCAGAAAAAGAAAACAACACAAAAAACATTAATACATTTGAAAATACAAAATGAAATATAGATGCACAGAAAAACCAGAAAAATAAGACCAGCGTTGGGTATCGAACCCAGGTCCTCGGCATTCCGTGCTGCGTGCTATACCGCTACACCACCGCTGGACAACGGTACAGACACGAATTTCCCCTATGCACAACATATCTCAGCTTGTTTGTTTCTTATTTAGCCACTTAAGCAGTGACACTAGCGACATCTATGCCGTAGCCCTCATCGAGAAACTTTCGGCACTCCATTGGAACTAACGACTCACCTGGACATCAACAAGAGATATCGTTACTAAGCAATCAAATTAAGTTTTTTTTTTTTTGGTTTTTCGGGATGACGCATGACCGTAAAAGTAACAAAAATTTGGAATTGAAATAAAAAATACAAAAAGATTCCAAAAAAAACAATCTTAATTAATTCATTTACATCTAAAAAAAGTTCTATCACACATCAAATCTTAAGGGGAAGCTGTGGTAACCTGAACGTGAACCCTAAAGTATTAAATTATGTCAAAAACTGTTTAAACATCTCCAAGTACTTAATACTAGCCCTTCTAACTAAGCCGGTCGTTGTTTGTTTTGATTGTATTAATTAAAAGTTCCCAGTTATTAAGAATTAAGATTAACACCTCATTCTATTCCGTCCTGCATATTCATGTCCACAACTCTTGCGCTGTGTTTAATAAGAGTTCAAGTTTAAGGGGCTTTTACCATCCATTGATTAATTTTAATTGACGGATAAATGTGATGCCGTCTTGGTCTATTCGTACAAAACAAGCAGAGACGGCATCACATTTATCTGTCAGATAACTTTAATCAATTGATGATGAAACAGGGGCTTAGTCTCTTTAATTAAATACTTTTAAAACAGTATGTGTTTAGTTTTATACCGTTGATAGATTTAATCAATAATTTGTAAAAAAAAAATATTGCTTGTAAATAACCTGCAACTTATTTTTTATTACGTAATAATAATTATAATTATTTAATTTAAATAATTATAATTATTTAATTTAAATAATAATAAAAAATAAGTTGCAGGTTATTTACAAGCTCTTAAATACACCTTCCATTTGTTTTTAAGTTTGTTGAAATGTCTTATCTATGACCTGAAATTTAATATGGATGAGTGTAAGCAAATAAAGTCAGCATCCTACCGGTAGGCACAGGCCTCTTCTCAGAATGAGAGGGGATGGGTCGTACTTCCCACGCGGAACTAGTGTGAATTGGGCATAGCTGAAAGTATCATCAGCAAAAAAAAATATCGAAAACTATTTCAACTAACATCGTGTTCAACAAAAACAATTCATCAAATCAAATCATTGGAAGAAATATACGAACACATTTTCCCCAAAATATGAACAAACTTAACCCAGAAAATAGAAAAAAGCAATACGCAAAATGTGGCAATAACTTACCCGAGTGGGTAAATTTACCCTGGAGATGGGGAAAATATCCCAAATTAGCATAAGACTGGCTCACACGTGCGCTGAATGAAAATAAAGTGTGTATTCTATTTAATTGGGCACAAAAACGGTGTAATACCGTTTTATTAGCGGGTAAATGTCTTTATCCCACCATGGGAATATTGTATGGTAATTTTGTGTATGGTGTGAATGGGGAAGCGTTTTTAGATGTTAATAAAAGTGAAGTGCGGAATTGTAATCGGGTTAGGCAGGTTTCAGGGCAGATAGAGTAGAAGAATGTTTTGATCGTGAATTCATACTTTTACTGGTATTTTATTTTACGTCTTAATTGTGACTTCTAAAGTGAGGAGTAGGTACATAGGAGTTAGGATGGGAGCTGATTTGAGCTTATCGTTACGCTAAATTTTTACTATACGTTATTTTTACTCTTTGGACTTCTCTTCAGCATAAACGACTAAATGATTTTCACCATATACTTAATTAATTACTTATTAGGTATACGTACAGTCGAGTTCATAAACTTCAGAGCAAAAATTTTATTGAAAATGTCTGAAGCACAGATAGATTATACTAGATAACGCAAACACCTCAAACGGGGCGGTGGTGATCTCGTACCATCAGGAGACCCACTTGCTCGTTTGACAGCCAATAGAATTAAAAAAAAGTATATGAAAATCAACCGTGTTAATTTTTTATATCTACTGTGACGTCTCAAGAGCGAATTAGCGATGTCCGCGTAAAATCGATTCAAACGCGCTGCCCGCGCCGTGGGGCTCGAGTCCGTCTCTAGTCATGATTAGTCAGTTAGCGGTCTTTGTATGGGGCCAAGGACGTTTGGTCGGGGTTCGGACACGTGAAATAGATCATCATCATCATCATCATCATCATGTCAGCCGAAAGACGTCCACTGCTGGACATAGGCCTCCCCCAAGGCTCTCCACTCAGACCGGTCTTGTGCTTTTCGCATCCACCGCGATCCCGCGATCTTAGCCAGGTCGTCGCTCCATGTTGTTAACAATATCAGAGTAATGTTCACATATTTTTGATGAAATGTTTGCTCAGAAGTTTAAGAACTCCCCATCTGTTCTTGGAGCGATGTTGGCCTTTCAACTTGCATATTCTTCAAGCTTTGTCGGTGACTTCAGTTCTTCGGCAAATTTCTGAATTCTGTCGAAACTCCAACCATAGCTCTCTGTATACTCCAATTCAATAGAATCTCACAATCCTGTAGACACTTCCAGCCTACTAATATGAACAACGGGCTGCCTAAGATTTTCTGATGTGACTGTTATTCTTTTTTTATTCCTTTTAGATGATAATCACAACAACAGGGACATGTATAATCAAGTGTGCCCACGTTAGGGTGTCTTGAATGTGTAGAAAATTGACAGATTCTATTGAATTGTACTTTACAGCTCCTCACGTGACTCTGTGCCTCTCCAAGAAGCCAATAGTCAAAGACCACGTCTAAAAGCCATATGTCATCACTTGCAATACACATGGTCGAAACTAAAGTCTTCGACCAATGTATGTTGCAAGTATTTTGACTCAGTCTTTGATTTGAAGTTCTTATTATTTTCAAATGACGCAGTCGTCTAAAGTCCATTTAAATAGAATTTGACAATCCTGTACACACTTTGAGCCAACTAATATGAACTGCCTATTGTCTAGGTCTTGGTGAGGTGACTAATCTTCTTTTTTTGATTCCTTTTAGATTATGATCACATCAACAAGAACATACATAATTAAGTGTGCCTACGTCAGGGTGTCTTAATATATTTAGGAAATTGTCAGATTCTATTGAATTTTACTTTACATAAAATACCATCATAATAAATTCCCATAGGTAATCTTCTATTGAAACTGCACTTTTCCAAAACTAAATAACGACCCTGCAACATTGGAGCAAACGTAAAAAACTCTGGAATATCACTCAATGGTGGGGATATCTCAAAGCTTCGTTTTTATCCTACTTGACTCGTAATGTGGTGAATTCATACATGAACAATCGTGGGGGGCGTCTTGGGGGGAGGCAGGCTTTGTTGTCTTTAGCTAGGGTTGTCGATGACGGAACAAAAATAAAATTAAAAACAATGAACAATTTCTCGATGACAGCTTTCAGACAGCTTTATTTCGGGAGAAACGGTGGACATGGAGGAGGCCTTTGCTCAGCAATGGCAATGGGCCGGGTACCCAGGCTAGATTATTATTAATAAATAATTATAAACAACTAGCCTTTGCCCGCGGCCTCGCCTGTTATCGCGTACGTGCTTTTTTCTACATTAAAAAGTAGCTTATGTCACTTTGTGGCCCATAAACTATCTCGATGCCAAAAATCTTGTCGATTCGTCGCTCCACTTCGACGTGAAAGACAGGCAAACATACAAACTAACACACAATCATACAAACACATACACTTTCGCATAATATTAGCAAGCCGCGGGATATCTTAATAATGTTAATATAATACGCCATTAAATCCTGGATACCGTTTAAATTCATTGAAAAAAAAATTAACTCTCCTATTGTAGTACCTATATCTATAGAGATGACATTTAACAAGCAGCGTTGATAATAATTTGCAAATAAGTACTTAATTAAAAATAACTCACAAGTTTTATTTAAAATCTATATCAAATAAATTCAGAAAAACTTTGTTCCATAGTAAAAACAATTAACATAAAATATTGACCCGTGTAACAGCGATAAAAATGGTGGAATAAACAAAATTAAAAGTATTCAAAATTGCTATCTTAAAATTTTATGTCTATCTGTCTACCAAAATAAAATTATACCATTATGTCTCCTCTCAGAATGAGAGGGTTTGGATCGTAGCCATTTTCGCGTACAGATGTCCTTTTATTTTTTTTACTTTTAGAAAAAATATGGCTTTTACTAATAAAATAAATTCCGATTGTTTAAAAAAAAATCCCCATTTTTCCTTACAGAATTTTACGAGTCACCGGAATCGATTGTGCTCTTGATTCTGATTCGGAAAAGCCATATTTTTTTAAGTGAAAAAAATAAACAAAGGGACAGTTCTCACGCAGGCCTAGTGTAAATTAAGAACTTCAGCCACACCATTGAATTTATTTGCAGTTTGTTTAGAATTTCGGAAAACTTAGATGTGAGAGTCCATGTTCGAACCCGAAACCCTCTGATTGAAAAACCACAGGTCAAACCACTAGGATACCACGATTTCTAAATCAATTCCTGCGACTATCAATTTGAAATATAATTTAATTAAAAATAAAACTAATGGAAATAAAACAACCGTATCGCTAACCCTACTCCTCGTAAAACCTTCGTCCAAGAGCGGGCGAGACCTATTTCCCGCCTCGCGGCGAGTACATAAGCCTTATGTACCGTACATACCCCCATGTACCCGCTATGTATCACAGTGTTTTCTGATTTGCTTCCACCGAGGGAATTTCCTTCTTATGTACTTGGTCAGTTATTTAGAAGCTTATGTATATAAATTGACTAAGTTTTTGATTAAATTTCGGTTTCGCGGAGCTTTTAAATGAATAGACGGGGCTTTTTAGAAAAAAGTGACTGGCTTTTATGTAACTTGTGTAGTAAGTAAAGGTTTTGAACCGTTGCCTCTTCAGCTGACTAACTTTGAACCTAGTTTTTAATTAAACTACAAGCTGAATTAGCTATCCTTCAATATTTCTTACAGGGGTTTTCAATTGGTCTTACTCGACTCTTAGGTGAAATAATTTTACAGTGAAATCTGGATAACTATAGCATCACAAGGGACCAAGCAAGTTTGTATCGCTTGGAGAGGTATTCCACACACACAGTCTTTTTATAGGTATATACCTATTATAAATTATAAATATAATAAAATATGATAAATTTCTGTCTTACTTACAGAAGGTTCTATTACTCACAGTACGGGTTAGAATAAGGGATAATTAAGTTATTGAGATGAGATAGGATAGATAATTAAGTACCTGAGAAGAGAAGAGAAGTGTCTGAGATTACATCGTGGTCATTGCAAAGGAAAAATGGCACAGGTGAGGAAAAGGCAAAGGTGCCAATGGTGCGTGTGAAGTTCCCAATCCACAATGGGCCCGCGTGGGAACTACCCATGCCCTCTTGAGTGGAGGCCTGTGCCCAGTAGTGGGACGTATATAGACTGGGATGGTGGTAGAGGAAAAATATTACCCTCAGTAAAAGAGATAATCATGAAGACAATATCGAAGGAACTAATCCCAGGTAGAGAGGTTTCAAACACAAACTCAAACTCACAACATTTATTGACAACAAAAACACACTACATCACAACAAAAACACAGTATAAACATAAAAATAGGAGAAGAGAGAAGAATTAGAGACGTTGTGCTGTAGTGTGATATCCTACTAACGGAGATAATTCAGTTCTAAAGTGTCGGGACCTAAATAAGTGTTCCAGCAGAGGTTTTCCGCTCATCCAAGGTTCATTTTTCAATTTGTTACGTTTCACTAGGGTACATGGCATATGCTTTCTTTCAGCATTAGAGGGCTTGTGCTGTGGTTTACACACAATCCCAGTGAGGATCTGATACGTATTACACGGACTGAATAAACATAGAAGAAATAAATAAATGTTCAATCTTTACAACCCCCAACAAATAACAATAAAAGCAAACGTCTTCCACTCCGGCGCACATCAAATTAATTAATGGAGTACGGTGACCACGCAATCACACTAATGGCGGGTGGAGTCCTGATTTCGCGGGGTCACCGCATCTCATTGCCCCGTATGCCAGGTACCCGGGAAGTCGGGATTTATAGCGGGATATTATTTTTCTGATATATTTCGCTGTCTCACAGTTTACATTGAGAGGAAGGTGCTGTTTAGACTTCCGCGCATCAAAAAGAAAAAAAGAACTCTTTTAGGATCACTCCGTTGTCTGTTGGGAATTTTACGCAAGCATATTTTTGCGTCAAGGTGCAACATTCCTCAATTTCCTTGGGATTCACATATCAGATAAGTTCTGATCGGTGGTAGATATTCTTACATAAAATAGCAGCATAAAAGAAGATAAAAATAATAATTTGAAAATCAATTCACAATTGGCAGAGAAATTGGAGAACATACAAAAAAAAGCAACATACATGGAACATATCCTCCTTTCTTTGGAGTGGGTTTAAAAATAAATCCATTTGACCTGGCCACAACAAATTAGCAGATAAACAGGTGGCAGAGCCACACCACGATTGCTGCCAAACGCTGCACAAAAAAACGACGAACTCAATTTCGGTTTCAGTCTTAGCCAGAAAATTTTTACTACACCGAAACTCACCGAAATCGAAAAATTTGTCGGACAGCAACTAAGGACCCACTAGTTGAATTTCGAAATAGGTACTTAAAAGTAGGTACAATATAATTAAACCGGGAATGGCAAGGGGCGAGTTATTTGACTAGGTTAGTGTTTATTATTGTATTTTGTGACGTTGGATTTATATCTTGATTATGAATAAATAATTTCTTATATAATTAAACCTTAATTATACTGCTTACAATAACTTAAATTATTCCGCAAATCCTTATTCAAGCATTCCGTCGTCTGCACTCCTTGTAATATAATACTAAGCAAAAGTAAAAAAAAACAAAGATTTTACTCGCTCCGAATGCCGCATCCCCAATATCATGAATAACCATGGAAAAACCGCGTCTCATTAAAACAACCGCAACTTGGTCGCCCTACTCCGAAGATGTCCTGATAAAAGCAATCTGGAAGATGGTCACCGCTATGTAGAATTTTATGGAGAACCTCTATCTCATGATTCTCATAACATATTAGATTGATATACTGGAGATTTTTTTTTTTCGACTGGAAGGCAAACGAGCAAGTGGGTCTCCTGGTGGTAAGAGATCACCACCGCCCATAAACATCTGCAACATCAGGGGTATTGCAGATGCGTTGCCAACCTAGAGGCCTAAGTTGGTATACCTCAAGTGCCAGTAATTTCACCGGCTGTCTTGCTCTCCGCGCCGAAACACAACAGTGCAAGCACTGCTGCTTCACGGCAGGATTAGCGAGCAAGATGGTGGTAGCAATCCGGGCGGACCTTGCACAAGGTCCTACCACCTGCAAAAGAGAGAGAATGAGATGGATGGACGACCTGGTTAAAACCGCAGGCTTATCACTATAAGCCTTTGCAGGGAGGCTTATGTCCAACAATGGACGTCCTATTGTCAATATGATGTATAATGAAAGTTTACATGCCTCGCCACTGAGTGTGAAACAGTTCAAGGGCCGAAAAGGCCATCCGTCAATGTCTCAAAGTACTTCAGCAGCTAACGGGTTCCAATGGGGCGGATAAAGGACAGAGAGGAACCCATAGGTATTACCATATGAAGGGTTGGATGAGGATAAAAAGCTGAAATACTTGCGCGTGATTTTAAGAAAATGCTTATGCATGCATGCAATGCGTGTAGTCAGTGAAACCGATACAATTTTTAATTAAAAAATAGTAATTACTTAATAAAAATAAAACTCTAAAACTACAATTGGTATTAATTTTTACCAAAAAGGAATAAGAAATAGGCATAGGCAAGTTTCCTTTACCTTTCCTACAAGAAAAACGAAAAATACGCGATTTTCCATTACTACACGGCAGGCCACGCCAATTAGTTTCTAAAATACCTTTCTAAGTTGATAATTGCGATACTAGACTGATAAACTTGATTTGTTATACAAATATGCATGTGATCAGATTATAACGTAAATAAAAGACCAATTTATTTAATTATGATACCTACTTAATACTTTCTTTTTCACTGCTACAAAATAAAATCCAACGAGATGGAGCGACGACCTGGTTAAATCGGATCGTGGTGGATGCGGAAAGCACAAGACCGGTCTGAGTGGAGAGCCTTGAGGAGGCCTATGTCCAGCAGTGGACGTGTTTCGGCTGACATGATGATGATGACGATGATGGTGAAAATTAAATAATAAATTCTGTATAAAACCTGTTCAAAAATATATTTTTTACTGTTACCACCTTCAACATCGAATTTATTGTGAAAAAAAAATACTGCCACAGATAATCCATGTAACAACTCAGCACCATACTTCGCCCCTCGTCTGGAGCCGACGGCCACTTGTCATAAGTAACCGAGTGATAAATCGACAGTGGCGACATCTTACGAGCGTGCCTGTTATTGTCTCTTATGTACCACGCTTATTTACGGACGCCATCTTGAAAGGTTCTCGAGTGGAAGGTTGCTTTTGCGTTGAGGGTAGGATAATATATTTTTATAGCGTCTCTGTAGAGGTAATAATTGGTGGAAAGGTTTTTGCTGGCCTTGTGGGCCAATTTAATGATTCTGTCAGGTGTTAGTTTTATTCGTTTTAAACCAACTATAAAAAAGACGATCTCAATTCGTTTGTCAAGTATTTTTTTATAAATTGATATTTCTGAATTACGTCGTCTGTGAGTCGAATTGGTTTTTTTTGTGTGAAATTCCCATTTGAGTTTGGAGAAAATATCACCATTCAGGAAGTTTTTAAGTCGGTATTTTTCTATTAAAATTATGTGGCGGCAACAATTTGTATTCTTAGTAGATGGATAAGACTGTTTCAGATTAATTATAAAGAAAAAGAAGATGACGTAATTTATTATTTTTTTATTAATAGGCATTCGAGATTGCACTTGTGTCTAATAGAAGAACATTAAAAATAGTATGATGAAATGACATTTAATTGAATTGAAAATAATAATTTATTATCTTGTAAATAAGTACTATATATAAATCGTGACTAGTAAAATTATTCTAAAATTCTAATATTATTTGATTCAAAAGAATTCATTCATTGATTTTTGATTTTGCTTCATGAAATATTAAGGATTCCGAACATTCGAGGTGACACGATCACAACAATAAAATAATAAAACACGAGTTATAAAATCCAATCATCACCTGAACGATTATTATAAACCTTTTTAGAACAAATAAACCCCTAAATTATAACAATAACAACTGAATAATACAACATTAAAACAATCCGGCACCGCAGCGCCCCCATCAATCAATCCCGCCGACCGCCACGCTAGTTCCGCCGCTCCCCACGAGATGGCGCAGAACTCATTAATTATGCATACTGATGACCTGCCGTAATGAGCGCGCACATTTTCTTACAAGAATTTGGCAAGAACTCGCTGAGATTAGGAAGAATGGCTTGATAAAAGGTAATGTTTTGGAAGAGTACTGTTTATATTTTGGGAAAGTAGGGTCTGCAACAAAATGAAATTTCTGTAAGGTCACAGAATGACCGAATACTTACTTTTAAGATATTTACCCTCTGTCTCTCCACTCTCTGTTAAGTTATTGTTATCATAAGTGAGAGATGATCATCGTCATCATCATCATCTCAGCCGTAGGACGTCCACTGTTGGACATAGGCCTCCCCCTTAGGCCTCCAGTTACTTCGGTTGGCAGCGGCCTGCATCCACCGTGAACCCGCGGCTTTAACCAGGTCATCCGTCCATCTCGTTGGTGGATGTCCTACACTGCGCTTGCCGATCCGCGGGAAAGATGATGATGCAATCTATTTATTTTGTCCAATTAAACAATGGTGGCATTAATCACAGAAATATTGTACATAATATTACAGGAACTTAACTAAAAGTTATGAAAGAGGAATACAAGTAAAGTCGTCCGTCGTGCTCATAATTTAAATTAAATTGAACCAAGTTTATAGAAGTAAATTCTTCACTATAAAACAGACTTGAAACTTTTGAACCGGCTCTTGCACAAACAAAAACATGAAAGCAGGCTCCATACAGCAACAGAAGCAATTTGTGCGTTTATTTTGTGATAAAAATGTAAATAAAACATCAGCTCCGTCGAAGCGTGCCGTAATCCCTTTGACAAACCGTGGAAAATAGCGTCCAGAGAAAACATATCAGACGGCCGGCGGGGGCATAAATAAAAAAACACGATTTACACGTCAAAAAGAAAAGGAGCCGATCGCTTTTCAATATTATCAGAGTCCATTAAAGCGGAAGTAGGGGATGGTGGGATTAGAAAGTAGATAAACTGTGTTAGAAAAGGTTCAAAATAGTAGTCAATATCACAAATAAGTGATCACTTTTGTACCTTGTCGCTTTAACGTCATGTTTGAAAAGCCGCACGAAATTGTGTAACGACTGAAGGCGACAAGGTACAGAATTCTATTTTTGTACCGATGGAATGGAAAACAAGTAAATTTCCACGCCGAAACACAAACAGTGCAAGTACTGTTCCTTCACGGCAGGATTAGAGAGCAAGATTGTGGTAGCAACCCGGGCGGACCTTGCACATGGTCCTACCACCTGCAAAGGTTCAGTAAATTAAAAATCTATTCCCTGATTAATAAAGAGTTTCACATTTCAAACACCAATCTTGATGGTGGCACTTCACTTGGCGTTGTGCATTCGCGTTGCGCTATTGACATCTCCTTCGCTCATGCTAGAAATGCAATAGTATATCTCGTTCGTACACGCAAATATTTCGGTGAATATACCAAGTGACGTACCAGCATCATAGTTTCATGTAACTGTTGTTTTCCGTAATATACCAAGTGGAGTGCCAGCATCATAGTTTCACGTAACTGTTGTTTCCCGTAATATACCAAGTGGAGTGCCAGCATCATAGTTTCACCTAACTGTTGTTTTCCGTAATATACCAAGTGGAGTGCTAGCATCATAGTTTCACGTAACTGTTGTTTTCCGTAATATACCAAGTGGAGTGCCAGCATCATAGTTTCACGTAACTGTTGTTTTCCGTAATATACCAAGTGGAGTGCCAGCATCATAGTTTCACGTAACTGTTGTTTTCCGTAATATACCAAGTGGAGTGCCAGCATCATAGTTTCACGTAACTGTTGTTTTCCGTAATATACCAAGTGGAGTGCCAGCATCATAGTTTCACGTAACTGTTGTTTTCCGTAATATACCAAGTGGAGTGCCAGCATCATAGTTTCACGTAACTGTTGTTTTCCGTAATATACCAAGTGGAGTGCCAGCATCATAGTTTCACGTAACTGTTGTTTTCCGTAATATACCAAGTGGAGTGCCAGCATCATAGTTTCACGTAACTGTTGTTTTCCGTAATCCACTCAACCACAAACCAGGAAGTCGATAGTTGATAAATTACGCGATCCGTCTTGTTGCCAAATTAAGAGTCCCGCTTTATATGCACCCCGCTGGCCCCCGTCCAGCATAAGGGGAATTTATAGATTCCAGAAATGCCCGTTATGTTTTATTGTTATTGCCATCCTTTATTTTATCAGGCTATTGATAAAAATGCCTTGGGGACGGCGGGGTTTCAATTGTTGGAGTGTTATAATTTTCAGGAGGTGGTCTTTTTGGTCAATGTTGAGCATTTTGTTGAGTAAATTGTTGGGATAAGGTCTTGTCACTCTAGTACAAGTAGCATTAAGTCTATGCTTAGGGAAAGCTCTCTGTCATCTAGCATGAATGTCATACTTTGTGTATTGTCGGCGGCTGGCGGCCGATTGTAATATCCACCAAATCACGAAATTCCTAGGCATATCGTGAAATGGCTCCATTTCATGATATGCCTTACAGTTGACCAGGCATATCACCGGCCGCGTGAGCGATAGTGAGATAGAAATCAATGTTGGCTAATAAGTTTTTGCCAAATATGGAGCTGCTAAGGTCTCTTACCCCGATAAAAGGGAAAATAAGTCTTTATCCTTCGAATCAGATAATTTGAAACAAAATACGCAGAAACTCATTTCGTAAGATAGCAAACCCAATTAAGTGCGAGAGGCGGAGAGTGGCGACAAATTTACTATCACTAGAGTAACAGAAGTTGCGAAGTATCTGCAACTAATTACTCTCCAATTAACATACGCGCTCGATCGCCACCCTATTATGCGTTGTGGCAAGCGATAGAACGCAGCGACTAGAATACACAGTTTTATTGAAGTTATTTTACATTTAAATATATTGAACCGGATAACTCGCGTCTTAAATCAAGTTAAGCTTGACATGTCTCGGGCTAATCCGTTGCCCTTCCTCCTCGGAGCAACATGTCGAGCTAAACTCGATTTAAGACGTGAGTTATTCGGGTCAATATATTTAATATGAGTGAGTCTCACGGTAGTTTTATGTTATTCACATTTTTTTTTACGTTTTACCAATATAATGTTATTGCAAAGACATGTAAACACAAGGTTTTAGTTTACTGATATGGACCTTGAAAACTGTCAGCTAAATCTGTTTAAATTAAAATGGTAAAAACAATGTTATTAAATCTGCCATTTCTTTATTTTTGACCACAAGGGTTATTAAATAAATGTTAAAATAAACTGCACAAAAAGATGCGTCGGAGATGCTTAAGTAATTACATAAACATACGAGTATTATTATTTATTTATTTATTTACATATGTGCTTAAATTTTAAAAATACATGATTAAATAATAAATAAATGAAACAAATTGAAATAAATCATGGAGATATGTAAATGGATGTACTCGTATGTAAATGAAATTTAAATAAATATATTAAAATAAGAAAATGAATATATTGTGCAAGAACACAGTTCTATGTAATTCATAATACGATCTTGTTCAGCTCAGGTTAGGTACTAATGGAGACTGTATCAAACACTAATATTTTGCATGCTATGATTTGAGCGGACAGTAAGAGTGTCATTCCGCTTCCGTCCCCGCTGGCATAACACGCCTGACAGACCGCCTATCTTTCAACACTTATCCCACACGTAGTCTCGCGATGCCGCTGTCTCCACAATAAGTCGTTTAATCCCAATTCTTATCTGTGACGCGCTAATGTCTAGCATTTGCATTGCGTTACTCACAAAAAGCCGCCAAATTTAAATACTTCGAAAGTGTTGCCACCCTCGAACCGGGTTTTGTGTTGCCAGGACTTTAAAACTTGAATTGCTGTTTTTGTGTTGCACTTTGTTGTGTAAAAAAAAAAGATTATTATAAGGCTTTTGTGAAATTTTACTTATGTAGGTATCAAATTCCGTGGCTGGCCATGAAATAGTATTAATAATAATTATGTATTTCACACGGAAATATCCATAACGAGGCAAGCCTTAACTACTTACTCACTTGTTACTGAAATCTTGAGTCTCATTTTCACTTTTCATGAAATGGTTATTTTATTGTTTTTTTTCCATTGTGATACGAAAATTAATCATACATTTGTAAAGATAATTTTTGTGTCACAATGGAAAAAATAATAGTAATTCTTACTACAACTTTATGGTCTTCACCCAAATAAGATAATCGCCAATTTCTGGTTCGTTTATAGTAAAAAAATATACTCTTCATTTTTTTTAGCCACTTACAACTAAAAAATCATAAGTATTATACGAAAAATTAATCAAATTATTTCCTCACCCACAAATTGTTCCCTAATAATTTCTCAACCGGCAACACTGAGGGAAGATTGGCGAAATTAAGAAGATTTGCAAAAAAGCTTCAGCATGGAATCAAAGGCGATGTTAATTGGCGGGCTTTGGCATGCTAATGGCAGCGACCTCTCTCGGCGAGTAGACGGACTAAGTCGGCGTGTTTACCACAAGGGCCGAAGTAGATATTATACAAGTATAGCCGACCAAGAAATTGCGTTACCACTCAGGTTTAATGTCATTATTTGTAGCGCTTAAAACTTCAAAGCCTAATGTTTTCACTCACAAGTCCATATAAAAATCAGCCTTATTTTTTTATTTCTGAAGTAGGAATTGTCATTAAAATTGGTAATTGGTAATGTTTGGTCGACCAATCACGTCGTCAGTTAATTTGATAAAGTGGGTTGTCATCCCACTTTATCAAACTCACTTTTAGAGAGAAAGAAAGAAAGAAAACATTATTATTATTATTATTATTATCATCGCTGTTCCCTCGGGAACTGTGCATTTTTCCGGGATAAAAAGTAGCCTATGTCACTCTCGGGCCCATAAACTATATCTATGCCAAAAATCACGTTGATCCGTCGCTCTGTTACGGCGTGAAATTTTGTTTTTATAAAAAAAGGGGAAAGGAGCATGCGGGTCACTTGATGGGAAGCGATCACTGCTGCCCATGTATGCAATTCGAGGGCTATCACAGGCGTGTTCCTAGCCCTTTAAGAGATTTATAGGGTTGTTTTTAAAGGGTCCCTAAATACGGTCGCAGGTGGAAAAATTGTTACTTTTCCCCGTCAATCATGGCATATTTTTTCTTATAATGCAACGTTATTTATATCATTTCACATTTTAAAAACTTCAGCGGCAGCTCCCCAAATTGACAGGCTGACGTCTCGCTTACGTATTTTTAATTTTGAATATATTACCGCGTAATTTTTTAAAAGTTGCGCTCCGTTCCCTCCTTGTTTAATTCCGTTATTAATTTTCTTGACGTTTTGATAGAATAAACTGGAAATTGAAAAGTTTCGCGAATACGGATACGTTGATTTGAATAACGGAAGAAATGAAATTTTTTTTAATCACGTTCTGACTTTAACTCGTCAGATTCGTTTTAAAAAAGGATGATTTTTAGGGACATGATTTTAAAAAAACAATAACACGACTTTAAATATTTTCTCTTAAACTCGTATGTATTATTTTCTTTTAACACACGAAAGAGACAAACAATTTGAAAATGCAAAAGAAATTCTGCAGGGCTACGAAACTCGAAACTCGAAGTTCGTGTCGTGCGGTCCCTCTCGCTCTCGTATTTTATAGTATAAGTGTCAGAGGGACCGCACGATACGAACTTCGAGTTACTTGGTAGCCCTGCTGTATTGATATTATAGTATTATCATTACCATCCCAGCGAGATGTAAGTACATAAATCTTACGCTGCACACAGCCATCATCTCAGAATCAGAGGGCTTGGGCCGTAGTTCCCACGTGGGCCCAGTGCAGATTGGGAACTTCGGACTGCAAAGCTTGTGGTAAAATTCAAATGTAATTTCGTACATGAGTTCCGAAAAACTGAGAGATCGAACCCACGTTCGTCTGTTTGAGAGACCAGAGGTGAAACCACTGGGCCACTGCGATGACATAGCTTATTGGATAGTAACTCACAAAAAAAAAATCCGTTTTGTTCTCGAAAACAGAAAAAAATCTTCAATGGGTACCTTTAAAGTTGGGCAAAAGCAATAAAAGAAAAGAAAGAAAACATTTATTCGTGACAAACAATGAAAGAAAATAAAATAGAGAAAAAAAAACAAAATAAAGGTATGTATACCTACCTACATATGTCACGAAATGGTCCCAAATCAGCAATCTGCCGGTCTTGCGAACGGCGCTGGTCTTCCTTTGGGACCATCTGGTCATCATACATTAAAAAAATTGCACAGTAAAAATTGCAAATTGCAATGCAATAAATATATTACCAAATACAGCGCTATCTCTAAATCAAGATGTTAAACAGATGCCAAAACCAGCGCCATCTATCGTCAAAGAAACCTATCTTATTGCTATCAAAGATCGCAAACTAAATTATACGGGAGGACAGAAGTAGATATTTATCGAAGCATGACTTAAATAACGGTCCGACGCACCGAAAATAATCAGATTTTTACTTAAGGTACGATCACAAAGCTCCATAAATACGCTAACGCAGTATAATCGCAGTGACGTCACTCATGCGTCAAGTCTTTATCGTGTACGTCAACGGCAAAGATATCGACACGGCCAAATTTACAAAAATATGTATACACGACTTTATGCACTTAACATTAAGAAATACGAATATAAAGAAGATAAAGAAGAAATAGAAATACGCTGCAATGCAACTTTGGCCGTGTCGATATCTTTGCCCTTGACTGTACCATAGGGCATATTAGGCAAAGCTTTGCACAGGGGGCGACACTAGTACAAACCTCCATGACACTATATTTAGTCGCCATGACAGATCCTAAGAGTATTAATATCTATATGTATAAAACATGATATATTTATTAGTTACAAAATAAATATGATTATATATACTTAAGTATATCGATAGCACCGATAGAGCTATATTTACAAAAAATTATTGAAATAAAAATATGATAATATGGCATTTAAGGTACTCAAAAAACTGTTAAGGGTGCTGCACTCCGACATCACAAAATTGCGGTAATATTCCCTATTGACACGGCTACTCAAAATAAGCTGACTTATCAGAAATATAGTGACGCGACTCACGCGTCACATTTGTATCGTTTCATTATCACTCTTGCTTATAATCTGACGTAACGTAAACGCAGTGACGTTACTCATGCATCGCGACTTTATAATGTACTACCATTGACACCGCTGCTCAAAAAAATACGCTGCTCAAATTGTGATTTGACTCATGTGTCACATTTTTATCGTGTAGCGGTTACACCGCTGTTCAAAATACTCAGACAAGATATAGACGTAGTGACTATAGACGTAGTGACGTGACATATTATATGACACTTTTAATTCGCGTGCCGTCTACACCGATGGTCAAAGAACGCTGACATACCTTAAATCAACGCGTATTTTAAGTACCAATTTGGAAGATATGCCATTTACGCCACAGCGTTTATGGTGCGTTACCATTTTTTGAAAAGCGGTGTGGTCGATGCTTCATAAAGTTTTTTTAACATGATATCACATTTTATTATGATGTATTATCGTAATTAACGCACATAAAATTATTTAAATTGTCTCGAGGTAATTACATCTTGAGTTTTCGTGTTTTATGTTGACATGGCTTTGAGATAGATGTGTTTGGAAAATTGGAAACTTGTGAGCATTTGTTTAGCTAGAAAACTGCGTGCGATCTTATTTTCATGTATCCATTTGATTTTTACTGTACTAGGTCTATACAGTATGCTTACTAAACAATAAACAACACTTTGGTGTGTTATTTCCAGAATTGATTTTGCCAATTTTTCGCTCAATTTGCTATTAATATACCCATTTTTTTTGGTCGTTTTCATAGCCTTAGTACGGAACGCAAGTCTATTACTTCACGGAGGCGGTGTCGCGTGCGCAAGCTAGTCAGTAATTAATAAAATTAAAAATTAAGCTAGGGTTTTTATAAAAGAAATATGTTTTATCTATGTTTATATTCGTGTCCATCCTGAATTTTATCAGTTTTCAATTATCAAATACTCATTCTCTTTTAATTAAGTACGATGTTTCGATTCAATTACTCCCTTGAAGTGTCAACAAAGAAGATAAAAAGCTAACTGGAATACGCCTTTTTAGGCGTTCAGCTGCGGTTCACGCTTCTATGCGCTTACGCATCTTTTTGTCACTGTCTGTGGGTATTGATATTTTTTATCGGCAAAGATAGGCTACAAGGTGAAGCCTAGGCTTTTAAGTAGTGACTTAGATACCAGCTGAACAGCCATGGACGGGTTCCGTTAGATGTTTTGCAGAAGGTTTTATTCGACGTGCATGCGATTAAATCTTGCCAGACTATAATTTGCTTTTAGTGATCGGATGAACTTGAAAATTGATGGATGTCACTACTTTGAAAAAAAGTCGTATCTCAAATCGATACGACAGCAAAATTGACCCTCTAAAGTACACTCGGAAAAATATTGTATTGTATTGTAAAACTCTTTATTGTACATAAAAACACATGATAATAACAGAACACAGGATAATAAGATGTACAAAGGCGAACTTATCCCTTAAAGGGATCTCTTCCAGTTAACCTTTGAACGTTTAACAGGATATCAGACATAAGAGTAGACACTACATAATAAAAATCGATTTTGAGGGACGGGAATTTTTAAAGTAATGACGATATGTAAGTAGTACTTATAGATGAATCGAAAACAAGAAATAAGTATTGAAATGCTTCATCATGTCAGCCGAAAGACGTCCACTGCTGGACATAGGCCTCCCCCAAGGCTCTCCACTCAGACCGGTCTTGTGCTTTTCGCATCCACCGCGATCTCGCGATCTTAGCCAGGTCGTCGCTCCATCTTGTTGGACATTCAAATATTTTATTTGTAATAAGCATTTCAAGGGATAGAATCAGAAATGATGATATCCGCAGTAGAACTAAGGTTACTAACATAGCCCGAAGAATTGCGAAACTGAAGTGGCAGTGCCGGGGCACATTGCTCGCAGGGTCAGAAGGTTCTCGAATGCCGTCCGCGGACCGGGAGACGAGCTGTCGGTAGGCATCCAACAAGATGGAGCGACGACCTGGTTAAGATCGCGGGATCGTGTTGGATGCGGAAAGCGCTAGACCGGTCTGAGTGGAGAGCCTTGGGGGAGGCCTATGTCCAGTGGACGTCTTTCGGCTGACATGATGATGATTGACGTCGTGCGTTGTCCTTGACAGTACTAAATTCCTACTTTAGTCCGTTAGGTGTTCTTCCCACACTGCCTGTGGACCCACGCGGTCCCACACGGCGGCGCGGGCGCATAAATTTGCATTCATTTCATAACCAGTGAGCGGGGGCATAACATTAGGCGGGTCGTGTTCGAAAACGGTTGGTTTTACTTTTTTTTTGCGTTTCGCTTTCCAACGGCCAGTTGCGTAGCCAGATGGCTCGGATTTTAAGTTCCGGGTAAAAAAATCGGTCAAGTGCGAGTCGGACTCGCGTACCTAGGGTTCTGTACAAGTTCGTACGTATGAGCAAACTGACAGGCGCGGTCGTAGCTTGAAATTTTGGAGGGGTCACACGTAATTAATACATAAGGACTAGAGGCGAAAAATTCCTTTTTAATTTTGCAAGTTTTTAGAAAGTTTTTTAATTTGACGTGTTAGATGGTGGGGGGGTCCCTGTGACCCCCCCCCCTTCGGACTGCGCCTGCATCCTGCGGTAGCAGATCCCCTGTCTACTGTCTTTGACAAACAGACATCAAGAGATTAAGAGTTTCAAATTTTTTTTAT
This sequence comes from Choristoneura rosaceana, assembly GCA_037349165.1. Taxonomy (NCBI): domain Eukaryota; kingdom Metazoa; phylum Arthropoda; class Insecta; order Lepidoptera; family Tortricidae; genus Choristoneura; species Choristoneura rosaceana. Next base: position 19,714,289 of record JAZBNJ010000019.1, read on the forward strand.
TGATTCATCATTATCATCATCATCGCAGCCTACGTCCGACTGCTGGGCACAGGCCACCTCTCAGAATGTGGGAGCTTAGACCGTAGTTTCCACGCTACCCCAGTGCGGATTAGGAACTTCACACACACCGTTGAATTGCATCGCAGGCTTTGCAGGTTTCCTCACGATGCTTTCCTTCACCGTAAATCTTGTGATAAATTTCAAATGTAATCCAAACACGAATTTTGAAAAACTCAAAGGTGCGAGCTGGGGTTTGAACCCACGATCCTCTGCTTGAGAGGCGATAGGTCAAACCACTAGGACAAAACGGCTTCACGGGTTTTCTCATTGGTTCTCCTATAAGATCTACCTGCATACCAATTTTCGAGTTTCTAGAACAAACGAAAGTACCTAGGCTTCTTGATTAGGTACGACAATTTGTGTGGAAACACTTTTTTAAAGTCGACTCCAAAATATGGGTGTTGTAATGCCAATGTCTATCTGTCTGTATGTGGTATCATAGCTCTAAAACGGACAGACCGACTTCGATGCGATTTTTTACACGAGAGCGAGTTTTCTTGTGGTGATTCATAGGAATGTTTGGTAACAATCGGCTTAGTCGTTTTTGGGATATTAAATTTTAGTTGAATTGAAATAGTGTCAACTGTTTACTTTTCCCCTGAGTAAAGAATTTTTCATTCGCCACATTTGTATTTAGTACCGCTATTCACCGATAGATGGCAGTTCAAGTAACAAAGATATTGAATTAAAAATACCTACTTATCACTCTTGAAAACAAGTCGGGAACTTGAGTAATAGGTCATTTTTGTATGAATTGATATAAAAAGAAAGAAAGAATAAAAATGCATTTGTTTTACGTCATAAAACTACTGAACGTGATAAATGCTTTGAAGAAAACTTCACGAAATTGCGGATTTTTTATAAGTATCGGAAATTTGTCGCAATTTTGTATGGGGATTAAACTTTCTGTTTCCTTGATCAAATTTCTTACATATGTAGTCCGTGAAAAATGTCTAGAATTTTCCGAATTTTTTTCCAACTTTTTGAAACTTTCCACAACTTGCACATAATTATCACAAAGCAAAAAAAAAAAAGTAAGTTGTATATGACTCTAAATCGCGGATGGCCGTTGGGGCCGAAAAGTTCTCGAGTGGAGGCCGCGGATCGGTAAGCGCAGCGTAGGACGTCCATATCAACGAGATGGACGGATGACCTGGTCAAAGCCACGGGTTCACGGTGAATGCAGGCCGCTGCCAACCGAAGCCACTGGAGGTCTACGGGGGAGGCCTATGTCCAACAGTGGACGTCCTACGGCTGAGATGATGATATGACTCAAAATGGGACACGCGACGCGGGATTGTGTCACAGGCATGATCAATGTTCTAGTCGAGACTTTGGTTCAGTATTGGGACTAAATGTTATTAAAATGGTGTCAACTCGCCTTTCAAGACATAGGTACAAAGAAAGGTTGTATCACAAAGTTCTCGAATGGAGACCGCTGCGCAGTGCGATGAAAGCCGAATCTAGCTGGACAAAAGGGTCACGTCATTTTGTCCGCTGTGCCAGCTAAAACGATACTAACCCATAAGGCAACTTACCACGATCACGATCACAATCCTCTGCTTGAGAGGCCACATGGACCCATAAGCCACCACAACTTTCGGCTTCTCTTTCCCAATAATCCCAAACGGTTATCAACTTACCAAACTGTCCCGTCAACCCGTTTCCCACAAGAAAAACGCCGGCAACTCGGCATATGGGCACTCCGTTGCTCATGCATATTCACTAGCTGCGACCCCTCGGGCTAACGAACGGACAAATGAACAAACGTCCGTTACTGATAGTGTTCGGCGATAGGTATCCAGCCCGTGATTCTGATGTATTGGGCGACGTAGATAAGACAGTGCGGAATCACAAAACACAGATATTTCATGAGTCAATCTCTGTATGTACTTCACTTTTCATACCCACGCTCGGCAGTCGCTCTAAGGTTGTCAACTATGGCTTATGCACCAAAAATTTATCGTAGTTGTTTGATTTATTTTTGAGAATAAAAAGGTAAGACAGGAAATATAAAAATTAATAACTAAAATATTTTAATTTGAATGTCATTGTTATATCTATATCTTGCGACGATTTCGTTTTTGGCGAAATTTACGATAAACAACCGTCAACTGAACAGTTATAATAAATTTATTTTGTTGCTCCATTATTGCACAAAAAAGTTCACAGACGCGGTTCTCGACTCGAGCGGATGGCACTCACGCTCGCACTGGTCCCAACCGGGCCGAGATATCGTGTCTGTGAGCAGTGTCTATGTGTGCGTTGCTCCAGCGCACTTGTATGGACATTGATTTCTGAACTATAATGTGTTTTGTGGCGGAATGCACGGCTAATATGAGAGAAGGGCCAGAGAAAGAGAGATATTTATTAACACACCAGAGTTTATCCTCGGCGCACGCGTAAAGCATTCGATCTGGTAGTTACAATTGAAAATTCCGGAGCTTTACTGAACTCCCCTGGGAATTCCCAAAATTTATAACGTGCTCTTCATTGAGATTGTGTTAAGAACAACTGTCCAAAATTCAACAGCGGTTGAAATTTCAAGATTTTATCCCTATCTCGTGGGAATACTGAGATAAAAAGTAGTTATGTGTTGTGGTCCTTGACTAGGCCTCTTAGAGAAGCTCAGAGTCATGCAACGAGCTATGCTTGGAGTTTCTTTGCGCGATAGAATCCGGAATACGGAAATTCGTCGAAGAACTAAAGTCACTGACATAGCTGGAAAAATATGCAAATTTAAGTGGCAATGGGCGGGCCACATCGCTCGAAGAACAGATAACCGTTGGGGGAGAAAAGTCCTCGAGTGGCGACTACGAACCGGAAGACGAAGCGTTGGCAGGCCTCCCACTAGGTGGACTGACGCCATCGTGAGAGTTGCGGGAAACCGGTGGATACAAGTGGCGAGTTGTCGTTCATTATGGCGTCCTAAAGGGGAGGCCTTTGTCCAGCAGTGGACGTCTTCCGGCTGATGATAATGAGGATGATGATGTGTTATTCCAGAGTCCATACCTACATACCAAATGGCTAAACGTCAAGTAGCCAAAGTAGTTCAGCTATCTTTTTTTTTCAGTGCACTTCATGAAGTGAAGCGATTCTGATTGTAAGGGGACGATGTATTTATTTACTTTTGTTTTATTTTTATTTAATATTATTTCAATTATATCAATTACTTTGTTCACCTGCGTCATTTCGATTGGCACGTCTACGCATCCTCGCATCTATAACATGTATAAGTTCTTTTCATACCCACAAAATGTTATTTTGAAAAGTCATTTTCGGGATCCTAGCATTCGCAAAGGGCTGGAGCTTCACCGAATGCTTTCTGTTTCGTATTTGTCCCTTTTCCTGTCTTTCCATGAGATGACGATTCTGTTACGTATTATTGATTATGTGCAGAACTGTTTTGATTCTTCAGCCAGATGTTCTTACAGTAAGGGCTGCTTGCATGGGTTGAGGTTAATTGTTCACCTTGAGTTTGATCAAAATTATAATTTTCAAGTCATATATGACTTGATGTGACATGGAAATGGTAATAACATTGGATGAACGGGTGTATAAGTATATGCGGCATACCGGTGTACATAGATGCGTATGGGGAAATAACAAATAAACACACACACATGAAACACAGAAGACACATTTAATGCGTATTAAAAATTAGCGCAACAAAGGTTTTTATGAATGTGGGTGATATTTGCATAATATAAGGGCGATTTATTCTATATAGGTATATTAATAAATGATTATTCTTAGCTTCATATTATAATATAAATGCTTCAATCCCAATATACAAACTAAAAATCACGAACAAAACATGCAAACGGGAACATTCACGATGAAAAGTGAAATTTTACATGAAGCCGCGTCATTTTCGTTTTTTCACGTTAATTTTTAAATCTTAGTCGCTATAATATGTATTTAGACGAGCTGTTGGTAGGCCTCCAACAAGATGGAGCGACGATCTGGTTAAGATCGCGGGATCGCGGTGGATGCGGAAAGCACAAGACCGGTCTGAGTGGAGAGTCTTGGGAGAGGCCTATGTCCAGCAATGGACGTCTTTCGGCTGACATGATGATGATGATGATATGCATTTAACTAAGTTGATGACAAAACAATAAGTGTAGATTAATTAAAGCTACGCTCAACAGTTAGTTCAACAAACCTGGCAGTCAACAATGAGTGTCTATAGAACAGTTCTCAGTATTAATTATTCATACAATGATGTGTAATATGACGAATAAATTTGCCTATGTTAGCGTGGCAAGCATTAAGTTTTTAACACTGTTTGCTAAGTATTTAATTTGTTAAACAAGGTCGATTTGTGATGTTTCTTAGCACCCTCCTTAGTGGACGGACTTTAAGAGGGTCGCTGGTTAGGGGCTGAAGACAGTGTTGTAGCGCCATGGAAGAGGCCTATGTCCAGCAGTGGACTGCATTGGGCTGACGTTGATGATGATTAGTGATGTTTTACATGTGTTCATAGATATGTATCTATGAGCAAATTCTTGGTTTTGAATAGGAAGTGCCATGTATAATTTAATCACTATTAATGTGTGGCTCACGCAATTGACCCACGTGTTAAAACGTTGTTTTTTGTTCGTAAATATTTTTATATTTGTGTATCTTTGTGTATCTGAATAAATTTCTTCTTTCTTTATATCTTTGAATAATTGTCCAAAGTTTAAGATTTATGCGAGATACCTACTCATGGGGTGATATAAAAAGAAAGAAAGAGGGAAAGAAAATAGTTTTATTCACAACACAAGACAACAATACTATTTTGGTACAAATAAACAACACAAAGGTATGTGTCATTGCGATTGTGAATCGGACACTGGCTCAGCATAATCCTGAAGCGTTAAAAACACCCCAGCGCTGATTTGATTTGATTTTTTGATTTGTTTTTTGCCTTTTATTAGCGCTGATATACATAATTATACTTGGTTTAGACAGGTATTTAACTAAATGTAAAAAAACTTCAGCTGCCAGATTTGGCACATTCAAGGATTTTAAACATTTTGCTACTTATCTATCATTGTAATACAAACTAGTTTGAGAGATATGCGGTACTAAAGAATATTACATATACAATATACGCGCGAAAAACAATACCTCTCTTGCAGTCGGGTCATTAAAATATTACTTAATTTTTTCGTAATGGCTACGGGACCCTTGCGCGCGTGTTCGACACGCTCTTGGCCGGTTTTCTTTGAAATAACTTTTTTTTTTATTCGTCTGGAAGGCAAACGAGCAAGTGAGTCTCCTGGTACTTGACCGTACTAAGAACTTACTTTTAGTAGAACGTAGCTAGCAGTTTGTTTATAAACGGCCTCTTAGTAAAAGTCGCATGTTGTTAATAAAAACATTTCCCCTTTCAGCGTTACAGGCAATTTCAGATAATAGCTGTCGCGGTCTGTTATTATAGACCGTTAGTTACCGAGTCATTAGTGGCTAGATAAAAACTTAACTAATTACTACGTACGTTAGCTATTACATTATGCTTTTGAAGGGAATATGCTGAAATACATTATTTGTATGTGTGTATAAAAAAATTTTTCTTCTTTCTTCTTTTTGTTAATGTCTAATATTGTTTAAATAATGGCAAGGAACCCTTCGTGCCGGAGTCCGACTCACACTTGCCCGTTTTTTTCATTATGCAAAAAGAGGGGTGGTATAAGTTTGACCGCTATGTGTGTCTGTGTGTGTATGTCTGTGGCACTGTAGCTCTAAAACGGGTGAACCGATTTGAATGCGGTTTTTTATTTGAAATCAGGTTCTCTAGCGATGTCTCTTAGACATGATTCGTTAAAATCGGTTTAGCCGTTCTTGACATATTGAACTTTGAAGTGACAAAGTGAGGGGGGGGGGTTAAGTTTTGTTGGTTAGGTTATTCATACATACATGCTAGAAGAGTTGAATAGCTACTACATTGGTATTTTAGGTTTATTTTGTAACAATCCTGTAAAGTTAGTGTAGTCTGTACCCTTAGTATAAGTTTTCGGTTACAAAATACGTCACGATCGGGTTCGCGTTAAAATCTCAATTTGTATGGAAACATGAACAGCGCCTCTAGCGGAACCTGGGCGATGTTCGTGTTTCCATACAAATTGAGATTTTAACGCGAACGCGATCGAGACGTATTATGTAACCGGAAACTTACACTAAGGGTACTACAATTATAGTAAACATTACTACCGATTGTTCGTTGTGTATGATAAATGTTAGTTTTAGGTTACCTTTAATTACTGGTACTTTGTTACATTGCCACATCTTCCAATAAGTCTCAGTGGGAATTGTTTTAACAACCTAAAAGCCTACAAACGCTATACTTATCGCATTGCTATTAATTGTGTCTGTATCTGTATTTTTCCCCAATAAAGAGAAAAAAAATGTTCATTTCTGAGATAAATACATTAAACCTCAACTCTATCAAAGTAAATTTAAAATCTTGAGCGCATGAATAATAAAGGATATTTATGAAAAGGCTCGATAGGTCTATTTTCGCAATAATTAGCGATCTAACCACTGGATCGAGTTGGAGTTACTTGTTAGTTACAATAATTGGTGCCACCGGTTCTACTTGTCCGGCTGCATGTCAGCCTGTCAGTGCAGCGACGCCTTAGCTACAAAGTCGGTTGATGCATTTCGATCTAGGCGAATAAGCAGGTTTGGCTATCTGTTCCGATTTTTTCCGACAAACTCGTCATAAGCCGTAGGATGACCACTGTAATGTTACATACGCCTAAGGCCCGCACGAAGAGGTTTTTTTTATTCGACTGGATGGCAAACGAGCAAGTGTCTTCTGATGGTAAGAGATCACCACCGCCCAAAAACATCTGCAACACCAGGGGTATTGCAGAAGCGTTGCCAACCTAGAGGCCAAAGATGGGAAAGGGTATTTAATTTTATTGAGAAACAAATATTACATTTATTAAAACTAATATAAATCTAAAAAAGGCCCCTGTGGCATGGTTCCAAGAATGCTGGCAGCATTTCCTCGCTGTATGGCGATGCCAAGATGCTGTGCGAGGAAGCTGTCAGCCCTCTTGTCTAAGATGGGATACCTCAAGTGCCAGTTATTTCAGTGGTTTTCTTCATCATTCACAATTCGAACTGCTAAGGAATGGAATTCGCTCCCGTCGTCTGTATTTCTGCATAAATCTAGTGTTCTTCAAGGTTAGAGTGAATAGGCTGTTGCTGAACCAATGAGATACTCCTTTGGCCTCATCTGCACTTAACACCAGGTGAGATAGGGATCAGTCACGGTCGGTTTTATGTAAAAAAAAAACCTATAAACGTCCAGCAGGGCTACTATGAAACGAAACTCGAAGTTCGTGTCATGCGGTCCCTCTGACACTTATACTATTTAATACGAGAGCGAGAGGGACGGTACGATACGAACTTCGAGTTTCGTAGTAGCCCTGCTGTTGCTTCGGTTGGAAGCGGCCTGCATCCTTGAACCGGCAGCTTTAACCAGGTCCGCCCATGTCGTTAGTAGACGTCTTAGGCTGCGTTTGCACATCCGCGGTTTTCATTAGTCTTCATCGTTCTTCTTCTTATGACCAACGGACGCGTGTAGCTGTGCGCGTTTTGCAGCAACCGCCAAGTCGCGTTGCGTATAGCAGGGTTTCTCAAAGTGGGGTACGCGAACCCTTAAGGGTTCTTCATTCGACGGTAAGGGGTTCGCGACTTTATGGTAATGGTAAGACACTACAGGTAGTATTTGTTACCTTTTATTGAAATAAATATGAAGTATATTATGATGATGATTAAATTAAAAAAAGTTTAAGGTCCACTTTAGTCTCTCAAACAAGCAATTACTTATATTATTTTCTTATGGTAGAGGTTCGCTGTCATCTAGAAACTTTAAAAGGGGTACGTGGAACCATAACATGTAGGTAAGTTTGAAAATCTTGGCGTAAAGGAAGGGCTAAAATCAAGATGTGAGTTATTCGATATACTATTATTTCGTATGAAAATTTACTAAAGCTGCAGTGTGGTACGTCATAATTGGTCCGGAAGGAAGGACTTGGGCGGATGCGTGCATTACCATGCATTTGCATGGAACCCCGTGCCTTTGTTGTCACGATAACACAAATGACGGTAACGCTGACGGTAATGACATAAAAAACCTTAAAATTAGATTAAAAACACCCTCCTTATTGGTACGAGAGTTTTGTTAATAGCTTTGGTTGAAGATTAAATTTTATAAAAGAGTTGAAATTCCACGAGATTACGATTTTCTAAGTAACTGGCAATATTTTTGGCGTAATATGTTTGAACTAGCTTTAACGTGCTACTCCGTCAACGAAAAATTTGTTTATTCAAATCTTTACTTACGTAAAATTAAGTAATTTTTCGGCGTCTCTAGCTTACCTCTTTTTAGAGTTACGTAGCCAACCCTTATGGATTATGGATACGTGTGGGGTATCTATGGATACCTAGGTCTTCAAAAATGATATTTCTAATATATATTTTTTCTAAACTGAATAGTTGGCACGGGAGACACTTCCAAAGTGGTAAAATGTGTGTGCCTTTACCGTTAACGTAAGCCTATTTTTATTATAAAAAAATAGTAATAGGTATTAATACGTCATAAATCGTAAACCGCAATTTACCTTTCATTCAATCAACTCAAATATAAACACCTATCAAAGTTACAACGAATTAGGTACAAGAACTTTTATACTATGTTACTTGCTGCTACGGAACCCTTCATAGGCGCGTCCGACACGCTCTTGGCCGGTTTTTTTAACTAAGCGACGGATTTAAATTTCACCATCAGTTACATAATTTTTCTCGTAAGGTTCATTTTTTATGTCATCATCATCATCTCAGCCGTAGGACGTCCACTGCTGGTCATAGGCCTCCCCCATAGACCTCCAGTTGCTTCGGTTGGTAGCGGCCTTCATCCACCGTGAACCCGCGGCTTTAACCAGGTCATCCGTCCATCTCGTTGGTGGTGGTTGGTGGTCGGTGGTCATTTTTTATGTATGACACTTAAACTAGCTACTTGACCCGGCTTTGTATGGGTATACTGGGTGATTCCTGGGTCATGAGCAGGAGTGAAAGGGGTGATGGGGACATTCACACTTAGCAACTTTTACTATGGGACCAGCCACGAAATGGCAGAAAAAAATCTGCTATTCCATACATTTAGGATAGTTTAGCGATCGATTATCTCTTGATTAGATGTTTTTTTTCGCGATTTCGTTTTTGGGAAAAGGAGCTGAAAAAGTGCAAAGTTGGGGCGAGTCGCCAGATATCAAATTTAGTTGCCTGTTTCATGAGATACAGCGTTGTGAGAGACAGGTGGACACAGTAGCGACGGTAATATTATGGCTCCTTTTGTCACATGGGTATGGAAAATACAAATGGAATTATGACAGGCTTAACACTACTTTATTGTCTTACAAATTGCCGTAATTACATGCGCTCCATAAATAATGCGCGATGCGTGAAGAAATCCACACTTTTTGTGCGTGCGCATACGCACGGCAAGGGCTGCAAAAACAGACGGCAACTAGAGCGGGTAACAAGTGTTTCGTTCACCGCAACGGTAGAAAAAATGCTGCTTTGGGCTTTATTAATGTAACTAGATATTTTGCTTTCTTGAGCTAACGGAACATATTTCTATTTCAAAGAGGAATTGTATATCGTTCTACTTTGAAAAAATCTCAAATCAATAAGTCAGCAAAATTGACTTTTGAAATAATGTTCATAAAGTTCACTCATTAAAATTATCGATTTTGAGATACGGGCTTTTTTCAAAGTAGCGACGATATTCTGTTAATAAAGGATGTTGCTCGATATTTTGCAATTGGTCATAAGCCCGTCAATGGTGAGTGCTGCGTGAATTGGGGGGGGAGGGGGGCTACAACAAAATTCGAAAATTGATGTTCGTATCGTATCGTCTCTCTCACTCTCGTGTTCTATAATATTAGCGCCATTGGGACAGCAAGATACGCAGTTCGAATTTTGTACTTCGAAACTTTGTACTTCTTGCCAGGCCGGTATATCACTTGCCTACTTGAAAGCACTCTCTTGCATAAAACGCTTTGCATATTACATAGCTTTACAAGTTTACGATAGCTTCTGAACATGCTTTAGGTCTTAGGTGCTTTCAATGCGGAGTGGAGTCAGAGGGGAGTGCCAAAGTTCGCATACTCTTCGCTAGTCATACCGTATTTTTTGTCCGAATCATCGTTTGTCCGATTTTTTTTCGCACTAAAACCTTACATTTTTCTAAAATTAATTTTTAAATGGTCATCCTATACAAAAGTATAGGTTAGGTTAGGTTAATTTTATAAGAATTCTAAACAATCATTGGATTCAGAGAAAAAGAGTTATGACAAACGATCATTCTGACAAAAATCACATTCGGACTTTCAATAAGTATGCGAGCCGATTATGGACCCTAAACAGAGACGTACACGTAGAATCTAGTGCGGAATTTGAATGTAAGTTCACCTATGTTATGGATTCTAAACCCGAAGGACAGCTGAATTTTTTCATCATCATATTCAGTACTAAGACGTCCACTATTGAACATAGGCTTCTCCCATTTTATCTCTAGTTGCTTTATAGGTCATTCGTCCATCTTGTTGGTAGATGTCCGTCCGTCCATCTTACGCTGCGCTTGTCGATCCGCGATCTCCATTCAAGATCTTTTCTGCGTTCTCCGTGCATAGCCTGCCCATTGCCACTTCAATGAGCTAATTCGCTTGGCTACCTATATTGGTGACTCGTTCTTTTCCATATCTCCTTATCATCATCATCAGCTGGAAGACTTCCACTGCTGAACAAAGGGGAGACCTCTGCATCACCGGTTGCTCGCAACTCTCATAATGTCGTCAGTCCACCTAGTGGGTGGCCTGCCAACTCTTCGTCTTCCGGTTCGTGGTCACCAATTGAGAGCTTTTCTTCCCTATCAGTTATGCGTATCTCCTCATTTCTTTGTAACTCTAACGTTTTTCTTTCTAACTTGAAAGAAACAACATGCAAAATGTATTTAATGAAATAATGAACTCAATTTTTCGGGCAAAACCTGGTCCGATCGGACGTTGTTAGTGTTGTGTGTCGGTGTGATGGGGTGACTAATAAAAATGACCAAGTGCGGGTAGTTCGTGATACAAGTGCCGGTACTATTAGTGATCAAGTGCGGGTAGTTCGAAGAACTCGCGCTGCTAGGCGGACTTGACACCCTACACTTCAGTCTACTCGTGACCACGGCAACTGAAATGTTGCCGAAACGTCGAGGTAAATAATAATTGTGTTAAATAGCGTGATAAGTCCCGTTAAGGTATTTGACTATGAGTGAGAATCACGAAAGTTTAAAACGTTATAAAACCTGGTCCATCGTCACAATTAATTTGATCCGACTTTAAATCCGGATGCTTAATAAATATAAAGCCGGTGTGTTCGTGAATACAATTAAGGCGATCCGGCAATCCGGCGGCGCATCGAGAATGCGGCGGGAACTGTGACAGGTGCAAGCGTAATCGCATAAAGCCTGCCGAATCATACCGGCGATGGCGCCAAAGATTATGAACTAAATACTTGTGAATTTACAGTCTATAAAATATATTTATCTCCCACTACATAGGCCTAGGCCTTGGGTCGTAGTTCCTACGGGAATCCAATACGGATTGGAAACTTCAACCAGATTATTGAATTTTTTCGTAGTGTGCAGGTTCAGAGTTCACAGGTCACGGAGAATTTTTTTCTTTCGTTATTTCTGTCTTTCTTTCACTGTAAAGCTTCAAATGTAATTTTGCATTTCATTCCGAAAAACTCAGAGGTGCGTACCCGGGTTCGAATCTACAATCATCTGGTTGAGAATCCATATGTCAATCCACTAAGCTACCACGACTTGAAAACACATTAATACTTTTAATTTTTTTTTTACAAGTAGTACGGAAAAAACGGACAAGTGTGAGTCGGTTTTGCGCACCGAGACCTTCTGTCAAAACATTATGGCTTTATCTGTAAAAATACCATGTTTACAGAGGCCTGCTTGCGTTCTCGTAACCGCATTCACCCTAATTCACCCTAAACTTGATTAGCCATAAACTGTACAGTTAAGGGTAAAAATATGTATACACATTAGTACCTTCTCTAGAATTTTTCATAAAATTTTGTGTTACATAGAATTTTCTCTATTTTCATCATATTTGAACTGCCATGTGTGAACTGTCACAGTGGTTAAAGTGACTAGGTACTAAAGTGTATATATATTTATGCTCTTAACTGTATTGTTGCCATCAGATATTTCGAAGCGGCTAAGGTGGTCAAAAAAAGAAAAGAAAGAAAAGAAGAAAAGTCCTCGAGTGGCGACCACGAACCGAAAGACGAAGCGTTGGCAGGCCTCCCACAAGGTGGACTGACGAAATCGTGAGAATTGCGGAAAACCGGTGGATGTAAGTGGCGAGTTGTCGTTCTTTGTGGAGAGCCTTGGGGGAGGCATATGTCCAGCAGTGGACGTCTTTCGGCTGACATGATGATGATGAAGGCCGTAGTAACATATTTTTGAGTGGTTCGAATAGATACTTATTTTTGCACTTGACTTTACATACCCCAAAAATAGACTACGGAAGCGTGTTTTTCCTCGTAGATGCTCCCGCTTTTTAGGCATAAACCTCAGCTATTTCCCCCCTCCATCTTTGTCCAGGTGGGTAGCAACAGCCGAATATTTGTGCAGCCAGCGCTATGGAATAACACGGCACGGTAGCGTATTATGCGAATGTTTTTACTACTGTCGACCGCAAAATGTTTTCCTACAGATTCATAGTTGAAATTACAGTAGCACTGTTTTTGGAAGCCTTTGGACGCTGCTTGTTATTTCTGTAAATATGGGAGGGGTGTCATTGGGTTGAAATGGGTTTGTCTGGGAACTTCATTTTGGGTGGGAGTGTTCGTTTCTAGTTTAGTTTATGTATGATCCTAGTTCTCTGTATATTAGGGAGACTAAAGCTAAGTTTAGACCTACAAGAAAAATCGTGTACATTGCATTACATTGCAGCGATCGTGTGACCACTACAAACTTGTTGCCTTTACGGCTTTGCAATGTAATGCAACTTGCATGATTTTTCTTGCAAGTTTAAGAATTTATCTAGACATAACAATGTTTTTGTTAAGTCTAGATAAATAGTTTAGGTTGTGTTAATACTGTATCAGTACAGGAACAACTATTACAGGAATAGGAGCTCCGCGTGGAACTTCTTTATCTTTTGTCACGTTATTCATACCTACGTTTTAAGCTATAGTCAACTGAACTATACTTCGTTTTTTTAGCATTAGAAATAAGGTAAACAATCTTGACGAGTCTTGTTATTGAAAAACGTTTTTAGAAAAAACAGTTACTATTCATTATGATACCTGATGTCCATGGGTGACGGTAATCGTTTACCTATACCATGAAAAAATGTAAATGATCATTATGTCCTTGTTCATTGTTAGATATTTGCTATGACTAATTTTTCAAGTATTAAAAAAAACACGTCAAGATCGCTTACCTTCTTTCTAATGCTAATAAAATGAAGTATAACCAACGAGTATATAATGTGCTCGAGAGTAGAGTGTATAACGAATGTCGTTAGGAATTTCGTGGACTGAAAATTTTGTACATTAGACATTTTAATCGTAGATTAATGAAACGTCGGACTTTTTAGTTTTTAACTAATTACGTGACCCCCATATTTACCCGGGTGTCAACCCCACTAATTTTAGCCGCTAGGTGGCGCCACCCTTCCGCCGCCATTGGACGCCACTGACCGCACTTCCTGTCATATCTGGGGTTCTCGTGACGTCATGGTGTCCCGGAAATGGTACATTGAGAGTAATTTATGTGTCACTGTTTTAAGGTTCCGTGACTTAAAAGGGAGAGAACGCAAACCTTATAGGATTAGGGTGGTACATATGTCTGTCAGTCTGTCAAGACCCAATTTCTCAGGAACGCGTAAAAGTATCAAGCTAAAATTATAGTATCAAATACTCAGATCCATTATTCCTTGAAGAGTAAAAAACAAAGAACAATGGGCAAATTTGTATGGGCACTGTCTCCACCCACCAACAGCAACGAAACATGTCTAGGTAATTTAATAGATCTTGGCAACCTGATGAATTTTTACTAAGACCAGGATCGCCCCATGTATGAGTTTTACTTTTAGTTTTACCTAAGTATTATTGCTAGTTAACATAATGTTTCTAGAACATTTTCCAGAACATGTACTCTCAGCACTGAATGTTAACCAATTTAAGAACCGACTAGAGTTTCAATTAGATGAGCAAAAAAAACCCCACACATAGGGTGATCCCCGATGCCCATGGTCATTTGTAAGTCAACGCAAAATTAAAAGATAGGTCAGAACCACCTAAAATTACACTGCGTATTTTTCGTTTAGGAGAGGGATTCATATTCTCTCTAGGGATTGGATATTCATAGTTAACTACTACTAATACAAAGTCAATTTTATTCAATTTGTTTAATTCAGATAAAAATCCATATTGGGTTAGTAACAATGTCCTATGAGCTAGTTTTAGTATGGTACATTCAAAGTCAAAGAAGTTGGCTATAGCTGGGTATGGAGTTGTATGGGTATGGAGTGGAGAGTTCCACCTGACTGAAAAGAAAATTAATATAGGCTTCTCAGATTTTGACCGGTTTGGGTAGTGCCTTTTCGCAACGTAACGTTTGGCAAGCTGTTTCATTTCGCAAACTCTAAAACTGTATATTTCAGGATTTGTTAGGTTAGATTAGTTTTATACAATTTCTGTAAATACTGTAGAAATATTAAACAGTTGGGAAACGAAAAGTTGCGAAATGAAACAGGCTGCCAAACGTTATTCGCTGAAACATTAGTATACCTTAAAGCAAAGGAAAAAAAGCCGGGAAAGAAAACGGGCCATCAGATCATTTTTCTTCTTATTTAAATGAACTAAAAGAATTTCTTTGCTCACCCGCGACACGCGACCTTATGATAGCTAAGTTTATGCAAGATATGCGTGGAAAAGGAAAAATAATTATCTACCAGTCTCGTGTCTCAGCACGAGCCACCAGGAGTGGACCTACCTCACCTAGGCACTACCTCCATATTGGGCTTCAATCACTCCTGCCGGCGTTTGGAACTGGAAACAAAAGACAATAAATAAACAAATATTTTTCTCATTTATTCAAATTCAAAAAACGATGAAAACAGATGAATTGCGTTATAAACTTGTGTACAAAATGACCAAAAATATCTGATCACGCTTCTACGCCGTTAACAATAGAGTCGTATTTAATTATTTATGATCAAATTTTTGCTCACACGTTTATGAACTCGATTGTACGTGCAACACCTGCGAGAAACAATGGTGTGTGTGAATGTCCCAATCTGTATGAGCCTACGTGGGAGCTACTGTCCAAGCCTCATTCCGAGAAGGTCTCCTGTACGTACCTGGTTGTAGTAGGATATAAGCAGTGTTGCCACTTTAGATTTTTTTTACCCTAAATTTATGCGAAATTACCCTAAATCAGGCACTTTCATTTATTTTTTACCCTATTGTTTTTTAAATAAAAACGAAGAAAATAAATGCGATTTATTAGTACACTACTATACCCTTTCGTAACATTTTTGGAATGCATCTATAATAGTCTTGGCTTCTATGGTCATCTCCAGTAATTGCTTTCTTGAAACCTTCCTTTTCATTCGATAACTTTAACCCTAAATAATTTTCTACCCCAAAAAATATCCTAAGCGCTTGAAAATACACTAAATTTAGGCTAAATTACCCTAAAGTATGGACACTGCATGTAAGGCCGAAATGATAATTACTATGAACGTTACGACGAAAAACGACTAACCCGATCAGGAATATTGAAGCCTTGTGTTCCATGCTTCTATTGTCCCCTGGCCCATTTGGGTCCATGGGCCGTGACCATTATCTCTTCATTTCACGCTCCAGGCCCTCAGCAAATCGCGTCGACTGTACGCTGTGTACTCCGACGGACACTGGGTGCGTGGAAAGGCTTATTGGTATGATTCGCGAGTTTGCACAGAGAGGTGTAATTAGGATGATATTTTCGTGACATTGTTGTACTTGTATTGTAAAAGTTATAGTCAATTTGTTTGTTTGTTTGTTATTTTGTTACGATGAAACCACTGTGGTATTAAAAAGGCTGCTTTTGTTATATGTTATTTATTTCTTTAGTGCTCTGTACAGCCTAAACTATTGGACGGATTTTAACACATGAAGTATAATTAATTTGCCAACTGTGGGAGTGACATGGGGTATATCTTTACTGATATTATAAATGCGAAAGTGTGTGCGTTTGTGTGTTTGTTCGTTTTTCACGCCATAACGGAGCGACGGATCGACGTGATTTTTGGCATAGAGATAGCTTATGGGCCCGAGAGTGACATAGGCTACTTTTTTCCTGGAAAAATGCACAGTTCGCGAGGGAACAGCGCGCGATAACCGAATATCACGCGGGCGGAGCCGCGGGCAAAAGCTAGTAATAAAAATATTTTTGTTACAACAATATGGGATTTAATTTAAGAAATCAAGAAAAACCCGACTACCCTAAAAATACTTCAAATAAAAACTGAAAAGAAAAAAAAATAGTTTAGTACTTAGTCTGTAGTTTTCAGGAACTTTGCTGGGATTTTTATCCGAAAGATTGGCAGATTTTGCACGGTATTAAATGGATGTGTGACAGTCTAACTAAAGGATTACTATTCGTATGAGTAACGTTGTGACGTCAAGTATCACGCAAGTACTTCACTTTTTGTTAATAACATTAACAAACATACAAACAAGCACTGAAAGTTGAATCCATACTAATATTATAAATGCAAAACTGTGTGTGTTTGCATGTGTGTGTGTTTGTGTGTATGTTTTTCCGTCTTTCACCGTTTACATAGTACGTCTTTCACGTCGAAACGGAGTGGCGGATTGACGTGATTTTTGGCAAAAGCTAGTAAAAGTTTATAAAAACAAACGCTGCACAATTGACGTTTACGTTTTGCAGCACCATGGGCTACCAACTCATACAAGATATATTTAGTACTAAAAAACGGCAATAGATGGCACTACCATTAACATCTGTAAATTATAAAATGTAAATAAGCCGAATTAAGTAGAAATATTGATATTAAAATAAAGAATAGCATATTTTATAAACACAACTTCACATCAACTTTATTTCAACTCCTTAATTTGAAGATAAGAAACATCATAAATAATAAATTGAGAATACGAAAGTATAGGCTACATGTGACTACGTTTCAGTTATGAGGTTTTCGTAGTAGTTTGCAAAAGTAACGCTAGATGGCGTAAAACCGGTATGCGCTTGCAGCGGCTACTATGTAATTCGAAACACGCAGTTCGTGTCGTGCGGTCTCTTTCGCTCTCGTAATAAATAGTATAAGTGTCAGAGGGACCGCACGACACGAACTTCGAGTTTCGATTTTCGGAGTAGCCTGCCTACTGTGCTGAAGGGCTACTCCGAAAAACGACGTTCGAAGTTCGTATCGTGCGATCTCTCTCACACTTATACTATTTAATACGTGAGCGAGAGGGATCGCACGACACGAACTACGAACGTTGTGTTTCGGAGTAGCCCCGTTCCGGAGCTATAGGCCCTGGAAGTTTTTGCTTCCCTTGGATCAGGGGTCTGGTTAGGCTGGTCAATGTGCTAGAAGTGGGGGGGGGGGGATGAAATTTTATGGTTGGGTCCGGGGTAGTCCCATAGGGGGTGGGCTTGGGAGGGGGGTTGAAAATTTGGCTATTTTTGAGCTAGGACGCACCGTTTCTGAGATATTAGAGGATTTTGAAAAACACCAAACCAAGTATATATGTCGGCGGCCGATCGTAAAATCCGCCAGATCACGAAATTCCTAGGCATATCGTGAAATGGCGCCATTTCATGAATTGGCTAAGGGACATCCGCCATATCGTTCAAAACTCACCGTTTGACGATTTGCCTGGTGACGTTTAGGCAGATCATGAAATTCCTAGGCATATCATGAAATGCCGGCAAATCGTTTCTGGCACTTCGCCGGCCGCTGCCGCGGCACGCTCGCTTCGCGCGCTCGGCTCGTGCGTAGTAGTCACAATTCATACTAACCACTCCTCGCTTCGCTCGTCGTACCTATTTTTTTCTTTTTTTCAGCATATCACGATATGCCCGGTATATAGCTAGGAATATCGTCGAATGCGTTGCTCTAATCGATCTGCCGTATTGTTTCTCAGGCACATCGTGATATGCCTGGACAACTTTTAGGCATATCATGAAATGGCGCCATTTCATGATGTGCCTAGGAATTTCGTGATCTGGCTGATTTTACGATCGGCCGCCGACATATACACTACACAACACTTATATACTATAATTGCATAATCGCATAATAGCAGGTGGTAGGACCTTGTGCAAGGTCCGCCCGGATTGCTACCACCATCTTGCTCGCTAATCCTGCCGTGAAGCAGCAGTGCTTGCACTGTTGTGTTTTGGCGCGGAGAGTAAGACAGCCGGTGAAATTACTGGCACTTGAGGTATTCCAACTTAGGCCTCTAGGTTGGCAACGCATCTGCAATACCCCTGATGTTGCAGATGTTTACGGGCGTCGGTGATCTCTTACCACCAGGAGACCCACTTGCTCGTTTGCCTTCCAGTCGAATAAAAAAAAAATTAAAACTACATATCGTCACTACTCTACTACGAAACTTGAAGTTCGTGTCGTGCGGTCCCTTTGACACTTAAACTATTTAATACGAGAGCGAGAGGGACGGTACGATACGAACTTCGAGTTTCGTAGTATAGCCCTAAGCTGTAGATAATCTATAAACTAATATGGCTGACAGCGTTTTCAGCAGATTACGAATAGGTTTGGATCTACGAAACCTCGATTGCTTACGCACTGACCAGCGGCCGTGAGTAGGTTATATAACGTAGCGCCATCTACCAACCCTGTCATGTCCTAGTCAAGCTATAGATTGGGCTAACAAGCGACACCCGTATCATTAGTGTCTCGCTAGATGGCATATAGGTATCGTGTTATTTGTGTTCTCAGTGGTGCCTTCTATTGTAAAATAAAGAAAAGAAAAATAGCCAGTTGTATAGCCAGTATTAGGGTGATACCGTTTGCTTGTACTAGGTGGTGTCTCTGTATATTATGTTCTCTGTGGCAGCACGCAGCCGACGGTCCATGGCTGTCGTTCCAATATCTACAGATCTAGTAAATAATGTTTTGCCGTCGTATTTTGTCGGATAAGTTCGTATTTATCTTGCTTTCTCAATAAGCTTCAGTAAACTTCAGTAAGCTAGGTGAGAAAGCAATATAGATAAAAACTTTTCAAAAGGTTATTGGGCAAATATTCGAGCGTTTTGACCGCGCGGTCAAACGTCATTAGGGTCTTGCGTTTATATAGCGCAACGGAATGACAAGTCACAAGAATGTTAATCACGCTAAATTCAGTATCGGTGTTGTTTTAATTTTTAAGAAAAGAAATAAAAGAAAGAAAAGAAAAGAATAAATTTATTTACCTGAATTCGGCACAACAAAAATAAATAAATAAAATTACGGCTAAAAACAGACAATCTTATATATTAGGCACAAAAAGAGAAAAAAAAAAATCATACAAAAACAACTTACACTGGGCATCACCCCTTTTAATAACGCCTGCGAAGATACCAATGCGCAATAAAAAACGCTGAATATTCGCCCTATTATGTGTGTGTGTGTGTGTGTGTGTGCAAGTACTTATGTGCATTTATCAAACTTTTTTTTTGTTTTAGGTATTCAATTTAGGCTGGCACTTTTATCTTTATAGTGTAAGGTGCTGTGTGTTCACTTTTAGAGGTGTACATCAGTTTGAATAATCTGAGGCTTTATTGCCTAACATTTTTAACACTTGCGATCGCAATCAAATGACAGTTTTTGTATGAAGAATATGCCTCTGGTTGGGTACTTTCTGTTTCACGTACAATAATGAGTTATACACACATTTTTACAAAATAAAAGCTGTCTTATTTAACCTACTTACATTATAAATCTGTTGGAACACGACTGCAGCGCCTCTCAATATCGGTAGCACAATAACCAGCGTATACATCATTATGTATATACATCATAACAACGATATGTTTGTTCATTTCATGCATGGGGCCACACACAAATTGACATACATGCGGCGACATAATTGTAGTGCGGGACATAACCGCTAATTTACTGTGTATATGTGTGTACATGGTTCATGCTGATAGACTAAAATAAATAATGAATGCGTGTGTGATTTTGTAAATAAAAATGCATCACTTTTTGTTTGGGTACTTATTAAACCTTTAAATTAGGATATTTCAGCTTTGAAAATGAGGTCATAGAGGGTTCGAAACGAACAGGTTAGCATTTTGTGTGACTTTTTTTTTAGACTTAGGCCTATGTGATATTTTTTTATAAACTTTTATTACAACATTTTATTTAGTTGCACCTGTCCTGTTGTATGTCTTTCTGTAGTCAAATCTTATAAGTTGAATTCGTACAACTTCCAGTAATCGGATTGATTTCAAATTCGGCATACTTATGTAAATTGCGTGACAAAACAATAATCTACTAGTAGAACATCCTTCTAGTCCTGCCAGGATTATCTCCGCAGGACGGAACTCTTTCAACAGTTAAATCCCTTTTCCCCCTATTTACTTTAATAACTTAAAAGTACCTACTTACTTCAAGTAAATGATGAATTTCATTTTTAATGTCAAAAATAATACGAGTAGATTAAAAAAAAATCTTCGCTTAATGTTTAAATGAGTATTACAAATTATTTATATACTTTAGTTTTTGTGCAATTGTCTGCATATTTTATTTATTCATGCAAATACAGTTATTAAATACTAAGTTAAGTGTTAATTCATAAAACAAAGCTGGCCAATTGTAGTCAAACTATATAATGAAGGTTTTCCTACAACCGTCGGTAGTGTTCTCATTGTTAAGATTTAGCAAAAATGCCGAAAAAAAGGCTTAACCATAATTGGAAATATTTGTTCATTTTTATTTATTTCAACCATCAATTTCAATGATTTCATGAATGTCTTGTTTTGTACTTTGTTTTTGTTATAAACGTTTTATTTGTTACTAACATCATAC
The DNA here is from genome assembly GCA_037349165.1 of Choristoneura rosaceana. Lineage (NCBI taxonomy): Eukaryota > Metazoa > Arthropoda > Insecta > Lepidoptera > Tortricidae > Choristoneura > Choristoneura rosaceana. The sequence continues at coordinate 19,735,477 of JAZBNJ010000019.1, forward strand.
TAGAACGAGTATAATAAATGCAAACAAAAGACAGGAAGGTAATAATACCATAGCCGAAAAGTTCTTTGCTACCGTTAATTTCAATACTACGTAATTATGGTTATACAATCTGGAAAAATAAACAAATTATGAATATTAAACAAATAATAAAACAAATAATAAAAATATAGCTTCAAACCACATTTAAACAAATTAACTCATTCACAAGTTGTACAAAGATAATTGCCATAATCTGAATAATGTCTAAAAAGAGTCCAAACTCCGGCGGTGTTCTATACTCATGTATAATTTATTAATGTTACTGTATAATATCAATGAGCAAGGTCGTCGCGCCCGTTCACATTTTAAACGGAAGTATGAAATATAAATATTAAAATTCTACCACTTTCAGTTGCATTATATTAAAAAAGGCAACCAAAAGTATATTTTACCTCGAAACAAACCAAGCTTGTCTAGTTCCGCTACTCACCAATAGATGGCGGTAAGAGTCACGTTCTAAGAAAACATTTTGTTGCTTAGCGGGCTGGGTTAGTCTGACGTTTATTTTAGAGTATGTGAAGTTCAACGAATGCTTTTCATTTGAATAAGTATTCAGCTGATGTTGATGAATGAAAATTCTCGCCGTAGCGATTGTAGACGCGGTTAAAACGTCACGATTTTCACGGAATATTATTTAAATAATAATTTTTGGATTACTATTTTTTTTTTGCGTCTGAATCCCATTATCATTTCCATGTCTAGGTATAAACGTACATAAAAACGGTTATATATCGATATTAATTTGTTAACGGGTGCATACATTTTAGTGTTTATAAATCGTCGACGATTCTCTTGTAAGTTACCTATAAAATTCATTTGCATTTGAGTGTAAACAATAATAAAGAATGTAAGACAAATTAAGCATTCGGAAAACGATGCGAACACCAACGAGCCTTCGCCTAAGACAGGTGACACTCATATTCCTCTACATACAGGTGTCTGTGTGGGTGCATCTGTCTCGCTCGCCGCCGTCTCACTCCCCCCCGTAGTTAGAAGTCCATTATGGTTGTAAGTGTGCTTATCGTTTCGTAAATATACCCGTTTCAGTTTTTAGCATTGTAAACATTGCTGGTTTTTGTTCAGCATTTTGTTTTTGATTGTAGAATTTATGTGATTCGTTTTAGCATTGTAATGATAATGTTGCTTGTATTGATAAATGTTGCATTTATCTGATTTAAGGCTAAAAGTAATATAACTAATATAGTATTGATGGAAATCGATAATAATTTTACTATTACGTAGGTACTTTTTTAAACATTTACAGTGTTAATCTCAGCTTTGTAGCGTCAACTAGGTACCTAAACTAAAATCAAATTTAACGGCTAAAAATAGTTTTTTTTCCCCAATTGATGTCAATTTATATCTTTTTTTTTAATTTGCACTTTGTCCTTTCATCTTTAACTTAATATACTAGGCAGAAGAACGGTTAACGCATGTTTACATACGAGTATGTCATTATATCATTAGAGTAGATGACTGACCAATTGTAAAATAACACAACCTGTCACAGTGGAATGGTATCAAGCAATGAGGGCAGTAAATTGCGTGTATAAGAAAGAAAAAAGAAGACATTTATTCAATAATACGGAAGACACACAAATATAATAAAATTAACACAATTACACACAAATAAACCAAAAGAAATACATGAAAACACACATGGAAACAGTAACACAATTTTGTATGTCCCCGCAAAAGCAAAACGGTCGCTGACTCAGCATTATGCTTATAAATTTGATATAATTTCAGTTTGTACCTATTTTCAATTTATGCTTATAAGTAAGTAATACACAAATAAAAATCCTTACATTATTAGTATCTATGAGCTACTTAGGCTGGTGTAGGTACAGGTCTAGATTTAAGATGTTGACAACCATTCAATAATGAACTAAGTAGGATTATAATAAAAGAACGTAAAGTTCAAAAAAGGCGAACTTCTTAATGCAGCGATAGACCTACATTTGCCGCTTGTCGCATCGATTTCACGAAGCGGGCCCTTGAAACTGCGGGTTTCATGAATAATTCACCGCCTCCAGCCGGGTTCGAACCCGAGTCTGTTTTTCTTGCAGTATGTCGTTTGGTCACTGCTCGGTGCAGCTTGAGGTGTATACAAATCGGTTAATTTGTATACATGTCGCGTGCGGAATTTGATTGCGTGTATGCATAGTTTTGATTGCATTGATCTTGTTATGTAATTGTGTATTGTTTTTTATAGCTGTTCCAGTATAAATAAAAGTTAATTCGCTGGAAAATACCTACTTAGTTCAATATTTTCTATGACAGTATATTATAAAATAAAATTAGATTAGGTACAGTCATCGTCGTAAATAAGTGTTCAATTTTGTACCTTGTCACTTTAACGACGTTTTAAAAGACATACGAAATTGTGTAACGACTGAAAGCGACAAGGTAGAGAAATTATCACTTATTTTATGACTTTGACCTGTTAAAACAGCGTTAATAGCTTTTTCAAATAATTTTTAATCTATTACCATTTGTTACCTTTGTTTCAACATCTATCAACAGTATCTAATAAAGTATAATAATTATATCAACTACTAAATTATTCTTATTTAATTCAGTGATGTACTTGTCTCGTTTCAAAAGCTGTCGATTTAAACAGTTTCATAACATTTATTTTATTTGTTCCCCATATTATTTCCGCCTATAGAAGAGTGATTTACTGACATTTAATTACTACTTAATTGTCCACCGGAAGATAAAAAAATCTGTCACTTCCTAACCTACTCCTAATATCTATAGCGTAGCAAAAACATATCGCGGCTTCAAATAAGTCGGCAAAAACCATGATATGATTGTAGACGTTCGATGACCAATCATATGGAATAGATTTACTTCCATACACTCCGAGGAGTGGGGGGGATGGGCGGCGCCGCGCGTGCGCCTCGTTGCCTAGACGACGGCACGTACCTGCGCCTGTGTGAGTGTGTAGTACGCGCCCGATACATCCAGTATTCTGTTTTCTGTTGATAATGACTGGAATTTACTGGATATGCAAGTTTTTTGTCGGTAAAGAATTGTTCAACGAGTTAGGCGCGATTCTATTTGTTTTCACTTGGTAGTAGCTTTCGGTGTCATTTGAAACAATTTGATCGGTACCTACTAAGGCAAATCTGCGTACACATATACACAAACACTGCTACCTATTTTTAGAACGATCAAAAAGCTACAAGACGCTACCTTTGGCAATGGACCAAAGGTTTCTTACGCCTTTTAAAAAGCATTTTAGATACGCACGTGATTAAAATAAAAGCCGAAATTGCCACAATTTCTCCGTTAATCAAATTAACCACGTGAGCAACGGGTGGTACATAATCACGTGTTAACCACTAATTTGAGCACAGAAAGCAGCGTTAAAAACGCCATTCATACGTAATCTTACATGTATTCGTCAATAAATTGGCGTGACGTCACTTTACATTATTATGCCGACGCCATATCGCTACTGTGCCGCATTCCACGCAGCCCTCTCACTCACACTCCGACCGTAGGTATACAATGTCTTCATGTCCTTAGGGATGTGAAAAAGTATTTTACTTGGAACCTTTGGCTGTAAAATTTACTCCTTTGTGCAGTCTCGCGAGATGACCCTATTGTAGGCTGTAAAATGCTACAAAAAACTCGTTCGCGTGTGAAGGGTATGAATAGATTTAAAAGTTCTGAGGTTGATTCGGCGGCGTTTTTAACCCCTATGCAAAAAGAGGGGGGTTGTAAGTTTGACACCAAAGTCTGTCTGTAGCATCGTAGCTCTAAAACTGATGGACCAATTTCGTTGAGGTTTTTTACAATAAAGCGAGTTTCATTGCAATGGTTCTCAGCTATGTTTTATAGAGAGCAGCAGTTCAGCTGTTTTTGGGATATTGAATTTTGAAATGTGAATGTCGAGGGTTTTCAACTTTTCCAAGTTTTTTATATAGGTACCTAAGTCTAACATCTGGTAGCATGGTGTACGGTTGTGTTGTTCTGAAGATGAGCCCTGGTTGAGTTCAAAACGCGTCAATGAAATGGTGATAGATGGGTTTGTGTGATTTGTTTGTGTTCTTACGGTGTGGAGGTGGAGGAACTGTGATAAGGTCGCGGCGGAGCAAAGTAATTCTTTCAGTTCATTGTATAAGTTCGGTAGATTACGTTGTTATCTTTGATATGGCTATGCTTTAAGCACTGTACAGAGTGTGACAAAATAGTAGATTGTTCAACAAGGGACTAAAACAAGCCATAATGACACGAGATGTTTAGCCACCCGAGCAGAGCGAAGGCGGCTATAGTCCGAGAGGCATTATGGTCTAAACAGTCTCGCGTTAAACGCTTTACTTTTCACTTTGAATGCGAGGAAAAAAACAATGTTTTGTTCAAAATTACAATATTACTTGTTAAAAACATGCGCTTCACTATTGGACAGGCAAACTTTTCAAAACTCAAATACCTAGCAAATAAACAATTGTTGCACGGTTTTTTCTTTTCTTTTATTGTTTATGAAGTGGCGCTTTAAAAGCTTGCATATTTAGCCAACAATTTCAAAATTTAAAACTATTTTAAAACCAATTGGACTATGCATAATAGGTAAAATGAATTAATCCTTAAAAAAAATTAATAGATTCATATTCGTAATCATTATTTGTGTTTCACGAAATTAAATTATGTTATTTTTAAATATTTTTGCACAGTTGTCATTTTCAGATTATTTCCACGCCTAAAAGTCCTCCATTCATAAACATCGCGTCAAAAAAAATACTTTAATCCCTACACAATAAAAAGGCACTTTAGTCCCGGTATGCAGAGACTAAAGTAACATTTTAAAAGAATGAGAAGTGAAAAATATTTTAATGTAACGTGGCTATCTGAAAAGCTTCGCTTTTAAAAGTTCGCCGTTCATGTCGCTGTTTGTATGTTTTGTTTGTAGTTTTTAGTATATATTTTTAGATTAATGCACGATATAGTTTGCCTTTAGTTTATAGTTTAGCTTTGCTTTTAGATAAACTGGACACCAATACTCATGAAGTGTCAAACAATTGTCATAATTTATTGACATGTTTATGTCTGTTAATAAAAAAGTTATTATTCAATATCATTACTAAAGCGATAATTAAAGATTCATGTGTCATATACTTGTATAGGTATGTCAATAATTTAATATAGTTTGCATGTCATGAAACAATAATGTTAGTAGACGTGTCTGTCAACTTAAAAGTTCGACTTTAGCGACATATTTCAGAACTTGTTTCAAAATTGATAGACCACTTATTTGGCTCATATATGTATCTACTAGCATTTAACTAGATATCGTGGTTTCGCTCCCGCAAAACGTTAGGTGAATCTAGTACAAATACTAGGATTTTGCTGTATATCCACGGGAAATCCTAAAAAAAAATCCTTAATAAGTTTGTCGATAGTGTTTTGCTTCTTTTCTTTTGAACTATAAAAAGTTTACATATACTTATACATACATAAAATACCCTGTAAGCATCTATAGGTGCGAACCTATGCTAACTTACGTAGTTAAAAGTAGATAACATGTCGAGCTAAACTCGATTTAAGATGTGAGTTATCCGTTCAATATCATTTAATATGAGTGAGTCTCACGGTAGTTTCATGATCAAAATAGATAAGGCCGCCTATTGCTTACCTTGTAATTTTCTCTCTGTGTATCTGTTTTCTGTATTGCTAAAGTATTGCATTGTACATTGTACAGCTCTAAGTTGAAGTAGCACAGAGAATGATGGGATGGTATAACATAGCTATTCATACTTACGACTCATACTAGAGTAGAATACCTTTAATGTGTAATTTCACTTGTTTTCTTATCTCAGTCTCTATATCTATCATCAATGATTATTCTAATCAGGATACAGTGGCTTTGAATCGGTGAAATAGTCTTTGAATTAGATTCGTAGTTCCCGATAGTCTTTTATGAATAGATACTCCATGTAGGGTGATAGCCACAGCCATGAGCAAGAACCATAAATGGAATTTTATTTTAACTCTACTTTTTTTTAACCTGAAACACTAATAAATGTTCAGATAACTGATAAACATAACTAATAAAGTTTATGAACGGTGGTGAATTATTAAGCATTGCATCCTTGTTATCCATTGCATTGCATTGCATGCCGTCACCCTAGTTGAAGGTAGTATTGTAGTAGGTTGTTTTTTTTTTGTTTCCATAGATACTGTTTTTAAAATCTCCTTCAAAATCGCCTAACTCTTGACAGAGTGGTCGTGGTTGTTGAATGAAGATCAGTCGTGAACCTTTCCGACAATTTTCTTGGGAAAATAACTAGTGTAGGTGTTTCTCCTTGCCTTCCATACCAGAGCTGGAGTTTGGAGTTGCCGTTGGCAACTGAGAGAGCTCCCCCATCAAGTCCTGCCGCCTTTTACAATACCCACGGGAAGAGATGGGTCTGCCATTCTCAAACCGGGCGGTGTAGGTACGCTGTCTTAAAAATAATTCAGAATATTTCAGAATATTTGTGGAGGTGGAGGAACTGCATGAACACGCACAATTTGCATAGACTTAGCTATCTTAAGGTCGCGGGTGAGCAAAGAAATTATTTTAGTTCATTGATATGGACCTCCGCAAAGTAACGCTTGATTCAATAAATTATTCAGAATATTTCGGCAAACGGTTGAGTTTGTTTCACTAAACACACTCTTTAAGTAATCCATACTAATATTATAAATGCAAAAGTGTGTTTGTATGTTTGTCCGTCTTTCACGCCGTAACGGCGCGACAGATCGACGTGATTTTTGGCATAGAGATAGTTTATGGAGTTTATGGATAGTTTATAGTTTGGCATAGAGTTAGTGGATGGATAGTGGATGGAGAGTGACATAGGCTACTTTTTATCCCGGAAAAATGCACAGTTCCCGACGGAACAGCGCGCGATAACCGAATACCACGCGGGCGGAGCCGCGGGTAAAAGGTAGTGCATTCATACATTGATCGAAATCCTGAGCATACTGAAAGGAGTGACTTTATCTGAAATCAAAAATATCAATATATATTTTTTTAATTTTAAACCCTCACAGGGATCTTTTTAAGACGAACTTACCGAATAATTTGTTGAAATATTTTATTTCATTTAGTTTAAATAAAATACAAACCGGGTTCAAGACATGACTACACTTTGAATTAAAAATTTCTATGAAAAACTTTTATAAGGTGTTTTTTTTATTAAATAGTTGGAAAACGAGCATGCGGGTCACCTGATGGTAAGTGATCACCGCCGCCCATACACCTGCAGCATTATTAGGACTGCGGGTGCGTTTCCGGACTAAAGGAGAGAGAGAGGGGGGAGGGGAGTTGGGCCTCCGGATCTCCCACTCGCCGGAAGAAACACGTAGCAAAACTAATTCACGCCAGTATTCTGTGGCAGTGTAGTACTAACCCGGTCGAGCCGGTCCATTCGTACTGCAGCTAGCAAATGGTTCCAGTGAGGCTCTACCACATAAAAATGGTATGTTCAACCAAACAAAGACGATCGGATCCCTGGTGGTTAAAGAACCTGACTATGAAGCTTGAGGTTCCGGGTGCGATTCCCGGCCGGGGCAGATATTTGTATGAATAATACGAATGTTTGTTCTCGGGTCTTGGGTGTTTAATATGTATTTAAGTATGAATTTATCTACATAAGTATGTATATCCGTTGCCTAGTAGTCATAGTACAAGCTTTGCTTAGTTTGGGACTAGGTTAATTGATGTCACGTGATATTAATTTTTATTTATTTTTAAACTCAACCAACCATCTACTAGGTTATATCTTTAACCCTGAATTCTTTGTACGTATATTTTCATGTCAAAGTGAAGAAAACAAGTGAATCATCCAAAGAAAATTTATTACGATTTCTACTTGAACAATTTCCTAAACAAACAAACATTGCAGGTTAAATAGAAGCTAGTTAAATACAACATTATAGAGTATCGTAGCAGTTATTGAACGTTACAATGTTTTGATAAAGTTTCTGTTTAGGTACAATATGTAAATTGCTAGCTAGCACTCGTCAACAACCGGTTATTTTCAAGCAACAATGTAACAGTGAATTTGTAAACACTATTCAATACATTCCACATCAACCACCTTTATCAGAGTTGAAAAACTTGAGCCATACATTGTGTATGACAGACATACACGCATTACTAAGGCCTGTGCATCGCGTGTAAATTAATACTGAGCGAATTAAAGTTTCGCATTTTTTATCTGTTTAACACAGAAGATGATTTGGTAAGAAAAAGTGAGAGAAAAGGAGAGCGAGATATTTTTGTTGAGTGTCATACCAAGAGAGTGATGATGGCTCATCATCACTCCATGAATGCACAAGGAAGGCGGCCATCAGGGAGGAGTGGCGGCGTCTTTTGAAGCTTGCCACCAACACCTGAAGTGCCACGACCACTCTGTCAAGAGTGATACCGACAAAGAAGATAGATACCAAATTTAAAGTCTACCTGAACTAAAAGTGGATCAAAATGAACTTGTAAGGTTAGATCCGCCAAAAACACCAAATAAGGCAAGTTAGATAAAGGCTTGTAATAGTGCAAGCTTTTTGTTGACTATACTTACATTGTCATTCAAACTACATTTGCGTACCAAATATCAAGACAATGCCATTAACGGTTGAAGAGTTCCGTCCCGCGGATACAATCCTGGCCGAAGCATTAGAATTGTCACCGAACTTACATAAGTATGCCAATGTGATTTGGTACTGGGAGTAGGTCAAAATTCGGTTGCAAGATTTGACCCATATATACCTAAATTACATATCGTCACTACTTTGAAAAAAGCTGGTATCCCAAAATCGATGATCTTTCTGAGTGAACTTAATAAACATTGTTTTAAGGGTCAAATTTGTTAATACTGATTTGAGATACGAGATTTTTTCAAAGTAATGACGATAATGTACATTGCAAATGAAATAAACAGTAGGACTAAATAAAAGTTAGGTTTTTTTCTCAAAACTTGATAGTTTCATTTAATAATGAAATGAAACTAGGTATCAACTCTTCAGAAAAAACGTAATAGCACTTAGCTTAAGTATGAATACGGCTTTGTCCCTGGTATATTCCCTATCTCGTGGCAAAATGCTCATTCCTTTCTACATAATAAAGGGAATGAAATTTCAGCTTTCCAGGCGTCAATTTTGAACCTGGGCGCTTATAACTTATGAGTCAGTGTAGGACTTTTGTTTTAAAATCTCTTTATTTTAAAATATTAATCAGAATTTAATTACGACGATTATATTGGTACAATTAATTTAACGTTTCCATCAAATTGCAGTTGCCAGGGCTCGTTCGTTTGCGTACATTCAGGTTTCAATGCAGTAATTTCAAAAAGTTCTTTCTGGATATAAACTAATATAAAGTTTATAGTACCTATAAACATTGAAATTTATGTACAGTCAAGGTAAATTTATTACATCACATGGTATAAATGATAAAAAAGCGTTTGTTTTGAGATAGCGCCTTTCGGCTTAGGAAGTCAGTATATCTCGGTATATCTATATCTGGACTACTCCTTGAAGGACTGGCCCTTGTACACAGTGGATAGTGAGCAGTAGAAGTATGGGGGAGCAGTATGTCAGAAAAAAAGGGCTAATAATAATTATTATTATATTAATATTTAGTCACTTGACTGACTGATTATCTTTCCGATAGACAATTACCCCACAGCCTTAATCACAGAAGCTGCACTAAAAAAGGATTTTACGAGATTCCTTTGGCCTCGTAGCCTCTTAAACTAACCTATTTTCATAATTCTACGAGGGCAAAGTCGCGGGCATAAGCTAACTATTAAAGATTATGTGAAACGCTCATTTGATTACGTAACAGCCACACCTCCGACGCACCAACACGACGCGTACAAAAACCACAAAAAATCGATTTTCCAAAATACCTTTAAAAAATCGATTCAGGATCCAAATGCCTGGCACGAAGGTCATGGCCCCATCGATCCGCTAGAAAGTGAGAACCGCTGCCACTACTAACACCGTCCTGGCTATGCAGGCTGAATTAATCGCGCATATATTTGAATACATTTCGTCGCAGTTCGGTCGGTGTCGTCGCCCCTTAAGTTTTAGCGATTTCGTTTGGCTGTGACGCGGTGTTTTGGGAAGTAGCTGCTTCTTGATGAAGCGACGAACGAGCAAAGTGCTTCACGAATGCTTCGAACGCGTCTGCGCGTATGAGATACCATTTCGCGTTCACGCTAAGCGTCTTGCTTAAATTAAATTAAGTTAAATTTAACAAAATTACATTACAAATAAAATTAAACTATTAAAAAAAACTATTTACATTATTATTATTATATACTAAATTATCAGGCAGGCAGTTGCAAGCAACTGATAGGTGCCTGTATCTAGCTGTTCCTTGGTCAAGTATTCTTTGTATTGTTAATGTGTTGGTCTAGTCGGTTCTTAAATTGGTTAACATTCAGTGCTGAGACTACATGTTCTGGTAGTTTGTTCCATGTCTTGATCACTCTATTACATAAGAAATGTCTGCGAGGATTGTTATGCGATCGTTCGGTAGCTAGCTTAAATTGGTGACCCCGCAGACGTGTGTTGTTAAAACATGGAATTGGATGAAATTTTATATGTACTCGTAAATAGCTGGACATCTGGCATAAAACATAGGCTACTTTTTATTCCGATATTCCCATGGGATAGGGATATCATCTTGAAATAACAACGGCTGGGCTTAGAGTCATGAAATTTGTCATCATTGCTTTTAATGCAACGTTAATGAAAATCACGATTTAATTTTCTCGAATACCCACGGGATTTTTTAAAAAAATTCTAAATTTCGATTCAGCTACTGGATCTAATAATTTACGTGAACGAAGCCGTGGGTAAACACTAGAACACAATAACTGTGAGAGTATTGAAGATATGCCACCCCCTTCAGGGACATCCGTACCCCCCGGAGGTCACGACTCACAGATTGGAAAACACTGCATTAGACATCTGGTCATCTGCCCATCTCCTTGGTTGGGGTAAAGTCGTGGTCACGTAGCTCTTGGAACAATTCTACGCCAGTATCCCTGGCTGTCGCTTCTCTGGTGCAAGTGTTGAGAGGAGTATTTGTTAAGGCTTTTATCTGGTCAGTCCAGAGCATGAGGTAAAGCCTAGTTCTACTATTTCTACTAATATCATAATTGCGAAAGTTTGTGAGGGAATGAGTGAGTGAGTATGTTTGTTACTTTTTCACGCTGAAACGGCTGGAAGGATTTGGATGAAATTTGGCAAAAAGTTTATCTCTATTAGTTAGTCTATCTGGATTAAAACAAAGATACTTTTTATCGCGATATTCCCACGGGATGGGGATAAAATCTTGAAATAACAACCGCTAGGCTTAGAGTCATGAAATTTGGTATGTAGACTGGACCTCTGGAATAACACATAGGCTACTTTTTATCCCGATATTCCCACGGGATACTTCAACAGCTTGGTTTAGAGCTTTCACATTTTGGACAATTGCTCTTGACACAACCTCAAAGAAGATCATGATGAAATTTTGGGAATCCCATCCTGGAAATTCAATTGTAACTACCAGATCGAATACTGCGCATGCGAAGCCGCTGGTAACCCCTAGTTGTAAATAAATCCTTTATTATAACGTTTCGACTAACATTGTATTAGCATCCTCCATTCTCGTCCACGCAATCGAACCGTTCGTCACGGGTTAGGGCCCCTATTCTGGCCTCATGTCGCATACGCAACGTTGGAAAGTCGAGCGATTGTCACAAGAGGCCTATTACTATTCTACGCCCGTCACGCGCCCAGATGTCTCGCACGCCGTACAAACATTAGTGGGTGTACAGTGTATGGGCACCGGTATTGGTAAAAATGCGGATAGATACGAGTTTTATTTTTTTTATGGGTTGCGAACCTATAGGCATATGATGGGATACCTCAAGTGCCTCCACGCCGAAACACAACAGTGCAAGTACTGCTGCTTCACGGCAGGATTAGCGAGGAAGACGGTGGTAGCTCGGGCGGACCTTGCACAAGGTCCTACCACCTGCAAACCTGGTTATGTCTAAAATTAAAAAGGAAACCACATATTAAAACAGTTTTAATGTATTACGGTGTTTTACATTAGATACAATACAATACAATACAATACAATACAATACAATACAAATACTCTTTATTGTACATCAGAAATAATAAGCGATACAGAAAACAGGTACACAGAGAAAATTACAAGGTAAGCAATAGGCGGCCTTATCGCTTATACATATATATATTTATATTTGTTTCGGAATGTAGACCGCAGTTTGATACCGTTAATATCCGCCTCCAATTTTTCAGCTTACCCTGATCATGAAGCATTCAACTATATCCCCTTTTTACTTTTATGCGAGATGATTTTATAGGAGATGAGGTGGATCGACGGTCTGGTCAAAGTGAGGGAAGGTGCTGGATGAGGAGAACACTGGACCGAGTTGAGTGGCGAGCAATGCAGGATGCCTGCACTCAGCATTGGGTGGCTATGGGCTGAAGAAGACGAGAGGGAAAAAGAGATAGAGACTTTTATACGAAATGAAATCGTGACCGCGCGTGTGGATCATATAATGGTGAGTGACCGCTACCAACACTGGAAGATAGCAGACGTTCCACTCCTTTGTTACCCTAAGGCTTCCACACCTCGAAATCCGGCCCTGCGTTGCCCCTTAAGCTGTCTTAATTTCCCCTACTGTCCCGTTACTTGGCAAAGGCCCCTAGACTCCCGGTCTGGTAGGACGTCAGGCCAATTCTTTGCATTACTATGCGTACAGATCGTCCCGCACTCTTTTTTGGTCTACGTTCTCACTGGCCGATGACTTGGATCCACTGAAGAACAGAAAAAAGGAAGAAAACTCTTTCTTGCTCTCCCGCATTTAAGCTTGTATTTTTGATTCAGTACTTTTTCTTATTTATCTGAGAGTTACGCTCTTGTCGGTGCAGCAGATGAATATATGGCTCTCCACTTCTCTCTACTCAAAGCTGCCTCCTTAAGCTCCTTATATGACATAACTGCTACCTTCTTTTTTATTTGCTGTGTACTCGTATAGTCTCTGATGGTGGTACTGATGGAACCAAAATAAGGTTTTTCTTTCCAAAGTTTTGCCTGAAAAGCTAATAGAAAACAAAATCATTCTTGGTCCCTACGTATGAACAGTACCGAAGCTTCGGCGGCCATTTCCTCGGCCTACTTACGTGCCGCGATCCGTCGATATTGCCTTTTTAGCCCGCCCGTTAGCCGTCCGCCGTTCCGCCGGATTAAAGGAACCCGCAGGCACGGAACTGGCGACTCGGATGTTTGACTGGAACAGACAATCATGCGAGCTGTTATATAATTAACCCTACTAATAATAGGATGAGAAAGTTTGTGGATGTGTGTGGGTTTGTCACTCTTTCATGCTAGAATCTAAACAACTTGTCAAAATTCAATATCTTAAAAACATCTAAACTAATGTTTAAGCTTTTATTTAGTTTCACCTGTCCTGTTGTCTGTCTGTAGCCAAATCTTGATTAATTAATCCTGAATTTATCTGCTTTATGTTTTCAGTAAATTCAGGAATATCATATTTTGCACGCTCATTAGAGCAGAGTATGGTAGAATGCAATTATATCTATATAAAATCTTGTTACCCATATTCCAAAAATAAACCATTTCCATTTCAACCATTTCATTTCATTTCATTTCTTGAAAGTTAAATTCGACCTACTTCCAGTAGTCGGATTGACTTGAATATGGCATAAGTACTTATGTTAAGTACTTGTGTTTAGTGTCTTAAGTTGTTGTTGTATGTTGTGTGCCCTGGTAGTGACGTTCTGGTAGTCCAGCTAGGATCATCTCCGCCCTGACGGAACTCCTGAACAGTTAATGGCATTGACTTGAAATTTGGTCTGCAAATGTAATTTGGGTTACAATGAAAGTAAGGTTGACAAACAGTACAGTAAGCAAAGAAAACTTGTATTAAAAATTTTTTTTTTAGCAAATACTTTTGATGAAAGAAATCGCTTTCATGTAAAAAAAAACAATGAAAAATAAAACTGAAATGTTGTATTACGCACATTATATCAGACCTCATAACTAAGTTATCTGAGGATCTCTCGCCTTATAACTGCACAATCATGCACTATCAAAAAATAGTAGACACTGGCGATGTTTCAATTATTATGTAACATTAACATGGCTATGTACGAGCAGGCTCGCCCCCACACGACTGTCACTGTCATGTCTGTCGTGTCAACTGTCAAAATATTAATGTCACACGACACTGCCACCGTTACAACTCATGGGATGTTCTTTTGTAGACATGCATAAAAAGATGGTCCTTGTCGCACAATGTCTTGTGCAAATTTTACCTCTGTTTCTCTATATAGGCTGGCTCATTTAGAGCTCAGTATAGAAAAGTCTGAAACTATAGGATATACGAATATCTGTTCTTATTTTATGGTCTTTCAAGCAGAGGGTCGCGGGATCTAGTTTGGGTTCGCACCTATAAGTTTTAGGAATTTATGTGCGAAACTAGATTTGAAATTTATTATGAGCTTTACGGTGAAAGAAAACATAATGAGGAAACCTGCACACACCTGAGAAGAAATTCAATGGTGTGTGTGAAGTTCCCAATCATCACCGGGCCTACCTGGGAACTACGACCTAAAACTTCTCAACCTCCCAAGCCCTCCCAATGGGAACGTATGACATTTGATGGTGATTGTTTAACAATATTTCCATACATGTTTATACTGTTTTTGTTGTGATGTAGTGTGTTTTTGTTGTCAATAAATGTTGTGAGTTTGAGTTTGTATATATTTTTGCCTACCAGTTTTCGATAGTCAGAAAGGTTAACTATCTTCACCAACTAGCTCGCACTAGCTTGCTATGTTCCATTCCCGCATCCGTATTCCAGAAGCTTCTTCGCCCCGGGGTGACCTTGTCATTGCGATGCCCGACACGCCACGGAATAAGGTCATGCATTGTGACTTATGGGCAGGACGCTCAGGAAATTGTAACTGGCTGAATGCAGTTTTGGTGACGGATTATAAAAGGCAGTCTCCTTCTCACTAGTACCCAATGGCATAGGCGTGAGCGAGAGTTGCAATAGGATAGGCGTAAGTAAGGTAAACGTCAGATGATCAGAAGTTACTTTTACTGTACCTATGCATTAGCAATAGATGCGATAGCACGGTGTCATCTAGGAACTTGGCAGTAGAATGTCGAGCATTGGGGTGTTTACCTTAGACATGCCATAATTGTGTCTTCTCAATAAGGTGCAGGTCTCTAGAAAGTTTGGTGATACTCACAGTAGTACTTATGTAACTAACAGAATAGTGGGTAAGTAAGACGTTTGTGGTTATCTAGGCTAAATGTAGTAGCATACCAAGATTGTCCTTACGCTACTCAGTTTTGAGATGCATATGTTGATAGCCGGGAAAACGAAAACAAGATAGATATTTCTTTTTAGCTTTTAGGATTTAAAGCCTATTTTTGTGAAAAGACAACGCTCAGGTGACGAGCGTTAACGCATTTGAAACGAGGGTCAGTAACTTTTGTTCTAGCTTTTAGGCAATCTACGCCAACCGGGGAAAAAGCGTGTTCTCCGCTTGAAAAAATACGCCTCATGCACAGGTTGAAAACTTCAAAATTATGGTTAATTCAAAAGTGCATTAAAGTATGACCTCCTTTGTAACCAGTGGAGTTGATATATAGTATCCTCGTGATAGAATTTGAAGATTTATTCGCCCTCCTCTATCTATGTGGAATCTACAAGTTGTGTCTCAAACTTCTCGAGCCACAAGTGGCAAGTGGCGGATTTGTACTGGCTGAAATGTGGAAGTAATTTGCATTCCTTCTGGTGGGCTCCCAGTTGCCGCTGATTTGAGGACAGGAAAGAGGAAATTAATGTTTTTATAAGTATTTAATACAAAAATATTCCGGACGTGATTGGTATGATTCTTGCACAACTCTATACACATTATTATTTTTTAATGAATATTACTATTGGTGTAATACTAACCTGCATCTTATGTGATAAAAAAACTAGGAACAAAAGAACACGTAGCTCACTAAATACGACTGCAAAATGCTGGCTTATATCTAGTAGGTTGTTCTCTATAGTTAGTTTGTATTTTGCCTGTTATTTTGTCGTTCTCTGGTACTTCATTAGCTACTTTAGTTATGCTGTACGTGGATGTTATGAGTGAGTTTCAACTCAGATTTTGTGACGGATATGGCAACTTCTGAAACCTCAACTTTCCGCGTTTTCGCAAGCCCTTCCCACATCAGCATTATTCTTCAGTTTCACGGCCACGCAAAAAGTAGCTTTCACCAAACATCTGTGCGTTCGAGACAAACGCGAGACGCCGGTTTGTACGAAGCGTATCTTATGCATTTTACATGAGCTCCGGGCCCGCACACACGCGCCTTGCACACGATAAACAAAAACACCCACACAACGGCGAGCATAATTAGTTGTTTGCAAACATGTGTGCGGGTAGGGCGAGTGTGCCTGTGTGCAGTAACGGACATTGTTTGGGATATAATGAAGTCTTGGAGGTGTCAAGGGCTGGCGCTCGGGTCTTCATTACCATTTTGCCACGGTGGGTTTTGAAGTTTTTAATGGCCATGCCGTTCAAAGTTGCGTATTTAAATTTGCGTCCCGTTACGGAAAAAGGGCCTTGACCTCCTCTTATTTTGGCGCAAACGCATTTAATTAAGGATTGTAAAGGATACCCCTGAATATCTTCATGTATATGTCGGCGGCCGATCGTAAAATTTACCAGATCACGAAATGCCTAGGCATATCGTGAAATGGCGCCATTTGAAAGAAAGAAGACATTCATTCACATTCACAAAGACAAACAAATACAACAAAAAGAAACAGCAAACACAAATAAAACAAAAAAGAAATACAAAAATAAAAATACTTACATGCTTTTGTGTGATTTCGTGAATTAGCTAAAGGACATACGCCATATCGTTCTCACTCACCATTTAACGATTTGCCTAGTGACGTTTAGGCAGATCATAAAATTCCTAGGCATATCATGAAACGCTGCCATATCGGCTCTGGCACTTCGCCTCGCTCGCTCGGCTCGTGCGTTGTGGTCACAATCCATACTAGCAACTCTTCGCTTAGCTCGTCGTACCTAAATTTTTCTTTTTTTCGGCATATCACGATGTGCCCGGTATAGACCTAGGAATATCGACGAATGCATTGCTCTAATCGACCTGCCGTATTGTTTTTCAGGCACATCGTAATATGCCTGGGTAACTTTAAGGCATATCATGAGTTTGCGCCATTTCACGATATGCCTAGGAATTTCGTGATCTGGCGGATTTTATTTATTTATTTATTTATTCCAAGAAAAATTACAGCATTACAGTTAAAGACCAATGCGCTGTAAAATTAAAATTATACAAACAGAAATATTAAAAGGAAAAAACTATCTATAGTTAGGGATTTTTGAACGTCGTCGTCGTCGCTACCCTAAAACGACGGAACACCACACCCTCCGGCCAGAAGTCGGAGCGCAGGAACATCTGCTGGTGCTTGGCTGGCACTTGGAGTCTAAATGAGCTGAAATTGTTAGCCCTTTGAGACTCGAGCGGGATGATGGACAGCTCTAGCTGGGCTCCTTGTAACCGGGCCTTTACTGCCTCGCGGACGTGCTCGAACACCTTGTCAGGCGTCGTGTTTTACGATCGGCCACTGACATATAGAAGCAGCTGGACTGACTGACTGATTCTTAGCCCTACGTTTGGTAGCATGGTGGTTTGGCGTATAGCCTCTCGAGTAGAAGGATATGGGTTGGAGCATAGATTCGCACAGAAACGCAACAGACCCAGTCTATTTTTTAGGGTTCCGGAGCAAATATGGCAAAAACGGAACCCTTCTAGTTTCGTCATGTCTGTCTGTCTGTCTATCTGTCTGTCCGTCAGCTTTGCTCAGGGACTATCAATGCTAAAAAGCTATAACAAATATATATGTAAACTATGCCGACAGAATAGTACAATAAAAATATAAGAAAAATATTTTTTTAGAGTACCTCCCATAGACGTAAAAGTGAGGGTGTTTTTTTTTTCTCATCCAACCTTGTAGTGTGGTATGATTGGATAGGTCTTTCAAAACCATAGGGGGTTGCTAAAAAGATTTTTCGATTCAGTGATTTGTTTGCAAAATATTTAACTTTAAAGAATAATTTTCATTAAAATCGAACGTCCCCCCCCCCTCTAAATCTAAACCGGTGGGTAGAAAAATTTGAAAAAATTCAGGATGGTAGTGAGTAGGTATATCAAACTTACAAGGAAAACTGTAACGGTTCAGTTTTCTTGAGCATTATAGTAGTTAAAGACTAAGGTATAAAATATAAACTTGGAATATTCCGTACAAAATACGAAGTCCTTCGAAAAATATGACTTAATTTTTTTGTAATGGCTTCGGAACCCTATATCGGGCGTGTCCGACACGCTTTTGGCCGGTTTTTTTTTTACATAATATTTGCTCCGAAAGTTATTTATACATATACTTAGTAAAAACAAATCTTTCACTTTACAATGCAAACAATGCCTTAGGACAAACTTTTTAAAAACTCATGAACTATCCATGGACGCCGCATCATAAGCTAGGTTCTTACATAACTCTTTGGTCTATCGTCGTCCTAAATCTTCTATCTCAACTCTCGTCTCCCGCGCTATCGTCTGTCGCGCTCACTCGTCGCAGTTTCAGTCTTATGCTTCATACTTTAGCGTTAGTTTCAGGTCATGGTCTAATATTGGTATTTACTGCACTGGGAGGGGGTGGGGGGGGGGGGGGAGGGTTAATGAACTGAAGGGATGCGATAGCAATAATAGGAAACGGCTTCTGAAGAACTTTTGGGATTTAATGGGCATATTGAGAAAAAAGTGTACCTTGTACTTTTTTTAATCTAACACATTTTGGGTTATTTGTACTTAGAATAACGAGCACTACAATACAATACAAAGACTCTTTATTGTACACCGGAAATAGTAAACGATACAGAAAATAGATACACAGAGAAAAAAATTACACGGTAAGCAATAGGCGGCCTTATCGCTTAAGAGCGATCTCTTCCAGGCAACCTTTTTTACAGAAAGAAGGAAGGACTAGTTTACAACAGGTGGTGCATCAAAAGTAGATCAGAATATTAAAACGTAACAAAAATACATCTACGAACGAATATACGTCTAAAATAAATATAGGCAGGGAGATAAACAGCAACAAATAAATAAATGAATTGTTATAAAGCTAATTATTACAAGATGACAGATTTTAGCAATAAAAAAAAGTGTCCCCCTTTTAACTGTCATTTTTGTGACGTAGTTAACCATACATGTTGTATGGATCGTCACAAAAATGACAATACATTTTGCATGGAAAATTAAGGATAATTAATGCATAACCTAAACAAAAAAAAGTCGGAAAACCCCCGACTTTGTCACTTCAAAGTTAAATATCTCATAAACGGCTAAACCGATTTTGATGAAACATGTCTAAGAACCATCGCTAGAAAACCTGACTTCAATTGAAAAAAAGCCGCATTCAAATCGGTCCACCCGTTTAAGAGCTACGGTGCCACACACAGACACATCTAGCGGTCAAACTTATAACACCCCTCTTTTTGCCTCAGGGGTTATAAACGGTTTAATAATTTAATAATTTAAACTACCAACTGAGAGACAGATTTAGTTAAAAAGTTTTCTGGGTCATCTGGGTCATCATCATCATCAGCCCATCTTAATCTACTGTTGGCCATAGCCTCTTCAGTACGCCACTGAGCACGATCTCGACCACACTCATCCAGTTCTAGCCAGCCACCTCGCGAGATCATCGCTCCACCTCCGAGCTCCCAAACCACGTTTGCCGATCCGCAAGCGGGATAGGTACCTGGGCAAAAAATAACATCATATTAACCCTCTGTTTCTCCATGCAGTGATTAAATTTATCTGACGGATACATGTGTTGCCGTCTCTGTATGTTTTGTTCGAATAGATGGATCCCTAGTCTATAACTTTATAAGTCTTTGTATGACAAGAGAAAAGATACGTATCCATAATTTCTAATAATTTAACTAACGAACTAATTAGTTTTTAATTTGAACACTATAGCGTATTATTTAAGTAAGTTACTTACATGAAACACGTAGAAGAATTACATAAGTCAAACTTCCTCCCATAGACGTAAAGTGGGGTTGATTTCTCCCCCCCCCCTCTAAAATGTAAACCGGTATGTAGAAATTTTTTAAAAATTCATGGTGGTAGTTACTTAAGTATACCTATCAAACTTACAAGGAAAACTATAACGGTTAAGTTTTCTTGCGAATTATTAGTACTTCAAGAGTAAATAGCAGCCTAAGGTATAAAATATCCCTAAACTTGGAATATTCCGTACAAAATACGAAATCTTCAGAAAAATACTAACTTATTTTTTCGAAATGGTTCCGGATGGAACCCTATTTGGGCGTGTCCGACACGCTCTTGACCGGTTTTATTTTAAAATCACTGTAGGTAACTTGCTGAATATCCTAGCCAAAAGAAAAGTTGTTTTACTTGGCAGAAGGGAAAACAGAAGTAATTTCCTTGCTTTAGTATCGAACGTACCTCTTTGAGCTCTTTTGCTAATACATTTCCTCCTCCGTATACTCGTTCAGGGAGGCCTTGAAGAAGATGTAGCTCACACATGTTCCTTAATTATTTAGCAAGTAGTTATCCTTTATACTTGTGTTATTTATGTATTGTATGTATTATATGTGTATTTATTTATTTTATATCTGGTTACATGTAAACTAAGGTTATGTATTCTGTATAATATTGTATATATTTAGGTACTTAGGGTTTATATATGCATTTATACTTATTCAAATGTTTTGCTCTATTCGTCTATCCTTATCTTTTTTCGATTGCTTTTCTCTACCACTCAAAGGTTGACTGGCAGAGATCCCTTCAGGGATAAGTCCGCTTTTGTACTTAGCACATTCTTTTGTGTGTTATTTCTGTACCTATTTCCTTTTTGTACAATAAAGAGTTTAAACAAACAAACAAACAAACATTTAATAAATTGCGTAGTCTGCAATACAGGATACCTTGGCATCTTATGAATACTACATAGGTACAATGCGCACGCAAGCCTACTTAAAGGGAGCAGGCATTCCTTTGTCCCCGAATATTTGACCCGTGTCGGACCTTTCTGAAGCATTCGCTCTATTGTGATCTAACTTATTTGTTGTTTGCTGGAAAATATATATTACAAGGTTTTACCCGCAGTTTTGCACGCCTAAACCATTGTGGCAGTTGAAATTCTGCAAGATTACGATTTGGAGTCTTTTTGTATTTTTTTATTTCAACTCCAAATTTTTGTTTCCTTTACGGTCATCCCGTGAAAGTTTATATAAATTTCACACGAAAACACAAGCCGAAACATGAACGCACAGAAAAACCAGAAAAAATAGACCAGCGCTGGGAATCGAACCCAGGTCCTCAGCATTCCGTGCTGCGTGCTATTCCCCTACACCACCACTGGACAGGAGACTAGACACGAATTTTTCCTATGCACCCATATTTTTAACTTGGATTCTTATTAGTCACTTTAGCAGCGACACTAACGCCATCTATGATCTACGTTCTCAACGAGAAACATTTTTCACTCCCATCGAAACTATCCGTTCACCAGGGACAAGAGATGTCGCTATTAAGCAATCAAATCAAGATTACGATTTGGAGTCTTTTTGTATTTTTTTATTTCAACTCCAAATTTTTGTTTCCTTTACGGTCATCCCGTGAAAGTTTATATAAATTTCACACGAAAACACAAGCCGAAACATGAATGCACAGAAAAACCAGAAAAAATAGACCAGCGCTGGGAATCGAACCCAGGTCCTCAGCATTCCGTGCTGCGTGCTATTCCCCTACACCACCACTGGACAGGAGACTAGACACGAATTTTTCCTATGCACCCATATTTTTAACTTGGATTCTTATTAGTCACTTTAGCAGCGACACTAACGCCATCTATGATCTACGTTCTCAACGAGAAACATTTTTCACTCCCATCGAAACTATCCGTTCACCAGGGACAAGAGATGTCGCTATTAAGCAATCAAATCAAGATTACGATTTGGAGTCTTTTTGTATTTTTTTATTTCAACTCCAAATTTTTGTTTCCTTTACGGTCATCCCGTGAAAGTTTATATAAATTTCACACGAAAACACAAGCCGAAACATGAATGCACAGAAAAACCAGAAAAAATAGACCAGCGCTGGGAATCGAACCCAGGTCCTCAGCATTCCGTGCTGCGTGCTATTCCCCTACACCACCACTGGACAGGAGACTAGACACGAATTTTTCCTATGCACCCATATTTTTAACTTGGATTCTTATTAGTCACTTTAGCAGCGACACTAACGCCATCTATGATCTACGTTCTCAACGAGAAACATTTTTTCACTCCCATCGAAAGTATCCGTTCACCAGGGACAAGAGATGTCGCTATTAAGCAATCAAATCAAGATTACGATTTGGAGTCTTTTTGTATTTTTTTATTTCAACTCCAAATTTTTGTTTCCTTTACGGTCATCCCGTGAAAGTTTATATAAATTTCACACGAAAACACAAGCCGAAACATGAATGCACAGAAAAACCAGAAAAAATAGACCAGCGCTGGGAATCGAACCCAGGTCCTCAGCATTCCGTGCTGCGTGCTATTCCCCTACACCACCACTGGACAGGAGACTAGACACGAATTTTTCCTATGCACCCATATTTTTAACTTGGATTCTTATTAGTCACTTTAGCAGCGACACTAACGCCATCTATGATCTACGTTCTCAACGAGAAACATTTTTCACTCCCATCGAAACTATCCGTTCACCAGGGACAAGAGATGTCGCTATTAAGCAATCAAATCAAGATTACGATTTGGAGTCTTTTTGTATTTTTTTATTTCAACTCCAAATTTTTGTTTCCTTTACGGTCATCCCGTGAAAGTTAGATCATAGATGGCGTTAGTGTCGCTGCTAAAGTGACTAATAAGAATCCAAGTTAAAAATATGGGTGCATAGGAAAAATTCGTGTCTAGTCTCCTGTCCAGTGGTGGTGT
This sequence comes from Choristoneura rosaceana, assembly GCA_037349165.1. NCBI lineage: Eukaryota > Metazoa > Arthropoda > Insecta > Lepidoptera > Tortricidae > Choristoneura > Choristoneura rosaceana. The sequence continues at coordinate 19,758,637 of JAZBNJ010000019.1, forward strand.
AGGGGAATAGCACGCAGCACGGAATGCTGAGGACCTGGGTTCGATTCCCAGCGCTGGTCTATTTTTTCTGGTTTTTCTGTGCATTCATGTTTCGGCTTGTGTTTTCGTGTGAAATTTATATAAACTTTCACGGGATGACCGTAAAGGAAACAAAAATTTGGAGTTGAAATAAAAAAATACAAAAAGACTCCAAATCGTAATCTTGATTTGATTGCTTAATAGCGACATCTCTTGTCCCTGGTGAACGGATAGTTTCGATGGGAGTGAAAAATGTTTCTCGTTGAGAACGTAGATCATAGATGGCGTTAGTGTCGCTGCTAAAGTGACTAATAAGAATCCAAGTTAAAAATATGGGTGCATAGGAAAAATTCGTGTCTAGTCTCCTGTCCAGTGGTGGTGTAGGGGAATAGCACGCAGCACGGAATGCTGAGGACCTGGGTTCGATTCCCAGCGCTGGTCTATTTTTTCTGGTTTTTCTGTGCATTCATGTTTCGGTTTGTGTTTTCGTGTGAAATTTATATGAAATTCTGCAGTTTATAAATGCTAAGCCACCATGGAACATTTTCAAAAAAAAGTTTTTACGATTTTCCTTGTTAGTTATTGCGATGTCACTATGTTTATTGTGAAATAGTTCCATAGTGGCTCATGAATTAAGTCCTTGACCATGCCTTAACTCATCTAAAACCTTTTTTATCTTTTTAAAAGTGACAGTTAAGTGATATGGTGACATCTGATGTCACTAACTTTATTGTTTTTTAGCTTCTTAATTCTTAAATATTTGTTGTGACATATTTTCCAAAAGTGTTTTTCAATAAAAAAAAGTCTAAACGTATATACTTTTTAGAATTAAAAAAGGTTAAACAATCTTGACAAGTCTTTTCATTGAAAAACGTTTTTAAAATAACAGTTAAAATTACTTATGATACTAAAATAATATAAATGATCGCAATATTATAAATCATAAAGCTATCGTGTCCTTTTATTGAAAAACACTTTTAAAGAATAAGTGCTTTTTTTTAACAAAAAAAAAGATCGCTTATCTTCTTCCTAATGCTAAAATAAACGTAGCTTTATAAACTAATAGACAGTTAAGTGACATATACCGTTAATTTAACTGTCTCATAGTCACAGCCTGGCAGTATAGCTACCTGTATACCCTTAAAATCGCAAGACCTTCTTTAAAAAATATCGAAAAACAAAATACGTATTTAGTTGCATTGAAGATGGCTGCACAATACTCGCGTGGTGACGTTTGAATGGACCCTAGTCTGGAAATTTGTATGGCGAGGGTAGGCGCGGGCGCAGCCGTTTTGTCAATACTGTCGCCGACTGTACTGTTTAATCAGTTTCGCATTCAAGTGTACCGCCGTTGACGAGTAATTGCTGCCAATTGAAATGTTATTTCTGCTCGTTGTCGATTTTGTTTTTGGTATTGATTGGTGGCACATTTTAAATGGTTTGCTAGTTTTTGGTGCGTTTAATTGTGTCGCCTAAGGTTTCTTATTGTCAGTGTAATTGCTTTTAAGTTTTTTCAAGCTCTTATTTAATTTCAAAGTTGTTTCGTTTTTGGTCAAATCTTGCATGTCAAGGACCCATTTTAAAGTGATCGAATTAATTTGAATTTTGGTACAGTATGGTCAGAAGGTTCTCGAATGGCGTCCGCGGACCGGGAGACGAGCTGTCGTAGGCCTCCAACAAGATGGAGCGACGACCTGGCTAGGATCAAAAGCACAAGACCGGTCTGAGTGGAGAGCCTTGGGGGAGGCGTATGTCCAGCAGTGGACGTCTTTTGGCTGAGATGATGATGATGGTGACAGATAATATACAATACAATAATAACTTCCATATATAGAGCGACTAGCATGTGCATTCAAGGAACCCGTCACACATGAAAGCCAGCAGCGAAGCTATTTGGCTTTGATGATGGTGCTGCCCTACCACACTCCGACTGACAGACTGACTTGACAATTTTTTCCATAGGTAGTTTATCAATTTATTAGTCTTCCATTCTTATTTGTTATTACTATCTAATGTCTGTGTATCTTTCTATGTATAATTTATAGAATATGCGTAAATAAATATTTTGGTTTAGATACAATACGATCCAAAGACTCTTTATTGTACACCAGAAATAGTAAGCAATACAGAAAACAGATACACAGAGAAAAAATTACAAGTAACCTAAGATACCTTGGATAATAAACTGCAGACAGCAAAAAAGTTTCCATTTAAAATAAACTTTAATAGAACTTTGTTGATTTACACGAAGCGTTTTTCCCTTGGCAAATCTCCCACTAGATAGACTGACGACATCGTGAGAATTGCGGGCAACCGGTGGATGCAGGTGGCGAGTTGTCGTTCGTTATGGCGTTCCAAGAGAGAGACCTTTGTTCAGCAGTGGACGTCTTCCGGCTGATGATGATGATAAACGACAAATATCAACGAACATTTCCATTCCTTAAAATAAACCCAATTCAAATAAGACACTCGAACATGTAAAAATCGGTAGCGGCAAACAGAGAACAATTAAAATCGAAAATAAGAGACGTTCCAGTAACGAACCTAGCCATTAAAATAAGAGCTGAATAATGAAGGAGAGCTCAAATTAGAGAGGAAAATCCGATGCGACGGATGCATTGAAAATATGGTAGGTACCGGCGACCAATCAAAATCCACCGTCAATTAAGTGGAGATCGCAAAAGGAAAATTGAAGGAACCCGAGGGGAGGTAGTGACGCGACATTTGCATATCGATAATGATGATTATGTTAGCAGAATTAGGGCCTGTATTCACCAGCATTGATAATTTTTGTGTGTCAAATATCTATGGTGCTGACAGTGTTTGCTGCATCTCAATACGAAGAGTTTTATTTTTTATGAAGAGAAATGAATTCTGTTAATTAAAAACAGGAAATTTTGTAAATTAATAGAATTATTTAATTATTATTAGAATTTCAAAAACAGAACCTGAAAAGTATCGTGATGTCTGTTTAGTTTATCTATGTCTCTATGACTTAGTTTATACACTCTAACTTAGTGATCGAAAGTAGTAATTTGGCAAATTTAGTTTATTTCAATACTGCCGTGGAGACCCAATTAAATAGATACTGTAATCCAAACATTTATTTAGGTTTAACTGGCTCTAGTAGCAAAAGTTATTTAGTTAAAAACTTGTGTTGTGGCTCTCGATTATCGCCTACCCGCTTTAGTTCAAAGATTTTTGTTCAGCATGTTTGTGTGGTACCCTCTCTTACCTAGATTTAAGTTTAATTAATATTGTTTTAAGTAATTTTTTTAAATCTTTTAATTAAATAAAATCAAAAACTATATTTTTTTACCTTATATTCTTTACCTTATGATTAATTACAGAGATCTGTTAATATATGCTAGCCTACATTCAGTAAATACAATAATAGATCACTTTATATTATGTATTTAGATGAGAATAATCGACCAACTTATTGCATATTATCGATATATTAATACGGAACCATACACTGCGCCTGACTCGACATACACTTGACCAGTTACCTATTTAAATTCTACTCGCAAGACACCACGTGTTGACTACGATAAAACTTGTCTCGATTCGATCGATATCGATAAGACTATCTCATGCAAATCAGCCCTAGCTCTAGATATGATTCTATGGAAATACAGTTTGTCCCCCCCCCGCATTGTAGCTCAGCGTAAATGGATTTTATCACTATATAAATATCCCCCTATTTTACGTGATGTAACGTTAGGGGTGGCTCGAAAGGTTTGGAACCGCTCTGAAGGTTAGTACAAGGAATGTTTACTCGTAGAAATGACGAAGTTTTGACCGTGCTGTGATGGCCTAGTGGTTTGACCCGCCTCTTAAGCAGAAGTCTTGGGTTCGAGCCCAGTCTCGCACCTCTAAGTTTTTAGTACTTCATGGTGTGAATTTGGGCGGTATCAGAAAAAGTTGTTGTTGTTTTAGTTTTGGATCGAGAAAAAAGTGTCCCAAGATTTTTTATTCCTTTACGGTAGATACCGTTTATGTATGCCGGTAGTGTTATGGATAACACACAATTATATGGAAAACCTGAGACACTTTTTTTCTTCTATTACAATCGAAACTGTTTAGGAAAACGAAATTTCGTCCAAATCTAAATAAAGGTAATTTCAACATTTTTTTCTGAAACCACCCACTTTTAACCTGCACATATCGTCGAAGAAGGGACCCCGGATCTAAAGTATGAAAAATGTAGTTTCAGTTAAATATTTTATCTTGAGATTTTGATGTTATGGATTTCAAAGTCCTGAACAATCTCTAAAAAACCAAACGTAACTTCCATACTTTAGGTCCGAGGTCCTTTAACGGTGTGTGTGAAATTCCCAATCCGCATTAGGCCCGCGTGGGAACTACAGCCCAAGCCTTCTGAAAGGCCAGTTGTCTGCAGTAGGACGTAAAACGCTGAGATGATGCAGCTTTTAACCGCGACTTTTTTCGTGTAAATCATTATTGCACATTAACGTTTCATGATATTGGACAGTAAACGATGAATAGTCGATTGAATCGGGACCCTCAGTGACCAGGGCAGCAGAGGTCCCTGGTGAAATTATGCGTCAAATGCCTCGCGGCTCATTTGGCTGACCCTTCCGGTATCAATAATCAAGATGTCTTTAAGGGATGGAGGGGCGTGTGGTTACGGCTGAGTAGGATTGTATGGGATCGCTAAAAGACACTTTGATGCTGCGGCCCTAGTGATGTTGAAGCTCTTATTTATCTTTTTTAAGATTACTTTTTGGAGTCTTTTTGTATTTTTTATTTCAACTCCAATTTTTTGTTACTTTTACGGTCATCCCGTGAAAGTCTACATTTTATATTTCACATGAAAACACAAGCTGAAACACGGATGCACAGAAAAAACAGAAAAATATACCGGAGCTGGGAATCGAACTCAGGTCCTCAGCAATCCATGCTAATACGTGGGAATACCCCTACACCACCGCTGGACACCACCGCACCGCACCCTCTGGCCGGCCTCTGGTCTGGCTGGTCTATTTTTCTGGTTTTTCTGTGCATCCATGTTTCAGCTTGTGTTTTCGTGTGAAATGTATTCTCATTCTTATTTAAGAGTTACTCTCTTGTCGGTGTTGCCGATGAATGACTCTCCTTAACCCCCTTCTACGACACAGTACGAAATCCTTTGAAAAATGTTTCTAGATGTTTTCGTAATGGCTACGGATCCCTATCTTGGGCATGTCCGACACGCTCTTGGCCAGTTTTTTATTATGAAGAAAATGAGCAAAGGGGTCATCTGGTGGGAAATGAACACCACTACCCATGAGTACCAACTAAGTACTCAAGGAGTCATTTTAAGAAAGTATAGGCCCTTTTCTTGAAAGCCCCAATGCCATAGTGTTTTGTTGCAGTCGAAGTATGCCCGACATGGTTTTGATTTGTTTTGATATGTGGTTTGCCATTAATGCTATAACCAAGCGAGTAGATTCTTCCAGTTCGACTGAGTTATGGTAAAACTGTTTTGAAGCAACATGACAAGCAGATGCAACAACCTGTCTATGAGTAGCTAGTTTGAGTAAGAAGGCCCAAGTTGGCAACGCATTGTTGGCAAGCAGTCCCTGCACAAATACTGCCAATCGCTGACCTTCCAACGCATCGTACGTACAACTTGGTTGTAAAGAAGTCAGCTGTATGTAAATTAGGCCGCGGCCCGACACGCTGCTATTTACATTCGCCGCCGAACGTCTACGGCGAAACAGAGAGGCACCACTTCCCAGGTCCTTGACACCTCTGCAAGACTGCCCGACGCATATAAAAACGCCTGTGACCTAACCACCTTACATATTTAGACTGCATCGCTGCAGTACTAACAAACTCGTACTGAAGCGGAATATCGATTACTTTCGCTACTATAATGTAATCCCCCGCCCACAATTCGTTTTTTTAGCTCAGGATAGCAGTATAGTGGTCTCTGTCTACCCTGCGCTCCCGGGGCGCCGCGGCGGTCCCTCGGGCCGCCCTCGGTCCTCTCCTTCTCTCCTGCCCGCCGTATGTAAATGATCGTCTCCCTGCCGATGTGTGTGTGCGTGCAGACGCGCGCACACACACTTACCCGAGGTTTACTGCCCTGACAGGTTTTGTCCTATTTTAAATACGAATCTACGATTTGATTCCTTCTGACTTTTCATGACAGTTGCGCGAAATTTTTCGATTTTAAAGTTTTTTTTAAAGTTACTGTGTACAGTAGACATGCAACGGTGATGTTGGAGATAAAGATAACAAAGCGGGGGGCAGTTTGAACGAAAATGATTTCGCGAAAGTTCTTGTGTTGTGGCTGAAGCACAAGCGGTTTTGAGTCTACCCACGTTGGCGGTTCGTTGTTATTCGGGTAGCGTGCGGCGCTAGCGAGTCGTCGTGGCTCGCCTGTGACGTCACGAGTACGTCGAAAATGACACTTTTATGAGCAATAATTTACATTATTTCGGTGTTAAGCTTCGCGTGCCGAGTCGCGCGATTGATTTTCCGTCAGTCTCTATTCTCGTTGGTAAATCGAATCAGTCGTACACGCCGGGGTTATGCGGTAATAGTCGTTTTGCGTGTTTTTCAGTTTTTCGTGTTTATTTTGGTGCAAGCGGCCATTGAGCGCTGCGGGCGATACGATCGCTGCTCCGCCGTAAACATGCTTGTGACGTGAAACCCGTGTTTTTATATTGTTTGCTGAAATGTCGTGGCATCAGGAACTAGACATTACGGCCTTCATTGATTCCTTGCTAACTAGAGACTAAATTTATTCTATGAGGTTGTAAAGCCAACGAGTTTGTAGCGCCGCAATGTAATGCAACTTGCATGATTTTTCTTGCAAGTCTAAACTAGGTAGATCTTGGTCAAGTAGGTAAATTTCAAGTCAGTGCAAGTAGCATAACATTGCTGGACTCAATTGATCTCTTCCAACTCTCTTCCTCTACGACTTCATTATGTAATACAACTTAAATAATTTTCCTTGCAAATCTAAACTAGACTTTACTTGATTGAAAAATGTCTATTGCTTGTATTGGCTGTATTGCATCGATGTTTGTTTTATTGACAGAAATTATTGTCTGCAACTCCATTTGTGTGGTATTTGTATATCGACGATTTATCGAATTGCCGCGGGACAAATGGTTGATTTTAATCAAGTACACGGTAAACCTTTTATGAGTCATTAAATGATACATTTGCACATTTTAAAAGGTAAATGAGAAAATTAAAAATTATTGCTACTTAATTATGTGTTTTTTTCCAGAAAGTATCTTAATTTTGACACACTTAGGGGCTGTTTCACCATCCATTGACAAGTGTTAACTGACGGTTAAATGTGATGCCGTCTCCGTCTATTAGAACAAAACAAATAGAGACGGCATCACATTTAACCGTTATTTAACGCTAATCAATGGATGGTGAAACAGCTCCTTAGTGTCTCCGCTATTGTTAGTAGTAGCTAACAAAAGATAATTTGACCGAGATGGTTTAGCTAAGTCTTATTGAATGACTTTGGCGCGAGTTTTTCAACTTTCTCAGATATTGTTTACATTAGTTGTTGTTGTTTTACTCAGTTGTTTTTGTGTTTGCTCCCGGAAGACCCGACTCCCGGAAGGAGGGTTATGTTTTTAGGTATATTAGATTAGGGTATAGAATTTAAACAGACTTTCACTTCATTTTATAAATATAGTCATAGAACGGTTTCTATTTGCCAAAAGATTCTTTCCAAGTAATAATTACACTCCTTTTCCATTTTTAGGGATATTTTTGACACCATTTTTATTCCACATATTATAATCATAAGACATACTTAACCTGGATCGTGTGGATTGTTATTAGTAATAACCAGCATTTACAGTTCTCACACTTATTTTCGTCTGTTTCTGATAAATCCGGACACACACGCGGCACCCAATTAAAATCTTCATTAGGCGCCTTCCGCGAACGTGCGCGGGTGCAGCCTCTCGTCACTGCCCATTTTTTTTAATACTTACCTGGTAGGCTATTTCATAGCCTCTAACTCTTTTGGGTACATCTTGGCACAAATTATGGTTATTAAATAAGTTTCGTTGAAGATAATGTTAAGGTAATTGAAAACATGCCAAACCAGACATTTCACATTTCTTGCGGAATTTTTCCCCATGCACGGTGAAACTTTGGAATTGACTTGCAGTATTTGGGTCATTCTCATTTTACTGTGCACTTAATTACCGTTTCACTTTTTTTCATGCAAAAAAGACACAGCAGCACTGAGACTGCAATCAGCATCAGCATCGTCTAGAAAAAGGATGGATGCCAATTATATGTAAGTATGTGTGCACTCAATTCTAATTACCGTGTCACTAGTGTGGAAAATAGCGGCACGGGAATTAGACAGGTGCCCACTAAAATGAGAATGGACAATTTCCACCGGTACAGCTAGATAATTTTCAAAAATGGAGTCTACTCTTTTCTCACACGGAGGAGGTGATTGTTTACCATCAGGTCACCCACCTTCTTGTTTTCCCCCTACCTATGAAGTAACAAAATACGTTGCATCCAGAAACTATATACTTCATCTCTAATAACGTACTTATCTACATTTAGTTCTTTCGCCAACGTTTTTTCCGTATTTCCATACATAGAAAGAAAACATTTTAGTTCTTTTTATCCGACTGCCCGAAGGAGTTTTATGTTTTTCGAGCGTATGTATGTACTATGTATATATGTATATCCATTTCTTTGGTCCTCACTGTATTTTTATCCGATGTCAAACGAGTAAGTCATTTTCCTGATGGTAAGAGGTCACAACCGCCCATAAACATCTCCAACACCAGGGGTATTGCAGACGCGTTGCCAACCTAGAGGCCTAAGGTGGGATACCCCACGTGCCAGTAATTTCACCGGCTGTCTTACTCTCCACGCCGAAACACAACAGTGCCAGTATTGCTACTTCACGGCAGGATTAGCGAGCAAGATGTTGAATCTACTTCAATTTGTATACTACAAGATCAAGAAACTTTCTCTAGTTTAAGCTTTCACCGAAAATTGCGTTACATCAAATAAACCATGTATTTCGTCCAATTATGCCCTTCAACTTTATGAATTCCTATTATTTCCGATACAACTGCATCCCATGTCTGCTAAAGACAATCTGATATACCCAGACATACACGCTATGTGAATGCTAGACAGAGCTATACGATTGTAGGTATTATATATCTTGTACAGTCGGATGCACGTATTCTGGTCAGTTTATGACTGCGTTTCTGTATCTCAGTTTCCACTGTTCGGCAAATACGTTGTAACTTGGAGCCGCTTTTGTGTATTTAGAGTAACATACGTCCAAACATGCAAACATCCAAATTTTTACGCTTCATATTATTGTACTAGGTTTATGTAGGACACTTCTTTCAACGGAAGCTACTAGAGGTCTATGGAGGAGGCCTATGTCCTATAGTAGACGATGATAATATTAATATAGATCTGAAATAAATAAAAAGTGCACACCTAATATAAGTCGCACCTTTAAAACTAAAGTGAAACAATTTTGTAAATTCACATTTCCAAAATGAACTTCGAATAAAACACAATCTGATTGAATTTAAAGATAAAAAAAAAACTAATTATTTCATTTTAGTTTTAAAGGGGCGAAGTATACATACCGGGTACGTTAGATTTCTTGTCCCATGATCATAATTTCTATGGTCTCATAGTTTCAGTCCTCGAAAACGAGAAATTTCTAGACGCTAATGCGAAAACTCAGAATAGCTCAACAGCAGTCGCTGGCTGTACAAACATCGGAGCTATCAGCTATCACACTGGCACATAGGTTCGCGCGACGATTGTGATGTAAAACCTAGATGCTATGCTGGAATATACTCCGGCTTTGCAGACTTCAGACTTCAGCTTAGCCTAAGCATAACATTAAGAATAACATTTACTGAATTTAATTATCTATAGGATTGCATTGCGGTAATTAAGTATGTAATAAGATAACTGTAGATAAGACTAATAATTGTTTATTATATCTAATAAATAAATCTATCTAGCTATCTAACCAATCGCACTAGTCATATCCATATTAAACTTGTAATTGCTACTTCAAATCCGCTCTCCAATGATTATCAGCTATTAAATCAGTGCCTCCTGATGGTAAGAAATCACCACCGCCCATAAACATCTGCAACACCAGGGGTATTGCAGATGTGTTGCCAACCTAGAGGCCTAAGATGGAATACCTCAAGTGCCAGTAATTTCACCGTCTGTCTTACTCTCCACAGTGCAAAGGCACTGCTGTTTCACGGCAGGATTAGCGAGCAAGATTGTGGTAGCAATCCGGGCGGACCTTGCACAAGGTCCTACCACCTGCTAGGATAGATCGTGGATCAGATTAAACTTAAAAAACTCTTCTATTAAGGATCAGTTGACACTGTCGACCGGCCGCAGACAACATCGCAGGCAGGATGTGTTAGTCGCGCTGCACCATTAGCTGACAGGCTCGCGTGCGGCCGGTCTTTGCATAGGGTGATCATTGTTAGGATACGTTTATTTGAAGATTTTTGTATTTGCTGCCATAATGTTACACTGTAGCGCTTTTTTGCTTAAAAATAAGCAGGACATCTTTAATAATATGTTAAGTTATTATAAACGAATTTTATGCAGGTAGGGGAGACCGAGGACAGTTGTGAAAGAGGAGAGTAGTATCAATGTCGATTTTTTGGGAATCATTAACTGCTAGCGAACTCATAATAGTGCGCGTTTTTTAGTTCAAGCCTCGAACTGTCAAACGCGTGCTGTTGCGAGCTTGCTAGCATTTAATAAGTTCCCAAAAATCGACGTTGTCACTATTTTCCTCTGTCATAACTCTCCTCGGTCTCTAGTCCCTAGGGGAGCCTAGGGGTAGCAAAAAAGCAATTCAATGGTATGTGTGATGTTCCCAATCTGCCTGCTACTACTACTGCCTACTAACCACTGCCCAAGCCCTCTGATTGTGAGAAGAGGCCTGTGCCCTGCAGTGGGACGTATATAGGCTGGGATGATGAGTAGGAATAGGTAGGTAAGTTTTCTACTTACCAGTTCTGAATTTAGTGCTACCGTGCAAGAAATTAGTTCTATTGGTTTTCAATGAACTAAAATAATTTCTTTGCTCACCCGCGACCTTGAGATAGCTAAGTCTATGCAAATTCAACCAGAACTCAACCAGAGCTCATCTTCAGAGTGACACAACCTTACACCATGCTACCAGTTGTACAACTGGTAGCATGGTGTAAGGTTGTGTCACTCTGAAGATGAGCTCTGGTTGAGTTCGAAACGCGTCAGTGTATTGTGGTGGTGGTGATAGATGGGTTTGTGTAATTTGTGTGTGTTCGTACAGTGTGGAGGTGGAGGAACTGCATGAACACGCATAATTTGCATAGACTTAGCTATCTCAAGGTCGCGGGTGAGCAAAGAAATTATTTTAGTTCATTGATATGGACCTCCGCAAAGTAACGCCTGATTCAATAAACTATTGGTTTTCCACAAATGGCAAAGTGTTTTATAATTCAGGTCAGCCTTTATTATTGTTCACCTAGAAAATGTAGTTTAATAGTATAAAGACGTCACAACGACAACAGAATTCTAATATGCTTTACTTTATCTACATAACTCTTGAAAATAAATGCTCGCATGGCCTCGACTTCATTTGCAATTCCGGTGCACCCTGTAGAGCGGACAGACAGCTGATGTTTAAGATCAATCCTGCGCGAGCGACTGTCTACATACCCATACATAGACCCTTTATTTATTTTACGTACGACTCAATAAATTCAGCCAAGCGATTGTTCGACGTATCCCAAAGACACAGTCTCGAACTTTTTGCACTGCAACACGAGAAATTAGAACGAACCCCAGAATTCTTAGAACATTTTTTGCCACCTCAAACGATTCGGGCCTGCCTTATACAGAATCACCAAAAAGGTTTTTAGGCTGCATTTCGTTAATTGACATTTTTATCCACTTATCCAGTTGTCTCATTTAAGGCTGGTTCCTTAACCAGTTGAAATATAATTGGGATTCCTAAGATTACGCTAACATGATCGCTAAAAGCAAGTCGGTGTCGCGCGGGGGGCGGCGTGATTAACGCGAGAGGCGCGTGCGCATGTTCACCTTAATTAGCCCAAAGACATGAAACTCCCACCCCCTTTTCTGCCTAAAAAGGAGAACTTAAGTAGGTGTCTGTGTAACATGGGCGCCAGTTTTGTAGCTTGTCGCTATTCAAATGCCGAGGTAACATTCCAAGCTTTTGTTACTCGCAGTTTTCACAAAACTTTTATCAGGGTCCATATCGGCTCGCATACTTATTGGCTTATTGAAAGTCCGAATGTAATTTTTGTCAGAATGATCGTTTGTCATAACTTTTTTTCTCTGAATCCAATGATTTTTTACAATTCTTATAAAATAAACCTAACCTAACCTATAGTTTTCCATAGGGTGACCATTCAAAAATTGGTTTCAGTGTGAATAAAATTCGGACAAACGATGATTCGGACAAAAAATACGGTATGGCTAGAGAAGAGTATGCGAACTTTGGCGCTCCCCTTTTATCATCATCATCTTGGCTTGGCCTTTATACGTTTATGTCCTACTGCAGATCACAGGCCTTTTAAAATGAGAGAGCTTGAGCTGTTGGTCCCACGCACATATTTGTCTCACAAACTTTAGCGTGTGATAAATTAAAATTTCGGTATTTCAGTCATCTTTAATTGTCATTCACTATTTTAAGCTTGATATTACATAACTCGTAAGCTCGCAGGAGCAGGACGCTGTGAAAAAACGATGATGCCAACAAATACACAATACCTGGGAATCCTGGACAGTATTACTTCATTCCCCGCGCTGCTCCGGAGCAATGCGAGCAAAAACGAAGCCAGCGTTGCAATGCGGGCAACGGTAGCGAGCGAAATAATAAGATTGGCAACAAAATAAAGAAATGGGCTCGAAACAAAAGGAAGGCTGGTGAAATAAGGCGAAAAGGTAAGGGAGTGACGCGGTGTGGTCGCGCGCTGTGCGAAGCGGCGGACGAGGGATTTATCGTTGCCGCGATAAGCGAGGATGCATTGCTATTATTTAATAGTGACTATCAAAATGGATGATAGGTCTGATTTGATTTTTAAACAATTTCCCTTTCAATATTGTAAGCAAGGGTAAAGTATAATCTGTTATACGAGCTCGCATTTCCGAAATTCTTGTTCCAAACATGTTGCTTTCATTATCGTTTTTTGTCTATCCATCATCAGCCGGAAAACTTCCGCTGTTGTACAAAGGACTCCCTTAGAACGCCACAATGAACGACAAGTCGCCATTTGTATCACTGGTTGCTCGCAACACTTGCGATGTCGTCAGTCAGTTTGTGGATCACTCTAGGACTTTTCTCCCTCAAAGATAATTCTGTTATTCGAGCGATGTGCCGCCCGTGATCCAAGTTAACATGTAGTAAACGTCTTTAATATTTTTATATTTTTTTTAATATATTTTTGAAGCCCGCGACCAATCATAGATTTCATTATAAAATATTGAAAAAAAAAAATAACTCATTGCACATACTTTAATTAGAATGTCCGCAACCCATTCCAATGCCCGCGCGACGTGAATTTGTGACGCGAACCGATGTTAAGAGCGCTGATGTAGACCGAATATTTTTTCGAAAACAGTCTTTATCAAATTAAGATTCTACTATTAGATTATATTGACCGGATTACTCACGTCTTAAATCGAGTTTAGCTCGACATGTTTCGGGTTATTTCGAAACCCTTCATCACTGGAGCACGCGACTCGGCGGCTGCCGCAACACGCGCACTACGCGCCACCGCTCTGATCGCGCGACTGTCCGACGAAACTAACTCAGGCGCACAACTACCCACATTTTCATCGTCATTTTTATTGTCACTATCAAATGTAGGGTAGCACACAACACTAACAACATCGTTCCGTAAAGGCACGTTCACACCAACCGATGACGCAGCACGAGTATTTAATACTGTTTTCCAACTTGGGGGTACCGATCAACCACAATCCCGGTTAAAATTCGGATGACGACCAATCTCAATGGCTTCACGCACTTTCCGCGGAATGAAAAACTTTTCTCTCGCAAGTACAGACACCTTATCAAATCTGATATAATGCGTCGAATCCGAATCCATAGAATGCTCGGCCACCGCGGATCCCCTGTCGTCCTGCTTTCTCATACTGCGTATGTGCTCCGATAACCTAGTAGAAACGTTACGCCCAGTCTCACCGATATAACTTTTGCCACACGAACACGGAATCATGTATACCCCAGGACCACTCAGGGGCTCCTTATCCTTCGGCGAACGCAACAACTGTCTAAGCTGCATATGAGGACGGAAAATTGACTTGATGCTATATCTTCGGCGTAACAAGTGCCCGATTTTATCCGTTATCCCCTTTATGAACGGTAAATATACCGGAAGCCTCTCAGCTCCTACTGGTCTCTGACGAGCCGACACGTTCGCCACACGGTTGCACTGCCTCCAGTTGTACCCATTGCTCTCCAAAGCTCGTCTCACGTGAACCAGTTCACGATCCACAAAACTTGGATCACAAATCGTTAAGGCCCGATTTATCAATGTTCGCGGCAAAGAAGACAAATGACAAGGATGGTGATGTGAATCCGCCCTCAAGTATCGATCATTATGAGTTGGCTTACGATAAACTGTAGTTACCAATCTACCACAGGGTCTCCGCATAACCAAAACATCCAGAAAAGGCAACTGTCCATCACTCTCTTTCTCCACCGTGAACTTAACTTTATCGTGCAAAGTGTTAAGGTAGTCAAAAAATTGTGACAAACTATCTCTAGACACAATCGCGAAAACGTCATCCACGTACCGCCACCAATATCTGGGCACTACAGGAGCGCTATTTAAAGCGTACTTGCGAGAGAAAAGTTTTTCATTCCGCGGAAAGTGCGTGAAGCCATTGAGATTGGTCGTCATCCGAATTTTAACCAGAAAACAGTATTAAATACTCGTGCTGCGTCATCGGTTGGTGTGAACGTGCCTTTACGGAACGATGTTGTTAGTGTTGTGTGCTACCCTACATTTGATAGTGACAATAAAAATGACGATGAAAATGTGGGTAGTTGTGCGCCTGAGTTAGTTTCGTCGGACAGTCGCGCGATCAGAGCGGTGGCGCGTAGTGCACGTGTTGCGGCAGCCGCCGAGTCGCGTGCTCCAGTGATGAAGGGTTTCGAAATAACCCGAAACATGTCGAGCTAAACTCGATTTAAGACGTGAGTAATCCGGTCAATATAATCTAATATGAGTGAGTCTCACGGTAGTTTCATGATCAAGATTCTACTACATAGGTAGATGAAATCGCAGTAGGTAGTTACTTACTGGCTTTATTTTTTTACTGGTTACGTTGTTTTATAACAGAGTTCCGTTGCCTACCTTCCAGCTTCAGCATCAGATCAGTTCGAAAGAATCATTAATTTAAAGCTTCTTCTTAGTCGCTTATCTAGGTATATTATTTAATCATGATCGTTTATAGACGAGCGAGCGATTCTTAGCTTTGACGAGTTCCATTGATCATCTACGGTCTTCTTCATCAGGTCCAGTTTATCAAATAATACTTTCTGAATGTAATTTATTAATGCTAAAAATGCCAAAAACGGTAAAGATGCCTCCTCCATCTCCATTTTAAGGTTGGTTGTCACTAAGGATGTTAGTGAAAAAAAGCTGTGCAATCGAACTGGTTAAGATACATCATTGTTGGTTCGATGCCTGCCACCGACGCCTCATGCCTCTTTTACGAGCCACGTCATCCTTACCCCAACGACATAAGGTCTAGTTTCCTTAACACACTCGCAGTGAAAAGTCGTGCATGAGGAAAAATAATGGTGAACGACTGTTAATAGGTTTGACTTTGTTTCTCTGGTCTTAAAAAGGTTACTCATTAGAATGGATTTAAGTTTAAATTGGATGAATCCGTTTTGGCGAACTTTTAATGGTTTTTGGTGAATGGCTGTCTATCAGACATCCAAAGGGATAGGTAAAACTAACCATAGTACCACTGGTGGTTCTATTGCGTGTACTACAGATAAGAAAGGCAAAATTAAAGTAGATTTTTAAGAATTTAGAAAACTTTGATTTTTTGGGAATTAATGAAAATTTGGTGAATCGTTATTATCCACATACATATATCCATACTAATATTATAGATGCGAAAGTGTATGTGTTTGTATGTTTGGGTGTTTGTGTGTATGTTTGTCCTTCTTTCACGCCGTAACGGAGCGACAGATCGACGTGATTTTTGGCATAGAGATAGTTTATGGGCCCGAGAGTGACATAGATTACTTTTTATCCCGGAAAAATACACACTTCCCGAGGAAACAGCGCGCGATAACCGAATACCACGCGGGCGGGGCTCCGGGCAAAAGCTAGTACATACATAAAATCAAGCTTCTTTCCCAACGGGGTAGGCAGAGACTACATCCTTCCACTTGCTATGATCCTGGCATACAACTCTCGCTTCCTCTACATTCATCAATGTTTTCGTGCATGCACGTTTGTATAGTGTACTCCTGACCCGATCTTTCTTCAGTTATTATCCAAATTTCAAAATCAAGCCTTAATTTTGGTGAAAAAAAGTACAAGCTTTGCTTAGTTTGGGACTAGGTCAATTGGTGTCAAGTGTCCCGTGATATTTATTTATTTATTTAAAAAATTAAAACGATTTTTTTAAACAAAGAGGATTCCAGGCTTTAAATTTGCTAAAATAATATCGTACGAGTACCTATGGTGAGACAAAATATACAAAAGAAAACTATAATTTCAGCCAAGTACAGTTTTAATACTTATGTAGTTAGATCGCTCAGACCCTTTACCATGAGTTTGATCACAGTATAACAAGTTATACTGTGGCTTGACGCTGAAGGAAAAGATCGCAAAGAAACCTGGACAGTGCACACACTTGCTTATTTCCCCGGAAAGAAAGTCAAAATTGATTATGATTTTGTCGCCAACATATAAGGGAACCTCTTACATGTTGGCGTTTACTTCTCATCAGTGCGACTCCAAGTAGGTATATCATTATCAGGATTGTAACTAACTGTTCCCGTTTATAACCCATTCCCGCTCCATCCCAAACCCGTAAATAGGCCAAGCAATAACCTCAAACACTAAAACGGAGGTCTAATTTACATTCGCAAAGGGCAGACCTCAAATACATTGATCCCGAATACCAAGACATGCCGCTACATACCTACTGGAGCAAATTGGCACTCGACGAAGTGTTAAGGGACCAACACGCCTTTGCCAAAAGGTCGTTTAGCAATTAAGAGGCCAGAGAGCAATCAAATACGGAGGTCTGTGATTGGTCGCTATTTGACCGGCGATCAAAGGCACCAAAAGGCGGGTGTCACTTGTGAAATGGAATATTTTAGAGGCACGTTTGATGCCATGTTTTCAAAGGTTTTAAGGGATCGGATTTATTGGATGGATTTGTTATGTACAAAGACGTTTGTAACGTGGTGTACGTAACAATATTTTGGATGTTTCAAGTGCTTCTCTTATGGTGTTTGCTGTTGCTATTGGTACTTTGAAAACGGCTCGCAATTTGCATCTGAACATTAGATTAGGTATTCTTCGTGTATGTCTAATGCTTTTTTTTGGATGGCAGAGGTTTTAGTATATGTCGATGTAGTCTGATTTCATAATCTGATTAGAATTATTATATTGAATCGCTAAATACATGCATAATCATTGACATTTTTAGAATCATAACGTTAGATGTACAAAAACCCTGTCCAATATCACCCTAAAGACCTAAGTAGGTAGTAGTTAATGCTTGGTAGGTATGATGGGCAGATAGCTGGATCTCAAAAATGACATGATAGCTACTTTTAATTCTCATATTGAAACTCAATCACTTAGTTTACGAGACATGACATTTTGCGCGGATGTTTTTCTAGCAACCTAAAAATACCACATTGTACGTTCAAGGACCTTTCATGAGTCACCATGGAACCTTTTCAAAGGAAAAGTCATTACGATGTCACTATGACGTTTACTGTGGAAAGGTTGTATGGTGGCTCATGAATTAAAGTCCCTGACCGTATGTTTTACATGTATTTTTAATTGATTTAATTAAATAATTTGGAGTACATAAAAAGATAATAGTAGGTACCTATAACATATATTTTTGAAAAAATCAATCAAAATTTCAGAAGGGTAAAAGAAACTAAAACCGTAACCAAAGTACAACGTAAAAAAAGCAGTCAAAATTGAATAAGATCCTTCATCACATAAACGGCTAGCCCAGATTATCTGATCGAGAGGCGATCTTTCCCGATTTCTTCACTCAGCCAACTCTGTCATTTCCCTCAGAGATCGTTTGAGTTTTATATCCGAGGGAGGGAAACAACCCTTTAAAGTAGTGGCCGGGGGGGAGGCCGGCTAAATATCTTTTAGTATCTGCAAAACGTCTAATATAGTAGTTGGGCTTTGATGTTGTTTCAGGGATAAGGAGGAATGGAGGGTTGAATTTTCGTTTTAGTTTTTCGTGTAACAATTTTAAAACTAGCGGCTGTGTGAGCTGTAGTCTCACGAGTTTTTCGAAATGCTCCTATGTTCACGTTATTTCGGAAAAATTCCAAAAACTTAAAACGGAGGAAAAAACATGTTGTTTTTTTTAACTGTTCAATGAGAAGAGTGGGTGCGAACAACCATTTATATAATTCTAAGTACAATTTGATATAATTTTCATTTGATATAAATCAATTTACCTAAAAAATAAAACTTATTTCCATTGTTATTAATTCGATTTGATGTACGTTGGGTTAGATTAGGTTAGGTTTATTTTATAAAAAAGTTCAGTGAATCCCCTATACTTGGAAATTATATCAAATGTTGTTTTACCGACCATTAAAGACCCGAGAAAAGTTACGTCCTGTTAAACAAGGAAAGTTAAATTTAGTGCATTTAAAGACAGAACAGTACCTATGTTTTTTTATCATGATTGAAACAACATTATTCAACGTTGCTTTCACTAATAGGTAACACAGACTATAAGCTCTTCCAAAACTTTTGCACTTATTATTTAAAAGGTATGATGGTTTTTTTAAATGAGTGATGAAATCTGACAGATCATTCTTGGCGCTATGGAACTACTTGTACTCCTCGAACCAACGGAGTAAGTGAACGAAACAACACCATCCTCATCACTCTGTATGATGATTTTGAAACCGTATCAAGCATTACAAAGGGAATGATTACCAGTTGGCAGCTCCACGGCGGCCCTGCCGGGTCCCTGGGGATGGGCCTCTCATTTACTTATCCCGCGCTATCGGATCGTCGCAGATTTCAATAGTATATGTATGTGTACGGAGGGAGGTAAACGGATGAGTGTCTTTTTGCTAACGAAATAGTAGTAAAGCAAAGCTCGTTACTGTTTGACATGCTAATGTCCAAAACTGCCACTTTTATTGCAAAATGCCTACTACTGGGACAGTGGCCAGTATTGGGAAGTCTTTTTTATGGCTTTTAAAAGGATGTTGGAGATAATGATGACCGGATAACTAAGTTGTTAGAAGCCCTGACAACGAAGCTAGCGGTTACGGGTTCGATCGATTCAAAATAAGGTTTGGGCTGTAGGTCCAACGTGGCTCTAGTGTGGATTGGGAATTTCACACACACACACCATTGAATTGCTACGCAGGTTTCTGCAGATTGCGTCGTAAAGGGCGAGCTATACGAATATAATTCTGCACAAGGATTTACAAAAACTTAAAGAAGTCGCTCAATATAATTAGGAAAACAGTCAAAACGTCAAGCAGACTAGCAACCATTGGTGCTATGAACAGAGAACTCAGCGAATCAGCGCATCAAACTTCAAACCTAGCAGGTAATTATCAAATCATAACATATCCCGAACACCTCCTTGTGGGATATCTCAACCGCGCTCGAGATCTCGGTCGTAAAGCGTGATTAAGACTCGGTGTGACGCGTGTGCGCCTTAAAGGGGTGTTGGCCAGTTAGCGAAGATATACCCTGAGGCTTGAGGAGAAAGATGTGAGCGTTTTGAGAGGACGTCTGACAGTCACAAGACATTACAAGACATGTGTCATTGGAACCATTGCAAAACTTGTTCCCAATTTTTCAAAAGATACCCAACCAATAAGATTCTTGACTTATTTTATCTTAAACATGGTCTCCATCAGGTACGATGACGAGTGAAGCGGGAGAAGTGGCTCCGACACAGATATGGATTAAACTAGATAACGCAAACACCTCAATCTGTATGACAACCAACCGTGTTACTTTTTATATTTACAGTGACGTCTCAAGACCGAATTAGCGATCGATTCAAATGCGCCGCCCGCCCGCGCTGTGGTTCTCGAATCAGTCACTAGTCATGATTGGTCAGTTAGCGGTCAGTCTTTGTATGGGGCCAACCCGACGTTTGGTCGGGGTTCGGACACGCGAAGTAGGTGTATTTGCGTAATCTAGTTTAATCTATATCTGTGGACTACGAAGAACTGTGATCCTAAAGCCATAAAGCGCTCGATGGAAACGAGCAGCTGCGACAGCGACTAGCACCAGAACCATTTTTCACGACAGTCAAGATTATCAAGAACGAATTCTAATCCTAAATGTTAAAAACAGATGTATTATTCTGATGCATAAGCTTCTTTGTTAAGTTTTATTAAAATTTATTCATTAGTTTTTGCGTGAAAGAGTAACAAACATCCATACACACAGACATGGGATTAGCGAGCTTGATGTATAGAAAAATAAACAATCAAATTCATGTCACTGCATGTAGTCCTTTTAGAGGTAGTGGCAGTACAGCACAGGAATTCACTGATGAACATGTCGTCAACATACATGCCTCATACATTGCTCCTGTAATCCTTTAATAAGCAGCGGTCCGCTCACACCTTGGCCACATCTTGGCATCCCTCATGGGCGATTCTTCGACGCGTTTCAGCGTAATTGTCCGGAGCCGGTAATCAGCTAATGACTTGGATTTGGCATGCGACTGCTGTTGGCATTAACAGCATTAATCAGCTATTTAACTTCTGCTCTAACTGGTGGTATGTGAAGGGAACTGGTTTGTATAATGAAATGGATAATGTATGCTTCATCTGGTTGATTTTTTTTGCCATAATAAGCATCTTTTTACAAACTTACATTAGCTTCACTTTTAGCTTTATATATTTTATATGTGTTTATGTATCTAGGTACGCATGTAATGAAAATTTTGAAATTTATTTTAACCAACTTGCTGTATTAACATGAAACAGGGCAATTATGCGTACCTAAGTAGTTCTGATGATCACAGTGCAATTACATGGTACAGGTCACAGAAGTTACTAATCTTAATTATTTTTTTACTTTTTTTTTAAATAGGCATTCGTTTGGCCTCAATCTCGATTGATGGAAGGCGAAGATGAGGTCTAAGATGGTATACGTTTGCCTAGACGATGTCTGTTCACTTTGACCTTAAAGATGTCCAGGTAGGGTTTCGGAAAAACTGACCTTGGCAGAGAGCTCCAAGTTAAGTAGGATGAAGTATATAGTTAGAAAAAAACTTGAAATATTGATACAATATATATTATATAATAGCGTTTGTCCTAACAAGGGATCAAGTCAGAGATCTTAGTTTCGTAGTCAGATTCTAACAACTTCGGTCGTCAACTAAAACACTGTTCATATAATAACAATGACGCAGTAAACGAGTGACCATTAAATAAAACTGTAGCTGAAATGTTTAGTATTTCAACGCTTAGCAGATCGTTGCTTGCAGACGCTGTTTACAGCGAATTAACAGCCTTATACGACCCTGGTTTTAAGTTCTGTCTGAAACACACCATTTTACTTGAAATATAGTAGGTATTTTAAGCGAGAGAAGTAGAAATGAAAAGATATGAAATAGCTTTCAAGTTTACATTTGACACGTTTAGTGTGCTTCAAACGTGCTCGTATTATTCAGGGAAAGATACAAGGCCGCAGACCTCCTGGTTAAGAAACCTTAGAGACTGGTTCGGGATAAGTACCAGATCCCTCTTTCGAGCGACAGTCCCTAAAGTAAGGATAGGCCTAATGATCGCCAAACTTCGATAGGAGAAGGCGCTGGAAGAAGATGTTTAGTCTAAAATAGGGCATCAAAATAAACTCTTCGTTACTTCTTATACGCTTAAAAATTCAAGACAGCGATACACAATTCATGCCTAATGTATGGATACATCGTTAGATTAAAAACATAATGGAGCGCTATCTAAGCTAATCAATGATCAAATGGTAAAAGATATAGATTTATTTTCTTGTATGATTCGTACAGACTCACCGGTAAAACGTAATTCTGCCTGAACTTCAATATGCAAAAGCCCTTACTTGACAAATTTTATTAACATTAAGTACTTGAAACTTAGGAACAGTGCTCTTATTAAGTTTGTGTGACACTTCTAATTTCTCTTACTATTATTCCAGGATAATTAATATTAAAGTAGCCTTGTCAAAAATCAACGTACTTGGACATCCATTACCACGTTTCAAAGCCTTAGTCATTAATTAGAATCCAGCCTAACCTCTTAAACTGAAGGTACAATGTCCTCCCCCCCCCTCACCCCCGTGAGATTAAGAATTATGGCGTCTTATCTCTAGCCCTTAGTCGACAACTCGACGGCTATTCGTTTTCTCTGCACCGATATATAAGTGAAATTATTTCGACAAACTTTACTTAACGACCTGCCCAAACATGTCCAATCCTAAATCAACTTTAAACCCCCGAAAACAGAGTTGGTATTACTTACTTACGTATTTGGCCCTTGCGACGGTTGTAAAGTGGACATGGAAAACTGAAAATCATTTGTGACGCTCAGACAAGGACGCACGATTTGATATTATGCAAATTTCCCAGTGCGATAGGGATGGAAGATACTGAAGTTCAGACGAGGGATAAAATTTATACTTGGATGAAACGATTTATTACAAAGCGTTGAGTAGGTAGGGAATTAATTACAGCAAGTTTTGCTTTCATTTTGTACCATTGTGCTGGGTTTGTGTGGGGGACGATTTGAGGTTATGATGATTGGGAGAATTATGGTGCCGATATTATTTTGTTTGGGATTTTGTTCTTCGCATTTTAAGGTGGCCATGTGTAGGTACCACTGCCACAGGTAGGTACTGCAATGCGAGTAAAAATTTACCTTTTTTTATTCGACTGGATGGAAAACGAGTAAGGGGGTTTCCTGATGGTAGAGATCACCACCGCCCATAAACATCTGCAACTAAGTCTAAAAGATTATCATCATCATTGTCAGTCTAAAAATGTGTACCTACAGGTAGATATATATTTACACTGAGCATAATATATATATTATGAATGAGAAAGTGGGTGTATTTGTATGTTTGACCGTCTTTCACGTCGAAACGGAGCGACGGATTGACATAATTTTTGGCATAGAGATACCTAGTCTATGGACCAGAGAGTGACATAGGCTACTTTTTATCGCGGAAAAATGCACAGTTCCCGAGGGAACAGCGCGCGATAACCGAATTCCGCGCGGGCGTAGCCGCGGACAAAAGCTAGTTCCATAATAATGGAATGAATGTTCGTTTTGGACTCACTTTTTTCTTTATGTTATCAGATATTGTAATGAAATAAACAAGCATAAAATTTATGTATAACAATTGTTTATTGTGTATTCCGAATTTTATCTAGATATTTTTACAATGGGCAAAATATTAGCAAAATATATAAGAATATCTTTAGTACAATTAATGCATTTGTAAACACATTTACAAACGCACTAAATTTAAAATCGCCCATTGCGTACTTTATACACTTTCTCAATACGACTAGTGATACTTTCGTATATTTTATGTACAATAATAATTATTGAACAGATACGTGTACAAGGGCATAATTGTCTAAAAATCTAAAAATGAGTTAATATACAAAAAGTGATTTGATGAAAGATGGGATTTTAAAATCATGTGAATAGGTAGTGTAAAAATAAATATAAAGAGTATTTTTGCAACTACTTAGTAGGAAAAGAAAATGGCAGATACTATAATATGTTAGTGGATGCGATTCTACGCGCACGTCGGCTAAATTGTCTAAATCAAAATTTTCTAAATTTTAATTGACATTTAGACGGCTGATTTAACAAGTGCTATTCCAGAAAGTCACGCTGACCGGCTAGATAGATCGGCTAAAAAAAACGCTAAAAAAAAATTAAAAAAAAACGAAAAAAAAGGCGCCAGAAAAGGACAACTAAAAAGTAAAAAATAATTATGCACTGCCTAGCTGTTGCCTGCGACTTCATCTGCGAAGAATTCGTTTATCCCTATCCCGCGGGGACTATGCTGATTTCCTGCAAAATTAGCCTAAGTTAATTTAGTACAAGTACCTAGTAATATTTTTTTTATCTAAGCGTCGTCGGTGTCGGGGGACCGCTAAGGTTAACAGGAAACTAAAGTACATTATGTTGTATTTTTTAAAACCTTAGCGGTCCCCCGACATCGACGACGCTTAGATAAAAAAAATATTACTAGGTACTTGTACTAAATTAACTTAGGCTAATTTTGCAGGAAATCAGCATAGTCCCCGCGGGATAGGGATAAACGAATTCTTCGCAGATGAAGTCGCAGGCAACAGCTAGGCAGTGCATAATTATTTTTTACTTTTTAGTTGTCCTTTTCTGGCGCCTTTTTTTTCGTTTTTTTTTTATTTTTTTTTAGCGTTTTTTTTGTCGGGGGTTTTTAAAATTTTTAATTTTAGTTTTTTTTTATTTCATGTTTTTTAAACTTTGGGGTATATATATTTTTTTAAGTGTACTAGTGTGTTGAATATCCTGGCTGCAGCTCAGCTCGTGTTGCCACCATTGCATTGTATGTAGAATCAAATACTGATCAAAAGGAATCAAACACGACACGTCTGCTATTTTTTTTTCAAGAGTAGGTATACGGGTGTGCTGGATATCTTGGCTGCAGCATCAGCTCGTCATGTTGCCACCACTGCATTGTATGTAGAATCAATTACTGATCAAAACGAATCCAAACACAACATGTGTGCTATTATTTTTTAAAGTCTTCTAGTGTGCTGGATATCCTGGCTGCAGCATCAGCTCATCCTGTTGCCACCATTGCATTGTATGTAGAATCAAAAACTGATCGAAACGAATCCAAACACGATATATCTGCTATGGTTTTATCAAGAGTGTACCTACTGGTGTTCTGGATATCCTGGCTGCAGCATCAGGCCGAGAACTGCATAATCTTGCATAGTCATATAGCATACATGGGTGTTTCAAATTTTACTTCCCAAATATGCTTGAAAGTAAAGTAAATACCCATTATGCGTCTAAGATTCCTACCGCAGCGGACAAAAGAGCTGATGATCTTGGAACGGCTGAACCGATTTTGATAAAACATGTCTAAGAACCATCGCTAGAAAACCAGCTTTCAATTAAAAAAAACCGCATTCAAATCGGTCCACCCGCTTAAGAGCTACGGTGCCACAGACAGACACACAGACACACAGACACACAGACAGACACACAGACACACAGACACACATAGCGGTCAAACTTATAACACCCCTTTTTTCCGTCGGGGGTTAAAAATAAGAAACGTCGGATTAAATTAGCGTTGTCATTTGATTATGACAGGTGCTCATAGAATAGCAAAGTGATTTAGCGACGTCTAAATAAAATTAGGAATTTTAGCGGCCGCTGTAGAATCGGGTCCATTGTTAGGGCACTGGCTAGATATATTCTGAACTGTAGGTGTAAGTATGTATATTATTTATGTATATTTTAGGGGCTGTTTCACCACCCATTGATTAATAAAATACAAGCCAATACAATACAAAGACTCTTTATTGTACACCAGAAATAGTAAGCGATACAGAAAACAGATACACAGCGAAAAAAAATCACACGGTAAGCAATAGGCGGCCTTATCGCTTAAGAGCGATCTCTTCCAGGCAACCTTTTTTATTTGACGGATAAATTTAATCAATGGATGGTGAAACAGCGAGTTAGTATTCAATAAAGAGTAATAATGGCATATTACATGACAAATGAAATAAAAATAATGTAAGTGTAAGCTTTTAATACTCGGCCGATAAACACGTACGCACTTGGTCAGTTTTTCATTTTCACTTCATTTAGTTTCCTCGAGTATATTATCCTCGTACCATGTATGACTAAGTACCTAAAAGACATCTTTAGCAACATATTATCCTTCATCAGGGCTAGGTCATTAACCTCCAAGATATCGCATTGCGGCGGCATCCGCTTCCGGCAGCGGCGCCACGGTCCACTTCCGGTGTCCTGCCGCGTGACGTCACTTCCGGTTCGCGTGTGACGCACTTCCGCCAGCAGTACCTGCAATTTCAGGTGATTAGGTATCTTTATGCTATTTAGTATATTACAGTCGAAAACTCTAACCTAACTGAATCATATGCCGGGGTGGAGCCTTTTTAACCCCCGACGCAAAAAGAGGGGTGTTATAAGTTTGACCGCTATGTGTGTTTGTCTGTAGCACCGTAGCTCTTAAACGGGTGAACCGATTTGAAAGTGTTTTTTTTTATTTGAAATCAAGAAAAATTTGAATATTTAAAGTTGAATATTTTACAAACAAATCACTAAATCCTAACCTGCTGTATGTAAATTGCTGTTATAAATAAATTATTTTCTTTCTTTCTTTAAATCGATTCGAAAAATTGTTTTAGCAACTCCCTAATGATTTTAAAAGACCTATCCAACGATACGCCACAGTACAAGGTAGGCTAAGAAAAAAAAATCACCCCCACTTTATGTCTATGGGAATTACCGTAAAAAAAATTTTTTTTTGAATTTTTTACTGTACTGTTTTATCGGCATAGTTTACATATACATATATTCGTGCAAAATTACAGCTTTTTAGCACTGATAGTCTTTGAGCAAAGCCGCGGACGGATGGACAGACAGACAGACAGACAGGTTCCGTTTTTGTCATTTTGTCTACGGAACCCTAAAAATGAACTTTTTTTAAGGTTAATAAAAGTCTAAAATATATTTAGGTATAATTATTAGAGTGGGCACATTAAATTATATATTAAGAAGTGTTCTATCAGACATCATTTTTAATTTTCATTTAATTTTTATGGAATAATCGAGAAAAACTAACAAAAATGCAACGTTTCCAGCTCAGCAGGTAGGTAGCTATAGGTAAACGCTTTAAACCTTTCTGTTACATTTACACTTCTATTTACACATCCTTCTGTTACAAAAAGTTAATGTAGCCGTTCCAAGTTAAGAATATTTCGTTCCAACAAAGTAAGTCTTGGAACTAAAGTTTCAAGGCAAATCAAACTTGAGATCTTTGACCGATTAAAGATTCAAAGAAACCAAAGTAGAACTGTTTCAAAGTTACATTATTGTCATTGTAATACCATGTCGAACAGAAGTTATAATTAATTAATTTAGACGTTACCATATCAACTACTACTAATATACGCTAATTTATGTTGCTTCTCCGCTAAATCGTGCATTGCAGCTACGTCTGTGCGACACATAATAACATGTTTTTAATTTGTTTTAGTTAAAAGCCGTAGTTGCCTAGTGGTTAGACCTATCGCCTCTCAAGCAGAGGGTCGTGAGTTCAAACCCCGGCTCGCACCTCTGAGTTTTTCGAAATTCATGTGCGGAAATACATTTGAAATTTACCACGAGCTTTGCGGTGAAGGAAAATATCGTGAGGAAACCTGCACAAACCTGCGAAGCGATTCAATGGTGCGTGTGAAGTTCCCAATCTGCTCTGGGCCCGCGTGGGAACTATAGCCCAAGCCCTCTTGTTCTGAAGGAGGCCTGTGCCCAGCAGTGGGACGTATATAGGCTGGGATGATGATGAATTTGTTTTAGAGGAGGATGCTGTGGTACACGATTTTAGCGGAGAGTACTGGTAAACTTCTGAGGGCTTCTTTTTCGACACGGTTTAACTAACTAAACAACAATTATCATGTAATCAAGTATTTTACAGTTAGATTCACTGGTTTGACTGAACGTTATGAAAAAATTGATAAGAATATGTTATTGAAGTTGGAAAAAGGTTTTAGTAGATGCGTTCTGATCGATGTTCAAAGCGCAAATGTTCACAAATGTGCCGTTATCTTGAATGAAGATTTCAAGTTAAAAAAACCCTTACAATTTTCATTTGGACTTGCTCGAGGAATGCGTGCGCATACGAGAAAAAAATATTTTTCTTAATTAATTGATATTTATCCATCTGACACGTTACCGTAATTTTAAGTTCCGACCACTACTGATCTAAACCGTTCCAATGTTAGAGATAAGATAAAACTGGAAAAGCTTATTGGGGGTTGATGTATCCACAACACATCGGTAATCTTTCTTACGAACAGAAAAATAAAAGATAAATCAAATCAGCAGTCATAAGTACTTCTTTCGTTAAAAAAGTCTACATCTAAATCTACCTACTTACAAAACTTGTGACTCTCCTATTCCACTGAAAACTTTACAGCATTTACCGACAAACCAAAAAAGTCGCGTTTAAAATGTCCGCTGTATTTATTGTTGCAACAAAAACTTGTAGCGATAGCAACCGACGGACCGGCCGTGGGCGACGTACCGACTTTAAAACGATGAATTTGGTGTAGTTGTACCAATTTACAACGGCACCCTCTTTTGTCAAATGTCAGCACTGCGGTGTAGAAAGAAATATCATCATCGTCATGTCAGCCGAAAGACGTCCACTGCTGGACATAGGATAGGCCTCCCCCAAGGCTCTCCACTCAGACCGGTCTTGTGCTTTTCGCATCCACCGCGATCCCGCGATCTTAACCAGGTCGTCGCTCCATCCTTGTTGAAGGCCAACTGCTAGCTCGTCTCCCGGTCCGCGGTCGCCATTCGAGAACCTTTTGACTCCATCGGCCATCAGTCCTGCGAGCAATGTGCCCCGTCCACTGCCACTTCAGTTTCGCAATTCTTCGGGCTGTGTCAGTAACCTTAGTTCTACTGCGGATATCATCATTTCTGAAAGAGATATGAAACCACACTATTGACCCAAGAAAGCTGTCATGAAGGTTCACTACTGAACCGAAGAACACGAACTCTGTTTAATTTATTAAAATGATAAATTGTATTTTTTTTTAACGCTCGAGGAAATAAGAGGGGTGTTATAAATGTGACCGCTATGTGTGTTTATCTGTCTGTGGCAACGTCCCGGGTCGACCGATTTTTAACTGACTTCAAAAAAAGGAAGAGGTTATCTATTCGGTTATATTTTTTTTATCATTTTATTGTGATAAGTTTCACAAATAAGTATATAATTAATTGATTATTTTTTCTAATTTTTAATTGCTGTGGGTTTTTACCTGAAATAAATTTATTATTTGACACTTGATACCAATTTGACCTAGTCCCAAACTAAGCAAAGATTGTACTATGGATACTTGGCAACGGATAAACATGCTTATATAGATAAATACATACTTAAATACATATTAAACATCCAAGACCCGAGAACAAACATTCGTATTATTCACACAAATATCTGCCCCGTTCGGGAATCGAACCCGGGACCTCAAGCTTCGTAGTCAGGTTCTCTAACCACTAGGCCATCTGGTCGTCTAATATCTACGCAAGCTTTTACTTCCTTTAATTTAGAATCGGAGGCCACAGCAACATTGTATTGCGGCTTGTGAACTGTAATCTCTTTACAATTTGTACTAGAATAACAATTGACGACACGCAAATAAAATGGCATTAAAACAATTTTATTTTGCGGCTCCCAGACTATTGTACTGGACTATTTGCTAGGAAAGAAATAGTTGACCAGACGCAATACAATGTTGGTGTGGCCTCCAATTCTAAATCTAAAAAAGTATAGTTTCGAACGTTTCAAGTAACTGAAATCGTTAAAATGTCAACACATTGATTTGAAAACGTACAGAATGATCAGATACTCCCAGGTCAGCTCGCTTGTAGTGGAGAAAGTGTGGGGGGGTGCATTCGATGAATATGTATGAGGGAGGTAGGGAGGGCGCGTGTAAATGGAAATTTCAAATAAAAATACTTCAAATATTAACATGAACCCGATTCGTGTTTTTCCGCGTTTTTTGCGGCCCCTAGTCGGGACATGTGTGATAACACGCCAGCAATAAAAACCGGTTTTTTAACGCAGACTCGCTTTTTTTGAATTATGACGAGGTTTCGTTTTAACTGTTTTTTGGTTGGTGTACTGACGTCATTGCTTGGGGGGTTGATATTGTTTGGATGGAATCAGTGGTTTGCTTGACGAAATACCTATTTTGCTGCACATATAATGATAATGATAATTTATTTATTTACAGAGTACATGGTACAATATTAACAGTTCTAAAAGGTATAAGGCTCTCGCATTCAACCGCGATTGCGACGTGTAAAATTAACACATTATAGGTATACGTAATGAATTAAAAACTGGAAGACGAAGCCTGCACATGCCAGATAGCGTATTATGGGGACGTTTCGGTGTACCGGAGCGGTCTTCAGTTCTATGTATTTGCGATGGCATCCAGTGAGGACGAGGACGCACTAGCATTGCTAGGTCTTGCGTTTATTTTGAGGAAAATCCATACAAGAAAAGTGAAAAGGAAGCGAAAAAAGTGATGTAAGCATTGGTTTTTAAAAAGAAAAACACAGGTACCCACAGACGCACAGGTTCACGGTATGGTCGAATTTGCTCCGGTCGCCTGCGCAGGTCAAAAAAACTGCACAGGTCGGTCGGCATACACGCTCCAGTCGACCTGCGCAGGTAGACCTCTCCGGCAAACCATAAAGTTAAATAAAACCTTAGAGACTGGTTCAGAATGAGTACCAGATCCCTCTTTCGAGCGGCAGTCTCTGAAGTAAGGATAGCTCTAATAATCGCCGACCCGAGATAGGAGAGGGTAACGGAAGGAGATGGATGTAAGTAGCGTGTCGTCGTTCATTGCCGCGTTCTAAGGGGATGCCTTTGTCAATTGGAGACATCAAACTCGGAATTCACGCTACGAACTCCAGCCTCCAGCACTGATATGTGGAAGGCAAGAGGAATCCACCAAGTTATTTTTATTTTATTTTTATTCGACTGGATGGCAAACGAGCAAGTGGGTCTCCTGATGGTGAGAGATCACCACCGCCCATAGACACCTGCAACACCAGGGGGATTGAAGATGCGTTGCCAACCTAGGGGCCTAAGATGGGATACCTCGAGTGTCAGTAATTTCACCGGCTGTCTTACTCTCCACGCCGAAACACAACAGTGCAAGCACCTGCTTCATGGCAGGATTAGCGAGCAAGATGGTGGTAGCAATCCGGGCGGACCTTGCACGAGGTCCTACCACCTCTTAAATTTGCAATTTTCGCATTTAAGTCGCCATGAAAGTTAAATTCTAATCCTCATCCTACGGCCATGACCACTCCTACAATAGTGTTAAATACAACTTAAAAAAGACTTCTATTGGGGTTAAATAAAACCGTGTCATTCCCGAAAAAAATACTTAAGCGTCTTTATCGTAATAAGTACAGTCAGCAGCAATTATAACTATAATTGAGACCTCGAAATTAACGCGGAACACCGTAATAAGTTGTTAATATATTCACCGATAAAATCTGGTCACAGCCGCCTTGTATACGTTCCACCAATTATTTGGTATTCGACACATAACGACTATATTTTTCTACCCTTGATTTATGCGGCATTTTAATATTATTTAATGTAACGCCGATAGCGACTCACGAGAACTTCTGACGCGTGTTGCGGCTAATTTTATGGAGCCTAATGTACTTTTGTATTATTTCAATGAGATTTAGTTTTCGGGTAAGTGATTAAGGAATGAAAACAATTTTGTAGCTGCAAGCTCATTTGTTTGATTCAAAATGATAAGATAATCTTAACATTTTAAACCAAGAACAGTTAAAAAACCATAGAGATTGTCATTTCAGAGTTCAAATCTCTGATTACTGCGAATTGTGAGCTGGAAGCCAGCGCTGTTTTGAATAGGTCCCGACTGTTTGGAGTTTAGGTTATTTAAGATTTTTTTTTTATTAATCCACTGGATGGCAAACGAGTAAGTGGGTCTCCTGATGGTAAGAGATCACCACTGCTCAAAAACATCTGCAACACCAGGGGTATTGCCAACCTAGAGACCTAAGTTGGATACCTCAAGGGCCAGTTATTTCACCGGCTGTCTTACTCTCCACGCCGAAACACGACAGTGCAAGCACTGGTGCTTCACGGCAGGACTAGGGTAGGGAGCAAGATGGTGGTAGCAATCCGGGCGGACCTTGCACAAGGTCCTACCACCTGCAAAGTTGGTACCAAAGTTTGTATCAAAGCTTTTCTCAAAGCAGTCTGGGTTTTTGATATTCATCATCATAATCAGGTTGTAGCAGTTCACTGCTAGACAAAAGGAGTCTCCAATGAGATACCTACTCAGAATTACTCTTCTCAGAACTAATAGAGTACTCGGCTCGTTGTCGTATCCAAATTCTACCAGCAGCTAATGTTATTAGTATTTTTTTTTAATCCACACTTTAGGGTATAGAGAGGATCAAATTTTTTGGGTCAATGGAATACAGCACTGAAAAAAAAAGATTTGCTAACAGTATCAAAAAAATTGTTGCTTGTAACATTACTTGAGTGACTACAAAACTAAGGCCTACTAGTAGCTAAAAGTTAGGTGATGTCTTACAAAGTTATTTTGTAATAATAGCGTAATTTTGATTCCTGATTAGTAAATTTTGGCTAAATGTAAACAAACGTCAAGTAGCCAAACTAGTTTCAGCTATCCTTTTTTTAGTGAGAGATAAGTCACATCACTATGAAAAACATAAACCTCTTTTGGGCAATCAGGTAAAAAATCAGAAGCCTCGTCTAATAATGGGATGATATTAGCCATCGATATATATGTACTAACGTACAATATAAGTCAATAATTAGAAGGAATATAAGTAGAATATAAGTCAATGATTTAGCATACTCTTGTCCGCGTGTCAGGTTGTATGGTTCAGTATAAGTGTAAAAGACAGGATAAAGTGCCGCATAATGCTATCTCAATACGTCACGGGGTAACTTTTTCACTCCGGGATGATAAACAGCCACCCTTCCGGAGCTTTATCATAATGTTTCCTTTGTTGCTTCAGCCCTGTAATATTGAAATTTTAGTCCTCGCAGGCTTGAAGGAACAAACCAGCTTTATTTAATTTTATTAAAGGTCATTTGTTTCTTTTATCGTAGAACTTGTTTCTTTAATATTTAAAAATAATAAAATATATCAATAATTTTATCAAATTAATGGCCACTTCCTGGAAACACACAAATCTCGAGTTAGCGTTAAGCTTCGTTTAGTAGTGTCAAAATGTATGGAACTGTCAAGCTTAAGCCAGGCTTAACAACTAAATCTAGATTTATTTTTACCTGCAAGTGGCCATTTACATTTAATCATTATAAAACTACACCAATTAAATAAAATAAATACTTAGCAAGAATCTATTTGATTTAGGTTGAGTCAGCATAGTTAAATTAATTTAAGTACTACTCGTAATAAGAACAGAAAGCCCCCACCAAATTTCGTTGAAATCGTTCGAGCTGTTTCCAGAATCCTTAAAATTACACAATAATAAAATACATTATTTATTATGTTTGTTTTTGTTTATTCTGTTGAAAATAAATGACAAACGACCATTCATAATTTCTTGTTTAAGAAAAATTCTATGATATTCTTTAAAAGTCACTATACTGATCAGTACACCTTCAGTGAATTCTTTTAAAAACAGACTTGATAAGTACTTTGAAGATAATAACACAAGTGAACAATGATATGCACGCATCAGCTATAAGCTGCCTGTGCATTATAAATAAATAATAATAATAATAATTCTGGACTCGGCACGCATCGTCCGGAGGTTCCTCACTCTGCGGCCCTGACCACTGATAGCTTGGGCCCTGCCCCGTTACCGGCGGCAAACTAGGTTAGGTTTTATAATATTTTTATTTTGTGTGGACTTTTCTGTATTTCACTTTTTATAACTATTACAAGAACCTAATCCTAAGAATGAAAAAGAAATAAAGAAAATAATAATAAATGAAATAAGTATTCAACGAGCTAAAGCTTGTACACCTTCAGCCTCCATGGTGTACTATCTAACCTAGCCACCATATACACCCGAAACCTGCCGATACCCTCGCCATAAATCTCGCCTCATCTGGATGCGTCAAAGGCCAAAGATAAAGAATCTGAAGGGCTCTCCACCAAGTCAATATCTCGCAGGCCACTCGAAATTCGCGTCGCTGAGCGCACTTGTAAAAAACTGACGCGGCCAGAAGGGAGATTTGACTTGGTTGCTCCGCGACGGTAATAAATGAGTAAAGAGTAAGTATTTTCGATTTATTATAAGTGTGAAAAGAAAAGAAAGAATTTTTCAAAGCGATCGATTAAGTGTCAATGATTATTTTAAGTGCAAAAAAAGAAAAAAGGTAATGTATAAAAGGATCGATTAAATGTCAATAATTATTAAGCAGGCAATAATAAGATTACAGAAATTAGAATCTGGCGGCATATGTATTCAGCGAGCAAAGCAAGCAAGTAAGACTTGTCGGGGTAGAAAAAACTTGAATAGGTTAGGCTAGATGGCTTGAGCGAAGTAATGCGAGCTCCTACCGTCGTGTTTTGACAGATTATAAAAAGTACTTCAGTTGATTGGTAGCGTCATCTCTTACTTATTTACTATCCGGGCGCAGTGACCAGAAGTGGGTCTTGGCCTTAATCACCAGACTACGCCACGCTTTACGATCTTAGGCCAGCTCTTGCCAGCCTTGGACTCCGACTTCCAAAAGATCTCTCCAGATTTCGTCCCTCCAGCGGTACTTGGGACGATTGATCGGCCCACTCATTTGTTCCAAGTACGCTCTGTCACGGCTCGATACTTTCCTAGCCTTTCCACGTATCCATGCCCCCAAAAAATATCCTCTAAGCAAAGCATTTTGCAGACACAGAAAAACCACATTCATCTCGTCAAATCAGCACAATACGCTTTGCTTAATTTAACCACAAAAACATGACGCATTTCATCGTATTTTTGCCCTGGCCTGGGTAGTTGTACCTCCCTACCCCACAGACTAACGAGTGCGTGAAGATATTATCAAGGGACTTTTAATTTTGCAATTTGTAGCTGCCCCCCCAGGGCCCTTGTGACAGACACAAAGATTTTAGATGACATTATTTAGATTTTAGTTGACGATAGAATTTTGCATATTAATTTGAATGGCAGAAACGGGCTAATTCGCGTGTTGGACGTGCGTGTTACAATTTTGTCTAGGATGCCTATAATATTTTGTATTGTAACAATTAGTAGAATTGCTATATTTACGACACATAAAGTTAAGTGAAGTAGTATTTGATTCGTGGAAACGGCTTGTATGCATGTTTAATAAATGTTAATTATATTGTCTAAAACTAACAAAACTTCGAAATGGTTTTGTACAAATTTAAACTTAGTAGCGTCATGACGACATGTTTCGATCACATTAACAGCAATCGTGGTTATGAGTAGACGCAATAATATTTATATCGCTAAGGTAATTTTCAAAAACA
Organism: Choristoneura rosaceana; assembly: GCA_037349165.1. NCBI lineage: Eukaryota > Metazoa > Arthropoda > Insecta > Lepidoptera > Tortricidae > Choristoneura > Choristoneura rosaceana. The sequence goes on from JAZBNJ010000019.1 coordinate 19,794,256, forward strand.
TGTCTTCGTGATTAAGTTAAGTTACTATTTGATGACAAATACAAAAAACACAAAAAATGGTGAACAAAAGCATTATCAAAGTAAACAAAAATAATTATTTGTATTTTTGACATTATTTACATTGAATCACCGTCTTTAGATTTGTTATTGGGGTTGGTACTCACGAGCGCTGGTGATCAATCCTCATCAGATGATCCGCTTGCTCGTTTGTCTACTCTCATCGTAGAAGAAAAAAACTGAACTCATCAAATCAGTATCAACGGACCCTGCAGTTCTTTCCAACGCGTCCATTACAACATTTATTCTCGTTTCCAACACACTTCCAAAAAGCGGAGCCATCTGCGGACTTATCTTTTTATCTGCAATTAGGATTTCGGCACCTACTGAGGGTCCACGGCCTGCGCTGGGGCCGCTTCAAAGGCGTAATTATGCCACGTTATTGAGTTATCAAACGCCACGGAGGGAGATTAGTTCATACTTCCATACTCAAATCTCATCACACAAGCTGACGCCTCGCACTGAAAACATCCATTTTGGTTCACCGCAAAACACTCCAGTACTTTACACCCGACGTTTTCCAATTACCCCGCCGCTCAAAACAAAACTCTAAATTGACTACCGCAAAGTTTAGATCTAGTTGTTCTTTTTGTATGGTAATGGAACCGTGTCGTAACAAAAAATGTTGTCCCCTAGACTGTGATTCGCCAACATGGAAGTGGGAATTATTTGTCAATGCAAAAGGGATATAATTTTAGGACGTTAATGAGATGCGGGATTCGATTTCTGTTTGAAAAACCTTTTGATAGAAGTCTTAATAAAGTTGTTATAGTCCGTACATGGGTAAGGGTGACTTTTAGTGTTCTACAGTCAGGCCACGCAAAGTATGGAAGTGGAACCTAGCGGCAGGTAACAATTTAAACCTTTATTAAGATTCCAATATTTCGATGCAGTTGTTTGCATTATGATAACGGGTAGATTAAAAAAATATCTGGAGTTAATGACTAATGACCGATGGGGTCAGAAGGTTCTCGAATAGCGTCCGCGGACCCGGAGACGAGCTGTCGGTAGGCCTCAGACAAGATGGAGCGACGACCTGGTTTAGATCGCGGGATCGCGGTGGTTGCGGAAAGCACAAGACCGGTCTGAGTGGAGAGCCTTGGGGGAGGCCTATGTCCAGCAGTGGATGTCTTTCGGCTGACATAATAATAATGATGAATCACGATCTACATCTCGTACTCATATTAAATACATATATCTTAGTAGGTTTAGTTCTATAGAAGAACATCAACGACTGTGACGTATTACAATGAAACACTGCCTTAACATACAGAGCTATATTTACACGACATATGTGTATTAATGGCATTAGGGCGGCATAGTTTCGCGATATACCTTTTAATCCTCCCTTAAAGCCTGATTAGCGAACTAACTGACAGCTTCCGGCAAAATACGATACGGGTTCGATATAGATTTAATAATATGGCGTGATATTATGTCATCTGCTTTTCCTTGTGAATCGCTGGCAACTATAGATAAAATTACAGAATCAGATTTATTTATTTCTGACATTTTTTGTAGGCTTGAGCTGCAATTGGGTCAATCAACTTTTTTACCGACACTAATCTGTCCGCGATATTTTTCAAACAATTGCAGATTTTTGTAAGTAAACATGTTTTTTTCTGTTGAATACATGCCATCCTACGTAAGTTTAATGTATTAAACCGTGAAATATATTGTTGGAAGTACGATTTTTTGGTAACGCGAGAGACAAAAAAAAAATAGCGAGAGAAAAATTGTGCTTTTAAATAATAATATTATGTTAACTATGTATTTTTAATTTAAATTGAAATTTGTACGCCACTTAGTGGCACTGAGTGGCGATCTTATCTTATTATAGTCTATTGCATTTGAACCACTGTACACCCACTTGTGACAAATAAATTTTATTTCATTTCCTTTCATTTCATTTCACAACTTTGGTAATGCAGGAGACGCCCACCCAAAGTGTCGGTAAAATAGTTGATTGGCCCAATTTCCAAATGCAAATTGGGAACTTTAGACACCATTGAACTGATTATCAGAATCATGTAGGTTTCCTTACAAAGTTTTCTATCACAGAAAAAATAATGGCAATTTAAAATTTTTATTCCTCAACTGATTTTCAGAATCATGTAGGTTTCCTTACAAAGTTTTCTATCACAGAAAAAGTAATGGCAATTTAAAAATTTTATCCCTCAACTGATTTTCAGAATCATGTAGGTTTCCTTACAAAGTTTTGTATCACAGAAAAAGTCCTCTGCTTGAGAGATCAGACCATAATATAACTAGACCAACACAGTTTTTAAGCCGCGATGTAAAAAGAGAGGTATTACAAGTTTGACACCAATGTTTGTCTGTCTGTCTGTGACATTGTAGCTCTCAAAAGGACAGACCGAATTCGACGTGGTTTTTAATGTGAAAGCGAGTGTTCTTGCGGTGGTTCTTATGTATGTTTAATTAAAATTGGATCAGCTGTTTTTGACCTCATGAACTTTGAAATGACAATATCAGGAGTTGCAACTGTTCTAAGTTTAGGTTATTTATCCCGTCGATATGAAACAAAAGTTAACCTACGCCTACATCCCTGTATTATTTTTCTATTTTTTCTTTAATTTGATACTGCATTTTTAAGATTTTTTTTGTAATTAGTTTATTTTGAAAAAATGACTGTCTGCCAAGTTTCTTGCGGCGCATTCTTCTTGGCAATGATAGTCTTTCCGAAAGCGCGGGTGGTTTAAAAAAATGACGTGTAAAAGTGCCCATTACAGCCAATTTACCGAAAAGATGATTGGAATTGGATTGGAATTAAAAAAAAAGACAGTAAACATACTAGCGTGTGAAGAAAGAAACACAAAACACAAGAGTTTCCGATAGCAGGTTGCGTTCTGTCACTGGTTACTTACACCATCCCTCTAAGCAATCTTCACTATGAAATCTACGGATCTTCCATATCTTAGTCCCCTGATATCTTCAATCTTCCTCTACTCCAGTGGATAGCCGGCATTAGCAGGGTGTTGGGAGCTTTTAATCCCGCCGTCCCTGGGGCCTGATCGGCCCGCGCAGTTGAGGGTTGAACGGCTGTGAAATAAAATGCCGGGACGCTTAAGTTATGCCGTGTTTTGAGTTTGTGTGTTACTACTACTGTTACTGTTGTGTGTTACTGTTTGTGGTTTGTAGTTTTACGAAGAATATTAGCGTGACATACAATACAATGACTCTTTATAGACTTTGTAGTATAGCAGTTGTGACTATAGTTACATTATCAGTTTCGTAGTCGAAGTGTGAGAATCGGAACCCTATTGCTACGCGATCCGTTTGTCTGTTACAGGGTCTCAAAAATCATAATAGGCAGGTAGCTGAAATTAATATTAGTATATCTTTTTATTGCCACTACAATACTTGTTTTTTTTACTGTCGTTTTATGTACAAACCTACGTTTAAGCACGTCAATCTCATACACTGAGTGATGAAGAACTGCATTTTTTTTTCATTTTGTACTTAGCTGATTGACATACAATTTTGCTACAGATAGACAAAGGCATGTTGGAAACAACTTCTGTCCCGGAAAGAGAAATAGTTCCCGAAGAATGTAAAATAAAATGAACTTCTTAAGTAATCGTTTAAGTCTTTTTAAGTATTCTTTAGTAACAAATCTAATTTAATGCAAGCGAAGCCACAGGCATCAGCTAGAGCTATATTTTTTGCAAAACAAAAGGTGCATAAACTAATTCCCTCACGGAACCCCCCGCCTGCGTCCGCGGTCCCAAAGGCCCGCGCCGTATCGGCAGCGGTACTGTTACAGCTTTATTTAAACACTTCCTTTGCTATGCAAAACGTTTGATTTGACACTTGTTTCGTTGATCGGTTTTTGTTTTGGTTAAAACCGGTTCGGTTTAGTTTTTGGCGGGATTTTTTGCCAGTAAGAGTCTAAAGGTATAAAGTAAAAGTTGTTTTTTTTTTTACTGTTTATGCATGGTCTTCATTAGCTCTAATATTTTTTGGACCCCTTGCTAAGCGATTCCAACTTTGACACATGGCCCTTTTTCTTGTCAACTACTTTTTTTTTACTTCTGTAAATGTTTTTGTTGTTAAATGATATTTTAACACTACGCAATTTATTATTTCTGTTAAATCGTAGTTTATTAAATCTGAGACAAATCTCGCAAGATTTATTAACATCTAAAATATAAACAGAAATAGCACAATAAACGAGAATCAACCAAAATAATCACGGGGCTCATGCAAAACTCGCTCCCGACAATAACCAAAACTCACTCAGTCGTAATTCATAACCGTAGACAAGAACGCAATTAACGCCCTCCCAGGATTGGTTCAGACCCGTGCAAATTTCAAATTGAGCCCCCGTACGTACCCATACCCTCCGTACTATACCCGTACCTGTACGTACGCAAACACCGCCGAATGATTCGTTAGGAGTCACTCAACCGCTCATCCGTGAATGGGGTCGGTTATGTACCTGTTATGTGCTTCGATAGTAAATATTTGCATACATATCAAATTTGAAGTGTTAGGGGCAGGGTTTTTGATTTGCTAGTATACCTATATAGCCGTCATATTTCTCACTTACCCTACTGAAATCCGATCCGCGAAGTCTCTTGGTAATTATGTTGCGATTTTGTTTCTTGATGCATTTTTAAATGCGACCGACGGCTTTTTAATGGGTATTTTATGGTGACAGATCGCTTATTAAGTTTTTATGGCGCCGGAGTGACAGATGGGATGTAGTTTGACACCAGATTTGAGGGTTTGCCGGCTGTCAGAGAGGGAATGAATTGTTGGTTGCGGAGATGGACGTTATAAAATGTCTAGCTGTGGTTTTGTAAAACAAGATTGTTTCTCAAACGCGTAGGTTCTTTGCGAAGCTCAGCCATTACTATTCGGATTTTAATAAAAAAATCTATTGACATTCTGATAAAGTAATTCGGTAGATGTTTTCATAGTTAAGTAATTCCATAATCACAATAAGGTCGTTATTGCCAGCGCTAGAAGAAATAATTAGAAATTAGAATCAAAACTGAAATAAATAAGGCACATAAGTATGTAATCAAAATCAAACTGGCTGAAATTAACGAAACGTCAAATGCGAAAACGTGCGAACCTGATTGTAACAGCTTCCTAAGTGAAACAATACTCGAGATTATAAATGTCCACAATTAATAACACCTATCGTTCCACCTATCACCTCACGCGCTCCCTGCGGACGTACCGTAAATTAAAACAGATGATCGCACGGTCTGCGCCATAATTAAAAAGATAAGGAATAACGTTATGAAGAAACCCTTCACAAGGGGTCCCGACTGAACCGGTTAGGGGGCCCAGGAGACCGCCGAATCGGCTGGCTGATTAAGTAAACTAAGATAACATTGCCAACGTCGGAACGTCAAAAGTCAACAAGGGCGCCCTGAAAACGAAACGTTAAGTTGATTTGGACGTATTCTCCCGGGTTGTTCGACTATTGTTATCTCTGATAGTTACTGTTTGAGATGATTGGATTGGCTCTCCAGATGAGTGTTTGCAGGAACGGGTTGGTTTAAGATATTGGAGCTTCCGATAAGTTATTAGAGGGGGGTATTAATTCAAGTTGCGGAAAGCAAGCGTGGCGGAATCGGTGAACGGTCAGTGTTGAAAAAGAAGGGCGTACTGTAACGATTACAAGGTTTATGAAGAAATCAGTCTCGCCTTACAATGTAATTGTCATCTCAAATACATTTTTGTGGCATCTTATTCTTTACAATCTGCTTAATTTAGTCATCATCCAAATTTTGATAAAATTTAACGTGTAGGTAATTCAGTATCGGTAAATGAACATATTGATGTATTTTCCATGGAATTACTAACATTTTTATTTTTGGTTTGATCTTAGTACTTTAACGTCTTGGCGCCTCAAGATTAGGAGAGCCAACCCCATTTAAAGCGGGATGAAGCAATGAAGAAGAAGAGCAGAAGACTTAGTAATCTGACTTGTTGACATGACGAACTCAACGAAACGAAAATGAAAAAAAAGTCATTGAAAGACAAGAGTAAAAATTGTTTGCATAAAAAAACAATAGGATTAAAATATGCTTCTCTAATAAATAGTTACACCTGCTCTGCAATGTCAAACATAATATTCAAATGAATTCTAGTAAAACAACCGAAGAATCACTCACACGTTAGAGAGGGGAGAAGGCCTATTCCTCCCAACATTCGAAACTGAAAATATCGAAACATTTTTTTCCGGGATGCAGGCGTCAGACGCAGTACCTGTTTAGTATTCTGCGGGCGTGCGGCCCTGTATTGATTGCCGGCCCTCGCAGCCCTACCAAAACAATCCGGGAAATAATGATTTTTCTTTCTAGGGCTATAATTAAAAATCGGTTTCCGTACGTGAATTATGGTGGAGGTGCCGGGATAGTTTGATTTAACAAGGAAGTAACACTTGGGTATAATAATCATACAAAATGTGTTATCTTTTGAATTTATAAGCTTTGATAAATGAAAAGTAAAGGAATAACTAGCTAGAGAGAGCGTGCCAAAATATATAAAGTCTAAATAATAATGTATGAAATACATAATGGTAATCAATAATTCATTTAATATTATATTAGGGTAAAACTATTATTAAGTAGACAACATTTTTAGTCATCTAGGTAATTTACAGATTAGTTTACGTGAAGTTAGGTAAAATTCCGTTTATAAATACCACGTAAAACTCACAACAAGAATGGACGATTAGGATGAATGAGTATGCAGCAACAGAAGGTAATATTGTGATACAACTCAACATAAAATTTTAATATCAGTCTTTAAATAGTGTGTTTAATACCAAATCCAATTCCCTTCGATGATAACTGCCGCATTGCGATCATAGAACACCCGTCTTAATTACACATTCAAGTCTCGGCCAAAATAAACCAACTAGTGCATCGTAACAGGGTTATCTTATAGCTATGAACTTGGATTGGACTTTTGGGCTCTTATAGGCTGTTAGAGCGTGAGAATGATGTAGTTGATGGAGATTCGGGGTGTGCTGATGATAGTCATTGATGGACCGAGCTGGCTAGGGTATACCAGCTTTCGAATACTTACGAATGGGACCTCTTTGGGATATAAAAATTGTAGTCAATAAAAAATACAACTCATTAGTCGTATAAACGAAACAAATTGGATATAGGGGGCCGCAGTGAGGATTAGGAATACCTAGGCAAAGACACATGGATCTAATGTGGATTGGAAACGTCACATACGCACACACGCATGCACGCACGCACGCACGCAAGCATGCACGCACGCACGCACACAGGTCAGAGTAAAGTTCTATCTTTTATCGTACCGTATTTAAACAAGCGATCCTGCTTGAAAGGCCATATGTCAACCAATAGGGCACCATAAGCAGAATAGGTTACTTTATTTGTTTTTAACTCTTGTATATTGCCTACATTAGTCTGTTCGTATTTATTAATTTCTCTGAAATTGGTTGTCTGGAAGAGATCTCTTTTTAGCGATAAGACCGCCTATTGTCTACCTGATTTTTTTATTTTTGTGATATCTCTGTACTGTTTTTGGTGATCAATAAAGAATATTTGTATTTTATTGTATTGTATATTTTAAACTTTCACGATTCTCAAATGATATTTTCACAAGTATGATTTCCCATTGATACACCATGTTTAAATCGTCCATATCTTTTTGCAACATCAGGGGATAGTCCAAGATCATGTGAATTGATATTTATCAATGATTATGATGCTACAGAACTATAACTAATACAGTACTTGGCACCTCGCTCGATACTACAATGCTTGTCCCAATGAAATGGGCAGGCCGAGACAAAACTCTTGTCAGAGTGATTACTGTTCCATGCTATAAACTTTGTAAGTCATAAGCATGCATGTCTGCGCCTACGCAGCGCCTAGGGTTGCCACTTAATAGTAAAAGAAGGATGACTCTGTGTACGCCTTTTATCTAGCTGAAAAACATTACCACTAAACCCCGGGGCAGTCGAAAAAAAAATTTAAGACTAAGATTGTTTTTTTGAAATCTTTTTGTATTTTTGATTTTTTTTTGATGAGGGCTATACGTATACAGGCATAGATGTCGCTAGCGTCACTGCTTAAGTGGCTAAATATGAAACAAACAAGCTGAGATATGTGGTGCATAGGGAAGTCGTGTCTGTACCGTTGTCCAGCAGTGGTGTAGCGGTATAGCACGCGGCACGGAATGCTGAGGACCTGGGTTCGATTCCCAGTGCTGGTCTTATTTTTCTAGTTTTTCTGTGCATCTATATTTCAGTTTGTATTTTCAATGAACTAAAATGATTTCTTTGCTCACCCGCGACCTTAAGATAGCTAAGTCTATGCAAATTATGCGTGTTCATGCAGTTCCTCCACCTCCACACTGTAAGAACCTGTTGTTAGTCTAACAACTGGTAGCATGGTGTACGGTTGTGTCACTCTGAAGATGAGCTCTGGTTGAGTTCGAAACGCGTCAGTGTGTTGTGGTGGTGGTGATAGATGGGTTTGTGTAATTTGTGTGTGTTCTTACAGTGTGGAGGTGGAGGAACTGCATGAACACGCATAATTTGCATAGACTTAGCTATCTTAAGGTCGCGGGTGAGCAAAGAAATCATTTTAGTTCATTGATATGGACCTCCGCAAAGTAACGCCTGATTCAATAAATTATTTGTATTTTCAATATTTGAGACATTTGGTTTTTAAACATAGCTCTATGACGATTGTGCTCTTTGTTGACTGTACTTGCATGTACATCCTATTTACATAACTGTACTATAAAGAACAAAAATTTGACCAATTCGATCGCTAGACCTGCGTGAAATGCGAATTCACTTGCAAAGTTGTGATACTTATTATATGAAGACTAAAAGTACATACACCGAACATTGCAAGTAAAAGAAACTTCCAATTATAATTGAGAGACTTTGCTCAGAAGCATTTTTGAATACCTACAAAATAGAATCGCAGAACATCCAGAACATAACAGAGGTTGACTGGCAGAGATCCCTGCAGAGACAAGTGCGCCTTTGTACTTATTACTTTACTTTTATTATGTAACCTTTTTGCTTTTTCTTTTTGTACAATAAAGAATATAACCAAACATGCAACAAATAAAAATTGGGATCAAAATTAAGCTTACATTTCCTTAAATATCGTAGGTATGGTAAAATGACAAAAATAATAAGATTATTGCAACATCACAAAATGAACAATCGGTCAACCTTACACCACTAGTGCTGCGCCGTTGTTAAAAAAATCGATATCGACCACAATAGCCCGAAAGCGAGATTAGCAGACCTTATCCCCAATTTCATCTAAATACTGGCTATAATCCCATCGCACACAACAATACAATGGTGACAAAAATAATAAATATGGCCAGCAACGCCCACCGGTAACGTCACAATGGCACCGCCGTCTGTGTTTCAATATTTTTGTGCAGGGGTGATTAATAGGGGACGTAAAACAAGGCCAGTGATACGCCGCCGGTAAACGAATATGTTGACACCCGGGAACTATTATTTTTACATGTGTTGGACTAATACTTTGAATAGCTTTTAGTTTGTTTTTATCGCTGTTCTTTGTTACTGTTGTTTCGAAGATGCACTATTTTTACCTTAGAAAGATTTATGGTACTTAAACGAAACCCAAAGATCCTGCAATGTTTCAAGATATAATAAAACGTGCAAATTTTAGTAAAGATACAATCTGAAATATATACACGTTATTTTATAGCATTCGTATTTCCAAAAAGTTTGTAAAATCAGAAACCAGGAGCCACCCTATCTCGCTCACGCCTAATCTCCTAACAAAGCGTTGGAGGAACATTTTGGCGCGAAAATAATGAAGTGCACGTGCCAAGCCTGGGAGCGGGGCTAGTGCCGGCCTAGTGCCACAATGGCCACGTGTCGATCGTATCAATGGAACTAACTGCACCAACAAAACTAGTCGCACGCAGTAAAACATTGCCGGATTGACTGAACAGATATATTGATTGAGATAACGCTAAAAAGGTCCATACGTGCTTGCAGCGTGGAACCCCGTCTTAGCAGGGACAATTTAGACAAGTGCTTTAGAGTCGCATGCAGCTCACATAAAGGGAACATATTCAATACAACGACATTTATCACTCTTAGTTTCGACTTGCTCAGAGGTCGATAATCTAGCCGTGTACAAGCTCCATCCAATCCCGATAGATAGCAAAAGCAATAAAACAAGAGATATTTATATCCCAGGTGATACCCGTTAGGATTTGATGCGATGTTATTCATATTTATAGTCCCTGACGTAAACTTTATCACCTATATATTTACATTTTTCAATACATAAAACATTGGCCCGCGCGCGAGAATATCGTCAGTCGTAAGTTCGAGCAACAAGTCCCGGCGCACAACAGAGTGCATAAATTTGAATTCAAAATGTGTAAACAGCTCAATGAGATTTTATTTGGCGTTTCGTTCAAGCCTTTGTACTAACGTAACGTATAATTTTTATTCTTCTTCTTTATGCGGTTCTAATTACACGGTGCGAGCGCTGATAGCCCTCAATGTCAACTTAAGAAAAATCATTGACAATAAAACGTTATAACACGCGAAGGAACTCTTGCCACTTAAACATAAGGTGCAAATTGAATACGGCACTTAAAATATGATCATACTATTACCAAGAAGGATAAAATACGTCCTACGCCTTCGACAAAACAATGTGTCTGCGATGAAAAATAAAATGAAAGCAAAAAGTCGAGAGACAGCACCCAAACATAAACGTGCATGACTTGCATTCGAATACTGGGCAATAAAATAATAATTATACACATGTGACTTATTAGCTATACAAGTTACGAACGATGTGAGAATAAAACTCGGCTATCGAGATATGAGCCGCTACAAATATGATGATAAACTTCCCGGCGATAAAGTCCAAAATGCAAAATATGTTGGTGTTGTTACTACACTTTATGACTGGCATATAAAAAGTAAAAGCAAAATAACAAAAGGTTTAACAATAGAAGTACGTCGTATCATTTGTTAAACGTCCCTTTTGATGACGACCACTATTATGAATGATGGAAGGGACATGGGGAATAAAATAAAGCATATTTGCAATGTAACGACTGTGGTTCTGTTTTTAGAACAAATCTGAAATACATTTACGAACTGACTGAATGAAAAGATCCTGACTCAGCGTGAAACAAACGCGGACAGAATGATCATTTTAACTTAACTTTCTTGCGACAAACAGGTAGAAAGAATATGAAAGACGTTCATAAAACAATTCGCAAAATTGCTGAAATAATTTATTAAAGTAGGGCAACATCGTCACACGCCAACCCCATTCATAAAGATTTTTTATCGTCACACGCGTTACATAAAACGACACAACAGCCCATAATCATCTACATAAATTTGAAACTTACCTTGTTGTATTTAAAGTTGGAATTTGGGGTTCTCTTTTAATTGGCTTATGATTGATCGGTCGGAAAGTTGTGTCATTTGACTAACGACACCTTAATGCGGAGTATTTAGTCAGCACCGGAATGGTTTTATTGTGAGAGCGCAATGTATCGAAAACTTTTAATTTTTGTTTATGGGTCGTGTGGAGCCCTTTTGAGCCCTTGCGTGGGGTTCGGGGACAGTTTTTATTAAGCAAGCAAATGGTGGGGCTTGTAAACTATACAGTAAATATTTTAGAAAAAAAAGAGTTTTGGGAGTTTTTGATGATAAGGATAAGATTCTGCAAGTTTGGAAATTTTTCCATGACGTAAGTAACTACGATTGTTTTTTTCTGATTGATTTGTATAGCTGTAAATACATTTGATCCGAAATTCCGAAGAAAAGTCTTTACAAGGGTTTTCTGTCAAAATTATCCCATCATTACGCAGAAACTAAAATACTTAATGTTGACATGTGTCAAAGAAGAGAAGGGCATGTCTTTGTATGAAGATAAGCATCGGGTATTTATAAGTTTGTGAATCTCGTTTAAAGGTATTATATATACGTTACCAAGGCGTCAAAAATATCTATACACCTTTATGCCACTAAACATAAGGTCGATGTATACATATTTTGACGTTATAGCTGTACATATATTTTTGCATTCGACTGTATCTGCTGAATGATATATAAATATATAATTGGCGAGTAAACTCAAGTTAACGAGTAGAATCGACACAGTAGCTATTTTGAAACAAACACCATCTTGACACAAAGCCAAGGCATAAATTGTTTGCCCATAAGACTTTGCTAAACATCATCACCTACGTCAAATCGACTATAAATCTCCTATCTTATTAAACTCCAGCCTCTAAAGGGTTCACATTCTGAAGCAATATCCGACACCCTCGCTGAGAAAGATTAAGTTTAACACCATAAAGAACGCTAGGGTCACCGCAGGGTGCCTTTGTACCATTTTATTGGCCTCAGCGGACTCCCCGTGGGTCATTGTCGCAAGTGCCGTGGCTGGCAGCCCTATGATATGCCATATTTGTTAATGCTCCGGTATTAGGGATAATGTGACATTTTATTCGATGCCACATGTTCTGTACTAATGAGTAGCGTTAGGATAGTGATACTGGTGATGATATTAAATGATATTGTAACGGATAACTCACGTCTTAAATCGAGTTTAGCTCGACATTTTTCGGGCTGTTTCGAAACCCTTCTTCTAAGGAGCACGCGACTCAGTGGTTGCCGTAACAAGCGCACAATCAAAACATGTCGAGCTAAACTCGATTTAAGACGTGAGTTATCCGTTACAATATCATTTAATATGAGTGAGTCTGAGTCTCACTGTAGTTTCATGATCAAAACTGGTGATGATATTTATCAGTACTGAAGAAGTGAAATTAAGATTGTTTTTTTGGAATCTTTTTGTATTTTGTATTTCAACTCCAATTTTTTTTTACTTTTACGGTCATCCCGTAAAACCCATATCGAAAATACAAACTGAAATATAGATGCACAGAAAACCCAGAAAAATAAGACCAGTGCTGGGAATCGAACCCAGGTCCTCGGCATTCAGTGCCGCGTGCTATACCGCTACACCACCACTGGACCACTTGTCCAGCACTGGTCTTATTTTTCTGGTTTTTCTATGTATCTATATTTCAGTTTGTATTTTCGATAGTGAAGAAGTGGTAAACTAGGTGGTACTTTCGTAACTGTTAAAGTATTTTTGTTGCGATAAGCTAATTGCACTTACCTACTTAATTCGAAGCAATTCAATGGTGCATGTGAAGTTCCCAATCCGCACTGGGCCCGCGTGGGGACTATGGCCCAAGCCTTCTTGTTCTGAGAGGAGGCCTGTGCCCAGCAGTGGGACGTATATAGGTTGGGATGGATGGATGGAGTGGTAGGGATAATAAAAAGTTCCCCAACTATCATGTTCAATAAAATTTAGCAACGCCAGCCAACCTCCAAAAACTTACCAATGAATTTATTATTAACTTACATTCAAGTACTTGACTACTAAGTACTTGACAACTGTAGTTTTCAATGGCTACTCAATACAGAGTACGCCTCCAGGCTACCGATACCGGCTTAGTACTTGTACCAGCTACTTGTGTTCGAGAGGTTTCTAAACACTTGAGTAATATTACATTGGATTTGTGAATTTGATTTATTGCCAATTATTTCGCGTGAGAACTTTAAATGTCTAATAATAATGTAGTTACATAGTTTTAAAAGGAACTTTTTTAAATTGTTACCGCAATGAAATAAAAATCTTTAGACACATTTTTCTTTCCTACAATAACCACATTAAAAAAATACCTACAAAAAAATTATAAATGTTATTAAAATCACCCTAATTGTAATGTAAATAAGGCACATTAAAAATGCGTCTGATTTCAAAGTCCTAACGCCTATTTATAATCTAATCGTAACAAAAACCCCCGACAAAAAAAAAACAAAAAACCGAAAAAAAGGCGCCAAAAAAGGACAGTTAAAAAGTAAAAAATAATTATGCACTACTAGCTGTTGCCCGCGACTTCATCTGCGAAGAATTCGTTTATCCCTATTCCGCGGGGACTATGCTGATTTCCCGCAAAATTAGCCTAAGTTAATTTAGTATAAGTACCTAGTAATATTTTTTTTATCTAAGCGTCGTCGGTGTCGGGGACCGCCTGAGGTTAACAGGAAACTAAAGTACGTATGTTGTATTTTTTAAAGTATTAACCTTAGCGGTCTCCCGACACCGACGACGCTTAGATAAAAAAAATATTACTAGGTACTTATACTAAATTAACTTAGGCTAATTTTGCGGGAAATCAGCATAGTCCCCGCGGAATAGGGATAAACGAATTCTTCGCAGATGAAGTCGCGGGCAACAGCTAGTAGTGCATAATTATTTTTTACTTTTTAACTGTCCTTTTTTGGCGCCTTTTTTTCGGTTTTTTGTTTTTTTTTTTTGTCGGGGGTTTTTAAAATTTTTAATTTTAGTTTTTTTATTTCATGTTTTTTAAACTTTGGTATATCATTTTTTTTAAAGTGTCCTAGTGTATTGAATATCGTGGCTGCAGCTCAGCTCGTGTCGCCACCATTGCATTGTATGTAGAATCAAATACTGATCAGAAGGAATCAAACACGACTTGTCTGTTATTTTTTTTTCAAGAGTAGGATACTGGTGTGCTGGATATCCTGGCTGCAGCATCATCTCGTCTTGTTGCCACCACTGCATTGTATGTAGAATCAATTACTAGTCATAACGAATCCAAACACGACATATGTGCTATAATTTTTTGCAGTGTTCTAGTGTGCTGGATATCCTGGCTGCAGCATCAGCTCATCCTGTTGCCACCATTGCATTATATGTAGAATCAAAAAACTGATCGAAACGAATCCAAACACGACATATCTGCTATGGTTTTATCAAGAGTGTACCTACTGGTGTTCTGGATATCCTGGCTGCAGCATCAGGCCGAGAATTGCATAATCTTGCATAGTTATATAGCATACATGGGTGTTTCAAATTTTATGTTCCAACAAATATGCTTGAAAGTAAAGTAAATACCCATTATGCGTCTAAGATTCCTACCCCAGCGAACAAAAGAGCTGATGATCTTGAAACGGCTGAACCGATTTTGATAAAACATGTCTAAGAACCATCGCTAGAAAACCAGCTTTCAAATAAAAAAAACCGCATTCAAATCGGTCCACCCGCTTAAGCGCTACGGTGCCACAGACAGACACACAGACACACAGACAGACACACAGACAGACACACATAGCGGTCAAACTTATAACACCCCTTTTTTTGCGTCGGGGGTTAAAAATGCAAAGTCATGAATCATCGATACCTAAATTTAAACGAACACACGTCATCACTAGCTCGCTTTATCGCTCACGGAGTGTGTAGCGGTATTTCGCCACCTCAGTCATATGCAGAGTGGCGCAGTGGAAGCGTGCTGGGCCCATAACCCAGAGGTCCGTGGATCGAAACCACGCTCTGCTAACCACCTTTTTGTATTTTTTTTTCAGTTTTATAAAATGTATTTTTTATTTTTACGTAAGTTACTTTGTATAATAATATATATTCTTTTATTAATGCTATTATTTACAGGTAACAAAGTTTTTTTAATTTATAAAAATAAGCAATAATATACAATACATTCAATATTTAAAAATATGACTGTGTACAAAAAATGTATAAGCAAGCCTAACCTTTAAATAAAAAAAATATTAAATTTATATTTACCTCCGTTATAAGGTTTTTTTCCCTAAATTTTATTTACCTAAAAATAAATTTATAATAATTTTTAATTTTATTTACCTTAATGTGTCATTGCTGTTATAAATAAATTATTTTCTTTCTCTCTTTTCTTTATTTATGGAGTTTTTGGCAAAGCTTATTATTATTTATATCAATGAGCGAATTAATAAATATTTACATCGATATCAATTTGGTATAATAATTATCATTGTCAAAATCTTTACGTCTCTAATTTTTATTGTTCGATAAAAGTTAAAAGCATTTCTTCTACCCAGTATCTTTAACCAGCCTGGGCATTTTATCCTCCCAATCAAAACAGAGTTGTGTTTTTAGCAGCCACAAACAAGAGGCATGTTATGCTTTTTCATGGGATATTGATAATTTGACGCACGTGGCGGTGTGTTTTTTTAATTTGTTATTGTTGTGTTGGTAGCTCTGTTTGGGTTAGTTTTGAGTATGTTGCTTTGGGAGTCTGTGAGTCTGTGACGTTAATGTTTAATTGCAAAATAATGAAAAATTATCGAGTAAACTATAAAATTAGCTCAAAAAAATGAAATTTTGTTCAGCCAGGAGTACTTATTTATTTTTAAATATAAATTAAAAAAGCAAGTTTGAAAAAAAATTGAATTATATTCGGGCAACACTTCTTCTACGAGCATTTTTTTTCCGTACTGCCTTCGCTGACAAGTGCCCTTTGCCATATGTCAAGCTCTTAACGAAGCTATGCACATGCACCCCTACACCCACAGCCTCAGGCCACCTATTAACATAACAAGAGCCCTATTACGCACCTCCGGCATCATCCAAACCATATCGCGAAAACCACCCTTACACAACCATCCCTAAAGCGCGTCAAAGTCAGTACAGACCTTACGATAAGGCTACGTTTGGTGTGGCGACCGCTTTATCAAAATTTATTAAGTTGGCAACTCTCTTTTGTTGCATTTGAAACTAGAATTTGTCAGTCGAATGCTTCGTTTGTCAATTGCTATTGATTATTTACGGCAAGTTGGCAGCCGAAGGCTAATAGGGGAGGTTAGGTATTTTTTGGAGCTAACTAGATAACAAGTGGTTTTAAATTGCCATTTACATAAAGTGAGGGGAGGTAATGAAGTTTCGTAGTGCGAGTCGGTGAAAATAGATAGATCAGTGTGCATGCGTTGTTTAAAATAAAAAAAAGAATATTATAATCATTCTTTCGCACCTTTGCGATAAGACTGTGACATTTGGTAATATTGTAACTTAGATAGCATAGTTTTTCTGTTTTTTTAGGTTTCTGTACCCGAAGGATGACTAGTGTAGCCATAGTAGGTACATAATGTTGCTAAACTCTCCGTCTCGTTTTCAGTCTGTCTGTCATAAGGTTTTTAGATAAGACATCTAAAATTTGACCCATTACTAAGAATTTTTGAGCTGGTCACGATTTTGAAATCTAGGTGGCTAAAGTTCTAGACGACTGGACTTATTTTTCCCTTTAATTTATTTTAGTTCTAGATTCCTTTCATAATCAAACGAGAAAGTTTGTGAAGATGTTTGTTACTGGTTCACAACGCTTGAATCAATTTAGACCAAATTTAGTTTGAAAAGTCCGGGTATGGTAAATAAAAGGTCCTAATTTGAAAAGCGTACATTTTGGGAGTGTACATTCTGCAGAAAGTGCACTTATAGAGAAAATATACTGTCAGAACATGGATTTTTATAAATATTACGATTGTTTGCTCTCGGGTCTGGATATTTAATAGTGCTTTATTGAATCAGGCGTGGCGTTACTTTGCGGAGGTCCATATTAATGTACTAAAAGAACTTCCTTGCTCACGAGGAAGGAGGTCGCGGGTGAGCAAGGAAATTCTTTTAGTTCATTGTTTAATATGTATTTAAGTATGTATTTATCTACATAAGTACCTATGTTTATCCGTTGCCTAGTATCCATAGTACAAGCTTTGCTTAGTTTGGGACTAGGTCAATTGGTGTGAAGTGTCCCATGATATCTATTTATTTTACGAAACTAATACTTGTTCATTTGCAACGGCGTGCAAGCTCAACGAAATATTAATACACCTAATGACTAATGGCCCAGCATTTCAGTACCCTTTTAATTGCAGTGAAGTGACGACCAGTTAATGTCGGTCTGTGTTTAATCCCCCTCCGAGGGTCTACCCCGTTCGCTACGGTCTGCGGTACGGAACCACCCTTACTCAGAGAGGTTTATTAATTTTGATTACTAAAAGTTATTTACTGATGAGAGTTAATATTCGGTTTGTAGAGAACAGTTGCTTTTGAGACTTTTTTTTAAGTTACACGACCGGTGGTGGTCACGTCTCTAGATGCGCTTCTAAATTTAAAAAATCTGCCAAGCGCGAGTGGAACTCGCACGCCCCAGTTTCCATGCAAAGTTCTCTTCTAAACAAAATGAACTTACTTATTGTGGTTCATTTTAGATTGGTTTCTGACATAGACAGCAAAAAAATTAAGATTTTCCTGATATTTACTTCAAGCTTGATACCTCCACGCGTTCCTGAGCAAAAGGGTCTTGACGGATGGACGGACGAAAGAACAACAAAATGTCAACAGAAACACGGACCAAATAATGCTATAGGGCCTATTTTTGCCGATTGACGATATAGGACCCAAAAAAAGCGTCGAAATATCTTTACAGTTAGGTAGGTACATACTTACTAACATGTTACACAAACTTCTAGCGACATTCATTTACCTACCTACTTCACAGAGTTCTTTATGGTGACGTCTCCGAATAATAAACTAATAAACAAAACGCCGGTATAATTAGTAGGACGCTATAACTCAAAGTAAGGGTAAAATTATATGGATATCTAAACTAAGTCTAATAACCAACACAAAGGCCGCACGGCATGTCACGTAGTGTATGACGCATTCCAACCATTCCGACCCTGATGAGGTCATTCAGAATGAAATATGGCTTCCAAACAAATACCTCCTATATTAAAATCGTCGTAGAAAAATCATGCAGTTATTAAGCCTGTTTACTTACTCAAAATGGCTGCACGCGACGTCGTCCCGCTCTATGGCTCTCGCTCTGTTATTTTGACAGATCGGAACACCACGTGACACGCCACTCGTCACTCTTTATCGTGCATCACTGCTCATTTTAAAACAAACACGCTATGATAAACAACCTTCTGTTTCGCGCGCTTTTTCCTTCCGTTTCTAAAATTAGAACGCCGTACATTCGAATCCGGCGAGTGTTTTGATTTTGGAATAGACGTCTTGTGTTGATTTTGTAACTCGAGTTGCTAGTGTTTTTTTTAGTATTTTTGGTTGCTTTTTTACTTTTTTTTCACGGCGTGGCGTTGAAAAGCAGCGAATTGGCTGAAAGACGTAGCCACACTGGCTGAACTCGGCTTACTCTCGCTCGTTCAACTAAATTTTCAATTCAAACAGGGTCTTTATAAGGGTAGTGACGCTGTACAAAATTTACATATCGACGTAATAAAGCAACCGGGTGTCTGATTTGAATGCGGAGCGCGTTTCGGTATGGATTTTTTGCGTCTTCAGTAACTAGCCCGCGATAGCCAGCTTCAATCGATAAGCTTACTTTTTTAACCAGCCAATACATCATCCCACTGCTGGGCAAAGGCTCTCTCGATGTCCTCAACTTCAAAGTTCTTCAGTAAGGATTATTTCAATTTGGTGAAATAGGAAGGAAAATGAGCATTATAATAAAATAAATAACGACTTCTTAACTCAAATCTATCTTAGCACTAGCATCATTATTTACTTGTTTATAGTATAAAAAACCTAGTTTTTTTCACGTGGAAATTTCATAAACAAAACAAAAGTACTGGCCACAAAAAAACATGACAGAAAGGATTCATCCAATACGGAACCAAGCACCAAAACATTTTAATTTTTATACCTCATTAAGAACAATGAATGATGCTCTCACATAATTGCAGTTAACTTCGTATTAACATAATGGAACTCGTCTTAAAACACGACACAATATTAATTTAAGCGATACATTTACAAACAAAAAGTTAAGAATCTATCAAATCCAGCGCATACCAATTTCGAACTTAAGCCGTTGATATAAAGGTCTAATTGCTAGTAAGGTTGAAGGCGAAACGATAAATAATTTAGACAGCAATAGTAAAGTTTGTTTACGCATCGTTTGGAAGTAATATGGAATCAGATCGAGTTCTTTTTTCATGTTAGCGATATGTGTGTCAGTTAGAGTCGGTTATTGGTTTTGAAAATCTCAACTTTTTTCGTTCAGTAAAAACAAATGAAATTCTTTTCTGTTGGAACTGATCTAAACGAGTAACATTAAATTATTACTCAGCATTGTTACGCTTCGCATCCTATTACGCATTAGCTCGTAATCTGATATGATCTTATGCATTCACATGATTTGATGTTAAAACTTTACCAAAGTATGATTTATTGATCACTTAAAACTTCAATTTATTATATATCAATATTATTCAATTTAACGGCTGAACCGATTTTGATAAAACATGCCTAAGAACCATTGCTTGAAAACCTGTTTTTTTTTATACTACTGGAAGGCAAACGAGCAAGTGGGTCTCCTGGTGGTAAGAGATCACCACCGCCCATAAACATTTGCAACACCAGGGGTATTGCAGATGCGTTGCCAACCTAGAGGCCTAAGTTCGAATACCTCAAGTGCCAGTAATTTCACCGGCTGTCTTATTCTCCGCGCCGAAACACAACAGTGCAAGCACTGCTGCTTCACGGCAGGATTAGCGAGCAAGATGGTGGTAGCAATCCGGGCGGACCTTGCACAAGGTCCTACCACCTGCAAAAAAACTTGTTGATCGGCTGTAAAATTAATCTGATAATATGATCTTATGAATTCACATGATTTGATGTTAAAACTTTACCAAAGTATGATTTATTGATCACTTCAAACTTCAATTTATTATATATATCAATATTATTCAATTTAACGGCTGAACCGATTTTGATAAAACATGCCTAAGAACCATTGCTTGAAAACCTGGTTTCAAATAAAGAAACTTTAAGAGCTACGATGACACAGAAAGACACATAGACACACACATAGCGGTCAAACTTACAACACGCCTCTTTTTGCGTCGGGGGTTAAATACAAAAAGACAAACAACTCTTACTAATCCGTACTTATTAATATTATAAATGCGAAAGTGTGTGTGTTTGGGTGTTTGTTCGTCTTTCACGCCGTAATGAAGCGACGGATTGACGTGATTTTTGGCATAGAGATAGTTTATGGGCCCAAGAGTGATATAGGCTATTTTTTATCCCGGAAAAATGCACAGTTCCCGAGGGAACAACGCGCTATAACCGAATACCACGCGGGCCGAGCCGCGGGCAAAAGCTAGTACTAAGTTATAATTATAAGTGTTATTGTTACACGTGTTCACTAAGCCTCTTACAAGTTTATCAACAAATAAACGTTATTTGCAATAACTAAGCTAGCTTTACTAGATATAAACAAACCGCCTTAAACCGGTTCGTTGCTATTTACGACTAATTGCCCATGCAAACTACGTCAAGATAGCACATAATTAGGATATTAATTAAATTACTAATGTGTTTAGATATGAGTATGTGTTGTAATTATTTACTTGGATCATTATACCGACTAATTAAGTAACATTCGCTACGAACATTAAGAACATTGAAACGGGATTAAACAGAGCTGGAACAAACGTAGAGAAATGATTAATCGAGAATTAATTTTACAGCCGATCAACAAGTTTTTTTGTAGGTGGTAGGACTTTGTGCAAGGTCCGCCCGGATTGCTACTACCATCTTGCTCGCTAATGCTGCCGTGAAGCAGCAGTGCTTGCACTGTAGTGTTTCGGCGCAGAGAGTAAGACAGCCGGTGAAATTACTGGCACTTGAGGTATTCCAACTTAGGCGTCTGGTTGGCAACGCATGGCAATACCCCTAGTGTTGCAGATATTAATGGGCGGTGGTGATCTCTTACCACCAGGAGACCCACTTGCTCGTTTGCCTTCCAGTCGTATAAAAAAAAACAAGGATTCACCAGTCACCGTATTTCACAGTAAGTACCTGGTCGACCGAACTTAGCTCGGGTTAAAACTCGATAATTTGCGTTTTCCTGTAGATAAGACCAAGCTAGATCATAGATAGAAGGTATTAGATACAACGCTTTTTGTATACTTGTAGTTTAAATTTTGACGACCGATTTGCTTAGTGGTTAGAGAGCCTGATTAGATTGCGAAGCTTGAGTTCCCGGGTTAGATCCCCAGTTGGAGTATATGTTTCTGTGAAATATACGAATGTTTATAATTATAATTATACTGTACGACATTGTCTAGCACAGAGTATATCTAAGCTTAGTTTGGGTGCCAATTTTACCAAGCATGTTTTTGTCGCACTAGACTACAGTAAAAAAAATGAGTACTCACGATAGCAATAGGTTTTATCACTACAAAATAATTATTGTGCTAATCAAGTGTTTAAAATTGCCTCCCAGGTTTTTAGAGATTTAGGTAAAAATTAAATCACTAACCCAAAATTAAACCATCGCATTATGATTATGAATGACAGTCCCGTATATTTTCCATACCTACATATTTTTGACATTAATTAGCGGATTAGCACCAACTCACGGTTATTAGTTCATTTAAATCGCCAAAGAATCTTCAATCTATCGAAACTAATAACCACGCACGTCATGCATAACACCATCCAGAACGAATAGAAAAATTAAACTTAAAATCAGAACACGGCATTCCGAATTCAAAATTTCAAAATTCCAAAATTCAAATAGTGAATTAGCAGAGACAAGACAGTGATGATCGGCTTCCGTTTGCGGCCAGTATCGATTTTCCGCCCCCAGCAATGTTGACAAAGGCAGGTTCTTACGCCAAATGAGATGCACCCCAAAGAATATTATGGGCAGACATCGTTCCACTATCGGTACGCGTATATATGCGTAGATATCCCCATATCGCCACTTTATTGATCTTTTAACCGAGCCGACTCAACAAGGATTTACTTTATTCGACCGTTTTATTAAACATTGTTTTGGTTGTGGCTGATATTTGCGGCTGCTTACGCGGTTGGCAAGTTTTTCTAAGGAATAGTTTGGGTTTCTACCGAGTGAGTCCTTCAAGTTCAAGGCGCTATCAAAGTTTGTAACAAACTTTAGCTCTTAGTTTGTTTAAGGCTGGGCTTAGACAGACACTTTCTTTAAATAAAGAGTCTATACAGACTTTACTGGTACAGTCACCAGCATTAATATCTGCCGCAGCGGAGCGTGCAAAAACATATGACACGTCTTTCGGCCCTAGAAATAGAGTCCTATCAGATATTTATGCACGCTTGTTGTGTCAAATATTGGTGCTGGTAACTGTACTACTTTACTATGTAGTTACTTTGAGAATATTTAACTAAGTATGAACTAGCTGTGTCATTATGTAAAGTTTTAAACGCATTTTTTTAAACCAGTGTTATACTAGGAAATGAAAATGTAGTTGCCTTTGGAATCATAGGAGGCACGTAGGATTGTGCAAGGTCCGCCCGGATTGCTACCACCATCTTGCTCGCTAATCCTGCCGTGAAGCAGCAGTGCTTGCTCTGTTGTGTTTTGGCGTGGAGAAGACAGCCGGTAAAATTACTGGCTCTTGAGGTATCCCATCTTAGGCCTCTAGGTTGGCAACGCATCTGCAATCCCCCTGGTGTTGCAGGTGTCTATGGGCGGTGGTGATCTCTTGCCATCAGGAATTCCACTTGCTCGTTGGCCATCCATTCGAATAGAAAAAAATAATAGAAATACAGTCCGCAAACCATACAACTGCCCCGCACATGCAAACTACCCTCCAATGTTTATCTTTATTTATATACGTGTTGCCGAATACGTCCGGCGTAATGCAGCCACGGGATGCAAATCGCGAACAAAAACAAGGGTGATCATAATGCTCTTAATGCTTCAAACACCATTAATATTTCAAGGAATGAAAAATATTCTAATACCCACTTTAGATAAGCTGGGAAGCGCGCATCGGTGGAGGGTTTTTGACCCCTAAAAGGGAAATTTGAGGCTTTTGATCTACCTTTACAATTCAGGCCTTATACTACGAAATGCAAAATTTGCAAAGTTCGTATCTTGTCGTCCCGCTGACGCTAATATTATTTAATAGAAGAGTGAGAGGGACAATACGATAATTTCAAGTCTCGAATTTCTTAGTAGCCCCCAGATCAAATAAAAAACAAGTGCGGAGTTCTAAAATAACTTTGATGTGTGTAGTTTTATGCACACAAGTGTGACGAAACTTCGCCAAATAAACTAAAAGTTCAGTTGCGCTACACGCGAGTGCATAAAACGAGAACTTTCTGTCAAGTTTCTTGCAGCGCATTGTTCTTGGCAATGATGATCTTTCTGCACTTACCAAAACTGTAATAGAATAGAATAGAATAGAATACATTAGAATAGAATCGAATAGAAAGGAATATAATAGAATAGAATAGAATAGGATGGAATAGAAAGTAACAGAAAATTTTAAAAGTGGATAATATCAGTACCTAATGTTGTTCTGAACTTATGGCATGACCGAAGTAAGTATATTTCCGGAGACCCACTGGCTCGTTTGCCATCCAGTTGAATACGAGTAAAAAATAATTTAAAGTATAGATATTATGAAGTGTGGACCACTACTTACTATTGTCACCTTCTTGACACCTTGCCTCTTTGACATTGTAAGCTAAGATTCATACCAATATAGCATTCCATCATTAGCTGTCGACGTCATCGTGCATCCTGGCACTAATCTTATCACCACCACAAGGCTGTCACAGACAGTAAGCGTGTCAAATTAAAAAAAGAAGTGGCTCAGTAGCCGCGACCGATTAAATCTATTACGAGGGGGCATTACTATTCAAGGCACGCACGATCCGTATACGCAAACGAGATCTTTTGTCGGCCGAGCGTTGGACAATGTATCGGTCGATATACCGTTAGTCGAGGTAAGCGGGTGAGCGATGTCTTAACGGCCTCTGATGGCTCGATCAGATCCAGGAGCTCCGAGTCTGACTTCCAATCCAAGGAAGCTGAGCTGAGTCCTTTTAGCATCACACTACAGCACAACGTCTCTAATTGTTCTCTCTTCTCCTATTTATGTTTATACTGTGTTTTTGTTGTGATGTAGTGTTTTCGTTGCCAATAAATGTTGTGAGTTTAAGTTTGAAGCTAAGTGTGGCCGTGGGGGACGTAAGGAGTATGATTTAGCTGGTGGTTGAACCATTCACTTAAGCAAAAAGAAGAGGTCAATCTTGGAATGAGGATAATAAGCTGTAAACTCACAGACAGCTCCAGTGATTACGCAGTCATTTTAAAAATTGTAGAGCATCACATTAAAACCGAGACAATCGGAAAACACTGACTTTTGTGACCTTACGATGCGGACACGAGATTCCATGAGACTTTGAGACCTTTTAGAAACCAAAATGAAGCTAAATATGAGTTTGCATCTTGTTAGATATGTCGTTCCGAAGTGAAACTCCTAAATGTCTGCATTAGGTTTTCAAGAGCAACCTACGCTGTTTTTTTTTTTAAATATTAAAATATAATATAAAATATAAAATATTAAATATATAATATTAATAATATATAAATATTATATAATATATAAAATATAATATAATATATAAATATAATATAATATATAATATAATATAAAATATAAAATATTAAAATATTAAAAAAAAAAAAAAGAAGAAGAACCTACGCTGTTAGAATGACAAAAACATTGAGTAGAAAGCACCAAAACACTCCTCGTTGTACTTCTGTGCTTGAAAGGATAGCCAAAATATAGCCCTGAGCTGTATATTCTATTCTGTAATGTCAAACACGTGATATTTCTGCATTAAAAGTTCATTTTCATAAGTTACTTTATATCTGGGTTTCCTAAAGTTTTCCGCAGAATCTATGTCATAAAGAAGAATATTCAGGAGTGATTGTGGTTACCATAACTCAGGGCTTGTTCTGAGATCTTAGGATCTTTGCAAGATTTTATTTTACTAAAGATGAATCATTTCAAATTGCTAAAATGTATTCTGATCGACATCGTGTAGTCGAATCACACACTTAAATAAGTAGAAAATATCTATGAATACCATAATTATAATAATATACCTAATGATAGTCCCGAAAAAGACTTTTCATTAATTTAACTCAAAGCACAAACCAGTCTGTATCTATATTGCACCCAAGTAATATGAAATGTTTACTTTTAGGTTTTGCAGGTGGTAGGACCTTGTGCAAGGTCCGTCTGGATTGCTACCACCATCTTGCTCGCTAATCCTGCCGTGAAGCAGCAGTGCTTGCACTGTTGTGTTTCGGCGCGGAGAGTAAGACAGCCGGTGAAATTACTGGCACTTGAGGTATTCCAACTTAGGCCTCTAGGTTGGCAACGCATCTGCAATACCCCTGGTGTTGCAGATGTTTATGGGCGGTGGTGATCTCTTACCACCAGGAGACCCACTTGCTCGTTTGCCTTCCAGTCGTATAAAAAAAAAAGGTCTGGACTGATGTTCTATATCCTTGTATCTAATCTTGATTGTGTGTGTATGCAGCACCAAATAAACGTTTTTATCTATCTATCTATCATATTCCCAATAAGTATGTAACTAGAATTACCATTCACAACAAAAGTGTATTTACTACGATTTCCGAAAGTTTAAAAAGCTTCACGAGGAATTTCAGACGATGTGTAAGGACACACAACTTGGTTAAGCGAAGGTGGGCGCCACTTTTACATGATTTAATTTAAGAAGCTTCTTGTTAAATC
This sequence comes from Choristoneura rosaceana, assembly GCA_037349165.1. NCBI lineage: Eukaryota > Metazoa > Arthropoda > Insecta > Lepidoptera > Tortricidae > Choristoneura > Choristoneura rosaceana. Next base: position 19,820,816 of record JAZBNJ010000019.1, read on the forward strand.
CTCAATAGTGATTCGATAGTCGTATTAGTGAAGTTGCAGGAACTCGTCTCTGCCGTGCTTTACATACCTACTCGTGAATTCGGTTAAAGACAGGTATTTACGCAGCGAGATGTAGGCGAGAGCTCTTTACATGCTAAGACACGGTACTGTTAATGGTAAGATTGTTTTTTTGGAATCTTTTTGTATTTTTTATTTCAATTCCAAATTTTTACTTTTACATCCCGTAAAACCTAAATTGAAAATACAAACTGAAATATAGATACACAGAAAAACCAGAAAAATAAGAGCACCACTGGAAATCGAACTCAGGTCCTCGGGATTCCGTGCCGCGTGCTATAACGCTACACTACTGCTGGACAACGGTACAGACACGAATTTTCCCTATGCACCACATATCTCAGCTTGTTTGTTACTTATACATATAGCCACTTAAGCAGTGACGCTAGCGACATCTATGTATACCGTGTTAGGGTGTTGACGCCACCATATAATACTCAAGCCACAACTCTAATAAATCATGGGAAATCGAATCCGAACTCTCACAAAAAACATTCAAAAATAATGAGAATCAGTCTGGTAATCCAGAAGGCCGTTACACATGAACTGCGTTCAAACTGGAACGTCATTGTCAATTGTCCTTATTACAAGCTTTTATTTAGTTTCACCTGTCCCGTTGTCTGTCTGTCTGTAATCAATTCTTGGAAGTTAAATTCAACCCACTTCCAGTAGTTGGACTGACTTGAAATTTGGTATACCTACTTATGTAAATTGGGTGACAATACAATAATCTGGCAGTGACATTCTAAGTCCGGCCAGGATCGTCTCCGCAGGACGGAACTCTTCAACGGTTAATGGCATGGACTTGAAATTTGGTATGCAATGTGATGACAATTAAAAGTACAGTCAACAACAAGTACACTCAGCAAAAAAGCTTGCATTAAAAATGTTTTTTTTTTAACCAAAAATTTATTTTCCGTTTCAGTTTCATTGCTGTCGGTAAAATTGCATGCAAACTGCGGGCCAATAAAAAACACTTTTCTTTCACGGAAAAACAGTACGTTAAAATGCCTAACTGTACAAGGTTTGATGTTCCCTTCATCACATCATCATCAGCCTACAGCAGTCCACAATATTAGCATCAGCGGGACGGCAAGATATGTAGTTCGAGGTGTGTACTCCGTAATTTATTGAATCAGGCGTTACTTTGCGGAGGTCCATATCAATGAACTAAAAGAATTTCTTTGCTCACCCGCGACCTTGAGATAGCTAAGTCTATGCAAATTATGCGTGTTCATGCAGTTCCTCCACCTCCACACTGTACGAACACACACAAATTACACAAACCCATCTATCACCACCACCACAATACACTGACGCGTTTCGAACTCAACCAGAGCTCATCTTCAGAGTGACACAACCTTACACCATGCTACCAGTTGTTAGACTAACAAACCACCACCACTGTTTTAATTTGCCAAACAAAACAAAAAACTACCCGCAAATTATTAATAAATTTTAACTGTGCTACAAAACTACCTTGATTTTTTAATTTTAATTTATTTATTGTCAAGGCATGTTTAACTAACTACCGTTGCTAAAATTAGACCCAAGCCGTAGCAAGGGTGATGACCCTAATTTTAATTGCTCATTAATAATAGACCCCATACTATTGTACCTAATTATCTCCATACATTCTAACACATCAAGACGAAACCCCTTGTCACAGTAATGTAACTAATGTAAAATCTGAGTCCGATATAGAATGATTTAATTCTAACAGATGCTTAGTAAAATTAGATCTATCAGGATGTTCGTTCCTATATGCCGATACATGCTCTTTAAACCTAGTATTAAAACTGCGCCCTGTCTGACCTACATATACTTTACTGCAGTCATTACAAGTGAGCTTGTATACACCCGATTTAGTTCCTTTATCCACCTTCTCTTTGTACTTCGTAGTATAGAGCGTGCAGGGCTACTACGAAATTGAAAAATCTAACCGTCCCGCATACGCTAATATTATTATGTCATCATCATCAGCCTATGTTCGTCCACTGCTGGACATAGGCCTCTCCCATGGCACGCCACTGAGCACGATCCTCGGCCACTCTCGTCCAGCTCCTGCCAGCCACCCTGCGAAGATCATCGCACCACCGAGTCTGAGGGCGTCCTACGCTACGTTTGCCGATCCGTGGTCTCCACTCTATATATATATATTATCACTAGCTTATGCCCGCGACTTCGTCTGCGCGGATCTAGGTTATCGCGCGGTGGCGCCCTCTACCGGAACAAAAGGTATCCTATGTTGAAAAAACCGACTTATTTCTTATTAAGTGTTCCAATGCCAAGTTTCATGGTTTTATTTTCGAAAGCGACGAACTTCTATTACTTAAACTTTTACCCCCTATTTGAACCCCTTAAAGCCTCTTTTTCGCAAAAAAATATAGCCTATGTTCTTTCTCAAGGTCTATTCAATGTCTGTACAAAATTTCATCAAAATCGGTTCAGCGGTTTTGGCGGGAAAGCGTAACAGACAGACAGACAGACAGACAGAGTTACTTTCGCATTTATAATATTAGTGGGGATGTACAGGGTATGATACGAACTTCGATTTTCGAATTTCATAGTATTAGCCCTGTTTCTCCAACGTGTATCCATACTAATATTATAAATGCGAAAGTAACTCTGTCTGTCTGTCTGTCTGTCTGTCTGTCTGTCTGTCTGTCTGTTACGCTTTCACGTCAAAACCGCTGAACCGATTTGGATGAAATTTGGTACAGAGATAGAATAGACCTTGGGAAAGAACATAGGCTACTTTTTATCCCGATATTCCCAAGGGATAGGGATAAAATCTCGAAACAAGAACCTTTGGGCTTAGAGTCATGAAATTTGGTATGTAGGTAGTTGGACGTATGAAATAACACATAAATGACTTTTTGACCCAATATTCCCACGGGATAACTAGGGATAAGATCTCTAAATAACAACCGCTGGGCTTAGAGCCATAAAATTTAGTATATAGGTAGCTGGACCTCTGGAATAACACGAAGGCTACTTTTTATCCTGATATTCCCACGGGATAGGGATAAAATTTCGAAATAAGAACCTCTGGGCTTAGAGTCATGAAATTTGGTATGTAGGTAGTTGGACGTATGGAATAACACATAGGTGACTTTTTGACCCAATATTCCCACGGGATAACTAGGGATAAGATCTCTAAATAACAACCGCTGGGCTTAGAGCCATAAAATTTAGTGTGTTGGTAGCTGGACCTCTGGAATAACACGAAGGCTACTTTTTATCCTGATATTCCCACGGGATAGGGATAAAATTTCGAAATAAGAACTTCTGGGCTTAAAGTCATGAAATTTGGTATGTAGGTAGTTGGATGTATGGAATAACACATAGGTGACTTTTTGACCCAATATTCCCACGGGATATCAAAGGATAAAATCTCGAAGTAACAACCACTGGGCTTAGAGCCATGAAATTTGGTGTGTAGGTAGCTGAACCTCTGGAATAACACATAGGCTATTTTTTAGCCCGATATTCCCACGGGATAGGTAGGTATAAAATTTTGAAATAATAACCGCTGGGCTAAAAGTCATGAAATTTGGTATGTAGGTAGCTGCACGTATGGAATAACACATAGGTACGCTATTTTTTATCCCTATACTCCCACGGGATATTTCAATTGCCACTACCAGACCGATTAGTTTACGCGTGCGAAGCTGCGGGTAAAAGCTAGTAATGTATAAATGGCACTGATCGTAGCTCCTAAACCTCCCCCGAAGTTGACGCAGCCGTCAAATAGAATAACTTGGCGCGAACTGGAAACTCGATTAGTCTCACCATCTGAAGCACGGTTATTTGATATACATATACGAATATATAAACTTTAATTAGGTGGTTTGGAGATCGAGACTTGGGTTGAGAGGAGCTTATGCGTAATTTTGTACGCTTGGTCTTACAACAACACTCTCGTAGATAGATGGGCCAATCAACATTTTTACCGACACTAATAATAAACAATTGCAGATTTTTGTAAGTAAACATATTTTTTTCTGTAATTTAATAGATGGTGTACATGAATACTTGCCATCCTACGTAAGTTCAGCCTATTAGTAAACCGTGAAATATCTTGTTGGAAGTACGATTTTTTTGGTAACGCTAGAGACAATTTTGGTAACGCAGGAGACGCTCAAAGTGTCGGTAAAATAGTTGATTGGCCCAGATATGCAAACTTTAATCGCAGCAGCATAAAAAGATTCAAGTAAAAACTGGCCAAGAGCGCATCGGACATGCCCAAAATAGGGTTTCGTAGTCATTAAGAAAAATTTAAGTCATATTTTTCTAGGTATTTCGTATTTCGGCTGCTATTTACTCTTAAACAACTAATAATTCTCAAGCAAACTTAGCCGTTATAGTTTTCCTTGAAAGTTTGGTATACTCACTACTATCCTGAATTTGTTCAATTTTAGAGGGGGGGGGGGGGGGGGCGCTTGATTTTATTGAAAATTTGGAATTTAAAGTTGAATATGTTGCGAACTAATCACTGCATCATTCCGAGAGGAGGCCTGTGCGCAACAGTGGGACGTATATAGGCTGAGATGATGATGAATCACTGCATTGAAAAATCGCTTTAGCAAATAGCAACCCCCTAATAATAACTACCAGATACATTCTACAAGGTTGGATGAGAAAATCAGCTCCCCGCTTTACGTATGGGAGGTACTCTAAAAAATTTATATTTTATTTTTTACTGTAGCGTTTTGTCGGCATAGTTTACATATTATAATTCGTGTAAAATAACAGCTTTCTAGCATTGATAGTCTCTGAGCAAAGCCGCGGACGGACTGACACACAGACATGGCGAAACTATAAGGGTTCCGTTTTTGCCATTTCGTCTCGGAACCCTAAAAAGAGCTCGCCATTAATCAAAGATCTCCGCAACAATTTACTTAACCTCCCAATGGCAACCACATCAGCATAAAACAATTGCCGGTCCATAAATCAGCTGAGCCCAATAGTGGGCAAGGCGGGCCCGGCCCTCCCTGACCTGTGTCCGGCGTCCGGCACTCATACGGCCCGCCCGCTTCCGCCCCAAAAACCTCTTTTACATATTCCTTCCGGTACCGTTTTTTGGGGACATATTGGATTTTGGTATCTTGACGTTTAGCTATTTTATTCGGGCGGGCGGCAAAGTGGACTGGATGTCGCTGTTGATAACATTAAGTTAGTTCTTAATAGAAAACTTCAAGCTGAAATATTGTTATAGTAACTTATTGTCCGTGGTAAATTTCAAATGTAATTCCGTACATGAATTTCGAAAAACTCAAAGGTGCGAGCCGGGGTTTGAACCCACGATCCTCTGCTTGAGAGGCGATAGGTCAAACCACTAGACCACCACGGCTTCATTTGAAATTTACCACGAGATTTACGGTGAAGGAAAACATCGTGAGGAAACCTGCACAAACCTGCGAGGAAATTCAATGGTGCGTGTGAAGTTCCCAATCCCCACTGAGGCCGCGTGGGAACTATGGCTTAAGCCCTCTTGTTCTAAAAAGAGGCCTGTGCCCAGCAGTGGGACGTATATAAGCTGGGATGGAACTCGTTGTTACTCTCACCGAAGCCTCATGCATAATAGTGGCTGATACCCATTGCACACTGCTACTGCATTGCATGGCATGAAAAAATGTTTGAAAATTCTAACCTCAAAGTTGCAAATAACATAGGTAAACATACTTCTCAAATAACATACAGTGTCAGTGCACGGTGTGCATAATGTGTGCATTATATTGTAAAGTGTAAATTAAAATATTACGATCGACTCACACGTAGTGCGCTCTGGTCTAGGCTAACTTTCTTTTACGTTCTAGTGTACCCAATAATCGTAATTAAAATTAAAAGTTCACTATATATTTTACATAACATGTGTGTATTAAACATATTAGTTAAATGGATCAAAATTAAAAGGTCTTCAGATATTTTTTTCATTTATTTTATAATGTTTTTTTGTCATTATTTGAAGGTTTCCACCGCCTCAATTTTCATGGAGACACTTTTTACGAAAGAGAATTAGATTAAATATTCGATATTTTTTTAGATATCCCTGTACTTCTACTAGACAACCTGTAAACTGTTGTCAATCAAATGAAATAAACGCTCAAAAATTACCCATTTACCTATGTAAAACGAAAACACTTGCTTACATTGAAGAAACCTTCAAGAATCTCTCTTGCAATCAGCACTTCAGGCCCCTTACTTTATGGCCCTGCAGTCCCTTTGACATCTATCAGTCGGCATTGACTCAAGATACCATCGGGTCAGTGTAAGCTGTAGAAACACTTCCCCTCAAGATAACCCGACTTATTGACACACTCGTGTAATCCCTTAGTGACGAACGGAATTCTTTTCAGGGTGGGAAATGGAGCTGGTAAAACAATAGGAACTAGAGGGGCCAGTTAGTAGACTAAAATCACAAAAATATTGAATAAGTAGCCTTTTCCCGCGATTTTGTACGCGTAAAGAATAACCTATTCGTTTTCACAAGCCTCCGAAAGTCCTCTTGTAGCAAATTTCATCGAAACCGTTAGAAACGTTTCCGAGATCACCACTATGTAAGTATAAATAAATATACAAGAATTGCTCATTGATAGTCACAAGATTTCAATTGCTTAAATTATTTTTGTGTTATATTATCTCGGCATTAGGTATTATCACCTCTTCGCAATAGACGTCGCGTCAACTCATCAAGTGGGGGCGAAACGTCACCAGCATCATGGTGACGTCATTATGACGCAAATTGACTTACAGGGTGTTTTTATAAAATATACAAAACAACAAGTACTGGCCGTCTCAAGTCTCAATAAAATATCCGCAAACTAAAGAGACCTATAAGTTGTTAGCGTTTATCTATAATCTAGATGAAAAAACTCTGAAGCTTGACGTCATACGGCTGTCACCGGTATCAAAGTTTCGCTCCCTGCTCATCAGTGTCCATCCCCTATTTGCAACCTCGCCTTCAGCCAACTTTAGCACACTAAGCCCATCTCTTATCCACACCCTCTCCATCCACCAGTCAGCGTTTTCTAATAAGAACGCTCCTATACTTACCCCTCCCGAGAGGGCCAACGAAATAGTTAGTGCATTTAGCAGTACCCTATCCGTTGACATATCTCAACCTCGCATTTTCATCCTATTACCGTCGTTTAGGATCACCTTCGCTCCCAATCGGCTATCTTCGGCGATCTTCGGCCACCCTCGGTCATTCCGTTCGTAATTGGCGTCCCGGTAGCCGATGGCCGAGTGGCCTTTTATGATGTCCCACGTCGATATAGGGATTACCGAGTGTCTTCGGGTGTGTCGGTAATGGAGAAACGTTGATCTCTTTTAGATATAAAACAATAGAGGGTTTTATTATACTTTTCACTGACTTGGCTTGTTTCTTGGCTTCTGTATACGATTGGTGGCAAAACTTGCTTTTGTTTGGATGTCCGTCTGTCTATCACGGAGTTGTCAAGAATCGTAATACATAATGCCGATACAACAAAAACAAAAAACTAAGAACCGGTAGATTCATAGACCTAGATTAATTTACCTTGTTTTTATGCTAAAAACTGTGCACTACAGACGTCAGTGCAACAAAATTAAATATGTATGTACCTATAACAATTATGCAGAGTCCACTCTCCTCCTGTACACCAAAAAATTACATGTCACACAGACCTAACTGTTACAAGCACTACATGAAATGAAACACTGACTTGTTTCGAACTGTGTTATTATCATTATCAAAATTTGATTAGTCAATTATCACCCATTTGTCAAACAAAACAAATCCCATACATACCAGGTGTGGCCTGTAATACGAGCAAAAAATTAAAACATAGATCGTCCTCGTAAAACTGAACAACATTAGTTGAGCGACTTTTAAAAATAATGGAGTCTTTGTATTTTCCTTTTTTCATACAAATTAAATACTGCCATCAATGTACGCCATCCTAGAACACAACTGACGTCGCCTGTCACGCTACAAACATCAAGCATTTTGCTTTACATTGCTTCTGCGAATAAACTTAAAAGTGTAATAAAAAATAAAAAAACAAATAATTTTTAAAATTTGCTGAACTAATGTTGTTCAGTTTGAGGAGTATGATCTATGTTTTAATTTTTTGCTTATATTGCAGGCCACACCCGGTATACACCTAAATCTAAGTTAGGTATTCCCAAGATTCAGTAGATACCAAAATTTTCATCCAAATCCATCCAGTTTAGTTACAAACACGTTGAAGCTTTCACATTATTAACATTATTTGAACTAACATTATTAATGTAGTAAAATTAAATTATCCTAACAATACAAATTAACCAACAACTCCCAAAAAGGGGCGACTTCCTTTTTTTCATCACCTGAAGTGATTACTTCGTCAATTTGTGGACACCGGACCGTGTCTCGCCACTTTGACGATAATTACCTAATAATGCCGGCACGTTGATGGATTCGTTATGCTCTATTTAGTCTAAATTGGTGACTTTTTATAACATTACGGGCATTTATTTATGCAACTAAATACATTTGAGTCAGGTACGATACAAGGAGGGGTGAGGTCAATCGCAAATATTCTTTTCCGTTCCGTACCCAAAGGGTCACACACCTACTCACATCAATATTTCTAAGAGCACTAAGAAAAAAATCGTCAAAAAATTTATCTGGATTATAGCATTATATGGGTGTGAGATCGACCATGAAACAAAATGATATGCAAAGTTTGGAAGCATTCAAAATTTGGTGCTGGCGAAGAATGGAGAAAATTAGTTGGACAGAAAAAGTCACCGATGAAGGGGAGAAAGAGTTAAAGAAAAGAGAACATTCATAGAAACAATGGGACATGCAATCATTTTCCCTCTCCGATTTCCACTTTGGCTAAAAATCACTGAAAACTATGAAAAAAAAAATTGTTTTTGCAAAAAATGGAATCGACTTCGAAAACCTTGAAAATATTTTTCTACTAGTTTGAAATCGGTGCCTTAGTACGAGCCAGCAGGAGTGATTAAAGCCAAATAAGTACATTAAATATATAGGTGAGGTAGACGACTATATATTAGTTCCACTCCTCTGCTGGCTCGTGCTGAGGCACCGACTGCAAACTAGTAGAAAACTATTTTCAAGGTTTTTGAAGTCGGTTCCTTTTGTAGTTATTTTTTTATTTGCCTCAGGAGTCCACAAATTTGGAGTTAAATAAGTCTAAATCTCTATTTTGGCCATTTCCTTGCTTCTATAGTTGTTTGAATTTATCCTTGAACCTCAGAATGAGGGGGTCAAAACTGGCTCCAAATACACACGGTACTGCTTCATCATCATCAGCCTATGTTTGTCCACTGCTGGACATAGGTCTCTCCCATGGCACGCCACTGAGCACGATCCTCGGCCACTCTCATCCAGCTCTTGCCAGCCACCCTGCGAAGATCATCGCACCACCGAGTCTGAGCGTACGGTGCTGCTTACCAGTTCTATTAGCTTGAACTTGGTTTCGCGTATTAGAAAGAAAGAAAGAAAGAAGAAAGAAAACATTTATTCGAGACAAAAAATAAAATACCTAAATAAAAAACAAAAAATAGCTATGCATGTCACGATTATATTTTACATGTTACGATATTAGATCAACAGCATGTTTTATTTTAACACGTAATAGTTAATTACTCATAAACACTGCTCTCTAACTACGTTAAACACGTAGTTATAGTTTCTTTACACCACATTCTCGTCACACTGCAGGACAATAAAACGGCACAATCGCCGCGTCGATAGCTTATAAAGCGAGAACAAAACCGGCGTTTTGTTTCGCGGCACACTTTGTCATTATTCGTGGCACGTGGCGACGAATATATAATGTTTTATTGTTGGACGTAACGACTTCACGCCTCTCTTGGACGACTGATAATACTTTCATTTGTTCTGAGAACTTATCTTTGAACGTTTCGCGTGTCCGCCAGTTTACGGCCGGGGTTTACGTTTGCGTTTCGCAAGGTTTGCGTTTTGACCTGTATTTCTTTTAGGTGTTTTAGGGACATGATTTACTTCTAACTAGGCGCTTCATGCTATGGCGTTCTAAGGGGGAGGCCTTTGTCCAGCAGTGGACGTCTTCCGGCTGATGATGATGATGATGATGATGAGGCGCTTCATGGATGTGGTAGGTGAAAATGGTAGAGATGGTGGCGGTCTAAGGGGGTGGTGAATAGGGCAATTGCTCGGGGCCTCGCTCTTGCAGGGGCCACGCGTAATAACTCAAGAAAATTAAAAAAAAAATAGGTTTTTTTACTATATTTTCGCATCGCACCACATACTTAAAAAAAATACAAATAAATACATACTAAAATACATATTAAACACCCAAAACCCGAGAACAAACATTCGTATTATTCATACAAATAACTGCCCCGGCCGGGAATCGAACCCGGGACCTCAAGCTTCATACTCAGGTGCTCTAACTACTAGGCCATCCGGTCGTCTAAACTAACTACATATAACTTTAACTACAACTTTTATTATTTTACTAGGAATCTGGTTTTTTGAAATAATCTACTATAATGATATGTAACGTTGTCATTAAAATAAAATAAAAAACAGAAAGCTATAGATTTAAACTAAAAAAAATTACAGAGCTTAAAATAGTAAAATTAAATATACCTACAACTGTCGCCATTTCAGTAAACAAGCAAATGTTGTATCGATTCAATGTATACTTACTAAACTAATTTGAATACTTATAATGATCACCGTACGACATAATCGTTGTTATGGTATTGTGAAAAAAAAAAGATAATCATTATGAATTCCAACACAACTACTGCCCATTTGACACAGCTAAACCCTCTGTAATTATCGATAGCGGGCAACAAAGCAAATTTAATTAAAAAACGGAATTACAGGTTGAGATTGGACATCAATCATTTGTCGGGCGCAAGCGGAGCATGGCGCAAATCATAGTCTCTACGCGTCACGCGGACACCTACATCCGAGTGTATTGTTACTGTGAAGTGTTGATTTAGTGGGAAAATTATTGCTTTTATTTACCTTTATTTTAGACCGGATTTTTATAGAGATCCGTTTGTAAAATGTTTTTTTAAATCACTGATTGGGTATGACTAACCTTTTCCCAGACCACCAGTAGCGTGGTACTGTAACTGCTACTAACAACTAGGTTGCTAACATTTTGTACCTGATGATAGATAAATCGTGGCAAAGCTTACGTAAGCTTACGTAAGTCATTCAGGTTCGTCGACTACGTAGTCGAGGAACCTGAATGACTTATCAGAACCTTTCTGCTGCTAATGTCATATTGACATCTCATATATTTTCCGAAATCGTCGAATCCAACTCAGATGGGCAGCGTTTGGGAAACTCCGCAATGTCTTTTCGTTCATAATAGAGAATGTTCACTAATTTTGAATTTTGGCTTTCGGTATTCTCTGTTGAAAATAAAAAATATATTTGAAAGAATTATTTCGATACGTCAATTAGTTTCGATGATATTGAATTTTAAAATGAATGCGCGACGTTCAGCCCGCGCTCGATGCGCGTGACGTCATAGTACAACACTCGCGCTCAGTCTGGTCGCGCTCTTCCGTACAGTTGCGTTACGTTTAACTAATTTATGAATATTAAAAAAAATATGTTCAATCCTAATACTAGAAAATCATGTGTTGTGCTAAAATGTACAAATACCTGTATCAGTGTGCCAAAAAAGTTGTTTTTTCTCGATCCAATGGATGTCAAAAATCACTAAATAATGAGCACCATGAGTCTATCTACTTTAGATAGATCATCCCATTGTCCTTTTTTGAATCCTTCATCCATTATTAGGGTTTTGTAGTCAACCAGGAACGCCTATAGTTTCGCCATGTCTGTCCGTCAATCTGCCTGTCTGTCTGTCTGGGGCTAAGTTCAGAGACCGTTAGTACTAGAAAGCTGTAAGGCCATAGTCGGGTTTTCGTAGTAAGTCATCGGCCCTTACATCAAATGGACTTGGGTTTTTTTTTGTGAGTACCGAAGAATTTTTATGCTGAGTATGACATTGTACTTGTGGCAGTTTTTGACTTAAGATTTTTTTTAAGATTTCTTTTAATGTATTTTTTTTCTGGATATATTCAAGCGATTTACTTAAAATTTTGAAATGGTGTTCTTTATATGTATAGATTTGCAAAAAATTAACTACTATAAAAGACCAAATAACAAAATAAAAAGAATATGTGATTGTGAAGTAGTAATAATAATAATAATAAAATTTATTTATTCAGATAACTAGGATCCATCAGTTGTTAATATTACTTATGAATATGTTAGGTACATGGTGTTAGTTAAATGTACGATTGTGTGTAGTGACACCTCTAAATTTTTTTCTCAGATTTTATATATTGGTCTACTACTTGCCTAAATATCGAAACTTTCCAGGCGTGTGTATATTCAACATAAATATTCTTCACTATAAGAAGTACTTTTAAAAAAAAACCAAGCCCATTTGATGTAAGGGCCGACTTATTAGAGAAACCCGACTTTGGCCTTTAGCGTGAGTATATTCAATATACATATAATTTACGCGGAAATAGGTATATAAAAAAATTTTTTTTGAGTAAGTACCTCCCATACCTACAAGTAAAGAGAAAGAGAGGATGTTTTTTTTTTCACTTCCACCCTATGTTGTGGGGTATTGTTGGATAGGTATTTGAAAATTAATATGGGTTTGCGAAAACCATTTTTTGATAAAATGAATATTTTCGGAGATATTCACTCCGAAGTCTTCAAAGATCATAAAAATGTTCCCCCCTCCCCTCTACCTTTTAAACCGCACGTCTAAAAACTATGAAAACAAAATTCGTTAATTGTTTTCTACTTAATCAGTTGAGATGTTTTTAAGTTTTTGTAAATTATACTGATTTAATTTTTAATTAGCTATTTAAATTAGTTTTAGTTATGTTAATTTTATACCTACTTAGTCTCTGTTTTTATACCTACTTTTATTGTGAAATACACAGTTTTTATTTATTTATTTATTCATGTTCAAATTTACGCTTAACTAAGTTATTATTACCTATCTATAACTAAAAAAGTCGCATTTTAAGTCCGCCTATTGTGACAGGACTGACGGTCGGGAACTATGGAACCCTACACTGAGCATGGCCCGACGTGCTCTTGACCGGTTTTTTAAAATAAATGTACACAACTGGAAGGTCTGGAAGCGATGAAACAAAACAAAACTCGGCGCATTGGACCTACTGGTACAGCTGATAATTAGGGACTCGACTACGCGGAGCGCGGAGCGTTGTAAAATGACGTCACACGCTGTCGCGCGGCTGTTGGCGGGACTCGATATTTATGCGAACTTTGAATGCGTATAAAATCATAACTACTTGGTATTTTTCACTGAAATAAAAACAAATGTATTTGTATACTTAAAAGCTTTACTGGAACAAAGCTTTCAAGTGATTTTGCACACCTATTAACATTCTCTATTCCTCAGTGCCTTTAGACGAAAGTCTTTAACCAATGTGTGTTACCAGTGATGACATATTATGGATCCGCGAGACGTGGTGCTTTGCTGTAGGCCTTATGCAGTGTGCTCTGGAGAGAGCTATGCTTGGGGTTTCTCTACAGAATGGAATAGGAAATGAGGTGATAACGTGGAAGAAATGGGGTCACCGACATAGCCAAGCGAATTAGCTCGTTGAAGTGGCAGTGGGCGGGCCATATAGCATGGAGAGTAGATGGCCGTTGGGGCCGAACAGTTCTCAGTGGAGGACGCGGATCGGCAAGCGCAGCGTAGGACGTCCACCAACGAGATGGACGGATGACCTGGTTAAAGATGCGGGTTTACGGTGGATGCAGGCCGCTGCCAACCAAAAGAACTGGAGGTCTATGAGGGAGGCTTATGTCCAACAGTGGAGTGAGTGTCCTACGGCTGTGATAATGATGATTTTCAAACCGTTTCATTTCCCAACTAGCGATTTTCTCTGAAAACATATTATTTTTCAAAACTTTCATAAAACAAACCTTACCTAACCTACTGTTTTTTATAAAACCATAAGAAAATAAACTGAGTCTTTTTTCCACTACCAGCTTGACATAGTATCGTAACTTCACCGTGGCATGCGCCCGCGCAGGGCGACTCCACAATGCACAGGAAGTGTCACGTCGAATCGTTGACAGCTCGCGTGATGTAGCCTTTATTGTCCTCATTGTTTTAAATATCATAAGACTGCTGAGTATATTATTTATGTACAACGCTGTGGCTAGTGGATTAAAAAAAAATTAATCAATAGGTGGTGAAACAGGCCCAGTCTATTTTTTACCTTTTAATGGGGACAAAACCACGTGCTAAAGCTACCAGCAAATAAAATTCTCGAGATCTCGCATCGTTCAGAAACGATAAATCTGAGGGTAACCTATAAGAACAAACTGATGTGCATTTTATGGCCAATCCTTGTCACCACAAAGGCCATTTAATAGGTGTTAGTTTTAGCTTGTTTTTGCACTGAATTCGTTTTCCACTTTTGGTGGGGAGCGAGGTTTAAGGTATAGAGTTAGGTAGAAAATGGAGGTACCTGTCCCAATGGTTATAGGTGGGTATCATCTTTGATTTAATGTCTTTAGCAACAGGGATGGCAGCAGGATGTTATCTATTGGACGTTGCCAACAAAAAAAATTGGGATAGGTACCTCAAGTGCCAGTAATTTCACCGGCTGTCTTACTATGCACGCCGAAATACAACAGTGCAAGCACTCCTGCTTCACGGCAGGATCAGCGAGCAAGATGGTGGTAGCAATCCGGGTGGACCTTTCACAAAGTCCTACCACCTACAATTTCGTTCAACCCATTTGTTCCAAATCTTGTTAATCTACCTATCTGTACAGTCAGCTGCAGAGAAAAGGTACCCCCCTGTAACGGCGGTATCCATACTTACCGCCATTACAGAGGGTCCCCTTTCTCTGCAGCTGACTGTACGTTAGGTACCCACATCAGTTAATTGGTGGTATCCTTCTAGTTCTGTGGTTTAAAGCATGACTGACATTCTACCATGTCATTGTTCTAGGGCCTGATACAGCATCTCAGTTCACCCACGTGCAAATCCGCAATAGGTTTGTTCTCAGAACCCCTTATCGCCGCTGTAAATCAATATATGATTACAAATTTAATGCTACTGTTGAACCATAAATCAGGGATACAAGAGCTACAAGCGAACGTATCGCGACGCGTGAGACCCCCTAGTGCTGCACTGTTGTCTCGACACTCGATAAATTGTTAGTGCTGGGTCGAGGTCGATACTATTTAACATTTCAATAAGGATTTCATTTGTTTCGTATTTTTGTCGCTGTTCGTTTTTGAAGGTATTATGTCTTATATGATCATGGATCGAATTTGGTTTTAGTCATTTTGTAATTCAATTATTTTAAATCCCATATCTATAATTTGCCCGATAATACAAGTTATTCTGACGACTCAGGAATGTAGACAATAAGTGTAGAAGTAGTTCTCCACTGTGTAAAATATTCTATATTGTGTATATATTTGTTTTTTTATTTTATTTGACTAGATGGCAAACAAGCAAGGAGGTCTCCTGATGGTTAGAAATCACCATCACCCATTAACATCTGCAACACCAGGGATATTGCAGATGCGTAGCCAACCTAGAGGCTTAAGATGGGATACCTCAAGTGCCAGTAATTGTATAGGTATTTATGTAAAATATTCACATTTTTGTTGTTCAGTGATTACTTTATGTCAAAGCTCGTACACTAATTGTTCAATTGTTAGGTTTACATCCGCCGAAGACTGCGCGATGCTAAAACATAAGGTTTTTAGAAGTGTTTAATGTTTGTATAGTGCCAATTCTTTATATTTAAGTTATTTCAAACACAATACTTACATTGTTTTTTTTTAGTACCTACTTGCTATGCTAGGCTAAAGGTAAATATTTACGCTTTTCTTTACTGCTTTACTTTTTTTTACTGCTAAGGAGTGAACATTTTTGTTTAACAACTCTTACTGAGGAGTAAGACTAATTATTTGCTATAAAAATATAGTTTGTAACTGACCGAGTTGTTCAAAGTTGACCCTGATCACGTCTCAATCGCTTGTCATTGATAATCGATATCGATAATTAAATTTCCCATCCCTAGATACTATTTCTGTCAGCACTACGCCATGCCGTATGACAGACTGCGTTCTACTCGACGCCATTTTATTGTGATTGCACAAATATGGATACCTTCGGTCGTGGTGTTACGACAGGGAATTGTAGGGTTTGTCTGGGAAATAATAGCTGTTAATAATATTGAGGTTTAAGATTATCTATGTATCGGTTTGGATAAATATCGATTATTTAATATTTATCGAAGCAGCACTAATGTGAGGAATTTAGAACAATCATTTTGATGAACCAGTTACTGAAGTTGTTCCTCACTCTCATATTTATCTAATTCAATTCAATTCTTGAAAGTATAGCTCCATTGATACTATCGATGGTTCCGCCAATGTCGAGGTTGGAAAAGACACTATCATAATTTCTATGGTAGATAAAGATATATATACAGTGGATGCGATTCTACGCGCACGTCGGCTAAATTGTCTAAATCTAAATTTTCTAAATTTTAATTGTCATTTAGACGGCGGATTTAACAAGTGCTATTCCATTAAATTAGCGATGTCATTTGATTATGACAGGTGCTCATAGAATAGCAAAGTGATTTAGCGACGTCTAAATAAAATTAGGAATTTTAGCGGCCGCTGTAGAATCGGGTCCAGTGTGTGACCCAGAACCGGGGATAATATTAAAAACAGAGGCTCTGTAGTATCATTCTGGTCCCAGTTAATTAAAATTAAAACTTAACTTTTTTTTTTCTAAGAAACTTAATCATACATTAAGCGCTACAAATATCAAACATTTTGCTTTACATTGCCTCTTCGAATAAACTTTAAAGTGTAGTAAAAATAAACTATTTTTAAAATTTGCTGAACTAATGCTGTCAATTTGACCAGTACGATCTAAGTTTTAAATATTTGCTCATGGTACGGGCCACACCCAGTATAGAATTAAGTTTATTGCAGAAAATGGGTAGTACCTTTTTTGATGACTGTATCTTTTGATTGTGGTGCTGGCGGAGAATAGAGGGGATTAGCTGGACTGAGAGGAGAACTAATGAGGAGGTTTTAGAGTTGGTAAAAGAGGAAAGGCTGTTGAGGACGATTGAAAATAGGAGAGGGAATATACTAGGGCATCTGATACGACATAACAGTTACATTAAAACTATTCTGGAAGGGCGAATAGAAGGCAGGCGAGGCAGGGGAAGGACGAGACGGTCACTTATAGATCAAGCCAAGGAAAAGTCAATGTCATGTATCAGGAGCTGAAAACACTGGCAGAGAACCGAAAAGAGTGGCGATTACTCCACCGACAAGAGCTAAGCTCTTAAATTAATGATGATGATCTTTTGAATAATTTATTGAATCAGGCGTTACTTTGCGGAGGTCCATATCAATGAACTAAAATAATTTCTTTGCTCACCCGCGACCTTAAGATAGCTAAGTCTATGCAAATTATGCGTGTTCATGCAGTTCCTCCACCTCCACACTGTACGAACACACACAAATTACACAAACCCATCTATCACCACCACCACAACTCACTGACGCGTTTCGAACTCAACCAGAGCTCATCCTCAGAGTGACACAACCGTACACCATGCTACCAGTTGTTAGACTAACAAACCACCACCACTGTTTTAATTTGTCAAGCAAAACAAAAAACTACCCGCAAAATATTAATAAATTTTAAATGTGATACAAAACTACCTTGATTTTTTAATTTTATTTATTTATTGTCAAGGCATGTTTTAATAACTACCGTTGCTAAAATTAGACCCAAGCCGTAGCAAGGGAGATGACACTAAATTTATTTGCTCATTAATAATAGACCCCATACTATTGTACCTAATTATCTCCATACATTCTAACACATCAAGACGAAACCCCTTGTCACAGTAATGTAACACTTCATACGAATCTGAGTCCGATATTGAATGATTTAATTCCAACAGATGCTTGGCAAAATTAGATCTATCAGGATGCCCGTTCCTATATGCCGATACATGCTCCTTAAACCTAGCATTAAAACTGCGCCCGGTCTGACCTACATATACTTTACTGCAGTCATTACAAGTGAGTTTGTATACACCCGATTTAGTTCCTCTATCCATCTTCTCTTTGTGGTTACAAAGTTTAGAGTACAAAGAGTTGTTAGTTTTAAAGGCTACATTAACATTGTTAGATTTTAAAATGTCATGACTTGTCTTGTAATGACTGCAGTAAAGTATATGTAGGTCAGACCGGGCGCAGTTTTAATGCTAGGTTTAAGGAGCATGTATCGGCATATAGGAACGGGCATCCTGATAGATCTAATTTTGCCAAGCATCTGTTGGAATTAAATCATTCAATATCGGACTCAGATTCGTATGAAGTGTTACATTACTGTGACAAGGGGTTTCGTCTTGATGTGTTAGAATGTATGGAGATAATTAGGTACAATAGTATGGGGTCTATTATTAATGAGCAAATAAATTTAGTGTCATCTCCCTTGCTACGGCTTGGGTCTAATTTTAGCAACGGTAGTTATTAAAACATGCCTTGACAATAAATAAATAAAATTAAAAAATCAAGGTAGTTTTGTATCACATTTAAAATTTATTAATATTTTGCGGGTAGTTTTTTGTTTTGCTTGACAAATTAAAACAGTGGTGGTGGTTTGTTAGTCTAACAACTGGTAGCATGGTGTACGGTTGTGTCACTCTGAGGATGAGCTCTGGTTGAGTTCGAAACGCGTCAGTGAGTTGTGGTGGTGGTGATAGATGGGTTTGTGTAATTTGTGTGTGTTCGTACAGTGTGGAGGTGGAGGAACTGCATGAACACGCATAATTTGCATAGACTTAGCTATCTTAAGGTCGCGGGTGAGCAAAGAAATTATTTTAGTTCGATGATCTTTTGATTACGTTGACTTCGAAGTTTGACTTTTCGTTGCTTCAAGGGGTAGCTGACGTGAGTATTTGATATAAATTTCAGCTTGATGGCTCCACGCATTCCTGAGACAAAGAGTCTTGATAGATGAACGGGGGGACAACAAAGTGCTTCTATGAGGGTTCCGTTTTTCAAACCGAGGTACGGGATCCTAAAATTGACCAGTACTTTATGTTTACACCCACTGTTACATATATGCTACCCGAATGAATCCGAAGTTGCCCGAACTGAAATTTATCGTTCAAATTAAGTTTCGAACAAATTTCTCCAATGAATATTTAAAGCTGTGTAAAGCTACGCATTCATTTTGAAGATGACGCAAATTATAATTTGACACTAAATGTCAAAAACTCTATAGAAAGTTAAACTTATGGTGTAATTTTTTAAAGTTTAATGTAAACTTTATAATATCTGGATTTTTCAATACTGGCACTCTAGGTAAAAGTTGAGTTACATAATAGGTATATTATTGTTATAAATAACATATAGTTTCGCACCACTATTATATGATGAGGGACTGGGTTCGATCCCAGTACCGGATATGCTTTTCGGATTTTTCAATTTAGAATATTTTTTTCACTTTTCATCCTCGTAAAGTTCATGTTTATGCTGGATCTAGGCGATATAAAATGACTTTTTATGCACTAGTGCATAAACTAAAATCTTCGTCTAAGACTAAGGTAATCAGGTGTCAACAGCCACAGACAAAAAAGTTTCTAAGTACATATTTTTTAAAATAATTTCTAACTTATTTAAAACTAAAAATCAATCAAAATAAATCATAAAAACTAAAAAATATCATCATCATCATCCCAACCTACATACGTTCCACTGCTGGGCACAGGCCTCCTTTCAGAATGAGCGGGCTTTGGGGCAAAAATATAAGTATTATAATAATGCATGAAAAATAAAAGGTAGATACATAGAAAGTGAACAATTGTTTCCACTGTTGCTATTTCATTTCCTCGCAATCTAACTGAAACGCAGAGCGTAAAACTCTAGCATTGAATCCATTTTCCCCTTGAACGGTTGGGTAAAATGGCTCGTTTTATGCTCTTGCAGTAAAATCTACTATTTGTATAAGCCCTTTTCACAAAAATTAGAAAACGTCTTTTAAAAATTAATCAATGGTTATTTTACAAGACAAATTTCGGCCAATATTTCGCCTAGGATATCATCATCATCATCGTAGGACGCCCTCAGACTCGGTGGTGCGATGATCTTCGCAGGGTGGCTGGCAAGAGCTGGATGAGAGTGGCCAAGGATCGTGCTCGGTGGCGTGCCATGGGAGAGGCCTATGTCCAGCAGTGGACGACCATAGGCTGATGATGATGATGATGATGATGATCATCATCGTCACCATAATTATCAGCCGTAAGACTTCCACTGTTCATAAGCCTCTTCCATGGATCTCCAGTTGCTTTGGTTGGAAAAGGTCTACATTCACCATGAACCCGTGGTTATAACCAGAACCTCCTCATCTCGTTGGCGAACATCCTCCGCTACGCTTGCCTATTCGACAACTCGAGACGATGCGTCTCCATTCGAGAACTTTTCAGCCCCAACGGCCATTCTGTTCTCCGTGCTACATTTATCATATAAAAGACTTTCATAGTAATTATATTTTTGTTACTACGAGTTGATCGTTGTATTTTCGTAAATACTATGGTATAATTAAAACGGTTAGTAAAACATTTATTTTTATTTTATTTCCAGGAGACAATTTGATTAACAAATTTAATGTATTATCTTGAATTAGCACAAGTATCAAATTTTGGTGTAGGTGTGCAATTTTGGTGGCCAATATATCTAATTTTGGTGGGTACAATACAAGCTATTTTGGTGCAAATTACTAAAATCATAATATCACTAAAACTACTATTTATTTGAAAAGGCCCGATATTTATAATGACTTGTTATGTGTTGTTGATATAATTATAATTTTAACTCGGATAAAAAAAAACACCAAAATTAGGTGAATTTCGAGCTTGTCGAAATTCACTCGTATAGCTTCTCGTAAATATTTTGAAATGACAAGGTCTTAAGCGAAGTCATTTTTCAAGCCTCTTCCACTCACAAATCAAACGACAATTCAGTCAACCCGTCTCGTGCGCAGCGTCCGGGAAGTGATTAATACGGCCCCGCCCCACCCCTGCGCGCGCGTGGGCGACATCCTGTGGGCGCGTGCGTCTGCGCAGGTAGGCGATGATGGGGCGCAATTGCGTGTTATGATGTTAGGTTTTACTTTTTAGGGTTCCGTACCTCAAGCTAACAGGAAACCATCCTTATAGGATTGCTCGGTGTTTGTCTGTTAGTGCATCGGTCAGAGTTAGTTTACTTCAAAACTAAACAACCAGTTGAAAAGTTAAATGATATTATAACGGATCACTCACGTCTTAAATCGAGTTTAGCTTGGCATGTTTCGGGCTATTTCGTAGCCCTTCTTTACAGGAGCGGTGGCGCGTAGTGCGCGTGTTGCGGCAGCCGCCGAATTGCGTACTCCTGTGAAGAAGGGCTACAAAATATGCAGTCCAGCTAAACTCGATTTAAGACGTGAGCTATCCGTCACAATATAATTTAATATAGTGAGTCTCACTGTAGTTTCATGTTCAGTTGAAAAGTGTTGAAAATTAGTACACGTACTAGTAAATTACATATTTCTTTTATATAAAGCTCCCCCCCTGTATCTAAAGTAGGGTTAATTTTTTCTACTACGAACTCGTTAGATAGGGTCTTTTAAGTAATCTTTTCCTTGGTTTGCGAAAACTATTTTTTTAATTGAAAAAATCGTTTGTCAATATCAAAGTTTCCAAATAATAATAATATTTATAATTGTTAAGTTAAGAACAGATTTGGTTAAAGAAACTTCAGAATTGTTATACTCATTTTTCGTATCATGACTGAACTTAACACCAAATATTATTATAACCGTCCTATTGTTGATTATATCAACACAATATTAAATTATCTTTTTCCTCAAGCAGATAATTCGTACAGTTTCAGTAACAAGTTATTTTTGTCAACACTATGGCACATTTGCTGTAATCCCCTCCCACAATCCGTGTTAGTGGGCTTAAGGGGGGTTAATTACTAGAGGCTACAGGGTAGCAAGTAGAGCAATTATGTTTTTTGCAAAGTGAATTTTGGGTATTTTGTTGTGAATGTTTATGTTGCGTTTATATATTTATATTTTATACTTACCTACAAAATGTTTGTGAGCTCTATTGTGGGATTTACGGTACCTGATGGATAACATAAAGAACCTTATTAATATTGCTACAATATCTGTCACTTAATGTCAGGTAGAGCTTAAATTAATTTAAAAAATCGTCACTACTTTGATAAAAGCCCGTATCTGAAAATATTTATTATTTTTTAACTGCGTGTACACCTGTAAGGTAGGGTTAAGTGAAACTTAATTTTAAAAAGCATATGTAACTGCAATCTAAAACCTTAATTCATACGCAATAAATTTTCATTTAATTTCATTTGATTTTCATTTCATCAATAAATAATTTTACTGAGTGAACTTAATTAACATTATTTTAAGAGTCAATTTTGTTGACGTATTGATTTGAGATACGAGATTTTTTCAAAGTAGTGACGAAATGTGTGTTTTATTGTCCGTACAAAAACGAATAATTAATGTGAATAAAATTACATTAAAAGATAAGGGGCCAAACAACCGTCATTAAATGATACGACACTACATACATTTTGCAAAGTTTTTAGGAATACTTTCTTCCTGGAAATTGCCGAAAGCGCTGGATGTATAAAAATAAATATAAATGTTTTCATTTTCTAGTTTATATTTATGTATGTAACTATATTATGAATATAAATAATAGCGTGTCTTTTTATTTACTATCACCATCATCCCAGCTTATATACGTCCCTCTGCTGGGCACAGGCCTCCTCTCAGAGCAAGAGAGAGAGAGAGATTTATTCTATAAAAAAAATATATTTTACATCCCGCAATGTAAACATAATTCTCGCGGCGTCAATATCAACTATTTCTTTACCAAATGCCGCGGGTGTAAAACCTATCATTACGGCATTATTAGCAAGGGGTGCCGCTGCGGCCGAAAACGCGCAATTTCCCCGCCGTGGACCTTTGTTAGCAGAATGGGTGCTAAATTGTAAAATTGCATGGCTTTGGGTTTAGGACCCCAATGCAATTTTTAAAATGAGCTTCTGTTCACTTTGAGCATTGGGCTTGTTATTGATGAGAATTGGTAGTCGAATATTAACCTTTCGAACGCGGGATGTAATAGTAGATTGTTGCACCAAGCAGAAAGTTATTTATTATTGCACCGGGTGCCGATTTGGAGCCCAAGCTCGAGCAAGGGCTTTAAAAAGCACTAGGGCAGTATACGAGTAAATAAGTACTCAAATAACTGTCTTTCTGTGAAGCTTCATTATTATTTTTGTTTATTATTTTTAAAAACGACATAATAAACAATAAAATATTGTTCTGGCAGTTTTGAAAAATGTTAAAGCCCTTTCGTTGTTTATAATGATCACTTTTTCTTTTCAAATTTCCTATGGGGTTCATAGTGAAGAAAAACATCGTGAAGAAACCTACACAAACCTTCGAAGAAATTCAGTAATGTGTGTGAAATTGCCAATTCACATTGGACCCGCGTGCGAACTACGACTCAAGCTCTTTCATTCAGCGAAGAGGCTTGTATGTACCCAGCAGGGGGCGTGTATAGGCAGGGATGATGAACTCTTACCACCTACTAACCATACTCTGTGGCCCATTAGCCTCACAGGAGTACGTATTTCCACATTTACCCAATTTCTCTTTTGATACATGGCCAGTGAACATCAAATTACCAAAATTGCCTGAGCACTATCAATTTCGACCGTAAATCGGACAAGACAGCCAAACTGTAGTTCACGACCGAGCGATTTTTTAATCCATCACGATAAATTTACGTTAAAAGGTAAATTGCTATGATTTAAAAAGCTTGTCGTAACGTTGTCGCGTTTTAGTTCGCGTATAAGAAAAAGGGTAAACAATCTTGACGAGTATTTTTATAGAAAAAAGTTAAAAAAAATAGTAACTGCTCTAAGGTACCAAAAGCATGTAAATGATCATAATGTCCTTACTAATTGTTATATATATTTGCTGTGACTTATTTTTCAAAGGTGTTTTTTTATAAAAACATACATCAAAATCGCTTACCTTCTTTTTAATGCAAAAAAAACGAAGTATAGTTAGGGTACGATATTATTATATTTCTTCATTGAAACTCATGGTAAATTTCAAATGCATTTCTACTTTACATTCCGAAAATTAGGAATGTATTATATAGGATAGTGACTGTGTTTTAATGGATGTAAGTAATAAAACTTTTACGAGTAGGTACTTACCAATTTTTGATAGATTTCACAGGGAGCATATGAAAACGCGCTATTGTTTGTAAGTAATCTCATTTCTGAACGAACTACTTTCAGGTTTATAAATTAACTAGCTTTTGCCCGCGGCTCCGCCCGCGTGGTATTCGGTTATCGCGCGCTGTTCCCTCGGGAACTGTGCATTTTTCCGGGATAAAAAGTAGCCTATGGCACTCTCGGGCCCATAAACTATCTCTGTGCCAAAAATCATGTCGATCCGTCGCTCCGTTACGGCATGAAAGACGGAAAAACACACAAACATACAAACACACTTTCGCATTTATAATATTAGTATGGATTAACGCCTTGTACATTATACATTAGAAAGATAGCGGTTATTAAAACATAAATTACCTTACTGCATACTTTTACTGTACGATTGACTCGGTCTCTTTCAATCAAAAACCAGCCGCTACCTCTTAAGCTTTCCTCCTCCGTCCTCACTAAAGTGGGAGCAAATTTGCGGGCCTAAATCTCTCTGAGCCCGCGGGGACGATTTGTACGCGTCGTCCGACAGTTCGCCCATTTCCACACAAATCAATCAAAACCCATTGACATTTCCCTTAAAACCATACTTTTTGAAAGCCCATGAATCTCTGGGTACCCGGGGTTCGGCTACTGAGATTGTGGAAAGGTCAGTCATTATGATTACGCCATGATTAATGTCTGCCAATTTGGATGTCATGCCTGACCTAAGTTACGGTTATGTTTTAACCGTTTTAACTTTATGTTGACGATATGTTTTATTGTGGCCCTTCTTGGTCCGAAAAGAAAGGAATGTTAATGATTGATATAATTTTTGCTAATATCACTGGAGACTGAAGAGCTAGTAGTTTCCTCACATAATATAGTATTAGCATTGTGATACAGCGAGGAAATGTTGCCAGAAACTTTGGATCCATAATATGAAGAGGAACTCTTATTTAGATATTTTATAGTATTGTTAGTTGTATTTAGTTGTAATTTTATTTAGTTTCATAACTTTAAAAATCAGTCACGTTTGCTATTATTTTCAAAGTTCTGTAAATCAAAAGGAATCTGATGAAGGATCACTTTCATTGTCATTTTCAACTTTATTTTTAGAAACTCGGGCAGGTGGTATCATGTTGAAATGAATACTTAGCTCTGCGAACTCTTCAGCCTGTGAAAAATAATACTTTCTAAGAACAAACATGGAATCTAAGCATATAGGGATACTTCTCGTTGATATAGAATATGTAGTTTAGCTAGAAGTAAAAATACAGCATAAAGAAATTCCATTAACGTTTTTTCTTAAAATTTAATAAAATAAAAAATTATTTCTGCTCAAGAAAACCCACAGAGTGCGAATTTGTTGGCACTTAGTTACTTTTTTCAATAGTTATGATCCGACTCGTAATGTCTTAATACACAACGCCAATGTGCTTCGCTTACTCATCTCCTCGTTAGTGCTACTCAATAATGTCGCCTAGACAGTTCCACCCCGTCACTTCTACAACTGTCCAATCATTTTCTCACCCAGCGCCTGTCAGCCGAACAATACAGACAAAACCGTGAAACGACTAATGACTTGGCGAAACATCCAAAATTAAACAAGGTAAAAAAGACGATCGATCACCGACTAAACAGAAATAACTACACGGGAAGACCGTGGAACAAATTAAATGCACAGCATGAGGCGTTCAGAACCGGACCAAAGGCAAATATTAAAGCTGTCAGTTTTGTGTAATTTGAAGGTTCTGGGATTATAAGTTATGTTATTGAATGTCTGGATGGGAACGCTCGAACGTGTAATGAGACGGCCGGGATGGTTTATGCGCACGCGTCGCCGTAAACTGCAGTTTGGGCGATCGTGATTGGTTTCAATTACTGTTAAGTTTACTTATCGGACGATTTTGTTATTGGATTAGTTTTAGGGTCTTTACCACTTGTCGAGTAACTTTAAGTGACGGAAATCAGTGATGCTGTCTTTTTCTGTTTTGTCCAAATAAATAAAGACGGCAATACTTTAATATGACACTTAAAGTTAGTCGACAAGTGGTGAAACAGGCCCTTAAAGTTGGTTTAATTATCAGGTAGAGTTCAGTATCTCATGAGTTAAGTATTTATACAATTATGTTAGCTTAAGAAATTTTGCATCAGATGGTACAAATTACAGAAAAATGTATTTTTTTTTTTGGGGATAAGTATCGCCTTTTTCCTTAGGAAGGCAGTGTGTACAAATTAAATATTTCTACCTTGTCAGTTGGGTGTTTTCGTATACAGATGTCCCTTCCTTTTTTTAATTTTGGAAAAAATATAGCTTTTCCTACTCAGGATCTGAGCATAATCGATTCCGATAGATTAATTTAAAAAAATTCAAAAAATGTTAGTTTTGAACAAAACAAGTAGAGACGGTATCACATTTAACCATCAGTTAACACTAATCAATGGATGGTGAAACAGCCCCTAATTGTGATTAGCCTAGATCTCAAGCTTGTATTACCTAACACCAACACACAATCAATAAACTGTTTTCTATACGTATACCAATATTACACAAAAATTAGGATACGGGTGTAAATTCCCGAAAATTCAACCGCTAAGTCTAAGTTCTAGAAGCGTAAAATTTGGCAATGTTTCCATGCAACATTAATAGGTACGAGTAAAGACAACAAAATTCAATTTTTTAGATTTAACAGATCACGCGAGCTATTTAATATTCATTTTAAGTCTGTAAAGATTAGTAAACCTAGTTGTAAGTTTATTTTTGGACTACTTGGATACTGCCTCCGAAACTATGCCGAACGATCACTTTTAACAGCTTTTCTTAGATATCATAAAAACCATCAACTCAAACTGTCAAAGATCACTTAACCCAAAAGACGACTCCATTATCACTAAATGACCGCACATAATTTCGCCAATTTCATGTAAAAGCCAATTCTGATGCCGATAATGACGAGTCAGGTGTTGCCAGTGATGACGCCGTAGCTTTTTTAATTCGAAGGCAATAAAATAATGCCAGTCACGCACTAAATGGTAAGAAACAAACAAAAGAAAGAGATACAGAAGAAAAGCGCAGAGTCACGAAGGCACCACGTGTCATGCCACATTGAAATTAACAGTGGGCGTAAACTGATTATTGATATTTTTGAAGGTAAAAAAGTAATCGATGAACAGCCTTTGTGATGAAAAAAGCTATTGTGTAGAGTTTAGAGGGTTTAGGGGTCCGCAATCAAGTGTTATAGGTTAAATGTCAAGAAAGTCGTCTAGGTAAAGTAAGATTAATATTAAGTAGTTTTAAAGGATACAAGGTTAATTACCGGTATATTAGACATATTTTCGACAGGAAATAAACATTATCTTTATCAATCTCTCGATATTTTGACGCATCTGCTAATTATGTGGGTGTAAAAATATCAAGAGCTCATTATATGTATCGTGGTCTACCCCCAATAGATGTTATATCTGAAAAAAATTACAGTGAGATGTTCCCGCTGATGTGACGACCACGACTACTCTGCAAATAGTGTGAGGACGAAGAAGAAGTAGAAAAAAAATAACAAAAATCACTCAGCTCACATTTCCAAAGTTATACCAAATAATGTTTGTGGTCAAAAATTTTTTTTTTTTTTTTTTATTCAACTGGATCGCAAACACGCAAGGTCTCCTGATGTTAAGAGATTACCACCGCCTATAGAAACCAGGGGGATTGCAGATGCGTTGCCAACCTAGAGGTCTAAGATGGGATACCTCAAGTGCCAGTAATTTCACCGGCTGTCTTACTCTCCACGCTGAAACACAACAGTGCAAGCACTGTTATTTCACGGCAGGATTAGCGAGCAAGATGGTGCTAGTAATCCGCGGGCGGACCTTGCACAAGGTCCTACCACCTACAAATCTTACAAAATTACAAAACATTTGGGTTTGTAACGATGTCAATATGGACAATATACATTGTAAAACATACTCTAGTTTGTCACCGGTACACTGAATTACACAATGGTTTTTAACGACTAAATTTCTACCTACCGTGGTTTTGTTTTATACCCGTAGTTTTTTGCAATTTGACTAGAAATTTGTGACGTATAAGTTCTAGAAAATTATTTCAAATTTACTAACTACCTATATAAATTCTTGTTTTAATAAGATTGAAAAGATATACCGAAAATTGGCACTGTCACAGTACGACTACCTAACAAATATTGTAGTACATGAAAATATTCTTCGGGAAGAATTAATAAAGGAACACTCACAATCCTTTCTAATACTTCGCTTAGCTTTCAAAGAAGATAATGTTTCCACGTATACAATATTTATAGCCAAAAACCACTTCACGCTTGACTTTATTTCTATCAAAATTAAACGCATAAAAAGCTATCCATCCATCAGTCAAGATTTTATTGGCCGGTCACATCACAATGGCGGTTCTCGCAGTGCCTTCTACGAAACTGCTATTTTTCAAAAACGAGATCAACTTAGCTGAGATAATGATCGGATTTATTGAAGGCGATTTGTTACTGTTGCTATTTTGGATGGCTGTTTAGATTTAGGATAAGCACCGGTGCAATTACGAGCAGAATATACTTTGATTAGAAATGCACCGAATAGCCCAGAATGTAGTGGAAACATGGAATGACATAACAGAACGCTAAAGGAATGGTAGCTATATTCTGTTTGCACGAAACATGAAGTTATACGTAATTGAGTCTATCGCATGATTTTGAAGTCACGTTTGATGGCAACATCAGTTATGAGTTTACTGCTTAGGATTTTGCAGTTAAAGTTCAAGTTGATGTTATGAAATTGAGCATAACCCATTCTTAATAATATTTTAAATGCGAAAGTAAGTATGTTTGTTTATGCTTTCATGGCCAAAAAACTCAACTGATCGTGACGAAATTCGGTATGGAGCTATACTTCGTATTTTTTTGTAATAGAAAGTAAGTAAGCGATCTTGATGTATGTGTTTTTCTATTGAAAAACACTTTTGAAAAATAAATTACATTAAACATTATTACATAAATCAGCTAGGGCATAATTATGATCATTTACATGCTTTTGGTATAAGTGACAGTAAATCTTTTTCAAAAATAGTTTTTCAATAATAATACCCGTCCAGATTGTTTACCCTTTTTCTAATCCTAAAAAACCGGCCAAGAGCGTGTCAGACACGCCCAAGATAGGATTCCGTAGCCATTACGAAAAAAATCAAGTCATATTATGTGCGTTATAACACAATTAAAACACTAACTACAGTCTTAAAATCTATTACCAGAAAAGGAGCGTATCTTCACGGCACTTACGTTCTTTTGTTGAAAAGCGCAGTTTTTCAGCAATAACTCAAAAACGGTATATCCGATCATGTTGAAACGTATTTATTAAGTGCTACCTTTCCATATTTTTTGGACAAACGTTTTCACGTTCCAATTTTTGGAATCATCACGGAAATTCATTGGAATCCTAGTATTTTGATTCAGCTGTCGGTTTAGGTACAAAAGTTAGGCACACAATAATAACGTTTCGGCGACGTTGTTCTAACGCGCGGCGACGTCCCGCCATTATTAATTTTAATAACAGTTAACGAGCGTTGATAAATTGAAGCGACAGAGTCGACACGAGGCGACACAATCGATTTTGTTACCTTGCCTTATTCTAAATTTGTAAATAAGGTGGGCTGCCGTATACTTACTTAATTACGTCGTCATAATCATCATCAGCTGAATAACTTCCACTGTTGAACAAAGACCCTTAGAAAGCTACAATGAAAGACAACTTGCCACTTGTATCTACCAGTTGCTTGCGATTCTCACAATATCGTCAGTCCGGATTGCTACTACCATCTTACTCGTTAATCCTGCCGTGAAGCAGTGCTTGCACTGTTATGATTCGGCGTGGAGAGTAAGACAGCCGGTAAAATTACTGGCCCTTGAGGTATCTAATCTTAGGCCTCTAGGTTGGCAACGCATCTGTAATCCCCCTGGTGTTGGAAGTGTCTTTGGGCGGTGGTGATATTACGATCAGGAGACCCATTTGCTCGTTTGCCACACAGCCGAATAAAAAAAATCTCGCGATGTCGTTAGTCCACCGTGTCCGGTTGGTGGTCGCACGACGCAAGTCGATGTCTCAGCAGGAGTGAACCTCAAACTCAAACTCAAAACATACATATATTGACATAAAAAAACCTACTTATTAGTCGTCTACCTGATGGGCTTCTATCACTTCTGGCTCGTGCTGAGGCACCGACTTCAAACTGGTACCTAGATGAAGGTAAAATAAAAAAGGTTTATTATTTTTTACTTTTGAGTTTTTTCGGTGGTTTAATTTTTTAGTTGATTCATCATTTTACACAATTTTCTTGTTGTGACACGGTTCATATTTCATAACCGCTACAACATTTAATGCCAGGCCGTTCTGGTTTTTAAAATCAAACCATGAATGAGCCATCTTTCAATCAAATCAAAAATCAGTCGAATACATGAATGGTTACGCTCATGAATGGACCGTATGAACGTTTATTGACGTATACATTATGTGCCACAATGTACTAAACATCGATAATTGTACTATCGCAAAAACCAAACCCGTTTGAAATTAGCTCTTATCGCTCAAAACACAAGACGTATTGAAATTTCAACACATGTAAATTCTAAAATGGTTTTTACGTGTATAGATTTCATTTTAGTCTTTCGAATTTGAACTCAGGAGTTCAAAGTTGAAGGTGTTATATTGGTTGGTGAATTAGATGTTGTAAATGACGAGTCATCGCAACAAGTACCGAGTGATGAAGATGGTGTCCGATAAACAGCTACACGAGCCACAATGGTTTTTTAATACCAATGGAGTTTTGTTGGGTTCTAATATGAAAGAGATGCTCAACAATATCTATTGAATCTTAATACTTGATGCGTAGATACAAGGCGGCTGTATTAAATTGAAATAAACACTGTTAAAAGGATTTGTATAGTTTGATTATTTTTATTTGTGAATTGTTGAAAATGTTTTTATTAAACGGGATAACAATTACAATGTGGGTAAATAAAAATATAGACACAGTCATTTGTATATTTTTGTAACTTTAACTATGAGTATGTTAAACACACAACGGGAAGTTAATTTTCTAATTGTGTTTGTACTCTCCGTAAGAACTTAAAGTCAAAAAATTTTTTTCTTTAGCAGAAAATCTATGCTGAACTTGCTCCAGTGACTCGAACTCGATTTAAGACGTGAGTTATCCGTTACAATATCATTTAATATGAGTGAGCCTCACGGTAGTTTCATGATTAAAATATGCTGATCTTGACTAACATAGGTCACTTTATAACTCAGGAAAGTCCAAAATTTTCATGGGACAAAAACAATTATAGTCCGAAAAGTACTTCTTAGAGAGACCATTTTGGTACTTTATTTAGGGAAAGTTGCAAATAATCATCGGTTGTTCGGCTTTATACTTGTTGATACTCTCATCAATTTATGCAAACATGACCTGGCTGCTGATGCTTACAGTGGACGTCTCTAGGGAGCTCCGAACCCGATGATGACTTGAAATCAGAGCGTCATTACGATCGATAAATCAATCCGTTCTCAACAATGACAATCAGCGAAGCGATCTTATCGGAGCTTAGAGTCGTGACAAAATGTGTTTATGGATAAACCAAGGGGCTCGTAGGTGTGGTATCGTTATCGATAACTTGTGCTTGTTTATTTTTTTGGATTTGTGGTTGTTTTGGTAAAAGCTTTAGTTGTTTAGTTGTTCGGGTCTTGGATGTTTAATATGTATTTAAGTATTTATTTATCTATATTTAAGTATGTTTATCCGTTGCCTAGTGCCCATAGTACAAGCTTTGCTTAGTTTGGGACTAGGTCAATTGGTGTCAAGTGTCCCATGATATTTATTTATTTATTTTATTTATTTTAGTATCCATAGTACAAGCTTTGCTTAGTTTGGGACTAGGTCAATTGGTATCAAGTGTCCCATGGTATTATTTATATATATAATTTTATTTTTCTTTTATGTATTTCATCCCACTTCCCACTAATAGGTATATTTAAATGCGAAAGTTTGTAAGTCTGGTTATTTGTTAGCTCATCATGGTCTATAACCGCTGCACCGATTTAGATAAATTCGGTACACTAACAGATATTTGAAATCCCGGGGAAGGACATAGGATCATTTTTATTCCGGAAAAATTCTACGCAGATTTAGTACACGCACGGGTAACAGGGTATTGTGTCTATAAGCCTTGTCTGATCAAATGTTGTCGTGGTGTTTCCTTGCCATGTCTTAACCGTTGTTAATCGCCGTCGCCGGCGCACTATCAATTGATTCCTCAAGCCGAACCCCCCATACCCTGCAATCATCGGCGTCGCGGACACGTGGACGGAACAATATCTTCGTGTGAGGCGACTTTTTGTTTCCGCCCGCCGCCATTGTATGGAGCTACGAAGAGAACGTTTGGTTTGAATTTTGCGTAGGATTTTTACTAAAGATTTAAAAATCGGATTCTAAGACATCTCATGGTACAAATCAAACATGGTGCTGACTGCTCCGTGTTGCCACCAACCAAACTACCCAACCGATTAATCTAATGGGTTAATTAGGGGTGTTCTGGTTGCATTTACAATTTGTAGTTTGATCGAGGTAAAAGAAACCATTTGTGTTTTAAACATGTTTGTCGAGCGAAAATTCTGCAAATAAAAGCAACTTCGAAGTCTTTTAAAAAAATGTTCACCTTCTTTTTGATTTTGGTTATAGATTACAGAGCTCTGTAAAGTAACGCCTAATTTCATTATATTAATTTAAGGCAAATTAACTGGAAGAAATATTTCAAGTGATAAGTTCGTTTTGGTTTTGTTCTGGTATAATATGTGTTACGTCTAGAGATATACCTACACACATTGCTGTTGGGCAATTTTATTCAATTTTGGCGACCGAATCTTCTAGTAAAGTACATGTCTAGTCATGTTAGTTCTTTGTTAGTTGTTTTGAATTTTCTTAATACTTAATTTATTACTAAGGACTCTTTATATTTGTGATAAAAATGAGAAAATAAACAGAAACAGTTTTCACCAAAAAAAATTCTATTAAATTTTATTTTTTTCCATTGAGTGCATCGTAACTCCTGGGCCACCTTTTGTGCGGCCGTGGTGACGCCGCAAAGCCTGCAATTAAACCGCACACCCCGTCATTACACGCCATTGTTAATTGAATGCTTATTTATTGAGCCATCCGGGGGTCAAGAAAATAAGAAAGCCATACTTGTAAAATGTTAAATTGCCGTGGTGCTCAAAATATCCGCAAAAAGTTTCATCATCAAAACGTCATCATTATCACGTCAGCCGAAAGATGTCCAATGCTGGACATAGGCCTCTCCCAAGGCTCTGCATTCAGACCGGTCTTATGCTTCCCGCTACCACCGCGATCCCGCGATCTTAACCAGGTCGTCGCTCCATTTTGATTATTTAGGCTTAGAAAACGTTCGTTTAGGCTGCACTTCTACCAAAGATGTGCGAGCATGTGTTGCGAGTAAATGTGTGTCGCTTATCCGCGCACAGCACATTAGTAGCATTGGAAACAGCTGAGCGGAGCGAGGCGAGGTAAATAAAGCGTTTTCTATTGGTTCATGAAGAACCCACTCCTCACACACATCCTTGCACATCTCTGGTGGAAACAGAGCATTCGGTGCCAAAAATTTTCAATAACCTCGTACAAAATTGATTAAAGTCTCAAGCCTTATCTATTTGTATAACCCTCGGTTTCGACAGAAGCCCATTTTTTGAGCATTTGACTCTGTCAGAGTTTCTTTACAGACTGACTTTAGACAGGCGTGTCGATAGATATTATGACTTCCAATACAGTAGGTAACCGAAAAATTTAATATCAAGATACGATCAAAGTAACACGATTCCCAAAACTTCGTATTATGACCCTCTTTGACTTATCCCATCTCTAGAATCAACACAAAAAAGTAGTAGGTACCTATTAAAAAAAACGACCAGTTACAAATAGTCCTCCTGACAATATATATGGGCAGTTCCCCAAACTAGGCTGAGTAATGGCTATCCGTAGAACTTTTTTGCGGACAAATAGTCTTAAGGAGAAATTAATTTGACAAGCTCCGGACAAGTATTAATTTATTTGGACGGGAAAAAATGCGAGGGGAGCGGTCCGGATACTAACACTACAGGGACGAAGTTTGTTAGGAGTTGATACGATCATGTAGAGAGCGTGTTAATATGAGGCTTGTTTAAGACCTTCAAAAAAAGTTAAAGGTAAAAGTACTACACGACGGTTTCTTCAAAGCAATTTTGGAAGGAAAGATCGAGGGGAAGAGAGGAAGAGATCGACCTAGGCGCAGCTACAATCAGATAAAGTAGAAAGTTAGTTGGCGTCGCATCGTATAAAGAGGTCAAGAGGATGACTCAGAGGAGGGATGTGTGGAAGATACTCTACCTTGGTGTGCTTGATATGTTTCGAACCAATCCGTCGTTCCCTTTAAAGGTGCTAGCGCCAGCGGACAGTTCACTAACCCTGAAAACAAACAACGATTTGGTTCGAAACTGTCGGGCTATCCTAGATGCTAGATACCTTTCCGTCTTACTCCTTCGCTGACGCTGTTTACGCTGGCAGCAGAGAAGTAAGGTACAGTCAAATCGACTAAAGCATATATCAGAGTAGAAACTGGTGTCGGTCTTTGCCTAGGTAGGCGTCGTCAGTTCTAAGTACAGGTACCATCGAGTGCAGCGTCGCCTTTCCGCTTTTTCGACAAAATCCCTTGCACCAGAAATTTTGCTTGCCCCGCCCCTTATTAAGTAAACCATTCAGCTCTCATAATTAAGAAAGGACCATTTTTTATGGATTTGGGCAAAATTTAAAAGAAAATATACTACATATTTTAACCTGCAAAAAAAATATTTTGTAGTAGTGTCGAATTTGTATTGGCGCTTGTCGATTCTAGGCGGGGACCGGAGCTTTCTAAGAGCGCAAACAAATTGCGACCTAAGGGGGGAAAGGCGACGCTGCACTCGATGGTACTTATGTCATGGTGACATCCCGTAATTTCGTCAAGGAAATTATATTGAAATTGATTATTAAAAGGCGGTACATCATGATTCAGCTTGTTCCGTACTTCATTACCAGTACCTGAGCCACCGAGCTTTGCTCGGGCTAAACTCGATAATAAGCGTTTTCCCAGAGATACGACCAAGCTAGATCGATTTGTCATCCCCGAAAACCCCCAAATACCAAAATTTCATCGAAACCGTTGGAGCCGTTTCCGATGTCCCCGAAATACATATATATACATACTAGCTTTTTACTAGCAAATTCGTATCGCGCTGTTCCCTGTGTTCTGGCCCATAAACTACCTTTATGCCAAAAATCACGTCGATCCGTCGCTCCATTTCGACATGAAAGACGGACAAACATACAAACACACACATTTATAATATTACTAGCTTTTGCCAGCGGCTCCGCCCGCGTGGAATCCGTTTATCGCGCTGTTCCCTCGGAAATTGTGGATTTTTCCGAGATAAAAAGTGGCCTATGTCACACTCTGATCCATAAACTACCTCTATGCCAAAAATCACGTCGATCCGTCGCTCCATTTCGACGTGGAAGACGGACAAAAATACAAACACACAAATACACACAAATTTATAATATTAGTATGTATATACAATAATTGCTCGTTTAAAGGCATACCTTCTAATATAATGTACTGAGAGTCCGGTTCACTAACATTCTGCTTTTGATGCAATTACTAAAAGGGGGTATTTCCCCCACCTTCTTGTTTTCATATCGCAAGACCCCGCAAACAAGGAAACTATTTGATACGCAACGTAACAGAATAGTTACCTCGTAATGACGTGCGAGGGGGCCGTCAGTATCTGGTGATATCGAATCAAATAAAGATACCATGAATCAATGTCCAGGGGTGGTCTGATTTTGTAATTTGGAGATAGATTGGTGGAAGATGCGTTACATTGCGGGGCTGAGATGCGATCGTTTTGTGAGGGATAGACGTAGCACGCAATGTAATTCAAGTGAGTGTTTTGTTTCGATTGAAGAAGTTTTTTAATCTAGGAATAGTAGAGACACTAATTATTGAACATTGGACAGAACCCAAGATCCACTGAGATAGCTGTTAGCAGATGGCGTTCAGTTACGTGGGTACACTCACCGGGGTTCAGTTTGTGCAGGTTGCCTCACGATGTTTTGCTTCACCGCAAAGCTCGTGGTAAGTTTCAAATTTAATTCCGCACATGAATTTTGAAAAATTTAGAGGTGCGAGCCCAGGTTTGGACCCATGACCCTCGGCTTGAGAGGTGATAATTCAAACCACTAGGCCACCACGGCTTTTTTCAGAGCGATTTGTCATCCCCGAAAACCCTAAATACCAAATTTCATCGAAATCGTTGGAGCCGTTTCCTAGATCCCCGAAAAATTACTTGTATAAAGGTATTACATGAAAAATTATACAGTACTAGCTTTTGCTCGCGGCTCCGCCCGCGTAATATTCAGTTATTGCGTGCTGTTCTCTCGGGAACTGTGCATTTTTCCGGGATAAAAAGTAGCCTATGTCACTTTCGGGCCCATAAACCCAAAATCTCTATGCCAAAAATCACGTCAATTCGTCGCTCCGTTACGGCTTGAAAGACGGATAAACATACAAACACACAGATATACAAACACACAATCATACTTTTGCATTTATGATATTAAGTATGGATGTTATTATAAAGTCACAACCGTTTCAAAGCCGTGACTCTACATTTTAATTCAAAATTGCAATGAAAATCCATTACAGGCGCATTCATGCAAACTAACTCAAACATCTTCTGCAACATTCTGAATCGATTTTAAAACTTCCTGTAAAATTATCCTCTATTCATAATAATGATACAATTAAAACAGGCGCACCGCACACTGGCCGTTCCGACCGCAAAAACTTTAATAGGTCATAAAGTAAATACGCGTCTCGCACGCACGAGCGCGTCCAGGCTAGAGGCGCCCAAAATTAAAGTGCGCTTTTTAAAAGCAGCAATCTCCTCGGTCATGGACGATAAAATCGCTGCGTGCCGATTGCGGTGTGCTACGTGGAGGTCTTAGGGCGGGCGCGAACGGAGCGGGACGGATGCTAGGATTCCAGTGTTTAAGACGGGCAGTATTATCAATTTCAAGATGAACTTGTAATATAAGAATTCATTTATCCTGACAGGCACATTTATATTTATCGCAGCGTCAGGTGGTCGGGAGGCATTCGCAGGAGGCGGATCAGATACCTGAGACTGATTTATGATGGAATGGTCCGTATCAATAAACTAGAAATAATTTATTTTCTCACCCGCTACTTTACGATCGCTACCTCTATGCAACCAATTAAAATAAAAATTATTTACCCTCTTAAAGTAGTGCGAGTAGATAACCTAAAACTCAGTTCTCTACACATTACAATATAATAAAATAGAATACAATATTTATTATTTCGGATAACAATGATCTAAGTATAATTGACAAAAAGTTTCAAAAAAAAAGTTAGTTCATCAAAAATACAAAGCGACAAGGATTACACATACATTTTCATATATACCTATGCATCATAAACAGCATTTTTGAGCGTTTCGTCTGCGCATATCCTTAACTTGTTCTGCAAGCCGGTGGCGGAAGACTCGTTCACAATTAGCTCCGTTAATGGTTCGAGGAGTTATCTGTTTAGCCCTAGCGCTGGCTTTACCGTTTTTACGAGAAAATAAAAAAGCGGTTTGTGTACGCCTAGCCTTAGATGCGTCAATTTCTATCTTCATTACTTCTTATGACACTTCTTGTACTATGTTAGTGGCATGTATGCTTCTTTTATATAGACTAATAGAAATAATTAAAGACGTAATAAATAGCAGTGTCCTAAAAATTCTACTTTAGTCCGTCTGTTGTATTATTATAAGCCTGTAAAAAAAAAAAACACACACACACACACACAAAGTAAGTTTAAAGTTATGTAAAGTTAAAACTATTTACTTTTTAACCCCCGACGCAAAAGAGGGGTGTTATAAGTTTGACCCCTATGTGTATGTCTGTTTGTGTCTGTCTGTGGCACCGTAGCTCTTGAACGGGTGTACCGATTTGATGCGGTTTTTTATTTGATAGCAGGTTTTCTAGCGATGGTTCTTAGACATGTTTCATCAAAATCAGCTCAGCCGTTTTTGAGATATTGAACTTGAAAGTGACAAAGTCGGGGGCTTTGCAACTTTTTGTTGGTTAGGTTATGGTATCGAATACTCTTTTTATTACGTTTCAAAGTGGCCCCAAATTCGTTGGTGTTTGCTGTTCAAGGTGTAATGCCTCTGCATAGCGGCAAGATGATGGTCTTCCTGTACACGTGCTTTTCATCATCATCATGTCAGCCGAAAGACGTCCACTGCTGGACAGACCTCCCCCAAGGCTCTCCCCTCAGACCGGTCTTGTGCTTTTCGCATCCACCGCGATCCCACGATCTTAACCAGCTCGTGTGTTTTAATTCCGGAATATTGAATAAGTTAATAGGTTAATTTGAGCAACTCTTAAGTTATTTCCACTTCGAAAACTAGGTTTATGTATGGAAACATTTAATTTTGTCAACCAGATTTTTTTAAGATACTAACCTAATTGTTCCTCAGCGGATTCTCTTATTTATGATCCACAGTGAAGTCAACAAAACATTTGTCTTCAAATAATTGTACAAAATGTCCCCCTCCCGCGGTCTAATAAGCCGCGGCGTCACTCACAACTGTTGCGGTTTGCGACCCTCGAACATTCGTAACGCCGAGGTGTGCTGTTTGTTACAGAACGACTCTAAAAATACTTTTCGGGATATGCGTTTAAAAAATAGACCGAGCAAGTTTTAATTGAACTCTTTGAGCAGTTCTACATGAATCAAAGTTGTTCGTATTAATACTTTTGCTGTAGGCGTTAATCAAAATCAAAATCATTTATTCAGTAAATAAGCCGCAATGGGTACTTTTACGAGTGCACGTCATTTTTAAACTACCAACGCTTTCGGAAAGACTATCATTGCCAAGAAGAATGCGCCGCAAGAAACTTGACAGAAAGTCGTTTTTTCAGAATAAAATAATTACAAATAAAATACTTAAAATAATACCTAGTAATAATAACACAGGGATGTATACGGGGTCCCTTAGTTACAAAACTAAACACTAACTATATCTACGTTTAGTGGAAGTGTAGAATGCTTCCACTGTCCAAATTAAAATAATCATAATTTTACTCTGTAATATAATCTAAATATATAAAACTCGAAGGTGACTGACTGACATAGTGATCTATCAACGCACAGCCCAAACCACTGGACCGATCGGGCTGAAATTTGGCATGCTGATAGATATTATGACGTAGGCATCCGCTAAGAAAGGATTTTTGGAAATTCATCCCCTAAGGGGGTGAAATAGGGGGTGAAGTTTAAATGCAATTTTCTCATTTATGGACTTAGAAGTATGAAAATAGGTGTATAAGTTTTGATCACAATTGAAAATGATCGATCTAAGTGAAATGGATAAAATACTCCTCTAAAGGGGTGAAATGGGGAGGTAAAGTTTGTATGGAAATTTTCTTATTTCTGGACTTAGAACTATGAAAATAGGTGTATGAGTTCTCAATTACAACTAAAAATTATCTGTATAAGTGAAAAGGATAAAATTGCCCCCTAAAGGGGTAAAATAGGGGGTAAAGTTTGTATGGACATTCTCTTATTTTTAAACTTAGATGTATGAAAATAAGTGTATAAGTTTTCGATTTCAATTAATAATTATCTATCTAAGTGAAATGGATAAAATTCCCCCCTAAAAGGGTAAAATGGGGGGTTAAGTTTGTATGGAAATTTTCTTATTTCTGGACTTAGAACTATGAAAATAGGTATATAAGTTCTCGATTACAATCAAAAATTATCTGCGTATATGAAATGGATAAAATTCCCCCCTTATTGGGTAAAATTGGGGGGGGGGGGCTAAAGATTGTATGGAAATTTTCTCATTAC
Organism: Choristoneura rosaceana; assembly: GCA_037349165.1. Taxonomy (NCBI): domain Eukaryota; kingdom Metazoa; phylum Arthropoda; class Insecta; order Lepidoptera; family Tortricidae; genus Choristoneura; species Choristoneura rosaceana. The sequence continues at coordinate 19,861,274 of JAZBNJ010000019.1, forward strand.
TGGACTTCGAAGTATGAAAATAGGTATGTATAAGTTCTCGATTACAATAAAAAAATATTTGTGTGGGTGAAATGGATAAAATTCCCCCCTAAATGGGTAAAATGGGGGTAAAGTTTGTATAGAAATTTTCTCATTTCTGGACTTAGAAGTATGAAAATTGGTATACTGACATGGTCCTGATAACAAATAAAAATGATTTGCGTAGGCAAAGATAAAGAAAGAAGAAGTAGCGTTCGATTTATTAGGGGGGAGTTTCCATGAGACTTACTTATTTCTGCACTAAAAATATGGCTGGTCACAATGTAAAATGATTCGTATGGTGTTGGCGACTTCAGTACGGGAGGGAGTTTTTTATGCAAAATGTACATCTAAAATGTGAAAATTAAATTGATATTTAAAATGATGTGTTAAATAAATTTCCAAATAATTATGCAGTACCTAACTTAAAAATTACTCATCGGGTTGTGCATTATAAAATCAATAATATTAAGGAAGCGTAATTTATGTGTTATTATCCGTTCTTATTTATCTTTTACCTAATTTACAAAATATTATGTAAAGTGCAATTTCGAATATATACTTCGGGTTCTACAGTTAGATTCGGTTCTCGCCGGAAGCATACGAAATAATTAATTTACTCTCGCGCGTTGCATAGAACTTTTCATAAACTAGCTTCAAAACTGGTAAAAAATATTGTTTATAGCGAAGTAAGTACTATAGTAAACTGTTACCTATCGTTTACGGCAGTACTTCGCTATATACACAGGTTTACAAATGTCACAATTATAACGGGGGTTAGTTGAAACATATGCCCTGAAAACTAAAAAAAACGCGGACGAAGTCGCGGGCAAAAGCTAGTTTTTGTATAATCACGTAATTCAGTAATTGACTATTTTTATTTTATTTTATAAATCAAAGCTTGACCCGTGATCAACCCCTCACTTGATAAAAAGCGCAGATAAGTTCAAAGTTATATCTCTCTGCTTTAGTAACTGCCCATTTAGTCTACCCTTGAAGAGTCCTGGTTGTACATGTCGGCGGCCGATCGTAAAATCTGCCATATCATGAAATTCCTAGGCATATCATGAAACGCTGCCATTTCATGATTTGGCTAGTTTAGGCAGATCTTTTTCAGTTTCTAGCACGTTCGCTTCACTCGCTCGGCTCGTGCGTAGTGGTCACAATTCATACTAACCACTCCTCGCTTCGCTCGTCGTACCTATTTTTTTCTCTATTTCAGCATATCACGATTTTCCCGGTATAAAGCTAGGAATATCGACGAATGCGTTGCTCTAATCGATCTGCCGTATTGTTTCTCAGGCACATCGTGATATGCCTGGACAACTTTTAGGCATATCATGAAATGGAGCCATTTCATGATGAGTCTAGTAATTTCGTGATCTGGCGGATTTTACGATCGGCCGTCGACATATAATATCTGGAAACACTGACGATGAGAGCGAATTCTACTTCTCAGCAGTTGAAAGCAGTGGAGCTTTGCATCAAGAAAGATGAAACAAACCGCTTCATGAAAGCCAATGGAATATATGTATACTAACTACATAAAGGTGAAGACGCTCCCCCCGCGTAGAAACAATAATTGTGGTTTTGTAGACCTTTAAAGTTCACTACGTAGGTACTTGATCGAACAATCCACCAGAAAAAAAGCTCGTCGAGCCACAACACAGGGAGCTTGTTGTTGTATGAACCCCTTTCAAGCCAGATTTTCACAATAGGAATAAAACTCGATTAGCTATAGATTGCAGGGCAACAGTACCAGTTATCGTTGATGGATTTTGGAAAGCCCGTAATGTATTGCTTGTCGGATAATTCCACGAGAATTTCGCCTTCGGTTTCTGATGTAATAATCGTCACTTAGCAACGTAGGGATGTGTGAAAAATGGCGTCAGCCGAGCGTCGGGTCACGTCGCGGGCCCATCCATCATGGGACGTCACGGTTTATAATTCCATGCCTGCAGGGAGACTGCGGTGTTTCTGTTTATGAGAGACGTATTGGTGTATGCTGTAGTGTAGATGGGAAATTGTGACTGTTTTAAGTGAAATAATGTGTAATTTAGTCATTACTTGGCAAACGTTTTTATTCTCATCATCATTAGCCCTAGGACGACAACTGTTCGACTCTCCCCCATAGAATTCCAGTTGCTTCGATTTTAAGCGGCCTGCATCCACCGTGCATCAGAACTAGGTATTTAACACTGACTTTATTATAAGGTAGGGTCAGGGATGCACATACTGATTTTTCCTTTCCGGGAAATCTGTTATGGTATATGGGTATGCGACCCCAACCTCCCGAGCTACTACTGACTCATTCCTATCCTTCCGAGACAGTAGTATCCCTTTTAACACCTTATTCCTATCAATGCCCACCCTCCTTTTTTCAGCTCCCAATCCCTTCTCGTAACTCCTTTTTCCTTTCCCATCCGCCAATCCAAGGTCTGCCGTGCCGATGGATGCGTGGCTAGGGGCGAGCCTAGTCAAGAGCGTGCCGAACTGCCATGGCACTGGTGCCTTAGTCTGGTATGCGGGGCTCTGCCAGGCTTGACAATTATCCCTTGCTACTCGTGGGAACGAAATGATTTCGAAAATAATAAATCAGAATGGCGGCGATGTGGTTCGCAACCCATCACGTCTCGTTTCCAACGGGGGCGAAAAGCGGGCTGCGGAAAGCCGCTTTGCTACTTTGAATGTTAGAGGAGGAATGAATAATAAAATTGATGAAGTGTGTGAGATGATGGATTCGAGGAGGATTGATGTTTTGTGCGTGAATGAGACGAAGCGGAAAGGGTGTGACACCACAAAACATGGACCCTACTCTGCTTATTGGTCTGGTGTAGCCAGTGACAAGAGAGGCTGCCGGGGGGTCGGTGTCATTTTGTCTGAGCGAATGAATGATTGTGTAAGCGAATATGAATGCGTGAGTTCCAGGCTCCTCTGGGTTAGGCTGAAGATTGGGATTATCCGTATTTTTGTGCTAGGGGTGTATGCCCCTACAGACTTGGGTGCAAGCGGATCTAAAGCAGCCAAAAAGGAACGAGAGGAGTTCTGGGATAGTATGAGAGAAGTTCTGAAGAAGTGTAAGGATAATGAAAGGATTATAATGCTAGGGGACTTTAATGGATGGGTAGGTGTGAAGCGTGATGGATATGAAAAGGTGCTAGGCAGCTTCGGGGATGAGAGGGTTAATGAAAATGGTAAAAGTTTGCTAGAGGTGTGTTTAGAATGGAATCTTACTGTAGCGAATACTCTGTTTGCTCATAAGAACATCCATATGTACACAAGAGATGAAGCTGGCTCAAGAAGTATGATTGATTACGTGATTGTAGATAATAGATTGAAAGGGCAAGTTCTGGATACCCGAGCTCACCGGGGTGTCGGCATTGACACAGACCACTTCCTGGTGATATCACGGATAAAAAATATGTTCAAACGATGGTGACATAGAATAGCTGAACCAACAACTAATCTGGAACGTATAAAACTTGAAAATTTGCAAGAAGATAAAGTGAAAGAGGAATATCTTGAAAAGTTGAGAGAACGATTTGCTGAGATAGACAAGGAATGTGAAATTGAAAGTTTATGGGAGTCATTTAAGGGAGGAGTAGTGAATACTGCAGTGGATGTCTGTGGCGTGACTAAAAGAAGAAAAGGAGGAATGCGGAAGAATGGTTGGGTAGATAAAGATGTGCGAAAGGTTGTGGGTGAAAAGAAGAAAGCATGGCTGGATTGGTTAGCGACAAAAGCTAATCAAAGAATGCAAAAGGCGTCATCTGAAGATGTAGAAGAGGCAAGAAAGGCTTACAAAATGATGAAAGGGTTAGTCAAAAATGTGGTGAATAGAAAGAAAGAAGAGCGAAAGGATGAGTTTGACAGAAGGCTCTCTGATAATTTTCAATCCAATATTAAAGTGTTTTGGAAATCAATCAGACTAGCAAGAGGGAATTCAGCGCACTCGGAGCTATCTAAAATCAGGAGCCAGGATGGAAGTATTTTAAAAGGTGAAGAAAGAATGTTGAAAAGGTGGAAAGAATATTTTGAAAGCCTATTTGAAAGAGAAGACGCTCTCACGCAAATACAAGCACCTTCTCTTGAAGTGGATTAAAGTGAACCTGAAAGTGATATCAGTATGGAAGAGATTATGAAAGCACTGAAAAGTATGAAAACAGGGAAAGCTGCGGGATATGATAGGGTATCTGTCGAAATGCTGAGGGCTGGGCAGGTTGTGGTGGCTAGTCAGTTGTACCGCCTTTTCAACATGTGTTGGAGGAGCGGTCGGGTACCAGGAGACTGGTGCAAGGCCGTTATCGTGCCACTTTACAAAGGAAAAGGGTCACAACAAGACTGCAAAAATTACCGCGGTATAAGCCTTCTCAGCGTTGTCGGCAAACTGTATGCTAAGGTGATCATTGAAAGAGTTATGACAGAAACAGATGAAAGAATATGGGATGTACAAGCGGGATTCAGAAAGGGAATGGGATGTACGGATCAGGTCTTCTCCTTACGGTGCATAGCTGAAAAATATTTGGCAAACAAACCAGAAAGTCTATTGCGCATTCGTAGATTTGGAGAAGGCCTATGACAAAGTGATGAGGAATGAACTGTGGTCGGCGTTATCTGCGCATGGGGTGAGCAGTGGTCTGATTCGAGCACTGAAGTCTCTCTACGAGGACTCCAGTGCTTGCGTGAGAATAAACGGAGCGTATACTGAATGGTTTAACATTCAAAAAGGTGTTAGACAGGGATGTGTAGCGTCTCCATGGCTGTTCAACCTATTCATGGATAATTGTTTGACAGATCTAAAAGATAGAGATCGTGGACTGAGAATGAATGAGTTACCTATCAAGTGCCTTCTTTACGCCGATGATCAAGTATTACTTGCATCGTCGGCTGAAGATTTGCAAGGGATGGTAACTATTATGAATGATGCTTTAGAGAGACAGGGAATGAAAGTGAATGTAAAAAAGACGAAAGTTATGGTATTTGAAAAGGAAGAGAACGTAACGGAAGTGTGTGTCCGGATTGGAGACGAAAACTTGGAGCAAGTGAATGAATTTGTGTACCTGGGATCGATGTTTACTAGGGATGGAAAGTGTGAAAGTGATATTGAAAGGAGAGTAAATGCTGGTAACATAGTGAATGGAGCGTTGCACACTTTTATGAATAGCCAGAAAATCTCCAAAAGAGCTCGTCTGGCTGTGCATAGAGGGGTGCTAGTACCAACACTCATGTATGGAAGTGAAAGTTGGGTGTGGCAGGAAAGGCATCAGAGTAGAATAAATGCGGTAGAAATGAGAACGTTAAGAAGTATGTTAGATGTGAAATTGAGTGACAGAATTAGAAATAGTGCGATAAGGGAACGCTGTGGTGTAAATGAAGGTATAGTCACACGGATTGAGAAAGGTATGCTTGGATGGTTTGGGCATGTGGAGAGAATGAGTGAAAACAGATTGACTAAGCAGATCTATAAGACGAGCGTGAATGGGAACGTTGGGAGAGGAAGACCTAGACGAACGTACCACGATCAAATCGGGGATATTCTGAAGAAAGGTCGGGTCAGGAGTACTCTAAACCGACGTGCTTGCATGAAAAGATTGATGAATGTAGAGGAAGCGAGTGTTGTATGCCCGAATCGTAGCAAGTGGAAGGATGTAGTCTCTGCCTACCCCGTTGGGAAAGAGGCGTGATTTTATGTATGTATGTATGTATGTTTATTATACCTACTGCTCTGTTAAGGAAGTAGGCGAAAAAATACAACTTTGAGTTATTCATACCATCGTGTAGCTCAGTGTTTTTCAAACTTTTTCAGGTCGCGAACCCTCTTGGTTTGAAAAATATTTGGCGACCCCCTGCCTACCTCCACTTATTGCATACAGTTAATATAATACAGTTATTTATATTATCCTACGTTGGTAATACAAACTTTGAATAATCGTAGACTATAACAGTGAAAGTATTTTAAAGATACCGCGACATAAACCCCCCTGGGGGTCGCGACCCACAGTTTGAAAAACACTGGTGTAGCTTAAGACATGCTGCATTAGATCTTCTTCTTCTTAAATTTAAGAGCTATGCTCTTGTCGGTGGAGTAATCGCCACTCCGCACGGTCTTCGGCCAGCTGTTTGACTTCCTGATACGACACAACACCCACCCTTTTCTTCACCTGGTTAAAATAGGTTAATCTTGGTCTTCCTCTACCTCGTTTTCCTCCATTAGATACTTAGTATAAATAACTCAAATTGATGTGTCTTTAAATAGGCTTACGTTTGGCCTCAATCTCGTGTGATGGAAGGTGAAGATGAGGCCTAAGATGGTACACTGTTGCCTGGAAGGTATCTGTTCACTTTGACCTTAAAGATGTCCAGATTAGAATGTCAGATGTCAACTGCATTAAGAGGGCACAGGACACTTGTGACTACGAATAAGACGTACATTCCAAACACAAACCAAAAACTGTAGCTACTAAATTCAATTTTTTTCCGCATCATAACACATATGTCTCATTTGACAGAACAAAACAAGGAACATTAGCGTGCCCCGTAAAGGTTGTAGCTCGCATGGTAAACGGTTGTAGCTCGTAAACTCCAAAGTTAACGCATTACTCGGTAGCCCACGAACCGCGCTCGCTTGTTGATGATTCAAACTTTGTGTGGGTTTTAAATGGTACGATAAGTTTCAATTTTCATGACGTTTGATAAGAAAGATGATGTATTTTTGTTGTCGTTCAGGTGTTTTGAGGGTTATGTTATGTACTTAAAGTAAGTTTAACTTTTAGATTAAGTGATGGCTTTATTTTGTTCATAAGTTTCACAACTGAACAAAATTAAGTGGTTTTTATTGTTTGCATGCTTACCCAAGCCGAATTTGGCGCACTGTGAATAACATGTATTAAACCATCTTGCATGTACCCATTTTCTGCAATAAACTTTATCTTATCTTATCTTATCTAGTCGCAGTGTGCCAAATGTGTCAATTAGTTCAGTACAATTAGATCAAAATTTGGCAAAATTAAAGCAAGAGGTTTATCTATCAGGATATGTAGGTTATGGAGAAAAAATAAATTTTACCCACTCTCCCCCCCCCCCCCCCCTCCGGGGGGAGCGTCACCCCCCCGCGCCCTCGAATATGTCCCGGATTGCGGTATTTTCCATTATAAAAGAAAACCGTACACGATACATAAAAAGTGTGTAGGAACGAAATAATCCTTGATAAATTTACTATAAACCTTTCATACATTTAAAAGCGTATCACTTATAGTTCCAGCGCAATATGATACCAAATACTAACTTTTTTTATAATTAATCTATTTTTTCGGCTAAAAGGTTAGTTTTCTCAAATACTTCACATTTTACCGCCAAGATATGTATGACAGAAGTAAAGAATAGAATATTTTCTTTATAAAAAGGTATAATTAATTTCTAAAATCTTTCATGTACCATTGCTATGCTATTTTTTTTAATTTAGTTCATTTGGCCATTCAGCGAAATATAAATGTTCATACTGGTTAAATGGTGTTACTTTAAATACCATTAGATTCTCATATGTTTTCCTATAAGCTATAGGTATGGACCTATTTTCTGTATTTAAAAAAAAAATGTAGGCTCTGCTGGGCTTTTAGGAGATAGGGGCGGGGAAATGGTTAATTTTCACCTATTTTCTTAAATAACTTCAAAACGGATTAATTTAAAATAATGAAAAATATATATTTGAGTTTTCATAATGTACCCTTTCACTTGATATGTCACATGATATAGTTTCTACATTTTTTTTTCTAATTTACCCCCCCCCATCCCTCCAAACTGGCCCCCGTGTTTAAAATTAATTAATTTACTTTACACGTCCGTGTTTGGGTCATCAATTTACATAGGTGAACTAAATTTGAATTCAATCGGTCTAGTAGTTTCGGATCAAATTGGCTATGACAGACGGACGGTTTAGGTATATTTATACCTTAGGCTGCAATTTATTCTTAAACTACTAATAATTCTCAAGAAAACTTAACCGTTATAGTTTTCCTTGCAAGTTTGATATACTTACTATCGTCCTGAATTTTTTTTAATTTTTTCTACCCACCGGTTTAGATTTTAGAGGGGGGGACGCCCGATTTTAATGAAAATTTGCGCTTTAAAGTTTAATATTTTGCAAATGAATCACTGAATGGAAAAATTGTTTTAGCAACCCCCTAATGATTTTAAAAAACCTATCCAACGATACCCCACACTACAAGGTTGGATGAGAAAAAAAAAAAACACCCCCACTTTACGTCTATAGGAGGTACTAAAAAAAATTTTTTTTTTTAATTTTTTATTACGCTGTTTTGTCGGCATAGTTTACATATATATTCGTGCAAAATTACAGCTTTCTAGCATTGATAGTCTCTGAGCAAAGCCGCGAACGGACAGACAGACAGACATGGCGCAACTATGAGGGTTCCGCTTTTGCCATTTTGGCTACGGAACCCTAAAAAATGTGTAATATTTTATTATAATCTTACTTACGGACTAAATAGTTTTTTTTTTGGTACTTTTTCCTAAGTTAATGTCGCAGTAGCTGATTATGGTGAATTTTCAAAATAGCATAGCAGCGTCAAATGAATGAGTTTAGAAATGAATTATACCTTTTTATAAAGAAGATATCCTGTTCTTTACTTAAGTCATACATATCTTGGCGGTAAAGTGTGAAATAATTAAAAAAACTAAACAATTAACAAAAAAAACTGGATAAATTATTAAAAATGTTCGTATTTGGTGCCAGATTGCGCTGAAACTGTAAGTGGTATCGCTTTTGTATGTATGAAAGGTTTATAGTAAATTTATCTAGGATTATTTCGTTGCTACACACTTTTTATGTATCGTGTACGATTTTCTTTTATAATGGAAAATACCGCGATCCGGAACATATTCAAGGGCGCGGGGGGGTGACGCTCCCCCCGGAGGGGGGGGGGAGTGGGTAAAATTTATTTTTTCTCCATAACCTACATATCCTGATAGATAAACCTCTTGCTTTAATTTTGCCAATTTTTCCATACATTGCAATCTAATTTTCTTCAACTAAATTGATTGAAATGTTTTGTGATATTGAGCGTTGGGACTGTTTATCTCTATAATGTCTGTGGTTTATCTGATGCATTATACCTTCATTCATTACAATACACTCGCTCATTTACAGATTGCTAAACTTATCTGTCATTTACATGCCGTTAGCGTCATTCGACTGTTTCAACCGCCTTATTTTCGTGGTTACATTTTTGTAAGAATGAGCTGTAGAATTTGATGACATTTTAGACATAGATATCGAGTGTGGTCTGTAATATGAGCAAAAAATTAAAACATAGATCATACTTCTCAAACTGAACAACGTTAGTTCAGCGACTTTTAAAAATAATTAATTTTTTTAATTTTTATAGCACTTTTAAGTTTATTCGAAGAAGCAATCTAAAGCAAAATGCTTGATGTTTATAGCGTGACAGCCGACGTCTCAGTTGTGTTCTAGGATGGCGTACATTGATAGCATTATTTAATTTGTATGAAAAAAGGTAAATTCAAAGACTCCATTATTTTTAAAAGTCGCTGAACTAATACTGTTTAAAATATTATGACTAAGATATAACTTTATTTTGACATGAGACATCAAACAAAATAATACACAATTTACATTTATTAATTTTATTTTAAATAGTATTTAGATATCCTGTACTTCTGCTAGATAACCTGGAAACTACAACAGAATCTATAGAGTCAACAAAACTGTGCCTCTCTCTTAAATATGACCCTTCAATCGAAAATTGTATGATTTCTGAATTATATAAAACTGAAATTGAATTACTGATTTCTATTGTATAGACCATTTTCCAGATTGAGGGTGTGCATCGTATGCTCCTGCAAACATCAGCTAGTCCCGAAGCCAAACAATAACCGCAGAGCCCGTCTAATCGTGTATTGACACAAATGCTGCCAACCCTTGCGTTATTGTTTCCTGATGCTATGCTTAATTAACTCACTGGGAGGATTGTGAGTGCCGGCTGCGCCGGTTGAGCGGCGGCTAGGGTGATGGCATCAAAAGTATTAAAAATGCCACAGAAAATGACAATTTTTTTGGAAAAATCCTGATTGATTATGATTTGAAAAATATTGAATTAAAACGTAATATACAGATTGAAAAGTCATATTATTTAATGTGTCTGGATAATTAACACGACCGTTTGAATTAAATTTTTTAACCCCCGACGCAAAAAGAGGGGTGAGTTTGACCGCTAAGTGTGTCCGTCTGTGGCACCGGGTGGACCGATTTGAATGCAGTTTTTTTTTTATTTGAAAGAAGATTTACTAAAGACGGTTCTTGGATATATTTTATCAAAATCGGTTCAGCCGTTTTTAAGATATTGAACTATGAAGTGACAGAGTCGGGGGTTTTCCAACTTTTTGTTGGTTAAGTTATCTAGAAAGGGATGGAATGCAAACTTGTTTCGCTTGAATGATCCTTATTTTTAATGAGATACCGTAAAGTCTTTGAAATTTTAATTTTAAAATGTTTGAACAAAAAGCAAACTGTTTTATGAGTAAAATATTGATATGGAGGTCTGATTTTGGCGATCATTTATTATTTAGGATATTAAACTTTTTTGTGCCAAAAATACCAACAACAGTAAGGGGCTGACGGATATAAATGTGATGCCGTCTCTGTTTATTAGAACAAAACAAACAAAGACGTCATCACATTTTATCCGTCAGTTAAAATCAATCAATGGGTGGTGAAACAGCCCCTAAGCATGAAAATGCTCCTTATTAAAAAAAGCTTTCGTCATATATAGTGAATTTGTTACTATATAGTAACAATAACCCAAGTCCAACCACAAACAAATCCAATAAATTATAAGCTCTATTTGCGCAAGAGTTTTGAACGCGTCACGCTCACAAACCCAATATCGACGGAATTAAATAACCTTGTTAAACATTTACAAAATGGGTTCCTATTATAGCCCGACCACGACTATGAGTGCCGGCGACGCGGCGAGTAACTTCTCTATCCATCGCACAGTTAAAACGCTTACCGCTCATTGGTTAGCGAATAAAACACGCAATGTAGTTGTTAAATGTATTGTTACAGTCATTGTTGAGCCGTTGTGACAGGATTAGGAGAACAGTGGGCGGAATTCACCGCATATGGCGCTTGGTGCCCCACACTTACGGCTTTAAAATTACCTAGTCTTACTTATAATTGTGATTTATCGAAGTACTGCGAATTATGGTGCATGTGTTCATTATTAAGACTTGGAAAATGTAATTGTTACCATTTATGTAATCACTCACTTTCTGACAATAAATTATTGATTGACTAGCTTATGCCCGCGACTTCGTCTGCGCGGATCTAGGTTATCGCGTGGTGGCGCCCTCTACCGGAATCAAAGGTATCCTATGTTGATCCTTAGGGTTCAAACTACCTATATACCAAATTTCATCAAAAACGGTTCAGTGGTTTCGACGTGAAAGCGTAACATACAGACAGACAGACAGAGTTACTTTCACATTTATAATATTAGTAGGGATAGTAGGCATTGATTGATTGAAAAAGGGTTATTTTTTTATTCGTTCTTAGCAAGAGCACGGCCTATTTGTATATTGGTAAGCGGTAATCAGTTTCACTGTTTGTTCGTCAACTTTCTTTTGATCAATGTTCATAATTCGTTACGTTGGCTGTACAGTCAATGGCAAAGATATCGATACAAAACTGGAAAATGTTGTACCGGGTGTGGCCTGTAATACGAGCAAAAAATTAAAACATAGATCGTCCTCGTTAAACTGAACAACATCAATTCAGCGACTTTTAAAAATAATGGAATCTTTGAATTTTGCTTTTTTCATACAAATTAAATACTGCTATCAATCTACGCCATCCTGGAACATAGCTGACGTCACTTGTCACGCTACAAACATCAAGCATTTTGCTTTACATTGCTTCTGCGAATAAACTTAAAAGTGTAATAAAAAATAAAAAACTAATTATTTTTAATATTCGCTGAACTAATGTTGTTCAGTTTGAGAAGTATGATCTATGTTTTAATTTTTTGCTTGTATTACAGGCCACACCCGGTATACACGATCTTAATGTTAAGGCCATAACGTTGTAACTTTGGCTGCATTGATATCTTTGTCGTTGACTGGACATACCCGATACATCAGTTGGGAAATTAAAAGTTGCGAAATGAAACAGGTTGCCAAACTTCATTCGCTGAAACATTAGTAAACTTTTTCCCAGAGATGGTACCAAGCTAGATTGATTGTTCGCTCTCGAAAGCCTCTACATAGCTAATTTCATCGAAATCGTTAGAGCTGCTTCCGATCCTTGAAAATAAATAATATATACCTAAAAGAATTGCCCGTTCAAAGAGTAAAAGAAATGTCACCCTGCTGGATTAAACGTGTTGCTGACATTTTGAGCAATTTTATATTTGCTCCTTCGAAGTGATTGAACAATTTATAACTCTCAATTTATAATTATAGCCGGTGAAATTACTGGCACTTGAGGTATCCCATCTTAGGCCTCTATGTTGGTAACGTATCTGCAATACCCCTGGTGTTGCAGATGTTTATGTGCCATGGTGATCTCTTACCATCAGGAGACCCACTTGCTCGTTTGCCATCCAGTCGAATAAAAAAACAAAAATACTCAACTTGTAAACGCTTTGTCGTTGACATTAAAATACATGTAGAGTCAATAAAAAAATAAAAATAACGACTCCGTAGTTTATTATTTCGCACGTAACATGCATGAAAAGATTGATGAATGCAGAGGAAGCGAGAGTTGTATGCAAGTGGAAGGATGTAGCCACTACCTACCCCGCTGGGAAAGAGGCATAATCTATACATATATTATAATAATATGTACATATGTAGTATTTCGCTAATAAAATATTATATTAGGTAATGTAACTAACCTAATCAATTTGATAAAATTAACAAAAAACAGTATTATAATAGGAATATCAGTCCTATACAAAGATAAAGGCAAAACAACATTGAAAATAATTTTTAAACAACAAAGCACCCTACAAAAATCAAAATGTCATTCAAAAATGCTTACTAAAGCAGTACAGTCATGCAAATATTGACAGTTCACTTCCAAATGAAGCGTCCTCAAAGCCAAAAGTGCAAGAATGGAGCAATTTGTTTACACTAGAAACTAGTTAGCAGCAGCCATTGTTGGATAAAATTAGTATTTTTATTCGCGGCGTGACGAAAAGGGTGGCTTTTGAAATCGTACACACTACACACACTAAATTCAAAATTGACCACAGAGTAGAAAAGTTCTTTAGTGATGATCTTTGTATCGCGCAGTCTGTAGGCGTCATAGTGTAGTGATTGTGTAGTCTGCTTGCAGGGTGGTCGTTCACGATGCGCACGCGATGACAAGCGCGGCGAAAGTTGTGTGCAACCCTTCCCGCGATCTGTGGTCGAGGGATGCGCTTTACTAGGGTCGAGAGGTTTTGATACTTTTAATAAGCGCTGTGCGATTTGTGGTATGGTTTACAAGTGTTCCGAAACTCGTTTTAGCAAATCATTATCTCGTAATCTCGGATTATATACGTCCCATTGCATAACACAGGCTTACTCTTAGAATGAGAAGGATAAGCGCGAGTGGAACGGCACGACGGCAGCCTAGTACATGTATTTGGCAATCGACGATCGTGAGCAACTCGATTTAATAGGATGGTCGGAGAAAGTAAGTCCTCGGAGTCGAGATTTGAAAGAAGCCGATACGGGATTCAGATCCATTTGAGTCTGATTCTGAAATTTTAAGATTAGGACTCATCCATAATCAATATCATCAGCCTATAGCAGTCCACTGCTGGACATAGGCGTTCCCCAATGAGCGCCATTGCTCCTTGTCCATAGCTCGACGCTTCCAGCTTCTACCAACATGTCGTAGATCGTCACTCCACCTGGCCGGAGGGCGTCCTAACACTACGTTTACCAAGATGCAATCTCTACTTATCTCTAGTGATTGTCAAAATAAATATCCACGCTTTTTATTTCCCAGTATCAAGACTTCTTTTCATAGTATATCTCGCCCCACGTGCAAGCGTGAAATTCGTACAATAAATGCCCGTGTGTTGCAGCGGCTGTTGACTCCGCCAAACAATACCTAGTTCTGTTATGCAATATTGACTTCGCCAGAAACCCCCTCGAGAGAATCTTTGAAGTATATACCTGTCTCATTTATGCGATGCCTTTGTTATAAAGGAGGAAGGAGATGGGATGACCAAGTTGTACATTATAGTTTTTAAAAACTGCAGACTTTGGTAGAGTATGACGATTCCTTGTAGAGGAATTCAGTGACCAATTTTGAAAAGCGAATACGCCGGGTGGGATTCAAAGCACCTACTGTGGCTTTACGCACCAGAGGTGGACCACTGGGGGATCTAACCAACCAATTGAAACTCTTAATCGCTTGCATACATCAACTAAGTATTAGTAGTAGTAAGTAGTAGTGAACCAATTGGTAGGACATATCTGGTGCATGAAGCCGCAGGATACTTAGGGCATACTGAAAGTTTCTGGAACTGGCCACTTATAAAAAGAAAATTGAAAAACCAATAATAGGATTTGAAAAAATAACTCTCGGGCAGTATTTTACTTTTTAATTTGCGAGACTGTCATTTGTTTTTTCATCGTGGCGTGGGATTGAAATTTGGGTGTCGCTGTTGCAATGAATTTAAGTCGTGAAAATTTTCGATCCATGATTTTTTACGATTTGCGATCTGGCTTAAGTCAGCAAGAGAGTTGTCAAAGACTTCTATTTGCATTTGGCGATCAAGCCCCATGTCGTAGCTCTGTCTATTCGTAGTTTAGTGAGTTTAGACGAGGACGTGACCATCTCTATGACGATAAACGTGAAGGCCGGCCAGCGACTGCGGTTACCGATATTAATATTGATACTGTACGACAACTAATTGAAACTGACAAAAAAAAATACATGTCAGAAAATTCGTACTACCTTAGGCATTAGAATGAGCCAGGTGCAAAAGATATTGCATTTGCATCTGAAGGTTCGGAGACTTTGCACTCGATAGATACCGCATGATTTATCGGAAGACCAGAAACGACTGCGTGTAGAGTGGTGCCGCAAAATGATAAAAAAAATTGACGGAGGACAATCAATGGCTGTATATAACATCGTGACAGGTGACGAAACCTGGGTATACTGCTTTGAACCGGAAAGAAAAAGTCAATCGGCTGAATAGGTCTTTCCTTTTGAAAATCTACCGACGAAAGTAAAAAAAAGTCGAAGCACAGGTAAGAAAATGGTTGCTTCGTTTTTCGGCAAATCGGGACATTACACCACTGTATCACTTGAAAACCAAAGGACAGTATCTGCAGATTGGTATGTGAACACGTGCTTGCCCAA
Organism: Choristoneura rosaceana; assembly: GCA_037349165.1. Taxonomy (NCBI): domain Eukaryota; kingdom Metazoa; phylum Arthropoda; class Insecta; order Lepidoptera; family Tortricidae; genus Choristoneura; species Choristoneura rosaceana. Next base: position 19,876,695 of record JAZBNJ010000019.1, read on the forward strand.
AGTGTTTGACAAAATTCGCGAAAAGCGTCCCCGTAGCAAAATAGTCCTTCATCACGACAACGCGTCGGCACATTCCGCTAAAGCTACGAATGCGTATTTGGAGGCCTCAAAGTAGAATTAATGACTCATCCGCCATACAGCCCTGATCTGGCACCGTGCGATTTCTTTTTGTTCACGAAGGTTAAAGATAAACTCAGAGGTTTACGCTATACAAGCTCGGAAATGGCAGTGAATGCTTTCCACGAGGCCATCGAAGAGGTCCCTGAGGAAGACTGGACCCACTGCTTTGCACAATGGTTCCAGCGAATGCAAAAGTATGTAAATAGGGAGGGCAGATACTTAAAAAAACAATAAATGTGTCATAACGATAAATCGTAGTCTTATTTATTAGAATCCAGAAACTTTCAGTATGGCCCACGTATGCAAGTTCCAATTCCGTCTGGTGATCCAACAACGTTTTTAGTTGAAAGAAAAACGTAACAAAAATAAAAAATAAAATTAAAAACTAAGGTCATCCAAATTTGATCTCTAGTGTTCTAGTTCACAAGTCTATCACTATACCGCTGAACCACCATGCTGATGACAGAACTATTGAAATAAAATTTGCATACTGATCTTATTGCATGTGGAATTAATACAATAAATCTTTATCATTCTAAACACCTGCTTTCTCAGAGATATAACCAAGCTAAATAGATTGTTCGCCCTTGAAAGCCTCTACTTGGCAAATTTCGTCAAAACGTTGTACAAAACGAAACATGATTGAGTTTTAAAATGAGAACATTTTGAATTGTGTCGGTTTCGATCTAGATTTGCGATTTATGTATAGGAATTTCTCGTTTGAAAAGCCAAAACAACAACAAAACGAGACGTGTAGCATAGTTGTTGCTAGCAATCATGTGCCCTGCCCATTGCCACTTCAACTTGTGTATTTTTACAGCTATGTCGATGACCTTAGTTCTTTGACGAATTTCCGTATTCCGGATTCTATCGCGCAAAGAAGCTTCGAGCATAGCTCTCTCCATAGCTCGTTGCGTGACGCTGAGCCTCTCCAAGAAGTCAACAGTCAGGGAACACGTCGTCCATGTGTCTGGCTTTAGTTCCTGATGATTCGTATTCTTGCATGTTTACTGGTATTTACAAACGGCAGTGCAATTCGTCTGTTTCTACGCCCGGGGCTGTTCAGTGGACCAAGGTCGCTCGGAATTGCTATTAATGACTATTATAGTACGCCTCTGCTCATTATAGGCCATATAGGCTATAGTTAGGTTGGTATTTGTATTGAGCTGTTATTACCGCATCGCTAAAAAAGCTTTTGTCTTCGGATCTAGTTACAGGCGAGTTTAGGTTAGGCGTTTGGGACGAACGTTCGGTGGAATTACAGATTAGCCCTAATCTGTGGGTGGAATTTCCGGACGTTATTGTTGGTGTTGTGTGCCGTGTCAAAGTTATGATGATGATGATGATGATGTGTGTATGTTCGCTCCCTGAACAGGGACAAAAGGAGGGGTGGAGGGGGGGGGGATATAGACGTAGAGATGACTTTTCCATTTGGCTCAAATTATCGCGGCTCATTCTTGTGTTGTTTAATAAAGAGTCATTCTGATAACGTATCCAATGCGAAAGTGTGTGTGTTTGTATGTTTGTGTGTTTGTCCGTCTTTCACGCCGTAACAGAGCGACGGATCAACCTGATTTTTGGTATAGAGACAGTTTATGGGCCCAAAAGTTACACAGGCTACTTTTTATCCCCGGAAAAATGCACAGTTCCCGAGGGAACAGCGCGCGATAACCGAACACCACGCGGGCGGAGCTGCGGGCAAAAGCTAGTTGTTTTATATTACCTTTGTTCTAGTAGGTATGCATAATTCGTACACACTCATTTACATATGCAATCTCTATAAAATTTATTGAGGAGTGTATAATCGTAGAGGTATTTATCAGCTCTATAAAATGGTCCCTGTGTTTGGGATTACAATTAGGTATAGCACATAATTATAACATCGGGTGAAGGCGTCGATAAATCCTCGATCACCGTGGGCTGCGCGGGCGCAGCGCGGGCGGCGGTTATGGCCTGCGCAGCGACAGACGGGCGGTTAAATACACGCTCAAAATATTATCAAACAAACGTTATTTGTAAATCATCTGATTAAAAACTAAAATTACAGGGATAGGGGAAGTTTATGGGAATAGTCTATAACCTATCACACGAGAGTATGTAAATAATGTATGTATTTAAAGTCTTTATTGTATAAAATTTTGTATCTAGATAGCTGGACGTCTGAATTAACATGTAGGCTAATTTTTTCATCCGTAATTCTCACGGGATTGGTGGAAATCGGTATCGTTATCGGTAAGGCATTGTTTTTTTTTATTTATTCGACTGGATGGTAAACGAGCAAATGGGTATCCTGATGGTAAGAAATCACCACCGCCCATAGACACCTGCAACACCAGGGGGATTGCAGATGCGTTGCCAATCTAGAGGCCTAAGATGGGATACCTCAAGTGCCAGTAATTTCACCGGCTGTCTTACTCTCCACGCCGAAACACAACAGTGCAAGCACTGCTGCTTCACGGCAGAATTAACGAGCAAGATGGTGGTAGCAATCGGGCGAACTTTGCACAAGGTCCTACCACCACCTGTATATTTTGAAGGAATCCTCATGGGAATTAATTAAACTCCGAAATTTAAGTTCAACTGCATCTAATGATTTACGCGTGCGAAGCCGCAGGTGTAACTAGTATGCAGTCCAGCAGTCGGGTAAACACATTGCTTCCCTAACACCTTCCCTTACCTACCACTTAAGCAGATAGCTCGTCAAGCGTACGCCAGCTTCAGTTACGACGTACTGATTTACAACACACGCGGGACGCCACATGTATGCGAGGGGCTAGCATGCTCGTGAATTGGTGATGGAATAAAGCACGAAAACATTATGTAGTGCTATTTTTCTTGATGCTTATGAGCTTGTTATAGTAGGATCTGTTTTAACAGCCATTGATTAATTTTATTTGACAGATAAATGTGATGCTGTCTCTGTCTATTTGAGTAAAACAATAAAATTAAATAATGGATGATGAAAGAAAGGCCTCTTCTTAAATCTTCTTAAATTTAAGAGCTATGCTCTTGACGGCGGAGTAATTGCCACTCCGCACGGTCTTTGGCCTGCTGTTTGACTTCCTGATACGACACGACACCCACCTTCCTTCATCTAGTTAAAATAGGTCAATCTTGAAACAAGGGGTAAATTAAAGAAATACATTTTGATTTTGACTTGAACATTGTGAAGGACGTAAAGAAAATAGTACAACTGAAATAATTGCGATGTAAAAGTTCAAAGTGAGTTATTTGGAATTCGATTCTATCCTACCTTACCTATTCATAATTTTTTTTTTCAACAAATTACAGTGAAGTAATAGCTGCCTATTGCTTACCTTGTAATTTTCTCTCTGTGTACCTGTTTTCTGTATCACTTACTATTTCTGATGTACAATAAAGTCACTGTATTGTATTCTAATTTTATTGACAATATTAACAATATAACTAATAGAATAAAACTTACACAGCAAAAGCCAATGTGAGAAACTGTAAATGCAATAAAAATTTGAATTTAATAGGTGTCCAATGAACGTGAAACTATCGTAAGTGAGCTTATATTCGATGAAATAAATCCGACAACATAATAATAATATGTCGGGTTACTCTCTTAAATATGTACTCGTATCCTTATTCCTTACCGCTTCGTGAAAGTAAAGCACTGTGAGTAAGAAGAAAATAATAAAATAAAATACTTAAGTTTTATTGACGCAACACAAGATCCTCGCGTCATGCTGGAGCCGCCAGCGATATGTTTCAGTTAGGCAGATCGGGAGATTTACCGCTGCCACTGATATATGCGCGTGATTCCGATTATTTCTGAACGGCGCGGCCCGTTTATTGTTTTGTTACTGGTTTTCTCGAATTAGGGGCTTGATTTAATGCGACAGTTTTCGGAGGATGTACAAAGTTTTTGTAGTTGCTGAGGTGTTTGATTGTGGTCTTGTGGATTACGTTTGGTTGGTATGGAGATGTTTTTTTTGATGTCCTACTGCTGGGTAAAGGATTCCACTTTCACTTTCCACCCGTCTGTCTTTTGCACTTCTTCCTAATTAGTTTCATGCAACGGCTACCACGCAGAGACAGGCCAAAAAGGAAATGACGGAACGATTTGGAACGTTTCGACTGAAATTAGCATTTTGAATAAAAAAAAGTGTAAATAAAAACATACCACCAGGAGACCCACTTGCTCGTTTGCCTTCCAGTCGAATAAAAAAAAACATACATACGTATATAGGAAAGGTCCAGTATGGAAGAACAAGTAGATATATCCCTATTATAACCAAAATACCTACATTGATTTGCTTAAAGTTGGCAGGTGAGCTAAACATATTGTTGAACGTAATTACATCATTATTAATTCTATCGAAATGCCATTTATATTGATGACTTGCTTGTAAATACAAATTAGCTGAATTTAACAAAACTTTCGTAAAAATTGTGTGACAATAAAAAGCGTTCCAACCGCCGGTCTGCTTTATAGCTGAACGCGCAAATCCTATAATTTAGAGGAAATGGGACAGCGTTGCGTTGCGTTGGGTAACGTCGCGATAATTACCACGTAGGACCGTCTATTGCCTGCTTAATGTGGCGCAGCGATCAGGCAAAATTCACTTGTCACTGGCCCTATACAACAAAGTGCGAAATTCGAACTTCGTATCTTGCCGTCCCGCTGGCGCTTATATTGTTTAACACGAAACTGAGAGCGACGGTACGACACGAACTTCGATTTTCGAATTTCGTTGTAGCCCCCCTGGTTGCTAGAAACCTGTGTGAAGTACTCGATCCGCACTGTGCACGTGTGAGAATGACTGCCCACGCATTTAGCAGTGCTAGTTTCACCTTCACACTAAAAAGTCTGAAAGTTATTATTGGGAATTTACGTAAGTATGTGCGAGTATTCGTTCGATATTTCTGCGGAATAAAATCCAAATTCAAAAACTGCAGCTGATAGGATTAGAGACACGAAATAATAAGTTCTAGAAATCTCAGAATTTCAAATAAAACTTCCTCTTAAATTTCAATCTTTGAATTTGTAGAATATTTAGTTTTATCCAAAAAAATGGACTGATTTGATTGCACTTAACCTAAACAACAAAGAGTTGGAAATCCTCCGACTTTGTCACTTCAAAGTTCAATATCTCAAAAAGGGCTGATCTGATTTTAATGAAACATGTCTAAGAAAGAACCATCGCTAGAAAAACTGCTTTGAAATAAAAAACCGCATTCAAATCGGTCTACTCGTTTAAAAGCTACAGTGTTTTGCTTTGCTTTGGTGTTTAAAAAGGTAGCTAAAATACTGATTCCTTATTTATCAATTATTTTTATTTACCTAGATGGCAAACGAGCAAGTGGGTGTTCTGATCTAATCGAAACAATAAAAACACCCAAAAAATCAACAGCCTTATAAATAGGCAGCTTATTTCCTAATTTAGGCGGAGACGTCGCGCAATATTTTGAGCCGCAACAATTTCCCCGAAATCCCGGGAATCCCGGGCGTGGAATTCCGCGGGATCCTGGAGCGATTAATCAACGAGGGCAACACTTCATCGCGATTATAAGCTTTTAAATATCGGGGGGCGCAGGTCGATATAAATTAGCTCGCGATGAAAACGACTGGCTGGCCTAGGGATGGGCTCTGGTGCAAGGTGCATGGGTTGTCGATAGTGATGCAAGTCTGTAGGTCCAGGGCAAAGATATCGACATGGCCAAAGTTACAAAAATATGTATACACGACTTTATGCACTTAACATTAAGGCCGTGTATATATTTTGCAACTTTAGCCGTGTCGATATCTTTGCCCTTGACTTTACTGTAGTTGAAAGTCAAATATGAATTACGAGAAGCGCGTTAATGGGAAAAATCTTTAATGTTCATCTACTTAATAGCAATATTAAATAATAAAAAAACAATTTTCTTTTTGGCTAAAATTGGTTTCTAGAAAAACACGAGAATCTAAAAGAACTCTACATTTAGTAGTTGTGATTTCATCATCATCATCCCAGCATATACACGTCCCACTGCAGGGAACAGGCTTCCTCTAAGAATGAGGTGGCTTGGATAGCAGTTCCCACGCGGGCCCAATGCGGATCGGGAACTTCACACACCATTGAATCGCTTCGCAGGTTTGTGCAGGTTTCCTCTTGTTGTTTTCCTTCACCGTAAAGCTCGTGATAAATTTAAAATGTAATTCCGCACATCAATTTTGAAAAACTCAGAGGTGCGAGCCGGGGTTTGAACCCAAGATTCTCTGCTTAAGAGGCCATTGATATTTTTGATTTGTCAAACCCTTTCAGTTGGTTTCAGTTGGTTGGTTAAGTGAAATTTTTTTTTTGGTTTTTGCCTACTTAAAACGAACCTGTTCATTTAAAAATTAGCATGTTAATCGAAGACGTTGCAATAATAATGGTAAAGTCGACGAAAAATACGTGAATATTTTAATTTTATTTTACAACTAAAAAACGCGACTGTTAGAGACAAATGGCGACAGATTGTAAGACGGGTAACTAAAACTGGAAGTGACGACCACGAACACTGTCAAAAATGAAAAAAGGAAGATAAACTATCATTCAATTTTTAATGAAATCATCGATAAATACACATCACTACTCAACCCTTTCCCTCGCTGCGCTCCAGGCGCAGCGGAACGGTTAACTAAATTAAACTGAGTGTGAACCGCCGCAGGGTTAACTATTCCATTTCGTTTATTGCGCAATTCCCTTAACCCTCCACTGCTTAATAAAGATATAGAGCCTATTAACGTATTTTTAAATAGACAACTTAATGCCAGTTGATGACTTCGTGTTATTTAATGGCATTTGCAGAGAGACGCAGGCTCAAATCCATACTAATATTAAAAATGCGAAAGTGTGTTTGTGTGTTTGTCCGTCTTTCATGCCGTAAAGGAGCAACGGATCGTCTTGATTTTTGGCATAGAGATAGTTTATGGGCCCGAGAGAGACATAGGCTACTTTTTATTCCGGAAAAATGCACAGTTCCCGAGGGAACAGCGCGATAACCAAATACCACGCGGGCGGAGCCGCGGGCGAAAGCTAGTGTTGTAATACATTTAAGTTTAATTACAATTTACCTACACATTTCAACATCGCTTGATGAAGTCCAGTACAGTCATCAGCACCAATATCTGACACAATATAGCGTGCATAAATATCTCGTACATAATACTCAATGTTGATTGTGCATTTAACTCATTAACCTATTAAACTAGTGTCTTTGTACAGGTACTGCAAGCCTCGCGAGACGTTTGCAACTCTTACAGCTCCACCATTTTGAAAAATGTCTAATAACTAAATCGACAAAAAAAACATAATTATATCTAAATTGAAAATACAAACCGAAACATAGATGCACAGAAAAACCAGAAAAATAAGACCAAGACTTTATATTTTCAATTTATTTAGGTTTCACGGGATGACTGTATAAGTAAAAATTTGGAATTGAAATAAAAAATACAAAAAGAGTCCAAAAAACCAATCATAATTAGATCTCTCAAAATTTCACTATAACCCGTTGAAAAATTCGATTCTTTAAACGTTTCATGATGTTCTTTTCACGATACTCTTGTTTCTCTTGCCCTGTCAATCGTTCAAAGGACGAGATCTTATTATATACGGAATAAATTCGCATTTTATCGATTTCGGAATGGAAAGTGTTACTTGACTATCGCGGTCATTACAAATTGTATGATTTGAATTTATGTTTTTTTCCGCATATCTCGATTTTAGAGAAGCTCGATATTTCGGCACAGTTGCATGCGTTATGATCACGAGACGACTGAAACATCGAGCGTCTTTAAATCAAAGTTCGCGGAACAAACCCGAATTCAAAAATAAATCATAAAATTGTTACTTCAATATCTTATTATGTGCAATAAATAGTTATACAATAATAGTACAATAACTTAAAATAAAATAAAAATTTAACCTAAAACTAAAACAAATTGTCCAAAGAGTACCCCTTAGGCAAGGTCCCGAAGATGCTGGCAGCGTTTCCTCTTTAAATAGCTAGTTATTGTTAGAAAGTTATGTTTAATATTCAGTGTGTATATTATTTAGTTTCTTTTATCAATAAATATTGAAATTCATAGTACAATACCTACAAATAATGTTCCAAATCGTTAGCATACGAGTATAACGTGAAACACATGATTGTACTAAAACGCTGTGTGGCACATTAGAATTTATGCATCTCATGTATACTCAAAATGTCTAAAATAGCTGGTATAAAATACAAATGCACATTGAATTGTTAATATCAACACGGTTCCTGTATTACGTTTGTTTTTGGATTCCCAGACTGGGCTTTTGTTAAAACTGCATCAATAATTGACTAGTCCGTTAATGGATATCGTTTTTTGATTGGCTATTTAATTCCGAATACTATTATGAGTGGACAGTTGTTATGTCTTATAAATAATGGAATTGGTAAACAAAAGCAGAAATGATTATAGTATTTACTTACCGGGGAATGTGCTTGTGATTTATCAAGGAGTAGGTATGATTTAAAACAGAAGAACGGAAGGTCTTCTCGAAGTCAAAAAAATATTATACAGCTGAGCCCAGATTACTGATTTGTCTTACATATACCGGGTGTGGCCTGTTATACGAGCAAAAAATTAAAACATAGATCTCGTCAATCTGAACAACATTAGTTCAGCGACTTTTAAACATAATGGAGCCATTGAATTTTCCTTTTTTCATACAAATTAAATACTGCTATCAATGTACGCCATCCTAGAACACAACTACCGTCGCTTGTCACGTTACAGGCATTAAGCATTTTGCTTTATTGCTTCTTCGAATAAATTTAAAAGTGTAATAAAATAAAAAAACTAATTATTTTTAAAAGTCGCTGAACTAATGTTGTTCAGTTTGACGAGTATGATCTATGTTTTAATTATTTGCTCATATTACATACCACACCCAGTATATGACAAGTGTCATCCTTTGCTCATATTATATACCACACCCAGTATATGACACAAAGACGCGCCCAAAAATATTTTACAAATTTGAAACTTCTGACATACCCACTTACAAACAAATATATGAACGTAGCTACATGTTAAATAAAAACTTTTAATATAATATGTATAATCTTTTAAACTAAGCTATTTTTCATCTCAAATTAAATATCACTTTACTACTATTTGCATGCCTACAGCATTTATAACCAATAGGAATATAATTAATAGAGTGAAATACAACCCTATGACTATGCATGGAGTCGATGAATTAACATACAACGATTTATAGCTTTTAAACCTCGCATATGGTTATGCCTGTCAGTTGTGACAAATACTATTTGATTCACTATTTGGAAATGAAACGTAGCTTTAAGCACAGTATTGTCTGACTGTAAGATAACACTGACTATAAACGGGTGGGCCCTGTAATAGGAGCAAATAATTGAAACACAGTTTCTACTACTCAAATGGAACTACTTTAGTTTTGCAACTTTCAAAAATAAGTAGGTAATTTTCCCATCATGTTTATTCCAAATAAATTAAATGGTATTTTCAATGTACTGCATCCAACAGCCTGAATAACATCGCCTGTCACTGTTGGATTTCGTAATACATTGCTTGTCCAATTAAATTTTAAACTATATTTACATATTTATAAACAAGTTATTTTCAAAAGTTGTGGAACTAAATTAGCTTAAGATGAAGAGTGGAGGATGTGGTTTAATTGTTTGTTCCTGTTGCATTGCAGGGCCCACCTTGTATAAAGCTACTTATACAGGGTGTATCCTGTAGTACGAGCAAATAATTAAAACATAGATCACACTCCTCAAACTGGACAACATTAATTCAGCAACTTTAAATTATTATTTTTTTTAATTTTTATTACACTTTTAAGTTTATTTGAAGAAGCACACAACCTTTCGCGTTTATAATATTAGTTAGCAGGATACCTATTTGTCAATCCATTTTGAGTGACAGAAAATCAGCGTGTAATCGAAGTCTCAATTCTTGACAAAAGCAATGGTTCGGGCTCGTATAACTGTCATAATTAAGTGAGATAACATATCGCTACTGTCCGTCTCTGTACTTTAACACACCCTTTAAAAACACTTATAAAAACAGTTATTGTCAATTTACAGGTAAGCGTATTTATTTTATAATTCTACAATTAGCCACTAGACGACTGGAGACATAAACTTTAATAACATCATAGTTGGTAATAAAACAATCGGCGTTCTTTGTCCATCGACATCATCTTGTCTTTGGATCTAGCAATAAGGAAGTCTGTGGTTAAAATGATTCACAGTGTGTATAAAACACAAGTGCATAAAACGCCATTTCGCCCGAGGCGATTATGTCTGCTGGAGCCGCAAGCGAGGGTTGATAGTTAAGTCGAAAAGGGGTTTTATAAATAAGTAATAGGTTCTTACACTCAGTCTTTCAGTTCGATCTTTTCACAGCAACAATGCAAATAAAAGTTCATTAACTTTAATATTTTTTTTATACATCGCTTTTTCTATGAAATTAAATTAAATTAAATGGTTTGTATGGGTAACATAAGATTTTATATATACTTAGATATAAATAATAATAAAAATATCTAGTTTTTAAAACCATGACTATTATGTATAAAAACGTTAACGTAGGTATAAACTTTTACTGTTCGTGACTGTTATCGTCTTAACTTAGATGAAGATTTTACTTTATATTATTTAGCATTTTTTTGCATTTCTTTGCAGGTGTAAGTACGTAGGTTTCCTTATTCTGCAAGTTTCCTCCTTCACCGTTAAGCATTATGGTACATTTCAAATGTCACTTGTAGATGGTACGTATGAAAAAAAAAATGTTTGAAAAACAGAGTAAAAAATATGATTTTAAAACCATACAAAAACTAAATTAATAAGCTAGGAGGTACTTGATGGGGAGATTTAGAGGCTGTTTCACCATCCATTGATAAGTGTCAACTGACGGTTAAATTTGATGCCGTCTCTATTTGTTTTGTTCGAATAGACGGAGACGGCATCACATTTAACCGTCAGTTAATAATAATAATAAAGCCTGTTATTTTCCAAATACACGAGTTTCAATACTTTTCTTTCCTTTTTTAATTAGCAAGCTGTTAGTATTATTAGTATTCCTTAGTTTATTTATTTGTGTTAGTACTAGTTTCCGCAGATTTGGACCCCTCTCTGGGTGTAGACCTCCTCCTACTCCCTATCTTCTGCTTTTTTCAGCCACTATATTCAATTATTTATTATATATGCAATTTAATAATTGTATATTAGGAACTCATGTTTGACAAATAAATTAGGTATCTTTATCTTTATCTTTACTCTTTTCCGGCTGTCTCCACTATTATCATCTGTCCATCTTTTACAGGGTCTGCCGACTCTTCTTTTTCCAATGGGACCCTTCCATTTAGTTGTGAGTATTGTCCACCCTTGGGTTCACGGTGGATGCAGGCCGCTGCCAACCGAAGCAACTGGAGGTCTATGGGGGACGCCTATGTCCAGCAGTGGACGTCCTACGGCTGAGATGATGATGATGATGATTGTCCACCCTTTGGCCTTGTATCGAGCCAAGGCACTTAACACTAATCAATGGATGGTAAAACAGCCCCTTGTCATTTTCGTCTTTACGCCCTTGTAGCGACACAGGAATGCTTAGCTCGCGTTACATGATACACACGACGGCTATGCACTCCGGAGTTTCAGTAGCTTTCCTCCGGCCCCATTGTCAACACGTGTGTTCGAATAAATATAAATTACGTGATTCATTCGTTTATTTTTTATATTCGTGACCTTGGCCGGAGGTGTCCTCAAGCTGCTCAGTAACTAGCAGTAACCGAAGTACTTACATAGTTACAGTATAGTTAGACCCTGTAAAATCGCGGCGGGCGGCTAGTGCCTTCAAAAAATAGATCAACTTTCTCATGCCAAAGCTGCTAATTGCTGGCGTGTCTCCAAGGATACGCAACACTTGCGTAGGCCAGACAATGGGCATTGTACGGACGGACGGCTCGCATTGTCTTACACTTTCTATTAACCTTTAGCTTGCGACAAGCGCTGTCAAAACGACGTGCTCCTGCGCAGCGTGGGCGGGAGCCGGGTAGCCGGCGATGCGGTAATTTTGTTACTTTACCATATGATAAGCATCAGCGCCGGATTGTGATATTTGTGATATCTTTGCTAGTAGCTGGAAGACAGAAGCAAAGGATGACTGTCCGTCTTCACTAAATTGTTTGTAAATGTTAATTCTGGTATCTTTTGTGCCATGTGTCATGTATTGCGCTTGTTAATATTTTATGAATTTCACAGTACTTTGGCTTGTCTTTAATGCTGTGTGATTATTTCATTAAATAAATAATAAATAAGTCAAAAGTCAAAAGTTTTTATTTTAATTTTGCCATGCCTCTATGCCACCACTGGACAGGAGTTCAGACACGAATTTTTCCTATGGACTACATATCTCAGCTTGTTTGTTTCTTATTTAGTCATTTAAGCAGCGACACTAAAAAAAAATACAACAAGACTCGAAAAACTAATGTAAGTAATACTGTGTTACTGTGTACCTTTTTCTGTATATTGTTACTTTATTTATGCCGCATAAACCTTTTTCCTTTTTTTTCTTAATTCAATATTTAAAGTTTATTGTATACTAGCCTGAATCCGCGGCTTTGCTCGCCCAGTCCAACTCACAAACTTACTTTGTCTTGATTTCTTGATAAAAAACATGTTGAAGTTTTTGTATTGCAAGACTAAAGATAAACTATCAGGTGATTACTTCATGAAAAGAATCATCGCCGTTCTCGTTTATACGTCATGTTTGTGTGTTTTCGGAAAAGTTATTATTGATAGAAAAAAGGTGCCACAAGAAGCTTGATAGAAAATCACACGTTGAAAAGAATTTATTTCTTTTCTATGTCGAGCACAGTAAGTCTGCTCAAATTACCATATCCGTTTAAACCATCCTCTTTCACATGCTACAGCGTAACAAGCAACAGCCACAGCATACCTTGACGTGCGTAGGGAAAACGTTGAGCGTGAGTGGAGCCACCGCCGTCGGCTGTGACACGAATGACACACTGCCACTGTTAACTGACACATACTTCGTGTTAGTGTCGGTTACATATGTATGAATGATGGCCTCTTAAACATGGTAAGTAACATGCAGTGAGTTTTACTCGTACTTCTTGAGTTTTGAAGAAACAGTGTCAGGATTGGTTACTAAAGCACTTCCGATCAGGTCAGCATTTTGTTAGGAATCAGGATTTTTTTTGTTAGGAATTAAGAATAGATTTTTTTTATTCGACTGGGTGGTAAACGAGCAAGTGGGTCTCCTGATGGTAAGAGATCACCACCGCAAATAGACACTTGTAACACCAGGAAGGGGTATTGCAGATGCGCTGCCAACCTAGAGGCCTAAGATTAATTTGATGAGAATTTAGTTAATTTGTTAGGAATTTTTGCACTAAAAGTGAAAATCGGTGATAATTTGCGACTGAATAACAAGTTTTTTACATTAGCGGTTCGAAAAAATCCAAAGTTTTAATACTTGAGTTACAAAACTTTAATAGGTAAATTACAAGAAAAACGGCCAAGTGCGAGTCGGAACCATGCATTGGAGTCTATGCAAATTTGTACGCATCTATAATAACCAGTATTAGCAGACCCCAGTACCTAACCAAAATGTTCGTAGTGTAGGGTCATTTAAAACTGGTTCTTGACACACGTAAAAAAATATAATTTTTGGATTTTTTCTCTTTGGTTGTTTCATAAATTATAAAGATCTATCTTCACACCTCCCTGAATAACTTTTTTCTTCGTTTGTAATTATTTTGTACTTATTTTTATTTCGTCTGATAAATTTACAGCGCATTTGTATCTGTAATGCTGTAAATTTTCATCCATACTAATATTATAAATTCGAAAGTGTGTGTGTCGAAACGGAGCGACGGATCGACGTGATTTTTTGCATAGAGATAGTTTATGTGCCAGAGAGTGCCACAGGTTACTTTTTATCCCGGTAAATGCAGTTCTCGAGGGAACAGCGCGCGATAACCGAACTCCACGCGGGTGAAGCCGCAAGCAAAAGCTAGTTGGTTTATAAATAATAATAAATATCATGGGACACTTGACACCAATTGACCTTGTCCCAAACCAAGCAAAGCTTGTACTATGGGTACTAGGCAACGGATAAACATACTTATATAGATAAATAAATACTTAAATACATATCAAACATCCAAGACCCGAGAACAAACATTCGTATTATTCATACAAATATCTGCCCCGGCCGGGATTCGAACCCGGGACCTCAAGCTTCGTAGTCGGGTTCTCTAACCACTTAGCCATCCGGTCGTCAAATAAATACCAAGTTTCAGGTTACTAGTAGAGTCAAGGGCAAAAATATGTATACACTTTAGTACCTTGTCACTTTAACCACTGTGGCAGTTCATATATGGCAGTTAAAATATGACGAAATTAGACAAGGTACCACAGTGTATACATATTTTTGCCCCTTGACTGTACCACTGAAACCTGCCCTGAGAAACAGGCCTAGCCTAGTGTAGGTGTCACGAGTAAATCACTAATCATAATCACTAGCACTGGAATTGTACAGTGTAGCTAACTTAAAGTTCAACAGTTGGGACCCGTTTAAATCGTGACGCTCAAAAATTCTTACCTAATGGGTCCCGACTGTTGAACTTTAAGTTAGCTACTTAACAAAGTTCTAGCCCACTACTGCCGTCCTACCGAAGAAGGCGGCAAAGGGACTTTAGCGGCTTTTTAACTTTTTGATACGTGCATACTCAGAAAAAAATTCTGCGTCGAACGGTATTGACTTTTTTTTTCTATGACAGTTAGTTCTCGAGATACGGAGCAGTTAAACGACACATATTTTGATTTTTGTTAGGGTTTTATAATCTAAAAAGCCGTGATTGGTATTAAATAAGCTAAAAAGACGTTATGTATCATTAGCCGCCTTATATCATGCTTAAAATATAACACTTTTCTAAGCTAAAAAGCGCTTATCGATCATTCATACTTTAAAAAGCGGTTAAGTTCCTTTAACGAGGTTTTAATGAATTTGTCATAGCTGAATTTACATACTTGTTTATAGGCTTAAAAGCAGTATTCTTTAAATTAAACTCTATAATGACGTTAAGGGATCTTAGCCGCCTTTTTGCCTATAACACTTAAATACATTACGTAATACATTTAAATGTCAATAAAGCGGTGACCGCCTTTTTACTTCAGTGTCATAAGGTTGATATTTGTTCGATCATATTTTTAAAGCGGCTAAATAGCAATAATAGGTAAAAAAGCGGCTAGATTTTTGTCAATCCCTACTATTGAAAGGGGAAAGTGAGTTTGTTTGTTTGTTTGTTACGCTTTCACGCCGTAACGGAGCGACGGATTGTCGTGATTTTTGGCATAGAGATAGTTTATGGTCCCGAGAGTAACATAGGCTACTTTGAATCCCGGAAAAATGCACAGTTCCCGAGAGAACAGCGCGCGATAACCAAACACCACGCGGGCGGAGCCGCAGGCAATAAAATCTAGTGTTAAATAATATTAGTGCTTAATTTTATTTAAAATTAAAAAGAACTTAAGTATTTAGTTTTTGGTTAACGTCAATAACGTTACCTTAGTAGTTTTGTATCTAGATTTAAGCACAATTTAGGTTTTGGGTGAACTTTTGAAATCTTTTTTTTACGTTATTTTGGTGGGCATTATTTTTTTTAATTTTTGGTGAAAATAATCACTCGTTGAAATTCTCTTCTGGATTAGGATTTCAATGATACAAGAAGCACCTACTCGTATTTAAATTCAAAAACTAAGTTAAAGCTATACGATATAGTGGAAAAACGTCGCTACCGATTTCATACTTGTTATCATCATTCGTCCTTCCTCCCCTACCTCAAGTAGTAGGAAGGTACACTCAAAGATAGTAGGGTGATATAGCCAGCATGGGCAGCATGGTACTAAAAAGCATACCTACTTTAAACATCTCATAAACATACACGCTAGTATCACAGTAGTAATTGCTCATCAGATTTTGTGCTAGTAATGAGCATAATCTATCTGTACCTTTATATTTCACGTGAGCAAAACGCGAGTGAGCGAATCAGTTTCACGTGAAACTACCGTTAAATTCAGTCATAATGACCATAGTTAATAAAATATAAATATAAAATACCACCGGAATTACAGCACCGAATATTACGACAATAATGTGTCTTTTGCGATTACTGCTAAACTGTATACATCAGTACTATTAGCTCTATTCTGTGAAATAAGAATCAAGACAACTAATAAGTAAAAATATAAACATTCAATTGAAATCATTGTACTCGTATATCGCACAACGGGAATCCACTGAAATTACTTTTAAGATGACTAAAACAAAACACATCGCGCGAAAAGCTTGTACCTACTTACTGATAGGCACACAAAATTCGGTAGTTGGAGGTTCATTCAGCGTGACAGCTAATCAACTAATGTAATTTTCCATAAAAATGCGAACATAGTGATATGATCTTTCACCATTAAGATATTAGCAAGTATTTGTGCAAATTGATATTGGTAGCTAGACGATATTTAGAAAGAACCTATCTTTTAAATGAAAATGTATTTAAATGAAATGTAATGTATGAAAAAGTAAAAATAGAATGCGTTATTTAATTAGCTTCATTTTTATTTATGTTTATTAGGAAAATGACTCCTAAACACAAAGTTATGGTCAATTGATTCAACAAAACCGCGCGTGGGACAGGCTTCACAGACTTACTGCAGTTAGTGTTTCTAAGTCTGTGATATTTTTAATTCAGCTTTAATTGAAGTCAACAATGTTTATTATGTTAAAACTCCGCTAGCGTATATAAAATCGAATTGTGACGGCCAAACAAGTTGCTCTGAAAATTCACCCTTTTTTATATCTCATTTATAAACTTTAGAGAAGTAAATAATGAACACAGTTCAATAATCATAATGTTAATTGAAAGTAATAATTTAGAAGTTTTTTATTTTTGAACAATAAATAGTTGATTTTTATATAGAATGCCTTTTAATTTTTTGTCATTACCGCTTCTCACGCAGCATTACTCTTAATAATTGTAGTCCTATCATAACCTAAAATGCCGTTATTTACAGAGTGACTCACGTATTACGGCTTTTTAATGTATTGAGAGTAAACATTTCTGTTGCTTGATAATTTTGATTCAAAAGTTAAAAAAACATCTAAGCTTTAAAACGGTTAAGATACTTTAACTTCGTTTTTATTTATAACGCAACGTACATGTTCTACTAGCAATAATAGACAATACCGCGGCTATCCGTAGTAACGACCTTCTAGTGTATTAATCGCACCTAACTTTCATTTAAAATAACAACACTAAAAAAGTTATGTACAATACTAAGCTTAAAAGTCGCTAAGGTATAGCTAACGGCCTTTTAACTTATTATTCTTCGTCGAATAATATTCACAAATCCTAAGCTATAACATAAAAGCCTCCATAATTATTACTATTTATAATTTTTTTAAATGAAAATATAAACATAAAAAGGCGTGATTTTTTATCTAAATTTTAATCTAATCAGAATTTTTGTAAGTCAATTTATGCCTGAGATACAGGTACTTAAAATTTTGAAAAGTTTTTGCCGTTTTTCTCGAAAGTTACTTTTGTCACTTTGCCGCCTTCTTCGGTAGGACGGCAGACTAGACTTGTTTTCTTCTTTTTAGTGTTTTTAAGGCAGTCGGGTTTTTTGTAAATGTTATAACGCATTTGACCTGTGAATGCCAAGTCCATCACCGTTTATGAGTAGTCCTTCATACTTGTGTACATTGGGGGTAGAAAAACCGTCGTCCGTTATTAAATTGACTCCTTTATAAAGTCATAGACTTTTGAAACCGAAGTACTAATTAGACAAGTGCATTATCAAATAAATTCATTTATTCAGGCATTAATTACATAGGTATCACATAAACAGGAAAACTAAAACTAAACTACAACTAAAATTATCAAATTATACTTACTTGACATGATAACAAGGGTCAAAATAGTATACATCTCTAACATATATATCTAGTTTAATATCAATAAAAAACCTTTTTAACCTACTTCAAAAAAAACATAATAATATAATATACATATATATTATGTTAAACAACTCGTAAAAGTTTCAATCAAATAATGTTCTATTTAATTATTAGTGTTTGTCAGTGCCAAGGTGAAGTTGTGGTTGCTATGGTCACCTGAGGTTGACGCAGTATGTCCTACTCAATCGGTAAAGCAGATGAGCGCTCATACTCGTGACGAACCTTTTTTTACTCCGACTGTACCCATGGTATATTACTCATAGAACAATGAATACAGCGATGAAGCCATAAAAAACCATTTAAAAACATTCATTCAAGCTTGACGCCCGCCGAACTGTCGGTACAAAATAATTAATAACCTGTAGCACAGATCATTATCTGCGTGTTTGAACAATAACAACAAAAAATATAATAGTAATAGCGATCCAGCTGCGCACGCTTCGTTTGGGAAGACTTATTCATAGTTTAGACGGCGAATTGGATCATATTTGGAAAATATGTGAAGATAATAAGATTAGTAGACGTCACAGGTGACCGAAGAGCTGGCAGTTTCCTCGGACAAAGAATTAGCCTAGCTATTCAAAGAGGAAACGCTGCCAGCATCTTCGGGACCTTGTCTAAGTGGTACTCTTTAGACAATTTGTTTTAGTTTTAGGTTAAATTTTTATTTTACGTAATTTTTATTTTGTTTTATGTAGGTAAGTTTAGTTAAGTTATTTTTAGGATATTTTTAAATCTTATTGTACCAAAAAGCTTAATAAATAAGGTTCAAATATTTCACTGCACGATAGACAAAAGCTAGAAAGGTTAATTTCATCTAAATCGGTTCATCGGCTTAAAAGACATGAGGTAATAAACAAAAAACAAACAAACAGATTTACAAACTTTTGCATTTATAATATTAGTGGATTAATCATATTTTTTAAAAACTTATTTACCTAAATTGTTGCACCTTATAAGGACGTATCTTTATTTGCAAGACCTTGTAAATGTGTAAATCAATATAGGATTATGATAATACAACAGTTCGATATCTCAAAAACGGCGGAACCGATTCTGATAAAACGTGTCCAAGAACCATAGCTAGAAAATCTGCTTTCAAATAAAATAAAAATACCGCACGCAAATCGGTCCACCCGTTTAAGAGCTACGGTGCCACAGACAGAGACACATACACCCATAGCGGTCAAACTTATAGCACTCCTCTATTTGCGTCGGGGGTTGAAACTATAGATGGAAACTAACGGTAGACTACGGTTATTTAACAAAATTTGTCGTTAGCTACCAATACTTAACCGGTTAACTATGGTTATTTAACCGCAGGTCGTATTGAAGCTTGGTGGTAAGTGGATAGCTTTTTCTGTTTTTTTGTTAGTGTTTGACATTTATTTTAGATTGTTTAGGTATATAATCCATAAAACGGAATCGGAACTAATTTGAGATGCATACCTACCTATGATATGGCACTGGTACCTACTATAAATACTTAATTTCATAAACGTCATTCAAACAAAGTCATAAACGCCACTATGCAATACTAACAATCACCGCAATCACCTAATAATTTTAATATTTTTTATCAATAAAATTAAATAATTACTTAGTTTATTTTAATTAAGTATAAACACAGTACAAACAGGCTATTCGGTTGTGGAATTCCTTACCGATTGATTTACGACGGGCAAAATCTCTGCCACTCTTTAAATCTATGCTTAAAGAGCACTATCTGTCATCGTGTAATAATTAGCTTTATCCTAGTTTATTTATTTATTCGTTTATTCATATGTGATTATTTGTCCCAATACCTATTTTTATTTTTATTTTAGACGTGTAATATATGTGCAATGATGTGTATGTGTAGATGTGTTTTTGTTGCTTTTTCATTTTCTGATCTACTGTTAATGCACCACCTGCTATAAACTAGTCCTTCCTTCTTTCTGTTAAAAGGTTGCCTGGAAGAGATCGCTCTTAAGCGATAAGGCCGCCTATTGCTTACCTTGTAATTTTATCTGTGTACCTGTTTTTTCTGTATCGCTTATTATTTCTGGTGTACAATAAAGAGTATTTGTATTGTATTGTATTGTATTGTACAAAAAATTCCGTAATGTACCAAAGTAACCCGCTCAAAATGGTTATTAACCGTTTTTAACCAAAAAATCCGTTAAAAACCCGACGGTTAAAAACGTTAAAAACCGGCTTCCCATCTATAGTTGAAACATAAGTGCATTTGATGTAAAACAAAAAAAAAGTGTATTCATACAAAAAACGTTAGAATCTTGCAGGTGGTAGGACCTTGTGCAAGGTCCGCCCGGATTGCTACCACCATCTTGCTCGCTAATCCTGCCGTGAAACAGCAGTGCTTACACTGTTGTGTTTCGGCATGGAGAGTAAGACAGCCGGTGAAATGACTGGCACTTGAGGCATCCCATATTAGGCCTCTAGGTTGGCAACGCAACTGCAATACCCCTGGTGTTGCAGATGTTTATGGGCGGGGATGATCTCTTACCACCAGGAGACTCACTTCCTCGTTTTCCTTCCAGTCGAATAAAAAAAAAAAAAATCTGTAGGACACTTTTATGTGTATGTATTGCCCGCAAATAATTCTAAAAATTATGAAAAATTCGCGCTGACAGGATAATAAAGTTGAATTTATTAATTATGGATCTTCACTATAATTACACGCTGGCCATTACACTCAGCTGTCAATCAGTGCGCCTGCGCGGCTACCGCGCACGATTGAGATCTAAACCGCAATTAGCTTAAACGATCTATTTAAGTATGGAAATTAATACTGGCCATACTTAATTGTTTCTTTGCTATCGGTGCTTGTTTGATATCGTTTATGTCAGTGTTTTTGATTTTTTTTATTAACCGACGAAAAAAATGGAGGAGCTTCTCAAGTCGACGCGTATATATTTTTTATGTATGAACACGAATAACTTTTTTAAATTACTTTACGATGCTGCTATTCCTTATTTATTTAGAAGGTAGTTTTTTTCAAGAATGATAATTTTTTTTTTATTTATTTGATGAAAAAAATAATAATAATAATAGTAAAAATGTAAGCATTTTTTCTTCCTTCTGCTTCAGTGGACCGCTTTAATTAGTGAGTACCAATTAAATTTATACAAATAATTTTAATTTTTGACAAAAAAACACGAAGTAATTTTTTATGAATTGGGCGTTTTCAAAAAAAGTGTACTTACTCTTTCTTTTTTTAATCAGTTTTGCGTCGTTTTTTTTTTTCATACACTCAGTATGGGCGTGACAAAATTGACTCGTAAAATTTAGTATGAAAAAATGGAGTCATTTTTTTAAATGATCGAAATCGATTATGCTCTTGATTTTGAGTAGGAAAAATCATATTTTTCCAAAATTAAAAAAAAAAGAAAGGGTACTCTTTTTTTAAAACGCCCAACAAAGCCTAGATCGGATATAACTATGAGCTTTTTCTTGTAGGATGCTACCAATACTGGAATCCATACTAAATTATAAATGCGAAAGTGTGTTTGTATGTTTGTGTATTTGTACGCCGTAACGGAGCGACGGATCGACATAATTTTTCACATACAGATAGTTTATGGGCCCGAGAGTGACATAGGCTACTTTTTATCCCGGAAAAATGCACAATTCCCGAGGGAACAACGCGCGATAACCGAATAACACGCGGGCGGAGCCGCGGCCAATAGCTAGTTACTTAAATAAATTAATGTTGTCATTATAAAGTAGGTCGTAGATAACATATTTTATCCACGTAATATATTTATTATACGGCTATATGCGTAAATAACTACACACAAATCCACGCACTATCAGGCAAACAAATCATCCACGTAGACGACGCGCAATCTCAACATGCAGTATGTATGAACTGACACAGACGGCCGCCCGCCCAGCGACTATTGTCCAACCGCCCAGCGTTTAGGTCTGCCCATGAAAACCGCGGGGGTTTGACAAGTTAGATGAACAAAATTATTTCAAAAGTTATCTCTTGGTATTAGAAAATGATACCTAATGTAAAAGATGTGGGATCAGCACAAACGAGGTTATGCGATATAAGATTCGGCGATATTATACAATGCCAAATGATACATTCGATACGAAGTTATGCCAAAAAAGGCAAAACCAATCAAACATAGTAGCTATGAAACCTCTATCGCCGAATTTCTTGAAGCTCAGTTTAAGTGTGAAGCTCCCAATTCAAAACTGGGTCTGTGAGGGAACTGCTGCCCAAGCTCACTTGTTCTGAGAGTCTGTACCCTGCAGTGGGCGGTGTATAGGCTGAGATAATGATAAACTGGGTTTTGCCACCGGTGTCGTGGCCACACGCCAGCGCGGGCGTCGTTTCGCGCTTATCTCCACCCCCTCCAGGAAACAATTACTGCCACCGGTGCTTTATTGGCCGAGATATCCTTCTGACCCTGTGATTAAATAATATTCAATTGCCTCCATATGCAAATTCACAACAAATTTTCGAAAAAAAACGAAACAAAAGCCAAATGGGTTGTATCAAATACATAAGTCAAAATTTCTTTGTGTAATTTCTAGGCTAGGCATAACAAGAAATTTTAAGAAGTTCCCATACGGGCCCAGTGCATTTGGGAACTTCACATACACACATACACACCATTGAATTTTTTTACATGCGTGTGCGTTTCAATGTTTTAAATTTTTATTCAAAGTTAATCTATTATTTAGAAAGCGATAAAGAATACAGGTAAATTTAAATTGTAATTTCGCACATAAATGGCGACAAACTCAGAGGTGCCAGCCCGGGATCAAACCCACGATCCTCTGTTTGAGAGGCCATAGTGCAAACCACAAGGCTACCACGGCATCGGTACTTACCTGCTCAATTTGAAACCACTTATTCGCCAATCTACAATCTTATCAATGACATCATCCATATAACGTCCCACCCCATAAGACAAACATCTTTTTAAACGGCCGTCCCCTCGGTGCTATATCGCCACATTTTTTACGTCCGGCAACCGTGAATCAATCGTCCGGTGTAAATCTCGTGGGCGGACTGTCCGGTTCGGCTCTCCAGGGATTGCGACCTTATGCTCAGGTATATTACTAAGATACGTACCGGAAATACAGAGACTATTTACATAATGAGTTTAGGCATAGAAGGCTTCTAAGATTGAACAGAGAATGAAATATCTTTATTTACACATATTCTATAAACTATACATAGTAATAACAAATAAAAATTGAAGGCAAATAAATTGATTAAATATGAAAAAAAAATTGTCAAGTCAGTCTGTCAGTCGGAGTGTGGTAGGGCAGCACCATCATCAAAGCCAAATATCTTCGCTGCTGGCTTCCATTTGTAAGATTTATCCAGAATATTTCAGCAAATGATTGTATTAGGTTGATTGTACAACTTTACAAAAGTTTAAGTGTCTGGAATCTTTAATTGAAGTTGGCGAGTGAAGTTAGTCGAAAGGGGTCGAATCTAGGACTCCAAACTTCTCAGTAAGACAGGACCGTCTTTCACTTATTAGAGACCCTGGGTACAACATGCTGCATTCAGAAAGCGTAAGGGCTTACTTCGAAATTCGAAAATCGAAGTTCATATCGTACTATCGCTCTTATAAAAAAAATGCCGCTCTCTGATGACATCAGCTTCCATAGTCTCCATTTTCAATTTCCACACAAAGAGATGGGTCCATCCTATTCTAAGACCAGACTTCACAGTTAGCACTTGTAAGTCTTCAAATTGAACCCGTGTTAATGTAACCTAAAGCCGACTTTAGACTTGGAAGAAACTTGCACGTTGCATTACATTGCGAGGCCGTAAAGCCAACGAGTTTGTAGTGGTCAGTCGAGCGCCGTAGTGTAATGCAACTTGCACGATTTTTCTTGCAAGTCTAATCTTGGCTTAACCAACTTAGACAACTTGAAAATCCCGTGATATTGCCGTTTCAACGATATCTCAAAAACGGCTGAATCTATTATTATCAACCATAGCTAAGAACCATCACAAAGGAATTCGCTTTTACGTAAAAAAAATGCATCGAAATCCACGTCCGTTTCGGAGTTATGATGCCATAGACAGTCAGACATTGGCGTCAAACTTGTAACACCCTTCTTTTCACGTCAGGGGTTATTAACAGCAGATAATTTAACGGCAAAAACACTTGAACTATAACATCATTCGCAATTGCTCGGTGAAAGGTCAACAAAAAAGTGCCGTCGGATACCGAAGTTAACCTAAAAAACCACGGCTGCGGTTTTCACAGCACTTACGGTCACTGTCAGCAAAAAAGCGAGCGAATCAATTACCTCCCCTCGGCTAATGGGGCTAATGTGCTCATTTGCCGACCGTACCCTTGTGGTGGAAGACAAATACGGCGTTCTGTTTGCGGTTTAAGGTGCAGGGAAGACTTTGAGTAAATAATGTTATGCTTCGGTGTTTTGCGGTTAGCTTGTTTGAAATGACACGTGTTCTGCTTTATTGGCCGTTTTACTTGTCTTTAACTTGGTTTTTATTTTATTTTGTTTAGAATGCTTTTATCTTTAACTGGTTCTTTAAGTATGTTTCAATAGTACATAACTGCAGAGACCAGTAAGTGAGCCATCCTGGACGAATAGAAGTTTGATGATACTAGGCCAGGATGGCGATTAATGGTCGGAGCTTGTATAGTGCTTTTCTCAAAAATGATGATGATAGTGATAATGAAATGACAGTGATTGTGATGTGATGATGATGGTTGATGGTGATGATGATGATTGTTAGTGATAGTGATGATGACGGTCGTTCATGGTGACAAATTTTTAAAGGAATCCGTTACTCCAGGAAATAATTTCATACTTACTTCCTGGACGTTCGAGATTACTTCCTGGACACTAGCAGCTAGTCTCTAGGTTGTATTACTTTCTAAGCGTTTTTGATGACGTAATGACAACATTTCATACCATTTTTGAGAAAATTAGTTTATAGCGGCGGGCGAGAGATAATGAGATGATAGATAGATAATGAGATTTACAGTCTGTATACCTGACGCGTGTTAGCCATATCGCAGTCTAAGCCAGGGGTTCCCAAACTTTTTTTAGGCACGCCCCCTGCTGCCAAAAATGAAATTCCCACGCCCCCCTTAATAGTTCTTATTACCTAATAATTAGGTATTCGTGTTCAAATTTCCTGAGGCCCCGCGCCCCCTTTAAAATGTTATCACGCCCCCCTAGGGGGGCTCGCCCCCCACTTTAAAAACCCCTGGTCTAAGCAATCCTGAGTCACTACAATGCCAT
The DNA here is from genome assembly GCA_037349165.1 of Choristoneura rosaceana. Lineage (NCBI taxonomy): Eukaryota > Metazoa > Arthropoda > Insecta > Lepidoptera > Tortricidae > Choristoneura > Choristoneura rosaceana. The sequence goes on from JAZBNJ010000019.1 coordinate 19,902,139, forward strand.
CTTTTGTCTACAACTACTGTTGCCCGCGACACCGTCTGCAAAGAATCGTTTGTCGCTTTCGCGGGAACTATGCACTTTTCCTAAATAAAATTGTTTTTGTCCCGGAATGTTTCGTAGTTCCTGCGAGATAGACCATAATTTTTCGCAGACGAAGGCGCGCTAGCAGCTTATTGCATAGTTAAACATAGGTGGTGTGTCCTGTATTCGCTTGTATTTGCCAAGCGCGCAATCAGAGGCTGGGAATCTTTCTACCCGTTGTTTGCGAACCAATCACGTGTTTGTTTTGCGGTAGCGTTTGGGTGGGACGTTGGCATATTTCAGTATAAGACTGGGCAATATATGAGTTTGACTCGAATTAGAACAGGGAGTAACTGTTGTGAGGATAGTAGTTATAACTACAAAATATTACATCATCATCATCATCTTAGCCGTAGGACGTCCACTGTTGGCCATAGGCCTCCCCTATAAACCTCCAATCGCTTCGGTTGGCAGCGGCCTGCATCCACCGTGAACCCGCGGCTTTAACCAGGTCATCCGTCCAAAATACTACAAGTATATTTATATTTCTAAATAAATAGGAAAAGATCCAGGTGGTAAATGTCGGGAAATACGAAGATGATAGCAAATTCCCTGTTTCTTTTACTTGATGCTTAAAGCTTCGGCAAAAGTTGCCTCTTCCGACAATAGTTGTCGGCATGTAAAATTCTCCCTTCTACAAAAGGCCCTTCGGGTTCACACGTCTGGAACTTATAAAGTTTTTTAATTCGACATCCCCCGATCCCCCACATTCCAGCCCGCCCCTGGATTCCCGACATACACAGGCTTGACCGAGTGACATATGGTCATGCACTGTCCGGATTCTTGGGACGAATGATTTATATGTCGTGTGAGACGTTTTATGAAGTTAGTTGGAGAGTTTTAGGGTATGGTTTGAGATTTTTGTGTTTAAGAAGGTTGCACAGATTCAGGTTGTAAGTTTTAAGTGAGGTGTTATGACAAATATCAATGTTTATCGGTAATTAACGCGACACAATATTTAACGCCACGATTACTTGTGTATGATTATTCATCATCATCATCATGTCAGCCGAAAAAAGTCCACTGCTGGTCATAGGCCTCCCCCAAGCAAGGCTCTCCACTCAGACCGGTCTTGTGCTTTTCGCATCCACCGCGATCCCGTGATCTTAACCAGGGCGTCGCTCCATCTTGTTGGAGTCCGCGGACGCCATTCGAGAACCTTCGATGATTATTGATTATTTCTAATTGAACGCGTCTTTTCTATAAATCAAAATTACATAGACTTTTCGATCAAATTAATAAAAGTGTAGGTAAAGATATGTGATAATGGATAACCAGCATTTGAGTCTGCTCGATTTATAACCACGGTCACTGAGTAATTTTCCCGTCATAAACGACGTAAGTAATTAAGCCGTGGATGCGCTAGTAATTAGTAGTTATGAAAGAAAATCGTTAAAGTTTATAGTATGTTTATAAACCTCGTGCTAGACGTTGTCACTGTTAATATGACGGAATCCTTTGCCGACTTAACTACAAAGTCGGAAAATGTACATAGTCAACAACAAGTAAAAATAAGATTTTTTTTTTTGGAATCTTTTTATATTTTTTATTTCAATTCCAAATTTTTACTTTTACGGTCATCCCGTAAAACGCTAGCCACTGCTTAAGGTGGCTAAATAAGAAACAAAACAAGCTGAGATATGTGGTGCATAGGGGAAATTCGATTCTGTACCGTTGTCCAGCAGTGATGTAGCGGTATACCACGCGGCATCAGTGGCGATCCTTACATAGAAGCCCAAAAGCCGGGCTTGCCTTATAAATCGAACAATGTCCAAACGAAAAAAAGTTCTAATAAAATCACTTTAATGATTTTTCAACACACCTGCTCGTAAAGTAGGTCTTATTACAGCGTATTTACACTGATAATGCAGAATATTACCCATGCCGTGCCTTTTACATTACATTATCGCACTAGTGCCTTTTCATTACATATCTTTTTAAATATTAGCAAGAAGTATTAATGTTTCGAAAACAGCTAAGTAGTTATTTGCGTAAATATAAAATTCAATTCAAAATGTGATAAATAATTAAAGAATTTCATGAAACTGCTTGTTAGCTTGTTGGTATTTATAATTTGACGGTGTATTTTTAACTATAAATACCCAATTTCAAAATTTATAAATATGTGGCTGATTAGCTACTTTGCCGGTGCCCTTATCTCAGACTTGCGCGCGCATGCAGCGCTGAGCGCGCGAAAAAAAAAAATTACGGCCGCCATCTTTTAAATGGGTTTCTGTTTGTTAAGTTTTATTTAAATGTGAACTTTTATTTACTTTTCCTCGCAAGTGTGTTGAAAAACGTCGTATGAAACACGTGAGCATTGGTCATTACACTTTTCGTCTCCATTAAGCCTTCGCCTTCGGCTCAGGCTTAAAAACCGACTCGAGTGTAATGACCAACATAGCACACTTGTATCATAATGTACTATAGCGCGCTTTATTTTACGTAAAATAATAAGAATTGCTTAAGTAATCCGGTGCATGGCCAGTGGCGCCAAATGGCTGCGCGGCGAGTCCATACAACGCGGCGATAGTGGCGTACGTTGTAAATAGCATGACATCTCGCTCGCTCTCGTGGGCTTTTACGGGGCTTACATTTGGAAGCGTTTGCTCTCTTCACACTTAGGGAAACGTTAGTGTTGCAAATATCTATGTATAGCTGCATGTATAGAACTTTCTTTGCAATTTTGAAGCTGGCTTACGGTGTGAAGTTTGTTGCGTTTGGTTTGGAAAGCGAGTGCGCGGGCGCGAGATGAATAACTTCTATTTAACTTCATGTTTATTTCGAACCGTGGGCCGTAGCGTAGAGTTGTGATTTGATGCAATCATTTCAAAAAATAAATAAGTAGGTACTTAGGTATTCTGGTTTTAGCAGTAGGTCAGTACTATTATATATTCTGTGGTTTTAGTGCGGTGTAAAGAATATACAAGAATATAGAGAATGAGTTCGGAAACGGACCAAATTGTCCCTTGTGCGACTACAAGTGTATAAAAAAAAAATCGGTGGAAGGGTAAATACATTAAGTTTTATTGATAAGAAAGATATAATTCCGTCCCAAAAGCCGACTTCTGACTTGTGTATTTCACAGACTAGTAAAGATTGAAGAGTAAAGCGGCAACAAGATGGATTTACCTACATTAAATGATGAAAAATACTAAAACATATCTCTCGGCTTGCCATAGTCTGATACCCTAGGCACGCCACTGCGCGGCATGGAATGCCGAAGGCCTGGGTTCGATTCCCAGTGCTGGTCTTGTTTTTTTTGGTTTTTCTGTGCATCTATATTTCAGTTTGTATTTTCAACAACAAGTAAGTTGTCTTTATCATAATCAAACCTCGTGCTTAGAAAAATTCGAAACTTCTTAGTAAAGTAAGATGGCCACAAGACTCCCCGCAAGCCACATTAGGCCGGCCGCAGACGGTGCGGCGTAATGAGCCGCGAACGAGCGCCTCTTAGCGCCGGACGGGTTGCAGCGGGCTTTATTGCCCACTTTACAATCCGTTTTCATTTAATTTAAGACTTCGTGTGTGAGATTTATTACTAGTTTGTTGAAATAAGTGTAAAGTGTTATGTTGTTTTGTAATCCATACTTGTTGTTTGTATGTTTGTGTGTTTGTCCGTCTTTCACGCCGTAACGGAGCGACGGATCGACGTGATTTTTGGCATAGAGATAGTTTATGGGCCCGAGAGTGACATAGGCTACTTTTTATACCGGAAAAATGCACAGTTCCTGAGGGAACAGCGCGCGATAACCGTACACCACGCAAAAGATAGTGTAATATATAACTGAAAAACATATGTCACAGTTATTTTATGCCATTTTCAAGTATTAGAACACATAAATTGACAAACACACAGAAAAGCAGAGTGGAAACAACAGGGTTCCTTTTTATATATAAGAGCGTAAACGAACATGAGGGTCACCTAATAGGAAGCAATCACCGCCGCTCATGAACACCTGCCAAAACGAGGGTCAACACAGATGTCTTGCCGGCCCTTTGAGAGACTGATAAGCTCGCTTTTTTAAGATCCCTAAACTGTAGCGCTCCGGAAACACTGTCTCAGCTCCTTACACTATTTAGGCATGGAACCCCAAAAAGGAGCTCTAATCCTTTACAAAATCGGATCCGTTTTTTTAAATCGATCCCCCAATTAAACTGGCTGGTCCCTGCCACCGGTCAGGCCGCCGGTCCGGCAATCGGCTCGTATTTGCGTAAGCCGGTGGCTGATCCGGCGGACGATGGTCAGGAGGAAGCTATTAAGATTCCTGTGTGGCACAGTTCACAAGATTTTGGCAGCTAGCCTGTGATTCTTGAACAGATTCTGTTTCTTCCAAGTGTTCGTTTTGAAAGTCATCATGCCAAAAATTTTTTTGGTTAGTTGAAGTATAAATTTGATAGTGTTTTATGCGGCGATTAACCTTAACAGTGAACAGTGATCACAAAGTTCTAGATATTGCTCTCGTGTCTGACATTTTTTAATGTGCAGGTTGTCTCCACGTGGTTCCTGGAATTTTACTATCAAGCTGCAAAAACTACAATCACCGAACAACGTCCCTCTCAATGAGAGTACTTTGACACTGGCGAAATTATTGTCCTATTAATTAGGACAGAAAGCCATATTAAAAAAAAAGGTTGACAGAAATACCATTCTTGCTTATGGCTGGCTCTAACTGATTTATTTTCATCGTAGAAATCCCCATGAATCGAATAAGCATAGTAATATTAGTAACTCTAGTAAAATTTTATGTATTCAATTGCTAATGTTACTTAAATATAATTAAAATATGCCAATTAAAATATGATACTGTTTTTGCCCGTGTCGTGCCAGATTTCAAAATAGGACGGACTCACGGGAAGTGCTCTTCCCGAAAGATGTCGTAAAAGGCGACTAAGAAACCTGATGTGACAGTGGGCAGGCAGTACTCAAAGATGTAGGGAATTCTGACTGACTGTAGATATGACAATTCATATCTACAAATTGTCAATCTTTAAGAACTCACGACATCTTTGAGCACTGCCTGACTGTTGATATGACAATTCATATCTACAATTGTCAATCTTTAAGAACTCACTACATCTTTGAGCACTGCCTGACTGTTGATATGACAATTCATATCTACAATTGTCAATCTTTAAGAACTCACGACATCTTTGAGCACTGCCTGACTGTTGATATGACAATTCATATCTACAATTGTCAATCTTTAAGAACTCACTACATCTTTGAGCACTGCCTGACTGTTGATATGACAATTCATATCTACAATTGTCAATCTTTAAGAACTTACGACATCTTTGAGCACTGCCTGACTGTTGATATGACAATTCATATCTGCAATTGTCAATCTTTAAGAACTCACTACATCTTTGAGCACTGCCTGACTGTTGATATGACAATTCATATCTACAATTGTCAATCTTTAGAACTCCCTACATCTTTGAGCACTGCCTGACTGTTGATATAACAATTCATATCTACAATTGTCAATCTTTAAGAACTCCCTACATCTTTGAGCACTGCCTGACTGTTGATATGACAATTCATATCTACAATTGTCAATCTTTAAGAACTCCCTACATCTTTGAGCACTGCCTGCCCATGCCCATTGTCACATCAGGTTCCTTCAGGCTTCCTCTTTAGCCATACTTACCACACATAATATTCAAACCGCTTCTGCATTATATATTAGACCAAACATTTTGAGACGTCTAGTAGCCATAAAGCAAGGGCAACCTTTGTTCCCCGTCTGTAAGCCTTCTGTATTTTGCTTACGTATTATTGTGGAATCAATGCTATCCTTATTAGCTGAATGTATTGGATTCTAGCTTTCAGTCTTAGCATCGCTCATGTTTTTAGGGTTCCGTAGCTAAATTGGCAAAAACGGAACCTTATAGTTTCGCCATGTCTGTCTGGCTGTCTGAAAATTCCAAGTCACTCCTGTAATTTAAACTGTGCGTTCTCCGCCAATCAATCACTCAGACTTGTTATTATTAGGGTTCCGTACGTCAACGGCAATAACGAAACCCATACACTTTGTTTTCTGTCTGACTGTTAAGACCGCTTTTCTCAGGAACGCGCGTGCTTAGACCGTGCGGGGTATCAATTCGAAATTAATATCGAATAATCAATGTTCGCTACCTCGTAGAAGAGTAAAAAAATAATCTTCTCTGTCGATGCAAAACAAAATTTTCAGTCAATTAAAAAGGTTCCCGTATAATTTACTGACAAATCCATACTATACTAATATTATAAATGCGAAAGTATGTTTGTATGTTTGCCCGTCTTTTACGCCGTAACGGAGCGACGGATCGACATGATTTTTGACATAGAGATAGTTTATGGGCCCAAGAGTGACATAGACTACTTTTTATCCGCGCGCGATAACCGAATACCACGCGGGCGGAGCCGCGGGCAAAATCTAGTCAAAATATATTTATAGGTTTTATTTATACCTATAAAAGTAGTTATTGTAGTATTAATTAAAAAAGTCTGGAATCTTGATTTTTTAAAAGCCGCCAAATGTGTCACACGCCTTCTCACTCTTCGCTGAGTATGTGATAAAGAGCAAATATTTGAATCGTTTAAATGGAATGGCCGTCTCCTGGGCCGGTTGACCCTCGGCCGCGGGGAGTAATGGAGGGAGCCCGCTCGGAGCTCCAGGACAGTAATAGTTTAGTTGGTATCTGTTTACTTTGAAAATTGTAGACAGTAGAAAAATAAAGCCATGAAGTTATTCAAAAGGTTTACTAATGTTTCGGCGAAATACGTTTGGCAACCTGCTTCATTTCGCAACTTTTCATTTCCCAACTGTTAAATATTTCTGAAACTGTAAATATATCAGGATTTTTATAAAAGTAACCTAACCTAAAGGGTTCTACACGATTGCCCTGAAATAAATCCTGAAATATTTACAGTTTTAGGGTTTTGCGAATTGAAAATTGCGAAATGAAACAGGTTGCCAAATGTTACGTTGCGAAAAGGCAGTACTCGTATTCAAAAATATTGAAAATTTCACTTGCGAATCACTGTTATACCCTGTCACATTAAAGTATCTGTCAATTTTGTATGGCGTTTAGAACATGGCTGTAAAACGACTAAAAAAAAATTGCACGACTATTTTTGATGCCGACCCTACGCCTTAAATAAAATAAATAAATAAATATCATGGGACATTTGATACCAATTGACCTAGTCCCAAACTAAATGTCACTAATTCTTTAGGTTTCCGTACCCGAAGGATACCAGTCGAAACTCTGTATTGTCGCTACGCTGTCAATCTGCGATCTGTCACGCGCTTTATCTGAAAAATCGTACCTGATTGATAGGTATTGAAAAGTTAAAGTTTTTATTTATTACCGCTACATAAAAAAATATTAGAAACAAAAAAAATACCCCAGTACGAGTTAGAGTTGTGCACTGAAGGTAAGGTAGATATCTATAATATCCCGTGTAAACAAAATCTGTTTATCCTGAAAGAAAGAATAAAATTGTATGCTAAAACATGCCTAGACATGTAACTCATCATACTGCCAACGCTTTCAAAAATACCATCATTACCAAAAAAAGCGCAGCAAACCTAGGAGTGATTTAAAATTTACTTGCATGCTTGGCTTCACTCTTAAGTCAAGACCTCTCGAGCCTTCCCAATAAAATGGGCGATAGAGTAAGTGTGAAGCCCCTTCTTTACTGCCCTTATCGGATGGTCCAGAGGGCGAGCTTATCAGTCGCTCGGGGCCTGACATACGCACTCCAGTGTTTATAGAAGCATTAAAGAGGTTAAAGTTGCTTTTGGAAGGTGCTGGACGAGAATTGACTCGTTTTCTTTGACTGCGTTTTATTTTTAAGTGTAGTGATATAATTATGATTTTTAGCTCACAAAAATCAAAAGTAAGCGAAATTTTAAAGTCTATTTCAACGCATAGGGGCCGTCTAATAAAAAATTTGCATTGTTGGTTTCCTATTATTACATGGGTGTAAAAAAATTCATTGATTAGTCAATGCACAATCAGATCATGCACAATGACAGCGATTTCAAAATATTAAACTCCCTTTGTATTGAATTATTTTTATTATTATATTTAGCCCATAACCGTGTCACTGCTGGGCATAGGCTTCTCCTCTTGACTTCCTCATTTCATTATCTAGAGTTATATCTGTATTGAATACGAGAAAATAATAATGTGATTATTTTCTAATCGCATATTTACCGTTTTATTTTTTACTTATTCAAAGCGATCTTTTATTTCTGAACGTTATTCGAGTAATTTTTCATAGCTTTCTCATAAAACAGCGTGTTCAAACTACTCGATAAACGCGTCAAATTGCACGCAACGGTTACAGGAGTGGTTACAACTTGTTACATCGTGGGCCGGTAAGGCACTGCAACATTTTAGCTCATTGCATCAGGGCAGCGTCACTGTTTGAATTGTAAATTAGAACAGCGTAAGCATATGGCATAATAAAAGTTATTTTATCAGAATGATTTTATCACATTGATGTGTTAATAAGAAGCCAACCTTCCGTCATTTCATCAATACATATTCCGCCATTTCTTCAATCTTCTAACTACAGTTAATAATTTTGTTGTTTTACAAAACTAAAATCTTAATCAAAATAATGCGTGTTTTTATTATAGATTCGATGTAATAAAATACTAGTAGAAGAAAGTTATAAAATGTTAAAATACTTTAATCTTACATCTTATATTTTCTTGAGTAAACTTTCTGCTAATAAAAACAAACAATAGTTGTGAAAGTTGTAAAATTACCGGGTGTGACATGTAATACGAGCAAAATAATTAAAACATAGATTATACTCCTCAAACTGAACAACATTAGTTCAGCAAATTTTAAAAATAATTAGTTTTTTAATTCTCATTACACTTTTAAGTTTATTCGAAGAAGCAATTTAAAGCAAAATGCTTGATGTTTTGTAGCATGACAGGCGACGTCAGTTGGGTTCTAGGATGGCGTACATTGACGGCAGTATTTAATTTGTAAGAAAAAGAAAAATTTAAAGACTCCATTATTTTAAAAGTCGCTGAACTAATGTTGTTCAGTTTGACGAGGACGATTTTTTGCTCGTGTTACGGGCCCGTTATAACAGTCATAAAAAATGACTTTGACATCTATTTACGTGTACAAGGGAAATAACCTAAGCGTATCATTGTTATGCTGACTGTCACAGACTAATAGTACTGGCAAAGATTGGAACGTCAACAGAGCTTAGTGACTAATCTGTAGAATAATCTGCGGCATCATATGAACCAGCTGAGCATGTCATGTTATGTGGCTGTCACTGCGCACGCAAATGTTCTTATTCCAAAGCTACTACTTTGAAAAAATCTCGTATCTAAAATCAATATGTCAACAAAATTGAACCTTCATGTAATGTCTATCCCACCAAAAACATTACATGTAAAAAGCTGCAAGTCTCGCAACGCAATGCAGTTCTTGTAATGCTAAAAAGGTTTGAGATGCAATGTTATACCAAGTCGGTTATTTTTGTCAGTAGGTACCGGGGGGTTTCCATAGAACTCGATTTTCACCAACTTGCTTATTTTAAAACCATAGAAAAATACAGTTTACAGTTCTCAAATAAAGAGTAAACCAAATTATTTTTAAACACATAAATGACTTGGCCATCGCAAGGCTACATAACATAATGACATAAGAATTATAATCATCAACGTTAGCTATTTAAAGTAATTCTAATTAAAGATAGCGCTAGCCCCAGCCTTGCAGTTTGAGTGATACACATAATACGAGAATGACTAAAGGTTGAGTGCGATGGCCAAGTCATTATGTGTTTAAAAAATAATTTGGTTTACTTTTTATTTGAGAACTATAAACTGTATTTTTCTATGGTTTTAAAATAAGCAAGTTGGTGAAAATCGAGTTCTATGGAAACCCCCCGGTACCTACTGACAAAAATAACCGACTTGGTATAACATTGCATCTCAAACCTTTTTAGCATTACAAGAACTGCATTGCGTTGCGAGACTTGCAGCTTTTTACATGTAATGTTTTTGGTGGGATCTCATCACTTTTTGTAGGCAGTTCTTTTTTTTTCGGGTACTACTTCTTGTAATAACGCATTACTATCTTCATTTGTTCATCCTTCCTTGTCTATCGTCCATCGTCCATCGTCCATTCTCGTTCATCGTTCATCGCCCACTATCGTCCATCGTCCATCCTTGTCCATCGTGTGCCATCCATCATCTATCCTCGTCCACTATCCATCATCCATTCTCGTCTATCGTCCACCGTCCATCGTCTATCCTCGGTTATCGTCCATCGTCCATCCTCGTTCATCGTCTACAGTCCATCGTCCGTACCGACGGTCGTCGTCGTCGTCGTCGTCATTGTCGTCGTCGTCGTCGTCGTCGTCGTCGTCGTCTTCGTCGTCGTCATCGTCGTCGGTCGTTGGTCGTAGTCCGTCGTCCATCGTCGCCCATCGTTGAACTTCCGTCGTCCGTCTACCGTCTGTCGTCCATCGTACATCGTCCATCGTCCACCCTCCGTCATCCGTCGTCGATCGTCGGTCATCGTCCGTCATCCGTCGTCCGTTGTCTTGTCCGACGTCGGTCGTCGTCTTTTGTCCGTCGTCGCCATCGTCTATCGTTCGATGTCCGTCGTCTGTCGGCGTTCGTCGTCTGTCGTCGTCCGTCGTCTGTCATCGTCCGTTGTCCGTCATCGTCCGTCGTCGAACTTCCCTCGTCAGTCATCATCTGTCGTCCGTCGTCGCACTTCCGTCGTCATCCATCGTCTTTCTTCGGTCGTTCGTCTTTTGTCCGTCTAACTTCCGTCATCCGTCGTCGTCCGTCGTTTTCTGTCGTCCATCGTCGTCCGTCGTTCATCCTCCACCATCCATCGTCCCCACTGGGCTCGCGTGGGAACTAAGGCCCAAGCCCTCTTATTCTGAGAGGAGGCTTGTGCCCAGCAGTGGAACGCATATAGGCTGGGATGATGATGATGATGATGATGATCCATCGTCCGTCGCCCATCGTCCATCGTCCACACTCCATCGTCCAACGTCCATTTTCTACCCATCGTCCATCGACCATTATCCATTGTCCATCATTCATATTCCAATTTCCATCGTCCATCCTCGCGTCCACTCGCATCGCACACACATTCACAAACAAACGAACTTTGGTACTTATTACATTAGTAAGATAAACAATTTCATTTTAACCCTTAATACTCAGGTATTAAGACTCAACATTAATACGTATACAATACGACTACGTTCAATAAGGTCATTGCTGTGTAACTTTGTAATCGCTAGTATTTATATGGGATTACAAACTTACTTGTGCAGTTTGTATAACTTTGAAACGTGACTGAAATTGCAACATTTTGGATTTTTCTGTGGCCATGTAGGCTAAAAACTAACTATGTTTAAAATTTGGAGCTTGTGGGTCTGCTAGAAGTACCTTAGAATTATGATGATCAAAAGTCAGTGTATAGGTATGTCAGTGACAAAACTGAGGAAGTTTAACATGTGATAGTTCTTAATCTACGTGTTCGAACTGAATGTAATTGATAATATATCTAAGTCCCATTAGGCCCTATAGGTAACTGAAAATTCAGGGTTCTAGCTTTAGCCATAACAAAAATACAGGGTGTTGAAAATAGCCTGAATGGCTTCGAGAAAAGTATGGTACGGCCGTGCCTTTGTTTTTTTTTGCTCGACTTGGCGGGGGCACTGCCGTGCCCCCAGATAAAGTTCACTCAGAAAAATTATCTATTTTGAGCTACGGTTTTTTTTAAAGTAGTGACTATATATTTGTATTAAAATTGGAAAATAATCATTCAATTTATTAAATACAGCTGTAGTGATGAGAACGAGAGTTTTGCTACTATAAATGCTTGCTGCTGCTGTGGAAGAATAAAAAAAAGGTTAAGTGCGTAATGAAATTTTGCCATAATTAAAAGGTTAGCAAAAAATAACTTTGTAAATATTGAGCATTGAGTATTGTATTGTAAATTTTGCGGATCAGTATTTTTGATACTTTTCCCTTCGTTCCTTATGTTCAGTTCATCTTTTTTAAACGGCGTAGAAGCATGTTTAGATATTTTTGACCAAATTAACTGTACATATTTTAGATATTGATAATAATAACTTTTTTTTACGGTATAGGGGGCAAACGAGCAGACGGATCGCCTGATGGTGAGCGATTACCTTCGCCCATGGACACCTGCAACACCAGAAGAGCTCTATAACTCCACACTCCACAACCTTGATCTTGACACAGACAGACTCACAACAAAATGATACCAAAACAGTTATTTTTCCCTTTTAAGGTTAACCCTAAAACTGGCCAGTTAGAATCAGTTGTTATCAATATCGTAACATTTCTCTTTAAATTTAAATAAATGAAATAAATAAATAAAATAAAATAAAATTTATCGAGACAGTGAAAATACAGAGATTACCTACATTTGTTGGCTTTAAGCATTTCATAAATTAGTAACGTAACATGAGTTTTTTGATTTAAAACAATTTTACCATTAATTTTCACCACACGTTGATGCCTTGGTCACGTCTGTCGGAAGCGTTTCGGCAATTAATGTTATCGCGTGGCCTGCGCGCGCGCCGAGACTGTCGTCCGTTGCTAATCGCCTCTTACACGCCGCTATTACGGCTTTTGTTGCTTGGGGCTGCAAGGATGTTCCTGTAGGGGACTACAAGGTGGAATTTAAAATATCAGTTGCTATATTGAAAATACAAACTGAAATATAGACGCACAGAAAAACCAGAAAAATAAGACGAGCGCTGGGAATCAAACCCAGGTCCTCGGCATTCTGTGCCGCGTGCTATACCGCTACACCACCGCTGGACAACGGTATAGACACGAATTTCCCCTATGCACCATATATCTCAGCTTGTTTGTTTCTTATTTAGCCACTTAAGCAGCGACACTAGTGACATTTATGCCGTAGCCCTCATCGAGAAACTTTCTGCATTCCATTGGAACTAACCGCTCACCCGGACAAGAGATATCGTTATCAAGCAATTAAATTAAAAAAAAAAATAAATATCATTGGACACTTGACACCAATTGACCTAGTCCCAAATTAAGCAAAGCTTGTACTATGGACACTAGGCAACGGAGATTAGATTGGATTAAGATTGGTTTTTTGGAATCTTTTAGTATTATTTATTTAAACTCCAAATTTTTGTCACTTTTACGGTCATCTCGTAAAACCCATATCAAAAATACCAAGTGAAATATAGATCTACAGAAAAACCAGAATAATAAGACAAGCGCTGGGAATCGAACCCAGGTCCTCGGCATTCCGTGCCGCGTGTTATACCGCTACGCCACCGGTGATTTTTCTGTGCATTTATATTTCAGTTTGTATTATTTATAATATTAGTAGGCAAGGCTGGATTGAGAAAATATAACATAATTTATCCAAACATTCCAAAAAACAAAAATGTTCCAAGTTAATTTCATTAATACTGCAATACATTCGGCAACGGTTGTTTAATAAATCCAAAACCAAATCAACCTCACCTGAACTTATTCCATAACATACAAGCAAGTTCACCATTTGCACAATCTTAATATAGCAGCAAACGCAATGAAAAAAGCATCAACGAACCTCGGTCCTTACCCGGAGTAACCCTCGGAAGGTGCACCGCCAACGGTCGGGTTGCACCTTGCGCCGGCGCACCTTGCGTCTCGAATAACGTACTGTGTCCAGATACAAGATAGCATCCTACACCGGAAACTACCTAACACACTCACAACCCACCAATGTAAACTTTAACACCATAATGTCAAGGTAACTTTTTTGTTTTTATAAAATTAAAGCAGAAAGTTTGTCTTAATCATCTTTTTATATTTGTGGACACGGTCCCAGAATTAGAGGTATCGCCTAATTTTCTGACCGTTGAGATCTCACTCGATAGCGATACGATGGGGCTGTCACGGTGTTGGTTTTCTTATGGTGGTAATAAGCAGCTGGGTGTATTAACGTGACGGTGATGTCAGCTGATTAGTTTCAATTGGCGTTACTAAAGGGACAGAGGGTGGCCGGGAGACGATAAAGAGCTTTCTTCACGTCTTACTTTATTTTTAGGATTCCGTACCTCAAGAGGATAAAACGGAACCCTTATAGGATCACTTTTTGTCGGTCTATCTGTTTGTTTGTCTGTCAAGACCCTTTTTCTGGTATTTGGTTATCGCATGCTGTTCCTTCGGGAACTGTGAATTTTTCCGGGATAAAAAGTAGCCTATGTCACTCTCGGGCCCATAAACTATCTCTATGCCAAAAATCACTGTGATCCGTCGCTCCGTTACGGCGTGAAAGACGTACAAACACACAAACATACAAACACACTTTCGCATATAATATAAAATATTATGTCGAACTGTAAATATCAATGACTAATATAATCTGACCCATACTGCGTACATTTTGCTTAAGAGTAGGGCTCTGCATACACTGGATGTATTAAACTCGAAAAAAGCGAGAAATATCTTCAAGACACGATTCCCCTATAAATACGTACGGAAACCTCGCTGCGCGAGTCCGACTCGCACTTGCCTGGTTTTTTTATCTACGTGTTCATATTTAATATAGTCATTATAGTCTAAAAGAATCCATGATCTGTGGCTGCGCTGGAGGCAAGATAAATTTTGCGAAACCCTGTGATGGCACATCTACAGATTAGATGACGGATTTTTGAATGAGAAAAAAAAACGAGCCACTTTTGAGGCGCGAGGCCGTAGCTGGTGGACCACGTTGCCTACGCCATGCTCTGGCTATGGTAGCTAAGTGATTTGACCTATGCTAAAACATATGTTCGCGGGTTCAAACCTGGGATTATATCAAAGAGTTTTGTCTGAATCTAAGTTTTCTAGTGGAGAAGTCTTACGACCGGTATCAACTTTACGGTGCATTCCAGTCCACATTTCATGAGCTCATAAGTTTTTCATTGTAATAAAAATAAACGCTATATTTATATCAAGCCTAATATAAAAATGCATCTTAATAAATCATCCAAGCACCTCCACCATTACGAGAACACTTGAGCAAATTATGTTTAATAACTTCAATGCTACAAAAAAAAGTGTTACACAAACTGCTTATTTACATCGACATGCAATAATGCATATTACTTTATTTGCCACAGTAAATACTAGTCAAATCGAGCGTGTTATTAATTGTTCACAGAATTGGTGCGCTTACGCATTGCAACGCAAATTGCAGTTGCGTAGCAAAACTGGTCGCGCGGGGCGGCTACGAGTGTCATTATTTTGACGAATGCGTGAAGGTATCATCTGCCAAAATGTCTACCACCCTAAAGTTAATAATCGTTTGCATGTTACAAAACAATAATGCCAATAGACTTACAAAAATTATTAAGAAATTAAAAAAAAATGGATACATCCATGCAATGTTTTGGGGATACATCTGGAGACCTTGTTTTTCCAGCTCGCAATCATGGACTGAGTCTACCTTCCAAATTCTGTTGAAATCGGAGAGATAAACTCAGCGTACAACGGTAGATAGAAATGTCCTTTCCCAACCATCATAAATCGTGAGTGTTTCGGTTGCTGTCGCCCCAATACGTATGTACACTCCAGTTAGTTTGTGGTGCTGACAATTAGTGATATTTTTTTTTATTAATTACATATCATGATGTCAGTCTGTGGTTTTTATTGTGTCAACCATGTTGCCCGAAACAGTTTTATTTATAAATTCACAACCCAAATCCTTGTTAAAGATTCCTAACGTGACCGCCATTATACTGCAATTCTAACACATGCTAATGTATTGTAATGCGTCTGCGATCGACACGAACCGATACTATTATTACAATGTAATTTTACTAGTTATGGTAGAACGATAAGTCCATATTTGTCAGGCTTAATTGCGAGGAAAGAATGTGAAAAATGGTAATTGTTCCTAATTGAATGTTAATGGATGATGAGTTTTGCGTAGAAAAGAGTAAGGGAGAAGGCTTCGCGGTATCGCAGCATGTCCTCGATTAGGTCTTGTGCACGGATGTGCCATGGATCCCAATGGAGCATATCCCAGAGTGTTGTAGTTTCGAGGCGTCTTGGGAACTGTCCGGTGGTCTTGAGGGCTATTCGATTTTGACGCTCAATTGTTATTAGGTTGCTTTTACTGTAGCGTGACAGTAGTTTTTTTTTTTTATTGGACTGGAAGGCAAACGAGCAACTAAGTCTCTTGTACCACACCATGATCTAGTACAGGAAGTACAACACACCAACCACAGAACAACGGTGAGTTTTGACGTCAGATCGGTCTTGGCGTGGCAGCTTATGATAATTATCATTAACTTTATAATACGCCTTAGATACAATACAATACAAATATTCTTTATCGCACACCATAAATCAGTACAAAAAACTTATAATATAAACAACAAAAACACTTAAAAGCGATCTCTTCCAGACAACCATTTGGGTACAAGAACTTATGCCTTAGATATTAATGTTTTCTTGACAATAGCTCTGAATTTTCTAAGTATCCGTTTCATACGTCTTCAAAAATGAGTGCGGAACCCCACCAGCGTCCTATTCACACTCAGGCGGTTTTTTCCAGTGCAGCCGTCCGCTATCCTCGCATAAATCAGCAACGGTTGTTACGCTGCGTCTCATACGCGTAATTACTACCCCACGTTAGGCAAAGGTGCGTAAAAAGACCTGCAATTATGACCCGTACAAATTAAAATGTCCTTAGGGGACACCGACTTCGTACTGACTTTCTTGTGAAGACAATACGAATGGTTCCTTTATGTTCACTTTTTAGGGTTCCGTACCCAAAGGGTGCCAGAACCCTGTCACTGAGACTCCGCTGTCTGTCTGTCCGTTTGTCTGTAACAGGGCTCTATCTCTTGGGCCGTAATAGCTAAACACTTGAAATTTTCACAAATTATGTATTACTGTAGCCGCTATAACAACAAATAAAAAAAAAGAATAAAATAAATATTTAAGGGGGGGGCTCCCATACAACAGACTAGATTTTTTGCCGTTTTTTTGCTAATGTCTAATGTTGTGTAAATTGCTATTAAAATGTATTTTTGAAAAAGCAGTTGTTCAAAGCACAAGAAGGAGCATAAAGAGAACGGGTGTTATGATGTCTGACGAATACGAATACTGACAACCAGTGAAATAAGCGAATTTATGAAACTAACAGACTAGCAAAACTAGTGAACGAGGAAATCGACGGATTACGAAAAGAGCAAGCTGGAAAAATTGACAACCTAGCGTAAATGCCGAATAGGTAAACCGTTTCATTAACGAAGCTGTCAAATAATGAAACTAGCGGATTGCAAAACCGGCAATTTTACGAAACCGACATTCTAGCAATACTTGCGAAGTAGGAAACTGACGAATCAGGAAAATGCCTAACTTGCGAAATTGTCAACGTAGCGAAACTGTCACAATGAGTAAACTGGTGAAATCAGTGAAATTGACACGAATAAAGAAACCGACCAGTGGTACGCTAACTCGAAAATAAGTGGTGATGGTGATGAAAATAAATAAAGAATTATTACGATTGTTCTTTTATACGTAGATTCTAAGTCGTCATTTAAACAATCGCCACTTTGTAACCCTGTTCTGAACTTTCCGAAACAAATGACCACTACTGACAAGACAGGCAATATGCAGCCAATTGCAAAGGGGTGAAGTGTGACCATAATCGCCAGCAGCCACCCGTGTCGGCCAAATGTCAGTGCGGCGACATTTATTAACCGGCTGGGGACGCTTAAGCAGGAATTCTTGAAGAAAATGGACTTTTTCCCATCAAAGGGGTGTCACGTTCCATTGCTTGCGAGTTTTGTATTGATTGCTGTTGGGCGTTGCACTGCGTGATCGTCAGTTGTTTTTAAACGAATCAAAACTAATTGGTGTTAAGTACGCTGACGTACGCCAATAAAGATTTAATTATTAATAATTTAATTCCATTTGAATTGTTTACTTGTAGATCAATTCTTTGAATAATTATTTGGTGTAAATTGGTTTAGTTTCTTTTATATGACATTATTTACTTTAATTTATTTATTTTTTATTATTAGTTACGCTCACCGGTAGCTTATTAAAGAATGTTTTTAATGCTTTTATTATAAGGAGATTATAATGTTTTTGCCCTTGACAACGATGCCCGGATATTTTAACACATCACATGCCATGCAGTATTTTTGACTGTAAACTTTTACTTAAAACATATAATAAACAATTTGTACATCGATGAAATAATCTCAAGAACATCACAAGCACCGTTGCAAGTACCATTTTAGGTTGATTATTTAATTTGTAATTTATTGAATCAGGCGTTACTTTGCGGAGGTCCATATCAATGAACTAAATTTTTTATTTTTTTATTTTTAAAAGAATTTTCTTGCATAAACGTAGCTATCATAAGTTTAAACGCGGGTGAACAAAGAAATTATTTTAGTTTATTAAATTTGTATCATTACCTGTCATGATAAAAAAATAAACAAATGAGGATGTTTTCATTGCGGATTATTTCGTGGCCAAGCTTACCCAAAATTGTTCTACAAGGCGACAGATTTATTGCAGTCCATCAACAGAGTTGCTTTACTAATAAGGCAGTGACACAAAATACCACCTGTCAAAAATGTTCCCAGAGTCAATACTCACGTACACGGCAGAAACTTGTTCAAGAAAACACATAACTTTTTGTTGTGTTTTAAGGAATTTTAATTGCAGGTAGTTATGATTTTATAGTTACTTCAATTTCTTATAGCTTTATGCCTGAAGAATGCTGAACAATAGTAGATTGTACAACCAGAGCATAAAACGACCCATTTTACCCAGGACTTTCATATGAACGTCACCCTAGGAGAAAATGGGTTTAATGCTAGAGTTTTAAACTCTACTTTTCACTGAGATTGCGAGGAAATGAAATAGCAACGGTGGAAACAATAATGTTCACCTTCTATGTACCTTTTATTTTTTATTTTTTGTACGTGTGTGTGTTATATTTTAGTTTTATTGATTTATTTTGATTGATTTTTAGTTTTATATACATTTAAATTGTTAAAAAATATGTCGAAACTTTTTTGTTTGTGACTGTTGACACCTGATGACCACCTTGGTCTTAGACGAAGATTTTACTTTATGCACTAGAGCATAAAAAGTCATTTTATGTCGCCTAGATCCAGCATAAACAGGAACTTTACAAGCATAAAAAGTGAAAAAGCTTTTTTTATTTGGCATGAGTATATCCACAGCCGACGAAGGTGAATCTCCACCTGAGGTTTAGTGAAATTTCTACGGCTTACCTATTTACCTAAACTTATAAGCATCCATACGAAATACTTATGGCCACTTGCTGGAAACACATAAATCTCGAGTTAGCGTTAGCTTCGTTTAGTAGTGTCAAAATTTATGGAACTGTCAAGCTTAAGCCAGGCTTAACAACTAAATCTAGATTTATTTTTACCTGCAAGTGGGTCTTAGAACAGCATTATTTGATTTTTTCGTAAAGACTGCGAAAACCTATGTCCGCAACGCTCTTGGCTAGTTTTTTTTTAATCGAGTGTGCCATGACTATTACAGCAAAATACCACCTTTAAAAAAGTATTTTTTTTCTGGTGTTATTTTCATAGGACGCTGTAAAATGCTTGGTTGACTGTTCATGGGTAAGTTTGACATTATTTTTTGCCTACGCACTTTAATTAAGTAGGCTTGTGTCTGATCTCCTAACATTTCTCACTAATTATTACTTTAGCTTCCCCCAACACACAAATTCAAATGCTCTTTTAAACTTGTTCCAACTTTGATCCGACAAATCAGAACCATAAAAGAGTATTAAAAGTCCCGTCAGCTGATGCCCGATATGGCTGTCTTACTTGTTGAATAGTGCCAAGCTTTTAAACTGTATTGCTCTTGTAATAAAGATTATAATCATGACCTACGAGAACGTGATTTTATGAAGTTACTAATTAACTGTGCTAGCCGACAATGACGTTATTGGAACGATCTAGTGACCAAATGGGTCCAAATAGGTTCTAATGTATTTTTATGTGTATCGAATATATATAAAAAAACCGACTCGAAAAAAATAAATAATAACAAAAAATGGAACCGACTACAAAACCCTTGAAAATATTTTTCTAGGTAGGTAGCAGGAGTGATTGAAACCCATTTTACCTATGTTGTTGAGGTAGACGTCTATTGTTCCACTCCTGCTGGGTCGTGCTGAGGCACCGACTTCGAGCTAGTAAGTACCTAGAAAAATATTTTCAAGGGTTTTGTAGTTTTTTTTATCTGTTACCTAGATTTTATTTCTCCGCCATTATTGATCTCTACTCTACTCCTCTACCTCTACTTCTTATGTATTCTTTCTAACCTGTATATTGTGTCACTGCTAAGTCATCATCATCATCATCTCAGCCTAAATACGTCCCACTGCTGGGCTTGGGCCATAGTTCCCACGCGGGCCCAGTGCGGATTGGGAACTTCACACGCACCATTGAATTGTTTCACAGGTTTGTGCAGGTTTCCTCACGATGTTTTCCTTCACCGCAAAGCTCGTGGTAAATTGCGCACATGAATTTCGAAAAACTCAGAGGTGCGAGCCGGGATTTAAACCCACGACCTTCAGCTTGAGAGGCGATAGGTCAAACCACTAGGCCACCACGGCTTCACTGCTAGTACTCGTATTATAAATAAATTATTTTCTTTCTCTCTTATCATTCTTTCTAGTGGATTATACTCTGACCCACCGTTATAAAACGAACAAGTAATTACCCCCGGCTTTGTCCAGTTATCCGCACTCTTTGGAACGTTTCTTGTGCGGCTTGGCGCCTTCGCGGACCATTACTTCGGCCAGCATCATCAATCGCCCCGCAAAAACAATCCAACCAATAAAATGTATACTTTATAACCTATAAAATTTTATATTCATAACACGTTTCTGTTTCAGTTATATATAACCACTAGCTTTTGCCTGCGGCTCCGCCCGCGTGGAATTCGGTTATGGCGCGCTGTTCCCTCCGGAACTGTGCATTTTTCTGGTACAAAAAGTAACCTAAGTCACTCTTTGGCCTTTGCCAAAAATCACGTCGATCCGTCGCTCCATTATGGCGTGAAAGACGGACAAACACACTAACATACAAACACACTTTCGCATTTATAATATTAGTAAGTATGGATGATAAACCTAAGAGAAGCCGCGGTAGACTAGTGGTTTACTTGGCCTCTTAACCAGTCGTCGTGGGTTCAAAGCCCGGGATGCAATTTAAATTTATCATGAGCTTTAAGGTGAAGGAAAATGCTTGAGGAATGCACTCGCCCTCGAAGCAATTTAGTAGTGTATGTGTAGTGTCCAATACGCACTGGGCCCGCATGGGTACTACACAGTCCCAGCCTTACATTCTAACAGGTCTGTGACCAGCCGTAGGCGTATTTCTTAGGCCGATGATGATGATGAATTATTACAAAAATTCTCGTTACAATTAGGTCGATATGATATAAGAAAATATATATTATTTTAATATCATGGGACACTTGACACCAACTGACCTAGTCCCAAACTAATCAAAGCTTATACTATGGACACTGGGCAACGGATAAACATACTCATATAGATAAATACATACTTAAATAACATATTATACATCCAAGACCCAAGAGCAAACATTCGTGTTATTCACACAAACAACTGCCCCGGCCGGGAATCGAACCCGGGACCTCAAGCTTCGTAGTCAGGTTCTCTAACCACTTGGCCATCCGGTCGTAATACAACTGTACTTATTGTGATTTCTGCAAACATGCAACCGCAACTCTCACTGCCAAAAGAGTGACGTTCCTACTTTCTAGATCCTGGATTCAATTAACACATAAATAAGTTGGACGGACGTTGCATGTTAGTTGCACTGGTATTGTTAACTGGCAAAGAAAATCGTTGAAGTTTGAGAGATAAATAACAGCGTTCGCAGTGCAAAAACCCCACACAAGCAGGCGTACCTACACGTAATTACAATGTACATCTACAACTCGTTAACTTTTTTCCACGGCCAATTTTACGCACAGTTTGTCTACGAGCCCCACAACTAAGGAAAAATGAATTATTAAGAGCCCATAACCGTTTCCAATATCGGTATAATGTAGGTGCACAAACACCCTTTCAGCGGCGTGTAAAATACGCGCGTCTCCCTATTGTCCGGCCACCAGGCCACTTTGGGGTGACTTAAATCCGAAATTGGGTATTTCGAAAAATGTGCATGTGTCATTTATCACGGACCTCCCCTTTAGGAGGGAAAAAAGCTAACCCTATTTAAAAAAGTACCCTCAATAATCCGTGAGCAAGGCTCGCACTAACAGTATTAAATTTTTGTAGTATTAATACAATGGCGTCCTGGCAAATAAATATTGGATGAGGGAACGGGCGTGGTAAGCCGTCTTAAGCGATCGTGAATGTTACCGGCGGGGTGATGGACGGAATTAATGACTAACGAAACTTAATTAAGATTAGCTAGGTAAACTTACTGCTAAATAGGACGATTATCTTATTATGGACATATTTTCTTCACTACGAAGACCGCAATTAGTTTTACTTTAGCTGAATCTGTAATGTAATCGATCATGAGTTATTAAAAACCGTGACATCTATTTTAAGTCGGAATGCAGAATTTTGGATTGGGTAGAAATTATAAGTAGTTGAAACCCAATAATGCCAATATTTTTAATGGCTTACACGTTCATACACAAAATTCTGCACATCGGTTTTGAAATAGCTGCATTTTAGTAGTGTAGCACAGCATTTAAACTATCTTACTCAGCACATTATGCCATAAATGCCATAATTATATTATCTTGTACTTTTGACTCCTAAAAATCATTACCTTTATATAGATTTCGGATATTGATTAGTGGATTTTGTGACATTTTAACGTTTATCGCTGACAATTTATATTTTATCGTTTTAAACTGTTTTATATTTAGTGCTCTTAATATTGACGGCAATAAGATATGTAAATGACATGTTCGCTTTTATGCGCTCGTCGAGCAATTCATTTCGTCATTTTTGCATGATACGGTAACTATTGCGGACGTATTCACGCTTTGTATAACCTCGCAAATGCCGCATCAATCCAAATGACATAATAACCTAATTTAATTGTATTTCCTCACTTTAATAGGAAAAATTAAGACGGTCGCGTGTCGCATTAAAAACCGAGTATACTGATAGCTTCAAGCGCAGGATCACAATAGAGTGCGGTTAAAGTTTTCAATATTTTGGGTGGCGCGAGTGGCTGGCACGTGGCGCCGCGTGCCACGGGTTAGACCCCCACCGCTACATTTTTTATTATTTTTATAATTCATATTTCACAACTGAGAAGGCGTTTCGCACGGTTAGCTCGTGAAGCCACGACGGCTTACCGCAAGGGCCACTTATGGGCCCGCTTTTATTTATACTACAACATTTTGTGATCCACTTTATCAAACGCTTTGCAGAGATCGCCCGGTGGGGTTGGAATGACTCGGATCATAATTCAGCTCGCATTCTTCTTATGACGTCGCGCGGCTTATTGTGTTTTTTGGTAAGGGATTAACTTTAGCCATAAAAAGCTTCTGTTCGAGCGACACAGCAGTGAGCTAAGCCTGCTCTGTTTTATTGAAGTCGATTACTTGCAAAATGTGTTGATTTATTTACAAGACCAATTCTTTTTTACCGCTTCGACCTTAATTATTGGAAGATGATGGTGCTAAATTACATTAATTATCTACCAGCCTATTTATTGCCACAATTTGGAATAAAAAAACAGATAACGTTTTTTAATCGCAACTAAAATTTACAATCCACTATTTAAGACGCACTAGTAAACAAAGTTTTAATTTGGCAATAAAAAGTTTACATTCATTAAAAATAATAGGTAAGTAAATTAAAGAAATCATTTACGGTAGCGCCGGGGTTTGGCTGAGTTTTATGGAGGGCGTAATAGGGCCCGCGGAGGTATCGCCTCGCATATTGAGACTTGTTCTAAGTGGAATTTTTAGTGTTCCGTGCCTGGGGAGTCTTATCCAAATCGCCGTAACGGTAGGGTTCCGCTCTAGGGAGACTCTTTTTTTATTTTAGAGTAATTTCCCATTACATTTTACGTGAGTCAGGTTATTGTGGGGTTAGGGTTTTTGCAGTACCCTTCTGACAAACCGCCGCTTTGTTTCCTTGCGTTTTGCGTTTGAATTTCTTTCATTTTAAGTGCGGGGTTATCTTTATTTGAATCTATTTTTATTGCTACCATCCATTTCAGTGCCACATTTCTATAATATACTACAAGAGAAACGTGCAAGGTATTCCATTTTATTATTTCAACGAAGCAATGAACATTAAAGATCAGAAAAAAAAGTTTAGTGACATCACCATTTTAATATAGATATAAAAGTGTATTAAAATTCCAACATGTTCATAAAACCAAAACATGTGTATCATCCTGTAATTACACCAGAAACACTAAAATCACAAACATTCTAATTAAAAGCTACCGCACTGACGGCAGCTTGATGCAATTAAAAGTAAATGCTGCCAGTAGCTGGCCCTTGGAATAAAAACTTGATTGAGATGCGATAGATGATACTACTGTTGCTTCACGATATGATACAGCAAGATGGATACGCTGCCGAGATAATGATGACATTTTAATTGAAGTTGTTTTAAAATGATGCTTGTTTAAACATGTTAAATCTCTTAAATTATTTAAATGTCACTGCTATGAAGTCTCACTTGTTACAATCATAATATCTAACGATGTTTGGGATTTGGAGCTAATAAAAAAACATGTAACTTGTGTCTACAGTTTTGCCACTTTTTTTATCGAGAATTTTCTTATTAAGTGTCTACATCATAAAGAGAACCTGTTCGAAGGTATTTGTTACGCGGTTGAAAGCCAATTGCAGTACTTTTTTGTTTGCAAACTTTTTCTTTAACTGTATAAGAATTAAGATAATAATATCTAAATTAACGGCACGAGGGAGAAATTAAACTAGATCAACGTGACCTTAAAGTCTCTGTTTAAACCAACTTATAAACGGTCACAAAATAAACCATTCACAAGTTTCATACCGTTTTCAAACTCGCAAGACATAACAAGCCATTTAGTCAATGGAGTCCCAGCAAAAGCGTCTAGAAACGCGTCTCATTACCCCTCGTCTTTAAAAAATGTTCGGTACGTGCGAGGAAGTATTAAAGCCATACAAGCGCGCCCCGCGGCACTGCCTCGATACAAAATACAACCGATAAAACTTACCCTCGCAAAAAACGCGTGGGGTCGGAAATGCGAAGGACTATAAAAGAAAATTTATCCGCAAATTAATTTGTACGAAACGAAATTGGATGCAAGCTGCAACTCTTGTATCTAATTTAATTTCGAGGTGAATTGGTTTGTGAAATTAGGAAATACTGGTTTTGGGGGTTTATAAGATAGCGCTGGATGATAGCAATATTGAAATACCTGATTACCTGTATGATTTTAGAGTTTGAGATTTTCGTGGCACTTTTAAACTGTCATTGTGATTTCTCATTTATCGTCTTTAAATTACTTAAATGCCTGTCGATATCAATATTATTAAAGTTCAAAATGGATTGTAAGCGATTTATCGTACCGTATAGTGATGACCATTAGTCTGTTGACCTTTGATTAGCACTAGGTTATTATGTTGCTATGCCGTTTAACTTTTGCGGGGACACGCAAAATCGTGTATGTATTTTCATGTATGTTTCTGTTTTCATTTATTTTTGAGTTTATTCTTATTTTAAAATTTTGTTGTATTTGTGTGTCTTTTGAATGTGAATAAATGTCTTGTTTCTTTCTTTTCTTTTCTTTCTTTCTGTGCCTGCCGATCATGAACGTTATTCTTGTTGCTGTTTCCTGTAAGCAATAGATTCATTTTGAATTTCTACTACTAAATGTTAATTTGTGTCATCTATTTTTTTTTGCGTTGTACTGTCTTTAGAATGAATGTAAACAAAAGGTACTAAGATTGCTCAAAATGCGACAACATTGTCGGGTTCGCTCTGTTGTTTCTAGTCGGTGCTATTTTGTAGGTACAGATAATACGATCTCCAGTGGTCGACCTGGGATAAACGACAATAATAATTCGTGCCCCTATGTAATAAGCAGCAATTATCAAAGTGATTTGTCAACATCCATTTTAAGTAATGATGTTCATACACCAAGCAAACCAATCACATAAATAAGCAAAACTCATTTTCTATAATCGATAAAGAACTTTCGTTCAACTCATCAATAATAAATTAAATTCCCATGTCCCCAAACATAACTGTACGATAACAGATGCGAGCGAATCATAATCCACCGCTTTCGAGTGATAATTTTCAATTTGTCTCTTAATTATGACAAGCCATAAGTTTCCGGACTGTGGGAAACCTATGACGAAATCGAAAAATTCGCTGTTAATGCCACAACTTGATTTATAGTGGATAAGTACATTACATTTTTATGTCCGTGTCTCGGGCTGTAAATAACTAAACGTAAGATTAACGTTACTGATTTATTTATTATGAATTTATGATCGATGATTTGTGCTTCTAGATTGGAAGCTTGACCTTCAGTGCAATGTGCATTAGACGATTAAGATTTCGTTTCGGTGAGCTTGGAATTGCTTTAAACGTCATTATTGAATTCGCGATGAGTTAATTGTCTTCGTTAGGTTTTGCTATTTTTTTTTTGTAGTGCTATTTTGGTAATTATTAACGAAGGTTTCTTAGATGTTACTCCGTTAACACCTTTGCAAGTTCCACTCATGTTTCTAAAAATAAGAGGATTTGTATATTCTTCTTGTCACGCGTTTTATTGTCGATAAAAATATTGAAGCACACTATTGATTTTCTTTGCATTAAATACATAAATCACGTCATTGATGTTCTTTAGTTGCTGAGCGTAGCGTAATATTACCGTTATCACTTAACTGCGTAAGTTAGCTTACATTACGCTATTTAATTAAATATGTTTTTCTGTATCGCTTATTATTTCTGGTGAACAATAAAGAGTATTTGTATTGTATTGTATTGTATAAATTAGGGATGCTCTTAAAAAATTTTTTGCTTGTACAGTCAGCATCAGAAGTCGCTATACGCTTCAGGCGCTCAAAGAGAGGTAAACGTTTAAATTGTCAAAAAGTTGTTGACTGTCATTGTAGTATTTACTTGTGAGCGCTCAATGTGTCAAAAATACCTAAACAGTCGATATTCATTAATTTCTACACTCCTAACAAGTCATTGATACCTTAGCTGTCAAAAAATCACTGATATCTAAGCAGTCAACATATCAAATATATCTGAACAACATGGAAAAATAGACGTTAAAAGCATATAGCTATATGGTCGAATTTTGATATAAAATAGCTATGCTCATTTCAGGTAAGCAATATGACAATCATCGAAAACAGTACAGACTTGTCATCACATACATCTGTCTCATGTTTTTCTCTTCAATCAAATTTGACAGAATATGCCTCTAACTCTTATTTTACTTTTCAGCAGAATCAAAGTCAAACCATCTGACACATAGCAAAAACTAAATGAAGGCGAATTTCGAACTCATAGTCAAGGCACGTCGTGGCACCATTTACATTCCTATGCTTTTCAAAGCATAGATCCCCGGGTTCAAATCTCAGTCGACACATAATTAATTCGACTTGGTCTTTTTTTTGTTTTATTATTGTTTTATGGCTTTTTATTTCTTTTAGTTTGGATCGCATTCGTTTTTACGATTTTTCTGAATTTTAACATAATTATAGCACTTGCTTTTTAAGAAATTAGTTATTTTTTATCAACAAATTAGTTTTTATTTTATACCTTTTTTCCCACCCTTGGGGTATTTTTTTTTTCCAAATTTATATAATACCAACTTCAATTAACTAAAAGATTTTCTTTGCTCACCCGCGACCTTGAGATAGCTAAGTCTATGCAAATTATGCGTGTTCATGCAGTTCCTCCACCTCCACACTGTAAGAACACACACAAATTACACAAACCCATCTATCACCACCACCACAACACACTGACGCGTTTCGAACTCAACCAGAGCTCATCTTCAGAGTGACCAACTTCAAGGTATCATCATCATCATCATCATCATCAACATCAGCCTATGTTAGTCCACTGCTGGACGTAGGCCTCTCCCATGGCACGCCACTGAGCACGATCCTCGGCCACTCTTATCCAGCTCTTGCCAGCCACCCTGCGAAGATCATCGCACCACCGAGTCTGAGGGCATCCCACGCTACGTTTGCCGATCCGTGGTCTCCACTCAAGAACACGTCTACCCCAACGGTTATCGGTTTTTCGGGTTATATGACCGGCCCATTGCCACTTCAGCGTGCTAATGCGGTGGGCTATGTCGATTATAACCTATCCAATAAAAAAAGAACTCAGAACTCCGTCATTTGTGAACCAATTGAATTTTTTTTTGCGTTCGTCTAGGAATTGTTTCAATTAGGTCCCATTTATAAGCACCAAATCAGGATCTGATGATTGGATCCTAAGGAAATCGAGGGAACTCTTCAAATTTTGTAGGGACACCTATGGTAATTTTGATATATTTTGTAGTAACTCGTGCATTTTCTTGTGAAAATCATCATTTGGTGAAGTGAAACTGATGATGAAGACCATAGGAGTTACTACTGGATAAAAAGTATTTCATGGGTTGAATTTCAATTACTTTAACATAGTGGCTAAGCAATTTATGCTCCTCGTAATGCATATGGTGAAATGGAGTGGGTGGTGAAGCACCAGGACTCCTAATTAAGAAACGTCTCTGCATCGGAAAGAGCAATTTTTCGTAAAAGGTGGCGGGCAGTTGAAATTAAACTATTGTATCTTAGATCTTTTACACTAAAAAGCGTGAAAAAAAAATTATAACTAAAAATTGAACTAACTACAAAAAACCATGAAAATAATTTAATTAGGGGGGGGGGACGCTCGATTTTAATGAATATTTGCACTTTAAAGTTGAATATTTTGCAAACAAATCACTGAATCGAAAAATCGTTTTAGCAACCCCCTAATGGTTTTAAAAGACCTATCCAACGGTACCACACTACAAGATTGGATGAAAAAAACGGAAAAACGGACAGGCAGACATGGCGAAAAAAAAGGTTTCCGTTTTTGCTACTTTGGCTACGGAACCCTAAAAATATATACACCTCGACTTGAGAACCTCCCCCGTTTTTTTCCTCAGTTGAAAATGTACATGTAAATGTATAAAAACTTTTAAACAAAAAAATTAAAACGCCCAACAAACTGACAGCAAAAAATAGATTTCAAGCAAAAATAGAATTTAGGGGAGGGCGAAGCTCGATTTTAATAAAAAATTGCACTTTAAAGTTGAATATTTTGAAAACAGATCACTGAATAGAAAAATCTTCTAGGCAACCCCCAATAGTTTTAAAAGACCTATCCAACGATACCCCACACTATAGGGGTTAGTCGAGAAAAAAAATCAGACTACGTTTATATGGAAGGTACGCTTACTTTTTTTGTTTTTTTTTTTTATTATTTGCCACTTTGTTGGCGTGATTGAAGTTACATTCATGCCAAATTACAGCTTTCTACTACCAATCATCGGTCTCTGACCTTAGCCGCGGACGGACAGACAGACGGACAGACCATGGCGAAACTATAAGGGTTCCTAGTTGACTACGAAACCCTAAAAATAGACAAGTTCCAGCTTATACTGCATATGCTATAAAATTAAAAATTAAATACTTGTTTATTTTATAAGGGGTTTTTGGGTTTCTTAGTTAAAAATCGCGTGTTTACCTACTAAATTTTCACAAAGAGTTTTACCTCGGAAAGATATAAACACATGATTACTTAAAAACAATATGTATTATCCATTATTGATGTTTAAATAAAATGTTCATATGCTTAGTTACCATTGAAATAGTAACTGCTTAGCAACTAGTGGCATCTTGGGTGTTGACGTGTTTGTGGTTGCTGGTACGTGTAGATATTAATAACAGCTTGACTGCTTAGTTACCACTGATTTTCTAGTTGTTATTGTCATTATGAAAAACTAGATGTGTAAGTATTAATGAAAATTTAAAATGTTGAGATGTTTTTGACGTATTGAACGCTCACGTGAAAATGGTGACTTAGGTGTCAATAACTTTGTGACGATTCAAACGTATATGTCTTTGTAAACACTCGGCCAGTGTAGATATATCTGATGCTGACTGTACCTAATGGATCCCTGACAATTCAATTTACCTATTTGTCATTAGAACACTATAAAAATTTAAACCAAATGATAAGTGCATGTCTCAATAACACTGATAATAAAAAAAGCTTCTAGACATCCGATCGCCGTTCTTCCTGGCTCCTCAGAGGCCATTCAAAACTTGAACTCAATTTTTTCTTGTAATTGCCTAATCTTTCGAGTTTAAACAGACTAGTTAATCTCCCCGAAGGTAACTCGCCCTTGAAATGGTTTTTTTTTTAGTTCCCCACCGCGAGGGTGGCTCCGGCTAGATTTAGGGCCAATTTTAGAAGCGCTCTATTGATTGTTTGTAATTTTTTCCCTCTATGCGTCGTTGGGCTTAAGATGAGGGTGGAGGCAAGTGTCTTATTAGAAAAAGTCATTTAGTTTTGCTTTTTTTCTTTACGATATTGTGTTGTTACGAATATTACGAGTTAAGGAATGGTATAACAATGATTGAAATAACGTTCCATAATTGTATCAGGCTTCTTTTTGTTGCTTTATTTCAAAGTGATTTCATTATTTTACACCCGTGGGATTGCATCCATTGCAGTATTTCTAATTTTGTAGGAATTTTACACAATCCTTGTTTGTTTGTTTAAACTCTTTATTGTTCAAAAAGGAAATACAAAAATAACACACAAAAGAAAGTGCTAAGTACAAAGGCGGACTTATCCCTGAAGGGATCTCTGCCAGTCAACCTTGTCAACGTTATAAATAGATCTTAAGCTAAATTTCAACTTCCATGTCTACAGTTTTGGACTGTCAAAGAATTGAATCAATTATTCAAAAAAAAATATTTTAATTACGAATAAAGAAGAACTTATTTAAAAACTATTTCAAGTATTTTGAAAGTTAACATTGAAAATATTCTATTTAAAATAGACAAAAACTTTACAGGTGACATTTTTATCGCCACAATTTTTATTTTGTTTATTCAGATGAAGCAATCAACATATGAGTTATCTCGTCGTCAACAATGCGGGGAACAAAATTTGACTATAAAATACACCAAGAATATACCAAAAATTGTCAAAAATGAGGAAAAAAACTCCAAGGGCACACGAGCACACCCCTCACCCCCACATTTGTAACCAAGTATAATAACCATCACTCAGTAAAATATAACTACCACGATTTATCTACATCCTCTTGTTCGTTAAAATTTTTCTACGCGAATGTTCGAAGTATTGGAAAACCCGGGAAATTTGACGAGTTAAAGTGTGTACTTAAAACAATAGATACAACAGTTCACGTAGTCATTCTCACTGAAACTTGGATTAAGAATGAGTCTGAAGCTAAATCCTTTTCCCTACCAAATTATACACATATCTATAACTATAGAACGGATAAAATTGGAGGTGGTTTGTCTATGTATGTACATAACAGCTTAAAATATGAAATTGTAGAAGAACTGTACGAGAACGGTATGCACTTTCTTTGGGTTTTTTTGGAGAAATTCTGTCTTTACATCGGAGCTGTTTATAAGCCAAACAAAAAATTCACAAATACGTTTTTAGACACTTACTCAAGTCAACTGGAAAAATGGAAAAGAGCAATCGTTTTTGGCGACTACAACATCGATTTACTAACACGGAATAATGATAGTATAAAATACATATCTACATTACAAGAAGCAGGTTACTACGTGATGAATAAAATAGAACCCGACTATTGTACTCGAGAAACTTCTTCAAGTAAAACCATTCTTGATCATGTTTGTGCTAATCTTTCTGAAAATTGGTACAATTTGACCATAATTGATGCGCCCATGTCAGACCATAAGCAAATATTTGTGGAATTATTCAAAAACAAGCATGTACCTAAAGAACGTTTCAAATATTCTGCTACGGACTACACGGGACTGTACAAAAGTATCAGTGAAGCAATTTCTGGAAATAAAATCAACACATATCATGAATTGGATACATTTATTAAGGCACACTTAGAAAAAAACAAAATGATGAAAACAAAGATATTAAATAAACCTAAAGAAAATTGGATAAATAAGGAAATAATACAAGCAATTACGAAAAGGAACATTTTATGGCGAAAATATAAAGAAAATAAAGAGAATGACCAGATGAAGGCGGAATTTAAAAAAGAACGAAACATAGTTGGTGCATTGATCAAAAACACAAAAGAAAACTATTTTTTAAAAGAATTTAAGACATGTGAAAAAGATCCCAAAAAACTGTGGAATTTGATCAATTCACTAGCTACCAACAAAAACAGAGCTTTGCCTATACCACCTAAATTAATTGTCAATGATGCTGTTATAGATGAGCCATATCTAGTCTGTCAGATGTTTAACAAGTTTTTTGCTGATGTAGGAACCGAGTTATCTGATTTAATACCAAAAATACCGCAAAATGAGTCTTATATCTTGACATATAAAGACAACTCTACGAAATTTAAGATTACCGAATTTAAACCATGTACTATTGATGAAGTAACAAAAATAATTAATAGTTTAAATACTAATTCTAGTACAGGCATTGATAACATCAGTGCTAAATCAATAAAATGCATTGCAGACCTAATAGCACCTAGTCTTGTCAACTGTATTAACCAGTGTCTGAGTTGTGGCGTTTTTCCCGATGATCTTAAAATAGCGAAGATAACACCGATTTACAAGTCGGGAGCCAGAACTGATCCTGGAAATCATCGTCCAATATCTGTTTTGCCTGTTATATCCAAGATTTTTGAGAGAATTCTATACAATAGGCTGGATGACCATCTTAACAATCTAAACTTTATCTCTCAGAATCAATATGGTTTCAGAAGACAGTCAAATACATTGTCAGCAACTATTGACCTTGTTACCAAAATCAAAACCAATATAGACCAGAAAAACTTTGTACTAGGAGTATTTATAGATCTTAAAAAGGCGTTTGACACCGTAAGCCATAGTATTCTTATGCAAAAGGTTGAAAATCTTGGTATAACAGGTACAGCTTATAATGTTTTACTGTCATATTTGACAAACAGGACTCAGATAGTAAAAATAGGTGATTATAAGAGCGATCCGATAGGAATTAATTGCGGAATACCACAGGGATCTATTTTAGGACCCTTGCTGTTTTTAATTTATGTAAACAACGTTAGTAATATCGGTTTATCAGCACAAATAACTTTATACGCAGACGATACCTGTTTGTTTTATTTTGGGCGTAGTCTTTTAGATCTGACAAATGAAGCACAGACTGATTTACACAAATTTAACACCTGGTGCCAAAGCAATCTCTTAACAATAAATACAAATAAAACCTCTTATATGATATTTGCAGCTAAAAACAAAAAAATCGGACAGCATCCCACCTTAGTGATTAATAATAAAAGCATACACCGATCTAGTCAAGAAAAATACCTTGGATTGTTGTTGGACGACAAACTCAACTGGAAAAGTCATATCCAGAAAGTAAAGTCTAAGATATCTTCTTTGACTGGAGCAGTAAAAAACTGTGTGGGCTGCATACCGTACAAAGCGCGTCTAATGATATATAACTCACTAGCAAAATCTCACTTAGATTATTTGATTGAAGTATGGGGCTGTGCTGCAAAAACAAATCTCAAATGTCTGCAAACATCTCAAAATAAACTAATAAAGACCTTATTCAAATATAGTCGCTTAACAAGAACACGATCACTGTATACGAAAACCAAGCTATTCAATATAAAACAGATTTATATGTTTTCAACTTGCATGCTCATTAAAAAAATATTGAAGAAGGAAATACATTCACAATTAACATTTACGAAAAGAACATTTAAGCATAATTTGAGGAACACAAACAAAATAAAAGTATTTAGGCATAGAACTGGCTACGGTAAGCGGAGTATTTTATCAGAGGGAGCACAAATGTACAATAACCTGCCAAAAGATATTAATGAATGTGAATCTTTAAGTTTGTTTAAAGCTAAGTTAAAAAAATACATTTATGATTATATATGTTAAGATCATGGTGGAGTTTATTATAGTTTTTAAGAATATTTTTGTATCTCATAGAAGTGAACTGTATGTTCTTATGGGAATAAATGTCTTTAAACCGAACATTTGGCACTCAAAATCTTTGACTCTTTCGTTTCAAGTAGTAAAATCTAGTCGTAAAACCATTCGCGCGTTGTGATCTCCTTTCTTATCTCCAAAACATGTCCAAGACACCAGTATAGCACTAAACCAATCCGGATCTGTATTTATTTATGACACATGTTTCGCCCCTCATTAGTGAGAAAGCGGTACATTTCTATATTAATTATGCAAATCTCAGCTCCATACTTAATGTAGAATATTTTATCTGCGATTGATAAAATGTGGAAGATGTATAAGTTTATATGACGGGTGTCGACGACGGCTTATGGTTGACCTTCAGAGCGTGGCAGTTTTATGGTTATTGAAATTCTATTAAATTATACTTTCTAAATTTTTATGTAACATGTGATCGCTTGTTTTGGCGACGAAGAATCGTTGGAGATTAGCAAGCGTGTTTGAGATCTTAGAGTGCCTATGCCCATTTAAATGTGTATAATTTAGTAATTTTTGGTGTTGCTGTACGATAAGAAGACGTTAGTTTTTGCTCATTTGGAGTTTCATGTGGAGGCAAACTTAAAATTGTAGCCATAATTTCATTTGTTTAGAGAATAATTAATGTTGGGCCAAAAGAAAGGTCTGCCAATAGTTTGTCTGCGAAACAAAAATCAGCGTATACTCGGCAAATCGACAGGTCACTAAGTTTATCCATTGACTATAATAATAATAATAATATTTTATTTATTCAAACAACTTGATCCAAAATTTTGTTAAGTAGTAGTTATTTTCCTTAAGAAAATGAAAAAAAAAAAGACTGTGTTAGCGATTACAGCTAGCCAGTGAAAGGGTATTTTAAGGGCAATGGTAGTTTTAGAAGTCATAACACATGCTTTGCTTACTTTAGGAAAAGGTCAATTGACACCAATGCCGTGCCGACAGATTGGTGCCAACACACTATTTGGGACCTGACGCCGCGACACGCTTGCACACCTCCAACGCGTGTCAGAGTCAGTACTAATCAGTCCCAGAAATATGCGTCGGACAACGTGGCGTGGCGTCGCGTTTTATTGCTGTCCCGCCTTTTAAATGGTTTCTCCGGAAGACCAGCGCTGCCTCCATCCGAGGAGTCTGCATGTATGCTGAGGCGCGACCATATCATGGGTCCCACTGAAAAACAGCGTTGCTGCGTTGCATTATCCTGAGTGTGACACCCCGATTTATACTATTCCATGTTTTTATTATTATTATTATTCTTAACGTGTTTTTCCTGTGTGCAAATAAATGTCTCTTTCTCTCTCTCATTTCGGGCACATAAAATATTTTAGAATTTTTAATTTTTTTTTCCTTTAATTTTCAAGCGTCTCGTTTTTTTTTTTTATTGAAGCCGCTGGTAAAAGTAATGGTATCAATTAGTTTCTACGAGTAGATGGTAGGTACAGATAACAACTAAATATTGGGGTATCTTAACATTGAATCTGACTGCTAATGAGCCAACGCCAAATACACAGTGGCATTGGGTGACGGATTTGACAATAGAGCCTCAAATAAGGCTGTAACGTGAGGACGTCCTTACTTTAGTATGTGACTAGAGGTCGAATTAAAAGTATAAATATATGTCGCAAGATAACCGTTGGAAGAGAAAAGTCCTCGAGTGGCGACCACGAACCGGAAGACGAAGCGTTGGCAGGCCTCCCACCAGGTGGACTGACGACATCGTGAAAGTTGCGGGAAACCGGTGGATGCAAGTGGCGAGTTGTCGTTCATTATGGCGTTCCAAGGGGGAGGCCTTTGTCCAGCAGTGGACGTCTTCCGGCTGATGATGATGATGTCGCAAGGAAATGCCAAAACAGATATTTGAACAAATCTCTAAGGGATACGACTAAATCACGCTGGATGTTAAAATGGCGAATTCATATTGCCAAGGAAAATACAGGCATTTGATCAAACCCCTTAATCGGTTTAGTGAAATGGCGAAATCAGCCAAAAAGGCAACTCTATATTTATTTCACCAGATTTGTTTAGTGATTTGATGAAATCTCTGAAACACGTCAGTGCGTTCTCTGTACCCGACCAGGTTTCCTCTCATAATGAGAGGACAAATCTTTAGTTCTCTTCTCACGGACCGCAACCGGTGAGATACACCTTAGACCTCATCTGCACTTAACATATAGGGGTCAACCACGGTCAGTTTTATATATGGTTTTATGTAAAAAATAATAATGTTAATAACTTTTACTTTTGTGAAAAATTCATGGTTTTTACATGACCTCGTTAACTAGTTGATGAGAAAAAGTCTAGTTTGTTTATTTTATTTGAAATAGTTCAAAAGTAACACAGAAACGTCCTTGAGCATGTAATAGATTAGACTTGTTGCGTGGAAGTTATCGAGGTGACGTATGCACGTAACTACTGTATAGTCAGCCTCGGTTATATTGAAAAACAAATTATATAAAACAAACTAAAAAACGCTTAATTTAAAAATTTAAATAATTATTCGGTAACTGATTTCTTACACGATGAGAAGATAAAGCGCTGTAAATGTAAATCAATCGCAAACCATATGACATGCATAATTAATATTATTAATGCGAAAGTTTCTGTGTTTGTATTTGTCCGTCTTTCACGTCGAAACGGAGCGGCGGATCAACGTTATTTGTAGGATAGAGATAGTTTATGGACCCGAAAGTGACATAAGCTACTTTTTATCCCAAAAAAACGCATAGTTCCCGAGGGAACAGCGCGTAATAACCGAATTCGACTTTTTTCCCTATCTTTGATCAACAAAGCCTACTTTTAGTCCTCGAAAAATACACAATACTATCCACAGAAGTAGCGAACAACTGGTATGGTAGGTAATCGATATTTACAATTGGGGATGTCTATTTTTTTGCAATGTACAGTAAATCGAAAACCATTTCGAGATAAATGCTTTTTAACTCGGTTTCTGTAGTTATTTAATTTTAATATAACGTAATGAATTTATTATTTAACAAATAAGCAATGGCCTTCATTTGACATTGGTGTAAATTACGTGACCGGTCCAAATCGTACTTTATTATGTGTGGTTAGAATTCTTCACAATTTACGCATGGATTGTACTACGGAGTTTGATTTAGACCGGCCGGCTATACATCTGGCATTATCTGTTCAAAAACATTACGAACGAGGATGGAACGGATTGACATTGACAATAGTGAAAGTTGGTTGACACTAAGCTTGACCACAGATAAAAAATAAATAAAAAAAGAGTGTGCTACATGTGGCAAAGTCATGAACCAATCAACCATGTGGTAGCACTTTATCAAACTATGACGTCATCAACCAAAATAATTTCAATAATTAATTTTGATAAAAGTAGCGAACTAAATGAGAAAATATTGAAATTAGTTTCTTATAATAGACTATTCTATACAAAACAAATATAAAAACCATGGGTAATTTTTTTTAGACATCCCCAATTGGCTAGCACTGTACCGACTGCATGGTGGTACCAGCATGAATCGCCACGTGTAGCGGAATGTCGCTCGAAGAATGCGACGTGCCTACCATCGCTGAGGGGCTATTACGAAATATGAAAATTGAAGTTCGTATCACACCATCCCTCTCGCTCTCTTATTAAATACCATAAGCGTCAACGGGACGGCAAGATACGAAGGTCGAATTTTGTACTTCGTGGTATAGGGCGTGATTCAAGCAGCCTATTTACTGTGTTCATCGTCATTACTATTAGGTGGAAAACTTACACTGTTAAACGAATGCGGGACGCCTTAGAACGCCATAATAAACGACCCGCGTGGAAACTATGGCCCAAGCCCTCTTGTTCTGAGACGAGGCCTGTGCCCACCAGTGGGATGTTTATAGACAGGGATGATTATGATGAATAAACGACAACTTGCGCTGCGTACATCAAGTTTGCTCCGCATATCCTCCCCCGGCCAGTTACTCTGTTCTCTGCAGGGCTACTACGAAACTCGAAGTTCGTGTCGTGTGGTCCCTTTGACACTTATACTATTTATATGAGAGCGAGAGGGACGGTACGATACGAACTTCGAGTTTCGAGTTTCGTAGTAGCCCTGCTGAATTGTATTGTGTAACTAGATTCTCTGTCTCTTCTCATCTTCTCAATCGCTCCCTCGCTGCTGATGATCGTGACTCTTAATTTTGTCCACCTTTTAGGAAAGTATACCCATTGGAGAGTGCACTTTTGGATACAGCGTACCTTCCGAAAAAATAATCCTTCTGCAAAAGTGCATCTGTAGAGAAAGTGCGTTTTCGGATAATGAACAGAATAGGCTTAACGACTTCAGCCGCTTAACTGCGAGATTCTCTCTCTCTCTGAGTTGCTTTACAAAAAAAAACACTCCGCCATTCTATCATCTAAATCACTCGTGACGCTCAGTACAAATAGTGCTGTTACTAAAAACAAAACAGTTTTTTTTCGACAAAGTATATCACAAACATTGGCCCCAACGTTCGTGTAATTTTGATTGACAATAAATCTCAGTGTACTGCTCATAATGACGTACTATTTATATGTAAATCCGATGAGAAATTACAGGCTACTGTCTGCAGGAATTGGGTTATGGCCTTCGTTTTCGATTACAATGTGTAACGTGCGTTGTTTAATTTTAATCATAATACCTGTGTTTTTTATTTTGATTTTGTTCAAATTCGCTAGGGTTGACCACTGTTATCAGAATCTGGGTATTATTGAAAAATTATAAGCGTTACAAATTTTGTTGGTTTTCTTTTAGCCCAAATAAAATAGAAAAAATTTAGCTGTTCTGTACTACTTAGGTATGATTGATTTTTCATCATTTAGACTTTTTGACAAGCTTTTATTTACTTTAAAAAAATACCTCGTTGAGTTTCTTGCCGGATTCTTCTGAATAGAGGTTTTTTCCGAACCGGTGGTAGATTTTTTTGACGTTCATAAGTGCTTGTATGGCCTAAATTGAATAAAGATACTTTGACTTTGACTAGTGACTTTCATCTGACCCGGTGTCTGTAATCCAATCTTGCGCGTAAACTTTGATCAACTTCCAGCAACCAGGTTGACGTGACATTTGCCATAATTATTTAAGCCTGGTGAAAACAAAGCAATCCGCTCGTGGAAATCTGATGGTCCAGCCAGAATTGTTCCCGCAGCAGGAGCTCCCCAATTTTATAGTCAACGGCACAAACACTTCAATATGACAGTGAAATTTAGTAATTTATTTTTTATTATAAGTACTTATTTTTTTCCTAAACCGGGAGGTACAAGCAATAAAGTTAAATGCAAAACCATATTATTTACGGCGGCCAACGACCACACATTGCGATCCGCCATTTTTGTTTAACAGTCATAATTCGCGTCCATAAGTCAGTTCGACGGTTCCAATTTGAGCTCGCGCAAATAACGTAATGTTGTTTGTGTGACAGCCCTGCCGGTTGCGTAGATTATGACGCGTCTCGTTATCTATGCTTTATTGTTCGGTTAGGGCTGTCACGCTTTAATAACATGCAAAATATGTGCCAGCAAAATTATAATGCAGGTGGACGACAAGTTTTTTTTATGAAGTTTACAGTCTTCGCAAACGGAAATGTATAGTAAGGGTCAGAGAAAAATAGGGGAAGAAATACAAACAGCTGAAAAGTAAAAGTTTGCAGTCATACTAGGGACTTTTTTTACTAGTTTATGTTTAATTTGATTAATCACTTGTTCAAATTGTGCAAGCCGAACTTAAATAAACTTTCTTTTAATAATCTGAGGCAACAAAAAGTAGACCTAGTAAAAACAAACTTTTATTGAAAATATTTATTTTACAAAAACATGTTTCACTTCAACTGACTCCATTTTTTTATTCGACTGGATGACAAACGAGCTAGTGTGTCTCCTGATGGTAAGAGAACACCACTGCCCATAAACATCTGCAATACCAGGGGTATTACACCAGGTGTAACACCAAGCCTGAGGTGGGATACCTCAAGTGCCAGTAATTTCACCGGCTGTCTTACTCTCCACGCCGAAACACAACAGTGCAAGCACTGCTGCTTCGCGGGAGGAGTAGCGAGCAAGATGGTGGTAGCAATCCGAGCGGACCTTGCACAAGGTCCTACCACCTTCAAAACTTTTTGCGAAACTAGAGCGTTAAAATTAATTTGTCCGTATCTTGTTTATCGTCTTATTTAGTAAAAAGATAAGAATTTCAAACCTGGGCTGGCAGCTTCTTATTAGGTACCTAAGTACAAGATATGTTCTATCATTGCAACGTAATATAAATAAATAAAAAAATATTTCTGACTCAGATATAAAAAATCTTTTTGTGCTTCCAGAAAACAAATGAAGTAAATAAGGGCATCACAACACCGGTCACTGCGCAGGCGCACGTAGGAGTGCGTCGCCAGGTGTGCGCGCGGCCTTATTTACGGCCCGCTGCACCCACGGCTAAGATTTACAACGCTGCGTTCGGGAGAGGAGCTGAAGATCATTTTTGTGCTTGTCATTTGCTGGCAGTTTAAAAACAGTATTTTCAAAATGGTTTGTTTTTGTGTATATTTTGTTTTTTATTTCAGAACTCTGAAGGCATTTTGTAAATCGGTTTGGAAAATCTTTTGTTTACCAGCTTTTATGGGA
Source organism: Choristoneura rosaceana (assembly GCA_037349165.1). Lineage (NCBI taxonomy): Eukaryota > Metazoa > Arthropoda > Insecta > Lepidoptera > Tortricidae > Choristoneura > Choristoneura rosaceana. The sequence continues at coordinate 19,943,107 of JAZBNJ010000019.1, forward strand.
AAAATTAGAGGATATAATTTTTCGTGTTGGTGAATTTATTTCAAATAGACTGTTTGTTAGATTATTGTCTACTATCGCGTACATTGTAAGAGTATACCTTGCTCGCGATTATAAAACTTTCGTCAAAATTTCACTTACAATACAAGATTTTTTTGTGGACTGTACTTATGCATTTTCAATAAAACTACATATTTATACCTCCTCTATAAGTTGGTCAAAAATACTAGCAAGATTTGTTTTGTCCCACATACATAATATGAACTATGACGACAAGTAAAATAAGTTTCAAAAACTAACTTTCTAACAAACAAACCACAGCTATAATTTCACTTTGCAAATCCCACCACAGCTCCCGCGCCACAAACTCATTACGTGTGTTTACAACTGCTATGTATTTGGTTATGCAGCAGAGTTATGCTCTTTGTTCGCGAGTACTCGTCCGGGAACCAACCAATCGGGTGACTTCTTAGTGCTAATACGTTTTAAGTGAACTTTGAACATTTGCTGTAAAGCCCAGTAGACATGTAAGAAAAAGCCAGGAATGCTGTTCCAGGAAGCTGGTTCCATAAATTTAGAGTTTTAAGATCATCTGCTTCATGTATGATGTTAGTGGCTCTTTCGGAGATATTTTGGTTTGATTTGCTTGATTTTTGAACCACAATCTCACAGTTAACAGACTGAGCAGAATCTACACTAATATTATAAATGCCAAAGTGTGTTTGTATGTTTGTCCGTCTTTCACGCCGTAACGGAGCGACGGATGGACGTGATGTTTGGCATAGAGATAGTTCATGGGGCCGAGAGAGACATAGGCTACTTTTTATCCTGAAAAATGCATAGTTCCAGCGGGAACAGCGCGCGATAACCGAATACCATGCGAGCGGAGTCGCGGGCAAAAGCTAGTTATTATAAGGAGATATACGGCTTTTTAGCTGATGTAATAAGAGAAAATACAACTAAATCACTTAGCTTCACTCTACCTTTTTAGGAGAGTATCTATCTTATTTGAATTTCCGTTTGATATCCAAAATCGTAAAATTCTTAGTATTGGAATTTTGATTCAGTTAAGCTTCATCACATTTAAAGTCAAAAGCAAACAAAATATTCGTCCGTCTCTTTTACCAAAGTTGAAAAACTATACTCAATACTCATAGGTATACTAACGTGTAAAACTCCTTGGTGCTCGTTCATTGAGAACTGACAACCTATTTCTATTTTTGAATATTATTACAACGAACGGGCGCAACGGAGTTAGATAGACTTGTATGCGAGCCACCAACAAAGCGAGTTGATTTAATATTATAATTGAAGTTCCTTAAACGAGTGCTTTTAATTTAAATAGGGCATACTAAGAATAGTGGACCGTCTTTCCATTACAGTACCTTCAATTCTAAAATTTTTCTAAGAAATTGCTGTTTGAAAACCGCATTAAAAGGGTTAAAGTCTGTGATATTAGCTTTCCTCTAAGCCCTTTCAGCCAGACTAACCCTCAGGTCGTTAAGACCTTGGGTCTTACCGGTGCATCAGGACCATTAAAGGGTGGAGTCATCAGAATAAAGGGGCAGATGTTAGCTCTGTTAACCAACTAGACGAATAATGACTATTTTTAGGGTTCCGTAGCCAAAATGGCAAAAACGGAACCCTTATAGTTAAGCCTTGTCTGTCTGTCCGTCCGTCCGCGGACTAAACCGGTAGGTGAAAAAATTAAAAAAAACTCAGGATGGAAGTAAGTATGTCAAATTTACATGGAAAAAAAACTATAGCGCTTAAGTTTTCTTGAGAATTATTAGTAGTTTAAGAGTAAATATATAAATAGCCTAAGGTATAAAATATACCTAAACTTGGAATATTCCGCACAAAATACGAAATCCTTAGAAAAATATTACTTATTTTTTTCGTAATGACTACGGTACCCTATTTCAGCGGTATCCGACACGCTCCTGACCGGTTTTTTTTGTTGAAACTAAATAGTCCGAAATAACCTTTCAACAATCAACACTACGAAAAATGGCCGCCTGATTGTCACTATCACACTTGTCAACCTACCAGACCATAAAGTTACGAAACAACACATTGAAACGCCTAATCAAAATGACGGAACCGCCATTGCCCTCGCACTTTTATCTCAAGTACTGTTACGATTTCTACACATAAATTACCACTAATCCAAGCAGGGCCCGATAATAAGCTGCGAACAGCCGCGCTGGTAATAAAATCTCGCCCGAATGCCTACACGGCAGTAAAAGACCGCGGCCTTCCAAACCCATTGAGATGCACTTCAAATTTCCAATGGTAGAGTAACAATTAGGTAGGTTGGTAGAATGGACAGTGCTTTGATAGCTCTACGAATGAAGTATTCAACAAAATTTATGGAAAAGAGCTGTCAATGAAGGGGTCTTGACAGGCAAAAAGATGACGTTAGTATTGAGAGCGTATTTATTAAATACTATATAGATTCGCGAAAAGCACAAGACCGGTCTGAGTGGAGAACCTTGGGTGGGGGGGCTATGTCCAGCAGTGGACGTCTTTCGGCTGACATGATGATGATGATGATATAGATTCAGGCGTTACTTTGCGGAGGTACATGTTAAAATAAATGGAATATCTGTCTTGCTCCTCCGCCAAGAAGTGAGGCCAAGTCTTGCGAAACAGCTACGCGTGAGTTGGAAAAAACGTTTTTTTATGCAATTTAACCCGCCCTCCCTCCGTATAAAAAACGTAAATAACTAACATAAACTTAACTGAACCCACCACCAAAAGAACCACTACCACAGCCATAAATAAACCAGATCCCGGAGACGTGTTTCGCGGGATGATGCTTCGGAGAGAATTTTGTTATAAACAACTTTATGGTTTTTATCGTTGGTCAATTTTCCAATATCTATTAAATGTTAAAAAATGATAATACTGCAAAAACTTCTTGCCTAAATATATTTAAATGAAATATAATTCGCTAGTTTTTTAAAGTATAATCATTATAATACTTTAAATAAACCTATCTTACTTTACATTCTCGATTTTATAGTAGATCACTACTTAGGTACTGTGAATATTATTAGCCTCTCTTTTGAACATGTTAGTGCTATGTATTTATATCGTAGTCATTAGCTCAGAGTGTGTACATGTTCTTTCCACCATGACACCAACATCCATCAAGCAGTCAAAAACAACACCCTTACTGATTATACACCGACCTGTCCACGCATTGCACCTACTAATATGGAAACCAGGTCTGCCCATGTACAACTAATTTAATTACGGCTTGCAAGGAATAACATTTTTAGAACTGAATAAATAGACATTGACTGAGTATTTACACCCGCGACTGATATTAATTTAACTTGAAAGTGTTTTTAACATCCCTAGAGAGCTGAGAGCTGCAGGGTTATATAGTAAAGATGCTGCACAACTTGGTGGCGGAGATCAGCGGTGACCAACCGGTCGATCGCGATCGACTAGTCCAATAGATCGTGGCAAGGCAAATAATACCAATAATATGACACAACATAATAATAATAATAATAATATAACACATAGTGCTGAACTACCTATGCTGTTTTATTTAAGATTAAGATTTTAAGATAAGTATATGATTGTGATCGCACAGAATTTGATAGTTCTTATTTATATTTTAGATATAGATATTTTTAATTATTAATATTTATTATTGTTTATTTTTGAAATTTCGACTGACCAGTATTTTATTCTTCGACGGAATCAAAACTGTACATTTTCTTCAGCTAGTATAAAATGTAGTTTCTGTTTCTAATTGACATGATCCGTAGGCAGTACGAGAGTTTTCTGTCCATCTGTTTCGCTTATTCTTTGTAAAACGCGATCGCTGCCGGCGACTCCCGAAGTGGGCCGAAATGATTTAATTAGTTCCCGCGCTAATTACCGCGCACCTGCGCCCGCGCAGCTTCACTGACAACTGCACATGCTTAGCTCATAATTACATAATAAAATTTTAAGTATGTTTGGGAATGTTAAAGCTTGATGCAATGGAAGCTATGGGTGTGCTCTGTACGAGTACCTACGCATTCACTACAAACAAATCCACCTTCCGTATAAGCCGTGGTGGCCTAGTGGTTTGACCTATCGACCCCCAAGCATAGGGTCGTGGGTTCAAACCCCGGCTCGCAATTCTGAATTTTTGAAATCCATGTGCGGAATTATTTTTGAAATTTACCACGAGCTTTGCGGTGAAGGAAAACATCGTGAGAAAACTTGGACAAACCTGCGAAGCAATACATTGGTGCGTGTGAAGTTCCCAATCCGCACTGTACCCGCGTGGGAACTATGGTCCAAACCATCTCAATCTGAGAGAAGGCCTGTGCCCAGCTGTGGGACGTATATAGGCTGGGATGATGATGATGAAATCCATCTTCAAATCTAGGGTGCCTAATAAGGCAAGCGCTCTATCTTAGTCCACATCTTCGTTTACCATCAGAAGTAATTGTGGTGCAACGCAAGCTTGTCTTTGTGTAAAAAAAATTGACCACTTTTACTATATGGCTCGTTGAAGTGGCAATGGGCGGGCCGTATAGCACGGAGAACGGATGAAAGAAAGAAAGAAAGAAAGAAAATACATTTATTCACAACACAAGACACAACAATGGCATTAAGTACAAATAGACAACACATAGGAAATTATGCGTCATTGCGGTTGTGAATCGGACACTGGCTCAGCATAATGCTGAAGCGTTAATAATAAACACCTCAGCGCTGATTTTCAGCCAGCACCGTTGGTGACCCTCGGACCGCTACAAAGATATACTATAGTTTTATTACTATACCTACATAAGACTACATAAATAGATAACTTGTAAACTATGAAAAATATTATATATTTTATGACTTTGAAAAACATTAGTACATAAACGTAATTATAATAACTATTATTATTCACCCACTTGCCAAGTATACAACACCGTTAGGTACCCGCGTTAAAAGGAAACAAGAAAATAACAATCGAAACAAAAAAGAAGTTTTGTGTAATAGTGCTGGAAGGGAGAGGAATTAGAGCTTTTGAAATGCCAACAAATAGCCTTTGAGCTGGATGGCCGTTGGGGCCGAAAAGTTCTCGAGTGGAGGCCGCGGATCGGCAAGCGCAGCGTAGGATGTCGACCAACGAGATGGACGGATGACCTGGTTAAAGCCGCGGGTTTACGGTGGATGCAGGCCGTTGCCAACCGAAGCAACTGGAGGTCTATGGGGGAGGCCTATGTCCAACAGTGGACGTCCTACGGCTGAGATGATGATGATGATTATGTGATTATAAAGAGTCCCTTTTCCCTTTTGAAATTATCTTGGCTAATATACGTCTCATTGCAAGGCACTAGCTCTCAGGAATGAGAAGGCTTGAGTAGTTCCCATGCGGGCCCAGTGCGAATTGAGAACTTCACACTCACCACTGACCAGAAACGCGTGCAGATTTTCTCTCCATATTTTCCTACACCATAAAGCTCATGGACGACTCATGGTAAATTTCAAATGTAATTTCACACATAAATTCCGAAAAAGCTCGAACTCATCTGCTTGAGAGTAAAAACATTAAGATCAAACCACTACGCAACCATGATGTTTTTCCTTGTTGTAGCCTTAGCTCTTAGTTTAGTTGCATTACCCAAGAGCTTTGAGACACTCCAACACCAAGCAACGGCATCAACCAATCAAGACACGTTATCACCGCAGGTTGAACCTGCTTCTAGTTGGACTAAAATCTAAAACCAGGCCTGATAGCATCAGGACCAGTCGGGCCGGTCAGGCATTGATTGATGCGGCTTATCACAGCATTGATAACAGCTGGCAGCTAATTATTGCACTCGTAACTGGTTTAACTTGAGCCCTATTTGGAAGGTGATGCGGTACATTGCCGTTGGTGGTTGATTGCTTATAAACTCATAGGATACGGCCCAGCAATGTAATAGTAATAAAATAATTAGAAATGCTTCATATTTAAAAAGAAATGAAAACTCCACCTTTGCAATGAACAGCTTTTATCTGCCTAGCCTAAGACGGCTTTTAATCCAGTAACTTTGTCGCCTGAAAGTATGGGGGCAGTACGCGTCAAATCCGGTAGTTCTGAAATTTTGCAGACTTGTTTATGATGTTGGCCTAATGAATAATCCAAGTTTGTGACCTCGAGCGCCGAACGCAACCTTGTCAAAAATCGAAAAAATCGCGAAAAAATCGATATTTTTTTCAAATTTTGGCGATTATAACCCTAGAGCACTAGTGTTTGAAAAAGCTTTCTTAGAACGTTTTAAAGAAGAATAAATTTGCTACAACATGATACTAGAATTGTCTCTGTGGACCCAATAGTTTCTAAGATAAAGCCTTTCAAAGTTTATCATTTTTTCGAACTTCGCAATTTAGGCAACCACAACACCTATAACCTTGACGAGCTGCGGTACCGACTATTCGCTAGGGTTGCGACGAAAACCAGCTTCAATCTAGCCAGGTTACCTCCCACAAGAGACTCTGCTCGATTTCACTCCTTGCGGACATACCATCAGGTAAAAATTTGTCCTTGCATCAGTAATTCACATAACATATCATTCATCATTTTCTATTCTCATGTACAATCTTCTTACAGGTACAGGCGTGGTTGGGAGTCACACTTAACCCTGGGGGTGGCTATATACACACCACAAAGCCTCAATCCCAAAACGATGACCAGAGATGCAGCCCCACAACACCTCTTTCAGATGATTACTTGCGGCTGCACGAAGGGTTGTGGGATCGCGTGCAGCTGCAGGAAGACAGGATTAAAATACTCATCAGTCTGTAGGCACTGCAGCGAGGCCTCTTGTGACAATATACCTGATGTTGCAGTAGTAAAATCCTAGAAGGCGACGATCTGTCCGATGTCGAAATGGAGGATGACTTGACGGCACAAAACGTCGACGATTCATTACCATCCCCTGATGAGGATATGCCATCCCAATACGTCGATCCAGATACGGACGAACCTCAACCGGGACCTTCCAAAAGGGCCAAATTAATTTGATTTTTTGATTTTGAATATTACTCAATTTCCTAACAAATAAACTTATTAACTTCTGTTGTACTTTTCTTTTTTATTTACTTCATTATTCGTAGCTTAGCTCTAACATCATCGTTCACACTCCTCATTATCTTTTTTAACATCCTATCATAAAAGTACAGGGCTTCGATAGTATAATCAGGGTCAAAATTCATTCAGACGACAGAATCGCAAAAAATTGCGAAGTTCGTAAAAATGATAAACTTTGAAAGGCTTAATCTTGGAAACTATTGGGTCCACAGAGACAATTCTTGTATCATATTGTAGCAAATTTAGTCTTCTTTAAAATGTTTTCAGAAAGTTTTTTCAAACACTAGTTTTTTAGTGTTATAATCGCCAAAATTTGAAAAAAATACGTTTTTTTTCGCGGTTTTTTCGATTTTTGACAAAGTTGCGTTCGGCGCTCGAGGTCACAAACTTGGATTATTCATTAGGACAACATCATAAACAAGTGTGCAAAAATTCAGAACTACCGGATTTGACGCACACTGCAGATGTATAAAGTTACTGGACTATTTTGTATTTTGTCTAATTGCCTATTTTCTAGGGTTCCGGAGCCAAAATGTAACGACGTAAGTGCCGTGAAGATACGCTCTTTTTCTGGTGACATACGGACGGACGGACAGACGCGTACGTTCAGTTACATGCGTGCACACTCACCCGGGTTCAGCTGAAAACCAGCGCTGCAGCTCTGGTAACAGGGCTACGGCACATGCTGAGCTGAGTCCTTTTAGCATCACACTACAGCACAACGTCTCTAATTATTCTCTCTTCTCCTATTTATGTTTTTACTGTTTTTGCTGTGATGTAGTGTGTTTTTGTTGTCAATAAATATTGTGAGTTTGAGACAGACTGACAGACGGACTTGACGAAACTATAAGGGTTCTGTTTTTGCCATTTTGGCTCCGTAATCCTTAAAATATGCATGTATGTCTTATTCACGATGACGCGTGCCGTGGTTATTATTACAATGTAATTAATGTCGAATTTTGACAAAATCACGCGCCTTCGTGGATGGTAGGTACTAGGTAAACGCATGAATATAACCTTTCCGTTGAGATATCAAAAGCCATAGCAAACACCTACAAGCACACCTGCGGATTACTTACTTACCTAACTATAAATAAAATCACTTAAAACAAACCACTAAATTGCACATTGACCCATGTATCTTTTGACCCATTCCCCAAAAGAAGGGTAATGTTCCCCCGATCCCGGGACACAAGGTTACTGTAATTGTAATTTACGCCGCCGACGGCCGGGATACTAACCGCGGGATTATCGCACACCCCGGGATTCCCGCAATATATGATATTATTTGTTTGCGCAATCTGTTGTCTTTACCGTCTTGAGTCAGAAGGTTTGATTGTGTTTTACGGTTATATTCGGCATTAGTGATTGGTGGGTTCGTATTTTATGAGCGGTCTGTGTGAACTTATAGGGGTCTTGTGGCTAATAGAAGTATCTAGAATAAAGTTATAACATTTATTCTATAGTTTTTTGGCGCCTAATTGTTGAACGTAATAATGTATTGTTGGTCATAACTCTTTTTTGTCTGGATTGAAAAATTCAAATTCAAAGAAAATTTAATTTAAATTAATTGTTTGAAATTGTTGTAAACTAACCTAATTACAAAAATTGAAAACCCCCTTCATTTTCATTTAAATGTTCAATATTTCGAAAAACCGCTGAACCGAATTTTATCAAACTTTTTTTTTAGCATCAGAAAGAGAAGGTATGCGATCTTGACGTGTATTTTTATTGAAAACACTTTTGAAAAAAAAAGCCACAGTAAATATGTAACAATTAACATATTAATCATTTACAATCTTTTGTAGCAACTGTTTTTTAAAACGTTTTTTTAATAAAAAGACTCGTCAAGATTGTTAACCCTCTTTCTAATGCTATAAAAAAACAAAGTATAGGTAAGAGCCACCACAACAAAATCCACTTACATTTAAAAAAACCGCATTGAAATCGGTCTAAGATTTTGTTATGTTAGATGAAAATCATCCATTCTACCGTTTTTGAGATATTGAGCCTTGAAATGACATTTTTTTTTCTAAGTTTGTTATGTTATTGATCAGCTAGACATGACATGGGCTCCAATGTTTATGATAGCCACTGTACTTTATCCGACACTCCTAGTATTCACGATTTGTTCCCACGTCGTGAAGGTCGAGCTATCCGAGGAGAATTGGCCAGTTAACCTCGCTTTTCTAGTTATTAACCAGAGCTAAATTTATAGCAATGACATTAAGCAAGCCTCAATTCCCAGTCCAGTCTTTGACATTATACTTCGCTTAATTGTTTTGTCATGCGCATTATTTGCTTTAGACCCAAGGGTTTTGCATCCATTGTACACGATTTCCTGTAAAAATGTCGGAAAACTCGTAGGTAGGATATTCTTTGCTTACGTCATCCCACTAATCCGACTAATAAAATGCGAAAGTTTGTAAGTCTGTTTGTTACTTCATCACGTCTAAACCGCTGAACCGATTTAGATGACATTTGGTATATATATAGTTTGAATCCCGGGGAAGAACATAGGATAGTCTTTATCCCGGAAAATTGCATAGTTCTCGCGGGATAACGATAATTAATGAATACTACGCATACGAAGTCACGAGCAATTGCTAAAATTAGAGTGCAGTGGCTGCAATGGATTGTTTGACAAGTATGGTTGGAAAGTATGGTCCTTTTAACAAGGTTGTTCTATTTTTAAACTATAATTTTTAAACGATTTTTATGAACAAAACCCGAATTCAATTCATAAATTTAAGGTTGTTCTACTCGCATAATTGAGCTACTTTTGATTTGTAACATTTGTGCACTTAAAATAATAGATAGATAGATAGAGACGGTTAAATGTAATGCCGTCTCTATTTGTTTTGTTCGAATAGACGCCATCACATTTAACCGTCAGTCAACATTTATCAATGAATGGTGAGACAGCCCCTAAATCTACAACAGTTTTTTGAAAAAAAATCAATACGAAAGTACCTTTGTTTTGTGAGTGGAATCAAACCTTGAATTTAAATACCAACTAGCTTTTGCCCGCGGCTCCGCCCGCGTGGTATTCGGTTATCGCGCGCTGTTCCCTCGGGAACTATGCATTTTTCCAGGATAAAAAGTAGCCTATGTCACTCTCGGGATCATAAACTATCTCTGCCAAAAATCACGTCGATCCATCTCTCCTTTACGGCGTGAAAGACGGACAAACACACTTTGACATTTATAATATTAGTATGGATATGGATGGTCAGAAACACTCTGTATTCAGTTTAGTATGTAAATAAATACGAAAGCTCATAATAACCAAGTTATCGCAACAAATAAGGCTTCCCAGCAACCCCAATACATTTGCAAACTCCCAAAATATTATGCAAGGCGGCGCACTGATGCTATTTAGGCCACCAATACTCAATTCGCATAGATTCGGGATTTTTTCCATAAGTGAGTGTATGAAATATATTTGGGCCATAAAAAGAGGCTCGTTGCTCGTAAAAATGGATGGAGATGTAGAAAGCGATGTTACGCTCGATCCGCATCAATAAGTCAAGATTACGCCAGATCTACGCCGGGTTGGTATTTCGATTCTAGCATTTACTTAGCTCTATGGTGTTCAAGCGTGACGCGTAGAACTATGGGTTACGGTTCACTTTGGACTGATTCTACTCATACTTATGGCTAATTTGCTGGAGTATCGGATAACTGTGGGTTTGGATTTTTGATACATTTAATTTAGCAAATTTCATAGCATAGCCATATTGAAAATACAAACTGAAATATAGATGCACAGAAAAACCAAAAAAATAAGACCAGCACTGGGAATCGAACCCAAGTCCTCGGCATTCCGTACCGCGTGCTATACCGCAACACCACTGCTGGACAACTGTGCAGACACGAATTTCTCCTATGCACCACATGTCTCAGTTTGTTTGTCTTTATTTAGCCACCTAAGCAGCGACACTAGCGACATCTATGCCGTAGCCCTCATCGAGAAACTTTTTCGGCATGCCATCGGAACTAACCGCTTACCCGGACAAGATATATTGTGAACTTTAGTTCATTGATATGGACCTCCGCAAAGTAACGCCTGATTCAATAAATTAAGATATATCGTTTCTAAGCAATCAAAGTAAGATTGGTTTTTTCGAATATTTTTGTATTTTTTATTTTCAAGTCCAAATTTTTGTTCACAGCATAGCCATGTTTCTGCGAAGCCTAAATTAAAGCCCTATTGGTTCGGATAAAGTATTAACCTAAATGTAAACGAACTTCAGCTGCCAGATTTGGTACATACATTCAAGGATTTTAAACATTTTAAACTAGACTAGTGTATTTCAATAACAGATATGTAAATGTTTAGATAGTTTAATGGGGGAATTTCAATGTTTAAGACTCCAATTGAGGTTGTTTTGTTTACGTTTAGTTAAGTACCTATACAAACCAAGTATAGTTTGGGTGTCTCATGTGATTTGGCTTTGTGTTTTTCACTTTAGCATCTTATGAGAACCGTAAAAGATTGAAAAAATAAACTAAATAAATTCGGCTCTGCCCGTCCACCCCAAACGTATTAAAAAGTCACATTTTACTAGCCAAAACTTTTTAATAATATTTTCCACAGTATGAATCCTTGTCCATAACAAGGAAATAAGATGTTATTAGGGGCCCGTATCCGGAACCGCTGGGCTGTCAGAAAAATAACGGTTCACATTTAAAAGAAAATATAGTTAGAGTCGGTACGTGCGAGGGTGCGAGGGTTCCGCGGAATCGAACCCTGGACAAGTGGATATACTTACTTATAAATAAGTTTGTAGTTTAATTTATGAATGGTTGTGGTGGCCGGTTTGGGCTTTGCCTTTAGATTTTGATTGCGGGGAATATTGTATTATTTATGTTTAAATATTTCTAAAAGCTCAACTAGCAGCAGTGTTTATGCACGTTTTGGCGCGAATAGGGTTCTCTATCGTTTGCCCGAATTTCATATGCCCGAATGTATCGTTTTCTGGGTGTTTTCAGAAAAAGTTGTTGAAATTACTTATTTTTTAGATGTGGATTAAATTTCGTTCTCCTGCTCAGAATCAGGAGCAAAGCAATTTTATGTTATCCATTACACTACCGCCACAGAGACGTGTATGAAAACGGTAACGTAATGGAATAAAAAATCTTGTGACACTTTTTTTCTTCTATGACAATCGAAAGTGCTCCTGAATCTAAGTAGGACAACGGGATTTCATCCAAATCTGTAGAAAAAGTAAAATCAACAACTTTTTTCAAAAACGCCCTTCTAGAATTTTCATTTGCCATTAAGTAATTAATTTCTGAAATAGTAATTTCTTCAGAGTTGATATTAAACTAACCTAACCTACTGCATTCTATATGTTATGATGACATTTAAAAAAAAACCTTAAAACAGCACGGTTCTGTATATTTTATAGCAAGCGTTGGTATGACAAGTAAAATTCGGCCAAATGAAATTCGGGCAAGCAAAGGTAAACGCGTGACAAGCAGTGGAATTCCCGACTTGATACAAAAAATCACACATTGCTTTTGAAACCTTCAATTTTTATTGATAAATTTTTCTTTCCTAGCAAACATTTGTCATCAGCCACTAACAATCCACCATGGCAAAACAGCATAACTTTAATCTGATCAAAAACGTGGCGCAGAGCCATTGAATCCCGCGTCCCGCGCAATAAAGCGGGATTGTCACGCACGTACACTCCGCACGGAGGCATTAGACGAGGGGGCTCCAAAATATATTTTTTTGGGTTACGACAGTTTCGCTTTTGACTGGTTGCGACTGGGGACATGATTTGGGTTTTAAAATTGCCATCGATTTTTTTGAATCGTTATGATATTTGATAACGCTTGGTTTCTTTAAACGTATTGTTTTGATAAAATAATTTGCGGGATGCAGTCAACCACTAATATTATAAATGCGAATGTTTGTAAGTCTGTTTGTTTGTTACTTCATCACGTCTAAACTACTGATCCCATTTTGATGAAATTCGGTATACAGATAGTTTGAGTCCTGAAGATGGACAGAGGATTGTTTTTATCCCGGAAAATTGAATAGCTCCCGCGGGATAGCGATAAACGAATTCTGCGCGGACTTTTTATACAAAACTGACCCTTAATGTTAAGTGCAGATAAACGTGTATCTCACTGGTTTAGTAACAGCCTATTCACTGTAGCCTAGTCCCAAGACTAAGACCTAAGGACCTATTTCATCACTCATTAATACATTTTATGTGACAGATAACTGTGATGCCATCTCTGTTTATTTTGTCCGGATAGACACAGATGGCGTTTACCTTTACTTGCCCGAATTTCATTCGCCCGAATTTTACTTGCCATACCAACGTTTGCCATAAAATATATAGACCGTGCTGTTTTCAGGTTTTTTTTTAATGTCATCATATAGAATGCAGTAGGTTAGTTTATGTTAGGTAGTTTAGTATTAACTCTGAAGAAATTACTATTTCAGAAATAAATTACTTAATGGCAAATGAAAATTCTAGAAAGATTCGTACAAAAGGTGTCAACGATACTCTGTTAATAAGCCTCCGCTATCCATTATGCTATACAAAAAATTTTGGGTAAAAAGTACCGGAATGTATCGGAATCTTCGGTACTCTACGTGCCAGTCCGACTCGCACTTGGCTATTTTTTAAAGTACCGTGAAACTTTGATAAACGAAAAGTGTGCCGTTAAAACTAAAAGGTTATGAACGCCTGACCTAGTAACACTGTGTGTGCTATCAAATGGTAAAACAGCTTTTAAGTCTTAACTCCAAACTGGCAACGATGACGCTGGCTATGGTGCTCCTGGATGCCGAAGACGCATCGATTGGCCGAATCCCGTCTCCTGCGGGAGCGTAATTCCTCCACGGGACGTGCGCGGCATGCGTAATCGCGCGCAATCGCTCACCCCATTACAGTGCGATACTACGGGTCCAAGGGATAAGCGGAACGCTATCGCAACGACAACATCACGGTGCTTTGGTTAGACAGTGACATGACTGTGCGTTTTATGCCTCCTCTACATATCGACGGATGCGTCGGCAGATTGTATCTGCGGATGCGTCCGCCGAGGTGTAGAGGGTGGTTTTTGCTGTCTGTGGTAGGTATTTAACGTCGGCCGATGCATCTGCCACTCATCCGTTTGGTGTCGGTTTTTCGACACGGATCAAAGGGTGACAGCGGTGTCCACACGTCTGCCAATGTGTGGACGGATCGCAATTTATCCGAAGATATGGTTGCGGATCCATCTGCCGACGCATCCGTCGATATGTAGAGGAGGCATTAAGCGAAACTTCTTCCCTCGCACAACGAAGACATGGAATCAGCTTACTGCGGCAACATTTTCGGGAGCGTTACAACTTAGGGATCTTTAAAAAACGAGCCTACCAATTCTTTAAAGAGTCGGCAACGCACCTGTGATTCCCCTCGTATTCGGGTGTCCATGGGCGACGGTGATTGCTCTCCATCAGGTGACCCGTCTGCTCGTTTTCCCCCTCTTATATAAAAAAAATGAACATGACCGGATGGCTTAGTGGTTAGAAAACCTGACTAAGAAGCTTAAGGTCCCGGGTTCGATTCCCGACCGGGCAGATACTTGTATGAATAATACGAATGTTTGTTCTCGGGTCTTGGGTGTTTGAGTTCTTAGTCAGGTTCTGTAACCACTTGGTCACCTTGATCTTGATTCAGTGATGAAGGGTTTCTAAATAACCCGAAACAGTCGAGCTAAACTCGATTTAAGACGTGAGTTATCCGTTACAATATCATTTAATACGCTTGGTCATCCGTCCGTCAATGAATAGAATACAGGTGTCAATGTATCTATCAATTGCAATGTAAAAGTCTGCGATAGAACCCGCGACCTCCTCTCCCTCGCATCACCCGCAACACATTACTCGGATCGATGTCAGATCGAAGCAAGCAATCAACCGACTTTCATTCCTACCCGCGCCATTAGCATCCTTACTACAACCGCGTAAGGCGCCGGCGATCCGCCAGTTTCGGCTACAATGAATTGTGGGTATTTTTCAGAT
Source organism: Choristoneura rosaceana (assembly GCA_037349165.1). Classification (NCBI taxonomy): domain Eukaryota; kingdom Metazoa; phylum Arthropoda; class Insecta; order Lepidoptera; family Tortricidae; genus Choristoneura; species Choristoneura rosaceana. The sequence continues at coordinate 19,958,220 of JAZBNJ010000019.1, forward strand.
CGCTACTACGCTTAATTTATGTTGATAGCGGATAAGGTTAATTTGCTACGTCTATTTATTTATTGGTGTTGTTTTGTTGGCATGGTGGTTTGATAAATAGTCTTTGAAATATCAACTTTCATCTCATCATCATCATCATCATCATATCAGTCATTGGACGACCACTGTTGGACAGGCCTCCCCCATAGACCTCCAGCCGACTGTGGATCTGCAAGCGATGCGTAGGACGTCCACCAACGAGATGGACGGATGACCTGGTTAAAGTCGCGGGTGGATACAAGCCGCTTCCAACCGAGGCAACTGGAGGTCTATTGATAGGTATGTAAGTAGAAATTAAGACACTTATAAATCTTTGTTCAATTTTTTTCGATTTTTCCATCTCCAGCTCCACTCTACAGCTCACATGATGATGATGATGATGAAGATGATTTATAGATCGGTCAGAATAAAGAAGTTACATTTGAAAATTACCACGAGCTTTACATTCAAGGAAAATATCGTGAGGAAACCAATTCAATGGTGCATGTGAAGTTGCCAATCTGCCCTGGGCCCGCGTGAAACATTCTGAGAGGAGGCCTGTGCCCAGAAGTGGGACGTATATAGGCTGGGATGATGATGAAAAAAGTATGGAGATTAGGATAGCGTGATCAGAACCGAACAAATTGCCTGGAGGAGGGACAAGATCCAAGGTTCGTCCCCGGAGCAGTGATCGGGTGTCCAGGCATTTTACAAAAACCGTGAATCTGTAAACAAAGATCAAAAAAAAGAAACAGAAGAGCCCGTATCAAAGTAGGTACCTATACAGTAGAGGAAACTTAGGATTTTTTGTGTAACTTATAAATTGTTGATGTCATTCGTAAAAAACGATATTTAATTTAGATTTAAAAGTAACCTGTTCACTCGTACCTACATTCCATAGTGCTAATCATTAGTAGTAGGATGTAGTTTGCACATGGTAGAACCTTGTGCAAGGTCGGCACGGATTGCTACCACCATCTTATATAGTTATACAATAACCACAACACAACACAACAACAAACAATCATACAATAATTGGCCTGGGGGGAGGCCTATGTCCAGCAGTGGACGTCTTTCGCTGACATAGTGATGATGATGATGTTATACAATACAATACAAATAATCTTTCTTGTATACCAGAAATAGTAAGCGATACAGAAAACAGATATAAAGAGAAATTTACAAGGTAAGCAATAGGCGGCCTTATCGCTTCTGGTTATATGTACTCTGTGTTATATATTATATAGGTACATCCAAAAATGTAAGCTTTCGTTAGGTGTCATGTCAGTCGGAATAAATCTGTCTACCTTTAATCGCGATCCCGAAGTAAAACATTACATGTGTACATTTGCATTTGCTACGAGGTACACGAATATCTTCAACAATAAAGCGAGTGAGCTATCTGCTCAGAGATATTCTTTGCTTGTTTAGCTCGCGTGCGCGCGCGACGCTAATCGTTCGCGAATATGATCGGCATTCGAGAAATTTCGATTCACTTCAAATGCACTCATTAAGTATTGGTTGCATGCCGCCCTGTCCATGTCGGAACATCGGCCATTATCCCGACTAAGTTATAGCTCGAGGCTCGCGAAATACCAATCCGATTATTATTTCTGTCTTTGAAATATTTGGCGGTTATCGTGATTTGAGCAAAAAATGTTTAGACGGAACGAGTAAGGTATCATTTATGTGAATCTTTCGAAATATTTAAGTATTATTAATACCTTATTACTTATTATTATTTTGCTTATTATTTCTGGTGTTTGTACAGTGTATTTGTATTGTATTGTATTGTAAGTACTAGCTTTTACCCGCGGCTTCGCCCGCGACCCGCGTGGTATTCCGTTATCGCGCGCTGTTCCCTAGGGAACTGTGCATTTCTCCGAGATAAAAAGTAGTATATGTCACTCTCGGGCCCATAAACTATCTCTACGCCGAAAATCACGTCGATCTGTCGCTCCCTTACGGCGTGAAAGACGGGCAAACACTCTCTTTTTTGTCATGATGTGTTGCCTCAATAAACATATTTCTATTCTATTCTATTCAAACATACAAACACACTTTCGCATTTATAATATTAGTATGGATTGAGATTGGTTTTCAATATTGTTTTTCGATAATCAGTGCACATATGTACGATATTAACTTAGTGCATAGTTACTCAGTTGCTCCCTGTGTACAGTCAACCAATTTTATTCCCAGGCCATCACGAACCGTGTCGTAATGACATTTTGCGTCATTTGATAAAAAAAATTATGGACAAATTTAATAATATTAAACTAAACAACTGCGTAAGTTTTGCTTAAAAACAGGGCTCTGCTAACATTGGGTATTCATAGTTACATTGCAGGTGGTCAGGACCTTGTGCAAGGTCCGCCCGGATTGCTACAACCATCTTGCTCGCTAATCCTGCCGTGGAGAGTAAGACCGGTGAAATTACTGGCACTCTAGGTTGGCAACGCATCTGCAATACCCCTGGTGTTGCAGATGTTTATGGGCGGTGGTAATCTCTTACCATCAGGAAACCCACTTGCTCGTTTGCCATCCAGTTGAATAAAAAAAAAAACATTGGAATTCGTACGGAACCCTCGGTGCACGACTCCCGCTTAGCCGGTTTTTTATTTACTCGCAGAAATAGTGATACAGATTAGCCAACAGTCATAGGCACTTGTAATGATTCAGTAGTCGTGATCTCTATGATCAACGGTCGATGGCAATCTCTTCCGTACTGCCACGACTAAACACGTGCGCTATGTTTTTTTCTTATTTAATCTATGGCATTGAAATAACTGGCCACTTACAATACGAGTTCCAATTACAAGCGAGATCGAATTTTAAATATTAACGCGTAAATGAGAAATTTGTTCGATGATGTTTTTAGAGGTTTTGATAGACTAATCTACCTTGAAAGGAACTATTTTTAATTGTGGAATTGTGTTAAAAGCTTTGGATAATAATAGAGTCGCCAAACACTCCTAATTAACAAGTACCTGTGCCCTTATTGTAACTTTTTGATTGCAAAATACGTCTCGATAGCGTTCGCGTTAAAATCTCTATTTGTATGGAAACACGAACACGAACATCGCAAACGTTCCGCTAGAGGCGTTGTTCGTGTTTCCATATAAAATGAGATTTTAACGGAACGCGATCGAGACGTATTTTGTAACCAAAAACTTACACTAAGGGCGAATGGGTTGCGTAGCCAAAATGGCAAAAACGGAACCCTTACAGTTTAGCCATATCTGTCTGTCTGTCGGTCCGCGGCTTTGCTCAGAGACTATCAATGTTAGAAAGCTGTAATTTTGCACGAATATACATGAAAACTATGCCGACAAAATAGTCCAATGAAAAAAAAAAAAAATTTTACTGTACCTCCCCTAGACGTAAAGTGGGGGTGATTTTTTTTTCTCATCCAACCTTGTAGTGTAGGGCTCTTGGCCAGTTTTTTTCAACAACAATTAAATATTGAGATCAAATCAAGCGAAATAGATTTATGCAGTTAATTTATTCTCTTTTCCTTACTTTCAGAAATAAGATGAAGCAAATGTGATTATTATTATTATAAACCCAGAACTAAGACCAACACATGTGAATAATTATAATACAGACAGTGTTTAACCTTTCCCTAAGACGTTGATGGTTAGCCCTTTATTTTAACACAATTTAAACCTTTTAAAGTAACTGCTTAATCTTTACTATAGTTTCTACGAAAGTTCGTAACGTAAGTGAAGATTAACTATATTAAAAAATGTAGTTTTATCATTATACATAAATTGCTTCCAAAGAAAGTGAAAGTCGACGCAACACTACCGTTTATACAAAAAAAATGATAATAACATCTCTCTTTGAATTTAAAAGCGCAACATAAATGTAATTAAAATGTACAAAAATTACGCTTTTACAATTAACAAAGAGCGTGTTAAATATTTATTTAATTAGGCGTCAAAAATATATAAATTTTAATTGCTAATTAGCATCTAAATCTGTCGAGTAATTGTCATTATTTATGGAAGACACATACAAATGTGTCTGATCAGCATAATGATACAATGATCCATTCATCTTGTATACTACTAGAATCAATAAAACACTTGGTATTTACATGTTGGACGGTGGCGACGTATTAGCAATTGGAAAACTTGATACTTCCATTATTTGCAGAAGGGCTAATGCCACAGAATAGATAATTGTACAAGTACAGAAAGTTCTCTCTTTTGATGCTGACGAAAGCTGCCATTTTATATGCCTACGTAATTTTCATCAGGCGATCCGTTTGCTCGTTTGCCTCCTATACCATAAAAAAATAAGCTTATTACTACTGAGTTCAAACATCAAATTCGTCTAGAGATAATGAGTATACCAAGACTGTACTTATATAACGACAATCATAATTTTCGGGAAGACCATATTACCCAAGAAGTATAAATTACAAAAAATATAGTTATATATTCACTCCAACCTTCCTCATGAATCTAGAAAAAAATAAACGTTTAAACGATACGAGGTGAAAAACTAGTCCTCTAACAAGTATTTATTGTTTCCCGGATATCGATAAATTCTTTCTGACAGCCAGCATTGCGCAGGCGCACGATGCGCCAAGGCCGCCGCCACTTCCTCCTGTCCTGCGCAGATAACTCCTTGTTTGTTGTTAGTCATATATCTAGGTGCGACGGCGACGCGGTGCTGCCACTACTAATACATATATTGGAGTATTGTGGACTATGTATTTACGTAATAAATAACTGAGATGGTGCTCGTACTTCACGTTTTGTATCGCATGCTGTTGAGTGATCGTTTAGAGCTTTATCCACGTTTCTATGTAGCTATATATTTATGTGGGAATGAGGGTGGTTTTTTTTTTTGAATGAGTTGATGTAAACGAGCGACCGAGTGATTGAAGATTTCTGTGGAACGATTGAGACGAGCGAATGAGTGAAAGAGGATGAGTTACGATCGGGTGAGCCTACACACACAGAACAACTTTGCTTTTATTTTATTTCGTATTCACTAGTTTTAATTTTTTAATAAACTTTTTTATTTCTATATTTAAAAGTTTGTTTTTCCTTCGCACGATCCCACATTTATACTTAATTTTTTCGTTTGTTCTTATTTGATAGCCAAATGTAAGGTACAAATAAAACGTCTAGAAAATAACCTGATTGTACTTTTTGTTGACTGTACTTGCATTGTCACCCAAACTTTTCAAACATTTTTCATACCACAAGATGATGCTATAACCGTTGAAGAGTTCCATCCTGCGGAGACGATCCTGGCTGGACTACCAGAATTTGTCACTACTAGATTATTGTATTGTTACGCGATTTACACAAGTATTCCAAAGTTCAAGCCAATCTGACTACTAAGTTGATCAAATTTAACTTGCACGATTTGATTACAGACAGACAGACAACGGGACAGGTGAAACTAAATAAAAGCTTGTAAAAAGGTGGACGGCTATTTTTTTTTTATTCGTCTGGAAGGAAAACAAGCAAGTGGGTCTCCTGGTGGTAAAAGATCACCACCGCCCATAAACATCTGCAACACCGTTGCCAACCTAGAGGCCTAAGTTGGAATACCTCAAGTGCCAGTTATTTCACCGGCTGTCTTACTCTCCGCGCCACGGCAGGATTAGCGAGCTATGTCTATATAGTGGGCTATTTGGTATTGTCCAATTCCATATTTAGGTACTAAAACATGTTGCTGCTGGAGGTCTCTCAAAACTGTGGCGACTGTGTGATGGGTGTGTAATGATAGTTGTACCAAATGATCTCATACTCGTATCTTTCAAGCTGTACCTAGGATGCTACTATACAGGGTGGCCCATTTGTAACGGTCAGTATGTATGTATACAAACAACCATAGAGACAATTTTACATGCCAGAATTTGTTGAATATTGCAACGGTGGACACTTCGAACACCTACTAAAATAAATTAAAGTATGTGAAAACAATGCATTTTATTAATTTTAGACATAATGTTTCATGGAGACATTTACTGCTTACGACGTACACAATCGATATCTAAATAGAAATAGTGTAAGTTTTTTTTTTCAAAACAACCGGGTTCGATTCCCTAACTGAGTACAGGTCTTTTTTAAATGCAAAAATGCAGTTTTTCTTGTTATTAAAATCGATGTCATGGTTCCTAAGAAGAAATTTTCGTATGTCGTATAGTTTCAGACTTTCCCATACTGACCGATATAAATGGGCCACCCTGTAGACTTACACACAACGAAACCGATGGAAGCAGGTGACAAATCGTAATTTGTTAAGTAGGGGACGTCTTGATAATACGTTTGGTCCCACTCTGCTTCTATAGAAAGCACTCTCAAGCTGCAACCGTATGATACGGGTGGTAGATGCAGAAAGCATACGTTGATTGTGACAAGACATGAGTCTCGGATAGGATAGAAACAAAAATTAGAAATCACTCAAGAAATTGATGTTGGTGTTTATCTTATGACTTCTGATCGTGTGACTTCTTTTTCTGAACTACGAGTAAGAGTGTGTTTCCACTAGATCTATTGACAGTACTGGAATAGAGTTCTAAAATAGTACTGTCAATAGAAATAGTGGGAACACACCTTAGTCAATCCCGTAGACGAAAGACCTAGACATAAATCGACACGTCATGTCGAGGATCGTCCGACGATTTGGCACGAGTCGTTACCAGTGTCGGTTCGCTAAATAATGATCTTGTATGGCACGGTAATAGGTTTTGCGGGCCAGGGAGGGTGAACCAGTCACTCGGAATTTTAGATTGGGAAACAAAAAGTTTGTTAGTGCTACTCTAGTGATTTGAGGTCTGACTGGTGCAAAGAGTGGATTAGTGAGGACTTTATAATACTTAATTAATCAACTGATTAACGATTTTGTGAAAAAGTCTCTTCGATTATCCTACTAATATTATAAATGCTTTGATTATCCTACTAATATTATAAATGCCTACTAATATTATAAAAGTTCCCAATCCGCACTGGGCCCGCGTGGGAACTATGGCCCAAGCCCTCTCGGTCTGAGAGGAGGCCTGTGCCCAGCAGTGGGACGTATATAGGCTGGGATGATGATTATAAATGCGAAAGTTTGTGAGTGAGTGAGTATGATTATTAATCTTCTGCCATGGAAATTGCCACATAACTCTTTTAAAGAATACAATAAAGAGTGCACTCCTGAAGAAAGCTTAGTATACAGTTGGGGAGTACTTATGTGATAATGCGAAATGGCCAAAACTGAAAGCCGATGAAAATTAGGATGTTGATGTGTACCTAGTACCTAATATGATGTACTCGTGTTTGTGTGTGTACGCGCGTGGGAGTGTGTGTGCCTGTGCGTGTTTATGTCGGTGTATTTGTATTGTATAGTGTTGTGAAGTGTGACTTGGCAGTGTCCCGGCGCTTTTCGTGTCTAGTTTCTGGTTCTGTTGCCGTTGTCCGCGTTGCAGTATTTAATTTAAAAACATTTATTAGTTTGACATTTGGAGACCAACATCTCCATCTGCTTATTTTAATAATTATCATTAATGTTTGACCTTGGAGGCTTTCTACACCTCTGTTTATTGTACATATAATTTAATTAGTTTAATTAAGTAGTTTACTTTGACATTTAGAGACTATATGTATAGGTAAATCTTTGAATTATTTAGACTAGGAATTTTATTTTTAACTCAGGGACTTTATACATCCCCTTTGCTCTATTTATATTGTATACCTATTGTTAAGCTTATGGATTTTAAACTTGTATATTTTTAGTTTAATTTCTAGTCACAGGCTCGCGACGTCGAAGTTCCCAAGACGATCCCATAGAGCTTATGGGAACGGAAGCAATACCATGTCCTAGGTACCGCTCTGCTTTCAGAGCATGACATGAGTGCGTGTGAACTAACTTTGGCGGCGGCAGACGTGAGCTTGCCTTCGGAATCCAAAAGCTTAATGGTTACTTGACCTGAAATGTATATTTCAGAATTATTATTATTAAATTCAAATTCAAATTCAAATCATTTATTCAGCAAATAGGCCGCAATGGGCACTTTTACTCGTCATTTTTTTAAACTACCAGCGCTTTCGGAAAGACCATCATTGCCAAGAAGAATGAGCCGCAAGAAACTTGGCGGAAACTCATTTTTTCAAAATAAAATAATTATCTATACGATTAAAGAGAAAATTACAATAATAATAATAATATACATGTATATGTATGTATGGGGTCCCTTAGTTACAAAACTAAACACTAACTATATCTACGTTAAGCTGAAGTGTACAATGCTTCCACCGTCATAAATTAAAATAATAATACTTACCTAATAATATAAATATATAATAAGATAAATATTCTCACAGTAAGCGCTGGTAGTTTAAAAAATGACGTGCCTATAAAAGTGCCCATTGCGGCCTATTTATTAAATAAATGTTTGTTGTTTGTTTGTTTATACTCTTTATTGTACAAAAGGAAATACAAAATATCACACAGAAAGAAGTTTTAAGTACAAAGGCGGACTTATCCCTGAAGGGATCTCTGCCAGTCAACCTTTGAGTGGTAGAGAAGAGCAATCGAAAAAAAATAAGGATCGACAAATAGAGCAAAACATATATAAACCACATGCATGTATAAACCCTAAGTACCTAAATATATACAAATATATATAAATGATTTGAATTTGAATTTTATGTTGAAACGGCTCGACGGATTTGGATGAAATTTGGTATGTAGATAGCTGGACATCTGGAATAAAACATAGGCTACTTTTGTTCCCGATATTCCCACGGGGTAGGGATAAAATCTCGAAACAACAACCGCTGGGCTTAGAGTTTTTAAATTTGACATCTGTACGGAGTGGCTAGGCTGCAGCGCTTGCGCAGTGTGTTAATGGGTTATCGCGCATGCGTGCGAGGCGCGGTTTATGCGCGCGCGGCACGCGACGTACCCGCCGGCGACGCAAATGCACGCGGGTTAGGATTTGTGTTCTTATGTTTATACAAGCCTATTTTTAGTTTTCATCTAAATTCGATTGTTGGATGCAAGATTTGTTTTTATTTCTTTCCAGAACAAACCGATTCGGGGAAGAGTCTTTTAAACTTAAAAAAATACAAGTATTGTATTTTTCTAATTTCTATTAAATCACTTTACTATCGTCAGTTGACTAATGTATCCAATTAGCTCCATAGTGTCACCAAAAACTATTACTGTGTAGACCTTATAGAGCTATTATAAGACTCAAAGCTACAATACAATACAATACAAATACTCTTTATTGTACATCAGAAATAATAATCTACTAAGCTACTATTTGCTCTAGTATATTTATCACCAAATTGTTTGTTGGGACGACTTTGTAAGAAACCCAATTCTTAATTTCATTTTTCAAGATGTGAATGCAAACTATTTTCGTTTTTCTACAAATCACTGTAAGATTATAAAGAGAAAAATATTCTTCTAAACTAAAATTCAGAGATCGATTTCGAACCCACGAACATCTGATTGAGAGACTAAGTCGAACCACAAGGATATCACGGCATTTTCGCTAAACAACCTGCCAAAACTATTTAACGTGCTATTTAAATTATATTGCAACATGTCTTAAATCATGTTAATTTATTACAAGAAAAAAACTAATAGCGCCATTAGTTATTCGGAACATTATTCGTGGTTAAAGATATTATGTGATATAACCAATTAATTACATCAGATCGTCCATAAATCATCGCACACAACATACAGTGGTCGATATAAATGTAGAAATATTTGACTTATCTCAATGTTTGACTACAGACTGAGGGCGTCAAAGAAATAACCTAAGTCCTAACCATAAAAACCGAAAATACATAATGAGACATATGGATACACAGAAAAACCAGAAAAAGAGACCAGCGCTTGGAATCGAACCCAGGTCCTTAGCAATCCGTGCTGCGTGCTATAACCCCTACACCACTGCTAGTCAGAAATCTGGACACGAATTTTTCCTATGCACACATAACTCAGGTTGCTTTTTTTCTACATCTCTATTTAAGCAGCTGCACTAGCGACATCTATGTTTCACTCTCATTAAGAGACGTCACATTCTTTCGGAACTAACCGCTCACCCAGCCAAGAGATGTCGCTGCTAAGCAATTAAATTATGATTGGTTTTTGGAGTCCTTTGTATTTTTTAACTCCAAATTTGTTTTTTTTTCCTTGTTTTTGTCTTTTTTTTTAAATACTCCAAAAAAACAACTTTTAATCTTCATCATCATGTCATAGTATACTTGGTTTGGATAGGCATTTAACTAAATGTAAACTATTTAATTACTGATTTTGAACTCTATTTATTTATCTATATAAGTATGTTTATCCGTTGCCTAGTACCCATAGTACAAGCTTTGCTTAGTTTGGGACTAGGTCAATTAGTGTCAAGTGTCCCATGATATTTATTATTATTATTATTTATAATGATAGCTAATAAAATGTTTAAAATCCTTGAATGTACCAAATCTGGCAGCTGAAGTTTGTTTACATTTAGTTAAATACCTGTCCAAACTAAGTATTTATAGAATAGGTTTTAATTTGAAATGTCCTGTATTAATTTACAAGTCATCCACCAACATGGTGCAAAACTGACCTCAAACTGATGTTTGTTTTTAAGACAAATAAAGATAAGCTAAATATTTAAGCATAAAATAAACATAACGGTGCCAGTCATTAGATAACACAGGTAGACATCTTTATAACCGTAATCAAATAACTTAAAAAATTATAATTTTGATAGCTGTGGTGGCCAAAATTGTAACTAACATGGTTAGTTATACAAGGTGATTTTTATAAAATAATTATTGGTAAAATAACATGGTTAAGATTTAGTTACGCCTACATGAGAGGCAGTTGGTAGGTTTGTATCCTCGGCGTGTAATTATAATCAAACACAAGATGAGGGTTCGAATTTCCATTGACTTATTAACATTTTGAAATAATAATAATAATAATCTATCATGAGGCTGTACATCCCACGGAAATGTGGAGGTCGCGGCTTTCTTAATGCCAAAAATCTCCACAACCGCGAGGTATGCAGACTTAGGGATTATTTCCTTAACAACGAGTGTGGGATGCATCGCGATGTTGTGGCAGTAGACAGACACCTCACCCCGCTATCCTTGGCAAACGAAAATTGGCGCAGACCTATGGTAATGAGCACGGAAGATCGCAAGAACGTATGGAAGAGCAAGGAGCTACACGGGCGGTTCTACAAGGCCCTAATAGGACCTGATGTAGACCTTCTCGCGTCGGTGACCTGGTTACGTTTCGGGGACCTCTTTGGGGAAACCGAGAGTTTTGTGTGTGCAATTGCTGACGAAGTTATCATGACGAACAACTACCGGAGGTATATCCTGAAGGACGGTACGGTCGACATTTGTCGGGCATGCCGCCGTCCTGGGGAGTCACTCAGGCATATTATCTCCGGTTGTTCTCATCTTGCTAACGGTGAGTATTTGCACAGACATAACTTAGTAGCCAGGATTATCCACCAGCAACTTGCTCTTCGATACGACCTTGTACACTCTGAGGTGCCGTATTATACTCGTAGGTATGTCCCTGCGCCAGTTCTCGAAAATGGTCGTGCCACGCTCTATTGGGATCGATCTGTGATCACGGACAGGACTATTGTAGCCAATAAGCCTGATATTGTGCTGACAGATCGATCAAACCGCCAGACAATGCTCATCGACATCACCATCCCGCATGACGAGAACCTCGTGAAGGCCGAGAAGGACAAACTCAGCAAGTACCTTGACTTGGCTCACGAGGTGACTGCTATGTGGGATGTTGACTCGACGATCATTGTCCCGATAGTCGTTTCGGCAAACGGTCTAATAGCGAAGAGCCTCGACCAACATCTCAAGAGACTCTCGCTAGATGGCTGGATCAAGGGCCAGATACAGAAGGCGGTACTTCTGGACACGGCACGCATCGTCCGGAGGTTCCTCACTCTGCGGCCCTGACCACCGATAACTTGGGCCCTGCTTCGTTACCGGTGGCAAACTAGGTTAGGTTTTTTTTTTTTTTTATTTTGTATGTACTTTTCTGTATTTTACTTTTTATAACTATTATAAAAACCTAATCCTAAGAATAAAAAGAAATAAAGATAATAATAATAATAAATATTACGGGACAATTCACACCAATTGACCTAGTCCCAAAGTAAGCTTAGCAAAGCTTGTGTTATGGGTACTAAGCAACGGATAAACATAATTATATAGATAGATTCATACTTAAATACATATTAAACATCGAAGACCCGAGAACAAACATTCGTATTTTTCATACAAATATCTGCCTGAAATGTTCTCCGAAATTAAACGAAATGATTTGATTAATGTCGAAATAAAAGCAAATCCCGGACTGTACGTCAAGGGCAAAGATATCGACACGGCCAAAGTTGCAAAAATATCTATACACGGCCTTAATGTTAAGTGCATAAGGTCGTTTATAGATATTTTTGAATATGGTACACGATAAAGACGTGACACATAAGAAGTTACATCACTGCGTTTATAGTGCGGTAGCGTATTTGTGGAGCTTTGTGGTCCGACCTTTAATAAAAAATCTGATATTTTTGTAACTTTGGCTGTGTCGATATCTTTGCCCGTGACTGTACTATTTTGACTGCAGATTTACTTGGAAATTTGAAAGATGATATAAAAAACACCTTGTGATTTGTTTGTTTATGATATTAAAATACAGCGTGTATTTTTAATACTATCTCAAACTGTAACCCGACGAAGATTTAAGTGATGTGAACCGATATCAAAAAAATTGTTAATATAGAATTAACTAACAGAGCGTAATTATTTTTTTAAATATTTTCGACCAGCAATGTAATGCGTACAAGAAGAGAGAAGCGTTCTGTGACAGCTGTCACGTCAACAAGTGCGACGTTTTGAATAAAAACAAAGTAGTATCGCGCAACGATACATTGCGTGCTAATTAATTTTGTGAGGAAAATAATAAGTCTAAATTTTTTACTAAAAAATAATAAAATGTGATTATTAGGGCCTTCACTAACTGCCCTTAAAGTTTGAGGTAGTATTAAAAATACACGCTGTATAAGCATTTTGTATAACACAAATGTCACATTTTTTTTAAATAATAAAGAGATTTAGAACTACTTTGATAAAGTTTTATTTTATGCCATTTTTTCGACACATTAGACTGTCAAGGAATGCAAGCTTTTGCGAAACAAGTCTAGACATACTAGAAACAACTTCATAAAATATTTAGATTCTGTTAGAATCTTAGAAATTTTGAATACTAAGTCTTTTATTTAGTGCCTTGACTTCAAATTATAATACTTAAATATTTACAGTTTTAGAAATATTCAACAGTTGGCAAATTAAAAGTTGCGAAATGAAACAGGTTGCCAAATGTTTTGCGCCGAAACATTAGCAAACCGGGAATTTCACAGTCGAACAAATTGAAGACCGAGGGTGGAACCGTTGTGCCACTAATGTCATGTTGACATCTCATACTTTTGTCAAGGAAATTGATTATTAAAAGGTCATATTTACACCATTATTTGATGCGTGGGTGTTACACTTACAATTTTAAGTTATATATTGGACTTATACCTAATATTATAATAATAATAATAAACTCTGCGGCCCTGACCACCGATAGCTTGGGCCCTGCTCCGTTACCGGTGGCAAACTATGTAGGTTAGGTTTTTATAATTTTTTATTTTGTATGTACTTTTCTGTATTTTACTTTTTATAACTATTATAAAAACCTAATCCTAAGAATTAAAAGAAATGATAATAATAATAATAATACATCTTTATAATATTAATCTACCACATGACATTGTAATACTACATTCTAGCAAATAAATTTATGATTTACATAAATTCAACTGTAAGAGTTGGTTTCCTTCCACTTGTCGGATGTCGGACCCAGATTTCAATCGGATATTAAAGTGGTAGAGCATTATAGTATAAAGCTATTCACACTTGCCCGACACGATTTTCTATAGACGACCAGATGGCCTAGTGGTTAGAGACCCTGACTACGAAGCTTGAGGTCCCGGGTTCGTATCTTGTGTCGGGGCAGATATTTGTATGAAAAATACGAATGTTTGTTCTCGGGTCTTGGGTGTTTAATATGTATTTAAGTATGTATCTATCTATATAATTATGTTTATCCGTTGCTTAGTACCCATAACACAAGCTTTGCTAAGCTTACTTTGGGACTAGGTCAATTGGTGTGAATTGTCCCGTGATATTTATTTATTTAAATAACCGACATCTGACACAAAACGAATCCAACACCCGACCAGTGGGCATAAACTCCGAAAAATTTACATGTCATGAACTAGTTCGAGCCCTCGATCCTAGAGAGAGACTATAGGTTTAACCACTAGGCCACCACGACTTGTAACTATATGACGTAATCCAGATTACATAAAAATAATCCATGAACACATCACCATTTACAAACAACGAGATCATTACACTAACCTTCAATTGACCCGTAACACGGCGATTGATTCCGCTGCGCCCGCGCATCCGTCATATGCACTAGCATGATCTATCGGCGTCATTGTAAACAGTCTTTTCATAAGTAATAATAATAATAATTATCATGGGACACTTGACACCAATTGAACTAGTCCCAAACTAAGCAGAGCTTGTACGTTCAGCTGCAGAGAAAAGGAACCCCCCTGTAACGGCGGTATCCATACTTACAGCCATACAGGGGGGGTACCCTTTCTCTGCAGCTGACTGTACTATGGGTGGGCAAATAAACATACTTATATAGATAAATAAATACTTAAATACATATTAAACATCCAAGACCCAAGAACAAGCATTCGTATTATTCATACAAATATTTGCCCCGGCCGGGATTCGAATCCGGGACCTCAAACTTCGTAGTCAGGTTCTCTAACCACTAAGCCACCCACAGTGTAAGCCTTTCGACATTTTTCAAAGAATATTGAGAACACAATGAATACTGCAGTTGTGTCCAAGTTTCTTCATATGTTTTCTTTCACAGAAAACTTCAGGTTGATTCCGGAAAACTGCACTAACTAGAGATACGTACCTCTGCTGGGACGCACCCGGGTTCGAACCCACGATCTCGACACTACTCGTTTCGGATACCCTATCAATTAATTCATTGAATCAGGCGTTACTTTGCGGAGGTCCATATCAATGAACTAAAAGAATGAACCATGACTGAATATGAACCATGAATGTACCATGTTTTTATGCAAATAAATATTATTATTATTATTATTAAGAATTTCCTTGCTCACCCGCGACCTTACGATAGCTAAGCTTATGCAAAATATGCGTGCTCATGCAAAATATGTGTGTTTGTTCGTGTTTATGTGTGCAAGGAAATTCTTTTAGTTCACCCTATCAATTGTTCAAATGTCAATGAAAGACACGAGGTTAAGTTCTTTGTGCATCATTTTCTCTTGTTAACAATTAATTTCATGTATTTTGTGTATAATTTAGAGTTATTCAATATAACATCCTGCTTGAGTCAAACCATTTTGCTACAACAGCTTTTTATGTAACTAGGTTACTTGTATTTTTATCCCGCGACGCAAAAAGAGGTGTGTTGTAAGTTTGACCGCTATGTGTGTCGGTCTGTCTGTATGTGGCACCATTGGTGGCACTGTAGCTTTAAAACGAGTGAACCGATTCGAATGCGGTTTCCAAATCGATTCAACCGTTTTTGAAATTGAACTCTTTGAAGCGACAATGTCCTACGTTTTCGTTGGTTAGGTTAGGTTATAAAAGCTTTTTATTAACTGTATGTGCGGGTCAAATATTGCAAGTTAAATTTTACTCACTTTTACTTTTAGCCTGTCTTGAAATTTGGCATACTTATGCAAATTACGTGACAATACAATAATCTGGTAGTGAAATCCTGATAGTCCAGCCTGGATCGTCTCCACAGGACGGAACTCTTCAACGGTTCATGGCATCGACTTGAAATTTGGTATGCAAATGTAGTTTGAATGACAATGCAAGTACAGTCAACAAAAAGTACAGACAGCAAAAAGCTTGTATAAAAAATGAATTTTCACCAAAAACTTATTTCTTCTGACGGAATAAACATTTCCTTTTCTTTTCTTTCTTAAAGTATAACTACTTCTACAATATATGACACAATTTTTTATGAAAATACCTAAATGAGATCAGGTCAGGGTGCCCGAGGAATGATTTAACACATCGCGCCATGCTATGTTCTGCTCTGGTCTAAGATCCAAGGCTGCGCGGGAGTCGTAAATCAACGGACCGCATGCAGCGAGTTTTTATATATTATTTATAATGACGCTACATTTACGAAATGTTTTATGATTGGACTTAGGTCCGAAATGCCGAAGGTTGAGGATAGTGTCCTCGGTAGGTACATGCTAGTGTTGTTGGAAATAAAAGTAAAAATAATAAATATCATGGGACGACCACCACTATTGCCACATCTGCAAAACTCTGATGTTGCGGTTTGCCATTAAACTAAATTGCTTGTTTTTAATTTTTTTATAAATGGCTAATACAGCCGCCTAAATTAAGTAAATCACCTACTGATTCGATAAACCCGTGTGTTGTCGGGTTAGAATTACACCTCTCCATTTCTTCCGTGGATGTCCTAAGAGGCGACAAAGGTATAGGTTAAGGCATACCGTAGGCGACAAGCTAGCAACCTGTCACTGTTGTACCATATTTATCAAACTTAAAACCTAAAATTGCTAAAAGTAGCTCCGAAGCTGTAACGTTTCGTGTGCTCAGCCTACCCCATTTGGGAATACAGGCGTGATGTTAGTGTGTGTGATTCGATCAAAACTCAAGTTAATGGAACCTTGCAAACCATAAGCAAAGTCAGGCGTGTATCAGTGTGCTCGGCTTCTCGTGCCAGTATTTACCAATTATGCACGATTATCGACGACTAAACGATGCTCACGTGAAATCGTAATTACCGCCAGAGGTCGTAACTAAGCGCTTTTTGTCGCAAAAAAAACGAATATTTTGTTACGTTGTTTTGGGCAGTATTCGATTTTTGAAACATAAAGTTTTTTTGTTCCTTTTTTTGCACAATGTGGCCAAGCATTAACTGATACTTAATAGGGTCCGTAACCAATTGTCACCCTAACACCAGGGAATCGCAGGTATCTATGTGTGTTACTAGAGGGCTAAGGAAGAATACCTGATTGTGCTGGATGTGCTTTAAATCAAAAACATTGTTATAAGCCACAAAATGCTTTTCAACGTTTTTTTAACGCTTTCGGAAAGATACTATGTTAAAGTCCTGTCAAACGTCCAAATATTAACTGGAAGAGATCCCTTTAAGGGATAAGTTTGCCTTTGTACATGTCATTATCAAGTGTTCTGTTATTTTCATGTGTTTTTATGTACGATAAAGAGTTTTACATTACAATACAAAGTTCAAAGTTTATGTTAAAAATGAAAAGTCCTGTTAAGTAGCCTTATTCTTTGGGTTCAGCAGGGGCTGCCTGGAAGGGTCCCGGTCCAAAGTCGATTGTTTCTTTGTAATATTTGACATATTCGTTACATAAACTTAAATGACCTATAAATAAACATAACAGTTAATCAATACGTACAGTGCTTACCACATGAAATGAAAAACCAATAATACGAAGCAAAAACGTAAAAAATTCACACGGTAGAAATCCCAGCTCTTATCCCGATAAGAATCTATAAGCATTAAACTTATAACGCCTTTAAACGCCAGGAATGTATTGGGCAACTTTACAACGGGGCTAAGAGGAGCATTTGATAAAACAATTTCGGTATCTAAAATAACGGGTACCGGCACCAGATACCGGATACCGGTCGCGGGCCAAGTTTATGGACCAATAAAACCGAGCCTGTGTCCCCGTGGCGAACATCGCGGCCGCTAGATATTGTACCGACAGCACGATCGTGTTAACTTCAACTTTTTATATTTAATTTGGTATCTGTGTTCATAAAAAGACTATTATACCGTAGGCGACAGGCTAGCAACTAGTGAAAACTAGTGTACCGTTTTTGTCAAACTTAAATCCTAAAATTGCTAAAAGTGACTGCGAAGCGGTAACGTTTCGTGTGCTCTGCCTACTCCATTTGGGAATACAGGCGTGATGTTTGTGTGTGTATATTGTCCTGTGTGAGCACCAGATCTTTCAGAATAAAACGGCTTCAGTTGTAGTTCACACACAGGCACAGTGAGGATTGGGAATTAAACATACACCATGATTTGATTGGTGTGCAACCATAAAAAGTTTAAATAACAACCCCGCTTTTATGACTGTAGGTCAAACCTAAATACGAGTACTATACTGGAAAAAACGTTGTATTGTACTAGAAAGTTTTCGCTTTCATTATAATTTAATGTGTCATTATTTCATATTCATTGCCATCCAGCAAAAAATTTATACAATCTACTAGCAACTCCAATCAACCACTGAAACAAAGAAACCAACGAAAGTGGCGACCGCCGTGCATATCAAATTATCAAAATGAAATTTAAACTTTCCCTACCAACCGTACTCGTCGTATTTCGTAAAGAGGACTATAAATTCAAGGTTAGTTCGTTATTACGGTGAGATTGTACAACATTTGTGGGTGATAAAACGTTATCACAGGCCGTAATTCATTCTACAATAACTTGGCGTTTCACACATCTTGTACTTTACAAGTTATAATTTCTCGCGAAACAGGTCTAAGTAGGTAAAGTGTCACTGTTCTATTGTCATTGCATAAACCATCTTACTAGTGTGCCATGTTATGTAATACAGTTGTAAAGTGAGATGCTAGCGTTCAAGTAATCAACATTTCAGAGTCGTCTCTAGTCGGTGCAGTTTTTAAGTCCATCCTTCTCAGCGCAAGGTCTTTGGTCTTGTGATACGACACTCATCTTTCTTTTTTTTTTTTTTTTTTTTTTTATTCGACTGGAAGGCAAACGAGCAAGTGGGTCTCCTGGTGTTAAGAGATCACCACCGCCCATAAACATCTGCAACACCAGGGGTATTGCAGATGCGTTGCCAACCTAGAGGCCTAAGTTGGAATACCTCAAGTGCCAGTAATTTCACCGGCTGTCTTACTCTCCGCGCCGAAACACAACAGTGCAAGCACTGCTGCTTCACGGCAGGATTAGCGAGCAAGATTTTGGTAGCAATCCGGGCGGACCTTGCACAAGGTCCTACCACCTGCAAAAATCTAAGTATTGAAAGTACATCCATATTTATATAAGTCTCTAGGAACTTTTAACTATGTAATCTTCACGGCAATCATTTTGTTATTTTTTCTTGTATTTATATTAGCTTGTCGACCAGTATTAAATGGTCCAACGTTATTCTTAAGAATATAATGATACCTACTTCTTTTTGCGTTAAGTCCTGTTTTAATCTTGTTCTTAATGTATTTCTATTTCGCGCAATAATTTTCAAATCATTTAAATTTTTGTAATAATCTTTGAGACTGTCAGAATTTGTACCATAATTGCGCATGCAAGCGAAGATTTACCTACAAGTTTTAACAAACAATACCTTTAAATAAACGTGGTTAATATAAAAATAAATTATCTTTAATGATTTAATAGTATTTACCTACTTAAAAGACAACATAAGTCGCAGAGTAACTAGATATATCTGTAAATTTATTAAACAAACAAAACACATAACTACACCTATTCTCTCTAATGCTAAATATAGAATTTTTTGGAAAACCCACCGATAAAATACCGTATGATCAAACCGCAACAAAATACCTGCAGCGAAAGATATCCAATAAAAACTAACGGGTTACGAAAAACAAATAAAACAGAACACTATCGCTAACAATCAATAATGAAGAGGTCGCTATAAATGTATAGCGGGGACCTAAAACGTATGCTAATGGAGCGGTCGCGCGATCATGATTAGTGTGTATTTACATACTGCAGGCTTCTGAGGTAACGTGATCCTACCAACGATGGACGTTGTGGTTGCTGCAACTTCTTGTGCATCTTCAATAACTGACTTCGGGCTATGTCGGTAACTTTAGTTACTACGCAGAGAAACCCCGAGCATAAGGCACTAGTCCCACCGGCGGTTACAAACTATTAGCGAGTAAAACTATAAACTACAAACGAGTGGGCGAGAGGCGAGAAGCGAGTATAGTTTTGCTAGTTTAGACGCTCGGCTATAAGCGAGTGTTTGCGTGCGACGCGCGATTACTCGCTGCACTAGCTCAGCTCGAGTACCGTTGAGCTAGTTTTATAGCTATCGCTTATCGCTGCTGTCAACTAGTAGACAGTGGTCCCACCGCGAGCTATCGGCGAGCTCGGCGGTCAACTAGTAAAATTCTGTACTAAAAACAGTTGACAATCGGCGGGCGGCTAGTAAACAATTCTATGGAATTATCGCTTACTCGCCGGGCGGTGGGAGAGTATCCTCGCCGGCGGTGTGAACAGCCAGCTATGAACTATAAAAATATAACTCTCTCTTTTATGTACACGGAAGCGATTATCTTTTGTTCGTTTCTTGGGCTAGAAAATAGCCGATAGCTCATAGCTGACTAGCTCGCGGTGGGACCAGTGCCTAAGACCTCTCCATAGCCCTTTGAGTGACTGAGTTGGTTTGAGTTTCTTAGCTATGTATGACATCGTGTTTTAGCCAGCACAGACGCCAACTGACACTCAGGAGGTGATGGACAGCAACATAATAATAATCATGAACTCCTTCTGTTCTGCTTCTCCATAAGTTTGCTTAAGTTGAAGTTTTGATGACAGAAATAAAATACAAGCATGATTTAAATACAAAACAAATGAGGTACTTAATGTCACAATCCATCGAGTCGTAGTTGAAGTGAATTCATGAGGTACAGTCAGCTGCAGAGAAAGGGTACCCCCCTGTAATGGCGGTAGTATGGATACTGACTGTACGAATATAAACAAATATCTTAAGACAAATTTTACACCACTCGGCCTTACCCTAAGCTAAAATGTACTCATATACAAATCTAAGCAAAGCTACTATAGATGCCAGACACCGGAAAAACCTACTTAGGTACATAAATAAACATGTAATTAAATACATGTAACATCCATGACTCGAGAACAATAATTCACAAGTGTCTTCATTGCCCATCCGGCATTTGAGCCCAAGACCTCCATAGTCACAAACACTCGTGGATTATCATCGTATATTTTGCTTTTTCTTCAATCGAAGTAAAACTAAAGTGGCCAAGCGAGATTATCATCAGAATCGTCAAATAACAAGGTAAACAAGAACGTTCCCTTGTAAAAGCTTGACCCTAAACATTTTTATGGCAAAATAAATATTTAACTACTAAACTAAAGTATCAGATTAACACTTATACTTAGTGCAAACATGTTCCTTCTTCCGCCCACAGAGAATAAGTTTTTTTACAACACCATAAATAACATCAGTTTAAATGCAGATTATGAAAGAGAATAGATGTCATGAATGTTACATGATTTAAAAGATATTCTTCCATATGCATGTTAAAATGAAGGTCGTTGTAAAAGTTCATACTGCAGTAGAGTCAATTAAAGTAAAGTCAAAAGAAAAGAAGAAAAATGATGAAGGGTTTTTTGTAAAGTGACAGGTGTAATCATGAAATTACTCTATCATAATTTAGACCTAAGTGAAGATACAGAGACATCCATCATTTTCATTAACATCAAAAAGCAAACAAAACTAGATTTAAACTTTCCGCACATTATCAAGAATCGGCAAGACTCGCGCATTGAATCTAAGTCTCGGTTCATTTGTATTTATATATGCAGAAATGTACAAAGTGGGCGCCGTTTACGGCCGCGACGTCGTAATCGACCAGAGGTGCTAACAGGAATTTAACGTCCCTAATTATATTGACTTACACGCCAAATAGAGCATCCACATTGCTTTTCCGGACTTAGATTGACTCAGGATATCTATACATTGCATTTTAAATAAGAATTCCTCAAATATCATCGATGTTTAGATACGAGTTTCGTTTTAAACCTATTGTTGCCCTTAGCTAATAGCGTAGGAAATTTTTTAAGTCTGTGTGGTTTGTCGCCTTTAACGTAGGTTGAAAGAATTCCTATGTTAAGGTTCCTACAGCATTATGATAAAGTTGCACAAGATTGCATTTTCGTTAATGCCGTTAATGCACGACTGAACGATATGTTTGGGTGAGCTTAATTAGGGTGCGAATCAGATGAGTAGTAACTTAGAGGGCCCAGTAAAGAGCCCTGAACAACTCCGACCCAAAATTTTAACACTGTTGACTGTTTTAAAGATGAACAATAATTTTCTAAAATTAACGTCAATACTTTCAAAGCAAAAAAATGTTTCTGGAAAGTTGTGTTCGTTTTTTTTCATAATTATTCCTAAAAAGTAAGTACTGATGAAGCAGATGCAAAATTAAAATCTGTTGTCAAGAAGACATTTAATCTAAGGCGCATTATAAAATTAATGATTAGGTATCATGAGCAGGGATGTTTTGAGATCATTTCGATCTGCATTGGCGATCCCGTACTTTAAATAGCAAATCTGTGTTAAAAAGTACTAGCGTTAAATATACTTGTGATGTAAGACATAAAATAACATAATAGATCTATTTTGGATAAAAATGTCACGTTGAGTTTCTTGCTCAATTTTTCACTCCAGAGGTTTATAAGTGCTTGTTATAATCTAAATCGAATACCTAATGTTATTTAGACATTGATTGTGGAAGATAAAAAATATTTTTTGATTGTTGAAGATATGAGAATTCCAGTAGGGCAACAGTCAACCTGCCTTATCTAGGATGTGTTGCCCACTAGTGGACGTGGCGCAACCGGCTCCATTAGCGCGACCTGTCGCCGGAGGTCGCCCAGTGGTGACGTCTGGCCGGCTTGGTTGGGATCCGACAGCATACTGAGGATACGACTTTCAGAATAATAAAAATAACAGTTGTATCATACCGTATAACACTTTATTGTACCTACATAAAACACATGAAACTAACAGATGACAGAAATGACATGTTCAAAGACGAAGTCCTTCGATTTACTGGAAAGAAAGATTCAAAATATACAGAAGACCATAATCAGGTTAGATATTTTTGGATCTACTTTCTTAAAGTAATGTGCTACGATTGAAAGAATAAGTTAGATAAAGCAATAACTTTTTTAATCGGTGACCAAACAAATATCATTGTTATCTTAATTGATATTTAAATATTTTTTAACCTAATACCATCTCACACCAAAATAAAATTTGAAAATTTGAGCGTGTCGGGCTCCATGCCGTTTAAGTTTCGTACTAAGATGCGAAAAACATAAAAATTTGATCGACTAATTACTCGTTAAAAAGTAAGTTTTCCTTTTAAATCGCAAAAAAAAAAAAAACTATTCAGACTAGCCAACAGTTGCAGCGTAAAAGTATCTCGACTGAACACTGATGAAATAAACTCGATCATGGTCAAAAAATTAACGCCGTGTCCACTTTTGACATCGCATCATATCGCGACTAGATAACTTTAGCTATATCTAGTCGAGACGTAAACAATCTGGTTGGTTTCAACAGCGAATGCCTGCAAACTGGAAACATTACTGTTAGCCGCTAAAATATATCGCTTGGCCGGAGTATTTGGCGCGACCTCGCCGGAGAGTAAGAAAAACAGTGTAGAAGTGACAAAAGTCGATAGACCCTTTCAATGTAGGCTAAAAGACGGGCAAAATATCGCTAGATGGCGTTAATATCGTGAGTTTTATGTGACGTAACGGTCTTACTTGCAATTGGCTAATAACTAAATGAGCAGTAAGCAAGGGCGTAACTTCAAAAAACTTCACGATACCAACGCTATCTAGCAATATTTCGCCTATCTTTTAGCCCTCATGAGGAAATGTCATAACTAAATATCATTAACTACATTTTGACCTTCGCGCTCGACGTCATCACAGGCCGTACCATCTAACACGCTGACACTGGTGGAAAGTGCAAATGAGACCAAAGTGTTAATTCACTGTCTTATGAACAACAAAATCTCTATAGCTTTATATAGAGTCAAAACAAAAGTACACTGTCTTAAACTTAAGTATTGCGTCTGGACACTTAATACTCAGAGTGTCAATGTCTTGGGATTGGCCAACAAGACAACTCAATAGTTTCCTGGATTGTCCAGGAAGTTGCTGAAACTGCGTACATGGAATCGGGGACGCTATTTTCTTGCACATTATCGCTTTCAAATCAACTATCGTTTGGAATTCCTGACGTACTACAGAAACGTGGCAATTTCAATGCCATCAGCGCCCTAAATACCATTGTTGTGCCAAACGCGCTGGGCACTGAGCGCTTTGGTCCGAAGACTGCAAATACTTAAACCTTTTTTACAGGATGTTTTGCGTCTGCATCTTCCTACTCTCCCCTAGTATCGTGTATATGTGATGCTTATCCACCAGAGCCGATTTAAAATAATTTCCTCTCGCATGGCACTGCCGGCAATTTGCGACCATAAAATGTAGAAAGCCTGTAGATTCTAGAGGTCAGTCGATAGGGCGAAATTGAGGACCAATTTACTTGGCTATCAAAATGGACATGTGGCCATGTTTGACCATATCTAGCATTCATAGCCACTTGGAGAAACTTTTATCTAGCGAAACTTAAAAATTTCATGCCATTTCTGACTTTCTAGACTTTTTAATGGGATGTAAATTTTCTTATCATTTTATAGACTTGGTTTTTGCATAGAAACGACAAACATTGACATCGTGCGTGTTAAGAGTACATAAATTTAAAATTCAGGCTTATCTTCAATTTTACAACATGAAAAAATTACGTCAAAAATGCGGGCATGCAAAAAATATTACCTTCTGTGATTTTTTATTCACTATTATTTTTGTTAATTGTTTAATAAATATTAGAGATGTGCCGATCATGACTTTGGCCGACTAGCCGACTAGCCGATTAGTCGGTTGTAAAGAAGCCGACTAATCGGCCGACTAGTCGGCCAAGCCGATCACGGTTTCCGGGATTTCTATGACGCTTCTTTAACCAGCTGATTCGCTCGCAAGTTGCAACTGACGCCTATCAAAGCGGTGTTTTTGTTTAAAAATATTTACCTACTCCTATTATTAATTGAAGTGTCTTTAATGATTTTTTTTAATTTCAAAAAGAAAATCTGAGGAGTACCTATGATTTTTTTTTAACAATTAAACAATGATTCCCATAAAATCAAATGCCAAAAAATATTGAATGTACAATGAAAAATAAAATGCTGTACAATGGTCACGTGAAAGTTGCTTTGCTTTACATTGAAATATGAATAACAATGATTATAAAAACACAAATATTAATATAATGTATATTTTCCTGAAAAATACATACAAAGTAAGAAGCCGGATAGTCGGCGCTTTTTGCCGACTATTCGCCGACTAGTCGCCGACTACAAAAGTGGCCGGATAGTCGGCTTTACCGACTAGTCGGCGACTAGTCGGCTCATCTCTAATAAATATATGACCAATATAAATAAGAACAAAATTATTTTCTTCGTCTTTACGTTTGAGCTAATTCAAAACTCATAGTATTATTTTTAACCCCCGACGCAAAAATTGGGGTGTTATAAGATTGACCGTTATGCGTGTCTGTGTGTCTGTCTGTGGCACCGTAGCTCTTAAAAAGCTGGACTGATTTGAATGCTGTTTTTTTTATTTGATACCTAGCAGGTTTTCTAGCGATGGCTCTTAGACATGTTTTATCAAAATAGATTCAGCCGTTTTTGAGATATTGAACTTCGAAGTGACAAAATCGGAGGTTTTTCAACTTTTTGTTGGTTGTTATAACACCTATCTTTTTGCGTCGGGGGTTTGAAATGTTGATAATGACAATTACGTAAACCATGATTCATAAAATCAATTAGTGTAAAACTTTAAAGGTGCTTCGCAATATATTTAAAATAAATAATCCAAAGTCCACAAACCAATTAGATTAGTGACCTAATAAGCTTGTCCTTCATTTAAAAATCCAATTTGTTCATTTTATTAACGCAATTAAGACGCGTCTAGTAATTACAGATATATAATAGCGAATGCCGTTGCTCGTAGATACTACGATACCAGCGAAGAACCACGAATCAAGTGGAGGAGATAACTTACAACAACTAAAGTCACCCTCGAGTGATGAAAAGATGAAACATTGGCAAAAGGAAGCATAAGTACACTGACGTCATCGCTAGGGTTTTTTTAATGTCAAATGGCTGACAAAGGAGCATGCTACAGCATTATTAGGAGTGCGGGTGTATTGCTGGCTTAAAAAATACTAAGCTTACCAGATCCGGAGTTTCTTGGCTCAATGCCGCCGCCGATTACGTCGATTAAAACCATTAACTACTTAAATGATTGCCAAGTTTACATTTTTCCTTTAATCGCCGGCAATTTTACTCACATTCTCTGGTAAAAACTCTCCTTGCTTCTAACACCTTTATTTACACTAAAACACGGTATTTTCTACCCTAAAAGGTTAGCTTTAAGTTCACAGTACTGATAGACCTCCCATAGCATTTCATAGCAAATGGTGACATTACGATATACGTTGATGACTTGATATGTGTATTCCAAGATTTTTATTGCAATATCCGTGTTTGAAGAATTCAATTGATTTTTTAACGGTTTCTTCAAAGTTCTAGCTATAGATGACGAAATTACGGAAATTGGTATAAACTTTTCAACTTAGTGTAGAAAATTGGTCACAGGATGACTGTTATTCCAGTCGTTAACATTTTTGGGAAATTTTGTGATTTCAATTGGGAGCTGCGCTACCTAAGTGATAGGTGATACTTAGAATCCTTTAACCTTATCAGTATTGCAAATGCGAAGGTGTATGTGTGTGTGTGTGTGTGTGTGTGTGTATACCAGAAAATTTTTAGAAGTTCAATGACATCTCAGAATTTTATTTCAACAATCGGACTAATGAGTATCTTGAGCAAAACCGCGGAAAAGTTTATAATATTGTAATATTTCACTACAATTTGTTAAATTAACAAGGAATTAAACTCGGCTAAGCGATAAACCAATCAAAAACAATCATACAACAAATTTGCGTCAAGTTTCACTTACACCAATCTCAAAATAAAACCTAAACGATAATCGAATGCAAACCAAACAATATATCTATCCGATAAAACAAATTAAAAACACAATCGATACCCGACGGCTCGATAAACTTTTAAACGGTGTCCAACAGAATAATTTCACTGTCCATCACGAAACATTGTAAATTTCCCATTCATCATATTTTAATCGGAAATAAGATCAAAACCCATCGAGATTATTGAATGAAATAGAAAGAGATGGAGGGGTAATCCTTGGGACGGAGTAGGACGGCGTATTTCTTCGCCTTGTAGAAGTTCTTTTACATTTGACTAATACGACACGATTTGTAGGATGAAAACTTGTATATTTCAGTAGAGAAAGTTCAATGTAAGAACGTTAATCGTTTGTCTGACGCACTGCACCAAGTATAATATATACTATAATATTACTTATAAATTATATAAGTAAAATAGAAAGGCAAATTTTTTGCGTTAAACTTGCGAAATATGAAATCATCAACATAAATTTATCAGATCACTTTAAGCTCTTCTTTAGCGCTAATCCTACCTGTACCGACTTAGTTTAAGTTTACTTTTAACTTAGGTTGTTCCGCTATCTCTATCTCTCTTATTTGAAGAAACTCTCTGTACTCAATCAGCATTCTAGAAACTTTAAGACTGACGTGACGCTCTCGCCAGATTAAGAATGAGACTCTTTGGCTTCGGATACCCCGCGCCAGGAGACTTTAAGGCACTACCGCTACGTCAAATCATTCAATTTATGGATGAGGTGATAAAAGCAATGGAGTAAGTGCGAAGGAGGGGTAATTACAAGCAAGGACCCCTAAAATTTAAAATAAGATAAGATAAGATAAGATACCGTTATGCTTTTGTTTCTACTTGTATAATATCAGTATGCATTCCAGTCGTGACTAAATCGTAACCGTATCGCAGCCTGTAATCGACATTCGATTTCTTTCCAAGATCGATACACAATAAATCTTCTTGTCGTGTTCTTTTTACGCCGGCGGATAAGTCGGCCGGAGACAGCCGCGGCTACCGGGTTTGGGTTCGATTCTTGTAATGTCGTTTTTATGTGCACGGATTATATTAGTTTAAGGGACGCATCATTTGTTGAAAGGGCTTTGTTTAACTTCATGTCTCCTGGTGAGTGGATAATAATATTGACCAACTAACCACCGACGGTGCTGGCTGAAAATCAGCGCTGGGGTATTGATTATTAACGCTTCAGCATTATGCTGAGCCAGTGTTCGATTCACAACCGCAATGACAGATATTTTCCTTCGTGTTGTCTATTTGTACGTAAAACTATTGTTGTCTTGTTTTGTGAATAAATGTATTTTCTTTATGTCTTTCTTTGATATTGAAAAAGAACTTTAATATAGCATAGAACTTCGAATCTTGTTATCCCAAGGAAAGCAATCTTCCTACGAATTCTACTGAATGTTAATGAGTTATGAAGGCGTGTGTGTCTATCTGTCTTTCACACTAAAAAGGCACTATTACTGTAAACGCGACTTTCATAGTTTTAATCTGTCACTTTGACGTTTCCCATTGCAGTTTTATCACTTTACATAATATTAAATGTTAATGTGACAACAAAATAGTGTTTAAAAAGTCTTTCAATTAGGAGTTATAGCAGTTTTACCATCTTTAATGAAGACTTACTTAACATCAGGAGAGACACCACGTTTGAAGCAATAAATAAAATTATATTTCATTTAATTACTGTTCGTTTAATATTGCAAATAACTAATAATTAACCGAGTGATCTGTTAGACTAAGCGGTAACTTCAATTATAATCAATTTAATGATAGCTAACAACGATTTCCAATTACTCTGCCTGTCGATAATTGCTGTTGAGAACATTGCGTTTCTGTGATCCATCTGAATCATAACACTAATAAGAAGAGGAATAAATAAATAAAATAAATATATATCTCTAGACAATTGACACCAATTGAACAGTTTCCTGGGTAAAAAAATATGATACTGTTTAGCCTGTCAGTTAGTTTATCAGAAAACATTTGATAAGTTTTTTTAATCAAACAAAAATGGTTATGATGAAGTGCGTGAAAATCATACTTACAAGCCTACTGACGTAATAAAAGTTATTAACAAAACAAATATTTTCATTTTAGTTAAAAAACATGTTTACACAAAAACATTTAACAAATAACATCAAATTTAACGACATATCAAAACCCGTGGAACAAGAAGCTCATAAAGCTTTAATGAGCGAATCACATTAATGATTAGATAATATATTCATTCGATAGTCAATTAATTATTAATAACTAGATAATAACTCAAATTTAAGTAATTAGTGTTTGCAAAACGCACACCCATGCCGTCATAATACAAGCGGCCACACATTTTAGTGGGATTAGATTAATTAAATGTTTACATGTAATTAACGTTGCTTAATACGTTTCATTTATAGTTTTAGAATATTGTGGTGTATACTAGCTGTTCCCTTCGACTTTGTCTGCGAATAATTCGTTTACCGCTGTCCCGCGAAAATTATAAAGGTTTCCAAGTTAAATACGCTATCTTATGACAACGGAACTTAAACTATCTCCATATCAAAAATGTCATCTAATTAATTTCTGACGTTATTACTTACTTAGTTGAAACAAACATCTTCACAAATTTTCTCTTTCATCATTATTTTAAACAAAAGGGATTCCTACAGCCACAGCATCCCAACCTCAATCCACTTCATGCAGCTTCCTGTCTTGCAATGGTTTGACAACTCTGAAGAACTATCCACCAACATAGGTACCATTACTTGTACTATTATTACTTATTCTGTGCCATTACTTATTAGGGGATAGATCTTCATAATTATGCCCATTTCACTTTTATATTTAAAGGTACCAAAGGCCTCTTCACTTTGGCTTCGGCGTTATACCTCTCAAACGACCAGGTCATCATGGTTCTGTTAGAAACCAACTATACTAACATCTTAAGTTTTTTGCTGACAATAAACATTACAGTTGCAAAAAAACTCTTGTACTTATCCTATTCCAAATTTTCCCGTGCTTCAGTTGCTTCCGTTAATTTCTTTTCGCTTGCCTTAACCATACTATTTCCTCAATCTTCTTGGTGTCATCTGTCTATCGTTCAAATTGTCTACATCTTTTTACTTTTTGTTTCGTAATTGCCATTTTTGTTATAATTTGTTTCAATTTCTGCCAATTGCCAATTGCCATTTTAGCTGTCATTTCCAGATTGTACTTATGTCTGATTTCTTCAACTTTTTTTGTGTTAGTGTGACTCCCATCACATTTCTGTCACATAATAACTTAAAAATAGTGATAAAACATGGGGTTACGTACTTTAGGTTAACACAATAATAAATACAGGATTCAATAGCATTAAAAAATATCTTTATTGTACTTCAGGTGGTTGTCGTTGAAAAATTGCGAAGATTCAACCATAAATTTGATTTATGATACACAACTGAACTAACCATTATTTATTCGCAAGCCGATATAAACTTTAATGCTATATGTTTAACGAAGTGTATTCTTCAGCAATAATATTTTAAATCCTATGTTTTATAGTAGCAGTAGCGTTTATAACGGTGTGTCAATCGGTATTTCGATATCTCAAAATATCGAATAATCGGTACAGCGATATCACTGGCCATAAAAGTGATGTATGGTCTGATCCCGCGCATCGAGTAATGCGTGTTTGAGAATCGAGCGTTTTTAATTAAAACCCGGCGATGGTTTGAGTGATGCAACGCTTAATTGAAAATAAATGTCGATATCGATTAATTACGTTAAATATTGTAGATTGACACGAGGATGAAAGTTTGGGTGGCATCGCATAAAAATAAGAAAATGTCTTTTACCATATTTTTTTCTTGCTTCTCTGACATATACATATTAAATATGTAGAAGCCGTCTTTTTCTTCCTTCACATAAGTCAAACTATATAAGCATATTTTTGACAAATTTCGGAGCGGAACATTCAGCCCCACCTTTGGGTTAAATTGTTCTACCCTTGAAGCCAAATGTTCCGCTCAGGATAAGGAAATAATACTCATAATAACAAAGGTTTTCTGAAATAAAACAATATAGTTTATAATAATGTACCTGCTACGTAAAATATGAGATAATTATGCACAATTAACGTGTGAAATATATAGGATGTACTCACGTCTTATTCTCTTATTTTAAAAGCATGGCACAAACTATTAAAATATATAAACATATTGTTACATGAAAACATTGCATACAACAAAAAATGTAAATATCTGTCTTTTTTGCTAGTACAGTCACCAGCATTAATATCTGCCACAACGAAGCGTGCAAAAATATCTGTCACGTCCGTAGAGTCGTATCAGATATTTATGCACGCTTGTTGTGTCAGATATTGGTGCTGGTGACTGTACATTACTACTCCAACCATCAATCACGTGGTAATCACAAAGGTTACAATTACAATATAATTGGAAATTAATAGTGTAAAGCGGTTGATTATTATTAATCGTAAATTACGACGTTTATCGCGTAAATCAATCACCGAAACTGTTACACACTTTCTTTACGGGAAACCGCGGTTTTATTGTGTTAGAACGGGAGTTGAAGTCAAATAAGGATGTTAATATTGGCTAATCCGAGCACGGTCATAATTGCATCTATTATTTTAGTTTATAATTACTTTTAATTTTTGCGAATTTACATACTTTTACGGACGTAATTTTACAGTTAAAAGACTATGGTTTGGAAGATCCTTAGTAGTCGAGGTGAGCAACACATAAGTAATCCGTACATTTGTCGCACAACCGGCTAACAATAACGAAAGATGTTCATCCCACAACTAAAAACATATTTAGTAATAACTACCCCATTCCACATACGTTTCGTATTTCTATAATTTTAATACATACCTAAAATGTAACCCATTGCAAATAAAATCAAAACTTTAAAGTACAAGCTACTTTTCCATTTATTTGTCCTCAAACTCTCCACTGTTTGTAAATCCTTCAATAAGAGATTTACAAATTGTACTGGCTTCTATATACGGTAGTAAAAAATAACAAATTATTGCTACGAAAGACATCAAATAATTTAATAATAATAATAAATTTATTATTTGGAACAATAGCACTTTGGGAATACATATATTAAAGTGAAAACGATGCCACCTGAAAAAGTTAAAAACGGAGTCACAGATAGCAAAAATGCGTGCATGATTCACCTTTACTCACACAGGTGATGTATTGCATTTATGTTGCGCTCAAACAATTCAAATTGGAAATTACTTATTCAAAATTCTCGTAGTTTTTTTTAGGTTTCCTGGAAAAAAATATTTAAAATAATTAAAGTCGTCAAAATATTTATAAGCTTACTCCTGGTCCATCGGCCATATCTGGCGTACTGCTGCTGATCGACATTTAATAGCATTAAATTCGCGTGAAGTCGACTCCGGCGCATCAACAGTGCACATAGTGCCGGCAGCATAATAACGAAGCACCGGATGGGATATGCATAATTTTTCAACTACACAAAATCACAATTTTTTTGGACTTCATGCCGCAAAACACTTGCTTATGTTGTTGAGCGATGTCAAGATTTATTTTACAGTTTCATTAATTTGCACATTGCTAAGTTACGCTAAAATTAGAAAGATGTTATTTATAGTGCATAGGTAATGACCTAAAACATTAAGGGCTTGTTTCATATTTTTTTGACACACTCCTGATATATTATGTGCTAGAGCTAGATAGATCTATGTTTAATTTTTTCTAAAACATGGAAACGGTATCACAATAGTTAGTAAGAAAAAGAAAGCTTATGCTTTTGCAGCTTATTTATTTTAAACTTATCGCCCTGAAAAGTAGTTGCTGTTTCTATAGTTTGAGTTTTTGTGTAGTTGTTTCTGTATCAAGTTTTTTTTTTTTTTTTTTTTTGATACTTTACACTGTAATACTACTGTTTTTCTACTATACACCGTGGAATCGGCGCGCGCGTCGCACTTTATGCGAAACGGTGTGCCTATTAACCTTCATTGGCTGATTTAATTGCCTTTCGATCGACTTTGTTCGAGATGATCCATTTTTTATATTGTTTACGAGATTTGCAGTCATCATAAATTTTACTTTGTACAGAGAATGCATGAGCCAGTACTTTTGATTGTCATTTTGTCATCTCTATAAAGCCTACCTAACCTACCCACTATCATATGGCCGTAACATACCTAAAAATTTATGTAGGTATATACAAATCAGTATATCTAAAATATACTCAGCGGCACAAAATTTGTTCCACTCTGCGTACAAAATTACCTATTTCTCCATACATTTGAGGGCCAAATTTTTGCTGCTCAGTATAGTTAGGAGCGTTTACGACACGTATTTCTAATTCAAAATTTTAAAATTTTGGATGCTAGTTATTTTTTTTTTAATAATTTTGCATTGCATTGTTGTTAATTCATATTCAATAAAATTATAATTTTTTTAATGTACTTTACTGTGCTCTCTGTACTTTGTGAAGAGGGAATAAAATATGTGTATATTCTATTTATAAAATTATAAACAAATCATAGTTGTAATCATATCGTTTATCGTTTTACAATTCACAATACTAACCCATATAACAAAGTGATAACTTACATCAATGGTAAACTGCGAATACCATTCATGTTGGAATGCCGTCCATTGTGCGCATGCGTTATTGTGAGAATGGACAATTTATGTTGACCCCTAACTTAAACCAGCTTTATACGTAAAAGGTGTCCTCGAATTTTGGGCACCTGTATTAGGCCGTCGAGTATGCCATTCGTCGCCGAATTTGTTCCGAGACGATATTATATTTTACTTAAGAATTTTATAGCGACACCTACTGTAGAATTTAATGGCCTATTAGTTTGAAAAAAATATAGTTTCGTTTGACAGGTTTAAAGGTTGGTAGTAATTTGATAGGCCAAATAGAATCGAGTTACAGACGATTTTAAATGTGATTATTATTTTAAATGTTTTTTTATTAGGACTTCAGAGGGAGGTCTTAATCCGATATCTATGTATAAAATATAAAAACGTCTTATTTATTTCGAATTATTTGAATGTAATTTTTACTTTGCTAGTTTCCATATAAGGGGGCAGGGAGTTTAAATGATACGGTTATAGAAATTACGTTCATTGATCTTTTAAACTTACATCATTCATTATGTGTATTTAAGAGTTACGGTCTTTTCGGTGGAGTTCCCGGCGCATTTCGTGTCTAGTTTCTGGTTCTGTTGCCGTTGTCCGCATTGCAGAATTTAATTTAAAAACATGCATTAGTTTGACATTTGGAGACCTTATACATCTCCATCTCTTTATTTTAATTATTATTATTGATTTTTGACCTTGGAGGCTTTTTACACCTCTGATGATTGTATAATTTAATTAGTTTAATTAAGTAGTTTACTTTGACATTTAGAGACTATATACATCTCTGAATTATTTAGATTAGGATTTATATTATTAACTCAGGGACTTTATACATCCCCTTGCTATAGTTATATTGTATATTGTTAAGCTTATGGATTTTAAACTTGTATATTTTTAGTTTAATAATTCTAGTCACAGGCTCGCTACGTCGAAGTTCCCAAGACGATCCCATAGAGCTTATGGGAACGGAAGCAATACCATGCCCTCAGTACCGCTCTGCTTTCAGAGCATGACATGAGTGCGTGTGAGCTAACTTTGGGGGCGGCAGACGTGAGCTTGCCATCGGAATCCAAAAGCTTAATGGTTACTTGACCTGAAATGCATATTTCAGTTTTTTTTATTATTATTTTATTTTTATTTTTTTTTCATTTATGACGATGGAAGCATTTTACACTTCCGCTTAACGTAGATATAGTTAGTGTTTAATTTTGTAACTAAGGGACCCCATACATCCCTGTATTATTATTTAATTTTTTTTTTTGTGATTTTTTGTTTAATTGTTTACTGTAGTTTTTAAGTATTTTATTTGTAATTATTTTATTTTGAAAAAATGACTTTCTGCCAAGTTTCTTGCGGCGCATTCTTCTTGGCAATGATGGTCTTTCCGAAAGCGCTGGTAGTTTAAAAAAAATGACGTGTAAAAGTGCCCATTGCGGCCTATTTACTGAATAAATGATTTGAATTTGAATTTGAATTTGGAGTAATGGCCGGTTTTTTCTTTCCCCTAACAGCTTTTTGATTTTTGATATGACCTGTCGTTGACGTTCTCCTTAGTTCTTTCTTGTCCTCCTCCTTTAGATATACATAAATTTAGTATAAGATGCATTCCCTAGCTACGTAACTCATCTTTGTTTAACTAACTAGACATGCGCACTGCACATCCCATTCTCAATAGCCAGGGTTACATAAAAGCGAAGAAGAATGTTCAACACAAGCCTATGCGATCTCATTGAGGAGATTAATCAAAACACTGTACAGGGTTTATTACTGGCTGGAGGCCAGAGGCGGTACTAGGCGAGCAGGGCTGACCAGGCTACTGTGTAATGCAAAATTGCTGCCACTGGCGAGCTACTGGGTTTGAGTTGCTGGTAATGGAATGATAGTGTTTACAGGCTGGTGTCAGGCTTAGGCCGTATCTACTTATCCAAATGGTTTCTGGGAAAAACTACTGAAGAAACGCGCAATTCGTCTTGCGTAAAATTAACTATAATTCTTAAGTTTTTTTATTTAGATTAGTCTGTTTTTGCTCGTAGTGTAACTTTTGTTTAG
This sequence comes from Choristoneura rosaceana, assembly GCA_037349165.1. NCBI lineage: Eukaryota > Metazoa > Arthropoda > Insecta > Lepidoptera > Tortricidae > Choristoneura > Choristoneura rosaceana. The sequence continues at coordinate 19,994,008 of JAZBNJ010000019.1, forward strand.
ACATCAAGAATATTCTGAATTTCGAAATACCTACCCGTATATTGGTTGCAATGGCTCTTTAACAAATAACAGCTTTGGAGTGTGGATTACGTTATTTTAATTGATAACAAGTTTAGTGGGGTGTCTTTGTAGGAATGAAACTATAATATTGATGTTTAGTTAATGACTGTAAATATCATCACAAATGCATGATCACGACAAAAAGTTTGTGTATAATGTAGCTAGTAGAATAATTTCATTACGAATATACTTTGCCTACAAAAATGTTTCTTAGAAGTCTCCGAACGAAAACAGTTCTCAATTGACATTTTAGTTACGCTACTCCATTGTGTTTCTATTTTAATCAATAGCTAAGCCAGCGATTTAGAAAAAACCTTTTGCTTCATAACAGCATCGCATACTCGTTCCTCGGAATCCGTAGTATGTGCGGCCAGAGTCACATACGACCGGTTTTTATCCATTACGAAAAAAATACCTCCTGTCAGAATATGTGGTCGTAAACAATCATTTTATCTCGCTAGTTTTTCTCAATAAACATCATACGTCCATTTACGTCATATTCCAAATACCTATAAAGCGAGCAACGTGAATGAAATGGTTCTCTGTACCATTCAATATCCACATTCTTCAACTGCTACACATCAATGGGGATTTTACCACGTAGCGTTAAAGTCTACAGTGGTTTGTGGATGTGTATGTTGGATGTTCTAGGGATCTCGATAGCAACACAAACACAGAGGTGCATAAAAACAACACTCGAGTTGAGCTGCCAGGTACCAGGCGAGTAGCAACGTGCGGCGGTGGCCGGTAGCGACCGGTCGGGGTAATGATACCAGTGCCTTTTAGGGCGCGTGTTATGATGGTTGAAGGCATAGGGAGGATCGAACTAGTCCTTTGATTAAGTTTGTGGCGTGCTTTAAAATATATATAATTTGTACTCCCATGACCAAGAAATATATGGAGAGAGGTGAATTGTAAAAACAATTTCTGCTGTAGGTAGGTTTCACTAGCGTTAATAGTTTACAATCGATGAAAACTTATAAGGGAGAAAGAGCAGGAGAAAGATTTATTTACACATACTCTATCGGGTATAAAAAAATATTTGGAAAGAAAAAAAGCGTCGTTTGTGTAAATTGAGCTCCACTCAGCACAATGTTGCAGTTGCGGCAAGCCAACACGCTATTTAAGTATGTACACACTTAGGAAAATACAAATTTCAAACACCAATCAACCATTTAGGAAGTAACACCATCAAAAACCCTTTTTTTTTTTAAATCGATTCCGGATGTAATACGTAAAAACTGGCCAAGACTTCGCTGTTTATAAGCAATTTCTTCCAATAAGATTCCCATTATCCATACAAATTTTAATAACATGAAAAATTCGGTTATAAATCTAAATAAAAAACGCTAACTCAAACCCATGACAAATCGTTTTAATTAAAAGTACCTCGAGGCTTATCCACGCTGCGCCTGCGGCCCTTTGCCGTCCTGTTTGTCCACTCTCATTAAGATCGTGCAGTTACCACAACGTTTTTCCATCGACACTTGACAGTTTACGAAGACAATCGAACCTCCTCTCGACTCATGAGAGCCTAGTACTTCAGCGTGTCTAGGAGCTAACTACGATCGTAGATAAACGCGGTTTTTGCTCTAGAAGTTGTCTAGTCTAGTCTATAAACGTTTATAAGGCATGCGAAGTAAATGGAGTTCGTTAAATAGGCTAAGTGAGTGGAGACAGATTTTTACTGACTATTTTATCAGCGTAAATATTTATTTGCAACTTTGCTTCAAGTCAAGACGCCAGAACATCTGACTCAAACACAACGCATCTGTATTCAGCAGGCGTTGTTATTTTGTAATTATAAATTACTTGCATGCTTTTAAGTAATTTGTGTTGATTGTATAGGATGAATGGTTTTGTAATTAACGTTGAAAACTAATTTTTAGCGAATATCACATTAAATAATTGGTGTATATTAACCGAACCTAGTTTGATTTATTTATTAAAAAAATGCTTGCTAAACTTTCCCTTGTTAGATACACATAAAAATTATAACTGGTTTGTAACTTTATGAATAAAAATGTTCGTTTCAATATCATTATTTAATTTTGCATTCAACTCCCGCTCTAAGCTTTCGTTTGCCGATAATTGTTACAATTTATCCGGACACGGCGACTTCCTATTTTCGAAGTCGGGAAAAGAAGGATCGCTCATCGTAATCGACGTCTCGCAACTTGAAAGTTGAACGACCTATCGAGTAAGATAGAAGATATCCAAATGAATCTTAATTGATTTTTCCAAAACTATTGGTCCCGTATCACAATTAACTACGCGTAACATTCCCAACTTTCCTACGGATTCCTCTTATTAAGAGCAACAAGCTAAACCCATTTGTGTCGCCAGTAGTCCATGTACCGATAGCAGTCGGACGCCGGCTATCGCCTACGTAGATAGTGAGATAAACAGGTGCGGTGTGGGAGTGTGTTTTAGATTTTCAACGATATTTTATGTGTGAATGAACTATTGGACATGAATTTGTACTTCCGCGTATGTGTTATGATTACGTACTTACATCTAGATAGGTTTTTTCTAAATAATACCGAAACAGTCTTTGATCGCTTCACTTTTGTGTTTTTGTCATCCGACAGTTCATTTGATATTTCGGGATATTGCTGAACCCCAATGGGAGTTCTCAAAAACTGCACTGTGATCACCCTATGTTATAAAACTTATAAATGGAAAAGCTTGTGAATGTGCATTCGTGTGTTTGTTTGTTACTCTTACGCTAAGATAATCTAGATAGCTTAAAGGAGCGGCCACACCGTTACTTAAAATACGCAGACGGTGTGGAATCGCACTGACGTGCCGTAAACGTCACGTCACGACTTTTGGTGGAGAGCACGCTGTAAAGTCCTGTACTTACCACTACAATGAGTTAATATGGGTGAGTCTCACTGTACTTTCATGTTCAAAGTAACTCATAGGCTAAATTTTTCTCGAAATTCCCACAGAATCGGGACAAAATCCCGAAACTTCAACCGCTAGGATTAAAAACTTAAAATATAGCACGGATATTTCTTATGCAACGTTAATCATATCAATCATCTGTGTCATTTTGATCATGAAACTACCGTGAGACTCACTCATATTAAATGATATCGTAAAGGATAACTCACGTCTTAAATCGAGTTTAGCTCAACATGTTTCGGGCTATTTCGTAGCCCTTCTTCTAAGGAGCACGCGACTCGCGCGAGTTGAGCGGTGTCGCGTAGTGCGCATGTTGCGGCAGCTAAACTCGATTTATCCGTTACAATATCATTTAATATCATCAGTGTTATTTTGGAGCAGGGTTTCGCAATTTTATCTCCTTACTTAAATAGTCTTTTAAGCTGACATCTAATCATCTAATTTGGTAACTTGGAAAATAATTGCTGTAATAACCGCCGCACGCGCAGCTGGATCATTATGTACGGGTGTGAGGCGTGATGGGAAATCATTATCACCTGCGGGTAAATAGGTTTCCGTTACTTATTAAGCATGTAGTTAATGGCTATTAGCTCAAGAAATGAAACAATCAGGTACTTTGCTCACCCGCGACCTTATGATAGCTACGTTTATGCAAGAAATGTGTGTTCACGCAATTCCTGCACCTCCACACTGTAAGAAAACATACAAACCACACAAACCTGTCTATCATACCATCACTGACGTGGTAAAATTCAACCAGAGCTCAATCTTCAGAGCAACACAACCGTACACCAACCTACCAGATGTTAGACTCAAAGTCCTTTGTTAGTCTTTAACTTCTTAACTTCTTTAATTTATTGAATCAGGCGTTACTTTGCGGAGGTCTATATTTTTAGTTCATTCTTAAGTTCTTCTTTAACTTCTTCGAACTCAACCAGAACTCATCTTCAGATCTTCAAATTCTTCATTACTCTAACACCTTTTAGCATGCTACCACCATGAACGGTTGTGTTGCTCTGAAGATGAGCTCTGGTGGAGTTCAAAACGCGTCAGTGTGGTGGTGGTATTTTTTTTACTATTCATCCGGGCAGTGGGCCCGGCCTACACCTAAGACAGAGGCTCCAAACTGTTATCGCTGCGACGCGATAGCGTAGTCACGAGCGAGGAGACGCTGCCGTAATTAGCGCGAGGTGCGCCGGCGCCGCCGATCCGGGGATAACGCGTTTAGGGGATATAGTGCAAAGGAAGGATATTAGTTGACATTCTACTTAGCTTTAGACTCAAGAATAGATTTAAACAGCAAGTTAGTATGTTTGTTAATTTAAAATGAAAATCCACCTTGGTAACAACTGACATGTTTATAAACTAAAACAATTACTTTACTCACCCGCGACCTTATGATAGCTACGCTTATGCACTGTAAAGATTAACATCTGGTCCTGGACATCTGGTGGACTTCCAGTCTAACATCTAGCAAGGTGTATGGTTGTGTTGCTCTGAAGATGAGCTCTGGTTCAGTTTTGAACATGAAACTACCATACCCGACTCACTCATAGTTACATACATAAAATCACGCCTCGTTCCCAACGGGGTAGGCAGAGACTACATCCTTCCACTTGCTATGATTCTGGCATACAACTCTCGCTTCCTCTACATTCAGCAATCTTATTAAACTCACTCGTATTAAATGATATTGTAACGGATAACTCACGTCTTAAATCGAGTTCGAAATAGCCCGAAACAGTCAAGCTAAACTCGATCTAAGCTCTTTCCACCAGAACCACATCACAACCAATCGCGTTCCTTGTTCCATAGAAAATGTATTAATGAAGAAAGACCATCTTTGTCAGACCATGGAAGATACAGTCATTGTCTCAGCACATTGCTCAACCAGCGTTAGCTTCCTACCGCTCCTTAGCCCACCTATTTACTTTTTCCGCCATGTTCGCGGAAGCTCGAGTGGACAATTTTACTGCAGTCTTGCGCAAAAAGATGGCATCACTTTTAATTAGAATACGTGGCAGCCCAAACAGTCTCCTGAGGACATTAGCTGTAAGAAATGAGTGCTCAATTATGCAACACTTAATTAAAAATATCCTATCACTGGCTAGCTATAATTACTAACATAGTCTTAAGGATAATACTAACAAAATTTTGGATTAAGTTGTCTGAATGAATAAATTATTATTATTATTATATTTTACAATCCTGCTTTTACTACCAATCCGAAAAATCTAACTCTCAGTAAACTTTCTAATACGATCGATTTCATAACAAACAGTCACGGATAATCCGTCGGATCGCCGTACGATTTATGGCCCCAATTACATTCCCGGATAGTCGCACGTTTGCAGCGGACGTCTTGGAAGCGTGATGGACCACCGACATTCCTGTCTAAGAATTGGGGTAAATAGAATAGAGGTCTTGGATGGAATCATCATCATCATCTCAGCCGTAGTGTCCACTGTTGGACATAGGCCTCCCCCATAGACCTCCAGCTGCTTCGGTTGGTAGCGGCCTGCATCCACCGTGAACCCGCGGCTTTAACCAGGATGAAATATAATTATGGGGAAAATATGAAACGTTGAGTGACGTGAACTCTACGTCTCTTTAAGGCTGCGTTTCCATCAGAGATGTGCGAGGATGCGATGCGAGGAATGTGTTTATCATGAATCAATAGAATAGCTTCGTTTTTATCGCTTAGCACAGCTCTAGCGGAAACTGCCTCGCAAAACATCCTCATCTAACCCAGGACCTAAGCTTTTTAGTCAGGTCTCTAACCACTTAGGCCATCCGGTCGTCAAGATAGTTGCTTTTTCGTTGAGAAAACGGATAGTTTCTTGATTGTGACTCCCATAATCATCATCATATTCAGCAGTACAATGCCCATGCACCGTTAGACATGGTCTCCCTCATATACCTACAGTTATTTCGGTTGGAAGCGGACTGCATTCACGGTGAGCCCGTGGTGTACAAATACAAGGTCACCACCATCTCCACCTCGGTCCACCTCGTCATCTCGTTATCCACGGTCTCATTCGAGAACTTTTCGGCCCCAATGGTCATCTGTTCTCCTTGTCTTGCCTGCCCGTTGTCACTTCTATACCGGTAACCCTCGTTATTCTACGTATGTCATCATTTCTGATGATCGTGACGCCCAAAAATCATAAATTATTGCTCGTCGAACGAAGAACAGTGAGAGCATTTGCTTAGATATAATTTAAAATTTAAAAGCACGTTTCACAAAATAAACAAGCTCTGTATCGTCACGACATCCGAACGATACTTACAACATCAGCGCACGATAAGTGAAATAAATATATTCATAAAAGAAGTTCTTTTTTGTCGGGTACAACTGATGCGGCATAAATTAAGCTACTGTTCGAGGTTCTTTATCGGGACCTTTTAGCGGTACACGGCACATTGTTATTGAGAGTTTCTGTTTATTTTGTTTTACCTCGAGATCCGATTGAGTTATATAAAACGTTGATAAAAGTTACGGGATTCTAGTGCCTTGAAATTTTGCGAAAACTAAATTGTATTGATTGGTTACGAATGGTTTGACTAAATCGAGTCCATTAGTCAGCAAACTAGACAAAAACAAATTTTAACTTAATCTAACTGAGTTCTCATTAAAATACGTACCTATAGATTCTTATGCCGTCAAAATAGTAAACATTATTTTTACGGCTGCAAGCTCTAAAATGAAGCTGAAGATGAAGATGAAGACGAAGCTCGTCATCGTCTCATCATCACCATCATCATCATGTCAGCAAAAGACATCCACTGCTGGATATAGGCCTCCCCCCAAGGCTCTCCACTCAGACCGGTCTTCACTTCAGACCATTCTTAACCAGCCGTTGCCGTCAATTCCAACAAAACTAATAGAGACGGCATCACATTTAACCGTCAGTTAACACTAATCAATGGGCGGTGAAACAGCCCCTAAATCTACGTCTCTTGGAAAAAGAATATACGAATATTTGTTTAAGAAATCCCAAAGCTATCGATACATTAGCCGATCTCCAAGATCTCAGTACCATGTATGTAATAAGACATTACGGGCACTTAAACGCGGTGCGCGGGCGCAGGGCGCTAATGAACAAGTTAATTAGCCCGGTCGTGGCTGCTATCGGGTGATAGCGCGCCTTAATTAGCTACAAGAGTATTCCGGGAGAGGTGTGTAAAGGAAGGCTGTGTTAGGAATTACGAACAATGGACGACCAAAATTCATTGCAATTTAATACATTTGTGCAGATACCTTGTGCAAGGTCCGCCCCGATTCCTACCACCATCTTGTTCGCTAATCCTGCCGTGAAGCAGCAGTGCTTGTATTGTGTTTCGGCGTGGAGAGTAAGACAGCCGGTGAAATTACTGCTTGAGGCATCCCATATTAGACCTTTAGGTTGGCAACGCATCTGCAATCCCCCTAGTTTTGTAGGTTTCTATGGGCGGTGGTGATCTCTTACCATCAGGAGACCTACTTGTTCGTTTGCCATCCAGTAAAAAAAAAAAACATTTACCCCGTTTCACCATCCATTGATTAATTTTATTTGACGGATAAATGTGATGCCGTCTCTGTTTGTTTTGTTCGAATAGACGGAGGTGGCATCACATTTATCGGTCAAATAAAATTAATCAATGGGTGGTGAAATACCCCTCAAATAAAAAAATAACATAAGACTCAAAAAATGGTTACATTCATCATCATTATCATCCATATTAGCCGTAGGACGTCTACTGTTGGACGTCCAGATCATCTAAACTTTTAATTCATGCCAAACACCGTCGGATGCGGTAAAATTCCAACCTAACTGCACCGATCGTCCAATTAGATATGCATCTTCCCAAATATATCGCTTCCTTTTAATTATCGACCAATTATCGGCTCTAGGATTTCACGGTAAGCTAATCATGGGCACAAACGATTGGAAGGAAATAAATAAATAGAAACACCGCCGTTGCTGACTATATGGAGCCACCATTAGGAGACTTGGGGAGGTTCTCTATCGTTTGCCCGAATTTCATATGCCATAATGTATCGTTTCCCATAATTTTCATTTGCGATAAAATATTTTGTTTCTGAAATAGTATTTTATATGTTCTATATGTTTTATAGCAAACGTCGGTATTGACTAAGTGATTTTTTTTATTTGACTGTATGGAAAACGAGCAAGTGGGTCTCCTGATGTTAAGAGATCACCACCGCCCATAAACATTTGGAATACCAGGGGTACTGCAGATAGAGGCGTTGCCAACCTAGAGGCCTAAGATGGTATACCTCAAGTGCCAGTAATTTCACCGGCTGTCTTACTCTCCACGCCGAAACACAACAGTGCAAGCACTGCTGCTTCACGGCAGGATTAGCGAGCAAGATGGTGGTAGCACTCCGGGCAGACCTTGCACAAGGTCCTACCACCTGCTGAAATTCGGGCACGTAAGGGTATACGATTTGAGGGTCTCTCAGCGTGGGGTGGAACTCTATTTTCGATACCAATCTATCCTAAAGGAAACTATCTCGTGGGGTCTACATGATCTGTGGGGGGACACCCGTGTTGGGGTTCCCTCGGCGGCGGGGTTGTCAAAGTTGCACGCACTCGGATTTTATTGACGGAAGCTCTCTCATTAACGAGCTACCGGCCGCTGACTATCGGACTTTACACCCATATTCTGTACAGGGTGATGCCAGTTAGCTATATTTTCATTCGAGTGAAATTGTAATTTTTGACAATAGAAGGTGGATTGCTACCACTATCTTGCTCGCTAATCCTGCCGTGAAGCAGTGCTTGCACTGTTATGTTTCGGCGTAGAGAGTAAAACAGCCGGTGAAATTACTGGCACTTGTATGCCATCTTAGGTTGGCAACGCATCTGCAATTACCCTGGTTTCGCAGATGTCTATAAGCGGTGGTGATTTCTCACCATCAGGAGACTCACTTGCTCGTTTACCATCCAGTCGAATAAGTGTAGTATGTCTTTACAACGGTCCGAGGGTTGCCGACGGTGCTGGCTGAAGATCAGCGCTGGGGTGTTTTTAATGCTACAGCATTATGCTGAGCCAGTGTCCGATTCACAACCGCAATGACACATACCTTTGTGTTGTTCAATTGTACCTAATACTATTGTTGTCTTGTGTTGTGAATAAATGTATTTTCTTTCTTTCTTTCTTTCTTTCTAAAATCATTACGAGGAATCTGCACTTGGCCCACGTATACGGCTCAAGCCCTCTCATTATGAGATATGTTCTATACCCAGCAGTAGGACGTTCGTTATAGACGGGGATGATGATTTAACTGTGAACATATTTTTTTTTTTTTTTTATTTGACTGAAAGGCAAACGAGCAAGTGGGTCTCCTGGTGGTAAGAGATCACCACCGCCCATAAATATCTGCAACACCAGGGGTATTGCAGATGCGTTGCCAACCTAGAGGCCTAAGTTGGAATACCTCAAGTGCCAGTAATTTCACCGGCTGTCTTACTCTCCGCGCCGAAACACAACAGTGCAAGCACTGCTGCTTCACGGCAGGATTAGCGAGCAAGATGGTGGTAGCAATCCGGGCGGACCTTGCACAAGGTCCTACCACCTACACACACATAAAGAAATACAATTTGTAACAAATGTTTTTGACATTTACCAAATACAAATCTACTGACGCACTTTTCTAAGCGCTCTCAGCTCTATCAGACAAAAGTTTCTCTTAGTGTCGGTGCAATGCGTAGCACCCTGTAGGTGCGCGGCGCAGCGGCCTGCGCACACGCAGATTGAGTTAAATGCCTCCTTATCTCCCCACTAATGGCCCGGGAACATGTCAATTCATCACTCGCGTCCCGCGCCCGTTTCTAACTTATCCTTTTTCCCATTTTGGTCACAGAAAATGTTTTAATGTGCGGTAGCGATGTCCACTGCATCTTGTTTATAATTGGCTCCCATTGGTCTTATTGGACTCACAAATTTATACTTATTAGAATATAGAATCTTATTAGATTTTATTTTTATTTTCCGGGAGCGCCAAAGTTCGCATACTCTTCGCTAGTCATACCGTATTTTTTGTCCGAATCATCGTTTGTCATAATTTTTTTCCATTGAAATCTTAAAACTTCTGAAATTTTTCGGTTGTTATTCTACAGAAAACTATACATTAGACGTTAGCATAAGTTTGTCTTATAACAATTCTGAACAATTATTGGATTCAGAGAAAAAAGAGTTATGACAAACGATCGTTCTGACAAACATTACATTCGGATTTCTAATAATTAGGCGAGCCAATACGGACGCTTAATTTTTAATATAGTAACTAGGTAGGTGGATACAGGCTGCTTTAAACTCAAGCAACTGGAGATATATGGAGGAGATCTATGTCCAATATTAGACGTCATGTGCCTGATATAACGATGACGAGTTTGGTCTAAACTCTAACTAGATATTTTTACACGTGACGATTTATATAACGAAACAACTATTTGGAATTTCCAAGGCAATTTGATAAAAACACAAACCTGAGTATTAATTCAGTGGTGCATCTGAAGTTCTCAATCCGCACTGGGCCCGCGTGGGAACTACGGCCCAGCAGAAGGACGTATAAAGGCTGGAATGGAATGGAATGTAAAACATATGCACATAGTTAATCACATACCTACAAATATGGATAAAAATACGGTACCAAAACTCTACTAAGTTTATGTAGGTAGATTTATGACTGAACAGCCATTAAAAGTGAAATACACTTTTAAATAAAGGAATAACTACGTCATCATAATCGATGAAACAATTCTCATCTTCTCTTTAATATAGCCCACATGCTCTGCCAGTAGCTTTAAACAAATCAGCAAGGTTTCGCCGTTAAATCAGTTTTACTGCCCAAGGGCCGTAAAACCGTTTTATTTAGCGCGTAATTTGTATTCGAAATGATTTGGTTATTATGCACTATATTAGCGGCACCATAAACGTACATACTGGACGATGGACAGTAAGATGGTCATAAATGCAGAAGGACGGTAAGTATACAATGATATAAAACCCATTGAGCGATCATCTGCGGGATGTAATGTAAAAAAAAATATATAAATTATTTTACTTTTAATAGAGTTTTGAATGAAATATTTTGAATTGAATGATAAATGAAATAGTTTAATTGCTAACATAACATATTGCTGTGGCCCACTGTATTTACGATTTTGTCTAGTTACTACATATATTAGTCTAAAATACTTGTACCTTTTTATGGAAATAAATAATAATAATTATTATTATTATTATAAGGGTTATAAAACTAGATATTTTTTGGGACACAGTTATAGGCTAAATATAATAATAATTTTTTTTTGGTCGACTTGATGGCAAACGAGCAAGTGGGTCTCCTGATGGTAAGAGATAATCACCGCCCATAAACATCTGCATCATCAGCGGTATTGCAGATGCGTTGCCAACCTAGAGGCCTAAGATAGAATACTTTTAGTGCCAGTAATTTCACTGGCTGTCTTACTCTCCACGCCGAAACACAACAGTGCAAACACTGCTGCTTCACGGCAGGATTAGCGAGCAAGATGGTGGTAGCAATCCGGGCGGACCTTACACAAGGTCCTACCATCTGCACTAGATAATAATAACCAACCTACTGTGTTAAAATAAAGTTGTGTTAAATACTTGTGATGTATAGTATAAAGATATCATTTATTACTATTGTGAATCTGTTTAAAAACTTAGGTTCTTGCTGGATTCTTCTCAACAGAAGTTTTTTACGAACCGGTGGTAGATTTTTTGACGTTCATAAGTGCTTGTGAATGTGTCTAAATTGAATAAAGATATTTTGACTTTGACATGACTATAGGTAATGGGGTCCGCGGACCGGGAGACGAGATGTCGGTAGGCCTCCAACAAGATGGAGCGACGACCTGGCTAAGATCGCGGGATCGCGGTGGGTGCGAAAAGCACAAGACCGGTCTGAGTGGAGAGCCTTGGGGGAGGCCTATGTCCAGCAGTGGACGTCTTTCGGCTGATATGATGATGATAATAACGACAGGTAATAACGCAGTGGCGTTAGTCTGCAAGCCAGTCACACAGTAGCGGCGTCATATCTATATCATCCCCGTCACTAATAAAATAAAAAGCGAAAAGCGGAAGCCTTCTAAGTCGATAAGCCGCCGACAAAGGCTTAATACATTAGGGGCATTATAAATCAGGCGATACGGAGCCAAATGAAGACGTTTCCAACCGATTACTATATCGAGTACTTAAAAGTTTTTTTTAGTCGCCGATTGAGTCAGCGTGCCACAATTAAGGGCACATTTATCTTTGTGATGTCGACAAATATAGAGTTAGTTTGATTGGTGTCCTTCACACTCGCGTTTTCTCTCGAGTATACACGCGAGGGCATCTGCACAGAGATAATGTAAAATATACCTTATGGTTAATGATATAAAGGTGTATAGATATTTGTGACATTTTGGCAATGTAAAAAGAGCAGGATCCTACTAAATTTTTATGGGAATATTCAATAATTATTTACAAATATCGCCGGAGTCGGAGTTTCTCAAACTCAGGCCCCAAGATACAGGTCTATACCTAGTTTGGGGGTCAGAATATTTGACCATTCCCGCATTGTATGTATGTATGTATTTTGCCTCTAGTTGATTGTACAATAAATCATTTTTTATTTTATTTATTTATTTTAATTACGTAGCGGTCTTCATTAATGTTACCTTTGTAAATTCTTATTTATAGTAAGGATATTTATTGATAAAAGAAACTAAATAACTCAGAAATAATATGCTTACGATAAAATAAACAATAAACAATTCTTATTAGACTGACATTGATTTTTTTGTAAATTCAAAAGTAGTCTACCGTCTCGTACTCGGCAGTATTCTATGAGCATTCTCCACCTCCCTCGAAAAAAAAAGTCTGTATCCTGTACTGATTACTGCTAGATACATATCAAGGGCAAATAAATCTCATCCTCCTATTCTATTCTATCCTATTTAATTATTTTTAATGAATAATAATAGGAATGAAACTAATCTATGTAATAAAACACAGTTTGAAAGCACTCAACAATATCTAATCATTGTATTACTATAGCTCTCTTAAATAGTAGCCTATAGTAATCGTATTGGAATCTTATAGTATTCCGTTAAAACGTTATAGATCTTCTTGGTTTAGTTTTCTTATTTGATATTGTTGCCCGTAACTGCAATCTATATTTAAAAAAAATGTTCTTTTTGTTCGTGCTATGTGAGCCAAAAAAGTCCTATTGGTGGAATAGGTATTTTTTTTTACTCTTGTCAGTTTGTCATCGTAAGATTTAACTAGATTTGTCAAGTTTTAGTTTGTAGATAGTGTACTTCAGTGCAGAAACTCTTCTACACATTGCCAGACTGGTGTTAATAAGAAATTGCTGTCGGCAAAAAATCTGATAGAGAATTATGTCCAGTACGAACGTCTTTGACCTCATATTTTCCTTGTAACATGGAATTTAATAAGTTTTATTTTATTATTAAACTTTTTTTTTTCAAAAAAAAATACAAACTGAGACATAGATACACAGGAATACCAGAAAAAGAGACCAGGCTTTTTATGTAACATTTTTTTTTTATATTAAAACATTAAAATTGTTCTGAATAGCTAAATCATCTTCCACGCAAACTTACCTTTAAATTTTGTTTCGTTTTTCCTTCAATCAAGACAGGCATTTCGCCCTCACCTGCCGTAAGCGCATTTTTATAAATTGCTCGCCCAACTCGAAACTCGGTTACTTATTAGATTAAAACCACTAACATTAATGTGCGCAGTTCCCTCGTGATTTAGTAACGTCAGCCACAAAAACCGACCGCTATTCGCACGAAAAAGGAACAAACATGTTCGATAACAACACTCGAGAATCGATTTGGAGAGTTACCATTTAATTATTTTATCGATAATCTTGCATGCTGGCAGGGCTGGCAGGCGGGGTAATTATTTTTAATTTTATTTTATAGTACATTCTTTATTTTACGGTTGCTAAAATACGTAATTAATGTTTCTAATTTTCAATTATAATTATTTCTTTAAGGTACCTAGGTAGTGGGGGTTTTAGAATAGGACGGACAGATGGGTTCCCCCGTAAGTTCGACAAAGAGATCTGATTTGTGAGTGGGCTGCGGCTTTCTCTATTACCAGTAACTCCGGACTTCAGCACTGCGGTATGGAGAGCAACAGGATACCTGATAAAATAATAAACAACTACAAAAACGAAATAAACAACTTAAATTGATGTATAAAGTATATTTTCTGCTGCAACTTAAAAATTGCTAATAGTGGCTCCGAAGCGGTAACGTTTCGTGTGCTCTGCCTACCCCATTTGGTTATACAGGTGTGATGTCTGTGTGTGATTAAAAATTGATTTAAATCAAAAATAAATTATAACATAACAAATGTTTTACAATTCACCTGTATGTTTTATTTGTTATTGACATGTCCTGGTGATTTTGTATTAAGTAAATATAATAATAATAATAAATATCATGGGACACTTGACACCAATTGACCTAGTCCCAAACTAAGCAAAGCTTGTACTATGGGTAAATAATAAAGCACAGTGTCTCATTCAACCTCGCCATTACCACTCGACAAAGCCCTCAAAAAAAATTTTAACCGACTTCAAAAGGAGGAGGTTCTATGTTCCAATGTTTGGATTTTCCATTGTTTTATATTAAATATTTTTATTTGTGTTAAATAAATTTCCATTGTCGTTCACCGTAAATCTCGAGGTATACCTACCTTGAATGAAATGCGCGTTCAGTTACGTGGTTGCACACTCATCGGGGTTCAGGTGGAAACCAGCGCTGTAGCTCTGATTACAGGGCTACGGCACCTCCTCCTTCCTGTCGGTATCACACTACAGCGCAAAGTCTCTAATTTTTTATTCCTCTGTTTATGTTTTTACCGTGTTTTTGTTGTGATGTACTGTTTTTTATGCCAATAAATGTTATGAGTTTGAGTTTGTGAAATGAAATTTCTCACATTCATTTCGAACACGCACTCAGAGGCACCTACGCCACGATCATGCACTTGAGATGCTGATTTTTATCAAACCACTAGGCTAGCACGTAGAGACTTTGCAATATGCCAATTTTATGAATGAAACTTCATTGTACCAACACTTTTGAAACAAAAACTAAAGTTATTCATAATCGTCAACCCTAATATTAAGTTGGAACAAAAAGACCGGAGTAATCGTCGCTTAGCCCGAGACGCCCGGTAGCCGGCGGCAACCGATTTTATCGTCTCATAACCGACTCGATTTATAAGTATCGATTATATGTATCGACTCCTGCTCGCGGTCATACCGAGTTTTTTACGGAACTTGTTTTCTAAGTAACAACTGATTGTTGCGATATACTTGCGTCGAAAAAGTTGTAACAGTGATTTTTTCGCTAATCAGATGAGATAATAAATTATTTGCCAAAATTAACTTTACGCAATCAAAGAAATTTCTCGCTCTCTCTCATGGACCAGTTATTCCGTGTCTAAGGATCATGGTCAGAATTCTGCTGCATCTGGAGTGGATAATCTGCCTCCATGCACCTGTCGCTGTCCAAAATTGCATATTATGTCTCCAACACCGCATCCAGAATGCCTCAATCAATTGTCTCTATCGAGCAAGACTGTCCAAGTTTCCACTGTACACAGAAAGAAACGTCAGGGTTTGTAACTAATCTTGGATTTATCACAGTGCATAGGGCAGTGGTGTCTGCGGTTGACACACTAGATCGAGCTTGTCTATAGATAGGTCCTCTTTCACAGGATAGAGATAATGAGTAGTGAATGACAAGCACAAAATTGGGAACAAATTGATGACTAAGTCATCATCCTAGCCTATATACATCCCACTGATGTGCACAAGCCTCCTCTCAGAACAAGAGGCTTGGGCCATAGTTCCCACGCGGGCCCAGTGCGGATTGGAAACTTCACACGCACCATTGAATTGCTTCGCAGATTTGTGCAGGTTTCCTCAAGATATTTTCCATTTATTACAGACTAGCTTTTACCCGCGGCTCCGCCCGCGTGGTATTCGGTTATTGTGCGCGGATATGCCAAAAATCACGTCGATCCGTCGTTCTATTTCGACGTGAAAGACGGATAAACACACAAACATTCGCATTTCTAATATTAGTGTGGATGTCTCACAAAAACTTTGCACGTAACTTGAAATTGCATAAGGGTTAAAAAAATCTTCGCCTACCGCACTCGTTTCTTAGAAGGGCATCTCAAAACATTGCCCTTTCCGCCAAGATCCGGGATCATGCGCGTGAGTCGATATCCAATCCAATACTCATAATCGTTCTAGTACGGAGTCACTTAAATCGCAGATATACTTATAGAGATAAAGACTCTTAAACCTGCATCCAGGTGGGTACAGAAATAGGATTGTACCAATTAAATGGTGTATGTGTGTGTTTGTATGTATTTCGAATCCTCACTGGGCCCGTTAGGTTGAAATTATTGTCTAGTAGGTCTAACTAGAGTAGTCCACTTCTCTTTCAATATTTTTCATTTATTGGAATCCAAATCTTAGGTTGCGTACGCCTCTCCATCTTTTTTTTGGTCCACCTCTTTCATCCTTGTTGTGTGGCTTTTATATAACACGCCTTAAAATCTTGCAAATAATAATAATAAATAAATATCATGGGACACTTGACACCAATTGACCTAATCCCAAACTAAGCAAAGCTTGTACTATGGACACTAGGCAACGGATAAACATACTTAAATATAGATAAATAAATACTTAAATACATATACTTAAATAAAAAAACACTAGCTTTTGTTATCGACATTGCTTTTGAATTTATTTCAGAACTCGATTCAGGGGATTCCTGGGGTAGAATGACTTTATCCCCATCTTCAAAAGGAAACAAACAATGCATGTATGTAATTCCTAAAAACTATTGTTTCCTCAAAGAAATTTTAAAGGGAATCAAAACAGACCCCCAATATTATTCTATTTTGAAACACAAATCAATTCTCAACGCTTACCAAAACATTTTTTTCCCAAAAACTCTTTCTTTGGAAAGTCCAAACATGCTTTCGTGGAACACTTAGTTAATTGCAATTTGCATAATTTAACCCTTCTGGTGCCGGTACAATATGTTTTTTTATTAGAGCAAAAAGTTATATGGTGACCGTTTGCTGACGATTTCTTTACGAGCCCAGGAGTGGAGAAGGCAGTAGAGATGGAAATTCCAAAGCTTCGTTTCGATTTTGTATTTATTTTTGTTTTATGTAGGGTAAAACATAATTATTATTAACTACCTATTCTATGCATTTTTTAGTGTTTTAGGTTTTTTAATGCGCTTAGTTCTTAATAATACAAAAGTATATTAATATCACACCGTAACACCGTTTTTCAATGTTTCACGACGCGAACCCTGTAAATCTGAAAAAAAAAATAGTGAGTCTCCGTTAGTAGTAATTTTTACACTTGAAGGGGAATATTTTAAAGTTATTACGACCTTTTAAAAATGGTTGCGATACCCAAGTTAAAAAGTACCTACTACCGTACCTAAGCAAAACAAAAAATGCTAACCGTTGCTACATTATATATAGCTATTAATATGCTAGACTCTCTAGATTCAGCACGTACTGAATTGTCCAAAATAAAACATTTATAGGTAATTGCAACTTTATTTATTTAACTAAAAGCCACTCCCGCCGTGTCATTGCTCCATGTAAATGGCCAGAGAAAGCCGGAATTTAGACCAAAATTAGACCAAAACCATAAACACAGCGTGATCTCTATTAGAATATATTAAGAAAAATCTAATTAAATATTCAACGATTGATTGGCTGGCGAACAAACTTTGTAATGCTTCGATTTTAGCAAAACTAAACTTAAATAATATTCAAATAAGAATGTTTGTGTTGTTTTTATAAATTTGCTGAATGCCTGTCAACGACTAATTTGCGGGTATTTCACTGTTCGGAGGAAACTTAATCGCTTAACAAAGTATGGTAACCCATAAATCACGAATTTCTTTTTAGTGACTTATGCACGGGATCTCATTTCTGGTTTCCGAGTTAAGTGGAGTATCAGTTAATTACTTATTATAAATCAAAACGTTTATGTTTACTACTGTTACTACTAAATAAGCGTGTAACCTAATTTGTCATTCAATTTCCAAAATGGTCTCACGTGTAAGCATTAACATTTTCCTGTTTTTTTTAAATTAGTTATGTCTGTTGATATGACTGGAACCAATATACAGCAGAATACATTTTGAATAATTCTGAATAAATTTAGGCAAACTATTAATTATCAAGTAAGCGGTGAAAAAGAAGTTTTTGATAAGTTGCTGATTGATAAAATTGGATGTCTGATAATTAACTTTTTTGATAGATATTTATACGTATAATTATACTAACATGACTTCAATTTGCATCTGTCTTCGTATAATTAAAATGTTTTCTCAAAGTTTTTTTTAATCAACCAATGAAACAGTTTGTTTTTGAAAAATAGAAATAAAAATTTACTAAACTCGTCTTGACTATGTTTTATCTTAATAACTTAGCTTGAGCATTTCACGTCATTACAATTAAACTTATTGGAAAAAATATAACTTCTTAATAGATTTACAATATTATTATTTCAATTATTAAGTAACTTAATACCTAGGTAGCATTATTTTCTAAGGCAAACACGTCCTCAAGAGATGTCACTGGTATGGACCCTAGAACGCAGGCCGCATTACCTCTTTGTATAGCTGTTATTATTATTGGATTTACTAAATTTAAAAATTTCCTACCTCCTATAATTTTTTACGTTCGTATGTATTTAATTTGGATGGAAATGTCAGCAAAAAGCTCGTATAAAAAATTATCTTTCCAATCAAAACTTATCTTACTTTTAAAAATTTCAACCACCCTTTAGATGCACGTTTTGGACATGACTAATTTTTACGACGCGTTTTTGCCAACTCTTGCCCTTTGTTGACAGTGACCACTGTTTGCTTTGGCACAAAAACTGGAGCAGTCTTTGACGACACGCCGACGAAACTACAGACAGCCCAAGCATCCCTATCGGCAAAGGAGTAATTTGACTTACCATTTTTTCGCTCAAATTATTACCTAAAATTGTAGTACTTACTTAATAGGTACGAGTTATTACACCTCAGGTAAAGAGTGATAGATAAGTGATTGCCCACGAGTTTTTTTATTACTTTACAGTTGATGGCAATTAAATCAAAACTCGTAACACATCACCAGTGTTGAGGTCTACCGTTGGATATAGGTTTTTTTTTTTCGAATTTCTTATTTTTACTATTTTGTTGGCATAATTTACATATTTATAATATTCATGCAAAATTACAACTTTTAATCATGAAACTACCGTGAGACTCACTCATATTAAATGATATTGTAACGGATAATTCACGTCTTAAATCGATCTTCTTCTTCGATTCTCAAATCGCGTGCTCCACTGATGAAGGGTTTCGAAATAACCCGAAACAGGTCAAGCTAAACTCGATTTAAGACGTGAGTTATCCGTTACAATATCATTTAATAAAAATTACAACTTTTTAGCATTGATAGTCCCTGAGCAAAGCCGCGGCCGGACAGACAGACAGATAGACAAGCATTGCGACACTATAAGGGTTCCGTTTTTGCCATTTTGGCTACGGAACCCTAAAAAAAAGTAAGCAGAAATGATCATAGAACGATGTACTCGACTTTAATATTCTTACAGGTACACTTCCATGAAGACATTATATCCCTCTTTGTGATATATTATGTGTATGTACTGTACATACCTTGAATATATACTTACTTCGTTCCGATTGCAGTGCAAAACACCCACGCAACGGTGCGCAAGGCTCGCGTCGCAGGTGCCAAGCCTAAAGCTGTATTTGATAAACGCCGACTCAATCTAAAAACAACATAAAACATTTCGTACAACTCCATAATTTATCGTAACTTAACGCGGTAAACAAACCATCGTTAACTTATTCATATTTATTCACGCTCATTCAAGACCGAAGACCTGATACACATAAAACAGTTATAAAACACGTAAAGCTGTTAAAAATGGACAGTAGTCATTTGTTACAAAAAAAAGTGTAACGGTCCCGATTTTTTAACGATCGTTTTTAAGATCAACCCTTTACAAGAAATACCGTTAGACGCACAAAGAGGACGGTCACAGACTAATAGATTATGCAAAAACCGTCCGCTCTTCCTATTCACTGTATCATTCCCATGCTCTTATAAAGGAACCAACGGCAATCGATATTCAGCGAGATGACACCTTGTTTGAATATACACATCTTTCCCAGGATTCCTTACAATCGATATCAAAGGGTTAGGGGATGCTATAGGCAAATTCGATTATCTCTCGTCTCTCCCGGCGTTCTCACGCACATCCCGATCTTCGACAATAAATCTTTGCATACGGCGCATAATAAAAAAAACGCTATTAAAAAAAGAATTATCTATGCGCGACCCCTCGCGCGCATATGCATAAGAAAGGGCCCGTAGCACCCAAATTATACGGCACGGTGACAAGTGCTGGGCCCCATGAAAAATAGCAATTCTTTGGCTATCCAATGCTTGCGATAAATACCGTACTTGCTGAGTGGGGTCCCGGTGCGATTTTTTTCTATACCTGTAACCCTCGGGTTACAAAGCTGGGACAGTTTATTTGCATTTTTTGCATTATGCCTTTACAAATAGTATCTTAACCCTATTCAATAATGTCAGGGGTAACGTTGCACTTAATATTCAAAAAAGGGCAGGTACATTTCTCTTAATATTCTCGTATAAATTATAGTCAGGTACATTTTGCTCTATTATGCATCGCGATAGGGTCGGGTTGCGAAAGGGTGTAACGCAAAAATTGAGGATTTGGTATTTTATTTTCTGTTTATTTATGCTAGGGTCCTTTTTATGTTGGATCACCTTTGAACTTTGATTCGAAGACTTCGGCGGGAGCGGATCTGCGACATTCACTTCCTCTTTGGTTTAACCCGTTTCCTTTGTAGGAATTTATGCAAAAAGTTCTACCCATCCTATTTTTTTACACAATAAAATTTAGGGGCTATGCACATTATGCAAATGCGTGCATAAATTTTGTTGCCGTACGTGGGGATCTGATAATCGAAAATATGCTCTCTGGTGCTAGGACACGGAATGTTTTCGATTGCTTTTATTGATTGTTTTTTATGGTTTAATAAGTAAGTATGCAATTTTTTCTTTGCCCTCGACTGCTTAGAAATGCGGTTCTTGATGCATTTTTTTTCTCAGGCTCGTCTTACCGTTACAGGCCGTATGCATTTTGTTGCGTTTTTTATTGTGTAACAGTGACACATGAACCGGGTCGGGATTTGGATTAGAATATGTAATTACTTCCTTTACGGTTTTCGGAAACGGTTGTTGGTCCGTTAGCGGTTGGCACCTCGGGTCGCGGTCGCGGGGTGCATGCGCATCTTTGTCATGCAAAGTAAACCCTAAACTTTTAAATTTTATAGCTCAAGCATGAACTTTAATCGAAAACTGAATCTTACGTATCCGTTAACGTTACGTCATAATGGCGGCTTTAACAATATATAGACTAGTTAATAGGAGGACGTATTTGAATATCGAAAATTAATATATCTAATGTTAAAAAGTTGACGGTCGGTCAAAATGTCGAAAGTAGGTCAGGTTAGGTTCAATATTTTGACCGTCGATATTTCAATTTATGATATTCAGATACATGCCCGTAAATAGATTTGAAATTATTATGAAATTTATATTAGTCATCATCATCATTACATCAACTTAAATCAAACTGCTGGCCACAGGCCTCTTTTCAGAATGAGAGGCCTTGAAGCGAAGTTCCCACGCCGCCCAGTGCCTATTGGGAACTTCTTGTAAAATGTACTTAATTTCGCACATGACTTTCAAAAATTTAGAGGTGCACGCCCGGGTTTGAATCCACGACCCTCATACAAGGTGAATTTTTTACATAAGTATTATAAATAAAAACAATTTCGATTAAGAAGTCTACTGCAAGTTGCAAAATGCGAATAAGATATTTTAAAGTCATCATGGTAGTTCAAAGTCGTCCCGTTTTACGTTATTCTCAAAAAATAACACTGCACAATGGTTTTTCGTCTTAAAGAAAAAAAGGTAGCACTTTTTTGGACACCTTTAAGGTAATTAGAGCATTGCCTGCTGTCTCGCAATCTCAACCCTTTATTGCAGTTGCTATTGCACGGTATTCTTTTTAAGTGCCCATTATACATAATGTCGACGGACAAAATAAACAAACCTCAAGTCCGTTATTCAAAAAAAATCAATACCCACCAAAAAGGGCGGTACACCGATTGTTGTCGAGGGGCTTCGCAAAAAACCACACTTTTTTTAAGAAAAAAATACTTGGCCCCTTTTTGCGCCCGGCCATTGTCTCCGCTCTATTGTCTTGACAATTTGAAATATTTTTATGCTTTCCGGACCACAATAATGTTTTGGACTTATTTTCGATAACTATTATTTAGCAAATTTATCGATCGGTTCGCTTCCATTGTTACTAATACGATTAAAAAGGCCCTATCTTGATTAATATCTCCGTAAACGGCAATTTGTACACGGATGCCGCTGGAGAGGTTCCGAATTGACATTAAAAATTGTTCAACAATTTCAAATTTTGTTAGTTAAATTTGAGGTTATAAATATAACGGGGCATGACGCATGGGTAGAAAGCGGAACTGAGTCGAGAAGTAAAAAATTAGAGACATAAATACGACGCTAACAGCGCCGTGACAAATGTAATTTATATTTGCAAACGTTTGATAGTTAAATTAACATGATATATATGATTTATCGGGGAATTATGCGGCGCTTTGATTCCAATCGATGGTTTTTATCGCAAATTAGCATTAGAATGGTAAAGGTGTGATTGGCTGTGCAACTCGTTTTGTGTCGATTGTTTAGCAGCTGCTGCATGGCTGGAGATGCCATTAGAATTTTGTTTATTTTTTTAGCTCAGTCATTTTTGAATTTACATATGTAAATAAAAATGTATTCGTCTGAAAATTGTGATTATATCCGTCCTTTTTTTAATAAATGCAGGATATCAATATTGCCTATTCTCCTAAGTCCTCGCGTATTTTATAAAGGACTAATTAACATTAAGGATATCGGCCGAATGTACTTTATAAAGCACAAATTGTTCATTGAATAAAGAATTTCTAAGAATTTTGAAATAAAATCTAAAATAACAAAGCAGGTCAAACACGCCTAGGTCTTAAACGCTAAGTTTGTTAAAAATGTCAGGACTCAGGAGGCTATACTAGCTTTCCGGAATATTAACTATTTTATGTCATTTTCAGGGTCTCAAACTTTATAGGTACCAAAATAACATCTACATTGGTTCAATCGTAAAGAGAAATAAAAAGACAGACAGAGATACAAACAGAAAGACAGACGGGATTACTTTCGCATTTATTATATTAGCAAATTTTCTAAAATATCTATATAATTTAGGCAATGAGTTTATTTGTTTATATTATGTGAACTTATATGTGTACTTACTTACTTACTACCAGGGCGCATCACCCAAAGTGGGTCTTGGCCTTCAACACCAGATTACGCCACGCTTTGCGATCTTGAGCCAGTTCTTGTCAGCCTTCGACCCCGACGTTTAAAACGTCTTTCAGGAAATATTTTTTAACCGGGTTCGATTCCCGTGTCGGGGCAGATATTTGTATGAAAAATACGAATGTTTGTTCTCGGGTCTTGGCTGTTTAATATGTATTTAAGTATGTATCTATCTATATAATTACGTTTATCCGTTGCTTAGTACCCATAACACAAGCTTTGCAGAGCTTACTTTGGGACTAGGTCAATTGGTGTGAATTGTCCCGTTATATTTTTTTATTTATTTATTTAAAGACAGTCAAATATGTAGGTATCTCTCGAATTTTTTTTTGCTATCCTACTACTACTAATAGTGAAAAGCCTCTCCTCTTGATCTCCACACCTCCCGGTTCAGCGCTATGTCAGGCCAGTCCCTTGCGTACGCATCTAAATCGCCCCGCCATCTCCTTCTCGCCATCTTTCCAATATTTTGATTTTTTTCTTATGTATATATTTTTATATAATCTGCCTTGCAAACAGAAGTAGGTTTAGGCATACAAAATAAGGTAGGTATTTTCATAAACAATGTAATTTTTTGAATTTTTCAGGAGAATTTAACAAAATTTCGGAATTTCTATCCAACAGCTGGTTTTATGATTTTACGCATGCAAAGCCGCGGGTAAACACTAGTATATAAATATATCGATGACAAAAAAAACTGCGTCCTCATACCAGGTGCTCATACGCACCATTTAACCATATCCAACCTATGCAAATACCTACCATAAATAAAGCCTATTGGAGCCCATCAATACTCGAAAATCACTTGTTATTTATATGCTAATTACGTATCCCGGGGTTATGCCAGCATTTATTGTGGCATTGAAGGAATCCGGCCGATTTGCATTGCAAATTATTTCGCTTCCGTTGACTTGCTGACTGACGATTTTTTTGCTTCGTAACGGGGCAGATGGCAAAGTTGAAAGGGCAGTATTGCTTGTTTTTACAATCGATCGGAGGTGCGGAGTGGTCGAGTGCGGCGCTAGATGGCGTTAGTGGTGGAAAAATTTTACAAATATACATTTGAAAGTTAGCTAGTGTGTGTGTTTGTTTGTTAGTCGTTCACGCTGAAACGACAGTACGGATTTCAATAAAAATTGCATCGCAGACAGCTAAATATAGGCTACTTTTTTTGCCAAATAAACAAGTAGGTACACAATACAATACAATATAAATAGTACGGTAAAAAATCGAGAAAACTCTATGTTTTTATGCAAATAAATGATTTATGATTGATTGATTTTTGATGAGGTGAGGCTGAATTAACGATTTAATACAAAATAGGAAAGTAAATTTCTACAGTACCTACCTATAGAAAAAGTAGACAGACTATTTATGTGTGAGAATGCCACTGAATTAATGAAGGAAACCACCACCAGGACCAGGACTTACCACCAGGAGACCCACTTGCTCGTTTGCCTTCCAGTTGAATAAAAAAAAAAAAAAAAAAAAAGGAAAAGCTATATGAATGCGATAAGATTCGATGTATGTTTCAATCTTCTTTGTCATAAGTTTGAATGCTATGTCTAGCATCATGAGTCGCTCTACATTTGGGCTGCAGGCTGGTTTAATGAAGGCGTAGAGACGTGCGCTGTCTGAAGCGAGGTGTCACCGCGCATAGGCGCACGCGCAGTTACGTCACTGCGTCGCCTGACACACGCACTGTGCTTTGAAACGCTACTTTTATTAGAAATGTATTTATTTTACTAACTTTTGCCCGCGGCCGTCGCCCCGTTACGGCGTGGAATACGGACAAGCATACAAACACACAAACATACAAACACACTTCCGCATTTATAATATTAGTAGGGATGGATGGATTTTAAATTATGTCAATTACGTCTACAACAATGTAAGGGGTATATTTTTATTAAGATAGAAATAAATCAAAACACAGAAATAATACTGAATATTACAAACTAAATTAAAAACTATATTAAAAACTAAGCTATATCAATATTTCATGTGTTTCAACAGTAGTAGAGAAAATGTAACTTGTTGAAAAAAGTAATCTTTACTACTTACCTATTTTTAAAAAACCGGCCAAGAGCGTTTAGAACACGCCCGAAATGGGGTTCCGTAGGCATGAAGAAAAAATTAAATAAGTAATATTTTTCTGAGGATTTCTTATTTTGTGCGAAATGTGTAGGTATTCCAAGTTTAGGTATATTTTATACCTTAGGCTGCTCCTCTTAAAGTGCTAAAATTCTCAAGAAAACTTATCTGTTATAGTTTTCCTTGTAAGTTTGATATATTTACTATCATACTGAATTATTGCAAATTTTTCCACCTTTAGGTTTAGATTTTAGAGGGTAGGGGGGGGGGGGGGGGCTCGACTTAAATTTTTTCTCAAAAAGATTTTTTTAAAATCTTTTAGTGTACTTTTTGCCGGCATTGTTTACATAACACTATACATTCGTGCAAAATTACAGCTTTCTAGCATTGATAGTCCCTGAGCAAAGCCGCGGACGGACATACAAGACAGACAGACGTATGGCGAAACTATAAGGGTCGGAACCATTTCTATTTGCTATTTTGGCTACGAGACCCCAAAAACAACGTTCTTTATTATGGCGTTTAAATCTTGAGACAATCATCAAGGCAATGAGCCTCGTTTAATTTCTTGCTTGTTCGAGCAAACTTTTTGATTTAGACTAAATGATAGTTAAGCCGAATCTAAGACTGTGATTAGCCAAAATGTCAAACTCGTGCCATATTTTAAAACACAATTCCTTACGCCCAGTGCGTGTCTGCTCTCGCGTGTTATTTTTGTCACATTGTCATTACAAGTCTCCGGCCAAATTGCACCGCGGATGCCACCATGCATATTCAACAGCACCATTGTCTCAGGAACATTGTGCCACCTGGACACAGCCATTATAACCTGACACCTTGCACCGCCACCTGTACCCCTTTGAGTCCTAAAAAACAGTCGGTGACAAGCGGAAGGGGAGCTCAAACTACCCTGGTGCTTGACACAAAAGCGTTCATAAAATGTGAAGTGAGATCTGCTGCTGAAAGAGCGAAGGTATGGAGTGTAGTTAAAATTAATCACGGTGTTAGAGTTAGGTCAATGCACGGTGTAATTAAGAGATGCCGATGGATGTCGGCGACTTTTTTAAAGTTTTAATTGAATGTGCGAATGTCCTGGGGCCATATTGTCTGAGGCACTGACGTTCGCAATCACATTCCATCCTTTGTACCCTCGTCTTATACAGTGTGACAGAAAGAAATGGTGATAACGATTGTGATATCGAATATGTTAGAAAACATAGCCGACTTCGAGTTGAAAGTTGTGCCGTCTTCATCATCTCGATTGTATATGTCGGCGGCCGATCGTAAAATCTGCCAAATCACGAAATTCCTAGGCATATCGTGAAATGGCGCCATTTCATGAATTAGCTAAGGGATATTCGACGATGTGCCCGATATAAAGCTAGGAATATTGACGAATGCGTTGCTTTAATTGATCTGCCGTATTGTTTCTCAAGCACATCGTCATACGCCTGGCCAACTTTTAGGTATATCATGAATGGCGCCATTTTAGAAAGAAAAGAAAGAAGAAGAAGCCTTTCTTAATTCTATTTCCTAACCTAACGTATAGGTTTTGATACTATGGTTTTCGTGTCAGATGATCAACACGCAGAGCCGTAAGTATAAGCTGGTTATATAAAGAAATTTTTAACATTAATTGTTGTTTTCTTTAGTAAATGTACTCAAATGCAACTCGAACACGCTTAATCGACTTTTATCTTGAGATATCGCTTCAAATAGATAAATTAACAACGTGCAAGTGAAAGGTTTGTTCCACTTGTTAGTTTCATTAGAAATAAAAACAACCGAATGTAAATTATTTCTTTACACAATGTACGAGTACATCTCCAATTTTATTCGTAAAATTTCAGCAAGTTCTTAGGTTTGATTCAAGATCTGTTTTTTCTTTTGCCTGTCTTTACATATACAATAGAGAATGTTATTAGGTGTGCAAAATCACTTGAAAGCTTTGTTCCAGTAAAGCTTTTACGTATACAAATACATTTGTTTTTATTTCAGTGAAAAATACCAAGTAGTTATGATTTTATACGCATTCAAAGTTCGCATAAATATCGAGTCCCGCCAACAGCCGCGCGACAGCGTGTGACGTCATTTTCCAACGCTCCGCGCTCCGCGTAGTCGAGTCCCTAGTTATCAGCTGTACCAGTAGGTCCAATGCGCCGTGTTTTGTTTTGTTTCATCGCTTCCAGACCTTCCAGTTGTGTATATTTATTTTAAAAAACCGGTCAAGAGCACGTCGGGCCATGCTCAGTGTAGGGTTCCATAGTTCCCGACCGTCAGTCCTGTCACAATAGGCGGACTTCAAATGCGACTTTTTTAGTTATAGATAGGTAATAATAACTTAGTTAAGTGTAAATTTGAACATGAATAAATAAATAAATGAAAACTGTGTATTTCTCAATAAAAGTAGGTATAAAAACAGAGACTAAGTAGGTATAAAATTAAAATACTTAATTTAAATAGCTAATTAAAAATTAAATCAGTCTAATTTACAAAAACTTAAAAACATCTCAACTGATTAAGTAGAATACAAATTAACGTATTTTTTTTCATAGTTTTTAGACGTGCGGTTTAAAAGGTAGAGGGGAGGGGGACACATTTTTATGATCTTCGGAGACTTCGGAGTGAATATCTCCGAAAATATTCATTTTATCAAAAAAATGGTTTTCGCAAACCCATATTCATTTTCAAATACCTATCCAACAATACCCCACAACATAGGGTGGAACTGAAAAAAAAAAACATCCTCTCTTTACTTGTAGGTATGGGAGGTACTTACCCAAAAAAAAAAATTTTTTTTATATACCTATTTCCGCGTAAATGATATGTACCTATATTGAATATACTCATGCCAAAGGCTAAAGTCGAGTTTCTATAATAAGTCGGCCCTTACATCAAATGGGCTTGGTTTTTTTTTAAGTACTTCTTATAGTGACAAATATTTGTGTTGAATATGAACATCTTACTTATAACAGGAGGATTTTTGATAGGAAGTACTGCCTGCAAAGTTTTGATATTTAGGCAAGTAGTAGATCAATATTATGATCTATTCTGAGAAAAAAAATTGGAGGTGTCACTAGCTACACACTATTGTACATTTAACTAACACCATGTACCTAACATATTTATAAGTAATATTAACAACTGATGGATCCTAGTTATCTGAATAAATAAATTTTATTATTATTATTATTACTACTTCACAATCACAGTCTTTTATAGTAGTATTAGTTTTTTGCAAATCTATACATATAAAGAACACCATTTCAAAATTTTAAGTAGGTAAATCGCTTGAATATAATATCCAGAAAAAAAAATACAGGAGATATTGAAGGCTTCTCGTTGAGAGTTAAAACAATATAGATGGCGCTAGGTAACTGCTTAAGTTACAAAGTAAAGTATAAACAAGCTGAGATATGTGATGCATAGGGAAAATTCGTGTTTGTGCCGTTGACCAGCAGTGGTGTAGCGGTATAGCACGCGGCACGGAATGCCGAGGACCTGGGTTCGATTCCCAGTGTTGGTCTTATTTTTCTGGTTTTTCTGTGCATCTATGTTTCGGTTTGTATTTTCAATTTAGGTTTCACGGAATGACCGTAAAAGTAAAAATTTGGAATTGAAATAAAAAATACAAAAAGATTCCAAAAAAACCAATCATAAAAAAAATACATTAAAAGAAATCTTAAAAAAAATCTTAAGTCAAAAACTGCCACAAGTAGGATGTCATACTCAGCATAAAAATTCTTTGGTACTCACAGAAAAAAACCCAAGTCCATTTGATGTAAGGGCCGATGACTTACTACGAAAACCCGACTATGGCCTTACAGCTTTCTAGTACTAACGGTCTCTGAACTTAGCCGCAGACAGACAGACAGGCAGATAGACGGACAGACATGGCGAAACTATAGGGGTTCCTAGTTGACTACAAAACCCTAATAATGGATGAAGGATTCAAAAAAGGACAATGGGATGATCTATCTAAAGTAGATCGACTCATGGTGCTCATTATTTAGTGATTTTTACATCCATTGGATCGAGAAAAAACAACTTTTTTGGCGCACTGATACAGGTATTTGTACAGTTTAGCACAACACATGATTTTCTAGTATTAGGATTGAACATTTTTTTTTTAATATTCATAAATTAGTGAAACGTAACGCAACTGTACGGAAAAGCGCGACCAGACTGAGCGCGAGTGTTGTACTATGACGTCACGCGCATCGAGCGCGGGCTGAACGTCGCGCACTCATTTTAAAATTCAATATCTTCGAAACTAATTGACGTATCGAAATAATTCTTTCACATATATTTTTTATTTTCAACAGAGAATACCAAAAGCCAAAATTCAAAATTAGTGAACATTCTCTATTATAAAACTCTTAAACTTTTGCAGGAGCATCAATTAATTATGAAAAAAGAAACCTGCCAAATAAAAAGTAAAATGGAAAAATGACTCCATAAAGTATAGCTGTGTGAAGTAATTCAAACTTCAGACGTCGGGACCCAGTCAAAATTGTGACCTGCTAAAAATTCCAACAGTACCTAGTACCCACTTGTTTTTTCCATTTTAGTTTTTGGATATCAGGATTTTAAACTTATTATGTTAGGTAAGTACTTGTAGATACATATCTGTATGCGTATTTACTTTATTATTTTGATGTATGTACTGTTTCGGTAAAATTAAAAAGTCGGTTATTACTTTAAACTTTTATCTTTATACTCTTGTTTCGGATGTCCATTCAATTGTCCAAAAGTTAACTGGAAGAGCGAACTTATCCCTTTAGTAAAGGGATAAGTTCGCCTTTGTACATCTGTTTGTTTTATTAACTGTAATTTTCATATGTTTTATGTACAACACAGTACTTGTTTTTTATGTATATTTATCAGTAAAGTTTTACTCAGTGAAATTTAAGTAGGTAAGTTAATACCTAATAATAAAAAAATAATAGTCATAATCAAACTCCGGTCAATGCTTATGAGGTTTACGGCCAAGTAGATTGTTTTATTGCGGCAAAACATCGAGCCATAGCCGTTAGGGAAACGGCAACAGGACCCTAGCGGAGCGCACCGGCTAATTGATAGTTGCGGACACCAACGCAGACAGACCGAAAACTATAAAAGTGATATTAATGGTGGTCAGTGCCGCCTGACCTATGACCCGCGCATGCGTGATGAACGGCCGCGCGATTCCATGGCGTTACGGTAAAAGTTTGTTTCTATTTAATGACCTACTTTAAGTTCCTTAGAAAGGTAGGAAATAATATGTTGAAAATAGCTTGAATGCCTTCGAGAAAAGTATGGTACCGCCTTTGTTTTTGTTTTGCTCGACTCGGCGGGGGCACTGCCGTGCCCTCAGATATTGACATGCAAATCCCCCGCCGAAATGCCGTTTGTCACCTAATTAGTTTTAAGTATCATTAATTATAAATTTTATGTATGTTAGTCTGTAAGGTATTATTGTTTGGGCCAAGTTGCCTGAAATAAATAAATTTATTATGATTATTAAATTGAACAGGATTTTTTTGTAGCAAATGGCTGGCAAACTATCATGCGTGTCACCTGATGGTTAGTGATCACCGCTGCCCTTGGACTCTGCAGCATTATTAGGATTACGGGTGCGTTGCCGTGCTAAAGGAGGGGGAGGGGCGGTTGTTGTTGTTGAGCAATGTTTTTCAATGATGAGATATCTGGTCTTAGTTTTCAGGCCTTGGCGTAAATTCCTTGGCGTTCAAAATTACCTATTACTGCATACATGCCGTGACCCGTAACAATTTAGTCCTATAAACTCAAAGCCGTGGTGGCCGAGTGGTTCGATCTATGGCCTCTCAAGCAGAGGATCCTGGGTTCAAACCTCGGCTCACACCTCTAAATTTTTCGGAATTCATGCGTGAAATTACATTGAACGAAAAACATCGTAAGCCTGCACAACCTGCGAAGCAATTCAATAGGCGAGTGTGAAGCTCCAATCCGCCCAATGCTCGCGTGGGAACTATAGCCCAAGCCCTCTCATTCCGTGAAACCTACGCCCAGCAGTGGGACGTATATAGGCTATGATGAAACTCAAACTACAGTCTTGTACCTATCGTCATCGATCACGTAAAGCCAATCAATCAGGCAGGCGTCAATGACCCCGCTTAACATGGTGTCCACAATGGTGTGACGTCACGGTGTTGTATAAGG
The DNA here is from genome assembly GCA_037349165.1 of Choristoneura rosaceana. Taxonomy (NCBI): domain Eukaryota; kingdom Metazoa; phylum Arthropoda; class Insecta; order Lepidoptera; family Tortricidae; genus Choristoneura; species Choristoneura rosaceana. The sequence continues at coordinate 20,025,862 of JAZBNJ010000019.1, forward strand.
CGCGTCTGCACAAAGGATTCGCGGTGATACTTAACCTGACGCGCTGTACAAGGCGATGCAGGCTTAAAAGTTTCCTATGGATCCTTTTTAGGGTTCCGTAACTCGAAAGGGAAAAAGGAACCCTTTTTAGGTCATTTCGTTGGATTGTACGTAAGTTTTTCACAAACCGTTTTGTCGGGAATTGTTGACATACTAATTATCTAATATCAAATACTCAGTTCTATGTTTGTGCAGTCAAAAGATAATATTCGGAAAGTGGGTTTTCGTTGTAAAAAAGTGGGATCGAAACCTATAGGATGCCTACCTAAGAAAGAAATAATTAAAAATAAATATATAAATAAATATGCATGATAAATAAATATATGGTGTGTGGTTTTGCCATATTTTTGGCAAGACCTCACGGCATAAGAAAATTAAAAAGTCAGGAAATCACTAAAAATAACATATTTTTCATAGAATTTCTATTAAACGAACTCCTTTTTTGCTTACTTTTGAGATTGTAAAAAACCCTCAAAAAGTCAAAGTTAAAGTCAAAATCTCTTTATTCAATTTAGGCTATGATAAGCAATTATGAATGTCAAAAAATCTACCACCGACCCTCGTTATAAAAGCTGCTGCGCTCGCGTGGATATCCGTCCCTAAAATGGATGTGGAGGAATTAAATTATGTGATGATAATTTGAATGAAACGCTAAACTAATGTAAGATTAATAATAGAATTTCGGAGTAATTAGCAACTCAGATCGCTTGTTAAAGCAGCCCTGTACTACGAAGTGGAAAATGCGAACTTCATATCTTGTCGTCCCGCTGACGCTAATATTATATAGTACAAAAGCAAGAGGGACGGTACAATACGAACTTCGATTTTCAAATTTCCTAGTACGCCACAGCCCATAAGACTTAGCCATTCACAGGCTTATGATTACTCAATGATATTTTTGTCAGCAGCAGAAGTAAGTACAGTTGTGGTCGTCGAAACGATCTAAAAACTCTCTTATTACCTTAGCAGTAGAGTCGCGTGTAGATTTTGAGCACTGTAATCGCTCATCCGTAGGCTCTCTGTACTTACGAGTGTTAAACTATTGGCACAAGCCACGCATTTTCTGAGTTATAATAATTATTTGGAGTGAGTGACCTCAGAGGTTCGTCAGCGATGATCTGATCAGTTTGGCACAGGTTTTTCTATAAAAAGGATGTGTGTTTTTATATGGATGACGAGGCATAGAGTAACGCAACGAGCAATGGAGAGAGCTACGCTCGGAGTTTCTTTGCGCAAAAGAGTCCGGAATACGGAAAAGTATACGAAAGACATCGATATAGCTCTAGGAATATCAGTGGCAAAGCGTCCTTGGAACTCTATTCTCACCGGCTTGCCCAATAAAATACTCTTAAAAAACCGGCCAAGAGCGCGTCGGACACGCCCAAAATAGGGTTCCGTAAAAAATTAAGCAATATTTTTCTAAGGATTTCGTATTTTGTGCGGAATATTCCAAGTTTAGGTATATTTTATACTTTAGGCTGCTATTTACTCTTAAACTACTAATAATTCTACCACACTGAATGTTTTCAAAATTTTCCACCCACCCCCTTAGATTTTAGAGGGGGGGACACTCGATTTTAATGAAAATTTTCACTTTAAAGTTGAATATTTTGCAAACAAATCACTAAATCAAAAAATTGTTAAAAAAACCCTTAATGGTTTTGAAGGACCTATCCAACGACATCCCACACTATAAAGTTGGATGAAAAAAAAATCACCCCCACTTTACGTCTATGGGAGGTACCGGCTCGGGTGGCTATATGAACGCCTCGGGTAAAATGGCTTGTTTTATGCTCTTGTTGTACAATCTGCTATTCATTTAATAATAAATGCAGTGCTATGTACGTTAGTCGCGTGTGCAATGCAAATAAGTGTGATCACATCAGCATGCGCGGGCGCAGCAGCCGATCACTCGCGCACGCACACTGTTACTACGTCATAATGCACACGCGTAATTACTGTACACATGATTATAACTATCTAATCACTTCATTAACTAAATTATGATTTTTATTTGAGTTAAAGCTACATTCATTGAATGATTTAATTTTGCCTTATTTAATTGAATTTATTCACATAATGATTGCAAATTGAAGTGGCAATGGGCGGGCCTCATCGCTCGAAGAACAGATAACCGTTGGGGGAGAAAAGTCCTCGAGTGGCGACTACGAACCGGAAGACGAAGAATTGGCAGGCCTCCCACCAGGTGGACTGACGACATCGTGAGAGTTGCGGGAAACCAGCGGATGCAAGTGGTGTGTTGTCGTTCATTGAGGCGTTCTAAGGGGGAGGCCTTTGTTCAGCAGTGGACGTCTTCCGGCTGATGATGATGATGATGATAACATAATGATTTATCTGGAATTTAATTTAATTTATTATTATTATTTAACTGTTATGAACCGTACTTTAAGAATTTATAATTATTAACAAAATATGCAAATTGCTCGCAGGACTTATGGCCGATGGAGTCAGAAGGTTCTCAAATGCCGTCCGCGGACCTGGAGACGAGCTGTCGGTAGGCCTCCAACAAGATGGAACGGACCTGGTTAAGATCGCTGGATCGCGGTGGATGTGAAAAGCACAAGACCGGTCTAAGTGGAGAGCCTTGAGGGAGGCCTATGTCCAGCAGCGGACGTCTTTCGGCTGACATGATGATGATGAAAAAAAACATGAAACTAGTAAATTGTAAAGGAGACCCTTTTTCGGTGACAATTGGTATCGCCACCATACAATTTATTGTAAATTATGCTTGTATAGTAATATATTATTGTTTTTGGGTTTGGTGGTGGTACTGTTGGGACCGTCAATAAATCATTTTCCTTTCTTTCTTTCTTTCAAATTCAAATTAAAGTTCATTTCGTTCAATTTAAAATGCGTTTCGGTTTCGTATTTTGTTCATTCTTAGGACCAATTTAAGTATGCCCATTAATTTGTCTTGCCTATCTTCACATTATAACTTAATGTAGTATGTTGTATCTTTACGCTATACCCGAATTAAAACTGTACTGGCACCGTTAGCGCCGAAAAAGGTTCGCTCATGTGATAGTAATTAAAAAGCGCAATGGCAGAGCTAGTTGGAAAGGCCGGAAGGAGTTTGTTTGAGGTTAGAAAGTTTATTTTTTAAATTTGAAACTGAACAGCAATTGGCTTGTGTCCCAAGAATTCTGAATACTCCGTCAGTTAAATAAAATGTCAGTTGAATTAGTGATGGCCATTTTCTTCTTGTCACCTTATAATAATTTATCTTTCACCTTAGTTATTGGTCGTATATCTGCTTGTGTGTGCTTGGGCCGTAGTTCTCACTCGGTCCCAGTGCGGATTGGGAATTTCACACACACCACTGGTTTGCTTCGCAGGTATGTGTAGGTTTCCTCACGATGTTTTCCTTCACCATAAACCTCATGGTAAATTTCAAGTGTATTACGAAAAACTCAGAGGTGCGAGCCGGGGTTTGAACCCACAATCCTCTGTTTGAGTGGCCATAGGTCAAACCACTAGGCCTTATGAATCAGCTTAGTAAAAAAACTACAGGATCCTACATTAAGGGGCTGTTTCACCATCCATTGATTAGTGTTAACTGACGGTTAAATGTGATGCCGTCTCTATTTGTTTTGTTCGAATAGACGGAGACAGCATCACATTTAACTATCAGTTAACACTAATCAATGGATGGTGAAACAGTCCCTAAGCATAGCCCGACACGCACTTGGTAGTTTTTTCCGAAGCCTGGATGTCTACCTCTTGGGGTGCGCAAGAGGCGTAGCGTCACGGCCGCACACATCGCGGCCGGCGCGCGCGCAGCTAACTGAGTGCGAACAAGATACCACATAATGAGCATTTGACACTTATTATACTAGCCCTTACCCGCCGCTTTGCACGTGTAAATTACAATCACAGATATAGATTACACTAAGTATAGATAACGCAAACACTCAGTCTGTGCTTGTTATAGCCCTCTCTTCTTCTATTTTAAAATATGGCTTTTCTGTCCTAATTAATAGGACAATTTCGCCAGTGTCTAAGTATTCTCATTAAGAGGCAACGTTGTACGGTGATTGTAGTATTTGTAACTTGATAGTAAAATTGCAGAAACCGAGTGGAGACAACTTGCGCATTAAAAAATGTCAAACACGAGAGCAATATAGAATTTTGTGATCACTGTTCACTGTTAAGGTTAATCGCCGCATAAAACACTATCAAAATTATACTTCAACTAGCCAAAGAAACAGAAATAGCAAAATTAGATATTGTCTATATCCGCCATGTTCGAATGCCACAAATCGAATCATCTGTGCTTGTTATAGCCTAAATTGAATAAAGACTTTGACTTTGACTTTAGTATGAAAACCAACCTTGACACATTTTTACATCTACGTTGACGTCTCAAGAGCGAATTAGCGATGTGAATTCCCTGCGCAAAATCAATTCAAATGCGCCGGTTAAGTGAAGTTCGGGCAAATGAAATTCGGAAAGAAACTCCAAGCGTTAACTATCTCCATAGCGCGTAACATATGGCTCGTTTAAATGTATAAAATAGATATTAAGTTGCTGCTAATGTAAAAATATTGTTAAATTATATTGTAACGAATAACTAACGTCGCTCCTTTCGTCACGTGCTCCTTTGAAGAAGGGCTACGAAATAGCCCGAAACATCGAGCAGAACTAGATTTAAGACGTGAGTTATCCGTTACAATATCATTTAATATGAGTGAGTCTCACGGTAGTTTCATGATTAAAATATGTTGTTTGCTTTAAAACCTATTACGATTAAATTGTAACGGAGGTAGCACGCGTGTGCACATGCTTGCGAAAACAGCTGATGCAAATACTGAACAAGTTGCATGGAATCATCAGAAAATAATAATAATAGAGAAACGTTAATTTGTTTTTGTTGCAGTCGAGAGAAAACTGAGTGAAGTAGTGCATGTACATAATATACTGAGACGAAAAAGACGAAGCGTTGGCAGGCCTCCCGCCAGGTGGCCTGACGATATCGTGAGAGTTGCTTGAAACTGGTGGATGCAGGTGGCGAGTTGTCGTTCATTATGGCGTTTTAAGGGGGAGGCCTTTGTCCAGCAGTGGACGTCTTCCGGCTGATGATGATGATGATGAGACGAAAAAGCCGAGCCGTGCTTTGTATTAAAAAAATACTTTTTCTCAAAGGCATCCTTTTCATTAAAGTACATTTTAGAAGACCAAGCTTGCACACACTCAATCTAAAAAAATAGAGCGTTAAACTCTTCCTCAATGCTGCATACAAATTCCATTGGTATCTAACAACTTTTAAAAATTAACAACTTTTTAAAAATGTGGGCAAAGGACTTTAGAACTGAAATAAAAAAAATATTTCGGCGTTTTTATTTGTGTCGTTGACTTAGATGTCATGGCTAGAAAAACACTCTCACAAGTGACATTGATAAGTGATAGAAAAAGGCAGTGGAATGTTTTATTAGTAAAAACTTCATCAGTCACATCTTTATTTATTTATTTTTGAAAAACACTACTTTTGCTGACTTCGTGTTATTACCTAAATGGATACCTACGCAAGTTTGTCCGTTTAAATCAGTTGTTCAGTTCTTCCAGGCCAAAAATATTATACTATTACCTATTTCTAAGCTTAAAATAAACACATGTAATAATTATGCTGATTTAATCGACCATTATGTTACCATCTAGAAGATTATTTTTTAATTTTGCTAATTTAAGTACAGACTTCCTCTCATTAGACATCAACGCACGCGAGGCTTATAATGTGCCCCAAATTATTAGTAAATAAGAAGAAACTATAAAAACACAATTCTATTGCCAAGTATGGTCAATTTCATGATCAACATTTGGTTTATTATATACTATCCACTGAAATGTTAACTGAAAGTTATCCCTTGGACGGATAAGTTCGCTTTTGTTTATGTATCTTAATTTTTTTTTTCAGCATAACTTTTTGGGTGTGCGGGTCGAGATTTGAACCCTGCACCTTTTGGCTGCTCTCGAAAAGTGCACCACGGAGCTCTCAAACAAAAATTTGAATTACTTTTATACGCAAATAGTCACTCAAAGGGCTATGGAGAGGGCGATGCTCGGGGTTTCTCTGCGGGATAGAATCAGGAATGATGATATCCGCAGTAGAACTAAGGTTACTGACATAGCCCGAAGAATTGCGAAACTGAAGTGGCAGTGGGCGGGGCACATTGCTCGCAGGACGGATGGCCGATGGGGTCAGAAGGTTCTCGAATGGCGTCCGCGGACCGGGAGACGAGCTGTCGGTAGGCCTCCAACATGAGTGGAGAGCCTTGGGAGAGGCCTATGTCCAGCAGTGGACGTCTTTTGGCTGACATGATGAGTGACGTGAAGTGCCATCTATTGCAATCAATAACTTTAAAAAGTCTTAGATTTCGTTCAGCAAACATACTACTGATAAAAGCAAATAATACAACAAAGTATGTTGTTATATATAAACATCTGTCGACAGTGCAATACTCGCAGTAGGGAATTCCATGGTATTGGATGTAAACAATATAATAAATTACTGAGTGGAACTCGTTGGCAATTAAACCAGTTGCTTTGAGATTTATTATCACTTTATACTTGGTTATTAGTCGTGCTTAGATATTACCTATTGCGACTGTTTACCTACTTAAGGAAGCTGTAAGATTTGATAAACAAATCAATATAAGAACGGGCAAGCGCGAGACTAACTCCCGCACAAAGGGTGCCAAGTTAAAAATATGGATGAAGTGGAAGAAAATGAATGAAATTACCACAAGAAGCATTGTATCTTAGCTCTTTTAAACTGGTAACGTATTGCATGTGTACATGGGTATTGGTGTTCACTTTCTAGTTAATATTAGCTATGTCTAACCAATCTTGAAAATTGTTTCGAACATTAACCTGGTAACATCTTGAGAAAACGGGCACTTAAGGAAATCGCTAGGTCAAAAGCATTTGGTTCATGTAGATGCTAACGAATGACAACCTTCTTTTTTAGGAAAGGGTAAACGTGGCAACATTTGTTGACTGCAAGTGTAAAGAACACGGCAATTAGGGCGCAAGAGCAGCTGCATCCAATAAGGTCGCTTCAGTAGACCGATAATAATATGAAAATAAAACTCGTTGGCCAAAGTAAGCTCATAATAAAATCAAGGCTCAAAGTTTACTGCATCAGAAACACGGAATTCTGCTCCAAAAAGTAAAATATCTTAATTTTAATGTCATTGTTTATCAAAAATTATAAATTTATCACAGAAAATATCTTGTGACGATTTCATTATTGGCGACATTCACGATTATTTAATTTAAGCATCCACTTTTTTTTTGTTGCTACGTTATTGCACAAAAATGTTCACAGACGCGTGCCCAAGCGGGTGGCACTCGCGCTCGCACTGGTCCCAACCGGACTGAGATATCGTGTCCGTGAACAGTGTCTATGTGTGCGTTGCTCGAGCGGACTTGTATGGAGATTGAATTCTGAACTATCTGTGTTTTGTGCCTGATACTGGCAGTAATCTGAGGCCTTATTGCCTAACGTTTCTGACACTCGCGATCGCAATAAAATGACAGCTTTTGTATGCAAAATAAGTCATTTGATTGCGATCACGAGTGTCAAAAATATTAGACAATACGGCCTCTGGTTAAAGCCGCGAGTTCACGGTGGATGCAGGCCGCTACCAACCGAAGCAGCTGGAGGTCTATGGGGGAGGCCTATGTCCAACAGTGGTCGTCCTACGGCTGAGATAATGATGATGATGACTGGAAGTGAACTAATACTGGCTGATGATAAAGATGAGGACACTATAAAAATAACCATCTAACGTGCAAGCAGTGTGCTTAGTCCCAAGCGCGGATTAGTGCGCGGGAGTGGGTCGCCTTGGCGCGAGCGCACGAGGAATGCGCCCGCTCACCTCGCCGCTGACGTCAACATTCCCAGTCGACTATTAGAAAATATTTACTGATAAAAAACTTATTGACACAAGTTATAAGAAAATTTGGATTTGGGTAGATATGAAAGACAAACGGTAATTTCGCATTGTCACTGCACTGTGCCGGTGTAGAGCAAGTTTACGGTTATTTATCGGTGTTAATTGCACAACTCAAAGATACTTATTGTTCGAAAATGGTACAATAATGGTAGAATTATTCTGTACAGCTTTATAATTAATGCTCAAAATCATTGACAAGTCTACAAAATTGGTTCGAGCTGCGATATTCTTCTCTTCTCGTATTTAAGTTTCATCTCAACTTTTTCACCGCTTATGAATGGCTTTTTAGAGTGATGTTTCAAATTTGCTCAGCGTTGCTTGATTGATAGTCTCAACTCACTCACTTTTCTCTACATCTCACACTTGATGCTTATCTTAGCTAGGCTATGGTAGTTTAGCTACAGAAAAATTGGAACTACGTATGTACAGATCGCGTCAGAGAAAAGGAACCCCTCTGTGTGACACGTGACAGATCAGTCTGGCCCTGCGGTCAACTATCGCGAGCTCTGAGACAAGTGCATCAAAGGGAGGGCTCGGGTTCAAATCCACTTTTTGTTTTATTTATGTTTTTGCTTTATTTATTTTTTGTAGTATTTTTCTGATCATTTAAATAAGTTGAAAAAAAAAAGATATTGATCATTTATATTTTTTTTACCACATTTGAATTGATACGATCTTCGGTGGTGTGAGTGAGACAAGAGAACCTTAGTAATAATATCCGAATTGTGTAGGTAACAATTGTTTTATTGTTATTCCACGAGCGGACATCAACTCATAATTCTTATAACATTCAATACTCGCATTGCAAGTTACATTCACATTCACAGTCCATTTTCACCAAGCGGTGAATGACAACTATCAAAAATATCTCTTTTAAATGTAACAAATTTCCCCCCATCGAAATCCTCGGAATCGAACTCGGTTCATTGCGAGCAGCGCACAGGTCGAACACTTCGATTTGCCGCTAGGCCATTTCAATACCTGACGATGGTTGTAAAATTAATAGTTGCTAGTTGAGTGCTATTGTCATTAGTATTCAGTAGATATGCACCAAGCGCCAAAGCAAAGACAACCTTATCGCACAGTAAATAGCGACTTTCAAAGAAACAGCGACTGTAGATATACTGAGTTCTAACTTTGTTTTTCGTATTAAGTCTTTGAGGGTGGCAGATGTTTACTTAATCTTTGCATCCTGTTCTAGCTAATGCGTATAGATATGAACAGATAGATTACGTTTATTACCGATTGTTGCACTACCTTATTGTAACTTCAGAGAATTATCGAAGACTGCTGTATTAAACTGCTACTTAAGGTTGAATGTAGGATAATACACTTTATGAGTCCCATTTACTAACCTGAGGGTATATTTTTAACGAAATTTACAAATCGTTACGTTTCGTGTCGATCTCCTTGTGTGAATATCTCCACGTTGTAATATTGTCCGATTTATTAAGTTCACGAAAAGCTTTTATTATTTCGATTAACAACTTTTTTGAAGGCTATAATTGTTGTTCTCTGGGAACAAAAATAACATATTTTATAAAAAAAATAGCACGGGATATAAACGTAACGGTAAGTTTGAAATAATATTATTTATTGTTGAACTATTTCTGAACAATTGCACTTTTCATGTATGTATTTCTAATATTATTGTTTTCTTTTATACAGAGAAAAACAGATCATCACAAAGCAAAGGTATCAAGCGACGGGTTATGTGAAATGTGATCTGAAACTTTTGGGTGTCTCTCAGAATAGTTCGACGATATCTACACGCGGCGAATACCTATCCATAATTATAATCCGGCCAGGAAAATTAAGCTTACTGACGATCACCGCACCAACAGAGTAAACTTTGCCACTCGTTACTTAAATTTCGACTGGGAAACGAAATAGTTATATTTACGGACGAAAAGTGCTTTAAGTCAGACATGGATGGCCGAAAAATTTTGTGGAGATGATGTGGGGAGCGGGGAGAGGTATCCCCCAACAACGTGTTAGATCTCAGAACAAGCAGGCGATTAACACTAGGTAAATAATAATAAAATCTTTTTACAATTTTTGTGTAATTAACACATTTATTTAAAACTAGCTTATGCCCGCGACGTCGTCTGCGCGGACCTAGGTTATTGCGCGGTGGCGTCCTCTACCTGAATAAAAAGTATTCTAAGTTGATCCTTAGGGCTTAAACTATCTCTATACCAAATTTCATCAAATTCAGTCCAGCGGTTTCGACGTGATAGCGTAACAGACAGGCAGACAGACCGACAGACAGAGTTATTTTCGCATTTATAATATTACTAGCATATGCCCGCGACTTCGCCTGCGCGGACCTAGGTTATCGCGCGGTGGCGCCCTCTACTGGAACAAAAAGTATCCTATGTTGATCCTTGGGGCTTAAGCTATCTCTATACCAAATTTCATCAAAATTGGTTCAGCGGTTTTAACGTGAAAGCGTAACCGACAGACAGACAGACAGACAGACAGACAGACAGACCGACAGACAGACAGACAGAGTTACTTTCACATTTATAATATTAAGTAGGGATACGTTCAAGGCGTGTATTTAATATTATTTTGAAGTTTTCTTAGATCACCATGTTGCAACATATTTTAAAAGGTTTGAATGTTTTAGGTTACCTACTGGGGATGGATGTCTTCAATGGGACCAGGCGAGCTAGTGGAAATAGGCGGCCGCATGAACAGTGAGCGATATCTTGAAGTGTTAAAAGACGTAATGCTGCCGTCAGTGCGTATGGCTTATCCTGAAGGACAAATTTACCTGGTTCACGATAATTCTTCAGTGCATAAGTCCAAAATCATCAGAGACTGGCTAAATTACCAAAAAAAACATAACGGTGTTTGAATGGCTGACTAAAAGTCCGGACCTAAATCCAATAGAAAACTTGTGGGGTCAGATGGTATTGAATTGGGACTCCAGTGAGATAAGATCTAATAAGAATTTGGATAATGAGGTAAATGAAACATGGGAACTGTTGTGTAATAGTGATACATGTTTCAAAGTGGTTTCGAGCATGAAAACACGGCTTCAAGAAGTATAAAAGACAATGAGAGCTATCCTCTCCGTTACTAAAAGGAGCATTAATTACTTACCAATAAAACAGTATTAGAACGAAAGAGCAAGTGTTAAAATTCCTATTAAGTGTTATTATTCCTATTATTGTTATTTCGTAGTTGATCAATAATAAACAGACCTTTATTATGATCAGTCAAATTACCCTTGTTGACGAGTCATTTGTTAATGATGCACCATCTGACCTCACATAGGTATTGTTTTTAATGTGTTGTGTCAAAAAGGTTATCAGAAACTGTGATAAAAGAGAAAGATGTAAATTGCTATACTATTAAGTTAGCATGTTGGTTCTTTCTCAGTAATCACAGCGACAATTAATGTTAACAGTCTTAAAATAAGTGTTGTTTTTATAAATTAATATGATGTATGCGAAAGCAAGTGTTTCTATTAGTAAATTTAGTTGAATTCAAAACCTAAGTAAATATTCATATTTTAACACAGATTGAAAACTGTATACCTATACCTACTGACCCAGAAATCTATGGATAAATAAACAAATATTGCGTTTGCAACATGCCTATCTTTTTTTATACCTCATGCCTATTTTAACAAAGATCTCTCATATTAATCAACGGCAGGTGATTAATAAAAACAAAAAAGAAAAACAAAAAGATCTCAAGCCGCAGGGGCTTGAACTGAGAACCTTAGTATGACAAGACAGGTTGACGCCAACTATCTATCCACTGGACCAACTGGCTTCCTACGTAACGTGACAAAAATATTGAACGCTTTGATGTCATTACCAAAGGGGGGTTCCTTTTCTCTGACGCGGTCTGTACCTACTTGTATCACGCTGCTCATCAGTTCGTATCTACTGATAGCTCTACTCGCTACTCGTTCATTCTCAACAGGTATAAGTATCTTTGGGCCTAATTCATCACTCTCTCATAGATTACTGGCATTTTATACGGCAAAATATATATGATGTCGTCTTCGTTTATTTTATTTTAATAATAGAGATTTGTTCTCTTTTTCTTACACAGAATATTAAGCACTAGACCGGAAACTTAGACAGCAGTAAAAGTAGGTAAACTTGCGAACGACTCAAGCTAATCCTCTTCTTAATCACCAACACCGTCTCCATCATCATTATCATTATCAACAACAAGAAGAACGTCATCGTCACCATCATCAACAACAACATCATCATCATCATCATCAGCGTTATCATCTTTAGTTAAGTCCAATAGACAAACTGGCAGTCAAATATGATTCAAATTAATGAATCGCCCGTTGTCATACCAAACTTAGATCATATCAATGGAACCTTACATTTGAAAGCACTCTAAACAACGTTATCTGGAACATTACGCTATCAGCCAGTCTCCGACCTTGCGCAAGCGATCGCGATAAGTCCGCGGACCTGTCTCGGGACCTGTCCCGACCTGACTTATTGTCACCGCGAACTGATAAAGTTATAAATGTTGTAATTATTCGTTCATCTTATCATTATCTTCGTCTTGGCCTATATACTGAAGACCAGCCTTACTGCTCATAATACGCGGCAACACAGGAGACCCTTTTTGGTATCCTGTTGTGCCATGGCTGGCACATGACTTATCTGAATCGTGCCGATAGGGTGCGTTATTGATCTCACGCGGATTGATTCAGATAGGTTTCCGTATCTATGGAATTAAGGGATTCTTACGGGATTAGTAGCATAGGTAATAGATTAACATTTGGTATATAAGTTTGTAATAAGAGTAGTTCAGTATTAGTTCAGCTGTAGTTCAGTTCAGTTAGGAGACAGTTCAGTGAAGTTCTGTTCCCCAAAACCTGTCGTGTCACTAAGTAATACAGTTTTAGTGCTAGTTTTAGTCTCAGTCTTAGGTGGTACTTATGGGGCCAAAGTAAATCTTTCTTTCTTTCACAGGCCCCCTTTCAGAATGAGAGGGCTACGGTCGTAGCTCCCACGTAGGCCAAGTGCAGATTGGGAACATCACATACACTTTAGTTTCTTCGCAGGTCTCTAAAACTTCATCGCGGATTTCACTAAGGTACGTGCCACGAACAGCGCTCAAGAAAATTTTCATAGGTATCTATTAGGCGTTCAGATTGTGAGTTCTCGGCATGGGAATATGGGGATAAAAATAGGGCTTGGTATTTTTTCCCCTATCCAGCAATCTTCATATCAAGCAACATTCAAATGGTTCCAGCCGTTGATGCATAAAATTGTATCAAATAACACATGTCATCTGATTTTCCAAATAAATACTACTTAGGTCTACTTCAGGCTAGATTGAATAGGTTGTTAGGTGCTAACAGCCTCGTCTACACTTACCATATGTTGAGATAGAAGTCGATAGTCAGTTTTAAATTAAATGATTTTGTAACGGATAACTCACGTCTTAAATCGAGTTTAGCTCTACATGTTTCGGGCTATTTCGTAGCCCTTCTTCAAGGATCCACGTGACTCAACGGCTGCCGCAACACGCGCACTACGCGCCACCGCTCTGCTCGCATTACTATCCGACGCATTGACTTATATATCGCATTGACTTATATATAAGTATATATCGATGATCCGACGAAACTTGCATAGGCGCACAACTACCCACATTTTTATCGTAATTTTTATTGCCACTGTCTAATGTAGGGTAGCACACAACACTAACAACATCGCTCCGTACTTCACACCAACCGATTACGCAGCACGGGTATTTAATAGTGTTCTCCAACTTACTGACCAACCACAATCCCTAATCTCAATGGCTTCACGCTCTTTCCGCGGAGTGATTTTTAAATAAATAAAAAAACAACAGATTTAATCACAAACTTTCGCTTTTAATATTACTAGGGTGTCAGAGTGACGGAGGTCAGGAGATGAACTCCTGGTCTTTATGCGACCCGTGGGGTGGGGGTGATTCATCAGCTACTGATCGATGGGTGTTATGACGTACGCGCATTGTCAAGGGTTTACGAGGGATCGGGGGCGGGACGAGCGAAATTTGGATACGGTAGTTTTGCCGGCAAAAAAAGGCAAAGGAACGGTTCGGGTAAAGATGCGACTTTAGTAAAAAAAACTACTTATTTTGTTTGAAAACAAGATTAATGTTCAATTAACTGTACAATTACATTTTTAGTTGCTTTTAAGGGTAGTTTATGTGACTGTTGCATAATACGTAATTATGTACATTAGTTGGTGACTTAACATAAACTACCCTGTCAACTTTTCTATGCAACTTGTATGAAAGAGTGCATAAAAAGTCAGGGAACCAAACGTACATTTGCACTATACTACTTTATCACACATATTAATATACATTATATAAACTAAACTTATTATTTTTGCTACAAAAGAAAGTGGACACCAACTAAGGCGGTAAAGATATAAAAACTTTTCTGAGACAAATATGTGACTTGAGTTTTTTTTTTTAATTCAGTGACAAACAGATGCGTGGGATCAGCTCTTATATCGTTTATTTTTCAATTTGTCTACTTTGTCCGTGTGTGTAATTTATATTTACATACAAAGTTACAGCTTTCTAGCAATAAAAATTATAGCTTAACCCTTAGACATCCATGACGAAACTAAAACCTAATAAGCATAATTATAATAATAAAACCATTTTATTTTGTTGTAGTAAATTGACACGTCCACGTGAACGCACGCTCGCGGTTCCTCGTCTAAGAATAGTGCGCAGTAGGGTAAACTGTAAAAGAGGGTAATGCTATTGTGCATCGCGATTGATGGCAGGATTACCGGTATCGCGTTATTTGGAAGCGGCCTTAGCGCGGCTTTGCGGAGCTTTCAAAGGGTGGACAATGCGAGTAATGTGGGATATTGATATTTCATTTTTACTCTGCTTAATAAAAAATGCGCTGATGATGTGTAAAATTGCTACAGTTTGCAAATGAGGGAGAAATGAGGAGAAAAAAATGACATTTTGAATGACAAGCTTTTGTTTCGTTTCGTAAAAAAATCTAAAATACTATAAATCATCCAAGAAGTCACTATGGTCCCGGTAAGTCTTGCCTTAGACAATAGCCTTGCTTTTTCTTAGACAGTCTCAATCACATTTTGACTCTGAAATTCGGAATACGGAAATTTGTCGAAATACTAAAGTCACCGACAAAGCTGGAAAAATAAGCAAGTTTGGACGGGCCACATCTTTCGAAGAACAGATAACTGTTGGGGAAGAAAAGTTCTCGAATGGCGACCACGAACTGGAAGACGAAGTGTTGGCAGGCCTTCCACCAGGTGGACTGACGACATCGTGAGAGTTACGGGAAAACGATGGATGCAAGTGGCAAGTTGTTCACAGTGGCGTTCTAAGGGGGAGGCCATTGTCCAGCAGTGGACGTCTTCCGGCTGATGGTGATGATGATAAAGCTGTTACACAAAAGGTACAACATACATATGAGAACATATTTTACGTAATTATTTTGCCAACAGTTAACTAATTATTAAAGGATTAGAGGTTTGAGCAGCTTAGCAACTATCGTTTATTTATTGTAAATTGCCACTATCAAGTGAAATCGCACATATTCTAGCGCCAATTATTGTGTTTAAAAAAAACGTGACCTGCCATTTAATGGACAAACAATTTATTATGAACCGGAAACGTAGAGTTAAAAATATCTGTACGTTTTGTGCGATTCCATAAACCTGTATAACGAGTTGATTAGTGGAGTTTGCATGGGTTGGCGTTGGTTGGCGAAACGTCGATAATTGCAATAATTGCAGCTTTAATTAGGTAAAACTTTTAATTTCAGACAATTGGTTAATAGGTTTCGTAGCCTATCTTGTGTACTTTCGATAATTGCAATTTGTTTCTAAGTGGTGAAGCTAAAAAACATTACTTAGTTACGATACTAAAATGATAAAATAAAGTTTTGTTAAAAATTTCATTTATAATACTAAACTTTTTGTTGAATGTACTTTTTGTTGACTGTACTTGCATTGCCATCTAAATTACATACCCGTACCAAATTTCAAGTCGCTATTATTAACCATCCGGAGACGATCCTGGCAAGGCCACCAAGCTGTCACTACCAGATTCTTGTACTGTCACCAAATTTACATAAGTATGCCAAATTCCAAGTCGATTGGACTGCTGGAGGTGGGTCAAAAGCTTCCAAGATTTGACCCAAACAAACAAATAAATAAAGAAACAGGTGAAACTAAATAAAAGCTTGTAGAAAACATATTATGTATATTAACTAGTTGGATACCGTGTCCTACGGCTAGGTTTGATCCACGACTGGCAAAAATCAGATCAATGTTAAGTGTGTACCGTAAAATCTTGAAATGACAACCGCAAGACAAGTGTCATGAAATTTGGTATACATATAGATAGTTGGACGTCTGTAACAACACAGGCTACTTTTATTCCGATATTCCCACGGGATAGGGATAGTCTTGAAATTTTGGACAGTTGTTCTTAACATAACCCCAATGATGACTGCGATATTAATTTTAGGATCTCCCAGGGGAATTTTGTAAAATCCCGAAATTTGAATAGTAACTTCCAGATCGAATACTAGTCCTTCCTTCTTTCTTCAAAAAAGGTTGCCTGGAAGAGATCGCTCTTAAGCGATAAGGCCGCCTATTGTTAACCGTGTATTTTTTTTCTCTGCGTATTTGTTTTCTGTATCGCTTACTATTTCTGGTGTACAATAAAGAGTCTTTGTATTCTATTGTATTGTATCGAACAGTTTACGCGTGCAAAGCCGCGGGTAAATTCTAGTAGCCACATATATGTTTTAGAACTGGTACGAGTTGACTCTGCATGCGGGGCGTCCTTGCGTCGCGCCAAGGCGCTTCCTCGCAGAACAAAGCGCGGTAGCTTCCTACTACTGGCGGAAGTTGGTACGTTTCGGTTGGTGTGTTCCGTACATCACGACGTGACAGGCGTTATCTGTGCGCCGCGAGCTATTGCCGGGCCTGGTGTTAACGCTGACTAGCGTATGTATAAAAAAATTCATATATTCTCTTGTTTGGTATACTTTAGTCGATTTGCGGCGATGTTGTAGCAATGCCGTCGTAGATAATTATCAAATTGTCGTGATTACTTTAGTAAATCCCTACGGTACAAACAGACGCTGAATAGCACGCCTCCTTTATCCTGCTAAAGGTGGGTTTTGCTATATAGTCAATCAGAGTTCTAATATTCCATGCAGTAGAATTTTTCCTCTTCGCCATATTTGGCACCCAAACACTTCTTATCACAATGGTTTTCACCACTTTTTTCTGTCACATGGTATAAGATGAAGTTAGAAAGAGATGGTGAATCCGATCGCGATCGTCAGCGCGTTATACAATTAATACGGCTTCTGTATTTTCTCAATGGCAGCAGTTGACTTGACACCCAAAAGCGTATTCGATCAAGACATCCGACGTCGCAAAATGCATACGCAAGAACGAATCAGGTTATAACTTTCTGAAGAACGCGATGATGAGTTTGTGGTTTACAGAACAACACACCTGTTATTCTATTGCAGTGGCATAATAACGATTTTTCTAATGCCACTGACGTTTTCTCAGGAAGATCATAAAAAAAAGATTAATTCGTTCCACCGGATTATTCGAAGCAGATTGTCAGTGCTTTAATAGATTTTCTGCATTTATTGAACAAAGCAATTGCAAAACAGCAGTTAAACAAAACTCAATTACAATGTCAAAATAATTCCTATAATCTTAATAGAATAAGATATCAATCGTGATAAGTCCTGACACAACGCGATGATCCAACCACCACGACGTGTTCTGAGGTCGTTACTACGGCACTGGACACGTGGGAAACGATTAAAACAATAGAAGTATCAAACATACCTAGCTGCGATATACGTGAGATAAGAAAAAACCGGGAAGGTAAAAAATAAAAGTGAATTTTATAGCTTTCTGTATGGTAGTTGTTAACCGCAGGCTGGCGTAGCATCAAGTACTGGGCTAACTGGAACCACTTCTTGATCCACTAAAGGATGCACCATTTACCATGATCAAATTGTAATAGGCAGGCGTAATTAACAGTCTAAAATAGCTCAAAGTGATAACGGTAGAAAAAAGATTGCAAGAACTTAAGAGCGTGCATACAAAAAGTTGGCCATTCGGTGATTTTGAGGTTTTTCAAACGCCTTATTAATGTCTAAATGCTTACATTTTTTCAGAAAAAACTAATGTAACGTATGGACAAACTCTTACTATGATGCATAGCGGTAATTTTAATTTGTTTCCATCAGCGATTTTTTTTTACCAAATTATTTCGTAGGTGAGGTTTTCCGAAAATACGCGTCAGAGCTGACTTTCATGCGAAATAATGCCATTATAACCCACCACAGACGATGTAAATTTAATATTTTATAATAGAACATATAGTCTTTTGATGCATAGTGATGTCATATGTATCAAAATATAAGCTATTATTATTCAAATACCATTCTACAAAATGTCTTCATCGGTCTATTTAATATTTTTTTTTCTCATTTATTAGAATGTATTTACCAATAAAACAATTTTATTATATATCTACAGGTAATGTTTAGTCTGTAATATTTTTTTCAGCGCTTAATAATAGCTCATTTAATTTTGTCAATTTTCTAAACTTCGGTCCGAAATCGATTATATAACCCCGCGCGTCAATACTTACGATTCAGAAAGCGCCGGGCTCTCCCAAGGAACGGACGTATCGCTCTGCGCTCTCAGAAAGGTTAACAACCTTAACCAACCATTACTGTAAACATTCGATAGTTATAGCGCATCCGCAATTGCTTGATACTTGAAAGTAATTTTACCTGTTAAAATTAAATGTTTTAATTTTTTGCAATTTTCACTCAAACTTATACGGGTATATAAATTTTACATTTCACAAGCATTTTGTATAACTTGCCTTATTAGTATTATATGTATGTTAGTGTTTAAGCACCTATTGGTCAAACTTTGGTAGCTAATTTGGCCCACTTCTCGATTTTCGATTGAGCTGAAACTTTGCATGGATGTGTGAATTAAATGACAATGTAATATTACTATGACATGAAGCTGATCTGATGATGGAGCTGGAAGGTGACCATAAGAACTCTGTAATAAAACGACATAACCCTATCGAGCTTGGGCTCATTAGATTTTTCTTGAGGAGTACTTTGGTTCTAAGTGGTAACAAAGGGACAAAGGTACAGTCAGCAAAAAAATATTGTCTTTTAATTTTTAATCTAGGTAACTAAAAGTTGTTAAAGTTTTCATTTAACTTGCCCTGTTGTATACATGTTAGCATGATAGTGAGTTAGTATATAAAGTAAATAAAAGCTAGTTGTACAGTAAAAATCTTATACTTAATTTCAGATAAGGGCAATAAACGAAAATATAAATTTAACACTATTTTTTGTTCCAAGATGCTGGATGACATTTCAAGTCCGGAAATCGTCATGGATGTTGTTTTCGACTAATTTGGCAGCACTAAATGCGAATGTCATTATTTTTTGGTTCCAAGATGGCGGATGACTTTCGTGGCAGGAAATCGATATGGGTGTCGTTTTTGACTAATTTAGCTGCGTTCGGCGTAAATATAACATTATTTTTTGCTTCAAGATGGCGGATGACATTTCAAGACCGGTAATCGTCATGGATGTCATTTCCGACTAATTTCTTCTTCTTCTTCTCTTTTAAAATATGGCTTTCTGTCTTATTTAATAGGACAATTTCGCCAGTGTCAAAGTACTCTCTTTGAGAGGGACGTTGTACGGTGATTGTAGTTTTTGCAACTTGATAGTAAAATTCCAGAAACCACGTGGAAACAACTTGCGCATTAAAAAATGACAGACACGACAGCAATATAGAATTTTGTGATCACTGTCCACTGTTAAAGTTAATCGCCGCATAAAACACTATCAAAATTATACTTCAACTAGCCAAAGAAACAGAAATAGCAAAATTAGATATTGTCTACATCCGTCATTTCACTGTTCACTGTTAAGGTTAATCGCCGCATAAAACACTATCAAAATTATACTTCAATTAGCCAAAGAAACAGAAATAGCAAAATTATATATTTTCTACATCCGCCATGTTCGAATGCCACAAATCGAATCAGCGTAAATGTAACATTATTTTTTGTTCCAAGATGGCGGATGACATTTCAAGATCGGAAATCGTCATGGATGTCGTCTCCGACTAAATTAGCAGCGCTAAATGCGAATCTGTCATTATTTTTGGGATCCAAGATGGCGGATGACATTTCATGCCAGAAAAACGTTATGGATGCCGTTTTTGACTAATTTAGCAGCGTTCAGCATAAATCTAACATTATTTTTTGTTCCAAGATGGCGGATGACATTTCACGGATGGAAATAGTCATGGATGTCGTTTTCGTCTAATTTGGCAGCGTTAAATGTGAATCTGACATTATTTTTTGGATTCAAGATGGCGGATGACATTTCGAGTGAGAAAAAGGTCATGGGTATCGTTTTCGACTAATTTAGCAGCGTTCAGAGTAAATATACCTACTTAACATTATTTTTTTGTTCCAAGATGGCAGATGATATTTCAAGACCGGAAATCGTCATGGATGTCGTTTCCGACTAATTTTGCAGCGCTAAATACGAATCCGTCATTATTTTTTGGATCCAAGATGGCGGATAATATTTCATGGCAGAAAAGCGTTATGGATGTCGTTTTACTAAGTTGGCAGCGATAAATGCGTTTAGACATTAATTTTTTAGATCCGAGATAGTGGAATGAACATCTTGGATCCTAAAAATAGTGTTAGATTAGTCGAAAACAACATCCATGACAATTTCCGACCTTGAAATTGAAATGTCATCCGCCATCTTGGAATAAAAAATGATGTTAGATTTACGCTGAACGCTGCTAAATTAGTCAAAAACGGCACCCATATTGTTTTTCTGCCACAAAATGTCATCCGCCATCTTGGATCCAAAAAAATATGACAGATTCGCATTTAGCGCTGACAAATTAGTCAAAAACGACACCCATGACATTTTCTTTCCTCGAAATGCCATCCGCCGTCTTGGATCCAAAAAATAATGACAGATTCACATTTAGCGCTGCCAAATTAGTCCAAAATGACACCTATGGCATTTTATTGGTTCGATATGTCATCGGCCATCCTATATCCAAAATATATTGTCAAATTCCCATTTAAGGCTGCCAAATTAGTCTAAAATGACATTCATGTCGATTCCCGGCCTTGAAATGTCATCCGCCATCTTGATTCCAAAAGTAATGACATATTCTTGATAAAGTTTTCGTGAAAAAGTTTTTCGCGATTAAGTACTGACACGATAAAAAACAGGACCCTACTACTAAGACTCCATTGTCCTTGACTGTCACTAGGCTGTAGGTATCTCATGAACAGTGATAGCTAGACGGTTGAAATTTTCACACATGACGTATTTCTGTTTATCGCTATACTCGTAATAACAAATATTAAAAACAATAAAATAAATACTTAAGGAGGGCTCCCATACAACAAACGTTTTTTTTTTTGACGTAATAACGAAAACGGTATTTGACAACTCCTGTATTTGTTGTCTTAAATATTGATATGAAAATATGAGCAATGATGAACTAAAATAATTTCTTTGCTCATCCGCGACCTTACGATAGCTAAGTTTATGTAAGATATGCGTGTTCATGCAGTTCCTCCACCTCCACACTGTAAGAACACACATAAATCACACGAAACCATCTATTACCGTCACCACACTACATCAACCCGTTTCGAACTCAACAAGAGCTCATCTTCAGAGCAACACAACCCTACACCATGCTACCAGATGTTAGACAACGTGGATGTTGTGTTGCTGTTGTGTGTGTGTTGTGAGTCTAACATCTGGTAGCATTATGAGCAATGATGATGAGATATTTAGCTATTTACTAAGTACTGCGTGCCCTCACACAATATACCATCATTATGTGCGCGAAACATTGAAACTAAGTAAATGTTTTGTGCGCACTGAAAAATTATTTTTTTATTACTAACTTTTTTTACTGACTGTACATTATTATCCATTGTTAACATCTAGGGCCAAAGTACATTTCGAGACGAATCAAACGAACCCAAAGTCGATGTGGTTATAGGGATTTATTACAGAGTTCCTATGGCCACCTTCCAGCTTTTTCATCAGATCAGAGTCATCATAACAATATTGCATTGTCATCTATTCTGATTTACACACGTATGTAAAATTCTCACTCAATCTAAAAAATTTAAACGCACATTTAGTCAAGTTTAGCTTCCAAAATGTAATCCATAAGTACTTACTAATTAACTAACGTACTAACAGGGCAAGATAAAAAAGAACTTGAAACAAAATACATTATTTTGTTAAAAAATTAAAATATTTATATGACAACAAAACTTAAGTTTACTACGGTGGAAAATGTACAATGATCAAGTTGTGTCGCCAGCGCCACATCGCACGCACACATCAAACCGTGGTAGTGTGCGGGCGAATCACACCGCCCGAGCAGGAGATCGCGCAAGTGACGAGTTGGGACAAAATGTATGCGCGCTCTTAAGCTAAGTAGACGCAAATCTAACTCAGAACCATGTTGAATGAAGAAACAGATAAGAACATAATCTTGATAAAGGTTAATGTTTTAAACATAATTAATAGTAGTGATTCCGGTCTAAGTACCGCAGAAAATATGTCTAGAAAAGTAGTTGTTGTCGATCGTCATGCAATAATGTTGCGGCTAATAATATGGCGGCACGTCCTGTAGCGTTGAGTCAGGGGGTGTTCTCTGACGTCTGACGATGAGCGTTTCCATCGGCGTGGTCGTGGTCCGCTGGTAATATTCGTGATATTGAGCTGGATTTCCGCTATCCGCTGCAGCTTCTCTTTCGGCGCCTGTATCTTGACGGTCATGCCGTCGATGTTGACCGTGACTTCAATCATGTTCATGCTTGTAATATATGGGGATTGTTGTCTTGGCTTCTTTTTCTTTTTTTTTTCCTTCCTTGTGGCTGGGTCTGACTGCGTTTTTAGAATTTTCTTGTTAGGGTTCTTATGTTCTGACTGCGTGATGTTCTTGTAGTTAGATGGTTCCGTTGGTTCGCAGTGGCAGGGTCGCCATGCAATAATGTTGCTGATGGTTTGAGAAGGGCAGCGTGGTGGTGCAGGAGAGCAGAGTGAAACTCCAAAGATCGTTGTAATAAAAGCAACGTTTATTGTAATCACCTTAGTTTAAATACATTATGATTGCCGCTGATACAAGCAATATGCGTTTATGTAGCAGTAAACTATTGTGTTACTGCTAAACACTAAAAGTGGCCAATTGCCATACTACAGTCATTTATCCTTTGTTTGTCAAATAATCGAAAACTAAATGTTATAAACATTCGTGTGGTCAATTAAGCCATGAAATGACAGGCGACAAGTTACGATTGACGTTAACAGTTATTAATGGCATTATGCCACGTTTATTCAACACATTACTAGAATAACCTTCGTGTGCACACGAACTGTTAGCTAAAGTTACTTAGTTAAAGATAAAGAATCGACAAAATCCTTGAATCAGATCAGAAGCTTGCTTAGTCCGATTAAGTTTAGTGTATTTTAAACAATAATCAGCACTTGAGAAAGGGATTCTACTTTTAAATAATTTTATAGCTCTTCAAAATGAAGTTTGGAAAAGTATAATTATGAACAATCTACAGTGCGGCGCCACATTGCACACACTGCAGCGGATGTGGTTAGATACTTATAGTTGGAATTTTTCTCATTTAAGTACTTGAATAACAACCCACAAAAAATACTTGACACTCTTTCATTCATTGAAAATACAAACTGAAATATAGATGCACAGAAAAACCAGAAAAATAAGACCAGCACTGGGAATCGAACCCAGGTCCTCGGCATTCCGTGCCGCGACACCACTGCTGGACAAAAAAGCTGCTGGCAGTAAAAATTTAATTTATTTAATTGAAATAAAAAATACAAAAAGATTCCAAAAAACCAATCTTAATTTTGGTATCCCTTTACTTGACCGAACTTCATTTGCACGAATTTCATGTGCTATAATATACAAAAGTCATAATTTTGTTTCCTATAAATTCATTATCACTACTCATTTTTACCATATTAATCAAATGGCAGAATCTTTGTTTCCTATAAAGTTACTTTCAATAATTTCATTTTTCATAATCATTGTAATCCATAAGTATCAAATGCCATAATATCATTTGGACGTCAAGAGGATATACTGATAAATCCCATACGTCAAACAAGCCTTTGAATCAGGTAAATTTTAAGCACATAGATTAGGTTAGGTTAGAATTGCGACATTTGATTTGTGCGAGCGAGCGAAGCGAGCGAGCTAGACGGTTCGGAGCAGAAGCGACTCGGATAGGTTAGGTTCAGAAGGCTAAGGCGGGAGCGAAGCGCAGCGTAGCTCCCGCCTTAGCCTTCGATGTTAGGTTTTTTTTATAACAGCCCGGATAATAAAGATAATAGATAGATTAGTAATAGAAACCAACATCTCAACTACGCGGAATAGGAGCTCCGCGCACGTACGTAGCCACGATGAATTCAGAAAGAAACAATATTTGGTATGGCGTTTGAATATTCTATTAAATGATATTATTGCACTTAATAATATGGAAAACAATACTTATTGCATTCGTATCGTTATGGCATCAAAGTTTCGGGAAAATAAGAATATATCAAATAAATTTTCTGGTAAACGAAACATTCGAGCAAATGAAGTTTCGGGCATGTGGAGTTCGAGATAATGAAATTATGGCATATAACTTTCGGTCAAACAATAGACAACCCTTAATTTTACTCTTTCATTCACCCCGGCATTCGAGATTGAGAGATAGAGCTTGGAGCGAAGGCTACTGAATGATGTAGCTGAGGTGATATTTATTTCCTCGCATCACTAAGTACTCTTTGTGACATTTCTCTGACTGTAAACAACGTTGTCCAATGAGAGATAGAGTGGCAGGCTAGTTAACGCTGGTGCTAATGTTAGACAATTTCGACATTCGTATCACGTTTTCGATTGGTTAAAATAACTAAATGAACCAATTGTTAGCAAAACTGTAACGTCAAATAGACTACTTCATCATCATCATCATCATCTCAGCCGTAGAACGTCCACTGTTGGACATAGGCCTCCATGGACTTCTTGATACTAATGTAATTTCATTGTCACCTCTAATTAAATTAGGATTAGTATCTAAACTACAGCAGGGCTCTGCAGGTGGTAGGGCCTTGTGCAAGGTCCGTCCGGATTGCTACCACCATCTTGCTTGTTAAACCTGTCGTGAAGCAGCAGTACTTGCACTGTTGTGTTTCGGCGTGGAGAGTAAGACAGTCAGTGAAATTACTGGCACTTGAGGCCTCTAGGTTGGCGACGCATCTACAATACCCCTGGTGTTGCAGATGTTTATGAGAGGTGCTGATCTCGTACCAACAGAAGACTCATTTGCTCGTTTGGCATCCAGTCGAATAAAAAAAAAGATTATCAACAAATCATCGTGTCATTCAGTCTCGAACGCCGTTGTCTTAATTGCCACAATTACGGAAGGGAGTTTACGCGTGGTGCCATGCTCCCACGGTTTGGGACGCTTCTTATCTGATCACGGGTCGTGACCTTGCGAGCGTGACCTCTGCAGGTGTTCCATCGAGTGAATCTAGACGCTTGACGGTTTTTTTTTAATCTTAATAAGGTAAAAATAATTTGTTTGACTTTGCCAATATCAGTAATGTGAAGTTATAAGTTTTTATTTAAACTAAATATTTCACAATACATTTGAAATATCTTCTGACCCCATTTTTACAAGCTTTTATAACTGGCAATGACTTTGTTTGTGTATTTGTTAATCCCAAATCTTAACCATGAATATATAGTTGGGAACAAACAGCACAGTTACCAAAAAAAAAAAACTTGAATTATAAATATTTTTTCTTACAAAATTTATTGATTAGACATTGGACCTGTGTAAACGAATAATATAATTGTTAACGATAATAATTACAATTCTAAGATAATCTGATTTTTGTTTAATGTATTAATAATTTTCACGCCTGCATGCAGGCTGGATACAATGGACAAAAAAACTGTAACACCATTTATACTGTATTCTAGCAAATAAACGATTCTGATTCTGATTCTGATCGTTATGGCGTTTTTATACTACTAAAATATCACCAATCTGCCACGAAGTTATAACATCACATCTCAATTCCTTTTCTCGTTTCCTTTAATTCAAGGAAGTCACGTGTCCAATGACGCACGCCTAATCTTCATCTGGCTCACAATGCTGTTCGAAGTCGCGAGATGCGGCGATACCACCATTGTCATCCGATCCTGCATTATCGTACTCAGTTTAATCGGATCCCACTACCACTACATTAACTTAACATCATTGTTACTTACCTTGAGACTTATGCTACCAGTTTTATCAACTGTTTTGAGTGCAAAGTTATTTTTGTAAGTGAATTTGTGACCAACGGATTTGTCTGCAGCGTTTAGAAATAAACGAGATGTTGATTGTGTTATGTAAGTTTAGATTTGTGTCCGTCATGTATGAGATTGTTTCGCTGTTTTTGCTGTTGTTTTGTTTGGAACCCGTTTAAAGGTTAGTGGATGAAGTCCGATTGCAATCGGCCGTTTCCTTGATAATAAAAATGGTTATGTTTTCGTTTTTTGTTGGTTATTTTTTACTTGTGTTATTGAGTCAATGGTGACGTTATACAAAAAGGCTTATAGCAGCGGTCATCACGAATGACAACTCACAATTATTTAGGTACTTATCTAGATACGTAGTTACATCATAATTTACATTATGTTAAGTTATACCTCCGAAACTTCAGAATACTTAACTTTTTGGTATGTATTTTTTTTTCTTCTTCTACACTTACTATCAAACTCGGAAAACTCTGCTTCTTGTTTTAATATGGTTTTCTGACAAGAGAAATATTGCTCGATGACGTCAGTATCGTGACTTCCCTTTGAAGTAACATATTTTGCTACACGTTAATTCTTTTTTTCTTAATTTATACCAAATCTCAGCTTAATTTATAACGACGAAGCACAAATTTAATATGATACTGAACCGAGAGGCTACTCCGAAATTCTAAAATTAATGTTCGTATCGTACCTACCATTTCATTCATTCTCGTACTAAACAGTATTGGCGTGAGAGGGACTGCACGAAATGAAGTCCGAATTGAACTTCGTAATTTAAACTGGGTTTGATTTCCATCGCCACTTATACTTTTTAAAGTTTTTCGATGAGTTCTAGTTTAGATTTAACTAAAAATGATATCAGCGCCTCACCATTATGCATTATAATGCTGATCCAGCGGCCGTTTCACTTTTGCGGGGACACACAAAATCGTGTATTTTTATTCTAGTATTTCTTTTTTGTTTTGTTTGTGTTTGCTGTTTATTGTTTTTTTGTTGTCTTTGTGAATGCGAATAAATGTCTTTCTTTCTTCCTTTCTTTCTTTCAAAACCTTGCCTGTTTAATAGGTGTCACATATTGATCATATTTTATATTACCCTTAATCAGTAGGTATATAAAGTACCACAGCGGCAGCCGTTGATTTATCAATCCCACACTATTGAATGGAATTACTTTTTATAATAAATCTGTACTCGCCTGATATCCCGGCGTTGGTCCTAATACGGCGTAAAAAGGTCGTATAATAACGTCTGCGGCTTTGTGAGGCACGTACGCGCATCCTTCCCTTTGTCCACTCTTGCGCAGCGAGGAAGCCACCCTCACACACGGCTTATAACTGTGAGTTAGTGTTTTAGTGCGGAGGGATTAAGCTAGGGTTATTGGCAGTTGAAATACTGCTTTTCTAATATATTTTTTCCGATTAATTCCGATACAAAGGCAATTATCAAAATTCTGGACCAATTGCACGTAAAAATAATATAAAAACTTTGTGTTTAGACAAAAGTGAAGTAATTAAAAGAGAAATATGGCTTAATTTGTTCCAAGACAACTGTAAAACTAAAGGTATTTCATTCTAGATGGGGATACAGATGTTTTTAGATTTCCTGGCAATCAAGTTCAAATGCAATTTTGTACATAAATCCCAGAAAAATTTAGAAGTAACATCGGATTGTCCTATGTTTCTCTGCTTGAAAAACTAATTGTGAAGCCAGCAAGGTCCTGTACCATCAGCCAAATATGTGGTCTACGACACTAAAGTTGATGATCGTTTGCACGTCATAAAACAATAATGCCAATAGATGTGTCTGTCAACTTGAAAGTTCGACTTTAGCGACATATTCATTTGATAGGAATTTGTTTAAAAATTGATAGAGCACTTCTTTGGCTTATGGTACCACAAACGTTAGTAGTGCTACAATTATTCATAATCGTCACTTTTTCTATGAAAAAGTTAACAATTTATTATGTAGATCTAGATTTTATTATGTAGAGGCGGTCGCAGCGGAAAACCAGCGTCGGTCTACAAGGCCAACACTATGCTGAGCTGCGACCGTTTCGCGCTTTCGCATATTTTTTTTTTATAATTTTAATTCTGTTTTTTACTTAATGTGTGAAGAGCGAATAAAATATTTCTATTTCTAATTTATTGAATCAAGCGTTACTTTACGGAGGTCCATATCAATGAACTAAAAGAATTTAGAAGTTAGAGTCTAACAACTGATAGCATGGTGTACGGTTGTGTTACTCTGAAGATGAGCTCTGGTTGAGTTAGAAACGCGTCAGTGTAATTTGGTGGTGGTGATAGATGGGTTTGTGTAATTTGTGTTTGTTCTTACACAGTGTGGAGGTGGAGGAACTGCATGAACACGCATATTTTATATAATCTTAGCTATCGGAGGGTGAGCAAGGAAATTCTTTAAGTTCTTTTCTATTTCTATTTAGTTCTATAGCTCTTGTAATTTTTGTGGTACAGGGGGAAGCTGCCATGGCGTTATCTACTTTCATATACTTACCCGAATATGAATCTCAGGAAGCCCTCAATGGTTCTATAGCCGCCACGTAAACTGGGCGAGATAACATCGCTTCAATGGAGGCTTTATGAATGCACCTGTGACGTCACAGCGCCCATTCATAGTTTTTATGGGGACTCAAATCTTGTTATTGTTAGACTTAATTCAAATTTTGAAGTTTATGATCTCAGTGCATAGCGGAGAAATAAAATCAGATGAAACAACGATATTGTTGACAGATATTTATGGGCATCTTAAAGTGCAATAATAATAAAGCGAAAGTGTTCAATCGAGCGCCATCCATCCATCCATTCCATCCATCCATTTCCATCCATTTTTAGTAGTTTGTAGGTGGTAGGACCATGTACAGGAGCTGCCGGGATTGCTACCACCATCTTGCTCGCTAATCGTTTCGGCATGGAGAGTAAGACAGCCGGTGAAATTACTGGCACTTGAGGTATCCCATCTTAGGCCTCTAGGTTGGCAACGCATCTGCAATACCCCTGGTGTTGCAGATTTTTATTGGTGGTGGTGATCTTACCATCAGGAGACCTACATGCTCGTTTGCCATTCAGTCGAATAAAAAAAAACAAGTCTAAACTGCGCCTTGAACAGAAATAGCGAAACAATCTGTATTCTAAACACTCCTTTCGACTTATTCAACCATCAATGCTATGGATACTATAATAAATAGCAAAAAACGACTGATAACCTAATTGAAAACAACAGATTACGATAGGATCGTCGTCCACCACGCGCTAACGAGCGGTATCGCGCATCTATTCAAATGGCCGCCGGCCCTATAAATATTAATACGAGGCATGAGCTATTCACGGATTGGTCTGCGGTGTGTATGCCTCGGGTCATGAGAAATACTGCTTACAGGGTGTTCCATTGATGCACCTTTAAAAAAAAATTTATCTGTGGTACATTATCATCAACGTACCTACATTTTACAGATTCAGACATTACTTTATTACTTAGTGAAAGACCAAGTAAACAAAATAGAGAAATTATCACTGAGAAAGAGGCAGATTTTTTTTTTGCAGAAAATAAATTAGAAATAGAAAGAAATTAAACAAACATGGAATACCTAGTGTAAAGGCACACACTTTGTTTTATGATAAGTGACACGCGATAAGCTGATTTTGATGTTGTAGAGACGTAGTAACTTACGAGTAAGATAGCTATAACCAAGACAACTGATATTAAATAATATTATAACTCACGTTTTAAATCGAGTTTAGGTCGACATATTTCGGGCTATTAGACGTGACGTGACGTATTTAGACGTGAGTTATCCGTTACAATATCATTTAATATGAGTGAGTCACACGGTAGTTTCATGTTCAAAACCAAGAGAACTTGTAACATCAAACAGTTACTCTAAACATAATATAATCTGCCATGCTTGACATTGTCATTCAAGCCATATTTATCAGCAATAGAGGCACTCTAGATAAAGAAATTATGCACACGCCTACCAGGCCATAGACTAAAATAGAGATGTTATAGGTGTGAGCTGCGCCGGCGCATAGCTTGCGGCATGCGGCAGGTGACGTCACGGCGTGGGCGCCGGTTCGCCTTGGCCACCCAATACAACTTGTGAAAAAACTAGCTTTATACCTTAGCTATGTGTTTACATTAGACATCTGAATCAGGATAAATATTCTTTGACTCGCGTCTTAATATTCTGATAGGTACTTTATGGGTCATCATCATCATCATGTCAGCCGAAAGACGTCCACTGCTGGACATAGGCCTCCGCCAAGCCTCTCCACTCAGACCGGTCTTGTGCTTTCCGCATCCACCGCGATCCCGCGATCTTAACCAAACTTTATGGGTGATACTATAATAATAAAACCATTTATAGGGCAACACACAACACAACAAGTATGACTCACTGATAGTATATCCATGCAGAAGGAGTCACATGTAGGACACATTATAGGAATGGTGCGAGTGTATCATATGACTGACTATTTTTTTATTGACTGTGCTAAGTTTCAAGTTGATACCTCGTTAATGTTCCGTGCTACGGAGACAATCCTTGGCGGACACCACCACCAGAATTTCAGTACCAGATTATAATATTGTCACTAAACTTACGTAAATACTTCAAGTTCCATCTCCAATCGAATATCAGGGAGCAGTCGAACAACAGTTTGCAAATGAAAGCTCCTAAAAAAATAAATAGATATTTGATTGCTTGTATTTTATCAAGAACGTAAACATCACGTGTTAGTGTCAACTGTTTTCTACTTCTGTGGGCTTTTAATGTTCTTCAAACAGATAGGGTCGGTTACCAGGACTTGAACGTTCATAAAGTTTTCACGGCTAAAAAGACATCAAAACACGAAGAGCCAAGCTCCTAACTCTACAATATGGAATGCAAGTTCTAACTCTACGAACTTGTCGTAAAAAAACTTTCGCTTGGCAGATTTAAAGAACTAATAGCAATAGCCCGCGACTTGGCCGCAAAGAATTTGCTTGTGTTGAGACAGTGCAATTTTCCAGGATGAAAAATATTCTATAAATTTATAACAGATAGGTCGGTAGGATTACAATTGCATGACACACCATCTAGGGCCAATGGCATTTCTTGCGGCCGCAAAGTACGGTCTACCGTGTCCCCAGATGCTGACAAAATCCACCGTATTTTGTCATAACCTAAAACTACTTTCATTTATTTGATCAACAAAATTACCATTTCTTTTCCATAATAACTAAATTAACACGCAATGTATCACTATTCACTTGATGATCACCACTTTGTTTCGAAACATCGCAATTGCTGACGTGACAGCTGTCACAGATCCGCTTCTCTCTCATGTCAAATTATTATACATTTTTTACAAAAAAAAATATACGCAATACATTGTTACTCGAAAAAAAAAAATTAACTACCATCTAGTAGTTAATGCTACACTGGAAATTGATTGCAGTAATCGTTTTGTATCACTAAAATATGGTTACTTATTTGTGTTTGTATTACACACGCTGTAGAATTAATGTATACTAAAATTATCTGAAAAAAAAACCGGCAAAACAGCAAGCAAATACCAATACTTAAAATGTAATACATAATATTATCATTATCACCTTCTTCATGCATATTCATATCGAGTGGGATTACGATTTCGTGCCCGGAGAAACGAATCAGCCTGTACTACTACGCGTTATTTGTTTTAGTAATGAACATTTCGAGTTTTAAATAATAAAATTTATTCATAAGTCAGTACTTACCATATTTGAGTGTGTCCATATGTATGAGTGGTTAAGATATTCTTATTTATGGGTCTATGTCAAGGTCGCGATCATCGCTTTGCATAATATCAAATTAGTTATTCGCGGCGCGGCGTGTGCTCGATTTGAAATTCAAATAAATTCTTTGCATTATTCGCGGGTACTAATTGTGGAGATTTTTAGGGTTCGTTGGCTGTTTGATGCACTGACTTTGTTGTTGTTGTTGTTGTTATTTGTGTCGGTTTATTTGTTGCACGAATGTCACTTGTTTTTTGGGGGAACGACATTATGGCGTATTGAAATTAAGGTATCCCTTTTCAATTGTTTGTGTAATAATGTTAATTTACTTGCGGTGTAAGTGTGATGAGATTAGATGTTCAAGTACAAGTCAATGATCATATTAGAAGTGGGTGGGTGGAGTTATAGAGATATAGATGGCATATAAACAGCATTAGTCAGTCTATTGCACCATTTGCACCTATTCTTAATACTTGCAATTTGGCTTGAAGAACAGATAATCGTTGTGGGGAGAAGTTCTTGATTGGCAACCACTAACTGAAGACGAGGCGTTGGCTTGGCAGACCTCCCACTAGGTGGACTGTTGAAATCGTATTCTTTCCTTCTCATTGTACGACTTTATCACAATCCATACTAATATTATAAATGCAAAAGTGTGTTTGTATGTTTGTGTATTTGTGTGTTTGTATGTTTGTATATTTGTCCGTCTTTCACGTCGTAACGGAGCGACGGATCGACGTGATTTTTTGGCATAGAGATAGTTTATGGGCCCGAGAGTGACTTAGGCTACTTTTTATCCCGGAAAAATGCACAGTTCCTAAGGGAACAGTGCGCGATAACCGAATTCCACGCGGGCGGAGCTACGGGCAAAAGCTAGTTTGTTAATATTTTTATCCCTTTTTGCAAGAAACCTACAGAACCTCAGTGTCATTACCAGCTGCGTCTTGTCTATTTTTTCAGCGGCAGAAGTCGGTGCCCGATTTAGCAATTAGCATGAGGCGCACGCGCCGATATTGTCATTAATTATTAATAATTTGAGTTGCCCACTTGTCGGCGTGTGAGAAACAGCTGGTGCGAGTCTTGGATTGAGCGGAGCGGGAGCGGAAGCGATGGGTTCACAGTGTCATGTAATCGAGGTTAGTATGGTAGGATATTAAACAGCAGGTTATCTTTGACCTCAATTGCATTTTTTTTTAGGGGTAATAAGGGAAAATTGCTGAAATTAAATTAAATGAAAATTTATTTCGTGTGAATTAAGGTTTTAGATTGCAGTTACATATGTTTTTTATACTTAAGTTTCACCTTAAGTTTTACCTTTCCAGGTGTACACGTAGTTAAAAAATAATTATATTGCTGGTCAGTTCTTTGTACAAAAAAGACTAAAATACTACAAGTGAATTAAATCCTGTTGGTTGAGTTCAAAAACAGAGATTAACATAGAATCTATCACAGATACCCAAAAAACTGATAATAACATCGAATGAAAACTATACCTAGAATTTGGTTATAAACGACCTGTCATGCTATATTGTATTTTTTACGACGTAATTTAATAAAATAATTAGTTTAATAATTTAACTACATTTTTACAATTTTTGACAAATTGTTGACCAATTTTTCACGAAACATGCTTTAAGGAAATCAAGAATAAAAATTTGTTGACGCAGCCTTAGCACATTTAACGCTACCCGCTCCGCGCTCTCCCAGCCACAGCCTTACCCGGCTTTATTATGTATTACGCCCGGGTTAAGGACCGAGGTTTGTTTCCATATTTTGCATATTCATTCACTTGCGGTAGGTCGAGTTTTTTCGCTGCTCTTAATTTATGGGTCGACAGTTTGTCTGTCTGTCCCATTCCGCCCAATAATTAGGGCAGTTTTTGTTTATTATTTATGATATGATAATATTAGCGTGCTACGTTGTAATTCGTTTATATTATGCCTGTAATGGGCTTAGAGTGAAATATTATAAGGTGTCAAGTTGTGTTAATAGTGGTGGTCGGCTAAATGTCCTTTTTCACGTGACGCGTTTAATTTCAATGGGAAATTAGCATGTTTTAAGATCATCATCATCAACTGACTATAGTCTAGCTGATCAAAGGGTTAACTTAAAAGAGTCATTGACCCCTGGCGCAAGAGGGTTATAAGTTTGACCACTGTGAGTCTGTTTTTAGCATCGTAGCACTTAAACGTGTGGATGGATATGAATGCGGTTTCTTTATGTGAAAGCAGGTTTTCTAGCGATTATTCTTAAATATGTTTCATCAAAATCGGTTTAGCCGTTTTTGAGAGAACTTTGAAGTGACAAAATCGGGGGTTTTCCAACTTTTTCTTGGTTAGGTTAGGTTATATCTACTCTGTCGCATCCTTCGACTAACTTTTGCAAATCACTATAAGTAGTTACCTACTTCATCTAACTACCTGGACGGATGAAGATATTCTATTAATGGACTGAAACAACTACTTTGCTCGCCCACGGCCTTATATGATAGCTATAGTTATGCAAGAAATGTGTGTTCATGCAATTCCGCGCAATTGCAAGTGCAATTGGCGCGGAGAGTAAGACAGCCGGTGAAATTACTGGCACTTGAGGTATTCCAACTTAGGCCTCTAGGTTGGCAACGCATCTGCAATACCCTTGGTGTTGGAGATGTTTATGGGCGGTGGTGATCTCTTAACACCAGGAGACCCACTTGCTCGTTTGCCATCCAGTCGTATAAAAAAAAAAAAAAAAAAAAAAAATTCCTCCACCTCCACACTGTAAAAACACACACAAATTACACAAACCCAACTATCACGACCACCACCACACTGACTCGTTTTGAACACAACCAAAGTTCATCTTCATAACAACACAACCATTTGATTACCATGCTACCAGACGTTAAGTTTGATTTTAGTGAAAAGAGAAACTGCGTAGATTACCGTCGCATAATTTAAGCTTACAAGTTGTAAATACATTTTTTTTATATTTTGCGGCTAAGTAAAATACGAGTACACTCAGAAATTGAATCTACTCTTACATTGCAGGTCCTACCACCTTGTGCAAGGTCCGCCCGGATTGCTTCCACCATCTTGCTCGCTAATCCTGCCGTGAAGCAGCAGTATTTGCACTGTTGTGTTTCGGCGCGGAGAGTAGGACAGTCGCTCCGTTGTTTAGACGTGAAAGACGGACAAACGTAAAAAAGACAAACATACAAACACACACACTTTCGCATTCATAATATTTATTAGTATGGATCTCATGGCAATATGCGTGATAAGAGGGTGGATGGGGGTCTACTAAAAAAGGACAAAATGATGTGAAGTACTTTATAATCGTGGATCCTACAAAAGTAAATGTTAAGTAACAAAATAAAGTTTAGATGTTTCCTTATCGCCTGATCGTAGTCTAATTTGGTCTGCAAAAAATTAAAATATTTAAAATCCTGTCTAAAATCAAGTTTCACATCTATAGCTTTAATAATCAAAAACAAACGCTATATTTAGCCCCAGCCGCATTCCACAATCTTCGCTGCGTTTCAAAATAATAACCTGTCTTCAATTAAAGCCAGAGACCGACTAGCGCAGTGTATGCTCGCTCGGATCAAAATCGTTGAAGCGTGCTTCCTTGTGCTAATTAAAACTAGTCCCCCCCCCCCTCACATCGCGTCGACCTTCGCGAAACTACTGATAACGTTAATGGTCATAGCTAGAACTGCTATGTTACCAACTTGGAGTCTAAGCGAGTTTGTTAAGGTGTAGTTTGAATTGGGTGCCGAGATCAGGTTCTGAGACAGGGTAATTAATTTTATTGTAGCTACAATATCTGTACATTTGAACGATCAGGTTTTGATCGTGTCGCGGCACCATTTTGGGCGCTGGTGTGAGGGACAAATCATCATCATCACTGCAGCAAATGCCTCACGCATCTAAGAAAGTGATTTTTCGAAAAGATCGAAAGTAGTCAGTCCGTTGCTGACAATTGTGAGTTGAACCATTTCATTTAGTAATTTTTCAGTGTCTGTGACGTGTTTTCCTCTGCATCGAATATTCTTTATCCTTTATATGCTATTATAAAGGGGAAAGTGAGTTTGTTTGTTTGTTTGTTACGCTTTCACGCCGTAACGGAGCGACGGACCGTCGTGATTTTTGGCATAGAGATATGGTCCCGAGAGTGACAAAGGCTACTTTTTATCCCGGAAAAATGCATCTCGAGGGAACAGCGCGAGATAACCGAATACCACGCGGGCGGAGCCGTGGGCAAAAGCTAGTGTGTAAATAAATCTCTCTCTCTCAACATGTCTCACAAGAGTTTAAGTAATATTATCATCATCGTCATCATCATGCTCATCGTTATACTCGTATCTCTCTCAAAGACCTTCGGTTGCTTCGGTTGGAGGCGGCGTGCAGGACTTTGGCGTTTATAACATAGGTAATATTTTAGTGCATAAACATAAAAGAGCCCACTGAGACTTTTCTATACGCCTTGTGGTAAAAAACTGGCCTAGTGCCAGTGAAACTCACGCACCGAGGGTTAAATTCAAATTTGTAGGTATTTTGAATCTCCCGTGTTAGCAGAGCCCGTTTCATAAGCAAAATGTAAGCAGTGCAGAGTCATTTTAGATGGTTATTCACAGAGACACTCAGAGGTAAAAATGCTAGCTCCATTAAAATTTCAAGTTTCTAGGACAACTGGAAGTATTCTATAGGGTTTTCGGTTACAGCAATTTATAAAAATTCGTCATTTTCTATGAATGCTGTATGTTTTGATTATGTTGCCTTAACAATTTGATTCTTTGATTGCTTCAAGAAGCAGTAGACGTAAGAAGAGAGTAGAGAGTGAGTTTATGATATTTCAGATAGATACCTCCTCGAAAACAGTTGATCGGACAAAAGACTAAAGTGAATGACGTAATAACAGAAATAGAACGCAGAAAATGGAGATGGGCGGGACATATTGCTAGAATGGACCACAATCGTTGAACGAGGAGAATCTGAGAGTGGAGATCCTGTGCTAACACCTGCGGTAGAGGACAACCACCAAAAATATGGCCAGACGATATCCGACAACAAGCTGGCGTAAACTGGATGCAAGTGGCAGTGGATAGGCAAGACTGGAAAAGTAGAGAAGAGGCCTAAGTCCGAAGACGGGCGCTATAAGGACTGCAATAGATAGATAGATACCTCCATATTATGTTTTTGAAAAAAAGTTTCTCGACCGATAGACTACAGAGTGATCCTATAAGTTCCGTTTTTTTTCCTTGTACGGCAGGGAACCCTAAAAAATACGTAACTGTTTCATATAAAGCCGACCACTCCTCAGCAGCAGTCCACGTCAACAATTTCCTTCAACAACATTGTGTTCTTAACTTAGTTGCAACTATATTCGAACCACCTTTTAGTATGACACAATCCACTGGGAATCGCGGTTGGTAAACGCATAACCTCTATTAGCGATTGCCAATTGCGTAAATAGCTAGTAAAAGCATGAAGATAATCTTGTTGAAGTGTTAAACAACGAGCGTGCTGTTTGAACGAGTGCCAGAACCGAGTAGTGCAAATTTTTGGTGTCAATTTTTTTGTAGCATCAAACGATACAATTTGATCTTAAATGGTACATGAATGGCTTATTAAAAAAAAATTCATTTATTTCAAGTAAGAAACTCATATGGAATACAAAATACAAAAATCAAAATAAAATACAATAATAATAATAATAATTATGATTTATTATGATGAAAACACTTAAAGATTAAAAATCCGGCCAAAGGTGAGTCGAGCTCGTTCACCGAGGATATCATACAGTCACAGGCGAAAATACTATAATACATTTAACACCACAAAATAAAAATAAAAAACAAACTTACTGTTACGTTAAACCTTCGAATAGAGACTGTTACCAAAGC
Organism: Choristoneura rosaceana; assembly: GCA_037349165.1. Taxonomy (NCBI): domain Eukaryota; kingdom Metazoa; phylum Arthropoda; class Insecta; order Lepidoptera; family Tortricidae; genus Choristoneura; species Choristoneura rosaceana. The sequence goes on from JAZBNJ010000019.1 coordinate 20,064,003, forward strand.
CGTTGCTTATTTGCTATTCTATGCAGTATTATGTCTAGAGAACAATCAATGAACAACATACCTCAATGAAGCCGACTTCGATGTATGACGCTCGCTAAAGTCCGTAAAGCCGCAATAGTCCGCACCGCCACTTAACTAGATGTTTTAAGGCGTATAAAGTTTGTTATTATTGACACACAAGAATATTTAAAACGTCTATAATCACAACCGCACCAATATAAATATGTCCGCCGAGAGTTTTTTTTTAAGTGTGTCTGACTGCCGCCTTTTTTACGGTCGAAGGCGCGCGGCAAAGAACTTGCGCCAATCAGCCACCGACAGCAAAGAGGATGAAAATTCATAAAATTGTTCGCCATTCAAAATACTTGCACACCGACTTAACTGCTTTCATAAAGTAAAGTCGCTGCTAGGCGAATTACGAGACCACCATGATCTATTACAACCATTATCATGACACTTGCGGCCTCTATAGTATGAGGTCTCCCAATAGGTGGACTGACGACACCGTGAGAGTTGCGAGCACCCGGTGGATGGAAGTGGTCGTTCAGTGTGGTGTCCTAAGGGGAAGGGAAGGCTTTTGTTCAGCAATGAACGTCTTCTGGCTGATGATGATGACCAAAAGTTCAAGGTAATGGAAATGACCTTCATCCCGTAGCAAATATATTTAATCGGCGGCTTTTGATAGCTTTAGATTTTAGACTCAAGCAAAAAAACCACACGAACTATAAAATAATGTTTACGAACACAGGTGGGAACCTGTCGCTGGGTTTTTTCTTATCACTCCGCTCTCAACGCAAGCGTTTTAGGTTTATCGGCGATCGGGGACATAAAGTAGTGGTTTCATTGGAGACGCGATAGTACATTAGGGACGCATAGACTGGCGGGTTGAACGCGCACACCGTTTTTCTCAAAGTTAAAAGTCGTGACAATATTTTTTAAGTTTAAGTAATCCTGACAAAGCGCACCATTCGTGCGAAAAACGCGTAACTCATAGTTACGCGTTTTCGCAATTAATTGACCACAGATTAAGGATTAAAAAATACATCTTGTGTGTAAATTTCAAAATTTTAGGTTTAAAAACAAAAAAGTTATAAAGGAAAATTGATGAACTACGTATTTTATTAAAAAGAAAATACACATGCAATAAGTGTGGTAAATGTACATACATTGCCAAATATTACGATGTTCACATTAAAAAAAAGCGTAATTTAACTTAAGTCATTATGACGCAGGCTGTTTTTGAGAGTCTAGGACGTAAATACACTCACTCCCTTTTTCCACGCACCTTTTAAAAATGTTTAGGGTGTAACTTTAGCTACGCAAAGCAGACGCGATGTACCTAAGGCGTCAGTAGTAGATACGCGTTTCTTCCACGAGGAATTTTGGTAGATTCAGTTTCGTAAATATTAATTCGTGATTCGTTTATACTCTTTGACATTCGTTTGACACGTGTCTTTACTTCCTGTAGAAGTCATCTGATTGTCTGATTGTGAAATACATATACGCAGGTGCTTCCCAGAGTATACAACCCTTTACAATCGAGAAAGTGAAGTCATGATGTTAAAAAAAGAAATTTGTTTGTTAATACTGATGGTTTAAGGGGTCTAAGAAAAATATCTAGTGAAAAAAATCGGAAATGCTTAATTTTCAGGAAAATCGCGTCCACGGTCGTACGTCTCGGGAATAGTTTGTAAAATGCATGATCCTAACACAAAACTACAAAAACACCTGTTCCTAATAACATCAAGATTTATTACTACCAATCAACATTATTTAACATTTTTTACTATCAAATATTGAAAATATCCCATTAATATTATGTACCTATACCAATAAGCTTCATAATTTCAACCCTATTCGTTTTCAAGTACCTACATGCCATGTTTTCGCATGTAATAGTGAGTTGAGTTGCAGTACAGGTTCGGAACGTGCCAGGCTTCTGGCTGTGGGAACGCACGAGGCCGGCTACTGGCTTCACGCTTTCCCATCGTCAAATACGGGAACATTTCTTGAGCCTGACACGCTTCGAATTGTAACCTGTCTACGGCTCGGGGTTTCGGTCTGCGTTCCCCATAAGTGCCCCTGTGGCAATGACGTCGACCAGCTAGGACATCACGGACTCTCTTGCCAAAAGAGTGCAGGCCGCTTCTCCAGACATGCTGCACTTAATGACATAATACGCCGGTCCCTTGCCACCGCCAACGTGCCTTCGTTGCTTGAGCCCGCAGGTATTGCAAGAGACGATGGTAAGAGACCGGATGGTATGAGCCTGATTCCATGGAAGATGGGTCGTGTGCTTGTGTGGGACGCCACTTGTTCTGACACGCTGGCTCCTTCCCATCTCCATGGAACCTGCAACAGAGCCGGTGCAGCATCCGAAGCGGCTGAAAAGGCAAAAGTATCCAAATACAGGGGTCTAGGCACCGAATATGACTTTGTCCCATTCGGTGTCGAGACCCTTGGTCCGTGGGGTCCTAGTGCCTTAAAACTTTTTAAGGAAATTTCTAAAAGGTTAGTAGACGTCACAGGTGACCGAAGAGCTGGCAGCTTCCTCGGACAAAGAATTAGCCTAGCTATTCAAAGAGGAAACGCTGCCAGCATCTTCGGGACCTTGCCTAAGGGGTACTCTTTGGACACTTTGTTTTAGTTTTAGGTTAAATTTTTATTTTATTTTAAGTTATTGTTAGAATGTTATGTTTAATATTTATATTATTTATGTAATAGTTGTTGTTAGTACATTACACTCATATACTTGAATAAATCGTCATTCTAGTACCTAGTTGTTATTATTTATAGTATTCGACAAGTATCTGGACAGGCCTAACTGCATGAAATATAATTACGTGGCTTATCTTCGACATTTGTTTTCTTTCAGAGATGAGGGCACGCGTCAGATGTTTGTCTTTGAATCGGTGGATCAGACTATCTGAGGGTAGTGGTTTGTTCAGGGATAGCTGCGGGTATATTCACGGGAGTAGGTTTTCTTGATTTTTCAGCTGGAGATGCTCATTGTCGAGCAATTGGCACAGGTGGCTGCAAAAATATAGCTGATGGGCTCACCAGAGACGGTTGAAGAAGCGTAAGCACAGATCGTGCAGGTAGCGCTGATAGAGGCGTTCTTCTGGCTCAGGCACTAGAAATTATCTGGTACTGTGTAATATACTCGTCTAGTTTATCTTTCTACTCATCATGTGGGTCTTATTATAGCTGCCTGTCGACTAAAATTTAATCGAAATCCTCATCCTGCACATGTGATCGGTATCGGTTGCGTCTCAAAAAAGGAATACACGCGTCATCCAGATTTTTTGAAGTATCATGCACGGTTATGCCCGGGCTACACGAGACTGGTTTTTCGGGCTGGGATAGTATACTAGTTCTCTACTTCAACTGTCTGGCTTGCTGACCTGGCTTGGAGCATGCTTGTTCTGTTTCCATGAGGCTTATTATTTTAAGCTAGTATTTACTGGAGTGATGAGGTGACCATAGGTCCAAAATAAACTGTATGCAAAAAAAAAACCACTATTATTAGACTAAAACAGTCACTTCGAAAACTGTGTCAATTTGCACTAGACGAACTAGAGACGTAACACAGGGTTGATTTATTAATTTTCATCAGGTCTTGATCATACGTTTTCATTTTTGTTCTTTAGTAGTAATGTCATATCAATTTATGGTCACGGTACAGTCAGCTGCAGAGAAAAGGTACCCCCCTGTAACGGCGGTATCCATACTTACCGCCATACAGGGGGGTACCCTTTCTCTGCAGCTGACTGTACAGTTGTACAAACTTTAAATTAATCTGCGTACTTAGTTTGGACATCTTAAAATCTGAGAAACTCGTCGCGGTAGAAAAATAAACCAAACGTGTGGTTCCTCCTTACTAGCAAACTTAAAACTAGCTTCGCCGGTCACATGAAGCTAGTAAACAAGCTAGGATAGTAAAATCAGTAATGGACGAACGTACTAGCCTAAAAACAGAACTCCATCCTATTAGAAACTGTTCTGGCTTCTAAACTAGCTTAGGAATGAAGGCAGTTTTGTCTACACGAAGCCAGAAGCACTACTTTGCTAACTTACTAACACTGGCTTGCTATCCTAGCTTGAGGGGCTGACCTCGTGTATCCCGGGCATTGTGCAGCTCGGTTGGAAAGGGGTAAGCAATAAATAATACAAATAATATTAAAAAACTGTTTTTGTGTGTAGTACAAAAGAAGATTGTTTCAGAGTTATGGATAAGTATGAAATCGTGCAAAGCAATGTTGTTTTTTCTTAATTCTTCACGGTTGTGTAGTAAAATAATGTGAGCAAACCTCAGGTCAGGATTCAGTAATCAAAAAGATATGTTAAAAACGCAATATGACTGTTTTTTTGTTAGTTATGACCATTTTGGTAAATTGAACAATTTTAATGACAAAAAGTCACTTTTTTGGGTAGTTTGACATTTCTTTGATATATTTTACTGTAGATTTGTTACTGGTTACATTTATGAATTTTTATTTATTTATTTTTCACACTGCGAGCGTATTATTAAGAATTTTAAAATTTCATATAATATTTTGCATGACAACGCGGGATTTTGATTACTAATATGTTACCCGGAACAAAGAATTAATTCGAGATACTCAAAGATTAAATTAGTTCTTACTCAGTAATAAAAACGTATTTCAGGTTACGATTCTGTGTGTAGCTAAATTATGTAAGCAAGAAACGTGTAACTTAATGTACACCAGTGCCACAAATGAATTTTAGTGCCTCAGAAACACGTAAGTATCAGTTACATTGATAAAAAAATTCTAAAAAACTGATAAAAAGTACGTAACTACGCTTAAGTTCTGATATGTTCTAAAGCATCCGTGGAAAAAGTAATTAACTTATATTTTAACGATTTTCTTATCATAATTAATGTATTTTATAAAAAGTATAATATCTGTTGCTAGAAGCGATTTTTTATCTATACATTCATCCAGGTCAATATTGTGTACGATCTATAATAAAAGTGTGAGGATGTTTTTTTGCTCTCCTGAAAAGTAGTATTTTTTCATCTACGCGTTTTTTGCACGAAGGGTGCGAAAGGTACTTTTACTCAACAACCCAATTTCCCCTAAAATTCAGTTTGCTTTCATCATCATCATCACGTCAGCCGAAAGATGTCCACTGCTGGACATAGGCCTCCCCCAAGGCTCTCCACTCAGACCGATCTTGTGCTTTTCGCATCCACCGCGATCCTACGATCTTAACCAGGTCGTCGCTCCATCTTGTTGGTGGAGGCCTCCCGACAGCTCGTTTCCCGGTCAGTTTGCTTTAACAAGCACTAATCTAACCTAACCAACAAAAGTTTTAAAACCCCTTGTTCTTAAACTTCAAAATTCAATATCTCGAAAACGGCTGAGACCACTTTGATAAAACATGTCTAAGAACCATCGCTAGAATCCTTGCTTTCAAATAAAAAAACTGCATTCAAATTGGTTCACCAGCTACGGCGCGACAAATAGACACACATAGCGGCCAAACTTATAACACACCTCTTTTTGCATTGGGGGTTAATAATAATCTAGGTACCACCGGTTAGAAAAATCACTGTTGAGAAGAACCCGGCAAGAAACTCAACGAGGTCACAAAACAGAATGGTATACAATGTTTTTTAACAGATTTACAATATTATTCAATGACATAATGCATATATTTAGCAACTACCACTTTAGCTATTTGAAGTAAGGGATTGCCAATGCAGATCGGATTTATTTTCAAACACGATAATTATTATAATCAATGAATGTCTCAGGTTCTTGAACATGCAAATTTTTGCTTGTACTAATTATACGTTTTCTGATTATAAAAGTAACAGAACTACGCTAGCATGCAAGAAGTCAGTCATAACCGTTGACATATATCCAAGGCATAATTATGATGAAATAATCAGAGAAGGTATTTAACTTTGCTGCACGTTTTCCCGTTTATATGAAAAAGCTATTACTGATCATGAAACTACCGTGAGACTCACTCATATTATGTCGAGCTAAATTCGATTTAAGACGTGAGTAATCCGGTCAATATCATTTAATAAAAAGCTATTACTTTTTAGCTGCAACTTTTTGCTTTACAGTACTTTGTTTTCAAAAGAACTTCCCTTACTGATATTCTCGAATATCTTCGACACGGACTCGGGCGAGTGTCGCAGACAGTGGAGATTGCTTTCCAGCAGGTTATTTTTTTAATCGTATGGCATAGAATAATGTCAAATCGTTTACATTATAATACTATATCTAAAGTCTTCACCCACACACTGGGCTGCGTTGTCTGAAAGGATGAGCAACTCATGAGGTTCGCCGTTGTACCTTCTGATTGGACAGTGTTGGATAATGTGCTCCACCGTTTGGTGAGGTGCCCCACAATCACACGCCGAAGAGTCCAGCAGAAAGATTAGCAGGTGAGAATGCGCGTTTGTCCAGCGTTCCAACCGGCGGTTTGCGCAACACAAAACTATCGGATACCGTTGTGCACTGCGTAGGACCGCGCGGGCGCAGATGCCCAACAAACGCCAGATATGCGCATGCGGGGAAAAATTGTGAAACATCTAATAGGCCCAGTCGGCCGACTTGAGAGCTGATAGCTAAATACCGGATTACTGGACGATGTTTACAAATGTGAAGAAGTAGATACGACCAATTAAAACTGTCGTTACTTGCGACCGGAGGCAGTAAGGTTCTGGTGAGGCCATTGGAATGCGAGGTGATGGTAGGTGTCCCACAAAACGAACTTACATTTTCGTGAAGAACACGTACTTAAATTAAGTCAACAGGCTACGAATATCTAGCTCAAAAACGGTTACGTATCTAATTAACGAATGTTAAAATAATGAATGTTAAGCAGCAGTGCTTGCACTGTTGTGTTTCGGCGCGGAGAGTAAGACAGCCGGTGAAATTACTGGCACTTGAGGTATTCCAACTTAGGCCTCTAGGTTGGCAACGCATCTGCAATACCCCTGGTGTTGCAGATGTTTATGGGCGGTGGTGATCTCTTATCACCAGGAGACCTACTTGCTCGTTTGCTTTCCAGTCGTATAAAAAAAAATGTATTTGAGAAGCGGAGAAGCTGGAGGGGGACTGGATGTGCATGGGGGGGAGGACTGCGAGCGCTTATGTTACGACCGATAAAGACAGCAATATCTCAAACGAATACCGAACGTGGCCGCGCGGCCGACCGGGAAACTTTTCTTAATTAAAAAGTAATTTGATTTTAAGATTACCTATAGTTAGGGTCGCATGTCCTGCATTGACCTTATCAACTCCGCGCCATGCCTGAGCCACTGAGCACATCGGTTGTTATTTTTAATTACCCTACCGCGCCATAAACTGCGATATGTTTGAAGGGTTATAATCATAGCTATTAGTTTGTTGTCGCAGTTTCCCATGCGCGGTGTTCCGGAGCGCGCAAAAAACGGCCACGGTCAAATGAAGATGTGTAATTAACAGTATGCGAGTCAATATCGGGCGAGTTGTTTTTACGCGCTCGGGCATCGCTCGTCGCGATGGCTGCTCAACCTGGGGGGAGACGATGCAACAGAACTTGTATGGTCAGTAGAAATTGTGGAGGAAGCTCGAACACGACTCTATTGCCAAGGAAGGAGCGTAGGGCACTTTGAGCTCCACCGTTCACCAACTTTTGCTGCTGAAAAGGCTTAAGTCTGATTATTTAAATTTTCACATAAATGAGCACTTTTTTTGGGTAAATATTCTATTTACTCGATCAGTTAGATGATCAGAAAGTATTGCTTTTTTTTCTTTTGCCAATCAAACAAAAAACAAAAAATTGCAAAGATGAAACAGGTCGAAGTTCGGTCGTAAGGACCCGTAAGGAGAAGTTAAATGGTTGCCTCCATAATTTTTTGTTTTATGAACCCCCGACGCAAAAAGAGGGGTGTATCTGTCTGTGGCACCGTAGCTTCTTCAACGGGTGAACCAATTTGAATGCAGGTTTTCTAGCAATGGTTTTTAGACATGTTTTATCAAAATCAGTTTAGCCGTTTTTGAGACATTGAACTTTAAAGTGACAATGTGGAGGGGTCTGAAACTTGTCATTGACACAACAAAAAGACGTGTCAAAATTTTTTGAGTATCGGAACGACGAAGTAGAGAAGAAGTAGAGTTTTTATGACTGTCCTATTGTCCAAAGAAACAATTTTTTATCGATTTCGAGCCTACTACCCGCGACTCCATTTGAGTAGAATTCGTTTATTGCTATCCCGTGGGAAATATGCAATTTTTAGGGATAACAAACTATCCTATGTCCTTCCCCTAACTTAGCTATCATAAGGTCGCAGTTGAGCAAAGAAATTATTTTAGTTCATTCTTAATTATGAATATAGAATGCAGATTCCACACTTGAAGCAAAAAAACTTTGAATAAATAAATCACAACCGGCCAGTGTTCCCAGCCTTCAGGCGTCCTCCCCGATATGGCAGGACTATTCATGCCTGCGCCCGCGCACGCTGAATATGGCAACACTGCAATAATGGCTCACCTTTTACTGTCAACTTTCTCCTGGCAATTACAAATGCAAAAGTATACAAAGAAAATGGACGATAAACTTGACAAATAAAAATACGCTGACAAATATAGTAATTTAAAAAGGCAATGAGCTCATATTGTCGAATTGTTTTAAAAAATATTGGAGGTCCCCATTTATTTAGCCTTGATTAAAAAAATACCAAGTGCAAGTCTGATTCGCTAATTGAGGGTTCTAGAAAAAAAGGGAGTAATAATACCAACCACCACGTTACAGTGGCCGTAAAACGTCGAGGCAAATATTACTCGTGTAATTTAGTGTGATAAGTCCCGTTTGTGGTATTTTGAGTAATGGTATTTGTTTGTATTTAATGGGCAAGTATCTTAAGCGGATCTGTGATACAAATTTTCTACTCGTGCTGTGATGTGAGGCCTTACTTCTTAACATTCTGGCCAATTTGTATTATTTTCAGCCAGTGCAGTGAGAAGCACAAGGTATATTCCCTTGCTTTCCGTACTCTCAAGTATAATTGAGTAAACCTTTGAACTGCTAAGTAAATTTACAAACTTAATTTTTACAGCTTCCTAGAATATCAAATTTGACGTGATTAATTTAATTGCAATTGGATACTTGCGTTCGAGAACGATTGACTGACTAGTAATCCTTAAAAGGTTCTTTCTCTCGTTTGACGCACGGAATCCTAAAAAAGTTTTGTCATATTATTTCCTTTAAAATCTGCAATAAACGGTTTTCGCCCCGAGGTGCGCCGGCGCCGACGGCAGGGAGATGCCAACAATTATTATAAGACACCATTATTATGTAATACCGGACCGCCGCGGCTCCGGTTCCTACCTACACTGAAGAACACAATATTTACCACAAAGCTTGCTGAGTACTTAACCTGGCAACTTGATTACAAAGTTATTCAGGAGCTTACATGTCTACGCAACAGATGAGTGTTTTTGTACACACAAGAACACACACACATCACACTACGCTGACACGTTTCGAACTCAACCAGAGTTCAACAACACAGCACAGTACCTACCTAACGCCTGATTAAATAAATCCATAAATATTGTACGCCTTGATAGTAAATAAATAAATATTCAAGGTAGTTTTATACTCATAGGACGATTAAAATTTATTGATATTTTGTGGGTAGTTTTGTTTTATTTGAGAAAAGAAATAGTATAGGTGGATACTTGGGGAGTTGCAGTGACAAATTAAAACGGTTGTTGTAGTTTGTTAGTGTAACATCTGGTAGCATGGTGTACGGTTGTGTTTCTCTGATGATGATTGGTTGAGATCGAAACGCGTCAGTGTAGTGTGATGGTGGTTATAGATGGCTTTGTGTGATTTGTGTGTTCTATTGGGATAGGTCAGTTTGGAATCAAACGCCGCTTACAAATTATAATTTTTATTTCCATTTTTAACTTGGTTGAAATCACACACCAATAATTATATATTCTAAGCACTCATCCGAAAAACAATTATTGATTAACGTTAATTAACAATAATTTACTAAGACAGCACTTGTCTGACCGACGCCAAGAGAGTAAGTGACCCGCTTATACAGTTTGCCGTTCTCCCCGCGATTGCCGTTGCGTTTCTCTTACAGAGTCACGTGACGTCCGGATTTAGTCAATTGACTATCTAATAATTAATTTACATCAATCGAACCGCTTGAGAACGGGAATAATACCCAAATAATAAATAATTAATAAGAGTAGGCTAACAGCTCGGCCATCCTGTTTAAGCGAGTCCCTTCGCTTTTGATCACGCGTGACAATGTTAGATGTAGGTACCTAATTTGAAGTATAATAATAATAAATTAGACTCAACTATGATTGTAGCTTATAACTATAAAATTCATCGTTACCAATACAACATTCATTGTAAATACAATAATATTATAACTTATATTATATTTCATTATATAAAGCTTATATTATATTATATAAAATCAAGTTATATCTCATTATGCAGGCGTGGCAGTAAAATCATAATAAAGTTACCGTAATTAGTGAACAAAATAGTAATGCATTTTATGATGCCATAATCCTGAATATTCTAATACATAAAAATATTTATTATTTTATTTAATCGTATCTTTCCTTTTTATTTTACTCATTAAAATAGACCATAACTGCAAAATAATAATCATATAATATAGCAAATATTTATTTATGTATACATTTATGCTTACTCGCTTTCTATAGTACTATAGCTCGATTCACTCGATTCCAAATCTCTAGTAAAAGTCATCCAGGGTTGTATTTTATCAATTGATATAATAGCCTCATACCTCCTACCGTTTTTTCTGGTCATGGGTGTGTCTTCTACTACAAACCTGTCATTAGGTAGTACTTTCATTACACGGTAAGGGCCTTGATACTTAACTACAAGCTTTTGTGACTTGCCGTCATGGGGGACCTGCCTTTCTATACGCACTAAGTCACCTTCTTTATACTGCCTTGAAGGTTTCCTACGTTTATTGAAGTTGATTACATCTTTTGATTGTTGTTTCCTAATCTTGTTACCAGCATCTTGTCTAACATCCGTTAACTCATCCACGGGAATTTTATTTAACGTATCGTTAATAACAGAGCTTAGGATGCCTTCTGTCCTACTAGTAATGTTGAAACCAAATAATAGTTCTGACGGACTCTTTTGTGTTGTTTTGTGTTTAGTGGTGTTGATACCTACCTGGATATCGGGAATACGCTCATCCCATGTTTTTTCATCCTGGCCATGATTGGACGTAGCTAACGCATCCAAAATGGTTCTGTTGAACCTTTCAACTTGGCCATTTGCCCTTGGGGTCGCAACTGCGTTAATAACATGCTTGATTCCGAAGGTCGTAGTGAAGTCGCGAAAGGTCTTACTGGTAAAGCTCGAACCTTTGTCAGTAATAAGACGAGTTGGAACTCCAAAATAACTTACGTGCTCTTTGATGACCCGTATAGTTGTAGCTGATTTGGTGTTTCTCACGGCCGTTATATTCACGAACTTAGTAAATCCGTCAACCAACACTAGCAGATAACAGTTGCCCTTTTTGCTGGCTATGAACGGGCCTAAGTGGTCCGCGTGAACTGTGTGGAAAGGGGTACTTACCTTTTCTATCGGATGGAGTTCACCTTCTCGTTTGCCTCCAGGGGCTTTGTGATGGGCGCACTCGAGGCAAGAGGACACATATTTTTTTACGAAGCGCCGCATCCTGGCAAACCAATAGTGGGTCCTAATCCGTTGCAGGGTTTTGTCGAAACCACAATGTCCCACGTCGTCGTGGTTCATTTTTAGTATCTGCCAACGTACACTCTTCGGTACTAACCATTTTAGTTCGTTGTTGACCACGCGGTAGACACGATCGTTTTTAAGCTGGTAATTTTTATGGACGTCAGCAACCTCCGCAGATCTAGGGTCAGAGAGAATATTTTTGATATTCCTTACCTCTTCGTCTGCAGTTTGGACTGTCATTATCCAGTCTTGTTCAGACGACTGTATTTGTAGCACGTCTAAGACATGTCGTTCACTGGACGCTGAATCGACAGGGTTCCTACTCAACGCGTCTGCATGAGACATCCGTGCTCCGGGTCGGTACTCAATTGTGCAATCATACTCTTGGAGTTGTACCCACCATCGGGCGATGCGAGAAATAAGATCTCGTTTTGTCAGAGTAGATCGGAGCGCGTTGCAGTCAGTCAGGATCTTGAAAGGAATACCTACCAGATATACCCGGAAACGGTTGAGTGAAGCGATCACTGCCAACGTCTCCAGCTCGAATGAATGCAATTTGCGTTCATCAACGCTCGTCTTGCGGCTAAAATACGAGACCGGCTGTAGTACTCCACTAGAGTTACGCTGTAAAAGGATACCTGCCAGTCCTTCCTTGCTCGCGTCCGTATGCAGCTCGGTCTCTGCTTTTGGGTCATAAAGGGCGAGAACTGGGCGGTCTACAAGTAGTTGTTTGACCTTTTGGAACGCTTGTCGGTGTTGATCGTTCCAAGCCCAACCACAGTCTTTCTTTAGGAGGTCTGTCAATGGGGCAGTAACGGTCGCATAATCTTTTATGAAACGTCTAAAGAAGCCAGATAGCCCCAGAAATTGTCGTAGTTCATGTTGGTTGGTTGGTTTTCGGAACTTCGACACTGCGTCAGTTTTCTTACTACCTGGTCGTATCCCTTGAGCGCTTACTTCAAAGCCCAAGAAGTCTATTGTACCTAGAAAGAAGTTACACTTACTCAACTTGAGAGTGAGACCACCCTTTTTTAAGAGCTCCAGTACTTCTACTAGTCTCTGGATACCTTGGGCAAAGTCTCTTGATGGGATTAGCACATCGTCCATGTAAACTATGGCATATTTTACCTGGGCTTCTCTGAGTATCTTGTGAATCGTCCTCTGGAATACCGACGGCGCGTTCACAAGCCCAAAAGGCATGCGATTATACTCAAACTGGCCGTCGGGTGTCACGAACGCAGTTTTGTCACGGGAGTTAGCAGCAACTGGTATTTGGTAGTAGCCTGAAGCTAGGTCCAATGAGGTAAACATTGTATTCCCCGCTAGCAGATCCAACTGGTCTTCTACGCGTGGTAATGGGTAATGCTCTTTTTTCGTCTTCCGGTTAAGAGCCCGGTAGTCGACGCACAAGCGTTTCTCACCTGTCTTCTTCTGTACCAGCACAATGGGACTGGCGTAGGGAGACGAGGACTCACTAACGATGCCGCTGTCAACCATCTCCTGCACCATGTCCCTTACTAGTAGTCGTTCAGTATGTGACATACGATAAGGTCGATATACGACTGGTTCAGTGTCTTCGAGCTCGATCACCATTTCAGTCGCATTCGTGAACCCCAGGTCCTTAAGTCCATTAGAGAAACAACCCTTATACTGTACCAGTACTTGCTGTAATTCACGGCGCTGATCCTCGGTTAGTTCCGGGCTGCAATTCACGGCTTTGGTCTCAGAGTTTAAGATTTCGGCGCTGCAGGAGTCCAGTGTACGTACCTGATTTGGCATAGGACTGTGTAGTGACCTTGTCATCAGGGTCCCTTTTTCTATGGATAACTCGTCCGAGGTCATGTTGTAAGCTAAAAGGGCACCACAGCCGTTCCTGATTTCATACATACCTGGAAAAAGATAATACTGCTTCCCTTCTCTGCCCCTCAGGGAACCATTAACGTAAACATTGCAGTTAATATCTGAATTTGTTGTCACGCCTACAGGGCGTAGTACATTACCATTTACTTTGGTGTCCTTTTCCGCAACGAGGTGCAGACGATTCTGTGGGAGTCTTTGGAAAATGATCTCAGTGGGTGTTTTGGTGATCACTATGTCAGGTCTTTCAGTAAAGGAATGCCCTAATAAGGCAGGGTGACTAAGCACATGATCATCTACAATAAACATCTCTATTGTTTCCTGTAGTCCTTGGACTTCTACGCTTACAATAGAAACACCTATCGGACAAGTCAGATTGCCCCCGATGCCTTTCAGTAATGGCAAATTGTCCTGACGATCGATTGCGAGATTTAAAGCCTTTGCTGTACTAATCCTAATCAACGAGCACTGACTCCCCAAATCTACGTGACACTTTACAGTGACGTCGTTGATTTTTACGTCCAATATGTATTTGTCGATGGCATCATCCCTGTCAACTGCTACTTTAGAAACATCCTTTACGTTCTTGTCCTTGCTTGTCGTCTGGTCATCAACCTTGCTGTTTGTAGTTCTGTTTTTATAGCAATTAGACGTTAAATGTCCTAATCTATCGCAAGACGTGCATTTCACAAGTGGTTTAGTACATTTAAAACTGGGGTGACCGATTTCATTACAGTTGAAACATTTAATGCTACTGTTACCAGAACCTACCCTACTGGGTCCAGGCCTGCTACCTGACAATGTCCCACTACGATCACTGAATCTTTTTGAGAATGTTTCATTATTATTGCGAACTTGACCCACTTTAACAGATCTAAAGTACTTGAGCACTTGCTCAGGCTCTTTAAATTGTGCTGCCTGAGCACCTACCTTTACTGCACGGTCCTCAACGGCATAAAGAAGGCAATCTACTGCCTGCCTTCCAGTAATCTTACACCTATTCAACAAGTTAATTTTTGCGTAATAGTACTGTTCCAATGATTCGCCGTACTTAACTTTCTTTGCCAGCATTTCCGTCAGAAGTTCGCAATAATCTTCACGACACGGAAAAGACTCTATCAACTTTTGCTTCCATTGCGGCCATGTAAACAAAAGCGTTGACAGACCTTGGTACCATGTTTTCGCAACTCCGCTTAACTTGGGTAACGAATAGTGGATGGTCGCTTTCTCGTCCCAACCATATATCTCCGCACATTCTTCCACTTTCGTTAGCCACGTCAATACGGTCTGCTCTTTTGACATTGGGTCAAATTCGGGTATGACATTCGTGTTAAAGGTTAATTTATGCTTATCGGAACCTCTGACTTTATCGAGAATGCTGAGAAACTTATCTAACATACTATTTGTCTCCGATTCCTTACTTGTTCTACGCAGTCTTCTTTTGGGCAGCGGTGAACTTCCTTCGGAGTCGGATGAAGAATGATCCCTCCGTCTGTTACGTCTCGTCCTTGTCCTTCTTCTCCTCCTGCTTCTACGCTCATCTTCACTGTACGAATCACTCGACCGGCGCCTTCGCGACCGACTCCTGATTTTCCTGACTGCATCTAACACTCCGGGTCGCTTCATGTGTGCGCACCTTGCACTCGTACTATTCGGTGTATAATGACCTTGACCCTCAACCTCGGGTGCTCCTTGGTCCGTTCGTGTTGATCCTCCACCTCGACTCAACACGTCCCGACCCTCAACCTCGGGCGCCCTTTGGTCCAACCTTCGTGCCAATCCTTCCCCTCGATTGGACACGTCATTTCCTTGAGAGTCCGGCGTACTAGGCCCTTCCCCTCGGCTAGTTCCGTCCTCCATTTCCGTAAGCGTTCTGAAACTTTCATTTAAAAGCTTAGAAGTTGTCCAACCGATTTACGTATTTCCTTTCCTAATCCTTTTTCTGATCAAAATCCTTCCCACACCATGTGAAATACTTAACATACGTGAGTACCATTCAGTTCATCATTGACTCTACCATCGACTCTATCATTGACTTTATCATTGACTTTATCATTGACTTTATCATTGACTTTATCATTGACTCTACCATCGACTCTACCATCGACTCTACCATCGACTCTACCATCGACTCTACCATCGACTCTACCATCGACTCTACCATCGACTCTACCATCGACTCTACCATCGACTCTACCATCGACTCTACGATTGACTCTACCACCGACTCTACTGTCGACTCTATCATCGACTCT
The DNA here is from genome assembly GCA_037349165.1 of Choristoneura rosaceana. Taxonomy (NCBI): domain Eukaryota; kingdom Metazoa; phylum Arthropoda; class Insecta; order Lepidoptera; family Tortricidae; genus Choristoneura; species Choristoneura rosaceana. The sequence goes on from JAZBNJ010000019.1 coordinate 20,079,860, forward strand.
ACCATGCGCAATAAAAATAAGAATAAAAATTCATAATATAATAGTCCCTTCTACCAATCTTCCTCTTTGCTTCAATACCAATCGTTTCGCGTCCTCATCTCTGAGTTCGCCTAAGCAATACTAGATTTTTGGTTTGACATGCAATTTTATTTACACCATCATAATTATCGCAGCCTGCAGCAGTCCACTGCTGGGCCTAGGTCACACAAACACACATGACTTACATATTAACTTAACCCATAAATATATAAATTTAAATTCACGGCATCGTCAAAAGGTATGGTGTATACGTAACAATTTTTGTACATAATTCCACTTACCCACAAATCAGCTAACTGTATGGAAGCAATTTGAATAATGACCGTTAGTGGTTTAGACTATTAGATAATACACACGTGCTAACGCACGTTATTTCCCATGGCGATAGGAAAAAAAAAATTATAAAGATGGAGAAAGAAAGAAGAAAGATAAAAAAAAGGGAGGGGGAAAAAATATATCATGTATATTTGTCATGAAATCTAAAAAGAAAGAAAAAAAAAATTCACCTTAGTATTTAAATAATTACAGGAAAGGTTAACTTACGTTTTTCCGGGCCGTGGACGGGGTTAAGGTAATTTTGAATAACCCTTTCGATCCCACTTCTGACCTATTGGGATAGGTCAGTTTGGAATCAAACGCCGCTTACAAATTATAATTTTTATTTCCATTTTTAACTTGGTTGAAATCACACACCAATAATTATATATTCTAAGCACTCATCCGAAAAACAATTATTGATTAACGTTAATTAACAATAATTTACTAAGACAGCACTTGTCTGACCGACGCCAAGAGAGTAAGTGACCCGCTTATACAGTTTGCCGTTCTCCCCGCGATTGCCGTTGCGTTTCTCTTACAGAGTCACGTGACGTCCGGATTTAGTCAATTGACTATCTAATAATTAATTTACATCAATCGAACCGCTTGAGAACGGGAATAATACCCAAATAATAAATAATTAATAAGAGTAGGCTAACAGTTCTTACAGTGTGGAGGTGGAGGAGCTGCATGAACACGCATATTTTGCATAAACTTAACTATCATAAGGTCGCGGGTGAGCAAAGTAATTCTTTTAGTTCCTCAATATAGTCCTGGAACAAATTATTCATAAATATTGTCCTATCCCAATAGACAAAATGGTGACTGTCTGGATAAAAACTTCATCGTTTCTACTGCATCGTATCATTTAAATTTATTTCCAGTTAAAATCAAATCCAATTAAATTATTATTTTATTAAGAATATATACGCATTTTTGTAAAAACCCGTCGCTGTAAATGACTGATTTATACTCTAAGCCTCGCAGGCATTATCAAAGCACTTCTTTTTGCCGCGGACTGTCGCGGCGCCCGCGCATCGCCGGTGGTGGTAATTATGCCTAATTGACCGGACCATTCTGTATCAATCTATAATATTACGGGCAATGTTATATTATAAGCAACTAGCTTTTGCCCGTGGGTCCGCCCGCGTGGTATTCGGTTATCGCGCGCTGTTCCCTCGCTGTTTTCCGGGATAAAAGTAGCCTATGTCACTCTCGGGCCCATAAACTATCTCTATGCCAAAAATCACGTCGATCCGTCGCTCCATTACGGCGTAAAACACAGACAAACACACACACACACTTTCGCATTTATAATATTAGTATGGATGTTCAACGTAGCCTGTGGGGCCTACTACAAAATTCGAGAATCGAAGTTCATTCCGTTCCGGCCCTCTGATACTTATAGTATTTAATACGAGAGTGAGAGGGATGGTACGATACGAACTTGACAAGCGTGAAGAACGATTTTTGCAAACGCTCGAGATATGGTCCACTTATTATAAGTGGTCTATTCTTGTGGCATCTTTAAGTTGACAGATACGTCTTTATTGACATAATTGTTTTATGATAATGACATTATGGTAGGTTATTGTTTACATTGTGACCTACCATAAGGGGGTCGACCACATAATTTGGCTGGTACGACAAAATTGTAAAAAAACCGGCCAAGTGCGAGTTGAACTCGCGCTCGAAGGGCTCCGTACAATCTACACTACATTCATTAGACAATAGCAAAAAAACGGCAAAAAAAATCATAATTGTTGTATGGGAGCTCCCCTTAAATATTTATCTTATTCTGTTTTTAGTATTTTTGTTATAACGGCCACAGTTATACATAATCTTAAATTTCATCTGTCTATCACGGTTCATGAGATACAGCCTGGTGACCGACGGACGGACGGCTGGACAGCGAAGTCTTAGCAATAGGGTTTCCGTTTTTACCCTTTGGGTTCCGACTAATCGTCAAGATTAAATTACATCCGTACTTTAGAAAAAAAAATGCACTTCGCAGTCGCATAGTTACAAAAAGCTTTACTTAGACAATATTCAAGTAAATTTTTGTAAACGAAACTTTTTAAATTCCACTTCACGTCGACAATTCTAACGCTATGTTCATTGTGATAACCTAAATCATCGTGCCACTTAATTCCGTTAGCCAATAGCCCGATACTTAGCACGTTTGTGTTACAAGCCAGTAATCAAATCTAATGAACGCTATAAATCTAGAATAGGCGCTCTAATTTCAAATTCCGCACAAAACTACAATTGACACCTAGCCAATTAATAACGGTGATAAATTAAAATAAGCCACTATTTCGTGCGATCGCCAAATCGCACCTTTTCTTTTTTAGGTTTCCGTAGCCGATCGGTGATGTACGGAACCCTATACTGTGGCTATAAATGAAAATTATAGATAACGTGTGTAACGTGTGTAAATATAGTTTAACCTATGGTCTCTCCAGCAGAGGATCGTGGATTCAAGTCCGGGTTCGCACCTCTGGATTTTTCCAAATTTATGTGCAAAATTATATTTAAAATTTACCACAAACTGACTATATAATTCAATGGGATCTGTGAAATACCCAATCTGCACAAGACCCGCCTGAGAACTACCTACCGCTCAAGCCCTCTCATCTTGAGAGGAGGCCTGTGCTCAACAATGGGCGTATATATGCTGGCATGGTGATGACGAATGCAAGGCAAACTGGTTCTCCGGAATACCACATTGGGTACTTTTTAGGGTTCCGTACCCAAAGGGTGCTAACGGAACCCTATTACTGAGACTCCGCTGTCTGTCTGTCTGTCTGATCATGTATTACTGTGGCCGCTATAACAAAAAATACCGAAAACCGAATAAAATAAATATTGAAGGGGGGCTCCCATACAACAAATGTGATTTTTGCCGTTTTTCCTCGTTTTTAATAACGACAACAGGTAGACGCTTGAAATATTTACATAATATTTAGTGGTATAATCACTTTAAAAATAAATAATAAAATATAATATTGAAGAGGAGCTCCCACACAACAAATTTTTTATGCCTTTTTTGTTTTAATGTCTAATGTTGTATAGATAATGGTACGGAACCCTTGGTGCGCGAGTCCGACTTGCACTTGGTTGTCTTTTAATTATTTGAGGAATTCCCATGGTAATTAGTTTAACACCAGAACTTAAGTTCAATTTAGATGACTCAAGGGAAGTCGCGTGTAAAGACTAGTTTCTAAATAGATAGGCAAGGCGGCCACGACATGTCAAATTAAGTTATAATCCTTGGTGGAATTGACAGATACGCAATCACTTATGCCATCGCAAGCTACCACTGACAGAACCCGTGGCAACGTGACAAGATTTCCGCTGAAAATGACCTTGAAGCGTTTAGTAATGTATAAAATATAGAGCAATATTAAAAACCTGCTCGAGAATGTACAATCGCAGAAAACTGTACCACGTACAGTCGGTACCCTAACATAAGTAACCACTTTTCTTTGCAACTACTATGAAAAAGTGAATACATAAGTTAGGGAACCGACCGTACCAGCAGGGCTACTACAAATCCCGAAACTCGATGTTCGTATCGTACCGTCTCTCTCGCTCTTCTATTAAATAGTATAAGTGTCAAAGGGACCGCACGATAAGAGCTTCGAGTTTCGAGTTTCGTAGTAGCACTGCAGGGTGGAACCTTTGTGCTACTAATGTTTACATCCCCATACATTTGCAGAAGGAATCGTAGCGAAATCCATACTAATAAGTATTATAAATACGAAAGTGTGTGTTTGTATATTTGTGTGTATGTTTGTCCGTCTTTCACGTCGAAATGGAACGACGGATCGACATGATTTTTGGCATAGAGATAGTTTACGGGCCAGAGATAAACATAGGCTACTTGAAAAAATACACAGTTCCCGAGGGAACAGCGCGGGATAACCGGATTCCACGCCAGCGATGCCGCGGGCAAAAGCTAGTTGATTATAAAAAGGTTCTACTTTGGTACGCGATACCCCACTGCCCGAAGCCTGTTTTTCGTGCCTCAGGATAATTATCAAGATAATTAGGGACTGACAATTATCAACGATAATATCGTTTTAAACTTTCATGATTTTCACTCATAGCCAAAATACCTCCAACGAGACTTATCACGCGAGTTAAATTAGCGTGATAAGTCCTGTTGTTGATATTTTGACTATGAACGATAACATCGTTTATATCAACGTATAAATATGCGTAAAGTCTATCCGATCCATTATGAAAAGGTTCCACTCTGCACGATACAGTTTCCACGACTGTTCATACATACGCACCAAATGATAGCTTGTAAAAATTATTGGCGTCTATCGATTCATATTTCAATATTTTAATTCACTACACCAAACATCTGTACCACTACCATGAGTTGACAGTGACCGTACTCGATAGCGACGGTGTAAATTATTTGTAGAGGCGTTGTACAATTCTCCATAAAAATAATTTACGACGTGGCTCTCGAGTACGGTCACTATAAACTCATCATAGTGGTACTGTACAATTCTCTATACAAATAATTTACGCCGTCGCTATCGAGTACGGTCACTGTAAACTCATGATAATGGTACTGTACAATTCTCCATACAAATAATTTACGCCGTCGTTATCGAGTATGGTCACTGTAAACTCATGATAGTGGTACTATACAATTCTCCATACAAATAATTTACGCCGTCGCTATCGAGTACGGTAACTGTAAACTCATGATAGTGGTACTGTACAATTCTCCATACAAATAATTTACGTCGTCGCTATCGAGTACGGTCACTGTAAACTCATGGTAGTGGTACTGGTCGATAACTCTTCTGACAGTAAAGCGATTGCTCTGTGCGCGGGCGCAGTTTACTGCCGGTATAAATAAAATCGCCGGTGGTTACTTGAACTGGGTCTATTAGGGCACGTAACGCGGGAGCCGCCATTAGCATAGGCCCCGTACCACTGGAGCTGTTCTCGATGGCAATCGTTCAAGGCACTGTTACACGTGCTCGTTACCAGCATGCTAATAAACATGCTTATGAGCATGCCACTAATGAGCACTAATTGCTCAAAAACTGAAGCAAACGTGTTCACACTTGCTTGCAATAACCTTTCCCCTTTCCATCACGTCTCAAGTATGCCACTAATAAGCATGCTCGATAGTAGCATGTCCTGTTCACGCATGCTCTCTTGCTACGAGCATGTGTTGGCCTTTAGAACAACCTCTCATTGGCTTCTTTCGAGCAATGTCAAAGTCAAAGTCAAATCATTTATTCAGCAAATAGGCCGCAATGGGCACTTTTACACGTCATTTTTTTAATCTACCACCGGTTCGGAAAAAAACCTCTGTTGAGAAGAATCCGGCAAGAAACTCAACGAGGTATTTTTTTTTTTTTTTAAACAGATTCACAATATTTATAAATGACATCTATGTACTATGTCATCCTGAAGGGCTACTACGAAATTTGAAAATCGATCCCATCTCAGCCATCCCTCTCACTCTTGTGTTAAATAGCGTCAGCGGGATGGTACTACGCAATGTACTACGATACAAACTTATATATTTTTGAATTTCGTATTAACCCCTCTGTAGCACCCATGCAGCGTTAACTTTAGAGGGGTGGGGGGGTTGGCAACAAGACGATAACGCTCGAGAAACCCTAGTTAGAGATATATCTTAGTCTCAAGCGTGCATTTTTATGGAGTAGGAGGTGAACGAGTAAATGGGTCACCCTGTGGTAAGCGATTATATTGGGTCAATTGTAGGTTGACTAATTTACACAGCAGCACGCGCGGCATCCCCCCCACCCCCTCCACAAACACCAGAGTAAGTCGCTGCTTACTTTAGAAGTAACCCAATGCACTCAAGGTAACAAATGGTACCGCTGTGGGAAACTGTTCGATAAATCGATTTATAATATTAAGTGAGAAAGAAGACTTTTACATTTATAATATTAAGTGAGAAAGGATCTCACCCCATTCTCATTGCAATAACCTGGTTGATTTTGCCTACTTTCACTCCTATTTGCTTCGATGACGCCATAAGAGTTAAATATTTACCTATTAATAATGATCCTGTTGAAAACCATGAAACATATGGCTTCATCTTCTATGAAAAGCCCCCCTTATCCAGTCTCTAAATCAATCACAACCGTTGACATTTCGGTTCCTAGAATTCGCACAAAACATGAATGGCAACGGTAAATCATTCACACCGACGCAGACAAACACACTCGGCAAACGAGACGAGAAACAGTCGCGAAGCAGTAGTGCCAACATCGTAATCCGAAATGTAAACAAGCAACCGCAGCCGGCGCGGGCGCAGCTTCAATTACACACCTTTAACACTCACACACCAAATTAACATGTCATGAATATTATTTAACATTTTCGCCATTATGATAATTCAATTGCGGACTGGCCCTAGTATTAAGTTGAGAGCAAAAACCTCAGATCTTTAGCGTATTTGCATATATTACAATACTAATTCGAGCGGGTTTGACGTGTGCAATGGGAAAAAAATGACAGGCGGAAATTCGGAGGTGATAGGCGCGTGCTGACTTGTCCGGCCATTTGAATAGTAGTTTAATGTTATTCAGGTTATGTGTAACTAGATGTTTACTGTATCCACGAGATAAACAAGGCGATCAAACCGTTCAAGCCTTAATTATAGGTTTCTGCAAACTCAAGTTAAAATTTCGTATGAAAAAAATCTATTGTGTTTCGGCGTGGAGAGTAAGACAGCCGGTGTACTGGCACTTGAGGTATCTCATCTTAGGCCTCTAGGTTGGCAACGCATCTGTAATACCCCTGGTGTTGCAAATGTTTATGTGCGGTGGTGATCTCTTACTATCAGGAAACCCCTTAATATAAGAGAAACCCACTTGCTCGTTTGCCATCCAGTCGAATAAAAAAACATTTAGTTCCATATTACCTACTTATAATTATAGAAACACTAGCTTATGCCCGCGACTTCGTCTGCGCGGATCTAGGTTATCGCGCGGTGGCGCCCTCTGACGGAATAAAAGGTATCCTATGTTGATCCTTGGGGTTCAAACTACCTACCTATCGACGTCAAAGCGTAACAGACAGACAGACAGATAGACAGACAGAGTTAATTTCGCATTTATAATAATATTAGTAGGGATTGTGCATGCATTTAGCAAACTCATCTAGGTAAACGCTAAGTACTATATTATTCCATAGTACTCGTAGGTAGGTACAACTAAACTACACTTTCCATTTAATATAATCTTGGTCTAATTATATCTAAACGGTTATAAATATTGCGTTTCATTAAATGGAACAGGCTCATTTTGTCGCGAGTCTAAATACATCCGCAATTATATCGTATTTTACACGCACGCACACACGCGCAGGCTGGCGGCTGCGCGGGCGCTGATCCTTGGCGCAGGTGGCACAGGAATTCTATTAGTTTTAGTATTTGATTGCAAATTAATACCTATCAAATTTAATTAGTGGCATACCGAAATAAGTCGGGTTAGGGATAAATGGGTATAGATGCCATACATTTTCAAATTGTTTTTGTTCTCAGTACTGTAAGCAAAATACTTTATCTGTAAACCTTTCTTGCATCATCACATCATCAAACTCGGCACTTATCCACCGGTTTCCCGCAACTCTCACGATATCGTCAGTCCATCTGGTGGGAGGCCTGCCAACGCTTCGTCTTCCGGTTCGTGGTTGCCACTCGAGGACTTTTCTTCCCCAACGCTTATCTGTTCTTCGAGCGAGCTAGGCTAGTTGCCTAATCCACATCCACAACACAAACACACAACAATAAAGAGAGCACAATAGTGTTCGGAGTACAATAAAGTGTCATTTTATTGTGTTGTAAGCCAGCTACCTTGGTGAGAAAGTGGGATTCTACACCGCAAATACATTGACCACAATTTGTTTTCTCGAGATATGCAATACGGCCTACTTATTGGTAGTTGTTGGAGAGTCTCTCAATAGATAAATAAATAAAATTGCAGACTAATATTTTGCAAAACTAGAGTAAAGACAGTCGGGGCACCGAAACTTCTTCTTCCCCAGAAGCACATATTTGCCCACCGTTAGTCACGCTACTCTAATCTCTGAAATAATTAACAGTGCAATACAAAGTTAAATTAAAAAGCGCGTTAACAACACTTCCAAAAAAACGGTGAAAATACATGCTCTGCATACTCCATTAACTACCAAATTCTTCGCCGTAATAATGGATAAAACTTACAAGCTGCTGCGAAAGAATTTGTGAAATTTCTACACTTTAAAGCATCGTGAGATATTAATTAGCTTCGGATGAGATAAGGGCCACACACGGCCCTTTATGGTCACTTCGCGCCCAGCCGACCACTGATACGAAACTACGTATACAATTAAACTTTTTTTAGCTTTTCTGTTGCGCCGACTGAGATTCAAACCGTGTCTCCTGGTTAAACGCCCTAAATGTGTTGCCAACTGCATTAGTTGTTTGTTATAGATCTTAAAGCAAACTTACCTACTGCTGATATGATATTTATTTATTTATTTTATTTTATCATATAAATCATATAAACAAAATGCGATTACGATGTTCTGATATTTTCCTAGCGTGAGTAGCACTAAGTTACTATAATGGACTGGTTACTGGATTACTTGCACAAACAAACCTGCTAAGTGATTCACTGGTGTGTGTAAATTTCTCTATTACAATACGCCGCTATGACATAAACGATGTTAATATAAAATTCCTACCGCAGCGAACAAAAGAGCTGATGATCTTGAAACGGCTGAACCGATTTTGATGAAACATGTCTAAGAACCATCGCTAGAAAACCAGCTTTCAAACAAACTTATAACACCCCTCTTTTTGCGTCGGGGGTTAAAAAATGAGGTCCTCACAAGAAACTTTTGTTTCCGTATTTTCCGAAAATTTTGAACCCGTGGTCGAGTTATCAAGTTTATTGACTCTGCCAGTTAATTTGAAAATAATTATGGTTGTCAAAACATACTGCAATCAAAATGTTACTATACAATTAAAGTTCGGAAAAATTTCAAATACGCTTTTGTAACACAATTTAACGTGGAATTGACGATTTTAAAAACATTTTAAACAATTTTAAAGTAAACAAGTAGCCAAAAAAGACGTTATCATGAGCATAATTAATTTCATAAATATAAATATTGTGGCATATTTGTTTCGAGGCCAGTAAAGGATAAAACATTTTTCGGAAAAGGAAGTATTGAGCCTTATTAACGCAGTTATCTATTCAATTCCGCGTAGTGATAAAAAAACTTTAGCCTCCTAAAATCCTCTATACGAGACCATCGGAACTGAAACACACGTAATTAAAAACATCGCCGTTACGCCAATTAATTTCTCAAAGTCAAAAGTTAGTTCACCAGAACCTCTTTGTTTTCCATCTGCAACACTGTGTGCAACTTGCGACGGTAGGGCACGAAGTGGGCTTTTGGAGCAACGTAGACGCGAGTAGCACGGTGTTTTGTCGTGTCGGGTTGTTTTTTTTCGGGGAAGTAGTGTTTTGGAGACGATACGGTGCGAGGGTTTACAACCACGGAGTGACGGCCAATTAATTCTGACCGACTCTAGTGGAGATTTATAACATCGTCCGACGGTTTCACCGGGACTCAGTTTACGAGTAATTAGCCCGCTAATATACTGTTATGTTACAACGCAGTTTCTTTTCCGACTATTAGGTGGCATAGGTACAATAGGAGTCTGCTTTGCGACCTGTGGCTCTAAGGCTTACTACGACCAATCAGAATTCAAACTCGTCTTTCAGCTGTACATACGCGACGAGAATGCTACCTTATCCCCCAACCAACCCATACACATCAAAATATTCTTAAAATTTATTTACTTATGTCATTTTTGTTTACTTACTCTTAATTTAATTTAATATTCTTCTCATTTCAAAGGTTATATTTAGAATCGCAGATTTTAGTCTTCTCGGTCTATTTTTAATGTTATTTTGTCTAAAATTCTTTCACGTAATTGACTTTATCTTATCAGAATTCTGTAATTCTTTATTTAATTTTAATATTAATTATTAATATTACGAGCTCCGTTGCCTGAAAATAAATTATTTTAATTTATTTACTAAGATCTTGTGGACGTAATAACGCCACAGGCTAAAATAAACCCCGGGAAGGTCTTGCCTCATTTACTTAAGAATCGAGATGTTTTATAATGAGTGGTCGTCTACCGTCACTTTATCATGGAATGGCTTCGCCATGCCCCCCAGGAATCATCCGCGTTATTGTCCTTAAGCTGCTTTAATCACGGCCTTATTCGGAGAAGAATTCTCACACAGTTTTTAACAAACACTGTGTCTGTTTTGCACTGTTGTGTTTCGGCGCGGAGAGTAAGACAGCCGGTGAAATTACTGGCACTTGAGGTATTCCAACTTAGGCCTCTAGGTTGGCAACGCATCTGCAATACCCCTGGCGTTGCTTCAACTTCAGCGCATAGACAATACGGCCTCCGAATTCAAAATGGAAAGCAAAATCGAAACAATTGTTTTATAAAAAATAAATAAATAAAAATGTGTTTATTTAAAAATATACAGTGCTTGACAATAATTACCAGGGCTCCCTAGGCTTCGTCTGTAACGTGGGGAACCAATTAAAATTATATAACATAACTAATTTTGGTTATAACTAGCTTAACTACAATACAAATCCTTTATTTAGCAATAAATCTTATTTCAAGGAGTTACAATATGGTAGTCAGATCCTATTAAGTAAAAAATTATCCCATTTTATGATCCCATTAGGTAAAAAAAAAAGTTAAAAAAACTGAAACTCGACTACGGAAAAAACGGGTGCCAAAAAATGAAATAAGAAAATGTTTAAGAACTAAATATACGCCATTAACCCGTTCCTCCGCGACCACAAACACGAACCACCGCAAGTAGACCGCAAAGAACTCTTTTATATGTCAACTTTTTATACTATTCGGAGAGACCCTTACTGCCAAAAAAGTATCGCAAGCTGCAAAACACGAATAGATATAATACCACAAATGGGACTTATCACGCTATTTTTAACTAGTAATATTTACCTCGACGTTTCGGCAACATTACAGTGGTCACGAGTAGACTGAAGTGTGGGGTGCCAAGTCCGCCTAGCAGCGCGAGTTCTTCGAACTACCCGCACTTGATCACTAATAGTACCGGCACTCGTATCACGAACTACCAGCACTTGGCCATTTTTATTAGTCACCCCATCACACCGACACTCAACACTAACAACGTCCGATCCGTCCGTTTGTTAAAAATAGCGTGATAAGTCCCGTTTGTGGTATTTTGACTATGAGTGAGCATCACGAAAGTTTAAAAACGTTACGAATAGCTAAAATGTATTTTTTGGGAATTCCAGTAGTTAAGTTTTTTTTTGCAATTTAACTGCTATAACGCTGTTAGCTGCTGTGGCTGCAACAGACGTGAGAATTGTCTTCACCCTTATGTGGTTAGTCCATTGATCCTGCGAACCACTTCGTGCGAAAAACGCGTAACTCATAGTTACGCGTTTTCGCAATTAATTGACCACAGATTAAGGATGAAAAAATACATCTTGTGTGTAAATTTCAAAATTTTAGGTTTAAAAACAAAAGAGTTATAAAGGAAAATTGATGAACTACGTATTTTATTAAAAAGAAAATACACATGCAATAAGTGTGGTAAATGTACATACATTGCCAAATATTACGATATTCACATTTAAAAAAGCGTAATTTAACTTAAGTCATTATGACGCAGGCTGTTTTTAAGAGTCTAGGACGTAAATACACTCACTCCCTTTTTCCACGCACCTTTTAAAAATGTTTAGGGTGTAACTTTAGCTACGCAAAGCAGACGCGATGTACCTAAGGCGTCAGTAGTAGATACGCGTTTCTTCCACGAGGAATTTTGGTAGATTCAGTTTCGTAAATACATATACGCAGGTGCTTCCCAGAGTATACAACCCTTTACAATCGAGAAAGTGAAGTCATGATGTTAAAAAAACAAATTTGTTTGTTAATACTGATGGTTTAAGGGGTCTAAGAAAAATATCTAGTGAAAAAAATCGGAAATGCTTAATTTTCCGGAAAATCGCGTCCACGGTCGTACGTCTCAGGAATAATTTGTAAAATGCATGATCGTAACACAAAACTACAAAAACACCTGTTCCTAATAACATTAAGATTTATTACTACCAATCAACATTATTTAACGTTTTTTACTATCAAATATTGAAAATATCCCATTAATATTATGTACCTATACCAATAAGCTTCATAATTTCAACCCTATTCGTTTTCAAGTACATGCCATGTTTTCGCATGGTAATAGTTGTTGTTAGTACATTACACTCACATACATATACTGAATAAATCGTCATTCTAGTACCTAGTTGTTATTATTTATAGTATTCGACAAGTATCTGGACAGGCCTAACTGCATGAAATATAATTACGTGGCTTATCTTCGACATTTGTTTCCTTTCAGAGATGAGGTCACGCGTCAGATGTTTGTCTTTGAATTGGTGGATCAGACTATCTGAGGGTAGTGGTTTGTTCAGGGATAGCTGCGGGTGTATTCACGGGAGTAGGTTTTCTTGATTTTTCAGCTGGAGATGCTCATTGTCGAGCAATTGGCACAGGTGGCTGCAAAAATATAGCTGATGGGCTCACCAGAGACGGTTGAAGAAGCGTAAGCACAGATCGTGCAGGTAGCGCTGATAGTGGCGTTCTTCTGGCTCAGGCACTAGAAATTATCTGGTACTGTGTAATATACTCGTCTAGTTTATCTTTCTACTCATCATGTGGGTCTTATTATAGCTGCCTGTCGACTAAAATTGGATCGAAATCCTCGTCCTGCACATGTGATCGGTATCGGTTGCGTCTCGAAAAAGGAATACACGCGTCATCCAGATTTTTTGAAGTATCATGCACGGTTATGCCCGGGCTACACGAGACTGGTTTTTCGGGCTGGGATAGTATACTAGTTCTCTACTTCAACTGTCTGGCTTGCTGACCTGGCTTGGAGCATGCTTGTTCTATTTCCATGAGGCTTATTATTTTAAGCGAGTATTTACTGGAGTGATGAGGTGACCACAGGTCCAAAATAAACTGTATGCAAAAAAAAAACACTATTATTAGACTAAAACAGTTACTTCGAAAACTGTGTCAATTTGCACTAGACGAACTAGAGACGTAACACAGGGTTGATTTATTAATTTTCATCAGGTCTTGATCATACGTTTTAATTTTTGTTCTTTAGTAGTAATGTCATATCAATTTATGGTCACGGTACAGTTGTACAAACTTTAAATTAATCTGCGTACTTAGTTTGGACATCTTAAAATCTGAGAAACTCGTCGCGGTAGAAAAATAAACCAAACGTGTGGTTCCTCCTTACTAGCAAACTTAAAACTAGCTTCGCCGGTCACATGAAGCTAGTAAACAAGCTAAGATAGTAAAATCAGTAATGGAGGAACGTACTAGCCTAAAAACAGAACTCCATCCTATTAGAAACTGTTCTGGCTTCTAAACTAGCTTAGGAATGAAGGCAGTTTTGTCTACACGAAGCCAGAAGTACTACTTTGCTAACTTACTAACACTGGCTAGCTATCCTAGCTTGAGGGGCTGACCTCGTGTAGCCCGGGCATTGTGCAGCTCGGTTGGAAAGGGGTAAGCAATAAATAATACAAATAATATTAAAAAACTGATTTTGTGTGTAGTACAAAAAAAGATTGTTTCAGAGTTATGGATAAGTATGAAATCGTACAAAGCAATGTTGTTTTTTCTTAATTCTTCACGGTTGTGTAGTAAAACAATGTGAGCAAACCTCAGGTCAGGATTCAGTAATCGAAAAGATATGTTAAAAACGCAATATGACTGTTTTTTTGTTAGTTATGACCATTTTGGTAAATTGAACAATTTTAATGACAAAACGTCACTTTTTTGGGTAGTTTGACATTTCTTTGATATATATTTTACTGTAGATTTGTTACTGGTTACATTTATGAATTTTTATTTATTTATTTTTCACACTGCGAGCGTATTATTAAGAATTTTAAAATTTCATATCATATTTTGCATGACAACGCGGGATTTTGATTACTAATATGTTACCCGGAACAAAGAATTAATTCGAGATACTCAAAGATTAAATTTGTTCTTACTCAGTACTAAAAACGTATTTCAGGTTACGATTCTGTGTGTAGCTAAATTATGTAAGCAAGAAACGTGTAACTTAATGTACACCAGTGCCAAAAATGAATTTTAGTGCCTCAGAAACACGTAAGTATCAGTTACATTGATAAAAAAATTCTAAAAAACTGATAAAAAGTACGTAACTACGCTTAAGTTCTGATATGTTCTAAAGCATCCGTGGAAAAAGTAATTAACTTATATTTTAACGATTTTCTTATCATAATTAATGTATTTTATAAAAAGTATAATATCTGTTGCTAGAAGCGATTTTTTATCTATACATTCATCCAGGTCAATATTGTGTACGATCTATAATAAAAGTGTGAGGATGTTTTTTTGCTCTCCTGAAAAGTAGTATTTTTTCATCTACGCGTTTTTTGCACGAAGGGTGCGACTTTATCTTTCCTAATTTCGCATTAATTTATTGAATGAAAATGTTCTTCACGTGGTCTTCTAGCATTGGCCAAGGCGTCCAGCAGTTATTATAAAACTGCCTCCAGCAGCATCTCCGAATAACGTTATAGTCGCGTGTTATAATGTTAATAACGCAACCAGTTCCTGCAGCAAGGTTCTAAATCGGTCTCGGGATTGTCATCAATCCTCCGAACAGTCGGTGTCGCGTCCCGCGGTAAAATATGTTATGAGTTTTGCTCCTGTGCGTGATACTTGTAATTAATTTAGCCTGAGGCGAGTCTGCTTAAGCTCGGTGATAGTCGCACATGAAATATCGCAAGGACGAGAATAGACACCTTATCTTGTAATGATCCTGTGGAGTTGCAAGCTTTAATTGTTTCGGTTTTCGAAAACTGATGACTGCGTTTACGTCAAGAACTGAGAAATTCGTAAGTGCTGCGAATGTAATACCCAAATAACCTCACACTCATATATGGAGAGAGAGAAAGAGAGAGAGACATTTATTTACACATATTCGATACACATAAAAATACATTAGACGGAAAGAATAAAAAAAATAGACAAATACAAATACTGTGACGACATGAACGCCAGTGGAAAGAAGTTCGCAAAGAAACTTTCAATCCGGAGACATGTATGGCAACAATCAAGATCAGTTTAACCATTTCCGAGACAGCTAAATCGATAAACTTTAACAAGTAAGGCCAGGATTGTAGTGTACTTATTTACAAATTCAGTAATAATGATATTGTGATGCATGGCGCACAAATAAACGTTTTGTTAATTATTTATAAACGTTTTGTTAACGTTTTATTAATTCATCATTTATTCCTTCATTCACGGTACGAGTATGTCCAACTGTTTCGAAGCAATCCGTACTTCTTCCTAATGTTGTAACAAATAGTCAAACGAGTCCCTACAAACTACTACAAGCTACAAGTTCCTCACATAACAAATACGGAAGGCTGACTCTTTAGTTTACTTATATTCTACAGGAGGTAGACTATAAAACCATATGGCACTTGAGGTATTCCATCTTAGGCCTCTAGGTTGGCAACAAATCTGCAATCCCCCTGGAGTTGCGGGTGTCTATGGGTGGTGGTGATCTCTTACCATCAGGAGACCCACTTGCTCGTTTGCCATCCAGTCGAATAAAAAAAAAATGGAAAATAAGTCTGCCGTCCATATTTTTGTTGCTTATTTTTTGTATCAAATTAGCACTCCTAGGAAAGCCATTACGCTTGGATGATCACTTATTTCACTTCCCATGGTCTCCATACTAGTCTTGGCAAAGTAACTGATTCAAATACACGTTTTATCCAAGTGTACTTGTTATTGGTTGGGGTCAGTACTTGAACCTTCGATAAAAACATAAGGGAGTGCGTGTGAGCATTGTCACGGGTGGTTGTTTCCTAAATTGGAAACGCATTAGTGTCATTAATGTGGTCAACCACCATGGAAGGACATTTATCACGTTACTTAAAAACCGTGGACTTGTCCTTATAGAGTCCATGTAGCCAATGGAAATTGCTAGCGACGGTTTTTATGTCCAGCCTGAGGGTTGCAAGGTTCTTATAATCCTAATTAACCGACACGGCACCGGCATTAATGGTTTAAATAGGTTTTTTGTTAATAAAACGATGGCTGACTTTTTTAATCGCAAACCAAACTATTGCTCAAGAATTCTTGACAGTTGACGTTTCCTTTATCACTTCAGTAACTAGCTTAGTGGATTCGATTTGTAGCATTCGAACATGGCGGATGTAGACAATATCTAATTTTGCTATTTCTGTTTCTTTTGCTAGTTGGTGTATAACTTTGATAGTGTTTTATGCGGCGATTAACCTTACTGTGAACAGTGATCACAAAATTCTATATTGCTCTCGTGTCTGACATTTTTAATGCGCAAGTTGTCTCCACGTGGTTTCTGGAATTTTAGTATCAAGTTACAAAAACTACAATCACCGTACAACGTTGCCTCCCAATGAGAATACTTAGACACTGGTGAAATTTCCTATTAATTAGGACAGAAAAGCCATATTTTAAAAGAGAATAAGAACTAGCTTAAGCTAATGGTAAGTCGGTCTAATATCCTAGGAATCACAACTTCTACTGGTTTCTAGTATGTTGTTAATACTATAGCTCACTCCTGTACATAGACTTTTTTCACTGGCCGTTTTTTTGTAAAAATAAATTGAAATATTATTTCGACAAACCACACGTTTCGTAAGATTAATAGGTTTTGTGCCTTGGTCTATTTGATTAAAAAAGAGTTCATATTGACAGCTATCAATTGTCGTTATATAAAGCTGGTGACAAGCGGTTTTTGTCTACATTATTCCAGTTTACTAAAGGGGCTCCTAGACGGGCTATACTTTTGATGAATTATGTGGCTACAACATTGCAGACTATATCCTGACAATACAAAAAACATTTCAATGCAGCATATGGCTGGAAAATGTATATCTCGGCATTATTTCTGCAGCAGTATATGGCTCATTATTTTGTCTTTACATGGGCTACATACATCGCTACTATGGCTGACGAACTCATACACGTTGCAGCAGCTTCCATTGTTTTAAAAGCAAAATCAAAACCAAAAAAAAACAAGAAAAATGTGGATTCGACCTTATTTCAATAAGCATGATGCGAAAGGCTGCTGATAGAAGCTGGATGCGTCTAGTCGAAGACAGGGCGCAATGGTGCTCTGGGGGGAGACCTATGTCCGAACTTGAGTACTTACTTAGGTATGGTTAAAATAAGTAATTTTTTGTAAAAAAAGCATTTTTGAAAAAATTTAGATGTCCGTATTTACTTTGCTGCCATCGAAACTAAACAGAAACAAACACGAACATAGCTATGCTACTTGAACAAATCGCGGCAAACTTCACATAGCATAAGAAGGAGACGCACTTATGCCGTATAGCGAGACAACAATAAAAGTGGCTGAGAAATATTGCAGTATTTTCGATTGCAAAGCGATTATTCCGGAAATATGTCTGAAACCCTAAACATTCATCGGCCACACTAAAAATATGTGACAATATATCCCGGCCATACTAAAAATATTGCTGAGTGTTGCATAGTCTGGCCGTAAATGCTGGCTGATGCTGCCAGCCACACTATTGCAGCTATACATTTTCGTGAAAATATGGCCCGTCTAGGAGCCCCTTAACTCTGTGAGTTTGTGTTAGGCAAGCAGACTATAAAGATTCTAAAAGAAAGCACCTCAAACACCGGACTTCAAGTTTTTTATTTGTACAATAAAGAAGGCCGGACATTAAGCGAGCCAGTGCCCGTGACAGGCGAAATCGTAATTAACGCTATCTCGATCTGACGCCGTTTGGGAGCGATTCGAAAGCGAACGGCGACCCCGCTAGGCCCATGTGGGCATTGTTTATGCCTGTGTCAGGACGTTTACTTGCAGTTACTCGTGTTTTAACAAGTTAACTCCTGAGACCCATCATACAACAAAAATCGACATCGAAATTTAAAACTTTATATTTAAAGATTGTAATGTAATGTACTCTATGTACTGTTTGCTAGGCGATTTTGGAAGGAAACTTTTCGAAATTGCCAATTTACTCAATTCATAAAAGCATAACCCCTGTCTCTAAAAGGCGAGCAAGCAGGTAACTTGATGGTTACCCATATGACCCATGCAGAGGATATCCACATACATAATTAAGATCTTGAGGGTAGAGTATAAAACATACATCTACTAGGTATAACGTTTTAAACTTTCGTTATATTCACTCATAGTCAAAATACCACCAACGAAACTTATCACGAGTAATATCGAGTAGGTATCCGAAATATCACAGGTACTTCCTACTAACTAGTATCCAGTCAGTAACTAGTCCTTCCTTCTTTCTGTAAAAAGGTTGCCTGGAAGAGATCGCTCTTAAGCGATAAGGCCGCCTATTGCTTACCTTGTAATTTTCTCTGTGTACCTGTTTTCTGTATCGCTTACTATTTCTGGTGTACAATAAAGAGTATTTGTATTGTATTGTATTGTACTTCCTGCTTTCTGTCAGAATTAGCGAGAAAGATGGTAGGTTCTTATAATTTAAAGACATCCATCAAAATCCAAACTTTATCGCTAAATAATTAACTTTTTTATACGAAGAAAAATCCGCCGACACCATTTCACATACTCCCGCGCACCTATTCGTTCCCCTTCATCGACTCCGCGTTACTATTATAAATCAGCTTTTAGCGGTATTTTTTGAACAGTTTCCATGTTATAATGATGGCACTGCGCAGCAAAAACTGGTCTGGAGGGCTGCGCGGGAGCGTGACGCGCACGGGCCGGAACACTCGATCTGTCAATGCTTTTAACTGTGAAATTTCATTACATTTTGAACAAAATTATAGTGGTCAGGCGCATGAGACAGTAATAAATGACCTGGGTGGTTGCTGCTTATGGGAATTCAAAGTTCAAAGTTTTATTTGATCGAATCATGGTACTATCAGCCAAATGGTCTATAAATTTTTAAACAAGTTCCTATATCAAATGATATGAAGGTGTTGGCTGAAAATCAGCGCTGTAGTAGGTAGCAATACTTACCGCAGCATAATGCTGAGTCAATTCCTTTTCGACATCACGAAATATATTTTTCTTTTCTGTAAATTATGTATTATTTTAAGTTTCATGTCGAAATAAAGTTATGTCTATGTCTAAATGAAAATGTCGCTAAAGTCAAACTTTCAAGTTGACAGACAAATCTATTACCATTATAGTTTTGTGACATGCAAACGATTATCAACTTTAGGGTGGTAGACCACATATTTGGCTGATAGTACTTCCGAAAATGTTATAAAAATCAGTGTAGATCAACACAAATTCACATTGGCATGCAAAATTTTATAATCGGATCTAATAAATAAAAATAATCTAAATAATTTATAATGTTTATTGTTTTTGGCGGCTGAATAGCAAACTCGGTAGTGACACTGATTATTACGTTAAATGATGAATGTATTTTTTTGCCTGAGTATTAGATTATGTAATCGTGCAGTATTTAAGAAAGCAAATCTGCATATTTTCAATGCCAAGTTGCCAAAAAGTCGTAAAGTTTTGAATGATTCACGATTCATTAAATTATACTTATTGTCTACGGGTTTTAAACCGTGTCATGCATGATGACGGACGGACTGAAGAAGTTGGAGGTGGATATTAATGCTATGCAGCTCTGCTCTGGCTAATTCTTTCTTAATAGGTAATAGCATTTTACATTCCGTAGAAAAACATCAAAATTATAATCATACTAGTTGTTTCCCGCAACTTCGTCCGCGTAGAATCTGTTTATCGCTATCTCATGGGAACTATCCATTTTTTCCGGATAAAATATTGTATGTCCTTCCTCGGGACTCAAAAAAATCTGTATACCGATTTTCATGCAAATCGATTCAGCGGTTTAGACGTGATGAGGTAAACAAACAGACTTACACACTTTCGCATTTATAATTAACATGAGATGCTTCAGCACACCATGATTGTGGCAACAGAATCTACTTGACAACTCTATTTGCACGTTCAGACAATCGGATAGGCATCGAAAAGATGCATCAACTTAATAATTAAGTAGCTTTCAATACAAGAAGTTTTCTAGTGCAGCATAACAGGATAGTGATCACTTGAGACGGCGGTCTGACCACCCCGCATTGACTTATTAACGGCCGATGGCAATCCCAGATAATATCAATTACCAGAACAGTACCACAAGTTGTCTGTGCGTCGACGCACTATCTACATCTAGTTTTTGCGTTTTGTTATTAATTTACATCTGTCGAAACAGAGCGCCGGCGTACTCCGTTGCAGTCAGCGATCAGAAAGATATGTGCTTTGAGTTCATTTGATAATACCAGTAGCAGCATAACAAATGCGCTAGAGATACTCCGTACGCGGTATGAATTTAAACTTGTTTTTTAAGCTATTAGACTCCGGGCAATATAAACTTCGAACAGCTAGAACTTGTTCACAGTTGGATCGGACCTCTTTGCTGGAATTATTCTTGCCCGTGCAGCCCTAAATCATTCGCGTAACCGTGTCGCTGTTATTTAATGCCAGTTATCCTTAAGCAAACTGCATTCCTATTTAAAATATACTGGAGAGCTTAATCAACAACAACACTACAAAGTAAAGAATATATAGCTATGGGTAAAACCACTTTGGATCACATTTACGAAGCCACAAGCCGATCACAATCTATTAACAACGTCTCACAGAAATTAATGGCACATGGTGACCTGATAAGGACATTTTGTTGTTGATCGCCTATCTCCACGTGGTTAGAAGTTGTTTTGGCTTCCAGGAACTAGAATCTTAAAGCTTCAACGCTTCTTTGGAGAAATGGAAATCAAGTATTCGTCAGGTATCCGATCCAACCTCCGCAGGATGATCTTTCTGTTTAGCGTTCGCTTTTGATCATCAGCTCTCACAGCCATATTATTTTGACCATGGGTAATAAAATCCCTAGACTGCGACGCAAACACCTAAACCGTTAAATAGGTATGTCCACGAAAATTCCCTGAGTATTTTTTTTAAACAATTGTAACACAGTTGATATCGAGGCCGGTTAATTTGAGCGGTGACGCAAGTCGGTCCGAGTAAATATCTACTGTCGTAGAAAAAACCTGTACGCAGACACACGACAGCGCACGTTTCGACATCGCGGTGACAACCGGCCGTCCGCGCGCCGCCAGACGGAACCAGCTGTATTAATTATTACCTGCCTTTTGTTAACAACACTCGTGTGGTGACTACGAAATGGAAGGCAAAGTGGTCTCCCACTATGTGGATTGACGACAGCGCAAAAGTTATGAACAACTCGTGCAAGTGGCGAAGAAGGAGAAACAAGTGGCGAGTTGACATTCATTGCGGCGCCCTGGTAGGGAGGTATTTATTGAACAGTGAACGTCTCCTTCTGTCCAGTTAGGGAGGTCCAACTTTGAGAAAGAGATAACTCGTCCAATCCGACTCGGCTGGGGTGATGATTTGATGAGAAATGATGATATCCGCAGTAGAACTAAGGTTACTGATATAGCCCGAAGAATAGCGAAACTGAAAAGGCAGTGGGCGGGACATATTGCTCGCAAGACTGATGCCAATCGCGATAAACAAAACAAATGTCGATATTCATTTGAGGAGTGTTGATTTTTCCAGAAAGAAAAAACAAATATATTTATCGATACAAATTCGGTGCTAACGTCAAGAACAAAAAGTAATAGTCGCACATGAACTCTATCATGTAAGATAACAAAGACGCGTGAAATTTGACTTTCCAGATCACCCCGCTATTTGATTAGGTACTGTACTGTGTAAAACTCCTTTACACTCGTTCAATTAGAACTAGCAACCTAATTCTATTTTTGAATATTACAACAGCGAACTGGCGCAATGGAGTTTGAGAGACTTGTACGCGAACCGCCAACGAAGACAGTCGATTTAGAAATACAGTATAACAGTGAGGACGCATGGTTTTAATTTAAATAGGACTTTTTTAGAATTGTAGGCCATCAGTCCACTACAGAACCCCTAGAACTAACAAACGTACTATTAGATGAAGTTAAATAGGTTCGAAATAATTTTATTCACTAGCGCATGCGACCATCCACGGTCGCCCACGAGCGATCTATTCCGTCCGCCATATCGGAGTGTCACAGCAACCTGCGCCCGCGACTCCACTTATTGATGTCGTTTCATTCTATTAGCTGGAAAAAGTGCGTGAGAACATTTAACCAAACGACATTTAGAGAATCTGGACATTAACTTGGTAACAGGTGACGGTCAGGGTGGTAAAGTACGAGTACAATTCTTATTATGAACTCCGTAGTTGGTGACATTAAAATTATAGGGAATATCCAAGAACATAAGAAATGTAATTGTCTAGGGGTATAAAATATGCGTGCACCTTTTGATGAGTGTATTCGTTGGCTAGTTAAATTAATTGTCAAAGAAACACAAGATAGCATTATATGATAAGATGACATCATCCCACTCCTTGCTCTATTAGTTAAGAAGGATAACCGATCCATAATAAACTTGCAATCCTTATAACACCTCTACATAGTAGTAATTTTATCAATAAAACTGTCTTATTACTCTGTCACATGCGATAATCTCTATCTCCTTAAGTTATGGTATAAACGGAATAAAGTAGGTAATATTATCTGGAATGGAGTGTCATTGGTAAACAAACGAAACGGTTCGAGCATTCGGTACAATGTCAACTGACTTCTGAGTATTATGAAAACATACTGAGTAGCGTACTTGACTCGTTCGTGTTTTGACTTTGTCCTTCGGTAGGTCTTCAGAACTTGCCAACTGGCACCCGTCACTGCGAAGTATTGACCTGTCAGTTTACAGATTACTGTCCCCGTTTAAATCCCGTCGCTGTCATATGTCGAACAAGTGGAACGCGGCGTGTGCGCAGCGAACCCATCACCCCCCCCCCCCCCCCCCTCTAAGTCAACTCGACAAACATCCAAATAACCTCTTCATACGCCGTGTGCTTAAGTTGTTTGTCCACGCATTGAGTCTAAGTTTACTTTCTTTTAGTTTCTGCTAAAAGTGCTTGAGTCCAATGTTCCGAGAGCGCGCGGCGTTGCCTGCGAGCTCGGCTTCTGGTCACGTGGCTATTAAATATTCCATGTCACCGAATGTCAAGGATCCTTATATTTAGCGAAATATAAAACGCGCAGCCGTAAAACTTAATGTGTCCACGTCGAGGACAGAAATCGTAAGATTTTGTAATAATGAATTAAATTATGTGGTAGCGTGACAATAAATTATTAATTAATTAGGCATCAGTTCTTCTTGATAATGGAATAAAACAGTTGACATTTTGGTTTTTTTTTTAGTTTTCCTATATTTCCATTTTTAAACGTTGTCGATAACGGGTTTGTGCGACGCGAAACGAAAAGACGTCTCTAATAAAATGTTTTCAAATTCTCCGCTACAAGGTGGAAATCACCGAGACTGGCCATAAAGTAAGAAACATCGGCAATTCATCTCGTGGCATCGATTCCTACGCCTGGGAATGAAGTCCGCTGCATTTTATTTAGTTTTTATAACAGTTAATACGAAAGGCCGTGTTTTGCCGCGCGACAAAGTGCTGGCTTGTCGCGCCCACACAGCTCGCCCTCGACGACATTGTGTCGTCATTGGAAACAGTTTAAACATTATTATTTCGATAGCTACAGAACAACACTTTATTATATAACAACGTAAAACAACACAGAAATTAGTGGCAAGTAATTAGGATTGGGAGAATTCAAAGTCAAAGTCAAAATATCTTTATTCCAAGGCTATAACAAGCACTTATGAATGTCAAAAAAATCTACTACTGGTTCGGAAAAACCTCTGATGAGAAAAATCCGGCAAGAAACTCAACAAGGTATATTTTTTAAACAGATTTACAACAGTAGAAATGATATCACAAGTATTTAACACAACTTTATTTTTAACACAATAGTTCTTCGAGCGATATGGCCCGCAAATTGCCACTTCAGCGTGAATATTTTTCCAGTTATGTCGGTAACTTTAGTTCTTCGGGGTAGGTTTATTAGTTTAGGCTATGCGTCAAAAACTGAAGGCAATCCTTATTATGGCCACTTCATTTTCTGTATGTAAATGTTATGGTATTTTGCAACTCTTAAAAAAAGTTGTAGTTTCTAGATTTTCCTTTAAAAGCTGTACTAAGTTTCCGTGGTATTTTTATACAAAAAAGTTGGAATCAAAACTTATACTTGCCGTTGAATATTCAACACAAACATGAAGAAAATTCCGAGAATGTATCATCACCATTAATGCCCTAATTTGTTATTACTGATTTTATATTTTTACGGGGCTTTAGCGCGTGAGTACGACTCACACTTGTCCACTTTTTATTCACATATACTTGTCAAGCAGCCTAATGCACTTTAATTATAAATGTAAGTATGTATATCTAAAACAACGTACTACTGGTACTGCGCAGCGAGTAGGTACCTAAGTACCTACCTACATGATTATTCAACACGCATTAGCTTCATAACAAGCTTGTGTTCGATGACTATTACTTTAGCTAATATTTGTTATATGTTTTACTATATTTCTATCAATCTCTTTGAGACTCTTATAAGTAGATAAATGTGATGCCGTCTCTATTTGTTTCGGTCGAATAGACGGAGACGGCATCAAATTTATCTGTTAAATAAAATTAAGCAATGGGTGGTGAAACAGCCCCTTAAATTGAAGAGTTCCTTGTCACTACTTTAGTCCACTTATCAGAAAGCATTACACGTTTTCTATTGTCAATAAAAATAGCCGTTGGGGGAAAATCCTCAAATGGCGACCACTAGGCGGAAGACGGAGCGGTACCAAAGAGAAGGTGAACTGATGACATCGCAAGAGGCAAGTTGTCGTTCATTGTGGCGTCCTAAGGGATAACTACGCCTTTTTTTTATTCAATTGGTTGGTAAACGAGCAAGTGGGTCTCCTGATGGTAAGAGATCACCACCGCCCTACATCTGCAACATCAGGGATATTGCAGATGCGTTGCCAACCTAGAGGCCCTAGATCGAATACCTCAAGTGCCAGTAATTTCACCGGCTGTCTTTCTCTCCACGCCGAAATACAACAGTACAAGCACGCTGCTTCACAGCAGGATTAGCGAGCAAAATGGTGGTAGCAATCCGAGCGGACCTTGCACAAGATCCTACCACTTTGTTTAATAGAAGACGTTTTTGGTTGATGATGATAAAGATAAGGACAAATTTGCAATACAGTGCAAATACGAAAAAGCTTTTATAAAAAAACACTAGCTTTTGCCCGCGGCTCCGCCCGCGTGTTATTCGGTTATCGCGCGATGTTCCCTCGGGAACTGCGCATTTTTCCGGGATAAAAAGTAGCTTATGTCACTCTCGGGCCAATAAACTATTTCTATGCCAAAAATCATGTCGATCCGTTGTTCCGTTACGGCGCGAAAGACGGACAAACACACAAGCATACAAACACACTTTCTCATTTATAATATTAGTATGGATTTTAGCCGTGGTGGCCTAGTGGTTAAGCCATGGTGGCCTAGTGGTTTGACCTATCGCCTCTCAAGTAGAGGGTCGTGGGGGGCGTGAGTTTTTGGAAATTCATGTGCGCAATTACATTTGAAATTTACCACGAGCTTTGCGGTGAAGGAAAACATCGTGAGGAAACCTGCACAAACCTGAGAAGCAATTCAATGGTGCGTGTGAAGTTCCCAATCCGCACTGGGCCCGCGTGGGAACTATGGCCCAAGCCCTCTCATTATGAGAGGCCTGTGCCCAGCAGTGCGACTATAGGCTAGGATGATGATGATGATGATGATGGATTTTGCACCTTTTTTGTTAATGAATTTTATTTACTAGTAGATTTCCGGTGCTAGTTCAATGCACTGGGCAGTGTTTGCTCAGCTAGACATGTAATGGTAAGTTCACACGCGCGCGTTCAACTCGACATTCAACGTGCACATTCACATTCACGAGCGTGTAAACGGTACGCCCGAGCCCGTGAACGCGCCTGTGAACGTGAATGCCGCGAATCGGGCAAGTGTCGGTTTTTTGGCAAAGTTCAAAGGATGAATGTGCGGGCGCCCGGTGACTGTTTACACGCGCGCGGGCAGTCAGTCTCTCCCGCGCTTTCGCGACGAGTGGATCTTCATTCAGCGTTGCTAAGAAAGTCGCTCCACCACCTTCTTTGCAGTCTTTCTCTTTTTCTCCGTCGTTCATAATTTTGTTTCTTTTTCCAATAAAAATAAGTTAAGCCAAACGATATGGCAGCAACAACACCGAGATCCTCGCTGCTCGCCATGCTGGCACTGACTGACACGACGGCGTGCGTGTGAACAGCTTGAATGTCCGCCGGCCCGGGACGGGCTGCATGCCGCGCAGCCCGCCAGGCAGCCCGCCGGGCTGCACGGCGCGCGTGTGACCGTAGCATAATGGCGCGCGCCGGCAGCATTACCGCTGGGTGCGCGCGCGCAAATATTGGTCGCTGAGTACGCGCCAAGGTCGCCGCAGACCAGTCACTTAACTGCGTAAATATGTTTATGCCTACAACTAGGATCTCTTCGCCTAAGTGGCTACTGCGCAGCTTCTGTGGGGCTACTACGAAAATCTAAGTTCATATCGTACCATCCCTCTCACTCTCGTGTTAATTAAATTAGTGTCAGCGAGACGGCAAAATTCTGGGGTCTTAGTAAAAAAGGGGTTAAGTCTGCAGAAATTACACAGTTATTTTCTATTTTATGTGTATAGGGGTTTAAGTCGAAATCAGCTGTTCTACTTCTGCAGAATTAACCCCTTTTTCACTAGTACTCCAGAATTATGAAGTTAGAATTTTGGACTTCGTAGTATAAAGAGAGGGCCAGGCCGCTTGTAGGTATACGTCCATGTTTTCACCAGACTCGCAGTATTATATGGCTCATAAAGGGCTCATACATAAAAAAACCGGCCAAGAGCGTATCGGACACGCCCAAGATAGGGTTACGTAGCGATTACGAAAAAAATTAAGTAATATTTACTGCAGTCTTAAAATTTATTACCAGAAAAAGAGCGTATCTTCACAGACTTACGTCCTTTTGTTGAGAAGCGCAGTTTTTCGGCAATAACTCAAAAACGGTATATCCGATCATGTTGAAACCAATTTTCGTTGAAAGTATTTATACGCATTAAGCGTTAGGTACCTTTCCATATTGTTTGCATATCTTTTGGACAAACAATTTACAAGATAGAGGGGGGGGGGCAATTTTTGCTACTTTGGGAGCAATTATTTTTTTGAGAAACCTTACTATCTTTTCAAAAGAGCTGTCGAACTATACGTTGAAGCGAGTTAAAAAAAAACTTGTAGTTTTCGAGTAAAATGCCTGTGAAATACGGACGGACGGACAGACAGACAGCCAGACGGACTTGACGAAACTATAAGGGTTCCGTTTTTGCCATTTTGGCTCCAGATCCCTAAAACTCGGCTCACCGGACATTTGTCTGGCAACCGAATTTTGCCGGATGTCTCGCCGTGTCCTCTAGTCGTGACGTACATTATCGGACGTATAGTAAGTCAGAGAGTAGAGTCATTCACGATGACGCGTGCCGTGGTTCTTATTGCAATGTCATTGATGTCTAATTTTGACAAAATCACGCGTCTTCGTGGATAGCACTAGGTATAAAAAGAGCGGTCATTTTTGCCAATACCTGTTGGTTTACAGTCAAGGAAACTGAATCACGATCAGGGTAGAACCTTTTCATAACCAATTTCACCATGATTTATTTGGCAGATTATGGGATGTCAATATGACATTAGTCGCACAAAGGTACCTTGCTTGATTCAGTTTCCTTCATTGTATGTAGATGCCACCAGTTTCGATTCGACCTTTTTCTATAAATTGGAAACGACACTCGAAGCTAACTTTCATCCGGTGAAGAGTTGCATGTATACAAGAATATACTTTTATAGAGCGATCCGTTGCCTGGTGAAACCAACGGATATATACAAGCGGCCTCACGACTTGCTCTTCATCGATGACACATACTGCGACGGAACAATAGACCATAATAGACGGTTTTCATACGCTTATGTTGTTTCTATTGCGTCCCGTATACTACTGTATCGTGCGATATGATCAAGAAACCCTAGCGTAACACGCCCTGGCCCCTACCACAAACGATACAAGTGCTCGAAATAGATTTTACAAATTATCTGTTTATTTATTTACGTAGTCTTATGTAATGGTGTGTAGCATGTCTTTATTATAACGGTCTGGAGGTTGCCGACGGTGCTGGCTGAAAATCAGCGCTGGGGTGTTTTTAATGCGTCAGCATTATGCTGAGCCAGTGTCCGATTCACAACCGCATTGATACACATTTTAGTGTTCAGTTGTTTATTTGTACCTAATAATATTGTTGTGTCTTGTGTCGTGAATAACTTTTTTTTCTTTCTTATACAAATAGTGTGTAATATAGCTGTTGTAAATACACATAATTGTCACTTTTTTAATACTTATGAGAATGTTAACAATTCTGTCGATTTGTAGAACTTGTATAAGTTTTTTAAGATACTTATCGTTTAATAATTATTTCCCTACTACAATACGTTACATTAGGATCTGAAAATAGATCAAAAAAGCTACGTACTCTGCATCGTCGTTGAAAATGGTCTACGTACTACGAACGAAACAGTCAAGCGGCACGGCATTGATCCGTTTATTTCAATATCGCCGTTATTTGTTGTCTGTATAGCTAAATGGTCTGTGCGCCTGCGGCGGCATTCCGATCGGCCTCTTGAACTACCGTTGGACACACTTTGGACAACAAACGCATGGGACAAGCGAATGCTAAATCTTTACACTTTACATAGAGTGTACCGAAGCACCTGTATTAGTAAATATGGTGGACATCTGTAACTTTTTTTAGGTTCGCATCTTTGCGTTTGCAATTTTGAACCTGATAGCTCTATCTTTAAACAGTTTAACTCGTTTTCTTACAATCTTTAATTTAACTTGCCTTATTTGTTGGGCCGAATTCTGCAAGTTTGTTTTTGGTTTGACTTGAAATACGTTAAACATATTATAAAGGCTGCGCTACGATCTATAAGCTGGTAGATAATGTGATAAGCGGTGAAATTTGGACAGTATAGAAATAGTTTTACAGGTGGTTGGACCTTGTGCAAGGTCCGCCCGGATTGCTACCACCATCATGCTCGCTAATCCTGCTGTGAAGCAGGTGCTTGCGTGGAGAGCAAGACAGCCGGTGACATTACTGGCACTTGAGGTATTCCATCTTAGGCCTCTAGGTTGGCAACGCATTTGTAATAACCCTATTGCAGGTGTTTATATGCGGTGGTGGTCTCTTACCATCAGGAAACCCATTTGCTCATTTGCCATCCAGTAGAATAAAAAAAAAAGTTTAAGTCTCGGGGAAGGATAGGTTTACCTCGAAAAACTGCATAATTCTCGCAGAAAAACGATAAATGAATCCTTCGCAAACGGAGTCGCGGGCAACAGCCGGTAAAGTATAAAATTAAAAAGTTTCTTTCATCTCATGCCATGCTGCGCACATTATTAGCGACTGCGCGGCTCAAGGATCGCGTATAAATGTCCCTCTATCGCGCACGCGTATTACGCGTCTTTATAAGGTTTCCTTCGTACGTGGTGTGCTCCATACAACTAGTGACATCTTCGTTTATTTATGTCCTAAAGGTGGAGATAACGTATCTTTCTAATAAGACGATTTGTTGCAGTCAGTACTAGTAAGTTATGGCTTGAGAGATATTAGCAATTAATCCACAAAGATGTAAGTAAATAAAGAGCATTGCGGTAGCAGTAAGCGTAATTTTGGATATTGTTAAAAATAATAACGAGTAGGTACTTAAGACCCAAGACCTGGAGCACTTATCAGCTCGATTAGCAGGTGCATGCTTAGGATAGGGATGAGCGGTGAAGGAATAGTGAGGTCTTTGCCCAGCAGTGGGGTATTATTACGGGATAGTTAAAAAACATTTCTCACTTACCAACTCAATCGGATAACTAATTAAAATCTAAAGTTACAGGTCTAACGTTCAGAGCTAAGATAAAGTGGTAGCAGGTGATAGAACCTTGTGCAAGGTCCACCCGGATTGCTACCACCATCTTGCTCACTAATCCTGCCGTAAAGCAGCAATGCTTGCACTGTTGTGTTTCGGCGTGGAAAGTAAGACAGCCGATGAAATTACTGGCACTTGAGGTATCCCATCTTAGACCTCTAGGTTGGCAACGCATCTGCAATACCCCTGGTATTGCAGATTTTTATGGTCGGTGGTCATCTCTTGTCATCAGGAGGCCCAAATGCTCGTTTGCCATCCAGTCGAATAAAAAAAATGTTTTTAGAGCTGCATTTTCCAATTATTTATTAAGAGAGTCACCAGTCAACAAACTTAAACAAGCTTGATCAAACTAATCATTTTGTTTTTTCAACTCCGTTTCTGACAGCGACAACATGTTACATTATCCTCCGCTAACAAGCGGCACGTCGCGATGATCGAAGGCGCGCGCGCATCAGATTACTCCTTCGTAGTGGGACCAAAACAACCGCGGCCTTGCTGCCGGGACATGTCTTAGCCTGTCCTCGGGGACCTACATGTCAGCGGAAGGGATTATTAAGGGGCTTCCAAAAATACATGAGGAGTTTAGCGAGGCGGCCTCGGAAAATCATCATTATTATCATTTCAGCCTTAGGACGTCTACTGATAGACATGGGCCTACCCCATACCCCCAGATGCTTTGGTTGTCGCGATGCGTGCGACAGATGATGATGAAGAGGCAAAGACAGGAGATGTTCAAGAGGTTTATTAAATGTAAGATAGAATGCACCTGTAACAATGCATACAAAAAAGAACTTAATATAAAAACTAATAAATTTGGGACGTTGTAAGTAAGCTAAAACGGTTACAAATGCCGTAGGACTTTCAATTGTGCCTTCAAGATCCCTTGACGTAAACATTCGAAGATGAAACAATGTTTCGAAACAAAAAGATTTTTCGAGGATAAAAAGACGGTTACCGATCGGTAACCAGCATGTTTGCTCGTTGATCACACAGCACTCGTGTTTGCGCGCTCAAAGCACCGCCGCAAACACCGGCTGCGCCCGCGCCGCCTCGCGTGTGCTCGCTGCTTTCGGCTGCCGGTTGTCCAAAGAGTAAGCTGGCAGATGGGCAATTGGTATTGATAATGGTAGACCATTAAGGGATTTAAAGATGGAGTCAACATGAGTTCGAAGTTTAAATTTACTTCGGGTGATGTTTTGAAAATTGTGTACCAAATTGAAATCACGAAGAGCAAGGTTCTTAGTTAGAAAAGTAATTATAGACGTAAAGAACAAAAATTTTGCATTATTATAAACACTAATTTTATCATTTCTTACTCGTAAAGTGAATTTTTTTTTAAATATTGCAATTCACTTTAACGGCTGTTCAAAGCAATTAATATTTTTGACGGTTTTGTCCAATCACTTTTTTTTACAAGAGAGGGACATAAACATGCGATAGGAAGAAATCACCGCTGTCCATGTCCATCTGCAACATGAACGGCATCACAAGTGCGTTCCCGGCCCTTTGAGACACTGATAGGCTCGTATAAATTTCACACGAA
Organism: Choristoneura rosaceana; assembly: GCA_037349165.1. Lineage (NCBI taxonomy): Eukaryota > Metazoa > Arthropoda > Insecta > Lepidoptera > Tortricidae > Choristoneura > Choristoneura rosaceana. The sequence continues at coordinate 20,111,972 of JAZBNJ010000019.1, forward strand.
AACACAAGCCGAAACATGAGTGCACAGAAAAACCAGAAAAAATAGACCAGCGCTGGGAATCGAACCCAGGTCCTCAGCATTCCGTGCTGCGTGCTATTCCCCTACACCACCACTGGACAGGAGACTAGACACGAATTTTTCCTATGCACCCATATTTCAACATGGATTCTTTTCAGTGGTGGATGGAGTGGTGGTGTAGGGGAATAGCACGCAGCACGGAATGCTGAGGACCTGGGTTCGATTCCCAGCGCTGGTCTATTTTTTCTGGTTTTTCTGTGCACTCATGTTTCGGCTTGTGTTTTCGTGTGAAATTTATATAAACTTTCACGGGATGACCGTAAAAGAAACAAAAATTTGGAGTTGAAATAAAAAATACAAAAAGACTCCAAATCGTAATCTTGATTTGATAGGCTCGTGTTTAAAGCTGGTTCCATCTTTTCGTAATGCGCGTATATAAAGGTTTCGCTTAAAGCAGTAGCATCGTCATGTTTGGCTATCAATAACGACGATGATGATTGTTGGAGCGAAGACCTGGTTAAGATCGCGGGATCCCGGTGGATGCGAAAAGCAGAAGACCGGTCAGAGTGGAGAGCCTTGGGAGAGGCCTATGTCCAGCAGTGGACGTCTTTCGGCTGACATGATGATGATGATGATATTATTGAACACTACGTAAAAATAAGTACTTGACATATGTAGATGAGGGGTACAACAAGGTAGGTACAGCTATCACTGTACCCTGAGGAAGACCTCAGAAGGGCAGTGGTTCTGTTTCCTCCTTTCTACTCCTAACCTATTAATCTATGCAATCAGTTGACAGTTCACAGGTATCGCGAGAGACAAAGAATGTGTAATTACCCTGTTGTTGACACTGCGCCCGCGCTTCCCGGAACGGTAGGTCGCATCGCAGTCGCAAGCGCACGTGAGAATCGAAAGCTCATCCTCTTTCGAATATGTAACACAACTACTTCTAGGGTGTAAAGTCTTGGTGCAACTAATTGTTCGAACAAAGAAAATGCGTTATTTATTGTCTTTGGAGACGGCATTCAAGCGTCGATACTTAATACTCACTCTGCAAATGACGACAAAAAATCCGTTAACAGTACACGCCTAGCTACTTTACACATTACAAAGTAACAAACACGAATCATCGCAATTCACGCCTTTTACTATCAGGTATCTACCATTTAGCATATTGAATTATTGATTATCATTCAATACATGCACCCTAAAATTTTAATCGCCGCATAAAGCCGACGGAACGTCTGGGAGTTTGCCGAGCGGGCCAACCCGTCGCAACGGATTTATAATCAATAAACAAACCGTTACTCGATAGGTAAATCATTTGAATTTTCTACATAATAATAAATCTAACGCGACGGCCACGTTCCCAGTGCCACCCGATCCGGCCAGATATTTATACCTTCCGGTACCGGGACAAAACACAAGTAATTGAGCGATCAAACCCTGACCATAAAACTTGCACAAAACTATCGAGTTACAACCCTATCGCTGACCATTCACTCTTCGGCAATTTGCCTTCGACACCAACGGCTGTCATCCCCTCCTTCTTTCGCTAACGACGAAGCTTAAGGACGAAAAAGGATAGTTATATCGACGACGTTAACGTTGTATTTATAGAATTGAGCAGGTGGAATTCTGACCACCGGTCAGTTCACTAGAGCTATCATATTACGGTGCATCGCCGATGTGAAATTTATAGGCACGAGAGCGCATGTTAAAGTAACGCAGTGAATACGGTAAATAAATAAATGGTAAAGTGACCGTTGCTACAAATCGGAGCGAGTGGTCGTTGTCGTCGTGTGAATCGAATTAATTTGAATGGTAATCGATGTTCGATGAATAAATAGGGGCAGAAGGTCAGTGCGAAGGGCTGTGACGGCGGCGCTTTGTATTCCGCGCTGTTCCTGCTCCGTCAGTGAGCTGTTTTTAATTTATTTATTTGATTTCTTAACGTTCATTTAATGGCTATTTTTAACAGATACCTACTCGTATGTACTCATAGAGAACAACAAAACAGAACAGATTGGACAGGATGGCACCCAATGCGACCAGTATGGGGTCGATGTGGCGGAAAAGGACTTTTGAAGACGTATTTACGTTTAATTTTTGTTCTGTAGTTTTTTTTAAGCTATTGATAATGCACTGCTTATGATTTGAGATCCAGATGCGTTTTATTTTTGTCTTGATATATTACCTCCTTATTTTCCCCCCTTTTTTTGATCTCTAATATTAGGTAATATATCAAGGTAAGAAGGGCTATCGCCCAGTTAGTGGAACTGAATACAAAGCTTGAGGTCCCAGTTTCGATCTCCGTCAGATTTAAGCATATATTTTGTGTATTTAGGTAATTAGATACCATCAACCAAATATATGGTCTACCACCCTAAAGTTGGTATTCGTTTGCATGTCATAAAACAATAACGCCAATAGACGTGACTGTCAACTTGAAAGTTCGACTTAAGCGACATATTATTCATTTGATAGTAGCCACTTTGAAAATTGATAGACCACTTATTTGGCTAATTACTACTGCTTATAGCTTATACTAGCCGTTGCCTAATGGCAAAATCAAACCTAGCCAAAGCTTTGCTTAATTTGGAGTTAAGTATATTTAGTGTTATTAGTAGCCGTGGTGGCCTAGTGGTTTAACCTATCGCGTCAAAAGTAGAGGGTCGTGGGTTTAAACCCCGGCTCGCACCTCTGAGTTTTTCGAAATTCATGTGCGGAATTACATTTGAAATTTGCCACGAGCTTTGAGGTGAAGGAAAAAATCGTGAGGAAACCTGCACAAACCTGAAAAAAAATTCAATGGTGCGTGTGAAGTTCCCAATCCGCGCTGGGCCCGCGTGGAAACTATGGCCCAAGCCCTCTCATTTTGAGAGCAGGCCTGTGCCCAGCAGTGGGACGTATATGGGATGATGATGATACTAATAGTGTTAACTGCAATGTGGCGTCATATTTATTATCTAATCTAGACGGTTCGTGTCACCGCTCAGTAGCTGGCGAGCTAACGGTCCGTCCAACCATTAGGCAACCTAGATCATCCATAAATCCTCATGCGGCTCGTCTTACATAAGTATGAGATATTGGGCTGGTGGCGCAACTGGCCCCAGAGCCAGCTAATTCGGCGTGGCGAGGCGCCGTAAATTGTGCCCAGCGTGGGGCCACTCGGACCAATGTAATTGACTGCCCATAGACATTTATATTAACTAGAAAAATGATAGGGCACTCGGTGATGCCGAGCTTTAGTTATCGTTACACATGTTTGTTTTTGACGGACGCAGTTAAACTGTGAAAATATGAGGCTTAGTATTTCGCTCACCTCAAATATCAGTCAAATGTTTCAAAGAACACTGAGAAAAAATCATCAAAACATTTATCTGGAGTACCATGGACCATGACAAAAAGGATAAGCAAAGTTTGGAAGCATTCGAAATGTGGTGCTGGAGAAGAATTGAGAAAATTTGTTTGGATAAGTTACCAATGAAGAGGTTTAGGTAAGAGTAGAAGAGAAACATTAATGGAAACAATAGAAGATCGGAGACGGAAAATGGTTGGTCATCTTACACGACATGATGAGTTCAGAAAAGAGGGAGACCGAGAATTAATAATAATAATAATAATAATAATATTTTTTTTATTTTGTATGTACTTTTCTGTATTTTACTTTTTATAACTATTATAAAAACCTAATCCTAAGAATAAAAATAAATAAAGATAATAATATCATTTATTCGCTTAAAAGCAAATAAAGGAGAAAGTAGCTGTCATGTCGTATAAGGAGGTAAAGGAGGCAGCTTTGAGTAGAGAGAAGTGGAGAGCCATTCATCGGCTGCGCCGACAAGAGTGTAAAGCTTAAATAAGAAGAAGAACTATCAGTCGTGCTGTGCCGGCCAAGTAGTTTGACAATTCTCCCCACTGTCACTTCAGTTTCATAATTCTTCAGGTTACATCGGTAACCTTATATCAGCCTGTAGTCTTCGGGAATTACCATGGGATTTTAGTAGGTACGATTCCGAAATTTCAATTCGACTGCCTGATCTAATGGTGAACACGAGCGAAGCCGCTTTAAAACTAGTATCTAACACGTTTTGTCTGTTCGTACGGGGTTATCTTCATGTCTAGTTCATGGGCACAGTGCCCGTCCTCATATCCAAGGATCCCAAGTGAGCAAGTTCGAGACAATTCAAAAAACGTTACGCAATCCAGCATTGGAATATAAATCGTTGACCTCCGATCGGAAACTCTTGTTTCGCGTTGCTCAATACTGGTAGCATACTCGTAACAACTCGGATCCACTCCCAACGATTTGTTCCACATATCTTCGTAGCAACGAGCAATAATTTAGAATCAACAGTAACAGTAGCTGGCTAAACTGGACGGACCTAATCCATGTCGAATCGCCTAAGACGGGCTTTTCAATGATTCGATCAGAATAGTTCGTAAAGTTTGGAGTGGTCGCTGCTTTTAGAGTTCCGTACTTCAATATGAATGCCTTGAAGATCACCTTTGTTTATCCGTTTTTCTGTCTGTACGTCCGTTAAGGCCCCATGGAACTTAATAATAATAATAATAATGACATTAATTTCAGATTATTATCCATAGTTTGTTAGTTACAAAGTCTTACAAATATTAATATTAAAATTACTAATAATAAAATTACTTAATATTACAATTACTTTCCGTTGGCGTTCGTGTCGTCACAGCCTATTGTGTATATGTTTTTATGTGTTTACTTTTAATGGGTCCCACTGAAAAACAGCGTTGCGGCTTGCCGCAACATTATGCTGAATGGGTGGAGCCCTATTTATATCCTATTCGATGTTTTTTTTTTATATTATTTTTTCTTAACGTGTTTTTTCTGTGTATGTGGAATTTCCACATATTCCTATTTATGTCTTTCTCACTCTCACTCTCTCTCATTTCTCAGGAACGTGTGGATGTAGCGCAAGGTGAAATTAATAATCAAATACTTACTCAAATACTCAAACTTGCAGTCCCTTGGAACGTAATCAAAATATATCTACAGTCATTAAAAAAGCTGTTTCCTATCGGCGAATTAAAATTTAAGGGGTGCTTCCAGAGGTCCTAGAAATAACACAACCAATACACAAAATCTTCCTATGTCAGTTATCAATCCCACTTAATATTATAAATGGAAAAGTTTGAAATTCTGTTTCTTATTTTGAATTCCGGAGAAGGACATAGGATAGTTTTTATCCCGGAAAATTGCACAGTCCCCACGCAATAGATAAACGAATTCTGCGCGGACGGCGTCGCATGTAACGGCTAGTATAAAATAAACCCCTCTTGCTCGCACTTATCTTAAGACCAGGCGCTTACAACACTGGATTTTACTAAAACGCACGAATTCGTACGAGACCCTCAGTACGCAGCCCGACCCAAACTTGACCGATTTTTTTTTTCGTGTGGGAACATTTCGTTTTTCAATCACACGCTTACCTTTTTACGGCGGGAGAGGGCGATAAATATCGTAGCTTATGGCCGCGGTGGCTTTGATGCGTCCATCCCGAGCTCTACGGGGTGCGGGATGCTCCGAGACCTCATTTGTTAATTTGCTAAACCGTTAGGGGTACGAAAAACGTTGTTTTTGTAAATTGAAAATACAAACTGAAATATAGATGCACAGAAAAACCAGAAAAATAAGACCAGCACTGGGAATCGAACCCAGGTCCTCGGCATTCCGTGCCGCATGCACCACTGCTGGACAACGGTACAGACACGAATTTCCCCTATGCATCAAATATCTCACCGTACCGTTGTCCAGCAGTGGTGTAGCGGTATAGCACGCGGCAGGGAATGCCGAGGACCTGGGTTCGATTCCCAGTGCTGGTCTTATTTTTTCTGGTTTTTCTGTGCATCTATATTTCAGTTTGTATTTTCAATTTAGGTTTTACGGGATGACCGTAAAAGTAAAAATTTGGAATTTAAATAAAAAATACAAAAAGATTCCAAAAAAACAATTTTAATTGTTTTTGTATTAAATATACTAGCTTTTGCCCGTGGCTCCGCCCGCGTGGTATTCGGTTATTGCGCGCTGTACCCTCGGGAACTGTGCTTTTTTGCGGGATAAAAAGTAGCCTATGTCACTCTCGGGCCCATAAACTATCTCTACGAGTATGCCAAAAATCACGTCGATCCGTGGCTCCGTTACGGCGTGAAAGAGGGACAAACATACAAACACACGAACATACAAAGACAGTTTCGCATTTATAATAATAATATTGGTATTGAACCCGGATAACTCACGTCTTAAATCGAGTTTAACTTGACATGATTGTTTTGGGCTAATCCGTAGCCCTTCTTCCTCGGAGCAACGCAACTCGGAGGCTGCTGCAACACGCGCACTGCGCGCCGCCACACACAACACATGTCGAGCTAAACTCGATTCAAAACGCGAGTTATCCGGGTCAATAAGTATATTTAATACTAGCTTTTACCCGCGGCTTCGCACGCGTAAACTAATCGGCCTGGTAGTGGCAATTGAAATATCCCGTGGGAGTATAGGGATAAAAAATAGCGTATGTGTTATTCCAGACGTGCAGCTACCTACATACCAAATTTCATGACTTTTAGCCCAGCGGTTATTATTTCAAAATTTTATTCCTATCCCGTGGGAATATCGGGTCAAAAAATAGCCTATGTGTTATTCCAGAGGTTCAGCTACCTACATATCAAATTTCATGACTCTAAGCCCAGCGGTTATTATTTCGAAATTTTATCCCTATCCCGTGGGAATATCAGGATAAAAAGTAGCCTTCGTGTTATTCCAGAGGTCCAGATACCTACATACTAAATTTTATGGCTCTAAGCCCAGCGGTTGTTATTTCGAGATCTTATCCCTAGTTATCCCGTGAGAATATCGGGTCAAAAAGTCACCTATGTGTTATTCCATACGTCCAACTACCTACATACCAAATTTCATGACTCTAAGCCCAGAGGTTCTTATTTCGAGATTTTATCCCTATCCCGTAGGAATATCGGGATAAAAAGTAGCCTATGTCCTTTCCCAAGGTCTATTCTATCTCTGTACCAAATTTCATCCAAATCGGTTCAGCGGTTTTGGCGTGAAAGCGTAACAGACAGACAGACAGACAGACAGACAGACAGACAGACAGAGTTACTTTCGCATTTATAATATTAGTATGGAAGTATGGATGAGTGAATCTCACGGTAGTTTTATGTTCAAAATTGTTTTTGTATTTAAAACTAACCAACGATGTCTTCCATTTATCTGGACTCGAAACATTCCTATTTTTTAACCCCCGATGCAAAAAGAGGCATGTTATAAGTTTGACCGCTGTGTGTCTATCTGCCTGTCTGTATGTCTGTGTCTCTGTCTCTGGAACCGTAGCTCTTAAACGGGTGGACCGATTTTTATTTATTTGAAATCTGATTTCCTAGCGATGGTTCTTAAACATGTTTCATCAAAATCGGTTCAGCCGTTTTTGTGATATTGAAATTTTTATACATAACTGACCGGAGATGGATTAAATTGTTTCGCAGATTTGTGGAGGTTTCCTCACGATGTTTGCACGTGTAATCCATCAGAATTCTAAATTTCCATTGAATTCCCAAGCATTTACACAGCTTGGCATACAATTAAGACACCCGAGGCAAAGAAGAGTGAGCAAACTTGTATGGACTCTAGCCTAGGAACCAATAACGACAAGCCCTATATATATCATTAGAAATTTTTTTTTTTATTCCACAACTTTTTGTACGGCGGGCAATCTCGAATCGCTGTGAAAAAAAATATGAAAACGCATGAAAAACAAAATCATGATTCAAAATCATCAACATACAGGAACTTACTTAGTATCGAAAAAACCTACTTTTATGCAGCGGTAACTTTTTTCACACAAAAATTTGGGTCTACCTGCCATAGTAAAAGTTTTAGAACTTAGAATAAACTATCCAGTGATATATCGTTTGTCCTTATTGGTCATTATTAGCCTACCCTCCTGTGATGTCTAATCCTGGCGGTTGAGATTTCGAGATTATTTCCCGACCCCGTGGTAATATCGGGATAATAAGTAGTCTAACCTAACCTAAGTAACCTAATTTCATTCAAGTCCATACACGCATTAAAGCGTGCGTCTACATACGTTCGCATTTACAGCAGCAGGATTACGGTTTTGTTTTCAGTGTGAGTCACAGATCATTTCTTGTGTGTTGGTTGAAAATACTTTGTCACACAATGGGATAGAATAGCTGGTTTTGTGCTGACATCATTGGCTTGTAGCCTCGGCACTGGGTGGGTATTGGTGCGGCGCAGGCGTCGCCGGCAGCGCACGCGCCCGCAACAAAAGACTCTCGGGTGACTTTTGACTTTCGTCGTGTGGTTGAGCTTCATAATATAATTGAGCTCGAACAAAATCCGGCCGAGTATTACCATACAATGGGCCAGTCTTCCGTCGGGCCCGCCAGGTCGTCGAGGGCAAAAAAACACTACCACTTGCCTACACCGCCATGCCATAACGTCGCTTCACAATAGACACTGCTGATCGAGTTTCAAACTTAGCGTCATTCGAATAAAGTCCAAGAGGGTTTGCTGTGGCGCGTATATAGGATGATTTGAGTGACCAAGGAGGTTGGCAGTCCATCGAAGGCAACCCATCATGACTGCGACGACTGTTTGAAGAGTGACAAGGGCCGGAAAAAAACCCGGTGTAAGTTACCCAGTGGCCGGTTCGGAATCAGCTCAGTTTTGAGTTATAGCCGCGACCCGCAGTTTTTGTTAGTGACGTCTGATCGATGCCTCTTTACTTTCTGTCTCGTTTGCAACGCTCGTTGGATTACTGGCTTCAAAAATCGCATCATCATCATCATCTCGGTTTAAAAATCAAAGTCAAATTCAAATATTTGTTGTGGTTGTGAGTATACATTAGGTTCTTATTGTTACATTTAGTACTAATTAGTACGTCACAATCTGCTAGGGTCCAGCATACAATATTTCAATCTTACAAACTAAGTACAAAGAGTTGATTTGCAACTAAAAATAAAATTTACCTACTGCAAAAAAGATTTTTAAAGATGTTGACGGAAGGTGTTTTAAAATTAATCTAAAATATTTTAGCAAGTTAGTGGATGCGATTCTACGCGTACGTCGGCTAAATTGTCTAAATCTAAATTTTCTAAATTTTAATTGACATTTAGACGGCTGATTTAACAAGTGCTATTCCAGAAAGTCACGCTGACCGGCTAGATAGATCGGCTAAAATAAGAAACGTCAGATTAGCTTTTTTTTACTTCGTGTATTTATACATAGTCTTGTGCCTTCATTTTGTATTTAGTGCTTAAAAACCCGTTACGGTGTAAAATTCCGTTATTGTCTAGTGTGTCTAGACAATTACCTATATCTAAATCTAATAGAATTTACGAGTATTATGCATGTTTTTGTTTTTAATTTTCATTTGACTGTCAACAAAGCACTTCACCTTCTGTTTATACTTTTAGGGTCATCGCTAAGTAAATACACAAAAACATAATTAATATTTCAGATATTTTGCATAAAAGAATATGTTACAAGGTTAACAAAATAACGTACGGTACCAGCCTACTATAGTAAACATCGAATTGATAATGTTTTTAGTTGTGACTGTAATTTATAACTATAACGTGTCATGTATTCAAATTAAATATACTATTTTTAGCATAATCCAACTAAGCCGAAATGATGTATTACCCATCATCAGCTTTCTATCGCTTACTACGCAATATCAAATGATATCGTTATACTTAAGAAAACCGGCCAAAAGCGTGTCGGACACGCCCGAGATAGGGTTACGAAGAAATCAAGTAATATTATGTGCGTTATAACACAATTAGCTTTTGCCCGCGGCTCCGCCCGCGTGGAATTCGGTTATCGCGCGCTGTTCCCTCGGGAACTATGCATTTTTCCGGGATAAAAAGTAGCGTATGTCACTCTCGGGCCCATAAACTATCTCTATGCCAAAAATCACGTCGATCCGTCGCTCCGTTACGGCGTGAAAGAGGGACAAACATACAAACATACAAACACATAAACACACAAACATACAAACACACTTTCGCATTTATAATATTAGTATGGATTTAAAACACTTACTAGAGTCTTAAAATCTATTAAGTACTATAAAAAGAGCGTATCTTCACGGCACTTTAAGTCCTTTTGTTGAGAAGCGCTGTTTTTCGGCAATAACTCAAAAACGGTATATCCGATCATGTTGAAACAAATTTTCGTTGAAAGTATTTATTAAGCGTTACCTTTCTATATTTTTTGGAGAAACGGTTTACAAGATAGATGGGGGAGGGGGGGGGATACAATTTTTGTTACTTTCTGAGCGATTATTTCCGAAAATCTTCAATTAATCAAAAAAGTTTTCGAGAAACCTTACTACTATTTTACTTTACTTACTATTTTTTCAAAAGAGCTTCTAGGTATAGTTACATTGGCCGTATAAAATCCTATCCTTAATTCCTTTAACCGAGAAAATTACCAAAAGCGCCTTCCTCCAGCCACCTTTTAGAAATCGCTCGTCACATTTGACATGTGTGACGAGGTAAGTAGCCGGCTTTCTACGCGCGCGCTGCCGCACATACGCAACTACTTACCGCATCCGGGTGACGTCTTCACCGTGTCTGCCTGTCTGTTTTCACCGGGTTATTTTTAGACGATTTCTCGCTAACGTCAATGTCCTAGAGTTCCAGGGCTTGCGGATATTAAAAGGGCTTTGTGATCTTTTGTTTTTTTTTGACATAAAAAGTCGTGGGGATAGCAACTTGGCTCCTTTAGTTACACTTCTTAAAAGAGGTTTTTTTTTAATCGGTTGTAAATTTTTCTGCATTTGCTGTCTCTGTTTATTTTATTTGAATAAAAGGAGAGGACTGCGAGTAGTTCCCTCAAGATGTGTTGCTTTAACGAAAAAGTCATGGCAATTTCAAAAGTACCTGATTTCGCATATAAATTTCGATCATTGGATATACTACAAACCCACGAATCTCTGCTCGAATTTCTCGTTTTTTAACCGACTTCAAAAAAAGGAGGAGGTTATCAATTCGGTTGTATGTTTTTTTTTTTTTTTTTTTTTTTTTTTTTTTTAATGTTTGTTACCTCAGAACTCCGTCATTTATGAACCGATTAGAAATTTTTTTTTTGCGTTCGTCTAGGAATGCTTTCAATTAGGTCCCATAAGCACCAAATCAGGATCTGATGATTGGATCCTAAGGAAATCGAGGGAACTCTTCAAATGTTGTAGGGACACCTATGGTAATTTTGATATATTTAGTAGTAACTCGTGCATTTGCTCTTGAAAATCATCATTTGGTAAAGTGGAACTGATGATGAAGACCACAGTTGACCATCGGAGTTACTACTCAATAACAAGTATTTCATGGGTTGAATTTCAATTGCTTTAACACAGTTGCTAAGCAATTTATGCTCCTCGAAACGGATATGGTGAAATGGAATGGGTGGTGAAGCACCAGGACTCCTCAATAATGAACATCTTTGCATCGGAAAAAGCAATTCTTCGTAAAAGATGACGAGCAGTTGACATTAAACTATTGTATCTTAGATGTTTTGCACTAAAAAGCGTGAAAAAAAAATTTTATAACAAAAAATAGAACCGACTACAAAAAACATGAAAATAATTTTCTACCAGTCTGAAGTCGGTGCCTCAGCACGAGCCAGCAGGAGTGATTGAAGCCATTTACTCGTATAGTTGTAGGTGAGGTAGACGACTATAGGTCCACTCCTGCTGGCTCGTGCTGAGGCACCGACTTCAGACTGGTAGAAAATTATTTTCATGTTTTTTGTAGTCGGTTCTATTTTTTGTTATAAAATTTTTTATGCTAATTTTTGTATGTTACATTTTTTATGGTAAGTCATTGCAAGTAAACTAAATTCAAGTGGAGTCCACTATCAAAGGAGATGGACTGTTGTTCCTTTGACAATCGTCAAAGGTAAAGTACCTGAGACTCCAATAGTTGTAACAAACATGCAGTCACGGCCGTCACAGTCCAAACCCGTGAGTTATCAATAAAGCATTCTGCACCCGGTAGCTGGATGCCGGTGATTACTTACTCGGCGACACGTGCTCGCACTGCCAAGTGCGTGTTGCTGCCACGAGAAACCAATGACCGGAGTCGACTTTTACTTACCCCTGCAGTAATGTTTCTACAAATGGACGGTGTACAAAAAGCACAAGTGCACTGAATAAGTATGTCGAAAAAATTGGTTTTAATTATTTTCATGATTAAAACCTGTGGTAACTTTACTGGTTGATGTATTATCTAAGATTTCATTTGTAATTTGGCCATATTGTACCGTTTGTACCCAAATATACATTAAAACATTAAAACATTAAAATACAAAAATGTGTCCTTTGATAGCAGGAAAGTGAAGTACTTGTATTGCCAGTCTAGAGGGCTAACATAGAGTACCACGTTTGTTTGTAATATCGCCTGTCTTGCTCTCTATTAGGTACACACGCGACTTAAGCACCCCGGGTGAATCTTGTATCATATCTTGGCACACGCTATATCATTTTAAAACAAAATCGACGCACAAATGGAAAAAATGTCGTTAACTAAACTTAGCTTAAACGTTAACTAAGTTTAGTCTTTGTATGTGTTATTTTTTTAAGTTAAACGCATCATCAGTACGTACCGGGCCCGGTTTTAGCATAAGATGGACCCATCGCTTCCTATCGGCGCTATAAAAACCGACTAAGGTATCTAATGTCAGAGTGGATGACAGCGCTCTTTGTTGTTAACTACGAACTTCGGACTCTACGATGTGAGGGCAAGGGAAAACCACCGCCTTATTTTCCCAAGACAATCGTCATGAAGTTTCACTATTACTTAATTCTCAACCACGATCATGTCTAGAGTTCAGCGTCTTGGAATTAGAAGTATCGCCATCTCCTGTAATGAGTGCTCTGTGTTTCGAATGCTATAGGAAGCCGTAGGCACTTGGCGGGTTCTACGGAGAACGCAACTATATTACTATACTTTTTTGATAGCGTTTTGATGTTTAAAGTGGTGGTTATTTGTCGAAGTCGAGAAGTATAGCAGACATGGAAATAGAACCTAAAATCATGTTTCCCTCTCGCTCGTTTGAGACAAATGTGAGCAAGAGGGTAACATGATTTTGTGCTCGTTCAAGTGGCAATGGGCAGGCTATGTAGCACGGAAAACAGATGGCCGTTGGAGACCGCGGATCGACAAGCGCAGCGTAAAGTACATTTCAATAGAATCTGACAATTTTCTACACATTTAAGATACCCTAACGTGAGCACACTTGATTATATTTGTCATTGTTGTTGTGATTATCATCTAAAAGGAATCAAAAAACAATAATAGTCACATCACAAAGCCCTAGGCAGCCCGGTGTTCATAATAATATTAGTAGGTTGGAAGTGTCTACAGGATTGTCCGATTCTATTGAAATAGAGTTTAAGACGTTCACCAACTAAATGGTTCTTTTCCATTTCCATCTGAAGTAATTGGAGATCTATGGGGGAGGCCTAAGTCCAACAGTGGACATCCTACGGCTGATGGATAAAAACTGCATAACTAATTAACGATGGGTAGGGCTGACAATAGAGCGCTGGCCATGACTCGAACGATACAGTCATCCAAATAAACACTTTTAATAACTCTGTTTACAGTCCAGCCTCACATCCAAAACAAGATCGCCGTTTAAAAAGTCTCGAAATGCGAACAACAGGCGAAAACATCGTTCGTTAGATGGCGGTATCGACCGGCTGCTTCGTATGCGGCGCGCGTGCGGCGGTGCGTCGCCGAGGTGGCTCTATTTGGCCGCGCCGTACAAGGCGCCGGACGTCTGCGCCGATTGAGAGACCGTTTTAATAGATTGATGACTCAGTGTAGGCATAAATCAAACTTGGATCGTACTGTATGTATGCAAAAATCGGTAAGCGGTTTGCAGTCGTGGCCCATTTGCATAAGCCTGGTCATATTTTAATGGTTATGTTACGTTAATTGACCCTTAAAAGAGTCGCTGGCAGCGGATGGATGCGAGTGGCTGAAGACAGAGTGTTGTGGCACGCCATGGAAGCCTATGTCCAGCAGTGGACTGCTGTGGGCTGATGATGATGATTACTTTAATGTTCTGAAAGGTATTACGACTCACTGTCTTTAGGCTGGAAATACACATGCTTGTAGCTCGCACAAAATTTGCGCGAAAATAGGCATGTATTCCTGGCCTTAGAATAAAACATTTTGTTTTTATTCTAACATAGTCCATATAATATTTATCTTACAATACTTTGCAAAACAGTGTGACCCCGTTGCATAGTCTCTGCCTCTAACATAATACTGACGTCTTTTAGCCAAAGAAGGCACTCGCACCACAAACGAACTAAAATGCGAATTACAACTGATGAGTTAAACATTCACTATCTCTTTCTAACAGCAGTGCTTGCACTGTGGTGTTTCGGCGTGGAGAGTAAGACAGCCGGTGAAATTACTGGCACTTGAGGTAACCCATTTTAGGCCTCTAGGTTGGCAACGCATCTGCAATACCCCTGATGTTGCAGATGTTTATGGGCGCTGGTAATCTCTTACCATCAGGAGACCCACTTGCTCGTTTGCCATCCAGTCGAATAAAAAAAAACCACGTCTTATACCGTGTGACAGTTAGTGGTGAAAACTATTGTGATTCCAAGCAATGCCTAACATAAATAAGACCTCTGTTGTGAGTTGGCTTGACACAAACACTTTATTTACTGAAAATCCCTAGCATCGATGGTAAGTAGAGCATCTCCCCCGACGCGCGCGAGGAAAGCGTTTCCCTGCCACGTCCGCACAAGGTCGACGCACCGCCGCTGCCGGCGACACTCGCTTTTGTTCTAAAAAAAGTTTAAGTCCTGAGGAATTAACCAAACGAAAAGACTCGTACAAGTACAAGTCACCTTCTACTCAAACACAATGTACCACGTTCACAATAGCTTTTTTTATACGACTGGAAGGCAAACGAACAAGTGGGTCTCCTGGTGGTAAGAGAGCACCGCCCATAAACATCTGCAACACCAGGGGTATTGCAGATGCGTTGCCAACCTAGAGGCCTAAGTTGGAATACCTCAAGTGCCAGAAATTTCACCGGCTGTCTACTCTCAGCGCCGAAACACAACAGTACAACTGCTGCTTCACGGTAATCCGGGCGAACCTTGCACAAGGTCCTACCACCTGCAAACTGCTGCTGTGACTATTTTTGACGAGTTTTTTTAAGATTCCGTGCTTACCTCAAGTTGGCAAAGCGGAACCCTTGTAGAATCACTTTTAGGTCCGTCTGTCAAGATTTTTTTCTCAAGTAGGCGTTACCAACACGCCTCTTAAGCTGAAATCAGTACTAAATAAATGCACTGGTCTACTAAAAGTCGAAGCAGTTAAAAAATCTAACCTCTAAGTTATCGCAATCAAGAGATACTAGCTAGTATCTTGAACCTAGGTTTTTTATATAAGGGGGGTAAACGAGCACATGGCTCATCTGATGGGAAGAAATTACCGCCGCCCATGGACACCTGTTAACACGAGGGGTATCACGGGTGCGTTGCCGACCTTTTGAGAGACTGATAAGCTCATTTTTTAAACCCCCAACGCAAAAAGAGGGGTGTAATAAGTTTGACATTGTTTTATCTTATAATCTTAAGAAATAGGACATTAAATATTTGTACACCTGCATGCAGGTTGAATACGCATGGAATGTTAGAAATAAGACCTTTGTAACCGTATTCTGGCAAATAAATGAATTGATTGATTGATTGATTGACCGCTATGTGTGTCTGTCTGTGGCACCATAGCTCTTAAACGGGTGGACAGATTTGAATGCAGTTTTTTTTTATTGAATAGCAGGAGTTCTAGTGATGGTTCTTGAACATGTTTCATCAAAATCGGTTGAGCTGTTTTTGAGATATTGAACTTTAAAATGACAAAGTCGGGGGTCTGGTCCACTCTCACCCCGTACCTCGCCTCGCGCCTCGTCTCGCGACTCGTACGCGAGTGTAAATACGGCATTATAGTTTCGTCATTTGTTTGTCCGTCCGCGGCTTAGCTAATGGTAGTAATACCCGCAGTAATTAAGTCCAGGTGCAGACCGCGGTAAGTGCCGTGGATTTGGTGCCAATTGGCGTAAACTAGGGGCTATTACGAAATTCGAAAATCGAAGTTCGTATCGTACCGTCCCTCTCACTCTCGTATTAATATAAGCGTCAGCGGGACGGCAAAATACGAAGTTCGAAGTTCGTAAGTACAGGATCTGGAAGCGTTATGCCCGCACTGTCGGACGATCAAGCAAGCACCCACATGCGATTATGTTTGTTTTTTATGCCACGACGCAAAAAGAGGGGTGTCATAAGTTTGACCGCTATGCCTATGCGTGTCTGTCTGTCTGTGTGTTTGTCTGTTTTGTCTATGTGTTTTTCTGTGGCAACATAGCTCTTAAACGGATAGACCGATTTGGATGCGTTTTTTTTTATTTGAAAGTAGGATTTCTAACGATGGCTTTTAGACATGTTTCATTAAAATCGGTTCTGCCGTTTTTGAGATATTGAACTTTGAAGTGACAAAGTCGGGGGTTTTCCAACTTTTTTTGTTTAGGTTATTTAAAGTAAGCTTCTCACGGCAAATATCTTACATTCATATTTGATTGAATCTTTACAATGTACAAAAATGAATTAGATGTCTCAATGAACGACAACTTGCCACTGTAAGTTGCCCGCAACTCTTACGATGTCGTCGGTCGCCCTAGTGGGGGGATTTTCATTTCAATCAGTTTTAATGTGTGACTGTGCGATTTTCGTTTGTATTATTTGTTGGAAGTAGGTATTCTTTGACTGTATAAAACGCTGGCCGAATGCAACCATTTGTGTTTAAAAAAAACACAATTTTTACATAATTTGTCATGCTTCAATACTTACGTTACGGTATGCTAAACTTATTAATCTATTTTTTTTATACGCTTAGTTATTACACGGCCAAGTACGCGTGCCATTTTCTCGCATGTCACGCAAAAGTCTTTCTGGAGTTATTTCAAAAAAAGTGTTTAAGTAACGTAATAAGGCGAGTTGTGGCACGAAGATTATGTCGACCTAGATAAAATTAAGAGCTATTTAAAAAATTTCGGTCTTTGCAATTTTGGTCGATGTAACTTACCTCTCAATCGTAAATCGTAGCTATTTGTTTATTGTAAACCGTCTTGTCGCGCCGTCATTCGGTTCACTTCTTATCAAGAGCGGAGGATCGAAAAAAAAACAAAAGAAAATCTATAATTTGAAAATTTTAACTTTGTTCTTCTCTTAGTGGCCAGTTGCACACTACAGACACAGTAAAAGTAATCTTAATTTTAGATTACTTCTATTGTGCTACAGAGATTTGCCTTGTTATAACGTTGCACGATCGTTACGTTAACGCTGCGCGAACGTTCACAAGGCTACACCACTGCTACACAGCGCACGAAAGACGTCACTGCTAGAGAGCTCTAACGCGACTAAACTACAGATTCCACAACATATTTTTTGCCGGACTTATGGTTTCTCTGCCCGTGAATAAATCGCGTGCAAGCTATAATAGATTATAATATTTTTTACGACTAAAACATAATCCCATTTTTATACCTATGAAGTTGTTAAAGAGTAATTAAATGTTCTATTAAAAAAAAAACATAAGAGTGAACCAGTCACCGCTATACCATAAAAATGTTCGAAGTTAAGTGTTGTAGTAATTATTTATGCCCACAGGAAGAGCAAAACAATGTGAAAACTATGCACAACTGATAATTTATATATATGGTGGATGGATATTTGACTTGATGCGGGTGAACATAACTAGATATCACTTAAAAAAACAATATGCATTAGCAAACACTAATTTGTGCTACGTATAAATGGTGATTTAAGTACTGTGAAAGAAAAGCTTAGTTTTTTTTTATAAAGAGCCCTTTGCGACGCACTTACATAATTTACGTTTTGGTTTTGATGTTAATGGTAATTATTGATTGAAAGTCTTGTTTAGCGCTGGCCATGGTGCAAACTACAAGCAGCCAAGTAATTCTGGTCAGGATGACGACAGAATGACTTTGTAAACCTCTCATCGTAACGAATATAGTGGACTGTGGTTCAGATTGACGAAAATTAAACATGCTCTCAGGGCTGATGGCCGATGGCGTCAGAAGATTCTGAAATGGCGTCCTCGGACCCGGAGACGAGCTGTCGGTAGGTCTCCAACAAGGTGGAGCGACGACTTGGTTAACGGAAAGCACAAGACCGGTCTGAGTGGAGAGCCTTGGGGGAGGCCTATATGTCCAGCAGTGAACGTCTTTCGCATCGTGCAATGCATTCGCATTCAACTAGGACGATGCCGAAGTCATATCAGAGTGAGCTTGTAACTAATGTATTTTACGGTCACACACCTGCCGCGACACCAAATCTCTGGTCAAGCAGGCACAATATTTTCGATAGCCACAAATTCCCATGCCAGTAACGTTACTCGCGATGTCCGAAGGCGCATTACCATGGTTCGGAGAAGGCGCCCGCGCCGCATCCAAATGCCCGTATTAGCCGCCCGGCGCGCGAGCACGGCTTAACTATTTGCCTTTTGAATATGTGAGTGCGTAGATTGAATAGGCTAATGCCACTGATGTTATAGAGAGGTAAATTGTGTATGTATGAGCTAAATACATCGGTGGGAGGCGTTTAGTTTAATTTTTACCCGACTTCCCGATAGATGGTTGTTTATTTTGAGTTATACTTTAATCCGACTAACTTTATAAATGCGAAAGTTTGTAAGTCTATTTGTTTGTTACTTCATCACGTCTAAACCGCTGAACTAATTTAAGTACCTAGATGAAATAGTTTGAGTCCCGAGAAAGGACACAGGATAATTTTAATCCCAGAAAATTTCATGGTTTCCGCGGGATAGCGATAACCGAACTCAGGTGCGACCAAACCGCTTTAACCGCTGCTTAAAAAACGGTGAAGGCACGGAATCGCAGTGACGTGCCGTATGCGCACCATTTTTTTTATCACATGTTCTCCACACCGCTGCTTAAAATACGGAATCGCAGTTACGAGCGTAAAGTTCAGTTCCTTGCCGAACGAAAGTCGTGACGTTTACGGCACGTCACTGCGATTCCGTACCGTCACCGTTTTTAAACAGCGATTTGGTCGCACCCTTCTACGATGAAGGAATCGCGGGTAACGACTACATATTAGGGTAGGTATATAAATTTACTCATCGATCCATTAGTGTCTTATACTTAGGCTGTGTTTCCACGTGTGTTTGAGGAATGTGTTCATCGTGAACCAAGGTCATGCACCACAAGAAACGCATCAGGTGATTCATCATGTCAGCCGAAAGGCGTCCACTGCTGGACGTAGGCCCCCCCAAGGCTCTTCACTCAGACCGGTCTTGTGCTTTCCGCATCCACCGCGATCCCGCGATCTTAACTAAGTGGAGGCCTACCGACAGCTCATCTCCCGGTCCACGGACGCCATTCGAGAACCTTCTGGCCCCATCAGCCATCAGTCCTGCGAGCAATGTGCCCCGCCCCCTACCACTTCAGTTTCGCAATTCTTCGGGCTATGTCGGTAACCTTAGTTCTACTGTGGATATCATCATTTCTAATTCTATCCCGCAGAGAAATCCTAAGCATAGCCCTCTCCATAGCCATCTGATAGGTGATTAAAGCATTCCTATTGGTTCATGACATACATATTCACAACGCAACCTCTCACTCTCCAATGAAAACGCAGCCTAAGTAGCGCAAATCTCAAAATAATTGCAACATTAAATATTGACTGCATAATCCACACATTTCCCACCTACTTACGATATATTTTAACGGAAATCCAAATTTACGATATATTTATGATATCGCGTTTGGACACAGTTGCAGATAAACCTGATTTAGCTGTCGATTGTTTATCGCTTTTATGAGAAACACACCCACATGGCAACTAAATTCAATAGAACTGACAAAACGTGGTTTCCAAAACTCGAGCGAAGGATTTATGGCTATCGGGAAAAAGTATTAAATACTATTATTGTTGTCACTGCTGTAGATTTTGGAATTAGGTAATCACGTCATTTCAGAATTTGCTTTTTATAACCTTACTACCTTTTGCCCGCGGCTTCGCCCGCGTGGAATTAGGTCGGTTATCGCACGCTGTTCATTTTTTTGGGATAAAAAGTAGCCTATGTCATTCTCGAGTCCATAAACTATCTCTATGCCAACAATCACGTCGATCCGCCGCTCCGTTTCGACGACCAAGACGGACAAACATACACACACGCTTTCGCATTTATAATATTAGTATGGATTTACATTATATTATTCGTAGTTTCCTTAAGTTCTAATAGTACTCAATGAAATACGATCAACAAACCAAACATCAATTTCTACCCATAAACCCAGATTTCTAACCCGCGATGTTTTCCGATTTCCAAAAGCCGACGAGCAACTCAAAAAACATTATCAATTTAATAGCGCGCGCATGTTTATTCAAACCATCTCGTTAATAGAGGTGTCAGATCGTTAAATTATCTCGTGACCCATTAGACGGAACTCCAGACACATTCGTTTAGCGAGATCGAATACCAGATAGTAAAACGTCACTAAATTTGGTTAAATTACGGATGGTTTCTATTATAGCGGCACAAACTTGCCTAGAACAGCGAGGGGGGCACTACTGTCAACGCTAACAGCTCAACTTGTATGTGGATATGTTAGTTCCAATTTTGACCGTTGATCTTGAGTTTGTTTTGGTACGAGTATTAAGCGGACTGTGTCGCACATTTGAATATTGATAGTGGCACAAGCTAGTGTCTTGGATAACGACAGCGCACTAAAAAGGCAATATCAGTATATCACGCGGCGTCCGCGGCGCTCGATGGACACCCGAAAACAGCACAGCGGCGGCGGTGGAGTTGCCATGGGGCGTTAATCCTTTTAATCCTAAGTACAACTCGTACTAAGTTAATCTTATACTAATATTATAGACAAGAATGTTAGGGAGGCCGTGTGTGAGTATAGGTGTGTTTGTTACTCCTTCTTGCTACCGATGTTATATTTATTTATTTATTTATATATTCAAATTACAAATTAGGTACTACACATTATTAATTCTCGCCAAACTGCTACGTTACAAATATCATGGGACACTCTCATGCGAATAAGTCAGTCCGAACACTGGAAAGGGGTCAAATTCAACTTACAAGATTTAACCCGCTCATACGAGTATACAAATACATATTACATAGTTACATACATTGCAAGTTAAAAGAAAAAAAAGAAGACATTTATTCACTAATACAAAAGACACACAACTACAATAAAATTTACAGAATTACACACAAATAAACCAAAAAAAATATATATGAAAACACACAAATGAAAATAGTACCCAAAATACTTAATACACAATTTTGTGTGTCCCCGAAAAATCGAAACGGTCGCTGACTCAGCATTAGTTAAATACTTATAAAAGCTTGTAAAAATACGAGTATTTTTTTAAATATTACAACTTTAATAAACCCGTTAGCTACCTAAACAGCTAGAATCAAATGTACGCTGCAGACCTTAACCAACTGGCGTCTATTTACTAATTACACACGCCACTTATCCGAGCTAAATGATTCCCTTCCAAGAACCAGAGAGTTCTGGGCACAAAAATAACATTAATGAGCATTGAAATCCGAGAAATCAACATGGAAAATTATGCTAATAAGTTTTTCTAGGTGTTACGTACGATTAATTCCGCCGAGACAAGTAATGCTCGCCTCGGTATCAGTAAATGTAAATGCAGCGAAATAAAGTGCGAGCAGCGGGGCGCTGCGCTCCAATAGTCGCGGCCATTATTTCGTCTCAACGAGCCGATATACGCGCATCACATTTTTTGCATCAACAGTTATACTACGGAGTTGCGGTAGTACAAACATATTATAACAACATTATATAAAAAAAAATTCAGACAACTTAGGCTATGGGCGAATATTCAGCGTTTGTGGCGTGTTTTTTTTTTGTCATTGGTTATTGTTTTGGCTGGCGTTATTGAAAGGGGTGATGCCCAGTATTGTTTTATTATGAAAATTGAAGACTGTTGTCTTCCGATACTGAATTTAGCGTGATCAAAATTCTTGTGACTTGTCTTTCCGTTGTGCTATTTATTTTAAACGTGGGACGCTAGTGACGTTTGACCACGCGGTCAAAACGCTCGAATACTTGCCCCTATACAATAAGTACACAGACAGACAAAATTGAAGACACTATCATCACCAAATAACGATAATATATTTTTATTACAGTATCTTAGACTATTAACGACTCTACAGCTCGCCTTAGCCCACAAAAACGTGTTCTGCTCATTATGAAACACGAATCTATGATATTTCGAGTCGCGAGTCGCGTTGCGCAGTCGCGTCCAATAAATACGCTGTAACTGTTCTAAACAGCCTTCGCAGAGGCGAAACTGTCCTAATGCCAGAACCAGTCTATAGAGATGAAGGAAAGAAGCCCGAAGAAATTGCCAAACTAACGTAGCAGTGGGCGGGGACTTTAATAGAAGAACTGATAGCCGTTTGGAGCCAATGGTTCTTGAGTAGCAACAACGTATCGGAAGACACAGTTCTGTAGACTGTCCACAAGGTTACAGGAATTTGATGGATGCCATGCAGGACCGATCATTATGGCGTCACTATGGTGTCACTCTTTAAATCTGTATGCTTAAGGAGCACTATCATCTTGTAACTAAAGATTGACTTTATCATAGTTTATTTATTTATTTATATGTTGCTGTTTATCCCACTGCCTTTATTTATTTTAGACGTGTACCTACTTATATTATTTGTACGATAATTATGTATGTGTAGATGTCTTTTTGTTGAGTTTTACTCGTAATATTTTGATTTATGGTTGATGCACCACCTGCTGTTAACTAGTTCTTCCTTCTTTCTGTAAAAAGGGTTGCCTGGAAAGCCGCCTATTGCTTAGCTTGTAATTTCAAATTCAAACTCTTTATATTCTTCTTTCTTTTTCTCTCTGTGTAGGTACCTGTTTTCTGTATCGTTTACTATTTCTGGTATACAATGAAGATACAATGAAGAGTCATTGTATTGTATTGTATGGCGTTCTTTGAGGGGGACTGGTGTCCAGCATTGGACTTTTTTCGGCTGATGCAGGAAACGGCAATATGCACCACGTAGGTGCGTCTATTCGTGCATACTCATCTAACATGGTGCGACGTAAACGACATATAAATTGATTCGATTGTTTTCCTTGTGCGTCATGCCGCCCACAGTACTTTAATGGGAGATGCCAAAAAATTTGGCATCAAAAAACCATAGTCATGATAAATGTTTAGTTGCGAGTGTGTTTTTTAAATCCTGGTCACACAAACGTTAAACTAGAGGTTTTTGTCACAGATATAATCATATTTTAGCCGAATGAGCAAGTTTGGCCATGCCTATGGTCAAAATACCACAAACGGGACTTATCACGCTATTTTACACATGTAATATTTACCTCGACGTTTCGGCAACGTTACAGTTGCCGTGGTCAAGAGTAGACTTAAGTGTGGGGTATCAAGTCTGCCTAGCAGCGCGAGTCCCGTTTGTGGTATTTTGACTATGAGTGAGAATCACGAAAGTTTAAAACGTTGGCCATGCCAATTTTTTATCACAATTTTTGATTGAAGTTTTGATTTGATTGAAGGCCTTCGTAGGCCTAAAAATACCACTTCTCCTAGGTGTTATAATCCTAATTTAAAGCCCGTATCAGCGATCGCTGTATGCATTGGAACCAATCAATGGCCGTGTGAGCCAACCTAGACAATGCCCGCTACTGACGGCGTGCGTGATGGATGCGGCGATTTGTCCGCGTCGAGACGGACTATTGATTTAAGATTCACTTATATTTGCTTGCGTAATTTTGTATTAACAACTGATAGAGGTGAAACTTTGACAATTTTAACTTTCAATGATATAAAAAATAATATTTAAGAGAAGTCTTTTCGTTCCATTCTCCATACAAAAGTAGTCTCGGTCTCATTTGAAAACTAGGCAACAGAAGTAGATGAAATTTTGTAAATATGGACTAAACGTAATTATCTATGCCTGTGGTTTTTCAGTTTTTCGTATAAATGTGTAATATCAGAATTACAAGAGCTCTAAAGTCGAAAAAAAAAAAGATATCAAGTTTGCACGAGAATTAAATACTATTGAAGAATTTTTACAAAAATCGAAAAACCCACAGGCATAAAAAATATAATGAAGATCTTGATTGTAAAATGTTATTGATTTCTATGCTAAACTTTTCGCATAATATGAGGATAACAAAACCCAAACCTCTAAATTGTATATACCTTGTATCACAGGCACTGTATTATTAATTAGGTACACCTCGCGATGCGCACAGCGATCCCTGCAAGCGGTGGGATCACGTCGCGCGCCGCTTGCGCAGTTGATCGCTCATTACGCGCCCGCGCATAATAGCCTTCAACTATCTTAATCATTTTAACAACGCCCATACGGCACGCGTCGTATATATCAAGTAAATAGTCGGTAATTTGGCCGATCGGGAGCTCGCTGGGATTCCAGGCTCAGCCGCAGAACGCTGTAATGGCCAAGGAATTAAGATTTATTTGTTTTAATTGGAAAATTGCTCATCATATTTAATTACCTAAGTTTCTTGAAGTACCAACTTAGAGTAGCCTAGTTAGAATAAGAAAGAAGAAAGAAAATATTTATTCGGGACATGATTACACAAAAAAACATTTTATTTTATTCGACTGAATGGCAAACGAGCAAGTGGGTCTCCTGATGGTAAAAGATCACCACCGCCCATAGACACCTGCAACACCAGGGGGATTGTAGACGCGTTGCCAACCTAGAGGCCTAAGATGGGATACCTCAAGTGCCAGTAATTTCACCGGCTGTCTTACTCTCCACGCCGAAACACAACAGTGCTTCGCGGCAGGATTAGCGAGCAAGATAGTGGTAACAAGCCGGCGGACCTTGCACAAGGTCCTGCCACCTGCAAAATGTTGCATTCGTAACTTCTAGACAAGGCACAGTAAAAAAAGGAATCAAAAAAACCAACACGACCCGATCTAAAACATAGTGTAATTGATTCTACTCTTCATTCTGAGGAAACCATTTTCTGGTTTTTAATTATTTAACTAACATTGTTTCCAAGAATTTAGCAACAACGGAAGGTAGTAGATTGACATTTTTCAAGTGTGAACTCGTCGATTGCTGCGACACAATCAAAAATTTCTCCTAAAAGTTAGGTAACTAATACGCCATTATTACAAAACAATTGTAATTTAACAAAAGATTGCGTTATTAGAAAGCCAGGTGTGAAAACGTAATATTATAATATAAAGGTTTTATTGGTCGTCACATGACAGTGACACCTCTTATACTCAGCTGATATACACAAAAGTGGCTTAAAAGTGGTCGTCGATGTTATTTGACAACGTATTTTGTGTCAAATTAACTCTTTTCGCACTGATGCCTTTTATAGACGACCACTTAATGTGTTGCCTGAAACTAATTGAAATAAATATGCTACAGAATGCTGATGTTGGCTGACTTCTTTTGAGGCTTATCAAAGTCAAAGTCAAAATATCTTTACTCAAAGGCTATAACAAGCACTTATGAATGTCAAAAATATCTACCACATTCCACATAAGCCCTATTTATTCTACATTTAGTAACTGGAGATCTATTTCAGGACTTAATCACAACTATAATAATTACCTCCCTGATGTGATGACCTACGGCTCTAAGTACTAGTCTTTGACTGTTGGCCTCTTGGAGAGGCTCAGAGTCACGCAATGAGCTATGGAAAGAGAGCTATGCTTGAAGTTTTTTTGCGCGATATATTCATTGTTAAAATTGCATTTTAGTCCTGATAATGTCCCGAAGTAAATCATCATCATCATCATCTCAAGCCTCTCTCAACCAAATTGGTGTAGGCCTCCTTCAGCTTTCTCCAGGTTGCTCTATTCTGCGCCGTCTGCATCCAGTTACTGCCTGCAACTCTCCCGATATCATCCCTCCAACGCATCTGAGGTCTTCCAACCGGTCTTGCACCCCCACGGCCTCCATTCTAGTAAAGCCTTGCACCACGAGTCTGTTTTTCGGGCAATATACAGGTACATTTTAATATCGTTTCATTTTGTCAAACTATCATAAGATCAAATCGGAACAACCAAAAAACAAAACACTCCGGAGAATCAATACAGCTCAATAATTCAATAACATCAATAGCCATAAAAGTGGAGAAATGCCATAGATAATAAATCGCGCATAGCACCTGCCTGCGATTGGGCAAATTCATAGTTTATGAGCGTCGGTGAGGCGTTACTTCCCCCAGGGGAGGTGTAGCGCTCTATTTTTGATGAGATGTGCGAATCGACACTGACTGTCGGTTTTAGATGATGTTTATGGCTGATTTTTTGAAATAAAATATATAACAATATTTGACAAACCCTTCGATATCAGGTAGTTTGTGCGAAACAGTTCGATCTAATAACTAAACAACTTAGAAAATTTTAACACGAAACTAGTATTTTCAAAGTAAAATGTCTCAAAAATGTTTGAACCGATATGGTCCTCTTGAAATAAAGTTTTGGTTTTAATTCAGATTACATTCACCTATTTAATTTTGTTTAAAATTTATCGCCAATTGAGACATTCACCATCGTATATGATAGATTTGGCAAAATTCAATACTGGGCTACGTAATTTACAACGAAAATTGGTTCAAAATATTTTCCAGCACAAAAGCAAAATTACATTTCGAAAAAATTCACTTTGAACCCATCTTTTTGTTCTCAAATCAAAATAGTTTATGTGGACGATTTTCTATCTGTACTGACACTTAATCCTCTCTGGATAGTCTAATGAAAATGTACTTCATGCCACTGCTGTCATGGTAATAATACCTTCTAAGCAGTCACGGTGGTGGCGGAGGGGGTAATAACTTCGCGGAATGTAAAGACGGTACCATTACCAGCGTGCATTGAAGTTCGGTCGTCGCGTGCACAGTTTAACTGTTTATTTTTAGCGTTAATCGCCGATTGCCGGCAAAAACGCTGTTTTAACTAGTTATGTAATTAATACATCGTAATGGTGTTCTATTGTTTGGCGATTGTTTGAGAACTAGAGATTAGAGATGATTACAGTTTGGAACTATATGGGAATGATTTCGATCCGCATTGGCGATCACGGGTTTTAATTAACGTATCAATGTATTAAAGAAAAAAATGTTTAATATTTTAGATGTAACAATTAATTAACATTTTAAATCTGTTGTTTTTCGCGCGTTTTCAAACTGGCCACTTTTTACAAATTTCTTTCTTTTGATGTTTTTTTTTTGTTTGCAAGTAAATTTTTGTCCAATTTCAATGATCGAATTGACTTGAAATTTATACAATAAATAATACATAATGTAAGTTGGATGACTTTTCAAATACAGTCAACAAAAACTACACTCACTAAAAGAAGCTTGTATTAGGTATTAAAAATAACTTAAAACAAAAAAAATGTTTTTTTTCGACAATTTATAAAAAAATGAGGTGGAAGCATTGTTTGGTACAAAACAAACGTCACCACGGTTCTCCAAAGGGGTAAGTGCAGATTAATTAGGCGGTGCTTATTAAGAGTGCCGTAAATCTGCGCCGATCCGAACCGACCGGCCAGTCAGAACTTTTTATATTTTCACTTCCTGCTTTTTACACTCCGGCCGTGCTACGCGTCAGGCTAGGAAGGCGTAGACCTGGCATAGCTACAATTTACATATTTTCTGGGGGATGCGGATCACGATGATCTTAAATAAACTCCCAAAATTTTGACGCATCCACTAGAATCCAGCCGTAAGAATTGCAATCGTACCTAATTAATGCACAGCTCACAAAGTAGTCGCTGAATTCCTATAAAATTAATAGTTTAATACGAGTACCTACTTAGCTACTAAGCACGGTTTTGAAATTTTTAAGTGATAGATATTAAATGCGTTTCTCAAATGAAAAAGCGGGTAACCCTGAAAAGATATTCCAGTATTTTTTCAATTCAACTTCAAAGTGCAAATTTTCGTTAAAATCGAGCCCCCCTCTAAAATCTGAACGGGTGGGTGGAAAAATTAAAAAAAAAAAATAAGGATGATACTAAGTATATCAAACTTACAAGGGAAACTATAACGGTTAAGTTTTCTTGAGAATAATTAGTAGTATTGTATTGTATTGTATTGTAACTCTTTATTGTACATATAAAACATATGAAATTTACAATTTACAAGAGAAAGAGATGTACAAAGGCAGGCAGGCAGTAGTTTAAGAATAAATAGCAGCCTAAACCTGGAATATTCCGTTCAAATACGAAACCCTTGGAAAAATATTATTTAATTTTTTCGTAATGGCTACCGAACCCTATCGTGGGCGTGTCCGACACGCTCTTGGCCGGTTTTTAATAAACAGTAAAGTGACCACGTGTTCATAATATCCGTCTGCCGGCTCTGTCCGTTCGTAGCGCTCCAACTAAACCCTTTCGCGCCGCCAATAATGAAATCTGGGGTGTGAAATAAAAAGAAAAACGCTCTTAATTAAATTTTCTTTTGGGGAAATTTAATAAACGCTACGCGCACGCCACCGCGCGCGAATTATTAATTTTATAATTTTTACAGCCCTCCCAAACTTTTGTTTTTATTTTTATTGCATTTCTAAATAACGACGCCAGGTTTTTCCCAGTTTAACGTTTCTGCTTTATAATTCGTTAATTTTGTGTGGACTATTCTGGCGTAAAGTGGTTTTCGAAAGTACCTATGTAAGTACAAGCTTTTTCCCGCGGCTCCGCCCGCATGGTATTCGGTTATCTCGCGCTGTTCCCTCGGGCACTGTGAATTTTTTCGGAATAAAAAGTAGCCTATGTCACTCTTGGGCCCATAAACTATCTCTATGCCAAAAATCACGTCATAGGACATAAAATACAACGTGAAAAATACAAATTCTTTGAAATGAATTTTTATTTTATTTCGCAGGATCTTTATTTCCTTCTTTCCCGAATGGAGGTCACTTTATACGCATAAGTACTTAAGAAATTGGGTTTCAAATTGCATAGTAAAGTTCTGCCGAACACAGCAGTAAGTCATCCTCACGCCTGAAACGTGGTGTTAAATAAGCTGCGGGAAATTGCACGTTCCTCCAAATAACACAGTTGGTGTAAATAACATAAATATGCTGCATTATGTACCCAAAACCTGCGGAAAATTTACTTTAAACGCTAATTTATTAGTAGTATTTAATGGCTTAAATAGCTGCAGTATTTTCATGCTTTATTCATATTGACTATTACTAAAGGAAAAAAACTAGTCTAGTAGTGTAGAATTCTGTTAAATACCGATAGCAGCTAATACTCGTATATAATAACACCTGAAAAATAATAAAATCGTAACAAAAACTTCAACAAATTGTCACCATTGTTGTTTTAAATGTTGTTGTTTGCAGGTGGTAGGACTTTGTGCAAGGTCCGCCCGGATTGCTACCTCCATCTTGCTCGCTAATCCTGCCGCGAAGCAGCGTGCTTGCACTGTTGTGTTTCGGCGTGGAGAGTAAGACAGCCGGTGAAATTACTGGCACTTGAGGTATTCCATCTTAGGCCTCTAGGTTGGCAACGCATCTGCAATACCCCTGGTGTTGCATATGTTTATGGGTGGTGATGACTTTTACCACCAGGAGACCCACTTGCTCACTTCCCTTCCAGTCGAATAAAAAAAATCATTTTATGCTTCATTTATAGCGCACTAATAAAATAATATCTACCGCTTTAATAATACAAAATCATCGTCGAGATCGTCCTCAAATGGCGAATGCATTTTACGAATTCTAATGCGAAGCCAAAATGGAACATTGTCTAACTACATCCGCCAAAACAACTCGAGAAAAAGCAAACAATAACATTTTACATAATAATATCTAAGGTGAAGTTCAGAGAGATGAGCTATCGCCAACAAAGCGCAAGACACAAATAGATATTTAAATTATAAAATAGCGAGATGCAGATAGTGCAACGGAAGAGGTGGAAGAGGTACCGAGGCCAATATTTAAATAAACACTTAGCTACAATAAACACGATAATGCTCAAACCTCGACGGCTAGTGCTGTAGCGACCGCACACAAATTGCACACTCTTATGACCTTAACAAATTTTCAGCGTGTCCTAGTGGTTCTTAATTAGGTAATCTGACAGTGAACGGTCTAAGGAAGCGCAATTATAATGTTCAAAGAACTTAATTACTACTGCCGATATCTCTAATCTAATTGCTATCGGATCCCCGAGCAATTATTTTTATTCCGTTAAAATATTTAGCAAATAGTTAAGGGAAAAAGTAAAATAAACACTGTTCAGCTAAAAAAACTGGCAAATTATTTGTTTAAAAATTTGCATACCTGTGAAGTAATTTATATTCTGCCAAATTTGAAAAACCTTAGTTTAGAAAATAAAACAAATGCCGAACAACTATGACATGAAAAACGATTCAGAACATGAGTTTCTTGTAGTCAACATACCATAACGGGACTTATCACGCTATTTTTACACAAGTAATATTTACCTCGACGTTTCGGCAACTCTACTCGTGACCACGGCAACTGAAAAGTTGCCGAAACGTCGAGGTAAATATTACTTGTGTAAAAATAGCGTGATAAGTTCCGTTATGGTATTTTGACTATGAGTGAGAATCATGACAGTTTAAAACGTTATATGAGTTTCTTGGATCAAAATATACTTTATAGACCGTATTGTTATATGTACATTAACGCAAGTACTGGTATTCGTGCAACTAAGTAAGTTCCTAGGCACATTAAGTGCCTTAGTGACCTTTGCATCGATCTGCAGGAATGCTCTCGCGCACCAATGAAACTTACACCGCGATTCACTCATACCTTCGTAATTACGCAGACGACACGCTTCGCTTACTTCCACAGAACTCTTTATTTCGATGCCTTTAATAGAGACGCAAAAAACCGTCGTGGCTCGGTGGTTGATTTCTAGGATCGCTTATCAAAAACGGCATGTTTATTTGACGATGACAGTGCCGTGACCAAGTTTAGCTTGTCAGCGGATAATGGACGTTGATAAAAACTTGAGCTTGTAATCATGAGCGTGATGTGAAGTTGTTTTAATGTAGAAGTGCTCATCGGAGCCAGCGCGTCTATTGTTGGAGTTACATTAGTGCATTTTGATACAAGAATACAGTACCATTATACTAGGAAAACAACCGTTTGTTGGGCGAGGAGCTTTGTTACTTTGAAATTTCATTTTCGTTGATGTGGAAATTCCTTGGCCTACAATTCAGAAAAAAATATCCCTGTCAAATGCAATCAGACAGAGAGATTCAGAGCTAGTAATAGGGTCCCATTAAACACCTTCTGGTACTTCTAAGTCTACACTCACTGCACTCCTGACAGAGTGGTCCTTGGTTGATGGTTGATGGCTAATCCATCCATGACGACTTTCTGAAGAAAGTGGTGTGATAGTTTCCCGCTTGCCTTACACACCGCAGCGCTGGACTCTGGAGTTCATAGTTGCAATAAACAGAGAGCGCTCGCAATATGGGTAGTCCACCTAGTGGGAGGCCTTCTAACGCTAGCAGCTAAGTGTTAGTCATCATCAGCCTACAGCAGTCCACTGCTGGATATAAGCATCTACCATGGCACGCCACAACACTCTGTCTTCAGCCCCTCGCATCCATCTGCCGCCAGCGACCCTTTAAAGGTCGTCCGTCCACCGTGTCTCAGGCCGCCCTATACTACGTTTTACCATCTGTGCTCTTCATTCAAGGACTCGTCTACTCCATTTTTCATCGATTCTGCGACAGACGTGGCCAGCCCAACGCCACTTCAGCGAACTAATTCTTTGAGCAACGTCGGTGACTTTCGTTCTTTGTCGAATAATGTGATTTCGGATTTTATCCTTCAAAGAAACCCCTATTGCTCTCTCAATAGCTCGCTAAGCGACCTTGATTTCGTGTACTTTAAGCTTGAGTTTTAAAGTCCTAGTGCTAGGAGCTAATAGTAAGTATTTAACGCTGGTATAAGTTAAGTCAAGGGCTTTTTAAGAATACTTAAGTTTAATTTACATTATAGCCAAAACAAGGTAAAGCTGTACACTTAAACATCGCAGGCAGCGGAAGCCAAATGAATTTATTTCGCGATGTGCCGTTGTTTGCGTACCGTACTCATGAACCTTACTCCTCGTATCATGCGCTCATGAATAATGTATTGCGCTCCAAATAATATACGATTACGTACGGAGGAAAATGCACTTTCTTTGTCTCGGTGTTCTGTGCCCGCCGAATTCGGGTAATGACCGCACCACTACACACACGCCTGTGTACACACATTGCACACAAACATTATAATACTTGGTCTATGTGTGAGCAATGTATGGAGAATGGCGAACATTTGGACTATGAGCAGGGAAGCGTGACCCTTAGAAATATTTTGATTGTTAAAATAGTTGAGGTTTAAGTAGACGTTTGCTGTCTATTTTATGTGAATCAAGTACTTGTTGATTGCGGTTGAGGAGAACAAAAACAGAAAACACATTACCTACATAGTTTTGAGTCATATTTCTAAGGTAGAATAACTGGAACAGATGCGGATTTAGGCTTGTGTCTTACTTAGACGCCGCTCTAGAGTAGGAGTCTAATTGGGTCTAACGTAACCTAGTGCAACTTCAATTCATCCAAAACCAGCGTCTAAAATCGGCATCTCGAAGCCAAAATAAGAGTATCCGGAGAAAGTACAAAAATCTCGCAGTTCGCAGACAAAGTTGCAAACAGCAGCCAGAATTTTATAAAACTACAAGATTGTTGGCCTTGAAATTGAATTAGCAAACCCTTTTAAGACCATAGAGATAGTTAAAGTAAATTTCCCAGTACTCGACACGCTTATGTCCAATAGATGACACCTTGCTGCCACCTCTTTGTCAATGCCATAAAAGTAAACATGGCACCATGGCAACATGACATGGTTGGGGGCTTACCAACTTGTGCTTAAAACAAACTTGCTAACCCGTCCAATAAATACCGGCAAGACTTCCGTCAGTAACTTCGCAAGTCAGTTGCAACACCTGACCTAAGGGCCGTTACAAACGGGCAGCGTTCCAGCTGTAACTACCCACCGCCAATGCCAATGTATTTCAATAGCGGCAAACGTGCAGCTTGCGTGCAGTTTTGCCGACTACAAAGCAGTTGCCAGTTCCAGTAGAAAAGTCGTCTGCAACGGCCCTAAAATCTCATCGCCATTTATCACAGCGAAGTAAAACAGCGCAGGCATTTGGACATGATCGCGCCGAAGCCGCGGGGGGTTTCGCAGACACTCTGAGCGGTCGCGTGACCGCGCTACCGTGAGACACCGTTGCGCGAAGCATAGCTCAAACAGTGTTCGTAGAGGCGACAAATATGCAGCTGTTGTTGCCTACGAGTAGACCTACACAAGATGCCTATCTACCACTAGACGACATCCAACATCCAACAGTCCACCCGGCAACAATAGATAGTCGCGCGAACTAGAACACCCAAGACCCGAGAACAAACATTCATATTTTTCATACAATATCAATATCTGCCCCGACACGGGATTCGAACCCGGGACCTCACGCTTCGTAGTCAGGGTCTCTAACCACTAGGCCTATTATTGAAAAGGTTATGTTTGCATTTGTTGTCCGTACATTAGTACAGTGAAACGATCTGATTCATTAATATTTGTAGCAGGATGGAACCTTTAATAATCAATTTCACTATGATTCCCTTGACAAAAGTATGACATGTCAAGATGACATTAGTGGCACAACGGTTCCACCCTGGTACATGATTCACTTTGTTCGTCCATACATGTAAATTTTTAGTAATGTAGCCTACATTACAAGTAGGTATAGGGTCAAGAAAGATCACAAGCTGCAGCCAATCTTCATACCCTTGCAATCTTAAAACAAAGCACTGTCCGTTCTATGCAGCTTCTAATATATTCAATGACACCTTGACACGCCCTAGCCTAGTGCTCAAGCATCGCCTGGTGACATTGTTCGTAATCGATCGTAATCGATTCTGTCGCTAATCACAAGATTACGATTGGGCTGGGAACCACTTATCATCTATCGGGCTAATAGTTTGCTATTATCGCTGTTTATCTCTATTTAGTTCCCAGGAGGTAGGTCATATCTTTCTGTCTAGGCTAAGTTATGGTGCTGTAGACTATTGTTATTCGATATGCTGTTTCTGACCCGATGTTAATGATAATACGGCAGGAGAGGCGCGTCTTTGATGTGCCTAAAATAGAGGAAAATGGAGAACTTGATTTATTAGGGTTCCGTACTTCACCAGTAAAAAACAGAACTTTTAAACTCTAAAGATCACACAAGTTTTGATCACACCATTATTTGCTCCAAATTATATGGAAATGGAACTCTATGACCCGAACAAGGACGTTTTGAAAGAAAGAAAGAAAGAAAGAATGAAAGATTTATTTTGGCTCCAAAAGTACCACCTAAGATTAAATACCGCTAGACTAAATCGGCCAGTAAATAATATAAACATATCACACAGCATATCGCATTCCTAATAATGCTGTAGGTGTCCATGGATAGCGGTAATCGCTTACCATGAGATGACCCCCATGCTCTTTTGCCAGCTATTTTAATCCCTTTGCTCAGGACAAAGTTGAAGACAGGGACATCATCAAAACTGTTTTTTAAGGAAACCCTTCTCTCACTATCATTAAAATTACCATAACATATGAACATTGGACATGCTCAAGTAAAACCGGGTTGACATTGACAATTAACTAAACTGAACACCGCATGGCAGACGAGCGCCCGTAAACAAACAAAGAGGCGTCTCCTGCTGCTGGTACAAAGCAGTGGTACAATGGTACAATGCGGTGGTGGTACAATGTGGTGCTGGCAGCTTTCTCATGCGCGTCACGCGCGCGACGCGGCGTCGCCGCGAGGTAGCCGCGTCTGGGGGGCCGACACAACCACACTTACATGGGACTAACAGTTGGACTTTCGTTTAATTTTGACCATTAGAATCTTAAATTTCGAGGTCTATCCGTCACAGGGCTGTATCAAATTGTAATAGACAGCTGAAATTCATACATAAAGTGTTTTTATTGCCACTACAACCACAAATAAAGAAACGAAAATAAATCTGATGTTTCATGTCCCTGTTAACCGATAAATAATGACCCCAATGGCTCTGCTAACACTAACTTTTGCAGATAGTAGTAGGGGTGTTTATACCGTATAATATTTTAATATACCAACTACGGAACCTTCAGTGTACGAGTCTGACTCTACTTGGAACTGAAATCAGGAATTTTACTAATTTGGAATGAGTATCCCGAAATTTACATTATTGTCTTATTTGTACATTGTGGCAGCAAATTGGTGCAAATTTTCACGCCCCTTTACTTAGTGGTCCATAATATGCCGATTATATAGAAATATTGTAAAGAGTTAATATATTATTCTGAGATCCTTCTATAAAATTAGCGTGATCACACGCAAAGTGAAGACCTAATTGCATAACCATAGGTTCATCATTTAATCTCACTCATGATCATGCTATGGATTGTTCTTCAATTTTATTACAGATATTCAAATATCCCTTATTCCAATGGCATGAGTCTTATTCAAAATGTGCTTTGCAAGTTATCTTTAACAGTAGTGTTGTCCTCGTTTTCCATCGATCCCTTGGATTCCTTTTGGCTTCTGATTAGCGGTCATGTGAGCTCACCCTTAAGCCCTTTTTACCCTTGAAACAGCGTCCAAAAGTGTATTATTATTCACTTCATCTTGTCGCGCGAAGGAAGTTAAATAGCCGTGTATTTGTATTCATTACCCTGCGCCCGCGCCGCGCCTCGCGTGTGAGCCGAATAGCTTACAGACGGAGGAGACAAAGTATCCACAGTCAAACGGAATACGGCGATAGAAGTCTTCACGAGAAACCATTTATTTTTCGAATGAACTAAGATCTAATCAAATGAAATAATTAAAGAATTCGGACCTAAAAATCCATGGTGTTAGTTTACAATTAAGTAAACATAGTAAGCATAGGGCATTGGCATAGTAATTAAGCATAGGGTAATGCAAATTTTGAAAGAATCTCCAAGCAAGACTGGAAACGTCGTGATGATTTCTCATTCAAAATTCCACAGTGAAGATTAGAATCTTCAATCAATGTGTGTTATTGTCAGGATCCTGTGGCTCTGAGATATGGTGCTTGATTGTTGACCTCTAAAGTAGCTAATAGCTCGAAGAATATACAAGTTGAAGTGATAATAAACGGACCACATCATTAAATGAACAGACAACTGTTGAGGGAAAAAGGTCCTCGAATGATGACCATAAACTGGAGGACGAAGCGTTGACAGGCCTCCCACTAAGTTAACTGTTGGACTGTCGATATACCGAGAATTGCGGGCAACCGGTTGATGCACTTGTTGTACATTGTGACGTTCTAAGGAAAATATTTTTATCCCACAATGGATGTCTTCCGGCTGATGCTCTGGGTCTCATTTTATTAAAATTGTTGAAGTTAAACACTTTTTGTAGGACACCATTCTGATGAATGGTGTCCTACAAAAAGTGTTTAACTTTGTAGAATTGTTATAGGTATTTTCTGGTGTCGTGTAATGCTGGAGCCACACCGCGCGCAACAGTTTTGTCTGTCCGCCGCATTGTAGCGCGGGTAGCATTTGTCCACGTTAGACACGGCGCCGCATTGTGGTGGTTCAACTACCTATGTCGTGTTAGTTCTGGGGCTGACGCGTTCTGAGAGCCTTCAAACGGATCCTTGCCTGCCTTTTTAGTATTGTGTTTGGATTGTTTTTTACGAGCATCTTGATTTATATCAGAACTAGTGAGTGTGTATGTGGTCACTGATTTTTCGACAATGGAGAAATATTGTTTTGTAACTGATAAATTAGGTATTCACTTATACGCAAACTTGTTACAAATAACCATTTCACACTGATTCAAGTGACAACACTTAACACGTTTCCGCTTTTGTAATAT
Organism: Choristoneura rosaceana; assembly: GCA_037349165.1. Lineage (NCBI taxonomy): Eukaryota > Metazoa > Arthropoda > Insecta > Lepidoptera > Tortricidae > Choristoneura > Choristoneura rosaceana. The sequence goes on from JAZBNJ010000019.1 coordinate 20,149,094, forward strand.
TTTTTTAATTTTACTTTTTATGTTGGACTCAATATACTATGTAATTTTGTATTTATTTTGATTTTCTTTTGAGTATTTTTATTTTCTTCTTTACCGTACGTCATTTTAACTATTCACTTATCTTATTGTAATAAATTGTTTTCTCGTAACTAGGTTAGCTGGAAGAGATCCTTTTAGGGATAAGCTCTCCTTTGTACTTCTCTCTGTGTATCTGTATTTCTATTTTTATGTGCAATAAAGAGTTTACATATATACATATAAGACTTATACTACAAATGTTGAAATGAAAATGAAATGGTTTATTTGCTAGATAATGGGTTGGATGTATTGTTACTATCTGCTTGCCAATATCTGCTTGAGTCAGCATGCAAAATATTAGTTTTTTCATTTTGGTTGTGATATGAATCAATAAACTACAATATTTGGAGCTCAGCATGTATCACCTGTATCAATCAACATTCTATATTTTATTGCTAAATATTTTGATGTGAGTATTTTTGTAGAAATATCATCAGTTCCAGTTTCATCATCTATTAGCATAATAGCAGCTATAAATAAAATTTAGGATAGTCCACTTATGCTCTTTTTAAAATCTCAAATTCATCTTTAAAGTCTAGAATCTCAGCGGTATTTCAAAAATCAATAATGTTCATGTACTTCAAGTTTGAATTCACGTTTTATACCTACAGCAGTAGAAAGTTGGAATAGTCCTATTTGAACCAAAGGTCGGGCATAAATTACGAGCGACATAAACTGCTTAAGTTTTGACAGCTTTATTAGGAAACTATCTGCACTAAAATACTTTCACAGACGCTGCGGGCGCGGATCAAGGGAAACCCAAACTTTTATAAAAACACTTTTGTCCGTAACGCAATTCATCTTCCTCATTAATCAACCGTTACTTATATCCAAAATCCTGAGTCTCGTCTATCCCTGACCGCCGAATCATAATCCGAAGTCAAGCTAAATAGGTATACTTAATCAATGATGAATCAAGCGTCCCCCGGCCTATACGTATCGAATCGGAATGACGTCTCATTCGTCCGATATACTGTTTGTACAAACTACGACCTTCCAATAGCCACAGCCAAAAAGAAACGGAGCTTAGAACCACCCACGAGTTCCAGTATAACGTTTAATACAAAGGGAAGTTTGCAAGCTGTGGTGTTTACTGGGGTGGACGTAGTCTCAGTGTGTAAGTTACGTGACGCAACATTTTGCATGGTGCTCGGCGGCCGCGGTGATAAATCAAGGCGTCCGACAAGCAGACAAAGCCGGGTAACGCGCCGTGTCTTTGTGGATTTTGAGCGATTTTGGTTTATAATCATTTTTCACTCGCGATGACGGCTGACGCGCAATTTTACGGTGATCGTGCTTGCGTCTATCGTTTGATGTGTATTAGGGGAGATGAGAGTTGTGGCTACTACAGCAAGCAATCTAACTACAACCACAAATCTCCACAAAGTGCGAGTACTTTATGTCGCTATGGATATTTTTCATAATGTCGTAACGACGTCGTTTTGTTCGACAAAGATCATTTATCCTAACTTTATGACCTTTAACTGAGAATCAGTATCAAATTTCCGTACTGCACTTTAGCATACCTACAACTTGACAAATTAGGCTTAAAACTTGAAATTTAACGATATCAGCTCTTCTTCTTGCTATAAGACAGAGGCGTGAAAATATTAAAATTCCCTATTCCGGGTGTGGCCTCAAATAATTAAAACATAGATCAAACTCGTCAAACTGAACAACATTATTTCAGCGACTTTTAAAAATAATTAGTTTTCTCAAAGACGCAATGTAAAGCAAAATGCTTGATGTTTGTAGCGTGACAAACAACGTCAGTTCTGTCTAGGATGGCATACATTGATAGTAGTATTTTATTTGTATGAAAAAAAAATCAAAAACTCCATTATTATTAAAAGTCGCTGAACTAATGTTGTTCAGTTTGACTAGGAAAATCTACTCTTTCATTTTTTGCTCGTATCACAGGCCACACCCGGTATAATGTTTCATTTGTTATACAATGTAAACATTATACAAACTTATACGAATTGAGGTATGTGTTATATAATTTGTACTAGCTTTTACCCGCGGCTTCGCACGCGTAAACTAATCGGTCTGGTAGTGGCAATTGAAATATCCCGTGGGAGTATAGGGATAAAAAATAGCGTATGTGTTATTCCAGACGTGCAGCTACCTACATACCAAATTTCATGACTTTTAGCCCAGCGGTTATTATTTCAAAATTTTATTCCTATCCCGTGGGAATATCGGGGTAAAAAATAGCCTATGTGTTATTCCAGAGGTTCAGCTACCTACACACCAAATTTCATGACTCTAAGCCCAGTGGTTGTTACTTCGAGATTTTATCCTTTGATATCCCGTGGGAATTTCGGGTCAAAAAGTCGCTTATGTATTATTTCAGACGTGCAGCTCCCTACATATCAAATTTCATGACTCTAAGCCCAGCGGTTATTATTTCGAAATTTTATCCCTATCCCGTGGGAATATCAGGATAAAAAGTAGCCTTCGTGTTATTCCAGAGGTCCAGCTACCTATATACTAAATTTTATGGCTCTAAGCCCAGCGCTTGTTATTTCGAGATCTTATCCCTAGTTATCCCGTGGGAATATTGGGTCAAAAAGTCACCTATGTGTTATTTCATACGTCCAACTACCTATATACCAAATTTCATGACTCTAAGCCCAGAGGTTCTTATTTCGAAATTTTATCCCTATTCCGTGGGAATATCAGGATAAAAAGTAGCTTTCGTGTTATTCCAGAGGTCCAGCTACCTACATACTAAATTTTATGGCTCTAAGCTTAGCGGTTGTTATTTCAAGATCTTATCCCTAGTTATCCCGTGGGAATATCGGGTCAAAAAGTCACCTATGTGTTATTCCATACGTCCAACTACCTACATACCAAATTTAATGACTCTAAGCCCAGAAGTTCTTATTTCGAGATTTTATCCCTATCCCGTGGGAATATCGGGATAAAAAGTAGCCTATGTCCTTTTCCAAGATCTATTCTATCTCTGTACCAAATTTCATCCAAATCGGTTCAGCGGTTTTGGCGTGAAAGCGTAACAGACAGACAGACAGACAGACAGACAGACAGACAGACAGACAGACAGAGTTACTTTCGCATTTATAATATTATATTAGTATATTAGTATATTAGTATATTAGTATTAGTATATTAGTATATTAGTATATTAGTATATTAGTATATTAGTATATTAGTATATTAGTAATTAGTATATTAGTATATTAGTATGGATTAGTTACCCGATGCCCAGTGCATTACCAGCTGCAATGGCGTGCGCGCCGTCTCACGCGACGGGTCAAGGGCGAGTCGGCACGCAGCGCCCAACTCCAATTCTTAGCATCTAATCGGCCTGTCACCTGTTTGATGAGGATTGTTGCTAACATAATTGCTAGTTAACGAATATGGCTTACAAAAAATAGGCCAAGCGCGAATCGGAGTCGAGCAGTAAAACAATAGCAGAAATAACTTAGATTACAATACACAGTAGCCTCAAGCGAGGAAGAGGTACCTATTGTAAAAATAGTTTTATTAAGACAAATATTTTGCAACAAATTTAATCATCACGATAAATTGTAGGAATTAAATAAGGGTCATCATTTCTACACATATGCCACATTTTTGAAATTGAATAGTACTCGAATAAAACTTGTTAACAATAATTTTGAATGAAATTTAGTTTTTTTAGGCACCGACTTCAAACGAGTAGAAAACTATTTTCAAAGTTTTTGAAATCAGTTCAATTTTTTATTAAAAAGATCTGTTTTATGGTTTTTAGCGATTTGTAGCCAAAATGCATCTCATGTTCTCATCTCATGCTCAAACATGACATAGTTATATTATACCGGTACCTACGGTCTTCTTTATCAAGTCCAGTTCATCAAATTATACTTTTTTAATGTACATAAATAGGTACTTGACTTGGTGTTAAAAATGCCAAAATCGCTATAGGTGTGCTTTATACATATATTAGAGGGTACCCCTTGGTTTCCCTAAAATTCGATCATCAGATCCTGACTTGGTATCAATAGGACCACCTCGAGAATATGTCTTTTAGAATAAAAAATAATTTTGAAATTTGGCCCACAATCGGCGAAGTTATCGCGTAAGAAACACAAAAAAAAACATACAGACAAATTGAGAACATCCTCCTTTTTTGAAGTCGTTGGAAAACTATTTATAAATTTATGAAGGAACGGCGTTGCATTCAAAATATTTTGACAAATTATTTAGCTAATCTTTGCAAACGAAATAGAAGTAGTTTCTAACATTGTTGTTCAAGGTTTTTATCGATTACTATCATTTATGTCAACAGGTTGCCTTGATTAAAAGCTTATACATTAAACATGAATTCAAGAATAAATATATTAGTGGCGCCATTGTACTGTATAGTGTAGGTACGCAAAAACCGAAAACAAAAAAACATTTACGAATCACAAAATATGTAACATTATTTTCTTCTAATGACATTGGTATGATGATATTGGTAAGCTCTGTATTCATTTATTTTCCTTTCTAAACCGTAGTAATTTGTACAAATTACTCAGTGTTGTAATATAAAAGAATTCTTTTACAATAATCACAAAGTACCAAATAATAATGAGGGTATAAATCTCGAGTCCAGTTTTGGAACATTTTCTAAATATTTTTATAACACTATCAACGTGGTCCTCCTTGCATAAAAACATCTACTTGTATCAAAACCGGTAAAAAGCGTAATAACAAAAGTCCATTCTGTTACTATTATTATTTTTACTATTATTATTCGGCACCCCTCGTGGACACGGGTACAGTCGGCTCTGGCACTTGCACTGTTTAATTCAATTACAATATTTGCATAATATTGTACCACATGATTTGAATATTTTCTGTGTTCTTTTTTTAAAGGAAGGATTAGATAAACATTACGATGTAGATTACCTATACTTTTTTTTTATTTTAACAAAAAAAATATTTTGTTATTCACTATTATATTCCACTTCACAGTCAGGAAATCTAAGTAGGTACCTACTTCAATTGTAGCATGTTTAGCATGACTTAAGTAATAAATAAATCTAACTCTCGGTTGCTCCACAAAACTTTGATTCCAAATTTAATTTTCTCTTTTACGTTTTTAATTTTTTCCCTTTTTCTCAATTGCTCAAAATATATCTACGAGTAAACGTTACCAATTGGAGAATAATAAGTGACATTTATTTTTGACCGTTACTTTTTATTTAACAACCATAATCTCTTTCACGATCTCACAAAATACAACATGGGAAGCAGCATCCAAAATACCCCAAAATTATGTACAATCATAGGGTAGAAACCTGTTCGCCATAGGGAGATAGACCGTCAAATCTAGGATGGAACACTTGCGATGTGGGAATTATGTTAATGAGTGTACTGGAACCTGTTTTTGCGGCGGGGAGCGGCGCGGGCGCAGCCGCCCGGCGATCCAGGGGATGACGGGTGACCTACCCCTAAAATAATAAATGAGAAGGTTTTGCAAGTCTGTTTGTCTGTTTGTGTGACCTCTTCACGTGTTGAACCGATTTAGCTGAAATTCTTTATACAGATAATTTTTAGTCCGGAAGGACATAGGATAGTTTTTATCCCGAAACATGGCACAGTTCCTGTGGAATAGTGATAAATCTACCGTCCGCGTAGAATTCGGTTTTCATTCTCCCGCGGAACGTAGCGATTTTCTGGAATAAAAACTATCTTTACAACTAACGCAATGTATCTGTATACCGAATTTCATCGAAATCGGTTCGGCGGTTTAGACGTGTTGGAGTAACAAACAAACAAACAGACTTACAAACTATCGCATTTATAATATTAGTAGGATACTCGTACCTACCATTCTATTCATTCGATCTTAGAAAAACTAACTATGTTTCTGATTTTCAGGTTTTACGAATTGTATTATTTTATTGTGAACCAAAAAAGCAAAAAAGCCATGGTGGCCTAATGGTTTGACCTATCGCCTCTCAAGCAGAGGGTTGTGGGATCAATCCCATCCTCTGAGTTTTTCGAAACTCATGTGCGGATTTCATTAGAAATTGACCACGAGCTTTGTAGTGAAGGAAAACATCGTGAGGAAACCTGCACAGACCTGCGAAGCAAATCAATGATGTGTGTGAAGTTCCCAATCCGCACTGGGCCCGCGTGGGAACTATGGCCCAAACTCTCTTGATCTGAGAGGAGGCCTGTGCCCAGCAGTGGGACGTATATAGGCTGGGATGATGATGATGATTGTGAACCAAAACAAATGCGCAGATATTCAACTTATCACAAAGATTTACGAATCAGAAAACAATTAAAGTCAAAAGAAGTAAGTAGATAAGATTAATAATTTACGTAAAACCAATAAAAATAATGTTAAAAAAGTGGCAAACAAGTTATCGACGACCATTAACAAATATAGGTACCTAACATTTTATCGGATAGTTTTTCGGCGACCGAAATAAAACATTAAAATACAAATGGCAGATTTACAATCAATAAAAACTACAGGTTTCTACAATTTATTAGTAGCTCTTAATTCAGTTAACTCGGTCCACTGGCAGTAAAGCAAACGAAGTGTCTCTGATCCTTATTAATATACTTCACTCATAAATAAAAATAACAGTTAGTTTGTGCGTAGATAGCATTGTAACTACGCACAAACTCGAGAACAGAGTTTTTCACAATTAGGTGGTCACGAGACTACTCGTAACCACGGCCACTATAGAGTGGTCGAAACGTCGAGGTTAAATATTACTCTTATGTTTAACATCGTTTATGGTATTTTAATTATGATTGAAAATCACGAAAGTTTTAGGCATTATATGCAACTTATAATTCTTAACGAAATAGATTTACTTAGAACAATACTTTGTGATGAAAATCATCAAACCCGTTACCTGAGAAGCAATTTTGCAGGTGGTAGGACCTTGTGCAAGGTCCGCCCGGATTGCTACCACCGTCTTGCTCGCTAATCCTGCCGTGAAGGAGCGGTACTTGCACAATTGTGTATCGGCGTGAACAGTAAGACAGCCGGTGAAATAACTGGCACTTGGGGTATCCCATCTTAGGCCTCTAGGTTGGCAACGCATCTACAATATCCCTGGTGTTGCAAATGTTTATGGGCGGTGGTGATCTCTTACCTTCATCAGATCCACTTGCTCGTTTGCCATCCAATCGAATAATAAAAAAATAAAAAAAATCTAAAGTGTGTGTGAAGTTCTCGCGTGGAAACAACACAATCCTTCTTTGAGGAGGCCTGCACACACAGCAATGCTTAATTTTTTTATTATGAGAGGGAAACAAACGAGTATGTGGGCCATCTGATGGTAAGTGATCACCGCCGCCAATGAGCATCTATCAACCAGGAGAGTCATTGGTCTGTTGCCAGCCTTTAAATTACGTACAATTCCTTTTATAGGTAGGTACCTATATCCCGAAGATGTAATGCAACTGATTAACCCTATACCTAAAATAAAAGATACCTAGGCATAAGATCACCAAAAAAACAAGCACAAACCACACCTCTTCTAAACAAGCAACCTTAAATCAAATCACGACCCAACAACGGTCGAAAACATCGAACCCCAAACCCATCCAAAAAAGAGCACAACAATGAAACCTCAGCACTAAATCATATTCTAATTAGACAAGCGAAGCTACAGATCAAAGCTAGTAAAGATATAATGAGGAAGGATAAACAATACGGTTGGTCGTAAACGCTCCGTTACGGACGTATGCAAAAATCGGCCTTGGCGCCGTATTAGCGAATGCATAATTAATCGCATTCGGCAGACGACGCGCCGAGCCGCGGGTTTACTTGGATTTTGAGACTAAAAAAGTTTGTTAAACAAATGTAAGGACAATATAAGTGCTCAAGCTTATGTTGAAGTTGAACTTTTTGGGTTTATTTATATTTTGCTCTCAAATTATTATTATTGTTGTTTGTCGTTATGATCCAAATTATGCACGCATGGAGACGTGGTTTGAATATGAGTTATGGACCCATGATGTAGCTTCACAACATTTTGAAAACTGTCATCCATACTAATATTATAAATGAGAAAGCGTGTTTGTATGTTTGTGTGTTTGTCCGTCTTTCACGCCGTAACGGAACGACTGATCGGCGTGATTTTTGGCATAGAGATAGTTTATGGGCCCGATAGGCTACTTTTTATTTCGGAAAAATGTACAGGTCCCGAGGGAACAGCGCGCGATAACCGAATACCACGCGGGCGGAGGAAGTAATATAAAAATGACCAAGGTCCAACTGAGGAAATCTATTCCCTAATACACTATGAGGTGATGTTAGTGGTCAGTCCAGTTGCCAAATTATTGTCAGACAGGATTGGACAGATATACTATTGGGATATGGAATGAGATAAAAGACATCGACTAATGTCTCTCAAATTGAACGTATACGGTGATTCGCTGCACACTGAGTGAGTCCTTAAAAAGTATTTTTTATTGACTTGTGGATAGCATACAAAACAAGTGACAGACGTAGCCTTTTTCAAGTGACTTTATCTCAGTATATAATAAATTAGAGGCAAAATCTCTAACCGCGTTCGTGATAAACCAATTTACGACTATACTGTAAATGATTATCAGCCCATGATTATCTTCACACCAAAACAATATACACAAAACTGAATTATTAAGGTTTTGGAACGGAAACAAGTAAAAGAGCAAAGCGAGCGGCGCACGCGCCCGCGCAGGTGTGGCCAAATTGATCGCATCCTGGCGACCCACTGCCGGCGGGAAATGTCCTGTGGCCTAATGAAAGAACACCGGAGCCATAACTAATGGGTTTTAGTCGTAAATGTTAGTGTATCATCGTCTTTGGTCTTGAAATCCACTGCTGGACATAAGCCTCCACTGAACTCGTCATTTGATCTTTAACTCCCTCTATTCATCTTCTGCCAACTACCTACCTTAAATCGTCAATCCACCTAGAGGTTGTATGCTCACATGACAGAGAATTAGTCCATTTCCCTACTCTTTTTCTATTCCTTTCTGGATATTTATTTAGGCCGCTCAGTCTCAACTCCTAGTTATTTGTTCTTTTAAATTTTTGGTCATCGATTCTAGCACTTATTTTTTCTTGATTTTGAAACCCAGGTGAACCTACGCTGACTGTTCTCCGTTTTACGCAAAGTAATGCTTTGCTTTGAAATTATATTTGAAAAAGCCGTTCACTTCCAGGATCAAAATCCTCTTGACGATCATCGTAATTACCAAAACATGTTTTTAATTTATGCAGGAAAACGAAAGTATCTTTTTTGTTTGAAGTTATACATAATTGTTGTAGAGGCACAAAGTTTTTGGCATAATAAAAAATGTTCCTAATTTAGTGAAACTTATAAACTTAATCTAAACATGTGTAATCGTAAGCGAGGTGTCAATACCTATGTCATGAACCTGCATAAAGCCATAAGTCACAATGCAAAGGTCAGAAGCTGCCCGTCGCGCGCCGAACCTGAAATTCGAAATACAAGAATAATTTTAATGTCACCTACTTTTGTAATGTAACATTTTGCTAATAAATTTTGATTGTGTAAATTATTCTTGCTTATTAACATTGTTTTATAATTGAAATTAAGCAAATATTAATAACGGCGATCAGTGTAGCAGGCAGCAATCATTTAAATGGATCTACATATTCATTGGTAAGATAAAATTATGAGAAACAGTATTGACAGTTTTGATTTATTAGTATATAGTCAACTTGAATAGAATATTTCCGTATCGGGGTCAGATACGAGATAAAAAGAATAGGTACTTTGCATTATTTTACCCAGTAGTCCAGTAATACGATGCAACAAAATAATAATGAGTGTTAATTAAATTCCAAAAATCAGTAAGTTAAACAACAAAAAGCAGAATAGAAAAGATAGTCTCGTAATTAAAAGCGATTCCTTCCAGATCATGATAATTTATTTGTTATAGGCACACACGAATAAGCTAGCAGTGGGGCCTATACAAGGTGCAAAAAAATTACTTGCACATTAGGGAGAATAAATGAAATGATAAGCCACTTTTTTAAAGATGCTGATAACTTCAATTCATTTGTGATGAGAATTCTAGCGAGCGTTGTAGCGATGGTTCAAGCAAAACTACGGTAAATTTGCTTCCAGTTTTTAGCCGAGCGTCTTTCCGACATTATCGTAAATAAATAATATTTTTGAGGAGCATAGAGCATTCTCTAGAATAATCGTGTAAATGTTCGTAGCAATTCGACGCATTTAAAAACGGCAAATACTGTATATGTTCTCTTACAAGTAAATAATCAAGTTTTCCTATCAACACCTCGTTCTTATTTTTAACGTTAAATGATTGACTGTATATTAATTAATGAATAATTTACCGTCTTGAACTATACATAAATAAAATATCTTGGGACACTTGACACCAATTGATCTAGTTTAACTACATATAAATCCAAGACCCGAGAACAATTAACATTCGCATTTTTCATACAAATATCTGCCCCGGCGGGATCGAACCCGGGGCCTCAAGCTGCGTATTCTGTTTCTCCAACCACTTGGCCATCTGGTGGTCAAATAATTTACCGTCTTAAGCTACATATAAGATGGCGTTTGCCGCAAATCGGCCCGTTTTTTCCTCCACTCGCATTGAGATGCTAATCCGCGCGCACTCGCGCCTGCGCAGCACATGCTAATCGTTTATTGATAAACAAATAACTATTATAATTTTATTACTCATTGTTGCAGTTCAACGACCGCTCATAGATGGCGCTAGGGCATTTGAATTTGTAATTTTTCGTTTTATTGTCCGCTTTGTGACATAATTGTGAGGAATGCGGTGTTTGTCTTATTATGTAGATCGCGCTCGTAACGTTATTGACTTGTAAATAACAGCTGGGAACTGTGCCTTACTGCCAACCACAACTGGCACATGTCTACTACTTTTATATATCTTAGGAGCCTAAATAAATAATAATAATAATAAATGTCAGAAACTAAGCAAAACTTGTACTATGGATACTTAACATACCTACTCATATAAATAAATACAAAATATTTATTTACAAATAAAAATGCGTTAATATAGTTCAACATTTTTTTAGAAAACAAAATAAAATAAACTTAAAACTATTGAAAACTTACAAACTAACTAAAACCTAACCTAAAACCCACCATTCCGCGTCGTACCCGGCTCAAAGGTGCCCATAATGCCGGCCGCATTAAATACATATTTAGGATATATTAAACATCAAGACCCGAGAACAAACATTCGTATTATTCATACAATTATCTGCCCCGGCGGGGAATCGAACTTGGGACTTCAAGCTTCGTAGTCAGGTTCTCAAAACAAAACAACCAGATTTCGTATTAAGCAAGATGATCAGATTTTTGTTGTAATAGAGTCATTTTACATTAAAAGTAAATAATTCTGCTTTTGAATGATAATCTTGGAAAGCAAATCTAAGCATATTTTATTGATCTGTTTGAAATATAGTACTTACACATTTCCCAAGAATCAGAATCAGAATTATTTATTTGGTAAACAAAAGTACAGGAGGTAAAAACAATAAAGCTCGTATTAAAATGATTTTTTTACAAAACTCATGTCTTACTCACAACTTCAACTTGTCTATGTCACAATTTTATATATCTTTTTTAAGAGTACTGTCTTAATGGCGCCAAATAAAATGGCAGATGAATGATGACTATTGATGACTCAATAAGTCGCGAACGGATGACTCTATCAAGCGCGGACGTTTTACACGCCGGTGACATGTCGAATATAGCGCCTTATCAATAACACTTAACTTTCTAAGTTCGTGTGAGCAATGACAGAAATGCGTTTTAAAAATATCGATGTATTTTAAATATTTTAGATTATGCCTGCCGATTTTAATGTAAGCTCTTAGAATGTTTCAACGTCATCGGCTCGCACCTCTGAGTTTTTTCGAAATTCATGTGCGAAATTTACCACGAGCTTTGCGGTGAAGGAAAATATCCTGAGGAAACCTGCACAAACCTGCGAAGCAATTCAATGCGTGTGAAGTTCCCAATCCGCACTGGGCCCGCATGGGAACTATGACCCAAGCCCTCTCATTCTGAGAGGAGGCCTGTGCCCAGCAGTGGGACGTATATAGACTGGGATGATGATAGAATGTTTTAGTTCATTGTCGAGATCCAGTTCTTGACAAAGTATACAGTAATTGAAACAACGCCACTTTAGTGTTTCGATCTTGATGCAAGATAAAATGACGGCTAGGCACTTGTCACACCAGCAGCGAGAAACTGATTAGCTATCGACTGTTTTTCTGCCCTTGGAGAATGAAATGATAATCACAATTGTCATGGTTTTAGTGTTATGCCATATTTGTAATCAGTGAATGCTAAGTCATCATCACCATCCCAGCCTATACGTCCCACTACTGGGCAGAATGAGAGGTTTTGGGCCATAGTTCCCACGCCGGCCCAGTGCGGATTGGGAACTTCACCCGCACCATTGAATTGCTTCGCAGGTTCCCTCACGACGTTTTCCTTCACCGCAAAGCTCGTGGTAAATTTCAAATGTAAAAACTCAAAGGTGCGAGCTGGGGTTTCAACCCACGACCCTCTACTTAAGAGGCGATAGGTTCTACACGTGTCTCTCGCTAACTACTCGCAAAACCCATGTCTAGTTTGTTCTATTCGCTTCTCATTCATCGTCGGCGATATAACAAGTGCCTTAAGAATAATTTACACTGAAAAAAACTTGTTCTTGCCTTAACATAATTTCAATTGACTTTTGTTTAAGTAAATTGTCTACATTGAATTCCGATCACACGGGTAAGGTGACAATAGTCAGAACAACCTGCTGACACTGGCGGCGCGTCGCTGCCTGACAACTGAGTGACATTTGCACAACTGCACGCGAAACGTAATCGAAAGTGCGTATGCGCACGTCCAACTTCTCTTTTTTTACACACACTATCATGCGGTTTTCTTTAAAGACCGAGAAGGACAGCAACGTTTGTACCTTAGTAGATTCGAAATGTGAACAAATGACATGACAATGATGAATTTATAAATACATCAATGATAAAATATTACATTCATACTGATATTATCCATACTTAATATTATAAATGCGAAAATGTATTTGTGTGTTTGTCCGTCTTTCACGCCGTAACGGAGCGACGGATCGACGTCATTTTTGGCATAGAGATAGTTTATGGGCCCGAGAGTGACATAGGCTACTTTTTATCCCGGAAAATGCACAGTTCCCGAGAGAATAGCGCGCGATAACCGAATATCACGCGGGTGGAGCCGCGGACAAATGCTAGTAAAGACATAGGTACATACATTTGAAAAACATAACCCTGCAACGTATAGTCAGACAAATAGGTTTCGTAGGCAGGTTTACATTTAGAGAAACTATACGTTTAAGTAAAATCCAGTTTTTGGGAAAACGCTTGTTATGGGCACTTGCCAGTACTTAGTACCTTTCGAAAAAAGGACCCTAATTAGGATATTGTCCGTTTTGGGAGTTTACTTTTGCGGAAAGTGCAGTACCGTGTTTGCAGTGGCGTCCCGCGTAGTGCGGAGGCTGCGCCCGCGCATGGACGCTTCTTTAGCGATCTCGTGCCTGATAAGTGCTAATATATTATGTAGTAGTCATGTTTCCTATCTTAACTCCTTTAATTACTCATCATGTGGTGAAAATCTATACTCTTCTAGATTATTTATCATTAGTTGTTTAGTAATTTTTGTCATTTCATGCTGTTGTTTTTACTTTTATTCTAATATCATCAAAACAATCAAATTCATAGAAAGGGTATTTATGTAAAATTCTAACCCATGCACAGGTACAGGTTTTAAATATTTAGAAATTAGTGAAAATAACTTTCGAAATTGTTCACTATTTTTACCCGACTGCGAAGAAGGACGGTTGTAATAATAATAATAATAATATTCATTTATTTCAAGTAACATGACTCATACATTATGTTATGTGTTTGTTAAACTGCTAAGTGAGCGGAATCAAAAGGTACCTACAGCGTACAGTCATTAAAAAGATGTTTTAATAAATTAAAATCAAAAACCCTATAAGTACTTCCGGTTGCCCTAAAAACTTGAAATTTAATTTTAATGTAGCCCTTATGTCAGAACCAATTAAAAAAGTCCGAAAATCTTCTTTTTTTTCTGTCTGTCTGTCTAAGCAACCATCGAAAATGACCGATGCGGAAGATATTTTCCTTATCAGAGGAGCCTGGATATCCATAGATAGGTACAGTCAGCTGCAGAGAAAGGGGACACCCCTGTAATGGCGGTAAGATGGATACCGCTGTTACAGGGGGGTACCCTTTCTTTTCTCTGCAGCTGACTGTACCTACTTCGTTCGGAAGCTTCGGTATGTGAGTCCCACTTGCACTTAACCAGTTTTTTTTTTAATTATAAAAACTTCAGTGTCGATAGGTGCATTCCACACTGCTCCACGCGCCCTCTCGGTTAGGAAGCTCGTCAGGCGGCAGTCGAGAGGTCCGGCCCAAGGGGAATAATCGCATTAGTTCTAACTTCATTTGCTTGTATTTGGGGATCTTTAAATTTAATATGACCATACTAACAACTAAATACCTGGCCTGATACACCCTAAACATATCTAAGTAACTTAATAATCGATGCCACCGGTGACCGAAAAGCTGGCAGCTACCTCGCTCAAAGAATAAACCTTGCGATTAAACGAGGAAATGCTGCCAGCATCTTCGGCACAATGCCGCAGGGACCTTTTTTAGATATAGCATAGTTTTTAATTTAGTTTGTAATATTTAGTATTACCTTCTGTGTTTTGATTTATTTCTATCTTAATAAAAATATAGTACCTCAAAAAGTATAGGTGTTAGATTTTTAAACGCTCTTAAAAACTACTGTTTTAAAAAAATCATACAAAACTGTACAGTTTTGCACACACACGTGATAAACAGTACTCTATCTATTCTGATCGTTAGGGATTTTCACAGCATCTGTAGGCCATATTAGGGTCTTCTTGACAGTGCGTTTAAATTTTGTATCTAATCATACAATTGTTAATATTCTGACTAACTAACTCTCCAACATCCGAACCGCAAGCGACTTCATCTTAATAAACAAAACCGAAATCAGCGTAATGTGATTTAGTACGAAATTAAATTTCCCAATCTGTCCCTTTAGTTACAATAAAACACACAAGTGTCTATCAATTGTGCGGTTTATCTGCACCCCCCTGGTGTGGGGCAGAGCTTAATTAATTGATTGAATCAAAGCTTCCGCACCGCTGAGCGCCGTTTAGTGTGCATCATTCTTCAGCTCAAATGTGCTAAAATTAATGTTTTTTGCTCACCACAAACAGATCTCTACATCTGTCGTTGCCATTGTGCATTCTTATTAGAATTTGGGAATGTTCACTTCGGTTTACACTGTGGTATGAATTTATTAATTTAATCTGTTTAATTTGTCACTTGAAAATTACAGCATTATGGTAAAAATATTTATTTCACATAAAAAAATGCATTCAAATCGGTCCACTGGTTCAAGAGCTACGGTGCCACAGACAGACACACAGATACACATAGCGGTGAAACTTATAACACCCCGATTTTTGCGTCGGGGGTTAAAACCAAAACTAACCGCTGTAAAATTGAAATTATAAAGAAGACATTAAAAACACAAAAAAGACGTACATACACTACACAAAGTATTAGGGATTTTTAAATGTTGTCTTATGTATACAAAAAAAAATCAAAATAATTTATTTTCGGATAACTGAGTAGATCCAAGTATTGTTAGTTTATATGTACAATATTCTTATGAGACTATGGTAGTAAGCTGATAAGATATACTATTGTTACATTACACTTAATCATATTACCTACATTAATTTCCATGATATTCATGTACACTGCCTAATAATACCTACGAACATTCTTACGTACTGATATTAAAATGCGAAAGTGAGTTTGTTTGTTTCACGCTTAAAGTACCTATAGCACTTTTCTACAGACTCAAAAAAAGATACGTGAAAGCCAAAATACTCACAAGCTATACCTATTCCGAATTGTCCTTACAGCGTCAGTGTTTTTTCTGCTTACCTTTTTCTCATGCGGCAGTTAATAGTATCCTGTGAATCGTTATTTTTATATTTCAGTGATATATCATGGCGTCATCAATAATATATTTGAAACATCGACATTTGTCATAATTATTGTCACGCGTTATAGCCAGGGGTGAATTGTATACGTCGCGAGTGCCGGCTGACCATGGGGCGAAATAGCGACCACCCAAACATACTTTTCTTGTTTTGTGCTTACTAGACAATCTGCGTGTGTAAAAGAAACGCGAGATAAAACAGTAATGACTTTATTGAAGTAATTAAAAATATTACTCTAAGTACAGCCAGCGAATAAGAAGGCTGAGCAGCCCCCTGTATGTTGCACAAAAGTTGCAAGTTTTTTTATGGTATAGGGGGCAAATGAGCGAACGGCTCGTCTGGCGGTAAACGATTACCGTCGCCCATGGATACCTGCAACACCAGAAAGAGTCACAAGTGCGTAGCCGGCCTTCTCTATGAGTTAAATTATCGTTATCACAGTCTATTATGTGCTACTGCCAGGCACAGGGCACAGGCCTCCTCGTAGAATAAGAGGGCTTCGGTGGTAGTTCAACGCGAGCCCATTGTGGATTGGGTACTTCACATACACCATTGAATTGCTTCGCAGGTTTGTTCTCTATGTTTTTCTTCACCATTAATCGCCATTCACCTACTAATTTAACTATCCGAACTTTAAACTAATAGCATTACTAGCTTTCGTCCGCGGCTTGGCCCGCGTGGAATTCGGTTATCGCGCGCTCCTCCCTCGCAAACTATGCATTATTCCGGGATAAAAAGTAGCCTATGTCACTCTTGGGCCACAGAATAGATAATAGTACAAGTACTTGGGCCCAAAAACTATCTCTATGCCAAAAATCACTTCGATACGTCTCTCCGTTTTGACGTGAAAGACGGACAAACATACATACATACAAACACACACACTTTCACGTTTATAACATTAGTATGGATTACGTGCCACGATAACACGTAATAAACTAAGCTTTATAGGTAATATATTTGGATTTTGATATTTTATCTCGTTTCTTGCTGTTTTATGTGAAATTCAGAAAGTCCATAAAATCAACAGATTAATATCTTAAACTAAATGAATACTCAATTTTACTCTAAAGCTGTGTCTAAAGTTAAAACTAGTTCAGTATAAATATGTCAATTTTTAATTCGTTTTATGTGTTTTATTCAAATGTTGCAACGGATTTCAAAAAATTATGATCAAACTGAAAAATTTGGCATTCTAAACAAGTTCTGACCAGTGACCATAATGCACATTAATTATTTCCGTGTTTCGTTTTGCATATCATTTCAATAACTTTGGGAGCATTATTAACCTACCCACACTTTTATACTGTAAATATATTTATGCATAACGAAGATGCGATAGAATCCGGAATACGGAAATTCGTCGAAGAACTAAAGTCACTGACATAGGTGGAAAAATATGCAAATTGAAGTGGCAATGGGCGGGCCACATCGCTCGAAGAACAGATAACCGTTGGGGGAGAAAAGTCCTCGAGTGGCGACCACTGAAGACGAAGCGTTGGCAGGCCTCCCATCAGGTGGACTGACGACATCGTGAGAGTTGCGGGAAACCGGTGGATGCAAGTGGCGAGTTGTCGTTCATTACGGCGTTCTAAGGGGGAGGCCTTTGTCCAGCAGTGGACGTCTTCCGGCTGATGATGATGATGATGATAACGAAGATGTAGTCTAAAATTAAGCAAGATTGCCCATTCGCCCCAGATTCAAGGTTTAGAAGTTTAGAAACAGAAGTAAACAAGATAGTTCACTCATTTTATAACCTTCTAACATATTTCGTCGTCAACTGTACCATTGTATATTTTTCATATGCATTACAAGTAGTTAATATTGTTGATACAGTATCAGATGAAATAATACTAATATTATAAATGCGAAAGTGTGTGTTTGGGTGTATGTTTATCCGTCTTTCACGTCGTAACGGAGCAACGTACGGATCGGCGTGATTTTTGTCATAGAGATAGTTTATGGGCCCGTGAGTGACATAGGCTACTTTTTATCCCGGAAAAATGTACAGTTCCCGAGGGAACAGAGCACGATAACCGAATACCCCGTGGGTGGAGTCTAGTACCTAAACCTAGTGCCTAAAACCTATAGTACCTATACGAGTACTACAAATACTAGATGAAAAAAAAATAACATGGACCTCCGCAAAGTAACGCCTGAATATATATAGTATTTAAATACTAGATGACCTAAGTCCTACTATAAATACCTACCCGGTACATCATTTAAGAATAATTTATTGAATCAGGCGTCACTTTGGGAAGGTCCATATCAAATCAATAAACTAAACAATTTCTTTGCTCACCCCTGACCTTAAAAACCTTCCGACCTTTAAGGCCGCCGGTGAGCAAAAAAATTATTTTAGTTCATTGATATAATTTAAGAAAACCGAAAATTTTCAAACTGTTTTCCTATAATAACAGATTTATTTCCACAATTAATTCCACCGTGTTCCAACTGTCAACAGCATCCTCGCCTTTAATATGACTTTTATTAAACTCTAACAGTTTGCTTTTGTAAAACTACCCACTCCAAAGTCAGACCTTGGGCTGGATATGTAGAAAACTCCCGGCACAAAACGACTTAGCACACCGTCGCTCCCATTTGAAAACGAACTCGATGTGTAAGGACACATGGTCGGGTTTTGCTAGTGGCAATAGGTTGTAGTTAGGTTTTGGGGTGTAATGTTTTGGTGTGTAACATCTGCCTTTATTTAGGTTGGGGCGGCGATGGGCCGTTGCCGCGGTTTATGGTCGTGTGGACACGCGGCAAGTTCCGCGGATCCAATTGCAGTTGTAAACTAGCCCGGAATCTAACCACACACGTCTCTTCGGTACCCTAAACTCTGGCAAAAACAGTGGTTCTGAAAGCTACAGTGCTGTGCATTTGTTAGTAACACAACTTTGTTATATCTAAAATTTAATACACTTCATTAGAATGACCACATAAAAAACGCGTCTAAATTTCAATGAAGCTAAGTCTATTGTTTGGATAGACATCAAGAACTCCATTTCTAATTTTTAAGGACTACAACACTTTTTTAAAAGTAACAAGCTTGGTTAATCTTGCGAATCGCACTAGTAATCGCGATTGACTTGAAAATTGATATGGATATTGTTACAGTCAAGGACATGTATCAGGGTTGTAACTTTTCTGAACCAATTTTGCTATTATGTTTAGGATGTCAACATGACGTTAGTAGCGCATAGGTTCTGGATACGTGAGTTACCTACGTAATTCAGTTTCCTTGACTATGCCAAGGTGGAAACTTTGTGCTACTAATGTTACAATACAATACAATAACTCTTTATTGCACACCAACACATAGCAAGCAATTACAGAAAACAGGTAGTACATTAGTAGGTATACAGACTTTCTGAGGTAAGCAATAGGCGGCCTTATCGCTTCAGAGCGATCTCTTCCAAGCAACCTTTACAACGGAATGGATGGAGAAGTAAGAAATAAATTTTAGCAGGCCAATAGATAGGTAGATACATAACAACATTAACAACATACTTATAAATAAACTAACAGTTATAACATTCACACGCTAGACGACAGATAGTACTCCCTAAGCATAGACTTGAAGATATGCAAGGACTTAGCGCGCCTTAAGTCTATCGGCAGCGAGTTCCACAGTCGCTGCCGATAGCCTGGACGGACAGTATAAGAATAAACGTAGAATTTAGAGTTTGAAAGAGGGACAGTAAGGAATGTTACACATCCTGTACATTTATTAAGCAAATCACATTGAAATTGATTAAGAAAAGGTACCTAAGTGATTCAGTTTTCTCGACTGTACTTCGGATGACAATGCAAATCATCGACAAAAAGTACCGCCAACAATAAAGTTTGTTACACAAATCAATTTTTTAACCAAAATTGTTTTGTTTGCACTACCTATGCAGAAACGGAGACTTCTATTAATTTCGGTAACGAAATTTTTGGGGATCAACCATTTAAATTTGAAACCACAAAGCAACGGACAATTAAAGCACACGCAGTCCCAGCTTCCCCTCGCGGCATATGGCGACCGACAAATTAGCGTTTAAGAGATTGGATCGCGGACAAACTGTCCAATCCATTACGGACAAATGGCACTAGCCGAGATCATTATCGCGTGGTTCAATCAAAAACATAATTATAAAGGATTTAGTGCGCCGTTTGACGAAGCTGTGAGATGCGAGCTTCGTGCGAAACCTACGCTGTGTTACGAAAGGAATATTTTTTCTTCCGGAATAAGTACAAATGGAACCCAACCAATGTCTGTTGGTCCGTCACAGATCTGTACCTCAAGAAACGTAACAGATAGACAGCTAAAACGTATGCCTAATGTGTATTGCTTCTGCTACATCAAGTAATAGAAATTAATTTGAATTAAAAATTAAGGGTGTTCCCAACGAACCAATATGGAATCTCTCACACTGCGTTCATTTTCCTTAGAAGCAGCGTTCTACTAACTCTATATAGAGTTTTAGAAAAACGGTTTTTTGGAGCGTATATGTTGGTATACCTGCAAACATGTACGGAACCCTTGGTGTACCAGTTCGACTCACACTTAGCCTGTTTTTTTCAGCAACTGAGGGTCAAATTTGATTCTTAGGTCATTATGGAACCTTGTCATCATGACATTTACGTCGTTTGGCAAGCATTTTTTTTTTTTTTATTCGACTGGAAGGCAAACCAGCAAGTGGGTCTCCTGGTGGTAAGAGATCACCACCGCCCATAAACATCTGCACCACCAGGGGTATTCCAGATGCGTTGCCAACCTAGAGGCCTAAGTTGGAATACCTCAAGTGCCAGTAATTTCACCGGCTGTCTTACTCTCCGCGCCGAAACACAACAGTGGAAGCACTGCTGCTTCACGGCAGGATTAGGGTGGTGTTATTGTAATCAAATAATAAAATTATAAGGACCTGTGCTTGGCTTAGGAATGAAATTGGTTGATTGTAAAGTTTTTCATCTTTCCTCCACATTTTACAACCTTAAGCGATATTGAATTGACTATTAACTACTAACGAATTTGGGTACAATAGAAGAAGCACCGGTTGTTATTGTTGCCCCACTCCACAGAACACCTTCCGCCACAAAAGCCTCGATAGAACTCTTACACAATCACGTTCGAAAACATAAATCATTAAAGAAATCCAAACAATCCACCACAAAAAAGATGTCAAACAAATAATAAAGTATGACAATGCGAGACCATAATACCTTTGTGGGACTCAAGATTGGCCGATTTGTAGATTTTGTAAATGAATCCAAATGAATGTATTCAACGATTCACTTTTTATCCGTTCAGTCATTGTGAGGAGCACAACCCGTGGAGCATTGTGGGCCGGCGCGATAAGGGTCTGCCCGCGGAACCCTGCGCCCCCGCTTCGCCGCGGAACCCGCGACCGGCAGATGCGACAACACACCGGCGACTTTTACTTTTCGTCTTCAACTTTCACCTCTAGATGACGATTTACATGTTCCGGGCGGGTCGCACACGTGGCGCGATCCCGATCGATCTCCGCACAAAGCGTAGGCGCAGCATTGTCGCGCTCTCGAGGACTCCTTTGTCCATTGTCTGCGGCCCGGTGAGGGTGGCACTGTGACACATTTATTTTCAACCCGGTTTTTTACAGCACCCATTGTATTGGAAATTAGACATCGGAGTTCACGAAACACAATATTATCGAGGCCCTCAGCATCAGCATCCTCGTCTTCGACGGCTGCGCCATTGTATCTCCGGTTACGCGCCGCGTCCTGGTCGTTACCACGCAGCGCATAGTTATTGAAATGTAAACAGGTTCGCTTTCCATTTCTATGCGAGCGCCGAAATGCGTTAGATCCCGGAGGGCGCGGGGCGCGGCGATCGGATAATTGATCAAAAACTAACCGTTAGTCGTCACCGCTATCAGCTGATTATACACATTCCTTTCATCTCGCGTGATGAATGGCGCCGCGGCCGAAGGGCGGTCAGCGCTAGAGATCACAAAAAAACGTTCCCGGGCAGGTTTTATAGCGTTTGTGACCGTTTTATCGATGGCCGGGAGAGGCAGCATCCGGTTCTGTGCATTAATCTCCACAATGCGCTCTATGAGATCGGCCGTTTGGACAAACTAGTTTGGGCGCCGTTTCCCTAGCCGCGGGATCGCGGGATCTAGCCGGGAGATGCATAGTAATCGAATTCTTTTCATGTCACATGTCTATTGAACGGTCAGTACAAGTAACGGTAACAAGCTCGCGGCGTCCCGGCACATCTGCCGCGACCTCCGCGCATTCCTGGGAACACCCACTTTCTATTCTACTAATTAAAACTGGCCGTTAAAAATTAACTGCAATGAGCGTGCAGTTTTACTGCTGATTTTTCCATAATCTGTGATTTATATCACACGACTTTCTATATTTTTAAAAGCAATAAATATCGCGGGTCCGGGCCGGGCACCTACCTACGGGTCGGCCGGAGCGCTCCAATGCAAACTGGGAGCTGCCATAAACCAAATAATTTACATAAACCACTAACGGATCTCGCGAGAACCAGTTCCGTGCATATTAATGCCGTGATCTATTAGAAAATCGGCAACGTCCACGAAATGGATACCCGTGAGCGCAACATATAGCTTTTTTATTATAATTTAATTTCAAAACAAAATTGTCCACTCTGTTTTTTACGTCGCGTCTCAATTTTATAACGGGCACCCCGAGCTACATTCCGCGCTGTCTTCGTTAATGCTCGTGATAACGCGCTAATCCTATTATCATATTTCACAGGCTTAATGAAACCAACATCATCATTGATGTTCTGACATATTATATCAAACTAAAGTTTCTACCTGTATCAAAAAAATAGAAAACAATTATATTACAAATACTAGCGCCCACGACTTCGTCTGCGCGGATCTAGGTTATCGTGCGGTGGTGCCGTCTAACGAAATAAAAGGTATCCTAAGTTGATCCTTGGGGTTCAAACTACCTATATACCAAATTTCAACAAAATTCAGTGGTTTCGACGTGAAAGCGTAACAGACAGACTGACAAACAGACACAGAGACAGAGTTACTTCGCATTTATAATATTATAAAGTAGGGATGAAAACGGTACAAACGCTATTGCTAACAAACAAGTAAAAATTAATTCAACGTTTCGACCACGTTACAGTGGCCGTGGTCACGAGTAAAATTCACAAACATTCATCAATTTGAACGTTAGACGTATTTTGGAGAATACACACAAAAGCAAACGAAATTAAAATCCTAACGCAAGCTAGCGCAGAGCTAATAATTATCCTCCTTTCTAAAATACAGGAACGGTATCGCGTTACCATTGTCCCGCGAACGATGACTATTATCTGCGCAGGAGCATCCCGCTCCCAGGCCGTCATCCCTTTCGCGGAGTCAAGTGAGCCAGACAAAGACACAGCTGCCGCAACCAGGTGAGCCAACCCTCCCGATGAAACAAGCCACAACATACTCAAAAACCTAGCAGATACGATAGACAATCAAGTGATGTTTGCTGAAGAAGATGATGCCAACGAAGACAATTGTCACAAAAGTGAACTCGAACCTAAAATTGAAGATGTAAGGAGTGCTTTGGAATGAAAAGCGCGAGTTGTTATGTTGAATGCAACAGACAAA
Organism: Choristoneura rosaceana; assembly: GCA_037349165.1. Classification (NCBI taxonomy): domain Eukaryota; kingdom Metazoa; phylum Arthropoda; class Insecta; order Lepidoptera; family Tortricidae; genus Choristoneura; species Choristoneura rosaceana. Next base: position 20,172,907 of record JAZBNJ010000019.1, read on the forward strand.
GTGCTCAGTGATCTGGAACTAGTTCGGCAAATAGAAGAATTTGAGTTTGTTAGGAACATTGGCGCCAAAAATTTGTAGAGCATAATACTTATTAGACTTTATAATACCTAATGCACGAGGATCTGTTGGCAATTTTAAAATATGCAAGCTTAAACAGGTAGAATAAATGACTGGTATTGTCAATTGCATCCGCACCCAAATCCTTTAACCGCGACAGTCGCAAAAATGATAATTTATGCAAAGGGGAAGTAGGAGCAAAAAAGTATAAATAAAGATTATGCACCTGAGCGGCGCACGCCGGTTGTTTGCGATAGAAGCGGCGCCACCGCAGGTACCGCGTTGTCACTCTCACGCATTAATTATACAGCCATTACAGCAGCTCGGGGCACGCGCCGCAAAAGGACGACCATCTCTGCAATTTTTTTGCATCTTCAAGCAACTTTATTTACATCTCGAAATGTCCTCCATTTCACACTTTTGTTTTTTTTCTTACATGCACAAAAACGTAACGGTTTCAAACCAAAAAACTCATACATAATTGCAGATCGTGACTATATTTTCACAGTCGAGGGTGACGCAGCCGCAGAGTGATTTCGATAATTACTGTTCAACGGCACGTAAACACGGCGTCCCTGCTTTGCAACTGAATGGCGTTTACGGGGACCCGCTAAAAAATAATGCACCTGAACAAAAGCTAATTATACCTTCATGCGACAATGGTAACAGGAACAATCCGCCTGCGGGGCGTCCCTCACCTGATAATTAGCGGATTTTCTCACCTTCCTGCAAAGAATTTTTTGCTACCGTTTAGTTTTTTCACCTTCTTTTCAGTGTTTCTTTTACTGGTGCTAAAATGGTTGCCACCGAAGCGCGAAGTGCGTATAACTGTTTGAGAAGCAGTGCATGCGCCGCGCGGTGTCGCCTCGCGCGCCGCCCCCGCGCCACGGCGCGCAGCACGCCATTGGCTCGTCACACCTTCTCAAATTACTGACAACTGAACACTAAGTACTCACGATTGCTACCTACGTCTCATTCGTACTCGCCACTGCTCATTGACGCGTATTCGACGAAAGCTTGGCAACATTGTAAATAAAACGGGTAGCCTCTTCGTTACTCAGTGAAGCTACCGATTGGTTTATTGTATCGGTGGGATCCTCATTTTGACCATAAATTGTTTTACCCGAAGTGAGTCTAACGGTGTCCGGTCGTAATCCCGACGCTGCGCTCACCGGCTTCAATGATATACGACTTTTTGACAACCGAATAATTTTAATCTGGAATTAGATTGCTGGGTTTCCCATTATAACTGAACGTCTCGATGCTCTTGCTCTTAATTATAAATCTCATAGTTTTGCGCACAAAAAATGCCGCACAGTATTTTACAAGTAATAATGTTTCGAAAGTTTTTTTGGGATGAACAGTTATTTTTTGCGAAGCGAACAAAAGTGTGTCGGGGCAACAGGCAACAATAGTTTTGTTGTCGCACCATCCGCGGGGCCGCGCCTTCACCCCGCGACCTGCGCCCGCGCACCGCACGGCGACACGCTTGCACAATTATTTACAACCAATGACTAACATCCAACCGAACCACCTTTTGTTTAAAAGGGAATCCTTCGTCTTGTAATCATCGGTGTTCGGGTTACCTTTTTTGTGCAGCGAGTAAAAGACGATTTATCATCGCGCGGCTTGAACTGCAGTTTACGTGGGTCGAATCCATTAACGTTCGTTTATTTTATTAAAATGCGAATCTGATTTTTTCGGGGAGCAGCGGCTGCCGCGCGCCAGCCCCGGGGAAACAGACCCAACAAATACAAAACCGGATTTCCAAAATCCCGTTGCGACGCATTCGAAAGAAATTCTATTTTCGATTTCTATTCGATTGTTTGTTTTTTCGTTCCATTGTTGAGCCTGTCGCGGTCGCCACACGAGTACCATTTTTGCAAAGTCTATTCCATTGTGTTCGATCGGAATGACATTTGACGGACGAGCCGCTGGCGACGCGATGTGCACAATCGTTAGCGGCGACAAAAAATCGATACGATCTTTATTCCCGCCAGAGCGTGCTCAAGGTGAGCGGATTCGGCGAGCACCCCGGGCTACCAACGGGATCCTGTTATCATGTTGGATCCCGTCATCGTCGTCTAAATTGCTTTTGTGCAATGAAAAAGGAACGCGGCGGTCAAGCATCGCTCCGAGCCACGTTCGCCCGTAGCGCGCTCGCCGACCCCTTTTCTTACCTGCAACCGATGTCTCTCATTCCCCATTATAAAATTAATGTGTTATTATTATTTGAAAGCAACCAACTACATACAATTTGAAATGAAGGCTTGTATAATTTAACATCAATTTATGTGAAGTTTTGAAAGTCGACCTATTTCGAAGAGAGTCCGTTACACAATGACTATCAAACGCAAAGCGAATCTCGCGCAAAAAGCGTCCGCGCCTGCGCGTCCGGCGCGCCAATTATGCCCCGCGCACGCGCCTCCAAAAAAACAAGCACCGGGCCATCCGAGCCATTTTTTAAAAGGCCCAAACTTAAATAATAATGCAGTAACACGCGAGAGCATTCGCAATATGCGATCCGCGAATTTCGTTTCCAAATTCCTGCGTCCGCAGTCGCTGCTTTTTGCCGCGACTATTGTTGTCGCTGTATGCTCGTGCCCGCGATTCTGTTTCCTTCAGGCTCACCTTTCCTCGTCCTGGTCCGATTTGTATTTGATATGAATCTGATCAGTTAATTGGTCCAACCCGCGACTCCACTCAACATAAAGGAATGCGAAATCATCTGTGGTGGCGCTGCGAGGCGCGCCGGCCGGCCGGTGGTAGTAATAAAGCAGGCGTATAGCTATAATGAAGTGCCCAAAGTTTTTTGTGCGCTGCGATTAGTCCCTCCCGGCGATCTGAGGTCGCGTACCCCGGCCCTATCATTACCGAAAACGATCCTAATAATATAATAGGTCCTGTCACAGCCCTTTAGCTCTCGGAAAAAGTTTTAAAAAGGACAATTTTCGTGGGTATAATAGGCGATGAAATTTAGCAGTCGTTTTAAAAATGGATAGTTTTATTTTTGTCGTCCCTTTATTGCCGTTTATTGCTTGATTGCTGGGTGGTTCAATTTGAATATCGTTTTGGTAGTTAGAGGTAATAGCGGAAGTGTGAGGAGCTGGTGGTGTGGCGACTGGTCTGGCTGGCGGAGACGTCCTGGGGCTATCGGACAAAAACGTTAATTGCCGAGAAGCCGCAATATCGCGCGATGAATGTACTAGAGATGCCGCAGCGCTCCCGTCGCGCTGTGTTACTTGACTCTATGTGCAACAGGAAATATTGAATTCTATGACTATCTTAACTAAAGGTGCGGTTTCACTGTAACTCGTTCGCTGAATGGCTGATGGAACTTTACGTCAACACAATATACCTAGAGGAGAAATCCAGTGCTAGCCTTTATACTTCGTATATCAGTTATCAACTTGTTATAGTTGTTATGTACATGTAGGTATGTTTTATTTTTGTATGGCAGAAGCAAATATCAAAGTATCAGATAAATATTGCAAGTGAAGTTTTGCAGGTGGAAGGACCTTGTGCAAGGTCCGCCCGAATTGCTACCACCATCTTGCTCGCTAATCTTGCCGTGAAGCAGCAGTGCTTGCAATGTTGTGTTTCAGCGTGGAGAGTAATACAGAAGGTGAAATTACTGGCACTTGAGATATCCCATCTTATGCATCTAGGTTGGCAACGCATCTGTAATACCCCATGTGTTGCAGATGTTTATATGCGGTGGTGATCTCTTACCACCAGGAGACCCACTTGCTCGTTTGCCATCCAGTCGAATAAAAAAAATGTACCTAATTGTATCTCACTCAACTCAACAGATAATGGCTTCTAGCTTGAAGCTGTACTGACCATACGTGATCAAAGTCGGTGCGCACTTCATACAGGTACAAGCCATATTTTGGAGTTACGGCTCAGCTCACCTAGCGGTCCTGGCTGAACTACGATGATCTTGATCTCCCCGGGTCGGCGGTCGTTAGTCGTCGTGGTGAGAGGCCCGAGCGACACATTTATATTGTTCATTACGGGCGGAGGTGAGAGATGCCGGCGCGGGCGCCGCGGGGCGCCAGGGCTGCGGCGCCACATTCCCGGCCCCATCATAATTGTAACGTCATTTGTTTTTACACCACCGCATGAAAACGTTGACATTATGGTCTTGTACGTATTAATTGTGAAGTTGCTTTGATATGGGAACGATCGGTAAACGTGCGCACATCACAATTGCTCTCTGTTTCCTTCGCTTTGAGCTAAGAGAAGTGCATCTTAGAAATTCAAAAATATTAATATTTTGGTTAGGAAGTGCTATTGAGTATGTTGTACAATTTACCTGAATTTTACTAACATTTATTTCTTTGTCACTAATGATTAATTAAACATTAGTCCTTTCACAAATTTTAGCTCTTAGACTTCTGCCTGTTCAAATATGACGAAGATTGTTACAGCAACCTGCGCGTGAACAAGTGTATACATGTAGTTATCCTTTGCTTATTTATTTCGTGTTCCTATAGGTAGAGTCATTCACGATGACGCGTGCCGTGGTGCTTATTACAATGTCATTAATGTCTAATTTTGACAAAATCACGCGCCTTCATGGATGGCACTAGGTACATGTACTGCAGTCGGTGCCCTAACATAAGTATCCAGTTTTCCATACAACTAGTATGAAAAGGTGGATACATAAGTTAGGGAACCGACCGTACTTAGCATCCTTAAAGCAGCAACTCGACTGTGACCAACAAACAGCCAATAAGTTCATAGAAAATACAGATGAAACACAGATTCAGCTAAATGATGACTTAAGTTTCATTTCTCCGGTGATTCGTTGAGTGTTCTAGGGCCGAAGCGGGTATAACTTTGTCTGCGCCCGCGCCGGCCAGCCCTGGAGCCCCGCGGCGCCGTCGCCGCTGATTTGTGCGCGGACTCCCGCGGACAGTATTTGTACAGCGCGTGGGCCGGACACGCGCGCCGACGCTCCCGCGCCGATGCTCCTGCGCCGATACGGCGACGCCGCTGCGCCTACCAAAGACAGTCAACAGCGTCAATACCTGACGAAACAAAGCGTGCAATTTGATAGGATATTTGTAGGGCCGGTAGGACGTGTCAGATATTATTGCATGTTCCGCTATAGCAGATATTAATACAGGTGACTGTACACACATGCTCTAACTTTGCAGGCTTACAAAGTGAGTTGACCATGTATAAAGTAACTGAGTTCTCTGATCGGATGTAAAAGTAAATGTGACTTAAATTAATAACCTAACCTAATCGTGTCACTTTCAAGTTCAATGTCTTAAAAACGGCTAAACCAATTTTGATGAAACATGTCTAAGAACCATCGCTAGAAAAGATGCTTTCAAATAAACGATGCCACAGACAAACAGACGCACATAGCGGTGAAACTTATAACACCCCTCTTTTTGCGTCGGGGGTTAATAAATGGGAACTATCTACTGAGACGAGACTAGCAATCGGGAGTAGATCAACTTCAATTGTTGTTTTCCGTCCCGTAACTGAAGTTACAACAGTGGTACACTGCTTTTAAGAAAACGTATGTAGTTTAAACCAGGAGGATGTTTAAAAGATGACCCCTAAATGAACTAGCTTACTTCATCATCATCATGTCAGCCGAAAGACATCCACTGCTGGACACAGGCCTCCCCCAAGCCTCTCCACTCTGACCGGTCTTGTGCTCTCCGCATCCAACGCGATCCCGCAATCTTAACCAGGTCGTCACAAACAAAATTGGCTTACTTAACTGTCACAATCCCTAATTTTAATGGATTTGTAACACAGAAAAACACTTACTTTTAATTCACTCATCTCACACAGGAGACATTGCTATGGCAACGAGCTTAACTTAAAAGCTATTTGGCTCGATTCATGGTTACATTAGACATTGCTTCCCGACATATTTACCCATGATCATGACGGTGCCAGTAAATGTGTCGAAATATCAGAGCTCATTATGGGCTAGCACGGCCTATAGCAAATTATGTTCCTTGATCAATGTTAATTCCAAATGTGTTTATCTAATTTTGAAATGCCAAGTGCGAGTTTAGGTTGGTAGGTATTTATCTGAGGCTCGCCAGAACCTGATCCGATATGGCCTATTACAGCTGTAAAAGGCAATACCAGACGTGTGCTGGTAGGAATGCGAATAATAAACTTAAATATACTTAATTATTAATTAGTCAAAGTCCGAATTTTGCGTCGGGACACAAATCAACGGTGCCTTACCGATGAGCTAGCTTTTTAATTAATGTCCAGCGGCCGGCTGATTCACGGTAATATCTCGCGTCGCGGCGGGTGAGAGCGGTATTTTCCAATCTAAACGAGCCGAAATTAGAAGGCTAAGACAACTTTGGAACCGGTCAACATAAAATTGGAAACCAAGTGTAGTGTCCGAGTTGCGCAAGAGCCGCGTTACCAGTTTGGCGCGAGCGGCGCGCGTGGGACCGCCGCGCACCTGCACATACGACGTTTCACCTTATCTGCTGGATTTATTTAGACTGTCATTTTATTACCGCGGATTAAGAACCTTGCTGACATAAAATATCGGCGAGCACGCTGTGAGAACTGAACCCTTGCTCTGTCTTCGACAATTTGTACAACTTAAAAGCTTATGAGTTTGAGCGATTGTCGCGCACGGCTCCCATGCGCGGCGCTAATGGAGTCGTCCGCATACATTTCTTTTATTAATGATCCCGATCGCCGCTGATCTCGTCGCGCATGCGTCACGATTAAATTCGGGCTCGAACCAACTTTTTTTTCAAGACAAATAATTACAAATATTAATTCGCTAATCAGACCCCGTCCGCATAACGTGTAAAATATACGGGCTCCGTCCGGGCTCGAATTAGCCGCCGTCCGCGGCTGCGCGAATAATCGTACACTACACGTTTTATATCGACACTAACGGTATCTACAACTTAATTCGGAATTAAATTCGAGATCGCACGCATAACTGTCTAGTAACTCAGGATTATTACATATTTGAGATTTTTCCGAGCGACCTTTCTCTTAATGAGTAGCTTACCTTTCTCGATCCGCTATTAAGATAGCGCGGCTCCGCGCGATGGTATTTGTTTGCTATAAAGTATGCTTTTGGAAGATGTTCGATGGGATTACGCCTAATTTTTCAATATTAAGGCAGGCTGCCGTTATTTTGCCGTTTTTATCAATTTTCTTAACCCTAATGCAGGCATGGTGTAGGTCTACCTGATGGGCGTCCAGTGGTGGGCACCGTGACCACATTACGGCGATATCGAGCAGGGGTGGATTGATTACCGCTTATTTATCATCACCGGTTCGGGAACACCTGCTGGCCGCGCTCTTCCTCTTTGTTTGTTCGTGTTGCTCGAATTGATTTGGAAATTAATTTCGTGTCTTGCTTGCTTGTTTTTGTTTCTTCGCAGCGTCCCATTAGCTGTCCATCTAGCTTTTGACGTGTTATGATTTTGATCGTTGGAATATTATACTGTATCGAAATCTGTTGTAGTTTTTTAACGATGTAAAACACAAAAGTACCCGTAATATATGAGATTTATTGAGCGAGTTCAATTTAAACAAACAACAGGTAACGTCATCTCAAAAGAAATTTTCGGGAAAAAATATTTAGAGTATCTACTACTACTTATACTTCATTGCTTAACAACGGGAAGAACTGTTTGGTGGGGTCATTTTCTTTTACTTTGGGTTAGCAAATCAGTTGGCGATCGGCGTTGCTGTAGTTGATTAAAATAGTTATTTGTAGTGTAATTTCATTAGTCGTCTTGGACTTCCTTGAAGCAGCCTTCTAAGACCTCTCGCAATGCTAGTCGGCCTTGCCCCGCGGCCGTGGGCAGCGCGCCAGAGGGGGACAGCAATATGTCTCAGGTTTTCTCGCGTTCATCTTAAACTATATATCATTTATTTTATTGCGCATCGGTGTTCTTATAATTGAAACAAAATCAATCGCTGGAAAACTTGCTTACAAATAAGAAAATCACATAGCGGACCAACTTACCTATAATACCCCTCTTTTTGCGTCAGGAGTTAAAAACGGGATACAGCGTGAACTCAAAATACCTTATAGTATAAGGCTTATACAATAAAACCCTAACTACTTCTGTCCATAATAGTCACGCTATAGGTTCTATGGTAAATTGTTTTCGCATAGGTTATTATCATTATCAGCCTTAGGACGTCCACTGTTGGACTCCAACCAGTCTGTCTAGCCAGTCTAGGATTGATTTATAACTAAATGAGCCAATTCCATGGATGATTGTAACGACCAATAGATCTCTCATCAAAAGCGCCATCTAAAATGATATTTTGCTGGTCAGTAAACCCAAAAAAAATATTTTGCTATTTTCTCGCATTATTCTACACTTCTATCTTCTATTCTGCTGGTGGGCGCCGGAGAACGGCCAACGATGTCGAAGTATACCGACAAAGAGATGGCGGAACAATTTGGACACGTACGCTAACGATAACTGATATAGCGTCAGAGCCTCCCGTTTTGGAAGTCAAGAGGGGAAGCCTTTACCCAGCAGTGAGACACCATATAGGCTACATAATATATTCTACAATATTTTTACTTTATTCCATCCAGTCGGTCGTGATTGCGCACAGGCAGCTGCGCCGGCGCAGGTGACCAACCTGCCTCAATATTTACTCCACGCTTCAGATTTAAAAGGGTTCCCTTGTAATTAGATATTCTAACATCGGAAAACAAATAATTCCACTGTTTTAGGTAGCAAGTGTGACATGCACATTTTAGTGTTGGTTTGTTTTAAAAGTTGTACATAAATTTACTAATATAAAGCCGAGGTTAGATGCAAGAAAAATCGTGTAAGTTCATTATATTGCGAAGTCATAAAGCCAACGAGTTTGTAGTGGTCAATCGAAAGCTGCAATGTAATGTAACTTGCACAATTTTTCTTGCAAGTCTAAACTCAGCTTTAAGCAAGCTGCGAATTTTAGTAATAGTAAAGGTGAAAACCTGGAACTAAACCGGGTCTATAACAGAGAAATAATAAATTATCATGATGATTCCAGACTATACGCAGTCGTAATTAAATTTACTAATCTTAATTTAATTAATGACAGTTTTAATTATTCACGGTTATTACATTAGATATTTTGGTCTGGCTTGGTCTGAACTCTGACAAAAAGTGTATTTCGATCTAACCAAAAAGTCCGTGAGTTCTGAACTCTGACAAAAAGTGTATTTCGATCTAACCAAAAAGTCCGTGAGTTTGACATGCGCATGCTTTGCGTTGCTCACCAGCAATTTTCCAATTGAGTTTTGATACCGATTTTACCTAAAATTTAGGTACGGTACGTGCAAATGAAATGTATTAACAGCGGGTTAGGTTGCATGGAATTAGTTAATGAAACTAAACTTATGTATCTTTGTATATTTAATCAATTTAGTATTCATTATTTTCTACATTACAAAATCTTTAATGTATCTATACTTAATAAACTAAAACTCTGGCTTACAACATCTGGTTTTATTTGAACTTTAAAATTTTTCGACACAATAAAAAATAAATACATAAGAAATCAGAAATTTTACAGTTTTTTTTGACAATTTATTCACAAATACGCTTCAATTTTCAGACTCATGCGTGGACTTTTAAGGGTACCACAAAATAAAAAAAATATCCTGACAGCAGAAGCACGCAGCAGTGGGTAAAAATCACAAAAACATTTATGTTTGCGTTGCCGGTGAAGAATTGTTGAAAGCGGTTGATATTTTTAGCATGTTTTTTAACTATTTCACTTCTTAATCTTAACTTAAGTACATGGCAACACTGGCACGCGAGAACCCACCAGCCGCATGCGCCCGCGGCGGCTTCGGCCCTCAAATTACGCGAATTCGGCGGAGAATTGTTTACCAGCCACAGCGGCTGCGTTAGAAGCGTTACATTCAGAAAGAAATCTGTACGTATAAAACTGTATCACTATTTCTTTTGGTCACGCCATAATTTTAGAATTACTTTACTGACTTATTCCATTTTTTTATATTTATTTTGTACTTTGTAACCTAGACACTACTTACAGAAAAAAATTAAAGAAGTTGCGCAGAAAATTAATTCTCAATCAACCTCCTGTCAAAAACCCTCTTTGTGCTCTTCTACGATCAAGGGCTGGCTTTAGCCAGGACTTCAAACAACAGGAGGGATTCAAACAACAGAACAAATTGCAATCGGAAACACGCGCCATGCGACAGTCCTCAAGAACAACTGCTCCGTCGATACGCATCTCTGGGCGGAAGTCCGCGTCCTCGGCGCACGCGCAACGACGCATGATTTACGCGCAAACAACAACTGGCAACACTGCCGCTATTACCTTTAATCTTTATTTAATCTTTGTCACAAGAGTAATATTATAGTCATTATAGTTTATTGCAATTATGTGCTATAAAATGTACCTATTAAATACATGCGCCTACTTATAAACCCTGCAAGGGCACTTTTGATGAACAAAGAGTTTGTCCAATTAACAATTTTCAAACTTATAAAGAAAACACAGCAAGTACAAATAAAGTTCCAGGATCGTTGTGCAAATTTTGTGACATAATTTCAATGTCAAACTTTTCCTTACGCTAAACGAATACCTACTTAGGGGCTGTTTCACCATCCATTGATTAGGTAGTGTTAACTGACGGTTAAATGTAATGCCGTCTCTGTTTGTTTTGTTCGAATAGACGGCATCACATTTAACCGTCAGTTAACACTAATCAATGGATGGTGAAACCTTAGCCTTTTTTACCACGGCTTTATTAGGTCGGCCTTTGTCTAAGTAATTAAAGTAACGGAATCCTATGATCCAAGTTTTCCAAAGTATGGTATATTTACACTATCTACATAGTCCAATAAATCAATGAACTTAAAAGAGAACCTTAATTTAATAACACGCGTCCCTCCACGCGTGACGCCCCTCCGTCACGGCGATCGGCGGGCCCCGGGGGTTGCGGGGGTCGCGGGGGTTGCGGGGTCGCGGGGTCGCGGGGGTCGCGGCGCGCTATCTTGATCTCACCTGCGCCCGCGCCGTCGCACGCATCTGGAACATTGTCGCTGTTAGTAAGTGCGAATCGTATGGGCATAAAATAATATGGTTCTGTTTTTTTTTGTATGGAACCCTAAAAACACATAAAAATACACTTTTACTATGACATAAACGTGTATACTGCGGGAATTCATAATGTATACAATAGAAACCACAAAGTGTCTCTTACCACTAGGAGAGCCACTTGCTCGTTTGCCTTCCAGTCGAATAAATTTGTAGGTATTCTTTTTTTATACAATGTAATCTAACCAACAAAAAGTTGGAGAACCCCCGACTTTGTCATTTTAAAGTTCAATATCTCAAAAACGGCTGAACCGATTTTGATGAAACATATCTCCATCGCTAGAAAACCTGCTATCAAATAAAAAAACCGCATTCAAATCAGTCCACCCGTTTAAGAGTTACGGTGCCACTGACAGACACACAGACACACATAGCGGTCAAACTTATAACACCCCTCTTTTTGCGTCGGGGGTTAAAAATTATGGTAAACGAGTAAGATAATCGTCTGACTTAACCATCAGCTGAACACCTCACATTGGACACCAGGGTAGTCAGCGTAGAACACCTCTTGTGCCAGGAATTTTAATAGCACTGGCTATTTTTACCTATTTAAGGAGAAACAATAGCTAAAATCACAATATAGGTTAGGTATGTAGTAGGAATAGCAACACAGCTAGGTTGGCAACGCATCTGCAATACCCCTGGTGTTGCAGATGTTTATGGGCAGCGGTGATCTCTTACCATCAGGAGACACACTTGCTCGCTTGCCATCCAGTAGAATAAAAAAAAAACACAGCTAATTACAGGATCCCGCAGATAGCTATAGTTTACAATGTTTAAGCTTAACTTAAACGAGGTAACGCGCACCATATCAGGCATCACACCATGCTAAAAAAACACCACAGAACTTCAAATGGAGTTCCTGCACTCCTCAACACATAGTACTTATTTCATTTAAATAAATATGCAACAAAGTTAAATATAATAGTTCAAAAATTTTACACTAGGCTATTGGCCAGTTTTAGTTATCTTCGTTATTACTATCCATCGTCAAAGGTCATTAATATGCATTTGAGGACTGGAGTCCTGGTGACCCGACATACAGGTTTCTCCTAGTTCCGGCACCAGTCTCCACCGCATAAGTCTACCAGCTATAGTTTAAGGTCTTGTTTATCTTGCTGTCTCTGTATTGTACTTTGTGGTGGAGTGAATAATTACTTTTTGCTTTATATCCCTACTGTTAATTGTTCGTAGCAGAGAAATGAGCAAAGGTACCTAAATTAAGCAGATCTGTGTCCTACAATTTGATCTAATCATTGCAAAATCGTGTTTAATTTTAAAACAGTAATCTTTACATGAACCTTTTGACCCCATCGGCCATCAGTCCTGCGAGCAATGTGCCCCGCCCACTGCCACTTCTGTTTCGCAATTCTTCAGGCTATGTCAGTAACCTTAGTCCTACTGCGGATATCATCATTTCTGATTCTATCCCGCAGAGAAACCATGGCGTCCGCAGAGGAGACGAGCTGTCGGTAGGCCTCCAACAAGATGGAGCGACGACCTGGTTAAGATCGCGGATCGCGGTGGATGCGAAAAGCACAAGAGCGGGCTGAATGGAGAGCCTTGGGGGAGGCCTATGTCCAGCAGTGGACGCCTTTCGGCTGACACGATGATGATGATGATGATGATGATGAATCTTTACATGTGGGATCCAAAACAAAGTAGAACTAGGTAGTCATTGAAAAGGGAAAGTATATTTTATTATAGCATAATTAATAAATTATAACATTAATACGAAATGTAGGGATCAATATTGTCAGTTGATGAGACGAGAGCTATTCTCAACACACACTTGAGTAAACACTCTTTGTGCGACAACGCTCCCATGTACGGTAGCTACCAACATATTCCATCGATACATGAGTTTATATAAAACACATTCTTAAGTATCTTGAAATAAAGCGCGTTAATTTTGAATGATTGAAGCGTTTAGCATATGTGGTGATCTGTACAATACATTGGCATTGTGATACGAGGCAATTAGCTACACAAGCCAACCTGTCTGCGGAGATCCTACTTGAATGGATTGTTCTTTAAAATGTGTGGAGTTAGTAATGTGCCGTAACAGCATCATTGGCTTACCTAAACCTGGATTAAACCTGCTAGAAAAATCGTGCAAGTTTCATTACATTGCTAAGCCGCAAAGCAAACATGGTTGTAGTGGTCAATCGAGTGCCGCAATGTAATGCAATTTGCACGATTTTTCTTGTAGGTTTAAATTGAGTTTTATTAAATCCAGTGCAAATTAATGATAAAAGCAGAAGTGTATAATGTAATGCAAATTGCCACCGTGAGAAGGTTGAATTTGCAAAAGCTTTCTAGAACAAGAATGATAGATTATCATTTAATAATTACGTTATCATTATCGAATCTATAAATGTCATTTCGTTGGCACGGAATGTCTTTCCCATAGATGTTTTTGCTTAGTCTCACTAGTTAAAGTTGTTAGGCACAAAATTATAAAGACAGAAACAGGCTTCTGCACAGTTTCATAAATATGACGGATGTATATATTGTTTTGGTAACCTGCAGTTAAAACTACCGCAAGAACTAAATTATTTTAACTGAAGCAAACATATCTTGCTCGCTAATCCTGCCGTGAAGCAGCAGTGCTTGCACTGTTGTGTTTCGGCGTGGAGAGTAAGACAGCTGCTGAAATTACTGGCTCTTGAGGTATCCCATCTTAGGATTCTAGGCTGGTAACGCATTTGAAATACCCCTAGTGTTGCAGATGTTTATTATCAGGAGACCCACTTGCTCGTTTGCCATTCAGTCCAATAAAAAACAGGGCAGGATCAGTAATACTTAGTATTACTTAGCTATCTTAAAACAAAATCTATGGGCGACAGTAATTGCTTTCCAACAGAAGTTCCTCCTGCACGTTTTCCCAAGAAACAAAGACTGAAATGTAGATATTCTTCTTGTTTAATTACACCCTGGCCTGGTAACCTGACAGCCCCAACTTTTGCTAGAAAATAGTTTATAAACTTCTCAAAAGTCGTTTATTCTGTTGACTTAGGTGCTGTTTCACCAACCATTGATGTTAACTAACGGTTAAATGTGATGCCGTCTCTATTTGTTTTGTCCGAATAGACGAAGACGGCATCACATTTAATCGTCTGTTAACACTAATCAATGGATGGTGAAACAGCCCCTTGGTGAAGCAGTTGCGCAGGATCATAAGTCACGGGCGGCGGCGGACTGTGGACGCGGCCGCAGTGTAGTCACGTGAACTAATCGCGATGTGTGCCACTCATGTAAATATACGCAAATGACTTACTCGCCGGAGATCTTTACACGGCACGATTCTGAAAATTAGCTGTGCTGCCAGGACAGTTATACAATACAGTGATTCTTTATGAACACCACAAACAAAGTAATACAGAATAGGTATAAAGAAAATAGATAGGTGCACAGAGTATAGTTTACAATGCAAAGCAGTTAGTAGGTTTTTGCAGAATTTCTTCCTAAGATAGGTAAGTATCATTGGAGTATCAACTCCTATTTTGAGTAGGAAATTTTATAGATTTTAAATATTTCATATTTTAGTCTTGATTTAAGTATTGTCTTCTATGCCACGGGAATACAAACTTGTACACCTAGAATCAAACCTATAACTTCAAGTACCCCTTGAACCTCCATCTCAGCGCCCATGACTTCAAAAGTCATGCGTGTAAACTTGTTAGAGAGCCGATCTGTGCCCTTTTTCTCGAAGCTACAAGTTACAATTTACAAGCGGTAGTCTTTGTTTAACAGTATGAATTGAAAAGAGATTACCGCTTGTAAATTGCAACTTGTAGGTTCGTGAAATGGGCCTCTGGAGCTACAGCTGATCCAAATCATCAACTTGCTCCTGGTGGCCTACACAACTTACCTATATCATTAACAACTGCACAAATAATGGCCTAACTATTATGCTGTACGCTTCCGTTTACTTTTATCAAGGCTTTGCAATTGTAAATCAAATATATAGCAACTTGTAGGTTCGTGAAATGGGCCTCTGGAGCTACAGCTGATCCAAATCATCAACTTGCTCCTGGTGGCCTACACAACTTACCTATATCATTAACAACTGCACAAATAACCTAACTATTATGCTGTACGCTTCCGTTTACTTTTATCAAGGCTTTGCAATTGTAAATCAAATATATTGAGTATTTTTTTGACAAGTTCAGCAGAAATAAGCACAGATCATTTACAACTAGACAAGGCGTAGTGATAAAGAAACGTAATCCAAACAATCTGCAGCTAAAACTCAATGCTGTGACGCCATACCTCAGCATTGCTGAGCTACTCGTACCATCCCCGGCTCTAAATAAAAGTTTATTGTGTATCTTGTTTATTTGATTGTTTTGTTTAAATAACAGATAAATATTTTCTTTCTTTTCTTTCTTTCCTTCTTTCACATGAACACCACTGCCGCAAGAAGTCTTTCCATGTCGTGTCGCCTCCGTCGCGCACTCTCCAAAGGGCCGTGCTGAAAAACGCCGCGATTAATCACCGCCGGCGCTAATTCTGCTCTTATCGCGGTAATATGTAATACTAATACGACCCAATTACCCCATGAATATAGTGTAACGTCACGACTGCGGGTTTCCCAGACTAATAGCGCGGTATTGTAGTTTCTGCTGTGCAAATTCACCAACTTCTGTATATTAACAACATTTTTTCACGTTACAATGCCCTGTCGTATTTTTACGGCGTTCTTTTGTTCTACAGTTTAGGTATTTAAGCGTAACCGTAATTTATACGCAGGTTACTGTGCGTCAAACAAAGAGATTCGCGCGTGCCCTTTGGCATCGGCTGCCGAATGAAATTCCGGTCGTTTTTTGTCGACCCATAAAGTCTATTCGATGAGCAGTGTGTCGATGCCAAGCTATTGCTTCTCCTCCCAATGTAAAACCCATTTTAGACCTGCAAGGTCAATTTCTGCAATTGCAGGCCTAAATTGGAACTTGGGACTAAATTTTAGGTGGGGGTTAGGCAGAATACATGTGGTCAAAACGCCAGCCCGATGGATGGACAAAAGGGAGACAGCAGGACTAGTCTGGAAGAAAGGAACTCGGCAGGGACACAGATAACCGATACGAAAGGAGTAAGATTGGAGAGGCGTATATTCAGACAGAGATACATACTTTCGCATTTATTGTTATTAGTAAAGCTAACAATTGGGAACTCCAAATGTCTTGCCAACTTTGGTCCCAACATTTGCGCCAGCATGTTATCAGCTCACAAGGAAGTACGATCGCCTACAAAGCGTTCTACATTAAAGCCTCAGCATCGCCTTTGTTTCGACTTCAACATTTTAAAGGGGTATGTGCAGAAGCTTCGGTGGACGTATGTACATACACATTTGTCGTGACGGCTAATTATTCGTTTAATTGTTAGTTTTCGTGCGAAGTTCTCTGGTTTAATTACGTTTGAGGCCGTAACCCGTAGATATAAAATAAAATAGAATGTGGTGTTAAGTGTGGATGGCTCATTTGCATAGAGTGCCGTATTAACTAACTGGCGTTGTAAACTGTATATTTTTATTCGACTGTGTTTTTCTGCCGGTTGACTCAGATCGAGGAGATATCGTGATACCTTTTTAGTATATTCAAGATGTATATTCAAGTAAGTAATAGAAAGTTCACAGACAATTTACTTTTTAAAGAGTCGGCAATGCATTCTTAACTCTATTACTTGTCGTGAAGCGACAATTTAAAAAGAGAAAAGCCTAACCTAACAAACCAAACAACGAAATTAAAATATTAGAACAATTTATTTAAAGTAAAAAAAATAAAATATTTACAACAATTTCAGTATGAGGTAAAAAAAATGTGAAGTGGTGATGTATGTGGGTGAGAATGAATATGAAGATGGATGGACGTAGACCGGGCAGCGACGAACGATGACGAAAGAATTTCCAGGAACCCGGCGCTCGGTGGAGGAAACCCGTGGACGCGCCTGGGGTAGCGCCCTGTGCGCCTGGGGTAGCGCCCTGTGCGCCTGGAGATGGCGCTGTACACGCCTGGAGACGGCGCTGTACACGCCTGGAGACGGCGCTGTACACTTCTGGAGACGGCGCTGTACACGCCTGGATACGGCGCTCACACCGCTCGGAGATGGCACATGCAGTGCCCAGAGAAGGCGTTTGCAGCGCCCGGATATGGCACTTGCAGCGCCCGGAGAATGCACATACAGCGCCCGGAGAATGCACATACAGCGCCCGGAGAATGCACATACAGCGCCCGGAGAAAAAGAGGGCACTCCGGGCAACGGCGCAGGCACTGCACGATGATGAGCGATGGAGGCGGAGGCGATGGAGACGGAGGCGATGGAGACGGAGGCGATGGAGACGACTTTAGTATTTATTTGGAGCGCGAAGGCTTGCAGGATCCCGGGGCTAGGCGGCCCCGGGATAAGGCCTTTTAAGAGATGTTCTCTTTGCGAAAACTGAAGAAAGACTGTGTCGAATACGCGGATGTTCCGCTTATATAGTGTTTTGACGGAGCTCCGCGCTCGACGGCGGATCTCGGAAAAGAACATAAAAAATTTCGAATTAAAAATAAATTTTTGTAGATGGCCAAGCCGAAAAGAGTATTTTTGTACAAGTATTAATCGAAAAACATCAGACCGGTAACAAATTTGAACAAAAAACGCCATGACAACCAGATAAACAACGATGTCAAAACATGTCAAATTTTGGTTTTAAGCTCCTAACAGGGAAACGGCAAGATTTAAGTGGAAATAAAAGTATTATTGATAGAGTAAAAAAGGAAGCGCGTAAGCGCGCGCGAAGCCCGAAGTTGTAGAATTTCGGAGACCTAAATAAAAGACCGAAAAAGGTAAACTCCATCAAGATCGTTTTAAAAAGTGCTAAAAACGTGAAAATACGAAGTGAAAATGGTTTGTTATTGTGTTCTTATGCTTTAAAAACGTTGCAGGGTCCTATAGAAATGAAGGTGATGTAAAATATCCAATTTTGAGGTGAATGACGGAGAACCAAAACATATATAAAAATGAATTTAAAACAGTGTAAAATGATACGTAAGTAGCATAACACTACATTTTCCCCCCGACCCTGGAAAATTTTTGACTCGGAAAAAATTTTGATATATTTACAAGTGAAATAAACCATAAAAACACAATTTTTGCAGAAACATACTTCACCAAGCAATAATCAGATATACTATCTCTTACATTCATCATCTGCATTCAGGTAAGGGTGGAGTTCACAATCAATGACTGCCACTCTAAAAGTGTGTTTTCAAAAGGACATTAAGGCTTACTTAAGGAGTTGTCATCCGCTCCTGAGTGGAAAAAAAAATTAACCTAAGGCTTATTTAATCAGCCTCACCTTACTAAAGGTAAAGAAAAGATAAATTATCTTAAGCCAGCTTTAGTCGCTATGACTTAAGAAAAGATATATAACGGCTAGAGCGGTAGGGCTCAAAGCCAGACATCAGCAACATCACCAACGAGATGTGTCTGAAACACAAAGAAGAAATTAAAGATTAACCCACGAAGAATCGAGGTCCTACAGCTAAGTAAGCGATGTGTTTAAGAACACAAGTTTAACAAACAAACAAACAAATAAAAGGAAATAAAAATAATAAGGTGAAAATGATGATGATATTTATACAATATATACATATTTACAGATAGTAAGAGTGTCCCGGTAATTTAAGATTTCACATCTTTAATGTGCCACTTGCCTCTAATTCCATTTGGGTCTTCAAGTACATAAACTAAAGGTGACAGTTTAGCTATCACTTTGCACTTGATGAATTTAGGGGCAAGTTTAGCATTAAAGTATGCGCCAGCATTGCTTAAAACATGGTTTTTACGCCAAACAGTATCCCCAACATTGAATTCTCTAAAAGATCGGCGAAGATCATAGCGAGCGCTATTTTTAATGTGAGCTATGTGAAGTTTAGTTTGAACTTTGTGAAAGATAGATGAGAGGAGACCAGCATTAGTCGCGTAAATATCACGAGGCATAAATATCAATTCCTCAAGATTCTGAGTTGGAGTATAAAAAGAACCGCAAGGTATTGTTTCCCTACCAAAGACTAAAAAGGCTGGGGTAAAACCAGTCGCTACATTTGTAGCACTGTTCATTGCGAATTGAATCTTGGCAAGATGGTTGTCCCAGGATCTATGATCTTCTCCTACTAGGGAGGCTAAAGCTGTAATAATCGTACTATTAAATTTCTCGGTAGGATTAGCCTGAGGACAATATAAAGCTGTATGAAAAATACAAGGAACATTATAAGAATGTAAGAATGAGTGAAATTCTCGTGACTGAAACTGGACAGCGTTGTCCATTATGATAGTTTGGGGAACGCCATGAACAAGAAAAACTGAATTTTCCAAAACATTAATGATATTAGTGGCAGTAGCACGTTTTAGGGGAAAAATCATAGTATATTTAGTAAAATTGCAGTTAATTACTAATATATACTGATTTCGTCTTCGAGTCATGGGCAATGGACCCATAAGATCTAAGGATATAGTTTGAAAAGGTCTAGAGCAAAGTTTAGGTTTACCCATAAGACCATAGGGAGAATGATTAGGATGTTTGTAGGTTAAGCAGGTTTCACAATTCGAGATTAAATTGGCGATGTCTTTAAACATACCAGGCCAATAGTATTTTAAGGATATTTTCTTGTATGTCTTGAAGATACCAAGATGGAGTTCTGAAGGAGAACCATGGTTAGCTTCAATAAGTGCATGTCTTTCTTGAGGTAGAGGAACTTCTTTCCAAATGAAGTCGTCATTCAGACGATCGGGAGAATGAATGCAGCGATAAAGTTTATTATCACTGATAGTGTAGTTAGGATATGCATCAGGGTTGTTAGTGCATCCAAGAAAAATCTTGTTGTACTGTTCAAGTTCACGATCAGCTGGTTCATCTAATGTTACTGGATTTACGCCTTGAGGTGAAGTTTCCTGTGTATCAGGACGTTCTTGAGTTTTATGTCTTGATAATAAGTCTGGAACAACGTTATCCTTTCCTTTTTTATGTTTCAGGATAAAATTAAAGCATGATAAGCGAAGAGTCCAGCGAGCAAGTCTTCCTGATGGATTGGATAAGTTCTGGAACCATTTAAGTGCAGCATGGTCAGTGTAAATTGTAAATTCTTTACCATTGTCAAGGTAACAACGCCAATGTTCTAAGGCAGTTATTACAGCCAATGTCTCTCTTTCTGTAGTTGAATAGTTTTGTTGGTTTTTATTTAGTGCTTTACTCATGTAAGCAATCACAACTTCTTTGTCATCTTGATGTTGAGTAAGCATTGCTCCTATGCCATAATTTGATGCATCACAATGTACCGAGAAGGGTAGTTCGAAGTTAGGGCAGGCAAGGACAGGAGCAGTTACCAAAGCTTCTTTAAGTTTCTGGAAAGCAGCTGCAGCTTCTGAATTCCATAAAAATTTAGGAGCATTTTTCCCCGAACAGGTTAGTCGATTGAGTGGAGAGGCAATAGTGCTAAAGTTTGGGATGAATCTTCTGAACCAGCTGCAGGTGCCTATAAATCTTCGTACTTCTTTTCTGCAAGTAGGTACAGGATATTCGAGAATAGCTTTTATTTTATCTGGATCAGCACGTAGACCATACTCGTCCACTAGAAAACCAAGGTATTTCAGTTCTTTCCTGAAAAATTGACTTTTCTCAAAGTTAATAGTTAGATTGGCATATGAAAGTTTTTCATGAACTTTAATGAGAAGGGATATATGTTCATCAAAAGTCTCGCTAATAATGACAATGTCATCGAGATAGCAAAATACCTTGTTCTCAAATTCAGGAGTAAATAGCATATCCATTAATCTTTGTTGAGTAGCTGGAGAGTTAGTGAGACCAAAAGGCATTACTTTGAATCTAAACATACCTCTTCCAGGTACATAAAAAGCTGTTTTATCTTTATCAGCAGGATTTAAGGGAATCTCCCAAAATGCTTTCGCAATGTCGATGCTTGATAAGTATTTGGCATTCCTGAGGTTGTCCAAAATTTCGCTTATAAGTGGCAGACTATAAGCATCACGACGTGTAACTGAGTTAAGCTTCCTGCTATCTACGCAGAAACGCCATTCACCATTCTTCTTCGGAGTGATGAGCACTGGAGACAGCCAAGGACTTTCGCATTGTTCAATGACGTTCCATCCCAGCATCTTGTCAACTTCATTAATTAATGCTTTTTGTTTTTCAGGAGACAGTCTGTAACATCTTTGTTTAATTGGAAGAGAATCACCAGTGTCAATCTTGTGGGTAATTAAGTGTGTGCTTCCTAGAACACCTTTTTCTTCAAAAGAAATTGTCTTGAAGCGTTGTATGATGTCATCTGCAATATTCTTTTGATTTGAAGTTAAGTGATCATAAGGTAAAACTTTAATATCTTTAGTTTCAATAGCAGAGCATTTAGGATCTGTAAAGTTAAGGGAAGATAAAATACTAGGTAAAAGATTAAATTTTCTCCAGAAGTCAATACCTAGTATCAGAGAAGGAAATATTTCAGGAAAAACATAAGCTTTAATCAAATGAGTTTGATTATTAAAATGTACAGGCAACTCAAAATAGCCCAAGGAATTAATTTTTTGATTACTAGCAGTAGAGACAGTAATAAAATCTGACTTGAAAAGTTTGCAACCCAGTTTAAGAATTTCTAAATGAGAATTATTACCAAGAATAGTAACTGAGCTGCCAGAATCCAATAATCCAGATAATGTTAAGTCATAAATTTTGATATTGACAAATGGACGATTAAAATCTTGTTCTTTAGAGTAGAGTGTAGAAGAGATTTTGTAGCATGAAAAGAATTTTTGAAGTGTTTTAATCCAATTAGTCCAATCGTCTTTATCAAAATTTAAGTTACTTTTCAAGTCAGTAGTTAGTTTTTTGAGCTAGTATTAGGTTTGGGAGAGCAATTAGGGCAATCAGCGGTTTTGAAACCCTTAAGACCACATTTGAAGCAAATCACAAATCGAGGTTGAGTACAAGTGTTCAAAGTATGACCTTGTTTACGACAGCGTACACAAAAAGAACTATCTTGAGGTTTAGTTTCAGAGAGACTATTAACTTGTCTTGAATTGAATTTATTTATAAAAGGAGGAGGGGGTCGTGAGTTATTCAAGGAATTAGGAGAGTCAACTGAACTTGAAGTGGAATGTTTGTAGTTGAATTCAGAAATAAGGGGATTTTGTTGTAAATTTGGTTCTTTAAATTGTTTGTCTCTATCTAGGAACTTTTCATAGTTTTGGCAAGTAGCCAGAAGAGAGTCGATAGAGTCAATGTCTTTTAGAGCTACGAAAACTGAGTAACATGGTCGAATATTTCTGAGAATAATCTCCAATTGTTCTATTTCAGAAAGTTTCTTCGAAAGACGAGAGAACATTCCAGACATGATGGAAATATAGATGACGATAGGTTCATCACGACCTTGAGTCCGATTCCTGATCGCTTCTAGAAGTTTATGATCGTAGTCAAAACCACCAAAGTCTTTGATTAGTAAAGATGAAAGCTCATTCCAAGTTAAGTTTGGATTCTGATTATATTTAAATCTGAACCAATGAAGAGCATTGTCAGTGAAAATTTCAAATGCTTGTGAAATTAACAAGTCTTTGGACAAGCCACGGGCTAAGCAATATTCTTCAAGTTTCTGAAGAAAAGATCTTGGACAGCTTTTACCATTGAAGGTGTGTCTTTTAAGATCTTTGAAGACGTTAGTTGGAGGAGGAGGTTGAGGTGGTGAAGCATATGGAGTATGGATCTGGACAGAAGTTTGAGAAACAAGGGGTGGTTCCATAGCAGTCGGGCAAATAGGGGGGTCAAGTGAAGGAGAGTCATTTGCAGTTGAAGGTGGAGTCAAGGATTCGAATTGTTTAGTAATAGCGTCAAACTTCATTTTCAAAGTATCGAAAATAGCTTTAAAGTCCGGATATAAGTCGGTATCAATTCGTTCCAATCTGAAAAAGACATGATTAATATAAGTTTCAATTAGTCTTAAGTATTTGGATTCACCTTGTAAAAATTTTTCAATTTTACAGTCCAAGTACGTCAAAGTAGAATCAATTTGTGACAAGTCATCCTCAATCGGAATTGGAGAAGTCAGAATATCCTCAGAGTGAGAATCTGCAACTAAACGTAGGACCTGTTTTTTCAGTAGCAAAACGGTATTAGCTGGTTCCTCACATCTAATCTTAACTTCATATTCAAGCTCGGCTTTGTTAAGGAATTCATACCTAATAACCCTTTCCATTGTTATTGTTAAGCGCAAAGTTAAATATAAGAAATAAAGAATTAAATAAAATTAATACCTCTTTTGTTTCCTAGAATTTAAAAAAAAATATTAAGGTGATGTGTACAAGTGGAGTGTTATGTGTATGGAGGTCTAAATGTTAGCCAGATATGTAAGGAAAAACTAGATAAAGTTTTGTTTTAGAATTTGGAAGGAATGAAAAGGATGAATAGATAATAAGATATAGAGAACGAAAGAGAAAGCAAACAAAACAAAAGGAAAGAGACAAGGCGCAGATAAAGTGAAGAGAAAGAGAAGGAGTTTTTTTTTTTACGTTGGGCGCCAAAATGTCGTGAAGCGACAATTTAAAAAGAGAAAAGCCTAACCTAACAAACCAAACAACGAAATTAAAATATTAGAACAATTTATTTAAAGTAAAAAAAATAAAATATTTACAACAATTTCAGTATGAGGTAAAAAAAATGTGAAGTGGTGATGTATGTGGGTGAGAATGAATATGAAGATGGATGGACGTAGACCGGGCAGCGACGAACGATGACGAAAGAATTTCCAGGAACCCGGCGCTCGGTGGAGGAAACCCGTGGACGCGCCTGGGGTAGCGCCCTGTGCGCCTGGGGTAGCGCCCTGTGCGCCTGGAGATGGCGCTGTACACGCCTGGAGACGGCGCTGTACACGCCTGGAGACGGCGCTGTACACTTCTGGAGACGGCGCTGTACACGCCTGGATACGGCGCTCACACCGCTCGGAGATGGCACATGCAGTGCCCAGAGAAGGCGTTTGCAGCGCCCGGATATGGCACTTGCAGCGCCCGGAGAATGCACATACAGCGCCCGGAGAAAAAGAGGGCACTCCGGGCAACGGCGCAGGCACTGCACGATGATGAGCGATGGAGGCGGAGGCGATGGAGACGGAGGCGATGGAGACGACTTTAGTATTTATTTGGAGCGCGAAGGCTTGCAGGATCCCGGGGCTAGGCGGCCCCGGGATAAGGCCTTTTAAGAGATGTTCTCTTTGCGAAAACTGAAGAAAGACTGTGTCGAATACGCGGATGTTCCGCTTATATAGTGTTTTGACGGAGCTCCGCGCTCGACGGCGGATCTCGGAAAAGAACATAAAAAATTTCGAATTAAAAATAAATTTTTGTAGATGGCCAAGCCGAAAAGAGTATTTTTGTACAAGTATTAATCGAAAAACATCAGACCGGTAACAAATTTGAACAAAAAACGCCATGACAACCAGATAAACAACGATGTCAAAACATGTCAAATTTTGGTTTTAAGCTCCTAACAGGGAAACGGCAAGATTTAAGTGGAAATAAAAGTATTATTGATAGAGTAAAAAAGGAAGCGCGTAAGCGCGCGCGAAGCCCGAAGTTGTAGAATTTCGGAGACCTAAATAAAAGACCGAAAAAGGTAAACTCCATCAAGATCGTTTTAAAAAGTGCTAAAAACGTGAAAATACGAAGTGAAAATGGTTTGTTATTGTGTTCTTATGCTTTAAAAACGTTGCAGGGTCCTATAGAAATGAAGGTGATGTAAAATATCCAATTTTGAGGTGAATGACGGAGAACCAAAACATATATAAAAATGAATTTAAAACAGTGTAAAATGATACGTAAGTAGCATAACACTACATACTATGTCACGGTGTCTATATCGACGACATTGGTTGTTTTCCGTCGGGTTTCACCTGCTTATTTTCCCTCTCGCTCCATCGTCACCATCATCAGCTGGAAGACGTCCGCTGGTAAGCAAAGAATCGCCAATGAACAAAAACTTGCCAATTGTATCAACCGGTTGCCCGCAACTCTTGCGATGTCGTCAGTCCACGTAGTGGGAGGCCTACCAACGCCTCGTTTTCCGGTTCGTGGTCACCACTTGAGGAATTTTCTCCCCCAACTGTTATCATATTCTTCGAACGATACATTCTTACAATTGCCGTATTCTCTCTAACTCAAAATTACTTGTAAATAAAAAGAACTAAAAAGTCAAAAACTATAGACAGACAACGGAACAGGTGAAACTAAATAAAATCTTGGAAAAAACATAGTTAATTATTTTTTATATATATGCCGGCGGCCGAACGTAAAATCCGCCAGATCACGGAACTCCTAGGCATATCATGAAACGGCGCCATTCCATGATATGCCCAAAAGTTGGCCAGGCATATCACGATGTGCCTGAAAAACAATACGGCGGATGGATTAGAGCAAAGCATTCGTCGATATTCCTAGCTCTACACCGGGCATATCGTGATATGCCAAAAAAAAAGGAAAAATTTAAGTACGACGAGCGAAGCGAGGAGTGGTTAGTATGAATTGTGACCACAACGCAAGAGCCGAGCGAGCGAAGCGAATGTTTTCATAAACATGCTTGCCCATTTGTAATAATAGCAAGAATACATTAATAATAGGCGTAAATAATCTAACTACGATGTATATAATAGTCTGTACTTTATGATACCCGTACGCATGTATATTATTTGTTAATGTACCTACTTCAAGAAGTGCGTAGGAGTCAATTAGCAAACCGGCCCCAGCCTTCCGCGTGCAGCCTGTCAACGACATGTCCATACATTAATACACTCATATCTCTAACTGGCGATAACCGGGCAATCTCTGATCAACTTGATCCACTGGCCATGAGGAGGGATGGAAAACAGTTTTTTGAACAATGTAATGGATGCATTGACATCTATGTACCCTACGGCACTAGACTGGCTGTTTGGATCAAAACGCGCGCACGTGACCGTAAACTATGCACTTCACCTATGTGTAAAGAATAATGTCAACTTTTACGGTCATTTTTGAGAAAAATTCTGAGTGCCTTAGTAGGACGTAATAGGCAAAGATGATGATGATTATGTTTACTACATTATGATACTAACTTTTGCCCGCGGCTTCGCCCGCGTGGAATTCGGTCATCGCGCGCTGTTCCCTCGGGAACAGTGCATTTTTCCGGGATAAAAAGTAGCCTATGTCACTCTCTGGCCCATAAACTATCTATATGCCAAAATTCACGTCAATCCATCGCTCCGTTTCGTCGTGAAAGACGGACAAACACACGCTTTTGTACACAATTTATAATATTAGTATGGATTTTACTCAAAGAATAAGTACTTCAAGCTAGTAATATGTAAGTCACAGATAAAATCTATCATTAATTATTCTGATGCATTGCTGTTATTTTCCATGGTGCGCCCCATCGTCGTAACTCTTCATATGCCGCCCCTCCGCCATAATGCACCACAAATTACCACTAAACCTCGCCACAACCGGTCAATAAACGAGATTACCACAAACAAACTCATAAACCCATCAAATTATTGTCAATAGCGTTTGCACGCGGTTTTGCTCTCGTCTTCTATCATCATCATAATCGTAACAGGAGTAAGATATTCACTGATGGACGGACACAAGCCGCCAACATAGGTACATAGAGATAGATATATAGATACATAAGGTGTACCAATATGGTCTTGAAGTTTATTATTATTGATGGATGTAGGCCGTTACCAAGTGAAGAAAAGAATAGTACATATGTAGGATAAATAAATAAATAAATATCACGGGACAATTCACACCAATTGACCTCGTCCCAAAGTAAGCTTAGCAAAGCTTGTGTTATGGATACTAGGCAACGGATAAACATACTTTATAGATAAATACATACCTAAATACATATTAAACATCCAAGACCCGAGAACAAACATTAGTATTATTCATACAAATATCTGCCCCGGCCGGGATTCGAACCTGGGACCTCAAGCTTCGTAGTCAGGTGCTCTAACCACTCGGGCATCTGGTCGTCAAAAAGATATAATTGATTTATTTGGTGTTAAAAAAGCTTGTAAAGCAATTGGAATTCCCCCGTATATGACGACCGGATGGCCAAGTGGTTAGAGAACCTGAGTACGAAGTTTAAGGTCCCGGGTTTGATTCTCGGCCAGGACAGATATTTTTATGAATAATACGAATGTTTGCTCTCGGTTCATGGATGTTTAATATGTATTTATTTATATGAGTATGTTTATCCGTTGCCTAGTATCCGTAGTACAAGCATTGCTTAGTTTGGGACTAGGTTCAATTGGTGTTATAGTGTCCCATGATATTATTTATATGGGAGAGGCGTATGTCCGACAGTGGACGCCCTACTGCTATGATAATGACGATGATGATCCAATTCCTTCCAGCCGTTTTACCGTAAAGAGTAACAAATACACAACCTCACAAACTTTCTTATCCGTACTTCCCTACTAATCCCTACTCCCTACTAATATTATAATTGCGAAAGTAACTCTGTCTATCTGTCTGTCTGTTATGCTTTCACGTCGAAACCACTGAACCGATTTTCATGAAATTTGGTATAGAGATAGTTTGAACCCTAAGGATTAACATAGGATACCTTTTATTCCGGTAAAGGACGCCACCGGGCGATAAACTAGATCCGCGCAGTCGAAGTTGCGGGCATAAGCTAGTTTGCAATATAAGTAGGAATAACAAATTATAAACATCAAAGCCTGGAACGATCCCGACGCCGCCGCGGCAGGGCCGGTGCCACGGGCGCGGCGTCCGCTGCGCGCCGACCTGGGACCCTATCTCACTAACATAACTCGTTTATTTGCATCTACTAACAATGTCATTATGTAAATGTAGTCACGACTCAATCAATTGAGATCGAGAGTGGTCCGAGATCGACGTATGATCGGTTAATTACTTGCGTGGATCGGAGAACGATTTAGTTATGTTGAATATTAAAATGGAGCCGCGTAATGAACGGCCGGTAGCTGTTTATATGATAATTCGGTGTTACGGATATCAACGTATTATTTATTGTGCACACGTTAGACTAATTATATGTTACGGCTGCGCCATTAGCCGCCAGAACTGGAGAAAAACTTGATGCGCGCCGTTATGCAAATAGGCCAATTGATATTATTCGTAGTCGCTTTTGCTGTGCAATTTCAACTTCACATTCTTCATTGATGCGTACGTCAGGAGTGCTGACGTCATTCGTGTCTTCGGAGCCTTGTGAGTCAATAGCGCTTCGTAAAAACACAGCTTCTTAGTGTTAGTAATCATACAAGTTACTAGTTATTGCACTACTTGAACTTGTTGTTTAAATTGTCATCATCATCACCTTCTTCTTCTGCCAGATAAACATAGCATTGATCAAGGAGCGCCACAATGAATGCTCACTCTTCTTCTGTAGCGCATTTACTATGTATCTACTATCTTATATGAAAGTTTTTTACTTTGTTTCTACTTGAACACCTTCTAAATCAATAGAAAGAAAGAAAACATTAATTCGTAACAACATGAAAAAAAAACATGAAATAAAATAGTCAACAAAAATAATAAACAGTAAACAAAAATAGCAAACTAAATGACAAACAGCATTATAATAACAGTTACATTTTGTTTGCCTTTTATTTTTTTATAGAAATATAGCGTCTGCACGTACCTAGTACTATATACCTAACATATTTAAGGGCTCGTAATCTTATCTGTGATCTTGCAAATCATACAGTTAATATTTAAATAGCATTTTATAACTGAGAGGAGGCCTGTGCCCAGCGGTGGGTCGTATATAGGCTGGAATAGATGGATGGTTTATAACTTCAAAACAATTTTTACTCCCAAACTCCTAGCAAGATTCAAATTAAACAACAAAGCTGACACTCCTCAATAAGTTCTGATTGGAACTCTCTCGGGAATCAATCCCGATATACATACTGCGGTCGTTGCACATGACAGGCATAATGCAGCTAATTCGCCGTCACACCGCAGACTGGCTGCAGACAATAAAATTGGTATAGGCCAGACGGTCTAGCCCGCCAAATCGCAGGAAACCGGACGAACAACGAAGTCAATTGAATATCAACTGCAATTTAGATGCTCAGCGTTACAAGCCTTTGATTGAGGGAGTTTGATGGGCTCAGGAGGATGTCACGTTCATTACGCAGACTGACTGCTAGACATGTAATAGCGTAATGCAATGTGGTGATAGCAGTGGTAACTGACAGGCTATAATATTCTTGGCTGACTGATTCGTGCTGTTCGATTCGGTTCTCTATCGTTTACCCGAATTTCGTATGCCCGAATGTATCGTTTTGTAGAATTTTAATTTGCCATAAAGAAATTTATTTCTTAAATAATAACTTCTTTAGAGTTGATATTAAACTAACCTAACCTAACCTGCTGCATTCTATATGATGACATTTAAAAAATCCTGAAAACGGCACGGTTCTATTCTATATTTATATTTTATGGCAAATGTTGCTATGGCATGGCAAGTAAAATTCGGGCAAATAAAATTCGAGAAAGCACAAGACCGGTCTGAGTAGAGAGCCTTGGGGGAGGCCTATGTCCAGCAGTGGACGTCTTCCGGCTGGCATGATGATGATGATGAACATATTTTTGAGACATTCGAATAGATACTTATTTTTGCACTTGACTGTACGATTCTACAAGAAAGAAAGAATTGTAACAAGGTACATGTAGTCCAGTAACTTTATACATCTGCAGTGTGCGTCAAATCCGGTAGTTCTGAATTTTTGCACACTTGTTTATGATGTTGTCCTAATGAATAATCCAAGTTTGTGACCTCGAGCGCCGAACGCAACTTTGTCAAAAATCGAAAAAACCGCGAAAAAAACGTATTTTTTTCAAATTTTGGCGATTATAACACTAAAAAACTAGTGTTTGAAAAAACTTTCTGAAAACGTTTTAAAGAAGACTAAATTTGCTACAATATGATACAAGAATTGTCTCTGTGGACCCAATAGTTTCCAAGATTAAGCCTTTCAAAGTTTATAATTTTTACGAACTTCGCAATTTTTTGCGATTCTGTCGTCTGAATGAATTTTGACCCTGATTATACTATCGAAGCCCTGTACTTTTATGATAGGATGTTAAAAAAGATAATGAGGAGTGTGAACGATGATGTTAGAGCTAAGCTACGAATAATGAAGTAAATAAAAAAGAAAAGTACAACAGAAGTTAATAAGTTTATTTGTTAGGAAATTGAGTAATATTCAAAATCAAAAAATCAAATTAATTTGGCCCTTTTGGAAGGTCCCGGTTGAGGTTCGTCCGTATCTGGATCGACGTATTGGGATGGCATATCCTCATCAGGGGATGGTAATGAATCGTCGACGTTTTGTGCCGTCAAGTCATCCTCCATTTCGACATCGGACAGATCGTCGCCTTCTAGGATTTTACTACTGCAACATCAGGTATATTGTCACAAGAGGCCTCGCTGCAGTGCCTACAGACTGATGAGTATTTTAATCCTGTCTTCCTGCAGCTGCACGCGATCCCACAACCCTTCGTGCAGCCGCAAGTAATCATCTGAAAGAGGTGTTGTGGGGCTGCATCTCTGGTCATCGTTTTGGGATTGAGGCTTTGTGGTGTGTATATAGCCACCCCCAGGGTTAAGTGTGACTCCCAACCACGCCTGTACCTGTAAGAAGATTGTACATGAGAATAGAAAATGATGAATGATATGTTATGTGAATTACTGATGCAAGGACAAATTTTTACCTGATGGTATGTCCGCAAGGAGTGAAATCGAGCAGAGTCTCTTGTGGGAGGTAACCTGGCTAGATTGAAGCTGGTTTTCGTCGCAGCCCTAGCGAATAGTCGGTACCGCAGCTCGTCAAGGTTATAGGTGTTGTGGTTGCCTAAATTGCGAAGTTCGAAAAAATGATAAACTTTGAAAGGCTTAATCTTAGAAACTATTGGGTCCACAGAGACAATTCTAGTATCATGTTGTAGCAAATTTATTCTTCTTTAAAACGTTCTAAGAAAGCTTTTTCAAACACTAGTCCTCTAGGGTTATAATCGCCAAAATTTGAAAAAAATATCGATTTTTTTGCGGTTTTTTCGATTTTTGACAAGGTTGCGTTCGGCGCTCGAGGTCACAAACTTGGATTATTCATTAGGCCAACATCATAAACAAGTCTGCAAAATTTCAGAACTACCGGATTTGACGCGTACTGCCCCCATACTTTCAGGCGACAAAGTTACTGGATTAATGGTTATCTTATCGTCAAATTCTTACTGACTAACGTTTGGTTTTACATACTTACGTAACCTTACCCATGCAGGCACATGTCAATTCCATACAAGACAGGTAAATTTAGGTAGATTGTCTCTTCCCTTCGACGCTTCGCTTCCCTCTTACACATTTTGACCGTCTTTCCTTGCGACGTTATTGGATTTAAGAAGATGTCTCTTGTCTAAACAAAGTTTATTTTCAACTAGCTTATGCCCGCGACTTCGTCTGCACGGATCTAGGTTATCTCGCGGTGGCGCCTTCTACCGGAATAAAAGGTATATTGATCCTTGGGGTTCAAACTACCTTTATACCAAATTTCATCAAAATCGGTTCATCGGTTTCGACGTGAAAGCGTAACAGACAGACAGACAGAGACTACTTTCGCATTTATAATATTAGTAGGAATAAGGTTTTTAAGCGGTTTTCAAGTAAAAGTATAGAAATCAAGCACAAAAACTATAGAAATCAAGTACAAAAACTATAGAAATCAAAAACTTTTAGTACATAAAGTGGGTGTGGATCGGCCGGGTCACTAAGATCTTGCTCCAAAAGTGCCTTCCGTTTCTCACCATGCATACACACGTTAGATTAAAACTGATGGTTATGCCAGCACAGTTCGTTTGTGCAGCCATAACAAAAATATTAATTTTCGTATTTCAAATTTTGCATCCGCTGGCAAGGAATCGTGTCATAAACACGTTCAATTATGCCTGCACAAATAAACTGTGCAGGCATAACCATCGGTTATATATAACCTAGCGTGCATCAGCAAACTCTAGACTTAACTTGGTTACTTTTTTATCTTCTTTTTATTGAGGCTTTGAACGCTCCAGGTGATCATGTCAGCCTCATGGGTGCTCGCTCATTTTCCTTACGCAAAGGACATATTAAATAAATGCTAAATGCAAATGGCTTTATCAGATGCCGGCTCTGAGAGCCAACAATCGACCTGGCCATTGTGCATGGGGCCCAAACCCCCAAGGACCCTTCTCCTCAAGTCTGAGTTCCGAGCACATTCCAAAACGGAGTTATTTGAAAATGTCCCATTTAGTTTTCTTATATTAATAGAACGGAACATTGTTGAGAACTAAATGTAACTTCATTAGAACAATGCCACCGAGTATCGGATTGGTTTCCAAAATGATAAACAACTGGTTAATCGCAAAGTTTAATCAAACTGCCAGTCATTTATGACGTAATGATATAAATCAAGTGCCATAACAATAAATAGCAGTCACAATTAGCATTGTTGTAGCAGTCTAAGATTTATGCTGCTGCAAGATATTCTGGCTTTGTTTACTAGTGTCAAGGAGTTAGAGATCTAAGACATTTATGAATTGATTTTATACTGTACCAGCTTTTGCCCGTGGCTCCGCCCGCGTGGTATACGGTTATCGCGCGCTTCCCTCGGGAACTGTGCATTTATCCAGGATAAAAAGTGGCCTATGTCACTCTCGTGCCCATAAACTATCTCTATGCCAAAAATCACGTCAATCCGTCGCTCCGTTACGGCGTGAAAGACGAACAAACATACAAACACACTTTCGCATTTATAATATTGGTATGGATTTTTAGGTCCAATGAAATATACCTTATTCTACGAGTATGTGTTGGTCATGCAAAAAAATCGAGGAAGAAGTCATCGATATCAAGAAAATCGAAAATGTTACTGCAATATTTATTTTTTTCATTTCCTAGTACGAGTTGTAAATGGTTGTATGTATTTTTTTTAAGTTGATATTGTTTTGTTTAACGTATTTTTATTTAATGTAGACTTTCTTGTGACTCCGGTTCATCTGCGTCTTGGCTACACGTGCAAACAAACTTCGCTAAGCATAGTAAAGCCAAAAAAACTAATTGAGACGAGGGGTAACAACAGCAGGTTGCAGGTGGTAGGACCTTGTGCAAGGTCCGCCCGGATTGCTACCACCATCTTGCTCGCTAATCCTGCCGTGAAGCAGCAGTGCTTGCATTGTTGTGTTTCGGCGCGGAGAGTAAGACAGCCGGTGAAATTACTGGCACTTGAGGTATTCCAACTTGGGCCTCTAGGTTGGCAACGCATCTGCAATACCCCTGGTGTTGCAGATGTTTATGGGCGGTGGTGATCTCTTACCACCAGGAGACCCACTTGCTCGTTTGCCTTCCAGTCGCATAAAAAAAAAAAAAAAAAAAACAGGGCTACTACGAAACTCGAAGTTCGTGTCGTGCGGTCCCCCTGACACTTATACTATTTAATACGAGAGCGAGAAGGACGGTACGATACGAACTTCGAGTTTCGAGTTTCGCAGTAGGTAGCTCTGCTGTTGCTTCGGTTGAAGCGGCCCGTATCCACCGTGAACCCGCAACTTTAACCAGTCTAGTACTTTATAGATAAACAGTTAAAATACTCCAAACTTAATTCTTCAAGTAAACCTTCTACAACGCTAACTAAGTAGAAGCTGCTTTCGAAAACAACAAAATAGTCAAGTAATAAGTTTCTGTAAAAAGGTTGCCTGGACGAGATTTCTCTTAAGCGATAAGGCCGCCTATTGCTTACCTTGTAATTTTCTCTGTACACACCTGTTTTCTGTATCGCTTGCTATTTCTGGTGTACAATAAAGAGTATTTGTATTGTATTGTATAAGCATGCTCTTCAGGTCAGGTTAGCTTCCATATTAGAACTCTCTTAGGGCAATTACTTATTCTGTGCTTAGGGCCACCAAAGTGGAGCCGTGAAAAAACCGACCACTCACATAAGTTAATAAGTCGTTTAACAGCTATCCGCTCCGCTTTGCTCCGTTGGAAACAAGCCTTAGTTTGCTAAGGTTCATTGACACTTAAGTGAAAACTGTCCTAGGTGATAATGACTTGCAAATTACATACATAACGTAATAGGTATATTTACAATTTGTGATAAAGCAAGTTCTTGGCATACCACGTGTGTCACACGTCGTACAATCAAAATATTAGAACAGTGCTGCAGTTACATTTCATACTCATACTCATACTCATAACCGGTGTACAGTCAAGTGCAAAGATTCGATACGACCAAAGTTACAAAAATATGTATACACGACTTTATGCACTTAACATTAAGGTCGTGCTTACATATTTTTGTAACTTTAACCGTGTCGGTATCTTTGCACTTGACGTACAATGATTACACTTACAAAGATACAGCCAACACAAACAAAATGTTACTGTCAATCAGGACCCGTCGGTTTTTTCCGTTTTCCTGAAGATTCAAATGAAAAAGAAAAAGAAATCGATCTTTAGTTTTTTCGACATTCGCAAACTAAAACTGTAACTACATGGTCAAGTATGTGTGACTCATCAATCCTTCGTTACTCCT
The DNA here is from genome assembly GCA_037349165.1 of Choristoneura rosaceana. Classification (NCBI taxonomy): domain Eukaryota; kingdom Metazoa; phylum Arthropoda; class Insecta; order Lepidoptera; family Tortricidae; genus Choristoneura; species Choristoneura rosaceana. The sequence continues at coordinate 20,207,709 of JAZBNJ010000019.1, forward strand.
TCACATTAAAGCAGCGTTTCCACCAGAGATCTGCGAGCATAAGTTGCGAGGAATATGTTTTTCATTAACCAATAGAAGCCCTTCATTTACTTCGCCACGCTCCGCTCAGCTGTTTCCACCATAGACGTGCTGTGCGAGGATTGTAAATGAAGCGTTTCTATTCGTTAATGAAAAACACATCCTCGCACACTATTGGTGTAAACGCTGCTTCAAGTGACTGATTTAGATGAACTGTGGTGTATGGAAAGCCGGAATAACATAAAGGAACCATTTTATTCCGATATTCCCCTGCTAAGAACATTCCGGACAACTAAGGAGTGGAATTCTTTGCCAACTTTTGTGTTCCCTGATCGCTAAAATCTAGCCGTCTTCAAATCTAGGGTGATCATCATCATGTCAGCCGAAAGACGTTCACTGCTAGACATAGGCCTCCACAAGGCTCACCATTTAGACCGGTCTTGTGCTTTTCGCATCCACCGTGATCCCGCGATCTTAACCAGGTCGTCGCTCCATCTTGTTGGAGGCCTACCGACAGCTCGTCTCCCGGTCCGCGGACGCCATTCGAGAACCTTTTGACCCCATCGGCCATCAGTCCCGCGGGCAATGTGCCCCGTCCACTGCCACTTCAGTTTCGCATTTCTTCGAGCTATGTACCTTAGTTTTTCTGTGGATATCATCATTTCTAGGGTGATAATGGGCATTTATTGGGCAAACGTGCTCCATCTCAGTCCATATCTTCACTTACCATCAGGCGTGATTGTGGTGAAACGCAATCAAGAATGAATCTTTGTTCTTATGACATAAGTACTTACACTATCTTGTCTTACCTCCCTGCAGACCAATAAGCTCCCACGCCGGTCAAGGCGCCTCCATGCGCCCGCACGAACCATTATGTACAGGACACGCTATGTACTAAACTGTATATAATAAACCTAGTATTGTCAGCACCAACTAGGCAGTACTTTTTGCGTGTAGCTTTGCAGAAACGTGTCGTTACAGGTTATCTAGTTAGTGAGTGTTCCAGTCTGTTTTAATGTTGAATGTACTAAGTAGAAGACTATTTCAGTCAGTTCACAAGTCTTTAACGTCGAAAACACTTGCTAACGACTGTTTTTGATAAGATAGTTAACTTCTGTTTTTTTTTTTAAGCTCGACTACTTTATTTCTGAACCGCATGCCTCTATTACATAACTGTGACGAGTGTCACGACTATTCGGTCTTAAATTTTATAGCCAATATAATCACAGGACTTCTAAGGCCGGCACTTTATTTCTCTTATAGTTATTTTCTTGTCATGTCAATAAAATGCGCGACTGAGGATATAGGTAGTACGTAGGAGGCGATAGGATAGCAAGCTCTCACTATTATACTGTTTTTGTCAAACTTAAAACTTAAAATTGGCAAAAATAGCCCCGAAGCGGTAACGTTTCGTGTGCTCTACCTACCCCATTTGGGAATACAGGTGTGATGTTTATCTGTGTGTGTGTGTGTGTGTGTACATAATGTATCTCTGTGATTGATTACCTTTGTCAATGAATTAAGTACTAAATGAAATCAGATGATAGAAATTTCCGATATACCCCTAGAATTAGCGAAAAAAATTAAGTTCAACGCAATCAACACATACAGTCATAATTTTTTTTTACAAACTGCTGTAAGTTGTAACAGAAAAACCTTACGTTATTTCCGTTTGCCCTAGAAACTTGAAATTTTGGGGCCGGTATTTTCTTATCAGAACTTACTGTCAACTAATTTCATTTAGTTATAAAACATTCATTGATTCTTGATGGCTACTGTTTTATACTACAGTCGTATACTCGTACTACAGTAGCCGACGAAATCAGTCACTTGGCTTTAAGTTACATAATCAGCCACTTGGCTTAAAGTTATCTATTAACCATGTTAAACCGATAACTTAACATAACAACCCTCGTTAAAAATGTCAAGGGATCAAAATCAAACGACTATAAAAATTATTAATAATCGATTCCTGGACATTTTTCATGATTCTTTTAAATTAAACCGGTCAAACACCCGGTTTTATAAGTACCTGACTACGAGGGTTTGCAGTCCCTGTCGCAGAAAAAAAATATCCATTTACTGTCTCGTGTTAAAACAATTTAGTCGAGTCGTGTTTTTTATAGCAACGATTTTGAATTAATTGAATGGTTAAGTACTGTATTTTTAATTGATTTTATAAGAAGACAGATTTTAAAAAATACTTAAAATATAACCAATATTTATTTACATTTTAAAGGCCACTGACGTTTCGTTGAATGAAATTGTAGATCAACATTTTCCACAAATACTGACAAAATGCACATAGATTCATCTAAGTTTTACCGTTCAATGAACGATATTCAACTATCATGGCTGGGCTGGGCTATGCCCTAACAGTGTAAATGTTGAACGTTTATACTTTCTAAGATCTTATCACAACATTTGGCGCAATAAAGATTTTGAATTTGAATTTGAATCATAAATTAATTAGTTTCTATTTTAGTGGAATTTAGATTTCGATAAAATGACCAATATTTTTTAAACTAATTATCTTCCAACAGAAGTCTAAAAATCGCAAACACCAATGGTTTCAAGAGTCTGAGACGAACTCTTTTCTTGTTAAAAAACTGGGATAGGTAACCCAAACAAACTTACTAGCTGAATAAATGAATAGACCAGATAAGCTAGTTATCTATAAACAGCAATAATCGCTTTAATAACAACCGCGGGAAACCGTGATTTAGCAAATCAACAGACAATTTAATCGCCTGACTTTAAGTAGATATAATTGCGATGGAAGAGTCAATTATATCGATAGTTAAACTCGGTCGTTATGATTTTTTTAGCACGTTTCATGCCAACACATGCAATACGTTTCATTATTTGAGTATTTTAAACCATAAACAGGAGCATACATGGAGGATGATCTATGTTACGCGTGATTATACGTTACAGTGAAGTTGTAGAAGAAAACATAAATACAAATAATTATTTACGACTGATTACAAACAAACAGGTTTTCGGATATAAATCGACGACTAATGTCTGCCACCGAAAGAAACATGGAAATTGAAAATATAAAATAATACTTTGGCAAGTTAATATCGAAGTAAGTTTGGTTTTATTCAAAACACAAAGAAGTATTTCTCAAAAACTTGTCCCATCAGGAAATTGTCAAGTAATCTTTTTGTCAAGAAATTATTAACATTAAGGAGTGAGATCATAAAATATAAACTGCATAAAACATCCAAAATTTCTTAACGTCTGGAAAACGTCACGAATTCTTGTGAGGAAAAAATCTTAATTTTGTAACTACATCGAAACTTAATGGATCCAACAATAAAGATTATCTGGCTTTTTATCACCTTTACCACAAGGTTTTGTTTATATTTAAACACAATATTACTTATTTTTTGTGTTAAAATAGCGTCAGGATTTTTTTTAATTAGTGGTCAACTGGAAATTTTGAGAAATAGTCAAATTAACGTTATTGGGAAAATGAAAGTATCAGTAAATTTAGGTAATAACTGGAAAAAACTTAGGTAATATCTGTTTTTATTTTAATCATATTTGTTTACGTCTATTATTCAAAGTTGTTCATCTAACAAACTTAGATTAAACAAAGTAAGCAAATATTGCAAACATGATAAAAAAAAATCCGACTGGATTAAAATTTCATAGCACCTAACAGAAATTCCATAAACCTTATCACACACTGTCAATACGAAACAAAAATGTATACATAATCTAATAATATATGTAATCTTTAAGTGTAGCCAGGCAATTATTTCGTAAATAACTATAAGACTGGTCTGAGTGGAGAGCCTTGGGGAGGCCTATGTCCAGCAGTGGACGTCTTTCAGCTGACATGATGATGATGATGATGAACTATAAGAAAAGTTTAAACTGCTAGTTACCCAATGTGTAAAATAACATCAATAACTTTAAAAAAACAGATATATCCCAAATATTAACTTCAATCAAACCCTCCCATACATTAAATACGCTTTTACTTGAAAGGCTAAGGATGCCTATCTACTAGAGATGTGCTATACAGCTATGCTGCGAGGATGTGAAGGCTACGCTCCGAAACTAACTATGTGACTGTTTCCGCTAATGCTAAACTATATAGCCGAGGAAGATGCACAGCTCGAGTCACGCATCCATAGCACGCTTCCAGAACTCACATCCGCATGAAAAACTTAGTTTAGTTGAACCCGTTGCTATGATATGTAGACCAATCAAATGGATATGATTGTTAGATATCAAAAATGTCCATAGCACATCTCTGGAGGGAAGACATCCTTAAAATCTACCTAATACTATTTTAATTAATTAACTACTTTAATTTAAAAAAAAAGTTACTAGCTTGTTATGTGATTTTACTCATTGAGTAACGTACTAGATGTCAGTCTAAAGTTTTTTGATATCAATTATAATTATTTACAGAATAATTGCCTCGCTATACTTAAGGGCTAACATCCTGTATAAAAAAAAAATATTTAAAAAATCTATTTGTAAGTTACAAATACCGTAAATCCAGTTTAATTTGCTACCTATCAATTGCATCAGTAATTCTTATTTTATGCCAGCTATTTGTCTAGCTAGTCCAATCACGGGTCTACCTTGGGGTCAAGCGGACCCCGACCTGACCCATATCACAATTGGCAATTGACCGCACGCGCCGGAATCGAACCGGCGACCCGCCGTTAATGGGTCATTGATCTGATATTGTTATTAATATTGAAATATTAATGTAGAAAACTAGAATCTTTTTTACTTCTAAGGCCGAGTTTAGACTTGCAAGAAGAATCGTGGAAGTTCCATTACATTGCGGCGCTCGATTGACCACTACAAACTCGTCGACTTCGAAAGAAAGAAGAAATAAAGAAAGAAAATACATCTATTCACAACACAAGACAACAATACTATTTGGTACAAATAAACAACACAAAGGTATGTTTCATTGCGATTGTGAATCGGACACTGGCTCAGCATAATGCTGAAGCGTTAAAAACACCCTAGCGCTGATTTTCAGCCAGCACCGTAGGCAAACCTCTGAACGTTATAAAGACATACTATAATACACACCATTAACTACATAAGACTACATAAATAAATAGATAATTCGCAATGTAATGCAACTTTCACGATTTTTCTTGCAAGTCTAAACTCGGCCTAATATTTCAAATGAATGCTTCATAACACCATTGGCAAGTTCTAATGTCTACTTCGGTGGAGCGATGATCTTCGCAAGGTGGTTGGCAAGAGCTGGATGAGAGTGGCCGAGGATCGTGCTCAGTGGCGTGCCTTGGGAGAGGCCTATGTCCAGCAGTGGACGAACATAGGCTGATGATGATGAATGCCTACTTATTAAGGATTTGACATCGTCATAGTTAGTAAGCATATGATTCTAAATATAACAAGTAAAAGCTTATATTTATCTTTCTTTATTCAGGCCAACGCACCTAGTAACTAGGTCAAATAGCAAGTATCACTTTAGATTTTGCTTATTTTGTTATTTTTGTTGCTGGTTGCCGCGACTTCGTCTGTGAAGAATTCGTTTCTCACCCTCAGGAATAGCACTTTTTGTGATAAAGAAAAGTATCTTGATATGTATTTCATTCTTCAAATATCAGGTATGCAAAATATCATGGCTATCGGTTCAGTAGTAAAGACATGAAAGCAAAATAAAATAGCTTTTCCGATAAGTATTAGTGACTATTAGGAAGGATTTTTTTTATAGTACATGAGATGTTTTTATTAATTTTATTCAGTCTTATGTGATTTACAAACGCATTGGTAAATGTGAGCCGTAGTAATATAGCAGAATTTCCTAATACATATGTCCGTAGTAACAACTTCTCATTTCACCCAACTAGGTAATTGATCCTCTCTACATTAATACCTAAGTACATTTACTTTGCACCAAAGTCTAAAAAATATTATTCAACTAATATTGCTAAATCGATGTCACTAAGAGTTCCTACATCTTTATTAAAACTATACATAAAGGGGTTGTTTCACCATCCATTGATTAGTGTTAAATGACGGTGAAAAATGATGCCGTCTCCGTCTATTTGACCAAAACAAATAGAGACGGCATCACATTTAACCGTCAGTTAACACTAATCAATAGATGGCGAAAAATCTCCTGAATTGACTTTCCATTTTCTTTTGTTATTAACTTTATCAGTTGGATTTTACCCCATTGTCCACTTGGTTCTGATTACTTTAATACTACTACTGATGTGACAAAAGAAAGTTTCTAAAGAAAGTTGCTAAATTTTCGCATAGGAAAATTTCGGAAACTTCTCACTGTTTTATATGGGGATTGAAATTTTCTATTCCAAATTTAAATTTCCTATATTTCTTGTAAAAAATTCCATAAATTTCTGAGAAATTTTCCAACTTTTTGGAAACATTCCACAACTTGCACATCTGTAAATACAGCCCACTCTCTCTGTTAATACCTCTACCTACTACTGTTTATCCAACTAACATAAATATCTGCATATGTTTGAATAAATTAATGTTTAGACAATTGGTAATTACGCCTAACGTCTAGAATGGATACGTCAGAAATTCCATCACATTATCGACCTATTATCCTATTTCTTTATATTCTTATTATCATATGCGAGATCAAACATTGCAAAGCAGAGACATTCTTTCGTTTCGCCAAAAAGTTACAAATGATTCGATACCCATATTTCATTTGGCCAAATGCATTTTATTCAAGAATAAAATGCAATTTATTTCAAGACCATTGTGCAGAACCCTATAGGTTAGGTTAGTTTTATAAAAATCCTGAAACATTTGCAGTTTCCAAATAAAATTAATTTGATGGCCAAGTGGTTAGAGAACCCGACTACGAAGCTTGACGTCACGGGTTCAAATCACGGCCGAGGCAGAGATTTGTATGAATAATACGAATCCTTACTCTCGGGTCTTGCATGGGTATTTAATAAGTATTTAAGTATTTATAACCGTTGCCTAGTGTCCATAGTACAGTCGCCATCAGATATATCGAAGCGGCCAAGGTGTCCAAATATTTCTGAGCAAGACCAAATTTCAATAAATTCTGCACACTATAAATACCATTTATATCACAGCTATTGCAATTCCAAAAATATGTAAGCACTCTGTTTTCAATAATTTCTATACATACGACCAGCCAAAAATATCTGATCACACAAAACATCAAATTAATCTAAGCAATAAAGGCGTCCACAAATATCTGCACATTTAAGCAAAATATACCTTGTGCCATTGTCATATGGATCATAATAGATTAGCTAATAGTTTAAATCTGTTCATTTCAGGTAAGCGATGTCGATATGACAATCATCGAAAACAGTACAGACTTGTCATCACAGCAGTAGTAGCAATAGTGATTCCGGCGCGGTCGGACGCAATAGTGATTCCGGCGCGGTCGGACGCTTCTTGTAGCGACCGTCGCCGGCTTACGTACAGTATTTATTTACACGTGTGACCTAGTTTACCTATTGACTATGGCGAAGCGCTCTGAGATACAAGTGTACAGCAATATCCTGGCGTTTGTCCAGGGGCACTGTGGTATCATCGACGAGCCCTACATAGCGGAGATCTGCTCCTCCAATTACACGGAGGCTGAGGTGGTCGCCGCCAAGGGGCTGCTCAGCAACACTACTGGCCTGACCTCCGTGCGCCTGGCGGCGCGTAGAAGCGGCTGTGTTAAGAAACATGTTCAGGACATCTTTCGTGTGTTTACTGAAACAGATCCGGATGAAGTCCCAACTTTTATACCGAAAGACCCTAGCAAGATGCCGCGAGTGACGTTTGAACACGTCGACGTTACGCGGCTTCTTAAGGAAATCGTCCTTCTGCGAGCAGATGTAACTGCCATCCAGAAGAGGTTGGAGACGTCGGAACGTGAGAATGCCGATTTACGAGGAGAGTTGACCTCATTGCGCGACGCATCGGCCGAGGCGGCTCGGGCATGGTCGCATCAGCGAAACGTGACACCGCGTCGCCGCGGCCGAGCTATTGCGCAAAATGTTCACTCGTCGAACGGCACGAAGGCAACTCATTGCAATCAGTCGCAGGTTAATGAACCCGTATCTGCTATGGCGCGCATTGTCAACTTGCCGCCCCACCCTGTGTCGCCTACGCCGGCTCCCGATGCTCCCAATTCATCTCGGGTGCAAAAAGGGACCTACGCTCAGGCATCTCGCCGCCCGCCGCGCCGCTCGCGCCCCCTGAACTCTGTAAAGGGAACGCAAGAGCAGCCTGCGGCCGCCGATCGACCAGCGCCGAAAGTTATTGCGCGCGATGATGGCTTCACTCCAGTAGTGAATCGGAAACGCCGTTTAAAGCGCAATCGCAATCAGCGTGGGACCGTTCCTGCAGCGTCGTCCTGTATCCAAGCTGCAGTACCGATGGTGAACATCTACCTGTCTCGGTTGGACGAGAAGACGACGCCTGATAAGGTGTTCGAGCACGTCCGCGCGGCAGTAAAGGCCCGGTTACAAGGAGCCCAGCTAGAGATATCCATCATCCCGCTCGAGTCTCAAAGGGCTAACAATTTCAGCTCATTTAGACTCCAAGTGCCTGCCAAGCACCAGCAGATGTTCCTGCGCTCCGACTTCTGGCCGGAGGGTGTGGTGTTCCGTCGTTTTAGGGTAGCGACGACGAAGACGTTCAAAAATCCCTAACTATAGATAGTTTTTTTCTTTAAATATTTTTGTTTTGTATACTTTTAATTTTACAGCGCATTGGTCTCTAACTGTAATGCTGTAAAATTTTCTTGGAATAAATAAATAAATAAATAAATCACATACATCTGTCTCATGTTTTCTCTTCAATCAAATTTGACAGAATATGCCTCTAACTCTTATTTTACTTTTCAGCAGAATCGTTAAAACGTCTGATATATAGCAAAAACTAAATGAAGGCGAATTTCGAACCCTTAGTCAAGGCACGTCGTGGCACCAATAACATTCGTTTGCTTTTCAAAGCAGAGATCCAAGGTTCAAATCTCAGCGACATTTAATTAGACTAAATTTTTTTTAGGTTTTATTATTGTTTTATGGCTTTTTACCCGACTGCAAGGAGAGGTATTGTTTTTATTTCTTTTGAGTTTGGATCGCATTCGTTTTTACGATTTTTCTCAATTTTTAACATAATATAACATTTGCTTTTTAAGAAATTGGTTATTTTTTATCGACAAATTAGTTTTTAATCTAGGTATACCTTTTTCCTATCCTTGTGGTATTTTTTTTCCAAATTTATGTAATACCAACTTCAAGGTATACCCTATCCAATAAAAAGAGAATTATGAAAATCGGACTACTATGTAATAAGTTATGCGTGGTCATACATAAAAAAATATATACGCGTCGACTTCAAAACCTCCCCCTTGTTTTTCTTGTCAGTTGAAAATGTACATGTAAATGTATAAAAACTTTTAAACAAAAAAATTAAACCGCCGAACAAACTGAAAAGCAAACAAAAGATTTCAATCAAAAATAGAATATATTGACGCTCGATTTTAATGAAAATTTGCGCTTTAAAGTTGAATAATATTTTGCGAACGAATCACTGAATCGAAAAATTGTTCTAGCAACCCCCTAATGATTTTCAAAGATCTATCCAGCGATACCCCACACTATAGGTAAGGTTGGATGAGAAAAAAAAATCACCCCCATTTTACGTCTATGGGAGGTACTCTAAAAAAATATTTTAGATTTTTTTATTGTACTGTTTTGTCGGTATAGTTTACATTATATTCGTGCAAAATTACAGTTTTCTAGCATTGATAGTCTCTGAGCAAAGCCGCGAACGGACAGACAGACAGACATAGCGAAAGCCGGTGAAATTACTGGCACTTGAGGTATTCCAATCCAACTTAGGCCTCTAGGTTGGCAACGCATCTGCAATACCCCTGGTGTTGCAGATGTTTATGGGCGGTGGTGATCTCTTACCACCAGAAGACCCACTTGCTCGTTTGCCTTCCAGTCGAATAAAAAAAAAAAAAGTAAGTGTTCCGTTTTTGCCATTTTGGCTACGGAACCCTAAAACACGGTGTATATTTGAGTTATTTTGCGGAAAACGTTTCGTAGTGTATTGTTTTGATTTTTTTCAAATAACAAAACTTCTTCACGTAAAATCTTTGCCGTGCCTTTGTTTTGTTTTGCTCGACTTGGCAGGGGTACTGCCGTGCCCCCAGATATTAGGCAAAGCTCTGTGCAGGGGGCGACACTAGAAAACCCATGATTATACGTCAGTTCTCTTTATTATTTTGTCGCCATGACAGATCATGACCAAAGAGTACCTTTAAAAATCATGATAACATTTTATTACTTATTATTAACAAAATAACTTGATATTTACATCGATAGTTAAGCAGCGTTTCCACTAGAGATGTGCGAGGATGTGTTGCGAGGAATATGTTTTCCATTAACCAATAGAAACACTTCATTTACCTCGCTTCGCTCCGCTTAGCTGTTTCCATCAGAGGTGTGCTGTGCGAGGATGTGTAAATAAAACGTTTCTATTGGTTAATGAAAAACACATCGCTGCTTAACGATAGAGCTCCTCCTGAGTCCTGACATTTTTTAACAAAGTTAGTGCTTAAGACCTGACGTGGTTGACCTGCTTTACTGTTTTGGATATTATTTCTAAATTCTTAGAATTCTTTATTCAATGAACAATTTGTACTTTATAAACTGTTGTTATTCTTAGTTTTAATTGGTCCTTTATAAGGTATGCAAGGACTTAGGAGGATATTTCCAAAAAAAGAATTGAAATAATATGATATTATGCCATTTGATACTCAAAAAACTGTTTACGGTTTTGTACTAAAATTGCAGTAATATTCCCTATTACTAACCAGTAAGCTTGACATCCAAAGTCATAGATAGTTGTCTGACTTCAGGGTTCCATTTATACCTGACGCTGCCACTCGGTATAAAGACAGACATGCATTGACACATTCAACCTTAACGCAAAGAATAAAGGTATATTTTGCTTAAATGTGCAGATATTTGTGGACGCCTTTATTGCTTAGATTAATTTGATGTTTTGAGTGATCAGATATTTTTGGCTGGTCGTATGTATAGAAATTATTGAAAACAGAGTGCTTACATATTTTTGGAATTGCAACAGCTATGATATAAATGGTATTTATAGTGTGCAGAATTTATTGAAATTTGGTCTTGCTCAGAAATATTTGGACACCTTGGCCGCTTCGATATATCTGATGGCGACTGTACAAGCTTTGCTTAGTTTGGGACTAGGTCAATGAGGGCTATCGTTTTTTCTCTCACTAGATGGCGCCACTGTTGCGTGAGGTTTTTAAAAGTCTGTTATAACGGCCGTGAAAACAAAGTTTAGATTAAAATCATATTTTATACATCGTAAAACAGTACCATAAACATATCGAGCAACCACAGTATTGCGTAATTCCGTTTTGTTCGGAAAAAAGGAAGGACAAAAGTTTTCGAAAGACAAAACTGTCTCAAATTACAGACGTTCATTGCCCCTTATCGCATAATTGCCATAACTAATTTCAGGTAATGCAAAATATTCACAAAATTATTCTAATTATAAATAAACCCGCGTAGCTCACCCAAAAACTATGAGATTTGACATTTCGTTGACCTCACGCTACACTAGCGCCTCTAGCGGAAAATTCATTCGCGATAGCCCCCATTGGTTTCAAGTTTCCCATGATATTTATTTATTTAAATGAAACATCCTGTGAAATGAATAATTTGTAAGAAAAATGTTTTGGTTAGACATTAGTGAACTCATGGCAGATCCAGCCGGACAACAAGTTATATTCTTAAAATCTTTTGAGATTGATGAACTAAACGCGTCCCGGTTAGTCAAAATCAAAACGTTCTCTCTAAAGACAATAAAAGGCTCTTTTACGTGTCACTTTTTTACACCACCAGCAGTCGCATAACATTGTTATTTAGATTATTCCAAACATTTTACGGTAAGTAACAGGTTATTTTTAAATACCGTACCTACTACGTGTATTTGTTGACATTGATCTCAGCAGTTTATTTAAACGCGCGCTTAACAGCCAATAAAGACAAAATGTAACTCGTTAAACATCACCTCAATAAACGATGAATTTCTTTGCCGCAGTTCAGCAACAGTTATTAAGAGGTTACATTCTAAGAACGTCTTTTTTTCTCACTCCGTTTCCTTGATTCATTATAAATCATAACCTAACCTAACCAACAAAAAGTTGGAAAACCCCCAACTTTGTCACTTTAAAGTTCAATATCTCAAAAACGGCTGAACCGATTTTGATAAAACATATCTAAGAAACATCGCTAGAAAACCTGCTATCAAATGAAAAAATCGGTCCACCCGTTTAAGAGCTACGGTGCCACAGACAGACACACAGACAGACACACAGACACACAGACAGACACACAGACATACAGACAGACACACAGATACACATAGCGGTCAAACTTATAACACCCCTCTTTTTGCGTCGGGGGTTAAAAATAAAAACCACGAAATTTCATTTAGTTACGCAACTGAGCAAGTAGGTCTATGAGCATTTTGTTGTTGTTTATTCGTTCAAATTGAAATCGCTTATTATGTTGTTTGATCTACTCGTCTTTAGGGTTTGAGATCGCTTGGTACAGTACATACTGGGGGTAGGAAAACCATTCCTTTCCTTAGAAATTCATTCTTTTCGAAAGTCATAGACTCTTAGTAAGTTTTGAAACCAAAGTGCTAAGTAGACAAGTGCATATCAAATTATACTTACTTACTGGAAATAGTAACAAGGGTCAAAATTGTATACACCTCTAACATATATCTAGTTTCATATCAATACAAAACCTTTTTAATAAACTTCGTAAAAGTTTCAATCAAATAATGTTCTGTTTAATTGTCAGAGTTTGTCAGTGCTAAGGTGTAGTGGTAGGGTTGCTATGGTCACCTGATTATCTTTAGCAGGTTGACAGGTTGACGCAGTATGTCCTACTCAATCGGTAAAGCAGATTAGCGCTCACACTGAGCAAAGGAAAATAGATCTTAGGATGGCGAACCTTTTTTTACCCTGACTACATATACAAGGTATTAATTAAGTAACTGAAAACCTGAGACACCCTAAAATATATATTTTTTAATTTTAAGTTGATTGATGCAGTTGATTGCGTTTATTTTTGAATGCCTTCATTATTTATAAAATATTCGTATGTTTTGCTGAGTCAGTAATTCTACTTAATTTCTAACCCTACACTCATGCTTAGTATTTATGATTTTCTGTTCTGTGATTTATGAGCTGCGCTTTGAAGTTTTTAGGAGAAAACATGGAGAAGATAAAGCCCGCTCCACACTTAGCCCGCGGATCGCGCGCAATGGCTGCGAAGGGGCGCGAACGCTAAGTGTAGAGCCGTTTCGCATATTCTTCGCGGTTTCGCGCTTTGTTCCCCAATTTTTGTCGGTTTTTGTCCCGCGTCAAAGGGAGCGCGAAGCGCGAACGCGACGTAGTACGAGACGCGGGCGAGTGTAGAGTCGTTGTTAAATTCGCGGCAAGTTCGCTCCGCGAAATCGCGCCGTGATTCGCGGACTAAGTGTGGAGCGCCCTTTACACATTGACATCAAAACAGCCAGCATTAAATTATCGAAATAGTATGCAACCTCGATAAATTATTTAATTGGCGCCTGTTGCAGTCGCTACTTTTAGACTGGACACAATAAAAAAAGGATTTAAAAACACAAACACAACCTAATTTAAAGCAGTGTAATCGATTCTATGCTCGAATCTGAGCAAACTATTTTCTGGTTTCAGTTATTTAATTAACAACTTGTACATATATGTATATTTCTATTGGTTAATTTATGCAAAAATAACTGCATAACAGAAATATGTATGTACCAACTTAGACAATATAACATAATTGTACATATGTAATAAGTAACTGGGCAAAAAATTACTTCGATTTGTAGAAACGGACTTTGCGAGTAAAAAATGCTTGTAAAAAGTAATCAAAATAAAAAAACTACAGAATAGTACCTACTAGTAACCCTACAAATATACAGGTAGGTAATCAAAAGTATTTGATTTATCTAAGGACATTGTCAAATTAGATTACTTATAAGTAATTTAAATGATCATAACTCAGAATTAGTGTCGTGTTGGGTCTAGATTAACGCGAAATACTAAGAATGTTTCCACTCATAATACGTCGTGGTAAATACGTTACTTATTATTTTTAATCGACAGCGTGACAGCAGTTAATTTACAGCCGAGCGGCCGACATCTCTGTCAAGACCGTGACAAACAGCCAACACCAAAAAACCGTATTTTTCGGCGAATCCTACAAACAAACTTGATCGTCCACGCGCATTAGAAACGGCAATCGATCTAAGTTTTTTCTCCGCATCAGGTGTGGAGGAAAAAACGAATGTCACAGAAAAGGGCACGATAGTGCGGGGGAGGGACCGCTCGGGGCGCTACCAAAACCGTACAACCTATAAATTTAATAAAACATGCACGCTGATAAAGGCAGCACCGACCGCACCTGCCGCGAGCCCGGCTTTTTTAAACATATTTTACGGCAGCCGCAGAAAAACTGACAGCCGAGTAACCTACGCTACGGCCGGGCCGGCAGCTGCGCCGGCCGTCAATACGCGTCTAATTGACAATCGCCAATTAATTATTTCAACAAGTGCGTGGCCCGTCACTCATAATTAACACATGTTTCGGTTCCTACGTACTTCTAACATTGTACTTCCCGCTCCGCCGCCAGTTACTATCGGAACACTCGGACCAATGTTCAATGGTAAATCAAATCTTTAATTGAACTACAATATTCTCACCTTGCTATTACCTTTTACGGTTGGTAACGAAGAAGTAAACAAGTAAACTCTACCTACTAATATTATAAATATGAGTGGATTGAGTGGTGTGCATGTTTATTAATATGTAATGCTAATATGGCTGGACTTTGGATGTTTGGTACGTAGATAGCAGAAACTCTTAGACTACTATTTATTTTAATATTCACGTTTAATTACATCTATTTTAGTAGTCCTGGAATTTCAATCCTATTGATTCACACGAGCGAAACCGCGGGTAAAAACTAGTAATAATATAATAAGAGCTCTACATTGTTTGTTTGTATGTAGGAGTAACCTCTGGAACTACTTAACAGATTTGAAAAAATATTTCACTAGTAGAAAATTACACTATTCCAGATTAATACTGTCTACTTTTTGTCGGGAAATGAGACATAGCTGCAAGCAAAACCTAGTCGGATATAAACTCGTGTCAATTTTCAGATATTTGACACTTTTAACACGTTTAGAGTCCGCGCAGCCATTGGTGTCCATCAATCCGAATTTATGTATGAAAGTGAGCGTTATGCAACGATTTTGTGTTATTATCACATTTAAATATTTTATTGGAAAGATATTTCACAGTTTGAATAAATAAACAGTTAAGGAAAGTGAATACGCATGTCACTGCGCGGCGTTTTAATTAGTTCCCTGTTTGGTGAAGGACCTGCGCCCGCGCACCCGATGCCTCCGATCAATCACTCTGCTCAACTATATCATTATTTTATGGAATTCTAGCAACTTCAAAAGTAACAGTACCAAATGTTCTGTAAAAATATATATATATATATAATTTAATGTTCAACATGAGTACTAAAAAACACTGATACGTGTGTGTGTGATATGTGTACTTAAAAAAACACTGAAATACTTTAAAAAAGCACTGAAATAACTAATACGACATGCATCTTTGTTTATTATTAAATCAGACTTGACAGTAGGTTTTATTTGATTAACTTTAACTTTACTCTAGCAGTCAAGTGCGAGTCAGACACAAAAGTGACTAAGATATTTTAGATGTCATTAAAGTGGTGATTCAATATCTACCCATTGACACTGGTAAAACCGAAAAAAAGCGTCAAAAACACGTACTTACCTAACTAAATCGGTCCCTTTTGATTTTCTTATAACTTTATTTGTTATAATGTCTCGCTATAGTAATACACACTTGGTGAAAATTATAAAAGTGTCTATCAAAAGGCATTGCCCCGTGATAGACAGATAGTGGACGCTAAGAATAGAGGCTCGTTGAACAATATTTGGATACTGAAACCTATAACACACACACACACGCACAAACATCACGCCTTATTCCCAAATGGGCTAGGCAGAGCACACGAAACGGTACCGCTTCGGAGCCACTTTTAGCAATTTTAGGTTTTAAGTATGACAAAAACGGTACAATAGTGAGAGGTTGCTAGCCTGTCGCCTACAGAAACCCAAAAAAAAACTACAGAATTCAAAAATTATAAAAGAAAGAATAAAAATACAAATTATTATTACAAAATAATGTACTGAAATTTCAGAGTTAGGCATAGCACCGGTGTTAAATTAAACACTACAACTAAAACAGTCCAACTTCTAAAAAACAGGCAAACTTTCGTTAAAGACATAAACGGCTCTATTTCCTTTTGTCACCGATACATTGTTATCTATCCTATACGTACAATGGTATTGTCTACATTTGGAAAACGGCTACCGATAGTACATAGGTATTGAGTACATTTGGGAAGCGGTTATCGGCGAAGGCTCCGCAGAACAATGGCGGCGTCACGCACACACGCACGCGTGTAGAGCCTTGAGCGCACACAGCTACCGCGCCGGCATCGATGACACCGAGCGTTTTCGATAAAAAAAGACTTCTTTGACTGATTGCGACGTAACCAACCGTTCAAACAAAAGAGTCGTGTTTAAACGTTTTAGAAACCTATCTACTATTCTCATGTGGTCGGCCGAATTGGAAAATAAATGGAATTTTCAATTATTTTTCACGTAGAAAGTGTTTTTCAAGTAAAATCGGACCCGGTCCTACTAATCGGATTAGACTGATTAATACATATTATATGCAGGTGATATATGTACAGATATAGATAACAACAAAAACACAGCTAACAAAACAACTTTCATAAGAATGTTTTCTTTTAGACTACATTATTTTAACTAGCCAGTTTGTTTATAGTTTAAATCAAATCTTGCAAGTTGTACCTCAGTACTTCACCCACTTCCACTGAGACTTCAGTCAGATTGTCTTACAATTTTGGTACACAGAGGTAATTGCGTGATAACACAACAACAGTTACGAGAAAAGACAGCCAACAAGAAAAGCTTATATTGAAAAATAAAAAAACCGTTATCAATTATATCGTCTACATACCTACATAATTGGCAGGAAGGACGTATTCGTGCCACAGTTGATATAAGATTTCTTAAGCAATAGAATTAATTAAAACTCTGTTACTACACATGATTTTTAAGAAAAAAAAACGTATAAATGTCATGTCGCGTCATCCGCGTCGAGCGACGGTGGCTGGTATTGTCTGCCGCCCAGTGTCATGCAAATCACTACATAGAAACATTTGTCCCAACGATTTCACGAAACTCACCATTTTTTGTCCCATTTCATAACTAGGATGCAACAGTTATATAGTTACCTAGCAGTGAAAGAGATTGATTTTGGTCGAGTAACCCGAAGATATAAATAAACTGCCGACAGTATTAAGTGAATGTGATAGCGTTAAAACGTATGCGCATAAATGATATATAATTGCTTTAAAACTTTTTCATTAAGTCAGGGTTGATTGCTAACGTATTAATAATGCATGGAGTAACGCTTGGATGTCGGAATCAAAATGAAAGGTCACGCCAAAATATAATATTAATACAGCGACAAACGGTTGTTGTTGTCTTCATTAATATTGAACGGAGCCAAAACTTCATTGTTATTAATAAGAAGCAAAACGGCGAATTAATTATCTCTCAACGTAATAGTATCGTAATTTTGAACTTTAAAAAACAAACATTGAGTACAAGAATAATACACACACGTAAAGTTAGGCCTAAATTGAGTGATCAGCTGTTTACTTTATATCATTATCCTTTATTGATCTCATCAGCAACGCTATTGCTATTATTTCACTATCCTTTAGGACGCAGTTTCGTTCGCATGGACCAGGTTTAACAGTGGGACTAAAATTCCAGGATTTTGTTAATTTTCCACGGAAATTCCTGGAAATTACGTACGTTGTATGAAGAATATACGTACGCGTATCAGACTCGTTGGGAAATTGGAATAAAATTAGCCTATGTTTTATTCCAATTATCTATTAGGTACCTATCTAAAAGTTTGATAGATTTAGGTTCTACCTAAATGATGGGTAATAATATCTGGTAAGTCGTTTTAGTGTGAAATAGTGACAAACAAACACGCACGATCACGAACTGACGCGTTTTTAATAATTAATAGAAACGCCAAGCCAAGTATAGTGTTCGTTGTCAAGCGAGGTGTAAACTACCATTACGCAATAAAATCGTCAAAATACAAGAACTGTCATAGAAAATACCGTAATTGTCAATTTTGCGAGGAGGTTTCACTGCCGCGCTTCATTAGCGGGCAGGAATGTTATTTGGTCCCTCCGCGCCGACCGCTGCCCGCGACACGACAGTTTTTTGCGCGTACGCATACACGCTGTGGCTGTGTTTGATGCGAAAAACTAACTCCTTACATTTTTTTATTGGCAAGCTATTGACAGGAGAAAGCTGTGACATGATTGAGCAGTCTGAGCTGCGCGACTCAAGACGAGATCTGGATGGTTTGTTTGTGTTTCTTTGTAGGGGTCTACATGTATCTAGACTTACAAAGAAATGACAAACCAAAAGAACACATTTCTTTGAAACGTAAATCGGGACTGAAAGAAGACAAGTTAATGATGTAGGTACAGGATGGAAATCGACTGCGTAAAGTGCTAACACTTGTAAATCATGATGTTGACAAAATGTATGCACTGCTAGTGCTGATTAATAGTATTAACAGGTTTTATACTTTTCATCGCTGGCACAAACAAAAAAGACGTGGAACTTATTAAATTCAAATTAAATATAAAATTGCTAATGTATTTTCATTTGTTTGTTACGCTTTCACGCTTAAGGTACTTGACGGATGGTGATGAAATTTGGTATGCAGATAACTTGAAACGCTGAAGAGGATACAGAATGGTAGTGTTTAGTTTTGTAACTAAGGGACCTCATACATCCCTGTATTATTATTATTTTGTATTTTTTTTCTCTTTAATTGTATACTGTAGTTTTTAAGTATTTTATTTGTAATTATTTTATTACGAAAAAATGACTTTCTGCCAAGTTTCTTGCGGCGCATTCTGCTTGGCAATGATGGTCTTTCCGAAAGCGCTGGTAGTTTAAAAAAATGACGTGTAAAAGTGCCCATTGCGGCCTATTTACTGAATAAATGATTTGAATTTGAATTTGATATTCCGAGGAAAAAGCACAGTTCTCGTGGGTGAAAGAATTCTTCACAGACAAAGTATTAATTAGCAAGTAAATTAGTTTTGAAAAAAAAACAAACCATTTCCACTAGGTATTATATCTCTATCAATTTCCAAATTCATCGTATATGAGTAAGATACATAAAGTAAGAGATATTATAACAAAACTTACTTATGTTAAATCATAAAAAAATAAACAGAAAGAAAGTCCAACTGTGTGCTATAAACTTTTAGATGGCCATAGTAATGTTTGCGCATAGATGAATATCTATAATCAATTATAATCAACAGTTAATTGGATGCTTATCTAGTTGTTATATAAGCTAAGCCGGTTAACCATCGGCAGACAACAAAAACGGTACGAATTATTTGCATAAAAAGAACTAATAGACTCCTATCTAAAGAGAAATTTGCATAAACAAACTATTCATGTGAAGTTATCACTTTGACAGACTGCAACGTGTAGGATACAGTAAATCTTCATTAAGTTTTTGAGTTCTGAGTTGAGGGCATTCAATTCCAGATTTTAGAACTTGATGGTTTTTAAAAATTACACAATATTATCATGTCATTGAAGACAAGTTTCTCAAAATTGTTTTTGAAATATTAGGCGTTTTTTAGAGTTCTGCTAAATGCCAAAGGGACCTTCCACTGTCTGTCCGTTCGTCTAATACAGTGTATGGTATAAAACCGTAATAAGATCAACAAAAATTTTAGCATTTGAAATTAGCCAATGTGTAGGTAAATTGTAAAAACAGATAAGAAAAACATAAAAAAGTTAACAATTAGGAAACTGTTTTTTCGGTGTTTTGCTACTTCATATCTAATAACGATAAGTTTAAGGCCGTGAAAGTGTCCGACTCACGCTTGACCGTTTCCTATGTATGTTTGTGCTTACCAAAGGTAGCATAGAAGTATAAACATTGACAATCAAAAGGAGCTACTCGCAATCATACACAGAAATATAAACCCTGAGTTATATATTTATCTTTGTTTGATGCATTAATTATGATGTTTATATACCTGCTTAGATATTATTAAGTGACTGTAAGTGTAAAGAAAACTACACGGTCTTCTTTACAAAATTATACAAATATTGGCTTTTTCTTGTAATTTGAGGAAATATCAGTCGGTAGGCGTTAATTGCTACACCCATTGATAAAAAACGTAATGTGAGAGATAATACCAAACAATAGCACACGTTTTATTCAAACGTCAAAATAATGCTTTGGCAAATTTAATAGTACCTATTTACACATGTGATGTGTACGTAAAACATTGTTGTCACATGGAAACAAGAAATAAGCGGGTTATTACTAACATTTAATCAATGGTACATAGGTAGAAGCGGGCAAGTCGAAAGGAACGCGTACACGTTACGGCGGGCGCGGGCCGGCGGCGCGACCAACTAATATTTCAACTGCTCAAGACTAAAAACAAAATAAACCAACACAGCGACTAGATTAGTGTTAACTATTAACATCACTCTAAATCCTACGGACAACTACGCTTAATGCCCTGTCAGTGGTTTAATTTAAAGTTCATATATAACCCAAATCATAAACGATTACGATGGAAGCTTGAGCGAAATTCAAACAGTATAGGTATTAATACATATTAAATAAGCGCGAGTATCCAAAAATCACGTTGAAAATGTAACTTGAAATCATATTTACTTACCTATCAAATCACTAGACTCATAATTCAGTATTATTGCTGAAGTAAATGATTATATAAAATGCTGTTTATGAAAATAGGTGCAAATAAAAACTAGTGCATTTCGTATCGTGCACCAATCTTGTTAGTTTGCTTTTCAAACGTATCATCAGCCAAATATTATGGTCAACCACCCTAAAGTTGATAATCGTTTGCATATCACAAAACAATAATGCCAATAGACCTGTCTGTCAACTTGAAAGTTCGATTGTATCGACATATTCATTTGATAGGAACTTGATTAAAAATTGATAGAGCACTTATTTGGCTCATGTTTAATGTTTAATGTTTATTTGGGCAAAAAACGGTACAATATAGAAAAAAAAACTTAAGAAAATAAGACCTGATGGTACCTGTATCGAAGTATTCTGTGTATATGTAAGTTTGATTTACGTACTATTCTTACAGACATTTAATTTATAAGATGGCATCGTAAAACCTGTTATTATTGTGAACACCTAATATAGAAAAGTTGTCAGATCTAAAGTAGAATTTCAGCATTTACGAAACAGATTCAGTTTGTATGCAGAACTAAACAAATGGTTTTTTTACTTAGGTAGGTATTCGATTAGGATGCAGCATATAATTTTAAGTATTAAATATCTACGCGTAGGTTTCTGCTACGTTTAATGTGAATACAACTATTTAGGTACTAATAAAAATGTTTGGTAACAATTATCGATTAAAAACATGCAAAAGAATCAATGTCTCTCATGCAAATATGTAAAATTTTTATACCTGGTAGAAAACCTCATGTCAGAATATATGCAGCATATTTTTGACATGAAACATAGTGTTAATCATCAAATTGATACAAAATATGAACAATTCACGAAATAACACAACAAATAAGCGTTAGGAAAAGATATGATAAGAAAAAGTAGTTCAGTCTGTGTAAAATCATTTCAATATCGTGTACAGCTTGTACTTAATAAATTATGGCGAATAAGTAAGCAAAATATTCCAAGAGAAAGAGTAGGTGTATCGGTAAGTATGTTCAGAAATGCCTATATTTAGGTATTTCACATTTTAAAAATACCAAATCATTTTAGGTTAGTTTAACCAAAGCTTAAAACCTGTGATTAAATTGTTAAGAATATCTATTTCTTACTTAAATTTCTATTAATTGTAACCCAAATGATGAAATCGCAGTTTCAAAAGCTTAACAAGAAAACTTGGAATTTAAATGATAAACAAATCTCAATTAATAACAGTACTTAAACGAACGTCAGCGCGGTTCTCGGGATCGTTGCTTTGTGAATAAAAAACGTCAGTGACCCTACAAAACCTTTTTCGAATCCCGACGCGAAACAACGAATGTGTCAGTTAATTTTTTTTCACCAGCGACTCGTTTTGGACCGTCTACCTGCCGCCTGCGACAGTGCCTCGCGCTCTGCTACGTGACCTATTGACCGGGATGTGTAAAAAATAGTCTCTTTTAAAATATTACTCTGTTTTATTTAAATACTTAGATAATTATAAAACATTTTTATTACTAGTTTTGTTCGTTAATTATGAAGTAGACCGAGGACGTTTGCAAGCGAGCGCCCCGCGGCTCAAGCGACCGGGCGGGGCGCGTGCAATAAAACTCATTTCCATCTTTCGATTTCTATAAAGAACTTTTTTAATATATATCATCATATACGTCGTAGGTACATTATTTTATATAGAAAAAATACCTATTTTTACAAGTATTAAGTACCAAGGTTGGCCACAAATACATACAAACGAAAAAAACAACAAAACAAGTAAAAAACAGGAATAAAACCATTTTGGCATCGTGTCTGCATCTTTTAATAATATTTTGTCAATAAATTATGCGTGGGACCTAGGCCTGGCGGGCGCGCCGCTCCGTTTCATTTAACACTAAACAAAATTGCACCTATTGACTCACTCGTATTCCTTTACAAAACGAAGCTTCGACCCGATTCGTATTTTTTACTTTCGTCCTCATCACTAATCATAAATTTACAGTAATAGCAACAATTTAAATTTAATCCACACCACAATGACTCCCTACTGACAGGTAGGCATGTATGAACATCGTTAATTTATAATCTATAAATAAATTCGATGAAATCGTCCTTTACAAAACTGAATGGCGCTAGGCGCTAGGGCCGCGCGGCCGGCGGCCGACAGCCGTCCGGTCCGGCGCCGCGCGGCACGGCACGCCAGCGGCGGTGCCGCGCCGCGCCGCGCCGCACAGTGTCAGTGCCGTACTTACCGCTGTCCGGCGCCGGCCGCCGCGCCCGCGCCCGCGCGCCGGGCTCCTCGCGGTAAGCTCTTAGTATCAATTAGACTATCTAGCTAAACAATATCTGATCACTGTCGTCACCCGGACGAACCTCGGCGCGAGACGAAGTAAACGATTACTGGCTTCGATCTTAACATTACTCACATAATTAATTAATGACTTCACTGAGCGCGACGAAACTATAATGAACAACTGAAAGTTCGTGTTCTGTTCGGTCCACAGTCCTCGCTTCGGGGGCGGGTCGCGTATCGCGTATGTACAAGCCCCGGCGGCTGGGCGCGGTCGTCCCGCGGGCGCTAGTGCGGCTCCGCGTAGTAGGGCCGCGGCGGCGCCCACGGGGCGAACTGTTAGTGCGCGGCCAGCGTGTGCGCGCCCTGCGGCACGTGGTGGTGCTGCGGCGACAGCGCGGGCGAGTGCGCGTGCGCGTGCGGCAGCGGCGAGCCGTGCAGCGCGTCGTGCGCGTAGTGCGCGTGCGCCATGCCGTCCAGCAGCTCGCCGCCCAGCGTGTTGGGCGGCGTCATGCGCTTCTCCTTCTGGCGCCGGTTGCAGAACCACACGCGCACCACCTCCTTCTCGAGCTGCAGGCTGTCGGCCAGCGAGGTGATCTCCTGCGCGGACGGCTTGGGCTGCTTGTGGAAGTGCTGCTCCAGCGCGCCCTTCACGGACACCTCGATGCTGGTGCGCTTCTTGCGCTTGCGGCCCTGCGCCGCGATCTTGTCGATGCTGGTGGGGCTGCCCGTGGTGGAGTCGGCCTCCTCGAGCCACTTCTGCAGCAGCGGCTTCAGCTTGCACATGTTCTTGAAGCTGAGCTGCAGCGCCTCGAAGCGGCAGATGGTGGTCTGCGAGAACACGTTCCCGTAGAGCGTGCCGAGCGCGAGCCCCACGTCGGCCTGCGTGAAGCCCAGCTTGATGCGGCGCTGCTTGAACTGCTTGGCGAAGGCCTCCAGGTCGTCGCTGGTGGGCGTGTCCTCCTCGGGCGCGTCGCGGTCCAGCGCGTGCGCGTGCAGGTGCGGGCTGGGCTGCATGTCGCGCAGCATGTGGTGCTGGTGCATGGGCATGCCGTAGCCGGCGTGCAGCGGCACGGGCGAGGCCGCGCCGTAGTGCGCCGACACGACCGGCGCGTGCCAGCCGTGCGCGTGGTGCGCGTGGTGCGCGTGGTGCGGCAGGTGGCGCGCGTCGTGCGCGTGCGCGTGGTGGCCGGGGGCGGGCGGCTTGACGTCGGGCTGGTGCGCGTGCGCGTGGTGCGAGTGCACGGCCCAGGGGTCGGCGGGCGGCAGCGAGGCCCAGGGGTTGAGCACGGGCGCGCCGGGCGAGGGCGAGCCGCCCGCCTGCAGGTGGTGCTGGTACTTCATGTCGGCGGGCTCGGCGCTGCGCGGCGACGCGGCGTGGTAGCCCAGGCCCAGGTCCAGCTCGCCGGGCATGTACGTGGTCGCCGCCATGGCGCCGTACCTCAGATCCACGGTGGACGGCGTCTTGCCGGCTCGAAGGCCTTCGAGCCTTCAACTGGCGCTCGGACTCGCGAAACTAGCGCGTGGAACGCGCGGCGCTGCGGCAGCGGCGGGGGCCACCTCACATCACCGACACTGAATACGAGCGACATGCGCGTGCGTGCGCGGCGGCGGCACGGAGCGGACTGTGGCGCGCCGCGCCGCTGCGCGCGCCCGCGGCTCGGAGAGGGGCGGCCCCGCCCAGCGCCGCCCGCCGCCTAATGACGATGTAATTACCGCGCCCCGCCCCGCCCGGCCCCGCGCCCCGCGCCCCCCACCGCGCCCCGCGCCCCCCACCCGCGCCTCCGATGCCGCCCGCCGACGGCGCGCGATCGTGCTATTCCTGCGGAAATTTACAAATCTGCACTTTTCAGCAAACATTTTCTTTTCACCGTTTACGATAGCTATGATGTTGTAGATATTAAATTAAACTGCCTCTTCTCCGAGCTAGAGGTATTTGAATGACTTATTTTGGCATACGAGCGCGTCCCATAAATACGGAATTAAATGTTAATTGGTGACCTACCCGGCGAGACCGCGGCCAGATGCTATCGGAGACATTTGATTCCTAATTATGATAATAATTCGAGACACACCGTTCTAATCTGTTATTCCGCATATTCTATCCGTTAATTAATAGCAAATAACTATTCAATTTTATGATGGACATTATTTTGTGACTCTACAATAAACTAAACGCACATCACCACCGTTTATTAGGTTATTTAAGTTTCGGTTTCTTTGATATTTTATATCTTCTCATATGAATAATATTTAGCACTACCTACCTAGATATTTAAATCTTAACGTTCCATCAATGTTCCAAATAAAGGTGTAATTATAATTACTTTCTTTTGTAGTCTAAAATCTTCTAAAATAGGCAATGAACTTGGCATAGATTTTCGCATATTAATATTTTTAAGTCTCATTAAATTTGGGTAATTTATTTATTACTATAAATTTAGGTCCCTAAAAACACTTGTAATGAAACATGTGTAGTTATTTTACCTGAGCATTCAGTCAGAAAACTTAAGGTTTAGGATAAACAAGATTTAAAATATGCGTCCTTGACTTAAACATTAACATTCAGGATTTTCTAATAAGATTTTTTTCTTTTTCAAGTAACTTTATTTTTATTTTTTAACTGAACTTTTTTTTTAACAATTCATAATAAATTACTACTACTTAACTCACAAAACATACCTGCAACGATAATCACGGAACTATTTTAGATAACACATTTTTTTACAACAGGTTATTACAATATGGCGCATTTATGAAATGTTTATTGCCTATTACATTACTTATTCTGTGCTATTACTTTATTTATTTTATTATAGCCGACAAAAAACTAACAACGTTAGTAATAAGCTCACTTGATGCTACTAGCTCCATCTGTTGTCGGGTAGATGAACTATACACGTTAAGGCTGAGTTCTGTGCTTCAATTTAAAAATCGTAGCTGGCTTCTGATTCGAAACTTAACTTAATATTGTCCACAGCTTTTTTATAAAGGAACAGGAAGTAATTAGGGTATTGTTTGCTTTTTTCATTGTTTTGATTTCATTAAATTAGAACTTTTCAAGCAAGTTATTATATTTTACTTAGTATAGTCATAGTAGTGCTTCCAAAACCAATAAATTTATGAAATGATTTGTTTTATTTCAAAACGAGTCGTTATAAGTTATTTTGGTGCGCTATCTGTGGAGGGGTAGCGGAACTACGCGCTCCGCGGGGTGGCGAAAGAAGGGTGCGTTAGATTGGGGTAGCGAGCGACCTGATACAGGAAGCTCCCTCTATGGCACCAACTAAATTATGTTCCGGAAAAAATACGCAACGGACATTGGTTGGAAAAAAAACTACTTCTTTGAAGATTTCGATTGTATTGAATTGCGTTTTTCATTAAAACTCTTTTACTTTCACCTCATCTCACTTTAAAAACTAATAGTATACCGGGTGTGCCTGTAGTATTAGCAAATAATTAAAACATAGACCATACTCCTCAAACTGAACAACATTAGTTCAGCGAATTTTAAAAATACGAAATTTGTTTTTTAATTTTTATTACAATTTTAAGTTTATTCGAAGAAGCAATGAAAAGCACAATGCTTGATGTTTGTAGCGTGATAGGCAACGTCAGTTAGGTTCTAGGATGGCGTACATTTATAGCACTATTTAATTTGTATGAAAAAGGGAAAATTCAAAGAGTCTATTATTTTTAAAATTCGCTGAACTAATGTTGTTCAGTTTGACGAGGACGAAGTTGTTTAATTTTTTACTAGTATTACAGACCACACCCGTTATTAAGTTTGCCAATATGTCTAAATTGGCATTTGTAGAGACAATGTGGTAGAGCAATTAAAATATGTATGTAAATGCTACGAATTACCTTTTCGTAGTGTAAATGCTGCAGTTTTTGTCACGTAACATTTATCTATATGTTGTAAAATCATATTATTTGATGTATTCTCAAGTGAAAAAATTATGTTCATTGTTAGTTTTGATCGACTATGACTCTAACCTTTTAAAGCCTACTAGGATGTAATAGTTTTCCTTTTGAATTCATGTTTTAAACTATTATGTTTTTTTTTTATATTTTTCAAGCCTACGGTTTGGCTTGTGGAGGAGCACTTGCTTCTGTCAAGAATTAGCTCATACCTTAATCATAAATCATTTATTTGCATAAAATCATGGTACAGTCCGCATCAAAAGTATTTATACTCTTTTGTACTTTGTCATTTTACAAGACGCCATGCAAGATTGTCAATGTGTCAATGCGACGGAGTAAAAAGTGACCCGCTACTTTTGATGCTGACTGTACATATTTTGTGGCAAGAAAGAAAAAGAGTTTCACGTGTTTTTGTTACTATGTGATCAATTTCAATCAATCAATCAAATCAGCCCACATCTACCCACTGCTGGGTAAAGGCCTCTTCATTTTCACGCCACTTTGCCCGGTCCTGTGCCAGTCTCATCCACAGTTTACCAACCGACTGCCAGATGTCATCCGACCAAAGGGCCGGTGGTCTGCCCACCATTCTTCAGGATATTATTTTAATGCACGATATATTTTATGCACTTCAAAGAATACCTTGAACCGGCTGAAAATCAACGCTGCTGGTGCGTACTTAACGTCTCAACATTAATTAGTTATGCTGAGCCAGTGTCGGATTTACAACCGCAATGACACATTACTCTTATACCATCGTAGGTACTAAATAATTTTGTTGTCTTGTGTAGTATTGTCCATTGTTGTTATGTGAATAAAAAAAGAAATAGCATTTAAAATGCAATTATTGAGATAGAAAAAAGCATTTTTTTGTATCCCTTTTGTACTTAGGTAAGCAACGAAATGTACTTCTATCTTTATTTCTAATATTTTGTAAACAGAGCCATACACTGAAATGGGTTGACTCGTAGACGCGAGAAATAAAGAACTGCACATTAGATATTTCGTTGGGGAAGTACAAAAAAAAAATACATTTTACCACTTTGTCGTTAAGGTTAACATAATAAATGTCACAATGAAATAGATTAGATTAGATTAGACTCATTTATTTCCTTATGAAAAAATGCATTATAAGTACATGTAAAGTAGTTATAAGATATTCGCAAAAGGATCGTCAAATTGTATACAAAAAATAATAATAATACATGATAATAGCAAATTTCAATAAAAAGGCAGTTAAAAATAGAATCAGAATTACAATGTCAAATGAGAATCAAATTTAAAAATAGTAACAATATTTTAAGGTAAATACTTAAAAATAAAAATTACAATTGCTATGTCAAATAAAAAAATAATAATTAAAATGTCAGTGCAAATAAAAGGCAATGTAAAATAAAATTTAGTCCACAAAAAACAGGACAAAATAATGTCAATAATCAAAATAAAAGAAAAAATAAAAAATAAATAAATAAAGTCACATAATGTGAAAAGTGTCAAATAAAAACAAATAAAAATCAAAAATTTAAAACAAAATGGTACATAAAGGTACAGACAAAAAAAATAATCAGTTAATTAAATTTCATTTCACTGTACTCTTTTACTGAGTACAGTGATTTGTCCAAAAGAAGTTTCTTGAGTCGACGTCCAAATATGTATATTTAATATCAAGCTCCCATCGATTTACTGTCAATGTTTTGTGGCCTGGAGCTGTAACGACGGCAAGTCGCGCGGCCGGGGGTGGCTCCAGTGTTATAGTAGCTGCTTTATGGAGTGATAAGCTCCTTAAATGACTGTTATATGACTGCAGATACATCTTATTGGTAAAGTTTGTATCCAAAGGTCTCCCTCGATATCGATTAGGTAGATTTTCTTGGTTGTATACCAATGTAGTTCTGGTTATGTTGATTATTTACCTTTTTGTTTCTGTTTCAAATAATCTAATAAGAAAACAACCTAGTGTTTTTAACGTCATAATAACACACAATCTACCGACAGTGTTACTGTAATGTTTTTAATTATTACATTCTAGCCTAGCATAAAACTTACACTCTGAACAATAAATTAGTGTTTTTCGACCTTTTTTATACCCTTTGGTATACTATGATTTTTTTCTTTTATTCGACTGGAAGGCAAACGAGCAAGTGGGTCTCCTGGTGGTAAGAGATCACCAGGAGTATTGCAGATGCGTTGCCAACCTAGAGGCCTAAGTTGGAATACCTCAAGTGCCAGTAATTTCACCGGCTGTCTTACTCTCGGCGCCGAAACACAACAGTGCAAACACTGCTGCTTCACGGCAGGATTAGCGAGCAAGAATAAATAAATAAATAAATATTTTGCGACCCGCCTACCTGTTGTTCTTTTTTTTCATGTATTTTATTTTGTGAGAAATATTACTTGGTTTTAAGATATTCTTAATAAATATTTCTAAAGTGATTGTTTCTTTTTTTTACTGAAGTAGTTTTCTTAGTAACTTATAGGGGATTCGCGAACCCCTAGCGGGTCGCGACCCCCAGGTTAAAAACACTGATGTAGATTATAAATGTTTAGTTAGAGGAACAAATCGATTAGAATCAGACTTTGGTATAAATAAGGTACCTATTTAAACTTGCAGATGGTAGGACCATATGCAAGGTCCGCCCGGATTGCTACCGCCATCTTGCTCGCTAATCCTGCCGTGAATCAGCAGTGCTTGCACTGTTGTGTTTCGGCGTGGAGAGTAAGACAGCCGGTGAAATTACTGGCACTTGAAGTATTCCATCTTAGGCCTCTAGGTTGGCAACGCATCTGCAATAACCCTGATGTTGCAGATGTTTATGGGCAGTGGTGATCTCTTACTACCAGGAGACCCACTTGCTCGTTTGCCTTCCAGTCGAAAAAAAGAACTAACTTAAAGTAAATAGTAAAAGTTCAGGCGTTTGAAGTTTTTAGTACAGTGGCGGAATGAAAAGGTCGACCAGTTTGAGAATAACATTATGACGGAATAGTATGTGATGTGATACTCGGCCGATAAAGTAATTATACTGAGCAAGCCAAAACGGACCTTAAGGTGGTCAACCTCATTCCGCGGACTATACATTATTTACACCTTATTAATTTTCAAGTACGTACAGAAGCAATGACAATTATTTCTCTACGAGTATCTTGTCTTTGTCATGGATTTCGTAAGACTTTTTCAGTAATTTCTTATTTTAAGAAACAAAGTTGGTAAACATCTATCCATACTAATATTATTAGTTGCGAAAGTGTGTGTGTTTGTATGTTTGTCCGTCTTTCTTCTTGTCGTCTTTGGCATAGAGATAGTTTATAGACCCGAGAGTGACATAGGCTACTTTTTATCCCGAAACATGCACAGTTCCTGAGGGAACAGCGCGCGATAACCAAATTCCATGCGGGCAAAGCCTCGGGCAAAAGTTAGTATAACTATATAGCTATCTATATTGATTAACGAAAGTATCTTATGAGGGCGAAGCATGACGCACAGTTCCTTGAGTTTATTATGGAGTGCAAAATTCGAACTACGAATTGTGCTATCTCGCTGACGCGTATATTATTTAGTACGAGTGAAAGGGACGGTACGATACGAACTTCGATTTTCAAATTCCGTAGTAGCCCCCGCAGTGGTCAGCAGGGTGTAATCAAAAATTCGCCGCAGCGGCGCAGCGATCCGTTCCGCCGGCGGTGCGCGCGCGCTGTTATTGAAATTAATATTATACTACACACAAAGCCTTTTGAGGCAGCAAGAAACCCAACACGTTATCGGATGTTTTTGTTTTCATGGTTTGTTTGATCTATATCTGAAAAAATCGGCCAAGGGGGAGTCTGATTCGCGAGAGAATATTTTGTTAATAGTTAATAACAACGTACGATGTAGGTACCATCAGCCAAATAAGTGGTCTATCAATTTTTAAAGAAGTCCCTATCAAATGAATGTCTCTAAAGGAAGTCTGAGCTCCACAGAAAACCAGAATTACTACACGTAATGTGCGGCTACACATGCTGAGTGGAGACCCTTTTTGGTTTTCTGTCGTGTCACCAAGTAATATAGTTTTAGTGCTAGTTTTAGTCTTAGTCTTAGGCGGTACTTATGAACTATGGAGCCAAAATCTTTCTTTCTTACTTTCTAAAGTCGAACTTTCAAGTTGACAGTCACGTCTATTAGCATTATTGTTTTATGACATGCAAATGATTATCAACTTTAGGGTGGTAGACCACATATTTGGACCTACCACCTATAGGTAGGTATTTTAAGTTACTCCTGAGCACAGGGCTGGCGCATTCTCGCCAATGTACTGCCATCAAAATTCAACGCGGAAACGCAGTGAGCCTTGGGGGCATTCTTGCTTAAAAACAAGACTTGGACAGATTGTATGTTTAGTTACGTTATTTTTGAAATACCTTTGATTTAATATACTTTTCACCCGGCAAACAGATGGGCAAAGTTTAGCCTTCACGTCTCATTACCCGTAAACTACTAGTGTTTTACTGAACTTTACGAACGAAAACAATTAGTACGCTCCACTTACTAATCGCAAAAACCCATCCGAACAAAACCATTGCTCGTTAGTCGCAGTCCTTATGGGGAGAGCATGGTCACGGACTCCGTAACGCGTCTGGTAAGCAAGCTGGCGTGGCTAATAAGCAGGAGTTGGCGGCAGGCTGGCTGCGGGCGCAGCGACCTCGTGCTGACTGGTGATCCATAGCAATGGACAGACAAACTGACCCAGCCCGGGGGTCAGAAGGGTTCCGCAACATGCGCAAATTCTATGTAATGTTTCGATCAGCTTACTCGTTAATTTAGGCTTAGCTTTAGCTGTGATAGTTTTCCTTTTCAACCCCCGATGCAAAAAAGGGTGATAATAAGTTTGACGGCGGCAGTGGGACGTATATAATAATATATACTAGCTTACGCCCGCGACTTCTTCTGCGCGTATCTAGGTTATCGCGCGCCCTCTACCGGAATAAAAGGTAACATATGCTGATCCTTGGGGTTCAAACTACCAACATACCAAGTTTCATCAAAATCGGTGGTTTCGACGTGAAAGCGTAACAGACAGACAGACAGAGTTACTTTAGCATTTATAATATTATAGTAAGGATAGGGTGGGATAGTTTAGTCACAGAATAACTAATAGTACTACCGTACCGTAGCGTGGTTTGGTTAGGCTGGGATGGGAGAGCTCTCTTGCGGTGGGGGGTGAAAAGTGCTTTAAATTGGCACGGGCTCTAACGCTAAATTACAGAGTTCCAACAGGACTATGAGCTAACGGAGAGACCAATTAACGGGCGGACATTTGGAAACTATAAAGATTTAATTTTAGAATTCGACCACGAAACCCTAAAAGCTTACAAACTACTGAAACATCCCCGTTTTTACACACATTTTTTACTAGACCCAGTCGAATTAATCACTTCACAGTTAATGGCCGACGATAATTGATATCTTTTTAAACGTTCAGTTTTCCGTGTTACAGTTTTTGCTGAACGAATGTTTATGTATCGTCTGGGTGTGGTGCCGGGGCGGATAATGAACCGTGAAAACGTAAGAGTATTAATCCAGTGCGCATAATCCTTGCTAATGCGATCATGAAAAAGCATGTCTGTCTGTCTACGAGCCGCTAGACAGCGTCTAGTAAGTCGCCACAGATAAGCTAACAGAGCAAAAGTAAAAAGAATAAAAACAAAACAGCATCGTGTGTATTTATTTCTGCAATCGATATCGCCACTTTTTCGCCTCTCATGAATAAAATATTCATGTTTTCATAAATTGGTAGGTACCTACTTATCTGTATAATTCTGTGTGATTTGAAAGAAGTGAGCACGAACAATCGTTATCGCAATACCAGTGATTGGTAATGGAACGATAACAATTATATTTAAATAAACCCCCAAAATTCCCCTCTCCTTCCCCCCTCGCACCCGCAGTCTTAACAATGCTCTAGGTGTCCATGGGCGGCGGTGATCACTTACCATTAGGTGATCCGCATGCCTGTTTGCTAGCTATTTAGCATTCAAAAAATTGTAGAGTGGGCACGCATTTTGTAAATAAGAGATTTTTTGTTTTTAACATAAAAAAAACGTTTGGTAATCTCACTAATATATATGTGCGATGTGGTAGCTTTAATTTAAATAACTGAATCCGATAGGTTGGTCTTGCTCCCGTCTCCCGAATCATACTTTTTGAACCACAAGAACTTACATTTTTGAGCAGCTATAATTTCGTTAGTGGCAGCTGATTTGAGAAAATGATTTTTAAAGCTCTTAACTTCTGCGGTTCAACAACTGCATAACTATAAACAAATTCAGTGAAATAAAACGAAATATTTGGAAAAAGAATAACCAAGTGAATCCGAGTGTAAAACTAGTTAGCGCTAACTACAACACGCGCGTGAACACAGACTTCCACGCCACAAGGAAGCGCTTGATCCATTTCATGATTCAGCCGCTCAACCGGCTTCAATTTCGCGCTCATGAATAAACGTGTGATTACTGATTTAATCCAAAAAAATATAATTACAGAGAAACCGTGATAACAAAAAAAAGTGATAGCTAGAAAGGTAATTAACTTTAGTTTGTATCTATGAATGCTGGTTTTGTGAGCTAAGCAGCTAAAACAACTAAACGGATTTATATGAAAATGTACCTACTTATACATCTAATATACTCGTAATATATACATACATACATACATACACTATGACATAGGCTATTTTTAGGGTTTCGTAGCCAAAATGGCAAAAACAGAAACCTTATAGTTTCGCCATGTCTGTCTGTCAGTCTGTCTGTCCGTCCGCGGCTTTCCTCAGTGACTAAATATCAATGCTAGTATAAAGATATAATTCATCATCATCATCAGCCGGAAGATGTCCACTGCTGAACGCAGGTCTCCCCCTTAGAACGCCACAGTAAACGACAACTCGTTACTTGCATCCACTAGTCCCGCAACTCTCACGATGTCGTCAGTCCACCTGGTGGGAGGCCTGCCAACGCTTCGTCTTCCGGTTCATGGTCGCCACTCTTCGAACTTCGAACGATGTGGCCCGCCCATTCTCACTTTAACTTCAAATTTCCAGCTATGCTGGTGACTTTAGTTCTTCGACGAATTTCCGTATTCCGGATTCTAAAGATATAATTAGTAAGTGTAAAAACATTTATCGCTCGATTAAACACGTTTATCGCACAATTTTGAGAAATAGAATTAAATCCGACTGGCAGGTATTTGTTTACACGAACGAAGCTGTGGGTAAAGCCTAGTGCAACAATAATGATGCAGCTTACTGCCGCTTGCAGTTCCACCGGCGGCGCCAGGGTCGCGCGACCCTCGAGGATGCTATCTCGGGTCGGAGGAGCGCGGGAAGCGGTCCGGACCGGAGCCGCGCCGCGGCTGCGCCCGCGCAGTGCTGTTGCTAAATGACGCACCTCTACTGTAGTCAAGTAATTTTAAGGTTTATCTGTGTAACGTATATTTTTGTTACGATCACTAACTTTAAGGTCCAAAAAAAACACACTTTCATATCATTATATTATATCGGGTCTATATTGGGTCGCATGCTTATCGAAAGTCCGAATGTAATTTTTGTCAGAACGATCGTTTGTCATAACTCTTTTTTCTCTGAATCCAATGATTGTTTAGAATTCTTATAATATAAACTTAACCTAACTTATAGTTTTCTATAGGATGACCATTTAAAATGTTTAGATGAATAGGTATAAGGTTTCAGTGGGAAAAAAAATCGGACAAACGATGATTCGGACCAAAATTACGGTATGACTAGAGAAGAGTATGCGAACTTTGGCGCTCCCTGTTATATCATTTCATAATACTTCTTTTTGTCCTGAGAAATAAATTAACACGCAATTTACATATAATTTAATAATCACTAATACATATTTTTGTTGACATACATAACACAATACTATACAAATATTCTTTACTGAGCACCACAAATCAGTACAATAAATGAACATACAAACACAAAATGTAGGGTAGACACTAGGTGACTTAAAAGCGATCTCTGCCAGACAAGCATTTGGATATTAATACTAATACAAATAGGTGTGAGGTAGCGTATGTAATTTACACATTAAAGTAAAAAATAGCATTAGTGGAACTTTAACTGATTCCAATCCAAAGCTGGACAGAGACTGTCAGTAGTTTTCTACAAACGTAATTACACCCCAGTTTTCAGTGTGGTCGGCTGAGCTCGCTTTCCTCTCATCTCAGCAATGTCTGTGTGCGTGCCGTGATGGCGGCGCGCGCGCAAACGGCTCTCCCCTCACTCCACTACTTGCTCGCAATAAATGCCTAGGGAAAAATCAATCTTCTCCAAATGATTACGAGAATTTCAAATATTAAAATAAATAAAATAAATAAATATCACGGGACAATTCACACCAATTGACCTAGTCCCAAAGTAAGCTTAGCAAAGCTTGTGTTATGGTTACTAAGCAACGGATAAATATAACTATATAGATAGATACATACTTAAATACATATTAAACACCCAAGATCACAGAACAACATTCGTATTTTTCACACAAACTGCCCCGACACGAGAATCGAACCCGGGACCTAAAGCTTCGTAGTCATGGTTGTCTAACCACTAGGCCATCTGGTCGTCTTCGTCTGGTCATGGTGGTGGTGTTTTGTCGTTAAATACAATATTTAAGTATAACCATGTATAACCTATTTTTCGCTCTCTGTACTAGTGGAATAATAGGGATAAATGTGTATCCGCAACGAAATCCAAACTATCAAAATAATCATTCGAGATTGGTGTAGTACCTACGAGTATATCTGCGAATCGGACGAGAGTGGTCATTCTCTCTCCCTCTTTGCTCGAATTCAAATTCAGCACACTTTTATAGATACAAAAAAAATCACCGATCACAGGTCATTCCGAAAGCTCATCGACGGTTACACAAGTACGACAATCTTAAATAAAAAAATGCATAGTATGAAATAAGTTTTTTTTTTATGGTAGCTTATAATGTGTCCCATTGCAGGGCAAAAGCCTCCCCTTTCTTGCTCCACTCGGAAATAAGTTAATAAACTTAAAAAACAAGCCAAGTGATAATCGTTCAACCCATTCACTCTGTACCAGAGCCCGGATTGCTACCACCATCTTGCTCGCTAATCCTACCCTGATGCTTCACGCAGCAGTGTTTGCACTGTTGTGTTTCGGCGTGGAGAGTAAGACAGCCGGTGAAATTACTGGCACTTGAGGTATCCCATTTTAGGCCTCTAGGTTGGCAACGCATCTGCAATACACCTGGTGTTCACCCCTGGTGGTGAGTCGAATAAAAAAAAGAGAACATAGAAGTGCACATATAAATATTAAGTACATATCGTTCAAGAACATAACCCCCTGTTAAAATTTAATACCACGTCAAATTATGGATATGGAACAACACCAAAACAATTAGTCTCACTCCCAGCCGCGGCGATGACGAATGATCTTTATCGACCGATCGGCAATTATTCCCGAAGCGGTCGGCAGCGACGTCGCGTTGCAGGCGGCAATTAGCGGCCGTCGGGCGACGGCCTGATAAACTGGCCACTCTAAACTAACCATCAAATTGGGATGATTTTCAAGGTTATGACGACATGAGAATCCTTACTATTAAAAAGAGGAAAGTAAGTTTGTTGGTTTGTTTGTTTGTTACGCTTTCACGCCGTAACGGAGCGACAGATCGTCGTGATTTTTTGCATAGAGATAATTTATGGTCCCTCGTTTTTATTGCAACACCAGGCAGGGAGATTGCAGATGCGTTGCCAACCTAGAGGCCTAAGATGGGATACCTCAAGTGCCTGTAATTTCACCGTCTGTCTTACTCTCCACGCCAAAACACAACTGTGCAAGCACTGCTGCTTCACGGCAGGATTAGGATTATTTATTTGTAGGTACTAATTGTTCGTATTTACTTATAACCTAATCCCTTCGCTTACTAATTTGATAAAGATACGTAAACATTTGCTAGTTGATTGATTAAATTGTGAGTGGACTCATAAAATTTAATTAAAAACACGAATATGCATTCGTCATTCTACTCATATGAAAACTCACAGGTACATTGGTCCCTTGAAAACAACAACAGTAAATTTTTTTAAGAGCAGCATTACGCCGCCAGTACCTACGAGTACTACTCAGAAATCTTACTTAAATTCCTGATATTTTTTCTTCTCATCAAAAATAAAAAATACATTCCCAAGCCTTAAAAGACCATGTCCAAAATAATGTGCAGTTATTAATATCGACACGTGCAGGTGCAGTTATCAGATGCATCCGATACGTATGGCGGCGCGGACGCAGACCAATGGTTGCGCACACTCCGCGCAGTAGCTCGGTAAGACATCGGCTGGGCAAGGCTTGTGAAATTGCAGCCGGAAGACAGTCTTCAGAAGACTTAAAGGAAAATAACCAGTGTATTTTATGCTTGTTGCACCAATAACCAGCATTTAATATTTCATTTATGGCGATATACTGGGTGTGGCCTGTGATTCGAGGGCCTATCAACTATTTTACCGACACTTTGGGCGTCTCCTGCGTTAACAAAATTGTCTCTGGCGTTACCAAAAAATCG
This sequence comes from Choristoneura rosaceana, assembly GCA_037349165.1. Lineage (NCBI taxonomy): Eukaryota > Metazoa > Arthropoda > Insecta > Lepidoptera > Tortricidae > Choristoneura > Choristoneura rosaceana. The sequence goes on from JAZBNJ010000019.1 coordinate 20,245,550, forward strand.
TACATCCAACAAGATATTTCCCGGTTTAATAGGTTGAACTTACGTAGGATTGCATGTATTCCTGTACACCATCTATTAAATTACAGAAAGTACATGTTTACTTACAAAAATCTGCAATTGTATGAAAAACGTCGCGGACAGATTAGTGTGGGTAAAAAAGTTGATTGGTCGACGAGCAAAAAATTAAAACGTAGATCGTTCTCGTCAAACTGAACAACATTGGTTCAGCGACTTTGGAAAATAATTCGTTTTTAATTTATATCACACTTTTAAGTTTATTCGAAGAAACAATGTAAAGCAAAATGCTTGGTTTGTTACAAACCATTAGTTCAGCTACTTTTAAAAATAATGAAGTCTTTGAATTTTCCTTTCTTCATACAAATTTAATAATGCTATCCTGAACACAACTGACGTCACCTGACACGCTACAAACCATTTCAGTTTGACGAGTATGATCTATGTTTTAATTATTTGCTCATATATTACAGGCCACACCCGGTATTCCGGTTGGTAGAGCAGATAGCGCCACTAAAAACAAATGAGCTTCGATTGTTTGAATATCGTACCGTACCGGAGAGCTCTAGATATTACTGTCCGGAAGTACAAAGGATAGAGCGAGTTCCATTCCCTAACGGTTCGCATTAGAAAGGATGAAGCGTAACCCTGCAAACGCTCTTTACCACTAGATATTCGTTGATCAAAAAATAAAGGCTACTTCTGTTGTGCTTTAGTACATATTTACAGGATTTTATACATATTTAAGAAGTCATACAATTGATCAATGTTCCATGTAACCTTGTTAAGTAATAAACAACGTTTATCATAAGCTGACCGCTGTCTCGCAGTTCTGTGTCAGATCATTTTATATGTTTTGATTACCAGTAGTCGAGTTACGCAACAAGGTCGTCTCAAGTCTGTCTGTCTAGATTTCTTGAAGGATGAAAATCAATGGTGATTTTCCACCAGTGATTCAACACTGCACTGAATAATTTCTTTTTGTTCTTTAGACAAACAAAAAGATCAATAGGAAGTTGCTTATTATTGTTTTACGTACGTAAGTACGTATAGATTTTTTTTAAATAACCTTTAAAACTTATTTAAGTTCCAGACTTAACTTGTCTTTGCTGACCAATAATTTAAAATATCGATAAATAAAAAATAATACACCGCGTTGCGTGTTCAAATTTGGGACCGGATAGCTTAATAAGCTAAACCCAAGGGAACTTTAGAAGGTTCTAGAATCTCCATCATTACGCAGGACGGGTCCAGCATTACAGCCGATTATCTGCCGGACATTTCGCCCACATTCCTGCAGCGGCTACTGTATCGTCTCCCGCGCTTCCTTTTAATTACCAGTGCATTAATAAACCAGTTTTAATAAACTCCACTAAGGTTGAAATCGGTGTGAGGAGAGAAGGTTTTTATGCTGTTTTTAAACTGAGTTAGAACACGTTAAAGGTAGAGTTTATTTCATAAGAATATAATTAGTGGGAGGAGTTCAATCAAATAGTCGGTGCTCCCGGCTGCGCTGCCACCGAAATAAATCGTCGCCGCGCACGCAGTTTACGGCGGATATTAAAACAAATGCGCGAGTTGCGCGGACGCTGCGTTCTTTGCAATTTATTTGAACGGCGCGAAAGCTCTTAATGTCTTTGAGGTAAATAATGTCATTTGCAGATTGTGTTGCCAGCTACCGGATTCCACCCCATTACGTTGGAAACAAGTTTCTTTTTACAAGTTTTTATTTGACTTGCAGTTTCTTATGTATGTAGGTGTGTACGTAAGTATCAGCGGCGTGGTGTCGTAGCAACATGATTCCCACCATGTTGCTTAAATTCTTTATTGCAAAACTTGTGTAAGTAAGTACACTTTGTCACGGGAAGTTAGATGTAACTAACTGACGCCTCTGTCTTTCTCTCTCCGGGTCGCCTAACGAAATCATTCAATCCACGAATCATTTAAAGTATGAAAGTGGTCTTAACTTTTTGTGGTAGAATTGAGTAGAAACTTGATCTGGATATATAGTTTGGATGACTATGCAAGTAGAGTTAACAATTACAGCAGGCAAAACAGAGCCTATATATGCACCAAAATCCATCGTTTTCTCAATGTATCACGGTGCTTTTGACCGCTTTTTAAGTTATTAATAGTTACATACCTAATTCTGGTGTTAATTAAAAGAGTCAAACTTTTTAGTATGTTAATTTAGTTTTACCTTCACCCAATCTACTAAGAGCCTGAGTGGGAGTTAAACTCAAATCCCTCAAATTCTGAGTGAAGCTTTTTCCCGTTGTATTTTTTTTTAATTCTTTTTTTTACTTCCAGGTATTTATAATCTCCAAGCCTAGCGAGCCCAGGCGCATGTTCTAATCATACTTATCGACGGTAGCGCTGCGCTGGCGCAGCTCCCGTCTTACTCGCTCTATCATTTGAGAGTATTAAGCTGTGGGCGGCAATCGCAGCGATGATAGCGTTTAGCTCGTGTTGAACAAACTTGCCGCAGCACAAAATACAGGTCTACCTACTGTAGCAGTCATGCTGCAAATTTTTGCAACAAATTTAGACGAAACCTTTGTTATTATTTGTAATCTAGCTGGTTTGCGAACGTCATATTTAAAATCAAAGTAGATTTGGTCGCGAAGAATGAGTTCTTGAGAGTATTGTGAAATTGTTTTGTTATGACATAATTTTTGAGTCAAGAAGAGCTGTATCGATCAAAAATAATAACATATTTTTAAACCCAAAGACCTGAGAAACATAATCTTTATTTCTAATTAAAGAGCCGGTATTTTTCCGAACCGGTTAAGTGTCTTACATTCGAATATTCTGATAGTTTTTCTATTTTTTCGGCTATGCAAAATTTGTAGCAAAAGGAAATTGTAGCATTATCTTTATACTATTTGTAGAATGAAAAACTAAGGTCGCACCCACATGTCTCGGCCCTAAAAGTCGATTTGTCAAATAGTCCAGTTTCCAGCGGCGCTGTAGGCAATCAGCGACGCGGAATGAGAACACGCGGCGCGGGCGCAGGGCGCCTTACAAGGATGGTATTAATACAGAGGAGCGTCAGCAACACAACCGCCAAAGCAACGTATTGTAGACTTTTTGCCAGTCAGGGTATTTTTCCTTTTTTTAATTTATATTTTGAAATAAGTTGGCAAACAATACAAGTGACATGATGGCAAACCTTTGGACATTGCGACATGTGTTGCTTGCATCTGCAACATATCTATGGCTTACATGTGCCAATAATTTCAGTTAGCCACTTCTTGCTGCTTAGTGACAAGATTGCAGCTATCCGGACGGCTATCCCCCCCCCCCCCCCTATCAAAGCACACGTCTGGTCTGTTCATCAAAACTCTGTAACATACCGAAGCCATGGAGGCACTTTTTTACTATGTAATATTATAAATGCGAAAGTTTGTTTGTTTGTTACATCATCACGCCTAAAGCACTGTACCGATTTAGATTAAATTCAGTATACTTACAGATAATCCCGGAGAAGGACAGATCGACAGACATGACGAAACTATAAGGGTTCCGTTTTTGCCATTTTGGCTACGGAACCCTAAAAAAAGTAAGGAAGTTGCAGAGGCCTTATTGGTTGACGCACTCAGAATCACCATCGTTTTCACAACTTCTTTCTGTCACACGGTATAAGACGAGGTTAGAAAGAGACGGTGAATGCAATCGCGAACGTAAGCGCGTTAGACAATACGTACTCAGGTCATTAAAAATTACTTAAATATAACTACTAGTAACCTACCTCTCGTTCGAGGTTGAATTTATCTCAGTTTGTACGAGGGCTGCACTGAAAGTTTCGGGAATCCAAAACTTAGTATCTTAATTTTGGCACATATTGTACCATTTTATAATCTCTAAAGTTTCAGTATCTTAACCCACTAGCAACATAGAAAAAAAAAGTAATGGTTCGGTTTCAATTGTTTTTTGAAGTCGTCGAGTTGCTGATGAAAATGGAATTGTCCCGTGAAAACTTAAGAGCTATGATTTATTACGATTTTAAAATTGGATTAACACAAAAAAAATGTGGAGACCGGATGATTGCTGCTTTTGGTAATGAAGCATCTTCAAAGACTACAATATACAGGTGGTATTCTGATTTTAAACGCAACCGTGTATCACTCACGGACGATGTGCGTGAGGGTCGACCAAAATCGGCCGTCACTCAAGAAAACATTGATGCTGTGCGTCAAATGATAAAAGATGACCGGCATGTGACATACTGGGAAATTCAAGAGTGCTTGGGTATTAGAATGAGTCAGATACAAATTATTTTACGGGAAGAATTGGGCGTGCAAAAGTTGTTTTCTCGCTGGATCCCTCATTTATTATTTGACGAGCAAAAAGCGACTCGTGTCAATTGGTGCCGCAAAACTTTGAATAAATTCAACGGAGGAGGCTCAAATGCAGTTTTCAGTGTCGTATCGGGTGACGAGTCGTAGCTATATGCATATGAGCCTGAATCTAAAAACCAGTCTCGAATATGGGTCTACGAAGATGAGCTCAAGCCGACAAAAAATATTCGCTCTCGCAGCACGGCCAAGAAGATGGTGGCCACGTTTGTCTCCATATCGGGTCATGTAGGTACTATACCTTTCGAAGATCGTAGAACGGGTAATGCCAATTGGTACACAACTATTTGTTTGCCGAGTATCTTTGATTAACTCCGAAAAAATAACCCTAATCGCCGCATCGTCCTTCACCACGAAAATTCCAGCTCCCACACCGCTCGGAAAACAAGTGAGTATCTGAACGGTAAAAACGTCGAACTCCTGGACCATCCTCCATACAGCCCCGACTTAAACCCCAATGACTTTTTCACATTCCCCAAAATCAAGGATAAGTTGCCTGGTCAGCGGTTTCAGACGCTGGAAGAAGCAGTGGACGCCTTTAAAAGGCCATTTTATCGACCCCTACTTAAGCGTTCAATAAGTGCTTTAAAGACTGGTTTAAACGCATGGAAAAGTGCATAAAATATAAGGGCGAATACTTTGAGAAACAATAAAAATACTTTTATCCAATTTAACTGCATACTTTTATCTATTCCCGAAACTTTCAGTGTGACCCTCGTATGTGGGTAGGTACCATAATTTGTCCCATCACAAAACTGTTTTACGTTTAATAATCAAATCGCTTTTTCTGCTGGCTGTACCGGCCCCCAATCGGTTCCCTATTACATGATCGGCCATTTGCGTCGGAAATTGATAGGAATTATAAAAATGGCAGCGGAATGCGGGAGCGCGTCCGCGCTAATGCTGCGCAGGCGCGGTGGGCGCGCCGCCATTACTTCAGCGACGGACTCTGTCAACTAGGACTTGCAATACATGTAGAGGTATGTCTCCAACATCTTAGGGTCTGGCCACATCGCTACTGTATTAGTATCTGTGTTAGTGAATAAATGTCTTCTTTCTTTCTTACTGCGGCAACGTGCCGCACTCAAACGCCGTGTCTTTTCACATTAACGAAGTCACAGGTGCATTTCCCTTTAAGAGATTAATAGACTTGTTTTTCAAACATCCCTAAACACTCCAAGATCGTGGTCCCAGAAAGCTATTTTCACAATTAAGTCGTGAGAAAAAAACTCTGCTTAAAGCAGACGGCGCTAAATTGCCAATCATCAAGGTGGTGGAGATGTGTGCAGGGCCTTAGACATACTAAACAGTTGTGGTTTTCTTATGGATCATCACTTTTCATCTTCTTATCCCATTATTCGCAGTCGAGTCTCCTTCTACTGTTTCTGCGCCAAGTCAATCGATTTTGGGTAATTTGTTTCATGTCCTACAGAGAGACGTCTACCTACTCAAGTAACGCTTGGCAAACAAAAATTGCATTTAATTTAAAAATTATTGTTTTAAAACAGCAAAAAAATTCGCTTGCTCACATAAAAAAATAATCCAACAGAAAAATTTTGAAAGTAAAAACAAAAATCGGAAAGTGGAATTTCAGAGATTTTTCAGTTGATCTTTTTTTTTGGTAATTGGGCTTTCTAGAGGTCCCTTTTTAAATTTTTCCACCGATTCATGGAAAGTGATTTTTGTTGGTTTGATCTTAGACTACCCTGTTCATGTTTTTAGGATCATCACTTTGAGTAGAGACATAAATTAAATACATATATTGTTTACAAAAGCAGTACACCAGAGCCGCGGCTCTTGGCACCACATAAGCACATTATAAATAAATATTCGCCGTAATCGGCGCGCGCGCAGGCATTAGGCCAAATTAAAATAATAAGAGGACGATGTTCAGTTTTTTTCGGACTAATTCGCATGTTATTATTGAGTAGGTAGGTATATTTTTTCGGAAGCTGTAACTCTTCCATAGAATTCCTGCGCAATTTTTTTAAATTGCACAATTTCCAATCCACTTTATCTTAACTATACAAATAGAAAAGTCCTGACTGACTATTATAACTCATTAACGGCCAATCCAAATACTCGGAACTAGAAAGAATTCTGGATTAATTGTTAATTTTATGATAAAGACAATGAATAAAATATTCCGTGAGAAAGAAGTATAGAATAGTTTTTTTTTTTGTAAGATTGAACATAAAATTAAAACAGAATAACTTAAAGATCAGGTATAGAAAAGAAAAGTTGTAGTGCCGTAAAGGCTTATTTGTATGCAACAGGGCGAAATTTGGATTAATTGTTAATTTTATGTTATTAAAGTCAATGAATATAATATTCCGTGAGAAAGAAGTAAAGAATAGTTTTTTTTTTTTTTTTGTAAGATTGAACATAAAATTAAAACAGAATAACTTAAAGATCAGGAATAGAAAAGAAAAGTTTGCAAAAGAAAAAGGCTTACATATTTGTATGCAACAGACTTATGACATAATATAGATTGCTGACAGTTTCAAACTCGCTACTTAAATTAATTTAGGACTTTATAAAATCACAGCCTAACTAGAGGTATACTACAACACGCACTGTCATCGTCTATTAATTACACAGTAACCCAACCTGATCGCGCAATGTCAATGCGCATCGCAATCCGAAACACCGAACGCAAATTAGTAATACAATGCATAAACTACTTAGCAATGTTGCATTATGATTGAATAATTGTGATTGCTGCGTAAAGCCACAAAAATTCCGCTCTGTTAACGCTGCGCACGCCCAGCCGATCCAGCGTCGCCGCCGCGAGGTGTGGCAGCGACGTCGGACGGACGCGTCCTGAGGACGATGCTCTTGCACAAGCGTGTTACCAAAACCATGGTAGCCTAGTGGTCGGACCTAAGACCTCTTAAACAGAGAATCGTGGGTTCTACCCCAGCTCGCACCTTTTACGATACCAACGGTAAGAGACTCTAAGACCGTGCACGGTACAGACAATCTAATAGGTATCCTTGGCATTGCTTAAAACTTTTGTTGTTAGGGATCATAAAAGCTCGAAGATGATACCTTTTTATTTCAATCTCTGATTACTATAATTATTGTTAACCGATCTGTCCTACTGCTAAGCAAATTATAAAATCTCTGAAACATTTTACAACTTTTCTTAAGTATGTACAGAAATAGGCTTGCGTTTAAATACAATCACGCCTGATGGTAAGCGAAAATTGTATACATATCTTATGGTATTCTTTAATAAGGATAGCTTAGGTAACAATGGCGTATATTGAACATTTTGTTAGGCAAAGCGAATCGTCTTGTGTACACAACACAGCCTTTACCATAATGGTCAAAGCTGACGTCACGATCAAGTTGTTACATCGCCTCGCCACAATAAGCTGCCATTAGGTGGTACAGCTCAAGCACTTCCTTGTCTACACGCCACCTTTCTTCTCCTCATCTTCCAACCCTTATCACGCTACTAATTTGCTACAATTGTTCTTACACACCAATCATGAAATCAAATCATGCAATCAATCGTATGCGCATGGATTTGCATTATTTTTCAATTTAATTGAAATTAAACTGACTGTTGGAATAATTAGTAATGATGGTACAATATTACACGCTTTTTTCAAACTGTTTATACTGTAAATGACACAATTTAACTACTCAAGTGCTACACATTTGACTAAAAAAACTTAACATTTAATTACAAGCTTATTTATAATTTGTGAAGGATAATTAAGATAACCACACTATATAAGCCTCGACTATTGGCTTGTTCTCCCTCATACCCCCGGCAGCAAGGTGTATAAGTGTCGATAATTCCCCACCAACAGTTAATTTGGCCGGCGCATTCTACAAATTGTAGCAGAATAAATAGCGCTCGTGAAGATCTAGGAACCCAGATATGTCCAAGAAAAGGTATTGTTTGCAAAATAAGAGTTGTGTAGCGTAGAAGACGCCGGCCATGGCGGCCCCCAGCGAGCGCGCTGAAATATGAAATAATGACAATATAGCTACAGAGTACAAGCATAACCCTATACACCTATACTGTACACTCTATTGCCTATATTTTAAGAAAATGTTTAAATTGGCACGGTCAACATGTGTGTCTGGGTACGGCAATTTAATATTTATTTTTGTATTTACATGTTTTGTTAAACCTATTTTAATTATTGAAAAATGTGTTCATGTATATGTCGGCGGCCGATCGTAAAATCCGCCAGATCACGAAATTCCTAGGCATATCGTGAAATGGCGCCATTTCATGAATTGGCTAAGGGACATCCGCCATATCGCTCAAAACTCACCGTTTGACGATTTGCCTGGTGACGTTTAGGCAGATCATGAAATTCCTAGGCATATCATTAAACGCCGCCATTTCATGATTTGGCTAGTTTAGGCAGATCATGAAATTCCTAGGCATATCATGAAATGCCGGCAAATCGTTTCTGGCACTTCGCCGGCCGCTGCCGCGGCACGCTCGCTTCGCTCGCTCGGCTCGTGCGTAGTAGTCACAATTCATACTAACTACTCCTCGCTTCGCTCGTCGTACCTATTTTTTTCTTTTTTTCAGCATATCACTTTATGCCCGGTATAAAGCTAGGAATATCGTCGAATGCGTTGCTCTAATCGATCTGCCGTATTGTTTCTCAGGCACATCGTGATATGCCTAGACAACTTTTGGGCATATCATGAAAAGGCGCCATTTCATGATGTGCCTAGGAATTTCGTGATCTGGCTGATTTTACGATCGGCCGCCGACATATACACTGCGTAATTGTTAAAATTAAAAAAATAAAAATAAAAAATATGATTTTGTAATAGAAAGTGTTAACTTTCTTTCAAATTCATTCTCTATCTTTCACCGACACAATAGCTTAGCAAGACAAGGCTATGAATTGCTTTTTAGCAAGGAACCCTATATGAGCGAGCCCCGGAGGCAGCCTGCGCCGCCGCTATGGTCATTACGTTGTTACTAAAATAATATTTCATAACTCTTTGTTTTGTGGACGAAAACATTTCTTTTATTACTTATTTAAAGTCATATAAAATTGACTTTCAGTTACTAAAGTATAGCGCCAGAACAAGAACACTAAAATATAGTATCAAACCGGATTAAACTGCTAGTAACGACGCATTTACGATGGATAATTTTAGTATACCTTTTTTTACTCATGAAGAAGTTACGTAATGGTCTAAAAATTTATAGAGTTGACAGGTAATTATCTAAAACATGCCACAAGACTTTTAATGATGATTACTTTTACTAAAATAGCCTTATCGGAAATTGATTGTAAACTGCTGCATTTTCAAGGAGCCTGATTTGGCAAATTATGGGCAGGACGAGCTAATTCCCTAACCTCTATCATCACAACAGTTGGGTCCCGAACAAAACGAGCGCACATTATACGCGATGCATATCGAGAAACCACGCGCTTGCACCACGGAACAACCCAATGGAGCGGTGTAACCGCGCGCTTGAGCCCTTCTCAAACTACCTTTGGAATAATTTAATTCGAGCACCAACGGGGATAATCTACGGGGATCACTAAGAACGCCCGCCGTATGTGAATTTATTGTTTATGAAATTGTTTTTGCATGAAGCGATACGCGCGGTAACTGGGACAAGCTGATCACATCTCCGAGACGTATGCTAATACGGGAGCATATTTCCTTGCTGGATCGCTTTGCGACTTTGTTGTGGGTCTTATTGTTTGTGGGGCATAGTGTTTAATCCTCGGTAATGGTGCGAAATCAACAACATTCAATTATGGACGTAAACGCGTTTTTTTTTTTCAGAAATTGGTGTCATCATGGAGTAAAACTAGATGAGAAATGCAAAAGATCAAATTAAGAAAGGTTTGATTTGTTACTGTCAGGCACCAAAATGTACACAAATTATCCAATAGAGTGGAAAATGTATTGTGTAAATGCCATATAAATTATCTGAAAAAAAAAACTCGACACTAGGTACTGTGCTGATTACTGGCATTTCTGCAGTCTGCTTAAGTGCTTAGTCTGTCCAAGATCAATCTGGGCACGAGAGTTGAGCAAACTCACTTGTTTTTTAATAAAAAAGTGATAAACCACTAATGTGTTACAGAATTAGATAGCCCGTATTGCCACAAGTTAACACTTGGTTAATTCCTTTGCATATATCATCAACCGCAAGCATTTAATCTGAACTGTTTTCTATGCGCACACGAACTCCGAGCCTACTCTATTCACGTCACAACTGCGGGCAATTGCGGGACGTGCGGCGGCGCCGGCGCCGGCGATGGCAGATAACCTGCGCGAGCGCCGCGACCCGCCACAGCCGCGGCTTTGCCAAATTTGTTTACCTCAACGCACTGGGAACAAGATTTGGTCCCAATTACGAGCTCCTTTGCAAAGATTACAGCTACTCTGCAAAAAACGAGACAGTTTTTTGCAGAGTAGCTGTAATCTTTGCAATGGAGCTGCTAAAACAGACATGCGCCAAGCGCAGTTGAAGGAAGACGAAAATGTTTATTATACAAATTTTTTGATGGCTATACTCGTAGTTGCACTATCGTCACAGTATATATAAGCGAAAGCAGTTTGGAAGCTACGAAGCTACATTCGAAACGAACACACTCACACAATCGCGCTCTACACGACATGCAGTACCGCGAGACCCCCTTAGAGGCCGTGTAGAGCGCGCGTCTGTGTGAGTGTGTTCGTTTCGATCGATTTGTTCGTAGCTTCCATACTGCTTTAGCTTATATTTATAGTGTGTTATCGTTTACACTACAAATCTATTGTACCAAATTTTAGGTCAATCTGATCATTAAATACTGAAGTGAAATTTTATTTACAAGATCTAGGGGCTGTTTCACCATCCATTGATTGGTGTTAACTGACGATTAAATGTGATGCCGTCTTCGTCTATTCGAACAAAAAAAAAAAAAATAGACTCACTATGTCCACTGCTGGACATAGGCCTCCCCCAAGGCTCTCCACTCAGACCGGTCTTGTGCTCATCCACCGCGATCCCGCGATCTTAGCCAGGTCGTCACTCCAATAGGAAATAGGAAATATCCGCTATGAAACCAATTAATATTTGTTAATCTGTTTAAAAAAAAGATACCTCGTTGAGTTTCTTGCCGGATTCTTCTCAACATTGTTTTTTTCCGAACCGGTGGTAGATTTTTTTGACATTCACAAGTGCTTGTCATAGCCTAAATTGAATATTATTATTATTCTCCTCAATGGCGGCCTTTAAGGCTTGGGCCAATGTCAGTTAAAAAAAGATAACTGTATTCTTCTTCATGTAGTACGGTGATTGTAGTTTTTGCAACTTGATAGCAAAATTCCAAAAACCACGCGGAGACAACTTGCGCATTAAAAAATGTCAGACACGAGAGCAATATCGAATTTTGTGATCACTGTTCACTGTTAAGGTTAATCGCCGCATAAAACGCTATCAAAATTATACTTCAACTAGCCAAAGAAGCAGAAATACCAAAATTAGACATGGTCTACATCCGCCATGTTCGAATGCCACAAATCGAATCCTAAATTGAATAAAGATATTTGACTTTTTTTACATTGTGTTTTACTATTTTCTATGTAGCCTGCTACTATTGAACTAATGTCGTTCAGATTAAAGAGTACGATCCATGTTTTAATTATTTGCTCCTGTGAAGGGCCCACCCGGTATACCCCCCTCGACACCACTATTGTAATGAGGCGAGCATCACGACGTCAACAGCGAGTGTTTTCCCACTATATATTATGCTAACACGATCACGACAATTACTGCTAATCGAGGATCTCTCGCTCGACGCATATTGCGTGGACGGAGAACATTTATATCGAGCCGATGTTGACGCGAATTGCTTACTAAACTATTAAATTCTCCGTCTATAGAACAATGACCTAATTTAAAAATCATAATGATCAGTGTCCGATTCAAAACCGCAATGACACATACTGTCCTTTGTGTTGTCTATTTGTATGTACTTAATACTATTGTTATGTCTTGTGTTGTATATTTTTTTTTTCTTTCTTTTATCATCATGACGGCCGGATAACCTCGAGCTAGAGGTTAGTAAAAGTGCTGTTCAAAAATATAAAAACTTTTCGTATGTCAACATTTCGACTCATCATCATCATTATCATGTCAGCCGAAAGACGTCCACAGCTGGACATAGGCCTCCCCCAAGGCTCTCCACTCAGACCGGTCTTGTGCTTTCCGCGTCCACTGCGATCCCGCAATCGTAGCCAGGTCGTCGCTCCATCTTGTTGGAGGCCTACCGACAGCTCGTCTCCCGGTCCGCGGACGCCATTCGAGAACCTTCTGACCCCATCGGCCATCAGTCCTGCGTGCAATGTGCCCCGCCCACTGCCACTTCAGGCCACTTAACGTTTCGACTAATAATAATAAATGTTTAGCATACCAAAATAGTACAGGCAGCAGCAGAAGTAGATAAGCAGTTGTGGTGTTCAAAATAATCTAATCTCTCTCGTATCACCTTGGCGATAGAGTCGTGTGTACATCATTTTGAGCACCATAAACGTTCGTCCAGTTATGCTGCTGGTTGTACGTAACTGTTAAAAATCATAACGTTTAGATTACATAATAGTCGTCTGTTATAATATTCATTAAATAACCTCATTCACTATATTCACATATATTGTTTAAAATACTACATTTCAATATCTTAGAATACCGCGGTCATTAGGTACTTATTTTATGAATTAAATAATTCGGGTTTTGTTCTGCGTACCCGCAATTGCGTTTGATACCCACAATTCTCCAATCGTTTCGAGATCATGGCGCATGCGATTGTGCCGGAATATCGAGCTTCTTCAAAATCAAGGTACGTGGAACAAAACCTGAATTTAAGTCATAAAAAAAATTCTACATTTATTTAGATAGATATTTAGGTTACCGTGACTTTAGGCTTAGCGGAAATCCGAGTTAATCGCAGGTCATTAGTATGTTAGCGTTCAGTTCCCGGACCCACCCGAAGAGATCGATGTCACAGATTGCCCCGGTATCGGCGATCAGTGTCAGCGCGGGCGCAGGCGACGCCGAATGACGGACGCGCGACGCTCCACTGGATAGGTACGTGCTGAGCGTGATCCTCGATGGTATCGAGATCTATCACGATTAAGGATGTTTAGTTTTATTGTTAACAAATCTTCATATTACTGGATGCAATACAATACAATACAAGAGACCCGCGGTGCGTGAGTCCAACTCGCACTTGGCCGGTTTATTAAAGCCGACCAAAATACAGTAAAAAATATAAATAAAATACAAAAAAAATATATAATACATACAAATTTCAAATGTCTACTTATAAATTGCGGCTCGCAAGAAACAGCCCTGTGACATACGGATTGTTAGACGGACATTCTAGATAAATCTATTGTGGAGCTTCCGCCCTAAATAATAGCATGTCTTAAAATAGAATTTAAGTTAGATAATAGACATTAATCTCGATGACTCCGAGAATCATCGCCCTGAATACGACTGCCCCAATCGACTTGATTCGTTTAAGGATTCACTATTACAATCGTGTGAAATTTTAAGCGGTGTGAAAAATAGCACTAATGGTTTTACCGCATTTTAGGCGACTTGTAAAAACTTAGAGCCTGTTTCATCACTCGTCGACTAACTTTAAGCGACGGATATCAGTAATGCCGTCTCTGTTTGTTTTGTCCGAATAAACAAAGACGGCATTACTTTTATCTAATACTTAAACAAACAGGTCCTTAGTGTTTAAGCTGCGTTTTCACCAGACATGTGCGTGGAGGTGTTGCGAAAAATGTGTTTTTCATGAAGCAATAGAAACGCTTTATTTACCTATCCTCGCACAGCACATCTCTAGTGGAAACAGGTGAGTGGAGCGAGGCGAGGTAAATGAAGCATTTCTATTGGTTCTCTTGAACTCTAGTCTAGAAAAATAAACTGTCATTTGCCGACATACACGTAACTGGCAGACAAAAGCTCGTCTGTTATCTCTTATGTTATCTCTACAACCAACCACTCATCAACCGGGTCATTAAATACCTGGGTTATCTATAGTCACAACAGTCCCACAAACTGCACTTTGAT